>BSBN01000892.1:0-10000000 GCA_027924645.1 Cunninghamia lanceolata
CAGATGCTACAACTGAGATAAGAGTTTGTGCACATTACAATAATGAAAACCATCATTGTTAAATGCTACAACATGCTACAAGTCATCTATGTTACATGCTACAACATTTATGTTACTATGGAACACAAATGTGCATGCTTACAACACCCAAAACATGTCATCGTGCTAGCTCTTACATTCTCTATTTTCCTTACATCCTTTCTTGACCTCCAAGTGGCCATACTTCTCATACTCACCCATAGTAAGTGAAACGTACTACTTGCTTGCTCTACAAGTGTAAAAATTGAACACAACCCAATCCATAGGAAAAATTGAGTGCTAATCAAATGCCCCTACAAATGAAAGCAACTCACACTTATCTCCTTTGCAAATCAAGTAAATACTCTATCCAAGTATCATTACATACTAACATCATTGAATGTTGATGTAGACTCATGTGAGAGATGTTCTCTCATTGAATGTTGATTCTTTTTTTTCCTTTGTGGTTTCTTACTCTTGTGTTTGTCATTTGGGTGAATCTCTAGATGAAGCTTCCAACACTTGTCATAACAATATCCTCCAACCTTGAAATAAGACCAATAGTTGTTAGCTTTTGTACATACTCAAATCAACTTGTTTGTTATCTTCTTTGAGTTTGTTTTGGCCTTTCTCTTCCCTTAGTTTTGGAGAGTTACTTCTTTTTCCATCCTTTCTATGGAAAATATGCTCTTTAGTGGTGTTTGCTTTGTGCATCATTCTACAATTTTTAGTGGTGTTTGCTTTGTGCTCCTTCAATGCATTAAGTCTCCAACACACAACTAGGGTTCAGACCTTCATATGAACTAGATGAGGCATCTAACAAGATTATGTTCACCAACTAGAACCAACTAAACCACTCTTCAAGTCACAAGGATCCCCTCTTAGCAACCAATCTACCCAAGCCCTCAAATCCTAGTAGCCCTACTTAAGGGTTTTTTCTAACTTATTTTCACCATAAGGTTTCAAACCCAAAATTCAATGAATGTTTAGAATACCCATTACCAAGTTGCATAACATATCTTGAACTTAGTAAGACTCCTTTGGACAATATGCCTCAAAACTGACCTTATTTGTCGTCTTAAAAGGGTTAATTAGGCCTATATTACAAAGGAACTTGCCTTCAAACTTTCCACAGACCCCTAAAATTAGTAACAGTCCTTATTTAGGTTGTCAAACCCCAAATCCACACTCACATTCAAGTGACATGATTATTTATGATGCAGACACAAGAAGGAATTCAAAGCATTGATACCATATTTCACAAATCAATTCAACCATAAACCAAAATCTTGCAATGGCCCAATTAAGTGCTTAAGGGAATCATAAGGTATAAGGGCTCCAATCTATTCCCCAACCTAACACAAGCATACACCATGTCAATATAATGTATTCAAACCAATTTTGTCTCTAGAAATAGGCCTAATTTAGTCCAATTAACAAAGCAAGTACCCTAGGATCATTCAATAACCACTCCAAACCCCCAAAAAATAGATCTATATGTCACAAAACTTCAAATTCCACCATTGGTTAGTATAGCCATGCTCATCTAGGGTGCAAACTAGAAAACCCTTCATTTCTTCACAAATAAGGGGGTTTTAATGAAAATCTCATATCCACTCCAACCCAGAACAAACTAACACTTGATTCACCTTTAAATAGGCCTGCATATGCTATAGGAACACTTACTTGGCTAGGTTGCATTCAAATTCACAAAGAACCACTATTTAGCCACCATTTCCACTTGGAAAATGCATGAAAACAGGGTATAACAAGTTACAATAGAAAAATAGGGTATAACTTCTTATTCTTCCTCCAAGTTCATCCTCCTCTCTTCTATTCAAACTGGATTCAAGTGTATATGTGTGTTCAAATGCATACTCCATGACTTATGTATGTTCAAGTTATCTTGATATGAGGTGTCTTATTCAGAAGTTTGTAAAACCTTGTTATTCATTTTGACTGTGCTATTCATTGTCATTATAAAATTTCTAATGATCATTGTCTTATTCTTAATGCTTGTAGAAATCATCATCATGCTGAGGAAATGAGCAAAGACTAACACCAGAAGAGTGTGAAGCTAAGAATGAGAGGAAAAGAGAAAGAAATGAGGCAAATTCAGGAAAGTAGGAAATTGTCAACCATACAAGAAGATATTCCACATTGCCAATTGAAGAGGAATGTGACACGTCTAACGAAGCTAGAAAGAGATAGAATTGGTGGCACAAAGGGAACGAAAGCAAAACCTCTGTGCAATGAGGAAAGTGAATCTCCAAGTTGGAAGCACTCCATCGTCCACAGGTCAAGTTGAAGGAACACTATCATTATCTTCTGAATTGGAGACAATCCATCTTTCACAGGTGAAGTAGAAAGCACATCTACATTTTCTTCTCAAGTTGGTCACACACCATCATTCACACCTCAAGTTGAAGGTATGTCATTTTCAACCTTTTCATCTCAATCGAAGGTATGTCATCTATCCCATCTCAAGTAAATATTGAAGAAATTCCTAATGTTCAGTCTACTTTACCAAATAAAATGCCTCCTAGAATTTTGCATAGGAGGCCTAAGTTTCTAATTGATATTGATGAGAATGTATTAGAGCACATGCAAGATAAGATTCCCATGCGCACTTGCCAAAGATATGCAAATAAGATATGGAAATTATTCTTTGAGAATTAAAATGAAACGGAAGATGTCAACTCTTTGTTGAACTAATGAGAAATCTAAAATTTAGGCCCACTATGAAGATTCTTGGCCTAAGAACATTGAATGCATCAAGTGAAATATCAATTGTCAATAATTTAATGAGTGCGTATGAGAGTGTGGATTCTACCTCATGCACCAAGGATAGTAATGTCACATGATGTGTCATTACATCAACAATTGTAAGCCAACAAACAAAAAAAGCTTGCCTCATTAGAAAGACAAGTCAAGCATTGAAAATAAATAGAAAAACTCTAATGAGAGCCATTGGAAGACATCAAAGAGTTGAGGATCGAAGCACTAATGAATTGTGGGCATTCTCTGGAGATTCCCACGAAGAGACAAAGTTGTTGTTGAAGCTTTGAGATCATTAATTGAAGACGTTTGGAAGAATTACACAAGGGTATCTCCGAATCAAAGGGATGTGGTAAGAAGGAGAATCGTAGTCAAAACCGTGAGCCACATCCAAAGCATTTTTTGGATATGACTCAAACAAAGTTTTTTGGTAAATTTCTAGAGAAGTATCCTCAAATTAAAATTTCTCAAAGATATTTTGAAATGCTAAAACCTTTCTTTGTCAAAATAAATCACACACGCACTACTTGTTGTAGATTACATATTAAATTTTCTAACCATTTTGATGTTTATTGGTCTATATGTTTAGATTTGCATACTAACAATGTTTTGTAGGATTGTGGCATACATGCCCCACCAACTACCCAAGAGACTTTATATCAATGATTTTATGTGATAGAGAGGAAGGTCAATTATTCTACAGGAAATTATGCTTGGATGGCACATGTTAGCTTTACGGTGGCTTGCAACGTATGCCAATATGTGAACATATGGAATTAACACATGCGGTTGGAAACAAAACTAGTAGAGTTTGGCAAGTATAAAATAGTGGCATACAATACAAGAGATGGTAAAGAAGCAAAGAGGTGTGAATATGTTATTCAAAAGATTCTAGTGTATCAGTTTATGCCTATATTTTGTGACAACATAGTGTATGAGTATGTAAGACATGCCCATAGAGCTCGATGGTTGGACTTGCAATTCAAGTTATGCAAGGATAGATTTCTAGTTGGTAGCATTGTTTCAGTCGTTGACTTTGTAGAGAACTACAATCTACAGCCACAGTGTGAGGTGCAATCCCAATATTATAACTCGACACATGTTTCTATATTTGTGCACATCGCATTCATTCATGAGAATGATAGTACAGAGGATGACATAAAGATCATAAGGGAGTATCATTTTATATAAGCGATGATTGCACACATTCTGCGGAGTTCATGCAAGGTTGTTTTTAGGTGTTCTAAAATGATCTGGCTAGAAGGGGCATATCATTCAGTCAGCATATCATATGGTCGGATAACTGTGCATCACAATTCAAGAACTCACAAAATTTCTATTGGCTGAGTAGGAGGCATAATATTATAGGTCTTTAGCATATGTGGGAACTTTTCTGAGGCCGGGCATGGAAAGGGGGAGCATGATGGTGCAAGAGCATGTATCAAAAGAGCCATAGCACGAGAACAGTTAAAGTATAAAGACAATGCAAAGTTGACAAATGCAAAATTAATTGTCGAGTGGTGTAATGCTTCGATGGGTCCAGGTAATCAAGGTAAGTCTTCAGTTCGTAGATTTTTTGGGTTGATAGATGATACTAACATTGCACCATATGAGGACTGTTGTACACTGACAGGATCAAGTGAGCTACACTCTATCAGAAGCTCAATTGCAGGTTCATGGAGTATAGATATGTGGAAGATGGCGTGCTTTTGTTCTGCATGTACAATTCAAGCCTGGAATGAGTACGAGTCAAGGGAGTGGGTTGACAAATGGCAGTTCAGTTATCTTTGCCCACTTGACACGTATCGACCCCCCGACGGCACTAGGATTGCCAGAGATGGAATCGTCAGTTGACTTTGACCACATATTAGATCTAGTTCAACCAGGAAATATATCTACTTGCATAGTTAAATTTGAAATTCCTAATGTTATCTTAAACTTTGTAGTATTTTTGTAATGTTGTGGAAGTTTCATCTAATTTGCTGCACATATCATTATAGGGCATGTTTATGTAGTTATTGCAGATGAAGATAACGAAGAGGGAACATATTATTACTTTTGTCATTATGTTGAAGCCAAAAAGAAATTGGAGGCCCTAGTTACAGATGGAGAAAACATCGAATACCCTACAGGCTCAGTGGTTGTTATTGGAACATGGCTTAGAAGGTACCCACATAAGAGTCTTAATGTTTGGCTATTTGAGGACTTTGACACGCATCAGAAGATTCTTCATTTACTCCAACCTTGTCGTGGCAACCAATGTTCATTTGATACAATATCAAGGTAGACCTTTAAACAAGACCTTGTGGAAGGTGTGTGACTCTAACCATGAGGCCATACTTGACACAATAAAGAGTAGAGAAGACCTAGATGGTTTGTTGGATTAATTTGTAAGTATGCATAAAACTTTCCTAGATGGTTACACATACTTTATTTTGTATATAAATAGTAGTATGAATTGCTTCCCTCCAGTATATTTATGTTTAGTCAATTTTCTTTTTGATGCTTCTCACAGGAGGTCACAACTCCAGTCCATCCAACTAGGGACAAAGAAGCTCGAGAAAAGATGATGGAGAGTGATTATCAGATGGCGGTAAGTGATCGATTACATAAGTGATGTTATATATTTTCATGTACATTTTGTTTGATTTGTTTCATGAAGTTAGATCTAAGTAATGGATGAAGTTGATCCTAATTGGTCTTAATCCTGTTCACTTGTGTTTCACTCATATCATATCAAGATTCATGTCAAAGGGTTTGGATGTTAGTTCATAACATTCATGTTTATCATGTTACAATAGTAGGACATAGTAGGATTGTGGTTTTGGTTCTTCCTCATGATAGGATTTAGTTCATGTCTTCATGCTTCTTTGTCCTCCACGTCTTTAGTGTTCTTAGTGTCTTCATGCTTTTAGGAGTTAGATTGGGTTGTGGTTCTTCTTCGTGTTTGGAAAGGTGCTAGGAGTGAGATTTTGCATTCCATAGCTTGTGGGGTCGAATAGACTTTGCCAACACATTGGGGTGGGTGGGTAAATGCTAGGGGAGGTCTTGTTTCATGTGCTAAGCATCACATTCATTTGGGGCAGCAGGCTACCGGCAAAGTCCCTTAAGCTCCCTAAGATGAAAAACTGCCAAACTTTGATGGGACAGTTCTTGAAATTTGTGGCAGTTGGGAATGTTCTGTTAGACTTACAAGTGCAAGTGGAGTCTGTCCACAATAACCTCTCTCAGTTTCATTCAACTCTAGTTTGTTTGATTGTGGCAAAATCAAACGCATTCTTGCAAAATGCTTTAGTTTCATGCAGTGGAAAGGTGCTAGGAGTGACATTTTGCATTCTAGAGCTCGTGGGTCCAAATGGACTTCACCAACGCATCCAGGTGGGGGTAAATACTAGGGTAGGTCTCGTTTCATGTGCCAAGCGTCGTATTTGTTCGGGGTAGCAGGCTACCGACAAAGTCCCTTAAGATCCCTAAGACGAAAAAATTACCAAAATTTGATGGGACAGTTCTTAGAATTCATGGTAGATGGAATGTTTTTTTTGGACCTATAGGTGCACGTGGGGTCCATCCACAATAACCTCTCTCAGTTTCATTCAACTCAAGTCTATTTGATCGTGTCGAAATCAAACGCATTCTTGCAAAATGCTTCGGTTTCATGCTGTGGAAAAGGTGCTAGGAGTGACATTTTGCATTCCATAGATCATGGGTCCGAACAAAATTTGCCAACACATCAGGGTGGGTGGATAAATGCCAAGGGAGGTCTCATTTCTTGTGCCAAGCATCACATTCATTCGGGGCAGTAGGCTACCGACAAAGTACCTTAAGCTCCCTAAGACAAAAAACTGTCAAACTTTGACGGGACAGTTCTCAGAATTCGTGGTAGATGGGAACATTTAGTTTAGACCTACAAGTGTACGTGGAGTCTATCCACAAGAAGCTCTCTCGGATTCATTTAACTCCAGTCCGTTTGATTGTGTCGAAATTAAACGCATTCTTGCAAAATGCTTCAGTGCTGTGGAAAGGTTGCCAGGTGCCATATTTTTTGTTCTACTCATCGTGGGGCCGAATAGACTATGCCAACATGTAGGGGTGGGTGGGTAAATGCTAGGGGAGGTCTCATTTCATGTGCCAAGCATCCCAGTCGTTCTGGCCTGCAAGCTACCGAGACCTAACACTTTTCGAGTTTATTAGTAGCTTGCAGCCCAGAACGACTGAGACACTTGACGCATGAAACGAGACCTCCCCTAGCATTTACCCACCCACTCTGACATGTTGGCATAGTCCATTCGGCTCCAGGATGAGTAGAACAAAAAATATGGCACCTGGCAACCTTTCCACAACATGAAACTGAAGCATTTTACAAGAATGCGTTTGATTTCGGCACGATCAAACGGACTGGAGTTGAACAAAACTGAGAGATTTTATTGTGGATGGACTCAAAGTGCACATATAGGTCCAAATAGAACATTCCCAACTACCACAAATTTTGAAAACTATCCCGTCAAAGTTTGGCAGTTTTTCGTCTTAGGGAGCTTAAGGGACTTTGCTGGTAGCCTACTGCCCCGAACGAATGTGACACTTGACACACGAAACGAGACCTCCCTTGGCATTTACCCACCCACCTCGACGTGTTGGCAAAGTTTGTTCGGTCCCACGAGCTATGGAATATAAAATGTCACTCCTAGCACCTTTCCACTGCATGAAACTGAAGCATTTGCAAGAATGCGTTTGATTCTGGCATGGTCAAACGGATAGGAGTTGAACGAAACCGAGAGAGGTTATTGTAGACAGACCCCACATGCACCTATAGGTCCAAACAGAATGTTCCCAACTGCCACGAATTCTGAGAACTATCCCGTCAAAGTTTAGCAATTTTTCATCTTAGGGAGCGCTTAAGGGACTTTGCCGGTAGCCTGCTGCCCCGAACGAATGCGATGCTTGGCACACAAAACGAGACCTCCCCTGGCATTTACCTACCTACCTGACACATTGGCGAAGTCCGTTCGGACCCACAACCTATGGAATGCAAAATGTCACTCCTAGCACCTTTCTACTGCATGAAACTGAAGCATTTTGCAAGAATGCGTTTGATTTCGGCACGGTCAAAGGGAGTGGAGTTGAATGAAACCGAGAGAGGTTATTATGGATGGACTCCACATGCACCTGTAGGTCCAAATGAAACATTTCCAACTGCCATGAATTTTGAGAACTGTCCCGTTAAAGTTTGGTAATTTTTTCATCTTAGGGAGCTTAAGGGACTTTGCCAGTAACCTGTTGCCCTGAATGAATGCGACTCTTGGCACATGAAACGAGACCTCCCCTAGAATTTACCCACCCACCCTGACATGTTAGCGAAGTCCGTTTGGCCCCACGAGCTATGGAATGCAAAATGTCACTCCTAGCACCTTTCCACTGCATGAAACTGAAGCATTTTGCAAGAATGCGTTTGATTTTGGCATGGTCAAATGGACTGGAGTTGAACAAAACCGAGAGGTTATTGTGGACAGACTCCACATACACCTTTAGGTTTAAACGAAACATTCCCAACTGCCACGAATTCTGAGAACTATCCCATCAAAGTTTGGCAATTTTACGTCTTAGGATCTTAAGGGACTTTGTCGGTAGCTTGTTGCCCTAAATGAATGCGACGCTTGCACATGAAACGAGACCTCCCCTAGCATTTATCTACCCATCCCGATGCATTGGAAAAGTCTGTTTGGCCCCACATGCTATGGAATGCAAAATGTCACTCCTAGCACCTTTCCACAACATGAAACATTTTGCAAGAATGTGTTTGATTTTGGCACGATCAAATGGACTGGAGTTGAATGAAACTGAGAGAGGTTATTGTGGATGGACTCCACATGCACTTGTAGGTCTAAATGGAATGTTCCCAACTGTCACAAATTTTGAGAACTATCCTGTCAAAGTTTGGTAGTTTTTTCGTCTTAGGGAGCTTAAGGGACTTTGTCGGTAGCCTGCTGCCCGAAACGAATGCAATGCTTGGCACACGAAACAAAACCTTGGTGTGTGTGAAGGTTTTTATACATTTTTACAATAGTTCCAGTCAATCATAACTAACTTTCAACCTGTTTGATCGTTGGGTAACCTCCTTATTACATGATTTGTTAAGTTGACAAAGCAACTTCTTACCGCTACTTGCATTATTAGACTTTTTGTTTGACAACAACATAAAACATGACTCCAAATACAAATGACATTGGTCATTTGACCTTATTACATGTAAAATGATGACACAAGACCATAAACTTGTCCTATGATGTCCTAGGACCTTGTTATGACATGCTCCTAGCTAAGATTGGCTATGGCTAAGGTGCCCCTGCACCATGAAAGATGTTTCCATGGTGTTGAGTCATCCTCCTTACCTACTACATCACCCTCAGAGACATGTATGCAAAGTGTGGAAGCATAGACAAGGCATGTGAACTGTTTGGCATGATGCCCCAAAGAAATGTCACCTCATTAAATGCAATGATTGCAAGATATGAACAAAATGGATTTTTTGATAAGGCATTAGCAACTTTCAAGCAAATGTGATTGGCAGGTGTAAAGCAAAATTCCACAACCTTAGCTAGTATCCTCCTTGCCTATGCCAAAATGGACATCCATCAAAAGGATAAAACATATGGGAATTTTGTTAGATGTTGTAGTTGCAACTGCCCTCAGAGACATGTATGCAAAGTGTGGAAGCATAGACAAGGCACGTGAACTATTTTGCATGATGCCCCAAAGAAATGTCACCTCAATGAATGCAATGATTGCAAGATATGAACAAAATGGATTTTTTGATAAGGCATTAGCAACTTTCAAGCAAATGCGATTGGCGGGTGTAAAGAAAAATTCCACAACCTTAGCCAGTATCCTCCTTGCTTATGCCAAAATGGACATCCATCAAAAGGATAAAACATATGGGAATTTTGTTAGATGTTGTAGTTGCAACTGCCCTCAGAGACATGTATGCAAAGTGTGGAAGCATAGACAAGGCACGTGAACTGTTTGGCATGATGCCTCAAAGAAATGTCACCTCATGGAATACAATGATTGCAAGATATGAACAAAATGGATTTATTGATAAGCCTTTAGAAAGTTCCAAGAAAATGCAATTGGCAAGTGTAAAGCCAAATTCCAAAACCTTAGAAATGGTATGTTTGGAGCACAGTATAGACATCCATCAAAGCATAAAGGATATAGGAATTTTGTCAAATGTTGTAGTTGTAAGTACCCTACAAGACATGTATGCAACTTGTGTGGAAGCATATATAACGAACATGAACTGTTAGACGTGATGCCTCAAAGAAATGTTGTCTCATGGAATGCAATGATTGCAAGATATGCACGAAATGGATTTTTTATAAGGATTTAAAAACTCTCAAGCAAATACACAAAAACAAATTTCAACCATTTACACAAATTTTAGCACATCTAAAACCAAATTACACAACCTTAACCAACTTCCTCCTTGCCTATGCTATAATGGGATCTAGAGAACATGGTGTGGACAACCATCAAAGCATAAATGATATAGGAATTTTCTCACATGTATTGTATTTGCAAAGTTACCCTTGTAGACATGTATGGAAAGTATGGAAGCGTAGACAATGCACGTGAACTATTTAAAATGATGCCTCAAAGAAATGCATAGTTGGACAAAATTCAATGATTGCAAGATATGCACAAAATGGATTATTTGAAAATGATTCATAAACTTTCAAGCAAATGCAATTGGCACTTGTAAAACCAAATTCCTGTAACAATAATTGATTATCATATTAAATATTTAATATAAACTGTCATTTATACATATTGTCATGAACATAACATCTAGTTTATATAAAAACCCATATAGGCGTGTCCAAACAAAGCCATATAGGGAAATATACAAAAATATACATCAGATTAACATACAAAAGTATGTATACAAAGCCATTTAGGCATACAAAAAAGTTCCCCAAAACTAATTTCCTATGGACTTTTAGGAAGTAATTGGCGGACCTTCTTTGATTGTGAAGATGGAGAGCTAGTCAATGACACATCCTCTCTCTGCCGTCGAGTAGACCTCTTGGAATAAAGTTCATCCAGCTGTACCTTTTAATACAAACAAACAATATGCGCATTAGTATAAAAAATGTATGAAATATATAACATCACATATGTAATTGATCACTTACCGCCAACTGATGATCGCTCTCCATCATCTTGACTCTCTCTTCGTCCGTAGTTGGACGGACTAGAGTTGTGGCCTCCTGTGAGAAGCATCAAGAAGCAAAATTGACTAAACATAAATATCATTTATGTACATCAAATGACATGAGATAAAAAAGAAATAAAAAATTATGATATTTTCATGTTATTGGCTCATACCTCAGTCAAAGGATTTGCAGACATCATGGTTGCATCAATGCTTATCTGCCCTGAATCACAAAGATGAGGAGGAGTCTCCACTGTATTAAGCATCTGAAAATCAAGTTCAAGATTATTAAAACAAAATAAATACATAACATTATTTTTAAAATGCATAATGATTAGAAACGGTTAAATTTACCTTAGTAAAAGTGGTGGTTTGGCATCCAGGAGACCAAGGAAACTATGGAGGTGCTAGTGGCTATTGAAATCATCAAATCAAGTCACAACATAATATTACCATTGACATATCTACAATAATTGCGAATATGTGATAAATTACATATCTGCTGACTTGACCTCCACTCATAAGCCGCCAATGGATGGCTAATAGAGGTAGGATGAAGACTCTGACCCTGAAATTTCATTGTGCAAATAATTACATACATTATTTTTGATTTATAATATCTAGATAATCATATAAAATTAATTACAAATTTCAAATAACAATATACTAAATCAAGATGAAACTTGTAACAAATTACCTGAGAGTCAATACCAAATGTATGCTGTAAGAGATCATCACTGAGAACAAGATCATCCAATATGTCCTGCCCCTGTGTCGCAGCATGCTACCCCTGTGTCGTAGAGTCCTATCGTGCCTCCTGCGTCCCATAATCACATAGGTTCCCACATGTACTACACAAATGTGCGGACACATGGTGCCTACTACTCTCACCCTCATTGCCCTGGATAAAATCATCCACATGCTGTGATAGAGTTTGGGTGAGAGTAGTCAGTGAATGTAAAGTCTCTAGCTCAACACTCTCCTTCAAAGCCAAAGGAAATGACTTATGTTTAGGCCTCCCTCAGGGTATAGGTACATGCTATTCATCTCGCTAAACCCCGGGTCTATCTTGGGCAGAGCCACCACCTCTACCCTGGAAATCACAAATATCAAAATAATTTAGAATCTTGAGGACGAACTTGCAATAGAGTTTCCTCAAAAAATATTGTGGTACCTCATCATTATTGCATGGCCACTCATCAAATACCATGTACCATCTATCCCAAAAGTTTTGGGATGTCTTCATTCCTACACCAATGTATAGGAAACCATTTGCAAGTTTCCTCTAATGTTTGGCCGGTTTTGGGATTAGTAAATTGTGCACATAATTGAGATTTTGTAATTTTTTCCTTCTTCAGTTGTTCATATGACATCTTGTCAGCATAATATTGCCGACTCCTCTCCCTATAGTCTTGGAAATCAGTGATTTGTTTCATCACCAAATCCATGTGGGAAACAATCTCCTATAGTGATTTTGCAAGTGCCCTCCTATGCTCAGTGGTTCCACTTGGATTGTTTAGGGTTTGAATAATAGTTTCAAGATGTTTCTTGTTTTCTTCTATTATCCCTAAGTAGTGTTCTTGATTATCTCTTACATGAAAAGGAGGTAAAGGAGGGTTTGGAGGGTTTTGGAGGTTGTTTTCACCCTCCTCAACTGGATTTAGATTTTCTGCTTCTCCAATAACTGTAAATGTAATATAAACATAAATCAAACATTGCAAAACTAAAAAATTGTTCTAAAACTAACAAAATCAGACAAACCCTACCTTCTTCCTGTGTTAGAGCCTCCAAATTTGCATGAGGATGTCTTTGGTGGTGAGGTGGCATTATGAATTTCTTGTTTTCTCATGTGCACTTGATTGAATCTCCTTTTCTTCAACGCGATCATGTTTTGCTTAGTTTTTTTTGCTGTTGTTAAGAGAAAAGCCACGGGTGAATGTGCAGAAAATGTTTTTTTTTCTTTTATCAAAAGAAAAATGTGAGCGCGTTATAACGCACTCACGTTATAACGCGAGTACATTTTGCTTTAAATTTGGAGATGGCGGTGACTTTTTGGTCCCCCATCTCCTTGCATTTACCTTGGTGGAACACAGTGTTAGCTCACAAAATTGTGCAGGAAGTGTTTAGATTACATGGAGTTCTTGAGAAGATTATCTCGTATAGAGATGCGCACGTGACAACAAGGTTTGGCTAAACCTTATTTTCAATGTTGGAAATTAAACTTAATGTAAGTATAACTTATCATCCTAGGAACAAATGGTTAAACTATGAGAGTTAACCAGGTTTTGGAAGAATTGTTTGAATATATTGTATGGATCAACATTATAAACTTAGGAAGAATATCTACCACTGGTCGGTTTTGATTATAAAAATTCCTGGCTTTCTGCTTGAAGCATTGGATGGAAGAAGATGCTGAACTCCTATAAGTTGAGTAAGCTAGAAGATAGGATTAGCATTAGTCCAGAAATGTTGTCAGAAATAGATGAACAAATCATGCTGATCAGAAAAGATTGGCGGAAAACTATTAATGAATAGAAAAGTTACGCTGATACTAAGTGTATACTAAGATGATTCTCGATTAGAGAATAAAAGTTCTTTTGAGGGTCCAACCCTAGAAAAAGTTTCATTAAGTATGGAATGTATTCCAAATCAGCTCCTAGATATAAATAGCTCTTCAAAATTCTCAAAGTTAACAAATCAATTGATTGCAGAATCATTCTCATAATAGCTATTGCCAGGAGGCACAATATTCTTAATGATTCAAATTTGATATATTTATATATTTAACTGATGATTATTATATTCATAGAATGTTTACAAGTACAGAACCCAGGTATGGTTTGATCAGGCTTCTGAAATGCTTGGAGTTCACAAGCACTGCTTGCATAATAGAGAGGATCTACAATGTAAGATCTAATGGGATCAGTATGCAGAAGATTCTGCCATTTGGAAAGATTATGCTGAGATAAAGAAAAAGTTTCCGCAACTTATTCCAAATTATGAAAGCTCTTGATATCAATATGTTTTCTAGTATGATACTTATCATGACTTATTTATGTTGTGATAATACTTGATGCTTAAAAATCATTGGGGACGATGATTCAAAAGGTGGGGAGTATGTCACACCCCATTTGTTTCTATCCATTTACTATTTACCTAGGTTGGTTAATTTGTTTGAATAATGAATGTTTATGAAATCTCTGCATTTATGTGTATTATAAATCATGATTTAAAATATGTTGAAAAATGGAATAATGCAATCTCTTGTATTATATATGATTAATGTTAGAAAATGTATGAAGTAAATGGTTATATTTTGATCAGCTAACTACTGTGATCTAAGTGGGTGCAGGAACAGGTTGCTCCTTCAGAAGGGAGGGGAAGTATCACTCAGGAGAAGGACTTGGTTTGGTAACCCTAAGAGAACCTAAATTGAGAAAGCACACACACACGACCCTATCTTGAACTAGGTTATGTCGAGTCAGTATGGGTAGCGGTAAGTGATCTAAGTTGTGAGTCTTGATTCTTGATTTGGTTGATTCGAACTTGCATGTTGTTAAGTGTTTGGTTGTTTGAGTAAGGTTTTATTGTGATAACTATAGCTCGTGTGAATCCATGATATGTTCTTATACATGAGTCGATACGAGCATGAATATGCATAGGTAGATGTACCTATGTACATTCATGAGTGTGTTTCTCATAGATATGGAAATATCATTTGGACTGTGTGAGAATTATCACCTCTATGTTGTATATGCATTTTATGATATTTTGTCTATGAAGATTTTATGGCGATAAATGAATTTATGAATAATATGTTATAAGTGATTTTTGTGATTCATGATATATACATACATATATGTATATTATATTCTTATGTTTTCAAAAATAAGTAATTATAAATTATAATGCTTTTGGAAAAATGAAATTGTATTGCTAATATTATCCATTTGATATATATATAGTTTAAAAGGCATATAAGCGCCCATGTATATGGCACACGACCTAGACAAGGAGGAGTAAACTTAGCGCTCACCTTATAGCACGTGGGTATAACTGTTGGGAGGTTAGATAAGTAAAGAATAAAAGCCTTACCTTATGCCTATCAAAGCGCTCATGTAAGCGCATAGGTATGTGTAATATATGTATCACTTAGTGAATTTAAAAACAAATTCTTTTGGCAGCTTTGAATTTTTCCTTGAGCACTTGAGGGAGTTGGAAAAATTAGTTATTTTATTATTTAAGTTTTGCATTATTTTCAAACGTGATTTTGACTATTTCCAAGGAAACTATTTTTACTATTTATTTGGGAATGTGGCTTTTAGGTGGCAGTTTTGTGGAGAGGTTTGTTTTAGAAGTCTGATTTTATAGTGGTTGACTAAGTGTCCTCTTATGCATCTTTTATTTTTATTATTCTTTTGACACCTCTAAATTGGTTACTAATTAGGTGGAGTGGTGGCATTATCCCTAGCTAGTTTGTAGCTTGATCTCTCTATGAGTTTTTGTATATAAAGAGGTGCTCTCCCTCATTTCAATACACACAAGTTGCAGCCAAGAGCCTCCTTATTCTTGCTATTGAGTTTTTGAGCTAGTTTTGAGAGTTTTATCATTTGGTTTTTGGAGAGTTGTTCTACTTGGAGGACTGGTCTAGTGTGTTGGAAGGAACTTTAGCAAGGGATTTCATTGACTTGTTTGGAGCTAAAATCACAGGCATGGGAATTTCTCTTCCATTATGATTTTATGTTTTAATGACATTTTTGGTGTTGATTGTATGGTGGAATGCATTGTTTGTTTATCGTTATGTTTGTCTACTTGATTTTGTAATAGAATATATATATATATACTGTGAATTTCTCTTCCATTATGATTTTATGTTTTAATGACATTTTTGGTGTTGATTGTATGGTGGAATGCATTGTTTATTTATCATTATGTTTGTCTACTTGATTTTGTAATAGAATATATATATATATATATATAGCAAGTAAATTGTGATTAGTCTCTATATTAGGGATTTGTACCTAGATGGATTTTGTGAATAATTATTGATTGGTGTTTAGTTAGATAATTGTATAAGGGGAAATATAGTAACAATAAATGGCAAATGGTATTACTTAGACATATGTGCCTAGTAACACATGTAAGGGGTTAGCCTTGGGATAGGTGATCCATTGTAGAGGTTGATAACCCAGTATAGAGATTATTGTCTTTCCCAATCGAGAAGAAGGGTGGGTGAATATGTGACGATGAAAACTTTGGCCAAAGTAGTGTAAATTGCCAATGTTTACACTGTCTAGTTTCATTGTGATCAAGGATTGCATTACTTAGTAAGGATATCATATTTTGATGGTTGTTGCCATAATATGATAGTACTAGTTAATGTAGGACACAACACCTTACTCAAATTAGGCTTAATTTATTTGGGGTTACCAAACCAATTCCTTCATCGAAGGGTAGGGCCATTTACCAATTTGGTAAATGTGCGGGGGACCGCAGTTAGTCCATGGTTGGAGGTAAAGTGCTTGAGTGATGCTTCCCCTCATGTAGTTAGCATGCAGTTGGTAGCCAGGAATATTGAAGACATACAAGTATACAATCATGTCTTACTATTTTTTAGTTAAGCTCTTGAAAGCTTGTATGTATATTATGAAAAAGTTGTAAAGATGAATATTCAATTCTTTTAATGTGAAATGTATTATGGATTATGCGATGGAAGTTTGAAATATGTTTTCAAATTTGCATCTTATCGAATGAATTTAAGGAAAATTTTTATTGCTTTAGTTCTTTGTATATTGATCGTATTACCTTCAAGTTAAACTTAGTAAATCTTAGTTGGTAGAATAAGTGGCATGTTACACAAAGCTCTTAATATACAAGTGATTCTAAGTCCTAGAATGCAAAAGTAGATTGGATGGCTCAAATTTGATCTCAATTTGATCCAACAAATGATTTTTTGCTGAACAAAGATTGTGGTAAATTGATCATAAGGCATGCAATACCTGATAACAGAGAGCACTAGCAAGTATTTGTGAGTGATGCCCAGATAAACTTGTTTTTGCAATAGTCTAGGGAATTTGTTGAGCATCTTCAACCTAAGATTGAGGAAGCATATGAAGAATAGATAATTTAATTAAAATAAAATAATCTTCCAAAAGGGTTGATCACCCTAGAAAGTTTATTTAGTCCTGATGATGTGAAAGGAGATAAGAGAAAGTTCACTGTCAATAAAGGTGACTACACAGAGATTGAAGTAAGCCTCAGTAAGAAGGTGAAGGTAGGTAAAGTCTCCACTCAGGAGGAGAAAAATAAACATATCTATCTTTGTACCAAATACAATTAGACCTAATGGCTCGGAACTATTAGAACTTGAAGGGATACAACAAAGATGTTAGTCAACACACTATTAAACTATCATTGAATTCAAAGCTAATTTGGAAAATGTAGAGACCAGTCAATCCAAATATTGAACCTTTGATGAAACAAGAGCTTAACAAATTGATTGATTCTAAGATCATCTTCCCCATTAAACATTCAAGATGGGTGTCAAATTTGATGTTGGTAAGGAAAAAGAATGGAGAAATATGGATTTGTGTTGATTTCAGGGATTTAAATAGAGCTTCCCTTAAAGATCACTACCCACTCCCTTTTATTGAGCAAATAATTCAAATAGTGGTTGGATCAAAAAGATTTTCCTTGCTAGATGGATTTTTTGGGTACAATCAGATTTGGCTTATGGAAGAAGACCAACATAAGATGACATTCACCACTAAGTGGGGAACATTCACCTACATGAAGATGGCCTTTGGTCTATCAAATGCTAGAGTGACTTTCCAACATGCCATGGACATAGCGTTCATTGAACTGATAAACAAGATAATCTTGATCTAACTAGACAATCTTATAGTGTTCTCTAAGGCAAAGGAAGATCATTTCAAGCATTTGGAGAAGGCTTTTTTAGAGATGTTAGGAATTCAGAATTTCTCTGAATCCAAAAAAGTGTGTTTTTGGAGTCCCTCAAGGTAAACTTCTTAGACATGTAATATCAAAAGAAGGAATTTCCATAGACCTTGATAGAGTTTAGGCTATCTTATGATTATCCCTACCAATCAATAAGAAGAAAGTTCAATCTTTCTTGAGAAAGATTAATTTTGTAGGGAGGTTTATCTTAGATTTTGCAAGATTGATTAAACCTATCACTTTCATGTTGAAGGATAAGGAGTTTAAGTGGACTCCTAAAGGAAGAGAGGATTTTGAAAAAATTAAATAGGTGATATCTATTATGCCATCTCTCATCAACCCTATTTTTTCAAAAGACTTCATCATGTATGTTTATGGTGGAGACCACAACATAGTTATAGTTTTAACACAAAAGGATGATGCAAGGAAGGGAGAACATCTGATTGATTTTAGTTCTTGAACCTTGAAGGACTATGAGATGAAGTGTAACTTTGTGGAAAAATAGGCTTATACTCTTGTCAAAGGGTTGAAGAAATTTTGACATCTAATATTAGGCAACAAAGTCATAGCTTATGTAGTTCATCCTAGGGTTCAAGAATATATCATGGAAGGAGAGATTATTGAAAAAAGGGCTTGATTGATTACCAATATCTTTGAATATGATGTAGATGTGAAACCAACTAAGCTGGCAAAGGAAAGAGCTCTATGTCAACATATCGCTCAAGATGTCAGATTACAAGAGGTATAGAATTGAGCACTGGAGACTATCTTGGTAATTGAAGAAAACTTGTCAACATCATGGAGATTGGTCTATACCTAGACCAACTCCCTATTTTCAAAAGGAGGTTTTACATATTATAGGGAGTGCA
Source organism: Cunninghamia lanceolata (assembly GCA_027924645.1). Lineage (NCBI taxonomy): Eukaryota > Viridiplantae > Streptophyta > Pinopsida > Cupressales > Cupressaceae > Cunninghamia > Cunninghamia lanceolata. The sequence goes on from BSBN01000892.1 coordinate 18,832, forward strand.
TTTTTCTTTAATCAATGATATTTTGTTTAGAAGAAACTTTAATGAAGTCCTCTTGAGATGTGTTGACAATCAAGAAATCAAGAGAGTTCTATGTGAATTCCACCATGGAACATGAGGGGGACACTTCTTAACCCAAACCACAACAACCAAAATAGTTTACACAGGGTATTATTGGCCCTCTATGTTTGTAGATTGCTACAAGTTAGTAAAGGAGTGTTAACAATGCTAGTTTTATACTAAAAAGAGGAAGAATCATTGCTCTCCCTCTTAATCCCATTCTAGTAGAAGAACCCTTTGCACAGTGGGGGTTGGATTTTATTGGAATGATAAGACCAATTTCAAGAACATGTCACAAATGAATCTTAACATCAACAGACTACAAGTTACAAGATGGAGTGAGGCAATTGCATTAAAAGAAGTAACAAAGGGGGTTATCCTCAATTTCTTAGAAGATATTGTCACTAGATTTGGTTCTCCATGCATAGTTATATTAGATAATTTGAAGGCATTTATTAGCTCCAAAATTTTAGAATTCACCTTAAGAAATGGAATCTATTTGAAAACCTCTTCAAATTATTAAATCCTTATGGGAATGGCTTGGCCAAATCAACAAAGAAAAATTTGATCAAGTTAGTCAAGCAGATTGGCTCTAAGCATCAAAGAGAATGGAACAAAAATTTAAAGCTTTCATTATGGGCAAATCGGATTACTTTGAAGAAGATCATCGGCACATCCCCTTATGCTCTAATGTATGGGAAAGATGCTTCAATGTTGATCTCAATCAATCTTCCTACACTTTGATTGGTTCGGTAGCTTGAAGTTGAAGAAAATGGTGCCATGGAGGTTTGGATTGTTGAGTTAATGGGACTATAGGAAAAGAGAGAGTCTGCACTCAATTCTATGGCTAGGCATCAACAAATAGTTAAATGATGGTTTGATAAGCATTCGTTTGAGCTAAATTTTAAGTTTGAAGACTCTATATTAAAATGGGAAGAAAGAGCAATGAGACTAGGTCATCATTCTAAATTTAACTCTCTTTGGAGTGACCCATATAATATTGTGGTCTATAAGAAAAATAATGATTTTGACTTGATAAATGAAGTAGGGGAGTTGTTGGAGATCCTAGTTAATGGGATCTATCTGAAACAACACAATTAAAGTTTTTATGTTTCTATAATATGTATATCAGTTTGGTGTTTTGGGGTGTGTTGTGTGTTTTTATTTTAGTTGTATGTTTCTTTTAGTTTTTGGTGGGGTGGTGTAGTTTCCCACCTCTTTAAGTTTTGACTAATTGTGATCAAGCAATGTTTTGGTTTGTGGCTAGTTGTTCAACAAGCTTAGTTTGAATAAAAATATGCATCTATCTACCAATATGATTACCTCTTAAATGATTAGATATATGTTGAAGACAAAAGAACTATTGTGAAAGATAGGATAACTACCTATTACTGGGTATTGAATGTAGCAGATCACTACAAATGAAGCAATGATGCAAAAAATTAGGATTGCAGTTGATAAGATTACTCAAGCATGTGAAGTGACCTTTAAGTGGGGCATCACTTACCATAATTAATGAGCTCTCTAAAGAACACAAAATTTGTACTACAGGTTGTGTCTATAAATAGAACTTCGAGCATACAAGGAAATGTTATTGTGTAAGCTTTGAAGCAATTGATTTGCCTTTTCTCTTCACAAGTATTTGAGCACCTTGTAGATCCTTTTATGTAAAGAGAAGTGGATTTGTAAAAGGATCTCCTAGGTATCAAGATGACTAAAAGGAAGCGGAGTTCTTCCACTAAGCTACTCTATGACCTTCCCCTAGAGTTTAAAGACAACAAATCCTATGTTGCAGCACCTACACAACCAAACGTGCCCCCATACATGTCTAATGTGAAAATAGTTAAAAAAGGGAAGTGTTCTAACTCATCTCTGGTATATGACATTGCCGATCATATCTTTGATCTAGTGCTTTCAAAGCCTACAAAGAACATAAAAGATGGAGCACATGGACACATGCTTAAGTAGTTGAGAATGAGAGAGCATGAAACCTTTGGGATAAGGATATGGAGCTCCACATTATTGCAGCCATTTTCAGAGATTATTGAAGCTTGCATGAAATGTTATGACATAAAGACATGGATAATTCAGTGTAAAAATATCCAAGTAACCATCAACCTCGTTACTATTAAGGAGATGTTGTAGTTGCCCTTTGATGAACAAGCCTTCGATTGTAGTTACAAAAACTTACAAAGAATGTGGGATACCAAGATGCAACATCTCAGCTCAATGAACAAGGAGCTTGGCTTAGATAGAGGGAATACTGAGCTTCCTTCTCTTCTAATTGCTTTGGCACAATTTTCATAGGATGTCCAAGATTCTTGTTCTATTTAATGGCCTTTATTTTTTTCTTGCACAATGACAAAAGTGTGCACAATTTCTAACTAGGTGCTCTTCACAAGATCAAGACTATCACTCAAGAATATGTCTTCAAATTTGATTTTGAAAAGGTGATAGTGGACCAGATGCACTACCACTTGAGCCATTTTAGATCACAACAATTGTTCAGGTATTCCTCATTTTTTCTTCACTTAATATTATATCAGAACTCCCAATTTTACCATCCCTACATGCATCTTTCCATTGTTGATGAGTTATTAGATGGCCTGAAGATCATCCTAGTGTTTGATTGGACAAATATCCTTTCTTGAACCTCAAATTGTTATGAGTTTGTGAAAAAACCCTTGCTCCAGTCCTCATGGACCTTAGCTTGGATGAGAATATCTATAGACTTAGTGATAGTCAGAGAGGATTAATTACCAATGACAAAATCCCTTGTGACTAGTTATATGGTGCATGCTACATAATGATTTGGCTGCATGGTTTCAAGGAGTTTCCTTTTAAGCTCCCTAAAATCCTCACAAGTTAGATCCTAGCCATTGAATATGCATGGTAGATTGATGTAATTTTGAATTTTCAGAGCTGAGAGAAAGAAAAATGCATTCTATGATATCCCCTTCTCTTTTGGGGGAATAACAGTTAATAAGAGAGGAGTAGAGCACCTCCTAATGCTGAAATTGGTAGATTTGGGCTTGGAAATCACCAAAGACTGTTAGTTATATGATCCATCTATGGATTCATGGATAATAGGGTTAATAAGTTGAAAACAAAAGAGCTGTTTGTTCACCAAAGTCAACCAGACATTGAGGCTAAAAGATCCTCCTAATGATTCCTTAGATACATATACTAAGATCTATGAGCTCCTTGCAAATCCAATTCACCCCTAGGAAGCCTTTTACAATGTTGTATGCATTTATGATCCATCTAAAATCATGACAATTGGCCTCTGAAGAGCCCTTAGAAAAGTGGATTTGAGCAAAAATAGGATCAAAGCCTATTAGAAATATATGAAAGAAATAGCTAAACCTAAGAAATCATATTCCAACAAGTCACAACAAATGGAACTTGGGAGACACTTTTGGATTAGGAGAATGGTTTGCCTGCTTCACATTATGATGTCAGTAACATTCAAATAGGTGAAGGTTCACAGGCTCAAAAAGAAGAAAAAGAACCTGAGGGATCATTCATTAGATGATGATAGTGACTCCATAGAGGAACTCCTAGTACTAGAGGGCCCAGTCATGATCTAGGGCTAGCTCCATCGCATTAGGCAGAAGGGAAATCATCGTAGGACCCCACTCATTCAACTCAAATAACTTTGACATCTAGGAGCCTTAGAGTGCAACTCGAACAATTTCATCATGCTACACAAGTAACCTTCCAACAAGGGTTGGAGAAAGTTCAAGAGAAAGTAGGACAACTTCATCCATCTAGTGTCTAGGTAACATCACAACCAAATGCTACTATGTCTCAACCAGTAACAGTGACATCATTGTTAGGATTAAGGTGCCATCAACCCTGTAAATCCTCTGTAATTTATTATTCCTATTATTATTTTTAAATCACCCATAAGGGATGAAAGGTTTCACCAAGTAGTGATCTTGTTTTAGCCGCATGTTTAATCCTGGTACCTGATGGATGTTGGTTATGGAGTACATTTCATTATAGGGGGTGCAGGGGGTTTGGGGGTCACGTGCTCAGTGGGAGTTCAGGGGCAGTGCCCCCGAAAGCCACATTTTATATATATTTTTTCATTGTAAATCTGGACTGTTCATCATTAGGTCACATATCTGACAGTAGAGGCTATGTTGGATTTTCTTTCCCTAGAAGGCAAACCCTTTATGAGTATCTTGTATTATGACTGTGAAAGAGTAGAAATTTGAGACTAAAAAACAAGCGTTGCTAGATTGAAGACTGAAGAGGATATTGATAGTGTTATATCATAAACTCTATTGAAGTTAATACAGACTGGTGCATCTTTTTTTTTTTTTCTGAAAGGGTTTCTCCACATAAACATTGTGTTATGTGTTTGATCTTCTGTTCCATTATATCTTTCTACTGATTTCATATTATCTCCATTTTGGTTCTGTACAGTTAAATATCTGTTCGAGACAACCAAGATCAACTAGCAACACTAAGAATACTTCCACACACAATATTGCACATAACAAGCCTATAATTATATTGACAAAAAATGAATAAAATGTACATAAGATCCTTGCTTAAATAGGCTAGGGAGAGAAGGTTGAATGGTAGAACCCAACCACTAACTAACCTCCAAAAGATGTGACACTTGTGAGCTAAGTGACAAGTTATCATGCAAGTGACAAGTAAATATGAAAGAGGTGTCTCAAAAGTATGAGGACACATGTCTTCACCACATGAGGTGAGATGACTTTCTAAAAAGCTAAGTAAACTTAAACTAGATGTGTGAATAGGACTTCGATTATGTAGACTAGAAACTAACTAGTTAGATAAAGCCACTATTTACACTAACAGCCCCCTTAAATGCAACTTAGGGATAATACAAAGATGATGGGTCCTAGGTACTAGGCCATGTTAGGTATCCATGTACAAATGAATTTCTCATAAGTATAGTAAAGGAGAAAACCCTGTGGGAAAAACCCCTCTCCAAAAGAGAAATGATACAAATAGAATGTACAAGTGAAGAAGAAGAAGATAGAAGGAGGAATCATGATGACCCCCCAAGGACTAATTCTATCACAAAAGTACATGAATTGTTTCCTTCACAGGAGATAAAAGATGAGAAGGTCAATGTGACCCCCCCAAAAATGTAAAGGAATGAACTCCATGTGAAGAGATGGATCCTCCCAAAATTGATATGAGAAGACTAACCATGCAACCTCATCTCAAAATCCCTCCTGTAGTGTATGTAGAAGTTTGAAACTGGATGCTGAAGATGATCCATGAATGTTAAATCACATTTCTCCCCTTAGGAATACAAAAAGCCACAAAAGTGTGCAAGTGATCTTCCCATTCCAAATAGGAACATGCAAGAAGAAGGATGAATGTCTCTAAATATTGCACATGATTCAAAGACAAAGGAATCTTTTGAAAAATGCTCAAAAGTCTCCAATCCTCTGTTGAGCTGTGACTGAAGAAGAGGAGGATAAAGAACAATCTTTGAAGAATAATATGGTGATGCAACTACATCGATGTTGTCATCAAAGAGGAACTGAATATCCTTAATAGTGTCTTCCAAATCCACAAGGAAGGATTCTATGAAAAGACACGAAATGTTGGGTAGATATACATCCCAATGTGGTGGATTTGCAACAACAATAACAATGTTATGATTCAATGAATGACTGTAAGTCAATCTTAATGTAACATCAAGAAATGGTTTACCAATCTTACAAAAGAGTTTAAAGGCAACATTTGAGAAATGAGGACATATTTCGTCTCCATGCTAATTCCTTTGACAATAGGTACATTTAATTTTTCCATTTTTAGACATGATCTAATTATGATAAAAAATCAATTTAGAAATTCAATATTGCCCCCCCAAAATGATTATGACTGATTTCGAAGCCCTCAGAAAGATATGCAAGAAAAAATGATAACTTGTTTAAGATCAAATGCAAAATTGACTATTTATAATGTATGGTGATTTTACAAAATTTGCAATCCGAATCTTAAATTTTTTTACATAGTTTAATTTTTTGCGAAATTATGAGCACTTTAAAAAAAAATCATGAATTTCCAATATCGTAGGTAAAAGTTATGCCCCGTTGAAAATTGTGCTTACAATTGGCTTCAGAGGTTAAAATAGTAGAAAAGGCAAAAAAAATTTAGTTTGACTTCGCCGTAGTGAAATACACAGAAACACCTTTCCGTTGACTATAATTTTGTGAAAAACTGACTCCATAAGAGGAAGCTATTGTAAAATGAAAAAAAACCCTTTTGGAGCTATTTGAAGGCATGGTGGTTAGCCTAGGCGATTTCTTTTATGTTGGCCTGATTGCTAGCATAAAATGTTTATAGATAGTTGATAAACAACTTGTGGTTACAATGATGGTTACAAGAAATGCTAACCTTAGCATATAATGTTAGTTGTTACAAGAGATGTGAAGGTTACATAAAAGTTAACATTAGATGTTAACATAACCTAAAGAGCTAACAAACAAAACTGTTGTTTAAAGCTAGTTCAAGAAAGGCTAACTAAAATGTGAATCTGTAACCAAAAGTAGAACCATTAGGTTGCTAAATACTAAACCTTTACCAAGCAAATCATAAATGCAAATCATGAAACCACCATGCCTAGTGATGGCTGATTTGCAGGCTGACCCTGTTGCGTGGCTGGATGGGCCGATGAGCCAGGATAAGGGGCCTTCGTAGCCCATTTTAAGGCTTGCATGGATGAATGAAGGGCCTAAGACCCAATATTGGTCACCTTGAATGTGAGGGAAGGAGTCTTCAATGCTAAAATTGTTGATCAAAGATGTCAATGATGGTTTGCATGGAGCCCGAACTGGGCGTTGGAGGCTAGATTTGAGCACCAAAGAACTAGAATGAAATTGAGTAGGGTTGATGGAGATCAATGGAATCAGCTCTGAAGAAAAAAAAAGGGAAATTAAATAGAATAAGAGTCCAAGTGTGCAGGGGTGCATTAGAGAAAGGTCAAATGGCCACAAAATCCGAGCAGTCCAAATCTAAACTCGAAAGAACCACAAACATGAAACTGTGAAGTCTTTGGCGTGAATGAAGATAACGCCCAAAGATCTCAGCTAGTGATTTTTGAAGCCAACGGCCTCAAACAATAACAATGAACGTTGAAGGTGTTAAAATTAGAAAAAATTTAGAACCGAACCCATGCAAATGGTGATGCTTGAAGGTAGAACGTAGTAGAGATGGATCAATGAAAAGAGTGATCACGAAAGCCCTAAAAAGGGTGAAATTCCTGTTGAAGGCTGAATGGTGGCCAAGGAGGCTGTGCAGGGTGCATGAGATGAGTGAGAAGCCCTGGTAGGATGTGTAAGGCAAGATAGATGCCAATGAACTCATGAATGCTTGGATTTGACTGAAGATGAAGTAATGGCCGAATTTAGGGACTTTGTAGGGGCCCATGAGGCAGGAAGAGACTGGGCGCTAATAAGGTCAAATAGGGTGAAAATGTATACTAGATCAAGAGCCACTAGATAAAATTGGTATTCCCAATAAATAGGATCCAGTCAAAACTGGGAGCCCCAGAAATGTAAAACGATCTTAGTCGCCGAACACACCAATGACTTGGCTAAGAACAACAAATGCAGAGCCGAAGATCAAACCCTTGAAACAAGGCCAAAAGGCCAAACAAACCAGGCATGAGCCTGCAGAGAGCTTTGAGTAGGGTCGAGGTCATGGCCAAAGTAGGTGAGATTTGGCCCTGTATCCTCCTTAAATAAAATCTGCAAGACAAAATAATTGTGACCCAAAACCAAAATCGACAAATTTGCAGGGGGCCAAAGTGCCCTTTGCAATTTTTTTAAATTTTTTACCCAAAAAATCTGTACAAGTATGGATTGGATGCAGTACGACCATGCAATACCCTAGGGCTAGGGGTAATTTTTTTTATAAAAAATTCACTTTACTAAAATTTACTAGATGAAGGGTCACTTTCATTTGACCTTTCATTGTCTTGAGCCTTTTAGACTCAACGGTGAGGTCCATTTGGCTCCAGGATGAACTCTTACGAAGGCTTGGTGTAAAAAATCCTCAAAAATGAGAAGCATTTTACTAGTATTGCTCTGATACCATGTTGGAGACAACCAAGATCAACTAGAAAAACTAAGAATACTTCCACAAAAATATTGCACATAATAAACCTAAAATGATATTGACAAAATTTGAATAAAATGTACATAAGCGCCTTGCTTAAATAGGCAAGGGAGAAAAGGTTGGAAGGTAGAACTCAACCATTGACTAACCTTCAAAAGATGGGACACTTGTGAGCTAAGTGACAAGTTCTCATGCAAGTGGAAAGAAAATATGAAAGAGGTGTCTCAAAAGTATGAGGACATGTGTCTTCACCACATGAGGTGAGACAATTTTCTAAAAAGATAAGTAAACTTAAGCTATGTGTTAATAGGACTTCGACTATGTAGACTAGAAACTAACTAGTTAGAAAAAACTAGTATTTACAGTAACAATATCTATATTACAGTTGTAATAATATTTTAATTGATAGTTGTTTACCTTTATTGCTAACATTTGGTATCAGAGCTTGGCTAGCTCTGCAGGTCTTGGGTGGATGTGTGAGGGTTTTTTCAAGCTCTAGTGGGAGTTTTGGTTCAATTTTTTTACATATTTTGTGTAGAAACCATGGCTGCATTTGCATCCCGATTGGACATCAAAAAATCTAATGGAATAGGTTATGAGTTGTGGAATCTAAAAAAGAAGGATTTAGTTGAAGAAAGAGATCAATGGTTGGCTCTGACAAAAGAGATGAAATTTGATATTGTTAGTCAAGATGAGTGAGACAAGATGGACAAAAAGGCACAGGGAACAATCCGGTTGTGTCTTGTAATTTCTGTCCTACTGAATGTCACTGAAGAAAAGACCACATATGCTTTATGTAAATGGCTAAGTGAAATCTATCAATCCAAAAGCTTGGTAAACAAACTTTATTTAAAGCAGAAGTTATTTTCTTTGAAAATCAAGGAAGGCGAATCTATTGCAGAGCACTTAAATTCATTTAATTTGATTGTGAGTCAACTAGCCTCTATAGATGTTAAGGTCGAGGAAGAAGATAAATGCATTATGCTTCTTTGTTCTTTACCTGAGTCTTGGGTGAATTTCATTCTTTCCATCATTGCTAATCTCAAAGATCCAAAGATGGATGCTCTTGTTGCAACTCTATTGTCATAGGAAATGAGGAAGAAGGCTATGGATCGCTTGGCGGATGATCTTAATGTTAGGGGAAGGTCTAAGGAAAGAGGACCAAAAGGGGATCATAAGGGGCCTAAGGACAAATTTAAAGGTATATCTAAGACTCCTAGAAAGAAGAACATAGTTAAGTGTTGGAACTACAGATAAAGAGGGCACGTTAAGAAGGAATGCAAAAACAAGAAGAAACAATTGGATTCCTCTACAAAGAAGTCCTCAGATGCAAGTGATGAGGTTTTACTTTATTCTTGTAACATTGTTGCTAATGAACATTGGTTGGTTGAATTTGGATGCTCGTAGCACATGACTCCACACAAAGAATGGTTTTCCACATATGAGCAATATGATGAAGGTTGTTAGAATTTAATCTTTACTTAGGTGAAGATTAATACTTGTATTTTAATTCAAGTTTTTTATTTTACTTTGTTTTATTATCCTCACACATGTGTGAGGATAACTCACATTCAAATTCCTCTTTGGAGAATTTTATATTTAGTTTCCTCCTTATGAGGATTGACACTTTGTACACACATAAATGATAGGTGGCATGTGTAATGTCCTCTTCTTAGCCAACTCGATAGGTGGAGCAGTTAGCCTATTCCAGGGTTCCCATAGGCTAATGGAGGTTGGTTAGGGAACCTTTGTGGACACATTTTCTAGGACTTACTATTTATAGTAAGTCAGGTAGGGGGTCACCGGTGGAGTTTGCTCGACATTTCCATATTTAGCATTGCCGGTTGGAGTATCTAGCACATATCAAATGGGTTTCAAGATGACCAAGGAATAATATATTTATTGTCGAGATATTAAGTTAAATTAAATATTTAACTTATATTAATTTAATATGAGTTAACTTTATTTTATAAAGTAGACTTATGTTAAGGGAGTCATAAGTTGTTTTAAAAAGTGAATGTGCTAGGTTTATATGGGGGATGCCCAACTCATGGAGGAATAAGGGGATTTTAAGTTATTAAATATAAAAAATAATAAGATACTCTTCTTGGGCATTGGGAAATGAGAGTACAAAAGAAAAGTGAGAAGTCATTTTTGATTATTCATTCACTCACTCAACTTTGTCATGCAAGCTTTGGAGCTTTGGCTTTGAGCAAGAATAAGGGTTTTGTAGGGATGTAAACCTATGTAGAACACACTCTTTTCATGGTTGGAAGATAGCATCAGGAGGGTTGCTGGGAGTTTCATTCAGAGACTTTGCATTGTGCTTATTGGATGATTTCTGAGAATTTATTACACAAGTTTTTATTGCAGATTTCTGAGTAGCCACTAGAGAATATTAAGTGTAGATTTAAAGGGGATATTTGAGTGTTTTGAAACTATTTGGGAACACACAATAGGCCATACCTTCCCCTATGCTAGTCGTACCATGCTGGAAAGTATACTTTGAGGGTTTAGGGCCTCTTTCTCTTGGCATTCCAAAGTGGAAACCTCTCATCACCAAATGGCGGATTAGATATGATAAAGAGGGCAGTTTGAAGGGAGTTTGCTGAGTTTCTTTCTTCTAGTAACACCTATAATAGGGTTGTACACTCTCCAGAAAGGCCAGTCACACTACTACACCAAATCACCTCCTTTCTAGGTCATTTCTCTCTCATTCCATGGGAGCCTAGATATACATACTTCATTGCAATCACTACTGAGAGGGAGAACTCTATTTTTGGATTGTTGTATGCGTATTAGCAGTGTCTACTATGTTGGTTTATGTATATCATATTTGCCATATTGAAAAAAAAGTAATGGGTATGTCATTGTAATTACTTTTGAGACATTTCATTATCTGGGTATTCAATTTTTAGTGTGTTTATGTTATATTTCCATCTGGATATCTTTGTATGTCTTGTATTTCATTATTCTTCTTTCAAATATTATATGAAAAACACAAAAAAAATCAAAACACATAGCAGTGAAACAAGAAACAAATTCGGCAAAAAACTTGGCATCAAAAAACCTACAGAAATAGGGTGTATATTACAATATGGGATGTACATGCGATGCCTTTCTTGCCTCTATTTATGAGGTGCTTCTTTTCTCATTCTCATTCTCACATTCAAGCACACATATTCAAGCTTGAGAAAATCTCTCTTTTTGTAATATTTTAGGCTTCTTGCCATCTACATAATATTGGGGGTTTTTCTTTGCTTTCCCCCCTTCAAAATCTTGGTCTCCATTGTTGGATCTTCTGGTGCATGCTTCAACTTTACTTCATCTTGGATGGTTAAATTATTTCATTTACTTCAAACAAGGCTCCATGCTTGATTAGTACTTTCCTTTGTTCTTTTATTTTTCTTTTTAAAGGAAATTACTAATCAAGCATGGAGCATTGTTTGAAGTAAATGAAATAATTTTACCATCCAAGAAGAAGCAAAGTTGAAGCATGCACTAAAAGATCCAACAATGGAGACCAAATTTTGAAGGGAAAAAGCAAAGAAAAACCCCCAATATTATGTAGATGGTAAGAATCCTAAAATATTATAGAAAGAGAGAGAGAGAGAGAGCTTCTCAAGCTTGAATGTGCATGTGTGAATGTAAGAATACAAATGAGAAAAGAAGGACCTCATAATTAGAGGTGAGAAAGGAGTTGCATGTAACTCCCATATGCCACCTATCATTTATGTGTGTGCAAAGCTAAATATAAAATACTCCAAAGAGGAATTTGAACGTGAGTTATCCTCACAAGTGTGAGGATAATAAAACAAAGTAAAATAAAATACTTGTATTTGTCATGCCCACCCTTATAGAACACTATAAGAATGGACATGAACACAAAAATGTTACAATTTTCATTTTTTTAAAACTATCTAAATTTGTGGAAAAACTCTTGTTGAACAAACTTTAAAGGAGTAGTTTACCTAATTGCTCAAGTATCCTAATTGATTTTGAAGTGTCTTAGAGAGTATGCTACTTGTTTTTGCAACTATGAAAGGGAAATATTAAATTAGTTAGTTAAGCAATACTAATACAAGTAATAACATAAATCAAATAAGCTCAACAATAGAATTTAGTAACATTATGATTACACTCAAGAGTGAATACCAAAACAACAAATTACATCTTAGCATATCTATCTAACTTGTAAAACAAAAATAAAAAATTTGCTACAATCATTCATTTGAGAATGACAAAAATACATCCTATAAAGTAACTTAATTAAATTTTCTCAAGTTATGGAAACATACATACATAAATGTCTTTGAGTAGCCATAACATATATAAATACATATATATAAACACACACACACACACACACACACAATACATATCTATGTGTATATATGTATATATAATACACATATATACACACACACAGAATATGAAATTTTGAAAACATAAATATACAGATGTATTCTTTCCCAATAACCATAATAAGAAAGATAACATTTTATGATATAAATACACATATGATTTCAATAGTATGAAAGAATATGTATATAAATTATATACATATATTTTATAACAACATTTATTCAATATATATATATATATATATAGGATTTCACTAACATAACACCATACTAATGTGAATACCTTTGAATTAAAAATACATATAGAATGGCTTTACTAAGACATATATATATACAATGAGCATCTACAAAATTGAATAAAGTAAATATATACAGAGCTCATCGAACATCATTATATATCTATATGTAAATGAATATGTATATACAACAAATCACATAATAGAATATACACAGAGAACACCTTAGACAACATCAAATCCCATTATATATATATTAGGTAAAAATCGAGTGAATAATGATCAAGCAATGAACAATAAACTCAACCTATAACCTTCAAGAAAATGATTTAGACGATAACCAATAATCAATGAATAACACAAAACACAATGAAAGCTTTCACCTAGATTGTATAGTTTCTTTGGTCTTTTGTGGATTGCTCAATGCATTGCGTACCCATGGTTACAACAAGCGGCATGATGATGATAATATGTTCAAAGATCGATATATGTGCTCAATGATGCGATATAATGCTCAAAGCACTATATGAATGCCTAAAGCTTAAATTATTGAAGAGGACTTTTAATGAAGTGAAGGGGGTATATATAGGTTTCAGAGAAAGATTGATCAATGATTGACATAAATCAATGAAATGGATGGACAAGATGAATCAAAAGCTCATGATGAACATGCACATGTAATGTGTCCTATTTTAAAGCTGCTTTGTTGAGTTAACTATTGCTTTGATAAAAATATGATTTGATTTCATAAATTTAGATTGCTTTTCCAATTTATGAGTTGATGATAAAAACAATAAGATTTAAAGCCAATTGACTCAACTTTAGATTTGCTTTTTGAAGTTCTAAAAATAAGTCTGATTGGGCACATAAAAGAAAATGATATTTTTAGAAGAATTGGAAAGACAATTGAGAATTAAATAAATAAATTTATTTAATTAATTATACATGATTGAAGAAAGGATAAGATATGAAGATTTAAATAAATTAAACAAATAAATTCATTTAATTTATTTTGCATGATAGAAGAATATAAATAAAATATTAGTTTTATTTATTTTTAGAAGATAAAGTTAACTTAAATAAATTTGAATAATTTATTTAAATTTAGAGGGATAACTGGCTAATTAAATAATTAAAAAAATATCTAATTATGGATAATAGGAATTAAATGATGAATTAATTAAATAATTAGATGTATTTAATTAATATAGATTTGAGGAATTGGAAAGGATAATTTAATTAAATAATTAAGATTATATAATTTAGAAGAATAAAGTGATGATTTAATGAAATTAATTAAATAAATAGAATTTATTCAATTGATGTTGGAATTAGGGGAATTAGAAGAAATTGATGAAAATAATTAAATAATTAGATTATTTAATTAACGTTAATGCAAGTGATTTAGGAGAAATTGATGTATGCAAGTGGTGATATGCGAAGGTCATTTTAGGTGTCTACATTTTGCCCCTCTTTGATACAATGTGATTTACAGCGTTGTTTCAAAGAAAACAGTGATGAAGATATGATCCAATTATGCCCCAGTGTAACTGGCATAGGATGCTCCCTTGAGAGAAAAAATAGGGAAGCGACAGAAGGACTGGGTTGACTTGCGACTAGAAGAAAGGGATAGCAATGATAGAAACAGGTTTAAAAAGACTAGATTGGATGTTTGAAGATTGACATGATGAAGAAATAAGTTGACACGAAGAAAAATGGGATAATGTGAGGGAATAATTAGGGTTGGGATGCTATATGTAGGGCCCAAGGGGTCACTTTCAATTCATTGGTGCACTCAGATTTCATAGATTTCAGAGCCTTTAGCTTTTTTGTGCTTAGTGTGAGAGCTTAGAGCCTTAGAGAAGCTTTCAACTTGTAGAGATGCCAATTCCAATGCACAAACACCAAGGTGAGCGTGTGAGGACCCACGGGGGACCAGCAAGAGCAGCAGCAATGGGAAGTACCCTCAAACTTGTTTTGAAACTATGTATTTATTAGGTCATTTAATGCGGGGATTTAGGATTTTCGCCAAAGACGAGCTTTTAGGAATGAGGCACCTATGGTCTGTAAATAAGCGCCTTTGCAATGTTGAAGCACATTTAAAGCATGCAACTATGCCTTTAACGCTTGCGATGCGCCTTTGGTGGTTTAGAAAATAGGGTAGGTTAACGATGCACCTGCACCTATGGCGCACAATGATGTGCATTTGACAGAGATAACAAGGTGCCTTTGCATGACAGAAATGCGCCTTGGCATGCATAAATCTACCAATGGCTAAATGAGGTGCTTTTGGCTTAGATAGGAATTTTGACCCTTTTGACTTAGCAAAATAGGTTTGACCTTTCTTGACTAGGTTTGACTATGCTTTGACTTGGTATGACTAGGGTTTACAAGTGGTTTTGTGATTAAGGCATGTGCAAAGGATAACAAGTTTGAACTTGTGGATGCATGTTGTCTTACCTCTGCTAACTTCGAGAGAGACACTTCGTGTATGTGACCCAGGTGGTCCAGTTAGGGTGGGAGGAGGATGTCTTTCTAGAGGTGATGGGATTGTGACATGTGGCCGACCTGACACCAGTTAGGGCTAACTTATCATTGATGACTGCTTTAGTTGAGTGATCGCATAGTGAGACATGTTTATTCCACTTCCCTACTGGCGAGACAATGATCACCTTAGAGGATGTATGGCACATTCTCTAGATCCCCATTCATGTAGTTTGAGTTGATTATGACATAGATCGAGGCAAGGATGGACTGAGGGAGCTATTTATGACTCATGAGCTCAGCATTCGAGAGCATGAGATCAGGTGGGGTCATGTGCAAGAACTCTGTGACAGGATCTAGTGGATTATGGTAGCATTGATTGGAGGCTTCCTAATGCCATATAGACGCTCCAGGGGTCTATCTATTGGATGGGGTATAGTTCTATCAGGGATGTTTACTCACGACATCAGATATGCATGGGGCCTCTGCATGCTAGGGTATCTATACCATGATCTACATGACCATCCTTATAGATCCAACAATAGCTTGTTTGCTGGTGTGACTCTATTACATGTTTGGGCTTGGGAGCACATCCCAGTCATGAGACTAATTTTGTCTTGCCATCGAGAGGTAGGTGAGCCATTCATTTTTCTATATGACTCAGGTGCTTTGACATAGTGACAACTTGGTGCATTGTCCTATTGGAGGAGATAGATTGATGAGATGGATACATTTGTGTGGAGGCCATGGTGCAATTGTGAGTCATGGGAGGATGATGCAGAGTAGCTCTTGTACTACAGGCAGGCTAGATATTTGTTTAGACACAAAATTTATACCATTGAGTGATATCTACCAGAGAGAGTGCTACAATAGTTTGGACTACCCCAACCAAAGCCAGTTGGAGATACGATGTATGCACAGACACGAAGAGAGGTTCCTAATTGGGGACCAGAGATTGTGGGTGCAACAACATTAACGGAGTTGAGGGGACTTGCCCTGGTTGTTTGGATTCTTGGAGAGGCTGATCCAAGTACTACACCAGAGTATGATGCATACTAGCGATAGCATAGGCTAGTTAGATTTATAATTCCTAGAGTGGATTATGCAATGTGAGAGGTAGCGGGCCCAGATTAGGAGGCTAGAGCTCGTAGTGTAGCTCGATAGAGGAGGAGACAGGAGTAGGTACAAGAAACAATGACACCACAGGTATAGGGTCATGATGGTGGACAGGGTGGAGGAGGGCCTGATGTCCAGATGGTAGATGTGGGGGCACCACAACATGCAGAGATAGAGCTAGATAAAACTCGGAGACTGTTGCAGGTGGAGACGGCGCGTTGGATGCGCATAGAGCTTAGATTTATATGGATGAGGAGAGAGAGGGATTCTGTCCATGGTGATGCATGATGCATAGAGACATAGCTGTAGGCATAGGCAGTAGTAACAACAACACCACCAGTAGATGACGAGGTTGTGGCTAGAATTACAATAGAGAGAGATGCCACCATACATGTGAGACTAGAAGCTGAGGCCACCTTATAGAGAGTGACCTGAGAGAGAGACATGGCGAGAGTAACACTGGGGACAAACTAGGCCATCGTGATATTAGCAGGAGAGCTAACTCATGTGCAAGGTGAGCTGACTCGAGTATAGGGGGAGTTGGCTACTACAGGGTGTGAGGCTGAGTACTACAGAGGTTTGTACTATGGGGTTATACCGTAGAGCAGTGGCAGCCTAGTTTTAGAGAGCAAAGCAGATCAGGGGCCTCCTCCTCATGGAGATCAAGATATTTAGTGATGGGGCCTCTGAGGAGATCACATGGAGGGGGACCATCTAGTGGGGCGCAGGGATCACATAAGCTTGCAGAGAGCTCTACGCACAGTCGAGGCTAGAGCATGTTGTACATGATGCATATTGTATCAGTTTTGTATAGGCTATGTATATTTTTTGATTATTATGCCTGTGAGCATCTGATGTACATTTTGATGGCTCATGATAGCCATGTTGTACCATATCATTCATTTTTTATGTACATGATGTATATACTAGACATTACTATTATTTTGATGATGTTGATGATATATATATATATGAGATCTATGTGATGAGCTTTATGATTCATGAGATGTTATGGATTTTCACATGTTTATGATGATGATTTATTTCTATATGCCATGGATATGTATATGCTTATATTTGATGACATGTTATGAGATGCTTTATGGATGTGATGACATATACTATGATTATGGATTTATGTGATGATGTTTTATGCTTATATATGTATGGATGTGATGACATTATACTAGGATCATGGTTTTATGTGATGAGATATGTTATGATGTTTGTAGATGTATGGATGTGATGACATTATACTTATGATGATGGATTTATGTGATGAGATATGTTATGATGTTTATGATCATGATACCTAACATGTATGGTTTTGTAGATATGCAAAAGACTTTGATGATGAATAGAAGAAATGATATAGACTAGAGAATGATGAATAATTGATTGATCTTTGTATGAAAACTATATGTTGATTTTGGATGTATGGATAGGTGTATGGATAGGATGTTGCAACAGTTTCACAAATATTTATAATGAGCAATCCTGATTTTTGATATAGCACATGGATAATATATACCAAGGTATAAAAGACCAAGGTACTGATATATCTGGTGCGAGGATGTTGACTCTACAAATAAATGGTTTGAACTTATATCTACATAGACATAATATAACCTTGTTAGAAATGTGAATGAACAATAGTCTTAGCATAAAACAAAATTAATACACATAAGGCCTTTACAATACCTTAAATACAAAAGAATCATTTAATATGCAAGATACTAAGTTTAACACAAACAAGATAAATATTAGCCATAGTAGGATAATAAGCCCATCCCACAAATATAGCATATGAAAGCAATGACTATGCCCCAATCCATACTGCATCGCAACATACCAAGATATAGATAAATCAAGGTAGTTTTGAATAAGGATTTAGAAAGAAACAAAAGATAAACCAAAAAGAAAATTGAGTGACTTAAAAAGTAAAAACACAGCCAACATATTCTCTCGCCAAAGAGGTTTCTTAGGGTAGATAGGGTAGATAAAGCCTTATTGTAGAAAAGATATATCTGTTAAAGGCTGTTGATCTAGGATAGATGGATTGTTTTAGTAGATGTGGCAAGTGGTATGTTGGACAACATATGGCTTTAGGAGTAGTCTTTTGCTTCGAGTTTGGTAAGGTACTTGAGCTTTCAAAGGATGCATAGTTCATTTCCTACTTGAGTTAGTCAACTCGAGGTGATAGGATGGAGAGTGATAAATGGAAGGCAAGAGAGATGGAAGTGTTTGATGGATTGGGATGAAGAATGATGAATCGTATGTGCCTGAGTGTTGGATACTTCCTTCATATTCCAGACTGCCTACATACCCTGTATCCAACGGGATCAAGGCACATTATGATGAAGATGATTATGATAATGTGTAGTTCTGGGTAGAGTGATGAGATGGGGTGAAGTGATTAAATGATGTTTAGGTAAAATGATGACATATTATGTACTTGAGTATTGGATACTTCCTTCATATTCCAGACTGCTTACATACTCATATCCATGAGATCAAGGTACATTAAGATTGAGATGATGATGATGATGATATGTAGTTCTAGAAGATTTGATGATGTAAGATGAGATGAAGCGTGAAGTGTTGCTGTACCGCGAACAAGGATCCATTCCTAGACTTAGGTTAAGGAAACGTGCCCCCATTCAGGTAGAGGTTTTTATTATGTATGACAATGGATGAACTGACTATGGATGAACTAACTTATGGATGAACTAACTATGAATGATGTTAATGGATAATAACTGACACTGATGATTTCCAAGCCATGATATCTATAAGTGATCCAATAGTAGCCATAAAATCTATAGCTTTATTATGTACCCTTGGAATTTGCTCAAAAGAGTGGCTAGAGAAATGTGGCTTGTATGGATCAACCAATCTTTTGTAGGGTATCAAGTTGTCATCCTTAGTTTCGTACTCATTAGTGACTTGTCTAACAACTAGTTGAGAATCCCCATATACTTGAAGCTCTTTGATATTCCATTCTTATGCTATACGAAGACCTGTAAGGAGTGCTTCATACTTGGCAATATTGTTGGTGCAAGGGAATGCTAGCCAATATGATTTTGGAATATAATCATTATGAGGTGTGATAAATAGGATGTCAACCCCTGAACCATGTTGTGTGTAGGAACCATCAAAGTATAACTTCCATTGCACTAAGGTAGCAAGAGTGAAAATACTTTCATCTGGAAAGTTAGAGATCAAAGGTTTTACATCTATTATTGGAGCTTCAGATAGTTGGTCTACAAGGGCTTGTCCCTTGATACCTTTCCGATCAATATACTCTATGTCAAATTTGCTTAGGATCATGACCCATTTAGCTAGTCGGCCTGTGAGAGCTTCCTTGGATAAAGGATACTTCAATGGATCAATATTAGAGATGAGGTTGGTGTGTTTGTTTAGCATGTAATGTTGCAACTTTTGGGAAGCAAACACTACTGCTAAACATGTTCTTTCCATAGGTGTGTAGTCGAGTTCATAACCAACCAAGGTGCGACTGATATAGTAGATGGCATGTTCTTTACCTCACTCATCATGTTGTGTGAGAAGAGCACCTAATGCTATAGATGTAGTAGAGATATATAGGAGCAAAGGTCTATTAGGAACTAGCAGTACCAAAACTAGCAGTGTAGCTAGATAGTCCTTGAGTTGATCAAATGCTTGTTGACACTTGCTATCCCATCGGAATGAGACATCCTTGTAGAGCAAGTGTTGAAATGGTTGACACTTATCTGCTAGCTGTGAAATAAACCATCTAATGGATTGTAATGCTCCTTAATGCTTTTAGATTCTTTGGTGGAGGCATTTTAATGATAGCTTTGACTTTAGCTGGATCCACTTCAATTCCTCTACGAGATACAATGTACCCCAACAATTTCCCTGAAGTGACGCCAAATACACATTTCTTAGGATTTAGCCTCACTTGATACTTCTCTAGTCTATCAAATATTTGTCCTAGAACCTGTATATGATTTTCCCTAGAAAATTTGCCTAATATGTCATCAACATAGTCCTCCATGATAGTATGAAACAAGTCATGAAATATCACTGTCATTGCTCGTTGATAGGTAGCTCCTGTATTCTTAAGACCAAAAGGCATGACTTGCCAACAATAGGTACCACAAGGACATGTAAAAGATGTTTTGTGTTGGTCTTCTGGTGTTATCATGATTTGATTGTATCTGGAGAAACCATCCATTAGAGAAAGCATCTCATGACCTGCTGTCAAGTCCACAATGATATCTATGTTGGGAAGTGGAAAATCATCTTTATTGAGATATTTGAAGTCTATGCATATGTGGATGCCCCCATTTGGTTTAGCTACAGGTACAAGATTAGAGACCCACTTTGTATAATCAATAGGTCAGATGAACTTTGAATCTAGAAACTTCTCAAGTTTTGTTTTGACTAAGAGTGCTATTTGTGGGTGCTATTGTGCCTTGCACACACACCCCATTCTGCCAAATGGAGACCCCCTTTCTTTTTCTTCGCTTTTGGTTTGGTTTCAGTCTCAGCAGCCTACTTGAGAGAGAAATGATGTCTTGGTAATTTGGTCCATTGGCTTACCTTGGGTGCTTTATGTTCTGATTGAATAGCTGGTTTGATTATACAGGTTTGTGACCCATTTATGTTTATTTGACACACCTTGATGGTTTTTCAGGTTATGATGTCCTTTGATAATCTTGGTGCATGTATCCTTAGAATCTTGGTTGTATACACATAGGGGGAACATAGTTGCATTTTGAATGTGCTTGTTGCTTGCATTAACTTCCCAAGACCTCAGACAAATCCATCGAAGGATGCTTTTCTCTCACATCTGGTGGCCAAACGTTTCTGCGCTTCACTACTTTAAATCTTTGAAGTATGCTTTGTGCTCATATTGCATGATACCAAATATGCTTGTAGGAGCTCATTCTTCTGCACCCATTGACCATTAAAACTCTCGCTGGGCATCTTAAATTTGGCTTCTTGCAATGTTATAATCCATCATATAGGCAAGCATATTGAATTACATGATTTGAGGCAAACTTAAAAGGATTACGAGTAGTCCATCGCAGTATGCTTGATATCAGGGAATTAATTGAGGCAAGCACATTAACTAACTATCAGATATAGTTTGCAGGGTCTCATGATGTAACAGGATAATATCTAGTTGTCAGCCAATTCCCCGCATCTATTGAAAGCTTAATTCTCTGTATTCTCTGACAGTTAAAATCTCTGCACGTCTTAGGGCACATGTGAGGGAGTCAGGAGAGAGTAAAGGTTTTACATATGTTCAATTTAAGCATCGAAATGCATTCTCCAAAGCTATGAAGTTAAGAGGAAATGAATTATATGTTGATGTGAAAAGTAAGGTGGTGAAGCATAGACATGATTCATAAAACTGCAAAATAAGAATGAGGTTTACAATTTATTAAGCAATGTTATAGTTGAAAGGAAAGACATCCGTGAAATGGTTGACAACAAATGACCTAGATAGTTATGTAAAAATAAATAGTGGGAGCATTTGATCTAGGATGAATAAAAAGTGGAGACTTCATACACCACTGGATGTGAAGCTTTTTCCACCAACCGGACATATCCGGTACCATCCCTTTTCTCTGCTAACCCGTCATGTTTGTTTTTCCCACAAACTTCAGTCAGCTTCTGGGTGGTGTGGTGACAATTAAAGGATATGTGTTTGACCAGCTTTGTGATACATGTTCACACTTGTGCCATGGAAGGTTCAAGGAGTATAATGCTGTTAAAGAACAACCAATGGGATTCAAAAATCTTTCGATGAAGATCTTCTTCGTAGGTCATGACTACTATGTATGAATGTGGAAGCATATGTGAACATTATGTAGAGACAGCCAATTGGAAGGAATATAGTACTTTTTGATTGCTTCCCATGACTCCCCTTGGAGGCTCCTTTACATACTTTCAATTATTGCAGATCTGCACTCTTAAGAACTCATGCCTATGAAGGAAGAATGTGGAAGCATGCACGAGGCATGTGCACTATCGGGCAAAGTGCATCGAAAAGGTTGTGTAAGGACCCGCTTGATCCAAACTTTCAAAACAAAATGATGAAGGGGAGAACTTCTTACAGATTTCTCCAGCACTCCCAAATCAGAGATCAGTGCCTTTCTTCCTCACAATTCTAGGCAATTTATAGAAAATTACAACCTTTAATGCATCCTCCACTCTTTTTTTTTAATGGTAATAAATTGGAAAGTGGATTTGCAAATCTTTAATGCATCCTCCACTTTTAAGCAGATTTGCAAATCTTATCCTCAACTTTTTTAATGGTAATCTTATCCTCAACTTTTTTAATGGTAATCTTATCCTTGCAAATCTATAATGCATCCTCCACTCTTTTTTTTAATGATAATAATTGGAAAGTGGATTTGCAAATGCATCCTCCACTTTTTAGTGGATTTGCAAATCTTATCCTCAACTTTTTAGTGAAGTCCATTGTTAAATTGTTTATTATTTGTATTTTTAAATGAGTATACATTTATGTTTAATTTTCAAATTAGAATACAAAAATAAATTGAGTTGTGACATCCTTCTCCCCTAAATTTATGCATCGTCCCAATATATGTTAGAAATAAGATCAAAACATATAAATCCATATCAGAATATCTACTTTTAAAGTCCATATTTCAAAAATAGTTTAACATAGATAAAGATAACAAGGCGTATTATTTGAGCATAACTATCTGTATCAACATCATTGTCCTTAAGCAAGGTTTGAAGTTTGTTGAGTTAATAAATAACTAGAGTTTATTCATAATAAATGTGGATAGAGCTGTTGCATTTCCACAGTGTCTTCCCATGTAGCATTCTCAGGTGAGTACTGGTCCCACTGGACTTTAGATTGGTCCACTGTCCTGTTGCGGAGCTGAAATTGGTGCCTCTCGATGATTTTGCATGGCTCTATTGTTATTGTACCCGGTTCTTCCACCTACAAGGCATTCCAATTAAGAATATGCTTAGGGTCAGGTATATACTTTTTTAACAAGGATACATGGAACACATCATGAATGCGGCTCAGTGCCGGAGGTAAGGCCAAGCGGTAAGCTACAGGATTGATTTCCTCAAGTACTTCAAAAGGCCTGACATAGCGAGGGGCTAGCTTTGACTTCCTTCCAAAAGAGATGGAACTTTTATGAGGACAAACTCTTAGGAACACCTTTTCACCAACTTGAAATCTTCTGGGTGTCCTATTCTTATCTGTATAACTTTTCTGGTGATTTGAGGCTTCCTTCAACCTCTGTTGAATAAGTTGCACTTGGTTGTCCATATCTTTCAACATTTCAGGGCCAACCAGTATCCTATCTTCTAATTTATCCCAACTTAATGGTGTTTGACAAGGTCTCCCATAAAGAGCTTCAAAGGGTGCCATACCTATTGCTGCTTGGAAGGAATTGTTATAGGCGAACTCAACTAATGGAAAATATTCCTCCCATTTAGTCTGTTGATCCATACAATACATACGAAGGAGGTCTTCCAGAATTTGGTTGGTTCTTTCTGTTTGTCCATCTGTCTCAGGATGATAAGCTGTGCTGAAATTCAATTGTGTTCCTAAGGCAGCCTGCAATGTGGTCCAAAATCTAGAAGTGAACTTCACGTCTCTATCAGAGATGATTTTCTCAGGAATTCCATGCAACCTAAAAATTTCCTTTATGAACCTTTTTGCTACTGCAGGTGCATCATCTGTTAGGTTTCCTAGTATGAAGTGGGCAACCTTAGTGAGTTTATCCACTACCACCAAAATGCAATTGTGCCTATGAGATGTCATTGGTAGCCCTTGGACAAAATCCATACTTATGACTTGCCATTTATAGAAAGGTACATCATGTGGATAAAGAAGTCCTGCTGGGTGCACATGTTCTGCCTTAACCCTTTGACATTCTAGGCATCTAGCAACTGTGTCTACCACATCCTTCTTCATTCCTGGCCAAAAATATATTCTTTTGAGGTCTGCATACATCTTATTCACTCCTGGATGTCCTGAATATGGAGCCTTATGTGCCTCTGTTAAGATCATACCCCTTAGTTCTGCATTATCAGGAACATATATTCTTCCATGGTGTCTCATTAGTCCATCATAATCGAAAGCATAATCCAAATACCTAAGTTCCACAGAGATATTAGCTAGAGATGTCTTAACCTGAGCGTACCATGGGTCATGTTTCTACTCGAAGAGTATTTGTCGCTTTAGGTCTATGTGCATGTTGGATATGGCCATTATGTGTCTCCTCTTGTTAAGAGCATCGGCCACCCTATTTTCTTTCCCCTTGATATATGCAATCTCAAAGTCATACTCACTTAGGAACTCTAACCACCTTCTCTGTCTTGCATTCAAATGAGGTTGAGTGAAGATATATTTTAGTCCTTGATGGTCTATTTTAAGCTCAAATGGTTTTCCCAACAAGAAATGTCTCCATTTTTGCAAGGCATGAACTATGGCTACAAGTTCAAGGTCATGGGGGCATAATTGACTTCATGGATTTTTAGTTTCCGTGATTCATAAGCCACTACTCCTTCCCCTTGGAAAAGAACTCCTCCTAGTCCTTCTATGGATGCATCTGTTACTACTGTGAAGTTACCATTAGGGTCAGGCACTTTTAGAATTGGAGGTGATGTTAGCCTTTCCTTCAGTACTTGAAAAGCCTTATCACACTGCTCAGTCCAAATGAACTTTTTATTCTTCTTTTACAAGGATGTGATTGGATTGGCTATCCTTGAAAAGTCTTTCACAAACCTTCTATAGTACCCTGCCAATCCCATAAAACTTCTTACTTTGGTCACATTTGTAGGGATAGACCATTCAGTGATGGCTTTTATTTTATTAGGATCTACTGCTATACCCTCGGCTGAAATGATATGCCCTAAATAGTGAACCCTCCTTTCAAAGGAGCATTTGGATAACTTCCCAAACAACTTATGCTTCCACAACCTTTGTAAGACTGCCTGGAGATGGGTTAAGTGTTCCTCTTCATCCTTGGAATATATTAAAATGTCATCCAGAAACACAATCACAAACTTATCCAAAAAATCATGGAACACACTATTCATTAGATTCATAAAGGTAGCTGGAGCATTTGTTAGCCCAAATGGAACTACAGTGAATTCATAGTGTCCATACCTAGTCCTAAATGCTGTCTTTGGGATGTCCTCTTCTTTTATCCTTAATTGGTGATAGCCCGAGCGAAGGTCAATTTTGGAGAACACTGAGGCTCCCCTCATTTGATCAAATAGATCATCAATACGAGGCAAGGGATACCTATTCCTCACAGTGGCCTTATTCAACATTCTGTAGTCAATGCACAACCTGAGTGTCCCATCCTTCTTCTTTACAAATATGACTGGTGCTCCCCAAGGTGATACACTAGGCCTTATCAACCCTTTCTCTAGCAATTCTTGCAACTGTATTTTCAATTCTTGGAGTTCTGTGGTGTTCATCCTATATGGGGCTTTAGATATAGGTGCGGTTCCAAGAAGTATATCGATTGAAAAATCAAATTCCCTTTTAGGAGGTAATCTAGGTAGCTCTTTAGGAAACACATCCTTGTAGTCCCAAAGGAACGAACTATTTTCAAAGATAGGGGCTTCTTTCTCTTCTCCCTTCTCATCTAAAGATACTAAGAATATCTAATTTCCTTGTTTTCATCTTGCCTTCTTTAGTTGCATAGCAGAAATGGTCCCCACTGATATAGGTTTGTAAATTCCTTGGATCCTAACTCTACACCCCTTATAATCTACACACTCCACCACTTTGTTATAGCAATCTATGTTAGCCTTATGACTCATTAGCCAACTTATTCCGATTATGACATCATAGGCTCCTAGGGGTGCAACATATAAGTTAGCTTTGGTTTCTAATTTAGGAAACTTAATGAGGGCTCCTCTTATGTACTTGTTCACTTTTTGTATAACCTTGTCCCCATACTGAACCATCCATGATGATTCCATATTCTTAGTTTGCAAAGACATTTTTCTTACCAATTCTGGGGAAATAAATTTTTTGGAGGAACCAGTATCTATCAAAATAGTTATGGGTTTACCAAAAAGCATACCTCTTGTCTCCATAGGTACATTTTGATGACGAGTTTGTTGATTTCTGACAGCAGCATGTATTTGATGTTGCCGAGGTTGCTGTGGTTGATTGTACCCATTCCTTTTTGAACAATCCCTTGCATAATGCTTGCCTCCACACATAAAGCATCCACCAGGGGGTCCATTAGAAATTCGGGGTGGTGCATTCCCATCATTCCTCCTAACATTACTATTGTAATTGTTCCTGTGATCCTGATTACCAGTGGATTCTATTCTACCCCAGTCTCTCCTCTTGTTCTTCTGAGCTCCTCTGTTGTCCTTATTGTCTAGTTTCCTTTTGAAGACAAATTGTTTGTCCCGAAAGTTTTGCTTTGCCACCGATAGTGCCTGTAATTTCTTTTCCTATTTGAGTACCTTATCCAAGACTTGATTCATGTTGTCAGGGGCAAACATATCCACTTCTGCCCCAATATCAGTATTCAACCCCAAAAGAAACTTCCTTGCTTGAGACCTTTCATCCTTTTGATAGATAGGAACATATTTCAGTAGTTTCACAAATCTATCCCAATATTGTTGGACTGTGAGATTTCCTTGTCTAAGATTCAGAAACTCAGTCATCTTCTCATCATAAAATAGTTGTGGAAGCCATCTCTCATGGAAGTGGCTCACAAACTGCTTCCAAGTCAGGTTTTCTTTTGAATAACAATATTGTTCTTTTATGTTTATCCACCAACTAGCAGCTTCTCCTTCTAACTGATAGGCTCCCCAGGTTGCCTTGATGTTTTCTGAGTAGTTTCTTAGTTCAAAATATTTCTCCATTTTGATTAGCCATCCTTTTGTAGAATTCCCCACATGTTTACCATCAAATTTAGGAGGAGTTATCTTCTTGAGGTCTTGTGAGATATCTAGAGTGGTAATTTCCTGTCGAGGCCTAGGAACCTCTAGCTCATTAATTGTTTGAGCAATGTGTACTTTCATACCTTGATGTTCACCTTCAAGTTCGAGAATGTTTTCTATAGTCCCCTGTCTAGTCGTCAAGTCTTGTACAGTTTTCTCAAGGTTTTCCAACTTTTCTCTCTGTTCTGTCAACAACTGAATACTTGCTTCTATACCCGCATTTGGGTTTTCAACTGGTTCTTGGTTTACAATTGGTTCTTGGTTTACAACTGGTTCTTGGTTGACCGGTTCCTCTCCATGCAAATCTCACAAATTTCGGGTTCTCGCCATTTAATTCTGAAACAAGGAGAGAGGTGATTTACCACTTGCTACAATTTTTGGTTTACAACATGCAAATTGACTATAATTAAATCTATCACAATTCTTATCTTGAATACTAATTATTATCGATTTTGAGTTTGTAGGCCTCCAGGCCGAGTGTTTGAACCACGCTCTGATACCACATGTAAGGACCCGCTTGATCCAAACTTTCAAAACAAAATGATGAAGGGGAGAACTTCTTATAGATTTCTCCAGCACTCCCAAATTAGAGATCAGTGCCTCACAATTCTAGGCAATTTATAGAAAATTACAACCTTTAATGCATCCTCCACTCTTTTTTTTTTAATGGTAATAAATTGGAAAGTGGATTTGCAAATCTTTAATGCATCCTCCACTTTTTAGTGGATTTTCAAATCTTATCCTCAACTTTTTTAATGGTAATCTTATCCTTGCAAATCTATAATGCATTCTCCACTCTTTTTTTTTAATGATAATAATTGGAAAGTGGATTTGCAAATGCACCCTCCACTTTTCAATGGATTTGCAAATCTTATCCTCAACTTTTTAGTAGAGTCCATTGTTAAATTGTTTATTATTTGTATTTTTAAATGAGTATAGATTTATGTTTAATTTTCAAATTAGAATACAAAAATAAATTGAGTTGTGACATGTTGGTGCCTTAAAGCGGGGATTTAATTGATGATCAGATCCAGAGTTTCTTCCCATCACCGGATATATCCACTACTATCCAAGATCCCCGCAAATCCGCCAATGACAGAGATTCCCGCAAATCATTTTTAAAAACCTGCATGCAAAATGTGGCGACGTAGATAAGGCGCAACACCAGGGAAATGTTGTCTCACAAAATGCATTGATTGCAGTGATATGATGGATTTAACGTCATGGGTTCCATTCCCAGCATTGCAGAAATCTTCCCACTTGAACGACAGTTGCCACACCGGATTAGATTTCCCTGTTTCCTTGATGTTCTTATGAGCCAAAGATTTGCTAAAATTTGCTTTTTTTTCTTTGATTCGTTGCAGCAGAGCAAAAAAACTCATTCACATCGCTACTGATACAACTCTGCTTGGCCTCAACATTACCCTCCTCTTGTTGTAGTGCCTGCTTCTTCACATCAACTCTGCGAACTGAATCCATTCTAAACCTCCTCTAAATTCTTCGTAAACACAGATGAGCAACCACCAAGTCTTCAACTTAAACATTCAGTTATATGATCCCATGGGATATGTTGCAATTTCCTGCTTGCATTGGCTCGATTCTCACAAGCCTTCCACTTTGCTCTATGTTTCCTTCGGCATGCAGAGTACAATTTCTGCTCCGAATATGAAAGAGCTAGCACTGGGTTTGGAATCAAGTGGCCAACCCTTCATATGGGTAGTGAGGCCACCGCTTGGCTTCTCTTTGGCTGTGGAGTTTTCTCTAGAGTTTCTTTCGGATGGGTTTGAAGAGTGAGTGAAGGGCAAAAATTAGGGATTTATCATTAAAAATTGGGTGCTTCAGCTTCTGATTCTATCTCATGCTTTTACTGGGGGTTTTCTGAGCCACTATGGATGGATTTCAAGCTTGGAGAGTCCTGAGCCAGGGCGTTCCCGTCATTGGATGGCCCATGGTAGGAGACCAGTATTTCGATTCAAAGCTTCTAGAAGAGCAAGTCGGCGTGTGTGTGGAAATATGCAGAGGAAGTGAGGGAGAATTGAGGAAGGAGAAGGTGGAGATGATAGTGAGGATGTTGATGTCGGAAGAGAAAGGGCATCAAATAAGCCATAACAGATAGTGGGCCAAGAAGTAAAAGAGATCAGTCCAGATATGCCTACAGAAGACAAAGGGTCGCCCTCTACTATGGACATCAATCCAAGCACGAGGTGAAAGACTTTCGTCAGGCGTTGCAACTAAAGGCTCGTGCAAAACATGGCAGCATACTATACAGTGCTTTTTTTTTTAATCTTGCGGGGTATTCATGAAAGGCTAGATGCGGAGCATTTGCTCCCTACCGGATATATCCGGTGCCCTCTATTTTCCTGCTATCCTATAAACCATCTTTTTTTTGTAAACGGAGGATCTTAGAGAAATACAATTTCATAATGAGGATTGAAGAATATAATCATCGCGTGAAGCTCTTTAGGGTGGAATTTGATCGTAGATGGGTAACTCAGGCAAAGCATTTTGATGCGCGAGGTCTTCATAGTTAAAACTGATATTGTGGGGGTTCAGCCTCCATCATGATAATATTCTTTAACATTGAAAATCCCTGCAATGTCCTTTGTCACTCGAAATTCCTGCAATCTTCCGTAGTGTGGTTAATAGGTTTCCTTGATAATATGATTTGTAAAGTAAAAGTGCGAAAGTGATTAGCGGAGGAGTATGTGTTTTAATTGCAACTTGCAAGGCTTGAGGTGAGCTGAATAAAGTATTTGCGGAGCTTTTGCCCCTTTACTAGACATGTCTAATGCCTTCCATATTCCCTGCATATCCTGTCACATGTGAAAACCCTGCATCAGGTGGGAAAATGACATGGTGAGTAGCAGGGTGAGTCATTTAGATACAACAACTTTTCTTGCAAGCTCCGATAGCACGACCCATTAGTGGATCAAGAACATCATCAAGTAAGTTGCAATAACTCACATTATCCCAACAACTAAATATGAAACTGAGCCAGAGTTAATAATGCATTAGCATCAAGGCTCTTCAGCTTTTAGAGCACATGGTTGTAATATATGTATCATCCTCTCATACACCACTGTACGGACTGTGAGAGAAAACACAAGCACATGCATATTTAAAATTCACCTATATTGTAACTTGCCGAATCTGTGGGTTGATGGGTATTTTAAGAAGGTGACAACCTTACCGCATTGATTTGATTTATCCTATATATAAGTTCTGATGGCATGATCTCCAATTGAGATATTATACTAAGTGGTGCTACATGGTAACAAATGAGAGGCACTTTTCTTTGAGTTAGTGTCATGATGAAGTAATCTCTAAAAATGGGCACATTGTATACATAGTGTTGACCCTGATTAATGTAAGGGCATGAGTGAATGAAAGCCAAAGGACGAGGATGGGACAATGACAATTCGTGCATAAGGTGAAGGAGTGTCATGGTCTCGAAAGTACTCAAAAGACCAATTTGGGTTGTGAAAATGTGGAGAATACCATTAATTTTTGAGGTTTCTCCAACATACTTTGTATACTTTGAAATTCATATGATGAGCACCATTTACAGTCATCATGCAAATAAGGATATTAGATCAGCATGGGATCAATGATCAGTGGTCAAGAGGATGGATCTAATTATGAATTGTCAATACCATGAGGGTTATCATTATCGAATTTGTTCAAATTTGATGTCACAAGTGCAAATAAGCATAAGAACAGTGATCTTAATTTAGGGGTTATTCGAGCCTAGACCCTAGTATTAACAAATCCACATTGATATCAAGATGTGATAGGTCATGCAACATTGTAAAGAGCAAGAAAGTCTCAAGGAACTCCATAAAATCTAGAAGACTGATGCAGTTAGAGGCGAAGTATATTCTACTTAAGTTTAGATTGACTCAAATGTGTGGTTTGAACATCATTATGATTAAAATAATTAAATCTTGTTCGAAATTTGTTTTTTCTATGCTTGAAGAGTTATTTATCATGTATCTTCTTGCAGATTAGGCCAGGCAACTAGATTATGCAGTGTATAGTAGATGCGACAGGAAGGTTTTCAGATCAAGGGAGCTGACATGTTCGACATCAAGGGAACAATTGAAGCCACCCAAGATCCTGAATCCAGTAATTGAATGCAAAAAATCAAGAAGATCCAATTGTTATCGGAGATTACAAAGACTATACATTGTTCTGAGTGTAGTTTCAGCCTTATGTCTCTTGACCCAGCCAGCATGGAAATCTCATCAGTCCACATCAGCATGAGTTTTCAAGCATCATATGACTTCATGTTGACTTTCTTTTTGTCTTGAAAATTGGCTCTTTGTCATGTGCATCCAAATGGGTACTCATTTTGTCCACATCCAATGTATTTGCAAACTATATTTTATCGTTTTCCCAAAGGACAAATGCAAATCTAAAAATGTAACAAACTGTTGTACTTCATTAAATGCTATGTAATCGGGGCCCTTGGTGTTGAGTTAATCTCCACCATGCATGAAAAACTTGGTATGGTACCTTCTCTATAAAAGGGCCACTCCTTTTCTCTCATTGTAACAGACTTTTGATGGTGAATTGTCGAGACTCTGCTAAAGTGATCAATACAAACAGATTTTGTAGGATTGCTGGAAATTTGTCTATTGTGTTATCTCTTTTGCTTTTCATGGTTCACATCAATCTGGAATTAGTTAAATGTGCTTTTGCAATGTTGGATCAATGTTAAAGATATTCGATGAATGCTTTGGTCCATACTATTAGTGCTTTCTGATTGTAAGTTGTTGTGTATAGTTAGCTTGGGCCTTATTGTTGAATTTAGTTTGATTGCATTTTACAAATTAAACTGCGCTATAATCTCGGTGTTTAATGAGTGGATATAATTTGAAAATCATAAGTTTCCATTGAAGATTACATCATCTCTTAATAGCATTGTGGTTTCTGCAACCTGGTAAAGTAAGAGGTGGTTTCATTGAAAGGCATTTGTCTATCTGCAGTATCTTCCTTCATTGTGATTGCCACTTAGGATTTTGCATTCTCCCTCAACCCTTTACCTTTTTGTTGTCATAGTTTCTTCAAACCCTATCATTGCATGTAAGTCCCCCTTAGTTGGTACAACTGATACATTCCACTGAAGTTATTCCTGCAAGCTAAGACCTAGCTATTTAAACCTTGGGGTAGTCTTATCTAGGATAGGATACCTTTCAAGAGAGGTGAGATAACCTATATTTCATCCGCGTTGCTGTGTGCTAAAACCACCATCAACAGGTGCATCTTGTGAAGCTTTTGTTTTATTGGCTTGGCATTTGGAGATACATCTAGATGATGAACCACTAGTGAAGGGTCCAATCCAGGCATGTCAGCATATGTCCAAGAGAAGAATTTGATAAAATCCTTTGTTTCTTGTTCTAATAAGGAAGCTGTTAGGAATGTGATTCTAGGATTCTGAACTATTTCGAGGTTCATCTCTTGTGAGTCTTCTACTAAGAGAGTTTATTTTTCTTGATACTTAGTTGGTAGGGGAAGGTCAAATCCTCCATCCTCAGGTACCTTAGAGAGGTTTTCACCATTGGATACATCTTTTATTTTTACTATTTTATGATCAGGAGGTGCCACATTGTGGTTTTCACCTAGGGATCTATTTTTATTTTCTCTTTTACGAATGGAGGATTTGAAATTCTCACCAAAGTAAGCAACTTGACCTAAATCCATGATAAAACCAACTTTGTGATCACCAAGTGGAAGACCATCCCGGAATCCCATAAATTCTATTATAGCCTCATCATTATGAAAGATGTCTAGAACGGGGGCCTCTTGTTGGTCCCAATCAATGAGTTCAGGGTAGATGAGGGGTATATTCTGGGTGTTCATGTTTGAAGTGAGGAAGATGGAAGATATCATAAATATCAATGTTTCTTGGAATAAGTCTATGATGTATAGGGAAGAGTCATTGATGGTATCCTTTATAGAGATCGAATATGCAGGGAAAGCTTTCGCTACCTCATTGAGAATAAACTCGATGTCTAAGGCTCGTGGTACCTCCTTACCATATCCTAACCCCTTTTGTTGAGTTTCTTAGTCACAGTAATTGGTTCCATTATTCCTTGACCATGCTTTTGAAGGCCACCTTTGCCTTTATAGCCCATGTTTTTGACAATTCTAAGACCATTACCATACTTTTTGATAGGTAGTGTGACTAGGTCCTTCTCTTTGTATAGCCAAGATGATATATCTTCAAGAGATTTCTTATAGTAAGCCCCCATTAGTGAACTATGTTAGAGAAGCTAGTATTTTTGTTTTCTTAGTGATCTTTGCTATGGGTGGTTTTGTTGGCAAGAGACACTATATGGATTCATGATTGTTGTCATTGATGGCAAAAAAGTTCATCCCACACATCCGCAGGACATGGTATGTCTATATCGGAAGTCAGAGTGAAGAATGTTGTGGTCCGGTAAACAAGAACAGAGCATGTGGCGAGGTTTGACAGTCAGGTCTGGATCTCTCAGAGGAAGTATCTTGGTGAAGTACAGATTTGGGGAAGTCAAGAGGACTACCTTGAGTGATAGATTCCAAGGATTTAGCCTCCGGTGATAGATGAAGAAAAAGATATGAATACTTGAGTATCAGGTTCCTGATTGGCAGTGTGACAGAGGAAGAACTGACTGGCAGAACATCAGACATTATTCCAGATGTGTTACTGATGATGGTAAAGATTCTTAAGGCATAAGTTATGATTGGCCAACATGATTGATGACTTCTACAAGTATATCCTTGATCTGCATTACTTGGTAAGCAAGGATTTAGCTGACAGATCAGAGTTTGTGGAAAATATTGACTATTTCGGGTGTCGACTAGAAAGGTGATGAAATCACTTTTGCGCATATATATACAAGATGGATTTAGTTGTAAGTGGTGTTGTGGTTTTTTTGGTGATGTGCAAAGAAAAGCAGTAGAGCCGAATAAAAGAAGAAAGGAAGGTCCAGTATGTGAAAGGAAAGCAGCACAAAAGAAGAGGAAAGATGAAGTGCAACAGATCAGTGTACAGAGCCTAATCGGAACTGAACTCCAGCATTTGTTGATGCTCCTTATTAGTTCAAGTATTGTATTACACTCTTTATAAATTGTAGACAGTGTGTCTCTTGTAGGCAGTGTGCCTCTTGTGAGCAGTGTGCTCAGGCAGTGAGCCCTAATTGGCAAGTGCCATTTTGTATTTCCATTCTTCTAACATAGAATACAATCTTGGGTTAATCACCCCATGGTTTTTTCCTTAACAGGGTTTCCACGTCAAAAATATTGTGTCATGTGTATTTCCATTTCATAGTTATGTTTGCTTAATTGAATTAATGCTACATTTATTATTAAGAAAGTTCTGAAAGCAGAAATAATTAGGATAACTGATTCACCCCCCTCTTAGTTATCAA
The DNA here is from genome assembly GCA_027924645.1 of Cunninghamia lanceolata. Classification (NCBI taxonomy): domain Eukaryota; kingdom Viridiplantae; phylum Streptophyta; class Pinopsida; order Cupressales; family Cupressaceae; genus Cunninghamia; species Cunninghamia lanceolata. Next base: position 53,584 of record BSBN01000892.1, read on the forward strand.
CAGGTTTGCCATAAGATTTTGGTGAAAGAGGCATCCTCCCCACACATCAAGATTTTGAGATGTCATACTCACCAAATCCTATATCTTTGAATTGGACTTTGATTTTTGGAATGGGTTTATCTACAGAGGCATTTTGTAAAGTATCTGGGTCAATGTATAAAGGAGATATTGGGGCTTCAATATTGTTGGGTATTTGGTTACTATTTTGGTAACGCCCTTGCATGGTGCGACAAAATTCAAATGGATTAGGATCTCCTAGGATTGTGATTTTAGTACCATTGAATGGGAACTTGAGGGATTGATGGTCCATTGAGGGTACAACATGCATGGCATGGATCCATGGGTATCCTAGGATGATATTATATGGAAGCTCAATGTCTAATACTTGGCTTCTGGTTTCTAACATATGGGGCCTACTTGAATAGGCAAATGTATCACACCTTCTGATTGGCACTTTGCATCATCATAGGCTTTGATAGTAATAGATTTCTTAGTGTTTATGTGATCACCAGAGTATCCTAATTATTTTAGCCACTTGAGAGAACAGATGTTTAGACCAACAGCACCATCTATAAGTATACGTTTGATTTTACATTGGTGGATGAGAACTTCAATGTGGAGTGCATTGTTATGACAAGGATCATGAGATGGGAGGTCTTTTTTAGAAAAGACCACATTGTAAGGTGATGTGATGTGACCTATCATGGATTGAAAATCTGTGAAAACTATATTTTTGGGTACCAATGACTCTTGTAGGGCTCTTTCAAGCACTGCTTTATGAGTGGGTGATGACTTTAGAAGGTCTAATATTGAGATTTGTGTGAGAGTCTTCCCTAGATGTTCAAGAAGATTATAATCAGAGGTGACTGTAGGATTTGGTGTTGGCCCACGAAGGGTAACATGACCACGACGAGTTGTGACGGCACATTCAAGATTTTTACCTTTAATGGTAAGGGTGGATACTTGAATTTATTTAAAATAACCCACAATGGAGTCATAAGAAGACGAGGCTTTGTTAACGCTCTTTCCTTTATTAGGATTGGGACCTTTACCATGTTGAGGGAATGGATCCTTGTATACGTTGAGATCTTTGTTTGTGGTATGGTGAGGAGGCTCGTCAAAAGTAACCTCTCCATTGTCTATGAAATTTTGGATCATGTGTTTCAATTTCATGCAAGACGAGGTTTTGTGTCCTTTCACTCTATGGTACTCGTAATACTCATTATCTTTGTACCATGTAGGTTTGAAAGAGGGCTCATCATATTGACATGCTTCGGGCAATGTGATAAGTCCACTTTGAACAAGTTTCTTAAGGACTAATTCAATAGGTTCTCCCAAAGGAGTGAACCTACGTCTTGGAGGATAGTATTTCTTTGGTTGCTCACATGGAGCTAATTGAGTAGGTTTGGATTGAAGATTGACTGGTGTTTGGAGGTTTTGGATATGTTTAGATTCCATTACACCATTGTTGATGACATTTTTGTTTTCTGACCAAAATCAAGGTTTGTCATTTGATTGTTGGGAATGATTATCTTTGTTCTCCTTAAAGATTTTGACTAAACCCTTTGCAATAAGGGCTTTTTTGATGTTGGTACCCTTGTAGATGATCTCATTGAATGTGGTAGCACTTTGGATTTGTAGATGAAAACCAAACTTCTTGGTTAAGATTTTGCACAAAGATGCTAACAAGTTGTTTTTCAGGTACAGGCCATGGGAATTTACTAGCCATATTTCTCCATCTTTCTAGGAAGGAGATGAATGTTTCACCATTTCTCTGTTTATTGTTACACAAGTCCATCATGGAAATCTCATGTTCCATATTGTAAGAGAAATGGGTGGCAAAATTTTCAGCTAGTTCATTGAATGTTCTAATACTTGTGGGTAGGTGAGAAAACCATTCAATTGCTTGTCCTCCAAGATTACGAGGGAAGAGGCGCATAAGATAAGTGTCATTATGAACAACCTCTAAACAAGCAATATAGAAGTCTCTAAGGTGTTCTTTTGGATCTCCTTTTCCCTTGCATTTGTCAAATTTCAGCATGTCAAAATTAGGGGGAAAAGGGATCCTGGGTAAAGATCGATCAAATAGATATGGACAAACCTCCTCCAAGGAAAAAGTTTTTTCGTGTGTCCAAATGAAAGATCAGATATTTGTTTTTGTAAATAGAAAATTTGAGCTCAAGATCGGATGGAGGTGTTGGTAGAGCCAAATTTTGTTGGGTTTGAGGTGGTTGTTGTTGCCCATAAGATATATTGGAATTTAATCCATATGAATTGATATTATATGAGTCATAGGAATGATGAGGGTTGATTGTTGAATAAAGTTTGGCTTTGTGAATGTTGTGGGGGTGCTAGATATGAGTGTTGGCTTTGTGAATGTTGAGGGGGATTGGTGAAAGAAGTTTGATTTTGATATTGTTGTGGTGGAATGATGTATGTGTTTTGATTTTGTGGTGGTTGAGGTGGATTGACATATGTAGTGTTTAGATTTTGAGAGTGTTGGGGTGAATTGATGTAGGTGTTGTTTAGATTTTGAGAGTGTTGGGGTGGAGTGACATAGGTAGTGTTTAGATTTGAAGAGTGTTGGGGTGGAGTGATGTATGCAGTGTTTAGATTTGAAGAGTGTTGGGGTGGAGTGATGTAGATGTTTAGATTTTGAGGGGATGATGTTTGGGGTGCTTGAGCTTGTGACACTTGTGGTGGAATGGCATAAACATCACTAGGTGTGTAATTTGGAGGAAAAGATGTCCGTGGTGGGGTATCATATGAAAGATTAGATATAGATGTGTGAACTTGTGACATGCGTGGAGGATTTTGAGGATTCATAGGTATGGATGTGGTGAAGAAGGGGTTTGATTATTGAGCTTGTTTTGCTAGATTGGCTTATCTTGCTAGGTTAGCTTGATGATGGAGGGTTTCTTGTTGAGCTTTATAAATCTCCATGGGATTAAGGAAAGGTTCAATTGATATTTCTCCCATGGAATTTTGATACAGAGGATTGGATATCACCTTTTGTGAGGATGATTCAGGAAATGCCATTGATATGGTAGACATAGTTTGGACGGGGTTTACTTGTTGTCTACTCATAGCATTAATAGCATCATGGATTGAATCATTCTCCTTAAGTGTAGATGTATCAAAGTTTTGAGGTAATTTGGCTCCCTTTTGAGTAAGCAAATAGAAATAATGATCTTGATTGAAGCTTAAGAGTTTATCTACAGCTTCCATGATTTTAGGATCTTGCATGGTTTCATCAAAGTCTTGAGACACTTCTTGAGAGGATTGACCCTTTTGAAATTGTCTCTCTTCATGAGGTGGGATTTGACCAATGGTATATCATTTTGTAAGGAAATCATGAGAGTACATTCCCGTGGTAAATTGGACAGAATCTATCAAAGAGGTTTTACTCTCTTGAGGATTGTTTTGGATATTGCTTTGAATCTCAAGTTGGGGATTGTGTTGAGGGGTGTTGTGTTGGATATTTTGTTTTGGGGTATGCTAAGGATTTTTTTGGGAGGCATTTTGACGAGCCTCCATGGCTTGACGATGTTGCTGTCTAGTGGTAGTCATAAGATTACTCAAATGCACTAGAACAAAGATTAGGGGATGGATGGATTGATTTTGGACTTGTTTGATTGAGTTGAGACTACTAGATTGATGGTTTGATATGGGTTGCTTGTGGAAGATATATAGAAACTAGATCAATTGTTGATTGGGATAGTTGATGACCAGTCACAAAGGTAGATTAATGACCTCAATGAAGGCAGATAGGGTTAATGGTGTTAAACCAACTTAGGAGAAGTTAATTATCTAAGCTAATAAAAAACCACTAATGGATAATAATTCACCTTAGAGGATTAAAGAGAGACAAGATTTCTAAAATCAAAGATAAAATAGGGGATGTGATCTAGACTCTATGGTGAAAGCTAAATTATGAAGCTCTAACAACTTGAGTAAATATTGAGGCTTGTTTGGTGAAGATGGTTGATTGGTAGTAATCTCAAGAGGATAAAGAGCTCAAAAAGTCCAAGTTTAAGCTATGATGATGGATGAGGATGGTCTGATGGTTGCTGGGATAGGTCTGAATGTTATGTATGATGATAGCTCAGAGCTTAACATTGATCAAAAATGAAGTTTACATGATTCTGGGCTAACTGGATAATAGGCAACAGATAGAGACCAAAAGCACACTTCTGTGGACCAGAGGCATGTTTCTATGGCTCAAAGGTGAGTCACAATAGCTCAGAGGTGCTTTTATGTGGAAACAGAGGTGAGACAGGATAGTTCAGATGTGTGTCAGGATAGCTCAGAGGCATGTCAAGATAACTCAAAGGTGAGTTTTTAACAGATTGGTGAAATTATGACAGAGCTGAAGGTGCACTTCTATGGACTAGAGGCATGGAACTACGCTTCAAAGGCACGTTTCTATAGGCTTGAGGTTCTTTTCAGTAGACCAAAGGTGTATGAATGTAGTTCAAAGGCACTTCAAAATAGTGCAAAGGAAAGTTATTTCTATGCAGAGGCGAGTTTTTTGTAACAATATGTTTTCAAGGCTAGATTTTTGATAAGATTTTGGCTAGATTTTATTGGCAAGAGAAAAACATAATAGCAAAGTGGTTGAGGACTGACTCAATGGTGTTGGTTACATGAGGCTATTAACCTCCGTGGATAATAAATGATGATTACTGGTAGATAACAAGAGAGAAGACACTTCAAACAATCTTTTAATGCAACAACCTAGAAATTATTCAAGTAGGAGTGAATCATATTGTGAGCCCACACAATTGAATACCTATCCATGTGCTTATCTTACTAAGCACACTTCCCCCTAAGTATATAGCTAGAGATAAAGAGCGTACACCTGGTATCTCTCTCCTTGGAGGTTTTGACACCTTGCCCAAAGATTTTCTATATAGTCCTTAAGGTAGTACAGATGGTGAGTAACTTTAGGGTATAGTTCTCATCCCTTGCATCACAATACAAAATGACCGATGGTCTTATATAGGTTTACAAAGCTTCTAGGGTGTCCTCTATATACACAAGGTACGAGAGGCCCAAATCTGTGAATGGGGGTGTCCCAGTTAACTGACGCTCAACTATCTGAGTCTTGGTGGACCAAGTATCCTGAAAGTGTATTTCTTGGAGTTAAAAGGGTCCTTCCTTTGAAGTTGAGGCTTTCATTACTCCCAACATTTATAGACTACGCCAGAACACATGGTTGGGGTCATCCCTTAAGGTGATGAAATCCCCAAGCAACCCCCCTAGAGAGGATATCAAGTACTTTTGATTTTTAAGATCGTCTTGCGACGCAAAAAAAGAGCATACATGTTATAATACCCTTAAATACGATAATACCCTTAAATAAATCAACTTAAAGAGTATGTTATAATGAGTGTTAGACAAATAAATTAGCTTGTCAACAAAAGAAAAGATTAGATAGATGTTAGAAAACACTGTGAAAACCAAAAAAAAGGTCAGAAACCTAATAAACCAAAGGCAAGCTGTAACAGACCAAAGGCATGGAAATGTGCTGCAAAGGCACATTTCTGCGCACCAAAGGTGTAGAATTGCTGCCTGAAGGTGCATTTCTGTAGACCAAATGCGCATTACTATGGTTCAAATGCGTGTTTCTGCATGATGATTACATGTTTTCATACATGTGCTTCAAAAAATTATTTTTCTTCAAAAAAGCAAAGGTTAGATCAAGTTAGTGGGTCCCATCGGGCATGCCAGAATGTGTATAGGTAAAAATCGAGTGAATAATGATCAAGCAATGAATAATAAACTTAACCTATAACCTTCAAGAAAATGATCTAGATGATAACCAATAATCAATGAATAACACAAAACACAATGAAAGATTTCACCTAGATTGTATAGTTTCCTTGGTCTTTTGTGGATTGCTTAATGAATTGCGTACCCATAGTTGCAACAAGTGGACGTGATGATGATAATATGCTCAAAGATCGATATATGTGCTCAACGATGCGATATAATGCTCAAAGCGCTATATGAATGCCTAAAGCTTAAATGATCGAAGAGGATTTTTGATGAAGTGAAGGGGGTATATATAGGTTTTAGGGAAAGATCGATCAACGGTTGAGATAAATCAATGAAATGGATGAACAAGATGAATCAAAAGCCCATGATGAATGTGCACATGCCATGTGTCTTGTTTTAAAGTTGCTTTGTTGAGTTAATTGCTTGCTTTGACAAAAATAAGATTTGATTTCATAAATTTAGAATTCTTTTTCCAATTTATAAGTTGATGATGAAAACACTAAGATTTAAAGCCAATTAACTCAACTTTAGATTTGATTTTTGAAGTTCTAAAAATAAGACTGATTGTGCACATAGAAGAAAATGATATTTTTAGAAGAATTGGAAAGATAATTGAGAATTAAATAAATAAATTTATTTAATTAATTGTGCATGATTGAAGAAAGGATAAGATATGAAGATTTAAATAAATTAAACAAATAAACTCATTTAATTTATTTTGCATGATAGAAGAATATAAATAAAATATTAGTTTTATTTATTTTTAGAAGATAAAGTTAAATAAATTTGAATAAATTATTTAAATTTAGAGGGATAACTAGCAAATTAAATAATTAAAAAATTATTTAATTGTGGATAAGAGGGATTAAATGATGAATTAATTAAATAATTAGATTTATTTAATTAATGTAGATTTGAGGAATTGGAAAGGATAATTTAATTAAATAATTAAGATTATTTAATTTAGAAGAATAAAGTGATGATTTAATGAAATTAATTATTTAATAAATAGAATTTATTCAATTAATGTTGGAATTAGGGGAATTAGAAGAAATTGATGAAATTAATTAAATAATTAGATTATTTAATTAACTTCAATGCAAATGATTTAGGAGAAATTGATGTATGCAAGTGGTGATCATATGCGAAGGTCATTTTTAGGTGTGTATATATATACATATGATATATATAATACTAAAGATATATATTAAAATATCTACAACGAATAGCTTTTAAGAGCATTCAAACTGATTAAAACATAGTAGTTTATATATGCGGCCACTACTTGGCTTGTGGTGGGCTGGGCTAGGCTGAGACCTACCATGACTAGCTAGCTATGGGGTGGGGGCCGTGGCTCCCCATGGCTTCCATAGCCAATGGCATTTCAATAAATACTATGCCATATGATAAAAAGCATAGATTGCTTAATATACATTTAGTCAATTTAATAATGCTCATTTCACCAGGTAAAAAATACAGATGCATTATAAACCAAATTTTATTACCAAACACATCAATCTCACAGTAATTTAAACCAACACCATTTTAATGAAATGCTTACAACAATGAGTATAACTTGTAAGCCAAAATCAATAATATCCTTGCTATCCACAGGGATCTTTCCCAGTTTTCAAAGATAAAATAGAACACAATTTTTCCCATAGAAATAACTAGAGATATACAGTAAATCTCTTCATTTTTCATAACCAGTTTAATAGTAAATACAAAGACAATAAACCAGATACAAAATGCATATTTAATTCTTGTCTCTCTAGGGCATACAAGCTGATTTAAATATCTTTCCTTGATTGGAACAAACACATGCAACCACATGAACAATCTAGTCCTACTCTCCTCCCAACTGTAGGGCTTGGTTTACAAGCCCACCTTGAGTGGGAGATAATCTCAAGTGCCCAAAAATGAAATTCAACAAATAAAACTACAAATAAAAACTAGATTTAAAACTAGATTCACAAAGGCTAACTCACACACAAAGAATCCTTTCTAGATTCTTACAAAGGGGGAGAGAGGGGATTCCCTTCCCTCTTGGGGAATAATCATATCAACAATATTTCTCCCTTCCATATACAATATCATCACAAAAATCATCTCCACAACCCTTCAAACCCTCACTCCACAATAACCCACACCACAACTCCATACAAACCACAACCATCCCCACAAGCCTTCCAACCAAGCTACAACACACTCCACCACTTCACAGCCCTTCTAATCACCAAACCCCCGCATCCACCATAATACAAATACATAAAAAATTTCCCCAAGAGAGGCTCCATAGCTCTCTCAACCCCATATGAGGGAGGCTCTCACCCCTCAGGGGAGATCCGCTCCTTTAAACACCCAAACCCCAATCACAAACAAACTAGCAAATAGCCAACAATTTGCAATAAAAATCCATTATTTTGTATACACACAAAATATCAATGATATACAACAGCAACAACATCATAAATCCATAATTTCATTCATAGATTTAAAAACCAATTTTTTTTTTCCAAACCCTACCTTGGTTGTCCAAGTTAGGAACAACCCAAGAAATGGGTTCCAAATAAGAACAAAACCCTCTCAACTAGAAAATTCCAGCCACCTTCAAGCCCTTCCTTCTTGTTGTCGATTAGGATTGCACTTGTGATGCAAAGTTGTGATACTCAACAATCCTTCGAAACATGGGATCAAACTCAGGCTGTGGGTGACCTATGTCGAGTTTAAACCTCCAGATTATGGGCTAGTTCCCTTAAAATATTTAATTGGATCTATGACTTTGATGTGGAAAAGGGTAAAAAGGATCTTTCTAAAAGCAAATAAAACTGTAAAAGTATGGTGATGCACCTAATAATGATGAAAACTTGGCAATCTAACTCACAATAGATCTCAGAAAATCTATCCACACAAACCACTTTCAGCAAATTGATCACAAACATGTTTCTAATGAAGGCTGGAAAATATTTCTGTTTTGAAGGAAAAGGGGTTTTTTCATAATATAAAAGAAAGGTTTTCCAATTGTACAGCCTAAGACCTATGATTTTCAATGCTATCTAACACAAGCAAGTACAAATGAGACAATGATTTTAAAAGTTCTGATGTTAAACACAATAAAATCTCATCAAATGACCCATACAAGTTGCATTAATGGAAGGTAAATACTTGATCAAACTAAAAAATAAAAGAAATAATTGCATAAAAAATAAAGTATAGAACTTGTAACCTACTATAATCTCTATAAATCTGCAAATAAGTGAGTTACAAAACCTCTTTCTCTCTCAAAGTGTAAAGAGCAAAAGGGCAAGAACTAGGAAAAAACTAAGTTTTCCTTACAATATATAGTTTTCACTCTCCAAGAGGCATAGAAAAAATCAACTGCAGTCAACTGCCTCTAAAAATAAGTTCTCCAATTTTATCCACGAGAAAACAATGAAATCCCAAAAAATAAGGGTCAAAACTGCCTCAAAATGAGCAAAAATAGATCAAAACTACTTGTCTCCATGTGTTTGACCCAAGAGTTGACCAAAATCCATCCAACTTATCCTCCAAGTCATGCAAAAAGACCTCAAAGTCTTCAGTTAACTCAGGTCCTCCATTTTGCATGATTTTTTGCATGTGTAGATAATGTGGACAAGAAATAAAGTAATCTTTTGCATGATTACTCTATTATGAGTAACTTCAATTTGTCTAATTTCTTTAATTTTACAACTTGTGACAAATTAATAAAGTAATTTATAAAATATTACTTTATTAATTGTTTACATTATTTATAGTTGTAAAATCATGAAGAAATGGAAGAAAAAGAATAACACCTTATCTCTCCTTTTACATTTGCATAATTTGCATGATTTCACTAATCAATGATGCCAAAAAGAAAAAGGCCATCATGTATGAAGAATAAAGAATATTCTCTCCTTATGCCTCCAATGCAAATACTTAACTTCATTACATGCAAAATTAAATATGCATTATAAAAAAAAATGATAAATACATTTACACCTCCTTATTACTCCATGCAAAAAGGAAAAAATCTATAGTTGCATTACACATGTATCTAAGGCATAAAAACATCCCCTTATCACTCCATCATTATGCATCATCACAACTATACCATCTCTGTCCTTAATTTGCATTTCTTCATAATGCATATCATGTATTATTACATAAAAACCACCTTTGACTTGGTTTGATTTCACAATGCAATGTTATCCTATGCATCTCTCTGCCACCTTTGCTATACTTGTCTTCATAATGAAAACTCCCTTATCCATTTTCCTTATTACTACCTTGCCTTTGAATGATTTCTTTTTTTTGACTTTATCATGCACATGCATAAGGCAAAAAGGAGTTTCGACCACACTTGGTCTTCATGTGACATAAGGAATCTTCGACCATTATTTTGTCGACTATCATGGAGAAGAAAAGGCATTAAGCCTTACCTTTTAATGATTTGCAAATTTGACTTAGTAAAAATCAAATGCAAAAAAGAAATGAATATTTGGCCCACGGACCCTCCTCTAGCTAAATCATTAGGTTTTACCAAGACATAAGTCTTGACCACATCATCGGATAAGGCAAATGATTTTTGTTTTGTTAAGTCAAAAAGAAATATGAGAAAAGGAAAAAGATGTCATCGATCAAAATCACTTTTGAGAACCCTAACTTTGTCATTTGATCTGTTCACTTTACTTGAATTCTGGCTCTACATTTTTGTGAGCTGTCGGCTAGGGTTTTATGAACTATGCTTCTCCTCTGGTTTTTTCTAAAAAACTTGGGTTCTTTGGTAGATTTTTTGCATTTTCTGGCATGTAGGAGAAAAAGGTAAGCTTCTTGGTTTGATAAATCAAACCATTTCTTGATTTCTTGTGTTTTAGCCATGGCTACATGATATCTTTCTAAGCATTTACAGATCTTTCTTTATACCTTTTAACATGGCACTTTATCTCTATGTGTTTCTTGTGCCAACCTCCATGTATTTGAAAGGGGTTTCAAAAAATAAAGAGGCCCGTAGCCTCTGTGGTTTCTCTCCTCTGCAAAAACAAGGCGAGTTCTCTATTTATCTTTCACCATTTGAAATTTATTTGACTGTGTCTTTTAAACTGTCAAGGGTTTCAAAAAAATTGAGATGAGTATTCTTCTTTTTTGAAGAGATCAGCTCCTCTGCAATGGCCATGCCTGTATCTTCATTCTTTTCAAGCTTCTTCTGTGTATATGAAAGATATGAGGTTTTTGGAAAGAAAATGAGGGTTTGTGACTTCATTGTAGAAAAAATACCTCTTTAATGGCTATGACCTATAGCTTCTCTTCTTCTTCTCTCAACTTCTCTATATATAAGAAACTTGTAAGGGTTTCATGAGATATGTAGAGGGTTTAAAAAATGTAACAAGGGTTTTGACATTTTTGAAGGAAAAGGCCTTTTTTAGTCACGACCATAACTGTAGCTCTTCCTATATCTATTCTTTTGAACTCTCCTTCTGTATATCTGAAAAATATGAGGGTTTAAAAAAAAATAGAGATGGGTTTTTGATTTCTAAAGCAAATCCTTCTGGCTTTGGCCTGTAACAGCATACTCTTGAATTTTTATGTGACAAACCCTTTTGGGTTATTCTATATTGGCTTTCTTTTTTACCTTTTTGATTGTAACTTCAAAATGTAAAAAAAAATGATAAGGGTTGCAAAAAATATCACATTTTGGCATAAACTAAGTCTGTCTCTGATTGCCATTTGGCTGTATGAATAGAACTGGTATCTTGTAAATTGTATCTTCTTTTTTATGACATCAGATACCTTTAATGTAACAACAAATTCTTGTAGTTTTTATCATTCATTTATCATTTCCTGTATGATATGATCACTCAAATTTGATATCTCTCCTATAGATTTATCATTCTTTATCTCTTGTATCTTTCATACTGGTTTAAAATAGCATAAGGATGCTTTAACTATATGTTGTTTCAATGCCCTTCTCTCTTATCAAATGTATTTCTACTTCATGGGACTATTGCTCTAGTAGCTGTATAAAGAAACAAATATGAGGCTTCTTTGATCTGACACTTGTCACTGAACTAGACATTAATGTATACATCTTTCTCTGTTCTTGGCTAATGGCTGCATTATGATGACTTGATCATGAGCTGTATGCCATTTTAGTCTCTTGCTTCTAGAACAATGATGAGCTATGTTTGTCTTGTTGTACCTCATACATGTGGCATTTAACTTGTATCTCTTTTATATACTGAATAAACACTTATCACTTCATACAATGCTTGTTTCACATGCCTCTATTAGGCATTGCTGTTATGGCACTTTTATTTGGCATCCTTCTTGGCACTTGACTAGACTTTGTTCCTTTATATGCCTTAGAAATGTATCATAACAATATGACATCATTGTAAGATATGGTATTATGATAGTTTATCATTTTCTCATGGCTCTTGTAGCCTTCACTTCATATAAATTTGTATTTTATGAGGCTGCTACTTGATTAACTTCATGATAGTCCTAGCAAACCTTTCTCAGCTGATTCTTCATTTATTACAAGACTATTCCTCTTTGCACTTTATGCATTTTCTATGACATCTAAGGTTGGTTTATCATGATGTTCACCTATCTAGATGACTACCATACCTATGGCATATATGTGGACAGCAAAAACATAGTTCAATCATAATCAGAAATAAAGAAGAATACCTTTCATGACTGTACTTCTATCTTCTACATATTGACAACTCTTGATCAGAATCATTGCTTTTCCTGTAACCTGTGATGAAGAATTTTGATACAATTGATCTGGTTTTAACAATTTTTTCTTTGAAGTGGGCATAGTTTATAGGAGCAACTGCTCCTCTTCACTTCAATGATGATTTCACTCCCTTTGCAAGTTGACTGTTCTAATGCATAGTATCTCTTTGAATAGTGCATTCTGTCTATTACAATTTGATATCCTTTTCAAATGAATAAAAAGGAAAAGATGCTGGGCTCTACCCTTGTGGGAGCCACATTTCCTCGACATGTTTTAAAAGTCTTCAAATCAACAACATTACTTTTCCTATACCTGCACAGTGAACAAACAAGTTAGCATAAAACATACCTCTTGAAGTTGATTGATCTTTCTCATGATGATCTGATTTATTGCATGTGTCTGATTTGATCCATTCACATAAGATGCATACTATCTACAAGTTTATATGTCTGTTGATAAAAACATGTGATGATTTTAAATATCCAGAGCTTCTAACAGGGCTTTCCCCAATTTTACAGGTACACTGTCATGATTAGGAGCTAAAGATAAGGACATGAAGATCAGCTGCCAACTAAGGATATCAACCTTCCAAAAAGGCAATGATGGATATTTATTATTCTCATATGTTCTTTCTCTTTCCTTTTATCCTCAGATGTATAGGTTGCACATGTTTGCATTGCTCAGTTTAGTCACTCCCACAGCTTGTGTGGGACACACTTAAACAGTACTTTAAATATGATCAGTACCTTATGCAAATGATTTATGTATGTTTACTTTTTTGAATCAAATGCATAGGATAGAATAACTGAAATTGATATGAAACATATGTTCAAAACATGATATGAAATGCTAGTTTATAAATACCTTTCCTTCACACTGATTTGTGATTACTTGAATAATTCAATTATCTCATAACTAAAAGATAAAACCAGTTAGATTCTTTCTATCATTCATTGACTGTCTGATATCTTATTATCAAAACTTCACTTGTTAGACAATTCTGATTGGATTGTCAGATTATCTTGACAAATGATCCTTGTTTATCTCTTGTCCAGATGTCATACATTTACTGATTGATCATTACACTTCAAAAAAAAATTCTTTTATTCCTTTTGTGACAACTGCAATTCAGCCTAACTAAATCAGGTGTGAACATAATTTAGTAACACTTCCATCACCAACAATATCAAGCCAATGCAAAAATTCCAAGTCTTTTCCCAGCACAAGAATAAAGCAAAGAGGTTCAAAACCAAAACCAAGTACGCACACACAACATGAGGAATGAATAAAATTCTCCTCATAAAAATAAACTTCACCATACTCATTTCAACTTCCAAATGGAAGTTTAAAAGACTAATTAAATAATTCCACTCTGCAATAACAATTTTTAATAAAATAAATTAAAATTCATGAAATTAAACATCTATTAAATTAAATTCCTCCAAACCAAAAAAATTAACCACATAAAATATTTAAAATAAGATGACCAAGATAATTAACCCAAATAATCCCTAACTCAACAACTGGGTTAATCGCAACAAAATTAGGAAAATCAAATAAAATTGGGCATCTTGAAAATATCTCCGAACTGAAAGGATCTGGGTTGTCCACATGCAAAACTCAATTTTGAACATCAGTATATCATGGAAAAGATAGCTGAAGCAACATATAAATATTAAATATCTAAAACATATAAAATAAAATAATTTAATTAATTTTCATAATTAAAATACAATATTCATTTTTATAGAAATTAAGTACATAATCATGAAAATTATATAATTAAAAACATTCAATTAAATTAAACATCAAATACTAGCTATGATCTAGAATAATGTCCACACACACATATAGGTATAAAATATGCATATCAAAACACAAAGGTCCATAGTCCTGAAATAGTAGTATAAACCATATCCACACATAATGAATCCACATATAGTCAACTATAAACAAGGATCACATCCTAGTCTCAGTAGCAGTGCCAACTAGGCCTCACATCCCCCCCTCTAAAATTAGGCTTCCTCTTGGAAGCCCTCAAAGAGGTAAGGAAACAGAGACCTCATCTAAGCTGTATCCTCCCATGTCGCAATAGCCTCATCGTAGAAATGCCACTGGACCCTGACCTAATCCAACTGCCACCCTCACAGTGCCAACGTTCGATGATCCAATATGCAAACAAGCTCCAGGGTTAGTGGTGCAGGAGCACCAACACCATTATATGCAAAATTTGATCATTGAAAGGTCTTGACAGGATGGTCTCTAGGTTGAGTCTAGAATGTTTTGAAGAAATTTGAGTCTTTTGGTCATATAAATAAGGTCTTTATAGACCAATTTCCATGTAATAAGGTCAATGATGACCCTTGCATATGTTTGGAGTCTTGTAATAGGTCCTTGAGTCATGTGTGAGTTGATAAAGTTCCAAAGTATAAAGGCTTAGGAGTGTTATTTGAAAATTTCAATAAAACCATATGTTTAGAAGTGGTAGAACAAACACATAATGTGGTTTTTCCAGTTAGAGAATGATTCAAACTACTTGAATAATGTATAAATGATTCTCAACACCCCAAGAATAGGTGTGGAACGAGATTTGAGAAGAACTTTATGAATCCAAACTCTGTTTTATGAAAATATCTTTGTTTTCTTTTTTTTTTCTTTGTTTCTGGCCGTACTACTCACCTGTACGGTACTGTTAGGACTGGAAACTCATTTGATGTGAAAGAGAATTGTGTTACCTTTCATTTGAATTAGGTTTGAGAGATTTTCATTGATATTTGAGTGGGATTTCTTCCATTTGTCTGAAACTACCTGTATAAGGCCAATGAGGTCACTGGTTAGGTTTTAAATGATGTTTTTGTCATTCCACCTACTTTCATGACTTGTATGTTGGTGGAATGACTTGTCTTATGATAGTTTTGATGTCTTTATGGTTTTGAAGGCCAAGAGTCAAGTGGTGTGAGTTGGGAGTGAAGCCCGAGGGTAGAAAAAGGTGTTTTTCCCCTGTGAAAAGAGGTGTTGAGACAGGGGTTTGATAAAATGTTGAAGGAATGGCATATGAAATGGTTGTTTAACCTTGTACAGGGTATTTGAAGTCTGTTGGATGTTGTGGTTGGGTCAGATAAATTTGGGAAGTAGGAGTTTCAATAAACCCTTGGAATTTGCATGGAAAGTGAGGGTTTCTTTATTTTCTATGTAAATGGTCATACAACTTGAATGTGAGTGTGGATTTGGGAGTTTGGCAACCTAAATAAGGACTGTTTACTAAGTTTAGGGGTCTATGGAAAGTTTAAAGGCAAGTTACTTTATAATATAGACCTAATTAGCCCTTTTAGGACAACGAATAAGGTCAATTTTGAGGCATAATGTCTAAAGGAGTCTATACTGAGTTGGAGATATGTGATGCAACTTGGTAACGGGTATTCTAAACATTCATTCAAATTTGGGTTTGAAACCTTATGGGGAAAATAAGTCAGAAAAACCCCTTAAGTAGGGCTACTAGGATTTGAGGGCTTGGGCAAACCTGTTGCTAAGTAAGAATCTCCGTGACTTGAGAGTGGGTTAGTTGTGTTGGGATGATGAATTTAATCTTGTTAGATGCCTCTTTAAACCCTTGTGAAGGTCTGAACCCTTGAGTGCAAGTTGGTGACTTTGGATACTTAGTTGATTTGAGGGTCATTGTGAAAGTTTGGGAATCAAATCAAGAGCACAAGTTTGTGAAACATTATAAAACCATGTTGTTGTCACCTTGTAGTGCACCAAAGTGGTATCAGAGCATTAGGGAGTAGGTCTTTTGATTGAAATTTGTAGGTTTGTTAAGAACAAGGGAGAAGTTAAAGAGACAAGTTGTCAAGATGCCTCCAAAAAATAAAGATATGGCTAAAGAAATGAAGGAGTTGAAGGATAGACATGCTAGATAGATGAGAGAGTTGGAGGAAAGAATTGCAGCCCTAGAAACAAACAAGAGAAGGGATTGGAAGAGAGCGAGTTAGAGGAAGAAGAAAAATTGGATCCTGAGGATCAGAGAATGGCCAAATTGTTGAAGGCAGTAAAAAAGGACAAACATAAGGTGAAAATAGATGTGCAAAAGTATGGAGGAAGTCTCAGTGATGAAGAGTTGCTTGATTGGATTGCAGCTTTAGATAATCATTTTTAATGTGATGATGTTCCTGAAGAATAGAGAGTGAAGATTGCAAAGACCAAACTGATAGGTCATGCTTTGTTATGGTGGGATTATCTACAATTAGAGAGGAGAAAGCAAGGAAAGTCCAAGATTTCTTCATGGGACAAGATGGTGGCAAAAATCAAAGGTAAGTTCTTACCCAAAGACTATGAAGTTCAAATGTTTAAAAAGCTTCAATTTTTAAGACAAAAAGAAATGGATGTGAAATCATACACTGAGGAATTTTATAAATTAAGCATGAGGTTTTGTCATCATGAGAATGAAAATGAAAAATTTTCTAGATATTTGGGTGGTTTAAGATTGAACATACAAGATGAATTGGTTTTGGCTAACCCTAGAAGTGGATAGGAATGTTATCAAATAATAGTTAGGATTGAGGAGAAAATGAAAAGAAGGCAAGACAAAGCAGTTAGAGGCAGGGGTAATACATCTAGGGGCAGAGGATCCTTTCCTAATCCAAAACAAGTAAATGAGAGTCTAGAAGAAGAAAATAAGGGATAAGAGCAAACTGATTTCAGAGGTGGATGGAGAGGCACGAGAGGTAGATTTGGTTGTGGATGAAACTCAAATACATTTGCAGGAAGATGCTACAAGTGCAATGAGTTTGGAAATCCCTCATTCAAATGTCCTGAGAATCAAGGATCTACATCAAGTGGTGGAGAGTGGAGAAGTGAAAGAAGGGCTCAAATAGTCCAAGAAGATGAATGTGAAAGTGTTGGTTCATCTAGTGTTCATGTAGCTCTTGAAGTTGGTGATGCACTCATGATTAGAAGGACCCTACTTACAACATCAAAGGAGAAGGAACCAATGCATAGAAAGACCCTCTTCAAAACCAAGTGTAAGTGCAAGAATAAGGTATGCAAGGTTGTTATAGACTCAGGTTCTACTAAAAACATGGTCTCAAGTGAAATGGTTAGTAAGTTGAATTTGTAAAAGATTCCTCATGAGTTGCCATATAATGTGTCTTGGTTCAGTGATAAGCAATCTCTATTGCTAAATGAACACTCTGTTGTTGAATTTCAAATTGGTGATTACAAGGACAAAGTAAATTGTGATATTGTATCTATGGATTGCTGTCATTTACTTCTTGGAAGACCCTGGCAGTATGACAGGCATTCACTTTATGATGGAAAGGAAAATACATAAGTAAGGATGGGAAAAAATTTACCTTGACTCCACTTATGGAAGATGACAAAGGTGAGGCTAAAGAGGCTAAGGTAATCATGTGTGGGAAGAAAGAAGTTGTAGAGGTTGTGAAAGGAAACAAAGAGATAGATGCTACAGTCAGTTCAAAGCTTGAAAACAATGGGACAACAGGTGAGAAAGTTGCTTCAGGTTTGGTGACAGTGAATTGGAAGAATAATGTCTTGATTGGAACAATGGTGTGCCCTTTGGTGGAGTATAAGACTAAGAGACCAGTGGTGGTATCTACTAGTATAGTGAATACAATGGGTTACAAGGACAGTGGGGGGACACAAAAGGTTGATCAGATAGTGGGACTGCTGACAGAGATGAAGGGACAGAGTAAACAAAGAGTTCAGGGTAGATGCAAGCATGCAAATGAGTTAACAAAGAAGTCAGTTCAAAGAATCACTAACAAGTGTTTTTTTGCAGGTATGAATGAAGGCATACAATCAGGTTTTGATCAAACAATATGTAGAAGACCACTAGTAGGTCTGAATGCCAAGATGGAGACATATGCAATCAAGAACAAGGAGGCAAGCCAGGTTATAAGATCTCTGTGTATGAACTAGAGGAAGACGTTTTCATGTCAGAAAGTATGTGGAGAGCATGGAACAAGGTATAACTCATGTGACATGAGTCTTTTTAAAGGTGGGGTGTATGGTGCAGGAGCACCAACACCATTATATGCAAAATTTGATCATTGGAAGGTCTTGACAGGATGGTCTCTAGGTTGAGTTTATAATGTTTTGAAGAAATTTGAGCCTTTGGGTCATATAAATAAGATATTTATAGACCAATTTCCATGTAATAAGGTCAATGATGACCCTTGCATATGTTTGGAGTCCTATAATAGGTCCTTGACTCATGTGTGAGTTGATAAAGTTCCAAAGTATAAAGGCTTAGGAGTGTTATTTGAAAATTTCAATAAAACCATATGTTTAGAAGTGGTAGAAAGACCACATAAGGTGGTTTTTCCAGTTAGAGAATGATTCAAACTACTTGAATAATGTATAAATGATTCTCAACACCCCGAGAACATGTGTGGAATGAGATTTGAGAAGAACTTTATGAATCAAAACTCTATTTTATGAAAATATCTCTGTTTTCTTTTTTTCTCTATTTCTGGCTGTATTGCTCACCTGTACAGTATTGTCAGGACTGGAAACTCATTTGATGTGAAAGAGAATTGTGTTACATTTCATTTGAATTAGGTTTGAGAGATTTTCATTGAGATTTGAGTGGGATTTCTTCCATTTGTCTGAAACTTCCTGTATAAGGCCAGTGAGGTCACTGGTTAGGTTTTAAATGACGTTTTTGTCATTCCACCTACTGTCATGACTTGTATCTTGGTGGAATGACTTGTCTTATGATATTTTTGATGTATTTATAGTTTTGAATGCCAAGAGTCAAGTGGTGTGAGTTGGGAGTGAAGCCCTAGGGCAAAAAAATGTGTTTTTCCCATGTGAAAAGAGGTGTTGAGACAGGGGTTTGATAAAATGTTGAAGGACTGACATATGAAATAGTTGTTTGACCTTGTACAGGGTATTTGAAGTCTGTTGGATGTTGTAGTTGGGTCAGATAAGTCTGGGAAGTAGGAGTTTCAATAAACCCTTGGAATTTGCATGGAAAGTGAGGGTTTCTTTATTTGCTATGTAAATGGTCATACCACTTGAATGTGAGTGTGGATTTGGGGGTTTGGCAACCTAAATAAGGACTGTTTATTGAGTTTAGGGGTCTGTGGAAAGTTTAAAGGCAAGTTAATTTATAATATAGGCCTAATTTGCCCTTTTAGGACAACGAATAAGGTCAGTTTTGAGGCATAATGTCCAAAGGAGTCTACACTGAGTTTGAGATATGTGATTGTTTAGGGTAAAATTGGATTTTGTTAATCTTTTGATATTTAGATGTTAAAATCTGCCTCTCCACTAAACATTGAAGGATCTAGGGTCGAATGGAAAGCATTATCATACCCTAGATCACTTTTGGATGTTGGGAAACTTGGATTAGGGAATTAATTATTAATTTTTCCTTCTCTTATGTCTAATTAACCATTAAAACCCTAATTATGCCAATACGACAACAAATTAACGAATGACAGAAAATCCTCTTGCTGACAAGAATAAAACATAGAATTACAGAGTAACTGTTTTCAAGGCTTTGAGGTGGAAAAGTCAGGGACAAAAGAGCAGGCGCCCAAGTCCAATGCCCTACTTTTTGTCCGGATCTAGAAAATTAGTTTACAACTCTTTCCTGCTATTCTAGAGATTTTCCCGTCACAGAAGTTGGAGGACTAATGAGTGGGCACCCAACTCCAGGGTGTTGTTTTTCTTCCTATTCTACAATCCTGACACTTCAAGATGCTCCTCTACAACTTCACTCAGTCCATCTCCTCAACCTGTAACCTACAATCATGAAAACTTGGTTTGGAGGTTGAGGTGTTTAGGAGCTTGCCTTAGTCAAGCCCCAAAAGGACACTTAAGTTTTCCAAACACCTTTGTCAGATAGAGAGAGCGTGCCCTTGTGAGGCAGAGGCCAAATTCAAATGGAATAATGATAGAAAACACAATGATATTTCACCTTGTAGTGAATCTTTCATGGATGAAGATGCTCTTCATGCCATGAAGGAATTGATGCTCAAATCTGCAAATATCAACACATAAAACACACAAGTCTGCTCTTGCAACACAATAGAAATCCTTGAATCACCTTGAGAATGCAATGATCATCTAATTGAAATCTAGTTTACAAATGAATGCCTAAGCTTGCTTATATATGCATCTACAAGCATTCCCACCAAGAAATTAAAGTCCAAACTTTACCGTGTCAGCAATATAACCAAATAACGGTCATAAACTGACACTCAGAAATTGGGGCTACCCCAAAATAGGGCAGGACTAGGGCGCGGGCGCCCAAGTCCTCCCCCCCTATTTTGGGTAGTGTATAGCTCAAGGGGTCCTCCTAGGTCCCATTTGTCATGTTACCTAGGCCTCATTCCATCGAGATGCCAAAATATGAACTAAAATGTCCTAAATGCACTTAAAAGACCTGGGAACTAAACCTTGTGAGGGAAAAGCCCCCAAGGGGACATTTTATGATGTTATAGTGATGCAACTTGGTAATGGGTATTCTAAACATTCATTGAAATTTGGGTTTGAAATCTTATGGGGAAAATAAGTCAGAAAAACCCCTAAGTAGGGCTACTAGGATTTGAGGGCTTGGGCAAACCTGTTGCTAAGTAAGAATCTCAATGACTTGAGAGTGGCTTAGTTGTGTTGGGATGATGAATTTAATCTTGTTAGATGCCTATTTAAATCCTTGTGAAGGTCTGAACCCTTGAGTGCAAGTTGGTGACTTTGGATACTTAATTGATTTGAGGGTCATTGTGAGAGTTTGGGAATCAAATAAAGAGCACAAGTTTGTGAAACATTGTAAAACCAAGTTGTTGTCACCTTGTAGTGCACCAGTTAGCTGTCCATCCTATGCCACCTATAGAGCATCCCACTCCAGAACATGAGATATATTAGGTACATACTTCTTAAGAATAGAAACATGAAACATGTTGTGGATATGAGACAGGCTGGGTGGCAATGCTAAGTGGTATGCAAAGGGACCAATCCTCTCCAAAATCTCAAAGGGGCCAACAAATATTGATGCCAACTTAGAGCCCTTTCCATAACTGATAGAACTCTTATGTGGGAAAACACGCAAGAAGACTCTGTCCCAACCTAAAACTCTCGATCCACCCTTCTAGCACCCACATATTGCTTTCGTTGATCCTGTGCTATCTGTAGCTGGCTCATGAATCTAGGTCACCTACCTATCCATCTCACAAACCAACTCAGGTCCTACTACAACATGATCCTCAAGTCGATTGCAAGTCAGTGGCATCCTGTAGGGTCTACCATATAAAGCCTCATACGGAGCCATGCCAAGCTAACTATGGTGCCCATTAAAATATGAAAACTCTACCAAGTACAAGTACTCCTCCCAACAATACTGATGATCCATGATGTACATCCTGAGCATATCCTTCAATACCTAGTTCAACCTCTCCGTCTGTGCATTTGTCTCTAGATGATAAGTAGTACTAAAATTATGCTGAGTACCTAAGGCATGTTGTAGGGAAGTCTAAAAGGATGAAGTAAAAGCAAGATCTCTATCTGAAATCATCCTCCTTAGAATGCCATGAAGTCTGAGAATATCATGCAAGAAAACCCTGGCTACTGAAGCAACATTGTAAGAAGAACTCATCAGAGAGAAATGTACCACCTTAGTTAGCTTATCCAAAATCACCATGATAGCATCATGTTGTTGAGTAGTCATAGGAAGGCCTATGATGAAGTCCATAGATATGACATCCCACTTCCATTTCAGAATAGATGAGGATGCAATACTCTATATGGGTGTTGATGTTCGACTTTCACCCTCTGACACTCAAGGCAACAAGAAAAAAACTTTGCTATATCCTTCCACATATCTACTCAAAAGTAAAGTTTTTGAAGATCTACATGCATTTTCTTAACTCCCAGATGTGCTGCATATGGTGCTCTATGAACTTTTGCAAGAACAAACTCTCTGAGGTTCCCCAAGGAAGGAACATAGATACAACCATAGTGTCTAAGTAAGCCATCATCATCAAAAGAATATCCCTCAAACTTGTCCCTCAAGGGACCCTAAAGTTGGACTATCTCACTGTACAAAGCATCCTACAGCAAAAGCTCCAAAATATGCCCCCTCAGATTTGTCTTCACTGACAATGAGAACAACTCATGTTTTTGCTTGTTAAGAGCCTCGGTCACAACATTCTCTTTCCCTTTAATATATTGGATCCAAATTCATACTCGCATAGAAACTCCATCCATCGACACTATCATGCATTTAGGTTAGGCTGGGAAAAGATGTACTGTAGGCTCCGGTGATCCAAATGTAACTTAAATTGGTGCTCGAGAAGAAAATGACACCTCTTAGTCAAAGCATGTACCACAACTACAAGCTCCAAGTCATGAGTTAGATAGTTGAGTTCATGCACCTTCAACTTGTGAGACTTGAAGGAAGCACATGTACCTCATGCATGAGAACCGCTCCAAGACCCTTAATTGAAGCATCTGTGCAAACAACAAAGTCACATGTAGGATCCAGAATCACCAAAATAGGAGCACTAGTAAGTTTCTCCTTCAAAATATGAAAATCTCTCTCTCATTGCTCAGTCCACACAAATTTCTTGCTTTGCTTCTGAAGAGAAGTAATCAGATGCGTAATCCTGGAGAAGCCTTCCATGAACCTTCTATAGTAACTGGCTAGTCCCATAAAACTCCTAACCTCAGCAACACTAGTCAAAGTGGGCCAATCCAAAATAGCCTGAATCTTCGAAGGATCCACTAAAATCCCATCTCCTGAAATAATATGTCCTAGGTACTGGATCTCTATCTAGGAAAATTTACATTTGGAAAGATTAGTGTACAATTGGTTCTCTCTCAAGCATTATAATACCAACTGCAAATGCTCCTTATGCTCCTCTACTATGCGGGAACAAATAAAAATGTCATCCAGAAAGATGACCACAAACAGATCCAAAAATGTGCGGAAGAATCCATTCGTCAAGCTCATAAAAACTATTGGGGCATTGGTCAACCCAAAAGGAACTACAATGAATTCATAGTTACCATAGCGAGTGTGAAATTCTATCTTGTGAATATCAACTTCTGCTATCCTCAGCTGGTGGTACCCTGACTTCAAATCAATCTTTGAGAAAACCTTCGCTCCCTAAATTTGATTGAACAAATCATCAATCCTCAGCAATGGGTAGCGATTCTTCAGCGTGAGCTTGTTCAACTGCTTGTAGTCAATGCAAAGGCGAAGAGACCCATCCTTTACGAAGATAATAGGTGCACCCCAAGGAGAAACACTAGGTAAAATATAACCTTTCTCCAAAAGTTCCTCTAATTGCAACTTAAGCTCCTGAGTCATCATTCTATAGGGGTCTTTAGAAATAGGCTATGCTCTTGGCAACAAGTCAATGTGAAAGTCAATCTCTCACTATGGTGGCATCCCAGAAATCTCTAAGGAAAGACATCGGTAAACTCCCTAAGAATAGGATGATCATCCAAAGAAGTCTTTGGCTTGTCCTCTGATCTATCACTAATTGAATTAGCAAAGAGTTGGCATCCCTTCCGTATATTGCACTTAAGCTGCATAGCTGAGGTAATCCTGAGTGACACTAGCCTCTGAACTCTTGAGATCTTCACCCTATTACCCTCATCATCCAAGCACTCAATAGATTTGCTGCAGTAATCGAGCTTAGCCTTGTGAGCATTCAACCAATCCATACCTAAAATCATGTCATAGGACCCTAAAGGAATAACCTGAAGATCTGCTAAAGTGGAAAAAGCTCCAAGTCCTATTTCACAATCCTTGACCAAAGAACTAACAAACATCCTAGCTCCCGAAGCTAACTCTACATCTCATTTAGCATCTTTCTTAATAGCCACAAACTTGCATTTCTCCACCACTGATGGGGATACGAATGAATCTGTCACCCCATAATTAAAGAGTATGGAAACAACAATATTACTAATTTTACCAGGAGTCTCTATGACTGATGCCTAATGATCTGCTTACCGATTTTCTACTGTTGCAAAAACCTAGTGGGCTTTCCCCACATCACAAATTGTAGGCTTAGAAGTAGCTACCTGTAGGCACTCCCAAGTAATATGCCCCATACCTTCACATGTATAACAAGGACCTTTAGGTGGTGCTTGTGTCTGTGGATGAAAAGTAGGTCTACTAGAGCTAGCATGACTGCCTCTAAAACTCTACTATGTACAAGATGGCCCCACAGACTGTGTTTGTGGTTTCTAATCTCTCCTTTGAGGTGGAGCCTGCCAAGATCTAGAAGGTCCCCCCTAAAAAGGCTTAGCCTTCTCAACCTACTGCTACTACTACTGAGCCAACCTAGGAGGAAAGGAGTTAGCCCTGAATCCACTACTAGGAGGCATGGATGGTCAAGAAAAGTTACGGTTCTATTTTGATTGGTTCTGAAAATTGTCACAGTTATCATGATGCTTAAGCTGAATTTCTTTTGCAATTAGGACCTTCTCTACTACTTGTCCCAAAGTCGATGGCTTAGACAATCGTACAGGTCCTATAATACCATGGTTGAGTCCTCTGATGAAGTGATTGACCATCATCTTCTCATCCTAAATATAATCAACATACTATAGCAATTCGAAGAATTTGTTCTCATACTGCGCTACTGTAAGTCCTCTCTGCTAGAGATCATGAAACTCATCAATCTTCTGTTGTCAAAAATGTTCTAAGATGTATCTTTTCTTAAACAACTCCAAGAAGGTCTCCCAAATAATAGTGTCTATTGTCAAGTGCCCTTTTCGCTCCTCCTGATGCCACCAAGTAGCAGCATTGTATATGAGAAAATGAATTGCCAACCTAGCCTTGAGATTACTCTCATAGGTTTTGAGTGCAAAACACTTCTCAAGAGCTAGCAACCAAGATTCTACCTCTGTACCATCAGTGGAACCAGAAAAGTTTGGAGGTTGAAGGCAGAGGAATTCTCTGATTTATTTTCCAACATCAACCAGTGCATCCTAATCTAACTATACAAACCAAGGAGGGGGTTCATAATGTCCTTGTCATATCCCCTATATTGCATTACATTATATGTTATGAATTACACATATTCAAATGCATTCTTTATGACTTATATGCATCCAAGTGTATACCTTATGATTTACTGGAGACTTACATATATTCATATGTATACATGTACTCATATTGTGAGACTATTCGTTATACCTTCCCTATCATTAAACACACACACACACACACACACACATATAATATAATAATAGTATAGAAGCAATTATAAATTATATATACTATCATAATTGTTAATTAATATAAATAATATTATAAATCAATATAAAATATAAATATTAAATTAAATACTATTATAAATAAATTATTAATATAAAATACAAAGTAGCGAACTCATAATACAAGAATTGTTTTATGACGGCATATGTCATACAATTAAGAAGGAAGGGCCTTAAGCAAATGAGGGCCCACATAATAAGACAATTTTGTCTTATTGACAATAACAATTAAGTGCTAGACTATATGATTATACCAAGAAGAGATTTATAAATAAATTGATATGAAAGGTAAGAGATATGCGATCAAAGGGAGAGCCGCTGGTAAGCAAAGATAAGACCAATGCTTATGAAATGACACCTTTTGAAAGGTGGTGACCAGTGGTAAGGAGGTATCTTTTCAATGCATATAACTACTTGATCGATGAGGTAAGGAATGGATCAGAACATAAAAACACAATAAATTACAAGCAAGAAGTATAATAAAGAACATCAAGAAATTTAGCAAGGCATCCATCGACCCAGCAATACCCTCAATGATCACCCATAGCATATAATTTGCAAACTTGAGCACTAGCATATCTCTGTTGCAAGTATGAGGTGAACCAGTGTTCTCATTGATGTCAACATACTCATATTGCATTAACAAGAAGGATTGGATGAGCAGTGTGCTGAGGATATTGAGAAAATTAGCCTCAGTCAGGAACAGTGAAAAACAGTGATGAGAAGAAGGCAAATGTACTGTATAGGATGAGCACCGGAGAATGTGGATTAAAGGGTTTGTAGATATGAGTCTTGAGATGCTTCAGTTAAGATTTCAGAGGTCCGCATAAAGATCTGAAGAAGTTGTGGCTGTCGGTGTGGAACCGGTTCCGGCAAGTATTCAGAGGTGACAGAGGATCACAGAAAGGTCCGATGAGGTCCGAAATTGTATAATCCTAATTTGCGGATTAGAAGGAGTGTTTGGGATGTCCTTGTGATGTGTCATCTTGAGTTGTGTATGATTTTGAGGTCCAGAAATACCTTTTACATTGTGACAGTGGCGACAGACTGTGTTCTTGAAGTTTCAGATGAGGAAGAGAAGAGATTCTAGTAAGTAGAGGAAGTGCGGATGTACCTGGTCATTCAGGCAGGCTTGTGAAGGTTCTTGGATCATGTTAAGGTTGTGTTGTTGGTCCGCATTGATGGTAGAGCCCAGAATTGAAGATATTCTTCCGGATGAAGTTCTTGTTCTGACTAGCCGACCAGATGAGTTGTTCATCCTGCGAATGTTCTTATGGTGGCTGACCGGATGTGTTATTCATCTTACGGATACTCTTATGGTTGATTGCCGACTTAGATGATTGTTCCTAAGTCAATGTCTTGTATAAATAAAGGTTTGTGAGTTCATTTCAAAGTGTGGATTATGTGGATGAGTGGTGTATAGCAAAGAGAAGTGTGAAGGGCAGAGCAGAGACTTTTGGGCTTAAATGGAACTGATCCAGACATGGTAGAGATGTCATTCTCTAGTTCAAGATTGTGATTCTTATCACTCTGTAGACAGTGTGTCTCCTTGTAGGTAGTGGGCCTCTTTGTGAGCAGTGTGCTCAGGCAGTGAGCCCTAATTGGCAAGTTCCATTCTTTTTCTTATTCTTCTAATAGAGAATAATCCTTGGGTTAATCACCCAGTGGTTTTTCCCTTAACCGGGTTTTCCACGTCAAAATCTTGGTGTTCAATGTGTTGATGTTTATCTGCTCTTGTGTTTATGCTTTATACTTTCATGGATGATTAATTAATATGCTGTCAACTAACAAAGAAGAATCGAGTGTTTGAAGCAAAGTTTTATACAACTGATTCACCCCCCCTCTTAGTTGTATGCCCTAGATCCAACAATTGGTATTAGAGCCAAGTTCCTCTGAAAGGAGCTTAACCGCTGGAGGAGATCCAGGATGTCGTCATACAAGAAGGATAGTCCGAAGTTCGATGGAACCAACTTCACTCTCTGGAAAGGTCAAATGAAATGTCACTTGGAATGCATGGGAAAAGCATACTTGGCCATGGTCTCAAAACCATATGTACCTCCACAAGGTGGTCTGACAACTCTGAATGAAATCACAGATGCTGAAAACAATCTGCGGACCAAGGAAGATCTGCTAAGCGCATTGAATGACTCAGATCTCTCAAATGTTATTGACCTACCAACTGCATATGAGATCCTGACTAAACTGAAACTTCTGTATGAAGGAGATGAGTTTGTCAAGAGTGCAAGGTTGGAAAGTCTGAAAGGGAAATTTGAAAGATTGAAGATGAGAGATGATGAAAATATCACTACCTTTATGCCAAGAGTGAATGAGCTGGTATGTGGAATTAGAAATGCTGGTGGAACTCTAGATGAAAATGAGATTGTTTGCAAAATCCTCAGATCCCTTCTTGTTGCCTACAAAATCAAGGTTGCTGCCATTGATGAATTCAGAGCCCACACAATTGTCACAAGCGAACAATTGGCTGGCAAACTAGCTGCATTTGAAATGACCGAGTTTGGAGATGATCCTCCCAAGACTAAATCTGCTTTCAAAGCCAGTGCCTATGTGAAAGGCAAACAGAGATTTGATCCGGGAGAAAACTCATCAAGGAAGATATCATCGTATGATCAAGCAAGAAGAGACATGGAAGAAGAAGAAGCAGAAACAGCTCAACTTGAAGCCCTCATTGCAAAGAGACTGCCAAGAGGATCCAGTAAGTATGAAGGAAAACTACCCTTTAAGTGCTTCAATTGCAATAAGATTGGTCATTTTGCTTCAAGGTGTCCGGAAAGATCTGCAAGGTCTAATACTAACAGACAAAGATTTCAAAAGAACTGCTATTATGTTCATGAAGAAGATGACAATGAAGGAGTAACTGATGATGAATCAGAATCAGGAAGCAAAGCCGGAAATGAATGGGTGTTTATTGCCATCAAGGAAGAAGATTCAATATCCTCTAAATTTGTCAATCACAAGGTTGTGGAAAGAGCTTTGGCTGCTCAAGTGGAAGAAAAGGATGATTGGGTTATTGACAGTGGATATTCTCACCATATGACTGGTGACAAGAATAAGTTTTTGGATTTGGAAAGGTATGAAGGAGGAATGGTAAAGTTTGGTGACAATTCTGCTGGTAGAATCAGAGGTAGGGGAACTATTTCCTTTGATGGAAAGAGCAAAATAGGTAATGTACTATATGTTGAAGGATTGAAGCATAATCTTCTTAGTGTTGGTCAGTTAGTAGACAAAGGCTATGATCTCCGGTTCAAGAATGGAAAATGCAGAATCTTTAAGAGCTCCGAAACTGAAATTGCATCCGGTACTCAAACAAAAGGTAATATCTTTCATCTGGTTGGTTCAAATAAAAGTTGTCTGTTTGTTCAAGTTGATCAGAGTTGGTTATGGCATAGAAGAATGTGTCATGTAAATTTTGATAACATCATCAAGATAAGCAATATTCAGGCTGTAAGAGATCTTCCAAAATTGATGAAAACCTACAAATAGTTTGTGCAAAGAATGTCAGCTAGGTAAACAGAGCAGAGTCTCCTTCAAAAGTAAAGATCAGTCCTCTACCAGATTGTTGGAATTAGTACATACTAATCTCTGTGGTCCGACAAGAATCAAGAGTTTACAAGGTGATAGATATTTCATGTTGCTAATTGATGACCATTCCCGGATGATATGGGTCACCTTCCTAAAGGAGAAATCAGAAGCCCTTGAGAAGTTCAAAATCTTCAAAGCTATGGTAGAGAATCAAACCGGATTGAAATTGAAGTGTCTAAGGTCTGATAGAGGTGGTGAATTTACATCTGGTGAGTTCATTGACTTTTGTGAGAAGCAGGGTATAAAGAGACAATTGTCTACTCCTAGGACTCCACAGTAGAATGGAGTAGTTGAGAGAAAGAACCGGACCATCCAGGAAGCTGCCAGGACAATGATGTTGGAAGCAAATGTTCCTCAAATGTTTTGGAAAGAAGCTATCAGCACTGCAGTCTACACTCTCAATCGAGTTCAAATTAGAAACAACACCGGTAAGACCCCCTATGAACTCTGGTTTGGCATCACTCCTACTATGAAATATTTTAGAGTATTTGGTAGCAAGTGTTATATTAAAAGAGATGAAGATCTAGGAAAGTTTGATGCTAGAAGTGATGAAGGAATTTTCTTGGGTTACTCCCCTCAAAGCAAAGCATGCCGGTGTTACAATAAGAGATTGAGGAAGATGATAGAAAGCACTAATGTGAAAGTTGATGAAGGAATTGAGAAGTCCTCAAGATTTTATGAGTTTGATGAAGATGACCAAGATGGTGTTCAGGTTCAAGGAACTCAATCCTCTCCGGTAAGTCAGAATCAGCCTGATCCGGTAAATCATTAAGAAGAGATAGGTCTAAATGAGCCTGATCAAGAAGCAGCAGTGCAGGATACTCCCAAAATTCCAAGGTATGTAAGACAGAACCACTCTGAAGATCAGATCATAGGTGACAGAAACAAAGGTGTGCAAACTAGAAGGAATGTTGCTCAAAATCAGGATGAATGTTGTCTAATTTCAAAGATTGAACCTAAAACAATAAATGAAGCTTGCAATGATGAAAACTGGACCAAAGCAATGGAAGATGAATTAATGCAAATTGAGAAAAATCATACTTGGAATCTTGTTCTCAGACCAAGAGATAGGAATGTGATTGGAACCAAATGGGTCTTCCGGAACAAACTAAATGAAGCTGGTGAAGTAATTAGAAACAAAGCTAGATTGGTCTGCAAAGGCTACTCTCAAATAGAAGGAATTGATTTTGAAGAAACCTTTGCTCCGGTGGCAAGAATTGAAGCAGTTAGATTATTCCTTGCATTTGCTGCCTTTAAAGACTTCCAGGTATATCAGATGGATGTCAAGTCTGCCTTCCTAAATGGTGATCTGGAAGAAGAAGTTTACATTGAACAACCGGATGGATTTCAATTGTCTGATAATGATGATATGGTCTGCAAGTTGAAGAAAGCATTGTATGGATTAAAGCAAGCCCCAAGAGCATGGTATGAAAGGTTGGATAAGCATCTTGTGTAGATTGGATTCAATAAAGGTACTGCTGACAGTAACTTATATTTCAAAATTGATCATGAAAACATTTTGATTGTTGAAGTATTTGTGGATGATATCATTTTTGGAGGTAGAGATAGTATGTGCAAAACTTTTGCAAATCAGATGAAAAGTGAGTTTGAAATGTCTATGCTTGGTGAAATGAATTTCTTCTTGGGTCTACAAATTACTCAAACAAAGAAAGGGATCTTCATTTCTCAGACCAAATATGTGAAAGAATTGTTGAGAAAATTTGGTATGGAAGATTCAAAGCCAATGAACACTCCCATGGAAACCGGATGTAAGTTGAGAAAAGATGATGACTCCCTAAAGGCAGATCAGACAAAGTATAGATCAATGATTGGTGGATTGTTGTATCTCACTCAGACTAGACCAGATATAATGCATGCTATTGGTCTTGTAGCAAGATTCCAAGCTGATCCTAAAGAATCTCATGTTATGGCAATCAAAAGAATTTTTAGGTACTTGAAAGGAACAGCTGAGTATGGTCTATGGTACCCTAGAGATCCAGATTTCTCTCTTCATGCTTACACAGATGCAGATTGGGCAGGAGATGTGGATGACCGGAAAAGCACTAGTGGTGGAGCATTCTTTTTGGGGAAGAGATTGGTTTCTTGGCTAAGCAAGAAACAAGATGCAATATCTCTATCTACAACTGAAGCAGAATACATTGCAGCAGTAGGTAGTTGCACTCAAATCTTATGGATGAAGCAGATGCTAAGAGACATTAAAGTTGAATATAAGGAGCCTATCACAATTTTTTGTGATAATTCAAGTGCAATTAATATTTCTAAGAATCCGGTATTGCATTCTAAGACTAAGCACATATCTATCAAGTTTCACTTTTTGAGAGAACAAGTCAACAAGGAAGAAGTCAAGTTGGAGTATGTTCCCTCCAAGGATCAGATTGCAGATATCTTTACTAAACCTCTTCCCAAGGACTCTTTTGAATATCTCCGGGAGAAGTTAGGGGTCATGGCCCCTCCGGTAATGAACTAGGATGCACTGATGTGCATCAGTTTGGTGGATAACACAGTCATATCTTGTGATCCGGATTGATGATGGGGAGCTGCTACTAAGGGGGAGCAGCTGGTATGATTCTGATGTGTTAGAATTGCAAGTATGAGCCCTTTGCCATTGATGTCAAAGGGGGAGAGAAGACATGTGAAAAATAAGTGGCTGATGATCAAAAGGGGAGCAATAAAAGAGGAGAAGACATGTTGCTGATAGGGGGAGCTGTGACAGAAAGGAGAAGTTCTTGTCTTGATGGTTTTTCACATCATATGTTGCCATCAATGACAAAGGGGGAGATTGTTGCAAGTATGAGGTGAACCAGTGTTGTCATTGATGTCAACATACTCATATTGCATTAACAAGAAGGATTGGATGAGTAGTGTGCTGAGGATATTGAGAAAATTAGCCTCAGTCAGGAACAGTGAAAAACAATGATGAGAAGAAGGCAAATGTACTGTATAGGATGAGAATCAGAGGATGTGGATTAAAGGGTTTGTAGATATGAGTCTTGAGATGCTTCAGTTAAGATTTCAAAGGTCCGCATAAAGATTTGAAGAAGTTGTGGCTGTCGGTGTGGAACTGGTTTCGGCAAGTATTCAGAGGTGATAGAGGATCACAGAAAGGTCCAGTGAGGTCCGGAATTGTATAATCCTAATCTGCGAATTAGAAGGAGTGTTTGGGATGTCCTTGTGATGTGTCATCTCGAGTTGTGTATGATTTTGAGGTCCAGAAATACCTTTTGCATTGTGACAGTGGCGACAGACTATGTTCTTGAAGTTTCGGATGAGGAAGAGAAGAGATTCCAGTAAGTAGAGGAAGTGCGGATGTACCTGGTCATTCAGGCAGGCTTGTGAAGGTTCTTGGATCATGTTAAGGTTGTGTTGTTGGTCCGCATTGATGGTAGAGCCCGGAATTGAAGATATTCTTCCAGATGAAGTTCTTGTTCTGACTAGCCGACCGGATGAGTTGTTCATCTTGCGAATGTTCTTATGGTGGCCGACCGGATGTGTTATTCATCTTACGGATACTCTTATGGTTGATTGCTGACTTAGATGATTGTTCCTAAGTCAATGTCTTGTATAAATAAAGGTTTGTGAGTTCATTTCAAAGTGTGGATTATGTGGATGAGTGGTGTATAGCGAAGAGAAGTGCGAAGGGCAGAGCAGAGACTTTTGGGCTTAAATGGAACTGATCCAGACATGGTAGAGATGTCATTCTCTAGTTCAAGATTGTGATTCTTATCACTTTGTAGACAGTGTGTCTCCTTGTAGGTAGTGGGCCTCTTTGTGAGCAGTGTGCTCAGGCAGTGAGCCCTAATTGGCAAGTGCCATTCTTTTTCTTATTCTTCTAACAGAGAATAATCCTTGGGTTAATCACCCCATGGTTTTTCCCTTAACCAAGTTTTCCACATCAAAATCTTGGTGTTCAATGTGTTGATGTTTATCTGCTCTTGTGTTTATGCTTTATACTTTCATGGATGATTAATTAATATGCTGTCAACTAACAAAGAAGAATCGAGTGTTTGAAGCAAAGTTTTATACAACTGATTCACCCCCCCTCTCAATTGTATGCCCTAGATCCAACAATCTCATCATCAATACATTCTAATATCAGATAAGGATATCATCATCATCAAATATTTAGAGATTAAAAGGTACAACAGGACAGTTAAGGTAAGAGTTGTTAAGTTTATTTAATCTGTGATTGTTAAGTGACTATTAAATATAAAGAATTGTAAGATATATATATATGCATAGTCAAGAATAGATCTGTATACACGTCAATTACATCATTAGTGTTACACACGTGTATGAATATATATATATTATGAAACATGCTAAGTGATGGTATGATCATCTCATCACTTCTATTACCTGTAACCAGAGGGTAGGTGGTCTGTTAGGGAGAGGCGGAGTAATTCCATCCCAATCACATTAGAGAGGGTTTAGTGTGCCCTAGACAAGTAATTCCCCATTCATGGTTAAAGATTAGAAGGGAAATGATATTGAGAGATGAACATAGTTAGTTACTTCTATTTTCCTCTATTACTTCATCTTTAGAGGAATGCTAGGTATTGTGGGGAAAGGCAGAGTAATTCCATCTGTATATAGGCCCCAAGGCTGGGACATAGTTTCCCCAAGGCTAGGTCAGAGATGGTTTCAGCGTGCCCTAGTCATGTAAAGGCTAATTCTGTGAGGAGGAATAGTAAGGAAGATATGAATTTTGAATTATGGAATGTATTATAGAATAGAAATCAATAGTGAGTGACAATCATGAAATGAATAATCCTTTAACAAGGAATTTAATATAATTACATTGAGAGGCGTTATACAGTCACATCGGGGTGGGGATGAGAGCACTCATTTTTTCTGCCTAAATTTATAAGAAAAAAATTAAAATGCCAAAAAGGAAATAAAAAATAAAACTTAAGAAAATCAAAGAAAAAAAACTAAAAAAGAAATTAAAAACCATTGAAGGAGAAAAAGATAAATCACAAAAACTATGGAACCAAAAAAGAAATTGGAAAAAATTAAAAATAAAAACTAAAAAAGAAATTGGAAAAAATAAAAAATAAAAACCAAAAAAGAAATTGGAAACTGTTGGAAGGAGAAAAAGATGGAGAAAATCAGGAAAACTATGGAACCAAAAAAGAAATTGCAAGAGAAAATCAAAGAAACTATGGAAAAAAGATATACCTCGGCATATTTTGGATATATATTTTCAAATATAAATATACTAGTTATATTATCATTGATCTTATCATTGAAATTTATTGATCTATAATGTTTTTAATATCTCTTTGAGAATCACTTTGAATGCAGATTCAGGTTTAAGTGTTTCCACTAGAAAGGGGACATTACAAGTGGTATCAGAGCATCTTTCCTGCCATCCTTTGAATGATAGTTAACTTACATGTATTTGAGTGTATACTCTATGATTGTATTTGTATTTGAGTGTATACTCTATGACTTTGTATTTGTATTTGAGTGTATACTCTATGACCTTGTATTTATATTTGAGTGTATACTCTATGATTGTATTTGTATTTGAGTGTATACTTTATGATCTGTGATTGTATATGTATTTGAGTGTATACTCTATGACCTTGTATTTATATTTGAGTGTATAATCTATGACTTGTATTTGTTTTTGAGTGTATACTCTATGAATTTGTGTATTCAATTGTATACTTTATGACTTCGTGTATTCGAGTGTATACTCCATGACTTTGTGTGTTCAAATGTATACTACATGATTTATGTGTATGTATGTTCAAATGCACAATTCATGACTTACTTGTATTCATGTGTATACTTCATATTCATGCATATACTTGCATTTTACATGTATGCTTCATGCCTTATGTATTGCATGCGTATCCTTTGTATGCTTCATGCTTTGTGCATCAAGTGTATGCTATGTGTTTCATGTATTACGTGCGTATACTTGTGTATTACATACTATGTTCATGCTTCATGCTTTGTATACTTTTGTGTATGCTTCATGTATTACGTGTATTTATGCTTTGTGTTTCATAGATAATTGTGTGCATATACTTTAACATGGATCTTCTCTCTGATGGTGTTCTGTATTTGGAGTGTCAAACCAAAGAGCCTCTTTCATCATGGTATAGACAAATGTAATTTTGACCTCTCATCATTCTTTCTTGATTAACACAATCATGGTTCACGTTCTATTATGTCCTTTATTATCAATGTTAAGAGTTTACACCACTACATATAGTTACAACATGGCAGCTGAGATAGTTTAACCATTATCATCCACAAATGTAGTTCTGCCAATCTTAGTCTAGATATAATGATCAAACATTATGCCTCGAATCTGAAATATAAGTGCTAGGTTCAATTTTCATGAGGGGTTGTCATACAATTTTTCCTTACTATTATTACTTCCATCTTTTCATTGGACTGATACAATGTAGTGACCTCAACCTAACTATTATGTAGAGATCTAGCACTATGCTATGCCCTTACAATAGACTGTGTTCAATCAAGTATGTAAGGTAAAATACAATTAACCTTTGGTAGCAAGGAAGACCTATAGGATTCAATGTCTCTTCATAGCTATCCTTACTGTTATCTTGATTGGTAGCAGAAACTTGGTTTTGGTACTGTTACTTCCAAATAATTATGACAATCTTCATTGGGATCTTAACTAGATGTTGTTTCAGTTCCATAACAACCTTTATCACTCAGAGTTTAGTGACTTACCTTGAGGACAACCAAATTTGACATTCATTATCCCCCTTCATCTTGTAAGGCCCTGATATCACAAGACATGCATTGACAACAAGATGGAATACTTTAAAACCTTGTAAAGATGCATTGATAAATATGTGATTGTGAGGACTTCTTATGGCAGTCTTCATGAACTTGAACAAATCTAGTCTCAAAGTTTAATATGGCCATGGGAATCACTAGGGCAATTGCACTTCCATGCAATGCAAAATAGTGGTAATAGTCTTTTGACAACAATCTTTCGTATAGGAGCATACTTTATAAGTCTGTTCAAGATAAGGGAAGTAACTCTGATGGTGGACAACTCAATGGACCCAAGTGCATGATAACAATCATAATAATCATGAAAATATAAGATGCAGTTAGAGATGGTTTCAGTGCACCCTAGTCATGTAAAGGCTAATTCCGCGAGGAGAAATAGTAAGGAAAATATGAATTTTGAATTATAGAATGTATT
Organism: Cunninghamia lanceolata; assembly: GCA_027924645.1. Lineage (NCBI taxonomy): Eukaryota > Viridiplantae > Streptophyta > Pinopsida > Cupressales > Cupressaceae > Cunninghamia > Cunninghamia lanceolata. The sequence continues at coordinate 90,183 of BSBN01000892.1, forward strand.
ATAGAATAGTCATCAATAGTGAGTGACAATCATGACATGAATAATCCTTTAACAAGGAATGATATAATTATATTATCATTGATCTTATTTGATCTTATCATTGAAATTTATTGATCTATAATATTTTTAATGTCTCTTTGAGAATCACTTTGAATGCAGATTCAGGTTTGAGTGTTTCCACTAGAAAGTGAACATTACAAGTGGTATCCGAGCATCTTTCCTGCCATCATGTGAATGATAGTTAACTTACATGTATTTGAGTGTATACTCTATGAGTTTGTATTTGTATTTGAGTGTATACTCTATGACTTGTGATTGTATTTGTATTTGAGTGTATACTCTATGACCTTGTATTTATATTTGAGTGTATACTCTATGACTTGTATTTGTATTTGAGTGTATACTCTATGATTGTATTTGTATTTGAGTGTATACTCTATGACTTGTGATTGTATTTGTATTTGAGTGTATACTCTATGACCTTGTATTTATATTTGAGTGTATCCTCTATGACTTGTATTTGTATTTGAGTGTATACTCTATGATTGTATTTGTATTTGAGTGTATACTCTATGACTTTGTATTTATATTTGAGTGTATACTCTATGATCTATGATTGTATTTGTATTTGAGTGTATACTCTATAACCTTGTATTTATATTTGAGTGTATACTCTATGACTTGTATTTGCATTTAAGTGTATAGTCTACGAATTTATGTATTCAAATTGTATACTTTATGACTTCATGTATTCGAGTGTATACTCCATGACTTTGTGTGTTCAAATGTATACTACATGATTTATGTGTATGTATGTTCAAATGCACAATTCATGACTTACTTTTATTCATGTGTATACTTCATATTCGTGCGTATACTTGCATTTTACATGTATGCTTCATGCCTTATGTATTGCGTGCGTATACTTTGTATGCTTCATGCTATGTGTAACAAGTGTATACTATGTGTTTCATGTATTACATGCATATACTTGTGTATTACATACTATGTTCATGCTTCATGCTTTGTATACTTTTGTGTATCTTGTATTAAGTGTATAAGATTTGTGTATGCTTCATGTATTAAGTGTATTTATGCTTTGTGTTTCATATATAATTGTGTGCATATACTTCAACATGGATCTTCTCTCCAATGGTGTTCTCTATTTGGAGTTTTAAACCAAAGAGCCTCTTTCATCATTGTATAGACAAATGTAATTTTGACCTCTCATCATTCTTTCTTGATTAACGCAATCATGGTTCACATTCTATTATGTCCTTTGTTATCAATGTTAAGAGTTTACAACACTATATATACAACATGGCAGCTGAGATAGTTTAACCATTATCAGCCACAAATGTAGTTTTGCTAATCTTAGTCTAGATATAATGATCAAACATTATGCCTCAAATATGAAATATAAGTGCTAGGTTCAAATTTCACGAGGGGTTGTCATACAATTTTGCCTTACTACTATTACATCCATCTTTTCATTAGATTGATACAATGTAGTGACCTCAACCTAACTATTATGTAGAGATCTAGCACTATGCTATGTCCTTACAATAGACTGTGTTCAATCAAGTATGTAAGGTAAAATACAATTAAGCTTTGGTAGAAAGGAAGACCTATAGGATTCAATGTCTCTTCATAGCTGTCCTTACTGTTATCTTGATTGGCAACATAAACTTGGTTTTGGTACTATTACTTCCAAATAATTATGACAATCTTCATTGGGATCTTAACTAGATGTTGTTTCAGTTCCATAACAACCTTTATCACTCAGAATTTAGTGAGTTACCTTGAGGACAACCAAATTTGACATTCACTATCCCCCTTCATCTTGTAAGGCCTTGATGTCACAAGACATGCATTGATAGTGAGATGGAATAATTTAAAACCTTGTAAAGATGCATTGATAAATATGTGATTGTGAGGACTTCTTATGGCAATCTTCATGAACTTGAACAAATCTAGTCTCAAAGTTTAATATGGCCATTGGAATCACTGGGGTAACTACACTTCCATGCAATGCAAAATAGTGGTAACAGTCTTTTGACAACAATATTTCATATAGGAGCATACTTTATAAGTCTATTCAAGATAAGGGAAGTAACTCTGATGGTGGACAACTCAATGGACCCAAGTGCATGATAACAATCATAATAATCATGAAAATATAACATGCGATTAGAGATGGTTTCAGCACGCCCTAGTCATGTAAAGGCTAATTTTGTGAGGAGGAATAGTAAGGAAGATATGAATTTTGAATTATGGAATGTATTATAGAATAGTCATCAATAGCGAGTGAAAATCATGAAATGAATAATCCTTTAACAAGGAATGATATAATTATATTATCATTGATCTTATTTGATCTTATCATTGAAATTTATTGATCTATAATGTTTTTAATGTCTCTTTGAGAATCACTTTGAATGCAGATTCAGGTTTAAGTGTTTCCACAAGGAAGGGGACATTACAAGTGGTATCAAAGCATCTTTCCTGCCATCCTGTGAATGATAGTTAACTTACATGTATTTGAGTGTATACTCTATGATTGTATTTGTATTTGAGTGTATACTCTATGACTTGTGATTGTATTTGTATTTGAGTGTATACTCTATGACCTTGTATTTATATTTGAGTGTATACTCTATGACTTGTATTTGTATTTGAGTGTATACTCTATGATTGTATTTGTATTTGAGTGTATACTCTATGACTTGTATTTGTATTTGAGTGTATACTCTATGACCTTGTATTTATATTTGAGTGTATACTCTATGACTTGTATTTATATTTAAGTGTATACTCTACAACTTTGTGTATTCAATTGTATACTTTATGACTTTGTGTATTTGAATGTATACTCCATGACTTTGTGTGTTCAAATGTATACTACATGATTTATGTGTATGTATGTTCAAATGCACAATTCATGACTTAGTTGTATTCATGTGTATACTTCATATTTGTGCGTATACTTGCATTTTACATGTATGCTTCATGCCTTATGTATTGTGTGCATATGCTTTGTGTATCAAGTGTATGCTATGTGTTTCATGTATTATGTGCATGTACTTGTGTATTACATACTATGTTCATGCTTCATGCTTCGTATACTTTTGTGTATCATGTATTAAGTGTATAAGATTTGTGTATGCTTCATGTATTAAGTGTATTTATGCTTTGTGTTTCATATATAATTGTGTGCATATACTTCAACATGGATCTTCTCTCCGATGGTGTTCTCTATTTGGAGTGTCAAACCAAAGAGCCTCTTTCATCATGGTATAGACAAATGTAATTTTGAACTCTCATCGTTCTTTCTTGATTAACACAATCATGGTTCACATTCTATTATGTCCTTTGTTATCAATGTTAAGAGTTTACAACACTATATATAGTTACAACATGGCAGCTGAGATAGTTTAACCATTATCACCCACAAATGTAGTTCTACCAATCTTAGTCTAGATATAATGTTCAAACATTATGCCTCGACTCTGAAATATAAGTGCTAGGTTCAATTTTCATGAGGGGTTGTCATACAATTTTACCTTATTACTATTACTTCCATATTTTCATTGGACTGATACAATGTAGTGACCTCAACCTAACTATTATGTAGATATCTAGCACTATGCTATGCCCTTATAATAGATCGTGTTCAATCAAGTATCTAAAGTAAAATACAATTAACTTTTGGTAGCAAGGAAGATCTATAGGATTCAGTGTCTCTTCATAGCTGTCCTTACTGCTATCTTGATTGGTAGTAGAAACTTGGTTTTGGTACTGTTACTTTCAAATAATTATGACAATCTTCATTGGGATCTTAACTAGATGATGTTTCAGTTCCATAACAACCTTTATCACTCAGAATTTAGTGAGTTACCTTAAGGACAACCAAATTTGACATTCATTATCCCCATTGATCTTGTAAGGCCCTTATGTCACAAGACATGCATTGACAATGATATGGAATACTTTAAAACCTTGTAAAGATGCATTGATAAATATGTGATTATGAGGACTTCTTATTGTAGACTTCATGAACTTGAAAAAATCTCAAAGTTTAATATGGCCATTGGAATCACAAGGGTAACTGCACTTCCTGTTGCAAGTACGAGGATAACTAGTGTTGTCATTGATGTCAACATACTCATATTGCATTAATGAGAAGGATTGGATGAGCTGTGTGCTGAGGATATTGAGAGAATAAGTCTCAATCAGGAACAATGAAGAACAGTGATGACAAGAAGGCAAAAGTCCTCAATAGGTTGAGGATCAGAGGATGTGGTTTAAAGGGTTTGTAGATATGAGTCTTGAGATGTTCCAGTCAAGATTTCAGAGGTCCACATGAAGATCTAAAGAAGTTATGGTCGCTCAAGTAGAACCAGTTCCGGCAGGTGTTCAGAGGTGACAGAGGGTCATAGAAAGGTCTGGTGAGCTCCAAAATTGCATTATCTCACTCTGCAGATTGGAGGGAGTGTTGAAGAAGTCTGTGTGAAGTGAGAACTAGATTTGTTCATAGTTTGGAGGTCCAGAAGCACCTTTTTCATTATGATAGTGATGACAGACTGTGTTCTTGAAGTTCTGGATGAAGAAGAGAAGAATTTCAGTAAGCTAATAAAGTGCGGATGTTCTTGATGACTCAGGAAAGGTTATGGTGATCTTTGGATCATGTACAATTCTTATTGGTAGTCTGCATTGAAGCTTGAGTTTGCATTTGAAGAATAACCATGGATATTGGTGTTCTTCCTATAACAGGCTGACCAAATGTATTACACGTCTTGCGAATGATCTTATAGGTGTTTGCTGACTTAGATGTTGTTCCTAAGTTGATGCCTTGTATAAATAAGGGATTGTGAATTCATTTTGAAGTGTGTCTTGGTGTGGATGAGTGTGGCATAGCGAAGAAGAAGAGCGAAAGGCAGAGCAGGAGTTTTCAAGCTTAAATGGAACTGATCAAGACATGGTAAAGATGTCAATCTCCAGTTCAAGTTTTGTAATACTTGTTACTTTGTAGACAGTGTGTCTCTTGTAGGTAGTGTGCCTCTTGTGAGTAGTGTGCTCGGGCAGTGAGCCCTAATTGGCATGTGCCATCTATTTTTCTTATTCTTCTAACAGAGAATAATCCTTGGGTTAATCACCCCGTGGTTTTTCCCTTGACCAGGTTTTCCACGTCAAAATCTTGGTGTCTCATGTGTTGATGTGTATCTGCTCTGGTGTTTATGCTTTATGCTTTCATGAGTGATTAACTGATATGCTATTAAATAACAAAGAGGATTTAAGTATTTGAATTGGAAGCAAGTTTTTGTACAACTGATTCACCCCCCCTCTCAGTTGTGTGCCCTAGATCTAACAATTGGTATCAGAGCTAAGTTCCTCTAAAAGGAGCTTAACCGCTTGAGGAGATCCAGGATGTCGTCATACAAGAAGGATAGTCTGAAGTTTGATGGAACCAACTCTCTTTGGAAAGGTTGCATGAAATGTCACTTGGAGTGTATGGGAAAGGCGTACTTGTCCATGGTCACAAAAGTATATACACCTCCACAGGGTGGTCCGACAACTCTAAATGAAATCACAGATGCTGAAAACAATCTGCGGACCAAAGAGGTTCTTCTAAGCGCATTAACTAACTCAGAGCTCTCAAATGTTATTGACCTACCAATAGCCTATGAGATTTGGATTAAGCTGGAACTTCTGCATGAAGGATATGAGTATGTTAAGAGTGCAAGGTTGCAGAGTCTCAAAGGGAAATTTGAAAGACTGAAAATAAGAGATGATGAAAATATCACTATCTTTATGCCAAGAGTAAATGAGCTGGTGTGTGGAATTAGGAATACTAGTGGAGTTTTGGATGAAAATGAGATTGTTGGCAAAATTCTCAGATCCCTTCCTACTGCCTACAAAATCAAGGTTGCTACCATTGATGAATTCAGAGCCCATATAACTGTCACAAGAGACTAATTGGCTGGCAAACTGGCTACATTTGAAATGACCGAGTTTGGAGATGATCCCCCCAAGACTGAATCTACATTCAAAGCCAGTGCCTATGTGAAAGGTAAACAAAGTTTTGATCCGGGAGAAAACTCTTCAAGGAAGCTATCATGGTATGATCAAACAAGAAGAGACATGGAAGTGGAAGAAGTAGAAACAACTCAACTTGAAGCCCTCATTGCAAAGAGACTGCCAAGAGGATCCGGTAAGTATGAAGGAAAATTACCCTTCAAGTGCTTCAACTACAATAAGATTGGTCATTTTGCTTCAAGATGTCTGGAAAGATCTACAAGGTCAAATTCTAACAGACAAAGGTTCCAAAAGAATTGTTATTATGTTCATGAAGAAGATGATAATGAAGGAGTAACAGATGATGAATCAGAGATGGGAAACAAATCTAGAAATGAATGGGTGTTTATTGCCATCAAAGAAGAAGATCCAATATCCTTTGAATCTATCAATCATAAGGTTGTAGAAAGAGCTTTGGCTGCCCAAGTTGAAGAGAAAGATGATTGGGTTATTGACAGTGGATGCTCTCACCATATGACAGGTGACAAGAACAAGTTCTTAGATTTTGAAAGGTATGAAGGAGGAATGGTAAAGTTTGGTGATAATTCTGCTGGTAGAATCAGAGGAAGAGGAACTATTTCTTTTAATGGAAGAAACAAAACTGGTAATGTGCTGTATGTTGAAGGTTTGAAGCACAATCTTCTCAGTGTTGGATAGTTGGTGGACAAAGGCTATGATCTCCGATTCAAGGATGGAAAATGCAAAATATTTGAAAGATCCGAAACAGAGATTGTATCCGGTACTCAAACAAAAGGTAATATCTTCCACTTGGTTGGTGCTGGTAAAAGTTGTTTGTTTGTTCAAATAGATCAGAGTTAGTTATGGCATAGAAGGACGTGTCATGTAAATTTTGATAACATCATCAAGATAAGTAATACTCAGGTTGTAAGAGATCTTCCAAAATTGGTAAAACTTGCAATAAATTTGTGCAAAGAATGTCAGATGGGTAAACAGAGCAGAGTCTCATTCAAAAGCAAGGATTAGTCCTCTACCAGATTATTGGACTTAGTTCATACTGATCTATGTGGTCCGACAAGAATCAAGAGTATGCAAGGTGATAGATATTTCATGTTACTGATTGATGACCATTCCTGGATGATGTGGGTTACCTTTTTGAAAGAGAAATCAGAAGCTTTTGAGAAGTTCAAAATCTTCAAGGCTATGGTAGAGAATCAAACTAGATTAAAACTGAAATGTCTGATGTCTGATAGAGGTGGTGAATTCACATCTGGTGAATTCATAGACTTTTGTGAGAAGCATGGTGTAAAAAGATAGTTATTTGCTCCTAGGACTCCACAGCAAAATGGAGTAGTAAAGAGAAAGAACCAGACCATCCAGAAAGCATCCAGGACAATGATGATGGAAGCAAATGTTCCCCAAATGTTTCAGAAAGAAGCTGTCAGCATTGCAGTCTATACTCTCAATCGAGTTCAAATCAGAAGCAATACCGGTAAGACTCCTTATGAACTTTGGTTTGGCATCACACCTACTGTGAGATATTTCAGAGTATTTGGTAGCAAATTTTACATTAAAAGAGATGAAGATCTAGGAAAGTTTGATGCTAGAAGTGATGAAGGAATTTTCTTGGGTTACTCCACTCAAAGCAAAGCATACCGGTGTTACAATAAGAGACTGAGAAAGATGATAGAAAGTACAAATGTGAAGGTTGATGAAGGTATTGAGAAGCCCTCAAGATTTTATAAGTATGATGAAGATGATCAGAATGGTGTTCTGATTCAAGGAACTCAATCCTCTCCTGAAAGACAGATTCAAACTGATCTGGTAAATCAGGAAGAAGAGATAGGTCTGAATGAGCCTGATCAAGAAGCAGAAGTGCAAGAAACTCCCAAAGTTCCAAGGTATGTAAGATTGAACCACTCTGAAGATCAGATCATAGGTGACAAAAGCAAAGGTGTGCAAACTAGAAGGAATGTTGCTCAAAATTCAGATGAATGTTGTTTGATTTCAAAGATTGAACCTAAGACAATAAATGAAGCCTACAATGATAAAAATTGGACCAAAGAAATGGAGGAAGAGTTGATGCAAATTGAGAAAAATCACACTTGGGATCTTGTTTCTAGACCTAGAAACAAGAATGTGATTGGAACCAAATGGGTCTTCTGGAACAAACTAAATGAAGTTGGTGAAGTAATTAGAAATAAATCCAGATTAGTCTGCAAAGGCTACTCTCAAATAGAAGGGATTGATTTTGAGGAAACCTTTGCTCCGGTGAAAAGAATTGAAGCAGTGAGACTATTTCTTGCATTTGCTGCCTTCAAGGATTTCAAAGTGTATCAGATGGATGTCAAATCTACTTTCCTGAATGGTGACTTAGAGGAAGAAGTGTACATTGAACAACCGGATGGATTTCAGTTATCTGAGCATGGTGATATGGTCTGCAAATTAAAAAAGGCACTATATGGTCTAAAGCAAGCTCGAAGAGCATGGTATGAAAGGCTGGACAAACATCTTTTGAAGATTGGTTTCAACAAAGGTACTGCTGATAGTAATCTATATTTCAAAATTGATCATGAAAACATCTTGATTGAAGTATTTATTGATGATATCATCTTTGGAGGAAGAGACAGTATGTGTAAAACCTTTGCAAATCAAATGAAAAGTGAGTTTGAAATGTCAATGCTCAGTGAAATGAATTTCTTCTTGGGTCTACAAATTACTCAGACAAAGAAAGGAATCTTTATCTCTTAGACCAAATATGTGAAAGAATTATTGAGGAAATTTGGAATGGAAGATTGAAAGCCAATGAACACTCCCATGGCTACCGGATGTAAGTTGAGCAAAGATGATGACTCTCCTAAGACAGATCATACCAAGTACAGATCAATGATTGGAGGATTATTGTATCTTACTCAGACTAGAATAGATATAATGCAGGCTGTTGGTCTTGTGGTGAGATTCCAGGCTGATCCCAGAGAATCTCATGTCATGGCAATCAAAAGAATTTTTAGGTACTTAAAAGGAACAATTGAGTATGTTCTATGGTATCTTAGAGATCATAATTTTTCTCTTCATGCATATACAAATGCAGATTGGGTAGGAGATGTGGATGATAGGAAGAGTACAAGTGGAGGAGCATTCTTTTTGGGAAAAAGGTTGGTTTCTTGGTTAAGCAAGAAACAAGAAGCAATATCCCTGTCTACAACTGAAGCAGAATACATTGCAGTAGTAGGAAGTTGCACTCAACTTTTGTGGATGAAGCAAATGCTAAGAGATATTCAAGTAGAATATGAGGAGCCTATCACAATTTTCTTTGATAATTCAAGTGCAATAAATATTTCTAAGATTCCAGTGTTGCATTCTAAGACTAAGCATATATCTATCAATTTTTACTTTTTAAGAGAGCAAGTGAACAAGGGTGAAGTTAGATTGGAGTATGTGCCCTCCAAGGATCAGCTTGCAGATATTTTTACTAAACCTCTTCCCAAGGACTCTTTTGAGTATCTCAGGGAGAAGTTAGGGGTTATTGCCCCTCTGGTGATGAATTAGGATGCACTGATGTGCATCAATCCGGTGGATATCACAGTCATATCTTGTGATCCGGATTGATGATGGGGAGCTACTACTCAGGGGGAGCAGCTGGTATGATTCTGATGTGTTCAAGTTGCAAGTATGAGTCCTTTGCCATTGATGTCAAAGGGGGAGAGAAGACATGTGAAAAATAAGTGGTTGATGATCAAGGGGGGAGTAGTAAAGGAAGAGAAGATATGTGAAGGGTTGTTGCTGATAGGGGGAGCTGTGACAGAAAGGAGAAGTACTTGTCTTGATGGTTTTTCACATCATATGTTGCCATCAATGACAAAGGGGGAGATTGTTGCAAGTATGAGGATAAACAGTGTTGTCATTGATATCAACATACTCATATTGCATTGATGAGAAGGATTGGATGAGCTGTGTGCTAAGGATATTGAGAGAATAAGTCTCAATTAGGAACAATGAAAAACAGTGATGACAAGAAGGCAAAAGTCCTCAATAGGTTGAGGATCAGAGGATGCAGTTTAAAGGGTTTGTAGATATGAGTCTTGAGATGTTCCAGTCAAGATTTTAGAGGTCCACATGAAGATCTGAAGAAGTTATGGTCGCTCAAGTAGAACCGGTTCCGGCAGGTGTTTAGAGGTGACAGAGGTTCACAGAAAGGTTCGGTGAGCTCCAGAATTGCATTATCTCACTCTGCGGATTGGAGGGAGTGTTGAAGAAGTCTGTATGATGTGACAACTAGATTTGTTCATAGTTTGGAGGTCCGGAAGCACCTTTTTCATTATGATAGTGATGACAGACTGTGTTCTTGAAGTTCCAGATGAAGAAGAGAAGAATTCCAGTAAGCTGATAAAGTGCGGATGTTCTTGATGACTCAGGAAAGGTTATGGTGATCTTTGGATCATGTACAATTCTTATTGGCAGTCTGCATTGAAGCTTGAGTTTGCATTTGAAGAATAACCATGGATATTGGTGTTCTTCCTATAACAGGTCGACCGGATGTATTACACGTCTTGCGAATGATCTTATAGGTGTTTGCCAACTTAGATGATTGTTCCTAAGTTGATGCCTTGTATAAATAAGGGATTGTGAATTCATTTTGAAGTGTGTCTTGGTGTGGATGAGTGTGGCATAGCGAAGAAGAAGAGCGAAAGGCAGAGCAGGAGTTTTCAGGCTTAAATGGAACTGATCTAGACATGGTAAAGATGTCAATCTCCAGTTCAAGTTTTGTAATACTTGTTACTTTGTAGACAGTGTGACTCTTGTAGGCAGTGTGCCTCTTGTGAGCAGTGTACTCAGGCAGTGAGCCCTAATTGGCATGTGCCATCTATTTTTCTTATTCTTCTAACAGAGAATAATCCTTGGGTTAATCACCCCGTGGTTTTTCCCTTGACCGGGTTTTCCACGTCAAAATCTTGGTGTCTCATGTGTTGATGTGTATCTGCTCTGGTGTTTATGCTTTATGCTTTCATGAGTGATTAACTGATATGCTATTAATTAACAAAGAGGATTTAAGTATTTGAATTAGAAGCAAGTTTTTGTACAACTGATTCCCCCCCTCTCAGTTGTGTGCCCTAGATCTAACACTTCCATGCAATGTAAAATAGTGGTAACAATCTTTTGACAACAATATTTCATATAGGAGCATACTTTATAAGTTTGTTCAAGATAAGGGAAGTAACTCTGATGGTGGACAACTCAATGGACCCAAGTACATGATAACAATCATAATAATCATGAAAATATAACATGCTTAAGATGAGTCTATGACTGCCCATGTAGTTCACAATAGTACCAAGGTAAATTTAAGAATTGCTCATGGGTCTGATAATGAATCTCATAGTCCTAGGCTTATGAGAGACCTTTTTCTAAGTATGAATGAAAGCATAATTCCTTTTTATGATCCCAAATGCCTTAAGCACTACTCATTGTCCATCTACATAATGACTTCTTGATCAATAGATCTTACTAAGGATAATCACAATTATTAATGACTATACTGCCAGGATGTAGTAGACTTTTCATTGGGTTTTAGAATACTCTTCCTCGTGTTAAAACCCTGTATAACAGTCCTATAACCATGAGATTATTATCACCACTTAAATCACAATAAGCATCCCATAGATAACAATACCAAGTTAAAAACTACAGATCAATCACATTTCCATGGAATTGATATGGGATATCAAGATAGTCTGGTCATAGTAAAGATTACATCATATCACATCATATGAGGCCAAGATTTGATCTATGAAGATTACATTCATAGATCAGTAAAGATTACATCATATGGTGGTGCCTAGGAATTGGCCCAGAGCAAGCCCTTGGGTTGTTTGCGGCCCTAAATAGGGTCTGTGGCCCTAAAAACGGGCCACCTCAAATAGAAATCAAGTCAATCGAGCCCTTAACAAGGGTTACACATCTTGATTCATGGCCATAGAGCCTTAGTTTATTTTTTTTAACTTTTTTATTTTTCATACTATTAGATTCTCAAATAAATCAAGAGAAGAGCTCTGATACCAGGTTAGAGCTAGATACAACCACGTACCATGTGGGATTCGTACCCACTATGTACCACATCGATAAGCTGAGCTTATGTGGACGAAGGATCGAGGGCTCGAGGGACTCAAACTGATGACCTGCGCTCTGATACCATGTTAGATTCTGTGAGAAGCGAGAACTGAGCCAGGATCTGATGTCAGTCGTAGATCATATGCACCTCCACTCAACAAATGATTGAAGATCAAAATAGTAGAATGAAGAGATATCTGAAATGAGAGAAAAATAGAGACAAAGAAAGAGAATTTTGAGAAGACTCTCAATACTCTCACCGAGCTATCACTGAACTAATATTCAAGCTTGTGAACTTGCAGTCTAGCTTATGATGAGATGAGAGTATTGTATATATAGCAGAAATAGGGCATATACATCCAAGAGGTGTAATAACTCCCATATCTCATAAAAGGTGGGAGATCTTACCTACTTGGTAAATGCCAAAACATGTGGCATATACATCCAAGAGGTGTAATAACTCCCATATCCCATAAAAGGTGGGAGATCTTACCTACTTGGTAAATGCCAAAACATGTGGCATATACATCCAAGAGGTGTAATAACTCCCATATCCCATAAAAGGTGGGAGATCTCACCTACTTGGTCAATACCAAAACATGTGGCATAACCTCCTTACATGAAAACAAAAAAGGAGTTATCAGGGGTGGCACATAAAGACAAAAGAGTGTGAGAACTCTAACTACCCCATAACCCACTTAGGTAAGGACAAAATAGTGGTTATGAGAGGTGGCACAATACCCCATAACCTACTTAGGTAAGGACAAAAAGTGGTTATGAGAGGTGGCACAATACCCCATAACCTACTTAGGTAAGGACAAAATAGTGGTTATGAGAGGTGGCACAAAAAGCCAAAAAAGGATGTGTAACTCAACTACCCATGTGTGGGAGAGAGTTACACATGTAGTTGATGTATTTCGCCATGTGTCCTCATATTAACCACTTATAATAAACCTAAGCAAGCTTAATAATGTGTAGGAAAAAGAAATATCCCTAAGGAAAATAAAAAACCTACACTAACACATACGACCAACCCATATAGGTGTTGTATGGACCTGGGAGTAAATTGTTTTTGCCTTTTCTACTCCCGGACTAGATTTAGGTGAATTGACAGTCATTTCTAGGGTTTTTGGGCCTTTTGAGCACGATGGCAGGGTTGAATTTGATCCAAAATACTCCAAACTTTAGCTTTCCCCTAGATCCTAAAAAAATTGCCCACTTCAAACCCTTGCAAATCTGTCCTATGAAGCTCAAATCAAACCAAACAAGAGGCTAATTTGACTATTTTGACTACTATGAATCCAATGGAAGGCTTTATTTTGCACATAATTACTCCTAGCAAATGGCTCTTGCCTAATTTTCTCTAGATCTAAGAAGGGGCTTGAAGATCTAGAGCTCTGATACCATGTGAGAGTCATTGATTCAATCAAGCCACTAGGATCACCTGCAAAACCTAGGACTAAACTTCTACAAGAGAAAAAACAAAGAGGATTAATTTGCACAATATTGGATGCAATAATGAAATTGGATTTATAATTACATATGACATCTTATTTTTATAATTGCAAGATAAGAAAACCCTAGTGACTAAAAAAGAACTAAGTATACTTTAAAAAGTATAATTAAATATTTAATTACACCAACAATTCCAAGTCATAGTACTATTAAAATATGAATTCAAAATAAGTAGAGCAGTTTTTTACTTTGTTTGCATTCACATATACCATGCTCTTATTCCAAGAGCAACAAATGTAAAAACACTAACCTTGTTGAAAATTGTCAAGTGCATTTTCCTATAAGAGCTTAGTATGACAATTGTTCTAGGTAATTGTAATGTCCTACCCCCTTTGTGTTTTATGTGGTTTAGTTGTCACCTGGTGCATTTTGGGTTTCTTGCATTTTTGACATACAACCATACATGTGCATATATTTGCAAATAACAAGAAATAATAATACCCACAAGCTAATATTCAATGGAAATGCATTATAGAACCATTACAAGCAATACCCAGATGAAGGAAAGGACATATTATTGAGAAACTCACATACCCATTAGCTGATATGAAAATACAAGGCTGGAAATGACTGCTACAACAATTTGAAAGTGTAAACCCCCCCAAAATCTTGCAACTCAGATTTATAACTCAAACAAATTAGACAACAACATATACAATAGTAAATCGCCCCTATGGAAAGCTTGTAGATGCTTCAAAACCAATCACTGCTATCATGTATGCTACCCATGACTCCTAAATTGTGCAAGTATGACTTGATATAAGGGAACAACAGTGTATATCTGCCACCAATGCTATTATAACATCTTCAAATCAACCGGCTAGTCCTTATATGCTATTGTAGCTGATCAACGCTCACCAAGGAAGGAGTAAACTGAGTGAATATCCACAAAAATACCTCAAGCAAACCCTTCAGCTATACGACCTGCTAGGTATAGTTATGACCTATTTATGGGTTGGAAATACCACAAAACGCCCTCAAATGCACAAGTAAAATCTGCAATGCCTTCTTCAATATTATCCACTAATTACCATGACAATAAAATTTAGATATCTTCATTGAAATCACTCCGTGACAAAGTTGGTCACTACCAATGAAGCTCAACGGTAACCCTTGAAATGAAGCTACTCAAATAATACCTTGGGAGTGTCTTTCAACTTTGCAGATGCTCTCAACCATGGAGGTTTTTGTCTCCAAAGCTACTGGTACAAACCCTTGCTCAAAATGAACAAAGCTCAGACTTAGAGTAAAAATGCAATAGTGAATGAATGACTAGAAATGACTTCAACTTCACTTTTTATTCCTCTCTTTTCCCAATGCCCCTTTTTGGGATTTTAATAATTTAATAACATTTTCCCTTTTTTCCTTAGGCGCTCAACTAATAAAAATAGTGACTTTATTAACTTTAATTTTCATTAAGTTCCCAATACAATATACAGTCACTTTATAATATTTAAATAATGATAAAGTCAAATATTTAATTTAACTTTAATATTACTGTTATTTAAAATAAATGTCCCGAACTATACCAACGGCCAAGTCATTACCATCAACACATTCAACCGACATTCCTGACATAGAAATACTGCCAACTGACCAAGTCGGTGTCCAACCTCTGACTTACTAAAAATAGTATGGGCAATGGTCCAAAAAACACTTTGGGAAAGCATCATCATGGACTCTAGATAATTCTGATCTCAAAACATCTATATATACCAACTGGCTCTCTGGCCAAGTCACCAAAACAGTGCCCAGACTGACACTTCCTATAAATAGCAGTGTTCTCTGAGGACCAAAGAGAACAAACTGAGAAAAACCTAGAAAGATTGTCGCCATGCGAGAACTTACTATAAATAGTATGGATAAGTTATTAGAAATCCCTCTAGAAAGTGTCATACAGCTCCACTGAAACACCCAAGTATACTAATGACATTGAAATACTCCATTGATCAAGCTGTTGTAAACCCATAAAGTCAACTCCAATTGTACTGCAAGAGAACCTGAAAATGGGGACATTACAGTCCGCCCTTCCCAAAGATTGCTTGTCCTCAAGCAATGCCAATACACCCTCTAATCAACATACTGATCCAAACTGGAATCAAGAATGATCCCAAGGTCCCAAATCAATCTATGGAAATGTCCATCATGCTGTCGCTGCGCTACTCTGATAAAAACTGTTAATCAATAGCACCAAGTCTGCACTCTCTCCTCTGATAACCCCATAATGTAATCATCATCATCATCCAAAGTGAAATATCTGTGGGAACTAAAATTTATATCATGAAAAGTCTCCTGCTAGGGTGCCATAGTGAGGTCGATATCTAAAATCCCATTGCCTAACTCAATCCTCATGGTCAACAAAAAAAATAATCTACTAATCCCCAAAGAATAACCCTCAACATATTCTCTCACAATATCCTGGAAGTGATGGCAATCAATCCCTAACTGGAAGCCAATAACAATAGTGCCATCCCTAGAATCATACATCTTGACAATGCCATCCCGATCATAGACTGATAAGCCCTCACCGACACCTAATCTCCAAGTGTCAACATGCCCATATCAAGCACACCAACTCATCTCATCGACTGCAATCATCACAGTAACATCTGCAGGTATATCCATCAACATCTCGAATTGATTGCAGTAACCATCACTCATAATGATGGAACCTAAAAATAATTGCTCTAACTCTATAAATCCTCCCACAACCAGCTGCCAAGAAGCCCATAAGTGCTCAAAGTCCATTTGCTCATAAACTGAAGTTGCCATAATCAGTGTGGAATTGCTAGGGAAACAACTGTCATAAATCATGAGCCCTGAAAACATAGGAAAATCAAGTGTGGGAATGAGCAAAGGAACTCCTCCAATAACCAAATTACTTATACTAATCAACACCAATTGAACATTACTCCACTACTGGGTTGGAGGTATTGGCCAATTCATTTGCATACTATCATTCAATGTCCTAGGTAGGCTAATTGGAAAGTGGACAGCGGTACCAACTCTGAAGTTTTGTCCACCACTCCAATTCTGAATCAACATCACACTCCTGGTAACTGTACCTAGATCCAAAATCCTATGATTATCACCAATCATACTTGCACACACATCCTCATGACTATTGCAACAAATGATAGCAGTCATGTTAAATTCAAAAATTAGATCTATAAGCACCTCAAAATTGCTTCTATTGTCATAAATTGGTAATGTCTCATCAACATTCCAATTCCAAGTGCTATAGTGACAAAAATGTGCACACCAATCCATGCAATTAGTTGCTATCCTCAATGCAAAGTATGAAAATATCATAATCAGCACCATAGAACAACCCTTAAACATAAGTGTGTAAGTTGGAAAGCAAAGAACCATGTCTAAACACTCTTCACCCATTTGATGCACCTTGTTGTTATGTGTTTTCATGAAGTAAGGAATAGTAAAGCCATTATGAAGCATCATATCACGTGAATGACTTGGTCCAACAAATACCATTTCAAGATTGTCATTATTAGTCACATTTCCTAGAAATATATCACGCACATACCAAGACAATAGGATGTTGTTGATACTCATAGAATCGACACTTCTTTTATTCCTTTCAATGGTGTCTTCATAGGTTTCATGCACCCCTTCACCCAATGTTGAATGCTCATCATTATCTACAGAGTCAAAAGATGTATCACACTAAAATCTGCTCTAATTACCTGTTATATTTTCTATCCCATGGCTGCAAGCCACCCTTCATGCAAAAGTTGATCCTCAAGTAGGTTCTAATCTTTATGAACATACTGAACCTCTTCAATATGGGAAGTGCTGAAAACATTATGCAACATTTTTGCCTTATGGAGTTCAACAATCCCTTCAACAATTTGTTTGATCTCCATAATCCTTGTGTCACTTTCTTGAACTTTGGATGTGGCTGTAATAGGAATAAAATTCCCCGCTTTGTATGAAGGAAAGTGAGCCATTCTCAATTATAAGAAAAGGTTATTAGCTTCTTTGTCTTTGTCCTCCACATACTTGAAATCCAAATCCCTATCCATAAGCAATTGCAAGTAATCTGATTTCATCATTTCCAATGCTTCTTTAATAGTGTATAATTGAGTAAGAGTGACTCCACTTGCAACACCCTTTTTCATCTCCTCAATTTGAGCTTCCCAAATAAGTTCTTCAATATATTTGTGAGAATCATCTGCCCTTGTTAATACTTGCACCATTTTCTCATTTGTAACCACAAATTGGTCCTTCAAATCTTGTAATGCTAAAGGTCTTTGATCAAATTCATCAAAGGGACTTTGGCTACCATACACTAGATTTTCTGATTTACTTTCATGTGTAGGAATGATATCATCATAAAAAGCAGTTTTTTCACTAGTTGATGCCTTGCAATCCTCATGTAAAAATGATGGGACAATGTTATGAACAAACACACTTTCCTCAAAGGAATCCGTCTCCTCACAAGGCTTATCAATTTGAATATCTAATTCTCGAAGGGCCATCTGAGTGCTCTTCAAGACATCTTTGGTAACTTCAAGTTCATTAGAAAGCTTGTCAACCTCCTCCTCTTTCCCTTTCAGCGCATCAAAATAGATCTCACCCAACATGAGAAGGTAATCTCTGTCAGAGAGTAGTTGTAGGTAATTTGACTTCATTACCACTAATGCTTCTCTAAGCGCATGTGAATCTAAAAGAGAAAGTTCTCCATCAAGCTCTATATGTGCCCCTAAAGACCTCCAACAACATTTTTCCATCAACTTGAGGGTGTCATCAAAGTGTCTAGTAGCTACAATAACTTGGTCTTCATTTACCTTCATCTGTCCTGTCAAATGATAGGAGTCCTAAGACCTATCAACCTCATCCAAATTTTCTAATTTGAAATCAACATCATGCAATACAAAATAAGATTTATTATCAATGTTCATAACCATACCGCCAATTGCACCAATGTCGTCCCTCATGCAGCACTGTGTAGATGATGTAGTAACTGTAGTATGGTCAATAGTAGATCCTTCCCATGTGGGATATACGTAAAATGTAGGAACCATCAGACCCAAGTCCCATGTGCTAAAATGTTGTTTGCTCTGTTTAGAGAAAATATGATCACTATATTCCTCATGACTAGTGCCCTTTGTGAACAAATCTTTCTCCAACTCCAAAGTATGGGCATCATGACTGTCACTCCCTTGCATAGGCTTAGTTTGGGTTTCAACCCAAATACTAACTGTGTCAATATCTTTGAAATTGAATGTTAAATTGTCATCATCATCTAATTTGAAGGCTTCAACACACTTTCTCACAATATGCCCATCATTAGGTGTTGACCCATGAGGTGTATCACATTGAATTCCAATCTCATCACTCGTTGCAACATCTATCCTATGATTGAAAATTGCACTCTCAAATGAAGATTTCTCCTCAGATGTGGCTGCGATAGATGAGTAATTTTTATCTTCCCCACAATCACCTGTAGGCTATGAGTCACAAACAAGAGCTTCTTCTTTCTGCTCTAACACTTCTTCAAGGGTAACTTTTGAGTTTCTATCTTGACCATTCAATTTCTGATGCTCTTCTGGTGTGTAAATTGGAAAGGCAACCAAACAATCTTCTGATTTTAGAACATTCTTTCTCTTCAACAAAAAATCCATTTGTTTAGGTTTTGTAACAATCCTTGAGTATGTCTTTTTAATATCCGGGTCTTCATCATATTAAACATTTATTTTATCAACTCAGGTATAGACTTGTCTGTAGACATCATTTCAACTTTGATTTTAACAACTGTTAAAGAGAGTCATGGAAATAGACATGCAGGTGCTGGTCACCAACATGCAAAAGATATGAAGCATTGAAACTAATAACACTATTGAACCTCAGACATGCAACTGAAGAACTATAGTAAATGTTAGAAATTCAAGAGCCTGGTAGGAAAACCAGCTCTGATACCACTGTAATGTCCTACTCCCTTTGTGTTTTTTGTGGTTTAGTTGTCACCTGGTGCATTTTGGGTTTTTTGCATTTTTGACATACAACCATACATGTGCATATATTTGCAAATAACAAGAAATAGTAATACCCACAAGCTAATATTCAATGGAAATGCATTATAGAACCATTACAAGCAATACCCAGATGAAGGAAAGGACATATTGTTGAGAAACACACATACCCATTAGATGATATGAAAAATACAAGGCTAGAAATGACTGCTACAATAGTTTGAAAGTGCAAACTCCTCCAAAACCTTGCAACTCAAATTTATAACTCAAATAAACTAGACAACAACATATACAGTAGTAAATCACCCCTATGGAAAGCTTGTAGATGCTTCAAAACCAATCATTGCTGTCATGTATGCTATCCATGACTCCCAAACTATGCTGGTATGACCTTATATAAGGGAACAATAGTGTATATCTGCCAACAATGCTATTATAACATCTTCAAATCAACATGCTGGTCCTTCTATGCTATTGTAGATGATCAACACTCACTAAGGAAGGAGTAAACTGAGTGAATATCCACCAAAATACCTCAAGAAAACTCTTTAGCTGTACAACCTACTAGGTACATGTACGACCTATATATGGGCTGGAAATATGATAAAACACCCTCAAATGCACAAGTAAAATCTGTAATGCCTTCTTCAATATTATCCACTAATTATCGTGACAATAAACTTCAAATATCTTCATTGAAATCACTCCGCGACAAAGCTGGTTACTACTAATGAAGCTCAATGGTAACCCCTGAAATGGAGCTACTAAAATAACACCACTAAAATAACACCTTGGGAGTGTCTTTCAACTCTGCAGATGCTCTCAACCATGGAGGTTTTCATCTCCAAAGTTGTTGGTACAAACCCTTTCTCAAAATGAAGAAAGCTTAGACTTAGAATAAAAATGCAATAGTGAATGAATGACCGGAAATGACTTCAACTTCACTTTTTATTCCTCTCTCTTTTCCCAATGCCCCTTTTTGGGATTTTAATAATTTAATAACATTTTCCCTTTTTGCCTTGCGCACTCAACTCATAAAAATAGTGACTTTGTTAACTTTAATTTTCATTAAGTTCCCAATACAATATAAAGTCCCAAATTATATGAATGGCCAAGTCATTACCATCAATGCATTCAATCAACATTCCTGACATAGAAACACTGCCAACTGACCAAGTCAGTGTCCAACCTGTGACTTACTAAAAATAGTAAGTATGGGCAAAGGGTCTAAAAAATGCTTTACTCTAGATAATTCTGAGCTCAAAACAACATCTGAACAGTGTCCGGCCAAGTCACCAAAATTGTTATTTTATTTTGGTTGTCATCTCAGTCTACTTGGAATGTTATTGTGGCACCTCACTCATGGAATCTAACGATATCGATATGCTTCAAAGCACAGTGATAGTGATTTGGTTGCAGATATAGGGAGAAATTACTTCTTGGTCTTCTTTGTATATCCTTGGGTAGAGCACACGTCATGGCATCATGTGAAGTTTTAAATACAAACCTTGTTAAGGAACTGCAGGGGCTCTTGGGAGGATGATGTTGTTTAGAACAATTATTGTGGTGACACACTTACAAAGCACAATAAGAAATGTTATCTGATTTTTGAGTATGCACAAAGGCTCAATTGTTGAGGGAGAAGCCTTTTGAAGAATTGAAAATTCTTTGAGGCAAGTAAGTGTTTTGTGGACAATTGCTAGTATGAAGATGTTTCAAGAAATTTGAACAATAATTTCCTGGCTCCCTTTATGGTCGGAGGTTTTGAAAATTTTTGAACCCTCGACTCATTGGTTCTAGAATTTTGGAAAGCCCCGACCTCCCGACTCCTTGTTGTCAGGCTTCCATGGAAGAAATGAACTGCATTAAAAAGATTCGAAAGTTCAAAAATAGGCCAACGGCCCGACAAGTCTCTCTTGAACAGATTCTATGGTTGAAAGTGCTGGGGTCATCCAAAGTGCTCTGATAAACAAAATGAATAGTCTAAGGTGCTCTAACATCATGCAAAGCCGTGGGTTCTCGAAGGGTATCATAAAGAAATGTTATATAATTTGCAGATATGCACAGGATGGTTTTGCGTAAGGCGGATTCTTGTCAGATACCAAATGTGGAATCATAAATGCCAAGCGTAGAAAAAGTGGTGGCAGGAGGTTATAAGTCATAGGCATATTCAAATAGAAAAGGTGTTGAAATGGATAAACTCTGCTTGCGCCGCCCATTTGCTCGTGCCTTTGTTGAAGACATCATGCCAAAATGGAAATGTTGTGATCTTTCAAGCCGATGCAATTGATTTACGTGACGCCAACTGAATGCATAAAAAATGTGAGGGCACAAACAAAAGGCCTTGATGTCAAGAAGATATGTTTCTATGTACTAAGGTAGTAGGATATGTAATAGCTGTCAAATTTGATTGGCAGGAATAATGCCAAAACCCCATGAAATCTGCAACTCACTCCCAGTCTGTGCCGAATTAGAAACAATGCATAACAAAGCAGCGTTAAAGTAGATTCTTGCCAGATATTATGACCTTGCAGCATCATCTATTGCATGCCATGATTGCGGGATATACACGGAGTCGATTTGTTGAAAAAGCTTTAGAAACTTTCATGTAAATGCAACTGGCAGTTCTAAATCCAAGTCCAGTGCCAGCATCCTGTGCCACATGGAAAAAGCTTTGCAAAAAAATGGATATATCGAAAAGCTTTAGAAACTTCCAAATAAATGTAATGGGCAAGTAAATGCCAAATTCCCACCAATTGCGCTAGCATCTTCTTCAGAATGATTTTAATTCATTGTAGTATGATGGAATTGGCAAACGACCTCATAAAAGGAATGTTATCTTGGTGTATAACAATTGCGAGATGTGCATGGGATGGATTTGTTGCCAATGCTATTTGCAGACACAAAAATCCCGCAGCTTGAAGGTTCAAGGAAATGCAATTGGTAGATGTAACATTAAAAGACTGCCACCTTCTCTTGCCAACGACCTCTAGCTCATGCCAAAATCATACAGCATAATTGTAGTCGGACTTTTGTGAGTTATTATAGTTGGAAAGATCTGGATATAAATGTTTGAGATGTGTGAAGTGACCGGGATAGAATAAAAAGCTACCTCGTTGTCTTATCTCATGGTTGCGACTCGCGAAAATATTGGAGGCTTCTAAGTTGGTGCACTTGAAAATATAACGCCAAACTCTGAGCCTATACCAAAATAGCAATAAGATATCCAAAATGAAGATTTCTATCAGATATTTCAGTCTGAAATGCTCCTATAGGTATGCATGCAAAATGCAATGCATAGACAAGGCCGCGGTTAGTTGGAAGGTAGATGTATTCTTCAACAAAATACAATGATCGCGAGCTGCACAAAATGGAGTTGTTGAAAAGGGTGCGCAAGTTGTTGCAATGAACACAGATATATACAAAATGGATTTGTTTAAAAAGCTTTAGGAGCTTTCGAGATGACGCAGTTGGCAGATATAACGCTAAATTCTATATCTTTTGTTTGTTTTATCCCTCTCTGGCCGTGTCAAAATAGGAGGTCTAACATACATTTTCACCAGATGTTATAGTTGATTGGAATGTATGCAAAATGTTTAGGCATTGATAGGTGAAATGTGAAAGCATAAGACCATGGTTTCTTACAGAAATAGTATTACATGTCTGCACCGAAATGGAGATTTTTTAGCAAAATATGGACTTCTATCAAAGCATAATGAAAAGATACTTGCATCAGATGATTATAGTTGCAAATGTTCTGGTGATATGCACACAAAAAGTGAAGATACTTTCTCTGTCTGTGCAAAAATTAGTGGCCGACCCAAAGGTGTCACACCAAAATACAGCTCGAAACCTCTTGTGTCTATGCTATCATAATTACTTGGGATCTTATTGCAATGGCTGAGGAAGGAAATCACAAAGAACCTTCAACACATGCAGTGAAATCTATTTGAAAGCCACCACTGATGAAAACACTTATGCACTCAGTCCCCATAGGAAGACTGATCATACTTAATCTATTTGTAGAGGTGTTGAATCAAATAGTGTTTAAACTACCTGTAGAACGGCCATTAGCTGATACAAGATCTTTTCAGGAGTCTCTTGGGCATACACCTCGTCAGCAAGAGAATTGGCAGACATGGCTGCAGAGGCAGTTGTTTCTGGTGTTTATGGAATCATGCAAGCTAAAGAACAATCAGTTGTACATTCGGTATGAGCTTGCACAGTCCTTGTTAGAAGGCCATCAGATGTTAGCATTGGGCAGGAAGATGGATAAGCTATTAACATTTTGGGGTCAGTATTGTAGAAAAGATATGACAGGGTTCATAAATTTACTTCCTTCTCTAGCATAAAGGGTTCTCAATGGATGGTTTGAGGTTGGTTTGTGCATTCAAAGAGATGTGTGCTATTTAGTCAGGAGACTATATCTTTTCAAAAGTGATATCAGAAATTTGAAAGGCATCCCTTGCAACTGAGGTTATCATTAGAGGCAGAGGCACTACAGAGACAAGAAATGCTAATCAGATTCATTAGGACCCAACAAGGGCTTTCGAGACAACACTTCAACTATGATCGCAGTTTCTAAGCCATTCCTCCTTTGGTTAGTCTACTATGTGATGGAATTCCAAGAGGTAGTTCGGGATAATGAAAAGAATTCAAAGCAAGCTAGAATGGAAGCCAAGGAGTCATCGGTGAGTTTTCTTTATCATTTTGTAATGTTTCTTGATATGAGCTGATGAGCTTTTGGGTTTCTGGGATGGAGGTCTATATAACTCTGTTTTTAATCTTTGTAAAAGATCTTTTTGTTGTTTTTCATCCGAGAGCCTCTTTGAGGGCTGGGGGATTTTTCCCATTTAGTTTTTCGCCTGGGGAAGAGAGGAGCAGTTTGGTTTTTCTTCAAGACACATTTTGCTGTATAGGAGATATGGAGTCTGTGAGCTTATATTTTACATTATGGGAATAAAGAGTTATTCTCAAATTTGTGAGTTTTCTTATATTTCTTTGATTGTGGATTTCCTTGAGTTCTTGCAATCATCCTTTAATGTAGCTTCTGTATATCAAGTTGTGAATGTATTGGCTGCTAAATCTGTGAATTCTAGTTAAATCATTTCTTGAGTGGACCTGCAACTCATTCTTTCCTGGTTATCACATAGACTAATGTGATCACATATGGTCTTAACCAATTCAGTTCAAATTTTCCTTTCTTCTCACGATCTTGTTGATTCTTTTGATTCTCTTTAAGGACAAGGTCTCCTACCTGGAACCTTCTTTCTCTAATCTTTTTGTTGTAGTTACGACAAAGACAATTTTGATAGACTTGGAGATGATTGAGTGTCGTGAGACGTCGTTGATCCAATAGCTCTAGATCATTTAGCCTGGATATCCTGTATTCCTCATCAGAAATGAGATGCTATATTGATACTCTCAGTGAGGGGACCTTGACCTCTATAGGTAAGATAGATTCAGTGCCATATACAAGGGCATAAGGTGTAGCACTAGTGGGAGTTCTGACACTAGTTCGATAAGCCCACAAGGCTGGATTAAGTTGTAGATGCCAATCACGACCAGCTTCATTGACTGTCTTCTTAAGAATTTTGATAATGGTTTTATTAGAAGCCTTGGCTTGGCCATTACTCTAGGGATAGTAAGGTGTTGAGAACCTGTGTTGGATATGAAATTTGTTGCAAAGGTCATGGACTTCTTGGTTCTTGAAGGGATGTCCATTATCAGTAACAATGGCTTGTGGGACTCCATAGCAGCAAATGATATGATGAAGGATGAACTTGGATATTTGCTTACCGGTGATATAAGTCATTTGTATGGCTTCTACCCACTTTGTAAAATACTTTGTGGTGATAATGATAAACTTAGGACCATTGGATGGGGTTGGAGGGATCTTTCTTATGAGGTTGAGTCCCCACTACAAAAAAAAACTAGGGTGTAGTAACAGGTTATAACTCTGGAGCATGTATCAAATCCCCATGTTTCTAGAATTGTAGACAATGCTTAGCAAATTTTTGTGCATCTTTCTCCATTGTTGGCCAATAATATCTAGCTCTCAAGAGTTTCTTAGTAAGGCTAGGGTCGATGGAATGCGAACCATAGACACCTTCATGTACCTCACGTAAAGCAATGTTAGCTTCCTTTGAGTCAAGACATCTAAGAAGGATACCATCGAGACTCTTGTGGTATAGGGTTTCTCCAAGGATAGTGTAATGAGAGGCTCGGTGGATGAAAGTTTTGTGTTGGGTTTTGGATAGTTGGAATGGAAAGGTACCATGGTAGAGATACTCATATATATCCTCATACCAAGGAGAATTGGGACCAACAAGTTCATATACGAGCTCAGATTGTGGAACTTCAAAAGCTAGTATCAAAAGTTGTTCAACCAAGAACTCACATCGATGTGCATTGGAAGGCATGTCTAGAAGAGAGTGTCTACTGCTTTGTTGTTGATCCTAGGAATTTGCTCAAATGTAATCTTGGAAAAGTATTTCTTGAAATCATCTACCATCAACTTGTATGGGAGAAGATTTTCATCTTTGGTTTGATATTCATCCAAGACTTGTCTGATAACCAACTGAAAATCTCCAAAGACTTGTAGTTGTGTGATAGCCAATTTTACAACCATACATAGTCCTATGATCAAAGCTTCATACTCAGCAATGTTGTTTGTGCAAGGGAAAGCAATCCTGTATGACTTAGGTATACAATCTCCTTGAGGTGTGATGAAACAAATTCTATCGCTATATCCATGTTGTGTATATGATCCATCAAAGTATAACTGCCAAACTACTGAAGGATATAAGTTGAATAGCTCTTCATTAGGAAATTTAGTACGGATAGGATGAATGTCTGTTATTGGCGTTTCTACTAGCTGATCTGTGATTACTTGTCCTTTTATAGCTTTGCGATCCACATATTCTATGTCAAACTCACTTCGAATCATTACCCATTTTGCTAGTCTTCTGTGAGCATGGCTTTGGAAAGAAGGTACTTGAGAGGATCAAACTTGGATATGAGCTTTGTATGTTGGTTCAACATATAGTGTCGCAACTTTTGGGAAGCAAACACCACAACTAAACATGCTTTTTCCATGGTTGTATAGTTAAGATCATAGCCAACAAGAGTTCTGCTGATGTAATAGATGGCTTGTTCTTTCTCTGATTCATCATGTTATGCTAAGAGAGCACTCAGAGCTGCTGTTGTTGAGGAAATGTATTATAGCAATGGTCGATCGGGTATAGGAGGTACCAACATAAGAGGTGTAGCTAGATATTCTTTTATTTTCTGAAAAGCTTGTTGACACTTATCATCCCATTTGAAAGGTTCTCCCTTTCGAAGAAGGTGTTGAAAAGGATGACATTTATCTGCTAGGTGTGTAATAAACCTACAGATAGACTGCAACCTACCTTGTAAGATGCAAATCTATTTCAAATTGGATGGTGGAGGCATTTCCATTATAGCTTTTACCTTATTGGGGTCCCCTTCTATGCCTCATTAGGATACAATATAACCTAACAACTTTTTGGATGTTACCCCAAATACACATTTCTTTGGATTTAGTCTCACTTGATACTTCTCCAATCTATCAAAGATATGTTCCAATACTTGTAAGTGGCCTTCTCTAGTTTTTGATTTTCCTAAGATGTCATCAACATAGTCTTCCATTATGGTGTGAAAAAGATCATGGAAGATAATTGTCATGGCTCGTTGATATGTGGCTCCTGCATTCTTAAGACCAAAAGGCATGATGACCTAGCAATAGGTACCCCATGGAAATATAAAGGAAGTCTTGTGTTGATCTTCTTCTGCAATTCTAATCTGATTATAGCTAAAAAATCCATCCATCAATGATAGCATTTCATGTCCTGTTGTGAGATCCACAATGGTATCTATGCTTGGTAATTGTAAGTCATCATTGGGACAAGCTTTGTTAAGGTCTCTAAAGTTAGTACAACAATGGATGTGACCATTAGGTTTTGAGACTGGTACTAGATTGGAAACCCATTCCGAATAAGTAATAGGCCTTATAAACTTAGCATCCAAGAATTTCTGAATTTCTACTTTGACCAAAAGTGCTATTTGAGGATGCATTTTTTGAAGCTTTTGCCTGACTGGTTTTGCATTTGGAGACACTGCTAGATAATGTACACCAAGTGAAGGATCTAACCATGGCATATCTACATAGGTCCATGTAAAGTTGATTGCTCTTTTCATGAAGAAAGTAGTGAAATCTTTCCTTTCCTATTCTGATAATGGTGCTGCTAGGAATGTGATTTTGGGATTCTGTGTTGTGCCTAGATTCATCTCTTGAGATTTCTCTACTAGTAGTGCTGACCGTTCTTGATATTCAGTCGTCAAAGGAAGGTCAAATCCTCCATCCTCGGGTGCCTCGGAGAGGTTTTCACCCTTGGATACATCCTTTATTTTTACTTTTTCGAGGTCAAGAGGTACCTTGCGGTTTTCACCTAGTGAACTATCTTTTTTGATTTTATTTATTTCACTTTTGTGACTGACACTTCCACCAAAATATGATAACAAAGGTAGATCCATCATGAAGCCTGCTTTGTGTTCTCCCGATGGTATGCCTTGTCTCAAACCCATGAATTGTGCTATAGCTTCATCATTTTGAAATGTCTCTAAAATAGGTGCCCCCTGTTGGTCCCCATTGACAAGGCAAGGATATACGAATTTGAGGTCAGATGATGAGGAGTACGAAATGGATAAGGTGGATGAAAAGGTAAAGATCAATGTGTCTTGGAATAATTTGGTTATGTGGAAGGAAGAGTCGTCGACGATATCTATATTAGAAGTCCCTTCTGCAGGAAAAGCTTTTGCTACTTCCTCGAGAATACACTCAATGTCCTTGGAAGGACGAACCTCCTTACCATACCCTAGACCTCTCTTATTAAACTTCTTGGTAACAATAATAGGTTCAATAGGTCCTTGTCCATGTGGTCCTAGACCTCCTTGTCCTTTGTAGCCCATATTCTTGATAATGTGAAAGCCATTGTTATATCGCTCCACTTCTAGAGGAAGTTGATCATTCTCATCAAAGAAGAGCCAAGAGTTGATGTCATCAATGCCTTCATCTTCGAGCATGCCTGCTTTAATGAATATGGTAGAGGTGCTATAATAATGGTTGGGGATGAAGTATCTTTGAATATGGATGGTTGGCCATAAGATTTAGGAGATAAGGGCAATGTTCTCACACAAAAAGATTCTTGTAAACTGTATTCACTGAGTCCTTTCTCTTGCTATTTGGCATCAATGACGAGGATGGATTTACTAGATGAGGGCTTATTTAAGTTAGATGGATCTACATAGGATGTGGATGGATGTGCTTCTGTATTTATAGGGACACGATTAGGATCTTGATATTTAGCTCGAAAAGTTTGACAATACTCAAATGGATTTGGATCAGCGGGGATTGTGACTTCAACTCCATTGTAAGGAAATTTAAGGCATTGATGGTGTGTAGATGGAATAGCTTTGATGGTATGTATCCAAGGATGTCCAAGGATAATGTTGTATGGCAATTCAATATCTAGGACCTGGCACTTGGTATCGGTGATAATAGGACCAACTTTGATTGTTAGATAAATAATCCCTCCAGATTCTCTCTCAGCATCATCATATGCTTTGATGGTTATGCTCTTAGTAGTATCAATACGATCCTCATAATATCCCAATAAATTGATAAGCTTTAAAGAACATATGTTTAGTCCAGCTCCACCATCTACTAATATTCGTTTGACATGGCATTGGTTTATGTAAACTTTGATATGGAGGACATCATTATGGGATGGATCAAGTGATGAGAGATCTTTCTCGGAGAAGGTTAAACAGTAGGGTGATGCAATACTAGCTATCATGGTTTGAAATTGCATAGTGTTAATATTTTTAGGGACCGATGACTCTTGTAGGGATTTACTAAGGATGGCTTTGTGGGTAGGTGATATACGCAACAACTCCAAAATGGAAATATGAGTGGGGGTCTTACCAAGATGGTCAAGGATATTATAGCTAGATGTTGGATGTATGGTAGGTGGTGCTCCTTGAATAGTAGCATGACCTCGACAAGTGGTAACAACATAATTAGGGGCTCCTTGGATAGTGACAGAGGCTAGATGAGTGGTATCGGGACAACTAGGTTCCTTTCCTCTAATGGTAATGGTAGATATACAAGCTTGTTCAAGACGACCAATAGTGGATGATTCATAGGTATATTGGATATTCTTCCCTTTATTAGAGGTACTTGCCTTGTCATGTGATGGGAATGGATTCTTAAAAGTATCAAGGTCATAGTTTGAGGTTTGCTTAGGTGGATCAATGCTAATGGCTCCTTGATCAATGAGATTTTGAATCACATGTTTCAATTTCATGCAATTGGATGTGCTATGTCCTTTCACTCGATGAAATTCACAATATTCAGTCTTTGTACCAACTGGGTTTGTACTGTGGTTCTTCATATGGTCGAGTCTTAGGTAGTGTTATCATGCCCGCCTGTAAACATTTCTTTGAGACTGATTTAATAGGTTCTCCCAAAGGAGTGAACTAATGCTTAGGGAGTGGATTGGTTTTGACTTGGTCTCATAGAAGAAATGGTGTGCTTTTGTTTTCTGCTTGGACATGGATGGGAGGTTTCACAGTTTGAATACTCTTTGTATCAACAATGCCATCATTTACAACATTTTTGTTTTTGTTCCAAAAGCGAGATTTATCATTTGAGGATTGTGCATTTTCTTTGGTTTCCTTGAAAATATTGATGATACCTTTAGAAATTAAAGCCTTTTCAATGTTGGTTCCTTTAGATATGATCTCATCAAAGGTGGTGGCACTTTGCAGTTGCAATTGAAATGATAGCTCAGAATGAAGGTTTTGAACAAATATATCCACTTGTTGCTTCTCGGGGATTTGCCATGAAAATTTGCTAGCCATGTTTTGCCATCGTTGGATGAATGATGAAAAAGTTTCTCCATTGCGCTATTTATTGTTGACAAGGTCATTCATGGTTACCTTATGTTCAACATTGAAGGCAAAGTGTGAGAGAAATTTGCTTGAAAGTTCTTTGAAAAATTTGATATCGGGTGGAAGATGCGAAAACCATTCCAAGGCTTTTCCCCCATGACTTCAAGGGAATAGTCGCAAAAGATATGTGTCATTGTAGGCAACATCAAGACAAGTGACATGGAATGTTCGAAGATGATCAGTTGGATCTCCTTTTCCCTTGTATTTGTCAAATTGTGGGATCTCAAAATGTGGAGGGAAAGGTATCATTTGTAATGACTTATCTAAAGGATAAGGGCACATATCCTCAAAAGAGAATATTTTCTTTGTTTGTCCCATACTCATGTCATCAAGTCACTGGTATATTTGTTTAACATGCTATTCCATATCAAATAGAGATGTTTGTTGTTGTTGCATAGGATTTTGGTGGCTTGGATGCGATATTTGATATACAAAGGTGTTATTTGGAGGGTATTGTTGTGAGATGTTGTGTGGTGGGGTGTAGGTATTTTGAATTTGATTATCAAATGATGGAAAGGTGTTGGTGTTTGGGGATGGATTGACACCTTGAGTTTGCATCACATGTGAACCATAGGATGGATTCATGTATGACATTTGTGGATTAGAAGTTGGCAGAGTTTGAGATACGTTGGATGAATTGACATAGGATATATGATTAGAATTGGATGGAGCTTGGGATATAATAGGCAGATTAACATAGGACATTTTTTGGTTGGATGGGTGTAGTCCAAGTGAATGGATTTGATCAATGTATGGCTGTGATCCAAAGGTTTGGTCAATAACGAGCATATTAGGATTGGATAACACTTGCGATGTTTGGACTAGATTCATGGATGTGAATGGTTGGGATGGTTCAACATGTGACACAATTAAATTGGTATGAGGTGCCTGTGTGATGTGTAAAGGGGTTGTTCTCATGGAGGAAGAGACCATGGAAGGGGATACATAAGATGTAGCAACATGTGACAAACTTTGGTTAGGCACTTGAGGTGTTTTGGGCACATGTGAAGAAGCTTTGTTTATGGAGGAAAGTGGAGTGGATTGAGATACATGGGATGAAGTGAAATTCAAAGCACTTTGATTAGACACTTGAGAGGCTTGTGACACATAGGAGTTAATAACATTGGTTGGTGTCAACAAAGGTTCAATGGATGTAGGTGGTACATGGAATGGAGGAATGGATGGAGTGGTAGAAAGGGATGTTTGAATGTTGTGTTGTGATGGTGTAGATATGGTAGACATGGTGGTAATGGCCTTATGGGTATCTTTTGCAACAAAAACAATATTGTTGGTTGGTTCATGTTTTTGGATTGTGGATATGTCAAAGTCACTTGGCAATTTGAGTCCTTCTTGAGCTAATTGCACAAAAATTTGTTCATGGTTTGACCTTATGATCCTATTGGCAAGTTACATAGCTTGATCATCTTGGAGCTCTAGATCATCTAAAGAGTCCTCATCGGTAGGTTGATAATGTGGCACATGGGTGGATGAAGAAGGTCCAAAATGATGTTGTGGCATTTGAGTGGTTAAGGAAGGTCTGGTAGTATAACCTTCAGGTACAAACATGTCTTTAGGAATCCTAGTTGTAAATTGTGAGGCATCCTTAAGAGGAGTAGCTTGAAATTGTTGTAAATTGGCTTCCATGGCTGCTTTGTATTGGCTCCTTGTGTGAGGCATTATTTTTGAGATGTTTTTTATGTGATATGTTGGACTAGTTTGACAAGGTTGAGACTCTTGGATGGTTTGCTTGGTTAGATTGTTTGATAGGATTTGCTTGATCAAATGTTTGGATTGATTTGGATTGTTGTTTGCTTGGCTTGGCTTGATAGTTTGCTTTGGATTGGTTTGATGGATTGATATGTTTGGATAGGTTTGGTGGATTGATTATCCCCCAAGAGATAGACTCATGAACTCAAGGGTAGATAAGATTGGTTGCTGATACTAAAATGATAAAAAAAGACAAGATAATGATCAAAGCCAAGGGATAATGCTGGTTTGCTTGGTTGATTGATGTTGCTGGCTAATTTAGAGTCTCAAGAGGATGGAAGGCTCAATAAGTCCAAAGTGTGATAAGATTAGGCTGGATATGATGGATATTGGCTGTAGATGATTAGTGGATTTGTTTGGAAGCTGCTAACAAATTCATGATTTGACTGGTAATGTGATTGTTAGACTAGGTAACTAATGATAGGTTGCAATTTACCAAAGGTGATGCTATTCAGACCTAAGGCGACTGGTGATAGCTCAAATGTGATTAAGGATAATCCAAAGGTGATTATCTAATGATCAAATGCAATTTTCTACTACTCAAATGCGACTGAGCAAGGTTCAAAGGTGACACTTGATAATTTAGAGGCACCTGTGTTATGGTCACTGATGATTTCAAAGTAAGATAGAGGTGAGCTTCTGTGATTCAAAGGCGAGTGACTGTTGTTCAAAGGTGATAAGCTGCTGATCAAATGTGAGTTTCTGATACAGTGAATTGTGTTTGGATAAGTTTTTGTTTCCTTTTGACAAGAAAATAGATGACTAAAAACACTCAAACATACAAGACACTCACACACGTGTACAACCTAGGCTAGAAAGGACAATATTTGCTGGATTCTCACTGTGGATAAATCCAAGCCACACTTATTCAGAGTGGATAGCTTAGAAGTTTGGTGGCACTAGCTCCCCCTTACATGACACACTTCTTGGGCACACCAAACTTTGAATTCCCAAAGACCTAAAGATCTCAAAAAAATTGCTATCTCTACTTTGAATTGTGAGAATGTGGGATGGCTTTAGAGGTCCGACCTCCTATGCCAACAAATAGAAGGATTTTAGCCACTAAACAAATGGTTTCTAGTGATGTTCGGGGGACCAGTACCTTACGAGCGTCCAACAAGCTACTTAATGCTTTAACTAGCTCTACTAGGAGTTTTAATATATGCTAGGTACACCTCCTTTCAAACAAGCACTGTACGATAAGCATTAATACCGGTTTAGACTTGGCTTTCGCCTTATCCTATTTTGTATAGTGGACTGAATGCAAGTACCACTTGGGGCCGCAAATGAGTTCTCCTTATGGATGTGTCTCAAGAATAGGCCCACTCTAAAGATAATAACAAGTTCTCTTGCACCCAAGATCCATTTGATAGGTAAGGGGAGAGGATACTTTTGTTATTAGCTTAGGGTTACAAACATGCACAACAAGAAAACAAGAAAGATAAAGAAAACACAGATCAAGCAAGGTTCCTTTTAAGCACCTGTAATGTCAGAAAATGTCCCCTTGGGGGCTTTTTCCTCTTTAGGTTTAGCTCCCAGGTCTTTTATGTGCATTTAGGACATTTTACATCATATTTCAACATGCCAATGAGAAAACCCCTAAGTGTCTTGACAAATAGGACCTAGGGGGCCTACTTAAGATAACCCCTACCCAAAATATGGGGGAGGACTTGGGCACCCAAGCCCTAGTCCTACCCTATTTTGGGGCAGTCACAATTTTTGGGTGTCGGCTTGTGACCGTTATTTGGGTCCTATGCTGACACGGTAAGTTTGAATTACAAAAATCTTGGCAGGAGTGTTTGTAGTTGTATATAAAAACATGTTTAGGAATTTATTTAGAAACTAGATGGCAATTGTTATCCTCAAGGTGATTCAAGACTTTCATTGTGTTGCAAGAGCAGATTTGTGTGGTCTATGTGTTTGTGTTTGCAGATTTGAGCATCCATTTCCTCATGGAATGAAGAGCATCTTCCTCCCATAAGATCTTCACTACAAGGTGACATTATATTGTGTTTTCATCATTATTTCATTTGGTTTTGTCCTCTGCCTCCATAGGTACACATTCTCTATCTAACAAAGGTGTTTGGAAGACTTAAGTGTCCTTCTGGGGCTTGACTGAGGCAAGCTCCTAAACACCACAAACCCCTCCCAAAGTTTTATGATTGCAGGTTACAAGTTGATGATGCAAACAAAGTGAAGTTGCAGGAGGGCATATTGGAGTGTCAGAATTGTAGATCAGTGAAAGAAACCACTGCCTAGAGTTGGGCACCCACTCATTAGTCCTTGAAGTTTCATGATGGAAAAACCTTCGGTGCAACAGGAACAAGTTGCAGATCTTGTCCACAGATCCCGACAAAAAGTAGGGCATTAGACTTAGGCACCCGCTCTTTTGTCCCTGACTTTTTCACCTTAGAACCCCAAAAATAGGTGCACAGTTATTTGTAATATTACAACTTTCTGTAGAGGCATTTCCCGTAATTCATCTGTTTGTTGCCGTATTTGCATAATTAGGGTTTTGATGTATAATTAGGCATAAGAGAAGGAAAATTGATAATCAAACACCCTAATCAAAGCTTCCCTACATTTGTAAGTGACCAAGGACCTGATAGTTCTCTGCCACTCGATCCGAAGGTCCTTGAATGTAAAGGGTGAAAGGAGGATTCAAACACTAAACTAAACAATCCAAATTTTATCCATTACATTTTGGTGAACCCATGTTTTTATTAAATTTGGAACCTTGTTGATTTTTTTTCTTTAGATTTGCATTGATTCCATTCATCCATTTCATCATTCATCTTATTGCATTGAAAATATTAAAAAAAAATTGAAAAAATTGAAAAAAAACTTGCATTCTAGGGTTTGAATTTTGACATAGTTTAATTGTATCTAATTAAATTTCTGATTTTTGCATTAGATCTGAAATTTATTTTCATTTAATTCATAATTTTCATATTGCATTTGAAAATTTACAAAAAAAAAGTGAAAAATTTGAAAAAAATTGGCATTTTTAGCTTGCATTTTGATTTAATTTGAATTAATTTTCACTTTAATTCAAATTTTTGCATTAGATTTGAAATTCATTCATTTATTTAATTTTCATCTCATTGCATTTGAAAATTAACAAAAAAATTGAAAAATTTAAAAAAAATTGGCATTTTTAGCTTGCATTTTGATATAATTTGAATTAATTTTCACTTTAATTCAAATTTTTGCATTAGATTAGAAATTCATTCATTTATTTAATTTTCATCTCATTGCATTTAAAAATTAACAAAAAAATTGAAAAAAAATTTGGTATTTTTTGCTTGCATTTTGATTTAATTTGAATTAATTTCCACTTTATTTCAAATTTTTGCAATTAGATTTGAAATTTATTCATTTAATTTTCATCTCATTGCATTTGAAAATTTAAAATTTTGAAAATTTTTTGGCACTTTTGGCTCAATTTTCAAATCATTTGAATTAATTTTCATTTAATTTTAATTTAATTTCTGATTTTTAAATTAGATCTCACCTAAATTACAAAAATTCATTTTCATCATTTTCATAGCACATTTGAAAATTTACAAAAAAATTGAAAATTTACAAAAAAATTGAAAATTTTGGAAATTTTAAAAAAATTGGCATTTTTGGCTTGATTTTCAAATAATTTGAATTAATTTTCATTTAATTTCTGTTATTTTCACTAGATCTAATTTTGCATATAGTTTCACATATTAGTGTGTTTTTGCATTCATATTTCAAAAATTTGCATTTACACATTCAATTTCAACAAAAAACTAGCAATTTTCATTGATTTTCACTAGGTTTTGACTTTTCATCATCCTAGATTTGCATCAAAAGCATGTTGTGAAGGATTTTATTGCTGTATTGGATTGAAAATAGACTTATCATTTGTTTCCCCTGATAAAAATCATTACAACACCTTTTCTTCATATATTTGCATTGAAAAAGTACAAAAAATCAAGCATTTTAGGTCATTTTTGCATATGGTTTTGCACTTAATTTGGAAAGCTTTTAAAATCTGATTTTGCATCTCATTATGGCATCTTCATGTTATTCATCTCTGAAATCTTTGCATGAGTATATCCTAGATTTTGAAAATTTCTCTAATTTCACTAATGAGAATCCTCATGCTCTAGAGCACATAGCTTTTGCAAGTGGTATTGATGCCTCTATATGTTCTACACATGAGCTGCAATTACTTTGTTATACACATGATTTTAATAGCTTCACACTATTCATAGGAACACATCCTTTGATATTAGAAGATTTAACCAAATTCATCTCTAGGAATACTCATGCGAAAGATGAGAGTGAAAATCTTTTTTCCGCCATAGAGTATGATGATGATGATGTACCTTCCTCTCATCCCATTGCTCTCCCTAGCCAAGATGTAGCATTAGTGGATGAGAAAAGGTCTCTCACATTAAATACTTTAGGGATCGATGTTGGGTGTAATCAAGAGGGACACAATGTTAATTCAATAATCATTAATAGACTTTGTAGCAATATTCCTAAGATGATTATTCAAGGGGAACTTAGTGCACCCTCTTGCTTAAAACTGGTGATTATTGTCCAAGGTGCTCAACAACCACCTAGACCTCTCGATCACATCTATGACTATGAAAATCAGGGTATTCAAAATGTGATTTCTCACACATACAATACCTGTAATAACAATCAAAGTAAGCAAGCACCTCATGTGCCTGTCTCCTTTCCATGTTCTTAACCTAGGCTCCCTCTACCACCTCGTCTTACTCATAAAAGTGGTCAAGAGTATGATCTTGTCAAACAGCTTCACGCTACTCTAGCTAAGATCTCTCTTTGGGATTTAATACAAACATCACCTACATACCATGGAATGCTCCAAGAAGCTTTGCAAAAGGTGGTTGTCCCACCTACTGCTAAGCCTAATGATGTAGCAGCCATATTGGATAGTATACATGCGACAAAAATGGATATTATCTTTGAACCATATGAATTACCATCAATTGAATTCCAAAACCAATATGACCCACTTATAATCTTTGTCACAATAAACAAAACGTTGGTAAAACAGGTTATGATTGACAATGGATCGTCTCTTAATGTTTGTAGCATTGACCTACTACACAATTTAATCAAGGTTGACACATCACAAATCAAACCAAATGGCATTAGAATTTGTGGCTTTGATAATGTTGGACGATACTCCATGGGTACTATAACTCTACCTATACAAGTAGGATCTGTGCTTGTGCCTACCCTAATTCATGTCATGCCTTGTTCTTTATCTTACAACATGATTCTTGGTAGACCTTGGATTCATGCATTGGGGGTAGTTCCTTCCACCTTGTATCGTTCAATCAAATTTATATTCAAAGGTAAACTTCATACTATTCATGATGATCCTGAACCAAATAACTATTTACATATTGAAACGCAAAAACCAGTTTACAATCATATGAGCTCAAACAATTTACAAGCTAATTCATCAATGCCTCTAGCCATGAATGATGCTGTGAAAGATTCTATACCATCGAATGCACTCTTTGGTGATGATTGGGGTTCATTAGATTTTAATCCTTGCACTATAGGGGAATATAAAATTAATAGCCTTTACACATCAAAAGTAGCATCAATCTCACCTAAGCAATCTTTTGAAGCATCTAGGAAATCTAAAGTCCCCTTGGTAGAAAATAAAAATAATACTCTCACTTATACCACAAATTACGATAGCTATGAGGCTTCACCATCTTCTAAGGAAATGACATCCCTTTACGGTCGAGGATTTAAAATCCTTTATAACAATTGTGAATATGAAGGTAAGAGATGTGGTGTAAATCAATAAGGGATTGGAGTACCTATAGAATCCACTTCAACACATTACTCAAGCGGGATTGGATATAATCCTTTTAAAGAAAAGAAAGCTTCCCGTCATCCTAAACTTAATGTTAATTCAACAAGATCAAAACAACATGAGAGATATCCTAGATATGTATGTTCTTAACGATGGTGCTACTAGGTAAGTATCTCTAACCCTTTCTCTCTCTCTCTCGTGATGTGCTTCCCCCATGATGTGTTATATGTTGTTTAGGCCTCCTAGGATGACCCCTGATTCTCTTGTAAGGTCTGGGATACCAGGAGACCGCCTCTGTTGTGACCTTCTATTTGTATCATTATTCTTCTATATTGCCTCTCTCTGATTTCATTGTTGTGTGTTGTGTCTTACAGACATAGCGTTGCGGTTGGTGACTTGGGGGCACCCTCCTATGTGACTATCCCTAAGACACTTGTTTCTCCTCTCTTATTTATTGTTTCCCTTCCTCTAGTGTTTCCATCTAGTGGGTAGATGACGACAAACATTTATACTGATGTGGACCTAGTGTCCCTTTCGAGAGCAATAAAAAAATGGACTTAGTTCCTAATATGATGATGGGGTTGTATATCTTATCTGACGCTTGGCTAGTGGAAGCACTCATGCTTTCCACATAGTGAATTTGAGGTTCTTTTATCTCATTTACAAACCTTAACAATACTGCTGCTCTATGCACCTTTGTTTGTCTTTGAATCTAGCCTTGGTGTTACTCGATTCAAAGAGCTTCATGATATAGCCCCATGGTTATCCTCGAACTCCAAATTTGTTGTATAACCTTGGCTCTTTGAGCGGTTAATCAGATGCATTGATGTTGTTGTTTATCATGATGTTGTAGACACTAACATGTTTCTTGCAGGGATGTGTTTGTGGGAACATTTGGCAATCGTGGAGTACATGTCACCTTCAGGGGGCGTGGGCTTTGCGAGAGTCTGTGTTCCCTTGTGTGTTTTCTTCCTACCTTAAAGTGCCTAATATTGATGCATGATATCAACCACCTTAAGGTGGGGGCATATAAGGTAAGCTGTCTGTTGTAGATGTTAGCTATGTGCTTGTCCTCAGGTGCAGTTTAAAGACTAGCGCGATGAGTGCTTCCTGCATCCTGAGTTTGTTTGCAATCAATCAATCAATTATGTAAGCCCTCTGCGGAGGTAGGATATTGAGCATATCCTTTTTCTTAAGCCCTCTATGGAGGCGAGATATCAAGCATATCCTTTTTCTTAAGCCCTCTGTGGAGGCGGGGATGGTGTATTTCTTGGAGCAAATTGCATCATGCTGTGGGGAGCAGTTTTGTGACTAACTCAACCCTTAAGCGTATATTCAGTGATTGTTGTGGCAAAGCCCAATTGTCGATGTGTGCCTGTAATGTGTCTGAGATGGTGATGACCCTAGAAATAGGGAACACACCATCGCTTGTCTACCATGTTTTCTCCATGTCTTCAAAGTGTGTGTGTTTGGCGTCCTTGCTTTGTTTGGCATGTCTGTTTCCCCATATGCAGTCTGCATTGTGGGAGGTTTTGTGTGTCTTGCATGTGTGTTGCCCCATATATGCAGTACATATTGCATTATGGGATTTTTGTTTACTTTCCTATACTTGCATTTGCATTTCATATATATGAGAAAAAGAAAAGAAAAGAAATCATGCCTGTCTTCTATGCATTAATGTGTCTTCTATGAATTCGATGTCTTCTCCATGTTCTGTGTGACTGTGACTGTAACTGTCTTCTCCGTGTTTTGCGTGCCTGTTACTATCTTCCATGTGATTGGCGTGTCTTTTTCGTGCTTGGCATGTTTGCTATGTTTGTGACCTTACTTTAATGCATGTATTGGCCTTGTGTTTATACATACATTAAAGTGGGGGCTAAATGTAATGTTAGAAAATGTTTCCTTGGGGTGTTTTCCCTCTTTAGGTTTAGCTCCTGGGTCTTTTATGTGCATTTAGGACATTTTGCATCATATTTCAACATCCCAATGAGAAAACCCCTAGTGTCTTGAAAAATAGGACCTAGGGGGCCTAATTAAGATAACCCTACCTAAAATAGGGGGGCACCCAAGTCCTGCCCTATTTTGGGGCAGTCCCAATTTTTGGGTGTTGGCTTGTGACTGTTATTTGGGTCCTATGCCAACATGGTAAGTTTAAATTACGAAAATCTTGGCGAGAGTGTTTGTAGTTGCATATAAAAGCATGTTTAGGCATTATTTAGAAACTAGATGGCAATTGTTATGTTTATGCATTCTCAAGGTGATTCAAGGCTTTCATTGTGTTGCAAGAGCAGATTTGTGTGGTCTATGTGTTTGTGTTTATAGATTTGAGCATCCATTTCCTCATGGAATGAAGAGCATCTTCCTCCCATGAGATCTTCACTACAAGGTGACATTAAATTGTGTTTTCATCATTATTTCATTTGGTTTTTGCCTCTGCCTCCCTAGGTACACACTCTCTATTTGACAAAGGTGTTTGGAAGACTTAAGTGTCCTTCTGGGGCTTGATTGAGGTAAGCTCATAAACACCACAACCCCCTCCCAAAGTTTTATGATTGCAAGTTACAGGTTGATGATGTAGACAAAGTGAAGTTGCAGAAGGGCATATTGGAGTGTCAGAGTTGTAGATCAGTGAAAGAAATAGCTACCTAGACTTGGGCACCCACTCATTAGTCCTTGAAGTTTCATGACAGAAAAACCTTCATTGCAGTAGGAACAGGTTACAGATCTTGTCCACAGATCCTGACAAAAGCAGGGCACTAGACTTGGGCGCCCGCTCTTTTGTCCCCAAATTTTTTGCCTTAGAACCCCAAAAATAGGTGCACAGTCATTTGTAATTTTACAACTTTATGTAGAGGCATTTCCCATAATTCATCTTTTTGTTCCCGTATTTGCATAATTAGGGTTTTGATGTATAATTAGGCATAAGTGAAGAAAAATTGATAATCAAACATCGTAATCCAAGCTTCCCTACATTTGTAAGGGACCAAGGACCTGTAGTGCTTTGCCACTCAATCTGAATGTCATTGAATGTAAAGGGTGAAAGGAGGATTCAAACACTAAACTAAACAATTCAAATTTTATCCATTACAACACCAAAACCAGATGTTCCTAAATTAGTGAAAAATATGATGAGTCTTTGACCAATCAATCTTGCAACAAATTTGTCAGTAGTTTTGATCCACCTTTCTTCGATAGATGATAAGAAGTTGCACAAATAGATGTTAGGTGCCAAAGAAAAATCAATTTGCAAATGTATAATTCATATGCGAATGACTAGAGATCAAAGGCGATTGCATGCAAATCAAATGTGATGATAGTTTTACCAGATGTGATCACCTACCATTCAAATATGAGTATGTACCATGAAAAAGTGACCAGGGATCATGCAAATGCGACTAATTGTTTACCAAAGGTGTTCAAATCTTGTAAACTCTACAAAAGCTCAAAACTTAGGTTAAGGTGAATGATCAATAGACAAATTATGAGAGCTCTGATAACCCCATAAGATAAATTGCTTATGTTGAATCCCGTATTCTACAAAATAACACAAAAGATCCTGCTAATTGATATGATTAGGTCAAAGACAAATCAAACCCCAAATAAACTAGCTTAAGGATGATACAAAACACTTAGGGTTAATAAATAAACTAGCTTGCAACTCATATCAGAAACAAAAAATGAACTAAAACCCTATAAAATCTTGTAAACATAGAAAAACATTAATAAACCCTAGATAACCAAAGGTGATCCTCTGCTAATCATATGTGAATTTATGCAAACCATAGGCAATCGAGGACTGTGTCGATGCAATTTTCTTCGTACCAATTGTGATTGACGATCGTGCAAAGGCGACGACCTATCGTTCAAGTGCGATGCTCTATGGATCAAATGCCCTCTGTGTATCTAGACTTCAAAACATATTTCAAATGAAAAAGTTAATCAAGGATGTGAGTCCGACCGGGCGTGTCAGAATGTGCTAGCAGGAAAAATCAGGTTTATAAGATAAAGCATTGCCAATCAAACCTAATCCTACCACCTTCAAATAATCCATCTAAATGACACAAAATGAAAGCAAATCAAAGAACAATTTCACCTAGATTGCTTGATTCCTTGGTTGGAATTGTGGATTGCTTCTCAATAGTGAACAACCATAATTGCCATAGTTGCAATGATGATGGATGATATGCTCAAAGTGCTCAATGGATGATCAATGGATTCAATATGCATGAGATGATAATCTAGATGTTTTCAAGATTGTGTGGGATTATTAATGAAATGAGGTGAGAGGGTCTATATATAGCTCTCTATTGAGATTGATCAATGGTGGAGATTTGGTGGCTACATGAATGGTTGAGATTAAACAAGAAGCTTGGATGAATGTGTACAAGACATGTGTCCATAGAAAAAGTTTTAATTAAATGATTGTAGTTGGCCTATTGGTAGTACTAAGATTGTTTTTCTTAAAATAGAATGCTTTTCTATTTTAAGGATTAGATGATGTGGATGATTGATTTTAGAACCAATTAAATCATTTTTTGTATTTGATTTAGGATAAGACCTATCTTGTACACATAGAAGAATGTGATAAGAGAGGAAAATGATAAGATAAAAATAAATTAAGCAAATAAATTTATTTAATTTATTTTTAAATGATAGAGGAAAAGCTAAATTTAGAAAATTGGAGGAATCAATATAAATTAAATAATAAATTTATTTAATTTATGAGGATGATGAGAAGATAGATAAATAAAATATTGATTTTATTTATTTATAAGAGGAATTATGAGATAATTAAATAATTAAAGATTATTTAATTATAGATGAAAAATAGAAGAATAATGATAATAGATAAAATTAGATGGAATTAATTAAATAAATATAATTTATTTAATTAATGATAGAAAGAGGGTGATATAGAAGAAAATAGATAAATTAACACAACTGTGCTAGACAAAATTGACATATGCAAGCGACAAATTGACAAATGATGTGAAGGGTCAATTTTGGGCGTCTACATAGTCAAT
This sequence comes from Cunninghamia lanceolata, assembly GCA_027924645.1. NCBI lineage: Eukaryota > Viridiplantae > Streptophyta > Pinopsida > Cupressales > Cupressaceae > Cunninghamia > Cunninghamia lanceolata. The sequence continues at coordinate 133,499 of BSBN01000892.1, forward strand.
TCAGTCAGTAGCAGTTTCTATATTTTGGTCCGCATTCTACTGCAGTTGCATTTCAAATCTTCCAGAGTTGGACTTAACATATATACCTGTTCATGCACAACATATCTGAATCTCATATCATTTGGATCAGGTATCGATAAGATATCGCTATCAGAAGATCGACTATTTCCTCAGAACAAAGAATCCTGACAATCTCAAATGATTAGCTAAAGGAGAAGACCTACAAAGCATTTCACAAATTGCAAAGCTAAATTACACATCATCCAATGTTGTTTGGTTCATTTCTGACCTTCCCTAAGATCCACTCACCATTCCATTCATTTGCAGAGGAACTCTATTCAGTTAGGTCCGACCTATATGTGTACACACGTTACAACTCTTCATTAGAGTTTGTGATCTTCCTTGGCCAACACAGAGGAATCTATTGTTTTGGAGATGATATATAATGATGTAGTAGATGCCTAGGAAAGTAGTCATTGATAGTTTACAAGTTGATAGTTTGAATTTGAGTGAAGGAGCTTCAAAGCTACATCTTGTGCATATACTGATATTATGAAATCAAGCCTATGAGCCCTAATTGTAAGCCCGCATGTTGCCAACCAATTTGTATTTGAATTCTATGATATACTAAGTGAATAAATCTTCATTTGCTTTATATCTTTGAGTTGTTTCCATTGTGTTTGCTCTAGCTGCACGGCCTGGATAGTTCTCTTTGAGGACCCTCCTAACCGTGACTGCACCAAGTGGTATTAGAGTGAAAGTTCAAATCTTTGGGAGCAAATTGAGCGAAGTTGGTGAAGGAATTCCATAAGATCTTGTTGTGAATAGATTGCCAAATCCAAGGTAGGTTACTTGTGTCACAACCGATGATTGATTGTGAGGCAGTTGTCACCTTGTAGCCCGATCGCCGAACTTGAGGCAGTTTACACTTGATCCTAGGAAAATGGTGCCGAGGAGAATCCCTGCTGTTGGAACAATGGCCGGTAGAATGGATGAGATGATGGAAATGATGAAAACAATGTGAATTAGACATGATGCTGTTGAAGAAGATAGAAGAAAAGGACTAAGCCCTAGAATTGATATTGAGAGTGATGATGAAGAATTTCAATCCATTAACCAAAATGGTGAAACCCTAGTAGGTGATGAAGAAGAAGAATTAGACCATGTTAAGATGTTGCAATCTATTTCAAATATTGGGAAAAGACCTAGAGTTGATGTACCTAATTATACTGGTAATTTGAAACTTAAAGAGTTGATTGACTAGATAAATGACATGGAAGATTACTTTGATTATGAAGAAATTAAAGATCCGGAGAAGGTGAAATTTGCAAAGACAAAGTTGAAAGCACATGCTACTCTATGATGGAAAGAAGTCTAGTTGGATAGAAATAGAAGAGGAAAAGAAAAGATTACAAAATGGGACAGGATGGTGACAAAATTGAAAAATTAGTTTATACCTGCTGACTATGAGCTGGAACTGTTGAATAGCTGGCAAAATCTGAAACAAAAGGAGAAATCTATAGAGTATATTGAAGAATTTAATAATATGATCATAAGGATAGGACATAGTGAAGCAAGCAAGGAGAAAGTGGCTAGATACATCAATGGACTGAGATTGAACATTCAAGAAGAACTGAGTTTGGTGAGGATGACAACATTGGAAGAAGCTTATCAGTTTGCCCTGAAAGTTGAAGGAAAGTTGACAAGAGACATGATAAAAAATAGAGAGGCAAAGGAGGTAAATTTCAGAGAGGTAGAACATTTTCCGGAGGAGAAAGATCATATGCGGAGTAGAACAGACAAGAGAATACATTCAAAAAGGAGGATAGAGATAACAATGCATACCAGAGAGATGACAAAAATTTCTACCACAGAGGAAACCCTAGTCCATACCAGAGTGAAGAATATAGAAGAGAAGGAAGAGGATGTGATAAGAGAATATTCAGGGGAACTTGTTTCAAGTGTGGAGGTGAAGGACATAGAGCATTTGAATGTAATCAAGGGAGTACAAGAAAGAGGACAAAGAACAGTGGAAGAGCAACCTATGTGGAAGAAGAACCTATTGGATCACCCAGTTCAGTTGGAAAACTTGAGAAAGGAGAATCACTTGTGATAAGGAGAACACTATTTCAAGAAGAGACAAATGAGGAGCCACCCTAGAGGAAAAGTTTATTTATAACTAGATGCAAATCAGAAGGTAAATGTTGTAAAGTTGTAAGTGTAGTGGTAGTTTTGATAACCTAGTTTCAGAAAAGATGGTGACTAACCTGAAGTTGGAAAGACTAAAACACCCTAAGCCCTATTAGATTGCATAAATTCAAGATGATCATAAGGTATTGGTGAGTGAGCAATATTTGGTGAAATTTCATATTAGATCTTATCAAGATGAAGTCTTGTGTGATATTATGCCTATAGATGTATGTCATATCTTGTTAGGTAGACCTTGGCAATATGATAGAACAATTATACATGATGGGAGAAATAATACATACACTATAACATCAAATGGAAAGAGAATTACTTTGATTCCTTTGGAATATGATCCTAAGAGTGAAGTATGTGGGAATGCTAGAATCTGTTTGGTAGATGGAAGAAAATTTTTGGATGGTTTAAGACATGAGAATATGTGTTATGCTTTGATCCCTAAGAAGCCTGAAACATTGAAGAAGGGGATAGAATAAACACAACCAGAGGAGATAAAAGAGTTGCTGACAGAGTATGAAGACATCATATCAGATAATGTACCTGAAGGATTGTCACCAATCAAGAGTACCAATCATCACATGGATCTTATACCTGGAGCTAGTTTGCCTAACAAAGCAGCAGACAAAATGATAGTGATAAAGAATGAGGAGCTGAATAGACAGATACAAGAATTGTTGAGGAAATGTTTTATTAGAGAAAGTTTAAGTCCTTGTACAGTACCTGCAGTGTTAGCACCACAGAAAGATGGAGAATGGAGAATGTGTATAGACTCTAGAGCAATAAACAAGATCATAGTTAAGTATAAATTTCCTTTACCTAGGATGGATAATATCATGGATTGTTTGAGTGGAGCAAAGTATTTCACAAAGATAGATTTGAAGAGTGGATAGCATTAGATCAGAATCAGAGAAGGAGATGAATAGAAGACTACTTTCAAGACAAATGAAGGATTGTATGAGTGGTTAGTGATGCCTTTTGGATTGACAAATGCACCGAGTACTTTCATGAGATTGATGAATGAAGTTTTGAAGAAATTCTTGGGTAAGTTTGTTATTGTATATTTGGATGATATTTTAATTTTTAGTAAGACAAAAGAAGAACATCTGTTGCACCTAAGACAAGTATTGCAGAGACTAAGAGAAGAGAAATTGCTGATAAATATCGAGAAGTGTAGTTTCATGAAGGAAGAATTGGTATACTTGGGATTTGTGATTTCTACAGAAGGATTGAAGATGGACCCTGAGAAAGTAAGAGTAATTTTTGAATGGCCTACACTGAAGAGCATTGGAGATGTCAGATCATTTCATGGATTGGATAGTTTCTACCAAAAGTTCATCAGAAATTTCAATTCAATTTGTAACCATATGACAGATATAATGAGAGGTGATAGAAAGGACTTTAAGTGGACATCAAGAGCAAACAAAAGTTTTGAGTTGTTGAAGTAGAAAGTGACAGAGAAACCTGTGTTGGCATTACCATATTTCAATAAGGTATTTCAAGTAGATTGTGATGCAAGTGAGAATGCAATAGGAGCATTATTAAGTCAAGAAGGTAGACTTGTAGCATATTTCAGTGAGAAGTTTAATGATGCAAGGAGAAGATATTCTATTTATGATCAAGAGTTCTATGCCATAATTCAAGCCTTGAAGAAGTGGAGACATTATTTGTTGCCTAAGGAGTTTGTGTTATATACAGATCATCAAGCTTTGCAATATTTGAATAGTCAAGGAAAGTTGAATCAGAGACACATGAGATGGGTGGAGTTCATGTAGAGTTATACATTTGTGTTTAAGCATAGGAGTGGAAAATCAAACAAAGTTGTAGATGCCTTGAGTAGGAGAAGAAACTTGTTGACATAGATGAGAGTTGAAGTGTTGGGATTTGAAGAATTGAAGAACTTGTATGAGGAAGATCTTGATTTTGTAGAACCATGGAAAACATGTAAGGAACCTGTTATGATAGATAGGAGTAAGTGGTTGGACCATTTCATTTAGGAAGATATGTTGTTCAAAGGAAATCAGTTATGCATACCTAGAAGTTGCATGAGAGATAATTTGATCAAGGAGAAACACAATGGTGGATTGGCAGGACATTTTGGCATTGATAAAATAGTGGCTTTGGTGAGTGAAAATTACTTTTGGTCTTAGATACATAAGGATGTTAGGAAATTTGTGCAGATTTGTAGAATTTGTCAAGTTACAAAAGGGAGTAGTCAAAATATTGGGTTGTATAAGCCTTTGATAGTATCAGAGAGACCTTGGGAAGACATAAGTATGGATTTTGTAATGGGATGTCTAGGTCTTCTGATATCTGGAAACCATCTGGTTATTCAATATAAAACTCTTCTTCTAGGTCACCATTTAGAAATGTTGACTTAACATCCATCTAATATACCTTGAAGTTCTTATGAGCAACAAGAGCAAGGAACATTTTGATTGCCTCCATCCTTGCTACTAGAGAAAAAGTCTCCTCAAAATCAATACCTTCTACTTGTGTGTATCCTTTGTATACCAGTCTTACCTTGTTCCTTACAACTTCCCCTTCTTCATTCAATTTGTTCTAGAACACCCATTTTGTTCCTATAACATTCTTGTTTGCTGGTTTGGGAACTAATTCCCATGTCTGATTCTTCTCAATCTAATCCAATTCTTTTTCCATGGCTTTTATCCATACATCATCCTTGCTGGCTTCACCAAAGTTTTTGGGTTCCACTCTTGATAACAAACACAAGTTTACTTGCTCATGTGTCTTAGAAAGCCTTCTCCTTGTCTACACACCTTCATTTTTATCTCTAATGATCTAATTTGTTGAGTGGTTCATATGAACATACTTTGTTGTCTAGTCTTAGGCATCTACTCTGGTTCTTGTTCCTTTTCTTTTACTTCTTCATCTACAATGCATGGAAAGATATCAGTTTTAGAGTCCTTTGATCTATGTGAGATTTGATATAGGTCTTCATCTACCTTGACATTTGTTCTTTCAATCATCTTTCCCAACCTTTTGTTGTAGCATCTATAAGCCTTGCTTTTGGTTGAGTAGCCAAGAAAGATAACTTCATCATTTCTTGAATCAAACTTTCCTAGGTCTTCTTCATCTCTTCTGATATAACATTTTTTGCCAAAGATATTGATGTTTTTGACTGTGGGAGGTCTTCCATACCATAGCTCAAAAGGGGTCTTAGTTGTGTTGTCCCTTAGTTGCACTCCATTAATTAGATAGACAACATTATGAACTGCATCCTTCCAATACATATTAGGTAGATTTGCATCTTTCAACATTTCCCTGGACATCTCTTGTACAGTCCTATTTTTTCTTTCCACTACCCCATTTTGTTGAGGGGTCCTAGGAGCTGACAGATGTCTCCTAATACCATTATCTTCACAAAACTTTTCAAATTCATTTGAAGTAAACTCACCTCCTTTATTAAACCTCAAACATTTAATCTTGGCATCTACTTCATTCTCAACCATAGTTTTGAACACTTTAAATTTATCAAGGGCATCTAATTTTTCTCTTAAGAAAGTAACCCAAGTCATTCTAGAATAATCATCAATACATGAAATACCTCTCACCTTGTTGGCTCTTTACTCTTGTAGGCCCACATAGATCAGTGTGAATTAGCTCCAATGTCTTTGAAGAAGAATACTCCTTTCTTTTGAAGTTTGTCTTTGTTTGCTTTCCCATTTGACATTCCCTACATATTGCATTTGTAGGCTTGATTATCTTAGGCATATCTCTCACTACATGAGTAGAACTGATCTTTACCATATTATCAAAATTGTTGTGTCCCATTCTCTTATGCCATAGCCAACATCTAATGGACTGAGCCAATAAACATGTTCTTCCATTTACCTCTGTTAGGTGATAGAGATGACCATATGTCTTGATACCTTCTGCTACTAATTTTCTAGATCCTACCTTCCCGATCTCACAACTTTTGGCATGAAAGGTGAGATTATACCCTTTGCTGCACATCTGACTAACACTGAGAAGATTGTATTTTATCCCTTTGACATAGAGTACATCCTCAGTCCTATTCTTCACATCAATAGTTATAGCACCTTTTCCACAGATCTATGTTGACTCATCACCACTAAACTGGACATCACCACCATCTCACTTCTCAAGGCTGATAAACTTCTTCTTGTCACCAGTCATATGATTTGAGCATCCACTATCAATCACCCAAGCCTTGGATTCTTCTTTTGAATGAAAGGCAGTCCATACAACCATTGATCTTTCATTGTTTTAATGTGTTTCAAAGGTATCGGTCTTCTCACAAGTTCTAGCATCATCCTTTTTGTTACCAACATTCAAGGCCATGAAAAGTGTTTCATCATTTGAATCATCATGATCCTCACCTTATGAAGAATAATTACTTCATATGGAATACAGAGTTCTCTTGAACTTGTCTCTCCTGTTACTACTTCTAGATTCTTTGAAAGGACATTTAGAAGAAAAATGACCAACCTTTCCACAATTAAAAATTTTGAAGGGTGACTTACCTTTGTATTTGCTAGTACCTTTCTTCAGTCTTCTTAGAATATTAGATTCAACTTCATTAGAGCTCTCATCTTCATCAACAACTTGTTCTTTAGTCTTCATATTGGTTTTGAAAGTAGCTTCTTTCTTTGGAGCATCACTGCCAAACTCTCTAATTTCAAAGGCAGTAAGGGTACCAAACTATTTATCTACAATGTAAGTATCCAAGTTTGGATTCTCCTTAATGGCAAATACCTTATGACTATAAGATTTGGGAAGAGATCTTAGAACTTTTTTCATAACCTCATCTTCTTTCACATCTCCAACAAGACCTTTATTGCCATTGACCACTTCATTCACCCAAAGCATGTATCCAGCAATGTCTTCATCCTCTAACATTTTTGGGTTCTCACATTTTCTCTTGAAGATCTACATCTTGGCTTGCTTTACTTTCTTATCTCCCTCATAAATGGTTTTAAGTTTATCCCAAACTTCTTGAGCAGAGCTGCAACTCATTATCTTTGAAAGTTCTAAAATCAGCTAACCAACTCATGCTAGAAAAATTTGCATTAGCATTATTATCATACTTCTTAACTTCACTTGCATCTATAGGAATAGTAGTAGGAACAATGTAACTTGACTTGACAGATTCCCAAACACCACACCCTAGAGAATTGATATAAGCTTCCATCCTTAGCTTCCAGAAAGCATAATTTGTTCCATCAAACCTAGGTATCTTGCTGGATCCATTTTGTGCCATCCCAAACCCTCCTCAAGCAGTTAAGATTCCCTCAAAGGAACCTAGCTCTGATACAAATTGTTGAACACACCAAGATACTGAGAGGGGGGTGAATTAGTATCTAAACAATCTTCAACTTTAATAACTTGAACTTATCTAGAGTAGATTTAAAACTTAAGCATCACATAATTAACATGAACATGAAAGATTAACAGAATGTACATCAACACATAACACCAAATATACGTGGAAAACCCTAGAAGAAAAAAAACCATGGTGAGGATTAACTCACAATATATGAAGCTCAAATTACAACTTTGTTTTAGGGCTACAACCCAAGGAAGCTTCTACTCCTTGAAGTACTTTGATTTAGGGTCACTCCCAAGGAAGCTACTACTCCCTGAAATGAGAACACACTTACAAAATATTACAATATGATAGTCTTTCTATTGTCTAAAAAATGACATTGAAACTCACACTTTTGATGATTGCACTTCTACTTCTTCACACTTTCTTCTAAAGATCTAATCAGTTAGGCGCACTCTATACTTGATCACTATCACAAATATGTCTTCAAGATGAATCCAAATAGCATCAAAAACTTATGCTCTTTTTCCTTCAGTCACACATCAATAATGCATTTCTTCTTCTTTTTAGCTGCTTGAGAACCTTTTCATCAAATTGCAATCACACCTCTCCTCACTCAAGTTGATTTACTATTTATACATGATATTACATAGATTACATTGCTTGTCAGCTAGATACAACATGAAAAATACATTTACAAGTCAGCCAGACAACACACAATATGAAACATGTAGAAGATAGGTCCTAAGTGAAACCACACATTACACCAGCAGAAGATCCAAGCCTTGCGGACCCCAACACTTGCTTAACTAGGTCCAAAACATCCTTCATAGCTTCAAAAACCAAGGAATTACATCCACGCACTCTGTTCATTTGGAAATAAGACATCTTTAAGGAAAACACATGAAGACTTGAAGTATAACGACCACATCAACTTGAAAACCTTATGCAGTACAGGAAACAAGAAAGATCTTTGTGAAAATTTTCTAGATGAGTCCACATGGCTCATAAAACATCTCAAAACACTCCTTTTCCACTATACATCAGATAATTGTGTTGCACAACTTTAGTCATTAGCTCTGAGAACAATCTGTTATTCGGAACACACTGCAACATGATGTCATTTGAAAAACTGAGTTGTGGACCACCAAGAACCTTGAAACTAAAAGGAAGCATGTAATACACATCCATACACATATCCTTAAAACCACAAGGGAAATTATTCATTTTCAGAGGAATGCAAAACATTACAATAGGCCTTCAACACTAGCATACTTTGCTAGAACACATGCTGATACTCTATCATGCATAACTTTTACAGTGGAAGGAAAAATGATCTAAATACTTGGAATTATCACCTTCACTGCATCCTAAACACAATTCCAAAATCGCATGGCCATATCTAGAAATGCTGAGGAATGCAGAGCATTCCATTGTCTTGTATAGAACATCTTCGCAGAGGTGACACTATCTTCAAACAATCAATAGCAAAACATAGTTCCAGTAATACAATCACCATGGAACTTGAAATATGCATATTGCAGGCCATTAGTAGCCTCAACAACACATTTGATCATCTTTGTGCTTCTAATTCCCATCTTAATATGAACTATATCTTCTCCCTTCTCTTTCTCTTCTTCTCACTGTATCTTCTTCTCTTTCTCTTCTTCTCTTGCTAAATGGGACATGACATCCAACCATGAACTATATCTTCTTCTCTTGCTCTTCTTCTCACTGTATCTTCTTCTCTTGCTTTTCTTCTCACTATATCTTCTTTTGTTTCTCTTCTTCTCACTGTATCTTCTTCTCTTTCTCTTCTTCTCTTGCTGGATGAGACATAACATCCAACCATGAACACCATCACACCACCATGATAGTGTTGACATTAATGACAACCTAGTGACAATGTTTACATCAATGACAACCCTAAGAACCATATTTGTAACACCACTTTCCCTTGCAAATATGTTTAGTGACACTTGTCATACCTATCATAAGAATCTATGTTTGTGGCTCTTATGGTGTCATATAATTTGTCATAGTCTTATGTGCCATAAACTATCATAACACAAGAGAGATGCAAACACATGGAATAATATTCCTTTCACAAAATGAGATATCAACCTCCTCATATGAGGAAAAATGTCATCTAGCCACCTTCCATGTAGGATGACGCATCATTGTGCCAACTCCCACAAAGTGACATAATAAAATATACATGAATAATTACAAACGTAGGAAAATAATAATAATTAAAGAAATAATAATGTTATGAACTTGCAAAGTTTGAGACACCTTGATTCCCAACATTCTCCCACTTGGAAAACACCTTTCAAGAGCCAATAAATGATAGGATTTAATTTCTAGGGACCGAGAGGCCCATAGACTCCGAACAACATCTGAACTTCTCCACGTTCATGGGCTTCATCAGTGAATTTGAAATTGTTGGTAGAGTGAAAGGCAACTAGCTGAATCTACTGCAAGTCACCTCAAGGAGCATGCGGAGGGTAGAAATGGCACACTAAAGAGGTATTTTGGGAAAAGGCATACCTCTAGGTTGATATATGTGATATACATGTAAGTAATGTAATTTAATGAGAAAGCAAGATTGAATAGAGAGGAAGATAAATATGTATAAGGCAGACTTAGACTTGTCGGTATAAATGTATATGTACCAATTGAGTATGAATATATAAAGGAGATATAAGGGTTTAGATATATGTATTTGTGTCTTATGAATGCTCTACTTAACTTAGATTGTACTACATACTTATTTTCATTAATATTCATCTATGATTCTATAACTATATGACTAGGGTATAAACTTGACTATAGAGACTTAACTGAGGGCTAGATCTCTAGACTGGTTTCCTTCCCATTTCTTGCCAACATTTTATTCTATTGTTGGGACCCTAGAAAAAGATAGTGAAGAAAAGAGAGGATAAGCAGTAGAAAGATGTATGAAGTAACGCAAAGTAAGAAAACTAGAGTGACAAGAATTTTTTTGATTTAGAGAAGACTTTGAATTCTCTTAAGTTCCTACCCTTGTGAGAGGGGGCAGGCACTTAAGGAGATTACAAATGAAAAATGGGGAGTATCTAAAAAGATGCAACTCTTCAAGATGAGCCAACCATGGGATACATAAGGATTAATATCATACCAAATCAAAAATACCCATGGCAAAAGGGGATAACAAAAGATTAAGGGAGATCAGAGAAATTATACTAATGGAAATGGAGATAAGTAGAGAGGAGAGACAAAAACAAAGGCAAGAAAGGTACCGTAGAAGGATGGAGAAGATAGGAGAAACAAGTAGTAAACATATAAGAGAAATTACGGAAGAAAAGAATCAGTTGGATGAGTGCGCCAATGAGGGTGTTGCTGAGTGCACCAAGGTGGGTGCTACTAGAGAAAAGAATATAAAAGGAAAAGAAAGAATGGATGAAATAGCCATAGAGGCTACCACAAATTTGATACAAAGAGATATACAAAGTCCTGAGATAATAACAATGTAGATTGATAAAGCTACATAAATTCTAAAGAGTATAAGAGGAAGAATTGATGCATATGACCAGTTAAGAAACACATGCCCGAGGAATATAATCAAACACTAGCCCTACTACAAATGTGTAAAACTTCAAAATTTCAACCCAATCTTTCTAATATTCAAATTAGAGTTGATAAATAATGGGATGAATTACTAAATCCTATGCGTAGCTTCATGCCCTTAGATTTGATTGTGGATTACCTAGACCGGGGATAACTTTAAGAATCCCCCCCCTCGGAGAAGGTGTATAAACCTGGCGAATCGTGTATACTTCCTGAGAAAAATATTAATTTTATTGGCAAATTTTTTCATTTTTCTGGGAAAAAAATTATCTTATTTGGCAATTCTTTTGTAATCGCTAGAGGTCTATGGAAAATCCTAGCGAATTGTAATTTTTTAAAAACCAATAAAATATTTTCATTGGTGATTAAAACCTATTTTCAAACCAATTAAATATTTTCATTGGTGAATTAAAACCCATTTTCAAACCAGTAAAATATTTCTGTGGACAAATTAAACCTATTTTCTAAATAAGAAAATATTTTTGCTGGCAATTAAAATCTAATTTCAAACCAAAAAATATATTTTCATTGGCGAATTAAACCAATTTTCAAAGCTATAAAAAAAATCATTGGTGAATTTAAATATAGTTTCAAACCAATAAAAAATTAATTAGTGAAATATACTGTTATGCCAATAAAAAATCATACAGTGTGGCGAAAATATCAAATGGGTCATATTGTTCTATTGCAGGGCAAATTTTACACACATCAAAATTCCTTCATAAAGTGTTCAAAATGGGGACAAGTTTCAACATATTTATTATGTCTAAAGCAAGATGTCAATGCAAAATAATATAACAAATGATCGTTTGATGAAGTTTTGATGGATGGTTGTAGTTGCATTTTGGAAGAAAATGTCTGAAACACTAGACCGGTGACTTCAAGCCTCCGGAATAACACTTGAACCATTAGATTTCCAAATATCAATGGTTGACATTTCATATGAGAAACCCTCTATGTAATCTTATGTTGAATTGCTACCTCCAGTTGCTAGTTGTCTAAGTTGAAACTTGAGCCATCAAAACCATGTTGTTTACCGACCTTATACCTAATCTTGTCGGTCACTGCTTGGTGGGGAATGGGTTAACCTAGCAGGGTCCACTTTTTAAATGCTTTAGCAAATATTTTGATGCAGTCCTAAGAGACTTAAAGGGTGAGCTATTAAAGATTTAATTAAGACACATGGGAAATTCCTCGACAAGATGTTTTAATCTTAGCCATCCAATGTTGAAGAATTTAAGCAGGCAACAGATGTCTTGAGAAGTTAAAGTGCGAGCAGGTTGTCAGTCAGTTAAGTCATGACTTCGTGTCCTAAAATTTGTAAGTTGACTGGCCCCTTAATCTAGAGGTTACCCGCTGTTGTCGGTAAAATGATTTGCAGGAAGGATGAAATCTAATGGTTGTGCAAGGGCGCATGAGGAATCTATCAGGAGAGAATATTCGTTGCAGAACTATGATAGAATGATACATTTCAAAGAATCTAAGCTGGCATCCTATCCCACTAAAGACCCTACATCAACTAAAGACTTGATCCAACGGTTGCACATCGTCTCAAGGAGAATCTCACAGGATGGAATTTGTGCTGCGCGGTCATGACATGGAGACACGTGGCATTCTCTTGTTTGAGAAGTGAAAGGCAGGCACATGGAGGCTAAGGTGCACCTGCGTGCGGTAGGTAAGAGGTGGGCCATCACAAGCTGTTACGTTGTAAGGTGCTGCCACGTATATGACCCGTACAAAAGGTGACATGTCCCGATTGGACGAAGACTATTCAAAGAAGGTGATGAAGATTATCAAATCTAGTTAGCCAATTAGGACCGTCGATTTTAGAATGTAAGGAAAAGATCAATGGCCTAGATTCAAATTTTCAAAAGAGAAAGATTCCCAAGTGCTTGTAGCACGAAGTTTGAACCAAGTAATGACTGCCTCGACCTTCATTAATATAGAGAATTGTGTAGGAATTTAGGAATTAAGGTATTCTCAAGAGCGCAACTGCATTCAGAGTGAAGAAATCATCAGAATGAGTAGGAAAAAGAGATCTCAAGCTTCTGCAAGCATCGAAAACCAGTAACTGTTCCTCCTTTGTGCTTGGTTTTTCCAATTGTAGGTTAATTCTAAAGCTTTTAGGGCCGTTGTCAACCATAAAAACCTTAAGCTACCTTCATAAAAGCAAAATGAGTTAGTTAGGCTAGCCTTCCACTTCAAAATGAAGCTTAGATGAGGGTCTTATGATCCAAGTCCCTGGTTCTGCTAGAACATCTTTAAAATTGCATGGCCTAGGCGGACCCGAGGATAAATTTCTTGACTACTGCTATAATTGTTGGGATGCCAAATTACCTGTCCCAGGTTAGATCCCCTTTGAGCATTGGCATAAGAGGATGAACTATAAGGCCCCTATCTGTCATGCCTGGAGATATGATTTAGCCAAGCTCATTTGTTCCAATGTTTTCCCCAACCTTGACTTAATTAGGTCAACATCATTAAGGTATGATCCAACCACTAGGACAGTAATAGCTGGAAATGGTTCAAAATTTATCAAGCTTACCAAAGGATACATTGCCACTATATTCAACTTGGACCCTGCAGCCAGCAAACAAATTGACCTCATGGCTTTCAAGAAAAAATACCAGATTGTGAAATGAGCTTACAGGGAATATAACTTAGCAAAGCACAGGCCAAGGGGTGTTGGTGGGAAATTGGTAAAGATTTTAGATGATGAGAAGGAGCTTTTTCATTGCAGTATGTTTAATGAATATTTTGTCAGAACCTATCATAATTTGTGTCAAGTATTAGGCAGAGATGCTTTAGATAGAATGTTTGTTTCTTTAATGATGATGGTTGTTGATATTCAGAACCCAGATGTCAAGGAACCATATGATTATGCCACTTTCATAGCTGACCATATGCATGATCAGATGACAAAGATCAAAAATAATTTGTCTAAACCGAATGTCCATGTTGCATTCACATGGTACTCCTTGTTGTGCCATATGTACTTATTTGCTTTATCAGGGATGTGGCACCAGAATCTGCATGTCAAGGTTTCAGATGCTCAAGGAGAACAAAGATATGCTTATGAGCATGACAACTTAAGTGGAGAGTATGATGTAAAGAGGGAATCAATTGGCCCCTCCCCTACCAAAAGGGCCAATATTATTGATTTGGAGAACCTAGAGCAGATAGAGGTGGCTGACATAGAGGGGGAGGAGGAACATGCACAAGAAACTGGCCCTCATTCACCTGATAGACTGAGACCTTATTCATCCCCAGAGAATAGGGCAGTGAGAGTAATGAGGAACCTTACTGTTGATATTGAATATGTTAGGGTGACAGTTTGTGACAAGTTTATGGAGGATGATGAATTTGTCAACACTCTTGAATTTAGGAGCTATGGTTTGAAAGTGAGGAGTGAGGAATTTCAGAAGAAAATTGAAGATGCCAAGGCTGGAGCAGACCCAAAGGAGTATGATGCTATTACTCAGAGGGTCCTAAAAGAAGTACATTAGTCTATAAGTGCAATGACTCCAGAGGAAGGGAGAGCACTGGTGGAAAAAAGTAATATTCTACTTCTCCCTCACTGGACTCTATTAGATGCCATTGCATTTGATATAATCACCAAAGATGATTTAGATGTGATAGGGGAACAGATTGAAAAGGCCCTCTCTGGTGCAGTCTTCAACCCTAAATTTGAAACATTAGCAATATGGGCTCTAGCCCCAATAAACAAAAAGCCTAGGGTTGAATTAGGAGAGCTAATAGGGGATGTAATAATTAAAAGAGTATCTGATACCCCTACTCATTAGGTTGCAAGCCTAAATGTATAGACTGCACAATTTGCAGAAGCAACTACTAACAAATTGTAAAAGGATTGCAATTAGCTGCAACTTAATTATGCTCAGGTAGTTGCAGAGATAAATAGGTTGAAGCAGCAGCTATCATTGGGAGCCAGTACTTCTGCCCCTCCTCCAGTGATCCCAATTGTAGAATCTCTTCCAGTGGATACAGATCCTCTCATTGTAGAGATTAGAGAGTTGATGGAGGATAACAAGAGATTGAAGGAGGAAAAGGATAACAAGGTTAAAGAGGTGGTCACCAACTTGATCAAGAATAGGGTGACAAACATTTTGACTCTGAGGAGACTTGGAAATCCTACTCATAGTTTAGACTAGCCTATTAAAAGCACGAGCCTGACAAACATAGACTATTGAGCATAAAAACAAAGTGGTTACATTGAACTGGAGAAGTCAAAGAATTTTTAAGGTGTGCCAGGTATGATCCCAATGCACCTCCTGAACTACAGTCGGTGTTTAACATGTTGAAGTATTTTTAGGATGTGTCCAGTTTCCAGTTGAAATTCGATTCAGTTGTGAAAGAGAGGTTGCAGGCTATTGAAAGTTTGGACACTAAGTGGTCACCTCCCATCTTGGAGGGTGATGGCAAAACAAAAGACTTGGACAAGTGGAGAAAGGAGATAGTAGACAATATATATCAATTAATTCCCACTTGTTGTGATGAAAGTGATTCAACTATGCAAGTACTAAGCTTATCGTTGGACAAACTACACACTCTTTAAAAGAGTTCTAATATGTTCTGTAAGGAAGTAAAAAGTATCCTAGATGCCAAGTATGTCAGCCATAATAACAAGATTGTAGAAATACTTTCATTCCCATGGCCGGAAAAGGAGACATACGGTGAGTGGAAGGACAAATATGAATCTAAGGATTGACAAGCTTTTGTTCAACCACTCTTTCTCTCCTCTTCTCTCTAGTGCATTTAATGTCTCCCAATGCCTTTTTGGTAGTTCTCATATCTGTAGTAATTTGAAGTACAATGTATTCAATGTTGAGAGCACGTTTCTGATCTATAAAGGAATTGTCTTGCTCATTTCATAGGGTTGGTTGTTGAAGACTTGGCAAATTTTGGAGGAATAATAAGATACAGTCTTGCTGGGTGGCATAAATTTACCAGTTTTATCTTGTTTTTAAATGAGTAATGCTTTATTGCATGTATTTGGTTATATGTCTCCAAGTTGTGTGTGTTTTTCTTCTGAATCTAAATAGTTAAGGGTTATTTAGGATTCTAGAACATGGGCTCTCTGTGTTGAATGTTTAATCTTCTACTTTTGTTCAAGGAACAAATTAAATGTTCTAGGATAAGCATTGGAAAAAATATATTACAACAAGGATATTTGTAAGCATAGGTGACTAAATACTCAGTCTTGAGAAGTATTTGTAAGGCATATACCATAAAATCTCCTTGAAATTTGATTATTGATCTAAAGTTTATGGTAAGCATTCACATATGTATGTCTGTTGGCTCCAAACCCTGAGATAGGCACTAATCTATTCTAGTATTGAGGTTATGACCTAAGACCCTAGTCATGCATCCAAATACAAAACCAAAATCAAAATTTCATTAATAAACTTCTAGGATTTAGGAGTAGTTTTAGAACCCAAATCCTCTAACTCACAATTGAACATAAAGCCCAAAGCTAGCCCATTTGTACTTATTTTATAGTTTTGGTTTGGATTATAGAGGATTAATCTGCTTTGTATCAATATATCAACAAGTTTATAGACTCATTCCATAGATATTAAATAGGGATTCAGGAATAGCCCCCTAGGTTTTGCAGAGCCTGAAGAAGGAGAGGAGACATCTATAGAGTCTGTCTCTTGTACTATTGGCCCTTTACCTGAGAATCCTTTTGATAAGTTGATGAGTGAAAATGGTGGGGTTAAGCCTCTACAATTATGGAAAGACTAGGTAAAACAAATAATATCTACTCAAGTTAAGCTCATCTATGACACTGTTGATTTAGATATGTTCAGAAGCAGCATCCAGATAAGTTGATTCACACTGGCATTTTCTTGGAGGAATTTGACAAGGAAACTAATTGAGTGGTTATCAAGTACATACCTTATAGGACCAATGAAAACAAACTTCTCAATTTCATTTGGCCAACGGAGGAGGAGTATCAGCTATGGAGGTCCAACTATGTTGACACTTTAGATTTCTAAAGTGCTGAAGTATATGTAAATGTTAATGTTTTGATGATTATTGTACTATTCATTTATTGAATATATTTGATCTGAGATGACTTTTGTTGAAATTAGAACAAAAAGAATTACTCCCTCTTATTATAGTATTTATTATTAGTTAAAAGTTTAAACTTTATTGACATGTGTCATGGATTGCATACGTGGAACATAGTTTGGAAACACTGTTAAGTATTATCTATATACTTATGTCAAATCAAGTACAACTATTTGAATGCAGATTAAATTCACTTAAATTCACTTGAATAGATATATCATATCACTTAAATATTGGCATGCTTGGAAAGATATCCCAAAGCTTTGAAGCTGAGCGCCATTAATGAAGTCTGGCTCTATTTAATGGAGCCCAACAATGCCTCATAGTCACACCAAAGTTTGAAGCTAGATTGTTGCTTAACAAAGAAAATGGTTACACCAATTTGCCTTATAGCGCTGTAAAGGCAAATTGCATTCTTGGGTTTCATAATAGACTCAAGGCTTATAGCTATAATGAAGCCTCATAGAATTACCTGTTTGCACTTCCTGGAGTTCGAAGCCATGAAAATGGTGCTTGGGAGGGACTTCTTAATAGATAGGAACAAATACAGTGTGAATTCCAACATAGCCTCTTGGTTCTTGGCATCATTGCTAGACCTTGGAGGTATGAAGGAGGATATTCTTGTTCTATTGCGAGAAATTTTCAAGGCAGATTTTCTAGGTAATGATTTGGAGATGGTTGCTGGGTCAGAGATGGGTATGGGGATTCTGCAGTCTTCTAACCTATCAATGGTGTTATTTGGGGGAGAGATGGGTGTGGGGATTCAGCGGCTTCCCTTTCTAGTCAACATGACAGATGGGGCTCTCACCTGCCACCATCACTAGGCCACCATTGGTCTGAATTTTTTAAGGCGCTCTCGAGCTCTCGACATGGAGCCGAATGCAAAATGGGTGCTACGCTTCACAAACCTAGTGGAAATAGGAGGTTTTATGGTTTCCCTTAGCCAGTGGCCCAGTGTTTTAAAATTTTGATTTTTTCTATGTAATATTGATGTAATATATTATATTATCGTGTGAAAGAATATGTATGGGAATTTTTTGTAACATAATGATATGCCAGGGCGTAGCTATCCCCCAGATGTAACAATTTTTTGAATTAATATCAATGAATGAATGAATGAAAGTTCTTATTGACATCCACGAGACCAAAAAATGTGAATAATTTTTTTATTAATATTAAATAGAATGTAATTAAATGATAAGTGTGAATACCCGTTTTGCTGATGTAAAACATAAAAAATATTTGCATGCAGATTTAAAACATAAATCAATACAAATGAAAAAAAGAAAGTTGCCAGCAAATTGACAAATTACATTTTAAACACTAAAGTTGTCACTAAAAGTAGATTATGTTTTTTGTTTATATCATAAATTACTCGACCATTCGATGAACATTTGATGAATGGTTGTAGTTGCATTCTAGAATGAAATGCATAGAACACTAGGCTTGAGAACTTAAATCTCTGGAATCACCCTATAACTGTTAGATTTACAAAGATCAATAGTTTAGAAATTGCTGTGAGATGTCAACGCAGGATAGCTGTCAGACATGTACTAATTGCATAGTCCAGAAGCAACACGTTGACTTGACGTTTCATTCACTAAAAAAATTCACTTTATAAAAAAAGCAAACTTTCTAGTTTCTACTTTTTACTGCTAAGTGATTTTATTTTTAAGTGAGAGCCAAGCGGGTCAGTACATGGGGAGATTTCATATTGCTCATTGCAGTGCACCAGGGAGATTTCAGATTGCTCATTGCAGTGCCATTTCCAACAAAGCCAATAAGACAAAACATAAAATCCCTAGGCTACGTTTCATCGTTTCTTAAAATCTTATTTTGTCAAACTTTTTCTTAAAATCTTATTTTGTCAAACTTTGCATTTAGAGTTGAGAGACTTAAGAAAAATCAAGGAGAACTTAAGAGGGAATTCACAATTTCACATTGTATAAGCATGTCTACCACCACTAGTAGACCATACAAAGTTTTTTGGAAAGGAAAAGTAAGTACAGATAGAAAATTAGATTATTCTGAATTGCTTAAAAGCTTAGGTTTGACTAATGAATACCATGATATTTATGATCCTAACATGTATGGTAAATTTACCTCAGAACTTAGATTTTCATGTGAGAATAAGGTTGCCAAGAAAACTAAAGTTGATAGTATCAATGCACTATGGGTAATTGGATTAGGGCACATGATGTTACATGAGGTTTTCCCTTGCCCAGAATTTATCATGGTCTGTGCCCACAATTATGATGGTAACAAAAGAGCAATTATAAATAAGGATACCAAAGAAGAAATTTTATCCATTAATGCAGAAGAATTTGGAAAAGCATTGGGCTTTACAACCAAAGAATTTGGAGACATCCACATTGACCTAGAAAAGCCTGCCAGTGATTATGAAGTAGCAGATGAAAGGGGCAAAAAAGTTTTCCTAAAATAGTTCAAGAAAACAACAACTTGAAAGATCTAACCATAAGCCTCCTTATCCTTTGAAAATTTTTAAATCATGGGCTCAGGATACTATTTCCATGCTAGCATTTTGTCTTGGACTGGATAGCAATTGGGAAGTGGATGCAAGCCTCCTTGAAATGGTATATAATATCCATTATGGCATTGGTGTACATGTCAAATATAAATTTATTTAGCACATTGTAGAATCCATGCATAAACAACTTTTAATGATTAAAGGAGGTTCCACCAAGACATTTAGGTTCACAACCTACTTGTGCTATTTTTTTCTATTCAAATTTAGTGGAATGTTTCAGACCAACAAGCTTCAGATTCAACCCTTTAGTAATGCTGAGGAAAAGAAAATGGCTCCAGTATATGATTAGACCACTAAGATAAGGATGCATGATTCTTGAAGGAACTACAATCATTTTGTAGACAACTTTTTGGCTCTATTGCATCAAGCAATTACAAATAGTCTAATGCCTAGATTGCCTATATCATGTAGAGATTTCATTCAACTAGGAAAAAAAATACAATTGGCTGATTGGTACTTATTGGGAGAATATATTGTGCTAAGATTTTATGGATCAGGAGTAGAGCCATACAAACTTCCAATACATGTGATAGAAAGGATTTTTGCATTGGAATATGTAAGGTAGATGTAGAGTACTGATGAACTACACTTTTCCAGTCAGTAAAAGAAGACCTTATTTCCTTCTTTATCTTTTTCATGTGGAGGGTTCACATTGGAGAGAAAAGCATTTAAGGTGGCATGTGATCTTTTGAAATTTTTTAATTTTGATGATGTCTATCACTAGTAGTATGATCCATGTGACACCATTAAAACAATGATTGTGGCCAATAGGAATGTTGCAAGTAGAATTCAACATCAAAGTAAAACCTTGCTTGAAAACTTGAGAAACAAGGATTCCTGGGATGAGGTCAAAATAGCAATGGAGAAAACTATTGCTGAGAAAGGTATTTCTTTTGAACAGTTGTCAGTAGAAATTATGGCATTACACCAGGTCCAAAATACAAGAGCACTAGCAGAGAATGAAATCAAGAGGTACAACAATTTTTATGGAAAAAGTGATAAACCATCTATTAGAGCAAAAATGCTAGATTCTCTAGATGAGTCTGTTACAAAAAATATTGGCCACGATAAAAAAACACTGCATTTTGGTCTATGAGGAAGGAGCTAGGTGAACCAAGAACTGTTGCAGAGTATGGAGAAATCGATGAAGATGAAGAGTTTAGCAAATTGTGGAATATAGAGCATCCCAATGAATGTGAAGATGAAGAAATTGATAGTGATGATGAACCTGATGATGATAGGGATGAACAAAGTAATTTCAAACCTGGTTTAAGTCAAGTCACAAAAAAATCATATACTTCAGGAGTAGCCATAGATGAAAATATGGGTTATCGAGGTAGTGGTTTGGGGTCCCAAGAACAAGGCATTTGGAACCCAATAGATGTAGTCACCATTGCCAAAAAACCATTTGATAAATGAGGCCTTGGAGTTGATAAAATAGACCAAGGTTATACAAGTAGAACTAAAAGAATTGATTATGTTATAGCTTCAAATCCTAATCCTCATGATAAGATGCAATCACAACTTGGACATGCCCATGGTGGAGAGCCTAGTGCAACTGGCACTACCACTGGTGGAGAACTTAGTCAACATGTGCTACAACAATAGGTCCAACAACAAATTACACACAAGAGGACACCAATACAAGATACCACACAAACACTCAGTGATCAACAGATACAGAAGAGACAAAGGATTATGACAGGTCCAAGTCCATCTACCAGTTCCACTACAAAGGAATTATTTCCAAGCACTCCCACAGTTAGTGTGGCTGTAACAAAAATTGCAAGTACTCCTATTCCTTCACCATTCAAGCATTCCCTTATTCTTGCGTCCCTAGGTTTTGATTACATTCAAGAGTTTAAAAAGAAATAAGAATTGTATAAAAAGGAAAAGAAGCAACTAATGGAGAGTGTGTCTGGTATAACTTCAGATCCTGCAACAACCATGATATTACCCACATTTGACACAAATACATAAATCATGGAGTACACAATTGTTGTTCCCACAGTTCAAAATAAACCAGAAATTCAGATGGATCGATCTAAATTTCAGGTGAGTAGTTTGCAATTTGATTTTTCTGGATTAAAAAATACTGACAAAATTAATATATCAAAGAAGAACAATGAATTGGTGTACACATCATTGCTAAAGCATGATAGAGAGAAAAAAAAGTTACAGAATCAAATAGAAAAATTACAGGTAGACTTAGCAAATGAGAAAGCAAAGAGGAAAGCAGTAGATAACAAGAGCAATGAATTAGAAAAAAGAATAAAAAAATATGCCTCTACATCAACAAGAAAAGAGGATAAACAAATAGAGGTGGAATTGAATGGACTAAAGCAAAGGTTAGATGAGTGAAAATAAACAGAGGTGGAATTGAATGAACTGAAGCAAAGGTTAGATGAGAGCAAAAAGAAATATGATGAAGAAAAATCCACTTTAGAAAAATTAAGAAAAAGCATTGAGAAAACAAATGAACAGTGGGAACAAAAATTGGAGAAAGAGAGGCAAAAAAATGAAACATTGGCCACAGAGCTTATGGAAGCAAAAAATGAAATAAAATCTTGTCAAAAAAGGTTAACTGATTTTTGTAAACAAACAATGAGGCACATGAAACAAAAAATCTGGGAGGAAATAATGCAGAGGATTAATCATTTGTGTGAATTCTTTCAATTGATTGATGCCATGAGACTACATCATAATAAGTTGAGAAAATATTTAATGGACAACACAAGTGTGCAACTACAGGCAGAAGAGAAATCTGCAAATCAAGTTCTAGAAACAGTCTACAAAGCCAGTGACAATGAATTGATTTCAAAAAGCATTACTAATCGGATTGAAGCCTCAATGAAGGTGATATCCATCATTCAAAAGTGTTCAAGAATGCGTGAAACAACAGAATTTGTGATTGAGGTTGCAACAAAGATTAAGAAGGAGGATGAAAAGGTAAGGAACTTGACAAAGCTTGGTTTGCCACATGATTTTGACACAAATGACTGATTCATTGGAAAGGATAATTTTAGAAAGAAGATGGAGGATGCAAGGAAGATTGATTTGGACTAGTTTCCTTAGAACCTAGATGAGGCAAACTTTTTGGATTTCATCAAACAACTGATAATCTTGAATGTATCTTTGGCTAAAACATTCAAGTCAGACCCATGATCCAAATTGAAATTCGATCATACATTGTTAACAAAAATTCAAGCCAGACAACATCAGCTAGAAGAAATGACAATTCCACCACTTGAATAGTGGAATTTGCTAAAAAATCTGTTAGAATGATTTGGTATTGATAATATGAGTTTCCAAGTTCCAACTAAGCTCTGTACAGAGTTGTCTTTGAGAAATATTTTACATTTCCTCTATGTATTCCTTCATTTGAAAATCAATAGAAAATTCAAATTCAATAATGTGTTGATGTTTAATTATTTGTATTATTTATTTTGTCAATTGAATATAAACTCTAGTTTCAACTACTAAATATACATTCAATGATTACTGATGTTCATTATTCTATATCCTACTATTGTTAATATGTTAAGCTAATGTTATTTACCATTTCAAATGTTTTATTCACATGCCATTGACACAATTAAAATATGAAATAATTAATAATATGTTAATGTATTCAATTTGATTCATAATTTCAAGGAATACAATATAAAATATCATCAACTACAGTTTTGGAATATAATTCGTGAAATGCAGTATAAATACCTAAAAACTACAAATTCACTTCCATTTCCCAAATCGAGTCAGGGTCCTCAAACTGACGTTCAGATAAAGAAAAAAACTCGTCTTGATTTTGTGTCTCGTCTTGATTTTCTTTGTCTTGATTCTGAGTCTCAAAATCAAATTCATTAGTCACTGTGTCACTGTCATTTGTCCCACCACCACCAACGTTTGAACTTGAAGTGTTGCACAACCCTCTTCTTTCACATATGGACTTCTAGATTGTAAGTGCCCTTGCATAAGGAAAATTTTTTACATTATATGCACTTCCTAATACTCTCAAGCAATTTTCCAAATTCTTGTCTAGTTTTTTTCTTATATTTGATTTCAAAAACCCCAATGCACAAAAAACTCTCTCATCTTCCACCAAACCCAATATCATTGTTTGACATAAATCAACAAGTTTGAAATATTCTGATATCGAATCATGCAATATTTCACTTTGACCCAAGTTTTTCCAAGCCTTTGTTATTGATCCCGCTTCGAAGGGATTCTCCATGGCATTAAACTGGTCTATCATACTTCTTACAAACTGACTACATTCTCCTTTAAGCTTATTTCCATCTATAATTCCTTCTATTTTCTGTCCATGCGGTCAAGGTAGTTACTTTTTGATGAAAAAAGCTTGGGCTATCTCAGTGGCCTTGAACCCAAAATTGAGGATACACAATAGACATGACATCAAGTATTTCTTCTTGAGGAAATTGATTATAAATCTCTATTGAAAGATTGATTGCAATTTCCTTCAAATTACTACTGACAGATTCAATAATGCCATCAAAATCTTCCTTTCTAACAGGTACTTCTCTGATAGAGAGTCTAACCGTCTTACAATGGTGCATTGGTATCTCAAGTCCACGTACAAAGGCACATAACTCCCCGCTTGCATTAAACTGTAAATAATTTTTAGGGTGATTCAAATCTGTAATTATCTTCCACCTAAAAAAATTGGGCTTTGAGAAGTTAGATCTAGATATAGATTATCGAAGGTCATGCGTGTCATTTTACGCAGTTTGTGTTGCAAGTATGTGCCTAATCAGTGTTGTCATTGATGTCAACATATTCTTGTTGTCATTGGTGTCAACTATATCCTATTCCATTACTTGTTTAGAAGACTTGTATGTTGAGGATATTGAGAAAATTAGCCTCTCTGGAAGAAACAAGTAAGCCACAGAGAAGTGCAGTACAAACAGTGAGTTGTATGCTGAAGAACAATCCGGTAAATTGCTCTGCATTTGTTCCTACTTGAAGATCATGGTCTGCGGATTGGAAGTAAGTTAGAGGTATGTTTGAGGATGCTACATTTTAGGTCTAAGCCATCCATATAAAGATCTGAGTGAGTTGTGTTCACCAGAGTGAAGCTTGCTTTTTCTATAAGTTCAGTTGAGACAGGAAGATAGTATTTGGCTCCGCATTCCTCCGCAATAAAGTATTTTGCTATGCAGTTCTAGAGGGAAGTTTGGAATGATGATAAGTGCCTACAATTTCAATGGTTCATGGTTTGGTGGCATGACAGTTGAAGATAGTAAAGTTCATGTACTCTGGTGAGAAGATTCCTATGAATAAAGTGGTTAAAGTTCATGCGGTTGCTCCTAATGATTATAGCATGCTTGTGGATGTCTCCTAATCATGTTCCTATCTGGACTGTGGTCCGCGTTAATAAATTGAGATGGTGTGTGAAGATTGCTCCCAGATAACGTAGTGTGTAACCAGTATTGGCTGACCTAGTTGATCCTAGTGATTGTGGAGATCTCTAGAAGATTGTGGAAGCGTGTTGTGGCGTGGAAGATCATGCTTGAGTCCCAGCTAAGGCATGACATGATCCGCTTTTCATTCACTTTGCATGATGTTGCAATAGGTCAGGACCTATTTTGTAAATGTTTGTAATACCGACCTTGGAGATTGTTCCAATGGTTGATGCTAACCTTGATGATCATTCCAAGGTTGATGTAGTGTATAAATACTTGTAGCTGAGTCATGGAAAAGTGGTCCTTGAGTGAAAATGAGAATACATTAAGAAAGGTCCAAAGGCAGAGTAGAGAAGAGGAAGAGGACAGAAGAGGAAGAGAAGAGCAGAGCTGAGGAATTATTTATTCACAATAAAGAAAGGTGTTCATAGTGGCAGTGAATTTGACAATAAGCCACCAATAGGGTTTAACAACCCTTATTGTAATCTTGCTAGGTTTAGGGTTGAGGGAGGGAGCCTGCTAAACCTAGTTGTTCTTCATGGTAGTAAGCCAGTATGTTTAGGCCCGTGGGGTGACCAAGCTTGAACATCAGTATTTCAAGATTGCAATATATATTGAGAGTTAATCCTCTCCGTGGTATTTCCCTACCTTGGGGTTTTCCATGTAAATATGGTGTCTCTTTTGTTTGATGTTGTTAAGTGTATGATTTCATGCACTCATTGTTAAATCATAATAATTTTGGATAAGTGATGAATGTTTAATTGCAAAAAGTGTTTAAGTTTTTGTGACAATTGATTCAGCCCCTCGCTCTTAATTGTCTGACGCATATCAACAATTGGTATCAGAGCCAAGTTCCTCTAAAGAAAGTTTAACAACTTGAGGAAGATCCAAAATGTCTTACAAGAAGGAAGCACCGCATTTTGATGGAACTAATTATGTTCTCTGGAAGGCTTGGATGAAAAGCCATCTTCTTTCTCTTAGTATCAAAGTTTAGAAAGCTGCAGAAATAGAATACACCATACAGGAGCTCATAATGGTCTGACGACTGAAGATGAAATCAAAGAATATGAGATAGATATCAAGGCAAGGGATGTTCTGCTAAGCGCATTAGCTAACTCAATATTGATGAAAGTGGTAGATCTTGAAACTGCAAATAAGGTATGGGAAAAGTTGAAAAATCCGTATGAAGGAGATGACTCTGTGAAGGAAGCCAAGTTACAAAGTTTTAAAGTGAAATATGAAAGCTTGAAAATGAACAATGATAAAAACATATCAACATTTATGCAAAGAGTTAATGAACTTGTTACAAGGATAAAAGCCATAGGTGGAACTCTTGATGAAAAGGAAATTGTCACGAAAATACTCAGATCTCTATCCAAGTCCTACTGTCACAAGGTGGCCGTGATTGAAGAATTCATGCAAGTAAAAATAGTTAACATGGATCAGTTGCTTGGTAAGCTTATTGCTTTTGAGATGAGGGAGTTAGATGATGCTCTGCCAAAAGTTGAGACTGCCTTCAAAGCCAATACTCCTGGAAGTACTTCCAGATCAGAAAAGTATAAGGTAGAATCTGATGATGAGATAAATGAAGTTGAAGCCAACTTTGTGGACAAGCTGCAAAGAGGATCTGGTAAGTATAAAGGCAAATTACCTTTCAAATGTTTTTCCTATGGTAAAGTAAGTCATTTTGCTTCCAGATGTCCTGAAAGAATTGAAAGAAATAGAAGAAGATATGAGAACAGATCTAGGACCCAAAAGAAGTGTTATTATGTTGAAGATTTTGATGATGATGAAGGAGTATTAGATAATGGTGAACCAGATAATGCTAATTCCTATGTAAATGAATGCTTGTTCATTGCTATTAAGGAAGATTTTGTGTCTACTAATTCTTCTAGCTGTATGAAGGAAAAACCAGTGGAAAGTGCTTTGGTTGCTCAGGTCATCAAGGACAAAAATGAATGGGTTATTGATAGTGGTTTCTCTCACCACATGACTAATGACAAAATTAAGTTTGTAAGTTTGAAAAGATATGATGGTGGACTGGTTAGGTTTGGAGATGACACAACTGGTAGGATTTGTGGAAAAGGATCTATTTCTTTTGATGTAAAGCATAATACTGAAGATGTCTTGTATGTGAAAGGATTAAAGAACAATCTTTTGAGTGTGGGTAAGATGTGTGACAAGGGCTACGACTTAAGCTTCAAGGAAAATGGATGCAAGATCAGGGAAAGCTCCAGAATAGTCATTGTAACTGGTAAGAAGACCAGAGGTAATATCTATCTCTTGAAAGGAACCAAGAACTATTTCTTGTTGACTCAGATTGATGAAAGTTGGTTATGGTATAGAAGGTTGTGTCACATAAATTTTGATAATATTATGAAGATAAGTACTACACAGATTGTTAGAGATTTGTCTAAGCTTGTGAAGCTTGCTAATCTAGTTTGCAAGGAGTGTCAATTTGGGAAACAGACAAGAACAAGTTTCAAAAGCAAGGATCAATCAATTGGAGGACTACTTGAGCTAGTGCATACAGACTTGTGTGGACCTACTAGAGTAAGAAGTTTGCAAGGAGACAAAGCATGGAATAAAGAGACAGCTATCTGTGCCCAGAAGTCCACAACAAAATGGAGTGGTTGAAAGGAAAAATAGAACAATTCAAGAAGCTGCTAGAACCATGATGAAGGAAGCTCATCTTCTAGAAGCATATTGGAGAGAGGCAATTCACATCGTAGTATATATCCTAAATAGAGTTCAATTAAAAGGTAATAGTTCAAAAACGCCCTATGAATTGTGGCATGGTAGAGTTCCTACTGTGAAATACTTCAAAATCTTTGGTAGCAAATGTTATATCAAAAGAGAAGAAGATTTAGGCAAGTTTGATGCTAGATGTGATGAAGGAATCTTCCTTGGTTACTGCACCAAGAGTAAGGCCTACTAGTGCTATAATAAGAGACTGAATAAAATCATTGAAAGTACAAATGTCAAAGTTGATGAGTGTAAAGAAAGGTCTTTAGAACCAAGTGGATATGAGTCAGATGATCCAAATGTTTCAGAAGTAGTGCAGCATGAAGATAGCACAGATGAAGAAGAACATGCTCTGGTAAGTGCTACCAAAACTTCAAGATATGTAAGAATCAATCATTCTAAAAATCAAATCGTAGGAGATAAGGGCAAAGGGATCTTAACCAGAAGAAAAGTTGTAGAAGACCAAGTAAATTTCCATCTGATCTCTAAGATTGAACCTAAAATTGTGGATGAGGCATGCAAAGATGAGAATTGGATAAAGGCCATGGAAGAAGAATTGATGCAGATAGAAAAGAATCAGACTTGGGATCTTGTTCCTAGACCAACAGACAAGAATGTATTGGTACATAGTGGGTCTTCAAAAACAAAATGAATGAGAATGGTGAAGTGGTAAGAAACAAAGCAAGATTGGTATGCAAAGGATACACTTAGGTTGAAGGAATAGACTTTGAAGAAACTTTTGCTCTAGTAGCAAGGATTGAAGCAATAAGGATGTTTCTAGCTTTTGCAACATACAAAGATTTCAAGGTTTATCAAATGGATGTGAAGTCTACCTTCTTAAATGGAGAGTTGGAAGAGGAAGTCTATATTGAACAACCAAAAGGATTTTAGTCATCAGAGCAAGGGGACAGGGTATGTAGATTGAAGAAAGCAATGTATGGATTGAAGAAAGCTCCCAGGGCATGGTATGCATGGTTGGACAAGTACCTAATGCAAAAAGGGTTCAATAAAGGTATGACAGATAGTAACCTCTACTTCAAGATCAATGATGAACAAACTTTGATTGTTGCAGTTTTTATTGATGATATTATTTTTGGAGGTAATGAAGGTATGTGCTCAGTTTTGCTGGAGAAATACAAAATGAATTTGAAATGTCTATGTTTGGGGAGATGAACTTCTTTTTAGGTCTGCAAATAACTCAATTAGAAAAGGGTATCTTCATTTCTCAGTCCAAGTATGTGAAAGAGTTAAAGAAATTTGGGATGGAAGACTCTAAACCGGTATGCACACCTATAACTGGTTGTGAGTTGAGCAAAGATGATAACTCACCCATGGCAGACCAGAAAAAATATAGATCTATGATTGGAGGATTACTTTATCTGACTCAAACTAGACCTGACATAATGCATGTAGTGTGTCTTGTGGCAAGATTTTAGGCAGAACCCAAGGAATCACATGTGATGGCAGTCAAGAGAATTATGAGATATTTAAAAGGTACAATAGATTATGGTTTGTGGTACCCTAAGGACAGTGACTTTGTTCTTAATGCATATACTGATGCAGATTGGGCTGGAGATGTGGATGACAAAAAAAACACAAGTGGAGGTGCATTCTTCTTGGGAAAAAGATTAGTATCTTGGTTGAGCAAGAAACAGGATTCAATATCCCCATCTACTAGAATACATTGCAGTAGCATGTAATTGCACTCAAGTGTTATGGATGAAGCAGACTTTGAAGGACATCAGAGTTATTTATGAAGATCCAATTACAATCTTTTGTGACAATACAAGTGCCATCAATATATCAAAGAATCCAGTGATGCATTCAAGGACAAAGCACATGTCCATTAGGTATCATTTTTGAGAGAGAAGGTGACAGAGAATGAAGCGAAGTTAGAGTATGTTTTGACCAAGGATCCGA
The DNA here is from genome assembly GCA_027924645.1 of Cunninghamia lanceolata. Classification (NCBI taxonomy): domain Eukaryota; kingdom Viridiplantae; phylum Streptophyta; class Pinopsida; order Cupressales; family Cupressaceae; genus Cunninghamia; species Cunninghamia lanceolata. The sequence continues at coordinate 163,350 of BSBN01000892.1, forward strand.
TTGTAGATATTTTTACCAAGCCTTTGCCCAAGGATACTTTTGAGTATCTCAGAGAAAAGTTAGGGGTCATCACCCCTCCTACTCTAAACTAAGATGCATAATGGTGCATCAGTTCGGAGGTGTTCAGAGGTCTAGATTGATGCTTTTTAGGGCTACTTCTAAGGGGTAGTAGTCAAAAAGTTCAAAAGAGAGATTATATCAGAGTAGGAAAGTGCAAGTATGTGCCCTTTGCCATTAATGTCAAAGGGGGAGAGAAGTCATGTGAAAAACTTAGAGTGCAGATGAGTGCAGATGTGTAAGAGAAAGAGTGCAGATGTGAAAAGAGAAAGGGGGAGAATCTTGTCTTGATGGTTGTTGCATTTTTTCACATCATATGTTACCATCAATGACAAAGGGGGATATTACTACAAGTATGTGCCTAATCGGTGTTGTCATTGATGTCAACATACTCTTGTTGTCATTGGTGTCAACTATATCCTATTCCATTACTTATTTAGAAGACTTGTATGTTGAGGATATTGAGAAAATTAGCCTCTCCAGAAGAAACAAGTAAGCCACAAAGAAGTGCAGTACAGATAGTGAGTTGTATGCTGAAAAACAATTTGGTAAACTGCTCCACATTTGTTCCTACTTGAAGATCATGGTCTGCAGATTGGAAGTAAGTTAGAGGTATGTTTGAGGATGCTACATTTTGGGTCTGAGCCATCCGCATAAAGATCTAAGTGAGTTGTGTTAACTAGAGTGAAGCCTGCTTTTTCTGTAAGCTCAGTTGAGACAGGAAGACAGTATTTGGCTCTGCATTCCTCTGCAATAAAGTATTTTGCTATGCAGTTCTAGAGGGAAGCCTGGGATGATGATAAGTGCCAACAATTACAATGGTTCATGGTTTGGTGGTCCGTAAGCTATCTTTCTTTCATGACAGTTGAAAACAGTAGAGTTCATGTACTCTGATGAGAAGATTCCTATAAATAAAGTGGTTAAGGTTCATGCGGTTGCTCCTAATGATTATAGTATACTTGTGGATGTCTCATATGTTGGAAAAAAGGTAGATAACTGAGAGGGGGGGTGAATCATTTATCTTAAATATCTTAACTTTCTTTTCTTCTTTAACAATTAGTACAGTCATCAAAACATATAAGCATTCATAATCATGAGAGTAGAAATAAATCAACACACGTAACACAAATTTTTTACGTGGAAAACCCTGTTAAGGGAAAAACCCCAGGGTGACTAACCCAAGATTGTATTCTCTGTTAAAAGAATAAGAAGTACAAAATGGCACTTGCCAATTAGGGCTCACTGCTTGAGCACACTGCTCACAAGAGGCACACTGCCTATAAGAGACTTACTATCTACAAAGTTTATGAAAGGTAGCCAGGTGTTTGAACTGATGAGAGGCATCCACATATGCTAAGGTTCAGTTCCTGTTAGGCTCAATATACTAATCTAATGCACTTCATTCTCCTTTTGCTTCAGTACTGCTGTTCTGTTACATACCGGACCTGAATTGGTGCTTCCACACTTATCTCTACCTTTCTTCACACACTATATCATTATAAACACACCTTCATACCTAAATCCATCTGGTATATATATCTGCACCAAGGATTTCAACAACTTTCTAGTCAGCAACTAGAGTACTCAAGATATTTACAAAAACACTGATCTGTCGACTGAATCCATGCTTAATATGTGATGCGTAACAAAAACATAGACATAGAAGTCATCAGTCATGTCAGCCAACCATGTATGATCCCTCAATTAGCTTGATCAACATCAATTACTGATCCAGATTGAAGTCTGATGCTCTGCCGGTCAGTTCTTCCTTAGTCTGCTCTGTCTATCAGGAACCCAACACTTAGATGCTTATATCTTTTCCATGATTCATCACAAGAGGCTCAATCTCTGGAATATAGTAGTCATGATACTCCTCTTAACTTGTCCAAGTCTGCAACTTGCTGAGTTACATCAACTAAGAGATCTGGACCTGATTGTCAGACTTTGTTGTATGCTCTGTTCTTATTCATCAGACCAAAACGTTCTTCAATCTGACTTCTGATATAGGCATACTTTGTGCTACGGATGTGTGGGATAGACTTTGTTTCCATCAATGACAACATTCATGAAGCCACACAGTGTCTCTTGCCAACAATCTCCCCCTTTGGCATTGATGGCAACAATTAGTGAAAAATGACTAAGTGTCGCAGCAAACTCCCCCTTGGCTGATGCTCTATCTTATGTACTATTTTACTGGAGCTCCCCCTTAGCTGGATTCCACATTTTTCACTATTCCTCAGTCCCCCTTTGACATCAATGGCAAAGGGTGGAATCCGCACACCAAAATTTGTAAAAATCAACCTATACATAGCTGCATAAGTATATGTACATGTTTATACTTACATATGCTTAAGTATATCTGCAAAAGTGGTTTTCAACTGTACAAATTATGTTGCCCAACTCTGTTTCATCCTATCCAAAATTGAGATGTGACCACTCAACAGAAATGCATAAGCCTCTGCCCTTCTTAAGTCTACCAGATCACTGGTCAGGGCTGTGGTCTGAGTATCAGTTAAGGCCTCATGCATTGCCTCTAACTTAGGGATAATTATCCCTCTAAGTTCACTCATCCTGCTTATTATATTCTTCTTCTCTTTTTCAAGCCTCTTTATTTCATTTATAATGGAAATAGCCTGGCACTCTCGATTCATTATGGATGTGGTGAGGGGATCAAAAGTCTGAGATAAACTTGACAGTTTACTTTCTTTCTCTTTCACCTTCTTTTCAATATCCTCTGTCACTTTAGACTAGGATAGACAAAATTTGTACATTTCTCCACCATCTTTAAGAGCATTTTCTAGGCTCTTTATCCCAATACCTAAGGTCCTCCTATCATTATCTATGAGTCCCTGTACTTCAATGAATCTCTTTCCCAAAATCTCTTTCCAGACTTTCTCTTCTGCCGATTTTTCTAAAGAATCAAAATGGGTGCTGATAGAATTAACCAGAGATTTCAAATTACCAGAAGGAGAGGCTAAAGAATCCTTTTGGAAGGATGGCATGATCTTTTCTAGCATTCCAAATGCAATCTCTATCATCTCACAGTCTTCCATGTGAGATTTTAGAAGCTTTTCTTTTGCTTTAGCTTGGGCAAAACATGCTATTTTCATTGTTTGGGCCAGAGAGAGGGAATCAAAATTTAGTGGTCCTAGGAACAGTTCTGGTTCATCCATCTCCATCATCTTTGTGGTCAAAAATTTCTTTACTTCCTCTGTAGTTTCTCTTGCCGGAGACTGAGTTTTCTTTTCAGAGCTGTCATCAGAGATTTTCTTTGTTTGTTCTTCTTCTCTTCCCTTTACCTCCTCTTCTTGACTCATTTCTTCTTCTTTTCTTCCTTCTCCTAAGTCTGGAATGTCTGAAGTGGGATCTGGAGAAGAGATGTTACCTTCTTCATGAGCTTCCTCTTCTAGAACAAAGGAATCTAAGTCTTTAGACTTCTCCTCATCTATCTCTTTTGATCCTTCTACATTTTTGTCAGTAGATTCTTCATTTGATGCACTTAATCCTTCAACATCCATGGTAGAGGGTTCTTCCTCTATTTCTTCTATAATAGGAAGATTGAACCTTTTGAAGGCATTCCAGAGGATGTCTGCTGTTTCTTTTGCTACCTGATTAGTTTCTCCAAGCATAAGTTTGTTCATTCTTGCTTTGCTCCAGAATTCATCCTTGCAGTCCTTGAAGATCATGTTCATTTGCTTTGAAGTAATGGAAGGATAGAGCTGAATTGCAATCTATTCTCAGATCTCTAAATCTTTTGCCTTGGCAAATTCTTTTCTGAGATCAAGTACCTTAACTAGGCTTTTGGGGATTAATGAAATGATTTCAATAAAGGCTTTATTATAAATATTTAGGTACTTGACTGTAGCTTCTTCAAAGATCCTTTTGTCTATGTCACTATACTCATCATAAAATTTTGTGACTGGTTACAAGTTCCCATCCACTGTGACTGCCTTAATGATATCATCAATAGAGAGAGTAGGCCTTTCAACAAATTCTTCTTCCTCTTCTTCTTTGTTTTTACCGGCAGATGATTCCCCGAATGTTTTCTTCTTTTTCTTCATTTTCTTAACTTCCTCATCAGACTCTATTTCTTCATCTTCCTTTTGGCTTATGTATGACCTTGTGGCCTTTGTTTTCATTCTCTTTTCTCCCTTTCTGGATGTCTTGGGTTCTGGTTTTGAGGCTCTTGAGCTCTTAGAGGTGACAGGTGCAGAGCTCTTGGAGGATCTAGTTCGGGAGGAGGCTTGTACCAGAACACTTTCTTTTTCTGCTTCTTGTTTCTCTTTCTCAGCTTTTTCTATTTTCTCTCTATTTACATCAACTGCCTCCTTTGATATTGCATATCTTTTGGCGACTTCCTTACTTCCCTTCTCACTTTTCTTTTCATCTTTGGATGTCTCAGTTCAACATGTATCTTTACACTTAATTCTTGAAAGGTTCCAAACCTTTCTGCCTCAGGGTCCTTAGGCTGACTCAGCAGGTGTTGGACATGCAGTTCCAGGATTTTCTCATCAACCTCATATCCCATTGGCATAATCCAAACTGTTCTGGGCTTAACTACCTCCATTAGGCATTGATCAGTGTCTACCATGAAGCATACTATATCCTTGTATTTTTCAACTATGGTTTGAGGAATTCTTTCTCTAGCATGCATCATGCTCTAAAAGTTCTTGAAATAACCCCAGAGAGCTATGTTTTGGGTTTGAGCATTGCCAAGTCCATACATATAGTCTCTAATTTGTATGGCAACAGGTTTGTCATTTTGCCATACCAATTCACTTGATCCAGGCAGCTCATTCATGTTGTAGAAGAATAGACACAGTATCAAACAACCAAACTTAAAGGAGTTCTTCTTATCGTTCTTGATCCTCTATAGGTTTTCTAATAGTTGTTGTAGGAGAAGATCACATAGGTCATAGTCAGCATTTTCCCTTATCATTTGATATGCTACATATATTGTAGTTCTAGACACAGAGTTTTCTCTGCTTGAGTGATAGATCTTATACCTAATTATCATTGAGGCAAATTTGACATCCGGATCAGTGATGTCATCAATGATCATTGCTCTCTTGTCAAACTTGGATCTGGTAGCTTCTGTTACAGTTTGATTCTTGACAGCTTTGAGTTCAGGTAGCCCACCAGATGAGTGAAATCTAGTTACTGCCCTAATAGCATCTTTTGTTATCTTGAAGGGCCTTGTTAACCACATGAAGTTATCATGCATTCTACTTAGGACATACCAGACCCAATCATCTTCTACAAAATAGGGAAAGTGGATGCAATGTTCGAAGTGTTTCTCTTACAGGGCCTTGTATTGGGGCTTGAGTTCAAAACTTTCATCCATTAGTTGGTTTTGGTAGAGGTCCATTAATTTAGAGTTATCAAATTCCTCCATTTTGGCATGAATATAAACCCTAATATCTTCAACGTGTAATACCCCATGTGGACTGCTAGAAAAAGAACCTAAGGGATCAACTTCTAGGGACTTGTAGGGGTGTTTCTTGAACTTTGGACGCATCCTATCAGTGATCTTAACAACCATTGGAGTAGCCATCTTGCAAAATATTTAGAGAGACATATATTTAGAAGTGGAAATACCTTTTTATGCTTTTAGGGTTCACAATAAGAGCCGAAACAGGTCGCTGGTTGAGTCAGATTATGCAGTTGATCTTTGAGAAAGTTGTAAAAAATTGATACAGAGCTCTTCCTTTCTTCTTCTTGAATGCAAATGTGCAAATGATGAGTAAAAGAACCCTTTTATTTCTGCGCAAACCCTAATTTCCTTTTGCAATAAATGCACAACTTAAGTTATCCGGTTGCCTTGTTCTGAGAGAGATCTTTTCGAATCACTGTGTTGCACTTGGAATCATTTTCAGTAATGATTTACAATGTATCTTCTTTCCTCCAATCATCCCATGGATCCACAGATCAAGATATCTCAATTTTGAATCATACCGGATCTATCTGTGGATATTTTGTTTTACCGGATGGCCGTCAAACCAGATCAATCTTGGATGATTAAATTCTTGAAAAACTCCACGCAGATCTTTCATATTTTCACCGAGAGTTGTTTAGATAATTTTCTGAGGACCCTTTAATCCGCAACATTCCATGTACCAAATTTAGGCACCAATTGACTGGTTGGGGGAATTTATTTTTCTTTGTGACTCCCCTTGAGCTAGAGCTTATCTGTCTAGTTTTCGGAAGAGATATCAGCACCAAATTCTAGTGCAGAGCCATCCCCAACATTTTCTGTACTCTTCTTCACCCAAATCTTGCTCATCTCCCTTTGAACTTCATCCACATTCACTTTGCCTTTTCCCTTTTCTTGATTTTGATTATGATGCACCAGACCCTTTTTGTCCTGATTTTTACTTCTGTAGAATTTGGCAATGTGACTGGATCTTTTGCAATTGTAACAAACAACATTTCTTTGCATATTTGACTGATATCCTCTTGATTGGCACTGATTAGCCATATGTCCCATTCTATTGCATGCAAAGCATCTACCATTGAATGAATTGTTTATTTACATATTTATGCATTCAAGAGATTTGTGACCATACCTTTTGCAATTGAAACATTGTCCAGAGAAGGATGGATTAGTCTGATTCATTCTTCTTCTACACTGTGTTGCTTTATGACTGAAGTTGTTGCAATTGTAGTAGTATCCATTAAAGGATGGATATTTTTGAGCATTAGGTTGCCTTACCAGAGGTCTTCTAGGCCTGTTTCTTTGATTTCCTGATCCAAAATTCTTCTGACCGGATCCAGAGCTTTCACCTTTCTCATATCCTAAGCCACACTTATCATCTACCCTCTTTTGGCTTTCAAGAAGAACTTCAAGTTGGACTAAGCTTATCTTAAATTTTTCTTTGTATTCATTGGCAGTTTGAAGGTCTTGTTTAAGAGTATCTATTTGATTCTCAAGTTGTTCTTCATTGTCTCTAGCTTCTTCAAGCTCAGATTCAAGGTGACTGATTATTCTGTTCATTTTGTAACAGTCCTCTATGTTCTCCTTGAGGGAGTTTTTTAGATTGTCTTCACTTTTCCTTCTTTCTTCAATTTCTTGGGTGAATCTCATAACCCCTGATTCCATTTCATGCCTTACCATAATGACCTCTTTTGATAGCTTCTCACATAGCTTATTTTTCTCATTCAGATCTTCATTAGTATCATTGTCTTCACTTTGATTAGCTAATTTTTAAAGTAGTTCCTTTCTCTTTTTCACGAAGATACTAAGTTTTTCTTTTAGCTCATTTATGAAATCATCAGCTTCTTTAAGTCTTTCTCTTAAATCATTGACTTCAGAACGTGACTTCTCAAGATCATCAAGAGCAGATTGAAGTTGTTCCTTCATACCGTACATATCCATTTGAGATTCCCAGATCTTCCTCAAGCTGTTAGGCTTTGTTTGGAGGAACTTAGCTCTGATACCAATTGTTGGAAACAAGGCAGATAACTAAGAGGGGGGTGAATCATTTATCTTAAATATCTTAACTTTCTTTTCTTCTTTCACAATTAGTGCAGTCCTCAAAACATATAAGCATTCATAATCATGAGAGTAGAAATAAATCAACACACGTAACACAGATTTTTTACGTGGAAAACCCTGTTAAGGGAAAAACCACAGGGTGACTAACCCAAGATTGTATTCTCTGTTAAAAGAATAAGAAGTACAAAATGGCACTTGCCAATTAGGGCTCACTGCCCGAGCACACTGCTCACAAGAGGTACACTACCTACAAGAGACTTACTATCTACAAAGTTTATGAAAGGTAGCTAGGTGTTTGAACTAATGAGAGGCATCCACATATGCTGAGGTTCAGTTCCTATTAGGCCCAATATACTAATCTAATGCACTTCATTCTCCCTTTGCTTTAGTACTGTTGTCCTGTTACATACCGGACCTGAATTGGTGCTTCCACACTTATCTCTACCTTTCTTTGCACATTATATCATTATAAACACACCTTCATACCTAAATCCATCTAGTATATATATCCGCACCAAGGATTTCAACAACTTTCTAGTCGGCAACTGGAGTACTCAAGATATTTACAAAAACACTGATCTGTCGGCTGAATCCATGGTTAATATGTGATGCATAACAAAAACATAGACGTAGAAGTCATCAATCATGTCGGCCAACCATGTATGATCCCTCAATTAGCTTGATCAATATCAATTACTGATCCAGATTGAAGTCTGATGCTTTGTCGGTCAGTTCTTCCTTAGTCTGCTCTGTCTGTCAGGAACCCAACACTTAGATGCTTATATCTTTTCCATGATTCATCACCAGAGGCTCAATCTCTGGAAGAAAGTAGTCATGATACTCTTATTAACTTGTCCAAGTCTGCAACTTGTTGAGTTGCATCAACTAAGAGATCCGGACCTGATAATCAGACTTTGTTGTATGCTCTGTTCTTGTTCACCAGACCAAAACATTCTTCAATCTGACTTCTAGTATAGGCATACTTTGTGCTACGGATGTGTGGGATAGACTTTGTTGCCATCAATGACAACATTCATGAAGCCACACAGTGTCTCTTGCCAACATCATAATCATGTTCCTATCTGGACTTTGGTCCGCATTAATAAATTGAGATGGTGTGTGGAGATTTCTCTTAGATAACGTAGCGTGTAACTAGTCTTGGCCGACCTGGTTGATCCTAGTGATTGTAGAGATCTCTAGAAGATTGTGGAAGTGTGTTGTGGCATGGAAGATCATGCTTGAGTCCTAGCTAAGGCATGACATGATCCAGTTTTCATTCCCTTTGCATGATGTTGCAATAGGTCAGGACCTATTTTGTAAATGTTTGTAATACCAACCTTGGAGATTGTTACAATGGTTGATGCTAACCTTGATTATCATTCCAAGGTTGATGTAGTGTATAAATACTTGTAATTGAGTCATGGAAAAGTGGACCTTGAGAGAAAATGAGAATACATTAAGAAAGGTCCAAAGGCAGAGTAGAGAAGAGGAAGAGGAAAGAAGAGGAAGAGCAGAGCAAAGGAAAAGCAAGGCAGAGGAAGAGCTGAGCTGAGGAATTATTTACTCACAATAAAGAAAGGTGTTCATAGTGGTAGTGAATTTGGCAGTAAGCCACCAGTAGGGTTTAACAGCCCTCAGGGTTTAACAACCCTTATTGTAATCTTGCTAGGTTTAGGGATGAGGCAGTGAGCCTGCTAGACCTAGTTGTTCTTCATGGCAGTAAGCTAGTATGTTTAGGCCTGTGGGGTAACCAAGCTTGAACATCACTATTTCAAGATTGAAATATATATTAAGAGTTAATCCTCCATGTAGTTTTTCCCCACCTTGGGGTTTTCCACGTAAATCTGGTGTCTCTTGTGTTTGATGTTGTTAAGTTTCTGATTTCATGCACTCATTATTAAATCATAATAATTGTGGATAATTTATGAATGTTTAATTGTAGAAAGTGTTTAAGTTTTTGTGACAATTGATTCACCCCCCTCCCTCAGTTGTCTGGTGCATATCAATAGTTTGGTATACTCATAGATATACATAGTTTTGTCTTGGGTTTTTTTCACAAGATTGTTCATTTCATCCAACATGGGGAGAAGACTAGCTAAAGTTAAGACTGTCTCTATATCACTTAACCTATGTAAGAGGTCAAGAGCTTTGTCTACTGTGTTGCGATGCTCGTACATTATTCTGATCAAGGATGGATATTCTAAAAGAACTCGTTGCACTGGTCCATGCAAGGAGATTCATCTGGTATCAACATCCTTTAGAAGCTTGTTTCCTGCTATTATTCCCTCAGAAAAATTTTGAAATTCCACAAAATGGTTGGGACTTCGGCAGAAGTATGCGTGGAGCTCACGGACTAGATTTTCAACTTTTGATATTGTAGGAAACTTGCTTACAATTTTAAATGCTAAATTCATTCTATGGGCCATGCAGTGAATGCCAAGCATGTATGGTGCACAAGTAGTTTGTTATTTTGTGTAAAGATCGGTCCTACGACCTTGCATTACTGCAGCTCCATCAGCTCCTACACACACCATCTTTTTGGCAATTGTCAAGTCATCCATACCTACAATTTCATTCAAAGACTTCTTAACTAGTTCAAATAGATTTTGTGATGTTGAACTATCCTTCATTTTATGAACACAACATAGATGAGCTCGACGGACATGTTCTTTTTTATAGTATACACATGCATACAGACCCAAGAAGTATTATCTACCGTAGTAACTTCATCTAGAGATAATGCAATGAAGTTTGACTCTTTTACATTCTCCTTTAAATCTTGCTTTTCCATTGCAGTGAGACAGTTTGCCCATTCCCATCCAGTGTTTATTGACCAATGTGTGTTAGGATAGTGAGGAACGCTAAAAAAAGATAATAAATTACTATACTCTTGGTAGTTTGTTATAGAACACCTTCTGGACAAAATATGAAAAACAACACTCATTTGAATAGTTTTTGCCAGTTGTGCTCCTTCCATTGCCTTTCCAAATTGAGCCTTGATTGTACATCCACTTGCAGCAAGCCTTGTCATTCTTTTCTTATACTCATCATTTTCCACGACATACTTCACATGAAGACATTCTTCCTTTGATTTCCATCTTACTACTAATATTTCCTTTCCATCTATGATTTGTTTTTCATAAACTTTACCTATATGCTTTTCTATAGTGTCAAGATTTAGCTACAATTTCTTGTATCTTTTACATTTCCAACTACAAATCACACACTTGCATTCTGTTGGTTGTTCATTTTTGTTTTCTTTCTCCACTAGTTCAATGAATGGGTACTTTGACACCCAATCAAGCTAAAAATTCCTTGACATTTCCCACTCACGCCCCAGTTTTGAATCTTTTGATTTGTCTTTTGAATATTTTGATTTGCCTTTTGAATCTTTTGATTTTCCTTTTCTTTTCTTCTTGCCAACATCATCTACAATGCCAGCATTTTCTTTTTCATCCAAGTCAATTATCTCAATCTGGCTAACCGGGGTTTCCCTTGGAACATCTTCTGCGGTATTGCCATCCTTAATCTGGCTAACCAGCGTATCCCTTGGAACATCTTCTACAGTATTGCCATCCTCATTTTGGCTAACCAAGGTATCCCTTGGAACATCTTCTGTGGTATTGCCATCCACATTTGACTCAATGGCAATCCCACCTTGTGGTGGTGGTGAGGTATTGTGAATGGCTTCTTCATTATTATTTGGTGCAAGAGTTGATGGTGTAGCTCCATTTTGATTTGATGGATCAGAAACATTGTCAGTTCCAAAGTAAGATTGTATACTAACTCCACCTTTTCAGCATTTTGATGGCCTCCTAGTCCCTTCACCACCCTGAGGAGTCTTACCCTTGTCACACTTACGGCTCGACATCTTGATCTCCCACTTCGAATAAAAGCTAGAAAAAAATGTCTTGTTTAAGGACATACTCATAGAATATAGATCCCATTCCCTACTAAATATCTTCTTTAAGATTGAATCAAGAATGGAAGAGAGATAAAGAAATCTTCTAACACTAATACTATGAAGAAATGATTACTCACCTTTAAGTTTAGGTTTTCACTGACTTGTTATTCGTTAATGCAGGAATGCCTGTGTTGTAAGTTTGTAACTTTGCCTACGATCAACTTCAAGGTTCCAACTCCAACTTCCAAAATCTGAATCGAGAGCTCACAAGTTCAGAACTAAACAAAATGTGTAAGAATAAATCAGATTTTTTATTGTATTTATATCAATCCATATTTGGCAAATTCTGCGGGAATTCTATATGGTATATTAAAAAGATTTGGTGAATCCTGCGTGATTATATAAGGAATACGTTTAAGTGTTAGTGAATCAAACCTCAACAAACTACATACATTGTAATTTCCAAGGTGAATATGGCCCTACGATTAGCATGGAGGTGTCATAGAAATTGGCAAAATGGCCCCTCATAATCAACTACTTGTAAATTTTAATTGGCGAAATGGGTCCTCACGCACAGTGACCATTTAATGGGGTTGGCGAAATGGGTCCTCACGCGTAGTGACCATTGAATGGAGTTGGAGAAATGTGTCCTGATACACAATGTTATTTTAATAGTATTGGTGAATATATAGGTGATTTTGTACTTGCTTCCAAAATTCTAGGCAAAAATATTAGTCAGCCCATTTGAAATGTGTAGTTTGTTATGGCGAAAATCTTACTATGTTGATTCTCATAAAATAAATCGATGGCAAATGGATATGCATTTGACCAATAATATGTAAAATCTGGGTGATTTGACCACCCTATTGGATGCAATTTATTCACCAATTCTGACTTGGCTGATCTGCGATATTCGCCAGTTGGCAAATTTTTGCCACTAAAAAAATCTCTAACCTAGACCACCTGGTAAATCAAAGTATAATGAAGATTAGAGAAGATATGGTATATAATGAAATTAATTCCAGAAGTATAAGACAAAGTAGTGAAAAGTCACCTACAAAAAACATAATGTCATTTACAAATGAAAAAGTAACCCTGAGAATTAAAAGGCAATTTGAAGAGACACACCCGCTCAATCAGGAGTCATCCTAGGTGCCTTATAAAGAAAGAAGAATTTTAAAAGAGGATCAAGCTGATAGTGATAATGAAAAAGAAGAGGAAGTGAAGAAAGATTTCAAGGAGATATTAGGAAAGGAGTATTTTGACATCAAATTATAGAGGGATAAAGGAAGGGAACATAAAACCCTAATACAAAGGCATAAATTGAAGGAGAAAAGAAAGAAAGAAAACCACCACAAAACACTAGAGGTTCAAAAAAATAAGATAAAGGAAAGATGGATGCCATAATTAAGTTACCAATATTTGAAAAAGATACAAATGAGGTAGCAGAACATGTATTTGTTCTTGAGTCTATTTTGAATAGAAATGGTATAACCAGGGATGAAACCAAATTATTTGACTTTATTGGGACATTGCAGAATGATGCTCTAAAATGGTACATAAAGGCTTGTCCTAGACATGAAAAAACATGGGTTGAAGTTAAGAAGGAGTTCTTGGAAAATTTTGAAACTTTGGAGATACCTATTGAAGGAGTTAGTAAAATGAGATAATTAATATAGAAAGAAGGAGAAAGTATAAAGGAGTTAGATAAAAGATTTAAAGAAATAGTCCACAAACTAGAAGAACCATTAACTAAAAAGTAGAAGATTGAATGGTTCACATATGGGATAAGCCTAGATCTAAGAGCATCTCTATATGGAAGAATATTTAAAACATATGTAGAAGTTGTTACATTAGCCTGCCACATTGAGTCACAGATGTGGCACAAATAAGATAAAACCAAAAAACATGGAATTGGAAAGAATGCGATTAGAATTAGAGCAATTGAAACTAAAACAAGAAATATTGGCAAAGCAGGATGAAAAATCCCACAAAAAAGGCCAAACATATGGTGTTCATATTGCACAAAAGGACACATTAGAAATGAATGCCCAATGATGAAAGGTGAAAGACATACTGTCAAATTAAAGGTAGATATAAAGGTAATGCCTACAAAAACTAATACCATATATTGTGGATTATATGGAGAATGGGATGATCATGAAACACTGGATTATCGTTCACAATTATTCAAGGTGAGAGAAGATGATGATGATCATGAACCTTGGTGTAACGTACATCCTAAAAAAAAGAAAAAAATAATACCATGGCATATGTAAAAGGTCTGGTAGAAAGACCATTATATCTTTAAGATCAGGGGTATAAGTGTTAGCAAGTTACTTGGTATAGAACAGAGCCAACCAGAGGATACTACACACTATGTGGAGGCTAGAAGTTGACAGAAGATGATGAATAACACATACCTATTATGCAATAGATATAGTACATATAGATAGAGAAGAATATGAGTAAGATATAGGATAGATTTTGATGTAAGAATGACATAGAAGTCATGTGTGTAACTATTGAGGCAGAGACTTAGACTTGTCAAAGGATAGATAGATGATGTATGTATTTGATGACTGCTAATATACATATTTAGAGATCTACTGATATCGAGTAATACTGTGTTATCTTGCTATGATGTATATTTGATACTATGTTTTGTTATTCTTTTTTTTTCTATGAATCTCGAGCTACTTGACCGATGTATAAGCTGACTACAAAGACTTGACTAAGTACTGGATCTCTAGACCGGTATCCCCTCTACATTTCTTGCTAACATTTGGTTCCATTGCCAAGACCTTGGAAGAGGGTAGTTAAAGACTAAAAGGGAAAAACATCTGGAGAAGTAGTGTAGAGTTTCAGAAAAGAGAAAAGGTGAGGTTGGTGGGAAATTTTTTTAAATTGCAAAGGAATTCAAATCTCCTTAAGTTTCTACCTCTGTGAGAGGGGGCACACACTTAAGGGGATGTCAAGTGGGAAGCGGGTAGGGTCTGCAAGGACCTTTCAAATGATGTGACTCTTCAAATAAGGATTCCATGGGATATAAGAGGACTAATGGAATACCAAATCAAGAAAACCCATGGAAAAAGGGGAGAAGCAGAGGAAAAGAGAGATTGACAAAGAAATCAGAACTGATATGGATATAAGCATAGAAGAGAGATTGAAGAAAAATTAGGAAAGACAAGAAATTTACCGTAGAAGAATGGAAAGGGCACAAATGATGGAGGAAGGAGGGATAATAGAAGGTGTGGAAGAGAAGACATAATAATTTGAAGAGCATGCCACTAAGGATGCTACCGAAAGGAAGGAAGAAGACAAGTGCATCATGAAGGATGTTGTTGAGCATGCCAAGGAGGGTGTTACTAGAGAAAGGAGATCAGAAGGTGAAGAGATAGAAGATATTATGAAGAATTTTGTTGAGCATGCCATGGAGGGTGCTGCCGAAGAAGAATGTAGAAGGGAAAGAGAAGAAACAGGTGAACTAAGGTTTATGTCGCAGACTCTTGGAACATATGAGTTAACACCAAATATTTTTAAGATGGATGAGGAATATATAGAGGAGTTCATTTTTTGAAGCATATAGGAGATAAGAGAAGGAGGAGAAGATGCAGTAAACATTGAGAGGAGTTTTGAGGGTTTTGGAAGGTTATTTGAATCATTATTGGATGCTGACATGATGTCATTCACAAAGAAAAGAGAATCCTCTAATTTGAAGAGACACAACCCTTGGACCATGAGTCACCCTGAGTGCCATATAAAGTCAAGAGAATTTTAGTAGAGAAGGAATATATTCAAGAAAATAAGGAAGCAGAGAGAATAGCAGAGATCCAGAGCAATTTTGTAGAGGTTTTAGGAGAAAAGTACTTTGAGGTCTCACTACAAAGAGATAAGGGAAGAGAAGGGAAGTAAGTTGATAAAAGATAGCATAACTAAAGGAGCAGATTGGACGAAACTCACCACAGAGTACCGAAGATTGTGAGAGAAACAGTCATGGATACACTTATTAAGTTACCTATATTTGAGAAGGATACTACTAAAGTAGTAAAGAATATTTTTGTCTTGGAGTCTATTTGGAACCAAAAGGGAGTAACAAGGGATGAAACCAATCTATTTAACTTCATAAGAACCTTCCAGAATGAAGCATTGAAGTGGCATAGGAAGACATACCTGAATAGTGACAAGGATTGGGATGAGATCAAGAAGGTAAGTTTTGGAGAATTGTGGAGTTCTGAATGTTCTGACAGAAGGGGTGAAAGGAAACTAGGTGTGCAGAAAATGCTTCCTACACTAATCTAATGAGAAGAGATGTGTGCAAATTCTCTTTAACCTTTACAATTACAGTGTTATTAACCCAACAATAGAGATATTGCAGCAATACACAACACAAGAATGTAAGACATAAGAGAGAGAGACAAGATATAACATGGGGAAAACCCTTACGAGTGAAAAACCCCACACTCCAAAACCTGCACAATGTATTATCTAAAAAATAAAGTTTACAACACACTTGCAATGTAAGTCTTTACAAGAGTCTTCAACACTCATATCTGGAGATAATTTGGCAGCATAACAGTACCTATCAATCACATAATACATCTCTCAAAGTACCTTCTTAAATAGAAGTTTACAAGGCAAAAATGAACTTTCCTTGAGATGGGCGTCCAACTTGGCCTCATGGCCCAAAAACTGTGCCTAGGGACACTTGTCCAACACTGTAGCATGGTCATGACACTTGTCACATCACCCCATCCCAATATGGTTGCCTATTCCCAAGTTGGGCAATGACAGATGCTCTTACGCATCTTACTATTGTCATAGAATCTGTCATAACTGACAGCTCTTAGAGTTGTAAGAGAATCTATCATAACTACCTAGAAATAACATATTCTCTTACAACACATCATCACCCTCCTTGGGGCACCCAAAGATGCCTTCTTCCAAGATGTCTTGTGACACATGTCTTCACTTGCTATAGAACATTCCATTTACAACTCTTATGCATCATAGATTATGTCATAGGAATCTGTCATAACCGTTTCGGTCAAGATTCACTTACACACTAGTCAACGTGCTGACACATGAAAAATACCTCTACCACTAAGTGGGATGCCTATCTCCTCATGTGAGGATAAAGTTACATGTAGTCACCTTCCACATAGGATGACACATCACCGTGCCAACTCCCACAAGATGACGAAACATGACTTGCATCCAAAATACATTAATAGGCAATAAATAAATAAATACAATTAATTACTACAAGGAATTACCAAGGTTGAGGCACCTTAATTCCCAACATTCTCCCACTTATTGAACACCTTGTAAGAGCCAATGGAAAAGACAGGATTTAACTGTTATAGGCCGAGAGGCCCATAGACTCTGAACACCATCTAAACTTCTCTATGCCCACTAGTTTCATCAATGCATCCGCAATATTCTTCAAAGTGTCTACCTTCTCCAAATTCACCTTCCCATCCTCTACCATGTCTCGTACGAAGTGAAACTGTACATCAATATGCTTTGTTCTGGCATGGAAAGTTAGATTTGCTAGGCAAATCGCACTCTGACTATCACAACAAATCGTAATTTGTCTTGCATCAACACCAATATCTAAACACAATCTCTTAAGCCAAATGGCTTCCTTTTAAGCATGATTTGCTGCCATATAATCAAATTATGTCATGGACAAAGCAACCACAGGTTGCTAATTACTCATCCAACTAATTGCACCATTGAACATAGTAAACATGTAAGCACTGGTGGATCTCCTACTGTTAATGTCACCCACCCAATCAGAGTCCATGAATCCTTGAATACAAATAGAATGTAGAGGTCCTATAGGATTACCATGATAGCATATGGAATACTCGGAAGTACCCCTCAAATATATGAACACTCGCTTTACCGCATCCTAATGTACCCATCCAGGATTAGCCATAAATCGACTAAGGACTCCCACTACTTGGGAAATGTCTAGTCTTGTACAGACCATGGCATACATCAAACTGCCAACAACACTAGCATAAGGTACTCTGCTCATGTCCTCCACCTCAAAAGAAGATTTTGGACAATCATTAACATATAACTTTATCCCCAATGAAACAGGAACACACAATGGTCTACAATCTATCATGTTGAACCTATCCAACATGGTCTTCACATACTTACTCTGGCTTAACCAAAGTTTTATGTTAGCTCTGTCTCTTCTAATTTCCATTCCTAGAATGTACCTGGCTGCC
Organism: Cunninghamia lanceolata; assembly: GCA_027924645.1. NCBI lineage: Eukaryota > Viridiplantae > Streptophyta > Pinopsida > Cupressales > Cupressaceae > Cunninghamia > Cunninghamia lanceolata. Next base: position 181,051 of record BSBN01000892.1, read on the forward strand.
CCTAGATTTTTCATCTCAAACTGTGCTAACAACTGAGACTTCAAATCAGAAATCATAGTCTTACCATTCCCAATTAACAACATATCATCAACATACAATGCAATAATGAGAATGCAATCATTGTCAAATTTATAATACACAATGATCTGATTTTGATCTCAGAAATCCAATCGACAACACAATGGCATCAAATTTCATATACCACATCCTAGGAGACTGCTTCAAACCACACAAAGAATTCTTCAATTCGCAAACCAATTTTTCTTTACCTTTCTCTATGTAATGCTCTGGCTGTGACATGTAAATCTCTTCCTCCAAATCACCATGAAGGAATGTTGTCTTCACATCCATCTGCTCCACCTCTAAGTTATAAGCTATTGCAAGAGATAACAGGAACTGAATAGATGTTAGCTTTGCAATGGGAGAGAAAATTTCACCATAATCAATTCCCTCCACTTGTGAGTACCCCTTCACAACCAATCTGGCCTTGTACTTTTCAACACTACCATCTACACTGAATTTCTTCTTGAACACCCATTTGCATCCAATAGGTTTCCATCCTTCAGGCAAAGGCACCAAGTCCCAAGTTTTATTCTTTTCCAAAGAAACCATCTCATCTTCCATGGCCTCCTTCCAGGAACCTGCATCTTTCATGCCCATAGCCTCTGTCATAGTTCTAGGATCATTAGTGTTAGTAAGCAAGGCAAAAGCATAACTAGAATCAAGCAATGAATAACCAAACCTATCAGGTTGCTTTGTTGTTCGTGTAGGCCTCCTCAAGGGCTAAGGTTAAGGCTTTGCTTCTTCTTCTAAACTTTCAGAGCTATTAGATCTCTTCTCATCATTAGGTCTCACAGGGTATGTCAGTTCAGTCTTCTTAGGGGTAGAAGGAAACTGAACCACATCCTCTTTCTTTTCTGTTTGTTCTGGCTATAGAACAATGGAAGAAGGTGTTAGCTCTCTAAAGATAACACTTCTGTTATACAATACTTTTTCAGCCACAGGGTCCCAAAACTTGTATCCTTTCACACCGACACCATAGCCAATGAAAATACACTTAACAGCCTTATTTTCCAATTTTGACCTTTTCTCCCTAGGCACATGTGCATATGCCTCACAACCAAAAACATGAAGATGTCTAACTAAAGGCTTCTTACCAGACTACACCTCCATAGGTGTCTTACCAACAAGAGCTGATGTAGGAGACCTGTTTACCAGGTAGCAAGTAGTGGCTACAGCTTTAGCCCAAAACTTTTGTTCGAGGCTTGCTCCACTAAGCATACTCCTAGCCTTCTCCATTAGTGTCTTGTTCATCCTCTCTGCAACTCCATTTTGCTGTAGGGTGTATGGATTTGTCTTATGTCTTTCAATTCCTTTCTCCTTATAGAACTTATCAAACTTTGTCGAACAAAACTCACCACCATTATCAGTTCTCAAACACTTAATCTTTTTACTAGTCTGATTCGTAACAAAAGTTTTAAACTCTTTGAACCAACTAAAGACTTCAGACTTGCTTTTGAGAAAATAAATCCATGTCCTTCTACTGTATTCATATATGAAAGATACAAAATATATAGATTTGGAAATCGAAGGGACACTAATAGGGCCAAACACATCAGAATGAATAAGGTCCAACACACCAGAAGACTTGTGAGAACTAGAGTAAAACTAAACACGATTTTACTTTCCATACATACAATGTTCATAAAAGTTGAACTCAAGATTACAATCATTTAACCCCTCAATGAGGTTTTTATTTTTCAGGGTTCACCCTTCCCACCAACATGGCCAAATCTCATATGCCATAACATTGTCTTTTTAGCAGCAAGCTTAACTTCCAAAGCATGAGCACCCTTGGGTACCTAAAATGCACTACCATTAGAATTTGTTACAACAGACTTTTTCACTGCCAGTTCCAATGGTGGGGATGAAGTGACTAGAGCTCTTTTCTTCAAGTCAGAAGAACTATTGCACTACGAAGTGCATGCCTCTAGTTGAAAATAGATTACCTCTCCGAGTACCCTTCACAAGTACCATAGATCCTCTAGTCATCTTGCATCCGTCCTTCGAAAAGACAACCTGCACACCTTTATCATTCAACTTACTTATAGAAAGCAGGTTATGTGCCAAACCTTGGATGTGCATGACCCCAGCGATCCCCTTCAATCATCCATCAGGGAATCAGATTGAGACTCTTCCATGACCAACAATCTTCAAATGAGAATTGTTACCCAGGTACACTCTTCCACCATCAAACTCTTCATACTTCATGAACTAGCTTTGATGTGAGGTCATGTGGAATGATGCACCAGAATCAATCAACCACACATCATCAAATACATGGGTGGCCAAGGCTGCGATGAAGGCATCACCATCATCTTGTGACTTGTCAGAATCTGAGTCTGGGACATTCTTCTTCTTCTTTTTCTTTTCCTCTTTGTATTCCTTTCAGAAATGCCAAGTTTTTCCATAGTTCCAACATAGAGCCTTGGACTTTCTAGGAGATTTGGATCTCCCACAGGATTTGGATCTACCTTTCTCAGCTTTCTTGTCCTTCTTTTTCCCTTTCTCCTTGGGTCTTCCACAAACTGCAAGAGCTTCTTTGGGTGCTTTAGAGGACTTTCTCCACATCTCTTCAGATAACAACAAAGATACCACTTCATCCATTTTGCAAGTGGATGTGGTACTCCCAATAGCCATAACAATATGATCCCACAAGTCTAGAAAAGAACAAAGCAAGGTCATACAATGATCCTCCTCCTCCATCTTCACACCAATGGAAGTCAATTGTGCAACTAACATGTTGAAAGCATTCAGGTGATCTGCAATAGATCCTCCATCCTCCATCCTTAGAGAATACAACTTCTTTCTTAGAAAAAGCTTGTTCACCAGGGATTTGGCCTAATAAACATCTCCCAACATCTTCCAAAGATCTTTCGTGATCTTCTCCTCATTGACATTTAACATGATAGAATCAATTAGACTGAGTCTTATGAGACCCTTAGCCTTCCAATCTTTGAGATCCCAATTAGCTTGTGCCATTGCAGTTGGTTTTACACCGAAAATGGTTTCCCATAGGTCTCGATCAATGAGCATGTCTTCCATCTTAAGTTTCCATAACTTAAAATTTGTGTCGTTAAACTTCTCCACCTCTAATCTTCCAGATGTGCCTGCCATCTCTTTCCCGCAACAAGATTATAGAATACTCTGCACAAACTCCCACTCAATCTAAGATCAGCTCAAAAAACACCTACCCAACAACTAGGACCAAGGGTGATCAAGATCTGATACCAACTAAAAGGAAGCTAGGTGTGCGGAAAATGCTTCCTACACTAATCTAATGAGGAGAGATGTGTGCAATTTATTTTTAACCTTTACAATTATAGTGTTATTAACCCAACAACAGAGGTATTGCAGCAATACACAACACAAGAATGTAAGACAGAAGAGAGAGAGACAAGCTATAACGTGGGGAAAACCCTTATAGGTAGAAAACCCCACACTCCAAAACCTGTACAATGTATTATCTAAACAATGAAGTTTACAACACACTTGCAATGCAAGTCTTTATAGGAATCTTTGACACTCATAGCTACAGACAATCTAGAAGCATAACAGTAGATGTCAATCACATAATACATCTCCTCTCAAAGCACCTGCTTAAATAGAAGTTTACAAGGCAAACTTGGCCTCATGGCCCAAAACCCATGCCTAGGGACACTTGTCCAATACTGTAGCATGGTCATGACACTTGTCACATCACCCCATCCCAATATGGTTTCCTATTCCCAAGCTAGGCAATGACAGATGCTCTTATGCATCTTACGACTGTCATAGAATCTGTCATAACTGACAGCTCTTACAGCTGTAAGAGAATCTGTCATAATTGCCTAAAAATAGCATATTCTCTTACAACACATCATCACCCTCCTTGGGGTGCCCAAAGATGCTTTCTTCCAAGATGCCTTGTGACACATGTCTTCACCTATCATAGAACATTCCATTTACAACTCTTACGCATCATAGATTATGTCATAGGAATCTATCATAACCGCTTCGGTCAAGATTCACTTACACACTAGTCAAAGTGCTGACACATGGAAAAATACCTCTACCACTAAGTGGGATGCCTATCTCCTCATGTGAGGACAAAATTACATGTGGTCACCTTCCATGTAGGATGACACATCACCGTTCCAACTCCCACAAGATGACGAAATAGGACTTGCATCCAAAATACATTAATAGGCAATAAATAAATAAATACAATTAATTAATACAAGGAATTACCAAGGTTAATACACCTTAATTCCCAAAAAGGGGTAAGTAAGATGAGAGACTTGATGCAATTGGAGAAAGAATCAATAAAGGATTTTGATAAAAGATTCAAGGAAACAACTAGGAGATTGGAGGAACCATTGACTGAAAAGCAAAACATAGAATGGTTTATTTTCGGAATAAGCCCTGAAATAAGGTCAGCCTTAGATGGAAGAATATTTGAGATATATGTGGAAGTAGTGACACTAGCCTGCTAGATAGAGTCTCAATCTTGGTGTAGACAAGATAAGATGAAAGAAAACCTAGAATTCAAATAGTTCAGGTTGGAATTGGAGCAATTGAAGCTAAGGTAGGAGATATTGGTTAAACAGGAGGAGAATACATAGAAGAAAAGACCTAATATCTAGTGTTCATATGGTACAAGAGAAGGCCACTTAAGAAATGAATGCCCTAGGATGAAAGGTGAAAGACAAGTTGCTACAATAAATGTAGACACCAAAGTAACAATGAAAACAACCATTTTAGTATAAAGTGGATTATGCAAAGAATGAGATGACCATGAAACACTAAGTTTCCCTTCACAAAAATTTTGAAGGAAAAGAGACTTTGTTGATGAAGAAGATGAAGCATGGTATGGTGGAAACACTACAAACTCTACAGAGAGAAGAAACATGACATATATGAAAGAAAGAAACTCATATGATCATGACTACAAGTAGCCAAGTTGGAAAAATCAGAGGAAGGTCAATGCAACACAAAATTCAAATTCTAGTGGTCCATCATATGGAAACAGCTATAATACTGATGAAAGAGAGCAATTTGGAGGTTACAAAGGAGGCAGAGGCCATGGAAGAAGTCAAAGAAAAAGGGAGGATGCAACATGTTTCAATTGTGGTAAGCTAGGACACTTTGCTAATGAATGTTGGGCTGAAAGGAAAACACAATGTTTATTTTGTAACAGTACAGAGCATGATCTATTTTCTTGTGAAAGGGCACAACAATACTTCTAGAATACACAACTATAGTCTAAGAGTGATGAGATACAAAACCTAAATAACCAAAAAGGAGCAAGGATCATAAGAAGGGCACCAAAGGATCAAGGAGCAAGAACTTGCCAGAAGAACAACAGGGAGGAAACAAACATATCTTCAACTAAATCTATAGAAGAAGAAGAGTACTACCAAAGAAGCAAGCCAAAATATACTAGAAAAGATAGAAGATGAAGGAAGGAGAAAGTTGCAGTACTGACAAGATAAGGAACAAATACCGGAAGGCACTATGTCACTTAAACAGAAGAGGAAGATAGTGAGGAGGAAGAAGAATTTGTCCCCTCTAAAAAGTAGCATGAGGAAGTTGTGAAGGAAGCCAAACAAACTATAAGGAAGGAATATGAAAAGGAGAAGCAATATAAGCAATTTTTCACTAAAGGAGAAGTAGAAGCTCTCAATTTAAATTAGCTCATCTGACACAACAACATAGACTTATTGAGAAAATGAAATAATTTTCTAAATACTAGAATAAGGTACAAGGTCAGAAAAGTAAACTCTAGAGGATGGGAACAATATATAGAGAATGGAAGACAAAACCACTAATGGTAGGTGTTCACATCAATCACAAAAAGGTCTTGAATGTTATGATAGATCTAGGAGCAGATGTTAACATGATCACAAAGAATCTATGAGAGTAATTAGGAAGACCTAAGTTGATAGAGACAACTTACACCATTATTTTGGTAGATGGATCTAACATGCAGGTAATGGGAACTTGGAAGCAGGTGGAAGGCAATCTAATGGGAGTCAAACATGTCTTAGATTTTATTTTGGTATCCTTAAAGGATCAAGGTGAAACTTTGAATGCATTGTTAGGGCTATGATGGTTTGAAGATGCAAATGGTATCATAGACTCTTGGAGAGAGGATCTATCATTTGAAAATGACAATAATATTATTCACATTCCATTGGGATCCTCAATGGAGGAAGCATATATAGAAGAAGCTAATCAGACGGAAGACAGTGATAAGGATGCACAGAATCTCTATACAATTTTGAGGTTGGAGGTAGGAGAGAAAATAGAAGAGCCTAATTCTAAGGGAGAAGTGGAAATATAAGATGATCACTATAGTATAGATAGTGATGAGGTCTTAGAAGCTTAGGTGAGAGAAGAACAAGAACTCAAAACAAGGAAAGTGTTGGGCTACCATAGCATATGCACGACCAGAACTAGCAAGGAAAACACACTGCAATTCTCTACATTTCATGAAAAATCACCATAAATCAATGGTGACACATTAGGGATGAACAAAAAGATTATATCTCAAAAGGCTTAGCAAGTGGAGGAAAAGAAACAATGAAATCAACATACCAAGATGACTGAGTTACCAAAGATACAAACATGACAGTCACAAGTAAAGCAGATAAAAAAGGGAGAAAGCGGGCAAGAAAAACATTGGGGAGACATTTCAGTACCAAAACACTAGATCATCAATCTTCTGAAGAAAGAAATGGATTGCAGAAGGACTCCGCCATGGCAATACATTGTCTCAAATCTTAACCACTAACAAGGAGTGGAACTTAAGTCATAAGAAGAAAAGCAATAAAGTAATGAAAGAAAAGAATAAAAAATGTAAGTGGTAAAGATTAGGGCACAAAGGAAAGGTATTTAACCCTAAACTCACCCTAGGAAATTCACTTTGCACTCATACTTTGGCAAAATCTAAGTTCTGAGAGAAGAAGCAAGCAGTGAATATAGTAGACAAGAGTAGAAGCACACATGCAACCAACAAAGATACAATGGCAGCCCCTGATCTCATTGACATTACACACAAGCCATGGCCAAAGTTCAAGAAATATCCCTAGAATGTTGAGATTAAGGAACACTAAGAGGGGGGGTGAATAAGTGTTCTGCAAAACTTATTACTTTATTCCTTTATTAATTTACCACATACATCCAAAAGAAAGAAGCATGAACACAAGAACAGAAACAACAATATCACAACACATGAACACCAAGATTTTTACGTGGAAACTCGGTTAAGGGAAAAACCACGGTGGGGGTTAACCCACAAGAATTTATACTCTATTAAAAGTATTACAAATGGGGAAGGCACATGCCTTCAGGCACACTGCCCAGAGCTCACTGCTCAAAGAGGTTCACTACCTACAAATCAATTACAAAAGTTTACTAGAGTGTTTGAATTGAGAAATAGCATCTAACAATGCAAGACTATAGTTCTGGTTGAGCTCAGTATACTGACTTTGCACACTTCATCTTTCTCTACCCTGCTTCACTACTCTACCATGATCCAAAGCTTGGATCTCTTCACTTTGCACTTGATTATGCTATACTTCGCACTTCTTCCTTCATATTCACAACTACACCCCTCGAAATGTTTGAACTCATCGATTATATATATTTGCTACATGAAATTGCATCAACTGCAGTCAGCCTTAAGAAAAACTTAGAGACTTTTTAAGAACACTATTTTGTTGGTTGAATCCATGCACAAACATCAATACAGACCAAAACCTCTATATCCAAGTCACCTTACATGTCATCCAATACCACTGGATCTCACAAATTACTCAACCAACACCTTTTCGTAATCTGCACAGTCATCAAATACCAAGTCAGTCTATTCTTCACTGGATTGAACTATTTAACCAGAACTTGATACTCAGATGCATCCAATTTTCAATCCCTTCATCATTAGAGGCTAAAATCTTGGATTTAGGTAGCCTTGACATCCCTAAACATTCCCTCAGATTTGCAGCACAATATGATTTGTTGTGGAGAAATATGGACCAAAAAGCTGAACCTTGTCATATGTCATGTTCCTGTCTATCCGAACTTAGACAAATCTGCAATCTGACTTTTGGTATGATCCACTGATGAAATTCGCATGTGTAAGATAGATTTAGTTGCCATCAATGAAAACACCTAACATGCCTAGCAATGTCTCTTGCCAACAATCTTCAGCTTTGGCATTGATGGCAACACTTAGTGAAAAATGACTAAGTGTTAGAACAACTCCCCCTTACTATATGCACTTGTGATTTCTAATGCTCTCCCTTAGATTAATTCTTCATTTTTCACTACTTTTCCTCTCCCCTTTGACATCAAGGGCAAAGGATGGAATCCACATATCAAAAGTCATGCAAAAGTCTTATGTACATGGGTCAAAACTTTAAGTATATACTTCTGCATATGAACACACAGTCCTTAAGCCTTTTTTATCAGCAAAATGATATCACCGAAAATATTTTTCAACTGTGACAATTCATTGTCCCAGTTCTTCTTTATGCTGACCAAAATGGATATATGCCCACTGAACAAGAATGCCTGTGATTCTACCTTTTGAAGATCAGTAGGATCACTAGTAGCGGCAGTAACTTGGGATTCTGCCAAAATATCATACATAGTCTCCAACTTAGGGGCAATCAGTCTCCGGAGCTCATCCAATCTACCTAGAAAATTGGCCTTTTCTTTCTCCAAATTGCTCAATTCATCACACAAATTCACTACTTGACATTCTTTGGTTATTACAGACTCAGTTAGAGGACTATAGGACTACGAAATGTTAGACAATTTGAGCTCTAAGTCCTTAATCTTCTTCTCAATATCTTCAACAGCTTTAAACTGATTTAGACAAAACTTATAGATCGTTGCACCTTCAGAGAGCATTTTGAATACTCTTTACAATGGTATCAATAATTGATCTATCATAGCTAATTATTTTCCTTATTTCAGCAAATCTCTTCTCATTATATTCATTTTTTACTTGAACTTCTGTTGACTTCTCAAAAGTTTCAAAATGAGTACTTACAAAGTGTATCAGACTCTTCAACTGACCAGAGGGAGAGTCGGATGAATCCTTTTGAAAGGTGATGCAGAGTGAAACGCAACGGGAGATAAACTAACAGGAAGGAGGAGCCAAATATACAAACAGCATGATAAAAATCCCTATCGGCTCAGCATCATCATCATATTTCCTAAAAACACCAACAGCATCATCATATTTCAACAGCATCATCATATTTCGGATGATCGCAATTATCCTCCTGCCGACTACTGTTCACCTCCTCCGCCTGTCGCCTATCATCATCATCATGATATTCAACGGGCGCAAACATCCTCCGGTTGCACTGTTCATCGGGTGCCAAACACTAGCAGCATCATCCTGATATTCAATATCACCTTCGTCAGCAGGATATCCAAATATCCGGTTGCTTCAAATATCCTGATGACGACAACTTAACACCTTCCCTTCGATGCTTCACTGCCTGACGATACAAGCAACATCATCATGATATTATTCATCCGGTTCCCTCGAAACCTCCTGATGATGTTTCACAACTTTCTGCCTATGCCGATACCTATCCACTTAGCGGCAACAGGATAAACTCGCATAGAGGGATATCTCAATATCCTGATGACGATGACGTCATATCCTGATGACGATGACGTCACACAATATCCTGATGAACTCTTCAACACTTAGACAAAAAAACTGAACTTTCACACCCGCATCTGTTAGCGATATGCGGATGATGAGCTTCCCCGAGAGATGATCCTGACTGCGATATATACACTGAGTATATATCCAACTCAAAACATCATGATGCACTTGCAACATGCAAACTTCAACAGTTTCACGACCCGATCCTGATGACGATACATTCACAGATGACGATGCGGCTTGCTCCGACTGGAAACGCACATGCAGACTCCTGTGTATCCGTCCACTGCATGTAAACACTCAGATCCGCTCTATTTCACAAAGACAATGTGACGATCGGGCCGGATCACCTTCAAACCAAAGTCTAACAACTTACCTTTCTATACCTAGCACATGAGGATGCTAGGCTGATTCACAGCATGCTCCTAACTGATCTCCTGAACAATGCAATGCATAAATAGAAAACACAAATGCAACCTAAACTATGATACAGGACCATTCCACCGATTTGCAGGATCAACCGGTGGAAGGGTTGAAAGTACCCATCAACTTGCAAACAGAAAAGAAATCAACACAGATACAACTGACACAACCAGATAATGCAAAAGATGAGATCTTATTCAATTGAGATTCAAATGTCCTGCTTTTACAATTCTGCTTCACAATATCTGGACTGATCACCAGTACAGCATACCACCAATACTACTCTCCTGAACATAACATCTATCAATCTCAATATGAACTCAATATGTCTAAACCCTAACAGATCGAAGGTATATATAACAAATCCTTCGAGTACTACCAACTCACTTCCCAGCGGCTGGGAGCTTCCAAGCGGCTGGGAGAGAGGACAGCTCAGATAACCTTATCCCGAACTCTAACTGCCTACACATACTCCTATGCTGATCTAATACATAGCATCGGTCCAATGGACCTTATTACATGATAAAGTCAAACATACTAAAAATAGACTATCCTGTCATCATGCTGATAATTATCCTATATCCTGATCATGTATGTCATCATGCGGACCTATATCCTGATCATGTACGGGTGCTCCTGCACCATACTCCCCAGAAGAAGAAATCTCAAGTCCACTTGAGATGAGAGTATCCAGGTCGGCACCATGTTTCTGTATCTGCTCTGCAGTCATCCATACTGCTTCAGAATTCGGCTGTCCCTTCCAAGAGACGAGGTACTCCAAGTACTTTTTGTTCCTGGTCTGTTTGACCACTCTGGTATCCAAAACTTTCTGTAATTGTGGGGATCATGTTGGGGAATGTCTTCAGCAACTGTATCCTGGAGGATATCCTGATCTACATCTGGATTAGCCTTGTATGGAGTTAAATCACATACATTGAAGATAGGAGACAAACCAAGATCAGGTGGGAGTTGGATCTCATAAGCATTCTGTCCATGCTTTTGCAAAATCTGACAGGGTCCAACTTTCTTTTGCATGAGCTTAGTATACTTTCCCTTAGGAAGCCTGTCTTTCTTCAAGTGAACCCAAACCAAATCTCCAACAGCAAATTGAACATCCTTCTTCTTCTTATCAGCATATTCCTTATATTTCAAGGTGGTTTGCTGGAGTTGGGTCTTGACCTGATCATGAACCTCCTTAATGGCTTCAGCAAAAGCTTCTCCTTCGGCACTAACAGGTTCTGCTGTAGGTAGATCTCGCAACTCCAAAATTCCTCTGGGATGCATTCCATACACTACCTGAAAAGGTGATTTCCCTGTGCTCCTATTGACAGTATCATTATATGAAAACTCAGCTTGAGACAGAATATTGTCCCACTTCTCTCCATGTTGTTTTGTCAAGCATCTAAGCAGATTCCCCAAGGAATGGTTCACTACCTCAGTCTGGCCATCCGTTTGAGGATGATATGCAGAGGAAAAAGACAAATTGGTTCCCAGTTTCCTCGAAAGGGTTCTCCAGAAGTGACCAATGAACTTCACATCCCTGTCTGAAACTATGCTCAAAGGCAATCCATGGATTCGGACAATCTCCCTGAAGAATAAATCTGCAATGTATGAGGCATCAGCAGTGGTTTTGCATGGCAAGAAATGTGCCATTTTACTGAATCTATCCACTACAACAAAAACACTGTCAAATCCTCTCCTGGTCCTTGGTAAACCCAAGACAAAATCCATACTGATGCTTTCCCATGGTCTGGAAGGAATGGGTAAGGGCTGATATAACCCTGCATTAGTTGACCTGCCTTTAGCCTTCTGACATATCACACAGGTTTCTACAAATTTCCTGACATCTGATTGCAACTTAGGCCAAAAGTAATGCCTTCTGACCAGATCAAGAGTCTTATCTAGCCCAAAATGACCTGGCATGGCTCCACAATGTTTCTCCTTGATTATATTTAACCTCATAGAACACCTTGGGATACACAACTGTCCACCCTTGAACAACAATCCATCCTGGATCAGAAATTCAGAGAACTCAGCATGGTATTTCTCCCCAAAAGAAGTACAGACCTGATATATCTCTCCAAAATCTGCATCCGACTCATACATGGTCTTGAGTGAGTCAATGCCAACACTCTCTAACTGAATCTGATTGACGGTGAGAACTCTCCTGCTCAAAGCATCTGCAACTTTGTTTTTGACCCCTTTCTTATGCTTCAAGGTAAAAGTGAAAGCCTGTAAGGTCTCTACCCATTTCATATGTCTGTGGTTCAGCTTCTCCTGGCTGTTGATGAAACTCAGAGCCTGGTTATCTGTGAAGACTATGAATTCCTTTGGCATCAGGTAATGCCTCCATTTCTTGAGGGACTGAACTAGAGCATACATTTCCAGATCATATGATGAATACCTTTTCTTAGCATCATTGAGCTTCTCACTGAAAAATGCAATTGGTCTACCCTCTTGACTGAGTACTGCTCCAATGGCCATGTGACTGGCATCACACTCTACCTGAAAGATTTTGTTAAAATCTGGAAGTGCAAGGACTGGCTGCTGTGCCACCTTCCTCTTCAATGCCTCAAAGGAATCATCTGCTCCTTGAGTCCAAACAAACCTGCACTTCTGTCCTCCTTTAATGGTATCCAACATGGGTGCACAAATATGACTGAACCCCCTTATAAACTTTCTGTAGAAGGTTGCTAACCCATGGAAACTTCTAACATCATTCATGGTCTGTGGAGTTGGCCAATTCAATATGGCACTCACCTTCTCCTTATCCATCTGTAGCTTTCCTTGTGAAATGACAAAACCTAAATAGGTGATCTCCTTTTTCATGAACAGACACTTGTCCAAGTTTATCATCAGCTTCTCTTCATGTAACCTCTTAAGAACTAGATCTATATGTCTGAGATGTTCTTCTTTGGTGTTACTGAAAATCAGAATGTCATCTAAATATACTATGACAAACTTACCAATGAATTCCTTCAGAACCTCATTCATCAGCCTCATGAAAGTACTAGGGGCATTAGACAAACCAAAAGGCATAACCTTCCATTCATATAACCCTTCATTTGTTTTGAATGCTGTCTTCCACTCATCACCTGGTCTAATCCTGATCTGATGGTATCCACTCTTCAAATCTATTTTGGTAAAGTACTTAGCACTTCCCAAACAATCAAGTAAATCCTCTATTCTAGGGATTGGAAACCTATACCTGATTGTGATCTTGTTGATGGCTCTGGAATCTGTGCAAAGCCTCCAAGTGCCTTCCTTCTTTGGTGCTAGTACAGCTGGTACTGCACATGGACTCAAACTCTTCCCAATCAGACCTGAATTCATCAATTCTTCAATCTGTCTGGCTACTTCTGCATTCTGTTCTGGGGTAAGCTTATAAGCTGCTTTGTTTGGAAGTGTAGATCCTGGAATCAAGTCTATGCAATGACTGATATCTCTGACAGGTGGTAGGGATCTTGGCATTCCCTCTGAGATGACACCTTTGTACTTATCCAATAACTCTTGGACAGCTAGGTCTATCAACCTTGGCTTCTTCTCTTTCTTGGCTTCTTGCTGTTGTTTCTTATTCACACTCATACATGGGATTAGGGCATATGCAACTGCACCTTCTGCTGCTACTTCTTTCATGAACTGTTTGCCTTCCATCAGCATGACCTTCACCTCTTTTCCTTTAGACTTCTCCTCTTTCTCCTTCAATGGGAATAACGTTACTTCTATACCATCTTTAGTGATTTTATAGGTGTTTTTAACACCATCATGCTGTGCCTTCAGATCATACTGCCATGGTCTACCAAACAAAAGGTTGCAAGCATCCATCTTGGTGATATCAAACAACAACCTATCCTTATATCCACCAATCTGAAATTCTACCCAAGCCTGCTCTTCTACAGTTGTCTGCTGACCTTGAGTAAGCCATGAGACTTTATATGGAGATGGGTGAGGCAATCTCCTAAGCTTCAGCTTTATCACCATTTCTTCAGACACAAAGTTCTCAGTAGAACCAGAATCAATCAAAACCTTACATGCCTTACCTCCTGCTTTGCAAATGGTTCTGAAAAGAGACTTTCTCTGAGGGGCTTCTTTGTCAGGTACCTTCATGGTAGTCACTGTTCTTCTCATCATCAGAGACTCTCCACTTTCTGGATATCCATAATTCTCAGGACCATTCACACTCTGAAAATCATTAGAGCTTGTCCTACTTTGATTATCAGGTTCTTTGACCAGATTTGTCCTCCTTTCTCCTGCTGAGCTTGTGGCCTTGTCTGGACATCTGCTGGCTATATGGCCTTCTTTGTTACAGTTATAGCATCTGATGGATCCTCTGCCCTGGGATCTTCCTCTGTAAGGTCTTCTACCTCTGAAGTTTCCTTGCTGACTGAAATTCTCTCTCTGATTCTGACTATTGTTGCCCTTACTATTGTCATGACTGGATTCTCCTTGATATCCCTGTCCATGTCCTCTGCCTCTAAAAGGACCTCTTCCACCTCTTTGCTGTCTTCCTCTTCCCCTATTGTTTTGCTCTTGTTTTCTCTTCAACTTTTCTTCCACTTTCAATGCCAACTGAAAGCTTTTCTGCACTGTATCTGGGTTATGCAGACTGAGATCTTCCAGAATATTAAACCTCAATCCATTAAGGTATCTGGCTACCTTCTCTTCTTCACTTTCTTTCACCTTTGTCTTCATACAGAGTTTCATGAATTCTTCTGTATATGAGCTGACATCTAGCTCCTTCTGCTTCAGGTTTTGCTTCCTCTTGTGTAACTGGATACTGTAATCCAATGGAATATAAGCTTCCTTCACCAATTCCATCATCTTCTTCCATGTGGCAACTCTACGTTTTCCTTCCTGCACTCTATCATCCTGAACAAAATTCCACCATGTCAAGGCAGCTTCTTTCATCTTTGACTGTGCTATCTTCACTCTCTGTTGTTCTGGTATCTCCTCTGTTACAAAGAAATTGTTCAAACAGTCTATCCATTCCATCACTGAATCAGGGTCCATCTTACCTGTAAACACTGGCAAATCCAGCTTCACATCCATGGTTCTCCTCTCCATGGCCTTGAGGGCGTTCAACAGTGGTCTCTGGTCTGCAGGAACGACCTCCTCGCTCCAATTAGGGATCTCTTCTTCTTCCCTATCATCTTCTCTACCAGCACCTACTCTGCTCCTCAACTTTGCTAATTCATCTTTCAACTCCTGATTCTGAGCCTTCACGGCCTTGCTTTCTGCAATCTGTTTCTTCACCAGAACTGCCAACTCAGCGTTGGTCATCCTTGCTGGAAACTCAGATGTTCCTTCGTCGTCTGACATCCTGCTTATCTTTTCCAGAAGATCCTAACCTTTGCTCTGATACCACTATGATGCAGAGTGAAATGCAACGGGAGCTAAACTAACAGGAAGGAGGAGCCAAATATACAAACAGCATGATAAAAATCCCTATCGGCTCAGCATCATCATCATATTTCCTAAAAACACCAACAGCATCATCATATTTCAACAGCATCATCATATTTCGGATGATCACAATTATCCTCCTGCCGACTACTGTTCACCTCCTCCGCCTGTCGCCTATCATCATCATCATGATATTCAACGGGCGCAAACATCCTCCAGTTGCACTGTTCATCAGGTGCCAAACACTAGCAGCATCATCCTGATATTCAATATCACCTTCGTCAGCAGGATATCCAAATATCCGGTTGCTTCAAATATCCTGATGACGACAACTTAACACCTTCCCTTCGATGCTTCACTGCCCGACGATACAAGCAACAGCATCATGATATTATTCATCCGGTTCCCTCGAAACCTCCTGATGATGTTTCACAACTTTCTGCCTATGCCGATACCTATCCACTTAGCGGCAACAGGATAAACTCGCATAGAGGGATATCTCAATATCCTGATGACGATGACGTCATATCCTGATGACGATGACGTCACACAATATCCTGATGAACTCTTCAACACTTAGACAAAAAAATTGAACTTTCACACCCGCATCTGTTAGCGATATGCGGATGATGAGCTTCCCTGAGAGATGATCCTGACTGCGATATATACACTGAGTATATATCCAACTCAAAACATCATGATGCACTTGCAACATGCAAACTTCAACAGTTTCACGACCCGATCCTGATGACGATACATTCACAGATGACGATGCGGCTTGCTCCGACTGGAAACGCACATGCAGACTCCTGTGTATCCGTCCATTGCATGTAAACACTCAGATCCGCTCTATTTCACAAAGACAATGTGACGACCAGGCCGGATCACCTTCAAACCAAAGTCTAACAACTTACCTTTCTATACCTAGCACATGAGGATGCTAGGCTGATTCACAGCATGCTCCTAACTGATCTCCTGAACAATGCAATGCATAAACAGAAAACACAAATGCAACCTAAACTATGATACAGGACCATTCCACCGATTTGCAGGATCAACCGGTGGAAGGGTTGAAAGTACCCATCAACTTGCAAACAGAAAAGAAATCAACACAGATACAACTGACACAACTAGATAATGCAAAAGATGAGATCTTATTCAATTGAGATTCAAATGTCCTGCTTTTACAATTCTGCTTCACAATATCTGGACTGATCACCAGTACAGCATACCACCAATACTACTCTCCTAAACATAACATCTATCAATCTCAATATGAACTCAATATGTCTAAACCCTAACAGATCGAAGGTATATATAACAAATCCTTCGAGTACTACCAACTCACTTCCCAGCGGCTGGGAGCTTCCAAGCGGCTGGGAGAGAGGACAGCTCAGATAACCTTATCCCGAACTCTAACTGCCTACACATACTCCTATGTTGATCTAATACATAGCATCGGTCCAATGGACCTTATTACATGATAAAGTCAAACATACTAAAAATAGACTATCCTGTCATCATGCTGATAATCATCCTATATCCTGATCATGTATGTCATCATGCGGACCTATATCCTGATCATGTACGGGTGCTCCTGCACCAAAAGGTGGGCATAATCTTTTCCAAAATTTTAGAGGCAAGACCAAGCAACTCACTATCCTCAATGTGAGTTTTCAGAATCTCCTCTCTTGCTTTTGCTTGTGCCACATATGCTAACTTCATCTTTTCTAGAGGGGAAAGAGTGTCAAAATTGATAGGTCCTTGAATCAGTTCTGGTTCATCAAACTCAAGCTTGTCTTTCTCAAGTAATTTCTTCACTACATTTGCAGTGTCTCTTGCCAAAAATGCAGCTTCATCTTTTAGATCCTTGTTGGTACTCTCATCTTGCTTTTGCTCTTCAATATTCTCTATTGTTACTCTTTCTTGTTCATCCTTGTCCTTAACCTCTTTTGCTTCTTTCTCTTTATTCTTCACAGAATCTTCTTCAGCAAGAGCATCTACTTCTGTATTCATCTTTGTATTTACTCTAGCAAATTGATCCAGAGGAATTTGGGTGTCCTCTGCATCATCAAGATTAACTTCCTCCACCATTTCTTCATCTCCTTTATTTAGTATTTCATCTTTCAGAATAGAGATATCAGCAAGTTGTTCACTTTATTTCAACTCCTCAACATTTGGAATGGAGGAATCAATTACATTATCAGTTTCTTCTTCAACAGTGGGAAGATTATGCCTTTTTAATGCCTTCAAAAGAATCTCTTGAGTATCTTCAACTACCTTATCAATTTCACCCAGCATGAGATTATTCATTCTGAACTTACTCTTGAAGTCTTGTTTCACTTCTTTGAATATCAAGTTCATTTGTTCTAGAGTAATTTGACGACATAATTTTATTAGACATGCTCCCGAAGCTCAATATCTTTAACTTTTGCATTTTCTTTTCTTATTTCTAGAACTTTTACAAGACTTTCCATAATTTCAGAAGTTATTTCAAATAAAGTCTTATTATAGATATTCAAGTATTTGATTGTTGCTTCCTCCAAAACTCTCTTATCAGCATCACTGTAATGATCATAAAATTTAGTCATTGTCTTCAAGTTTCCATCTATAGTAATTAACTTAATGATGTCATCCACAGAAAGAGTAGGCTTCTCAACATAAGCCTATGTCTTATGCCTCTTACTTTACTTTATGCTTATGGAGGGATTCTCCTTAGACACTTTAGTAGCTTTGGTGCCTAAGGCCTTCAACTCCTTAACCTCATCATCTGAGTCAGTTTCTTCTTCATCCACTTTCTCCAAACTGACATATGTTCTTTTTCCCTTTACCTTTGTCCTTTTTCCTTCCTTACCGGTAGGTTTTTCTGTAGTTGGAGAAAGTGACACACTGAAGGTTGAACTGGAACTCCTAGTAGTCCTTGCTATAGAAGTGGATTCCACTGAAACACTTCTCTGTTCTTTGTCCTATTTCTTCTTCTCGACTTTCTCTATCCTTTCCCTATTTTGTCTCACAGCTACCTTTGTTATGCCAAGGCTTTCTACATACATTTCAACTTATCTTTGAATCTTTCTCTTAGATTCAAGTTTTCAGAGCTCAACATGTAGTTTCACACTAAGTTCACCATATGTCCCAAATCTTTCAACTGTGGTGTCCTTTGGCTTACTCAAAAGGTGTTGAGCATACATATCTTATACTTGCTCATCAACTTCATACCCCATGGGCATGATCCACATAGTTCTTAGTTCAACTACTTCCATTAAACACTGATCTATATCCACCAGAAAACATACTGTATCCTTGTATTTCTCAACCACAAATGTAGGGATTCTTTCCCTTGATTGCATCATGTTCTAAAAATTCTTGAAGTATCCCCAAAGAGCAGTCCTTTGGGCATTGGAGTCACCAATCTTATTCAAGTGCTCTCTTATTTGTATAGCAACAGTCTTATCACTGGTCCAACACATGCTTTTCTTGCTGGGTAACTCATTCATGAAATAGAAGAACAAACATAATACCAATTTACCATACTTCAATGTATTCTTATTGTCCCTTTTATCTTGTTCAGGTTTTCGATCAGCTGGTTCTATAGCAACTCACACAAGTCATAGTCAACATTATCTCTCAACATCTAATAATCTAAATAGATAGTTGTACCAGATACAAAATTCTCCCTGCTGGAATGATATATCTTATATCTTATCACCATTGATGCAAATTTGACATCTGGATTAGTGATGTAATTTATTATCATTGCCCTTTTGTCAAACCTTGAACTGGTAGCATTAGTTATAGTTTGATTCTTTACTGACTTCAACATTGGTAGTCCACCAAATGAGTTCAACCCTGTCACGGCCTTGATGGCATCCTTGGTGATCTTGAAAGGTTTCATTAACCACATAAACTCATCATGCATCTGACTCAACACATACTGGACCCACTCATCTTCATCGAAGGATGGAACCCCTATAATCTAAATGAAGTTTTTATCTTGCAGTGCCTTATACTTAGGTTTGAGACAATGAATTTCATCCCTCAGATGATTCTTGAACAAATCTACTAACTTTGAATCCCCAAACTCATCTATGCTAGCATGAATATATGCCCTAATATCTTCAACGTGCAATACACCATGCAGAACATTTGAAAATGCACCTAGCGGATCAACTTCTACATATTTGTGTGGATGTATTTTGAATTTAGGATGGGCCTTTCAGTGATATCAACAACCAATGGAGTAGCCATTTCCAAAGATAGTAAATTTAGAAAGCTTTACAGAGAATACCTTTCGCCGGTTAAGGTTTTTGTTCAGAAATCTTCTTCATGCTTCGATCTCTTAGAAATCTTTGCACAAAGCTTGCCTTTCTTCTTTCTTTTTGAATTCAAAGTGATTTTGAAACCACTTGAGCTTCTTTTTATCCTCTATACACTTACTTTTTGGTGTAATAAATGTTGTTTTCCCTAATTCATCTGGTTACTCTATTTCTAATTATAGTCAATTTTTAATTGCTCTGCAATCAAAAAGATCTGCAATAGGCTTCTCTTCCTTCATTCATCATGCTAGATTCAGGTACCCACTTACTGGAAGGGGGAATTAGATTTTTAATGCAGCTCCCCCTGAGCCAGAGCTCCCATTTCAATTCCTAGAGGAATTATCAACACCAGATTCTGGTGCGGACCCAGCACCTTCATTCTTTGCATCTTTCTTCACCCATGTTTTATTCATTTCTTTTTGGATCTCATTCACATCTATTTTGCCTTTGCCTTTGTCCATCTTCTGCTTTGTTCTTTCTACCTGTGAGTTCACCTTTTTGCTTCTGCAAAATTTAGCAATATGTTAGGATTTGTTGCAGTTGAAATATATAATCTTATTTCTCTGACAATTACATGTTGGAGCAGGTTTAGATCTGCATTGCATTGCAATATGCCCAAACATATTGCAAGTAAAACATCTTCCATTGAACACTTGTTTGTTCTTAGGAGGATTCCTTGATCCACTTCTACATTCCTCAGCCTTATGACCTATCCTTTTGCAATTAAAGCATTGACCAGAGAAAGATGATGCATTTTGATTCACTTGACTTCTGCATTGATTAACTCTATGACCATACTTATTGTATTTGAAACAATTGCCATTGAAAGATGGATACCTTTGAGCATTAGGTTGTCTTACCAGAGGTCTTCTAGGTTTCCTTGATTTCTTGCTTCAGGATTTCTTTGACCAGATCTAGAGCTTTCACCTTTCTCAAATCCCAGACCATGCTTATCATCTGCCATCTTTTGACTATCAAGCAACACTTCAAGTTTAGCTGAGCTTATTTTGAATTTCTCTTTATATTCATTTGCAGCTTCTAAGTCATGTTTGAGAATGACAATTTTCTTTTCAAGTTCATCCTCATTGTCCCTGCTTTCTTGAGATCAAACTCTAGATGGCTAATTATTCTGTCCAATCTGCAGCATTCTTCTATTCTTTCTTTTAGAGATTGATTTAGTTTTTCCTCAGTCTTCTTCCTTTCTTCAATTTCCTTGGTTAGTCTCATCACCCTGGATTCCATCTCATGTTTTAGGACAACAACTTCTTTTGCTAGCTTCTCACATTCCTTTGTCTTCTCCTTCAGGGCCTCATCCATGTCATTGTCTTCATTCTAGTTTGCTAGCTGATGAAGTACCTCCCTTCTCTTTTCATTAGATTTACTCAGTTGTCCTTTTAAAGTCAATGAAATCTTCAGCATCTTTAAGGTTCTCTTGTAGATATCTGATTTATGCTCTGGACAGATCAAGATCATTTAAGGCCACTTGAAGTTGATGATTGATTGAACCCATTGAGGCTCCTTACCAGATCTTCCTCAAGCTATTAAACTTCTTCCAAGGAACTTGGCTCTGATACCAATTGTTGAGATTAAGGAACACTGAGAGGGGGGTGAATCAATGTTCTGCAAAACTTATTACTTTATTCCTTTATTAATTTACCACATACATCTAAAAGAAAGAAGCATGAACACAAGAATAGAAATAGAAAGATCAAAACACATGAACACCAGGATTTTTATGTGGAAACTCAGTTAAGGGAAAAACCATGGTGGGGGTTAACTCACAAGAATTTATACTCTGTTAAAAGTATTACAAATGGGGAAGCCACATGCCTTTAGGCACACTACCCAGAGCTCACTTCTCAAAGAGGCTCACTACCTACAAATCAATTACAAAAGTTCATTGGAGTGTTTGAACTGAGAAATAGCATCTAACAATGCAAGATTATAGTTCTAGTTAAGCTCAGTATATTGACTTTGCACACTTCATCTTTCTCTGTCCTGTTTCACTCCTCTGTCATGATCCAAAGCTTTGATCTCTTCACTTCGCACTTGATTCTACTATACTTCACACTTCTTCCTTCATATTTGCAACTACACCCCTTGAAATGCTCAAGCTCATCTATTATATATATCTGCTACATGAAATTGCATCAACTACAGTCGGCCTTAAGAAAAAATTAGACTTTTTAAGAACACTGTTCTGTTGGTTGAATCCATGCACAAACATCAATACAGACCAAAACCTCTATATCCAAGTCACCTTACATGTCGACCAATACCATTGGATCTCACAAATTACTCAACTAACACCTTTTCCTAATCCGCACAGTGATCAAATACCAAGTCAACTTGTTCTTCACTGGACTGAACTATTTAACCAGAACACGATACTCAGATGCATGTAACTTTCAATCCCTTCATCACCAGAGGCTAAAAACTTGGATTTAGGTAGCCCTGACATGCCTAAAAATTCCCTCAGATCTATAACACAATATGATTTATTGTGGAGAAATGCAGACCAAAAAGCTAAACCCTGTCATATGCCTTGTTCCTGTCTATTCGAACTTAGACAAATTTGCAATCTGACTTCCGGTATGATCCACTGATGAAATGCAGATGTGTAAGATAGATTTAGTTGGCATCAATGACAACACCTGACATGCCTAGCAGTGTCTCTTTCCAACATGGAAAGCCCTAGAGGTGGATCCAAATGTCACATTCTCGAATGTGTTGATAGATGTGGTGTATATAAAGGACATGAGGAAATATATTCATAATGTTAAACTTAGGGCACACAACTAAGAGGGGGGGTGAATCAGTTGTCCAAAACTTTCTTCAATTTCACACTTAAATCTTCTTAGTGATTAGTATTATAACAATCATGAAACATAATGCAATCAAATAGTCGGCAGAAACTCATCAACACATAAGACACCAAGATTTTGATGTGGAAAACCCAGTTAAGGGAAACACCACAGGGTGATTAACCCAAGATTGTATTCTCTGTTAGAAGAATAGAAAGAACAAAATGGCATATGCCAATTAGGGCTCACTACCCAAGCACACTGCTCACAAGAGGCTCACTGCCTACAAGAGACCCACTATCTACAAAGTAATAAGTATTACAAACTTGAACTGGAGAATAGCATCTTTACCATGCTTGGATCAATTCCATTTAGGCCCAAAACTTCTGCTCTGCCTTTAGCTCCCTTCTTCGCTACCACACTCTCATCTCCACACAACACCCACTGGAATGACTTCACAATCCCTTATTTATACAAGGCATCAACTTAGGAACAATCATCTAAGTCAGCAAACACCTACAAGAACATCCGCAAGATGTGTAATACATCCGGTCAGCCAGTCTCAGGAAGAACACCAACAACTGGTGGTTATTCTTCAAATACAAACTTTAACTTCAATGCAGACCACCAACATGAACTAGACATGATCCACAGATCACCACAAGCTTTCCTAAATCACTAAGAACATCCGCACTTCATTTGCTTACTGGAATCCTTCTCTCCTTCATCTGGAACCTCAAGAACACAGTCTGTCATCATTGTCACAAACGAATAGGTTCTTCTAGACCTTCAAACCATGAACCAATCTACTTGACACTTCATAAGGACGTCCTCAACACTTCCTCAAATCCACAGAATGGGATAATGCATTTCTGGATCTCACCGGACCTATCTGTGTCACTTTGTCACCTCTAAACACTTGCCGAAACTGGTTTTACTTGAACTTCCATAACTTCCTCAGATCTTCATGCAGACCTCTGAAATCTCTATTAAACTATCTTAAGACACATATCTATAAACCCTTTAATCTGTATCCTCTGATCCTCATCCTATCTGGGACTTTTTCCTTACTGTCATCACTGTTCTTCACTGTTCCTGATTGAGACTAATTTTCTCAATATCCTTAGCTCATAGCTCATCCAATCCTTATCATTAATGTAATAGGAGTATGTTGACATCAATGACAACACCGGTTAGGCCCATACTTGCAACACATAACACTTTGGTAGAGATCAACCACATGAAGTTTGAAGATCTAAGGGACACACTGTTGGGAGATATAGGGTATCTACCTGAATATGCAAACATTCCAATGAAGAAATTGGATATATGGAAAGACTTCCTCAAGTTCATAGATGCCCATGAATGGGTAAGGATCATTCTAAGCAGAGTGCATGATGAGTTTATATAATTGGACAAACCCTATAGAATAAAAAAGGGGGCCATTAGGGAAGTCATAGGGTTGAGTGATGTAGGGTCCCTAATGACCATGAAGGCTATCAAAATAGATCAAGTGAGGGAGCTAACCAAAGATACAACAAACAGGAAAAATATGCATGTAAAGGATATCACTGATCTAGGGGTGAAACATGCCACCATGGGCATTGCATACAAGGTCTACTATGCCAACTGGGAGGGTTCGGCCATAGCAATTGCAATTCATACTACCTACTAGATGGTGAAAGAGGGAAAGTATTTTGACCTTTGTGAGGTGATGCACCAACAACTATTGGAGAATCTACAAAAGATCAAGGATTCTAACTATAACTTTCGGTATGGAACTTTAATCATTTCCTTGCATTTTATTTTTTGAATGAGTTGTAGGTGTTGGGAATTAAGGTGTCTCAACCTTTGCAAATTCCTAATGTTGTATTTATTTATCCCATGTTGAGTTGGCATAGTCGGCACCTTGTGTACATGCAACATGATAAATTTTGGTGACTTTGGCAGCTGTGGTATCTTTGCACGAGAGAAAGGCATCTTTGGGCAGTCAAGGGAGGTTATGACATGTTGTAAGAGGAATATGATATTTTTAGTCAGTGTATGATAGATTCTCTTACAGCTATAAGTGCTATCAGTTATGACGGATTCTATGACAGCTGTAAGGTGTGTAAGAGCATCTGTCGTAACCTATCTTGGGACTAGGCACCCACATTGGGATGGGATTTTGGACAAGTGTCCTTAGGCGTGGGTTTTGAGGCATGAGTCCAAGATGGATGCCCATCTCTAGAAGGTTCCATATTTACCTTGTAAACTCTATAAAAATAGGTGCTTAGATGGGAGATATATAGCTTTTGTACAAGTACTATTATGCTGCCGGAATATCTCCAGATTTGACATTCGAAGACTCCTGAAAGAGCATTGACTCTGAAACTGTATTGTAATCTATTATTGTTTACTGTAATACATTTGAGCTATGTTTTGGAGTGTGGGGTTTTTCACCCATAAGGGTTTTCCCCACGTATATCTTGTCTCTCTCTTTTGTCTACTTTCTATGTGTATGTGTATTGCTGCAATATCTCTAATATTGTGTTAATAATGCTGTAATTGGAAAGGTTAATTTGAATTTGCACTCTACTTCCCTCATTAGATTAGCATAGGAAGTGTGTTCTACATACCTTGCTTCCTTTCAGTAGGGTATAAGGGCAAACAATGGAAAAAAAATATACTGGTAGGGTTAGAGGTTAAAAGACATAGCCTAATTTTTTGACACCAAAGCATTTAGTGCCACATATTGGGTAGTTTTCAAAACCCTACAAGAGGAGATGAGGGCAAGGGATAGAATCCCTTATGGAATAGTCAAACAGTACATCAAAGATATCACATTTCTGGTTACCAAAGAATTCACATACATGGAGATAGTGGAAGCAAGAACAATGTGGATACCTAAATTGCCATATGAGAAAACTGTAGTAGAGGTCAATACTTATGTAAAACACCTACTAAGAAAACCCAAAGGCACAAGTGCAGAGAGATATGACACTTACTTAGAAGTTATGGACAAACAACATAAAAAGAACACATAGGAACATATCAAAAATACAAGGATAAGCTGCACAAACAGTGGGGAGTTCCGGAAGAGAGAACTACCTCATCTCTAAAGCTAGCCACATCAACTCCCCTGCCTACCAAAGAGGCTCTAGCAATAAGAAGGTCAAATGTTACATCCCATGTGTTTCTACCATTTACTATTTACCTAGATTGGTTAATTTGTTTGATTAATGAATGATTGTGAAATCTTTGCATTTATGTGTTTATGAATCTTGATTTGAAATATGAAGAAAAATGGAATAATGCAATGTCTTGTATTATATATGATTAATGTTGGAAAATGCATGAAGCAAATGGTTATATTTTAATCAGCTAACTATTGTGATCTAAGTGGATGCAGGAATAGGTTGCTCCTCTGGAAGGGAGGGGAAGTATCACTCAGGAGAAGGACTTGGTCTGGTAACCTTAGTAAAACCTATATTGAGCAATCATACACACACAACCCTATTTTGACCTAGGTTATGTCGGGTTAGAATGAGTAGTGGTAAGTAATCTATGTTATGAATCTTGATTGCATGTTTGGATGATCGTGTGAGAATTGTGATTTAATCTACATGTTGATAAGTTTATGATTGCATAGACAAAGTTTTATCATGAAATGATTTTATGTTATGCATGTGTTTATGTGGTTGTCATTCACGTCACCAATGTATGTGTGGTTTCCATTCATTTGTGTCATCAATATGTGGGTCATGAGTTTGTTTGGTTTTGAGTGAAGTTGATATACATATTTATGCATATATATGTATGATACCTATTGCTATTATAAACATATAGATATATATACATGTGTATAGATAGTTATTTATGATTTGCGAGATACTGATGATTTGGTGAGAATGTAATCATGTCTATGTGGATTTCATGGCGATAAATGAGTTTAATAATAATATGTTATAAGTGATTTTTGTGATTGATGATATATATATAATATTATTATATTCCTATATATTTTAAAATAAAATAATTAATTATAATGCTTTAGGAAAAATAATATTGTTTTATATTATCTAATTGGATAGATTGAATATATATATAAAATTTTATATGATATTAAGTATAAAGTGAAAGGCATATAATTGGTCATGGGAGGCATGCGGCCTAAGGAATGGAGCAGCCTAAGTGCTACCACGAGGGCTGGCTGTTAAGAAAGAGGTGGTGGGTAAGACTTAGTCTTACCACCTTACCTTGTCCACTTCCTACTTTTTTCTAATGCAATCCTTGTGAAACACTCATGTACGCACATGGGTTTAGGGAATATATGCATCGCTTAATGAATTTCAAAACAAACTCTTGTACCACCTTTGACCTTGTCTTATGCACTCATGAGTGGGTGAAAATCATTTTTAAGAGAATCTTTCTTTGTTTCCAACGTGCTTTTGACTTTGTCCATTTAAACCAATTTTACTATGATTTTGGAAATGTGGCAATTTTACAAAGAGTGTTAAATCTTTTTGAAGTCTTCTTTTATTGTGATTGAATAAGTGTCCACTTATGTGTCCTTTTATTTTAATTATTTCTTGCCACCTCTAATTTTTGAGGGGAGTTGTGTCAATTTGGCAAGCAAAATTGTAGCTTGTTCTCTCTTGAAATTTTAGTATAAAATGAGGAGATCTTTCTCATTTCAAGACACACAAGTTTTGCAAAGAGCATTCTTATTCTACCATTTTCATTTTGAGTTAGCACTAATAGTTTTTGCCATTTTTGCTTAAAGTTGTGAGGAGAGTTGTTTTACTTGGGAGGAGGTTTTAGTTCATTGGAAGGAGCTTAAGTGAGGGAATCTCGTAGATTCATTTGGAGCTTATATCTCAGGCATAGGGATTTCTCTTTCATTATAATTTTCTATTTCAAGGCATTTTGTGTTGTTGTTATTGTGGGATGCATTGTTTGATTGATTATATAATAATATATATATTTACATATATCTAGTAAAAGATTTGTATTGTGAATGTGAAGTTAATCTTAGTAATAGAGATTTGTACCTAGATCGATTTTGTTAATAATTATCGATTGGTGTTTAGTTAGATAATTGTTGTAACGTTAGAAAATGTACCCTTGGGGGCTTTTCCCTCATAAGGTTTAGCTCCTGGGTCTTTAGCATGCATTAAGGACATTTTAGTTCATATTTTGGCATCCCAATGGAATGAGACCTAGGTTCCATGGCAAATTGGACCTAGGTGGACCCCTTGAGCTGTACCCTACCCAAAATAGGGGGAGGACTTGGGAGCCCATGCCTAGTCCTGCCCTATTTTGGGTTAGGCCCAATTTTTGGGTGTCAATTAGTGACCGTTATTAGGTCCCTTTGCCGACACGGTAAGTTTAAATTTCAAATATCTTGGCGGGAGTGTTTGTAGATGCATATATAAACATGCTTAGGCATTCATTTGTAAACTAGATTCCAACTAGATGATCATTGTGAACTTCAGGCATTCTCAAGGTTATTCAAGGCTTCTATTGTGTTGCAAGAGCAGACTTGTATGTTTTATGTGTTGATATTTACAGATTTGAGCATCAATCCCCTCATGGCATGAAGAGCACCTTCCTCCATGAGAGCTTCACTACAATGTGACATAATATTGTGTTTTCATCATTAATTCCTTTGGTTTTTTCCTTTGCCTCACAAGGGCATGCACTCTTTATCTGACAATGATGTTCAGAGACTTAAGTGTCCTCTAGGGCTTAACTGAGGCAAGCCTCTAAACACCACAACCCCCAAACCAAGTCTTGTGATTGCAGGTTACAAGTGTCACATTTGGGAAAAGTGGAGTTGCAGAAAGAATTGGTAGACATCAAAGATTCAGGGTTTGAAGAAAAGAAGGACATAGGAGCACTTCCAGGACTTGGGTGCTCACTCTAGTGTCCTCCGCATCTAAGTCTCAAAAAATAGAAGTTACAAGGCTGATCAATGTCATAAGGAGGTCCGGATTCTGTGAAGAAAACTGTACCTTGGACTAGGGTGCCTACTCCAGTGTCCCCAACTATTCCACCTTAGAACCCCAAAAATAGGTATTATGTGATTTGGTATTTTACTCCTGTTTGCAAGAGCTTTTTCTGTCTTTCGTCAATTTGTTGTCGTATTTGCATAATTAGGGTTTTAATGGTTAATTGGGCATAAGAGAAGGAAAATTAATAATTGAATTCCCTAATCCAAATTTCCCTACATTTGAAAGTGACCTAGGGTATGATAGTGCTTCCCACTCAACCCTAGATCCTTCAATGTTTAGAGTAGATGTGGATTTAAACACATAAAGGCTAAAACATTAACAAATCTAATTTTCCCCTAAACATTTTAGTGAACCCGTGTTTTTGGACTTAAATTGCAACTTGCTTAGTGTTTGTCTTCAGATTTGGATTGATTTCATTCATTCATTTAGTCATTCAATCTATTGCATTGAGAAAAATTCAAAAAAAAAAATTGAAAAATTGGGAAAATTCAAAAAAAATGCATTGTTGGGCTTACTAAATTGCATCAATTCTTCCTAAATTTTCCTAATTCATGATTTTTGCATCTGATATGATATAAACTACAGAAAAATAGAAAAAATCAAAATCTTGCTTTGCATTTTCATCATTTAATTGCTAGGGTTTTGTGGAAATTTTGACAATTTTATATAACCTAGTAATTCCAAAATCTAGGGTTAGTAGGCAAAATATTTTATCATATTTTTATACTAATTTTAGAGGGTCATTAAAATTGAAATTTGGATTTATTCTTTCATTCTAGTGTGAATTTGCATTTAGATTTAAAATATTTGCATGTTTGCATAGAAAATTTCAACAAAAACTAGCAATTTTGATGCATTTTCATTAAATTTGCATCGGCATGTTACATGTTAAAGCTTTAAAATCATTTATATATCTATGAGTATTTAATTTCCATCAAAAATCATACTTCAAAACATTCACATAGGATTCTGTCCCAAGATCTCAAACCTAGGGCTTCGAAAACAACAAATTTCACTAAATTTGGCCTTATCAACTTTAAAAACTTGCACCATATGTGTGTTGTGAAAGGAATTTTGGCATTATTTTTCTGTTATTTGGGTAATAATTTTATTCCCCTCATAAAAATCTTCACAACACCCTTTTAACGGGCTCTTGTAGTGAAAATTTGGTGAAAAACTACACTTTTTGACTATTTTTGCCCTAGGGTTTGACCTAGTTTGCACTCCAAGTGTGTTGTGATCAGTTTTATGGATTAAGGTGACTTATATCACTGATAATATTTTCTTTCCCTCCTAAAATTCCTTACAACACCCCTTTGGCTAGGTCTTGGAGTTGAAAAAACCATGAAAAATAGCCTATTTTCGCTATATTTCACTAGGGTTTGACCTTAAGTGGCACTAAAAGCATGTTGTGTTGGGTATTATGGCACCAAGTGGATGTTATTACTAATATTATTTTCTTTCCATCATCATTTTCCGCACAAAACCCTTTGTTATGCTCTCTTACATTGAGTTTTGGTGAAAAAAGTGCCTATTTTGACATATTTTCCCTATAAATCAACTTGGCATTATCACAGATTTGCATCAAGAGTGTGTTGAGAGTGATCTTATCCCTGTTTTTGACTGATATCAAACATATAATTTCTTCCCTTGACTGAAATCCTTGTAACACGTTTTGTTTCATTCATTGGCATTGAAAACATATCAAAAAATCAAGTATTTACAACATATCCTAAGCCTAAAACTTGGGCACATTGCTGCATGAGTCTAACAACTCACTACCCTAAGTGAAATATACCTTTAAGAAGAATCATAAGACACATGGGATCTAGTGCTCTTGAATAATTTGGTACTTTGAACACTTTCTTTACAAAAGGAGAAACCCAAACGTTACAAGACATTGCACCTATTGCAAGTACAATGGAAGAACAAACTTTCCATGATGTTGATGATATTATTGAGGCAACAGGATATGTAACAGATGAGAAAATTAAAAAATTGGATAGAGAGTTAGCCCAATTTCAATCATTTATGGAAAATGAGAGAATAGCTGAAGAAGTCGTTCCTACAATTCATAACATAAGAGAATTGATAAAGGAAGGACAAGATGGTGTTAATGCACTTCGTGGTCTAACACATATTGTACAAACTAACATTATGCCAGTGACCGAATGTGCACAAGTGATAAACAACACTCTATCACCATCTCATACACAAGTTTCGGCACCTATACTGACTACGGGAATATCTACCTTTACATCAATGATCTTAACAACTAATGTGAATGCTTGTAGTAATGCTACCACTGGTATTGGAGTATCTAATGGCACAAATTACAAAGATGTGGGATTTAATTATCAAAATTTGATTTCTAAAGGGACATCTTCTATGAATAATTGTTCTCAACCTCCTATCTATTCCATTCATTACTGGCTACCTATGACATATTCACAACCATCTTCCACCTATCATTATGGCCAACCACCGTTAACATATTTTCAGCCTCCGCCTATTGTATCTCAAGCTCCTTCACCTTCTCACCTTGGTTCCAATTCCTCACAACAAATCGCATCTCCAAATGATGCCATCTTAAACCAACTTTTATAGGGCATTACTGCTTTGCAACAAAAGGTAACAAATTTGACAAATTCTTCACAGCCTATTCTACCAACATATCATGCCCATAATCCATTATCCTATGCAATCCTGCGAACCCCTATGCCTCAGAGGTTTGAGACTCCTTGCTTTGAAAAATATGTTGAAAAAGGAGACCCTAATATCCATGTGGCAGCATTCATAGCTATGTGTAGTGATTTCTATTTTAAAGAGGATTTGTTAGCAAAACTTTTCCTACGATCTCTCAAAGATACTACTTTAGAATGGTTTTGTTCTTTGCCTTCGAATTCAATTCACTCCTTTTCATAGTTGATTGATCAATTTTTACAACATTTTCAAGAAAATATTGGACCCCAAGTCACTCTTATTGACTTGGTTCAATGCAAACAAGGTCTGAAAGAAAAATTGACTAAATTCATTAGTCGATACCAAGGACTTTATGCACAAATTCAATATCAGATGAAAGATGAGGACATTCAAAAGATATTTATTACAAATCTACAACCTAATATTCATGATAAGATCCTCTTGATGAAGTACAACTCCTTTCAACATTTATGCACCACCCTTCATGATTATCAACATTCGTCTAGTCAGTATGAAAACCAAAACTCATCAGCTCAAGTTGGTCAATCTATGGGTGGATCATTGCAAAACAATTTTAAGAAGAACAATAATAGGAGTTTCATCAAGATTAATGGACCAAATATGAATGTGTCTGCTATAAACAATCCAAAGAAACCATCATATCAACCAAGAAAGTTTACTTCAATATCTGAGTCCTATCATTCTATCATGAATCAAGCTGTGAGTAATAACATTCTAAAGCTTCCCCCGATCAAGCCTGTTGATCCTAGTAAACAAGGACCTTACTTCGATGGTAATGCCTTTTGTCATTATCACTGGATGTAAGGGCATGACACTGAAAGATGTATGCGTCTTAAACATAAGATATAGGACCTTATTGATTCAAATGTCATCCAGGTATCAGGTGTGAATGATAATGGAAATAAGTCGGTTGCTCCGCCGAATCAGAATTTATAAATCTTCACTAATCCTTTTCCTAAGCATACTGAAAATAATATGGTGGAACAAGGTTTAGTGGAAGTAGATGAGGATGATTACTTGGACTATGATAGTATCGTGGGAATGATTGAAGTGGATAAGAAACAAGTGGATAACCCACCTCGTCCATGAAGAAATGGAATTTATGCTAAGGTTCCTCCTCCGTTATCCTTATATGGATCAGGAGATAACCGAAATGCATCAAAAAAGCAAGAACAACAACCGATACAAATGAGCAAGATGGTACAGGATGAATCCTGCTACTGTTCTAGAAAGATTCCACAATGACAACTCGCTAAAAATTAGAAAAGAGCAAAACAACAAACAATAGTCAGAAATAATAATGGTACTCCCCCTCATAAGCAACAAAAAGTCTCATTCACACAAGGATTTAAAGAACATGCATCATATGATAACAAACAAGACTTTCATAAGAACCACTCAAATTTTGCATTAAACATGATTAAATACCTCTCCAAGAGGTTCGCGAGCTCTAACATATAATATGAAGACCCTACAAGTAAGTATTTCTAACCCTTTATATCTCTTGTGATGTGCTTCCCCCATGATGTGTTATATATTGTTTAGGCCTCCTGGGATGACCTCGGATTCTTTCGTAAGGTTCAAGATACCAGGAGACTGCCTCTGTTGCAACCTTCTTCTATTTGTATCATCATTCTTCTAAATTGCCTCTCTCTGATTTCATTGTTGTGTGTTGTGTCTTACAGACATAGCGTCGCGGTTGGTGACTTGGGGGCACCCTCCTATGTGACTGTCCCTAAGACACTTGTTTCTCCTCTCTTATTTATTGTTTCCCTTCCTCTAGTGTTTCCACCTAGCGGGCGGATGATGACAAACATTTATACTAATGCAAACCTAGTGTCCCTTTGGAGAGTAATAAAAAAAATGGATTTAGTTCCTAATATTGACGATGGGGTTGTATATCTTATCCGACGCTTGGCTAGTGGAAGCACTCGTGCTTTTTGCTAGTGAAATTCATGATGTTTTTATCGCATTTACAAACCTTAACAATACTGCTGCTCTATGCACCTTTATTTGCCTTTGAATCTAGCCTTGGTGGTACTCGATTTGGAGACCTTCATGATATAGCCCTACGGTTATCCTTGAACTTCAAATTCGTTGTATAACCTTGGCTCTTTATGTGGTTAATCATATGCATTGATGTTGTTGTTTATCATGATGTTGTAGACACTAACATGTTTCTTGTAGGGATGTGTTTGTGGGAACATTTGGTGATCGTAAAGTACATGTCACCTCTGGGGGGCATGGGCTTTGCAAAAGTTGGTGTTCCCTTGTGTGTTTTCTTCCTACCTTAACGTGTTTGATATTGATAACTAATATCAACCACCTTAAGGTGGGGGCATATAAGGTAAGTTGTTTGTTATAGATGCTAGCAATGTGTTTGACCTCAGACATAGAGACTTGCGCCCCAGAGTAGTGCATTGTACATCCTGAGTTTGTTTGCAATCAATCAATCAATCATGTAAGCCCTCTGCGGAGGTGGGATATCGAGCATATCCTTTTTCTTAAGCCCTCTACAGAGGTAGGGATGGTGTATTTTTCAAAGCAGATTGCATCATCCTGTCATTTTCAAAATTCCTATGTGGAGGCGAGGAGCGGTTCTATGACAAACTCAACCCTTAAGCGTGTTTTCAATGATTGTTGTGGTGAAGTCCAATCGTTGGTGTGTGCCTGTAATGTGCCTGAGATGGTGTTGGACCTAGAAATAGGTACACTCCATCACTTGTCTACTATGTTTTCTCCATGTCTTCAAGTGTGTGTATTTTAGCGTGCTTATTTTGTGTGGCGTGTTTGTTGCCCCATATATATAGACCAGCACCCTCGAGTAGTGCTTCCTACATTTTGGGAGGTTTTGTATGTCTTGCGTGTGTGTTGCCCCATATATACAAAGAGACCTGCACCCCAGAGTAGTGCATCCTGTATTATGGGAGGTTTGTTTACCTTCCAGTACTTGAATTTGCATTTCATATATATATGAGAAAAATAAAAAAAAAGATATCATTTCTCTCTTCCATGCATTAATGTGTCTTCTATGCATTGACTATCTTCTCCGTGTTCTGCGTGACTGTGACTGTTTGCTCTGTGTTTTGCGTGCCTATTACTATCTTCTATGAGATTGGTGTGTCTTCTCTGTGCTTGATGTGTTTGTTGTGTTTGTGACCTTACTTTAATGCATGTATTGGCCTCGTGTTTATACATACATTAAAGTGGGGGCTAAATGTAATGTCAGAAAATGTCCCCTTGGGGGCTTTTCCCTCATAAGGTTTAGCTCCTGGGTCTTTAGCATGCATTTAGGACATTTTAGTTCATATTTTGGCATCTCAATGGAATGAGACCTAGGTTCCATGGCAAATTGGACCTAGGTGGACCCCTTGAGTTGTATCCTACCCAAAATAGGGGGGAGGACTTGGGCGCCCGCGCCCTAGTCTTGCCCTATTTTGGGGCAGCCCCAATTTTTGAGTGTCGGTTAGTGACCGTTATTAGGTCCCTTTGCCAACACGATAAGTTTGAATTTCAAATATCTTGGCAGGAGTGTTTGTAGATGCATATATAAACATGCTTAGGCATTCATTTGTAAACTAGATTCCAACTAGATGATCATTGTGAACTTTAGGCATTCTCAAGGTTATTCAAGGCTTCTATTGTGTTGCAAGAGCAGACTTGTATGTTTTGTGTGTTGATATTTGCATATTTGAGTATCAATCCCCTCATGGCATGAAGAGCACCTTCCTCCATGAGAGCTTCACTACAAGGTGACATAATATTGTGTTTTCATCATTAATTCCTTTGATTTTTGCCTTTGCCTCACAAGGGCATGCACTCTTTATTTGACAATGGTGTTCAGAGACTTAAGTGTCCTCCGAGGCTTGATTGAGGCAAGCCTCTAAACACCACAACCCCTAAACCAAGTCTTGTGATTGCAGGTTATGGGTGTTGCATTTGGGAAAAGTGGAGTTGAAGGAAGGATTGGTAGACATCAGAGATTTGGGGTCTAAAGAAAAGGACACAGGAGCACTTCTAGGACTTGGGTGCTCGCTCTAGTGTCCTCCGCATCTGAGTCTCAAAAAATAGAAGTTACAGGGCTGATCAGTGTCAGAAGGAGGTCCAGATTCTGTGAAGAAAATTGTACCTTGGACTAGGGTGGCCACTCCAGTGTCCCTGACTGTTCCACCATGGAACCTTGAAAATAGGTATTCTGTGATTTAGTATTTTACTCCTGTCTACAAGAACTTTTTCTGTCTTTCATCAATTTGTTGTCGTATTTGCATAATTAGGGTTTTAATGGTTAATTGGGCATAAGAGAAAGAAAATTAATAATTGAATTCCCTAATCTAAATTTCCCTACATCTGAAAGTGACCTAGGGTATGATAGTGCTCGCCACTCAACCCTAGATCCTTTAATGTTTAGAGGAGATGCGGATTTAAACACATAAAGGATAAAACATTAACAAATCCAATTTTCCCCTAAACAATTGTATAAGGGGAAAGATAGTAACAATAAATGACAAATGGTATTACTTAGACATATGTACCTAGTAACACATGTAAGGGGTTAGCCTTGGAATAGGTGGTCCATTGAAGAGGTTGATAACCCAGTATAGAGATTGTTGTCTTTCCCAATCGAGAAGATAGGTGGGTGAATATGTGACGATGAAAACTTTGGCCAAAGTAGTGTAAATTGCCAACATTTACACTGTCTAGTTTCACTGTGATCCAAAATTGCATTACTTAGTAAGGATTTCATATTTTGACGGTTGTTTCCATAGTATGATAGTGCTAGTTAATGTTGCATTACTTAGTAAGGATGTCATATTTTGATGGTTGTTGCCATAGTATGATAGTGCTGGTTAATGTTGCATTACTTAGTAAGGATGTCATATTTTGATGGTTGTTGCCATAATATGATAGTGCTAGTTAATGTAGGACACAACACCTTGCTCAAATTAGGCTTAATTTATTTGGGGTTACCAAACCAATCCCTTCGTCGAAGGGTAGGGCCGTTTACTGGTTTGGTAAATGTGTGGGAGACCGTAGTTAGTTTGTGGTTGGAGGTAAAGTGCTTGAGTGATTCTTCCCCTCATGCAGTTAGCATGCAGTTGGCAGTCGGGAATGTTGAAGATAGACAAGTATACAATCATGTGTTACTATTTTTCATTTAAGCTCTTGAATCTTGTATGTATTTATTTTATGAAAAAGTTGTAAAGAGAAATATTCAATTATTTTATTGAGGAAATGTAATTTGATTATGAAATGGAAGTTTGGAATGTGTTTCAAATGTGCATTTTATCAAATAAAGGAAAGGAAAAATTTTATTACTCATGTATTGGATTCATGATTTATTTACTTTTGGGTTAAAACTTACTTGTTTTTACTTGGTAAAACAAGTGGCATGTTACATCAGAAAGGACCACATCACAAGTGCCTTCATCATCTACCATATCATTTGGAGGGAGAACAACATCATAAGTTTTATCAGGGATGAAGAAGACCACACAGAAGAAGGCTCCTCAATAGAAACAACTAATCAAAAGGAAGAAAACTCCAAACATTTCAGAGGAAATTGAGTCAGATGAAGAAGGAGAAGAGCAAGAATCCAAATTGAAGAAAAGGAATAAAGCACAATAGAAACTAGAGGACAAACTGACACAACA
This sequence comes from Cunninghamia lanceolata, assembly GCA_027924645.1. Taxonomy (NCBI): domain Eukaryota; kingdom Viridiplantae; phylum Streptophyta; class Pinopsida; order Cupressales; family Cupressaceae; genus Cunninghamia; species Cunninghamia lanceolata. Next base: position 218,098 of record BSBN01000892.1, read on the forward strand.
AGCATCAGAGGAACTAGCATAGGGTCCCTACAATCTAGAGGCACTACTCAATGCTATGGAGAATATCGATATGTTAAAAGAAATTGCTATTTTATATGAGGAGTCATTTGAAGGAAATAAACAAATAATATTGCAAGCAATGATACAATACATGAGGGAAAAGAATAAAACATTAGATGATATAATGGAAGGATTTCTAGATAGTTTGATAGATTCTTTAAGGGAAAGGAGAAATAAGGCACTCCAATTGGAGGAAGAAATAAGGCAGTTGGCCATTGACAAACTTAATGACACATTGTCACCGGAGGAAAAAAATGAATTGATACAACAATAAGTCATGGAGTTGAGATTTAAAAAAAGGGTAGACACCCTTATGAGCAGAAATAAACAAGAAAAAGAGAAAATACAAAAAGAGACAGAAGAAGTCACAACGAAGATATATGAGGCTATCAAAGAGAAATAACAACAACAACCAATACCATCACCTCCGCACAACACTAAGATATCGGTAGGAGGAGAGAACAAAATAGAGGAAAATTTTTTAGAACCTCCCACACAAGGGGTACCTCCTCCTAAGAACATAGGAATGGAGGATAGGAACACAAAACAATAAATAAAGAACTAGGAGAATAAAGAAGATGGAAAAGACTAGGACATAGATGAACAAAGGGAATAAAAACAAACTGATATTCCAGAGGCCTTATCATCTTCAATTGAATCAATCAAGGAATTTTTAGAACAAGAAAACCAAATAACACCCATTGTGACCCCACAGTTGCTATAGTTATCAGTAGTGGAAGGCCAAATAAACCTTGTTAGAATATCCCCACTACAGAAGCTACAATTGGGAGATGTGTTTCATTCCTCTGCTAGAGTAGAAATTTTGAAGCAACATGTGGAAGGGAGTGAACACCTACAAGATGCAATGCACACATTGGCCAAGGAGATGTTGGAGACACCGAGAGATACTACCTTACCCTTATCGGTGCAGTTGAAATAGTTAACACAAAGGAGTACTCTAGTCAACTAGAGAAGAAGGTAAGGTAATTTTGAGGGGGGTGATGTTAGCATGTTACTTGGTATAGAACATGGATGAAGAGAGGATACTACACACTATGTGGAGGCTGAAAGCTGATAGAAGATGATGAATAACACATCTCTAATATGTAATAAATATAGTATTTATGTTGCATATGTGTTGTCATTAATGTCAACAGAGTTGTGTTGTAGAAGGTTGATTGTGATATCAACAGGATGGTGATCAGTGATGACAGTAGAGTAAGTGATCAGAAGTGTTGTGAAGTAGAAAGCAAAGTGATGAGCATATGTTGTGATGATCAGAGGAGAAAACAAAAGAGTGATGATAAGAGAAGTGGTAAGTTAAAGGATAAGGTGATGAAATTCATGAGCATATTGTTGGATCAGTATCATCTATACATAGTTGTACCTTATCTACTAAAGTTCTTGGATAGGTGAAAGTTGACAGGTCGAAGAGTATGCTGATATGAAGAAGTTGTGGTTTCTTGTTTGTGATGCAAAGAGCTGTGATTTCTGTGAATGTTGTATTTATTGTCTCCTGATGATAAGCATTGCATAAGTTATGAAAGAAAGTGTGTAAAGTGTTTCAACAGTCAAAGGCATAGGAAGATGGACTAAAGAAGCTTGGGAGAATGCTCCACATTCCTCTGCATTTACAAGTATGGCCTTGTGGTTTGGAAGTTAGACAGAGACAAGTGTGGAGTATCTATGTTCCTAATTTCAGAGCATATAAGTTACCTCAGAAAATTCTAGAGTTAGCAGAGTGAATACAGTGGTTCAAAGTTGTTGCAAACAAAATGAGTTAAAGAAATGCTCTGCATTTCTCTACATTATAAGATGTGATCTTATGGCTTGAAGGATAGTTGGTTATAGGTGAAAGGTATGGATGATTCAAGTTTTAGATGATGAGATATACTGCAGAGGTTCTTCGAAGTCAACAGAGTAAAGACAAATCATGTTGCTGATTAGGGCTATCATGAGGAGAAAGTAAAAGCCACCACATTTCACCGCATTACATTATTTGGCTTTGTTGTTTGGAGGTTGAGTTTAAATGGTCTGGATGTTTTTCATGCCAAGTTTCAAGTGTTGAGGTGTACCGCAAGTCTATTTTTCAATGTTCTAGTTCATGACTATGTATTCAAAGTTTGAAAGAGATATTGTGTTTAGTGTCTGTTTGTTTGCACCAAAAAGAAGATGCATATTCTATAGAAAAGGATGTTTGAGAATGTTTTTGAAAGTCATAAAATATTTGTGAAGTGATCTGCATGATGTTATTTGGTCTATCCAGTACCGCTTTAGGTTGAAAGTTAATACATGGAAGGATAAGTGCTTGTGAATCCAACTTGATATATCTAGGTGATTGCACTGTGTGTTTGGAAGTGTGCACCAACTTTGAGATGTGTGCTTAGATAAAATAGGTCCTATTTATCACTTGGTTTGAACCACATTAAATTTCTACATGATTTTGGGTGCCAACTTGTTGTGGTTGTTGCATGTTTCATGCTACATGTTTCATCTTGGCCGACAAAGGAGAAGGTCTTTGAAGCTTACAGAGGATATAAATGAAAGATCTTGTTTGGTGTGAAAAATATGAGTGAGTGATAGTGTGCAAGGATGTATGTGTAAGTGTGTATGTGAGTATGTGTGTGTAGAAGTTTATTGAAGGTAGTAGAGTTTGTTGAGTAGAGGAGTTGAAGATATATGTCAGTGTGAAGGGTGTTGATGTTGCAGAGGTGTTTGATTAGTCGAATTTGTCAAGTGTGTTGTACAAAGGTTGTAGCCTCTTTTTGTAAGTGTTGTAGCACTGTAGGGAGTTGTAGCTTCCTTTGGTTGAAGCCATAAAAACTGTGATTCAAGGAGTTGTAGCTTCCTTTGGGTTGTAGCCCATAAAACTTGTTGTAAATCTATTTTAATATTTCTGAGGCTGGATTTGGATAGTATATCCAAGAAGCATGCTCACCATGGTTTTTCCTTTCTAGGGTTTCCACATAAATCTGTTGTTATGCTTGTCTGATTGTGTTGTGTTTTGAATTGCTTAATCTTCTTCATTACTAGTTTAAGGTAGTAGAATGTTTATTGATAAAGTTGAATTGAATTAAGTTAAATGGCATGTATTGATTCACCCCCCTCTTAGTATATCAATGTGTTCTAACAATTGGTATTAGAGCTGAGTTCCTTGGTGCAACCTAACAGCTGAAGGTAGATCTTGGAGTAGAACACATGGTTCAAAAAGATTCCTCTTCTAAAGAACCAATATTTGATGGAAGAAACTATGCCTTTTATAGTGTAAGGGTGGAAGCCTATCTTACCTCGCTAGGGTATGATGTTTGGAGAGCTGCAATGGATGAATATACTGAACCTAAACATCCTATTACAGGTTCATATGTGAAGAAGGCTCATGAAAACAATGCTATAGCCAAGAATACCATCTTAAGTGGTTTGACCAGTTCAAAGTTAGTCAAGGTAGTGCAGTGCAAGACAACCAAGGAGATATGGGAGAAGCTCAAAAATCTCTATGAAGGAAATGACACTGTAAAGAAAGAAAAACTACACTCTTACAAAATAGTGTTTGAAAATATAAGGATGAAAGAAGAGGAAAACATTGCTAGCTATTTTCTCCGAGTAGATGAAGCAGTCAATGGAATCAGAAGTCTAGGTGAAGAATTTTCTAATTCAGTGGTTGTGAAGAAAGTCCTAAGAACTCTCCCTCATAGGTTTGATTCAAAAGTCTCTGCTATTGAAGAAGCCAAAGATCTAAAGACACTCACAATGGAAGAGCTGTTTGGATCCCTCACTGCCTATGAGATGAGAAATGAAGTCATAGTTCCATACAAAAGAGAAGATGCTTTCAAAGATGTGAAGAATGAAGGAACATCTGGTTCATATAGTGAATCTAAGTAAGAAGAAGCAAACTTTGTGAAAAAGATGAAGGGATGAGGCAAGTAAAAAGGTAAGTTACCTTTCAAATGTTCTAAATGTGGAAGAGTTGGCCATTATGCTTCTAAATGTCCTTTTGGATAAAATGAAAATAGCAGCAAGGATTTCAAGAAGATCAATTTCAAGAGGAACCTCCTTTCCAAAGAAGATTACAGCTCTACAGAAGAAGTAGATCACTACTCATCAGATGACAAAAGAGGAGAATCTCTATTCATGGCCATGGTGATCTCTGATGGTTCAGACAAGACTATAGATGAAGAAGAATGTGAAGTTGATTTTGAAGGTGAACTTATTCTACTCTTGAAGACTTGGAATGTGCAAGGAAAGAGAATCAAGAACAAAGAGCTCTGATTGAAGCTAAGACAAAAGAATGCATAAGACTTGAGAAATAAATTATGTCACTCAAAAAGGAATTGGAGAAAGAAAAGTTTGGAAGTTTGGATTACTCTAAAAAAGTAGATCTCATCATGTCTCAAGGAAGACCTATTCATGCAAGACAATTTTCCATAAATAGGTTCAATCATTCTTTCTTTGGTTATTGTTTCATCTACAATAAATTGGTCATAAGGCTAGGATTGCATGTCTAAAATGAATAGAATAAATCTTGTAAGTAGGAGTTCTCTTACTTCACTGGTGGATGTCAATGTCATATGTCATATTTGCAACAATTTTGCACATATAGCAAGATATTGCAGGAGTGGATTAGAAAAACCAGAATCTCAGATAACTAATATTACTGTGCAAGACAAGGAAAGTGATTCTTCCAAAAGACAAGAGACAAACAATGAAGTTGAAAAATCAATGATTGTCCAAATAGCATTTCATGCTCAAGGGCAAACAAATCTCTCGGTAATAGACAGTGGATGTACAAGTCACATGACAAGTGATAAGAGAAAATTCATCAATCTTGTTAAGTGGAATGGTGGATCAGTCAGGTTTGGAGATAATTCATCTGCAAAGTTTTGTGGAAACGGTACCATAAGTATTGATGGAAAATCTAGAACAAAAGATGTTCTTTATGTAGAAGGTCTCAAACACAATTTTCTTAGTGTAAGTTAGATGTGCAGCAAAGGATACAATCTCATATTTCATGATGAAGGGTGTGAAATGAGAAGATCAAAGTCTGGAAGATTGGTGGCAAAAGGTGCTAGGATAGAGAACAACTTGTACAATCTAAAAGGTGTTAATGGAAGGACTTGTATCCTAGGACAAACAAATTAATTCTAGCTATGGTACAAAAGGATGGGGCACATAAACTTTGACGATCTTGTGAAGATCAGCTCCATAGAAGTAGTAAGAGACATGCCAAAGATCATCAAGCCTACTAGCACCTTATGCAGGGAATGTCAAATTGGGAAGCAGGCAAGGATAAGATTCAAGACCAAGGAGTATTCTTCTACAAGACCATTGGAACTGATCCATACTGATTTGTGTGGACCTACCAGGATAAAGAGTCTATAAGGTGAGAGGTATTTCATGTTGCTCATTGATGATTTCTCTAGGATGACATGGGTTACATTCTTGAAAGAAAAATTAGAAGATTTTAGTAGGTTTAAGATTTTCAAATCCATGGTTGAAAATGAAATGAATTATAGAATCAAGTGCTTAAGGTCTGATAGAGGTGGTGAATTCACATCAAGTGAGTTTGAGGAATATTGTGAAGATCATGGAATAAATAGGCACTTCTATGTTGCAAGAACTCCTCAGCAAAATGGAGTAGGGGAAAGAAAGAATTTAGACCTATCTAGGAGATGGCAAGAGCAATGCTAAACAAAGCCAAGTTGCCTGATGTATATTGGAAAGAAGTAGTCCATACTGCTATCTATATTCTTAACAGAGGACAACTAAGAGTGAACAATGCTAAGACACCTTATGAGATATGGTATGGAAGACTAGCTTATGTCAAGTATTTTAGAGTTTTCAGAAGAAAATGCTACATCAAAAGAGATGAAGAAGGTTTGAGAATGTTTGACTCAAGAGATGATGAAGGAATCTTCCTTGGTTACTCAACTAGGAGTAAAGCTTACAAATGTTACAACAAAAGACTGAGGAAGATAGTTGAGAGTGTAAATGTTAGGGTTGATGAAGAGTCACATCAAATCACATATGAGCAAGAAGACTATTAGTTAGATGAACCTACTTGTGTAGAAGAAGAAGAAGTTGAAGAAACGAAAGAAACATAAAAGAAGGTTACCAAGACTCCTTCCAAATATGTTTAGAAGAATCACTTAGAAGATCAAATCATTGGAGACAAGAATGAAGGAGTGTAGACTAGAAGAAGATTTGTAAAGGCAAATGAACATGTAAACTTTTCTTTATTGTCAAGAGTAGAACCTAAAACTTTTGCTGAGGCTAGCAAGGATGAAGGATAGACACAAGCTATAGAAGAAGAACTAAATCAAATAGAGAAAAATCAAACTTGGGAGTTGGTGCCAAGGTCTACAGACAAAAATGTGATAGGTGTTGGTTCCCAAAATAGATGCAACCCAAAACCCTAAAACATTTCAGAAATCACCTAGGCCATGGGTGTCATTAAGGTGATTGAAAGAGGTTTATCAATGAGTTAGGGACTATTTTGGGCAACTGACAGGAGTGGGTAGACTCCTTTACACTTTGAGCTCAGCTTAGACTCTAGAGGGATATTCCAAGGGGTATACCTAAATAGGTATTAAGTTCAAAACATATGAACAACTAAAAATAAATGAACAACAAAACCTAAATCATTGTCTTGGCCCTAAAGATTGTCACTGAACCAAGAACAACTAGTTGTCACAAAACCCCTATATAGTTGATTCAACTATGTGAATGTACATGCATAGGAAGGATGGTTTTGCCCTAAACCACTGGTAAATATTTGTTTGATTTGAAAGGTGTGATTGGTCTAATGGAGCCAAGACCAATGCCTATCCAATTGGGCTATAGAGTCTCAGATGACAGAAAAGAAAACAAATGGAAGGGAAGCAAGGAAAAGTTGTTCTAAGCACCTGTTATATCAGATTGTAGGTTTTATGCTTCAAACATACTTAATAATCTAGAATAGAACTACATGCATTCAAATGTAAAGAACAAATGACAATTACAAGGCTTGTAATATATTTAAAATGCTTGTACATTTTCAAATGTCTAGTACAAACTTATCCGCAAGTGTGATAAGAGGAATAACCCTAAATACATACAAACTACCATGGAGACATTCTCTACACAATCCCCACTGCACATTTTCATTCACTTGTTTCACCATCCCACTACTTCTTTGCAACTGGGCATGGCCTAATTTGAAGCCCTAGAAGCATTGCTAGACTTGCACAACCTCCAGCCACTAAAAAAACCAACCCAAATGCATCGATAAACTATGCATATATCCATTTAACTCCCCATACTATTCTAGGCACCGCACTTTGTTAGAAAGTACTCATGCCACATTAAAGTCTAGCCCATGGCCCTGTTAGAAAATATGTCAAATTGGAAGAAACACCCACTCCCTAACAACTTTGAAACCTGCAGGTACCCATGCTCTGGTGTTCTTTTAGAATTAAAGTACCAACAAAAGATTCTCTTGCTAAGACACTTCATCATTTAATTCAATTCTGGTCCTTCTGCATTAAAGATCTCTACCTTTTCAACCCCCTACAACTGACCCCGACTTGTAACACATTAATTTCTAGGTACATATCGGCCTACATTGCCCTGCAATCATGGTGTAATTATAGTCCTCCAAAACACTGTGTAAAGCCCTTTTACACTATTCTAAAATATTTTAAACTAAGTTTAAAATATTTCAAAATATTACATTTATTTTTAACTTTACATATACATTTGATTTTCTACTTCTGATCTTCATTTTTCCTTTTATCGGTGAACTTGGCCTAGCACAAACCATCCATCTCATCCTCCTTTCTCTCCCTTTGCCAATTCACCCTTTGTACTTTATCTTTTCTCCTTTATCAGAAATATTTTATTTCCAAGAACCATAGAAATACTTTCCTTTTCTTCTTTTGTTGCTTTGTTCTTCTCTTAGCCCGGGTCCTGCTTCATTTAGTGAAATATCCCATCGTCGAACCTAGCAGTCGATGAACCAAATGGTTTGCAAACCACCCCCTTTGCTGATGAGGCCACTTTCTTATCTTTCTTCACTTTCTTTTTCGCCTTATCGGTGAATCTTTCTTTTCCCAAACTAGCCCAAGCCTTTACTTTTTTCTTTTTTCCATCCCTTTGCCTTTATTAGAAAATTTCACTTTTCACAAACTAGGGGCTTTATCTCTTTGTTATCGGTGAAATGTGCTGGTGGTGAACTTGCCTTCCCCTTCTATTTTCTTTCTTTTCCGCTTCTTTCTTACTCTTTCTTGGCAGAGCTCTCTTTTTTCGGTGAATTGTGCTAGTGGTGAACCAAGCAGTTGGTGAACCTTACAGTTCATGAACCAAGCTGATAGTCATTCCATTTATCTTTCGCTTAGAAACTTTTTTCTTAGAAAAATTTCCTTCACCACAACTTTGACTCCCTTGCTTCTATTGGCGAATCTTCATGGCGGTGAACTTGGTTGTTAGAAAACCAAATGGTTTGCGAACCAAGCCTTTCATTGATAAAGACTTTGCCTTTTCCTTTCTCTTCCTACCTTAAAAACTTTCACTTCTGTAGCCCCTTTCCCTTCTTCATTATTTTGTCAGAAAAAACCCTAATCGGCAAACCTTGCGGTTTGCAAACCACAGACTTTACTGACAAGATCTTACTTCTCATTCTTCTGCCTTAGAAACTTTCACTTCCACTTCCTTTATTGGTGAAACATGACGTCGAGGAACCTTGCAGTTTGCAAACTCCCAATTTTATCGACAAAGACTAGATATTTCTTTATCTTCTTCTTTCTATCGCCAACTTCCTTCTACCTTCTCCTTCCTTTATCTCCACTGAAGTCATCTTTCCTTGTCGGCAAATAGGCCAACTGGTGAACCTGATGGTCAGTGAACCTAACAGTTCGTATACCATCAACTTCACTGACAAAGGCATGATACTTTCTTCCTTGCCTTAGACAAATTTTCTACCCACCTAATCACTTTATTGATGAATCAGGGAAATCTTGAACTTGTGAACCAAGTCAGCTAGTTTGCTTCTTCGCAATTTTGCCAATTTGTCGATAAAGCCTCCAAATGGGTCATTTTCAAAGGGAAGAAACAAAATAAGGGAAACACTTAGCATTTTTTGAATGAAAACCCATATAACTTATCTCAGATCGGATCTAAATAGTGGGTTTTGACCTCAAAGGCAAAAGAATGGGAACTCTAATGGATTTTTGGGGAAAAATAAGGCATTTTGGGAGCTAGTTTTTTCAGGTCCCAACAATAGGTACAAAGTGGGTATTTAGAAATAAATTGAATAAAGATAAAGAAGTGGTCAGAAACAAAGAAAGGTTGGTCTGCAAAGGCTATTCACAAGTAGAAGGAATTCATTTTGAGGAGACATTTGCTACAGTGCCAAGAATGGAAGCAATCGAGATGTTTCTTGCATTTGTAGTTCACAAGGGTTTCAAGGTATATCAAATGGATGCCAAATATGCATTCTTAAATGGTGACTTAGAAGAAGTCTACATAGAGCATTCTGATGGATTTTAGTTATCAGAAGACCCAGACATGGTATGCAGACTTAAGAAAGCTTTGTATGGTCTCAAACAAGCCCCTAGGGCTTGGTATGCAAGGTTGGACAAGTACTTAATCCATCAGGGCTTCAAGAAAGGTATCACAGATAGTTATCTTTACATCAAAATAGAGGATGAACAAATTCTAATTATTGTTGTGTATGTTGATGATATAATCTTTGGTGGCAATGATGAAATGTGTAAGAAGTTTGCAAAAGAGATGTAGAAAGAATTTGAAATGTCTATGATATGTGAGTTATCATTCTTTCTTGGACTTCAAATTGCTCAATCAAATGATGACATCTTTATCTCTCAAGAAAAGTATGTCAAGGAGATGTTGAAGAAGTTTGGTATGGAAGACTACAAACTAGTGAGTACTCCTATGATAACAGGTTTTCATTTGAGAAAAGATGATGAATCACCGCAAGCTAATTAGACTCTGTATAGATCTATGATTGGGTGCCTACTATACTTAACAGCATAAAGGACTAACATTATGCAAGTTGTTTGCTTTGTTGCAAGGTTTCAAGATGATCCAAGAGAAACACATGTGAAGGCAGTCAAAATGATATTCAGATATTTGAAGAGCACTCTAGAATATGGATTGTGGTATCAAAAAGGTGATGACTTTTCTCTGAGTGCTTATACTGATGCAAATTGGGTTGGCAGTGTTGATGATAGAATAAGTACCAGTGGTAGAGATTTATTTTTGGGAGACACATTGGTCTCATGGCTTAGTAAGAAGCAAGACTCAGTGTCCTTGATCAACTACAAAGGCAGAGTATGTAGATGTAGCATCCTACTACGCTCAAGTGTTGTGGATGAAGCAAACATTGAAGGATATCAAGGTAGTATATAATGAGTCTATTCCTATTCTATGTGACAATACAAGTGCCATAAATATTTTAAAGAATCCAGTGATGCATTCTAGAACCAAGCACATATCTATAAAGTATCACTTTTTGAGGGAAAAGGTTGCAAATCAAGAGATAAAACATGAATATGTACCTACAAAGGATCAGGTTGCAGACATCTTTACAAAGGCACTTTCTAAGGACACATTTGAATATCTTAGATAGAAGTTAGGGGTTGTTTCCCCTCCTAACTAGATGCATAGATGCTGCATTTGTCTAGGGGGAGTAGTTCAAGATACATTTTTATCCCTAGATTGATGGAGGCTACATCTCAAGGGGAACAGGTAGAAAGAGACTAAGGAGGATGACAAGGATTGTGCAGACAGGGGGAGCTTGTATGTTTTTGTAGGTATAGAGGAAAACCACTAGCCCTTTTTCCTTGATGTCAAAGGGGGAGAAATTTGCATATCAGGTCAAGTGTTGCATTCAATGCCAAAGTGGGAGATCATTGCATATGTGTTGTAATTGATGTCAACAGAGTTGTGTTGTGGAAGATTGCATGTGATGTCAACAAGATGGTGATCAGCGATGACATCAAAGTAAGTGATCAGAAGTGTTGTGAAGCAGAAAGCAAAGTGATGAGCATATGTTGTGATGATCATAGGAAAGATAGAAGAGTGATGATCAGAGAAGTTGTAAGATAAAGGATAAGGTGATGAAAGTTATGAGCATATTGTTGGATCACTATCATCTATGCACAGTTGTATCTTATCTACTGAAGTTCATGGATAGGTGAAAGTTGACAGGTTGAAGAGTATGTTGTTATGAAGAAGTTGTAGTTTCTTGTTTGTGATGCAAAGAGTTGTGATTGTTGTGAATTTTGTATTTATTGTCCCTTGATGATAAGCATTGCATAAGTTATGAAAGAAACTGTGTAAAGTGTTTCAAACAGTCAAAGGCACAGGAAGATGCACTAAGGAAGCTTGGGAGAATGATCTACATTCCACTGCATTTGCAAGTATGGCCTTGTTGTTTGGAAGTTAGACAGAGACAGGTGTGGAGTATGTATGTTCCTGATTTCAGAGCATAGATGTTACCACAAAAAATTCTAGAGCTAGCAGAGTGAAGACAATGGTTCAAAGTTGTTGCAAACAAAATGAGTCAGAGAAATGCTCTACATTTCTCCGCATTAGAAGATGTAATCTTACAGCTTGAAGGATAGTTGGATACAGGTGAAAGGTATCCATGATTCAAGTTTTAGATGATGAGAAATATTGTAGAGGTTCTCCAGAGTTAGCAAAGTAAACACAAATCATGTTGTTGACTAGGGTTGTCAGGAGGAGAAAGTTAAAGCCACTGCATTTCACCACATTACATTATTTGGATTTACTATTTGGAGGTTGAGTTTAGATGGTATGGATGTTTTTTCATTGCAATTTTTAGGTGTTGAGGTGTACCACAAGTCTATTTTTCAATGTTCTAGTTCATGACTGTGTTCAGAGCTTGCAAGAGATGTTGTGTTCAGTGTCTATTTGTTTGCGCTAGAAAGAAGATGCATATTCCAGAGAGAGGGATGTTTGAGAATGTTTTTGAAAGTCATATAATATTTGTGAAGTGATCCACATGATGTTACTTGGTCTCTCTGGTACCACTTTAGGTCTGAAGCTAATATGTGGAAGGATAAGTGCTTGTGCAGACAACTTGATATATCTAGGTGATTACACTGTGTGTTTGGAAATGTGCACCAGCTTTGAGATGTGTGTAAAGATAAAATAGGTCCTATTTATCACTTGGTTTGAACCTCATTGAATTTCTAGATGATTTTGGGTGCCGACTTGTTGTGGCCATTGCACATTTCATGCTACACGTTTCATGCCCGACAAAGGAGAAAGGTTTTGAAGCTTGTAGAGGATATAAATGAAAGATCTTGTTTGGTGTGAAAAATATGAGTGAGTGAGAGTGTGCGAGGATATAGAAGTTGTGAAACCAACCTCACACAACCTAGTGAACACCTACAAGCAAATAACATGTCACATACAAGCAGATCAAAGGCACAAAAGGTGCTCTACAACCAAAAATGTATAGATGCATAATAATCTGAATGAATTGTTTACATGATGAATCAATCCTTATAAAACGAGATAGAAACCCTAGACATAAAACCCTAGGAAGAGATTAAATTAGCTTGTGACAAGTGTTAAGGCTAATTTAATAACACAAAAAGGAGATTCCTAAGTTTTTCTTAAGTGAAATAAAGTATAGGAGACTTAATTAATTAATCAATATGATTAAATTAATTAAGTAAAGAACCTATTAATCTAACACCCCCCTTACGATGAACTTAGGGAGAAGCTAAAAAAACAAGGACAAATGCATGAAAGCAAAGATGGGTCCTGACAACTAGGCCTAATGAGGTACCCAAATACAATCAAAGGGTCTCTATAAAGTGGAGAAAAGGGAGAAAACCCAGTGGGAAAAAACTCCTCTCCAAAAAGAGATGAAAGCATGTATGAAAAACATGAAGGAAGGCCTCATGAAGACCCCCCAAGGACAACTTCCTTTACCCCAAGAATTGATAACAACTGAAGATATCAAGGTTATGCCAAAGGTTCCATGAAGATGTTTGAAACCTGCTCCTCTATAGGAATGTACTCCAAGATGAGAAAGCCATCCTAAATCATCTACCAAATGAAGTGTATGTGGATCTCAATGTGTTTGGTCTACTAATACTCCACTGGGTGTGTGAAATATGAATAGCACTCTGATTGTCACACCAAAGAAGAGTGGGACTATCAAGAGGAAAACCAAAATCAGTCATCAATTGACGAAGCCATAGAACCTCTTGGCTAGCTAAAACTATAGCTCGATACTCAACCTCTATAGATGATAATGCAATAGAAGATTGCTTCTTGCAAGACCATACAATGGGACCATAACCAAGGAAAAAAACAAATCCAAAAGTAGACTTCCTATCATTGACATCACTAGCCCAATCTGAGTTAGTGAAGCTAACAATCTGAGAAGCTCTTGATGTATAGTGAATGCCACAATGTGATGTGCCCTAAATATACCTCAATATGTGTTTGGAAGCTTACCAATGGCTCTCACGTGGATCATGTGAGAACCAAGAGACAAGACCAACCACAAAGGAAATATTAGGATGGGAATGTGTCAGGTACAATAAGTTGCCAACCAACTGCTTGTATAATGTAGAATCTACTGAAGGAGTAGAGCAAGTGGAAGATAAGACAATACCTGAATAAAATGGTGTGGAGGTAAGCTTGTAATCAAGTATGTTGAATATTTGAAGCATATCAAGAGCATACTTCTGCTAAAATATGGAAATCCCATCAGAAGAGTGAATAAGTTGTAGACCAAGAAAGTAGTGTAGAAGATCAAGATCTGTCATCTCAAACTGCTCCATCAAAGCTCACTAAACACTTTGAATCATGGGGGATGAGCTACTTGTGAGAATTAAATCATCTACATAAAGCATAAGTATCAAAAGATCACCCTCCTGTCGCTAAATGTACACTGTAGGATCAGAATGACATTGTGTGAAGCTAGAAGAAAGCAGAAAAGAGTCCATCTTCTCATAACAAGCCTGAAGGCCTTGTTTGAGACCATATAATGAACAACAAAGTTTGCAAACTAGTGAAGTATCCTGCACAAACCCCTAAGGCTGCTCCATATAGATCTCCTCAAGAAGGTCTCCATGCAATAAGGCACTCTTCACATCCATTTGAAAAATTATCCATCCTTGTGAAGCTACTAGTGAAAGTACAAGGTGAATAGAATCCATCTTGGCAACAAGAGCAAAGGTCTTGGAGTAGTCAATACCCCAAACCTGAGAAAACCACTTCACAACAAGACAAGCCTTATACTTATCAATCAAACCATCTACAGAAAATTTGGTACAGTACACCCACTTGCATCGAACCAACTTTCTTCCCTTAGGAAGATGAACAAGATCCCAAGTATTATTCTTCATCAATGAAGAATACCCCTCCTCCATGGCCCTATCCCACTTAGGATTACCTGTTGCCTTTGAAAAATTTTGAGGATCATTTGAAATGGCATGACTCAAAAGACTAGCACCTAATGTCTGTGAACAAGTATGACAGGAATCTGAAGGATCACCTAAGATCTAGCTGCATCAAGAGTATTGTGGGCCCACTTGGGCAAAGGATGAATATCTGAAGGTGGTGGTGAAGGTGGATCATCAACAAAATTATCCTTAAGAGATGAAGTGGGAGGAGTAGGCAGTGAGGGAGAAGGTAGTGATGAAGAATCCATCTGAGGAAAGCACTCATCAAACTAGACATTTCGTTGAAACAAGACCTCTCTAGAATTAGGATCAAACAACCTATACAACTTAACATCCTCATAGTAGCTAATAAATATGAGTGGTTAGCTTTTCCTCTCCATGGTTTTCCACTAAGCATCAGGAATATATGCCCAAGCCTCACTACCAAAAACTCAAAATGTAGATACATCAGGCTTGACATGGGTCCAATCCTCCTAAGGAGTCATATGTTGTAATGCCTTATGAGGCATCCGATTCTAAATATAATTGGCTTAATTCACTACCTCATCCCATAATGAAGAATCTATATTATGTGACTGAATCATATAATTGGCCATCTCCCACAATGTTCTATTCTTTCTCTCAGCAACACCATTCTGTTGAGGGGTGTAAGGAACTATAAACTGATGCTGCAAACCATGCTCAGTGCAAAATTCCTTGAAAGCCTGATTGGCATACTCTCCCCATTATCTGTGCATATCCTCCTGATAGAAAGACCAGACTACTTCTCCACAAATGCCTTGAAGATCCTGAAGGAATCAAAGACATCACTCTTGTACTTAAGAAAGTACACCCATGTATGCCTAGAGAAGTCATCAATAAATGTGAGCACATATTTGGCTCCTAAAAATGAAGGAGTTAGAAATGACATGAGGTCACTATGTACCAACTCTAAGGGTGCCTTAGCATGTGTGGCTCTACCCTTAGGAAAAGAATCCCAGTGATGTTAGCCAAGAACACATCCTCAACAAAAACCATTAGTACAAGAAATATTAGGGAGCCCAAACACTAGTGTATGTGTACTCATCTACTATAGATATCTATAATTGACATGGCCAAAATGCTCATGCTAAAGCCTACTCACTGTATCTGCATGTGTTATAAGTGATGAACCAGAATCATCTAAGCTCTCAAATCCATCAAATCTGTATAAGTGAGATGCACAATCAACATTCCCAGTAGCCACAACAAGCTCAGGATCATGGAGATCTCGAATAACCACATCATCTGGTGAGAACTCAACTATCCTACCAGAGCCAGAGTGACAAATCTGATAAACTGAAAAGAGGTTGGTCAAAATGTCAGGAACAACAAGAACATCCTAAAGACAACCAACTTCCAATGGAACAGTACCTGAACCCAAAACTGAAAGCTAAGTGGAGTCACTAACTGCAATTTGTAAAGTGCCACAATGGGCAAGAGTGGTAACAAACTCGTGAGTATGTGTCATGTGGGGAGAAGAACCAAAATCTAGAATCCATGTAGATGATGAAGGTAAGGCCCATGTAGAAAGAGCATAACCTTTCCTTGTGTGTGGGGAAGAAGACTAAGGTTATGAGATATTCTGCTATTGCATGGCCTCCTCTAAAGCCTCTAATCTCTTCCAAAATTTGTTAATTGGATGTCCTTCCTTTCCACAAAAATTGCAAGGATCACCTGATTTCTTCTTTGTCTTGGAGGAAGACTCAACATACTTAGAAGACTTATCCTTCTTGGGATTGGAATGTTGTTTTGAATATAACTTTGGAGGTGGCTTGGAGGAACTCTCATTGCCTACTAAATCTGATTTTGTCTTATGTATCTTCTTTTGTTTCCCTTTAGATGGCTGAGCTACCAAGGCATGGTTCTTCGATCCTGTGAGAGCATCCAACTATGTCAACTTGGATTGTTCCCATGTTAAATGATCGTAGAAAAACTCAAAGGTAGGCATTGTAAAAGAGGTAACTAACACATCCATGGTGGAATAAAATGTAGAAGAAAAGACCTGAAAGGGGCCTCGAAGCTTAGACAAGATCAGGTAAATACACTCTGTTTCAATTTTGTTCTTCCCACAACCTTGCAAAAGTGATCTGAGAGACTTGAACTTCATCAAAAAATACTCAATAGAGGAATAGGAATCAAGTAACAAGGTAGTCAACTTTGCCTCAATCTATAGTTCTCAGAGCTCATTGATGGTGCCAAATAGATCATTGAACATTGTCCACATTTCTCTAGGAGTTGTGTAACTCTCAAGGTGAAATAGAATACTATATGAAACATGAAGTGAAATCAATCCCATGGCCTCATCTATTTTGTTCCTATTCTGAAGGATCTCAAACTGACATGTTAACACTAGATGTACTTGATCCAAAGAGGACCACAAACCCTTGGACATGAGCAATCTGGTCATATGAGCATTCCAAATGTGATAGTTATGAGGGGTAAGACGTTCAACTGAAGAGGTGTCTTCCATAATGTTTAAGGTTTTGAAACAGTGTGTGGGAAGGGTTTTCTATTCTTTTGATGTATATATATACTGAAAGAAAATAAAAATACCCCCACAACATGAAAAACCAAACCCCTATGCAACTAAGAAAGCAGAAAGTTGAAATAAGCAAAAAACACACTATGCTATTATTTGTGTACCTAATAAATTTTATGGTAAAAAATTCTATAGATCTAGAAAGAGCACTAGAATATCTTTCCAACGTCTATTCATTTGCGAAAATGGAGTCTGTATGCAAAAGATATGCCCAAAATACTGAAGGTTGCTCTGAAAAAGAAGACCTGACTTCTGGTGAAAATAGTAGGCTACTAAGAAAAAATTAGAAAAAGATACTTGCACCTCTAGATAGTTCCTGGAGTCCTCTTTCCATTTATATCTTTTTTACTAAAAACAGAGTCCAGATGAGAAAGATATACCCGATTTCGTGAAACTGCTCTGAAAAAGCAAAAAAAGCAAGCAGAGGCTTAGAATAGGGACACAAATTTGCAATCTATTTTTCTCAAAATCCATGTGCTTTCTACAAAAAATAAGAGATACCCATATAGGATTTCAATGTTGTTGACAAACCCAAAAATCTTGAGCTAAGGTTACACAATTTGAATGCTCAATGCCCATTTTCTCAAACTAGTGAACAAGAATCTTCAGGTCTAGCATTTTGATACAATGTAGAAGTTGTGAAACCAACCTCACAAAGCCCAGTGAACACCTACAAGCAAATAACCTGTCACATACAAGGAGATCAAAGGCACAAAAGGTGTTCTACAAATAGAAATGTATAGATGCATAATAACCTAAATGAATTGTTTACAATGATGAATCAATCCTTATAAAAGGAGATAGAAACCCTAGATGTAAAACCCTAGGAAGAGATTAAATTAGCATGTGACAAGTGTCAATACTAATTTAATAATGCAAAAAGGAGATTCCTAAGTTTAGATTAAGTGAAACAAAGTAAAGGTGACTTAATTAATTAATCAATATGATTAAATTAATTAAGTAAAGAACCTATTACTCTAACAAATGATGTATGTGTGAGTGTGGATGTGACTATGTGTGTGTGTGGAAGTGTGTTGAAGGCAACAGAGTTTGTTGAGTAGAGTTGAAGATATATATTAGTGTGAAGGGTGTTGATGCAGAGGCATTTGATCAGTGGAATTTGTCAAGTGTGTTGTACAGAGGTTGTAGCATCTTTTTGTAAGTGTTGTAGCATTGGAGGGAAGTAGCTTCCTTTGGTTGAAGCCATAAAAATTGTGATTCAAGGTGTTGTAGCTTCCTTTGGGTTATAGCCCATAACACTTGTTGTAAATATTTTTTATTATTTGTGAGGCTTGATTTGGATAGTAGATCCAACCAGCCTGCTCACTATGGTTTTTCCCTTCTAGGGTTTTCACGTAAATCTAGTATTATGGTTGTGTGATTGTGTGTTGTGCTTTGAATTGCTTAATTTTCTTCATTACTAGTTTAAGGCAGTAGAAAGTTTTATTGATAAAGTTAAATTGAATTAAGTTTTGGTATATACCGATTCACCCCCCTCTAAGTATATCAGTGTGTTCTAACAATATATAGATAGAGAAGAATAGGAGTAAGATATAGGATAGATTCTGATGTAAGAATGACAAAAAAGTCATGTGTGTAACTATTGAGATAGAGACTTAGATCTACTGGAGATGGATAGATGATGTATGTATTTGATGAATGTTAATATACATATATGGAGATCTACCAGTATTGGGTAATATTGTGTTATCTTGCTATGATGTGTATTTGATGCTTTGTTTTTTTATTCTTTATTTTTTTCTATCAATCTCTAGCTACTTGACCGGGGTATAAACTACCTACAAATACTTTATTAAGGACCATATCTTTGGACCGGTATCTCCTCTACATTTCTTGCTAACAATAAGCAACCTTCATGGAGAAATTAGAGAAATATGAACATTGTTCAGAATACAAACCCAAATGCACCATATGGAAATAACTACAATAATGATGATAGAGACAAATTTGGAGGCTATAGAAGAGGTTGAGGTTGTGGTAGAGGCAGAAGAAGGAGAGATGAAACCACTTGCTATAAATGCAATAAACTGGGGCACTTTGCTAATGAATGTTGGGGAGAAAGAAGAAGACAATGCACATTCTATAATAGTATAGAGCATGACCTTTTACATGTGATAAGGCACATCAATACTTTCAAAATGCACCACAACAAGAAAAGGTGGTGACTTAGAAAAGAAAAAAGGAGCTGAAGTGATCCGAAGAGTCTCTAAAGAGTAGGATAAGTCCCTAAGAACATGCCAGAGAGATAAGGATGCCAAAATAGATATATCTTCATCAAAGGAAGAAAACCAAGATAAAGGAGTCAAGGATAGAAAAGCTAAAATGGATAATAATAAGGGAAAAGAAAAAGCTGTAGTAGTGACAAGACAAGGTACAAATATTGGAGGAAATGATACTACTAACATAGAGAGAGATAAAAGTGAAGAGAAAGATATGTATTCTTCTCGAATAAGAGACAACATGATGAAATAGTGTATAAAACTAAATAGATTGTGATACAAGAACAAGAGAAATAGAAACAAGTTAAACAATTCTTTATAGAAGAAGATAGTGTGGCACTCAAACAATTCACGTCACTAATGCAACAACACAATCTGATGGAGAAATTTAAATAATTTGCAAAATACTAGAATAAGGAGAAAATACCTAAGAATCAAATCAGACAAATGGGCACAATTGATAGGCATTGGAAAACAAAACCATTACTGGTGGATGCCCATATAAATTAAAAAAAGGATAAAAATGTTATGATAGACCTAGGTGCGGATATAAATATGATCACTAAGAATATATGGGAACAACTAGGAAGACCTAGATTGTCTCAAACCCCCTACAATATCATCTTGGCGGATGGATCAAGCATGGCAACTATTGGAATGTGGAAACAAGTAGAGGTAAACCTGATGGGCATAAAACAGATCATAGACTTTGTTGTTGTGGCTATGAAAGAACAAGGAGATTCATTCAATGCACTACTAGGATTAAGGTGGTTTGTAGATGCAAATGGCATAGTGGACTCCCGCAAAGAAGAACTATATTTTACAGATAATAATAAAAATGTATACATACGTTTAGGATTGCCCATGGAAGAAGACTATATTTAATAATCCAATTATGTTAAAGAAAATGATAGCCATCCTAAGAATATCCACTCAATATCAAATTTAGAGACAAATGAGATAGGAGAAGAACCAAATTCAGAAGGAGAAATAGATGTGGAGGATGATAAGGACAATACTGATAGTTTTAGAAGTTCTGGAAGCATGGATTAGAAATGAACCAGAGCTCAAAACCCAGAGAATAACAGGATTTAGGAGGATATGCATGGTTCAAACAAGTAAGAAAAATATACCGCAAATCTCTGCATCAAATGAAAATCCATTGCAGAAGGTATGCACCATTAAGGAGGACCAAAATAAAGAAGAATCTAGAATATCATGTCATATCAATCACAATATGAAAGGAATTTCCCACATCAAACTACCTAAGTTCTTAGGTTTGAAAGACCTGCAAGTATACTTGAATGAGATGGAGATAATATTTTCAGAAGAACAAAGCAAAATAGGGGCAGTACAACATACACTATTATGTAGTGCAACAAATCGATGGTCAACACATAGAGATTCAATTAAACATTGGCACACATTTAAGCTTTTCATCAGTGTAAGATATTTACTGGAGCAAGAAGAATACAAAAAAATACCAAAGTATGAAGGACAAATTCTACCACATCAACATTTAACTACCTACATAATAGCATGGGAAGACAGAAAAGAACATAGCAATTCTATATACACCCATCTATTCTACTAGACATTGTCACTAATAGCACAAACTTGGTATATCAACCAAGAAAGAAGATAAGAAACCAATGATTGGGAGGAAGTACAAAATGACTTTATACATACATTTTCCTTTTATAGTCCAAAAAAATCTATACATGATGCACTTTTGAAAATGAAGGAAATAATTTTTCAAGAAATGACAAAGGAAGATAAAGAAGAACTGAAGAAAAATACACCACCACCAAGAACTAAAGGGATATGGAAATTGGTGGAATGGACATACCAACAATCCAGAAATATAGGTCAAAACTACTATAAGATAACAAATATGGAGGATGATGATAATGAAGAGCTAGAGATAGATGCCCATGAGGGAAAAAGAGAACTAGAATTGTTAACTGAATTGAAAGAATAGTACTACAACAAACCACTTAAGATCAAAGAAGGGAATATTGCAAAGGCAGGTGACCCCAAACTAGTAAAGATAGGAGACTACTAGGATGAGAAAGTGGTAGCACATGTAATTGAGATTCTCTCTGAATTTGAGGACCTATTTCCAAGGACTTTTACTGAAATGAAAGGAGTTAAAGAGAAAGTTGGGATGATGAAAATACAACTAAAAGAAAGCATTAAACTGGTAAAGAAAAGGCCATACAAGCTTAATCCAAACATGAAGAAGAGGTTGAAAATAGAAATTGATAAGATGTTAGCAGTAGGGATCATAAAACCTATTGAGGAAGTAGATTGGATTAGCCCAAAGGTAGTAAAAAATAGAAATCTAGAGAAATAAGAATATGTAGAGCCTATATAGAGCTAAACAAAGCTTGCATTCATGACCCTTTCACAACACCCTTCACAGAAGAAATATTAGAATCAACTGTCGAAAGGGAAATATTTTCATTCACTGATGGATTTTCTACCTATCCTCAAGTAAAGATTAGAGAAGAGGATCAGACTAAAACAATATTTGCATCTAAACTGGGATCCTACATGTACATAGTAATGTCTTCTGGACTAAAGAGTGCACCAACAATATTCAGTAGAATCATGGAAAATACATTTAAGGAATTCATACATGATTTCCTAGAGGTTTACTTAGATAATTGGACTATTTATGGATTGGTAAAAGACCACACCCAGACCTTAAGGGTGATGTTGAACAAATGCAGATTGCAAATATCATTGAATTTAAAGAAATGCACATTTGTAGTACCTTTTGGGATTTTATTAGGACACATTATTTGTAAAGAAGGGTTGATGGTAGATCCTTTGAAGATAACTTTGGTCCTTACTCTATTGACACCTGATACAACAACAAGGGTGAAAACTTTCCTAGGTTACACTAGGTATCACCACAAATTTATTAGGCGATATGCACCAATAGAAGTACCCCTGGAGGAACTACTAAAGAAGAAAAATGGGAAAAATATTGAGTGGAATGAGTAGTGTCAAACCTCATTTGACATATTAAAACATAAAATTGCAGAGGCCCCTATTCTAATATTTCCAGGTTGGAACATTCTTTTTCATGTCCATGTAGATGCCTCAGGAATAGAAGTAGGTGCAGTATTAGCCCAACCCAAGGGGACAAAAGACTATCCTATACCATTTTCTAGTAGGAAATTGTCTAAGGCTGAGAAAAATTACACCACAATAGAGACAAAAGCCCTAGCGATGGTATGTGCACTACAAAATTTAGATACTACCTATTATCCACACCTGTCATCTTCTTTACTGACAATGAACCATTAAAGTACCTATTGAACAAACTAATCATTCAAGGGAGAATATCTAGATGGCTATTGCTATTCCAAGAATTTGAATTCACCATCAACGTAAAATTGGGAAAACAAAATCAAGGTCCTGACTACTTATCTAGAATTGGAACAAGGGATGAGCTAGAAATCCAAGAAAAAGAACTCCCTAGCACACACCTTTTTAGGGCCAATGCATTACCAGAAGAACTAACAGATATAGCATACCTACTGGCCATAGGAGAATTCTCATCTAACACATCTCTACAAGGTAAACAAATCCTTATGCAGAAGGTATTTCCATATATACTCATTGAAGGAGAACTACATATAAGAGGAAAAGATGATATCATAAGGAGAGTCATATATGAACATGAAAGGGAAGACATACTAAAGGAAGCACATGAAGGTGTAGTAGGAGGTCACATCTTTGGAGACCTTACCACAAGAAAGATAAAAGTAGCATGCTTGTGGTGGCCTACCTTATTTCAAGATGTTGAAAGGTATGTAAAGCATTGTGATATTTGTCAAAGAATGGGTAAACCTACTGCCAAAGATGAAATTCCATTACAATTGGTACTAGCACAACTCCCATTTGAGAAATGGGAAATTGATTTTATTGGACCTATAGATCCCCTAGTCAAACAATCAAAAGAAAGATATATTAAAACATGGGTGGAATATCTCACAAAATGGGTAGAAGTTCAACCCACATGTTATGGAGTAAAAAGTGTCCACTTATCTTTTTACCTCCTTGTTTAGCTCATAGGTCCCATTTATTACATTATACATTATAAGTGTTTATCCTGATACAAAATTTCCCAACACCAATATAAAATTAGAATAAGGGCCCCTTCACTTATCTTATCCCAAACCCAAAAGGAGCGAAAAGACGTGGATGCCACCACCCAAGTCCCTCCTAATTGGTTGGGGAAAAATTTAGTTTATGTCTGTTGAACACACCAAGATACTGACAGGGGGGTGAATCAGTATCTAAACAATCTTCAACTTTAACAACTTCAACTTATCCGGAGCAGACTAAACCTTAAGCATCATAGTATTAACATAAACATGAAAGATTAACACAATGTACATAACGCTAGATATACATGGAAAACCATAGAAGGGAGAAACCATGGTGAGGATTAACTCACAATATACGAAGCTCAAATAATAACTTTGTTTTAGAGCTACAACCCAAGGAAGCTACTACTCCTTGAAAAATTTGATTTAGGGTCACTCCCAAAGAAGCTGTAACTCCACGAATACTTTGTTTTAGGGTCACTCCCAAGGAAGTTACTACTTTGTGAATTGAGAACACACTTACAAAAGATTATAGTATGATAGTCCTACTATTTGAAAACTAACATTGAAACTCACACCTTTGATGATTGTAATTATTCCTATTCACACTTTCTTCTGATGATCAAATCAGTTAGGCACACTCTACACTTGATCACTGTCACAAGTATGTCTTCAAGAAGAATCATGATAGCATCTACAACTTCTATTCTTTCTCCTTCAATCGCACATCAAAATGCATTCATTCTGCTCCTTATCTTGCATGTGAGCTTTATCAATCACTTTGCAATCACACCTCACCTCATTCAAATTGATTTAAAATTTATACAAGATATTAAATTGATTACATTTCTTGTTGGCCATATACAACATGAAAAATACATTTACAAGTTGGCCAGACAACACACAACATGAAACATGTAGAGAACAAGTCCTAAACAGGACTACACGCTACACCAGTAGAAGTCCCATGCCTTGCAGACATCAACACTAGCTTAATTAGGTCCAAAACATCCTTCGCAATATCGACCACTAAGGAATTATATCTACACACTCCGCTCATTTGAAAATAGGACAAATTTAAGCAAAAACACATGAACCTTAAAGCATAATGGCCACAACAACTCTAAAAACCTTGTGCAGTGCTAGAAACAAGAAAGATCTTAATGAAATTTTTCTAGATGAGTCTACAGGACTCATACAAAATCTCCAAACACTCCTTTACCTCCACGCATCAAACATTTTACGTTGCACATTTTCAATCATGAACTCTGAGAACAACCTATCATCCAGAACACAATGCAACATACTGTCATTGAGAAACTGAGCTTGTGGACCACCAAGAACCTTGAAACTGCAAGGAAGCATTAATGCACATCCATAAACATGTCCCCAAAACCACAAAGGAAACCATTCACTTCTGGAGGAATGCAGAGCATTCCAATAGACCTTCAATACTAGCTTACTCTGTCAGAACACATGTTAGTACTCTATCATGCATAACTTTCATAGCGGAAGGATAAATGATCTAAAACTTTGGAATTATCACCTTCACTGCACCCTAAAAGTAGTTCTAGAACTACATAGCCATATCTACAAATGCAGAGGAATGCAAAGCATCCAATTGCTCTACACAAAATTCTTTCATAGAAAGAATACTATCTTCAAATTATCAATAGCAAAACACTCATCCGGTAATCCAATCATAAGGAAACTTAGAACATACACACTTCAAGCCATCAGTAACATCTAACATCAGCAACACATCAGATCATCTTAGTGCTTCTAATTCTCATATTAATATTACTTCATAATCAACTTTGCACTGATCAGGGCATGACATCCAACCATGAACTTTAGTAATCCACATTATATTCAATCATGACACCCAACCATGAACTATATCTTCTCTACTAGATGGGGCATGAAATCCAACCATGAACTATGTCTTTTTTGCACATGACATCCAACCATGAACACCAAAACATCACCATGATAGTGTTGACATCAATGACAACCCTAGGAACCTTATGCGTAACAATCTCCCCCTTTGGGATTGATGGCAACACATACCTGTAGATTTCTCCCCCTTTGACATCAAGAACAAAGGGCAACCACTACCTTCTTATCGGTGACCACACACCTGCACATTATTTCTTAGGGCATTTTATGTCATAAAATGTCCCCCTAAGACTTTTACCTCCTAAGTTTAGCTGTCGGGTCCCTTGTTTTGCATCTTGCATGTTCATTTTGACTCCCGAAAGAAAATGGTCTGAAACCCATGTCACATGGAGCTTGAGGGACATTGTTGCACTTGACCCTACCCTAAAATAGGACATGAAGAAATGGGTTCTTACACCATTGTCCTACCCTATTTCAAGCATGTCCCATTCCATATGTTTGGAGCCCACAACTGTTTCATATAGGTGGGAAGTATGGACTATCTCTATAGAAAAATACAGAAAATAACAGAAAAACAACAGTAAAAGGTGTTTTATTGGTATATAACTTCTTCTCCCCCCTACAATGATCACATTCAAGGCTTCTTAAACTTGTTCACACCTTGAATAACTCCTTGAAAGTAGTTTTGGTTTGATGGAAAGGTTTACAACCACCTCTTCCCATCGAACTTCCTTGACAGTTTTTGAACCTACAACTTACCTACAACTGTATACCAGTTTGTTTACATAACCATCGGTGTTTAGGAATATTTAAACACTCCTACAATATGATTAGGCCTTGAACAAGTTATTAGGCTCCTTGACATGCCTTTAGACTCCTTGACATGCCTTAACAAGGCTTACAAACATGACAACTTATATGACTGCCTTTTATGGCTTTATGATAGTAATGTCTAGACATTTGGACATAGTCCTTGTTACAACATGGCATCATAATTACATCATAAGAAATGGTATTTATGACCTTATTGGATCAACAAAAATGAACATAAAACAAAACATGAAGTCGGATGCCTCATGGAGGCCACCTTGTGCTAAGTGTTCCTGCACCATACACCCCACCTAGAAGAGAACTCATGCCACATGAGTTGTTCATTTGTCTTGCTCCACCTTTATCCTTTGCTGCCTCATGCCTTCCCCATGATCTCTGGACTTGCTTCCATGGAATCAAAAACTCATGCCTAGCATTGTAGGCTCTACTCACACCTGGCCATGAGTGAATGCTTGCAACCAAACCTATATTTTGTTTGCCATTCTTCTTTACTGTTATCTCTACCTGAACACCTACATTCAAAACCTTGTTTGATGCTTCTTGTACTGCTGCCATGGTGGAATATGTTTGCCTTTCAACTCTTGTTGGCTCTAGAGGACAAACAATGGTCCCTACTATGATAGCATCTCCTTCTTTCCAACCACCTTGTGGTTGCTTGCAGACTTGCTCTTTGACCTTCTTCTGATCCATCTCAGACATCACCATCTGATCTCCATAATTCAAAACTGAAACCACCTTCAAACTTTGGTCTTTGACAACCCCACTCCTTGAGGTATCCTCAACTTTCCTTGTCTCTTCTTCATTGATCTTTACAAACTCTTTCTTACCCACCAAAATGACCTTGGCTTCCTTCTTTGCTTCAACATCCTCCTGCAATGGTGTCATCACAAAAGTCCTCCCATCCTTCTTGATGGTGTATGTGTTAGCATATCCATCATATAATGCTTGCCTATCAAATTGCCATAGCCTACCTAAAAGTAGGTGACAACATTCCATGGGCAAAATGTCACATAAAACTCTATCCTTATATTCTCCAATTTCAAAATCAACATATGCTTGTTCATCTACCAAAAGTGATTGACTATCACTTACCTAAGATGCTTTGTAAGGATTTTGATGAGGAATCCTTTCTATGTTCAATTTATCCACCATTTCCCTAGACACCATATTATCTGTTGAACCAGAATTTATTACTACCTTGCATATTTTACCTTTGCTTTTGCAATTGGTCCTGAAAAGTGCTCTCCTTTGTATCATCTCCTTGGATGTCTTCAAGAGTGTTCTCCTTAGCATCAATGCTTCTCCATCTTGAACCAGGGTTGCACTCCCAATTGGAGAGTTAACACTTTCATCTACCTCCTCTTCTTGCACATATTGAACCCTCTTTTCATTCCTCCTTTCATTATCACCGGATGTAGAACTTTGTTTCATTAGACACTTGTATGTTGTATGACCAATCTCATTGCAATGATAACATCTCCCAGTGAAAACATTAGAACCTCTACCTCTACCTCTTGTGTCTCTAAATCCCCCTCTAAAATCAAAAACTTGGCCCTTACCTCTGCTTGTGTCTCCTTGGTCTTCTTGGGTCTGATTTTTGTGTTCAAAACTGGCCCTACCTCTAAAATGTCTACCACCTCTTCCTCTACTTCGCTGCTCACCTTTCCTCTTCAACTTCTTCTCAGCCCTTAATGCTACTTGAAAGTATTTCTCCACAGTTTCAGGGGTTAATAAACTAATTGCATCTTGGATATTGAACCTCAAACCATTTAGATGCCTTGCCACCTTATCTTTTTCATCCTCCATGTACCCACAACAAAGAGTATATTTGTGAAACTCCTCGGTGTAAGTAGCCACATCCAAATCTCTTTGCTTGAGATTTTGCATCTTTTTGTAGATCTGTACCTCATAGTCTAATGGAAGGAATTGGGACTTGATCCTCTCCAACATTCTGCTCCATGAAGAGATCCTTCCCATTCTTTACCCTCTCTCATTGGGTGTAATTCCACCATGTAATGGCAGCACCTTTGAGTTTAGTTTTTGCAAACTTAACCCTCTTGCTTTTAGGAACTTCTTTGTACTCAAAATAGTTGTTTAGAGCCTCAATCCACTCCATAAATTCATTAGCATTCATCTTCCCACTAAACATGGGAATCTCCATCTTAGCCTCTGAAGAATCCTTGCCAATTGCCTTGATGGCTTCAAGGAAATGCTTTTGATCAGCTGATACTTCTACCTCTTCTTGTTCTTCTTCTTCTTCCTATTTCTCTTCCTCTTCATCTGAACCTTCATCTATCCTCTTCCCTATCCTTAATGCCTTCAACTCTGCTTGGAGTGCTTCCTTGACTCCACTCTGGATCTTCTCTTCCATCTCCTTGAACTTCTTGACCACTTCGGTGGTCATCCCCTTTGGAGGCATATTGCTAGCCTCTCCTTCAATCTCCTCTATTGACATATACTAGGCCAACAACAAAACCTTTTATGGCTTTGATACCACTATGATGTAGAGGCAAATCAAATGGGGAAAGATAGACAAACTTGACAAGGTTCAACTACTCCTACAAGCCCAAAATCAGAGATCTTCATGCAAAAGTGGGAACAACAGAAGGAAATTATAGTATCATCTTGGAAAGGTTGATTTGGGATGCTAGAGGACTCACTCCATCCATTGGTTAAGGCAGATTACCCTCAGGACCAACACTTCCTTCATAAACCTCAAATTTGGCTAGTAGCCCTAAAAACAGAGAACAACCTTGATAACTCCTTGTATAGACCTTCAAAAACAAAACTCATACAATTGAGAGATACCCAATATGGTCCTCTACCACATACCCAAGAATGGGTTTGGGTTGTTTTGGAAAGTATGCCCTAACCAATAGCCCTCCTAGTGGTTTTAAGCCCTAATTAGGCCTAGTTTATGAAGCAAGTACCCTCAAATGGTGGCTTGTAACTCTCTTGACCACTTAGACATGTCAATAACATCCCAAAACCATGGAATCCAACATTCATCTATTGCTAGAACTGATTGTTCTCAATTTCCCTACTGTTGTTGTCTCGCAAGCTTCCTCCAATGGCTTAATACATGGTTTTATTAAGCCTTCTCAACAAATCTTGGCCAAATCAACTCTTCCACCACTGTAGTCAATCAAAACATTCAAAATCAAAACAAACACATCCATCTCACAAGTCTTATGGTTTTGGAAGACTGTGGGATGGTCAATTCTTCATTGTAGGAGGCAAAACCCTTATCTAGGGTTCTATAAGACTGTTTTCAAACAAAACCTTATAACTCCCTTCAATGTTATTGTCAAAACACAAAACCCACTTCAAAAGATAGATAACTACCTACATTAACTAATCAAGACATGAGAAATGGAAGACAATCTAGTACCTTCAAATGGTACGGTCTGTGGCAGCGACCTCTTCAGACAAATAGAGTTTTGTTAATGAGCAATCCCCAAGTTGTGGCTACAAAATTCTTCTTACTCAATGTTAAAGCACCAAATTGGACTTGTTTTAAATGTATCCCATCACTCTATCCATTCCATATGTTTGGAGCCCACAACTGTTCCGTACAGGTGGGAAGTACGGACTGTCTCTATAGAAAAATATAGAAAAACAACAGTGAAAGGTGTTTTATTGGTATATAACTCCTTCTCCCCCTACAATGATCACATTCAAGGTGTCTTAAACTTGTTCACACCTTTAATAACTCCTTGAAAGTAGTTTTGGTTCGATGGAAAGGTTTACAATCACCTCTTCCCATCGAACTTCCTTGACAGTTTTTGAACCTACAACTTACCTACAACTGTATACCAGTTTGTTGACATAACCATCAGTGTTTAGGAATCTTCAAACACTCCTACAATATGATTAGTCCTTGAACAAGTTATTAGGCTCCTTGACATGCCTTTAGACTCCTTGACATGCCTTAACAAGGCTTACAAACATGAGGACTTATATGACTGCCTTTTTTGGCTTTATGACAACAATGTCTAGACATTTGGACATAGTCCTTGTTACAACGTGGCATCATAATTACATCATAAGAAATGGTCTTTATGACCTTATTGGATTAACAAAAATGAACATAAAACAAAACATGAATTTGGATGCCTCATGGAGGCCACCTTGTGCTAGGTGCTACTGCACCATTGGTTGTGCCTTTAGGTGAGTATTTATAACCCTTTACCTTTGTGTTGTGTTTCCCCCGTGATGTGTTATGTATTTTTTAGGCATCCTTGGATGACCTTTGATACTATTGTAAGGTCAAGGATACTGTGAGATCACCTCTGTTGTGAACCTTCTTCTATTTGTATCATCATTCTTCTATCTTGCTTCTCCTCCAGTTTTATTGTTGTGTGTTGTATCTTGGGGGCATAGCATTGTGGTTGGTGACTTGTAGGCACCTTCCTACATGATGACCCTATGGCACTTGTTCTCCTCTCTCAATTTATTGTTTACCTTTTTCTAGTGGTTCTATCTAGCTGGCAGATGATGAAAAGCAAACATACACTGATACAGACTATGTGTCTCTTTAGCGAATAAGCAAAAATGGACCTAGTCCATACATGAAGATGGGGTTGATATTTATTACCTGATGCTTGGCTAGTAGAATCACTCCATGTGATGTTTTGATGATGTCTTATATTTTCTAACAAACCATAACAATATAGCTGCTCTGTGCACTTTGTTTATCTTGGGTCTCACCTTGGTTACACTCGGTTCTGAGATCTCTGCAGTATAGCCCCATGGTTATACTCAGTTTCTGAATCCATAGTATAACCTTGGATTTTGTTGTGATTATGTTTATGCATTTCTTTGATCATGTGATGTGGTTATTATCTTAGATCTAAAGATTTCTAACCTCTCTTCTTGCAGGAAATTGTGTGTTTGTGGGAACCTTCGGTGATTGTAAAGTACATGTCACCTTTAGGGGCATGGGCTTTGTGTGAGCTCTTGTTCCCTTGTGTGTTTTCTCTCTACCTTAAAGTGCTTGATATCGGTACATGACATCAACCACCTTAAGGTGGGGGCATATAAAGGTAAGTTGTCTAATGATTTTGGTACTTTAACAAAGCTTGTTTGTAAGCCCTCTACAGAGGTGGGATGTTGTATCTCCATGTGCTTTATTTTATGTTGCAATAAGAAATCCCTCTACAGAGGTGGGATATCATGCATATCCTTTTATTTTAAGCCCTCTACAAAGGCAGGATATTATATCTCTTGAGCTAGTGTGTATCCTTTTATTTAAAGCCCTCTACGGAGGTGGGGATGGTGTATCTCTTGAGCTAGTGCACATCCTTTTTATTCTAAAAGTCCTCTGAGTAGGCAGGTTGGTGTATCCTCCCTTAAGCGTGTCTTTGGCGGTTGTTGTGGCATAATCCCAATCGTCAGGTGTGCCTATAATGGATTGAGATGGTGGGGGCTTAGTAATAAGTTCCTTCCATCATCTTGTTTGTCGTGTTTTAGATGTATAGCATGTCTTTAGCATAATATACGACACTCGTGTCTTCTATGTGTCTTCCATGTGTTTGTTCCCAAGTATTGTCCAAAGAGCATGGCAAAATTCCCCTCCTATGCTTTGGGATTTGTATGGCATGTTTGTTCCCAAGTATAGTCCAAAGAGCATGGTGAAATGCCCCTCCTTTGCTTTGGGAATTGTATGGCATGTTTGTTCTCAGGTGTAGTCCAAAGAGCGTGGCAAAATTCTCCTCTTGCACTTTGAGATTTGTATTGCATGTCTATTGCCCCATATGTAGTCCAAAGAGCATGGCGAAATGCCCCTCCTACATTTTGGGTTGTGTGTTGCTTTTTTTTTACTTTCCATACATCTGCATCTACATTTATATATATATGGAAAATGAAAAAGAAATAATCACTACATTCACTGTATTCATTGTGTTTTACGTGTCTTAAATATTGTATTCTCTATGTCTTGCATGCCTGTTACTATCTTCTCCATGTTTTGCATGCTTGATACTATCTTCACTTTGTTTGGTGTGTATGTAATGTGTTTTCTCTAATGTCTATATGAGAATGGGGGCTAGAAATAGTTCCTCAATCTTTGTGTATACATTAGCTTCAAGTGCCTAGCATGTTTGTTGTGTTTTGATTGTACTTTAATGCATGTATGGCCTTGCATTCATGCATACATTAAAGTGGGGGCTAAATGTTATGTCGTAAAATGTCCCCCTAGGACTTTTACCTCATAAGTTTAGGTCTCAGGTCCCTTGTTTTGCATCTTGCATGTTCATTTTGACTCCTAGAAGAAAATAGCCTAAAACCCATGTCACATGAGGCTTGAGGGACATTTCTGCACTTGACCCTACCCTAAAATAGGACCTAAGGACATGGGTGCTCGCACCCGTGTCCTGCCTTATTTCAGGCATGTCCCAAATTTGAATGTTGATTATGTGACAGTTAGAAGGTTCCATTGCTTACATCTTAAGTTTGAATTATGAAATTTAAAGTAGGAATGCATATATAAGCATGTTTAGGGTTTCATTTGTAAACTAGGAGATTATTATGAACTTTTGGCAAACTTATGATTTTAGAGCATTTAAGATATTCATTGTCGCAGAGCAGAATATTGTTGTTTTGTTTGCGATTACAGATTTAGCTTCATCTTCTCATGTGTTGAAGGATTTTCATCTACATGCAAGCTACACCTCTAAGGTGATATCTATTTGTGTTTTAATCATTTATCAATTTGTTTTTGCCTCTATTCCACAGTGATACGCACTCTTTATATGGAAATGGTGTTTGGAAGACTTGAATGTCCTTTCGGGGTTGGACTGAGGCAAGATCCTAAACACCATAACCCCCAACCA
The DNA here is from genome assembly GCA_027924645.1 of Cunninghamia lanceolata. Taxonomy (NCBI): domain Eukaryota; kingdom Viridiplantae; phylum Streptophyta; class Pinopsida; order Cupressales; family Cupressaceae; genus Cunninghamia; species Cunninghamia lanceolata. The sequence goes on from BSBN01000892.1 coordinate 251,089, forward strand.
CACTCCTTGTGATTGCAAGTTACAAGTATCAGATTTGATAGAGTGGAGTTGTAGAGGAGGGTTGCAAAAGATAAGGATCCCAGATCCGAAGGAAAGAAGCTGCCTGGAGAACTTTTGGGACAGGGGTGCTAGTGCCAATGTCCTCCAAGCTTGTAAACACTGGAATCTCTTTGATAGTGATAATTAACATCTTAAGAAGTCCTAAAATGCTAAGGAATATCTTGCATTAGACTAGAGCATGAGTTCCAATGTCCTTCACATCTTCCGTGATAGAAACAGACAGAACAGTGATCATCAATGTCGTAATGGTATAGTCATAGTTAGGACGGTCCACAAAGTGAACTGTCCAGGTCGTGCAGCTAGAGTAAACACAATAGAAAAAACTCAAAGATATAAAGCAAATGCAGATCTAGTCATTCAATATATCATAGAATTCAAATACAAATTGGCCGGCAACATGTGGGATTACAATTAGGGCTCACAGGCCTGATTTCACAGTTACAAAATATGCACAGGATATGGCTTTGAAGCTCCTTCGCAAGAAATTCAAACTATCAAGCTTAGAACTATCAATCACTACTTTTCTAAGCATCTATTACATCAATATATATCATCTCTAGATCATAAGATTCCTCCACATTGGCCAAGAAAGATCACAAACTCCAAAGAAGAGCAGTAACATGCATACACAGATAGGTTAGACCTAATCATGTGGAACTCCTCTGCAAATGAATGGAATGGTGTGTAGATCTCAAGGAAGGTTTGCCATGAACCAGATAACATTGAATGATGTGTCATTTAGTCCACAAGTTGTGAAATGCTCCGCAAGTCTTCTCCTTTAGCTGGTTGTCTGAGACTATCAGGATGCTCTGTTTTGAGAAAATAGTTGATCTTCTGATAGCGATATCTTACCGGTAACTGATCCAATTGATCTGAGATTTGGATATGTTGTGCATGAATGTGTATAGATGCTAAGTCCAGCTTTGTAAGGTTTGAAATACAATTGCGGTAGAATGTGGACCAAAATACAGAAATTGCTATTGACCAAATCGACTGAATTGAACTGGAAAATGAAAAGAAACAAACTGAAATGCAAATATTTTTGGTTAATACAAGATTACTCTTGAACTAGGGATGCTCCTACATCATACATCTGGGGTTGTTGAAAAAAGTGAGTCCCTCACTTTGTTGGGGCTAGAGGAAAATTAAGATGATCCACCTAAGCCTGAGAAATCCAAGATGAATCTTCTTTTAGTCTGCCTTTCCACTTCACAAGATATTCTTTGTATAGTCTATCTCTGGTGGTGCATCCAACTCTGCTATCCAAAATGTCTTCAATCTGTTCTGGTGCTTGTTGTGGTAACTAATTCTTCAAATGGTCTTCAATTCTGTCACTAAACTTTGCTTCATGATACTGATATAGGTCTGCAATGTTAAAAATAGGTGATATACCCAATGTCTCCAGTAACTCTACTTCATATGCATTTCTCGAATCAAACTTTCTGAGTATCCTACATGGTCCAAACTTTTTTATCTTCAACTTGTTATATGTCCCAACTAGAAATCTCTCTTTTCTCAAATACACTATCACTTCATCTCCAACTGCAAATTCTTTGTGTCTTCTCTTCTCATATTCTTGTTCTTTATACTTACTGTTCATTTCCTCCAAATGTTTCTTAACCTGATTATGCACTGTCTCCATGTGTCCTACAAATTCTTCTGCTTCTGCACTCCTCTTCTCTTGCATACTGATGTCTCTCTCTTACTCTAGGGTTAGTTCCTCACAATCTCAAATGGTGTTTTTCTGGTACTCCTATTCACTGAATTATTATATGCAAACTTTGCTTGTGAAAGAATCAAGTCCCAATTTCCTACCTTCTCTCCAACCAAACATCTCAACCAAAGTTTCCCAAACTCCTATTCACTACCTCTGTTTGTCCATCAATCTATGGGTGAAATGTTGAACTAAACTTCAAGTCAGTCTTCATCTTCTTCCAAAGTGTCTTCCAAAAGTATCTAAGAAATCTTGTATCTCTGTCTGAAATTATGCTCTTAGGTAATCCATGTAATCTCACAATCTCATTGAAAAATAGGTCAGCTACATGAACTGGATCAGTTGTCTTCTTACAAGGTATGAAATGTGCCATCTTTGAAAATCTGTCCATGACTACAAATATTGAATCATGTCCTCTCTGTGTCTTCGGCAATCCCATTATGAAATCCATGCTTATGTCTTCTCAAGGTCTCTCCGGTACTGTCAAAGGTTTATACAATCTAGTATTCTGACTACTCCCTTTTGCAACTTGACAAACTTTACAACTTTGCACAAATTTCCTAACATCCTTATATATTTGAGGCCAAAAGTAATTTTTACTTACCAAAGTCACTGTCTTATCAATGCCAAAATGTCCTGCCAATCCACCACTATTTTTCTCTTTGATCAAATTATCTCTCATTGAACTCTTAGGTATACATAATTGGTGTCCTTTGAACAACATATCTTCCTAAATGAAATAATCCAACCATTTACTCCAATCTATCACAACAGGTTCCTTACAGGCTTTCCAAGGTTCTACAAAATTAAGATCTTCCTCATACATGTTCTTTAATTCATCAAACCCCAAAACTTCAACTCTCATCTCTGTCAACAAATTCCTTCTTCTACTCAGTGATCTGCAACTTTGTTTGATTTTTCACTCCTATGCTTCAATACAAAAGTATAACTCTGTATGAACTCTACCCATCTCATATGTCTCTAAGACAACTTTCCTTAACTGTTCAAATACTGCAAAGCTTGATTATCTATGTACAACACGAACTCCTTAGGCAACAAGTAATGTCTCCACTTCTTCAAGGCTTGAATTATGGCATAGAACTCTTGATCATAAACTGAATATCTCCTCCTTGCATCATTCATCTTCTCACTAAAATATGCTATAGGTCTACCTTCTTGACTTAACACTACTCCTATTGCATTTCCACTAGCATCACAATCTACTTGAAATACCTTATTGAAATCTAGTAATGCCAACACAGGTTTCTCTATCACTTTCTGCTTCAATAATTCAAAACTTTTATCTTCTCCTGATGTCCACTTAAAGTCTTTTGTCACCTCTCATTGTCTCTATTATAGGGTTACAAACTAAACTAAAAATTTTTATGAACTTCTGGTAGAAACTAGCCAATCCATGAAATGATCTGACTTCTCCAATGCTCTCCGATGTAGGCCATTCAACAATTGCTCTCACTTTCTTAGGTTCCATCCTCAATCCTTCCACAGAAATCACAAATCCCAAGTATACCAATTCTTCCTTCATGAAACTACACTTGATGTTTATCAGCAATTTCTCTTCTCTCAGTCTCTGCAATACTTGTCTCAGGTGCCACAAATGTTCTTTTGTCTTACTAAAAATTAGAATATCATCCAAAAATACAATAACAAATTTACCCAAGAATTTATTCAAGAATGCATTCATCAACCTCATGAAAGTAATTAGTTCATTTGTTAATCCAAAAGGCATCACTAACCACTCATACAATCCTTCATTTATCTTAAAAGCAGCTTTCCATTCATCTCCTTCTCTAATTCTTATTTGATGGTATCCACTCTTCAAGTCTATTTTTTTGAAATATTTTTCTCCACTCAAACAATCCATAATATCATCCATCCTAGGTAAAGGAAATCTATACTTAACTATTATTTTGTTGATTGCTCTAGAGTCTATACACATTCTCCACTCTCCATCTTTCTTTGGTACTAACACTGTAGGTACTGCACAAGGACTCAAACTTTCCCTAATCAAACCTTTCCTCAACAATATTAGAGTAATAGGTTCTTTACTTAATTAATTTAATCATACTGATTAATCAATTAGGTCACCTTTACTTTATTTCACTTAAGCTAAACTTAGGAATCTCTCATTAGGGTTTTCTAACTTGTAAATATAAATGCAAGTGCTCTCATGTAATTCTTTAATCCATTTAATTAATTGCATCCTTTTTTGTGCAAATTGCTCTCTTTGCTTTTTTCTCTTGTGGAAGGTTTCTTAGGTTTTGCAGGTGTTCACTGGGTCCTGTGAGGTTGGTTTCACAACTTCTACATGATATCAGAGCTCCAGATCTACGAGCCCCTTCTCAAATTTAGAGAAAATTTTGAGCAAGAGTTTTTTGCTTGGTGTATTTTTGTGTAAAACAGAGTATTCCATTAGATTTAGAGTAGTCGAAATAGTCAGATTAGCCTTTTATTTGGCTTGATTTGAGTTTCGTAGGCCAAATCTACAAGGGTTTCAGTGAGTGCTTTTCTTCAGATCCAGAGGGTACTTGCAATTTTGGAGTGTTTTAAGCCCAAACAAACCTCACCATTGCATTCAGAGCATCCAAAAACCTTAAGATCGATTGTCAAATCGTCGAAATTAGCCTCAGGATCATCTGGGGAAAAAATGTTTTCCCAGGGAAGCCGTACAGCATCCCCAACACGCAAACTGAGGTACTAGTTAAAAAAAATATAATCTTTTTCTGCATTGCAAATATTTTTTTTCAAAAAAATTCATTGAAAAAAATTATATTCAAAAAGCAGTTTTTTTACAATTTAAAAAAAAGCAAAAAAAAAAGATTTAAAAAAAATGCTTGAAAAAAAGTCTTTTGTACATGCGCAAGGTACATGCCCTTGCACAGGGTACGTCCCTCCTACTGCAAGCTTCGGCTGCAATCCCCTTTTAATGGGGCATGTAGTGGGGGTTCGACCCCCCCCCCACACCTCATAATTTTTTTTTTTTAAATTAGTATTTTATTATCTGCTGCCATAATTTTTTTATATGTTTTTTTTAAATAAAAAAAACACATGTAAAATCCATGTCCCTGCATGCCTCAAAATCCATGCCATTTGGTGGCCTTTTTAGCAGCACCTCTAGTTTAAAGGCTTTTTTAGTGGTTTTTTCTAGTTTGGAGGAGCTCTACATTTGTCTGGAGGAGTTTTATTTTTGCTACAACTAACTAGTTGGCAGGGTTCGAAAGTTGGCGGATCTCCAAATTTAGAGGTTGTTTTGCTAAATTTGGCGGAGGTTGCTTTTTTGCCAAATCTACCCTCTATTGGCAATTTCACTGTTGTACCTGATTTTCAAATGACGATATCTTGGTCATACGATCATATTTTTTAGTGCAATTTTTTTGAAACAAGGTAGAATTTCGTGCTCTTTGCTGTAGTATAGGTGGTTTTCAGTTTTGAGTTTTGATTTTTTCTAGAAATCAATTTCTCATTGTTGTTGTTGTGTAGTTCTCATTTTGGGAACTTCGATGCGCCATATCTTGGGTGTATGGACTCCTTTTTGGGTCCCATTTTTTTTGAAAGTGCATGATTTTTCGTGTACTTCCCTATGGTGCTATCATTTTTCTCTTTTTCTATCAGAGAATTGTATTTTTAGCACGTGGTCATTTTTTGGACATTGTGAGCTTCCATTGTAAGCACTTCTCATATGTAAACACACTGAAATAAAGTGCCTCAGCATTGTACATGTATTCTTGAGATCTTGGACATCATTGTCTGCATTATTGTTCTTGCACTATGATATAAAGTGCCATGGGGAGGTTGATGTTTGCCTTTTGTTTTGCCATCACACCTTTATCATGTGTGTGGGCCTTGGTTTGTGCACCCTTTTATTTGCTAGTACTTTCATGTTTGCATGTTTAGATGTTCTTGTTTCTTCTACCTGTACTTCTTGGTTTCACACAGTTTCAGTGTACCTGTCATGGTTCTCCCTTGTCTGCACTATGGGGGGGTTTCTACTATTGGTGCTAATGCTTGCTTGGTTTTGCGTTGGAGTGAGTTATGTATCTAGTATTTGTTCCTATGTACTAGGCGGATGCAACAGATGGTTACCCATGCATTTCGGTGAGATGGAGCATTTACCATATGGACACTCTTGCATTCCTTTTGTGGAGGTGAACTTCTATTTTCACTTAATCAGTTCATCAGACTTTTCATACCTATATCATTTGTATCTTTGAGTTCTAGATGGTTTGCCTTTGTTTGCCATCTAATTCGAGTAGTGTCGTTGGGGGCACTCATGCAAATTCTTGTCTTCTTGATCCTGATCTTCATCTTGTTTTAGAGGAGGTTATTCTTTCAGCACTATAGTAGTTAGTCTTCGACAGTGTTTGCAGCTTCTTCATGCTTTAGTGGATTTTTTCATGTCCCTATTCTTTTGGGACATCTTTTGTGGAGGCTTCTTAAGTCCTTCACTCTTTCTCTCTCTCTCTCTCTTGTAGGGAGGTTTGTTCTCTCTTTTGGGGAGGAGTTTTTCCCACGTGGTTTTCACCTTTTCTCTATTTGTGAGACTCTTTTGTACATGGGTACCTCATCAGGCCTCGTTGCTAGGACCCATCTTTGCTTTCATGCTTTTGTCCTTAGTTTTTTAGCTTCTCCCTAAGTTCATCTTAAGGGGGGTGTTAGAGTAATAGGTTCTTTACTTAATTAATTTAATCATATTGATTAATTAATTAAGTCACGTTTACTTTATTTCACTTAAGCTAAACTTAGGAATCTCTCATTAGGATTTTCTAACTTGCAAATATAAAAGCAAGTTCTCTCATGTAATTCTTTAATTCATTTCATTAATTGTATCCTTTTTTGTGCAAATTGCTCTCTTTGCTTTTTTATCTTGTGGAAGGTTTCTTAGGTTTTGCAGGTGTTCACTAGGTCCTGTGAGGTTGGTTTCACAACTTCTAAAAACAATCATGTATCTGCCTGTTCAATTATTCATTTTCTGTTGGTGTCATTTTGTGTGCTACTTTGTTAGGCAAACTAGCTTTAGGTATAACATCCATGTGATGACTGATACTCCTGATTGGTGGCAATCCTTCAAGTACATTATCTGATATGATGTCTCCATACTCTGTCAGCAACTCAATTATCTCCTCCAGTTGTGATTCTTCTCTCTCCTTCAATGTTTCAACCTTCTTAGGGATCAAAGCATAACACATATTATCATGTCTCAAACCATCTAGAAATTTCCTTCCATCTACCAAAAAGATTCAAGCATTCCCACATACTTCACTCTTAGGATCATCCTCCAAAGGAATCAAAGTAATTCCCTTTCCATTTGATGTTATAGTGTATGTATTATTCATCCCATCATGTATAGCTTTTCTATCATACTACTATGGTCTACCCAATAAAATATGACATACATCCATAGGCATAATATCACACAGTACTTTATTGTGATAAGATCTAATATAAAAATTTACCAAACATTGTTCACTAACAGTACCTTATGATCATCTTGAATCCATGCTATCTAATAGGGCTTAGGGTGTTTCAATCTCTCCAACTTCAGCTTAGTTATCATCTCCTCTGAAACTAGGTTATTTGAACTACCACTATCAATAACAACTTTACAACATTTACCTCATGATTTGCATTTGGTTTTGAACAAACTTTTCCTCTGCAGTGGTTCCTCATTTGTCTCTACTTGAAATAGTACTATCCTCATGACAAGTGATTCTCCTTTCTCAGGTTTACCAACTAAACTCAGTGATCCAACATGTTCTTCTTCCACATAGGTTGTTCTTCCATTGTTCTTTGTCCTCTTGCTTGTACTCCCCTGATTACATTCAAATGCTCTATGTCCTTCACCTCCACACGTAAAACAAGTTCTTCTAAATGTTCTCCTATCAAGTCCTCTTCCTTCTCTTATGTATCCTTCACTCTAGTATGGACTAGTGTTTCCTCTGTGGTAGAAAGTTATGTCATCTCTTCAGTATGCATTGTCATCTCTATCCTCCTTCTTGAATGTGTTCTCTTGTCTATTCTACTCTGTATATGATCTCTCTCCTCTAGGAAATGTTCTACCTTTTTGAAATTTACCTCCTCTATCTCTCTGTCTTTGATCATGCCTCTTGTTCAACTTTTCTTCAACTTTTAGGGAAAACTGATATGCTTCTTCAAATGTTGTCATCCTAACCAAACTCAATTCTTCTTGAATGTTCAATCTCAGTCCATTGATGTATCTAGCTACTTTCTCCCTTCTTTCTTCACTATGTCATATCCTTGTGATCATCTTATGAAATTCTTCAGTGTATTCTTTCAAAGATTTGTCTTTTTGTCTCAAGTTTTGCAATCTCTTCAACAGTTCCAACTCATAGTCAATAGGTATAAACTGATTCTTCAATTTTGTCACCATTCTATCCCACTTTGTAATCTTTTCTTTTCCTCTTCTATTTCCATTGAACTAAACTTCTTTCCATCATATAGAAGTGTCCATTCAACTTTGTCTTTACAAACTTCACCTTCTCTAGATCTTCAATTTCTTCATACTCAAAGTATTCTTCTAGGTCATTTTTCTAGTCAATCAACTCTTCAAGATTCAAATTGCCAGTATAGTTTGGTACATCAAATCTAGGTCTTTTCCCAATCTTTGAAATAGCTCACAACATCTTGCCAAGTGATCTGATTCTTCTTCCTCCTCATCTCCTAGGGTCTCACCATTTTGATCAGCAAATTGAAATTCTTCACCATCATCACTTTCAACATTAGGTTGAGGTGCCAGTCCTCTTCTTTGATCTTCTTCAACAACATCCAAGAAAACTCACATGGTTTTCAGCATCTCATCCATTCTTCCAACCATTGTTCTAATAGCATGGATTCTCCTCAGCGGCATCTTCCTCAGATCAAGTATAACTGCCTCAAATTTGGCAATCGGGCTACAAGGTGACAACTTCCTCACAATTGGTGATCAGTTGCAAACACAAGTCCCACCTCAAATTTGGTGATCTTTTCACATAAAGATCTTAGAGAATTCCTTCGCCAACTTTTCTCAATTCACTCCCAAAGCTTCAAACCTCGCTCTGATACCACTTGGTGCAGTCACGGTTAGGAGGGTCCATAAAGTGAACTATCTAGGTCATGTAGCTAGAGTAAACACAATGGAAACAACTCAAAGATATAAAGAAAATACAGATTTAGTCATTCAGTATATCATAGAATTCAAATACAAATTGGCCAGCAACATGTGGGCTTACAATTAGGGCTCACAAGCCTAATTTCACATTTACAGAATATGCATAGGATATAGCTTTGAAGCTTCTTTGCAAGAAATTCAAACTATTGAGCTTAGAAATATCAATCACTAATTTCCTAGGCATCTATTACATCAATATATATCATCTCTAGAACATAAGATTCCTCCGCATTGGCCAAGGAAGATCAAAAACTCCAAATAAGAGCTATAACATGTGTACAAGGATAGGTCGAACCTAATCATGTAGAACTCCTCCACAAATGAATGGAATGGTGTGCAAATCTTAAGGAAGATTGGTGACAAACTAAACAACATTGAATGATGTGTCATTTAGCTCCACAAGTCATGAAATGCTCTGCAAGTCTTCTCCTTGAGCTGATTGTCTAAGACTGTCAGGATGCTCTGTTATGAGAAAATGGTTGATCTTCTGATAGCGATATCTTACCGATAACTAATCCAAATGATCTAAGATTTGGATATGTTGTGCATGAATGTGTCTAGATACTAAGTTCAGCTCCACAAGGTCTAAAATGCAACCTTGGTAGAATGCGGACCAAAATACAAAAACTACTACTAACTGAACTAAACTAGAAAATGAAAAGAAACAAACTGAAATGCAAATATTTTTGGTTGATGCAAGATTGATCTTGAACCAGGGGTGCTCCTGCATCATGTAAAGAGTCCAGAAATCCCTGAAGAAAACATTGCATTAGACTAGGGCATGAGTGCCAGTGTCCCTGAGTATTCCGTATCACGAACTTCAAAAAATGGTTAGTGACTAATCTATGTCTACTATATTATTCTGCAAGCATTTGTCGTAATTTATCCGTTTGCTTACGATTTTGCATAATTAGGGTTTTGAGCATATTTGAGCATTAAATTAATAAATTAATTGATAATTTCTAAGTTTCCATAGCATTAAAAGTGACACCCAACCTGTAGGTGAATCCTCTTGCAAAAGGTGTAATTCAACTCAGTTGAAATGTCCTTGAATGTTTGTAGTGAAAGGAGGATTTAACCCACACATCCATTGAAATTGAAAACCCCTCATTTCCTATAAAATAGGGCATAACTTCTTCTTATAGCAAACAGACTCCCCCTATCATCAACAAACACTACCTTCTCCCCCTAAGAGATAGCCACCATCAGTCCAAGAACAAGATATAACATGAACTCCCCCTGAAGAGATGCACCACTATGCATCCAACAAGAATAAGGAGGGGCAATTACCCCTAACCTCTATCAAAGATCTTCAAAAGTATCCTTTAAAAGAGCCTTTGTGAAAATATCTACCATATGATCCTTTGTTGGAACATATTCCAACTTCACTTCCTTATCTGCAACCTTCTCTCTTAAAAAGTGATAATTGATTGCTATATGCTTGGTTCTAGAATGCATCACTGGATTCTTGGAAATATTGATAGCACTTGTATTGTCACACAAGATAGGAATAGGCTCATCATACAATAACTTGATATCCTTTAGGGTTTGCTTCATCCACAACACATGTACAATAGGATGCTACTGCAATGTACTCTACCTCTGCAATAGATAAGGCCATTAAATCTTGCTTCTTTCTCTGCCATGAAACCAATCTACTTCCTAAAAAGAAAGCACCACCACTTGTATGTATTATATCATCAACACAACTAGCCCAATTAGCATCAGTGTAAGCACTCAAATCAAAGGCATTACCTCTTGGATACCAAAGGCCGTAATCTGGAGTTCCTTTCAAGTATCTAAATATCCTTTTCACTTCCTTCTCATGTGTTTGCTTGGGATTGGTTTGATATCTAGCAACCACACATACTGCATGCATAATATCGGGTCTAAAAGTAGTCAAGTACAATAGTCCTCTAATCATAGATCTATAGACAGTCTGATCCACCTCCAGAGACTCATCATTTTTGCTCAAGTGACATCCAATGACCATGGGAGTACTCACCAGTTTTGAATCCTCCATGCAAAATTTCTTCAACAACTCTTTGACACACTTAGCTTGAGAAATAAAGATACCACCATCTAGCTGAGTAATTTGAAGTCTAAGGAAGAAAGACATTTCACCAATCATAGACATGTCAAATCCTTTTGCATCTCCTCTGTAAACCTCTTACACATATCATCATCTCCACCAAAGATGATATCATCAACATATACTACAACTATCAATATCATGTCTCCTTCTTCCTTGATGTAAAGGTTGCTGATATCTTTAGTACCTTTCTTGAAGCCTTGCTAAAGTAAGTACTTGTCCAACCTAGCATACAAAGCCCTATGTGCTTTCTTGAGACCATACAGAGCCTTCTTGAGTCTGCACACGATGTCCAGATCTTTTGATATTTGGAAACCATCTGGTTGTTCAGTGTAGACTTCTTTTAGATCACCATTCAGAAATGTTGACTTAACATACATCTGATATACCTTAAAGTTTTTATGAGCGGCAAGATCAAGGAACATTTTGATTTCCTCCATCCTAGCTACCAGAGCAAAAGTCTCCTCAAAATCAATACATTCAACTTGTGTGTATCCTTTACATACCAATCTTTCTTTGCTCCTTACAACTTCACCTTCTTCATCCCTCTTGTTCTGGAACACCCACTATGTTCTTATAAAATTCTTATTTGCTAGTCTGGGAACCAATTCCCATGTCTGATTCTTCTCAATCTGATCCAATTCTTCTTCGATGGCCTTTATCCATCCATCATCTTTTCTAGCATCATCAAAGTTTTTTGGTTTTACCTTTGATAACAAACACAAGTTTACTTGCTCATGTGTCTTAGCAAGCTTTCTCCTTGTCTGCACTCCATCTTTATCTCCAATGATCCGATCTACCAAGTGGTTCTTCTTAATATACTTTGCTGGAGTCTTAGGCATCTACTCTGATTCTTCTTCCTTTTCTTCTTTCACTTCTTCTTCTTCATCTTCAATGCATGGAAAGATATCTGATTCGGAGTCCTCTGATTTATGTGAGATTTGATACAGGTCTTCATCTACCTTGACATTTATGCTTTCAATCATCTTTCACAACCTCTTGTTGTAGCATCTATAAGCCTTGCTTCTGGTTGAGTAACCAAGAAAGGCTCCTTCATCACTTCTTGAATCAAACTTTCCTAGGTCCTCTTCATCTCTTCTACTGTAGCATTTTCTACCAAAGATCCTCAAGTATCTAATAGTGGGAGGTCTTCCATACCATAGCTCATAAGGGGTCTTAGTGTTGTTGACCCTCAATTGCACTCTATTCATTAAAAAAACAACAATGTGAACTACTTCCTTCCAGTACATATCAGGCAGATCTATATGTTTCAACATTGCCCTAGACATCTCTTTCACAATCCTATTCTTTCTTTCCACTATCCCATTTTGCTAAGGGGTCCTAGAAGCTGACAGATGTCACCTAATACCATTATCTTCACAAAACTTTCCAAATTCATTTGTAGTAAACTTACCTCCTCTATCAAACCTCAAACATTTTATCTTAGCATCTACTTCATTCTCAACCATAGATTTAAACACTTTAAATTTATTAAGGGCATCTAATTTTTCTCTTAAAAAAGTAACCCAAGTCAATCTAGAATAATCATCAATAAGCAACATGAAATACCTCTCACCTTATTGACTCTTTACTCTTGTAGAGCCACATAGATTAGTGTGAATCAGCTCCAATGGCTTTAAAGAAGAATACTCCTTTCTTTTGAAACTTGTCATTGTCTGCTTTCCCATTTGACATTCCTTGCATATTGTATTTGTAGGCTTGATTATCTTAGGCATCTCTCTCACTGCATGAGCAAAATTGATCTTTACCATATTATCAAAATTGTTGTGTCCCATTCTCTTGTGCCATAACCAACACTCACTGGATTGAGCCAACAAAGATGTTCTTCCATTTACCTCCTTCAAATGATAGATATCACCATATGTCTTGATACCTTCTACAACTTGTTTTCTGGATCCTGCCTTCCTGATTTCATAGCCTTTGGCATGAAAGGTGAGATTATAACCCTTGCTACACATCTAATTGACACTAAGAAGATTGTATTTTATCCCTTTGACATAGAGGACATCCTTAGTCCTATTCCTCCTATTAATAGTTATAGCACCTTTTACACAGATTTGTGCCAACTCTTCACCATTAAACTTGACAGCACCACCATCCCACTTGTCAAGGCTGATAAACTTTTCCTTGTCACTAGTCATATGATTTCAGCATCCACTATCAATTACCCAAGCCTTGGCTTCTTCTCTTGCATGAAAGGAAATCCATACAACCATTAATCTTTCATTGTTTTGGTATGTTTTCAAGGCATCAATCTTCTTACATTTTCCAACATCAATCTTTTTTATCACCAACACTCAAGGCCAGGAAAAGTGTTTCATCATTTGAATCATCATGATCCTCATCTTCTAAAGAGTAAATTCTCTCTATGGAATACAGACTTCTTTTGAATTTGTCTCTTTTGTTACTACCCTTTGATTCCTTAAAAGGACATTTAGAAGCAAAGTGACCAACCTTTCCACAATTGAGACATTTGAATGGTAAATTACCTTTGTATTTCCTAGTGCATTTCTTCAGTCTTCTCACAAAATTTGCTTCAACTTCATCAAATCTCTCATCTTCATCAACAATTTCTTCCTTTGTCTTCACATTGGCTTTGAAAGTAGCTTCATTCTTTAGAGCATCACTGCCAAACTCTCTCATTTCAAAGGTCATAAGGGAACCAAATAGTTTTTCTATAGTGTATGTATCCACATCTACATTCTCCTCAATAACAGATACCTTATGACTATAAGATTTGGGTAGAGATCTTAGAACCTTCTTCACAATTTCATCCTCTTCCACTTTGCCACTAAGACCTATGATGCCATTGACCACTTCATTCACCCAAAGCATATATCCAACAATGTATTTATCCTCTAACATTTTTAGGGTCTCAAATTTTCTCTTGAAGATTTGCATCTTTGCTTGCTTTATTTTCTTATCTCCTTCATAAATGGTTTCAAGTTTAACCCAAACATCTTTAGTAGAACTACAACTCATTACCTTTGACAGTTATGAATCAGTTAACCCACTCATGATAGAAAACTTTGCCTTGGAATTGTTATCATATTCCTTAACTTCATTTGGATATGTAGGAATAGCAGTAGGAACTTTGTAACCAGTCTTGACAGATTGCCAAACACCACATCCTAGAGAATTGATATAGCCTTCCATCCTTAGCTTCCAAAAAGAATAATTTGTTCCATCAAACCTAGGTATCTTGTTGGATCCATTAAGTGCCATCCCAGACCTTCCTCAAGTAGTTAAGCTTCCTTCAGAGGAACTTGGCTCTGATACCAATTGTTGAACACATCAAGATACTGAGAGGGGGGTGAATCAGTATCTATACAATCTTTAACTTTAACAACTTCAACTTATTTGGAGTAGATTAAACCTTAAGCATCACAGTATTAACATGAACATGAAAGATTAACATAATGCACATCAAAACATAACACCAGATATACGTGGAAACCCCTAGAAGGGAAAAACCACGATGAGGATTAACTCACAATATATGAAGCTCAAATAATAACTTTGTTTCAGGGCTACAACCCAAGGAAGCTACTACTCCTTGAAAACTTTGATTTAGGGTCACTCCCAAGGAAGCTACAACTCCCTGAATACTTTGTTTTAGGATCACTCCCAAGTTACTACTCCCTAAATTGAGAACACACTAACAAAATATTATAGTATGACAGTCCTTCTACTGTCTAAAAACTGATATTGAAACTCACACCTTTGATGATTACAATTCTACCTCTTCACACTTTCTTCTGATGATCAAATTAGTTAGGCACAATCTAAACTTGATCATTGTCACAAATATGTCTTCAAGATAAATCAGGACAATATCTACAACTTGTGCACTTTCTCCTTCAGTCACACATCAAAATGCATTTAGTCTTCTACTTATCTTACATGTGAGCCTTATCAATCACTTTGTAATCACACCTTACCTCATTCAAATTGATTTACAATTTATACAAGATATTAAATTGATTACATTGATTTTCATTTAAATACAACATGAAAAATACATTTACAAGTCGGCTAGACAACACAACATGAAATGTGTAGAGAAAAAGTCCTAAACAGGACTACACACTACACCAACGAAAGTCCCATGCCTTGCAAACATCAACACTTGCTTAATTAGGTCCATAACATCCTTCACAGCATCAACCACCAATGAATTACATCCACACACTCAGCTCATTTGAAAATGGGACAACTTTAAGCAAAAAACACATGAATATTGAAGCATAGTGACCACAACACCTTGAAAACCTTGTACAATACTGGAAACAAGAAAGATCTTCATGAAAATTTTCCAAATGAGTCTATAGGACTCATACAACATCTCCAAACACTCCTTTACCTCTACACATCAAAGATTTTGCACTGCACATCTTCAATAATGAACTCTGAGAACAACATGTCATATAAAACACACTACAACATACTATCATTGAGAAACTAAGCTTATATACCACTAAGACCCTTGAAAATGCAAGGAAGCATATAATGCACATCCATAAACATGTCCACAAAACTGCAAAGGTAACCATTGGCTTCTAGAGGAATGCGAGCATTTGAACAGACCTTTAATACCAACTTACTCTATCAAAACACATGTTGGTACTCTATCATGCATAACTTTCATAGTGGAAGGATAACCGATCTAAAAATTTGGAATTATCACCTTCACTGCACCCTGAACATAGTTCCAAAACTGTATAGCCATATCTACAAATGTGAAGGAATGCAGAGCATCCCATTGCCCTACACGTAATTCCTTCACAAAAATAATATTATCTTCAAACTGTCAACAACAAAACACTATTCTGGTAATCCAATCATCATGAAACTTGGAACATACATGCTTTAGGCCATCAGTAACATTTTCTAACATCAGCAACACATCTGATCATCTTAGTGCTTCTAATTCCTATATTAATATGACTTCATACTCAACTCTGCACTAATCAAGGCATGACATCCAACCATGAACTTCAGTAATCCACATTATATTCAATCATGACATCCAACCATGAACTTCACTAATCCACATTATATTCAATCATGACATCCAACCATGAACTATATCGTCTCTGTTGGATGGGGCATGACATACAACCATGAACTATGTTTTCTTTGTACATGACATCCAACTATGAACACCATCACACTCCCATGATAGTGCTGACATCAATGACAACCAAGTGATAGTGTTGACATCAATGACAACCTTAGGAACCATATGTGTAAGAATGTCAGCCTAGGACCCTTCAAAAGGTTTCTCCTTGTATGCTCTTTTGGTTTAATTTGATGATTGTTAGAGGTAAAGCATATATAAGTATCTTTCTTAATTTATTATGAACTTAGATGGAGATAGCTAACTTGAGATATTAAAGGAAAGCAAGAAAGAGCATTCATTGTGATCCTAGAGAAGATTTGCATGTTATTATTGCATGTTTGTTGCAAGCATGAAGCTATCATCTATCCACCTTAGGAGTTGAAGGATCTTCATCATTCTAAGGGATTGTCACATAGGTGATATAATTGTTGTTTATCATCATTTTATCCATCTCATTATCATTTTTTTCAACCTCTGCCCCTATGAGGGCATGCACTCTCTATCAAACAATGGTGTTGGGAAGCTTGAATGCTATCTTGAGATTTTACTAAGGCAAGTCCCTAAACACCATAACCCCCAAACCCTCTCTTGTCATCTTTTCTGTAGGTTACAGGAGCGAGATCCAGAGAATGTGATGATACAAGAAGACTGAGTGAAGATTAGGGTTTCAAGATTTGATAATAGCCACAAAATATTCCTCTATCCAAGACTTGGGTGGTGGTGCCCTACTCTTTCTACCCTTTCTGACTTTAGATCTAGCATCAGGGCAACATCTGCAACATCTTTCTAGTTTATAGTTTCAACAGATTCTATTAATCAAGACTTGGGCAGTCCTGAATTAGTCTTCTGACACCTCTGCTTTTGGAAGATAGGTTCTATCATCTTCTTGATCATCCCTATGCAATTGATATCTAGATTGTTGTACTTATTCTGTTATAAGATGATCTTTGTAAAACTAGGGTTTCATGCATTGTTAACCTAGGGTTTGATAAAAAGTTTGAATTAAATCTAATCCATCTATAACATACCCGAGTACAAGATCTATAGCTAAGTCCACCTCCACTTGGTAGTGATTTGTCTCAGTCTTATCCTTGAATGTTATATGGAAAAGGGTTTGATCTAGTGTGCATCCTAGTTGTCATCATTCACCTTTTTCATACATAACATTTTGATGAACCCATAGGTTCAAGCATTTGCATCTTGATGATTATTCAAATCAGATATTGCATTAATTCATTGCATATTTACAAATATTCAATTGAAAATATTGCATAATTTAGAGAAAAGAGCATATTTAGGCCTTAAAAAGCTTGTATTTTGGTAAAATTTTGCATTAGGGTTTTAAAAATTCTTTTGCATGATCATATTTGTTGCATTAAATATTCATCAAATCTAATTTGGCATAGTAATCTTGCATCATTCCACATCCTACATTTCAAACTTCATACTTTTACAATTACACATTGTGTATTTCAACATAGGAAGATAGCATCTCTTTCACATTTTGCAAGAAATCTTAAAGTGGTCTATATTTGCCTTTTTGTGTAGCACTTTAACATTGGGATCACTTGGTTTGTAGTGACACTAGTGTGTTTTTTAATCTTTGCAAAAATCTTCAAAAACTTGTTTTCCTCAAACTAGTGCCTTGGTGTACAAAAGTCTCGCATACATGACATCCAATCATAACAAAGATGGTGTGGATTCTCCTCAATCTAATAAGAAAAGGATCCCAAACCCATCATATCTTTCACACCACATGATGTCACTATTAGAGACATCAATGGCCCTCTTTATATAATAGCAAGAATAAGTGAAAATCCTATAGTAGGGCTTTCTATTGATCCTAATTACATGACACATGTTATCACAAAAGAATTTTTATACATGAATGATCTAGCACAAGATACTTATAATCCAACGGACATAATGATAAAAGCATATAATGGTTATTTTCTTCTAGCAATTGGAAAGATAACACTTTTAATTAAGGTGGTCAAAAAAGCCCTAGAAGCATCATTTGTTATCATTCCCACTTCGGATCTCTTTCGTGTGAAGTTAGGAAACCCTTGGCTAAAATCCATGAAAGTGGTTCCTTCTACTATTCACAAGTGCTTAAAGTTCCCTCATAAAGGACAAGTGCATGTTATTCATCATAGTGGATGGAAACCATTAGCCACTCATGAAAATTTCAATTTGGATTATGTTTGGCCACAACCTATTGAAGCAAATCAACCACGACAAGATCAATTATTCTTGGCATATCAAAAGTATAAGGCAAAGAAAATAGTTGAACTATCATATGGCAAGAACACTCCTGGACCCTCTTGGTCCTTTGACGCTACAATTCCTCCTATCCAACAAATAGAGAGTGAAAAGAATCTTGAGTTGAAGGATTCACTAGACCGAAAGGAAAAGGAATTTTTGCTGAGGTTCCTCCTCCACCATCCTTACAAGGATCGGGAGAAAACCTTCAAGAGAGAAGCTCTTCATAACAAAATCATAAAATAAATTTTGTACTAGCTTCCTCTTCTGAAATGACCAAGAATACATAAAATCATGAACCTTTGTTGATGGACAAAAAACTCCCTTGGGAAATATAACTAACAAGACTAGAAGAAACATAAATGCAAGGGAAAGAAGAAGAAAGTGTCAAGCCTTAGATCAAAAGAGGTCTCTGTAGGAAGAGAATATCCCACCAGTAGAAATGAAATCAAAAGAAGAGTTAAAGGAAGAAGTTTCAAGTTGGGCTATAGTACCCTATGTGCCTCCTATTTCGTATCAAGATTGAAATTGGGAAGAAGATGACTTGCTCAAATACAACCACTAGTGTGGTTGCATTTTATGTTAGGTAAGTATCTCACAATCATTCATCCACCCTTGATGTAGTACTTCTTTAAGTTGCCCTCACAGGTGACCTCATCTTAAGTGTTGTATTGTGTTCCCCTGCATATTGTTAAATGTTTCTATAGGTCTCCTTGAATGACCTTTATACTCTTGTAAGGTCAAGTATACAAGGACACCACCTCCATTGTGATATTTCTTCTATTTTTTTCTTTATTTCTTCTACTCTCTTCTCTTGTTACAATTGTTGTGTGTGGTGCCTTGGGGACATAACATTATGGAAGGTGTCTTTGGGGCATCTTCCCACATTCTGACCCTAAGTCACTTTTGTCTCCTCTCTCATATTTCATGATTTATTCTTCTATTGTACTTGTGTCTCTACTAGTCAACGGATGATGACAACAAATATACACTTCTGATAAGGACCGTGCATCCCTAAAACAAGAAAACAAAAATGGACCCAGTCCATATATGAAGACGGGGGTAACTTGTTATTGATGTTTGACTACTAGAATCACTTTGTGTTGTGATGTGATTGTGTATCATATTGTGAAATTGTTGTAACAAGCCTTTGCAATACTCTAAATTTGTTTCTATGCACTTTGGATTGCTTTTGTCTCACCTTGTAGCTACACTTGGTTCTGAGATACCTAAAGTATAATCTCATGGCTATACTCAGTTCTGAACCGCAAGTATAGCCTTGGTTTGTGATATGTCACCTTATTTATGTATCAGTTTCATGAAATGATTTGGTTATTATCTTAGAATAGATTTTATAACCAAAGCTTGTTATTGATTAATGGTTGTTAGCAAATGATATTGGTGTGCTTCTATTGTGATTGTTGGGAACAATACAGTGATTGTAAGCACATGTCACTTTGGGGCATGGGCTTTGTGAAAGCTCTTATTCCCTTGCATGTTTTCAACCTTACCTTAAATGTGATTGCTACTAGCAAGCGGAAGCAACCACTTTAAGTTGGGGGCATATATTGTGGTAAATCCTTGGATATCTTATATATTGCGATAAATTGTGTTTTCATATACTTCCTTTTCACTGTAAGGCGTCTCCATGATGCAAGTGGGGTTGTATACTTTGTTCTATGTGTTTACATATACTTCCTTTTAACCATAAGGTATCTCCATAATGCAGGTGAGGTTGTATACTTTGTGCACATGCTTCCTTTTCATTGTAAGGCATCTCTGCAATGCAGGTGGGGTTGTATATTTTTCCCTTCTACGAAAGGCAGGGTTGTGTCTTCCCTTGAGTGGTTGCACACCCTTTTTGAAAATGCCCTTCTACGGAAGGTGGGATGATGTATTCCCTTGAGCAGATTGCACATCCTTTTGAAAAAGTCCTCTCATGGGAGGCAGGGTTGCATCTTGAGTTATTCACCCTTAAGTGTGTTTTTGGCAGTTGTGGTTGTGTAGTTCAATCGTCAGGTGTGTTTATCATGTTTTAGATGGTAGAGTGCAGTGATAATCTCTTCCATGTTGCCCGTGTTTGCTTTGTATAAGATGTATAGTGGATCAACAACACACTCTATGGCGCTCATGTATTCCGTGTGTATTCCATGTGTTTTGCATATTTTGTGGAGGCATGTAGCAATGATCCCCCCCATGCCTTATGTCTTGCATGTTTTGTGGAGGCATGTAGTGATGAGCTCCCCCCATGCTATGTGTTTTACATGTTTTTTTATGGTGGCGCGTAGCGATTAGCTCCCCCCATCACCCCTTAGTATAGTATAATTGTTTAATTATATCTTCTCTTCATGTATACCTTGTGTATTGCATGACTATGTTCATGTCTTCTTCGTGTATTGCATGCTTTTTAACTATCTTCTTCATGTTTTAGGTGTTTAGCATGTGTCTTCTTATGTTTGCAAGCTTGGGGGCTAGAAATGGTCTTCCAAATTTAGGTTGTGTCTTCGCTCTAGTGTCTGATGTACTTGATGCATTTTTGACCATACTTTAATGCATGTACTAATTGTAAGATCATACACACATTAAAGTGGGGGCTAAATGTTATAGAGTAAAAAGTGTTCACTTGTATTTTTACCTCTTTGTTTAGCTCCTAGGTCCCATTTATTACATTATACATTCTAAATGTTTATCCCAATGCAAAATTGCCTAACAACAATGTAAAATTGGAATAAGGGCCCCTCCACTTATCTTATCTTGGACCCAAAAGGATCTAAAAGACTTGGGTGACACTACCCAAGTCTCTCTTGATTGGTCAGGGTAAATTTTAGTTATTGTCAGCCTGGGACCCTTCAAAAGGTTTCTCCTTGTCAGCTCTTTTAGTTTAATTTGACAATTGTTAGTGGAAAGCATACATAAGTATGTTTTTGAATTCATTATGAACTTAGATGGAGATAGCGAACTTGAGATATTAAAGGAAAGAAGGCAAGAGCATTCATTGTGATTCTAGAGTAGATTTGTTTTTTATTATTGTATGTTTATTGTAGGCATTAAATTATCATATATCCACCTTAGGAGTTGAAGAATCTTCATCATTCTAAGGGATCATCACATAGGTGATATCATTGTTGTTTATCATCATTTGATTCATATCATTATCATTGTTTTCAGCCTCAATCCCCACGAGCGCATGCACTCTCTATCAAAAAATGGTGTTGGGAAGATTGAATACTATCCCAAGATTTGACTGAGGTAAGTCCCTAAACACCATAACCCCCCAAACCCTCTCTTGTCATCTTGTGTGTAGGTTACAGGAGTGATATCTGAAGAATGTGAATATGCAGGAAGACTGAGTGAAGATCCAGGTTTTAGGATCCAACAACAGTCACATAATATTCCTCTATCCAAGACTTGAGCAGTGGTGCCCTAGTATTTCTACCCTTTCTAACTTCAGATTTGGCATCAAGACAGCATCTGCAACATCTTTCCAGTTTACAGTTTCATAAGATTCTATCAATCAGGACTTGGGTGGTCCTAAATTAGTCCTCTGACATCTTTGCTTTTGGGAGATAGGTCCTATCATCTTCTTGATCATCCCTGTCCAATTGGTTTCTATATTATTGTTGTACTTATTCTTTTATAAGTTGATCTTTGTAAAACTAGGGTTTCATGCATTGTTAACCTAGGGTTTGAGAAAATGAGTGAATTAAATCTGATTTGTCTATAACATACCTGAGTACAAGATCTATAGCTAAGTCCACATCTATTTGGTAGTGATTTGGCTCAGTCTTGTCCTTGAATGTTATATGGAAAAGGGTTTGATCTAGTGTGCATCCTAGTTGTCATCATTCACATTTTTTCATACATAACACCACCAAAGATTGTATAACAAGACAACTGCAATGTTCTTTTATGAGAATATAATCACTAGATTTGGTTGTCCATTTAGTATCACAAGTGACTAAAGGAAACACTTTGTAATTAACATGATTGTGGATCTCCTACATACTTTTATGATAATACACAACAAAATCTCACCATATCATCCATAGGAAAATGGTGCAACTGAAGCCTTAAACAAGATTATTGGGAAAACATTGACAAAAATGTGTGATGGAAATAGAACAGACTAGGACCTAAAAGTACCCACGGTACTTTGGGCCTATTGCACAACATACAAAAGAACCACAAAATTCACACCCTATGAATTAGTGTATGGCTTGGATGTTACTACACTAGTACACTTTATACTACCCAATTTTTGTATCACACTAACTCTAAGGCTAAATGCAAAGGAATTCCCTTACATAAAGGATTGAAGAATTGGAGAAAATGGATGAAAACCCGCTATTGGAAGCTTATAATATAAATCTAGAAAGAAAGTGCCACAAAGCTTGGCATGATAGGAACATGCGGAGGAAAATTTTCAAAGGAGACTTGGTACTTTTGTATGATAGTAAGTTTAAAAAACAAGGGAGACTAAAGGTAAGATGGTTAGGACCATATTACATATATGAAATTGAAGAATCCAAAGCGGTAAGATTGAAAGATATGGAAGGCAAATTATCAAATAGATATGTCAATGGACCTCAACTCAAACATTATCATAAACCTCTGGGATGAAAAGATTAAATGCAGAAGAATTCAAACATGTAACATAGTAAGCGTATCATACTATAACATATGCTAGGATAAAGTAACTGTTAGTAGCTTACAACAATAAACGGCTACAAAACCCGTGAAAAGCACAACGGGTAAAAACAATAAATGCATAAAGTAAATTTTAGGGCTATATAAACCCTAAACCCTTACTCACATCTCATTTGCATCCAAATAGGTTGAGAAATTTGAGCTCCAAGCTGCAAAGAAATTAAACCCTAGCTAACAAACTGTGAGAAAGAAGATATGGCTATATGAGTGCTGATCGATGTGACAGAGAAACCAAGACCTAAGTATAAGAAGTGCTCATTCAAGATGATGGAAGTGGACAAAGAAGGAGCCTTCTCTGGTGTATTGATAAATGTGGTTTATATTGAATATGTCAGGAAATACATACACACTACAATCACAGAGATAGATCATATGAAGTTTGAGGAGTTGAGAGATACATTGCTTAGAGATACAAGGTACCTAGCTAAATATCAAAACATTTCCACCAAGAAGCTGGACATATGGAAAGATTATCCAAATTTCAGTGATGCTCACAAGTGGGTGTGAATAATACTTAGCAGAATCAAATGATGAATTCATCTATTTATACAAACCCTACCATATAACTAAGGATGCAATCAAGGTTGTGATTGGACTTAGCTCAACAGGAACAATACTGGCAATGAAGGCAATCAATAATGATAAGATCACTGACCTTACAGGAGCAAAACCTGATGGGTGGAGCCTAAGTGTGAAGGATATAACAGATCCAAGGGTTCAGTATGTAACTATGGGGATAGATTATAAGGTGTATTATTTAAATAGAAAGGGATCTTCTACTACTACCGTAATCCACACAACTTATCAAATGGTGAAAGAGGGTAAAGACTTCAACCTCTGTGAAGTGATGAGAGAGCAGTTGATGGAGAATTTGAAAAGGACCAAGGATTCTAACTATAATTTCTGGTATGGTACCTTAATCATCTATCTAGTATTTTACTTCCTTAATGAGCTACCAGGATTTAAGGGGAAAGTTTGGCAACAACACATATCAGTTGCTGCACAAATAAAACATCACATTAAAAGTTTTAGTGACACAAAAGATTTGAACACTATGTACTTGTTGGCATTTGGTTGTCATTAATGTCAACACTGTCATGGATGTGTGATGGATTTCATGGTTGGATGTCATGTTTTATCCAATGACAACAGCTCGAAGATATATTAAGATGGAAATTAGAAGTTCATGGCTGGACTCAACCTTGTATAGTGGGGGTTTAATAATTGGAAGGTGAGGTCATAGCCATTTGATGTCGTTTTAGCCTCAAGCTAAAACAAACCAAAGAGGGAAGGTTCATCAAGTTTAGGAACACTCCATACCTTGGAGTCATTTGCTAAACCTCTTCTCTATGGACTTGAGGTCTAGGGGCATCCTTCGCCCAAGAAATGCCTACATACCCACTTCCAAATTGGATCGAAGTCCCATTTAGTTCTCCTCACTTAAACTCTCAAGGGTTATACACATAGGTTCCTACCCTCAGGGTTTTATATGAACAGTTACTATTATCGCCATAGTTAAATCCATACATAGAATTCATAACGACATAATCAATATCAAACAAACCTAGTCATAACAGAGCACATGACATCAACAAGCATAATGTCTTAACAATGCAAGAATTATGCAAAGTCCCAGTAGGGCTCTAAGTGATGTCCTAGTATAATGAGTTAGGGATATCAAGGTCTCAATTTAGACCTTGACTCCATTATAATTCATAATTCAGCATAAACGTTGATAGAACTCTTACGATATCATTTTATTAGCATAGCCTAGGGTGATGACCTACCAACAAGTTATTATCCCCTTCTAACACCAATAAGATACTAGGTTGAATATGTATATATAGCTTGATTAATCTTAATAGCCACTATCATATAATTCTTAATACTTACAAAGTTGAAATATATTCATGCAAGTTAAAGTATTTGCACCAAGCTACTGGAATAATTAACTTAGATTAGTTCTTTACAACCCTTTTTAAATTTCCCACTAGGTACAGAATGCTACCTTATTAAAGTCAACATATATGTTAATTATCTATCTCCCCATGCTAACACCAATAGGGTCTAGGGTTGATTATGTTTATACATTTGAACCTAACGACCCTAGTTCCTACTTATATTCAGGTTACCAAATGAAGGTCAAGTTTGATTATCACCCAGTTCCATTCCAAACTTATTAATATTGTCAGAATCAAATTCATACTCAAAGATAGTAATAATCATCATATCTTTACAATGCAATAGTTATGCAAGGACCTAACATGGTCCTAAACGATATCCTACTATAAAGAAATTAATGATATCAAGTATCATTACTATAGTATATTATAGCATCTTTCTTCATGGAACTCAACATGCATTATCAATGGACTCCCATGAACATTGCCTAAGACCCTGAAGGCTTGCAATACTACTTATTGACATGCTTTAATCAAGATCAATCCCCAAGTCATACTCAAGAGACTTGGCAACATTATTATCATTAGATCATCATACAAAGAGGTCCCCTTGATAATATTAATAGTAGCTATATTTTAAATATTTGATTTCAATTACTACATGGTCCTAACCATTATTCTTATGATAGTCCATATCATGATATAAATAGTATTTACACTTGTCACTTATAGTACAAATATGACCTTATTGGTTAGTAGAAAAGTTTTAAGGGATACTATAGAATAGGATCCATGATAGTTTATCTCTAGATTCAATATCGACAACAACATTAGTTTAAGTGGTCGATGCCTTCCATTTAGAACACAATATGTCATAGTCCTATACATTTGTAATACACTTCCTTTAAAATTCACATAGTAGATCCCATATCAAGATTCTTGTTCTTAAGAGGTCTATAGACATCATGCAATCATATAAAGCCTTAATCCTCAATCCGAAGCAGTTTACTCAAAAGTATTAACTTGCAACATTAAATATGAATACAATACAATTATTTTTCCCATAATAAGGTCATTATCATCTACATTATCAAGAAACCATAAGCCAAAGCTTGTATCAAGAAAGGGAGGGAACAATGACCCTAAAAGAAATTTATTAAAACTATTGCAATCTACAAGAGCACTTGTTCAATGTATAATGACAGTCACCACTCACGGAATCATTGTTACAAGAAACAACTATCTATATGCCCCTAAGACAATCACTGGTGTTTAAGGAAACAAATCATAACATGCATAACACTTCCATTATAAACCATAAATCATCCAAGATTAATTATTATTCAGCCATTGAGTGGATAATTCAGATTTAGTTACTATTCAGGAAGGTAAATGTGAAGAGTACTTAGCTCTTGAGATGAGGTGCTAAAAATTTTCCTCCCTATAGTGATGTGAAGTCCTCTAGCACACATTTCACTTTAGTAGCACCCTTGTTACATAGCCATAACTAAATGTCCTTTGTAAGCAGCAACACAAAGGCAAGTTTGGTGGTCATTTCCTAGTCATAGAATGATATATACTAGTGTGGATTATACCAAGACCCTCACTACTTCCATGTGACTGTGCTTTGAATATATTAGTAGAGTCGATTCTCTAACTGATGATGTTTAGTAGTTGTGCTCTTCTTGGAGCATCTTGTGATTTCTCGCCTAACAGCTTCATGCAGTGATGTATCGCAATCAACATTATGAGAATCTCTTCTCATTGTGTATGCCACCATAGTCTATAAGTATTTGCAATACATGGATCTTGTAGGTGCTATGCAAGCCTAAAAAAATGGTGATTGTTGACAATTCTAGAGAGATAGCGACTTTCACTAGGGTCCTCACCATAAAACGTTTCGATTGTCTTCTTTAGAGAATTGATCATAGTAGTAGCATACTCCTCTTGAACAAGAATGTAGTTAGGCGAGACGCATGCTTGTCCATTGCTTAACCCCCATTTTCCAAAGGCTATTCACCTTGATCTCACCAACAAATCCTTATTGTCATGCATGGAATTAATGATTGTGGGACATTTTCCACCCAATTCCTGAGTAATTGGCATAAAATATTTTGCAGATGTGGTCAAGATAATTCACCCTATGTGTGTGCTTCCAATGAAAAATATTTTGTCCCACTTTAGCTCCAACAATTTAGCACTCTCCTGAGGGCCTCCTTGAACAATTCTATATGTACTATTATCCACGTATTTGGGAATAAAATATGCAAGGAGATATGATGTAGCATTAATTATTTATGGACTCTTTAAAACTAAATCATCCCTAGCTATAACGGGCCCTACCATTGGATCTAAAGCCAAATTGGAAGGAAAATTACATGCAGAGAAAACTAAAACTACACCAAGGGCTCTACGACTACTGAGGCTAAACCAAGGTATACTAAATGTGGCAGAGAACCCCTATAGGTGCCATCCACTTCTGAGGGCATTTTAAAATTAAATCTCTCCATGTTTGCTACAATAGCAATCTCATCTCTATATGCCTCAGCTTGACTCTTCCCAAAATCTGTATGAAGTGCATGCAATATTTCTTCTTCATTTTGAAGAACCTAGTTTATAATAGCTTGAAGTTGGTTTTTCCTCCCATTCCTAGACTTAGTCTCTCTACCATTGAAGTATATGTCAATTTTGTTGCATATCTACCCCTCAATGTCAACCCATTCCTTCATAATGATGATGTAGGTCCTCTCTGTCGGAACCCATGTTGGCATCACTGCTCTCTCCCCTTCCTCATTTATTTCTCTCCACCAACCTCCATTCAAGAAATATCTTTTAATTCTATTTATTTTCATTATTGTTTGTCCACGCGGTTTCCCATGGGAAAGCCTCCATCAATGAGGATGTGACATCCTCCTCCCTTGGGATAAGTCATCTTGGCTTATTAGGAAGTTGTCATGGCTATTTTGTTTTGCTAATATATACATTCAAACCTTTTATTGTTCTTCTCTTATCATATTTTCACCTTTGGAGCCTTAATTTATGACTTTTGTACGTAATTTTCTTCCAAATTTGGGTTATTGGCCAAATTATTATTTTTTGAATCCTCAATCATTGCTTCTCAGATGCTTTCTTTTTCTCCAAGTTGACCAATTTAGAATAAGTTTATAGGATTAGAAGAATATGTATTTGAAAATATACCCCATAATTTGCATTTTCACCCATTATAATCCTCTATTTTTCAATTTATCATTGATTTTTTAGAAGGTAGGTCATTAATTATATCATCGGGTACCCCATTTACTTATTCATTCTCACAAGGTAGTGTAGTACTGACCTCCCTTCATAGTCAAGTACACCTCAAATATTCTATCACTTTCTTCAACTTCGACTCCATTCCTATTATTGCAATCAAGTTGCTCACTTAGTGAATTTCATCACATATCACTATTGTACTATTTGACCAATATCATCAAAAAAAAAATTTGGCTCAAACTAATTTATTTAGTCATTAAAGAATACAATCACAAGTCTCTATGTTCTTGAAATTTATTATCCATGTGGCTTCATAGCATATGCAGGATCATTTTACAATGCATAGCATGCTAGATTACCAATGCCATGTATATCAATTGGTGCACACCAATCTTCACATACCCAATGTTCCTTTGGAATGCATTGTATGCATATAGTTGCTCGAATAGAACACATTCACAACATTTCAATATGCTTCTTGTTAGTAGAAAATGTGAACAATAGTTTAAAGCAACTAATCATCCAATAACTCAATGGAAATTGATGTAAATACAAGTAAACCAAGAATATACCTTCGAAGACTGTTTTACCTCTATGCTTCCATTGTTCACCTATCTCCTCTTGATCTTGATGGTAATGGAGCTCTCAGAAATGTGCACTTCCTTTCCGTTGAAGATGACAAGAGTAGAACGGCTATGAGTGGATTATGCAATGGAGATGACACTACAAATGCAATACTAATGGATATGGATTGATGGAGATATGATTGGATGAGGATTGTGATAATGAAGTTGTGTGAATGCAAATGGAGATAACTTTGCCAAAGGCACGCTGTAATGATTCTTGCAGAGTAAGATTGCTAAAGCTTAGATAGATACAAATGGGTGTGAAGACCTTGCTTATATAGGATGAGGGAAGACCAAATCCAAGTGTCAATAGATCCATGACTGGAGGAATTACCTATGAGGTGTATGATTGAGAAGACTTGAGGGAATGTGCATGAATCAGGAGAGGGCAAGTGTCCAAGCCTTTTTCATGAGTTATGGGAGTTAACAGAATAGATTGAGTTAACTGAGATGATTGATGATCAATTAACTGGGTTGATTGAGGAGTCAACATAATAGATTGAGGAGTGAACTCAATTGACTAATTAGTTTTAACAGATTTGATTGATGAGTTAACTAATTTGACTGGAGGAGAAATAGGACATGTGGGTGAGGGAATATTATCTAATTAAATATTAAAATATTTAATTACATGTGCAACATGGTGAGGTGGAAAGGTGAGGTGGATTGGTGATGTAGAATTTATGGAATTAGGACTTTGGGATAGAGGAAATTGGGATTAATTAAATAATTTAAGATTATTTAATTAGATGAGACATTATAAGAATTAGGGGATTTAATTAGATAAATTGATTTTATTTAATTATTGGAGGGGGGTGTTGGGTTACACTTTCTGGGACATCCTAATTTTTGCTGAAATCACATATTTTTAGAAAATATAATGATTTAAGCCTTGAAAGGTTCCATTTAAAGGATTTTAATTGAAGAGGGTTTGATCAAACCCCCTTAGATTCAAACCCCCTTGGATAGAACTCTGCTAGTTTTAAACCATACCTATAATGGAGTCTCCTCTTCACCTATCAAAATGCTAATTAAAAACCACTTTTGATTTACCTTTTGGGGGATCAAATGAATTCATTTAAAATTTATGTTTTGTAAGTATGTAGTCCTTATTATAAGCTTCCCAAAAAATATAATTTTAAATATATTTAATTTGATTATTATATTTATTTTTTATTTCTTGTGAATGTAGGTTTTTCACCGAACATCAAGTTCTTTGTTCTACACACATGGAAAATTAGTAAATTTGTGAATTTTTTTTTTTAAATATATATGCCCTAGGTAATTATATCATTGTTTCAACAAAGAAAAAAAAATTGAATTTCGATACATACAGAAAATGTTATGTTTTACGAAATACACCTATGTCTAAGTTATAATTGGTTTGACTTCAAAACTTAATTAAAAAAAAATATTCAACAAAACATTATAAAACTAAATGCATGCCCTATATATCGGTGTTACCAATCTAAATTAAAAAGAATCAAAATTTTATCCTTTGTAGAAAAAAAGTTATGTGCTACAGAATACACATCACTTTAAAAAAATGTTGTTTGCTATGAAAAACTAGTTATCAAAGGAGACATAAAAAATTTTACAATTTAACTCCAAATTTTAAAAAATATATATATTTAGAATCTACAAACAAAATCTCACAAATCACTAGTTCACATCATCTTCAAATTCCTAATGATTTAGTGGCTATAGGTTTCAGAAACTGAAGATTTAGTTCAAAATGTTGATTTCAATGTCAAGTTTGGCCAAAAAGTGTAACCCTTAATTGTGGGATGACCCAGGGATGTGAATCATTTAAATAAATTAGAATATTTATTTAATTGATTGGAGAATGGGAATTAAAATAAATATTAAAATATTTATTTAATTCGACTTAGCCATTTTTAGGTGTATACATTTTGCCCCTCTTTGATGTAATGTGTTTTATCACGTTGTTTCAAAGAATAAAAATTTTTCTGTGATTGATACATGCCCCAGTTTGCCCTTGGTACAGGTTTACTATGATAGGATGCCCCCTCAGGAGATTGGACGGGAAGAATGTGACAATAGGATGACGGACGATCTCACAATGAGACAAGCTAAATGACAGGTTAGGGTGAAGAAAATGGAGGATGCAAGATAAGGGATGGATGAAAGAGTTAAATGACACGCTATGCAAGATAAATTGATAAGACACACAAGAAAGAAAGAAAGTATGCACAAATGATACAAGAACAAACAAGGTATTGCCCCCGTCCAACTGTAAACGAATGATTAATCGATAACGATCGATGATAGTGTTTTTAATTGTAGGGAACAATATATCCCTAGATCAACACAAAGATGCGAGAAAGATATATCCCACTGATAATTATGATCGATTGACTTAGTTTATGACAAGATTAGAATCAAGACCACTAATTGCGATTGGATAATTTGACAAGATTGACTTTACTCGATTAGTATGGATTAAGGATGGACTTGCATTTGGATCATTGCTTGGATTGATTGGACAAGGATGAATGGATCACATGGATAACTGGAAGACACAATTGGATAAATTGTCAGAAAGGACTTGGATCTTAAGACACTTGGAAAAGGTTTATTATGGAATGAAATGCAATTTGATATGTATGGATGTGTGGATTGTCATCTTCGGATACAAGTTTTTGTACTTTGTTTCATCATTGAGCTTTTAAAATGTTGTAAGAAAATACAAGCATCTAGGTATAATTAAACCATGATGACCTGAGTATTACTTACATGGATTTTGATATAGAAAGGTAATACAAGAATCTAGTAAAAATTGAATCTAGATGACCTGAGTATGCCTTGCATGTCAACAAACAAGGATTGCTCTATTTCATGTTTAGACCTAGAACGTCCTCGATGATATTTTGTCGATCATGTCATTAGACAAAGTCATCACATTACTAAAGATTAATCCACAAACAACAAACAAATAAGATAATTATGTCCCCATCATAGCTCCTCT
Source organism: Cunninghamia lanceolata (assembly GCA_027924645.1). NCBI lineage: Eukaryota > Viridiplantae > Streptophyta > Pinopsida > Cupressales > Cupressaceae > Cunninghamia > Cunninghamia lanceolata. Next base: position 283,018 of record BSBN01000892.1, read on the forward strand.
AGTTTTTGACATCCTTGAGTAGCATAGAAAGACATAATAATAAAAATTAAGACTCAACGACTTAAACCTTTTTATAAACAGAAAATTTCTTTCCATAGTTATGTTTTCTTGCAAGGAAAATATATACAATCATCATGGTGGTTAAGGCTCATTGTATCTTGGCATAGGTCTAGTTCTTGTGTCAAGTGTTTTGTTGAAAAAGTGTGTTTGTAATGCTACCTGTTGTCTAGTGATAGTATCATGATCCATATTGCTATCCTCTGAGGTTTTGTGACATTTAAGAATCCAACTCTCCAACTAGGTCGAGGATAATGCCCCCAGTCAAGTAGAGGTTTCTAGTTTATTACGGATGAACTGACAATAGACACGAATAAACAGGCTCGAAGGGAATGACCTAGTGCCTTGGGGGCTCATTGATAAATGGCCTTACCTACGTGATGACACAGAGGCAACATAGTTCAAGGTGTGGACTTTGTGGACCTAAGACCTAGGCGATGGGTAAATGGGTGGAATTGGATGGACAAAAGGATGGGTGACAATGGATGGAATCATAGGCGATGTAGTTTGACAATGTACTAATGATGGGGTTGCAAACAATTTGATATTTTTAGGATTTTCTAGATTTTGCTAATATTTTGATGTTTGTGGGATATTTGGATGGCAATTTGGATAGCCTAAATGCTAGATACCGATGACAAGGGAACATTATGGATAGGTAAATGGATGGGTGACATTAGATAATGGATGGGTAGGTAGAAGGATGGACATTAGGAGATAATAGATCAGAAATACATGAAGGAGAGATGGGCAAGAGAATTCAGGATATGATCTCCAAGGACTATGTCGCATAGGAATAACATGTCGTATTCAAGATATTGGACTTAGGATACAGTGTGACAAATCTTGCAATGATATGATGGTAGGATATGTTTGGAAGTATTAGATACATCAAGAGTTGTCCAAAGCTTTGTTTCAACATTTTTCCCCTATCTCTATCAAGATCAATAGAAGGAATGGATGACGAAGTGGATCAAAGGGTTATGCGGATATAAAGGATAAGGAAGATATGAGAGGAAGGGTAGGTAGAATAAATGATGGGATGGGTAGATGAGACAACATGCCCCCAAGTGTAAGGTTTATAGACAATCAAACTACGCATGACACTTGTTTTCTTGGTTTTCATCATGGTACTTATCCAAGGTGCTTGTTTGCCAAGTTTTCACCATTTAGACGAAGGATTTCTTCTTTTTTTTTCAATATTTGGATAGGATAGGTGGAATATGGACGAGAGGGACTCAAGTGTCTGGTTCCACAAAAGGTGATAGTCCCGCTAGATGGATGTCATTGCAAATGGGCCATGTCAAATGTGCTCATAGATGCTGGTAGGGGATTTGCATGAAAGGGAGATCGGGTGGGTGGATAGCGGATTATGGAAGGTGTGATAGTGGATTATGATGCGGATTATGTAAGAATTATGCAAGGATGGAGAGAAGGCTTATGCAAAAGCATGGACCATAGGAATAGGATGGGGAAGATATGTAGGATAATAGTGGAAGTAAGGGGAGATGGAGGTATGTGGAAGTGTCGTGGGATGGAAGGGAACCATGACCAATGGTTGCACATATCGTGATAAACATTGAATCTTATGATTGGAAGGTGGTCTAGGAAGCAATGGAGATTTTTGCTTAGTGGATAGGTGATTTAGGCATTTAGGGACCCACATAGACTTAGTATTTTTATGATTTTTGCTTTTCATGTGGGACGAAAGGGTTTGAGACTTTTGGATGGAATGGGATTTTTGGATGGAAGAGGAGAAAGTGGATGGTTGGGATTCTTGAGAGGTGGATGCCTCATTTAACTTGATGGCCTTTTGCTTAGGTACCCAAACCATTTTTCTTTTAGACTTTACTTGTGAAGGTATGGGCATGGGTATATGTAGCTTTTGTGCAGCTTCTGAGGTAATTACTTGTTTCTTAGGGACCCACACCTTCTTCCATTTTTCTTTGAGGTGTGTGGGTGTATGCAGCTTTTAAGATGGGTTTTTCTTTGATTCTTTGGATTGATTTCCTAAGGTATTATGACCCTTAGGATTTTTGACTTTATGAAAGGATGCATCCTAATGTTTATTTTTGAATCCCATAGGTTTGGTGGAATGAGTGGAAGCTTCATGTTTAGACAATATGTGCATTTGTCGGTCATGATTCGAAATGTGAGAGAATGTGTAGATGGATGGATTTGGTGTTGGGAGTAGTGATGTTAAAATGCACGGAGGGATGTTAGGAGTTGGAAGTAGCGGAGGTAGATTGGACGGTGGAAGGTGTATGGTCACATGCTTTTGGGATTTGTATGATAAGGGAGGTGGAATGGCGACATATGTTTTGGGGATATGATAGGATGTGTGATGGGAATGAGTGGATTTTGAAGGCATGGAGGAAGTACCAACATCATGAAATTGCTTTTCTTTGAGAGTATAACCAAGGCCATAAGAGGGTGGAGGGACTTTGACATGGATAGACTCCAAAATACCTTGTTCATGAAGGCCTAAGCCTTTACCTTGATAGTTCATATTTTGGAGTATGCAGTGGACAATGGGATTATGGGTGATTTGGACACTAGATGTGAGCTCATTATTTGATGGGGAAGGTGAAGAGGTAGATAACAGTTGCTGCTCTCCTAAGGAAGAACATTCATGGATGAAGGTGGTGAAACCAAGGGGATACGATGGGGGATTTGCAACATGGTCGATAAGGGATGATGGAGGATTATTAGGATCTTGATTATCATTATGCTCACTAAGATCCAAGTTATTGGTTTGATCATCTATGTGCACTTGGGAGGAAGTGTCTCATCAAGGAAAGTGTGTGTTGTTGGATCATGGATAGGACTAGGTGGAAGATGGATAGGAGTAATGGAGGTTTCTTTCTCATGGATGGTTGTGGGGTTATGGATAGATGGGGTAATAAGCTCCTGACCATGGAATGCATAAAGTTGGCTAAGAGGATCATCATGGTTCACTTGATCATAGATAGGATTAAGTGTGAGATGGATGGTATCAATTTGCTCATGTATAGGTTCTTCATCAATGATAATATCTTGATCATAGAAAAAATATAGGTTATGGATGGGTTGGATTTGGATTTCTTTCTCATGTATGGGTATAGGATCAAGTTGTTCATGGATATCTTCTTCATAGGTAATATCTTGATCAGGACTAGGACTTGATGTTTTCACATGCTTAGGATTAGGTTCTTGACATACCTCTTGGGTTACTTGAATAGAAGTGATAGGATCTTGGATAGGCTTGACATGCTCTTGAGGGTTATCAACATGAGGGGATGATGGATCTTGACTTGGATTCATTGGTGGGGATTTTTCAATAGGCTCAAGGGGTTGTGGACTATATGATGGGAATGTAGGATTGGACATGGCGTTGGAAGAATCTTTTGTAAGTTCAAGGATAGGAATTTGGGGACATGGTTGACTCCCTGCGAGTAGCCCTTGGGTCACATCATTTGTAGGTGCATGGGTAGATGAATGATGTAATGGATGGAGAATAATGGTAGAAGGTGTAGGCTTATGATTAAGGTTAGGATTGCTTGTGCTGGATGGGGATGACATTGGATGAGTGGATTTTGATTTCTCCATAGCTTTTCTTTTGCTGTTATATTTTGGAAAAAGTCTTTGGAGAAGATTGTTCAAGGATTCTTTGGTTGGTGGATTAGAGCTTGGGGAACTTGATGGTGGTGTTAGTGTAGGACTAGTATGCTTTGGGATAGGCATTATATGGGATGGTGAAGGAGGACTAGTAGATGGAGGGGTATATGATTCTAAAGTGAAGGTGGTATTTCCCTTGTCAATAGTATCATTAAGACAAGTTAAGGATGTGTGATCTTGGTGTCTAGAGGGGAAATGTGTCATAACCAAGATTTTATCAAAAGGATAAGGGGATATGTCCTTTAATGAATATCATTTTGTGGAAGATCCGACTCGTAAATCCCCAACTTCTTGTTGTAAAGCTCATATTTGTTGCATGAGTGCTTCTAATGGATTTGTCACATCCTTAGCATTCTTATTTTTGGGAGCCTCTTGTGTGATCTTGGGAGTTTCCATGTCATTCATAGAGGTGGTGTCTTTTAAGGTGGAGGTGTCAAAATCTAACAGAAGTTTGGTCCCTTGTTGTGCTAGCATAAGGAAATACTTTTGAGGGTCCATGTTTAGGACCTTGTCCATCATCTTTTAAAATTTTGAGTCTTGTGAAGTACCAATTACTTCCTCATACATGATTTCTTCCTCTCCATCACTGTGAGATGGAGATGGTATGTCTTTGTTCAAAGGATCCATATCTTGCTTTTCTTTGGATTTTGATCTAGTTGCAACCATAAAAACCATTTGATGGGCGTCAATGTTGGATGAAAATGTTTGTGAATGGATGTTTTTGGTGTGTTTGAGATGACAAGATTTTTCCTAAGGTTCAAATTTTGATCTGCTGTTTGCTCAAACAAATGTGCTCTTGAGGTAAAAGATAGTCAAAGTAGGGAGAGTTGATCACCGCTATTGATATGGACTACTTTTATCAAGATTACACTAGTGTAGTTCCGAGATGAAGGATGATATATCCTGTTATGAAACTAACTAGATTTTTGTTTTGAATTTTGGAAGACCTTAATGATACCTTAGTAGGAAACTTGGTTTTATTTGTTTGATGCTTTTGTTATGGATGATATGGCAAATGGAACCAGTTTGGAAAACGGATGTGAAACTTATTTGAATGGTTTTTCTGAGATCACAAATGAGGTATATGCAATAATGGGTATCCAGAACTGGTTTAAATGTTTCTCCAAAGTGTACAGAATAGCTCTTTGTTTTGTATGCGCAGCTTTAAATGCGTAGGAAGAATGGTCAAATGTGCAGCTATGCAGGTCAAATGTGTAGGTCTGGTTGAAATGCTTTGATTTTTGAATGTGCAGTACTGTGGTTTGCATGTGTCGCTTTATGTGTCAAATGCGCAGAAGTATTGTATGCATAGAAAAATGTCTCAAATATGCAGCAGAATGGGTCAATTGCATAGCAAGATTAAATGCGCAATAGAATTTGTCATATGCGCAGTAGAATGGTTTAAATGCGCAGAACTGCAGGTAGTGTTGTCTTTTTGTTTCTTTTGTTTCAATTTTCTTGATCTTGGTTTGTTTTCACAATGTTTCTTGAAGCAAGTCTGGAATTTTTGCTGATGATTTGTATCAATTAGTTGCAAGAAAGCACGTCAAACAAGAAGATTCCATGTTGTTTTTACAAATTTTTGATCAAAAAGCAAGCACAATCCTAAGGTTGACAAGGACAATATTTGATGAGTTCCAACTTGGTTTTTACACCAGCCACTTGCATAAAGGTGGACAACTAGTAACTTGGTAGCACCGGCTCCCCTCCACAGCACTCACTTCTCATGCATACCAAGTTACAGTTCCTCCGAAGAGTTGAACTTTTTTGTCTCTACACTAAATGAGTGTATGAAGTTGGATGGCTCTAGAGGTTCCTCCTCCTATGTCACCAAATAGGGGATTTTGGCTTACTAGAACAAAAGGATTTTAGTCAAGGCATCCATTTGGGTGGTTACACGTGTGGCCATTTGCTCTGATAAGGAGGCTTCCCAGCCTGCAGAGGTTACGCTCCATAGGTTTTTGGGGGAAACATTGGTCAGTGTAACACAACAACACCCGTTGCTTGCAACTTTCATCACAAACACAATTTATTTATAGTGACTTGGAGGTGGCTTGGCTTTATCCCGTTATCACTTAAGGTCATCCCACTTTGAAGGAAGGAATTCCAAGGGCAGGCCTCTCTAAAGGTTACACATGTAAAATGATAAGTTTGACAGTCTGGTCACCCAAGAAAGGGGAGAGCATAGGCCTATTATCATTTCCAAGCATGGAGAACAATGTTTTGTTATCTTCCTAGTTAAAAGAAAAATAACTAAATTTGTTAACTCTACCAAGCACAGAAATTTGTAACAAGATAACAATAACTTGGAAAAGATTGTTTATTTTAACTTTCTAACAAATCTAGGTGTAGATTGTTGCTTGAAGAAATAAACAAGTGTTACTTTCTTGTATTAAGTTATGTGATAGATTGTAGTGCAAGATAGTAAAAATATAAAGAAATTGTTTCGTTTTAACCCCTAGGTTGGGACTAAATGCAAGTTGTGATGCAACAAAATGATTTACTTTCCTTCTAGTTATGTCTATGCAATGATTTGCATGAACATATTAAGTTACTCTCTCTCCTAATTAGTTCTAGGTGGCTTAATAATGCAGCTAAAATGACTAAGTCCAGCTTCTAACACCTGCAAATGAGAGTTAGTACGGTAGATCTAATAAAATATTACAACTTTCTCTGATAAATCAAATGCACAGATCTGCAAGTCATATGCGCAATACTATGATTCATATGGGTAGATTAAATGCATAGGACTGCGCTTTGTATACGCAGAAAGATCAAAAGTGTAGCAACAGATATCAAATGCGCAAGACTACATTGTGTATGCGCAGGAAGATCAAAAGCATAGAGAAATGTGTCAGATGTGTAGCAAAACAAGTCGGATGTGCATTAAGATTGAATGCGGTGCATGAAGGATTGAATGCACCGAACTGGAAGTTGTATGCATAGGAACAACCTGTCGTGATAAAACCTTCTCAAAACACTCAAATTGAAGTTAAAAACAGGGCAAGGCCCCATGGTGGGTGCCAGAAATGTTAGTGGAAAATGTGAACAATAGCTTAAATAAACTAATCATCCAATAACTCAATGGAAATTGATGTAAATACAAGTAAACCAAGAATATACCTTCGAAGACCATTTTACCTCTATGCTTCCATTGTTCACCTATCTTCTCTTGATCTTGATGGTAATGGAGCTCTTAGAAGTGTGCACTTCCTTGCTGTTGAAGATGACAAGAGTAGAATGGCTATGAGTGGATTATGCAATGGAGATGACACTACAAATGCAATACTAATGGATATGGATTGATGGAGATATGATTGGATGAGGATTGTGATAATGAGGTTGTGTGAATGCAAATGGAGATAACTTTGCCAAAGGCATGCTATAATGATTCTTGCAAAGTAAGATTGCTAAAGCTTAGATGGATACAAATGGGTGTGAAGACCTTGCTTATATAGGATGAGGGAAGACCAAATCCAAGTGCCAATAGATCCATGACTGGAGGAATTACCTGTGAGGTGTACGATTGAGAAGACTTGAGGGAATGTGCATGAATCAGGAGAGGGCAAGTGTCCAAGCCTTCTTCATGAGTTATGGGAGTTAACAGAATAGATTGATGAGTTAACTGAGATGATTGATCAATTAACTGGGTTGATTGAGGAGTCAACATAATAGATTGAGGAGCGAACTCAATTGACTAATTAGTTTTAACAGATTTGATTGATGAGTTAACTAATTTGACTGGAGGAGAAATAGGACATGTGGGTGAGGGAATATTAGCTAATTAAATATTAAAATATTTAATTACATGTGCAACATGGTGAGGTGGAAAGGTGAGGTGGATTGGTGATGTAGAATTTATGGAATTAGGACTTTGGGATAGAGGAAATTGGGATTAATTAAATAATTTAAGATTATTTAATTAGATGAGATATTAGAAGAATTAGGAGATTTAATTAAATAAATTGATTTTATTTAATTATTGGAGGGATGTGAATCATTTAAATAATTTAGAATATTTATTTAATTGATAGGAGAATGGGAATTGAAATAAATATTAAAAAAATTATTTAATTCGACTTAGCCATTTTTAGGTGTATACACTTCTTATCTTAGGTTTGACTTGCTCTATATGGCATATTTGTACAACAAATAGCCCATTTCAACATATGGCTACATCAATGTATCCTACAATAAGGACAAATTTGTCCCATATGAGTGTATCACTAATTTAGGGTACCTCAAACATATTGGCACATTAAATCATTCATCCTCAAATTCTCTAAATTTTAAGTTCATAGCAATTCATACTCATACCATGAGAAGGATTCTTAATTCTCTTAAATATGTAGTGAAAGTCATCACATAACAATGTATAGACTCAAATCCAACAATTGGGTCATAGAGTAAAATAGGAATCAATGATCCTTGTGTTTGGTTGGTAAAAAGAGGGGTTTGGGGTTTTTGTTTCAAGGGTAAATCCTCCTTTCACAACAAACATTCAAGGACATATCAACTGATTTGAATCTCCACTAAGTGAAAGCATTCACCTAATGGGTTGGGTTGTCACTTCGAACGATGTGGACGCTTAGATGTCATCAATCAATATCTCAATTTAATGCTCAAATACTCTTAAAACCCTAAGTATGCAAAACAGTAAGCAAATTGATGAATTATGACAAATCCTTTCAGATTAAGATGAAGGATAGAGATTAATAACTAACCATTTTTTGAAGTTCAGAATGCAGAACAGTTAGGGACACCTCCACTAGCACCTCTGTCCAAGACACTATTTTTTGTATAAAATCCTAATCTCCTCCCGACATTGATATTCATTGTATCTTTTGTTTCTACCCTGAAAGATGTAGAGGACACCTCCACTATCGCCCTATACTAAAATCCTCATGTTTTTCAGGGTGTCAGAAACTCTTCAGATGTTGATTACCATTGTCCAAATTGTTTTTGTGTTTGCAACTCTGGAGGACACTGCCACTAACGCCTGTGTCCAAGCAATCCTTTTCTTCAAGGATTCATAATCTGCACACTATCTTATTGTTCCCTACAACTCCACTCCATCTAGATGCAAAACATATAACCTGCAATAACAAAGGAGTGTGGTTGGGGGTTGTGGTGTTTAAAGGCTTGCCTCAATAAAGCCTCGGAGAGACATTCAAGACTTATGAACACTGTTGTTAGATAAAGATTGTGTATCTCTATGGGATAGAGGCAAAATCCAAATGATAAATGATTCACATGCAAATAAATGTCACCTTTGAAGTGTAGATCTCACTAAATGAAGGCTCTTCAATCACATGAGAAGATGAAGTCAAATATGCAATCACAAACACAATAACAATGCTATGTTCTGCAACAATGGATATCATGGATGCTCTAAAATCACAAGTATGCCTAAAGTTTGAAATCATCTTCTAGTTTTTAAATGAAACTTTAAACATGCTTATATATGCAACTACAAACATTCCTGCTAAGAATTTCATAATTCAAACTTGAGATGTCGCCATAGGACCTAAGTAACAGTCATGAAACCAACATTTAAATTTAGGGCTAACCCAAAATAGGGCAGGACTAGGGCACTAGCACACAAGTCCACCCTCCCAATTTTGGTCAGCAATCATCAAAGTGGCATCCTCTAGGTCCTATTTGCCATAAGACTTCAGGGTTTTCTCATTGGGATTCACAATTAACATGCAAGATGCTTATAATGCAATCTAAGAACTCGAGAGCTAAACCTTAAGAGGGAAAAGCCCCCAAGGGGACATTTTTTGACATAACATTTAGCCCCCACTTTAATGTATGTATAAACATAAGGCTAATACATGCATTAAAGTACGGTCAACAAACATAGAAAACACACTGGAAGCACGGTGAAGACAACAACAGGCACACAAAACACAGAGAAGACAGTTATAGTCATGCAAAACACGGAGAAGACAATATTGAAGACACGCAAAACATAATGAATACAATAAATGCAGTGATTATTTCTTTTTCATTTTCTCATATATGAAATGCAAATGCAAGTACATGGAAAGTAAACACACAACCCAAATGTAGGATGAGCTACTACATACACGTAATACAAATCTTAGAGTGTAGGAGGAGCTAATTGCCACCAGTGTTGAAACTACACTTGAGAACAAACACACCATACAAATCCCAAAGCATAGGAGGAGCTCATCGCCACCGATCTTGAAACTATGCCTGGGAACAAACACGCCACACACACACACACATGCAAGACACAAAGAAAACATGGAAAACAAGCAATGGAAGAAACCTATTTCTAGGTTCGCTACCATCTCAGGCACATTACAGGCAAACACCGACGATTAGGCTTTGCCACAACAATCACCGAAGACACACTTAAGGGAGGATAGTCTCAGATCCAACCCCGCCTGCTCGGAGGACTTTTAGAAAATGATAGGATGTGCAATCTCCTCAATAAATACACCATCCCCACCTCCACAGAGGGTATAAAATAAAAAGGATATGCATGATATCATGCCTCCACAGAGGGCTTACAAACACGCTTCCTTAGTACCAAAATCATCAAATAGCTTACCTTATATATGCCCACACCTTAAGGTGGTTGATATCATGTACCGATATCAAGCACGTTAAGGTAGGAAGAAAACACACAAGGGAGCATGAGCTCTCGCAAAGCCCATGCCCCCAGAGGTGACATGCACTTTACGATCACGAAATGTTCCCACAAAAACACAATTTCCTACAAGAAAAGGTGTTAACAACCATATAATCATGATAAACAACAATACATGTAATCATTCACATAAAGAGCCTAGCAAGGTGAGATCCAAGATAAACAAAGTGCATGGAGTAGCAGCATATTGTTATGTTTTGTAAGTGCAATAAGACAACATCAAAATATCACACAGAGTGATTCTACTAGCCAAGCATCAGATAATATATATCAACCCCGACGTCATGTATGGACTAGGTCCATTTTTTGATTTCTTGCTGAAGGGACACTAGGTTCGTATTAGTATTATATGTTTTTCGTCATCCGCCAGCTAGATAGAACCACTAGAGGAAGGTAAACAATAAATCAATAGAGGAGAAATAAGTGTCCTAGGGTCTGTTGATAACTAAGAGGGGGGTGAATCAGTTATCTTAATTATTTGACTTTCTTTTCTTCTTTAACAACTTGTGCAGCATCAAAACATATCAGCATGCATGACCATGAAAGCAGAAATAAAATCAATACACATAACACAATGATTTTGACATGGAAAACCCTGTTAAGGGAAAAACCATGGGGTGACTAACCTAAGATTGTATTCTCTGTTAAAAGAATAAGGTAGTACAGAATGGCACTTGCCAATTAGGGCTCACCGCCCGAGCACACTGCTCACAAGAGGCTCACTACCTACAATAGTTTATAGAAAGAAACCAAGTACTTGAACTGATGAGAAGCATCCACTTATGCTGAGGTTTAGTTCCAGTTAGGCTCAATATATTGATCTACTGCACTTCATTCTTCCTTGCTTTAGTGCTGTTGTTCTGTCACATACCGGACCTGTACTACTGCTTCCACACTGCTCTCTACTTTTCTTCACACTCCACAACACACCACACACACCTTCATACCTAAATCCATCTGGTATATATATCCGCATCAGGGATTTCAACATCCTTCTAGTCGACATCTGGAATACTCAAGATTTTCCCAAACTCTGGTCTATCGGCTGAATCCATGCTTACTAAGTGATGCGTATCAAAAAGATAGTTATAGGAGTCATCAATCATGTCGACCAACCATGAATGATCCCTTAAGAAACTTGAACTTCATCAATTTCTCATCCAGATTAAGGTCTGATGCTCTGCCAGTTAGTTCTTCCTCGGTCTACTCTACCAAACAGGAACCCAACACTTAGGTGCTCATATCTTTTCACTCTTTCATCACTGGAGGCTCAATCTCTGGAATGTATCAATCATGGTACTCCTCTTGACTTCCCCAAGTCTGCACTTTGCTGAGATACTTCATCTAAGAGATCCGAACCTGATTGTCAGACCTTGTTGCATGCTATGTTCTTGCATACCGGACCAAAATATTCTTCAATCTGACTTCCGGTATAGTCATACCATGTGTTACAGATGTGTGGAATGGACTTTGTTGCCATCAATGACAACACTCATGAAGCCACACAATGTCTCTTGCCAACAATCTCCCCCTTTGGCATTAATGGAAACACTTAGTGAAAAATGACTAAGTGTCACACTATACTCCCCCTTGGCTGATGCTCTGTTCTAATGTACATTTTCCAGAGCTCCTCCTTAGCTAGATTCCACATTTTTCACTACTCCTCACTCCCCCTTTGACATCAATGGCAAAGGGTGGAATCTGCATACCAAAATTTGCAAAATTTAACCTATACATAGCCGCATAAGTAGTTATACAAGTGATACTTACATATACTTAAGTATATCCGCAAAAGTTGTTTTCAACTGAACAAATTCTATTGCCCAACTCTGCTTCATCCTATTCAAAATTGAGATATGACCACTAAGGAAAAATGCAAAGGCTTCTGCCCTCTTTAAGTTTGCCGAATCACTGGTCCGGGCTGTGGTCTGGGCATCAGTTAGGACCTCATGCATTGCCTCTAACTTGGGGATAATTATCTCTCTTAGTTCACTTAGCCTACTTATTCTGTTCTTCTTCTCCTTTTCAAGCCTCTTAATTTCATTTATAGTGGCAATGGTCTGACACTCTTGATTCATTATGGAAGAGGTGAGAGGATCAAAATTTTGAGATAAACTTGATAGTTTGCTCTCTTGTTCTTCCACCTTCTTGGCAATGTCTGCTGTCACGGTGGACCAAGATAGACAAAATTTGTATAAATCTCTACCATCTTTAAGAGCATTCCCTAATCTCTTTATCCCAATATCCAAATTTCTCCTATCATTTGTTATTAGTCCCTGCACCTCAGAGAATCTCTTTCCCAAAAATTCTTTTCAGACTTTATCTTCTGCTGACTTCTCCAAAGAATCAAAATGTGTGCTAATAGAATTAACAAGAGATTTCAAGTTACCGGATGAAGAGGCCGAAAGATCCTTCTGGAATGATGGCATGATCTTCTCCAATGCACCAGATGCAATCTCTATTAGCTCATAGTCTTCCATGTGAGACTTCAGAAGCCTTTCTTTTTCCTTTGCTTGGGCAAAGGATGCTATCTTCATTGTCTGAATTGGGGAGAGGGAATCAAAATTGAATGGTCCTTGAAGTAGCTTTGGTTCATCTAATTCCATCATTTCTTTGGTCAAGAAATCTTTAACTGTTTCTGCAGTGTGTCTTGCCGGAGACAGAGTCTTCTTTCCTTTTGTAGCTTCACCAGGGGTTTTCTCTTATTGATCTTCTTCTCTTCCCTTTACCTCTTCCTCTTGACTGATTCTTTCTTCTTTTCTTGTTTCTCCTTCAGTTCCGGAGTCTGTTGGGGGATTCAGAAGAGAGATATTTACTTCTTCATGAACTTCCTCTTCTGGAACAAAGGAATCCAGGTCCTTAGTCTTCTCCTCACCTATCTCCCTTGACTCTTCTACAATTTTCTCAGTAGAGTCTTCTTTTGATGCACTTAATCCTTCGACATCAGAAGGTTCATCACTTATGTCCTCTATAATAGGAATATTGAATCTTTTGTATGCATTTCAGAGGATGTCTTTAGTTTCTTTTGCCACTTGATCAGTCTCTCCGAGCATAAGCTTGTTCATTCTAGCTTTGCTCCGGAACTCATCCTTGCAATCCTTGAAGATCATGTTCATTTGTTTAGGAGTGATGGAAGGATAGAGCTGAATAGCTATCTATTCTTGGATCTCCATATCCTTTTCCTTAGCATTGTTCTTTCTCATTTCAAGTTCCTTCTCTACGCTTTTAGGAATTAGTGATATGATTTCAATGAATGCTTTATTATAGATGTTTAGATACTTGACTGTAGCATCTTGTAAGATCTTCTGGTTAGCTTCATTATATTCATCATAAAATTCATTCATTGGTTGCAGATTCCCATCCATAGTGACTGATTTGATGATATCATCAATGTAGAGAGTAGGCCTTTCAACAAATTCTTCTGCCTCTTCTTCCTTGTTATGACCAGTAGAGGATTCACCGGATGTTTTCTTCTTCTTCTTCATTTTCTTGATCTCCTCATCTGATTCTATCTCTTCATCATCCTTCTGGCTAGTGTAAGACCTTGTGGCCTTTGTCTTAGTTCTCTTCTCTCCCTTTCCGGATGTCCTGGCTTCCGGTTTTGAGGCTTTTTGACTCTTAGAGGTGGTTGGTGCAGAGCTTTTGGAGGATCTGGTCCAGGAGGGGGCTTGCACCAGAGCACTTTCTTTTTCTATTTCTTGCCTTTCTTTCTCTACCCTTTCCACCTTCTCTCTATTGGCATCAACTACCTCCTTTGATATTCCATATCTCTTGGTGACTCCTACTTCCCTTCTCACTTTTCTCTTGATCTCAGGCTGTCTCAATTCAACATGAACTTTTACACTCAACTCTTGGAAGGTTCCAAACCTTTCTGCCTTAGGGTCCTTAGGCTGACTTAGTAGGTGTTGGACATGCAGTTCCAGAATTTTCTCATCCACCTCATAGCCCATTGGCATAATCCACACTATTCTCAGTTCTACTGCCTCCATTAGGCATTGATCAGTGTCTACCATAAAGCACACTGTGTCCTTGTATTTTTCAACTAGAGATTAGGGGATTCTTTCTCTGGCCTGCATCATTCCTTGAAAGTTTTTGAAATAACCCCACAGTGTTGTATTTTGTGCTTTGGTATCACCAAGCCCATACATATAATCTCTGATTTGTATGGCAACAGGTCTATCATTTTGCCATATCCAGCCACTAGTTCTAGGTAGCTCATTCATATAGTAGAAGAATAGACAAAGTATCAAGCCACCATCCTTAAATGAATTCTTTTTATCCTTCTTTATTTTTTGCAAATTCTCTAACAGTTGGTTCAGGAGAACCTCACAAAGATCATAGTCAACATTTTTCCTTAGCATTTCATATGCAGTATATACAGCAATTCTGAATACTGAATTCTCCCTGCTAGAGTGATAGATTTTGTAACCGATTATCATAGAGGCAAATTTGATATCCAAATCTATGATGTCTTCTATTGTCATTGCCCTCTTGTCAAATTTTGATTCAGTAGCCTCACTTACAGTTTGGTTTTTGACTGATTTGAGAGCAGGCAACCCACTGGATGAGTGCAATCCTGTTATCGCCCTAATTGCATCCTTGGTTATCTTGAATGGCCTCATCAACCACATGAAGTTGTCATGCATTCTACTCAGAACATACTAGACCCATTCATCTTCTGCAAAATAGGGGAAATGAATGCGATGTCCAAAATGCTTATCCTGAATGGCCTTATATTGGAGTTTAAGTTTAAATGATTCATCTATCAGATCCTTGTGATAGATATCCATCAGCTTGGATTCTACAAATTCTTCAATGTTTGCGTGTATGTAAACCCTAACATCTTCTACATGCAGAACTCCATGCGGAATGCTAGAGAATGCGCCTAGGGGATCAACTTCTAGGGATTTGTAAGGATGTTTCTTGAACTTAGGGTGTGGTCTATTAGTGATTTTAACAACATTTGGAGTAGCCATCTTTCAAAGGATTCAGAGAGAGATATTTAAGAGCAGAAAATACCTTTTATGTTTCTAGGGTTCACAATAAGAGCTAAAAAGATCGCTGGTTGAATCAAATTCCGCGGTTGATCCTTGAGAGAGTTGAAGCAATCTTGTTGCAGAGCTCTTTCTTCCTTTTTCTCGAATGCAAATGTGCAAATGATGAACAAAAGAACCCTTTCATTTCTGCGCAAACCCTATTTTCATTTTGTAATAAATGCACAACTTAAGTTATTCCGATTGCCTTGTTCTCCTTGGCCTGAGAGAGATCATTCCGAATCACTGAGATGCACTTAGAGTTATTCTTGGTGATTATTGACAATCTATCTTCCTTTCTCCAGTCATTCCATTTATCCACAGATAAAGATATTTCAATTTTGAATCATACCAGATCTAACTGTGAAGGTCCTGCTTTTGCCGGATGACTGTCAAATTGGATTAATCTTGGATGATTAACCTTTTCAAACTCCTTGCGGATCTTTCATATCTTTACCAAGGGTTATTTAGATGTTTCTCTAAGAGCCCTTTTAATCTGCAACTTTCCATGTGCCAATTTCAGGCACTAATTGACTGGCTGGGGGAAATTGTTTTCTTTTGTGACTCCCCCTGAGCCAGAGCTCATCTATTTAGTTTCTGGAAGGAATATCAGCACCAGATTCTGATGCGGATCCATCCCCAACATTTTTTGTACTCCTCTTCACCCAAATCTTGTTCATCTCCCTTTGAATTTCATCCGCATTCACTTTTCCTTTTCCTTTGTCTTGGTTTTGATTATGATGCATCAGACCCCTTTTGTCCTGATTCTTACTTCTGCAAAATTTGGCAATATGACTGAATCTATTGCAATTGTAACAAACAACATTTCTTTGCATATTTGACTGGTATCCTCTTGATCTACATTGATTAGCCATATGTCCCATTCTATTGCATGCAAAGCATCTACCATTGAATGAATTGTTTATTTGCAAATTTCTACATTCATGAGATTTGTGACCATACCTTTTGCAGTTAAAACACTGTCCGGAGAAGGATGGGTTAGTCTAATTCATTCTTATTCTACACTAATTTGATTATGATCGAAGCTATTGCAATTGTGGCAGTATCCATTGAAGGATGGATATCTTTGAGCATTTGGTTACCTTACCAGAGGTCTTCTAGGATGTTCCTTGGATTTCCTAATCCAGAGTTCTTCTGACCGGATCCGGAGCTTTCACCTTTCTCATACCCCAAGCCTTGCTTGTCATCTACCCTCTTTTGGCTTTCAAGAAGAACTTCAAGTTGAGCAGAGCTTATCTTGAATTTCTCTTTGTATTCATTTGTTGTTTGAAGATCCCTTTTAAGAGTGTCTATTTGATTCTCAAGTTGTTCTTCATTATATCTAGCTTCTTCAAGATCAAATTCCAGATGCCTGATTATTCTATCCATTTTGTGGCAGTCTTCTGACTTCTCCTTGAGAGATTGTTTTAGATTATCTTCAATTTTTCTCTTCTCTTCAATTTCTTGGGTGAACTTCATAACCCCTGATTCCATTTCATGTCTTACCATAATGACCTCTTTTGATAGATTCTCACATAACTTGTTCTTCTCATTTAAATATTCATTAGTATCATTGGCATCACTTTGACTTGCTAGTTGTTGAAGAAGTTCCTTTCTCTTTTTCATAGAGATACTCAGTTTTTCTTTTAGTTCATTTATGAAATCATCAGCTTGTTTGAGTCTTTCCCTCGGGTTATTGACTTCAGAGTGAGATTGCTCAATATCATCTAGGGCAGACTGAAGTTGATACCTCATACCATACATATCTATTGAGATTCCCAGATCTTCCTCAAGATGTTAGGCTTTGTTTGGAGGAACTTAGCTCTGATACCAATTGTTGATAACTGAGGGGGGGGTGAATCAGTTATCTTAATTATTTGACTTTTTTTTCTTCTTTAACAACTAGTTTAGCATCAAAACATATAAGCATGCATGACCATGAAAGCAGAAATAAAATCAATACACATAACACAATGATTTTGACATGGAAAACCCTATTAAGGGAAAAACCATGGGGTGACTAACCCAAGATTGTATTCTCTGTTAAAAGATTAAGGTAGTACAAAATGGCACTTGCCAATTAGGGTTCACTGCCCGAGCACACTGCTCACAAGAGGCTCACTACCTACAATATTTTATAGAAAGAAACCAAGTACTTGAATTGATGAGAAGCATCCACTTATGCTGAGGTTCAGTTCCAATTAGGCTCAATATACTGATCTACTGCACTTCATTCTTCCTCTACTTTAGTGTTGTTGTTCTGTCACATACCGGACTTATACTACTGCTTCCACACTACTCTCTACTTTTCTTCACACTCCACAACACACCACACACACCTTCATACCGAAATCCATCTGGTATATATATCTGCATCAGGGATTTCAACATCCTTCTAGTCAGCATCTGGAATACTCAATATTTTCCCAAACTCTGGTATGTCAGATGAATCCATGCTTACTAAGTGATGCGTATCAAAAAGATAGTTATAGGAGTCATCAATCATGTTAGCCAACCATGAATGATCCCTTAAGAAACTTGAACTTCATCAATTTCTCATCCAGATTAAGGTCTGATGCTCTGTCGATCAGTTCTTCCTCAGTCTACTCTGTCAAACAAGAACCCAATACTTAGGTGCTCATATC
Source organism: Cunninghamia lanceolata (assembly GCA_027924645.1). NCBI lineage: Eukaryota > Viridiplantae > Streptophyta > Pinopsida > Cupressales > Cupressaceae > Cunninghamia > Cunninghamia lanceolata. Next base: position 301,092 of record BSBN01000892.1, read on the forward strand.
TTTTCACTCTTTCATCACCGGAGGCTCAATCTCTGGAATGTATCAGTCATGGTACTCCTCTTGACTTTCCCAAGTCTGCACTTTGCTGAGATACTTCCTCTGAGAGATCTGGACTTGATTGTTGGACCTTGCTGCATGCTCTGTTCTTGCTCACCGGACCAAAATACTCTTCAATCTGACTTCCGGTATAGTCATACCATGTGCCACGGATGTGTGGAATGGACTTTGTTGCCATCAATGACAACACTCATGAAGCCACATAGTGTCTCTTGCCAATAGGGTCATCACGTAGAAAGATGCCCCTAGGTCACCAACCGCAATGCTATGCCCTTAGAAAACAACACACAACAATGAAAAAAGAGGAGAGGCAATATAGAAGAATGATGATACAAATAGAGGAAGGGTCACAACATAGGCAGTCTCTTGGTATCCTTGACCTTACAAGAGTATCAAGGGTCATCCTAGGAGGCCTAAACAACACATAACACATCACAGGGGAAACACACCATAGAGGTAAAGGGTTACAAATACTTACCTGATACAACCCAATGTTAAGAACATACATATCTAGGAAGAGACCACCCTTGAGAGAAACTATAATATTTGCTACAATGAGTGTGGCTTAAAGAGGGGGGAATTTTTACCTGATTCATAGGGATAGCTCCTCGTGGACAATTCTTGTCTATCAGTCTAGGATATCTCATATGTTTATTTGGTCTTGTTGGAATTGCATTAACATTGAGTTTAGGATGACGAGAGGCTTTCTTTTCTTTAAAAGGATTATATCCAATGTCATTTGAGTAATGTCTTGAAACGAAATCTATAGGTACTTGAATCCCTTATTGATTTATACCACATCCATTACCTACATAGTTACAATTGTTATAAAGGATTTTAAATCCTTGACCATAGAGGGATGTCATTTCCTTAGAAGATGGTGAAGCCTCATAGGTCTCATAATTTGTAGTATAAGTAAGAGTATTGTCTTTGTTTTCTATCAAGGAAGCTTTAGGTTTCTCAGGTGTTTCAAAAGATTGCTTGGATAAGATCGATGCAACTTTTGATGTGTCAGGGTTATTAAGTTTATATTCCCCTACACCACAAGGATTAAAATCTAATGAACCCCAATCATCACCAAAAAGTGCATTAGATGTTTTAGAGTCTTGCACAACATTATCCATGGCAAGAGGCATTGATGAATTGACTTGTAGGTTGTTTAAACTTGAATGATTGCTAACTTGTTTTTTCTTTTCAATATGTAAACAATTATCCGGCTCGAGATCGGCTTTCCAAGTGTAGAGCTTGTTTTGATAGATGAACTTAAGTGATCGATGAAGGGTAGACGGAACTGCCCCCATGGCATGGATCCACAGTCTATCTAGGATCATATTATATGAAAGCGAACTAAGCATGACATGAAAAAGGGTAGATAATGTCACGGGTCCAACTTTTATGGGTAAAATTATAGTACCCAAGGATTGTATCCCAACATTATCAAAGCCATGAATGCTAATTATATCTGATTTTATTAAAGAAGTGTTGATCTTGCTTTTGTGTAGAAATTACATGCCACAAACATTAAGAGTCAATCCATTGTCAATCATAACTCGCTTTATCAATTTTGTATCTATCATGGAAAATATTATAAGTGTGCATCATATTCATCTTTATTCGTCGGTATTTCATGTGGTTGAAACATAATATCCATTTTTGTCACATGCATACAATCCAATAGAGTTGCTACATCATTCGGCTTAACAATAGGTGGTACAATCACCTTTTGTAAAGACTCTTGGAGCATTCCATGGTATGTAGGTGATGTTTGTATTAAATCCCAAAGAGAGATCTTAGCCGGAGTAGTGTGAAGCTGCTCAACAAGATCATATTCTTGACCACTTTTATGAGTAAGATGAGGTGGCGGGCAGAGCGTAGGTTGAGAACATGGAAGAGAGGCAGGCACATTAGGTGTTTGCTTACTTTGTTTGTTATTATGGGTGTTGTATGTGTGAGCAATTTCATGGGATGTTGTGACACATTTTGAGCACCTTGATTTCTTTGAGTAATTTGTCTTGCATAGTTGAATATGTAATCAGGAGGTCTAGGTAGTCTTCGATCTCCTTGAACCGTAATCACTGGTTTTAAGCAAGAAGATGCACTAGGTTCCCCTCACACGATCATCTTAGGAACATTGCTACAAAGTCTATTAGTGAATATTGAATTAACATTGTTTCACTCTCTATTATACCCGACATCCATCCCTAAAGGATTTAATGTGAGAGACATTTTCTCATCCACTAATGCTTCATCTTGGCTAGGGAGAGCACTAGAATGAGAATAAGGTACAGTGTTATTAAGAAGGTTAGGTGTTGTATCATTAATAGGGCTATCCATAGTCTTCTCATCTAAGGTACTTGAACATTCAACTATAGGAGAAGTAGGATAACTTATGGAATCATCAGATCAACATCATCATCATATGTTTTAGCTATTAATTCCAAAGCATTAAGAGAAATTTCACATTCATCATGCTCAATGTGTTTTGTTAAATCTTCTACTACCAAAGGGTATGTATTCATGAGAGATGTGAAGTTGTCAAAATCGGATACATAGTCAAGGATTTCAAATTAAGAGCATTTAAATATATCCTTGTGATACATAGCCAGTATATAAGTGAGAACATGAGGATTCATGTTAAGAATTTTGTAGAAATTCTCAAAAATTTTGATATATGCATGTAAAGATACCAAAGAGAGATGAGATGAAGATGCCATAATGAAATGTCTTGTAACATCAATGTCCAATAAGATCTAGTAATACAAGACATGCAAAGTTTTATGTTACTTGATACACCCTATGTGGGTGACTATTTCACTCCTAAGCACTTGTTTGAAGGAAAGGGCTAAAAGGACACACCAAGTTCACAAAAAACACAATGGATAGGAGGAATAATGTACAACACAGCAAGGCCCAATTGATGATTGTATGTATTTAGATTGAATGCAATGTAACAAGACAAATTATGCTTGTTGATGCACCTAAAATGTTCACTTTTTTCACCTTTTTTCAGTGAAAATGAGTGAAAGAAGAGGTGTTGTAAGGAAATTGAGGAGGGGAAGCAAGTAATATGCCTAATATCAGTCCAATAAACCAAAAATATCCTTGACAACACACCTACAGTGCATATCTAGAGTGATGACAAGTCAAAACCTAATGAAAAAACACCTAAAATATGCAATTTTCACCAATTTTTAGTGTAAATGCCTAATAGAAAGGGTGTTGTAAGGAATTTGAGGAGGGGAAGTAGATTATAACCTTGATACCAATCAAATAATGCAGCAAAATCCTTTACAACACATCTATAATGCAATTTTAGAGAGACAATAAGGCCAAATCTAGTGAAAATGCAAGATTTTTAAAACCTAGACATAAAATTTTGCAAGAAAGACACTATGATGAAACACTACAATTAGAAATCAGTCCTAAATAAGTTTTTTGAAAGGGTAGTAAAATTTGAAACAAGATTTTAACTACAAACCCTGGCTAATGCAAAACTAGGTTTTTATGAAAAATACACAATTTCAAGCAATTTTTAACAAATTAAGCATGAAAATGGAATGCAAGTGAATACTAAATGATGAATTTATGTAATTTAAATCAGATCTAATGAAAATAATAGAAATTAAATGCTAATTAATTCAAATTATGCTAAAATGTAAGCCTAAGATTCCAATTTTTTTGAATGTTTCAAATTTTTTTATTTTTTTGTAATTTTTCAAATGCAATAAGATGAGTGAATGAAAATCTATCACACAACACTTAGCAAGGTGTAAAAAACTCAAAAACATGGGTTCACCAAAATGTTTGGTTGGTAAAAAGAGGGGTTTGGGGTTTTTGTTTCAAGGGTAAATCCTCCTTTCACAACAAACATTCAAGGACATATCAACTGAGTTGAATCTCCACTAAGCGAGAGAATTCACCTAACAGGTTGGGCTGTCACTTGGAACAATGTGGAAGCTCAGATGTCATCAATCAATATCTCAATTTAATGGTCAAATACTCTTAAAACCCTAAGTATGCAAAACAGTAAGCGAATTGATGAATTGGGACAAATCCTTTCAAATTAAGATGAAGGACAAAGATTAATAACTGATCATTTTTTGAAGTTTGGAATGCAGAATAGTTGGGGACACCTCCACTAGCGCCCTTGTCCAAGGTACTATTTTCTGTACAAAATCTTGATCTCCTCTTGACACTGATATTCACTGTATCTTATGTTTCTATCCCAGAAGCTTCGAAGGACACCTCCACTAGCACCCTAGTCCAATGTTGGATGTTTTTTAGGGTGTCAGAAGCTCTTCAGATGTTGATTACCACTGTCCAAATCATTTTTGTGTTTGCAACTCTGAAGGACACTGCCACTAATGCTCGTGTCCAAGCAGTCCTTTTCTTCATGGATTCAGAATTTGCACACTGTATTATTGTTCCTTGCAACTCCACTCCATACATATGTGAAACATGTAACCTGCAATCACAAAGGAGTGTGGTTGGGGGTTGTGGTGTTTAGAGGCTTGCCTTAGTCAAGCCCCGAAGAGACATTCAAGTCTTATGAACATCGTTGTTAGATAAAGAGTGCGTATCCTTACGAGATAGAGGCAAAATCCAAATGATAAATGATTCAAATGCAAATAAATGTCACCTTTGAAATGTAGATCTCACATAAATGAAGGCTCTTCAATCACATGAGAAGATAAAGTCAAATTTGCAATCACAAACACAATAACAATGCTCTGCTCTGCAACAATGAATATCATGGATGCTCTAAAATCACAAGTATGCCTAAAGTTTGCAATCATCTTCTAGTTTGCAAATGAAACACTAAACATGCTTATATATGAAACTACAAACATTCCTGCTAAGAATTTCCTAATTCAAACTTGAGATGTCAGCATAGGACCTAAGTAATGTTCATCAAACTGACATTTAAATTTAGGGTTGACCCAAAATAGGGCGGGACTAGGGCACTAGCGCCCAAGTCCACCCTCCCAATTTTGGTCAGGAGTCATCAAAGTGGCATCGCCTAGGTCTTATTTGCCATAAAACTTCAGGTTTTTCTCATCGGGATTCATAATTAACATGCAAGATGCTTATAATGCAATCTAAGGACCCGAGAGCTAAACCTTAAGAGGGAAAAGCCCCCAAGGGGACATTTTCTGACATAACACCTTGAATATAACATATAATTCCTTATGTTGCGTACTTTGATTATCCTTCATAAACCCTATATCCAATTTACCTTTCAAACCAAGTTAGGTATGCTTGGTTAGGAAGGCCAACCCTTTTTACAAGATTAAAAGTCTATTTAAGGAAATTTAACGATATCACATTTATATTGAGTGACCAATTTAATTAGAGTGAGCTAGTAGTACAAGATCATATACATTTTCCTAGACCTTAGTGAGCTTTAAAGGTCTAGTGTTTGCACCATGCTCTAATACCAATGTAATAACTGCCCTGGTTACTACTAATTTTTTATTTTTTTACACACCAAGTACTAACTTAATTGTCCAAGCACCTTCTATCTAATTTAGAAGTGTCAAATTCAAAGACTTACCAACCATAGTGATGACATCAACTCTATGCCACAACTCATATACTCATACTAGAGTATGGTAAGCTCCCAAAGTCAGGGTCATCCCTAGACCCAGACCTAAACGCCAAGGGTTCATTCATAATGGCCTTGCCTACATATACCCTCATGGGAATCAGAGGATATGTAGTTCGTACATCAACAATAGAGAAGCTTCATTCTCTCCTTTGATATGAGATCTCTAATCTCACTCTTAAATCATAGCTTTTAAGTAAATCCTATGACTCCAATTCAATTCATATGCAATAGTAGGACAACAAGTGCAATCAGATCAAAGGTTAGTTCAATGTCAACATCAATGCATGAAAACACACAAAATCACATAGTGACCATCTCATATAAACATTACTTGTTCACACATAGTGACTAGCTCAAATGTACATTCCTTGTACGTAATGTGAATATCTATCACATGGGTTACACATACAAGTGCAACTGGCTCATGGGTACAACCCATATATACAAAGGGAATAACTCATCTATATGTCACATATGCATAATGTGACTAGCTCCTACATATCACATATACATAGAGTGGATAACTCATGCATGCATCACATTCACCAAAAGTACTATCTCATGCATACAACACATATACGTAGTGTGATTAGTTCACACCTATTTCACATATACACGATGTGAATAGCTTGTATGGCATCATATGCACATCATAGGTATACATAGTGACCAGGTAACAAAAAGGAATGGTTGTGACCATATTGTAAGAACTTCCCCCTTTACTTGATTCACTAGCCCATAAGTCCTCAAATATATCCCAACTAGAAATAGGAAAGTTGGTGTATCTAATGGTACACCATGGGTTCCATTAGTTTCCCTAATTTATAGCCAACTATGATGATAAGCAAGCATCCCATACTACTTATGGTCATCATTGGCAAGGGCTCAAGTGTGACAATGCACAACACATAAGGTCCTTAATACAGATGCACATCAGAATAAACTCACACATACATAGTGACCAACTAGTAAGAGTAAGTACATACAACTTAAGTTACATGCCTCTTCCCAATACCCAATGCACTAACACATAAGCTCACGAATACCTCCTAACAAGAAAAAGGAATATGGATGCATCCCATGCTACATCGTAGATCCCATCCTCTTCCTGATTCACAACGAACTGTGATGACAAGTAAGCATCCCATACTACTTGTTGTCAACATTGGCTAAGGAGTAGGTGTAACACATACATAATCACATGTGGCCATTAATAAGATTTCCACAACTTGCTGAACCATTAAGTCAGTGGATCCTAACATCTATTGCCTCCATGCCACTACAAAAAGTCAGTCCAACCTGGTATGGGGTAGCTCTTGGCATCTATCACCTACATGGCATTGGTGAAAGTTGGCTAAGCCCTATCATACCAAAGGGTATCTCCTAGAATCCATCACGTCTATGGTACTAGTGACAGCTGACTAACCCTAAGATACAATAGATAGCACCTAGTATATGTCACCTCCACAGTACTGGTGACAACCAGCTAAACCGCACCTGTATCATAACTTGGATGGCTCCTAGTATCTGTCACCTCTGTGCTACTGGTGACAACTAGCTCATCCTAAGCTACAATGGATAGCACCTAGCATGTGTCACCTACACGGTACTGGTGACAACCAGATATCTGCTCCTGTATTAGACTTGGTTCCAACATGTGGGTCATCTTATAGCCATGTAAACACACAATAAGGATATCACAATGATTCAGCAACACTGGTTAGGTTGACTCAATTACATACCACATAGAGGTCCATAAACCAATATATATGGTCTTTTATGTGTAGGGGTCTAAATTACAAGTCAACACTCAATAGACTTATTTGACCCACATGAGCTGGATTCTATATGGTCACATATGCATAAACATATACAAACACAAAGTAATATCAATGGTCATTCCATACATTCAGTTGTCACTTGGAAACACAGTATGCATTATACATAAGTCAAACTCACAATAGTAATATTAAACAATATTATATTTCTAAGTGCCTAACATTTGCATAACACTAATCACCATCTTAGCATACCAATATCTACTAATTAAGTGTTAAGGCATAACACCATACATAGTTGGTAATCCTTACCATTATTTTCCCATAGAGTTCATTACCCAAAACTTTGATCATTTTAGTCTAGACAAGTCCAAAGTCACCTTTGTACATTCTCATTAGAGATAAATTGTGAAGACGACAATTCTAAAAGTTTAACCAAGATTGGGGAAGATTCAAAGAACCTAACCCAACAACCTCATAGTAGGTGAGCTTAGTGTTGATAGAGATCCTTCTATTGGCTCAAGCTTGTATAGTGGGGGCCTAATAATTAGAATGTGAGTTCATAGCCATTTGATGTCATTTCAACCTCAAGCTAAAATAAACTGAAGAGCCTGGGAAGGTTCATCAAGTTTAGGAACACCCCATACCTCAGAGTCATTTCCTAAACCCCTTCCCTATGGACTTGAGGTCCAAGGGCATCATTTGCCCAAGAATTGCCTACATACCCACTTCCAAACGGGATCAAAGTCACATGTAGTTCACCTCACTTAAACTCTCAAGGGTTATACACATAGGTCCTACCCTTAGGGTTTCATATGAACAATTACTATTATCGCCATAGTTAAATCCACACATAGAAGTCATAATGACATAATCAATATCAAACAAACCTAGTCATAATAGAGCACATGGCATCAACAAGCATAACGTCTTAACAATGCAAGAATTATGCAAAGTCCTAGTAAGGCTCCAAGTGATGTCCCAGTATAATATGAGTCAAGGCTATCAAGGTATCAATTTAGACCTCGCCTCCGTTATAATTCATAATTCAACATAAATGTTGCTAGAACTCTTACAAGCTCATCTTATTAGCATAGCCTAGGGTGATGACCTACCAACAAGTGGTTATCAATCATCCCCTTCTAACACTAATAAGATACTAGGTTGAATATATATATATAGCTTTCAATTAATCTTAATACCCACTATCATATAATTCTTAATACTTACAAAGTTGAAATATGAACGCAAGTTCAAGTATTTGCACCAAGCTACTAGAATAATTAACTTAGATTAGCTCTTTACAACCCTTTTTAGATTCCCACTATGTACAGAATGCTACCTTATTAATATCAACATATATGTTAATTAGTATCTCCCCATGCTAACACTAATAGGGTCTAGGGTTGATTATGTTTATACACTTGACCCTATCGACCCTAGTTCCTACTTATATCCAAGCTACCAAACGAAGGTCAAGTTCAATTATCACCCAATTCCATTCCAAACTTATTAATATTGTCGGAATCAAATTCATACTCAAAGATAGTAATAATCATCATATCTTTACAATGCAATAGTTATGCAAGGACCTAATATGGTCCTAAATGATGTCCTACTATAAACGAATCAATGATATCAAGTAATATTACTATATTGTATTATAGCATCATTCTTGATGGAACTCAACATGTATTATCAATGGACTCCCATGAACATTGTCTAAGACCTTGAAGGCTTGCAACAATACTTATTGACATGCTTTAAGAAAGATCAATACTTGATTCATACGCAAGAGACTTGGCAACATTATTATCATTAGATCATCATACAAAGAGGTCCCCTTGATAATATTAATAGTAACTATATTTTAAATATTTGATTTCAATTACTGCATGGTCTTAACCTTTATTCTTATGATAGTCCATATCATGATCTAAGTAGTATTTACACTTGTCATTTATAGTAAATATGACCTTATTGGTTAGTAGAAAAGTTTTAGGGGATACTATAGAGTAGGATCCATGATAGTTTATCTCTAAAGTCAATATTGACAACAACGTTAGTTTAAGTGGTCGATGCCTTCCATTTAGGACACAATCATACCATAGTCCCATAAATTTGTAATACCCTTCCTTTAAAATTCACATAGTAGATCCCATATCAAGATTCTTGTTCTTAAGAGGTCAATAGACATTATGCAATCGTATAAAGCATTATTCCTCAATCTAAAGCGGTTTACCTGAAAGTATTAACTTGCAACATTAAAATATGAATACATACAATTATATTTCCTGTAATGAAGTCATTATCATCTGCATTATCAAGAAACCATAAGCCAAAGCCTGTATTAAGCAAGGGAGGGAACAATGACCCTAAATTTTTTTTATTAAACTACTGCAATCTAAAGAGCGCTTGTTCAATGTATAATGATAATCACCACTCACTGAATCATTGTTACAAGAGACAGCTATCTATATGCCCCGAAGACACTCATTGGTGTTTAAGGAAACAAATCATAACATGCATAACACTTCCATTATAAACCATAAATCATCCAAAATTAATTATTATTCAGCCATTGAGTCGATAGTTCAGATTTAGTTACTATTCAGGAAGGTAAACGTGAAGAGTACATAGCTCTTGAGATGAGGTGCTAAAACCTTCTCTCCCTTCAGTAATGTGAAGTCCTCTGGCACAGATCTCACTTTAGCAGCACCCTTATTACACATGTAGCCATAACTAAATGCTCTTCGTAAGCAGCAACCAGCAACGTAAAGGCAAGTTTGGTGGTCATTTCCTTGTTAGAGAATGATATATACTAGTGTGACTTAAACACCAAGACCCTCACTGCTTCCATGTGACCGTGATTCGAAGATATTAGCAGAGCTGACTCTCCAACTGATGATGTTTAGCAGCTATGCTCTTCTTGGAGCGTTTCGTGATTTCTCGCCTAGCAGCTTCATGCAGCGGTGTATCGCGATCAGCATTACGAGAATCTCTTGTCATCGTGTTTGCCACCATAGTCTATAGTATTTGCAATACATGGATCTTGCAGGTGCTGTGTAAGCCTTAAAAAAATGGTGATTGTTGACAATTCTAGAGAGATAGCGACTTTCGCTGGGGTCCTCACCATAAAACCTTTCGACTGTCTTCTTCAGAGAATTGATCAGAGTAGTAGCAAACTCCTCTTGAACAAGAATGTAGTTAGGCGAGACGCATGCTTGTCCGTTGCTTAACCCCCAATTTTCCAAAGGCTATTCGCCTTGATGTCACCAGCAAATCCTTATTGTCATGCATGTAATCAACGATTGTGGGACATTTTCCACCCAATTCTAGAGTAACTGGCATAAAATGTTTTGCAGTTGTGGTCAGGATAATTCGCCCACCGTAAACAGCCGGTGAGTTGTAACTCACCGACTGTACGGTCGGCCAGTCGACGGGACCAGTCAACTAAAACTAATTACCAACTGCATTCAAAATTTCGACCTGAACACGGAAACAAACTGCCGTACGCTTGTTTTCAACGGGAACAGTCTGCCGTACGAGATGTCGACCAGCCGGTCACTTACAACGCACCGGCTGGTTAAGCTCTTCCGGATAATTCGCCCAGTGCATGCACTTCCAGTGAAAAATAGTTTGTCCCACTTTAGCTCCACCAATTTAGCACTCTCCTGAGGGCCTCCTTCCAAGTATTTGTGAATAAGATATGCAAGGAGATCTGATGTACAGTAACTATTTTTGGCATCTTTAAAACCACATCATCCCCAGCTACAACGGATCCTACAATTGGCTCTAAAGCCAGATTGAAAGGAAAATTCCATGTAAGGAAAACTAAAACTACACCAAGGGCTCTGTGACGGAATGTCTTAACCAGTTAGTGGGTTGTAAGTGACCAGATGGTCGAAGTGTAGTACGGTAGGTCGAAAATAGTTAAAACCTCATCGACGTGTAGTACGACAGGATAGGTCGAAAGGAGTTGAACATGTTTAGTCGTTAGATGCATTTGACTACAGGACTTGTCAACCTAGTCATACAGCTGATCGTTTACAACACACCGGATGTTTACGACTGGGCCTCTACGACTACTGAGGCTGAACTAGGGTATACTAAAAGCGGTAGAGAACCCCTGTCGGTGCCATCCACTTCTACATGCATTTTAAAAGCAAATCTCTTCACGTTTGCTACAAGAGAAATCTCATCTCTGTATGCCTTAGCTTGACTCTTCCCAAAATCCGTATGAAGCGCATGCAGTATTTCTTTTTAATTTTCAAGAACCCAGTTGATAATAGCTTGAAGTTAGTTTTTCCTCCCATTCCTGGACTTAGTCTCTCCGCTATTCAAGTAGATGTCAGTTCTGTTGCATATCTACCTCCTCCTCAATGCTAGTCCATTCCTTTGTAATGATATTGCAGGTCCTTCTCTTTGTCGGAACCCATGCTGGCACCATTACTTTGTCTCCTCCATGTATTTCTCTCCACTAACCTTCATTCAAGAAATATCTTTTAATTCTATTTATTTTTATTACTGTTTGGCCACGTCGGTTCTCAGGGTGACAAAAGGGTGAGTACAAGAAATACTTTGTGGTGAAATATAAAAGATTATCAAAAGGTTTTATGATCATTTATGTTGAATATAAGATGTATTTTTAAATAAGAAAATGGTGTTTTTATAACAATAAATATTATTTTGTGTTCAAATACTTGATCATTCATATTGGATATAAAGGTTAAAGATAACTATTAAGATCATTTAGGTTGCATATCAATAGTATTTTAAATAAGAATATAATGTTGTTCTAACCAAAAAAAATTATTCAACTACTACGAATTCCATGATAAGTTTTAGTCAAATTTTAAAAAATTCATTTTAAGGACACCTCTTGCTAGACATGCTAATATGACAATTTGTATTGATGAGTCACACCTACAAACCTTAGTTGTAAATATGTAGGAGTCTATATCACATTTCAAATAAAGATGTCCAATACAATTACCACTACAACTGTTGACCCACACAACTGCTGACCCCTCTCCCTTATAACATAAAAAACTAATTAATTAAATTAATTTAGAAAACTAAAACTAATCGACTTCACCTAAGCGCACGTATAAAACTGAACAAACTTAAATTACTCCGCTTCGCACCATAAAACTAATCACTTTTAGTCGATTTTGTTTCATCTCCAAAATACTACCTTACGAGACGGTTAAGCTCTTCCCTCACCCACTATAAAATTTTGAAGATTATTCTTCAAATACGAAAGAAGTCTCGGAGGCAAAATTATGTTTCCAGAACCCCTCCCATTTCCCCGCTTCCCATGTTTTTTAGCTTCATGTCACAGAGGAACGATTGCAGGTACATAATTGTAATTTAAGGGAGATATCTGAAGTGGTAGGCTGTTTGTAAATAGAAAAGCTAAGTCTGTTCTATAATATTCTATAGTATAGCTGCACCTTTCATCCTGAACAAAATGAGTAAATCTGTTTAAAACGATTTCATATTCGCTTTGAAGTAGCAGCAAATAGGATAATAGAAAAGGAAGAGCAATTGAAACCAAGAATGATATAACTAAAGAAAACACAGTCTGCTAGCTTCATGTATCCACTCTGATATAACTAAAGAAAAGAGATAAAAGGATAAACAAGAACAGTGCCTCATATGCAATAGTTCCAGCAGCAAGCATGAAGGCTAAAACCATAAGAATATTATATAGCCAATATATAAGGAAGCTGAAGAAGGCTTCCATCATCAAGAATCAAGTATCAGGAAGTTTACTAAATAGAGAAACAAGTAGATCACAGCCACCCAGCTTGTTCCAAATAATGATATATGTGCCCACTACTAATCCAAATTACATACTTTCAAAATAAGGAACAAGACTTTGGAAAAAACAAGTGTTGAAACAAAGACTTCCTGCACCAAGAAGAAGCTACCAGAAGAGTATTCATGTTGTGGATTCTCTACAGGAATAAGATTGCAAGGCAGGATCCACTATGAGATGCCTTGGCAAGCAAATACCCATTAACACAGGCAAAACAACGGATTTGCAAATCCAGAAGGGGCAAGACGATGACAAAAAGCAGTTGGAATGGCTCCTGTACTTTGACTTTCCCAAAGAATGTTGAACATTGGATGAATGAGAAAATCAATATCATCCCATGAAAGAAGCCCCTGTATCATACCAGGGTATTGATTTCCAGCCCCTGTCTACTTCATGTTCTCGCAGCCACAGAGCCTGCAGTTACACTTTAATGGGTTATTTCCAAACAGGAAAAGCTCATGCGGGTAATTAACTTAACGTTTTCATCAAAACACCACATTTCAATTTTTCTAGTGCATGAAACTTCCTTAAACTATTATGCAAACAAAGAAATCTATAAAATTGACCTTCAAAGAGCCATTAGATATTAGAATTATACATGTACCATATTCACCTTCATTGTTCGGTTAAGCTGCAAAATTAATGGGTTTGTTGAAATAAACACTAGCTATATGAACAAATAGTGGCTTACCATGTTTAATACAGTATGTAGAATTCTTAGGAGTCTTCAGTTTCTTCTTTAGACAATGGCCACGGGAGATAGCCAGCCACGCAGTAAAATCTAAACCTCTGAAAACCTTGTATACCCTTCATCGAAACATCATATCTTTTCAATGCTGCCTTCATTTTTCGCCAATTGTTTCGCCTCGTTTTCTCTTCCTCATCACTTTTCTTAATCTCCCCAGTCTGTTGTTTCGTTTCCTTTAGGTCTCTGATATCTTTCTCATGTTCCATTAATCTTTTCACAATATCTTCCAGCTTTTCTGAAATCGCCCTGTTGTTGCTTTCAGCGTCTGTCCCTGTTATCATCTGGTCTTTGACAACTTCTTTCAATTTGTCTACTACTTTGTTGCTGCTTTCATCATGATTCATTGCATTGTTAGAATCATCTTTATCTTTCATGCCTCCTTCCAATTTCTCAGATGGGGTGTCTTTATTCTTAGAATGCTCTAAAAGCTCTTTGCTTTCAGATCTCTCTGAAACTTTAGCTTTATGCTTATCATCGCCTATATCTGACATTTTTTTATCCTTCACCTCATTCTCTATATAATGCTCTACTATGGCTCTCAATGAAGGTCCACTAGATTCAGATTCAGATTTGTAAGCCTTAAGAATGCCAATTCTGTCCCAGTTCTGCAGCACAAAACACATGATTACTCATATTGTAATCTTGGCGAAGATATATATGTGTGTATATTAAACTAACATACCTGTATGAGAATGTTGATATTTTCTTCCCATTCCCAACAAATAAATATCCAAGTAATCAGTTGAACCTGCCATCCATCCAAATTTCTGGCTTTATTGCTCATGGAGAAGATATACCAGACCAATCGATGATAGTAAAGCAGACATTTCCACTGTCGAGGCAGTTTCCGCCAATCTGTAGCCATTTTCCGGAAGTAACAAAATGCTTCTTGTTCTCCTACGCTATACCTCACAAACATCATCTCCCTCATGGGAATTGACTCGCTAGAAATTTTGTCGCCTGCTTAAAGATACGTGTTAAAGTTTTAAAGTCGTTATTTACCGCTGAAAATAAAATATAGTTTTGAGTCATGAAACGAGTGATATTAGAATACATGATCAAAATAATAGCACCCTCAGTTAATATAATGTATTAATTGTATGATAATTTATATTAACATAATCTCTATTAATTCTACCTGTATGTGCAGATTCAATATAGAAAGCTTGGAGTGCATTCCATAGACGTCGGAGTGCATGTTTAACATTTTTTATAGGAAATTTGCACAGCTTTAGGCACTTCTGTTCTCCACAGCTTTTAGTATCTTGAAATAAAAATTTAGTTGTCAGTGAATTTAAATTTTCTGTTTCCTTTTTCCTAGAGTCTTCTGTTCATTCCGTATAATTCTATTACAAAAAATGTGTTTAAAATTTCGTACGTACTAGTAACATCTAGATATTTGAATGTCTTTGGCTACTTACTTCCTTCATTTCCGTTGGTCACATCTATGGCAACTCTGTCGCTTGCATCTGTTTGGGGACGAGAATCTCTTTCCATTTGAGTGATTACATTTGTCGTATCTACGAATAACATTTTTTTTCCATTGTGTGAATAACATATAGCAAGAAAATATAGATGTGAAATATCTTTCTATTCTACAGAAATTGCTTCCTGTTGTAATCTTTTGTTACCTGGCGTCGATGTGTCTGCGTTAAACATTTCCTTAAGACGATCTCCCAGACGACGAATTGTTTCTATTTCATCTTTATCAGTAAAAAGAGCATTATAATATGCATCTATTTCTGATTTAGAATCATCATGTTCATATGTTTCTGGTTCGCCATCTTCATCTTTAAGTTGCTTACTAAACACACCCAGCTGTCTTGTCAAGAAACTCTCAGATTCATCTTCACTCGGGTCCGGAAGGTCAAGTGGCAGTTGTATTATCTTTTGTAGATATTTATCCGCCAATTCCTTATTGTTTTGCAGAGATTTATCTTCCAATTCCTTACCATTTTCCAGAGATTTGTCTCCAAACTCTTTTATAATTGCCCGTTGGATCAGGGCTTTGTCCATACCTACTATTGCACTGATTTCGCATACGGCCAAGACAAGATTAATAGCTGATAAGACCTGTATCATATACAAGTGTATTAATAAACTCTAACAAAAAAATAAGTTTAAGTGTCAGACGTGAAAAAATTCTTTTGAATTTACCTGCAATATAACAGATTCTTGACATCGGTCAAGATCATCTACAAACACGATAATTCTAGGAATATCACTTGCATAGGATGTAGATGTAGAAGCAGCTTTTGAATTTGGGATGGTCTCTCGAAAGAATTTAGGACACAAGTATGAAATGCAGCTCGCAGCAGTGCATAGAAAATATGGTTTTCTGCGAATCTCTCCTTTTAAAAACTTGATGTCAGAGATTACTCTTTCCTGATAACCCAAATTGTCTGTATGGTCAGGGAATTTTATGTAATTCATCAATTGAGTACTCACAGGATTTAGAGTGCTCATCACTGACTTCACCAGTGTCCAGACCGTGATGATGATAGTTACAGGTAAAGATGCATATTTTAGCTCTACACCTTCCTTGACATTGTACCTATCTAATAATAGCCATACAAGCCAAGTAAATGTTCCAGCCAAGAAAATTGCAAGGAGGCATGGAAAGATAAATTCAATCCATATAGTTTGCCTCTGTTTTCTCCAAGTGTTTCTCCAACACGTGCTCAGCCATTGTGGGTCTGTCATTATTTCTTCCATTTCCTTAGTGATTTCGACTGCCATGCCAGCCAATGCTTCTGACTCGTTCCGATATTTCCATGCATTATACTGGACAGTTATAATAGCAGGCACACTTCCTTCTGATGGAGAATCACTTCTTGAATGTGACTGTTGATCTTTTGGAATGAACTGAGAGAGAAATAGGAGACAATGAGAAAAATGAGAATTAAGCTTTAGATAAAAGTCAATATTAAAGTATTTCAGTCTTTCAACTTATAAGATACTGACCATGTCACTGCTGTCAATGGCAGCTAGTGATTTAAAAATCTTGTGATATTCACGCTCATAGTTGTTCAGAAACTTATCAAGTGAGTCCTCCGGTTGCTATGAAAAAAGTACAAACAAAATCCAGTTATATTGGATGGTTGGTTAGAAGAGTTATAAATAACGTTTTCTATTATTTTTACCTTTCCTTGTGATTCTTTACTTTTTTTCTTTGTCAGAGCTCTTATCCATCTCTTGATTTTATTGTATCTTTTTTGGCCCACTTTTGATAACTCAAACTCTTGAACTCCCGGCAAATTTGAACTTGGTGATTTAGAAGTTGGCAATAGTGCTGATTGAGCTGCTGTCTTCAATAAAATGATCTCGGTCTACACAAAGAAAATTAATCTAAGATTGAAGAAATAAATAGAATAAAATATTTAATACGTTAGAAAATATAAATTAACAAAATGTTACCTGTAGCATTAAACTGGATTTTCCCATGCCCCAGTTACCAGATATACCAATGGCAATAGGAGGTTCTAAATAAGGATTCAATAGTAATGCGGCAAGACTACGTGCAAAATCATCTCTTCCTGTAAGATTAAAAATGATTTTATCTTTTTACTTTAAATTGTATAATTATATTAACTTGTTGAAAAGACGAAGATGCTGTTGTTTTACCGAGATTATCGGATAGAGATGGTCGATCATTTCCCTGCTCTGCAATTGTTTTAATTTCTTTCAAAACTGAAAACAACATCACATTTTTCAGACAATCAGAAAATATTATGTCACGTAATTGAAAAAATTTACAGGTACATACTTAAATTACCTTTGTTAACTTTGACTTTCTCTTCCTCTGGTAAACTTTCTATCCAATCATCATGTTGAATGTCTGCGATCTGATAACCTCTTGTAAGCAGCTCTTTTGTCATTTCAGTATCGCCCACACGAGCAGCCGTTTGCAACAAATTGATTGTTTCCTTGGTGAGCTCTTTCTTTTTGTCTGAAAGAAACGTTTTCAGCGGATCACAATCGCCTAGTTTTTGGTCAGCAGTGCCTAAACCTGCAGCTGAAGCCCACAAGAAAAGCAATTGTCTTTCCTTGGATCCACATTTCTTTAGAAGTAATTTAGCCAGGGCTATTCCATCGTCTCCAGTTTGGGTTTGGACGGCATAATGCAGAGCCGTCCTACCGTCACAATCCCGTTCAAGAAGTGGCTGCGCTCCCCAGTGCAAGAGAACCTTTATGGTATCCTCGTGTCCCCCTTTTGCAGCTTTATGGAGGGCCGTTTGACCCAGGTAATCAGCTCTCTTCACGTATTTCTTTGGATGTCCTGAACGCTTGAGGAGTTCATCCACTTGAAACACCTTGCCCCGTGAAGCAGCCACGTGTAATGGGGTTAACCCAGTGGTATCTATCAAATTATCAAGGGAGATGCCTTTGCTTTCCATCATATTTATGATTGATTGAATAATATATCGTCCATCTAACTTTCGTTGAGTTGCATCATAAAGAGGGCTTCGACCATCTCTATCTTTTATATCTATTGAATCTTTAAACTCCAGAGAGAGATTTCCGTTGAAGGCCGCCACATGGACAGCTGTCTTTCCTTTCTTATCACACATGGATATAAGTTTTTTCTTATCTTGGCATTTCTCAAGTATTAGATCAATTATTTCATCTTTACACATAGCAGCGTGATGCAAAGCTGTTTTCCCCTCCTCATCCACGTCTAGTGGACTTGCTCCCCTCTCCAACAGCTTTCCCACTATATCGATGTTGCCTTCAGATGCAAATTGACGTAAAAGCTTGCTGGTATCCACTTTTTTCAAATACGACTCAGGTGGTTGCTTTAAAATTGGAAAAAACTTTGCCATTAGCTTTATATTATTTTGGTCAGCAGCTATATCCGAAGGGCTTTTCCCCTCACCATCTGCGATGTTAAGCATCTCAATCGACACTTGGTCAGAGACATTAATCAGCACATCTATAGCTTCATCCTCCTCTTCCTCAACTGCATAGTGCAAAGGCACTCGACCTCTACTGTCTTTGGCATCCGGTTTTGCCCCGTAATCAAGAAGCAATCTACATATTTTTTCATTCCCATTAGAAGACGCCAAATGAAGAAAAGTTTTTCCTCCTTCATCTGGTGAATTGACTAACTGTTCTTTAGCATCACACCTGTCCAGCAAAATTTTTACCACATCTATAGCTCCATTCTTCCATCTCTCAACTGCATAGTGCAGGGGCAATCGACCTCCATTGTCTTTCACATCTGGTTTTGCCCCGGAATCAAGAAGCAATCTGCACATTTTTGCATTCCCATTAGAAGATGCCAAATGAAGAGCAGTTTTTCCTTCTTCTTCCTCTGGTGAATTGACTAACGGTTCTTTTGCATCACACCTGTCCAGCAAAATTTTTACCACCTCTATACATTCATTTACATTTTCCTCAACTGCATAGTGCAAGGGCAGTTGACCATTATTGTCTTTGTCATCCGGTTTTGCCCCGTAATCAAGAAGCAATCTGCACATTTTTGCATTCCCTTTAGAAGACGCCAAATGAAGAACAGTTTTTCCTTCTTCATCTGGTGAATTGACTAACTGTTCTTTTGCAGCACACCTGTCCAGCAAAGTTTTTACCACCTCTATAGCTTCATCCTTCTCTTTCTCGACTGCATAGTGCAAGGGGAGTTGACCTTTATTGTCTTTGGCATCCGGTTTTGCCCCGTAATCAAGAAGCAATCTGCACATTTTTGCATTCCCTTTGGAAGACGCCAAATGAAGAGCAGTTTTTCCTCCTCCATCTGGTGAATTGGCCAACTGTTCTTTTGCATCACACTTGTCCAGCAAAATTTTTACCACCTCTGTTTCACCCTCGTTCGCAACACTGTCAAAAGCAACATGTAGAGCTGTTTGCTTCTTTAGGTTTTGGCTGAATGCATGAGCTCCGCACTCTAACATCTTCTTGGTGATAATAACATCCCCTTCCCTCAAAGCCACGTGTACAATCTGGTCGAGAACATTGAAATTTTCATCACAAGTTATAGTGATGAACTTTTCAAGGCTATCATGCTCCCTCTTATAAAGAAAATAGGAATGTAGTCCAGTTATATAATATAGAATGGAACTCGAAAGGGTGAAATTCCTTTGGCTCGTGGTCACCTGGGCTCTCTCGTCTTTTAACAATTTATTTATCACTATTGGTAAACTTCTATATGTAGAAACTGCCACATGAAGGGTGCAAAAGTGATCCCATATTAAATTCCACGCGGAGTCTCTATAAGATTCAAGACCTTCAAACCAGTAATCAGTATTGTCGTAAAATTCCATGCATCTTTGAAATGTACGGTCCAAGAATTCCCTATCAGCTTTCGGGAACTTCTCCAAAACGGAAGTCCCCAGATCACGTAACACTTCTCTAACTAAATGTAGTGTAAGCTTTCTTTTTCTTGTTTCGTAGTCGACAAAGGTCTCACCATATTTTCTCGCCAGGCCATTTATCAGGTTATTCAATCGAACTGTCTCTTTAACAACAGTCTCATTGTTGACCGGTATCCT
This sequence comes from Cunninghamia lanceolata, assembly GCA_027924645.1. Lineage (NCBI taxonomy): Eukaryota > Viridiplantae > Streptophyta > Pinopsida > Cupressales > Cupressaceae > Cunninghamia > Cunninghamia lanceolata. The sequence goes on from BSBN01000892.1 coordinate 321,613, forward strand.
CCCATCTCTCACATCTCGTGGATCCATAGTTTGTGTTTTATCTAAGGAGTTAAGAAGCCAATACACTACTTCGTAATTCCAATCATATGCACATAGAAATAATCCCACCTGCTTTCCTTCTTCACTGAGATTGACACCTTGGTAAAGTTCCTTTCCTGAATCCCCTGATTCCATACCACATAGATTTGTTAAATGGCACATCAAATATCATTATTTTAATTTCAATTAAAGAAAGAGAAATCTATAGTACTTACCAAAGGAAATGTCTGTTTCTGTGTGAACTTGAATAACAAGCATGAAGCCCATATAAGCTCTGAAAGTATTTTCCATTTTGAAGTTATAGTCGGGACCACCTATCCAACCATCAAGAAGACGAACTCTATCTCTTCCCTTAAGAAGGCCTTGTTGCTTAATGCTCTCAAAATTACTTTTTACTTCTTGAAAAGTTGCTAACCGCCATCCTTGAGGAGTTTTATAGCTCCTATCAACCTTCTTGAAAGACATACTTATTTCCTTGGAAACCATTAGTTTGTGATTGGGGATGCCTTTGTTTTCTGCAAAGAACATATATATTTTGTAACTTATATTTCTTGAGTTTTTGAAGATGGTGTGCTTGGGACAATTTTCTAGAACTCAACATATTTTCAAACCAAATAATTAATATATATATTTATGGAGCATAACAAAATTGTATTTAAATATATTATTTTCAAGTTTTTAACGTTGGGAGTAGCACTCTAAAAAGGAACTTTTAAAAATAAATATTTACAAAAACTCACTTTTTACTTATTTATTTCAATTGTTAAATATCATTAAATATGATAAAACAACTAAAATTCAAATAAATGTATATAATATTGTTGAACATTAAATATTAAGCAAATGAAAATTTAATTTTCAACATTTAAATCAACTTAGTAATTATAAAGCAAGTCTAAATTCCAACTTTAGATGTCATTATGGGGTCTAAACTTCAATCTCCATCTTCAAAATCCTATGGCCCTATCATTTGGGCACGAACCCTTTAAGATTATTTAACTATATAATCAATATTTAAAATACTTATTTTTAATTTTGAAAAACTATTAAACACAATAAACAATTAGAATTTAAATAGCAACACATAAAATTATATTGAATATCAAACAATAAACAAATAATTTAATTTTTGACATTTTATATTAATAAAATATATATTCAATTGTATTTAAAAATATTTACTATAGTAGCAGTAGGAAAGAAGCATCTCATACTATAGTTGAATGAAAAACTATTTAGAACAACATTTACTTGCTAAATATAAAGAACCTAACTTTTAAATAAATAGAATATGTAATAAATAAAATAGTTCTATGGTAAAATAAATTCTCAATTTAACTCTTAATATAATATAGCTCTATGGTAAAATTATCATACTTATCTTTAGAAAAATATATGTTAAAGATGCCAAGAGATATCATTTTGGTGGCACAACTGGATTTGTAATTTAAGTGGAATAGGCACTTCCATAGACATCTTTTACATATATTTTTATAAAGATATGTATGCTAATTATTATACATAATAATGTAAATATACTAGTATAGGTATCTTTAGAAACAACCATGTAAAAGAGGTTGAGATATTTTATTCTCAAGACATAATAATATTAATTACATATAAAAATGAATATAAAAACAATACTACTTACATATATACATTGTATAAATAATGTATAGATAGATGTGTTTACTTAAGAGTTATTTAAATTTGTTTTAAAACTATTTAAAAATTATTTTATTTTATTTCCATTATTTAGTTCCTTAATTTGAAAGTTCATGTTATCCAATTCCTTTTGTACCTTGTTCTTTCTCTCATAGACATTTCCAAAATGTGATTTGTTCCAATCTTTGAGTTTGTATTTCACAAATTGTAATGTTTTTAAGAAAGAGTACATAGAAGTTTCAAAGGGGGCTTCCCATCCACCCACCAAGTGGTAATGCATTCATGAAGTCTTTGATCTCTGAGCCACATTAATTGAAACTTGGAGGGAGGCTTTTTAACTTGGGAAAAATAGTTGATCTTTGTTCTAAGCCACATGTGGAAATGAGAGCCTTAGTGGAAACTAAAACTACTCAGGATGAGTTTCATCTAAAATGAGAGCCTTTGTCTCATATGGACATGATAGGGTTTGGAGATGTTGGTAAGGTAACCAGTGTGGATGCTAAATAGGCTATGACTTCACAAGGGTTGTCAAGAGAAAGAGTTGATTTTACTTTACTACTAAATAAGAATGAAAAGGAAAAGACTCAATTCTCATATGATGACAATCTCCAGACTCTAAGATTTGATGGCTCTAAGTCAAAGCAAGGTTATGGGGCTAGAGTTGAATTGACCAATTCGAAGGCCAAATTATTTTTGCATCATACAAATTGCGGTTCACTTGTACTAACAATGTAGCTGAGTATGAATCTTTGATAAGAGGATTGTTATTGGCACATCAAAAGCATGCCAAGTTGTTGCAAGTATAGGGAGATTTTGAATTGATAATCAAGTAGGTCAAGGCTCAATATGATTTCCATGACAAGAGGTTGAATGCCTATAAGAATAAAGTTTGGGACTTAATATAGGATTTTGATGCATTCAACATTAAGGTGGTCCCAAGGAAAAGAAATCTAATCACAGATGCCCTAGTAATTGTTGACAGTACCTTGAAGCTTGTGGCTGAATCCAAGCTAAAGAAATTCTCAGTTGAGTTAGTACTTGTCCTAGTGGTCCTAAACAACATGAAAAACTTTCAGGTATTTGAAGATGATAAACATATTTTGGATTTTGAGGCTCATATTTGATGAAATGGAAAGAGATCCCTTTGAGTTAGGTGAAGATGGCATTATCAATTTGAAAACTAGTGATATTCCAAAGGGAATGGTGGAGTTGGAAAGATTATTCAAATGATAGATCCAATGGCTAGACAAAAGATATTTGTTAAGGTGAAAGGAGGTAAATATGATAGCTATAATATGGGTGATGATCAATAGCTAAAGAGTATATTTTTGGGGAAGGCATGCACTCTTAGAAGAAAGAGAAGGGATAAATCAAGCCTTCAAATATTTTAGGGAGGTACTTGCTTGGGGGTATGAGGATTTGAAGACCTTTGACACCTCAATCATCACTCATACTATACCTCTGAAACCTAGATCCAAGCCTTGTAGACAAAGACAAAGACCAATGAATGTCTTACTAGAGCCCTTAATTTACAAAGTGTAGAAATTGTTATCACCAAGGGTCATTTTTCCGGTCAGACATTCAAATTGGGTGGCTAACCTAGTTATAGTCAAAAGGAAGAATGGAGAAATTAGATTATGTGTGGATTTTCAAAATCTCAACTAAGCATAAAAAAGGATAATTATCCTTTACCTTGTTTGGATGAGGTACTGTAGATTGTTAATGGATCCCAAATGATGTCTTTTCTTGATGGATATTCAGGGTATAATCAAGTTATGGTTAATGAAGAAGAAAATTTGAAGACTACATTCACTTACAAATGGGGAATCTATACATATTGAAGGATGCCATTTGGATTGATTAATGTTGGTGCTACTTTGCAATGTGCTATGGACATTGCTTTTAAGGGATTGGTTGGTAAGTGCATCATTATTTATATGGATGATCTCACAATTTTTTGAAGAATATGAAAGATCATGTTTATGATTTGAGGAAGGTTTTCTAAAGATGCAAGCAACATGGTATTTCCTTTAACCCTAAGAAATGTGTCTCTGTAGTTACTAAGGGAAAGTTATTGACCCACATCATCACTAGAAAGGTATTTTCGTAGACCCAGAAAGAGTTGAATCCATTCAAAATCTCTCTTTTCCTAGTAGTAAGAAGGAGCTCAAATCATTCGTTGGTAAAATTAATTTTGTTAGGAAATTTAATACTGGTTTTTCTGATATCATAAATAGAAGACTCGGTGTGTCTTGAAAAACTCTCAAGTTTTTCACTGCGGTGAGTAATAGTAGTGTTTACTTGCCAGAAACGTGATGAGTAATAGTAGTGTTTACTCACTAGAAAACTCATCGAGTTTCTGGCACTGACTCACCTGCATCAAAAAGTGAAGGTGCAACATTTTAAAATGCCATTTCAACACCTTTTTTCTTCATTTTATGACTTCTTCTACTCACCAAAACCCTCAATACCCCTCCCATTTTGTACACAACAATCCAACATCAACGTTTGAAGATTTGAAAGGATTTTTTTGTGAATTTGGAAGGGAAATTTGAAGCACAAGACCTTGTCTTTGTGCAATACAACCTTTAGTTGTGCACAAGAAGGGTAGAAGACAAATTAGATGATCCCATTGATTTGGATGAGATAGATCCTTATAGTGATTGGACAAGGTAGGATGAGCAACCTCCATTGTTTATTGAATATGAGATTCTTATTTTTGAGAGGCAGGCATTGGAGGAGGTGGGTGTAGGGGGAGATATAGGATTGGATGACATTGATGAGGCTGAGGAGGAGTCATTGCCATCTACTACCAGGATGGAGGTTGAACCACTGCCTTCCATGCCAAGCAATGAGCCACAACAGACTCCAAGGACTAGAACCTCTACCTCTCCCCCAGTTTTCAGTAGAATAGGGAAGAGGAAGATGTAAAATGTTGTATTTACTTTTAGTTTTACTAGATTTTTATTTTGTCAGCTACCTATTGTATCAGGCTATCAACCATCAAGATTCCACATGAGGATGCAATTTTGCACTCAATTTGCATTCAAATCAATAAAATTTAAAAGAAAATACTTTTGTACTCATTTATAGACTCATTTGATACATCTTGTCATTGAATTTTGCAAAAAACATGTATTTCTAATGAAATTTAAGCAATTTTTTAATTTGCCAAGTTTTTTGCCGAGTCCAAGTTTTCCAACTATGGCTGAGATAGTGGATCCTTTGAATGACATGTTGAAGAAAGATGCTAAAATAGAATGGAGCTCAAAGGATAAACAAGATTGTTCAAGAATTAAGGATTCCATCTCTGGTACTCTAGTTCTGACTAGCCTTGGTTACTAGATGCCCTTTTATATATATTCATTTTCTGTAGAGAATTCATGTGCAGCTATCTTAAATGAAAATAAAGGAGAGGAAGATGAGAGACCAATTGCATTTATGAGACTCCTTTCAAGAATACAGAGTTGAGATACCTCTACATGGAAAAGAAAGGCTCATTGATTGGAGATCTACTCAACACTATCTACAATAAATGAAAGGTGTTTTGGATAAATGAATGAGGAAGTTACCAGTAGAAGTTCAACCATTATTAGAGGCACCCTTACTATGACCCAAGTAATATCTAGTCTTTAGATTTTTGTCATATTTCCCTAAACTCATAGGTGAATAATATGCATTTGTACTGTTACAAGTAACTATTTGGCAAACAAGTTCCCAAAGCTAATGCTTGAGAGAGAAACTTGGTCCTCCAAAGCTATCAATAAGCAAAAATATTTTCCTTAAATAAAATGGACTAGAATAAGGGACATGATTTTCATTAGATAGCGTAAATGATGATGTCATAGTTCATTCCAATGGCATTTCAACATGTAGTTTACTTGTAGTATAATATGATTTCACATGTTAAAGGTTTGGTGATGATTTTCCACTATCATTTCTAAATGTTTAGATGCTTACTCATAATATATGATAGTTTACACTCCTACTTACTCTTCAAATGGAAATACTTTGGAGGTTGTATCGCAATGATAATATTTATAAACATACCCTACAATTTCTAGGATTATACGTACAAATATATCTAATTTATAATATCTATATTTTTAAATAAGTTATATTTTTAACATTTCAAGGATAACATTGAATGGATAATCATTCAACAAAAAATTGCTTGATATATAGGGTCACCTTGCAAATTTAAATCTTGGATACAATTGTTAGAAGTCACTAAAAAGTGTGGATTGGGTCTAGTTGTAATCTGAAACAATAAGCCCATCAATCATGAATATTTAGTCATAAATTTCTTAAATAGACTCAAATATATGTTGTATCAAATGGTGTACATGAACTCTAACTTCTATGGAAAAAATCTAAACCATACATTGCTCAATTATTTGAGCTCATTTAGTGAATATCATCTAGTTATGTAGTCTAGGAAGTGTTGCTTCAATAGAGACTATATTGCCATCAATTATAATATTATATAAATTAATGTGTGTCATTTGAAAATGGTATAAAATACATGTGGAACTAGTATAATTTCCACCTAAATTTGCATATCTATAAAGAATGTGGAGTTTGGAGATTTTTTTTTAATAGTAGATTTTAATATATGTGCAATAGTGTATGATATCATAGTTCAATATTTGATAGATAATAGAACTTAGCGACAAGCTTGAAAGAGATTTGACTAAATTTACATCCTTGATTAATAGTAACAAATAAAATAAAAGTTGAGGATTAAAAAGTAGGGCAAAGAAACATGATAGACATATAATACTTGTGTGAAAGTTAAAAGTTACTACTCATCAAGTAATGTGATAGCAAGTTTATGTTGATGTTTTAGCATGCTAGTAACTATATTTTATGTGGTGATAATAGAGGTTTTGTTGGCATTACTCAAATTATATGAAATCTAATCTCACATTTGTTGTGAAGAGATTTCCATCATAATAACTAATGGTGATATTAAGTAAGTGGTTGCAATTTTTAACTATGAATTTTGTTAAATTATCATTGTTGTCAGATTTGGACAAGAGTCCTCAAAGTTGTCCATTTATCCTTATGAGAAATTCTACTCCTACCATTCTTATTTTTTAATTAATTGATTATGTTAGAAAAGAAAACTACTCTATCAAGTATGTCTATGAGTACCATTTAGAATTAGTAGTCAATATGTGTGACTATAAGGATAGGATCCATGTAATAAGGTGTATAAATAAAAATCCCAAATATTTAATATATAAGATGAATAAATTTATAAATGACTTAGTTTAATCATTATTTTTGTTAGGAGAGAATTAGATAAGTTTTATATCAATTATAAAAAAATTGTACATATAGTATTCTCTTAAAACTTATTACTAATTTCAAAAGACCTACAAACTATTTATTGACATAGTATATGATCTTTGGGTGATAGTTGATTTAGTTACTATTTAAGTTTACATTTTACATGTGACAGTTTAGAAAAGATTGCATAGCCAAAATTTAAAAAATATATAAATCTAAATGTTTAAATAGGAACACCATTGTAAATTTTGTTAATGCCCACAAAGTTTGACTTCAAATCTTAACAAAAAGTGAGAGGTTTGTACAAAAGTAATGTTGTCAATAAGGTTAATGTAGATAGTTTTCGTGGAGTACTATATGACCCTCATTCCCTGATGGAATATATACACATTTTATAAAGGATGGACTGGAGAAAATAGGTTGAGTCTAAAACTTTGTGTGATGTCTAAAACTTCAATTATTAACTCAAATATGAATGTTAAAGTATGCTGGTTGTTTCCTAAGAAAGAGATGCATATAACATGTCGAAGGAAAACTTTTCTATAAAGAAAAAGGAAAAAAAAAAAATCTATAAACTTAAACTTAAAAGAGCAATGCCAAAAATTAGAATTATACATGTACCATATTCATCTTCATTGTCGGGTTAAGCTACAAACTTAATAGGTTGGTTGAAATAAATACTACCTATATGACCAAATAACTGTTCAGACACCATCGTTAGGACAGTGCATAGAATTTTTAGGAGTTCTGTTTCTTCTTTAGGGAATGCCCATGGGAGATAACCAACTATGCAGTAAAATCTAAACCTTTTAAAAAAAAAGCTGTTATACCCTTCATTGAGACATCATTATATCTTTTCAATGCTACTTTCATTTTCTGCCAATGGGTTCACCTCATTTTCTCTTCCTCATCACTCTTCTTATTCTTCAGTTTCTTCTTTAGGCAATGGCCATCAGAGATAGCCACCTACACAGTATAATATAAACCCCTGAAAATCTTGTATAGTATACCCTTCATTGAGACATCATATCTTTTCAATGCTTTCCTCTTCTACCAATTGTTTCGCCTCATTTTCTCTTTCTCATCGCTCTTCTTATTCTTCCCAATCTTGTTTCAACTTTTAAACTTCTAACGAGTGTTAAAATTTTAGCATATATTTTAAGCAGGCGACCAAAGTTCTAGCGAGTAAATTCCAATAAGACAGATGTTGTTTGAGAGGTATAGTGAAGGAGAACAAGAGCATTTTATCACTTTTAGAAAATGGCTACAGATTGGTGGAAAAGCCTCGATAGTGGAAATATCTTCTTCATGAGTGATGAAGCCAGATCTTTGGATGGATGGCAGGTTCAATTGATCACATGGACATTTATTTGTACGGAATGTAAGGAAAATATGAACATTCTCATACAGGGATGTTAGTTTAATACCATAATATATATATATATATATATCTTCCGAAATATTACAATATGAGTAACCATGTGTTTTTTGTGCTGCAGAACTGGGACAGAAATGGTATCGTTAAGATCGACAAATCTGAATCTGGATCTAGTGGATCATCATTAAGAGCCATAGTAGTGCATTATATAGAAAATGGGTATAAGGATAATAAAATGTCAGATACTAGCGATGATAGGCATAAAGGTAAAGTTTAAGAGGAATCTAAAAGCAAAGAGATAAAGGGGAAAAGAATTGAAAGAAGACATGCAAGAGAAAGACGTCGTTTCGAAGAATAGTACAGAGGAGATGAAAGCAAAAATATAGAAAGAAGACTTAAAAGGAAAAGGCATTTCCAAGAACACACAGGATTTTGAATGCAACAAGGAACCGGAAGCAATTGACTGAGAGGAGATGGTGACAATGCCAGATTCTTGAGGAGATGTCTTGAAAAGAAGCGAGGAAGGGGATACACTTGAGCTTTTAGAGCATTCTAAGAATAAAGAGACCCCATGTGAGAAATTTGAAGGATACATGAAAAAGGACGTCTCTATCAATGTAGTGGATGATGATGATGAAAGCAGCTGAGTAGTAGAGAAATTGAAAGAAGTTGTCAAAGACCAGATGATAACAGCCTCAGGGACATACGCTAAAAGAAACAACATGGACATTCAGAAAAGCTGGATGATTTGTGAAAACATTAAGAAAAGAAATAGAAAAAGCATTAGAGGAACTGGATGAGGTGAAGAAAGGAATCAGAAACCTAAAGTAAACAAAACAGTAGACTGGGAAAAATAAGAAGAGCGAGGGAAAGAGAAAACGAGCGAAGACTGGATATGAAAGCAGCACTGAGAAGATATGATGTCTGAATGAAGAGTATGCAAGCTTTTCAAAGGTTTAATTTTACGGCGTAGGTGGCCATCTCCCATGGCCATTGTCTAAAGAAGAAACTGAAAATTCCTAAAAATTCTATACAATGTCTTAAAGATGGTGCCTGAACCGTTATTTGTTCATATACGTAGTATTTATTTCAATACATCCATTAATTTTGTAACTTAATCCAACAATTAAGATGAATATGGTACATGTATAATTCTAATTTGTAATGTCTCTTTGAAGGTCAATTTTATAGGTCTCTTATTGCAGAAGGAAAGCCCTGTCCTCGTGGGACAGAGAAATTTCGTTGAGATGGAAAGGACTGAATCTCCCTCCTATTCATGCGGCTCTACCCTCAATCAACGAATCGGGATTAAATGGCGACTCCCCACAAATAAATAGTCAAAGATAAAAATTTTAGCATTAGCTAAAGGCACTCCTGATGATTTTGGCATAGGATTTATTGGAATCACACAGATAAATTTTGACAGAGTAGCTAAAGATAATCCCGATGATTTTGGCGTGGGATTTATTGTTGGGATTCCAAGGGAAGAACGATATGTGTAGCTTCAAATAAATTAAAAGGATGAACAAACATGGAAGCTAAGGCGCAAGCCCTAGTTCTTGGCCTAGAGGTATGTAAAATAAAGGGTGTGCGCAATGTGCAGATGGAAGGACATTCAATGATCATAACTAATCCAGTGAAAAATGAAGAAAACTATCTCCCAACTCGAACTTGCTAGCATCCTTCACCAAGCAAGGAATTTACTAGATTCATTTGAAGCATGGAATTGACAAGCTTCATATGAAGCTTACGCAGTTCAAAACACATACAGAGAAAATACAAAAGTAGATCATCTAGCTAATTATGCGATTGACAATCAAAACGATTTTATAATCAATAATAAAAAGCTGAGGCCTAGTCTACATTTGGATTGATATTCAATCCATAAGAACCCCATACCATTAAACCTCACTGTGCTGTAAGATATGATGTTCGTCATCTTTGGTGTAATAGATAATGTTCCGTAATTGTTCTGCTTTATTTTATGCTTTCCCAAATATTTTTGTCCTTGCTTTGTATACGAATATAGTCTCCCGTATCAAAGATCCCATGTGGAGTCTTATGAGAGAAATGGAGATGGAAATAGAGCTAAAAGAGCTAAGATTAGTATGACTTTCCTGATTCCGGGGGACCATTTATTTGTTTTGATCCGTGGCAGTTGTCTGAAACAATAACACCATAGATTGTAGTCTTAACTCAAAACTGGACGCTTGGAGTATGCTTAAAAACCAACCCCTAGATTTATGGATTGAAATTAAGATGGAATACTGGTAGCAAATTATTTTTTTGAGATAATGTTAATCACAAAAGTTTTTTGTCTTCCCAAAAGAACAAGAATAATTGACACAGTTAATAGACGAGAACGAACATTTCCAAACTGGATGATCCCAAAGAAGTTTGTGATGGGTAGATAAATCATACTGGAACAACAAATTTCAGCGTAGCAGAAATCAATAGTGAAGATGGAAGTGATGTAAAAGCAAATGTTTGCGTACCTTTACTTCTGAAACCACACTGCCTTTAATGTAGAAAATTCAGGGAACAATCTCCAATAAGCCAAAACAGAAACAAAAAAACATTGTTAATATAACAGTCGACCTTTTCATTTCTTTCCAAATATGATAATCACTTCAAACAATAAATTAACTCAGAAATATCCCTTTTGGCAACACATCAATCTGCAATTCCTCCAGTCCTTTGTAAATAGCTCACAAACGCTAAATTTCAGGGCATAAGCAAAGTACATCAAGTTTATAAAAAGAGTATAGATTCCTACAATATTCAAGCTCTCAATGGAGTATACACTATTAGACACGGCCGAAATCACTAGCATGCCAAAATCCTACAAGAGTAACTTTAATTCCTACTCTTTACCATTCGACTACAGCACAGAAGCTATGCAGTATTATTTTAAAACAAATTTTTAAATAAATTGATAGTAGATAGTAACACATTAATAAAAACATGTACCTTGTGATATGAGAGTAGGTAGTGGAGGGAGGAACATACCTGTTGATGACAAAGCGCAGCGGCGCCTCCAACAAATATTTGGAAATAAGAATCAGTGTAACCAGCACCAAATATATAATAATAAAAAGCATGGTGGTAAGAATTCTTTGAATAAAGCGACAAAGCGTCGGTGATGTGATTTAAAATAATTTGATGTTGGTGTGAGGTGAGCGCAACTGTGGAAAGAATAATTTTAATCGTTTCAGCAGTACATCATTCATTAGGACTGTCATGGCAAGTTGTGCCAGGTCAGAAAAAGAAGCATTTCACTTGCACGATGATTTAAAGGATGATTTAATTATTAGTAAAGTGAAAGGTAGGAAGGATCCAAAGCATGTGGGATCAAACTTAAGCTAACATAAGATTGAATTAATTATTTTCTAGGATGTAGCTTTAGTAATGTAATCACCCTTCCTCATCATTGCTAGGGTTTAGAAGAGGAAAATATAAATATTTATATTGAAGTATTAATTATTTTCTAGGGTGTAGCTTTAGTAATGTAATCACGCTTCCTCATCATTGTTAGGGTTTAGAAGAGGAAAATATAAATATTTATATTGAAGTGAAAGACCACTGAGAATATTTTGACAACTATATGAAGTTAGTTAAATGGAAGGCTAGACACAATTTGCCACTTGCATTGCATACTATTCTCTCTACTTTGTTATGTAGTTAAGTTAACTTGAAGAAGCTATCAAGTTAATTTTTGGGGTGGACTACATTGGACTTGACATGACAAGCCAAGTAAATTTAAAAGTTACATCTTTCTTCTTGTCAAATATATGACAGACAAGTTGGTGCATTCTATGTATAGGGTTTAATTGGAGGAAGTATTGGAACTTGATTGAGACATTGAGTTGGACGAGCTTCCTATATTTGAAACCAAATTTAGGGGAATTATGTCAATGGACTCCTTTTGAGAGCTAGAGACGAGGGACTTGTGTCTAGCTAATGAAGTGTGAATCATAAGAAATGGTGTAGCCATGGGCAACTTGATTGATGGCATAAACAGTGGTGTTGTAGAGTTAATTCTACAACCGTCTACTCTTATGGCTTCCTTCTATAATTATTCAAATTGGGTGGTGACAAGGAAGTCAACATTTTTTCTTAGCTAAGGATCTACACAACTAGGGCAATGGGGTAATTGTTTTGGATAAGAAAATTGTATGAAAAATGTTTCATTTAGCACATACAAGAAACCTAGATATTTAGTTTTTAGTTTGCTTGAATAATTTTTAGTCTATAATTGGTCTTTATCGAACTAACTGTCACTCGATTATAGATCCAATAGGTTAGGTTGGGATGATTCAATTCTAGATATGCTAATGAATTGGACAAACTTACCCTTTTTAACTTGGTATGAAACACACCTAACCAACCATTATGGAACTAAATGTAATATTTTATTCAAATAAGAAAGGGACCCTATCCCTTCATTAAAAAATGAATTAGTAATTATATATTTTTACTTATTATTATTTAAATTTAATAAATTATATTTAACTAATAAAATATTATAAGCATTTAAGATATTTAATAACTATTTATTCTTAAAAAATAAAATTTGCTCTTTATTGTAAAATTTTATATAAGTAATTTATAAAATTGTCATTTATGTATTCTTATTACATATAGTAATTTAAAAAAAAAATTATTCCTATTTTTCTTTACATCATTTTCTTTCTTTTTCTTTATAATGTATGTAGTACTTCAATTTTCTTCCATTTAAAAAATCTAGTCAAAGTTTTTTATTTAACATTTTTCTTTTGAGATAAAGATTATTGAAACATGATTATTTTAACTTACCTTTTTCTTTAAAATAAAAATGTATTTTGAGTTTCTTAGTTTTTTTAGTGAAGAATTTATTAAAAATTTTAATTTATAATGATGTAAATAAAAATGTCATCTCAAAAAAATTATACTTGATTTCTTTCACGTTCTCAATTTTTTTTTATTTTTAAAATTAAAGTGTTATTCAAAACTACATTTAACTTTCACTTTTACTTTTTCTTTTAAAAGAATCAAAATTCAAATCAAAAAATAATGTGATTTTATGATTAACTCTACTCCATAGCTTGACCTTTCACTTTAACTTTTTCTTTTAAGAGAATCGGAGTTATGTGATTTTATGATTAACTCTCCTATTGCATAACTATGGCTTACCTTTCACTTTAACTTTTTCTTTTAAAAGAATCGAAGTTCAAATCATAAATTAATATGATTTTATGATTAACTCACCGGTTGCATACTCGCTTACGTGCATACGCCTTTTACCGTACTCCGCACATTGGTCCTTTGGACAAATAAAAAGTGTTGGCAGGTACATTACCAACGTCGAGAATCTCCGGCTAATGGGAGACCTAATGACTCTAAACTTTTGGGAGTGTCAAAGCCTTCGATTCCCTTTGAGTTTCCAGACCGTTCGATGTAGATGGAGTTCGACGGCTCTTATTAGCCCACGGTGATGGGGACAATTCTGCAAGGATATGAGCGTCATAATTGATTGACTCGTAATAAGGATATTTGTCAATGAATGATTTGGTACCAACAAATGACATACTATGATTAGTCTGGCCTAGCAAGACCCTTGGGGATCTTTGGGAATATTTTCTTTACACTTTTTTTTTCAACGGATGCGAGACCCTTATTAACTTAGGCCTTCAACATACTTGGTTTTGTCTAGGTCAAAACCGATGTCTAGATTTCTTCTTTTAGGAAGACATGTCAAACAGGGACAACTCCAAGAGATCAATAGTGCAAAATTACTATGAATTCATGGATAGGAAATATGCCCAAAACTAGACTATTGACTTCACAATTAAATGAAAACAAACTTCTAGTACATTGAAGGGAAACTAGTCTCAAAGCATGGTTTGACAAGAGTAACTCACGTGAAGGAAATTTTAATGATTATCAAGATTCTTCAAGACAATGGCTTCCTTGGTTATCTTAAACCCAAACATTACTGTTAGATTTTTCTATGGAAATTGTAACCCAAAATGTAGAATGCTAAGAGCAAGCACATAAAGAATATCACAATGAAGGATGTAAAAGAGATCATATCATAATAACATTGAATCAGTTGTTTAAACTAATGAATCAATATATAGACTCAAGGATAGGGTGGAGGTGGCAAAGCCAACCAATAGGGAGAAGCCACCAAGAGGCCTAAAGATAGCAAGAGCATCTTCCCAAGATAACAAATGCACCTCCCTTGTAGGATGGAAACACCTCAACACACACTTACCTAATTAAACTCACTTTATTAACCTAAGTAAGCTTAATAATGTGTAGAAAAAAACCTTAGGAAAAGGGAAAAAGCCTACACTAACACCCCCCCTAAAGCATAGCTTAGATGGGTGAAAAGATGGGTCTCGACAAATGAAGCTTGATGAGATACTCGTGTACAATGATGAAGCCTCTCAGAAGAAGAGAAGGAGAAAACCCGTAGGACAAAACTCCCCCAAGAGAGGATAAGATGAAGGTCAAGGTGACCCCCCCCCCCCCCCAAAAAAAAAGTGAGAAGGATAAAACCACATGCGAGGAAAAACTCCCTCCCAAAAAAGAGATGAGAAGAGAGACCATGTAGACCCCCTCAAGTTGCCTTCTATGCCAATGATAAATGCTAGACATTGGATGTAGAAGATAGTCCATGATTGTTGAACAATGTTCTTCCCCTTGGGAAGAAACGAGGCCAAAGATATATGCAGGAAATCTTCCCATTCTTGAAAGGAATATGAGGGAAGAAAGCTCAAAATATATTGTCTCTAGAAGTTGCTCAGGGGTCTCCATGTTGATGCCAAAAGATGCCACAACTAAATCAGGAGTCCCAAGCCTAACTGATGAAAATGACAATCCAAAACCAAGTGGAAACTGATATAGAACATGATCCAAAGATGCAGAAGATGATGCCTCTATCAAAGATGCCTTCTCCAAATGTTGCTCAAGAATCTCTAAGCCAGTGCCAAACTATGACAAATATTGATATGATGGATCAAGTACCATACAAGATTCAAGTATTGTATCCATGGTTGGATAGTACTCACAATAGGTAAGACAATTGAACCAAACAGAATTTGGGACTTCTATAGAGGGTGTCAACATGAATGATGATTGTGCCGAATATGTGGACTCATAAATATCTACAAAAGCTATCACTATAGAAGTTGATGAAGGCAAAGAAGGAATAGGAGGGTTTGAATGTGCCCCCATATCATCTAAAGAAGAAGAATCAACTTCATAGAAGTTGTCATCAAAGTGGAGATGAATGTCATCAATGGTGTCTCCCAAATCTAAAATATGGGACTCTACAAACAAGCAAGAGATGTTAGGTAGAAATGTGTCCCAAGGAACTGTCTCTGGAAGACTGATATGAACCTACTACACTGAATCACTAAAATCTAATGATGAAGCAACACTAGACTTAGATGGAGCAACAGGTGATGAAGGAGGAGATGAGATCCCATTGCATCACTTGACTACACTGCTCATTCTTGAATGATGTGTCCATACAAGATGCCTTAGTGTGAAGATGTGAAATATTTGCTAATGTTGGATTAGAAAACTTTGGCAAATCGATGCCATTGTCTATAAAGAGTTGTCTCAATTCATGAATATCCTTTATCATGCATTCATCTTCAATGTGATTTTTCTGACCACAGTAACCACATTTTACTTGTTATGTCAGAAAAATGCACCCTTGGGGGCTGTTTCCTTTTAAGGTTTAGCTCCCAGGTCTTTAGATTGCATTTAGAGCATCTTGCATAATAATTCAGACTTTCGATGAGAAAACCCTTGGGCCTTGTGACAAATGGGACCTAAGGGGGACTATTTTGATGATCCCAGAACAAAGACAGGGGGTGGACAAGGGTGCTAGCGCCCTAGTCTAGCCCTATTTTGGGTTTGCCCTAAATTTAAATGTCAGGTTTGTGACCATTATTTGGGTCCAAAGCCGACATCATAAGTTTTAATTACAAAATTCTTGGCAGGAATCTTTGTAGTTGCATATATAAGCATGTGTAGGTTATCATTTAGAAACTAGAGAAGATGATTGTGAACTTTATGCATACTTGGGATTTTTATGATATCATTGTGTTGCAGAGCATAGCATTGTTATTATGTTTGTTTTTACAGGTTGGATTACATCTTCTCCTCATGGCATTGAAGAGCATCTTCCTTCCATGAGAGCTTCATCATCAAGGTGACATCTATTGTGTTTTATTATCATTATCATTTGGATATTTACCTCTATCCCACAAGGATATGCACTCTCTATGACAACGATGTTCAGAATACTTGAATGTCTCTCCAGGGCTTGACTGAGGCAAGCCTCTAAACCCCACAACCCCGTCCCACACTTCTTGTGATTGTAGGTTACAGGGTGTGAAAATAGAAGAAGTGGAGTTGCAAGGAGCAGGAGGACACTATGGATATTCTAGATCCCGAAGGAGGAGCCTACTTGGACTAGGGTGCCATCAACATTGTCCTCCACATCTGAAGCTACAGAAATAGACTGGAAAGTGATAATCAGGGTTTGCAGAGCTTTCAACATCCGACAGAAGATTACTCAGTGGACTAGGGCATCATCAACATTGTCCTCTACATCAGATTTGACAAAAACTGAAGATATAGCAAAAATCAGTATCGAAAGGAGATCAAGATTTTGTAGAAAAACCTATACCTTGGACTTGGGCGTCATCACCATTGTCCCCGACTTTTCTATTTTCTAAACTGTGAAAAATAGTGAGTTAAGGTTCTCTGCCCTTTATCTGATTTCAGTAGGATTTGTTGTAATTCATAGATTTGTTTATTGTTTTGCTTAAATTAGGGTTTCTAGAGCATTAAGGCATAAATTGGCAACATTGTGTGATAACTTCTAAATTTCCTAGCTTCCCTTGTGGCAACCCAACTTGATAGATGACTCTCCTCTCGATAGGAGAAGCACTCGGTTGAAAAGCCCTTGGAATGTTTAGTGGAAAGGAGGATTCAAACTAAAACCCCCATACACCAACAAAATCAACAACCCTTTTTACCACTAAATATTTTGGTGAACCCGTGTTTTAATGAATTTTGCACCTTGTTGAGTATTGTACTTCAAATTTGCATTTCTTTCATTCATCAATTTCATATTGCACTTGAAAATTTACAAAAAAATTGATATATTTGAAAAAATTAAAAAAATTGCATTCTAGGGTTTGAATTTTGACATAGTTTAATTGCATCTAATTAAATTTCCAATTTTTGCATTAGATCTGAAATTTATTTTCATCTAAGTCATAATTTTCATATTGCATTTAAAAATTTACCAAAAAAAAATTAAAATTTGAAAAAAATTGGCATTTTTAACTTGCATTTTGATTTAATTTAAATTAATTTTAATTAATTTTCATTCAATTTCAAATTCATTCATTTATTTAATTTTCATCTTATTGCATTTGAAATTTTTAAAAAAAATTGAAAATTTTGGTAATTTTGGATTGATTTTAAAATAATTTGAATTAAATTTAATTTAATTTAATCTAATTTCTGATTTTTAAATTAGATCAGATTTAAATTACATAAATTCATCATTAATTAATTTCTTGCGTTGCATTTTCATCATAAAATTTCTAGGGTTTGCTTGAAATTTTAAATTTTTCATATAACCTAGTAATCCCAAAAGCTAGGGTTTGTGGGTAAAATCTTATTTTCAGATTTTTCTACTTATCTTAGGCACTCATTAAAATCTTATTTTCCATTTACTATTGCATCTTAGTGTTTTTTTGCATTTATATTTCAAAAATTTGCATTTACACATTTTCAATTTCAACAAAACTAGCAATTTCTACTAAATTTTGACTCATCTTACATATAGGATTGCATCATAGGTGTGTTGTAAAGGATCTTGTGGCTTTGTTAGGCTGATATTAGACTTATTATTTTCTACCCCTCATCACTTTCTTTACAACACCCTTTCTTTGACACATTTGCATTAAAAATTTGTGAAAATTTGCATATTTTAGCTATATTTTCACTAGGGTTTGACTTAAATTGGCACTATAGGCGTGTTGTGATAGATTTTATGGAATTAGGTGGTTGATATTACTTTTATAATCTACTTTCCATCACAATTTTCCTCACAACACTCCTTCTACTCAGTTGCATTGAGAATTGGTGAAAAATCGCATATTTTAGCATATTTTCACTAGGTTTTGACTTATTGACTCTCTAGAGTTGCATCAAAAGCATGTTGTGAAAGATATTATTTCATAATTGGACTATTATTAGGCATATTATTTTCTTTCCCTCTTGAAAATATTCACAACACCTTTGCTTTCATTCATTTGCATTGGAAAAAGTTGAACAATCAAGCATTTTAGCTCATTTTCGCATATAGTTTTGCATTTGTTCCTTACATAACTTTTGCAAAAACTTTTAAAATCTGATTTTACATCTCATTATGGCATCTTCATGTTATTCATCTATGAAATCTTTGCATGAGTATATCCTAGATTTTAAAAATTTCTCTAATTTCACTAATGAGAATCCTCATGTTCTAGAGCACATAGCTTCTGTAAGTAATATTGATGCTTCTACATGCTCTACATATGAGCTGCAATTACTTTGTTATACACATGATTTTACTAGATTTGCTTTACTCATAGGAGCATATCCTTTTATATTAGAAGATTTAACTAAATTCATCTCTAGGGATACTCATGTGAAAGATGAGAGTGAAAATTCTTTTTCAGCTAACACTTTGAAAGCAATAGCTAAAAAATATGACAATGATGATTCCATAAGTTATCCTACTTCTCCTATAGTTGAATATCCAAAAACTTTAGATAAGAAGACTATGGATAGCTCTATTACTAATACAACACCTAACCTCTTAAATGCTTTTGGGATAGATGTTGGTTATACTCAAGAGAAAAACAATGTTAATTCAATCTTCACTAATAGACTTTGTAACAATATTCCTAAGATGATTGTGGGGCGCACCTAGTGCACCTTGTTTGAAACCGGTGATTATGATTCAAGGTGCTTAACAACCACCTAGACACCCTGATTACATCTACAACTATGCAACACAAATGTCTCAACCAAGTCAAGGTGTTCAAAATGTGTTTCAACAACCACACCACCAGGTGATTGCTCACACATATAACACCCATAATAACAAGCAAAGTAAGACCGAATGTACTGGTCTCTCTTCCATGTTCTCAACCTATGCGGGTAAGTGCAGGAAGATGGGGGGCCAAAAAGGGGTCTTAAGTGGCCACTTTTTTTTTCTGAAATCAAGAAATACTGGCCTTGGATGAGAAATTGAGCATAGTTACACTCAAAATTTGGAGATGCAACCAAAACAATGTTCGTAGTGCTCTGAGTCTACTTTCTAAACTACTATTTTGTTTTGAAAATGGCATAGATTAAGGGGTTCAAAAGAGGGAACCACAAAAATTGGTGTTTTTTCTGTCAAAAAAACATAACATAGCATGTTTTGTGGCTCCCTCAAAAGGTCAACTTTTTTTTGGTATTTTTAAAATCGCTTTAATGAGAAATTAGCTAATAGCATGTAGTTTATGCCTAATTTTTCTGATAATTTTTTGATTAATATTTAATTTTTTTACTAATTTTCAAAGTCGACACATCCTAAAAAATAGAATTTTGGCCATGCTACCCCTATAAATTTTGAAAACTAATTGAAAATCATTTTTTTATTTTTTTAATATTTGTAGAATGGAGTCTAGTTTCTAAATATGTAATTTTTTTGAAATTTGAATGAATAGTTATTTTACAATGAAAAAAAGACCAAATAGTGGTTTTTGCCTAAAAATGGACACACAAACAAAAGAAATTAAAGATGAAAGGCTTAACATTGTTAAAATGTGAAAAAAATCACATCATCAAATAGCTAAGAGAAAGCCTAACATTACCCATGTGTTCGATTTGTTTGACCTTGAAACACGTGCAAATCTGAGGGTTAGCACGAACGAAATTATGTGAAATTTTGAAGAATATAGAAAAACATGTCTGTGACTGTTCATAAAGCACTCCAAGCCTTTGGGTTGGAAATCCAAAGCAAATTCCAAGCCCAAGGCTTGGGATTCCCAAAGCAAGAAATAACGCGAGTGCGTTATAATGCGCTCATGTTATGTTTTGCCTTGCATTTTTCTTTCCCGCAAGTCTGTTGTTTGTCATGTTTGACATAACGCGCTTGCATTATGTTCTCAAATTTTTTTACATTCAAGGCTATTAATCATGAGGGTTAAGGGATAAGGGATATAGTTGAAGGGTTTAGGGATAAGGGATTAGCGTTTAAGGTATAGTATTGAGCCCGTTCAGGGTCTAGGAATAGGGATAGCGTTTAGGGTTTAGGGATGAGGAATGACAGATTAGGGTTGAGGGTTTAGGGTTTAGGGATAGGGTTGAGGGTCGAGGGATCAGAGTTAAGGGTTGAGGGATTAGGGTTTGACATTGAGGGTTGAGGGTTGAGGTTCAAGGGTCAAGGGTTTAGGGATAGGGTTTAGGGTCGAGGGATTAGGGTTAAAGTAGAGTGTGGAGGGTGTAAGGATTAGGGATAGGGTTGGAGGGTTTAGGGATAAGGGATTAGGGTTTAAGGTATAGTATCGAGTCTGTTGAGGGTTTAGGAATAGGGATAGCATTTAGGGATTAGGGATGAGGGATTATAGTTGAGGGATGATGGATTAGGGTTGAGGGTTGAGGGATTAGGGTTTAGGGTTTAGGGTTGAGGGATTAGGGTTTAAGGTATAGTGTTGAGGGTTGAGGGTTGAGGGTTTAGGATTAGGGTTTAGGGTTGACGGATTAGCATTTAATGTCGAGGTTAGGGTTAGAGTGTCAAGGGTAGGGGGATTAGGGATAGGGTTTAGGGTTGAAGGTTTAAGGATTGAGGGTTGAGACTTTAGGGATGAGGGTTTAAGGCTTAAGATATAGTGTCAAGTGTTGAGGGTGTAGGGATAGGGTTTAAGTTTTAAGGGTTAAGGGTTGAGGGATAGGGATTAGAGTTTAAGGTATAGTGTTGAGGGTCAAGGGATCAGAGTTAAGAGTTGAGGGATTAGGGTTTGACGTTGAGGGTTGAGGGTTGAGGTTCGAGGGTCAAGGGTTTAGGGATAGGGTTGAGGGTCAAGGAATTAGGGTTAAAGTAGAGTGTGGAGGGTATAAGGATTAGGGATAGGGTTGGAGGGTTTAGGGATAAGGGATTAGGGTTTAAGGTATAGAATCAATTTTGTTGAGGGTGTAGGAATAGGGATAGCATTTAGGGTTTAGGGATGAGGAATTAGAGTTGAGGGATGAGGGATTAGGGTTGAGGGTTGAGGGATTAGGGTTTAGGGATAAGGTTTAGGGTTGAGGGCTAAGGGATTAGGGTTTAAGGTATAGTGTTGAGGGTTTAGGGATAGGGTTTAGGGTTGATGGATTAGAGTGAAGGGTTGAGGGATTAGGATTTGATGTTGAGGGTTGAGGGTTTAGGGTTTAGGGTTTAGGGTTAGGGTTGAGAGATGAGGGATCAGAGTTAAGGGTTGAGGGATTAGGGTTTGACGTCGAGGGTTGAGGGTTGAGGTTTGAGGGTCAAGGGTTTAGGGATAGGGTTGAGGTTGAAGGGATTAGGGTTAAAGTAGAGTGTGGAGGGTGTAAGGATTAGGGATAGGGTTGGAGGGTTTAGGGATAAGGGATTAGAGTTTAAGGTATAGTATCGAGTCTGTTGAGGGTTTAGGAATAGGGATAGCATTTAGGATTTAGGGATAAGGGATTACAGTTGAGGGATGAGGGATTAGGGTTGAGGGTTGAGGGATTAGGGTTTAGGGATAAGGTTTAGGGTTGAGGGTTGAGGGATTAGGGTTGAGGGATGACGGATGACAGATTAGGGTTGAGGGTTGAGGGATGACAGGCTCATGCAAAACCCAAAATGATTAGCCTAGTACCATGTGTCATGTCCCCGTTCCTGGCTTGATCATCAAGTGTATAATGGATTAGCCTATTCCTCATTCCCGGAGGCTAATTCCAAATGATGAGGGAATGAATTGGTTTCGGACTAACTCTATCTGTTTGTTTTGCAGGAACAAGGTCAGAACCCTAAAATTTGACTAAGTATGGAAACTTGGGAGCCTAGGCGCCCATTTCACTCCAGTTTTCCTTACTAAGCGCCTAGCACAAGGATCATCCAAATTAAGCACCTAAGAACCTCAAGGCACCTATACATGTTTCTAGGGATCCTCCAATTGAGCACCTAACATAGATGGATGAAGATTGAAAGTTTTCAAGTTAAAGATGTCCTTTGGGTGAACTCACAGCACTAGGTGCATGTGTTGGTTCGAACTCCTTGGATCTGGTGCCTAGGATTGAAAGCCTTTGATGAGGAGAGAAGTCTTAAGGCTTGGTTTGGCGCCCTCACTTGCCTACCCCACCTTTAGAATGCACCTAACCTTCATAAGGCGTTAACACTCTATTTTGAGCGCCTAGCAGGGGGTAATGGATAGATTGAAGGCTTGGGAGCTAAGGAAAGTCACTTAGATGAATAATCAAGATTAAAATGAGAAACTCCTAGCCAAGGCGCAAAATTCCTCAATTCTAACATCCAGAAATCAAATCTAAGGCGCTCTTTCCATTTGCCAAAGGCTCTATTAGCGTCCTTGGTTGATGATCTCTCCAGACACCTGAAATGGCACCCAGTGGATCTTTCAACTTGTATCAGGAAGAAGGGAAGCATTCTCAGTGTTGTTCAGATAATCTAAGTTGTAAAGTTAACAAGGAATAGAGCCAGAGGACAAGGTACACTTATTGGTCTCCATCACCTCAGAAATGCGCCTAATGCAGTTGGTGTCAACTTCCCTCTTTCTAGCCTCCAAATGGTGCCTAGAGTCAAAAAAGGATTTCACTAAATAATGTTAATGTTTTGAGTATCAAACTCTACTTGGTGCATACCTATGCTCTTACAACCTCAAATTGGCGCCTAGGGTTCAGTCATCCTCCTCAGGCGTGGTTCTGCTCCTCCATAACCCTGTTTTGACGCCTAAACTTGGAAGTACCTTGAAGACTTGGATTAAGATGGAATTCACCTCCAGAATGTTAGGCGCTTGATAGAAGGTAAAGGCACTAGGGTAAAAGAGCTTCAAAAGTTTGATGTCAAGTGTGAATTGAGATAATAGGCGTTGATACCAGTTGACATTACTCCAAACATGCACCTAAGAGAGATGCAAGTCCCCAAGACCAATTTTGGAACAAGGCGCTCCATCAGAGGGTAAGATGATAATCCTTGAAAGTCAAGTGTTTCAAAGATTCTTCGAAAAATTGACAAGTTGTAACCTAGGCGCCAAAACCCCTAAGAATCCTCCTATTTGGCACCTAGTTAGAAGAACACTAATATTGCACCTAAGTGAATTTGAGTGTCAATATAGAGTCATCAAACCCCACTAGACGTTCATCCATGTCTCTGCCACCTCAAGGAAGTGCCCAGCTTAGGATGGAGCCTAGTCTGGTCTCTACTACTTTCAGTTGGCACCTAACCCTAAGAGTCTTGCAACTATGGAATATTCCCTTGTATATGCTTCTTGGGAAATGTGCCTCAGTTCCTCTTTGTGCATTGAAAAATGTGCCTTCATTGCCTTTGGAAGGCCTATAAAAGGAGGAGCCCTCTCATTCATTTGTTATCTAATCATTTTGATAGAATTCTCTCTACAAAGCTATTTAGCTTGTGATCTTGAGGCCTACGAGTTTCAAGTGTTGGGGTGATGCTCCCTCAATAAGCAAGGTGATGCTCCCTTGTGATATTGTGAGGTGTTGACATTCAGTTGACATCATTGAGTTTGATTGAGTTGATCAAGTGTAGACGCCATTGTAAACATCAAGGCTTCAAGGCCTTTCTTTTGTATCTCCATTGAATAAGTTGTAACTTCATGCTATTGAAAGCATTATCCATGTAATAAGACATTGCAAGTTGATTGAGTCAAATAACTAGACAAGTACCCAACTCTAAGGTTGATTCATTCAAGTAGTTATCTTTGATGTATATCTTTGTGTTGTTGAAGTAGTTGATGAATTGATAGCAAGTAAAATTGTTTAAGTAAGGAAAAATTTTCGTAGAACTAGTTGGGTATCTTACACCATGCCTATCCATCAAACACCACAATGCAATCAAAATCCTAACAACATGCCCATGATCCAAGATCAAGTGCAATCATGCAAAGATATTATCAATCACAAGCCTATTAATAATGAACTAGAGTCTTCTAGTACCATACTTTTCCATCAAACACCATCATGTAATCCATGGCCTATCAAGCCTATCAAAGAAAATGCAAACATCCTATGTAATACAATCGGACTTTAAATATTTGAAGTAGCCATCTACAAATATCCATTCAAAAGTGGATTTATAATGCAAGTATGGACGCCATCAATAAAAAAGATTTGTATTAACCAATTATCCATATAGGCATACATCAATATCTGTTGATATAAGTATAACACATATACAAAATAGCCATATAGGCTTACAAGAATGCCATATAGGCATACAATGTCAACTATGTACAATACAAAATATATGTCCACAAATGCCATATAGGCATACAACAAAGGAACACAATAAAAAGTCATTCCCCTCTGGCTGGTGAAGAGAATAAATCACGAGCACCCTTTGATCTTCTAGGGGATGGAGACATGCATGTGGGTGGTCTACTATGAACCCGAGGGCTACTCCTCATATTTAGTTCTTCTTGCACCTTTACCTGTTACAATAAAAAGTATAGATATTAATATATAGAAATTACATGTTATAAAAAAATGAAACATTTAACAAAATAATCACTTACTGCTAACATAGAATCTGTCTCCTCGCTTGCCTCAGTAGCAGGAATAGGCCCTGGTGATGTCATGTCCTATAGAAACCATCCAGATAGAAATTAAACTTCAAATCAATAATCTTTTGATTTTTCAAAAATAGACAACTATAACAATGAATGTAAATTAAAATTTACTAATCTGCCTCATACCCCTGTCAATGCCATGGAGCTATGAATCGCAGAGGCCACACCCTACTCCATTGCCCTATGAACATGGGGAGGTGTCTCTGCAACCTGCATCATCTGGAAATAAAACAACATTATTCAATTACGAAAACTATAGTAGTGATGCAAATCATGGCTCCTAACATACACACACGTTCATCTAAACATGGAAGTACACACAATAAAACACACAAATCACATACAAAAATTTAGTAAGTACAATTCATTCATTAAACTATTTATTTTATTACCTCCGTAAAGCTTTGAAGTCCACCACCACTGGCAGGTGTTGCCATGAAATCTACAGTATTAACCTATTCAACATCCAAAATCAGAAATTAGAATACCATTCATATAACGATGCTATTCACATGTAATATTTATAATTGTTTACTAGTTACATACCTCAATAGTAGATGCTCTAGTGAAAAATGCAGGTGGAGAACCACTGAAAACTGCATCGACGCTATGACCCTAAAATTTCATTAAAATCATCAATTTAAATTAGTTAATCTTGTATTTTAAAAATAAAATTTAATAAATTAAATTCAATAAACTTGCTAATATTTCCCTGAGTATCAAGGCCGAAAGTCTCACTTAGGAGGGTATCTGTCATCACCATCTACCCAGCTGCAGATGTAGCCTGTGCACTTGCGTCTTGACTGTCCATGGGGTCATAACCACAGGCTGACCCGCAAGCCTGGCAAGTATGTGGTGGAACCCTACTCCTCGCACTATCTCCCAACCCACTCTGTGTTGCAGGATCGGCATACTCTATGATGCTCTAGGTCAAGGCACTAATCGACCTCAGTGTATCGACCTCAACACTCTCCTTCACAATGGAAGGGATAGAAACATGCTCGTGGGCTGGTTTGCTGATTACTCGTCTCACTACCCGCTGTGGGTCAAGACGTGCCCCTGGTCTATCCTGTGCTGAGCCCCCACCTCTACCCTGGAAGTCCCGCATATCAAAATAGTTTGGCACTTTATTGAGGACAAACTCACAGTAGAGTTTCCTCAAAAAGTATTGCGAGACCTCATTATTATTGCATGGAGGATGGTTAAAAACCATCCACCACCTCTGCTTGAAATTGTCCCTTATCACTTGGTTGTTGCACCAATGGATAGGGAACCTCTTGCATGTAATGGGTGGAGGTTGATTTGTTTGTGGGTTTGTGAAAATTGAACACAAGTCTAATTTTGTAATTTTTTGACATCCTAGTATGACAACTTGTCTGCATAGTAATCTCTAAACTCTCTCTTTTTATCGGTCCAACTAGTTATTTGCTTGCTAATTGAATTTACATTTGATAACATAGACTCAAGAGATTCGGAAAGCGTGGACCTATGCAAGGTTGAAGTGGAAGGATCTTTCAACCTTGCAATTATATCTTCAATTTGTTTTTTGTTGTTTTCAATTTGCCCCATTATATTATCTTGTGTTCCAGGGGCATGTCGAGGAATGAATGGAGGAGGTTGTTGTTCTGCAGGTATTTCCTCCTCAAAATTTTGTGGATTTTGAGGAGGAGAAGGAGGAGGAGGAGGAGGAGGAGGTGCATTAACATTTCCTGACAATTAATGAAATATACATAAAAAATCAACAAAAACCTACCTATTTAGAAAGAAATTCAAACAAAAAAATAAAGATAACTCACCCCTTTGGCGTGCTCGACGTCGCGGCGACATTTTGGCAATGAATCGATAAGTTTTTTGTGTTGATTGGCGTTTTGTAGAACGCGAGCACGTTTTTGAGGGTTTGGAAGCTGCAGGCAGAGGAGAAAATCATAATGAAATGAAATTCGATTGCTTTTTTTTATTTATACTAGGTCATAACGCGAGTGCATTATAACGCGCTTGTGTTATGGCTCAGTAATGACGAGCCTAAGGCTTGTCATTACCAAGCCATAACGTGAGCGCGTTATAACGCGCTCGCGTTATGACTTAAATTTTTTTGAAATTATTTTGGCCACTTTTTGGCCCCCCATCTTCTTGCACTTACCCTGCTCCCCCTGCAACCTTGTCTTACTCATAAAAGTAGTCAATAATATGATCTTGTTGTCTAGCTTTGCGCTACTCCGGCTAAGATCTCTCTTTGGGATTTAATACAAACATCACCTACATACCATGGAATGCTCCAAGAATCTTTACAAAAGGTGATTGTACCCCCTACTACTAAGCTGACTAATGTAGCAGCCATGTTAGACAGTATAAATGTGACAAAAATGGATATTCTCTTTCAACCACATGAATTACCATCAATTCAAGTTCAAAACCAATATTACCCGCTTATAATATATGTCACAATAAATAAAAAATTGGTAAAACGAGTTATGATTGACACTGGATCAGCTCTTAATGTTTGTGGCATAGACTTACTACATAGAATAAAGGCTGACACATTTTTAATCAAACCAGAAAGGATTAGCATTCATGGCTTTGATAATGTTGGAAGACAATCAATAGGTACCATAGCTTTACCCGTACAAGTTGGACTTGTAACATTACATATGCTTTTTCATGTTTTGTCTAGTTCACTTTCATATAATATGATTCTCGGTAGATCGTGGATTCATGCCATGGGGGTAGTCCTGTCTACCCTTCATCAATCAATAAAGTTTATTTATCAAGACAAGGTCCACACCATCAAAGCTGATCCTGACCCAAATAATTGTTCACGTATTGAAAAGAAAAAACAAGTTAACAATCATTCAAGTTTAAACAAATTACGAGTGGATTCTTCAAGACCTCTTGATAATGTTGTGCAAAACTCTCAACCATCAAATGCAATTGTTGGTGACAGTTGGGGCTCATTAGATTTTAATCCTTGTAGTATAGGGGAATATAAACTTAATAACCCTGACACATCAAAAGTCACATCGATATCATCCAAGCAATCTTTTGAAACACCTAAGAAAACCAAAGCCTCCTTGACAGAAAACAAAGATATCACTCTTACTTATACTACAGATTATGATACCTATGAGGCTTCACCATCTTCTAAGGAACTGACATCCCTCTATGGTCAAGGATTTAAAATTCTTTATAACAATCGTGACTATGTAGGTAACGGATGTGGTATAAATCAACAAGGGATTTGAGTACCTATAGAATCTGCTTCAAGACATTATTCAAGTGGCATTGGATATAATCCTTTTAAAGAAAAGAAAGCCTCTCGTTGTCCTAAACTTAATATTAATGCAATATCAACAAGCCTAAAGAAAAATGTGAGATACCCTGAGATGGAAAGCCACACTTGTTGTAGCAACTATTATAATTGCTCTCAAGGGTGGCTCCTTCTTGGATATGTATGTTCTTAGCATCGAGTTCTATCAGGTAAGTATTCCTAACCCTTTACCTCTGTGTTGTGCTTCCCCCGTGTTGTGTTATATGTTGTTTAGGCCTCCTAAGATGACCCCTGGTTCTCTTGTAAGGTCAAGGATACTAGGAGACCACCTCTGTTGTGACCCTTCTTCTATTTGTATCATCATTCTTCTATATTGCTTCTCTTCTGTTTTCATTGTTGTGTGTTATGTCTTACGAACATAGCATTGCGGTTGGTGACTTGGGGGCACCCTCCTATGTGACTATCCCTAAGACACTTATTCTCCTCTCTAATTTATTGTTTACCTTCTTCTAGTGGTTCTATCTAGAGGGCGGATGATGAAAAACATATTATACTAATGCGGACCTAGTGTCCCTTTAGCAAGTAATCAATAAAAATGGACCTAGTCCATACATGACGACGGGGTTGTTACATATTATCTGACACTTGGCTAGTGGAATCACTCCATGTGATTTCTCTATCTTGATGTTGATGTCGATGTTATCTTATCTTGCTAACAACACTTTAACAATACTGCTGCTTTGCACACTTTGTCTTTCACCTTGCATGGCTCTTTCATGTAGTTGGTCATATGCATTGTTGTTTATCATGATTATATGGACACTAACACTTTTTTTGTAAGGATGTGTTTGTGGGAACATTTGGTGATCGTAAAGTACATGTCACCTCTGGGGGGCATGGGCTTTGCGAGAGCTCATGTTCCCTTGCATTTTTTCTTCCTACATTAACGTACTTGATATCGATACGTGGTATCAACCACCTTAAGTGGGGGCATATATAAGGTAAGTTGTCTGCTTTAGATGATAGTAAAGTGTGTTTGAACAAACTGAAAATAAATCACAATCATTTAAGCCTTCATCACAAGGTGGGGATATCACATCCCTTTTCTATCTTAAGCCCTCATCGCGAGGCGGGGATGGTGTATTTCTTGGAGAGATTGCACTATCCTATCATTTTCAAAAGTCCTCATCGTGAGGCGAGTAGTGGTTCTTTGACTAACTCAACCCTTAAGCGTGTTTTCGGTGGTTGTTGTGGTGAATCTCAATCGTCGGTGTGTGCCTGTAATGTGCCTGAGATGGTGATGAACCTAGCAATAGTTTCACTCCATCGCTTATCAGCCGTGTTTTCTCCATGTCTTCCATGTGTGTGTGTATGGCATGTTTGTTCTCAAAACGCAAGACCGGTGGCAATGAGCTCCTCTACACTTTGAGATTTGTTTGGCATGTTTATTCTCAAGGTGCAAGACTGGTGGCAATGAGCTGCTCTACACTTTGAGATTTGTTTGGCATGTTTATTCTCAAGGTGCAAGACTGGTGGTGATGAGCTCCTCTACACCTTCAGATTTTGCATGGTGTGTTTGTTCTCAAAAAGTGCAAGACCGGTGGTGAATAGCTCCTCTACACTTTTTGGGATTCATTTGTTTACTTTCCTTGTACTTGCATTTTGCATTTTATATGGGAAAATCAAAAAGAAAATAATCACTGCATTCATTGTATTCTCTATGCTTTACGTGTCTTCAATGTTGTATTTTCCATGTTTTGTGTGACTGTAACTGTCTTCTCCGTGGTTTGCATGCTTATTATTTTCTTCAATGTGTTTGGTGTGTCTTCTCTATGCCTAGCATGTTTACTGTGTTTGTTGACCTTACTTTAATTTATGTATTGACCTTGCATTTATACATACATTAAAGTGGGGTCTAAATATTATGTCAGAAAATGCACCCTTGGGGGCTTTTTCCTTTTAAGGTTTAGCTCTCGGGTCGTTAGATTGCATTTAGAGCATCTTGCATAATACTTCAGACTCCAGATGAGAAAACCCTTGGGCCTTGTGACAAATGGGACCTAAGGGGGACTATTTTGATTATCCCAGAACAAAGATAGGGGGTGGACAAGGGTACTAGCACCCTATTCCAGCCTTATTTTGGATCTGCCCTAAATTTAAATGTCGGGTTTGTGACCGTTATTTGGGTCCAAAGCCAACAACATAAGTTTTAATTACGAAATTCTTGGTAGGAATATTTGTAGTTGCATATATATAAGTATGTGTAGGTTATCATTTAGAAACTAGAGAAGATGATTGTGAACTTTATGCATACTTGGGATTTTTATGATATTATTGTGTTGTAGAGCATAACATTGTTATTGTGTTTGTTTTTGCAAGTTGGATTACATCTTCTCCTTATGGCATTGAAGAGCATCTTCCTTCCATGAGAGCTTCATCATCAAGGTGACATCTATTATGTTTTATCATCATTATCATTTGGATTTTTGCCTTTATCCCATAAGGATATGCACTCTCTCTCTACCAATGGTGTTCGGAAGACTTGAATGTCTCTCCAGGGCTTGACTGAGGCAAGCCTCTAAACACCACAACCCCCTCCCACACTTCTTGTGATTGTAGGTTACAAGTTGCGAAAGCGGAAGAAGTGGAGTTGTAGGGAGCAGGAGGACACTGCGGAGATTCCAAATCTCAAAGGAGGAGCCTGCTTGGACTAGGGCGCCATCAACATTGTCCTCTACATCCAAAGCTACAGAAACAAACTAGACAGTGATAATCAGGGTTTGCAGAGCTTCCGACATCCGGCAGAAGATTACTCAATGGACTAAGGCGCCATCAACATTGTCCTCTGCATTAGATTTGACAAAAATTGAAGATATAACAGAAATCAGTGTTAGAAGGAGATCGGGATTTTACAGAAAAACTTGTACCTAGGATTTGGGTGCCATCACCATTGTCCTCGACTTTTCCATTTTTCATACTGTGAAAAGCAATGAGTTAAGGTTCTTTGCCCTTTATCTGATTTCAGTAGGATTTATCGTAATTCACAGATTTGTTTATTGTTTTGCTTAAATTAGGGTTTCTAGAGCATTAAGGCATAAATTGACAACATTGTGTGATAACTTCTGAATTTCCCAGCTTCGCTTGTGGCAACCCAACCTAATAGATGGCTCTCCTCTCGAGAGGAGAAGCACTCAGTTGAAAATCCCTTGGAATGTTTAGTGGAAAGGAGGATTCAAAATAAACTCCCATACACCAACAAAATCAACAACCCTTTTTACCACTAAACATTACCTTCCATGATTTTGGAGGGTTATATATATATATATATAATGCTCAAATGAAAAAGATTGTGAATGAGAGACATGATTAGAAAACCAACAAAAATAAAAGATCAACACCAAGAGACCCCCAAAATCACACAATCAAAGAACCCACCAAAAAATATGATTTGACACTTTATATTTAGTACAATTACAATTGCCACTAGCTAAGGCAACATATGAAACATGAAACACATTATGCATCATGGCTAAGGTTGGTGGTAGAGCAATTCTGTATGCCACTGGATTGACTTCTTCAAGTACTTCAAAAGGTCCCACATACCGAGGTACCAATTTAGACATCTTTCCAAATTTAATGGAACTTTTCTGAGGTTTTACTCTCAAGAGAACTTTCTCTCCCACTGTGAAATGCCTTTCGATGTGCTTAGCATCCGCATAACTCTTTTGCCTATCGTTATCTTCTGCTAACCTTTTCCTAATCAAACGCACTTGTTCTTCCATTTTCGAGAGCATTTCTGAAACAAGGCTAACCCTATCTTCAAGCTTATCCCAGCTTATAGGGGTTCAACACTTTTCTCCATACAATGCCTCAAATGGAGCCATCTTAATAGCTGAGTGATAAGAATTATTGTAGCCAAATTCCACCAATGGAAGATAATCTTCCCATTTGTATTTCTAATCCATGCAATACATCCTCAACAAATCCTCCAACACCTGGTTCACCCTTTCAGTTTGGCCATCCATTTCAGGATGATAAGCAGAGCTTATGTTCAACTAGGTTCCAAGTGAAGAGAATAAATTTCTCTAAAACCTCGATGTCATCTGTGCATCCCTATCTGAGATGATCTTCTTAGGAATGCCACGGAGTTTGAAAACCTCTTGAACAAATTTTTTATCTATGACGGGTGCTCCATCCGTCAAGTTTCTTGGTATAAAATGGGTGGTCTTACTGAGTTTATCCACCATAACTAAGATAGAATTGTGCTTGGTTCTTGACATAGGCAGCCCTTGCACAAAGTCCATGCTTATAACTTGCCATTTCCATTCTGGAATTTCATTAGGGTATAACAGTCCTACCAGGTGATGATGTTCTACTTTCACCCTTTGGCATTCTATACAAGTAGCTACAAAATTTGCATCATCCCTATTCATTCCTTTCCAAAAATATAAGGGTTTTATATCAGCGAGTAACTTAGTTACTCCAAGATGGCCAGAAAATGGTGCAAAATCAACCTCTTTCCATACCATATTCCTTAACTCTGTTGAGTTAGGTACATACATCCTCCCTTTAAACCTTAATAACCCATTTGGTTCTAGGTTGAACCCCTCATATTTTGGATTTTGTGGATTTTCCTCTAGGGCCTGTTTTACCTGCTTGTAGAAATTATCTTCCTTGGATTTTTGTAACACCTGATTCCTAAAATCAGAGTGTATGGAGATCATAGAGGAGATGTGTCTTCTCCTACTTAAAGCATCTACCACTCGATTCTCTTTTCCCTAAATGTATTTAATCTCGAAATCATAATCCAAGATTAATTCTAGTCATCTCCTTTTCTAGGCATTGAGATGTGGTTGAGTAAATAGATACTTGAGTCCCTGATGATCTATTTTTAACTCAAAAGGTTTCCCAAGAAGGTAGTGTCTCCACATTTGTAGAACACGAATAACTATTGCCAGTTCTAGATCATGTGGGGCATAATTTTGTTCATAGTTTTTTAGTTTGCGCGATTCATACGCGATGACCTGTCCATCCTAGACTAGCACACCACCTAAGCCTTCTTCTGAGGCATTGGTAATGACTACAAATTGACCCTCTAGGTTAGGCACTTTCAATATTAGTGTTGAAGTCAATTTTTCCTTTAGTAGGTCAAAGGCCTCCTGGTACTTTTCTGACCATTCAAACTTCTTGCCTTTTCTCTGCAAGGAAGTTATAGGATATGCAATTTTAGAGAAGTTCTACATGAACTTCCTATAATAACCAACAAGGCCCATAAAACTTTGGACCTCATGAACATTCTTTGGTTCCAACCATTCCAAAATAGCCTTAATTTTAGCTGGGTCCACAGCTATTCCTTTAGCTAAAATTATGTGGCCCAAATATTGTACTTCCTTCTAAAAGAAAGTGCATTTAGAGAGCTTACCATACAATTTATGCTCTCTCAGCCTCTGCAGAACTATTCTTAAATGTTGTAAGTGATCTTCCTCATTTCTAGAGTAAATTAAAATATCATCCAAAAATACTAAAACAAATTTGTCCAGGCAATCCCTGAACACACTATTCATAAGATTCATAAATGTTGTCAGTGCATTTGTCAGTCCAAATGGTAAGACAGTGAATTCATAATGCCTATATCTAGTTCTAAAGGTGGTCTTATGGATGTCCTCGTCCTTTAACCTCAGTTGGTGGTATCCAGACCGAAGATCAATTTTGGAAAACACAGTTGCACCCCTCATTTGATCAAAAAGATCATCAATGCGAGGTAATGGTTATTTATTCTTGATAGTTGCTTTATTCAACATGTGGTAGTCACTGCACAACCACAAGGTGCCATATTTCTTTTTCACAAATATGACTAGTGCCCCCCATGGCAACGCACTAGGTCTGATTAACCCTTTTACCAGTAATTTCTATAATTGAGCTTTTAGCTCCATTAATTTAGTGGTAATCATTCGGTAGGGAGCTTTAGAGATAGGTTCTGATCCAGGAATTATATCAATGGCAAAATCAAAGGCTCTCTTGGGAGGTAATCCTGGTAGCTCTTCTAGAAATACGTCCTTGAACTCATTAAGGAAAGGAAATCTTTCCACTTCAGATCTTTCCTGACCTATGGTGTCCTTCTTCCCTATCCCTTTATGTTTTGGGGATTCATAGAATGTTAAATCATTTGGAAGTAAGTTTCCTCTAATTCATCTAATTTGTCCATCTTGACAGCAAAAAGTTGGCATCCCTTTCTCTGTGCCCTTTTCATTTGTAGAGCCGAGATTTGTCTTAGTTGGACTCCCCTAGGTTTCCCTTGTAGAAAAACCTTGTTTCCTATATCATTCAAACACCCTACTATTTTGGCAAAACAATCCACTTTGGCTTGATGTCTCCATAACCAGTTTATTCCTAGGATAACATCATATGAGCCTAGTGGGGCTACATGAAGGTTTACTTTTGTAGAGAAACTTGGAAGTTCAATTCTAGCCTCAAACAAGCATTGCTCTACCTGAACCTTGGTGTGATTTGCATATTCTACAGACCAGGTATTTGCCATAAAACCTGCTTTTCTAGGTATTTTATTTTCTACCTTAGGGGAAACAAAACATTCAGTAGCACCAATATCAATCAAAACTAAAATTGGAAGTCCAAATAAAGTACATGTTGTTTCTATGGGAGTTACTTGGTACTTAGCTTGCTTGTTGTCCAAATTTGCATGAATGCATTGCTGAAACACCGCTTGTTGTGAGGGTAGAGGATTTCCTCTTGGTTGAGCTCCTTGTGTCTTATTAGGACACTGATTGGCATAATGATCTCCACCACATGTGAAGCATTCTCCAACTGGCCCTCACCTCTCCTAAGGCTTCCCAGAATTGTCTTCGTTCTTCTTGGAGTAATTGTTGCCCTTTTTCTCCCCTTTGGACTCAGTTTGCTTATGCTTGTTCCCTTTATCATGTCTCTCCAAATGATCCTATTTCTTCCCCTTTTTCTTAGAGGGTTGTGAGGATTGAGACCAATTATACCTCTTTTGGTTCCTTTCCCTATAAGTTGACGTGGCTTTCAGTTTATGTTCCTGTTTGATGGCCTTTTCATACACCCGGTCCATCATAGTAGGACCATGAACATCAACCTCGCCTCCAATCTGGGTGTTTAATCCCATAATAAACTTTTGAATACGAAATTTCTCATCCTATTGGTACTATGGCACATATTTTAACAGTTGGGTGAATTTTTCCCAATATTCATTTACAGACATGTCAACCTGCTTCAAGTTTTGAAAATTTATAAGTTTCTGGTCATAGAACAGTTGTGGCAACCATATTTGCCTAAACAATTCCATGAATATGTCCCACGTAAGGCTCGTAGACCTCAATCCCAGTTCCATCTTTTTGTTCATCCACCATGTGGCCACTTCACCAACTAATTGGAAAGCTCCCTAGACTACTTTTGTAACCTCATGTTATAGTTCTTGATTTCAAAATATTTTTCCATTTCTGTTAGCCATGCCTCTGTGGCATCTCTACTTATAGATCCATCAAATTTAGGAGGCATGACTTTTTTCATGTCCCGGGACAATTCCATAGCCGTATGGCTCCTCTTGTCCTCCTCCTGTCTAGCCTCAGAGTGATTCTCTCTGTGCTCACTATGGCGTGTGTCATTATGATGTACCTCATCATCACCCCCATCATGGTTATTCCAATTGGGATCTCGTTGACCCCTTACCTCGTGTTCGAGAGTTCCTACTCTCTCTCTTGTCTCTTCAAGCAAGGCAAGTATTCGGTCAAGTTTAGCCCTTGAGTGTTCAGAAGGTTGCCCTTCCTCATGGGTATCTCCCATTATGGTTCTTATCTTAACCTTTGATGCAATCTACTTCTTTCTGAAGTTTGAAGAGGAGTCACAGATTAGTTTCCATGTTATTTAGCTCATTCATAATACAAATCTATTCACATTCATGTAATCTTTAACAAGAAAGTAAAGATTGTTAAAATTTTGCAACTACATTATTGGATTACATATAATCCATCAAAATTACAAAATTTTAATTACACCTTGCTACTGCATGTCCTTTACAAACTGAGATAAATTTCCATGTTCATTTCTCAACCTTGAGATTTTTCATTTTAGTTTTAGGAGGTGAGGGTACATGTAAGTACTCCTTAACCTCCTTAGATACAACATAATCCTTAGGATCATTTTCCACAGCTGGTGCTTTTAGTGCAGAGGGTTCTTCTGATGCTTCAGTAGAGTTAGGGGCAACCATCCTTTTTGCTTTCCTTAACTCCTACTTGTTGCATTTCACAGCATCAGCTAGGGTTTCCTCATAAATTAACCATGCTCCTACTAGTCAGCCAATCTATTCAAGTTTCTTCATCCTCGAGGCTCGTGCCTTCAAGATTCTTTGTTGATGTAGGTAACGTCCATGTTCTGTTACTTTCTTTCGAGGTGTTGTTCTAATTATTACCATTCTGGCATAGAACATCCAAACATTAGCATACTTAATGTGGATAGCAATAATCATGAGTAGTGAGCTCATAGGTCCATGTATTGACCCTGGTAGCTCTGATACAATATGTAACATCTCATTCCATAATTCCAAAAATTGAACTAGTTGGATCTGTTAGGCTCACCAAATGAAAGAACCTTAAAGGTTAACCTTAATTAGGTAAGGTTATTTTTGAGTGTGGTTGTTTTTGCAACAATGTGTAAATTAATGTTACCTAAGGACAAATCTAAATATATTAACATTTTAATAACCATGAGAGTTAGGACTAACAATTAGACTAAAAACTTGAAAAACGATACAACTTGGACACATGTAGGACTTGGAAAATGGAAAGGAATAAGTATTAAATGTGGAAAACAATGAAAAAGTGGTATTAGTTGCACCTATGTAGAGAAGTGGTCTTTATGAAAGATGCTTATTTTTATGCTCTATATCTATTTGTGAAGTTTGGAGGTGATTGGACCTAAAGGATATGACCACCATATGCAAAATATCCTACCTAATGTGTATGTGCATGGATATATATATAGAGAGAGGGGTAGAGATAGAAAGAGAGGATTGACAGAGAGAGTCCTAGTTTTCTTGTTTTTATTTCCTTTATCGATAAGGGAGAGGGAGAGATAGAGGGGAGAGATAGGGAGATATAGGAATGATAGGGGGAGAGGCAAGGGAGAGATAGAGAGAGATAGCTAGGTAGAGAGAGATAGAGAGGAGACAGATATGGAGAGATAGAGGAGACAGAAGGGAGAGATAGGGAGATAGAGAGTGAGCAAGATGTCTAGAGAGATGGAGAGATAGAGGAATGATAGGGAGAGGCAAGAGATAGGGAGAGATAG
The DNA here is from genome assembly GCA_027924645.1 of Cunninghamia lanceolata. Taxonomy (NCBI): domain Eukaryota; kingdom Viridiplantae; phylum Streptophyta; class Pinopsida; order Cupressales; family Cupressaceae; genus Cunninghamia; species Cunninghamia lanceolata. The sequence continues at coordinate 359,447 of BSBN01000892.1, forward strand.
ATAGGTAGAGAGAGGAGATAGATTGGGAGAGATAGAGGAGACAAAGGGAAAGATAGGGAGATAGAGAGTGAGTGAGATGTCCAAAGAGATAGGGAGAGAGATTGAGAGGTAGAGGGATGATAGAGAAAGGGAGATAAGGGAGAGATACCTGGAGATAGAGGTTTAGGGTTGCTCGAGTTTAGGGTTTAGGGGTTACGGGTTAGGGTTTAGGGGCATTATTTAGGGTTTACGGGTTTTGAGAGAGAGAGATTGAGAGATTTAGGGTTGCTCAGGGTTAGGGGTCAGGGTTTAGGGGCATTATTTAGGGTTTTTGTGTTTAGTGTTAATCAAGTTTGGGCTTTAGGGGTTTAGGGTTACTTAGGTTTAGGGTTTAGGGTTTAGGGGTTTAGGGTTTAGAGAGAGTAGAGAGAGGGGACTGATAGAGATTGGGAGAGATAGAGGAAACAAAGGGGAGAGATAGGGAGAGAGAGAATGAGAGACATGTATAGAGACATAGAGAGAGAGAGATGGAGAGGTAGAGAGATGATAGAGATAGGGAGATAAAGAATTAGGGTTGCTTGGGTTTATGGTTTAGGGGTTAGGAATTAGGGTTTAGGGGCATTATTTAGGGTTTAGGGTTTATGGTTTTGGGGTTAGGGGTTAAGGTTTAGAGGTTTAGGGTTTAGGGTTTAGAGAGAGATGGAGGACCAATAGGGAGATATAAAGGAGACCGAGGGAAGAGATAGGGAGATATAGAGTGAGGGGCATGGCCAGAGACATAGGGAGAGAGATTGAGAGGTAAAGGGACAAAGGTGATAGGGAGATAGGGGAGAGATAGTGAGATAGAGGTTTAGGCTTACTTGGGTTTAGGGGTTTGGGGTTTAGGGTTTAGGGGTTTAGGGTTGCTCAGGTTTAGGGGTTAGGGGCATTATTTAGGGTTTAGGATTTATGGTTTAGGGGTTAGGTGTTCAAGTTTAGAGGTTTAGGGTTTAGGGTTTATAGAGAGAGGAATGATAAGGAGATATAGAGGAGATTGAGGAGAGAGATAGGGAGATAGAGAGTGAGGCACATGGCTAGGGACATAGGGAGAGAGATTGAGAGGTAGAGTGATGATAGAGATAGGGAGATAGGGTAGAGATAGGGAGATAGAAGTTTAGAGTTGCTTGGATTTAGGGTTTAGGGGTTTATGGGTTAGGGGTTAGGGGTTAAGGTTTAGGGGCATTATTTAGGGTTTAGGGTTTATGGTTTAGGGGTTGAGGTTTTGAGGTTTTGAGGTTTAGGGTTTAGTGTTTAGAGAGAGAGGACGATATGGAGATATAGAGAGTGAGGGACATGGCCAAAGACATAGGAAGAGATGGGGATATAGAGAGTGAGTGACATGGCCAAAGACATAGGGAGAGAGATTGATAGGTAGAGGAATAATAGAGATAGGGAGATAGGGGAGAGATAGGGAGATAGAGGTTTAGAGTTGCCTGGATTTAGGGTTTAGGGGTTTGGGGGTTTGGGGTTAGGGGTTAAGGTTTAGGGGCATTATTTAGGGTTTAGGGTTTATGGTTTAGGGGTTGAGGTTTACAGGTTTAGGGTTTAGAGAGAGAGGACAATATGGAGATATAGAGAGTGAGGGACATGGCCAGAGACATAGGGAGAGATGGGGATATAGAGAGTGAGGGACATGGTCAGAGACATAGGAAGAGATATTGATAGGTAGAGGAATAATAGAGATAGGTAGATAGAGGTTTAGAGTTGCTTGGGTTTAGTGTTCAGGGTTTAGGGTTTGGGGTTTAGGATTTAGGGGTTTAGGGTTGCTCAGGTTTAGGGTTTAGGGCTTAAGGCTTAGGGGCATTATTTAGGGTTTATGGTTTATGGGTTAGGGGTTAGGGTTTAGGGTTTAGGAGCATTATTTAGGGTTTAGAGGTTTAGGGTTCTCAGGTTTAGGGTTTAGGGGCATTATTTAGGGTTTATGGTTACATGTCAAAAGTAGTCTCTCTCTCTCTAAATCCCTAAACCCTAAATAATGCCCCTAATCCCTAACCCCTAACTTGTAACCCCTAAACCCTAAACCTCTATCTCCCTATCTCTCCCTTATCTCCCTCTATCTATCTTCCCTCTACCTCTCAATCTCTCTCCCTATCTCTCTAGATATCTCACTCTCTATCTCCCTATCTCTCCCTCTATCTCCTCTATCTCTCCCAATCTATCTCCTCTATCTCTACCTATCTATCTCTCCCTATCTCTTGCCTCTCTCTCCCCTATCATTCCTCTATCTCCCTCTTTCTTTGGACATCTCTCTCATTCTCTATCTCCTTATCTCTCCCCTCTATCTCCTCTATCTCTTCCTATCTATCTCCTCTATATCTCTCTCTACCTAGCTATCTCTCCCTATCTCTCTATCTCTTGCCTCTCTTCCCTATCATTCCTATATCTCCCTATCTCTCCCCTCTATCTTTCCCTCTCCCTTATCAACGAAGGAAATGAAAACAAGAAAACTAGGACTCTCTCTCTCTCTCTCTCTCTCTCTCTCTCTCTCTCTCTCTCTCTCTCTCTCTCTCTCCATCTAAAGAGAAATTGTCCAAAAAAGAAAAGGAAAACTAGGAAATCTAGGAAAAGGATTTAACTAGGAGAGAGAGAGAGAGAGAGAGAGAGAGAGTTAAAATTTGTGTTGATGTATGTATGTAATAAATAAAATAGTTCTAAGGTAAAATAGAACAAATTTAAGTAAATAAAATACCTCAAAACTAATATTGACACTAGTTCATACATCTTATATTAGTGAGTTTATTATTTTGATAATAAGTTGCACCAAATAATTAGTTTGGCCTTTCTATTAATAGATTTATTAATTATTTTATCAAATATATTAATAACCAATTTTTCTATGGTTCTAGAAACGGATATCCATTTTTGGAACCTTGAAAATCATTTTCCCACTCAACAAAATGGATATCCGTTATTTAAATAATTGATATCCATTAGTAACAGATATCCATTTTGCTTCTATTTTGCCTTGTATTTAGGCTTGGGACTGTCATAGTTGACTTTCCCTGAATTCTAATGTGTTTACTAGTTTCACTCTCTTCTTCGAACTTTACTCTTCGTGCTGATGACTTTTTTTATGCAAATTTGATAAAATGAAAAGGGTTTAAAGAGGAAATTGTTAGCTTTCTAAAAATATAAGATTTTCTTGATTATCATTTTATTAAATAATTATTAATAATTTTTATATAGTGTGTGTCTGAAATCCTAATGGACACATTGATTGAAAAACATCCATAACTTTTAAACCATTTCACCCTTTTTAGATCTGAAAGATGTGTCATATTCTATGCTTTGTTGGCTATAGGTTTAAAAAAAATGAATTCTAATTTTTTTGATCGAGTTAGGTTGGCTGGAAAATTATTTTTTAGTTTTTAAAAAAAGTCACAGTATTGGAAAAAAATTTCAAAAGTGTCACATTTGGGCATGAGTCCTCTACTTATTTTGAAAGTTTCAAATTTTTTTTTTTTTTTGCTCATAGTTTGGTTGGCTGAATGACACCCAGTTTTTATTTTTTTCAAAAAAATTTAATAGTTGCTCATTGAAATATTCATTTTTCACTAAGTAAATTTAGTTTTTTTTAAAAATAGTAGCTCATAAACTAGATTCAATTCTCTACAAATTTTGTTCTTACATCTTTTTCAAATTGTGTAGATAATCCATTCAAATTTTCACATGAAATTGATTAAGTCTGATTTTTTGTATTTCCATTGCCACTTAGAGGTATAGTTTGGCCCATTATGATCTTGCACATACCTAGTAGATAGAGTTGTTAACTCCCAAGTGGCTAAAACAACCAGAGAAAAGGATTACATGGAGTACCTGATCCGATGGAAGAACAAAGCTACAATTGAAGCTTCTTGGCTAAGTGTTGCAGAGCTAGCCAAGTATGGAATTTCAGTTCTAGACTTTCTAAAATATTCACGAGTTTCTAACACATGGAACATTTTAGTTACCTGGCGTGTCTGATGTAGGAGCATCTAGGTCCTAGAGTAATCCTACATTACCCAAAAGATTATCCTTGCCTTGTTTGTTCGTTTTCTTCTTATTTTTTCTTACAAGAGTTGGTGATCAACTTTCTTGAGAAGTTCCTAAGGATTCATGGAAAATTGAGTAGTTCATCTTGTTAAGAAGCCAAATGGGTGCTCACAGTTCAAGTTTGGTGAAATTCTGATCAAAATGGAGCAAGTTATGTTGTTGTGAAACTTTGGCCAGCAACCAGATATGCGGTACCTTTGAACCTTGTTGGATGCCCTCAAATATCTGATAAGTCCTTGGGACTTTATTTTTCCATCAGACACCTTTTGTAGACCTTTAGCACCTATTCATATATGCTGGACTTCCGACCCCTACTGGATATATCCCTTTACTCTCTGAATCGTCGCAACATCCCTTCACCCTTCAATTTCCAACTAAGTCTTGGTGGACTTAAAACCTCTGCCGAGGCTATTTATCTCTTTCTTGTGGAGCTTTGACATGCATTAGGATTTGTGCGGCTTTTAGTCCATCTCGGATCCCTTCGAATCCCTGCAAGTCCCAATGGACATGAAACTTCCACTCACCCCATCTCTTCACTTCCTACGGAGCTTTCTATTGGCATTAAATTTATCCCAATGACCCAGTAATCCCCGCTATCCTGATTACTCGATAATCCCTGCTATCCCAATGACCCAATTTCCTCCGCAATATCCTGGTGACTTAGATTTATGCAAACTTCCTAGAATGTTCTTAGAAATAATAAAAATAGTTATAACGGCATGTGTAGTAGATCAAGAGAGCCAATAGATGAATGAAACATGTCCCATCATGTCAGGACGCGGGGTACCACCTCCTTCTGTTTTTAAATTGAGTTTTCACGCCTTGAAAGAACAACTTCTTTTGCAAGATCAAAATAATTGGGATAGTTTCAGTTTTATGAAGAGGGTTTTCATGGGTAGGATGGAATGGTCAATCTGAATCATTGCTTGAATGTTGTAAAGTTGCATTTCCAAGGCATGTATGAATGCATGTGTGAAATAAGTCCTTTGGACTTTATTTTTCCATCGGACACCTTTTGTAGACCTTTAGCACCTATTCGTATCTGCTGGACTTCCGACCCCTTCCAGATATATCCCTTTGCTCTTTGAATCACCGCAACATCCCTTCACCCTTCAATTTCCAACTAAGTCTTGATGGACTTAAAACCTCCGAGGCTATTTATCTCTTTCTTGTGGAGCTTTGGCATGCATTAGGATCTGTGGGACTTTTAGTCCATCTCGGATCCCTTCGGATCCTTGCAAGTCCCAATGGACATGAAACTTCCACTGACCCCATCTCTTCACTTCCTACGAAGCTTTCTATTGGCATCAAATTTATCCCGATGACCTGGTAATCCCCGCTATCCTGATGACCTAGTAATCCCTGCTATCCCAATGACCCAATTTCCTCCGCAATATCCTGATGACCCTTAGATTTCTACAAACTTCCTAGAATGTTCTTAGAAATAATAAAAATAGTTATAACAACATGTGTAGTAGATCAAGAGGGCCAATAGATGAATGAAAACATGTCCCATCATGTTAGGACACTGGGTACCACCTCCTTCTGTATTTAAATTGAGTTTTCACGCCTTGGAAGAACAACTTCTTTTGCAAGATCAAAATAATTGGGATAGTTTCAGTTTTATGAAGAGGGTTTTCATGGGCAGGATGGAATGGTCAATCTGAATCACTGCTTGAATGTTGTAAAGTTGCATTTCCAAGGCGTGTATGAATGCATGTGTGAACGTAAACTGTGATATCACCAAATATCATCACTTCTATTGTAATGTTCTGATTTCCAGTTGCAATGAATAGAGAAGGTTTACTTTTTTTGTTTATCATGTTAAAATGCTACTTGGTTTAGTAGCTTGTCAAAGCCCCTAAACCTTGACCTGCATCAATATATTACTATTACAAAATCATGCTCAATAATGAATTTGGATCCTCCTCTTTCATCATTTATGTTCACAATAGCAATAAAATCTTCTCTACCACCCATATTTATTCTAGATCTTCTCATTTTAAAATTGTAATCTTATGTTCAAACTATCTATTTGTCATTAAATTATGACATTAACATACTACTACATTTAAACAATATTTAATTAAAAGAATTCAAGATTACCTTTAACATTGATGCAATTGTAGTTTCTAACTACATTGGAAGAAATTGCACTCTATAATTTTTATATAAATAAAGTTATTGCTAATCCCCTTGTATCAATTGATAAGATCAAATTGTAAATATTTAACAAACTATTTATATAATATTATTTATATAATATTTATGTATATTTTATTTAATTATGGATTTATTTTATATATAAAATCTATAATATTTATTATTATATATATATTACATTCTATATAATATTTAAGAGGTAGTTGAGGGACTCCACTCTACCTAATAAAGACATCAACTCTAATCTTTAAAAATTAGAGCAACTCAAAGAAGAAGACTTTTTAAAGACCAAGCAATTGGGCATTGCAACATTGGTTGATAGTGAAGTGGGTTTGGAGGAGTTGTCTCAATGCATTCAAGCAGGCCAGGAAAGGAGCATTACAGAATGCCGGATGGTATGCATAAATTTATTGTCTACAAATGCTCTAAGGGGGGAGACAAATAGAGTTAAACAAAGAGAGATGATTAGAGAGAGAGAGAGAGATTTCAGGACATTTTTAAAATATAACATGATGCTTATATACATTTTTTTAATTTAACAAATACAAATTTTGGGACATTAATTTTTTTAAAATATATTTTTTTCCTTCTCTATAGATATTCGTCAATTTTCCATGAGGGTTGTTCCTTGGATAGCTTTTCAAAAAATAGCATTCATTCTATCTTATGTTCCTTTTATAAATTCCAAAGCAAGATTGAACACAACAGGCTTCCATGACATAGAATGCACACCATTTTTAAGGTCTCAAGGTCGTTCCCATATCATCTACAAATTCAAACAAATCAAAAGTTTTTCCCTTCAAATTTGATATTTTTAGGCAATTAGGAATTCTCTTAATTTTAATCCATTTGCCCCCCCCAAAATATGCAAAGTTGTGAAATTATAAAACTAATGAGGGTCATTAAGTTTGATTGATATTTGTATCATGTGAAAATGTAGCTAGTGATCATTCTTATATTTGCAAGGCAATGTGTATTAAATGTATGTGTGAAAATGTGAAGTATGAGGCTTTTGATAAACAAACATACATGCTTCAAATGCTATGCATAGGTGACGACAAATGGAACTCAAGTGAATCTAGGTGCAGTGCATGAACACGAATCTAGAAAGGGGATGCATGCAAATAGAGACTAGACACCAAACATGAAAGCTCACACATTTGAAGTAGCTACTAAGCAAAACACAAGGATCTTGAAATCCATTAAGATTATGCAAATTAACTCATGACGCTTGAGAAAACAAAAAAAATGACATGGGCCATAAGGATACAAGACAATCATCATTCTCTTAAACACATGGCAATTGAACTACCACAACTCTTTGATGTACGATTACTAGTAGATAGAAGACTTTTAACCTTCACTAAACCAGATTTTAGAGATATATTGTACAAACTTACTAAACTCTTTTTTAAAATAATTATATTATCACAAAAATCAAAGATGAAATTTATTTTTATAGAGTAGAAAAAAATGAGATTGATAATTAAACTAATTAATAGAGTGTCAATATCTATTATCAATCAGCCTAATTCTTTTTCCCTAGCAAACTTTATAATTTCTTTCCAATAAAAATAAAAACATTCTATAGCTGTCATATTAGTATCATCAAACCCTTATATGCACGGTCGCACATGACACCAATATTTCCTATTTGTTGTTATTACTTCACCTAATAGATTAAATTTTAAGGAACCTAGAGCGCACTAAATTCGTGTCCATTTAATACATTTATAGTACAGACTAGGTAGCGGTGTATTTAATTATTTTTTGAAACGGTTAAAAGGATTTTTATGCTTCATTCACACTCAATGAATTTTTTATGCTAATATCTCCTATCATCCTGCTGCGTGCAGCACATGTTTTGCTCGCATTCAACGCTACAGTGATCTATTTAAAAACCACATGAGGTGTTCAAGACTTGACTTATGTATTTATTAATTTCACTACAGCGATGTTTAAACAACTCTTATTTATTTAAACATCTCTACTTCAATAATTAAAGATCAATTTTTATGTCTCATTCACACTCAATGTGCAACAAATGTTTTACTGACATTCAATACTACAATGATCTATTTAAAAACCACATGACGTGTTCAAGACTTGACTTGTGTATTTATTAATTTCACTACAGCGATGTTTAAACAACCCTTCCTTAGTTAAACATCTCTACTTCAATAATCAAAGGTCAATTTTTATGTCTCATTCACACTCAATGTGCAACACATGTTTCACTGACATTCAACACTACAATGATCTATTTAAAAACCACGTGACATGTTCAAGACTTGACTTGTGTATTTATTAATTTCACTACAGCGATGTTTAAACAACCCTTACTTATTTAAACATCTCTACTTCAATAATCAAGGTCAATTTTTCTGTCTCATTCACACTCAATGTGCAACACAATGTTTTACTGACATTCAACACTACAGTGATCTATTTAAAAACCACATGACTTGTTCAACACTTGGACTTGTATTTAATGTGTGGTATTGACTTGACCACGTACAAGTTATTATACTGACTATGCAGTTTCAAGGGGTTTAGATCAGCATCGTAAGATTCAGTTGCCAATGTTGGGAATGTAATCATAGCCGTCGGCTTGAAGGGGTTTAGCTTCAGCAAGCCTCCAGGTACGTACATATTTCTAAGTTTTATTTACATTCTATCAATAAACCTTACTCTGCTTGACGTTTCAGAGGGCGTGGGCTTTTGTATTTACTTACTATTAAAGTTATCTAGCCTATTCTTGTATGTACAATACACATTTTCAGGCGAAGTGTTCTAAAATTATAACCCAAAGCTACTCTGCCTGTAAAGTAGTATGAGCGTTGGCTTTAATCTCCATAATTGTTACCTTAAATTACTGTGATTTTAAGAGTTATTCAGCAAAGCCTATCGCATAATACCTTATTTAAATAGTTAATTAGTAGATATATGCCTTGATCCCTTAGCTCAGATACTGCATTAAGCCCACTTTACTTTCCAACAGCCCCAACTTTGGTGCGTGTCTTATTAGTCGATAGGCTTTTGTACGTGAGCATTATAGTGCTCGGAATTGTCTCACGCCGTAAAAAAATTCACGCCGGAGTTTTTTCTAAACTCGTCGGTTGTTCTCACGCCGGGGAAAAAATCGTGTCAGACAAAGTATCATGTCGTTTAAATGTCCCCCGCCGGATACTCTGGGATTTATATATATTTTTTTTCAAAGGAAAAAGAAGAGGCGAGCATATCAAATTGCAAGATTTGAGGTGAGTTGAAGGGAGCGCGAGCAGAAAACGAAAGAATCGCCTTCCGAGGAATCGATCCACATGCATCAGTTTTTTTTGTTTTTATAGCACAAAAACTAAAATCTGTTTGCTGCAAATTCATTAAGCAAAAATGAAACCCCATTATTGCCTTTTTCAAATGTTACTTTATATCATAGAGTTGGGAGCTGAAAAAAAGGAAATCTTCTCTTTGGCATTCTTTTTACTTTAGGGAAAGAATAGATTTTTTTTTTTTTTGGATGTAAAAGGTGCCAATATCTATTAATAAATTAATAAAGTATATAAATACAGAAAGCATTAAAAAACAAAGTTGTTAAGTGGCGAGAGCTACAGCAATGGAGGTGAAGGAGGGTCACGGTCATCTTATTTCCCCCAAACATCAGTGCGGATCTGGAGTGACATCAGGTATAGACCATCTATCATCATCTTTTTCTTTTTCTTTTTCTTCAGTGCGGGGTGGTGAAATTGCCAGAGCCAATCAAGGGAGCCATTTAGAAGAGGAATCGGCTGGCTAGCCACTACCACCACCAGTGGAACCTGTACGACCGCCAGAATGGTGGCGACGAACTTGTGAGTTGGGGGACTACGATCGCCAAACAGAAAAGCTCCACCCTCAACGATGGTCGTGAGAAGGAGTTGCGGCTACAAGAGGCACTCGAGCAATAGTGCATGAGGCATTACCCCAATGATCGAGAAGCTCCTAGAGATGAGCCACCTTGTTGGCCTGCACTTGAATTTGTAACATAACATTGGAGCAAATAGTAGATTTAGCAAAAAGCAAAAAAATTGTATCCACAGAACTATGTGCAAAGATTACAGAATTTCTATCCTTCCATAAATGGAAGGGGATCTCCACCCTGAAAGCATGCCATATTTGAGTATACTTGAAAGGGATACAAGGCCAATCCCCTAAGAGAGCCATGTGCCATGAGAAAGGCTCAGGGCGAAAAGGGCGGAAGAAATCAAGAATCCAGCACCAGAGATATTGGGCGCGATGACAAAACTAGAAGTGCATAAAGGACTTTGGTTACCCACAGAAAGGGCAACGGGGATCCTGGATGCCCATATGGCGAAAGCAAGATACCATTGGCAAGCCTTGAAAAAGAATACACCAAGCAAAATGAGCCAATTTAGGTTCTACAACAACCGTCCAAATATTATGAAACCTACATTGCTAGGTTGAAATAGAGGACTATAAATGCCATCTCAAATTGAGGTTGGGCACCATGGGAAGGTGTGGAGAGAGCCAGCGATATCCCAGACGTTGCTTGTAATTACAGAAGCTTGTATTAGGCATCCAACGCTAGTCCTTCCACCAGAGCTTGGAAGAATAGATACCAAGCTTATGCAACATTTCAACAGGAAGAGCCTCCTTAATGGTCTCAAAAGTCTCTCAATCAGCCTAAGAAAGGCGAAATTGAGTATTCAAATTCTCCCATGAGCGAAGACTCATGGTAGCTCTGGAAAACAAATCTTGAGGAGTGCAAATGCCTTTCTTGTGAAAGCGCAAGGCCTTGACCCCAGGAAGACAAGAAAGAGGGAGCCATTGAAGCTGAATGAGAGGAGACGACAATAGATTGTGTTGGTTGAAGGAGAGACCATCTCTAAAACCATTTCCAGCCTAAAAAAGCCAAGGCTTAACAGCTCCCCATGCACGCCAAAGACTTTTGGCGATAAAGGATCCCTCAATATGCATTGGTTCTTTCATAAAAAGAAGGCTCTGAAAGCCAATCCCCTTCCAAGCCAGGCGATTGACTGGGAACCTTGAAGACATGCAATGTCTGAGAAGGATTTTCCACGCTCCATTGATAGAGATGGCATCGACAATCCATTTGACACATAAATCCAACCCTTGTCACTGGGTTGAAAGCAAGCTGAGCCCCCCAGAATCTCGCAGAAGGCAACAAAACTCCCACACCACACGATGGAATCCTTTATGATCCTCAAAGGAGGTCCAAAGAAAATCACGAAGGAGTTTCTCCAACTTCATATAAGAGGCTTTAGAAGGAGCCCAACAAGTGGAATAGTAAACATGGGTGGCCACCAGAATTTTGGAGCAAATTTGAAATTTCCCAACCAACGAGTGTGGTTTAGTAATCTAGAAGGAAAGCTTTTTCTCAATTTTGGATAAAATTGTATTCTAAAGATCAACCGGAGACACTTGAAAGGTAAAGGGAATGCCAAGAAAGTGGAAGATTTCTCCATGATCAATCCACTTCCAGTCATAACTGAGAATCCAAGGGGGCATTGGAAGGAAAGATTGTCGATAGCATTGAGTCTTATGCCATTGAATAGTTGACCCAGAGGCCAGGCAAAAGGTGTCAAGACACTCAAGTGCTTCCTTGACATTCTCTTCTTCCTTAATGAGTGAGAAATGAATCGTTAACATAATTACCATTGACCAGCTGATTCGAGGAATTCAGAAAAGCAATTCCTTTGAGAAGCCTAGTGGAAATAGAGTTAGCCAATAAATAACCAAATCCTTTAGCAGCAAGACCATACAAGGAAGGAGCCAGAGGGCACCCTTGGCAGATTGATCGAAAGAGGCCAAAGGCTTGATACTAGAAGCCATAGATGGTGATTCAAGATGAGACATAAAAAAAGCATGTTAACCATTTGAAGGAATCGAAGACCAAATCCTAAATCATACAGCATGACAAGAATGAAAGGCCACTTAATGAGATCATAGGCTTTGGCATAGTCTTTTCAAAAAATGGCATGTTGTTTAGAGCGTCGGGCCCATTCCATGCCTTCCCAAACTATGACAATGTTATCAAGGATGACTCAAGACTTGATAAAGCCTGTTTGCTCAGGACGAACAATAAGAGGTAGCAAGTACCAGATTTTTAGAGCTAGGGCTTTAGCTATGATCTTGTAGGACACATTGAGCAGCGTAATCGACCGCCAATTGCAAATGTCTTCAGGATCTCCAAATTTAGGTATGAATTTAATATTTCCTTTATTTATCAGCTTTCCTAGGGAATTATTGTGAAAGGCCTCAAGATAAACATTGTGAAGGTCAGAACCAACATAGGCCCATAGGGCTTTGTAAAATTCACATGGGAACCTATCACAACCTGGTGCTTTGTCATCATCCATAGTAAAAACAACCTCCTTGAGATCTTCCAAAATGAGCAGTTGATTACAAAAAGGCTTGTTGGGGATGAGAAAGCCTGCACGGGACAACCCGAAGGCACTCCTGAAGAGCCTGATCACACTCAGCAGAAGAAGTTTTCAAGCAGTAAAAACTTTCTCATAATGGCGGAAAAACACTCGGAGAATATCAGGGAGCTCAGAAAGCATCCTTTGTCCTTCCTTAATATTTTTGATGCTAGGAGAGGAGTGACGAGCACGAAAAGCATGAAAGAATTCTTTGGAAGCTCAGTCACCATCTTTAAGCCAATGCAACCTAGCTTTAATTTGAGCTCCTCTTGCAGCATGATTGCCTACAATTTGTTTCAAGTTGATAATTCATTAACTTTAGAAGACTTGCCTATACCACTGCCTCAAATTTTAGAGTTGTCAAGAAAGAGAATAGAAATAGATAATAGATTGGGCATTTGCAAATTACATAATACCATTCAACAATGTGTGTTTACTAGAGAATCCATCTACTAACACTAAACAATGGGAATTTAATAATAACATAAAAATTGTTGTGATGAATTCAATTGTCAGATGGGGGTAGGGAAATCAACTTGCAAAAACAATTTTGTCTCAGCTAAAGGTCACAAAGGAGAAAAGATAATCGATTGGAAATTTTTGGGGGTATAGACTACTTTAGGAACCTTTCTTCGTTTACAATTCTTATCAATATGGTAATATTGGTTTTATTACAAACATGTGATATATATATATATATACTCAAAGGAATTTCTACGTAAATTGTCATAAGACCTAGATGCCTTAGATATTTAAAGTCAAAATTACAACTCCTGTATTTTTCTTCACAAACATCAGTACCGACAAGAACAATGTATGGATCCATTAAGTCACATCACAAGACAACAATCCAATTTCAAATTGTAGCTAATTTTGCATTATAAAAGACTTACAAATAGTGTATGTTCACACATAGTCATGTAACAAGTGTTTAACTGATAACGAATTAGCTAGTATAAAAGACTTGCAAATAGTGTATGCTCACACATGGTCCTCTAACAAGTGTTTAACTAACTAGTATACCTATATTTAAAAAATATATCTAAAGTATGCCGAGAGATATCTTTCTCGAGGCACCTATTTTCACCTATGTGTAGTAAATTATTGATTACAAAATAGGCGCCTCGAAAGGATATCTCTTGGTGTACTTTAGATATATTTTTTAAATATAGGTATACTAGTTCTAACTATAACCCTAATCCTAACTATAACTGAAACCCTAACCGTAATTATACTCCTAACCCTAACCTTAAACTAAACCCTAATTGAAACCCTAACCTATTTTTTTAAATAACTGTAACCTTAAGTAAAATTCTAACCCTTACCCTAATTATAGTTGTAAACCTAATTTTAATCTTGATTGTAATTATATCCCTAAACCAAACCCTAATTGTAACTCTAACCCTAACCCTACATCTAACCCTAACACTACTTTTAATCCTGACACTAATTTTAATCCTAACCATAATTGTAACCCTAACCCTAATTATAACAAATCCCATAACCCTAATTTTGTACCTAACTCTAACCCTAACCCCGATTATAACCCTAACCCTAAATATGACCCTAAGAGTAACCCTAACCCTAATTATAATTGTAAATACATTCATTGCATCATGATAGAGAACCTACACCCTCATAGGTAAGAATAGATTAAATGAATACAAAAAATTAAAACTAGAATTGTAACATTGGTATGAGGCGGCCCCGTGGCACAGGAAAAAGATTATTTTTTTAGTTTAAAATCAATGCAATTCATTTCTACATTGGTCGGCCCCATGGCAAAGGAAAAATATTGTTTTTTTTTAATTTAATTAAAAATATATAAAATTATTAGAATTAACTGATATCTAAATTTATTACAACCATAAAAACACACATACATATATAATTCTCTTAATCTACTAAAAAAATCTTAAAAGCAACCTTAAGCAATAAATTGATTTTTTCAAAATTTTCCACAAATTTATTATTTATAAATGAAATGAAAACTTGACATGAAAGGATAAATAAAATAAAAACAATTATTAACAGGGTTCTAAATTTTTTAAGCAAATAAAACAATATATATATATATAATTCTACTCAAAAAAATCATAAAAACAACTAAAGAGAATCTTGTAAAAGTTTAAGTTTGCTATTTTTTGGGACTTAATAAAGTAATTTACTAAAAAAATAAAATAAAATAACTTCATAAGATAATTAAGTAAAGTAAAAATGCTTTTCTTTGCATATTACCATTTCATTTTTTCTTAAATTGATTTTGTGGAAGTATTTTTTTATTTTATTTTTTATTGTACAGGATGAAAATATGAGAGAAAGGATGTAAGAATACAACTTTCTCTCAGACTCTCTTCTTATTTTATATCATAGGATTAATTATTAAAATTTCTGGTTCAGCTATTACTTGTTGAATTTATTTTCTAATAATATTTTATTTTGCAGAGTTCAAAGAGTTTGCTTTACATGCAAATAATGAAAAATGATAAGATTCTAAACATATATAATGCCCAGAATTCATACCTTTTAAAAATACAAACAAAGGAATGACCACAGCTCTGCATGCACGCCCATGGAGTGAAGATTTCTATTTGGGGTGCAAAGAATCAAGCATCCCTGAATGGGTGGTTGTGTCCTGGATAGGAGGAATAGAGTGAAGTTTCCTGAAACGCCTACAGGCGCCAAGAATAGTTTTCTGAAATGCCTATAAGTGTAGATTTTTTTTATTTATATTTTTCTTATATATTTTTCATATATAGCGTTATTTTTTTATTGTGGAAGAAAAATTAATTTATCATCATCCCACTACCAAACATTTATTATACTTCAATTTTTTTATTCTATTTTTTATTTAATTTGTTGGAATTTTTTGAATTTTATGATTTTTATTTACGCCTCTCGGCGACTTACCAGTTTCTATTGCAAATTCTTGAGATTAAAAGTCTTGTAGTGGAATTTAATTGCTTAAAAGAAAGAGCATGATAGTAAAATTGAGCATTTTACAATAGAATAATGGTTTTTAGATGCTTTTCGGGTAGTTTCCACTAACTACCATAACAATTTATTACAGCTAAGAATATTGGCCTTTCTTGAAACAAATCTTGTATGTTTCGAGTGTAGAAGGGAAGAAAGAAGTGGAAATTTGCCACACAATCAAACTATCATGACCTAAAAGTATATAAATGGAGATTTTGATGCCTATATAGATGAAAGATAGTATGTCGGGCATTTATAATAGTTTAGATGCATATTTGAGACACCTCCTATGATAATGAAATTCGAAAGACATTTAAGCGTTTTCTGTTGAAACTCCAAATAATAGCTTGTTTGTGGCATGCTGGCCAATTTTTAACCCTCAAAAGAAAGAATAAGAGTAGAATATTTCCGAAGCATCTTGAAGGATTAGTCTATAATTAACTTGCATCATATAAAATTATTATTAAGTTAATAAAAATGGAAAATATAAGTTAATTAAAGTTAGGAAGAGAGTGGACCAACTTTGATCTTCTTTATTCTAATTATTATTTTAAATTAAATTTGTTTGAAATTTTTGAAAAAAACTTTTTAACAATTTTGTGCTAGGAGAGTAAAAAATCAAGTAATAATAATCTATAATAAACCTAGTCAAATTAATAATCCCTTTAAAATTAGAGTCTTTGATAATATTATGTGAAACTAACAATATCTTACTACTAGTTAAAAAAGGAAAAAATATTCAGGGGACATTGTATTTTAAATGAGTAGCATGCAGTTGTTAATAGTCCATCTTTTAAGAGTTTGAGTGGGGAATCTAGGGATCTTAGTTCAAGATTTGTTTAGAGTTGGAGAGCATTGTGGCAGTTGGGTATTTTTAGAGGGAGGGATGATATTGCCTTTTTTGTATGTAGATAAGCTAATATGCTAAAGCCTAAATGGAAGGAGAAGCTTACTCCATCTGTGCAACTCATAGAATTTCATCAAACAAATGTTCAAGTGGTGACCTTGGAGCCAAAGAGCTGTAAAACTTATGTCTGGTTTCAATCAATAAGCAAAACATGTCAGGATATATTTTAAGTATTTCGCTGCTGGAAGAGACCATACGTTACTTGTAAGAAACTAGATTTTAAGGCAAGGAGCATAATACTCTTACTCTTAAGGCAAGGAGCATAATACTCTTACTCTGTGGTCATATTCAAGGGGAAGAGAATAGCTGGGATGTGAAAAATATTGTGGGAATGATGAGAATAACATGCTTTTGAGGAGATTAATAAAAAAGGCCAGTGTTTCGAATAGAGTTTTGGGATGAATTTAATTGTTTAAGCTAATACATGTCTTTCATTCAATATATAAAGAATCCAGACATGGTCACTATTATTGGCATTGTTATATGATTAGGGAAGGAGAATGTTGGATGGCCAATCTGTCTATTGTAGTTCAATCTAATTTAAATCATAAACATTTTAATTTATCTCTTAAACCTATGCTAATTATTAAGCATACCCAGATATGATTCTAAGCCACTTTTGATTTAAATTAGATGTTGACCCTTTAGCTGTTCAAATTGTAGTCTCAATGGGAAGTAAAGTGAAATGGTACATTTGGATTTCTTTGGTTGCCATCTCCATAACATAAGACCATAGCCATTGTTCAAGCCCAGTTATTTGCAATGACTAGAACTTTGCAACACTATAAATTAATTTTTTAGTAAATCTCTTGAGCATGTGTTAACATGGATGAATAGCCTCTACAATGGAATTGCCTTGTGAAAATATTTTGGGTCTGTCATGGGAGTGGGAAAATGGATAACCTTACTTGACACACAACTATTGGGAGGATTGAATAAATAGATGCCATTACTTATCAATAACTTGTCTTACAAAATGGTATTTAATTTCAATATGTTTGGTCCTACTGTGATAAGTTGGATTTTTAGCCAAATGAAGAACACTTCAAATGACTAGATCACAAAATACATTCAACTTATCTAGCATTTTTCCGAACTCCCCCAAAAGACCCTTTAACCAAATTGCCTCTTTGCATGCATATGAGATAGCCATATATTCTACCTTAATAGTGGACAAAGAAACTGTTTCTTGAATCTTTGACATCCAACAAATAGGTCCTCCTGCAAGAGTAAAGACATAACCTGAGGTAGATCTCCTTTTGTCCAAATCACCTACAAAATCTAAATCAACATATCCTCAAACCAAATCGCTACAACCATTAAAGGTAATACAATAATCACTTGTGCCTCTGAGATAACAAAGCACCCATTTCACTATTGCCCAATGCTCTTTACCTGGATTTTCCATGTATCTACTGACAACACCAACTGCATGTGAAATATTCGGTTTTGTACATACCATCACATACATTAAATTTCCTACTACATTAGCATATGGTACATGAGACATAATCCTTTTCTTCTTTATTACTAGGACATAAATAATCATTTTCTTTTATATTACTAGGACATAAACTTGAAGAAAGCTTAAAATGGGAAGCCAAAGGGATATTTACTAGTTTTACATTATTCATACCGAATCTCATAAGAATATTCTCCACATACTTTTGTTGTGATAACCAAAGCTTACTATTTTTCATGTCTGTATGTATCTCCACACCCAAAATTTGTTTTGTTGCTTCTAGATCCTTCATATCAAATGTTCTAGCCAACTTAGCCTTTAACTTGTTGAACTCTATCATGTTTTTTCTTGATACAAACATATCGTCAAAATATAACACCAAGATAATAAATAAGCCATTTTCCAAACTTTTGAAGTAAATACAATGGTCATACACTTGTATACACCTAAAAATGACATGACTCAATCTAAATAAATATTCTTAATATTTATTTAAGTTCTATTTCCTCTATCAATAAATAAATAAACAAATTTATTTATTTGATTCATATTTCTCTAAATTAATTAAATATCAGAATATTTAATTACTTCTTCTAAAGTCAAAATTAAATAAAATCTTTTATTTAATTAAATTCTTTCAAACAATTAAATAATTGTTAATTATTTAATTAAATCAAATCATTCTTCCAAATTTAGAATAAATCAAATCAAATTTATTTGAATCCTCTCAATCTCTAAAAATAAAATTTAATCAAATATTTTATTTATTCTTCCAAATCATGCACAACAATTAAATTTAATTTACTTTCCTATCTTCAAATATTCTTCCAAACCTTCTAAAAATAAGTCTTATTCTTCATGTACACAAAATTAAATAATTTATTATTTAATTTCTCTCAAATCATACAAAAACAAATCTCAAGTTGAGTTAACTGACTGAACCAACTTTGTTTTTATCAATATCTCTTAAATTAGAAAAAAACTTTCTAATTTATGAAATGCATGTCTTATTTTTAGAAAAGAAATTAGTTAACTCAAATAAAACAGTTTTTGTGTGACACTTGTCTTCTTATTCGTGCACGTTCCTCAACCATTCTATACCGTTGATCTTCTCATTCTTTCTATACCATTGATCTTCATTCTTTCAAGTTTATAAATTGAACCCTGTTCTTCCATTTCATTCATCCAAGCTTTAAGTATTGTTATTATGTAGGAATTACAGCGCACCTTTGGCACCAATTCCTTCATTGCTTGTGATCACACTCATTACTATGCACTACTATCATTGTTGTGAAGCTCATCTTCATGGCGATATTATCATAGTCGTTCCCATTTAAACATCTTGGAATCATAGCAAGGAAGTGCACTTTCTGAGGGCCATATTTATAGACAAGATCATTTGTGATAGACGATCAATGGAAGCTACGAATTAAAGGAGGTTTTCTTTGTTTTGTTCATTGTTTTATTGAATCTCTTTTGTTCACCATTTCATTGAGTTTGGGTATTTTTGATTATTCAATTTTCCCTTAACAATACTCACTTCTTGTAAAATTTTGGCTCACTATGAAGTAATCAAACTTCTTGTACCATTGTCTGGGTGATTGCTTCAGGTCATACAATGACTTCCTGAGATTGCAAACAAATTTTCTTTTGCGATCCTAAACAAACCCTTCTGATTGTTCCATATATATATATATCTTCTTCCAAATCTTCATGTAAAAATGTTGTTTTAACATCTAGCTGCTCTAACTCTAGATCAAGTAAAGCAACTAATGTCAATACTATCCAAATAGAAACAAACTTAACAACTGGTGAAAAATTTCATGGAAATCAATACCTTCCTTTTGAGCATACCCTTTTGCTACCAGTCTTGCTTTGTATCTTTCAACTTTATCATCAACACCCTTCTTCAATTTGTAAATCCACTTATAACCAACAATTTTTCTCCCCTTTGGAAGTTCTACTAAGTCCCATGTTTTATTCTTCTCCAATACATAAATTTCTTCTTTCATTTCTATTTTCCATTTAGCACTTTCAATATCATTCATTGCTTCCTGATAACAAATAGGTTCCCCATCATTAGACGTCAAAGCACTAGATAAATTACAATCGTCATACCTCTTGGAGGATTTCTGACCTGTGTAGATCTCCTTAGAGTTTCTTGTGGCATTTCCACATTTTCATGTGTATTTTTTGCATCCTCATCTTCTTCAAAAGATTCTTCTTGCTCCCACATTTTTGAAGATGGTTGAGTTTCTAACTAGATTTGTTGATGTTTTGGTACTTGTTCCTGTTCCATTTCAATTTCTACTATGTTTGATTTTATGAGAGAAGATTCATCAAAAACTACATCTTCTACTAATGATGATTTTGTGGGTAGTAGGATCCCACAATCTATATCCATTAACTCCATCACTATAACCAACAAAGACATACTTCTTTGACTTGGGGTCCAATTTAGAACGTTGATCTTTTGAAATAATTGCATAAGCATCACAACCAAAAATTTTCAGATTTGAGTACTTACAAGAATTACCTTTCCATACCTTTTCAAGAATCTTACAGTCTATTGCAATTGATGGTGACTGATTTACCAGATAGCATTTTGTATTGACTGCTTCTGCCCACAACTCTTTCTCTAACTTGGCATTACTGAGCATGCTCCTTGCTCTCTCTAGAAGAGTCATGTTCATGCATTCAGCAACACAATTTTGTTGAGAAGTGTAAACTGTGGTTTTATGCCTTCGATTCCAGATTCCTTCCAATAATTTTTAAATTCCAAATATGTAAACTCGCCTTCATTATTTATTCTTAAACACTTGATTGACCTGCTAGGACTCTTTTCAACAAAAGCTTTAAACTGTTTAAATACACTATACACATCACCTTTCCTTTTAGGAATATAGACCCACACTTTTCTAGAGTAATCATCTATAAATGTCACAAAATATGACAAACCTCCAAATGAAACTGTAAGGGATGGTCCCCAAACATCTAAATGAATATAATATAGGATACCTTTACTTGTATGACTACATGTTTTAAACTTCTATCTACATTGCTTTCCAAAGACACAATACTTACAGAAATTCAAATCCAAAGATTTTTAATTTGGAAATAACTTACGGTTTACCAGTACCTTTAACCCTTTCTCGCTCATATGCCCAATCGTCGATGTCATAAATGAGTAGATTCATTTATTTTTTCAGATACCACCATTGCTTCACTTCTTTCAGTACTCCCTTGTAACTTGTAAAGGTTTCCAATATGTGTAGCCTTCATTACCACCATAATACCCTTGGGCACTTTTAGCGATCCACCTTGACATGTAAATTTACAACCTCCAAAATCTAAAACTCCCAAGGAAATTAAATTCTTTTTAAGTTATAGTACATGTCTTACTTCTGCGAAAGTCCTCACGATACCATCAAACATTTTAATCTTAATGCTCCCAACCCCAACAGTCTTACAAGAAACATTATTTCCCGTAAGAACAACACCACCATCAATAGTTTGGTAAGAAGAAAACCAACTTCTATGTGGACACATGCGATGCGAAACACCAGAATCTAATGACCATTCCTCATGATATTGTGAAATATTACAAACAAATAGTATTTCATCAACTATACTTGAACTTGTTTCAATTTGATTTGCTTCCTTTTTAGAGTCATCATTGTCTTCTTTCCTCTTCCACTACTATAAAGGGGGGGTTTAAGACAATTTTTGAGACAATTGTCTTAACTTGAGATTTAAAAAAAAACTTGTGTATTGTCTTAAATAATGTCTTTATGCGAGTGTCTCAATTTATCGTCTTAAAAAATTGTCTCTGTAAAGACAAATATGAAACAGAAGTATTTTTGTCTCTTTAGAGACAATATAAAAAAATGTATTAAAAAAAATAAACAATTTATTTTAAATATTTTGTTAATGTGGTTTTCAACATTCATCGAGCCTCAACCCAAGTCAATTCCCCTGAGTTGCATTGGAGGAGGGTGTTGGACTAACCGCCACACCTCGGGAATTGATCTCGTGGACTAACCGCTACTCTAGATCTAGGTGAAGGTGTGGGTTTGGAAAGTTCACTAACACTTAGGTTTTGGTGTAACAACAAACTATATTCATTACTGCATAAACTGCAGATACATGAATTTGAAAATCTTCGATGAATGTAAATAGGAATAATGTGAAAATATTTGGAGACTCAAACCGCAGTTTGTTTATTCAGATAAAAAGCTCTTGAAACTTTAGAGGCAAGTAATGGATTCAATTTGATTAAACATTTTCAACGGATTTAAGGTTATGAAATGATAAGTATAAACATCAATGCAATATCAACTTGTTGTAATGTTTAAAACAGTTTTGTACTATATTATATATAAATACACCATATTAAAAAGTTGTCCGTGGTCCATGGTACAGGCAAACAAATGACATAAGAATGGTGAATTGTTTTTTGAAACTTTCATTCATATTCATTATTGCAAGTAAAACCTGCCACTGTGCCACAATCCTGCCAATGTATTTTGGAGTTAATAGTGTGAATATGCATAACAACGCCTGGTTTCTGTTTTTCTTGGTTTCAAATTCCAACTAAAAATGTCATCTATCTTGATGGACAATCACAACCAATAAGGGGAAGCAAACAGAACTCTGAATCTCTGAGCTCCAGTGCCAGAACAATTAATCTAGGTTACACAGCAACATGTCTACGAAAGCTTAGAAACAACAGCGAGCAGAGAAATCTGGAAAACATGAATCTATCATTTGTAAATAGCTTCTGCGTTTAGAACATCCTCCTGCACAGTTAAATTTCATATATTAATTAAAATTGAACAGAATAAAACCAACAGATCATTATAGCTTGGATTCTTGCATTGTACTCTAAAGGAACAAACATTTGAGATCTAGAAGAGAATTGAAACAAAATTTTACGAAGTTAATGAAGCAATGCTATAAATAATGTAAACATTGTGAATTAAACATAACGTCTTGATTGTTTGAATATTGAAGTGGATGATGTTTAAGTAGAGTGGATCCAAACAAAGAAAAACAAATCTCTTTGTGTAATTACGGTTTTATCTATTCTACTTCTCAATAGTTGGAGCAACTACACAATGGCTATAGGCATAACAATCCAGGGAATCAACAATAGATTGTCTGTCACCATTTCCAAACATTATTTTAATGTTTGGTCAACTCATAATGCCTAGCTTGACCTAAACAATTCTATTCTCTTCCTAGAAGGAAAGCCTGTAATACAAAGGATGCTAATTCGTTTTTCTCTTCAAGGACCTAATATTAATTGAAAACATTATAAGAGATCATTTCATTTCGAACGTTCAAAGGTAGGTACCAATGGTCATTCTGTATATAGTCCATCATTTACATGATGCAAAATAATTGGCAATACTTGTCAATTTGGGCTAATTTTGATTGAACTTACTATACGACAAGCTCCATGTATCTGGCGGTCTTCAGTTATTCTGTGAGTTGGACTGCTTCATGTAAACCAGAATGAACAGGAAAATGGAGAATGTTAGTCACACTGTAACATTGACTTCCCAATAAAAAGTAGCTCAAGGGTGGCTTAAAAAACTTAAACAAATGGCAAAAGTTGAGCTGCAACTTATTCTAGGTTTAAGATGAGAAAGAGCACACAAATAAGAAAAAACAAAATCAAAAAAACTATTTCAAGATCAGTAAATATTTTCACGACATTTGCACATTTTTTCACATATATACTAAATTTGATTATAAGACAATTTGATGGGGCAGAGTTTCATGGGCTACAGGATGATTCACATTTATTTCTGCTATGCAATCAAGCGATGCAAGTTTAGGGGATGTCAAAATCTCAATACCAATTGACTAAGATATTTCCACTGTCCATGATAGATATTATAGATTTTTGGATTAAACTGTGTTAATATTTATAGATATCCAGAAGAGGATCATGTAGGATGATCCGAAACATCGATTCAAATAAAATTAACACAGTTTAATCTAGAAAATCTATAATAACCAATTGAATAGTTGAAATAGAACAAGCAAATATTAAACACATTAAAACAATTCAATGGAGACACAGTTTAATCCAGAAAATCTATAATAACCAATTGAGTAGTTGAAAGAGAACAAGCAAATATAAAACACATTAAAACAATTCAATGGAAAACCTTGTGTACAGAATAAGGATTGCTTTTAAAGATCACTGCGTAGCAAGACCATACATGCCCATTGCCCAAACAAACAAGTTGCTGTCCTCATCGTAAGCTTAGCTAGTTTTTGAAGAAAATAAGCCTGTTTCTCAATCGACCATTTTACTACAGTTCCTTCTAAAGAAAAGGTAATACATTAATTTTATTTATTTTTTAATCAAACAATAATACTCGCAAGAAGTAATTGTGGAGATAGAGTTGAGTTGCTTTCCTTACAATTACAATGTTTTTAGTGACACCATAAAGTTTAGGAGACATTCAACTTAAAAACAGAAAAGAAAAATTGCTGTTTCAGTTCTACCAAGGATAAAATCTGTGCTTTTAATGGAGGTGTAAAATAAATGTCTTAGACCGTTTTAGCAGACTTAGACCTCTTCAGAAGTAGTTAACACAACTTTCATTCAGAAGCATAAATGGGTTTATTGCTTCTCTTAACAATTATAGTTTGTCAGCTCAAAATCTTAAATAACATTTTTTATATTGTTTTTATGTATTTTTTCTTTCTTTCTTAATTTGTATCTAAATACACTCTTCTTTGAACACAAATAATCTGTTATAATTCTTAGTATTCAATGTCTACATTTTAAATTTCAAATTATAGAGAAACTACATGGACAGATATGACTATATGTGTCCACTTATGGGGAGGAATAATAAGCACCGTGTGTAGTAAAAAACAAACTTCTTTCAGTTATATAATTAATAGATGAAGAGAGC
This sequence comes from Cunninghamia lanceolata, assembly GCA_027924645.1. Classification (NCBI taxonomy): domain Eukaryota; kingdom Viridiplantae; phylum Streptophyta; class Pinopsida; order Cupressales; family Cupressaceae; genus Cunninghamia; species Cunninghamia lanceolata. The sequence goes on from BSBN01000892.1 coordinate 384,383, forward strand.
TCTTTCTGTACTCTGAAACTTTAGATTGCTTGCAGTTGTCCAGCATCAACCCGAAATGAATGTTTGGAAAATGAGCCCACTGAAAATCAATTCATGCAAGACTTAAAATTATGATAAATCCTCCTCCATGGCCTTAAAAGGTTTCAATCGGTTATGAAAGTAATGCAAACATAAATCAACCCTTTGGAAACATTTGCATTGATGTAATAATATCTTACGTTTTTGGCAGCTTTGCTGAAAGCTTCCCTGTGACTTATATCTGGAGTAGCACTTTTGATCCTCTGAATTTCATCTCTGCATAGCAAAAGGCAGATAGAGTACGAAACTTTAGTAATAAAATAATCAAAATTAATGTTTTTAACTGCACAGTACAAATCATTCTTACTTTGTGAAACGAGTCTATGCAGGATGTTTGAGATAGGTCCTGGATCCATAGGATTTAGCATGCAGATTCTAGATTTCTGAGGATCCACCAGATTTTAGACTGTCATTTTTTCAGGATTTTCAGGGTATCAGACTTAGTCATTTTTAGGGTCTCAGTGATATGCATCAGGATGAAGGCATATAGACCTCTTGGCAAGAAACTGTCGAGACATGGGTAAAACAACACTACCAAAACCCTACAAGCTCAGAGCAAAACTAAACTTTAAAGCAAACGAAGCGAGAAAGCAAAAAAAAGAGGGGGTCCCCATTTGCAATGGGGCGAAGTGTGATTACATCACAAGAAGTCCCTCCGCTTCCCAGGACATATTCCTCATCCCCTTTGCAGACTACATCTTCTTGATATCCCTGATGTTCTGTATTCCCTGGGATACCAACTTGTGTGTATGTGGTGGGTGGATGGAAGGCAGAGGTAGATGTAGACAGCAAAGTAATTTGTAGTTATGTTGTTTAATAGAAGCTGATTATGGTTGTTCGATTTGTGTAAAGATATATCATTTTGTAAATGTGGATGATACAAGAGGTATATAGTCCAAATGACGCACCTCTCAGCTGATACCACCATATATACAAGGATAGCGGTCAGGGGAAGAGATCTCTCAGGGATTCTTATATCTCCCCAAACCATAGCATTGTAAACCAATTTGATTTATGAATAAAAAGTAGCTTTATATACCTGTGTTTTTGTGCAATTTCTGTATGTTCAATATTCTAGAAATGCTAGTATTTGAAACTACAAGGCACCAGAAAAAGACAAATATAAAACTTAAATAAGAAACTCTGGATGCGTATCTTTTCCATGCAAAATTAGTAAATATAGTCTAGCATTGTTCAACCATGTGTAACTAGAACATGAAAAGAAATCAATCTCTGGCACCATAAATTGCACGGTTATGTCTTCTTAAAATAAACTTAAAGCAGACAACAAACAATTCTGCTATGTCATCTTTGCACACATTTGTGCCCTCTTACCTTAAAATAAAAGAGAGTGACAAAAATCACACACCTGTTCTTCTTCTTCAATTGCCCCACTCAGCTCTGCACCTCTCAACATTAGTTTGAGCTCATCCTCAGTGACAAAAGGTTCACTACAAGGAGAGATATCAATATAGTAATTGTAAATCATACACAATCAAAATATCAAGCATAAATATTCTAATATTTTTCAAAATTGTAAAGCTTTTGGCTCATTTCTTCCTATTTTATGTGAAGCAAAGACCAATTATCAATACCAATAATTCTCACACTACTTATAACATGGGTAATTGAGAAATTTTTAAAGAAAGCATGAATTTTATGGCTTGAAGGATAAATAAGTTGCTAATGAAGATGGATACAACGTCAGGAAGAGTTTCAGCAACTGGGTTAAACTAGGATATGTTCTGAATAGATAATTTTCTTATAATATGGTGAGCTCTATATCCAAGGTCCAACCCTCTCCCAAAGATCCATATAAATAAAGCTCCAAAAGGGAAAGTGTGAACTTAAATAATATAAAATTAAATTGAAAAAATTCCTCCTATGCAATTACTTAACATTCACATAAAGGCTTGCCAAAGTTTGCAGATGACAACTGCTGCTTGACAGGAGGAAAAAGGAAGAGGAAGTAAATCTACCAGGTTCATGTCACATGAACAAATTCAAAGTGATGCAAGAAAGAACCAAATAACAATAGCAGTCTCCCAAAGCATCCTATAAGCATTGCAGGAATGCTAAAGACCAAATAAGTTATGATGTATCAATATGCTCAAAAGTTATTAGGCATTGTGTACAAGTACATACCTGTTCAACATAATCCAGCATGTCCATTGCATATGCAATCCCAACAATGTTATCAACACGCCGTTCAAAAACAGGCACCCTAGACATTAAGATTTAGCAGTATGCTAATTGTGAGTGCACTTTCATAAGAGCAAAATGCCTTGACAGTAGCAAAAAGGTAGATGGCATCCTCATTACAAAGGCAATGCTAATACCTGGAATATTGGTAGGTCACCCAAAGGTTGTGAAAGTCCATCAAGGTGGCTTCAACATCAATAGCAACTACATCTACAAGAGGAGTCATCACTTTTCCTACAGGCGTGTCCTTGAAATCTAAAACATTCTCAATCATATCCTGCACAAATAAAAAGAACATCATATCATTAGTATACTCTTAACTCACGACTATGAAAAACGACTATAGCCATGCTTTGCTAACACGGTACACCTAGTGCAGATCTCATTATATAGAAATTCATTCTAAATACCCACAATATTTCTAAAAGAAATTTTAAGCCTACACGGTGACTGCGATCTTTAGAAGATGCAAATACTGCTTAACAGATAGCAAGATCATAACAATTAACACTAGGGGCCCACATATCATTGTCAGTCATTTACTTGAATTTTTTATTTTGTTTTGCTTTGCTCAATGATATTCATCATCATTCAAAGCCTCTTGCAGAAGGATGCCAGAAATATAAAATGCTGTGAAAACTTTTTAGTTTATGAGCACTAACCCATAAAAGAACATAAGTCATTCACAGGCACTTTGGACAGAGAAATCTGAAATAACTAAAATAAACACTAAACCCAACAGTGGAAATGATCATAAATATCAGGAAACAAAAAAAAAAAGACCTGCAAAAGAATATGCAATAGGTCTGAAAAAGCTTAAAACAGGTGCAATAATAAAAACAGTTCACTTATAAGTTTTTAATACAATGATACAAAAGTTTTGGCTTCTGAGAAATAACTTTTACTACTTTATTCCCTGAATTATCCAAAACACCAAAAATTGCAGTCCAATTATTTTTCTGGGATTAAGTAGCCTGAAGGACTTAAAGCACTGGACTGTACTTTTGAAAGTATCATTTTGTTCACAATAAACATTGTTATTATGTATTATAATCAAAACATGGAGAGCCCCTCGTGGAGATACACAAATAGTTCAAATAAGGTTGCACCTGTAAGCGAGGCTCTACCTAGCTTTGAAACCTATGTGAAATTTCACTTATCACTTTTTGATAAAAGTAAAGACGTTTCATATAGGGTAGTTTCACAAAATCCCCAATTCAGATCATATAATTGGACTGCAATTTTTACAAAAACCTTCAAATTTTCAACAAGCAGCATAGAAGAAAAGCTTGTAAGTCCAATATGGAACAAAGAATCTATAAGATTAAGAGATAGGTCCATGAGACAGGATTACATACTGCTAACATAGAAGTAAGATTATAGTCTGCCAGCATAGAAAACAGAGCATAAGATATGGCAAGTGATCCGTATCTTCAAGGATTAGTCCTGTTGAGAGGACAGTGCTGTGGCCATTGTAAGGGCCAGCAGCTGATCTTCCTTCCCCATGAAATTTTATTTATGATAAGTGTGGGGAAACTGGAAAACTGTCATGTATTGAACCCAATTTTACCAATAGACTAGATAGAAAGATAAAAGTGCAAACTCTTGCAAATATGGTCTCAGGTAAATTCCAGCTAGCTATTTCATGACAATAAAAAACCACTTTTTTGGTCAGTCAAGATTACGGGTGGGTTGTGGGAAATTCAGGCCTTTGAGACCCGGCTTAAAGAAATTGGCTATTGTTTTTGTTTGCAGATAAACAAAAAAAAGTAAGATGAATGCTGTCAAGATTCTTACTTGAATCCCAAGTCCAAGAGCATCTAGTTGAATTTCCATGGCAGAAGACGATGCACCTTGTGATAAGGGAAGCTTTGAAAGCCCTTCCAAGTTAACCATGCTTGTGTTGGCATGGAAGACTCTACCATACCCAGTGTGGTCTGAGATAGAAGCCTGGTCTTGAGCAATAACCAAGGAATAAAATAGTATGGGCAACACACCCTCATAGTTTTTAACACAAAGAACTGTAAAGGCTTACTTTACAGCAGGCTTCAGACTTGCTATCAGCTTGTTTGTAGATTCCATATTCTCAACAGTGGTGAAGTTAACCACCCCACAAGCATGATGCAGGAAGTTAACCAACCCACAAGCATGATGCAGGACAGTGTGTAAATACAGGGGAAAGAAGTCTGCAGGCTCCATGAGAATGTCTGTATCACCATCGTTCATCTGCTCAACAGACTTCTCCCAGTAAGGCAGCAGGGCTTCCAAAGGGCTAGACACAGATATGCAAGGAGCCAACAGAGTTCTAGCAAAAACATCACCCCTTGATACAACATTGAAGAAACGATTGTCCCACCCCTGCCTACGAACTGCTCTGGCAAGAACTTCATTTCCAATCAGAGGAAAACCAAATGTGGTAGCGAAAACAGGGATGTCCTTACCCCATTCCTCCAAACTTGAGAGTGTGGCCAAAGTGGCAATTGCACCTCCAATGGAATGGCCTGTAAACAAAACACTTTTCCCTGTACCAAGCGCCTCTACAACCTGAAGAAGCAAAATGCAGTTTGATTAATGCTAAGTACAAAACACTACAATCTAGCAATGAAAATGCGTATTACCTAGTCATAAAGTTCCTCCAGTATTGTTTGCTAGATTTGGCTGGATAGATACATACTACATAGCAAATTGCTAGATTACAGAGTACCATTAAGCCCTCTCTAGATGGAGGACTCGAGCAATGACCGAAGGGAGAGTATCAGATATATAGATCAATGAGTGGGAAGCTAAACAATGCCCTCTGGGACAAAGGACTCTCAACCAACAACAGAGTATTAGATTTATAGATCTAGGAGTGAGAGGACCTTCTTCTAAGTAGGTCTTCCTTTCTCCTTTGCTGGGTTTGGCCAGATGGATAGACAAATTAGACTAAACTATGTATAATCAAAATGGGTTCGGGTTTGGCTGCCTTTAGGTAGTGTCTATCATCTTTGGCTGTCAAGAGAGAACCACCGAAACCCATTCGGACCCATCAAGTTGATTTAGGCTAAACCTAGAGTTTGGGCCCCTTCAGAATTCATTGTAATGGTAAAGCTATCTTTTTTGTTTGGAAAATCTAAATTTTCTGCTGATAGTATTGGGGATCATTTTTCTCCTAAATGGATCAGACTACTTGGGCAAACGGACGAACCTATGAGAAATTGAGTTGCTTTACTCCAGACATGTAGGAATGAATCTTAAGGACATTCTAGCCCAGTGAATCTACTCAATCTTAGATAGGCCTGGCCTAAGATGAGGAACAAAATTGCACCCAAATAATAGGCCCGAAACCTGTGAGGCTTTTGCAAGGAAGGATAACTACTACTTTTTAAGCTTGCCCACGCTATATAAGACCTGGCACAGTCCTCTTTCAAAAGCCCCTTCGTAAGAACAATGGTGTAATCCTATAGGTGGACTATCTCTAAAATACTAACTGCACAAATACCCACTTTTGATTGAGTGTAGTTTTTCTCCTCGATAATGCCTAATCTCGGCCATAGAGCCCACTATATAGAGCAAGACACCTTCCAAAACTTTCCACTTATATTAGATATCGATGTCAAGGAGTTTCTAAATCTGGGTAGATTGCTAACGACTGCACATTGTTTCTTAGACATGAATTCAGGGTATATATGTACAGATTCATAACACGTTTATTACATTTTAGCCCCATTCATAGTCAAATCTGACCAACTAAGCCTGAAATAATTTACTAATGATGCTACAAACCTGTTGTTTGAGGTTGGCGTCCCAGATATGTAAAAATTTGCTGAGAGCCTCTTTGTAGACAAGGCCTGGTTCGTGGGGATCCTTTCTTGTAGTCCCATCCACCATGGACGGAAAATAATTATTGCCCTCACTGATTTTGCACACATCAAATTTGGTATTTGTTTCACGAAAGGCACTGGAATCCATATATGCATTTGTGGATTTCTCTTTCTTGTATAGAACACATCAAATTTGGTATGTGGATTGAGTTCTCTTTTGGATGATTATATCTCAAGATTTGCAGCCTTATTTCCCTTTCTTATATAGTTTTATAGTGTCCATGTATGCATTTATAGCCCTCGTTGTCAGGGCTTAAATCTGACCATACCCGTCAACAAATTTTTTAATGACGGTTATCTATTTGAAGGTGCCCTTAAAATATTAAGGCATATTTTAGTATAATAAATTTATGTATAACTTAAATATATATATCATTATAATCCTATATAAATTTTGACGGTTTGTCTAAAATCTCTCCTTTAATTTGATACAATCTGTTTAAAATTTTGATTGTATTTTACGGCAAAAATACCTAAATACGGTCATACGGTCGTCAAATTTAAGCATTGCTCGTTGTGAGCCATTCCATAAAAAAGAAGTTTTACTAATATAAAGGTCTCGTTTAACTCGTCAGCCTAGGCAATACCTATAATTATATATCAAACAATATCTATGGAAGCCTTTGGAAACTAGATCACCTCAAGAGTTTGACTCTATTTGATGACGAAGACATCAACTTTTCAATTTATAGCATAAAATTTTTGAAAACAAAGTGCGTGAAAACAACACTATACTACCTATTGAACAAACCCATCCAGGAAAGGAGAAATAGTTGCTTCTTCTCATGAGCATGATTCATTAGGTTAGCTTTAAGACAATAATCATCTAGACAAACTACATAAAGGAAAACACCAAAAACTTATACCTTCTTATTTTTTGATGTTCTATTGGTTGAAAACTTGATTTGCTCCACCCCTCCACATGCTTTGCACATTGATTTATGACAAATAGGGGCTTGACAAGATTTGTGGAGAGCCAAATCTCTCACTCATGCTCAAAACTAAGCATGCTAGGTGAATCCATGGTGCTAGTTGCATAATCATGTTGTCAGTCTTCATTCATCATGCATTTGGAGAATGCCAAAATTTACCTCGAATTGGACCATAATCCCCAAAACAGACTTGAACCTTATTGGGACCTCATGTACTTTTTCATTCGTCTCCTCGTATGTTGTCACAGAACATGGATCCTCATTTGATCCTTAGAAAAGAGATTTAGGATATGGCCTAGTAGGCCCCTCCTTAGCAACAATCACATCCTCCTCCCAAAGATATACATCTTCTTGGTTCATTCTACTTATGTTATTTGCCACAAAGCAAGGGGCTCCTCAAAGGAAACAATAATTTCATGCTCTTCTAGTTCTCTAAGAATGTCTAGCCACAGGAGCTCTCCTACAGGAGACAGTGACTTCATCCTTGTTTGAGCATTGACCAATCTCTATTACAGTCAAGAAATCATCAATAGTCTCAGTCTCCACAAGTTACTCAACATTTGATCTTGCATTTGAAGTGTATGGCTCACCTTCCTCTAAATCTAAGTCTTCATTAATTATGAAGGACACCTCATTCTATACCATGAGATGTTGATCTTTAGTCTCAACACTTGTTGGGACCATGCGTTGAGTTGAGTGTGTTGTAATGATATAGATTAGGAATTAACAATGTTTATCAAAGAGATTTGGATATGGGATGTTGAGGGAATTGAGGTAATTTTGGGTTGCAAACTGTACCTTAAAAGCCACCAACTTATTAGAAATTTCTGAAACAAGGCTTTTAAATTAACCATATCTTTTGGATCAAAGTACTTAATAGGAGGAGAGGTGGGTGGGCTCAAGATTTTCATTGGATCATAATGGAATTCTTGAGAGGGGTCACACAATGGAGGCAACAAGGAGGCTATAGGAATAAGAACACTTGTTTTGGGAAATATAAGATCTTTCTCAATCTAGAAAATTATATCATCTAAGAGATTTTAATAAATAAATGAGTGTAAAACCTAGTGGAGGAAGCACTTGGATAGGTATCATCTCCGAAGGCCTCTTGCATATGGAGTTGAAATCATCCATGGATTTTATTGGGGCTCTCTTTATGGTGGTGAAATTCTCAATTAGACAAAATTATCCACCTTCTTCTTGAACCACTCATGCAATAGGTCCTCCAATTGGTCCCAACTAGTAATGGAAGTGGGCACAAAATTTCAAAATTAGTCCAGGGCTTTGCCCTCGATAGATATGACTAGTAATCTAAGGGAAAAATTTTATCCATGATGCCATGAATCTTGCATAGATTTATTACATCTTACATGTGATTAGCAAGTGACACGTAGCCTTTTGCATAAAAATGAGGGAGTGCTCTCAATGTAGATTGAGGAATAGGATCCCTTAGTTGTGGGAGCTATAGAGGATCCCTAAAATCCCAAGCAACAAATCTAGTAGATTTATTAGATTAGGCGTCATATTTGAAACTATGTTGAGATGGATATAGATTTGTAGGCTAGGCCTAATTTGTTAAATATTATTAGAATTAAGAGGCCATCAACCTTGTAAATCATATGTATTTAGTTATTCCTAATATTGTTTGTAAATGCATTCATAAAGGATGGAGGATTCACCGACAATGGTAATTATTTAAATTAACTGGTATGATAATTAATTATTTACTAGCAATAGTAATTGATTATTTACTGGCAGTGTTTACTATTTACCTTTTGAGCATCTTTTACTTTAGGAATGTAAATGAGGTGATAAGGTCAAACTAGGCACCCATATTCGAGTGGCTATTATTGGGGGTTATGGAACACATAAGAAGGAATCCTTGCATAACTATTGATAGTCTATGACATTTTGTAAGATCATCTCCTATTTCCAAGGGATTGTATGACAAACTAGGTGCCCAAAATGGAGAGAAAATTTGACACGGTTATGACAGGTTGTAAGAGGCTATAAGAAGTTGTAATCGACTATATTTAGCATGTTGACGAGATTCCTAATATGAGGCATTGGAATTTGCCCAATTTTGGATGCCACATCTTCTCTATTCTCATGCAGTATGTAATTTCTATATAACAAGTGATTGATGAGGTAGAGATGTAGTGTGTTAAAGTTGCATAGATGTATAGGTGCTGAAGGAGAGTTGGAAGTGATTGTATTGCATTCTTGTTTTAAGATGATAGATACTTGGCCTCTCTTCTTGGTGAAGTTTTTTCCTAAAATGGTTTATCCATGTTAAATATTGGGTTATGTGTAAATCTCTTATTTTTTACTAGTTTTCCTTGTTGTTGATTTTACATGTTTAAATCTCCATTTGGCATAATGTTAAAAATCAAATTTGTAGTTTAATTTTAGATTTCCATATTATAGTGATTTGTCTTCATTTCTAACAAATATGAGATTTTATGGGGTAAAAGTTTAGAACCATGTCCACTTTTGGCCAAATGAATAGTTTGTATTGAAATCGTTTCATCTGAAACCACGTATCCCCTACATGGCATAAAATAGTTTCGCTCGAAACCTTTTCAAATTTATAAAATTTGATTTTGAATTTGAAAATTGAAAATTTCCGGTGAGAGAGTTTTGCCTAAATTTTTTCCTAACAATATTGTCTCGTCCAAAATTGCCTTATCTGGCATCCCATGTGGCAGTCAACCCATTTTTAAAAAAATTGAACAAAACTTCAAGTTCAACTCCAAATTTCTTCAGCCAAAGGGTATTCATAAAAATATGAAAATACCCTTTGGTAGATCTCAAAGTTAGAATTTAGAAATATAATTTTTTAAAATATTTTGATTAGTTCTATTATGATTATTTTTTAAATTTATTGCAAGTAGGTTATTATGAACAAACATAATGTTGATTAGAAATATATATATATACACACTTAAATTTTTAAAACAATATATGGAGAGGAGAGAATCTTCTCCAAGATAGTATAATGTTTTTTATTTAATGATAAAAAATTTAGATAAAATTTGACATCCCATAAAAATATGCCAATTTGAGTAAATTTGACTTTAAAAAATTATTAAAAAATAAATATTTATCATTTTTTTCTTTCACACACTAGATTTTCAAGTTATCTAAGTGGGAAATTTTTTTTTAAAAAATGATTGTTTTAAATTTTGTGATGGTCCATCAACCTCACTTTTTTTCAAATTTTTTAGCAATTAAATTTATGCTCTGAAATTTATAAAAAATATATCCAACTAATTTTTAAAAAATTCAAAAAATTATAAACATAAATTACATTAAGAGTTATATATTTCATTAGTTTATATCATTTTAAAAGTTAAAACATAAACATCGCTTTTAGGTGCTCCAAGTTGAAAAACTGTATTTGTGTGGGCCATTTCCTTCATAATAAAAGTGTGACACATTTCTGAACTTTTACCCTATGACCAACAGAGTTGCATGTTGGATGATGCATGCTCCTAAGAGCTAATTTTCCTATGATTCTCCACCAAAATCATAGGATATGGAACCAAAAGTTATTGAAGGATGAATCAAAATGATGAATCCTTAGATTTGTCTTATTAGATGTGCCATAAATTGTTGGTGATGTGATATTGTAAACACTTGATGCAAAAATTAGGTACACCCTATATTTGTGCCACATGTGGAGTGTAACAATGGGAAGCCTTGTGAATAATTGAACTCAAAACATGTGACGACCTCTAGGATTGAAACTTTGGATCCTTGTATGATATGCAATGAGCTCTCAATGACCATTTATAGAGAAAAGGGGGCAAGAGAGGAATGCATAAAGAGAAATCCTAATATATAGGAGTGATGCTTTAAGATTAAGACATTTTTTTCATGGCATAAGTATAATAACACACAAATTAAGAGTCAAGGGGGATGTGGAGAAACATATGCAATGATGAAAGACAAGGGACAATATTTGCGCAATCATCCATAGACACAAGTTCAAAAACTACTCATGAGAGACCAACAAGTACTGAAAACACAAGACAAGGCTACCTAAATGTAAATGGAAAATAGAAATAAAATGAGACTTCCAAACAAAGACAATGAACAAAGAAAATAAAAGTATCTTAGTTTCCAAAGCAAGCAAAACTTAACAACTACACAAAATGCGAGAATAGATTACACATTTGCATTAGCTATTAGAGCTTTGAATAGAGAGAGAGAGAGATCTAGAGAGATACAACTAGCTCTCTCAAACAAATGGATGCTCAATTATATTTGATCTCATTGTGCATGTGGGAAAAATATTCTTTGGATCAGATTTTGTGTATGAATAGGGGAAATCCTTTCAATTATGCATGTCAACACCCTATTGAATCTAAATCTATTAGTCTCTAGGGCCAAATTGAATGCTAGAATGGTCAACCACAACTCAAGGACTAAATTAATTGGGTTACCCATTTGGCACTACACTCAACACATATGGTATAGGCCTTATATGACTCCTAACATTCCTCTACACATGACACTACAAGGTTAGATTCACTCCTATAAATCTACCATGCTATTGACTAAGGCTGTAAACTTATCCAATCCTCTATTGGGCTTTACAAATACCATTAAAACTTCATCCACCACCTAAACTTGGTTGCTATACTACCCTTTATTTATTGCAACTGGTCTTTTCTCTTAGGGAGTTCCTAGACCATTAATCAAGGCTAGTTGGATGGTCAATGAACACCCCAACACCTATCCACTTATAACCCCCTTTGGCTCCTAGAAGTCATTAGATCAAAATATCTAGTTGTGGACAGAGTGCACAACACAACATGCCTTTTCCCTCATTTGTATCTTATTAACCAATTACATCACTATGCTTACAATACACATGCCTATCAGAATGCCACATTATGCAACTTGACTTGACACCATGCATGCAAATATCTTTGATGATTCATTGATTGGTCCAATGGACCAATTAAAATTAATCTTATGTTTCTAGTTGATGACATGTACCACCACACCCTAAATTCATATCACAAGCTTCTTTGGGTTTAAGAGTTACCTCTAGATTCAACAAACACCTTGCACCAATTTTGATCCCACAGAGATTTAGAAGCATTAGGGTGAAATTTGTTCATGCAACTATATTCTAGTTTTTCAGTATTTTTTTCTAGTTTTGTCTACATCCTAGTAATTGGCATTTTCGGAGGCCTTCAGAGTGGAATTTGGGGTCAAGACTCTCTCTGGTTGCTTTTGAGCAGTAGCCACAGGCAGGGCTCAATGCAACTCAATCTAGCTCTTTAGGAGATCTTTCCAACGAGTCCGAAATGTCCAGATTTTGACTAGCTGGGCAGAAGTTATGACCCTGCCTAGTGGGGTCCAAAATTTAGTAGTTTTTTGAAATTTTGAAAAATTTGAAAATTTGAATTTTAGTAGTTTTGTCACCTTCCAACTATCCATTTCAAATTCTATGGATAAGGTGACCTTTCACATTCTTGCTCATTGTATATATTCAACTTTTGATGCAATAAGAAATCCTCTTTGGTTGCCTGCAACTTCTTACAAGTTCTGCACATTGAGCATTTTGTTTATTTTTACAATACCACAGGCCCAACGCTAGGTATTGTTATCTGAATTCTCCATTAAAATTCAGATCAAATTTATACATGCTATGTGGCTTCCTCCTACTTGTCCAAGCTCAAAGCAACATAAACCATGAATAAAATTAGACTTGAAGTCTAAATGAGGTGGGTATATAATATTCTTGGTGTTGGGAGCCTTCGTCTTCCCACTCTTAAAACATTAAATAATCTAGACATAAGCATAGAATAAACTCAGGCCTAAGATTATTTTGGGTCGACAGACTCTTCCCCTTATGTCCCTTACCTTGAGGACCAACCTTGCAACATCAACACTCCTTCAATGAATGGTGGGAATTCCTTCCCAGTTATCTTGCAAATGCCCCTGACTCCCATTGATTGTAAGATTATTGAGAGTGATGGCTAGTGCAGATGTTGGCATCAAATGCACAAAAGAACTTGAACTCCCCGTGGGCTAGAACATCATTTAGATGAATGACTAGTAGGAACTCTTAGTATGAAAAGCACAAAATGACTCAAACATTTTGCATGCTAGTAGATTAAGAGATCAAAGGGCCAGCAAAATCCAATGCCTCAATCAAAAAATGACTTCACTTGCATCATCCTAGAACATGAAGAACATGGTCATCATGAATATGAATTCAAAGCTTAGTTGTAGCACAAAGGAGTTAACAATCAACATGAGGGCAAGGACCAACATGCACAAGCATAAAATAAGGCCATGTTAAGATACCTTAGATCAATTATTAACACATAGGGTCATTAACAAGAAAGAAGGGAACAATGGAGGCTTATAAAGACATCAATGGGTCCCATTGAATCAAATATCTTGGATCAATTATTAGTGTTAAGGGCACCAAAATACTTGCAGAAAGCTAAGAAAGGGGAACTAGAGATAAGTTGCAAAAGGGGCATGAGTTTAAAAATGGAGTGCAAAAATTGGACTACAGTCAAAATCATAATTTTTTTAGCAATTTCAATCACCATCTTTCAGTGAAACTACCCAAGTGGTTGGAAGACCATTGTAGTCATTACAAAACTTCCCCTAGTGATTTCAAAATCATTCCTTAACAACAACTGATGGTTTCACCTAAAAGCCAAAAACACTCAATTTCAACTATTTCCTATTCCTCTAAAGCCTACTCTAAGATGTTCCTACCATCATGAACATTCTCTAGCATCTATGTCCAAGCCCTTGTTTTATAACCTCTTCTTCCTCGTTCCATGAAGTCAAACTAATCTATATTCAAATCATACCTCCCAAAAATGTGAGCTTTTAGTCCCCAAAATCTATGAAGAATCTGAAAAGAGGGACGCCCCTTTCAACTAATGACACGGTTGCCATCTCACTTTGCACCATAGAAGAGAAATAAACCAAAAAAAATTGGAAGATCTATGTCCCCAATTTTCTAAATTATATGATAATATCAAAGTGCTTGAACATGGATGAACTTGATCGGCATTGATTTTCTCCCCCAGGGTAATGATTTTAGTGCTTGGACACAACATCCTTCCCTTAAGGTTCAAGACCCTTGTAGGATGCTCATTCATGACTTAATAAGAAAATAACATAAAGCAGTTTCCTCCCTTTACAAGACAATACATGCTTGCCTTTCAATAACATAGTCACTTTCAAAAAGTTTCATGTCTTACATGTAAGGGATTACAAACACAATATCACATACATAGAAAGGGACAACATTTACACCCACTTTGACACGAACAAATTTAGAATCAACAACAAACTTCATTCTTAATTGTCTACTCATAAGCAAATTAGGACCTTCTTTGATCCAACCCAAAGCATAAAGCTTTGGATGTTGATAATTTTCTGGGCCGATCTTTCAACCAAATTTTGACAAATGAGGTTAGCTTGCCAAAAAGAAAAAGTGCATCAATTTTAACTCCCTTAACTTGAATTTTGATGTTAAACAATGCTTCTTGAGCCAACAAACTCTTTTTTTTAGTAGGGCAAACAAGTGCGATTTTGGAGGGCGTGTGTATTGAGCACCAAGGAGGACGGGAGATGGGGAAGAGAGGGTAAGAAAGAGGAAGAGAGTGGAGCTACGTAGCAGATAACTAGTAGTGTGTGACATGGAGGGGAAGACAGAAAGAAGAGTGAGTGGGAAGAGGAAGGTGTTAGGCAGGGCCCACATATGATAGAAGAGAACAACAGAACAGAGGAGGAGGAAGGCTGCACAACAGTGAATTGGAGTAGTAAGAATGACAGTTTAAGGCAGGGGAAGGCAGAGGTAATTCCAGAAACTGAACGCAGCCAGCAAGGGGCAAGTGGACGAGAAGAGGATAGGAAGAAAATGAGAATTTCAAGAGAAGAAAAGCCCAGAACAGGGGACAGTCTGATTTATCATTGTATGTAATTAGGCATAAAACGCCAGCAGTGTGTTTTCTGTTTTCAGCTGATATAATGGATGAAAAATACTATTTTCATGTCATCAGATGTTGTGTGATTTGGAGAACTCATTCCTAGTTAAATGCTTAGTTACTAGCTTGTGTTGGTGGGTGATTGCTCATTTGGTGTGTTAAAAATGTATATGCGTGTGTTATTTGACCTGTAGCACAGGGCATAGCGTGGAGGTTGGTCTCTATGCCACCTGCAACAACAGTAAGAGGTGAAGCCAGTTAGCAGAAATAATCTGCAGCAAAGGCATGTGGCTGCTTCCTCGGTGAGAGGTGGTTTGGAGTCATCAGCATTCTACTTAAACATTATCTATTTCAATGGTCAAACAATCAATAGTGAATTTACACTTTATTCATATTAAAAAGTGATAAATATTTGTTCTATTTTTATTAGTCAAAATTGACATCTGACTGATGAAGTGAATGATGTTTAAGATTAAGCAGTCGTCAAGCACTGCAAGTGCCTTTATGACATCATCAAGTTCTCAGGGTATGGGAAAGTATCTGGATGTTGGAGAAGGTTTAGACTCGTAGAGAAGAAATATTAATTAAATATTTCTAATTTTTAAATTGTTCTCAAGGGGCCAATTATGAAACCGCTAGGGCATTGGGGAAAAAAAATTTAATCTTGAGAGATGATTATGCAAATTTCATTACAACTATTATAGAGATTTCAAAAAACACATGAAATAGCATAAACAAAAAAAACAATAAAACCATAACACATACGTGGGGAAACCCTTTCCATAGAAAAACCCCATTCCAAAACCTGCACAATGTATTATCAAATCTAGAAACAGATTACAACACACTTGCAATGCAAGTTCTTATAGGAGTTTCCACCTCCACTCAATCCTGGAGAAATTTCGGTAGGCATACTACTTGCAAACAAAACTCATTTCAAAATTCCTCCTCAAGCCTTCAATTTATAGACTTCTTCCAACTTGGAAAACCATTTGTAGTTTACAAAATCATTTGCTAAAACTCCCATGAGGTGTGGTGCCCAAGATTGACAAGATTCCAGGCTAAAATTAGGCTCACGTACAAAATATTCTCCCCTATTTTTGACCCTTATAGTTGTCATAGAATCTGTCATAATACCTCTAAAAATAGTCCTTCCATGATATACTATCATGTGGACATCTTTTGACAACTAATATTTTAATTTTCAAGGCACCTACATTGGCAAAAATGCCAATTAAGAATTTACACCCCTACATTGTTTTGGAGCTCAATAACAATAATAACTAATAACTGACTGTGGGAAAATATTAAATGACAAATATAAAAAGTAGAGACACCTAATTTTCCAACACAGAAGACATGTAATTAGGATTATAAAATAAGTCCCAAAATTGATTAGAGAAAATAAGAGGGAGGATAGTGAGGCTGGAAGAGTGTTGTAGAGGTCACAGAAAAATGAATTTGAGTTGGACTCATGTTTATAGTGAGCCTAAGATACTTAAACCTGTAACCGTCATTGGGGTGGACATTTATCCGTGGTAGATCACATTTTATAGACTTTTGTCCCAGTCGTAGATTTTTTGAGTTCATCTGTGCTTAAAATAATTCAAATCATGTTTGTTCTCAATGCATGTAGTTTGATGCCTTGTATAAGGCATAGCCATCTTTGTTTACAGATCCTATCGTATCAGAACAGTTTCTTTACTCAAATTAAGTAAATAAAACAAACAAAGAACATATAAATATGGACACTGCTGCCTTGCAACCAAAGCAATATCTTGCTACGGTGGAAAGGTTGTGCAAGCACTAACAATAATCTGTGGAAGGTGTAGGAAGACGAAGCTGGATGAACTTGTGTAATGAAGTAATGTATATAGAATCTGAAGCAAATAACAGAATAAAAACACATATGGTAAGAGATATTTATTTGGAGAACCCCTTCCAAATTAAAAAACTAATATGGTAATCTTCTTTACATTTTATAAAATATAAAAAATATACATCATCCTTCAACAAAGGAGACTAATTTTCACAAAGTTCTATACTGCAGTAACCCTACAGGTTAGTATATCTACATCGTAGTTAAATTGTTTTTATTTATTTAAAACTCGGAAGTTGATGCTTGCTTACAACGAATTTGGATTTCCTTTTCTTTTGTTCTGTTTAATCTTTAAAATGATTTTTTGTTTTCTACAGTTTCAAAGTTTAGATCTCTGAGATTTTGTGATCTAGCCCAGCAAAGTGACCTCAGAAGTGCTAAGTCATTGTGTTAATTTTTATGTAGTTTGGACAGGTGTTCTAGTCTCAGGTGGAGATTACGAGGCTGGAAACACAGCTGGAATAATTATCTCCATACCTAGATAATTGATTTCTCGAGAGACTTCTAGATATTATGGTTTAGAGTCTAATTAATCCTAGCCATTGATTAAGATTAAATCATGGCCATTGGTTTTCAATGAGGGGATTATAAAAGAGGATCAATAGGCATTTGGAAAACACAGATGCGAGAAGTATTTGCAGCGATAGCAAATAAATAAATTTGCGGTGATAGCAAATTGATTTGCAGTGAAAGCAAAGGGCGCAGTGATAGCGTTGGAGAGCAGTGGAATTGCCGGAGAAGGAAAATATTGCCGGAGCAATTTCAGCAGGAACAATTGAGGGAAGGGAATTTACAGGAAAGAAATTTCCAGAGCTCTGCCAGTAAGAGGCAAGCAATTTTGTATCTCTTGATTTTCTGTAGTTGAATAAAATTCATATCTGCTGACTGGTTTTCCCTTCGGGTTTTTCCAGGGACAATTTGTCCAAAATGTTGTGTTGATTTTATTTTTCTATCTCCGTGATTTTTCCGTGAAGTTGCAGCTGTGTTATTATTTAATATTTGCTGTAAATTAATTAATTTTTCGGCAGCCAAATAATCTTATAAGATAGGAAATTAATAATCAGTAGCTACAATAGATTTTTCACACATTGAAGATCGTAGGTATGGCTTTACGGAAGGTTGAAAGGAGTTACAGCACTCCAATTGGGTGGCGTCTGGCTACTTTTGATGAAACCAGAAATGCGCTAGAGAAGATTAAGGAGCAAAACCTTCTAAACAAATGGGATAGAGTGCGTCTCTTGGACGGATGGATAACTGGTCCAGGCTATAGTTTTAAAATGGGAAATGACTTCAAAGGGTGTCTGGGCTACAGTTTTCTCATTCAAACTGAAGCTTCTGGTACGCTCTCTTATTTCAAGATTAAATTTCTATGAAAGCATACATCTGGTCTGTAGAAACTGTAAGTTAATAATTACCTAGTTTATCGTTTCTAAAATATTAGTTACAGTTATTACTTAAACCAAGAATGCCAAATAATGAGAATTTTATTATCTTCATACAGTTCAGCTTGTAATAACCCAAGTAAGCAATTCCATACATTTTGGTTTTTCGTTTGCCAACGACAGTTCTAAATACCATGTGTTTGCACCACCTAAACAAAAAGATATTTATATATCAATTGAAATTTAGAAAAAAATGCAACTAAATTTTTCTTCTTTAGGTAAGAGGCTCTTCTACTCATTCTATCATCTAGAAAATATATATATTTCTATATCAATTCAAATTTAGGAAAACTGACAATTTATTTATTTATTTTCTTAGGTTTATTTAAACATCACACATGAAATAGTTGATGATAATTTTAATTTTGGAAGTGGTAAAATATATTTTTTTAATTTGGAATTAATTGTTTTGGAAAAGATAATTATATCAATCTTTCAATTATAATAAGTAGTTGTCCTCATTTTAAATGTATACAAATATACTTTTTCTAAAGAAAAAATATATATAAGAACTAGATGAGCCCCTTATAAGCCCTCTATTGATGGCTATTTGGGCGATCAGATATACTATATCTACCATGTCAATAGGATCATGGGTCCCCAAGGATTCAAACCTAGGTTGCATGCTGACAAACACTCAACACCAACCAATCATTCTCGCCCCTATAGATTACTTGTAAGGAAATAGGTACATTCTATAACTAGTCAAAAAGTACAATGGAGTTCACAGTGCCTAACCCACTAAAAATATAACATTCAATGGCTCTCATTGTTTACAACAAAATATAGATTTTAATAAAGATTTGACAACTATACCAAGCCCTAAAATCTATATCAAGTGCAACAGAAAAGATTTAAGATAAAATTATTGCAACCAAATAAAAATAGATGTTACCGAATGATTTATGAAATGTGGTTGCTCCGAGTATTGCATAACTCCATTGTAGAGATGGTCGGGGGCCGGGTAAATGAGAATGAATTTGATTTTTATAAAGTTTGATAGAAATTGGTTTGGGTAGTTAAACAGATTTTTGATTCGGTGAACGGTAAAAGGTAGTTAGGGTTATGGTAGGCATTTTTACGGGTTTTAGATTAAAATAATAAATTAGGTTTATTTAATTTATTATTTTTGGGAGGTTATTAGCTCATAGGTAAATAATAAATTAATTTTAATTTACTATTTACGGGATATGTTAAAATGAAGGATTTAATGGGATATTTAGGGATTATTATGGATTTTATGAATAATGAAAGGTTCGGTCAATTTGGGATGTCTACATTTTGCCCCTTTTTGAGACAATGTTGCGAAGCAATATTGTTTCAAAGAAAGTTAAAACATAGGCTTAGATTTGGATCTTGGGTAGGCTGGGGTTTATATGGGGCTCATAAAAATGAAGCATTGGCAGATAATGCCCCCTCAAGAGGATATGCAGGGACAAAGGAGGTGGATAGGCTCTTGAGAAAGGAAGACAAAGAAAAGGATGAAGGAGTTATGCTGATTAAACGTTGAGCAACCTGATGTTTGATATGGCACCTGACGTTATGCACCAAGGTAGAAAGACCAAGGTGACGATGTGTCTTATGCCCCAGCGTAATACAACCTTGTCTAACGTATGAGGAAGTAAACTTAGAGCATTAAAGTCCTAATGCAAAAAAGGTATGTGGTGACCTTAGATGCACAGGATAATGCAAAAAGCTATTCCAACATACACAAGATATGAATATTAGCTGGAATGATATGGATGTGATTCAAATGCAAGATGAAAAGATAACACACACAAGCAAGCAAGCAAGCATGCACAAATGATTCAAAAACAAACAAGGCATTGCCCCTATCAAGCTGCAAACCAATGATTGATTAGATTGATTGATGCTGATAATGATGATGATTGATTGATAGCGTTGTTGATGTGGGAACGATTTATCCCGAGAACAACGCGAGGATTGGGTTGATAGCGTTGTTGATGTGGGAACGATTTATCCCGAGAACAACACTAGGATTGTGTTGTTGATAGGGGAACGATAAATCCCGAGAACAACACTAGGATTATGTTGTTGATAGGGGAACGATATATCCCGAGAACAACACTAGGATTGGGAACGATATATCCCATTGATGATGATGATTGATTAGGTTCACAACAAGGCAAGGAACAAGACCGTGGATGTGATTGGATAATTTGACCTGATTGATTGACATTGATTGGTATGGAAGGATACTTGCATGTAATTGATTTGATTTTTGTTGGATATTTGATTTTTTTGTATTTTGGGAATATTATGATTTTTGTGGCTTTTCAAATGGTATGATTTTTTGGATTTTGGCATGGGATTATGTGTAGATAGCCTTTGAATAGATACCAATGACAAGGGAAAACCAAACCACAAGGTAAGGATCAATAATGAATGGGGATGAACAATAGTGAATGCGATAGATAAAAAGATTGGATGAATGGGTAAGAGGATGGGTGATAGGATAAAGGTAGGAGCATGGAAGTGGGGATAGAAGGACAATGAATGGGAAATATATGATAGATGGATGAATTGAACTGAATATGGATGAAAGGAACTGAGGATGTGATCTCCAAGGACTACGTTGCATAGGAATAACCTAACCCCACTCTAGCTATGCCTTAGGATTCAATGGGGTGATGCTGATTAGGATGCATGATAGGGATAATGGTTGAAAGGGATGAATGGAATTAGTAGTGGATGGATGTATGGAGGATATTTTTAGAAATAGATGGATGGAATTGGGAGTATGACAAGAGGTGTCTAAAAGCATTTTTCAACATTTTGCCCCTACTCTTATCAAGATCAAAAAAGAGGAAGGAAAGATGGATGGTGCAATGAGGAAGGTATAATAGATATGATGGGTAAGGATGTCAAGATAAGATGGCAAATGATAGGATAGGATATGAGATGGGTAGATAGGATATGAAATGGGAAAGATGTGACAACATGCCCCCAAGTGTAAAGCACATAGATAATCACCTACACATGACGCCTGTTTGCCAGGTTTTCATCATGGTACTTATCCAAGGCGCCTGTTTACCAGGTTTTCACCAGTGGACGAAATGGTTTATCTTTACTATTTTTATTTTTATATTTTTTTTTGTAGGGGATAGTTGGATGGGACAGATGGGGGACTCAAGAGCTTGTTCCCATAGAAATGTCCCAAGATGGATAAATCACAGACCATGTCAAATGTCATTATTCTCATAGATGTTGGTAGGGAATTGCATGAGAGGGCAATGGATTTTGATGTGGATTATGAACAGTTCATGCAAGGAATGATAGGGGGTAGCAGTTTATGATGTGGACTAGGATAGAAGGATAGTGAAGTAGGATGGAGATAAATAGATAGATATGAAGGACTTATGCAAAAGCATGGACCATAGGGACATGATGGAAGAAATAAGTAGGATAGTACATGGAAGATGGGGAGATGGATGTATGTGGGAATGTTATGGAGTGGAAGGGAACCAAGACCAACGGTTGCACACACTGAAATGGATTTTGAAGCTTGGAAGGGGGATTTGGGAGTAATGGAGATGTTATCTTAGGGATTTGCCTATTTAGGTCTTTAGGAACCCAAATGGACTTATGAATTTTAGGATTTTGTGATAGGGAGCGGGATATTTGGGATTTTAGAATTGTGGATGATCCATTTGAACTATGTACTTTTTGCTTGGGGACCCAAACCATTTTGGTTTTGAAATTATCTTTTTGAGATGTGGACTTGGGTAGCATTTTTGAATTTTGATTTTTCTTTGATTCTTCGCATTTGTGCCATATGGCATGAGAATTATTGGGATTTTTAGCTTTATGGGTGGATGCATCCAAATTTTTATTTTTGAATCCCATAGGGGTGTTTAGGATAGCTTCATGTTTATTCAATGTGTGCATTTGTTGATCATGATTAGGAATTGTAGGGGATTTATGGGAACAGGATGTATGAATTAATTTGTGGCCAAAGTGATAAAGAGATTGGAGGATGGGGATATTAGGAGTTGGAAGGAGTAGAGGTAAAGTGGATGGAGGGATGTTTGGAGTTGGAAGAAGTGGATGTAAAGTGGATGGAGGAAGATGAATGGTCACATGCTTTTTGGGTTTGTAGGATGATGGAGGAGGAATGGAAACATATGTTTTATGGGTGCGATGAGGTGCACCTAGTTTGGGCTTAAATGGAGTGGATTTAGGAGGCGGAAGTGTGGTACCAACATCTTGAGATTGCTTACCATGGGGTGTATAACCAATACCATAGGGTTTTGGGGAGACTTTGACAAGGATGGGTTCCAAGTTACCTTGCTCATGAAGGCCTAAGCCTTTACCTTGATAATTCATGTTTTGGAGTATGCGGTGAACAATGGGACTAGGTGTGCTTTGGGAACTAGACTTGAGCTCATTATTGGATGGAGAAGTGGTAGACAAAGGTTTCTTCTCTCCCATTAAAGAACATTCATGGATGAAAGTACCCAGACTAATAGAATGTGATGGCGGAGTTGAAATAGAATCAATATGAGATAGTGAAGGAGCAATAGGATCTTGTTTATGCTCATTATGCTCATGAAGATTCGATGTATTTGTTTGATTATCTATGTGCTTGTGGGGACCAAGTGTCTCATCAAGGGAAGTGGATATTGTGGGATGATGGATAAGAATGGTGGAGGTTTCTTGAACATGGATAGTATTGGGACCATGAGTGGAAGGAGTGAGAAGCTCTTGATCACAGATAATATCTTGATCATAGAAAAGATATAGGTTATGAATAGGTGAAAAGGAAGAGCTTTGATCTTGATTTGGTAAGGGGCAAAGTTGATCATGCTTTAGATTTGACCCTTGACATAAATATTGAGTTTGGATAGGAATGGAGGTTTCTTGGATAGATTCAATGTATGGTGGAGAGTGAATTAGGCTTATGGCAGGTGGTTCTTCAAGAACATTTGAAGGTTCTTGGATAATTTGTGGACTAGAAGATGGGATTGGAGAAATAAGCATGACATTTAAAGGTTCTTGGATAGGGATTTGATGGCATGAGGATGGTGGTTGATTCCTTGCTAGTAGCCAATGGATCACATCCTTCATTAGTATACGAGTGGATGGACAATATAATGGATGGAGAATAATGGTAGATGGTGTAGGCGTAGAATGTAATGGAAGGATAATGGGATTAGATATGATAGGAGTGGGATTAGGATCAGATAGATGGACAACAGGATTGGGATTTGGATTAGGTGGGGGGATGATAGGATTGGTTGTGATAGGATCAAGACTTGGATTGGGTTTAGGAAGAGTTGATGGTTTAGACTTGTGTGGGGATTGGCTTAATGGAGTAGGATTTGGAAGGTTGGAAGGATTATATGATGGAGGTTCCATAAAGATGGATGAATGAGGACTAGTAGATGGATTGGTGTATGATTCCAAACTTGAGGTGGTGCCTCCCTTGTCAAAAATATCATTAAAAAGACTTGCGGACTCATGCTCATGTTGTGGAGGATTTTGAGATGGATATTGAGGAATATTCATGAGATTGGTTGATGTGGAGGGACTAGGTTGGCATGATGATGGGGGTGACTCATAGAATTCAGGTTGAATTTGTTGATGTTGTATGGATGATGGTGGTGAAGGTAACGAAGGGATTGATGGATGAGGAGGACTAGTGAATGGATTGGAATTGAAATTAGACATAATTTGTTGTTGTTGCATGGATAAAGGTATGATGGATGATGTGTTAAATGAAGGTTGTGGTTTTTGGGTTAAGATTTGTTGTTGTTGAAGGAGGGCTTGTTGTTTCTGGCTTTGTTGTTGAAGATATAAGGTGAGGGGACATGGTATGTGTGAAGATGAAGCATGGGTAGGGATCTGGACCTGTGAGGTTTGAGGTAAAGTTATTGTTGAATAGGTTTGAGGTATGGATGTGTTGGGTTGATATGAGTGGTAGATTGGTTGTGATAAAGGTTTGTATGAGGTGGATGGAGATGATTGATGGAGAGAGGAAGTAGCCCGAGCCTTGGCTTTAGCTTTTTCTTCTTTTCTTCGTGCTTTTTCTCTCTCATAGATATCATCAGGGACTCTAACTCCACAATCATAAAAGTATTGCATAAAATAATCAGGATCATGATTCATGGAGAGATGAACAAGTTGTAATGTTTCAGGATCTTGTTGAAGTTGAAGTGTAATGGGATTCGTTTCAGTATAGTCATGTGTGGGTTTAGGAGTCTTGGGAGGAAAATCTTGGGTTGTGTTGTGATGATAGGAATGTTCTTGTGGATAATGATCATCATAGATATGTTGAACCTCTTGTATTTCCTCATAGTCTTGAGATGATAGTGATGTTGGTGGAGGCCAAAATGGAGAGATATATGGTTCATGGGTATCAAAATATGCATCATGATCTACCATATTCTCATCATTATTATATCTAGGAGGGCCTCCGCAGAGTATGAGTTTTGGTTTTTGATTTGTCCTAGATTTGTTGATGGTCACAACCATTTTGACGTTAAAGAATAAGGATTAGACTAGGTGGGAAATGAATTAGGTGGGAAATGGATGGATCAATTGAAAGAGCTCCTTAGGATTCAAAGTGACAAGGTTCCACTTGAGATGTCACACAGAAGGATGATAGGTTCTCAATTCTGAAAGTCAAGTTGGTGATATAGGAGACAAGTTGTAGTGATGATGATGATCAGGCACACACAATCATATAAGACACACATCAATTCGATTGGTTGTTTTTGATGACACTTTGATGTTTTGCAAACACTTGTAAACATGCACGATCCTAGGCTAGGAAAAGACAATACTTGTTGAGTTCCCACTTGGTTTTACCCAGCCGCGCCTACTTATGGTGTATAGCTCCAGGAACTTGGGGCACGGGCTCCCCCTTACAGTGCACTCACTTCTCAGGCACACCAAGTTCCAGGTCCTAAGACGCGCAGATCCTGAGGTACCTTACTATCTCTGCCATAAGCCGCGAAAATATGGGACGGCTATCAGAGTTTCCTCCTGTATCAACAAGTAGAGGGTTTTTGGCCACTACACAAAAGGGTTCTAGTGAATATCCGGGGGACCGGCACCTTACGAGCGTCCAGCAAGCCACTAAAGGCTTTGACTAACCCTACTAGGAGTTTTAATATACACAAAGTACACCTCCTTTCGAGCTAGCACTGTACGGTAAGCGCTAATACCGGTTAGACTTGGCTTTCGCCTTATCCTCAATTTATATAGCGGGCCGGACGAAAGTCCCGCTTGGGGTCGCAAATGAGTTCTCCTTGCGGATGTGTCTCAAGAGCAGGCCCACTCTAAGGATAACAAAAGCGAGGAAACACGTTGTTTTTGGTCTCCAAGATCGCATGAAACGCAAGGAGAGAGCATACACAACGCCTTTGCCTCACACTCGCATGGGGTTCATTTTAATTCCAAATCTAAATGTGTGGGTGGTTATACAAAATGTCAAAGAAATGCTTTTGATTCTCAAGATCGCCGAATGGCGCAAGAGAAGAGCATACGCATTCAATGACAAAATTGCAAGCCACAAGACATCGTAAACACTTGTTAATTTTAACCCTTTCTTATGATGTGATCTAATCTATAAAATGAAGACACAATGTTTCAAGATTAGATTCTTTGGCAATCGATCCTGCAACAAACTGATTAGTAGTTTGAAAATTTTATCTTTGACAGGCGTGTAGCTGCAAGAAAATGTTAGATCAAGATAAAACAATCCTGCAAAAAACCCAGACAAAAATATTAGTGCTCAACAAGCAGAAAATGTTTGATGTTTTTGAAAATGATAGAATTTCAGAGAATTATACCAGAAAATCAGATATGAGTTTGACAAAATGGATTGTATCACGATGTAGTTCTTTGAATCAGCTTTCTAACGCCTACAAAAACATGAAAATCCGATGTCAAATGAAAAAGTTAGGCCTGTTTAAATGAAACAGCCTCCAAGGGCTAGAAATTGGCACTCTGGCGGTTTGTAAATTTTGTGTTTGGCAATTTTCTGAAATTGTTCACATGCTTTCTATGATTGTTCACATGTTGCTTTTGTTCACTAGTTGAGTTTACTTGGGTTCCTTTCGATCACTTATAACCTCCAGTGTTTAATCTCCAACATTAACCTTCAATATTAAATGTCAAGATAATAGCTCACTATCAGTGATTACCAAAAGATATTAACTTACAGGTTAACAATGATGATTTATTATTGAAAGATTGGGCTTCAGCTGTGCTATTGTGTTACAAATAGCGTGAGAAAGATGTGACTATTCCAAGAAGAGCGGTCAGGCAGGTGAAACATATAAAGTTTTAATAATGAGTGTTTGCAGGATATCAAGATAGATTTAAATCATTTAAAATCAAAAACATTGATAGTTATTATAAAACCTAACCGCTCGAAGGTTACTATCACACTGAGAAAAATATCTAACAGTCCAGCAAGAGCCCTACAACTCGAAACTACAGAAGACAATAATCCACGAAGCCTTTAAAAATGAGGGCGGCAATATATATATTGAAAAGAGAATAATCACAACTTGCTATGGAAGACGTTATTCTTTGTCAGCGCCATAAGATTTCAAGAAATATGTTAATAAGAACATTTCTCACACAATTCCGAACACTAGAATGTTCACATTAAAAGTTTACAAAATTTTCTGTATGGAAATTGCCGTGTGACACAATTTTTCCCCAATCATTGCTAGTGATTATATAAAAGCTTATGAAGTTCAAAAGCATACGCCAATGAGAACAATGGACGAGTTTAGCAAATCTGTTGGTGTGATTGTTTACCTGCATCCACAGAAAATTCAAAGAATATGCCCATAAGAAACAATAGACTTAACATTTCTTTTTTTACTCACGGGAGGTTAATGGAGTACACTGATAGAGAACCAATGAATTTAAAATAATTGTCAGCGTGCAAAGCCTCAAGTTAAGTTTGCTGCATATAAAACAACATAACTATAGGCTGAAACTCAGACAGGCGGAGCGCCGCCATCTGCAGAGACTTTGAATTTCGTTAAATCGTGGATTTTCACAGAGAGTGGCAAAAGATTGTTTTTGACATCACCGAGAGAGGAGCTTCACAGGGCTATGATGGATGCTCTCCCATTTTTATTTTTATTTTTCACAAACCAGAAAATTTCACCTGCGGCTTATACTATGGAAATACAGAAAGAACATGATCCTTAGTGTCTTTGATAAATAGATTAGCAGAAAGAAATGGATCAAACCTGCAAGTTCTCAAATCAGAACACTTGAAAACAAACGATTAAAAGGAGTTGTTCACGTCAGGTTCACCAATGTTTACAACAAAATATAGATTTTAATAAAGATTTGACAACTATACCAAGCCCTAAAATCTATATCAAGTGCAACAGAAAAGATTTAAGATAAAATTATTGCAACCAAATAAAAATAGATGTTACCGAATGATTTATGAAATGTGGTTGCTCCGAGTATTGCATAACTCCATTGTAGAGATGGTCGGGGGCCGGGTAAATGAGAATGAATTTGATTTTTATAAAGTTTGATAGAAATTGGTTTGGGTAGTTAAACAGATTTTTGATTCGGTGAACGGTAAAAGGTAGTTAGGGTTATGGTAGGCATTTTTACGGGTTTTAGATTAAAATAATAAATTAGGTTTATTTAATTTATTATTTTTGGGAGGTTATTAGCTCATAGGTAAATAATAAATTAATTTTAATTTACTATTTACGGGATATGTTAAAATGAAGGATTTAATGGGATATTTAGGGATTATTATGGATTTTATGAATAATGAAAGGTTCGGTCAATTTGGGATGTCTACACTCATAAGATTAAACATAAATTTGAATCACAAGATTATGTAATGTGGTCAGACATTTAACATAAAGTTCTCTAAAGATAAATTAGATATGGGCTCACATGCAATTTAGTAATGGTTATAAAACTAAACTATGCATACTGGCAAAAATACAATGTGTTAACAAATATTAAAGATATATTATAAAGATTTAGGGTGTGGTGGGAGGATTGCTACAACAAACTGATTCCTTGATCACATGGGTGATTGAGTCAAATTTCAAGTTTCAAATAAAAGCACATGTGCAAATCATTCTATGAGAACTAGATATGCACATTAGAATCTCATAAGCATGGTTGTC
This sequence comes from Cunninghamia lanceolata, assembly GCA_027924645.1. Classification (NCBI taxonomy): domain Eukaryota; kingdom Viridiplantae; phylum Streptophyta; class Pinopsida; order Cupressales; family Cupressaceae; genus Cunninghamia; species Cunninghamia lanceolata. Next base: position 412,909 of record BSBN01000892.1, read on the forward strand.
ATAGTATCCAAATACATTCCAACATTAAGAACATTCATGGCTAAGCATTCTTTGACAATACGTTGTTGGACAAGAAAATCCCATACAATGTATTCATTTCAAATACACTTTGAAATTTTTTTACAAATCCTTGTGTGAACGAACTAACCAACACAACATTTAGGCTAGTAAACATAGCGTTTGGAATACATATAACATACCTATCACCTAAAATATCCCTAGATGCCAAGTGTCCACATGGATCAACTAGAGACACACATCACTTGTGACCTTAACACAAGATGCCTTAGAAACAATTGGGACCACCATCATTGTCATTTTGGAGACCACATGGCACACATGAATTCATTGGTTAGTTTGAACCCTCAATTATTACCATTGGATTCACCATTCATACATGTAGTCATCCATTATATTATCGAAGGTAATGATAATTAATCTAATAATACCATCAACTAGTTCCACACAACTTGCTAACGAAATTGTTCCATATGTTGATAAACACCATAGTTATAGTTGAAGTCCCATGTTGCTAAAGTCATTGTTGTTAATGAAGTCATCCTAGGTAGTTTTTGATGAAGTGCACAACATAGGCATAAGCTAATGAAGTTATTTACTTCACTATTTTACTATTTTGAATGGAAAGATGACATGTGACATAATACAGACACCCTAGAACCGATTCTTAGATGCTACTTGTCTATCACCTGTCTTCGTCGAGCTCCACATGAATGACTACAGAGAAGACACACAAGTTCAAGCTCAAAGAATTGATGTCATCAGACTAGAAATAGTTGCTCAACCACATTGGATAAAGGGGGAAAGTCCATAGACCCTATGTATGTGAATGAATTGAAACTTTGGATGCAAGGCTCCTTATTAAGCATGATTAAATTAAGACTCGGGTTTGTTAACACTGATATCACACAAACTTTAAACCTGATACTCTATACTTTGAAACATCCATCAATTCTATTTATAGGGCTTTCATGGTTTGCCAAGATCAATGAGCATGAAATATGTTGTACTCTAGTTGTGAGCATAGCTCCACTTTGATGTATAAATATTTGACGTCACTCAACTTTGATACTAGCAATTGTACTCATTGGTTCAATGGGCATGTTGATAACTTTTAGAAGAAATTGTAGAATTTGTCAGATGTTTATTGTTATTTATTAATTTGTAAGTATCTAAAATATTCAAGATTGAGCTAATCCTATCTCAAATGAGCTACCCAAGTCATTTTCAAACATGAATGTGAAAAACCTTCTAGCCTTTTATGAAATACATGATAAACATACATACAAAACATTTGTGGAAATTTACAATAATTCCCTAGAATATTTGGCATTCTCCATAACTAAAGTCTATGAAAAACATAAATGGTTAGTGTTTAGCAACCCAAACATAATGAAATGAATGAAGCTTTGTTGCTTGAGCATTAAATATAGAAGGTACATCAATCCAAAGTTAATCTTTTATCTCAACCATTATTTCTACTAATAATTTGACCAAAAGCCAACCGAAACATTTATAGAAGCCCCAAATAGCTCCTTTAGCCTTCAAGTCATATTTCGTCTTGAAAACCATTTAAAATTTTGTTTATTTTCAAGCATGGTCAATTACCATTGATTGACACCCAAAAAAATCTAATTTCTAAGAACTTTTAGTGATCTACCAAAACATAGGCAAGAATGCCAAAGCTGCAATGTTGTCCCAAGATGAATGGCGCTGATGAGCTAGGATTTATGGCTTTCATATTAGTGAGTGATAGAAAGAAGGCCATCATATTTGTAAACTTTTTGATTTTATCACCACATAGTCAGGTATGATAGTGGGGCTGAGGGGTAGGCCCTACTTTTGAGTGCTTGTGAAAGCATCATCTCTGCAAGTGAAATGATTTTGTCCCATGACTTTGTTACCACAAATGTAACACTAATTTGATTAGAGGCTAACTACTATATATTTAGAGAAGCTCGAAAAATGTTAGCTATAGTTGTTGCATCCCTTTAAAATTTGTGGACGGGTATGTTATGTCCTTGAAAAATTGCCAGCTCTCTCTCATTTATAGAATTTGATCACATTCGTTGGGGTTGGGCATAGCCTATGTTGCCATAACTGTGTGGATCCACAGTTTATTGTTGCTGAGGTGGAAGACAAGCATTGTCTATGTGGCCATAATTGTGCACATCTACAACCTATTTCTATTAAGGTGGAGGGTCATTGTAGCCATAACCTTATGGATTCATAGTGTGTTGGTATGGAGGTGGAGGGCGAACTTGTCGCCTATGTGGTCGCAACTGTTTGGATCCATAGTGTGTTGTTGATGATTTATCTCCTCTTCCTTCTTCCAAACATTCCTAACATTCCATAATCCTATTGCTTTTATTCATTTGATTTTGCCATTAATGCAAATTTTAAGGTATACAAAATTTCAACAATGCAAAATTTACAGATTTGTTTGTGAAAAAATGTGTAGGGGAATGAAATTTATAGTATTGGATCAGTGTGGATGATGTTTCTTTGTGTTGCTAAGTTCCCATGTAAATTTGAAGTTAGTGAGACAAATATCACATAGATATTTTGATAGCTCACTACATAATAAAGTTTTATTTGCATTGGTGTCCATGTAATGCAAAAATTATACAGTACAATACTTTTTTATGCTGACATTAAATGTAAGAATCAAATAAGATATGCCACTATTATGAAATCAAGTCAAAGATTTTATTTTATTCTATTTTGTAATTATAATATTGAAAGAATAATCAATAAATATTTTCTATATGTTAGAAATAGGTAATTTACCCATAGTCAAATCTTCATAAGTCAATTTAATCATAAAAAAATGGTTGAAGATGAATCTAATATCACAATGGTTATATCATACTGGTGTTGAACACTCGAAATACTGAGGGGGGGTGAATCGGTATTCTCTAAAACCACTTAAGCATTTAAACATTCATTCCACATAGCATATTTAATTTGCAGTAAGAAAGGAAAGCATGAAAGCAACCATCAACACACATAACACATGAACACCAGATTTTTAAGTGGACAACCCAAAGAGGGAAAAACCACAGTGAGGATTAGCTCACAATGTATTATAATGTAACTGGTTACAAGTTTGATACAAAATGGTTGACTCATTGTCCAAAAGAGAAGTGCTCACTGCAAGTGCCTCATTGTCTCGAATAGAAAGACATAGAAGAAGGGGTGGCTCATTGCCAAATATGAACTGTTAGTAATGCATTTGACTTCAAAGTTGAAGATACAGTTCCACTGAAGCTCATAATACTGACTTAACACACTTCATCTTTCTGTTTTGTTGATGAGTCTGTTGCTGCTGATTCAGCTGATGGGAAATGCCTTAAGGCTTCTTGTAACAAATCCCTTTGAGAAGGGATTGACATTACTTCCCACATTGATACATTGATATTTGTTTTCTTCACCTGTTCCACAATATTTAGTGGAACAACTTGGCTGCTTTATACATTGAGGGAACCCATGTTCCCTTCTTTGATTGATCTGCATCTTGTTCAGGCTCTTTTGGGCCTGATGGAATTTCTTTTGTAGTAGCAGATTTGCTGCTCTGAATTGGAATTGTGGCACTGGCCACTTTTGCCTTTGAAACAAGCTCTTTTTGTAACACAGTAGGCTTGGGGCTGGACTCCAACTGCCTCTTTTTTGACCTGATGTTGTCTGCAATGGGCATAACAACACTGTCCATGGGTTGATTGACATCACAAAAGTCTTCTGATGTCCATAGCATCATATTAGCATTAGAGGTAGCCTCATTTGATATCTCAGGGTTGTTATTGGCTACCTCTGATAATGATGCTTGTTGGGTATGAAGGTTCTGCACCATTAAAGCCCTTTCTTGTGCTCCAAAAGCACAAGTGGACTAATTATGAGGTTTGTTGCAGGGGTCGAACCAATCTGCCACTTGGGCCATATTATTTTGAGTAGGAACTAAAGCCCTAAGTCGTTTCATAGCTGGGATTTGTTGGATAGGCCAGACTGTTTGTAAGGATTGATCTAGGTTAGGGTTTTGATATCTATTTTGTTGGTAACCCTGATTCTAGTTTTAGTTTTTGTTGGGATTGTAACCCTAATTCCAACTTTGATTGGATGACTACCCCTAATTGTAATTTTGATGGGGTTTGGGGGCAGTTTGAATAGAAATGCTATTTATCTTATTGGTCAAATTGGCCATTAGGGTTTTAAGATCACTCTCTTCTTGAGAAAGAGAGGACGTTGAAGCTTTAGGCTCTGGGATGGGAACAATAATGGGTTGCTGGGATGGTGAAGGAAACTCTGGAAAAAAGGGTACAAGAGGTTTGGGAGCAATTTTCCCAGCATGTATTAGACAATTTTTATCTTTTAGGGATGTCTCATAACTAGTGGGTAGGGTTTCAACACCCATGGATTGCATTATTACCACAATATCATAATTCAAAGCTCTTAAAAAGTACAAGAAAGCACCTTGTGGAGATGGCATGAGGGTAGATGGAATTCTCTCCCATGTCCTCTAGAATCTGAAATTAAAATCTGCCAGCATCTCACCGGGGCTCTCTTGATCATTGTTAGTTGTTCCAGTAATGAAACATTATCCGCCCTTTCTCCAAACTTCTTTTAGAGGGCTTGTCCTAGCTTGTCCCAGTCATGTATTGAAGCACAGGTCAAGCTTCTATACCATTGAAGAGCTCTCCCTTTAAAAGATGAGACCAAGAGCCTGACAACAATGTCCTCATGCTAGATATGATGGACTGAGCACACACTAGATATGTCTTTGATGTGCTCAACAGGGGTCATAGAACCATCACTCGTAATGGGTGAAACTCTCTTTAGGGCTGCAACTAGTATGTCATTATATGCAGCCAAATCTAAAGGACTACCTCGATTAAAGGTGACAAAAGGCAAATTCCTTGCCATAATGGGGATATACAAATTTAAAACAGGAATATGTAAGCCTCTACTTGTGTGTTGGGACCTAACACACAAGTGTAGATTGAGCTCTTAAAAGAGGTAAAATAGGGCTGCTATTCCTTCTCACACGAGACTTAGATAACCTAGACCTTCTCCTAGAAGCAACAACAGATAATTCGGTAAATTGAAAGTTACCTCTTGAAAATGCCCTTGTTTACACAGGCATAAAAGATGGCATTAATCAAAACCAGAAGATTGTAGAGTCACCAGGTGCATGAAAAGTCTGCCAAGATGTAGAGTGCTGAGAAGAACGCCAAATTCTCAACTTGATTCTTGATTTAGATTGCTCATAGGTCCCACTGGGTGTGCCAGAACTGTTGTCATTTGGATTTGCACCCTGTGTTGAAGGCTTTTAGGGCTCCAACAATCCAATGAAACATTGAGATGACCTCCAGGTGTGGGACCCTTCAAGGAGACTAAACCTCTAGAGAGAGGCCGGTTCCTTTGCTGAATAAAAGATTCATCTATTCCTAAGACTAAACCTAATCTATCCACCATTTATGAAAAGAGAAAGAGGGATAAAATAGGAAATTTATGGAGGTGATACACCAGGGTTGAATATGAAAGCTCTCATAGAACTGAGAAGATGCACAAAATAGAGAAATATAGTTGATCATTTACACAAATCTAACAAATTCCTAGCAGAGGTAGATAAATGAAGAAGATTGAGAGGAAAGAAGCATTCACAGACAATCAGTTCTGAATTACATAGAGCTAAAGACAACAGAGAAGGTAAAACACAAGCATATATTCAATCAGAAGGCACGGTTATAGTAGAGGAGGGATCTATTTGAATACTGAATGAAAAGTATCCAACCCTCAATACATCTTACAAATATGCATATATAACATTTGATTCCACTTTGACCTAAGTCATTTGTCACAATAAATTCATCCCTATGGGCCGTCAGACAATATCCTTGCCAAAGAGAATGTCTATCTGTAAGAATTCAATGCAAAAAATATCTGGATCTTGGAGTAGATGCGAGATATTCGCATCTTCAATGCAAACAATTGATTTATCAACCTGCAACAATGAATGCAAAAATATCTAAAATGGGGCAGCTGAGCAGATATTTTGCATTTATGGTAGATGAGGAAAACAAATGAATTTTTTCTTCAAAATCCCCTTTGTATAAAGCTTTTACAACACTTCAAATATTTAAACTTGAACATTTGAAGTTTTACAATTTATTACAACTTTGTACTTTCATCTATTTCTAGATTTTCTAAGAAATTCAGCCTTTGATTCTGCAAACTTCCATCCTCAGTCGGCAACCTTTCCCACTTTCTGGGTTGTGGTTTGCCTCTACTTCAAATCCTAGTTGTGGATGAAAATGTCCCTGGATGTAATCAATGACCCTCGCATCACTGACAACCATTGCCCTTTGCATTGGGGCTCCAAAACTCTAATTGCGATGTGAAGAGATGCCACGATGTGCCCAGGTCATCATTTGGAGTGCCACCTCGAATTGTAGGTAAAGCTTCGCGATCCCGCTAAGGCTATTTGGAAAGCCCAGTGAAGTGTATGGTCTCTACAAAATGCCACCATGTCAATGGAACCACCACATTGGCAATCAAAGCTTCGACCCCCACCCCATAGAAAACTTCAATGTGTTCACGGTCAAGTATCCTGATATCCAGATGTACCTATCAAATTCACCCTAGTGGTATAGCAAAGTCGTCATATGCATTGGATATTTACAGTATGGATATTAACTTTTGTGAAATATCTAGAGTTGAAATGTCCAGATGACATCATCGTTGCAAAGGATTTCCTTAAGATGAAATTATGACATCATCTGAATGTTCACATTGAAGTATCCAGATATTAAAGAAAGTTTAGAAATTAGGAAAAGTCTAGATATTAAGAATTAATATGCCATCCTTGAATGTCCTGATGATTTCATCATCGTTGAGCGCTTCTTTAGAAAGGGATATGGATGACGTCATTAGGATATGCATATTGAAGGATCTGGACATGAAGGAAAGTCTGGATATCCAAACTGTGAAGGCTGCCATATTACCCGAAACCACCATGTTGGATCTCACGAGCTCGCTGAAGGTGCTTGGGAGCTTTTGCGAAGCACTGACTCTCGACAAAATGCCTGCGTGGGTGACACATGGATGCCACATCAGACTCCGCGGTGTCGTTGAAGGCCTTTGGAGATCTCGATGAAGAGGGATCCTCCAGCGAAAAGGACAAAACAATGACGTGGACCACCAATTGACACAAATTTAAAAGGATTTTCACGCACATGCACTTAAGTTGTTTTTAAAATGGGGCCGTGCTAGGCAAGATGAACATAAGGGGCTCAGTTTAGAACTAATGCTCAACAAATGCCAAGGCACGGGTAATAAGCGGTGACTCAAATGGATGGGGCTGGTAAAATGATGATACACTTAGACATTAAGTTGCAACTTAGAGGAAAAACACGAGCAATAGGTGGTCAACTCAGAATTATAACAAAAGGCATTCGAAACTTGTAAAAGACTCTAGGGTTTAGGGCTTAAATGCCTTAGGGACAATATTTTTAATTTTTTAAACTCTAGACCCTAAAACACATAGAAATTTGAAGGTTTTGGGCCCACAAAGCTAGGTTCTCAAAAGATTCAATCAAGATTTGTAGGTGAACTATTTGGCTTTGGGAAGAGGGAATTAGGTCAACAGTTTCAAAAGGATGACTTTTTTGGATAGAAGTAAAACTTCTTATTCAGTCCGCCTTAAGACTTTCTAACTAGTTCAAGATTTCCGCATATCATCGATACATTGATTGGGTTCGGAAGGGTTCACTTTCGCCGACAATGAAAAATGGTTTAGGATAATGGAGTTTCACCGACAACAAGCTTTGGCTTCTTAGTGTGCAAATTATGCTTTTTGTCGACGGGCTTGTGGAGGAAAAGTCAAAGTTGTAAAACTTGAAGTGACGTTGATAAGGGACCTTGAGGTTCATAAAAGCCTTATTTTTCTGATAACATGGCAAAGGCTTAAGTTTGTAAAAGCCTTATTTTTTTTATAACATGGCAAAGGCTTAAGTGCGTAAAAGTCTTATTTTGCCGATAACTTGGGCCAAGGCTTAAGTTCGTAAAATCTTTAGTTTGCCGATAATAAAGGGGATGTTTGCCAAGTTTGTGGAACATGTACTTTACTGACAAGCTAGTCAGAAGAAAAGTTCACGAATGAATAAATTCGTTGACAGGTTCCTAAAAATGATAATTTGTTGATAGATATTTATTTCTCAAGTTCAAAAACTTGGACAATCGTCAATAACGTGGAAGCATAATTTGGTTTCACTGATAGAGGAGTTCATGGTTACAGAAAGGAGTATTGTAGAAATGATTGTCTAGAATGAATATGTCTTAAGTGAAATGTATTTGCAATGGTGATTGGAACGTCCTTGGGAAGGAATTGGTGCTAATAGTTGGTTCAGTTCTGACAGTTTGATCAGTTGCATAACGATTTGGATAGTTGAATTGTCTGAGTGAAGGATGTTAAATACATTCTTTTGATCGAGGTTGGGGGTTGGTCGATAGAGGAATTGGTTGAGTATTGATTGGAGTTGGGTAGTTGTTTGTACTCGTAGATTGTAGAAGCTTTATCTTGGTTCCATCTCTCGAAGGAAGAGATGTTTGAGAAGTTGTTGTAAATAAGGATTGTTATATCCTAAGGCTGTGTAATGACATCTTGGACTCCTGTAATCAATTGCTACTATTGATAATAAGAAAATCATCTTTGTTGGTGTGGTTTTTGCATTGTTTGTTTTTGTTGCTTAACTCAGTTCTCTGATTAGATCCTTGAGTTTGGTCCTACATCAAGCAGTATTAGAGCCAAGTTTCCCGAGAAAACTATGGACGTGTATAGGAAGAGATTCTAATATTTTTGTTGTAGGAAAAGGAAAGCGAGTATAGACCTAGAACTATAGAGTACCTGAAGTAGACATGGCACAAAGAGGATATGGTAGAATTGGACCACGAGGAGATATGGTGATTGCAGAAATGTTGAGAGGGATAACTGCACGATTGGATGCTATTGAGATGGCCAAATGCAGAGGGGTACATGTTGAGGACGTTAGCGAGGATGAAGAGGAAGTTGTGGTTAATGAAGATGATGCAAATGAAGGAAACAAACCAGACAGACAATTTTTTAGAGCAATATCCAGAATAAACAATAAGCCTCGTTTAGACCTTCCTAGTTACAATGGTAGTTTAAATCCAGAAGAATTAATCAACTGGATTTCAGAAATGGATAAATATTTTGATTTTGAATCGGTTGAAGATCCTAAGAAAGTAAAACTTGCCTGCACAAAGTTGAAGGGTCATGCTTCCCTATGGTGGGAACATGTTCAATTAGAATGACAGAAAAAAGGGAAGGAGAAAATCTAAACTTGGGAGAGAATGGTCACTAAATTGAAGGCCAAGTTTTTACCTGTAGATTATCAAAATAGTTTGTTCAAGAAATTACAGAATTTGAAGTAGAAGGAGAAAAATGTGCTAGAATATACTGAGGAGTTCTATAGATTGAACATTCAGGTTGGCCATGTTGATGATGATGCTGAGAAGGTTTCAAGATATATCAATGGATTGCACTAATCCATTCAAGATGAGTTGAGTATGGCACAAATCACTAGTGTTGAGGAAGCCTACCAATATGCCCTCAAGGCTGAAGAAAAACTTGCCAGAAAGTAAAATAGTTCTAGAGGTAGGGGTAAATTTTCACGAGGAAGAGGCTAATCTAGCAGTGGAAGAGGATACCAAAATAAGCAAGGAGAGGCTAGTACATCCCAAACTAATACCTACAAAGGCAGAGGAAGGGGAGATTCCTCAAGAGGAAGAGGTGATTACTTTAGAGGTAGAGGATCTTTTGGCAGAGGAAGGGGAAGAGGATTTAGTGGTACTTGTTTTCAATGTGGGGAAATTAGACATAGGGCATTTGAGTGCCCATAGATCCAACAGAATTTTGGAAAAGGAAAAGAAGCAAGGGTGAATATGGCACAAGCAGAGTGCGAAATTGTGGCTTCACCGAAGTATGGAGAGGATCCTAAGGATGGGGAATCCTTGATGCTGAGAAGGATCTTGTTAAATCCAGAGAAGGAGAAATCTGAACCTGTTCAGAGGAGGAACTTATTTCAAACTAAATGTAAGTCAAGTGGTAAGTGTTATATGGTGATAGTAAATAGTGGTAGCACAGACAATATTGTGTTTGAAGAAATGGTGAACAAACTGAAGTTGAAGCGGTTGAAGCATCCCAGTCCTTACAAAGTTTTGTGGTTGCAGAAGGAGCATCAATTAGTGGTAAGTGAACAATGTTTGGTTAATTTTCAAATTGGTAGTTATAAGGATGAAGTATTGTGTGATATAATGCCAATGGATGCATGTCATATTTTGTTGGGTAGATTATGGCAATTTGATATAAACGTTGTCCATGATGGAAGAACAAATACCTATAAGGTAAAGAAGGATGAGGAGTATACTTTGAATCCCATGAAGGAGAAAGGAGATGAAGTAGAACATAACCCTAGATTTTGTTTGATTTCTCATAATTTTTTTTTGAAATAATTAAAGAAAGGAGGATCATCTTTTGCTTTTATTCCTAAACCAGAAGTGTTGCTGACAACAGAAAAACAAGAAGAGCCATTGAAAGAAATTCAAGAGATGTTGGAAGAGTATTCAAAAATCATGATGAAAGATTTTGTCAAATGGATTACCACCTGTGAGACATATTAGTCACTGCATGGATTTGATACTTGGTGCAAGTTTACCAAACATGGCATCATATAGGATGACGCCAATGGAAAATGAGGAAATAAATAGGCAAGTTCAAGAGTTGTTGGATAAGGGACTGATCTGGGAAAGTCTCAGTTCATGTGCAGTACCAGCAGTGCTAACACCAAAGAAAGATGGAGAATGGCAAATGTGTACAGACTCAAGGGCCATTAACAAAATAACAATCAAGTATAGATTCTCATTGCCACAGATGGATGATATGATGGATTGTCTAAGTAGAGCAAAATACTTCACGAAAATTGATTTGAAAAGTGAATACCATCATATTAGAATTAGAGAAGGGGACAAGTGGAAAACTGCTTTCAAAACAAAAGATGGATTGTATGAGTGGTTGGTGATGCCTTTTGGGTTGAAGAATGCTCCCAGCACTTTCATGAGGTTGATGAATGAAGTGTTGAAGCCATTTCTTGGTAAGTTTGTTACTGTCTATCTTGATGATATTCTTATTTTTAGTAAGACAAAGGAAGAACATTTACTACATGTTAGGGCAGTATTATAGAGGTTGAAAGAAGAGAAGTTGTTAGTTAATTTTAAAAAGTGTAGTTTTATGAAGAAAGAGTTGATTTACTTAGGATTTGTAGTTTCTGGTGATGGCCTAAAGATGGATCCAGAGAAGGTCAAAATAATTGTGGATTGGCCTTCATCTCACAGTATGTTTGAAGCCAGAAGTTTTCATGGCTTAGCGAGCTTCTATAGGAAGTTCATTCAAAATTTCAGTGGGATTTGTGCACCTATTACTGAGACAATGAAGGGTAATATGAAGGAGTTTGTGTGGACAACAACAACTGAGAAGAGTTTTAAAATTCTAAAGAATAAAGTGACTAAACAACCAGTTTTGGCACTCCCTGATTTTGGGAAAGTCTTTCAAGTAGATTGTGATACAAGTGGGACAACGATTGGAGGTGTCCTTAGTCAAGAGGGAAGACCAATTGCATACTTCAGTGAGAATTTGAATGAAGCAAAGAAGAAATATTCTGTATATGATCAAGAATTCTATGCAATTGTACATGCACTCAAGAAGTGGAGACACTATTTGCTACCAAAAGAGTTTGTTCTATATATTGATCATCATGCTTTATAGTTCATTAACAACCAAGGTAAGTTAAATCAGAGACACATAAAATGGGTTGAATTTCTGTAGAGTTATTCTTTTGTTCTGAAACATAGAAGTGGAAAATTCAATAGGGTAGTTGATGCATTGAGTAGGAGATGTCTGTTATTGAATTAAATGAGGGCGAGTGTAGTTAGTTTTGATTCTATGGGAGAATTATATAAAGATGATGTTGATTTCAAGGAAGCATGGGCTGCTTGTATGAACCCAGTAGAGAAGGATAGAACACCCTAGCTAGAATATTTTATCCAAGAAGGCCTGTTGTTTAAGGGGCAGAAGTTGTGTATACCTCAACGATCAATGAGGGATAATTTGCTAAAGGAAAAGCATAGTGGTGGTTTGGGTGGACACTTCGGTGTTGATAAAACATTGGCTCAATTGAATGAGAGTTATTTCTGGCTTGGAATGGTTGCAAATGTAAAGAAGTTAGTACAAGGTTGCAAAATTTGTCAATATGCCAAGGGAGTCAAGCAGAATACCAGTTTATATCAACCATTGCCTATACCAGAGAGACCTTGGGAACACATCAGTATGGATTTTGTTTTGGGGTTGCCTCGCACACAGAGAGGCAATGATTCTATCTTTGTTGTTGTTGACAGTTTTTCTAAAATGGTTCATTTTATACCATGTCAAAAGAGTAATGATGCTTCCCACATTGCTACATTATTTTTCAAGGAGGTAGTTAGATTGCATGGCTTACCTAAAAGCATAGTTTCAGATTGTGATATAAAATTTGTTGGTCATTTTTGGTGTACCTTGTGGAAGAAAATGGGTACATGGTTGGCTTTTAGTTCAGTGTACCATCCTCAGAGTGATGGTCAAATAGAAGTTGTAAATAGAAGTTTAGGTAATTTGTTTATGTGTTTGGTAGGGAATAAGCCTAACTAGTGGGACTTGGTTTTGGCTCAGGCAAAATTTGCCTACAATAATCCAGTCAATAGAAGTGTGGGGAAAAGTACTTTCATATTGTGTATGGTTATAGTCCCAGAGGAGTAGATGAATTGCGAGATAGTGTTGATTTGACTCGAAAGAGTGATGTAGCAGAGGATTTCACAGAATATATACATGATTTGCATAAACAGGTAAAGGAAGATTTGGAGAAAAGTGCTGCCAAATACAAGGAGCATGCTGATATTCATAGAAGGGAACAAGAGTTTCAGGTTGGAGATTTGGTTTTAGGGAACGTACAATAAACTCAAATGGAAGAAGATTGAACCTTGTAAGGTCTTACATAAATTTTCATCCAATGCTTATGAAATTGAACTTCCACCAGGTGTAGATATTTCACCCATTTTCAATGTGGTAAATTTGTATCGATATTATGAAGGGGAGTCACACGCACTAGCATAATTCAGTTCAGCTATTCAAGATGAATGTGAATGGATTGATCAGTTGCCTAAAAAATAGTTTGATCAGGTTGATCATGTGATTGACTCTTGTGTGGCTAAATGAACAACAGGCAAAGAATATGTGGAGTATCTTGTCCGGTGGAAGGGTAAACCAACTGAAGAAGCCTCTTGGATGCAAGCTTGTGAATTGGCTAAGTATGGGATTTCTATTCCAGACTTACCAAAATGTTCTTGAGTTGTAGCCTCAAGAAACATTTCTCTTACCCGACACATCTGATGCAGGAGCATCCGGGTTCATTGGCAATCCTGTGTCACCAAAAAAATATTTCATTTCTTAAGTTGTTTGGTTTTGTTTTCCTTGCAAATTTTAGCTTTCGTGTTTCAGGAGGAATTTGGATTCACTTGGACAAACTCAATACTTCACATTGTAGAAAACCCAAATGGGTATCTACAGTTTCAATTTGGTGAGATTTGAACAAAATTTGCCCAAGTTATGGCCAATTGGAGATTTTGCTAGTTTCAAAACCTCACAGTTCACTGATTCCTTCTTTTTCCGATTTGTCGATAGGATTTAAAAGTTCTTAGTATGGACAAGACTCATTGTCAACGAAGTCTCTGATTTTAGAATTTTGTTGGCAATCTTACGAGTTCACGAACTCATAAGTTCACTGTTAGCCTATTTTGCCAACTATCTTTGCCAAGCCGAAGGTTGAAGACTTTGGTTCATGAATGAATGTAATTGATAATTGAAGGAATATCGCTTTGTCAGCTAATATTTGAATTTTCTAACCGTTTCGTGGGTTCTTACATTTGCCGATAAGCCGATAAGGCTCAAGCATGAAGTTTACATTTGTTCCAAGTTGCCGATGGTGCCGAAGTTTCAAAAGGATACCTTTTTATGATAGAAGTAAAACTTCTTAGTCAGTCCGCCTTAAGACTTTCTAACTAGTTCAAGATTTCTATAGATCGCCGATATGCTGATTGGGTTTGAAAGGGTTCACTTTTGCCGACAATGGAGAATGGTTCAGGATAATGGAGTTTCATTGACAACAAGCTTTAGCTTCTCAGTTCACAAATTATACTTTTTACCGACGGGCTTGTGGAGGAAAAGTCAAAGTTGTAAAACTTTAAGTGGCACCAATAAGGGATCTCGAGGTTCGTAAAAGCCTTATTTTGCTGATAATATGGCAAAGTCTTAAGTTCATAAAAGCCTTATTTTGCCAATAACATGGCAAAGGCTTAAGTGCATAAAAGTCTTATTTTTCTGATAACTTGGGCCAAGGCTTAAGTTCGTGAAATCTTTAGTTTGCTAATAACAAAGGGGATGTTTCCCAAGTTTGTGGAACATGTACTTTACTGACAAGCTAGTCGGAAGAAAAGTTTGCAAATGAATAAATTCGTCGACAGGTTCCTAAAAATGATAATTTATTGATAGATCTTCATTTCTCAAGTTCGAAAACTTGGACAATCGCCGATAACGTAGAAGCACACTTTTGGTTTCACTCATAGAGGAGTTCATGGTTGCAAAAAGTGGTATTGTAGCAATGATCAAGTCTAGAACGAATATGTCTAAATGAAATACATTTGCAATGGCGATTGGAACATCCTTTGGAAGGAATTGGTGCTGACAGTTGGTTCGGTTCTAAAAGTTTGATCAGTTGCATAATGATTTGGATGGTTGAACTATTTGAGTGAAGGATGTTAAATACATTTTTTTGATCGAGGTTGGGGTTGGTTGATAGAGGAATTGGTTGAGTATTGATTGGAGTTGGGTAGTTGTTTGTACTTGTAGATTGTAGAAGCTTTATCCTGGTTCGGTCTCTCGGAGGAAGAGATGTTTGAGAAGTTGTTGTAAACAAGGATTGTTATATCCTGAGGCTATGTAATGAAATCTTGGACTCCTGTAATCAATTGCTACTATTGATACTAAGAAAATCACCTTTGTTGGTGTGGTGTTTGCATTGTTTGTTTTTTCTACTTAACTCAGTTGTCTGATAAGATCTCAATTGCTATTGCTAATAATAAGAAAATCATCTTTGTTGGTGTGGTGTTTGCATTGTTTGTTTTTTTCTACTTAACTCAGTTGTCTGATAAGATCCTTGAGTTTAGTCCTGCATCAATTAGGGCGATGTTATATTTTAAAGGAATACAATTGCATTTTTGGTAGAAGCAACAAGAACAATGGTTTATCTATGCAATAGATATCCTTCATTTTCTCTTCACCGAGTGACTCCACATGAATTATGGTTTGGTTATCCTCCATATGTTTGACATATTTTAATTTTGGCTTCACCTGTTATGCCTTGATTCCCAAGGAGAAAAGAAGTAAGCTGGACCATTGAAGTCATAAATGCATTTTTCTAGGCTATTTTGAATCTTTAGAAGCATATAGTCATATGATGAGGCTAATGAAAAATTTTTATTGCTTGTGATGTTATATTTTATGAAGCCTCCAAAAACATTATCAATGTTGAATGCTAGTTACACCACCTTGAAAAATTTGCCAAGTTTGTCCCTTAGAAAAAACATCCTTGTGAGATTTCTCAATTTGGAGGGCTAAGTCATTTGGAACCACATATGGAATTTCTAAATCAATATTTCCAAGAAGAAATCCCCTCTAATGAAGAATTTCAAAATTTTCATGAGAAATCTCAACCTTCTTATGAAGGACTTCAAACTTAAGATGGACATGGGATTTAGGAAAGTACAAAACAACAATTAGACAATGATGGAGATTTTAATCAAGAAATGGAAGCACTATAGTTCCACTTGGATCTTCATAAAAATGGGCAAAACAAGTCCAACAAGGCTTTGAAAAGATTTGAGACCTAATGGAATTGACAAGATTGGAACAAGAAGTTCATACAAAGCAAGGCAATAGGCTCAATCCAATAAAAAGGTAAATTTGAGTCCATTGATGAAATTAATATAATACTAGACTCAAAACCAACTTTCTTTAAAGAAGATGAAAATTTTGTAGTCCAAGGCTATGCAAATTGAGTACAATGCTCTTTTGAAAACTAGCATTTGAGAGTTGGTTGATCCTCTACTATTGATTGCAAATGGATCTTTCGAAACTAGTACAAAGAAGATGGCTCACTTGACAAGAAGAAAGCATGGCTTTTTGCAAAAGAATATGCTAAAAAAGAGGGCATACATTATGAAGAAACCTTTGTATCTATAGTGAAGTGGAATACTACTTGTGTTTTGTTGTATCTCTTAGTACAAATGGATGGAAATTTTATCAAATGGACGTGAATTTAATGCATTTTTGAATCTAGTAATCTCAAAGAAATAGTGTGTATGTCTGAACCAGAAGGATATGCAGTCAATGGTTAAAACAACACCAAGTGTTCAAGCTAATAAAATCATTGTATGGTTTAAAGCAAGTCCCATGGGCCTGGTATGAAAACTCACCTCTTGATGATGAATCTCAAGCACTTTGAATTTGATGATTCATCTTATATTGTCAAAAATATTGATAGCTCATAGTTGTATATCTAGTTTTTTATGTGGATGATCTATTTCTTGTAAGGAAAGCAGAGGTGTGGGATACAACTTCCCTAATGTTAATTTAGAGAGGATAATGCAGACAGGTAACTTTCAATTCAAAAAATTACAGATGAATACACCAGAAAAACAGAATAAACAATTAAGACAACACAAAAATGACACCAGTTTTACGTGGGAAAACCCTTTCGAGTAAAAACCCACCACCACAATAGAAGCTATCTTTATTATAGTAAACTAAAAGCTTACAATAAAGATCCCAGCTCTTTTTGCTCTGATATTGATTCTTTTACAATTATACAAAACCGTTTATTTCATCTACATATCTACAGAATAAACTGTATAATCGAATCTCTTCAACAACCTTCAATGACACCAGCAGATCTGTATTTATATCCAGTCTTCAAGAGCAAAATTAGTTATTTAACTTTTGCCCTAACTGATCGATCTGACTTCCCCAGCGCCGCTGCCTTCAAACCGTCATAACCGTTCACATTCTCGTGAGATGTTTATTCCCACATGCACAAGGTCGCATACAACTTTCAGTTTATAACTCCAAATGATCAGTAATATCTTCATCGGTGACCGCTACACTTCCTCCATCCTTCATCGGATAGACCTCCGCTATCGGTCCAAGCACTTTTCATTGTGCCGATGACCTATCTTAGGCTGATCGAACTCCATCGCTAACACCTATCGGAATAACACAAAGTCATCAGTGAAGGTTAACAAAGATCCACCGACAATGTTCAGTCACAACGAAAACTATTCACATTGAACCTTGAACCTATTGAACTCTTGACAGGGTCAACGAACCCTCGAGCCATTGAACCCGATGTCCGACGTTGAACCTTAGAAATCGATGAACAATTCAATGAACTCTTGAACCATTGAACCCATCGTTGAACCTTGGAATTTGATGAACAGTTCAATGAACCCTTGAACCATTGAACCACTGAACCACCCGAACCCGACGGACGAAGTTCAAGCCTTCAACGAAGTAACCAATGGATAGCGATTGAACCATTGAACCCGACGGACGAAGTTCAAGCCTTCAACGAAGTAACCAATGGATAGCGATTGAACCATTGAACCCGATGAACCATTGAACCCAACGGACGAAGTTCAAGAGTTCACCGACAGTTCAAACTTTGCTGATAAATGATGAACAAAAAACACGAAGATTCCAAGCAGTAACTTGAGACATTTAATCTCTTCAATCTCCCACTTGTCGAAGAGATTACTGCTACCTCTTAGTCCTCAATCGATTACTGAGAATTATGGGCCCGAAGACCCATTCCATCTGAACACTGTTTGAACTTGGCTGTGTTCACTGGTTTAGTTAAGGCGTCAGCGACATTTTCCAAAGTGTCAATCTTTTCCAGCTTCACCTTCCTATCTTCCACCCTATCACGAACAAAGTGATATTGGACATCAATATGGTTTGTCCTAGCATGAAATGTAGGATTCTTTGCCAAACATATAGCACTTTGACTGTCACAATGTATTTGTATTTGCCCTGCATTAAAACCAACATCAGAACACAACATCTTCAACCAAACAACTTCTTGGCATGCATGAGTAGCTGCCATGTACTTTGCCTCTGTTGTGGACAAAGCGACTACAGCTTGCTGCTTGCTCATCCAACTGATAGCACCACCATTTAACATGAATACATATCCACTGGTGGATCTTCTACTGTCAATGTCCTCTACCCAATCAGAATCAACATAACCTTGAATGCTAATAGACCTCTGAGATCCAACTAAGTTTCCATGATAGAAAATAGTATAATCAGAAGTTCCCTTCAAATACCTCATAACTCTTTTCACAGCATCCCAATGTGATCTGCCTGGATTCGCCATAAACCGGCCCAAAACCCCCACTGCTTGGGTAATGTCTGGTCTGGTACAGACCATTGCGTACATTAAACTACCAACAACACTTGCATAAGGCACTTTCTTCATGTCGTCAACTTCATTCGAAGATTCTGGACAATCTTCAACAGAAAGTTTCGTTCCCTGCAAAACTGGAACAACTAACTGTTTAGAATCAGACATATTAAACTTATTAAGAACATTGGTAATATATTTGCTCTAGCTGAGTCACAGCTTTCTCTTAGATCTGTCCCTTCTAATTTCCATTCCCAGAATGTACTTTGCTGCCCCAAGATTCTTCATTTCAAATTTAAGGACAACTGAGATTTTAATTCTGAGATCATCCCCTTACCATTGCCAATGAAAACATGTCATCCACATACAGTGCAATTATAAGAATCTGATCACCATCAGTTTTATAATACACAGTGATCAGATTTAGATCTCACATATCCCAAAGATAAAACATACGTATCAAATTTTTGATACCACATTCTGGGAGATTGCTTCAAACCATAAAGAAACTTCTTAAGTTTACATACCAGATGTTTTTTACTTTTTACCACAAAATGCTCTGGCTGGGACATATAAATTTCTTCTTCAAGGTCCCCATGAAGAAATGTTGTTGTCACATCCATCTACTCAATTTCAAAATCATATGCTGCTGCAAGTGACAATAGAAATCTAATGGATGTCAGCTTAGCTATAGGAGAAAAGATTTCTCCATAATCTATACCTTTCTTTTGGGAATACCCCTTAGCAACCAGTCTTGCCTTGTACTTATCAATACTACCATCTGGACCATATTTCTTTTTAAATACCCACTTACAGCCCACATGTTTTTTACCTTTAGGCAAGGGCACTAGATCCTAGGTTCCATTTTGCTCCAATGATGACATTTCATTATCCATGGCTTCCAACCAAGAATCTGAATCAGATAGACTAATAGCTTCTTTCACAGTCCTAGGTTCATCAGTGTCAGTAAGTAAAGCATAGGTACAACTTGAATCAAGTACTAAAAATCCATACCTATCCGGTTGTCTTCTTTCACATGTAGACCGCCTCAATGGTTGAGGTGCAGGTTCAGGTTCTTGCTCTAGATCTGAATCTTCGGAGCTACTTGAACTCACATCTAAATCATCTACACTTGATGCTTGTTGTTCCTCTTTTACAGGTGTCAGAGGAATATTAACAACATTCTTTTCTTTCTTCTTTTCTGTCTTCTCTGGCTGAGGATCAATAACCAAAGGTTTCAGCTCTTTGAAAATTACCTTCCTGTTGTAAATTACTTTTTCAGTTTCAGGATTCCAAAGCTTGTACCCTTTAACACTGACTCCATAGCCAATAAAGATACATTTAACTGCCTTGTAATCTAGCTTAGATTTTTTTACCTCAGGAATATGAGCATATGCCTCACAGCCAAAGACACGAAGATGTCTTAAAGAGGGCTTCTTTTTAGACCATGCTTCCATAGGCATCTTATCAACCAATGCTGAAGTAGGAGAACGGTTCAACAAGTAACAAGCTGTAGCAACTGCCTCAGCCCAAAACCTTTGTTCAAGACCAACAAACTCAACATATTTCTTGCTTTCTCCATCAATGATCTATTCAACCTTTCAGCAACTCCATTTTGCTGTGGAGTATAAGGTGTAGTCTTATGCCTTTTTATACCATGATCTACACAATATTTATCAAAATCCGCATTGCAATATTCACCACCGTTATCTGTTCTCAAGCATTTTATTTTTCTACCAGTCTGATTTTCCACAAGAGTTTTAAATTCTTTAAACCGACTGGACACTTCTGATTTATTTTTCAAAAAATATATAAATGCCCTCCTTGAATAATCATCAATAAACGATATGTAGTATCTTGATTTAGATAAAGAAGGAACATCAACTAGACCAAAAACATCAGAATGTACATAGTCCAGAACACTAGAAGATTTATGAGAACTAGAGTAAAAAGAAACACGATTTTGTTTTCCATATATACAATGTTCACAGCAATCGAACTCTAGATTACAATCAATCAGCCCATCTACTAGATCTTTGTTTTTCAAGGTTTTTAAACCTTTTTCACCTATGTGACCAAGTCTATGATGCCAGAGCATTGTTTTCTCTGCAGGAAGTTTAACTTCCATAGAGTTTACATCATGTGTTACAATAGTAGCTTTTCCAGATTTTACAGAAACATTATTACAGCACACTGGTTTAGCTTCTAACCTATACAAAGTTCCAATGCATCCACCCTTTGCCAGAACATTAGAACCTTTAGTCATCTTATAGCCACCATTCACAAAAGTAACTTGCACTCCAACATCATTAAGTTTACTAACAGAAAGTAAATTTTGAGCCAGACCTGGTATGTGTAGTACTCCATTCATTCCCTTTATTCTGCCATCTGAGAACTGGATTCTGACTCTTCCTCAGCCAACAATTTCTAGTGTCGAATCACTTGCCAGGAACACCTTCCCACCAGCATACGGTTCATACTTGGTGAACCATTCTCTGTGAGATGTCATATGAAAAGATGCTCTTGAATCCACCAGCCATACATCTTCAGATGCAGGCATTGCCAAGGCAGCAATGAAGGCATCAACATCACTCTGAGAAGAATCAGTGTCAGAGAAGTTTTTCTTCTTCTTCTTCTTCTCCTCTTTGCAGTCTTTTCTGATGTGTCCTTTCTGCCCACAATTCCAGCACTTCACCTTGGACTTTTTGCCAGAAAATTTTGATCTTCCCTCTGATTTGGACTTAGACTTCTTGTCCTTCTTGCCTCTTTCCTTTGATCTACCTCAAATGGACAGGGCCTCTTTGGCCATCTCAAAAGATTTCCTCTGCATCTCTTTAGATAACAATGAGGCAACAATGGTTTCAGTTTTAAACGTGGTTGTTGTACTTCCAATAGCCATCACAAGATGATCCCATGAGTCAGGTAGAGAACACAACAGAAGCATACAGCGGTCCTCCTCTTCTATTTGTACACCTTCAGACGTCAACTGTGCAACAATCAAATTAAATGAGTTCAGATGGTCTGCTACATATGCTCCTTCATCCATCTTCAGAGAGTACAACTTCTTTCTGAGGAAAAGTTCATTTACCAAGGACTAGCCCTAATAAATATCTCCTAACTTTTTCCACAAAAGGTTTACAGTTGTCTCTTCATGAACGTTCAATAGAACAGAATCCGCTAAACTTAATCTTATCAGTCCTCTGGCTTTCCTATCTGCCAGGTCCCAATCTTCTTGCTTCATGGCTGCAGGTTTAGTTGCAGACACAGCAACCCAAAGATCTCTGTCGACCAGCATATCTTCAACTTTAAGTTTCCACAACTCAAAGTTTGTGCCATTGAACTTTCAATGTCTATTTTTCCTGATGTACTTGCCATCTTATTTAAGAAAATAGACCTCTATAGAACTCCCACTCACAGAACTAACACAAAAAACCCAACCTACCAACAAGGATAACACAACTGGCCAGGCTTTGATACCACTTGTAAGGAAAGTAGAGGTGCGGAATACAGCTTCCCTAATGTTAATTCAGAGAGGATAATGTAGACAGGTAACTTTCAATTCAAAAAACTACAAATGAATACACTAGACAAACAAATAAACAATTAAGACAACACAAAAATGACACTAGTTTTACGTGGGAAAACCCTTTTGAGTAAAAACCCACCACCACGACAGAAGCTATCTTTATTATAGTAAACTGAAAGCTTACAATAAAGATCCCAGCTCTTTTTGCTCTGATATCGATTCTTTTACAATTATACAAAATCATTTATTTCATCTGGATATCTATAGAATAAACTGTATAATCGAATCTCTTCAACAACCTTCAACGACACTAGCAGATCTGTATTTATATCCAGTCTTCAAGAGCAAAATTAGTTATTTAACTTTTGCCCTAACTGATTGATCTGACTTCTCCAGTGTCGCTGCCTTCAAACCATCATAACCGTTCACATTCTCGTGAGATGTTTAATCCCACATGCACAAGGTCGCATACAACTTTCAGTTTATAACTCTGAATGATCAGTAATATCTTCGTTGGTGACCGCTACACTTTCTCCATCCTTCATCGGACAGACCTCCGCTATCGGTCCAAGCACTTTTCATTGTGTCGATGACCTATCTTAGGCCGATTGAACTCCATTGCCAACACCTATCGGAATAACACAAAGTCATCGGTGAAGGTTAACAAAGATCCACCAACAGTGTTCAGTCACAGCGAAAATTGTTCACATTGAACCTTGAACCCGCTGAACTCTTGACCCTCAAGCCATTGAAGCCGATGTCCGACGTTGAACCTTAGAACTCAATGAACAGTTCAATGAACCCTTGAACCCTTGAACCCATTGTTGAACCTTGGAATTTGATGAATAGTTCAA
Organism: Cunninghamia lanceolata; assembly: GCA_027924645.1. Classification (NCBI taxonomy): domain Eukaryota; kingdom Viridiplantae; phylum Streptophyta; class Pinopsida; order Cupressales; family Cupressaceae; genus Cunninghamia; species Cunninghamia lanceolata. The sequence continues at coordinate 435,924 of BSBN01000892.1, forward strand.
TGAACCCTTGAACCATTGAACCACCTGAACCCGACGGACGAAGTTCAAGCTTTCAACGAAGTAACGAATGGATAGCAATTGAACCATTGAACTCGATGAACCATTGAACCTGATGGACGAAGTTCAAGCCTTCAATGAAGTAACCAATGGATAGAGATTGAACCATTGAACCTGATGAACCATTGAACCCGACGGACGAAGTGCAAGAGTTCACCGACAGTTCAAACTTTGCCGATAAACGATGAACAAAAAACACTAAGATTCCAAGCAGTAACTTGAGACATTAAGTCTCTTCATTTCTAACTAGTAACAATGAAAAGTATATTACAATTATGAAAGAAGAATTGAAGCAAGGGTTTGAAATAAATAACTTGAGATATCTTCATGTTATTATAGATATCTTCATTATTATATAGGTATTGAGGTGATTCAAAAACCCAAGTATATCTTCATCACCTGACAAAAAAATATATTGGTGAACTTCTAAGCAAATTTGACATGTTCAACTACAAACCACTTAGTACTCCTATAAGGCAAAGTTTGAAACTAACATTAGATGATTCTGTAGTATTAGTTGATGCACCTAAATATTGTTAGCTTGTTAGAAGTTTGATTTATATGCAACATCAATATGACCAATCATTTGTTTTATTGTTGGAGTCCTCTCTATGTCTATGCAACAACCTAGAGAAAATCATTGATTAGCAACAAAATGAGTTCTTCGATATTTGAAGGAAATTCAAAACCATGGGCTCAAATAATCCAATGCAACAAATTTCACTTTAGTCAGATATTATGATTCTAATAATGCATAGGACTTAGAAGACAGGAAATCTATGCAAGGTTTCCTAATGCATCTATGGTCAGCAGACATTTCTTGGAAATCTAAGAAGTAGTTAGTGCCAGCTCTGTCCTCTATAGAAGTAAAATAAATGGCAGCTTCTAAGGTAGCTAGGGAAATATTATAGCTCAAAAGGATTCTTGAAGATTTGCAAAAACACCAGGTTTGATCCACACCACTCTTAGCTGACAATCAATTTCCAATCAAAATGGCCAAAAATCCAGTCTTTCATGATCAAACCAAACACATCAACACAAGGTTTCATTTGATTTGACATCATATGAAAGATGGTTGTATCCAACTCAAGTATTATGAAGTGCTTGGAAGAGAGAAATTTGACAAGTTAAAAGGAATGCTTGTTTTAACCATAACCCCTTAAGATTAAGGGATGGAATGTAAAGATTAATCTTTGTGAATTTGTGGGATAATATTTATAGTTTGGTAGTTTTCCTCTTTTAATTTCTTTGGGCAGTTAAATTGTTCCTTCACTACCTATAAAATAAGAATAACATCTTTATTTTTTAAAAAAAAAATTATACTATTTTGTCCTAAATTTTCAATCCTAACCTGATAATCATAATACCTCTGTAAATTTACAGATAATATATAAGATCAAATGATGCCTTGATCTTCTTTGTACGTTAGTCATGTTGGATGGAGAATACCTTAATATTTCATATTTAAGGATAATATATAGATCAAATGATGCCTTGATCTTCTTCGTACGATGGTTAGGGTGGATGGAGAATGCCTTAGTATTTAAGGATAATGTATAGATGAAATGATGCCTTTATCCTTTTTGTACGTCGGTCATGTTGGATGGAGAATTCCTTAGTATTTAGAGATAATATATAAGATTAAATGATGCCATGATCTTATTTGTATGTTGGTCATGAGAACTAGGAGTAAGGATTTTTCTTAATAATTCACGAGTCCTTGATTTATAATGCTGTTATTGTTGATCATTGTGAAAAATCTATTGCAGCTACTGATTATTAATTTCCTATCTTAAGTAGATGATTTGGCTGCCGAAAAAATAACTTACAGCAAATATTAATTAATAACACAGCTGCAATTTCACGAAAAATCATGGAGACAGAAAAATAAATGAACACAATATTTTGGACAAATTATCCCTGGAAAAACCCCAAAGGGAAAACCAATACTGCAGATGAGGAACTTTATTAAATCAAATCAAGAGATACATAGACTGCTTGCCTCTTACTGGCAGAGCTCCGGCAATGATCTCCTCCAGAAATTCTTCTCCCAATTTCTCCTATAGAAATTCCACTACTGCTGTCTCGAACGCTATCGCTGCGCCCTTGCTCTCACTGCAAATCAATTTGCTATTGCTGCAAATTTATTTATTTGCTATCACTGCAAATACTTCTCGGATCTGTGTTCTCCAAATGCCCATTGATCCTCTTTTATAATCCCCTCATTGAAAACCAATGGCCATGATTTAATCTCAATCAATGGCTAGGATTAATTAGACTCTAGCAAACCCTAATATCTAGAAGTCTCTCGAGAAATCAATTTTCTAGGTATAGAGAAAAATATTCTAGCTGTGTTTCCAGCCTCGTAATCACCACCCGAGACTAGAACACCTGTCCAAGCTACATTTAAAATTAACACTCCCTCCTAGCGAGGAAGGTGTTCTGCATAACACCCAACTTATCTCTGAAGAAGATGAATTTCGCCTTCTCCAATGCCTTTGTCAAAATGTCTGCTACCTGCTGATCTGTAGGTATATATTGTAGTTGAACAATCCTCCACTATACATAATCCCTGATGAAATGATACCTGATGTCTATATGCTTAGACCTATCATGAAACATTGGATTCTCAGATAATCTGATCTGATTATCACAGTGTATCACGGTAGTCTCAACTCTCTGACCAAACAAGGCTACCAGCAACTTCTGAAGCCATATAGCCTCACATGTTGCCATACTAGCTGCTATGTATTCTGCTTCTGCAGAACTCAGAGCAACAGACTTTTGCTTCCTGCTGTACCAAGAGACAACTCCTGATCCCAAACTAAAGCAGCACCCTGAAGTGCTTTTCCTGTCCACTGTACTACCTGCCCAATCTGCATCAGTATAGCCTATCAACTTGATACCATCACCTCGAGCATATCTGATCCCATACTCGATTGTACCATGCAAATACCGCAACACATGCTTTGCCGCTGTCCAATGCACTCTCTTCGGCTCAACCATGAACTGACTAAGAGAGTTTACTGCAAAGGATATATCTGGCCTAGTGTTAACCAAATACATGAGAGATCCAATCATCATCCTGTATAAGGTGGGGTCTACATCCTTTTCCTTGGATGCGTCTACCTTCTTCCAATTCGTGATCATAGGTGTAGACATGGCTCTGCAATCTTGCATCTTAAACCTCTTCAAGATTTCAATGCAGTATTTCCCTTGTCCAAGGAAAATCTCTCCATCTGTCTGCCACACTTCCATGCCTAGAAAGTAGTGCATAAGCCCCAAATCCTTCATCTCGAACTCTGCTGCAAGGTCCCTCTTGCACTCCTCTATGAGCCCCAGTGAACCTGTTAAAAACAAGTCATCCACATATAGAACAAGAATGAGAATTTCACCCCCAACCATCAAGTAGTAAAGGTTAGCATCCGCCTCACTCTTCACAAAGCCTATTCCCTGCAAGTATCTATCAATGCGCTCATACCACGCCCTAGGAGCCTGCTTGAGTCCATACAAAGCTTTCTTCAATTTGCACACGTGGGTTTCACTGCTGTGTGCTACAAAGCCCTCTGGTTGTTCTATGTATACCTCCTCTGCCAATTCACCATTAAGAAATGCCGTCTTGACATCCATTTGATGGATCTGCCATCCCATATGCGCTGTAAGTGAGATTACGGCTCGTATAGAAGTATACCTGGCCACTGGAGCAAATGTCTCCTCATAGTCTATTCCCTCCTTTTGAGAGAACCCCTTGGCCACGAACCTTGCCTTGTATTTTTTGATGCTACCATCTGCACCATGCTTAATCTTATAGATCCAGCGTGATCCAACCACTGCCCTATCTGTCGGTCTAGGCATAACCTCCCACACATCGTTCTGCATTATTGAGGTATATTCCTCAACCATCGCATCTTGCCACACCTGTTGCCGTGCAGCCTCCTGATAGCTGGAAGGTTCACTATCTACCAATTGACTAACCAATGCCACATAATCATTATACCTGGCTGGTTGTTTCCGCTGTTTATTACTCATCCTAGGAGCTCCCACAAACTCCTGAGTATCCTTATGTGTCTGTTGAACCTCACGATTTCTCCTGTCACCTATAGAGGATGAAATATCAAACTCCATATCTTCTTGATGCATCTCTTAGATTTGCTGTATCTGTTGCTCCATACTCTGCGAACTCTCAGCACCTGAGCCTATGCTTGTACTAGTAACTATACTCATGCTTCGTTGCCCCTGTTCTGGTTGAACAATCCTTGGAGCTTCTATTGGCTGCTCATTCTGATCATCTGCTGGCAAATCTCTGGACCTCCTATATGCCTTGTCCTCCATGAATTTGACATCACGCCTGACTATAATCCTCTTGGTCCTTGGAATAAATATCCGATATGCCTTTGAGGTCTCGCTGTACCCCACAAAGTACCCTCTCTCTGCAGTCTGATCTAACTTGGAACATGTAGCCCCTAGAATGTGACAAAACGCCAAACTCCCAAATATCCTGAAGTGACTAACATCTGGCTTCTTCCCTGAGAATGCCTCCTCTGGTGTCATCTTGCCCAATACCTTATGTGGAACCCTGTTCTGTATGTATACTGATGTACTGCATGCCTCTGCCCATAAGTAACATGGCATATCTTGGTCATACAACATAGCCCTTGCTGCCTTCGATATAGAACGATTCTTCCTCTCAGCAACCCCATTCTGTTGCGGGTTGTAAGGAACAGTCCACTCTCTCTTGATTCCTTCCCTAGTACAGAACTCCTGGAACTCTTTCCCTTTGTACTCGCCTCCATTGTCTGACCGAAGAACCTTTACCTTCCTGCCTGTCGAATTCTTCACAAGAGCTTTGAACTCCTGGAAGTGACTGAAGACCTCATCCTTGGTCTTCAAGAAGTATATCCAGGTCTTCCTGGAGAAATCATCAATAAAAGTAACAAAATACTCATATCCTCTGAGAGACTTCGTTGACATTGGTCCACATATATCTGAATGTACTAGATCAAGAACCCCCTTGGATCTGGTGTCACTCCTTGGAAAAGCTGCTTTCACAAACTTCCCCAACACACATCCCTTACATACATCATCATGCTCTGTGCTCACCTCTGGAACACCTGTCACTGTCTCACGAAGCAATTTAAGTGCTCCATGATGTATATAGCCCATCCTCCTATGCCATAGCTCTCCTTGATCTCTAGGATTACTGCTGCTCACTAGTGCCTTAGGAGTATCAAATTGCAACCTATAAAGTCGGCCGCTCCTAACTCCAATAGCTATGGGTGATTTCTAATCCTTATGCTTGATTAAAACATGCGCCCCTCTAAAGAGTACATTGTAGCCTTTATCCTGAAGGACAGATACGGAAATTAGATTCATGCCCAAGCCTGGCACATGCAACACATCATGAATGGAAATAGGCTTGCCATTCTCCCTCTGAAATAGAACAGTCCCTCTCCCAACTGGATCGCACTTGGACTTGTTCTCCATCTGAATCTGGAATCTAATGTCCTCCTCCTTGTAGCTGGAGAAGTACTCCCTAACTCCTGTCATATGAAATGATGCCCCACTATCTATATAGCAAACACCCTGTGAGGTTGAGCTAGTCAGGCAAGCTATGAGTGCAAACTCATTCTCCATTCTACTAGAAAGCTCATCTACACTTGCTGAAGCTGTCGTCTACTTCTTGCCTTTCTTTTCATTTTTCTTCCTTTGTGGGCAATCGCTGACATAGTGGCCGAACTCGTGACAGCCATAGCATTTGATCTTATATAAGTCCTTCTTCTTCTCACTTTTTGGATTTGATCCTTTGCCAGACCCCTTCTTCGCTTTCCCTTTTCCTGCTAGGGCAACGTTTTTCTGTTCCACCTCACTTTTCTAACTATTACTGCTAGTTCCATTGACAAGACTTAGTCTAAGCTCCTCCTGAGTGAAGTCACTCCATAGTCGATCCCAACTCGGTAAGGTGTCTCGTCCATTAATAACTTGAACAAAGACATCCCACTGCTTAGTAAACCCATTCAGGGCTATTTGTACTAGCTCATCATCCTTTGGTTTGTCTCCAACAGCTGCCAATTCATCCTTGACAAGTCTAAGTCTGGTGAGGTAACTTGTGACGTCTTCTCCTTTATTCATCCGTGTATTCCTTAACTTTTCTCTGAGAATCAGCTTTTGATTAAGGGTAGCATTCTGGTACAGATTCATAATGGCGTCCCACATCGTCTTTGTTGTATCTAACTCTATAATATGCGGAACAATATGATCCTTAACACCGTCAAAAATCAGCCTCCTTGCCTTGGCATCTTCCTTCTTATATGCTAAGAGCTGTGTTGCATCTGTAGGTACAAGTACAACAGTAGTCACATAATCCTTGATACCATTCTCTTCCAACAATAAAGAAATTCTGGCTTTTCAGACACCAAAATTTGAGGCTCTATCCAATCTGTCCTGATCTCTTAAACCTACTGAGGCCATCTCAAAAGAAAATAATAATTTGAAGAGGTCAAACTGGGTTTTATAAACCCTAGATTTTTTATTTATTATTTTTCCTTTCTCCCTGTGCCTATTCTGCCCTCAGTTCCGCTCTGATACCATGTGAAAAATCTATTGCAGCTATTGATTATTAATTTCCTATCTTAAGTAGATTATTTGGCTGCCGAAAAAATAATCTACAACAAATATTAATTAATAACACAGCTGCAATTTCATGAAAAATGACGCAGACAGAAAAATAAATGAACACAATATTTTGGATAAATTGTCCCTGGAAAAACCCCAAAGGGAAAACCAGTACTGCAGATGAGGAACTTTATTAAATCAAATCAAGAGATACATAGACTGCTTGCCTCTTACTGGCAGAGCTCCGGCAATGATCTCCTCCAGAAATTCTTCTCCCAATTTCTCCTATAGAAATTCCACTACTACTGTCTCGAACGCTATCGCTGCGCCCTTGCTCTCACTGCAAATCAATTTGCTATTGCTGCAAATTTATTTATTTGCTATCGCTGCAAATACTTCTCGGATCTGTGTTCTCCAAATGCCCATTGATCCTCTTTTATAATCCCCTCATTGAAAACCAATGGCCATGATTTAATCTCAATCAATGGCTAGGATTAATTAGACTCTAACAAACCCTAATATCTAGAAGTCTCTCGAGAAATCAATTTTCTAGGTATAGAGAAAAATATTCCGGCTGTGTTTCCAGCCTCGTAATCACCACCCGAAACTAGAACCCCTGTCCAAGCTACATTTAAAATTAACAATCATGGTTCCAAAGATCTAGCTAATCGTAAAGACAATTATCTATCACTCTTTTATAAATTGCCAAAGACAAGAGGTCGTGTTAGCTAGAGGAGTAAAGAACTATTCATTAAGCAGCTAGAGATGCTGAAAAACGATTAACTAATACTGAAAAGTAGTTTCAGGTTGTGCATATGCCGATGTTAATATCAATGACTCACAAAAAGAAGCGGCATTGTTCCTGTGCGCTGATGACTGGAATTATGAAGTTGTTTATTGGTTGTTAAACTCGTGGGCGAAAACTGATAGTATGGACTTGCAAGATGTGAGACAAGGGAGAATTCCATTCAGTGATCCCGCCAAATTCGAACAGATGAACAGGAAGGTTTGTTCTCTAGCCAGAAAGCTTGGAGATAAGGTACCGGTGAGTGAGCAAGCGGCCAAGAGAAGATATTTGGGGTCACATTCAGGGAAAAACGTGTTATCCGACATGATCAAAATTGTAAATGAAGAGGACCTGCAGCAATACTACATAGATGGCTTTAAGAGTGCAGTTGAAGTTGAGGAGTCTTGCTTCCCAAAGTCGCTGGAGCCCGACTGGCTCGAACATTTAGCTAAGCAGGGAGGTGCGGACTGGAATAACATTGCAGACGCGATCTGGAACTTTATGTCTGAATGTTTTGCAGGGTCGATCGTAGAATTTTGTGGGAACCGCATTCTTGCACAGATATGTAAGGTAAATGATGAGAGTGATGGTGATACAATAATCTCAAGCCAAAAGAATTTTATCGTTGCCTCTTCCATTCTCTTTTATGTATCCTCATATCAAAACGATATCATACACGCACCGCTGGCACATGGTTGCTGGGGCAGTTGCGCTGCGAAGATGATATGTTACGTGGCTTCCAACAAGGGGCCAGATGGTCTTCCACGTTTTATCCAGAGGCTAGAAAACAACGCAATGTGGAGGTGGTACGACCAGATTGGAAATTACGATCTTCTAAACAAGCTTTTAGTCATCGCAGCCAGTGGCAATGTTTCTCGTCGTCTAGAAACGGAGGAAAAATATGATATTCTTGTGGTAAACAGGTTATTACAATGCGGAGCTCAGCCTGGACAAGGATATGCATTTTTAGGCTGCGAAAAGGTGACAGCACTAGAATCTGCTATAACGTTTAGAGATGATCGCGATATTGGATCAGAGATTGCAAAATCTTTGCTCAATAAGTGCGATTGGGAACAACAGCAGCAGTTCGCAAACGCCCCAAATAAAGATGGATTGACTCCTCTTCACTTTGCTTCTTGGCGGGGTCACGCTCTTAAGTGTAAAACGCTTCTTGATTACGGAGCTAAACCAGATTTTCTAGCAAAAGACAACAAGACAGCTCTTCATTTTGCTTCTTTGCTGGGTCACGCACATATTTGTCAAATACTTCTTGATTACGGAGCTCGACTAGACGTTACAGACAGAGACGGCAAGACAGCCCTTCACATTGCAGTTGCAGAGAAGCAAAATGCAGTTGTAAATGTAGTTATGAAACATCCAGATATTACTGCAGTATTTGATTTAAAAGATAAAAGAGGACACAGCCCTTTAGATACAGCAGTTGCCAACACAGATATGAAATTAGTAGCAACTTTGTTATCAAAGTCAATACAGCCAGAAGCTTATTTCAATAAATTGGATTTAAAAGAGCTTCTACGTTACTCATTACTCAATGGTTCTGTATGTATTGTTAGAAAGTTGTTTCAGAAGGGAAGAAAGTTGCCAGATGAATGTGATGACGAAGGAAAAACAGCTGTGCATTTGGCTGCTATGTGTGAAGATGACAGTATAGCAGTAGACTTGGTCAGCATTGTATTTGAAAATATTGAAGAAAAAGAAAAGTTGGTGGCCAGCTGCGACAGAAAAGGGAGGACTGCTCTCCACGAGGCGGCTCTGAATGGACATGAGAAGCTCTGCAGATATCTTCTAGATATAAATCCAAAAATAATAAATTTCAAAGACAGAGATGACCGAAACCCTTTATACGATGCAGTTCATGGAAAACATAATGAGGAAGTTGTTTTAAGGATGTTGCTTGCTGTATATTCCGAGAAAGATATATGTCTCGATCATTTGATAGATCGCAACGGCCTGACACCATTGCATGTTGCTGCTTCACTGGGCAAAAAGCACCTGGTGAAAGTGCTCCTTTCCACAAGCCGTAACGATAACAACCAATATTTCAGGGGAAGAGATTTCCTTGCACAAAGAGCCTTGGCATTTTTGAAGAGAGGAGATTTCCTTGGACAAACAGCCCTTCATAAGGCTGCAATCTGTGGAGATTCAGAAACCGTCAGAATTCTCTTGGAGGCAGGCGCCCACCCGCTCAATGAGAGGGATTGTGATGGTAGAACTGCACTTCATTACGCTTTGCAAGCCAAAACTGGAGCAGATAAAATAACGCTGGCTGATTTAATTTTAAGTGGCTGTAATTCCTACGAAGAGAAATCGCTCCTATTATGGGCCTCTCCAGCAGGCTTAGGTACCGCTGACCAGAATCTAAGAAAAAATGATCCACTTCACAAGTTTCTTGCACATCAAAGGTATGAGAATATGGAAAAAATGCAAACCTACAATTTGTTGAAGGCAGCTTCTTCTCTGGGAGATGCAGAAATGAGCAAAGAACTCGTCTCCCTAGGTTATCAAATTGAAGACATTTACGATGAAAAATGGAGGAAAGGCTTGGAGTCCACAAGAAAAGAGAATGTAGAAAAAGGTAATTTGTAAGTCCCGTCTGCTCTGGTATTTTTATCACAATGTTCTTTGTTCATGACTCGCAATCTTTACTTTCAGTTTCAGAAGAACTTAAGATTATTCCAGAACGGGGAAACGACCATCCAGCCCTTTCAGACAATCTGGGTAAATAATAATCCTCTCTTCCCTAAACAGAGAAGATATCTTTCGTATATATTCCTTAGAGACGTAATAAAATTTTTCTATTAAATATTTCTTGGGTACGTATGGAACAGGCAGAGTTGACTATGCACGTGGTCTGGCGGCTTTATTTTTGAATCCTTACTTAAAACCTCCAATTACCGTGGGAATCTCGGGTGCATGGGGAATGGGCAAATCGAGTTTGATGGTTCAGGTATCAACGATTTATATTTTAATCTGTAACAAACATTTTCCAAGCCAGTTTTCCTGAGTTGTATTTGTGGTGTTTACTATACAGACAGAAGTCATTTTACTGACAACAGCAGCTCAAATGGCATTACTTCCATCTTCCAAATTACCAAGTTCAGCTTTCGAATTCCCTGATGTAAAACTCTCTCAATTATCCCAAAAAGGAAAACAGAAATTTGGTGAAATAGAAAGACAGATAAACTGTAGACAGGAAAATAGAAACATTTGTAAAATCTTGACGGATAAGATTCGAAGCTGGATTAAGGACAGTGATAAATCAGCAATTCCGGGGGAGGTAAATTCTTAACCTAAGATATTTTTTATATTCTTTTGGTCATTCCTAATCTCCTACTATGAATGCACAGAGCCAGAGGCATACGAATATGCACTTTAAACTAAATGTTCGGTGAAATGTTTGTTTATTAGAATGGATATGACGAAAAAAATTCTCTGCCGCACTTCTTAAACCACTATGACATTAAGCATCATGAGATTTTTAAATCACTTGCTGCTATGGACAGGAGCGACATGGTAAGTAGTTTAACTCTTAACTAGGTCAACGCTCTGATTTCTCAATTGTTGAGAGGTTAGAATCAATTGTAAATTTTCAATTTTATTTTGCCGACATGGTGAAAGTGTAAATCTCTTTCTGAATTTTCTCTTTAGAAACGACTAGTTTAGATTTGTTTTTTATTTGATTAGCTGTTAAAAACAAATCATGCTTCTCTGTCATTTTCATTGTCAGTTCACAAGAAATGACGCACAGCCAAAAGCAAATCTCCCACATTTTGATACAGATCCTTTGGGGAAGCGAAATGTGCCTGCTGTTTTAACTGTTCAATACAATGCATGGAAGTATATGAATGATACAGAAGCATTGGCAGGTATGGCAGTAGAGATTACAAAAGAAATAGAAGGAATCATGACCCAAGCCCAATGGCTGAGCACCTGTTGGAGAAATTCTTGGAAGAAGAAAAAATATACCATATGGATTGAATTTTTTTTTCCCTGCCTCCTCGCACTAGTTTTGGCTTGTTCATTTACTTGGGTTGCATGGGTAGTGTTGGACAGTGACAAGTTCAAGGAATGGGCAAATGCAAAATATGCATGGCCACCCGCAGCTATGGTCATTGTAGTTTGGAAAATAACTAAGTCAGTGATGGGCATTTTAAATCCTGTTAGTACTCAGCTGATTAATTACATGTCATTGCCAGATCATACAGATAAATTGGGTTATCAAGAAAGGGTGATCTCAGATATTAAATTTTTGAAAGGTGAAATTGGTGAAAATCCATATTGGGTATTCAAGGCCAATGTCTGGGTTTTCAACACTATAGCCGTGCTGTGGCGATTGATTACTGAATGGTGGCCAGCCTCATTGTTTTTCCATTCTTCATGCCATGAAAGAGACATTGAAGTTCCGAATGTAGCCCCTGCATCTGGGACCAATCTTCGAATAATCGTATTTGTAGATGATTTGGATAGATGTCAAGAATCCGTGATCTTGCAGGTATATTAAATATAGTGTTCATTTATCATTATTCTGGGCATGTTCCCTTACCAAGATTATTTACTGATGTTTGATTAAATAAAACTGTTGGCCAGTCCAAATTTCGTCTTGAAACATTGTGTCTGTGGTACAGGTACTATCAGCAATAAATCTTGTATTGTCGGTGTGTCAAATCAGCGTGGTGTTAGCAATGGACAAAGAATTAATACAAAAGGCAATAATTAAAAAATATGGAGATGTAAAACATAACAAGTCTCTGGAAGCTAGACAAGAACTAGCAGACAAGTATTTACAAAAAATAATTCAACTGCCACTCGACCTCCCCCATCCTAGTGAAATGCAATCAAGGAGATTTTTGGAAGTACAGTTGGGTACGTCTTCAAAAGGAAGCAAGGACCATGGTTTAGCACCACAAACATACGGAAAACACAAAGTAACTTCTAAGCCAGGTAAGAATTCAAAAAAAAAAAAAAACACAAACACTAGATAGGGAGAGGATTTTAGAAGAAAAGAATGACTTTTCACTGCTGTTTACGTCACTAAGAAGAAACAATCTTCTGGTTAATTTTAATCTTAGATGATGATAGAAGAAAGTCAAGCCTACTTTGTGAAGGAGAAGATCCTTCCCAACAAACGGCAGCGCTGGAAGTCACAATAGATTTACAGGCTCAATCAGAGATAGTGCAAATAAGTAAGTTCTGGAGACATCTTTCATATTTTTGGTCTTATATTCTTTTTCTTTCTTGAATCCACAGATACCCAGAAATACCAGGTTTAAAGATTTATTTTTATAAATTGAAATTAAAAATTTACTTTAGGGTGCAATAAAAAGAAATAATTGAATTTGATTTTATCTTATAGACACTGTTCAAACTAGAAAGGAAGCTCATTCACAAACAGAAGAATATGCAGGTATTACTCTGGAAATCCTGACTACAAGTAGGAAAAGAAAAGTAACTAACAAATGAAATCTATTATGTTTTGCAGCAATTTCGTTTTAGGGTTTCTAATGCAGTTTTATTATGTCCTTCAATAATACTAATTTTAAACAGACAACCAGGTTTAAAGATATGATTTTTATAAAAAGAAATATAATTGAATTTGATTTTATCTTATAGACACTGTTCAAACCAGAAAGGAAGCTCATTCACAAACAGAAGAAGATGCGGGTATTACTCTGGAAATCCTGACTACAAGTAGAAAAAGAAAAGTAAATAACAAATGAAATCTACTTATGTTTTGCAGCAATTTCGTTGTAGGCTTTCTAATCCAGGTTTAAAATGTCATTCAATAATACTAATTTTAAACAGACATGTTCATGCACATTGCAGACAATAAAAAATCCAGTTCATTTTTCATAGGCGAAATAAGAGACTTGCTGTTCGTAAGGTATAGCCAAGGAGAACTGGATGCGCTTTGTTTTTTCCACACGCTGACTGTAGACTCCAGACAATTCTTGCCTCGAGAGTGGAAGGTTCTACTGAATTACCACGGACTGATCCGGAATATACTCTGCCTGAACAACGAAGCAAGAAATGTGCTTGGATGGAAGGTACAGTTGATCACCTGGATATGTATATGCTGGCAATGGCAAGAAAACATGAATATCCTTATAGAGGTATGCCTTACTGCATTAGTTCTCTGTTTTGAAAACCAAAAAGTTATTATTATATGGGAAAATAAGGAATGTTCAGCATTGTAAATTAGTTACCATTTTATTGTAGAAATGGAACAGTGTTCGTAAAATCTCACACTCCAATGGAGATTCACTACTAAAGTTGGTAGACTATTTTATAGAAAACAATTTGTGTGATAAGAGGGAGATGACAAAGGCTACAAGTGAAGAACACCATGACGAAAGACAGAGGACATCAGTTAAATTGAGAGAACCTGAAAAAAGTGTTGCTAAAATCATCAACCTAGCTGAAAGCAGCAACAGGGAATCCCAAGAATTGAATGAAGCTGATCAAGCCAAGAAAAGCAGGGTAATAAATGCAGATGATAATGAAAGCAAGGAGAGGTGTCCCAGCCTAAAGGAACTGGACAGTGTTATGAAAGGACAACTCGAGACATTTGAGAAAAGATTGGATGAGTTGAAGAAAGAATTGAAAGAAATGCTTGAGCAGGTCACGAAACACAATGGTCAAAAAATTAAGAAAAAGGAGGAAAAGAAAATGAATTTGGAAAACTGGAATAAAATGAGATCGGCATTGTACAGATATGATGTTTCAATGGATGGTATTCATGCCTTTCAAAGGTTTAGATTTAATTGCAGTGCCGGGCATCTGTGGTAGCCATGGTTTAAACTAGCAGGGGCACCTTTGTGACATTGTAAGCCATTATAGCCAAAATAATGGCTGGGCCGATAGGCAAACTGGAGAAAATTGATGTCTCTCTATTGATCATATACATAAATCAATTTGGCATTGAAATAATATGGGACTAAGGCCCCGAATTTGTTGGTAAAAAATTAAATTTTAACACTCAATGTGCATGATCTCATTTATTTCAGTACCCCACGATTACAACTATACCATCGACCAATGGCCAGTGCCTTTAAATGCTATGTTTTAATTTTTCTGAAAAGGGTAAATGTAGGGTTTTTGAAAGGGCCCTAACTTTTTTAAACTTTTTTACATAATGAGATTGATAGTACCGTAAAAGCTCAACAAAACTAAGGCTGCAAAACAACAACAAACAAGTAGCATCATAACCAAAAGAGTTGAACATATCAAACACGGAGCATACGACCCAAGGATCATAATAGACCAGTTGAAGCAAGGTGGTTTGAAACCAAAATGCTCTAGGGAACATGGAACAATCCCTTCCGATGACTTCTTGAAGCGGATTACCTTCTTGGATGGACTCCCATTTTTAAATGCCACTCTTGAATTAGAGAGATACAAAGGGTACTTCAAAGCCTCTATCTCGACTCCAACACCCTTTCTTCTTTATTTGTTTTGGCAACCTCTGCCTAACATTCAAAAGGCTGAAGACATCTTGTGTCTCCTTAAAATCTCTACTTTCCCCAAATTTGCTCTCCCTACATGCCTCCTTTGGAATTACATCTAAAAGGGTCCTTACCTCATTAATTCCAACCAAAAAGGGGTTACCCATCTCAAGAGGTTGAGAAGGCACCACATGTTCTTTTTTCTCCAAATAGTTTACATTCTCCTATTTCTTAGACACCTCATTGTTGCATGACCTTGAGGCATCTATCAAAAACCACTAGGGAATCCTTGTAGACAATTTGTTGCACCCAATCATCGAATTTAGAAGATAAGGTAATCAACCATGGGAGCACCTCATCCACCTCCACAATAATATAAATTTTAGTGATCTAGAAGTGTGTCTTGAATTTGGTGACGGCATCAACCACCAAAAGTTGGGTGAAAGAGTGAGTAATTTCCATCAAGACCTCTTTCGAATATTCCATTGGCATCCTAGGTAGTAATTTTATTGAATAATTTGACCTTGCCAAGAAATCATGGGCCATCTAAGAGGGTCCAAATATAATCTTCATGATTTGAGAAAGAGATAAAAAGGAAACCCTTCATCATAGTTGAAATAACTAGGTGGTCCCTAAGTTTCCATTTTTCTTGAGCCCACTTCCTAAATGCATCAATATTTGATGTAGTTCTAAAAAATTGCCAACAAGCGAATTCTCTTACTTGGAAGTTGACATATCAATAGTCAAATTAGGGATATAGAGTAGAAGACCCTTACCATCTGCAGTTGGACCTAGAGATTGAGCAAGATGGGAGATGACCAAACTTTTGACAATGTCAGCCCAAGATTCCACCATCCATGCACAAGCATTAGCCTCTAAATCATTTACTACCATAGACACCAAGCCATTCCCCATAGCCTCCAAGGCTTAAATAGTAGGTTTGGTTGAACCCTACATAAAGGCCACATTTGGACATGAAATTTGTCCATACTCTTAAGCATCACAAAATGGAGAGTTCCCAACAACATTGCTCATAGGAGAGAAGGGGACCTATGCTGAAAAGGTGTCCAAATCACAAGTGCCAAACAAATCAATTGCGAGTGACAGATCTCCACTTCAACATCCTTGGGCCCCTTACATGGAGAACTCAAGAAAACCCATTGAGGAAGGCTTTGCCCATCATAATGCTCTCTAAAGATGTTGTGACTGGCCTCAAGCTAGATATCAATGAGCCTCTCCTCATCTTTCTCATTCTAGGAGATATTCCATTCATCCTCAGTCTCTCGCCTGCAAAATTGTGATCATCATCCCCATCTTCCTCCTCTAGGTTCTTCTCACTCCTCCCACTCATGACAATTCAATTACAAGGCAATTGATTATGATATTGTTATGTTCTAAATCTAATTTATAAAAAGTGTGTGAATTTACATTAGAGTTTATAGGTAAAGCCTTAACTATAGATGTAATATAATTTTGTCATGGTGAAATTTGTGTAGTCGTGCCACTTTCTATTTAGTTTTGTGTTTATTTTGAGAATAGTGTTTTCATGTTCTTATTTATTAATAAATGATGTATTTTCGTGTAAAGATGGGTCTGTTGCCCCATGCCACCTACTTATTCATTAGACACATTCTTATATACATATTTCTTACCACATTTATATGTTTATTTATCACAATACATTCTCTTTATCAATGCATTTATTATACCTATACGCATACTTTTAAGTATTCAATGCCCATGATGATTTGGCCCCATTTTATGTCTAGGGTCATTTTTGTGATTGTGAGGTTGACCCCAAAGTCATGGACATGACTCTTTCAAATTTCAAATTAAAATTTGGGCTTACTCCCACCAATTATTTTTCGTCCAAGGGTTAACTAAACACAAATTTACATTTATTGCTATGTCTTGTATTTAGAAGAATTCAATTAATTCATTTTTAGACATCTTTAAAAATTCACAATTCCGTTCTTAACCAAGGCATTACAACACTTAAATTGATTCACTAAAAGGAATCTATACTTGCATGAGTATTCTAAGATCAAATGTGTGTTCAAAGAGTGTTGTTTCTTATTTTGTAGACAATTTACAGGTTGACCTAGGAGAGTGTGTCCCCTAAAAATATAATGGCAAACCTACCAAGGCACTTCTAAATACCATCAATCATTAGATACCAAAAGAGGAAAAAAGAAAAAGAGGCGATTCAAATGAAGTAAAATGTAAAATTTAGCAAATTGCTAGATCGAGTTTGGAAGTATAGGACATTTCCACGACCATGGATGATGTTGATATCTTAACTTAACCTTTCATAGAGTGAAAATAATATTCCAATTCCAAGGTGAATAATAGGTTATATTATTTCGTATCCTTAGGCACCACACATTCTAGAATCTTCACATGGATCATTTACTCTTCCATCACATAACTAAGAACCATCATTTATTCCATTTACTTTCCTAAAAATAACCATTGTAATTTATCTAATTTATTAATCCCTATTATTGTTGATTAGTCTAGGTTAATTATACTTCTCCATATGAATATTATTGGATAGCCTTGACTACACTTAAGCAATGTTTTAAAAAAAAAATTGCACTATGAAATTAATTATAACAAATAAAATAGCTTATTCATTATCTATGATTTATTTTAATTTAGAATTGAAAGTATGTTAGAACACACTGATATATTGAGAGGGGGGTGAATCAGTATATACCAAAACTTAATCCAATTCAAATTTATTAACCAAAACCTTTTATTGCCTTAAACAAATGATAAAACAAATTAAATAGATCAAGACACAACACATGAGCACACAACCATAACACCAGATTTACGTGGAAAACCCTAGAAGGAAAAACACGATGAGCAAGCTACTTGGATCTACTGTCCAAATCTAGCCTCACAAATAATGATAAAATAGATTACAAGTTTTAGGTCTACAACCCAAGGGAGGACACACTCCATGAAATACAATGCAACAACACTTACAGAATGAGGCTACAACTTCTGAACAACTCACTCAATAGATCTCACTGATCAATCTCCTCTGCAACATCAACAGATTTAACTCTGACTCAAATGTTCACTTCCTCTACACAACTGACACTATTGTCTTCAACACATCTTCACATACACACTCACTCACTTTCACACTCACTCGCATAACCTCGCACCCTCTCACACATTCACTCAACCCACAACAAACAAGTTCTTTTATTTATACCTTCTACAAACAACAAAATATTTCTCCTACGTCGGCCAAGATGATATGTGTAAACATGAAACATGCATCGGCCACACCAAGTCGGCATCCAAATGATGTAGAAATCCAATGCAGTTCAAGCCAAAAGATAACCAGGACCTATTCTTTCCTTAACACATTCTTTCAAGCTAGCGTACACTTCAAAACATCCAACAGGATCATCAGAACACATGAAGTCGGCACAACAAACACTAATCCTTCCACAAAATAGCTCTAGACCTAAAGCGGTATCGGAGGAACCAATTAGCATCATGAAGATCATTTCACACGTAACATGAGACTTCCACAAGCCTTCTCAAACATTCCTTCCTTTGAAATATATGTATTCTTTCTGGTGCAAACATATAGATACAAATCCTGTCATCACTCACAAACACTTAACACATAGTCTTGAGATAGAACATTGAAAAATCAACTTGTGGTGCACTTAAGCACCTGAAACCTGAAATGAACAATCATACTAGATATTTGAATTCATCCTCCAAACATCAAAGCCAAAAGATGAACTACAGTGAAATGCGATGGCTTTTGCTTTCTCCTCTAGACAAACCTAATTAGCAACATGATATAGCTTTGTTCTGTTGACTATGGAGGACCTCTGTGGTACAATTTATCAACTGAAACTTTGATATAACAATCTTCTCAATCACATCTGACTATCATTCAAACCGTAGAACCTCATCTTCAAAAATGGAGAAATACAAAGCACTTCTCTGACATATCATGACTGCAACCATCTTGAACCTCTATCTTCACTCTACTAGCTCTAGAATCTTCTGCGATAACTTTCAAGCACTAAAATTAGGAATATACAACCTTCACACTTGTCTCTGTCTAAATTTCAAACTGCAAGGTCATATCTTTAAATGCGAATGAACGTAGAGCATTCTCCAAAGCTTCTTTAGTGCAACTTCCAATGCCTTAGACTTACTGAATATTTCTCTCAAGATTTAAGCAATGCTTTTCATTAGGAAATAATGAATACAACATTCACCATACCAAAGACTTTATTCACAACATCATACAACAACCATCACAACTCTTTTCATCAAAACAAGAATCTTTCATGTTAGCACTACTCTTGTCAATGAACTTCATAAGGTAGGGTGCAATTGTGTATAGATGTTATTGATCCAATTATTATACACAGTACATGACATTCATCATCTTACCCTTTACTCCACAACCTCTCTAATCCATCTCTTTATCACTCCTTTGTCTTCTTCTCTGATCACCTTAGAGTATACACATTACTTTGCATCACTATCCTTTGGCATCTCTGATCATTAACTAATCATCACTTCCACTCCTAACCTTTAGCACTATTGATGTCAATGACAACACATACTCAACAAAGTGAAGGATGAAGATATCGAAAGAAGTTAAACACAAAAAGATAAATAAAAAAATAATTACCTTCACCTCAATCAATCTCTTCTTCTTGGTGTGCAAGATTGAGCTATGTTCTTTGATGAAATGATAGTGAGGATTGTATGTGGATTTCCCAACAATTCAGCATAATTTTGGTATGATAATGATTATTACAGAAACAAATTAACATCATAAGTTGCAATGAATGTGGATTCATAATGTCTTGGATGAAGATAGATTTATAGATTTTCAAAAAATGATGATCAATGGTGGAGAATTGCATGAAAGATCAATGGCTCTAGAAATGATTGAGAAGATTTGATGATGGAGTTAACTAATTTGATTGATGAGTTAGTCATTTTGATTGAATAGTAAACTAAATTGATTGATTTTGATTGCATAATTAAGTAATATTGATTGAAATTTGATTGAGTAGTCAATTTGGGTGATTAGTGGAGAAGATTATGGAAATTAATTTAATGGATAATGGATAACTCATGAAATAATGGATAGTTAGGAAAGTAAATAAAATATTAATTTTATTTACTTGTGATGAGAAAATAGAAATTGATTTGATCAATTAAATAAATTGTATAAATTTATTTAATTAATAGATGGAAGAAATGTTAGTTTGATTAATTAAATAATTAAAAATTATTTAATTAATAAGGAGAGAGGAAATAAAAATGGATTAGGAAAATGATGTAGATGAGATGTGATGACACAAAAATACATTAGTCAGTTTTAGGTATCTACATTTTGCCCCTCTTTGATATTTTGCAAATTAACAACAATTCAAAGTACTTAAAACATAGCGCTTGATTTTGATTTGCAAGAAAATAGTTGGATGGAAGAAGACTTTGATTTAATGAAGAATACGATTGGATTAGAGATGGTGATGCCCTAGTTGGGTAGAAAAATTAATGGTAGATTAATTAGTGGGGTGAATGATGCCCCCTCGAGAGGTTAGGTAGGCTCAAAGAACATGGGTGGGCTCTCGAAATGAATGGATAGGGAATTGTGAGTAGGCATGGAGATTTAGATGAAGAGGAAGAAAAAGCTAGATGAAAAGATGAAAAAATGATGGAAGAAAAAAATAGAAAAAAATGAAGAAAATAAAAAGATGGATACAAGAAAGATGATTATGGATGAAACAATAATGATGGATTTATTATGAAGATTAGTTATGCTAACTTGAGTAGAGAAATCCTTTATTTAATATAGCAATGGATGTTATGCACCGGGTATATAAGACCAAGGTGATGATGTATCCAATGCATAGAACTGACACACAAAAAGGTCACAAGCAACCCTATAATGTGTAGCACCATGATACTATTGTGGTAGGTAGGCTACAAGGACCGAATGTAAATGCAAGTAAAATGATAACACACACAAGCAAGCAAGCAAGGATGCACAAATGTTTCAAAAATAAACAAGGTTGTTGCCCCTGTCAAGTTGAAAACTGATGATTGTTTGATTGGATGGATTAGATTGATTAGATTGATGAGGATAGTGTTGTGGATGTGGGAATGATATAACTCAAGAACAACACAAGGATTGGGAATGATATATCCTGATGATGATGATGATTGGATAATGATTGATTGATAGGGTTGACAACAAGGTTGGAACAAAACCAAGATATGCTTGTTGAATAGTAGGCTAGATTGTTGACTAGATCAACATGGATTTGTTGCAAATATGTGCTTAATCAGTGTTGTCATTGATGTCAACATATCCCTGTTGCCATTAGTGTCAACTGTATCCTATTTTGTTGCCTGTTTAGAAGACTGGAATGTTGAGAATATTGAGAAAATTAATGAAGAAAAATGTATGTAGACCATATGGCTATGTAGAGGATTGTTTGAAGTAGCTCCAGTTAAGTTTTGAGAGGTCCGCATAAAGATTTGAAGAAGTTATGGCCTTCTAAGTAGAATCAGGTTTTGCAGTATTCAGAAGAGATAGAGTGATAGGAAATTGGTTTGGATTGCTCCACATTGAAATATTATGATCTGCGGATCTAGAGGCATGTTTAGGAAGTCAGTGTGTATCATCAAATCAAGTGGTTCGTGGTTTGGAGGTTCGCAAGCAATCTTTCTAGGTTGACAGTTATAGCAGTGTTCTTAAGGTTCTAGATGAAGATGCAAGTGATTCTGATGATTTGGAGGAGTGCAGATGTCTTTGTCGAATTCAATGTGCTTGTGGAGGTCTCTAGATTGTGTGACTGCTGTGTTGGAGGTCTACATTGAAGATTGAGCTCATTGAACTTGAAGATTTATTCCTTGTTGTTGTTGTTCTTCCCAGCCTTCGCTGACCAGATGATTCAAGCATGTTGTGAATGATCTAAGAGAAATTCTCTGGAGCGTGGCATGTTGTTGGAAGAAGATTCAAGTCTTAGCTCTGGTTGGCTGACAATATAGTGATCCACGTTAAATCATGCCGATCTTGATGTTCATTCCAAGGTTGATGAAGCATATAAATACTTGTTGATGAGTTGTGGAAAGATGTCCTTGTACAAAAATGATAAAATCCTAAGAGAGGTACAGAGGCAAGAGCATAGAAGAGGAGAAGCAAAAGAATAAGAGTAGTAAAGGATGAAGATATAGCGAAGAAGTGTTTGGGGGACAGAGTAGAAGTAAGTGAGCCTTCAATGGGACTGAACCAGACATGAAGAAGATGCTATTTCTCAGTTCATTATCTCTATGTTAAACATAAATTCTTGTAGACAATGAGCCTCCTTGAGTAGTGAACTCTGGGTAGTGCGCCCGAAGGCATGTGCCTTCTCTTTTCTTTTAAGTACTTTTAACAAGGTACGAATCTTGTGGGTGAATCCCCATCGTGGTTTTCCCTTAACCGAGTTTCCACATTAAAATTCTGGTGTTATGTGTGCTCATGCGTTGATGACTCATGCTTTAATGTTTACATCATTAATCTGTTTCAAGTGGTAAAGAAGAAGAATTAATTGCTGCAAGTGTTAAAGTTTTGGGACAACTGATTCACCCCCCCTCTCAATTGTCTGACCTAATTCCAATAATTGGTATCAGAGCCAGTTCCTCTAAAAGAAGCTTAACCACTCGAGGAGATCTAGGATGTTGACTTACAAGAAGGATAGTCTGAGATTTGATGGAACGAATTACTCTCTTTGGAAGAGTCACATGGAGTGCCATTTGCAATGCATGGGTGATGCTTATTGGTTGATAACTAAGGATGAGTATAATCCTCTGGAGAAAGGTCCTTCAACTCCAGATGAACTCAAAGATGCTGAAAATAACATTCGAGCTAAAGAAGCCTTGTTGAGTGCCCTGACTGATACAGAAATGACAAATGTCTTCAGACTAAAAACTGCTCATGAAATCTGGAAGAAGTTGGAAAATCTTTATGAAGGTGATGAATATGTCAAATGTGCCTTGGAAACTACAAAGTTTGAGAGAAAGATATGAAAATTTGAGAATGAGTGAAGATGAAACATCACGACCTACATGCAAAAGATAAATGAACTTGTGTGTGGTATCACGTGTGCTGGTAGAACTTTGGAAGAATAAAAAATTGTTGCAAAAGTGCTCAGATCCTTACTTGATTCATACAAACATAAGGTTGTTGCTATAGAGGAGATCAGGACTATCTCAATAGTTACAAGAGATCAGTTGATTGGCAAAATTTTAGCTTTTGAATTGAGTGAGTTTGGTGATTCTCTTCCTAAGTCTAAATCTGCATTTAAAGCTAGTGTTCATGGGAAGCAAAGATATAATCCAGGTGAAAGCTCTTCAAGAAGATCAAACATATTTGCAAATGCAAGGAAGGATCTTGAAGATAATGAAACTGAGATTAATGACCTTGAAGCCCTTTTTGCCAAAAGATTGCCAAGAGGATCTGGTAAGTATGAAAGAAAGTTGTCATTCAAATGTTTTGCTTGTAATAAGATTGGTCATTTTTCCTCAAGGTGTCCGGAGAGGGGTTCAAGAACAAACCCTAATAGATCTAGAGGTTAGAATAAATGTTACTATGTCCAAGAAGCTAGTGAAGGAGTCACAAATGATGAATCTGATCATGGAGGTTCCACTGATAATGATTGGATGTTCATTGCTATCAAAGAAGAAGATCCAGTGCCTACCGAATCTATAAGCTGTGCAAATGTAGATAGTGCATTGGCTGCTCAAGTTGTAGAAAAGGATGAATGGGTGATTGACAGTGGATGTTCTCATCATATGACTGGTGATAAAAGTAAGTTTGTAAGCTTTGAAAAATATGAAGGTAGACTTGTGAAGTCTGGAGACAACTCAACTGGTAGAATCCGTGGCAGAGGATCCATCTCTTTTGATGGTAAGAATAACACTAATGATGTTTTGTATGTAGAAGGATTAAAGCATAATCTTCTCGGTGTTGGATAGTTGGTTGACAAGGGTTATGATTTCTGATTCAAGGATGGAAAATGCAGAATCTTGGAAAGCTCCAGAACTGAAATTACATCTGGTACTCAGACTAGAGGTAACATCTTTCATTTAAGTAGTTCTAGTAAAAGCTACTTGATTGCTCAGGTTGATCAGAGTTGGCTCTAGCATAGGAGAATGTGTCATGTGAATTTTGATAACATTGTCAAGATAAGTTCCACTCAGGTTGTAAGAGATCTTCCAAGACTTGTGAAACCTACTGATAGCATGTGTAAAGAATGTCAATTGGGTAAATAGAGTAGAACTTCATTCAAGAGTAAAGATAAGTCATCAAGTGGATTGTTGGAACTTGTGCATACTGATCTTTGTGGTCTTGCTAGAGTTAGGAGTGTGCAAGGAGACATATTTTATGTTGCTGATTGATGATTACTCTCGGATGATGTGGGTAACCTTCTTGAAAGAAAAATTAGAAGCTCTTGACAAATTCAAAGTGTTCAAGGTCATTGTGGAGAATGAGATTGGTGTAAAGATAAAGTGCCTGAGATCCAACAGAGGTGGAGAGTTTACCTCTGGTGAGTTTGATACATTCTGTGAGAAGCAAGGAATAAAAAGATAGTTATCTGCTCCTAGGACTCCTCAGTAGAATGGATTTGTGGAAAGAAAGAACCGGACCATTCAAGAAGCTGCCAGGACCATGATGATGGAAACAAATGTTCCACAAGTCTGTTGGAGAGAAGCTATGAGTACTGTTGTCTACACTCTTAACCGGGTGCAGATTAAAGGCAATTCTGGTAAGACCCCTTATGAACTATGGTTTGGTCATCCTTATACTGTGAAGTATTTCAGAGTTTTTGGTAGTAAGTGCTATATCAAAAGAGATGAGGATCTAGGCAAGTTTGAAGCAAGAAGTGATGAAGGGATATTTCTGGTTCACTATACTCAAAGCAAGGCATACTAGTGCTTTAACAAAAGATTGAAAAAGATTGTTGAAAGTGCAAATGTTAGAGTTGATGAGAGCAAAGAAGGACATTCCAGGCCTTACGGATATGAATTAGATGATCAAGATGAAAGTCAAAGTCAAGGAAGACAAGTTCAAACCTAGACTCAGATTCAGATTGATCCAGAAAATCCAATAACTCAAGAGGATAGTGCAGATGTTGAAGAACAAGCTCAAGAAACAGAGGTTCAAATAAATCCCAAAACTCCTAGGTATGTAAGACTGAATCATCCTGAAGATCAGATCATAGGAGATAGATATAAAGGTGTTCGAACTAGGAGAAGAATTGCTAAAGATTAAGAGGAGATTTGTTTGATTTCAAAGGTTGAACCAAAATCAGTAAGTGAAGCTTGTAATGATGAAAATTGGCTATAAGAAATGGAAGAAGAATTAATGCAAATTGAAAAGAATCACACTTGGGATCTTGTTCCTAGACCTGAAGACAAAAATGTAATTGGAACCAAGTGGATCTTCTGGAATAAACTAAATGAAGATGGTGAAGTTGTAAGAAACAAAGCAAGGTTGGTATGCAAAGGATATTCTCAAGTGGAAGGAATTGATTTTGAAGAAACTTTTGCTCCAGTGGCAAGAATAGAAGCGGTCAGATGATTTCTTGCATTCACTGCATATAAAGATTTCAAGGTATGTCAGATAAATGTCCAGTCAGCATTTCTGAATGGAGAGTTAGAAGAAGTCTACATTGAGCAATCAGAAGGATTTCAGTTGTTTGATAAAAAAGATATGGTCTGCAAATTGAGGAAAGCATTGTATGGACTCAAGCAAGCTCCAAGAGCCTGGTATGCAAGATTAGATAAGTATCTGTTAAAATTAGGTTTTAGAAAAGGCGTTGCTGATAGTAATCTCTACTTCAAGATTGACCATGAGCACATTCTGATTGTTGAGGTATTTGTTGATGATATCATTTTTTGGTGGAAATGAGAGTATGTGCAAGACATTTGCTAATAAGATGAAAAGTGAATTTGAGATGTCAATGTTTGGTGAAATGAACTTCTTCTTAGGTCTGCAAATCACTCAGTCAGATAAAGGTATCTTCATATCTCAATCTATGTATGTGAGAGAATTGTTGAAAAAGTTTGGGATGGAAGATTCAAAGCCAGTGGGTACACCCATGATAATCGGGTGTAAGTTGAGTAAAGATGATGATTCCCCTAAGGCAAATCAGAAAAGGTATAGGTCAATGATTGGAGGACTGCTCTATCTGACTTAGACCAAACCTAATATCATAAATGCAGTTGGACTTGTTGCTAGATTTCAAGCTGATCCTAGAGAATCCCATGTAGTAGCAGTCAAGAGAATTTTTAGATATCTTAAAGGGACACTTGACTATGGCTTGTGGTATCCAAAGGACAATGACTTCACTCTTCATGCATATATTGATGCTGATCGGGTAGGAGATGTGGATGACAGGAAAAGTACTAGTGGTGGTGCATTCTTCTTGGGAAGGAGATTGGTTTCTTGGTTGAGCAAAAACAGGAGGTAATATCTCTGTCTACTGTAGAGGCAAAGTATATAAAAGCAACAAGCAATTGTACTCAAGTCTTGTGGATGAAGCAAATGTTGAAAGATATCAGAATTATGTTTGAAGAACCTGTTACAATTTTCTGTGATAATTCAAGTGCAATAAATATCTCAAAGAATCTTGTTTTGCATTCAAAGACTAAGCACATATCCATCAAGTTTCATTTCTTGAGAGAAAAGTAAGTGAGATTGAAGTCCAAATGGAGTTTGTTTCTTCAAAGGATCAGATTGTGGATATATTCACCAAGCCTCTGTCTAAGGATACTTTTGAGTATCTCAGAGAGAAGTTAGGGGTTATTACCCCTCCTATTCAGAACTAAGATGCACTAGGGTGCTTCAATCCTGTGGAATTCATAGTCATATCTTGTGATCCGGATTGGTGTTAAGGAGATACTACTCAGTAGGAGTAGTCAGTATGAAAATTTTGGAGATCATCCTGAAACAAAAAGGGGGAGAAAAGATTGCAAATATGTGCCCTTTCCCATTGATGTCAAAGGGGGAGAGAAGTTATGTGAAAAACTAGTCGCTGATGAAAGGGGGAGTAGTGAAGAAAGTAGTTGCAGAAGCGA
Organism: Cunninghamia lanceolata; assembly: GCA_027924645.1. Taxonomy (NCBI): domain Eukaryota; kingdom Viridiplantae; phylum Streptophyta; class Pinopsida; order Cupressales; family Cupressaceae; genus Cunninghamia; species Cunninghamia lanceolata. The sequence goes on from BSBN01000892.1 coordinate 462,978, forward strand.
TAAGAGAAAGGGGGAGAAGTTCTTGTCTTGATGGTTGAATCAATTTTTCACATCATATGTTGCCATCAATGACAAAGGGGGAGATTATTGCAAATATGTGCTTAATTGGTATTGTCATTGATGTCAACATATCCTTGTTGCCATTACTGTCAACTGTATCCTATTTTGTTGCCTGTTTAGAAGACTGGAATGTTGAGGATATTGAGAAAATTAATGAAGAAAAATGTATACGGACCATATGGCTGTGTAGAGGATTGTCTGAAGTAGCTCCAGTTAAGTTTTGAGAGGTCCACATAAATATTTGAAGAAGTTATGGCCTTCTGAGTAGAATCAAGTTTTGCAGTGTTCAGAAGAGACAGAGTGATAGGAAATTGGTTCGGATTGCTTCGCATTGAAATATTATGACCTGAGGATCTAGAGGCATGTTTAGGAAGTCAGTGTGTATCATCAACTCAAGTGGTTCATGGTTTGGAGGTCTGCAAGTAATCTTTCTAGGTTGACAGTCATAGCAGACAATGTTCTTGAGGTTCTGGATGAACATGCAAGTGATTCTGATAATTTGGAGGAGTGCAGATGTCTTTGTTGAATTCAATGTGCTTGTGGAGGTCTCTAGATCGTGTGATTGTTGTGTTGGAGGTTCGCATTGAAGATTGAGCTCATTGTTGAAGATTTATTCCTTATTGTTGTTCTTCCCAACCTTGGCCGACCGGATGATTCAAGTGTGTTGTGGATGATCTAAGAGCAATTTTTTGGAGCGTGGCATGCTGTTGGAAGAAGATTCAAGTCTTAGCTATGGTTGGCCGACAATATAGTGATCCGGGTTAAGTCATGCCGACCTTGATGTTCATTCCAAGGTTGATGAAGCATATAAATACTTGTTGATGAGTTGTGGAAAGATGTCCTTGTGTGAAAATGATAAAATCCTAAGAGAGGTACAGAGGCAGAGTAGAGAAGAGGAGAAATAGAAGAACAAGAGCAGTAAAGGATGAAGATATAGCGAAGAAGTGTTTGGGGGACAAGGTAGAAGTAAGTGAGCCTTTAATGGGACTGAACTAGGCATGAAGAAGATGCTATTTCTCAATTCATTATCTCTGTGTTAAACATAAATTCTTGTAGGCAGTGAGCCTCTTTGAGTAGTGAACTCTGGGTAGTGCACCCGAAGGCATGTGCCTTCTCTTTTTTTCTAAGTACTTTTAACAGGATATGAATCTTGTGGGTGAATCCCCACTGTGGTTTCCCCTTAACCGGGTTTCCACGTTAAATTTTTGGTGTTATGTTTGTTCATTTTATTTCTGCTCATGCGTTGATGATTCATGCTTTAATTTTTACATCATTAATCTAATTCAATTGGTAAAGAAGAAGATTTAATTGCTGCAAGTGTTAAAGTTTTGGGACAACTAATTCACCCCCCCCCTCTCAGTTGTCTGGTCTAATTCCAACATGATTAAGGATAACTTACATTTTAATTTATTGCTTAGATTTTTGTGTTGATTTTTTTGGATTTTTAGGATGGTTTGATTTATTTAGATTTTTAGGATGTTTTAATTTTTTTAATTTTTGAGATGTTTTGATTTTTTTTTGGATTTTTGAGATGTTTTGATTTTTTTGAGTTTTTAGGATGTTTTGATTTTTTTTTTGGATTTTGGGTTTAGTATGGGATGGTGGAAGGGGATTGGATGGATGAAGAAATGGTGATAGTTGAAGGAATTGAGGGTAAAGTTTGGGATGTGGTGGGAAATATTTAACGATGCTAACGTCACAGGTGTAAGATGGGACATGTGATATCATCATATGTGTAAGGATATGAAACACACAAGTGTATGAAGCTCAACAAGAAGGACGACAATGAAATGTACCCGACATAAGGAATATTTATCAAGTAAACTAAGTACAAAGTAAAGTACAATCCACTTCCCTCAGCATAGAACAAGGATGGAAATGGGAGATGGATGTGACAAAAAGCTATAAAGCTATATTAGATTAGGGAATTGAATGATGGAGACAAGAATAGGAGATGGATCTCAATTCTTGGAATGGAGTGATGGAGATATGAGATGGATGTGACCTGAATGATAACAATATCTAGTGACTACACATGGCACCTACAAGCAGGTTTTCACCATGGTACTTATCCAAGGCACCACAAAAGTGGTTTTAACCATAGGACGAATTATTTCTTTTTACTATTTTTAATTTTTTTTGACATTTTTCTATTATAATTGGAATATTATAACAAAATAAGCATGGAATTGTTGGAGACGGAAGATGTCAGGAGGTTCAAACAATTCTTGGCCCTCTGGAATAAGGAAGCAATCAGCACTCGAACATGGATGATTCTCTATTCCAAGGATTATACCATTAGTAGAGGTAAAGAAAATACCATCACACACCTCCTTCAGTGCAAGATTAGCCTCTCCTATGTTTAGGCAATGTAAATGGGAACCATCATAACCTTGTTGATTATGGATGAAGCGAGATCTATATGAGATAGAAGACTTATGGTGATGATTGACGATGTATAGTGGGAGGATTGGATCATGTAAGATGGTGGAATTGTCATGAAATGAAGGTGGTGGGGGACTAAAAATCTCACTTTTAGGAAGTTGCTTTTAATTTTTTTATACTTATATTGATTTGCTTTGTTTTTAAGTAAATTCTCTTGTGATGTTAGGCATAAGATGCCCTTTTCTTTGATTTTTGATACCCCAAAGATAAACATAGCATGATTTTTCTTTTAAGGTCGATGCTTTATTCTTTTTTGACTTTTTTCTTTGAAGTTCAATGCCTTATTATTTTTAAGCTTTTTTTCTTTTGTATTCATAAGATGAAGGAGATCAATATGAACTCCATCATTGTGACAAGTATCGTGAGAGATTGGATTTTTTTGGTCCTGGAAAATGGAAGCAGGGGATGGCGATGAGGTTTCAATGGCGAAGATGGAACTGTCATGGAATATTGATGGAATGTCAAGGGATTTAGAAGAGACATTAATGGTCCCATCAACACTACATTCAATGACATTTAGAGGGTTCACCTTAACTTGTAGAGGGATCATGAGAATGCTTGATTTCTAAACTAGGAGGCATATATCCTAAGACACAAGACTGTAGTTCATATTCTCCACAACCTTTATCAACGATCTTGAACTTTGTAACTGTAGGATCTTGAGATGATGATAAAGTTGAAGTAAGGTCATTGGGATGAATATAAGATGTAGAAGAGGTGATCTTATCTTTAGTGGAGATATCATTAGTAGGACAAAAATTACCTTTATGAGAGACAACCTCCATGGCGCGACAATATTTAAAGGGTCAGGGATCCACATGGATAGTGAATTCATCACCATCATGAGGTAACTTCAAACATTGACGGTAAGTGGAAGGGATAGCTTGCATAGCATGGATCCATGGGCAATCAAGTAAGATGTTATATGGAAGGTCAAGATCAAGGACTTGGCATGTAGTGTGTAGTACGATAGGTCCTACTTGTATGGGAAGGCATATAGTTCCTTCGGATTCTCTCTTAGCATCATCATATACTTTGATAGTAAAAGTACATGGCTCCAAGTTAGTAAAAGTACATGGCTCCAAGTTAGCTGTTGAATATCCCAATTATTTTATTAACCACAAGGTACATAAATTAAAGCTAGATTCATTATTCAAAAGGACATGTTTAACTTTGCGCTTAGCAATCAAGACGTTGATGTGAATGGCTTTATTATGAGATGGATCAATGGGAGGCATGTCATGTTGGCTAAAGGTAAGGAGGTAAGTGGAGGATAGGTGACCCATAAGGGCTTGAAATTGGTTAGGATCAATATTATGTGGGACTTGGGACTCATGTAGGGTTTGATCCAATATAGCTTTATGGATAGGGGAAGCTTTTAGGAGGTCCCAGATTGATATTGGTGTAGGCGTCTTCCCAAGGTAGTCTAGGATAATGTAATAGAAAGGTTGGGAAGATGAGAAATATGATGGAAGTCCTAGGAGGGTAACTATTCCATGTCTTGTTGTAACAACACAATTAGAAGATGGGGCTTTTATGATAACAGTGGCAACTTGTGAAGGATCATAGTCAATATGCCCTATAACGAAGTCATAGGAGTAAGGGGTCCTATTATAGCGAACATTATTGGCATGATTATTTTGGGATGAACTTGGATTAGAAGGATAGGATGAAGTGGACTGTCCATGCTTTGGAAGAGGATCTTGATAAATACCCAATTGCACATTAAACAAAGGATTTTTGGTTATCTCTAATTTTTCTTCATCGATAAGATCTTGGATAACACACTTAATCCTCATACACTTGCTTGTAGGATGTCCATAGACATGATGATAACTACAATAATCCTTCTCATTATACCATGCAAGCTTAGGCTAATTATCATCAAATACCTTAGTGATGGGATATGTGATCATATTAGCTTGCACCAACTTTAGAAGGAATTGCTCACTAGGTTCCCCTAAATCAGTGAACTTACATCTTTGATTAGAGGGGAGTCTAAATTATCTCTCAAGAAGGGTGATGATGTCATTTTTAAGGACAATTTTCACATTATTTTGGGAAGATTGTGTTATTTGAATGTGCTTAGAAGCAATAACACTGTCACTAACCATATGTTTATTCGTGTTCCAAGGTTTAAATTTTTCATTTCATTTGATTATTGTCTTTGGTATATGTCTTGAGTGAACCTTCAGTGATAAGGGCTTTTTCAATAAGGACACATTTTGCAATGACCTCATAAAAAGTAAATTAACAATGGACTTGAAGATGAAAGGTCATTTTTGTATGAAGATTTTGAATGAAAACATTAACCAATTGTTTTTCAGGGATTGGCCATGGGATTCGACTTGCAAGCCCTCTCCATCATTGTAGGTATGCCACAAAGATTTTTCCATTATTTTTCTTGGTATTACAAAGATCTAGCATTGTAGTCTCGTGTTCAACATTATAGGAGAAATGAGTGACAATTGTTTCATCTAGTTGATGAAATGTTTTGATAGAACTAGGAGTAAGATTTTGAAACCAATCCAAGGCTTGACCTGCCAAACTTTGGGGAAAGAGTTTCATTAGATAGACATCGCTATAGGAAACTTCTTGACAAGCCATGTAAAATTTATTGATGTGGTCTCGAGGATCTCATTTTCCTTTATATTTGTCAAACTTAGTGATTTCAAATTTCAGAGAAAAAGTATTCATCATGATTGATTGATCAAGAGGGTAACGAAAAAACTACTCAAATTTTTAATGTTTGCATTGAGTCCCAATCTCTGACCCTTTAAGGGCATCTTTACTTGGTCTTTTATTGTCTGAAATGAATGTCTAGGAAGGGTGGAAGATGACAAAGGTTGTGATATCATAGGGTTGGATATGGCTTGTTAATAAGTGTTTTGGGATGGAATGGATGAAGGTATGAAGGATTGGTATGAAGTCATAGGATGAGTGATCAAAGGTGATAGGGTCATCGTAGTTATTTCAATTTCCTATCATTGAATTTTATCAATCCGGTGGTATCTAGAGCTATCTATGATAAGGTTCACTTGTTTTCTGGGGTGCTTCAATGGTGATCGTATTCTAAAGAAATGTAAATACAATGCTGCAATCTAAACTATTCTATTTGCTGAAGAAAACACACTTGCAAGATTGAAATGAATTGAAACAACTATACTGTTACAAAAAGGAATTACTTAATTAAAACTATACTAATGAAAGGAACTGTAATCTACTCTATTGCTGAATAGAATCACACAATAGAAATACATGTTTGAAATAGAACTAAAGAACTTATTAACTTAAATCAAAACAAAACCATTTAATTTGTGCTTTAACAACCATGCTCAATGGAATTTAAACAAGGTTACTATTTCAACAAGATAAATGTTTGAAAGGGAACTATTTTATAATTTTTTGATTTAGAGAATAACCTACAAGTGACAATAACTAGGAATAACACATAATTTACTTTAAGCACATTATCTAAGTTCTAATACAAAGAAAGAAATGCAATCATAAACATAGAAATATTGAGAGATTTCATCCATTGGGTTAGTAGGCCCTACTCCCCACCTAGAAGGATCTTCCTACGCTAATGCAAATTTAGAAGATTTTGGACCCTTTATAATAATGGAATGGAAGCTCGAATGGGCATGCTTACACGATGAAAAATATCTAAAGAAATTGTTGCTTGAAGAAAACAACAATTTAGAATCAAAAGGAACTAACTTCTAACTGTCTATTTGGCTCATCTTTATACATTTGAGCTTAATTTTCAGACTACACTAGACTGAACTACAAATTGTAGCCAAACTGGACTCCTTTCTACCATTTATTCCTAAATTAAGAGTCTCATTATTTGAAACTTGGAGAAGACATTACATTAACCACAATTGGTGGCAAGAGACTAAAAAGACAAGGCCTAAAGAGAGCTTGAATTCAAGCAGAGATTCAATCATTTCATTGAATTATCCCTTGAACAGGAGTTAAGGGGTGTAGAGAGAATTGTGGCAACAATTGGGGAATCAGAGTTGCCTGATTTTATGGGGGGTATGTGTTGGGATTGGGACTAGCGTGGATCCTACTGTCCAACCATCGACTCATGGAGAGGATGATTTGAATATAGCATTTGGGGGTACTTTGGAGTTGTTTGGAGTTATGGTCTTCAACTGGAAGGTGGCTCTACAGAGATCTGGTGGCTCCGGAGAGATCCACATTGCCCTGTTTGTGTATCCAATAGCAATTCTTTGATAAAACCCATCATTACTCATGCAAATATTTGCTTAATCAGTGTTGCAAATATGTTCTTAATTAGTGTTGTCATTGATGTCAACATATACCTGTTGCCATTAGTTTCAACTATATCCTATTTTGTTGCCTGTTTAGAAGATTGGAATGTTGAGGATATTGAGAAAATTAATGAAGAAAAATGTATGTGGACCATATGGCTATGTGGAGGATTGTTTGAAGTAGCTCCAGTTAAGTTTTGAGAGGTCCGCATAAAGATTTGAAGAAGTTATGGCCTTCTAAGTAGAACCGAGTTGTGCAGTGTTCAAAAGAGACAGAGTGACGAGAAATTGGTCTGGATTGCTTCACATTGAAATATTATGACCTGCAGATCTAGAGGCATGTTTAGGAAGTTAGTGTGTATCATCAACTCAAGTGGTTCATGGTTTGGAGGTCCGCAAGAAATCTTTCTAGGTTGATAGTCATAGCAGACAATGTTCTTGAGGTTATGGATGAAGATGCAAGTGATTCTGATGATTTGGAGGAGTGCGGATGTCTTTGTTGAATTCAATGTGCTTGTGGAGGTCTCTAGATCATGTGACTATTGTGTTGGAGGTCCGCATTGAAGATTGAGCTCATTGTTGAAGATTTATTTCTTGTTGTTGTTGTTCTTCCTAGCCTTGGCCGACCGGATGATTCAAGCGTGTTGCGGATGATCTAAGAGAAATTCTCTGGAGCATGGTGTGTTGTTGGAAGAAGTTTCAAGTCTTAGCTATGGTTGGCTGACAATATAGTGATCCGCGTTAATTCATGCCGACCTTGATGTTCATTCCAAGGTTGATGAAGCATATAAATACTTGTTGATGAGTTGTGGAAAGATGTCCTTGTGCGAAAATGATAAAATCCTAAGAGAGGTACAGAGGCAGAACAGAGAAGAGGAGAAGCAGAAGAACAAGAGTAGTAAAGGATGAAGATATAGCGAAGAAGTGTTTGGGGGATAGAGCAGACATAAGTGAGTCTTCAATGGGACTGAACTAGGCATGAAGAAGATGTTATTTCTCAGTTCATTATCTCTGTGTTAAACATAAATTCTTGTAGGCAGTGAGCCTCTTTGGGCAGTGAGCTCTGGGCAGTGTGTCCAAAGGCATGTGCCTTCTCTTTTCTTCTAAGTACTTTTAACAGGGTACAAATCTTGTGGGTGAATCCCCACCATGGTTTTTCCTTAATCGCGTTTCCATGTTAAAATTTTGGTGTTACGTGTGTTCATTTTGTTTTTGCTCATGTGTTGATGATTCATGCTTTAATATTTACATAATTACTCTGTTTCAAGTGGTAAAGAAGAAGAATTAATTGCTGCAAGTGTTAAAGTTTTGGGACAACTGATTCACCGCCCCCCTCTCAGTTGTCTGGCCTAATTCCAACAGGGTTAAGGATGAGTTACATTTCAATTTATTGCTTGGATTTTTATGTGTTGATTTTGTTGGATTTTTAGGATGTTTTGATGTTTGTGGATTTTTAGGATGTTTTGATTTTTTGGATTTTCAAGATGTTTTGATTTTTTTTGGATTTTTGAGATGTTTTGATTTTTTTGAGTTTTTGGGATGTTTTGATTTTTTTTTAGATTTTGGGTTTAGTATGGGATGGTGGAAGGGGATTGGATGGATGAAGAAATGGTGATAGTGAAAGGAATGGAGGGTAAAGTTTGGGATGTGGTGGGAAACATTTAACGATGCTAACATCATAGGTGTAAGATGGGACATGTGAGATCATCATACGTGTAAGGAGATGAAACACACAAGTGTATGAAGCTCAACAAGAAGGATGACAATGAAATGTACCTGACATAAGGAATATTTATCAAGGAAACTAAGTACAAAGTAAAGTACAATCCACTTCCCTCAACATAGAACAAGGATGGAAACGGGAGATGGATGCGACAAAAGGCTATAAATCTATATTAGATTAGGGAATTGAATGATGGAGACAAAACTAAGAGATGGATCTCAATTCATGGAATGGAATGATGGAGATATGAGATGGATGTGACCTAAAGGATAACAATATCTAGTGAATACACATGGCGCCTACAAGCAAGTTTTCACCATGGTACTTATCCAAGGCGCCACAAAAGTGGTTTTCACCATAGGATGAATTATTTCTTTTTACTATTTAAAAAAAATTGACATTTTTTTATTTTAATTGGAATATTATAACAAATTAAGCATGGAATTGTTGGAGACAGAGGATGTCAGGAGGTTCAACCAATTCTTGACCCTCTGGAATAAGGAAGTAATCAACACTCGAACATGGATGATTCTCTATTCCAAGGATTATACCACTAGTAGAGGTAAAGAAAATACAATCACGCACCTTCTTTAGTGCAAGATTAGCCTCTCCTATGTTTAGGCAATGTAAATGGGAACCATCATAACCTTGTTGATTATGGATGAAGCGAGATCTATATGAGATAGAAGACTTATGGTGATGATGGACGATGTATAGTGGGAGGATTGGATCATGTAAGATGGTGGAATTGTCATGAAATGAAGGTGGTGGGGGACTAAAAATCTCACTTTTAGGTTCAAGCTGCTTTTAATTTTTTTAATACTTATATTGATTTGCTTTGTTTTAAGTAAATTCTCTTATGATGTTAGGCGTAAGATGCGCTTTTCTTTGATTTTTGATACCCCAAAGATAAACATAGTATGATTTTTCTTTTAAGGCCGATGCTTTATTCTTTTTTGACTTTTTTCTTTGAAGTTCAATGCCTTATTATTTTTATGCTTTTTTACTTTTGTATTCATAAGATGAAGGAGATCAATATGAACTCCATCATTGTGACAAGTATCATGAGAGATTGGATTTTTTTGGTCCTGGGAAATAGAAGCAGGGGATGGCGATGAGGTTTCAATGGCGAAGATGGAACTGTCATGGAATACTGATAGAATGTCAAGGGCTTTTGAAGAGACATTAATGGTCCCATCAACACTACATTCAATGACATTAGAGGGATCACCTTGACTTGTAGAGGAAGCATGAGAATCCTTGATTTCCAAACTAGGAGGCATATATCCTAAGCCACAAGACTGTAGTTCATATTCTCGACAACCTTTATCAACGGTCTTGAACTTTGTAACTGTAGGATCTTGAGATGATGATAAAGTAGAAGTAAGGACATTGGGATGAATATAAGATGTAGAAGAGGTGATCTTATCTTTAGTGGAGATATCATTAGTAGGACAAAAATTACCTTTATGAGAGACAACCTCCATGGCGCAACAATATTTAAAGGGTCAGGGATCCACATGGATAGTGAATTCATCACCATCATGAGGTAACTTCAAACATTGACGGTAAGTGGAAGGGATAGCTTGCATAGCATGGATCCATGGGCAATCAAGTAAGATGTTATATGGAAGGTCAAGATCAAGGACTTGGCATGTAGTGTGTAGTACGATAGGTCCTACTTGTATGGGAAGGCATATAGTTCCTTCGGATTCTCTCTTAGCATCATCATATACTTTGATAGTAAAAGTACATGGCTCCAAGTTAGTAAAAGTACATGGCTCCAAGTTAGCTGTTGAATATCCCAATTATTTTATTAACCACAAGGTACATAAATTAAAGCTAGATTCATTATTCAAAAGGACATGTTTAACTTTGCGCTTAGCAATCAAGACGTTGATGTGAATGGCTTTATTATGAGATGGATCAATGGGAGGCATGTCATGTTGGCTAAAGGTAAGGTGGTAAGTGGAAGATAGGTGACCCATAAGGGCTTGAAATTGGTCAGGATCAATATTATTTGGGACTTTGGACTCATGTAGGGTTTGATCCAATATAGCTTTATGGATAGGGGAAGCTTTTAGGAGATCCAAGATTAAATTTGTGTAGGTGTCTTCCCAAGGTGGTCTAGGATATTGTAACAGGAAGGTTGGGAAGATGAGGAATATGATGGAAGTCCTAGGAGGGTAACTATTCCATGTCTTGATGTAACAACACAATTAGAAGATGGGGCTTTTATGATAACGGTGGCAACTTGTGAAGGATCATAGTCAATATGCCCTATAACAAAGTCATAGGAGTAAGGGGTCCTATTATAGCAAACATTATTGGCATGATTATTTTGGGATGAACTTGGATTGGAAGGATAGGATGAAGTGGAATGTCCATGCTTTGGAAGAGGATCTTGATAAATACCCAATTGCACATTAGACGAAGGATTTTGGTTATCTCTAATTTTTCTTCATCAATAAGATCTTGGATAACACACTTAATCCTCATACACTTGCTTGTAGGATGTCCATAGACACAATGATAACTACAATAATCCTTCTCATTATACCATGCAAGCTTAGGCTAATTATCATCAAATGCCTTAGTGATGGGATATGTGATCATATTAGCTTGCACCAACTTTAGAAGGAATTGCTCACTAGGTTCCCCTAAATTAGTGAACTGACATCTTGGATTAGAGGGGAGTCTAAATTATCTCTCAAGAAGGGTGATGATGCCATTTTTAAGGACAATTTTCACATTGATTTGGGAAGATTGTGTTATTTGAATGTGCTTAGAAGCAGTAAAACCGTCACTAACCATATGTTTATTCTTGTGCCAAGATTTAAATTTTTCATTCATTTGATTATTGTCTTTGGTATATGTCTTGAGTGAACCTTCAGTGATAAGGGCTTTTTCAATAAGGACACATTTTGCAATGACCTCATAAAAAGTAAATTAACAATGGACTTGAAGATGAAAGGTCATTTTTGTATGAAGATTTTGAATGAAAACATTAACCAATTGTTTTTCAGGGATTGGCCATGGGATTCGACTTACAAGCCCTCTCCATCATTGTAGGTATGCCGCAAAGATTTTTCCATTATTTTTCTTGGTATTACAAAGATCTAGCATTGTAGTCTCATGTTCAACATTATAGGAGAAATGAGTCATAAGGGCTTTTTCAATAAGGACACATTTTGCAATGACCTCATAAAAAGTAAATTAACAATGGACTTGAAGATGAAAGGTCATTTTTGTATGAAGATTTTGAATGAAAACATTAACCAATTGTTTTTTAGGGATTGGCCATGGGATTCGACTTGCAAGCCCTCTCCATCATTGTAGGTATGCCGCAAAGATTTTTCCATTATTTTCTTGGTATTACAAAGATCTTGCATTGTAGTCTCATGTTCAACATTATAGGAGAAATGAGTGACAATTGTTTCATCTAGTTGATGAAATGTTTTGATAGAACTAGGAGTAAGATATTGAAACCAATCCAAGGCTTGACCCGCCAAACTTTAGGGAAAGAGTTTCATTAGATAGACATTGCTATAGGAAACTTCTTGACAAGCCATGTAAAATTCATTGACGTGGTCTCGAGGATCTCATTTTCTTTTATATTTGTCAAACTTAGTGACTTCAAATTTCAGAGGAAAAGCAATCATCATGATTGATTGATCAAGAGGGTAACAACAAAACTACTCAAATTTTTAATGTTTGCATTGAGTCCCAATCTTTGACCCTTTAAGGGCATCTTTACTTGGTCTTTTATTGTTTGAAATGAAAATCTAGGAAGGGTGGAAGATGCCAAAGGTTGTGATATCATAGGGTTGGATATGGCTTGTTGATAAGTGTTTTAGGATGGAATGGATGAAGGTATGAAGGATTGGTATGAAGTCTTAGGATGAGTGATCAAAGGTGATAGGATCATCGTAGTTATTTCAATTTCCTATCATTGAATTTTATTAATCCGGTGGTGTCTAGAACTATCTATGGTAAGGTTCACTTGTTTTTGGGGTGCTTCAATAGTGATCCTATTCTAAAGAAATGTAAGTACAATGCTGCAATCTAAACTATTCTATTTACTAAAGAAAACACACTTGCAAAATTGAAATGAATTGAAACAACTATACTATTACAAAAAGGAATTACTTAATTAAAACTAAACTAATGAAAGCAACTGTAATCTAATCTATTTCTGAATAGAATCACACAATAGAAATACATGTTCAAAATAGAACTAAAGAACTTATTAACTTAAATCAAAACAAAACCATTTAATTTGTGCTTTAACAACCATGCTCAATGGAATTTAAACAAGGTTACTATTTCAACAAGATAAATGTTTGAAAGGGAACTATTTTATATATATTTTATTTAGAGAATAACCTACAAGTGACAATAACTGGGAATAACACATAATTTACTTTAAGCACATTATCTAAGTTCTAATACAAAGAAAGAAATGCAATCATAAACAGAGAAATACTGAGAGATTTCCTCCATTGGGTTAGTAGGCCCTACTCCCCACCTAGAAGGATCTTCCTACACTAATACAAATTTAGAAGATTTTGGACCCTTTATAATAATGGAATGGAAGCTCAAATGGGCATGCTTACACGATGAAAAATATCTAAAGAAATTGTTGCTTGAAGAAAACAACAATTTAGAATCAAAAGGAACTAACTTCTAACTATCTATCTGGCTCATCTTTATACATTTGAGCTTTGTTATCAGACTGCACTAGACTGAACTGCAAATTGTAGCCAAACTAGACTCCTTTCTACTGTTTATTCCTAAATTAAGAGTCTCATTATTTGAAACTTGGAGAAGACATTACATTAACCACAATTGGTGGCAAGAGACTAAAAAGACAAGGCCTAAAGAGAGCTTGAATTGAAGCAGAGTTCAATCATTTCACTAAATTATCCCTTGAACAGGAGTTAAGGGGCGTAGAGAGAATTGTGGCAACAATTGGGCAATTAGAGTTGCCTGATTATATGTGGGGTATGTGCTGGGATTGGGACTAGCGTGGATCCTACTGTCCAACCATTGACTCATGGAGAGGATGATTTAAATATAGTGTTGGGGGGTACTTTGGAGTTGTTTGGAGTTAATGGTCTTCAATTGGAAGGTGGCTCCAGAGAGATCTGGTGGCTCCGGAGAGATCCACATTGCCTTGTTCGTGTATCCAATAGCAATTCTTTGATAAAACTCATCATTATTCATGCATATAGAATAGAAATTATAGCAGATAATAAAAAAATTCTACCTATAAAAAATAAATACTAAAGCACAATATCCATCTATTCATAAAACAACTATAACCATTAATAATGTATTTATATATGCCAACTCATAGAAATAAAGGTTTTGTAATGTTTGGTATGGAAATTAAATAGAAATTTATCATGACATATCATATCCCCCTACTGAAATTGCGCCATGTCTTCATGGAAAAAGATTCACCATAGCATCTTCGATCAGGTACTTCTCTTTCAGGATCATGCTGGAGTCGTATTCCTCTTCCCATTTGTATAAGCATAATGCCTCCTTTTTGCTGTGAATCCATCATTTTCAGTAATCGTGGCATACCATTTGTCCATTTTCCTTTGTGGCACAGGTCCTTTTGCAGTCAATAGTGGGGTAGGCATGAGAAGCAGGGGTGGACAAAACCTCATTCCAATCCAGTCATGTCGGCACTCCTAGATTAATGTGATGAGGTGATGAGCTCAGTTGAGCATCCATCGTAGATTTAGTGGAGAAATGGGTTTTCGTCACCTTTTAAACATGGTGGTAGATCCTCCCATCTTCCCAAACAAGCCCTGATGATTGCAGATGGGAGATAACCCTCATGATCCTGCATGGCAGTAATGTTGGACAATAGTTTATCAATGTATCGTTCCTTAACACCTTGCCTATAAGCCTATGCCTTAAAGGATTTAGCATACCAAGTTGATTTGGGGCATTCATGGTGCATGGAAAGGCCAATGTTGGTGGTAGTTGTATTGTATTCTTCCATTTTATCTTCCCAATTGGTGATGTGCCATAAAAGTGACATAAAACTTCTAAGTTGGGGTTCCCCAACATACAAGTTCAACATGGAGATATTGTTATGCCCCATTAAGTATCCATGCTGGAAAATTCACACAAAATATCCTATTGTTCCTTGGGATTTTGCAAATAATCCTCCAAAAATTCTTTATCATCTTCAAAATCATAAGGCAAATTACATCTTATTCTCAACAGCTTGCATCTTAAAAAATTTCCCTCAGAAATAGAGCATACACACCTGCAGGCTAGCATTAGGCAAGGAGGGCTTCCCCTATTTCACATGCAAGGATGACACACCCTTCTACTGTAACCTTCTCTCCCTGCAAGGTCTCCATATCTCTCTAGAGCTTGGCATTTTCTTTTTAGAGAATGGAATTTCTTGCACAGAGCTTAGAATTTGAATTGTTGTAGGTGTAGGGGTAGGTGGATCTTGCTATTGAGCGAGGGCAGCCAGTTGGGAATTTTTTATTTTCATATTGGCCCTCTCTTGCTTGAGATTATACTACAGTTCTGAGACTAGTCTATCATTTTCTTCCTTCTCCTATGTAGCTTTGCATTGAATCCTCTCTACTTGTATAGCCTTTGCTTCAAAAAGCTGATTCAAATTGTCTATTTGTTTGTTACATTCCTGCAGATCAAATTTAGCCTTTGAAAGGGCTAGGGCCTGTAGGATTTGTGCCTCCTCTCCCTCTGTCGTTTCCTCAATTTGGAGTTGTTTCCCTTCCCTCTGAGCAGCTTTGGAGGCTCCCTCTTCATGTGTAGATGACGTAGACATACTTCCTAGAATTATGGCCACCCCCCTTTCCACCTTAGCCTCTTCTTCATCATCAGTCTAGATAATGAATGTCCTAGAATGTTGCTTAGGCTTGGGGGCTGAGGCAACAATTTCTTCTCCTTCTTCCCTTGAGTAGGTTGTTCAATCACACTCTAGAGTTGTCTGGGGGATGGGCTACTGGAATTCTAGAAACTAAGACTGTGGAGGACTTAGATTTCTTTGGTTTCTTCTTCTTAGGCTTGAATACACGAAGCTCTTCCCATCTACCCTGGCCATTTTCATGTTGTAAGAATTTGTTCTTTATTATCAAATGTATCAAGTCGTGGTGGCTTATTTGGCTGTTGGCCCTCCTCACCTTATTGATTATTGTTTACAAACAACTATATAGATAATCTAATACGTTTATGCTCGGCATTCAGGATGGTTGGCACTGTGCCTTAAGTGATTCAACATATGCATTCATGGGCCCAACATAGTGCCAAATTGTCCATCACAAGTCAAAAATTTCATTACCAACAGGACTACAGTTCCCTAAGGATCGGGAAGACTAGTCCTCTCAATTATTTTTGTGCCCCCCTTACTGACTATATATCTTGGTAGGGGTTCTGGGGCTACAAATTTTGAATAAGCTCTTCATTAGAAGGTTTTGTTGAGAAAGGTCTTCACCTACCTCTAGAATACCTAACAGTTGGTTGATAACCATAGGGCTTATAGGAATTTTGTTATAAATTAATCTTTACTTAGTGAAGATTATATTATATTTTTGGTGTTTTATCCCCACATGTCGGTTAACACCTCTTTTATTCCTTCTGCAGGAATAATCTATATTTTGGTAGATTCCTCCTTAAGAGGAAACATGTGGCACACACCTTATGCAAGGTGGCATATGGGAGTTAAGCATAACTCCATTCTTCAGCTCTATTTAAGAGGTGTCTCCTCCTCTCTTTCTACAATTCCTTCTATTCTTTTTCATTTTGCAATTCCTTCTATTCTTCTTCATTTTTTTCTCATTTCTCTTATTGAGAAGCTTCTCACTCTCCTGGCTTCTTGCCACTTGCATAACACATGGGGTTTTTCTTTGTTTTTCCCCCTTCACAATCTTGGTCTCTTTGGTGCAATCTGGTATTTCTCTTGTTTTTTATGTTATTTACTTTGCATGATTGATTAGTATTATTTGATCCTATAAATTTCCTTTACATGGTATAAGAACTTTGGTACTAATCATTATGTGCAAGTTGTTGAAAGCTGTGCAGTTGTGGGTGACCTTGGAGACCTGTTATCTGTAATAGAGAACATAGAGAACAAGAATTTTTTTTGCAGGAAAGAAACTTTGTATAAAAAAAAAACTAATTTTATTTGTTTTTCTGTGCAAAAAAGGGTTGTAAACCCTATTCTATTACATACTAACTATTTTTTTCGGATCTAAACCCTGTATTTTTTTTTTCAAATATATTCTAGGGTTTATATAGAAAACTATATAAATTTACGGTTTTCTATTTTTTTCAAAAAAATTTATTTGCCCTCTTGCATGCTTCAATTTTTTTTCTAAACATTTATCAAAAAATTTAAAAACTATATTAAAAAATCTAAATAAAAAAAATACTTACAAGTTTAAATTTTTTTTTTTTACAAATAAAACTTTTATAAAAAAAGATAATAGTATTTTTTTTAGGGGCTTTGGCTCTAAGCATCTCGGCCCCGCTTGGCAGAGCCCGCTGGGTCTCTGCGGCCTTCACTCTACGGCACCCTATGTTTTATGCTGCTCTGCAACCTTTATTTACTGCTAAAATCTTTCAATCACTGCTCTCGCTGCTGCTTCTTCAAACCATTCGCATCTGCAAAATAAAAAATTGAACCATCCTTTTCTTTTTAATTCGTGCCTCTTTAGATTCCTTAAAACAAAAGGCTTTCCTTTTTTATACAAAGGAGTTTCTTTTCTTAAATTTTAGTAATATTTTTTTTTACTTTAGTTTTTTTAATTGATTTTTAATAAGTTTTTTAAAATATTATATGCTCCTTATGAAAAAAATGGTGCCTTTTTAATGCTTTGTAAAAAGAGGTTTTAATAAAAGGCCTTTTTAAAGTTTTAATAATATATATTTTTTTAATTATCTTTTTAATAATAGTTTTTTATATAAATATTATATGCTTGTTAGAATTTTTTTAGGATTTCTTAATTATTTTTTATAGTTTTTTTTTTAAAGTTATAATATATCTTTTGTCATTATAAGTTTTTATTAAATTTATTTTATTTAATATAAATTTAAATATAGTTTATTAACGTTTTTTTCTATAAATTTTTTTTTAGCAATTTAAAAAAAAAATTTGCCTTTTGTCTATATAATTAGACAGTTCTTAAACAAAACATTATTTAGTCCTTTTACAAAAAAAAAAAAACTTTTGTTCTAAATAAGGCATTCTTCTTAAAAAATTTAGGCATTTTTTATGGAAATTAGATTTTTTTTAAACAAAATTGCCTTTTCTTTTTTAAATTCCGCATTTTTCAAAATGTTGGTTTTAAAAATAATTACATGTGCACTTTGTTATTGGACTTGATCAACCCAATAACATTGTACATGTAAAGTGATATCTTTAATATATTCTATTCTTATTTACTTATAAGGGGATATTCATGTAGTCTGGAATGCATGAATATCTTGTACTTTTTTAAAATTTTATTTGTTAAGGTGGCTTCATTTGTGCCCCTTGATAGCTCCAAGCTCATTCTATCATAGTTTGTGGTAATTTATCATTTTGCTTTTCTCTACCTAAGTCTTGATCTCATACAATATTTAAAACAAGTCTAGTGTTTCATTCTCAACTACAATTATGTTGTTTTGATAAAGGGAATCTAATATTTTATTGTACCTCATTTATCTGTTATAATTTTTGAGAAATTAAAAGCTCATTAGAGCACTAAAGCATTTGCAGTAATGTTGCATAGGGAGCCCTATTAAGTCTCATTTGAGTGGTTTTTGGGCCCCATGGAAAATATTTCCATCCACTTTGATGGTATGCACTTACATTTTTATGGATCAAATTCTTAAAATTTGATAAAGACAATATGGTTGTTATACCATTTTATAGGACTACTTTCAAAGTCCTTTGATATTAAAATTCCAATGAAGGCACTATGGGTTTTATAACCATCTTTAGGATTATTTTTTTCAAAGTCCGTAATATTGAATCTTCAAATGATGGCACTATGATCTTAGGACTAATTTTCAAAGTCCATTATTATTAAACTTGATATAAGTTCTCTTTACAATTCAACAAATGATGTAGTGAGAAGCAACCTAGAACTATTATTGCTATGTCTATATAGTGACATTTTATAATTTGGGCTATAAGCCCTGATTTGTCCTACATTTTTTACTAGTACTCTTACTCAAGACTTAAGGTTATTTTATCTACATTGAATTAGCTACATGCTAACTTTTGCCTTATTGGCTTTATGACTTAAATTTGGATTCATTTGATCCACAATTTTATTATGCAATATGCAATTTCTATCTCTTTCTAAAAATATACTAATTCCAATTTAGGAGATGATCCCAATGATGGGAAATCTATTTGTAGTTATGGTTTCTTTGATGAAACAGGTTCAACATCTACCTTGGAAGTACAAGAACCATCAATCCACTTCTCTTAGCACTAAAGGAGCTCTCTATTCAGATTGTTCAAAGGCATATATACAAGCACTTTGGTTCACAAAGGCATCTATTCAATTATTCTCAAGACTACTTGAAGACTTGCCTCTATCTCAAAATAGATTCTTCACTCTTCTTCAAGCTTCTTTCTCAAATTCTATGTTCTTATTCATTGTAAAGGCTTTTATGCCATTCATGTAACATGTTGTAATCATCCTTTGATGGATTTATTGTAAATCTCCCCAAGTAAAGCTTAAGGGGGGGTGTTAGAAATTAATCTTTACTTAGTGAAGATTATATTATATTTTTGGTGTTTTATCCCCACATGTCGGAGAACACCTCTTTTATTCCTTCTATAGGAATAATCTATATTTTGGTAGATTTCTCCTTAAGAGGAAACATGTGGCACACACCTTATGCAAGGTGGCATATGGGAGTTACGCATAACTCCATTCTTCACCTCTATTGAAGAGGTGTCTCCTCCTCTCTTTCTGCAATTCCTTCTATTCTTCTTCATTTTTTTCTCATTTCTCTCATTGAGAAGCTTCTCACTCTCTCTGTAATCTCTTTTTCTAGCTTCTTGCCACTTGCATAACGTAGGGGGTTTTTCTTTGTTTTTCCCCCTTCAAAATCTTGGTCTCCTTGGTGCAATCTGGTATTTCTCTTGTTTTTTATGTTATTTACTTTGCATGATTGATTAGTATTATTTGATCCTATAAATTTTGTTTACAAATTTGAACTCCTTTGAAAGTCAAGAAGGTAAGATGGAAGTTTGAAATGAACGCCTTGACTAATTCTACTTTGAACCTTTTGAATTTCTTTCAAGAACTCTAGCCAACCTGCATGTTCGAAGACTGTCGCACTGGTCTGATCGAAGACCACATTCTTCAACTCAACCTTCCTTTTCTACCCCATCCCTGTTGTTATAATGTTTCTATTTTAATGGACAAGTTTTAGACCAGATGACTACAAAGATAGAAGAGAGGTTTGTTTGCAATTGTGAAAATGACAATGGTAAGTCATCTATGTGTTGTTTCCTAATTGCATATGGCATAAGGTTCAGAATGGGGGAATGCAACATAAGAGACTTAACTATAATGTTGTGAGTTATGGCATGAGATTCAAAACAACTTGGGCATGTACTGCTCGTACACTTCTCATAAATTCCTGTGTGTGGGATGTTCTATCATTTAGCAACAATTTATTGCAATTATCATTTGAATGTGTTACTGACAAAATCTCCCTTTTCTAAGATCTTTGCAATCATGATCTCACAATATGTGACATTAATTGTGTGCTCTATCCATAATTGCATTTTAAATACATTTATTTCCATTAATATCACATTTAAGAGAAGTATGTTGTCATGATGAATTGATAGATGCTCCTTGTGCCAATTGTCTTCATAATTTCCCTTGTAACAACTGCCCTTTTAATCATTAATCATTCCATTTATTTTTCCACGTTGCTAAGTGTATCATCTAGAAAGTGTGATGTGGTTTGCATGCAAAGGGAAACTTGGCATTTAAATACATTAAAATAGCTATAGTTATTTTAAGGAAATGAACGTTGCAATGTACTTACTTCACAGGCATGACCATTTTGATTATTACCAAATTTCTGAACTGGGTAGGGGGCATGATTCAAGGTGTCAGTCTCATATACCACTGTAGTGATATCTAGTGCCATCTGGAGCCATCTAGAGCTATCTGGATCTATCTAGAGCTTTCAATATCTCACTTGTTTGGAAGTCTGGAGCTGTCAATAGTGTGTCAGTGCATTATTAAAGAAAATCCTGCAAAGTGCTTAAAAATATTATTTAGTTCAAATGAGGGTAAATTGTTTAAAGAGAGGTCACTATTGCTAGTTTTTAACCTTTCTTTGAGGTAAGGCCATCATTTCTGGTTTTCAACCGTACCCCTTTTTTTTACAAGAGAGGCCACCATTTCTAATTTTCAACCTTCATGTTTTATTCGGGATCAAGACTTTATTGAGGGATTTAAAACACTATACCCATGTAAGAAAGATCTTCCAAGGTGAAGTGTTCAATCCAAGCTTGCAACTTAGCAGAAAACTCTTCTTTAGACATTGACTTGTGATATATCTTCAATTTGTGCTCATTAAGCAGAAGGGTCCAACTATCCCCATCAATTGGTGATAGTTGTATGACACCATTGTTGAAAACTTCATCTATTTTATATGGTCCCAGCCACCTAGTGTGCAATTTACCTTTGAAATCCTGATATTTTGAGTCATATAGTAGGGCCCAATCCCCTACTTTGAAATGTTTGTTGAGGATGTGTTTGTTGTGACATTCTTTTCTTTGTTGCTTGATCAATTATGTATGTTGAAGTGCCTCTAACTTTATTTCTTCCATTCTATTCAACTGTATAATCCAGTTTTGTTGGGCTTCTATCAAATCAATCCCTATTTTGAATGTTGTTTTCAATGTTTCCAACTCATACTCAATAGGGAGTACTAGTTTCTTCCCATAAACCAATTCATAGGGGGTGAAATTAGTGGTAGTTCTCCATGAAGTTTTATAAGCCCAAACAACTTCTTTCATCTTGTCTGCCCAATCTATTCTCTTGGATGAGATTGTCTTTGTCAGAATATTCTCCAGCTAATTGTTAGTTACTTCCACTTGTCCATTGGTCTGGGGGTGGTATGGAGAAGAATTTCTATGACTAATTTGGTATCTACTCAGAAATGCTTTGATCATATTGGACATAAATTGTGGCCCTTGGTCAAAGACAAGGACCCTTGAAGCACCAAATATCTGTAGAATGTGCTTATATAATACATCTTCTACCTTTTGTTCTTCTGCAGTTGGTAGGGCCTTTGCTTCAACATATTTAGTAGCATAATATGTATAGACTAGGATGTAATGATTACCCTTGGAAGGTGAATCAATAGGTCCCACAAAATCTATGTACCCCATTTTTCAAATGGCTCAAGAACCACTTGAGGTTCTAGAGGCATCTCACCAGACAATGTAGGACATCCTATTCTTTGGCACTGGTCACACTGCTTGACATATTGCTAAATGTCCTTTGTCATTGTGGTCCAAAAGTACCTAGCTCCAAGGATCTTATGTCCAGTTTGAAGAAATGAAAAATGTCCCCTGGATGGTTCATCATGGCATGAATGAATGACACCATAAACTTCAGTTTCTTGCACACATCTTCACAACACATGATCAAGGCAACATTTAAATAGAATACTATTTAACCATTTATATCTAAAGTTGTTCTTGATTAGTTATTTTGTTTCTTTTGGAATAAAATGTGGACATCTTTTTGTGGCTAAATAATTAGCAAAATCAGCATACCATGGTGATTGAATCAAAATGGCAAAAAGTGTTCATCTAGAAATGCATCATCCACTAGCTCATTTTTCCCTGCACAATCAGTCTTGACAAAAAGTCAGCAACTACACTATCTTTTCCTTGCTTGTCAACTATGGTTATGTAAAATTCCTACAATAAGAGCAACCATCAAATGATTCTACCACCAACAACTTTATTCATGAGGTATCTAATGGTAGCATGGTCTATATGAATGAATGCCTTGTATCCTCTAATGTAGTGGTGGAATTTGTTAATGACATACACTATTGCTAGGAATTCTTTTTTTGTGGTTGTATAGTTTTTCTCTGTACGGTTTAGGGTATGTGCATGGAAATGGGGGACCAAAAGGGTGTCATAAGTTGCCACTTTTTTTTGAAATTAGAAAAAACTGATCTTGAATGAGAAATTGAAGATAGCCATGCTAAAAATTAGAAAATGTGATAAGAACAAGTTTTGTAGTGCTCCGAGTCTAGTTTCAAAACTACAAATTTTTCCTAAAATGGTGGAGATTAAGAGGTTAAAATAGGGGGAGCACACAAAGTGCTCCCATTTTTGTCATAAAAATATAACATAGTGTCTAGTGTGCTCCCCTAAAATGTCGACCTTTTTTAAGTATAAGACAAATTGCAATGGTGGAAAATTAGCTAACACCATGTAGTTTATGCTTGTTTTTTTGTTAATTTTTTTATGAATATATGATTTTTTAATGAATTTTCAAAGTGGACATATCCTGAAAAATGAAAATGTGAGCATGCTCCCCCCTAATTTTTTTGAAAACTAATCAAAAATCATTTTTTTCAATGTGTATAGAATTGAGTCTAGAATCTAAAAATATAATTTGTTTCAAATTTCAATAAACTTGTAAAAAAAGACACCAGAAATACTAGACGTATGGTTTTCTAAAAAAAACACATTAGCAAAAGAACTTGAAGATGGAAACCTTAATGTTATTGGATTTTTGAAAAAAATTGATGGTTTGAAAGCTAATAAAAAACTTGAAGTCGTCCTAGCATTTTTTTCGTATTGACATTGAAAAACATGTAAACCATAAGGGGAGCACACACGATATTTGGTCAAATTTTCTAACTTTTGTTAAAAACACATCCTTGGCATCCAAAAGGTACCTCCAACCCTTTAGGTTGGATTCCCAAGACAAATCCAACACTTAGGGTTGGAATTTCCCAAAGCAGGCAAAAACATGAGCACATTATAAAGTAGTTAAAATGAATTTTATTTATATATCTCTCTCCCTCTCTCTATCTTGTTTACTTTTTGGACCCCCCCTCTCTCTCTCTCTCATCTTCATTTCTTTGTATCCATTTGACTTCTTTTTCCACCTCCTCCCCTCTCTTTTTCACCTCCTAACCTTAGGTTTCCTAGTTTTCCTTTTCCTTTCCAATTTTCATTTAGATCCCACCAAGTTTTCCCTATTTTACTATTTTCCACCTCTCCTCTCATCATTCTTCCCATCCAATTAACTTTCATTTTATCTTCTTTCCATTTTATCCTCTCAATTTATATCATCATCCCTCTTTGCATGTCCTAGTCTTATTTTTTCATTTCCTTTGTCAATAAGGGAGAGGGAGAGAGAGAGAGGGAGAGAGAGGGGAGATGGAGGTGAGAGAGAGCGGAGAGATAGGAAGAAAGAGAAAGATAGAGAGAGAGAGTCCTAGTTTTCCTATTTCCATTTCCTTTGTCAATAAGGGAGAGGGAGAGCGAGAGGGAGGAAGAGGGAGAGAGGGGGAGATAGAGGGGAGAGATAGGGAGATAGAGGAATGATAGGGGAGAGAGAGGAGAGAGATAGGGAGAGATATATAGGTAGAGAGAGAGGAGATAGATAGGGATGTTATAACATACATTGATATACTAAGAGGGGGTGAATCAATATATGCCACTTTTTAAAATAATTCGATTGTAACAACAATATCTCTACTGCATCAATCAAAATATGAAAGAACTATGCAAGCATAAGCAAAATTACACATCCACACAAGAGAGCATAACACCAAATTTATGTGGAAGCCCAAGATGGGAAAAACCATGGTGAGCAAGTTGCTTGGATCTACTGTCAAAATCTAGCCTCACAAAAAAATGAAACGGTGAATTACAATATTTTGTAGGCTCCAACTGACATGAATTTTAACCTAAGATGGACTACAATCCTTTTTACAAATCTGTAGGCTCCAACCCACCAGAGCCTTCAATCTCAAAACAAACTAAGCATTAACCCAACAATAGGCTTCAATCTATCTGAGGCTCCAACCTCCCACAAAAATTGAGCTCCAACCCAGCAATAGGCTTCAACCTATCTGAGGCTCCAACCTCCCATAGAAATTGAGCTCCAACCCAGCAATAGGCTCCAACCTCCCATACAAACTGAGCTACAACTTAGGAAACTGAAATAGTTACATATATTGAGCGTACATAGGATCTTTAATTTATACGCGTCGCACACTCCAATTTCACTTCTCTGATCACACTTGATCTCTTGGTGTATTTCGCTTCTCATTCACACTTGTAGACACATTTAGATTTTTCACTTTTAGGCACACACACACATGTGTATACAAATTCTTCCAATTTTACAAATTGATCTTCCTTATATATTCTTCTATAGAAAAATGAATTCTCTATGTTGGCTAGGCACATAAATAACCTTCTCCAAGTTTGGCAGCAGATATTTTAAATTCCAATGTAATCATTTTAATAGGACATGCCCAATTTTCAATTTCAATGTCTATATGTTTGAAACATAGCCCAATTTACACTTCCTTAGGTCGACCCCAAAATTGGCCAGAACCCAAATCTAAACAGTCTGCACGCTACATTAATGGCGCCAACAATTAACCTTCTAATCTTTGTTTCCAAGTCGGCTAAATATATGTATTTAAATCTTTGAATACACTAACCGTTAATCCATTTTATCAATTTATCCATCCACGCTTTGTATCTTTTCCTTTTGCATTACTTAAACTTGCGGAGTGTCAAAGATCAGGCTTTTGGTCTTCTGCCTTCCTCTTTGAAAGCCTTAGAAGGTCTCCTCTGGTCTTGTTTTGATTCTTCCTTAGTAGAGTTATCAGGCACTGGGCTTCTTGACTATCACATTCTAACCACTTGTCAATAGTTCACATTAGCGTGCCCCTCATTGGGTCCCACTTAATTGATGTTGTGATCATGCGCTCGTCCACGTGTCAACATTTCGCATTAGCACACCCCCGATCGGGTCTCACTTAGCTGACGATGTAATCATGTGCTCTTGGCCATGTGTCATGCACTAATACCATTCTTCAAAGTCCTTTGGCTGACCTTCTACACATAGCAGCCTATCTCACAGTGCAGAGCTGACTTGGCTCTGACAACTGTCCTCTGCATAGATGTGCTACCAATCAAAGTTTGTGTGCCGAGATTTTTAAGTAACTTCTTCAACAAGGAATATTTCCTCTCTCCAACTCTTGATCACATAGTATATATCAGAGTTTCATGATCGGGCCTTCCACTCTGGCCCTTCTTATTTCCTCAACATGGACAAGGGGTAAGGTCGAAACCCCAAACTCTGATGAACATAAGAAAACTTGCAAACCATCTTTTACCGATACTTTAGGCCAAAATCATTCATGCCTTAGTATCTTTTATTTATCATCTTCATCTTTGAACTTCATTTTGACATCAATGACAATATGTGTATGCACCTTTGACATCAAGGACAACACTTCCAACAATCTCCCCCTTTGTCATTGATGGCAACACAAACATAAACTTCTTTTGCAAAGCTCCCCCTTACTTTATCTCTCCCTGAGCTATAATACAATTTCTCAAATCTCTTCCCCTTTGACATCAATGGCAAAGGGATGCAACCAACCACTTTCAAACTACAACTGCTAAAACCAACTCCCCCTGACCAAGCCATACCAAACTATGCTCATCTATACTATCTCCTTTCTACCTACTCCCCCTGAGAGGTAGCCACTATCCAAACAGGGATAAAGGATATGCCTTGTGCTACTCCCCCCTGGACATATGCTTTATCATAAATCTTTACTGATTTGGTCAGAGTGATAGCACTCCTAGCTTCTGCCTTAAGTATTCAAATGTCTCTTTAGGAAGATGTTTTGTAAAGATATCTGCAATCTGATCATTTGTAGGCACATACTCCAATTTGACCTCCTGATCTGCAACCTTTTTTCTCTCAAGAGATGATACCTAATAGATATATGCTTGGTTCTTGAATGCATCACTGGATTCTTTGACATGTTAATTACACTTGTATTGTCACATAGAATAGAAATAGGCTCATCATATATAACTCTGATATCATTCAATGTGTGCTTCATCAACAAAACCTAAGTACAAAAAACTACCAACTAAATCTTGCTTTTTGCTTAACCATGAAACCAATCTACCACCTAGAAAGAAAGCTCCACCACTTGTGCTCCTTCTATCATCATTGTTGCCTGCCCAATCTGCATTTGTATATGTTGTTAAAGAGAAATCCTTTCCCTTCCCATACCATAATCCATTGTCCAAAGTGCTCTTCAAATATCTAAAAATCCTTTTAACAGCTTTCACATGAGTTTCTTTTGGATCAACTTGAAATCTAGCCACCATACAAACAACTTACATAATGTTTGGCCTTGAGGTAGTCAAGTATAATAAACTTCCAATCATGGATCTATACAGAGTCTGATCAGCTTGAGGTGACTCATCATCCTTTCTTAGATGACAACATGTAACCATAGGTATGTTCATAGGTTTGTAGTCATCCATACCAAACTTTTTAACATCTCCTTGACATACTTAGTTTGTGAAATGAACATATCCTTGTCTGATTGAGCAATTTGAAGTCCAAGGAAAAATGAAAGCTCACCAATTATAGACATCTCAAATTCTTTTTGCATCTCTTCAGAAAACATATTGTACAACTCCTCATTTCCACCAAAGAGAATATCATCAACATATACTATAACTGTCAACATGTCATCACACACAGTCTTGATATAAAGATTGCTATCAAAAATCCCCTTCTTGAAACCTCACTGGTGTAGGTACTTGTCCAACCTTGCATACCATGCCCTATGCGCTTGTTTGAGACCATATAATACCTTCTTAAGTCTACATACCATATTCTGATCTTCTGGTAGTTGAAATCCTTCAAGCTGCTCTATGTAAACTTCTTCTAAGTCACCATTCAAGAAAGAAGATTTGACATCCATTTGATATACCTTGAAGTCTTTATGAACTGCAAATACAAGGAACATACTTATTGCTTCTATTCTTGCCACAAGAGCAAATTTCTCCTCAAAATTAATGCCTTCTACTTGTGAATAGCCCTTGCAAACCAATCTTTATTTGTTTCTAACAACTCCATTTTATTCAACTTATTTATGAAAACCCACTTGGTTCCAATCACATTCTTGTCCTTTGGCCTTTGGCCTTGGAACAAGTTCTCAATTTTTATTCTTCTCAATTTGGTTTAACTCTTCTTGCCTTGCATCAATCCATCTTTCATCCTTGTTGGCTTCAAAAAAAATCTTTGGTTCTATCTTGGACAGCAGTGAGAAGTTTACTTGTTCTTTGAGTCTTCCCCTGGTCATAACTCCTTCATTCTTATCTCCAATTATCTAATTTTTAGTATGATTCTTTTCGATGAACTTCGTAGGCAATTTGATGGTCTCTATGGGTGTTTGTTCTTCTGCAACTTCATTTTCTTCTTTTGTGTTGAATGAATCATTTAAGTAGCAGGTTGAATCATCTAAACAGTCATCATCTTGATCATGTGTGGATAGATGTAGCTTTTCATCAACCCTAACATTTGCAATCTCAACTATCTTCTTCAGTCTCTTGTTGTAACATTTATAAGCCTTGCTTCTAGTTGAGTAACCAAGAAAAAATTATTCATCTGATCTAGAGTCAAACTTAGCCAAATTATTTTCATCTCTTCTAATGTATCATTTGCTTCTAAAAATTCTGAAATACTTGACTAATGTATACATGTCTACCCTTCCATAGCTCATATGGTGTCTTAATGTTGTTCACTCTGATTTGTCCTATGTTCAAGATATAAACAACAATATGAACTACTTCTTCCCAATATACATTAGGCAACTTGGCATCATTCAACATTATTCTTGCCATCTATTGGATTGTTCTATTCTTTCTTTCAACTACTCCATTTTGCTGAGGAGTCCTTGCAGCAGAGTATTGTCTTTTTATCCCATGTTCTTCACATAATTCTTCAAATTCATTTGATGTGAAATCACCACCTCTGTCTGATCTTAAGCACTTGATTTTAGGATTCATTTCAAGCTCTCAACCATGGACTTGAAGATTTTAAATCTACTGAATGCTTCTGATTTATCTTTCAGAAAAGTAACCCATGTCATTCTAGAGTAATCATCAATGAGCAACATGAAATACCTTTCACCTTGAAGACTTCTTGTTTTGGTGGGACTGCATAAATCTGTATGAATTAGTTCCAAAGGTTTAGTAGAAGAGTACTCAGACTTGAACATGGTCCTTGTTTGCTTCCCAATTTGATATTCCTTACAAAAGGTACTAGTAGGCTTAGCAATCTTCGACATGTCTCTAACTGAAAGTTTAGAGCTGATATTCACAAGATTGTCAAAGTTGAGGGTCTCCATCCTCTTATGTCATAACCAATTCTCATCAGTCTGTCCTAAAAGACAACTCTTTCCTTTGACTTCACAAAGACTGTACAAGTTATTCTTTGTTCTGCTTGCTTCTACCACAAGTTCGCCAGTGCTTGTTCTTCTGATTTCACATCCTTGTGCATTGAAAATAAGATTATATCTTTGCTACACGTCTGACTTCCTCTAAGAAGATTATGCTTTAGACCTTCTACATATAGAACATCTTCAGTCCTATTCTTTCCATCAATACTTATTGTACCTTTACCGTGTATCTTTGTAGAGGTGTTGTCTCCAAACTTGACTAATCCACCATTCCACTTTTCAAGACTGAGAAACTTTCTATTGTCCCCTGTCATATGACTTGAGCATCTGTTGTCTACAACCCAAGGATTTTCTTGTCCTTGTGCATGAAATGCAGTTTAAACAATCATTAAGTTTTCACCTTCATGATTATTCTTGATTATCCATTTCTTCTTTTGATCTAACTTTTAATTTTTAGATATGTCTATCCTCTTTTGTTAGTTATCAGAATCATTCATCTGAGATTTTGACTTTGCCAAGCCACTTCTGCAAAACCTTGCTATATGCCCAAAATTTTTACAAATATGACATATTATATTGGAATCAAACAAAGGGGCAAAAGAATTTCTACTTACAAAATTGTTTCTCCTCATTCTCGATCTACATTTAATAGCTTTGTGACCATACTAATTGCAATTGAAACAATAACCAAAGAAACCAAAATTAAACATGTTTTTGAAAGTTTGTCTTACAGGATTTGATCTTCTGAATCTTCTTCTTTGAGAAATAACATGAATGAAATCAAATTTTTCAATTTTTGTATTATCCTTCTTCATTGGGATTTCTTCATTTGACAATATCTTCTCTGAGTCAGTCTTCTTTGTTGGAATAGAAGATTGTGTGACTTCTTCATCATAGCCCAAACCCAACTTAATGAATAGAGGTCTCTGAATGTTTATTAACTGGTGATGTACCTTTTCAACTTCCTTTCTCAATGAAACAATTTCTTCCTCAAGTTTTAAACACTCATCTGATTTGTCTTTGAAGTCAATGTTCACCATGTATGTGATTCTTTTCCCTTATCCAACTTCAATCTTCAAGTTAACAATCATCTCCTCTGATTCTATGAGCTTGGCCTTTTGTTCTTCATTTTCTTTCCTTGCTAGATCTAAGTCTTCAAGAGCAGAGATCAGTTCACCTTCAAAATTAACTTCACATTCTTCTTCTTTATCAATAGTAGCACTGTCTAGGTTGTCCAACACTTCCATAGCCATGAATAGAGCTTCTACTCTTTCATCTTTTGATGCATAGTTGTCTTCTTCTTTTTCTTTTACTAAACTGTAATCATTCTTAGAGTAAAGGCTTTTCTTGTTCTTGTTCAAATCAAATCTTTTGAAACTCTTGTTGTTATCTTTGTTACTCTTAAGAGGACATTTAGATGCATAATGCCCAATCTTTCCACAATTGAAACACTTGAAAGGTAACTTACCTTTGTACTTACCTAATATCTTCTTTAGCTTTCTTACAAAGTTGGCTTCCCCATTATCAAATGCATCACTTGACTCAAATCCATTTTTCTTAGATGCTTTGAAAGTAGCTTCATTCTTAGATGTTTCTTTGCTTGCATTTCTCATTTCATAGGTAGTGAGTGAACCAAATAACTCATTCATTTTGAATACATTCAAATCTCTTACTTCTTCAATATCAAAAACTTTTGAATCATACCTTTGTGGGAGTGATCTCAGTATCTTCTGCACAACTACTGGATCCTCCACCTTTTCACCAAGACCTCCGATAGCATTTACAACCTTATCTACTCGGAGAAAATAGTCAGCAATGTTCTCTTCTTCCTTCATCTTTAGATTTTCAAATTCAGACTTGTAGGTATGCAATTTTGCTTGCTTTACGTTATCATCCCCTTCATAGAGATTTTTGAGTTTATTCCATATGTCCTTACCCGTCTTGCATCACAATACCTTGACAAACTCTAAATTGGTTAGACCACTTAAGATGGCATTCTTTTATTTAGCATTATTTTCATGGGCCTTCTTCACATTCTAATCTGTAATAGGATGAGGAGGCTTAGTGTACTTATCCATTGTAGCTCTCCAAACATCATACCCTAGAAGGTAAGATAGGCTTCCATCCTTACACTCCAGAAAGCATAGTTAGTTCCATCAAATAGAGGTGCCTTGTTAGAGGAAGAGAACCCTTCCTAAGCCATGTGTTCAAATCCAAGATCTACCTTCATTTGTTAGGCTGCACTAGGGAACCTTGCTCTGATATCAATTGTTAGAGCACACTGATATATTGAGAGGGGGGTCAATCAGTATATGCCACTTTTTAAAATAATTCTACTGTGACAACAAGATCTCTACTGCATCAATTAGAAAATGAAAGAACTATGCAAGCATAAGAAAAATTATAGATCCACACAAGAGACCATAACACCAAATTTATGTGGAAACCTAAGATGGAAAAAACCACGGTGAGCAATCTGCTTGGATCTACTATCCAAATCCAACCTCACAAAAAAATGAAACAGTGAATTACAATATTTTTTAGGCTCCAACCCACAAGAATTTCAACCTGATATGGACTGCAATCCTTTTTACAAATCTGTAGGCTCCAACCTACCAGAGACTTCAATCTCAAAAAAAAAAAATGAGCATCAACCTAATAATAGGCTTCAACCTATCTAAGGCTCCAAATCACACAGAAACTAAGATCCAACCCAATAAGAGGCTCCAACCTATCTGAGTCTCTAACCTTCCATATAAACTAAGCTATAACTCAGGAAACTAAAACAGTAACAAAAAAATTTAGCACTTAAATATATTGAGCATACACAGGATCTTCAATTTATACTCTTCACACACTCCAATTTCACTGCTCTGATCATGCCTTATTGCTTGATGTATTTCTCTTCTCATTCAAATTTGCAAACACATTTAGATTTTTTGCTTTTAGGAACACACACACACACACACATGTGTATACAGATTCTTCCAATTGTACAAACTGATCTTCCTTATATATCCTTCTATAGAAAAATTAATTCTCTATGTTGTCTAGGCACAACAATAACCTTCACCAAGGTAGATATTTTGAATTCCAATGTAATCATTTTAATAGGACAGGTCCAATTTTAAATTTAAATGTCTATTTTATGTCTGAAAAATGCACCCTTGAGGGCTTTTTCCTAAAGGTTTAGCTCCCAGGTCTTTAGATTTGCATTTAGAGCATTTTGTATGTTAAATCAGACTCTCGATGAGAAAACCCATGGGTCTTGTGGAAAATAGGACCTAGGGGGCTGCAATTTAATGAATCTTGAGCAAAGATAGGGGGTGGACAAGGGCACTAGCGCCCTAGTCCAGACCTATTTTGGGTCTGCCCTAATTTGAAATGTCAGTTTTGTGACCTTTATTTGGTCTATAGGCTGACATCATAAGTTTCAAATATGAAATTCTTGGTAGGAATCTTAATAGTTGCATATATAAGCATGTTTAGGTTATCATTTGCAAACTAGAAGAAGATATCTAGAAGATCATTGGCAAGTTTTATGATTGTGAGCTATTGCCATACTTGTGATTATCATTGTGTTGTAGAGCATAGCATTGTTATTATGTTTGTTTGCAGGTTGGATTACATCTTCTCCTCATGGCATTGAAGAGCTTCTTCCTTCCATGAAATCTTCATCATCAAGGTATCATTTATTGTGCTTTATCAATCATTATCATTTGGTTTTTACCTCTGCCTCCCAAGGGCACACTCTCTCTCTGACAATGGTGTTCAGAAGGCTTGAATGTCTCTTCGGGGCTTGACCAAGGCAAGCCTCTAAACACCACAACCCCCTTCCACACTCCTTTTGATTGCAGGTTATAGGTGTCAGATCTGGAGAAAGTGGAGTTGCAGAGCAAGAAGGTAGACATTGAAGATTCTGGATCTAAAAAGAAGCAGACACTGTCCAACTTTTCAGGACAAGGGCACCATCAACCTTGTCCTCTAATTTCAGATCATGAGAAACATAAGACATAGAAGATATCAGTGTCGAAAGGAGATCGAGACTGTGTTGAAAAAGTTGTGCATTAGACTAGGACGCAATCACTGTTGTCCTAGATTTCTCTGTTTTCTGACTACGAAAAATAGTGAGTTAAGGTTCTCTACACTCTGTCTATTTCCTATAGCATTTGTTGTAATTTGCATATTTGATTACTGTTTGCTTAAATTAGGGTTTTAAGGACATAAAAGCATCAATTGGCAAACTTGTGTGATCACATCTGAATTTCCCAACAGACTCTTCTCTTGATAGGTGAGGCACTCAGTTGAAAAGCCCTTGGAATGTTTTGTGGAAGGAGGATTCAAACTAAGGAAAACAATAACCCTCATCCTTTTTACACCCAAAATAGTCTATATGTTTGAAACATATCCCAATTTACACTTCCTTAGGTCAACCCCAAAATTGGTCGGGACCCAAATTTAAATAGTCTGCACACTACAGTAATTGTGTCAACAATTAACCTTCTAATCTTTATTTCCAAGTTAGCTAAATATATATTTAAATCTTCAAATACACTGTCGTTAATCCATTTTATCAAGTTGGCCATCCATGCTTTATATCTTTTCTTTTTGCATTACTTAAACTCACGAAGTGCTAGAGATCAAGCTTCTGATCTTCTGCCTTCCTCTTTGAAAGCCTTAGAAGATCTACTCCAGCCCCGTTTTGATTCTTCCTTAGTAGAGCTATCGAGCACCGAGCTTCCTAACTATTGCCTTCTGGTCACGTGTCAACATTTTGCATCAGCGCGTCCCTCATCAGGTCCCACTTAATTGATGTCATGATTATGTGCTCTATGTCCACATGTCAACATTTTGCATCAGTGTGCCCCTCATCGGGTCCCACTTAGCTGACACCGTGATCATGCACCATCGACCATGTGTCATGCACTAATACCATTCTTTGAAGTCCTTCGACTGACCTTGTACATGTGGCAGCCTATCACAACAGTGCAGAGTTGACTTGGCTTTGACAACTATCCTCTGAATGTACGTGCTACCAATCAGAGTTCGCATGTTGAGCTTCCTAAGTAACTTCTTCAACAAGGAATATCTCCACCCTCAACTCCCAATCACTTAGTATATATCAGAATTTCATGATCAGGCCTTCCACTCTGGCCCTTCTTATTTCCTCAACCTGGAGAAGGGGTAAGGCTAAAACCCTGAACTCTGATGAACATCAGAAAACCTACAAACCATCTTTTGCTGATACTTTAGGCCAAAATCATTCATGCCTTAGTATCTTTTCTTTTTCATCTTCATCTCTAAACTTCCTTTGGACATCAATGACAATATGTGTATGCACCTTTGACACAATATGTGTATGCACCTTTGACATCAATGACAACACTTCCAACAAGAGAGAGAGAGAGGTTTAGGGTTGCTTGGGTTTAGACGCATTATTTAGGGTTTAGGGGTTTAAGGTTTCTTGGGTTTAGGGTTTAGGGGTTAGGGGTTTAGGTTTAGGATTTAGAGAGAGAGAGGACCAATAGGTAGTGTGATTAGGTGAATCAAATCCAAGGTAAAACATAAACAAAATGCAAAACAAAACAAAGAGTTTATACCTAGATAAGAAAACCTAATCTCATCAAAAGGGAGAGGAACTTAGCACCCAAGAGCTCCTAAGATATATCCTAATTGATGAATACAAATGTGAAGTGCTCTTACTCTAATTGTAACTCACAAAAGACTAGCTCATTAGATATTTTGGCATGATAACACTACTTGAAAACTTGGATCCTAAATGGCTTGGGAGAGGTTCTATTTATAGAGATTTTGAAGAGATTTTGATCCAAGGGTGGAGATTGTTTTGGAAGATCAATGGTGGAGGATGAAAGTGATGTGGAGGGCCTAGATTTCATCTTGGAGGATGGAGGGCTAGGAATAAATGTGAATCTTTTATTCATTTTTGGGAAAAGGGTGAATTAAATGAGGTTGGGTGAGATGGAATATGTATGAATTAAAAATTCATATGGGGAATGGTAAATGAATTAAAAATTTATTTGGGGATGAGTGGGCATAAATGAGGTACAGCATGGGTAAGGGGCTGTAAGAGAATTAATTGTGATGTGGGACTTATTTAAATGAAAAATTGACTTATGTGGATATATTCCAATTTTTTTATTTGGAGGATCTGGGGAAGGGTGTTAAGATGGATTTGACCACCTTAATGAGAGGTTTAAGATTAATTAAATAAGGTTGTATTTAATTAATCCTAGGGCTAGGATGAGGTAGGCTAGGGTAGGCAATTAAATAATAGTTATTTAATTACCTAGGGTAGGATAGGTCAATTAATAGGCTGAATTAATTAGTTAAACATGATTTAGCTAATTAATTAGATTTAGTGAAAAAGGGGGAAATTGGCCAAATAAATATTACATATTTATTAAATCAATTGGCTAAGGTTTGAACTATTGAATTAATAGAATTAATTCAATTGTTGGGGATAAAATTATGTAAAATTAGGTGATGAAGGGATAATTAATTAAATAAAAATTTAATTAATTGGTTAGAAGGGAAATTGGTATGTTTAGGGATGTCGGGAGTCGGTTTGATGGTAAAAGATATTTTTTAGGTGTCTACATTTGCCCCTCTTTGACGTGGCGTCGGGACCTAGCAGGGAAGTGGTGTCAGGTCAAAGAAAGAATTTGCCTCAGCTGCCGGGAAAGAATAAGATGGGTGAGGGATGCCCCCTCGAGAGGTCGCTGAAAAAATAAAAATTTTCAGGTGAGCTCTCAAAAGGACATGACGGGAGCAAAGGTGGGATAGAGGATGGGAAAAGAAGATGACAGGAAGAAAAATGGAGGAAAAAGGTTGGGATTTGCACCGTGGAGGGGAAAAAAGAGTGGAAGGGGGGATGACATGGCATGCTATATTAGGAGAAGTGGGCCCTAAAAGTGCCACATTTGCACACATTGACTTAGTGAGAAGAAGGAGCAGAGGAGAGATGGCAGAGCGCAATGCCCAATTCCCGTGACTTCAACATATTTCTGAGCGGTTCCGATCATTTAGCTGGGCACTGGAGGCTGGACCCCAGGTAGGGCCTAACCCTAGCTTTGTGATTTTTTAATTTTGTCATATTTTTTTGTTTAGGAAATGGGTTTGGGAATTGGTGGCACTATCGCGAGGTCATGTAGCACGAAAAGTACGCAGATTAGTGCCATCCTCTGGATTGGTGCTATCCGCTGGGTAGAATAGGGGTATATTGGCACCAAATACTCAGCGTTTTGGTGCCATTGTCTGCTTTGGCGCAATGTATGCAGGGGTTAGGGTTTTAGCGCTTTAGTGCCAAATAGATGCTAAAATAGCGCTATGTGGTCGAATAGTGCTATTCTCTGAAGTGGCACCATATTGTGTTTTAGCGCTATTGAGAGGATCAGTGCAATATGTAGAATATGCGCGATTGGGAGAATTGGCGCTAATCCTTAGATTAGCGTCAAGTGACGGGGTAGCGCCATTTGTTAAAATGGCTCTAAGTGTATTACGCAGTAGCGCTATGTATGAAAGTGGCATGATGTGTTTTGCGCAGTGACGCTATTATCTGTAATAGCGCCATAGAAGAAGTAGTAGTGCTATTTGTAAAATGGTGCGAAGCATGGTGTGCTTTGGTGCCAAATGATTTTGGCATTCAACATTAGAAGAAAGCGGGTGTTTTAGAAAAAAGATAGGTAGATTTTTTACTAGAATGTTGTGGATGCAGGATATGAGGTCGTTCATAGTGTCCTTGTGAGAGCGACGCGTTCCATCGGTGATGGCATTATTTGATCAGTTTGATGATGCCACTCGGGCCCGAATGGCTAGGTTGGGGCTCTTGACAGTGGCATCGATGCTGGTGTTGCGAGCTCATAGAGCTCTAATGACAGCAGTAGTGGAGTGATATTGTCTAGAGACATGCACCTTTTTGCTGCTGACTGGTGAGATTACTATCACGCTTGAGGATGTTTATCGCATCCTCAAACTACCTATTCGTGGCCATCGTGTGAGATACGACACGAGGCGGGGACAGAGGGTCCTGATCAGATTATTTGGCCTTATTCTTGTGTGCATTGATTGGTGGGGTAGTGATGCCCGATAGGAGGGGCAGGGGTTTTCCAGTTGGTTGGGGGGAGATGATCAAGGGGATGGTCATTCAAGAGACTGTGTATGCCTGGGGACCGGCGATGCTAGCACAGCTATATCACGAGATGCATACAGTTGTCTATCACTATGATGCAGCCTTATCAGTCAGGGTTACCTTTTTGCATATGTGGATTTGGGAGCACATTGCAGTTACTTAGCTGAGATGTGGGTACTATAGTTGGCCATTTGAGGCCTTTGTGTTCCTATATCGGGATGCTGAGTACACCTACACTGGTCAGGTTTGGTATTGGTGGCGGATGCTAGATGATGTCATTCAGGTGACATGGAGACCTTACATCAGAGTAGAGGCATGGCCAGATGATGTTGTGCACCTTCCATTTACTTTTCAGCGGCACTATTTAATGGGTCGTGGAGACCACACTATAGACATGTATCTACCATCGCGGGTGATGTAGCAGTTTGGGTTGCGCTAGGATACTCCTCAGTTGATGGCTATCTTTACATGGACCCGCCAATATGCACATTTTTGGCCTGTAGCCATACAACCCTAGGTTACTTTGGATGATTTTGCAGCTTTGCGGCCATTGCAGTGGGATTGGCAGAGCATAGTCAGGGATGCAGGCACTATTCCTACATATGATACGTGGTGGCAGATGTGGCGACCAACGTGGTTTACGGACCCGGCATAGGAGGTAGTCCATGCGGAGGAGGTGGTGGGGTCAGGGGATGAGGATTCCTAGTATGAGGGGGATGATGATTCCAATGAGGATGATTTCCTAGAGGAGGGTGAGGAGATCATTGCAGATTACCTTGTGGAGATTGGAGGGGATGGAGAGGAGGAGGAGGTTGGGAGGGATGGTTAGCTGATGGATGTGCTGGCAGCGGTGATAGCTGGATAGGTGCTCCAGCAGCAGGTGAGACAACAGGCACCTATATAATAGGTACCTGTTGAGCAGGTTTAGATTGGGGTGGTGCGACGGCATAGAGGGCCTCGACAGCGTGGGGGATAGCAGAGGGTGGACAGGGGGGTCTACCCCCACCATAGGTAGTGCAGCAGCAGGCTGTCGCAGCAGGGCAGCAGGCAGTAGGGTAGCAGGCAGAGGCAGGCCCTTCAGGGGCAGGTGGAGAGGTTGAGGTTTGAGGGCTCACAACTCGTTGGTGGCCTCATGGTGAGGAGGAGGAGATGGAGACCTTGTGGGCACAGGTAGCCATCCTGCAGGAGGCTTTAGAGAGTCGTGAGGCAGAGTTGGTTTAGTTACGGGAGACAGTGGCCTTATTGGATGGCTCAGATGGATAGGTGGCTGCATTGCAGGTACAATTAGTCCAGGCTCAAGGGGATATCATGATTCTGACCGGAGAGTGGGATGCAGCACTTGCGAGGGCACAATAGGCAGAGACTACGGTGGTAGCTTGCAGGCTTCAGGTGCTGGTATGGCCCCAGTTTTGACATTGATGCAGACACAGGTGTCTCAGGCACAGACACAGTTATATCAGGTATAGGGATAGTTGTCTTAGGTACAGGGCCAGTTGTCTCAGGCACAGGGGGAGTTGGTAGAGGCCAGAGGGCGGATGGAGTATTATCGGGGCCTCTATTACGCGGCAGTGCCGGTAGAGCAGCGTGCACTGAGTTATAGTCAAGTCAGTGGATCAAGGGCATCCAGGTCACATAGATCTAGATCTGTTCAGAGCGTCCAGCAGGCGATGGGTCCCCCATCACATGTGCACCAGCAGGTTCCACAGGTTCAAGTTCAGCCATAGCCACAGCCACAGGCAGGACCACAGGCCACCACCAGGGTCAGGATCTCCCACTCCATCAAAGAGAGGATCTTCCATGTGACAGTTGTATCATGTTAGCCCTTAGAGGCATTGTATCAGGATATTATATATTTTTTGATGTATATATATGAGGGATGTACATTTTTTTGCGATGATGATATATAATATGATGCTTTTTGATGGCCTATATGTTTGTTTATGATGGTGTTATATGATTATGATGATGGTCTATTATGATAGATATAGTATGCTTTATGGATTATATGCTTATGGATGTGTTGTGTTTATGCCATGCAATGCATTATGTTGATGTTATGGATGTAGTTATTGATGTAATATGATGGATGCAATGATGGTTTACTTATTGTGATATCTACATGTTTGTGATCTATGGTCTATGATGCAAAATAAATGTTTAGATTAATAAACATTTATTATGGATGCAAAAATGTGATGCAATGGAAATGTGTGTTTATCTCTATAAACACATGTTATGTATGGAAAATATGGATATGCAACTAGATGATTTGTAAAATGCAGCTAAATGATTATGATTGTGATTATGCGATGTAACTAAATGATGATTGTGATTATGATTGTTATGCAAGTAAATGTATCTAAATGATTATGGGATGATATATGGAATGCAATGTGAATGTGATGATTTATGATTTTACAATGTAGCTATGTGATTACGAACTAAATGATTATGTTTATGATATGCAACTACAAGATTCTAAAATGAACCTAAATGACATGCAAATTAAGTGATTATGATATGAAAACTAAATGTCTCTAAAATGCACTTAATGAAATGTAAATTAAATGATATGTAAGATGCAAACTACAGGATTCTAGAATGAACTTGATGAGATGATATGCAACTACAAGATTCTAAAATGAACCTAAATGAAATGCAGATTAAATGATTCTAAAATGAACCTAAATGAAATGCAGATTAAATGATTTCTAAAATGAACCTAAATGAAATGATATGCAACTACAAGATTCTAAAAT
Organism: Cunninghamia lanceolata; assembly: GCA_027924645.1. Classification (NCBI taxonomy): domain Eukaryota; kingdom Viridiplantae; phylum Streptophyta; class Pinopsida; order Cupressales; family Cupressaceae; genus Cunninghamia; species Cunninghamia lanceolata. The sequence goes on from BSBN01000892.1 coordinate 502,908, forward strand.
GAACCTAAATGAAATGCAGATTAAATGATTATGATAACTAAATGGTATATGGGATGCAAACTAGGTGATAGGTGAGATGCAAACTAGGTGATAGGTGAGATTCAAACTAGGTGAAACTAGTTGGTAGGTGAGATGATTAAGTCTTGATACACATGATGTTCTTTGTTGGACCCTGGGTGGTGGGGTTGTGTAATAGAGGAGTAGGTGGGGAGAGGATAAGGGTGGATGGATAGGGTACGGATAGGATTGGGAGCTGCTAGATTGGGTGGGGGGTTGGGATGGTTAATGAGGGAGTTGCTAGGTCATAAAACACCACGTCATTGAGGGGGGGGATATGAGTTGGTTCAGGATGTGTTTAGTGAGAGTAAGTTGGAGCAGTGGGATTAGTGAGGGGATTTGGGAAGGTGGGGGGGGGATAGGCTAGGTGATTATGAAATCTAGACCTAGATGGTTAGGATGATGATTTGAGCTAGTAATAGTAGTTGCATAACATTAATTGAGAGCATTTCTTAGTTTGCTATAGCAATATAGGATACAGTTCACAAAGGTATGAGATGACCTAGGTGATGATATATATCCCACGTTGCATGGACTAGACCCGCAAACAATAGGTTGATTTCATACGTGCTCAAGGTAGTATAACCTTGCCTAGCCTCGGAAGGGGACTCATAGCAATGAGTGCGAATAGTACATATAAGGTTTTGATGCCTGTATATGCAAATGAGGCACATTATGCTAGAACTGACACAAGCTTCAAGATATGAGTACTATTCTTGGAGTAATGAAACCAACCCACAAGCACAGCATACAGAACAATGACCATGTCTACTCGAGGTGTTGTCTGCCACTTGCCATGATATAATGAGATCAAGGTAGCTTTGGAGATGACCTAGAGTGAGACAAAAGATAAAAAATCAATAATCGAAAAGACCAACAAAAGATACAAATAGCCTTTGTGTATTCTTGCCAAGATACATGTTGATAGAATGCCAGATTGTTGTCCATTGTAGGAACGATACATCCTAGGACACGAATCAGTTGGATTTTGTTGGATAATTTTTAAAAGGTGGGCAAAACGACAGTCAGGCTATGTGTGGGATTATAGTTGGTGTGTTGATTGATGATTTTTGCATTAGGGGACATGCTTTAAGTGTACTTTAGCGTGTGTCTCATTTATTAGGTCCAGAAAGCTCATTTGTATGGGAACCATCCAAACGGGGTGGATGGGTGCATCTTAGGTACCTGAGTACTAGAAACTTCCTTCGTATTCCAGACTACCTACATACCCTGTGCCCACGGGATCAAGGTACTTCAAGATGTGGGCAAGATGAATATGTAGTTCTGGCATGACTTGATGATGTGGGATGGTTTGGGATGGGTGTGATGGTGAGGATTAATGTATGTCTTGATGATTGTGGGTTGCAGCGAGATCGATGTGTGGAGTGATTTCGGTGAATTGTGTTTTTTTTGGGATTTTTTGATTTTTTGGTTTTGTACTGTACCAAAGGAAGCTTACAAGGATCCTCGTTCCATGGGTTAGCCTTGGGCGGGATAGTGCGGGGTGGGTGATAGGATTTGATGTCTCATAATTCCAAGCCATGGGATGTGTGCGATATGGAGTGTTGTGATGGAAAGAGGACTTCGTAGATGGTAGAACCGGTTGCTACACATGGTGCCTGAAATAGGTTTTCACCATGGTACCTATCCAAGGTGTCACCAAAGTGATTTTCACCATTGGAAGTCTTTATTGCACTCGGGTTTTTCTTGATTTTTTTGATTTTTTGATTTTTTCTATTTTTTTTATTTTTTTGATTGGGGTACTCGATGGGTTATGCGTAGAATTTCTTTAGATGTAGGATGTTCATAGGCTCATCCAGAGGCTACCCCTCAGGTGTTGCAAGCTGGTATGCTCCTAATCAATAGTCGGCTGTGATGATATAAGGTCCTAGCCAATTGGGGTCAAACTTTCTTTCCTTAGGACGCTCCTGCAAGTTCTTCTAATTTTCCATAAGGACAAGCTCACCTACTTCAAATTTTTAGTTTCTGATCTTCTTGTTGTAGCTTCTTTTGAGGTGATTTTGATAGGCCTGCAGGTGGTTCAACGCATTCAGGCATTTCTCATCCAGTAATTCTAGTTGATGCAACCTTGCGACTTGGTATTCCTCATCATTGATTATGTTTTGCAGGGATACTCTTAGGGATGGGAGCTCAACCTCAATAGGTAAAATAGCTTCGGATTTGAATACTAGGGAAAATGGAGTGGCTCCTGTGGGGGTGTGGATGCTTGTTCGATAGGCCCATAGGGCTGGGTTGAGTTGGAGGTGCTAGTCATGGCTAGCTTCATTAACCGTCTTCTTTAGGATGCGCAGGATGGTTTTATTTGAAGCTTCGGCTTGACCATTTCCTTGAGGGTAATATGGTGTGGAGAAATGGTGTTGGATTTGGAATTTTTCACACAAAGTGTGAACTTCCTAGTTCTTGAATGGTTTTCCACTATCAGTGACGATGGAATGAGGGATATCATAGCGACAGATGATATAATGGAAGATAAATTTGGATATTTGGGTTCCAGTGGTGAAGGTGAGTGGTATTGCTTCCACCCACTTAGTGAAGTACTCGGTAGCAGTAATTATGAACTTATGGCCATTAGAGGATGGGGGATGTATTTTGCCTAGGAGGTCAAGTCCCCACTATGAGAAACGCCACACTATCGTGATGGGTTGCAATTCCTGTGCTGGTGCGTGAATGAGATCCCCATGCTGTTGACATGGTAGGCATTTTTTGATAAACCGGTAAGCGTCTCGTTCCATGGTTGGCCAATAGTATCCGGTCCTCAAGATCTTTTTAGAAAGGGTGGGTCCACTTGAATGTGCCCCACAGATGCCCACATGTACCTCTTGCAAGGCCACTTCAACTTCCCTAGAGTCTAAACATCATAAAAGCGTACCATCAAGACTCCTCTTGTATAGGGTATCTCCTACAAGGATGAAGCAGGAGGCTTGGTGGATGAAAGATTTTTGTTGTGAGGTGGATAGGTTAGGGGGATGATATTATCATGGAGGTATAGGTAGGTTTCTTGATACCACAGGGATAGGGGCCCAATGACCTCGCACACTCTCTGATTGAGGAACATCATATGCTGGGATGGGGAGTTCTTCGATCATGAACTCACACTTCTTGCTGTCTTTCTTCATGTCAACCACAGATCCGATGGTAGCCATGGCGTCTGCAGCTTTGTTGTTGAGCCTTGGGATTTGCTTAAAGTGGATGTCATCGAAGTAGTCTTTGAAGTCATCGACCATCTTTTTATAAGGTAGGAGTTTATCATCCTTGGTCTTGTACTCATTGTTTACTTGCCAGATGACCAGTTGAGAATCTCCATACATTGTTAGCTTCTCAATTTTCCATTTGCTTTCCATTTGGAGACCTATGATAAGGGCCTCATATTCTACCACGTTGTTGGTGCATGGGAATGTGATTTTGAAGGACTTAGGGATGATGTCGCCTTGAGGAGTAACAAATAGGACACCTGCCCTCGAGCCTCTATGTGTGTATGATCCATCAAAGTACATTTTCCATGTTTCTGTGGCTGGTGCTATTGTCAAGATGGCTTCATCGAGGAATTCTGCCAGTGTAGGATATTCTGCAGGGATGGGTGCTTCGACCAGCTAATCGGTGATAACCTATCCTTTGATGGCTTTTCTCTCAGTATATTCAATGTCGAATTCAGTGAGAATCATGACCCATTTTGCCATTCTTCCAGTAAGAGCGGCTCTATTTAGCAGATATTTCAGTGGATCGATCTTGGCAATGAGCTTGGTCTTGTGATTGAGCATGTAGTGTCTTAATTTTTGTGAATTAAAGACCAGGGCCAGACATGCTCATTCAATTTGTGTATAGTTTAGCTCATATGAAATCAGGGTGCAGCTGATGTAATAGATGGCTCTTTCCTTCCCTTATTCATCATGTTGTGCTAGTAAGGCTCCGATAGCTATCTCTATTGCTGAAATGTACAATAGGAGGGATTCTCCTTGCCTTGGTGGAGTTAGAATAGGGGGATTAGCTAGATAATCTTTTAGCTGGTCGAAGGCAGCCTGACACTGAGTATTCCATACAAAAGTTGTATCTTTTCTAAGTAGATGTTGGAATGGTTGACATTTATCGGCTAGTTGAGCAATGAACTGATGAATGGACTAGAGTTTGCCTTGCAGACTTCTTAGCTATTTTAAGGTTTTCAAAGGAGGCATTTCAGTGATGGCCTTGACTTTTGTGAGATCTACCTCAGTTCCTCTTCTAGAGACTATGTATCCCAAACGTTTTCCAGAGGTGACCCCGAAGACACATTTCTTTGGATTCAGGCAAACATTATATTGTTCCAATCAGTCGAAGATCTTTGCCAATACATCTAGGTGTTCCTCCCTTGTCTTTGATTTTCCTAGCAAGTCATCCACATAATCTTCCATGATGTGGTGGAAAAGGTCATGGAAGATGACAGTCATAGCTCGTTGATATGTGGCTCTAGCATTCCTTAGGCCAAATGGCATTACCACCCAGCAGTACGTCCCCCATGGACATGTATAAAGGATGTCTTATGCTGATCCTCTTCGGCGATTCTAATTTGGTTATATCCTGAAAAACCATCCATGAGGGATAACATCTCATGTCCTACCGTAAGATCCACTATCATGTCGATGTTTGGTAAGGGGAAATCATCCTTCAGACAGGTTTTGTTAAGGTCTCGAAAGTCAATGCAGTAGCGAATTCGGCCATCTGGTTTGGCTACTGGTACTAGGTTGGAGACCCATTTGGGATAATCAATTGGTTGGATGAAGTTGACATCTAGTAGTTTCTTTAGCTCTACTTTGACTAGGAGGGCCACCTGGGGGTTCATTTTTTAGAGCTTCTGCTTTACTAGTTTTGCATTAGGGCGTACTGCAAGGTGATGGACAACTAAAGCAGGATCGAGCCCTGGCATGTCTGCATAAGTCCACACAAAATTGTGATTTCTGCATTTGAAGAAGGCCAAGAAGTTTTCCTGCTCTTGTGTGCTGAGAGATTCTACCCTGAAGGTGATTTTTGGTTCTTCTTCTATCCCAAGATTCATCTCTTGAGCTAGCTCCACTAGGATGGGTGATCTATCGGGATATACGTTGTCTATCTCAGGAAGGCCCATGATTCCATCTCCTAGCGCCTCGTGGAGGTTTTCACCAGGAGATACGTCTTTTGTTTTTACCTTTTTGGGATCTGACACTACCGCGGAACGGTTTTCACCATCAGATCCATGTTTGATTTTTGTATTTTTATGAAGTCAAAGCAGGGGTTGTCTCCCTAAAATAGGCAGCTATATCAAAATCCATGATGTATCCTACTCTATGATCTCCCAGGGGGAAGTGATCTCTAACCCCCATCATTTCAATGATGGCTTCATCATTTGGTGCTACGTCGAAGACAGGAGGTCCCCACTGGTCCCAATCTATGAGGTCAGGGTATACAAGGGGTAAGTCATTGGATGAAGAGTCTAGGGTGGTGACCATGTATATGGTGCATATGGATGAGTCGAAGAAATCAGTGAAGTCACTAAAGGAATCTTGATGGTCTGTTTCATTGATATAATCGACTTCAGGGGAAACTGTAGTGACCTCGGCTAAGATACATTCGCCAGTGGTGAGGACACGTTGTCGTTGACCATATCCTAACCCTTGGGTATAGGGATTTCTTGTTCCTTGGACTGGTTCCACAATCCCCTACTCATGAAGGCCGATACCACCTTATCCTTTATAGCCCATGCTTTTGACAATTTCTGATCCTTTACGATAGATTTATGTTGGTATGGTGGGGGCTTCTTTCTCAGTCTCTTCATCCTTATACAGCCAGGATGATATGTCCTCGAGCACATCCTGATCTAGGAGATGTTTCTTCTCAAAGATGGGTGATGGTTTACACTTGATGATGACTGTGTTGGCTACTTCTATTTTTTGGATGCCAAACATTTTAGGATTGGGTAATGTGCCCACACAAAAGGTACCATGTAGGTCATATTCCCCACATCCCATGTCACTAAGCTTGATCTTGACCTCGGGCAGTGGTGGTGTTTGGGATGATGTGGTGGCAATGTTGGCGGGGTCGATGTATGAGGTGGAAGTTGTAGGATTGGCTTTGTTGTATGGACAGAAGGTGTGGTCATGGCCCTCCAAGAAACTGCAATATTGGAAGGGGCAGGGATCGACATAGATAGTTACTTCCATGCCATTGTGGGGGAACTTGAGGCATTGATGGAATGTGGAGGGGACCACTTGCATGGCATGGATCCATCATCGGCTGAGAAGAATGTTGTAAGGGAGGTCAAGATCAAGGACCTAACACTTTGTTTCCATTATCTTCTGTCCCACTTGAATAGGGAACCTGATAGTGCCTTCAGATAGTCGTTCGATATCATCATATCCTTTGATAGTTATGGACTCACTGGTGTCTACAACCACATCTGAGTACCCCAAGTGTTTTAACAATTTAAGAGTGCATATATTTAGGCTAGAGCCACCATCTATTAAGACTCTTTTGATGTTATGCTTGTGGATACGGACTTCGATGTGTAAAGCATCATTATGTAAGTGTTATGAAGTGGGAAGATCCTTTTCTAAAAATGTGAGATGATGTGGTGCAATGATATGTCCTACCATGGCTTGGAATTGATTGACATTCAAGTTGACAGGAACTTGGGTTTCCAAGAGTGCTTTGTCAAGGACATCTTTGTGGAGAGGTGATGTGCGAAGCAACTCAAGGATGGAGATTTGTGTGGGGGTCTTTCCTAGGTGTTCTAGGAGGTTGTAATGATTGGTAGGCGATGGACGTGTGGTTGGACAAGGGGGTAGGGATTTTGAAATGGATGCGGGCATTTGATCAGTGGTAGGGGCTGTGTAGATGGATACGCGGCCACAACGAGTTGTGATGGCGCAATTGGGTGCTTGGGCCCGAATGGTGATTGTGTTGACACGGTTAGATGATGGTTCTATCTGCCCTATGATAGAGTCATAGGATGCGGGTGGTGAGGTGACGTTGTAGGCTTAATTGGATGAGGAGGCTTTGTTGTGATTGGGCAGTGGATCCTTGTAAGCTCTGAGATTAGCATTTGGCGATGGTTGGGTGCTCTGATCGAGGTTGACTTGATTTTGATCAATGAGGTCTTGCACGCAATGTTTCAATTTCATGCAGTCAGTGGTTTTATGGCCTATAGTGCAATGGTATTCGCAATAATCATTTTCATTGTACCATGTGGCTTTGAGCTCATTCTCTTGATGGGGTTTACAAGTGGGAGTGTTATCAAACCTTTCTTGAGACACTTGTTGAGGATATCCTCGATGGGTTCCCCTAAGGGTGTGAATTGCCTTCGAGGTTTGTTTTTTTTAGTTTGCCCCCTTTGGTTATTTACATTGGCAGTATATGTATGTGTAGGTGGTTGATTATGTACATGTTGGACGGCTTTCACATCTGTGATGCCGTCGTTCAAGGTGTTCTTGTTCTTCCCCCAATAGCATGGTTTGTCGTTTGATTGTGTGTTGGCATTGTTGTTTGTATTGAGAGTGTTGATATGGAGTTTGTTGTTGTTGTTGTTGTTGTTGGACTTGTAGTCATATAATTTGATGGAGCACTTGGCGATGAGGGCCCGCTCTATGGTTGTACCTTTGTCGATGACTTCTTCAAAGGTATACGCACAAAGGATTTGTAAATGGAACCCTATTTCTTGATTGAGGTTAGTCACAAACATAGTGATGAGTTGTTTTTCAGGAATTGGCCTAGGGAGTTTCCTTGCTAAGCTTCTCCACCTTTGCAAGAAGGAAGTGAAGGATTCTCTACTTTTTTGTTTTGTGTTGCCAAGGTCTGTCATAGATATTTCATGCTCAAAGTTATAGGAGAAATGGTTTACAAATTTTTCTGCAAGCTCAAGGAAAGACCTAATGCCTTGGGGAAGATGTGCGAACCACTCGGTAGCTTGTCCACCGAGGCTTCTTGGAAATAGTCTCATTAGATATGCATCGTTGTTTGAGACTTCTAAGAAAATGAGGTAAAACTCCCTAAGATGATCCCTAGGGTCTCCCTTTCCCTTGTATTTGTCAAATTTTGGTGTTTCAAAATTCTTTGATCAAATGGATAGGGGCAAATATCCTCAAAAGAGTAATGCTTGCATTTGCCCCTAGTTTGCATATCGTCTACCTTTTAGATCAAGGCCTATAAAATGGTTGTGAGATCTGGTGTTGGTGGCAGTTGAGGTGTGTAGGTTTGTTGATGGGTGAGGTGTTGGAGATTGGGTGGTGTTTAATGTTGGAGGTTTTGGGAAATTGTGTTTTGGTACTGCGGGGTGATGTGTTGGTTGGTTTGTGCGAGATGTTGTTGGTAAGCGTGGAGTTGTTGGAGAATATGGGGGGGATTTGAGGGTTGAGATTATGATGTGTTGATGATGCTATGGGATTATGTAGATATGTGAGATGAGAAGGATTGACAGTGGATGTTTTGATGTTAGATAGGTTGACGTGAGATGGATTGATGTTGGATGGGTTGGTCATGTTTAAAGGTGGTTGCGAAAAGAATTGTCACATGTATGCTATGGTTTGAGGGTTAAGTGGAGGCACACTTGTGGAAGCACTTGCATGCGTGAGGTTCCCTTGTATGCCCAAGGTGATCTGTGGAATGGAAGAGTTTATGGTAGTTGTGGAAGTGGATGTGATGACGGGTTGGGAGGTGGTAGGATTGGAGACACTTGCGGGGATTGTAGATGTGGTGACATTAGAGCTTGTGGTGGTAGTAGATATGGTGGGAGTTGAGGTTTGTGAGATGATAGGTTGGGTGTTTGACGTGGATGGTTGGGAGGATGTGGTTGGATTACTATTAGAGGTGGATGGTTGGGACGATGTTGTGTTGTGGGGTGGTTGAACCAATTTTGAGGAGGTAATCAAGATATCTATTTTGATCTGACCTTAGGATTTTGTCAAGTAGGTCCATGCTATCGGCGTCATGTGTAAAGCTCAAGACATCTAGATCATCTTGGGACATGGTGGGGATGCTTGGTGGTGGTGGTGGTGGTGGTGGTTGTAAGAAATGGAAGGGATTTTCATTAGGATTATATGTCAGGATTTGAAAGACCGTGGGTAGGTTGTGTGTTTGGTTGATTGGAAGGTTGTTTTCATTGGTATTAGGCATCCCTATGCCCATATATTGTTCTACCATTGCTTGATTCTTCTTGTGTTGTGATCTAGTTATGGGCATGCAAGTGTAAGGATTTGATTTTGGAGATGGAGTGAAATGGGGATGGAGACCTTAGAGAATTTGGATTAAATTGTTGGACCCAAAGATGGATGTGGTAGCGATATGGAGTAGAGAAGAAGATGAAGGGATGATTTTAGTGTGATGAATGATCAATAGGTGTTAATCTAAGGATGATAAAAATGGACGGTTTTTTACTTTTTACACAAATTTGGACCAAAGGATAGATGATGGATGATGTTTGTTTGAGGATGGTTTGATGTTTTGATTTTGATGTTTGATATGAGCGATTAGGATGATGTTTGATGGTCAACAAATTGAGCTTAGGTAAGATCTAGATTTGTGCATACAAATGGATGTTTCTCTTTGTTTGGGGTAGACTAATGACCTTACACAAAGAAGGATGATTATTTCACTTGAAAGGTTGACTAATGACTCTCCAAGCAAAATGTGTGAAGGATGAAATCTAGATCTAGCTTTAGCTCAAAGGGATGACGAGTTTTTGGTTGATGATTTTTTTATGGGTGTTTTGATTTGGAAGATTTTGGATATGTTTTTTGGATTTTGGAATGATTTCTTGTGGCAAGGATTTTTTTGTTTTGGTCCCAAAAAAAGGTATGCAAAGATCAATGAGGATGAATGGATATGAAATTGAGTGGATTATGATATTAGAAAAGGGTCCAATGATTGATTCTCTAAGGTCAAAATGAAGGTATGATTTGGAAAATTTGAATAGAAAATGGATGGGGTACTGACAGATTTATGGAAGGTGACTATGGATTATGGCAAAGCAGGTGCTAAAGATCACAATGGAATTGGTCTTAGTTTTAGGCAAGTCAATCTGCAAATAGCGCCAATCCACAGCTGAAATGGCGCCAAAAGTAGACAGAGGTGGCACTAAAACAGGGCAGTGTTGGTCGAGGCTCTGAAAAAGTTGGATTTTGTTGACAGATTTGGATTTGTTTTGATATGAAGTTTGATCAAATGACTTTTATTGTCTCTTGGTAAGTTTCTTAAAAAGCACTTCAAGCACAATAACACACAATAGCCAAGATTTTGTTTGTGAAAAGACATGTGATTTTCTTAAACAAGCACGTTGCACAACCTAAGGCAAAGATATGACAGTATTTGTTGAATCCCCTAGCTATGCCTATTCAAAGTAGGTAGCTCTAGGATCTTGGTAGCACCAACTCCTTACAATTGCACACACTTCTCACGCATACCAAGATCTGAGTTTCCATGAAGGCTTGTCCCTCACCAAATCTTAGGATTGTCCCTGCTACCTCGACTAAGAACCGCATGAATCAGGGCCGCTTCAAAGGTTTCCCTTCTGCATCAACAAATAGAAGGTTTTTGGCTTGCTAAACAAAGGTTCGTAGTAAGTGCATTCGTTCAGGTGGCCATACGTGCGGCAATGCTACTCTCCATTATGGAGTCTCCCAGCCTCCAAGGGTTACGCCTTGGAGGGTTTTGGGGGAGGTTGGCTGTCAGTATAACACAACAACACTTGTTGCTTGTGACTTTTGTCCCAAACACGTTAATTTATATAGTGGCTCGAAAGAGCTTGGCTTTAGCTTGTTACCGCTTGGGTCATTCCCACCTTTCGAAGCGGGGTGGCAGGCCCTCTAAGGATTAACAAAAGCAACACAACCACAAAAATACTTTTGATCCCCAAGTTCATACAAGGATGTGAAGGAAGAGCATATGTATATTTTGTGATTGTCTCACACTAAACAAGGTTCATTTTAGTTCTTTGGATTATGTTTGGGGTGATTCATGCAAGTGTTGTGAAAAGCTTTTGATTCCCAAGGTCACCAATGGTGTGAGAGAAGACCATACACTTTTTCACACTACAAACAAAATCATGAAAACACTTCACACAAATTAGATTTGTTTTCTTGTTTATATGAGTGAAGAATGCAGATTGTTGTTCTTTTTAATGCAATGAGTTTGTTGATGCACTTTGTGGTTCTTTTTAAAGCCCAAAATCAAAATGTTTTGATAGAGTTGTTGGCACACACTTGTGAATTTTAGAACACCAAATTCAAATGTTTGTTCTAAACTAAGGCGCACACACACAAAGATTTGTTTGTTGGTTGTTGATCAATTTTTATTGTACCAAATCGAAATGTTGTTTAAGCTAAAATGCAAGGGTTCTTTTTAATTCCCAAATGAAGAGTTTGCTAAACTAAAGATAAACACCCTGCAAAAACTTGTTAGTGTCTGCAAAATGATGGTGATGACCTGCAAACAACCTGTCAGTCCTGCATAGAACGCCAAAGTCAGTCTCTAAAAAAATAGCGCTAAAACAGAGCCCTAATGGTGCCACTACGGACTACAATGGCGCTACTGACAGAAATGACCCTAGAAACCTGACACTCAGACAAATAGCGTTGATGTACAGACAAATAGCGCTAATTCACAAATATGCACTAATATTAGATACATAATGTGCCAAAATATAATATAGTGCTACAACATGATACAGGAGGTGTTGAAATAGTAAATAGCGCCAATATGGGTATAATAAGTCACCACTGTGCATGCTATCGAAGGGTATGGTCATAGTTACAAATAGCGCTAATCTAGGTTCTGAGAGCGCCGATACGAGCCTGAATCGGTCTATCCTGCAAAACAGAGGTTTTCTTACCAAAACAGATGGTTAGGCTGCACATAGAAGAGACCCTGTTAGTCTTGTTAGTCTACCAAATGGAAAGCAAGACAAAATAAAAGCCAAAATGCATGTTTGTTCTTTTAAGAAAATTTCGGCATAACTTCTCCCTCCTCTTTCAAGATTCCTACAAAAATAGAGAGCATCTAGACAGGAAAAACAATAGGAAGAACGGAAGTAAAATGTACAGGTGAGTAAGATTTAAGAGAAAATGTGCTCTGGGAAATAGCGCTAGGACAGAATATAGCGCCAAAATGTGCCAAAGATGGCGCCACCGTGCAGGGTATATAGCGCTACACTTGCAAAATCACGTCTCAAGCACAAAAACTCACAAAAATAGATTAGATTTGGACCTTGTGGGTCCCACCAGGCGTGCCAATGTGATTAGGTGAATCAAATTGAAGGTAAAACATAAACAAAATGCAAAACAAAACAAAGAGTTTATACCTAGATAAGAAGACCCAATCTCATCAAAAGGGAGAGGAACTTAGCACCCAAGAGCTCCTAAGATATATTCTAATTGATGAATACAAATGTGAAGTGCTCTTACTCTAATTGCAACTCACAAAAGACTAGCTCATTAGATATTTCGGCATGATAACACTACTTGAAAACTTGGATCCTAAATGGCTTGGGAGAGGTTCTATTTATAGAGATTTTGAAGAGATTTTGATTCAAGGGTGGAGATTGTTTTGGAAGATCAATGATGGAGGATGAAAGTGATGTGGACGGCCTAGATTTCATCTTGGAGGATGGAGGGCTAGGAATAAATTTGAATATTTTATTCATTTTTGGGAAAAGGGTGAATTAAATGAGGTTGGGTGAGATGGAATATGTATGAATTAAAAATTCATATGGGGAATGGTAAATGAATTAAAAATTTATTTGGGGATGAGTGGGCATAAATGAGGTATGGCATGGGTAAGGGGTTGTAAGAGAATTAATTGTGATGTGAGACTTATTTAAATAAAAAATTGACTTATGTGGATATATTTCAATTTTTTTATTTGGAGGATGTGGGGAAGGGTGTTAAGCTGGATTTGACCACCTAATGAGAGGTTTAAGATTAATTAAATAAGGTTGTATTTAATTAATCCTAGGGCTAGGATGAGGTAGGCTAAGGCAGGCAATTAAATAATAGTTATTTAATTACCTAGGGTAGGATAGGTCAATTAATAGGCTGAATTAATTAGTTAAACATGATTTAGCTAATTAATTAGATTTAGTGAAAAAGGGGGAAATTTGCCAAATAAATATTACATATTTATTAAATCAATTAGCTAAGGTTTGAACTATTGAATTAATAGAATTAATTCAATTGTTGGGGATAAAATGATGTAAAATTAGGTGATGAAGGGATAATTAATTAAATAAAAATTTAATTAATTGGCTAGAAGGGAAATTGGTATGTTTAGGGATGTCGGGAGTCGGTTTGATGGTAAAAGACATTTTTAGGTGTCTATAGGTAGAGATAAAGGGGATAGAGTGGAGAGATAGGGAGATAGAGATAGAGGGAAATGTCTAGAGACATAGGGATGGAGATTGAGAGGTAGAGGGATGATAGAGATAGGGATATAGGGGAGAGATAGGGAGTTAAAGGTTTCGAGTTGCTCAAGTTTAAGGTTTAGTGTTTCTCAGGTTTAAGGTTTAGGGTTGAGAGAGAGAGAGGTTAGGGTTGGGGTTTAGGGAAATAGACCTACCCTAAGTTAGGGTGGGCATATTTAAAGAAATGAGAGATAGAGGGATGATAGAGATAGGGAGATAAAGGTTTGAGGTTAGGGATAGATAGAAAGAGATAGAGAGAGTTAGAAAGAGATAGCTAGAGAGAAAGAGAGAGAGAGAAAGAGTTTGTGAAATAGTAGAAGAGAGGATAATAAATAACATTTTAGCTAATTTAAAATGTGATCACATTATAATGTCCTCACATTATAACGTGAGTACATTTTAAACTAGTTAAAATTATGTCTAACAGCTTGCAAAAAGGCATGCCACGTGATTTTTGGTGCACATGCTCTATTTTATTCCTTGTTTTGCGCTTTTTTCAAGATTGAAAATGACTTTTCATGATTTTGAGGTTCTCTGATCATTGGTTGACAAAATTGATGAACTTTTTGTTCTTGTTTCGATGCACAAGATTCCAATTACACGTTTTAAATTCAAATTTGATATTGGAAAGCATTCTTTTCATGTTTGAGGGATTGCAACACTAGATTGAATAAATTAACTAGTTTTTTGTTTTACATTGACAAAAAACAATGTAATTGTACATGTTTTGTATTATAACTTGATAAATTATCAGATATTTTTTGTGTTCTTTTGACCATTGTTTTAGAGTGATATAGAATTCAATACAATGCCAAGGAAATGAGAAAAAAATCTAACACCGAAGGAGCGTGAAGCCAAGAATGCAAAGAAAAAAGAATGAATGAGACAACTTCGTGACAATAAGAAATTGAACTTCACAAATGAAGGTGAACTGTCTTTATCGATTGAATTGGATGATGAAGCATTGAAGAGAGAGAAGGAATTGGAGAAATAAAGGGAACAAATGAAAAAACTTCATGCAAGTAAGAAGTCAAATGTGGGAGAACTTGAAGGTATGTCATCTTTGCCATATCAATTTGATAATGTAGAAAATGTTCAATCTCTAATTGAAAATTATGATATATTTGCAAATGTTGTAGTAGATGATACACCAATTGATCAAGTGCTTAGTGATAAAAATTTATCTTGTGAATCAAGTTTTCCATTGAGAACACCTGCTAGAATTTTGCACAAAAAGCCTAAGTTTTTTATTGAAATTGATGAGAATATTCTAAAACCAATGGTTGATAAATTCCCGACCATACTTGTAGAAGAAATGTGAATAAGATATGGAATATGTTTTTTCAAAACATAAGTGAAATTATAAGATGTCAATTATTTGTTGAGATGATGAAAAATCTAAATTTTAGGCCAATCATGAAGATTCTTGGCCTAAGAACATCAAGTACTAATAGTGAAAAATCTATTGTAAGAAATCTAATCAATGCATATCAAAACACTAGTTCCACTTGTTATGGGGTAAAAAGTGGACACATGCCTTTTGACCTCCTAGTTTAGCTCCTAGGTCCCCGTGTTTACACTCTACAAGGCAAATTATTCATCCCATTAATAATTCCCCCGAAACCCATGTCAAATGGAAACTAGGGGCCCATTTAATGCTTATGTCTCGACCAAAAAGGCACCTTGGGACTTGGGCAGCCACACCCAAGTCCACCCTAATTGGTTGGGGTAAAATAAAGTGTATGCCGGCATAGGACTCTTAAATGGGTCCTCCCTTGTCGACTCTTTCAATTAATTTGCAAAAGTTTAATGGGATAGCATATATAAACAAGTGTTTGAATTCATTTTCTCACAAGTTTATGATAGCAAGGTTATGATATTGTGCAAAGGCAAATTCAAGGCATTCATTGTGTTTGTTGCATATTTGTCTTAGTATTGTGTTTGTTGCAGATTTAGAATCATCATCAACATCCTTATGAGTTGAAGAATCGTCATCCTCCTAAGGACTTCACCACCAAGGTGACATCATTGTGTTTGAATCATTTCATCATCATTTAGATTATCTTTAGCCTCTATTATGCAAGGACATGCTTTCTCTCTAACAATGGTGTTGGGAAAGCTTGAATGCTAACCCGGGATTTGACTGAGGAAAATCCCTAAACACCACAACCCCCAAACCCCTTTTCTTCTTGTGTGTAGGTTATAGGTGTGGGAATTGTAGAAGTAAAGGTATAGGGAGGTTGATTAAGGGTTAAAGATTTGAGATCCAAAAATAGAGTTCAGATCTTCACCTGTAGCAAACTTGGGTGCTAGCCCAAGTGTCCAGTAGGAAAAAAAACCCTAGATTTAGCATTTGAGCATCATTTGTGACATTTTTCCAATTTTGAGCTTTTGAATATTGAGAGTTTTTGGACTTGGGTGCTAGACTCAGAGTCTTACAACATTTTAACTTCTGAGGGATAGGTTTGGACATCTCACTAATCACCTTGGTGCTTTTAGATCCTAACTTATTGTTATTGTTTCTCTGTTATAAGTTGCTTGTTATAATTAATGGGTTTAGTGCATTGATTGGCCTAGGGTTTGATAAAAGGCTTGGTTGAATCACATCTTTCCTCTACAAATAAGAGCACAAAATCAGTAGTTGAGTCCTCTTTCATCTTGTAGTGACTTGGCTCAGTTTTGTCCTTGAATGTTGTAGTGAAAGGAGGGTTTGATCTAGTGTACTCACATACTTTGTAGCTCTCTATCTTTTCCCTACTTAACATGTTGGTGAACCCATGTTTTAAATAATTTACATCTTGCTAAGTTTTGAAATCAGACCTTGCATTAATTCATATCATACATATCATTCTTCATTGAAAAATCTAGCATAGATTTGAAAATTTTGAAAAAATAAGCATTCTAGGCTTGCATAAAGGCACAGTTTTGCATTATTTTCATTGCATATCATTGCAAGCATTTGAAAATCTGATTTTTACATCAGATATGAGAAGATTTACAGCAATTAATCATTTCATGATCTCACACCTTGCATTGCATATCTCATTTGCTAGGGTTTTGTTAAAATTGGCATTTTCATATAACTTAGTAGTCAAAATCTTATTTTAGATTTTCCTAATCTCTTTAAAAAAATCATTCAAATCTGATTTTGAGTTGTAGTGTGGCTTCATGGTGTGTTCTTGCATTTAAATTTTAAAAATTTAATTACACATTGTGTATTTCAACAAATATAACTACCTTAGTCTTGTTGATTATACTAGTGGTTAGTGCATTGAGTGTTATTGGACTTTGCTAAGTTGTATAACCCACTGCCCTACTAGAAACATATTTGTAAGAAGAAGTTGCAGACTAATGGGTTCTAATGTTATTGATAGCAACAGTGTGTAAACATCAGAAAATCCATTATACAACGACTTTACAAAGGGTGAATCAACACCTATGCATGACATCTTAAATGATAACTTGGAAGAACCAATAATTCCTCCTTTTGAAGAAATGGGTAATAAAGATGTACATGTGCCTGATGAAAATCTTAAGAAATTGGATAAATACCTAGCTGAATTTCAACAAATTGTAGAACAAGCACATCTAGCTCAAAAAGTGGTACCTATTGTTGAAGGGATAAGAGGATTGTTACAAGAAGGACAAGAAGGTGTTGACATGCTTCGTGGATTAGCCCATATAGTGGATCATAACTTTATGTGCATACGGCTAGCCATGTGAATAACATTGAAAATGTGTCACCACTGCATTATATAAGCTCACCAGTCTTGGTACCCATACTGACTACTGGAATATCCACTTTTACATCATCAATTCTCACCACCAATCCACATGCTTGTAGTAATGCTACCACTACCCTAGGAACATCTATTGGAAATTATAAAGCCATTGGATTTAATTGTCAAAACTTTGCACCTCATATAGCCATACCAATGCATAGTTAATCTCAACCACCCATCACCTCCACTTATTACCAACCACCTATCAATTTCATGACTGCAGCATCTAATGCACTATCTCAAATCCACAAATTACCTCTTCATCCAATGATACTCTCTTAAACCAGCTTTTGCAGAGTATGTCTTAATTACAACAAAAAGTGACAAATTTGACTAATGCTTCCTCTCAACCTACTTTACCAACATATCATGCTCACAGTCCTTTATCCTATGCAATCCTAAGAACTCCAATGCCTGATAAATTTGAGACTCCTCGCTTTGAAAAGTACGGTGGTAAAGGTGATCCTAATACTCATGTGGCAGCATTCACAATGATGTGTAGTTATTTCTTCTTTAATGAGGAATTGTTAGCAAAAATCTTTCCTCGATCTCTCAAAGATACTGCTTTGGAGTGGTTTTTCTCTCTACGTCCTAATTCAATCAATTCATTCTCACAGCTAGTTGATCAATTCTTACAACACTTTCAAGCAAACATTGGACCTATTGTCTCCTTGATTGATTTGGTTCATTATAAACAAGGCTTGAAGGAGAAATTAGCAGAATTCATCGATTGATATCAAGGTCTCATCTCACAAATACAATATCTGATTAAAGATGAGGATCTTCAAAAGGTATTCATTATGAATCTACAACTGAACATACGTGACAAGATATTGTTGATGAAGTATAGTTCTTTCCAACACTTATGCATAGCTCTCCGAGATTACCAACTTTTGGCTAGTTAGTATGAGAATCATATCTCATCAGCTCTTGTTGGTCAATCCATAGCTGGTTCATCTCAAAACACGTTCAAGAACAATAATAGGAATTTCATCAAGATCAATGGGCAACATTCAATTAATTTTCACTCACAAGTATCTGCTATTACAAAGCCTCCTTGGGCACCATTTCAATTCAAACAGGAACAGAGACAATTTACTCCATTATTGGATTCTCTCCGTTCGATAATAACTCAAGCAGTGAACAACAATCTTTTGAAGCTTCCTTCTGCTCGTCCTTTCAATAGTAGTAGGCCACAAGGACCTTCCTTTAATGCTAATGCTTATTGTCACTATCACCGCCCGCCGAGACATGATATAGAAAGATGTATGTGTCTTAAACATGAAATTCAAGATCTCATAGATTCTAACATGATACAAGTTACTGGTGTGAATGACAATGGAAATAAATTGGTGGCTCCTCTGAATCAAAATCTACAAATATTTATTAATCTTTTTCCTAAGCATAGTGACAAGAATATGGTGGAACAAACTACATTGGAGATTGAATATGACTATCTTGACTATGATGGCATAGTTGGTATGGTATACGTGGATAAGATGAAAAATGAAGATTCCTCTTGCCCATGAGGAAAAGGTATCTATGTTGAGGTTCCTCCTCCATTATCCCTTTATGGATCAAGAGATAACCAACATGCACAAGATATGCACTCGAAACAACCTATATGTAATCACTTGACATAGGATAAAGTGGTGCCGATGAGAAGCATAACATTTCATCGTGAAAGGCTCATTAATGATGTAAAGTAGAATAAACAAGCAAAAAGGAAGAAAAATAACAAGACGATAGTCATCGGTGGGAAATAGCAATGATTCCCCTCCTCGTAAGCAACTGAAGATTTTAAACATACAAGGTCTTGAGAAACAAGCACCGCATGGTCGTTTTGGAAATAAACATCAATTAGGTATGAATTATTCACACAATTCGCCACACTTGATGGAGCACCTCTCTAAGATGCTTACAAGTTTGTCTTCCTCTTAGATAAATATATTTATATATGTGTCGTGTTGTGTTCCCCCGTGTTGTGTAGGTCTCTTTGGATGACCCTTGATACTCTTGTAAGGTCAAGGATACAAGGAGACCGCCTCTGTTGTGACCATTCTTCTATGTGTCTCTATATTCTTCTATTTCCTCTCCTCTATTTTATTGTTGTGTGTTGTGCCTTAGGGGCATAACATCATGGAGGATGTCTTGGGGGCATCTTCCCATGTTGTAAACCCAATTCACTCTTATCTCCTCTCTCATTTTTATTGTTTATATTCTTCAGTGGCTCTACTAGCCGGCGGATGATGAAAACAAATAAATACTGATAAGGACCATGTGTCCAACAAGAAAGCAAAAATGGACCTAGTCCATATATGAAGATGGGGTTGATATATATATCTGACGCTTGACTAGTTGAATCACTCTCTATTGTGTATCATGTTGTGAAATTTGTTGTAACAAACCTTTTGTAATACTCTAAATATACTTCTACACACTTTGGATTGTTTTGTATCTCACCTTATTGCTACACTCAGTTCTAAGTTACCTGTAGTATAACCTCATGGCTATACTCAGATCTGAACCCACAAGTATAGCCTTGGTCTCTCATGTGATATGATTTCTGCATAGCTTTCATGAATTGATTGTTGGGAAAATGTGTCTCAACCTTGCAATTATATAAGGTTTATTGTTGATAGGATATATATATATATATATATATCCTAGTTACACCAATAGGTGTAATATATAATGGGAGCATGGGGTGGAGTGGGATGCGTGTTAACATTTTTTGTTAACAAAAACAATTAAATGGTTGACATACATTAAATTAATGATATATTGTAAATCTAAATCATTCATTATTAGGTTTTAGATCTGATGTTAGATATTTTGTTGGGTTGTCTTTCCCTAGAAGTTAACCCTATTTTATGAGGGTGTTGTATTAGGACTGCGGTATTGTGATGTATTCTAAGAGTCTGATAGCGGTCATGTTGTCTCTAGATCTCTGGTGGTGATACTCCTGTGAGAAGCTTTCTCTGTAAGTATATTGTAATCTTAGTGATTTCTAAATAATATATTGAGAGGCTTTTGGAGTGTGGAGTTTTTCTCCCAAAAGCATTTTCCCCACGTAAATCACTATGTTATGGTATGCATTATATTTATGTTATTTCTATTTCAGTTTTCTAACTATTAAAGATTTGTAAAGTTTTGCATTATCCTCCTCTCAAGATTAGTGTAGAAAGTTGTTCTGCTACCATAGCTTCCTTACAAGTGGTATCAAAGCTTGATCACCTTTGGTTTTAATTGAGGGTGTTGATTATGGTGAGATATTTTCTCCTGTTTCAAAAATGACATCCATTAGATTTTTGCTTTCTATTTTTGTTGCTTATGATTTAGAGGTTGAGAAAATGGATGTGAAAACTGCTTTCCTCCATGGTGACTTGGAGGAGGATATTTATATGACACAGCCAGAGCACTATGTGGTGAAAGGTAAAGGTAATTTGGTTTGTGAATTGAAGAAATCTATGTATGGCATAAAATAGAGTCCTAGGATGTGGTACCACAAATTTGATACATATGTGTTGAGTTTGGAATTTCAGCATTCTAAATCAAATCATTGTGTTTATTATAAAACTAATGGAGATCATTTCCTGTTTATTACATTATATGTTGATGATATGTTATTTATTGGTAAAGGGAAAGGTATGATTTCAGAACTGAAATCTCAACTTGCTACTAAATTTGAAATGAAAGACCTTGGTGCAGCTAAACAAATTAGAAGAGATAGAGTGAACAGAAAGCTATGGCTTGGCCAAAGTATGTCAATTCAATTTTATAGAGGTTTAACATGCAGAATTGTTGACCATTGTGTGTTCCCTTTTCAGTTGGAACAAAGCTATCTATTTTAGATTGTCCAACATCTCCATCAGAGATGGAAGAGATGAGCAGAGTGCCTTACCATAGTGCAGGTGGAATTTTCATGTATGCTATGGTTTGTACTAGACAAGACATTGCCCAAGCAGTGGGAGCTCTTTCCAGATATATGTCTAATCCTGGTAGAGTTCATTGGGATGCAATTAAAAGAGTCTTCAGATATTTGCATGGTACCTCAGAGTAGTCCTTGTGTTATCATAGTAATTTGATTCAAGACAATATTTCCCTTGATATTCATAGTTATGTGGATTCAAACTAGGTAGGTGATATTGATAGTAGACGATCTACTAGTGCTTATGTGTTTACTTTATTTGGTGGTGCAATTAGTTGGATGAGTAAGCAATAGGTTGTGGTTGCTTTTTCCACTACTAAAGCTGAGTATATGGAAGCTACTCATGCTTGCAAAGAAGCCATTTGGCTTAAGATATTGTATTCAGATATTCGAATAAAACAAGGTGCAGTGACAATTTATTGTGATAGTCAGAGTGTGATCTATCTAGCTAAGAACCCGACATTTCATGCCAGGACCAAGCACATTGATGTACAGTATCATTTTGTTAGAGATATGGTTAAAGATGGCAGGGCGAAGCTAGTTAAGGTAGAGACTTTGATGAATGTTGATGATTCTTTAACTAAGCCTATGAGCACATAAAAGTTTAGATGGTGTTCAAAGATTATGGGTCTTTTGGCCCCCTAGCAATTAAGAGACGGTGTTTACTCTCTCCCATTGCTCTTGCAAGGTGTTCGACAAGTGGGAGATTTGTTGGGAAAATGTGTCTCAACCTTGCAATTATATAAGATTTATTGTTGATAGGATATATATATTTCCTAGTTACACCAATAGGTGTAATATACAATGGGAGCATGGGAGTGATCCCACAATAGTGGGTTACACTTTTTGGCCAAACTTGACATTGAAATGAACATTTTGGAAAAAATCTTCACTTTCGGACACCTATAGCTGCTAAACCATGAGGAATTTGAAGATGATGCAAACTAGTGATTTCTGACATTTTGTCTGTAGATTCTAAATATATATATGTTTTATTATTTTTTGGAATCAAATTGCATTTCTTTTTTAATCTTCAAAAACTAGTTTTTAACAGTAAACACCATTTTTAAAGAGTGATGTGTACTATACAGCACAACTTTTTTCTATGAAGGATAAAATTCTATTTTTTTTAATTTAGATTTGTAACTATGATATCTAGAGGATTCATTTGGTTTCATAATGTTTTATTGAATTTTTTTTAATTAAGTTTTGAAGTCAAACTGATTACAATTTAGACCTAGGTGTACTATAAAGCGCATAAATTTTTTTGTATGTATCGAAATTCATTTTTTTTTGTTGGATCAAGGACATGAATACCAAGAGGATAGATATTTTTTAGATTTTTTTGGTAATATACTATTTTTCCACATGTGCAGAATAGAGGGCTTAATTTTTGGTGAAAAACCTATATTTAATTAAACTAAAAAAAATGTATAATAAAACCAAAATATATTAAACTTATACTTGATGGAAAGCTCGTTTCGAGGACTATAATCCTACAGTTGGGTTTGTCAAGTTGATTCCATTATGATCCTCAACGTGAGCCTCGAAACCCAAAAATCTGCATGAAATTGTAGTTGGGGGGGGCAAGGACAAAAGAAGGGGGTTCAAGTGAAGGGGTGTTAGAGTGAACCCCTAGAGACCCATTCAAGTGAAGGGGGGTTTGAGTGAACCCCCCTTCATTCAAACCCTAAAAATAATATTAAAAAAATCATTCCGAACGAGTTTGAACAAACCCCGACAGTTAAAATTATTTTTAACTGCTGACCTTCGTTCAAAGCTCTGGCCAACCAAGTTATTATTATCTCTTTTTATAATGTCATATGCATATAAATATGAACTTATTTTTTCATTTTTTCATATAACATTGCAAGATTAATTCACATTTTTATTCATCAAGGGAGACTTTGGAGAAGAAAACTTTTGGTAGAGGATTTGAGAGAAGAAAACTCGAAGAAAATGGGAGAGAAAAAAAAAGATAAAATAAGACTTAATGAAAGTATTTAAAAGAAAGAGAACAATAGTTACACAAAATAAATTTGACAAGATATCATAGAAAGAAACAAGGTATGCATATTTTCTTTCCTATTTTTAATATTATTCCAAAAATATTTTCTTTCCTATTTAATTTATGATTTTTTAACATGTAGTAGGATGTTATTTCTAGTTTTGAACATTTAGTTTAAGTATATATTTGTTTCCACATCATTTAAACTTTGTAATTTAAATATATTTGTTTCAAAATTTATTTAATCATGTCTATTAGGACTTCATAAGTTTTCACATTACGGACCAAGAAAGTTATATGTTGTTACCAATATCTGGACTACTAGTTGAACATGTTCTTGACCATATATTATTATTTACTAGGTGAATTTGTTGGACATCATTTTCAAACAACTTTAATTTATATTTATTTCAATTGAATGTGTATTATGGTCCTTCATAGGTTTGCACATTAAGTAAATTATACTTGTATTATTTAATCATAAGTTCTCTCTCTCTTGAGTAGATCTTTTTAAAGCTCTTTCTTTCTATCTCTCTAGATCCTTAAATCTAGATAGGTCAAGTCTCTCTCTCTCTCTCTAAAGCTCTTTCTTTCTCTCTTTATCCTTCTCTAGATAGGTCCTCTATCTATCTCTTGAATTAAGTTTTTTAAAGCTCTTTCTTTCTCTCTTGAATTAATTATTTTGTGTGTAGAATGGGCTCAACAAGTAGAAAGTTCTCAAGTAGGAGTCGAGCCAAATTTAGATATTGGAGAAAATAAGGCTGAAGAACACATAGTTGAAGATAGGGAGGAGGCCCAAGTTCAAAAATGCATGTTGGAGAGGGGTCAGGATCACTTCCTTCTATTGGTATGGATGTGAGGCCTAATTATCTCACCTTCTATTTTTTCTTATATCGTATGGACATTTTGATGGACATGTGGACATTGGGGACTGCTGATCCCGTTATTCAGACTTTCATGACTATTTCGTATGCTTTGATTTGTTAGATAGAGGGTGGTGTGATATTGTTATAGCTTGCATTTTAGATTTCACTTGATGTTATAATGTTATGTGATATTTATTTTGATGCAAATGGGAATGTTAGTTGATGAATAAAAGAATGAAATATTATGCAGTTTTAATCCTGATTTGATGTTTAGAAATGCAAATGAATTATGAATCATGTAAATGATAGCATGTGTACAATTGAGGATATAGGTGATTATGTGGCTGTGTGTGTGTGTGCATTCCCTTTCGCTTTGGCTATGATGAACATGTGATATTGATCCGTTTGTGGAAGTGTGCAGGTAATTTGCCATGTCCATAGAAATTCGGAGGTCATTCCAGTAACCCTATGTGATATCCATGTTTAGCTGACCTAGTCCCAAGAGGGACCAAGGTCATTTGTGATGGAGCATGATGATTTGTAATGTATGTAATTACTATTTATTTTGATTAGGGTTCACCATTTTAATTGATTTATTGATGTATTGTAAGTTGTAATGTTTGAGTTGCACTATTTTGGTGCTATTTTATTTATTGGGCCTTTTTATGTGAATTTATGGACCCCTTGGTGTTTGTTTTGGTCAAATAATGACCCTAGGTCATACCCCTAGGGTCTAGGACCAATTTGAACATGTGAGACCTTAGTTTAACCTTCTTTTGGTCACCTTAACTTGACCCTGAAGTTAAGTGACGAAATTTGAATTTGGGTGAGGTGGTGGACAAGTCAAGATTCCACCATGACCAACTCCACTTCCCTAGGATAAGGTCTCCCTTATCTTGAAGGCTTGGGAAGCTTCCAAGGCCTTCAAGTGTGAGAGACCTCATTCCTATGCTCTCACACATGTGTGAGAGCATCTATGGGGGAATGGGTTGCCTTGTTGGATAGGAGGATGACATGTGTCTTCTCCTTATCCTTATGGAGCCTTCCATGTGGGATTCCCCTCTCCACTATGCTCTCACACATGTGTGAGAGAATTTGTGGGAGAGTGAGGCTTTGTAAGATGGGAGTCTGACATGTGTCACCTCCTCATCCCTTAGGGTTTTGTGAGTGGGTTGTGAGGAGGAAGGAGAAGGTGGCATGTGTCACCTTCTCATTCCTCAAGGCTCTTTGGTTTAGCCTATTAAACTCCCTCTTTGAGAGAGAGAGAGAGAGGGTTCTTCATTTTTGGCTTTTTGAATATTGATTTGGGGGAGATAGCTAGAGTTAGAGGATTTTGGATGCAAGGAGATTGGAAGGAGACTTGGGAGCTCTTCATCAACCTCTTGCCAAATTTGGGCTTATAAGGTAAGCACCCAAGGCTATATGCCTTCCTTGTGTTTTTACTTTCATTGTATGTGAAGATTGATTTGTGTATGTTTGAGTTTTGGTTTATGTGTTGTGTGGGTTTTCATTTTGGGTATTTGATGAAGCTCTCCATTGAGAAGAGCTCATCTTGTTTTGGGGTGGGAGAGGAGTGAACCTTCTCGGGGACACCCTCACTATATTTGGAGGTGTTGATGGTCATGAGAGTGCATTATGAAGTATTTGAGATTTTGGTGAAGGCAAGAGTGCCTTGAGAATTTTTGACATTTTGAGATATTAAGGCAAGAGGCCTTGTGAATTTGAGTATTATGTGTTTTGGTAATTTTGGGTTCTCCCCTTGAGTTGAGAGTAGTCCACTCTCCTACCCCAAAAAATCCAAGCAAATGGATTCGTTATGTGAAATCCTTGGGAGGGTGTGTTTATGTTTTTGTGAGAGTGATTTTGGTGTTGAATCCCTTGTTTCTGTGTGCACCTGGTTATGTGGGTGACCTCCAAACTTGGGGGTGACTTGTTTCAAGTCTATGGATGGGAGGTGAGCTCCCATTGGCATTTGGAAGCCTTCTTATGATTTTTGCAGGTTTTGGTGGTCTTGGAGTGTTTGGAGCTTTGGAGGAGTTAATGTTTTTGTTTGAGTTGGTTAATGTATGGCATCATGGTTGCCATGGCCCTTATGGCCTTGTAAAAATTTGTTGCAGTTTGAGGGTGAGCTCTCTTTGTAAATAAAAAAAAAACATATGCATTCATTTCATTCAAACAAAAGATTGGTTGTTTTGTTTCTTTACATGGTTTTTGGAAAAATTATTATGTATGAAAATAATGGTTCTATCTTTACCTCTCTTCCTATTCATGCAATGGATGGGTCTGTATAGTGGTAAAGAAAATAAAGTATATGTATTATTATAGCTTACTTGATGAAAAAAAATGCAACTATTTGATTTATGTAGAGGAAATTAATCTGTTAATAAATCATTTGATGTTCATCATGTTATATATATATATATACTTGTGTTAAAAATGAAGTTCACTATTTTAGGCAAAAAAATATAGAGGCATTATTTTTCTAGTGGATATATATATATATATACTTGTTGTGTTAAAAATGAAGTTCACCGTTTTAGACAAAAAAATACAGAGGCATTATTTTTCTAGTGGATATATATATATACTTTATATTCCATATGCTGCAACTTCTAATAAAAGAAATAGATTAAGGAACCAATAGATGTATAGAAACCCATTTAGGGTTTTCTTTATTGAGAAAAATGTTTGGATCAAAAAAAAGGAGGCGGTGTGTGTGGTAGCCATATTGTCATTATATGGAGAGCAGGGGGAGGGGGGATGGACGGGCCCGTCCACCCCTCCACAGAGCGGAAGGCTCTATGGAAGGGGCAGGCGAGAGGCCACCCTTCCCTCCCCACAACCCTATGTTGGCGCCATCGGCGTCCTCAAACAAAGGTGTCGTTCTTTTTCCTGCAGACCACCTCTCCCTTTTGTGACTTCGGCCTGCAACTTCCTATTTCGGCCTATCATTTGATTTTGGCCCTGCAGGCAATATATATATATGCTATGAGAAAAAAAATATATCCCTGTGTGGCAATCTTTTAATCAAAACAAGGGCCTAAGAGCCCTCATGAAAATCTTGAAACCCTGTTGGAGAAAACCAAGAATAAAAAAAATTACGGTTAGAGAAATAATTAAGATAACTTGTAGAAGGCAAATAGAAAATAGAGAAAAAAAAAGATATAGCATCCTTTTGTGAATGTGGCATTCCTTTTCACTTTTGCTTCTCCTTGAAACCTAATCAAATTAATGAGCTAGATTTCATTGTGAGTACTTAATCCTTTTTATTGTTTTTTTTTTTTAAACTAATTAGGGTTTAGTGGGGAATAGTAAGGGATTAGTGAATTAAATAAGCCCTAACTTTGTTTATTTTATTTAAACCCACTTAGGGAGTGGGAGGGATTATTTTATTGGGGTTTGTGTGAGGGATATTGGATTTAATGAATTTAGTTTATTTCAACCCTTCCAACCCATTTTACTAGTGTACGACTTAAATGTAATTTTTAATTTAATTGTTTTCTTTAGTTAATGTGATTGTTTTATTACCTTGGTAGATCTTGAAACGTTGGAGTATTGTTATTTATTTATGTATTTAATTTTGAAAGAAAATACTTAGTGAATATTAATTTAAATTGTTGTAGTTTTTGAAAAGATATTGGTGGGTTAGGTTATTTTAATTTGCTTACCATTTTTTTCATACTTGTTGAGGTGGCATTATGCTGGCAAAATTTCCCTAGATCTAAGGTGGAAATGTTATTTAATTTATTTAGCATACTTACCTTGCCACCTTAGTTAATTGTCTAATTGTTTAAGTTTGATATCATGTTAGTGCATTAGTGTTAATGTCAATTTAATTTTATATTTTTTCCTAGGGTTAGGTTTTGAGTTACATTGAAACCATACCACCTCATCTAGGAACCCTAGGGTTAGTTCCAATGATGGAAACTACCCCTCTTAATGATGCTCCTCACGTCGCATACCCCCTTAGTAGGCTTTCGTATCATAGGGGTTGCGAAAGGAATTCACATTACCCCAGTGTTTGAGTGACGTATTCTCCTTTGTGTGTATGTCACCGAGCACGCATGTTGCACGCGAGGGGGGTTTTAGAGTTGGGTGGGAAAAGTTTTTGGTAATCCATGTCATGACCACATGACAAATGTGGACATGACACATGGATATCATGTCACAACCACATGGGAGATGTGGGCATGACATTTGGCATCAGAGCCCAAGTTTAAACACTAGGCTTTATGGGCACATTATTTATGAACTGTAATTTTGTTTTAATTTTGAACACCTTGTTTGTGTAGGATGCCACCTAGATCGAGACGAGAAATCTCATACACCAGTGAGTCCAAAGGAGCTAGGAATCTGGAGCCACCTCCTAACATAGGACCCTAGATACTTCAAGCGCAGCAAGCAATTTTGGTGAGGTTACCACCAGTCGTAGAGGGACCGTGTGTTGAGATTTCAAAGACTATAGTTGAGGGTCATGCATCGACTCATAGGGAGCACAGTAGGAATCCACCACCACATCGTGGGGACCGTGAGGAGGAGATTGGAGTGGAGTCAGTTCATTATGACCCCTTTGGTTATGGACAACGGGATGAGGTAGATGCTCCCATTCGAGGACATCGTGATCATGGAGACCCCATCAAAGATTTGCTTAGACTGAATCTACCTACATTTGTGGGGACTATAGAGGGAGCAGAGTCTGAGGCTTGGCTCATCAGTCTTGATTGGTGTTTTGTGTTGCATCTGTATAGAAGCAACACAAAGGCACATGATACAGTCCATTTGTTACATGACGCTGCAGTGACATGGTGGCACACTGAGGAGCGCAAACACTACCTATCCTTGGACACACTTTCTTGGAACACTTTTCTTGAGCACTATAACGCATGATATCTTTTAAAGCACTACATATCACACCTTATAGATGAGTTCCATGATCTACAGCAGTGGGGTTCCACAGTTACATAGTATGAGTGCAAGTTTGTAGAGTTGTCACGATATGCCGAGTACCTACAGGATGAGAAGCTTCTCGTTAGTAGATTTATCAGAGGCTTGAATCCTAGCATAGCAAGACCTGTATGCATGGATGACCTGCAAACTATGAGTGAGGCCGCCGAGAAGGCACTTATTGTAGAGGAGATCTATGGGCGGGGCCATGGGTCATGTCCACAATTTCAGGACCGCAGCCAACATTAGGACCAGGGTTTCCGTAGACCCCCACCACCTCAGAGGGGTAGTTTTAGTTCTACATCCTTACCTCCTAGACCTTCATAGCAGCAGCAGCATCAACAGAGGTCTAGACCACAGCAGAGAGCGTAGGGTGGTCACAATCAAGGATGGCATCAGTAGGGTCCACGCAGAGATCAGCGTCAACAGGCATCGGTTGTAGGACCAGCTAAGTCACAACAGTCTTTTAGAGGCTCACAGAGTTCCGTGAGTCGGTCTAAAGCATAACAATCTAGCAGGACTAAGACAGGGTAGGTTCAGGCTAGAGGACCTTGCTACATATGTGGTGGTGTGGGGAACTTAGCCAGAGAGTGTCCACAAGGTTATACAGTAGGAGGACAGCCACGCACCAGAGGTTCTAAGCAAACAGTTGGAGATGTGGGTAGATCCCACCATATGTTTACAGTGGTTGATAACTGCTAGGCTGACTTTAAGGCCTCCGTCATTGAAACACCAGGTACTATTGGGGATGTCCCTATTACTATTTTGTTTGATTCTGGAGTTACATATTCTTTTATTTCTCCATTGTTAGTGGAGCATTGCAGGTTGGTGGCCTCTAGGTAAGATGTTAGGTGGGAGGTCGAGTTAGACACAGGGGCCA
The DNA here is from genome assembly GCA_027924645.1 of Cunninghamia lanceolata. Classification (NCBI taxonomy): domain Eukaryota; kingdom Viridiplantae; phylum Streptophyta; class Pinopsida; order Cupressales; family Cupressaceae; genus Cunninghamia; species Cunninghamia lanceolata. Next base: position 532,790 of record BSBN01000892.1, read on the forward strand.
AGATGGCAGTAGATTCAGTGGTTTGTCACTATGAGATAGCACTTGAAGCTTTCACTACAGTAGTATTTGCATGATCATCCTAGAGTCATCTAAGGTAGGGTCTTCCTGCCATGTACATATTAGGAGTTTTTGTTAGTTTCCTTTCTTGTTTTGTCCTATTTTTGGCTTGGTTTTGCTCCCGTTCTCCCCTGTTCTCTGTGACTCTATTGCCCCATAGATTTAAGCACTGGTCCATGCTTGAGATTCTAGATTCCTTGCTTCATCCTTTGTAGTCCTTGTCCCCAATTAGAGCTTATTGTTGCCCAAATTTTTAACTTAGAAAATTTCAAAATTTCAGTACATTCCCGAACACTACAGCCTGCCAAATCCTGAAAATAATTGATTTTGAAAATCTGTTAATGTTGGTGAAAAATCCTTTCATGGGTCTGATCCTAACTACATTTACCCATTCTGGTCAATTTTCATGGAAAAATGTCTTACCATTCAAGAAATTTTAAACCTTACATTTTCCTGACTGCAATTTGCAAATGAGGTCAAATTTTGATGTTTGTGTTGCTGGAGCAAAAATGGTTTATGGGTTTTTCTCAGAGTGGTGAAATCATATTCCTGTCCATTTTTTGTGGAAAATAGAACTATGAAGAGAAAGATATGGATTTTTCTGTCTTCAGCCCAAGGCGCAGTTTCAAGGTTCCAAGTTTAAATTTTCATTATGGAGCTTAATATATTTTCTTTTCCAAGGTCACAAAAGTTAATAAAAACCCTTTCAACATGGATAATTACATTTGCTTCTTGCAAGGAAGAGAGGTTTTAAAAAAATGACTTTATGGCCAAATATTCATATGGAGCTCTTTGTTGTTGGGCCTCTTATTGGTTCAAGAATTTCCCATATTGCCGACTCTTTATAATAGGGGATCTCTTTAGTACTTAAACTTCAGAGTTCAAAAATTTCTTTTATTTCCTGACCCCCTTTGAAGTCGGCCTTTCTTCAAGTTCAAGAACTTTAGAAACACCTGATTCCATGGTTCACAGTTCGTAAAAAGCTTCGATCACCGACTCTTCCTTGTCGGCCTTTCATGAAAAAGCAGAAAATTATAAAAACAGTTCAAACTTCCCAATGAACGCCGATTTCTGACTTCTCCACAATCAGCCATTTTTCAAGGTCCATGAACTTATGATATTCCTGACACTTTGCAGCAGCATTCTAATCCACAACCTCTACTAACATTCTTCCCTACCTGTGTCATAGAAGATTTTTGTAGATATTATAATTTGAAATGCTCTGATAGATATGTATTCAAATTGTGGAGTCACGGACCAAGCATGTGAACTGTTTGCAAAATGCCTTAGAGAGATGCAATCTCCTGGGATGAAATGATCGTAGGATATGAATGAAATGGATTTGCCGAAAAGGCTTTTGAAACTCTTGAGCAAAATGCAATTGGCGGGTGTAAAGCTAGATTCTATGACCTCAGTGAATAGCCTCCACTCAACCTCAACCCTATGCACAATGTTCAGTTTAAGATTTGCTATTTCAAAGAAGCTCTGATGTATTTGATGAAGCTTATCTTCCTTTTAATGAATTATGTTCAAGTCATTCATGTCAAGCAATGCTCGATTGGCATTTAGTTCAGATTGGTCAGTTGCAGAACTAGATCCTTTGGAAGGAATAAAAGTAGCCAATTGACATAAAATATGTCAGTTTTCTAGAGTTTCCTTCTCTTGTAAATAATGTATGGAATGTACCTGAAGTTTATAATGTTGAAAGAGTTGGATTGTTACTACATGATGCTTGAGAAAGGCACAAAAAAATATTATTGTGTACAATCTTTTTGCTAAGAGCTAGTGATCAACTGTCAATGTTAAAGGGAATTGTGATTAGGAGGTTATAAGAAGTTGAAAGATAAGGTAAAAGGACCGCCCTATTTGTTTTAGTAAAATTGAAGGCTGTTACAGACCTAAAGAATGCGGGCATGCCATTTTCAAGTCAGGCTTGATTGACCAATGTAGCGCAGTCAGCAGAAGAATTGAAATCTCAGAAGATTTTGTACATAACAATTATCGGTGTTTGCTTATCCATTTGCTTGGTCATGGCAACAATGGCATCATAAAAGGAAAGTTCAGTGCCTTGGGGAAATTTGTATGCTCTGAATATGACCATACCTACCTTTGCTCTTGTCGGTCATGAGCCCTTTATGAAGGTTTTAGGTTTGTTCTAGCAATAGTGTGGCGTTAGTTGGTTGTTGTTTGGTGCAAGGATGACATTATTTCTTGGTGCTTCGAATTCGTATTTTCCTGTGTTTAAGAAACCAAATTCTCTCTCTAGTGATGTAAAGGTGCTTATTTTATCTCTTGGGTGGGAACCTTTGAAGGAAACGAATGGCTTTAATCAGAGTCCACTGTATCAAAATGAAAGATTGAGTTGTCTGTGAACTGGGTCATGGAGCTCCGTGCTGGTAGGGAACTTTTTGATAGAATTATTGCCAAGGGGTATTACTGTGAAGTAGGTGTCGCTTCACTGTGCAAGGCTATGGTTAGGGTAGTTCACATTTGCCATACTATGGGTGTTGTTCACAGGAACCTCAAGCTAAAGAATTTCCTTTTCCTCGGCATGGGCAAAAATTTTGTTTTAAAAGCCACTAATTTTGGACTCATTTCTCTTCGTGCCTGGTGAACAACTCTAAGATATTGTGGGAAGTGCATATTATGTATTGGTTCTTGAATTCTTGAGGTGAAGAAATGAACTAAATGTCAGGCAATTGATGAATGTTGCAAATGTAGCTATTTAATGGAATCATCGGTCACTTCAAATTTGTCATGGTACACATGAATAGAATGGGATAAGGAAGATCACATCTTTTCCCCGTTTCCATATTTTGATAATAGTGGGGACATTACAAAGGAGGTGACAGATGACATGACTCTATCTGGAAGGGTCTCTACCTTGGCTAAAGAGTGTGAAGAGTAGTAGGAGTCTTCTTAGGTATGATAAAAATGCAAGCCTCTCCATACAAATCAATGACTACACTCAATTAAATAATCTTAGTTTCTGCATGCGTATAGGATCTTTACCAAGCACTCCTAATAGTTGAGACACATAAGATAGCAAATGCTAAATGTATTCTAGTCTATCTAATAGTCAGTTACAAGAAGAAATAAGGGATTTTTATTAACTTTCAAGAAGTAGTTACAAAAACCGAAAGGTTCCTGGGAAAATCCTATAAATATGCAATTTGTGAACATTGAAGGGATCTTTTTCTGGCTGTTCTATGAAATAGGGGAAGGAGGAGCATTTTTATTTTCTATTGCTTTGTATTTCTAGTTATTATTTTCTTAACTCAATCTATGTACAAGAGCAATTTTTCAGAGATTTTGAGCTTTGTTTTATTGGAGGAATGAAGAGTTATTTCCAAAACTTTGTGTCTGTATTTCTTCATGGGCTGTAATTTTTCTTATGTTAACTTGTAGTCAATCTTCAATGTGCCTCTGTCATATATGGTTGTATCTATATTTTAGATTCATATCTTACTTGTGTTTGATATGTGTTGAGGGAAATATAACTGCTTGTTTATCAATCCATTATTGTTTGTGGGTGTGGAATAGGTGGGCTTTGTATCATTTATTTGCATTCACTTTGTTCTAAATTAATCAATCGCATCTATTTTCATAGTTATGGGTAGGTGTTAATTTGCCTTTTCTGCTTTCTGGTTAAAAGCATACCCTATTTTCATTCATTGCATATTATCTTAAGGTAGTTGCGCCTTGTAAAATAAGCAAAGAGCACTTGCAAATACCATTGCAAGTGACTCAATTGTTGGTTCGTTTGTCATTGGTGTGGGCAAGGGAGTATAAAATCAAAGTGACAAATCTGTTAACCAACAAATTTTTGGCGACTCTGTTGGGGATTTGAAATTGAAGAACGGTGCTCTTGTTTTCCCCAGAAATTTAAAGGTGCCTCCCTGAGGATGGAGGCTAGAGGCTCTATGAAGTGGAAAGTATTTAGAAGCATTATGTTCCAGCGAAGATTTTATTTTCCAGATTTGCATTGTGGCATTGATTTCTCCTCCGCCGTGGGGAAATCATTTTGGGCCTCTTTCTTTGTCACAATATTCACCATTTCCTAAAGGATCAAGAAAGCACTTTCTAAAGTTTAGTGGAGAAGACCATCAAGATGCAGAAGATCACATTTTGGCATTCACGGTTGCATGTGGTGTTTTGGGGGTAAGTGAAGAAAATGTTTTTGTTCGATTATTTTGAATCTCTTATTGGCCCTACAGAAAAATGGTTTCATTATTTAGAAGATAAGTGTATTACTGATTGGGACTCTTTGAAGAATAAGTTTTTGGGAAGATATAAGGGTCCTGTTGATGAGGCTTCTTTATTGTATCAATTTTTCCACATACAAAAGAAAGAAGGTGAACCCATCAGGGATTTTGTGGACAAATTCAATCAGCTGCTCAAAAAGATTCCTACCTCTATTCAACCAAGTAAGAAACTCCAGCTCTGTACTTTTATTTCTGCATTGCATCCAGATGTTCAATTTGATTTTATATGGAGTAAAGTGAATGACATAAAGGTTGCACAATAAGAGGCTGTAAAAATAGAAGATGATTTGATATTAAGTGGGTTATGGAAAGCATATCAGGTTGTAGATAATTTGATCTGTGAATCAGTAAGGAAGCCTATCATACACAATCCAAGTTCTCAACCTGTAGGTTTTCAAACTGCATAGCCTCCCTTTGCTAAAAGTTTTAATCTCACTATTTTTGGTCTAAAACATTTTGGTAGAGATGAAGTAAGTATTGCAAAAATTAAACCTCATATGGATAGAAGAATTGAAGCCTTTTATTTCCATTATGAAGAAGATAATGCTAAATCTGAAAGTCCCTCAAGTGACAAAGAAGATGAATGATCCTCCCATGGTACAAATTGTAAAGATGATAGTGCAGATAATGTTGTATTAGCCTCCTTATCTACTATAGAAATGCAATCGTTTATTTTTACCAGTGATGAAGAGCAACTTGAGGCTACACAACATAAAGATGAAGTATTGAATATCTTTTCTCTGGAGTGCATGCAAGCTAAATTTGAGGCCTTCACGTTTTCTAAGCAAGGTGATGTAGAAGTGAGGCTGCAAGAAGAGGTCAGGAATGATTTTACATTTGAATCTTTTCATTTTGAAAATCTGGATACCAAAATTTTTAAACAAACATTGGAAGATGGTATCATAAGTAGTCATGATAGCTTTAATCAAAATGATCAAATGGATGAATGTACTGAACTTCATATTGTTTATATTCCGAACTAGTGCCTCATTGCAAGTGAGGATGAATTTTTGTGTGGAGAAGAGGTTGTTATGTCTAATCTGCAAGCCATAGACATGGATGATGAAGTGCAGCGTGAAACTTTTGAGTCAAATCTTGCAGAGAAAGAGGAGATTGTTCTAGTTGAGGGTGATATTAAGCCTCATGAAAATATTATTTGTAATGCAAATTTTTAGCCTAGTCCACTTCCAATTTTGCATGAGACACATATGGCTAATGAGTGGTCTTCTAATGATTCAACTAGTTGTTTTCAGGCATGGGATATTAATTTGTCTGCTGTTGAAAGAGATGATTGTATGCAGGAATGTGTTGGGACATGTATTGCAAGTTGGGATCCAAATTTTTTAAACAAAGTAGTCACTTCCACATACAACACCAGAGAAAGGCCTTTAACTCATGACTTTTGTGTGGGATGTCCTATTCGAGGGCTAGTTTCTCCTTGCTTGCAAAATCAAGTGCATTTTGATATTACACATGAGGTTATACATGCAGATGCTGGTAGTCACATGTTGGGCAATGTTGATGTGAGTCGTCTAATTGCAGAAGTATATAGTGAGGAGTGGCTTGTTGAGCATCAAGTTTTATCCAAAATTTTTTTATGTGGTACTATTCATATTCCTCTAATTGTGATAGTCGCCAGTTGGCTACTGGTTGCTTGCTGCTTGTGGGCTCCTCATTCATCAAGCATTATTTCGCATGGGTAGCTGTTTCTCCTATGATTTGTATGATCATCCTAGAGTCATCTGAGGTAGGGTCTTACTGCCATGTACATATTACAAGTTTTTGTTAGTTTCCTTTCCTGTTTTGTCCTATTTTTGGCTTGGTTTTGCTCCCGTTCTCCCCTGTGCTCTATGACTCTATTGTCCCATGGATTTAAGAATTGGTCCATGCTTGAGATTCTAGATTCCTTGCTTTGTCCTTTGTAGTCCTTGTCCCCAATTAGAGCCTGTTGTTGCCCAAATTTTGAACTTAGAAAATTTCAAAATTTCAGTACATTCCCGGACACTGCAGCCTGCCAAATCCTGAAAATAATTGATTTTAAAAATCTGTTAATGCTGGTACAAAATCCTTTCATAGGTTTGATCCTAACTACATTTTACCTAATCTGGTTAGTTTTCATTCCAAAATGTCTTACCATTCAAGAAATTTTAAACCTTACATTTTTCTGACTGCAATTTGCAAATGAGGTCAAAATTTGATGTATGTGTTGCTGGAGAAAAAATGGTTTCTGGGTTTTTCTCAGAAAGGTGAAATCATATTCTTATCCATTTTTTGTGTAAAATAGATCTATCAAGAGAAATATATGGAGTTTTCCGTCTTCAGCCTAAGGCACGGTTTCAAGGTTCCAAGTTTAAATTTTCATTATGGAGCTTAATATATTTTCTTTTCCAAGGTCACAAAAGTTAATAAAAACTCTGTCATAAGGGATAATTATATTTACTTCTTGCAAGGAAGAGAAGGTTTAAAAAAATGACTTTATGGCCAAATATTCATATGGAGCTCTTTATTGTCGAGCCTCTTATTGGTTCAAGAATTTCCCATATTGACGACTCTTTGTAATAGGGGATCTCTTTAGTACTTAAACTTCAGAGTTCAAAAATTTCTTTTATTTCCCAACCCCCTTTGTAGTCAGCCTTTCTTCAAGTTCAAGAACTTTAGAAACATTCGATTCCATGGTTCAAAATTCATAAAAATCTTTGATCCCCAACTCTTCCTTGTCAGCCTTTCATGAAAAAGTAGAAATTTATAAAAACAGTTCAAAGTTCCCAATGAACATCAATTTCTAACTTCTCCACAATCGGCCATTTTTCAAGGTCCATGAACTTATGATATTCCTGACACTTTGTAGCAACATTCTAATCCACAACCTCTGCTAACATTCTTCCTTGCCCACGTCATAGAATATTTTTACAAATATTATAATTTGAAATGCTCTAATAGATATGTATATAAATTGTGGTCACAAACTAGGTGTACGAATTGTTTGCAAAATGCCTTAGAGAGATGCAATCTCCTGGAATGAAATGATCGCAGGATATGAATGAAATGGATTTGTTGAAAAGGCTTTAGAAACTCTTGAGCAAAATGCAATTGGCAGGTGTAAAGCTAGATTCTATGACCTCAGCGAATGGCCTCCACTCGACCTCAACCCTATGCACAATGTCTAGTTTAAGATCTGCTATTTCAAAGAAGCTCTGCTGCATTTGATGAATGGTGCAGTCACGGTAGGAGGGTTCATAGAGTGAATTGTTCAGACCGTACAGCAAGTGTAAACACAACAAAAACAACTCAAAGATATGAAACAAATGTAGATTCAATCATTTAGTATATTATAGAATTCAAATACAATCTGACTGGCATCATACGGGCTTACAACTAGGGCTCAAAGGTTTGATTTCAGTATATCAAAATATGCACAAGATATAGCTTTGAAGTTCCCTTGCACAAAATCTAAACTATCAACTATCACTATTATCCTAAACTGCTTTCATAAGAATCTATTACATCAATATATATCATCTCCAGTACAAAAGATTCCTCCTCATCGGTCAAGGAAGATAACAAACTCCAATGAAGAGTTGTAACGTGTGTACACAGATAGGTCGGACCTAATCATGTAGAACACCTCCGCAAATGTATGGAATAATGTGCAAATCTCAGGGAAGGTTGCCATGAACCAAAGATCATTGAATGATGTGTCATTAGACTCCACAAGTCGAGGAATCTCTGCAGGTCTTCTCCTTTAGCTGACTATCAGAGATTATCAAGATGCTCTGTTTTGAGAAAATAGTCGATCTTCTGATAGCGATAACTTTCTGGTAACTGATCCAAATGCTCTAAATTCTGGATATGATGTAGATGAATGAATCTAGATGCTAAGTCCAGCTCTGCAAGATCTAAAATGCAACTACGGTAGAATGCAGACCAAAATACAGAAACTGCTACTGACTAAACTACCTGAACTAAACTGGAAAAGAAAGGAAACAAACTAAACTTTAAATGTTTTTGGTTGATGTAAGATTGCTCTTGAACCAGGGATGCTCCTGCATCAGACATCTGGGGTTATTGAAAAAAGTGAGTCCCTCACTTTGTCGGGGCTAGAGGAGAACCAAGACGGTCCACCTTAGCCTGAGAAATCCATGATGAATCTTCTTCCAGTTTGTCTTTCCACTTCACAAGGTATTCTTTGTATTGTCTTCCTTTGGTGCTGCATCCAATTCTACTGTCCAAAATGCCTTCAATCTGCTTTGGTGCTTATTGTGGTAACTGTTTCTTCAAATCCTCTGTCATGTTGTCACTAAACTCTGCTTCATGATACTGATATAGGTCAGCAATATTAAAAATAGGTGATATGCCCAATGTCTCCGGTAGCTCCACTTCATATGCATTTCCTGAATCAAATTTCTTGAGTATCCTACAAGGTCCAAACTTCTTCATCTTCAACTTGTTATATGTCCCAACTGGAAATCTCTCTTTTTCTCAAGTACAACATCACTTCATCTCCAACTTCAAATTCCTTATGTCTTCTCTTCTCATCTTCCTTTTCCTTATACTTACTATTCATATCCATCGAATGCTTCGTCACTTGATCATGCCCTGGGTTCATATGTTCCTACAAATTCTTCTGCCTCTGTACTTTTCTTTTCTTCCAAACTGGTATCCCTCAATTCTACAACTCCTCTAGGGTTCACTCCGGTAACAATCTCAAAAGGTCTTCTTCTGGTACTCCTATTTACTAAATTATTGTATGCAAATTCTGCTTATGGAAGAATCAAATCCCAACTACCTGTCTTTTCTCCAACCAAACACCTCAACAAGTTTCCCAAACTCCTATTCACTACCTCTGTATGTCCATCAGTCTGTGGATGAAAAGTTGAACTGAATTTCAAATCTATCTTCATCTTCTTCCAAAGTGTCTTCCAAAAATATCCAACAAACTTTGTATCTCTGTCTAAAACTATACTATTAGGTAATCCATGCAATCTCACAATCTCTTTGAAAAATAGGTTTGCTACATGCACTGCATCAGTTGTCTTCTTACAAGGTATGAAATGAGCCATCTTTGAAAATCTGTCCACCAATACAAATATTGAATCATGTCCTCTCTGTGTCTTCGGCAATCCCATTACAAAATCCATGCTTATGTCTTCCCAAGGTCTCTTCGGTACTGTCAAAGGTTTGTACAATCCAGTATTCTGACTACTCCCTTTTGCAACTTGACAAACTCTACAACTCTGCACAAATTTCCTAACATCCTTATGTATCTGAGGCCAAAAGTAGTTTTCACTCACCAATGCCATTGTCTTATCAATGCCAAAATGTCCTGCCAATCCTCCACTATGTTTCTCCTTGATCAAATTGTCTCTCATTGAACTTCTAGGTATGCACAACTGATTTTCTCTGAACAACATATCTTCCTAAATAAAATAATCTAACCACTTACTGCTATTTGTCACAATAGGTTCCTTACATGCTTTCCAAGGTTCTACAGAATCAATGTCTCCCTCATACATGTTCTTCAATTCATCAAAACCCAATACTTCAATTCTCATTTCTGTCAACAAGTTCCTTCTTCTACTCAATGCATCTGCAACTTTGTTTGATTTGTCACTCCTATGCTTCAACACAAAAGTATAACTCTACATGAACTCCACCCATCTCATGTGTCTCTGATTCAACTTACCTTGACTGTTCAAATATTGCAAAGCTTGATGATCTGTATACAACACAAACTCTTTAGGCAACAAGTAATGTCTCCACTTCTTCAAGGCTTGAATTATGGCATAGAAATCATGGTCATAAACTGAATATCATCTCCTTGCATCATTCAACTTCTCACTAAAATATGCTACAGGTCTACCTTCTTGACTTAATATTGCTCCAATTGCACTCCCACTTGCATGACAATCAACTTGAAATATCTTATTGAAATCCAGTAATGCTAAAATAGGTTGTTCTGCCACTTTCTGCTTCAATAACTCAAAACTTTTGTTTGCTCCTGATGTCCACTTAAATTATTTTCTATCACCTCTCATTGTCTTTGTCATAGGGTTACAAACTGAATTGAAATTTCTGATGAACTTCCGGTAGAAACTATCCAATCCATGAAATGATCTAACCTCTCCAATGCTCTCTGGTGTAGGCCATTCAACAATTACTCTCACTTTCTCAGGGTCCATCTTCAATCCTTCCACATAAATCACAAATCCCAAATACACTAGTTCTTCCTTCATGAAACTACACTTATTGATGTTTATCAGCAATTTCTCCTCTCTCAACCTCTACAAAACTTGTCTAATATGCCACAAATGTTCTTCTTTTGTCTTACTAAAAATTAGAATATCATCCAAGTATACAATCACAAACTTACCCAAGAATTTCTTCAAAACTTCATTCATCAATCTCATGAAAGTACTCGGTGCATTTGTCAATCCAAAAGGCATCACTAACCACTCATACAATCCTTCATTTGTCTTAAAAGAAGTCTTCCATTCATCTCCCTCTCTGATTCTAATCGGATGGTATCCACTCTTCAAATATATCTTTGTGAAATATCTTGCTCCACTCAAACAATCCATGATATCATCCATTCTAGGTAAAGGGAACATATACTAAACTGGGATCTTGTTTATTGCTCTAGAGTCAGTAAACATTCTCCATTCTCCATCTTTCTTCGGTGCTAGCACTGTAGGTACTGCACAAGGACTCAAACTTTCTTTGATCAAACCTTTCCTCAACAACTCATGTATCTGTCTATTCAATTCTTCATTCTCTATCAGTGTCATTCTGTGTGTTGTTTTATTAGGCAAACTAGCTCCAGGTATAAGATCCATGTGATGACTGATACTTTTGATTGGTGCCAATCCTTTAGGTACATTATCTGATATGATGTCTTCATACTCTATCAGCAACTCCGTTATCTTCTCCTATTGTGGTTCTTTAGTCTCCTTCAATGTTTCGGGCTTCATAGGAATCGAAGCATAACACATATTCTCATGTCTCAAACCATCCAGAAATTTTCTTCCATCTACCAAACAGATTCTAGCATTCCCACATACTTCACTCTTAGGATCATCCTCCAAAGGAATCAAGGTAATTCTCTTCCCATTTGATGTTATAGTGTATGTATTCTTTCTCCCATCATGTATAGCTTTTCTATCATACTGCCAAGGTCTACCCAACAAAATATGACATACATCCATAGGCATAATATCACACAAGACTTCATCATGATAAGATCCAATATGGAATTTCACCAAACATTGTTCACTCACCAATACCTTATGATCATCCTAAATCCATGCTATCTAATAGGGCTTAGGGTGTTTCAATCTTTCTAACTTCAGCTTAGTCACCATCTCCTCTGAAATTAGGTTATCAGAACTACCACTGTCAATTACAACTTTACAACATTTACCTCCTAATTTGCATCTAGTTCTAAACAAGCTCTTCCTTTGCGGTGGTTCTTCATTTGTCTCTACTTGAAATAGTGCTCTCCTCATCACAAGTGATTCTCCTTTCTCTAGTTTACCAACTGAACTTAGTGATCCAACAGGTTCTTCTTCAACATAAGCTACTCTTCCACTGTTCTCTATTCTCTTGCTTATACTACCCTGATTACACTCAAATGTTCTATGTCCTTCACCTCCACACTTGAAATAGGTGCCTCTAAATATTCTCTTATCAAATCCTCTTCCTTCTCTTATGTATCCTTCATTTCAGTATACACTAGGGTTTCCTCTCTGGTAAAAGTTTATGTCATCTCTCTAGTATGCACTATTATCTATGTCCTCCTTAAATGTATTATCAAACTTGTTCTGCTCTGAAAAATGTTCTACCTCTCTGAAATTTACCTCCTCTGCCTCTCTATCTCTAATCATGTCTTTTATTTAGCTTCTCTTCAACTTTCAAGGCAAACTGATATGCTTCCTCCAAAGATGTCATCCTCACCAAACTTAGTTCTTCTTGAATGTTCAATCTCAGTCCATTGATGTATCTAGCCACTTTCTCCTTGCTTGCTTCACTATGTCTTGTCCTTATGATCATCTTATGAAATTCTTCAGTGTACTCCACAAATTTCTCCTTTTGTCTTAGGTTTTGCAATCTTTTCAATAGTTCTAACTCATGGTCAGCAGGTATAAATTGATTCTTCAGTTTTGCCACCATCCTATCCCACTTTGTAATATTTTCTTTTCCTCTTTTGTTTCTATCCAACTAAACTTCTTTCTATCATGTAGCAGCATGTCCTTTCAACTTTGTCTTTGTAAATTTCACCTTCTCCGGATCTTCAACTTCTTCATACTCAAAGTATTCTTCCATGTCATTTATCCAGTCAATCAACTCTTCAGGGTTCAAATTACCAGTATAGTTCAGCACATCAAATCTAGGTCTCTTCCCAATCTTTGAAATAGCTTGCAACATCATAACTTGATCTGATTCTTCTTCTTCAACACTTCCTAGGGTTTCGCCAATTTGTTCAACAGATTGAAATTCCTCTTCATCATCACTTTCAACATTAGGTCTTGGTGCTAATCCTCTTCATCTATCTTCCTCAATAGTATCCAAATGAATTTTCATCATTTTCATCATTTCCATCATCTCATCCATTCTTCTAGCCATTGTTACAACAACAACAACTCTCCTCGGCAGTATTCTTCCTAGGATCAAGTGCAAACTACCTCAAGTTCGGTGATCGGGATACAAGGTGACAACTGCCTCACAATCAGTGATTGGTTGCCAACTTGGTGCAGTCATGGTAGGATGGTTCACAAAGTGAATTGTCCAGACCGTGCAGCAAGAGTAAACACAACGGAAACAACTCAAAGATATGAACCAAATGCAGATTCAATCATTCAGTATATTATAGAATTTAAATACAATTTGGCTGGCATCATACGGGCTTACAACTAGGGCTCAAAGGCCTGATTTCAGTATATCAGAATATGCACAAGATATAGCTTTGAATTTCCCTCTCACAAAATCTAAACTATCAACTATCACTATTATCCTAAACTTATTTCCTAAGGATCTATTACATCAATATATATCATCTCTGGTACAAAAGATTCCTCCACATCGGCCAAGGAAGATCACAAACTCTAATGAAGAGTTGTAACATGTGTACATGGATAGGTCAGACCTAATCATGTAGAACACATCTGCAAATGTATGGAATGATATACGGATCTCAGGGAAAGTTGGCCATGAACCAAAGATCATTGAATGATGTGTCATTAGACTCCACAAGTTGAGGAATGCTTTGCATGTCTTCTCCTTTAGCTGACTATTAGAGATTGTCAGGATGCTCTGTTCTGAGGAAACAGTTGATCTTCTGATAGCGATAGCTTTTTGATAACTGATCCAAATGCTCTGAATTCTGGATATGATGTAGATGAATGAATCTAGATGCTAATTCTAGCTCCGTAAGATCTAAAATGCAATTGCAGTAGAATACGGACCAAAATATAGAAACTGCTACTAATTGAACTACCTGAATTGAACTGGAAAAGAAAGGAAACAAACTAAACTACAAATGTTTTTGGTTGATGTAAGATTGCTCTTGAACCAGGGATGCTCCTGCATCAATGAATCTTATCTTCTTGTTAATGAATTATGTTCAAGTCATTCCTGTCAAGCAATGCTTCATTGGCATTTAGTTCATATTGGTCGGTGGCAGAACTAGATCCTTTGGAATGAATAAAAGTAGCTAATTGACATAAAATACGTTAGTTTTCTAGAGTTTCCTTCTCTTGTAAATAATGTATGGAATGTACTTGATGTTTATAATGTTTAAAGAGTTGGATTGTTACCTCATGATGCTTGAGAAAGGCACAAAAAAATATTACTGTGTACAATCTTTTTGCTGAGAGCTAGTGATCAACTATCAATGTTAAAGGGAATTGCAATTAGGAGGTTATAAGAAGTTGAAGGATAAGGGAAAAGGACCACCCTATTTGTTTCAATAAAATTGAAGGTTGTTACAAACCCGAAGAATGTGGGCATGCCATTTTCAAGTCAGGCTTGATTGACCAATGTAACTCAGTCAGCAGAAGAATTGAAATCTCAGAAGATTCTGTACATAACAATTATCAGTGTTTGCTTATCCATTTGCTTGGTCATGGAAATAATGGTGTCGTAAAAGGAAAGTTCAGCGCCTTGGGAAAATTTGTATGCTCTTAATATGACCATACCTACTTTTTCTCTTGTCAATCACGAGCTCTTTATGAAGGCTTTAAGTCTATTCTGGCAATAGTGTGGCATTAGTTGGTTGTTGTTTAGTGTGAGGACGACATTATTTCTTGGTGCTTCGAATTTGCATTTGCCTGTGTTCGAGAAACCAATTCTCTCTCCAGATATGTAAATGTGCTTATTTCATCTCTTAGGTGGGAACCTTTGGAGGAAACGAATGGCTTTAATCAGAGGCCATTGTAACAAAATGAAAGATCAAGCTGTCTGTGAACTGGGTCATGGAGCTCTGTGCTGGTAGGGAACTTTTGATAGAATTATTGCCAAGGGGCATTACTATGAAGTATGTGTCACTTCACTATGCAGGGCTATGATCAGTGTAGTTCACATTTGCAAATGGGTGTTGTTCACGGGAACCTCAAGCTAAAGAATTTCCTTTTCCTTGGTATGGGTGATAATTCTGTTTTAAAAGCCACTAATTTTGGACTCAATTCTCTGTTGGCAAGAAACACTATATGGAATCATGGTTGTTGTCATTGATGGCAACAAAGGTCATCCCACATATCCACAAGTCATGGTGTGTCTCTACCGGAACCCAGAATGAAGACTGTTGTGGTCCGGTGAACAAGAACAGAGCATGTGGCAAGGTCCGACAGATTGGTCCGGATCTCTCAAAGGAAGTGTCTTGGGGCAGTGCGGATTTGGGGAAGTCAAGAGGACTACCTTGAGTGGTATATTCCAAGGATATAGCCTCTAGTGATGGATAAGGAAAAAGTTATGAATAGTTGAGTACCAGATTCCTGAGTGACAATGAGAACAGAGGAAGAACTAACTGACAGAACATCAGACTATTTTCTAGATGTGTTACTATTGATGGTAAAGGTTGTGAAGGCATGAATCATGTTTGGCCGACATGATTAATGATATCTACAAGTATATGCTTGATCCGCATTGCTTGGTGAGCAAGGATTCAGCCGACAGAACAGAGTTTGTAAGAAACTAGACTGTTCCGGATGCCGACTAGAAAGGTGATGAAATTACTTGTGCGGATATATATAGAGGATGGATTTAGTTGTGAAAAGTGTAATTGTGTGATGGTGTATGCGAATAAGTGCAGAACAGAGCAGAAGTAGTAAGAAAGATCCGGTATGTGAAAGGATAGCAGAATAAAGAACAGAGGAAAGATGAAGTGCAGCAGATCAGTGTACTGAGCCTAACCGGAACTGAACTCCAGCATATGTAGATGCTTCCAATCAGTTCAAGTATTATATAACATTCTTTTGTAGACAGTGTGTCTCTTTGTAGGCAGTGTGCCTCTTGTGAGCAGTGTGCTCGGGCAGTGAGCCCTAATTGGCAAGTGCCATTTTGTAATTCCTTATTCTTCTAACAGAGAATAATCTTTGGGTTAATCACCCCGTGGTTTTCTCCCTTAACAGGGTTTCCACGTCAAAAATACTGTGTCATGTGTTTTTCATTTCATGGTAATGTTTGTTTGTTTGATTCAATGCTGCATTGATTAATAAGAAAGTTCAGAAGAAGAAATAATTAGGATAACTGATTCACCCCCCCCTCTCAGTTATCAACAATTGGTATCAGAGCTAAGTTCCTCCTAATAGAGCCTAACAGCTTGAGGAAGATCTGGGAGTTCAAATGGATGCATATGGTTTAAAGGAGCAACTCAAGACTGCCCTTGAGGATCTTGAACAGTCAAACTCTGAAGTCAATGAATTAAAGGAAAGACTCAAACAGGCCGATGAATTCATGAGAGAATTAAAGGACAAATTAAGTCTCTCTATGAAAAAGAGAAAGGAGCTGCTCCAACAACTGGCAATACAAAGTGAAGAAAGCAATACAAATGAAGAATTGACTGAGAAAACCAAGTTATGTGAAAAATTATCAAAAGAAGTCATTATGGTAAGACATGAAATGGAATCAGGAGTTATAAAGTTTACTCAAGAGATTGAAGAGAAAAGAAAAGCTGAAGACAATCTAAGACAATCTCTTAAGGAGAAATTAGAAGAATGCCATCAGATGGACAGAATTATCAGACATCTTGAATCTGATCTTGAAGATGCCAAAGATAATGAAGAAAAACTTGAGGATCAAATTGTCTCTCTCAAAAGAGACCTTCAAACAGCAAATGAATATAAAGAGAAATTCAAGATAAGTTCTGCTCAACTTGAAGTTCTTCTTGGAAGTCAAAAGAGGACAGATAACAAGTATGGTCTGGGATATGAGAAAGGAGAAAGCTCCAGATCTAGTCAAAAGAATTTTGGATCAGAAAATCCAAGGAATAGGCCTAGAAGATCTCCGGTAAGACAGCCCAATGCTCAAAGATATCCATCCTTCAATGGATACTGCCACAGCTGCAACCACTTTGGTCACAAAGCTAATCAGTGCAAAAAGAGAATGAATCAGATTAATTCATCCTTCTCTGGACAGTGCTTTAACTGCAAAAGGTATGGACACAAGTCTCATGAATGCAGAAATATGCAAATAAACAAATCATTCAATGGTAGATGCTTTGCATGCAATAGAGTAGGTCATATGGCTAATCAATGCAGATCAAGAGGTTATCAGTCAAATATGCAAAGAAATGTTATTTGCCAAATCTGTAATAGGTCCGGTCATAATGCTAAAGTCTGCAGAAGCAAGAATCAGGACAAAAGAGGTCCGGTGTATAATCAGAATCAAGACAAGGGTAAACAAAAGATGAATGCGGATGAGGTTAGGAATCAGATGAGCAAGATTTGGGTAAAGAAAAGTTCAGAGAATACAGAACCTAGATCCACACCAGATTCTGGTGCTGATATTCCTTCTGGAAATTAAAAAGTGAGCTCTGGCTCAGGGGGAGACTCAAAGAAAATCCTGTTCCCCCAGCCAATCAAGTGGTGCTGGATGTAACACAAGATGCGGAGTAAAGGGTTTGAAGATATAAGTCCTGAGATGATCCAGACAAGATTTCAGAGGTCCGCATGAAGATGTAAAGAAGTTGTGATCGATCAAGTAAGACCTATTCCGGGAGATGCTCCGGAATGACAGAGTACTACAAAAGGGTCCGGAGAGATCCGGAAGTACATTATTTTACTCTGCGGACTGGACAAAATGTTTGGGATGTTCTTGTAATGTGTCATCTCGATTTATTCATGATTGAAAGATCCGCATGATGTTCATAGATCAAGACTGATCCGGGATACTCCAAGCTATCCGAATAAGGCAAACCGGAATAATATAGGTCGAGCATTTATTGCCATCAGATATTAGGGTTTGCGGAGCAATATAAGGGATTTCTCATAAATCATTTGCTCATTCTGCACTCAAGAAGAAGCGAAAAGTGGAGCTCTGCAACAAGATTCATCAAGCACACCAAAGATCTCCTGCCGAAGTCATTGCATAAAGAAATCAATCCAACCACTCCGTGCAAACCGAAGGCGCATAAGGTATTCTCCGTTTTCATTATCTCACTATAAATCTTTGAAGAATGGCTACTCTGAATATAGTTAAGATCTCTGATAGACCTCGCCCCACATTCAAGAAACATCCATACAAATCTTTAGAGGTAGATCCACTAGGAGCCTTCTCTAGTGTTCCGCATGGTGTATTACATATGGAGGACATTAGGGTTTACATCCATGCAAATTTTGAAGACTTTGGAGAATCAAAACTGATGGATATCTATCACAAACAATTGATAGATGACTCCTTTGAGATCAAACCTCAGTACAAAGCCATCCGAGACAAACACTTTGCACAGTGCATTCATTTCCCCTATTTTGAAGAAGATGAATGGGTCCAATATGTACTAAGTAGAGTACATGACAACTTCCTATGGTTGAACAAGCCCTTCAAGATCACCAAAGATGCAATTAGGGCTGTAACCGGTCTGCACTCATCCGGTGGATTACCTGTTCTCAAGTCTGTCAAAAATCAGACAGTTAGTGATGCAACCGGATCCAAGTTTGACAAGAGAGCTATGACAGTTGATGACATCACTGAACCGGATGTCAGATTTGCATCTATGATAATTGGTTACAAAATATATCACTCCAGTAGGGAAAATTCAGTACCGGGAACTGCAATCTACACAGCTTATCAAATGTTAAAGGAGAATGCAGACTATGACTTGTGTGAGCTTCTTGTAAACCAACTTTTTGAAAATCTGCAGAAGATTAAGAAGGACAAGAAAAACTCCTTCAAGTATGAATCTGATCCTTTGTCTCTTCTTTTACTACATGAATGAACTTCCCGGATCCAGTGGATGGATATGGCAGAATGACAGACCGGTTGCCATCCAAATCAGAGACTATTTGCATGGACTTGGGGATGCTAAAGCAAGAAATATAGCTCTATGGGGATATTTCAAGAACTTCCAAAGCATGATGCATGCAAGAGAAAGAATACCCCAATCCCTTGTTGAAAAGTACAAAGACACAGTATGCTTCATGGTAGAAATAGATTAGTGTCTAATGGAGGCAGTAGAACCAAGAACTATATGGATCATGCCCATGGGGTATGAAGTGGATGAACAGATAGTGGAACTGCATGTTCAACACATGCTAAGTCAGCCCAAAGATCCAAAGGCAGAAAGGTTCGGAACATTTGAGGAACTAAGTATCAAAATTCATGTTGAACTCCGAGAACCGGAAATCAAAAGGAAGGTGAGAAAAGAAGTAGAGAATATTGCTCAAGGCCTAGGCATTCCAAAGGAGGCACTTGATGCCAACCGGGAAAAGAGGAGAAAGGCTGAGGAAGAAAAGAAAGAGGCAGAAAAGAAAAGTAAAGAAAGTGTTCCGGTTGAAACTTCCACCCGGACCAGATCATCAAAAAGATCTGCACCTCCCACAACCAAAAGTTCAAAATTGGAAGTCCAGGCATCCGGTAAAAGATCTAAGACAAAAGCCACAAGGGCTTATGAAAGCCAAAAGGATGAAGAGGAAACTGAGTCAGATGAGGGAGTAAAAGAAATAAAGAAGCAGAAGAAGAAAGGATCCGGGAAACCCTCCACAGGCCAAGACATGGCAGAGGAATTTGCTGAAAAGCCCACTCTATCCCTAGACAATGTAGTCAAATCAGTCATTATGGATGGGAACCTTCAACCAGTAGCTGAATTCTATGATGACTGTAATGAGGCAGATCAAAAGATCCTGCAGGAAGCTACAATCAGGTACCTGAACATTTACAATAAAGCTTTTATTGAGATTATCTCCGAAATTCCTAAGAGTCTAGAGAAGGAACTAGAAATAAGAAAGAACAATGCCATGGCAAAAGACCTTGAGATCAGAGAACAGATAGCTATTCAGCTATATCCTTCAATTGATCACAAAACAATGAACATGGTATTCAAAGACTGCAAGGATGAATTCAGGAGCAAAGCAAGGATGAATCAGCTTATGCTTGGTGAGACCGACAAGGTAGCCAAGGACACTGAAGAGATTCTCCAGAAAACCTTCAAAAGGTTTAATCTTCCTGTTGTAGAGGACTTAGGTGCAGAAACAGTTGTGGACTTGGAATCATCTGCTCCAGAAGAAGTGGCCCTTGAACAGACTAACATCTCTCCTCCGGTTTCCCCTACAGTCTCCGGATCCTAAGAAGAAGAGAAACTACAGGAGAAAGAAGCAGCAGTTAAAGAAAAAGAGGTTGACAGCACCAAGGATGCAGAGAAAGAGAAGACCCCAACAGAGAAAACCACAACTGAAAGTGGTAAGAGTAAGGAAGGAGAAAAGATTCCAAAGGACAAAACTGCAGAAGAGAAGAAACATCTGTCTCTGGCAAGAGACACTGCACAAACTATTCAAGAATTCTTGACAAAAGCCACTATAGAAATTGATGAACCGGACCTGCTAAAAGGACCATTAGATTTTGACTCTTTGTCACCGGTGCAAACAATGAAAATAGCCTCATTTGCCAATGAGAAAGTCAAAGAGAAACTACTGAAATCTCACATGGAAGACTGTGAGCTTATGGAGGTAGCATCTGGAGTGCTGGAAAAGATCATGCCATATTTTCAGAAGGATCCCACAGCCTCCTCTTCCGGTAATCTCAAAACCTTAGTCAGCAGTGTTAGTACACATTTTGAATCTCTAGAAAAATCAGCTGAAGAAAAGGTCCGGAAGGAGTTTTTGGATAAAAGGTTCTCCGAGGTTCAGGGTTTGATCATTAATGATAGGAGAAACATGAACATTGGGATAAAAAGCTTAAAAAATGCTCTTAAGGATGGCCTTGAAATATACAAATTTTGTATCTCCTGGTCCAAGGTAACAGTGGACATTGAGAAGAAAATAAAAGAACAAGAGGACACACTACTAAGCTTGTCTCAAAGTTTTGATCCTCTTTCTTCCTCTATAACAAATCAAGAATGTCAGACTATTGCAGTCTTGAGTGAAATCAAGAAATTGGAGAAGGAAAGGAAAAATAGAATAAGTAGGTTGAGTGAGCTCAGGGGGTTAATTGTCCCTAAGCTAGAGGCCATGCATGAGGCCATAGCAGAAGCTCAAATCACAGCCCAGACAAGTGACCCGAAAGATCTAAAAAGGGCAGATGCATTTGTATTTTTGTTGAGTGGTCACATTTCAATTTTGGATAGAATGAAGCAAAGTTGGGCTACAGAACTGATCCAACTGAAGACATCTTTTGCAGACATTCTTCAGTTTATGTATGTAAATATGCGGCTATGTATAGAAAATTTTTGAAAATTTTGGTATGCGGACCCTACCCTTTGCCATTGATGTCAAAGGGGGAGTGAGGAGCAGTGAAAAATGAGGAATCCAACCAAGGGGGAGTTCCGGAAATTGTATATAAAGATAGAGCATCAACCAAGGGGGAGCATAGTGTAAACACTTAATCATTTTTCACTAAGTGTTGCCATCAATGCCAAAGGGGGAGATTGTTGGCAAGAAACACTATATGGAATCATGGTTGTTGTCATTGATGCCAACAAAGGTCATCCCACATATCCGCAAGTCATGGTGTGTCTCTACCGGAACCCAGAATGAAGACTGTTGTGGTCCGGTGAACAAGAATAGAGCATGTGGCAAGGTCCGACAGATTGGTCCGGATCTCTCAGAGGAAGTGTCTTGGGGTAGTGCGGATTTGGGGAAGTCAAGAGGACTACCTTGAGTGGTATATTCCAAGGATATAGCCTCCGGTGATGGACAAGGAAAAAGTTATGAATAGTTGAGTACCAGATTCCTGAGTGACAATGAGAACAGAGGAAGAACTAACTGACAGAACATCAGACTATTTTCCGGATGTGTTACTATTGATGGTAAAGGTTGTGAAGGCATGAATCATGTTTGACCGACATGATTAATGATATCTACAAGTATATGCTTGATCCGCATTGCTTGGTGAGCAAGGATTCAGCCGACAGAACAGAGTTTGTAAGAAACTAGACTGTTCCGGATGCCGACTAGAAAGGTGATGAAATTACTTGTGCGGATATATATAGAGGATGGATTTAGTTGTGAAAAGTGTAATTGTGTGATGGTGTATGCGAATAAGTGTAGAACAGAGCAGAAGTAGTAAGAAAGATCCGGTATGTGAAAGGATAGCAGAATAAAGAACAGAGGAAAGATGAAGTGCAGCAGATCAGTGTACTGAGCCTAACCGGAACTGAACTCCAGCATATGTAGATGCTTCCAATCAGTTCAAGTATTATATAACATTCTTTTGTAGACAGTGTGTCTCTTTGTAGGCAGTGTGCCTCTTGTGAGCAGTGTGCTCGGGCAGTGAGCCCTAATTGGCAAGTGCCATTTTGTAATTCCTTATTCTTCTAACAGAGAATAATATTTGGGTTAATCACCCCGTGGTTTTCTCCCTTAACAGGGTTTCCACGTCAAAAATACTGTGTCATGTGTTTTTCATTTCATGGTAATGTTTGTTTGTTTGATTCAATGCTGCATTGATTAATAAGAAAGTTTAGAAGAAGAAATAATTAGGATAACTGATTCACCCCCCCCCCTCTCAGTTATCAACATTCTCTTCATGCCTGGTGAACAATTCTAAGATATTGTGGGTAGTGCATATTATGTACTGGTTCTTGAAATCTTGAGACAAAGTAATGAACTAAAGGTCAGGCAATTGATGAATGCTGCAAATGTAGCTATTTAATGGAATCGTCAGTCACTTCAAATTTGTCATGGTACACATGAATAGAACAGGACAAGGAAGATCACATCTTTTCCTCTTTTCCATATTTTGATAATAGTGGGGAAATTACAAAGGAGGTGACAGATGACATGGCTCTATCTATAAGGGTCTTTGCCTTGGCTAAAGAGTGTGAAGTGTAGTAGGAGTCTTCTTAGGCATGATAAAAATACAAGCCTCTCCATACAAATCAGTGACTACACTCAATTAAATAATCTTAGTTTATGCATGCGTATAGGATCTTTGCCGAGCACTCCTAACATTTGAGACACATAAGATAAAAAATGCTAAATGTATTCTAGTCCATCTAATAGTCAGTTATAAGAAGAAATAAGGGATTTTTATTACCTTTCAAGAAGCAGTTACGGAAACCGAAAGGTTCCTGGGAAAATCCTATAAATATGCAATTTGTGAACATTGAAGGGATCTTTTTCTGGCTATTTTGTGAAATAGGGGAAGGAGAAGCATTTTTATTTTCTATTGCTTTGTATTTCCAGTTATTATTTTTCTTAACTTAGTCTATGTAGAGGAGCAATTTTTAGAGATTTTGAACTTTGTTTTATTGGAGGAATGAGGAGTTATTTCCAGAACTTTGTGCCTGCATATGTCTTCATGGGCTGCAATTTTTCTTATGTTAACTTGTAGTCAATCTTCAATGTGCCTCTATCATATATGGTTGTATCTGTATTTTAGATTCATATCTAGCTTGTGTTTGATATGTGTTGAGGGAAATATAACTGTCTGTTTATTAATTCATTACTGTTTGTGGGTGTGGAATAGGTGGTCTTTGTATCATTTATTTGGATTCACTTCATTCTGAATTAATCAATCGCATCTATTTTCATAGTTATGGGTAGGTATTAGTTTGTCTTTTCTACTTTCTGGTTAAAAGCATACCCTTTTTTCATTCATTGCATATTATTCAAAGGTAGTTGCGCCTTGTAAAATAAGCAGAGAGCACTTGCAAATACCATTGCAAGTGACTCAATTGTTGGTTCGTTTGTCATTGGTGTGGGCAAGGGAGTATAAAATCAAAGTGACAAATCTGTTAACCAACAAGCTCAAGCTTCAGTTAGAGGAGTTGTTAGAGAAGGCCCACATCTAACCTAGTGTCTCACCTTGGGGTACACTGGTCATCTTCATGAAGAAGAAGGATGGGTCTCTTTGACTTTATATGGATTATAGGCAATTGAATAAGGTGATGGTGAAGAACCATTATCCTTTGCCTAGGATTGACGATTTGTTTGATCAGATGCAGGGAGCCAGAGTGTTCTCTAAGATTGACCTGAAGTCTGGCTACCACCAGTTACATATTGCAGAGGCAGATATTCATAAGACCGCCTTTCAGACTCACTATGGTCATTATGAGTTCACCATGGTGCCCTTCAGTTTAACGAACACCCCTCCAGTGTTCATGAGTCTCATGAATGGGGTGTTTAGCACATACCTAGATTAGTTTGTGATCATATTCCTTGATGACATATTGATTTATTCACAAACTAAGGAGGAGCATGAGGACCACTTGTGCCAAGTTTTACAGTGTTTGAGAGATCAATAGTGTTATGGCAACTTAGCGAAGTGTGCTTTCTTTTGCATAGAGGTTTAGTACTTGGGTCACATTCTATCTGGCGATGGTATCTCAGTAGATCCATCTTAGATTAGAGCTATAAGGGATTGCCCACTGCCTATCAATGTCATAAAGGTTAGGAGCTTCATGGGGCTAGTAGGATGTTATCACCTATTTGTTGAGGGCTTTTCTAGGATAGCACACCCTATCACTTCCCTTCAACGGAAAGGGAAGAGCTTCATGTGGATAGAACAGTATGAGAGGGCCTTTGGGGTCCTCAAGGAGTGTCTCACTAGCACTCCTATTCTAGCGATACCTGATCTAGCAGCAGACTTCATGGTATGCACTGATGCATCTTTAGAGGGACCAGGTGCAGTCCTTATGTAGGATGGTCAAGCGATCATGTATGAGTCGTGAAAGCTCAAGACCCATGAGTTGAACTACCCTACACATGACTTAGAAATTGTAGTAGTGGTTCATACTCTTTTTAGATGGAGACATTTCCTCTTGGGACATCATTTCAAGTTACACTCTGACCATCATAGTCTACAGTATATCTTCACGCGGCTGAATCTGAATGCCCGCTAATGGCGTTGGATGGAGTTCTTATGTGAGTATGACTTTGATGTGCACTACATCAAAGGGAAAGAGAACATGGTTGCCGATGCATTGAGTCAGAGGTGACACGAGATCCTGACCTTGACCTTGAGTGTGGACTTGAGAGGGTGCATATTGAAGCATCTTCCAAAGGATGAATGGTTCCTTGAAGTTCATCAGGAGATTCAGTCATAGAGGACCCTTAAGGGCAAGTTTACAGGATACTCTCTTGAAGAAGATGGACTTCTACGACATCGACATCACATTTATGTTCCCCTTCCATGTGATCTTCATTTAGTGGTTTTATCAGAGGCTCATAGGGCACCTTATGCAACACATCTTAGGGTGAAGAAGATGCATGCCAATTTGAGACAATTATATCATTGGGCAGGGATGAGACGTGATATAGCTGACTTTGTAGCTCGTTGCCTTGAGTACTAGAGGGTCAAGGTTGAGCATCAGCATCCAGCAGGATTTCTTTACCCTCATGAGATACCAGAGTGGAAATGGGACACCATTTCCATGGACTTCATAGTTGGTCTACCTTTGTCATCTCGTTGCCATGATGCCATCATGGTGGCGGTTGACAAGTTGACCAAGGTATCACATTTCTCACCTGTATGCACGACATAAAATGCACTTGCAGTGGCGAGGGTCTTCTTGAATGACATTGTGAGGCTTCATGGAATTCCTCATCACATCATATCTGATAGAGAATTAGTGTTTACATCAGCCTTTTGGAGGTCATTACAGTAGGCATTGGGCACTCAGCCTAATTTCAGTTCAACTTATCACCCCGAGATAAATGGACAGACTGAGAGGGTGAATCAAGTTTTAGAGGACACGCTTTGCATGTATGTGATGGATCATCAGTCTAGATGGGAGGACTATTTGTATCTAGTTGAGTTTTCCTACAATAATGGGCATCACAACTTGTTCGATATGCCTCCCTATCAAGCCTTGTATGGCATACCTTGCAAGACTTCACTGAGTTGGGACCACATAGAGGATAGAGTTGCTATTGGACCAGAGTTGGTACAAGATATGAAGTAGCAGGTTACCTTGATTAGGCAATGATTGCAAGAGGCACATGATCATCAGAACAAGTATGCCAATGCCAAGAGATTGGATCAGAGCTTCTTAGTTGGCGACATGGTATTCTTGAGAGTGTGGTCGCATAAGAGTCCAATCCGTTATGGAAATCGCTCTAAGCTTGCACCAAGATTTGTTGGGCCATTTGAGATACTGGAGCAGATAGGACCTGTAGCTTACCATCTAGCCTTGCCACCTAACATGTCACATATCCATGATGTATTCCATGTATCTGTATTGAGACATTATATATCTATTATGGCTCATGTCTTAGATTGGGGTGCCTTATAGGTAGAGTTAGATGGGCAGCTGGCTTTGGAGCCAATTTGCATATTGGCTCATCGGACACTAGGCCTTCGAGGACGAGAGCTGGACTAGGTCAGCATTCAGTGGGACTGCTATGATGAGGTCTTGACTACTTGGGAGGATGCTACTAGATTGAGGACACTCTATCCTCACCTCTTTGCTGACTTCTAGGAGGAAGTTTAGTCTTAGGGGGGAGGATGTAAGGCCTACTTATCTCACCTTCTATTTTTGTTTATATCGAATGGACATTTTGATGGACATGTGGACATTGGGGACTGCTAATCCCATTATTCAGACTTTCATGACTATTTTGTATGCTTTGATTTGTTAGATAGTGCATGATGTGATGTTTTTATAGCTCGCATGTTAGATTTCACTTGATGTTATAATGTTATGTGATATTTATTTTGATGCAAATGGGAATGTTAGTTGATGAGTAAAGGAATGAAATATTATGTAGTTTTAATCCTGATTTGATGTTTGGAAATGGAAATGAATTATGAATCATGCAAATGATAACATGTATATAATTAGGGATATAGGTGATTATGCGGATCTGTGTGTGTGTGCATTCCCTTTCGCTTCAGCTATGATGAACATGTGCTATTGATCCATTTGTGGAAGTGTGCAGGTAATTTTCCATGCCCATGGAAAATCGGAGGTCATTCCAGTAACCCTATATGATATCCATATTTAGTCGACCTAGTCCCAAGAGGGACCAAGGTCATTTGTGATGGAGCATGATGATTTGTAATGTCTATAATTGATGTTTATTTTGATTAGGGTTTACCCTTTTAATTGATTTATTGATGTGTTGTAAGTTGTAATGTTTGAGTTGCACTATTTTGGTGCTATTTTATTTATTGAGCCTTTTTATGTGAATTTATGGACTCCTTAGTGTTTATTTTGGTCAAATAATGACCCTAGGTCATACCCCTAGGGTCTAGGACCAATTTGAACATGTGAGACCTTAGTTTAACCTTCTTTTGGTCACCTTAACTTGACCCTGAAGTTAAGTAATGAAATTTGAAGTTGGGTGAAGTGGTGGACAAGTCAAGATTCCACCATGACCAACTCCACTTCCCTAGGATAAGGTCTCCCTTATCCTAATGGCTTGGGAAGCTTCCAAGGCCTTTAAGTGTGAGATACCTCATTCCTATGCTCTCACACATGTGTGAGAGCATCTATGGGGGAATGGGTTGCCTCATTAGATAGGAGGATGACATGTGTCTTCTCCTTATCCTTATGGAGTTTTCCATGTGGGATTCCCCTCTCCACTATGCTCTCACACATGTGTGAGAGCATTTGTGGGAGAGAGTGAGGCTTTGTCGGATGGGAGTGTGACATGTGTCACCTCCTCATCCCTTAGGGTTTTTTGAGTGGGTTGTGAGGAGGAAGGAGAAGATGGCATGTGTCACCTTCTCATTCCTCAAGGCCCTTTGGTTTAGCCTATTAATCTCCTTCTTTGAGAGAGGGAGAGGGTTCTTCATTTTTGTCTTTTTGAATATTGATTTGGGGGAGATAGCTAGAGTTAGAGGATTTTGGATGCAAGGAGATTGGAAGGAAACTTGGGAGCTCTTCATCAACCTCTTTCCAAATTTGGGCTTATAAGGTAAGCACCCAAGGCTATATGCCTTCCTTATGTTTTTACTTTCATTGTATGTGAAGATTGATTTGTGTATGTTTGAGTTTTGGCTTATGTGTTGTGTGGGTTTTCATTTTGGGTGTTTGATGAAGCTCTCCATTGAGAAGAGATCATCTTGGTTTGGAGAGGGAGAGGAGTGAACCTCCTCAGGGACACCCTCACTATATTTGGAGGTGTTGATGGCCATGAGAGTGCATTGTGAAGTATTTGAGATTTTAGTGAAGGCAAGAATGCCTTGGGAATTTTTGATATTTTGAGATATTAAGGCAAGAGGCCTTGTGAATTTGAGTATTATGTGTTTTGGTAATTTTGGATTCTCCCCTTGAGTTGAGAGTAGTCCACTCTCCTACCCCCAAAAATCCAAGCAAATGGATTCGTTATGTGAAATCCTTGGGAGGGTGTGTTTATGTTTTGTGAAAGTGATTTTTGTGTTGAATCCCTTATTTTTGTGTGCACCTTCTTATGTGGGTGACCTCCAAGCTCGGGGGTTACTTGTTTCAAGTCTATGGATGCGAGGTGAGCTCCCATAGGCATTTGGAAGCCTTCTTGTGATTTTTGCAGGTTTTGGTGGTCTTGGAGTGTTTGGAGCTTTGGAGAAGTTAATGTTTTTATTTGAGTTGGTTAATGTATGGTATCATGGTTTCCATGGCCCTTGTGGCCTTGTAAAAATTTGTTGTAGTTTGAGAGTGAGCTCTCTTTGTGAGTCTCTTTGTAAATCAAAAAAAAATAAGATATGTATTCATTTCATTCAAACAAAAGATTGGTTGTTTTGTTTCTTTACATGGTTTTAGGAAAAATTATTATGTATGAAAATAATGGTTCTATCTTTACCTCTATTCCTATTCTCTAATTTTGACATTGAAATGAATATATTTGCTTATTAAAAAGGAAAGAAAAATACACTATGGTTTTTGTTTGGGTGCTTTATAAAAATGCAATGTATGGGTCTGTATAGTGGTAAAGAAAAGAAAGTATATGTATTATTACAGGTTACTTGATGAAAAAAAAGGCAACTATTTCATTTATGTAGAGGAAATTATTCTGTTAATAAATCATTTGATGTTCATTATGATATATATATATATATATATATATATATATATATATATATAAATAGTATATACTTGATGTGTTAAAATGAAGTTCACTATTTTAGACAAAATAATATAGAGGCATTATTTTTCCAGCAGATATATATATATATATATATATATATATATATATCTTATAATAAACATTGAGTTCATTGTTTCTTGTTTTGTTGTAAAAATATATACACAGAGATGAATTTTCCAGTATATGTATATGTATATGTATATACACATATATATACACACACATATATGTGTGTGTGTGTGTATATATATTCTTTATATTCCATATGCTGCAACTTCTAATAAAAGAAAGAGATTAAGGAACCACATCGATGTATAGAAACTTGTTAGGGTTTTCTTTATTGAGAAAAATGTTTGGATAAAAAAAGGAGGCGCTGTGTGTGGCGGCCATACTGTTGTTGTATGGAGAGCAGGGGAAGGGGGGACGGGCCCCCGTCTGCCCTTCCCTCCCCACAGCCTTGCGTTGGTGCCGTCGACATCCTCAAACAAAGGCGTCGTGCTTTTTCCTACGGACCGTCTCTCCCTTTTGTGACTTCGGCCTGCAACTTCCTATTTCAGCCTGTCATTTGATTTCAACCCTGCAGGCAATATATATATATATGAATACTCAGTATAGTATATACTCAGGGTTTTAAAAAAAAGAGGTTTATTCATGCTTTCATGCTTTCATCTTTTAATATATCCCTTTGTGACAATATTTTAATCAAAACAAGGGCCTGAGAGCCCTCATGAAAATCTTGAAACCCTGTTGGAGAAAACCTAAGAATAGAGCTAGAGCAAAAGAATAAAAAAAATTAGGGTTAGAGAAATAAATATGATAACTTGTAGGAGGCAAATAGAAAATAGAGAAAAAAAAAAGACATAGCCTCCTTTTGTGAATGTGACATTCCTTTTCACTTTTGATTCTCCTTGAAACCTAATCAAATGAATGAGCTATATTTCATTGTGAGTACTTAATCCTTTTTATTGTTTTTTTAAATTTTTTAAAACTAATTAGGGTTTAGTGGGGAATAGTAAGGGATTAGTGAATTAAATAAGCCCTAACTTTGTTTATTTTATTTAAACCCACTTAGGGAGTGGGAGGGATTATTTTATTGGGGTTTGTGTGAGGGATATTGGATTTAATGAATTTAGTTTATTTCAACCCTTCCAACCCATTTTACTAGTGTACGACTTAAATGTAATTTTTAATTTAATTGTTTTATTACCTTGGTAGATGTTGAAACGTTGTAGTATTGTTATTTATTTAAGTATTTAATTTTGAAAGAAAATACTTAGTGGATATTAATTTGAATTGTTGTAATTTTTGAAAAGATATTGGTGGGTTAGGTTATTTTAATTTGCTTTCCTTTTTTTTCATACTTGTTGAGGTGGCGTTATGCTGCCGAAATTTCCTAGATCTAAGGTGGAAATGTTATTTAATTTATTTTGAATACTTAGCTTGCCACCTTAGTTAATTGTCTAATTGTTTAAGTTTGATATCATGTTACTGCATTAGTGTTGATGTCAATTTAATTTTATAGTTTTTCCTAGGGTTAGGTTTCGAGTTATATTGAAACCATACCACCTCATCTAGGAACCCTAGGGTTAGTTCCAATGATGGAAACTACCCCTCTTAGCGATGCTCCTCACGTCGCATACCCCCTTAGTAGGCTTTCGTATTGTAGGGGTTGTGAAAGGAATTCGCATTACCCCAATGTTTGATTGATGTATTCACCTTTGCGCATATGTCACCGAGCATGCATGTTGCGCGCGAGGGGGTTTTTAGAGTCAGGTGGGAAAATTTTTTGGTAATCTGTGTCATGACCACATGACAAATGTGGACATGACACATGGATATCATGTCATGACCACATGGGAGATGTGGGCATGATAATGGATGAGCATATGAATCTAGCTAAAGAGGTGAAGACAAAAATTTAGGTCATTTACTTGAAATAGATATGGAGAAATTGGAATGTTATGCCAAACAACCTATAAATACTAGTAAGAGGTCAATGAATAAATCTGAAAAAGAAATAATCAATGCTCATTTCAATCATCTTGGTACACTTGAAAAAACTCAACTGTTATCACTTTTACTTCTTCGTAATGAGTTGAAAGAGCCATTACAATTTGTGGGTGTAGATTCGAAATTGAATAAGAGGAAAGCTTCATGCCTAGGAAAAGATATTGTTGAAAATGTTAGAAAGGTTTAGATTATGTTGGGAAAGGATCTCGATCAATGGATAAGGCCATTTCTAGAAGAGTCATGTTGACATATATTTTAAATAAAAATATATCAAGAAAAAGAAACATCTCTTCACTTTCAACTAAAATTGGTTTTAGTAGAAAGACACTAACAAAATATGTGAAAAGGAGAAAGGTTTTGGATGATAGTTCAGAAGGCAATTGGGCAATTATGTGTAGAGCTCCCCGATCTAACAGGATTGAAGATGTCCAGTTAGGAACTTGGTCTCAAATTTTTGGAATGATCATACCCATCCATCATCAAATAGTAGAGATGTTATCAGACACTAGATTGGGCTCAATGATTATGAACATCATACAAAACATTGGCTAGACATAACACAACATGAGATGTATGTGAAATTTGTAATTTGAATCCTCATATAAAGATTGGGGAAACAATGTTTGAAAGGTTAAAGCCATATTATGTGAACATAAACAAGGTTTTTGAAACTTGTTGTCGTTATCATATTGAATTTGATCTCTACTATTAGGTGTTTCAAAATATGAGAGAAGAAAGTGATGGTTTTCAAAATGCACCTCCTAAACGGGTAAGTCTGTTCATAGAATCCATCTTATGTGTGATAATGCAATTGGTCAAATAAACTACATAAAAGGACTTTGTGAAACATGTGGAAATTTGGCTAAAATGCCTTTGAGAAATGAGGATACCAACCCAACAAAGATAGTAAATTGTAAAAGTTACAAGTACGTAAAGTTTTAAACAAATTTTGGGAAAGAATCCACAAGGTTAAACTATGTAGAAGAGGAGATACCTATTGGAACATTTATGGAAAATTTTTGAAAAATGATACAACCATACATACAACATGCCTTTTTTGCTAGGTGGCAAGCATAACAGTTTCAAACATTAAGAGATACTTTCCCACCTGGAATAGTTCTATCAGTAGTCGACTTTGCAAAAAATTACTCTTTTGTACATCAAAAAGAGATTCAATCAGATTATTACTTTTCAAAGCAGATCACTATTATGGTGCATGTGTGTTATCAACATGCACAATTGGATTTGGATGGTGTTGATAGTACATATGATGAATGAGTCATTAAGAAAGAACATCACTTTCATATTAGTGATGATAAAGAGAGTGACACACTTTTTTGTACAACATTACTTTACAAAATTTTTAGAGAATTTGGCAAGCAGGCATGTAGAAATTGAAAAGCATTTTGTATGGTCAGATGGATGTGTGGCACAATTCAAATCATCATGACCATTTTATGCACTATGTAGATATAATAGAAATTACAAAATATGACATGTTTGGAGTTTCTTTGAGAGTGGGCATGGAAAGGGTGAACATGATGGCACAGGAGCTTGCATCAAACATGCTCTAAGAAAGCATCAAATGAGTTATTTAGGAGATCGTATAGACAATACACATGATGTTGTTGAATGGTGTAAGAAACATTTTGCATCAAATGAGATCGGCACATCTTCATGAACAAATCGATACATCCCACATAGAGTGTTTTGGGAGATATCAGGTATGTATAAGTTACATAAATAAAAATTTCAAACTTTAAATTATATATATATATATATATATATATATATATGTTTGAACATAAGTTTACTTTTTTTAGTTTTCAATTATTTTAAATGAATTTCTATTTTATATATATCTGTGTGTGTGTGTGTGTAATTTATAATTTTTATGTATCTAGGTGTGGATAGAAGATCGAAACATGGATGCAAGAGGGTAGACAAAACAAGATCTTTGCATTGTGTCATGAGTACAGATCATCGCCCTGGATGGACATTGTACACAAGGGATTACTCTTGTTTCTATGATGAGTGCATTTTAGAAAACTTTGAGGCATGCAACAACCAACAACATGGATATGTTAGTGAATGGAATGCGGTGCCATTAGTCATTTCTGACACATATGACGAAGATGAGGATGAAAGCTTTGAAGACATTCCTTTGATTTCAATTGATTATGACCATATTTCAAGATTGATTAGAAAGGGTATGTATGTACATACTTGATAAATTTAATGTAAATTTACAATGTAGTTATTTAACTTAGTTTAGTACTAGATGAGTTAAATTTAATGATATTTAGTCTAGACACTTCTAATGTTTTTACAAATTTTGAACCATGTAAATTTGGTGTAGGAGATGTTTTTGTAGTCATAGCCTAGAAACATAGAAGGTGTTAGCTATTATTTAATGCATTGCACAAAAGAGAGGAAGAAGCTAACACAACCTGAAACAAACAATGAAATGTTGTTTCCCACAGGTAGACATTTAAATTTATATATACATGTACATGTACATTACCTTACATTATATTATTATACAGGTTGAGTGAAAATGCTACGTGCACATGTCTTACCTCAGGTTCATGTTGTTTACCATGTAGGTTCAGTTGTAGTGTAAGGGATATATCTCAAACAAGTCAAAATTATTCAACATGGGATTCATTTTATTGACTATCAATCTAAGAACAAGGTATATTAGTAAAGTCACCTAGTAATTGCTACTGCCCTACATCTTCATGCAATTCCACATGCACATGGATGAAAAAAATGGAGAGTAGATAGTGATGATCATCAGAAAATATTACATGTTATTGAAGAGTGGGTTAAACCAGTTGTTTGAGTGAGAACTTATAGTAGTGTTTGAACTCCATTGTTTTAGTTACTTATAAAATGTTGATGACGATTATTTTAAATTTGGTTGTCCACACAAATTAGTGGTTGAAACACATTGGTGTAAGTTAATTTCTAGATGTTCTTAGGTTCCAAACTTAGAAGTACTATTTAATTCAAATTACTTAAATATAATTTTAACCATATCCCATGTTTTGATGATCACAATGTTACATATTTAATTTCCTTGTGACTTTAGGATTATCTAGATAGAAAAAATTATAAATTGATTTGTGATGCTTAATTATATGTATATTGTGTATATTTTGAGATCACATGTGTGCTATTACCATTGATTTTATCTTTATATGAACATATATACATGATTTGATGCTTATCTATTGACATGACATACATCATTGTTTTTTGTACACATCTATATGCAATTGAAAATTTTTGTCTCGAGCTAAATATGATTTTAAAACAAGTTTTGAATTCTAAAAATGTACACTATGTACACACATGATCTAAGAGTGTTTAGGACCAAAATGAACTAGTAGTCCTGACTATTGTGAATAAAAATGTAGCAATACTTGAAACATTATATTTATATTGAATATAGACGCATTATTCCTCTAAGTACACACTAGACTAAGTTGCTTTTAGTTTGTGATTTCCTTTGGATCAATTGTGGGTATGCTCTTATGAGTGTCATATGGAGTTATAACACTTTATCCTGAGAGCTTAGGGCATCGATGATAGATTCTACAATAATGAACCAAAATCAAAAGAACATTTTGTATTTAGGTGTCTAGTGCATTATGAGATCCATGGTAAGTTTTAATGCCTCAAGCTACAAGGTCTTATTTACTAGAACTTGCACCCATAAAGGAGAGGTTCAAGGAATAAGCCGATAGAAACAACTGACGAGTTTTAGAAAATTTGTCGGCGTGAATTTTTTTATGGCGTGAGACAATTCTGAACACTATAATGCTCACATATAAAAGCCTATTGACTAATTATGAGGATCAAACATAAATAGCTCTATTGAGAGATGATCCAATATAGAGTCCCCATTTTTAAGAGTCCTCAATAATTCTTTCTCAATATTCACCTTCAAATTGCTTTCATCTACTTTAATTTTTGAAACACAAACAAACTTATCATAAATTATAATTTATCTTTTTTAAGAGATTTAAATAAATAAAATATATTCTTGTAGAATTTTAATAAGATAATTTAATTATAGTAAACAATAAGATATAAATTTGATATTGCACTACTTTCTACTAAACTTGAGAAAAGATACCTATTTTAGGCTAGCCATAGAATTTCAAATGAAAATTGAGGCGACTACACCCACCTTCTTAAAAAAGAGAAATGGAGGCTAAGGCACTTTAAAAAAATTTGATTTGATAAATCCTCGATTAAAAAACAAAAATAATATTCAAGTTTTACTAACATGATAATCTATGTAAATTAATTCACATACGTGGAGTATTAATTGCATATGTTTCTTATATGGCCACAGCACACAATTGACTCTTTAAAAACACAGATATTATCAATTTAAATAGAAGGTATTTTTTTTCTTTATTTATTGTTATTATTTTTATATAAAATTGGTACAGGCAACATGCCACATAACATTAAATATGTAGCCAAGTCACTCTATTTTATGTTGCAAGTGGTTCATACAATTAAGACAACATGCCACATATAAATATATTTTCAAAAAATATATATATTTAAAAAATATAAATACAGTTTCACCTTTTATTTAATATATTTTATAGAAACAAATACCTAAATATTGTTATGACCATCATATTTAAGCCCTGAAGTCTCCATAAAATCACAAGGTTATAATATGGGCCCTACAAAACCCTACCAAAATATCTGACAAGCGCCCCTGATAAAACCAAGAATTTATAGTACACACTATAGTGTGGGCCCTACTAAATGGTGGCCTTTCTGGTTAAAGGCATAAAGGACATAAATTGATTTCATTGAGGTGACAAATTATATGAATAGCTCCTCCTCTTCTTAAGAAACAAGATTTATCTGCAAGCAATTATTCAGTTATTTTAGTGCTTTTAACCCTTTAAAGTGTAGGATTTTATTTAAGTTTGCTACTAATTTTACAATGAAAGTGGTATGCATTTATTGTTGTTGTTTTTGTTGTGGTTGTTGTAGTTGTTGCAATGTATATACACATTTCTGGTTTCTTAGGTACATATATTTCTTTTTCCACAAATCATATATATATATATATACTTTTTCATGGTAGGAAAATCTCATGGGATATGAAGATAGCGACCAAGAAGAAGAATTTGCGAAAAAATATGGCGTTTAAATTCACCAAGTATTACCTTTAAGACAAGTAGCTCCCGACAAAAGCAAAAATGAGGACTTTGTTCCCAGAATTATGTTGGAAGATTTTTCTTCAAATGCACCTCAAATTTTTTTCCCTTGTTCTCTTTTATGTGGTATAATGCAGCGTATTTTTCCTAGTATAGAGGTATTTTCTGAGGTTGTAAGAAATTGAGCAATGTGGTTTAGTGGTACAAAGTGGGTTGACTTTCTGGAAATCTTTTGAGGTTCAATTCTCGAGGCCTTGTTTTGATTCTCGAGAAGAACATGAAAATGTAGTGAAATGTGAGATGAGTTACTTGGTATGAATTACCCAGGTTCTATTCTTATGAAACATGTGAGAAAATCTGAAATAGAAGATGGGCTAACCATAAAATAGTCGAGATCTTAATCAATAGGGGTTTATTAAATGAAGGGAAAAAGGAGCATGCAAGAAAAGGATAAGCTTTAGCTCCAATTTCTAGAGAATTAACCTAGTTATTGTATGGGGACCTTTCCACATTTATTTAGCAGGTGCTCCTAAGAAAATTTAAGAATATCTTGCATGTAAACTGATCCCATATTGTATTAAATTTTATGTTGTACTACATCAATTTTTAGAATTTTCATGAAATCTACCATAAATAGAAGATTTAAAGCTTTGAACTTTAGAAAATTATTGTTGTTAGCCTGTGGAAGGGATTTAGGAACATCTTGCTGGTAAAATAGTCCCATTATACATTAATTTCTCTGTTCTTCTACTGCATTTCTTTAATATTAATGAAAGTTGTCATAAAGAAAATTAACAAAAGATTTGAACTAATATGCAATTATCATTTGGCAACAAATTTACTTAAAACAAAGGATACCGAGGATATGGGTATTGCTTTTTTTGTCATCATGCAGTTTGACAGGTTGCAAAGGTTCCATGCGACTCTTTATGGATTAATTTTTTATGTTTCTGGTGGTCTCATTTAATTTTTTAATTAGCCTAATATATAATTTGATTTTCTTTTTAAAATAATTGTTATAGCATATGAGGTAGAGATTTATGTTAATATTGTCTTCTTTTATCAAAATGTGGGATATATAAATGTGGTTATCTTTGTTAAGAGTAGATTTTTTATGGTTACATGATCATGGCATAATTGATTTTCAAGATGAATTTGGATGATAAGGTTAGTTGTTTTTTTTAATTTTCCATATTGTATGTCCAAGTTCTTGAAGATCTAAAACATACGTGCTCGAACCATGTAATCATAGCAATTTTTGAAAGTTGTATATGTATATTTAGGTTCATATTTAAATGAACTTGAAACGTGTACATGTATATATATAACATAACATATACCCATAACATTTAATGTACATTTAACATGTTTAACATAACATATAGGTCCATAACATTTAATGTACATTTAGCATGTTTAACATATATAAATCATCTACTCATGAGTTCTCTAAATGGATATAACATAAATACAAACATGTACATGTACATGTAGATGAACATAAACATTTAAACATAAGCAAACATGTACATAGATGAATACTTAAGCTCAAACACATACATATGTATATCATAAGCAAATGTATGTAATCAAGTCCTTGTCTAAATGCACATGTCAATATTTCAAACATAAATCATCACCTGGACAAATGTGATCATGTCAAACATGGGAAACACATGTATATGATCTCCATATATAAACACATGTACATATCATATTTAAAATGTATATATGTAATCAAGTCCAAGGACAAATACACATGTCTAGAGATCATCAAATGTACCATAACATCAAAAACTCATAAATGCAAATGTCTATATATATATGTAAATATCTGGAAATGTCTATCCATGCAACATCAAATGTACCATAACATAAAAAACTCATAAATGCAAATGTATATATATATGTAAATATCTGGAAATGTCCAAGCAAATGGACCTCTAGGTGGCAGCCTAATCATCATGTCGACTCCTAGTCGAGTGACCCTCTAAATGAGAATCCTACTCTAATGGATGTGCCGAGCCCTAGAGATAAAATTGTATACATGTACAATGTGTTAAATACATTATATATATAGTTCACTATTTAAGAATGTATGTATAAATATATATAGATATACATGTATACAAATTTAAAACTTACGTGTCCACTGACAACAGTATCATCAACTAAATCACACCGACGTATACGATCTGACCTCAGGCCAGGAGTAACATCATGAGGTATCTCCATCTACAATATATATATATATATAAATATATAAATATATATAGACATCATTTAGTTAATTTACTAAAATCTAAATAATTTTTAAAAAATTGAATTAAACATGTGCATGCACATATACATATAGATACACATGTACCTACTATCAAGTGGCATAGGATCCGAACCCTCTGCAATGGCCACCTCCACTAAATCATCCAAATGAGTCATCTGAGTCGTGTCATGATCTAATGTATTCGTCTGAGCCTTCTCATGTCATAGTAATGATGAGCGAAGGGGACTAACCAGCTGAGATGGCATCGATGACAAATTTGAACGCGTCAACATCTCCACAAAACCTATAGACTGCATCCTCTCCAGGTCATCTAAAGGATTAGTAGCCTATGCAGAAATTGAATGATCCATAGGTGGATCCTGATGTGCATTGGTGTTGGGCCTGGTAGGGTGATGAGAATGATGGGATCCTAAATGTGAATGAATAGATGTACCCAGATGATCTCTAACCTAGTCTATAGAGATCCCAAGCTCTGATGCGATGGAGGCATATGCCTCCAAGAGGTCCTCAACCAAACAATGCAAAGTACTCCATGCCATCTCTCCTGTAAGAACTTCTAATTGTGCGAGTGTAGGGATGTCCACCATAGCATAAGGATAACAATCAATGTTGTTGCACTGTGTTGTAAATGAATATCTAGATCGTGGATATCATGACATCAAATATTGACCCACACGATCACTAGTTATCCTAGTGGCAGCAGCTGCAATATCGCCGACATTGTCAATTGCTTCCCTTTGGAAAGTAATGACAACATGATCTGTTGAGGGGACCAGGGCTAGGGAGATAGCAAGAGACCTCTTGCCAACCAATGTCCTATACGCTAGGGCCGCCTGATCTGCTCAACAATAAGGGTCCCTATTAGAAACCCTACCGTTCCCCTGACCAAAATATCCTGGAATGTCACAGTAGTTGACTTTGAGGCCCTAATGAACCTCAACATACAACTATTGTGCAAAATATAAGGGAATTTGGTCATTATTTGGATAACGACCAAAGATAGCAAGAAACTGAGGGTAGATCAAACTAGCCATAGCACCATCCACACATTTGGTAACCTGGTATGCCTTCACCTTAGGCTTATCCTGATAGAATGGAAAACATTAGGATTTAATGGATTCTTTGGTCACCAAACCCTGAATATGAGAAAGGGAAACATCACCACAAACTTCTTCCTGCATGTGGGAAAGAATAGCAACTACAACATCAGGGGAGTATGCACTTGTGTCTCTAATTTTATCCCTAATTTTTTCTAGGCTTTCTAATATGGACTTGCATGTGTCCTTATATATTCCTATGTTGGTACCATCATTTAGGGAAACTTTCAATCTCTCGATCTGAATATTAGTATGTGCAAATAGTTCCTGAGGTGGAATTGGTGCATTTGCCATGTGGTGTACCTGAAGGAGCAATGAGGTTCTTGCTTTAATATCTATAGAGAATCTAGAAATACTAGATGTACACATTTAATTTAAATTATTTAAAATGTAACTATTTAGAAGTGATCTAGAATGTATTTCTCTATCTATAGTTCTTGTATGCATGTGTGTAATAAATAATGTTTAACTTAGAAACAACTAAACAAGTGAAACTAGTAAAATAATTTGAAGTATTAATAAATCTAATGTAATTCACTTCAAGTGAATTTCACCAAAATGTAGAAACTTGTAAAATATATTTAAATATATATAAAATGATCTAGGATCACTAAATAAATGCAACTAAATAGCAATCAATCAAAACCTAGATTAAATCTTCAATTCCATATATAAATAATTATAAATTTTAAGCCCACCCATATCACCTCACACTGAATTCTTTTATCCTAATTAAAGATAACATTTAAATAATAACCTTATCTCTAAATAATCTAACAATCTTAAAGCATTTCACTCAAGACTGTATTCTTAACATGAGTTAAAATGTCAATGAAAGAACCATATCTAGATACAAGAATACATTGACTTGGATAGGATATATATAATAGGTCGTTAATAAAAATATTTTTTAATTCATCGTCAAGGAAATTTTGTTTTATTTTAGCACAAAGAGATTGGAATTGAATGATATAATCATTGATACATATTGTACAAGCTTGAGCTCACTCAAACATGGTTTTTACATCTATAATTTTCTCTTAGAAGTGATTATGGAAATTCTAGTTGTTTGATCAAAATAATGGAGAGATATAGGATTCAAAGAATAGAACCATTGAGTAACATAGTCTCTAGGAGTGTGAGGGAACAAATTATCCAATATATTGTCATCTTAAAAGCATCTCTAGAGTCTAAGAATGTTGAATTAAAAGCTTGTAAATGAGTATTCTCATCACCTGTGACATGATATACACTTTAAAGTGAAGTTAAAAAAAAACAATTGATAATATAGGTAGTGGATAGGTCACAATTTCAGAAGCTAGTGATTTGTGATGTGATGGAGAATAAGTAATGGAATTTTTCCCACTAGGCATGGAATTAACTTTTATTTTAACTCTATCTAGATTTTACAAATGTTCTTAGAGGACCGTGGAGGTGGGGATATTAGTGGAAACAATAGCATGAGAAATAGATTACATGCAGTACATACACTACCATTAACAACTACTATAAATGGATGACACTTCACACCTACATGATTATTTCAGCCCTATTCAACCATCCCACTATATCAAGTGGTATATGGGTGGATGGAAATAGGTTACATAAGATATGATCCTTGAGCATCTAAATAAGTACCAACCTAATGACCTTTTAAGATGTTATCTTGAATTAATTGTTGGGGCATGATCTTAACTATAACATTTATAATGAGACAATATTGTGGTATATGTGCTTAAATCTTGTGTGGGCATAACTCAAATTTACACGTTTAATTACAACTAGACCATGGGCAAAGGAATGACATACCTAATGTATCATGAATTCTTCAGGAAGACTAGCCATTAACCTTAACCATGAAACTTCCTCATAAATGAATCAACATGGTTACTTATTGAGTTACATGTAGGTTGCTAGAGACAATTGGAATTGGGCATGGCCCCCCATAAGCCACATCTAATACCAATACTTAGAGACAACATGTGTGTACCTAATTTAACAATGAGTACATGTCAAAACTGACTTGGTTTGACCAATATATTATAACAAAACTAGTACTTTAGAAAGAATGATCCACATTACTCTCTTATCAAATTTATCTTTTCTATCACAATTGATCTCTCAACCATCTAATCTTATATACAATTCTCAATTCAAGGTATTTTGATTGACTATCCAAACCCAAATTACAAATAATATTTTAAAATTTAATATTTCAAAAAAAATGGGTTACCAATATATTTCTCAATGCAATTAAGTTTGTCTTGCGATAAAATTCTTTTGAATATCATTCTTTAAAGATGCCAATTTATGCAATAAAGTATGTACTAAAACTATGTTGACTTGTGTTGTGTATAATTGTGAATATGACATGTCTTGATTGTGCAATTAAATGCAAGTAATTCATATTGAAGTAAGAAGATTTTTACTAAGGAATCATGATTCAAATTGTTACATTGCAACAACTTTAATTTAATTTCTCTTATGTCTGCATGCCTTATACATAGATTAAATTTCTCTAATATTGGTGACTAACAAATTATACATAGACCATTATAACCATCTTTAAATTTCTATGATTGAATCAATATTAATCTAGCAATTTGGGTCTATGTGACAAGTGTGAGTGCTAAACTTTTTAATAACCAACAAACATGACTGCTCCCACATAACACATTCTCTTACAAATCATGTCCTTTGTAAAGTTGAAGTCTTATTGATATATATTTTTTATCAACGTGGATGGTACAAGAAAATATTATGTATATGAATGTATTTTAAACAAATCTAGTCTAAAAGTACTGATTCAAATTAGTCATACTTAATTGGTTGATGTTTTACTCCTAAAGATTTTGGTCCATATAATTCAATGATATCAAATCCCAACTTAACAATTATAAGTCACTTGATATCTCATGTTTCAAACTTTACAAGCATCGAATGATTTCATAGTTTTTTGTGTTTAAAAAAAGTCTTTTGTACAAAACTAAAGGAAAGTTTTTGTGTGTATAATGCCACTAAAGAACAAGTTCAAAGTAGAAGAATTATGATCATATAAATTATTATATCATCATGCAAAATGTGGTTTAGCATAGATAAATCATGCCTGCACATAGTTTGACAGGCTAACTCAAAGAAATGTGGTCTCATGGAATGCCATGATTGAAGGATATGCACAAAATGGATTTGATGAAAAGGGTTTAGAAACTTTCAAGAAAATGTAATTGGCAGGTGTAAAGCCAAATTTCACAACTTTTTCCAGCATCCTCCCTGGCTGTGCGAAAATGGGAGCTTTGGAACAAGGTATGGACATCAATCGAAGCATAAAGGATAGAGGAATTTTGTCAGATGTTGTAGTTGAAATCACCCTGGTTGACATGTATGCAAAATGTTGAAGCTTAGATAGTGGTGAGTAAATGTTGTCTCATGGCAAACTGCCCTAGTTGGCATGTATGCAAAATGCCTAGCTTAGACAGCAGTGAGGAAATGTGGTCTCATGGAATGCCATGATTGAAGGATTTGCACAACATTGATTTGATGAAAAGGCCTTAGGAACTGTTGAAAGAAAATGGAATTAGCAGGTGTAAAGCCAAATTTCACAACCTTTTCCAACATCCTCCCTGGTTGTGTGAAAATGGGAGCTTTGGAACAAGGTATGGACATCAACGAAGCATAAAGGATAGAGGAATTTTGTCAAATTTTGTAGTTGAAATTGCTTGACATGTATGCAAAATGTGGAAGCATATACAAATCGACTGCCGTAGTTGACATGTATGCAAAATGTGGAAGTATATACAAATCAATGATGAGAAACTAAGAAAGTGAGAAAGTGATGAGATAAAATGCATACCTGGTTAGCTGGAGGGTGATGTGGACAGCATTTTTTGTCTTCTGGGGTTTGGTTAGTCACTCTCCTAGGGCCCTGGGGTTTGACAGTCATTCTCCTAGGGGGTTTGGCAGTGAAACTATCATTTTTGATAGTTAAAAATGCTTTATAAAAAAAACCCTTAACAAGTGGGTTCAAACGAACACCTGTTCATTCGAACCCATTATTTTTATTATTAAAAAATTGATCTTACCATAGGTTCAAGTGAACCCTCCAATGACATGGGGTTTTCTAAACAGGGGTGTTCGAGCGAACCCATTTATGTGTTCTAGTGAACACGCCCGTTCGAGCAAACCTGTCCAAAAACAATTTTTCATGCATGAGCAAATTTCCTTCCTCAATGCAATTGTAACCCACTATTGTGGGATCACCCAAATGCAAGGTAAATGATCATGAAATGATGAAATGTTGTAGTTTATCTCAGATCTGATGTAAATATTAGAAAATTAAATGTTTTCAATGATATGCAAGGAAAATATGCAAAACTATGCTTGTAATGCAAGCTTGGAATACTTTTTTTTTTTAAATTTTTCAAATTTATGCAAGAATTTTGAATATATGATGATGAATATGGTATGAATGAGTGCAAAACTGATTACAACACTTAGCAAGATGCAAGTTCATTAAAAACACAGGTTCACCAAAATGATATATATGAAAAGTGGAATGATGAGGTTCAAGTGTAGCTTATGGTAGATTCAATCAAACCCTCCTTTCACATATACCATTCAAGGACATAAACTGAGTTAAGTCACTTATGTTGCAAGAGGACTCAGCTACATGTTTGGTGTCACTTTGAGATGATAAGGAAAGTTGGAATGTATTGATGAATTTGTTAAACCCTAATCCTATTAATCCTTAAACCCTAATTATATGATTCCAGATATAGACGAACAAATCATGACAAATGATCGCATAGGAAGGCACTAAATACATGTATTAGAAACATACTATGATTCAGATTCTATAAAGCAGAAACTTTGGGGACAAGGGGTGGGCGCCTGAGTCTGATAAGGCAACTTTTTTTGCAAATCTAAAACAATGATCTGTATCAGACTGCAACCTACTTCAGAGTTTCCAGAAAATTCAAAATAGAGGACATTGGGGTGGACGTCCTAGTCCAAAAAGGAATATTCTCTGCTCTTTTCTTCAGACCCTGAATCTTTATCTTCTGCTCTGATCTCCTACAACTCCTCTCTACAAGATCCCACACCTGTAACCTACAATCACAAGAGAGGGGTTGGGGTTGTGGTGTTTAGGAGCTTGCCTTTGTCAAGCCCCAGAATGGCATTCAAGCCTTCCAACATTGTTGTTAGATAGATTATGTGTCCTTGGTGGATAGAGGC
Organism: Cunninghamia lanceolata; assembly: GCA_027924645.1. Taxonomy (NCBI): domain Eukaryota; kingdom Viridiplantae; phylum Streptophyta; class Pinopsida; order Cupressales; family Cupressaceae; genus Cunninghamia; species Cunninghamia lanceolata. The sequence goes on from BSBN01000892.1 coordinate 577,586, forward strand.
AAAATCAAATGATAAGATAGATTGATTGAAACACAAATAGATATCACCTTAGAGGTGAAACCCTCACATAGATGAAGAGCCTTCAAATCATGAGGAAATGAGTTGATGGAGCTAAATCTGCAACAAACACATACAAACACAACACAATTCTACTCTGCAACACAATGAATGCCTTGAATGTTCTTTGCTTAATGATCATAAGTTTGCCTTAATCAAATAGGAGTAAAATGAAGTCCTAAACATGTTTATATATACATTCCCACTAACATTTGTAATTCAAATTGAAAAGGCAACAAAGGGAAACCTTTTAACGGTCATAAACTAACACTTTTAAATTTAGGTCCTAGCAAAATAGGTCTAGACTAGGGCACGGGCGCTCAAGTCCAAAGGGCTATTTTTAGTCATGATTATCATTTAGGATAGGCCCCTAAGCCCTATTTGTCATGGGTTTTGGGGGAAATTGCTCCAAGATAAGTTTTACACATGCATGATTAAATTAAGGGGACCTCAGAGCTAAACTATGAGGTAAAAAGTCCTAAGGGGACATTTTATGACATAACATGCTGACACTTTAAAACAACAGATCTACCTAGTAATGTAAAATGAGAGAACTAGAAATTACCTATAACAATATTCTATATATAACTATAGAGAATGAAATTATGCTTCCTTGAATAATTCATTAAATCCATGGAATACCAAACATTCTTTATGAGCCAAAATTCAACATGTTACAATTAGGTGTCTTTATTCTATACATCTAGTTGTAGAAATGATTTACATTCAAATTAGAGCAGAGTTGTGGATAGGCATTGGTTCCTGATACAAGATGCCCTATATTATTGGGTTTATATTTAAGAAATATTGAAATGGACTAGAATAAAGGGGAAGGTGCTTTTTGGTGAGTATTATACATTTTATTTGTTCTTGAAGCCATCAATCTTTATTTTCAAACTTTTGAAACATATTTTTTTAGAGTTTAAAAGATTTGATGTAGAAGTTCTAATCTATTTTCAATAGTAAAAGTGGCAGGGAAGACACACTGTTATATAAAAATTCTATCCATTCTAAAAATAGGTTTTTTAATTTAATAAAATCATTCCAAATAGTTTTTCAAAGAAAACCCACAAACAAATTACTCTCTATGGCCAACACCCACCATGATATTTTGTCAAGATTGTACAAAGAACTTGAATACAGAATTACCATGTATTATGCAAACACAGAAACAAAATCAATACTATTAAGATGTTTATAATTTACATACACTTAGACAAAACCACAACCACAAACTCAAAACCAACAACATAGTTAGATTTACATAAACACTTCACAAGACCATAATCAAGGTTTTAGGCAATGGAACCTCATACAACTAGTGAGCACCAACAAAAGATTGCTTATCATTTTTATTCAAGGACCATCACCCACATACTGAATGTTAGCAAAACAAGAAACATAAGAAATTTTCTTGAAAATACATTATCATAAAACAATAAGGGGTAAATTGAACATGAGCTTGAGGATGCCCCCTAATAAAGGGATGCTTTTATTCAACATATAATTATGAGTTGTATTGGCCTTGATAAATGGATGTTTTTATTTAGTGTATTACTCTGAGTTGGTATTGACCTTGATGAGTAAGCTAAAAATTTAGTTGGTAGAAAAAATGTACAAGTCAATGATAAATTTAGAAATGGTGTAGAAATGGGTAAATAGGCACATATTGTAAGAATGTTTCCCTAACATTTAGTTTCATTTCTTGATACAATTAAACTTTGAGACTGAGTAAAATCAATGCATTTGGAGAAAGAGGCAGTATGGCTATTCTTACCTCTGACTTGATCACAAAACAAGTTATAATCAGGTGAATTGCACTTTTTTGCAGTTGATTATGAGGTAGGAAGATGACAACAGGCCTTCCTTGAAATAAAGCAATGAGTTTAAATTGGTTTCTCATTAATCAGGGACAACACATTGATCCCAGCAAGCTGAGTTGCCTGAACAAGAAGATAATCGAGATACTTTGAGGGAGATGGAAAAGAAGATACCATGCTAGGTTTCACAAGGCCCAGTATAAAGCAAAGATGTGAGATGCAGAATGTGGAAGTGTAGACAAGACATGTGAATGGCTTCGCAAAATGTCATGCACCCAATTGTAGGCCCACGTGCCCTTCCTACAAAAGGAGGTAGAAAACAAATTAGAGTAGGTTTAATTTTTTAGCAGCTCAAATTTTCATTAGACAGAATTTATCCAATTTAAACAAATTTAGAAAATGCATAGCAATTGGCTCAAAAAACTCAAGAACAAAAAAATTTAGAGTTTCTATGAAATTTTTATATCCCTTTCTCTGATTGGCTAGTTGCTTTCCTCTAATTTTTACAAATGAATAATAGACTGCTAAACCAAGAAAAATAACAATGTCTAATCAGGAAGCTGACAAATACTATTTTCATATACATTGAAAATTGAAACGGGGACTTGAAAATTTAGTGTCGTTAAAAAAATTGATCATGCACAAATATGAAGACAAAAAATGGAGGGAGATGAAAACATAATTTTCCCTGCCGAATGCAGGGACTAATAATAACATATATAACTATATATCCAAATATACAAAATAAGTATCCAAATAGCAATACAAAACATTATCAAATTATATCATATATAAAATCCAATATAAAATTACATGATGAAGAGAAAGACATAAATGCCTAAGGACCTTACTCCAGGGAAGCAAACAAAAGAAAAAGATTGATAAAAGAATCATACGACAACATGAATAATTGTATGATTAATATTGGAGCGTACAGTAGAGTTAGGGTGCAAAAATTCTAAAAAATTAATTTAAAGTTTGTATGATGATAAATGACCATATGCCGGAGTAAGCTTTTGGAAGTTTATTAAGGTTTTTACTTTTTTCCTTTTCCACCCATTGCAAAGCAATACTCTTCCTTTATTGTTTTTTCATTATTTTTTCCACATATGACCCATCTTGTAGTGCACTTTACAACTTCATAAATTTTCTTTGTATCTCTTTCCTACCCACTTCAAGGTGTTTTTTCATTTTTCTTTATTTTCCTCTAATGTCCATTGTGATCATCTTCTCACTTCAATTTTCTATTGATGCATATACTGCGGATAGGGTCTTTTATAACATTCTTTACCACAACATGGAGTGATGGACTGTAGATTATTTTTTAATAATTCCTCTATCTTTAATCAATTATATTTATGGCTTCTGCAACCATGATCATTTTTTTATCACCTTCTAATCCCAGATTGGCTTTTATGAGCGTGAAATCTTTATACTTAATGTCCTTACTTCCAAAAAATTATGTGTTGGTCACCCACTTTATATTCCATAAACTCTTAAGGATAAGTTTGATGAATAGATCCTTCATAGTCATCTTGTTATTTTCCTTTTCCTTCTTCAATTTCTACAGAGTTATGATTACGCTGCAAGACTTCATAATTTTCTATTTGTCAATGGAAGGGATCTCCAAGAGATTTGGTTTCATATTTCAAACAAGATTGTAACTCTAGAACTCCTTCATTGTTTGACTCTATGGTATCTGAGTACTTATCATCTAAGAATTCTTTACCAAAGTCCAATCTGATGATTTGTCAAATGAGGCTACTTCTTTGTTGATTTATTGGTTCTTCAAGTTGATGATGTATTTCTAGCCTTAATTTGATAGATAATAAGAATATTCTTCTTCTAGTTATGATTGGCCTTGGCCACTATCAACCAACCTTGGCCCAATAATACATCACAAGATTTTTTCTTTAAAGATATGACTATGAAATTCAAAATGAATGGTAGGGTTCCAATGATTACCTTTTGGGCCATGAGTACTCCAAGCACATTGAAGTCATATTGATCCACTCCCATCAATTATAAGGTTTGTGGTTATATTATAGGTTTCTCATGATTCTTCCTAGTTTCTTCTGCAAGTACGTTCACTCACAATCCACAATTGACAATAGGATTAGTTCAAGTATACTTCATAATATTTCCATGTGTACCACTATTGGCCAAAATGCTAAGTTCATTGTCAATAGCATGGGGGTCATTTGATCCCCCAACAAAGAAGGCTCTATGATCATCTTCTTTTGTTTTATGCAGTTTCCCTCACCCAATATTATGTCATTTGACATGACGTTTTTATGTTCCATGGTGTGGTTAGAAATAATTTGATCATTTGTAGTTATGGTTTCCTTTAGTTCCAGAATGTTATGCAATAAACTTATTACAAGTATTGAGGTTTACAACAATCACCTTGCAATATCCATGTCCAAACTAAGTTTGCTTGTAGTTGTTTCCTTTGCATGGGTTTACTACCTTTTTTAATCATTTGCTTCTCAACCTCCATTCTTGCTTCAACCAACATTTTCTTCTATATGGGTGGGTCAAAGTAATCTAGCTTTCTTACTTGAAATCTAGTTATTGCCATTAATTCACCCTTGTTGATTACATCAATCATATTAATTTTGACTTTCTTTGGACAGTTATCATCTTCATGATCATCAAATTCACCCCATTAGCTCAAAACTTTGGAAGTGTCTTGATTGGTAGAGAAATATCTTGATAAATGACTCCACTTGTTGCACTTTTGATAGTGTAAAGTTGGTCAGCCTTAGCCATCATATATTCATCTTTTATCTCCAATTGCATTCAAGTGTTTGTTGTTTCTTTGGTTTTGGTGTCCACCAAGTGATATGATTGTAGACACATTAATGGAGGTACATTCAATATTGGTGCATCTCCTTTAGGAAAAATTACTTGGACAGTCTTGTTTTTTAGATTGTATGCACAATCCCTAATTGATTAACTTGTGACTTGGCATATTTCACAAAACATATTTTGGGCCTAATTAGTTTTGGCATGACCTTCTATTTTATTTTCAATACACTAAAGTTCTTTACCTACTTGTTTTGCATCCTTCTTTATCTCTTTTGTCATCCTCAACATGTCTATATGAAGAGCCTACACTAATCCTAATTCATTATCACTTGAATTTGAATCATCTTAGCTTTCCCTTAAGCAAGAGGAAGTCTTGTTTTCACTCTCTATGTCCATGGATTAATTGTACACATCCTCGTATGATGGGGAGGTATTATTTTCATATTCTTTTGTAGTGAGGGTATCAACCCTTTAATGAACCATCACTTGTTTAACCCATTAGTCAGTTCCTTCTCCAATTTCTTAGTAATTCGTTGAGAATTTTGTTATAAGCTCTCACATTTTCATGTTTGCTTTATTGAGTATTATAAATTTGTGACAATCTCATTATCATCCCACAAAAGTTTGAACTCTAGTTCAAGCGCCTTCCTTAGTTTGTCCCATGTGGCTTTTTCAGTAACTATAATATGGGTGTACCAATCAATCACCACTCCTCACAATGTGGGTTTTAGATATCTCAACAAATTTCAATGGTTTGTCTACCCATTTTCCATCCATATAGTAATATGCATTCTATAGTGCCTTACAGGATCTTAAGATCTACCTCCACTAAACTTTGACAGTTTTTGCCTTTCGACATTTAAATTTGCTAAATGGTTCACCATTGCTTGATGTGTTGAAGTTTCTAGAACCTTCTCCTTAGGAAGTTTTGATTGAGATGTTCCTTTATTCCTTGATCACTTCCAATCATGTCCATACCCTTGACCCTTCCAAATAATTTGGTGGTCTAGACACTACTACCACCCTCAAGTTCTCTTCTTCTATCTCCAACCCTCAATCTTGGTGTCTTAGGTTTGGATTCCTCTTTGATTATAAAATTGTCAATGCCTCAAAGATTTCTTTTGTACACTTCCTGCTCTTCATCTACCAATAAGTCCTTGGCCTTTATTTCATCATGAAAACTTCCCTCATCTAGAGGAGACTCAATCAACTCTAGAGATTTAGTTATTTCTTCCTCCAACCAAACTTTATCGACAAGATTAACACTCTTCTTTAGGAAGAGGGAGTTGATTGCCAACCTTGACACACTCTTCCTCCATACACTCTTAGACATTTGCAATCAGTTGTATTTTCTTGTGTCTTCATTCTTGACTATGGTTTCAATTCATGCTTTGGCTCTGGCTTCTGATTTGGTTCTTATGATGTAATTGTATTGATAGATTTTCTTTGTAGAGTCTTCTTATTTGTTCTCTTTGTTCCATTAGTCTTAGAGATTGTTTGATCTCTTGGTTCTAACCACATTATGCTTTTCCTACCTTTGTTTGGGTCTAAGGGCATTAATTTCATCAGTCTCCCATATAGTTATTGATATTTATTAACTGGGGTTGACTCTTTATAAATTTGACTTGACTTTGTATTGGCAATGATGTAAATATTCACTTCTTTGTTTGATAAGACTAATGATTGCATAAATAAACATACAACACAATGTATACTAAATTGAGTAACATATATATAACAATTAAAGCTTTATCATATAGAGTTCTTTATAGAAAGCTAGACTAGAGAAGATTAGCCAGGGATTATACTCCCTTCCCAAACTATGAAAATTATATTTAAAATACATGGCAGTTACTAATTAGAACATGACCATCGACAACCACTTACAACTAACTCCTGATGACTACCCACAAGCTGACAAATAATTAATACATAGTTACATACAACATAAAGTAACAAGTTAATTATTATAAACTATAAAGTAGGATGTGAAGGTAGTGGTAAATTGATGGTTGGTGGAAGGGAAAATGGGTTGACAAATAGGTAATGTTGGGCCTGGGAGTGAGAAGGAAGGATGATAGAAGGTTCATGGTAATGAGAAGGGAGGGAAGTTAGCATCCCAACAATTTGGCTAATTCCTTTTAACATATCCAAGCTATATGATTTGGTCATAAGGAGGCATTAAAGCTCATTGACTAGAAATGATAATTGTGCATCATCATCTAACTTTCTAAATTTCTACTTTAAGAGTTGTCATTTTTTTGTCATCTCACTTTTCTAATTCTCAATTGATTTGAAGAGGGCATCATGATCATATATTTTATCATTATTGAGGTAGAAAGATGTAGTCATATTTTTAATAATAGGCATTACAAAAGAAGCCCTTGTGATGCAAGGGTTTAACTTATGACTTCACATAATGGGAAGAGAGCTTGTAATTTTCTTCAACATGTAAGACTAAAACAACAGCTTAAAGAACACATGATTTATCAATGGACAAAACATGATAGATCCAAAATGTGAAAGTAAATGAAGACTTAACCTAGTGCTAGGCTCTAGGTGGTGTGAGTAATTAGGTCAGAGTTCACAATTAATGTGTAGGATAATAAATGCATTATATCCTACAAATGATGATCTAGATATAATCGAATAATAGAATAATATGAATAAAAAATCAATCTAAAATTAAGAGCCAAGAGACTAAGTAGATAGAGAATGATTGAAAGGCTTATTGCTTTTAATGAGGTGGTGGGTTTGACTTTCTTTGTTGACTTAATAGTGCGTTGCGAAAAGTAATCAAAATAAAATTTACAATGAATATGTGATCAAAGCATTACGAAAAAAATTGCTTGGAGATTGCCACTATTGTGTACAAGGCTACAACATGAAACCTAGTCTCAAAATAGGCTACACCATGCTATTTAGTCCATTTGTCATTGCTTTGGTTTGAAGCTAATGTGTGTCTTTTGAAATCATTTTGCTTCACCTTAAATTTGGTTTTGTAGAGGATAGTGCTTGTGAGCCTATGGAAATGAATGACAAAGTGAGCAAACCAAACATACTAATCTACTCCATTCATTAGCATAAAAACACTTCAAGATTAGACAAAGAAGACTAAAAATATAATGAAAATCATATACCTTAATCCCCACTAAAGCCTCCTTGATGCACCAAGTAACTTGATGGATGTGTCCAAGGATAAAGTTGGGGAGAGTTGGAATGTTGAAAATGGCAACATAACCTTGCATTCAAGAGTTGTATCAAAATGTCCTCCAAGAGGATCTATTTATAGGATTTGGGGATGGAAGATGGAGGGCTAGGATCATTTTGGAAGATCAACAGCTCTCATTTCTTGAGAGGATTGGAGGCATGAGAAGCCTCCAAGTGGAAAGCAATGAGAGGTGATCAAATGGGTTCCCTTGATTCAAGGAAAATCAAGGGTGGAGATCATGCTTTGGAAAGATTGGATGGTGGAGATGGAAAAGGTAACTTTTGGAAGGTTTTAAAAATCTTCTCCATGCTTCTATAACATAGAAAATTGCATATCCTTGCAATTTCACGCTACGTTTTGCAACTACCTCAGTGTTTGCACATTCCCTCTACATATAGGCTACGGTTTGTGTGATTTTAGGATTCTTACTTTCATTTCTCTCAAAATCCATTCTAATGTTTGGTTACTCACTTGATCCTAAGGTGACCTATGTGACCAGGAGTTGGTTTTTCCTAGACCTGAGTGCTCCATGTGGATGTCCACGCCACGCACTAGCATCCCATATCAACTTGTTGATAGGTAGCCATTTCTAAGCATTACCACTGACCTTTGGTGATCATTTCATTCCAAAAAAAGTCTCTCTAAGGTGCAAAATGACTCTTTGTATGCATATTTTGTGATTTGTGCCCTCTCTTGGCAGATTTAGGGAAATGAATTGAAAAAAAACAATTCATTCATTCACTCATACACTCTCATATTCTCATTCTACAAACGCTCTTAAGTTTTTAACATTTTGGACTAGTTTTTAGCACTCTTCTTTGGTGAATGCAAATTCTACAACAATTTTATGATCTTGTGGTATTGCTCTAAAGCTCTTGGAGGTTGTGGTTCACTCTTGTGTTCATTGTGGGAGTTCTTCCTAGCTGGTGTTTGAAACTGTGCATTAGATTTGAGCTCTGGTTGATTGAGAACTTCCTATTCTTCATCCATCTCATAAGATTGTTCTATTATTGTGTTTTGATAATTTATATTCCAATCTATTTTGCATTGAATAGTTTAGCATGGTGTAGACCACCATTTTCTTATTTTGTACTGACTCCATGTTTGTGGGTTTCTTCCCCGTAGACCAAGGAAGTAAATCTTTTATTTTATTTGTATTGTTATTGCTCTTACCTTCCTAGACACACTTAAGATAGGAACACACACATATTTCCATTTCTTTGCTGGTTTATACTCTTTATCAAATCACTACTGGTGGAGATCAAAAGACCAAAATTGGGACTTGACTGAGGCAAGTCCCTATGTAGACCAACCCTTCCATTCTTCTCCTTTTGTAGGTTTTTGTTGAGGTTGAAAGCACTTCAATTGCACAAAGGTTTTGTTGAGATTTTATTCTCCTTTCATCTTACTTTATTGCATCTCATTTTCATAGTCATTTTCAGCTTTATTTTGAAATTTGTGTTATTTGGAAGTTGTTGGGTGTCTTTTTTGTTTGTTGTTGTGTTTTGCAGGTGTTCTAGAATCACACAGGTCTAGAAATTTCTATTTTTGATACATTTTTGACTCCACCACCCAGCACAGACATCCTCGTGGTGCATTTCCATCCAAAATAGTGAGATCCTCCTTCTGACTACAGGTTCCACTTGCTTGTCTTTTTCTATTTCTGTTACTTTCTTTTCCAAATTTTGTTTACAATACTTTAATTCCAGCATTTTGTTCTCTTCCCTTTGGTTGTCAGGCACCTAGATTAGTTGTATTGCTTTAATTAGGATGCATAGTGGCTCTGTCAAGTCCTAGTGTAGGATCTTGTTTATCTAATACCTTAGACTGCAGAACTTGAGTGTAGTTGTTAGTGGAAGATTCGCTCAATTGAAGTCATTCAATTGAGAGGTATTTTTTCCTACACTACATTTTGGTGAACTCAATGTGTTTCTCACTTAATTTCTTTCTTCTTTTTCATGGTTCTTGCTACATTTTGGTGAAATCAGCTTTCTATATTTAAAACTGTTATTCTTTGATGTTCCTTTCATTAGAGTGAACCTGCTATCTTGAAACAAAACAACATTTTCCTTTCATCACTTAATATTGTGTGTCGTGAAGCCTGAATGTAGTTTATGAGTTTTATGACCCTCTCTTCAAATTATCTATACATTGTGTGTAGGAGTCTAATAAATCACTCTATAGCATTTTCTACTAATCATACCACACTTGTTCACTCAGCTCCTAATTTCACTCATCTTTCTTCTAAACAAATTAATAACTCTCTCTCATCTCCTTCCTCTTCTCACACTGTGTCGATGACTACCTTTTATGATGTGGAGCTAGTCTTCGATCATGAAGCAGCACTTGAATATGTCCCGCAAGAAAAAATTAATGACATGAATAACCACTTGGCTTATTTTCAAGACTTCTTGTGTCATGAGGACATCTCTCATTTGGCTATCCTCTAGTCGATGTTCTTTGTGTCATCTTACCAAATCATCCTCAGGTCATTAATTTTCTTAGGAGCATTGCTCATATAGTGCATAGTGATGCCCCGTCATTGGTGAGCTATGTTCCGAGTGCACAGGACTCTCAATATCACACTCTTGGTAATCATCTCTCCTTGCCTCTACCTACCATAAGTATTTATACTTTTACTTCTCTACATATGACTACTAGTTTCGCTCACTCTGGTAGCACATGATTTGGGTTGTCTACCAGTGTAACAAATCCCATCAATCAATATGGATTTGTTCTGCCCTCGAGGCCTTTATAGTTCACTTTTCCTTTCAGTGCCCCTAGATTTTCCCAACATCTTTCACAACCCCTACCTTCTGCTCCACTTCCTCCACCCACACATACTACTAAACCTATCATAAACCAACTCTTGCAGAACATTGGCTCATTACAGCAACAGCTTGATGTGCTTTCCACATCATCCTCACAACCACATGTCCCTACATATTATAGGTGTAGCCTACTCTTCTTATCTATCCTTACTACTCCAAGATTCAAGGCATCAAGATTCAAAAAATATACTAGAAAGGGTGATCCGTAGATGCACATCTCTGCGTTCACTGCTCTATGCAGTGATTTTTTCTTTCAGGATGCTTTGTTATCAAAACTTTTCCTACATTCGCTCAAGGATACTAGATTGGATTGGTTTTGCTTTCTTCCTAACCATTCCATCATTTCTTTTGATCAGTTTGTCAACCAATTTTTACAACACTTCCAAGAAAACATTGGGCCACAAGTCACTTTTACGGACCCTGTCCATTGCAAGCAAGGAAGTGTGGAGAAGGTAACGGATTTCATTTGCCATTATCAGTCTCTTTTCTCTCAAATTCCCTATGCTTTGCCTAATTCTAACATGTAGAGTTTTTTTATTGGAAACCTTCAGTCACATATCTGAGATACGATTTTGCTTATGAAATATACTTTGTTCACTCATTTGTGCATTTTACTACACGATTATTTGTAGACACTTATCTAGTTTGAGCCTTCTCCCTCACAAGCTCATGCTATCCAATCCGATGCTTCTTCAACATTTACAAATTATAAGAAAAATAAGATTTTTTATAAGAATAATTCATCAAATATGGTTAGTAATGCAATGGTTGAAGCATCCTCCTAGATTGCTTTAGCCCTCTCTTCTTTGAAAGCATCAAGAAATAGAAAATTTACTCCTTTAAAGGAGTCTCTCTACACCATCATGCAGCATCTCCTTAACAATGGTCTAGTGCAGTTGCCTCTTATCAGGCCTCTTTATACGAGCAAGCCCCTGCTGCCTTCGTATGACCCAAAGGCTTTCTGCCAATTTCATAGAGTCTCTAGACATGATACTGAATGATGTTTGCGTCTCAAGCACACCATTTAGGACCTTATCGATTAGAATGTAATCTAGGTATCACATGTGAATGATGGAAGAAACAAGTCAGTGGCTTCTACGAACCAACACTTGCAAATCTACATGAACCCCATGCCCTGTCATTCTTCAAACTTTGTTGACCTTACTTCTCCTTCTATGGCTCTAGAGTCAACTTCTGATATTTCTTCTCTTCCTTCCTATTCAGAGATGTTAGTATGGTGGGCGTTCATTCTTTCTTGTTCAAGAATGTCCTGTTCCTGAACCCATTATCTCTTTTTCTTCTTTCGAGATACCGCTTAACACATTGGAAGGACCTATGTACATTGCTATAAACATCCATGTGAAACCCATTAAGGGTGTCCTCATTAATCTTGTTTGCATCATTAATGTTACTACAGAGGAATTTATGTATGTGCATGAACTGTATAAAGATGTTTATGAGAAATCTAATGTCTTTATACAGTGTCATGACTGGTTGTCTCATCCTACTTTCAGTTTTATCACTCTTCTTGTCCAGGTCAGACCTAAGACCCTAGACATTCCTTTTTCCATTATCCCTTCTTTTGATCATTTTCATGTGAAATTAGATCACCCATGGCTCACTTCCATGAGAGTGGTATCTTCCATGGTTCATAAATGTTTGAAGTTCCCTCATGATGGTGTTGTGCATACAATCTTCCACAGTGGATTTATCCCACACGTCATGTGGAGAAACTTCTCTCTAGACTACTTCTAGCCAACCCCCACTGAGCCACTCTAGCCTCACAATGATTTTCTATCTATTTCATATCAGAAATCCAAAGCAGGTAGGATATTCCAATTGTTCATTGGTCCTTTTTCTTTGTCTTCTTTAGTTGTTTCCCCTGTGGTGCCTCCGTCTTTAGAGGATGCTTTTGTTCCTTCTTCTACCTCTCAAGTAGATAAAGGAAAGTAGCCCACATAGAGTGAACCTCCTTGCTCTTGTGCTCCTGGCCTGTACTCTATAGTGCCACCTTTGGTCTATTATACAAGAGATTGAGATCGACCTATAGTATATCCTTGTGCATCATGTGTTTCTAGTACTTATCGGCCTCCATTGGTTGGTTTTGTTCCTCCTGCCTCTTTGGTGGCATCAAAAACCTACCTCTGTTGAGTACTCCCCCTCCTTCTTTGGTGTCTCCACAACCTTTAGTGGTTTCTTTTATTCTTCTTGCCCCTGTGATGGCATGAGGAAAGCAACCTATGTTGAGGACACCTTTCCCTTCTACCTCTCTTGTGGTCTCCCCACCATTAGTGCTTGTCTCTGTTTCTCCACATATCCCTATGATATTGGATGATGTACAATCCATGATGGAAGACCCCTTAGCTCCATCAACAAAAGCCTTGGCTTGTACTAGGTGAAACTAGCTTGTGAGAGATCGCAAGCATCACCATCATGCCACAACCCAAGCGCGTGCTATTGATGCACAACCTCCTCCCAAGGATCCTTCTCCCTCACAGTTGCTTGTTGATCTTGTTCCTTCTTCTCTACCTTCAGCTCTTCCATCCCCAACCCTCACTCTTGCTTTCACTAATACTCCTCGCATAACCCTGGTTAATCTACACCCCTGCCATCTTGAACCTCCACTTCCCAAACATAAACCTAAACGCTATCCCACTCCACCATCCCAGAGACCTCTTGCACATCCTATCGTTGCCTACACTGCCTCCTCCTTGTGTTTCCTCTTTTCTATTATTAGAGGATGTTACTCCATTCGTGTCTCCTCATGATAGCACTATGAAACCACGGATTGTTTATATTTTTGATAGTGACTCTCATGATTCCCCTTCTAAGGAGAGATCACTGAGTCATCTGTGGATATACCTGAGTTGTCTACGATCTTCACAAGATCATTGAAATTTGTTCCTAGTGCCCCAGAGGCTCCAACTATTACAATTGCTCCTTCGTTCCTGGAATTAGGTGAATCTTCTTCGACTGCTCTTGTTGTGGTTCTGTTATCAGCTATTTCGATGTCCCCTTATGCTTATCAAGATTAGGACCGGGATGACCTTTTCATGACTCTAGCCCATGAGAGATTTACTTGTGTTTTTTGTGTTTTCTTGATTGATTATGATGTTTCTCTTGTGTTGTGATTTTATGTATGTTAGTTCTATGTAGAGGACCCACAGTGTCCTTGTAGACACTTGGATATAGGAGGAATGCCCCTATTATGACATTCTTCTATTTGTCTCTTAATTATTCTATATGTTGTCTTTTTGTTTATTATTGTGACATTTTAGGAATGATGCAAACCATTGGAAGATTTATCTTCCTTCCATGTTGACCCAAAATTTTTATTTTTATTTTGTTTGTCTCTTTGTGACCTTCTTCCTTTGTGCTTGTTTTGCGTGCTTGGGGAATGATGACCATTCATTTAGTGTCCCCTAATGATTACCCTTCCCTATGCATATTGACCCTAATGTATGTAGATCCCTTAGTGTCTTTTTGGGTGTTGTTGCTTGTTTCATATGACAGTTGTTAGCATTGCTCGATGTCATACCATGCTTACACAAGCTTTTGTGTATCATGCCTGTAGCATCGCCCTATTGCCTTTTTCTTGGGGGCAACCATCTTTCTTATTTTTGAGATGCAACTCCAAGAACATATCTACTAATATATGTTTCCTCGAGCTCTCTTCCCCTTTATCCCTTAAAATTAATTGCATATTGATGCTTTATGCAATTATTTTAAGGTGGGGGCATAATCTCCTACTTTACACATTTTTACACACACCACTCTGTTGACACGCTCCCTAAAGTGTTCACCCCCTATGGTGTAATTTTTTTAAACACTCCCAAAGGCATTGGTTTTTGATACGCTCCCTGAAGTGTTTTCTCCTTGCAGTGTTTGTAGCTAGTGGTCCTAAGCAAATGTACTTGGTTGGCCTGACCATGCTTTCAGCTACTTTATTGGCACTCTTTGTGAGGCACCTAACAATGTTGTTTGTTAGTCCTAGTGGCCCACAAGAGTTTGGTGTTGTTCTAATCTCTCATAGTGTGCTAGCCCTAGAACCATACTTGGCATTCCTTCTAGCTCTCATAATGTGTTAGAAATGCCTTTCTACTATTTTTTTTCTTTGTTTGCTTGTGTGTGTGTATTTAGTTGTAGACAATTGTAGATCTTGTATTAGATTATATGATTTTCTAAACATTCATGTTTGGGCAAACCATATTTAATATAATCCTTTTAGGATGTTTTTTTTATATGTGTGTGATTTTGACATTACCTCTTATGCAGATTTATTGTCTAACACTATGATTTTGTAGGTTCTTAGCCTGGGGGCTTCGTACCTCTACTTGAAGAACCTTTTGCATCCTAACAATAATCCTTGTTGAGGTAAAATATCTTATGTTACTTCAATTCTACTTTAGCTTGCATATGCATGTAGTGTCATATGCCCACTAAAGTGGGGGCTAAATGTAACGTAGAAAATTGCATACCCTTGTAATTTCATGCTATGTTTTACAACCACCTTAGTGTTTGTGCCTTCCCTCTACATATAGGCTAAGGTTTGTGTGATTTTAGGCTTCTTACTTTCATTTCTTTCAAAATTTGTTTTGATGTTTGGTTACTCACTTGATCCTAAGGTGTCCTGCTCTGCGCGATGCGCTAGCATCCTGCAAGCTTGCTGACAAGAAACCATTTATGACTGTTACCACTGACCTTTGGTGATCATTCTATTCTATAAAAATACCTCTCCAAGGTGTAGAATGAATCTTTGCATGCATCTTTCGTGATTCCTTCCCTCTTTTGGTAGATTTGGGGAAAATAATTGAAAAACAATTCATTCATTCACTCATACACTCTCATATTCCCATTCTAAAAACTCTCTTAAGTTTTCAACATTCTGGACTAGTTTTTAGCACTCTTCTTTAGTGAATAAAACTTCTACAACAGATGTATGATCTTGTGATATTGCTCTAAATCTCTTGGAGGTTGTGATTCACTCTTGTGATCATTGTGGGATTTCTTCCTAGCTAGGGTTTGAACTTGTGCATCAGATTTGAGCTCTGGTTGATTAAGGACTTCCTATTCTTCATCCAACTCATAAGATTGTTCTATTATTATATTTTGATAGTTGATATTCCATTCTATCTTTCATTGCATAGTTTAGCATGGTGTAGACCACCAGTTTCTTGTTTTGTACCGATCACATGTTTGTCCAAGTTTCTTTCCCATAGACCAAGGTAGTAAATCTTTTATTTTATTTGTATTGTTATTTCTCTTACCTTCTTAGACACACTTAGGATAGGAACACACACATATTTCCATTTATTTGTTGGTTTATACTCTATCAAATTGCTGCTAGTGGAGGTTGGAAGATAAAAACCAAGACTTGACTGAGGCAAGTCCCTAAGCAACCCAACCCTTCCATTCTTCTCCTTTTGTAGGTGTTCATTGAGTGTGAAAGCACTTCAATCACAAAGAGGTTTTGTTGAGATTTTATTCTCCTTTCATTTTACTTTATAGCATTTCATTTTCATAGTCATTTTCAACTTTATTTTGAAATCTATGTTATCTGGAAGTTGATGGGTGTCTTTTCTATGTATTGTTGTGTTATGCAGGTGTTCTAGAATCACACAAGTATGGGAATTTGTTTTTGATACATTTTGGACTCCAATGCCCAGTGTCGACATCCTTACGGTGTGCTATCATCCAAGACAATGAGCTCCTCCTTCCGGCTACAGGGTCCACTTGCTTGTCTTTTTTTATTTTTGTTACTCGCTTTTCCAAATTTTGTTTACACTACTTTAATTCCAGCATTTTGTTCTCTTCCCTTTGATTGTCAAGAACCTAGATTAGTTGTATTGCTTTGATTGGGACACATAGTGGTTCTATCAAGTCCTAGTGCAAGATCTTGTTTATCTAATACCTTAGATTGCAAAACCAGAGTGTAGTTGTTAGTGGAAGATTCACTCAATTGAAGTCATTCAATTGAGAGGTAATTTTTCCTAAACTATAGCTTCCAAGTACCCCTTGAGTACCTTTTGATTGACAAGTGTACCCATGAAGACTTGACCAAATAAATCCTTAATTAATCATGCTTAGTGTGTGCAAATGATTAGTGATGGTACCAAATGTGATTTAGTCCTTTAATCAAAAGTGCACAAAATGCCAAATTAAATAAATAAGGAAATTTAATATAATTTCTTTTGAGATGAGAGATGAACTTAGGTGCATAAATATTTTTATTTATTCACCTAAGATTGGACTATAGGAAGAGTGTTAATTAATTGAATAAATAGTCTAGACTATTCAATTAATTATGACAAATAGTGAATTTATTAATTAAGTATTATTTAATTGATAAATAGACGAAAGTGGTTAACGAGTGGACAATTTTGGATGTCTACATTTTTTCCCTCTTTGAGATAGTGTTGTGAAGAAACATCATTTCAAAGAATGATAAAATATAGGCTTAAGAAGAAAATGACGATGATGCCCCAATTTAGAGAAAAGGATAAGAAATGTGATGTCAGGGTGATGCCCCCTCAAGAGGGCAAGAAGGCAAAAGAGAGTGAGACTGGGCTCTCGAAAGATGGGCTAAAAGAAGAACAAGGAGAAACAGATGAAAAATGAATGAGTGGTGAAGAAAGGAAGGAAATTTGAAGAAATATTAGGGTAGAAGGTGAAAATTATGACATGGTAAAGTTATAAATAGAGAATGGGGGAAGGGGAATAGTTCATTATCACCCTCGTGAATAGAAGAAGCAAAGAAAAAGATAGAAGGAGAGTGGAGAAAAATGGAGCACATACTTACACACACACATTAGGCAGAGCAGGTGAGAGAGCACCAACAACCACTGGGATAGGGCCTACTGATACGTACTTCAAAACCCTAGGTTGATAGAATTTTTTGCACATTTTAAGGGATGGGAAAAGAGGTTAAAATTGAACAAACACATGCGTAGCATGTTTGTGTGTGGGCGTAGGGCAATGAAGCGTGTGCTCTTCCTAGACAAGCACCTGCATAGATGAGTGTGATAATCTATGGATGAGCATGTGCGCAAGGTAATGGAGTGTGCTCATAAATGAGTGTGTCTGTGCAGGCTCAGCACCTTTGTAGAAAAATGGAGCGCGTACATAGGTTAGAATGGCGCATGCGTGGATGAGCACCTACGTCAGGGACAAGTACGGGTGCTAAAAAATGATTCACTTATGTAGGGAAAAATGGATACGTGGATGTCTGACATAGTGTTGAGATGTGTGTAGGAGAGACTAGGGTCGATAGTCACTTAGAAGTAGAGATTTATAGTGTTGGAGTTGACGGAGGATTGATAGGATGGGGAGTGGGGATATTTGGAGATGGTAGGGATCTTGCATGTGATGATAATGTTATGATTGAGAACCATAGGGTGATGCCAACAACATTAATTGAGTGGCACTTGACATTCAAAGACTAGCACATTCCATCTCCCAACATGGGAGATGATAGTGACTTTGGAGGATGCATGGAAGATTTTGTGGTTGTCAATTGACAGAGGGAGAGTGTATTACTTCGAGCGACATGATTACATCACCCTATGGAGGGTGTTTGGGAGGTCTAATCTACCTTGAGAGGGGATGAGGATGGATATTGATGCATACATAGGGATGGTGGATGACATCCCATTGGTGATGGAAGATGTTGTTGGGGGATTATTGCTTCCCGACAAGATAGGAAGATTCTTTCCTATTGGGATAGAACATGTGTTGGGGGATATTTTTTGTGCCAAGGAGTTGTTTATTGGGGGTCATGCATCTTGGTGATGCTATACAGGGATTTTCATTTGATTGTGTATAGAGATGGATGGATTCTGACACATGTGACACTACTACAAATGTGGGTGTGGGAGCACATTACAGTGCTAAGCCTGGTGAGAGGTGGTTCAAGGAAAGAGATAAAGGAGTTTTATGTATGTAGATGGAGGGGGTGACTATGATACACCTTTATATAGGATGTGAGCTGTTGGCGACAAGTAGTGGATGACATTGATTCGGTAACATGGAGGCCATACCAGGAGTGTGAGATATGGCTAGAGGATGGACAAACATTGTTGTGGTTTCTGATGCCACACTAAATTATTGGGCAAATGAGGTATATCATTAAGAGATATCAGCTAGATTGGGTGCAATGATAGTCTAGGAGGAGATAGGGGTTTTGAGGGAGGGGTCTCATGTGGCATGAGAGGAGCTAGCAGAATGGGTTGCATGGGTATATTCTTGGATAGCACAGTTAGACTGGGTGCATGCTATGTTGTGTGTATGGGTGGTACCAGGGGAAGATGTGAAGAAGGTAGGTGTGACCCATGACTACAATATATGGTGGGCCTAGAGACAACCGATGAGGTTGACATGACCATTGATGGTAGGGGTGCAGGGCATTATCCATAGGGCATATAGATTAGTGCAGTGGCAACAAGCAATGAATAGGGTTCAAAGAGGAGGGAGAGGACAAGTGAGGGGACAAGGTAGGGTAGGGTGAGGAGGTGGGAGAGGAATGAATGGATAGATGGGGCCATGGGCACAAGGACAGGGGAAAGGTACCACAAGTATAGGCACTAACACCACCATAGGCACAGGCATCTAGGGTAGATGGGGGAGATGGGATGGATATAGATGGAGGAGGAGATGAAGGTGGTAGAGTAGGATCCCCTAGAGGAGGAGATGGATGGGGATCATCGACAAAGAGGTGGAGGGTGTGGTTGGGGATAGGTGTTGCCTAGGAGACAAGCATTGGAGGATTGATTGGCAGTGGTGCAAGTGGACAGGGATACTCTCCATTCAAGACTAGATAGCCTGCAAATAGCATATGATGTGGTTTAGGCTCAACTATAACAGATACAAGGGGATATGTAGAGGGTTGAGGGTGATATATAGAGGCTTTGACAAGAGTGAGATTATGTGAGAGGGGTACTTGGTAGCAAGTATGGGACAGATGTATGCAGACACACATAGGGCGATGGATCAAGCCCTGAAATGGATGAGAGAGGTAGAATATTATCATAGCCTGTATGAGGTAGTAGTGCCAATAAACCAAAGAGCACCATCATATGTAGAGTAAACACAGAGCAAGGCTACTTGTGCAAGGAGATCAGGATGATCAAAGTCAGTGGGGATGCAGCCACCTCCACAGGGATCTCAACTGTAGGGTGGGGAGTCATCAGGCTCTCATGGAGACAATGCTAGCCATGCATAGTGCATTATGATGTAGCATGTACAGATAGTGCATTTTAATATAGAACTCATGATTATACTCTATAGAGCATTTTGTATTTCAACACATTTTGTACATACATTGCCCTAATTTTGTGATATATATATACCATGCCTTTTGTGTTATGAGTTATCATGCATGTGATATGATATGATGTTTATGACATGATTGTTATGGTTTATGATATGATGATTATGGTTATGTGATGTAATGATTTAATATTTTGTTACATGCAAATGTAGTTATGTATATGATGGGCTTATGTTATTGTAATCATGTATGGGATGATGATATGAGAGTTAGATTATGTCAAAAAGTGTTGCACCAATTCTATAAAAAATAGCATGATTTGTGTGTGCAGGTGTAGATGGAGCATGCAGGGGGTGGTGATGCAATTCATATTGTATATGTTTGCAATGGATATGATTTATGTATTTATATATTAAGGGTTGGGTTGTGTCAGAAAATGTCACACCAACTCTATAAAAATAACATGATTTGTGTGTGTAGGTGCAAGTGGAGGGTGGTGGATGATGGGGTGATTCATGTTGTAATGGGATTTATGGATGATGATATAGGAAATGCATTTATTTTTTGCATGGTATAAGAACAGAAGAAAATGATGATGTTGAATATGTGATGATAATAATGTTAGGATTAAAGTTTCATCAACCTTATAAATCCTATGTAATTTATTACTCCTAATGTTCTTTGTAAATTTACATAAGGGAAGATGTATTCACCAAGTAGTGGTCTTGTTTCAACCACATTTGGATCCCAGTACTTGACGAGGGGCTCTCCCCCCACTACTATCACCAAGGGGTCTAGGGGGTGGTGACAATTAATGGAGCCCCCCTGGTGGGGGTTAGGGCGCAGCACCCTCGAAGAGAACTTTTTAGAAAATTGCCTTGTAAAATATTGTAATTTCGTAGTCAATCTGGAATGTTCATCGTTAGGTCGCAGTGTTGGCAAGAGACACATTATAGCTTCATGATTGTTGTCATTGATGGCAACAAAGTTCATCCCACACATCCGCAGGACATGGTGTGCCTATACCGGAAGTCAGATTGAAGAGTGTTGTGGTCCAATAAGCAAGAACAGAGCATGTGGCAAGGTCTGACAATCAGGTCCGGATCTCTCAGAGAAAGTATCTTTGGAAAGTGCGGACTTGGGAAAGTCAAGAGGAGTATCTTGACTAATATATTCTAGGGATTGAGCCTTCGGTGATGAAAGAGTGAAGAGATATGAGCATCTAAGTATTGGGGTCCTGTTTGGCAGAGCAGACAGAGGAAGAACTGACCGGCAGAGCATCAGACATTATTCTGGATGAGATGTTGATGGTGATCAAGATTCTTAAGGTATCATTCATGATTGACCAACTTGTTAGATGACTTCTATAAGTATCTCTTTGATCTGCATCACTTGGTAAGCAAGGATTCAGCCGACAGACTAGAGTTTGGGAAATACTGACTATTCTGAATGCCGACTAGAAAGAGGATGAAATCCTTTGTGCAGATATATATACCAGATGGATTTGGATATGAATGTGTGTGTAGTGTTGTGTGAAGTGTGAAGAAAAGTAGAAGAGCAGTGTGGAAGTAGTAAGGCAGGTCCGGTATGTGAAAGGACAACAGCACTAAAGAAGAGAAAGGATGAAGTGTAGTAGATCAGTATACTGAGCCTAACTGAAACTAAACTCCAGCATATGTGGATGCTTCTCATCAGTTCAAGTATCTTGTTACTCTCTTTATAACTTGTAGGCAGTGAACCTCTTGTGAGCAGTGTGCTCGGGCAGTGAGCCCTAATTGGCAAGTGCCATTTTGTACTTCTATTCTTCTAACAGAGAATACATTCTTGGGTTAGTCACCCCGTGGTTTTTTCCCTTAACAGGGTTTTCCACGTCAAAATCATTGTGTTATGTGTATTGACTTTTTTTCTTCTTTCATGCTTATGAATGTTCATTTGCTTTGATGTTGCACTAGTTGTTAAAGAAGAACAGAAAGTTAAATTAATTAAGATAACTGATTCACCCCCTCCTCTCAGTTATCAACAATTGGTATCAGAGCCAAGTTCCTCCAAACAGAGCCTAACAGCTTGAGGAAGATCTAGGAATTAAAATGGATGTGTATGGTATGAGGGAGCAACTTCAGTCTGCCCTAGATGATCTTGAGCAATCTAATTCTGAAGTCAATGAATTAAAGGAAAGACTCAAACAGGCTGATGATTTCATAAATGAACTAAAAGGGAAACTAAGTCTCTCTATGAAAAAGAGAAAGGATCTACTTCAGCAATTGGCAAGTCAAAGTGAAGCAAATGATACAAATGGAGATCTGAAGGAGAAAACCAAGTTATGTGAAAAGTTATCAAAAGAGATCATTATGGTAAGACATGAAATGGAATCAGGAGTTATGAAATTTACCCAAGAATTTGAAGAGAAAAGAAAAATTGAAGATGATCTAAGACAATCTCTCAAGGAGAAATCAGAAGACTGCCACAAGATGGATAGAATAATCAGACATCTTGAATCTAACCTTGAAGATGCTAAAGATAATGAAGAAAAACTTGAGGATCAAATTGTCTCTCTTAAAAGGGATCTTCAAATAGCAAATGAATACAAAGAGAAATTCAAGATAAGTTCTGCTCAACTTGAAGTTCTTCTTGAAAGCCAAAAGAGGGTAGATGACAAGTGTGGCTTGGGATATGAGAAAGGTGAAAGCTCCGGATCTGGTCAGAAGAAGTTTGGATCAGAAAATCTAAGGAATAGGCCTAGAAGACCTCCTGTAAGGCAACCTAATGCTCAAAGATATCCATCCTTCAATGGATACTGCCACAACTGCAATAACTTTGGTCACAAAGCTAATCAGTGCAAAAAGAGAATGAATTAGATTAATACATCCTTGTCTAGACAGTGTTTTAACTACAAAAGGTATGGTCACAAATCTCATGAATGCAGAAATATGCAAATGAACAATTCATTCAATGGTAGATGATTTGCATGCAATAGAATGGGTCATATGGCTAATCAATGCAGATTAAGAGGACATCAATCAAATATGCAAAGAAATGTTGTTTTCCACAATTGTAATAGATCTGGTCATATTGCCAAATTCTGTAGAAGCAAGAATCAGGACAAAAGAGGTCCGGTACATCATAATCAGAATCAAGACAAGGGAAAAGTAAAAGTGAATGCGGATGAAGTTCAAAGTGAGATGAACAAGATTTGGGTGAAGAGAAGTACAAAAAATGTAGGGGATGGATCTGCACCAGAATCTGGTGCTGAGATTCCTTCCAGAAATTAAAAAGTGAGCTCTGGCTCAGGGGGAGACACAAGGAAAAATATTTTCCCCCAAACAGTTAATTGGTGTCAGAATTGGCACAAGGAAAGTTGTGGATTAAAGGGTTCACAAAGGGACATCTAAACAAACTTTGGTAAAGAAATGAAAGATCTGCAAGAAGTTTTGAACAAGTTAAAGACTAATCTGGTTTATCAGTCATCCGGTGAGAAGTAGGTTTTTCACAGTTAGATCTGATATGATTCAAATTCGAGGCATCTTGATCTACGGATAGATCAATTGTTTGGGGAAAGTAAGATAATTTGTTA
Organism: Cunninghamia lanceolata; assembly: GCA_027924645.1. NCBI lineage: Eukaryota > Viridiplantae > Streptophyta > Pinopsida > Cupressales > Cupressaceae > Cunninghamia > Cunninghamia lanceolata. Next base: position 601,152 of record BSBN01000892.1, read on the forward strand.
TTAACCACCAAGGATAACTCTAAGTATATCTCAGTGATCCAAAAAAAAATCTTTTTCAAGATAAGAAGAACCAAGCAACTGGAATGACTTAAGTTGAGCATTTATTAGGGTTTGCAGAGTAATATAAGGATTTTCTTATTAAAAACTTGTTCATTCTGCATTCAAGAAGAAGTGAAAAGGAGCTCTGCAATAAATTTCCTCAAGCCCATCAAAGATCATTTGTAGAAGTTGATTCATCCAGCAATCGATCTGGCTCACTCCGTGAAATCTAGAAGCGTAAAAGGTATTTTCCATTCTTGAATATCTCTCCGTAAATCTTTGAAAGATGGCTACTCTGAATGTGGTGAAGATCTCTGATAGGTCGCGCCCAAAATTTAGAAAACATCCCTATAAATCCCTAGAAGTTGACCCTCTAGGCGCCTTTTCAAGCATTCCACAAGGAGTTTTACATGTAGAAGACGTTAGGGTTTACATTCACGCAAACATTGAAGAATTTGGTGAATCCAAGATGATGGATATCTACCACAAAGAACTGATAGATGATTTATTTGAGCTAAAACCTTAATATAAGGCCATCCGGGATAAACATTTTGCACAGTACATCCATTTCCCCTATTTTGAAGATGAGTGGGTCTGGTATGTGTTGAGTAGGGTGCATGATAACTTCTTATGGTTGAATAGACCATTCAAGATCACCAAGGATGCAATCAGGGCAGTAACTGGTTTGCACTCTTTTGGAGGGATACCAGTTCTCAAATCTATCAAAAACCAAACTGTGAGTGAGGCTACTAGATCAAAATTTGATAAGAGAGCAATGACCATAGAAGATATCACTGATTTAGATATCAAGTTTGCATCTATGATAATTGGCTATAAGATATATCACTCCAGCAGGGAAAATTCAGTACCCGGAACTGCAATCTACACTGCCTATCAGATGATAAAAGAGAATGTAGATTATGATCTTTGTGAACTTCTTCTAAGCCAGCTAATGGAAAACTTACAGAAGATCAAGAAGGACAAGAAGAACTCTTTTAAGTATGGTGGACTGATATTGTGTTTGTTTTTCTACTTTATGAATGAGCTGCCCAGATCCAATGGTTGGGTATGGCAGAATGACAAACCTATTGCAATTCAAATCAGAGATTACTTGCATGGGCTTGGGGATTCTAAGGCAAGAAATATAGCTCTGTGGGGTTACTTCAAAAACTTTCAAAGCATGATGCAGGCTAGAGAAAGAATTCCCCAATCTCTAGTTGAAAAATATAAAGATACAATATGCTTTATGGTAGAAACTGATCAGTGCCTAATGGAGGCAGTGGAACCAAGAATGGTGTGGATCATGCCAATGGGGTATGAAGCAGATGAGAAAATAGTAGAGCTACATGTTCAACACATGCTAAGTCAACCCAAGGATCCTAAGCCAAAAAGGTTTGGAACCTTTGAAGAATTAAGTGTAAAAATCCATGTGGAGCTCAGACAACCAGAGATGAAGAGAAAAGTGAGAAAAGAGGTAGAAGAATTTGCCAAGAGGCATGGAATCTTAAAAGAGGTACTTGATGCCCATAGAGAAAAGATGGATAGAGCAGAAAAAGAAAGTTTTTCGGTAAAAGCCCCCTCCCGGACCAGATCTTCCAAGAGCTCTGCACCTGCAACTGCTAAAAGCTCAAAAGCATCTAAACCGGAAGCAAAATCATCTGGTAAAGCAGAGAAAAGAACTAAAACAAAGGCCACAAGGTCTTACATCAGTCAGAAGGATGATGAAGAGACAGAATCAGATGAGGAAGTAAAGAAAATGAAAAAGAAAAGGAAAACATCTGCTGAACCCTCTACTGTAGAAGTAACAGAAGAATTTGTTGAAAGGCCCACTCTATCCTTAGATGATGTAGTCAAAGCAGTTACTATGGATGGGAACCTGCAACCAATAACTAAATTCTATGATGCATATAATGATGCAGATAGAAAGATCTTGGAGGAAGCCATAGTCAAATACTTGAACATATACAATAAGGCTTTTATTGAAATCATATCTCTCATTCCCAAAAGCCTAGAGAAGGAATTAGAGATAAGAAATAATAATGCTAGGGCAAAGGATCTTGAGATCCAAGAACAGATAGCCATTCAGCTCTTTCCTTCAATCACTCCAAAGCAAATGAATATGATCTTCAAATATTGCAAGGATGAGTTCCAGAGAAAAGCTAGAATGAATCAGCTTATGCTCGGTGAAACTGACAAAATAGGAAAAGAGAGAGAAGAGATTCTCTAGAATGCTTACAAAAGATTCAACATTCCCATTGTAGAGGACTTAGGTGATGATCCCTCAACTATAGATGTTGAAGAAGAATCTATTGAGACAGTGGCAAAAGAGGTAAAGGAGACAGGTGAAGAAAAAGGTAAGGACTTAGATTCCTCTGCTTTGGAAGAGGAGGTCCATGATCAAGCAAATATCTCTCCTCCAGTTTCTACTGCTGACTCTGGATCTAAAGAAGAGGAAAGAGTAGAAGAAAAAGAAATAGAGGAAAAGGAAAAATAAGATGATAGTAATAAGGGTGTAGAAGGAGAGAAAATTCCAACAGAAAAAACCACAGATGATAGTGGTAAGGCTGCAAAAGGGGACAAAACCCTGTCACCGGCAAGAGACATAGCAAAAGTAGTCGAGGAATTCTTAACCAAGGAGATGATAGAATTTGATGACCCAGAACTTCTTCAAGGACCGTTCAATTTTGACTCCCTCTCCCCGGTTCAAACCATGAAGCTAGCATCCTTTACTTCAGCAAAGGCAAAAGAAAAACTTCTGAAGTCTCACATGGAAGACTGCAAGCTCATAGAAACTGCATTCGGTGTATTAGAGAAGATCATGCCATCTTTTCAGAAGGATCCCTCAGTCTCTTCATCTGGTAATCTCAAATCTCTAGTAAATAGTGTTAGCACTCATTTTGAATCTTTAGAGAAATCAGCTGAGGTAAAGGTCCGAAAAGAGTTTTTGGATAAGAGATTCTCTGAGTTACAAGGACTTATAACCAATGATAGGAGAAATATGGATATTGGGATAGAGAGCTTAGAAAATGCTCTTAAGGATGGAGGAGAAGTATATAAATTTTGTATATCCTGGACTAAAGTAACAAAGGATATTGAGAAGAAAGTGAAAGAACAAGAGGATAAACTGTCAAGCCTCTCTCAGAATTTTGATCCTCTCACTATATCCATAATAAACCATGAATGTCAAACTATTGTAATCATGAATGAGATTAAGAAGATTGAGAAGGAGAGGAAGAACCTATTAAATAGAATGGGTGAGCTTAGAGGGATGATTATCCCCAAATTAGAGGCCATGCATGAGGCCCTAACAGATGCCCAGACCACAGCCCGGACTAGTGAACCGACAGACCTCAAGAGGGCAGAAGCCTTTGCATTCCTGTTGAGTGGTTGCATCTCAATTTTGGATAGGATGAAGCAGAGTTGGGCAACAGAACTTGTCCAGTTGAAGAAAACTTTTGTAGACATACTACAGTATATGTAAGTATAACCTATTTATATACTTATGCGGCTAAGTATAGTTGAATTTTTGGGCAATTTTCGTGTGCAGACCCTACCCTTTGCCATTGATGTCAAAGGGGGAGTGTGGAATCTAGCTAAGGGGGAGCTCCGGTAAAATGTACATTAGAAGAGAGCATCAACCAAGGGGGAGTATAGTATAACATTTAGTCATTTTTCACTAAGTGTTGCCATCAATGCCAAAGGGGGAGATTGTTGGCAAGAGACACATTATAGCTTCATGATTGTTGTCATTGATGGCAACAAAGTTCATCCCACACATCCATAGGACATGGTGTGCCTATACCAGAAGTCAGATTGAAGAGTTTTGTGGTCCGGTAAGCAAGAATAGAGCATGTGGCAAGGTCTGACAATCAGGTCCGGATCTCTCAGAGAAAGTATCTTTGGAAAGTGTAGACTTGGGAAAGCTAAGAGGAGTACCTTGACTAATATATTCTAGGGATTGAGCCTCTGGTGATGAAAGAGTGAAGAGATATGAGCATCTAAGTATTGGGGTCCTATTTGGCAGAGCAGACAGAGGAAGAACTGACCAGTAGAGCATTAGACATTATTCCGGATGAGATGTTGATGGTGATCAAGATTCTTAAGGTATCATTCATGATTGACTGACTTGTTAGATGACTTCTATAAGTATCTCTTTGATCCGCATCACTTGGTAAGCAAGGATTCAGCCGACAGACTAGAGTTTGGGAAATACTGACTATTCTGGATGCCGACTAGAAAGAGGATGAAATCCTTTGTGTGGATATATATATATACCAGATGGATTTGGATATGAAGGTGTGTGTAGTGTTGTGTGAAGTGCAAAGAAAAGCAGAAGAGCATTGTGGAAGCAGTAAGGCAAGTCCGGTATGTGAAAGGACAACAGCACTAAAGAAGATTAAGGATGAAGTGCAGTAGATCAGTATACTGAGCCTAATCGGAACTAAACTCCAGCATATGTGGATGCTTCTCATCAGTTCAAGTATCTTGTTACTCTCTTTATAACTAGTAGGCAGTGAACCTCTTGTGAGCAGTGTGCTCGGGCAGTGAGCTCTAATTGGCAAGTGCCATTTTGTACTTCTATTCTTCTAACAGAGAATACATTCTTGGGTTAGTCACCCCGTGGTTTTTTCCCTTAACAGGGTTTTCCACGTCAAAATCATTGTGTTATGTGTATTGACTTTGTTTCTACTTTCATGCTTATGAATGCTCATTTTCTTTGATGTTGCACTAGTTGTTAAAGAAGAACAAAAAGTTAAATTAATTAAGATAATTGATTCACCCCCCCTCTCAGTTATCAACACGCAAATCTAACGATAGAAGTTATGTTAGGGATTTTTCCTAGAAGACAACACTCTTTTAATAAAGGCATTGTATTACAACTAGGGAGAGGTAGCACTAGTAGAATTTGGCAAATAAATGACTACGTGACTAAAATGTCTAGTCATGACAACTAAAAATGACTAAATTCTACTAATTTTTTGCAACACAACTATAAATGACTAAATAAATGACTAATTTGATCATCGGGTAAAAAACACAACTAAATAATTAGTCACATATGATATTAAAGTGGGTAATTAAAAAAAAGAGGGAAACATGAAGTTGAGCAAATGATAAATTAAATTTTTGATTTTTGCAAGGAGGGAAACTTGCGCAAGTTCCTTGTATGCAAGGAGTTCTCTCTTTGTTTTGTTTTTGGCAAAAGGATTGAAACAACACAGGCTCATGAGGAAAGTTTTAGTTTTGAGAGGAAAACCCTTACTTGTTGCTTTTACCATTCTGAGATGGACGCCTTCTCTGTTGTTTGCTACTTTGAAGAGGAAGGTTGCAGTGTTTCTGGGTAGTTATCTGAGTTTCATTCAGCTAAGATCATGGGGCAGCTTCATGGCAACATTTCTGAGCATTTTCATTCTTCATTTCCATGGTTGGTTGTTTCCTTTACCTCTTTTCTATGTTTTCCCATCTTCCTAGGGTTGCTTTGTTTCATTTATGAGTTGTAGAAGGCAAATAAGGGAGTGTTCTTTCTTCATGTTCTTGCATATCAATGTCTTCTTCATCCATTTGAATTAAAAAATAGTGATACTGATGAAACTAGTTAGGATTATGTAGATATATAGTCTCATGGTGGCATGGTGGAAGTTGGTCTTTTAACCTGTTTGATAATGAATACAGTTGAACTTGAAATGGTTTTTGTTACTGGTTCTGAGTCTTAACTCTTAAGTGGTAATTAACATTGACTGATTAAAAGTTTTTGTTGCTGCTAGAAAGGCTCCTACTACTGCTGCAGGTGGCATTGACTGATTAAAAGTTTCCAAACTATTTCCTAGATGCTTGGAATTGCTACCACTGCTCCATAATTATCATAAACTTCCTAAAAACTGCCCCAACATGAAAATAGGACATGTGTTTCATGAGGTTTGAAGTAGAAATTGATTCCTTAAGGTGTAGAATAAGGTTTTGAATAGTTCATACAATACCAACTATGCCTTTACATCTGCAAATCATCTTGTTTGTCTCTTGACAGTCTTCTTCAAAGGTGACTGTTGTTTAATTTTTGCTTGGTCCTTTGCTCAAGAAGTTATTGTCCTCCATTATTTTACTGCACTATCTCTTGTCTTTGTTCATTGTCATTGAAACCTCCAGGGACACTGTCCTATCTTGATCCTTAAGACATTGGTGAAGACTGTCCTTTTGACCAATTAAGGTGACTATATTATGGACTATGCCCTCTTTAACTTTGTCGTGTCTTTCCTTTAAAGATTTATCACCTATCATGAGTACTGACCTCTTCATGACTTTGCTCCATGATTTCAAGTCTTTGTGCTCTGTCCAGCTTTCTTAAAGATTTGTCCTTAAACTATGTTATTGTCATTGACAATTGCATTCCTTCAAACTTGTCCCTTATCACCACTATCAGATACTTTTCAATGTTATGCCATTCTTTTTTGAACTTTAAATACTAAGCTCTACATGGTGACTTGACTTCCCTTAGTGCACTGTCTCCATGCTTTGTCTTGTCTGATGACTGTACAAACTCCTTCAAACTACTCTTTATGAGATCTTTCACTATCCCTTCCTTGAGCTCGTTGCATTTTTTAAACTTCATACATGAGCATACATGGTGGATTGTCTCCTTGAGGTGACTATGTTTTCATAAAAAAAATGTCCTTCTAAAATGTTAAAGATTGCCCCTTCCTAAAAACTGTCTTCTAAATTTGTTTGACTTTGATACTGCCCTACAGTCAAGAGGACTGTCCTCACAATGCATTCTACATTTGAACCTTTAGAAGCTCTGTCCTTATCTACAGTCTGCCCTTATCAAATATTAACCATATCTTATGAGTCTTAAAAATGTCTTAAATAGTTTTGAAAGGTCTAAAGGGGGTTTCTTCTAATACGAAAAATAAAAAATGTGTTTATTTGGCCATGTCAAGCCACATATTAGAGTCAAAAGTTTTCATAAACCTTATATTCTCAAAAATTCATGTACATCCATTTTGAGGGAGTCCTATTTTGAAAAGGAGTCAAAGTTTTGAGTCTAAGGCTTAAGGTTAAGTCAAGGTTTTAGGGCTCAGGTCAATGAGAGAGGTTTGTAACTTTTCTTCTAACATGCAAGTTCCTTGTTTTGTGTAATGGGGCATACCAGAGGTTTTAAACTTAGATGCTTCTTGTGATTAAGAAAAGGACTATGGAGTAAAAATATTTTTATTAGCCTTACCAATTTGATGAAATACACATTGTGTATTTCACATGTTGGTAAGAAGACACAATAAATATTCCATAGTTCTAGGGTTTTGAGAATAATACATGCATGTCTCAAGCACTTCAAGGGTTATGAGAACCATTTCTTCAATATGTTGGAATAGTTCTAAAGTTTCATTATTAATATGAAGAGGAAAACATATGCAATGTAATGGTATAACAGTGCAGAGGTCTATCAAGAAGTGTCATAGAAGGTGAGAATGAAGATAGAGATCAAGACTATCACTGCATTCTACAAGCCTATTTGATAGTCTACAAGACCATACAAAGTTTGAAGATCTTTGGAGGTTTAAAACATACATAGATAGGCTTCATGAGAGTCTAGAGAAGTGTGACAAACCTAAAAGTAAAAATGGTAAAGATTTAGACCTCGAGATTAAGACAAAGAAAGATCATAGTGGAAATGTAAGGAGGTAGACACTAGTAATGTTGATAATGTTGATAAGAAGAAGAAAAAGAATTGCAAGGAGAAGGAACCAAATGGATAGACCCAAATGCATAGGGTACTTTCTCCATGGACAGTGATATCATTGAAGAATGATTAAGATAGCTCTATACAAGTGTTACAAACAGGTCTAAAACCATGTTAAACCCTAAAGAGCATGTCAAGGAACCCTAATAAATCATGTCAGTCTTTTAGAGGTTTTGTTAAACTACATAAATAGTAAAGAGGCACAAAATAGTCTCAAGATCACATACAAAGATCTATGAGAAGGGGGAAAATAGACCAAGACCACCATTGCCTCTTACATAACCCTCACTATATTCTACAGAATTTGAAGAGGTATGAATATCTTTTGAACCCTAGCAACTAATTTGAAGGTCTTTATCAAAGAATAAAGGAGTAGATAAGGTCTTTGTAAGTCCTATGAAGAGGTTTGCATATGTTATAGGTGTGTTTCTGAGATTCACAGACATGAAATATCATTAGAAGGTTTGTACATGCATAATAAAGGTCTACCAAACTTTTGTAAAACTTTGTGAAATGTTGAAGAACCATGTTAATCATTAAGAGGTCTATTAGAATGGAAAAACCCTATATAAGAAAGAGAGAAGACTTAAATAGGTCTAAGATAACATAAAAGGAGAGGGTTCAGTGGAAATAGGGAAGAGAGAGAACTATCACTGTCTTAGAAGACTATCAGTATATCCTAAGAAGTATGAAGGGGTACGTGGTTAACACAAAGAGCCTTAGGGGTTTGTCAAAAGTAAAGAGGATTGTTAATAATTTAGGATGTTTACATGATCATTAGAGGTCTACAAAGTAAAAATATGTGGCAATTCTTCATTAGGTCTATGTGAAGGAAAAGAGGAGTGTTAAAGGTTAGTGATGCATCCTTAAAGCCTTGTCAACTAGTCTTAAAGTGTATAAAATGCTCAAATAGTCTTTTCAAGCCTTTAAAAGACCATGTTACTATTTTTTAGGGATTGTTCATAGTTAAGGTATGCTCATTAGTTGAGAGAACCATGTCAAGCATTCAAATACATTACATAATAACCTATAACTCTGTATAAGCCCTAAGGAAACCCACATAGTCTTGAGTAAGATCTATTAAATCCTAAAAGCCTTGTCCAAATTTTGGAAACCCTACCTAGTCTTAGAGGGTTTGTCAAAATTTTGAAAACACTTTTAGAAGCTTATGAAATTAAATCCTTATGACTATCAAGAAATGTCAAGGTTGTAGAACATCATAGAAGCCTTGTTAAACTTGTTAAGCCTTGCATGACTATGATAAACTTAGTACTCACCATTGGAGGACTAGTTTGCAGATCCTTATGAAGTTTTAAAGAAGTATGTATAGGTTTGAGAAGGTTTCTCCAAGTCTATGAAGGTTTCTACAAGACTGTGAAGGTAATGGGAGCTTTGGTGGGATCAAAGCAAGAAGATAAGAAATTAATCATTGTTTAGGGCTCAACAATAAACAACAATAAATAAATGTCAGTCGCAAAGTACTCACATGCATAGACATACATGAAAATGTGGAAGCATAGACAAGGAAAGTGAACTGTTTCAAAAAATGCCTCAAATAAATCTGATATCATGGACACCTACTCTCTCGCAAACTCTTCAAGTCATGCCAGTGGTGATGCAGGAAAATCTTGTATTTTTTACCATAGGAGTGTTCTTGTCTCTTACCGCAACCCCACAACATATCCAAATGGCCCTAGTGGGTGTGCAGGAATCAAAGGAAGCAAAAAATTAGTTACCGCTCCCCCACAGCATGCAAAATCTCCACTTGCGGTATCGCGGTATACAATGATTGGTTACCGCAGCCCTGTGGTGGTCTCAAAAGTGATTGGCGAGCTGGTAGTATAAGCTTGAGAAGCATATAGTATTTCACCGTAACCCCATGGTAGACAAGAAGATAATTGGCGATTGTGTGGTAAGTGCAATCAAGGATGAGTAGCGTCCTACCATCTTGTGGTAATTCCAAATCGGGCTCGCGGGATAGCGATGAAGATCAAAAGTGGCGAAATATGTTACCGCGGTCCCGTGACCTAACAAGGTTGAGCTTGCGATGATGCGGTAAATAGTGAAATGGATGCTAAAGGATCCCGCGGTCCTACAATGCAATCAAATATAGCTTTCTAGGTAGCGTTAATGGTGAAGGACAGGAGATGACCACCAAGTGTCACCGTAGTCCCGCAAAGCAAACAAATTGACTATACGGTAGTGCAGTAAGCGTCAAACATTGAAGTAATTACCCCATTGCCCTGTAGAGGTCATCATTTATGATGGTGGGGATGAAGTAACTGATGATATGACCACAAAACTAGTGAAATATTATGTCAATCCAATCTAGGTGCATGAACAGTCTATGTTTGAAGCAATTTAAACATGTAGATTTGTCAGTCTCTTAGCACACACAGAGTAATGGCAATGTGATCAGCTATGTGATTGAATAAAATTTGGATTTTCATTGCATTTCTTCATTCAAAAGAGTTTAAGGTATTTAGTGACTACTAGGTCAAGCTCTGAAGTGTGTTCTGCCAGTATAATTTGACTAGGTAAGTTAGTTCCATCTCCTTTTGTGTTAAAGTTGATATTTGGCTGCATTTCTCTTTTCAATTGGTTTAGTATAGAAACTAGTTATCAAAACCCTAGTTCTCAAAAGCATCAAACCAAGGCATCTAAAAAATCTGAAGCTACAAGTAAGAAAAATGAGCCACCTATTCCCAAAGAGAAGAAACGGTCCCTTCAACAGTCTCTGTTGGACATTCTGTCTAATTCCATTGACAAAGGATATAAGAAGATATTCAAAGATGTGGCAGAGGGGTGTCATGATTCCAAAGTCCCCATCGCAGGTTGGAATCTTTTTTGGTATTTATGTGAAAAGACAGACGACCAAGGTCCTATTGCTAACCCCTGGAATCTAAATTTAGCAAAACGTGTAGTGTCAAATGTGTTTGTTGATGTTGACTTGATCAAGGTGCTAGCACAGCACTATCATCCAACCACCAGAATAGTCAGATTGCCTAATGGGTCACCACTGGTAGTTGTGGATAGAAATGCAATCATTGATTGCTTCATGCTCAGCAAACAAGCCCTCACAAAGGTTGATTTGTAGAAGAGTGAACAAGAGTATACCAGTCTATGAAACACACACTACAGTGATGAGTTTCCCATGTACATGAGGAAAGGGGCTAATAATAGAAGGATTTCAATCCCAACCACTGTTGATGAACCTTTCTCAGTCGATGATTTTCTTGTATATTTCAAAAGGACATATTTTGCTTTGTGCCAAGTACTTGGTATTGATTCATAGGTTAGAATGCCAATTGGCATGATGATGATGGCTATGAGGATACAAAATCTAGAAGTCAATGTTGAATATGATTTTGATTCATTCATTGAAAAGAAATTGCATGATGGAGTGTTGCAAATAAGAAAGAACAAAGCACCCATGGATTTCAAATACTACTCTTTGTTGTGACATTTGATATTGTATTAGAATAGGGGAAAATGGCCCAGCAAAATGGACTTGAGCATGATAGATCAGAAAAGATAAAGGTTTACTACACAAAGTTAGTGCTACAAATGGGACAGTCATTGCAAGAATTGCAATTACATAGTGTTCCATGATGAGTTCTCAATTAGGATAATGAATTCACTTGGTTTCCCTTCTCCAAGATTGACCAAAGAGGTCAGAGAAATGTTGAGGCCTCTAGCTAACAAGCCAGAACAAGGTCATACACATAATTTTGCTGATTGGTTTTTTCTCCCTGACCACACTATAATAAGAGTATATGGGTGCACTCATCCATCCCATATATTACCAAAATTTGTGCCAAATAGGCTTGCATTTCTTGATTTAATATGGCAAATTCTTTGGATAGAGAAATATGTGATAAAAAAGGCAAAGAAGGGCACATTTCTTCCTGATTCCACTATGTTTGGTGAGTTGTCAGTTGGCTCAGATACCTTGGAGGAACTGCAAGCCTACTTGAAGGCAAAATATTCTTTGAAATCAGAGATAGAGAGGGTTTGTGATCCAGAGGGTCACATGAACTTTGTTAGATAGGTCATCCTCACCAGAATGGGGATATCCCATCAAATCAATTTTGATGAGGATGTGATCATGAATTGTGTTACTTTTGATGAGGTGTATAATAGAAAAAGAAAATGGGAAACTGTTAAAAAAATTGAGCATGATAAAAAGAAGAAGAACCCTAATTTTCTTGGATTTTTTATTGAGGAGCATGACCCCTTGAAAAGAATAAACATGATCATTGATAATTTTTAAAGAATTTATGACAAATCTGAGAAGGAGCCTACAAAGGCCACCAAACTCGCTATGAAAAGGCTGACATGAGTTATGATTCAAGAGCCTATTCCTGATGCAATGTCAGTACAAGATTCTGCAGTTCCTGATTCGCCACCTTCAAAGAGGCAAAAAACTAATGATGTTTCCCCACTAGTGACATATGAAATGACTGAAGGAGTGGGTGATACTAAAGAAGTGGCCAGCATTTTGAGGCATATGGGAGAAGAAGAGGAGGCTAATCAGCCCCTAGTTGGCCAAGAAACAGAGGCACACAAGCCAGAGGCAAGAATGGTTGAACAGGCACAAGGTGAGCTTGAATTACAAGAAGATGAAAGGGTTGTGGCTTCAATGGGGTTCTTGGAGGACGATGATTTCATCAATACTCCAGAATTCAAGGATTTTGGGTTCAAAATGAAGATGAAAGAATTTGAAGAAAAGGTTGAGATAAATAAAATGGGCACAGATGAGTCACAGCATGACCAAATTGTGACCCAAACTTTCAAAGAATTGAAAATTGATGAAATAAATGTCAGCCCTGATGAGGCTAGACAAATGGTTTTGAAGAGTAATATGCTAATCATCCCTAGCCTTGAGTTGAAGGGAATGTTTTTGTTAGACCAAGTGAGAAATCAAGATGACCCCATGATGGTCTCTGAGTTTGATTATGAGGATGGACTCAGTGGTGTTGGTTTCAACCCAAAGACAGAGACCCTGGCAATATGGGCCACACAAAAGAATACCAACAAGGCACAATTTCTTGATGTAATCCAGGAGATGGGGGAACAGCTGTGGTCAAAACATTCAAAGCCACATCAGTACTTGAAGCAGCCAGCCTCACTATACATTTTGTAATGTTCACATAAGTTGCTGTCAAAAAATTGGAGCAAAGATTGCTTGATTATGAGAAAACTCAAATTGAGATAAATGATGATGTGAATAGATTATACCTTGAAAATGTAGAGTTGAAGCAACAATTGAAGGGTGATGGTTCTTCTCAGAGCCAAGCAATTGTGCCATACCAAGCCCTTGCGCCACAAAGAAGCCAGTGATAATGTAGTACTAGTTGATCAGTTGAATGTTTTGAAATTGAAATTGGAAAAGGAGATTGAGGAATTGAAAGAGCAAAATGAGAAAATAAAGAATGAAACAAGATTGAAAATTCTTGAAGTATTTGAAAAGATCTTGGAATATAGGGTGAAACTAGTTGTTGACAAATTGGGAGATGTGCATGAATGCTACACTTACTTGTCTCAAGCCATTAAACAATTGAAGGCCAATTTTTTTGTTTTAGATCCTATATATAAAAGATGGCAACCTCCACACCATACCTTGATGAATTTGTGCAAAGTTTTGCAGAGAAATCCCAGTGCCCCTGCAGCTCTCAAACCAACTAAGAAAATGGTGAAGATGATTCTGGATGAATTTCAATATGTGAATGGTGAAATCCAAAAGATGCAAGCAAAAATTGATTCCTTTGCTACTTTCAAGCACCAGTTTATTCCTTCAATTTTGACAAATGATAAACAGATCAAGGGTTTTGATGCATGGAAGAATGATTTTGGTCAGACAATTTCTCAAGTCATTGATCATTTGAAGAAGGATGAAAATGTAAATATTCTCAGTTTTAATGTGATTCTTGATAGAGTGATTGCTCTGGATGATGGATATGCCAAGTTCATAATTGATATCAAAGTGTTTCTAGACAAAAGATGGAAAGATCACCAGGCCAATTTGCTCCAGATCCAAGAACCTAGTGATTATGTTATGTATCAATGGGAACAACAATATTTATCAACTGAAGAATGAGCAGGCCAAAAATGCAATGGAGCAATGAGCATCAAGCTGGCATCAACATGGCACCAATAAATCTTGGACGTCCTCCTATTTTGTCTCTTTCTTTTTTATGCTTTTCAAATATGTATTCAAAATATATTTGGCGGTCTTTTATGACTTGTCAAAAAGTATATATTGTAATAGGTCATATTAAGGGGTGGGTATATGAAAAGACATTTTTGGAATGTGAAAGGTCTGAAGCTTGTAGCTTCCTTCACTGCTATAGGAAGGAAATCGAGACCTTGGGAAAAGCTCTCTGGGAAATTTGATTTTGGAAAGAGACATTGTAAGGCTTGATCTTTGAAGCATATCAATAGAAAAATATATTTCTATGGTGTCAATACTTCTAGTTCTCAATTACTTGTTAATTGTCTTTGATATTTTATCTGGTTGTCTCCATATTACATTTTCCTTATTATTTGAATTAACATATCAAGGGTATGCTTAATTCTTCAAAACACAATTGTCTATTTGTGTGATTTATTTGATAGGGTTTCCTCAAGGAGGAATTAAATTCCATTAAGTAAATCTCAGTAATTTGGAGAATTCAATCTGGATGTATAAGTAGAGCCAGGTAAAAACAATCTTGCATGTTTATGCCAGGCATAAACTGAAATATGACAAGTAATTCGAGTTGTGACTAGGAGGAAAGCACAAATCTTTCAGTAATCAAAATTTGTTGCCCAAGAGAAGGCACCAATCAATTCCTTTCCAAAAATCGTTTCCTTATAAAATATTTCAATATCCAATTTTAATTTTCTATTTTAGGAGTAGTTGCAGAAAAATAATTTAATTAAAAAATCTAATTCAAATCATATGCTAGTTTGGATTAGGGTGAATTAGAGGATTTAATTGACAAAATTAGATAAATCCCTTAATTTCCTCTAAAGTCACCAACAAATTTGAGGAATAAACATTCATTAGTGAATTTAAGGTAACACCCACCTAGGCAAAGCAGAGCCTAAAGTGAAAAGAATCCTAACCACTTGGGTTAATTATGTCAGTTGGCCAAATTGGTAGGAAAACCTAATCATAAAGCTTGGCATCCTTTTAGGGTTTTGCATACTGTAAATTTGAGAACCAACAGGTTCAATACCTCTGTCAAGCAAATTCATAGTGAGGGTTTAGAAGACAGTGTTCTAATACTCTTGCCAAGTGTATACATTAAGAGAGAGATTCAAATGATAGATGAGAAGGTTATCTAATGGTTCTATTTTTGCATTATTCATGGTTTCCTTGCAATGGACTGAATATGTTCAGGTGACAGAAGTTTGTTTGAGTGTGAATGTATTGTGTAAACCCCTATAATAGTGCTCAAGTTATGCAAATGTTCATGTGAATGGAGTTTAGTAATGTCAAAGGTCTGTGATTATCATAAGTGTGAAGATCATTGTGTTGCATTTACTTGTGCACAGAGAAGAGAATTGAATCACAGTACTACATAATGACATTGTATTAGTGTGTTCTTGGAGTGTGTTTTTCTTTGGACACTAGTGTGCTCTAACTGAGATCATTGACACTTGAAGGTTGAGTGAATTTGTCAATATTCATGTGACAGAGGTCTTGTGGTGTCTTGGATTGATTTATGATTCTTAGGATATCTATCTATGTTTAGTCAATGTTTTGATTACAGACAAATAACATAATTTCTTGTTGCATTTATCGTAGAAACAAAGGCCTCTTTTAATTGTAGTAAAGGATGTAGAGAGTGAAGCATTGGCTACTTTGATCTTGAATAAGCTTCGTGCAAGGGTGATGGTTGGTGGATTTTTCTATTTAAATCCTGTTTACTTTTTAAATTATTTTTTAACTTTAAATTCTAAATCCTTAGCATTTTAAAAATATATTTGTGTCTGAATCAGGTTTGTGATATTAAGGCCCCTGGTTTTGGTGAAAATAGGAAAAATAACTTGCAGGATCTTGCTACAATTACTGGTGGATGGGTTAGGTTTATGTTTCTATGTATCTACTCTCTTTTTTGCCTTTGGAGTTTCTTGTTTGTTATGCAAGTTTGGCTTCTTCATGTGACACCTATTGAACCAAATTTGTTTCTCAATTGAGTTAGTTTGCATGTATTTTGCCATTTTGTTTTCTCCACTTCTCAAGAAAAAGTATTTATGGCTAGTAGTTATCTTCAGGTCATGATCTTGGTATGAAGCTTGACAAAGTAGAATTTGGCATGCTTGGAACAACTAAGAAGGTAGGTAAACATAGTAGTATCCTTGTATATAGGCGTATAATGTTGATGTCATCCATGGACAAGGTTTTTGTTGTGTTGATACTCAAACTCTTTTTGTCATTTTAACATTTTGTTGTATGATAAGATTATTTATCCTTTATTCTAGGTGACTATCTCTAAGGATGATACTATAATTCTTGATGGAGGTGGTGACAAAAAAGCAATTGAAGAGAGATGTGAGCAGGTGAGTTTTATTAGAGTGAAGTGTGATAATAATTTTACAAGACTATAATGCTTGGTGACAATAGAGTTGATAAGAGATTTGTGTTGGTATGCTTGGCATGGTTGACAAAATATTTGGTCACGGATCTATACTAATATTGAAGCAAGCACATCTAATTATGACAAAGAAAAGCTCCAAGAGAGGTTGACAAAGCTATCATGAGGAGTTGTTGTTCTCAAGGTCTAACTTATAATCAAACTATGATCAATTGTCTGAAGATAATTTTCAATATTTTCAAATTAGGATGATACATTGTATCTAGATTTTTTTTATGGTCTTTTTTATTTAATTAAGATTGGAGGAGCCAGTGAGCTTTAAGTTGGAGAGAAAAAAGAGAGTCACTAATGCATTGAATGCAATGAAGGCAGCAGTAGAGAAGGGCATTTTACCAAGTAAACAAATTTGTAAATTTCATTAAAGCATTAGAGATGGTAATATTTTTGTTAAGAAGCTTACAGCTCTATGCTTACTGGAAGATACATTCCAGGTGGTGGTGTTACTCTTCTCTATGCAACAAAAGAGCTTGATATAATTCCTACAACCAACTTTGACCAGAAGATTGGAGTTCAAATAATTTAGAATGCATTGAAGGTATAAATTACTAACCTAGACTTTCTTTTGTTTATGTCTAGAAATAGGCTTTATCTCAGTGTTTAATCATTCATTTTTTCTATTTTTTGAAGTCTCCTGTACATATAATTGCTTCCAATGTTGGTGTCAAGGGTGTTGTTGTAGTGGGAAAACTACTGGAACAAGAGAATCTTGATTATAGCTATGATGCTACTAAAGGTGCACTTAGAATATGAGCATATTATGTTCTTAGTACTTAACATTATAAAGTTTGATGATCTTTGAAATTGTTGATTTTTTTACTAAATTGAAAATGCTCCTTTAGTTGTTGGTCAATTGCTTGATGATGATTGTCCTGAGGACTTCATCAAAGGTCTTATTATTTCTGTTTGTTCTCTCCTTCCTGTTGAACCACTTGTTGAAGAATGCGAGAAAAAGGTAATCTATAAATTCTCCAAAGCTATTGTTCAATTTCCATAAGGTTTATATTAAGCTAACAGTTCTTGTTTTGTCTTTGTTTATTCTAGGAACCGGCTTCGATTGTTGACACAATTTTTAGAGCATCTTGTGAGTGAAGTCAGGATGTACATAAGACTCTTAGGCTTCATCTATGGGATGAGATATAGGACCCTTAGGCTTCATTTTTCAAGTAGTTCTTTCATGTTTTGGAGCTATATAAGCAAAATAAGCAAAAAATAGAGCATTGTAACTCAGTTTTCTCAGTCACGGCACTGAGAAACACACTTTGTAACACATTTTTCAAAGCAAAGACACATATTTAAGTCTTGTATATGCTGTAAGAACACATTTTCTCAATAAATTTTTAGTATTTTGTATTCTTAATAGTTGTTTCATTATGTACAAATGAATGATTGATTATGTTTTTATGTGGTTTATGTTTAAACCTCAAAAGCATTGTTTCATTTCCAGCACTTTTAGGTAGAAATCAGTGAACAAAAATAATTAAATAAACTACCAATTGACTAAATATACTACCAATTGACAGAGAAGTGAATAAATATGATAAATATAATGATTATGCAATTAATAAACAATGTATCAATATACTACCAGTTGACAAAAATTGGTGAACAAAAACAATTAAATAAACTACCAAATTGATCAAAATGATGGTTAAAACTAATGACTAAATACACTACCAATGGACAGAAATCAGTGAATAAAAAATGACTAAATAAGTGACTAGTTAACAACAATCAATGACTAAATTAATGACTAAATATATCAGTGAATAACAAATGACTAAATAAGTGACCAGTTTACAACAATCAATGACTAAATTAACGACTAAATATACTACCAAATTGATCAATCAAAACAACCAATAAATGACTAAAAATGGTTTAGTCATCAATTCAGTCACGTTATAAATGACTGGCAATAAACTACTAATGGTCACGTGACCATGTTTAGTCATTTATAAGCAGTTTTTAGTAGTTTTTTTAATCATATATTGTTGTTCCTGTACTAGTGTAGAGAGTTGAGACTAGAAAAATAGGTGTTGCTAGATTGAAGACTAAAGAGGAGGATGTTAGTGATGTATTTTAAACTCTATTGAAGTTAATAAAAATGGGTGCATCTCTTTTGTATGGATTTTTTTTCCCTAAAGGGTTTCTCAATGTAAATACTATGTTATGTGTTCAGTTCTTTTGTTCCTTTATTTCTTTGTATTGCTGATTTGATTTCCTACAATCTCCATTTGGCTCTACACTAGATTAATAGTTATAACAGTTTAAATCAGATTTCCATTCTATAGTTTTTCACCTTCATTTCTAACAAATAAAAGACTAAATGAAGAATCATAATTAATCAAGGCTTTAACATGGGGATTCACATGGGGGAAAAGATTTACACAAGGGATAATGGATAGGTGTGATCTTAAATTTGCAATTATTAAACTAAGATATAGAGAGAACTCGTTTTAATATTACAAGAGATATTATGCACCAGGGTAGAAAGGCCAAGGTGACAACGTATCTCTTGCATAGGACTGATGTTAAAACAAACACACAAAAGGTTATCTTACCACAACACAAGGCGTGTGACGACCTTGGTGGCCAATATGGTGAAACAACTAGCAGATAGAAGGATGTCCTAGCACCATTCAAGGTGTATGATGACCTTGGTAGTCCTGACACTAGGACAATCATGCAAACACAACACCCAAAAAATGAAAAGATCATGCCACATTATATACTGCCAAAAACACACCATGATATGAAGGATCATGGCCCGACCCTGGAGATAAAATAGGTCAACTAAAATGATAATTAAAACAACCCAAAATAATAGTTGATTAACATACAAAATCATACCTTTTGCCAAAGTGGGAATGATGACATGCCTGATGTGGGGAACAATATATACCACGAAGGCTGATGGGTAGGTGAAAGGACAAAAGGACGTGATAAATGTATGTGGTCAAGGTTGTTAGGTGCATATTAATGTCAATGATTGTGAGGATCACTGGGGCAATTGCATGAAGCTCAGTGTTGGGGAGGGGACCAACCCGTGACTATGAACAAGTCATCTATCAAAAACTTTTAGACCAAAAAAGGGACGAGTGGATAGGGAGATGACCAGGGGTCTTAAAGATGGCATAGTTTGAAATCATTTATAATTAAGGCACATGCTGGGGGTGGAGTACATGATATGGTCAAGCTAGGGTGGAGTAGTGTAGGTTGATATTGGGCAGGTCAGTAGGTTAAGGTGGGGTGATTGCAGGGAGGACATTTTCTTTTAGATTTAACCTCCATATAAAATAAGTGGGGGAAGGCTAGTGAAAGCATGGTAAAGGCCATATGGGATAGCGATGGATATGTTAGGATTAGGTGGATGAGCTAGAAAAGATGACCTTAAGGATAATGGGTCCAACTTATAGGCACAATGCTTGCAAGCAAATTTTCATCATGGTACTAGTCCAAGGTGCCACCAAAGGTGGTTTTCACAATATGATGTATTATTTCTCTTTATTATTTTTTATTTTTTGAATTTTTTATTATTTTTATTTTTTTATTTTTTTATGGTATATAATTCAACCAGTTATGCATGGAACCTTTTGAAAGGAAGCTAGGTGTGAGGAAATCGCTTCCTACACTAATCTAATGAGGAGAGATGTATGCAAATTCAACTTTAATTCTTACAACTACAGTAACATAGAACATCTAACAGAGATATTGCAGCAATACACATACACACATAAAGTAGATAGAAGAGAGAGACAAGATATACGTGGGGAAAACCCTTACGGGTGAAAAACCCCACACTCCAAAACACAACTCAAATGTATTACAGTAAACAATAACATATTACAATATAGTTTTAGAGCCAACGCTCTTTCAGGAGTCTTCAAATATCGAATCTGGAGATATTCTAGCAGCATAACAATACCTGTACTAAAAACTACTTATCTCCCATCCAAGCACCTGTTTTATAGAGTTTACAAGGCAAATATGGAACCTTCTAGAGATGGGCGTCCATCTTGGACTCATGCCCCAAAACCCATGCCTAAGGACACTTTTCCAACATCCCATCCCAAAGTGGGTGCCTTGTCCCAAGATAGGCCATGACAGATACTCTTACGCACCTTACAACTGTCATAGAATCTGTCATAACTGACAGCACTTACAGCTGTAAGAGAATCTGTCATACACTGACTAAAAATATCTTATTCCTCTTACAACATGTCATAACCTCCCTTGACTACCCAAAGATGCCTTTCTCTCGTGCAAAGATACTTAATGAAACTTGTCATTAAATAAAAGTCGTTTGAGGTTTCAAGGGTACCGCCCCTCGACCCTACCATGTACCGTGACAGGGAACACCCCAAGAGCGTTGCCCCTGGACCCCATCTTGGGGGCACTACCCCCAAACCCCTGTTAATTATTCAAGGGGGAAACCGCAGCTGCCAAAGTCACCAAAATTTATCCTGCTGCATGTACACAAGGTGCCGACTATGCCAACTCAACATGGGATAAATAAATACAACATTAGGAATTTGCAAAGGTTGAGACACCTTAATTCCCAACATTCTCCCACGTGTCGAACACCTTACAAGGACCAAAATCAATGACAAGATTTAACTACTAGGGGCCAAGAGGCCCATAGACTCTGAACACCATCTGAACTTCTCTATGCCCACTGGTTTCATCAATACATCTGCAACATTCTTCAAAGTATCTACCTTCTCCAAATTTACCTTTCCATCCTCAACCATGTCTCGCATGAAGTGAAACTGAACATCAATGTGCTTTGTTCTAGCATGGAAAGTTGGATTCTTCGCAAGGTAAATTACACTCTGACTGTCACAACTGATCGTGATCTGACCTGCATCAACACCAATATCTGAACACAATCTCTTAATCCAAATGGCTTCCTTACAAGCATGAGTTTCTACCATATACTCAGCTTCTGTCATGGACAAAGCAACAACAGGTTGTCGCTTACTCATCCAACTAATAGCACCACCAAACAGTGTAAACACATAAGCACTGGTGGATCTCCTACTGTCAATGTCACCTACCCAATCTGAATCCACAAATCTACGAATATCAACAGAATATGGAGGTCCTGAAACATTACCATGATAGCGAATGGAATACTTGGAAGTACCCCTCAAATATCTGAACACTCACTTAACTGCATCCCAATGAACTCATCCAGGATTAGCCATAAATCAACTAAGGACTCCCACTGCTTGGGCAATGTCTGGTCAGACCATAGCATACATCAAACTACCAATAGCATTAGCATAAGGTACTTTGCTCATGTCCTCCACCTCATTAGGAGATTTTGGACAATCCTCAACAGACAACTTTGTCCCCAAGGAAATAGGAACACATAATGGTCTACAATCTACCATGCTGAACCTGTCCAACACGGTCTTCACATACTTACTCTGGCTTAACCAAAGTTTTCTATTGGTTCTGTCTCTTCTGATTTCCATTCCTAAAATGTACCTGGCTGCCCCTAAATGTTTCATTTCAAACTATGCTGACAACTGAGATTTAGAATCAGAAATCATATTTTTACCCTTTCCAATGAGCAACATATCATCAACATACAGTGCAACAATGAGAATATGATCACCATCAAATTTATAATACACACAGTGATCTGATTTTGATCTCACAAATCTAAATGACAACACAAAGGCATCAAACTTCAAGTACCATCTCCTAGGGGATTGCTTCAAACCATACAAAGACTTTTTAAGTTTGCAAACCAAATTTTCTTTACCTTTCACCATGTAATGCTCTGGCTGTGATATGTAGATTTCTTCCTTCAAGTCACCATGAAGGAAAGTTGTCTTCACATCCATCTGTTCTACCTCCAAGTCATAAGCTGCTGCGAGAGACAACAGGAATCGAATGGATGTCAGCTTTGTAACAGGAGAGAAGATCTCACCATAATCTATACCCTCCACTTGTGAATACCCCTTCGCAACCAATCTAGCCTTATACTTCTCAACACTGCCATCTACACCAAATTTCTTCTTGAACACCCATTTGCATCCAACGGGTTTCCATCCAGGAGGCAAAGGCACCAAGTACCAAGTTTGATTCTTTTCCAAAGAAGCCATTTCATCCTCCATGGCCTCCTTCCAAGAACCTGCATCTTTCATGTCCGTAGCCTCTAATACAGTTCTAGGTTCATCACTGTTAGTAACCAAAGCATAAGAACAACTAGAATCAAGCAATGTAAAACCAAACCTTTCAGGTTGCTTTCTTATCCGTGTAGACCTCCTCAAGAGTTGAGGTTGAGGTTCAACTTCTTTATCTGATCTTTTAGAGCTGCTAGAGCTCTCCTCATCATTAGGTCCAACATTGTCTTTTTGTTCAGTCTTTTCAAGGGTAGTAGGAAACTGAACAACGTCCTCTTTCTTTACTATTTCTTCTGGCTGCACAATAGTGGAAGAAGGTGTAAGCTCTCTGAAGATGATACTTCTGATATACAACACTTTTTCAGCCACAGGGTCCCAAAGCTTGTATCCGTTCACACTAACACCATAGCCAATGAAGATACACTTAACAGCCTTATTCTCCAATTTTAACCACTTCTCCCTAGGCACATGTGCATATGCCTCACAACCAAAAACAAGAAGATGCCGTATTGAAGGCTTTGTACAAGACCACACCTCCATGGGTGTCTTTCCAACAAGAGCTGATGTAGGAGATCTATTAACAAGATAGCAAGCAGTGGCTACAGCTTCAGCCTAAAACTTTTGTTCTAGGCCAGCTCCACTAAGCATACTCCTAGCCTTCTCCATTAGTGTCCTATTCATCCTCTCTGCAACTCCATTTTGCTGCGGGGTGTCCATTTTGCTGCGGGGTGTATGGAGTTGTCTTATGTCTTTCAATGCCAAGTTCCTTGCAATACTTATCAAATTCTGTAGAACAGAACTCACCATCGTTGTTAGTTCTCAAACATTTAATCTTTTTACCAGTCTGATTTTTAGCAAAGGCCTTAAACTCCTTAAACTTGCTATAGACTTCAGATTTGCTTCTGAGAAAATAAATCCATGTCCTTCTACTATAATCATCTATAAAAGATACAAAGTATACAGATTTTGATAATGAAGGAACATTAACAGGACCAAATACATTAGAATGAACAAGGTCCAACACACTAGAAGACTTGTGAGAACTCGAATAAAACTGAACATGGTTTTGCTTTCCATGAATACAATATTCGCAAAAGTCAAACTCAAGATTACAATCATCTAACCCCTCAACGAGGTTTTTATTTTTCAGGGTACACAGACCCTTCTCACCAATGTGGCCAAATCTCTTATGCCATAACATTGTCTTTTCAGTAGGAAGTTTAACTTCCAATGCACGATTACAACCATCAAGACTAGAAACAACATATTTCTTCACTGCTCGTTCAGATGGTGGGGATGAAGTGATTGCTACCCTCTTCCTTGAATCAGAAGAACTATTGCATTGTGAAATGCATGCCTCCAGCTGAAACAGAGTACCTCTCCTAGTACCCTTAGCAAGCACCATAGCTCCTATAGTCATCTTGCATCCTTCTTTCAAAAAGATAGCTTGCACACCTGCATCATTCAAACTACTTACAGAAAGCAGGTTCCGTGCTAAGCCTGGGATGTGTATAACCCCAGAGATACCCTTCACTCGACCATCAGGGAATCAAATAGAGACTCTTCCACGACCAACAATCTTCAGATGAGAGTCGTCACCCAGATACACCTTTCCACCATCAAACTCCTCATACTTAGTGAACCAATCTTGATGAGATGTCATGTGGAATGATGCACCAGAGTCGATCAGCCACACATCATCAAATGCATGGGTTGCTAGGACTGCGATGAAAGCATCACCATCATCTTGTGACTTATCAGAATCTAAATTAGGAGTTTCTTCTTCTTGTTCTTCTCCTCTTTGCATTCCTTTCAGAAATGCCCAGTTTTGCCACAGTTCCAACAAAGAGCCTTGGACTTTCCAAGAGATTTGGATCTCCCACAAGATTTGGATCTACCCTTCTCAGCTTTCTTGTCCTTCTTCCCTTTCTCCTTGGGTCTTCCACGAACTGCAAGGGTCTCTTTGGCTTCCTCAGAAGACTTTCTCTGCATCTCTTCAGACAATAGCGAAGAAACCACTTCTTCCATTTTGAATGTAGATGTGGTGCTTTAATTAGCCATGACAAGATGATCCCACGAGTCTAGCAAAGAACAAAGCAAGGTCATACATCGATCCCCCTCCTCCATCTTTACACCAATAGATGTCAATTGTGCAACTAGCATATTAAAAGCATTCATATGTTCAGCAACGGATCCTCTGTCTTCCATTCAAAGAGAATACAACTTCTTTCTCAGAAAAAGTTTATTAACTAGGGATTTTGCTTGATACACATCTCCCAACTTCTTCCAAAGTAGTTTTGCAGTAGTCTCCTCATGGACATTTAACAACACAGAATCAGTATGACTAAATCTTATGAGACCCTTAGCCTTTCGATCCTTGAGATCCCAATCATCTTGTGACATTGCAGCTAGTTTAGTTCCATTAACACTTTCCCAAAGGTCTCGATCAACAAGCATGTCTTCCATCTTGAGCTTCCATAGCTCAAAATTACTGCCATTGAACTTCTCCACTTCAAACCTTCCTGATGTGCTTGCCATCTCCTTGCTGCAATAGAAATCAAAATACTCTGCACAGACTCCCACTCAACTTAAGATCAGGTCAAAAAACCCCTACCCAACAGCTAAGACCAAAACTGGCCAGGCTCTGATACCAACTGAAAGGAAGCTAGGTGTGCGAAAATCGCTTCCTACACTAATATAATGAGGAGAGATGTATGCAAATTCAACTTTAATTCTTACCATAGAACATCTAACAGAGATATTGCAGCAATACACATACACAAAGAAAGTAGACAGAAGAGAGAGAGAGAGAGACAAGATATACGTGGGGAAAGCCCTTACGGGTGAAAAACCCCACACTCTAAAACATAGCTCAAATGTATTACAGTAAATAATAATAGATTACAATAGAGTTTAAGAGCCAATTCTCTTTCAGGAGTCTTCAAATGTCAAATCTGGAGATATTTCAGCAGCATAACAGTACCTATACTAAAAACTACTTATCTCCCATCCAAGCACCTGTTTTGTAGAGTTTACAAGGCAAATATGGAACATTCTAGAGATGGGCATCCATCTTGGACTCATGCCCCAAAACCCATGCCTAAGGACACTTGTCCAACATCCCATCCCAAAGTGGGCACCTTGTCCCAAGATAGGCTATGACACATGCTCTTACGCACCTTACAACTCTCATAGAATCCGTCATAACTGACAGCACTTACAAATGTAAGAGAATCTGTCATACAATGACTAAAAATATCTTATTCCTCTTACAACATGTCATAACCTCCCTTGACCACCCAAAGATACCTTTCTCTTGTGCAAAGATACTCACCGACACTTGTCATTAAATAAAAGTCATTTGAGGTTTCGGGGGCGTTGCCCCTCGACCCCGCCCTGTACCGCGATAGGGAGCATGCCAAGGGTGCTACCCCCAAACCCCCGTTAATTATTCAAGGGGGAAACCGCGGCTGCCAAAGTCACTAAAATTTATCCTGCTACATGCACACAAGGTGCCGACTATGCCAACTCAACATGGGATAAATAAATACAACATTAGGAATTTGTAAAGGTTGAGACACCTTAATTCCCAACACCTTTTGAGGTAAATAATATTGAGAGGCTCATCTAGCTCTTGTCCATCTGGTGTAGCCATCTGATATGCCCTAGAGCCATATTTGGCGGTAACAACATAGGGTCCCAACTATTAGAAATGAAGGTGAATAACTATAGAATGGAAATCTGATTACAACTATAACTATTAATCTAGTGCAGAACCAAAATGGAGATAGTATGAAATCAACACAAAGAAATAACGGAATAGACGATCAAACTCATAACATAGTGTTTACATGGAGAAACCCTTTCGAGAAAAAACTCCACACAAGAAGAGATGTGCCAGTCTGTATTAACTTCAATAGAGTTTACAATACAACACTATCAATCTCCTCTTCAGTCTTCAATTCAGCAATGCCTGAAATACGCATCCATAACCATAATACAATATCCTCTTAAAAGAGTATTTCCTTCTAGGTTAAAAAACCCTAACATAACTTCTATCGTCAAATCTGTGACCTAATGATGAATGGTCCATATTGACTATGAAATTACAATATTTTACAAGGCAATTTTCTAAAAATTTCTCTTCAGGGGCGTTGCCCCCGAACCCCCGCCAAGGCCCTGGAGCCCCTGGCGATAGTAGTGGAGGGGAAAGCCCCCCACACCCCCCATTGGGTACAAGGATAAAAGTGTGGCTAAAAAAAGATCACTACTTGGTGAATACTTCATCCCTTATGAATGATTTACAAACAATATTAGGAGTAATTAAATACATAGGATTTACAAGGTTGATGGCACCTTAATTATAACACCAACCAATTAGGTTCAAATTTGCCTTTCTTTTCATGATCCTAGAGATTCCTTTGATTTTCTTTAAGGACCAAGTCACCAACTTGAAACTCACGTGCCCTGATCTTCTTATTGTGGTGTCAGCAAAGTCAGTTTTGATAAGCTTGGAGATGTGTTATGGCATTGAGGTGCCGCTCATCAAGTAGTTCTAACTCCTAGAGATGTGCAACATGATATTCCTCCTCATCAATGATGTTATGCAATGAAATGCACAAGGAGGGGATTTTGATTTTGATTGGTTGGATAGCTTTAGCACCGAAGACTAGAGAATATAGAGCAGTGCCTGTAGGGGTTCAAATGCTGGTGTGGTAGGCCCAAAGGGTGAGATGGAGATGGAGATGCCAATCATGACCAATTTCATTGATGACTTTCTTAAGGATTTTGAATAGGGTTTTATTTGTCACCTCTATTTGACCATTAGCTTGGGGATAATAGGGAATGGATCAATGATGTTGGATGTGGAATCGCTTGCATAGGGTGCAAAGGGTCATCCCACAATAATGGGTTACACTTTTTAGCCAAACTTGACATTGAAATCAACATCTTGAACTAAATCTTTACTTTCTAACACCTATAGACGCTAAAGAGTTAGAAATTTGAAGATTATGCGAACTAGTGATTTGTGAGATTTTGTCTATAGATTCTAAATATATATATTTTTTAAAAAAATTGGAATTAAATTGTAAAAAAAATTGCGTCTCCTTTGATAACTAGTTTTTAATAGTAAACAACATTTTTTTAAAGTGATGCGTATTCTATTGCACATAACTTTTTTCCTGCAAAGGATAAAATTATGATTCTTTTGAATTTAGATTGGTAACACTGATATCTAGAGGATGTATTTGGTTTCATTTTGTTGAATATTTTTTTTTAATTAAGTTTCGAAGTCAAACCAATTATAATTTAGACATAGGCGTATTCTATCGAACATAACTTTTTTTGTATGCATCAAAATTCAATATTTTTTTTTGTTGGATTAAGGACATCAATACCTAGAGGACATTTATTTTTTAGAATTTTTTTCTCTATTTTCCTATTTTTTCGTATGTGTGAAACAAAGGCCTTGATGTTCATTGAAAAACCTACATTCACAAGAAATAAAAAATAAATATAATAATCAAATCAAATATATTTAAAATTATACTTTTTGGGAAGCTTATAATAAGGACTACATACTTACAAAACATAAATTTTAAATGAATTCATTTGACCCCCCAAAAGGTAAATCAAAAGTGGTTTTTTATCAGCATTTTGATAGGTGTAGAGGAGACTCCATTATAGGTATGGTTTAAAACTAGCAGGGTTCTATCCAAGGGGGTTTGAATCTAAGGGGATTTGATCAAACCCTCTTTAATTAAAATCCTTTAAATAGAATCTTTCAAGGCTTAAATCTTTATATTTTCTAAAAATATGTGATTTCAACAAAAATTAGGATGTCCCAGAAAGTGTAACCCATTATTATGGAAGCACCCTAAACCTCATGGTTTTTGAATGGTTTTTCATTATCTATGATAATGGTGGATGGATACCATAATGATGGATGATATGGTAGAGAAATAAATTTGGCTATTTGGGACCTGGGGTGAAAGTGAGCGGTATGGCTTCAACCCACTTCATAAAATACTCAATGGCAATGATGATGAATTTATGTCCACTAGAGGAGGGGTGAATCTTACCGATGAGATCTAGTCCCCACTGAGAGAAGGGCCATGGGGTGGTAATGGGATGCAATGCCTATGCTAATGCATGAATAAGATTTTTGTGTTGCTGACAAGGTCTGTATTTCTTAACATATTCATAGGCGTCATGCTCCTGTTATCACCCAGATTTGCACCCTTGCATATAGTTGTGAAACCTCAGCAATCTGGAGTAACATGGGAATGATCTCTAAGTGTGGGACTTTGCTAAATGAGATCAGACCTTTGGAGAAGGTCGGCTTCCTTAACTGGTTATCACCTAAAACTACTAAATCTTAAGAGGAAAAGGGAGAAGAAATGCTTTAAAGTGAAAGATGAAACAAAAGGCTTTAAAACAAAGGGTGATTCACCAAGTTTACTAAAAGAACCCTCACAATACTGAGAAAATGCATAGCATAACCAAATATAGCAAGTAAACATACACAGATTCAACTGATCCTAGTAAAGGTGAGAAACCAGATGGTTGAAAGGAACAATACGTTCACAGGCAAACATGTGTAGATTCACACTAAACTAAAAATTAGTCCAAATAGGCAAAATAACTTGCATATATTCAATGGGAAGGCACAGTTACAGTAACAGAAAAGCTCTGTTTGGAAATAGAAAAAGCCTCAATGCTCAAAAAATTTCCAACCTTATTTACATCTCATGAATGCATATATATAGCATTCCAAACTAACCTAGGTCAGTTACAAATTTTTCTCTAAGAGCTGTCTCAAAAAAATATCTGCCTTGGAATGACAGCCTACCTATAGAATTTATGGTGTGGAAATATCAGAAACAGGGATGGGTGGAGATATTTCGTGCCTTGAATGCGAGCACCTCCATCGTGTCTATCTTCAACCAAGAATATCTAAAGTATCTAAACTCAGGCGGTGGAGAGATATTTTTGAACATCAATGCAAGCTGCTTCATCTTGGTGCAGCAATGAATGCAAGAAATATCTACATTCGCTTGATGTAGTCGTTGGAACGTTCACTGCCCCAAAACATGCAACTCTAGATCTGAAACTAAAAAGTGAGAGTATTCCCCTAAAAATCTCGCCAAATGAAAGAGGAGGCAAAAACATGCACTTTTGCCTTTTACAGCATGTCGAAATTCGCTAAAATGGAGGAGCTACAGGCGGTCAAAGCTTCGGTCAACCGCCTATATATAGCTTTACATCTGTGTATATATCACTTGAATTTGCCGCCTGAATCGGCATCTAAAACCTTCTCTGCAAATCCTTTTGCATATGCCAGGTGCTTTGTATATCAGGCTTGTATATGCATACAATTGCCTTTGTATGTGCGGGCCGCATCATCTGCATGTTAACTTTGTATCTTGCCCTTGTATGCGTGACATACAAGCAGAAGATACATGCAAAGTGCTTGTACCTTAGCGGACCCCACCAGTTGTATCTCTTTTGTATCTGCAAACATACAAGCCGTGGACTCCAAAATGGCCATTAGTTGTATTTGATTGCCCTGTCAGGTTCGGCTTGTATGCGCAAATATACAAAGCACTTATACATACAAGCCACAGACTTGACGCCTGAATACTCCAGAATTTGATCTTCAAGTCAGGTCCGCCTTGTATACTTCCTTTGCACCTTTGACTTTGTATATCACAATATACAATTGCAAATATACAACCCAGAGTTCAAACCTTTTACAAAGTGTTTTTGAAAAGTACCTTCAGGTTCAGCTTGTATGCTAGGGATGCATGCCTTACTTGTATGTTCAAACATACAATCACAAAAATGTACATTTGGTGGACCCCACCCTTTGCATCTCCTCCTTGTATGCGTGGCCCTTGTATATTTGACTTGCATCTTTTCTTTGTATGTCGCGGATATACAGTATGTCGCGGATATACAGTATGTCGCAGATATACAAACGCCCTTCACTGTAGCAAATGCATGTCAGACATAGATTCACTTTTGTATCTTGTTCTTTGTATATGACTGATGTACATCATGCCTTGTATGTCAGCCTTGTATATGAAAACATACAAGGATCTTTGCATATACATCAGCCGTCGGGGAGACTTTAACCTTGGCCGCCGATGAGGCTGATCTGGCCGATGAACCTTCCACTATAGCAAATGTATGTGAACTGTAGCCGATGTATGTTCTGCCTTGTATATTTCCATTGTATATACCGGTTGTATGTGCAAACATACAAACCCGATATACAAGCGTAGAATATTCTGGGAATCTGCGACAGATTCCCCAAATGCATATACAACCCGATATGCATTCTAAGATGCATACAATCAATTTTTTACCTTTTTGGAAGGCCAATATACCTCTTTTTGGCCCGCTAATGTACATTTTGCCTTGTATATTTTCACCTTGTATATTTACATACATTGGCGATATACAAGCAAAAAACTTGTATATATCCTTTGCATATTCCTTTGCATGTACAAAGGTGAATGTATATACAAGTATGCATACAAATACAAATTATAAAATATGAGAAACCCCATTGATAGAAAATACTTGAAGCTAAAAGATTTATGGGTTTTTCTGGGTTTTTTGCAAGGAATCTCTTAGGCAAGATCTTGGGATTTTTTGACAAGGCATGCATGAGTACCTGGAAGATTTAAGCTTTTTATGAACACTTTCCAAAGGATTTTCAAGGAAATACATAGTGAACTATTTGGCTCTGGACAGAGGAAAAAATAGGTCAACAGCTCCATGATAGGCCAATAGTACCTTGTTTTGAGGAGTATCTTAATGAAGACTATACCATTGGTGTGGGCACCATATATATCATCATGTACCTCTCATAGCACAACATTAGCCTCTTTTGTATTTAGGCATCACAATAATGAACCATCATAGCTTCTGGCATAAAGAATGTTTCCAAGAATAGTGAAACAGGAAGTGTGATGGATGAATGACTTGTGTTGATTTCTAGATAGGTTAGGTGGAAGGGTATGGTCATGGAGATGGGTGTAAATATCCTAGTACCAGGGGGAATTGGGACCAAAAATATCACAAACAAATTATAATTTTGGGACATCATACGTGGGAATAAGGAGCTGTTTGACGAGGAATTCACAATGCTGACTTTTGTGTGGCATGTCTAATAAGGACCCAATGGTAGCCATAGCATTTGAGACCTTGTTATGAAGACAAGGAACCTGTTCAAACTAGATGTTTGTGAAGTACTGCTTAAAACTATCAACCATCCTATTTGTAGGGTACTAACTTGTCATCTTTTGTATGATATTCATTATCGACCTGTTTGATTACTAGCTATGAATCTCCATAAACCTGCAGTTATTGGATGTTCCACTAAACAACCATCTTGAGATCTGTGATCAGAGATTCATATTATACCATGTTATTTTTACAAGGAAATCCTAGTCGAAAGGCCTTTGGTATGAAATCTCCTTGAGGTGTAATAAAAAGAATGTTGGCACCTACACCGTGACTTGTGAATGAGCCATCAAAGTATAATTTCTTGGATGCTTGTTTTTCAATGTGAAGATGGACTCGTTTGGAAAGTCAACAACCAATTGTTTCGATGGTAATCCCACAATAATGAGTCCCACTTTTTGGCCAAGATGGACATTGATATCAACATTTTTAACTAGATCTTCACTTTCTGAGACCTATAGTAGCTAAACTATTAAGAATTTGAAGATGATGTGAACTAGTGATTTGTGTGTAGATTCTAAATGTATTTTTTAATTTTTTTTTAAATAAATCGTGAATCTTTCAATGTCTCTTTTAATAGCTAGTTTTTAATAGTAAACAACATTTTTTAGAAAGTAATGTTTATGTCATCCAGCATAACTTTTTTGTAATTGTGTGCTTCTGGATTAAACTGTGTAATAGTATTTTCTCTCAACGTTTCAGATCATACTACATGATCCATCATCAGGAGAAAAGAAAGCAAGAGAGGAGAAATAGAATAGATAATTTGCAGACCTAACCAGGTTAAATAGAGAGGGAGAAGAGAAATGGCGTAGAGACCAAGAGACCACAAGAAAACAAACAAGAATAAGAAAAAGTCTACTACCCAAGAAATTACAAAGTGTCTCCACCTACCCAAGATACAACCTAAACAAGCTAGTACAAGTTTAAAAAGCTAATATTATACACACACACACACACACACACACACACACACACACATATATATATATATATATATATATATATATAT
Source organism: Cunninghamia lanceolata (assembly GCA_027924645.1). Taxonomy (NCBI): domain Eukaryota; kingdom Viridiplantae; phylum Streptophyta; class Pinopsida; order Cupressales; family Cupressaceae; genus Cunninghamia; species Cunninghamia lanceolata. Next base: position 633,975 of record BSBN01000892.1, read on the forward strand.
ATATATATATATAACTAACAAAGAATGAAAAGGAATAATAATAATAATATTAGGTAAAATAATAACAAATTATTAGGCAACTAGAATATAACGAGATTAGTAAATATATAATAAGCGAAAAAGAGAACAAAACTAAAGTACACTGGGAAAAGAAGAAAAGTTTAAGAAAGGAAGGAGAGATAGAGAACCAAATAAAAGAACATTCCATAAAAAGATGAAGCCTAAAAAATCAATTCAAACTAAAATCACATGTACAAAAACTAGACAAATAATTGAAAGGAGAAAGGATAATAAAGATTAAAAGATAAATGGGAATGAAAAAGAAAGGAAATGTGGGTGGAATATAAAACTCTATAACATTATATATATGAGTATCTATGACTAAGTATATGTTTATGTATATGTATGTAAACATACAAATCTAAGCATCTACTTGAATGCATGACAAATAAGAGAACCTGCACGTGTATATATCTATATGCATATACACATATATGTGCTCATGTGAATATGCATACATACAAATATAAATACGAATGTCTAAGAATATATATGTATAGGTATATGTATGTATACAAGTACATATAAGCATCTGCTTGAATACATAAACAAAGAAGCAACCCTATAGGGAATGTCTACAATCATACAAACAGATAACAACATCAACCACCTACAATCAAACAAACAAAAGTCTACACACACACACATGTGTATATATTTATATATATATATAGATATATATATATATATATATGGCAACAAGAACGAAAAAGAAGACTATCAATAATTACCATAACAAAATGATAGGAGACTAACACGAAACGAAAATTGTAAATACGTAAAGGAAGGACAATATAGAGCACAAAGAAGAAACTAAAGAACAAAGCAAAGGTAGAATAAAAAGATCAAAAAGGAGAGAAGGAAAACCTAAGCATCTACTTGAATGCAAGACAAATAAGTGAACAAGAACGTGTATATATGTATATGCATAAACACATATATGTGCTTATGTAAATGTACATATGTACAAATATGACTACAAATGTATAAGAATATTTATGTATAGGTATATGTATGTATACATGTACATATAAGCATCTACACGAATGCATAAACAAAGACGCATCTCTCTAAGGAATAACTACAATCAAACAAACAAAAAACAACATCAACCACCTATAATAAAACAAACAAAAGCCTGTGTGTGTGTGTGTGCGCGTGTGTGTGTGTGTGTGTCAAAAAGAATGAAAAAGAAGAAAATCAATAAATACAATAACATAAAAAAATATTAGGCTACTAATATGACACAAAATTTGCAAAAAAGAAGAAACTAAAGAACACATCAAAGGAAAAATAAGAAGATCAAAAAGGAGAGAAGGAAGAGAAACTAATAAAAGAACAAACTAAAAAAGATCAAGCCTAAAAAATAAATGAGGACTAAAATCAAATGTACAAGAAATGACTAAAGAAATTAGACCAATGAATGAAAGGAGAAGAGGCTAAAAATGGTAAAAAGAGCCATGAGTAAGAACCAAGGCAGTCCACCTTAGCCTAAGAAATCCATGTTGAATCTTCTTCTGGTCTACCTTTCCACTTCACAAGATATTCTTTGTATTGTCTTCCTCTAGTGCTGTGTCCAACTCTGTTGTCCAAAATGTCTTCAATCTGCTCCAGTGCTTGTTGTGATAATTGCTTCTTCAAGTCTTCCTCCATGCTATCACTGAACTTTGCTTCATGATACTCATAAAGGTCTGCAATGCTGAAAATAGGTGATATACCCAATGTCTCTGGTAACTTCACTTCATATGCATTTCCTGAATCAAATTTTCTGAGTATCTTACAAGGTCCAAACTTCTTCATCTTCAACTTATTATATGTCCCAACTGGAAATCTTTCTTTTCTTAAGTACACCATCACTTCATCTCCAACTTCAAATTCCTTGTGTCTTCTCTTCTCATCTACCTTTTCCTTATAGTTACTAGTCATATCCTCCAAATGCTTCTTCACCTGATTATGCATTATCTTCATATGACCTACAAATTCCTCTGCTTCTACACTCCTCTTTCTGTCCATGTTGATATCTCTTAGTTCTGCTACTCCTCTAGGATTCACTCCAGTCACAATCTCAAAAGGTTTTCTTCTGGTACTCCTATTTACTAAATTATTGTATGCAAACTCTGCTTGTGAAAGAATCAAATCCCAACTTCTAGCTTTCTCTCCAACCAAACATCTCAACACGTTTCCCAAACTCCTATTCACTACCTCTGTATGTCCATCAGTCTGTGGATGAAAAGTTGAACTAAACTTCAAATCTATCTTCATCTTCTTCCAAAGTGTCTTCCAAAAGTACCTAACAAATTTTGTATCTCTATCTGAAACTATACTCCTAGGTAATCCACGCAATGTCACAATCTCCTTGAAAAATAGGTCAGCTACATGCACTGCATCAGTTGTCTTCTTACAAGGTATGAAATGAGCCATCTTTGAAAATTTGTCCACCACTACAAATATTGAATCATGTCCTCTCTATGTCTTTGGTAATCCCATTACAAAATCCATGCTTATGTCTTCCCAAGGTCTCTCTGGTATTGTCAAAGGTTTATACAATCCAATATTCTGACTACTCCCTTTTGTAACTTGACAAGCTCTACAACTCTACACAAATCTCTAAACATCCTTATGTATCTGAGGCCAAAAGTAGTTTTCACTCACCAAAGCCACTATCTTATCAATGCCAAAATGTCTTGCCAATCCACCACTATGCTTCTTCTTGATCAAATTATCTCTCACCGAACTTCTAGGTATGCACAACTGAGTTCCTTTGAACAACATATATTCCTGAATGAAATAATCCAACCACTTACTCCTATCTATCACAATAGGTTCCTTACATGCTTTCCAAGGTTCTGCAAAATTAGTGTCTCCCTCATACATGTTCTTCAATTCATCAAAACCTAACACTTCAACTCTCATCTCTGTCAACAAGTTTCTTCTTCTACTTAATGCATCAACAACTTTGTTTGATTTTCCACTCCTATGCTTCAACACAAAAGTATAACTCTGTATGAACTCTACCCATCTCATATGTCTCTGATTCAACTTACCTTGACTATTCAGATATTACAAAGCTTGATGATCTGTATACAACACAAACTCCTTAGGCAACAAATAATGTCTCCACTTCTTCAAGGCATGAATTATGGCATAGAATTCTTGATCATAAACTAAATATCTTCTCCTTGCATCATTCAACTTCTCACTAAAATATGTTACAGGTCTACCTTCTTGACTTAATACTACTCCAATTGCATTCCCACTAGCATCACAATCAAGTTGAAATACCTTATTGAAATCCGGTAATGCCAAAACAGGTTGTTCTATCACTCTCTGCTTCAACAACTCAAAACTTTTATCTTCTCCAGATGTCCACTTCAAATCCTTTTTGTCACCTCTCATTGTCTCTGTCATAGGGTTACAAACTGAACTAAATTTTTTGATGAACTTCCAGTAAAAACTAGCAAATCCATGAAATGATCTAACCTCTCCAATACTTTCTAGTGTAGGTCATTCAACAATTGCTTTCACTTTCTCAGGGTCCATCTTCAATCTTTCCGCAGAAATCACAAATCCCAAGTATACCAACTCCTCCTTCATGAAACTACACTTCTTGATGTTTATTAGCAATTTCTCCTCTCTCAGTCTCTGCAAAATTTGTCTAATATGCCACAAATGTTCCTCCTTTGTCTTACTAAAAATCAGAATATCATCCAAGTATACAATAACAAACTTACCCAAGAATTTCTTCAAGACTTTGTTCATCAATCTCATGAAAGTACTTGGTGCATTTGTCAATCCAAAGGGCATCACTAACCATTCATACAATCCTTCATTTGTCTTAAAAGTAGTCTTCCACTCATCTCCTTCTCTGATTCTGATCTAATGGTATCCACTCTTCAAGTCTATCTTTGTGAAATATCTTTCTCCACTCAAACAATCCATGATATCATCCATCCTAGGTAAAGGAAATCTATACTTAACTGTGATCTTGTTTATTGCTCTAGAGTCAGTACACATTCTCCATTCTCCATCTTTCTTAGGTGCTAACACTATAGGTACTGCACAAGGACTCAAACTTTCTTTGATCAAACCTTTCCTCAACAACTCATGTATATGTCTATTCAATTATTCATTCTCTGTCAATGTCATTCTATGTGCTACTTTGTTAGGCAAAATTGCTCCTGGTATAAGATCCATGTGATGACTGATACTCCGTATAGGTGGTAATCCTTCTAGTACATTGTCTGATATGATGTCTTCATACTCTGTCAGCAACTCTCTTGTCTCCTTCGATTGTGATTCTTCAGTCTCTTTCTTCAGTGCTTCAGCCTTCTTAGGAATCAAGGCATAACACATATTCTCATGTCTCAAACCATCCAAAAATTTTCTTCCATCTACCAAACAAATTCTAGCATTCCCACATACTTCACTTTTAGGATCATCCTCCAAAGGAATCAAAGTAATTCTCTTTCCATTTGTTTTTATAGAATATGTATTCTTTCTCCCAACATGTATAGCTTTTCTATCATACTGCCAAGGTCTACCCAACAAGATTTGACAAACATCCATAGGCATAATATCACACAAGACTTCATCATGATAAGATACAATATGAAATTTCACCAAACATTGTTCACTCACCAATACCTTATGATCATCCTAAATCCATGCTATCTGATAGGGCTTAGGTTGTTTCAATCTTTCTAACTTCAACTTAGTCACCATCTCCTCTGAAACTAGGTTATCTGAACTACCACTATCAATCACAACTTTACAACACTTACCTCCTAATTTGCATCTGGTTCTAAACAAACTCTTCCTCTGCGGTGGTTCCTCATTTGTCTCAACTTGAAATAGTGCTCTTCTCATCACAAGTGATTCTCCTTTCTTAGGTTTTCCAACTAAACATGGATCATCCAGTTCAACAGGTTCTTCTTCAATATAGGTTGCTCTTCCACTATTTTCTATCCTCTTACTTGTACTACCCTGATTACACTCAAATGCTCTATGTCCTTCACCTCCACACTTGAAACAAGTACCTCTAAATGTTCTCTTATCAAATTCTCTTCCTTCTCTTCTGTATCCTTCATTCTGGTATGCACTAGGGTTTCCTCTCCAGTAAAATTTTTTGTCATCTCTCTGGTAAGCATTGTTATCTTTGTCATCCTTTTTAAATGGGCTGTCAAACTTGTTTTGCTCCGGATATGATCTGTCTCCTCTGAAATAAGTCCTACCCCTCTAAAATTTACCTCCTCTTCCTTTTTGTCTCTAATCATGTCTTTTATTCATCTTCTCTTCAACTTTTAGGGCAAACTGATATGCTTCTTCCAAAGATGTCATCCTTACCGAGCTTAGTTCCTCTTGAATGTTCAATCTTAGTCCATTGATGTATCTAACCACTTTCTCCTTGTTTGCTTCACTATGTCATGTTCTTATGATCATTTTAGGAAATTCTTTAGTGTACTCCTTCACAGATCTCTCCTTTTGTCTCAGGTTTTGCAATCTTTTCAATAGTTCCAACTCATAGTCAACAGGTATAAACTGATTCTTCAATTTTGTCACCAGCCTATCCCATTTTGTAATCTTTTCTTTTCCTCTTCTATTTCTTTCCAACTGAACTTCTTTCCACCATATAGCAGCATGTCCTTTCAACTTTGTCTTTGCAAATTTCACCTTCTTCGGATCTTTAATTTCCTCATATTCAAAGTATTCTTCCATGTCATTTATCTAGTCAATCAACTCTTCTGGGTTCAAATTACTAGTATAGTTTGGCACATCAACTCTAGGTCTCTTTCCAATCTTTGAAATTGCTCACAGCATCTTTACTTGATCTGATTCTTCTTCTTCATCACCTCCTGGGGTTTCGCCAGTTTGTTCAGCAGATTGAAATTCTTCTTCGTCATCTCTTTCAACATTAGGTCTCGATGTCAATCCTCTTTGCCTATCTTCTTCAACAACATCCAAATGAATTCACATTGTTTTCATCATCTCCATCATTTCATCCATTCTACCTACCATTGTTCCAACAACAGTAACTCTCCGCAATGGCATTTTTCCTAGGATCAAGTACAACCTGCCTCAAGTTCGGCGATCGGGCTACAAGGTGACAACTGCCTCACAATCAGTGATCGATTAAAACACAAGTAACCTGCCTTAATTCAATGATCTGTCCACAGCAAGATCTTACAAAATTCCTTGCCAATTTCACTCAATCCACTCCCAAAGATTCAAACTTTCACTCTGATACCAATTGGTGCAGTCACAGTAGGAGGGTTCACAGAATGAACTGTCCGGACCATGCAGCAAGAGTAAACACAATGAAAACAACTCAAAGAAATAGAACAAATGCAGATTCAGCCATTTAGTGTATCATAGAATTCAAATAGAGATCAGTCGGCAATATGTGAGCTTACAACTAGGGCTTATAGGCCAGATTACATACATGCACAAGATAAAGCTTTGAAGCTCCTTCACACCAAAATCTAAACTATCAATCTTCTAAATCATGAGAATTATATGAACTACTTTCCTAAAGATCTATTACATCAATATATATCAACTCCGGAACAATAGATTCCTCCGCGTCGGCCAAAGAAGGTCACAAACTCCAATGAAGAGTTGTAACGTGTGAACACGGATAGGTTGGACCTAAATGCATAGAACCCCTCCATAAAATGAATGGAAAGACGTGCAGATCTTTGGGGAAGGTCAGCCACAAACCAAAGATCATTGAATGATGTGTCATTAAGCTCCAATGATCAGGAAATGCTTCCATAGGTTTCTCCTTCAGCTGGTTGTCTGTGATTATCAGGATGCTCTGTTCTGAGAACCAGTTGATCTTCTGATAGTGATATCTTTCCGGTAATGATGTACGGATCTCTAAATTTTGGATATGATGTAGATGATTGAATGTAGATGCTAAGTCAAACTCCGCAAGGTCTGAAATGCTACTGCGGCAGAATGTGGACCACAATGCAAAAATTGCTTCTGACTGAACTGAACTGGAAAATGAAAAGAAACAAACTGAACTGCAAACAAACTAAAATGCAAATGTTTTTGGTTGATGCAAGATTGCTCTTGAACCAGGGATTCTCCTGCATCATTATACTAAGGGCTACATATTTATAAAATAGAATTTCTAAATGACTTCATTTGATCCCCCAAAAGGTGAAGCAAATTTTTTTGTCAGCATTTTGATAAGTGTGGAGGAGACTTCATTGAGGGTTTGATTTAAGACTAGGGGTGTTCTTTCCAAGGGGATTTGATCTAAAATTAAACCCCTTTAGATGGAACGCCTCAAGGCTTAAATCATTAATTTTTCTAAAAAATGTGTGATTTTAGACAAAAATCAGGATGTCCCATAAGTGGGACACACTATTGTGGCAGCGAGATGCCAACTGATCTACAACAACCTATCCTTTGTTAGCCTTTCAATCTATATACTCAATGTCAAACTCAATGAGCAACATGACCCATTTGGCCATGCGTGCTATAAGAGAGGATTTGGAAAGAATATAATTGAGTGGATAACCTCAAATATGAGCTTTATCATATGACTTAGCATGTAGTTCAAAGCTTTCAAGAGCTAAATACCACAACCAAACATGCACACTCCATTAGGATGTAATTAAGCTCATAGCTGACTAATGTTCTGCTAATGTAATATATAGCTTGCGCATGGCCTATTTCATCTTGTTGGGCTAGTAGTGCCCCCAGTGCTACTAGTGTTTCTAATATGTAGAGAAGCAGGGGCTTTCATAGAATAGGTTCCATGAAGAATGGGGGTGATGCCAAATATTCTTTGATTTATCATATGCTTGCTGACAAGTCTGATCCCACTTGAAGTGAACATCTTTTTGGAGGAGGTGGGAGAAGGGTTGGCATTTATCTGCTAATTGTGCAATGAATCGTCAAATGGTCTAGAGTTTTCCCTAAAGGCTTTTGAGTTGCTTTATGTTTTTAGGTGGAGGCCTTTCTATGATAGATATCACTTTAGTGGGATCTTCTTCAATACCTCTTCTAGAGATGATAAAACCCAATAATTTTTTGGATGTAACCCCAAAGACACACTTCTTTAGATTTAGTCGCACCTTGTATCCCTTGAGATGCTCAAAGATGCATTTAAGGACCTTATGGTGGTCATCCCTTGTTTTTTATTTACCTAAGAGGTCATCCACATAATCTTCCATGATGTGATGTAACATGTCATGGAAGATGACTATCATGGCCCTCTGATATGTTGCTCTCATATTTTTAAGCCCAAAAGGCATCACCTGATAGTAGTAAGTACCCCAAGGACAAGTAAAGGTTGTTTTGTGTTGATCTTCTAGTACTATTTGAATCTGATTATATCCTGAAAATTCATCCATGAGTGACAACATCTCATGACCAACCAGGAGATCAACAATAATACCTATGTTTAGAAGTGGGAAGTCATCCTTAGGGCATACTTTGTTGAGGTCCATGAAGTTCGTGCAGATGCAAATGTCCCCTGGCTTCTTATTGATAAGTACAATATTAGACACCCATTCAGGGTAGTCAATGGGGCAAATAAAGATGAATTCCAAGAGCTTTTGCAATTCCTCCTTTACTAGTAAAGAAATTTTTGGATGCATATTTTTGAGCTTTTGTTTAATTGGTTTAGCATTAGGATGCACAATGAGATGACAGATGACTAGAGATGGGTCTATCCTTGACATATTGACATAGGACCTGTAGACACCCTAAAATGACCAACTTGTCATGCTACTTGCATTTCATAATCTGTCTAATCACCTGCATTGCAAACGTTAATTAAATAATCTAATTATTTAATTAATTATCATCAAATTCTTCTAAATCTCCTAAATTCAACATTAATTAAATAAATCCTCTTTATTTAATTAATTAAATTAAATTCCTCTATTATTCTTCCACAATTAAATAATTATAATTATTTAATTTGATCATTATCCTCTTTCCAAAAAATTAAGTCTACATTAATTAAATAAATCCAATTATTTAATTAATTCAACAAATTCCTTCTTATCTACAATTAAATAATTCTTAAATTATTTAATTAAATCAAAAAATTGTTCTTCCAAAATCATGCACAACAATTAAATAAATTTATTTATTTAATTTACTTTTAAATCTTCTAAATTAAATAATTCTAATTATTTAATTATTTCTTCCAAAATATCTTCTCTAAATTTAAATAAATCAATTATTTATTTAAATTGCTTTTTCTTCTAATTTGAGTTATCTCTAATATAACTCAAGCTTTCTTGCTCATCAATTAAATATTTCTATATTTAATAAAGCAAAATATCTTCTTTTCTCATGCAAATCTCTTCTTCTTGTTTTAAATCACTTAACTGATTGCTTTATTCTTTTAATTGATTTATCTCTTCAGTTAACTCATTCTTCTATTCTTGATAACGCCTCTCATGCAAAAGAAAGCAAGACACATGTCTTCTTCTCATTCGTTGCACGTTCCTCAACTATTCTCTTCCGTTGATTCTTCTGAATTATCTGGACCATTGATCGATTTTCCTTGAAATCTATATAAACCCCCCTCATCTCCTTCATTTACCCTCTCTCTTCGATCGTATTCTCAGGCATACTTAACAGAGCTTCGAGCATACACAACGCGTCGATTGAGCACTATAACGATCTTTTGACATTGATCTTCTTGAGCCACTTTACGATCTTTTAACATTGATCTTGGCGCAACCCTTACAATCTTTTGACATTGATCTCTTGAGCACACTACTTGCTTGTTGCAGCTATGGTTTCGCAACTTCATTGAGCAATCCACATTCAATCCAAAGGAAACAATACAGATTTCGGTAAAAGTCTTTATTTCATTGATTATTTGTCATGGCTTTTATTTAAATTCGTTTTCTTTATGTTATTGGGTTCTTTGGTTTTATTTAGTTTAGATTTAATCCATTTTTCCATATACACATTCTGGCACGCCTGGTGGGACCCATTGGTCCTGATTTAATATCAAATTTGTGGAATTTTTAGTTTGATTTCACAGGTTTTTTAACTCTTTTTTTGGAGAGATCTGAAAAAGGATTTTTAAAGGAAGCTTGCTGGGCAAAAACGGAGGTCACGGTTGTGTTCGGAAGGGTCGAGGGACGAAGAAAAATATAAAATTTGGCCTATTTCGGTGAAGGTAAAATTTTTTCACTTCTGGCACGCAACCCGAGGCCATACAATCACTGTGAGGTACGGTAAAAAAAAAAAATTCTTTTTTCAAAAAAAAATTCAAAAAAAAAAAAAAAGCAAAAAGAAAAAGCAAAAAAAATCCAAAAATAAAAAAGCAAAAACAAAAACCAAAAAAACAAATAAAACAAATAAAAAATGAAGTGTTTTTAGTTTTTATTTCTTTTAGAAAGTAAAACAAAGTAAAGAGAATCTTTTTTCTTTTTTCTTTTTTTTTTTTGAAAAAAAAATAAAGCACCTTCAGCCCAGCAGCAGGTCACATCAGTGACCAGGAGCCAGTCACAGGGGGCTAAGACAGACCCCTCTTCAATGAGCTTTTTAAATGAATAGGCGATTTTCAAACCTCATTATCTTGGTCATACGGACACGTATTTCAGTGCTTTTTTTTTTTAAATAGGCTAGAATTTCATGATCTACATCGTGGCGAAATTGGTTTTTTCTCAAGATTCTCTGATTTTTCAGAAAATTGATTTTCTCACTGCTGTCTTTGTCTCGTCACAGTTTTTTGACTTTTCAAGCTTCATAACTTTCACAAACGGACTCGGATTCAGGTGATGTTTTTTTTGAAAGTTGGTATTTTTCTGTCCTCTACACAGTGGTAATATTTTTTCAAAGATTTTCTGAGATTTATTTTTTAAGACCACTCATTGGCCTATTCTCAATCTCTGACTTCAAGCACTTGCTAACTTTTGAGTTTGTGTGGACCTAATATCACTTGTTGCAGCTTCTTATTACTCATACAGAGCAAATAGGTGTTTTTAACATGTTCATGCAGGACGAGCATTGAAGACCTCTTGATCTATCTCACTAAGTCTTAGAAACACATTGCATGCTTTAAAGGAGTAATTGAACAAATCTTTCCTTGCAATCTAAGTCTTAGGAACATACTGATTTTCTTAAAGGGACAATGGACATGTATGGACAAACACCTCATTTTTCTAAGGGACAATGGACATGAATGCCAAACACTTCATTTCATAAGGGACAATTTACAACCACAATCGTGTGTGTGCATAGCTTAGTTGCACCTTATTTTTCTTATAACGGGACAATTGAACCTTTGTGTGACGTGCTTGATTTTACATTTTTTTACTTCCTTTAGAAGGGCCTGCTTTTGGATTGCGCTTCATCCAAAAGGGACGACCCTAAGCGGAGTTTTCCTTTGAACCGCTATATAAAAGGGATAAGGCGAAAGCCAAGTCCTAACCGACGTCAGCCTTACCTTGTGATGCCAAACTGAAAAGAGGTGTACTAGCCCTTTGTGGAAACGATTTTCACATTGAGCGAAGTGTTTGAAACTCTTAGTAGGATTGGTTAAAGCTTTTAGTAGCTTGTCGCATTGCTCGTAAGGCGTTGGTCCCTCAAAGTCACTAAGAACCAATCTAGATAGAGACTACCCGACCTACCTCCGAACATTGCGGTAATCATCAGTGCAAGGGAAATCGATTTAAACCCTTAAGACACTCACCATTGGCTCCCTTGAGAAGAGATAGTATTCCCTCGGACATAAAGCTCTTGTGACCTACTTGAGCTTTCCAAGGGGAGGGTGAGATATCCCTACCTATCGTCTCTTGCAAAGATACTAAATATCCGACACCTTTATGGAATGATATTTTTATCGACGGAGTATTAAGCTGTGAGCTGATCTACTGCAATGAAACCTGGTCTTTAGGGATAAAAAGTGCTTGTTATTGATTGCAACTGTATTAGACCTGTGGAAACATTGGGCTTGTTTGGAGCCTTGAACATACACTATCTGTTGTGTCAGTACTTGTGCCTTTTTTTGACCACTTGTTTGCTGTGTTTTCTCTTGCCACACCAATCCAATCAGAAACAGAAAAATCTTGCCTTTGAAAAACATCAGACACTACTTCAGCGCCCTTGGTATTACAGCAGCTCGCTTTTGGCCATACAGTAGATCGCCTTTGGTATAGCAGTACCTCGCCTCTGGCTAAACACTCTACTTCAGCGCCCTCGGTATAACAGTAGCTCGCTTTTGGTCACTGTAGCTCGCCTTTGGCATAGCAGTAACTCGCTATTGGCAGCTCAGTCCGTCGCCTCTGGCCCACAGTAGCACGCTTTTGGTAGCACAGTCCTGCGCCTCTGGTCAAACAGTATAGCGCCTTTGGTCTAGTACTTTGTGCATCAGAGTTTGTCCGTTTCTTCAAAGCATCTTACAGATTCCCAGCATTACATTGTGTCCTCAGTATTTCCCATGGTCACCACTAGGCTACAGCAAACCATGAAGTCTAGGCAAGTTGTCCCTAAGAAGCACAAGTCACCCCCTCGCACACCACAATCAGGTCGTCTCAACGTTACTCCCAAAGTGACTCCTAGTACACCCGCGGCAAGACCAATTAGCTCTCCAAACATGCCGCACATAGATGAACCAAGCAATCCTCATGAGGATAGAACCCCTTTGCTAAATACACCGCAGTATACCACAGGCTTGCCTCCGGATTTTGTCCCACAAGGTTATGTCATAGATCAACCCCCATCTCAAGAAGAGCGACACTTTGAAATAGGTCAATCCTCTCAAGAAGATGGGCAAGATCTTGACGAATTTATACAAGATCCTAGAGCTATAGCTGCCTTTGATAAAATCCTTAGTGAGAATCAGGATCATTTCTTTCGCTTGCTTGCAAAGCAAGGTGCCAAGTTACCTCAAGATTTTGATGTGTCCACTCTCAAAGAGAGCAACAACACCCAAGAAACCATACAAGCGGTGCAAACCATGTCCACGGTCACTACGCCCTTACCTACTCAAGGCTCGCAGTATAGGAATCCCCTTTTCCAAAATCCAACAGAGGAGAGGCCCATATCACTGCTTTTGACTCCTATGGAGATCTATCAAAACCAACAAGAAACTCTCCAACGTCAAGCAGAGTTAGCTAAGCAAGCCACCTTAGCTCGATCCAATGTGCAACCACCTCCTAAAGTGTCCACCCCAAGCGCAAGTGGAATCTTGGTTACCCCATCACGCGTAGGTTTCCCACCCAATTACAATCCGGGGAACACGTATGTAGCCATGCAACAAGGGTCTCAACACACGCCACCTCCTATATCATCACACCTGCATGTCTCTCAACCAATTGGAGTCGCGCAGCCCCAACCACAACATTCTTCTACTCTCATCCTCAAGCAACCCCAACCGTCGCAAACCACTTCTACCTATGTTCCTCCACCACAACATTCTTCTACTCTCATCTTCAATCAACCCCCACCGTCGCAAATCACTTCTACCTATGTTCCTCCTCCACAACGTTCATCCATGCTCAACTTCTTTCATACATTGCCTAGCCACTCTCAACATGCCCAACATCAGTTTTCCCAAAGCTATGTGCCACCATCACAACCTAATCAAACGCACTTTAGCTTTCCTCCCCCCAATACGTTTCCTCAACCATCGCAAAGCCAACATTCTTACCTAGCACCACCTCCACATCTGCCTAATCAAGGCCTCCAATTTCAACCCAATCTGAGCCAATCATACAATCCATACAATCCCAATCAATCTTACGACCCTTACAATACCACTGCGCATGGCTCACATTATACTCTTCCATATGGGCAACACCAACCGCTTTTTAGACAACAGGAGACGTTACCAACCCCTCCCACGACTATGGAACTAAAGATTGCGGAGGTACAACAACAGCTATCTGATCTTACATTTGGCCACACCAAAAAGACCTTCTCCTTGGAGGAAGTGTGCCCTTATCCTTTTGATCGGTCGTTACCAATGATCCCTTTTCCTCAAAATTTCACTATTCCCAAGTTCGATAAGTACAAAGGAAAAGGGGACCCAAAAGACCATCTTAGGGAATTCTATCTTGCTTGCTTTGAGGTCTCTCACAACGACACATATCTTATGCGTCTTTTTCCTCGCAGTCTTGGAGGACAAGCAATAGAATGGTTCTCACACTTACCTACGGGTATCAAGTCTTTCAACGAGCTAGCAGAAAAGTTTGCCACCCATTTTTCTTACAACGCGGAGCATGAGATTTCCATGACGGATCTATGCAACAATAAACAGAAAAATGGTGAAACATTCATTTCTTTCCTCCAACGATGGAGACAAATGGCTAGCAAATTCCCTTTCAAGATTCCAGAGAAACAGCTTGTTAGCATATTTGTACAGAACCTCAACCAAGAGTTAGGTTTCCATTTACAAATCCTTAGTGCTACAACCTTCGATGAAATCACATACAAGGGTATCAACATAGAGAAGGCCCTCATTGCTAAAGGTGTGGTCAAAATCTTTAAAGAAATGAAAGATAGCTCTTCTCATCAACAGTCGAACGATAAACCCAAATATTGGAACAAGAACAAAAATGTGGTCAATGATGGGGTGGTCGATACTAAGCATGTCCAAACGTTGCAAACACCGCTGCAACTCTCCAAACCAAGTCAAACCCCACCTCAACAACAGCAGCAACAAAGGCAGCCTTATCCCAACCAACAGCAACGACAACAAGAGCAGCCCCAACAAGATTACCCTCCGCGACGTCAATTTACTCCTTTGGGAGTGCCCATCGAATCGGTCTTACAGCAAGCTTTGCAGAAGGGGCTCATAACCTTACCTGATGCTCCTCCTTATGGAGAACCTGTCTACAAAACTGCACGTTACAGAGACAATGAGTATTGTGAGTTCCATAGGAGCAAAGGTCATCGAACAGCATCGTGCATGAAGCTTAAGCACCTCATCCAAAACCTTATCGAAGCTAATCAAATCACTTTTGAGAATGAATCACCAGCGCAACACACGAACAAGGATCTCGATATGTACAAGGAACCATTCCCTCATCACGGTCCACCTCCTCCTCAGGATAGAGGTAAAGGTATCAATCATGCTTCCACGTCTTTCGATTCCATTGTAGGTCGTTTTGAAGAGAGTCGAGTGTCTACCCTCACCATCAAAGGCAAATCTACGGATTGTGCTATTACTACCCGTCGAGGTCATGTCACCATTCGTACACCTACACCTAGACTTCCGGTTCAGTCTGATTATAATCTTGTCGAACATCTAGGGAAAACACCAGCACAGATCTCTATTTTGGACCTTCTACGGTCATCACCTGCACATAGAGTGGTGTTAGAAAAAGCCCTCCAGGAGTCGTCCGTTCCTAACAACATAGCAGTCGCAGATTTCCAAGCTATAGTGGGTAATATTGCTTCACCTTACAATGTGGTCTTCTCTGAGAAAGACCTTCCCTCCCATGATCCGTGTCACAACGATGCCCTCCATATTGAAGTCCTCATCCATAAGCGCAAAATCAAACGCATCCTCATAGATGGTGGTGCTGGTCTCAACATCTGTTCTTTAAAGTTACTAAAGCAATTGGGATACTCTGAGGATCATGTCAACACTGAGCATAGTATTACAATCAAAGGGTATGATGATGCAGAATGCCGTTCAGAGGGTGTTATTCACTTACCTATACAACTGGGCCCTGTCATGCTTGAAACTAGGTGTCAAGTCCTTGATATTGAGCTGCCTTACAACATTATCCTAGGCCGCCCATGGATCCATGCAATGAAAGCTGTTCCCTCCACGTACCATCAGTCCCTCAAGTTCCCATACAATGGTACGGAGATCACCATCCCAGGAGACCCTAATCCTTTTGAATTTTGCCGTATCTTGCAAGGAAGCTATAAGAATTGCAACCAAGTGCCTAAAAATGACAAAGCCCTTGAGTCCCCTCTCTATGTTAACCCTGAAACTCTCACGCAAGCCTCTACAAGTGAGCCTACACCCCTCCCCAAAATCACAGCTCGCTTTCGGGATATAGGCTTTGGCTCTTATGATATCTCTGAATCTTGTTGTGTAGGGCGGATGCCTTTATCTCCAAAATCTTACGGCAAACCACCCATTGCTAAAGTTACCAAAAAAGCTACTATTCCTCCCCCAACATTCCTAACCCAATTCCAACATGGACGGTTATTGGAAGAGGAAACTATTGAGGACATCTCTTCTTGGCTCTACAAGGAGAAAGAACCAGTCACAATACCAGTCAAGCAATATGGCAATGGCTTAAGGATAGTGAAAAACATGGGCTATAAAGGCAAAGGTGGCCTTGGGAAACAGAATCAAGGCACTATGGAGCCCATTGTGGTAACAAAGAAGCTAGACAAGAAAGGATTAGGATTTGGTAAGAAGGTACCACACGCCTCGGACATCGAGTATATCCTCGACGAGGTAGCTAACAAGTTTCCCGCCGATTCGACATCTACAGAGGATATCATCGATGACTCTTCCCTCCACATAACCAATCTATTCGCAGAATCCTCCATTTTTACACTATCCTCCGTATCCTTAACTTCCAACACCAGCACCCAGAATGTCACGCTTGTCTACCCTGAACTTATTGATTGGGACCAACAAGGGGCCCCCGTTATAGATGTATTTCAGAATGACGAAGCTTTAGCTGAGTTCATGGGACTTCGGGAAGGTATCCCTCTTGGCGATCACAAGGCAGGTTTTGTAATGGAACTAGAGCCCACGGCTTATTTTGGTGAGAATGCCAAATCCTCTAGTCGCAAAAGTGCAAATAAAGAAAGATCTCTAGGTGAAAACCACACTGTGGCACCTCCTGATCATAAAATAGTAAAAATAAAGGACGTATCCAAAGGTGAAAACCCAACTGTGGCACCTGAGGATGGAGGATTTGACCTTCCCTTACCATCTAAGTATCAAGAGAAATCAGCTCTACTAGTGGAAGATTCTACAGAGATCAACCTAGGTACAGAACAGAATCCAAAGACAACATTTCTAGCAGCATCATTATCTGATACAGAGCACAGAAACCTTAACAACTTCTTCTTGCAACGAACCATCAACTTTGCATGGACCTACGCGGATATGCCAGGGCTCGACCCTAAGCTGGTAGTTCATTATCTCACAGTTGATCCCAAAGTGAAACCAGTCAAACAGAAGTTGAGAAAGATGCACCCACAGATCGCTCTCCTAGTGAAAGTAGAAATACAGAAGCTATTAGACGCAAAGTTTATACGACCCATTGACTATTCAGATTGGGTCTCAAACATTGTACCTGTGTCTAAGCCAAATGGGCGCATCCGCATGTGTAATGATTTCAGAGATCTCAACAAGGCATGTCCCAAAGATGATTTTCCACTACCAAACATTGACATTATAGTGGACTTGACAGCAGGTCACGAGATGCTTTCTCTTATGGATGGATTCTCAGGCTACAACCAGATTAGAATAGCTGAGGAGGATCAACACAAAACAACCTTTACATGTCCTTGGGGCAATTACTGTTGGTGTGTTATGCCGTTTGGTCTGAAGAATGCAGGAGCAACCTATCAGCGAGCTATGACAGTGATCTTCCACGACCTCTTTCATCACATTATGGAAGACTATGTTGATGATATATTGGCTAAATCTTCTAGAGCGGATCACATACAGGTCCTAGGACAGATCTTTGACAGGCTGGAAAAATACCAAGTAAGACTCAATCCAAAGAAGTGTGTATTCGGTGTCACATCAGGGAAACTATTGGGATACATTGTATCTCGTAGAGGCATCGAAGTAGATCCCGCAAAAGTAAAGGCTATAGTGGAGATGCCTCCACCAAAGAACCTAAAAGCATTAAGGAGCCTCCAAGGAAGGTTGCAGTCCATTCGACGTTTCATCTCACAGCTAGCAGATAAATGTCAACCCTTTCAACACTTGCTCCGAAAGGATGTCTCATTTCGATGGGACAACAAGTGTCAAGCAGCGTTTGATCAACTTAAAGAGTATCTAGCTACACCTCCGGTATTGGTTCCACCAGTGGCAGACAAACCTTTGATCTTATACATCTCTACTACAAACTCAGCCCTAGGGGCTCTGCTAGCACAGAATGATGACACAGGAAAGGAGCATGCAATTTATTACATTAGTAGAACCTTGGTGGGATATGAGCTCAATTATTCACCAATGGAAAGGGCTTGTTTAGCAGTAGTGTTCGCCTCCCAAAAGTTGCGACATTACATGCTTAACCAACACACAAATCTGATAGCCAAGATTGATCCCTTGAAGTATCTACTAGCAAAGGCAGCTCTCACAGGCAGACTAGCTAAATGGGTCATGATCCTTAGTGAGTTCGACATTGAGTACACAGATCGTAAGGCAATTAAAGGGCAAGCCCTCGCTGATCAACTAGCAGAAGCACCTATGAAAGATACACATCCTATGGTAGCAGACTTTCCTGACGAGAATCTCTTCACTCTTGCTACCTCCATAATGTGGAAGTTGTACTTTGACGGTTCTTACACACAGCATGGCTCAGGAGCTGGCATCTTATTTGTTACACCTCAGAATGACTACATTCCAAAGTCATATCGGCTTGCATTCCCTTGCACCAACAACATAGCCGAGTATGAAGCACTCCTTATAGGTCTCAATACAGCAGTTCAATGGGACATCATAGAATTACAAGTATATGGAGACTCACAGCTAGTCATTCGCCAAGTCACAGATGAATACCAAACAAAGGATGAAAAGTTGGTCCCCTACAAACAACTGGTGGATGCTTATAAACCACACTTTTCTCACATCACATTTGAGCAAATTCCAAGAGAGCATAATAAAGCTGCGGATTCTATGGCTTCTGTAGGGTCACTGATTGATATGCCTGCTAATACACAGAAGTGTGAATTCTTGATCGAGCAATTGTTGATACCAGCCGTCGATGTTCCTGTTACTGAAATCATCTGCGAACTTGTTGGTCCCAATTCCCCATGGTACGAAGATATCTATGAATACCTCAAAAACAATACCTTTCCCCCTGACCTATCATCCACTCAACGCAAAACCTTTATCCGTCAATCCTCTCGTTACATCATTCTGGGTGATACACTATATCGCTGGAGTCTCGATGGTATCCTCTTACGATGTCTTAACGCGGAAGAAGCCGAAGCTACCTTACGAGACATACACGAAGGTGTCTGTGGCGCACATTCTACCGGTCCTAATCTTGCTAAGAAGATACTCAGAACAGGCTATTACTGGCCTACAATAGAGCAAGATGCCGCACAGTTTGCTAAGAAGTGTCTACAATGTCAGCAGCATGGAGATTTGATCCACGCACCAGCTCATGAATTACAACCTGTGACAACTCCATGGCCTTTTTCTCAATGGGGTCTCGACCTCGTAGGACAAATCCACCCTTCCTCCTCAAATGGCCACAAGTTTATCATTACCGCCACTGAGTATTTTACGAAGTGGGTGGAAGCCATTCCTATGACCTATATCACCGGTAAGCAAATAGCCAAGTTTATCCTAAACTACCTCATATGCCGGTATGGTATTCCCCAAGCTATTGTCACTGATAACGGGAGACCATTCAAGAACCAAGATGTCCGTGCCTTATGCATACAGTACAATATCCAACATCGCTTTTCAACTCCCTACTATCCGCAGAGTAACGGCCAAGCTGAGGCTTCCAATAAAACCATTCTCAAAATCCTCAAGAAAATAGTCAATGAAGCTGGTCGTGATTGGCACTTGCAACTCAATCCCGCCCTATGGGCCTACCGCACTAGTATCAGAACACCAACTGGTGCCACACCATATGCCTTGGTCTTTGGCTCTGAAGCCATCCTACCTATAGAGGTCGAGATCCCATCCCTCAGAGTATCCATGCAGGACCTGATCGGCGGAGATGAGTATCGCACTTCCAGATTAGCTGAGCTTGAACTACTAGATGAGAGGCGCCTTGCCGCACTTAATCATCTCCATGTCTATCAAAACCGCCTCCGGCGTAATTACAACAAAAAGATCAAAGAAAGACGGTTTCAAGTTGGTGATCTTGTACTTAAGGAGAATCAGAGAAATCAAGCAGATCGAGAGAAGAAGGGTAAGTTTGAGCCTAACTGGTTAGGTCCCTTCATTGTCACAGCAGCATATGGATCGGGAGCTTATACTTTAGCTACACCTGACGGCATTCCTCTAGATGAGCCACTTAACAGTGTCCATCTCAAGAAGTTCTATGCCTGATCCTCAGAGTATTCCCACAAAAATCACAAAAATCAAAAAAATCAAAAAAAATCAAAAAAATCAAAAAAATCAAAAAAAATACAAAAACATTCATCCTCTGGTGAAAACCTGGCAAACAGGCGCCTTGGATAAGTACCATAGTGAAAACCTGGCAAACAGGCGCTATGCGTAGAGTCAGCATCCATCGTCTATCGAGTCCTGTCCACTCCTTGTCCAGTTCACAACTTGCTTCATCCATCCATCCATAATAAAACCATTTGACTTTGTTTGCATTTCCATCTCCCTATCTAGTATAGCTTGGAAATTTGTCAATGTCCATCATCGTCATCCCATGTCTTGATCTGTGTCTACAGTTAACACTGTCTTGTCCTAGGTCAAGTCTTTCTGTGTCTTCTTCGGTAGTCACCCCTACAGTCTCCTCTACTAGAATGGGGGCAACTCTTTCCTTAGCTTCGGTCTAGGATTGGTTCCTTGTTCGTGGTTCGCAACGCATACTTCAATCTTGTCTCATTTCCACAGGTAACACCCTTTAACGGACACATCGCTCCTACGATAAGGCTGTTATCTTCTCAACACTCTTTCCCACATCATCACACCACAAAGAACTACATATCATCTTTTCAATCTTAAGGTACCTTGATCCCATGGATATGGGTATGTAGGCAGTCTGGAATACAAAGGACGTTTCTAGTACTCAGGTACATAAGATCACCTCTTCTCCGCTCTTTTCCCACATCATCACACTAACCAGAACTACATATCATCTCTTCTCAATCTTAAGGTACCTTGATCCCATGGATATGGGTATGTAGGCAGTCTGGAATACGAAGGACGTTTCCAGTACTCAGGTACATAAGATCTCCCCCTTCCACCTTGACCCATTCATCACTCTATCCAGAACTACATATTTATCACATTCATCTTCCATCGTAAGTGTGCCTTGATCCCATGGATACAGGGTATGTAGGCAGTCTGGAATACGAAGGATGTTTCCAGTACTCAGGCACGCACGATCCATCATTCTCCACCCGTTCCAACCCATTAGCACTGTCACCCTTCTATTCTTCCGTTTGTCAAAATCCATTCGCCTCGACTTGACTAACTCAAGCAGCAAGCTAGCACATCCTTTCAAAGCAAAAGTCCTTAACAAACTTGAAGCAAAGAGGCTTTCTTCCAGAGTCATCTACTGTCCTGCATACCGATTGCCAACATCAGCTAAGTACCGCTTAACCAAGCCCTAGATCAACAAGCTTGTCGTCTACGAAGTGTTCCATTGTCGAGACCAACACACGCGTCTCCTGCGACATGTGACATTTCCTGTAGCGAGATATTGTCTTTTTAGGTAGATAGCCCCCTTTAACGGACACAGAGCTCCTACGATAAGGCTGTTATCTTTCCTATCCAATCTATCCTGAGCAACCTCTTTGGCAAGAGAATATGTTGGCTGTATGTTTACTTTGTAAGTCAGTCAATTTGTGTTATGGTTTATCTTTTGTTCCTTTTCCAATACCTATTCAAGACTACCTTGATTTATCTATAATCTTGGTATGTTGCGATGCAGTATGGATTGGGGGCATAGTCATTGCTTTCTGTGTGTTGTGTTTGAGGAATGATCTTTAGTATCTTTCTTGGCATTCTATTTATCTTGTGTGTGTTAGGACCTAGCATCTTACATATTAATAATTCTTCTTGCATTTACATGTATTGAAGTTTATTTTATGTTCAAGACTATGGCTTATTCGCATGTTCCAACAAGGTCATAGTATGTCTAAGGGGATCTAAGTTCAAACCGCTTGCTTGCAGAGTCAACGTCCACGCACTTGGATATTACAGCACCTTGGTCTTTTATACCTTGGTGGCACACTCTCCACGTGCTATATCAAAAATAAGGATTGCTCTTTTTAAACATTTGTGAAACCGTTGCAACAAGCTCATCCATTTACCCATCCATTTACCCATGGCCTTATATAGTTTTCCAGCAAAGATCAATCAACAGTCTTTCTCTTATGTTCTTTTCTATCTCCACTTTCTTCTATTCAACCTCGCCTATCTCCAACAAATCTTCTAGTCGAGCATCAACACAGTTCTTCTACCGCTTCCCCGTCTTCCCGCTCGAGGGGGCATATGCTGGGGCAACTACCTACACTGGGGCATCAAAAAAAATTGTATTACATCTTCAACAATCGTTTTCTTTGACGCAAAGCTACATGCTGCATTGCATCAAAGAGGGGCAAAATGTAGACACCCTAAAATGACCAACTTGTCATGCTACTTGCATTTCATAATCTGTCTAATCACCTGCATTGCAAACGTTAATTAAATAATCTAATTATTTAATTAATTATCATCAAATTCTTCTAAATCTCCTGAATTCAACATTAATTAAATAAATCCTCTTTATTTAATTAATTAAATTAAATTCCTCTATTATTCTTCCACAATTAAATAATTATAATTATTTAATTTGATCATTATCCTCTTTCCAAAAAATTAAGTCTACATTAATTAAATAAATCCAATTATTTAATTAATTCAACAAATTCCCTCTTATCTACAATTAAATAATTCTTAAATTATTTAATTAAATCAAAAAATTGTTCTTCCAAAATCATGCACAACAATTAAATAAATTTATTTATTTAATTTGCTTTTAAATCTTCTAAATTAAATAATTCTAATTATTTAATTATTTCTTCCAAAATATCTTCTCTAAATTTAAATAAATCAATTATTTATTTAAATTGCTTTTTCTTCTAATTTGAGTTATCTCTAATATAACTCAAGCTTTCTTGCTCATCAATTAAATATTTCTATATTTAATAAAGCAAAATATCTTCTTTTCTCATGCAAATCTCTTCTTCTTGTTTTAAATCACTTAACTGATTGCTTTATTCTTTTAATTGATTTATCTCTTCAGTTAACTCATTCTTCTATTCTTGATAACGCCTCTCATGCAAAAGAAAGCAAGACACATGTCTTCTTCTCATTCGTTGCACGTTCCTCAACTATTCTCTTCCGTTGATTCTTCTGAATTATTTGGACCATTGATCGATTTTCCTTGAAATCTATATAAACCCCCCTCATCTCCTTCATTTACCCTCTCTCTTCGATCGTATTCTCAGGCATACTTAACAGAGCTTCGAGCATACACAACGCGTCGATTGAGCACTATAACGATCTTTTGACATTGATCTTCTTGAGCCACTTTACGATCTTTTAACATTGATCTTGGCGCAACCCTTACGATCTTTTGACATTGATCTCTTGAGCACACTACTTGCTTGTTGCAGCTATGGTTTCGCAACTTCATTGAGCAATCCACATTCAATCCAAAGGAAACAATACAGATTTCGGTAAAAGTCTTTATTTCATTGATTATTTGTCATGGCTTTTATTTAAATTCGTTTTCTTTATGTTATTGGGTTCTTTGGTTTTATTTAGTTTAGATTTAATCCATTTTTCCATATACACAGGACCAAGAAAACACATCTTGTGCCTTCTGCAAGATGGTAGACATAATTAGTTTCTCTATAGGCAAGAGAGAGACTGCCATGTATGTGATCTTTGGTTCTTGCTTGATACTGAGTTGATATCTTGTATGTCTTCAATTAGTACGGCTAAGCATTCTTGCCAATGTGGAAGCATTGGGGGGAGGTTGAGTTCCTCATCTCTTGGCACCTCGAAGAGGTTTTCACCAAGAGATACATCTTTATTTTTCTCTTCTGTGTCCAATAGAACCTTGGAGAGGTTTTCACTAGGGGACAATTTCACATTATTTTATTTTTTCTTTCATGAATAAGGACCTCTTCCTGCTCCCCAAAGTAGGCAACAATGTGCAGATTAACATCATACCCCAATTTGTGATCCCCTGTTGGAAAGTTGTCGCGAAGTCCTAGGAATTCGATAATGGCCTCATCATTTTGAAACATGTCAAGAGGCTATGAATCTTGTTGGTCCCAAGAGATTAACTTAGGATAAACAAGGGGGAGATCGATGGTGAAGATGGCATTGTTAGGAAAAGGTATGATAGATCCAAGTCTTCAAATGAAGCTATGATCATTCCTTGTGCAATGCTTTCAATAATAGGAGGGGAATCATTTGTAACTATGAAAGATGCATGGGATTCATTGGTTTTTGCACCAAGAGGCATAAATCCCAACCCACAAGAATCAACATATATCTCTACTAGGATTGGTTCTTTGATACCTTGTTCATTGATGCTGAGTCCTTTGCCTTGATATTTCATATTTTCACACATGTGATGAGGAACATGGTATTTTTGCTTTAGATGTTCAAGAGTTGTTTCCTCATTATTTGATTCATCTTGATACAACTAGGAATCCGAGGAGTCTTCAATTGTCTCCTCGACTAATGTGCTTGTAGATGTGAAGATTGTAGGACCAATTTTCTTACATGTCTTCTCTTGTGATTTCTTGGAAGGATGCCCATAGGATCGAGAGGACAAAGGGAGTTGTCCCACCTGAAAGGCATGATGTATTTCATATTCTCCAAAACCTTTATTGATGATCTTGATCTTAGTAGACTCAGGGGTTGGTGATGATGTGGACATGGATGGAAGGGATTTGGGATCAACATAGGATAATGACTCTTTGATTTTATTAATATCAGTGCTAGGACAATAGTATGCTTTATGGTATGATATCTCCAATGATTTGTAATATTCAAATGGTTGTGGATCGACAAGAATAGTAACTTCCATGTCATTATGGGGGAATTTGAGACACTGATGGTATGTGGATGGGATGGATTACATAGCATGAAGCCATGGGTGATTGAGAAGAAGATTGTAAGGGAGATCAAGATCAACCACATGACATATGGTCTGTTGGAGGATAGGGTCCCCTTGGATGGGGAGGCAGATGGTACCTTCAGACTCTCATTATGTATTAGCATAGGCCTTGATTGTGATAACATGTGGTTCTAGGTCTGCTGCTAATATCCAAACTGCTTAATAAACTTTAATATACATAGGTTCAAGCCAGACCCATTATCTAGAAGGATACGCTTCACCTTGTGTTTGGCAATGAGTACTTTAATATGGAGGTCTTTGTTATGTGAGGGATCGATGGAAGGCATGCCATTTTGGTTGAATGTGAGTTGATAGGTGGATGAGAGATGGCCAAATAGAGTTTGGAATTGCTCAGGTTGGATGTCATTAGGAACATGGGATTCCTGCTAAGCTTTGTCAAGGATATCTCTGTGGATGGGAGATATCTTGAGAAGTTCTAAAATAGATATTTATGTTGGTGTCTTCTTGAGATGGTCTAAGCAATTATACCTAGAAACTTGTGAGGAGGATGGTGGGGAGGGTGCTTTGATGGTGACCCGACCATGATGTGTGGTGATGATGCAGTTAGAAGATTTTCCCTTGATTTTGATGGTGGACACTCATGTGGAGTCAAAATCAACACAGCCTATGACATTGTCATAATTATGTGTATTTTGGTTATATTAGACATGGTGGGTGTAGGTATTTTGGTTGGAATTGGAAGGTGATGGTTGAGAGGTTTGCCCATGGTCTAGGAGAGGATTTTGATAGATTCCAAGTCTCTCATTTGGTGAAGTGGATTTGTCCCTTTCTACTTGGATGACCCCTTGATCAATGAGATCTTGAATGTAGTTCTTGAGCTTCATGCACTTGGTGGTGGAGTGTCCTTTGATGCGGTTGTAATCAAAATACTCATTTTACTTGTATCGTGCAAGCTTGGGTTGGTTTTCATCAAATGGTTTGGTTGTTGGGAATGTGATCATATCAGTTTGAACTAATTTATGAAATACCACTTCTAGAGGCTCACCTAAGGAAGTGTATTTGTGTTTTGGATTATTTAGGAATTATGTTTAGGTTGTCTAGGTGGAAAAGTTATATTGCTAAGTTAGGAAACATTCTAGATGATTTGTGTGTCATTTGATTTGGTTGTGGTTTCTTGCATGTGTTTGGCATCGGTGATGCCATCAACAACAACGTTTTTGTTCTTGGCCCAAAATTTATGTTTGACATTGTTGGATTTGTTGTTTTCATTCTTGTTGTAGATCTTGATTAAACCTTTGGATATGAGAGCCTTTTCAATAGTGACCCCCTTTCGATTATCTCATCAAATGATGAGATGCAATGCACTTGGAGGTAAAATGCTATCTCTTGGTTCAAGTTCTATACAAAGATGATGACAAGTTGTTTTTCATGGATAGGCCAAGGAAAGTGGCTTACTAGCACTCTCCACCTCTAGAGATAGGTGACAAAATGCTCACCACACCTTTGCTTGGCATTGTAAATATCAAGCATGGTAAGCTCGTGTTTGACATTATATGAGAAATGTGCAAAAAAATTCTCAGACAATTCGACAAAGGTGGAGACAGAGCCGTGTGGTAAGTGCATAAACCATTCAAGGGCTTGGCCACCAAGGCCATAGGAAAATAGCCTTAAGAGGTATTGATTATTGTAGGATACATCTTGACATGAAATGAAGAACTCCTTGATGTAATCTCAGGGGTCTCCTTTTCCCTTATATTTGTCAAATTTGGCTATTTTGAAGTGTTGGGGAAAAGGGATCATTGTTCATGATCTATCAAATGGATAGGTGCATAATTCTTTGAATGCATAGTGCTTCTTGTGCATCCTTATTTGTAGGCTCTTGAGAGCATTTTTCATCTCTTACCATTCCTAGTCAAAAGGAGTAATGAGAGAAGGGTTTTGAGTGGCATACCCCTGGGGTGGTTGTTGCATGGTGTTTTGTGGAAGTGGGTTGTATGTTTGAAATAATGATTAGGGTTCCATTTGTTGCGAGTGATTTGGAGGTGCATAGGTTTGGTTGATGACATGGAGGTGTGAAGTAGTCGGTGGGGGATGATAGTTTGGAAGGGTGGATGAGTAATGTGTTTGTTACTTGTAAGACAAGGGTTGTGAATATGTTGGTGGAATATAACTTGTCATGGGATGGTGGGATGTAGATTGGTGTTGTGAAGAAGTGTTAGGTGGTAATGTGCATTGTGTGGTTGTCTCTCTTTGCAGATTAGAGAGAGGAGGAAGAGTTTGTGGAATGGTTGTCATATGAGAGAGTGTCATTTGATAGAAGTTGGAAATTTCAGGCACATATTGTTTGGATGTGGGGCTAGGCGAAGGCAGTTGGTCAAGTGGACATTGTGACAAATGTGATGAAGTGTAGTTGGGAGGAGGAGATATGTTTCCCCCAAGTTGTTGTTCAGTGTTGTACATGGGGTTGTTTGGATTGAGAACATGGGCCTATGGATTGTGTAGACACCCAAAAATGTCCTTTTACAACACCTTGTCACAACATTACATCATTTAGACATCTTGTAGCATGTTTTTCCCTAGGTATCCATGTCATCACCTAATTAGTTAAATACATCTTATTTATTTGACTAATTTCATTTAGCCCCTTTTTATCCCATAATCCCTTCTTCTATGATTAAATAAATTTTTATTTATTTAATTATCCATGTCCATTTATCCTCTCTAATTAAATAATTATTTATAATTGTTTAATTAGTCATTTATCCATTTGCCTATAATTAATTAAATATTTATTTAATTAATAAAATCCTCTCACTTTCTTTCCAAATCTAAACTCAAGTGTATCTAATTAATTTATTTAATTAGATAATTCATCAATTATCCTCCCATCCTTTTTCAAAGATTTATTTCCTTTTTGAGGATTTAAAACTAAAAGCAAGTCTTTTATCTTTTTCCTATCTTATCTTATTTTATTTCCTCTTTTATCAAAAATCAAATCTTATCTTATCTTATCAAATCTTCTTGCCTCCACATCAAAATTTAGTCCTTGCCTATAAATTAACCCTCATAAGCCATTTTGTATGCATTGAGTTTGATATCCTTACTCTGCCGAAATATTCTTCCAATCCTCTAATCTTATATCTATCTTCTTTCATCAAATCTCCATCCTATCGTTATGCTGCAAATGTGAGCAACCAACATCCATTCATTCAATCAATCAAACATGCATGCATCGATCCTTCAAGATATCTAAGGTATTCGAAGGGTTTGAATTGAGGTATTGCATTTATTTGTTTTATCTTTCTTTTGTCCAAATTTTTTGTGTACATTTCTGGCACGCCTAGTGGGACCACTCGCTTGATTGGTTTTTGTTACTAAAAATCATTCTTTTGAAGTTGAGGTACGAAAATGCGCCTTTAATCAACAGTAAATCACCTTTGCATAGTAGCAAATTGCCTTTGAATAGCAGCAAATCACCTTTGATCAATAGTATGCCTTTAAATAGCAGCAAATCACCTTTGAATAGCAGTAAATCACCTTTGCACAGCAGCAAGTCGCCTTTGCACAAAAGTAAATTGCCTTTACACAGTAGGGGATATTTTTTTTCTTTTCGCCATAACTTTTGCATACGGGCTCGAAATCGTGCAAACAAGGACTCTTTCAAAAGCTGACTCAATGAACTTCGTAGCTATGGATGTTTTATCAGGTGATTTCATTATTTTATTAGTCATTTTCTTAGTCAAACTTTAGCTTTTTAACACTTCAAACGAGCATATCTCGAGCAAAATGTATCCAATTTTAGCGAATTTTTTTAAAATTGCTTAGGATTTCGCAAACTTTCTATCTATGTAGTCTATTTTTCTATATCAGGTCATTTATTACAGATTTTTAACAGATAACATCTTTTTGACCTAATCCTTCTTTTGCTTGCAAGTCTAGTTTTCTTTTTGTCTTGGTGACTTTCAGGGGCATCTAAGGAGCTGGAACAGTATTGCTATCAACATACACAGAAAATTTAAGGATGAAAAACAATCAGGGGCACACATTCCATCTTTCATCTCTAATCATTGCTTGTCAAAACACTTTGACTTGGGGCTTAAAAAATCAATCTTGTTTGCTATCACATCACTGAATTTGGGCTAAAACGAACAACTGTCTTCCTACACACTGGGCTTTGGATCTAAAAAGAACCAATGATTTCATCTATCTTCTTATCACACATTTCATTTCTTAAAGGTTAATTAACAACTGCGAGTGTGAATCACGTGTGTGTGTGTATGCTCTCTCCTTGCACCATAAGGTGATCTTGGAGATCAAAAACACCGCACTTGATTCACTTTTGTCAAACCCTATCTAGGAGGCTTGCTAGGGGATTTCATCACCCCTAGGGATGACCTCAACCATGTGTTCTAGCGGGGTATATCAAAGGGGGGAGAGAGAAAGTTGTACCTTAATCTAGCCAGACACAAGGTGAAGTGTTATTTGCTTATGCTTATACCACATCCCTTCAACAGGCTAGTGTTTATAGATTTGGGCCCCTCGTACCTTGTGTATATTGGGGACACCCCTAGTTATCCCTTGTGCAGCCTATCTTAACACTTATCGGTCATACCCTACCTGATTAATCATTAGGGCTTTTTGTTGTGTTTACAAGTGTTTGATTAATCATAACATTTAATCTTAAAAGGAAAATTGAACATTGTGCTTTCCATGTGTGTTTATGCATTTACATTGTGTTTGATATTCCCCAAGTCAATCTACCAATATTTCATTATCATCTAAGCAATCACATCATAATCAAACACTTGTTAAAAGTGACACCATGCCAACATTCAAAGATTTAGCGCAAAAACTATTGGAATTAGATCGGACAACTGAGAGGGGGGGTGAATCAGTTGTCCCAAGATTCAACAATTTCTTCCTTTTAATCTTCTTTCACAATTTGCAAATTGATTAATGATGTAAACATTAAAGCATGAAACAACATCACATAAGCAGAAACATAATCAACACATTTGACACCAAGATTTTTGACGTGGAAACCTGGTTAAGGGAAAAACCATGGTGGGTGTTAGCCCACAAGATTCGTACCCTATTAAAAGTACTTAAAAGGAATCAGAAGGCACTTGCCTTTGGGCTCACTACCCAGAGCTCACTGCTCATAAGAGAGGCTCACTGCCAACAAGAAATTTAAGTTTAACACAGAAAGATTTAACTGAGAAATAGCATCTACTTCATGTCTGGTTCAGTTTCATTGAATGCTCATAAATCTCTGCTCTACCTCCAAAGTCTTCTTCACTAACTCTTCACTCAACTCTA
This sequence comes from Cunninghamia lanceolata, assembly GCA_027924645.1. NCBI lineage: Eukaryota > Viridiplantae > Streptophyta > Pinopsida > Cupressales > Cupressaceae > Cunninghamia > Cunninghamia lanceolata. The sequence continues at coordinate 664,337 of BSBN01000892.1, forward strand.
CTTTTGTTCTTCAGCTCCTTTTCTCTGCTCTACTTTTGATCCTTTCTTGGGATTTATATTTTCGCTCAAGGATGATTTTCCACAACTCATCAACAAGTATTTATACACTTCATCAACCTTGGAATGAACATCAAGGTCGGCACTACAAACAACTAACTTAATGTGAATCACTAAGCTGTCGGCCAAACATAACTAGGACTCAAATCTTCCTTGATCAACACACCACGCTCCATAGAATTTCTTTTAGAACATCTGCAACATGCTTGAATCATTCAGTCGGCCAATACTGGGAAAAATAGCAACACCAAGAGGGAAATCTTCTTTGACAAGCTCAGACTTCAATGAGGACCTCCAACATAGTAGTCACATGATCCAGAGACCTCCACAAGCACATTGAATTCAACAAAAGCATTCGTACTCCTCCAAATTATTAGAATCACTTGTATCTTCCTCTGGAACCTCAAGAATAATATCTACCATGACTGTCACATTAGAAAAATTGCTTGCGGACCTGCAAACTATGAACCACTTGAATAGATGATACATACTGACTTCCCAAACATGCCTCAAGATCCATAGATCATCATTTGACATATCCAGAATAATCCAGACCTCTTTCCTGTCACTCTATCTCTTCTGAACACTACAAAACCAGTTCAACTCAGATGGCCATAGTTTCTTCAAATCTTCATGTGAACCCTTTAAAACTTAACTAGAGCTTCTTTAGACAATCCTCTACTTAGCCATATGGTCCGCATACATTGATCCTTATTAATTTTCTCAATATCCTCAACAATCCATTATTCTATACAGGCAACAAAATAGGATACAGTTGACACCAATGGCAACAAGGATATGTTGACATCAATGACAACACCACTTAGGCACATATTTGCAACAATATCCCCCTTTGTCATTTATGGCAACATATGATGTGAAAAACTTATTTGACCATCAAGACAAGACCTTCTCCCCCTTTCTTTTATCACTTCTGCAATCACTTTCTTCACTACTCCCCCTTTCATCAACAACTAATTTTTCACAAGAACTTCTCTCCCCCTTTGACATCAATGGCAAAGGGAACATATTTGCAATATTTACTCTCTTTTTGTTTTAGACTAATCCCAAAATTTTGCACTAACTATTCCCCCTAAGTAGTATCTTCTTAACATCAATCTGGATCACAAGATGTGACTGTGAATTCCACTGGACTGATGCACTTTAGTGCATCTTAGTTCTGATCAGGAGGGGTAATAACCCCTAACTTCTCTTTGAGATACTCAAAAGTATCCTTGGGAAGAGGCTTAGTGAAAATATCTGCAATCTGATCCTTTGAAGACACAAACTCCAACTTGACTTCATTCTCATTTACCTTCTCTCTCAAGAAATGAAACTTGATGGATATATGCTTTGTCTTTGAATGCAACACCAGATTCTTTGAGATACTTATTGCACTTGAGTTATCACAAAAGATTGTGACAGGCTCCTCAAACACAATTCTGATGTCCTTCAACATTTGTTTCATCCATAGGACTTGAGTACAATTGTTTGCTACTGCTATATACTCAGCCTCTATTGTAGATAGGGAAATTGCCTCCTGCTTTTTACTCAACCAAGAAACCAATCTACTTCCCAAGAAGAATGCACCACCACTAGTGTTTTTTCTGTCATCCATATCTCCTGCCCAATCAGCATCTATATATGCATGAAGAGTGAAGTCATTATCCTTTGGATACCATAATCCATAATCAATTGTCCCTTTGAGATATCTAAAAATTCTCTTGACTACTACATGGGATTCCTTAGGATCAGCTTGGAATCTAGCAACAAGCCCAACTGCATTCATGATATCAGGTCTAGTCTGAGTCAAATAGAGCAGTCCTCCAATAATTGATCTATACCTTTTCTGATTTGCCTTAGGGGAGTCATCATCTTTACTCAACTTACATCCGGTTACCATAGGCGTACCTACTGGTTTTAAATCTTCTATTCTAAACTTCTTCAACAATTCTTTCACATATTTACACTGAGATATGAAGATACCTTTATCTGACAGAGAGATTTGCAGCCCTAAGAAGAAATTCATCTCGCCAAACATGGACATCTCAAATTCACTTTGCATCTGATCAACAAATGTTTTGCACATGCTCTCATTTCCACCAACAATGATATCATCAACAAATACCTCAACAATCAGAATATTCTCATGATCAATCTTGAAGTAAAGATTATTGTCAGCAGTTCCTTTGTTATACCCTAGCTTTATCAGATACTTATCTAATCTTGCATACCAGGCTCTTGGGGCTTGTTTGAGTCCATATAATGCTTTCCTCATTCTGCAAACCATGTCTTTCTAATCAGGCAACTGAAATCCTTCCGGTTGCTCAATGTAGACTTCTTCTAACTCTCCATTTAGAAATGTTGACTTAACATCCATCTGATAGACTTTGAAATATTTATAAGGAGCAAAAGCAAGAAACAATCTGACTACCTCTATTCTTGCCACCAGAGCTAAATTTTTTTCAAAATCAATTCCTTCCACTTGAGAATATCCTTTGCATACCAACCTTGCTTTATTTCTTACAACTTCACCATCTTCATTTAGTTTATTTCGGAAGACCCATTTAGTTCCAATGACATTTTTGTCCTCAGGTCTAGAGACAAGATCCCAAGTGTGATTCTTTTCAATTTGCATTAGTTCTTCCTCCATTGCTTTTACCTAGTTTTTATCATTACAGGCTTCACTTATTGATTTTGGTTCAATCTTTGAAATCAAACAAATCTCTTCTTGATCTTCAGCAACTCTTCTCCTAGTTTGAACACCTTTATTTCTATCTCCTATGATTTGATCTTCAGGATGATTCATCCTTACATACTTGGGAGTTTTGGGAATTGCTTGAGCTTCTGTTTCTTGAGCTTGTTACTCAACTTCTGCACTATCTTCTTGAATTACTGGATTGTCTGGATTAATCTAGATCTGAATCTGAGATTGTACTTGCCTTTCTTGACTTGGATTTTCATCATGATCATCTGAATCATATCTGTACGGCCTGGAATGTCCTTCTTTGCTCTCATCAACTCTAACATTAGCACTTTCAACAATCTTCTTCAACCTCTTGTTAAAGCACCAGTATGCTTTGCTTTGAGTAGAGTAACCAAGAAAAATTCCTTTATCACTTCTTGCTTCAAACTTGCCTAGATCCTCATCTCTTTTGATATAGCACTTACTACCAAAAACTCTAAAGTATCTTATAGTAGGAGGATGACCAAACCATAGTTCATAAGGTGTCTTACCAAAATTACCTTTGATCTACACCCGATTAAGAGTGTAGGCAACAGTACTTACAAGTTCTCTCTAATAGACTTGAGGAAAATTTGCTTCCAACATCATGGTCCTAGTAGCTTCTTGAATAGTCTAGTTCTTTCTTTCCACAACTCCATTTTGCTGAGGAGTCCTAGGAGCAGATAACTGTCTTTTTATTCCATGTTTTACACATAATGAATCAAACTCACCAGAGGTAAGTTCTCCACCTCTATCAAATCTCAGACACTTTATCTTCACACCAATCTCATTTTCCACCATACCCTTGAATACCTTGAATTTGTCAAGAGCTTCTGATTTTTCTTTTAAGAAGGTTACCCACATCATCTGGGAGTAATCATCAATCAGCAACATAAAATATGTCTCCTTGCACACTCCTAATTCTAGTAGGACCACATAGATCAGTATGCACAAGTTCCAACCATTCACTTGAAAAATGTTCTTTATTTTTGAATGAGATTTTGTTCTGTTTGCCCAATTGACATTCTCTACACATGTTATTAGGTTTCATAAGTTTTGGAAGATCTCTTACAGCCTAAGTAGAACTTATCTTGACAATGTTATGAAAATTTACATGACACATCCTCCTATACCATAGCCAACTTTGATCTGACTGAGCAATCAAACAACTTTTTCCAGAACTACTTAAATGAAAGATGTTACCTCTAGTTTAAGTACCAGATGCAATTTCAATTCCGGAGCTTTCCAAGATTCTACATTTTCCATCCTTGAATCGAAGATCATAACCCTTGTCAACCAACTGTCCAACACTGAGAAGATTATGCTTCAGTCCTTCCACATACAGAACATCATCGGTGTTAAGGGAAAATTGGATCAACAATGAATATGCAATATAATCAATATCAAGTACCCAAAGCTCAATGAAATGGTGAACTAAGAGGATTAATCAAATAAAGCAATGAACAACAAAGAAAACCTCCTTAATTCAAAGCTTCCATTGATTGCCTATCACAATCGATCTTGCATGTATGAAATAGGGCCCTCAGAGAGTGCACTTCCTTGCTATGCTTCAAGAATGTCAATTGGGAATGGCAATGATAATACCGTAGTGAAGAGGAGCTTCACAACGATGGTAGTAGAGTGTAGTGCATAGTAGCGAATGTGATCACAAGCAATGAAGGAATTGGTGCCAAAGGCGCACTATAATTCCTGCAGAGTAACGATACTTAAAGCTTGGATGATTGAAATGGAAGAATAGGGTTCAATTTATAGACTTGAGAGAGAGAAGATCAACGGTTGAGAATAGATGAGGAATGTGCAACGAATAAGAAGAAGACATGTGTCTTGCTTTCTTTTGCATGAGAGGATTTGCTAAGAATAGAAGAATGAGTTAAAGCAATTAAAAGAATATAATAATCAGTTAAGTGATTTAAAACAAGAAGAAGGGATTTGCATGAGAATAAGAAGATATTTTACTTTATTAAATATTAGGAATATTTAATTGCATGTGCAAAAAGATTGAATTATATTTAGAGATAACTCAATTTAGAAGAAAAAGCAACTTAAATAAATATTTGATTTATTTAAATTTAAAGAAGATATTATTGGAAGAAACAAATTAAATAATTGGAATTATTTAATTTAGAAGATAAGAAAGCAAATTAAATAAATAAATTTATTTAATTGTTGTGCATGATTTGGAAGAATAAATAAAATATTTGATTGTATTTTATTTTTGGAGATTGAGAAGATTTAAATAAATTTGATTTGATTTATTCAAATTTGGAAGATGAATTGATTTAATTAAATAATTAAGAATTATTTAATTGTTTGGAAGAATTAAATTAAATAAAGGATTTTATTTAATTTGTTGGAAGAATATGAATCAAATAAATAAATTTGTTTATTTATTTATTGATAGAGAAATAAAGATGGAAATAAATATTAAGAATATTTATCTAGACCGAATCATGTCATTTTTAGGCGTATACATTTTGCCCCTCTTTGATGCAATGCAGTTTACAGTGTTGCTTTAAAGAATAGATAGTCTGACAATGATACATGCCCCAGTTTGCCCCTGGTATAGGTTATGACGATAGGATGCCCCCTCGGGAGATTGGACGAGAAGAAGGCAGAAGGACGTGAGACGGACAATCTCATGAATACGAAGGATGAAGAAAGAGTTGAATGATACGTTGTGGAAGATATAATGATAACACACACAAGCAAGTAAGCAACTATGCACAAATGATACAAGAACAAGCAAGGCATTGCCCCTGTCGAGCAGTAAACCAACGATATACTGATAACAATATATGACAGTGTTGTCATGGCGGGGAACGATATATCCCTAGACCAACACAGCAGGCGTGTTGTCATGGCAGGGAATGATAGATCCCTAGAGCAACACGAAGGATAGTGTCTAGTTTCAAGAAATGAAACATGTCGTGTAAGATGCGTGTGTTGATCTAATTTCGACAATGTTACATCCTGTATAAGACAATTGATTGATTAACTGATCGAGTTGGTTTTACGACCAGACAAGGATCAAGACCACTGATTGTGATTGGATCATTTGACAAGATTGACTTGACTTGATTGGTATGGATTAAAGATGGACTTGCATTTGGATCACTGCTCGGGTTGACCGAATTGAGAAGAATGGACCACAACGATAGATAGAATACTGATTGATAGAAGAATGACTTGATAGAAAGATTCACAAGCTTTGACTTTGTATTGTTACTCTGCCTTGTTTGGATCTTTTATTGCATGGGATACGGATGTATGGATGTATAACTAGTTGCATGATGGATGTTTTGATTTTGACATCTTGATGGTGCAAGTATTTTGAAGTGCTTATTTCATCATTGAGCATTTTTTTTTGGTACTTTTTCTGAATGTTGTAAGTTAATACAAGCATCTAGGTATAATTAAACCGAGATGACCTAAGCATTGTTTACATGGATTTTGATTTAGCAAGTTAATACAAGCATCGAGGTATAATTGAACCGAGATGACCTAAGTATTTCTTGCATATCAACAGTCAAGGATTGCCCCCATTCTTGTTAGACATTTGATGTCCTCGATAATCTTTTGCTGATCATGTCGTTAGACAAGGCTTCACATTACTAAAGTTTAATCCACAAACAGAAAACAAAGAAAATAATCATGCCCCCATCATAGCATCTCTAGCTTTTGGCATCCTCAAGTAGCATAGAAAGGCATGATAGCAAAAATCAAGACTCTGTATTTTAACCATGTTTCCAATCCACAAAACATTTTTGCATTTAGATGTGTTTGTTTCTTGCCATAATTTAGGTAAAATCATTTAGAAGGCCTTAGGAGTTTGCTTGCTTTGGATAGGTTGACGTCTTGCATCAAGATTTCTGCTTGAAAGCAAGCTTTGCTTGCCTGGTGAGAAGATTCCACAATCTTTATTGGTGCGACGGACCCTAAGGGACTGACCTAGTGCCTCGAGGGCTCATTGCTAAATGGCCTTGCCTACGTGATGACGTAGAGGCAACGTAGTTAGGGGTAAACCCTAATGGACCATGGATGGACTAGAAGAAAGACGACAAGAAATGGGACGGATGGGACAGTGGGAGCCTCGGGGGCGCATTTGAGAAATGGCCTTGCCTACGTGACAACATAGAGGCAACATAGTTCGTGGACTTGGACCATGGACACCAACGAGAGACACTATACTAGGCTGACACTATGGATAGGATATGGGATAAAACCTTGGTTAACAAGGCAACAAAGAGATAGAGTATCAAGCCATGATAGGTTATCGTTAGGTTCTTATTATGGAACGGATATGGATCGAATGGGACACGAGGAAGAATGGACACAAGGTGATTGGTTTCCCAAAGATGGAAGAAGCGGTTTATCACAAGTAACACTTGTTTACCAGGTTTTCACCACTTGCTTTTATTTGCACGAAAAGCTAGAAAATAAACATGATGCCTGTTTGCTAGGTTTTCATCATGATACCTATCCAAGGCGCCTGTTTTCCAGGTTTTCACCAAAGGACAATTTTTTTGTATTTTTCTGACTTTTTAATTTTTTTTGTATTTTTTTTTATTTTTTTTGTATTTTATGCCTCCCTTACACTGGGGTTCTCCTAGGTATAGAACTGGTGAAGATGCATGTTGTTGATTGGGTCATCCAACAACTCACCTCTGATGTTGCTAACTAATATGCCCCCAATCCATAAGCAGCCATGATCACATAAGGCCCAAGCCAGTTGGGTTCAAACTTGCCTTTCTTTTCCCTATCTTGTTGATTGCGGGGATTCTCCTTAAGTACTAGATCTCCAACTTTGAAGATTCTTGGACGAACTCAATGGTTATATCTTCGTGACATCATCTGTTGATATGCTTTGAGATGGTCAAAGGCTTTCTGTCTCCTTTCCTCTAGCAACTCTAGTTCTTGCAATCTGGAGACTTTGTATTCTTCATCTGATATGAGACCTTTTAACGACACCCTGAGAGATGGTAACTCAACCTCAATGGGGAGGATAGCTTCTGAGCCATAAACAAGGGCGTAAGGGGTAGTACCTGTGGGAGTGTGTATACTGGTTCTGTAGGCCCATAGAGCAGGATTGAGTTGGATGTGCCAATCATGGCTAGCATCGTTGACTGTCTTCTTGAGGAATTTCAAGATGGTCTTGTTGGCTGCTTCAGCTTGACCATTACCTTGGGGGTAATAGGGTGTGGAGAAATGGTGTTGGATTTTGAATCAGTCACAGAGTTCTTGGACATCCTAGTTTTTGAAGGGTCTTCTGTTATCCATGATAATGGATGAGGGAATTCCATATCTGCAGATGAGGTAATTCAGGATGAATGAGGAGATTTGCTTACCTGTGACGGTGGTGAGGGGAACGGCTTCAATCCACTTGGTAAAGTACTCAGTGGCGGTTATGAGGAATTTATGGCCATTGGATGAGGGTGGATGGATCTTTCCCACAAGGTCAAGTCGCCATTGGCAAAAGGGCCAAGGTGTCGTTAAAGGTCTCAACTCTTGAGCTGGTGCATGTATCAAATTCCCATGTATTTGGCACTGCTTGCACTTCTTCACAAACTGATATGAATCTATTTCCATGTTTGGCTAGTAATAACCCAAACGCATGAGTTTCTTAGCTAAGGAAGGACTGCTAGAGTGTGTTACACAAATTCTGTCATGTACGTCTTGTAAGGTGGTTAGGGATTCTTCTCGTTCTAAACAACGAAGTAAAGTACCATCTAGACCACTCAGTATAGGGTGTCAGCAATAATGGTATAGCGAGAGGTTTGTCATATAAAGGTTTGTCGTTGGTTTGAAGATAAGTCAAGTGGGAGGGTGTTGTCCTTGAGGTAAGTGTAAACCTTACCATACCAAGGTGAATTAGATCTAACTAAAAGGCATATGGAATGGGTCTTAGGAAGATCATAAGTTGGTTGTCGAATAGTTTCCACTAAGAACTCGTACCGTGACTCATTCTCTGGTATCTCGAGAAGAGAGGCAATGGTCGCCATGGCATCTACTGCTTTGTTCTCAATGTGAGGTAGCTGCTCAAAAGAAATGATCACAAAGTATCCCTTGAAGTCATCTACCATCCTTTTGTATGGGATAAGCTTTTCATCTTTGGTTTGGTAATCATCGTTGACCTAATTTATCACTAGTTGAGAATCACCATAGACATGTAGCTCTTTAATTTTCCAATCTGTTGCCATCTTGAGGCCAATGACTAAGGCTTCATATTCTGCTATGTTATTGGTGCATGGAAATAACAAATGGTAAGACTTCGGTATGGTATCGCCATGAGGAGTTACAAACAAGATTCCTGCCCCTGATCCATGGTTTGTGTAGGACCCATCAAAGTATAGTTTCCAGGAATGTGTTGAGACATTGAATAGAGATTCATTCGAAAAATCAAATTGCATTGGTGTGGTGTCCTATAGTGGTGCATCTGCTAGCTAGTCAGCAATGATTTGTCCCTTAATAGCTTTTCTATCTACATACTCAATGTCATATTCACTTAGGAGCATTACCCATTTGGCTAGGTGACCTGTGAGAGCTGCCTTGCTTAGTAGGTATTTCAGTGGATCTATTTTGGCAATAAGTTTGACTGGATGCGCAAGCATATAATGTCAGATTTTTTGGGAGGCAAAAACTTCTGCAAGATATGATCTTTCTATCTGAGAGTATTGCAACTCATAGCCCACCAATGTGTGACTGATATAGTAGACGGCTCTTTCCTTATTCTCATAATCTTGTTGTGCTAGAAGAGCCCCAAGAGCTGTAGGTGTAGAAAATATGTAGAGTATCAATGGTTTCCCTTGGATGGGAGGCATGAGAATAGGTGGATTCATAATATACTCTTTCAGTTTGTTGAATACCTCTTCGCATTTCTCATCCCATCTGAATGGAATGTTCTTGTGCAAGAGATGACTGAATGGTTAACACTTGTCTGCCAATTGTGATATGAATCTACGGATTGCTTGTAGCTTGCCTTGTAGAGATCTTAGTTGAGTAAGAGTCTTGGGTGGTGGCATGTCCATGATAGCCTTAACTTTGGTGGGGTCCACCTCTATTCCATTTGCTGAAACAATAAAACCCAAGAGTTTGCCTGAGGTGACTCCGAACACACACTTCATTGGGTTTAGCTTGACTTTGAATTGCTCTAATCTTTGAAAGACTTTCTCTAACACATCCATATGTGATTCTCTTGTGAGTGAGTTTGCTAGGATATCATCTACATAATCTTCCATGGTGACGTGCATCATATCATGAAATATAGTGGTCATAGCACGTTGATATGTGGCTTCTGCATTCTTTAGCCCAAATGGCATGACATTCCAACAGAAAGTGCCCCATGGACAAGTGAAAGTTGTCTTATGTTGGTCTTCTAGTGTTATCCTGATCTGATTATATCCTGAGAAGCCATCCATGAGGGATAACATGGTATGTCTTGTTGTTAAGTCAATGATGATATCTATATTTGGCAACAAAAAATCATCCTTGCGGCAAGCTTTGTTTAGATCTCTAAAGTCATTGCATAGTCTGACTTGGCCATCTAGTTTGGACACTAGTACTATGTTGGAGACCCATTCCAGATAGTCTATAGCTCTGATGAACCCTACATCCAGTAATTTCTTGAGTTCTTTTACAAGCAGTGCTATGTGTGGATGCATCTTTCTAAGCTTCTGTTTCACTGGTTTCACTCCTAGATCTAATGGAAGATGGTGTAGAATCAAATCTGGATCTAACCCTGGCATATCTGTGTATGACCAAACAAAATTTACTTGCTTTCTCTTGAAGAATGGTACAAAATTGGTTTTCTCTGGTGGGGTTAGAGACTTAGCAAAGTGAATGATCTTAAGCTATTCCTCTATTCCAATGTTAACAGGCTCTGTGGGTTCCACAACAATCTAAGACTTCTCCTGGTGCATGTCATTGGGGAGAGTGTCAAGCCTTTCATCATCAGGTGCCATAGTTGGGTTTTCACCTTTAGATGCGTCCTTTCTTTTTACTATTTTGGGATCTGACACTGTCGCAGAACCGTTTTCACCATCAGATCTAGTTTTTATTTTGATATTTTTGTGACTAGAAGGCTTGGCACCCTCTCTAAAATAAGCCATGGTATTAAGTTCAATAGAGAAACTAGCTTTATGATCCCCTTTGGGTAGGTGGTCCCTAAGTTCCATGTAGTTAATATAGGTATCATCGTTTTGGAACATATCTAGTTGAGGAGTTCCACGTAGATCCCAATCAATAAGCTCAAGATGTACAAGGGAGAGGGAGTCGGAGGATAGATCTGATTCGTTGGTAGTTTGAATGGATATACTAGGAGTATTGGGAGGGGGAATATTTGGGATGGTACTTTCCTCTAAGTTGTTTATTGCGATAGAACTCGAACCTTCCTTGAAAGTCATACTCTCAGAGATAGGCAAATTAGACACTAATGGCCTATTCGGTAGCGTTTGTCCCTCACAGTAGGGGCTATAAGTTTGAATGGTATCAACCTCTTTGTCATCATAGGAATGCTCTGTTACCTCATCCCACTCATATTCATTGGAATCTGTGTCACTATCCACTTGAAGTGTATGGATCATCTCCACTAGACAAGCATTCTCTTTAGCTTTTCCTTTACCTTTGTATCCTAGGCCTTTTGTATTTCTAGCCAATGAGGATGGAGAAGGTTGAATGGGTTCTACAATTCCTTCTCTTCTTAGGCTGATGGGGCCTTGTCCTTCATAACCCATTCTATGTAGGATAGATTCACCTCGCCCATAGATTTATGTTGGGAGCCTAGGTGGTTCTTGTTGTATGTTCTCTTCTTCTTCGGTATAAAACCATTGTAGGACATCTCTTTCCTTTGTCTCATCTGATAAGGTCCCCCATTTTACAAAGGGAGCTGTGGGAGGTATAGGAGGAGCAGATGACCTTGGAAAATGCTTGGGTCGACCAAAGGATCTAGGGGATAAAGGCAGTTTGGCTAGATTGAGGTTGTGCTCTATGGAGTACTCCCCAACTCTTGTTTCTTTGATGGTAATTTTTTGCTCTTTGGGCTTTGATGAGGAAGCTTCAGAGGTAGAATCAAGCTGTGGGATAGGGAATGTATATGCTCTATTGTTTGGTATGATGCAATTGGGTTTTGAAAGGATAGAGTTGCAATGCTGAAAGGGATCAGGGTGGCCTTGGATTATGACTTGCTTGCCATTATGCGAGAATTTTATGCATTGGTGATAAGTAGAGGGAACAGCTTTCATGGCATGAATCCATGGTCTACCTAGCAAAATATTATAGGTGAACTCCCTATCTAGGACTTGGCACACAACATCTTTGATTATTGGTCCTACTTGTATGGGCAACACCATTGTTCCTTTTGTAGTTCTCTCCTCTTCATCATAGGCTTTGATCGTTATCTTCTTTCTTGGATCAACAGCATTTTTAGAGAACCCCAATGTAAGGACTAGCTTTAACATGCAAATATTTAAACTAGCTCCCCATCAATGAGAACCCTCTTGATGCGATGCTTGTCGATGAAGGTGATGATATGAAGAGGGGTGTTATGGGGTTGAGAGATTGAGGGGTCATCTTGCTCGATAAATGATATGGTACTCGAGGAGGTTAGATTACCTACCATGGCCTGAAACTTCTCTTGAGCCAAGTTAGCGGGGACAGTCATTTCCACTAAGGCTTTATTGAGAATCTCCTTATGGGAAGGAGATAGATGCAACAACTCTAAGATAGAAATGTGGATCAGAGTCTTCTGAAGTTGGTCTATGACGCTATACTGATGGGGATTGGACTGAGAAGGGGATGACCTTGGAGGGATGATATTCAAAGTGACTTTACCACTGCAGGTAATGATACTGTAATTATTTCAGTTAGACTCCGATTGTTAGTTTGGTATGACCACATTAATCTGTGGGACATGCTCTGATATGCAATTGATTGTATAGTCGAATGGCACACTTGCGTAGTTGGCATTATTATTCCCACTGTTCTGATTTGGCCTGTTGCGGTTGTTGTTGTTGTTGCCATTGTTGTTGTTGCCATTGTTGCTATTGTTGTTGTATGGCCTGTCATGATTGAGAAGCAGATCCCTGTAAGCCACATGTGTCTCATTAGAGGTATGTTGTTGGTTTCCTCCTTGATTTTGATCAAGCACATCTTGAATCACATGTTTGAGACAGATACAATTGTTGGTTGTATGTCCCTTTCCTCTATGATACTCACAATAGTTGGTGTCTTTCCAATAGTGAGGTTTGATTTGAGGCTCATAATCACTTGTTGGCGGTAGACAGATTTCATTGTTGGCCAATAGTTTCCTCAATGCAGACTCTTGGGACTCACCTAGCGGTGTGAACTTCCACCTTGGATTTGAGTTGAACCATGGTCTTGGCTCTCGAGAGAATGTTTTTTTGCATGTAACATTGCTTGCCTCTCCTTTGAGAGTGAATATCGGTTGTTGCTTGGGAGCCGCCACCTTGGCATCAACTACTCCATCGTTGACGACATTTTTGTTTTTAGTCCAAAACTTTGATTTGTCAGTCATATAATTGGAGGTAGGTGTGTCCTTATATAACTTGATTTACCCCTTGGCAATCATAGCTTTTTCGATGAACAATCCCATTTCTATGACCTTTGAGAATGAAGTAGGGCATTGTATTTGTATTTGATTGCTAAGATCGTTATTGAGGTTATGGACAAACATCTCCATTAATTGCTTCTCTGGTACATCATATGAGCACTTACTTTCTAGTTGTCTCTACCATTATAGGAAAGTGGTGAATGATTAGCCACTCTTTTGCTTGGTGTTGCATAGGTTGAGCATAGAGACTTCGTGTTCAATATTGTAAGAGAAGTGCGTGATAAACTTGTTGACTAACTCATCGAAAGATTTGATGCCCAGTGGGAACCGTGAGAACCACTTCATGGCTTGACTACCTAAAGATCTAGGGAATAGTCTCATTAAGTAAGTCTCGTTGTGAGCTACTTCCATACATGCTGTGTTGAATTCCCTAATGTGATCTCTAGGGTCTCCTTTCCCTTTGCACTTGTCAAATTTAGGAACTTCGAATCAAAAGGGAAAAGGTGTCATGTTCAAACTTTTATCAAAGGGGTACGGTGCAATATCTTCTAAAGAATAGGTTTTAGTGTTTGTACCCATCTTGAGATCCAACGTTTGTTTCTTTAGACCCTCGAGTTGTTTCCTCATTTCTTCCATAGGAGTGCTTGGGTCTATGGCTTTCTTTTCTTTTTCATTTTTATCCTCTGCATTTGGGTCTATGGCTTTCTTTCCCCTTTCTTCCGCATTATCTTGGATTGTGCTTATATCAAAATCTGTGGGGAGTTTAATTCCAAGATTTACGAGATAATAAAAGTACTTGCGAGGATCATCATGGAGCACTTTCTCTAACAAGCATTGGAATTTCTAATTTTGGAGGCTTCCTTGATAATATTCGTTAGAGATCTCCTCATCACTATCATGAGGTGTGATGATGTGGTTGGATGATTCGGCCATTTCAAGTTGCTTTTGGTATTGAGATCTAGTAAGAACCATGCAAGGTGACGAGGGATGAGGTGGGATGAAACTAGAGATTTTGGCAAGATGTCGATAAAGACTGTTGAGAATGGGATACTTATGACAAGATTTGGAGAAAGGACTTTCTCGATCAATGATTCCAAGTAAGACGACTGATACAAGACGGTAGCCACTAGTAAGGGTACTCGATACTTGTCTTACTGTGTAGTGACTAGTCGTGCACCAAGACCACTAGCAAAGTTATGTGACCTACTAGGGTTACTTGAATCCAAAGTGATATGAAAAATGGGCCTATGCTAACCTAATATGGGATACTTTTGACCTTGGGACTAGAAAGACCTGATAGAAGGCAGATGAGATGACTAACGAAAGAGATATTTTGACGTGAAATGGATGGGAAAATGACTGCAAGGTGAGACCTGATCTCTAAACCTGAAACTAGACTGAAATGGGTACCCAGAACTAGTAATGTTTTTCTCTCGAAAACTGTGCAAATGCTCACTATCACACATGTGCCAAAACAAATGCGCTGTAGAATTTAACAAATGTGCCGTAAGTTAGGATATATGTGCCGTACTGGTAAAAGGTATATGCGCTGTAACAAACAATAAAAGCACTGCAAATCAAAACATATGCGCCGCAGGTCGGCACAGATGCACAGGAACAGAGGACGGATGCGCCGCTCTGGCTTTTTCTCAGTTTTTTTGCAATTTTGGAATTTTTTTTTTAATGTTTTAGGTACTTTGGTTGCAAGAAGGTCTTTTTGATCTAATTTTCTAAAATTATGGCAAGAAGACACAGCAAACACAAAGTATATTTTTATGGTTTTTTATTTTTTTGCAATTTTTTGACTCTATTTGGACTAAAAGAAAGAAACAAGTACAAATCCTAGGCTGTAAATGGATAACAAGGGTTTTTGGCCACTAAAACAAAGGTGTTTAATGAAGGCAACTGTTCAAGTGGTTATACATGCGGCAGCACTACTCTCCATTATGGAATCTCCCAGCCTGCAAGGGTTACGCCTTGGAGGGTTTTGGGGGAGGTTAGCTATCGATATAACACAACTTCACTCATTGTTTGAAGCTTTCACTCCAAACACAATTTATTTATAGTGGCTTGGAAGGGCTTGGTGTCTAGCCTGTTACCACTTAGGGTCGTTCCTACTTGGATAAGCGGTATCTAAGAGTAGGCCCCGCTAAAGGAAAAACACATGCGAAAATGATATGTCTGGCATTTTGATCACCCAAGATAGGGGAGAGCATAGGCCTGGTATCATTCCCAAAACACAATATACATTGGTTCTTTTCCCCTAGTTAAAATGAAAAAAACTAGATGAGCTATCTACTTGGGCCAGCATAGAACTTTGAAGTGATTAGCAAGATAGCAATGATGAGTTCAATTTTATCCACGTAGCATGAATTGTTAACTTTGAAATGTTGGTCAATCGAGATAGCAATGGTTCAGTTTTTAACCAAGATAGCAATGATGAGTTCAATTTTATCCACGATAGCACAAGTTGTTAACTTTGAAGTGATGGTCAATTGAGATAGCAATGCTTCAGTTTTACCCAGATAGCAATGATGAGTTCAATTTTATCCAAATAGTAATAACTTTGAAAAGATAGCAATAGAAATGATTCAATGATATGCAAGATAGTAGTGATTCAATTACCCCTTTCCTAGTTAAACTATGTGAGATTTTGCATGAGCATCCATTTTATTTTCCTGTTAGAAATTGAAGTGTGAGCTAACAAGTGCAACTACATGAATCTAAACTAGTACCTAGCCTGCAAAACAGATCAAGAGAGTTCCTGCAAAGACGTCAGTGTTAGCAAAATCTCCTAGAAAAACCCTAAAATCACTGCCTACAATAGATGCACTACTTCAGAGACTGAATGCACAGAAATAGTGAATAGAAGCGCTACGGTTACATATGTGCTGTAACAGAGGACAAAAGTGCCAAAATATAGTGTATATGCACTGAAGTATCGGATGCGTCGTTTCAGGTGGTAAAGGCGTTGTAACAAAGTATGTATGTGCTGCAGTAATGAAAGCACCGTAACAAATGACAGATGCGTGTTAGGAAGTGGCGGATGCGCTGTTTCCTCCTATGTATGGCCTTCTAAAACACAAAAACTCAATTTTTGGGTTAAATTTGGGGCTAGGCCCCACAGTGGGTGCCAAAAATATTAAGGGAAAATTGGATCAACAATGAATATGCAATATAATCAATATCAAGTACCAAAAACTCAATGAAATGGTGAACTAAGAGGATTAATCAAATAAAGCAATGAACAACAAAGCAAACCTCCTTAATTTGAAGCTTCCATTGATTGCCTATCACAATTGATCTTGCATGTATGAAATAGGGCCCTCAGAGAGTGCACTTCCTTGCTATGCTTCAAGAATGTCAATTGGGAATGGCAGTGATAATACCACAATGAAGAGGAGCTTCACAACGATGGTAGTAGAGTGTAGTGCATAGTAGTGAATGTGATCACAAGCAATGAAGGAATTGGTACCAAAGGCACGCTGTAATTCCTGCAGAGTAATGATACTTAAAGCTTGGATGATTGAAATGGAAGAATAGGGTTCAATTTATAGACTTGAGAGAGAGAAGATCAATGGTATAGAAAGAATGAGAAGATCAACGATTGAGAATAGATGAGGAACGTGCAACGAATAAGAAGAAGACATGTGTCTTGCTTTCTTTTGCATGAGAAGATTTGCTAAGAATAGAAGAATGAGTTAAAGCAATTAAAAGAATATAATAATTAGTTAAGTGATTTAAAACAAGAAGAAGAGATTTGCATGAGAATAAGAAGATATTTTGCTTTATTAAATATTAGGAATATTTAATTGCATGTGCAAAAAGATTAAATTATATTTAGAGATAACTCAATTTAGAAGAAAAAGCAACTTAAATAAATATTTGATTTATTTAAATATAAAGAAGATATTATTGGAAGAAACAAATTAAATAATTGGAATTATTTAATTTAGAAGATAAGAAAGCAAATTAAATAAATAAATTTATTTAATTGTTGTGCATGATTTGGAAGAATAAATAAAATATTTGATTGTATTTTATTTTTGGAGATTGAGAAGATTTAAATAAATTTGATTTGATTTATTCAAATTTGGAAGAATGAATTGATTTAATTAAATAATTAAGAATTATTTAATTGTTTGGAAGAATTAAATTAAATAAAGAATTTTATTTAATTTGTTGGAAGAATATGAATCGAATAAATAAATTTGTTTATTTATTTATTGATAGAGGAATAAAGATGGAAATAAATATTAAGAATATTTATCTAGACCGAATCGTGTCATTTTTAGGCGTATACAATTGGTGTTATTCTTACCATCAAAAGAGATGGGTCCTCTGCCATGGATTCTACCCGCTGAGTTGTCTCCAAATTTTACAAAGCCACCTTCATATTTTTCAAAGCTTACAAACTTGCTTTTATCACCAATCATATGATGAGAACATCCACTATCAATCACCCATTCATCCTTTTCAATAACCTGAGCAGCTAAGGCACTTTCCATATTTGCACAACTAGTAGATTCAGTAGACACCAGATCTTCTTCCTTGATAGCAATGAACACCCAATCACCTTCAGTGGAACTGTTGTCACATGAAATTGCACCCTGCTTGGAAGGATTCCAAGCATTCCAATGGCAAAATGGGAATGATCTATAAGTGTGGGACTTTGCTAAATGAGATCAGACCTCCGGAGAAGGTCAGCTTCCTTGCCTGATTATCACCTAAAACTACTAAATTTTGAGGGGAAAAGGGAGAAGAAATGCTTTAAAATGGAAGATGAAACAACAAAACTTGAAACAAAAAGCGTGATGCACCAGACAGATTTAAAGAAACTTTCACAGAACTGAAGGATGCACAACACAATCAGATATAGCAAGTAGGTATACACAGATTAGATGACTCTAGCAGAGGCAAAGAGCAATATGATTGAGAGGAATAAAGACATTCACAGACAACCATATACAGATTCACACAGAACTAGAAAATTAGTAAAGGGGTAAGTGCAAGAAGATGGGGGGCCAAAAAGGGGTCTTAAGTGGCCACTTTTTTTCTGAAATTAGGAAATACTGGCCTTGGATGAGAAATTGAGCATAGTTACACTCAAAATTTGGAGATGCAACCAAAACAATGTTCGTAGTGCTTTGAGTCTACTTTCTAAACTACTATTTTTTTTTTTGAAAATGGCATAGATTAAGGGGTTCAAAAGAGGGAGCCACAGAAATTGGTGTTGTTTCTGTCAAAAAAACATAACATAGCATGTTTTGTGGCTCCCTCAAAAGGTCAACTTTTTTTTGGTATTTTTAAAATCGCTTCAGTGAGAAATTAGCTAATAGCATGTAGTTTATGCCCAATTTTTCTGATAATTTTTTGATGAATATTTGATTTTTTACTAATTTTCAAAGTGGACACATCCTAAAAAATAGAATTTTGGTCGTGCTACCCCTATAAATTTTGAAAACTAATTGAAAATTATTTTTTTCTTTTTTTAATATTTATAGAATGGAGTCTAGTTTCTAAATATGTAATTTTTTTGAAATTTCAATGAATAGTTAATTTACAATGAAAAAAAGACCAAACAGTGGTTTTTGCCCAAAAATGGACACACAAACAAAAGAAATTAAAGATGAAAGGTTTAACATTGTTAAAATGTGAAAAAAATCACATCGTTAAATAACTAAGAGAAAGCCTAACATTACCCAGGTGTTCGATTTGTTTGACGTTGAAACACGTGCAAATCTGAGGGTTAGCGCGAATGAAATTATGTGAAATCTTGAAGAATCTGGAAAAACACGTCTGTGACTATTCAAAAGGCACTCCAAGCCTTTGGGTTGGAAATCCAAAGCAAATCCCAAGCCCAAGGCTTGGTATTCCCAAAGCAAGACATAACGCGAGCACGTTATAATGCACTCGCGTTATGTTTTGCTTTGCATTTTTCCTTTTCCGCAAGTCTGTTGTTTGTCATTTTTGACATAACGCGAGCGCGTTATAACGCGCTCGCGTTATGTTCCTCTTAAATTTTTTTATGTTCAAGTCTATTAATCATGTATGTATGTATCTATGTATGCCAATATGTATGTGTGTATGTATCTATGTATGCATATATGTATGTATGTAGCTATGTATGCCAATATGTATGTATGTATGTATCTATGTATGCCTATATGTATGTATGTATAGTGTCGAGGGTAGAGGAGGGTACAGATGGGAGTGAGCCAGATAGGGGAGGAGAGGGGTGGATAAGGATTGAGTGATTAAGGTTTAAGGTTGAGGGTTGAGCGTTTAGGGATAGGATTTAGAGTTTAGGTATAAGGGATTAGAGTTTAGGACCTTGAGGGATTAGGGTTTAGGGTTGAGGCTTTAGGATAGCATTTAGGGTTAAGGGTTGAGGGATTAGGTTTAAGGTAAAGTGTTGAGGGTAGAGGGATTAGGGATTAGGGTTTAGGGTTTAGGGTTGAGGCTTTAGGGATAGCATTTAGGGTTAAGGGTCGAGGGATTAGGTTTAAGGTAGAGTATCGAGGGTAAAGGGATTAGGGATAGGGTTTAGGGTTGAAGGTTTAATGATTTAGGGTTGAGCCTTTAGGGATTAGGGTTTAAGATATAGTGTCGAGTGTCGAGCATGTAGGGATAGGTCTTAGGGTTCAAGTTTTAAGGGTTAAGGGTCAAGGGATCAGAGTTAAGGGTTGAGGGATTAGGGTTTGACATTGAGGGTTGAGTACATTAAGGTTTGAGGGTTAAGGGTTTCAGGATAGGGTTGAGGGTCGAGGGATTAGGGTTAAGGGATAGGGTTGGAGGGTTTAGGGATAAGGGATTAGGGTTTAAGGTATAGTATCGAGCCCATTGAGGGTCTAGGAATAGGGATAGCGTGTAGGGTTTAGGGATGAGGGATTAGAGTTGAGGGATGACAGATGACAGATTAGGGTTGAGGGATTAGGGTTTAGGAATAAGGTTTAGGGTTAGGGTTGAGGGATTAGGGTTTAAGGTATAGTGTTGAGGGTTTAGGAATAGGGTTTAGGGTTGAGGGATTAGAGTGAAGGGTTGAGGGATTAGGATTTGACGTTGAGGGTTGAGGGTTTAGGGTTTAGGGTTTAGGGATAGGGTTGAGGGTCGAGGGATCAGAGTTAAGGGTTGAGGGATTAGGGTTTGACGTTGAGGTTTGAGGTTCAAGGGTCAAGGGTTTAGGGATAGGGTTGAGGGTCGAGGGATTAGGGTTAAATTAGAGTGTGGAGGGTGTAAGGATTAGGGATAGGATTGGAGGGTTTAGGGATAAGGGATTAGGGTTTAAGGTATAGTATCGAGTCTGTTGAGGGTTTAGGAATAGGGATAGCATTTAGGGTTTAGGGATGAGGGATTAGAGTTGAGGGATGATGGATTGGGGTTGAGGGTTGAGGGATTAGGGTTTAGGGATAAGGTTTAGGGTTGAGGGTTAATGGATTAGGGTTTAAGGTATAGTGTTGAGGGTTGAGGGTTGAGGGATAGGGTTTAGGGTTGATGGATTAGGCTTTAGGGTTGACGGATTAGGGTTTAGGGTTGATGGAATAGCATTTAATGTCGAGGTTAGGGTTAGAGTGTCAAGGGTAGAGGGATTAGGGATAGGGTTTAGGGTTGAAGGTTTAAGGATTGAGGGTTGAGGCTTCAGGGATGAGGGTTTAAGGCTTAAGATATAGTGTCAAGTGTTGAGGGTGTAGGGATAGGATTTAAGTTTTAAGGGTTAAGGGTTGAGGGATAGGGATTAGGGTTTAAGGTATAGTGTTGAGGGTTGATGGTTTAGGGATGAGGTTTAGGTTTGAGGGATTAGGGTTTAGGGTTGATGAATTAGGGTTTAATGTTGAGAGTTGAAGGTTGAGGGTTGAGGTTGAGGTTGAGGGATAGGGTTAATGTTCAAGGGATTAGGGTTAAATAAGAGTGTTGAGGGTAGAGGGATTAGGGTTTAAGGTATAGTATCGAGCTAGTTGAGGGTCTAGGAATCAGGATAGCATTTAGGGTTTAGGGATGAGGGATTAGAGTTGAGGGATTAGGGTTTAGGGATGAGGGATTAGAGTGAAGGGTTGAGGGATTATGATTTGACGTTGAGGGTTGAGGGTTTAGGGTTTAGGGTTTAGGGATAGGGTTGAGGGTTGAGGGATCAAAGTTAAGGGTTGAGGGATTAGGGTTTGATGTTGAGGGTTGAGGGTTGAGGGTTGAGGTTCGAGGGTCAAGGGTTTAGGGATAGGGTTGAGGGTCAAGGGATTAGGGTTAAAGTAGAGTGTGGAGGGTATAAGGATTAGGAATAGGGTTGGAGGGTTTAGGGATAAGGGATTAGGGTTTAAGGTATAGTATCGAGTCTATTGAGGGTTTAGGAATAGGGATAGCATTTAGGGTTTAGGGATGAGGGATTAAAGTTGAGGGATGACGGATTAGGGTTGAGGGTTAAGGGATTAGGGTTTAGGGATAAGGTTTAGGGTTGAGGGCTGAGGGATTAGGGTTTAAGGTATAGTGTTGAGAGTTTAGGGATAGGGTTTAGGGTTGAGGGATTAGGATTTGACATTGAGGATTGAGGGTTTAGGGTTTAGGGATAGGGTTGAGGGTCGAGGGATCAAAGTTAAGGGTTGAGGGATTAGGGTTTGATGCTGAGGGTTGAGGGTTGAGGTTTGAGGGTCAAGGGTTTAGGGATAGGGTTGAGGGTCGAGGGATTAGGGTTAAAGTAGAGTGTGGAGGGTATAAGGATTAGGGATAGGGTTGGAGGGTTTAGGGATAAGGGATTAGGGTTTAAGTTATAGTATCAAGTTTGTTGAGGGTTTAGGAATAGGGATAGCATTTAGGGTTTAGGGATGAGGGATTAGAGTTGAGGGATGACGGATTAGGGTTGAGGGTTGAGGGATTAGGGTTTAGGGATAAGGTTTAGGGCTGAGGGCTGAGGGATTAGGGTTTAAGGTATAGTGTTGAGAGTTTAGGGATAGGGTTTAGGGTTGAGGGATTAGAGTGAAGGGTTGAGGGATTAGGATTTGATGTTGAGGGTTGAGGGTTTAGGGTTTAGGGTTTAGGGATAGGGTTGAGGGTCAAGGGAGCAAAGTTAAGGGTTGAGGGATTAGGGTTTGACATTGAGGGTTGAGGGTTGAGGTTCGAGGGTCAAGGGTTTAGGGATAGGGTTAAGGGTTGAGGGATTAGGGTTAAAGTAGAGTGTGGAGGGTATAAGGATTAGGGATAGGGTTGGAGGGTTTAAGGTATAGTATTGAGTCTGTTGAGGGTTTAGGAATAGGGATAGCATTTAGGGTTTAGGGATGAGGGATTAGAGTTGAGGGATGACGGATTAGGGTTGAGGGTTGAGGGATTAGGGTTTAGCGATAAGGTTTAGGGTTGAGGGTTGAGGGATTTGGGTTTAAGGTATAGTGTTGAGGGCTTAGGGATCAGGTTTATGGTTGAGGGATTAGAGTGAAGGGTTGAGGGATTAGGATTTGACGTTGAGGGTTGAGGGTTTAGGGTTTAGGGTTTAGGGATAGGGTTGAGGGTCGAGGGATCAGAGTTAAGGGTTGAGGGCTTAGGGTTTGACGTTGAGGGTTGAGGGTTGAGGTTCGAGGGTCAAGGGTTTAGGGATAGGGTTGAGGGTCGAGGGATTAGGGTTAAAGTAGAGTGTGGAGGGTATAAGGATTAGGGATAGGGTTGGAGGGTTTAGGGTTGACGGATTAGCATTTAATGTTGAGGTTAGGGATAGAGTGTCGAGGGTAGAGGGATTAGGGATAGGGTTTAGGGTTTAAGGTTTAAGGATTGAGGGTTGAGGCTTTAGGGATGAGGGTTTAAGGCTTAAGATATAGTGTCAAGTGTTGAGGGTGTAGGGATAGGGTTTAAGTTTTAAGGGTTAAGGGTTGAGGGATAGGGATTAGGGTTTAAGGTATAGTGTTGAGGGTTGATGGTTTAGGGATAGGGTTTAGGTTTGAGGGATTAGGGTTTAGGGTTGATGAATTAGGGTTTAATGTTGAGAGTTGAGGCTTGAGGCTTGAGGCTTGAGGGTTGAGGTTGAGGGATAGGGTTAATGGTCAAGGGATTAGGGTTAAATAAGAGTGTCGAGGATAGAGGGATTAGGGTTTAAGCTATAGTATCAAGTTTGATCAGAGTGGTTAAGGAATAGGGATAGCATTTAGGGTTTAGGGATGAGGGATTAGAGTTGAGGGATGATGGATTAGGGTTGAGGGTTGAGGGATTAGGGTTTAGGGATAAGATTTAGGGTTGAGGGATCAGGGTTTAAGGTATAGTGTTGAGGGTTTCTTTCGTCAAATGTAGATTTATGGGTTCGATTTAATTGATTGCCTCTCCAGTTTTGGGGTGTGGATGTTTTAGAATCAATCAGGAAGTCTTCAAGAGACTTTGTGGAAGTGGATTGGAAATCCCTTGATAGAACCCCTGCTATTTATGCTTGGATAAGGATTTGTCACAAACTAGAACTTTTGCTTCCAAAGAAGATCTGTCTTTCTTCCTCGATGGGCATTTTCTATCAAGAACTTGATTATGAGGGCTTGCCCCTTCATTATTATACCTATCATATGGCGGAGCATCTGGCAAGCTCTTGCAGGAAACAGAAAAAGTTCTCCCTCAAAAACCTTGTGGTCATTCAAGTCTGAAGGGGAAGGTTTGGAAAGAGATGTGATCAATCTATAGCAGGACAAAATGCGAGTGTGTTATAATGTGCTCGTGTTTTGTCTTGCTATTGAAACGGTAAAAAAGTGTTGACCCCCATGATCCAGGCCCACATGCTCTATTTTCTTACTGATTATGTGCGTGCTCCGACAAAAAAGAAGTGCTTTCATACTGTTGGGAAGTTCACATGAACATTTGACACATTGTACCACCTTTGCATGATCTTTCCACCACCTTTTCTGCTTTGCCAACTTGAGAAGGAGGAAATAACATAGTTTTCACACCAAGTTTGATATATATCTATTCAAGTTTCAATTTTTGTAGTGTTGCAATGTTAATTGTGATTCAATTTTAAGAATTTGACATTATAGATTGGTTAATAGTATTGTTGTTAGTAATTATATTTGAGTGTTATTCAATTTAAAATTGAAAAGGAAGCAAGTGGTAAAAAACTCAAATTGTTGAGGAGTTTGATGCAAGAAGAAAAAAACACTACATAATTGGGTACTCTCTCCATTCGAATCTTTATTTTTTAGGTATGTCAAGTCTTTACATGCATGTTCTTTACATTTTCCTTATTTTGGATTGAATTACTTTATCATGCTTTATCATACATGTTAAAAATAGACACATTCCCAATCAAGAAAGCAGCCTACAATCTCACATGATGCCATGTATATTTTCTACACTTGGGCTCTTTAATAATTATGTGTAATAAACAGACCTTAACATACCATGATGTCAAACTATACAAGAATAAATCCTTACAACATAATAAAAATACAATCCCACTATTATCTTGTATGAACATTTCTTAGGAACTAATATTGGTCTCTTTATCATGCTACAGACAAATTCTTTGTCATGCCGAGGAAAAGATCAAGAATTAAACCAACACAGGAAGAGATAGAAGCTAAGAATGCAAAGAAAGCAGTGGCTATGAGGGAACTTCGTGAGAAGAGGAAATTAGACACGATAAATGAAGACATACCAATTGAAGAGGAACCACAACCATCACAAAGAGATATGGTATTGGCGGCACAAAGAGAACGAATACAAAAACTTCGTGGTATAGGTCTATCATGAAGATTCTTGGGTTGAGAACATCAGAGGCTTCAAGTGAAAAATATATTGTCAAGAATCTAATGAGTGCATATGAGAGTGTGGGTAACACCTCACGCACAAAAGATAGTAATGCAACACGGCGTGTGATTACATCGACTATAGTAAGTAGTCAAACGAGGAAAGCTCGTCTCATTAGAAAGACGAGTCAACAATTGAGAATTAATAGGAAAACTTTATCAAGAGCCGTTGGAAGATGCCAAAGAATTGAGGACACTAATGCCAATGAATTATGGGCATTCTCAGGGAGACTACCACGAAAAGATAAACCAATTGTTGAAGCATTGAGATCACTAATTGAAGACTTTTGGAAGAATTACAGAAGGGTATCTCTGAATCAAAGGGATGTGGTAAGAAGGAGAATAGATAGTCAGAACTGCAAGCCACATCCAAAGCATTTTTTGGATGAGACTCAAACTCAGTTTTATGGTAAATTTCTAGAGAAGTATCCTCAAATTAAAATTTGTCAAAGATATTTTGAAATGCTAAAACCTTTCTATGTTAAGATAAATCACACACGCACTACTTGTTTTTGTAGATTACATATTGAATTTTCTAACCATTTTGATGTTTATAGGTCTATATGTTTAGATATGCATACTAACAATGATTTGCAGGGTTGTGCCATATGTGCCCCACCAACATCTTCAAGAGACTTCATATCAAGAATTTTATGTGAAAGAGAGGAAGGTCAAATATTCTACAATAAATTATGCTTGGATGGCACATGTCATCGTTGCGGTGGCTTGCAACATTTGCCAATATGTGAACATATGGAAATAACACATGCAGTTGGAAACGAACTAGTAGAGTTTGGCAAGTATAAAACAGTGGCATACAATACAAAAGATGGTAAAGAAGCAAAGAGGTGTGAATTGGTTATTGAAAAGATTCAAGTGTATCAGTTTATGCCTATATTTCGTGACAGCATAGTGTATGAGTATGCAAGACATGCCCATAGAGCTCGATGGTTGGACTTGCAATTCAAGTTATGCAAGGACACATTTTCGGTTGGTAGCATTGTTTCAGTAGTCGACTTTGCAGAGAACTACAGTCTACAGCCACAGCGTGAGGTGCAATCACAATATTACAACTCCACACAGGTTTCTATATTTATGCACATCGCATTCATTCATGTGAATGATAGTATAGAGGATGACAGTAAGATCATAAGGGAGTATAATTTCTATATTAGTGATGATCACACGCATTCTATGGAGTTCGTGCAAGGTTGCTTTCAGGTGTTCTACAATGATTTGGCTAGAAGGGGCATATCGTTTAGTCAGCATATCATATGGTCGGATAACTGTGCATCACAATTCAAGAACTCGCAGAATTTCTATTGGCTGAGTAGGAGGCATAATTTTATAGGTATTCAGCATATGTGAAACTTTTGTGAGGCCGGGCATGGAAAGGGGGAGCATGATGGTGCAGGAGCATGTATCAAAAGAGCCATAGCACGAGAAGAGTTAAAGTATAAAGACAATGCAAAGTTGATAGATGCAAAATTGATTGTCGAGTGGTGTAATGCTTCCACGGGTCCAGGTAATGAAGGCAAGTCTTCAGTTCATAGTTTTTTTTGGTTGATAGATGATACTAACATTGCGCCATATGAGGACTGTTGTACACTGACAGGATCAAATGAGATGCACTCTTTCAGAAGCTCAATTGCAGGTTCATGGAGTATCCATACACGAAAGATGTCATGATTTTGTTCTTCCTGTACAATTCAAGTCTGGGATGAGTGCGAGTCAAAGGAGTGGGTTGACGAATGGAAGTTAAGTTATCTTAGCCCACTTGACACGTATCGACCCCCGACGGCACTGGAACTAACACAGATGGAATCATCAGCTGACTTTGACCACATATCAGATTTAGTTCAACCAGGTAATATAGGGCACATATATGCATCTAATTTCATCTAGTTCAACCAGGTAATGTCATCTTACTTTGTAGTGTTTTTGTAATATTGACTAATTTCATCTAATTTGCTACACATATCAATGTAGGGCACGTATATGCAGTTATTGCAGATGAAAATAATGAAGAGGGAACGGATTATTACTTATGTCGTTGTGTTGAGGCCAAAAATAAATTGGAGGCCCCTGTTACAGATGGAGAAAACATTGAATACCCTACAGGCTCAGTGGTTATTACTGGAACATGGCTTAGAAGGTACCCACATAAGAGTGTTAATATTTGGTTGTTTTAGGACTTTGACATGCATCGGAAGATTCTTCATTACTCGAACCTTGTTGTGGCATCCAATGTTCATTTGATAAAGTATCGAGGTAGACCTTTGAACAAAATCTTGTGGAAGGTGCGTGAGTCTGACCATGAAGCAATACTTGACACAATAAAGAGTAGAGCAAACCTAGATGGTTCATTGGATTAATTTGTAAGTATTCACATTGATTTTGTAAAGTCGTGTTACATTGAGTTGTAAGTATGCACATTAATTTGTAAGGTTTGTCTTTTTTTTTTATTTCCTCCTACATTTTTACACATATACACATTTTTACATCATCATGTTATGCATTTTTGGTGTCCTACTCCTGATGCGACTAAACTCATAACTCACCCTACTTCCTCTAGACACCATTTGATGATCTCTCCAACACTCTAGATCCAGGGTGCCCAATCATGATGATGACCTATATACCATTCTCCCAAGGCACTCATAATGAATGAAAAGAAGACCAAGGGCACCCAATCTTAATAGACTTATTTCTTTCAGTTTTGATGATCCAAACTCTTGCAAAATGACATCCACTTTCATGCCTTTAGATCTTCCTTCACATATAGGGCACCAAATCAAGTTGAAAAATCTACATAAGGGTGCCAAAATGGATGAAAGGAGACATGAAATGCACCTTAGGACTCCATGCTAAGGTTTGAGCCATTAAAGTCTCTTGATATTAGGCACTCATGATGATGAAACTTAGAGCTTTTTCCTTTCCTAGGTGCTCATCTAAGATGTTTGAATGATAAGGAGCGCCTTGACCTCTATAATGTACATTGGGCACCAAAATCAAGGTGATTTTAAGTCACTTTGAGTCATTTGGGGTCAGTTTGAGTCTTTGAGTCATATTGCAAAAAAGTGTCAATGTTGTCAAGTTGCACAAAGCAACTTTTGCATTTTTGGTGTCCTACTCCTGATGCAACCAAACTGACTATTCCAACGCATCCAAGTGGGTACATTTAGGCTAGGCATGGTCCTATTTTTCACCCAAACATGTCGAAACAGTCCGAGCTACATTGTACCGACGATATCCCTGAAGAATCTAAAGTGCAAAAAGGCAGCAATCTTTGACAAGATGTTACTCAAAAACTATGTCACTTAAAAAAAATTTGTCTAAGGCAACGCAATCACGTAGAGTGCCTCTACAATAACCTCTCTCAGTTTTTTATATCTCTAAGGCATTTTCCCATGGTGAAAGGTTTTCTGCTGCCCCAAAAATCGTCAGAAGGAGGCAGTGTAAAGTTGCAAAGGGGTGTAACTTTCGTCATGCTTCTGATGCGACCAAACTGACTGTTCCAACACATCTAGATGGGTACATTTAGGCTAGACATGGTCCTATTTTCACCCAAACATGTCGAAACAGTCCGAGCTACATTGTACCGACAATATCCCTGAAGAGTCCAAAGTGCAAAAAGGTAGCAATCTTTGACGAGATGTTACTCAAAAATTGTGTCACTTAAAAATATTTCTTCTAAGGCAACGCGATCACGTAGAGTGCCTTTACAATAACCTCTCTCAATTTTTTATATCTCTGAGGCATTTGCCCGTGGTGAAAGGTTTTCTGCTGCCCTAAAAATCATCAGAAGGAGGCGGTGTAAAGTTGCAAAGGGGTGTAACTTTCATCCTACTTGTGATGCGACCAAACTGACTATTCTAACGTGTCTAGATGGGTACATTTAGGCTAGGCATGGTCCTATTTTTCACCCAAACATGTCAAAACAGTCTGAGCTACATTATACCGACGATATCCCTGAAGAGTCCAAAGTGCAAAAAGGTAGCAATCTTTGATGAGATGTTACTCGAAAACTGTGTCACTTAAAAATATTTTGTCTGAGGCAACACTATCATGTAGAGTGCCTCTACAATAACCTCTCTCAATTTTTTATATCTCTGAGGCATTTGCCTGTGGTGAAAGGTTTTCTGCTGCCCCAAAAATCGTCAGAAGGAGGCAGTGTAAAGTTACAAAGGGGTGTAACTTTCATCCTGCTCCTAATGCGACCAAACTGACTATTCCAACACATCCAGATGGGTACATTTAGGCTAGGCATGGTCCTGTTTTTCACCCAAACATGTTGAAACAGCCTGAGCTACATTGTACCGACAATATCCCTGAAGAGTCCAAAGTGCAAAAAGGTAGCAATCTTTGACGAGATGTTACTTGAAAACTGTGTCACTTAAAAACATTTTGTCTAAGGAAACGTGATCATGTAGAGTGCCTCTACAATAACCTCTCTCAGTTTTTTATATCTCTAAGGCATTTGCCCGTGGTGAAAGTTTTTCTGCTGCCCCAAAAATCGTCAGAAGGAGGCAGTGTAAAATTGCAAAGGGGTGTAACTTTCATCCTGCTCCTGATGTGACCAAACTGACTATTCCAACACGTCTGGATGGGTACATTTACGCTAGGTATGGTCCTATTTTTCACCCAAACATGTCGAAACAGTCCGAGCTACATTATACCGACGATATCCCTGAAGAGTCTAAAGTGCAAAAAGGTAGCAATCTTTGACGAGATGTTACTCAAAAACTGTGTCACTTAGAAACATTCCGTCTAAGGCAACGCGATCATGTAGAGTGCCTCTACAATAAATTCTCTCAGTTTTTTATATCTCTAAGACATTTGCCCGTGGTGAAAGGTTTTCTGCTGCCCCAAAAATCGTCAGAAGGAGGCAGTGTATTAAGTTAGGATGAAAACCTATTCACTCTAGGCGCCAATCTCAAGTTGCACAATCATGAATGGGCGCCTAGAGCAATAAGGCGCTACATCATGGTTCCAAGACCTTGAAATGGTACCCAAGCATGTAGGAGGAATTTTCAAGGAGCCAGAATGTTTTTGAAACTCTAAGGAACTAGTCCAAAGACTCTATGGCGCCATCTTGATACCATTGAGTCAACTTTGGAACTCAAACATATTGAAAAAAGGTCTAGGAAGCTAGGCGCCATCTCTTGCCAGTTCAACCTCTCAGATGCGCCAACATTGGAAAGACTCTTAATGAGCGCCTAAGTTTGAATTGATCTTGTGATTGAAAGTTTGGTGATGTATTGGTGCGAGATGATCTTCAGTTGAAGCAATCTAAGTTCCAGGAAGGGTTTAGAAGTTATCAACCTCTTCACTAAGTTAGGCACACTTTACAAGCTTTCTTACCCAAGAGTTGCACCTCATTAAGACAAGGCACATCTTAACCTCTCGGACTTTTCCAAAGAAGTGCTTCAGTTTATTAGCACCTTTAGACCTTGTTTTGCATTCTGAAAGAGAAGGTGCACTTTGGAGGCATTTCTAACCCAGATTGACACCTAGGTATAGTCATCTCTCTAGAGCATTACAATGTGTTTTAAAATGAAGGAGGACATTTCATAAGTTGGGGAATTGATCACTGAAGACCTTGGAGTGTTTGAATTACTCTAAGCAAGAAGGCGCATTTCCATGGAGTAGCATACTCTAGATAGCACCTAATGCCATCAAGGCACAATTCCACCCTCACTTTGGTGCCTATCATCAAGAAGGGGCATTGGGCATTCCTTGAATAGTTCTGAGTGTTTGAAGTTTGTGAAATCACCAAGGAATGTTGGGCGCCATGTGTATCCTCAACAAGCTTGAGTTTGTGCCTAGACAAGTTAGCGCTTATTCATGTTTTAACATCCCTCTTGAAGTGCCTAACGCGGGAAAAAGTTATCTTGTTGTTAGTCAAATGTTTGATGTGTTTTGGAGACTCCAAAAGACTTCCTCTTGCTAGGCGCTCTTCTTGGCAACTACAACCTTCAACTGGTGCCTAGATCCTGAAGAAAAACACTTAGACTTCAATTTTCATGCACTTAGACTTCAAGGCGCCAAAACTAGTAGGAACATATTTGGGGAGAAACCACGCTGATAAAAGTTGGGTAAATTTAACCTCTGAGTTTGATTAGGCTCCATATAACAACAATATTTATATCATGTCCCTTTGCTTTATGAAACAAGCAGTATGTGTCAAGTCATAGGGATAACACTTTGGTCCTTAGAAATTTCTCTGACTTTTGATAAGATTATCTACTATTATGTGGATGCTTGATAGTATTATCCTGATCCATTGGACTAGTGTGGCTATGAGGTTGGAAAGTGTTGCAACCTCCATCCTTTAAACTTCTCCACCTTGTTATGGGTTGTTTTGAGTATTTTCACTTGCTTCTCTTCGAGAATATTTTCTAATGATACATGATGTGTCATAGATCATTCAACTTGATAAACATGGAGGGATTCTCATGCCTCCTATACTTCTTGCAAGTTTCTTTATAGATAGATCACATCATTGTCCATCTAGGTGGTCATTTCCCTAAATATTATGATAAGATAATCATGTTAATGAACTTTGGATTGAATGAGAATCAACATGCTTTGTCTTGACTAGAATAGTTGGGATGGACAAAAATCTATTGATTCTAGGTTGGGTTGTTAAAGGTCAAGAAGTTTTGGTGTCTAATGCCCTCTAAATCTAAATATTCAAAATCATAGTGGTTCAATAAGTTACAACAAACAGTCAGGTAGACAATAGACTATAAGGACCAAAGACTACACATGAATCCAAAATAACACCAGTCAATAAGGACATCACAAGTAACTCAACATTACTTCCAGAGGCGTTCACAAAAACAAAGGGGAGAACACAACTAGAGAATGCTAGACTATAGTAGGGATGAGTGTCTAATGCAGAGCACACAGTGGAAGCATAGAATTATCAACTTTTGAACCTTCAAACTCACTATTGGTGAGACAACATACCATCGGCGAGCTTAAAATTTCATTGGCCGATAGGCCGATGCCACCATGACTCCGTTTGATTTCACTTCTGACAAACATCCCATCATTGACTCTTATCGGTCAGACAGACCACTATCAGTGACTTTATATCCTTTCACATTGATGTCTTTGTCACTCTGATACGAGACTCTAAGTCCCTCGCCTATTGATAGGACTTAATACCCTTGACACACTCAAAAACTCTTCTGCCGACACACCAATACGACCAACTCTTGACGTCGATACAAGGTTCTTTTACAGGCAAAGGGCACCTAGGCTTATGGGGCTCAATTTGATGTATTTATTAAAAGCTCAAGGTGAATTGATGCTTATTGAAAATGCCACTTAGTCCTTCATTTGTATTATAGGCATCATTTCCTATTGACTTATATACTCCTCCTCATGCTAGGGTGCCATAATGAAGTGGTTTAGACAATAGGTGCACTTCACTTACTAGAGGCTTGTTCTCCTTCCACCTTAGGCGCACTTTTATGGTGGAACAGGTGTCAACGGGTGCCTTGTCTTAAATGAATGCTCTCTCTAAGTTGGGCGCCCTTTTGAGGCTTTATGAGTTGCAAATTGCGCCTTAACCCTTCATGCTTGTTGCTCAATGTTTGAATGTTTAAGAAAGTCTCCTTTAGGCACTCATCTTAATGACTTTTTCTCAAGGCACAATCATCCTAATGACTTGGATATTCATCCTAGTGTTTCAGGATATCAGGCTACCAAACTTAGTCATTTTCAGGGTCTCAAACATAAAGAATAACATGATGATTCATTTTTTTGTATTGCATATAGTTGACATTCTATGCTACTCATAAAGAATATTAATATTTTCTTTTCAACATGATGATTCATTTTTTTTTAAATACAATTTTTATCTTTTAGTTCCAAAATGAGGTTTAGGTGATACTTGAATAACAATAGCTAGCTTATTGGATCAACAAACATCCTATGTAATACAATTGGACTTTAAATATTTGAAGTAGCCATCTACAAATATCCATTCAAATGTGGATTTATAATGCAAGTATGGACGCCATCAATAAAAATGATTTGTATTAACCAAATATCCATATAGGCATACATCAATATCTGTTGATATAAATATAACATATATACAAAATAGCCATATAGGCTTACAAGAATGCCATATAGGCATACAATGTCAACTATATACAATACAAAATATATGTCTACAAATGCCATATAGGCATACAACAAAGGAATGCAATAAAAAGTCATTCCCCTCTGGCTGGTGAAGAGAATAGATCATGGGCAGCCTTTGATCTTCTAGGGGATGGAGACGTGCATGTGGGTGGTCTACTACGAACCCGAGGGCTGCTCCTCCTATTTAGTTCTTCCTGCATCTTTACCTGTTACAATAAAAAGTATAGACATTAATATATAGAAATTACATGTTATAAAAAATGAAACATTTAACAAAATAATCACTTACCGCTAACATATAATCTGTCTCCTCACTTGCCTCAGTAGCAGGAATAGGCCGTGGTGATGTCATGTCCTATAGAAACCATCCAGATAGAAATTAAACTTCAAATCAACAATCTTTTGATTTTTCAAAAATAGACAACTATAACAATGAATGTAAATTGAAATTTACTAATCTGCCTCATACCCCTGTCAATGCCATGGAGCTATGAATCGCAGATGCCACACCCTACTCCATTGCCCTATGAACATGGGGAGGTGTCTCTGCACCCTGCATCATCTGGAAATAAAACAACATTATTCAATTACGAAAACTATAATAGTGATGCAAATCATGGCTCCTAACATACACACATGTTCATCTAAACATGGAAGTACACACAATAAAGCACACAAGTCACATACAAAAATCTAGTAAGTACAATTCATTCATTAAACTATTTATTTTATTACCTCTGTAAAGCTTTGAAGTTTACCACCGTTGGCAGGTGTTGCCATGAAATCTACAGTATTAACCTATTCAACATCCAAAATCAGATATTAGAATACCATTCTTATAATGATTCTATTCACATGTAATATTTATAATTGTTTACTAGTTACATACCTTGACAATAGATGATCTAGTGTAAAATGCAGGTGGAGAACCACTGAAAACTGTATCGACGCTATGACCCTGAAATTTCATTAAAATCATCAATTTAAATTAGTTAATCTTGCATTTCAAAAATGAAATTTAATAAATTCAATTCAATAAACTTGTTAATATTTACTTGAGTATCAAGGCCGAAAGTCTCACTCAGGAGGGTATCTGTCATCACCATCTGCTCAGCTACAAATGTAGCCTATGCACCTGCATCCTGACTATCCATGGGATCATAACCACAGGCTGACCTGCAAGTCTGACAAGTATGGGGTGGGACCTTGCTCCTCGCACTATCTCCCAACCCACTCTGTGTTGCAGGACTGGCATGCTCTATGATGCTTTGGGTCAAGGCACTAATGGACTGAAGTGTATCAACCTCAACACTCTCCTTCACAATGGAAGGGATAGAAACATGCTCGTGGGCTGGTCTATTGATTACTCGTCTCACTACCCGCTGTGGTTCAAGACGTGCCCCCGGTCTATCTTGTGCTAACCCCCCACCTCTACCCTGGAAGTCCTGCATATCAAAATAGTTTGGCACTTTATTAAGGACAAACTCGTAGTAGACTTTCCTCAAAAAGTATTGCAGGACCTCATTGTTATTGCATGGAGGATGGTCAAAAACCATCCACCACCTCTGCCCAAAATTGTCCCTTATCACTTGGTTGTTGCACCAATGGATAGGGAACCTCTTGCATGTAATGGGTGGAGGTTGATTTGTTTGTGGGTTTGTGAAAATGGAACACAAGTCTAATTTTGTGATTTGTAATTTTTTCACATCTTGGTATGACAGCTTGTCTGCATAATAATCTCTAAACTCTCTCCTCTTATTCGTCCAACTAGTTATTTGCTTGCTAATTGAATCTACATTTGATAACATAGATTCAAGAGATTCAACAAGCGTGGACCTATGCAAGGTTGAAGTGGAAGGATCTTTCAACCATGCAATTATATCTTCAATTTCTTTTTTGTTGTTTTCAATTTGCCCCATTATATTTTCTTGTGTTCCAGGGGCATGTCGAGGAATGGATGGAGGAGGTTGTTGTTCTACAGGTATTTCCTCCACAGGATTTTGTGGATTTTGAGGAGGAGGAGGAGGAGGAGGTGCATTAACATTTCTTGACAATTAACAAAATATACATCAAAAATTAACTAAAACCTACCTATTTAGAAACAAATTCAAACAAAAAAACAAATATAACTCACTCATTTGGCATGCTCAACGTCGTGGTGGCATTTTGGTGAAGAATCGATAAGGTTTTTGTGTTGAATGGAGTTTTGCAAAATGTGAGCGCGCTTTCTAGGGTTTGCAGGCTGCGGGCATAGAGGAGAAGAAAGAAATGAAATGAGATTAGAAACCTTTTTTTATTTATAGCAAGTCATAACGCGAGCGTGTTATAACGCGCTTGCGTTATGGCTTGGTTTTAACGAGCCTTAGGCTCGTCATTACCAAGCCATAACGCAAGCGCGTTATAACGCGCTCGAGTTATGACTTAATTTTTTTGAAATTAATTTGGCCACTTTTTGGCCCCCATCTTTTTGCACTTACCCAAAGAGGTAAAAATAACTTGCATATATTTAATAGGAAGGCAAGGTTATAGTGATAGAAAAGCTCTATTTGGAAACAGAAAGACCATAATGCCAAAAAAATTCCAACCTTATTTACAACATACGAATGCATATATATAACATTCTAAATTAACCCTAAGTCAGTTACAAGAATCGCATTATGAGATGGAACAGAAAAAATATCTTCCCTGAATGACTGTCCAGCTGCAACAGTTATGGCGTCAAAATATCTGGGACTGGGTAGATAGGATATATTTCAAGTCTTTAATGCAAGCTACTGCATCTTCAATCTTCAGCCAATGCATCAGAGGGGAGATATTTTGGTGATGAATGCGAGTAGCTTCCATTACCTACAGAAATGAATGCAAAAAAAAAAATCTACATCCTGCCCCAAAAGTCACTGAAACGTCCAGTCGCCCAAGACATACAAATCCAAATCTAAAAATGGAAAGTGACAAAAACTCTTGAAAACCCTACCAAATGAAAGAGGGGACAAAAACATGCATCTTTGCCTCTTGTAGCATGTCGAAATTCGTTAGGATGGAGGAGATACAGGCGGTCAAAGTTTCGGTCAACCACATGTATATATCACTTTGCATATGTGTGTATATCGCCATTTGAATTGGCCTCTGAAACTGCCTTTACATGTACAAAGTGCCTTGTATATCGGGCTATTTTTGGCACCTAAAATGGCTCCTTGAAAATGCCCTGTGTACATACATTTTGAATCTGCATATACGAGGGACTTTACCTTTTGAATCGGCCCTGTACATCTGACACGTGGCATCATCTGATTCATCATTGGAATGAAGCTTGGGGTCATTTCTAAAAAAAAATTGCATGTTCCTCCTTGTATGTTGGCCATTGTATATCGTGATTTGTATATTTAAACATATAATGCGAAACATGCATACAAAACTTGCACATACAAACATGCATCTGACCCCTGTATGTTCACTGCTTGTATATTGGTTTGTATGTCACTGATATACAAGCCAAAAATATTCAAGCCACTGTAGCTGATGCATTTGCCTTTTGAATTTGTGACTTGTATATATATACAATCGCCTTTGTATGTGCGAGCCCCATAAATTGTATGCCCGACCCTGAATATGCAAACATACAAGCTGCAGATCCCAAAATGACCATTAGCTACATTTGATTGCTCTGTCGGGTCTGACTTGTATGCCTTTTCTTTGTACATTTCTTTGTATGTGCAAATATACAAAACACTTATAGATACAAGGCGGACCTAACGCCTGAATATGCTGGATTTGATCTTTGATTCAAGTCCACCTTGTATACATCCTTTGTATCTTTGACTTGTATATCACAATATACAATCGCCCTTTATACAAGGCGGACCCAAGAACAACATAGAATAAATTGAAACTTCTATTCGGGTCTGGGTTGTATATATTTCCTTGTATATCGGCCTTGTATGTGCAAACATACAAACCAATATACATTCCACTGTTCATGTGATCCTTTGTATGTTAAAACATACAATCTTCTTTGTATATGCGCGGGCCCCACTAGTTGCATCTACTTGTATATCGGCGAATGCATGTGAAAACATACAAAGTGAAAAAATACAAGACACTGTAGCAAATGCATCTTAGTCGGCCTTGTATGTTTTTATTGTATATTGTATATGCAAACATACAAACCCGATATACATCTATCTTGATATACATTTGCAGAATATTTCAGGAATCTGCGAAAGATTCCCCAATGTATATGCAGGTCCGATATGCATTGAAAAATGCATACAACTCATTTTTTCACCATTTTCAAAGACCGATGGAAACTTTGCAAGCTCGTCAATGTACATTTTGCCTTGTATATATCCTTTGCATCTTTGTTTGTATGTACAAAGGCGAATGTATATGCAAATGTACATTAAAAAATACATACAAATACAAACTATAAAATGAGAAAATCCCAGCGATAGAAAGCGCTTGAAAACAAAAGATTTCTAGGTTTTTTCTGGGTTTTTTGCAAGGATTCCTCAAACAAGATTTCGGAATTTTTGACAAGGCATGCATGAGTATTTGAAGAATTTACACCTTGTACATGCATTTCTAAAAGATTTTCAAGGAAAATACCAAGTGAAAAATTTGGCTCTGGGCAGAGGCAAAATGGTTCAACAAGAACCTCCATGATCAGATTCATCATCTATGACTCCTTCTTCTCCAGCTTCTTGGACATAGTAACATTTTTTCTGACCTTTATATATGTTAGGGTTTGGTTTTGAAAACCTCTCCAAACATCTTGAGGCAAAATGACCAATCTTATTACAAGCAAAGCATTTGAGTGGCAACTTTCCTTCACATTTACCTGATCCTTTTGGCATTCTTTTGGCAATACGAGCTTCAAGATCTGTAGTCTCAATTTCATCATCTTCAAAATCCTTCCTTGTCTTCACAAATCTGTTTGATCTTCCTAAAGAACTTTCACCTGGATCATATCTTTGATTTCCATACACACTAGCCTTGAATGCAGATTCAGACTTAGGGAGAGAGTCACCAAACTCACTCATTTCAAATGTTGAAAGCTTACCAACTAACGGATCCCTTGTGACAGTTGTTACTGTCATGATTTTTTCAATGGTTGTAACTTTATGCCTGTATGCTGCAGGTAAGGATCTGAACACTTTGGCAATAATTTATGATTCTTCCAATACCCCACCTGCATTTCTGATACTAGTCACAAGTTTATTTACTTTCTGCATGTAGGAAGTAATGTTTTCATCTTCACTCATTACCAATCTTTCATATTTACCCTTTAGTCTTTGTAGCTTGGCACATTTAACATATTTGTCACCTTCATACAGATTTTCCAACTTATTCCAAATTTCATGAGCAGTTTTCAAATCCAGGACATTTACCAATTCGGTATCAAACAGGGCACTCAACAATGCTTCTTTGGCTCAAATGTTGTGTTCAGCATCTCTAATTTCATCTATAGTTGAAGGTCCATTCTTTAGAATCCTATACACAATCTTGGTTATTAACCAAAAGACATCACCCATACATTCTAGATGACACTGCATGCTTACCTTCCAGAGGGAGTAATTTGTTCCATCAAATCTTGAACTTTCCTTCTTGTAAGACGACATCTTGGATCTCCTCAAGCGGTCAAGCTTCTTTTAGAGGTACTTGGGATTAGACCGGACAACTGAGAGGGGGGTGAATCAGTTGTCCCAAGATTCAACAATTTCTTCCTTTTAATCTTCTTTCGCAATTTGTAAATTGATTAATGATGTAAACATTAAAGCATGAAACATCATCACATAAGCAGAAACATAATCAACACATTTGACACCAAGATTTTTGACGTGGAAACTCGGTTAAGGGAAAAACCACAGTGGGTGTTAGCCTAAAAGATTCGTACCCTGTTAAAAATACTTAAAAGGAATGAGAAGGCACTTGCCTTAGGGCTCACTGCTTAGAGCTCACTGCTCAAAAGAGAGGCCCACTACCTACAACAAAATTTAAGTTTAACACAGAAAGATTTAACTGAGAAATAGCATCTACTTCATGCCTGGTTTAGTTTCATTGAATGCTCATAAACTTTTACTCTGCCTCCAAAGTCTTCTTCACTAACTCTTCACTCAACTCTGCTTTTGTTCTTCAACTCCTTTTCTCTACTCTGCTTCTGATCCTTTCTTGGGATTTATATTTTCTCTCAAGGATGATTTTCCACAACTCATCAACAAGTATTTATACACTTCATTGACCTTGGAATGAACATCAAGGTTGGCACTACAAACAACTAACTTAATGCGAATCACTAAGTTGTTGGCCAAACATAACTGGGACTCAAATCTTCCTTGATCAACATGTCACGCTCCATAGAATTGCTTTTAGAACATCTGCAACATGCTTCAATCATCCGATCGGCCAATACTGGGAAGAACAACAACACTAAGAGAGAATCTTCTTTGACAAGCTCTGACTTCAATGCGGACCTCCAACATAGTAGTCACACGATCCAAAGACCTCCACAAGCACATTAAATTCAACAAAAGCATCCGCACTCCTCCAAATTATCAAATCACTTGTATCTTCCTCTGGAACCTCAAGAACAATATCTGCCATGACTGTCACATTAGAAAAATTGCTTGCAGACCTCCAAACCATGAACCACTTGAATGGATGATACATACTGACTTCCCAAACATGCCTCTAGATCTGCAGATCATCATTTGACATATCCAAAATAATCCGGACCTCTTTCCTATCACTCTATCTCTTATGAACACTATAAAACTGGTTCAACTCAGATGGCCATAGTTTCTTCAAATCTTCATGCGAACCCTTTAAAACTTAACTAGAGCTTCTTCAGACAATCCTCTACTCGGCCATATGGTCCGTATACATTGATCCTCATTAATTTTCTCAATATCCTCAATAATCTAGTCTTCTATACATGCAACAAAATAGGATATAGTTGACACCAATGGCAACAAGGATATGTTGACATCAATGACAACACCACTTAGGCACATATTTGCAACAAAAACTCATTCATC
The DNA here is from genome assembly GCA_027924645.1 of Cunninghamia lanceolata. Lineage (NCBI taxonomy): Eukaryota > Viridiplantae > Streptophyta > Pinopsida > Cupressales > Cupressaceae > Cunninghamia > Cunninghamia lanceolata. The sequence goes on from BSBN01000892.1 coordinate 704,657, forward strand.
TTCTTCATCAAACTCAAACAAGCCAGTCATTACTAAATCAAAAAACCCTCCAAGACATCCAAGAGATAATCCAAAAACTACAAACAAGCCAATCCCCGCATATGCAACACCTCTTAGCACAAATCCAACACCTCTTGTCCACTTGTAAAATCCAACAAGCACATCCTCAACCAATGCTAAATCAATCCTATGTGCCACCTATCCCATCATGTCAACCTTATCCATCCACTTGTCACATCAATTCTTCATCAACCTATCACACTTCTTCCAATTTCAACTCGTATCCATATCAATCCACCTATCAACAACCATTATCTTATGTGATCCCTCATCCAACATAACATCAACACCTTCAACATCAACAACATCAACCTATCCAACAATTCCAACATCAACATGTTCAACAACAAATCATACAACAACCAATCACATCACAACACCATCCAAACCTCCAACCCATTCTATCTCAATCCAAAATGCCACCTCACCATGAAACCCATGTCCAAGACCAACAAGTGTCCTCACAAGAAGTACATGCAAGCCCAAATAGCCCCTTGTAAATAATTCAAACGTCCTTAAGTCCACTTTTGGAGAAAGATCTAATATCTTTTGACGAGGGAGATACCTATGTGTCACCTAATTCTAGCCCAAGTGGTCTTTTGTAAATAAGTCAAGTGTCCTTAAGTCAATCTTTGGAGCAAGATCTAATATCATTTGACAAGGGAGATACCAATCTAGATTATGCTTCCAATGTGTCACCCCCATATAATTCTAACCCTAATCAAAGTCTTAATCCAACCAACCCTACTATCCCTGCATCTGATCCTAATCCTAGCCCAAATCCAAAACCCTCCAATCCCATTATTCTTTCATCTAGTTCAAGTCCTAATCCACCTAATCTTACTATCCTTCCATCCAATCCAAATCCTAACATGTCCAATCCATCTCATCCCACAAGTCCTAATCCTAAACCTACCACTCCATCTACTCTTATCCTCCATCCATTATATTATCCATCCACCCCTACACTTGCAAAGGATGTGATCCAATGGCTATTAGAAAGGAACAAAACATTGCCATATTGTCAATCACCTATCCTTGAGCCTATCTAGAAGCTTTCCATTAACATGAAGCTTAACCCTCCAACCCCATCATGTGATCCACAAGCCATTGAGCCAATTGAAGAGCCTCCTATCATGAGCCCAAGTCAAAGTTCATCATACTCTATTATTGATGAGTATCAAGAACCCATCGAACTTACCCAAGACTCTCCTACATCCATTTCCATGAAACCACAAGAGTTATGTCAAGAGTATGATCCTAAGCACGTGGAAATGTCAAGCCCTAGTCCTAATCAAGATCAAAGCACTTCCATTCACCCTATCCATAACATATATCTTTTCCATGATCAAGATTATATCTATGATGAAGAAGCTATCCATGAGCAACTTGATCCTATACCTATCCATCCTCCATCTAGCTCCATCCACAATCTACAAGCTTCCACTTCTCATGATGAGACAGGCACCTCCCAAGTATACATTGAAGATCAAACAAATAACATGGATCCTAATGAGCAAAGTCAAGATCCTAATGATCCTTCCACATCCACCATTGATCCCATTTCAAATCCACCATCACATCCTATTGGTCTATCCACCCTCATTCACAAATTTTCCTCCCTAGGAACACAACAACCATTATCTACCACCTCATCTTCTCCATCCAATAAGGAACCCGTGTCTAGTGTCCAGCCCACACCTAGTCCTATTGTCTATCGCATACTCCAAAGCATGAATTACCAAGGTAAAGGTTTAGGCCTTCATGAGCAAGGTATTTTGGAGCCAATCCATGTCAAGGTCCCTCCACGCTCATATGGCCTTGGATACACACCTCAAGGTAAACAATCTAAAGATGTTGGCAATTCCTCCACACATCCTAAGTCCACCACTTTCCATCGTGAAGCTTATCATATACCTAAGACATGTTTTCATTCCACCTCCCTCATCCTACAAATGTCAAAAGCATGTGACTGTACATCTTCCACCATCAACTTTTCCTCCATTACTTCCAAATCCTAATATCCCACCATCAACTTTGCCATCATTTCTTCCAACACCTAGTATCCCCATTATCCAATCCCCTTATCCATTTATCCATAAATCCTCTAACAATCCTAATCATGACCAACAAATGCACATATTTTCTAAACAAGAAGCTTCCACCCATTCCACCAATTCCATGGGATTCAAACATAAAAAATTGGATGCCTTTACTCATAAAGAAAAAAATCCTAAGGGTCCTAATGCCTTAGAGCACAAAAGCAAAAAGTCAAAGAAAAATCCATCCAAAAAGCTACCTAAGCCCATACCTTCACAAGAAAAGGTCAAAAATAAAAAGGTTTGGGTCCCTAGGTACAAAGAAAGCAAGTCAAATGGGGCATCCTCCTCTCAAGAATCCCAACCATCCACTTCCACCCCACATTCCCACTCCATTCAAAAATGTCAAATTCCTTCATCCCACAAATCAAACAAAAGTCATAAAAATACTAAGTCCATGTGGGTCCCCAAATGCTTACATCACCCATCCACTAAGCAAACATCCCTATTGCTTCCTACACCACCATCCAATCAAAAGTTTCCATGTTTAACATGGTGTGTGCAACCGTTGGTCATGATTCCCTTTAATCCCACAAAATTTCCACATACTTCCATCTCCCCTTCCTTCAACTATTATCCTACATATTTCACCCGTCCTATCCCTATGGTCCATGCTTTTGCATAAGTCTTTCATCCATCATTGCATAATTCATCCATAATCCACATCATAATCCATGTCATAATCCGCATCATAATCCATTGTCTACTTACTCCATCTACCTCTTTCATGCAATCCCCTACCAACATCTATGAGCACACTTGACATGGTCCATGCGGCGACATCCATCTAGTGGGACTATCACCTTTCATGGAACTAGACACTTGAGTCCCTCCCATCCATATCCACCTATCCCATTCAAAAAAATCAAAAAGAAATAAAAAAAGTAAAGAGAAATCCCTTCGCCCAACGGTGAAAACCTAGTAAATAGGCACCTTGGATAAGTACCATGATGAAAACCTGGCAAATAGGCATCATGTGTAAGTTGATCTTCTATGTCACTTACACTTGGGGGCACATTGTCTCATCCATCCAAGCTATCTATCCCATTATACCATTTCAATACCATCCTACCATCCTTAGCCATTACACCCATATACCTATCCTATTGAGTTCATCCATCCTCCCTTCCTCCTTTTGATCTTGATGAAGACATAGGGGCAAAATGTTGAAACATGCTTTGGGTATCTCTTCATATACCTTCATCCTTTCCATTCATCCATCTTATCATCCTATTTCATTATAGACCTTGTCATGAAAAATCCTAAGTATTACACCTGGAATGGGGCATGTTATTCCTATGCAACATGGTCTTTGAAGATAACATCCTAGCTCCATTACAAGGCATACATCCATCCACTATAGCTTATCCTTGTATATATCCATTTATCATGAGATTTATGTTCCATGGACTGTCCTCTTATCCATCCATCTATCATGAACCTTCCATCCCATCTACTATCACCCATCCTTTTATCCATCCATCCTACCTACCTCATTCCACCCAGACTTGGTTTTTCCCTTGTCATTGGTATCTAGCACAAAAGGTTGCACAAATTGTAAATCCATTGACATTCAAATATTTCCAAAAATATAAAAAAAACACAATATTTCCAAAAATATAAAAAAATCAAAATATTCCCAAAAACAAAAAAAAATCAAATATCCAACAAAAATCTAAGAAAAAATCAATCCATCAAATCACATCAATCCACTCATCACTCATCCCACCATCATCATCAAACACAAAATCAGAACTACATCTCATCTCTATCGTTAAGTGCCTTGATCTTGTGGATACAGGGTATGTAGGCAGTCTAGAATATGAAGGAAGTATCTAGACTCAGGCATCGGTGATAGACCATTTCCATCTTTCGTCTTTATAACAATCTTCATCAATCATCTTCTTTCTATCATTTCTTCTATCATCAATATCAAATTCAATCAATCCATCAAATTAAATTATCAATTCTTCCAATTCAATTCTTCAAAATCAAATCATATCACTTCTTTCAAATCAACTCTTCCAATCAATCACATTCATTCATATCAATCCAAGTCTTTCCAAATCAATTCTTCTAATCCATTCATCAATCAATCCAAATCATTCATCATCACAATCAATCAACTCAATCCAAGCAATGATCCAAATGCAAGTCATCCTCAATCTATACCAATCAAGCTAATCAATCTTGTCAAATTATCCAATCGCAATCAATGGTCTTGATCCTAATCTTGTTGTAAACCCAATCAATTAATAAATCAATCTATCATCATCCTTGTGTTGATCTAGGGATATATCGTTCCCCGCAATGACAACATTATCATCATCCTCAATCAATTGATCAATTAATCATTAGTTTACAGCTTGACAAGGGCAATACCTTGTTTGTTTTTGTATCATTTGTGCATGCTTTCTTGCTTGTGTGTGTTATCTTTTTATCTTGCATTTGTATCGCATTGGTATCATTCCAATTAATATTCATATCTTGTGTATGTTGGAATAGCTTTTTGCATTATCCTGTGCATCTAAGGTCACATCATACCTTTTTTGCACTAGGACTTTAATGCTCTAAGTTTTCTTCCTCATACGTCTAGACAAGGTTGTATTACGCTGGGGCACGAGACACATCATCAGCTTGGTCCTTATACCTTGGTGCATAATGTCTAGTGCTATATCAAAGATCATGGTTGCTCACTTTCATTGCAGCATGATGCATCATTCTTTTCTTCTATCCATTTCTTTATCTTTCCTCCTTGACCAATCCATTTCATTTCAAGAGTCTGCCAGTGTTTGTCCAACCCGCCTATCCTCTCGAGGGGGCATTCTCATCCTATCTTTCCGTCATCATCTTTTTCCTCTACCCGTACCTTAGCTTCTTTGAAATGATGTTACTCGACACAAATTTCATTGAATCTCAAACATCATCTCAAAGAGGGGCAAAATGTAAACACCTAAAAATGTCCTCTTACAACACCTTGTCACAACATTACATCATTTAGACATCCTGTAGCATGTTTTGCTCTAGGTATCCACGTCATCACCTAATTAGTTAAATAAATCTTATTTATTTGATTAATTTCATTTATCCCCTTTCTATCCCATAATCCCTTCTTCTATAATTAAATAATTTTTTATTTATTTAATTATCCATGTCCATTTATCCTCTCTAATTAAATAATTATTTATATTTGTTTAATTAGCCATTTATCCATTTGCCTAATTAAATAAATTAAATATTTATTTAATTAATAAAATCCTCTTGCTTTCTTTCCAAATCTAAACTCATATGTATCTAATTAATTTATTTAATTAGATAATTCATCAATTATCCTCCCATCCTTTTTCGAAGATTTATTTCCTTTTTGAGGATTTAAAACTAAAAGCAAGTCTTTTTATCTTTTCCTATCTTATCTTGTTTTATTTCCTCTTTTATCAAAAATCAAATCTTATCTTATCTTATCAAATCTTCTTGCCTCCACATCAAAAATCAGCCCTTGCCTATAAATTAACCCTCTCATAAGCCATTTTGTATGCATTGAGTTTGATATCCTTACTCTGCCAAAATATTCTTCTAATCCTCTAATCTTCTATCTATCTTCTTTCATCAAATCTGCATCCTGTCATTATGCTGCGAATGTGAGCAATCAACATCCAATCATTCAAGCAATCAAACATGCATGCATCGATCCTTCAAGATATCTGAGGTATTCAAAGGGTTTGGATTGAGGTATTGCATTTATTTGTTTTATCTTTCTTTTTTCCAAATTTTTCGTGTACAGATTGTTAGCTATGGGAGACAGTGGTATGCTATGTAAGAGTGCTTTTAATTTATCTTGGTCAAAATGATGAGTTAGTCTAGCTCCTTCACCAATGAGTTGCTCGAGGAAGTGATCCTTATGTTCCTTTATGTAACTATAGAATTTGTCATGTAGTCTCTTATCATTAAGGAAATCCATGAATTTTGGTGAACATTGATTGGCCATGATTGAGACTTCGCCTATTTTGGGCTGGTTAACAAAGCCTTCATCATTACTTGTTGAAGACCCATGGGGTGAAGCAAGAGCTATGTGTATTTCAGGATGAACACTCCATGAAGAGCTATGTTTGCTACGGGAATTCATTTGTTTCTTTGTTTGAGATCATGTGATGGGGGGAATGAAAGGTTGGGGATGCGTTATGGTTATGTCCTTTGACTTGACAATGACTTAGGTTGGATTTAGATAGGTGTCTAAATGTGGATGCTTAAGAATAGGCCAAATACAAGATCCTAACGATGATGTGGACAAAGGATGGGTTTTATCTTTGCTACTTAAGATAGACAAAGTTCTCAAGAAAAGGAGATAAAAGGATTAAGCTAAACATGCTTTACTTAAGATAAACTAAGTTCTTAAGTAGGGGTCAACTTGGTTTGGGATGATTGATCATGGATTATTCCCTTAGGATAGGCAAGTTCCTAAGAAAACATGGGATGGGAGATGTTTTTAGGATCTTGTATAAAGTTTAATCCTATCGATAATGTGATTTGATTTGATGGAGGGTGGAGTTGATTTAAGAATAAATAGGATAGTGATTTGAAAAATGGGTATCAAATCAAATAAAGGAAATTGATTTGATGATGGGTTAATGATGATTAGGGGATTAGGACCAACTCAAGTCAAGTTTGGGACACATTTTGGTGAAATGGATGTGAAGAAATGGATTTTTGGTTAAGTTTCAATGCAAACACTCAACAAAGACACAAACGCTTGTTCAAGACAAAGGCACTTGTTTAAGGATGACTACACCTATTTGTGAGATGAAGGCATAGGGATAAAATAAAGGCACTCAAATGTGTCTAAGGATAGAGCTTTGATTTCTAAATTATTTTTGGAGAATTTTGGAGTGAAATTTCAAGTGATTTTGGTATGGGATGTGTTGCAAATATGAGCAGTAAGTGTTGTCATTGATGTCAACACCTGAGGTCAGCATCTAAGGAAATTATTTGAATGAGTTTGAGCAAGTATCTAAGAAGAACAACACAGTGTTTTGCTCCGCATATCCTATAGATTGAATATCTTTGTCTATGGTTTGGAAGTTATGTTAAGGGATGTCTATAGTTGCTATGTTTCAAGTTTGAGCCTCCGGTGTGAAGATTTGAGCGAGTTCTGTTCACCAAAGTAAAAATTGTTTTTCTGTGTATTTAATGGTGACAGGGAGAATGTATTCTGCTCCGCATTTCTCTGTATTTATGTTTTACAGTCTACAGTTCTAGAATTAAGTTTGTAATGATATTATGTGCCTCCAGTTCAAATGGTTTGTGATTTGGTGCTCTGCAAATGATCTTTCCTTTATGATAGTGGCCGACAGTAATGTTCAAGTGCTCCAGTTTGAAGAATCTTATGGATAAATTGTTTAGAAGTTGTGCAGATGTTCTTGGTGATTGTAACATGCTTGTGGAAATCTCTAGATCATGTTCCTACCTTTTGATTGGTCCGCAAAGTGTAATTTGGATCGTGCATGAAGCGTGTTCCTAAAGGTCTTAGTGTTAACACTAGTTCTGGCCAACCTAGTTGTTTTCACTACTTGTGATTATGCTTCGAAGTTTGTAAAGCACGTTGTTGTGTGGAAAATTGTATTTGAGTCCCAACTAAGGCTTGGCATGATCCGCATTCATTTCTCTTCTCCCCTAATCTGTTTAGGTCCAGACCTAATTTGAGTATTGGCTAAATATGTATGTATGCCGACCTTGGAGATTGTTCCAATGGTTGATGATTGTAATGCTGACCTTGATGTTCATTCCAAGGTTGATGAATTGTATAAATACATGTAATAAAGTCATGAATGATTGAGGATGTGAAGATGAAAAGATAAATACAAAGTGAAAAGTACAGCAGAGCAGAGGAAAGTTATTGCGCTTCAATGGAACTGAACCTTGGCATAGTGTAGATGCTACTATCTCAGTTCACCAACTCTGACAGTGAGCCACCCAATGGCAGTGAACCACCCCATTGGCAGTGAGCCCCTTCTTTTACAGTGAGCATTCTAGGCAGTGAGCCCCATTGGTAGTGAGCCTTGTTGTAATTTTTGATATATCATTTATATTGTGAGCTAACACTCACCGTGGTTTTTCCCTTATTGGGTTTTTCACGTAAAAATATGGTGTCTTATGTATTGAATGTGTGAATGTGTTTAAGCTCTAATTTCATGCTTTCATTACAATAACAATGATTAAGTGGTTGATGTGTTGATGGTTTTAATGTTTTGGTTACAACTGATTCACCCCCCCTCTCAATTGTATTGCACATTTCAACAACTGGTATTAGAGCGAGGGTTCCTTGGAAGAAAGCCTAACAGCTTGAGGTAGATCTGGGATAGTGCACAAGAAGGTTGCTCTTGAAGACCTAGAAAGAACTGAAGAAGAAATCAAAGATCTAAAGGAAAATATCAAAGAAGTAGATGAGTGTATCAGCAAATTAAGAGAGCAAGTCAAGAAGTTCAAAGAAAAATATAAGGAGGTTAGTGAACAATTGATAACTACAAATGAAACCTTGGATTGTTTGAAAGTGGAAGTTGTAGAAAGAGCAAAAGTAGAAGAAGACCTAAATCAGTTGGTGGAAAACAAATCCAAAGAATGTACAAATCTTGAAAAAGAAGTAGTGAAACTAAAGTTAGAATTGGAGTAGGCAAAGAGCTATGAAGAAAAGTTCAAGACAAGTTCTGCAAAGCTTGATGAGACGATTGCTAGTTAGAAGAGCCCTGATGACAAAGAAGTCTTGGGATTTGAGAAAGGTGAAAGTTCCAATTTAGGACAAGCAATGGATGTTGAGAACAAGAAGGACAAAGGCAAGCAAATTAGGAATCAAAGAAATAGGCCTAGAAGATCATCAGTCAAGAAACCAAATGCTCAAAGGTACCCATCTTTCAATGGTTATTGTAATTCATGCAATAAGTTTGGTCATAAGGCTACTCAATGTAGGAGCAGAGTGAATCAAAATATTACATCATTTTATAGTCAGTGCTTTACTTGCAATAAAGTAGGTCATAAGGCTAATGAATGCAGAAGTCAGATAAGTGCTCAAACCTTCAGAGGTAACTGCCTTATATGCAAAAGATTTGGTCATAGAGATAGTGAATGTATAAGTCAGACAATAAAGGATTATAACAATGGAAGGAATACTCAATCTTTCAATGGTAATTATTTTACATGCAATAGATTTGGACACAAAGCTAACCAATGCAGATCCAGAATGAATGAAAGGAATATTGGTCAGAAGAATGTTGTGTGTTATAATTGTAGTAGGCCTGGACATATTGAAAATTTCTGCAGAAGCAAGAACCTAAAAAGGGGTATTCAAGTAGAAGAAAAGAAACCAATACAAAAAGTCATTGTTGCAAAGACCAAGAAGGAAATGAATGAAATTTGGGTGAAGAAGGATGTAGTAGATGTTAAGGATGAGCCTGTACCAGCATCTGGTGCAAATGGTGCCTCTGGAAACTGAGATTAGAGCTTTGGCTGAGGGGGAGTATTATTGGAAATCTTTTCTCCCCTACCAAAGGATTGGTGCTGATGCCTCAGCACGAGGTGACAAAGGTTTAAGTTAGGACCAAGATTGGTATGCAAAGGATATTCTCAGGTTGAAGGCATAGATTTTGAAGAGACTTATGCTCCTGTAGCAAGGATTGAAGCAATAAGAATGTTTTTGGCATTTATTGCACACAAAGATTTCAAAGTGTACCAGATGGATGTGAAGTCTGCATTCTTGAATGGAGAGCTATAAGAAGAAGTTTACATTGAACAATCGTCCTTGCTGAAGGATTTTAGTCATCAGACCAAGGTGACATGGTGTACAGATTGAAGAAAGCCTTGTGTGGACTTAAACAAGCTCCTAGAGCTTGGTATGCAAGGTTCAATAAGTATTTGTTGTATTTAGGGTTCAGTAAAGGTACTGCAGACAGTAATCTCTACTTCAAAATTAATGATGATCAAATTCTGATTGTTGTGGTTTTTGTTGTTGATATTATCTTTGGAGGCAATGAAGGTATGTATAAGAGATTTGCAGAGGAAATGCAAAAGGAGTTTGAAATGTCTATGTTTGGTGAAATGAATTTCTTTCTAGGACTGCAAATTACTCAATCAGAAAAAGGAATTTTCATTTCGCAATCCAAGTATGTGAAAGAGTTGTTGAAGAAGTTTGGAATGGAGGATTCTAAGCTAGTATGTACTCCTATGGTAATTGGCTGCAAGCCGAGCAAGAATGATGAATCACCTAAAATTGATCAGAAAAAGTATAGGTATATGATTGGAGGACTACTTTATCTAACCCATACTAGACCAAACATAATGCATGCAATCTATCTTGTGTCAAGATTTCAAGAAGATCCCAAAGAGTCACATGTCATGGCAGTCAAGAGGATCATGAGGTATTTAAAAGGCACTTCAAACTATGGATTGTGGTATCCCAAAGACACTGATTTCACTCTTAGTGCTTATAAAGATGCAGATTGGGTTGGAGATGTTGATGACAAAAAAGAAGTACAAGTGGAGATGCTTTCCTCTTGGGTAACAAATTGGTTTCATGGCTAAGCAAGAAGCAAGAATCAGTTTCTTTGTCTACCGCAGAAGCAAAATATATTGTTGTAGCATGTTGTTACACTCAAGTGCTTTGGATGAAGCAAACACTGAAGGACATAAGAGTTGTGTATGAAGAACCAATTTCAATATTTTGTGACAATACAAGTGTTATAAACATTTCAAAGAATCCAGTGATGCACTCAAGGACAAAGCATATATCAATAAGGTATCATTTTTTGAGAGAAAAGGTAACAGAGAATGAAGTAAAGATGGAGTATGTGTCTACAAAGGATCAGATTGCAGATATTTTCACTAAGCCTCTGCCTAAGGATACTTTTGAGTATCTTAGGGAGAAGTTAGGGATTATTACCCCTCCTGCTCTAAACTAAGATGCATAGGAAGTGCATCAGTCCAATGGTGTCCAAAGTTTCATCTTTTGATCTGGATTGATGTTTTGAAGGCTACCCCTCAAGGGGAGCATGTAGAAGTTGCTGATATGAGTTCTTGATAAAGAGCAGTAAGTGTTGCAGTGTTTACGATAGGGGGAGTTGTGCAGTAAAGAGAAAGAAAAGGTCTGGCACCCTTTGCCATTGATGTCAAAGGGGGAGATAAGTTCATGTGAAAAACCTAAGAAGAAATTTGTAGTCAGAGAATGCATCAAGTAAGGGGGAGCAAAGAAGCAAAGCAAGATTGTATGTCTTGATAGTTTTTGACTTCATGTGTTGCCATCAATGACAAAGGGGGAGATTGTTGCACATATGAGCAGTAAGTGTTGTCATTGATGTCAACACCTAAGGTCAGCATCTAAAGAAATTATTTGAATGAGTTTGAGTGAGTATCTGAGAAGAATAGTATAGTGTTTTGCTCCACGTATCCTATAGATTGAATATCTTTGTCCGTGGTTTGGAAGTTATGTTAAGGGATGTATGTAGTTTCTATGTTTCAAGTTTGAGCCTTCAGTGTGAAGATTTGGGTGAGTTCTGTTCACCAGAGTAAAAACTATATTTCTATGTATTTAATGGTGACAAGGAGAATGTATTCTTCTCTGCATTTATGTTTTGTAGTCTGCAGTTCTGGAATTAAGTTTGTAATGATATTATGTGCCTCCAGTTCAAATGGTTCATGATTTGGTGCTCCACAAGTGATCTTTCCTTTATGATAGTGGCCGACAGTAATGTTCAAGTGCTCTGATTTGAAGAATCTAATGGATAAAGTGTTTAGAGGTTGTGCAGATGTTCTTGGTGATTGTAATGTTCTTTTGGAAGTCTCTAGATCGTGTTCCTACCTTTTGATTAGTCTGCAAAGTGTAATTCAGATCATGCATGAAGCATGTTCCTAAAGGTCTTAGTGTCAACACTGGTTCTGGCTGACCTGGTTGTTTTCACTACTTGCGGTTATGCTTCGAGGTTTGTAAAGTGTGTTGTGGCGTGGAAAATTGCATTTGAGTCCCAGCTAAGGCTCAGTGTGATCCACATTCATTTCTCTTCTCCCCTAATCTGTTTAGGTCTAGACCTAATTTGAGTATTGGTTAAATATGTATGTATGCTGACCTTGGAGATTGTTCCAATGGTTGATGATTGTAATTCTGAACTTGATGTTCATTCCAAGGTTGATGAATTATATAAATACATGTAATAAAGTCATGAATGATTGATGAGGATGTGAAGATGCGAAGATAAGTGCGAAGTGAAAAGCAGAGCAGAGCAGAGGAAAGTTATTGTGCTTCAATGGAACTAAACCTTGGCATAATGTAGATGCTACTATCTTAGTTCACCCACTCCGACAGTGAGCCACCCCATTGGTAGTGAGCCCCTTCTTTTACAGTGAGCATTATGGGTAGTGAGCCCCATTGGTAGTGAGCCTCTAGCAGTGAGCCTTGTTGTAAATTTTGATATATCATTTATATTGTGAGCTAACACTCATTGTGGTTTTTGCCTTATTGGGTTTTCCATGTTAAAATTTGGTGTCTTATGTGTTGAATGTGTGAATGTGTTTAAGCTTTGATTTCATGCTTTCATTACAATAACAATGATTAAGTGGTTGATGTGTTGATGGTTTTAAAGTTTTGGTTACAACTGATTCACCCCCCCTCTCAGTTGTATTGCACATTTCAACAGGATGAACTTGGGGATGTAAGAAAGGTGATAAGGGACGTGTTTGATCTCATGTTTGATGGGTTTTGGATTCTTGGTGACAAAAGGTTCAACTTTGGAAAAAGGTGTTCTAATATTTTCCAAAATTAAAGTACAACAATCATACACTTTTTGCAAAAGATTTGGTCTTTGTAGATTTTTTGGATATAAGACAAGTACGGGTTTCCACAAGAATACATGCCAAACACTTGCACAAGCCTAAAACTATTCAAGTAGGGGTGTCAATTTCTATGGGCTCATAATATACTATCTACCAAGTGGCGAATAGATAGGGAATGCAAGGTCATATATCACTAATGTACTCCTTACCTTGGAGGTGAAATCCTTACCCAAATTTAGCTCTATCTCAACACACTTGGAAGTATGGTGTGAGTAACTTCCCTAGCCTAACTGGCTTACAGTGCACCACAAAAAAGGATGATCGATGGTCTTAAGTAAGCTATACAAGACAGCTAAGGGTGTCCCTGATAAATGCAAGGTACGTGGGGCCAAAATTTATGGACAAGGATCTTGTCTACAAGCATGTGGTCATGATCGAATCCACTTCCACTTCACCTTGACTCCTTACAAAAAGTGGTGCCAAGGTTGTGCCAAAGACACGATAATGGATCCTATTGGGGTACAACTTTCATTCTCCCCCTTTGGTATACCTCGCCAGAATGCATGGTTTGGGTCATCCCCTAAAGTGATGAAATCTTTAGGCAAGCCCCTATAAGGAAAGAAATTTGGGTGCTTTTGATCCCTAGGATCGCCTTGAGGTGCAAAGAGAGGGCATATGCACTTCAAATTCCTTGGATTCTATGTTAAAACAAAATGGATCAAATAAAGTTTTTTGATCTCCAAGATCACCCTAAGGCATGAGGATAGAGCATACACCTTTACTTAACCCCAAACACGGCAAGCAAAAGTTCTTTTCCTTAGAAAATGAAGTGCTCCTTGAAAGGAAGCAAAGTACGTGGAATACGCTTCCTATACCAATCTAATGAAGAGTGTTATACAAATTTTTATCCTTTAACAGTTACAGTAATGAGATTCACAATACAGGAAAGATATAAAACATCAAATGCAAATACAAAAGCTCACAACATAAGATATACATGGCGAAAACCCTTTCGGGTGAAAAACCCCACACTCCAAAGCACAACCTAATGTATTAATCCATAAATAATGAAGGTTACAATAAACTTCTAGATCCAAGCTCTTACAGGAGTTCATCACTATTGATATTCTAGAGTAATTCTAGCAGCATAACAATCCCTGCAAATGAATCATACAAACTACTCCAACAAGCACCTTATTTATAGACAGTATCAAGCGTGAAGGAAGCTTCTAAAGGAAGATATAAGAGGTAGGTGTCCAAATCCACATGGAACATATTCCAACACCTCTTTTGTAGTATATGACTCTTGTGCAATATTCCCTTACACCTCTTACAACCCTCCAAACTTGGGCACCCCAAATTTACCTGAAATAGGTATGACATATGCTCTTACACTGTCATAAAATTTGTCATTTATGACAACACTTACAGTTGTATGAGAATATGTCATAATTGACTAATAATAAATGATTCTCTTACAACTTTTTATAGTAAAATTTGGGTGCCTAAATATGCCTTATTCAAACATGCAAAGATGCTTTATGACACATGTCATACCTGTCATAAGAATCTTCTATTTTCAGCTCTTACATGTCATAGATTCCATCATATGTCATAACCTCTTACTCATTGCTCAAGATGCCGACACATAGCAAATTAATACCACCTCAAATGGGATGCCTAGATTTACTCATGTTGACATGCCCATCCAAGTCACCTTCTAAGTGGGATGACAACTCACCATGCCACCTCACACTAAATGATGAAATAGGATGTGCATAAATAAATACAATATAGGCAATAATAAATAAACAATTAAATACCAATGCTAGGAATTTGCAAAGGTTGAGACACCTTAATTCCCAACATTCTCCCACTTTTTGAACACCTTTCAAGAGCCAATAGAAAGATGAGATTTTTAACTGCTAGGGGCCAAGAGGCCCATAGACTCTAAACACCATCTAAACTTTTCCATGCTCATAGGATTTGTTAGTGAATCTGCAACATTCATCAAAGTATCAACTTTCTCAAGTTTCATCTTACCATCTTCCACGATGTCACAGACAAAATGAAACTAAGCATCACTATGCTTCATTCTAACATGGAAGGTTGGGTTCTTTGCCAAACAAATAGCACTCTGACTGTCACAGTAAATAGTAATCATCCTTGCATCAATCCCAACATATGAACACAATCTCTTAAGCCAAATGGCTTCCTTACAAGCATGAGTTGCCGCTATGTACTCTACTTCTATAGTGGATAAAGTGACAACAGTTTGTCACCTAATCATCCAACTAATAGCACCGCCAAACATGGTAAAAACATAACCACTAGTGGATCTTCTGCTGTTAATGTCACCTGCCCAATCAGAATCTAAAAATCCATAAATACAAATTAAATGTCAAGGTCTTGTAGGATAACCATGATAACATAGGGAATAGTCAGAAGTAGCCTACAAATATCTAAACACTCTCTTCACTACATCCCAATGTACCCGTCCAGGATTAGCCATAAACTAACTAAGGACTCCCACTACTTTGGCAATGTCTGGTCTTCTACAGACCATAACATAAATCAAGATGCCAACAACACTAGCATAAGGGACTCTAGTCATGTCCTCCATCTCAGTAGGAGAATTTGGATAATCCTCCACATATAACTTTATCCCCAACATAACAGGAATAATCAATGGTATATAAGCTGCCATACTGAATCTCTCTAACACAATATTCACATACTTACTCTAGTTCACCCAAAGTTTTTTGTTTGCCATATCGCTTCTGATTTCCATTCCTAGGACGTATATGGTTGGCCCTAAATCTTTCATTTCAAACTGTACTGACAATTGAGACTTCAAATTAGAAACCAAATTCTTATCATTCCCAATTAACAACATATCATCAAGATAAAAAGCAATAATGAGAATGTGATCATTTTCAAACTTATAATAAACACAATGATTAGATTTCGATCTTATAAATCCCAAACTCAACACAAAGGCATTGAACTTTTGGTACCACAACTAAGGAGACTGTTTCAAACCATATAAAGACTTTTTCAACTTGCAAACCAAAATTTCTTTACCTCTCATAATGTAGTGCCTAGGTTGTGACATATAAATCTCCTACTCCAAGTCACCATGAAGGAAAGTTGTCTGCACATCCATTTGTTCAAATTCTAAATTGTATGTAGCAGCAAGTGATAACAAGAATCTAATATATGTTAGCTTTTCAATGGGAGAGAAAATCTCACCATAATCTATTCCCTCGACCTGGGAATACCCCTTCACGACCAACCTTGCCTTATACTTCTCAACACTGCCATCTGAACCAAATTTCTTCTGGAACATCCATTTGCATCCAATGAGTTTACGTCCATCAGGCAAGGGCACTAGATCCCAAGTGTTATTTTTCATCAATGTAGCCATCTCTTCTTCCATGGCCTCTTTCCAGGAATCTACATCACTCATACCCATAGCCTTCCTTATAGTTCTAGGATCATCAGTGTTAGAAATCAAAGCAAAAATACAACTAGAATCATTTAATCAATATCCAAACCTATCAAGTTATTTCCTTATATGAGTGAACCTCCTCAAAAGCTAAGGTTGAGGTTCTTCTTCTTCTTCCAAACTTTTGGAGCTACTAGAGCTCTCCTCATCATCAAGTTTAACAGGAGTTTCTGGTTCAACTTTCTTAGAGGTAGGAGGAAGTTGAACCACATCCTCTTTTTAGCTGCCAAACAATGGAGAAGGATTCTGTTCTCTAAAGATCACACTTCTATTATATAGAACCCTTTAAGCCACTAGATCCCAAAGCTTGTACCCTTTCACATCGATGCCATAACCGATGAAGATAAGCTTCACTGCCTTGTTCTCCAACTTAGACCTCTTCTCCCTAGGCACATGTGCATATGCCTCACAACCAAATACTTGAAGATGTCTCAATTAGGGATTTTTACCTAACCACACCTCCATAGGTGTCTTCTCAACAAGCACTAAAGTAGAAAACTTGTTAACCAGGTAGAAAATAGTAGCAATAGCTTTCGGCCAAAATTTTTGTTCAAGTCTAGCTCCACTAAGCATACTCCTAGCCCTCTCCATCAATGTCTTGTTTATCCTCTCTATAACTCCATTTTGCTGAGGGTATATGGATTTATCTTGTGCCTCTCAAATCCATGTTCTTTATAGAACTTGTTGAAATTTTTTGAACAAAACTCACCGCCATTGTTGTTCCTCAAATACTTAATCTTTTTATCCATTTGTTTCTCTACAAGAGCCTTGAACTCTTTGAACTGCCTAAAGACTTCATATTTGCTTCTAAGGAAATAAAACCCATGTCCTTCTACTATAATCATCTATGAAAGATACAAAGTAAACAGATTTTGAAATTGAATGAATATTCATAGGACCAAAAACATCAGAATGTATCAAGTCCAACACCCTAGAAGATTTATGAGAACTGAAATAAAATTAAACACGATTTTGTTTTCCATATATGCAATGTTCATAAAAATCTTTATTTTTCAGGGCTCTAAGACCCTTCTCACCAATGTGAACAAGTCTTTGGTGCCATAACATAGTTTTCTCAATTGCAACATTCATCTCCATATAATGAGCACCCTTAGGTACTCAAAAAGCACGATCATCAGAGGTAGATGCAACAGTCCTCTTCGCTACTGGTTCCAATGGTGAGGATGAAGACTCTAAATTTATCTTCTTTGAAACAAAAGAACTATTGCACTAAACCATGCATGCACCCAACTTGAAAAGAGTGCCAATCCAAATACCCTTAGCTAGCACCATAGCTCCTCTAGTCATCTTGTATCCTCCATTAAAGAAAACAACATGCATACCCACATCATTCAACTTACTTAAATATAATAGGTTCCGTGCCAAACCAAGGATATGCAAAACACCATTGATCCCCTTCACTCGTCCATCAGGGAATTGAA
The DNA here is from genome assembly GCA_027924645.1 of Cunninghamia lanceolata. Taxonomy (NCBI): domain Eukaryota; kingdom Viridiplantae; phylum Streptophyta; class Pinopsida; order Cupressales; family Cupressaceae; genus Cunninghamia; species Cunninghamia lanceolata. The sequence goes on from BSBN01000892.1 coordinate 722,572, forward strand.
TCAAGACTCTTCCACAACCAACAATCTTCAAATGAGAGTCATCACCCAGATACACCTTCCCATCGCCATATTCTTCATACTTCATGAACCAAGCCCGATGTGAGGTCATGTGAAAAGATGCACTAGAGTCAATAAGCCACACATCCTCAAATGCATGTGTTTCCAAGGCAACAACAAATGCTTCTCCATCATCCTAGGAAGATTTGTCAGAATCAAAATCATAATTTATTTTCTTTTTCTTCTTCTCCTCCTCGCATTCCTTGTGGAAATGCCCAAGTTTGTCATAGTTCCAACACAATGCCTTGGACTTTCCAGGAGACTTAGATCTCCCATGGGATTTGGATATTGACTTCTCTTGCTTCTTGTCCTTCTTTTTACCTTTCTCTTTAGATCTACAACGAACCGCAAGAGCCTCCTTAGTCGTTTCAAAAGATTTTCTCTACATCTCTTCAGACAGTAATGATGCAATCTAATGAGGAGAGTTATACAAATTTTTATCCTTTAACAATTACAGTAATGAGATTCACAATATAGGAAAGATAAAACACCAAATGCAAATACAAAAGCTCGCAACATAAGATATACGTGGGGAAAACCCTTTTCAGTGAAAAACCCCGCACTCCAAAGTACAACCCAATGTATTAATCCATTAACAATGAAGGTTACAATACACTTTCAAAGCCAAGCTCTTACAAGAGTTCATGATTGTTGATCTATTCTAGAGTAATTATAGCAGGATAATAGTACCTACAAATGGACCATATAAACTACTCCAATAAGCACATTATTTATAGACAATATCAAGTGTGAAGGAAGCTTATAGAGGAAGATACAAGAGGTGGGCATCCAAATCCACATGGCACATATTCCAACACCTCTTTTATAGAAAATAACACTTGTGCCATATTCTCTTACACCTCTTACAACCCTCCAAACTTGGGGGCCCCAAATTTACCTGAAATAGGTATGACATATGCTCTTACACTATCATAAAATTTGTCATATATAACAACACTTACAGTTGTAAGAGAATCCGTCATAACTAACTAATAATAAACTATACGCTTACAACTTGTCATAGTCAAAATTGGGTGCCTAAATATGCCTTATTCAAACATGCAAAGATGCTTTATGACGCATGTCATACCTGTTATAAGAATCTTCTATTTTTAGGTCTTACATGTCATAGATTCCATCATATGTCAACCTCTTACACATTGCTCAAGATGCTCACACATGGCAAAATAATACCACCTCAAATGGGATGCCTACATTTCCTCATGTTGACATGTCCATCCAAGTCACCTTCCAAGTGGGATGACAACTCACCATGCCACCTCACACTAAATGATGAAATATGATGTGCATAAATAAATACAATATATGCAAATAATAAATAAATGATTTAATACTGGAATGCTAGGAATTTGCAAAGGTTGAGACACCTTAGTTCGTAATATTCCTAATCTAGTAGCAAATAAATATAAACCTTGGCAAGTGGGGCTACAAGACAAGCTGATGCAGAGTGGAGCACAAGGGAATCAAATAAGGTTTATTTCTTCTCCAACTACTAACCCACTTCACTACTCCAATCCAATCAAAGTCACATTCAAGGGCATATGAAGGATTTGTGGTCTAGGCTATTGTCCAACCCCTAAGGCTTCTTTCACACCTCAAGGCAGGTCTGCAAACTCTTTACCAACAGTTGGTTTGATCCCTAACTTCCCACAACTCTCCAACCTTGACTAGGCCTAGTGAGGCTACTAGCCCTCCTAAACTAGTTTTCTCTACACAACTTGACAAAACCCCAAATGACCAGGCAAACCAAAGGTGGATTTGAATACCCTTTAAGGGACCCTAACAAACTCCCAAACCTCCAGTCTCAACTCTACTCCAACAACCCAAAACACCTACTAGGTCACTAGGCCTAATTGATCAAGTTAGGGCTAGGTTACAAAGCAAATGGTCTAAGTTGGGGTCATAGACCTGGGACAAGGATTTGGAACTCTTCTACAACATGCACACATCACAGAAAACCACCATGCATGCATCCACCCATCAGGTTTTGTCATCTACATCACCAAATAGCACATTGTTTGGTCAAATACATAGGGATATTTGACCTAGGCATCACTTCAAAAATAGAAGACTGCCTTTCCCAGCAAAAAGCTTTTGGAATCATGCAATATACAACCCTAGCTTGCATTTCACCGATTTGCATGAGATTTCACTGGTTGGAATGCATTCTAGGGCCAGATTTGTATGACAAACCCTAGAAAACAGGGTTTTAGACCAATTTGGAAACAAAATGCAATATCTCCCTCCTACGATCACTTCAAGACCTCAAATTTAATGCATTGGAATCCAGACTCAACCTAGTTTGTGAAAAACTACATTGATCTGCTCTGCCAATCCGTACAGTCCGTACAACAACAAAAAAAATGCAGGGAAAAATAGTTACTTTTCTTGATTTTGTGCTCAAAACTCCGTACAGACTCTCTTCCCCCATCCTGGAGTGAGAAAACAACCATATACACCGATCCAAGTTGGTAGACAACTTCCAAATGCAGTTTCAACTGTCCAAAATGAGTTGTAATCGGCCAAATGTGTCATTGACACCATTGGCAACATTTGACACTATGGTATTTTTGCATTAACACCAAGATACCGATTGGTTAAACTTGTCAAATGGATCTCAAACGACCAACATACTCTCTAGACCATGCAAAAACACAAAACTAGCAAATAGACTCAAAGAAAACCTCTTTAGACCTACTAGGCCTAAGTGGCACAACTAGGGTCCAAGTGGACTAAGAATGATTGAGGTTTATATGATTTCCCAATCATCTTGACCACACAAAAGGACCTTACATCCATGGTTAAAAAGCCTTATTACCAAAACATACTGAATAAGAAACTTAACTTATCAAAATGCTACCAAAATGCTTTTAGGAATCAAGATGCTCCTAGGTGCTCTGCACCACAAGCGTTAGTAGCTTGGACTCACGAAATAATTGCAAAACAGTGTTAGACAACTAGATAAGCCCAATAAAATGATAAAAAAACTAATTTGGTTATCACAAAAACCAAGGAAAAGTGAAAATTTTGTTAGCAGAGACAGAGGTGATTAAACAAAACTGCAAGCGCTTAAAAATAGAAATGCTTAAACACACAAACACTTAGGAAATACACAGGCATCTAGAAAATTATAGAAACACTTAAATGTAATAGGTTCAGTAATTTACTTATCTTACCTACGCAGGCACTTGAATTTGATATAAATGTTGAAGTGCACAAAAACACTCCTTTAGACACTCGTAGAAAACAAGCGCAACAGTTAGAAAAATACACTGATTTCCTGCACAGTCAGAGACACAAAAGTCAAATTGGACAACATGACCCCTTGTAAAATCAATTTCTGTCAAAAAATTGAATGCTACTGATGCTAAAATTGATGGAAAACATAAGGAAACACTATTAGGCATGGAGGCACATGTGTAGATACACATGTGCTTAAGTAGGATGGACGGGCTCGTGTATGAAAAACAACCACAACAACATAAAATGATTAGAAAAAACTATGGTATTTTTGTTGTGAAGTCATGTGGGCATTATAACAACTTGTAAAAAATGATCTCTAACAAAAAAATGAATGTTAGAAGTCTAAAGTTTTGAAAAAAACACTTCTATAACCTAGAAAATACGGAGGGGCACCTACGCGAATGTAGCAGATGCAGACGCTTCAATATAACAGAGGTGCTTATTTAGACTTGGTCAAATTTTTTGTCAAAAATCCTACAAAAAAGGATGATTAGAGCTGTAAAAAGTGAAGTTGGAGTATTAAAAGTGAAAATATAGCCAAACCCTTGCAACACCACAGAAGATTAGCTCCAAAAATGCCAAAAAATAAGCCTAGAAGTAGATTGATGGCCATGGTCTGTCCCAAAAATGGAGGCCCTTTGCATCGACATAGGCACTCGTTTGCAAACATAGGCGCTTATCAGTAGGCAGAAGCACTCAGATATGCAACGTTGGCGTTGAAGTAGAATAGACACGCTCAAGTATAGCTTGTCTGCAAAATCAAGATAAACAACAATAACACATTAGATTCGAGGGACGTGGGTCCCATCGGGCGTGCCAAAATGTGAGCCTATGGAAATGAACATGACAAAGTGAGCAAACCAAGCATACTAATCTACTCCATTCATTAGCATAAACACACTTCAATATTAGACAAAGAAGACTAAAACCACAATGAAAATCATATACCTTAATCCCTCACTAAAGCCTCCTTGATGCACCAAGTAACTTGATGGATGTGTCCAAGGATGAAGTTGGGGAGAGTTGGAATGTTGAGTGCTCAAAATGACAGAATAACCTTGCATTCAAGAGTTGTATCAAAATGACTTCCAAGAGGCTCTATTTATAGGATTTAGGGATGGAAGATGGAGGGATAGGATCATTTTGGAAGATCAAGGGCTCTCATTGTTTGAGAGGATTGGAGGCATGAGAACTCTCCAAGTGGAAAAGCAATGAGAGGTGGTCAAAGGGGTGCCCTTGATTCAAGGAAAATCAAGGGTGGAGATAATGCTTTGGAAAGACTGAAATGTGGAGATGAAAAAGGCAACTTTTGGAAGGTTGTGCAAATCTTCTCCATGCTTCCAAGTACCTCTTGAGTACCTTTTGATTGACAAGTGTACCCATGAAGACTTGACCAAATAAAGCTTTGATTAATCATGCTTAAGTGTGTGTAAATGATTAGTGATGGTACCAAATATGATTTAGTCCTTTAATCAAAAGTGTACAAAATGCCAAATTAATTAAATAAGGAAATTTATTTAATTTCTTTTAAGATGAGAGATGAACTTAGGTGCATAAATATTTTTATTTATTCACATAAGGTTGGACTATAGGAAGAGTGTTAATTGATTGAATACATAGTCCAGACTATTCAATTAATCATGACACAGTGAATTTATTAATTAAATATTATTTGATTGAAAAATAGATGAAAGTGGTTAATGAGTGGACAATTTTGGATGTTTATAGTGTTGAAAAGGATAGCAGGGATAGCTATTAGACTCATTTTGGTAGTTGTCAAGCTCCTAGATGTTTGTACAAGTTCATAGTCATGTCGCACAAGTGATGCAAATACAAATGCTTGATAAATTGGTGTAGATGCAAAGATGTACCTTTGTAGTGCTTGTGAATCAAATGTAGCTTTGAGTGAATCTCAATTTGATGCTTTGTAGTCTATTTTTTCCTCAATGCTAATAATCTGGGAATGCCTATAAATACATGTCCTTAGTTGCTTGATTCAAAGTTTTTAGCACAAAAGTGGATGGGGTAACAACTAGTTTCTTGAAAGGTTGGCTTTAGAATGCAAAATATGAAATTTAAATGTTATGGACTAGGTCATGTCATGTGGACATGTGACCGAGTCTATGGACAAGGTTGTGATATGTGACCTATTCTAGTTTGTCAAGGGACCTAAATATATGAATAGGCTAAGGTAGTGTATAATGTGATTTGGCAAGTAAGTTTTGATCAAAAGTTAGTATGTGTTGTAAAATGAGCTTCTAGTAGAAAATTGTGTTTGAGCTTTTGAATCGACATTTCTGATCACACTCTATGATCCTTCTTTAGGACGAGGAAATAGATTCAAAAGCTAATCTGAAAAGTTGATTCAAAAGCTCGAACACAATTTGCTACCAGAAGCTCGTTTATGGACTATGGAAACATCATGTCTTTGAGTTAGTTTGTGCGACAAATAAATTAAATTAAACACTAAAATAATATATTTACAACATATATTCAAAGTGATATAAAATAAATGTGTAAAGTGGTTGCTTATGCATCTCTAAACAAGGATGCAATCCAATAGAAGGGCTTGGTCTCCTATTTTTAATCTAGGATAATCCTGTAGAATTAAAAAATGTAGCTATACAATGAAAATGAATCACATTTATCCCTTCAAATTTTATGTTGTTACTGAAAAGAGGGATGAAAGTTTCTTCTACTAACTTAAAAGACTTTTATATCTATGTAACAATTTACATGACATTTTTTTTCAATTCTGATTTTTATTACCACCCAATTACTATAATTTCTAATCTAAAAATCTTATTCTCACTTCCTCTTTCAAAATATTAAAAAGAAAAACTAATTAAAATTACTGAACCTTTGCAGCTTCAAATTTGTATGAGAACTAACCGCTCTCTCGCACTTTGGCAAGGTCAGCCTTAGGGTTTCAAATCGTTAGGGTTAGGGTTTAAACTAGGGTTGTGTCTGTATTTCCTTATATTAAAAATCGAAGAATTCCGATGTTAAATCAATGGCTTTGGTATTTGTTTGGATTGATCAGAAGGCAACCTCTTTTATTTAATGGGAAATTGCTTGTAGGAATACAGACTCTTTAGCTGTGATTGATGTTAAACAGATTATTTCTTACTTCGATTGGAATTGAACTTCCAGACCTAGTCAGGTGGCTACTGTTTTACAAATGTCGGTAGACGCCGTTACATGTCTGGTAAATAAAGATTGGAAGCGACGACATCAGGGTTTGAGTTTTTCAAGCTGATGGTGTCGGATCTTTCATGGCGGTCTTCTTTCTCGTTGCTCAGTTGGTCTCTCATGTGACTACCTGAGCTCCAAAAGAATTCCACATTTTAAATTTCCATATGATTTTATTTGTCCTTCAGTTTATGCAAAAATTCATTAGATTTTTTTCCCCTTGTTTTCATTCCTTACAACTTTGTAGTCGTTATTTTCCTCCGGGTTTGTGCGGTCTTATGAGGAAGATAGTATGTGTGCTTGCTTTATTAGAATTCCGTGGTTTTTTGTGTGGCATTGAACTTGTCAAATTAGACATTTAGGATTTTTCTACGGGAAAAAGTTCAATTTTAGGGCTATTTCTGATAGTAAAATTTGGGTTCTGTGTCATTATTATTTAGGGTTTTATCAGGTTAAAAGTATTGAGTGTAATGATAAATGCAGTGTTTTGCTTGGGATAAAACTTTCTGTATATTACTAGTATGATTCTGTGGTTTATTTTTTTTTATCAGGGCAATAGCTTTAAGATGGATGTTTTATTTTCACTTCCTAGTTTCTAGGGATTTATATTTTAAAAGCTTCAGAGCATTGAAGCCCTCTTGGGAACTATAGGGTTTTGAATGATTTTATTATTTGTTTTTTTAAGTATGAAGTTTAGGAGTATTGAGTTTTTATGGTCCATTAAAGTGAATTTTTAATTTTTTAGAAATTTTCTGTCCATGAAAGTGAATTATTAAGCTTTTAGAGAACTGTACATCCATCTTTTAGTCATTTATTTTCATGATGGCTTAAGCAATACATTATTTTAAAAAAAAATAATTGCAGAGTGTAAAGGTCCTTGAAAAGGGCTTACAATGACTGAAATGTTCTGTTGTTACTTACCTTTGAATGTTGTATTTTGTTGGCTTATTAGTTTTTGCCGTCTGGCAGAATTATTTTTTTGACAGTGTTCACCTATCAGACTTAAAAGTAAAACAATCTTGACCAAAATGCGTAAGGTTTGTATTTGGCATTATTTTCCCTGAAATTATGAGTAATCAATTAAGCTTTCTTCCAACTGGCTGTTGTTGTCAATAGTTGTATTGTCTATCGTCTTCTTATAATGTACTTTTTTTTCCAAGAACCAAATTTCTGAAATATCTTGTTAAGCAATGTAGACTAAACTTGTCATATTTATTTTTAACCCTCTGGAGTTTTGGGGGGCAACATGAGATAACAGATGAAAATGTTCGTATGTGTTTATGGCCATTTCCGCTTCTTCTCAGTCAAAACTTCCCTCATGTTGTCAAATAAAGCGCCACCGTTTATCATCGGATTAATAAGTGCCAGGAAAACAGAGATGATTCCAAACACAATTCATAGGTTTATGTGGCCTGCAAAATTAAATTTGAGATTTAACGATTCCAAGCTGGTGGTACTATCTCATGCCATTTCAGATTTGAGTTAAGGATTGAAAGCTTGCAGGAATCAGTTTTTGGTGCTGTTCAGATACCAGTTAGGTAGAGCGCTAAACTCAGTTTTGCCATGAACCAACCCTTTATATGGATGTTCTTAAGTAAAAAGAAGTGCCTCTAACTAATTGATATAAATAGATATAATGTGAACAATCAAATCAATAGATAGACACTGTTGTATTGGATTCGTTAACACTGCAATGTGAATATTCTAACAAAATGACTTGCCTTTTGAGCAATTCCTTATAAATCCAGGAAGATAAAATTTCTCTAGCTCCATCACTCCATGGCATGCCATGAAGGCTTTATTAAATGCAGTATTGCTTCCTAACGACAAATGTCTGCTTCTCTGATAGCTATTGGCCCTAGTGTTAGTTCTGCCCAAGTGAAATTTTTCATTTACATAAACAACACAGGAAAATATGATAATAGGGTGAACAATAGTTATTTTCTTACTGCGTTTAAATTTATTAACATTGATAGATCATGTAGGAATAGGAAATGGAAATAATAACATTGTAGTAAAGAAAATGTAAATTACAGCACTCTGCATAACACAAGATATATGTAGAATTTTTTTGTGGAACCACTATTGAACAACAGAGCAGGAAAAAACTCAACAATCAAAAAATTCTATATTATTATAAAAAATACAGTTAAAATATATTATTTTTGAGTATGATAAGCTGCAAAACAAGGGAGCTGATCCCTATTAAGAACAGTTCAGAGGGACAAAGAAAAAGAACAGAACAAGGCCGCAAGGGCAGACAAAGCAGAACAGCAGCACAGCTCAAAAGGCAACCCAAATAGTGCACCACACTCACAGCAGAAAAACCACAACAGATTTGGGGAGTCCTTTCTTATGCCGTTGACACAGAGTCCAAGACACCCTCAGCCCTCGTTGCTCTGCAATAGATTTGGGGAGCCCTTTCTTATGCCGTTGAACTACAGTCCAAGAAACCTCAGAGAACGTGGCAAGAGGGGGGGAACATCCCCAGCAGCAACAGCCAAGTTAAGATTAGAGGGGAAGAAGTAGCCAGACCCGAAGCTACCGTGCGCAAAACTGCCACACCAACTGAAGAACCAGTAGCAATAGCAGGAGAGAACCGTTCTGGAGCAGGAACCGACTTGGGAGCTGCAATATGATCAACAGAGTCCAATAGGGTCAAGTGGTTAGCAAGAAGCTCCGCCACCCCCACATGAACAATCTACAGAGGGACCTCATCCTCCTGAGAGGAATCACATCCCCAAGAGACGAACCATCCTCCTGGGAAGCACTCATAGTCAAGTGATCCAGAAGAGCATCCTTCCACCAAGTTGCAGTGCCTTTGTGGTGCGAAAGATGACAACTGGAAGCCACATGACCAACAACAAAGCCGTGCCGACATCTAAGGGGATACTCTCATAGTCAATCAGTTGTTTCCAAGGCCGGTCACCAACCATTAACACAACATCTCCAAACAGGGGTTTGGAAATGTCAATTTCAACCAAGATTCAAGCAATTGTGGAGTGCCCCATGAATGATGTGGTAGAGTCTACTTTCAGATAACTATCAATGGCGTTGTCAGTGCTCTCGTAGTAGGAGTTCTCCCAAAATTGGAGAGCGAGGTTCGAAAGATGTACCCAAATTGGTCTAATATTAAGCGGTTCGGTAAGGGGATTGAAAGAAAGCATCCATGGTTTAATGAAAAGGGAATGCTCCCCCCACATCCAAGCCCTACCCTCAAGAACTAAGTCTTGTTGCTCAGAAGAGGCAAAAGTCACGATGAAGAAACCACTGTTGGAAAGTTGGTGCTTTTGTCTCTCGAAAAGTTGGTGTCATATTCAGCGCAGCCTCGGGATTCGTGACATGGACTAACTGCCTCCAGTGGATTCATAAACTCTGGCGCTTGTATCGGAAAGTAAAAGGTTGACCTTTTTGGTTTAACGACAATCGTGGGCCAACAATTGAAATTGATTATAAGTCTAAAAATTGAGATTGAAGAAGCCAAAAGAATATTAGATGTAACTAAATCTAATTTTGAAGTAAAAATAATAGAATGAAGTTAGAGGTAGAAATAGTCAGGTTGAGAAAGGATTATGAAGGTCTCAAGGTTTTGTCCAAGAAATATTAGGAGTTTGAAGAAAGCACAAACAAGTTGAATAACATGTTGAACAAACAAAAGCATTACAAGGACATAAATGGTCTAGGTTATGAAGGAGAGTGTTCTAAAGCAAGAAATGCACCTAAAAAGAAGAGTTATCATGCCGTTGCTCCAGAAGATCAAAGAGGAAGGACAATCAAGTCTACAAAATTTTTATCCACTAGGCACTCAATGAGGTACAATTATTCTTAATTTCATGGTTATTGTTATTGCTGTCATGTTTATGGCCAAAGAGCAAGAGATTGCACAAGAAATTATAGAATGTATGAGAGACATGATCTTGTCAAGAATATGAATAAGAGTTCTTATAATATGTCGAGAAGAAGTAATCCCTTCTTTGGTCAAGATAACAACATCAAATGTTATAAGTGTAACTCTCTTGGACATAAATCACTGTATTGTAGGAATGATTTCAGTCATCATAAGAAATTAGATACTATACTAGTTTGGAGAAGAAAACATTCCAAGAAGACATGCATTTAGAAGACATATCAGTGTTAAGTGCAAAGTAATCATGTTTGTATTCAACTGATCCTATTTCCCATCAGTGATCAACAAAAGTGGTTTGAGGTTTGATTAGAGCAATGCAACGTGGACAATGTGGAGTATTTGTTTTTGTGTTTATATAATTTTGGATCACTTTTACTTGTGTGTTTGCTCTTGTGGATCATGAAGAGACAATGACTTTGTAGTGTTAACAATTGAAATGACAGTGGTATCTTAATGATAATTGCATGTAATGTTTAATAATTAATGAAAAGTTCATATCAGACATTTGAGCAATAAGGGAATAATATCAAGTTTGCAGATATCTTAAATCAGAGGACAGTAAGTGCAGTGATGTAGCCTTGACTTTTGAAGAAAGTTGGAAGGCAATGTTCTATGTTGTTTTTGTGGTTCTTCTCTCATTGGTGGTCATCAGGGCTTTATAGTTTGGTTGATCATGTTCATTATGGTGTGGTTGATCATGTTCAAAGTCTTCATTATTTATATTAGGACTTCATGGTTTATATCAAGACTTCATTTTGATTGACTTCATGGTTCATGCTTGGAGTTGATCATGGGCTCATAATATTGTTTGGAGTTGTGTGCTTCTATGCATTTCTTGTGCATCCATGTACTTCATAATACAAAATTCATGTGTTTGAGGTTGTTGACCTTATTGATCACCTTGGTGTCTTTGTATGCAGTTTGTCATGGTGACATGATAGTGTTGTTCATTAAGGTCTGATGATGCCTAATGGTGCTATAAATACATGTGACTGTGATGTTTGATGTGTTGACAAGTCTTGCAGAGAGAGTAGTCATCTTATAGTTCATGTTGTTCATCACACCTTTAGAGTGGTCTTGAGGATGTATTGGTAGATGATCACATAATATTGTTGTTTGAGGTCTTGAGGTTCATGTGTTACATGGTGATCTTTGATGCTTCAAGTCTTGGTGTTGATGCTTCATCTTCAGAAGTTTTTGACTGGTTTAATGTGTGTCAGTTCTCATTTCATGCTTTCATACTTTATAGATCGGTTTAGATGCAAGTGCTTCATGGTGCTTCATGATATTGTGGTGGAGATGCTTGTTTGTTGACATATACATTGGTGTAACTCATGGTCTTCATGGTTTCAATGATGCTCTTAGTTCATGTTGTCTAGATCATGTTCCTTCAGGATGCCTTCTCAAGAGTGTTCACATTTATGATGGTGTTCAATAAGTTATCATCAGGATGCTTTCATGCTCTCACTTCAAGATACCCTCATGTGGAGATTAGGAGTTTCTTCATGTTTCAGATATGCTTTTCATGTTTATCATGTTTCAGATTCTCCAGAGGTGTTTTGACATCTTGCCTTTATTATATTGGTGGTTAATGTTGTCATGTGGTGTGGTGCTTTCAAGGTGTTGTCATCTTGTCATATTTTGTTTTTTTGGTTGATTGGTATGATATCATGGAGTCTTGGGCAGTGGCATGGAATTGAGCATTCATGATTGATATGGTTCATGAGGTCTTCACAAGATGCTTATTCAAACAAGGATAATGGTTCATGACATAATGCTCACCATTAATGGTTGATATAATTTGTGTTGTACATTTATATTGTATCATGATCTTCAAGATTGGTGTATGCAGAGATTGCACAGGAATTTATACTGTGATGTTATTTCATGTGATTGGTGGCATTCAAGTTCAAAAGATTAGCAGGCAGAGGTTATCTCCATATGTAGATAGAAGACAATTTTTTTTTCAGGGCAACATCTTTGTATGTTGATATTTGGAATAGTTGGAGTAGCATCTCTGTATAAGTAGCAGGGCAACTTTCTTCATGTTTTGTTATGGAATCCATTAAAATTCAAAAGGTTATCTCCATGGTATGTAGGCAGAAGACAATCTTGTATGAGTCTTGGTGTATATTCAGTTTGGATTGTATTTTAGTTGTGACAATTTTAGTTGCATTAAGATACATTTTTTTCTCATCTAAATCTCATGAGACAGGGGAGTATACCGTCAGCAGTCAAATTCATGTTCATGTTCTCAAATTCATTAGATAAGATGATTTGGTGCAAGTCTTAATGTTTTTGTATGCAGCAATATACTGTATTCAGTCAAAGGACAGTGAATGTATACTGTCAGTAGTCATGGACAGAGAGAAAATAATGTGCATTGGACAGAGTTTGGGACAATCTTATCAAGCCTATATTAAGATTTGTTAAGTGCATAGGTTGAAACAGTGAGTTTTTGACAAGTGGTACTATCTTTAAAACTATTGGAAGGTGTAATTTCAGTCATTGCAATCCTAGAACAGGCAACAATGCTTCAAGAATGCTACTTTTCATTATTTTGTAGTCTCAGTGCTAAACTTGTTTTATGATTGTACTTAGGGGGAGCCTATTTCTTTGCCATTGATTGCCAAAAAGGGGGAGAATGAAAAGTTGATATGGTTTTGACATCAATGCCAAAGCCAAAGGGGGAGTTTGTTATGTTTGGCATCTTGGTTGTCTTGCCATTAATGTCAAAATAGGTGATCTTGAGATGCAATGAGATCATGTTGTTCATGGGAGTTCATTCTCATCTTCATGGTTGACAAGTGATCTTTGCAGAGAAAGTAATGGGCAGTGTTGTGAAGTTGCAATATAGTGGCAGTTATGATGTGCAAGTGATTTTCATGATTCTTAAGGACTTCATCATGATGGTTAAGATGTTGTGGTCTTCTCTCAATTAGGTGTGGTAGGGGTTTTATGTTGATGTTGCTTCATATCATGCTTCAATGTGCTCATTATCATGTCAGTGTGCTCATCATCATGCCTTAGTCTTCAAGATCCTCTTCATGTTGATAGTGTGCTCATCATCAAGATGGTGATGCAACAAGATGGTCATGTTACTGATACATGTTTTGGACCACATGAGTTCATATAGATTATGATATTGAGATGCTTGATGCTTGTCAAAATTGTCAAAGATGACAGAAGGTTTCAAAGTCAAAAGTTACAAAAGTTGCAGTGGTATTAGTATTTGTTTGGATGTCTACTCTTTCATTCCTTCATGATTTGACAGAGTTGCAATACAATAAGCATGTTGATGTGCAATTGGGATGCTTGCTCATTTATGATGGTTATATGTCACATGTCTCTACGATGCTTCTTAAGGGTTGCTCAATGTAGTCTTTGTCATCCTGCTGTAGAGACTGGTTTTGAAGTTTATTCAAGTTTACTCAAAAGAGAAAATCAATCAAAGGTTAAGAATTAGGGTTTGTGGTTGAAAACCCTAATGCATTGCAAGTTTAGTGTGACTTTGTTAAGGCTCATTTTAGCCTTTGTTATGCTCAGCCTAACCGTCATTCACTTTATTTCTATTTTTAAAGTGACCAGTTGAGTAGGTGTCATGTAACTTAAGTTACATGTTGAAGGGTTTATGAACATTGAAAGAACGGCCCCGACATCCTAGGGTCACCGGTAAATAAAAGTTGCCTTAATGTCTTTGGTGGTAAAACACATCGTGTGGTACAGGTTAAAAAGGAAGGTGGTGCAAAGTTTTAATTGTGTGGATGTCGTTTAAAAGGCATTTGAAGCCCAACAGTCACGAGTGCATTTCTAAATTTGACGTGCTTTTATTTCCTAAAAAAAGATGGTTTTTCTCCTTCTTTAAGACAACGATGGCCAGAGAATTTTATATAATGAAGGCAAAGATGTTTTTATGAAGAAGGATTGCTTCAATGCATATTAAAGAGGGATACCTACCAGGTTATGTCAGATTTGTGAAGATTGTGATTATTAGAATATAGTTTTTGAATGCTTTGAAACTGCTCAAGAGAACTGCTTCTCAACTACCCGAGAGGAATGTAAAAGATATAAAATGTCAAAACAATGATGGAAGCATGTTAATCATTCAGTGAAGAGTTTAGCATATGCATTGAGTGAGTAGATATTGTGTTTTTTAGACCAAAAAAATGATGTCTTAGATAGTTTTGCTTTGATAGAGATAATGAATATCTTGTTTGCAATCTCTTCAACAAGATTTTAGGATTTTGATCAAATGTAGAGTTAAAAGGTTTGGTCTATGAATGAAATCTATAGTGAACAGGGTACGTAGGAGTTTGAATGAGTACGTAGGAGTTTGAATGATTACATTTGTTTGATGGCTGTATCTTGTACGAGTTTCTTGATTGAATATGTATGACAGTTTAAGTATTTGAAGGTCATAGATATCCTAATTGCAGTTGTTGGAATAGGATCATAATCTCAGCACATTCACAACATTGAAGTTTGTTACAGGGTGTATGAAGGCTTGTTATTGCAGTAGCACAAGATCTCTTTGATTTGTAAAGTTTCCTTTGTGAAACTGCTACAAAATGTCAAACATGAATACATCCTAATTGGAAGGTCAAACTGAAGAACAAAGACCTGGTAGTGGATGTGGTAGTGAAAGAAAAAAAGGTGCTACAGAGAATAAAGTAAATTTGTTTTGTGTTCGTGTTTGAAGGGCATATTGATTGGAGACAAAAGGAGGTATAAGATGATAAAATTTCTTGCAGTGGAGTTTGATATGTTTTGTAGAAGACATTGAAGTATTTTGTTTGCATTAAAAAGTGATTTTGTATGGTGAAGGTGGATAAATCATTTTGTGTATTGGAGCGAATCAGGGAAACCCCTTGAATGAACTATTTCTTTCTTATATACCTGATTATCAGTGAGACACACTTGTATCCAGTGAGGTATATTGTAGCCAGTGATGCTTACATGGTCAGTGAGACCTTTTTCATCAGCCAATGAGGCTTTGTAATTGTTGATATCCATGATTAAACTAGGGAGGCAGTTTTGAGTGGTTTTTCATCCCTGAGAGGGTTTTCCACTCGTGAAAACTATTGTGTCTTGGTTTCAAACTTGTGTGATTTGATTGTCCTTTATGCATACATATTCAATATTTGACTCCTTCATGTGATGAAACATATTGTTAAGTTTGATTCTTCTACTTTCTCTTTTAAGGTTGATAAAAAGTAAATAACCTGGTTTTTGATACAACACTGATTCACCCCCCCCTCTCAGTGTTGTTTGTACTCCAACAAGTGGTATCAGAGCCAGACCCTAAGCAAGAAGTTTAACCAACTTAAGGGTTCCTGGTATTGGAGTACAATGGGTAAGAAGAATAGAAATAAGGCTTCAAATAGAGAAAAGAAAGATGCTGATCAAAAGATTGTAAAACAAGCCTCAATTATGTCTAGCAATGAGTTTTTGCCTGAGCCATTCCTAAATATAGATACTAAATGTAATAAAGATATTGGTTCTGTAGTTAAGAGTCTTGACAAAATGGAAGACTTCAATGTGAATGTAAGAAGACAAGAACTTGATGAAAGTAAAGATGGCTTTGCTGTTGAGATTGATGGCAAAGGAGTCCTCTATGTGGATGAAGATGGACAGGAGTTTAATGAAGATGATTGTGAAGTTGATGTTCAAGGAGAGCTCTTGTGTGCCCTAGATTAGATCAATCAACTTAGAAAGGAGAATCGGAGATCAAAAGACCAGCTTCAACAAGAAGAAGAATCCAAAGATAAGGTATGTGCAGATTTTGCAAAAGTTTCTTTAGAATTTGAAGAGGCTAGAAGTTAGATTGTAGACTTAAAGAGATCTTGTGCTACTGCAATAACAAGCCTTCATACACCCTGTAACAAACTTCAATGCTGTGAAAATGTACTAAGATTATGATCCTATTGCAACAACTGCAATTAGGATATCTATGAACTTCGAATACTTAAACTGTCATACATATTCAATCAAGAAACTCATACAAGATACAACAATCAAATAAATGTAATCATTCAAACTCTTATGTACCCTGTTCACTATAGATTTCATTCACATACCAAACCTTTTAACTCTGCATTTGATCAAAACCCCTAAAATCTTGTTGCAGAGATTGCAAGCAAGATATTCATTATCTCTGTCAAAGCAAAACCATCTGAGACAACATTATTGTGGTCTAAAAAACACACTATCTACTCACTCAATGCATCTGTTAAACTCTTCACTGAATGATTAACATGCTTCCATCATTGTTTTGACATTTTATATCTTTTAAATTCCTCTCGGGTAGTTGAGAAGCAATTCTCTTGAGTAGTTTCAAAGCATTTAAAAACTATATTCTAACAATCACAATCTTCACAAATCTGACATAACCTAGTAGGTATCCCTCTTTAATATGCACTGAAGCAATCCTTCTTCATAAAAACGTCTCTGTCTTCATTATATAAAATTCTCTGGCCATCGCTATCTTAAAGAAGGAGAAAAACCATCTTTTTTAAGGCTTTTATAAATAAAAGCACGTCAAATTTAGAAATGCACTCATGACCGTTGGGCTTCAAATGCCTTTTAAACGACATCCACATGATTAAAACTTCGCGCCACCTTCCTTTTTAACCTGCACCACATGATGTGTTTTACTGCCAAAGACATTAAGGCAACTTTAAGTTATCAATGACCCTAGGATGTCGATGTTGAGTTGTTTGTAGCTTCGATCAGATAACATAATAATAAATATGAATATATAAGTAATATTAAATATTACTTATATATTCATACTTAATATATAAGGTATGTTAAGATAAATATCAATATAGCATGATCGAATGATATATTACCAAAGCATAAACATCTTCTGCATTCTAAATGGTGATTAGTAACTGTTAAAATCAGTGAAACTGATTACAATACAAACGGTGACAAAGTCACACTTGTGATAGGCGTGACTCCTTGAGGAGTCACGTCTATCACAGATGTGACTCCTACCATCACTCACATATTTATATCAATGTCTTTACCTTGCAATACCATGGATCGACACAAAAATTAGAAGTGTATGAGAAGTGGAAATTGCATCTGAAATACAAAAGAAATAAGTTAAGTCTGCTATATAAATATCCAACTTTCAGAAAATATCCAAGTCAGAGATTATAAGTTCGATTTGAATTTACATGGCATCAGAGCCAGGTTAAGCAGAATCCAGGCAGAAAATCAAACTTGAGAAATTCAGATTTAATACATCTCATTTCTCAAATGACAACAACAATCTGATTCGAAGACAGATTGGAAGGAGGAAATAACTTCTCACCATGGAAATTCAGAATTATGATGATACTAAAAGAAAATAAAGTTGATTCATTTGTGAGAGAAAACAAAACGGAACCAGAGAATGATCTTGATAAAACGACATGGATTGAAGGACATGACAAAGCCATGAAAATCATAGTTGATGGAGTTAGAGATCATATCGTGCCGATTCTGACAAAACATGAGACTGCATATCATATGTTTAAGTCACTTGAAGGCAATTATGAAATTAATAACTCCAGTAGAACCTTAGCCCTAAAGAGAGAAATAAATCATATAAGTATGAACAAAGGAGAATCTATCAATGCATACTTTATGAGAATATCTGCACTAAGGGATCAACTATCAACACTTGGGTACCAAATTGAAAGCAAGGAACTAACACTTATTGCTCTAGATGGTCTCCCAAATTCCTGGGAGACATTTGTTCAAGGCATTAGTGCAAGGTCCAAATTTCCAAAATTTGACCGCTGAAGATCAGACTGTCTTTAAGAAGAATCTAGACAGACAAAGAAAGGGTCAAAACAAAAAAATATAGATGAAGACCTTCATGTTCTAAATACAAACTCTCAAAAGAAAGAGAAGAAGAAACACTTCAAGAAGAGGAAAAATTATCACGGGAAAAGTTCATTCAAGAAAGACATTTCTCGCATCCAATGTTTCAGATGCAACCAATATGGACACTATGCAATCAGATGTCCTGACAGAACCAAACAACAAGCATCTTATGCCAAAATAAAGGAGCATGAATCCGAGAAATATGTATTCTACTCTGCACTTTCAAACCAAGTATCAAAAAAATCCAACACCTGGGTTATAGATAGTGGTTCATCAAGACACATCACAGGGTTCAGGGAACTACTAGACACCATGGTAGAAGAGACTGACGAAGAAGTAACAATTGGAGATAACTCTGTACATCCAGTCAAGGGTGTTGGCACATGCACCCTCAAATTAAAGACAGGCATCTCCATCCAACTTACTGGAGTATTGTTGGTCCCAGGCATCAAAGAAACCTAGTATCCATATCTGCACTTGAAGATAATGGATATAGGGTGACCTTTATGGATAGCAAAGTATTGGCATGGCCAAATAATTCTACTATTAAGAAAGCCAAAACTATAGGTCATAGACAAGGGTACTTGTATGAGTTATGTACGGAACCAAATCAAGCCCTAATTCATGAAATTGTAGACTCTAATGAAATATGGCATAGAAGACTAGGACACCTAAATTTCCGTGCCCTATCTTCCATGGAAAGACTAGTTAGAGGGTTACCCAAACTCAAACAATGTAATTTAGGGGTATGCAAGGGGCGTGCCTTAGGGAAAAATACAAAGGGGTCCTTTCAAAATAGTTCTAGACAAACAATTAAAGTATTAGAACTAGTCCACTTAGATTTATGTGGACCCATGTTTGTACCCTCCTTAGGTGGGTTTCTATATTATGTAATCTTCATTGATGACTTCTCCAGAAAGACATGGATCTATTTTCTTAAATGTAAAGAATCACAGGAAATCCTTAAAAGATTTAAGGAATTCAAATCCATTACTGAAAACTCTTCTGAGAGAAAAATCAAAACCTTAAGAACAGATAATGGGAATGAATACACTTCAGACATTTTTAAAGACTTTTGTAAAAACACTGGGATTAAGAGGGAGTTCACTGTACCTTATAATCCTCAACAAAATGGAGTTGTAGAAAGAAAAATAGAACCATTGTAGAAGCTGCTAGGGCTATGTTACTTGATCAGAACATAGACACTTCACTTTGGGCAGAAGCATCTAGTATTGTTGTCTATATACAGAACAAATGTCCTCACTCTCATATTGATGACAAAACTCCTAAAGAAGCCTTCACTGACACAAAACTAGACATTAGTCATTTAAGGATATTTGGTTGTCCTGTTTACATTCATATGCCCAAAGAGAAAAGAACTAAGCTAGAACATTCTGGGAGAAAAGGCATCTTTGTAGGCTATAGTGAAACATCAAAAGCTTATAGAATATATATACCTGGTCAAAGACAGATTGAACTAAGCAGAGATGTGATTTTTGAGGAAGACATAGCTTTCAAAAGAGCCATAAATGATATTGAGTCAGAAATTCAAACTTCCAACTCAAGCATAGAAGAGGATCCTACACTTGAGTTTTAGAGGGAGTATCCTGAGGAAGAGGTAAACCATGAACAAATCACATCACTAGAAAATCCCAAGAAAAGACCACTCTGGGCCACCAAAACAATGGAAGAAGCTAAAAATTATGCCACTCCATCAGGGACTTTTAGGGAAAGCACAAGACCTAAGAGATTCTCTAGTTATGTAGCTTTAATGAGTGAATTCATTAAATGAGAACCTTCTAGTGCTATAGAAGCACTTAAGCACCAAGTATGGAAGGATGCCATGACAGAGGAGTATCAATCCATCCTGAAGAATGATGTGTGGGATATAGTACCTAGACCAAAAGGGAAATCTGTTGTTTCTTCAAAATCGCTATTTAAAATCAAACATGCTGCAGATGGTAGTATAGGGAAATACAAAGCAAGATTTGTAGCCAGAGGATTTTCACAAAAGGAAGGAATTGATTACGACGAAACCTTTGCTCTAGTTGCTCGATATACATCAGTCAGGGAAGTTCTAGCTATTGCAGCAACCAAAGGGTGGAAAGTCCATCAAATGGACGTAAAAACTGCTTTCTTAAATGGAACCATTGAAGAAGAGGTTTACTTAGAGCAACCCGAAGGATTTGAGATTCACAATGCAGGATCCCATGTATGTAAATTAAAGAAAGCTCTATATGGACTTAAACAGGCCCCTAGAGCTTGGTATGAAAGAATTGACAGTTATCTCTTGAGATTAGGCTTCTCAAAGAATGATGCAGATCCAAATCTCTACTTCAAACAAAGCAAAGGTGATATGTTAATATTGATATTATATGTTGATGATCAATTGATTACAGGAGAAAATCACCTTATTGATCAGTGTAAGAAAGATCTAGCTTCAGAATTTGACATGAAGGACTTAGGTCTATTACACTACTTCCTTGGACTGGAAGTATGGCAGAAATCAGACTGTATTATTCTAAACCAAGGGAAGTACACAATTGATATATTAAAAAGGTTTGGTATGATGGAATGTAGACCTATGTCTTCCCCCATCGAAACAAATCTTCATAAATTGAAGGAAGCAGCAGCAGATTCTCCGTTGGCAGATCCCACTCTGTACAGATAGATAATTGGATCCTTTATGTATTTGGTCAATACCATACCTGATATCTGTTATGCTGTAAATGCCTTAAGTTAGTTTATGTGTGAGCCCAAGGAGATACATCTTGTGGCTATGAAACATATAATGAGATACCTTCAAGGTACTCTAAATTATGGCTTAAAATATGAAAAGGTTGACTTAGATCTACATGGATTCACAGATTTGGATTGGGCTGGAAGTGTAACTGACCGGAAGAGCACCTCCGGATGTTGTTTCAGTTGAGGGTCAGCAATGATATCATGGTTAGCAGAAAACAGTCTTCAGTTGCTCAGAGTTCTACATAAGCCGAATATATTGCAGCTTCTATGGTTGCTAGATAGGTAGTATGGCTTAGAAAACTGCTTGTGGGATTATTTGGTAAACCTCTAAAACCAACTATCATCCACTACGACAATCAAAGCTGTATTAAGCTATCCGTGAATCCAGTATTCCATGATAGATCTAAACATATTGAGATTCCTCATCACTATGTGCGTGATATGGTGGAAAGGAATGTGATTCAGTTGGAGTATATCAGTACATGAGATCAAACTGCAGATATTCTTACTAAACCACTCCTCAAGGTGAAAGTTGAATACTTCAGAAAAAATCTTGGTATGATTGAAATGTAAAATTCTAATTGATTTGTACTAATATATTAAAGATGTTTAATGTGTAAACATCTTGTGTCATATGTGTGACTCTATGACATTATGGGCCTACCCATTCTGTGTTTATTTCCAAAAGGTGACGATTTTTTGGATAATCTACACTTGTACCTAACATTATAAGGTGACGATCTTATAATGTTCATCAGATTGATATCATGTGACTTGATATTGGTATGAATAATGGAGTTATCATGATTAAGTTATGGTAGACATTATGTGACTTAATGTCAATGCACATACCATAACTGGGATATATATAAGGAGAATGTAATGTTCTCGAGTATAGTATATCCTTTAGTATCACGAGGTAGGTGATGCTACGTATCATGAGATAGGTGATACTATATATCATGAGTTATGTGATATTAAATTACTTTGAGTAATTCATTATAGATCAGATAATTGATATTCATAGAGATTATTGTGATATTGTTATCTTCCCAAGCTAAGAGGGAGCGTTGAGTTGTTTGTAGCTTCGATCAGATAACATAATAATAAATATGAATATATAAGTAATATTAAATATTACTTATATATTCATACTTAATATATAAGGTATGTTAAGATAAATATCAATATAGCATGATCGAATGATATATTACCAAAGCATAAACATCTTCTGCATTCTAAATGGTGATTAGTAACTGTTAAAATCGGTGAAACCGATTACAATACAAATGGTGACAAAGTCACACCTATGATAGGCGTGACTCCTTGAGGAGTCACATCTATCATAGATGTGACTCCTACCGTCACTCACATATTTATATCAATGTCTTTGCCCTGTAATACCATGGATCGACACAAAAATCGGAAGTGTATGAGAAGTGGAAATTGCATCTAAAATACAAAAGAAAGTAATAAGTTAAGTCTACTATATAAATATCCAACTTTCAGAAAATATCCAATTCAGAGATTATAAGTTCGATTTGAATTTACAGTCAGGGCCGGTCTTTCAACATTCATAAACCCTTCAACATGTAACTTAAGTTACATGACACCTACTCAACTGGTCACTTTAAAAATAGAAATAAAGTGAATGACGGTTAGGCTAAGCATAACAAAGGCTAAAATGAGCCTTAACAAAGTCACACTAAACTTGCAATGCATTAGGGTTTTCAACCACAAACACTAATTCATAACCTTTGATTGATTTTCTTCTTTGAGTAAACTTGAATAAACTTCAAAACCATAGTCTCTGCAACAGGATGACAAAGACTACATTGAGCAACCCTTAAGAAGCATCATAGAGACATGTGACATATAACCATCATAAATGAGCAAGCATCCCAATTGCACATCAACATGCTTATTGTATTGTAGCTCTGTCAAATCATGAAGGAATGAAAGAGCAGACATCCAAACAAATACTAATACCACTGCAACTTCTGTAACTTCTGACTTTGAAACCTTCTGTCATTTTTGATAATTTTGACAAGCATCAAGCATCCCAATATCATAATGTATATGAACTCCTGTGGTCCAAAATGTGTATGAGCAACATGTATGAGTAACATGACCATCTTGTTGCATCACCATCTTGATGATGAGCACACTATCAACATGAAAAGGATCTTGAAGACTAAGGCATGATGATGAGCACATTGACATGATAATGAGCACATTGAAGCATGATATGAAGCAACATCAACATAAAACACCTGCCACACCTAATTGAGAGAAGACCACAACACCTTAACCATCATGATGAAGTCCTTAAGAATCATGAAAATCACTTGCACATCATAACTGCCACTGTATTGCAACTTCACAACACTGCCCATTACTTTCTCTACAAAGATCACTTGTCAACCATGAAGATGAGAATGAACTCCCATGAACAACATGACCTCATTGCATATCAAGATCACCTATTTTGACATCAATGGCAAGACAATCAAGATGCCAAACATAACAACCACATACATTGGGAAACAACTCAATCTTACCAGCAACAAATGGCTTCCAAGTCTCTATGACCCAATTGTGGAGATCTGGCAAGGAGGGCCAAAAGCCATTGAACCTACAAATAATGCCTATATTACGGTAAAACTCTTCATTTTTAGTGACTTCCGGGCCACACACCACAATTGGGGAGGTGCGAGCACAAGAAACTAGTCGGATCCCACCTTGAGGATGGTGAGCACCTGACCCTGTCACTGTCGCAAATGAGCATCTAAGACCACCAGAAGCCTGCTGCCTAGGAATAGACGAGCTGAACCTAGCCCCAACCTACACATCTTTTGCATCCTCATTTACCTTTGATGTGGGAGCCCCTTCCCGTCTTGAAGAAGCCCCAACCACTGCCTGGACATCATTCGTGGCCGCCGATAAACCATCTTCTGTGGGATCCCCAGCCCTAGGGATGCCCACATACACCTTTGCACACCCCTGAGAACACGCAACACCTGCCGCACATGCAGTGCCGAGGCCAATGGACGCAAGGGAAACAGACTTCGCGCTCATGCCCATTTCAAAAAATCAACAAATTCTAGTTAAAATATATTATTATGCAGAGAAGCATTCTACAATTGCAAGCCACAACACTTGGGAATAACACATGACATACATGGAGACACTTTTGTATGATACACATGGAGATTTTGAGGAAAAATTCCACCACCAAGAAGATCCAAGTTTATATTAGTTTTAACCACCACCAAGAAGACCCAAGTTTTGTATTAATTTTTAACCATCACTAAGAAAAGCCAAAGTTTGTATTAATTTTTAAACAAGGGCTGTAGTATGTACCTTCAACCTAAGCACTTAATATATAGTTATGAGCAAAACCACAAATCATGCAGAAATTTCAATGTTCAAACCAAACTTAGTTAGTTGATAGCAAATTAGAAATTGCCACTACCCAACTTGGGTGCTCAAGAGTTTTACATTTATCTTGCCTTTTCTCGGTGATCCATGGTTTTTTTGAAGTCCACAATTACAAGCTTTACTAATTGTCATAGTTGGATTTTTTTTTAAAGTGGAAAAATGCATCTATTAATAGTATTAAAAGAATATATATCAGAAAAATAAAGCTTGAAGGAGGCACTTCCAAGCCAGGCAGCTTGAAAGTAACAAATTTAGGGCTGATTACATATAGCACCAAGTATTACAAATAGTTTTAAGGCAGATTGTATAATACAATAAGAGATATGATCAATTTTCTCCAAGAGTACACAACACACACTCCAATATAATAATATTGGTAGTTGTAGGAAGAGATCTTTTGTGATCCTTTGCCAGAGTTGCCAGTTGAGATTCTACATTAGATATTTGTGTCTTGAGCTTTGCATTGTTGTTTAGTTTCTCCTTCAAGGTTTTAGTCAACCTTTTGTGATCCTTTGCAAGAGTTATTAGTTGAGATTGCACATAAATTTATAAACAATGTAACCAGAGTTGATTTCCATCTTAATTTTATGTTAAACATAGTAGGAATAGGGGTCATAATTGTGTGCCAAATTTGTTGAGCATGCTTGCAAGTCCAAAAAATGTTTCTAATGGCCTCTAACTTGTGATAGAACGAACATTTGGTGGACTGACTAGGAAGAAAGGTGAAGTTTAATTCCATAGTAATTTTATAGTGGATAATCTTGCATGCTAGAAATTGAGCTTTAGCTTCAGCTTTGGATTCTCAAACAGTAAGGTTTAAGATGAACCACTTGGACTTGGACCAATTCACTCTCCATTTTAGATTCAATCTTGGTTGTGTTTGGATTGGAGGGAGAAGTTTACAATAAATTAGCTTGAGAGGGAATTTTTCAATATTATAGCCTAGAAACTACCTCTAATCTTTAAAAAAATTGCATGAGATGGGAGTAGAAAGTTTTAATTGAAGAGCATGTCATGTGAACTCCCAAATATCCTTGAAATTTGTGA
Organism: Cunninghamia lanceolata; assembly: GCA_027924645.1. Lineage (NCBI taxonomy): Eukaryota > Viridiplantae > Streptophyta > Pinopsida > Cupressales > Cupressaceae > Cunninghamia > Cunninghamia lanceolata. The sequence goes on from BSBN01000892.1 coordinate 748,103, forward strand.
TGCCTCAAGTAAGATCTTGCTATACAATTGATATTAATAGCAAGAGGCTGCTCATGTAAGCATATCAATCTATTCCACCAAATAGATGAAGTAGAAAAACTCATCCCATGACAAAGATCTTGTTCTTTCCATTCAAGAAGAGGAGACACAGATTTCCAAGCCTTCCATATACTTAAAAATTATTTGGAAGCTTGAGGTTTGAAGTATTTTGCCATAAGGATTTTATCTTTCCACCCAACCTCTTTCTATGTATTCTATTGCGCCTAATAAGAGTCTTCCATGGTGTTGATCCATGAAGAACTCTAATGATCCATTTTGCTATGAGGTAGGGCCCTTGTGTGAGGGGATCAATCACTTCTAAACCCCCTTTGGTTTTTGGTTGAATACAATAAAGCCATGAAACAACTGGATGACCCTTTTTGTTTTTCAATTTTACCCAAATAAACCCTCTAATTATTTGAGTTAACTAATTGAGTTGCTTTTTGAAAGAATCCAACATGATGAAATGTAAACATGACTAGCGATGAGAATTTTGTTGGCAATTTGAATGCGTCTAGCCATAGAAAGAAATTTGTTTGACCAAAGTTTGAGTTTTCTTTTTAGTTTATTGATGAACCATTTCCACATTTCATATAATGAAATGGGATGCCCCCATGTTTGATGAATTTGCATTGTAGGGTTTGATCAGTTGAGGTCATCCAAAATTTAGTTTTATTAAGAGAGAAAATAGGTCAAGACATCAAGGGTGTTATTTAGTTCTTCTTGGGAGTTTTGAATGAATAATAAGCTATCATCAGCAAAATGAGAATTAAGAGCTACTTCATTGCTAGGTAGAGAAATACCATGAATGAGATTTTGTTTTTTAGCATGGTTTAAAAGGTATCCAAACACATAAGCTGTGAGAACATAAATAAATGGGGCTAAAGGGGCTAAAGGGCAACCTTGCCTTATCAATCGTTGAAGAGGAAAAACATCATCAAATAGGAGCTTAATGTGGGAAATGAGCTTGGGGCTAAAGCCTAGCCATTTAAGCATTTTAAAGATGAACAGCCACCTTATCCTATCATATGCTTTGTCAAAATCCAATTTGATAAGGAGGCAATTTTGTCTTATTTGTTGTGCCCATTCAATCATTTCCCAAGCAAGCACCAAGTTATCTAGTATGAATCTCCCTCCTATAAATCCTCAGCTCTTACAATTTCTTGCATTGTGTGTTTAATTCTTTTAGCAATGGCTTTGTCTATAATCCCTTAGGACGTATTAAGGAGAATAATTGGTCTCCACCTTGAGATGGTCTCATTTTTTCCTTTAGCATTATTAGAGGAACCGAGGGATCCCTTTGATAAAGATTCTTTATAGACCTCATAGAAGTCCTCCCTAATTAATGATCACAATATTTTGAAAAATTCTATAGGTAGACCATTTTGTAGACACTAAAATTTGTCCATGTCCTTACCATGACCTAGTCGACACTTTACTAGGGGCATCATAAGCCATTTTGTCCTAATCCTACTCACAATTCCAACTTAATCACATTCCCATTAACTAAATAAATCTGATTTATTTAGTTAATAATACCCCTTCACATGTCCACATAATTCAAATAAAAATTTTGAATTATTCCCTCACCTCTCATCACATTGCGACACATGTCGCATGTTTCCATCTTCCACTTAATATGCCTTCACATGTCAAACTAATTCAAATAAAAAATTTGAATTAGATTCCCTTTATCCTCCATCACACACTTGTCGCACTGCTACAATCCCTCCTTGAGTGCGATACCCTAATCAATCTCAACCATCCATATCATCCAACATAACTGGCAATCTCATCCATCCATTCAAATTGACCTTCTTCTATAAAGGAAGGCTTTCACAAGTCATTTTGATGATGTTGAGTCCTTGCATACTGATATGCTGCCAAAATTGTGAACAACCAACATCCTCCCATGTTCAACCCTTCAAAATCTGCATACCTATGCACGATTGAGAAGAGCCATGGAGGTTAATCAACATTAGTTTAAATCTGGTATGCATTTGATTTCTATTTGCATTTTCATACTAAGTTGTGCTTCATGGTGCTTGATAGGGTTTAGTAGTTTGTTGTTTTCAACACTAAATCTAATTTTTCCCTATCTACAAATGGTGAACCCGACGTGAACAGATCAATTTTTGGCAACTTTTGAAATAAAAAATTTGCAGGTGACCTCTCGAGCTCAAACAGACCTCACCGTTGAGTCTCAGAGGCCCTTTCGGTGAAAAATAACATAAAATTTGATAGGGTTTGGTCTCTGTAAATTTTTTTAGTACGACCATCCGTACTGTACGGATCCATACCATATGGACGGACCATACCTTTCTATGCAGAGTGGCGATTGTTCTATGTTGTGGAGTTTTATAGGTTGCAGGCCTAGTATTTTTGGTTGCAAGGTTTATATTTTTGGTCACAGGTTTTTATTCTCAGACTGAACATTTAGCCAAGTCTTTGGCTGGCCGTTTTAAGATTTATTTTGCAGGTTTCAGGGAACCGTGACACAATGCCGCCGACTTACACTTAGGAATTTGTTGGCAACCTCCATTCATCTCACCGACCACTGACCCATCCCCTGACCTTGGCTCTCGAAACCTCCCTAACACTCTTGTCACTGCCCCATAGAAGCCCTCATCGTAGCCTAACCAAGCCTTCCTACACTGTCGGCATTTTTCTCCACTCTGCACCAGGTTGAAACACCCCCACGACAGGTTTAAAACCCCAACTGCCTCCTAAGATCCCGTCGAAGTCAAAGTCACCTCCTTCAAAATCATGGTCAACACCCTTAGCTCAAATCTTTGCCATTGTTTTAAATCATTACCATCGCTGAATCTGCAAACCCTATCACCACCTCACGACCTATAGTGGATGCCCATCATAGACCTCTCGCCTTCTGTCTTGACCTACCCGTCGCCGCTTCTAAAAGCCTGGCACCACCACTTCAAAACACCCTTCAACCCTTGAACGCTACTCGGTCGCTATTCAAAAGCCTTCGGTCGACAGATTGAAACTCTAACCCTAACCGCTTCAAAAACATTATTGTCACCTCCTGTGAAGTCGCCACCATTGGCTCGACTCCGCCACACAGTCGCCACCCCAAGAGATCCCCTTTCACCGTCCGGTTTCTCATCTATCTCCAATCCTCTGCCATTGCCTAGCCTTTTCACCACTCCTCTACACATCTTTGCCGCCCATTGCTGAGTTCCGCTGCTCTCAAATCATGCTCCGCCACCCTCCTCATTGTCAGCAGGTATCCATTCATAGCATGGTCGCCTTCATGACCGCCGGCCTAACTTTCATGCACCTGTGGCTCGAGTTCTAACATTTGTGTACACAGGTTTTCGACAGGCGGATTCAAAGTTCACATTTTAATTTTGTATGGAAATCTTGGTTTGGACTTTAGGGTTTTGTGACCGCGGGATTGGGGTCACTCCCGTCCTATTAATATATATATATATATATTTCTTTTTCATTGCCCTCGGCCATATGGAGGACCGAGGGCCATTGCTAAACTTAACTGTATGCACTTAACCACCGGCAGGGATAACCGTGCATGTGACTAGTTCTGGCTCTGACCGCCAGGTGTTAGCCAACTGTCAGACCTTAACCTTTTTTGCCCCCGCATACCACAGTAGGCATTTTTTTTCAAATTTTTGTAACTTTTGCAAAACAAGTCAGATTTTCACGAAACAAATTGTGTTGCGGAGTAGACTCAGCCAATTTTACGATGGTAAGGTCAATTTTAGGTAACTATACCATTTTATCATGTAAATGTTCAGTCAAAGTCAATGTTGTTTTAAAACTTTAAACGCTCATAACTTTGGTGAAATTTATCAGATTTCAGTGAATTTTTTTCAAATTGCTCAGAATTTCATAAATTTTCTGATTCTGTAATTTATTTTTCTATAACTGATCAATTTTTTGAGATATTTTGCAAATTCCTTTTTTTGACCATTTTGACTTTGAGGCTTGCAAAAAGGGGGTTTTTACTTCAAATTTTATGTTTTTTGCAATTTCATGGGGATTTTCTGTTACTGATTTCTGTTTGCAGCGTGTGACATTCATGGGCTGAAGACTTTCATTTAAAACTACTAACACATTTGACGCAGGAATTCAATTTCTTTCATATGCATGTGTGTTGGTTATCATAGGCACATTTGGTTTTGGTGCACAAAAATGAACATAATCTTGTTGTTTTCACATTTGGTTTGGGGGCTTAAAATGAATTAGTGCTTGCTTTGTTTGGTGATTGTGTTGGTGTTTTGAGGTGTGTATTCTCTTCCCTCGCACGTCATGTGATCTTGGGAATCAAAAGCATCTCTCAACACTTGCATAAATCACACCACATCTATTTTCTAAGGTCAATGAACATGTGCGAGTGTGAGCAAGTTCGCATGTGTATGCTCTCCCCTTGTGACTTAGTGCGAGCCTGGGGATCAAAAACATGTTAACTTGTCTTGCTTTTGTCAACCTTAGAGTGGGCCTGCTCTTGAGACACATCCGCAAGGAGAACTCATTTGCAACCCCAAGCGGGACTTTCGTCCAACCCACTATATAAATTGAGGATAAGGCGAAAGTCAAGTCTAACCAGTATGAGTGCTCACCATACAATGCTAGCTCGAAAGGAGGCATACCTTTGTGTATATTAAACTCCTAGTAGGGTTAGTTAGAGCCTTAAGTGGCTTGCTGGATGCTCGTGGGGTGCCGGTCCCCTAGATATTCACTAGAACCCTCTTGTTTAGTGGCCAAAAACCCTCTATTTGTTGACGCAGAAGGGTAACCTTTGAAGCCGCCCTAATTCATGCAGTTCTTAGCTGAGATAGTAGGGACAATCCTAAGGTTTGGTGGGGGGACGAGCCTTGGGAAACTTGGAACTTGGTATGTGTGAGAAGTGAGTGCCATGGAGGAGAGCCGGTGCTACCAAGATCATGGAGCTATCTGTTTTGAATAGGCGTAGCTAGGGGATTCAACAAATACAATCCTTGCCTAGCCATAGGGTTGTGCTTGTCTTCTAAAGTGCCTGCAAAACTTATCAAAAATGCCAAGTGTCTTCAATGTTTGATGTGTGTGCTTGTCTAATCATCACCCTCAACATTCTTTCCACACATTCATTCCATGTCATCATCATATCTTCTTCATTCAACCTCCACATCCTAATCACCATCCTTAGCCACTTCACATCCTAGTCACATCCAAGTCATTATAACCCTATCCTAATCACATTCTTATCATATCCTCACCATTCGACTCCATATCCTAATCATTCTTCGTAACCACATCCTCTTTGTCATCTAATCACCCTTATCATTCACATGATCCACATCATATTTGTTCTATCCTAATGACATCCTAATTACATTATCATCATTCCACATCATCCTTTTTCTAATCTAATTAGCATCTTAGCATATTCATCATTCCAAATCATCATATCATTCTTCATCATTCCAAGTCATCATATTCATATCACTATCCTCACCGCATCCTCTAAACATCCACACCATACTCGTCCTATCCTAATCGCATCATATCTACATTCTCACCCTTCCACATCATCCTATTCCTAATCTAACCAACATTCCAAATCAAACCAACACCTAACCATCATCCTCATCATTCCTAATCACCCTCCTGAGCCAACCCATTTTCATCCTATTCACATATCCTATTCCTCATATCTTAATCATTTCACCTCATCCTAATCCTATCATAATCACATCCTTATCATATCATATTCATAATCTAAGCCTAATCATGTCTTCATCATTCAACCACATCATAATCATATCCTTATCACATTATCCTAATCATATCCTATTCATCGTGCCTAATCATCCCTTGTCACCTTCTTCCTAATCAAACCCTAATCATTCCACGTCACATCCTTATCATATCATCATCATAGTCTAAGTCTAATCATGTCTTCGTCATTCAACCACATCATAATCATATCCTTGTCACATTATCCTAATCATATCCTATTCATCGTGCCTAATCATCCCTTGTCACCTTCATCCTAACCATCCCTAATCATACCATAATCATACCCAAGTCATCATAATTCAAACCTTAACCATCACGTGTCACCTTCTTCCTAATCAAATCCCAGTCATTCCTAATAACACTATCTAACCATCCACACCTTGATCATCCTACTTGTCATATCCTAGTCACATTCTTATCACATCTTCTTCATTCCACCTCATCATAATTATACCCTAATCATTCAATAATCATTACATCCATTCCACATCACATCATAGTCATCATTCCAACTAATCATATCCTAATCACATTCCCACTCGAATCTTCATCATTCAACCTTCATGTCCTTAGCCACATCCTATCATATCCTAATAAAATTCCTATCATTTTCTAATCATTCCACCTCACCCCAATCTATCATATTCCTCATTCCTAATCATTCCTCCTCTTCATAATCATATCCTCTTTGTCCTTCATAATCATTCCACATTATCCCAATCATGTCCTATTCATCATACCTAATCATTAGACTATATCCTAATCATATTCTACTCATCATTCCCCATTCATATCCAAGTCATCCAATCATATCATCCCTAATCATATTCTGTCTATCCTAATCATATCCTAGCCATCTTAATTCATTATCCAATCCATTTCATCTTTCATCATTCCCAATCACAATACACCGCAACCATAGGGAAGCCATTGAGTATCTACTCCCCCTATCAAATCCGATTGCAACTGTGTCAAAGCCACCCATTACATATCCAATGCTATCACTTTACAATCACATTTCATCGCAACATTTCATTACCATTCAGCCTTTGACATCTATAGAGGACCCTAAACATTAGTCTTCCTAAGGTCGAAACATAGGGAGAAACTGTTGAAGCTTGACTGTATCGCAAGTACAAATTCAAACCAAGAGGCCTTGACATCTTTTCACATCAATCTAAACTTGGGCTTAATACTCCATGGCTAGTTTAAGTCCATCCTTGCAAGTGAATTCTGAAACTCATGGGTTCACTCTAATCAGTCATCTCTTCCATACCTCAAAGTCTCGATAAAACCAATTTGTGCTTTGAAAGGTCATTAGTAGACGAGAGTACCCTCTTGGAGCTAGACTTTTCAAAGACTTATATGATTAGCCTCTATCATATTTCCAGCCTCATCACCTTGCATTGACATTCACATAGCATCCCATAATTCGCAAGTCCCATTTAGCAAAGACATGGTTGCAAAAAGAAGAGAAAGGGAATAGATACTCCTAGTTATCCCTCATTCCACATCAACACAACATTCTCACCAACACATTCATCCTTATTATTTCACATCATTCTTGTCATCCAATCGACATCACCCCTAACTGTACCCTAATCTAATCATTTCCAAGTCATCCTAATCACAACCCTAACCATACGCTAATCATCCAATCCAATTCACCCTAATCATTATCCTAATCACATCTCATTCATCCCAATCATTCCATCTCATCATTCATCCTAGTCAAGCACAACATGGTCCTAATCCCACATGAAGACATACAACGATATGAAGACATGTGTCATTCCATGGCAATCCTAGAAATCAAGGTTCTAGCACCCTAAGCCTATTCACAAGCCTATCCAATTCCACCTTCGCAGCAAGACAAAGTGCCTTTAAACTCCAATGCTATCTTTGACAAGGGGAACCTAAGTCTACCTCATCCATCTTATAAGCACATTCTATCACTGCTCCACCTAATGTTAATCACAAGTCCACATCATCTACCCTCATTGTCCATCCACTATATTGTCCTTCCACCCCTCCACCTATAAAGGATGTGACCCAAGGGCTACAAGAAAGGAATCAAACATTGCCATGTCATCCAACACATATGCTTGAACATACAAAAGAGTCCCCAAACATCATGCCAAGTCCTTCAAACCAACCATGTCATCCGCAACCCATCGAACCTATCCAAGAATCATCCACCTCCACTCATAGTCAGGAGCATAATCCTAAGCATGAAGAAACATGACCCCTTCATCTGCATCAAGATCAAACTGCTTCCATCCAACATATCCATAGCATACATAATCCTTTCAATGATCAAGCTCCTATTTATGATCAGGATCCCCTCTATGATTAACAAGACCATGATGATCCTCTTAGCCTACTTTATGCATTCTAGGGTTGGGAGCTTATCACTCCATCCATCCATGATCCAACCACTTCCACTCTCCATAATGAGAAAAGTGCCCCCCAAATACACAGAAGATCACACAAATAACTTGGATCTACATGAACATAATAAAGATCCTTATGATCCTTCCACATCCACCAACTCCATTTTAAATACACTATCATATCCTATCGGTTTATCCGCTTTCATAAATGAATATTCCTCCTTAGGACAACAACATTTTTCCACCACATCACTTTCTCCATCCAATAATGAGCTTGTGTCTAGTGTCCAAACTACACTTAGTCCCATCATTCATCACATGCTCCAAAACATGAACTACCAAAGTAAAGGCCTAGGCCTTCACAAACAAGGTATTTTGGAGCCTATCCATGTCAATGTTCCCCCCCGACGCTCATATGGCCTTGATACACACCTCAAGGTCAACAATTAACAATGTTGGTAATTCCTCCACCCCCCCTAAATCAACCACTTTCCATCGCAAATCCCATCATATTCTAAGACATATGTTGCCATTCCACCTCCATCATCCTACAAATGTCAAAAGCATGTGACCATACACCTTCCACCATCCAATTTAGCTCTGCTACTTCCAACCCCTAATTTCCCACCATTGCTTCTAACACCTAAGATCCCTATCATCCATATTCCTAATCATGACCAACAAATGTGCACATTGTCTAAACATAAAGCTTCCACTCATTCCATCCACCCCCTGGGATTCAAAAATAAACATTTGGATGCCTCTACATGTAAAGTCAAAAATCCTAAGGGTCCTAATACCTTAGGAAATCAATCCAAAAATTCAAAGAAAAATTCATTCAAAAGGCTACCTAAGCCCATACCTTAAAAATCAAAGTCAAAAACTAAAATGGTATGAGTACCTAAACAAAAAGAATTCAAGTCAAGGGAGGTATCCACCTCTCAAAAATCCCAACCATCCACTTTCATTCCAAAATCCTATTCCATAAACAAATCCCACATGAAAAGTAAAAGTCACAAAAATACTAAGTCTAAGTGGGTACCAAAATGCCTACATCCTCCATCTCCTAAGAAAACATTGCCATTGCTTCCTACATCACCATCCACTCGAAAGCTTCCATGTTTAACATGGTGTGTGCAGCCGTTGGTCATGATTCCTTTCCATACCTCCATCACCCTATCACTCAACTATTATCCAACACATTTCACTTATCATATCCCTATGGTCCATGCTTTTGCATAAGCCCTACATAATCCACATCATAATCCACTTTTGTCCCCTACATAATCCACATCATAATCCACTATCGTTCCCTCCATAACCCACTATCTGCCTAATCCATCTCACTTTCACGCACTCTCCCTTACCAACATCAATGAGCATAACGACATTTGACATGGTCAATGCGACATACCTTTTGGGACTATCACCTTTCATGGCACTAGACATTTGAGTCCCTCCTTTCCATATTCCACCTCTCCCATTCAAAAAGTCAAAAAGTCAAAAATTTTAGAAAAATCAAAAAATCAAAAAGTAAAGAGAAATCGCTTCATCCAACGGTGAAAACCTGGCAAATAGGTGCCTTGGATAAGTACCATGATGAAAACTTGGCAAACCGACATCATGCATAGGTTGATCTTCTATGTCACTTACACTTGGGGGGACACTACCTTATCATTTTCCATCCTATCATTTTCATCCTATCTTACCATCCTTATCCATACACTTATGCATCTATTCATCTACCCTTCTTCCTTTTGATCTTGATGAAGATTGGGGGTGCAAATGTTGACACATGTCATGGTTATCCCTTGATATACCTCACCCTATCCAAACGATCCATCCCATCAATCATAAGATTTGCCATGTCAAATCCTAAGCATTGCACATAAAATGGGGCATGTTATTCCTATGCGACATAGTCATTGGCGATCACATCCTTGCCCTCTTACACTCCATCCATTATCACCTATCATTTTATCCATCCTTCCTGATTGGCACCTAGACTTGGTTTCCCCTTGTCATTGGTATCTAGCACAAAGACTATAAAATTGTCATCCAACGCCATCCAAAACATCTCAAAAATAGAAAAAATCCCAAAACATTCAAAAACACAAAAAATCATATATTCCCAAAAATACAAAAAATCAAAATATGTCAAAATCCAAAAAAATCATATATTTCCAAAATCCAAAAAAAAATAAAACATGTCAAAATCCAAAAAAATAAAGCATGTCAAAATACAAAAAAATCAAAACATTCAAGAACACAAAAAAATCAAAATTTGTTAAAAATCCCAAAAAAATCAAAACATCTTCAAAATCCAAAAAAAAAATCAAAACATTTTCAAAATCCCCAAAAAATCAAAACATGTCAAAAATTCAAAAAATCAAAACATGTCAAAAATTCAAAAAATCAAATATCCTACAAAAATCCAAGCAATAAACTCAATCAACTGATCATATCAATCCACCAAATCATTCAATCCATTCACTAATCACCACTTTAATCCATCACATCACTCCAACCAAATCAATTCTTCCAATCATTCAACTCCTCAACTAAATCATCATCAAATCACTTCACATCATCATATCATTCAAATTAGTTCTTCAAATCACCCCAATTCCGCATGGTCGAACTACGTCGCCTCTGAGATTTCACGTAGGCAAGGCCATCTTTGATGCGCATCCGAGGCATTGGGTTAGTCGCTTAGGGCCCATCCTGTCAACCATCATAATAAGTCGTCCCTTAACGAGATGGACACTTTGATTAGATAGTCAATCTTTCACAGCGACACACACTTCAAAGCTAATTCCAAAATCAACAAGGACAAACTAATCAATCAGTCAAACCAATCAATCACCTTGTGATAATCATGTCACTATCAATATCAACCATCACATATCTCATACGAAATGGGGTATCATCGAAACCAGGATTCTGTTCCTTATACGACATGCGTCATTTATCAAACATCATCAATCAAACCTTGGTGTTACTTGTATGACCAACAACACTAGTGTCAATCAATCAATCACTTGCCTTAGACAGGTAGGGGCATTGTCGAAACTAGACCAGGCATCTTATACGACATGCTTCTATTCCTGAAACCAGGCTCGCTCTCCATCATTCAACCTATCATAATTAATCAAGCAAGCACATATCACTTGGCAAAAGACCCAAATGGCTATTGGTCTAGTTTGTCTTATCTTTTATTGGATTGTTTTTTGCAGTCTTGTTCTTATGCTTCTCGAGGCAGTCCCTAAGTGATGAAGAGAAGCAAGGATAGGGCGAGACCTTTTTCTTTGATTGCTGCTTGTGGTTTGTCTTGGCAAAATGATTGGGGCAACTTGGTACCTTACATGTGATTGGGATTCCATTAGGTGTAAATCAAAGACATCCTATGCATTGGAAAGAATAAATGCTTCCTTGCATTAGGACTTGTACACCTCACAGTTATCTCATTGCATGTTCCGACAAGGTATCACAGTTCCTAGTCTGAATCGGGCACTCCTTGTCTGTCATGTGCCTGTTTCACAAGGGACTGCACTTTCCACCTTGGCCTTTGACATGCCATGGTGATTGTCGTCCTTTGACATAATAAGTTCTATGATGATAAGTAGAAAAAATTGCAAATGAAAAGCTCAAAATTCTATCAAATCAATATATCATTCCCATTCTTCTAGCCAATCTTTCATTCCTACACCATCTCTCTCTCTCTCTCTCTCTCTCTCTCTCTCTCTCTCTCTCTCTCTCATATCATTCATTTTTTCTATCCATTCCCCTATCTTTCTTCCTTCACCAATCCATTTCATTTCGAGATCCTACCCGTGTTTGTCCAACCCACCTATCCTCTCGAGGGGGCATCATCACCCTATCCTTTTCCTCTATCCATTTCCTTAGCTTCTTTGAAATGATGTTACTCGACATAAATCACATCATCTTGAACATCATCTCAAAGAGGGGCAAAATGTAGACACTAAAATTTGTCCATGTCCTTACCATGACCTAGTCGACACTTTACTAGGGGCATCATAAGCCATTTTGTCCTAATCCTACTCACAATTCCAACTTAATCACATTCCCATTAACTAAATAAATCCCATTTATTTAGTTAATAATACCCTTCACATGTCTCACATAATTCAAATTAAAAATTTGAATTATTCCCTCACCTCTCATCACATTGCGACACATGTCGCATGTCTCCATCTTCCACTTAATATGCCTTCACATGTCAAACTAATTCAAATAAAAAATTTAAATTAGATTCCCTTTATCCTCCATCATACACTTGTCCCATTGCTACAATCCCTCCTTGAGTGGGATACCCTAATCCAACCCTAATCAATCTCAACTGTCCATATCATCCAACATAACTAGCAATCTCATCCATCCATTCGAATTGACCTTCTTCTATAAAGGAAGGCTTTCACAAGTCATTTTGATGATGTTGAGTCCTTGCATACCATTATGTTGCCAAAATTTTGAACAACCAACATCCTCCCATGATCAACCCTTCAAAATCTACATACCTATGCATGATTGAGAAGAGCCATGGAGGTTAATCAACATTAGTTTGAATTTGGTTTGCATTTTCATACTAAGTTGTGCTTCATGGTGCTTGATAGGATTTAGTAGTTTGTTGTTTTCAACACTAAATCTGATTTTTCCCTATCTACACATCTAATCCAGGACTTTTTGAGTTAGCCATATCCTTCAAGACAACATCAAACTCTTCAAGAGTGAGCAAGTGATCTAAGTAAATTTGATGTTGAAGATCAATCTTATTATATATGCAAGTGCCAACGATATCTTCAATTAGATCTTGAAGTTGATCTCTTTTAACGGGATCAATAAACAACTGCTTATAATATTGAAAGAAAATAGATTTAATATCATCAAGATTATCATGTTTATGCCCCTCTTGATCATATATAGACATTATTCATTCTTGAGAATGTTTGTGTTTGAGATAATTGAGAAGGAACTTTGTTCCCTTGTCGCTTTCTTTCATCCAATGTACCCTATCCCTTAATTGAGCTCCTCGACCTTGATAAAATTCAAATCTTCTAAGTTTAGTTACAACAACAACAACATGCTATAGAGAGTTAGTTGGTGATGACTTTAAAAGAGCTCTACTTTTGTCCAATTGGTTTCTTAATATTTTTTCCATTCTAGATCTCTTTCTAGCCATTTTTTAACCATAAGATCTTAGGAAAGTAGTGCAATAGATAATAGCATATTCCACCATTATAACCATCATTTTGATGAGGTTTGTGGGCATCGTTCCAAATGGAGATTAGAGAAGCAAGGAAGTAAGGTTGGTTAAGGTCAGAAGTGTTGAGCTTGAAGGGTAGATTATTGGGGTGGGAGGAGCAAGAAGAAAGTTAACAGGTCAGCAAAATTGGGAAGTGATCTGAGAGAGGTAGCAACATCAACTTTAATAAGACCAAGTAAACTAGTGATGAGTATGAGAATCTATTTTATCTAAGATGGGATTAGAAACTCCCATGGTATTTCTAGTTAGGATCCAAACATGAAATTCTTTTTGAGAGAGTTTATGAGGGTTGAACCAACTTCTATCTTGGTGTTTTTACACCATGTTAAAATCACCTCCCCACAACCATTCAACTATGGGGAGGTTATTGACCATCCATTCCCACAATTTGACTCGAGATGAGGAATCATTGGGTGCTTAAATAGAGCAGAGACCAATAGATCTTCCTTAGAACAACAAGAAACACCACACAATTATTACTAGGATCCACTATTGAAGAAATAATAAATTTAGCTAACCAAGGTGCAATTCCTAACATGACACCCCCACTTCCCTCACTATGATTAGTGGTTTTAAACCAACCATCTTTCCATAAAGATTGAAGGGTAAGTTGAAGGCGAGTTTCTCCAATTTTGACCTCTTGTAAGAAGATTACATCTGGCTTGTCGATTTGCAGAGATTTCTTAACATGAACTTTTATTGAGGGGATATATAAACCTCTTACATTCCATGACATGACAAAATGATTCATTGGTTTTGGGGGTAGGGAATCCATATCCTTTGAATCTAGAACTTTGAATTGATTCTTCCATAGGAGTCTTGTTGGTGACATGGAATTATTGCCCTAGAGAGGTCCTCAATAGGGGATTTAGACCTTTGTTTGAGAGGACTTGGAGAGGGAGATCTAGCTCTAGGAGAAATGAGTTGATCCCCATAATTTTGGTCATTCAACTGCATATTCAAGATTTTCTTTCTTTTATTAATCATTCTCCATCCTTCCTCAAGGATGGCTTCCTTGTAAGTTGTTGGTTTATCTAAGGAAGAAGTGTTGGAATTAGGTCAGACAACTAAGAGGGGGGTGAATCAGTTGTCCCAAAAATTTAACATTTTCTTACTTTAATCTTCTTCCACAACTTACAAACAGATTAATGATGTAAACATTAAAGCGTGAATCATCAACACATGAGTAGAGACAAAATGAGCATATTTGACACCAAGATTTTTAATGTGGAAACCTGGTTAAGGGAAAACCATGGTGGGGGTTAACCCACAAGATTTGTACCCTATTAAAAGCACTTAGAATAAAAGAGAAGGCACATGCCTTCGGATGCACTTCCCAGAGCTCACTTCTCAAAAGAGGCTCACTGCCTACAAGAATTTGTGTTTAACATAGAGATAATGAACTAAGAAATAGCATCTTCTTCATGCCTAGTTCAGTCCTGTTGAAGGCTCACAAACTTCTACTTTGTCCCTCAAATACTTCTTTGCTAAATATTCATCCTCTCCTGCTCTTGTTCTTCTGCTCCTCCTCTTCTCTGCTCAGCTTCTGTACCTTTTTTAAGATTTTATTTTTTTCGCACCAGGACAACTTTCCTGCAACTCATCAACAATTATTTATATGCTTCATCAACCTTGGAATGAACATCAAGGTCGGCTTGACTTAACACAGATCACTATACTATCGACCAAACATAGCTAAGACTTGAATCTTCTTCCAACAACACACCACACTCTAGAGAATTGCTCTTAGATCATCCACAACACACTTGAATCATCCGGTCAACCAAGACTAGGAAGAACAACAACACAAAGAAAGAAATATTCACCAACAAGCTCAATCTTCAATGCAGACCTCCAACATAGTAGTCACACGATCCAGAGTCCTCCACAAGCACATTGAATTCAACAAAAACATCCACACTCCTCCAAATCATCAGAATCACTTGCATCTTCATCTGAAACCTTAAGAACACTGTCTACCATGACTGTCACAATAGAAAGATTGCTTGCGGACCTCCAAACCATGAACTACTTGAGTTGATGATACACACTGACTTCCCAAACATGCTTGTAGATCTGTAGATCATAATATTTCAATAGGGAGCAATCTGGACCAATTTATTGTCACTCTGTCTCTTCTAAACACAACAAAACCTGTTTGTACTCAGATGGCCATAGCTTTTTCAAAATCTTCATACAGACCTCTCATATCTTAACTGGAGCTACTTCAAACAATGCTCTACACAGCCATATGGTCCACATACATTGATTTTCATTAATTTTCTCAATATCCTCAACATTCCAGTCTTCTAAACAGGCAACAAAATAGGATATAGTTGACACCAATGGCAACAAGGATATGTTGACATCAATGACAATACCAATTAGGCACATATTTGCAACAATTTCCCCCTTTGTCATTGATCACAACATATGATGTGAAAAACTAATTCAACCATCAAGACAAGAACTTCTCCCCCTTTCTCTTATCACTTTTGTAACTATTTTCTTCACTGCTCCCCCTTTCATCAGCAACTAGTTTTTCACATGACTTCTTTCCCCCTTTGACATCAATGGCAAAGGGCACATATTTGCAATCTTTTCTCCCCAATTTTGTTTTAGACTAATCTTTAAAATTTGTATACTGACTACTCCCCATGAGTAGTATCTTAACATCAATCTAAATCACAAGATATGACTGTGAATTCCACCGGACTGATGCACCTTAGTGCATCTTAATTCTGATCAGGAGGGGTAATAACCCCTAACTTCTATCTGAGATACTCAAAAGTATCCTTGGGTAGAGGCTTAGTGAAAATATCTGCAATCTGATCCTTTAAAGAAACAAACTCCAATTTGACTTCATTCTCATTAACCTTCTCTCTCAAGAAGTGAAACTTGATTGATATATGCTTTGTTTTTGAATGCAACACCGGATTCTTTGAGATACTTATTGCACTTGAGTTATCACAAAAGATTGTAACAGGCTCGTCAAACACAATTCTGATGTCTTTCAACATTTGCTTCATCCACAAAACTTGAGTACAATTGTTTGGTGCTGCTATATACTCTGCCTCTGTAGTAGACAAAGATATTGCCTCTTGCTTTTTACTCATCCAAGACACCAATCTCCTTCCCAAGAAGAAAGCACCACCACTAGTGCTTTTCCTATCATCCACATCTCCTGCCCAATCAACATCTGTGTATGCATGAAGAGTGACATTATTATCCTTTGGATACCATATGCCATAATCAAGTGTCCCTTTGAGATATCTAAAAATTCTCTTGACTGCTACAACATGGGATTCTCTAGTATCATCTTGAAATCTAGTAACAAGTCCAATTGCATTCATGATATCAGGTTTGGTCTGAGTCAGATAGAGCAATCCTCCAATCATTGATCTATACCTTTTCTAATTTGCCTTAGGGGAGTCATCATCTTTACTCAACTTACATCCGGTTACCATGGGTGTACCCACTAGCTTTGAATCTTCCATTTCAAGTTTTTTCAACAATTCTCTCACATACTTAGAATGAGATATGAAGATGCCTTTATTTGACTGAGTGATTTGCAGACCCAAGAAGAAATTCATTTCTCCAAACATTGACATCTCAAATTCACTTTGCATCTAAACAACAAATGTTTTGCACATACTCTCATTTCCACCAAAAATGATATCATCAACAAACACTTCAATAATCAAGATGTGTTCATGATCAATTTTGATATAAAGATTACTATTTGTTGTACCTTTGCTAAAACCTAATTTTAGCAGATAGTTATCTAGTCTTGCATACCAAGCTCTTGGGGCTTGTTTGAGTCCATACAATGCTTTTCTCAATTTGCAAACCATATCTCCTTGATCAGACAACTAAAATCCTTTCGATTGCTCAATGTAGACTTCTTCATCCAATTCTCCATTTAGGAATGCTGACTTGACATCCATCTGATAAACCTTAAAATCTTTATAAGCAACAAATGCAATAAATAATCTGTTTGCTTCTATTTTTGCCACCAGAGCAAAAGTTTCTTCAAAATCAATTCCTTCCACTTGAGAGTATCCTTTACACACCAACCTTGCTTTGTTTCTCACAACTTCACCCTCCTCATTTAGTTTATTTCAGAAGACCCATTTAGTTCCAATCACATTTTTTTCTTCAGGTCTAGGAACAAGATCCCAAGTGTGATTCTTTTCAATTTGCATTAATTCTTCTTCCATTGCTTTCACCCAATATTCATCATTGCAAGCTTCACTGACTAATTTTGGTTCAATCTTTGAAATCAGAGAAATCTCCACTTGATCTTCAACAATTCTTCTTCTAGTTTGAACACCTTTGTTTCTATCTCCTATGATCTGATCTTCAGAATGATTCAACCTTACATACCTGGTGGTTTTGGGATTTGTTTGAACTTCTGATTCTTGATCTTTTTCCTCAACATCTGCACTAACTTCTTGAGTTACTGGATATTCCAGATCAATTTGGATCTGAGTCTGAGTTTGAACTTGCCTTACTTGACTTTGACTTTCATCTTGATCATCTGAATCATATCTGCAAGACTTGGAATGTCCTTCTTTGCTCTCATCAACTCTAACATTTGCACTTTCAACAATCTTTTTCAATCTCTTGTTAAAGCATTGGTATGCCTTGCTTTGAGTAGAGTACCCAAGAAATATTCCTTCATCACTTCTTGCATCATACTTTCCTAGATCCTCATCTCTTTTGATATAGCATCTACTACCAAAAACTCTTAAATATTTCACAGGGGGATGACCAAACCACAGTTCATAAGGTGTCTTACCATAATTGCATTTGATCTACACCTAGTTAAGAGTGTAGACAATAGTACTCATAGCTTCTCTCCAATAGACTTGAGGAACATTTGCTTCTATCATCATGGTCCTAGCAGCTTCTTGAATGGTCCGGTTCTTTCTTTTCACAACTCCATTCTACTGAGGAGTCCTATGAGCAGATAACTATCTTTTTATTCCTTGCTTTTCATAGAATGAATCAAACTCATCGAAGGTAAACACTCCACCTCTGTCAGATCTCAGACACTTTATCTTCACACCAATCTCATTCTCCACCATGACTTTGAATACTTTGAATTTGTCAAGAGCTTCTAATTTTTCTTTCAAGAAGGTTACCCACATCATCCGGGAGTAATCATTAATCAGCAACATAAAATATCTGTCTCCTTGCACACTCCTAATTCTAGTAGGACCACAAAGATCAGTATACACAAGTTCCAACAATCCACTTGAAGACTGTTCTTTACTCTTGAATGAAGTTCTGTTCTGTTTAGCCAATTGACATTCTTTGCACATGCTATCAACAAGTTTCACAAGTCTTGGAAGATCTCTTACAGCTTGAGTGGAACTTATCTTGACAATGTTATCAAAATTTACGTGACACATTCTCCTATGCCAGAGCCAGCTCTGATCAACATGAGCAAGAAAGCAACTTATACTAGAGCTACTTAAATGAAAGATGTTACCTCTAGTCTGAGTACCAGATGCAATTTCAATCCTGAATCTTTCCAAGATTCTGCATTTTCCATCCTTGAATCGGAGATCATAACCCTTGTCAACCAACTGTCCAACACTGTGAAGATTATGCTTCAATCCTTCCACATAGAACATTATTAGTGTTATTCTTACCATCAAAAGAGATGGATCCTCTTCCATGGATTCTACCAGCTGAGGTGTCTCCAAATTTCACAATTCCACCTTCATATTTTTCAAAGCTTACAAACTTACTTTTATCATGAGCCATGTGATGAGAACATCCACTATCAATTACCCATTCATCTTTTTCTATAACCTGAGCAGCCAATGCACTTTCCACATTAGCACAGCTAGCAGATTCAGTAGGCACTGGATCTTCTTCTTTGATAGCAATGAACACCCAATCACTTTCTTTAGAACCTCCATGATCAGATTCATCATCTGTGACTCCTTCTTCACCTGCTTCTTGGACATAGTAGCATTTCTTCTGAACTCTAGGTCTGTTAGGGTTTGGATTTGAACCTCTCTCCGGACACCTTAAGGCAAAATGACCAATCTTATTACAAGCAAAACATTTGAATGGCAATTTCCCTTCATACTTACCAGATCCTTTTGGCAATCTTTCGGCAAAAAAGGCTTTAATTTCATCGAACTCAGTTTCATCATCTTCAAGATCCTTCCTTGTCTTGTCAAATTTGTTTGATCTTCTTGAAGAGCTCTCACTCGGATCATATCTTTGCTTTCCATAAATACTGGCTTTGAATGCAGATTTAGACTTAGGAAGAGAATCACCAAACTCACTCATTTCAATTGCTGAAATCTTACCAACCAACTGATCCCTTGTAACAATTGTCACAGTCTTGATCTCTTCAATGGCAGTAACTTTATGCTTGTATGCCAGAGGTAAGGATATGAGAACTTTGGCAACAATCTCTAATTCTTCCAATACTCCACCAACACTCCTGATATCGGTCACAAGTTCATTCACCTTCTGCATGTAGGAAGTAATGTTTTCATCTTCGCTCATCATCTATCTTTCATATTTACCCTTCAGGCATTGTAGATTGGCACATTTGACATATTTATCACCTTCATATAGAGTTTCTAGCTTTTTCTAGATTTCATGAGTAGTTTTGAATTCCAGGACATTTGTCATTTCTGTATCATTCAGGGCACTCAACAATTCTTCTTTAGCTCGAATATTGTATTCAGCTTCCTTGAGTTCATCTAGTGTTGTAGGACCATTCTTCATAATCTTATACTCATTCTTAGTTATCAACCAAAAGGCATCACCCATACATTACAAATGACATTGCATGCGTACCTTCCAAAGTGAGTAATTTGTTCCATCAAATCTCAGACTTTCCTTCTTGTAAGTCGACATCTTGGATCTCCTCAAGTAGTCAAGCTTTTTTTAGAGGAACTGACTTTGATACCAATTGTTGGAATTGTTAGATTCAAGATAGACAACTGAGAGGGGGGGTGAATCAATTGTCAAAACTTTCTTTCCAATTACACACTTAAATCCTTTTGTGATTTAGCAGCATATCAATAAATCAATCATGGAAACATAATGCATTAAATCAAGAGCAGAAACACATCAACACATAAGACACTAGGATTTTGACGTGGAAAACCCAGTTAAGGGAAAAACCACAGGGTGATTAACCAAAGATTATATTCTCTGTTAGAAGAATAGAAAGAACAAAATGGAACATGCCAATTAGGGCTCACTGCCCAAGCACACTGCTCACAAGAGGCTCACTTCCTACAAGAGACATGCTGTCTACAAAATGATAAGTATCACATA
This sequence comes from Cunninghamia lanceolata, assembly GCA_027924645.1. Classification (NCBI taxonomy): domain Eukaryota; kingdom Viridiplantae; phylum Streptophyta; class Pinopsida; order Cupressales; family Cupressaceae; genus Cunninghamia; species Cunninghamia lanceolata. Next base: position 768,893 of record BSBN01000892.1, read on the forward strand.
CTTGAACTGGAGAATAGCATCTTCACCATGCTTGAATCAGTTCCATTTGAGTCCAATACTTCTGCTCTGCCTTTCAGTCTCCTCCTCTCTACCACACTCACATCTCCATAAGACATCTTTGAAATGACTTTACAACTCCATATATATGCAAGACATCAACTTAGGAATAATCATCTAAGTCGGTAAACATCTACAAGAACATCCGCAAGATGTGTAACTCATCCGATTGGCCAGTCTCAGGAAGAACACCATCATCCAGAAGTTATTCTTCAATTGCGAGCTCCAACTCTAATGCGGACCACCAACATGAACTGGACACGATCTAAAGACCTCCACAAGATTGCCTGAATCACCAAGAACATCCACACTTCATCTACTTACTAAAATCCTTCTTTCCTTCATCCAGAACCTCAAGAACACAGTTTATCATCACTGTCACAAAGGAATAGATGCTTGTGGACCTTCAAACCATGAACCAATTGAGTTGATACTTCATAAAGACTTCCTCAACACTCCCTCAAATCCACAGAATAGGATAATGCATTTCTGGATCTCACCGGACCTATCTGTATCACTTTGTCACCTCTGAACACCTGCCGGAACCAGTTTTACTTGACCAGCCACAAATTCTTCAGATCTTCATGCAGACCTTTGAAATCTTTACTGGATCACCTTAAGACACATATCTACAAACCCTTTAAATCGTATGCTCTGATCCTCATCTTATCTTGGACTTTTACCTTACTATCTTCACTATTCTTCACTACTCCTGATATGACCAATTTTCTCAATATCCTCAGCAAACAGTTCATCCAATCCTTATCATTAATGCAACAAGAGTATGTTGACATAAATGACAACATCGGTTAGGCCCATACTTGCAACAATCTCCCCCTTTGTCATTGATGGCAACATATGATGTGAAAAACTATTTTGACCATCAAGACAAGAACTTCTCCTTTCTGTCACAACTCCCCCTATCAGCAACAACCATTCACATGTCTTCTTTTCATTTCCTGCTCCCCCTTTGATTAGCAACCACTTGTTTTTCACATGTCTTCTCTCCCCCTTTGACATTAATGGCAAAGGGCACATACTTGCATTTCCACCACTTCATAATCATACCAGTTGCTCCCCCTGAGTAGTAGCTCCCCATCATCAATCTAGACCACAAGATATGACTTTGATATCCACCGAACTGATGCACATCAATGCACCTTAGTTTATCACAGTAGGGGCAATAACCCCTAACTTCTCCTTGAGATACTCAAAAGAGTCCTTAGGTAGAGGTTTAGTAAAAATGTTTGCAATCTGATCCTTTGAAGGCACAAACTCCAATCTGACTTCATTCTTGTTCACTTGCTCTCTCAAAAAGTGAAACTTTATGGATATATGTTTAGTCTTTGAATGCAACAACGGATTCTTAGATATGTTTATTGCACTTGAATTATCACAGAAGATTGTGATAGGCTCCTCATAGTCTACTCTTATGTCTCTTAGCATTTGCTTCATCCACAAAACTTGAGTGCAATTGCATGCTACTGCAATATATTCTACTTTTGCAGTTGACAGAGATATTACCTCTTGTTTCTTGCTCAGCCAGGAAACTGAACTCTTCCCCAAAAAGAATGCTCCACCACTGGTACTCTTCCAGTCATCCACATCTCCCACCCAATCCGCATCTGTATATGCATGAAGAGAAAAATCATGATCTCTGGGATACCACAATCCATACTCAACTGTCCCTTTTAGATATCTAAAAATCCTTTTGATTGCCATGACATGAGATTCTCTAGGATCAGCTTAAAATCTAGCAACAAGACCAACAGTATTCATAATGTCAGGTCTAATTTGAGTAAGATACAACAATCCACCCATCATTGACCTGTACTTTTTCTGATCAGCCTTAGGAGAGTCATCATCTTTGCCTAATTTACATCCGGTTACCATGGGAGTATTCATTGGCTTTGAGTCTTCCATCCCAAATTTCTTCAACAATTCTTTCATATATTTGGTCTGAGAAATGAAGATTCCTTTCTTTGTTTGGGTGATTTGAAGACCCAAGAAGAAATTTATTTCCCCAAGCATGGACATCTCAAATTCACTTTTCATTTGATTTGTAAAAGTTTTACACATACTATCTCTTCCTCCAAAAATGATATCATCAACAAACACTTCAACAATCAAGATGTTTTCATGATCAATTTTGAAATACAAATTACTATCAGCAGTACCTTTGTTAAAACCAATCTTCAAAAGATGCTTATCCAATATTTCATACCAGGATCTTGGGGCTTGCTTTAGTCCATACAGTGCTTTCTTCAACTTGCAGACCATATCACCATGATCAGACAATTGAAATCCATCCGGTTGCTCAACATACACTTCTTCTTCCAAGTCACCATTCAGGAAGGTAGACTTGACATCCATCTGATATACTTTGAAATCCTTGAAAGCAGCAAAAGCAAGAAATAATCTGACTGCTTCAATTCTTGCCACTGGAGCAAAAGTTTCTTCAAAATCAACTCCTTCAATTTGAGAGTACCCCTTGCGGACCAATCTGGCTTTATTTTTGATTACTTCACCAACTTCATTCAGTTTGTTCTAGAAGACCCATTTGGTTCCAATCACATTCTTGTTTCTAGGTCTGGGAACAACATCCCAAGTGTGATTTTTCTCAATTTGCATCAGCTCTTCCTCCATTGCTTTAGTCCAGTTTTCATCAATGCAAGCTTCATTCACTATCTTAGGTTCAATCTTTGAAATCAAACAATACTCATCTGAATCTTGAGCAATTCTCCTTCTTGTTTGTACACCTTTGCTTTTATCACCTATGATCTAATCTTCAGAGTGGTTCAGTCTTACATACTTGGGAACTTTTGGAGTTTCTTGCACTTCTGATTCTTGATCAGGCTCATTGAAGCTTATCTCTTCGTCCTAATTTACTGAATTAGTTTGAATCTGAATTGCAGAAGGGGCTTGGGCTCCTTGAATCAGAACACCATTCTGATCATCTTCATCATATTCATAAAACCTTGAGAGTTTTTCAATTCCTTCATCAACCTTCACATTTGTACTTTCTATAATCTTTCTCAGTCTCTTGTTATAACATCAGTATGCTTTGCTTTGAGTAGAGTAACCAAAGAATATTCCTTCATCACTTCTAGCATCAAACTTGCCTAGATCTTCATCTCTTTTGATGTAACATTCACTACCAAAGACTAAAATATCTCACAGTAGGAGTGATGCCAAACCAAAGTTCATAAGGAATCTTACCAGTATTGCTTCTGATTTGAACTCGATTGAGAGTATAGACTGCAGTGCTGATAGCTTCTCTCCAATAGATCTGAGGAACATTTGCTTCCATCATCATGGTCCTAGATGCCTCCTAAATGGTCTGATTCTTTCTTTCCACTACTCCATTCTGCTGTGGAGTCCTAGGAGCAGACAACAGTCTCTTTATTCCATGCTTCTCACAGAATTCTATGAACTCACCGGATGTGAATTCTCCACCTCTATCAGACCTCAAACATTTTAATTTTAATCTAGTTTCATTCTCTACCATAGCCTTGAATATTTTGAATTTCTCAAGAGATTCTAATTTCTCTTTCAGAAAAGTTACCCACATAATCCGGGAATAGTCATCAATTAGTAGCATGAAGTATCTATCACCTTGTACACTCCTGATTCTTGCCAGACCACATAAATCAGTATGAATTAGGTCCAATAATCTAGTAGAGGATAGTTCCTTACTCTTGAATGTGACTCTTCTTAGCTTACCCAACTGACATTCTTTGCACAAGTTATTAGTAGGTTTCACCAGTTTTAGAAGATCTCTTACATCTTGAGTGTTGCTTATTTTGATGATGTTATCAAAATTCACATGACACATCCTCCTATGCCATAGCCAAATCTAATCAACTTGAACAAATAAACAACTTTTATCAGTACCAACCAAGTGGAAGATATTACCTTTAGTTTGAGTACCAGATGCAATCTCTGTTCTAGAACTTTCAAAGATCTTGCATTTTCCATTCTTGAATTGGAGATCATAGCCTTTGTCCACCAACTGTCCAACACTAAGAAGATTGTGCTTCAATCCTTCAACATATAGTACATTACCGGTTGTTCTTTCCATCAAAAGAAATAGTTCCTCTACCTCTGATTCTACCAGTAGAATTATCAACAAACTTTACCACTCCTCCATACCTCTCCAAATCTATGAACTTATTTTTGTCACCTGTCATATGGTGAGAGCATCCACTGTCAATGACCCAATCATCCTTCTCTTCAACTTGGGCAGCCAGAGCTCTTTCCATAGTCTTATGATTGACAGATACAGAGGACATTGGATCTTCTTCCTTGATGGCAATGAACACCCATTCATTTCCAGATTTGTTCCCTATCTCTGATTCATCATCTGTTACTCCTTCATTATCATCATCTTCATGTACATAGTAACAATTCTTTTGGAACCTTGGCTTGTTAGGATTTTGCCTTGAAAATCTTTCCAGACACCTTGAGGCAAAATAACCAATCTTATTGTAGTTAAAACACTTAAAAGGCAATTTCCATTCATACTCATCGGATCCTCTTGGCAGTCTTTTTGCAATAAGAGCTTCAAGGTGAGCAGTTTCAACATCTTCTTCTTCCAGGTCTTTTCTTGCTTTTTCATACCATGATAGTTTCCTTGAAGAGTTCTCTCTTGGATGAAACCTTTGCTTACCTTTTACAGAGGCACTGGCTTTGAATGCTGATTCAGTCTTTGGGGGGCATCTCTAAACTCAGTCATTTCAAATGCAGCCAGTTTACCAACCAATTGATCTCTTGTGACAGTTGTATGGGCTCTGAATTCTTCAATGGCAACAGCTTTGATTTTATAAGACGTAGGAAGGGATCTAAGAACTTTTCCAACAATCTCATCTTCATCCAAGACTCCACTAGCACATCTAATGCCACAGACAATCTCATTTACTCTTGGCATAAAAGTGGTGATATTTTCATCATCTCTCATCTTCAGGTTTTCAAATTTCCCTTTTAGACTCTGTAACCTTGCACATTTAACATACTTGTCTCCTTCATGCAGAAGTTCTAGTTTTTGCCAAATCTCAAAAGCAGTTGGTAGATCAACAACAGTTGAAAGCTCTGAATCAGATAATGTGCTTAGAAGAGCCTCTATAGTCCGCAGATTGTTTTCAACATCTGTGATTTCATTTTAGGTTTTCAGGCCACCCTGTGGAGGAGTATACTTTGTTGAAGCCATGTTCTAGTACTGCGTTCCCATACATTGCAAGTGACATTTCATGTGACTTTCCTAAAGATTAAAATTGGTTCCATCAAACTTCAGACTATCCTTCTTGTAGGAGACATCCTGGATCTCCTCAAGCGGTTAAGCCTTTTTAGATGAACTTGGCTCTGAGACCAATTGTTAGATTCAGGACAAACAACTGAGAGGGGGGGTGAATCAATTGTTAAAACTTTCTTTCCAATTACACACTTAAATCCTTTTGTGATTTAACAACATATCAATAAATCAATCATGGAAACATAATGCATTAAATCAAGAGCAAAAACACATCAACACATAAGACACCAAGATTTTGATGTGGAAAACCTGGTTAAGGGAAAAACCACGGGGTGATTAACCCAAGATTATATTCTCTGTTAGAAGAATAGAAAGAACAAAATGGCACATGCCAGTTAGGGCTCACTGCCCGAGCACACTGCTCACAGGAGGTTCACTACCTACAAGAGACACATTGTCTACAAAATGATAAGTATCACATACTTGAACTAGAGAATAAAATCTTCACCATGCTTGAATCAGTTCCATTTAAGTCCAATACTTTTGCTCTGCCTTTCGGTCTCCTCTTCGCTACCACACTCACATCTCCACAAGACATCTTTGAAATGACTTTACAACTCCATATATATACAAGACATCTACTTAGGAATAATCATCTAAGTTGGCAAACATCTACAAGAACATCTGCAAGATGTGTAACTCATCCGGTCGGCCAGTCTCAGGAAGAACACCATCATCCAGAAGTTATTCTTCAATTGCGAGCTCCAACTCCAATGTAGACCACCAACATGAACTGGACACGATCCAAAGACCTCGAGAAGATTGCCTGAATCACCAAGAACATCCACACTTCATCTGCTTACTGAAATCCTTCTTTCCTTCATCTGGAACCTCAAGAACACAATCTGTCATCACTGTCACAAAGGAATAGATGCTTGTGGACCTTCAAACCGCGAACCAATCGAATTGACACTTCACAAAGACTTCCTCAACACTCTCTCAAATCTGCAGAATAGGATAATGCATTTCCAGATCTCACCAAACCTATCTGTATCACTCTGTCACCTCTGAACACCTGCCGGAACTAGTTTTACTTGAGCGGCCACAAATTCTTCAAATCTTCATGTGGACCTCTGAAATCTTTACTGGATCACCTTAAGACACATATCTACAAACCCTTTAAACCGAATCCTCTAATCCTCATCTTATCTTGGACTTTTACCTTACTGTCTTCACTATTCTTCACTATTCCTAATATGACCAATTTTCTCAATATCCTCAGCAAACAGTTCATCCAATCCTTATCATTAATGCAACAGGAGTATGTTGACATCAATGACAACATCGGTTAGGCCCATACTTGCAACAGGAATTAGGCCGAACAATTGAGAGGGGGGTGAATCAGTTGTCCCAAAAATTTAACCTTTTCTTACTTTAATATTCTTCCACAACTTACAAACAGATTAATGATGTAAACATTAAAGCATGAATCATCAACACATGAGCAGAGCCAAAATGAGCACATTTGACACCAAGATTTTTAACGTGGAAACTCGGTTAAGGGAAAACCATGGTCTGGGTTAACCCACAAGATTCATACCCTATTAAAAGTACTTAGAATAAAAGAGAAGGCACATGTCTTCGAGTGCACTGCCTAAAGCTCACTGCTCAAAAGAGGCTCTCTGCCTACAAGAATTTGTGTTTAACATAGAGATAATGAACTGAGAAATAGCATCTTCTTCATGCCTAGTTCAGTCCCGTTGAAGGCTCACAAACTTCTACTTTGTCCCTCAAACACTTCTTTGCTATATCTTCATCATTTACTACTCTTGTTCTTCTTCTTCTCCCCTTCTTTGCTCTGCCTCTGTACCTTTCTTAGGATTTTATCATTTTCGCACCAAGACAACTTTCCCACAACTCATCAAAAATTATTTATATGCTTCACCAACCTTGGAATGAACATCAAGGTCGGCTTGACTTAACGCGGATCACTATAATATCAACCAAACATAACTGAGACTTGAATCTTCTTCCAACAACACGCCACGCTCCAGAGAATTGCTCTTAGATCATCTGCAACACGCTTAAATCATCCAATCGACCAAGACTGGGAAGAACAACACCAAGAAATAACTCTTCACCAACAAGCTCAATCTTCAATGCGGACCTCCAACATAGTAGTCACACGATCCAGAGTCCTCCACAAGCACATTGAATTCAACACAAACATCTGCACTCCTCCAAAAAATCAAAATCACTTGCATCTTCATTCAGAACCTTAAGAACACTGTCTGCCATGACTGTCACACTAGAAAGATTGCTTGCAAACCTCCAAACCACGAACTGCTTGAGTTGATGATATACACTGACTTCCCAAGCATGCCTCTAGATCCACAGATCTTAATATTTCAATGCGGAGCAATCAAGACCAATTTACTATCACTCTATCTCTTCTAAACACAACAAAACCCGGTTCTACTCAGATAGCCATAGCTTCTTCAAATCTTCATGTGGACCTCTCATATGTTAACTGGAACTACTTCAGACAATCCTCTACACAACCATATGGTCCACATACATTGATTTTTATTAATTTTCTCAATATCCTCAACAATCCAGTCTTCTAAACAAGCAACAAAATAGGATACAGTTGACACCAATGGCAACAAGGATATGTTGACATCAATGATAACACCGATTAGGCACAGATTTGCAACAAGAAGTTGGTAGAGGGGACTGGGGAGGGTTATGAAGAGGATTTGTCATAGGAGAGGAATGACAAGTTGCAGTATTGGAGGAGGGGCTTGTTTGAGAAGGGGAATGAGATGGTTTTGGTTGAATGGAGGGGAGAAGGGGGAACAATACCTGGTGGAGACGTGTCGTGGGGGCGATAAACATGATCAACAAAAGGAGTGGATAGTGAAGAAGGGGTAGAATTGGCTTTGGGTTTATGGACATTGTTAGATTCATGATAAACAACTAAGAGGGGGAGGGTGAATCAATTGTCCAAAACTTTCTTCCAATTAAACACTTAATTCCACTTTGAGATTCAACAGCATAATAATAAATCAATCATGGAAACATAATGCATTAAATCAAGAGTAGAAACACATTAACACATAAGACACCAAGATTTTGATGTGGAAAACTCGGTTAAGGGAAAAACCACAGGGTGACTAACCCAACATTGTATTCTCTGTTAGAAGAATAGAAAGAACAAAATTGGTACATGCCAATTAGGGCTCACTGCCCGAGCACACTGCTCACAAGAGGCTCACCGCCTACAGGAGACACACTGTCTATAGAATGATAAGTAATACATACTTGAAATGAAGAATAGTATCTTCACCATGCTTGAGTCAGTTCCATTTAAGCCCAATACTTCTGCTCTACCTTTCGCTCCTCTGCTCTCTACCACACTCTCATCTCCACAAGATACATTTGAAATGACTTTACAACTCCTTATTTATACAAGACATTGACTTGGGGATAATCATCCAAGTCGGCATACATTACAGAGAAAATACATAAATACAACATGACTAATTACAAAAAGACTTTACGCGGATCAACACATTGTTGGTCACACAGATCTGAGACTTTAATCTTCCTTTAAGAACATGCCATTCATCACAGAACATCTTCAAGATCATCCATAGGATGTGTAACTCATCCGGTTAGCTTGACTTGGGAAGAACATCATCATCTGGAAGTAATTCTTCAATTAGGAGCTCAATCTTCAATGCAGACCTCCAACATGAACTAGGCAGAATCCAAAGACCTCCACAAGCTTTCCTGAAACACCAAGAACATCCACACTACTTTTGTTTCCTGAAATCATTCTCTCCTTCATCCAGAACCTCAAGAACATAGTATGTCATCACTGTCATATTGGAATAGATGCTTGCGGACCTCCAGACCACAAACCAATTGAGTTGTCAATTCACATTGACTTCATAAACACTCCACCAAATCCGTAGAACAAGATATTGTATTTTCGGAGCTCACCGGACCTATCTATGTCACTCTGTCACCTCTAAACATCTGCCAGAACTAGTTTTACTTAAGTGGCCATAACTTCTTCATATCTTCATGCGAACCTCTGAAATCTTTACTCGATCATCTTGAGACACATATCTACAAACCCTTTGATGTGCATCCTCTGATCTTCATCTTAGCTAGAATCTTTACCTCACTATCTTCACTGTTCTTTTCTATTCCTGATAGGACTAATTTTCTCAATATCCTCAGCATACAGCTCATCCAATCCTTATCATCAATGCAACAAGAGTATGTTGACATCAATGACAACACTGGTTAGGCCCATACTTGCAACAATCTCCCCCTTTGTCATTGATGGCAACATATGATGTGAAAATCTGTTTTAACCATTAAGACAAGAATTTCTTCCCATTGACACAACTCCCCCTATCAACAACAACCATTCACATGTCTTCTCTTCCTTTATTTCTCCCCCTTTGATCAGCAACCACTTGTTTTTCACATGTCTTATCTCCCCCTTTGACATCAATGGCAAAGGGCACATACTTGCATCACTTCAAAATCATACTAGCTACTCCCCCTGAGTGGCAGCTTCCCAAACATCAATCTAGATCACAAGATATGACTGTGAGATCCACCGGATTGATGCATATCAGTGCACCTTAATTCATAACCGGAGGGGTAATAACCCCTAACTTCTTCCTGAGATACTCAAAAGAGTCCTTAGGTAGAGGTTTAGTAAAGATATCTCCAATCTAATCTTTGGAAGGCACAAACTCCAATCTGACTTCATTCTTGTTCACTTGCTCTCTCAAAAAGTGAAACTTGATGGATATATGTTTAGTCTTTGAATGCAACACAAGATTCTTTGAAATATTTACTGCACTAGAATTATCACAGAAGATTGTGATAGGTTCCTCATACTCCACTCTAATGTCTCTTAGCATTTGCTTCATCCACAAAACTTGAGTGCAACTACCTACTGCTACAATATATTCTTCTTCTGTAGTGGACAGAGATATTGCCTCTTGTTTCTTGCTCAGCTAAGAAACCAATCTCTTCCCCCAAAAAGAATGCTCCACCACTGGTACTCTTCTGGTCATCCACATCTCCTGCCCAATCTGCATCTGTATATGCATGAAGAGAGAAATTATGATCTCTAGGATACCACAAACCATACTCAACTGTCCCTTTTAGATATCTAAAAATCCTCTTGATTGCCATGACATGAGTTCCTCTAGGACCATCTTGGAATCTAGTAACAAGACCAACAACATTCATAATGTCAGGTCTAGTTTGAGTGAGATACAACAATCTTCCAATCATTGACATGTACTTTTTCTGATCAGCCTTGGGAGAATCATCATCTTTGCTCAACTTACATCCGGTTGCCATGGGAGTACTCATTGGCTTTGAGTCTACCATCCCAAATTTCTTCAACAATTCTTTCACATATTTGGTCTAAGAAATGAAGATTCATTTCTTTGTTTGAGTGATTTGTAGACCCAAGAAGAAATTTATTTCCCCAAACATGGACATCTCAAATTCACTTTTCATTCGATTTGCAAAAGTCTTGCACATACTATCTCTTCCTCCAAAAATGATATCATCAACAAACACTTCAACAATCAAGATATTTTCATGATCAATTTTGAAGTACAAATTACTATCAACAGTACCTTTGTTGAAACCAATCTTCAAAAGATGCTTATCCAATCTTTCATACCAGGCTCTTGGGGCTTGCTTCACTCCAAACAATGCTTTCTTCAACTTGCAGACCATATCACCATGATCAGATAATTGAAATCCATCTGGTTGCTCAATGTATACTTCTTCTTCCAAGTCACCATTCAGGAAGGTAGATTTGACATCCATCTGATATACTTTGAAATCCTTGAAGGCAGCAAAAGAAAGAAATAATCTGACTGCTTCAATTCTTGCCACCGGAGCAAAAGTTTCTTCAAAATCAACTCCTACTTGGGAGTAACCCTTGCAAACCAATCTGGCTTTGTTTCTGACTACTTCACCATCTTCATTCAGTTTATTCCGGAAGACCCATTTGGTTCCAATCACATTCTTATTTTTAGGTCTGGGAACAAGATCCTAAGTGTGATTTTTCTCAATTTGCATCAGCTCTTCCTCCATTGCTTTAGTCCAGTTTTCATCATTGCAAGCTTCATTCACTGTCTTAGGTTCAATCTTTGAAATCAGACAATACTCTTCTGAATCTTGAGCAATCCTCCTCCTTGTTTGTACACCTTTGCTTTTATCACCTATGATCTGATCTTCAGAGTGATTCAGTCTTACATACCTAGGAACTTTGGGAGTTTCTTGCACTTCTGATTCTTGAACAGGTTCATTCAAACTTATCTCTTCTTCCTGATTTACTGGATCAGTCTGAATCTAAATTTCAGAGGGAGCTTAGACTTCTTGAACAAAAACATCATTTTGGTCATCTTCATCATATTCATAAAACCTTGAGGGTTTTTCAATACCTTCATCAACTTTCACATTTGTACTTTCCACAATCTTCCTTAATCTCTTGTTATAACACCAGTATGCTTTGCTTTGAGTAGAATAACCCAAGAATATTCCTTCATCACTTCTAGCATCAAATTTTCCTAGATCTTCATCTCTTTTAATGTAACATTTGCTACCAAAGACTCTGAAATACCTCACAGTGGAAGTGATGCCAAACCAAAGTTCATAAGGAATCTTACCGGTATTGCTTTTGATTTGTACTCGATTGAGAGTATAGACTGCAGTGCTTATAGCTTCTCTCCAATAGATCTGAGGAACATTTGCTTCCATCATCATGGTTCTAGGTGCTTCCTGGATGGTCTGGTTCTTTCTCTCTACTACTCCATTCTACTATGGAGTCCTAGGAGCAGACAACTGTCTTTTTATTCCATGTTTCTCATAGAATTTTATGAACTCACCGGATGTGAATTCTCCACCCCTATCAAACCTCAGACATTTTAATTTTAATTCGATTTCATTCTCTACCATAGCCTTGAATATTTTGAATTTCTTAAGAGCTTCTAATTTCTCTTTTAGAAAAGTTACCCACATCATCCGGGAGTAGTCATCAATTAATAGCATAAAGTATCTATCACCTTGCACACTCCTGATTCTTGCCAGACCACATAAATCAGTATGAACTAAGTCCAATAATCCGGTAGAAGACTGTTCCTTACTTTTGAATGTGACTCTGCTCTGCTTACCCAACTAACATTCTTTGCACAAGCTATTAGTAGGTTTCACAAGTCTTGGAAGATCTCTTACAGCCTGAGTGTTGCTTATCTTGATGATATTATCAAAATTCACATGACACATTCTCCTATGCCACAACCAACTCTGATCAATTTGAACAAATAAGTAACTTTTACTAGTATCAACCAAGTGGAAGATATTACCTTTAGTTTGAGTACCGGATGCAATCTCTATTCTGGAACTTTCAAAGATTTTGCATTTTCTAATTTTGAATTGGAGATCATAGCCTTTGTCCACCAACTGTCCAACACTGAGAAGATTATTCTTCAGGCCTTCAACATATAGTACATTACTAGTTTTGTTCTTTCCATCAAAAGAAATAGTTCCTCTACCTCTGATTCTACCAGCAGAATTATCACCAAATTTTACCACTCTTCCATCATACCTTTCCAAATCTATGAACTTATTTTTTTCACCTGTCATATGGTGAGAGCATCCACTGTCAATGACCCAATCATCCTTTTCTTCAACTTGGGCAGCTAAAGCTCTTTCTACAACTTTATGATTGGCAGATTTAGAGGGCATTAGATCTTCTTCCTTGATGGCAATAAACACTGAATCATTTCTGGATTTGTTTCCTATCTTTGATTCATCATCTGTTACTCCTTCATCATCATCATCTTCATGCACATAGTAACATTTCTTTTGGAACCTTGATCTGTTAGGGTTTCGCCTTGAAAATCTTTCCAGACACTTTGAGGCAAAATGACCAATCTTATTGCAATTAAAACATTTAAAAGGCAATTTTCCTTCATACTTACTGGATCCTCTTGGCAGTCTTTTTGCAATAAGGGCTTCAAGTTGAGCAGCTTCTGCTCCATCTTTTTCCAGGTCTTTTCTTGCTTTTTCATACCATGATAGTTTCCTTGAAGAGTTCTCTCCCGAATCAAACCTTTATTTTCCTTTTACAGAGGCACTAGCTTTGAATGCAAATTCAGTCTTGGGGGGGGCATCTCCAAACTCAGTCGATTCAAATGTAGCCAATTTACCAACCAATTGATCTCTTGTGATACCTAAATAGGATCTGAATTCTTCAATGGCAGCAACCTTATATTTGTAAGAATTAGGAAGGGATTTGAGAACTTTGCCAACTATTTCATCTTCGTCCAGGACTCCACCAACACATCTAATGCCACAAACAAGCTCATTTACTCTTGGCATAAATGTAGTGATATTTTCATCTTCTCTCATCTTTAGGTTTTCAAATTTTCCTTTCAGACTCTTAGCTTGGCACATTTAACATACTTATCTCCTTCATGTAGAAGTTCCAGTTTTTCCCAAATCTCATGAGCAGTTTTTAGATCAACAACATTTGTCAACTCTGAATCAAATAAGGCACTTAGAAGAGCTTCTTTAGTCCGCAGATTGTTTTCAGCATCTCTGATTTCATCTATGGTACGCAGACCATTCTATGGAGGTTCATACTTCTTTGACGCCATGAACTAATACTGCATTCCCATACATTGTAAGTGACATTCCATGCGACTTTTCCAAAGAGTGAAATTAGTTCCATCAAACCTCAGACTATCCTTCTTGTAGGATGACATCCTGGATCTTCTCAAGTGGTTAAGCTCCTTTTAGAGGAATTTGGCTATGATACCAATTGTTAGATTCAGGACAGACAACTGAGAGGGGGGGTGAATCAGTTGTCCAAAAATTTCTTCTAATTAAACACTTAAATCCACTTTGAGATTCATCAGCATAATAATAAATCAATCATGGAAACATAATGCATTAAATCAAGAGCAGAAACACATTAACACATAAGACACCAAGATTTTGACGTGGAAAACCCAGTTAAGGGAAAAACCACGGGGTGACTAACCCAAGATTGTATTCTCTATTAGAAGAATAGAAAGAACAAAATGGCACATGCCAATTAGGGCTCACTACCTAAGCACATTGCTCACAAGAGGCTCATTGCCTACAGGAGACACACTATCTACAGAATGATAAGTATTACATACTTGAACTGAAGAATAACATCTTCACCATGCTTGAGTCAGTTCCATTTAAGCCCAATACTTCTGCTTTGCCTTTCGCTCCTCTGCTCTCTACCACACTCTCATCTCCACAAGATACTTTTGAAACGACCTGACAACTCCTTATTTATACAAGACATCAACTTGGGGATAATCATCCAAGTCAGCATACATTATAGAGAAAATACATAAATACATGACTAATTACAAAAAGACTTTATGCGGATCAACACACTATCGGCCACATAGATCTGAGACTTCAATCTTCCTTTAGGAACACGCCATTCTTTACAGAACATCTTCAAGATCATCTGCAGGATGTTTAACTCATCTAGTCGGCCTGACTTGGGAAGAACATCATCATCCAGAAATAATTCTTCAATTGGGAGCTCAATCTTCAATGTGGACCTCCAACATGAACTGGACACAATCCAAAGACCTCCACAAGCTTTCCTGAAACACCAAGAATATCCACACTACTTTTGTTTACTAAAATCATTCTCTCCCTCATCCGGAACCTCAAGAACATAGTCTGTCATCACTGTCATATTGGAATAGATGCTTGCAGACCTCCAAACCACAAACCAATTGAGTTGTCAATTCACATTGACTTCATAAACACTCCACCAAATCTGTAGAACAAGATATTGCATTTTTATAGTTCACCGGACCTATCTGTGTCACTCTGTCACCTCTAAACATCTGCCAGAACCAGTTTTACTTAAGTGGCCATAACTTCTTCATATCTTCATGCGGACCTCTGAAATCTTTACTAGATCATCTTGAGACATATATCTACAAACCCTTTGATGCGCATCCTCTGATCTTCATCTTAGATGGAATCTTTACCTCACTATCTTCACTATTCTTCTCTGTTCCTGATAGGACTAATTTTCTCAATATCCTCAGCATACAGCTCATCCAATCCTTATCATCAATGCAACAAGAGTATGTTGACATCAATGACAACACCGGTTAGGCCCATACTTGTAACAATGACAATCTCTAATTAATTGTCCTTCTTTGCGCTAGTAAAAATTGGCATTAGGTTTGTTTAGGTAAGAAATAGGTTAAGTACAACTAAAGCCCGGTCCAACAAGTTGGAGGGTATCAAATAGTGTTTGGTTCAGGTCAACTTCAACACAAGCCCTAGGGTGAACACATAGTCTTGAGTATTTATTTGCATTATTTTTTTGGGATAAGGTGTCATTAACCTTGTAAATCCCAATATTGTATTATTTCATTTATTATTTGTAATTTGTAATTACCCATAAGGGATGTACAAATTTCACCAACAGTGGTAAAAATTAATTACTGGGGGCAGTAATTACGAAGTTACTACATTGGTAAGTTCTGAAGTTACCGATGGTAGTTATGGAGCAACATTTTACAATTGGTAATTGTAAATATCAAGAGTAATTGAGGGTATGTACCACCTTGGAGGAATCAACTATTTTTGGCATGTATGACACACATCATAAAGTTTTTGAGTGCATGTAAGAGAATCTATGACAATATGACAACTTATGACAGATGATTATTAGTTGTAAGTTGCTATTCTTGGCTCTAGGCACCCATATTGGCAAGATGCTATTTGGGGGGTGTTATGACAGAATCTATGACAGTTATGACATCATTTACTACCCTGTAAGAGTCTATTCTTATCGATGGATGCCCAAGGTTGCATGGTTGACTTGGATTGACAAGTGTTATGAGCTTGGAAGAAGTTATTGAATGTTGCATGATGAAGATTCCTAGGTGAGAGAAAATGGACGCCTTGTTTTAGGAGTGAAATACTTATATAAGTACAATGTCATGTATGTGTTGCATATCTAAGTTTACATGTACACAGGTGCTACTAGATTGAAGAGTGAAGAGGAGATTGGAAGTGGATGTATTGTAATTTTGTTTTGAAGATAATACAACTTGGGCCTCTCTTCTTGGTGGAGTTTTTTCCTACAAAGGTTTCTCCATGTAAACATTGTGCTATGTGTTTGATCTTCTATTCCATTATTACCTTGCGTTGTGAGATATTGCATTCTTATGTTGTTGATTTGTGCCTATTTGTTGCTGCTATCTTATGGTGATGTTATTGCTGTTATAAGTTCATCTAAGGTGGTTTTATCAAACATGTTAAAGTGACTGATTTTAACATCATAAATAAGTTGAATCTCTTCATGGTATCTAAAGGATTAAGCAAACTTATTTTCAAATTTGCATACAATTTTTAGATTTCTATTTTGTAGTAGTCAAAGCCTTGTATCTCACCAATTGGTATCATATCTTGGTGATTTGATGATTAACAATTGGATTAGAGATTGTTTGTTTATTCCAACAATTGGTATTAGAGATTAAAGTTGTTCCATGGCTTGCATGTGTTTGTATGTGCTTGCATGTTGCTTGCATGTGGTTGCATGTGAGTTACATGTACTTGCATGGACTTACATGTTGCTTGCATGTGCTTGCATGTGATGGAATCATGATAATTTGGTTCTAGGTATTCCTTCATTTTTTGAATTTAGCTTGTAAGGCTTGTGAATTTGTTGGAAGGAATTGTAGAATTTTGGAGGTATTTGGGCTGCAGTGGACACTCTATATGTTGGAATTGTTTTACAGATCTGTGAGACTGGAAACCATGGTATCTAACTTTCGGATGGATATTGTCAGTGGAATCTAGGTTGGGCTCTTGAGGCTCAGGGTTATGGATATTCATGGAGTTGGTCATGTGTTTGTTCCTTATAGGGTGGTGACCTGGAGCTCCTATTTGGAAATATATGAGTATCCTCTTGCATGGTGGTTATGTTCCTTTACCTTGTGGTCATGTGAAGTGAATGGGTGTTCATGTTTGATGGTTTCTTTTGGTGCCTAGGTCACATGGAAGAACATTTATTTTTTGGACTATGGAATGGAGTGCTTATGTTGGATTCATGGTTTTAGCCCTTGGTTACATGAATGCACTGGATGATTTACCACTGGTTGCATGTGGGTTGTGGAATTGGTATTTTAGTGATATGAACTCTTGAACAACCTAGTTCCTCCTCTTTCATATTCATGTTACTTTGGATATGTAGGTTTTACAGTTTTCCTGTTCCAAAAAAAGTTGTGGAATTGTAGATCTGTGATATTTCATTGTTTCAGATGACTAGATGTTTAAGTGATTTCAAATTTACAAAGAGATGGTTTTGTAGATTTTACATATTAACTAAAATCCATGGTTTGCAGATTTGTGGAAAGATTGTATTTAGACTCTTAGAGTATTCTGGATGGAAACAATTATAGATTTGTAGGGCTGCTTGGTGGGTTCTTATGATCTATGGTTACTCTTATGTGAATTTGTTTGGAAAATCAGGTCTAGTGTTGATCTTACTGTTTGAGTCTTGGAAATCTACATATTATTCCTAGTTATCTTTGTTCTACACGTTATTGATGTGGGGTTGAATCTATTTTTCAATTATTTGAGATTGGAGCACTGACCATGTTTTTCTCCTTAGAGATGTTGCATGAGTGTAGATATTGTAAATTATCTGATGAGGAATTGTTTAGTTGGCCTCTTCTTGGTCACCTTGATTACATTGGTATGTTTATTGTAGTGAGACAAAAGGACGGTTTGGAGTACCTGATATAGTTGTTCATTAGAATCTATAGCAATAAGTTATGGTGCATGAAAATCTATATTCACTTTTAGTGGAGTTTTTGGTAATGATGTTGGTCATGATACCATGTATACAACTCAGTATCACTTTCAGTGGGAGTTTTGTGCAATCACATAGTGTGTTCTATCTTCTTGGTTTGGAGATTATGGTTTACTTGCCCTTTTGGGAGTTGTTGTCATTAGAATGGGATGCTTTGATTATGTTGAGGCCATGAATGATCTTCATTTAGGATATGGTTATCACGATGTCATGAATAGCTTGGTTACATGTTTTTGTGGGAGCTTTTGACAGTGATGGTTTTATGTTTATCTTGTTGCCATGTATAGCTCGATATCATGGTTTAGTGGGAGCTTTGGTAGGATATGGTTATCTTCATGTTATTTGAAGAGGTTGCATTTGAATTTGGCATGGATTGATTGGTGGGTGCTCATGGATACTAGAGAGACTTGGGTTAGGTTGGATATTTCTCATGTTAAGAGATATGTGTTGGAATGGTTACTTGTTATGAAAGTTTTTCAACAATAAAGACCGAGGAGCTTACACCTTGAAATGGATGTGAGTCCATCATAGACCTGATAAGAAGGTTGTCTTTATTGAAAGCTTATATTGCTTGGTGTTGTATGCACAAGACAATCGTGTATCCCACTCTTGGTCTACTCGGCGGGTGAATGATCTAAGAGGTGTTGCCCGCCTGATTATTAGATGCATTCTTTATATGTATCTTGTCTTCTCTTGTGCATTAGTCTGGAATGTTCAGTTCTGAGGGCTTGTTGAGAAGTAGATGCATTATTTTATGTATTTCCATTGTTCTTATAATCTTGAACTTGGGTTAGTTTTGAGGATTTGGTAGGAGAGGTATAGGAGATGGTTAGTGGGTTTGGGCATATTCCCTTATGTTGTGGGAATGTTTGGCTAGTTTGATCTACTTTTTGTGAGAGGTTTACATCTATTGCTTCCATGTTTTCATTTGAGTTGAATGGTTAGATGTTGATATCCTTTTAGTTTGGGAGTGTTGAAGGAGATCTTACTTTACACATCTTGGCACATATTAGTGTGGTATAAGGACATGGTTTGATTTGTAGGTTCTCTCTTTCTAGGTATATTGTCTTCTTCCTGAAGGTCCTTATGTTTATGGAGTTGAGGTTTAATGGAGTCACATGATGTTGTTTGTACTTCATTGTTTTTTGGCAACACTTTGGTAGCTCCTTGATCACTTTCTTCATTGGTTTGGAGGACTTGGGAGAGTTATTTGGATTGGTAATGAGAGATGTATACTTCTTTGACACTATGATAGAGGAGTTAGCCACATCCTCTATGTGAAGTGTTATAGGAGGACTTGTTAATGCTATGATCTTGTTTTCAGATTTAACATTACCTATGCAGTGGGAGTTCCAGAAGGTATATGTGTTCTGTATGAGAGGGGCACCTCTCTTGGACTGGTTACACTTTACTGCAGTGAGTCACTTCAAAGGGTTTTTATCGCATGTCTATGTGTGTTGTTACCTTGGAGTCTTCTTTTGTAGGATGGTGGATATACAGACACTAGTTTGCAGATTTGGGTTGTTATGTTGATAGCATGAAGTTCTACCTATGATAGTTTGTTTACCCTGGTTTGGGGTATGGATAGTTTGGATGAGCTAGCAACTTGCTATGGTTGCTATTCCAATTTGGCATGAGTGTGGCAGTCACTCAGAGTCATTTGTTATCATTTGGATTTGATGCTTGTGTTCATGTATAGATTGGTGCAAGTTTCAGTGACAGTTGATATGTTTCACCTTGGCATGTTCCTTGTCCTATCATGGGTGACATGATGTGAGGATTTCTTGCTTGAGATGGTGGTTATGATGGTTTCTTTTCATGTATCTTGTTGGAGCACAAAAGCATGTTGAAGAATCAATGGTACATGGTTGGCTAAGGAATGTTTTCCCCTTGTTGATTTCCTATGGGTTGATTTACAATGTATAATGTCAAGTGGGAGAATGTTGGGATAAGGTGCCATTAACCTTGAAAATCCCAATATTGTATTATTCCATTTATTATTTGTAATTTGTAATTACCCATAAGGGATGTACAAGTTTCACCGGCAGTGACAAAAATTAATTACCAGGGGTAGTAATTATAGAGTTACTACATTGGTAAGTTCTGAAGATGCCGGTAGTAGTTATGGAGCAATAGTTTATGGTTGGTAATTGTAAATATCAAGAGTAATTGAGGGTAGGTGCCACCTTGGAGGAATCAGCTATTTTTGGCATGTATGATATATGTCATAAAGTTGTTGAGTGCATGTAAGAGAATCTATGACAATTGCAAGTTATCATAAGATTCTATAACAATATGACAACTTATGATGGATAATTATTAGTTGTAAGTTGCTATTCTTAGCTCTAGGTGCCCATATTGGCAAGATGTTATTTGGGGGGTGTTATGACAGAATCTATGATAGTTATGACATCAATTACTACCCCGTAAGAGTCTATACTTGTCCATGGATGCCCAAGGTTGCATGGTTGACTCTTGACAAGTGTTATGAGCTTGGAAGGAATCATTGAATGTTGCATGATAAAGATTCCTAGGTGAGAGAAAATGTGTGAGGACCGCCCTTTCTACTACTATTGTTATGACTATTTACAGTACTGTTATTGTTACTTTCATATTTGTGGGATAGCAATTCCCGGAATTTGTCAGACTATTTAACTTTATTATGTTTTCGGGAAAACTAATTGGGTGATGTTTGGATAAGTTACTTTTCAGAAAAATGAATTAGGGATGATGGAAAAATTGTAATATGATTTTTTTTTATTATGTTAAATTGTACTAAGGCATGAGAATGCATGTATTATTTAAGTTGCTTCGGCTATGATGAATTTATGTGGTTACTGATCTTGTAATTGAGTGTGCAGGGACTACTAATCAAACCACAGATTTCGGAGATCATTCCACACCTTGTTAATTGTTATTCCCTGTTAAGCCGATCTGGTTCCACGATGAACCAAGATCTCTTTGTGTTTGATGTCATGATGTAATGTGGTCTTTCGTATGGTCGAGTGGGTTAGGTTACCCTCATGTAATATTATTTTTATAAGTAAGTGTTGTAAAGAGATTGAATTTGAAATTTCTATTTTTATTTAAATTATGAGGCCCTTTTTCTTGTGCTTTACCTTGACCTGGGGTGTCTTGTTTGGGTTAAAATTGACCCTGGGTTCTACCCCATGGGTCCAGGGGCCCATTTGGCATGGGTAACCCTTGAGTAACCTCCATCTAGTCAACTTAACCTCCCCCTGAAGTTAAGTGGCGAAAATTGGAGGTAGGAGGGGACATGATGGGTTGTACCAACACTCAACCCATCCCCTCTACTTTACCCTAGATAAGAGATGCCATCCATTAGTAAAAGTTACCTCTTCTTTAGTAAGATTCCCCCATGTACTATGGGGACACCCATGTGAAGAAAGGAGAAAGAGGCATGGGTCACCTGTCTTGTTCCCATTTAACTCTTTTTTTTATTTCTCCCATGAGAAAGTGGAGTCACATGAAAGGATTAAGGAGTCCCCTTGGGAATGGAGAGTGACATAAGCCACCTGGACAGTATAGTGATTTTTGGGAAGGGTGAGGAGGTGACAAGTGTCACTTCCCCATTTCTCAAAATTGGAAAGAAAGAGAATTTTGGGTTATTTATTTTCAAATTTTGGGATGAGAGGGAGTGAGTTGAATTTTGGGGAAACTCTTTCATTTTGGCCTTACCAAAAATAGAGAAGTTAGTTTGGAAGATAGAGAAGAGAGAGGGAGTTGGTGGCTAAGCTTGGAAGTGAACTCTGTGGACTCTGCAACAACTTCATTCCAGGAGGGCTTGCAAGGTTGGTCTGAATTTTACCTTTGTTATGGTAGGACTGAAATGTGTATGAAATGTGTGTAACATATGTGTTTAAATTTGTTTCTGTGGGGTTCTTGTTGGGTGTTTGACAGAGCGTCTCCCATTTGGGAGAAATGCTCATCAAGTTTGGGGTAGGGGAGGAGAGATCCTCCTCGGGTGCATACCTGTTCCATCTTTTGGGATGTTGAAAGCCTTGAGGGCATGTATCTGTGACTGTATTTTTGACTTGAGAGTCATATACAGATTTCTTGCAAAATGTGATCACACTTGGTTGAGACCAAGAGATATTTATATGAGTTCATTTATCTGTCAGGGTGACACTCTGGAGTCGAGTGTATCCACTCTCCTGCCCCTTATGAAACTCACTGTAGTTGAGTTTCCGTATTGTGTAAAATAGCCACGGGTGTATGTGTGCTTTGGGATTGTTGTTGTTTCTGTTGTGGAGTGGAGTGTTTGAATACCCAGGTGTGAGTATGGTCTCCCTAGCTCGGGGGTGACCCTCTTGCGGGTCTACGGTAGGGAGGAGAGCTAGACAAGTGGTATTTTCTTCTTTGTTTGTCTTTGATATGCAGGTTTTTCTCTTGGAGCTTTCTGGTTGGCTATTTTATGAAGAAACAGATCATCTTCTTGTCATGAGAATTAGGCCTGGATTATTTCATAGAAAGGAAGAGAGAACACCTCTCTTGTTATTGTTGTAAATTACTGATATTCTGGGAGTGAAGAAAATCACCTCCCTGGTCTTGTTATTATTGGACTTTTATTGGTTGTCATAAGTTTTCAGTTGTATACTGTTTGGGAGGAGAAAGTTCATATCTGGGAAGTTGGTATTCATGTTTGAGAAGTTGTAATATGACTGTGCTTAAATTTTTAAGTTGATGTTTGCAACCTTTGTTCAATAGCAATTTTTGTGTTCAAGTATTACTGAAAGGAATAAGTTCGTTTTTGCAACTTAATCTGAGTTGTTTACATTGAAAGTTTGGAATTGCTTCACTAGTTGAAATGCTGATTTTCTATTCAATATTAAAATGGAAAAGACAGTTTTAAATATTTGTGTTATCCTCCCTATTTAATGGATTCTGTTAAATTAGAAGGATTAGAGGAAATCTAGCATGTAAATATAATCTGGTTGTAAATTTGCAAGTCTTGTATGTTTATAAAAATGGAAATTTATACTTTAAATGAGGGGATAGCTAATTACTTTTTGGTGAAATTGGCAGATATATATATCTAATTGTTATGACAATTTCTTATAATAGGTTGATTTGGAGAAAATGCTTAGAGTAGTGAATTTTAAAAAAATTGTGGAAATTGGTATTATAAAAATCTATAAAGAATATTTCTTTTTCTCTCAATAAATTTATAAATATATATATAGAGCTATATATATATTTCTCATTTTGAGTAATTATCATTTTAAGAAAATAAAAGAGTAATTGAAAGTAATTATAACTGTTATATATCAATATAAAAAAAAAAGGGGGATATATATATATATATATATATATATATATATATGAACTATATAAATATAGATATATATAAATATATTATTGTTGAAATATATATATATATATATATATTTATATATGAATATATATAAATATATATATATATATATATATATATAATATATTATTATTATAAGAACCAACGAATGGTGAAAGACTGTCAACATGTTAGCCGCGGATAAAAGAAACACAGTCGAAATTTTATTTGGGCGGTGGGGAGTAAACCCCACCGCGAGCTGTTATTACATATGGAGGTGTGGAGTGGGGCGGAGCCCCACCCACACCCCACGTCGTGGGAATGTGGGTGGGGCTCCGCCCCACTCCACATCTCCCCCCCCCTCCAAACCCTTATGCCCCCCGCGAAACCTTTCCGCCGCTCTGCGGCCACCGCGAAGTCTTGCCCGCCGCTCTGCGGCCACCACACATCCCCGTCCGCCGCTCTGCGGCCACCACAGATCCCCGTCCGCCGCTCTGCGGTCACCACAGATCCCCGTCCGCCGCTCTGCGGCCACTGCCGCCCATGGCCGCCATCTGCTGTGGGTTGAAAGCAATAAAAAAATGTAGGGCTTGGGCCCTAACAAATGAATGGGTTATTTGGTAAATAAATTCAGTTTATTTTTATATAGCTCTATATAAAGGCATATATATATATATTATATATGTCTATGTATATAGCTATATATATATAATATAAGAATGATTATATATATACATATATATATATATATATATATATATATATATATATATATATATATATATATATATATAGTTTTTTTTAAGTTGTGGGAAACCAATTTGTTCATTATTGAGATATTAAAATAAATATATTATATGTAAGTATGTATATATATATATATATATATATATATATATATATTTATTGGGCCCTCGTTTAAAATCGTTAATAACTATGTTTCATGGATATAGAGAAAAAAAAAAATATATATATATATATATAACAATTATAATCTCACAGGAGATGTTATTAAGTGTTGAACACAACAACCAAAGAAGCTATACTACCATGAACAGAGTTTTATAAAGTGGTGAACCACCTACATCTATTGACAACGTCATAAGAGTTACAAACAGTGTATGAATCGTAATTAAGAGTAACAGTAACAACAGTAATTCTAAACAAGAGAAAATAAAATTAGATGTAAAGTGAGTTTAGGAATATTCAGTGATACTCTGGAAAGAGTTTCTCGGAAGTTTCATCTGTTAACGTACTTTTAAACACCCGGAAAATGAAGAGGAAAATTACTCAACTCCTTGTGCAAAAGAACACTGGAAATAAACTTATGATGCCTCCACTAACAATCCATGTGGCCATATTAATCTCAACTGTAGCAAACAATCTCATATATAAACCTGTAAGAGGTTCCGAAGAAGGAAAAACCAACATTGGAAAACACAGAGGAGAAAATGCGCGACATATCTCACACGGGATAAGAGAACTAAGTTGACGGACCCTTCTGTCAATTGTGCTTAGGTACAAGTTGACTAAGTATTTACGAAGAGGAGGAACCTAGATCGGGGAAGATTAGGAGACTGAGTCCAGCGAAATAGTAAACCAGCCTATGTGACCGAGATCATCCTGAAATTAGGTTTAATATCAACAATAGCTGCAGTAATAACCCTGATTGACGTAAATCACGAAGAAAGGACAGGATGCACATAAAGAAAGTATAGAAAATGAAAGAGAGAGAGAGACCGAAATATAAACACACTAAATGAACTAAGAGATAGTTAAGGTAAGGGCGATAAAGATATAATCCAACTTAAGAACTTGTGGAAAGGGAATAGAGGGCAACCAAACCGCCTTGTTGAAAATGCTAAGTCATAGGATGGGTATGTTTCAGGAAACAAGAGAGGAGACAGACAACCGTGCCTGGCTGAAAAATGACTAAATAGGGAGATCACTAGCCGGTTTAGTTGGAACAAGGCGTCGAGGGGAGTGGTTCCTCTATCAGCGAACCACGTGCGTAAATGAGTGCAGCGTAATTCCCACTAACGCCGTAAGGCATTTTGCTACCGAACATTGCCGAGGGTGCGATTTAAGAACTTGGGTAATCTCACTCTTGCAATGACGTTAGCAGCATTGTATCGACCCTCTTGTTGATCTATATGTTTCCGTTTGCACGCCATTATACTTGTATTCCGTCGATGAGTATAGTGTTTCGCCATGAGAGAACACCGTTGAGCATGCGTACGCATGCGAAAGGGGTTTTTAGGACGGTGTGAGAAAAGTTTTTCATATCTCGTGTCATAACCACATGACAGATGTGGCTATGACACGTGCGAAGTGAGTTGTGACCACAAGGAAAATGTGGGCATGACATTTGGTATCAGAGCCAAGTTTGTAAACACTGGGCGTATTTGGGCACGTTATTATTCCGCAACTTTGGCTAATTAGTTTCTACCTTGTTTTGTAGGATGCCTCCCCGACGTGTTCGACGAGCGCGATCACGCCACACAGCGTCAGTCGAGGTGCACAGCGATTCCTCAGCCGAGGGACTGGCACCTGCAGATTCAGCAGCACCACCTGCACCACCTGTGCCACAAGCACTACTAGTACCACAGGCGACACCAGTAGCGGATATAGGTCCACAGATCTTACAGGCACTACAGACTATGCTAGACAGGTTACCACCAGTGATTCCTGAGCCACGTATAGAGCCTCGTGTTGCTCCGCGAGAGGAGCCACGTGCCGAGTCACGTATTGAGCCACGTATGGAGCCCCGCGTTGATCCACTAGCGGTGAGACGTGTGGAGCCCTTCGTTGAGATTCCTGACACAACAGTAGAGGAGGTAGGGTCGGCCTCCCGAGCACGGAGCAGGAGTCCTCCGAGACTTTTGAGACAAGAACAGGTTCAGCAGGGAGTATATGAGGATGGTGTGGAAGAGCCACTTGGGAGACTTAGAGACAGAGGGGACCCTATCAGAGATCTACTGAGGCTCAACCCACCCACCTTCGCAGGAGCTACAGAGGGAGCTGTGGCCGAGGCTTGGCTAATTAGCTTAGACAGGTGTTTCGCATTGCGACCATATGAGAGCAACACGAAAGCACGAGTGGCAGTTCATCTTCTTAGGGATGCAGCAGCCACCTGGTGGCGCACAGAGGAGTGCAAGCGCCGACTCTCCGTGGATACACTCACATGGGACACCTTCATTGAGCGCTTCAATGCGCGGTATTTGTCCGAACATTATAGACAGCGCAGAATTGATGAGTTTCATGATCTACAGCAGAGGGGACTCACCGTTACTCAGTATGAGAGCCGATTTATAGAACTTTCTCGTTATGCGGAATACCTCCATGACGAGAAAATCTTAATACACAAATTCATCAGGGGGCTAAATCACGGGATATCAGGACCAGTTCGTATGGCAAATCCCCAAACCATGAGCGAGGCTGTTGAAAAGGCCCTTATATCAGAGGAAATTCAGGGACGAGGACAGAATTCACGCCCACAGTACCAGGAACGAAATCCCCAACAACAGCAAAATTTCCGAAGGCCTCAAAACACAACACAGAGAGGAGGGTATAATGCTTCATCATTACCTCCTAGGCCTCCACAGCAACAGCAACATCAGCAAAAATCCAAATTTCAACAGAGGGGACAGGGAGGACAGAACCGTGGATGGCAGCAGCAGGGACCACGCAGGGATCAGAGACAGCAGGGTTCATCGGTAGGACCCGCAAGGTCCCAGCAGTCTTACAGAGGCTCACAGGGATCCACCGGACGGACCGGGCAACAACAGTCGGGCAGAACACAGTCAGGGCAGTTACAGGTTAGGGGACCATGTTACGTATGTGGTGGGGCAGGGCATCTGGCTAGAGAGTGTCCGCAGGGATTTACTGCAGGGGGTCAGCCCCGATCAGGAGGGTCTGAGCAGACCGTAGGTGACGTGGGCAGATCTCACCACATGTTTGCAGCGGTTGATAACCGCCAGGCCGATTTTCAGGCTTCTGTCATCGAGGCAGCAGGTACGATTAGAGACTTTCCCATCTCGATCCTTTTTGATTCAGGAGCTACTGACTCTTTTTTGTCTACATCGTTAGTGGAGCGTTGCAGGCTGGTGGCTTCTAGGCAAGACATTAGGTGGGAAGTTGAGTTGGCCTCAGGGGCTAGGATGTTAGTAGATACCTTGGTTAAAGACTGTGAGATCACATTGGGACCCTTCACCACAATATGCGACCTTAGGATTATGCCATTAGGGTCTTACGGAGTAGTTCTGGGTATGGATTGGCTTGCGGCACATAGAGCCAAGCTTGATTGTCGCCAGAGAACGATTAGCTGTTTAGATGATCATGGTTCGTCGGTTGAGATAGTGGGCATTCAAAAGCCCACGGCGGTTCGTATGATATCCGCACAACAGCTTAAGCGCTGTATGCGGAGGGGATGTCAGATGTTTGCCATCACAGTCAGTGATAGAGCAGAGGATGAACCTGAGGCTACTTTAGATGATCACCCTATCCTTAGAGAGTTTGCCGATGTGTTTCCGCCAGAATTACCTGGTATGCCCCCACGTAGAGAAGTGGACTTCCACATTGACTTAGTGCCAGGTGCAGAGCCGATATCCCGCGCACCCTATAGAATGACGACCCATGAACTCACAGAACTTAAGCTGCAGTTGGAAGAATTACTTGAGAAGGGACACATCCGACCTAGCGTTTCACCATGGGGCGCACCAGTGATCTTCGTGAAGAAGAAGGATGGGTCTCTTCGTCTATGCATGGACTACAGGCAGTTGAACAAGGTGACGGTGAAGAATCGTTATCCTCTACCCAGGATTGACGACCTTTTTGATCAGATGCAAGGAGCCAGAGTGTTCTCGAAAATCGATCTAAAATCTGGGTATCATCAATTGCGCATCACGGAGTCAGATATTCATAAAACTGCTTTTCGAACCAGATATGGCCATTATGAATTCACAGTGGTACCTTTCGGGTTGACGAACGCTCCTGCAGTATTCATGAGTCTCATGAACGGGGTGTTCCGTACATACCTAGACCGGTTCGTGATCATATTCCTAGATGACATTCTGATTTATTCACGGACTGAGGAGGAGCATGTAGAGCACTTGCGTCAAGTTTTGCAGAAATTACGAGAGCAGCAACTTTATGGCAACTTGGCGAAGTGTGCCTTCTTCAGGACAGAGGTGCAGTATTTGGGACACATTTTATCAGGCGATGGCATCTCTGTAGATCCATCTAAAATTAGAGCAATCCAGGAGTGGCCGGCACCCACGAACGTGACAGAGGTCAGAAGCTTTATGGGGTTAGCTGGGTATTATCGTCGGTTTGTCGAAGGTTTCTCCAGGATAGCACATCCCATTACTTCCCTTCAGCGAAAAGGGAAGGGTTTCACTTGGACCGAGCAGTGTGAAAAGGCTTTTGGAGTCCTCAAAGAGCGTCTTACGAGCGCTCCTATTTTAGCAGTTCCAGATCCTTCGGAAGAGTTTGTAGTTTGCACGGATGCATCATTAGAAGGTTTGGGAGCCGTGCTTATGCAGGATGGACGAGCGATCGCATACGAATCGCGGAAACTAAAGACACATGAGTTAAACTATCCTACGCACGACTTAGAGCTTGCAGCTGTTGTTCATGCCTTGGTTCGCTGGAGACACTTCCTCTTAGGGCGACGCTTTGAACTCCATTCAGACCATCATAGTTTGCAGTATATTTTTACACAGCCTAATTTGAACGCCCGCCAACGACGTTGGATGGAATTCCTATGCGAATATGACTTCGATGTCCATTATATAAAAGGGAAGGAGAACGTGGTCGCTGATGCTCTGAGTCGAAGACGCCACGAGATCCAGACCCTGACCTTGAAGATGGACTTGAAGGATCGCATCTTACAGCATCTGCCGGAGGACGAATGGTTTCTTGAAGTGCAGCAGGCAGTACTAAATCAGAAGGCCCTTGAGGGCAAATTTACAGGATATACCCTTGATTCTGATGGAATGCTTCGACATCGGCAACGCATCTATGTACCCCATGCGGGTAATCTTCGTACAGTAATCCTATCAGAGGCTCATAGAGCACCCTACGCAGCACACCCAGGAGTGAAGAAGATGCATGCTGATTTACGACAGCTTTATCATTGGGCTGGGATGAGGCGTGACATTGCCGAAATTGTTGCTCGTTGCCTGGAATGTCAGAGGGTTAAGGCCGAACATCAGCATCCAGCGGGACTGTTGTACCCTCACGAGATACCTGAATGGAAATGGGATACCATTTCTATGGATTTTATCGTTGGTCTACCTATGTCATCACGTCGCCATGATGCTATTATGGTGACAGTTGACAAGCTGACCAAAGTGGCGCATTTTTCACCAATATGTACAACATACAATGCACCATCAGTGGCAAAGGTGTTTCTTGATCAGATTGTTAGACTTCATGGGATACCTCGCCGCATTATATCTGACAGAGACTCCGTATTCACTTCATCGTTCTGGAAAGCCTTACATCAGGCGTTGGGCACACAGCTCAACTTCAGTTCTGCATATCATCCAGAAACCGATGGACAAACAGAAAGAGTTAACCAGGTGTTAGAAGACATGCTTCGCATGTATGTGATGGATCACCAGTCTAGATGGGAGGAGTACCTGTATCTAGTTGAATTCGCCTACAATAATGGGCATCATAGCTCGTTGGGTATGCCTCCTTTCCAGGCATTATATGGCAGACCATGCAGAACACCTTTGAGTTGGGATCGTATAGAGGACAGAACAGTCATCGGCCCAGAGATAGTTCAGAATATGGAACTGCAAGTTAAACAGATAAGACAGAGGCTTCTGGAAGCACAGGACAGGCAGAAAAAGTATGCTGATGCTAAGAGGACAGACCGAAGCTTCACTGTGGGGGAAAGAGTATTTTTGAGAGTGCGGCCGCACAAAAGTCCAATCCGTTACGGAAAAGGCTCTAAACTCGCACCTCGATTTGTAGGACCTTTCGAAATCTTGGAGCGGATAGGACCAGTAGCCTATCGTCTAGCCTTGCCACCTAGCCTGTCACGTATCCACGATGTATTTCATGTATCAGTTTTACGTCAATATATTTCTGACTTATCTCATGTGTTGGATTGGAGTGCTCTTCAGGTAGAGGCAGACGGACAACTGGCGTTGGAGCCAATTCGCATATTGGCTCGACGGAAGCTGGCCCTTCGAGGTCGAGAGCTGGACCAGGTTAGAGTCCAATGGGACTTATACGACGAAGTCACTGCAACATGGGAAGATGCAGAGCGATTGAAGACCCTGTATCCTCACCTTTTTGACGACTTCCAGGAGGAAGTACCGTCTTAGGGGGAGAGGATGTGAGGACCGCCCTTTCTACTACTATTGTTATGACTATTTACAGTACTGTTATTGTTACTTTCATATTTGTGGGATAGCAATTCCCGGAATTTGTCAGACTATTTAACTTTATTATGTTTTCGGGAAAACTAATTGGGTGATGTTTGGATAAGTTACTTTTCAGAAAAATGAATTAGGGATGATGGAAAAATTGTAATATGATTTTTTTTTATTATGTTAAATTGTACTAAGGCATGAGAATGCATGTATTATTTAAGTTGCTTCGGCTATGATGAATTTATGTGGTTACTGATCTTGTAATTGAGTGTGCAGGGACTACTAATCAAACCACAGATTTCGGAGATCATTCCACACCTTGTTAATTGTTATTCCCTGTTAAGCCGATCTGGTTCCACGATGAACCAAGATCTCTTTGTGTTTGATGTCATGATGTAATGTGGTCTTTCGTATGGTCGAGTGGGTTAGGTTACCCTCATGTAATATTATTTTTATAAGTAAGTGTTGTAAAGAGATTGAATTTGAAATTTCTATTTTTATTTAAATTATGAGGCCCTTTTTCTTGTGCTTTACCTTGACCTGGGGTGTCTTGTTTGGGTTAAAATTGACCCTGGGTTCTACCCCATGGGTCCAGGGGCCCATTTGGCATGGGTAACCCTTGAGTAACCTCCATCTAGTCAACTTAACCTCCCCCTGAAGTTAAGTGGCGAAAATTGGAGGTAGGAGGGGACATGATGGGTTGTACCAACACTCAACCCATCCCCTCTACTTTACCCTAGATAAGAGATGCCATCCATTAGTAAAAGTTACCTCTTCTTTAGTAAGATTCCCCCATGTACTATGGGGACACCCATGTGAAGAAAGGAGAAAGAGGCATGGGTCACCTGTCTTGTTCCCATTTAACTCTTTTTTTTATTTCTCCCATGAGAAAGTGGAGTCACATGAAAGGATTAAGGAGTCCCCTTGGGAATGGAGAGTGACATAAGCCACCTGGACAGTATAGTGATTTTTGGGAAGGGTGAGGAGGTGACAAGTGTCACTTCCCCATTTCTCAAAATTGGAAAGAAAGAGAATTTTGGGTTATT
The DNA here is from genome assembly GCA_027924645.1 of Cunninghamia lanceolata. Classification (NCBI taxonomy): domain Eukaryota; kingdom Viridiplantae; phylum Streptophyta; class Pinopsida; order Cupressales; family Cupressaceae; genus Cunninghamia; species Cunninghamia lanceolata. The sequence continues at coordinate 800,895 of BSBN01000892.1, forward strand.
TATTTTCAAATTTTGGGATGAGAGGGAGTGAGTTGAATTTTGGGGAAACTCTTTCATTTTGGCCTTACCAAAAATAGAGAAGTTAGTTTGGAAGATAGAGAAGAGAGAGGGAGTTGGTGGCTAAGCTTGGAAGTGAACTCTGTGGACTCTGCAACAACTTCATTCCAGGAGGGCTTGCAAGGTTGGTCTGAATTTTACCTTTGTTATGGTAGGACTGAAATGTGTATGAAATGTGTGTAACATATGTGTTTAAATTTGTTTCTGTGGGGTTCTTGTTGGGTGTTTGACAGAGCGTCTCCCATTTGGGAGAAATGCTCATCAAGTTTGGGGTAGGGGAGGAGAGATCCTCCTCGGGTGCATACCTGTTCCATCTTTTGGGATGTTGAAAGCCTTGAGGGCATGTATCTGTGACTGTATTTTTGACTTGAGAGTCATATACAGATTTCTTGCAAAATGTGATCACACTTGGTTGAGACCAAGAGATATTTATATGAGTTCATTTATCTGTCAGGGTGACACTCTGGAGTCGAGTGTATCCACTCTCCTGCCCCTTATGAAACTCACTGTAGTTGAGTTTCCGTATTGTGTAAAATAGCCACGGGTGTATGTGTGCTTTGGGATTGTTGTTGTTTCTGTTGTGGAGTGGAGTGTTTGAATACCCAGGTGTGAGTATGGTCTCCCTAGCTCGGGGGTGACCCTCTTGCGGGTCTACGGTAGGGAGGAGAGCTAGACAAGTGGTATTTTCTTCTTTGTTTGTCTTTGATATGCAGGTTTTTCTCTTGGAGCTTTCTGGTTGGCTATTTTATGAAGAAACAGATCATCTTCTTGTCATGAGAATTAGGCCTGGATTATTTCATAGAAAGGAAGAGAGAACACCTCTCTTGTTATTGTTGTAAATTACTGATATTCTGGGAGTGAAGAAAATCACCTCCCTGGTCTTGTTATTATTGGACTTTTATTGGTTGTCATAAGTTTTCAGTTGTATACTGTTTGGGAGGAGAAAGTTCATATCTGGGAAGTTGGTATTCATGTTTGAGAAGTTGTAATATGACTGTGCTTAAATTTTTAAGTTGATGTTTGCAACCTTTGTTCAATAGCAATTTTTGTGTTCAAGTATTACTGAAAGGAATAAGTTCGTTTTTGCAACTTAATCTGAGTTGTTTACATTGAAAGTTTGGAATTGCTTCACTAGTTGAAATGCTGATTTTCTATTCAATATTAAAATGGAAAAGACAGTTTTAAATATTTGTGTTATCCTCCCTATTTAATGGATTCTGTTAAATTAGAAGGATTAGAGGAAATCTAGCATGTAAATATAATCTGGTTGTAAATTTGCAAGTCTTGTATGTTTATAAAAATGGAAATTTATACTTTAAATGAGGGGATAGCTAATTACTTTTTGGTGAAATTGGCAGATATATATATCTAATTGTTATGACAATTTCTTATAATAGGTTGATTTGGAGAAAATGCTTAGAGTAGTGAATTTTAAAAAAATTGTGGAAATTGGTATTATAAAAATCTATAAAGAATATTTCTTTTTCTCTCAATAAATTTATAAATATATATATAGAGCTATATATATATTTCTCATTTTGAGTAATTATCATTTTAAGAAAATAAAAGAGTAATTGAAAGTAATTATAACTGTTATATATCAATATAAAAAAAAAAGGGGGATATATATATATATATATATATATATATATATATGAACTATATAAATATAGATATATATAAATATATTATTGTTGAAATATATATATATATATATATATTTATATATGAATATATATAAATATATATATATATATATATATATATAATATATTATTATTATAAGAACCAACGAATGGTGAAAGACTGTCAACATGTTAGCCGCGGATAAAAGAAACACAGTCGAAATTTTATTTGGGCGGTGGGGAGTAAACCCCACCGCGAGCTGTTATTACATATGGAGGTGTGGAGTGGGGCGGAGCCCCACCCACACCCCACGTCGTGGGAATGTGGGTGGGGCTCCGCCCCACTCCACATCTCCCCCCCCCTCCAAACCCTTATGCCCCCCGCGAAACCTTTCCGCCGCTCTGCGGCCACCGCGAAGTCTTGCCCGCCGCTCTGCGGCCACCACACATCCCCGTCCGCCGCTCTGCGGCCACCACAGATCCCCGTCCGCCGCTCTGCGGTCACCACAGATCCCCGTCCGCCGCTCTGCGGCCACTGCCGCCCATGGCCGCCATCTGCTGTGGGTTGAAAGCAATAAAAAAATGTAGGGCTTGGGCCCTAACAAATGAATGGGTTATTTGGTAAATAAATTCAGTTTATTTTTATATAGCTCTATATAAAGGCATATATATATATATTATATATGTCTATGTATATAGCTATATATATATAATATAAGAATGATTATATATATACATATATATATATATATATATATATATATATATATATATATATATATATATATATATAGTTTTTTTTAAGTTGTGGGAAACCAATTTGTTCATTATTGAGATATTAAAATAAATATATTATATGTAAGTATGTATATATATATATATATATATATATATATATATATATATTTATTGGGCCCTCGTTTAAAATCGTTAATAACTATGTTTCATGGATATAGAGAAAAAAAAAAATATATATATATATATATAACAATTATAATCTCACAGGAGATGTTATTAAGTGTTGAACACAACAACCAAAGAAGCTATACTACCATGAACAGAGTTTTATAAAGTGGTGAACCACCTACATCTATTGACAACGTCATAAGAGTTACAAACAGTGTATGAATCGTAATTAAGAGTAACAGTAACAACAGTAATTCTAAACAAGAGAAAATAAAATTAGATGTAAAGTGAGTTTAGGAATATTCAGTGATACTCTGGAAAGAGTTTCTCGGAAGTTTCATCTGTTAACGTACTTTTAAACACCCGGAAAATGAAGAGGAAAATTACTCAACTCCTTGTGCAAAAGAACACTGGAAATAAACTTATGATGCCTCCACTAACAATCCATGTGGCCATATTAATCTCAACTGTAGCAAACAATCTCATATATAAACCTGTAAGAGGTTCCGAAGAAGGAAAAACCAACATTGGAAAACACAGAGGAGAAAATGCGCGACATATCTCACACGGGATAAGAGAACTAAGTTGACGGACCCTTCTGTCAATTGTGCTTAGGTACAAGTTGACTAAGTATTTACGAAGAGGAGGAACCTAGATCGGGGAAGATTAGGAGACTGAGTCCAGCGAAATAGTAAACCAGCCTATGTGACCGAGATCATCCTGAAATTAGGTTTAATATCAACAATAGCTGCAGTAATAACCCTGATTGACGTAAATCACGAAGAAAGGACAGGATGCACATAAAGAAAGTATAGAAAATGAAAGAGAGAGAGAGACCGAAATATAAACACACTAAATGAACTAAGAGATAGTTAAGGTAAGGGCGATAAAGATATAATCCAACTTAAGAACTTGTGGAAAGGGAATAGAGGGCAACCAAACCGCCTTGTTGAAAATGCTAAGTCATAGGATGGGTATGTTTCAGGAAACAAGAGAGGAGACAGACAACCGTGCCTGGCTGAAAAATGACTAAATAGGGAGATCACTAGCCGGTTTAGTTGGAACAAGGCGTCGAGGGGAGTGGTTCCTCTATCAGCGAACCACGTGCGTAAATGAGTGCAGCGTAATTCCCACTAACGCCGTAAGGCATTTTGCTACCGAACATTGCCGAGGGTGCGATTTAAGAACTTGGGTAATCTCACTCTTGCAATGACGTTAGCAGCATTGTATCGACCCTCTTGTTGATCTATATGTTTCCGTTTGCACGCCATTATACTTGTATTCCGTCGATGAGTATAGTGTTTCGCCATGAGAGAACACCGTTGAGCATGCGTACGCATGCGAAAGGGGTTTTTAGGACGGTGTGAGAAAAGTTTTTCATATCTCGTGTCATAACCACATGACAGATGTGGCTATGACACGTGCGAAGTGAGTTGTGACCACAAGGAAAATGTGGGCATGACAAAATGGACGTGTTGTTTTAGGAGTGAAATACTTCTATAAGTACAATGCCATGTATATGTTGCATATCTAAGTTTACAAGTACACAGGTGTTGTTGGATCGAAGAGTGAAGAGGAGATTGGAAGTGGATGTATTGTAATCTTGTTTTGAATATAATACAACTTGGCCCTCTCTTCTTGGTGGAGTTTTTTCCCGCAAGGGTTTCTCCACATAAACACGTTGTTATGTGTTTGATCTTCTATTCCATTGTTACCTTGTGTTGTGAGATCTTGCATTCTTATGTTGTTGATTTGTGCCTCTTTGTTGCTGCTATCTTATGGTGATGTTATTGCTATTAGAAGTTCATTTAAGGTGGTTTTATCAAGCATGATAAAGTGGCCAATTTTAGCATCATAAATAAATTGAATCTCTTTATGGTATTTCAAGGATTAAGCAAACTTATTTTTCAGATTTGCATACAATTTTTAGATTTCTATTTTGTAGTAGTCAAAGCCTTGTATCTCACCAATTGGTATCATATCTTGGTGATTTGATGATTAACAATTGGATTATAGATTATTCATTTATTCCAACAATTTTTGCACCATAAAACTTTGCCTAATTAAGTTGCTATGTCTTTGAGAAATGGTAAGAAAGCCAAATTCAGAAAGGGGAATTCTACCCACATTGGGTAACAAGAATTAGAAGCTCCCTTAGGGTGGAAGTCAAAATCCCATGCCTGTAAATAACAAATTTGGCCACATATTTGTCCAAGAACCATAATGCAGGGTTGCTGTAGATGTTCAACTAAACAAAATGTGCATGAAATATATCCCTTACAGAGACCTCAGATAGATTCTATCATCCAACCCCTATTTTCCCAATGGGTTTTTGCCCATTTATAGAAATCTTGTTCAGAAGGAACTCCTTGAAGGAAAAGCAAATTTGACACATTTTGATTGAAGGACTTCTAAAGTTGACACGTTTTGATTGATACAACTCCGATTTAAGAGCATGTAATGTATTTTTTCTATGATATAAATAGATGTAAGGCCTATAATAAAAAAGGGGGAGATTTTTCTGTAATAGTCTTAGGTCGTTTTGGGTGTTTCTTAGAACTAATCCAATATTTAGTAATTGTGCCTTCAACCTTTTATGCAGTTTGTTCTTAGCTCAAATATAAAAGGAAAATTGTCATTTTGTGCTATAGATGTGTTTTATAGAGCATTTTCTCTCATTTTATTTTAATAGTTAGCCTTTATTTGCTTGCTTGTTGATTAATGGTTTGTTGTTGATTAATAATAATGCATGTAAGTGTCCTTTATTACAATAATATTTCATTGTAATTTAGGCAGTGATCAAATCTTGTGCAAGATTCATATCAATTAAAATGTCATCATTCGATGCATCACCTTAGAATTGCTTTATTTTATAATTTCTCTCCCTTTCTTCCTCTATGTTTAGAAGAGCACATTGAATACTATATGAAGAACCAACTTCTAAATCCTAGAGGTTATCTCATAGGTTGCGTCCCACACTTGTGAGGTTAGCCATGTTGGTACATGTTTATACCTTAGGTATAAATTTGAATATCAGTTTTGTCACGCCCAGTAGGACTCAAAAATCAAATTCTCAATGATACATCTTGTGGGAATTGTATAGTGGTCAAGATCCTATTTTATGAGCAAAAGACTTGTAACTAGATCACTCTCAGCTTCCAATCTGGGTCTTTTAGTTCCCCCTTTGGTTCTCAGTCCTAGAAGAAGAATCATATAATTGAATTTGCCATATTGAATTTCTCTCCCCTTTCTTCCTCTATGTTTAGAAGAGAACATTGAATACTATATGAAGAGACAACTTCTAAATCCTAGAGGTTATCTCATAGGTTACGTCCCATGCTTGTGAGGTTTCCCATGTTGGTACATGTTTATACCTTAAGTATAAATTTGAATAACAACTGTTTTGGCATGCCTAGTGGGACTCAAAAATTAAATTCTTGATGATACATCTTGTGGGAATCATATTAGTGGTCAAGATCCTATTTTATGAGCAAAAGACTTGTAACTAGATCACTCTCGACTTCTAATTTGGGTCTTTTAGTCCCCCCTTTGGTTGTCAGTCCTAGAAGAAGAATCATATAATTAAATTTTCCACCACCATTTCAAATGATAGCTAGAGTGCCTGGAAAATTTGTAAACTAGAATACTAGTAGCCCCTTGATCCCTCCAGTCCTACTAGCAACTCGGGTCCCATTCCCACAAATGTCTTGAAAGATTTACACAAATTTATAGGGGAGGACTTCAAGACTCCTGAAGAACATCTAAGGGATGTTGCAAATATTTGCATGGTACACTTTGTCACCAAACATAATGTAACCTTCAGATTGCTCACAACTCCTTTTAAAAGGAAAGCACATGATTGGTACCGATCATTAGCACCAAATTCAATAGACTCCTAGGACCAACTAAGAAATACTTTTTTGAAAGGTTTAAAGAGAAGGGAGATCAATATTCATTGTTATAATAGTTTATCACTATAAAGAGACCTCTACAAAAAGCCATCATTAACTTTAATTCACATTTTCAAAAGACCTCGAGAAGAATTCCAATAGCTGTACGATCACTGGCTAAGATGGCGTTCATTTGATATCTCAAGACTTAATTCTAATATTTCTATAATGATTCAATCATTGGGAGGGCAAAGCCTTCCAATATCTTATGACTTAGTAGTTAGAGGAGAGAAGAGATTGATAGATGCAGGAAGACTTCCTGCTCAACCTCTCATGTCCATGTTCCTAAAGTTTTCACTCCCATTGCAAGAAGAACTATTGAAGGTTAATCCCTCTTTGACAAGTACACACCAAGTGCCTCCTTCCATGTATATCCATCCTTTCACCCAAGTCCCAATATCTTCAACTCTAGTACCTCAAGCATCATCACAAATTGATGATATGAAAAGTATTTTGTGTAGTTTCTCAAATGAAATCATCAACTTGAGGAAACAACAAGTTACATATCCTAGACCTACCTATCAAAATACTCAAGGATTTAAACCTTAGTATCAGCCCAATAGGTATCAGAACTCGCAAGGTCTAGGGAAGACTCAACAAAAAACATCAAATCAAATCGTGTTGGTACCATCTCCATTGCACTAGCTCCCACATAATCCAATAAGGGACTTAGTCCCAAGACATAATAAATTTGCAAATGATGCAAATACATGATGCTTTCTCTATAATGATGCTTATATACCCAAATCATGTCTAAGAGGAAATTTGCAACAAAAGATAATAGAACAAAGGCAATAAAGTATGCAAGGAGGAGTTCAAGTAGGAGAAACTCCCTATCAATCCTTGGGGGTACAAAGTGTTGTCCTAGTTGCTCAAAATGCAAGGAATGTCTCTCAAACAAGAGAAAGAAATCACCTCCCAACATGCATTATTCTCTTGGGTGGAAGAAGAAGCAATCTTCACAAATGATCCATCCTCTTCCAAAGCTCTAGAAATGCAATTTAATTACTTCACAAGATCAAAAAGGAGAATCCAAATACAAAATTATGCCTATAACTAGTGATCTAGAAAATGTTAGTTGTTCAAAATTTTAATTTGGTACTAGAGAGGCCTAATAACGAAGTCTTCCTAGCACAACCTATTAGAATGCCTAATCTAGTAGTTGAAAGACCAAAATATCAGGGAAATCTGGGATATAGTACAAAATCTCAAGTTTCAAGACCCCTTAATGTGGTGGAACAATTGAAGAAAATAGTGGCCAATGTTTCATTGTAGGATGTATTTTCTATCTCTAAGAAAAAGACCTTACTACAAGAAGCTTTGAAGAAGCTGGAAGATCCAATCAAGGTGGTTCACTTGATCATCAATACTAGGGGAAGAGAAGTAGGACCATGAAAGGTTGTGTAACATGAACAACCCATTACTCTTCACAATGTTGGCACAAAGGTGACTAAGGATAAGCCTTTTCCCTTTTACTTTACATTATTAATTGGTAAAAAGTTATTACACAACTCCATGATTGACTCTACTGCAAGCACCGCAGTCAAGCCCAAGAAGATAACAGATTCATTGGGTTTAATATATAACACATGGAAAGGGGAGTTATGGAGTTGGATGGGAAAAGAGTTCAGATAGTTGGGATTGTTAAAAATCTTCCTCTTGTTTTGTACGCATGCCTAAATATCATTGTGCTTCAAGAGGTGGTGATGATTGACATTCCACCAGTCTTTGGGTTATGTTTATCTAAGGATTTTATTGCCAAAATTAGAGGACATATTTCTCTTGATTGGTCTCATCTTATTCTCAGGACTAAATATGACTCAAAATTGAAGATATTGTTAGAGCCACTTCATAAAGAACATATTACCCATGAGGTAATGATAAATGTTGAACTTGCTCATACCATGATCATTGAAGAAGATAGGAATAATATGGATCTCTTTGATGGTGAAGCTTCTCCAACTAATAGTACCGACCAAGAAGAGGCTTTTCTTCAAGAGACCATTAAGTTAGACCCTTGTGGGAATTTTGATTCCATTGGTATGGGAACTTACATGATATATGATTAAGAACAAACTATTCCCAAAATAAATGATCTTTCGAAGAAGATAAATGAAGAAACTAGTAGTGATACTTAACCATGGAAGTTATATTTTGATGGTGCAAGGTGTGCGAATGGTTCAAGAATAAGCGTCTACCTCCTCTCGCTAGAAGGGAAGAAAATTCTAAAAGCTTTCCACTTTCAATTTAGTTGTACTAATAATGAGGTTGAATACGAGTCTCTGGTGCATGGGCTTATTTTGGCTGAAAAGTTGAAGATTAAATAGTTACAGATATTTGGAAATTTAGATTTAGCCATTAAATAGGTCAAAGGAACAACTATAAACAAGAATGTAAAAATCAAGTCATATTACCACTGAGTACGGGATCTTTTAGAGGGGTTCAAAGATTTGAATATACAAGTGATTCTAAGTGCTAGAATGCAAAAGTAGATTGGATGACTCAAATTTGATCTCAATTTGATCCAACAAATGATCTTTTGTTGAACAAAGATTGTGTTAAATTGATCATAAGGCCTACAATACCTGATAACATAAAGCACTAACAAGTATTTGCAAGTGATGCCCAAATAGCCTTGTTTTTGCAATAGTCTAGGAAATTTGTTGAGCAAATTCAACCTAAGATTGAGGATGCATATGAAAAATAGATAATGCAATAATATATAATAATCTTCCACAAGGGTTGATCACCCTGGAAAGCTTGTTTAGTCCTGATGATGCGAAAGGAGATAAGAGAATGTTCACTGTGAATAAAGGTGACTACACAGAGATTGAAGTAAGCCCCAGTAAGAAGGTGAAGGTAGGTAAAGTCTCCACTCGTGAGGAGAAAAATAAACTGATCTATCTTTGTACCAAATACAATTAGGTAAGGGCTTGGAACTATTAGAACTTGAAGGGATACAACAGAGACGTGATTCAACACACTATTGAACTATCATTGAATTCAAAGCTAATTTGGAAAAAGTAGAGACCAGTAAATCTGAAGATTAAACCTTTGATGAAACAAGAGCTCAAAAAATTGATTGATTCTAAGATCATCTTCCCCATTAAACATTCAACATGGGTGTCAAATTTAATGTTGGTAAGAAAAAAGAATGGAGAAATATAGATTTGTGTTGATTTTAGGGACTTAAATAGAGCTTCTCTCAAAGATCACTACCCACTCCCTTTGATCGAGCAGATAATTCAAATAGTGATTGGATCAAAAAGATTTTCCTTGCTAGATGGATTTTTTAGGTACAATCAAATTTGGCTTAAGGAAGAAGAACAACATAAAGTGACATTCACCACTAAGTAGGGAACATTCACCTACACGAAGATGTCCTTTGGTCTATCAAATGCTAGAGTGACTTTCCAACATGCCATGGACATAGCACTTAGTGAATTGATAAAAAAGAAAATCTTGATCTACCTAGATGATCTTATAGTGTTCTCCAAGGCAAAGGAAGATCGTTTTGAGCATTTAGAGAAGTATTTTTAGATATGTTAGGACTTCAAAATTTCTCTGAATCCAAAAAAGTGTGTTTTGGAGTCCCTCAAGATAAACTCCTTAGACATGTAATATCAAAAGAAGGATTTTCCACATATCCTGATAGAGTTCAGACTATCTTTGGATTATCCCTACCAATCAATAAGAAGGAAGATCAATCTTTCCCAAGAAAGATTAATTCTGTAAGGAGGTTTACCTTAGATTTTGTAAGATTGATTAGACCTATCACTTTCATGTTGAAGGATAAGGAGTTTAAGTGGACTCTTGAAGGAAGAGAGGCTTTTGAAAAAACTAAATAGGTAATATCTACTATGCCATCTCTCATCAACCCTAATTTTTTAAAATACTTCATCATGTATGTTTATGGTGGAGACCACAACATAGTTATAGTTTTAACACAAAAGGATGATGCAAGGAAGGGAGATCATCTGATTGATTTTAGTTCCCAGACCCTAAAGGACTATGAGATGAAGTATAACTTTGTGGAAAAAATACTTATGTTCTTGTCAAAGGGTTGAAGAAATTTTGACATCTAATATTAGGTAACAAAGTCATAGCTTATGTAATTCATCCTAGGGTTCAAGAATGTATCATGGAGGGAGAGATTATTGAAAAAAAGTCTAGATGGATTACCAAGATCTTTGAATATGATGTCGATGTGAAACCAACTAAGATGGAAAAGGAAAGAAATCTATGTCAACATATCACTCAAGATGTTAGATTACAATAGGTAGAGAATTGAGCACTGGAGACTATCTTGGTAAATAGAGAAAACTTGTCAACATCATGGATTGAAGACAAAATCTGGGTCATGGAGACTGGTCTATACCTAGACAAACTCCCTATTTTCAAAAGGAGGTTTTATAGATTACAAGGAGTGCATTTTTCTTTAATTAGTGGTTTTTTGTTTAGAAGGAACTTTATTGAATTCCACTTGAGATGTGTTGAAGATCAAGAAATCAAGAGAGTTCTATCTGAATTCCACCATGGAACATTAGAGGGACACTTCTTAACCCAAATCACAACAACCAAAATAGTTTGCACAGGGTATTATTGGCCCTCTATGTTTGAAGATTGCTACAAGTTAGTGAAGGAGTGTCAACAACGCTAGTTTTATACTAGAATGAGGATGAATGTTGCTCTCCCTCTTAATCCCATTCTAGTAGAAGAACCCTTTGCACAATGGGGGTTGGATTTTATTGGAGTGATAAGTCCAATTTCAAGCACATGTCACAAATGAATCTTAATAGAAATAGACTACTTTAAAAAACAAAGCAACAGAGGGGGTTATCCTCAATTTCTTAGAAAATATTGTCACTAGATTTGGTGCTCCATGTATAGTTATATTAGATAATGTGAAGGTATTTATCAACTCCAAAATTTTAGAATTCACCTTAAGAAATGGAATCTATTTGAAAACCTCATCAAATTATCATACTTATGGGAATGGCTTGGCTGAATCAACAAAAAAAATTTGATCAAGTTAGTCAAGAAGATTGGCTCGAAGCATCAAAGAGAATGGAACAAAAATTTAAATCTTGCATTATGGGCAAATTCGACTACTCTGGAGAAGATCATTGACACATCTCCTTATTCTCTAATGTATGGGAAAGAGGCTTCAATGTTGATCTCAATCAAGCTTCCTACACTCTGATTGGCTAGGTAGCTTGAAGTTGAAGAAAATGGTGGCATGGAGGTTTGGATTGTTGAGTTAATGGGACTATAGGAAAAGAGATCTAGTCTGCACTCAATTCTATGGCTAGGCATCAACAAATAGTTAAATGATGGTTTGATAAGCATTCATCTGAGCCAAATTTCAAGTTCGAAGACTCTATATTAAAATGGGAAGAAAGAGCAACAAGACCAGGTCATCATTTCAAATTTAATTCTCTTTGGAGTGACCCATATAATATTGTATTCTACAAGAAAAATAATGCTTTTGACTTGATAAATGAGGTAGGAGAGTTGTTGGAGATCACAGTTATTGGGATCTATCTGAAACATCACAATTAAAGTTTTCATGTTTCTATACATATGTATATTAGTTTGGTGTTTTGGGGTGTGTTGTGTGTTTTTCTTTTAGTTGTAAGTTTCTTTCAATTTTTGGTGGGGTGGTGTGGTTTCCCACCTCTTTAGTTTTAAATAAGTGTGATCATCAAGCGATGTTTTGGTTCATGGTTAGTTGTTCAACAAACTCATTTTGAATAAAAATGTGCGTCTATCTATCAATATGATTACCTCTTAGATGATCAAATATACCTTGAAGACAAGAGAAATCTTGTGGAAGGATAACTACTTGTTAGTGGGTATTGAATGTAGCAGATCACTGCAAATGGAGCAATGATGCAAAAAATTAGGATTGTAGTTGATAAGATTGCTCAAGCATGTGAAGTGACCTTTAAGTGAGGCATCACTTACCATAATTAATGAGCTCTTTAAAGAAAACAAATTTTGTATTGTGGGCTGTGTCTATAAATAGAACCCCGAGCATACATGGAAATTCTATTGTATAAGCCTTGAAGCAATTGCATTTGCCTTTTCTCTTCACAAGTATTTGAGCACCTTGTAGATCCTTTTATGTAAAGAAGTGGATTTACAAAAGGATCTCCCAGGTATTAAGATGCCTAAAAGGAAAAGGAGTTCATCCACTAAGCTGCTCTATGACCTTCCCCTAGAATTTAAGGACAAAAAATCCTATGTTGCAACACCTACACAATCAAAGGTGCCTCCATACATCTCTAATGTGAAAATAGTCAAAAAAGGGAAGTGTTCTAACTCGTCTCTGGTATATGACATTATTGATCATATCTTTGATCCAGTGCTTTCAAAGCCTGAAAAGAACTTAAGAGGAGCACATGCACACATGTTGAAGTAGCTAAGAATGAGAGAGCATGAAACCTTTGGGATAAGGATATGCAACTCCACATTATTGTAGTAAATGGTCCCAATTGTTCATCTGTGCTCAAAGATTATTTAATCTTGCATGAAATGTTATGACATAAAGACATGGATAATTCAGGATAAAAATATTTAGGTAACCATAAACCCTAATACTATTAAGGAGATGTTGTGGTTGCCCTTTGATGAACAAGCCTTCTATTGTAGTTAAAAAAATTATAGAGAATGTGGGATACCAAGATGCAACATCTCAGCTTCCTGAACAAGGAGCTTGGCTTAGATAGAGGGAATACTAAGCTTCCTTTTCTTCCAATTGCTTTGGCATAATTTTGATAGGATGTCCAAGATGCCCATTCTATTTAATGGTCTTTATTTTTTTCTTGGACAATGACAAAAGTGTGCATAATTTCTAACTGGGTTCTCTTCAGAAGCTCAAGACTATCACTCAAGAATAGGCCTTCAAATTTAATTTTGAAAAGATGATAGTGGACCAGATGCATTACCATTTGAGCCATTTTAGCTCACAACAATTGTTTAGGTATTCCTCATTTTTACTCCACTTAATATTATATTAGAACTCCCAATTTTACCATCCCTACATGCATCTTTCCATTGTTGATGAGTTATTAGATGGCCCAAAGATCATCCTAGTGTTCGCTTGGACACATATCCTTTCTTGGACCTCAGATTGTTATGAGTTTGTGAAAATCCCTTGCTCCAGTCCTCATGGACCTTAGCTTTGATGAGAATATCTATAGACTTAGTGATAGTCAGAGAGGATTAATGACCAATGACAAAATCCCTTGTGACTAGTTGTATGGTGCACACTACATAATAATTTGGCTACATGGTTTCAAGGAGTTTCCTTTTAAGCTCCCTAAAATCCTCACAAGTTAGATCCTAGCCATTGAATATGCATGGTAGATTGACACAATTTTGAATTCAAAGCCGAGAGAAAGAAAAAGACATTCTATGATATCTCCTTCTCTTTTGGGGGCATTATAGTTAATAAGAGAGGAGTAGAGCACCTCCTAATGTTGAAATTGGTAGATTTGGGATTGGAAATCACCAAAGATCGCTGGTCATATGACCCATCTATGGATTCATGGATAATTGGGTTAATAAGTTCAAAACAAAAGAGGTGTTTGTTCACCAAAGTTGACCAGCCATTGAGGCTAAAAGATCCTCTCCTAATGATTCCTCAAATACATATGCTGAGATCTATGACCTCTTTGCAAAGCCACTTCACCCCTCGGAAGCCTTTTACAACATTGTGTGCATTTATGATCCATCCAAAATCATGACAATTGGCCTCCGAAGAGCCCTTAGAAAAGTGGATTGGAGCAAAAATAAGATCAAATCCTATTGGAAATATAGGAAAGAAACAACTAAACCTAAGAAATCATATTCCAACAAGTCCCAACAAATGGCACTTGGGAGACACTTTGGGATTAGGAGAATGGTTCGCCTGCTTCACATTATGATGTCAGCAACATTCAAATAGAGGAAGGTTTAGAGGCTTAGGAAGAAGACGAATAACCTGGGGGATCATTCATTAGATGATGATAGTGACTGCATAGAGGAACTCCCAATACTAGGGCCCAATCATGATCTAGGGTCATCTCCATCGCATTAGGCAAAAGGGAAATCATCATAGGACCCCACTCATTTGACTCAAATAACTTTAGCATCTGGGAGCCTTAGAGTGCAACTTGAACAAGTTCATCATGCTACAAAAGTAACCTTATAACAAGGGTTGGAGAAAGTTCAAGAGAAAGTAGTACAACTTCATCCATCTAGTGTCTAGGTAACATCACAACCAAAGGCTACTATGTCTCAACCAGTAACAGTAACATCACTGTTAGGATTAAGGTATCATCAACCCTGCAAATCCTATATAATTTATTATTCCCATTATTATTTTTAAAGCACCCATAAGGGATGAAAGGTTTCACCAAGTAGCAATCTTGTTTCAGTTGCATGTTTAATCCTGGTACCTGACGAATGTTGGTTAGTATATTTCATTTGGGGTGGTGTAGGGTTGCCCCCTCCTGTAGAGTCCAGAGGGCTCATCCCCCCAGTGGGGGGTCCAAGGCCACACTCCCTAGCAGGAATTCAAGGGAAACGCCCCCGAAAGTCACATTATATATATTTTCATTGTAAATATGGACCGTTCATCATTAGGTCACAGATTTGACAATAGAGGTTATGTTAGCTTCTCTTTCCTTAGAAGGAAACCCCTTTATGACGATATTGTATTACAATTGTGAAAGAGTAGAAAGTTGAGACCAAAAAATAGGCGCTGCTGGATTGAAGACTGCATAAGATATTGATAGTGTTGTATTGTAAACTCTATTGAAGTTAATACAAACTAGTGCATCTCTGCTCGTATGGAGTTTTTTACTAAAAGGGTTTCTCCACATAAACACTATCTTATGTGTTTTATCTTTTGTTCCATTATATCTTTGTGTTGATTTCATACTATCTCCATTTTGGTTTTGCACAGTTAAATATCTATTGGAGACAACCACGATCAACTAGAAAAATTAATAATACGTCCACAAACAATATTGCACATAATAAGCCTAAAATGATATTGAAAAAAGTTGAATAAAATATACATAAGAGCTTTGCTTAAATAGGCAAGGGAGAGAAGGTTGGAAGGTGGAACTCAACCACTGGCTAACCTCTAAAAGATGCGACACTTGTGAGCTAAGTGACAAGTTCTCATGCAAGTGGCAAGAAAATATGAAAGAGGTGTCTCAAAAGTATGAGGACACGTGTCTTCACCACATGAGGTGAGAAAACTTTCTAAAAAGCTAAGTAGACTTAAGCTATGAGTGAATAAGACTTCAACTATGTAGACTAGAAATTAACTAGTTAGATAAAGCCACTATTTACACTAACACGGGCCCCCTTAAGTGCAACTTAGAGAGAATACAAATATGATAGGTCTCGGCTACTAGGCCGTTTTAGGTACCCATGTACAAATGAATTTCTCATAAGTAGAGTAAAGGAGAAAACCCTGTGGGAAAATCCCCTCTCCAAAAGAGAAATGATACAAATAGAATGTATAAGTGAAGAAGAAGATAGAAGGACTCATGATGACCCCCCAAGGACTACTTCTATCACAAAAGTACATGAAATGTTCCCTCCATAGGAGAGAAAAGATGAGAAGGTCAATGTGACCCCCCAAAGAATGTGAAGGAATGAACTCCATGCGAAGAGATGGATCCTCCCAAAACTGATATGAGAAGACTAACTATGCATCCTCCTCTCAAAATACCTCTTATAGTGTGTGTAGAAGCTTGACACTCGATGCTAAAGATGATCCATGAATGTTGAACCACACTTCTCCCCTTAGGAAGAAAAAAACCATAGAAGTGTGCAAGTGATCTTGCCATTCCAAATAGGAATATGCATGAAGAAGGATGAATGTTTCTAAATGTTGCACATGATTCAAAGACATAAAGGAATCTCTTGAAAACTGCTAAAAAAATCTTCAATCCATTGTTTAAATGTGACTGAAGAAAAGGAGGATGAAGAACAATCTCTGAAGAATAATATGGTAGTGCAACTCCATCAATTTTGTCATCAAAGAGGAACTGAATATCCTCAATAATGTCTTCCAAATCTGCAAGACAAGATTCTACGAAAAGACACAAAATGTTGGGTAGATATGCATCCCAATGTGGTGGATTTGGAACAACAATAACAATGTCTTGATTCAATGAATGATTGTAAGTCAATCTCAATGTAAGATCAGGGAATGGTTTACCAATCTTACAAAAGAGTTTAAAGGCAACATGTGAGAAATGAGGACACATTTCATCTCCATGTTGATTACTCCCACAATAGGTACATTTGATTTTGAAGTTGTTAAACATGATCTAATTATGAGCAAAAATCAATGTAGAAGTACACCCCCAAAATGATTGACTCATTTACAAGCCCCCCCACAAAGATATGCAAGAAAAAATGACAACTTGTTGAAGATCAGATGCCAGATCGACCGTTCATAATGTATTGTGATTTTACAAAAATGTACGATCTGAATCTTAAATTTGTTTACACTGTTGAATTCCTTGTAAAATTCTGAGCACTTTCAAAAAAATTTCATAAATTTTTGATATCGTAGGAAAAAGTTATGCCCCATTGAAAATTGCGTTTACAATTGGCTTTAGACGTTATAAAATCAGTCAAAAAGGCCAAAAAAAATTAGTTTGACTTCGCCGTAGTGAAGTACACGAAAACACCTTTCCGTTGACTATAATTTTGTGAAAATTGACTCTATAAGAGGAAGTTATCACAAAATGAAAAAAAACAGCGCTTTTGAAGCTATTTGAAGGCTTGGTGGTCAACCTAGGCAATTTTTTTTATGTTGGCCTACTGCTAGCATAAAATGTTTGTAGATGGCTGATAAAAAGCTTGTGATTACAATGATGGTTACGAGAAATGCTAACCTTAGCATATAATCTTAGCTATTACAAGAGATGTGAAGGTTACATAAAAGTTAACATTAGATGTTAACATAACCTAAAGAGCTAACAAACAAAACTGTTGTTTAAATCTAACAAGAAAGGCTAACTAAAATGTGAGCCCGTAACCAAAAGTAGAACCATTAGGTTGCTGAAGACTACACCTTTACCAAGCAAATCATAAATGTAAATCATGAAACCACTCTGCCTACGTGAATAAATGAAGGCCCTGAGACCCGGTTTTGGGTGCCCTGAATGTAAGGGCATGAGTCTTCAGCATTGAAATTGCTGATCAAAGATGGAAATGATGGTCTGTATGGAGCCTTAACGGGGCGTTGGAGGCTGGATTTGAGTGCCAAAGAACTAGAACGAAACTAAGTAGGGCCGATGGAGATCAATGGACTTAGCTATGAAGAAAATCAAACAAAGGGAATCCAAATAGAATCAGAGTCTGAGTGTGCAGGGGCGCAACAGAGAAAGGTCGAATGGCCACAAAAGTAGTCCAAATCAAAACTCCAAAGAACCAAAAACATAAAACTATGAAGTCTTTGGCATGAATGAAGACAATGCCCAAAGATCTCAGCCAGTGATTTTTTAAGCCAGCGGCCTCAAACGACGACAGTGAAGGTTGAAGTTGTTAAAAACTGACAAAAAACTGAAAACCAAACCTGTGAAAATGGCGATGCTTGAAGGTAGAACGTAGCAGAGATGGATCAATGAAAAGAGGAGCCACGAAAGCCCTAAAAAGGGTGAAATTCCTATTGAAGTCTGAATGATGGCTGAGAACAACAAGTCCAGAGCCAAAGATCAAACCCTCGAAACAAGGCTGAATAAGTCCAGTGGTGAGGCTGAGAGGCTAAACAAACCAGGCATGAGCTTACAGAGAGCTCTGAGCAGGGTCGTGGTCGTGGCCGAGTAGGTGAGATAGGGGCCGAGACGGCCTTGTATCCTCCTTAAATAAAACCTGCAAGACAAAACAATTGCTACCCAAAACCAAAATATACAAATTTGCAAGGGGTCAAAGCCCCCTCTACAAAAAAAGATGGTTTTTTACAAAATATCCATACAAGTATGGATTGGAGGCCATACGAGCATACAATACCCTAGGGCTATGGGTAAAACATTTTTGCAAAAAATTCACTTTATAGAAATTTTCCAAATGAAGGGTTACTTTGACTATCTCGGGCCTTCTAGACTCAACGACGAGGTCCGTTTGGCTGCAGGACGAACTCTTGCAAAGGCTTGGTGAAGAAATTGCTAAAAAAACAAGCGTTTTCTCTAATACCATGTTGGAGACAATCAAGATCAACTAGGAAAACTAAGAATACCTCCACAAAAAATATTGCACACAATAAGCCTAAAATTATATTGAAAAAAGTTGAATAAAATGCACATAGGAGCCTTACTTAAATACAAAAGGGGGAGAAGGCTAGAAGGTAGAACTCAACCACTGACTAACCTCCAAAAGATGCGACACTTGTGAACTAAGTGACAAATGCTCATGCAAGTGGCAAGAAAATATGAAAGAGGCATCTCAAAAGTATGAGGACATGTGTCTTCACCACATGAGGTGAGACAAAATTCTAGAAAGCTAAGTAAACTTAAGCTATGTGTGAATAGGACTTCGACTATGTAGACTAGAAACTAACTAGTTAGATAAAGCCACTATTTACACTAACAATATCTATATTGCAGTTGTAATCAGATTTTCATTGATAGTTGTTTACCTTCATTTTTAACATTTAGTATCAGATCCTAGCCAGTTCTGTGTCTTGGGTGGAAGTGTGATGGCTTTTTTAGCTGTAGTGGGAGTTCTGGGTGAATTTGTTTTGCAAACTTTGTGTTAAATGCATCTGCATCCCGATTGGACATCAAAAAAATTTAATGGAATGGGTTATGAGTTGTGGGAGCTGAAAAATGGAGGATTTGTACTTGAAGAAAGAGATCAATGGTTGGCTACAACAAAGAGAAGAACCCTGGTACTATTAGTCAAGATGAGGGGGACAAGATGAACAAAAAGGTATAAGGTACAATCCAATTGTGTCTCGCAGATTTTGTCCTATTGAATGTTGCTAAAGAAAAGACCACATATGTTTTATGTAAACGGTTGGGTGAAATCTATCAAGCCAAAATCCTGGTAAACAAACTTTATTTAAAGAAGAAGTTATTTTCTCTAAAAATCAAGGAAGGTGAATCTATTGTAGAGCATTTAAATTCATTTAATTTGACTGTGAGTCAACTAGCCTCTATAGATGTTAAGGTCGAGGAAGAAGATAAATGCATTATGCTTCTTTGTTCTTTACCTGAGTCTTGGGAGAATTTCATTCTTTCTATCACTGCTAATCTCGAAGATCCAAAGATGGATGCTCTTGTTGCAACTTTGTTGTCACAGGAAATGAGGAAGAAGGATATGGATAGGTCAGTGGATGCTCTTAATGTCAGGGGAAGGTCTAAGGAAAGAGGACCAAAAGGGGATCAGAAGGGGCCTAAGGACAAATCTAAAGGCAGATCTAAGACTCCTAAAAAGAAGAACAAAGTTAAGTGCTGGAATTGCAAAAAAAAAGAGCATGTTAAGAAGGAATGCATAAACAAGAAGAAACAGTAGGATTCTTCTACATAAAAGTCCTCAAATGTAGGTGATGAGGTTTACTTTATGCTTGTAACATTGTTGCTAATGAACATTGGTTGGTTGACTCAGGATTCTCGTATCACATGACTCTGCATAAAGAATGGTTTTCCACTTATAAGCAATATGATGTAGGTAATGTCTACCTTGGAGACAACACTACATATCCGATTGTTGGACGAGGAAAGGTATTGTTGTGTTTTAGTGATGGGAGAATTAAAACCCTCCCTATTATTTTACATATTTAATTGGATAGAAATCTTATTTCTATTTCAAAGTTGAATAATTCAGGAATGCATGTAATGTTTGATAAGCATGGTTGCATAATGGTGAGAGGAAGCTTGATGGTAGTGAGAGGAACAAGGATGGAAATATTGTTTAGGCTTGATGCCACTATAGTTTGTAATCCCGCTTATGTAACTGAAACTACTGAAAATACATGTATGTTGTGGCACTGCAGATTGGGCCACACAAGTGAAAATGTTTTGAAAACAATTATGAATAAAAATTTGTTGGACAATTTTTCCTATTCTGATGAGCACTTTGAGCATTGTGTTCAGAAAATAGAACATTACATATTTTTCTTCAAGAAGCAATAGAGAAAAAAATAAGTTAGAAATTATTCATTCAAATGTGTTTGGATCTGTGGATAATGATTCTATTGGAAAATCTCGTTATTTTGTTGCCTTCATTGATGATGTATCGAGATTCACATGGATTTATTTTATGAAGCATAAGTCTGAAGTTTTCACTAAGTTTAAGGAGTATAAAGTCTTAGTAGAGAACCAATCTAGACTTAAGATAAAAAATTAAAATTTGCATTGCTCTAAGGAATTTGATGAGTTTTGTAATCATGCACGTATCATAAGACAAAAGACAACTACATATACACCACAACAAAATGGTGTTGCAGAAAGGATGAACTAAACAATAATGGAAAGAGCCAAAAGTATGTTAAGTGATGCACAGTTGGATAAATATTTTTGGGTAGAAGCTATGAGTGCCGCTTGTTACTTGTTAAACAGATCTCCTTGTAGGGATCTTGATTCGACACCTTATGAAGTGTGGACAAGTAAAAAACCTTTTGTTTCACATTTAAGGGTTTTTGGTTATGAGGCTTTTGTTCATGTGCCTAAGGAAAAGCAATCTAATTTGGATCCAAAAGCACATAAATGCATCTTCATTGGATATGGTGAGAATGTAAAAGGTTGTAAGCTTTGAGATCCTCTAAACATAAAAGTTATCTTTCCTAGAGATGTGATTTTCAGGGAACTTAGAGCTATTTGTGATCCTATACAACCAAAAGAAAAAGAAAGGAAGAGGATAGTACATTTTGATTTATAGTAAGAGAATGCACATCAGAAAGAACAAAATGATGGATTAGGGGATGGAGAAGAAGACTCAAGTAAAATTTCATATGAGGAAGACTCTATTGTTACATAAGAAGTTGAGCATATAGAAGAACATGAGGAAGAATCTCTTACTCCACCCTTGAGAAGATCCACAAGACAACAAAACCCAATTGATAGGTATATCCCACCAGATTTCTATTGTGTATTTACTTTATTGAGTACTAACGATGAACCTAGATCCTACAGGGAAGCTATTTATGCAGATGATAGTGAGTCTTGGAAGCTAGCCATGCAGGAGGAGATGATGGCTTTAGACTCGTGTGACACCTGGGATCTTGTATGTTTGTACAAAGGAATAAAGACCATAGGATGTAAGTGGGTCTTCAAGTAGAAGTTTGGAGCAAACAGTTCATTATAGATGTACATGGCTAGACTAGTAGCCAAGGGCTAATCCCAGAGAGAGGGAGTCGATTTCAGTGAAATTTTCTCTCCTGTTGCTAAATTATCTTCTATTAGATTTATTTTATCCATTGTTGTAGCTTATGATTTTGAAATTGAGCAAATGGATGTTAAGACTGTATTTTTGTATGAAGGTCTGGAAGAAGAAATTTATATGCAATAACCTATAGGTTTTGAGGAAGGGAAAGAACACAAGGTATACAAGTTAAAAAGATCTTTTTATGGTTTAAAATAGTCCCCCAGAATGTGGTGCTAAAAGTTTGATTCATTTGTTTTGAAATTGAGTTTTGTTTAAAGTGAAGAGGATCAATGTATCTACATTTGATGTATTGATCATGATATTCTAATCATTGCCTTGTACTTGGATGATATGTAATTTTTCAATGACACCAAGGGTATGATTAGTGAGTTGAAAGCTCAACTTTCAAATGCATTTGACATGACAGATCTAGGAGTAGCTAGGTATATTCTGATAATGGAAATCAAAAGGTATCAAGGTAACATAAATCTTTGGTTATCACAAAGTAAGCATGTGAATACTATTTTGCACAGATTTAGCATGCAAGATTGCAATCCAGTTAGAATTCCTTTACTGGTTGGTACTAAGATTTAATTAGATATGTGTCCTAAGAATGAGGATGATTTAGAGGATATGTCTGATATGTAGGTAAGTACCTCTACCTCTCTTCCTCCTTATCAATCTATTCCCACTTCTTCTATGCTAACACCTACCCCTATTTTGCAACTAGTCTCTTCAACCTCCTATATTCCAATACTCTCTATGGAGACATAGGCTTCATTGGTGTAAAATTTTCCTTTTCTCTCATCTACTCCGATGACTACACCAAATTTTGCCCTTTTATGCAAGCTCCACCTCTTCCACATGCCCAAAGTCTACCACCTTTCCCCCCTCTACACTCATGGTCCCTTCCCCATTGCATGCAAGAGCTATACTAGCCCCCACCCACCAACAAGTTATATTTCCATATGGCCTTCCCCAAAGCCTTCCACTTGTATGAGGCTTCATTCAATCACTAGAAGAGCTCTATCAACAAATGGTGACTGCAAGATAGGCCCATGAGGCCAAATTGGAGACTTAGAGGTAGAAATAAGATGGAGCTTCAACACACTCATGCATAAGATCACTATATGATCCAACACACCAAGCTCTAATGATTGCCCATATGACCCCAAATGTAGATAAGCCGTAAGGATCAATGCACCCTAAAAGACTACTTTGTGCACATAGTGGGGATGAACTTGGCACAAGCACACCTAGAGGATAGGGTTGAGCTAATGGAAGGGACACAAAATTCTGTGACTTTAAACCTAAATTGAAAGTGAGTAGGAAGCTCAAGAAGATGGAGTTAGATCTATAGAGAACTAAAGATACATTCAACCAACTTTGAGCACATACTAAAGCAAAAGAACATGAGCTGTAGAAGCTAACTTTTGAGATTTAGGCCCAATTATTGATTGAAAAGTTTTAGGCCGAGCAATCTAAGAAAACTTCTTTGCAGTTTGAATTAGATAAGACAAGTCTCACAATAGAAGGATATTGGTAAAATGTGTAGAAAGTAGACAAGTGAGAGAAGACCAAGGTAGCAGAAGCAACTTAGCATCAAGCTAGGATAATAGAGTTGATGGACTCAATTGAGTCATTAAAAGTTGAGCTCCTCACCAAAGATCAACAACTTTAGCAACTACAAGAAAAAATTCATGCTACCAGTCATGCACTTGGAATAATCCCATTAGTCAAAGAATTGTATGCTTCTTATTGGGCCAAGATAACAATAAACACACCCAATCTCAAATCTATGCTTAAATTCATTATGTTGGCTTAGGTCTTAAGTGTACAGGTCAAGGCTAAGATAGATCAAACTTTACTATCACTATCTCCCAAGGTCTCCCAAGCTCAATCCTTAGTTGAGAAACTTTACAGCTTGACATATGAGGTTCTTCTATCTATGGGTGTTGAAAATAGGAGAGCTATGGTAGTTAAGGTTAATGAGGTGCTAAGCCAGGATAAGTCCATTCAAAAGTGTAAGGCTCAACTAGAAACTTTAGAGAAAGCTATGAAGGAAATGAAAGGACACATTATCTCCTTGGTGTAGTAGGATCACCCTCTCCATTTCAATCTAATGATAGTGTTGTCAAATAAGATTAATTCAAATCAATGCTCGTAAGAAAACAAGTAGACTAGACATCATTTAGGGGTCAGGAACAAACACTTAGTATTACAAAAATTGAGGCAATTCTTTGTCCCCTGGCTTAATTAGAATTTTGAATTAAAGATATAGTGGAGAAGCTCCAAAGCATCTCCCATAAAGAAATTATAGAACTAGATGAGGATTTCTAAGCCTTAAAAAAGAAGGGTCATCCTTTAGATGATGAGTGGACGTTGCTACAAGCTGCCCTAAAAAAGATATAAGTTTTCGCTTCTCCAATTTTGAAAATTTGTGATGACTCTAGTGCCTGGATAAGACATCTATATTCTTCTTTGCTAGAAAAGATCCCCTGTGAGGTCAACAAAATTGTAGATCTCCACTCTCTGTTCACTCTTTGACATGAGATCTTTATTCCTAGAGTATCAATTTCCCTTCTAGATCATCATCATCATTATTCTGAAGCATTTTGGTGATTTGGTTGGTGCTAGTGTTTTGATTCCAGTTGGCATCAATTTTTTTATTTTTCCTAAAGTACCTCAAAGATATGGTGGTATTGGCAATTTTTCACCAATTTTGGTTTTGCAAGTGCAAGTGTCAGTTCTTTCCCTGATCATTGATGAGGAAAGAAGATTAGCAGTTTGTGCACATTTAAAATTTTGTCAATCTGATAGGTTAAAACATCATTCCAATGGATAATCTCTCTAGGTCAACAACCGGCAAGACCCATAAGTTCAAAAGGGGTAAGATAAAATAAAACAGAAATCATGTCTGAGCTTTCAATTTTCTGGTTGAGAATGTTACATGGCAAGATCTCGCAACATATGGATGTTGTCAATATGAAAACTTCATAATGTTGCATCATTGGCTAGTAATAATGAATTGGCATCCATTATGGGCCCCAATTCTTCCTCGAAATATCAAGTGAATGGAAAAGGATGTTGACATCATAGATTCTACATGGCGACATCACATAAGGTTTTGGAATGGTAGGTTTGACATTTTTCTTCGTTAGAACATTGGTGTTGATGGTTGTTTTGGCACATCAACTAAATTAGAATGAAAATCACTCTACTTCTCCTAAAAAGGTAACCAACCTGAAAGGTAAATTGCCTCCAAGGTCCCTATTAGATGGGTCTCATCAGTATCGGAGTAGCTTAGTGGTCTTATGTGATTGTTTGTTCAAGGGGCCTGTATTGGTAAATAAACCTGGACCAAATGGATAGGGTCTCTTGATAGACAAATTTAGCTTTTGAGTTCAAACTAATAATGCCTCTATATAGACTGATGTTATCTTTAGGCTTAGAATGATAAAGTCTCTATGTAGACATATGTAATCTTTAAGTTCAAAGTTCCTAGATCTAATCCTATACTAATCCACTGATAAAGAATATGCAAAAGTAGATTAGGGTTAGAAGAAAGTAAAATAAAATGAGATAAAATTAGACAGCCTCTGTATTTGACCTACTATACTTAATGAAACTGATGAGATTTGAAATAACTTAAAATGTAACGACTAGTATTTCACACAATCATACACATATCAGATGCAAGAGTCTAAAGAATTTCTGAGAAATTGGAATGATAACACCATATTACATGCACAGAAATCAAACCTCAATCCCATGTGAAGATATAGTAATTTAGCATTGAATCTCACCAAGAATCATCAAACACAAATAGGAAATAATTGCAATTACATTACCACCAAATGGAAAGAAAACAAAGAAGCCTTGATATTTATTATTAATAGGCACCAAAATTGGCAGATTACATGTGATAGCAAGATTCCCACACTGTACATGTGTTACAATTCGCCACTTACATGCCTTGTCGAAATTACAAAATTTGCCTTCTTGTAAAATCTCTAGATTCCCCCCCCCCCCAAAAAAAAAAACCAAGTGAAACTTCTCCTTTTTATAGAGGTGATATTTCATTACATTCATAACTAGGTCATCCCAATAGGGCAAAGATCTATTTATAATTTGCACTCTTGTTTCAAAATTAAAAGCTAGGTCGGCCCTAAATTCATGTTATGGCCGACAACATTGCAACTTTACAAACTATTAGAGTATGTGTGATTGTTAAAAGAGGCACTTCGTGTGTATTTGTAATCCCTTATTACTAAAGATGTGATAGGCTCTCGCTGCTTCTCTGATGATCTTGTTTGAAAATATTGGGGGAAGGCTTCTGCTTCAAAGGGATTGAAATTCCTTCAAGTCTAAATTTGAAAATCCCTCCTCTAATAGCTATTCTTTCTCTTCGTGCACCTCGGTTGTAAGTGGTTCCCCAACTTCTCAGATGACACTTGGTTATAGCTTCAAGCACACCCAGAGAAAGTAACAACATGAACCAATACTAGACCAACCATGCATCAGTCTTGAAAAGAGATACTTTTTACTTGTAGACCTTCTATAGGAACTTCTAAACATGCCCAATATCTATATCTCTAATCCATGAATATGTAGGGATCAACCTAAAAAATGGATGGTATCTTTTGAACCCATATTCCATTTCCTTAGCCAACAATTCTCTTTGCATCTCTGCAAATAGTCCCAAAACACTTTTAGAGCAACCCTTGATCATTACATATATATAAATACATCATTAAGTATGTCAGGGTTTGCAAAGAACATATTTTGTGAAAGAATTTATCTTGGAAGTCACCAGGACAAAGCAAATTAAATTTTCCTATGCGAATCATCAGAGATCCTAGAGGGCTGATACCTGCCCAAAGGGTAATACTATGCCAAGCATCAAGATCGAGGATCAAGGAGGTCTCACAACTCACACCAAAAGGGTAAGAAAAATACATACATCCAATCCATCGATCTAAGAAATCATCTGTCTAGAATTATCAAAGATCCAAGATCGAAGTATCCTCAAAAGTCATGCCAAAAGGGCAATTGAAAATAGGAAAGCCTGATGCTACGATCATGAGGAGTTTAACAGTCTAGAGTACTAGGGATTAGGGATTGGAGATAACCCCTACCATCTCCCAAAATGGACAAGAAACACAAATGGATCCAACAACGCGACTCTAGAAGAGTTAATACATTGGAGTATTGAGAGTCGAAAGTTGGGAACAATCTTCACCGCATACCAAAACGGTAAGGGAAAGCGAAGAAGTCCAACACTGCGATTCCAAAGGAGTGGGAATCGGGAGTCGGAGGCAGCCTCATTCACACACCAAAATGGAAAAGCAGAACAAAAACACCTGAAACTGTGATCCTACGAGACTTAAAGAATTTTTATAGAGGCGGGGATCAGAGATCAGAAGGACTCACTCCAAACTCCAAAAAGTGATAATCAAAATAAAAACTTTGAAGCTCCAAAAAGTAAAATGACATCAACAAAACAACCTCAAAAAATCCGTCAAAGCAAAAAAGGATTCAACGGGCAAAAACATGACAAAACAAAAGGAAAAAAAATAAAACAACAAAATTAGAAAAACACCATGAAGACGAGGCTGGAGCAATCCCCAAAATGACCCGAAATACAAAGGAACAACAAAGCAAAAGGAAAAACAGAGGAAAATTAAAGCAAAATGACACCAACAGCTAACAAAACACCATTAAAATGCGAGGAAAAGCATAAAACATTACTTGGAGAAAATGGTGGGTGAGAAAATTGTGAAGAACATGCAAAAACAATTGCATCATCTAGAAAATCATGGACGATCCCCTGCTGACACACCAACAACCTCAATCTCACGTACAAGACTAGATCACCAGAGCACAAGGAGTGAAAATTGTCAAAAACAAAAGTGAAAATGAAATGAACAAACAAAAATAAAACCCTTCTCGCATGCATGTGGGAAAATATTGTGATAAATGTAGGGCCAAGGGTAGGTAGGGCTTAGGTCAGTGCTAACACCATTGAGACATCAAGACTGCTTTCCCTGCCATGCCAAATGACAAACACCAAAATTACAATAAGGGCTACATAAGCCTACACCAAGAACGTCGGGATCACGATGTCAGGGTTTCTTATATTGTCATGCCAAAATGGAGAAACCCAACACACCAGAACCTTACCAAGCAATGCACTTGTTGGGACCTGAAATTTCCTACCATTTTTTACAAAATTTTAGGTCCCCATGTTGAAAAAATCAATTTCAGCACTCAGGAACACAGTTGCAAGATTTACCCTAATGTTGCTAAAAGAATTCTCAGAAAATCTGGTTTCATATATCACGGATCAATATCAGAATTAGGCTGCTTTGAATCTAACTAAATCTTTGAGAAATACGATGAGCCTTGGTCTCCGGTCAGCATCACAATCACCTCTAGATTTTGTACCTCATCATAAATGCTTATGGATGATAGATGCTCATATTTTGGATGATATTGATAGCATAGTATTTAGTTGTAATATTCATGAAATATGGTTTAGATGGCACTTGGCATTGTGGATTGTGGCATACGAACATGATATGAAGAACATCACATGCAAATCAAATGACATCTGCAAGACGGTTTGTTAAAACTACAAAGGAGATTGAAGCATAATCCAATAATCAGCCAAAGGAGGATTTTGCTTTTACATGCTCAATAGTTTGCATAGAATCATCCACAAATAAAAATACCATTACAGAGATAATATTTTAGTGACAGCCCACAAAGAAATTATAAAGACTCCATTTAGTCTGAATCAGTATCACTGCATAAACTTTGCATATATCTCAAAAAAGATGCCAGAAGCATTTAGCTTATCGAAGGTGTACAAGGCATTCCTCCAATTATTAAGCTCCAGCAAGCTAAAGTCATTGATGAACAAGTCAAATTTCCTTCGAGGTTGCTATATCGAACATTTATTAGAGAATTTGAATGGCCGATCGAATTTATTCAGTCATTTTTGGGGGACATTCTTGGTCCTTGTGCATGGATAGAGCATGAGAGTTGCAAATATTTTGTTGGAATCTTATCAGCTGCTTTTTAGGATTCAACTATGACATCTGTAACAAGTATTCGAATGTAGAGATGCGTAAAATGGTGTAATAAGAATATTTTATGGTTCTTGACAAAGTACTGAAAGCCAATTCAACAAGGGAGAATTATTGGGTCCTCTTGAAGTTGCTTTTGATAGGTACTGAATACAAGGATGTGAAATTGACTTCTTCTAGTATGCCCGGGCATTAGATTAACAAACCAATCTATACGCATGCTGCAAAAGCCTTGCTAGATTGTATTTTACAGAAAACATGTAGCATGAGTAAGAGTGACAACAGTATAGTAGCAAACCTATTTCTTCTTAAGATTAAGGACCAATACAACAATATTTACCATGACATGGCCACTAAGCTAGTCTGCAAAAGAATAGGATATGTGGCTATTGCTCTGAAGATACTTGTTCTAGTGGAGCTTGGTGTAAAAAATATATCCAATTTGAAGAGTATATCTACCATTCTAAGGGCAATCTCTATTACCACCTCACCAGAACAATGTCAATGATCTAAAATTATGATAGCCAATCTCTGGAGAGCAACAGAGGCATTTCCATTCTGTCAATGAGATCGCATTTCATTATGGCAACACCCTACCTCAGCTTTTCATTACAACTGTCAGAATGTGCTACCCTCGGAGGATCACACGATCCAGAAGCTCCTCCTGCTATATCTAGAGATCATTGACAAAACAGATGCAATGGGCAAAAGTTTTGCTAGAGATGATCCTCGTTTTACAAAACCTTAGAAACGAACTCCAACACCCTAATGAGTACATCAAGGGTGTAACCCTGAGATTCCTTTCCAGATTAAACAAGAGCAAGCTAATTGAGCTCCTGATTCCTTTTGTTCTTGCCAATTTAGAGCATCACCATCCTTACAATAGAAGAAATGTTGTTTTGGCAATGATGTCTATCTACAAGTTGCCACAGGAGAAAACTACAATCACCAAAGCTATTTATAACGACATTTTAAAGAAGTTTGAAGTAGTTTCCTTTGTGTCTAATATCCAGCTGCTGCATGGCGATGGGTTGGTTGTACCAAGGATTCCACTAGGAATATCAAGAACAACTTTAGCAGCTTCCCTACTTCGAGATGGTTGGAGTCTAGCCAAAATATATACTAAGTATCAAGAGGCTATTGATGCATGGCGGCATGAGAGGCAAGGGTGTAAACAGTCACAAGCTATTCTAGATTAGGTTTTATGTGAGATAGGAGAGAAGGTGAAATTTATTTTGGATGAAATAATTGAACACACTAGGTTGATTGAGGCATATGCTATAATGGAAGAGAAGTTACAACAGTCAATATTGGATCAAGCAAGCTTAGAGAACAAAATACAGAATTTGAAGGTTGACCTACATATGAGAGAGCATGATTTTGGTATTGTCCTCAAGGAGGTACAAGATCTTCAAACACAGGTTACATTACTTTTAAAAGAATGTAGAGACATTCAGCTAAGATGTGGAGGTAGTGAAGGCATTTCCAATGATATACTATTATTGACACCACACCTTTCGCATCTGATGAAACATCTGTGGACAAAGTAATTTCAAATAGGCTTTTGACATTCAAGGATATTAATGGAATAGTGGAACAAAATTATCAACTTCGTAGCCTGGTCCATATTCTTTACCAACAGGTTGAACAAATGCAACAAGAGCTTAAGGAGGCGTTTTGACTCCAAGCTTAAGATGTGAACTGATGAGGCTATCTCCAAAGTTTCAGCTTGGTTTGGGTTTTGAAAATGCTTCACGCCTTATGTTCTTCTCTCAAACATTCATACTAAAGTGGGCAAGTGTGGTGAGTTTCAAATTTAGTGCAAAAATTGTAGAAATCAGCCTGGAAGATGAAAATAGCTGGGTATTCTCCAGTTTCAAGACATTTACTTAATGTCGTCGAAAAAAAATTAAAGGAATTATTTCTCTGCAACCATGGTGAAAGTTACGAATTACAATTGGGACAACATTCTTGTGGGGATTATTGGTGATGCTGAAAGGAGCAATCGGAAACTAGGTTCGCACTATAATAATACGCACTATGTCATGCTTCCAGTAATAATGAAGGGACATCCTGGTGGTGCCTGCATGAACATTCAGGTTTCAAGCATTTAAATATGCAGGCACCTTCCCCAAAATTCAAAAAATCTAACACTTTCAGCCTCTGCAGTTGAAAAAAATGCCAAAATCAGTTAAGGTGCAAGTGTCTTTGTATATACAAGGGGGTTTGTATGTACTAATGCAAATATACATTGGCGGGCTTGCAAAATCTCAATCGGCCTCCAAAAAGTGATGAAAAAAGGAGTTATATGCATTTCTGAATGCATATCGAGTTTGCGTATACAAGGGGGAATCTATCGTAGATTCCAGGGAATATTCGCTACGTGCATATCAGGTTGCATGTATATTTGGTTTGTATGTTCAGACATACAACAGTTAGATACAAAGAAAAGATACATTGCAGGCATATTCTAGGAAAGATTCCTTGTTTGTATGTGAAAGGGTGAATGTATGTTTGGACATACAAAGGTCATATGCAAAGAAAATATGCATGGCAGCAGGATATACAATTGGTGGGGCCCGCGGACATACAAAGGCAAATGTATGTGAAATGTACATTCGCAATATGTAAGGAAGGCGATATACAACCCGAACGCGATGGAGTTTTCAAGCTACTTCATAAATATTTGAGATCCGTGGGTTGTATAAAGTGCTTGTATATGCCGATATACAAGCCGATGTGCAAAGATGAGATGCAAACCAGACCCAATCTGAATTTTGAAACACCTCATTAGTCATTTGAAGTCCGCAGTTTGCATGTATGTATGCATTGTATATCGCGGATATACAGTGAAAATGCAAGGTTTCAGATACAAAGGCCAGATTTCAAAGTTGTTTTAATATGCTTCATGAAGGTTTGGAATCCGTGGATTGCATGTATATTGCATTTGCATATGCAACATACAAGCCGATATACAAAACAAAGGCATACAACCTGGACATGAAGGGGGAGTCAAATACAATGAATAAAATCTGAGGTCCGGCTTGTATATAAAATGCTTGTATGTTCGCGATATGCAAGGGGCCGATATACAAGTGGTGGGCCCCGATGACTCGAAGGAGCTGTTGCATGTATATGCATTTTGCATATACAAGGGATTTTGAAAGGGGGAATAGTTGCAATTGTATATGCATATGTTTTTGCATGTACAAGGGTGAAATGGCAAAATGGAGAAGGCGAAAAGTCAGCAATAGGAACATGGAGTGCCTACGTGGTACATAATCATTGGCTCTTGGCTTTTCTGCAAGTTTTTGGGGCCGTTGGATCTCAGCGATGGAATGTAGATCGACGGTCAGGTTTTAAACCTTCGACGATGGATTTTCCTTGTGTCTGCAGCCATTTCTAAGCGAGAAGGCTCCATGGGTGCGTTGCTACAATTTCCAAGGGGAGCTACGGGTAGTTGAGCATTAATGGCAACATACAGAGGCATGGGCCGATGGTTGAATGACCAACTACCAGATTTATGACAAAAAATCTTTGGGAAGCGGCTCAAATCCTAAGCCCACCTACTTTCTTCCTCTGCTTCTCGACTGCATTCAATTTTGAGCGCCATTTCTCACGATGAATTGTATCAGGCAATTTTTGAGTTGACCATTGTAATTTTCGCTGAGTACACAGTTTTGCTATAAAATGCAAACTGTGCCACTCTTTTTGGTTGTTGAAGACTTGGGCAATTTTTGTGTAAATAATGAAAAACAGCGCATTTCTTGGCTGTTGTATCTCTTTCTGGAGTTTATGAGTTGCATTTCGAATGTATTTTGCACATTCTTTTCAATTTCATATCAATTTTATATGAGAAATGCTTATTTGCATGTGTTTTAGTTGTCTGTCTCCATTTGTTGTATGCATTTCCTTCTTATGAATCTGGTTCCTAAGGATTACTTGGATTCTAGGGTATAGTTTCTGTACCACATGCTTGATCTTTTGACTTCCATTCAAGGAGTGGATTAAATTGTTTTAGGTCAATCATGGAGAAGTATGTATGTCAGCCAGGATATCTATAAGTATGGGCAGCTAAAATACCCATTCCTAGGTGGTATTTATAAGGCGAATACTAGCTTTGACCCCCTGAAACTTGAATGTAGTTGCAAACCGTTCACTTGTATACATCTATTTGACTCCTTGCCCTAAGATAGGCACTGGTCTGCTCTTGTTTAGTACTTATGATCCAAAAACCCCCTATCTTGCATCCAAAGTATAAATCAATCATTTCAATACTTCCAATCTGTTAGTGTAGGAGTAGGAATTAGGATCCCTGCATACTCTCATCCATAACTAGACAAACATGTCCAAGACTATTGCTAACCTTGTGATTTGTCACACAAATCTTGGTCCACACCTGAGAGTATTCTGCCTGTTGTTGTCAAGCTAAATCTTTTTGTCATTAGGCTAGTCAATGTTATATCTTTAGCTATAGGGATACCCCCCTTGGTGCGGCAGAACTAGAAGTGAAGGGGAGGCAGCTCACGCAACCTCCTGTATTAGTTGGCCGAATCTGCCTGTGCATTGGAACTGGCAAACCCTCTGCAGATTCGATTACCAACACATCCTTCAAAGCACAACAGAAAGGGAATTTTCATTAGATGTTGCAAGTGCCCCGGTATACATATTACAAAATGTGGAAGCATAAACAATGCATATAAACTATTTTAAAGATGCCTCCATATAGATATCATCAACTAGAATGTAATGATTGAAGGATATGCATGAGATAGTTTTGTTGGAAAAGTCTTAGACTTTGAAAGAAAATGCAATTAGCAACAATAAAGCCGCATTCCACAACCATTGCCACCATCCTCCATGCCTAAATGGGAACTTTCGAGTGGAAGCATGAACGAGAATATGTAGATGATGATGAGCAAATACAAGACAATTCTCATAACACTTCAAAAGAAAGTGAATTCAATAAATTAGCTCCATATGATAATTCTAACTTTGAAGATAATAAAGGTATCACTAAAGCTGGAAAGCAAATAAAAATACTCCTTAATAAAAACTTTGATGAATCTAGAAAGGAAACTACATTTGAACCTAGTACAAATAGTAAACAAATGAATGAAAATGCCAGTAAAGAAGAGGATAGGGTCGTAACCCTAATATTTCCTGCACATCCCATGAAAGCCACAACAACAAACCCTAAAACGCCATCAAGAAAACATGCATAATCAGAAGGAGATTTTCAACTCACACCGAACCCTTGTGTCACATCGATGGAGGCTTTATCAGCAGGAGACGACATATCGATAGGAAATATTTTGGAACTCCCAATAGAGTTATGTCACACTAATGGATACCTCTTTCAGAAAGAATATGTTGGAGCCCCGTGAGAAGAAACATTTATCAAAGGAAAAATAAATATTAAGTGGTGCAAGTAATTAATAAAGTGAGACCATAGTAGAACAAAAGTAAAATTTACATTATCATTGAAGGGTTTGAGAATATTTTCAAAAAGTGACATATTTTCTCCGAGGGTTAAGAAGGTGGGTATTTTTGGAAATACGTATGATGGATTGTAAAAATATTTGCACCTGAGAAGTTAGAGAATGGTCAAATTATTTTCACCTAAATAAAATTCTTATCAAACAAAGAGTGAAAATACATATGAGTAAAGACATCAAACAAATATTTGCAAACCAAGCCTAAAGAATATTTCGCAGTAAGGTATTTTCTCTGAGGGACATAAATATACAAAACAAAGGTGAAGTATTTTCCAGAGAACTAACTAAATAGGTAATTATTTTTCTTGGAGAATTGTGAGGTATTTTCACCGAGAAGGGAAAGATAGGATAATAATTTCTACCCCAAGGGAATATTGTCAAAATAATGGTGGAAATATACCAAGGGAAATATAATCGAGAAAAAGAAATATTTTATTTCTTACAAAGTATTAAAGAAGTTTAATTTATGTTATCCACAAGAGATAATTAATTAAACAAAGGGTTACACTGAACGAGAGGAATAAAGGGTTGTAACCCTAAAATCACAAATTATATATGCCAGATGAGATCAAAGGAAGAAATAATTAGTAGTAGTAGGTTAGAAGAATTATCAGTAGTAGTAGATAGGTTCATCTATTCCACTCATCCATTTTCCATATTTCAGATGCTTCTGTAATTAATGTACATATTTTGAAGCAATATAATGGAGTAGAAAATTCTTAAACAGTGATCTATTTCAGTGTTCACTTGTTGTGTTGATATTCATGCTTATATGCTACTGTGTTGTCTCCAGAGTGGTTTTCTCATGTTATTTAATTTATTATATTAAGGATATATTTAATTTATCTGGTAACATTTGGTGATTCAGTATGTCCCAATTGATTAGTTTCTATAAGAAGTTGATTTAATTCCTTCCAAGTTGTTAAGTTCATTGGTCTCTGCCAGGAGTTAAAACCCTTTCAATGAAATAATTTTGGTCAGGTTTCCTTCTTGCCAGAATTAAAATTTCCTTTCAGTTGTTCATAGTAATATGGGAGAATATCACTAGGATTATTAAGAAGAGTATAGTAACTTACAGACCTGCACGTTTGCATAAGGTGCAAACATTTCATGTGCCCAACAAGATAGAGTTAAGCTGCTAAATAAACCTGCCTATCATATACATTTGTTTCCATTAACCCATCCACTGACTCCAATAGCCCAATAGGGTAGGTACTGGTCATTCCAAATTCATTCTAGAAATTCTACATAGTTTTATTCAAGCATTCATATCTAAGACTTTAACATTAGGAGTAAGAACAATTATCTTTTAGCTACTTCACACCTATTTGCCACCATGAAGGATATTAGAAATCCACATTAGTTATGAAAGGTATACCCACCTAGGTCTAGCAGAACCTAAAGTGAAGAAGGTATTATCCTTGTGCCTGTTAGCCAAGAGCATAAAGAGAGCTTGGAAACCTCTTAAGGTGTAAAAACCTACATTTTTGAGACCTAACAGAATTGGCGACTCTGTTGGGGACAACTCGAGAAAATCCAATAGCAGGCCATCTTACCTTATAGAGTCATTAAAATTTTCAAATTAGGTCTTCAAATAGAGATTCATAATTGTGAAATTTGCACTCCCCATCCGAGTCTACACTAACAAAATTAGCGACTCTACTGAGGACAACTCGAGAAAATCCAGTAGCAGGCCATCTTGCCTTATAGAGTCATTAAAATTTTCAAATTAGGTCTTCAAATAGAGATTCATAATTGTGAAATTTGCACTGCCCATCTGAGTCTACACTAACAGAATTGGTGAATTTGTCGTGGAAACCTTCTAAGAAATCTGGTTGAAGATCATCTTATCACAGAGTCAGTGAAAGTTTGAATTTGAATAGTAATTGGTAACTCTGCTGGCGAGGACCCGAAAAAGATATATTCATTTTCCTACTCATGAAAAGTAGGTGGCAAATCTAAAAATATTTTAATATTATCCAACAATGAATGAAATATCTCTATTCCAAGAGAATCCTAAGAAAAGGTGGACAAATAAGCATGGATCTCCTTATGGCAAAGAACCTCAAAAGACAAAGAACTTGGAGGAACAGGTGGAAGAAAATCAGGAGGGG
Source organism: Cunninghamia lanceolata (assembly GCA_027924645.1). Classification (NCBI taxonomy): domain Eukaryota; kingdom Viridiplantae; phylum Streptophyta; class Pinopsida; order Cupressales; family Cupressaceae; genus Cunninghamia; species Cunninghamia lanceolata. Next base: position 837,517 of record BSBN01000892.1, read on the forward strand.
TTTGTTGATCACACTATCATTGATTTTTATAATATGACTAACCAAGAGATTGATGTGTATTTGGAATGGCAAAGACAATAGCTCAGGAGACTACAGATAATACAAGAAAGCCAAGAACTGGATAGACAATTGGCACAATTGAACATCTAGGCATCAAAACCACCAAAATATGTCCCTCCACAAGGTGGTAATATCAATTCACATGAGCCCTCTCAGAATACATATGCTCCATGTACCTCAAGAATACCTCATAGCGCATACCGTAACCCTATCCAACATAATATGCCACCACAAAGGCCCCAGCCTATAAGTGCAAGTAACATTCCCTAATACTATCCACCACCAGGATAGCAATATACTCCACAATATCAGTAGCATATGCCACATCAGAATGTGCACTCTCATAAACCCACCCAACAAAATGCTTACCACCAGCCCCCATATGGATATCATACGCAATAGTATATTTTCACACCACACTTGGAGCCCTAGCATATTCCAAAAAATGAGAGTAGTCTTCAAAATGCGGATGTTCCTTTTGTCCTAGCCCACCCACCACAATATGTGAATCAATAGTTTAGAAAGGAAGAGGATGATTATTTTCAACAAAGAGGACAAACTCTTGATGAAGAGGAAATGTACATATCTAAAAATGATTTTCAGATCTATTCCAACCCCTTATATAATGACATAACAGAGGATAGTGAAATGACATTCTGCCAAGGCATGCCAGAAAAGGAATTCCAAATGTTCTCAAACCCATTTTATCATGAGGGTGAAGCATTTTTAGACAGTCAAAGTGTTGTACCAACTCATGAGGAAAGATCATTTTCAGATGGGAAGGACAATGCATTAGTTTATAATGAAAGCAGCAATGAAGTTGAAGCTAATATATCACACTTGTCCTTACTTCACAATGCTAAGTTTGATAAAGATACTGCAAAGGATAAAAATTTTGTGAAGCCTGATAATGAAAAGTGTTGCATCCAGCATGGTTGTGTTTTAAATGGGACAATCATGTGTTATGTCTCTAAAGTGATGCCTGATAATAGAATGTGGACTGATAATAAATATGATAGAACAACAAATCATAGCATTGAAAATGGGTATTCCTTGGCAAATGACAATAGTGTTTCTAGACATGTGATATTATTACATGATGAGAACCAAATTTTTGACAAAGGAAAATACAGGTATGGTTTTTTAACCATATCATCGTAGTGTAAAATTGATGTTCAGAGTCTATTGCCCAATGGAGTAGGCATTGGTCTGCTCCCCAGAGATCTAAGATCTTACTATGCCCACAAGGGGCATACATCCCCAAATAGAGCCACTATTGGGACCTGAAATTTCCTACCATTTTTTACAAAATTTTAGGTCCCCATGTTGGAAAAATCAATTTCAGCACTCAAGAACACAGTTGCAAGATTTACCCTAATATTGCTAAAAGAATTCTCAGAAAGTCTGGTTTCATATATCACAGTTCAGTATCATAATCAGACTGCTTTGAATGTGACTGAATCTTTGAGAAATATGATGAGCCTTGGTCTCTGTTCAACATCACAATCACCTCTAGATTTTGTACCTCATCAAAATGCTTATGGATGATAGATGCTCAGATTTTGGATGATATTGATAGCACAGTATTTAGTTGTAATATTCATGAAATATAGTTCAGATGGCACTTGGCATTGTGGATTGTGGCACATGAACATGATATGAAGAACATCACATGCAAATCAAATGACATCTGCAAGACAGTTTGTTAAAACTACAAAGGAGATTGAAGCATAATCCAATAATCAGCCAAAGGAAGATTTTGCTTTTACATGCTCAACAGTTTGCATAGAATCATCCACAAATAAAAATACCATTACAGAGATAATATTTTAGTGACAGCTCGCAAAGAAATTATAAAGACTCCATTTAGTCTGAATCAGTATCACTGCATAAACTTTGCATATATCTCAAAAAAGATGCCAAAAGCATTTAGCTTACTGAAGGTGTACAAGGCATTACTCAAATTATTAAGCTCCAGCAAGCTAAAGTCATTGATGAACAAGTCAAATTTGCTTCAAAGTTGCTATATCAAGCATATATTAGAGAATTTGAATGGCCAATTGAATTTATTCAGTCATTTTTGGGGGACATTATTGGTCCTTGTGCATGGATAGAGCATGAGAGTTACAAAGATTTTGTTGGAATCTTATCAGCTGCTTTTTAGGATTCAACTATGACATCTGTAACAAGTATTCGAATGTACAGCTGTGTAAAATGGTGTAATAAGAATATTTTATGGTTCTTGACAAAGTACTAAAAGCCAATTCAACAAGGGAGAATTCCTCGGTCCTCTTGAATTTGCTTTTGATAGAAGCTAAATACGAGGATGTGAAATTGACTTCTTCTAGTATGCTCGGGCATTAGATTAACAAACCAATCTATACGCATGTTGTGAAAGCCTTGCTGGATCATATTTTACAAAAAACATGTAGCATGAGTAAGAGTGACAACAATATAGTAGCAAATATATTTCTTCTTAAGATTAAGGACCAATATAGCAATATTTACATGACATGGCCACTCATCTAGTCTGCAAAAGAATAGGATATGTGGCTATTGCTCTAAAGACACTTGTTCTAGTGGAGCTTGCTGTAAAAAATATATCCAATCTGAAGAGTATATCTACCATTCTAAGGGCAATCTCTATTACCACCTCACCAGAACAATGTTAATGATCTAAAATTATGATAGCTAATCTCTGGTGAGGAATAGAGGCATTTCCATTTTGTCAATGAGATCACATTTCATTATGGCGACACCCTACCTCAACTTTTCATTAAAACTGTCAGAGTGTGCTACCCTCAGAGGATCACATGATCCATAAACTCCTCCTGCTATATCTACAGATCATTGACAAAACAGATGCAAGGGGCAAAGGTTTTGCCAGAGATGATCCTCATTTGTCAAAACCTTAGAAATGACCTCCAACACCCTAATGAGTACATCAGGGGTGTAACCCTGAGATTCATTTCCAGATTAAATGAGAGTGAGCTAATTGAGCCCCTGATTCCTTTTGTTCTTGCCAATTTAGAGCACCGCCATCCTTACAATAGAAGAAATGATGTTTTGGCACTAATGTCTATCTACAAGTTGCCACAAGAGAAAACTACAATCGCCAAAGCTATTTATAACGACATTTTAAAGAAGTTTAAAGTAGTTTCCTTTGTGTCTGATATCCAGACATAGCTGTGGAACTGCATGGCGATGGGCTAGTTGTACCAAGGATTCCACCAGGAATATCAGGAACAACTTTAGCGGCTTCCCTACTTCAAGATGGTTGGAGTCTAGCCAAAATATATACTAAGTATCAAGAGGCTATTGATGCATGGCAGCATGAGAGCCAAGGGTGTAAATAGTCACAAGCTATTCTAGATCGATTTTTACGTGAGATAGAAGAGAAGGCAAAATTTATTATGGATGAAAGAATTGAACACACTAGGTTGATTGAGGCATATGCTATAATGGAAGAGAAGTTAGAGCAATCAGATATTGGATCAAGTAAGCTTAGAGAACACAATACGAAATTTGAAGGTTGACCTGCGTATGAGAGAGTGTGATTTTGGTATTGTCCTCAAGGAGGTACGAGATCTTCAAACATAGGTTACATTGCTTTTAAAAGAATGTAGAGACATTTAGCTAAGATGTGGAGGTGGTGAAGGCATTTCCAATGATATACTATTATTGACACCACACCTTTGGCATCTGATGAAACATCCATGGACAAAGTAATTTCAAATAAGCTTTTGACATTCAAGGATATTAATGGAATAGTGGAACAAAATTATCAACTTCGTAGCCTGGTCCATAGTCTTTACCAGCAGGTTGAACAAATGCAACAAGAGCTTAAGGAGGCGTTTTGACACTGAGCTTAAGATGTGAACTAATGAGGCTGTCTCTAAAGGTTCAGCTTGGTTTGGATTTTGAAAATGCTGCATGCCTTATGTTCTTCTCTCAAACATTCATGCTGAAGTGGACAGGTGTGGTGAGTTTCAAATTTAGTGCAAAAATTGCAGAAATCGGCCTGGAAGATGAAAATAGCTGGGTATTCTCCAGTTTCAAGACATTTACTTAATGTCATCGAAAGATAAATAAAGGAATTATTTCTCAGAAACCATGGTGAAAGTTGTGAATTACAATTGGGACAACGTTCTTGTGGAGATTATTGGTGATGCTAAAAGGAGCAATCTGAAACTAGGCTCGCACTATAATAATAGGTACTGTGTCATGCTTCTAGTAATAATGAAGGGACATCCTTCAAAGCATAATAGAAAGGGAATTTTCATTAGATGTTGCAAGCGCCTTGGTATACATATTGCAAAATGTGGAAGCATAAATAATGCATATAAACTGTTTTAAAGATGCCTCCATATAGATATCATCAACTAGAATGTAATGATTGAAGGATATGCATGAAATAGTTTTGTTGGAAAAGTCTTAGACTTTGAAAGAAAACGCAATTAGCAACAATAAAGCCACATTCCACAACCATTGCCACCATCCTCTGCACCTAAATGGGAACTTTCGAGTGGGAGCATGAACAAGAATATGCAGATGATGATGAGCAGATACAAGATAATTCTCATAACACTTCAAAAGAAAGTGAATTCAATAAATCAGCTCCATATGATAATTCTGACTTTGAAGATAATAAAGGTAGCACTGAAGCTGGAAAGAAAAGAAAATAAAAATACTCCTTGAGAAAAACTTTGATGAATCTAGAAAGGAAACTGCATTTGAACCTAGTGCAGATAGTAAAAAAATCAATGAAAATGCCAATAAAGAAGAGGAGAGGGTCGTAACCCTAATATTTCCTGCACATCCTGTGAAAGCCACAACAAAAAATCCTGAAAAGCCATCGAGAAAACATGCATAATCAGAAGGAGATTTTCAACTCACACTGAACCCTTGTGTCACACCGATGGAGGCTTTATCGGTAGGAGACGGCATATCAATAGGAAATATTTTGGAGCTCCCAATAGAGTTATGTCACACCGATGGATACCTCTTTCAGAAAGAATATGTTGGAGCCCCGTGAGAAGAAATAGTTATCAAAGGATAAATAAATATTAAGTGGTGCAAGTAATTAATAAAGTGAGACCATAGTAGAACAAAAGTAACATTTACATTGTCATCGAAGGGTTTGAGAATATTTTCAAAAAGTGACATATTTTCTCCAAGGGTTAAGGTGGGTATTTTTGGAAATACGTATGATGGATTGTAAAAATATTTGCACCTGAGAAGTTAGAGAATGGTCAAATTATTTTCACCTAAATGAAACTCTTATCAAAAAAAGAGTGAAAATACATATGAGTAAAGACATCAAACAAATATTTGCAAACCAAGCCTAACGAATATTTTGCAGTAAGGTATTTTCTCTGAGGGACATAAATATACAAAACAAAGGTGAAGTATTTTCCAAAGAACTAACTAAATAGGTAATTATTTTACTTGGAGAATTGTGAGGTATTTTCACCAAGAAGGGAAAGATAGGATAATAATTTCTACCCAAGGGAATATTGTCAAAATAACGGTGGAAATATACCAAGGTAAATATAATCGAGAAAGAGAAATATTTTATTTCTTACAAAGTATTAAAGAAGTTTAATTTATGTTATCCACAAGAGATAATTAATTAAACGAAGGGTTACACTGAACGAGAGGAATAAAGGGTTGTAACCCTAAAATCACAAATTATATATGCCAGATGAGATCAAAGGAAGAAATAATCAGTAGCAGTAGGTTAGGACAATTATCAGTAGTAGTAGATAGGTTCATCTATTCCACTCATCCATTTTCCATATTTCAGATGCTTCTGTAATTAATGTACATATTTTGAAGCAATATAATGGAGCGGAAAATTCTTAAACAGTGATCTATTTCAGTGTTCACTTGTGTTGATATTCATGCTTATATGCTACTGTGTTGTCTCGAGAGTGGTTTTCTTATGTTATTTAATTTATTATATTAAGGATATATTTAATTTATCTGGTCACATTTGTTGATTCATTGTGTCCCAATTGATTGGTTTCTATAAGAAGTTGATTTAATTCCTTCCAAGTTGTTAAGTTCATTGGTCTCTGCCAGGAGTTAAAACCCTTTCAACGAAACAATTTTGGTTAGGTTTTGTTCTTGCCATAATTAAAATTTCCTTTCAATTGTTCACAGTAATATGAGAGAATATCACTGGGATTATTAAGAAGAGTATAGTAACTTATAGACCTACATGTTTGCATAAGGTGCAAACATTTCATGTGCCCAATAGGATAGAGTTAAGCTGCTAAATAGACCTGCCTATCATATACATCTATTTCCATTAACCCATCCACTAACTCCAATAGCCCAATAGGGTAGGCACTGGTCATTCCAAATTCATTCTAGAAATTCTACATAGTTTTATTCAAGTATTCATATCTAAGACCTTAACATTAGGAGTAAGAATAATTATCTTTTAGCTATTTCACACCTATGTGCCACCGTGAAGGATATTAGATATTTGCATTAGTTGTGAAAGGTATACCCACCTAGGTCTAGCAGAACCTAAAGTGAAGAAGGTATTATCCTTGTGCCTGTTAGCCAAGAGCGTAAAGAGAGCTTGGCAACCTCTTAAGGTGTAAAAACCTACATTTTTGAAACCTAACAACACCAAGGAACACATCAGAGTGTTGGGGAAGGCCCAACTGTCATGCTAAAATGACAAATATCGATACTTCGATGGGCAACAAAGGCAAGAGAACCAAAAGGAACAACACTCAACCCAAAACAAGAACCAATGCCAAAACATTAAGGAAAGGAAGGCAGTAATAAGAAGAATAAAAGGAGAGAGAGAGAAGGGGGGGGTTTCCCCACTTTGCTAGGTGCAAAGTGGGGGTACGTTGTGTATGTCACAACAATTGGTTCATTGATGCTAAGTTGGAAGTGGTGGGCATATATTGTTATGAAGTGACCATTAGAGAATCAAAGGTAAATGAGAATCATTGATTATTTTCCTAGATCGATGGTGCATGCAAGATATAAGTACTGTCAATTTGATACCTTATATGGTTGCGCTATTGGTCAAGAAAGATGAGTCAACTTTTAGATTAATTGTTATATCCTTAGGCACCACATGACAGCTCCACGCTCCTCAAAATAATTTCTAGATCTAACACATTTCTTCTTTGTGCACTATTGGTCAAAGAGGAAGATTGTAAAACTCACTTGGCATTGCTTAGAACCGTTAGATCTACAAAAATATACACCATCCAATCTCTTCAAGATCTTTTCATTGGTTGATCAAACAAATATCTCTAGAAAATAATAACATGTCAATCGACACTTCCAAATTTGATACTTTTTGATTGATACAACTCTAGATTAAGAGCATGCAATGTATTTTTCTATGATATAAATAGATGTAAGGGATGTAATAAAGGGAGGAGATTTTTCTATAATAGACTCAGGCCTTTTTGGGCATTTTCTAGAACTGGTCAAATATTTAGTAATTATGCATTTAACCTTTTATGTAATTTGCTCTTAGCTCAAATATGAAAGGAAAACTGTCATTTTGTGCTATGGATGTGTTTTATAGAGCATTTAATATCATTTTATTTTAATAGTCAACCTTTATTTTTTCTTGATGATTGATGGTTTGTTGTTAATTTAAAAATCATGCATGTAAGTGCCCTTTATTACAATAATATGTCATTGTGATTTAGGCAGTGATAAAATCTTGTGCAAGCTTCATATCAATTAAAGTGTCATCATTTGGCACATCACCTTAGAACTATTTTATTTTATGATTTCTCTCATTTTCTCCCTCTATGTTTATAAGAGCACATTGAATACTATACAAAGAGTTAGATTCTAAATCTCAGAGGTTATCTCATAGGTCGTGTCCCACACCTGTGAGGTTTCCCATGTTGGTACATATTTATACCTTAAGTATAAATTTGAATATCAACATTAACATTTAGATTACTCCATTATCTTTTTAATATTACTATCACTCTTTCTTGGTATATGTTATTTTCTTCTTAATTCTATTTCACAAATCTTTTAATCTTTTATATGAAATATACATTTCTAGATACGAAGGACAACACAATAGTACAAATGCTATAACAAGTGCACTAACGTCCATGAAGCATGTTGTTGTCTGCATTACCATATTTCCCTAATTCCTATGTCAGATTCTAATCTTTCCTAGATTCTCACTGTTGGAAAAAGGGAGGAGGACAAGGTAAAGTTGTAGCTATGTAACTTTAAAATGTTTTCAAATCTAAAATTAATAGCATGTGTAAATCTAAAAATTACTTTCAATTTAGATGTTAGAGTATTTATCCAATTTAATCAATGTAGTCGAAGAAAATAGATTGCAAGATGAAGACAAGTATTTACGTGGAGAAACCCCTAACGGAAAAAACTCCACACCAAAGGTGTTTATGCTTGTATTAAATCTCTTGTGAAAGATTACATTCAATACTGAAATCCTTTGATTTCTTGATGCACTTCAAAAGCTTCTTCAATCTTTAAACCTATAAAAACTTCAAATAGCTTCTTTCTTTTTTCTTCTAAGTCTTTTACAATCAACTTTTTGAAAAATGTATGGGGCTTTTTAATTAATACAAAAGCTTCTTAATTCAAAAACTTCTTAGTTGGAAAGCTTGAAACTCAAATTACAATCAATTGTAATTGATAACATGAGAACAAATCCTCATGCAAAACCCAAGCGCTCCAAATAAAGAAGATAGAAGTCAAACTAAGTCAAACTTCTTGTTAATTGTCTGTCCTGGATGTGGGTGCCCAAGTTTTCCCAAGTAAACTTAGCCAACATCAAATACATTTCCAAATAAAAGCAACTGAAAGTCCCAAGATTGGGCATCCAAGTTTGCCCAATCTCTTTCAGTCAGCTGAAGTGATCAACACACACCAATATCATGCAAACAACATGCAAGATTGATGTCCCCAATGTTATTCTGAATTACCTTGTTTTGTACATGCAAGTGACATGCAAACACCTGATTCAACATGCAACTGATACCCATTATCTGAAACACTGAGATGTACCATCTTGCAAGTTTCTGCAGTTGGAGTGTTTTGCAAGCAATCTCTCAAAATTGACATGCAACAACATGCAAGATCATATAACTAACATGCAACAACATGCAAGATTATATAACTGGCATGCAACAACATGCAAGCACATTCAAGTCCATAGGAGCAACATGCAACAACATGCAAGCACATGCAAGTGACACGTAACAACATGCAAACACATGCAAGTGACATGCACCAACACGCAAGCACATGCAAGTCTATAGAAGCAACATGCAACAACATGCAAATCTAGGTAAGTAACATGCAACAACATGCAAGCACATGCAAGTTCATATAAGCGACATGTAATAACATGCAAGTCCATATTTAAGCAGCATGCAACAACATGCAAGTCCATGCAAGTAACATGCAAGCACATGCAATTTCATATAAGAGACATGCAACAACATGCAAGTCCATATAAGCAACATGCAACAACATGCAAGCACATTCAAGTTCATATAAGTGACATGCAACAACATGCAAGTCCATATAACAACATGCAAGAACATGCAAGTCCATGCAAGTAACATGCAACTCTAACTTCACTGTTAACTGCCACATCATATTCATGCAAATATCATGCATCTCTAAATCCACTGTTAACTGCTATATCATGTTCATGCAAACATCATACATCTCTAACTCCTCTTTTAACTTCTACATCATGTTCATGCAAAGTGTATCAACAATATCCACTCATATACATAAAAAAGCAAACTCCAAGTCTAAATATAAGACACCTCCAAAAGTGGGTGCCCAAGTTAACTCTGACTCACTAGGAGTTGTCAAACTCTCAAAATAAAATTTAAGGAGTTGTCAACCACTCCAAAAGTGGATGCCTAAGTTTGACCCTATCAATTAGGAGTTGATTACAATAAGCCAAGTGATATTTAATTAAATAATAATTAATCTCTCAAAGTCCTTATATGTTGGGGAACACATTCCAAGAACTTTGGAGACACATGAATTGGTTAGGATTGCAAGTTAATGGCAACTTATCCCAACATTCTCCCACTTGACATTATACATTGCAATTACTCTAAATGATATAATCAAACTTTAAATCAAAGGGGAAAACATCCCTAGCCATCAATATACCATTGATTCTTCAACACACTTTTGTGCTCCAACAAGGTACCTACAAAAGCAACTATGATAACCATCATCTCAAACAAGAACTCCTCACATCATGTCACCCATGATAAATAAGAAACAAGCCATGGTGAAACATATCAACTATCACTAAAACCTGAACCAATCTCAACATGAACACAAGCATCAAATCATATGATAACATAAGACACTGAGTGCCTGCCACACTCATACCAAATGGAAAAGCAACCACATCAAGTTGCTAGCTCATCCAAAATATCATACCTCAAAACCAGGGTAAACAAACCATCATAGGTAGAACTCCATGCCATCAACATACCAACCCAAAAATGCAATCAAGTCCCTATAAAACAAACCTACTAATAATCCATCCTCCCATCTCAAAGCAACATACCAATGTATAAATGACCAAAGACAAGACCAACAAACAAAATATGCAATAACACTGAATGAATCTGTGGATATTGACATTCCACATCCAAGTATTCAATGCAACCAATGGGTAAAGACAACCGACTAAACCTGCACAACTCGTATATCCCAATAGTAAAACATGCAAATTCATCTTCACATAAATAAACTACAAACTGAAACAACCAAGAAGATATCGTGACAATAAAGAGCATACATATCCAGGAACTCCCACTGCATGGGTAATGTCAAATCTAAAAATAAGATCAAGGCATTAATAAATCCTCCTATAACACTTGTCTTAGAGGAAGTGGCTAACTCCTCTACCATATATTGTCAAAAACATATAATGATATGCATAAAACATCCCTCATTACTAATCTCTGAATAACTCTCCCAAGTCCTCTTAACCAATGAAGAAAGAGATCAAGGAGCTACCAAATTATTGTTAACAATAATAACACTTGACTCCACTACAAACCTCAACTCCATAAACATGAGAACCTTTAAGAAGCAGACAATATACTAGGAAAGAGAGAAACTACAAAATCATACCATGTCTTTATACCACACTAGCCTGTGCTAAATTGTGTAAAGTAAGATCTCTTTCAACACTCCCAAACTAAAAAGGTATCAACATCTAACATCCAAATTATGATGAAAACATGGTAGAAATAGATGTTAACCTCTCACTGAAAGTAGATCAAACTAGCCAAACATTCCCACAACAAAGGGAATAAGCCCAAAAACCACAAACCATCTATGTACCTCTCCAAAACAAATCCTCTGAACTTGTTCCATAACTCAAGATAAAATAATAAAGAGAACAACAAAAATTCATAAACTCATGCATCTACTTCTCAACAATCCTTTTTAAGACTAGTGTAAAAGAGAAGACAAGATACATATAAAGAATGCATCTAATAATCAGGTGGGCAACACCTATTAGATCATTTATTTGCCGAGTAGACCAAGAGTGGGATACAAAATTGTCCTTGCATATAACACCAAGCAATAAAATCTTATAATAAAGATAACCTTCTCATAAGGTCTATAATGGACTCACATCCATTTCCAAGTGTAGGTTTCTCGATCCTTTTGTTGACATCTCATAATGAGAAATCTTTCCAACGCATATCTGTAAGTTCAAGAGATATCAAGCCTCACCCATGTCTCTCTAATATCCATGAGTTTTCAACAATCAATCCATGCTATGTAACTTACAAAATCATGAAGCTCCAAGCAAATGATTAATACTTCAAAACCAAAGAGGACTAACCAAACCATTGTCAAAATTCCAACTCTAGAATCAAAAACATAGCATGATATCATGATCTAACATCTTAAAAGAAGATCATATGCTCTAATGAACATATCCTAATCCCAAGAGCACCTGTATCATGCCAAAAAACTCTAACTCATGATCAAGAGTGCATCATGACATAATACTATACATCCCCTAAACCAAGGATCATATATCAAAAATTGATAAGTTATAAACTCAACACCTCACTAAAAAACTCCAAGAGTCCTCCATAGAAAATCAAGATGTCAACACCTCTTCAAATAACATGAAGATCTAGCATCCTCTGTCAATAGAACCAAAAAAGTCAATGAACCCTTACTGCAAACTAAAGGCATAATCCAAGAGCTTCTTATGATACCAACAACCATTGCAAAAGATCATCCATCTTCTAATCAAAAGATTATGCATGGATCACAACACTGCAACAATAACAATTTAGAACCAATATCTTGAAACAAAGAAGATAGGTTACATTATGAAACTGCAAAAACTCCCACTGAAAGTGATACCAAGTTATACATGGTATCATGATCAACATCATTACCAAAACTCCACTGAAAGTGAAAAAAGCTTCTCATGCAACATAAATTTACTGCTATAGATTCCAATGAATAACTAAATCAGGTACTCCAAACTACCCTTTTGTCTCAATACAAAAAATACCAATGTAATCAAGGTGACCAAGAAGAGGCCTACCAAATAGAACCCACATCAACATATTCACAAGATCTGCACACATGCAACATCTCATAGGAGAAAAAACATGATCAGTGCTTCAACCCTTAATAATTGAAAAAATAGATTCAACCACACATCAATAACATGTAGAACAAATGTAACTACGTATAACATGTAGATTTCTAAGACTCAAACACCAGAATCAACTCTAGATCTGATTTGCCAAATAAATCCACATAGGAGAAACCATAGATCATAAGAACCCAACAAGTAGTCTTGCAAATCTGAAATTGTTTCCATCCAGAAAGTGTTTGAACACAATTTTCCACAGATCTACAAACCACATATTTTGGTTAACATGTAAAACCTACAAAACCATATCTCTGTAAATCTTGAAACCACTTAAACATCCAAACATTCACACCAATGAACACCATCAAATATGTCATCTGAAAATAATGGAATACCATAGATCTACAAACCCACAATCTATTGAAACAGGAAAACTGTGAAAACCTACATATTCAAAATATCATGAATATGAGAAAGGAGAATCCAAGTTGTTCAGGTGTCCATATCATAAAAAATACCAAATCCACAACCTACATACAACCAGTGATAAATCATCCAGTGCTTTCATGTAAACATGAACCCAACATAAGCACTCCAAACTGTAGTCCAAGAAATGAGTGTTTTTCCATGTGATTAAGGTAGCAAAAGTAACCATCCAACATAAACACCCTTTCACTGCATATTACCACAAGGTAAAGGAATAAAACCACCAAACAAGAGAATATACACATATTGCCAAAATGGAACTCTAAATCACTACCACAAGATCAACTCCATAAAGATCCATAACTTTGAGCCTCAAGAGCCCAACAAAGATTCTTTTGACAATATCCACCTGAGAGGTAAATACCATGGCTTCCAAACTCACAGATCTGCAAAACAATGTTAACACATGGAACTTCCCTTGCAACCAAAATTCCTTCAATACTTTAGAAAAAATCATCCCTCTTTCACTACAACCAATGGCTCTGATACCACATGTTGGAAAAAGGGAGAGAGGACAAGGTAAAGTTGCAACTATGTAGCTTTAAAATGTTTTCAAATCTGAAATTAACAGTATGCGTAAATCTGAAAATTACTTAAATCAATTTAGATGTTAGAGTATTTCTCCAATTTAATCAATGTAGTAGAAGAAAATAGCTTGCAAGAAGAACACATGTAATTACGTGGAGAAACCCCTAAGGGAAAAAAATCCACACGAAAGGGAAAAAAATCCACTGTCCACTTACTCTCCATTGCTTCAACATAGCATAATGACACCATTTGTAGGTTCATACACATGGGAACCTTCCCAAACTTTCTAGGGACCCTAGACCTTCTAGGTTTGACTGTCCCAAGCTCACAAAACCATAAAAATGTCTAGGGGATACCTCCTTGTACCACCTCCTTCACAAACTGACTCACTTCCTTGTAGCCCTCTTTTTAGGACTGTCATAAAATAACTTTTGTTTCAGACTTCTTCTCCAAACTATCAAGGGCTTTTTGACTACCCATTACCTTGTTCTTGAACATATTAAACCTGCAACATAGGTTTCTTTGGAACACTACATCCAAAACTTGACTGTACCCTGCTGTCCCAAGGGCTAATTAGGCCTCCTAGACATGAAAAAAGGCTAGACAACTTATTTCCAATTACAAATACCCACTCCAAGGTATCAAATAGATCATAAAAGGTTTAAATACTTTGTTTTCAAAGGTTTTGTGCCAAACTTCTCCATTGCCCTTCAAAAAGCAACTCCACCTATGTTAGGACTGTCAAAACATAGTGTTATTGGACTTCAAGAAACACACAAATCTATCCTTTCACACCAACTCCACCATTCCTGCAACACAAAAATCAGAGAAACAACAACAAAATATCTTCATCTCATCCATTATTGAGTTAGAGTGTGGATGGAAATGGCTCCCAAGCCATCAATTTTTTTAGAAACCCCAAAAACTAGATTTTTGGACCAAAAATCAGAAAAATGCCAATAAAATTCTTAAACAAAAATATTAATCTGCCAAATAAAATGAAAAATAGAGCTAACATAGCCCTCTTCCAGATTTCATTTGGTTCTCTCCATGAAAATTATGTACATTTCCGTACAAGTGCTTGAAAACTAAGAAAACCACCAAAAATTACAGAAAATTATATCTTTTTCTCTCAATTTTTTATCAAAACTTTTCCCCATACATGCTAATTCGACCTCTCCAGCTATCATAGGCATGTTACAACATAAATCCATGAAATTCTCTTCTCACCATCATGGGAAGCTAAAAAAAGAAGGTAATTAAAGCCTTCTTTAAAGGAAAAAAACAAGACTATCCTAAAATCTAGGAAATAAAAATCTCTTAGACCTATTATTAGAAAATTTCCTTTTCTAAGGCCACCACTACATGACCATGCCTTTAGAAGGCTTTAATACATTAATTTAAAACTTTATTTTGTCTTTAACAACTAAAATTATAAAAAAAATTAACTAAATGATTATTCTAGGTGCACTGCACCAAGATGCCATGAAAGGCTACAAAAGACACAAGACCCTTCTTATTTGACTGTTCCTATCAAACTAGCCGTGTGTGCTTACAACCAACGCACCATGACCATACATCAATAGGAAGTGAACATAAAATCAACTTGGAATGGTCCAATGGACCTTATTACACCATGAGACAACATTAGACAACATGAAACAATGCAAAAACAAGTATGGATCCTCATGATCCTCTTGGTGCCCCTGCACCATACTCCTGGGGTTGGAAAAAACTCAAGTCCCTTGAGGAATCAGATCAGCAACAGTGGTCCCATGCTTCAAAATGTCTTCTTCACTCATCTAAGTGGCATCTTCAGTAGGTAGGCCACTCCATTTGACAAGGTACTCCTTATAGGTCTTCTTTCTAGTCTTCTTGATCACCTTGGTGTCCAATATGCTTTCCAACTTCAATGGTTGGCTAGGTGTAGGTCCTTAATCCATTCTTCATCCTCTTGTGCTGTCAAACCTACATCTGAACCTGCAAAATTATCACCTTTGTAAGGAAATAGGTCTGAAACATTGAAGATGGGAGATATAGCCAAGCCTTGAGGAATTTCAATCTCATAGGCATTAAGCCCAAACTTGTGTACAATCCAGCAAGGACCAATCTTCTTCATGAGGAGTTTTATTGGCTGTCCCTTTGGAAGTCTTTCTCTCTTCAAGTGAGCCATGACCAAGTCTCCTACCTTGTACTGCACATCTTTCTTCCTCTCATTGGCTTTCTCCTTGTACTTTTTAGTGTTCTTTTGGAGAGTCTCTCTCACTCTATCATGGATGTCCTTCATGGCCAATGCAAAGTCTTCTCCTTGAGCACTCCTCTCCAATCCATGTAGATCCCTTAGTTCAAGAATCCCTCTTGGATGAATCCCATAAACAACTTCAAATAGAATTCTCCCTGTGCTTCTATTGGTGGAATCATTGTAGGCAAATTTTGCTTGAGGGATGATCATATCCCATGCCTCTCCATGCTAACTTTGTGAGACATCTAAGAAGATTTCCCAATGACCTATTCACCACCTCAGTTTGGCCATCAGTCTGAGGGTGATAGGATGAAGTGAAAGACAATTAAGTGCCCAACTTCTTCCACAAAGTATGCCAAAAGTGGCCCACAAACTTTGGATCCCTGTCAGTCACAATGTTGAGAGGCAAACCATGTATCCTAACAATTTATTTGAAGAACAAACCAACAATATGGGAAGCATCATTAGTGCATTTACATGGCAAAAAGTATGTCATCTTACTAAACCTATCCACCACAACAAAGATGCTATCAAAACCTCTTTGAGTCCTAGGAAGACCCAAGACAAAATCCATGCTAATACTCTCCCATGGCCTATGAGGAATAGGGAGTGGCTGATATAGACCAGCATTAGATGATGTTCCCTTTGCCCTTTGGCATATACTACAACCTTCAACAAATTTTCTAACATTTGATTGCAATTTTGGCCAAAAATAGAATCTTTTCACCTGCTCCAATGTTTTATCCAACCCAAAGTGGCCTCCTAGACTGCCACAATGTTTCTCCTTTATGATGTTCTCCCTCATGGAACACCTAGGAATACACAATTGGCTTCCTTTGAACAATAACCCCTACTGCAACAAAAATTCAAAGAAATCAGTATGATAAGAGTCTGAAATTTGAGAACAAACTTCATATACCTCCTTGAAATCTTCATCATCCTTGTACATTTGTTTGAGGGAATCAATTCCCACACTTTGCAACTAAATTTCTTGAACCATGCACACCCTTCTACTCAATGCATCCGCCACTTTATTGGCCTACCTCTTCTTGTGCTTGATGGAAAAGGTATATGCTTGAAGTTGTTCAACCCATTTCATGTGCTTGTGACTGAGTTTCTCCTGTGAATTCAAAAAACTAAGAGCATGATTGTCAGTGTAAACAATGAATTCTTTAGGCAAAAGATAATGCCTCCATTTCTTCAAAGCTTGTACCATTGCATACAACTCCAAGTCATAGGTAGAGTACTTCCTCTTAGCATCATTTAGTTTCTCACTAAAGAAAGCAACTGGTCTGCCCTCTTGACTCAAGATAGCCCCTATAGCAAGGTTACTAGCATCACATTCCACCATGAACAACTTATTAAAATCAGGCAAAATGAGATTAGGTTTTTGTGCTACCTTCTTTTTCAGAATTTCAAATGATTCATTAGCTGCCTTGGTCCAAGAAAACTTACATTTTTGTCCTCCTTTGATGGTATCTAGGATGGGTGCATATATGTGGCTGAAACATTTGATGAACTTCCTATAAGTTGCCAATCCATGAAAACTTCTCACATCACCTGCTGTTTTGGGAGTTGGCCAAGACAAAATAGCCTTCACCTTTACTGGATCCATCTTCAAATTACCTTGGGAGATGACAAAACCAAGGTAGGTGAGTTCTTCCTTCATGAAGACACCCTTCTCCATGTTAGTCATCAACTTCTCATCATGTAACTTCTTCAAAACCAGGTCCAAGTGTTGCAAATGCTCTTCCTTTGTCCTGCTAAACACAAGAATGTCATCAAGATATACCACAACAAATTTGCCAATGAAATCCTTCAACACCTCATTCATAAAGTACTTGGGGCATTGGATAGGCCAAATGGCATCACCAACCATTCATAAAGACCCTCATTTGTCTTAAAGGTAGTCTTCCATTCATCTCCTTGCCTTATCCTAATTTGATGATACCCACTCTTAAGATCAATCTTGGAAAAATACCGAGCCCCTCCCAAACAGTCCATTAAATCTTTAATTCTAGGCATTGGGAACCTATATCTTATGGTAATCTTATTGATTGCCCTAGAATCCGTACAAAGTCTCCACTTACCATCCTTTTTAGAGGCTAGGACTGTTGGGACAAGACATGGACTAAGACTCTTTCTCACCAAACCCTTATCCAACAACTCTTGCACTTGCTTGGCAATCTCCTCATTTTGAGATGGTGTCATCTTTAGGCTGCTTTGTTTGGCAATGTAGACCCTGGAATGAAGTCAATCTGATGGATTATGTCCCTAACAGGTGGCAATGCATTAGGCATCTCTTCTACCATGATTCCCTTGTACTTCTCTAACAACTGTTGTAGCTCTTTAGGGACTTCTTTCTTACTAGGACCATGCAAATCAGGACTATTTTTAGGCTTCAAAATTAGAGCATACCCTTGGGTTCCTTCCTCCTTTAGGGTGTTAAGAAACTCTCTCCCACTTACTATCATGACACTTGACCCAATACTCTTATCTAGACTCTCGTCCGGCAAAGGATCCATTCTATACTTCCTACCATTCTTGGTTATGATGAAAGAATTTGACTTCCCATCATGTTGGGACTGCACATCATACTGCCAAGGACGTCCTAATAGCAAATGACAAGCATCCATGGGGATTATATCACACAAAATTTTATCCCTATACTCCCCTATCTCAAACTCTACCCAAGATTGTTCATCAACTAAGACTTGATGCCCCTTATTCAACCATGACACCTTATAGGGGTTAGCATGAGGAAGTCTTTTCAATTTCAACTTGTCTACCATTTCTATTGAAACCAAATTTTTAGTTGAACCTAAATCAACAATTACCTTGCATATCTTACCATAGGCCTTGCATGTGGTTTTGAACAACATCTTCCTTTGAGGGGGTTCTTGTGTTTGAGGCACCTTCAACATGGTTCTCCTCATCATCAAGCTTTCTCCATCATGGACTGGGGCTGCACTTCCAATTGGAGAGTTAACACTTTGTAAATTTTCCTCTTGAATCAACTGGTTCCTTCTCTCTCCTCCATGAGAGCTTGGGGCTTTCTCAGGACACTTGTTCATGGTGTGCCATACTTGGTTACAATTGAAGCATCTCCCTGTGAAGACACTAGGACCTTTTCCTGGTCCACCAAACCTACTCCTTCCATTAGGTCTCCTTCCTCTAAAGCCTCCTCTTGAACCTAATTCTCTACTTTGTTCTTGGGAACTAGACTTCCCTTGACTTTTCTGAAATTGATTTCTGCCCCCAAAACTGCCCCTACCTCTAAAATTTTTGCCCCCTCTACGTCTGTTTTTCTACTCACCTTTCCTCTTCAACTTTTCTTCATCCCTCAATGCCATTTGGAAACATTTGTCCATTGTCTCAGGGGCCAAGATACTGATTTCATCTTGTATACTAAATTTTAGACCATTGATGTACCTTGCAACTTTTCCCTTCTCATCTTCTACATGCCCACATCGAAGAGAGAGTTTATGAAACTCTTCCGTGTAGGTGGACACATCCATGTCCCTTTGCTTGAGATTTTGCATCTTCTTGTAAATCTGCACCTCATAATCTGCTGGTAGAAACTGGGATTTGATTCTCTCCAACATTCTGCTCCAAGAAGTGATCATACTTCTCCCACTCTTCACTCTCTCACCTTGGGTGTAATTCTACCATGTGAGGGCAGTACCTTTTAGTATTGCTTTGGCAAACTTTACCTTCTTGTTCTCAGGTACCTCCTTGTACTCAAAATAATTGTTTAGGGCCTTAATTCACTCCATAACTTCATTAGCATCCATCTTCCCACTGAACATTGGGATCTCCATCTGAGCCTCCGAGGAATCCTTGCCTATGGACTTGATGGCTTCTAGAAAATACTTCTGATTAGCAGGAATATCTGCCTCCTACCTTTGGGGCTCCTCTTCTTCTTCTCCTATGTCCTCTTCTCCATCAGATTCTTTATCTAATCTCTTCCCTTTCCTCATTGCCTTCAACTCAGCCTGGAGTGCTTCCTTGACCCCAGCCTTGATCTTCTCTTCCATCTCTTGGAACTTTTTGGTCACCTTAGTGGTCATCCCTTTTGGAGGCATGATGCTAGCCTTTCCTTCACTCTCCTCTGTTGACATACACCAAATCTTACTCACAACCAAGTGGCAGAACCTTTTATTGCTCTGATACCAATATGATGTAGAGGACAAGGGGGAACTAGGCAGATTCAATGGAGTTTGACAGACCTAGACTTAAGGCTCACTTGTCATTTGACATAAACCAACAAATTTCTTGGAGGCAAACATTTGGAGGGTTTACTGACACCTTGAAGATACTACACAAGCCATCCAATGAGTCCTTGTGACTGCACACATAGTAGTTCCTTTACAAACTAACCTATCTCCTAGTAGGCCTATTTTCAGGTCTGACAGAGAATATTTCCCAACCTAGGCACTTTTAAGAGCAGAAAAACATGGTTTAAGACACCCTTTTCAAAGCTTGATGACATATCAAAAATCCAGTATGAGTTGTTTTGGAATGAATGGCACTTTCAGTATGATTGTCCTACTTCAAAGAGCCCCAATTAGCCCAATTTAACAAAGCAACCACCCTCTAATGGAGTCACATAACTTTCCAAACCAATTGAACACCTTACATTCATGGAAAAACTACAAATTTCATGGGTTTTGAGTGTTCACAGTCAACTGTGTAAGTTTTAGGTTATGTTGTTCCCTCTAGTTGGCACCTAACACATGGTTTTGTTAGGTCTCCTCAAACAAACAACACCAAATCCAATTCTCTGCCCAAGAATCCTTCATAACACATTGAAATAAACACTAAAGAATCCATTCCACTGATCTAGATGGGTTCAGGCTAGTGGAATGGAGTGAAAATGCATTATTGCAGTCAAAAACCCTAAGGTAGGGTTTATCAGTCTGTTTCTAGAAAAATGCCTATAACTTTGCAATAAAGATATTTCAATACCTCAAACAAAATATAAAACAATCTTGACTCACCCCTCTTTCATGCTGGTATCATGGTGGTCTGCAATTTGACCATATAGGAGTAGGGGCATATACAGGAACAAGAAAAATATACAGAAAATGAGCAGAAAATTGACTTCTCTTGTTTATTCCTTCTCCAAATCACTTCTATCATGCAATCAACATGTGCATTGACCTTTTCAATCCTGTGGTCGATCATCAAACATGTTGGGAGGTAGTTTGAGGATGGTGGGAGGGCATAAACTATCCCGCAACCACCGAATTGCCTTGCTTTTATCTCTTTCTGCAACTACATCTTTGTTTACATGACTAATGAGTGTTTACAAGGTGTTCAAACTCTTTTACAAGATTGATAAGCCTTTGACAAGGCATTCAAACTCCTTAGCATGCTTTATAGATGCCATGAAAGGCTACAAAAGACATAAGACCCTTCTTATTTGAATGTTCCTATCAAACTAGCCTTGTGTGCTTACAACCAATGCACCATGGCCATACATCAACAGGAAGTGAACATAAAATCAACTTGGAATGGTCCAATGGACCTTATTACACCATGAGACAACATTAGACAACATGAAACAATGCAAAAACAAGTATGGATCCTTATGATCCTCTTGGTGCCCCTGCACTAGTTGATCCAACTCATTTCTCTCTTTTCATGAACTTGTATCCTCTCACTCAAACCTCAAAACTTCATGCTCACCCATTTACAATCTCATTTTATTAGATTCATCTACCTCATTACTTCATTATTGAAGAAATCCAAATGACAGGTAATTCATTAGCTTGGCTCATTTCACAATGCATGTTCCTACAAGAATTGGGAATAAATAGGTGTGGTGGGATACATAATGTTGTAATATGTGGGTTTAATATTAAACAATTGACAATAAATTAGTCTAAATGCATAACAATAAACTAGCCTAAGATTAGTGTGTTTAGGGAACTAGGGATTAAGAATTTGAGGGCTACATTGGCTATAGGTAAGCCACTCTTGTAGTGCATCTGATTCAAGGGTCAAGGACTGACACGTAACCCATAATGTATTTCTATAAAAGGAAAATGAGGGTGCACCAAAATTACCAACATAATTGTAGGCATCTAGGCTTTACACCATTTTTGACAAATAGCAGAAAAGTGAATGACATATTTCAAAGAAAGATTGCTTAAGATGTGAGAGCAAAGCAATGCATTGGGAAAACTAAATCAATTTGTTTCTATGCTATATTTAATTGTTCGGTAGCTTTTAACTAAGCTATGACATAATTTGGTAGAATGGGCAGACAATTGAATGCTTGGTAAGCACTCAAACCTTTAGAAATAGGTATATAGAGAGGTTTATTTGAAGAAGGAAACAAATAAAGACTATGGAAATTAAAAATTTGGTGGTTGATCTTGTCTAGTCAACCTATTTTCACTTCAAAATTTAAATTATTTGTCATAAATGTTGTTCTTGACGAACCTTAAAAGAGCTAACTTAGATTCTGAAGACTCATTACAACATTGATTACATACTTTCAGAAATAGGTATATAGAGAGGTTTATTTGAAGAAGGAAAAATAATAAAGATTGTGGGAATTAAAAATTTGGTGGCTGAGGCTTGCCTAGTCAACCCATTTTTACTTCAACATTGAAGTTATTATGAACATAAATGTTGTTCTGGACAAACCTTAAAAGGGCTAACTTAGATTCTGAAGACTCATTACAACATTGATTAGGGTTAGAGATCTCTTTTAGTTTTAGGTTATCACAATTAGGGAGATCCATTTCATCAAAGTCACCTAAATAAAGAAGGTGAAATAAGGATACAAAAATGAGTATTCACAATAGGAATAGGAATGGAGCAACCCATAATAGGAAAAGAAGCTGGAGTTATTGATGGAATATAAATTCCTCTACAAATGCAAGAGAGAGTAGATACTATAAGATTTATGGGTGTGGGCACATTCACTATTGGCTTGGATCGAACCCCTATTGTTATCAATGAAGGTTCATGGATCAAATTAGAAATTTACACAAGCTAGCTAGTAGCAATGCTAGACAACTAGTGCATTATTCCTAATCTAATTGACTTTGGCCTTTGAGAACACAACCTCTACTAAGTCTTACACAATGGATTCTCTCAACATGTTAGAAGGTCTCTCATTTGGTTTGTAGGTAGAAGTACTAAAACAATTGGCTAGTTGCATCATTTATGAGAAAACCTCTAAGAGACTTTGATAGAAGGTCATTTAATCAAAATATCTTTAATTGAACTAATTTCTACTACTAGGCACCACAGATGTGTGGACTACGCTTGATTGAATGTGATTTGATCAAACCTATGCAATTTTGGATGTGATTTGTTTTGGCATTTTTTAATTTGTTATGGAGTAAAACGTAGCCACATGTCTTTTTACCTCCTTGTTTAGCTCCTAGGTCCTCGTGATTTCCTTATACATTCTAAACATTCATCTCAATGCAAAATTGCCCGAAACCAATGTAAATTGGGAATAAGGGGCCCATGTTTTACCTTATCTCGAACCTAAAAGGGGCTCAAAGACTTGGGCACCACTGCCCAAGTCTTCCCTGATTGGTCAGGGCAAATTCAAATGTATGTCGGCATAACACCTCTTTAGAGGTTTCTCTTTGTCATCTCTTTTGGTTTAATTTGATGAATGTTAGCGGGAAAGCATAAATAAGTGTATTTTTGAATTCATTATGAACCTAGATAGAGATAGTCAGCTTGAAGCATTGGGACAAAGAGAATTTAAAGCATTCATTGTGATTCTAGAGCATATTTGTATTGTCATTATGTGTGTTGTTGCAAGTTTGAAATTATCATCTAGATCTCTCCTTATGAGTTGAAGGATCTTCATCCTCTTAAGGGTTTCATCACATAGGTGATATCATTGTTGTTTATCATTATTTGATTCATCATATTGTTATTGTGTTTAGCCTCTGCCTTGCAAGGGCATGCTCTCTTTATCTATCAATGCTGTTGGGAAGCTTGAATGGTATCTCAGGATTTGACTGAGGCAAGTCCCTAAACACCATAACCCCCAAACCTCTTCTCTTCTTCCTGTGTGCAGGTTACATGAGCAAAATCTAGGAAATATGAAGATACAGGAAGACTAAGCAAGGATTAGGGTTTCGGGATCTGACAACATTTCAGGAATATTCCTCTATGCAAGACTTGGGTGGTGGCGCCCTAGTCTTTATGCCCATGCTAACTCTAGATATGGCATCAGGGTAGCCTCTGCAACATTTCTCCAGTTTACAATTTCTAAAGATTCAACCATTTAGGACTTGGGTGGTCCCGAAATAGTCCTCTGAAAGATCTACTTCTGAGACATAGGTTTCGTCATCTTCCTGATCCTCTCTCTACAATTAGTTTCTAGAGATTTTATGTACACTTTCTATTATAATCAAATCATCATAGAACTAGAGTTTAATGCATTATTGACCTAGGGTTTGATAAAATAACTTGACTAAATCTAATTTTTCTATAGCACTCCTAAGTTCAAGATCTGTAGCTGAGTCCGCCTCCATTTGGAAGTGATTTGGCTTGGTCTTGTCCTTGAATGTTATTGTGAAAGAGGGTTTGATCTAGTGTGCAACTAGTTGTTATCATTCCCCTTTTTCACACTTAACATTTTGGTAAACCCGTAGTTTCAAGCATTTTGCATCTTACTGATTGTTAGAAACAAATCTTGCATTGATTTATAGCATATTTTTCATTATTCATTTGAAAATCACGCATCATTTCATATCCTTGATTTGAGAATTCATACTTTTACAATTACACATTATGTATTCCAACATAAAAAGATAACATCTCTTTCACATTTCACAAGAAATCTTAAAGAGATCTATATTGGCCTTTGTGTGCAACACTTTAACATTAGGACCACTTGTTTGTAGTGACACTTGTGTGTTTTTGATCTTTGCAAAAAGCTTCAAAAACTCGGTTTCCTCAAACTAGTGCCTTATTGTACAAAAGTCTCACATACATGGCATCCAATCCAAATAAGGGTGGTGTCGTTCCTCCCCGATCTTATAAGAAAAGGAAGGATCCTAAATCCATCATATCCTTCACACCACATGAGGTCACTATTAGAGACATTGATGGTCCTCTTTACATAACAACAAGAATAAGTGGAAATCCTACTAGAGGAGTTTTTATCGATCCTAATTGCATGACAAATGTGATCACAGAAGAATATTTATACATGAATGATCTAGCACAAGATACGTATAATCCAATAGATATAATGATAAAAGCACATAATGGTTACTTTCTTCTGGCAATTGGAAAGATAAGACTTTTAATTAAGGTGATTGAAAAAGCCCTGGAAGCATCATTTGTTATCATTCCCACTTTGGATCTCTTTTGTGTGAAGTTAGGACATCCTTGGCTAAAATCCATGAAAGTGGTTCCTTCTACTATTCACAAGTGCTTAAAGTTTCCTCATAAAGGACAAGTGCATGTTATTCATCACAATGGATGGAAACTGTAGACACCTAAAATTGGCTTGCTTCGCAAAACAATTTCCCATGTCTCAACACCGATTTATCCCTCCTATTAATTAAATAAATTCATTTTATTTAATTAAGTTATCCCTAACCATCTGTCTATCCCTTGTGATCAATTAACTCACT
Source organism: Cunninghamia lanceolata (assembly GCA_027924645.1). Classification (NCBI taxonomy): domain Eukaryota; kingdom Viridiplantae; phylum Streptophyta; class Pinopsida; order Cupressales; family Cupressaceae; genus Cunninghamia; species Cunninghamia lanceolata. The sequence continues at coordinate 863,120 of BSBN01000892.1, forward strand.
TAATTTATCACTAGACCTTACAACACTATCCCTCATTAATCAAATAAATATTCCCAATATTTATTTGGTTCAATTCTTCTTTTCCCTAATCCTCATTAATTAGATAAATCATGCTTATCTAATTAATCTAGCCTACTAATTGACCTACCCTAACCTAGCCTAGCCTACCTCATCCTTGCCCTAGGATCAATTAAACAAAACCTCTGTTTAATTAATCCTAACCTCTCATTGGGGTGGTCAAACCTAGTTTAACACCCTTCCCCACATCCTCCAAATATAAAATTAAAACAAATCACACATCACATTTACTCCTCTTACAAACCCCTTACCTCACCCATCCTCATTCATTACCTCTTATCCCCAAATGAGATCTTAATTCATTTCCCATTCCCAAAATGAATTCTTAATTCATTTCCCATTCTTTCACACCCATACCTCATTTATCACCCCTTTTCCCAAAATGAATAAAAGATTTACTTTTATTCCTAGCCCTTGATCTCATATTTTGATCCTCACCCTCCATCCTCATTTCCAAAACTCTATAAATAAGACCCCTCTCTAAGTTATTTAGAGGGACTTCTTCATGCATCAAACCTCTGCTAAAATCTCTCCAAAATCCTCTTATCATACCATCATAATGCCAAAATTATCCCTCATCCCCATATCAATCTCTATCTGAATCCACTTGTCTCTCATCCTATTCTGTTGAAAAGTATTGAGCAATCCACATCTACACACTAGTCATGGGTAAAATATGAGGAGCTCGTGGGTGCAACTCCTTCCCTCTTGGATTTATGGGTCATTATGAAGGTATAATCGTTGTATTTTGCATTTGATTCTTATTTAAATCTTCATTTTGTTCTCATTAATTACAGAAACCATTAGCCACTCATGGAAATTTCAATCTAGATTATTTTTGGCCACAACCTAATGAACCAAATCAACCACAACAAGATCAATTCTTCCTAGCATATCAAAAGTACAAAGCAAAGAAAATAGCTGAATTATCCTATGGCAAAAACACTCCTGGACCCTCTCGGTCCTCTAAGGCTACAATTCCTCCTATCCAAGAAATAGAGAGTGAAAAGTAGCTCGAGTTGAAGGATTCACCTCAACCAAAAGGAAAAGGAATTTTTGTCGAGGTTCCTCCTCTGCCATCCTCGAGAGAAAACCTTCAAGAGCAAAGCTATTCATCACAAAATCATAAGATCACTTTTGTACCAGCTTCCTCTTCAGAAATGTCGAAGAATATAGAAAATAACAAAAATCCTTTGGGAAATATCACTAACAAGACTAGAAGGAATAGAAATGCAAGGGAAAGAAGGAGAAAGTGACAAGTCTTAGCTCGAAAGATGTCTTCACAGGAAGAGAACATCCCTCCGATAGAAATAGAATCAAAAGAAGAAATAAAGGAAGAAGTTTCAAGTTGGGCTATAGTGCCCTATGCACCACCTATTGAAGATCAAGATTGGGAAGAAGATGATTTGATTAAAGACAATCGCTAGCAGGTAAGTATTTCTCACTCATTCAACCACCTTTGATGTAGCACCTCTTTGAGTTACTCTCATGGGTGGCCTCATCTTATGCATGTGTTGTGTTGTGTTCCCGTGTATAGTGTTAAATGTTTGTTTAGGTCTCCTTGGATGACCCTTGATACTCTTGTAAGGTCAAGGATACAAGGAGACCGCCTCTATTGTGACATTCCTTCTATTTATTTCTCTGTTCTTCTATACTTCTCTTGTAATTGTTGTGTGTGGTGCCTTGGGAGCATAACGTTGTAGAGGTTGTCTTGGGGGCATTTTTTCCACGTTGTTGTCCTAAGTCACTTTTGTCTCCTCTCTATTTTTTCGTGATTTCATTTTTCATTGTACCGGTGGCTCTACTAGTCAGCGGATGACGATAACAAATATACATTTCTAATAAGGACCGTGCGTCCCTACAACAAGAATAAAAATGGACCCAATCCATATATGAAGACAGGGGTAATCTATTACTGATGCTTGACTAGTAGAATCACTTTTGTGTTGTGATGTGATCATGTGTAGTGTTGTGAATTTCATGTAACAAACCTTTGCAATACTCTAAATCTACTTCTAGGCACTTTGGAATGTTTTTGTATCTCACCTTGTAGCTACACTCAGTTTTGAGATACCTGAAGTATAACCTTACAGATATACTTGATTGCGAACCCATACATATAGCCTTGATTTGTTCAAATGATATGATTTATAAGATGATTTGGTTGTTATCTTAGGTTAGATTTTCTAACCAAAGTTTGTTAATTATTAGCATATAATACTAATGTGTTTCTATTGTGATTGTTGGAAACAATTGGTGATCATAAGCACATGTCACTTTGGGGCATGGGATTTGCGAAAGCTCTTGTTCCCTCACATGTTTTCAACCTTACCTTCAACGTGATTGCTACTGGCAAGTGAGATCAACCACTTTAAGGTGGGGGCATATATTGTGGTAAATGCTTGGATATCTTAGACATTGTGATAAAATGTGTGGTGTATGCTTCCTTTTCACTGTAAGGCATCACCGCGATGCAGGTGGGGTTGTGTACTTTGTTGTGTGTTTGTGTATACTTCCTTTTCACTGTAAGGCATCTCTGCGATGCAGGTGGGGTTGTATACTTTGTGCACATGCTTACTTTTCACCGTAATGCATCTCCGCGATGCAGGTGGGGTTGTATACTTTTAAAAGCCCTTCTGCGGAAGGCAGGATTGTGTATTCCCTTGAGTGGTTGTACATCCTTTTAAAAAGTCCTTTGCAGGGGTGGGGTTGGATCTTGAGTTATTCACCCTTAAGCATGTCTTTGGTAGTTGTGGTAGCGTAGCTCAGCCATTAGGTGTGTTTGGCGTGCCTTAGATGGTGGAGCATAACGATGAGCTCCTCCTTGTCGCCCGTGTTTTCTTTGTATAAGACATATAGTGTGTCGATGACACACTCTATGGTGCTCATGTATTCCATGTGTTTTTTGTGTGTCTTACATGTTTTATGGAGGCACGTAGTGATGAGCTCCCCCCATCACCAAGTTAGGGTAGTATAATTGTTTAATCATGTCTTCTCTCCGTGTAGACCTTGTGTATTGTGTGACTGCATTCATGTCTTCACTGTGTATTTCATGCTTCTTTACTGTATTCTCTATGTTTTGCATGGCTGTCAAGTGTTTTCTTATGTTTGCCTAAGCTTGGGGGCTAGAAATGGTCTTCCAAACTTACGGTGTATCTTTGCTCTAGTCTCTGATGTGTTTTTGACCGTACTTTAATGCATGTACTAATCGTAAGATCATACACACATTAAAGTGGGGGCTAAATGTTATGGAGTAAAAAGTAGCCACATGTCTTTTTACCTCCTTGTTTAGCTCCTAGGTCCCCATGATTACCTTATACATTCTAAATGTTCATCCCGATGCAAAATTGCCTGAAACCAATGTAAATCAGGAATAAGGGGCCCATGTTTTACCTTATCTCGAACCTAAAAGGGGCTCAAAGACTTGGGCACCACCACCCAAGTCTTCCCTGATTGGTTGGGGCAAATTCAAATGTATGTCGGCATAACACCTCTTTAGAGGTTTCTCTTTGTCAACTCTTTTGGTTTAATTTAACGAATGTTAGCGAGAAAGCATATATAATTGTGTTTTTGAATTCATTATGAACCTAGATAGAGATAGCCAACTTGAAGCATTGGGACAAAGAGCATTCAAAGCATTCATTGTGATTCTAGAACAGATTTGTATTGTCATTGTGTGTGTTGTTACAAGTTTGAAGTTATCATCTATCTCTCCTTATGAGTTGAAGGATATTCATCCTCTTAAGGGTTTCATCACATAGGTGATATCATTGTTGTTTATCAGAATTTGATTCAACATATTGTTATTGTATTTAGCCTCTGCCCTGCAAGGGCATGCTCGCTTTATCTTTCAACAGTGTTGGGAAGCTTGAATGTTATCCCAGGATTTGACTAAGGCAAGTCCCTAAACACCATAAGCCCCCAACCCCTTCTCTTCTTCTTGTGTGCAGGTTACAAGAGTGAGATCTGGGAAACATGAAGATATAGGAAGACTGAGCAAGGATCAGGGTTTCAAGATCTGACAATATTTCAGGAATATTCCTTTGTGCAAGACTAGGGCAAGACTTGGGCAGTGGCGCCCTAGTATTTCTAGCCCTGCTAACTCCAAATCTGGCATTAGGACAACCTCTGCAATATTTCTTCAATTTACAGTTTCTGCAAAACCAACCATTCAGGACTTGGGCGGTCTTGAAATAGCCCTCTGACACCTCTACTTTCGAGACACGGGTTCTATCATCTTTCTAATCCTCTCTGTACAATTAGTTTCTGGAGATTTGTTGCATATCTTCTGTTATAATCAGATTATTATAGAACTAGGGTTTAATGCATTATTGATTTAGGGTTTGATAAAAGAACTTGATTAAATCTGATCTTTCTATAGCACTCCTGAGTACAAGATCTATAGCTGAGTCTGTAAGCACAAAAATCACGCACTGCCTCCACGAGGACCCCTATAATGTTCAAATCCTTGTCATGTACATGTAAGCGTGAAAATAAATCCTTTGGGTAGCAGGTCTCTTGATGGTGTGTCCTCTTTTCTTATCTTGTATCGTTTCTTCTTTGTCGATTCCCCTCCTTCCTTGTTTGCGACGTTTTTCGACACTTGTTGTGACACTTGTTGACTTGCATTTTCTAGCTTTTGACCTTGATCCTAAGCCTTGTGACAGTCTTGTAGGTGAGTTTTCACCTCTCCCTTTGTTTTTCCTCTAGTGCACCTCATAGAAGCCTTCTAGAGGTCTCCCGACCCATCTCCCGCTGTCAGTTTTTGATTTCGACCAACCAATCCAAATCTCCCCCTATTATTTCTAGATCCCCACTGGGGATCCTAAAGATGCAAGTGGAGATTTGGATTCTTCCACATGACTGACCTATTTCTTGATGTAGAAATCATCCTTTGCCTCCCTTATACCTTCTATTGGCCTGAATTTCTGCATTTTGCACTTTTGATCCCGGATCTCCCCGGGCGACCTAGGGTCACCCATGGGGTGACCCATGATCCCCAGTGGCGACCCTGCCGTCTTTTGACCTACAGAAAAACTCAAGTTTCTCTTGCATTTTAGCTTCATTTTTGCCCGTTTTTCTTTCTGTTTGCATAATTTTTGATCCTTGATATAGAGTTAACTATTTCATGCACCCACACATGCATAATTAGCTCTATTTGATCTCAAATTAACTCTCCAATCAATCTCATGCATTCTTCTAACTCTTTTTCTTCTTCAGTGATAAGCTATCATTGTTTCATCACTCCCTAATCAACTGAGTTCACTGGGTAATCAACCTTGTTAACTCCCCAATATATTCTTGTTAACTCATCAATCAAATGAGTTAACTCTTCAATCCATTCCATTCCTCAAACCTATAAATTCCCCCCTCCCCCAAGCACAAAGGGAGGCAAATTCATTGTCTACTAGCTCTTGTCAATATTGCTCTCCAACCTAGCATTCATATGCTCATACAGGACATAAGTGCCTTTTGCTTTCTTTGTTCAATCAAGCAACGCTATGCTGCTCGATTCTTAGCCATTGTGCTCAATTCAAAGCTCACATCGAGTTCATACAAGCTTCACAAAAGTTTCTCTTTGCTTCTTCAGGTCATTTTGTCAAGAGGATCACCTGCTGCCACAGAAGGATTCAAGGTTGCCTACACAAGGATACTAAGGGTAGTGGAGTCAACAAATCTTCATCTCTTTCAAGTTCTTTCATTGCTTTCATAGTAATTAGATAATCACATTGCTCTTGGGAATAGTAACACCTTGCTTTTTCCTTGATAGATTAGATCTTGCATGCTAGATTAATTATTTTTACATTCCTAGATCTACTTTGTTAGGAAAAGCATCTCCCCTTTCCATTAAATTAGATTGCATTGAAAACACCAAAAACCCACAAAAACATAGATTAAACTTTGCATTTGAAAAGACATATAGGATTGCATACATATTTCTTTCATAGATTAGAAGCATTTTCCTTTCCAAAATACTTTAAAAAATACCAAAAAGACACTTTGCATGTCATTTAGCTTGCATTCATATAGATCTGTTAGAAGAGACAACATTGCAAACCCTCAATTCCATCATGAGGTAACCACAATTAAACAAAGTAAAACCGTAGGTCAAAACCCTAGATCTGGTGAAGGTTAGTAATCACATATCCCTTGTTACCCTAATTCACAGATGTGTTTAGGGGTGAGAGGAGAGTGGGTGAGAGCTATCCGTAGCGAGATTGAGGAGTTGCATCCGCAATCACTGCAAAAGATGTTTGTACTGCCACAAAGAGACCCATTTGATCTCCTGTTGTTAGAAGAAACTAGGCAATTACAACTACACAGAGCATTTCTCCAAGACATAGAAATAGCGGAGGCCATCAACGAAAACAACCGTTTGCCCACGCAAAGGTGGAATTTAAGGAATCCAAATAGAAGAAGAGAAACTAGTGACCCTTCAGGTCATAGGGTTATCTCAAGTACCACAACCACTGGGCAAAACATTCAACAAAACACACAACAAAAAAGGCCACAGAACTTGCTAACCCCCCTTCGCGAAGTCCAGCTCTCCAAGGAGCCAAACCCCCGTCGTGTCTCGCCTCCTCTCAACTGGCTACTTCCACTTGAGCGAGAGTGATGTGGCGGATCGCCCCGTGGCAAGGAGGGAAAGGGTCCGTGTGCATACCAAAATCTGACCCGACAGCTCCAGGCAACCGGAGTCACGATTCCGAGCATACAGAGTCCACCTCCATTTGGTAGTGATTTAGCTCGGTCTTCTCCTTGAATGTTATTGTGAAAGAGGGTTTGATCTAGTGTGCATGCTAGTTGTCGTCATTCCCCTTTTTCACACTTAACATTATTTTTTCCAAAAAGTTGGACTCACTTGTGCGTTTTCATCCCAACACCCTAACCACTTTCTTATCATAAATTAAGCCCTAGAGGTTGAGGATGGAGGTTGCCAAGATATTAGTGTTGACTCTGGCTATGCCATTACCCACTATAAAATCATCCCTTAAGATAATGGCATCGATAACTATATCAGAATTCAAAACAAAAATTTGCCCAGTTAGATATTGGAGGTGGGATCTCAAAAAGACATTTCTCAAGTTTCATACCTTGGAGTTGGATTTTTTCCATGACTATGATGAGAACAAAATCACCCAATAGAATGAGATGAATGCTATGATGGGAGTCCAGCTCACTAAATAGACCATATGTCATGCCAACACTTGTGCCAATCACATTAGCAACATAAATGTTGCATGGGTAAATGATTTCTATAGACTATTGTGAAGAGGTAAGTGTCACATTGAAATCACCTTGTCCCATTTGGCAATCAGTGGTTGATGGAAAATTTGGCTAGGTGGTCAAAAACATAATTGCCTCTCTAAAACAATGCATGCAAGAAAAAACCCCAAAGAGTCCATTAAAGACCATGCCTCCCTCCAAACATTATCCAATTTCTAGCTTTGTGTTGACCTTTTCCTAATGGCATTAATAATAATCATTGAATCCCCCTCAATGATCAAAGATGATATCCCATTTTGAATAACAATCGAGATGTTGAAGACCAAGGCTTGGGCTTCGACCTTATTATTAGTACCGTTCAACTTTTTTGATACTTCCATGATTAGATTGTGTTCTAGATTCCTAATAACACATCCAACACCAAATAATCCCGAGTTCTCTTTGGAAACACCCTCAAAGTTGAGTCTAAAATCCCTAAAAGAGAGAGGGATCCGTTTAACTAAAGCCCTATCAATAAGTATGGGTTGAGACCGAATGCCTCATAAACAAGAACTACATTTTAGTTATTACAACTTATTTATATGTAATTTTTTTAATCTTTATATATATATATATATATATATATATATATATAAATATAAAACGGTTGCTCATTCTTGCTATCTATGGCAAATGATGTCGTTTTTATGGTGAGTTATATATATATATATATATATATATATATATATATATATATATATATATATATATATATATATATATATATATATATATATATATATAACTCACCATAAAAACGACATCATTTGCCATAGATAGCAAGAATGAGCAACCGTTATCATCCTACGTACATAGAAAATGTGCCAGTTGAAATCAAGTTTAAAATTATTTGGCATGTACGTTATTCTAGTAACCCTAAGGATCTGGACAAGAGCTCATCATCTAATCCAGATTGATATGTTGCTTAAACTTTTCCTAAATAAGATGTATTTTGTTTTTCTCTGAAATCATCGTCATTTTCAATGAATTGCTTTTCTTGTGTTTCGAACTGCTCACCGCCGAGGCATGTGGGATGTGTGAAAAAAAATTGACTTCCCACAGTAACATCAAGCAAATCCAACTCAGTGCTCCACACAACACAGTCAACCTTTCTTTCCACGTCTTCCATCGCCCTCTTAAGCATTTGAGACCACACTTCAAACAATATATAAAATATCAAAAATTTGACTGTCGACTCTCACAAGCAAAGTCCCCTACTCACGGAATCAATGGGGCTTGAGCAAGCCAGTGGCTGCCTTACAACTCAAAGAACCTAATTTCCATTGTTTTTTTAATATGAAGGGAATTAGAAGTCGAGTGAGCCCCTATAATCCCCTATCCACTTATAAAATGTACCTATTATGTCAAGTAGATTATGAACCTCAGAAAATTCAAGAAATGTTTAATGTTGTTCTCATCTATTATGGAGACCACAACTCTGATCATTTTGATTGTTAGATCATTACCATGTATATTAAATGCTTGTTGGTTTCTCCAAAGACTCTCAATTAGTGGTATTATGAGCATTTTGAGTCAATGGAATGTTGGGTGGAGTTAGATTGCTCATGCAATGATGTTCTCATCTTTCAAATTCGGAATGAAGGCTTGGATTCAGAAAACATTGGTTTGTTGGATTCAAAAACATTAGATTTAGAAAGCTTAGTTCGTCCCTACTTACCCTACATAAACATCATTTGGTTCAATGGTCAAATAGTTAATAGTAATTTTACAACTCATCCACACTAAAAAGGGATAAATATTTGTCCTATTTTTTGGCCATAATTAACCTTTGATTGTTGAAGTAGATGATGTTAAGAATAGCCGTCTCAACTTACCTTATATTCTTTTGTATTTTTTCCATAAATAAATAATTTCATGAGGGTGGAACTAATCCTTGGGCTCATGGCTATTAGAGAGACAGGCATCTATTCTAAGTTGGATTAATAGATAATTGCTCAAACAACTGTCATTTTGTTAAATTATTCACATTTCTATGATAATATTAACTTTAATTAGCTAGCCCCCTAGATTATCTAGCAATGATAATGAAAAGGGTTCCATGGTAATATCTCATAATTGAGGTGGATAATACAACAATGTTTATCTATTGATTTGATTGCTCACTTTATATCCATTTGTACCTATGTAGTTAGAGATCTAGGCACGTCTTATCTCTTTAAGTATATCTCTATAGATGAATTACATTTTAGATATAGTAATAGAAAAATGGAATTAGTCTAATTCAAAGTCATGGATGCATTTGGCTAGGGTTTAGGTTTTAGCTTTGCTTGTGTCACTTGGTGATGTCATATTACTTTTCTATGTAGGAGCTTGCATTATTTTTCTACATTTATTATGGGTCATTTTCACTTGTCATGCCTAAAGATGTTTTTGTTACCCTTTAAATGGCCTCTAACTTCATTAGTCCATTAGTTGTTGGTATTGATGGTTTGACGACACATGAAGATGGCCTCATTGCTAAAGTGACCCAGGAAGTTTGTTTCCAAAGTCTTTCATGAGTTATGTCTCCTAAAATGCCTTCGAATGTAGTTCTTCCAAATTCAAATTTTGATAGTGCTTGTCGATGGCTTAAAAACTTTACCTTCATATGTTATTTTTTTTTGTGAGGGTTCTCCTTGAAAGCATGCTTAGAGAATGGGTGACCAAGGCTTGGGTCCCACAAGGGTTTCCTTGATCAATGTTGTCCAAAACCTCACCAAGGGGATTTTTCTCTTCTTTTTTAAAGCTAGCCATGCGAAGGCCATCCTGAAAAATGGCATTTGGTTTGTTCATGTGTCTTTGCTTTTTTTCACACCTTGGACCCAAGACTTTATAGTCTCCAAGGAGAGAGCTCTTTGTGTCCCTGTATAGGTGTGTAAGGAAGCAAGGTGTGTAGAAACAACTTCCTATGCTAACCTTGAGAGGAGCATTATGTAAACAACTTTAAATATGATCCAAACTTATTACAAAAAAATAGAGGAACACATACATAATCAAATAAACAATAACACCATAACACAATGATTTACTTGGAGAAAACCCTTTTAGGAGAAAATTACCACACCCCAAAACCCACACAATGTATTATCAAATCAACAAAGGATTACACCACGCTTGCAATGCAAGTCTTTATAGGAGTATTTCACCAACATTTAAATATAGAGTAATTTAAGCAACATTCTGGTAGCACTTATGTACATGCAAATTCTCATATCAAACTATAACTCCTCAAGATTTTATTTATAGACTTCTTGCAACCTAGAAATCATATGTGGTTTACAAAATAATGTGAAAATACCCCCAAGAGGTATGGTGCCCAGCTTGGGCCCAATTTCCAAAGCCCCTAGGAGAATTTGTCATACAGGATAAAAATATATTATTCTCTTACTCTCTTACAACTATCATATTTGACCAATTTAATCCACCTAAAATGTGTGCCCAAGTTTGAAAAGATTCTAGCCTAAAAATAGGCTCTTATTGATGCCTCTTACAACATCTTACAGTGGGTCAAGAGACCACAATAACTTCCCCTATTTCAATCTCTTACGCATCATAAGCATCTTTCATAAGCTATCACATGATCCCTACAAAATAGGGCATCCCATTTTACCATGAATAACAAGATTAATTACTTTTTACAACACAATTTACAAGGCACAGACACTTGGCATAAATGCTACCTCAAAATCTTGCACCCCATTTTGGTAGAGCATAATAATATTAATAATAAATAAATACAAGAAAATATTAATAATTAAATCAGTAAACTTAGGAATTACCAAAGTTGAGACACCTTAATTCCTAACATTCTTCCACTTGTTGAATACCTTGCAAGAGCCAAAAGGAAACATACCATCATGGAATTAACTACTAGGGGCTAAAAGGCCCATAGACTTTAAACACCATATGAAATTCTCTTTGTTCACAAGCTTAGTCAATGCATCTACAACATTCATCAAAGTCTCTACCTTTTCTAATTTGACCCTTCTATCTTTGACTATATCTCTGAAAAAAGATACTATACATCTATGCTTGGTCCTCACATGAAATGTCAAGTTCTTTGTCAAACGAATTGCACTTTAACTATCATAATAAAGAGTAACTACACCCTATTTCAGCCCAACATATGAACACAATCTCTTAAGCCAAATGGCTTCTTTACATGCACAAGTTGCTACCATATACTCAACCTCTATAGTGGACAAAGTCACCACAACTTATCGCTTACTCATCCAACTTATTGCACCACTAAAAAGAGTAAAATATAAGCACTGGTGGATCTTCTGCTATGAACATCACCCATCCAATCTAAATCTAAAAACCACAAATATCAATAGAATGCATATCACCTATTAAATTACCATGATAACATGAGGAGTACTCTAAGGCACCCCACAAATATCTAAAGACTCTCTTAACAACATCTTAATGAATCCATCTAGGATTAGACATAAATCTACTGAGAACTCCCACTACTTAGGAAATGTCTAGTCTAGTACAGACCATAGCATACATTAAGCTTCCAACTACACTCTGGTAAGGCACTCTTCTCATGTCTTCTATCTCCAAAGGGGATGTAGGACAATGTGTAATAGATAACTTCATTCCCAATGTCACAAGAATACACAATGGTCTGATTGAAACAACCTACATGTAGTGCACAAGCACATATGGAAGGAATTTTAAATGACAATGATTCAATGCAAGCCAATATCTTATGTTTGCAAGAAACATACACTTCTAACAAAAATCTTAACACTAAGATACAACTCTTCCATTGTGTAACCAATTACAATGTGCATGGAGTTGTGACATTATTTAAGAAGCAAATTCAAATCACAAAATATGGCAATTCCAAAGAGAAAAGATGGAACCTATAATGACAAAAAATGCTATCCATCAATTTTGCAAATCTTAATTGTCAACATATACATCACACCAACTGCAATAATAAACAATCTAATTGCTATTGTAGATGATGAAATATCCAATATATATTTAGACAAATTGAAAGTTATCATGGGTAACTTTAACTTAAACATGAAACACTTAAATACAAAATCTAGAGCTCTAGAGAACTATATGAACATGCATAACATATACTTCTTAATACACAATGAAAATAGTCTTTCACGATCACTTATTGACCATGTGTGGTTAAAATCAAGGATTTGTAATTCAACATCTCTTAGATCTTGACACATATTGGAGTGACCATGACATAATTACTTTTACAACTCTTATCCCTAATTCTGATGCACTCTTACAGAAAGAAAATATAGCAAAAATAATTGTCATTTCAATTGATTTATTCAATATTATATATAGTTCATGATTTATTCCAAATGTTTACAATTTGGACATGTACATTCTACATACTAACACACATTTAATCTAAATTTCATCATCTTACATGTCTCATTTTATTGACACATTTACTCTTTGTTACTTGCAACAACTATGAAATATGGAGTTGGACAATTAGAAGACCATGATAACTTAAGAGATAAGTATCCAATAACCTTATAATGTACAAAAAATTGTAAAATTTGACAGACACTAAGTTTTAGTTGGAAATGATTTGTAGATGAACAAAGTCAACAGATTTTTGTTATATGGAGCCCAATCAGACTCGGAGGTTAAATTTTCCCCACTTTTGTTAGTGCATTTTCCCCCCAAATTAATTAACAATGTCAACAGTTATTTTTCTATCAGCCGCCATTAAAAACACATTTTTATAATTGCCATAAGTCTTGATAAAAATGACTAGAGAAGGCGAAAAGCTGAGGGTTAGGGCTATAGTTGATATTGTATTATAGAATATTGCAGCAGTATTGAATTGCAAGATTACTATTGTAATCAGTTCGATTTGCTGGATAATAATATTGGACTCTCTGTTGGTGGATGTAGCCCGAGTTTTGGTGAACCACATTAAGAATTGTCTCCTGCTATTATTATTTCTATGTATTTTAATTCCTTTGTTTAATCTTTGATTATCTGCATTTAAATGATATCTTCTACCTGCTATTCCTAACAAATGGTATCAAAGTGGGTTGTGTTTGATTATCCTCTGCAGGAAGGTCTCATGGTTGAGTGGGTATCTTACGGTTAAGTGGGAGCAATGGTAGACGAGGGTAAATTGAAGGTAGAAAAATTCAATGGCTAGAACGATCAGTTATGGAAGATGCAGATGGAGGATTCTCTATCAGAAGGATTTATGGAGGCCGTTGCAAGGAAAGCCAAGAAATTGACAATGATGATTGATGAGGATTGGGAACTTATTGATAGAAAGACACTAGGAAACATTCGTTTGTGTCTGGTGCCATCGGTGGCATTAAATATTTCAAAAGCAAAGACAACGGATGAGTTGATGCAGACATTAGCAAAGTTATATCAAAAGCCTTTCGCTTTGAATAAGATATTTCTTATGAAGCATTTATTTAATATGAAAATGGTAGAAGGTGGATCAGTTATTGATCATTTAAATGAGTTTAACATAGTTACCAATCAATTGACTTCTATAAATGTAAATTTTGATGAAGAAGTTAGAGCTCTCTTGATATTATGTTCTTTGCTTGAAAGTTGGAATAGTTTGGTAATGGTGGTTACTAACACTGTTTCTAGTTTGCATATGCTGAAATTTGATGATGTTGTTGGTGTTATTTTGACTGAGGAAATTTGTAGGAAAAGCTCAGGTGGAACATCCACATTAGGCAGTGTTTTGAATGCAAAAAGTGGGAGCAAATCAAAGGAGAGAGGAAAAGGTTCTGGAGGTCATGGGAAGTCACGAGAAAAATCAAAGGACAAGAGGTCCCAATCCAGAGGAAAGAAGGATTGTTGGTACTGTGGGAAACTGGGTCATCTGAAGAAAGATTGTTGGTCTTAGAAGAATAAAGAAGGAGACAAACAAGAAGGTAATAAGGAGGCAAATGTGGTAAGTAATAAATCTAAAAATGATGCTTTGATTCTTTCCCTAGATAATGTTGATTATTATGAGTTTTAGATTTAGGGGCCTCATTTCATGCTACACGCCATAAAATTTATTTTCTTGATTATGTCTAAGGGGATTTTGGGTTGGTTTATTTGGGAGATAATGAACCCTGTCAAATTGTTGGAAAGTGGTGTAGTCACGGCTAGGAGGGTCCACAAAGTGAATAGTCCAGACTATGCAGCAAGAGTAAATACAATGGAAACAACTCAATGACAAAAAGCAAATGCATATTCAGTCATTCAGTAAATCATTGATTCAAAATACAAACTAGTCGGCAACATGTGGGCCTACAATTAGGGCTCACAAGTTTGATTCCTCAATTACAAAATATACTCAGGATATAGCTTTGAAGCACCTTACAGAAGAAATTTGAAATGTCAAACTTACAAATTATGCTAACTACTTTCCTAGGCATCTATTACATGATTATATATCATCTCCAGAACCTAAGATTCCTCTGTGTCAGCCAAGGAAGATCACAAACTCCAAGGAAGAGCTGTAACATGTGTACATAGATAGGTCAGACCTAATCACATAGAACTCCTCTGCAAATGAATGGAATAGTGTGTGGTTCTTAGGAAAGGTGGGCCACAATCCACACAACATTGAATGAAGTGTCATTTAGCTCCACAAGTCATGAAAGTGATATGCAAGTCTTCTCATTTAGTTGATTATCTGAGACTATTAAGATGCTCTATTTTGAGAAAATAGTCAATCTTCTAACCGCGATATCTTTCTGGTACCTTGTCCAAATGATCTGAGATTTGGATATGATGTGCATGAATGTGTCTAGATGCTAAGTCTAGCTCCACAAGGTCTGAAATGAAACTGCGGCAGAATGCAGACCAGAACACAGAAACTGCTACTGACTAAACTGAACTAGGAAAATGAAAGAAAATAAATTGAAATACAAATGTTTTTGGTTGATGCAAGATTTCTCTTGAACCAGGGATGCTCCTGCATTAGATATTCAAGGTTGTTGAAAAAGGTGAGTCCCTCACTTTGTTGAGGCTAGAGAAAAACCAAGACGATCTACCTCAGCCTGGGAAATCCAAGATGAGTCTTCTTCTAGTCTGCCTTTCCACTTCACAATATATTCTTTGTATTTCTTTCCTCTAGTGCTACATCTAATTTTGTTGTCTAACATGTCCTTAATATGCTCTTGTGCTTGTTGTGGTAACTGCTTCTTCAAGTCTTCTTCAATGTTGTCACTGAACTCTACTTCATGATATTGGTATAGGTCTGCAATGTCAAAAATAGGTGATATCCCCAATGTCTCTGGTAGCTTCACTTCATATGCATTTCCTGAATCAAACTTCCTGAGTATCCTACATGGTCCAAACTTCTTCATCTTCAACTTGTTATATGTCCCAACTAGAAATCTTTCTTTTCTCAGATATATCATCACTTCATCTCCAACTACAAATTCTTTGTGTCGCCTCTTTTCATTTGCTTACTCCTTATACTTGTTGTTCATCTCCTCTAAGTGCTTCTTAACATGATTATGCATTGTCTCCATATGTCCTGCAAATTCTTCTGCCTCTACACTCCTCTTATCTTCCATACTAATATCTCTTAACTCTACTACTCCTCTAGGATTAGTTCCTGTCACAATCTCAAATGGTGTTCTTCTGGTACTCCTATTCACTAAATTATTATATGCAAATTCTTCTTGTGATAGAATCAAATCCCAATTTCCTGCCTTCTCTCCAACCAAACATCTCAATAAGTTTTCCAAACTCCTATTTACCACCTTTGTCTATCCATCAGTCTGTGGATGAAATGTTGAACTAAACTTCAAGTCTGTCTTCATCTTCTTCCAAAGTGTCTTCCAAAAGTATCCAAGAAATATTGTATCTCTATCTGAAATTATGCTCTGTGGTAATCCATGCAATCTCACAATCTCCTTGAAAAATAGGTCAACTACATGAACTACATTAGTTGTCTTCTTACAAGGTATGAAATATGCCATCCTTGAAAATTTGTCCACCACTACAAACATTGAATCATGTCCCCTCTATGTTTTCGGCAATCCCATTATGAAATCTATGCTTATGTCTTCCCAAGATCTCTTGGATATTGTTAAAGATTTATACAATCCAGTATTCTAACTAGTCCCTTTTGCAACTTGATAGACTCCAACTCTACACAAATCTCCTAACATTCTTATATCTGAAGCCAAATATACTTCTCACTTACTGAAGCCATTGTCTTATCAATACCAAAATGTCCTACCAATACACCACTATGCTTCTCTTCGATCAAATTGTCTCTCATTGAACTCCTAGGTATGCACAATTGATTTCCTCTGAACAACATATCTTCTTGAATGAAATAATCTAGCCATTTGCTTCTATATGTCACAACAGGCTCCTTACATGCTTTCCAAGGTTCTACAAAATCAAGATCTTCCTCATACATGTTCTTCAATTCCTCAAATCCCAACACTTCATCTCTCATCTCTATCAACAAGTTCCTTCTACCCAATGCATCTGCAACTTTGTTTGATTTTCCACTTCTATGCTTCAGCACAAAATTATAACTCTGCAAGAATTCTACCCATCTCATATGTCTTTGATTTAACTTCCCTTGACTATTCAAATACTACAAATCTTGATGATCTATATACAACACAAACTCCTTAGGCAACAAATAATGTCTCCACTTCTTCAAGGCTTGAATTATGGCATAGAACTCCTAATCATAAATCGAATATCTTCTCCTTGCATCATTCAACTTCTCACTGAAATATGCTATAGATCTACCTTATTGACTTAACACTGCTCCTATTGCATTTCCACTTGCATCAAAATCTACTTGAAATACCTTATTGAAGTATAGTAATGCCAAAATAGGTTGCTCTATCACTTTCTTCTTCAACAATTCAAAACTCTTATCTACTTCTGATGTCCACTTAAAGTCTTTTGTCACCTCTCATTGTCTCTGTCATAGAGTTACATATTGAACTAAAAATTTTGATGAACTTCCGATAGAAACTAGCTAATCCATGAAATGATCAGAATTCTCCAATGCTCTCAGGTGTAGGCCATTCAACAATTGCTCTCAATTTCTCAGGGTCCATCTTCAATCCTTCTACAGAAATCAAAAATCCCAAGTATACCAATTCTTCCTTCATTAAACTACACTTCTTGATGTTTATCAACAATTTCTCTTCTCCTAGTCTCTTCAATACTTGTCTCAAGTGCCACAAATATTATTCTTTTGTCTTACTAAAAATTAGAATATCATCCAAATATACAATAACAAACTTACCCAAGAATTTCTTCAAAACTTCATTCATCAATCTCATGAAAGTACTCAATGCATTTGTCAATCTAAAAGGCATCACTAACCATTCATACAATCCTTCATTTGTCTAAAAAGTAGTCTTCCATTCATCTTCTTATCTGATTCTAATCTGATGGTATCCACCCTTCAAGCATTTGTGAAATACTTTTCTCCACTCAAATAATCCATAATATCATCCATCCTAGGCAAAGGAAATCTATAATTAACTATGATCTTGTTTATTGCTCTAGAATCTGTACACATTCTCCATCCTCCATCTTTCTTTGGTGCCAATATTGCAAGTACTGCATAAGGACTCAAGATTTCTCTGATCAAACCTTTCCTCAACAACTCATGTATCTGTCTAATCAATTATTCATTCTCTGTCAGTGTCATTTTGTTTGTTTCTTTGTGAGGAAAACTAGCTCCATGTATAAGATCCATGTGACGACCGATACTCCTGATTGGTGGCAATCCTTCAAGTACATTATCTGATATGATGTCTTCATACTCTATCAATAACTCAGTTATCTCCTCTAGTTGTGATTCTTCAGTCCCAATCTTCAGTGTTTCAAGTTTCTTAGGAATCAAAGCATAACACATATTCTCATGTCTCAAACCATCCAAAATTTTTCTTCCATTTACCAAACAGATTCTAGCATTCCCACATACTTCACTCTTAGGGTCATCTTCCAAAGGGATCAAAGTAATTCTCTTTCCAATTGATGTTATAGTATATGTATTCTTTCCTCCATCATGTATAGCTTTTCTATCATATTGCCATGGTTTACCCAACAATATATGACATACATCCATAGGCATAATATCACACAATACTTCATCATGATAAGATCCAATATGAAATTTCACCAAACATTATTCACTCACCAGTACCTTATGATCATCCTAAATCCATGCTATTTGATCTGGCTTAGGGTGCTTCAATCTTTCCAACTTCAACTTAGTCACCATCTCTTTTGAAACCAAATTATAAGAACTACCACTATCAATTACAACTTTACAACATTTATCACCTGATTTGCATCTAATTCTAAATAAATTTTCTTCTGCGGTAGTTCCTCATTTGTTTTTGCTTGAAATAGTGTTGTCTTCATGACAAGTGATTCTCCTTTCTTAGGTTTAACAACTGAACTAGGTGATCCAACAGGTTCTTCTTCCACATTGGTTGTTCTTCCACTGTTCTCTATCCTCTTGCTTATACTCCCTTGATTACATTCAAATGCTCTACGTCCTTCACCTCCACACATAAAATAGGTTCCTTTGGATGTTCTCCTATCAAGTCCTCTTCCTTCTCTTATGTATCCTTTGTTTCGGTATGGGCTAGGGTTTCCTCTGCAGTAGAAAGTTTTGTCATCTCTCCTATATGCATTATTATCTTTGTCCTCCTTAAATGTGCTCTCTTGTCTATTCTACTCCACATATAATCTCTCTCCTCTGGAAAATGCTCTACCTCTAAAATTTACCTCCTCTACCTCTCTATCTCTGATCATGCCTCTTGTTCAATTTTTCTTCAACTTTCAGAGCAAACTAATATGCTTCTTCCAATATTGTCATCCTCACCAAACTCAGTTATTCTTGAATGTTCAATCTCAGTCCATTGATGTATCTAGCCACTTTCTCCTTGCTTGCTTCACTATGTCCTATCCTTATGATCATCTTATGAAATTGTTCAATGTACTCCTTCACAGATTTCTCCTTTTGTCTCAGGTTCTGCAATCTCTTCAACAGTTCAAACTCATAGTCAACAAGTATAAACTGATTCTTCAACTTTGTAACCATTCTATCCCACTTTGTAATCTTCTCTTTTCCTCTTTTGTTTCTATCCAACTCAACTTCTTTCAACCATATAGCAGCAAGTCCTTTCAACTTTGTCTTTGAAAATTTCACCTTCTCTGAATCTTCAATTTCTTCATATTCAAAGTATTCTTCTAGGTCATTTATCCAATCAATCAGCTCCTCGAGATTCAAATTGCCAGTATAGTTCAATACATCCACTCTAGGTCTTTTCCCAATCTTTGAAATAGCTAACAACATCTTGACTTGATATGATTCTTCTTCTTCATCTCCTAGGGTTACTTCATTTTGATCAACGGACTGAAATTCTTCATCATCATCACTTTCAACATTAGGTTGAGGTGTAAGTCCTCTTCTCCTATCTTCTTAAACAACATCTAAGTAGAATCACATTGTTTTCATCATTTCCAAAATTTTATCCATTCTTCCAGCCATAGTACCAACAACAGGTATTCTCCTCGATGGAATCTCTTCCTAGGATCAAGTGTAATTGCCTCAAATTCGGCGTCGAGCTACAAGGTGACAACTACCTCACAATCAGCAATCAATTAACAACACAAGTAGTCTACCTCAGATTCGATGATCTGTTCACATCAAGATCTTATGGAATTCCTTTGCCAACTTTGCTCAATTCACTCCCAAAGATTTGAACTTCGCTCTGATACCACTTGGAGTAGTCACGGCTAGGAGGGTCCATAAAGTGAACAGTCCAGACCGTGCAACAAGAGTAAACAAAATAGAAACAACTCAAGGATAGAAAGTAAATGCAGATTCACTCATTTAGTATATCATTGGTTCAAAATACAAACTGGTCGACAACATGCAGGCTTACAATTAGGGCTCACATTCCTAATTCCTCAATTATAGAATATACTTAGGATATAGCTCTGAAGTGTCTTGCAGAAGATATTTGAAATGTCAAACTTCCAAATTATGTTAACTAATTTCCTAGGCATCTATTACATGATTATATATCATCTCCAAAACCTAAGATTCCTCTGCGTTGGCCAAGAAAGATCACAAACTCCAAGGAAGAGCTATAACATGTGTACAAGGATAGGTCGGACCTAATCACATAGTACTCCTCCACAAATGAATAGAATAGTGTGTGTTTCTCAAGTAAGGTTGACCATGATCCACACAACATTGAATGATGTGCCATTTAGCTCCACAAGTTGTGAAAGTGCTCTGCAAGTCTTCTCCTTTAGATGATTATCTGAGACTGTCGGGATGCTCTGTTATGAGAAAATAATCAATCTTCTTATAGCGATATCTTTCCGATACCTGATCCAAATGAATTGAGATTTGGATATGATGTGCATGAATGTGTCTAGATGCTAAGTCTAGCTTTGCAAGGTCTGAAATGAAACTGTGATAGAATGCGGACCAAAACATAGAAATTGCTACTGACTAAACTGAACTGGGAAAATGAAAGAAAACAAACTAAAACACAAATGTTTTTGTTTGATGCAGATTGCTCTTGAACCAAGGATGCTCCTACATCAGAAAGGGAAGAATTAAGATTAATCTACAAAATGGGAATCATTGGCTACTACAAGAGGTAAGGCACGTTCCAAGGCTGATTAGGAATTTAATTTCAGCAGGGCAGCTAGGTGATGAAGGTTGCATAGTTACTTTTAGTGATAAAAATTGGAAGGTTGCAAGAGGTACCTTAATAGTAGAAAAAGGTGTGAAAGTAGGCACCTTATATCTTTGTACAGGTCATACTATTCATTCTACTTTAGTTGTTACAAAGAAAAAACAAACAGGTTCAGAGACAGTTGATGTGGGTTCGCAGGCAAATACTGAAACAATTGCTACGGGTTTTGAGATAGCAATGTGGAATAACATACTTGTGCATATGAGTGAAAAAGGTATGAAGGTACTTCATTCTAAAAAAGTTTTTCCAGGTCTAAAATGTATTAATATAGATTTCTGTGAAAGTTGTGCATGACAAACAAAAGAGAGTTAGTTTCCTCAAGGATGGAAAGCAAAAGAAAGATGAAAAGTTGGAGCTTGTGCATACAAACGTATGGGGACCAGCTCACGTGTCTTCTCTCGGTGGCTCTTGGTATTATGTTGCATTCATAAATGATGCAACTAGAAAGGTTTGGATTTATTTCCTTAGGAAGAAATTTGTTGTATTTGAAACATTTAAGAAATGGAGAAGCTTGGTTGAGAATGAGATAGGTAAAAGATAAAAATATCTTAGATCTGATAATGGTGGTGAGTATTGTAGCAAAGAATTTGAGGATTATTGTTTCTTTAATTGAATTCATAGGTAGAAAATGGTTCTAGGGACTCCACAGGATAATGGAGTGGCTGAGCACATGAATAGGACAATAATGGAGTGTGCAAGGAGCATGGGATTGCATGTTGGGATGTCGTTAAACATGTGGGTAGAGGTTGTTAATACTGTTGTCTATTTAATTAACAAAGGTTCCTTCAATTCCTTTGGGTTGTGGTATTCTAGAGGAAGCATGGACATGTAAGAAGGTGAGTTATTATTTTCTCAAAACCTTTAGATGTGAAGCATTTGCACATGTAGATTTTGAAAGTATATGCAAAATCAAAAAAATGTATCTTCATTGGATATGGCATTGATGAATTTGGTTATAGGCTTTGAGATTTTGAAAATCTAAAAATTGTGAGAAGCAACGATGTTGTAATCAATGAGAAGGTGTTGTACAAAGATTAGTTCCAGTAGCATGAGAAGAAAGAAAAGGATTCTGTGGTGTTGGATGATACTCTAGACATCGATGTTCTAGTCATGTTCCTCGTGATCCGCAACAACAACAACAAATACCACAAACTTTAGTGAATGTTAGACGGTCAACAAGGATAAGTAGACCTCCTGAAAGGTTTTCTCCCTCTTTGTATTCTATTTTGTTAATAGATGCTGGTGAACTGGAAGGGTACGATGAAGCTATGCAGGTGGATACAGAGGTTCAATGGGAGCATGCAATGGAAGAAGAAATGGACTCCTTGTTGAAAAATCAAACTTGCGAATTATGCAAGTTGCCTACAGGTGAAAAGGCTTTACCAAATAAATGGGTTTATAGGTTGAAAGAGGAAGATGGAGGTAAGAAAATATTTAAAGACAGGTTAGTTGTAAAAGGATTTGTATAGAAAAAAGGCATTGATTTTGATGAGATTTTTTCTTCGGTTGTTAAGATGACTTCTATTCGTACTGTTTTAAGTATTATGGCTGTTGAAGATTTACATTTGGAACATCTAGATGTGAAAACTACCTTTCTCCATGGTGATTTGGAGGAGGAGATATATATGGAACAGCCGCAAGGATTTGAGGTCAAAGGTAAGGAGAAATTGGTGTACAGATTGAAGAAGGGTTCATATGGTTTGAAACAAGCACCTTGGCAATGGTACTTGAAATTTGATAGTTTTATGGTTGAGCAAGGCTAGAACCAATGTAATTCTGAACATTGTGTTTATTTTAAGAGGTTGGATAATGATAGCTACATTATTTTATGTTTATATGTTGATGACATGCTTGTAGCAGGGTCTAACATGAATCACATAAGTGAGTTAAAACAATAGTTAGCAAAATCATTTGCTATGAAGGATTTAGGGTTAACAAAACAAATCCTTGGTATGAGAATTTGTAGAATAGGAAGAACAAAAAATTGACTCTATGTCAAGTTGATTATGTTGAAAAGGTGTTGCAGAGATTCCATATGGAGAATGCAAAAGTCGTTAGCACACCTTTGCCTAGTCATTTCAAATTGACTAAGGAGATGTGTCCATAGACACAAGAGGAGGAAGAAAAATTGTCCAAGGTAGCGTGCACTTCAGCTGTAGGAAGTTTAATGTATGCCATGGTATGCATGAGACCAGATATTGTACATGCCATAGGAGTTGTAAGCAGGTATATCAGTTATCCCAAATTGGAGCATTGGAATGCAGTAAAATAGATTCTCAATTATTTGAGAGGTACATCCAATAAACATTTATGTTTTGGGGGCTCTAATACTGATTTAAAAGGCTATGTGGACTAAAATTTGGCAAGGTATATTGATACCAGGAGGAGTACTATAGGTTATGTCTTTATTGTATGAGGGACAACAGTGAGTTGGATCTCAAGGTTACAAAAGGTGGTTGCTTTATCCACCACGGAGGCAAAGTATGTAGATGCAATAGAGGCAAGTAAGGAGATGATATGGCTACAATGTTTCATGGAAAAATTGGGCAAACAACACGTTGAAAATAATTTGTTTATAGACATCCAGATTGTCATACATCTTGCAAAGAATTATGCCTTGCATTCAAAGACTAAACACATACAATTCAGGTATCACTTCACCCGGTCGGTGTTGGAGGATGGATAGTTAAGGATGGAAAAGATATATGTAGATGGCAATCCAGCAGATATGTTTATGAAGGCGGTGACAAGGGAGAAGTTGAGCTTTTCTTCAGCTTCGATTGGCCTACAAGATTGACAACAAAAAATTAGAATAGTAGGGTCCAGGGTGTTTATTTCCAGTGGGAGCTACAGAGGCAACAGTGCTATGATTAGTCTCCAAGTGGGAGATGATATGGTGTGGAGTCTGATCAGTCTATAAGTGGAAGATTATTGTTATATGGAGCCCAATTAGACTCGGAGGTTAAATTATCCCCACTTTTGTCAACACATTTTCTCCCCAAATTAATTAACGACGTCGACAATTATTTTTCTATTGGACGATATTAAAAACCCATTTCTGTAACTGCCATAAGTCTTGATAAAAATGGATGGAGAAGGCAAAAATCTTTGGGTTAGGTTACAGTTGATATTGTATTGTAGCATATTGCATCAGTATTGAGTTGCAAGATCGTTGTTGTAATCGGTTCGATTTGCTAGATAATAATATTGGACTCTATGTTGGTTGATGTAGCTTGAGTTTGGGTGAACCATATTAAAAATTGTCTCTCTGTTATTATTTCTGTGTTTTAATTCCTCTATTTAATCTCTGATTATCTTCTTTTAAATGATATATTTTGCCTACTATTCCTAACACAAATGATATGTTTCAATTGAAGACCTTATTAGTCATAGAATATGGAGCATTTTCTATGAATATGTTATCATCTATAAACCAACCCTTGATAAGACACATAACACTAAACAGATATTGCTTGTTGGTTTAACTGATGATAGAGGAGAGATGATGATTACACATATTATATCTCTTGAATTTGCTAAAGCTGGCAAGTAGAAGATTTAGACAATGAATGGAGTATGAATTCAAAGCTTTGAAATTGTACCTAAAACTAGATATGATCAAAGAATTGTGATTGCATTCTACTAGTAAATGTGTCAACTACTACACAAATCAGACCAATAGTTTTCTCAAAGCATAACTTCATACCAAATACAACAACCATACAGTTGTTGGAAACTACATAAATATACATAATTGGGAGTGTTGTTGCCATTGCCATAAGTGTAATACAAATTGACAATCTATATAATTTACAAATCAAGGATGACCCAACAAAGTACAACAATGCAATAGTAAGCACACCCTTCCTAGACAATCATTTTATTTTTTCCCACCCATTTAAAAATTTGTCCTTGAAAGAATATCTCTCAATTCTATGATTTTGAATTGCAATTGCAAATATATCATTCATTTCCTTCTCAATTTACTTCAATTCAACATCTTCAAGTTAGAGAAAATCTACCTTTACTATTCAAAAATATAGTAAAGAAAAAATCTAACACTTTAGAGCACTTAAAACAACTAAATCTACATTCATCACATACCTCAATAACAAAATAACATTAGACAACTTGCAACTGTTGCTCAACTCATCATCTAGAAGCTAAACTCTTAGTCATTTCTCAACTCACTATCTAAAGTGCATAAGATATTTGTTTTGATGTTCACTTAAATGCATATATTACTAACACATTATGACCAACAAAAATATCTACTACAAGTGTGAAGGTACATGGCAAGATCATAGTGCTAAACACTTACAAAAATCTATTCATGCCTATTTGTGCAACATGTGGTTTCATAATTGAATCTTTTTAAAAATTATATGATACAACCATGCATTGTACTAATTGCCATCAATCATATGCATATATGTACACCCATTGCCTCTCTTGTATTTTAGAAACTACATATAAGGGGACCTTGCAATGCATTCTTTAGGACAATCCTCACAAACAATGGCTACCAACACTATCAAAAATAAAATACAAGGAATATTTAAAACCAAGTCCTTGTTGTGTATATGCTACATAATTTTTAAGTGCAAGGTGACGTCACTTTAGATAACAATGTCATCTTGCACATTTACTAATCTAGCCACTTATTTGAAAGCAATATTGTAAATCAATGTAGACTTATCGTATTAAGTATTTGCAAACAATATCTACTAGTGTACATGTATATATTTATTTTCTTTTCATTGGTATCAATATATATGTGTGTATATACATATATGTATATGTATATGTACACATATATGTGTGTGTACACACACACAAACATATATATATATATATATATATATATATATATGGAACATAAATCTTCACTTCAGCCTATTTATGGGTGTGGTTACCTTATCTTCCCATAGTTCTGGAAGTTGGATTGCTTGCGGGCCATTGGGAATGGCCTAGGAAAGTATGGCTACAGTTCCAAAGAAACTATCAATTACCAAAATTCCACTTGTGCTCGACTATGTGTTAAAATGGATCTATCCAATGGCCTTCTAGTAGAGATTTTGTTGAAGGTGGGAAACAAATACAGAAGGTAACCTATAGACTATGAGAAAATTTCCTTCACATGTAGGAAATGTTTCTCAATCGACCACTTCACATCCCAATGTCAAAAATAAGCCCATGACAAGGGGAATCATGCCTCAATAGGCAAACCTTCTAGGTGGATTGGGGTCGAGCCTCAACACTACATCATTCGTCCCAACATCCAAAAGGACATGGATCATCTCTAAGCTCCTCCAGTAGATTACACAAAGGATAGCGCTTTCCCTTCTTCTGGTGCGCATGCATCGACTTTGACATCACTTGCTAGCCACCCTGACAAAGTCATCTCAATTGACTCTTTGATCTCAAAGAAGAATTCCGTTAGGAAAGTTACAGATCTAAAGAAAATTCTACAGCCGCAAGAGCCATCTGTGGTAATGGGGTGCGAGGATAGTCCAAATGAACCCCCTGAAATAGAACAAGTATGGACAGAGGTAAAGAGAAAGAAAACTCCTTCATCAAAGCAAAAGCATCCGATGACCTTAAGATCCTCTAAGAAAGGAGAGAATTTAGTTTCGTGTTATGCAATATAATGGCACGACCAGTATGTTGTAAAAATGGTCTTTTTTTGGTTACGTATGAACATGACTTAATGTTATCTCTATGTTGCATTTAACTTTTTCTTTGGTTCGAATTTATTATATGGGAGCTGCCGCCTCTGGCAATGCTTACTGATCAATATATATATATATATATATATATATATATATATATATATATATATATATATATATATATATTAAGTATATAGTATACCTCATTTGAATGAAAAATAATATTTTGGTATTCTAAACAATGCAGACTTCTTGTATTTAATATTTTCTATCTCTATCTTTATGATGTTTAGCTTTTGTGCTATCTATTAGCAACATTTACATGTTTTTCTAGGAAACAAGGCTATTGTTGTGTATTGATGAGGTGAACTATATAATTCAAGTGCACATGCACTTTTCTTTTTTCTTTTCATTGAAACTAGTTTATTTATCAAGTGCATAGACACATCTTTTGAATAAAAAATAACATTTTCATACTTTCAAATTATAGTTCAACTATACTATTAACACTTGAATTAACTAGAGGAACTAAATTCCACATATATTACAATAAATATCAATACAACTTAACAAAATAAACTAATTTATAAATATATTTTAAAATAGGTCAAAGACTAACCACTACACAACCCTTATTATGAAGGAACGCTAAACTAGGGGAGAGAGCTCCATAGTGGAGCAGGGTCCTATACTAGATATAGGAGTTGACCAAGGTGGGGCCAGTTGTAGAGTAGATATTTTAAATATTCCTAAAACTTGTACTTTATTGTACCAAAAAGCATAAGTTAGGGTCCAATCATTGTTCATAGATTATTTGTTTATTAATTAGTTTTTATTTAGTCAAAATAGGTGGTAAATAGATAAGTTATACAAATCTACCTGCCAATAAAAGAAACTAACACACATTGTACACATTCCCTGTTAAAATATTTGAAACCTATTATCTAATATTAAGCCTATATATTAAAAAGATATGCTTTAATTGTCCTAGCTACATATGAAGCGACCACCATAATAAAATACTTTTTTTCAAATATAAAAACCTTTGTCAACAAAATGCATGGCCAAGTGTCCCATCAAACAAACAGATACGTCCCATAATAAAATACTATTTTTTAAATATAAACTCCTTTGTAAACAAATTTCATGGCCAAGTGTCCATCAAACAAACAAATACGTCTCATATCTCCTCATCAATTGAATTTATTCAAGTGATATTTTCCCAACTAATGGTCACTTCCTCCATGAATACATGCAAGAAATACACTAGAAGGTGTAACGCTCCCCAATCAAGCTGTCAAAACAAGAGGACATAAATTTAAGACTTCAGACCAAACAAGCATTCAACCAAATCAATCAACTCTCAAACTTATTACCAAATTCATTTTTTTAACATCCATCAAATCAATCCGTTCATCTCAAATGAATCGATCCACATAAATCAACTTGAACAAATAAAATGAAAGTGCACAGATCAACAACAATTCCTATCACATATTCCTACAAGTGCCTCCATTTTCCCAGTTCAATTTTCCAACAACCATTACAAAAAACTCATGTAGAGTTCAAATTACATGTTGCTATCTACAATACTGTAAGTTCACACTATACTGTAAATGCTTATTTGTTGTTATGATGTAAAAATTGTAGCTACTATATTGTAATTTCTTATATGTTGTTTTTAGTTATTTTCAATTACCTTTTTCATTATCTTCAATTATATGTCATTTTTGCTTATATTCAATTAGCTTTTTCCTTATCATGTTATCTATTTTTAGTAGATATCAATTTTCCACAGTTCATGACAATGAGAGATAATGCTTTGGTTTATTTATTAGGTAAGCTTATAGTTATATAGTAATAAGGTAAAATAAATTTGCTAGAAAACTAACTTCATGTACTTGAAAACTCATTCTACTAGAAAATTGTCTATTTTTCTTTTCTATTAAGTAAATAATTATCATTTCTTTCTATTCTTAAATATATTGACATTCAGAATTAAATACTTTGAATACAATGGAATAGGAGATTTTTTAAGGTTCACAAGTCCAAAAATATCTAAATATCACAATATAAACTAGAAACTATCAAACTGTAACTACTATAAGTTCGGGTTACCTTATTATTATTTTTTAAACATCAAACTGTCAAACTAAAATTGTCAACATTAATTCAAAAAATAATCTTCTATTCATACATCATTCTGAACTATCAAACTCAAGTTACAAACTAGTACTTCAAAATTATAACTCTGCAAGAATTCTACCTATCTAATAAATTTAAGAATTCATATATCTAAATTGTTTGATTTTCCACTTCTCTGCTTCAGCAAAAAAATATAACTTTGCAAGAATTCTACCCATCTCATATGTCTTTGATTTAACTTCCCTTGACTATTCAAATACTACAAATCTTGATGATCTATATACAACACAAACTCCTTAAGCAACAAATAATGTCTCCACTTCTTCAAGGCTTGAATTATGGCATAGAACTCCTGATCATAAACCGAATATCTTCTCCTTGCATCATTCAACTTCTCACTGAAATATGCTATAGGTCTACCTTATTGACTTAACACTACTATTGCATTTCCACTTGCATCAGAATCTACTTGAAATACCTTATTGAAGTCTAGTAATTCCAAAATAGGTTGCTCTATCACTTTCTACTTCAATAATTCAAAACTCTTATCTACTCCTGATGTCCACTTAAAGTCTTTTGTCACCTCTCATTGTCTCTGTCATAGAGTTACATACTGAAGTGAAAATTTTGATGAACTTCCAGTAGAAACTAGCTAATCCATGAAATGATCAGACTTCTCCAATGCTCTCAGGTGTAGGCCATTCAATAATTGCTCTCACTTCTCAGGGTCCATCTTCAATCCTTCTACAGAAATCAAAAATCCCAAGTATACCAATTCTTCCTTCATTAAACTACACTTCTAGATGTTTATCAACAATTTCTCTTCTCCCAGTCTCTTCAATACTTGTCTCAAGTGCCACAAATATTATTCTTTTGTCTTACTAAAAATTAGAATATCATCCAAATATACAATAACAAACTTACCCAAGAATTTCTTCAAAACTTCATTCATCAATCTCATGAAAGTACTCAATGCATTTGTCAATCCAAAAGGCATCACTAACCATTCATATAATCCTTTATTTGTCTTAAAAGTAGTCTTCCATTCATCTCCTTCTCTGGTTCTGATCTGATGGTATCCACTCTTCAAGTCTTTGTGAAATACTTTGCTCCACTCAAATAATTCATAATATCATCCATCCTAGGCAAAGGAAATCTATACTTAACTATGATCTTGTTTATTGCTCTAGAATCTGTACACATTCTCCATTCTCCATCTTTCTTTGGTGCCAATATTGCAAGTACTACACAAGGACTCAAGATTTCTCTGATCAAACCTTTCCTCAATAACTAATGTATCTGTCTGATCAATTCTTCATTCTCTATCGATGTCATTCTATTTATTTCTTTGTTAGGAAAACTAGCTCCATATATAAGATCCATGTGATGACTGATACTCCTAATTGGTGGCAATCCTTCAGGTACATTATCTAATATGATGTCTTCATACTCTATCAGTAACTCAGTTATCTCCTCCAGTTGTGATTCTTCAGTCCCAATCTTCAGTGTTTCAAGTTTCTTAGGAATCAAAGCATAACACATATTCTCATGTCTCAAACCATCCAAAAATTTTCTTCCATCTACCAAACAGATTCTAGCATTCCCACATACTTCACTCTTAGGGTCATCTTCCAAAGGGATCAAAGTAATTCTCTTTCCAATTGATGTTATAGTATATGTATTCTTTCTTCCATCATGTATAGCTTTTCTATCATATTGCCATGGTTTACCCAACAATATATGACATACATCCATAGGCATAATATCACACAATACTTCATCATGATAAGATCCAATATGAAATTTTACCAAACATTATTCACTCACCAATACCTTATGATCATCCTGAATCCATGCTATTTGATATGGCTTAGGGTGCTTCAATCTTTCCAACTTCAACTTAGTCACCAT
Organism: Cunninghamia lanceolata; assembly: GCA_027924645.1. NCBI lineage: Eukaryota > Viridiplantae > Streptophyta > Pinopsida > Cupressales > Cupressaceae > Cunninghamia > Cunninghamia lanceolata. Next base: position 893,946 of record BSBN01000892.1, read on the forward strand.
CTCTTTTGAAACCAAACTATAAGAACTACCACTATCAATTACAACTTTACAACATTTACCTCCTGATTTGCATCTAATTCTAAATAAAATTTTCCTCTGCGGTAGTTCCTCATTTATTTTTTCTTGAAATAGTGCTCTCCTCATGACAAGTGATTCTCCTTTCTTAGGTTTAACAACTGAACTAGGTGATCCAACAGGTTCTTCTTCCACATTGTTTGCTCTTCCACTGTTCTCTATCCTCTTGCTTGTACTCCCTTGGTTACATTCAAATGCTCTACGCCCTTCATCTCCACACTTAAAATAGGTTCCTCTAGATGTTCTCCTATCAGGTCCTCTTGCTTCTCTTATGTATCCTTCGTTCTGGTATGGGCTAGTGTTTCTCCTGTGGTAGAAAGTTTTGTCATCTCTCCTATATGCATTATTATCTTTGTCCTCCTTCTTAAATGTGCTCTCTTGTCTATTCTACTCCACATATAATCTCTCTCCTCTAGAAAATGTTCTACCTCTCTAAAATTTACCTCCTCTACCTCTCTATCTCTGATCATGCCTCTTGTTCAACTTTTCTTCAACTTTCAGGGCAAACTAATATGCTTCTAATATTGTCATCCTCACCAAACTCAGTTATTCTTGAATGTTCAATCTCAATCCATTGATGTATCTAGCCACTTTCTCCTTGCTTGCTTCCCTATGTCCTATCCTTATGATCATCTTATGAAATTCTTCAATGTACTCCTTCACATATTTCTCCTTTTGTCTCAGGTTTTGCAATTTCTTCAACAGTTCAAACTCATAGTCAACAGGTATAAACTAATTCTTCAACTTTGTAACCATTCTATCCCACTTTGTAATCTTCTCTTTTCCTCTTTTGTTTCTATCCAACTCAACTTCTTTCAACCATATAGCAGCAAGTCCTTTCAACTTTGTCTTTGAAAATTTCACCTTCTCTGAATCTTCAATTTCTTCATATTCAAAGTATTCTTCTAGGTCATTTATCTAAACAATCAGCTCCTCGAGATTCAAATTGCCAGTATAGTTCAATACATCCACTCTAGGTCTTTTCCCAATCTTTGAAATAGCTTGCAACATCTTGACTTGATCTGATTCTTCTTCTTCATCTCCTAGGGTTACTTCATTTTGATCAAGGGACTAAAATTCTTCATCATCATCACTTTCAACATTAGGTTGAGGTGTAAGTCCTCTTCTCCTATCTTCTTAAACAACATCTAAGTGGAATCACATTATTTTCATCATTTCCATCATTTCATCCATTCTTCCAGCCATAGTACCAACAACAGGTATTCTCCTCGATGGCATCTCTTCCTAGGATCATGTGGAACTACCTCAAATTCAACGTCGGGCTACAAGGTGACAAATATCTCACAATTAGCAATCGGTTGACAACACAAGTAGTCTACCTCAAATTCGATGCTTTGTTCACATCAAGATTTTATGAATTCCTTTGCCAACTTTGCTCAATTCACTCCCAAAGATTTGAACTTCACTCTAATACCACTTAGAGCAGTCACGGCTAGGAGGGTCCATAAAGTGAACAGTCCAGACCATGCAACAAGAGTAAACACAACGGAAACAACTCAAGGATAGAAAGTAAATGCAGATTCACTCATTTAGTATATCATTGGTTTAAAATACAAACTGGTCAGCAACATGTGGGCTTACAATTAGGGCTCACATTTCTAATTCCTCAATTATAGAATATACTTAGGATATAGCTTTGAAGTGCCTTGCAGAAGATTTTTGAAATGTCAAACTTCCAAATTATGTTAACTACTTTCCTATGCATCTATTACATGAATATATATCATCTCTGGAACCTAAGATTTCTCTGCATTGGCCAAGGAAGATCACAAACTCTAAGGAAGAGCTGTAACATGTGTACACGGACAGGTCAGACCTAATCACATAGAACTCCTCCACAAATGAATAGAATAGTGTGTGTTTCTCAAGAAGGTCGGCCATGATCCACACAAAATGGAATGATGTGCCATTTAGCTCCGCAACTCATGAAAGTCCTCCGCAAGTCTTCTCCTTTAGATGATTATCTGAGACTATCAGGCTGCTCTGTTATGAGAAAATAATCAATCTTCTGATAGCAATATCTTTCTGATACCTGATCCAAATGATTTGAGATTTGGATATGATGTGCATGAATGTGTCTAGATGCTAAGTCTAGCTTTGCAAGGTCTAAAATGAAACTGAGATAGAATGCAAACCAAAACATAGAAATTGCTACTGACTAAACTGAACTGGGAAAATGAAAGAAAACAAACTAAAATACAAATGTTTTTGTTTGATGCAAGATTGCTTTTGAACCAAGGATGCTCCTACATTAGAAAGGGGAATTAGAATTAAGCTACAAAATGGGAATCATTGGCTACTACAAGAGGTAAGGCACGTTCCAAGGCTGAGTAGGAATTTAATTTCAACAGGGCAGCTAGGTGATGAAGGTTGCATAGTTACTTTTAGTGATAAAAATTGGAAGGTTGCAAGAGATGCCTTAATAGTTGCAATAAGTGTGAAAGTAGGCACCTCATATCTTTATATAGGTCATATTGTTCCTTCTACTTTAGTTGTTACAGAGAAAAAACAAATAGGTTCAGAAATAGTTGATGTGGGTTCGCAGGCAAATACTGAAACAATTGCTGCGGGTTTTGAGATAGCACTGTGGAATAATAGACTTGGGCATATGAGTGAAACAGGTACGAAGGTACTTCATTCTAAGAAAGTTTTTCCAGGTCTAAAATGTATTAATATAGATTTCTATGAAAGTTGTGTATGGAAAACAAAAGAGAGTTAGTTTCCTCAATGATGGGAAGCAAAAGAAAGATGAAAAGTTGGAGCTTGTGCATACAAATGTATGGGGACCAGCTCAGGTATCTTCTCTTGGTGGCTCTCGGTATTATGTTACATTCATAGATGATGCAACTAGAAAGGTTTGGATTTATTTCCTTAGGAAGAAATTTGTTGTATTTGAAACATTTAAGAAATGGAGAATCTTAGTTGAGAATGAGATGGGTAAAAGATAAAAATGTCCTAGATCTGATAATGGTGGTGAGTATTGTAGCAAAGAATTTGAGGATTATTGTTCCTTTAATGGAATTCATAGGTAGAAAATGGTTCCAGGGACTCCATAGCATAATGGAGTGGCTGAGCACATGAATAGGACAATAATGGAGTGTGCAAGAAGCATGGGATTGCATGTTGGGATGCCTTTAAACATTGGGTAGAGGTTGTCAATACCGTTGTCTATTTAATTAACAAAGGTTCCTTCAACTCCTTTGGGTTGTGGTATTCTAGAGGAAGCATGGACATGTAAGAAGGTGAGTTATTATTTTCTCAAAACCTTTAGATGTGAAGCAATTGCACATGTAGATTCTGAAAATAGAATCAAGCTATATGCAAAATCAAAAAAATGTATCTTCATTGGATATGGCATTGATGAATTTGGTTATAGGCTTTGGGATTTTGAAAATCTAAAAATTATGAGAAGCAGGGATGTTGTATTCAATGAGAAGGTGTTGTAAAAAGATTAGTTGTAGTAGCATGAGAAGAAAGAAAAGGATTTTGTGGTGTTGGATGATACTCCAGACAACGATGTTCTAGTCATGTTCCTCCTGCTCCGCAACAACAACAACAACAAATACCACAAACTTCAGTGAATGTTAGACGGTCAAGAAGGATAAGTAGACCTCCTAAAAGGTTTTCTCCCTCTTTGTATTCTATTTTGTTAATAGATGCTAGTGAACTGGAAGGGTATGATGAAGCTATGCAGGTGGATACAAAGGTTCAATGGGAGAATTGAATGGAAGAAGAAATGGACTCCCTGTTGAAAAATCAAACTTGGGAATTATGCAAGTTGCCTGCAGGTGAAAAGGCTTTACCAAATAAATGGGTTTATAGGTTGAAAGAGGAAGATGGAGGTAAGAAAAGATTTAAAGATAGGTTAGTTGTAAAAGGATTTACACAAAAAAAAGGCATTGATTTTGATGAGATTTTTTCTCTGGTTGTTAAGATGACTTTTATTCGTATTGTTTTAAGTATTATGGTTGCTGAAGATTTACATTTGGAACATCTAGATGTGAAAACTACCTTTCTCTATGGTGATTTGGAGGAGGAGATATATATGGAACAGCTGCAAGGATTTGAGGTCAAAGGTAAGGAGAAACTGTTGTACAGATTAAAGAAGAGTTCATATGGCCTAAAACAAGCACCTTGGCAATGGTACTTGAAATTTGATAGTTTTATGGCTGAGCAAGGCTATAGCTGATGTAATTCGGAACATTGTGTTTATTTTAAGAGGTTGGATAATGATAGCTACATTATTTTATGTTTATATATTGATGACATGCTTGTAGCAGGGTCTACCATGAATCACATAAGTGAGTTAAAACAACAGTTAGAAAAATTATTTTCTATCAAGGATTTGGGGTTAACAAAACAAATCCTTGGTATGAGAATTTGTAGAATAGGAAGAACAAAAAATTGACTCTATCTTAGGCTGATTATGTTGAAAAGGTGTTGCAAAGATTCCATATGGAGAATGCAAAAGTTGTCAGCACAACTTTGCCTAGTCATTTCAAATTGACTAAGGAGATGTGTCCAAAGACACAAGAGGAGGAAGAAAAATTGTCCAAGGTAGCATACACTTTAGCTGTAGGAAGGTTAATGTATGCCATGGTATGCATGAGACCAGATATTGTACATGCCATAGGAGTTGTAAGCAGGTATATGAGTAATCCCAGATTGGAGCATTGGAATGCAGTAAAATAGATTCTCAATTATTTGAGAGGTACATCCAATAAACATTTATGTTTTGGGGGCTCTAATACTAATTTACAAGGCTATGTGGACTAAAATTTGGTAGGGGATATTGATACGAGCAGGAGTACTATAGGTTATGTCTTTATTGTAGGAGGGACAACAGTGAGTTGGATCTCAAGGTTACAAAAGGTGGTTGCTTTATCCACCACGGAGGCAAAGTATGTAGATGCAATAGAGGCAAACAAGGAGATGATATGGCTACAATGTTTCATGGAAGAATTGGGCAAACAACATGTTGAACAATATTTGTTTATAGACAGCCAGAGTGCCATACATTTTACAAAGAATTATGCCTTGCATTCAAAGACTAAACACATACAGTTGAGGTATCACTTCATCCGATTGGTGTTGGAGGATGGATAGTTAAGGCTGGAAAAGATACATGTAGATGACAATCCAGCGGATATGTTTATGAAGGCGGTGACAAGGGAGAAGTTGAGCTCCTCTTCAGCTTTGGTTGGTCTTCAAGATTGACAACAAAAAATTAGAATAGTAGGGTCTAGGGTGTTTATTTCCAATGGGAGCTACAGGGGCAACAGTGCTATGATCAGTCTCCAAGTGGGAGATGATATGGTGTGGAGTCTGATCAGTCTATAAGTGGGAGATTGTTGTTATATGGAGCCCAATCAGACTCAGAGGTTAAATTATCCCTACTTTTGTCGACACGTTTTCTCTGCAAATTAATTAACGACGTCGATAGTTATTTTTCTATTGGCCGATATTAAAAACCCATTTTTGTAACTACCATAAGTCTTGATAAAAATAGCTAGAGAAGGCAAAAATCTTCAGGTTAGGTTATAGTTGATATTGTATTGTAGCATATTGCATCAGTATTGAGTTGCAAGATTGTTGTTGTAATCGGTTCGATTTGCTAGATAATAATATTGGACTCTATGTTGGTTGATGTAGCTCGAGTTTGGGTGAACCACATTAAAAATTATCTCTCTATTATTATTTCTGTGTTTTAATTCCTCTATTTAATCTCTAATTATCTACTTTTAAATGATATATTTTGCCTACTATTCCTAACACAAATGATATGTTTCAATTGAAGACCTTATTAGTCATAGAATATGGAGAATTTTCTCTGAATATGTTATCATCATCTACAAAGCAACCCTTGATAAGACACATAACACTAAATAGATATTGCTTGTTGGTTTATCTGATGATAGAGGAGAGATGATGATTACACATATTATATCTCTTGAATTTGCTAAAGCTGGCAAGTAGAAGATTTAGACAATGAATGGAGTATGAATTCAAAGCTTTAAAATTGTACCTAAAACTAGATATGATCAAAGATATTGTGATTGCATTCTACTAGTAAATGTGTCAACTACTACACAAATCATACCAATAATTTGTTCAAAGTATAATTTCATACCAAATACAATAACCATACACTTGTTGGAAACTACATAAATATACACAATTGGGAGTGTTGCTGCCATTGCCATAAGTGTAATACAAATTGACAATCTATATAATTTACAAATCAAGGATGACCCAACAAAGTACAACAATGCAATAGTAAGCACACCCTTCCTAGACAATCATTTTATTTTTTCCCACCCATTTAAAAATTTGTCCTTGAAAGAATATCTCTCAATTCTATGATTTTGAATTGCAATTGTAAATATATCATTCATTTTCTTCTCGATTTACTTCAATTCAACATCTTCAAGTTAGAGAAAATCTACCTTTACTATTCAAAAATATAGTAAAGAAAAAATCTAACACTTTAGAGCACTTAAAACAACTAAATCCACATTCATCACATACCTCAATAACAAAATAACATTAGACAACTTGCAACTGTTGCTCAACTCATCATCTAGAAGCTAAACTCTTAGTCATTTCTAAACTCACTATCTAAAATGCATAAGATATTTGTTTTGATGTTCACTTAAATGCATATATTACTAACACATTATGACCAACAAAAGTATCTACTACAAGTGTGAAGGTACATGGCAAGATGTGGTTTCATAATTGAAGCTTTTTAAAAATTATATGATACAACCATGCATTGTACTAATTGCCATCAATCATATGCATATATGTACACCCATTGCCTCTCTTGTATTTCAGAAACTACATATAAGGGGACCTTGCAATGCATTCTTTAGGACAATCCTCACAAACAATGGCTACCCACACTATCAAAAATAAAATACAAGGAATATTTAAAAACAAGTCCTTGTTGTGTATATGCTACATAATTTTTAAGTGCAAGGTGACTTCACTTTAGAAAACAATGTCATCTTGCACATTTACTAATCTAGCCACTTGTTTGAAAGCAATATTGTAAATCAATGTAGACTTATCGTATTAAGTATTTGCAAACAATATCTACTAGTGTACATGTATATATTTATTTTCTTTTCATTGGTATCAATATATATGTGTGTATATACATATATGTATATGTATATGTACACATATATGTGTGTGTACACACACACAAACATATATATATATGGAACATAAATCTTCACTTCAGCCTATTTATGGGTGTGGTTACCTTACCTTCCCATAGTTCTGGAAGTTGGATTGCTTGCAGGCCATTGGGAATGGCCTAGGAAAGTATGGCTACAGTTCCAAAGAAACTATCAATTACCAAAATTCCACTTGTGCTCGACTATGTGTTGAAATGGATCTATCCAATGGCCTTCTAGTAGAGATTTTGTTGAAGGTGGGAAACAAATACAGAAGGTAACCTTTAGACTATGAGAAATTTTCCTTCACATGTAGGAAATGTTTCTCAATGGACCACTTCACATCCCAATGTCAAAAACAACAAGCCCGTGACAAGGGGAATCATACCTCAATAGGCAAACCTTCCTGGTGGATTGGGGTCGAGCCTTAACACTACATCATTCCTCCCAACATCCAAAAGGACATGGATCATCTCCAAGCTCCTCCAGTAGATTACACAAAGGATAGCTCTTTCCCTTCTTCTGGTGCGCATGCATCGACTTTAACATCGCTTGCTAGCCACCCTAAAAAAGTCATCTCAGTTGACTCTTTGATCTCGAAGAAGAATTCTGTTAGGAAAGTTATAGATCTAGAGAAAACTCTAGAGCTGCAAGAGCCATCTGTGGTAATGGGGTGCGAGGATAGTCCAAATGAACCCCCTGAAATAGAACAAGTATGGACAGAGGTGAAGAGAAAGAAAACTCCTTCATCAAAGCAAAAGCATCCGATGACCTTAAGATCCTCTAAGAAAGAAGAGAATCTAGTTTCGTGTTATGCAATATAATGGCATGACCATTATGTTGTAAAAATGGTCTTTTTTTGGTTACTTGTGAACATGACTTAATGTTGTCTCTATGTTGCATTTAATTTTTTCTTTGGTTCAAATTTATTATATGGGAGCTGCCACCTCTGGCAATGCTTACTGATCAATATATATATATATATATATATATATATATATATATATATATATATATATATATATATATATATATATATATAGTATACCTCATTTGAATGAAAAATAATATTTTGATATTCTAAACAATGCAAACTTTTTGTATTAATATTTTCTATCTCTATCTTTATGATGTTTAGCTTTTGTGCTATCTATTAGCAACATTTACATGTTTTTCTAAGAAACAAGGCTATTGTTGTGTATTGGTGAGGTGAACTATATAATTCAAGTGCACATGCACTTTTCTTTTTTCTTTTCATTGACACTAGTTTATATATCAAGTGCATATACACATCTTTTGAATAAAAAATAACATTTTCATACTTTCAAATTATGGTTCAACTATACTATTAACACTTGAATTAACTAAAGGAACTAAATTCCACATATATTACAATAAATATCAATACAACTTAACAAAATAAACTAATTTATAAATATATTTTAAAATATGTCAAAGACTAACCACTACACAACCCTTATTATGAAGGAACGCTAAACTAGGAGAGAGAGCTTCATAGTGGAGCGGGGTCCTATACTAGATATAGGAGTTGACCAAGGTGGGGCCAGTTGTAGAGTAGATATTTTAAATATTCCTAAAACTTGTACTTTATTGTACCAAAAAGCATAAGTTAGGGTCCAATCACTGTTCATAGATTATTTATTTATTAATTAGTTTTTATTTAGTCAAAATAGGTGGTAAATAGATAAGTTATACAAATCTACCTGCTAATAAAAGAAACTAATACACATTGTACACATTCCCTGTTAAAATATTTGAAACCTATTATCTAATATTAAGCCTATATATTAAAAAGATATGCTTTAATTGTCCCAGCTACATATGAAGCGACCACCCATAATAAAATACTATTTTTCAAATATAAAAGACTTTGTAAACAAAATGCATGGCCAAGTGTCCCATCAAACAAACAGATATGTCCCATAATAAAATACTATTTTTTAAATATAAACTCCTTTGTAAACAAATTGCATGGCCAAGTGTCCCATCAAACAAACAAATACGTCTCATATCTCCTCATCAATTGAATTTGTTCAAGTGATATTTTCCCAACTAATGGTCACTTCCTCCATGAGTACATGCAAGAAATACACTAGAAGGTGTAAGGCTCCCCAATCAAGCCGTCAAAACAAGAGGACATAAATTTAAGACTTTAGACCAAACAAGCATTCAACCAAATCGATCAACTCTCAAACTTATTACCAAATTCATTTTTTTAACATCCATCAAATCCATCCGTTCATCTCAAATGAATCGATCCACATAAATCAACTTGAACAAATAAAATGAAAGTGCACAGATCAACAATAATTCCTATCACATATTCCTACAAGTGCCTCCATTTTCCTAGTTCAATTTTCCTACAACCATTACAAAAAACTCCTGTAGAGTTCAAATTGCATGCTGCTATCTACAATACTGTAAGTTCACACTATACTATAAATGCTTATTTGTTGTTATTATGTAAACATTGTAGCTACTATATTGTAATTTCTTATATGTTGTTTTTAGTTATTTTCAATTACCTTTTTCATTATCTTCAATTATGTCATTTTTTCTTATATTCAATTAGCTTTTTCCTTATCATGTTATCTATTTTTAGTAGATATCAATTTTCCACAATTCATGACTATGAGCGATAATGTTTTGGTTTATTTAATAGGTAAGCTTATAGTTATATAGTAATAAGGTAAAATAAACTTGCTAGAAAACTAACTTCATGTACTTGAAAACTCATTCTACTAGAAAATTGTCTATTTTTCTTTTCTATTAAGTAAATAATTATCATTTCTTTCTATTCTTAAATATATTGACATTCAGAATTAAATACTTTGAATACAATGGAGTAGGAGATTTTTTAAGGTTCACAAGTCCAAAAATATCTAAATATCACAATATAAACTAGAAACTATCAAACTGTAACTACTATAAGTTTGGGTTACCTTATTATTATTTTTTAAACATCAAACTGCCAAACTAAAATTGTCAACATTAATTCAAAAAATAATCTTCTATTCATACATCACTGTGAACTATCAAACTCAATTTACAAACTAGTACTTCAACGGTAATTAAAATGTATAAAAAAGTTTTATTGCTTGTGAAAGATACTGTAAATTTATTTTCATTGCTCATTATATTAAAACCATTTTAAATGAATATTACTCTTCATTGTTCACTTGCAACTAAAATTTTAAACTATATATCTCATTGTATGTGTGGCTGGGTAAATGAAATTTGTCTCCATGTCACGTACAAGCCCATGTGGAACTTGAAAGTTAGGTTACACCATTCTGCAACCCTCTCTTAATCAACACAAATGATTATCTTCAAAGCCACAATAATGGTTGATAGAATGTCGAGTTGAATGCTTAAGGCTCTTTGTTTCATTAACTTTCTACTGAAAAGATTCAAAAGATTCCAAAATTCAAAACTAATGTTCAAGGGTGTTTGTTCCAATGTGTGGTTTCTGGAATGGTGCTCACCATGAGCCAATTTTTTTCTAACAGTCAATTTGTGGCTTCTATATCTCTGCAGATGAAGAAAAAAGCTCAAATATGGACCTAGTATGGCACAAAGAGACTAAGGACAATACTACCTCCACACAAAAGAAGAGTATAATTCCCACTAGGGCTAAGTGCATGGAAATGGGGGACCAAAAGGGGGTCAAAATGACCAATTTTTTCTGAGATAAAAAAAAACTGATCTTGCATGAGAAATTGAAGATAGCCATACTCACAATTAGAAGATGTGATAAGTACAAGTTTTGGTTCTTTGAGTCTAGTTTCAAAATTACTATTTTTTTCTAAAAATGGTGGAGATTAAGAGGTTCAAATAGGGGGAGCACACAAAGTACTCCTGTTTTTGTTAGAAAAATATAACATAGTGTCTTGTGTACTTCCCCTAAAATGTCAGCGTTTTTGATGTACTAGACAAATCACAATGGTGGATAATTAGCTAACACCATTTAGTTTATGCCTATTTTTTCTATTAATTTTTTTATGAATATATGAATTTTCAAAGTGGACACATCCTGAAAATGAAAATTTGAGCATGCTCCCCCTAATTTTTTGAAAACTAATCAAAAATCAATTTTTTTTTCATTGTGTATAGAATTGAGTCTAGAATCTAAAAATGTAATTTGTTTCAAATTTCAATAAACGTGTAAAAAATGACACCATAAATACTAGACATAGGTTTTCTGAAAAAAGAACACATTAGCAAAAGAACTTGAAGATGGAAACCTTAATGTTATCAGATTTTTGAAAAAAAATACATGGTTAGAAAGCTAATAAAAAAATTGAAATCATCCTAGTATTTTTTCGTATTGACATTGAGAAACATCTAAACTATAATGGGAGAATGCACAACATTTGGTGGAATTTTCTAATTTTTGTTAAAGACATGTCCTTGGCATCTAAAAGGTACCTCCAAAGCGCATTATAAAGCAGTTAAAATGAATTTTATGCATCTCTCTTTCTCTCTCATTCCATCTTCATCTCTTTGTGGTTAGGGATTGGGGTTTAAGGAACTTATACCTACCCTAAGTGCGGGGTGGGCATATTTAGGGAATTGAGAGATAGAGGGACGATAGAGATAGGGAGACAAAGGTTTAGGGGTTAGGGTTTAGGGACATATAGAAAGAGATAGAGAGAGTTAGAAAGAGATAGCTAGAGAGAGAAATAGAAAGAGTTTGTAAAACAGTAGAAGAATTCATGAATATTCTATTGGTTGAGTAAGACGCATATATTCAATGGTGTTCAACATATATGGAATTTCTCTAAGGCTAGGCATGGAAAAGGGGAGCATGATGGTGCTGGAGAATGTATTAAAAGAACCTTAGCACGAGAAGAGTTTAAGTACAAGGATAGTGCAAAGTTGACAGATGCAACATCCATCATTGAATGGTGCAACTCTACAATGGGTCCAAGTAATGAAGGTAAGTTTATAGTTCATAGATTTTTTTGGTTGATAAAAGAAGCTAACATTGCAAAATATGAAGATTGTTGTACAGTGGCAGGATCGAGTGAGTTCCACTCTTTTAGAAGCTCAAATGTAGCTTCATGGACTATTTATTTGAGGCATATGGTGTGTTTTTGTTCATCGTGTACATATTTTTCTTGGAATGATTGTGAGTCAAAAGAATGGGTTGATGAATGGCATGCTAGATCTTTAAGCCCACATCCTACATATCAACCTCTAGGAGCACTACAACTCATGTAGATGGAATCATCGATTGACTTTGACCATATTTTAGATCTAGTTGAACCAAGTAATATGTTAATGAAAATTATTATTTATTTTAGATTATGATGTATTTTTATCATTTATTGAATTTTAATTTTTTTGTGCAATTTATTGTAGGGAATGTATATGCATTTATTGTAGATGAAGATTATGATGAGGGAATAGATTATTATTTGTCATTGTGTTGAGGCAAAAAAGAAATTAACAACCTGTGTCACAGATGGAGAAAACATTGAGTATCCTACAGGATTTGGTGATTGTTAGTAGAACATGGATTAGAAGGTATCCAATGAAGAAGTCTAATGTGTGGTTGTTTGAGGACTTTGACATACATAGGAAGATTCTTCATTATTCTAACCTTGTGGCATTAAACTTTCATTTGATAAAATATGGGGTTAGACCATTGAATAGAAACTTGTGGAAACTTCGCGAGTCTGGCCGTGAAGCAATACTTGACACCATAAAGGGTAGAGTAGATCCAAATGGTTCATTATCTATTGAATTAATGGAATTCAATAGAAAGGTATGTTATTTTTCTTTGCTATCCTCATTTCACCTTCTATATTTTTGACATTTTTATTACCTTCTTATATGTGCTTCTTTGTTCTGGTTGATTAGCTTCATTCTCAAGCTCATGACTGAACGACATGGTTGTTGATGCATTTTGATATTCCCCAAGGTCATGATTGGTGAGTTGATTTGATCAAACTAAGTCAAGTGGTTTGATCAAACTCATATTTTAAGGTTAAGATATTTCAAAGGATAGGGTGTGTGAAAAATATAACTACTTTTCAGCTTATGAATACCAACATTGATATAGATAACAAAGTATGCAGTTTAAGTCAACCAATGGGCAACAAGTTGTTGATTGAATTGGTTTTTGATGAGGAAAATGATGATACTGTTGAAGCAATGGAAGAAAATCAAAATTGTAAGTCCTTAATTTAATTTATTTCAACTTTCAAAGTAGGCATTTGATTTGTACCTTTACCACAAGGATTGGTATAACAAAAACTTAGTTATGTAATGGTTTGGGAATGCAAAAGTTTCCAAAAATAGGTGAATGTCCTCTTCAATTACGAAGTGAATTCTTGGAATGAATGGGAGGTTAGTTTCCTTTTTCATGACCATAGACCTACCTTAAGTACGGGGTGGGTATATTTTGCACGTCATTGTAATTTACCCATAAGGGATGAAGTGGATTCACCGACAACAATAAATATTCATTATGGGGTAGGTAGTTACAAAGTTACATTTACTGATTATTGCATCATGGTAAAGGTAAATAGATGATTTGGGCAAATCTAGGTGCCACCTTTTTTAATATGTTCTTTTTGGCATGTGTTGATGGCAGCCCAATTAGTTACAGACAAAACAATAACACTTCAAGAAACAGAGGACAACAACAACCAGCAATCTTAAGTTACAGAATGTTATTCAATCAATTAGATCGATCCTTTGCCCAGGCAACAAAAACAAAACTCTCACACAATAGTAACATGTTGATGAGAACAACTCTGCATTTAATTAACAGGCATTTGATTACAAGAACTTTGTTTAACAAGAAACTCTTATTCACTTCTTAGCCAGATCGACCATGCACAAAGGCTACACATTCATTAGTTCTAAGACTTAACAGTCTTTACACAATTTGATATTCCCAGGCTTTAAATCACATAGTCCAAATCCTCCTCCCCCATAGTCAATCCCCTTATTTATTATGTCTTCCTCTTTTATGATCCCCCTATCACCCATCTCCCCTCTCTTTTCATTCTCCATCTCGGGGGTCATTTCTTGCTAACTATCTCTATCCCCCCACACCGTTCTGGAAGTTTTTAGTTTTCACAATCCTCCTCTTTGGTCGCAACAAGAATCAACCATTCCTCCCCAAGTGACAACAAGTAACTTCCTTAAGAGGCCAATTTAGGAAAGTTAGGGAATTAACAACTTCAACCAAAACAAAACTAAAAATAACAATTAATCAAAACAAAAATTTGATGGGGAAATGATGTGCCTGCATCAAGCTCCCCCACAAAACAAACAGATTCATGAGCTCCTACTCATGAGGTCCTCAATAGAGTAACCCAACTTAAAGATTTCAGGTGTAAAAATCCATGAAGCATCCTCCAAATGATGGTTTTTCCATTTCACAAGATACTTGAAATAATCCTTGCCTCGGGTCTACCATAACAACTGCTCATCAAGAATGCATTCAATTTCTAACAGAGCTAATGTGGTTCCTTGCTGATTGACAGCAGTTGGCAGTTCCAACTCCATTGTTTCATCATCTATAGCAGCTTCGTATGGAAACAAATCTGCAACATTAAAAATAGGTGAAATACCCAGGCCTAAAGGAAGACTTATTTCATAAGCATTCGTTGAAAACTTATGAAGGATCTTACAAGGACCAACCTTTTTCATTTTCAGTTTATTATATGCTCCTATAGGAAATCTTTCTTTCCTAAGATGAGCCATCACTAGATCACCCTCCTGAAAATGTACTTCTCTCTGCTTCTGAGCAACACACTATTTGTATTGCTAATTGCTTCCTTCAATTTTCTTCTTAACCTGCTCATGAAGGTCATACATTATTTTAGCAAAGTCTTCTCCATCTGCACTTCTTTTCTCCATATCACCAAGATTTCTGAGTTCAAATACACCCCTAGGATGCATGTCATACACAATATAAAATGGGATGAAACCTGTACTTCGATTTGGGGAATCATTATAAGAAAACTCTGCTTGTGCCAATGCCATATCCCAATTTCCTGGTGTGTTCCCAACAAGGCATCTCAACACATCACCAAGGCTTCTATTGACAATCTCTATTTGGCCATCTGTTTGGGGGTAATAGGGTGAACTGAAACTAAGATGTGTACCCAACTTTTTCCATAGAGTTCTCCAAAAATTCCCTACAAACTTGGTGTCTCTATCGGATATGATACTTCTTGGAATGCCATCCAACCATACCACTTCCTTGAAAAACAAATTAACAATATTGGTAGGATCACTAGTTCTCTTACATGGAATAAAATGAACCATTTTAGAGAACCTATCCACAACTACAAATATCAAATCATTGCCCCTTTGAGTGCAAGGCAAGCCCATAACAAAATCCATACTCACTGAATCCCACAGTCTAGCTGGGATCGGTAATGGCTGATACAAACCAGCATTTTGACTTCTTCCCTTTGCTAGTTGACAAACTCTACATCTTTCCAGATACTTATTGGCATCAATCCACATCTTTGGCCAATAGTAATGTGTACTCAACTGTAAATAAGTTTTATCTTTACCAAAATGTCCTATTAGGCTACCACAATGCTTCTCTTTCAATAGATTATCTCTCATTGAGCCTCTAGGTATGCACAATTTAGTTCCTTTGAACAACAAATCTTCATATAGCATAAAATCCAGCCACAATCCTCTATCCTGCTAGTAGACTACTGCAAGCTTCAAATGCTTCTTTGAATTCTGCATCATCAGCATATAATTCTTTTAAACTATCAAAACCCACACTGTTAGCTTGAATTTCATGAAATAATAGGTTTCTTCTACTTAATGCATCAGCAACTTTGTTTGTTTGCCCACTCTTATGTTTCAACACAAAATTAAAACTTTGAAGATACTCCACCCATTTGGCATGTCTTTGATTCAACTTATGTTGGTTGTTTATAAACTATAAGGCATGGCTATCTATATAGACAATAAACTCCTTAGGAAGTAAGTAATGCCTCCACTTTTTCAATGATTGTACTAATGTATAAAATTCAAGATCATGGGCAGAATATTTCCTCTTAGCATCATTTAATTTTTTACTAAAGTAGGCCACTGGTTTTCCTTCCTGACTAAGGACAACTCCTATTGCCAACCCACTTGCATCACATTCAACTTGAAATACCTTATTAAAATCAGGTAATGTAAGGATATATTGTTCACTCACCTTTTGTTTGAGAAATCTATAACTTCTTTCAACCTCTTGTGTCCATTCAAACTGTTTTATATTCCCCTTAATTGTTTCAAGTATAGGAGCAACTGCATGAGTGAAATTTTTAATAAACTTCCTATAAAAACTAGCAAGTCCATGAAAACTTCTTATCTCCAATGCACTATTAGGTGTTGGCCAATCAATCATGGCTTGAACTTTTTCCTTGTCCATCTTCAATCCATCTTTGGACACCACAAAGCCTAAATAAATCAGTTCGGTCTACAAAAATACACACTTCTTAAGGTTAATCTACAATTTCTCTTCATGCAACCTTGTCATAAGCATCCTCAAATGCTCCAAGTGTTCCTCCTTTGACCTGCTAAACACCAAGATATCATCAAGATACACAATAACAAACTTTCCTAGAAATGGTTTTAAGACCTCATTCATAAGTCTCATGAAAGTACTAAGTGCATTAGAAAGCCCAAAAGGCATAACCAGCCATTCATAAAGTCCATCATTAGTTTTAAATGTTGTTTTCCACTCATTTCTAGGTCTGATCCTAATCTGATGATAACCACTTTTCATATCTATCTTTGAAAAATACATTGAACCACTTAAACAATCCATCAAATCATCAATCCTTGGAATTGGAAATCTATATCTAATAGTTATCTTATTTATGGCTCTAGAATCTGTGCACATTCTCCATTCACCTCCTTTCTTAGGTACTAGGACTGTAGGGATTGCACAAGGACTAAGACTCTCTCTTAGCAAACCCTTCTTGATTAACTCTTCCACTTGTTTTCTAATCTCCTCATTCTCTTTAGGAATCAATCTATAGGCAACCTTGTTTGGAAGGCTCGTCCTAGGTATCAAATCCATATGATGACTAATACTCCTCATGGGAGGCAACTCATTAGGAAAATCAACTGCTACAATGTCCAAAGGTTCCTTCAAAATATCATGTACTTCATTAGGCAAATCATCTAGTTTTGTTGAGGTAAGCATAATTGTGCTTTTAAGTACCAAAGAAAATCCTACTTCTTCATTTTTCATCTCATGTAAAAACTCTTCCACTTACCATCATTACCTTATTGTTGTTGCTACTACCATTGTCCTCTTCTTGGTCTTGCATAGGCAGTAATGTATGCTTGATTCCATCCTTCTCAAAAGTGTAAGTATTCTCTAATCCGTTATGCACAACTTTCCTATCAAATTGCCAAGGTCTACCAAGCAACACATGACACACATCCATGAGCATGATATCACATACAACACTATCCTTATAACTACTAATTTGAAACTCAACCAAAGCTTGTTCATTGACCAGCAATTGATGCCCTTTCTATAGCCATGAAACTTTATAAGGTGTAGGATGTTTAATTCTCTTAAGACCCAATTTATCTACCATTTCAGTAGCCACTAAATTATCTATACTCCAACTATCTATAATCAATTTGCAACACTTACCTTTAGCCTTACATTTTATCTTGAACAAAGCTCTCATTTGCACCAGTTCTTGGTTCTCCTTAGGTGACTTTAACAACACTCTTTTGAACAACAAGGTCTTTTTGGATTCAAGTTCTTTTTGGTGATGAGCAGGTGACCCAACACTTTCTTGATCTACTTGTACAATCTAATTGCTTCTCTCAGTTCTTGTATGGCCTCCTTGTGAGAAATTAGGACACTCCCAACTCTTATGACCAACATGTTAGTTACATTTGAAACACTTATTGGCAAAGCCTCTTCCTCTTCCTTGAAAACCTCCTCTTCCATATGATCTACCTCCTTTATTTTGGAATCCTCCTCTTTCTTGATTGGTTGTCCCACTTGAACTTCTTGCCACTTCTTCATGGTGTTGTTGTTGTCCTCTTCCATCCTACTGTCCTCTTCCTATATAACCTCATACTCTATTCCTTCCTTATTGATTTTACTTTCTTAAAAGCTTCTCTTCTACCTTTATGGCAAGATGATATGCCTCCTCAAGAGTTCTAGGGGATACAAGACTCAACTCATCTTGCAAACTATATTTCAAACCATTCAAATATCATGCTACCTTCTCCAAATCTTCTTCACTATGGCCTGACCAAATCACCAACTTGTAAAACTCCTCCGTATACTCTTTTATTGACATATCCTTTTGTTTAAGGTTCTGCAATATTTTAAAAAGATTAGTTTGGTAGTCTCCCAGAAGGAGCTTATCCTTCAACTTAGCAACCATTCTATCCTAAGAGGTAATCTTCTCTTTATTATTCTTTCGCCTCTCAGATTGAACATAGTCCCACCACAGAGCAATGTGGCCTTTGAGCCTTGTACAGGAGAATTTAACCTTCCTTTCTTCTACAACTCCTTCATACTCAAAATATTTGTCTAGATCATTGATCCAGTCAATGAGTTCTTCACCATTTAAACTTCCAGAATACGTAGGGACCTCAATTTTAGGTTTGGCTCCCATACTCATAGCTATCCTCAACAATTTCTCTTCAAATCCTTCAGGTTCTTCCTAAACTTCTTCATCATCTCATAATTTCTCTTCCTAAGCAACTTCACTAAGATCATCTATTGTTGTTCCTCTTCATTGTGCCCTCTCTATGGCTTCCATTCTCACTGCCAAGTTCTACAACATTTCAAAAATTCCTTCATGATGGCCTCTTTGACCTCCTCCTCTAACACCTCTTCCTCTCATCCTTCTCAGTGGCATTCTTCCCACTCCACAAAAGCCCAACTCTTTAGGCTCTGATACCAAATATGATGGCATCCCAATTAGTTACAGACAAAAAAGTAACACTTCAAGAAACAAAGGACAACAACAACCAACAATCTTAAGTTACAGAATGTTATTCAATCGATTAGATCGATCCTTTTCCTAGGTGAAAAGAACATTGGCAAATCTCATTCATTCAACACAAGCGATAGAAACAAAACTCTCACACAATAGTAACATGTTGATGAGAACAACTTTGCATTTAATTAATAGGCATTCGATTACAAGGAATTTGTTTAACAAGAAACTTTTATTCACTTCTTAGCCAAATCGGCCATGCATAGAGGCTACACATTCATTAATTCTAAGACTTAATAGTCTTTACACAATTTGATATTCCCAAACTTTCAATCACACATCCCAAATCCTCCTCCCCCACAGGCAATCCCCTTGTTTATTATCTTTTCCTTTGTTATGACTCCCCTGCCATCTGTCTCCCCTCTCTCTTTGTTCTCTAACTCAGGGGTCATTCTTTGCTAACCATCCCTATCCCCCCTCATCATTCGAGTAGTTTTCAGTTTTCACAATCCTCCCCTTTGTTGGCGACAGGAATCAACCACTCCTCCCCAAGTGGAAAGAATTAACTTCCTTAAGAGGTTGATTCAGGAAAGTTAAGGAATTAACAACTTCAACCAAAACAAAACTTAAAACAATTAATCAAAACAAAAATTTGATGGGAAAACAATGCCCCTGCATCATGTGCCATATATTGTAAGAGCATCTATGATAACTGCAAGTTGTCATAATATTTTATGATGGTTATGATAGCATCT
Source organism: Cunninghamia lanceolata (assembly GCA_027924645.1). Lineage (NCBI taxonomy): Eukaryota > Viridiplantae > Streptophyta > Pinopsida > Cupressales > Cupressaceae > Cunninghamia > Cunninghamia lanceolata. Next base: position 913,962 of record BSBN01000892.1, read on the forward strand.
ATGACAATGTAAGGGCTATTTTTAGCCCCAGGTGCCCATGTGTGCAACATGCAATATGATAGGTGCAAGAGGTGTGTAAGAGGGCATTAATTGCTTGCATGCATAAAAGATTCCTTGGATGGCATTGAGATTCCCAACTTGGATGCCCATTTTGGGTGCTTCTACTATTTAGTGATTCATTTGTAAAGTGGTGTCAAGTTTTTGCAGTTGTAGACTTGCACAGGTGCTACCAAAATGTTTTTGGATTGAAGATTGAATGAAAGATTGGTGTAGTCGATGTATTGTACTATCTTTTTTAGATTAATATAAAATTGGGCCTCTTTCCAATGTGGATTTTTTTACCTGAAAGGGTTTTCTCCACATTACATACTATGTTGTGTGATTAGTTTTCTAATTTGTTGCTTCTGTGTTTCATAGTTTGGTTTTAGTTTACAACCTCCATTGATATTACATTGTTTCAAATTATTAAATATATATTGAAATCATATTTCCATTGTGTTGTTTACACCTTCATTTCTAACAGGATACATTTGCATCTTTGAATAGGTGGACAGCAAGAAACATAGATTTATGTTTAGAGTTCATATAGATCCAACTATAAAAAGAAAGATCGTCCTCAATAGAGAGGAGGGGTAAGGCAGGACAAAGATGAAGGATAAAATTATACAAGAAAAGATCTTCATGAGTATTGTAATAGAGAGATAGAGAATGAGGGACTTGATCAAACTAAGTCAAGTGGTTGCTTGTGGCATGCCTTTAATGCTTTCATTTGATATGATATTTCCTTTGGATTCAATTTAATGATTATTCCTTTACTTGATAAGTCATGCCATTATGTTTTCTTGAAGGGTCTTGTCTAGATTGAGGTTGTATTTCATGTTTTCACCTAGTTTCTTGGCTTATGTGGGGAGGTATTTTGATGGTATTGTCTCATTTCATCATGTTGGTGTACTCATTTAGCTAAATAGTGCAATTGCATTTGCATCCAGGATTTGAGTATGATGAAGGTAGGCATAATCCTTATGAAGTTGGTTTTGGAAGGAAAGTAAGGTAGGTTTTCATGATTATTTCATGATGATATGTCCTTTGGTGTCAATTTGATGATTGTCCATTCACTTGAAGGGTCATGCCATTATGTTTGCTTGAAGGGTCTCGTTTTCTTGAAGGTCATGTCATTATGTCCTTTGGAGTCAACTTGATGATTGTTCTCATTTTTCTTGTAGGCCCCGAGATTTTAAAGGTTTCATAGTACCAATGGTGGAATTCTTGGCCAAAATATCCTCTATTAGGCTTAAGAGCATCCATGGTTCTTTATGCATCATAGTGATAGGGATTCCTTCAAAGATTTTTTCATCATGTTACATTATGGTTTCATTCATGGAAACCAAATTTACAAATTATACATCAAAATTATCTTTACATCATGAAATCATACAAGGATCTTATTTCAAACTAGCTTTATCATATCCTATGAGGAGATTAAGACCATAATATCATGAAGTTACTATGAGTTTTAATGACAAGGATTCCATCTTACAAACCTTCATGTGTTTCTTCACATTTGGTGCTAAGAATTGATAACACTGGTAAGGGAAGCCTTAATTGATGCCCTAAAACCCATTGGATCAAGTAAGAACACCTTTATAGTAGGGTCTATTAGAGCCTAAAATTTCCTTCATGTTTTAGCAAAATTTGAGGCTCCCATGACGAAAAAATTAATTTCAACACTCATAAATGTACCTGGAAAATCTACCCCAGTGACCTACTTTGGAGAATCATATTTTGAAGCATATTCACTTTCATTCCAAACCAATCAGTAGGCATACTCATCTATCATATGTGAGTGTGCATATCTGATTTCAGCCTCCCATGATCAAATTTCATAGGGTTTTGAAGCATCAGGTTGGAGGGTTCTGCAAAGCTTTGTTGTCTGCACAATGTTAAATATGCCAGTGAGGTCAACTTTGAAGGCTAATATTTGTGAGTTGGAAGATTTTCATGACAAACTAATTTGGTGTCTTAGATTTTCCCTATGATAATCTACTTCCATGTCCATTTTCAAGGCCCCAGCACCTCATTTGCTATTTTTTCAAGATCAAAAGCAAATGGGATTTATACAGTTTTGATGACTGCATTTCGAGAAAGTTTCAGGGGATCAACTTTAACTTTTAATATTTCATGAAAGAAGTGGATTAAAGAGAAAAACCCCTTTGCACAAATTTTCATGGAGCCCTAAATAAACTATTTCCCCAAGTGGCAGCTTCCCAGGAGAAGATTTGATATTTTTTCAAAATAGTGACTTGGTGAGCCCTAATTGGTTTTTGACAGATACAGTTTCAGAAAAGGTTGAGTGAGCTACTTTGGCATTGAATATCTTGTACCTTGGGATCATCTTTGCCAAACTGTTTGTTGCAGTGAATTGTCGGGTCAAATGTCTACATGCTTGTGCACTTTCATGGTTTCAGGAGATGGTTTGACTAGTTTTCCAAGGTGATTTTTGAGGCCACATGACTTGTTTTGGGTCACTGTGCAAGGTGCCAAAAAGAGGATTCTAATGATTACCCATTGCAATTTTTTCACCTTAGAAGCATATTGAGGCAGTCCTAGGTCAATTCAGGATAGAAAACTTGTTTCAAAACAAAACAAAAAAATTAGTCGGGCCCACAGAGGGACCCGACATGTGTTACACAGTTTGAGGAACCTTCTATCCAGTTGGGTCAAGAGGTTGGATATGGTGAAAACACAGTCTAATTTTGCAAGATTATTGAGTGGTCTATAAGAGGGAGATAATGCAGAGGATCATGATCAGAAGGCTAGAACAGGTATAGATTATGAGTCATCATATGGAAAGGCCCGTCCAAATGATACAATATTGAAACTTCAAATAACGACACTGTTGTGACCAAATCACACATCGCCCCATTGCAAATGGGGACCCCCTTTTTTTGAGCTCTGATGCCTTGCATTAGTTCTGACGATGCCTTAGATTCGTTTCCTCTGCCAATCCAACAAGAAGTCTTTCTCCTAGAAGGTTTTGCTATGAGGTCTCATCTGGAACATGAACTTGCAGTAATGAAGAGTCTTGATCAAATCCAATTCATGAACATTGAGATCAATCTTGATGTATGTTTGAGACCCTGAAAATGACTAAGTCTGGTAGCCTGAAATCCTAAAAATCTTGAAAATTTGACTAAGTCTGAAATCTGGTGGATCCTCCAAATTCTAGATTTTGCATGTTAAATCCGGTGGATTCGAGACCTATCTCAAACATCCTGAAAGGTATATTGAAAAATATTTAAAGTATAAGAAACTTATACTTAAATATATTTTTCAATATACCTTTACCCTGAAGGACCCTGAAAAATGCCTAAGTACCCTAGAGGATTCAAAATCTTCATCCAATGCGACGGGATATTAGAATGGCGCAAAATCTTGATGAAGTGTGCTTTTCAAGAGGATTCAAGATGATGATCTCTTGCGACTCATCCAATGCGCCCTTCTAAGGAGAAGATAAGGTAAGTGTTTGAAAGACCTTTTAGAGGATTCCAAACCCTCAATCCAATGTGCCAATCCTAGAGGATTCCAAACCCTCAATCCAATGCGCTCCTATTAGGAGGATTTCAAATCTTGATCTCTTGCGCCACTTTCTAGAGGATCTCAAAAGTGTGATCTAATGCGCCCAAGGATGAGATGATTCCTTTCAAGTTTTAAAGGCAAATTCAGGAGAATTTCAAGGAGAAATCAAGATCCCAATCCAATGCGCCAAGTGGAGGATGACTTAACTCTAGTTTTAAAGCATATTTTTAGAGGATTCAGAAAGTTCCATCCAATGCGCCAACCACAGAAGGAGTTTGATTGGAGCTTCAAGAGGATCTTAACACCTTGATCCAATGCGCTAGTCAAGAAGAATCTAAAATCCTTAACCAAAGCGCCTAAATGAAGGGGAATTCACTTTCTTGATCCATTGCGCCAACACTAAAGGTGGTTTAGTTCAAGATTTTAGAGCAAATTTCAAGGGGATCTTAAACCTTTGAACTGATGCACCAAGATGAAGAGGCATGTTTTGAGTGTTAAAGTGCAAAATTTTATGATGTTTCCAGAGGAAATCAAAACCTTCAACCACTGCGCCAGCCCTTAGAAATTCTGAAAATGCACTTAAATTAAGGAGAACTTAGACTTGTGATCTGATGCGCCACCTTCCAAATCTGTTTGCAAGGAGATCTTAAACTTGTCATCCAATGTGCCAACTTGTAGAGGATTCTAAATTGTCATTTGTTGCACCACATGTTAAGGGGGTTTAAGTTCAAGTTTTATAGCACATTTTAAGAAGAGATCAAAATTCTAATCTGCTGCACCAAAAGAGAAAGGGTTAGTTTTAAAGGCAAATTCAAGAGAGTTTCAAGAAGATCTCTTGATCCTCATCTAATGCGCCAACATCTAGAGGATTTAAAATCCTTATCTAATGCGCTTAGCTTGGAAATGCATGAAGTGATTCTTATGTGTTATAAATCAAGTATTATGAAGTATTATCAAGGAATTGATGTTGCTTCTTTGTTTGTTTGCAGGAACAAGGAACTTGGATGGAGCAAAGGAGTCATCAGAGGAGCAAATGTCTAGAACCACCTTTATGCTAGGAAAAGTCATCAAGTAGTTGTTCTAAGAAGTCACTTCAAGGATACCCTATTTGATCACTTCAAGTATCAACTACTTCATCTTCATCAATCAAGGCTTCCAAAGGCATCCACTCTACTTCAAGGAAACCTCATGTGGCTGCTCTAAGGAATACTTCAAGATCATCTTCAAGGAAAAGTCATCAAGTAGCTGCTCTATCATAAAGAAGGTGTTATCATCAAGTCGGAGCATTTTATCATCCACATCAAGTTCAAGTATACTTCATCAAGTAACATCATGTTCAAAAGACAAATTCTACTTCAAGTCTCCTTGGGAAGTTAGTTGTTCTATCATAAGGAAGGTGTTATCATCAAGTTGGAGCATTTCATATATTCTACTTCATTCAAGATCATCTTCAAGGAAGCATGTCATCAATTACATCATGATCATCAAGGACAAGCATCTGAAATTACCTTCAAGTTGCAGAGGGAACACTACTCCAAAGGATTATACCTCAAATCTTCTACATCAATGATATCATGTTAGATCTACATCAAGTTTAAGGATATTGGCAAGTACACTACTTCAATATCAATGGCCTCATGTTAAGATCATCGAGTTGGAACACTTCATTGACACTTCAAAAGGCATTCATCCATCTAAGCTTCAAGACTTTACAATTTTCAAGTCCAAGAGAGTCTCCTACTCTTACATGAAGGAAGCATTATCATCATATCTCTACTCTATTCTTTAAGAAGGAGCATTATCAAAGAAGATCATTCATATCTACATCCTACAAGAAGAAGAAACATCACGAAGTCATGCAAGTGAAGCAACATCTATCATACATCCAGTTTACAAGAAGAATGAACAAGGCAAGATCTACAAGTTGTATTCCTAAACATCCAAGTATCAAAGCAATCACATTGAATACATCACTACAAGATGATACAATTTTTAACATATGCTGAAGTGGCACCTACATGGCAGACACATCATCATCTAATCATATCAGCCACATCATCTTAAATGCATTAAATGTATCATTTAATAAAAGAAGCCAAAAGGACACCTATGTGAAAGATGTTTTAAATGATTTCATCTTACCTTATCACATTGGAAAATGTGCCTTTATTGCCTCTCTTTTGTACTAAAATAGCAATTTGTTGTAACTACCTGCGAGGTGGCATGATCTGAGCCCTTGGCTATTGAATTGATCTTAGCCATTCAATGTATTCTGGAGCACTATATAAAGGCCTTGTTGCCTCATTTGTAATTTAGATTGTAGGAAATAGTTTTGTAGGAGTAGAATAGGAGAGACTCTCGAAATTCTCTGAGAAGACTTGAAATTGTTGTAAATATTGCTCAAGATTAATGCAAAAAATATTGGAATTCGCTTGGTGTTTAAGTCTTGTCTTGTGGAATGACATGATTTCTTGTACTTTGATGAAGTGGAGAGATGTTTCAAAGTAGATTAAAATTAGATTAGAAGTTCTTTGATGTAATGAATGTTGTAATTGAATATTTGATCAACTCCTAGCTCATGCTTTTAACATTCATCGCCGATGAAGTGTTGTGTAAAGCTAGTCTGAGCTTCATTTGCTTAAGTTCGATTATGGATGCTTGTTTGAGCTGCGCCATTAGATGGGTGCTTATATGAGCCTTCATGATTTGAAAACCATTTGCGTAACCTTAGGAGATTACACCAACTTCATGTAGTTGTAGGCATCCTTGGCAAAGTGGAGTTAGGTTAATTCAGGAGTTTGTCTATTCAAGCATCATCATTTCCTTATTGACCTTAGATAGTTTCTTTAAACCTTATCTTTTTTATTTTCTTTATCATTAAAGTCTTATATATATGTCATCCACACTGAAGAAGAGATAAGTTGAATGAAAGAAGAAAGATCTGATGTAAGTCCCTTTGTGTTTACCAGCAAAAATCATCTTAAGTCAACTAAGCTATCTCTTACAAAATTATAAAAAAGGAACCTTGGAGTCATCTTGTTTGATCACTTTGTTCAGCATTCGAGAGGCTTTGCTCGAGAGAGGGTTAGATACTCTGTATTTCACTCTATTGTTGACTTGTCCAAAAACAATCATCAACAAACACCATATTACAAAAAGAATAGAGCTCATGTTTATGTTTGTGGTAAGCGTACACTAGGTGTTGAATTCCCTTATCAACATAAGATCCCTGTTACAGGGGAGCTTTCTCACCAAAATATTAAGGATCAATATTATGGAATAAATGATCCAATTGCAACGAAATGCTTGAGTAAAGCTGGTAAGATGTCATCTCTTGTTCTTCCAGAAGATGAGGGTATAAAGACCTTGTATGTTGGTGGGCTTGATCAAAAAGTTACTGAAGATGGTCTAAAGGACAACTTATATGGATATGATGAAATTGAATCCATCAAACTAGTTTTTCAATGAGCATGTGCATTTGTGACATACTACCAGGGAAGGGGCTGAGAGGGCAGTAGAAAATTTGTCCAATGAGCTTGTTATCAAAGGATTGAGGCTAAAGCTATTATGAGGGAAACCACAGCTTCCCAAACTAAAAGTTGAATTCAGGAAGATTGTCTTCTCCATTCAGCCAAATGCTTTTTGGGTCTTGATGGCTTTAACACGTTATTCTATTAGATCTTCTGACGCACTTAATTATGATCTGCTTAAGATCGTTGAGGATCCTATAAAGAAAGAACCTGAGATAATAACTATTTGCCACTGTTTGTCTTTATTTATAGTTTACCGTTGAATTTATATATGGAACTCATAGAGATTGAGGTTGAAAAGAACAAAGAGGAACTCCAACAAAAAAGTTATAGAAGTTTACAAGCCATGTGATGATAGAGATTAAGTTGACTTCGTAATTCTTGGCAAAGCAAAAGATCATGAAACGGGCTTTTGATGAAGCAGGGGAATTATTAAGAAGCCTGTGTTTTTGACAAAAAACTCAAAGAGAGCAGCTTGCATTTTAAAGACATGAAGAGGAAGATATGCAACAATATATCCCTTTAATCAAGCCAGATAATCCATCTTGTGACTGTAACACATACAACTCCCTATAATAAACTTATTTACATACATAACAAGCACGGAAGTTGGTAAAAATGGATGCTCCTAAACAAGATATGGACATCTATAAGAGCATAAAAGAATGGGGATTTATATTACAGTTGGAATTGTTCTAGTAGACATGTATGAAGAACGTAGAAGCATGGGCAAGGAACTGAAACTATTGGGAAAAGTTCCTCAAAGAAATGAAATCTCATGGACTGCCATGTTTGCTATATAGGCACAAACGGATTTGTTAAAAAGTTTTTCATCATAAGCTTATACACATGTATGTCAAGTGTGGGAGCCTAGTAAATATATAAACTGCTTGATCAGCATGAAGGACTGAAAGTCCAATCCATTGAACTAAAAGCAAAGTTTGTAGAAGAATGTAAGGAACGCAAACAACTCTATAACAAATTGGTGGAGCTCAAAAGAAGCATTTGAGTCTTCTGTAGATGTCGTCCATCGAGTGCTGAAGAGGTTGTGCAGGGAGTTGTTTCTGTAGCAGAGTATGATGCTACCAAAGACTCTGAGATCAACATATAAGCAAATGAGGCTCCCAAAAGGATCTTAAGATTTGATTTAGTTTTTACCCCCCAAAGAAATAAACCCTAAAAATGGTGCAGTACTGTAAAGCAAAAAATATATCGAATGAAAGACACTATATGGGTAGAAGACTATTGAAGTCTCTTCGATGTACCGATGGGTGGGCCCAAAAGCTATATTTAATACACATCCCCAAGAACTAGATAGACAAAATCAAATAAATGACTATCGGAGTGACTTACATACATTGAAGTGAGTCTTGTAGGAGTCCCTCTGATACACTGATGAGCTTCTCCAAATAGCAAAATCTGTTGCATTATCGAAAGAGTTTGTTAATATCAGAGTGTGATTTCTGAGTCCCTCTGAAATCCCAAAAGAATAGAAAAGGTGTGAAGAATTCATCAAGGGGAGATGTAAATATCGAAGGAACATGATGATAGGTCCCTTTGATCCTTCAATGATGGTAAAAACATAAAGGAAATTTCACTTGCATAAAAATGTAACGGGCACTTTATGTTTAAAAAGAGATGTATTAATCTGCTGTGTCAAAATTATTTTCTCGTGAAAACTATGGAAAAGGAATTATTTGGATGCAGTGGAAAATGCCAAATAAAGATTTATTTAAATAATTGAGGTGGAAGCATGATATTATTTTGGGAGAGAATAATGTAAAGTGCAACTATAAAATATTTTCATTGAGAAGTAAAATATTTTCACCCAAGGGGTTAAACACATTTAAAAGGATTGAGAGGAGGTAGTTATTTTACATCTTTGGGAAATATAATTTTCATCAAAAGTGTAAAATGTGGTGGAAAGCATTTTCTCTAGAAGTGAAAACTTTTACCCAAAGAATTGAGGAATGGATAATTATTTTACCCAAAGGGTATTTTATTAAATTGGGTAAAATGCAGCTGCTGGCAAAAGAGGGAGAATAAATCAAGATTACTTTTCACAGAGGACACAAAAGTTAAATTAATTTTTGCCGAAGATAATCAAGATAATGAAGAGTTCATGCGGTGGTTATCTGAAGTGTCATAACCCTTGGAAATATAATGTATATGTTGACATTTTTTTGCCTATTAGGCTAAAAAGGTCACTAAGAGGGAGGTGTTTATGTCTTAAGCCTTAAAGGTGTTTCCAAAATGCACAAGATATATCAAAATGCTTTGTTTTTATAAGTCCTTGGAAGATCTTAAGATGAATTTTATGTTAAACAATATGTTTAATATCTCTTTTTTGTGTTGTTTGGTGTCAATTTTTTTCCAAAATTACGTTCAAAGATGAGTCAAAACCTTAAATCATCCTAAATGCTTCATACACTTTTATGGAGGGAGTCATCCATTTGAAATTCAGTCTAAGTTTTAAAAGAGTTCATTTTAGGTTTGAGTTTTAGGTTTTTGCGCAAGAGTTCTAGGGTTTCTTTTAAACAAAGCTTGCAATCCACAACTCGTGAAAAGAAACTAGTAGCTGTTTATATGTTTGAGAGTTATGAAGGAAGATCTTTGGCCATAAACAAATCTCATACAGTGAGTAGGACGCATGAGGACAATGATAAGACTGAGGTAGAGATCATGGGAAGCCAGTACAAGAATAATGAAAAGGAAACATGTATCAAATAAACATGCAAAAGTCCACAGGGGTTTCAGACATCACAGGTATGTCATAGAATTGTTAGGTTTGTTAAGAAATCTTTATATACATCTACCCCTTATATACTTTGTCAAATTATAGCAGTCACAAGGAACATGATACAGTGATCTTAGAAACTTGGTAAATACTAAAAAATCTTAATGGGTAGGGGATTTCATTTCATGCATGGTAGTATGGTGAAGGAGGAAGAGCTAACACAAAGCAAGAACAATAATGTTTGAGCAAACCTACGGTATGAGAAAGACTATAACAACAAACAAAGAAGAAGGCAGAGTCATCAATAAAGGTATACAGAGTATTGCCTTCACAAGGGTTGTTAACAGTGCTACAGTAGCTTCATTTTTCTTTCCTTTTCCAAGGAAGACATGATATATCAAGATGTCACTCAAGACCTCAAGGTAACAGTCATGTAGTGACTGTTATAATCCAAGAAAGAACAGTGCATTTGTAGAAAGATACATGCAAGTCAAAGCATCTATCACCATGAGTCAATGCATGTATATCTAAGGAGTTTTCTCTCAAGGATGTATGAAGATAGCTGATTGTGTGAGAAGTTAAGAAGAGAGAAAGAGCAGGAAACTATGTGAACATTCATAGAAAATAAATAGCCATGCCAAAGGTTAATACAAAACCAAAGTTTTGCAAAGAGAACAACAAAAGCTAAGGAAATATAGCAGTCTTCTCATTATATAATACAGTCTAAAAGCTTGAATGAAGTCTTTTCATTGTATGAAGGTTTGGTAGAAAGTTGGATGACTTTTGTTGGCTTTTGGGCAAGTTTTATCAAATGAAGACTTACCGAGATATGTCATTGTCTACAAAATCAGTTTCCTACAGTTTCCTAATCACAATGGATTGTGGGAAAACAACAAGTACAGTAGGTAGAGATGGTTGTTCATAAAGACAAGAAGCCTTCACATCATTCATAGTGGTCTATATAGTCTTTCAATCCTGTCTACAAGAGAGAAGTTATGGAGGTTTTTATGGTTTTGTCTTTTCCTAGTTTTCATTCTTTTAAGGTTATTTTATGAGAGTTCAGACAAAGAATAATCTTCTAATGACTGTCAAAAAATGTGACCTAACAGTCCATATAAAGTAAAGAACAGACATCTCTGATTGAGGAGTAGTCTATATGCATGAAGAGTTTCTAGAGGAACGGAGATGGTCAATAATGTAGGCTTCTCAGATTGAAAGAGGGACTGTCAAACTACAAATAGAACTAGTGAAAAAATAGAGGACTATCAAAGTAAAGTTAGTCACAAAAAGGCAATCTTAAAGACTGATGGAAAGGCTATCTTGAAGGAACAAAGATTTACATTCAATGACTATAACAGTAGATAGGAACATCAAAAGACTGTTATAATGGTGAAGAACAGTCATAAAAAGACTGTGAAATAGCAGAGTTGAAGAAAGAGGTTTATTCTCATGCCCTTCAGAGGATATTGTATCTGCAACAAGGACAATAGGATACAGTGAAGACAGAGAGTTTTAAGGGCATGGAGCAGCCTAAGCACAGTGAAGGTAGGTTTGTGTCAAGCATCTATCCTACTAATTGATCATAAGATTATAATGATGAAACCCTCAAAGGGCTATATAAGTGCACTGAGCAAGGTTTTCAAAGGGTATGAAACCATACCTTATGAGCATTGGTGGGTAGAGGAAGACATTTTGTAATACCTACAGTGAGGTATCAAAGAAGTTAAGGAGCAATCTATGTCAGCAGCAAAAAATAAGACAGTGGTGAAGTCTGCAGCAGTCATCAGCTATGAAGTTTCATGATAGGATAGTAGGTTATAGTGAATGAGTCTCTACTCCATGCTAAACAAGATGATAGTCAATCCAAGTGACAGTCAAATAAAATAATCAAAAACAGAAAGAAGCGGTCAGTCATACCAGACATGAAGTTTTACAAAAGGAGACCTATAGCCATAGTCATATAATCTAAAGATAGTGAGCTAGGTAGGAAGAAAACCAATGGTGTCTATACAAAGATGTCTTGATAAAGCATCAAGGTTGGCAGCAAAAGAATAGATGACAGTGATCAAGAAGGATAAGGAAACATAGTAGAAGAATATGCAAGTATGGAGGAGTCTATATGATGCAGTATGATAGTGTGACAATGACCAAGTAATTTTGAGAATGTGGTCATTAACCTTATAGATTCAAGACAGTCAAAATAAACTTCAGTTGGTCACCAATGGTGAAGTAGACCTTGACCTCTATGACTGTCTATAAAGGTATTGCAAACCTACAGAGACAAGTAAGATGCAGAGTTATGTAAGCGAAAAGGAATAACAGTTATTGTGGAATATGACACAAGAAGTGAAGTGTTGGAGTCATGAAAAAGAGACATAAGACTATCTAGAATTCACATGAAGATTAACTGAGCCAATCATTTTTAGAGGTTTAAAAATGTAGTCTAAAGGTATCTACGAACACTTTTAAGCCTGATTAAGACCCTACAGTGGCAGGAGATGGAGTGTCAAGTGTTTTTAAGTCATGAATGAGCATTTACAGTGTGAAGACTCTAAATGCCACAAAATTCTTTCTACATGCCCTAGAGGTCTTGAAGACACTAAAAACCTAAGAAACACTTGCCCTATAAACTAGCAAATGATAATTTGAAAGAGGAATTATAGCTATATCATTTAGTTATGGTAGTTGGAGTGGGTTAGTGAAGTTTTGACAGCACTACAAGCAGTTTGACCATCATCCAAACATCTAGGAGCAGCTAGAGCAATTTGTGGATAATTGGAGGGCATCTTTGAGCAATTCAACCTCCTCCCAAGCATCTAGGAGACTTTCCAATAGCTGGAGCACTTCAAGGAGCTGGAAAAAATCATCAAACCTCAAAGAAGAAGGCCAAGTCAAACTTGGAATCAGTTGGGCGTGCAGAGTAGGTTAGCACTTTTTATGGCCTTGTAACTTGGTCAATTTTAGGTCCTAGATACTCTCCTAGGTCTATGATGCCATATAGGATCCTTGAGCATCATTTTCAAGGGAGATCTTTCTTGTTTTGGAGCTCTAGAAGCAGAAAAATAGAGCATTGTAACTCAGAAAGTTAGTTTTCCTACTCATTTTGGAGTTGTATATTGTAACCTATGAAGGTTCTTTTTAGCAAAAATTTGGCATGTCAACTCATTTTAAGACTTGTATGTTATTTATGAACATTGTGATCAATAAAAACAAGTTGTCTCACCTTCTCAAAGCTGTTTCATTGTGCAAACTTAAAAATGGTTGATGTAATCTTGTGGTGATGCTTCTTTCCCTTGATTTATGTCCCGTTTTCATTGCCTTTTATGCAGAAATATGTACTTTTGTAGGTCATTGCTTGTGTTTAACCAGCTAAGTGCAGAGTTTAAGTTGTGAAAACATTTCTTTTTCCTTCTAAATGTTGTCCTAGATGTCAAACCTGTCCATGAAATACTTATGCAAGAGTCATGAAATTTTGGGTTGTGTATGTTAAAGGTTAAGTTGTTGAGCATATTGTGTTCATTTAAACAATTGCAAGTCAAAAGTCATTTGGTGTATCACCTTAGATCTTAGGTTTTCATTTTCATGTCTTTCCTATCTCTTTCCTTTCCAAGAAGTAGTAGTAGGTGAGAACCAAGAGAACCAGCTCACCTTGGAGGTTAACTCCCATAATCTAAGCCCACAATCAGGGGAGTTATCCCATGTTTCACCAATAGGCTAAGTTTTGCAACTTAGTAAAGGTGCACTATTTGGTGATAACAGTATAAATTACAAAATGAAAAATCAAAGATCAAACAACATTAGTAGGAATTAGATAAAGGTAGTAGATATACTAGAATATAAAAGACTTCCAATGTAAATTGTATTATCATTTGAAGCATTATAATGGAGGAGAAGATTTGAATTGGTGGCCCAATTTCTGGTGTTCAACTATTCTATTAATATTAATTCTTATATGTTACTTGGTTGTCTCCAGAGTGGTCTTTCTCTATTATTCAAATTAAATATATCAAAAATATATTTAACCTGTCAAGACACATTTGTTGCACTTGTGTGATTCCCTTGATTGGTTTCTATGAGGAGAGAATTAAAATCCTTTTAAGGAATCAAATTTAAATAGGTTTCTACCCATAATTAAAGTTCTTTTTGAATTGATTATCTTAACTGGTTTCCTTCACACCAGAATTAAAAATCCTTTCAAACATCACAGTAACTTGGGAAAATATCACTAGGATTTGTAAGAAGAGCACAAGTAACTGACAAACTTGCACATTTATACAAGGTATAGACATTCAAAAGTGTCGAACAATTAGAATTAAGCCAAGAAAAAGGATCCATACATCTTACACATCTCAACTCCATTTACCCAATAGGATTAGGCACTAGTCACATTCATTTCACCACAATACCTTATAAAAAAAACCCTATTCATACATTAGTAGTAGGAGTAGTTATTAAGTTTACATCTATCTCACATTTACGTGCCATTGTGGATAGATCCATAAGTTCAATTAAATCACACAACCTTTAAATTTGCATCAGTTATCAACGTTCACCCACCTAGGTCTAGTAGAACCTAAAGTGCAGGGGGTTCTCAACCATATCAATTAACCCCGTTTGTTAGCCAAAATCATTACCAAAGAGCTTGGCATCCTCTTACGATTTACAACCTGCATTTTTGAGATCTAACAAGGTCATGTCGAAGAACCAACTATCAAACTTTTTCATCAATAGCCAAGTACAACACTTAGTTTAGTTTCGTCTACTAGAAAGATGCTAGGACTGAATTTTTGCATTCGGCATTTCCTAGGGCCAAACAGACAACGCCAACACATATGGGTGGGTGTGTATATGCTAGGGGAGCATCTTTACATCATGAAATCATACAAGGATCTTATTTCAAAACGGATTTGTCATGTCCTATGAGGAGATTAAGACCATAATATCATGATGTTACTATGTGTTTTAATGACGAGGATGCCATCTTACAAACCCTCATGCGTTTCATCACATTTGGTGCTAAGAATTGATAACAATGGTAAGGGAAGCCTTAATTGATACCCTACAACACATTGGATCAAGTGAGAACACCTTTATAGTAGGGTCATGCTGAAGAACCAACTATCAAACTTTTTCATCAATAGCCAAGTACAACACTTAGTTTAGTTTCGTCTACTAGAAAGGTGCTAAGACTGAATTTTTGCATTTGGCATCTCCCGGGACCAAACAGTTAGCACCAACACATCTAGGTGGATGGGTAAATGCTAGGGAGGTGTCTTTTCGGTGGTGAATCCTCCTGGTCGTTCTCAGCTACATTGGACGGAGACAATCTCTTAAGAGCCCTAAGACAAAAAAGGTGTCAAACTTTGGACCGAATGTTCTGTCAAATTATGACACCTAGGAACATCTTCTTTGCATGTATAGGTGAATGTCAAGTCCACCTACAAATACCTACCTCAATTTTTTTAAATCAATTTTGTTTTCCTATGGTGGCAAGAAATGCATTGTTCCAAAATGCTTTAGTTTCATGCAGTAGAAAGGTGCTAGGAGTGAAATTTTACATTCCACACCTCATGGGGCCCAACGGACTATGGCAACATGTCGAGGTGGGTGGGTAAACAATAGGGTAGGTCTCTTTTCGTACACCAAGTGCCCCAGAAGTTCCAGGATGCAAGCTACTGACAAAGTCACTTGAGATCCCTGAGATCACAAAACTACCAAACTTTGACGGAGTGGTTCTCAGAATTTATGGCACCTGGGAATGTTTCATTCAAACCTACAGGTACACATGGGGTCCATCCACAATAAACTCTCTTAGTTTTTGTCAACTCCAATTTGTTTGACCGTGCCAAAATTAAACGCATTCTTGCAAAATGCTATAATGACATTCAATACAAACTTGCCAGGGGCCATATTTTTGTTCTATTCATCATGGGGCCAAAAATACTATGCCAACATGTTGGGGTGGATGGTTAAACACTAGGGGAGGTCTCTTTTCGTGCACCAAGTTCCCCTGTGTTGTGCATATTGTCATTGATGTCAAAAGAGTTGTGGAAGGCATGCAAGCATGAGATTCTCTATTATGAAATGTGTCATACTATTATTGAATCATGAACTGTATCATATCATCATTAATGGTGTCAAGGATTTGAAACTATCTGCATAATTTTTTGAAGAGCTCAAATAGGGACAACTTGTGAAGAGAGAATCAGGAAAATAGTGAAAGAATGATTCAAAAATAGTCTGCATTATGTTATCAATTATATTGTGAGTAGTGACATGATTGATAAGAATGTATAGAAGAAGATCAACAATCATTGTTCTCTGATGTATAAACATTGCATCTGTTTGGGCGACAGGAATTGTGCACTAGCAACAAGAATTGAACACTAGCAATAGAACTCGAGCAAGATTAGCAAAATTAGTATTCACCTTCTCTCATCACTTTCAAACATTTGGATAGCTTGTACAATCAAGCATGCTCCAATGATAGTTGGATATGGTGAAGTAAAACTGCAAATGGAGAGGTTATTGCAACATAGAATAAATTGCCTTCAATACTTGTTGATGGAGGGAAACAACAATTGTAATGAAAGTGAATATTACTCAGTCAAGTAAAGTAAGAGGAATTTGAGTTGGATAACATGGTGAATACAAATTAGATATTCATAAAGGTTAAGCTGACTAGAAGATATAAGATTGTTTTAGATAACTTGCAAATTCAAATATTGTTAAAGGTTGACTTGTTATTCTTAAATAAAGTAATTATCATATACAAAGAAGTTCAAACCAAGCGTGTTAAATGAATGTTAAGGAAGTGGCCTGAGAAATAACAAGAGATGTGACTTATGTGTGAATACATGCGACAAGCATAAGGATTAATGTAGATGCACTCCAAAGTGATGAGGAGCAATTAGTGAGTAATGGAGCAATGTGTTATTGTATGAAGTGCCAAAATATGAAGAAATACAATCATAAATAGAAATTGTGAGTGAGCATATGTGAACAGAAAATGAGAAACTAAAAGAGAGTACATAAGCTAGAGAATGCAATATCATACGAATTAGAGCAAACCTCAAGCAGATATGTGAGTTAATCAGCCTTGGTGCCAAAATGCAATTTGAAATCTACATATAACTAAAGCACTAATTAAGGAGAAGTAGGTGCAAAGTGTATATGAAGATGCAGATCTTGGAAGAAGATCAAATGCAGATCTGAGAAAGATGTACATGTGCATAATGTAAGAAAATTTGTAAGAAGATGTGAGAGTTATGTGAGAGCAGCGATCATATGTAGTTGTGTCTATGTGAGTTCAAAGGAGCAGCAAATGATGTTGGAGGTAGAGATTTGTCTAAGTAGCAATGATCTATATCGAGTAACAGTGATTTGTATTTGACAGTAGTGATCTTATATATGATAGTGTTATTGTATTGTAGCAACAGTGATTTGACAATGTTCTTGCATTGTAGTAGCAGTGGTCAAAGTATTTTACAAGTAATATCTATCCTTATGCAAGAAGAGCAGTGATTCTTCATGAAGGCAGGGTTTCATCCATCAAGAAGACAGGGTTAATGTTACAGAGAGTTGGCATGCAACAGGGGATAATTGTATCTATCAGGGTCTCTGTAGAAAGAAATGAACTTGCATGAAGTATAACATCTTAGCATCCACATCAGGTTGAGTATATGTTGTACTGACTACAGACAGGAAACAGGATGACAACAAACTGAGTATAAAGTGAGTAGAAGAAGACAGTGGAGGATGGTGTGCAGTTGATGATCAAGTATGATGTAGTTGAGATGATGATAGCAGCATGACAAATCTAACATCAAACTGCATAGGTTGAGTAGATGTATTAGAAACTCCATCTATAAAAGACTGAGACATTAATTGTATAGTGCAGAGGTTGGTGCCTCATATGATATATGTTGTATATGTTGTAGCACATTAGGGGATTGGTGTCTCCATTGGGTTGGTGCCCATAAAATAGTGTAATAGGAAGTTGGTGCTTCCTTTGAGTTGGTGCTCATAAATTAGGGGATCGGTGTCTCCTTTGGGTAGGTGCCCATAAAGATTATTGTAAACTGGATTTTACTTTGTGAGGTTGGATTTGGATAGTAGATTCAAGTAGCTGACTCACCGTAGTTTTTCCCACCTTGGGTTTCCATGTATATTCTGTGATGTGTGTGTGTTCTCATGTTTTCATTGTTGCATTTGTTTGAAAGCATCTAAAATGAAAAGATTTAAGGAATAATGATTTACCCACCCTCTTATTATTGCATTGTGTTCAACAATTGGTATTTCTGGTTCCTTATTACAACTTAACTTCTGAAGGTAGATCTTGGTTTGAACACAATTGCTGGACAGGAAGGATCCTCTTCTAATAGAGCACCACTTTTTGATGGATCTAACTATGCTTTCTTGAGTATAATAATGGAAGCTTACTTGACCTCTCTAGGGTATGATGTTTAGAGATCTGTGATTGATGGTTACATTGAACCTGCAACTCCTCCAATAAATCATGTTGACAAAAAGAATTATGAGAACAATGCTAAGGCAATGAATGCCATCTTATGTGGACTGACCAACACAAAGTTTATCAAAGTAATGTAGTGTAAGTCAACTAAAGACGTATGGCAAAAGCTCCATAACCTTTATGAAAGAGATGATAAGGTAAAGTAGGCCAAATTGCAAACCTTCAAGGGTAAATTTGAAAATCTAAAGATGAAAGAAGAAGACAACATAGCTGACTATCTACTCCAAATAGATGAAGTTGTGAATACAATCAAAGGTCTTGGTGAAGAGGTTTAGGATTCAGTAATTGTTAAAAAGGTGTTGAGATCACTCCCTCAAAGATATGACTCAAAGGTCTTAGCTATAGAAAAATCCAAGGATTTGAATAAACTCGCCATGGATGAGCTATTTGGCTCTCTCACTACCTATGATATGAGAAATGCAAGCAAAGACACATCCAAAAAGGAAGTTGCCTTCAAAGCTGCAAAGAAAGAAGAAGCGTCTAATCCAAGTAGTGGATCTAAGGAAGAAGAGGCAAACTTTGAAAGAAGGTTAAAGAAGGGTTCAAGTAAGTACTAAGGTAAGCCACCTTTCAAGTGTTTCAACTATGGTAAAATTGATCATTATGCATCCAAAAGTCCCCTGGAAAAAGGCAAAGATAGAAACAAAGGGTTCAAAAGGAATGAGCTCAACAAGAAAAAGAAAATCTTCTACTCTAAAGAGGACTGCAATTCATCAAGAGAAGTAGATCATTGCTCATCAAAAGATGAAAGGGAATAAGCCCTATTCATGGCTATGGAAGTACTCGACAATTTAGACAGGACTGAAAAAGGTGAAGAAGACATGTTAGTATTTGATGAAGAAGAATGTGAAGTTGATCTTGAAGATGAACTTATCTATGCTCTCGAAGACCTAGAATCAGTAAGGGAAGAGAACAAGGAACAAAAGGATAAGCTTGAAGAGTCAAAAGAAACCATTGTTGACTTGAAGATTCAAATTGAAGAAGGTAAAAGGGTTGCAAACATCCTAAATACTGAACTTAATGCCAAATTAGATGAATGTTCAAGACTTGAAGAAGAGATTGCCTCTCTAAGGAAATAATTGGAAAAGGTACATACTAAGTTGGGTAAAACTATCAAAAGTTCTGAGATTCTAAATGGTATAATCAATAATCAGAGACCTTTGTTCATAAAGTCAGAATTAGGATACGATGATAAAGTCACACAAATTGCTGCTCCTACAGAGAAGACTGACTCGGTAAAGACAGTACCAAATGAAGAAATTCCAATGAAGAAGGAGAGTAAGAAGATTGACAAAGTTGACTTCATCCCTATCACCTCTTAAAGGAGAAAATTCAGAAAGTCCTTTCCTCCAAAGTATATGCACATAACCAGGATTCAACATTCTTTTTATGGTTATTCCTATTCTTGTAATCATTTTGGTCATAAAGCAATAGATTGTAGAACTCAGGCAAGAAACTTTGGTTGGAACAAGAATAGAAGTCGTCATGAGTTCTCAAATAGGAACTATAATTCATTTGCTACTCAAGTAGATTACAATGTTATATGTTATAAGTGCAGCAATCTTGGTCATAAAGCCTAGTTTTGTAGAAGTGGTTTTTATGGAACTTCCTAGGCAAAAGAAGAAGGTGGATACCCTATGCAAGCAAAAGAAACAACCTACAAAAGTTTGGAAGAGGGAGCAAGAATAAGAAAAGGAAGAATCTATGCTTGTGCAAATTGCATTTCATGCACAAGAGGCATCACTAAGTGCATAAGGAGAAGCACAGACTCAGGGGGAGGTAATCATTACATTATCATTTAGCTCCATGGAGAAGACAAAGAGGATGCGACAAATGGAACTTGAGAAGGAGTTGGAAAAGCTTAGGAATAGAGATGGGTACTTGTTGAATTTAATATTGTACAAGAGCAGCTAAGATGAAGAAACAAACAGTCTATGCTTCTAGAAGAGGCTTCTATGAAGTTGCAGAAGCAATTTCAGGGCAATAAAGATGATCATGGGAGGATTGTTTCAAATTGGAAAGAGAGAGGCCTACTCACTTTATCTTTGGGGCCTCACTACTGTATTTCAAGAAGTATTATCTGCCTACTTATGATTTTGCAACTCAAAAAGACAATCCATCTTGTACAAATGTTGTTCATTTTGAAGAGATGGTGACTCCTATTATGCTTCTATTGTCTACTTAAGATTTATAGCTAGTATAAGCTTGCATAGAAGAAAGAATTCAGAAGTACTAAATTTGAAGGTTGATGATTATTGATTACTCTGTGTATGGAAGATTGCCAACACCTTATGTATTCAAGACTGTCAAACAAATAGCAATACTACAACATGTTTGGTGATCTGATCTCTATTTAGGAAAAGAGAAAATTAGTTTTGCTACATGTTTTAATAGTGAAAGCATGCAGGAATGTATAAAAGAGATGAAAGCTTGTAAATAATACCCCAAATAGCCACCAAATCTTATCACAACCCCATGCAACCATAAGAGTTTAGGGACTATCATAATTTGTTCTTATCATGAGTTCTACCTTCATTCTTGGATATAAGGTTATAACATGCATTATCAATGGACCTTGGAGGGGGCTGCAAGTCAAGCAAGAGATGGATTTATGAAGAAATGCAAAGACTATCACACTTAGGATTACAGGCTTGTGGTGTCCAGGCGGGCAAATCCTACATGTTGTGAAAACCTTGAGTGGAGACAGTCTAATAGGATATTTGATGGGGTCTGAATGAAGGTTATTCTGAAGATTATTGTCACAAGTGTCTTATCAAGAATATTGTTAAGATTAAATCAGATTTATGGGTTTTGTGGAGAATGATATCACCTAGTAGAGTGATACTACCATTCTTTTGATTGGACCATTACATTCATATCAAAGTGATAATGTTTGCACATGATTGTGGGAAGAACAGATGGTTTTGAATAGAAGCTCTATTAGGTCCTTCTCTTGAAGTATGCCATCTCCCCAAAGTGTTGTCACTACACCCTACTCCCATCCAAATATGGTCTTCTTGCATAATGCTACCATAATCGTGATGAATGGATTGTTATGATATATGCCTCCAAGGATTGTCAAGGTGATCAAGAATAATATTGTCTGATAGTAGGCCTGTTGCACATGAGAAGACTGCCAAAGCTCTATAAATCCCACCATATTTGGGAATGATTAGAATGTAGAGGGATCAATTATATTAGCAACGTTTGAGCTTAAGAAACAATTATAACAACATGCCCAATGTATTTGAATATTGTACAACATTCTGATTCAATTGTCATAAGTTGCATAGGGGAATGGTCAGGGATGTTATTGCCTCAAGAGAGCTCTGGGTTAAAGGCTATAACTACCATGTTGCTTGCAGTCTTGAAAAATTATGAAGGGACAATGATGAGCAGGTGTAGGATAGATTTAAGCCAAAGACAACATTGTCATGCAGGTAAGGTATGTTCAGGTATAGGGAATAGAAGGTGCGGTCATGGGATAGCAGTAGCTCAGCTATGGATTGAAATGTTAGGGGCAATCATAATCTTGTCTTTATTGAAGCACTCCCCAAAGGTTGCTAAGGACCTTGCTAGATCAAGGTAAACAAAACATCATGAAGAAGTAGTCATAAAAATAGTACAACCATACTCTAAGATTGTCATATAATAGAAATTATCCTAGTCATAATCTTTGTGCATGAATTTGAAGGAAAATCCAATAACTGTCAAGAAATGGTTTGTGATCACTGAGCTATCATGCTTGACATGGATAATGGAGGGTAGTTATAAATAGAAGATGGTTGTCATTATGGAAAATCATGAGTAAAAGATCATGACGAAGGACTCATAAACCATATGAGGGAAGTCAACTAAGATTCAAGGTTATCACAAGATGAATTGTTGAAGATAAGATGAGAGTAATGAGAATTGCCCATTGCCCTTGATGTCAAAGGGGGAGAGAATCAAGATTAGAGAGAATCAGGTTACAGATAGCTGCTAAGAGTTTTGCCATGAATGACAAAGGGGGAGATTGTTGTACATATTATCATTGATGTCAAAGAAGTTGTGAAAGGCATGCAAGCATGAGATTCTCTATTATGAAATGTGTCATACTGTCATTGAATTGTGAAATGTGTAATATCATCATTAATGGTGTCAAGGATTTGAAACTATCTGCATAATTTGTTGAAGAGCTCAAATAGGGACTTGTGAAGATAGAATTAGGAAAATAGTGAAAGAATGATTCAAGGAGAATAGTCTCCATTATGATGTCAAGTATATTGTGATTAGCGACATGATTGATAAGAATGTGCAAAAGAAGATCATTAATCATTGTTCTTTGATGTATAAACATTGCATCCATTTGGGCGATAGGAACTATACACTAGCGACAGGAATTGAACACTGGTGATAGAACTCAAGCAAGATCAGGAAAATTAGTATTCACTTTCTCTCATCACTTTCAGACCGTTTGGATAGCTTGTACAATCAAGCATGCTCCAATGGTAGTTGGATATGGAGAAGTAAAACTGCAAATGGGGAGGTTATTACAACAAAGAAGAAATTGCCTTCAATACTTGTTGATGGAGGGAAACAACAATTGTAATGAAAGTGATTACTCGGTCAGGTAAAGTAAGAGGAATCCCAGCTGGATAACATGGAGAATACAAATTAGATATTCATAAAGGTTAAGCCGACTAGAACATATAAGATTGTTTTAAATTAAGGATTTAAATGTTGGTGCCATTCAATAACGTGCAAATTTCAAATACTGCTAAAGGTTGACTTATTGCTCTTAATAAAGTGATTATCATATACAAAGAAGTTCAAACCAAGTGTGTTAAGTGAATGTGAAGGAAGTGGCCCAAAAAACAATAAGAGATGTGACTTATGTGTGAATACATGCGACAGGCATAGGGGTTAATGTAGATGCACTCCAAAGTCATGAGGAGCAATTAGTGAGTAATGGAGCAATGTGTTATTGTATGAAGTGTCAAAATCTGAATAATTACAATCATAAGTAGAAATTGTGAGTGAGCGTATGCGAATAGAAAATGAGAAACTAAAAGAGAGTACATAAGCTAGAGAATGCAATATCATACGAATTAGAGAAGACCTCAAGCAGATATGTGGGCCAATCATTCTTGGCACCAAAATGCAATTTGAAATCTGCATATAAGTAAAGCACCGATTAAGGAGAAGTAGGTGCAAAGTGTATATGCAGATGTAAATCTTGGAAGAAGATCACATGTTGATCTGAGAAAGATGTATATGTGCATAATGTAAGTAGAATTGTAAGAAGGTGTGAGAGTTATGTGAGAGTAGCGATCATCTATAGCTATGTCTATGTGAGTTCAAAGGAGCAGCAAAAGGTATTAGAGGCAACATTTTGTCTAAGTAGCAATGATATATATCAAGTAACAGTGATTTGTATTTGACAACAATGATCTTATATATGATAGTGTTCTTGTATTGTAGTAGCAGTGATTTGACAATGCTCTTGCATTGTAGCAGCAGTGGTCAAAATATTTGACAAGTAATATCTATCCTTGTGCAAGAAGGACAGTGATTCTTCATGAAGACAAGGTTTCATCCATCAAGAAGACAGGGATGCTATTACAGAGAGCTAGCATGCAACAAGGGAGAATTGTATCTATCAGAGTCTCTATAGAAAGAGATGAACTTGCATGAAGTATAACATCTTAGCATCCACATCAGGTTGAGTATATGTTGTACTTGTTGACATTTCTTCTGAATCAGCATTAGGGTTTGCCACTTCTAATGCACAGGCAGATTCAGGCCAACTGAATACAGGAGGTTGCGTGAGCTCCTCCCCTTCACTTCTGGTTCTGCCGCACCAAGGGGGGTATCCCTATAACTCAAGATGTAACCTTGACTAGCTCAAAGATAGAAAGATCTAACTCGACAACAACAGGCAGAATACTCTCATGTATGGACCAAGATCTGCATGATAGATCACAAGGCTGGCAACATTCTTGGACATGATGTCTGGTTGAGTATGAGAGTATGCAGGGGGTTCCTAATCCTACTCCTACAACTAACAGGTGGAAGTATGAAGTGTTTTGATATGAATTTGGATGCAAAGCTGGACATGGTGTATAACACAAGAACACAGCATGATTGGTGCCTATCCAGGGCTTGGAGTCGGTAGACATACACCTGTGAATGATCAGCATGAATAGCTAGAACTGGATTTCAGGGGGATACACATGATATCTGCCTTACAGATATCTCCCAACATAGAGTGTTGAGCTATCTCTACTTATGGCATCCCTACTGCAGTATACCCTTCCCAATGTTCAACCTGAAAATAGTTTAATCTGCCCCTTGAGCAGAGGTTAAAAAATCAGACATTCAACATAGGAATTCTATGCTCTAGAATCTAAACATAAGCAAATATCCAGATCCAGAAGAAGAATACATGCAATACTGGAGACAGAATTAACACAACACATGCTAAGATAGCATTACTCATATAAGATCAACCATGAAACCAGTGGATTCATGCCAAGTCCTACAACAGGAGATACATAAACTCACAAGATCGAGCTGTACAGAGCAACCAGATCAACTGGTTTTGGATTACAGAGCCAAAAATCCACAACTTTCAACAACCTCGAATAAATAACACCATCTGCATTATATAGCAGGAAGGTGCCTACAGCATTAACTACCAGGTTGACCAAAAATTTCGCCAGATACACAGTACCAGGAAGATGGCGTTCAAACACAACCGGATTGGCGCGCAAACTTGAATGCAGCAGGTGGGGGAGGAGACAGGAAGATTTCTCGAGCCCTGCGCCTCTGTCTGCTGATTGACACCTCCAGTCGGGTACAAGATCGACCCACGCCATCGCCCATACCTCTGCAACAATCGCCATTAATGGCGCACCAACCCGCGGCCTTGGGAAGATCATCAAATCTGCAGTCGCAACCATTTCCCGCCGAGATTCATCATCATGATAATTGAAAATGCAGGATATCAATATCCCACATGCACCCCGCGATGACCTCAATAACACTTTATATACTAGGTCATGAGCATATATCATGTCGGTGCTTTTGCTCCCGACGACACTAGTATAAACTTCATCATCATCATCCTCCAACAGCATGATATCCTGTTGTTCGAAATATCACCCTGACGTCATCATCATATCACAATATAACCTGCATGATAATCGCCTTCATCGGCACAACCTGATCCATCGGAGGAAGATCCTCCTGCTTAGCCGATACCAAATGTCTGGCCGATGAACATCCTGATGACGTCATCATCATATACTGCTGACGTCATCATCATATCTGCCTACTGCGCACCTCCTCATATCCAGATGACGTCATAATCATATTTGCAAATATCAGGAGGTCTCTTCAAGATGATCAGTGTTAGAAATATGACCCCCCCGGACCTTGGTGACGTCATCACCATATCAACATCATCATGATGTTCGAACAAACATATATCCGGGTGATATGAAAATATCACCCCCTCCTTCGTGAATATCATGATGCAGATAGGCAGAAAGAAAAATATCACCCTGATATACGGATGACGTCAGCATCATCAGGATGAGAAACAACGAACAAGAAGTGATACAACATCATCAGGATGATATTGACTAAGATCATCCTGACGTTCAAAATATGATGACCCTAGTGAATATCGGGTCGCACTTAGAACTCTTCAACAACATCATCAGGATGATCATAACCAAGATCACCCGATGATAAAAATATCACCCCGGCGAAATATCATGAAGGCAGAAAATATGATGACCTCCACAAGCAGCAGGATGATAACTAAAAATATGATGATGATGACGACGACCCTTAGGATAAAACAAGTTAGGTCGAGCAACTCAAAGAATAAGTAACATCATCATCATGCCTGCGCACGGTGATAAATGGAAGATCACCGGAGACTTTGAAGAATCACCCTCGCAAGCAGATCAGGGCGCACTGTAGCTCGTCAGCATCATCATGATAAAAACCAAACATCACCCGACAGCGAAATATGATGATGACGATGAGAAACCGGTCTACGAGGAACATGATGATGCAGATCATCATCGAAGACAAGATGATGATGACGACCTCCTCCTCAAAAAAAAAAAATATGATGCTGCAGCTGAAAAGCGCTGAGGAGGTCCAACACTTAGAAAAAATGGGCAAGAAGATAAAGGCTTCAAATGAAGAAACCTCCTGATCATGACAAATCAACCCCTGGTCAAAATGAGTGTCAACAGTGGCTCTGTCTGGGGACGTGCAGGTGAAAACCTGCAGCGAGAACTCCAGATCTCTGGGATGCAGACCAGTCCCTTATCCATTGGGCACAGAGTCAAATACTGCACTGACCTGCATCACCCAACACACTTGATGGCCTAGGGCCACCAAGAAAAGAAAAACATGTATCTCCCTTTGTCAAATATCTTGTTTTCATCTGCATGCACTGGATCAAGCTTGGAGATACTACAAAGATCCACCCACAAACAAAACTTGTCATCTGCATACTCAACCTTCTGATTTGGCTTGTCATTATCACCCTTGTGCAGATAGCCCTCAGCATCATGTGACATGTGGGTGCAGAATGTATCAAACAATGCATGTTCATATGGCATATAGCACTTATCACCTATATCATCATCATGCATTGCAACATGATCTCCTAGCTGGACTGCAAATAGGAAACACTCGGAGTCCACCACAAAACTAGGAAGATCAAAGCTCATTGTATTATATGCTGGCTCATCAAAAGAAAAGCTTTCAAAATCACAATTGTGTACATTATGTACACAACCATCTGGTACACCAGGCTGGAAAAGATCAGGCTCTGGCATCTCTTTTAAATCAGGCACATCTTCACAGTCACTTACCTGATGTATGTTGTTTCCTCTTTCATCAGGATGAGAAACAGAATCCAAGCCAAAAATAGTATCTAGATCTTCACCATACTCAGACAGATCCTCATCACCATATGTGTCATAAATGGGTGACCTAGGTGCATCAGTTTCATCATAGTATGCCATTTGTTCATGGGCAGCAGAGCACATCTCTTCATCATCAATGGATTCACTCTGTGGAGGAGTATCAGCCTGTGTGTCATAAGTAAAACAGCCATCAAATGAAAAACAATCATGCTCTGAACTAGCACTTATTTCAATTTCTGACTGCTCTTCATGATCTCCATGTGTTTGAAAGGTAGGCAATGGGTCACACATAGGACTGCTTCTCTGTTTGCTTATATCTTCTCTGTCTTGAGTACAATACTCACAATTGTCTCCACAGGTCCATTCCAAAAATTGTTCATTGCTGTCCACAACCTCATTGTTGTTTTCATGGTCAGCTGCCTCATCATTGCAATGGGAATCCTCATTAGTCCTTTCACTGGCATCCTCAACTGGTGAACAATCCAGTTGAGCAGTATTGTTAGCATTATGTTCAAACACAGCAGTCTCAACCTCTATGCTTTTATTCTCATTTTTATCTGCACATGATGCCATAATCATTTGGTCATTTGCAGCTTCACAACAATTTCTCATACCAAAGCCTGGGGACAGGGGTTTCAGCAGGTGCACATTTCTCATTTCCTCTACATTTTCTAAAAATTTGTATGCCATCTACATACTTGTCACCTTGAAATCCCTCAGTAATGCACTAGAGCCCTCCTCAAAAGCTTCAAAGAATATGCCAACACAGGCTGAAATATCAGGTCTGAAACTTTCAGGGACATGTGAAAGGGCTATTGCAAACCTATGACTGAAATCAACACATGGCTCTTCATCTTGTCTTCTGATTCTCATCAATTCTGTAACAAGATCAGCCGGTTCTTTTGCAAATTCTTGCTTGAAACAGTCAGCAAGCTCATCCCAACAGGCAAAGGATCCTTTTGAAAAGCTCAAATACCAGTCTTTTGCTTTTGCATCAAAGGACCTAACAAAAAACCTCATCCACATATCCTCATCTCTGAATGAATATTTTCCCATAAAACTTTGAAAATTTTGGATATGTGCATTCCCATCACATACATTGTGACCACTAAATCTAGGCATCTGACAGTATATCCTAGCAGGCATAGTTTCTACTTTATAATCCACCCATGACAGATCCAGTTGGTCATACAAAGGATCAAAAGGGCTGACAGGAGGTTTAGCTTTCTGACAGGCAGGCACAATAGGGTTACTGCTTCTTAACTGGGCCTGCTCAGCCTCTAAGAATATCAACCTATTTCTTATCTCTTCTATTCCTTTATCCAACATTTCACCACTGAGTGTGGGATAACTCATACTTGGATTCATAAAAAACTTACTCTTAGACATCCTTTGTCTGTCTAAGACCTAAGGCTTCCCCTGGCATCTAACCTATGCAGTAAAACAGCAAATAAAGGGGAAGTAACAAGGTACCTTTTTCTCATACAGATGCAGAAAAATGAACAACACATTTTTGTCACATCACATACATCCATCTTTCATGTGCATTCAGATCTTTTTTGCAGAGTCGCCACCTCTCCAGAGAGGACAAAATTTTCAATAGCTGAAAGCTACTTTTCCAGGTTCATTCCACCAGCAGAGCATCATTTCGTTAGTGACTCGGATGGGTCACAAGTATTATTCTTTATTTTATCAATCCTTCCCCAGCAGAGTCACCATTTTGTTGACATTTCTTCTGAATCAGCATTAGGGTTTGCCACTTCTAATGCACAGGCAGATTCAGGCCAACTGAATACAGGAGGTTGCGTGAGCTCCTCCCCTTCACTTCTGGTTCTGCCGCACCAAGGGGGGTATCCCTATAACTCAAGATGTAACCTTGACTAGCTCAAAGATAGAAAGATCTAACTCGACAACAACAGGCAGAATACTCTCATGTATGGACCAAGATCTGCATGATAGATCACAAGGCTGGCAACATTCTTGGACATGATGTCTGGTTGAGTATGAGAGTATGCAGGGGGTTCCTAATCCTACTCCTACAACTAACAGGTGGAAGTATGAAGTGTTTTGATATGAATTTGGATGCAAAGCTGGACATGGTGTATAACACAAGAACACAGCATGATTGGTGCCTATCCAGGGCTTGGAGTCGGTAGACATACACCTGTGAATGATCAGCATGAATAGCTAGAACTGGATTTCAGGGGGATACACATGATATCTGCCTTACAGATATCTCCCAACATAGAGTGTTGAGCTATCTCTACTTATGGCATCCCTACTGCAGTATACCCTTCCCAATGTTCAACCTGAAAATAGTTTAATCTGCCCCTTGAGCAGAGGTTAAAAAATCAGACATTCAACATAGGAATTCTATGCTCTAGAATCTAAACATAAGCAAATATCCAGATCCAGAAGAAGAATACATGCAATACTGGAGACAGAATTAACACAACACATGCTAAGATAGCATTACTCATATAAGATCAACCATGAAACCAGTGGATTCATGCCAAGTCCTACAACAGGAGATACATAAACTCACAAGATCGAGCTGTACAGAGCAACCAGATCAACTGGTTTTGGATTACAGAGCCAAAAATCCACAACTTTCAACAACCTCGAATAAATAACACCATCTGCATTATATAGCAGGAAGGTGCCTACAGCATTAACTACCAGGTTGACCAAAAATTTCGCCAGATACACAGTACCAGGAAGATGGCGTTCAAACACAACCGGATTGGCGCGCAAACTTGAATGCAGCAGGTGGGGGAGGAGACAGGAAGATTTCTCGAGCCCTGCGCCTCTGTCTGCTGATTGACACCTCCAGTCGGGTACAAGATCGACCCACGCCATCGCCCATACCTCTGCAACAATCGCCATTAATGGCGCACCAACCCGCGGCCTTGGGAAGATCATCAAATCTGCAGTCGCAACCATTTCCCGCCGAGATTCATCATCATGATAATTGAAAATGCAGGATATCAATATCCCACATGCACCCCGCGATGACCTCAATAACACTTTATATACTAGGTCATGAGCATATATCATGTCGGTGCTTTTGCTCCCGACGACACTAGTATAAACTTCATCATCATCATCCTCCAGCAGCATGATATCCTGTTGTTCGAAATATCACCCTGACGTCATCATCATATCACAATATAACCTGCATGATAATCGCCTTCATCGGCACAACCTGATCCATCGGAGGAAGATCCTCCTGCTTAGCCGATACCAAATGTCTGGCCGATGAACATCCTGATGACGTCATCATCATATACTGCTGACGTCATCATCATATCTGCCTACTGCGCACCTCCTCATATCCGGATGACGTCATAATCATATTTGCAAATATCAGGAGGTCTCTTCAAGATGATCAGTGTTAGAAATATGACCCCCCCGGACCTTGGTGACGTCATCACCATATCAACATCATCATGATGTTTGAACAAACATATATCCGGGTGATATGAAAATATCACCCCCTCCTTCGCGAATATCATGATGCAGATAGGCAGAAAGAAAAATATCACCCTGATATACGGATGACGTCAGCATCATTAGGATGAGAAACAACGAACAAGAAGTGATACAACATCATCAGGATGATATTGACTAAGATCATCCTGACGTTCAAAATATGATGACCCTAGTGAATATCGGGTCGCACTTAGAACTCTTCAACAACATCATCAGGATGATCATAACCAAGATCACCCGATGATAAAAATATCACCCCGGCGAAATATCATGAAGGCAGAAAATATGATGACCTCCACAAGCAGCAGGATGATAACTAAAAATATGATGATGATGACGACGACCCTTAGGATAAAACAAGTTAGGTCGAGCAACTCAAAGAATAAGTAACATCATCATCATGCCTGCGCACGGTGATAAATGGAAGATCACCGGAGACTTTGAAGAATCACCCTCGCAAGCAGATCAGGGCGCACTGTAGCTCGTCAGCATCATCATGATAAAAACCAAACATCACCCGACAGCGAAATATGATGATGACGATGAGAAACCGGTCTACGAGGAACATGATGATGCAGATCATCATCGAAGACAAGATGATGATGACGACCTCCTCCTCAAAAAAAAAAAATATGATGCTGCAGCTGAAAAGCGCTGAGGAGGTCCAACACTTAGAAAAAATGGGCAAGAAGATAAAGGCTTCAAATGAAGAAACCTCCTGATCATGACAAATCAACCCCTGGTCAAAATGAGTGTCAACAGTACTAACTATAGACAGGAAACAGAATGACAACAGACTGAGTATAAAGTGAGCAGAAGAAGGCAGTGGAGGATGGTGTGCAGCTAGTGATCAAGTATGATACAATTGAGATGATGACATTAGCATGACAAATCTACCATCAAATTGTAGAGGTTGAGTAGATGTATCAGAATCTCTATCTATAGAAGACTAAGACATTAATTGTATAGTGTATAGGTTGGTGCTTGATCTGATATATGTTGTATGTGTTGTAGCACATTAGGGGATTGGTGTCTCCATTGAGTTGGTGTCCATAAAATAGTGTAATAGGGAGTTGGTGCTTCCTTTGAGTTGGTGCTCATAAATCAAGGGATTGGTGTCTCCTTTGGGTAGGTGCCCATAAATATTATTGTAAACTGCATTTTACTTTGTGAAGCTGGATTTGGACAGTAGATCCAAGCTGCTGACTCATCGTGGTTTTTCCCATCTTGGGTTTCGACATATATCTTGTGTTGTGTGTGTGTTCTCATGTTTTCATTATTGCATTTTTTTGAAAGCATCTAAAGTGAAAAGGTTTAAGGAATATTGATTCACCCCCCCTCTCAATATTGCATTGTGTTCAACACCTTGACGTTCTAGGCTGCAGGTTACCGACAAAGTCACATTTATGGACTTTGTCGGTAGCCTGTAGCTTAGAACATCTGGACCACTTGGAACATAAAAAAAGACATCCCCAAATGTTTACCTACCCACGCCAACATGTCAGCATAGTCTGTTGGGCCCCACGACGAGCAGAACGAAAAATATGGCTCCTGGAAAGGTTGTGTTGAATGCCACTAAAGTATTTTTCACTGAATGTGTTTAATTTCAGCACAGTCAAATGGATTGGAGTTGACAAAAACTAAGACAAGATATTGTGGATGAATCCCACATGCACCTATAGGTCTAAACAAAACATTTCCAAATTCCATGAATTCCAAGAACCGTTCCGTCAAAGTTTGGCAGTTTTTTGCTCTCAAGGATCTCAAGTGACTTTGTTGGTAGCCTGCAGCCCAGAATGTCTGGGGCACTTGATGCACAAAAATAGACTTCCCCTAGTGTTTACCCACCCATCCCGATGTGTTGGCATAGTCCATTGGGCCCCATGAGGTATGGAATGCAAAATTTCACTCCTAGAACCTTTCCTCTGCATGAAACTGAAGCATTTTGGAACAATGTGTTCCTTGCCACCACAGGCAAACAAAATTAATTTTAAAAAAACCAAGGTAGGTTTTTGTAGGTTGGCCTGATATCCACCTATAAATGCAAAGAAGATGTTCCTAGGTGTCACAGGTTGATAGAACAGCTAGTCCAAAGTTTGACACCTTTTTTGTCTTAGGGCTCTTAAGAGACTGTCTCCATCCAATGTAGCCGAGAACAACCGGAAGCTTCACCACCAAAAAGACACCTCCCCTAGCATTTAACCACCCACCTGAATGTGTTGGCACTGTCTGTTTGGCCCCAGGAGATGTCGACCGAATGCAAAAATTCAATGTTAGCACCTTTCTAGTAGATGAAACTAATATAAAAGCTATTTTGTAATCTCTATTTTTAGGTGTTTCCTCTACTCTCCTTAGATTTATATGGTGTTCTCACTTGATCCAATGTGTTCTAGGGCATTAATCAAAGATTCAAATAGTCTTGAAGATGATGAACCCATTACAATCCATATTAGCACAAGAAAAATGTAAAAGATATGATCATGTTAGCACAAGAAAAATATAATAATGGAATAGATAACATCATCGAAAACAACAAAATATAATCTTGTAAGCACATGTATCTAGTATTTAAGTAGACAAAACATAATGGCAAAACACACCTTAAAGAATGTGCTAAAAAAATCACATGAAATGGTTATCAAACTAGGGTTCTTAATCGAAGGGTGACAATTCAAACCTATAACTGATGCTAAATGATTCAAGGCCTTTACAAATCATACTAGAAGGTAACAAACCTCCTCAATACCATGATAATATTGCTAAATTTCTAAGACCAAACTTTATGTGTTATGAGCTTGGTTGAAACTCACCTTTTATGATGATTTTTGGAAAAATGGAAGGATCTGTTGTTGTTTTGACTGTTGCAACTATGGTAGAAGTTTCAAAATGCATTAAATTTCATCCTTTTAGACTTACATTGTGGTTTCATGATCTTCCATACATATTTGATTAATGTTTGTGTGTGGGGATATTATCTAATACTGCTAGGGTTCTTGTCTTTAGTATTACATCATGGGCTTGCCTTTTTCTAATGAATCCATGAAGTAATCCTATTGAGTTGGTCATTAGATCATCAAGGAAAGAATTATGAGGATACTATGAGGGTGTCACGAGTGGAGGGTAACCTTGTTGAGCATCCAAACCCTCATTATCACTGTTAAAAGCATGCAAAATTGTGACAATCCTAAGATTGTAGCAACAACAAGATGTCTTTCTCATAAGAAAAGACCCTGGTTTTCATTAATAGTGTTCTCCCTATGTGTTAAAGTACATTGTTCACCAATGTAGGTGCATAGAATGTGGGCAATAATTCCATCTTTTGTTTCAAATTACAAAAGGAATAGGCATAAAGAACAAGATTGCAAATTACAAGTTCCATGAATATTTTGTATAAAAATAACCATTATTATTTTATGTCCAAAATGAACAGCACCACTAATAATAGAACCACTCACCTAAGTCAATACATGTTTTGGGGTGTTGTATCACATGTATACTTTTTGTTAAGCACATATACAACTTGCAGTGGTTTGTAGTGGTTTATTGTCACATGTTGTAAGCCATGTATGTGAAGATGAAAACATAGTTTATCCATTTGCATGAGAAAGTAAGGGATATAACATGTATTGATGCCATGAGCAACACTACTACATATTCTTAAGTGTTGTAAATATGAATCTTCGTATTTCATCATGTTGTGCTTCATTGTAGCATGAATCACTTGTTGTAAGCATGCACAATTATAGCATGTTATGCACATCACAAATGAAGGAATGTTGTAACTCCAACACAAATTGGCATAAACATGGGAGAAATGAGGGAAATGTTGTCTTATGGAATGCGATGATTGAAAGATATGCACAAAATGGATTTTTTGATAAGGCTTCAAAGAAACTTTCAAGAAAATGTAATTGGCAAGTGTAAATCTAAATTCCACAACCTTATCCAGCATCCTCCTTGCCTATGCCAAAATGGGATCTTCAAAACAGGGTATGGACAACCATCAAAGCATAAAGGATATAAGAATTTTGTCAGATGTTGTATTTGCAGGTACTCTTGTAGACATGTATGTAAAGTGTGGAAGAATAGACAAGGCATGTGAATAGTTTGGCATGACATCTCAAAGAGATGCCATCTCATGGAATGCAATGATTGCAAGATATGCACAAAATAGATTTTTTGAAAAGGCTTTATAAACTTT
The DNA here is from genome assembly GCA_027924645.1 of Cunninghamia lanceolata. Taxonomy (NCBI): domain Eukaryota; kingdom Viridiplantae; phylum Streptophyta; class Pinopsida; order Cupressales; family Cupressaceae; genus Cunninghamia; species Cunninghamia lanceolata. The sequence continues at coordinate 948,967 of BSBN01000892.1, forward strand.
CAAGCAAATGCAATTGGCATGTGTAAAACCAAATTCCATAACCTTTGCAAGCATCCTCCCTACCTGTACCAAATTAGGATCTTTGGAACAGGTTATGGACAACCATCGAAGAATAAAGGATATAGGAATTTTGTCAGGTGTTGTATTTGCAACTGCCCTTGTAGACATGTATGCAACTTGTGTGGAAGCATAGACAATGCACGTGAACTAGTTGACATGATGCCTCAAAGAAATATTGTCTCATGGAATGCAAAGATTGCAAAATATGCACAAAATTGACTTTTTGATAAGAATTTAAAGAAAATTTCATGCAAATGCAATTGGTGGGTGTCAAGCCAAATTCCACAACCTTATCCAACATCCTCCTTGCCTATTCCAAAATGGGATCTTCGAAACAGGGTGTGGACAACCATCAAAGCATAAAGGATATAGGAATTTTGTCACATGTTCTATTTGTAGTTGCTCTTGTAGACATGTATACAAAGTGTGTAAGCATAGACAAGGTGCGTGAACTATTTGACATGATGCCTCAAAGAAATGCAGTCTCATGGAATGCAATGATTGCAAGATATGCACAAAATGTATTTTGCAAGGATGTTGTCAATATATATATAATGTCATGAAAATATACATAATCTCATATTGCATAATGTCATGAAAATAACATATGGTGTATATATCAAGCCATATAGGCATATATAATGATATACATCGGTAACATACAAAAGTATGTTTACAAAGCCAAATAGGCATATGTAACAAAATGTCCCAAATCAAATCTCTTGTGGACTGCTATCAAATAATCGATGACCCTTGCTAGGCCGTGAAGATGGTGAACCAATCAATGACTCATCCTCTATCGCCCGTTGACTAAACCTCCTCGATAGAAATTCTTGAAATTTCACCTATTAATACAATCAAACAATATCCATAATAATATAGAAAATATTCAAAATATATAACATGACATATGTAATCAATCACTTACCACTATCTGGTGATCCCTCTCGATCATTTTTTGTCTCTTCATCTATCACTAAATGGGTTGGAGTTGTACCTCCTGTGAGAAGCATGAAGAAACAAAATTGAGTAAACATGAATATCATTTATGTACCTTAAATGACGTGAGATAAAACAAGAAATACAAAATGACATTTATATGTTACTAGCCCATACCTTGGTCAAAGGATTTGTAGACAAAATAGCTGCAACAATGCCCACCTCCGCTGACTGATGAAGATGATGAGGAGTCTACATATTCAACATATGAAAAATAGAGTTCAAGGTTATTTGAACAAAATAGATACATAACATTATTTAAATGCATAATGATTAGAAATGGTAAAATTTACCTTGGTGAAAGCACCTCTGTTTGGGGACCAAGGAAATTGTCCTGATGGTGATGCTCCAACATCCACCCGTTCATCATCAAATTGTAACTAAATAAGATTACGATTGATATATGACAAAAACTTTACATGTACTATATTTACGGTCTTGCGATAAATTACATACCTGTTGACAGGACCTCCTCTCATAACCCTGCACTGGACAGCTAACAGATGCAGGATGAATACTTTGACCCTGGAATTTCATAGTGCAAAAAATTACATACATTAATTTTGACTTATAATATCTACTCATATAATTAATTAGAGATTTCAAATACAAATATATTAAATTGCAAAACCTTGTAAAAAATTATCTGCGTGTCAATACCAAATGTATGTTGTAAGAGGTCATCTGTGAAAATAATATCATCCAACATGGATGTGTCCATCACCTACTGTTGCCCCTGGGTTGCATCACTCTGACACTAAAATGTTTGCATCCTGGGTAGCGTCCTGGGTCCCAACATCACACAATGCCCCACATGACCTGTAAAGATGGGGGTACCAATGATGCCTACTGCTCTCACCCTCTCCAGACTGGGAAAGATCACTACCATGTGCTAAAGTTTGGGTGAGGGAATTTAGGGAATGTAGTGTCTCAACATCAACACTCTCCTTCAAAATTGAAGGGAGTGATACATGTTGTGGCCTCATAATGGGTCTCAATGGATGGTCCTGGGCACGATGTGCACCCTCTCTATCCTATGCAGAGCCACCGCCTCTACTCTAAAACTCTCGAATGTCAAAGTATTTTGGGATGTCATTGAAGAAAAACTCACAATAGATTTTCCTCAAAAAATATTAGGGGACCTCGTTATTATTACAAGGGAGGTCATCAAAACCATGTACCATCTATCCCAAAAGTTTTGGGATATTGCTTCACGCACACATCAAAGAATCGATAATCGTTTGCAACTCCCATGTAATGGTTGTTTTGTTTTAGGATCGATGAAAAGTACACATAGTTCACTTTTCAAAATTTTCTTATCTTTGACTTGTTTGTATGATAATTTATCGGTGTAGAATTGTTGACACTCCTCCCTATAGTCCTTCCAATCAGTGATTTGCTTTGTAATTGAGTCAATATGAGAAATAATCAACTCTAGTGAAGTGGAAAGGGTTCTCCTGTGATTGTTGCTTGTATTCAGATTTTTTAATATTTCAACTAAGGATTGAAGTTGTTTTTTGTTTTCTTCGATTTCGCTTAAATAATTTTAGAGGGTGAGGATGTGAAGGAGAAGTTTAAGGGTTTTGAGGTTGCTCTTCAGCAAGAATTTCAACATCTAGATTGAGGTTTTGCAATGATCCATTAACTAAAAATTTGAAAAGAAAAATTCAATTAAAACAATGAAAAATAACTTCATTTTATTTCACTGAAGAAAATTGATAAAACCCTAGCTTCTTCAGTTGCCTAACTTTGTTTCCCTTGTCCACAATGGGATTGGTGATGTGACATTGTGTTCGATGGTCTTCTCCTTTAAATCTCTCAACACATGCTCATGTTAAAACCCTAGTCACATTTTGGATGCAATAGGAAAATGATAGTTAGAGAGTAAGGCTGCAGGACTGTGTTTTTGCACTTTTTTTTAGTAATCTAAAATGCGATCGTGTTATGGTTTCCTAACACTAAAAAGTGGGCTGGCCACTTTTTGGCCCCCATATTCTGCACATGCCCCTAGATGAAGAAATTCAAGTTGTCATTGAGACCACTCTACAACCAATTGAGGCAGTAGTTCAAGTGAATGCAGTTGCTAGAACCAAGAAGATTTTAGTGCAACAAGAGTGAACCAAAGAGGATGTATTCAACTCTTAAAGATGTGGAGGATAATTTGGGATCTCGACAAGGAGTGTAGAAAAGAAATGGGGAATCCCTACCACCACACCCAGCAACTCAGCAACTGGTTAGGTGGTATAACTTCAACTTCAAAGAAAGGTCCTCCTACAATCTTGAATGCAAAGGAAGAGGCTTTAATTGTTAAATGGTGTAAAGAGATGGCTGCAGTGGTCCATGAGTTTGAGATTATCAATCTCAAGGTAGACGTTACACAAATATGCCAAACATAGCCCAACCCATTTAAGGATGGGTTGCCCGATAAGTCATGGTGGTCTGGTTTTTTAAAAAATCATCTTGAACTCACATTAAGGACAGTGGAAGGCCTTGATAGAGATAGAGCACTAAAATTGAGGCATGTAGTTGTGTCTACATTCTACATGACACTATCCAAAACCTATGATGTTAATCCATATGGTCTGTTGGATTTTTTCCCAAACTGGATGCTTCCCAGTTATCCCTACAAGGTAGCCATCATTGATCAATAGGATTTCTGAGTCAGGGGCCAATAGTATAGGAGATAGACTCTATAAATATCTCCTCTTCTTCTCTAGGCTCTACAGAACCAAGGGGGGTATTCCCTATTCAACATCTGTAAAATATGTCTGTGGACTTACTAGGATGTTGATACAAAGCAAATAAATCCTCTCTTACGCAGACCAAAACTGTGAAATAAGTGCAAAGAGGCTAGCTTTGGGCCTATGCTCGTTGTGTGACAAAGGATTTTGGTCCTAAAACTACTTCTAATGTCCTAACGGTTTGTATTTGAAGTTTGGATTTGTATTTTTGTATTTGGATGCAAGACTGGGACCTTGGGTTGTAACATCAATAAAAGACCAGACTGGTGCCTATCTCAGGGTTCGGAGTCAATAGACATACACATGTGAATGATTACCATAAAATTGAATCTATAACTGGGTTTTAATGGGATCTTTTAGTGTCTGCCTTACAAATACTTCCCAAGACTGAGTATTTAGTCATTCACACGTAATGATATCTCTGTTGCAGCATACCTTTCTCAATGCTTAACCTAAAACATTTAATATGTTCCTTGAACAAAGGTAAGAGATTAGACATTCAACATAGAAAATCCATGTTCCTGAATCTCAAATAACCCTTAGCTATTCAGATTCAAAAGGAAAGATGCCCACAACTTGGAGACAAATGACCAAACACATGCAGCAAAGCATTTCTCATATAAAACAGCATGAAACTAGCAAAATTATGTATAAAACATACAACATATGATTCATAAACTCACAAGACACCCAAAATAGAGCCACCAGCAAAGTTGTATCTTCTTACTACACCAAAATTTGTCCAGTTTTCAACAACCTTCTAAAATGAGTGACATAATTCTCTTATACAGAAAAGATGTGTACTCAGCATTCAGTACAATGGTCATTTTCAAAATTTTGCTAGATACAATGCACCATGGAATGGCACCCAAAACATTGAATGTGGCCATGATAAACAGAGGAAAGAGTGGTTGAAATTGAGATATGCACCGCTGCCTGGAGACTTTTTCATCGAACATGTTAGCTAGCCTGTCAATCAAGCCCCATACCTCAGCGATCTTGCCATAAATGGCCAACCTACCGCGGGATGCAGCAACTGTGTGCTTTGAAGTTCTCGCCTGAAATGATACAGCGAACATAGAAATTCCTCCTTCCCTGAAGATTTGAAGTAGGTCATCGATTCATTCCTCTCGCCAAGATCAACGGCTTTAAATCATGCTGACAAGTCAACAGCCAATGAAAACATGCCACAAAAGCACCCTTTTTCCATCGCAAACATACAACTGCCTTTGTATATGCAAATGCCTATACATATAGCTACTTTGACACGTGGCAGCCGCTGATTTGTTATCCATCACTATGAAATTTGCATCTCCATCAGGCGTCGGAAAGACTCCAAGATGAGCCACCGGTCACATCGAAATCCCCTTTGCATATATGATTGTATATGCAACATACAATGGCTAACACATATACAACGTGGAACTCAGAAGATTATCAGCCAAATTAGACTTGGGAATAGGTCTGACTTGCATGTATATTCTTTTTTTATATCGCGATGTATATCACATGCACAACATGCAATATACAACCCAAGGACCTCAAATCATTATGGAACAAATTGAAAATGTCATCAGGTCCAAGTTGTATCTTACCTCCTTTGTATATCGGCATATACAATGCACACATACATACAAGCTGCAAACGTCAGCTCATTTATGAGCCAAATTGGAGAATCCTTTAAAATCTGGCATGTATCTTTACCTTTGCATCTTTCGTTGTATGTCGCAAATACAATGTGCAACATACAACCCACGGAACATACAATCATGCAAGCCCCACCATGCATTTGAACATCTTTGACTCTGACCGCAATCTGCCTTGCATATTTCTTTGTATCTATTGCTTGTATGTCCGAATGCATATTGGGAACATGCAATCCCAATATACAACCCGCAGATTCCACCCTTTTCACAAATGCGGTTAAACTCTTGGTCATGTCCGCCCTTTGTACATGTCTATTGTATATGCGAATATACAACGACAACATACATGCAATTTCTTTTTACATACAAGCAAGGAATATTCCAGGAATCTATGATATACAACTACTTTTGCACACCTGGAAATGTATCTTTTGTTTCTTCATCGGTCATCGGAGGGGATATGAATTGAGTTGTCGATGCATATTGTCTCGGTGATATGATTTTGTGACGGGAAAAGGAGGTAACAAGGCAAAGGGGGCCGGTTACTCAATGAGCTAGAAGTCTTAGGTTATAACTTAAACAATTGGGAACCCGCTACAGGAGGTCAACACAAAATTAAAAGATAAAGCACGAGACCTTGGGACTTAGAATTTTTAGGGTTTGAATGAAAAGACCTGCAGATGTTTTAGCTCAAAACCCTAATCCTAGGTGGGCACCACCATTGGCTCTGACTGGGGACGTGCAGGCGCAAGGCTATAGTGACAACCAAACCACTCCAGATAGACCAAGCAAAACGTAAAACGCAAAACACCATCAACTATACAAGGCATTTACAAACTATTTACACCTAATTTACAATGTGCACACAAGATATTCATTCATGAGAAATAAGGTTTTAGGAACTGACCGTGCATAGGCAATTCCAGTAGTTCACCATTTAGGGCCTGGAGAAACTAGGAATCATCTCCATGAGCATTGCTGATTTGATATGGGCCCATCCATAAGGGCTCAAATTCACCGTGCTTGCCCTTATCCTGACTCTTAGCATTCCAAACTAGGACCAAGTCACTTATCTGAAACTTCCTTTCTATAGCCCTTTTATCAAACAAATATTTCACCTTCTGTTGTTTCTTAATATTTGTCTTATGTGCTTCTCTTCTGATTTCATCTAATGCAACCAGTTGATTTATCCTTTCATTCATTGAATCTTCAATCTCTTTATCATTTTCTTGTATGAATCTATAAATGGGCAAGAGATTATTCATAGGTAACTTAGTTGTTGTACCATATACTAGCTCAAAAGGTGACTTTCCAATTGCTTTCTTCACTGTTATCCGGTCAGCCCATAATGCCATCTTTAACTTTGAATTGCATGCCCTTTTGTTCTTGTCTACCATCCTTTTGATGATTTTCATAAGGCTTTTGTTACTTGATTCTGCCTGACCATTTCCTTGTGGATGATATGGTGATGCATATGACAAATCAATCCCATAGTTGTTGCAAAAATCAACAAACTCTCCAGATCTAAAGCACATAACATTGTCTGTGACCACTTTGACCGGTACTCCAAATCTGATAATAATGTGTTCCAAAATGAAATCCATCACCACCCTGCTTGTAGCTTTCTTGGTTGGAATGGATTCAATCCATTTAGTAAAATAGTCAGTAGCAACCAAAATCCAACTATGTCCTCCACTAGACTTTTCTAAAATTTCCCCTATAAAATCAATTCCCCATTGCTGAAATGGAGCTTCCACAGTTACAGTTTTAAGGGGTAATGCACCATCATATCTAAGTTTTCCTGAGAACCTTTGACAAGAATCACATTTTCTTACCATCTTTTGTGCATCTGAAAAAAGGGTGGGCCACCAATAGCCTGCTCTAAGAATTTGTGAGTTGTTGTCTTGGTAGTGTAGTGTCCACCACACACTCCTTTGTGCATGTCATTCAAAATACCCATAGCTTGATTTTCATCCACACACCTAAGTAGGACACCATCAAGATTCTTCCAATACAATTATCCTTGAATAATGATGTATTTGATAGCATGTAACTTTAAGGTCCTTTTTTACTATCACTGAGATGGGAAGGACAATTCAAATTCTGCAAATAATACACAATATCCTTGTACCACTCAAATTTTGACATGTTAACAACTTCATCCTGAACTACATTTACCTGGCATGCCTCCAAATTTGATTGTGTCATCATCTTAGCCAAACCTTGTCCCCTTACCAATTTTGTGATTTGTATCTCAATGTTGAACTCTTGTAACTTGTTAATCCACCTGCATCTTCTTCCTGTCACTTCCTGTTGAGTGAAAATGTCTTTAACTGCTGCATGGGGCACATATGCAATTATCTGATATCCTACTAAGTATGGCCTGAAGCTTTTGATTGCCCTAACCAATGCATATGCTTGCTTTTCCATGATATCATATTTCAACTCAGTTGCCTGCAACGACATGCTAAAGAAAGCAATAGGTTGCTGAAAACTATCTTCATTTTTCTGCAATAAACATGCAGCAATAGTGTGAAAAGAGACAAATGGGAACAACTGAAGTGGTTTAGAAAAATCAGGAGATCCCAACACAGGAGCCATCTTTATAGCTTCTTTGATGTTTTGAAATGATCTAGTTGCTTCACTCTCCCATTTGACAGTTTCACCCTTCTTCAACATTTTAGAAATATCCTTTGTAATCTCTACAAAGTTGGGGATGAATCTTCTAACAAAATTAATCTGTCCAAAGAAAGACTGAATGCCTTTCACCATTTTGGGAATTTGAATTCTGTCAATTGCAGCAACCCTTTCAGGATCAATCCTAATTCCATCCTTGGAAACAATGTGTCCCAATAGTTTTCCTTCTATTACCCCAAAAGTACATTTCTTTGGGTTAAGTGAAATGCCATATTCCAATGCTCTAATAAAAAAAATTTCCAAATGCATGCAATGTTGCTCCTCTTTTTTTGAATAAGCAGTTAAATCATCCTGATATACAGCCAAAATGGAGTCAATCAATCCTACAAAAGCAACATCCATAGCCCTCTGAAATGTAGCACCTACATTTGTTAGTCCAAATGGCATTCTTACATATACATAGGTCCCCCATGGAGTGGTGAAGGCAGTCTTGTATTTTTCAGATTCTTTTACCTTCACTTGATTATACCCTAAAAATCCATCCATCATGGATAGAAGCTCACAACCAGTCACCTTTTGTAACATAGCCTCCATGTTAGGCAATGGATAATTATCTTTTAAAGAAGATACATTCAAGTTTCTGAAGTCCACACAAAGTCTTATATCACCATTTTTCTTTTTGACTGGGACAAGATTGGACACCCAAGTCAAGTGTCTGATAGGTACAATTATTCCAGCCTCCCTAAGATTTACAAGCTCTTCCTGCATTTTTGGAGCCAGAGTTAGGTTAATAGGTCTTTGTTTCTGTCTAAATGGCTTAGCTCCAGGCTTCAAAGGAATCTCATGCTGGAATAAGTCTTCTTTATAAGCTTTTAGGTCCTCATATGACCATGCAAAGACATGATTACATTTTTTCAATAATGCAATCAACATACTCCTAATGTGTGGCCTGAGCTGTTTGCCAATATATACCTTTTTGGGAGCATGGCATGTCCCCAAGTTTATCTCCTCCAAGTCATCCTTGTTTGTAGGAGATTCCTTTGCAACAAACTGGTCTCTATTGTCAAATGCTCTTTATAAAGCAACTAGCCCTTTAGGGATTTTATTTGTTTTAAGTTGAATCATTTCTTTCCCCAAAAGAGTTTCTTTTCCATTCACAACTTCTACAAAGTTCTGAAAATCAATCTCCTAGTTCTCATATTCATCTATGTAGTGTAGGAACTTCAACAAATCTCTATCATCATCAAACACCTACCAACTACATATATTTTTTGGTATTGCAAGTCTAATTTTAACTTTAACATTTGTAACATCAGACAGAGTGATATCATCCGGCCTTATGGCCACATTAGCTAAAAAGTCTGCCATGACATTTTTGATCTTTCTATCCAATTTATTGAAAAAGCATCAAATAATTCAATTATGTCCCATACAACATGCTTATACTGTTTTAACCTCTTATTTTTTCAAGCATACTTATCTCTCACCTGGGAAACAATTAATTTTGAATCTCCAAACACTTTTAGCATCTTAATCCCATGCTTTAGAGTAACATTCAAGCCTAATAGCAGAGCTTCATATTCTGCAATATTATTTGTGCAGGCAAACTTTAATAGGAAAGAGAACTTCAGGAGCTTACCTGCTGGAGACAAAAACACAACTCCAACACCAGAACCTTCCTTTGAACAAGCTCCATCAAAATACATAGTCCAGAGACCATGTTGGTCAAGTTCTTGAATGCAAAAATCTCTCCCCTTGTTTCCTTGATCATCTGAGACAACTCTAAAATTCTCACAGTCAGTATCCACAAAACAGATATGCTCATCTGAATCTTGATCTTCAACTATTTCTGGTGACCTTTCTTCTCTGACTAGTTTGACATTTTTGCCATTCATTGGGATCATGGCATATGATAAATCTAACTGCATACTTCCTCCAATCAGTGCTACCCATCTTCTTGACAACAACATACCATATTGTGGCTTTATGTCAACCACGGTTATATTCATTCTGTAAGTCTTTTCTGGATATACTGCTAGCATAAAATCCACATCCTTCATGATTCCTATAACTAGCACCTCCCTAGCATCCATTGTATAGCATTTTCCACATGCCTTATCTATTTTCAATCCAGCTTGTTGCATGATAGCCAGAGGCATAATATTTGTCGATGCCCCTGAGTCAAGCATACATTTTTTTATTACTTTTCCATTGATAACAAGGGAGACATAAAACGGTTCAACTTGTGAAGGACATTTTGTCATTGTCACCTCCAGATAGACCTCAGGAACCTCATCCTCATCAATACACAAGGCTTGTTTCTTACCCTGAGTCTCAACATTCTACTCGGCCTGACAAGCTACTCCTAAAATTAGGGACAATGCTTTATTCCTAAATTCTTCAACTTTCATCATCTCCATCAATGGGACAGAGACCTTTATCTGGGATAAAACCTGAGTTATGTCAAAGGAAGCATAATTTTGTATAACAGTTGTAGCTTGAGTCGTGGTTTTACTCTTATTCTAAACTGATCCAGCTTTAATTTCAACAGCCTTCTGACCATCATCCATGACCTGAGAATTCTTATTTTGATCCTCATTCTGTGGAACTTTATTTTATGGTCTTTGAGAATCTTGACTTGGTTTTTGCTTAAAATTTTTCTTGTTATCATTCCATCGCGTCTTGTGTGGTTCAGCCCCTTTATGATTATGCACTGGCTGATTCACAAAGGTGTCATCTAGTTGACGTGGATCACCTACCTCAGCCTTACCTCTAAGGTTATAGTTGCTCTTGACCTGAGCCACTACTGCAACTGTGAGAGCTCCAATCTCTTCATCAGAAGGCCTTCTCAAGTTATTTAGAAAGGTGTGTGAGTCCTGAGCATAAGCATAGTTATCCTCATCATCCTCATCATAGGAAATCTGCTGGCAGACCTGATTCCCATAACTCGCACTTTCATCTACATCATAAGAAGAACACTCCCTATTTGTGGACAACATATTGACACTACCATCCTCCATATAATGCGGCTCATTGCATTCATCACAGGCAATAACATTATTATACAAAGATTGAGCAATCATACATTGTGATTGTAAGGCATTTGACAAATTATGCACCATGGGGTATCATCAACAATGTTAACAGCCTTCTTCAAAGGATCAAGAGTCTCCTTAACCTTTTGAGTTCTTTAATTAGTGTTTCTATTTGGGAGAATGGGTTTACCATTATGCCAATTAGTGTTATATGGCATATCATGCAATGATGGTCTCTTCTCTTGTCTTTGGTAAACCTGCCTTTCTGGACCTATCCCCTTTTCATTTTTAGCAAGTCTATAACTTAGGTCCTTAACAACAGTTGTCAATTTATCCAATTTCTCTTCAGAAGTAGATGCATTACCTTGAGTATTTTGAGACTTATTTGGATTTTGCAAAATCTTTACATCATCCCTTCTATTTGTCTTACCAGATGCTTTTCTATTATTTTCAATGTTGGTTGCAATTCTGAAAGCATCCCTGAGGCTAGTAGGACCCTTATCTCTTAACCCATGAGTTGTTTTAGCATCAAAAGCATTTATGTATAACACCATACACATTGGTTCATTAGGCCTCATGTGAAGTGGTAATTTGTTCAACACTTTAGTGAACCTAGCATTAAAATCTGCAACCTGCTCATTTGACCCCTTCGTAATACTAGTGAATTCATTTACAAAGAAGCTTGGATCAGTCTTATCACCATATTGTTCTTTAAAACTCCTTCTGAAGTCATCCCATGATGAGATACTCTGGTCAAGCAAACCTTTATACCACTCTCTAGCTTCATCAACTAAGGATTGCATAAACAATTTCATAAAGACATCCTCATGTTCAACCTCAAAGTTGTCCATAACATTATGAAAGGCTCTCAAATGATCTTCCCCTAACACAACATTATTTCCTAAAAACTTTGGTATTTGAGGCCTTACATGTTTATCAATGGGGTTAGGGTAACCAGGAATACCACTAAAAACTAGCTGCCTGAATCTATCCAACTGCATAGGCTGTCTATCAAGCTGATTAACATTTTCATTCCTATTAGCATTTTGATTTCTCACATTGTTCAATAGTATCCTAACATTGTTTATGTTCGGTCTCTGATCATTCTGTTGATATTGGACTTCATTTCTTTGCTGGTTTCTTAGCACATTTGCATTATCAAGGGTAGGGACTGAATCATGCTGAGTAATTTTCAGAGCTTGCACTTTTTGTCTCATATCATCTCTAATCCTCAAAGCCTGCAAATACTCTAATTCAGCCCTCAAGCTCTTGATTTCTTCAGCTAATTCTTCATCTTTGGGCATAGAAGAGGATGGTCCCTTTCCATATTGGTCATCATCATCATCCCTTGGGGACACAGTTTCTTCAAATCTATCAAGAGGATCTAAGAAAGGGCGTTCCTGAAACACCTTTGATCTCATTCTCAATCTATCACCTTGTTGTCTTTCATACATATCTTGAATTTTAGCCTCTGTGTTTGAAAAATAAGTTGCCTACTGCTCTAAAAATCCTGGATTATCATGGGTACTATCATTGTTTCTAGGGCTGGGAGAACCTTCTTGACCAGCTTGAATGGTCCCTTATTTCCTATACATCATTTTTCTTGGTAATTCTTCAAGCAAAGGATTACGTAGAGATCTTCTCCCTTGCATACAAATTTCACTTTACTGGTTGGGAGATTTGTTCAGAGTCGCCACCTATACTTAGGAATTAGTTTCTTAAACCAAGGTTCTCACACAAAGCATTCACCAGGGATGAAAAAATAACACTTTCACTTCAGTCCCTAGCAGACTCACCAAATCTGTTGGATTTTTTCCCAAACTGGATGCTTCCCAGTTATCCCTACAAGGTAGCCATCATTGATCAATAGGATTTCTGGGCCAAGGGCCAACAGTACAAGAGATAAACTCTATAAATATCTCATCTTCTTCTTTAGGCTTTGTAGAACCAAGGGGGGTGTAGACACCTAAAAATGTCTTCTACCATCAAACTGACTCCCAACAACCCTAAACACACCAATCTCCCTTCTAACCAATTAATTAAATTTTTATTTAATTAATTACCCCTTTCATTTTCCAAATCCATATCATTTTATCCCCAAAATTGAATTAATTTCATTAATTCAATAGTCCAAACCTTAGCCAATTAATTTAATAAATATGCAATATTTATTAAATCAATTTCCCTTTTTTTACTAAATCTAATTAATTAGTTAAAACCATGTTAACTAATTAATTCAGCCTATAATTAACCTATCCCTACCCTAAACAATTAAATAGCTATTATTTAATTGCCTACCCTAGCCTACCTCATCCTAGCCCTAGGATTAATTAAATAAAACCTCTACTTAATTATTCCTAACCCCTTCATTTGGGTGGTCAAACCTTGTTTAACACCCTTCCCCACATCCTCCAAATAAAAAATTAAATTAAATCCACATAAGTCATTTTTTTATTTAAAAACATCCCACATCACATTTATTTCTCCTTACAAACTCATACTCATTTATTTCCTCTCTTCCCCAAATGAATTTTTAATTCATTTACATTCCCCCATATGTCTTTAATTCCTAAATAATCCTTCACCCTCATGCTCATTAAATTACCCCTTTTTCCCAAAATGAATAAAAGAATAACTTTTATTCCTAGCCCTCCATTCATTCAAGATTGAATCTAGGCTCTCCACATCACTTTTATCCTCCACCATTGATCTTCCAAATCAATCTCCACCCTTGGATCAAAATCCCTTCCAAAAATCTATAAATAGAACCTCTCCCAAAGCCATTTTCATGATCCAAGTTTATGCAAAGTTACCATGTCAAAATCACTCTTGAGCTAGAATAGTGAGTTGCAAACTAGAGTAGCATTTCACATTTCAATTCATTGTCTAGGGATTATCTTTGTCTAGGAGCTTGTTTTGGGTGCAAAGGCTCCTTCCTCCCTTGATGGGATTGGGTTTGCTTATAAGGTATAACTTTGTGTTTATTGCATTTTGTTTAGTTTTTCTTCCTCATTTACATATCTAATCTATAGGGGGTATTCCCTATTCAACATTTGTAAAATATGCCTGTGGACTTACTAGGATGTTGATACAAAGCAGATAAATCCTCTCTTACACAAACTAAAACTGTGAAATAAGTCCAAAGAGGTTAGCTTTGGGCCTATGCTCAGTTGTGTGACAGAGGATTTTGGTCCTAAAACTACTTCTAATGTCCTAATGGTTGGTATTTGAAGTTTGGATTTGTATTTGTGTATTTGGATGCAAAATTGGGACCTTGGTTTATAACATCAATACAAGACCAGACTGGTGCCTATCTCAGGGCTCAGAGTCAATAGACATACACATGTGAATGATTGCCATAAAATTGAATCTATAACTGGGTTTCAAGGGGATCTTTTAGTGTATGCCTTACAGATACTTCCCAAGACTGAGTATTTAGTCATTCATACTTAATGCCCTGTTGCAGCATACCTTTCTTAATGCTTAACCTAAAACATTTAATTTGTTCCTTGAACAAAGGTAAGAGATTAGACATTCAACATAGAAAAACCATGTTCCTGAATCTCAAATAACACTTAGCTATTCAGATTCAAAAGGAAAGATGCCCACAACTTGGAGACAAATGACCAAACACATGCAACAAAGCATTTCTCATATAAAACAACATGAAAACAGCAAAATTATGCATAAAACATACAACATATGATTCATAAACTCACAAGACACCCAAAACAGAGCCACCAGCAAAGCTGTATCTTCTTACTACACCAAAATTTGTCCAGTTTTCAACAACCTTCTAAAATGAGCGACACAATTCTCTTATACAAAAAAGATGTGTACTCAGCATTCGGTACAATGGTCATTTTCAAAAAATTTCCAGATACAATGCACCATGGAATGGCACCCAAAACATTGAATGCGGCCAAGAGAAATAGAGGAAAGAGTGGTTGAAATCGGGATATGCACCATATCCTGGAGATTTTTTCATCGAACATGGTAGCTAGCCTATCAATCAAGACCCATACCTCAGCGATCTTGCCATAAATGGCCAACCTACCCGCGGGATGCAACAACTGCGTGCTTTGAAGTTCTTCCCACTTGAAATGATGTAGCGAACACAGAAATTCCTCCTTCCCTGAAGATTTGAAGCAGGTCGTCGATTCATTCCTCTCGCTAAGATCAACGGCTTTAAATCATGCTGACAAGTCAACAACCAATGAAAACATGCCACGCAAGTGCCCTTTTTCCATCACAAATATACAACTGCCTTTGTATATGCAAATGCCTATACATACAGCTACTTTGACATGTGGCAGCCGCTGATTTATTATCCATCACTATGAAATTTGCATCTCCATCGGGTGTCGAAAAGACTCCAAGATGAGCCGCCGATATGCTAAGTCACGCCAAAATTCCCTTTGCATATATGATTGTATATGCAACATACAATGGCTAACACACATACAATGTGGAACACAGAAGATTATCGACCAAATTGCACTTGGGAACAGGTTCGGCTTGCATGTATATTGTTTTTGTATATCGCGTTGTATATCGTATGCATAACATGCAATATACAACCCACGGACCTCAAATCATTATGAAGCAAATTGAAGATGCCATCGGGTCCAAGTTGTATCTTACCTCCTTTGTATATCGGCATATACAATGCACACATACATACAAGTTGCGGACGTCAGCTCATTTATGAGGCAGATTGGAGAATCCTTTTAAATTTGGCATGTATCTTTACCTTTGCATCTTTTGTTGTATGTCGCACATGCAATGTGCAACATACAACCCACGGAACATACAATCATGCGGGCCACACCATGCATTTGAACATCTTTGACTCTGACCGCAATCTGCCTTGCATATTTCTTTGTATCATTGCTTGTATGTCTGAATGTATATTGGGAACATGCAATCCCAATATACAACCCGTAGATTCTACCCTTTTCACAAATGCAGTTAAACTCTTGGTCACGTCTGCCCTTTGTACATGCCTGCTATATATGCGAATATACAATGACAAAATACATGCAATTTCTTTTTACATACAAGCAAGGAATATTCTAGGAATCTATGTTATACAACTACTTTTGCACACTTGGAAATGTATCTTTTGTTTCTTCATCGGTCATCGGAGGGGATATGAATTGAGTTGCTGATGCATATTGTCTCGGCAATATGATTTTGTGACGGAAAAAGGAGGTAACAAGGCAAAGGGGGCTAGTTACTTAATGAGCTAGAAGACTTAGGTTACAACTTAAACAACTGGGAACCCACTATAGGAGGTCAACACAAAATTAAAAGATAAAGCGCAAGACCTTGGGACTTAGAATTTTCAGGGTTTGAATGAAAAGGCCTGCAGATGTTTTAGCTCAAAACCCTAACCCCAGGTGGGCACCACCATGGTCCTAAAAGAATATGGAATTGTGATGAAACTAGCATTCAAGCAAGGATAAATAGAGCCATGCAGGTGTTGGCAAAATAGGTAGCTAAACTGTATCGTACATCATACCAAAGAGTAGGGAATGGATTACTATTTTGTGTTGTGTGAATGTTGTTGGATAGAGCTTACAAGGGTTTTATATGTTCAAGGGTAAAAAGCAACTTAAAAATTATATTGTTGGCAGTGAACCAAGTGTTTGCATGGCTACCTAACCCCATGCATGGATGACTAAAGAATTATTTTGGAATTGGTTACATCATTTTACAAGATCGGTTCCAGGTGGTGTCTCACCAACCAATAGACACTTGCTAATTTTTTATGGCCATGGAAGCGATGTTGTAACGACAATCCAAGAGGCAAGGTCATTAGGGATTGACTTGTTAGGCTTAGGGCATACAACTGAGAGGGGGGTGAATCAGTTGTGCGAAACTTTCTCTTTTTAAATACTTGAATCTTCTTTAGTGATTAGCATAATATTAATCATGAACCATAATGCATTCAAATCAAAAGCAGAAACATATCAACATAGATGACACCAAGATTTTGACGTGGAAAACCCGGTTAAGGGAAAAACCACGGGGTGATTAACCCAAGAATGTATTCTCTATTAGAAGAATAGAAAGAATAAAATGGCACATGCCAATTAGGGCTCACTGCCCGAGCACACTGCTCACAAGAGGCTCACTACCTACAAGAGACACACTGTCTACAAAGGAATAAGTATCACCTTTATGAACTGGAGAATAGCATCTTCAGCATGCTTGAATCAGTTCCATTTAAGCCCAATACTTCTACTCTGCCTTTCGCACTTCTCTTCGCTACCACACACTCATCACCGCAAGACACACTACAAAAGGACTTCACAATCCTTTATTTATACAAGGCATCGACTTAGGAACAAACATCTAAGTCAGCAAACACCTACAAGGACATCCGCAAGACGTGTAATACATCCGGTCAGCCAATCTCAAGAAGAACACCAATATCTGGTGGTAATTCTTCAAATGCAAACTCTAACTTCAATGCGGACCACCAACATGAACTGGACATGATCCAACGATCATCATAACCTTCCCTGAATCACCAAGAGCATCCGTGCTTCATCATCCTACCGGAATTCTTCTCTCCTTCATCCAGAGCTTCAAGAACACAGTCTGTCATCACTGTCACAAATGAATAGGCTCTTCCGGACCTTCAAACCATGAACCAATCTAGTTGACACTTCACAAGAATGTACTTAACACTTTCTCAAATCCGCAGAATGGGATAAGGCATTACCGGACCTCACCGGACCTATCTGTGTCACTCTGTCACCTCTGGGCACCTGTCGGAGCTGGTTCTACTTGAACGACCATAACTTCTTTAGATCTTCATGCGGACCTCTGAAAACTTGACCGAAGCATCTCAAGACTTATATCTACAAACCCTTTAAACCATATCCTCTGATCCTCAACCTATCTTGGACTTTTAGCTTGTTGTCATCACTGTTCTTCACTGTTCCTGATTGAGACTAATTTTCTCAATATCCTCAGCACACAGCTCATCCAATCCTTCTCATTAATGCAACATGAGTATGTTGACATCAATGAAAACACCGGTTAAACCCATACTTGCAACAATCTCTCCCTTTGTCATTGATGGCAACATATGATGTGAAAAAACATCAAGACAAGAACTTCTCCTTACTGTCACAACTCTCCCTGTCAACAGCAACCATTCACATGTCTTCTCTCCCTTTACAGCTCCCCCTTTGATCAGCAACCACTTGTTTTTCACATGTCTTCTCTCCCCCTTTGACATCAATGGCAAAGGGCTCATACTTGCAATTTCACCACCTCAGACTCATACCTGCTGCTCCCCTGAGTAGCAGCTCCCCAACATTAATCTGGATCACAGGATGTGACTGTGATACCCACCGGACTGATGCACATCAGTGCACCTTAGTTCATCACTGGAGGGGCAATAACCCCTAACTTCTCCCTGAGATACTCAAAAGAGTCCTTGGGAAGAGGTTTAGTAAAGATATCTGCAATTTGATCCTTGAAGGGCACATACTCCAATCTGACTTCATCTTTGTTCACTTGCTCTCTCAGAAAGTGAAACTTGATAGATATATGCTTAGTCTTAGAATGCAAAATCGGATTCTTAGAAATATTTATTGCACTTGAATTATCACAGAAAATTGTGATAGGCTCCTCATATTCTACTTTAATATCTCTTAGCATCTGCTTCATCCACAAAACTTGAGTGCAACTACCTGCTGCTGCAATGTATTCTGCTTCAGTTGTGGACAGGGATATTGCCTCTTGTTTCTTGCTTGGCCAAGAAACCAATCTTTTTCCCATAAAGAATGCTCCTCCACTTGTACTCTTCTATCATCCACATCTCCTGCCCAATCTGCATCTGTATATGCATGAAGAGAAAAATTATGATCTCTAGGATACCACAGACCATACTCAACTGTTCCTTTTAGGTACCTAAAAATCCTTTTGATTGCCATAACATGAGATTCTCTGGGATCAGCCTGGAATCTCGCCACAGGACCAACAACCTGCATTATATCTGGTCTAGTTTGAGTGAGATACAATAATCCTCCAATCATTGATCTGTACTTTGTCTGATCTACCTTAGGAGAGTCATCATCTTTGCTCAACTTACATTCGGTTGCCATGGGAGTGTTCATTGGCTTTGAATCTTCCATTCCAAATTTCCTCAACAATTCTTTCACATATTTGGTCTGGGAAATAAAGATTCCTTTCTTTGTCTGAGTAATTTGCAGACCCAAGAAGAAATTCATTTCACCGAGCATTGACATCTCAAATTCACTTTTCATTTGATTTGCAAAGGTTTTACACATACTGTCTCTTCCTCCAAAGATGATATCATCAACAAATACTTCAACAATCAAGATGTTTTCATGATCAATTTTGAAATATAGGTTACTATCAGTAGTACCTTTGTTGAAACCAATCTTCAAAATATGTTTGTCCAGTCTTTCATACCATGCTCTTGGGGCTTGCTTTAGTCCATACAGTGCCTTCTTTAATTTGCAGACCATATCACCATGCTTAGATAACTGAAATCCATCCGGTTGTTCAATGTACACTTCTTCTTCTAAGTCACCATTCAGGAAAGCAGATTTGACATCTATCTGATACACTTTGAAATCTTTGAAGGCAGCAAATGCAAGAAATAATCTGACTGCTTCAATTCTTGCCACTGAAGCAAAGGTTTCTTCAAAATCAATTCCTTCTATTTGAGAGTAGCCTTTGCAGACCAATCTGGCTTTATTTCTGATTACTTCACCAACTTCATTTAGTTTGTTCCAGAAGACCCATTTGGTTCCAATCACATTCTTGTTTCTAGGTCTGGGAACAAGATCCCAATCGTGATTTTTCTCAATTTGCATCAATTCTTCCTCCATTGCTTTGGTCCAGTTTTCATCATTGCAGGCTTCATTTATTGTCTTAGGTTCAATCTTTGAAATCAGACAATATTCACTTGAATTTTGAGCAATTTTCCTTCTAGTTTGCACACCTTTGCTTTTGTCACCTATGATCTAATCTTCAGATTGGTTCAGTCTTACATACCTTGGAACTTTGGGAGTTTCTTGCACTTCTGCTTCTTGATCAGGCTCATTCAGACCTATCTCTTCTTCCTGATTTACTAGATCGGTCTGAATCTAATTTTCAGAAGAGGATTGAGCTCCTTGAACTAGAACACCATTCTGATCATCTTCATCATATTCATAAAACCTTGAGGCTTTCTCTATTCCCTCATCAACCTTTACATTTGTACTTTCTATCATCTTTCTTAGTCTTTTGTTATAACACCGGTATGCTTTGCTTTGAGTAGAGTAACCCAAGAATATTCCTTCATCACTTCTAGCATCAAACTTGCCTAAATCTTCATCTCTTTGGATGTAACATTTGCTACCAAAGACTCTAAAATATCTTACAGTAGGCGTAATGCCAAACCAGAGTTCATAAGGGGTCTTACCAGTATTGCTTCTTATTTGAACTCGATTAAGAGTATAGACTGCAGTGCTAACAGTTTCTCTCCAATAGATTTGAGGAACATTTGCTTCCATCATCATAGTCCTAGATGCTTCCTAGATGGTCCGGTTCTTTCTCTCCACTACTTCATTCTGCTGTGGAGTCCTCGGAGCAAACAACTGTCTCTTAATTCCAAGTTTCTCACAGAATTCTATGAACTCACCGGATGTGAATTCTCCACCTCTATCAGACCTTAGACATTTCAACTTTATTCCTGTTTCATTCTCTACCATAGCCTTGAATATTTTGAATTTCTTAAGAGCTTTTAATTTCTCCTTTAGAAAGGTTACCCACATCATCTAGGAATAGTCATCTATTAGCAGCATGAAGTATCTATCACCTTGAATACTTCTGGTTCTTGCCGAACCACAAAGATCAGTGTGAACTAAGTCCAATAGTCTGGTAGATGACAGTTCCTTGCTTTTGAATGTGACTCTGCTCATCTTACCCAACTGACATTCCTTGCACAAGTTGTTAGTAGGTTTCACCAATTTTGGAAGATCTCTTACAGCCTGAGTATTACTTATCTTGATGATATTATCAAAATTCACATGACACATCCTTCTATACCATAACCAACTCTGATCAACTTGAACAAATAAGCATCTTTTACCAGTACCAACCAAGTGGAAGATATTACCTTTAGTTTGAGTACCGGATGCAATCTCTATTCCGAATCTTTCAAAGATTTTACATTTTCCATCCTTGAATCAGAGATCATAGCCTTTGTCCACCAACTGTCCAACACTGAGAAGATTGTGCTTCAAACCTTCAACATACAGTACATTACCAGTTTTGTTTCTTCCATTAAAAGAAATAGTTCCTCTTCCTCTTATTTTACCAGCAGAATTATCACCAAACTTCACCACTCCTCCTTCATACCTTTCCAAATCTATGAACTTATTCTTGTCACCAGTCATGTGGTGAGAGCAACCACTGTCAATGACCCAATCATTCTTTTCTTCAACTTGGGCAGCCAGAGCTTTTTCTACAACTTTATGATTAATAGATACAGAGGATATTGGTTCTTCTTCCTTGATGGCAATAAACACCCATTCACTTCCAGATTTGTTTCCTGTCTCTGATTCATCATCTATTACTCCTTCATTATCATCTTCTTCATGAACATAGTAACAATTCTTTTGGAACCTTGATCTGTTAGGATTTGGCTTTGAAAATCTTTCTAGACATTTTGAGGCAACATGACCAATCTTATTGCAGTTAAAACACTTAAAAGGCAATTTTCCTTCATACTTACCAGATCCTCTTGGTAGTCTCTTTGCAATGAGGGCTTCAAGTTGAGTAGTTTCTACTTCTTCTTCCAGGTCTTTTCTTTCTTTTCCATACCATGACAATTTCCTTGATGAGTTCTCTCCCGGATCAAATCCTTGTTTACCTTTCACAGAGGCACTGACTTTGAATGCAGATTCAGTTTTGGGGGGATCATCTCCAAATTCGATCATTTCAAAAGTAGCTAGTTTGCTAGCCAATTGGTCTCTTGTGACAGTTGTATGGGCTCTGAATTCATCAATGGCAGCAACCTTGATTTTGTAAGAGGCAGGAAGGGATCTGAGAATCTTACCAACAATCTCATTTTCATCCAAGACTCCACCAGAATTTCTAATTCCACAAACCAGCTCATTCACTCTTGGCATAAAAGTGGTAATATTTTCATCATCTCCCATTTTCAATTTTTTAAATTTCCCTTTTAGACTCTGTAACCTTGCACATTTAACATACTCATCTCCTTCATGCAGAAGTTCTAGTTTAATCCAGATCTCATAGGCAGTTGGTAGATCAATAACATTTGAGAGCTCTGAGTCAGTTAATGCACTTAGAAGAGCCTCTTTGGTCCGCAGATTGTTTTCAGCATCTGTGATTTCATTTAGGGTTGTCGGACCACCCTATGGAGGTACATACGCTTTTGTGACCATGGACCAGTATGCCATTCCCATACACTGCAAGTGACATTTCATGCGACCTTTCCAAAGAGAAAAGTTGGTTCCATCAAACTTCGGACTATCCTTGTATGACGACATACTGGATCTCCTCAAGCGGTTAAGCTCCTTTTAGAGGAAATTAGCTCTGATACCAATTGTTAGACTTAGGGCATACAACTGAGAGGGGGGGTGAATCAGTTGTGCGAAACTTTCTCTTTTTAAATACTTGAATCTTCTTTAGTGATTAGCATAATATTAATCATGAACAATAATGCATTCAAATCAAAAGCAAAAACATATCAACACACATGACACCAAGATTTTGACGTGGAAAACCTGGTTAAGGGAAAAACCACGGGGTGATTAACCCAAGAATGTATTCTCTATTAGAAGAATAGAAAGAATAAAATGGCACATGCCAATTAGGGCTCACTGCCCGAGCACACTGCTCACAAGAGGCTCACTGCCTACAAGAGACACACTATCTACAAAGGAATGAGTATCACCTTTATGAACTGGAGAATAGCATCTTCAGCATGCTTGAATCAGTTCCATTTAAGCCCAATACTTCTGCTCTGCCTTTCGCACTTCTCTTCGCTACCATAGACTCATCACCGCAAGACACACTACAAAAGGACTTCACAATCCTTTATTTATACAAGGCATCAACTTAGGAACAAACATCTAAGTCGGCAAACACCTACAAGGACATTTGCAAGACGTGTAATACATCCGATCGGCCAGTCTCAAGAAGAACACCAATATCCGGTGGTAATTCTTCAAATGCAAACTCTAACTTCAATGCAGACCACCAACATGAACTGGACATGATCCAACGATCATCATAACCTTCCCTGAATCACCAAGAGCATCTGCACTTCATCATCCTACCAGAATTCTTCTCTCCTTCATCCGGAGCTTCAAGAACACAGTCTGTCATCATTGTCACAAATGAATAGGCTCTTCCGGACCTTCAAACCACGAACCAATATAGTTGACACTTCACAAAAACATACTCAACACTTTCTCAAATCCGCAAAATGGGATAAGGCATTATCGGACCTATCTGTGTCACTCTGTCACCTCTGGACACTTGCCAGAGCCAGTTCTACTTGAACAACCATAACTTCATCAGATCTTCATGCGGACCTCTGAAAACTTGACTGGAGCATCTCAAGACTTATATCTACAAACCCTTTAAACCGTATCCTTTGATCCTCAACCTATCTTGGACTTTTAGCTTGTTGTCATCATTGTTCTTCACTGTTCCTGATTGAGACTAATTTTCTCAATATCCTCAGCACACAGCTCATCCAATCTTTCTCATTAATGCAACATGAGTATGTTGACATCAATGACAACACCGGTTAAACCCATACTTGCAACATGACTTGCTAACAATTCCATCTCACACTTCACACAAAATATAGCCACTCGATGTCAATTTATTTTGCATTCAAATCATATTTCAAATATGAAAGAGTAGCATGGCTAGCCAAGTTTCCAAGTATTAAAATTAAAAGGGCAGAATTGGCAATACTTGGAAACAAGTCAGTTAAAAAAGGATCAATTGTTGCAAACATCACAGCATGATTCAAGAGGATAGGTACATGGCCACTTAATCCTGATGCACTTATGGAGGACATGCATCCTAGTGAGACATTTCAATTCAATTTACATGGTGATGCTTCTACAATGCAAACCATTCTAAGTCTTTTAGGAGATGATGTTTCATAAGTATGAGTGGCAAACAACTTGCTATTAGGCATTGCAGTGGGGGATTACATCCTACAACACCTACACTAGTGGTAGAGGAACGCAATGATTCACTTGAAAGTACTTATTTGGGGGGTCAAGTCTATGTTGAGATGGAAGAAACTCAACATGAACAAAGGGAAGATGGACTTAGCCTTCCATCTTATCCAATCCAACCATCATGGTTATTGGAGGGAGCCATGAATTTAGGAATTAATGTTGGCAAGAAATGGGATGGAAACCAGTCCAGAGATCTGGTCCTCAATCAAGTCTCTAAAGTCTAGTTTATACGCTAGTCAGACAGTGAGAGAATCATAGATAAACATTAAGGAAATTTGTTATGTGGTACAATCTAAGTAAAGCATTCATAATACATATACACATATCATAACCCTTAGATCTCCTTTATATATATATATATATATATATATATATATATATATATATATACACATCATTAATTGGTATACAAACATGTTCATATCGGCAGGTCTAAGTCTCTACCTTATACATATCTATATCATACTCTCTTACTCACTTTTACACTCTTGCTTGACATTGCTTACATGTATCTCCTATATATCTACATAGAGGTATGTCCTTTCCAAAAATACCTCTTTATGTGTTAGCTCTATCCTTTGCATGTCCTTTGTGGTAACCTGCAGTAGGTTCTGATGGGTGCTTGTACTTTGCCAACATCATTCCCCCTTTTAAAACTATGTCTTTCATCAAGACATGTTCTGTCAATTTGAAGGTAGGATGGTTTTGCAAATCACTCTGAGTTGGTCCAGAGTTGTGTCCCACTATTTCTTTGTAGATGTCAAAATTTTAATTTGTCTCTCCAACTAAATATACATGTCCTCTACATCTCCCAATGTAGTCGGAACCTATATCTTTTGTGCAATTTGTTTGGCCTCAGTAAACACTTCGGTCAGGGATGCTAACCTTAAGCTTACCATTTCTCTTAGTTGTTTGATATGTGCTTTAATTTGTCCCCTTTGATCTTGGAACTGTTGGATTTGGGAGTACGATGTTTCTACTTATGCCCTTATGGCACCATTAGTATCTTGTACCGGATCATAAGTACTTGTAACTTGTGTTATTTGTATCTCTAATGCCTCTATCTGATCCTTTATATTCTTAGTGGTAGTGGGCCATTGTAAACAAAATTGATATAGTACCTTTTCTTCCTCCATACCTTGTTGGATGCTCTTTATTTGGGCTTCTAGTTTATTGTGTGCCTCGGCACATTTTTTGATGCATCATCTAGCCTCTTCTTGTTTATTTGCTCAGTTATTCTTTCTTCTGCCTTATTTTCCAAGCATTGAGAGTGTTCTTTAAATATTTGCATTAGTTGTTTCAGTTGTTGTGTTGGCGGTAGGGTTGTATCCCTCTGAGCCTATGGCATTTCATTTTGAATTATATTTATAGCTTCAAGTAGTATTTCACTAACCTCAATGTGTTGTTGCAAAATTTCTTCCCTCGCTATGAAGTGGAAGATATCACCAAGTTGTAACTTTCGATTGGGTCATATACCTAACAAGTTAACTTTCCCTCCTATCACTGGTAATTGTAGCAGTTGTGGTGTTACCATAGGTTGTATTTGCTTCTATTGCACTAGGAAATCCTTCATTGATTGGATAGGGGAAGCAGAGGAGGATGCATCCTGAGTATCTTGCAATCTATCCCTTGTATCCAGAGCCTCTTCATCAATTTTTTGATCCCCCTGATTTGTATTGGTATTATGTGTAGGAGAAGTTCTTTGTTCTTCATCTTGCAGAGGATTTGTCTTCTATTGTGCCGCATTTTTGGTCAGGCCCACCCTTGTGCGATAGGGTTAGTGGTACTTTTAGACCTGATTGTGATTGATACACTTGGTAGAGGTATGTGGTTTATAGACTTAAGATCCTATTTTTCAGATGATATTGGTATTAAGGTTGAATTAAAATAGTTGATCCAACTGCTTATACGGATGAGGATTGTATTGAGAGTTAGTTGTGTTATGACTCAAGTGTGTATGTGAGATACATGTCTTGACTTGATAAATCATATATTGTTTGACTATGATGAATTAGTTAGAAGTGATTATGTTAATTCTTGATTTTTAGATGAAATATGATTTGCCTTGCCGTTGATTGTTTCAATTACGAATGTGAATGGATTTCAGTGATATAGAAAAATTGGAAAGGATTATATCTTTGAACATAGGGATAAGTTTTTTAATGTGGTTGATTATGTTACTTCTTGATTATTACGAAATGAATTGTAATTAAATTATAATATTCTAAGTGAGATTGAATTGTTGTAATGGTTATTAGAACACCTAATTTAGATGATTAGGAAAGGAATTGTGAAAAGGTCAAAATAAGGCTATGCATTGATATTTGAAAGTGACTATATTACATTTGAAACACTTGGTTATTGAGTGACTCTGTGTGTGTTTAATTCTTGTCGCTTCAGCTATATATACGTTGGACATATTAATGTGTGTGTTGAAGTGTGCAGGCATTTCCATAGCCAATGGAATTTTGGAGGTCTACCAAGTAACTCATGTATTTAACTAGTAATGCTAACCTAATCCCTAAGGTGGATTAAGGTTATTGTTGAAATTAGAATGATTGTAATATGTTTTATTTGTACACTTTGATTTATAAGTCTTCTAAGGTTGTCAAGTAGTGAGGTGGATGATGAGTTGTCATCCACATGTCTATTTTCGTTCATGGGATTTTAGGGCATTTTAAAATGTGTTTTTAAAGCTTTTTATTATTTTTTGTGTGGGTTTAGGAGTCCTAGATCAAGTACCTATGGGTTAGGTACCTTATAGACCTCAAATCATGAGTTTTAACTCATATTTGACCACTCTATTTGACCATGAGAGTTAAGTGGCAAAATTAGAGTTTTGGGATGAGGGTTGGATGACTTGTCACATCCAAATCCCACAACCCTCGGTTCATGTAAGGGCTTGGGAAGAGAACCCCAAGTACTTCCATTTTCCCCATGCCTCACACATGTGTGAGGAGAAGAGTGGGGAGGTGTACTCTTGAAGAGGAATGAGAGGATGACAAGTGTCACCTCCCTACTCAATATCTCACACGTGTGAGAGCACGTGTGGGGAGTTGCACTTGAGAGAGTGAATGAGAGGGTGACAAGTGTCACCTACCTACTCCTTAATATCTCACACGTGTGAGAGCACATGTGGTGATTTGTTCTTGTGAGAGTGAATGAGAAGATGACAAGTGTCACCTCCTCATTTGTGAGGATGGTTTTTGGAGACCTATTTATCTCCCTCTTGTTGAGGTGAGAAGGGTTCTTTTTTTTTGTCTTTGGAGTTGGATTTTGGGGAAGAGCTTGGGTTTTGGAGAGGATTTTTGAAGTGCTGGAGGACTCTTGTGTAGATCTTCTTCAACTCCTTCATACTTAGAGAGCTTGAGAGGTAAGCTCTCAAGAGTCTTCAAGCTTTTAGTTGTTTATTTATTTTCTTATGGAATGCATGTATTGTATGTTCTTATTTGGCTATGCCATTGTTTTGGGATGGGTTCTTAAGGCAAATGCTCACCACTTGTGTGGAAGAGCTTGCCTTGTATTTGAGGTTTGGAGAGAGGTGAGAACCTCCTTGGGGAAAGCTCACTCCTTGAGAGGAATTTTTTGGCTTGAGGCCTAATTTGAGAATATGGTTATGTTTGAGAGGCAAGAATGCCTCCTTGTGATTATTGGAGTGAGAAGATGGTTAAAGTTGTAATAGAAGAGGATATTGATGAGAAAATGGTTAAGTTGAGATATGAGAAAGGAGTATAGAAGAAATGAGTAAGTTGGTTTTTGATGTCTTTCCCCTTGAGGAGAGTAGTCCACTCTCTCCCCCTTGTTTCAAATCCATGGTATATGGATTTTGTGTTGTGAGTATCCTTGGTTGGGAATGTGCTTCTTTGCTTGTGTGTGGTTGCTTCCCTTGTGTAGGAGTGTATTTTGGGGTTACTTGTAGGCCTCCTAGCTTGGGACAGGCTTGTGAGAAAGCCTATGGTTGGGTGGTGAGCACCTCCATTGGCTTTGTTGCGTTGTTTTTGGCTTATTGTAGGTTTGGGATAAGAAAGAAGAAAAGGAGAAAGAGTCTCCTTGTGGATCCTAGGCTATGTTTAGTGCTTTAGTATTGATGTAATGGCTATGTAAAAGCCTAATCTCAAAGAGATTTGTAAATGGGTAGTTAGATCGTGGTTTTAATGCCTTCCCTTGTGAACTCCTTTGTATATTCCTTCTCTTGAAAAGTTGTATTTACTTGTAAGAAAATAATGAAAGGAAGATTCTATTCACCTTATGGTTGTCATTTATTTGAAATATTGTAAATCTAGATAAACTATATGCTTTCTCTCTCCTTACTCTATCTCATAGTTTACAAAAAATGATTAAAAAAAGAGAGAGAGAGAAGAGAAATCTCTACCTTCCTTGCAAGTAAACAAAAAGAAATTAATGTTTAAGTTTAATAAATGTGGATTCTGTTGACGGCACAACACAACTGAGAGGGGGGGTGAATCAGTTGTACCAAAACTTTAACCTTAATTGTTCAATTTCACAATCACATTAACTTACTTTTACCACTTAATCTAATACGAAGAATAAACATGAAAAGCATGAACAAAACTTAAGCACATCAAAACCATTCACACATGAACACTAGATTTTTATGTAGAAAACCCTTAGAAATAGAAAAACCATGGTGAGTGTTAGCTCACAATATAATGTAGTAACAATACCGAATATCCAAGAGGCTCATTGCCCAAAAGGTTGGCTCACTGCTGGTGGGTGGCTCACTACCAAGGGGTGAACTGATATAGTAGCATCTACAGCATGCCTAAGTTCAGTTCCATTGAAGCGCAATATATATCTCCTACTCTACCTTTTTCAATACACACCTTAACTTTGCATCCTTTTCAAATTCACTACAATCACGACTTCATTACATGTATTTATACCTCTCATCAACCTTGGAATGTACATCAAGGTCGACATACATACATAATTTCAAAATAGGACTGGACCTAAATAAATTTGCGGAGGAAAAGAATGAAGGATGAATACATCATGGCTTAGCTTGGACCCAAATACTTCTTCACACACTTATACACGCTTCTACAATCCACAAATTACCTCCGCAACAAGTGTGACTCACCAGGTTGACCAGAACAAGTTTACAACATCAAGAATCATTAAATCACAATATTCCAAGAGCTTCTTTATAGCTTGTGGATCAAAGACACACCTTCAATGCATTCAAGGGACATCTATGAACACCATAGAATCATTAGGAAACTAGATAATCCAACCGCAACAAATCTCAAATTCCTTTTCTTGAAGATGGATCACAGATTGCTCTCAATTAAACACTGTCAAACTTTGCTAATCAAAAACTTGCTTTTCGGAGCACCATATCACAAAAAAATTGGAATGAAGAAAGCTAAGGACCTTATAAGCTTGAGTCCAAAAGCACAAGACCAAAGAACATACTGTGGAGGAATGCAAAGCAAAATACTTCATCCATGTCACACTGCAAACTCTGTCAGGCATAGTCTTCAAACTGGTGAGTAGACCTTTTGTTGTACAGCAATCTGGACCACCAAATTTTGGATTTAACATCTTCAAAAATGTCTCTAAAACATATACAAATCTCATACTCTGGTCTACAATACTAAGGAAATGCAGAGCAAAACTCATACAATTATTCTGCAAGCTAAAATACTCTGCAACACACTGTTTCCACTTGAAGAGCATATTTTCTCAAAAGCACTTGGAAACTTAGTATCAGGAATATCTTCTCATCATCTTCAACACTTATATAAGACAATACAAAGAAACTGATTCATCATAAACAAGTATCAAAACAAGATCACAGTTGACATCAATGACAACACAGATATGTTGACATTAATGACAACATCGGTTAGCACATACTTGCAACAGATTCATGTATTGTAGAAAATAGATTTATCCATATATGTATTTTACACTTCTCTCTATGTTTTATCAAAAAAAAATCTATATATATTTGTTTATAAAACTATGCTTTTATTGTGGATCAAAGCTAGTCTTTATTCTTCTTTCTATGTTAGTCAAAGTTAGTCTTTTGTTGTGGATCAAAGTTAGATTTATCCATATATGTATTTTACACTTCTCTCTATGTTTGATCGAAAAAAAGATATATATATAAAACTATGCTATGTTTTACACTTCTCTCTATATTAGATTTTATATATATATATATATATATATAAGTGATTTAGTTATTCTTTGTTTTTATTAAAAAAACAGAGGAAAGAAAAAAGGGATATATATATATATATAAGTGATTTAGTTATTCTTTGTTTTTATTAAAAAAACAGAGGAAAGAAAAAAGGGATATATATATATATATATATTAGAAATTTATTATAGTAATAAAGTTAGTGTTATAATTTTAAGTTGTTAAAACAAATTTTAAAAAAATAAGTTGGGGGGAGGGGGGGCAAGGACGAACCCTAGCTCGCGCCCCCTAGTTTTTGCAAGCCATGGGAGGGCGCCCCCTGGTTTTTGCAGGCAGGGGCTCTACCACCCCCCCCTCCCCGCCTATGTAGGCCAGACTACATAGGTCTGTAACTTGTGGTATGTCAGTCCCTTGCACTTTTTTATGGCTGCACACAGTGTATAATGTAGTACAATGCAAAACAAAAACTTGCACCTACTTCCTTTGTCAACTGTGGTTTCATTATATTTACCCCTGCATTAAGCACAGTCTATATATATGTATATATACACATATTATGTATATATATTTGTGTATATATATACACACAACCTGTATATATATACAGTCTTTTCAATATACAGTATATATATACCCCTACGCCTATTGTTGTATACACATCATTACTTAATATTTGTATATATATATAAAACAAAACCAAACTATGAGCATAAGATATTCTATTTGAAATAACAAAGCTTTAAAAGAAAGGGATAATAAAATATAGGCATTTAGTTTTCTAAAAATGCAATAGTGTTTGGATGATCATATCATTATTTGTGTATAAATATTTATTGAGATATATATATATATATATATATATATCTTATGCTCATAGTTTGGTTTTGTGTTATATACACACACACACACACACACACACACACACACACACACACACACACACACACACACACACAAATACTGATATGATCATCCAAACACTATTGTATTTTTATAAAACTAAATGCCTATATTTTAATATCCTTTTCTTCTAAAGCTTTGTTATTTCAAATAGAATGGGAGGGAAAACAAATTTGAACTTTAAACCAAGGCATTTGAAAATTGTAACTTAGAAAACATAGAAAAATAAAATATTGGAAAAAACCTAATTTAGACTTGTTGGGAAATAATCTTCCCATGTGGGAAGAGATTTCTCTCTTTTCTCTCCTCCTATCCAATCTGCAAAACACAACTTTTGTGAGTGATATAAGGGTATTAGTGCTTTTATAATCCTATTTTAGGTTTGGAGAGAGTTGCCCTAATGATTGGGGATGGTTAAACAACTTTTAAACTGTTATGTTTTTCTTAAACCTACTTAGTGAAATATTAATCTATTTTGTAACGTTTTATAGTAGTGAACTTAATTTATTCTTGTTTGAACCTATATGACCCTAGAGGGGCCTGCTATAAGGTTATGCTACCAAAATTTCTGGAGGTTAGATAACTTGGGCAGGAGATTTATTTAATGGCTAGTGGGAATATTTACTTATATTGTATCGAAATATTTTATCGTATTTAATTCCAATGTATTAAATTATTATCTTAGGACGACTGTGAGGACCTTCCTTCCTTACTTAATAATGTTAGTCTTTGAAAAAGTATTTAATTGAATTTAATTCCTTGTATAATTGAGTCTTAATTGATGTTGGATTAGCTTAGATTACAACCTTGTTTGCTTCCGCATTATAGTTTGATTTAATTGATTATTCAATTTCTAGGGTTAGGGTTTCGACATAGGTTGAAACTGGTGTCCTCAATCTCACTTAGAAAACCCTAGGGCTTGTCCCTTAAAGGGGACCTTCTCTCATGGCAACGCTTGTTGTGACGCCTAAATTGTATAAGTTAACCCCTATACCTAAGGGATGAGAAAGGAGTTTCGTACTTCCCTGAATTCATTGTTTTTTGCCTCACTTTAATGTGGCATGCTCAACACTTGTTACACATGCAACAATTATAAGTGTGCATGTCGTCGAGCATGCATGATGCGCGTGAAGGGGGTTTAGTGTTAGGTTAGAAATTTTTTGTTAGTTCAATTTTTTGGTCCACATGTAAAATGTGAACATGACATTTTTCTCTGCCTCCTTGATAGTATCATAGATTTTTTTAGTTATTTGCTCTATTTCCAATTGGATTTTGTCTTTGTCAGATTGCTCCATGTTCATAAGGGTATTGTTGATGATGGTTTTGATGCAATCATAACAATTAGTTAAAATTCACATAAAATGAACCAAAACTGACTTGAAAGATATGAAGGAATCGGTTAAGATTCACTTAATCCCAAGTTTAATATGGTTAGGTCTTGACCTGTTGGGCAAATTCAGTTGGTCAATGTGAAACTGTAATGTTCAAGGGGCCTTGCGTAGTTTAGGGTTTCCTGATGATTAGCTGGACTCAGACTATGGAAAAAGATCATAAATATCAGCAAGTTGTTCATTGCTTTTGCATAAAATATTACTATGCTACAAAACCTTTGAATGGTTTTCTTGAATTGTTGCAGCTTTCTTCTCTTTATATTTATGAAAAACTTGTCTACTTTCAAACTCTGTTGTTCATGCTTCTTCAAATATGAGATGAATTTCCTTCAAATTTCTACGTTTTAAGCTAAGTATTTTCAGATGGGTTGGGAAAAGTTAGAAAGATCTAATCTAAACTCCATTCACTCTATTCGAAGGATCTAATTATTCTATTATGCACTTTATAAATAATACAGCAATTTGATCAAATCTGTAGACAAAAACCTTAAGTGTAAGTTCTGAGTATTTCCACAAACATACACCTAAGATTGCAAGCTCTAAGAGAAAATGTTTCAAACACAAAGAAGAGCAGGAAAACACTCAAAAGATAGATGCAAAATTCCAGATTCAATTGTATTAGAAACAGACAGTCATATAAGATTTACAATGTCTGAATGACTCTTAGCTTCATTGACCAAACTACAGAAAACTTACAAGCTTTACAGATACAGTAAGGAAGCTAGATGTTCCACGCATTCCTTATTACAGACACAGGCAACCTCCTTCTTCTACTCCTAAAGTAAAAGGTCCCTCTACTCTAAAATGCTATTTTTACAAATTCTTGCTGCTACAAATCTCTATGTAGCCCCTGTGTAAAGTTTTACAGTGTATCAAGGCACAATATATAGACTTTCTGATTGTCCTCAATATAGCCCAAAAAACTCTAGTTTAAACCTCTGGTTACAACAATAAATGCTGGTGAACCAGTCTCCCAAAATATCTCTGAGCATACGTCCAATCTGGGCGAAATATGCCATTTTGGAAACCCTAGCAGCTCAATAATAACTTCTGTGGTTTGCTGCAATAATGTCTTCAACTGCATTTTGTCCTCATCAATGAAGACCCTTGACTTCTTCGCACTTCATCCTTATCTTCCTCTGCTCCTGAGATCTAATTTCCTCCTCCGTGATGTCACCGCCATTAAGTTTTAGCTCCCCTTCAACTGCAAACCTGCAAAAAATAGATAAGCAATAAGTATCATTTCATTTAATAAACAGTAGGAATTGAAACACCCGTTAAATCAAGGCATGACTGTGCAAAAAAATGTAGAAATTGTGCCCTAAATTCGTGAAAATCGCGTCCAAAAATGCATATACAGTGCTTAGAAAAGTAGGGTCAACTATCGTTGACCAAAAAATATGCATTCGGGCCTGAAAATCAGCCTCAAAATTCCTATTGCTCTGTCTTTTCCTACCCATTTCCTTGTTTAAATCTTTGTATTCCTGTTATACAAGCCAGACATTATACATCCATATAATCGGATTTAAATCTGCCTTCGATTCCGCGGCTTGTATGTCGCAATGTATGCTTGATAATATACGAGTCAGATACATACAATGATTTTTCTATTATGGACTTTCATTTCAAATCCGGCCTGTATGTATGCAACGTATATCGGTTTGTATATCGCAATATACAAATGCTAAAATATACAAGCATTTAACTCTATTTTATGTCTTTTCAATTCCTTCATATAAAACAATGCAGAAACCGTTGTATACAACCCTCGGACCTATTGTTGTTATAATCGGCAATTTATAACCTACCGAATCTGCAATGTATCTCTTGATATGTAAATCGGACGTGATAGATAGGATAAATCCGCTTTATTATCATTTGGATTCCAGCTTGCATGTGGTGCCTTGTATGTTTTGGAACATATATACAAGCGCGGACATATACAAGGATTTAGCTTCATTCCATAATTTTTTGGTTCCAGCTTGTATGTATGCGTTGTATGTTTCAAAACATACAAGCCATGGAATATACAACGAATTAACCATAATTCGTAACCTTTTGGATTCCGGCGGATGTATATTCCACAATGCATATGTGCTTGTATCCCTGGATATACATTTGAATACATACGAGAGCTTCATCATGTTTCATAACCTCTTCGGGTCCGCCATGCATATAGTGTGTGTATCTTCTAACTGCCAAACATGCAAATGTTAGATACAAAGCAGAATCCAAACATCTATTCATTTTTACTTTAAAACCATTTTGGGTCCACTTTGTATGTATGAAGAAAATAAAGTATTTGTAAATGCATACAAGTAAAACAAAGCACCCGATATACAAGCAGACTTGTATATACAAACAACAAACCCTTCCCTTGTACATTTTACCAAAATGATCATAACTTACAAAATATGGCAAATTTTAAGATGGTTCAAAAAGCAACCCTAGCTCATTTTTCACAAGGAATCCAACCATATCATGCCCTGGTACTAAAAATGCATTTTTTGTTTATTTCTATCAAAGTTTGCAATTTTAACCCTCTTTTCCCTTTAGCACCAAGCAAAACAAAACACACAAAAGAAGAAAAGCAAAGCCACAGCAGGGGTCCTCATTTTGCTAAGGAGTAAAATGGGACGTGTTGTGAACATCACAACAACTAGCAACCAAACAAAACAATTAAATTCAAAGCATCAAGGAAACTAAGTGAAATAAATCCATAACTTCCAACTATCTTTCTTGCAAATTATTATTCAACTTGAGACCTAAGGTATTCAATAAGGGTGCATGAACTTTCATTTTCAGTTTAAGTATGTGCACGTGATTAATTATCCTCATATTGAAGATCGGTTGAACAAACCAGTGACTGACATTAGCCTACGTAGTTGAGGATATTCCCTTATAGCTGACCGGATAGAGCCTTGCTACCAGTGAGCATCCATAGCCCCGGCAAGGTTATCGTTACAATTCTCCTAAGTAGAGTCCCACTACCAACGAGCATCTATAGCCCCGGTAGAGTTACTTAGATGGCTTAATCTAGATTTTTAGTATAATCTGCTTTATTTATTTTTTATATTTTATATTTATACTTTATTGATTTTGATGCTTGATAGAACTTTCACAAGATATAGCGATTTGTAACTTTATGATGTAAGGTGTGAACACTTGCTAAAATTAAGCTGAGAATTGTAATGGTAGCAAGAGTAACCTCAGATTTTTCACCTAATATCTACACTGGTAGGTTCAACAAACCCAAGGATTTTAGGTGTGTCATCGTGAGAAACCTTCTTCAAACTCTCAATCACTATTATTGAATACTAAATTTCAGAAGCTAAACAACTCTCTACATTCATGACAGTCACAACAAATTATGTATAAATTGCAAATGGTTAACCTGAATATTTTGAATTTTATATTGTTTTCAATGGTTGTTAGCTTGCTCCTTAATATTCTTAAAGTAAAACAAAGATCCCTGCTGAGGAGAAAACAACAAACCAACAACAGACTGTACAAGAAAGACAAAAAGAAAAAGAAAACAAAGCAAAAGGACAACTGTTCAAACAACTAACCTACAAAAAAAAAACAGAAAACAAAGCAAAGAAAACTGTACAGTACCTACACTATATTACACAAAATGGACTGCCCTTTACCTCAGGCCTGGAAGTAGTGTTTCAAATGTTGGCCATTAACTAGTAATGGCACATCTTCCCCTGTCAAGGTATTGAGTCTAAATGCGTTGTCCCCTATTATTTATGAGACTTGCAATGGACCTAACCATAATTTATCAAATTTTCCATGACTCCACTTTTTTTCATGTGCTTTATCCCAGCACAGCACTAAGTCTGATATCCTAAATGTTTTGACTCTTGCCCTTTTATCAAACCACCTCTTAACTACTGCTTGGTGTTTGGCAAATTTTTGATGGCTTGACCTCTTTTCTCATCTAATTGTAGCATTTGTACTATCCTAGCTTCCCTATGGTTATCAAAGCCTAAATACTCATTGGCAAACTTCTAGATTGGTATTCTCAGATTTATTGGAAGTATGGGATCAGTCCCATAAACTAAATGATAAGGTGTGCTACATAAAGTTGTTTTAAACTTGGTCCTATCTACCCATAATACGTATTTCAACAGTGTATTCCCCTCTCTAGGATTCTTTGCAATCAGCTTCTTGATTATATCTAATAAAATCTTGTTCGCAGACTTAGCTAATCCATTACCTTGAGGGTAATAATTTGAAGAAAACTTTAAAACAATCCTGTATTCAAATGCCCATTTAGAAAACTTTAAAGAAGAAAAAGCAGGGCCATTATCACATACCAATGAATAGGGAGTTCCAAACCTAGTGATGATGTTTTCTTCAAGGAACTTGATAACTACCTCAGTTGTGGAGAATTTGCAGCATGTGGCCTCAGTCCACCTTGTACAATAGTCCATCATCGTCAGTATGAACTTGTGTCCTGCAGAAGATGGAGGATTGATGACTCCAATGAAATCTAGGCCCCATTGTGCAAATGGTCTTGATTCAATGTGACTCTCAGTATCTTTGAACATTGTGGGCTAGTAATAGCCCACCTGCAATATCTTGTGTGTTGTAGCTAGATGGGAACCATGGCCGGTTCCGTACTTGTCATGTAGCTTTGTCAACACTTTATCTGCTTCATTTTTATTTAGACATCTCAAATAAATTCCATCATGGTTCTTCTTGAATAGAAGACCTCTTTGCACCATATATTTCTGTGCTTTAATCTTTAAAGCTCTCCTATGAGAAGCTTTCATCCTATTTGGGTACTTTCCAGTTATTAAAAGGGTGTTTAAATCATCATACCAGTTTGATGCGTTCTGGGAATTCAATACATACTGTTGTTTTATCAAACCTGGATCTATGTTTGCTATTGTTTGTACCAACGCCTGCCCTCTGACTAGCTTCATGGGAATGATTTCCATGTCAAATTCTTGTAGTGTGGTGATCCACTTGGCTCTCTTTTCTCCAGGCTCATTCTGCATCAGCAACATCTTTACTGCTGCGTCTGGCACTATGGCTTTGATCTGGCTGCATAGAATGTAATGTCTGAATTTTTTCACGGCCCTCTTTATGCAAATGCTTGTCTCTCAGTGTCTAGATATCTCAATTGTGTGTCCTTCAGAGGCACGCTCATGAATGCGATGGGCCTTTCTTCATTGTCTACACCTTTCTACGTCAAGGCAGCCGCTACTAAATGAGAGGATGCGAAGGAGTATATGTAAAACGGCCTTGTGTAGTCTGGACTTGCCAATACATGAGCATTAGAA
Organism: Cunninghamia lanceolata; assembly: GCA_027924645.1. Taxonomy (NCBI): domain Eukaryota; kingdom Viridiplantae; phylum Streptophyta; class Pinopsida; order Cupressales; family Cupressaceae; genus Cunninghamia; species Cunninghamia lanceolata. The sequence continues at coordinate 987,104 of BSBN01000892.1, forward strand.
ATTGCCTCCTTGATATCTTCAAATGCAGCCCTAGCCATAGGCGTCCACTCCATCTGCGCATCTTTCTTCAACATGGCATTTAACGGCTGCACGATGTCTGCAAAACCCATGATAAACTTCCGAACAAAGTTAATTTTACCAAAAAATGATATCAACTCTTTCCTATTGTTTGGTATTTGCAAATTTTTTATTGATTCTATTCTATCTGGGTCAATCGATATTCCATCTTCAGAGATGACATGCCCTAGTAATTTACCTTCAATAACTCCAAATGAACATTTCTTAGGATTGAGGGAAATTCCATACCTTTCACATTGCTTGAGTATTTTCTTGAGATCCTCAGCGTGAGTGGATGCATCCTTGGAATACACAGTCAAATCATCCATATACACAACAATGCACTTACCTGATAACCTACGGAACGCAATGTCCATGGCTCTCTGAAAAGTGGCACCTGCATTGATCAGACCAAAAGGCATTCTCCTATATGCATAATTTCCCCATTTACAAGTGAAGGTGGTTTTTAATTTGTCATCCCTATCTATTAAAACCTGGTTATAACCTAAGAAACCATCTAGAAAAGACATAATCTTTGCCCCATTTACTGCTTGCAGCACTTCGTCTATAGGAGGTAGAGGATAATTATCCTTTTTAGATGCTTTATTCAAATTTCTAAAATCTACGCATAATCTGATGTCTCCATTTTTCTTCCTTACTGGTACTAGGTTACCCAAACTGAATGTCTGACTGGAAAAATTATTCCAGCAGACAGTAATTTCTTTACTTCTTCAAAGATTAAAGGCTCTAGAATGGCGTTTACAGGCCTTTGTTTTTGCCTAAATGGTTTAATCTCTGGTCTCAAAGGTATTACGTGAGTTATGATGGACGTATCATAGGTTTTCAAGTCTTCATATGTCCATGCTATTACGTGTTTGTATTCTTTCAGAACGTCTAAAATTTCATTTCTAATTTTCTTAGAACAAACTTTTCCAATCAGCACATTTTATGGATTTTGCTCTGTCCCTAAGTTGTGTAAATCACACTTACCCCCTTCTGTTTTGGGTAAATCTTTCTGTCTTATTATTCCATCGAAGTCAAAAATATGTTCTAGTTCAATTACCCCTTTGGGTAAAAAGTTGCTCTTCAAGTTGATTATATCCTCCTCGTCCAATGTTATCTTAGGCCTTTCCTGCTCATCAATGATTTGAGACTCAAATACCTCATTACAAGTCAGAAAATCAATAATTTGCTGATCCCCTCCAAATACCTGAAAATGTGTAACATTGTCTGGGATACTAGGAACATTAACTAATTCAACAGCAAATCATCTCAGGCCTGACAGTGTCAAAGGTTCTAGTGTGCTAGCAGCAACTGCTAGTGCGTCTGGTCTATGATTTAATTCTCTAGGGATATGCTCTATGTTAAAAGCATCAAATGAATCTATTAAATCCCATACTCTATGTCTGTAACAAATCATTTTCTTGTAATTGCAAGCATATAGCTTTCTTACTTGTATGACTACTAGTTCAGAGTCTGAAAATACCTTACTCGTTTTTACCCTTTTCTTGATGGCCATGACAAGTCCCAAAATTAAGGCTTCATATTCAGCGGTATTGTTAGTACAGGAAAACTACAGTCTATATGCCGCTAGGTATGACTTACCCTGAGGATCTACGAGTTCAATACCTGCACCCGCACCCCGTTTTGATTTTGACCCATCACATTTTAATGTCCACATGCCATCTTTACTTTTCTGATCTTTCCCCTTGGCATGCTTCGTCTCTTCTATTACTTGTGAGGTGCTGGTCTATTTATTCATGGGTATTTCTATTTGGTCAACTTGCATATATGTATTTTCAGCTTGCAAATTAGAAAGACAACTAGCCTTGTCCTTTGTTCCCTCTTCTAAATCTGAAATCAGAGCATCTACATCACCCTGAACGTATTTTTGTGTTTGATCAAGATTCACATTTTCCTCTTGCAATTCTACCCTCTTTATGCATTTTTTGTATTCATATTCAATGATGTCCTTGCATATTCCACAACTCTCCTCAGAATGTGGCCTATTGTGAACTCTACATCTGTCCCTATATAGTTTACATTGGACTTGCAGATTTTGTTTAATGCATTCTTCCACCTCTTGTCTAATGGCATGACCAAATTTTTCCATTGCACTATTTTCTTCATCGGAAGAATTTCCATCAGACTCAATGAATAATGCTGTCTCTTTGCTTACACATTTTTCTCTAATGTTTAACATCATGATCTCTTCAATTTGTACCCCATTGTTAGTAATTCTATAAACACCAGGTTCAACAGCAGCATATAATATTTCATTCATTTGATTATACTCAGTTATCATGTGTTTCATCCTGGGTTCTGCCTCTATTCTAATCTGGTTTGGGACACCTCTCCAAGGTAGCCACATATGTGAAAAATCAGTGGCCATATATCTGTTTAATGTCTTGGACCAATCCCTACTTAACAACATTCCATAATTTACAAGTATATCCACGATTTGAATGTCAATGAATTGGCTTACCCTAGGGTCTGAAGCTAATTACATTTGAATGTTCATTAGTTCTCCTATCACACTAACCTCAGTCTTATCTAACTGTGTGACAACCTTGGCAGATTTGGTGGGAGTCAGCCCGAGAGTTTTACATATCCCTAAGGGCATTACATTGGTTGATGCACCAGAGTCCACCATGCAATTGTGTATGTTCTTCCCACACAATCTAACAGTTAACAAGAAAGGAGGAGTATCCTTCTTATCAGCATACATTACTACATTTGTATTGGAAGGCTACTCAACTTTCTTACTTTTCTCTTTAGGCGGTGAATCTCTACTAGGAACAACTATATCAGCAGCAACCTCATTTGTCATGGATACATCCAGAGATTTTATAAAAGCATTCCTGATCCCTAGAGTTTTCAATAATTCATTCAGAGGTATACTGACCTTTATTTTCTTTATTTCTTCTGACAAGTAACCCATCATTCTTGTTGTTTCTACTGTTTCAGTTTCACTTGTTTGGGCCTTTTCTAACGCTGTTCCACTGTTTGCATTAGCCTTAAGTATGGCAAGATTGTTACTAGCGTTCTGATTTGGGGGTGTATTGAAGTTGTTAGGAGGGATGGAAGTGGTGAAAGGTCCTCCCAGCCTAGTGTTGTTCCTTAAATTGTAGGTGTGGTTTTTATTTGTCTGTTGAAAGGCCTGCACCTCTTCTTTTTCAGTTAATACCTCATTTTTAGTTTCAAAGGGAAACTAAAAAGCATTTAACACAAAAGCTGATTTAGGATAAAGATTTTCACAAAAGTATGGTTCATCCTCTAACAATTCGTCTTCCTTCTCTTCTGTAGTTGCAAAGGTAAAGGTTTCTAAAACTAAAGCTGTATCATACCCTGAGGGTACTACCTCATTACCCTTGGGGATGAGAAATTCAGAAGTAGGAGGTTGCACCTCTATATTAAATATGCTGGTTGCTAAATGGAACTGTCGACAGTCAAGCTCAGCATGGGCATTGGTATTGTGAAATTTGCACCAGTTTTTCAGTGATGTATTGGCCATTTGGATGCCAGCTGTTTGTTTTGTGTCATGATTATCTATATTCTCAAAAGGAGAAGCTAGAGTACCATTGTTTGGTCCTGTGTTCCATGTCTTGGATGGCCTAGGCTGATTCTGATTTTTATTGTTACCCCAGGTCCTATTATCTATCACTGGCCCTCTATTTTGCATTGGTTGCCCTTGGTTATGACTTTGATGCTGATTATAGTTTTGACTCTGATTTGAACATTGGCCCTGGCTATTATTTTGGGTGTGGCTCTGATTATAGTTCTGATTGTAATGTTGATTCTGATTTGAACTATAGTTTTGATTTTGGCCTTGTTTATAATTCTGATTTTGATTGTCACCCTGGTTACCTCTCCCATAGAGGTTCTCATTTCTTAGTTGTGTTACTTCAATGGTCAATCTTTTCAAATGTGCAGTGATCTCTTTGATTTCTTCCCTTTCCTCCTATGCTTTTGCCACAGTTGTATCCCTAGGAGGTTGGAAGAAAGGCTGACCATTATTTTGACTGTTATTAGAAGTGTTACTCGTGTAAGGAGTTATGGCTTGGATTGGGGTAGGACTGTACACAGGTGTGTAAGAAGGAACCAAATTTAATAATGGAGTGTGATGCATAGGGACTCCATTCCATGGTTGTGCCTGATTCTGCATCGCAAAATTTCCTCCATTAACAAATGGGCTACAAGTTGTGTGGCTCATCTCTTGATTTACTGAGGCTGCCTCTTTATAGGCTTTGGATATTGAATCTATGTCAGGTTTTCATTTGACAAACATGGCAGTTAAAGGATCTATGGCTGCATAGTACATAGCCAACAAGGTATCATCATCCACGGTGTAAGGGGCTTCTAGCCTAGAGTAGGCCTTTTGAAATCTATCATTGAAATTATCAATCAACTCTCCCTCACCTCTTTTTATGGTAGCCAATTTATGATACAAGATGCAAGGGTCGATGGGTCCTCTAAATCTAGATAGAAATGCTTCTTCTATTAATGACCAGGAAGAAATATAGCCATTGGGTAGGTTTACATACTAGCTAGAGGCTTGTTCATTAAAGGTGTAGGGAAATAATCTACACACAACGTCCTCGTGCTCTAATCTGGCCCTAAAGCATGCCTCCTTAAATATTCTGATGTGGTCTTTCGGATCTTGGTGTAACTGGTATTTAGGACATATCTTTTCCAAATTTTTGGTCATCTCATTATAATCAGGGAACGCAATAGGAGAATGGACATTGAAATAAGCCATTGCAGGTGTTTGAGCTTGACCTGAACTTGTAGGAATACCTGGATTTATTGGTGGGATAGGATTTATAGGAGGGTTAGGACCTCTAGGAGTACCTGAACCAAGATTTAAAGATCTGAATAGTGATCTGTCAAGACTTACAATATTACGTATGTTAAAAGGTGATCCAGGAGGTGTACCAGATGGACTTCCTGCTTGCAATATTTTAGGATTCCAAATCAAAGGGCTCTTACTTTGCCTTGTATCAGGTAGTTGCACAAAAATATCCCTTGAACTGGATCTAGACCTAGTCACTCTATCACTGTTATTAGCCAGTTTGAAACAAACCCTAACTCAAGTCATGCCCTCCTTCTAGTGCCAGAAAACTGTTGATGGTTTTGATGCAATCATAACATTAGTTAAAATTCACATAAAATGAACCAAAACTGACTTGAAAGATATGAAGGAATTGGTTAAGATTCACTTAATCCCAAGTTTAATATGGTCAAGTCTTGACCTGTTGGGCAAATTCAGTTGGTCAATGTGAAGCTGTAATGTTCAAGGGGCCTTACGTAGTTTAGGGTTTCTTGATGATTAGCTAGACTCAAACTATGGAAAAAGATCATAAATATCAACAAGTTGTTCATTCCTTTTGCATAAAATATTACTATGCTGTAAAACCTTTGAATGGTTTTCTTGAATTATTGCAGCTTTCTTCTCTTTATATTTGTGAAAAACTTGTCTACTTTCAAACTTTGTTGTTCATGCTTCTTCAAATATGAGAGGAATTTCCTTCAAATTTCTATGTTTTAAGCTAAGTATTTTCAGATGGGTTGGAAAAAGTTAGAAAGATCTAATCTAAAGTCCATTCACTCTATTCAAAGGATCTAATTGTTCTGTTATACACTTTATAAATAATACAGCAATTTGATCAAATCCGTAGACAAAAACCTTAAGTGTAAATTCTGAGTATTTCCACAAACATACACCTAAGATTGCAAGCTCTAAGAGAAAATGTTTCAAATACAAAGAAGAGCAGGAAAACACTCAGAAGATAGATGCAGAATTCTAGATTCAATTGTATTAGAAACAAACAATCATATAAGATTTACAATGTTTGAATGACTCTTAGCTTCATTGACCAAACTACGGAAAACTTACAAGCTTTACAGATATAGTAAGGAAGCTAGATGTTCCACGCATTCCTTATTGCAGACACAAGTGACCTCCTTGTTCTACTTCTAAACTAAAAGGTCCCTCTACTCTAAAATGCTATTTTTACAAATTCTTGTTGCTACAAATCTCTATGTAGCCCTTGTGTAAAGTTTTACAGTGTATCAAGGCACAATATATAGACTTTCTGATTGTCCTCAATATAGCCCAAAAAACCCTAGTTTAAACCTCTGGTTACAACAATAAATGCTGGTGAACCAGTCTCCCAAAATATCTCTGAGCATACATTCAATCTGGGTGAAATATGCCATTCTGGAAACCCTAGCAGCTCAATAATAACTTCTGTGGTCTGCTGCAATAATGTCTTCAACTGCATTTTGTCCTCATCAATGAAGACCCTTGACTTCTTTGCACTTCATCCTTATCTTCCTCTACTCCTGAGATATGATTTCCTCCTCCGTGATGTCACCACCATTAAGTTTCAACTCTCCTTTAACTGCAAACCTGCAAAAAAATAGATAAGCAATAAGTATCATTTCATTTAATAAACAGTAGGAATTGAAACACCCGTTAAATCAAGGCGTGACTGTGCAAACAAATGTAGAAATCGTGCCCTAAATTCATGAAAATCGCATCCAAAAATGCATATACAGTGCTTAGAAAAGTTGTGTCAACTATCGTTGACCAAAAAATATGCATTCGGGCCTGAAAATCAGCCTCAAAATTCCTATCGCTCCGTCTTTTCCTGCCCATTTCCTTGTTTAAATCTCTGTATGCCCGTTATACAAGCCAGATGTTATACATCCATATAATTAGATTTAAATCTGCCTTCAATTCCGCGGCTTGTATGTCGCAATGTATGCTTGATAATATACAAGTCAAATACATACAACGATTTTTCTATTATGGACTTTTATTTCGAATCCAACCTGTATGTATGCAACGTATATCGGTTTGTATATCACAATATACAAACGCCAAAATATACAAGCATTTAACTCTATTTTATGTCTTTTCAATTTCGTCATATAAAACAATGCAGAAACCGTTGTATACAATCGTCGGACCTATTGCTGTTATAATCGCCAATTTATAACCTACTGAATCCGCAATGTATCTCTTGATATGTAAATCAGACGTGATACATAGGATAAATCCGCTTTATTATCGTTTGGATTCCGGCTTGCATGTGGTGCCTTGTATGTTTTGGAACATATATACAAGCGCTGACATATACAAGGATTTAGCTTCATTCCATAATTTTTTGGTTCTGGCTTGTATGTATGCTTGTATGTTTCGAAACATACAAGCCACGAAATATACAACAAATTAACCATAATTCATAACCTTTTGGATTCCGGCGGATGTATATTCCACAATGCATATGTGCTTGTATCCCTGGATATACATTTGAATACATATGAGCGCTTCATCATGTTTCATAACCTCTTTGGGTCCGCCATGCATATAGTGTTTGTATCGTCTACCTGCCAAACATGCAAACGTTAGATACAAAGTGGAATCCAAACATCTATTCATTTTTACTTTAAAACCATTTCGGGTCCACTTTGTATGTATGAAGAAAATAAAGTATTTGTAAATGCATACAAGTAAAACAAAGCACCCGATATACAAGCAGACTTGTATATACAAACAACAAACCCTTCCCTTGTACATTTTACCAAAATGATCATAACTTGCAAAATATGGTGAATTTGAAGATGGTTCAAAAAGCAACCCTAGCTCATTTTTCACAAAGAATCCAACCATATCATGCCCTGGTACTGAAAATGCATTTTTTGTTCATTTCTATCAAAGTTTGCAATTTTAACCCTCTTTTCCCTTTACCACCAAGCAAAACAAAACACATAAAAGCAGAAAAGCAAAGCTACAACAGGTGTCCTCATTTTGCTAAGGAGTAAAATGGGGCATGTTGTGAACATCACAACAAGTATCAACCCTTTGCTTTGATCTGAGCTCTATAGCCTGTAATTGGGCTATTTTATCCTTTTCCTCTACAAAAATGGAGGTACCAACTCCATCAATGGCATGTTGTCTTAAGTCTTCATCTAGTTTTAGAGACTATTTTCTTCTTTACATTAAGGCATCTACTAGGCTCTTCAGTAGTAGTACCAAAATTTCATCCATAGTTTTATTTAATTTTATCATATATCTAATTATAGCTCTCTCTATTATTTTCTTATTCTCGGCAGATACTTCAGTGTATAGCTTTTTTGTTTCTTGTAATAACCCATGGCATTCTATCCCATTCAAGATTGCATCTAAGTTCAATGGATCTTGTTGAATATCTTTGTTATCCTATTTTCCTCTGCTCAGAGCCAAAATAGTTAACTTGGTATTTTCCTTGAAAATCCTTTGAAAGGTCCCTATAAGGCAAAAATGCCAAATTTCCTATGGAACCTTGCCTAAGAAACCTTACCATTGAAAAGAGCTTGAAAAAATAGGCAGGTTTACTTTTTACATCACCCTGAAATTTGACCAAACAAAGAAGTTATTCATGGTCAAAGTTTTGGTTGACATACAGTTCAAATATACATTTGGCGGGCTTGAAAATCTCCATCGGCCTCAAAAAATGTTGAGAAAAATGAGTTAGGTACATTTTCTAAAAGTATATCGGGCCAAGGAGATGCATGTACATTTTGGGAATCTTTCGTAGATCCTTGGGAATATTCTTGGTTTGTATATCAGTGATATACAAGCAAGGATGCAAGGGCAGATACATGGAGGGGATATACATCGCAGATCCCCTGAATATTCACCTCATGTATATCGGGTCTGCATGTATATTTGGCTCATACAATGGAAATATACAAGGAAAGAAATATACAAAGCAGGAGATACATTACAGGAATATTCCCTCATGTATATCGGGTTTCTAATGCATATTGTGTTGTATGTTGGCACATGCAACGAAAAGGTACAAAGTTTGACATGCAGGTGCATCCACTACAGTGGAATGTACATTCGGCCTTGTATGTTTCTTTGTATATTTTTGCTTGTATGTTTTAAACATACAAGTGAAAAATACAGAGAAACATACAAAGGCCGAATGTACAAGAGGTGGGGCCTGCGCACATGCAAGGTTGATTGTATATCAGAGATACAAGGGACCTTCGTCTGAGATACAAGAAGAGATACATTTGCTACAGTGGCTTGTATATTTTGCTTCGTATTTTTTCACATACAAAGCCAATATACAAAGGTTTATATACAAGCCGGACCCGATCACATTTTTAACTTGTTTTATTAAAATTTTCGGGTCCGCCTTGTATATGGGCAATTGTATATTGTGATATACAAGTCAGTGATATACAAAGATCAGAGATACAAGCCAGACCTAACAGAGCAATCAAATATAGTTAATGGTCAGTTTGGGGTCCACGGCTTGTATGTTTGCAGATACAAAAGAGGTTAGATACAACCCGGATTTCAAAATGTTTCCCATCTGCTTTATAAGAGTTTGAAGTCTGTGACTTGTATATACAAGGGCGATTGTATGCATATACAAGTTGCGATTACAAAGGGCAAGATGCATGTTTGCATGTGCTATTTCTTTGTATATTTGCTTGTATCTTTGCATATACAAGCCGATATGCAAGGAAGTTTTTGGCCAGACATGATGCATCGGGCAGCTTATTTTTGGGTCTTTTCGAAGGCCGATGGAGGGTGTAGTTCCTCAGCGGTGGGTCCCAACTTTAGTGCAACAGCAAATTAGCAGGTGCCACATGGCAATGGCGGATGCATATTTGAAGGCTCTTGCATATACAAGGCGATTTCAAATGCATCTTTCTAGAGCGACTGCAGAAGCCTTTTGGCACCAAAAGAGCAGAGATACAAATTTTTCAAAGCATGCAAAGACAGGTTCAGAGGTATTTTCAGAGGCCGATATATACACAGATGCAGAAGTGATATATACAGGCAGTTGACCAGATCTTTCACCACCTATATCTTCCCCATTTCAGTGAATTTTGACATGTTGTAAGAGGCAAAAGTGCATATTTTTGCCTCCTCTTTCATTTGAGCAGGTTTTTGGGAGGATTTTCCATTTTCCATTTTTCAGATTTGGCTTTGCATGTTTGGGTGGATTGGACGTTTCAGCGGTCGTCTTGAAGTTTTGAGGGGTTTTTCTCCTCATAGTGGCTTGGGTTGGTGAATTTCTGTAGGCTCATTCATGGTGCATGGGCTCTTTGTCTTGCAGGACCAACTTCTATGTAGTGGACGGCGACTTTAGAGGTTGCTTCTCCATTTCTTGTCCTGTCTTGCGTCATGGCTGCCGTATTCTGCATTTTCTCCTAGTGACAGCATGGTCCACGTCCCTTCACCATGCCTCTGCCCATACTTTCCTGCTTCTGGCATTTATGGCCTCTGTTCTGTGATTCAGCGACTCCTTGCCCTTCTGGCAGGAGTCTGACTTATAAAAGACATGTAAACTCTTTTGGAGGAGGCTGGGATTTTGGGGCTATTATGCTACCAATTTTTTTGTAGTCAAACCTCTTAGTGTAATTGCAAGGGTATGGGAATGTGACTCACTGTGCCTAAATCTGGCCTCTATTGTTTTCCTTTCACCCACCAATGAATGTAATTAGCTATGTTGGTATACCTCTGCTATGAAATATCTCTGCCTTGTAATGGTTTTCTGGGCCTTCATGATTAATAGATGTTGAACTCTTGCCTCTTTTATTTCTAGATTTATGTGTTTTAATTGAAAGTTGTAATCTATTATGTGGGTAAAACGGCCCCTCTGCGGGTTTCATCTTCATACCAAAACCTCAACCAGTCTTAAATCTATGTGAATCTCCCTCAGTATTGAAATAATCATTATTGTGCCCACACCATGAACACCATCACTAACTAAATCTGGTGTATCACCTCTTTTCCCCTTTAATTTTCCTTCTAACTCTTTTCTCTGCAAGCTTTAGCACTAGGTTTAGTATCACCGCTCTTAGTAATAGGCTTAGAGCAACGAACTAGCCTTCTGTGGAGGTCTGATCTCAAATCACAAGGTCCCACACTTCGAGATCATTCCAATGTTACCCCAGGTTGCATAGGGTTTTACGACTGTATGCAAGGGTGCAAATCTGGGTGATAACAATCTTGTTTTATTTGTTGTTGTTTCTTTTTATTTTTCAATTGGGAGACTTCCTCTTCTCCTTCTTCCTCTTCTGTCTCCTCCACTTGAGATTGGGTTTACTTTCTCTTTGCTTGTTGCTTTTTCCTAGTTGCCTTCTTTTCCCCTCCTAATTCTACCAAAGTTTCAAAGGCTACTCTTCTTTTTGTGAACACTGTTTATGTCAAAGATGCCGATTGTGGTGCAACTTGTGCATTAGTTGTCGCTGATGCACTTCTCCCTGACCTCCTAGGGTTTTGCGGTGAAGTAGGCATTTGTGGGGCTGATGAGGTGGATTGTGGAACCTTCATAGTGATTTGTGAGGCAAATGATGTAGTTTTTGGTATAGACATGCCTTCCTGCAGTGGGATTTACCATGTTTTATGCAAATTTTTCCTTGTTTTTCTGTAGTTGCTCCTCCACATTCTTCTTGTGCATTTTATCCATTAATTATTTGTATGTGCCAAACATTTGTGTGGTAGCATCCTTAGGTTTGTTGAGCAATATTTGTGCATAGGAATTTATTTCTTGTTTTGTGACCTCATAGGGTAACCTAGGAATCCAAAATGTTCTAGGTTCCACTGCCTCGATATAGGTGTAATCTTTGTCTACCATGAAGGTTATGTGGTTCATGAACTATTTTACCGTATCATAGGATATTCTTTCCCTAGCTTGCATATATGATTGTAATGTTTTGAAGAACCCCCAATACATAGTACTGAAAGCTTTTGTGTTAATGAAACTTCTAATGTGTTGTTTGATAGGTGTTGTTGCCAAATTTTTCCTTTGAATCCCAATAATTAATTGAGGAAATAAAACACTAAATAGATAATTAGGGTACCATACCAGAAATTGTAGTTGGACTCCTTGGTCCACTTAAAATTTTCCATCAACTTCTCCCTCATTACTTCAGAGATCGAAGTCTTTGCCCTCTTTTACCATTTGATATGCAGTATGTATTATATTGGCGGTAGCAGATCCCTCTCTGTTTTCATAATAAACTTTGTAGGCTATCCCAATAGTTGCATATCGGACCCTTGAATCTATTATATCCCTCACACTAAGGCTTTGCCCATTAGGTTTTGCTCCTGTAAGATCAATGACCTTATCATTTTTTATGGCCTTCATCACCGGCATTGGTCCTATCGAGCTGAGTCGAGTCACAACCCTAATTGTATCCTTAGTAATGCAGTAGGGTTTATCTAAATATATGAATTCATCATGAATTCTACTCAATATGATTCTAACCCACTCGTGAGCATCACTAAAGTCTGAGTAATCCTTCCACACATCAAGTCTCTTGGAGGCAATGTTTTGATATTCTGCTGAATACCCTGTATCATCGAGCAATGTATCTCTCAGTTCCTCAAACTTCATGTGATCTATCTCCAAGATCGTTGTATGGATGTACTTTCTCACATATTTTATGTACACTACATGTGTTGGTACACCAGAGAATGCTCCTTCCTTGTCTACCTCCATCTCCTTGAATGGGCATTTCTTATATTTAGGCCTTGGCTTTTTTGTCACATCGATGAGCACTGGTGTAGCCATCTTTCTCAACTTATTGGCTAGGGTTTACTCTCTTCTTAGTTTTTCACCGTATAGCTCAAAAAATTTCAAAGTGTGTTGGATGCAAATGAGATTTTTAGGGTGGATATAATTACTTTATGCATTTATGGTGTTTATCAATTGTGGGGTTTTTATATCCGTTAGTGTTTTCTAGTTGCCAACAGTTAGAATATGATACACTATGTTACAGTATGTTACAATTCTACGATACATGATAGAATTCTTTTGCATTTCACCTTTTCATCCTGAAGGTTTGTGGTAATACTTAAAATGAGCTCTATTGACGTATCTGGCTGGTAGTTTGCCCTCCATATCTTTTAGTCTTAGATCTCTAGATTTTGCAATATCTTCTATGTAATATGGTCCTAACCGTCTTATTTTTTAGTTTTCCTTGTTTCTTAAACTTATTGTCATAAATAGTACCAAATCTCCCTCTTTGAAATTTTTCATCCACGGGTTTCTATCATGTTAGGATTTATGTCGCTTTCTTTCTAGATTCAAGTTATAGGCTGCCATCAACATGTTTTCATCCATTTTCTCTAGTTCTTCAATTCTTTGTGTCAGGGATTCTTCTGCATTTAGTTTTAGATTTTGTGCAGTATGAAAATTGGGTAGTGTAAAATATACCAGTATGGTAGCATCCAGGCCATATACTAATTCATACAGTGTGAAATTTGTGGTTCATTTGTATGTTGTGCAGTAGGCCCAAAGTACCATGGGTACTTTTAGGTCCCAATATGTTCTATTTCCATCACACATTTTTGTCAATGTCTTCCCAATGATTTTGTTTAGGGCTTTACTTGCATCGTTTTCCTATGGATGATATGGTGAGCTTTTGTTGTGTGCTATCATGAAAGATTGTAGTAGCTCCACAATCATGTTATTTACAAAAAAATTCCCTTGGTCACTGTGATACTAAGTGGACATCCAAATCTGGTTATGATATTCTCATAGAGGAATTTTGTGGCTATTTTTGTTGTACATTCCTTGGTGGGTTGAGCTCTTGCCCATTTTGTGAGATATTCAACTCATGTGATAGTGTATCTTTCTTTTGATTGTTTGGTTGGAGGATCTATGGGTCCAAACCTGCTAGTTTGAGTAGGTTTACCCATTCTTTGACAAATATCATAGTGCTTTACATATCTTTTAGCATCTTGGAATAGGGTAGGCCACCACAAACCTGCTTGTTTGATTTTTCTTGTTGTAAGGTCTTCAGAGTTGTGACGTCCTGCTATCCCTTCATGTGCTTCCTTTAGTATGTCCTCTCTTTCATGTTCATATACCATCCTCCTTATTATATCATCTTTCCCTCTGATATGTAGTTCTCCTTCAATAAGTGTATAGGGAAAAACCTTCTGCATAAGGATTTGTTTGTCTTGCAGAGATATCTCTGATGGAAATTCTCCTGTGGCAAGTAAATATGCAATTTCTTTCAATTCTTTTGGTACCGCATTAACCCTAAACAGGTTTGCACTAGGCAGTTCTTCATCTTGGCTTTTTGGCTTATCCCTTGTTTCAATTATAGATAAATAGTCAAGACCTTGGTTTTGTTTCCCCAGTTTCACTTTGATGGTGAATTCAAATTCTTGGAATAGTAGCAACCATCTACATATTCTCCCTTGTATGACAAGTTTGTTTAATATGTACTTTAATGGTTTGTGGTCAGTAAAGAAGGTGAAGGGTCTACATAATAGGTAGTGTCTAATTTTTTGTAGTGCATATACCATTACTAGGGCTTCTCTTTCTATTACTGTGTAGTTTTTTGTAACATCCCTATTCTTGATACTCGAATAAACTCAAGAATTTACAAGAAAGTAAATAAACTTGGTAAACATGAGAGATTTTTTTTAATAATTTAATTAAATATCATTTGCATAAACACAAGAAATAAAGTACAACTTTCCAAATAATTTCAACTTGAAATCACAACATATTCGAAGCTAGATTCATAGTGGAATCCTTTCACTTATCATTTACAATACATGAAATGCACATGGCTAAAAGAATAGTTTGTCCTCATAACTTTGTCATAATCCATAACATGGAGTACACTGCCTCTGGAATGTTGACTTTTGTCTTCATGAGCCTTGGCGAGTCTTCTGCTTCAAAGGGAGAGCATCGTCCGAGTGCTTTTTCTCCAACCACAGACTAGTGGTCCCCCGCACACCTTCCTTTCTGGAAGTGGCCCTACCCTTCAGGAAGGGTATAGTGTTGATAACTGAGAGGGGGGTGAATCAGTTATCTTAATTATTTCAGCTTTCTGAGTTTCCTTATCAATTAGTGCAGCATTAAATTAAATAATCAAACATAACCATGAAATGGAAATAACATCAATACACATGACACAATGATTTTGACGTGGAAAACCCTGTTAGGGGAAAAACCACAGGGTGATTAACCCAAGATTGTATTCTCTGTTAAAAGAATAAGATAGTACAAAATGGCACTTGCCAATTAGGGCTCACTGCCTGAGCACACTGCTCACAAGAGGCTCACTACCTACAATAGTTTATACAAGGAAAATAGATACTTGAACTGATGAGAAGCATCCACATATGCTGAGGTTCACTTCTAGTTAAGGCCAATATACTGATCTGCTGCACTTCATTCTTACTCTCTTAGGTGTTGTTGTCCTGTTACATTCCGGACCTGTCTTACTACCTTCACACTGCTCTTCTGCTTTTCTTTGCTCCACACAATACACCACACACACCTTTACATCCAAATCTATCTGGTATATATATATCCGCACAAAGGATTTCATCCTCTTTCTAGTCGGCATCCAGAATAGTCAATATTTTCCCAAACTCTAGTTTGTCGGTTAAATCCTTGCTTACCAAGTGATGCGAATCAAGGAGATACTTATAGAAGTCATCTAACATGTCATCCAATCATGGATGATACCTTAAGAACCTTGATCACCATCAATATCTCATCCAGAATAATTCTGATGCTCTGTCGGTCAGTTCTTCCTCTGTCTACTCTACCAAACCGGACCCCAATACTTAGATGCTCATATCTTTTCACTCTTTCATCACCAAAGGCTCAATCCCTAGAATCTATCAGTTAAGGTATTTCTCTTGACTTCCCCAAATCTGCACTTTACAAAGATACTTCCTCTAAGAGATCCGGACCTGACTGTCAGACCTTGCTGCATGCTTTGTTCTTGCTTACCGGACCAAAGTATTCTTCAATCTAACTTTTGGTAAAGATACACCATGTCCTATGGATGTGTGGAATGGTCTTTGTTGCCATCAATGACAACACCAATGAAGCCACACAGTGTCTCTTGCCAACATATAGATATAAGGAGCCAACAAGTTTTTGCCATCTGAGTCCTAGTGTTGTGTCCTACATAACTTCAATCGACCATACAACTCTAGATCCCTTCTAGCTAAGTATGATCATACTGATTGGTCATGCCATCTAGACACACACCTCTAACTTAACTTGGAACTATCTCATCCTTCAGTTTGACTTTCTTCATTTAGTAACTCTAGACACAAACTTGTCTGTACTATAGATCCATTCTAGTCTATCTGACTTAGAACTAATCCTTAATCTAGGATTTACATGCAATAAATATATTTAGGTAATTCTTAACCTTTTAGAGATTCCCCCTTTTGCATATTTGCAACTTCTAGGGTCTATGACCTTCTGTCACTCATCTCTCTGTCTCAAATATCACACAACTTTGGTGTATTATAACAAGTTTCAACTTTATCATAGAATCACTTAAATTTGGTAAAGTACTACTAAAACTCTTCTTGTCTTGTTTTATGGTTTTATTTACCTTTCACTGTCGACCAATATGATTTTCTCAACCTTTCACTCTCGACTAGTATATATAAATTAAAACAATGTCACATCCGACATAAGAATTATAGCCTTCCTAAATCCTTCAGGTCTTAATACTAGGGTTTAACTTTTCTAACCCAATACATGGAAATATCAAACATCCTTGGTTTCTAAGAATAATAGATATGATATAACAAATGTCACTAATTTTCCTAGACATCCTTGTGTTGTTTGACTTCACATTTCACATAACATGAATAAACATAGTATATGAGGTATATCCCCATTCATACAATTCTTAATGAGTACTATCATTTCTCACAACTGGTCTTTTGACCAAGTACAATCCTTCAACCTTAATGGGTTAGAATCATAGAAGATAACAACATACTCCTGACCTCTTGGTCTTCTCAAGTCAACTGACTCATAACCAAAAGATAGATTTTAAATTTACGTACAATTTTCTTATAACAAATAGATAATAATGATAATATGTTACCACTAATATGCATGCTTTTGGGAACTTTTATCACTACCCTTAGTGATACAAAAGATGCCTCTATCATTTATAAACAATATATCTACACATATAAATTATCCTGAGGTGTAAATCTTTCTCAGTCAAAACTTACTCTTCTTGATTCCTGAATTATAATCTCTATATTGATCTATGTTGTTGGTTTTCTAAGAGATCAATTTACTAGTTACTCTTAACCGATTTACAACTCAGTGCATAATAAAACATGAACACTCCACTGTTAAAGTCATTAGAGTTACTCAGTCAATATTATATGAACAAATCTATAATCTTCATATTTGACAGGAGAAAGCTTATATTACATTCAAACTAACTATTTAATATCTATGAACATATATCTGAAGAGAGAATAAATCCTCATGCAAGGTTACCTCAGTTGATCCTTCATGATCAATAATTAAAAGTTCGTCACTGAGTCTTGTAATGACATCATGTAAAGATAATAAGACAATGAATATATCATAATGTCTACATGAATGGACAATGGTATTTCCTCAATATGGTTGCCATCATCATGGAATACATTACGTAAAATACTATCAATTAGCAACCCTTATGGATCAATGCAAAAATGAACAACATAAGAATGGTCAAGGTAAAATACTAACTTAACATAACCCAAGGTTTAACCAGGGTGGGCTAAATTATATCCAAATCTTGGACTCGTACAACCATCTAGACTTCAAGGTTGCACTCTGCAACTACAAACTTAAGAACATCTTACTTTCGCCCTTCTAAGGAGAATTAGGTAGACGACTCTACATAGGGGAATATCCTTGGCTTAAGAATAGATTCGATTCAATATGCACAATGAATACTAGTAAAAAAACATTGATAGACGATATCACTAAATAATCATAATGGCAAAAATGAGAACTGTATGGTTCCATCTCAGTCATCAAACCAAATCACTATATCCACATTAAATTTGGAGCCATTCTTGTTCGATGTCTAAAGACAAAAGAAACTATAGCTATTGGATTCATCGACTTGTTGGGAACTTTTCACAGTCCCACATGCTGAGCTATTGAACCCATCACGGCTTTCACCCATAATTTGCTTAGGTTTAGCACCTCCTTCCACATCCTCCTCACTTGTTTGGTTAATCCAAATAAATTTTAGTGGACAGAAAAAAGTAACGGAGGTGAGAACAAAGGAGAAATAGAAGGACATGGCTTTGGATTTTTTTGCAAGACTTGAAATTAGCCTCATAAGGCTGAAATTTTAATCCCAATTCAAAAAGTACACTCTTATTAGCAGTAGAATAATCTCTTGGTTTTGTACCTATGCAAGCTTCTCTACCAATACAGGTGTCATGATTTTCCAAACCAAAGCATCCATGGAAGATGCTTTCTTTTTATGTTTCCCCTAACTAGTCAAGATTTTATATCAAAATTCCAAGATTGAGAAACGATAAGTTAATCACAAAATTTCTTTAATCTTAACTCACAAGTTTAGTAATGCCCATACCATATTCTTCCAAAGAAAATATATAGAGACAACAATGTGAAGTTCCTTGTTGAAACTCATGGTATCTCTTATTGTGGCGTTGTCAAAAGTTGAAATATGTGAGAAGTCATCCCCACTTCCAAGTTTGCAGGTTGTTTCACAAGAGCCTTTTCTTTTTGGGTTTGCAGGTTGTGGAAACAAGAACCTTTGCTTTTTGGGTTTCTTTGATATGCCACAGTTCTCTATGATTAAACTAAGCCTCTACATGAGTACCCCGTACTCTGCCCACTCCGTTCTATGCTTCTCCTCCTATCTTCAATTGTAACGACCTTCTTTATTGCCTGTTAATTCCTGATAACTAACTTCTATCTCCTGAGATAGCTATATACTCTATCCTCGAAAACCAAAATTGTTCCTCTCATAACGGTTTCTCCTAAAGTCTAATAAGACTCCACTTAAGAGTTGTTAAGCAACTCTCCACTCAGTCGTTGGTAACTGAACTTGAGGTTGTTAAAAGATTTCACTATTAAGTCATAGTATCATAGGCAGAAACTTTGCCTAAACTCTAGCTACATTAGAATGCACTAGAAGTGGAGCGATAAGTCTTTATAGACCACTTCTTTGTTTAATAAAAATCTCCTCCACTATCCTAGATACCCCCAAACAAAATGGGCCACTCCTTTAACTATCTTAACGTGAAATTTCATGTAGACCCAAGGGTTAGCTTTACAATCATTCCCATCTTAACCTCCATTAACAAGCCTATAAAAGCTCTTACTCAACGGCTTGCAAGCTTAAATGGAGTTACTGGCCATTAAAGACCACTCTCGATGGATAAAGCTTCTCTCTCTTTATCCATCATGGTGATAGATCACCATGTTTCCCTAATGCTCAGCCAAAAGCTCTTAGCTCAAGAATATTTACATAATAATAATCTAAAAACATATGTATTAATACCAATAGGGTTTACAATGATGTGACGTAAAATTACACACAAAAAGTGACTAGGTTGAGATATTCTCCCCTTCATGAATAGAAGAAAATCATGTCAATTTTGATTAAACCGAATACGAAATTCAACGTTAAACTACTAACAAGAAACATATTATCAATTATAACAATTACATCATTGAAGACGTCAACACAGTCTCATTTACGACGTAAGGAACGATGTGTTCAATAGAAAGTTGTCTTAGTTGCAAAATGACTAACGTTCAACCTTGACAACATTGATTTCACAAAACGACAAGGTTGTCATTTTCAAGACATCAAAAGATACTAAACAACATCGACAACTTGTCGATTTGATCAACAAGATAAAACCACTAGAATAACATGACTTACCTCAATCGACATGGGTTCGCTAATTTACACCAACACATGGCTTAAGATGGTGACAAACCATTCCTTTTCTTATATCTATTCCCTTCTCTCCGATGATGCTCTCCCTCCATTTCTCAAAGGGGTGGAAATCTATTCCTTGAATGCAACTTGCAATCACCAACTCAAGATTAGTGTATCAATAATTATTTCATAATCCTTATGAAATCATAATATCTTGACAGCTTATAAACACATGTCAATTATAGTCAAATAAACATAACTCATGAAAACATTGATTTTTCTTGACATTTTTACTAAACGTCAAATCATTGAATCATGTGTAATCATCTACTAATTACTTCAAAAGTAAAAAGTAAAACATAGTTAAAGTTAGGAGTGTAGCATTTTTCTTAGCCTTAGATAATTTCCTACTGGTAAATGCTATAGGATGTTCTTTGGTCCCCTTAGTTTGAGCTAGTATTGCACCCATTGATATCCCTGAAGCATCTACAGGTACATGAAAAGGATGTTCCAATCCAGAAATATCAAGATAGAAGCTTCAACAATTTTTTGTTTTAATATGTCAAAAGAAGATTGACATTGCTCATTCCATTCAATATTTTTCCCACTTTTCTTTTTGAGTAATTCCTCCAAAGGTGTTTCTATTGGTGCATAACCCCTAATAAATTTTCAGTGATACCCAATGTAACCTAAGAAAGTTCTCACTTATGTTGTTCTTTTAGGTGGTGGTGGTGTGAGGATAATATTTACTTTCAAGGGATCTACCATCAACCCTTCCTTACAAATAATGTGACCTAATAGAGTCCCAAAAGGTACCGCAAATGTGCATTTCTTGAGATTCAATGATATTTGTGAACTTCTGCATTTGTTCAACATCATCCTCAAAGTCTTTGTGTGGTATTTCACTAATCCACAGACAGTCCAATCATCTAGATAAACTCTAAGAAATCATGAATGAATTCTTTGAATGCATTTACCATTATTCTACTAAAAACTGTTGGTACATTCTTTAGTCCAAAAGGCATTACTGTATATATGTAGGATCCCAATTCATATGCAAATGTTGTTTTAGGTTGATTCTCTTATCTTATCTTTACTTGAGGGTAACTAGAAAATCAATCAGTGAATGAATATATTTCCATTCCAACAACTAATTCTAATATCTCTTCCATGAAGGGTGTTGGGAATGGATCATGGATGCAAGATTTGTTCTACTCTCTATAGTCTCTGCATATTCTTATCTCTCATGATTTCTTATTTTGTACTACCATTGGGCTAATCCAATTTGCTTCGTCAATGGGTTTTATGACCCATGTTGCTAACATCTTGCCAATTTCTACTTTGGCTCTTTTCTTCATGTTAGGATTGAGCTTGTATGGCCTTTTCTTTACTAGTTTAACTCCTTTCAGTTGTATTTCCATTATCCCTGTTTCTTCTTTAATTCCTTTCATTTTAGTAAAGATCCTTGGGAATAAGTCCTCAAACTCAGAGAGAATCTCAATTACTTGTGCTACCACTTTCTCATCTCAGTAGTCTCCAATCTTTGCTAATTTGGGGTCACCTTCCTTTGCAATGTTCTCTTCTCTAATTTTAAGAGGTTTATTGTAATATTGATCCTTTGGTTCAATTAAAACATCTAGCTTTTTTTCTCCTTCTTGGACATCAATGTCTAGATCCTCATTATCTTCATCATCCATTTTTTTGGTTTTATAGCATTTTTGGCTCATATTTCTTGACTGTTGGTCTATCCATTCCACCAGTTTCTATATACCTTCAGATCTTGGTGGTGGTGTGCTTTTCTCTGGGTCTTTTTTTTCTTTCTCTATTACTTGTTGAAAAATTATTTATTTTATTTTCAAAAGTGCATTATGTATAGAGTTTGTTGGACTGTATAAAGAAAATGTATGTATAAAGTCAGCTTGTACTTCCTCCCAATTACTTGTTTCCTTTCTTCTCTCTTGGTTGATATACCAAGTTTGGGCTATTGGTGTCAATGCCCAATAGAATAGATGGGTGTATATAGCCTTGCTATGTTCTTTTATGCTTTCCCATGCTATTACACAAGTGGTTAAATGTTCTTATAGTAGGTTTTTGAAGATGAAAGAAAGCTGGAAGATGAAATAACACAAATGAAAGCATAAACAAATGAGTTATACCTTAAGTATTCAAGCTCTTCCTTCTACTTGATATGGTGGAGGAAATAGTGCACCCAAATCTATCTTCTAACTTTACCCAATTCTAAATTGATGTGGATTGCTCTAAGAATCAACACAATATGGATTTAGTGAGGGATTTGGACTAGAGATTGGCTATGGATTTTGGCATAGTGTGGATGCAAATGGCTTGAGTTGTGAAAATGCTTGGAGGAGGCTTGTATTTATAGAGTTTTTGGGAGGATTTTTTATCAATGGTTGAGGTTCAAAATTGAAATCCAAGGGTGGAGATGAAATGGTGAGATCAAGGGCTAAGATTTGATCAACAATAATGGATGGCTCTAATTATTTTTGAATTTTAAAATTAACCTTGGGAAGGTTTTGCATTAATGAGGATTAAGGCATATGAATGAATTAAAAAATCATTATGGAAGAGGGTGTAATAAAAAATTAGAATTTATGGGTGAGACGGATGAAAAGTGACACATGCATGCTTTTGGCAAAGACATGTGTGAGCAATTTTCATTAAAAAGGGCTCTTGCATGAAAGAGGAAAGGTGAGGTGGAGACACATGTGAGTCCCTTTAAATAAAAAATTGTTTTTTATTCCAAGGGTGTGAGGAGATCGGATAATGAAGGTTTAGGTTAATTAATTAAGTGATTAACTTAATTAATATGGTTGTTGGAAATTAGTGAAGGGATTAATTAGTGGTTAGAATTAATTAAGCAAGGGTTTATTTAATTAATTTGGGTCTAGGGGCTAAGTAGGGTGTGATAGCTAATTAAATAAATGTTATTTATTTAATTAAGCTAGTTTTAGGTTGTAGGCTAGGGGGATTAAATAAATAAGTGTGTTTTATTTAATTAATCTAGTTTAGGGGATGAGAAGAATTAATTAAATAAGTATTGGAATATTTATTTAATTATTGTGAATTATGGTTAAGGTATAGTAATAAATTAAATAAATTAATTTATTACAAGTGAGTGATCGGGATAAATTGTTGAGATGAATGGCTAGGGTAAATTAATTAAATAGATTGGTTTTATTTAATTAATTTGGTGGAAGGGAGAACTAGTGGTGTAAGGATAAGGGAAAGTGGCTTGCGGGGTCAAGGTATTTTCGGTTGTCTGCATTTTGTCCCTCTTTGATGTGGTGTCATGACCAAGTGTGAATGGTGTCAGAACAAAGAATTTTTTAATTTTATCCCGACTGACGGATGGAAGGGAAATGGATGAGGGATGCCCCTCGAGAGGTTAGGTGAAAAAAGTTAATTTTTTTGGGTGAACTCTCGAAAAGGAGGGAATGGTAGTGAAACGGGGTTAATAGAAGAAAAAAAAGGTGAAAATAGGTATTTTTTATGGCTTGGGGAGAAGAAACAATGGATTAGGGCTTATGTGGCAGCTATAGATAGGCCAAAGTGGGCCCAACATGCCACATTTGCACCCTTGAGCTTGTTGAGTTGGATAGAGAAGAGCTAGAGCGATGGCAGGATGAGGCTTTCCACGTGATGAGCACTAATTTGAGCGAGTCCGCAAGTATTAGAGACCACCTACAGCTAGTGCACAGGTATGTTGGCTAACCCTTCTTTGTACTTTCTCAAGTTTTAGGGCATTTATGAGGCTAAAAAGGGGTAGGTTAGGTGGTTTAGTGCATGTGTGCAGCCATGCAATGCATATGGTTGGCAATTTAGCCCCATTGTGTAGATTAATGCATTAGCTATGTATAAGGAGTGGCGCTAGTTTTAGCAGTTGTGGTTAGTGGTTTAGCGCTATCATCTTGTTTAGCACTTAGGTTAAGGGGAATTAGCGTCATCATCTTAATTGGCACATGCCCTTGGGTATTAGCACTTTCATCTTAATTAGTGCTTAGGGATAATGAATTAGCACTTCTAGCTCAATTAGCATCAAACTATAGGTGTTTCAAGCTTTCGAGGCAAAATAGCACCTAAGTTCAGGGGAATAGCACTTTTGTCTCCGTTAGTGCCTAGGGTCAATTCATTAACGCATCTGTTTGGATTAGCGCTTGGGGTTAATGATTTAGCACCTCTGTCTAGATCAACACTTAGGGTCACTCTGTCAGAGCTTCCATCTTGATTAGCGCTAGAGGTTAGTCTGTTAGCACCTCCAGCTGGAGTAGTGGTAGGGGTTGATGGAATAGCACCTCTGTGTGGTTTTTGGGAAACATATTTATTTTTTTGGTTTTTTGGATATAGATTGATCTTCCCGCTTTGCAATTGTGAGAGCGGGAACTCCTATGTTGGTGGTTAGGGAGAGGTTGACACATTCATAGTAGAACTTCCTGAGAGTGCTTGGGTTATGGTTTATTTCAGAGATGCCTCGACTGCAAGTGCATCGAGTGATGATGAAGGCCTTGGTGGAGCGATTGCGGAGTGAGAGTTGCTCATTTCTGTTGCTCACAGGTGAAATGATGATCACCCTAGAGGATGTATGGAGGATCCTATGAATCTCGATCCATGAAGAGAGGATGGTATATGATTAGGTAGTGGGTTTAGTGGTGCTTCAAGGTGTATTTTTCCCAGCTCAAGTGGACACGGATTGCGAGGGATGGGAGATGCTTTGTATTGAAAAGGGCAAGACAATTGAGAGGGGGGGTGAATCAGTTGTAACCAATAATTTAAAAACTAATACATCATCCACTTAATCACTGTTATTGTATTTTAACCATGAAAGCATGAAATCAGAAACTTAAACACATTCACACATGAGACACCAAATTTTTACATGGAAAACTAAATAAGGGAAAAACCACAGTGAGTGTTAGCTCACAATATAATATGTAATAACAATATTGAAAATCAAAGGCTCACTGCCCAGATTGCTCACTGCAAAAGAAGAGGCTCACTGCCAATGGGGTGGCTCATTGCCGGTGGGTGGCTCACTACCAAAGTTGGTGAACTAAGATAGTAGCATCTACACTATGCCAAGGTTTAGTTCCATTAAGGCACAATAAACATCATTTGCTCTGCTCTACTTTTTCACTTCACAATTATCTTTTCATCTTTGCACATGGATACCTTTTTCACAACTTCATTACAAGTATTTATACAATTCATCAACCTTGTAATGATCATCAAGGTCGGCATTACAATCATCAACAATTGGAACAATCTCCAAGTTCGGCAAACATACATACATTAGAATAGGTCTAGACCTAAACAAATTAATGAAAGAGAAAGAATGAATGCAAACTAAACCACTTCTTAGCTGGGACTCAAATGCAATCTTCCACTCAACAACACACCATCGCAAACTCCAAAGCATAATCACAAGTAGTGAAAACAACCAAGTCGGCTAAAACTGGTGTTTAACACTGTTACCATTTTTTCACCACAGCTCAAAATTGGCAGAGCTGATGCAACAAATTTATTTTTAGAGTGAAGGTTAACATTCTTCTATTATAAGTTATTTGCATAGTTATTGTGTTTTAGTGATAATTGCAGTGTTGTTCAGGGTAAGAAAGAGAAGGTCATAGCCATCATTGTCTTGAAGGTATTCAATCTTAGAAGTTGTCTTCTATTCCTACTCCTAATCTCGACATGAACCTACAAAAATGTGGGAAGGTCATATTAGAGCTCTAGATATGAGATCTGTATATCCTATTAGAAGAGGCATAACACTTTGTTCATAATGCATTGATCAATGAACATCATCCACATGTAAGAAGAGCTGAGAAAGAAACAATCATAGAATTTCAATGTTTTATTCTAATCTATTTGTTTCATGTGCAGATATAGGATAAGTCATGTAGCTGATTGAAGACAAATTAGCATGTGGAGTAAAATGGGCTCTCACAAGGGTTGAGCCTAGCATGCTACCCCCAAGTTTTAAGAGGATTGTGGAAAGAATCTGAAAGAGCAACAATGTCACATAAAGACCCTACAAGATAAAGATAGTTGTCACATGTTTCAATCATATCTCAAAAAATACGATCTAGTTTCTTGAAATTTTTGGATATAAATCAGAAGATAATAAGATGCAAAAACCCTTTAAATTTATCACCAACTTAGTTTGTTGTTTTTGAGGAACCATCAGAAGCAGAATACACAACAAAATGAAGATACAGTCGCATATTTTAATCATATCTCACAAAATATGATCTAGGTTCTTGAGATTTTTGGATATGAATCAGACGACAATAAAGCACAAAAACCCTTTAAATTTCTCACCAAACCAGTTTACTATTTTCGAGTAATCTTCACAATGGCGGACCCTCTTTCTTTTGCAAATTTGAAGCTGCAAAAAAAAATATTGTAAAATGATATTTAAAGCAATATCCTATAAATTGCTTATAAATATTCATTATTTATGCAATTAAAACAAAGTAAAGCAAACAATATCTTTTTTTTTAATTTTGCTTTCTTTGAGAAAGATATGGACAAAAATAAGCCTTGTAAGATTAGGCAAATCAGAAGGAAAAGCTGCAGGACCTATTGTAAAATAAATATTAAAGCAATGTTATTTATAAATTGCTTTTAATATTTCATCATTTTATTCAGTTAAAACTATTAAAGCAAATCAAATATCTTTTTCTGGATTTGCTCTATTTTGAGGCAGATGAGGACAATAAAAAAAAACTAAGCTTTTATTGAGCAAATAAAGCTTGTTTCAAAGCAAATTTTGTTGAGGTCTACCTTGAGGAAGATTTTGACAGCTTTCATATACAGATTGGAGGTGATTTGAAAGCATTATTTTTGGCTTTACAGTGGAGCTCGAAAATGGATCAAATTTGCTATTCTAGGAAGATTTCTCATCTTTTTCCTTGGGAGACCTTTGGAGTTATAAATAGGGGAGAAAGACTTAGTTTTTCTAGGTTGATATCTTTGTTTCTTCCTCTCTTGTTCATTTGCAAAGAGCTTTATAAACATTCTTTGTACTTAGATACTCAGTTTCTACTCCTTTCAGTTTTAATAAAGCAGCAGAGTTCTCCTCTTTCATACTTTCTAATTCATTTTGTAATTAATGATCTGATGTCCCATTGTGATTCAACCTTAGAATCCTTTTCATATGTCTCATTGTTGCAGGATTGGGTATGAAAGTTTCATGTAATACAGGTTGCATGTTATGTTTAGCCTTGGTTAGTGGGTTAAAGTTGTGATAAAACTTTTATTTTTCCTTCATGCAAACCTCTAGCTTTCAAGCTTTCATGCAAATTACTTATGTATTGCATTGTTTTTTGTGAAATTGTAAGGATAAAAGGCTTTGTGAGGTTGATTGTAAGTCAATAGATAAAATTCTAGTAAAATATCCTTAGGTTTTATAATTTAATTTTTAGTTATCTTCTTACCCTTTCCTCAGGAAGTCTTTTAGATTAGGTGATTTACCAGGGGAACCAGCCCACTCTAGAGGTTCACTCCAAGTTTTAGGCAACCCACAGGCCTATAAGTGTTCCCATGTGTCAAAAGGTAGCTAAGTTGATAGGTTAGCATTGGGTGCATATCTGATTGATAACAAACACTAAGACCTTTAAGAACATGCTTCATGCACTATTCGGATTACAATTTGCGGACCAATCAAAAAGTAGGAACACAATCAAGAGACATCCACAAGCACATTGTAATCACCAAGACATTCGCACAACCTCTAAACACTTTATCCACAAGATTCTTCAAACCAGAGCACTTGAACATCACTGTTGGCCATTGTCATAAAGAAAAGATCGCTTGCAGACCACCAAATCATGAACTATTTGAACTAAAGGCACATAAGATCATTCTAAACTTAATTCCAAAACTGTAGACTGTAAAACTTAAATGCGGAGCAGAATACATTCTCCCTATCACCATTAAGTATACAAAAAAATTATTTTTACTTTGGTGAATAGAACTAGCTCAAATCTCCACACCGGAGGCTCAAACTTGAAACATAGCAACTATAGACATCCTTTAACAATAACTTCCAATCTGTAAACAAAGATATTCAGTATATAGAATATGCGGAGCAAAACACTGCACTGTACTTCTGCAAGCCAGGAAACTCTGCAACACATTATTTTCACTAGGAGAGCATTTTTTCTCAAAAGCACTTGGAAACTCAATACCAGGAACACTTTCTCATTATCTTCAACACTTATATAAACCAATACAAAGCAACTAACTCCACACAATTAAGCATCAAAACAAGAGCACAGTTGACACCAATGACAACACAGATATGTTGACATCAATGACAACACCGATAAGCACATACTTGCAACAATCTCCCCCTTTGTCATTGATGTGAAAAACTATAAGAACCATTGAGACAAGATTACACATTGATTAATTTCTCCCCCTTTCTCTTTACACATCTGAACTCTTGCTCCCCCTGAGTTTTTCACATGATTTATCTCCCCCTTTGACATCAATGGCAAAGGACATCACTTCTCTTCCTCTACACATACTTGCAAACTACTGCTCTGATCAAACTGGAATTACTCTGTCAATAATACTGCAGTACTTACTTCTATTTGTTAAGAACTCATATCAGCAACATCTACCTGCTCCCCCTAAGAGGTAGCCTTCAAAACATCAATCCAGATCAAAGAATAAGACTGTGGGCACCACTGGACTGACGCACTTCCCATGCATCTTAGTTTAGAGTAGGAGAAGTAATAACCCCTAACTTTTCTATGAGATACTCAAAAGTATCCTTAGGTAGAGGCTTTATAAAAATATATGTAATCTGATCCTTTGTAAACACATATTCCATCTTTACTTCATTCTCTATTACCTTTTCTCTCAGAAAGTGACACCTTATAGATCTATGCTTTGTTCTTGAGTACACCATTGGATTTTTTTAAAAGCTTATTGTTGGGATAAGTTGCCATTAACTTGCAATCCTAACTAATTCATGTCTCTCCAAAGTTCTTGGAATGTGTTCCCACACACAAAAACTTTGAGAGATTAATTATTTATTAGTTATATCACTTTGACTTTTGCAATCAATTCCTAATTGATATATTCAAACTTGGGCATCCATTTTTAGAGTGGGGACCATGAAGACTTTGTTGACTTCTCCTAAGTCTATTTTGAGAGTTTGATAACTCCTAGTGAGTGGGAGTTAAACTTGGGTGTCCCCTTTTGATGGAGACTTATATTTAGACTTGGAGTTGTGCTTTTTATGTACATGAGTGGATAATGTTAACACACCTTGCATGGATATAATGTTGGAGTTAACTACAGTGTTAGAGATGCATGAATTGGATATTGCTTGCATGTGATTAGAATAGCTTGCATGGAATTGCATGTTTTTGCATGTAGCTTGCATGTACTTGCATGTTGTTGCATGTTGATGCATGTTGTTGCATGTTGCTCACATGGACTTGCATGTTGTTGCATGTCACTTGCATGTGCTTACATGTTGTTGCATGTCACTTGCATGTACTTACATGTTACTCCTATGGACTTTTATGACCTTGCATGTTGTTGCATGTCACTTGCATGTTGTTACTTGTCACTTGCATGTTGTTGCATGTTAGTCCTATGGACTTGTATGACCTTGCATGTTCTTGTATGTCAGTTATATGACCTTGCATGTAGTTGCATGTTAGTTTTGTGAGACTACTTGTAGAACACTCCAACTCCAAAAACTTGTAGGATGCTACATCTTAGTGATTTAGGAAATGGGTACCAGTTGCATGTTGTTGAAAATGCTTGCATGTCAATTTTAAGATATTACTTACAGGACACTCCAACTCCTGAAAGTTGCAGGATGGTACATCTCAGTGTTTCAGGTAATGGGTATCAGTTGCATGTTGGATCCGGTGTTTGCATATCACTTGCATGTACAGAACAAGGTAATTCAGAATAACATTGGGGACATCAATTGTGTAAGTTGTTGCATGAGAATTGGTGTGTGTTGATCACTTTAGTTGACTAAAATAGATTGGGCTAACTTGAGCACCCAATCTTGGGACTTTCAGTTGTTACTTTTATTTAGAAATATGTTTCATGTTGACAAAGCTATTTTTGGCATACTTGTGTGCACACATCATGAAGGGGCAGTTAACTCAAAGCTTGGACTTTGCTTGAGTTCAATCTTCTCAATTTAAGTGAGCTTGATTTTTGCATGAGCTTTGGAAGCTATGTTGTCAATTGTAATTTATTATATTTTGAGTTTCAAGCTTTTAGATTTTGAAGTTGTTGAATTAAAATACGGTTGTTGATTTAATTGAAAACCTCATACATTTTCCAGAGAGTTTTTTTTGAGGAAAAAGACTTAGAAGATAAAAACAAGAAGTTTTTTTGTAAAAGACAAAGAATAAAAAAGCAAAGAGATTTTTTTGACTTAGAATAAAAAAGCAAGAAGCTTTCTTATTGAAGAAGCTTTTTTATTGAAGAAGTTTTTTGAAGGAAAAAAACAAGAAGCTTTTTTGAAGTTTTTTACAAGTTTGAAGATTGAAGAAGCTTTTGAAGTGCATCAAGGACTTACAAGAATTTCAGTATTGAATGTAATCTTTTCCAAAGAGATTTAATACAAGCAGGAAACATCTTTGAGTGTGGAGTTTTTTCCCGAAAGTGTTTCTCCTCGTAAATATTGTGCAAGGTTTTTCTCTTCTCTTCTACATTGGTTTGAAAGTGCATAAGCACTTGTTCATTAATTGTTACAAATTAATCTTAATTTCAGCTTTTCATACACAAAATTTAAAAGTTTATAGCAGCAGTTCTACCTTCATTCTCAACATTTGGTATCAGAGCTAACGGTTGTGTAGAGTGAGGGATGCCTTTCTCTTAAAGTGTTGAAGTTTTTTGGCTGCAGTGGGAGCTTTGTTTTGTAGGTTTTGCAGATCTATGAGATTGGAAGCCATTGTATTTTTTTCTTTCAGATGGATATTGTGAAAAGAATCTTTGTTGGGCACTTGAGGCTCAAGGTTATGGATGTTTATGGAGTTGATCCTATGATAGTGATTTGGAGCTCCATTTTGACAATATGTGTGCATTCTCTTGTTTGGTCATTTTATTCCTTTACCTTGTGGTCATGTGCAGTGAAAGGGTGTTTATGTTGGATGGTTACTTCTGGTACCTTAATCACATGGAAAAACACTCATTTCTTGGACTATAGTTTGGAGTGCTTATGTTGGGTTCATGGTTTCAGTCCATGGTTACATGAAAGCACTTGATGATTTATCATTGGTTGTATGGAGGTTGTGGATTTGGTATTTTTATGATATGGACACTCCTGAAAAAACCTGGGTTCTCCTTTCTCATAGTCATGATATTTTGAATATGTAGGTTTTCATAGTTTTCCTGTTTCAAAAGATTGTGGGTTTGTATATGTGTGATATTCCATTATTTCAGATGACATATTTGATGGTGTTCATTGGTGTGAATGTTTGGATGTTTAAATGGTTTCAAATTACAGAGATATGGTTTTGCAGGTTTTACATGTTAATCAAAATCTGTGGTTTGTAGATTTGTGGAAAATTGTGTTCAGACACTTTCTGGATGGAAACAATTTCAGATTTGCAAGGGTGCTTGTTGGGTTCCTATGATCTATGGTTTCTCCTATGTGAATTTATTTGGCAAATCAAATTTAGAGTTGATTCTGGTGTTTGAGTCTTGGAAATATACATGTTATACATGGTTACATTTGTTTTACATGTTACTGATGTGGGGTTGAATATATTTTTCAGTTATTAAAGATTGAAGCACTAATCATGTTCTTTTCTCCTATGAGATGTTGCATGTGTGCAGATCTTGTGAATAAGCTGATGAGGGTTCTATTTGGTAGGCCTCTTCTTGGTCACCTTAATTACATTGGTATTTTTTGTATTGAGACAAAAGGGTAGTTTGGAGTACCTAATTGTTATTCATTGGAATCTATAGTAGTAAAAGTTATGTTGCATAAGAAGCTTTTTTTCACTTTCAGTGGAGTTTTGGTAGTGACATTGATCATGATACCATGCATAACTTGGTATCTCTTTTAGTGGGATTTTTGTGCAGCTACATAATGTGTTCTATCTTCTTTGTTTAAAGATATTGGTTCTAAATTATTGTTGTTGTAGTGTTGTGAGCCATGCAAAATCTTTGATTAAAAGATGGATGATCTTTTGCAATGGTTGTTGGTGTCATAAGAAGCTCTTGGGTTGTGCCTTTAGTTTGCAGTAAGGGTTCTTTGACATTTTAGTTCTATTGACAGAGGATGCTAGATCTTCATGTTTTTTGAAGGGGTGTTGATATCTTGGTTTTTCATGGAGGACTCTTGGAGTTTTTGGTGAGGTGTTGAGTTTATAACTTATCAATTTTTGATATATGATCCTTGTTTTAGAGGATGTATAGTATTATGTCATGATGCACTCTTGATCACGAGTTAGAGTTTTTTGGCATAATACAGGTGCTCTTGGGAGCAAGATATGTTCATTGGAGCATATGATCTTTTTTGAGAAGATGTTAGATCATGATATCTTGATATGTTCCTAATTCTATAGTTAGAACTTTGACAATGGTTTGGTTAAGTTCTCTTTGGTTTTGAAGTATTAATCATTTGCTTGGAGCTTCATGATTGTGCAAATTGCATTTGAAGTTGGCATGGATTGATTGCTAAAAACTCATAGAGAGACTTGGGTGAGGCTTGATATCTCTTGAACTTAGAGATATGTGTTGGAAAGATTTCTCATTGTGAGATGTCAACAAAAGGACCGAGAAGCCTACACTTGGAAATGGATGTGAGTCCATTATAGACCTTATGAGAAGGTTGTCTTTATTATAAGCTTTTATTGCTTGGTGTTATATGCAAGGACAATCTTGTATCCCACTCTTTCTCTACTCAGAGCAGAATACATTCTCCCTGTCACCATTAAGTATACAGAAAAATTATTTTTACTCTGGTGAATAGAACTTGCTCAAATCTTCACACCGGAGGCTCAAACTTGAAACATAGCAACTATAGACATCCTTTAACATAACTTCCAATCTATAAACAAAGATATTTAGTATATAGAGTATGCAAAGAAAAACACTACACTGTACTTCTGCAAGCTAGGAAACTCTGCAACACATTGTTTCCACTAGGAGAGCAAATTTTCTCAAAAGCACTTGGAAACTCAATACCAGGAACTCTTTCTCATTATCTTCAACACTTATATAAGCCAATACAAAGCAACTAACTCAACACAATTAAGCATCAAAACAAGAGCACAGTTGACACTAATGACAACACTGATATGTTGACATCAATGACAACACCGATAAGCACATACTTGCAACAATCTCCCCCTTTTTCATTGATGTGAAAAACTATAAGAACCATTGAGACAAGATTCCACATTGATTAATTTCTCCCCCTTTCTCTTTACACATCTGAACTCTTGCTCCCCCTGAGTTTTTCACATGATTTATCTCCTGTTGGCAAGAGACACTATGTGGCTTCATGAGTGTTGTCATTGATGGCAACGAAGTCCATTCCACACATCCGCAGGACATGGTGTGTCTCTACCAGAAGTCAAATTGAAGAGTGTTGTGGTCCAGTAAGCAAGAACAGAGCATGCAGCAAGGTCCGACAGTTAGGTCCGGATATCTCAGAGGAAGTATCTCAGTAAAGTGTGGACTTAGGGAAGTCAAGAGGAGTACCATGACTAACATATTCCAGAGATTGAGCCTCCGGTGATGAAAGAGTGAAAAGATACAAGAACCTGAGTATTGGGTTCCTATTTGGCAGAGTAGATTGAGGAAGATCTGACCGGCAGAGCATCAGTCCTTAATCTGGATGAGATATTGATGGTGATCAAGCTTCCTAAGGTATCATTCATGATTGGCCAACATGATTGATGACTTCTATAAGCATCTCTTTGATACGCATCACTTGGTAAGCAAAGATTCAGCCAACAAACCAAAGTTTGGGAAGATATTGAGTATTCCGGATGCTGACCAGATAGTTGATGAAATCCTTGGTGCAGATATATATACCAGATTAATTTTAGTATGAAGGAGTGTGTGGAGTATTGAAAAGTACGAAGAATAGTAGAGTATAGTGTGGAAGCAGCTATACAGGTCCAGAATGTGACAGAACAACAACATTAGAACAGAGAAAGAATGAAGTGCAGCATATCAGTATATTAAGCCTAACCGGAACTGAACCTCAGCATATGTGGATGCTCATTATTAGTTCAAGTACTTGGTTTTCTTTCTGTAAACTATTGTAGGCAGTAAGCCTCTTGTGAGTAGTGTGCTCGGGCAGTGAGCCCTAATTGGCAAGTGTCATTTTGTACTATCTTATTCTTTTAATAGAGAATACAATCTTGGGTTAGTCACCCCGTGGTTTTTCCCTTAACAAGGTTTTCCACGTCAAAATCATTGTGTTATGTGTATTGATTTCATGGTTATGTTTGCTTATATGGTTTTGATGTTGCACTAATAGTTAAAGAAGGACATAAAATTGAAGTAATTAAGATAACTGATTCACCCCCCTCTCAGTTATCAATAATTGGTATCAGAGCCAAGTTCCTCCAAACAGAGCCTAATAGCTTGAGGAAGATCTGGGAATCTCAATGGATGTATGGTTTGAGGCAACAACTTCAATCTGCCTTAGATGATCTTGAGTAGTCTCACTATGAAGTCAATGACTTAAAGGAAAGACTCAAACAAGTTGATGATTTCATAAATGAACTAAAAGAGAAACTGAGTATCTCTATGAAAAAGAGAAAGGAACTACTTCAACAACTAGCAAGTCAAAGTGAAGCCAATAATACTAATGAAGATCTGAATGAGAAGAATAAGTTATGTGAGAAGCTATCAAAAGAAGTCATTATGGTAAGACATGAAATGAAATCAGGGGTTATGAAATTCACCCAAGAAATTGAAGAGAAAAGAAACATTGAAGATGACCTAAGACAATCTCTCAAGGAGAAGTCAGAAGACTGCCATAAAATGGATAAAATAATCAGGCATCTAGAATCTGATCTTGAAGAAGCTAGAGATAATGAAGAACAACTTGAGAATCGGATTGTCACTCTTAAAAGGGATCTTCAAACAACAAATGAATACAAAGAGAAATTCAAGATAAGCTCTGTTTAACTTGAAGTTCTTCTTGAAAGCCAAAAGAGGGTAGATGACAAGCAAGGCTTGGGGTATGAGAAAGGTGAAAGCTCTGGATCCGGTCAGAAGAACTCTGGATCAGGAAATCCAAAGAACAGGCCTAGAAGACTTCCGGTAAGATAACCAAATGCTCAAAGATATCCATCCTTCAATGGATACTGCCACAATTGCAATAACTTTGGTCATAAAGCAAATCAGTGCATAAGAAGAATGAATTAGACTAATTCATCCTTCTCCGGATAGTGCTTTAATTGCAAAAGGTATGGTCACAAATCTCATGAGTGTAGAAATATGTAAATGAACAATTCATTCAATGGTAGATGTTTTGCATGCAATAGAATGGGACATATGGCTAATCAGTGTAGATCAAGAGGATATCAGTCAAATATGCAAAGAAATATTGTTTGCTACATATGCAATAGATCCGGTCATATTGCCAAATTCTGCAGAAGTAAGAATCAGGACAAAAAGGGTCCAGTGCATCATAATCAAAACCAAGACAAAGGAAAAGGAAAAGTAAATACGGATAAAATTCAAAGGGAGATGAACAAGATTTGGGTGAAGAGGAGTACAAAAAACGTTGAAGATGGATCCGTACCAGAATTTGGTACTAATATTCCTTCTGAAAACTAAATAGATGAGTTCTGGCTTAGGGGGAGTCACAAAAGATAACAAGTTCCCCCAACCAATCAATTAGTGCCTCAAATTGGCACATGGAAAGTTGCGGATTAAAGGGTTCTCAGAGTAACACCTAATTAAGCCTTGGTAAAGATATGGAAGATCCACAAGAAATTTAGAAGAGGTTAATCTTCCAAGTTTGATCCGGTTCAATAGTCATCTGATAAGAACAAGATTTTCACAATTAGATCCGGTATGATTTGAATTTGAGGTATCTTGATCTGCAGATAAATGGAATGATTGTGAAAGGTAGATAGATTGCTAATATTCACTGAGAATAACTTTAAGTGCATCTTGGTGATCCGAAAAAGTCTCTCAGGACAAGGAGAACAAAGCAACTGAAATAACTTAAGGTATGCATTTATTGCAAATGGAATTAGGATTTGTATAGAAATAAAAGGGTTCTTTTGTTCATCATTGGTACATTTGCATTTGCAAAGAAGAGAAAAGGAGCTCTGCAACAAAATTGTCTCAAGCCTCTCAAAGATCAACCGCAAAAGTCGATCCTTCCAGCAATCCGATCCAGCTCATATCATGAACCCTAGAAGCATAAAAGTTATTTTCCACTCTTGAATAACCCTCTCTGAATGTTTTTGAAAGATGGCTACTCTGAATGTTGTGAAGATCACTGATAGGCCGCGCCTTAAATTTAAGAAACATCCCTACAAATCTCTAGAAGTGGATCCCTTAGGCACATTTTCCAGCATTCTGCATGGGGTTTTGCATGTTGAAGAAGTTAGGGCATACATTTATGTGAATATTGAGGAATTTGAGGAATCCAAGCTAATGGATATATATCATAAGCAGCTAATAGATGAATCATTTGAACTCAAACCTCAGTACAAAGCCATCTCGGACAAGCATTTTGGACAGTGCATTCATTTCCCCTGTTTTGTAGAAGATGAATGGGTCTAGTATATTCTTAGCAGAGTGCATGACAACTTCATATGGTTAATGAGGCCATTTAAGATCACAAAGGATGCCATTAGGGCGGTGACCGAATTGCACTCATCCAGTGGGTTACCTACTCTCAAATCAGTCAAAAACCAAACTGTGAGTGAGGCTACCGGATCTAAATTTGGTAAAAGAGCAATGACAATTAAGGATATAACAGATCCAGATATCAAGTTTGCCGCCATGATAATTGGCTACAAGATATATCACTCCAGTAGAGAGAATTATGTATCCAGAATAGCAATTTACACTAATTATGAAATGTTAAGAAAGAATGTTGACTATGATCTCTGTGAGCTCCTTCTAAACCAACTTTTGGAGAATCTACAGAAGATAAAGAAGGACAAGAACTCTTTCAAATATGGTGGCTTGATACTCTCTATTCTTCTATTACATGAATAAGCTACCCGGATCTAGTGGCTGGATATGGAAAAATGACAGACCTATTGCCATACAAATCAGGGATTACTTGTATGGGCTTGGTGATGCCAAGGCACAAAATACAGCACTGTGGGGTTACTTCAAAAACTTCCAGATCTTGATACAAGCTAGAGAAAGAATCCCCCAATCATTGGTTGAGAAATACAAGGATACAGTGTGCTTTATGGTAGACACTAATCAATGCCTAATGGAGGCAGTGGAGACAAGGACAGTCTGGATCATGCCAATGGGGTATGAAGTAGATGAGAAAATTGTTGAGGTACATGTTCAATGCATGCTAAGTCAGACTAAGGACCCTAAGGCAGAAAGGTTTGGAACATTCCAAGAGCTGAGTGTAAAAGTTCATGTTGAACTGAGACAACCTGAAATTAAGAGGAAAGTGAGAAGAGAAGTGGAAGAATTTGCCAAGAGACATGGAATTTCAAAGGAGGCAGTTGATGCCAACAGAGAAAAGATGGAAAGGGCAGAGAAAGAGAAACAAGATGCAGAAAAAAAAAGTGCTTCAGTGCAAGCCCCCCCTCAGACCAGATCCTCCAAAAGCTCTGCATCTGCCACCTCCAAGAGCCAAAAAGCATCAAAATCGGAAGCCCAGACATCCGGAAAGGCAGAGAAAAGAACAAAGAAAAAGGTAGTAAGATCCTATACCAGTCTCAAGGATGATGAAGAGACAGAGACAAATGAGGAAGTATAGAAAATGAAGAAGAAGAAGAAAACATCAGGTGAATCCTCTACTGGTCAAGACAAGCAAGAAAAGACAGAAGAATTTGTTGAAAAACCTACTCTCTGCATTAATGATATCATCAAATCAGTCATTATGGATGGGAACCTAAAACCAATGACTGAGTTCTATGATGAATATAATGAAGCTGACCAGAAGATCTTGCAAGAAGCTACAGTCAGGTATCTGAATATCTATAATAAGGCATTTATTGAAATCATATCTCTAATTCCCAAAAGCCTAGAGAAGGAACTAGAAATAAGAAAGAACAATGCTAAGGCAAAGGATCTTGAGATCCAGGAATAGATAGCTATTCAGCTCTATCCTTCAATCACTCCAAAACAAATGAATATGATCTTCAAAGATTGCAAGGATGAGTTCTAGAGCAAAGCTAGAATGAATCAGCTTATGCTTGGAGAAAATAACAAAGTGGCAAAAGAGACTGAAGAGATCCTCCGAAATGCCTATAAAAGATTCAATATTCCTATTATAGAGGACTTAGGTGATCCTACAGAGAAAACTGCAAAAGAATCAAAGGAGGTAGGTGAGGAGAAAACTAAGGATCTGGATTCCTCTGCTCTAGAAGAGGAAGTCCATGAAGAAGCAAACATCTCCCTTCCAGTTTCCCCAGCAAACTCCGGATCAAAAGGAGAAGAGAGAATAGAAGAGAAAATCAGTCAAGAAGAAGAGGTAAAGGGAAGAGAAGAAGATCAAACAGAGAAGACTCCAAGTGACAGTGCTGAGGCTACAGAAGGAGAGAAGACTCTATCTCTGACAAGAGACACTGCAGAAACTGTTAAAGATTTCTTGAATAAAGAAATGATGGAGATTGATGAACCGGAGCTACTTCAAGGTCGATTCAATTTTGATTTTCTCTCCTTGGTTCAAACTATGAAGATAGCATCCTTTGCTCAAGTAAAGGCAAAAGAAAAACTTTTGAAGTCTCACATGGAAGATTGTGAGCTAATTGAGATTGCATCTGGTGCATTAGAGAAAATCATGCCATCCTTCCAGAAGGATCTTTCGACCTCCTCATCCGGTAATCTAAAATCTCTTGTGAATTCTGTTAATACACATTTTGATTCCTTAGAGAAGTTAGCTGAAGAAAAGGTCCATAAGGAGTTTTTGGGAAAAATATTCTCTGAATTACAAGGGCTAATAACAAATGATAGGAGAATTATGGATATTGGGATAAAGAGCTTAGAAAATGCTCTTAAAGATGGCAGAGAAATGTATAAATTTTGTCTATCCTGGTCCAAAGTGACAATGGATATTGAGAAGAAAGTGAAAGAACAAGAGGATAAACTGTCAAGACTATCTTAGAATTTTGATCCTCTCACCACATCCATAATAAACTAAGAATGTCAGACTATTGCCATTCTAAATGAACTAAAGAAACTTGAAAAGGAAAGGAAGAACATAATAAGCAGGATGGGTGAACTTAGAGGGATCATTATCCCTAAGTTAGAGGCCATGCATGAGGCCCTAATTGATGCTCAGGCCACAGCCCAGACCAGTGATCTGACAGATCTTAAGAAGGCAGAAGCTTTTGCATTCCTATTCAGTGGTCACATCTCAATTTTGGACAGGATGAAACAGATTTGGGTGACAGAAGTTGTACAGTTGAAGAATACTTTTGCAGATATACTTAAGTATATGTAAGTACAACTTGTATATATACTTATGCAGATATGTATAGATTGATTTTTGAAAATTTTGGTGTGCGGATTCTACCCTTTGCCATTGATGTCAAAGGGGTAGTGAGGAGCAGTGAAAAATGTGGAATCTAGCTAAGGGGGAGCTCTGGTAAAGTGTACATTAGCACAGAGCATCAGCCAAGGGGGAGTTCAGTGTGACAGTCATTTTTCACTAAGTGTTGCCATCAATGCCAAAGGGGGAGATTGTTGGCAAGAGACACTATGTGGCTTCATGAGTGTTGTCATTGATGGCAACAAAGTCCATCCCACACATCCACAGGACATGGTGTGTCTCTACCGGAAGTCAAATTGAAGAGTGTTTTGGTCTGGTAAGCAAGAACAGAGAATGCAGCAAGGTCCGACAGTTAGGTCCGGATATCTTAGAGGAAGTATCTCAATAAAGTGCGGACTTGGGGAAGTTAAGAGAAGTACCATGACTAACATATTCCAGAGATTGAGCCTCCGGTGATGAAAGAGTGAAAAGATACAAGCACCTGAGTATTGGGTTCTTGTTTGGCAGAGTAGATTGAGGATGACCTGACCGACAAAGCATCAGACCTTAATCCAGATGAGATATTGATGGTGATCAAGCTTCCTAAGGAATCATTCATGATTGATCGACATGATTGATGACTTCTATAAGCATCTCTTTGATACGCATCACTTGGTAAGCAAAGATTCAGCTAACAGACCAAAGTTTGGGAAGATATTGAGTATTCCGGATGCTGACCAAATAGTTGATGAAATCCTTGGTGCGGATATATATACCAGATTGATTTCGGTATGAAAGAGTGTGTGGAGTATTGAAAAGTGTGAAGAATAGCAGAGTATAGTGTGGAAGCAGCTATACATGTCCGGAATGTGACAGAACAACAACATTAGAACAGAGAAAGAATGAAGTGCAGCATATCAGTATATTAAGCCTAACCGGAACTGAACCTCAGCATATGTGGATGCTCATTATCAATTCAAGTACTTGGTTTTCTTTCTGTAAACTATTCTAGGCAGTGAGCCTCTTGTGAGCAGTGTGCTCGAGTAGTGAGCCCTAATTGGCAAGTGCCATTTTGTACTATCTTATTCTTTTAACAGAGAATACAATCTTGGGTTAGTCACCCTGTGGTTTTTCCCTTAACAGTGTTTTCCACGTCAAAATCAATGTGTTATGTGTATCGATTTCATGGTTATGTTTGCTTATATGGTTTTGATGTTGCACTAATAGTTAAAGAAGGACAGAAAGTTGAAGTAATTAAGATAACTGATTCACCCCCCCTCCTCAGTTATCAACATCTCCCCCTTTGACATCAATCTCAAAGGACATCACTTCTCTTCCTCTACACATACTTGCAAACTACTGCTCTGATCAAACTAGAATTACTCTGTCAACAATATTGCAGTACTTACTTCTCTTTGTTAAGAACTCATATCAGCAACATCTACCTGCTCCCCCTGAGAGGTAGCCTTCAAAACATCAATCCAGATCAAAGAATAAGACTTTGGGCACCACTGGACTGATGCACTTCCCATGCATCTTAGTTTAGAGCAGGAGGAGTAATAACCCCTAACTTTTCTTTGAGATATTCAAAAGTATCCTTAGGTACAGGCTTTATAAAAATATCTGTAATATGATCCTTTATAGACACATATTCCATCTTTACTTCATTCTCTATTACCTTTTCTCTTAAAAAGTGATATCTTATAGATATATGCTTTGTTCTTGAGTACACCACTAGATTCTTTTAAAAGCTTATTGTTGGGATAAGTTGCCATTAACTTGCAATCCTAACTAACTCATGTGTCTCCAAAGTTCTTGGAATGTGTTCCCACACACATAAAGACTTTGAGAGATTAATTATTTATTAGTTATATCACGTTAACTTTTGCAATTAATTCTTAATTGATAAGTTCAAACTTGGGCATTGATTTTTAGAGTGGGGGCCATGAAGACTTTGTTGACTTCTCCTAAGTCTATTTTGAGATTTTGATAACTCCTAGTGAATGGGAGTTAAACTTGGGTATCCCCTTTTGATGGGGACTTATAGTTAGACTTGGAGTTGTACTTTTTATGTACATGAGTGGATAATGTTGAGACACCTTGCATGGATATAATGTTGGAGTTAACTACAGTGTTAGAGATGCATGAATTGGATATTGCTTGCATGTGATTAGAATAGCTTGCATGGAATTGCATGTAGCTTGCATGTACTTGCATGTTGTTGCATGTTACTCGCATGTTGTTGCATGTTGATGCATGTTTTTGCATGTTGCTCATATGGACTTGCATTTTGTTGCATGTTGATGCATGTTGTTGCATGTTGCTCATATGGACTTGCATGTTGTTGCATGTCACTTGCATGTGCTTGCATGTTGTTGCATGTTAGTCCTATGGACTTGTATGACTTTGCATGTTCTTGTATGTCAGCTATATGACCTTGCATGTAGTTGCATGTTAGTTTTGTGAGATTACTTGCAAAACACTCCAACTCCAAAAACTTGTAGGATGGTACATCTCAGTGATTCAGGAAATGGGTACCAGATGCATGTTGTTGAAAATGCTTGCATGTCAGTTTTAAGATATTACTTGTAGGACACTCCAACTCCTGAAAGTTGCTGGATGGTACATCTCAGTGTTTCAGGTAATGGGTATCAGTTGCATGTTGAATCCGATGTTTGCATGTCACTTGCATGTACAAAACAAGGTAATTCAAAATAACATTGGGGACATCAATCGTGCAAGTTGTTGCATGAGAATTGGTGTGTGTTGATCACTTTAGTTCACTGAAATAGATTGGGCTAACTTGAGCACCCAATATTGGGACTTTCAGTTGTTACCTTTATTTGGAAATATGTTTGATATTGACAAAGCTATTTTTGGCATACTTGTGTGCACACATCATGAAGGGGCGGTTAACTCAAAGCTTGGACTTTGTTTGAGTTCAGTCTTCTCAATTTAAGTGAGCTTGATTTTTGCATGAGCTTTGGAAGCTATGTTATCAATTGTAAATTATTGTATTTTGAGTTTCAATCTTTTGGATTTTGAAGTTGTTGAATTAAAAGAGGGTTGTTGATTTAATTGAAAACCCCATACATTTTCCAGAGATTTTTTTTTTGTAGGAAAAAGACTTAGAAGATAAAAGCAAGAAGTTTTTTTGTAAAAGACTTAGAATAAAAAAGCAAAGAACTTTTTTTTGACTTAGACTAAAAAACCAAGAAGCTTTTTTATTGAAGAAGCTTTTTGAAGGGAAAAAACAAGAATATTTTTTGAAGTTTTTTATAGGTTTGAAGATTGAAGAAGTTTTTGAAGTGCATCAAGGACTTACAGGAATTTCAGTATTGAATGTAATCTTTTCCAAAGAGA
The DNA here is from genome assembly GCA_027924645.1 of Cunninghamia lanceolata. Taxonomy (NCBI): domain Eukaryota; kingdom Viridiplantae; phylum Streptophyta; class Pinopsida; order Cupressales; family Cupressaceae; genus Cunninghamia; species Cunninghamia lanceolata. Next base: position 1,029,924 of record BSBN01000892.1, read on the forward strand.
TTTAATACAAGCAAGAAACATCTTTGAGTGTGGAGTTTTTTCCCGAAAGGGTTTCTCCATGTAAATATTGTGCAAGCTTTTTCTCTTCTCTTCTCTTCTCTTCTCTTCTACATTGGTTTGAAAGTGCATAAGCACTTGTTCATTAATTGTTACAGATAAATCTTAAATTTAGCTTTGCATACACAAAATTTTAAAGTTTATAGCAGCAATTCTACCTTCATTCTCAACATTTGGTATCAGAGCTAACGGTTGTGTAGAGTGAGGGATGCCTTTCTCTTAAAGTGTTGAAGGTTTTTTGGCTGCAATGGGAGCTTTGTTTTGTAGGTTTTACAGATCTGTGAGATTGGAAGCCATTGTATTTTTTCTCTCAGATGGATATTGTCAAAAGAATCTTTGTTGGGCACTTGAGGCTCAAGGTTATGGATCTTTATGGAGTTGATCCTATGATAGTGATTTGGAGCTCCATTTTGATAATATGTGTACATTCTCTTGTTTGGTGATTTTATTATTTTATCTTGTAGTCATGTGCAGTGAAAGGGTGTTTATGTTGGATGGTTACTTTTGGTACCTTAATCACATGGAAAAACACTCATTTCTTGGACTACAGTTTGGAGTGCTTATGTTGGGTTCATGGTTTCAGTCCATGGTTACATGAAAGCACTTGATGATTTATCATTGGTTGTATGGAGGTTGTGGAGTTGGTATTTTTTATGATATGGACACTCCTGAAAAAACCTGGGTTCTCCTTTCTCATATTCATGATATTTTGAATATGTAGGTTTTCATAGTTTTCTTGTTTCAAAAGATTGCACAGGTTTGTATATGTGTGATATTCCATTATTTCATATGACATTTTTGATGGTGTTCATTGGTGTGAATGTTTGGATGTCGAAATGGTTTTAGATTTACAGAGATATGGTTTTGCAGGTTTTACATGTTAATCAAAATCTGTGGTTTGTAGATTTGTGGAAAATTGTGTTCAAACACTTTCTTGATGGAAACAATTTCAGATTTGTAAGGGTGCTTGTTGGGTTCCTATGATCTATGGTTTCTCCTATGTGGATTTATTTGGCAAATCAAATTTAGAGTTGATTCTGGTGTTTGAGTTTTGGAAATATACATGTTATACCTGGTTACATTTGTTTTACATGTTATTGATGTGGGGTTGAAGCTATTTTTCAATTATTAAAGATTGAAGCACTAATCATGTTCTTTTCTCCTATGAGATGTTGCATGTGTGCAGATCTTGTGAATAAGCTAATGAGGGTTCTATTTGGTAGGCCTCTTCTTGGTCACCTTAATTACATTGGTATTTTTTGTATTGAGACAAAAGGGTAGTTTGGAGTACCTGATTTAGTTATTCATTGGAATCTACAACAGTAAAAGTTATGTTGCATAAGAAGCTTTTTTTCACTTTCAGTGGAGTTTTGGTAATGATGTTGATCATGATACCATGCATAACTTGGTATCACTTTCAGTGGGAGTTTTGTGCAGCTACATAATGTGTTCTATCTTCTTTGTTTAAAGATATTGGTTCTAAATTGTTGTTGTTGTAGTGTTGTGAGCCATGCAAAATCTTTGATTAAAAGATGGATGATCTTTTGCAATGGTTGTTGGTGTCATAAGAAGCTCTTGGATTGTGCCTTTAGTTTGCAGTAAGGGTTCTTTGACATTTTTAGTTCTATTGACAGAGGATGCTAGATCTTCATGTTTTTTGAAGAGGTGTTGACATCTTGGTTTTCTATGGAGGACTCTTGGAGTTTTTGGTGAGGTGTTGAGTTTATAACTTATCAGTTTTCGATATATGATCCTTGTTTTAGAGGATGTATAGTATTATGTCACGATGTACTCTTGATCACGAGTTAGAGTTTTTTTGGCATAATACAGGTGCTCTTGGGTGCAAGATATGTTCATTGGAGCATATGATCTTTTTTGGGAAGATGTTAGATCATGATGTCTTGATATGTTCCTGATTCTATAGTTGGAACTTTGACAATGGTTTGGTTAAGTTCTCTTTGGTTTTGAAGTATTAATCATTTGCTTGGAGCTTCATGATTGTGCAGATTGCATTTGAAGTTGGCATGGATTGATTGCTAAAAACTCATGGATACTAAAGAGACTTGGGTGAGGCTTGATATCTCTTGAACTTAGAGATATGTGTTGGAAAGATTTCTCATTATGAGATGTCAATAAAAGGACCGAGAAGCCTACACTTGGAAATGGATGTGAGTCCATTATAGACCTTATGAGAAGGTTGTCTTTATTATAAGCTTTTATTGCTTGGTGTTATATGCAAGGACAATCTTGTATCCCACTCTTGCTCTACTCGGCAAGTAAATGATCTAATAGGTGTTGCCCACCTGATTATTAGATGCATTCTTTATATGTATCTTGTCTTCTCTTTTACACTTGTCTTGAAAAGGATTGTTGAGAAGTAGATGCATGGGTTTATGGATTTCTGTTGTTCTCATTACTATTTGATCTTAAGCTATGGAACTAGTTCTAAGGATTTGTTTTGAAGAGGTATAGAAATGGTTTGTGGTTTTTGGGCTTATTCCCTTTGTTGTGGGAATGTTTGGCTAGTTTGATCTACTTTCAGTGAGAGGTTAACATCTATTGCTGCCATGTTTTCATCATAATTTAGATGTTAGATGATGATACCTTTTCAGTGTGGGAGTGTTGAAAGAGATCTTACTTTACATAGTTTGGCACAGGTTAGTGTGGTATAAAGACATGGCATGATTTTGCAGTTTCTCTTTTTCTTCGTATATTTTATTCTTCTTGAAGGTTCTCATGTTTATGGAGTTGAGGTTTGCATTGGAGTCAAGTGTTATTGTTGTTAGCAATAATTTGGTAACTCCTTGATCTCTTTCTTCATTGGTTAAGAGGACTTGGGAGAGTTATTTAGAGATTGGTAAAGAGAGATGTTTTATGCATATCGTTATATGTTTTGACACTATATGGTAGAAGAGTTAGCCACATCCTCTAAGAGAAGTGCTATAAGAGGATTTGTAAATGCCTTGATCTTATTTTTAAATTTGACATTACCCATGCAGTGGGAGTTCTTGAATCTATATGCTCTTTATTGTCATGATATCTTCTTCGTTATCTCAGTTTGTAGGTTATTGATGTGAAGATGATTTTGCATGTTTCACTAGTTGGATCTACGAGTTGTGCAGGTTTAGTGGGTTGTCTTTACCCATTGGTTGCATTGAAGACTTGGATGTGGACTATCAATATCCATAGATCCGTTCAGTGTTATTGCAGATTTTGTTTATTGGCCTTGTCTTTGGTCATTTGTATATTGGTATGTTGCATTGAGATGAGAGGATGGATGATTATCAGGATTGTTTTACAGGGACTTGATTGCAGTTTTGGGTTGGTATGTTGATGGCACGGAGTTCTACCTATGATGGTTTTGTTTACCCTGGTTTTGAGGTATGGATATTTTGGATGAGATAGCAACTTGCTATGGTTGTTTTTCCATTTGGTATGAGTGTGGCAGACACTCAGAGTCTTCTATTATCATATGATTTGATGCTTGTGTTCATGTTGAGATTGGTGTAGGTTTTAGTGACAGTTGATATGTTTCATCCTGGCATGTTTCTTATTTATCATGGGCGACATGATGTGAGGAGTTCTTGTTTGAGATGATGGTTATCATGGTTACTTTAGCAGGTATCTTATTGGAGCACAAAAGTATGTTGAAGAATCAATGGTACATTGATGGCTAGGGATGTTTTTCCCTGTGATTTAAAGTTTGATTATATCCTTTAGAGTTATTGCAATGTATAATGTCAAGTGGGAGAATGTTGGGATAAGTTGCCATTAACTTGCAATCCTAACCAATTCATGTGTCTCCAAAGTTCTTGGAATGTGTTCCCACACACAAAAAAACTTTGAGAGATTAATTATTTAATAGCTATATCACTTTGACTTTTGCAATCAATTCCTAATTGATAAGTTCAAACTTGGGCATCCATTTTTAGAGTGGGGACCATGAAGACTTTGTTGACTTCTCCTAAGTCTATTTTGAGAGTTTGATAACTCCTAGTGAGTGGGAGTTAAACTTGGGTGTCCCCTTTTGATGGGGACTTATATTTAGACTTAGAGTTGTACTTTTTATGTACATGAGTGGATAATGTTGAGACACCTTGCATGGATATAATATTGGAGTTAAATATAGTGTTAGAGATGCATGAATTGGATATTGCTTGCATGTGCTCAGAATAGCTTGCATGGAATTGCATGTACTTGCATGTTGTTGCATGTTGTTACATTTTGATGCATGTTGTTGCATGTCACTTGCATGTGCTTGCATGTTGTTGCATGTCACTCCTATGGACTTGTATGACCTTGCATATTGTTGCATGTGCTTGCATGTTGTTGCATGTTAGTCCTATAGACTTGTATAACCTTGCATGTTCTTGTATGTTAGTTATATGCCCTTGCATGTAGTTGCATATCAGTTTTGTGAGATTACTTGCAGAACACTCCAACTCCAGAAACTTGTAGGATGGTACATCTCAGTGATTCAGGAAATAGGTACCAGTTGCATGTTGTTGAAATGCTTGCATATCAGTTGCATTTCAGTTTTAAGATATTACTTGCAGGACACTCCAACTCCTGAAAGTTGCGGGATGGTACATCTCAGTGTTTCAGGTAATGGTTATCAGTTGCATGTTGGATCCGGTGTTTGCATGTCACTTGCATGTATAGAAAAAGGTAATTCAGAATAACATTGGGGACATGAATTGTGTAAGTTGTTGCATGAGAATTGGTGTGTGTTGATCACTTCAGTTGACTGAAATAGATTGGGCTAACTTGAGCACCCAATTTTGGGACTTTTAGTTGTTACTTTTATTTAGAAATATGTTTGATGTTGACAAAGCTATTTTTGGCATACTTGTGTGCACACATCATCAAGGGGTAGTTAACTCAAAGCTTGGACTTTGTTTGAGTTCAGTCTTCTCAATTTAAGTGAGCTTAATTTTGCATGAGCTTTGGAAGCTATGTTATCAATTGTAATTTATTATATTTTGAGTTTCAAGCTTTTGGATTTCAAAGTTGTTGAATTAAAAGAGGGTTGTTGATTTAATTGAAAACCCCATACATTTTCCAGAGAGTTTTTTTTTTTTTGAGGAAAAAGACTTAGAAGATAAAAAGCAAGAAGTTTTTTTGTAAAAGACTTAGAATAAGAAAGCAAAGAACTTTTTTTTGACTTATAATAAAAAAGCAAGAAGCTTTTTTATTGAAGAAGCTTTTTGAAGGGAAAAAACAAGAATATTTTTTGAAGTTTTTTACAGGTTTGAAGATTGAAGAAGTTTTTGAAGTGCATCAAGAACTTACAGGAATTTCAGTATTGAATGTAATCTTTTCCAAAGAGATTTAATACAAACAGAAAACATCTTTGAGTGTGGAGTTTTTTCCCGAAAGGGTTTCTCCATGTAAATATTGTGCAAGCTTTTTCTCTTCTCTTCTCTTCTCTTCTCTTCTACATTGGTTTGAAAGTGCATAAACACTTGTTCATTAATTGTTACAGATAAATCTTAATTTCAGCTTTGCATACACAAAATTTTAAAGTTTATAGCAGCAATTCTACCTTCATTCTCAACATTTATAGCACTTGTATTGTCACAAAATATTGAAATTGGTTCTTCATACACAACTCTTATGTCCTTCAATGTTTGCTTCGTCCAAAGCACTTGAGTGCAATAACATGTTGCGGCAATAAATTATGCTTCTACAGTAGACAAAGAGACTGAATCTTGCTTCTTGTTCATCCATGAAACCAATCTGTTACCCAAGAGGAAAGCACCTCCACTTGTACTCTTTCTGTCATCAGCATCTCCAGCTCAATTTGCATCTATACAAGCACTGAGAGTGAAATCAGTATCTTTGGGATACCACAATCCATAGTTTGAAGTGCCTTTTAAAGACCTTGTGATCCTCTTGACTTCCATCATTTGTTTTCTTTGGGATCTTCTTGAAATCTTGTCACAAGACAGACTGCATGCATTATGTCAAGTCTGGTATGGGTTAGATAGAGGAGTCCTCCAATCATAGACCTATACTTTTTCTGATTAGTCTTAGGTGATTCATCATTTTTTTTCAGCTTGCAACAAGTTGCCATAGGAGTACATACTAGCTTAGAATCCTTTATTCCAAACTTCCTCAATAATTATTTCACATACTTGGACTGAGAAATGAAAATTCCTTTTTCTGATTGAGTAGTCTATAGTTCTAAAAAGAAATTCATTTCACCAAACATAGACATCTCAAATTATTTTTGCATTTCCTCTGCAAATCTCTTACACATAACTTCATTGCCTCCAAAGATAATATCATCAACAAGTACTACAATAATCAGAATTTGATCATCATTGATTTTGAAATAGAGATTGTTGTCAGTAGTACTTTTATTGAACCCTAATTGCAACTAATACTCATCCAATCTTGCATACCAGGCTCTAGAAGCTTGCTTAAGTCCATACAAGGCTTTCTTCAATCTACACACCATGTTACCTTGGTCTAATGACTAAAATCCTTCCAGTTGTTCAATGTAAGCCTCTTCTTCCAGCTCTCCATTCAAGAATACAGACTTCACATCCATCTGGTACACTTTGAAGTCTTTGTGTGCTGCAAATGCCAAGAACATTCGTATTGCTTCAATCCTTTCTATAGGAGCAAAATTCTCCTCAAAATCTATGCCTTCAACCTAAGAGTATCCTTTGCATACCAATCTAGCTTTGTTTCTTACTACTTCATTTTCATTCATCTTGTTTCTGAACACCCATTTAGTTCCAATCACATTCTTATCAACGGGTCTAGGAACCAATTCCCAAGTTTGCTTTTTCTCTATTTGCATCAGCTCTTCTTCCATGGCTTTTACCCAACTTTCATCTTTGCAGGCCTCATTTATAGTCTTAGGTTCATTCTGTGAAAGTAAATAGTAGTTCACATGTTCCTCAATATCTCTTTTACTTATCAATACCCCTTTGCTTTTATCACCAATAATTTGATCTTCAGAATGATTAATCCTTACATACCTGGGAGTCTTAACATCACTTTTTGGAGTTTTTTCTTTAAATTGACTATCCTTTTGTTCAACTTTTTCTTCATTCATTGTAGTATCAGGTTCATCTGATTCATAGCCACTCAGATCTGATATTCTTTCCCTATCTTCATCAACTTTCACATTTGTACTCTCAATGATCTTTCTCAATCTCTTATTGTAGCACTAGTAGGCCTTATTCTTAGTGGAGTATCCAAGAAAAATTCCTTCATCACACCTAGCATCAAACTTGCCTAAGTCTTCATCTCTTCTGATATAACATTTTCTTCCAAAAACTTTGAAGTATTTCACTATAGGAACTCTTCCATACCACAATTCATAAAGAGTTTTAGTACCATTACCTTTGACTTAAACTCTATGTTGAATGTAGACAGCAGTATGTATAGCTTCTCTCCAATATACTTCTGGTAGATTTGCCTCCTTCATCATGGACCTAGCAACCTCTTGAATTGTCCTATTCTTTCTTTCAACAACTCTATTTTGTTGGGAAGTTCTAGGAGCAGACAACTATCTTTTTATCCCATGTTCTTCACAGAAGGTATTGCATTCATTTGATGTAAACTCTCCTCCTTTATCATACCTTAAGCACTTGATCCTCAAATCTAACTCATTCTCAACCATCACCTTGAAAACCTTAAAATTGTCTAGGGCTTTTGATTTATCCTTTAAGAAAGTAACACAAGTCATTCTGGAATAATCATCAATAAGCAAGATAAAATACATGTCTCCTTGCAGACTTCTTGTTCTTGTAGGACCACACAAATCTGTATGCACCAGCTCAAGCAGTCCGACAGAGAATTGTTCTTTACTTTTGAAACTTGTCGTTGTCTGTTTTCCCAATTGACATTCCTTAAAAATAGTATTGGCAGGCTTCACAAGCCTAGGCAAATCTCTCACAGCTTGTACTAAACTTATCTTCACCAAGTTGTCAAAATTGATATGACACATCTTCCTATGCGACAACCAACTCTCATCTATCTAAGCCAACAAACAACAATCATTAGTTCCTCTCAAATGATAAACATTACCTCTAGTCTTCTTACCAGTAGCAATCACTATTCCGGAGCTTTCCATGATCTTGCAACCATTATCCTTGAATCTTAGATCATACCCTTTGTCATACATCTGACCAACACTTAAAATATTATGCTTCAAACCCTTCACATATAGAACATCATCTGTGGTATGCTTACCATCAAAAGAAATAGATCCTTTTCCACAAATCTTACCAGTTGCATCATCTCCAAACCTAACCCGTCCTCCATCATACTTTTCCAAACTTATAAACTTACTTTTGTCACCGTTCATATGATGTGAGCATCCACTATCAATAATCCATTCATCCTTATCCTTCTCAACCTGAATAGACAAAGCACTTCCTTCCACTAGCTTTTCTTCCTTCACACAGCTAGCAGGATTAGTAGACACAGGATCTTCTTTAATAGCAATAAACAAGCATTTATTTGCACTAGTATTAGCATCATCAGACTCATCATCTATTACACCATCATCATCAAGATCTCTGACATAATTACATTTTTTCATGACTCTAGGTCTACTTTCAAACTTCTTCTTACATCTCTCAATTCTCTCCGGACACCTGGAGGCATAGTAGCCAATCTTACCACAAGAGAAACATTTGAATGATAGCTTTTCTTTGAACTTACCGGTACCTCTTTGCATTCTATCCACAAAGTTGGCTTCAATCTCATCAAGGTCATCATCAAATTCCACATCGTATTTTGAACTCTTGAAGTCTTTTCTGAAGTGTTGGCTTTGAAAGCAGTCTCAATCTTCGGCAGGGCATCACTAAACTCTCTCATTTCAAAAGTTGTAAGCTTCTCGAGCAACTAATCCTTTGAAATCCTTTTCACACTCATAACCTCTTCAATTGCTACCACCTTGTGACTATAGGATTTAGGTAAAGATGTAAGAATCTTCAGCACAAGCTCATCTTCATCAACAATTCCTCCAAGACCTTTGATTCCATTGACAATTTCATCAACTTTTTACATGTAGATTGTTATGTTCTCATCTTCACTCATCTTCAGGGCTTCATACCTCACCTTCAGGTTTTGCAATTTGGCACTCTTTACAGAATCATTTCCTTCATAAATTTTTTAACTTATCCTAGATCTCATGAGTAGTCTCAAAATCCATAACTTTCACCAACTCAGTGTTAGATAAGGAATTTAACATAGCATCTCTAGCTTTTCCATTTAATTCATATTGTTTGACTTCATCTTCATCTGATGGTCCATTTTGAGGAATAGTATACTTTTTCTCTGTCATCTTCCAAACATTATAACCAAGAAAAATGAGACGACTTTTCATCTGTACCTTCCAAAGAGCATAATCTGTTCCATCAAACTGCGGTGATTCCTTCCTGCGTGCCATCCTGGATCTGCCTCGAGCTGTTAGGCTCTTCACTAAGGAACCCTCGCTCTTATACCAATTATTGAAAAGGGAAAGACAACTTAGAGGGGGGGTGAATCAATTGTAACTAATACTTCAAAACCATTAATACATCATCCACTTAATCATTGTTATTATATTTTAACCATGAAAGCATGAAATCAGAAACTTAAACACATTCACACATGAGACACTAGATTTTTATGTGGAAAACCCAATAAGGGAAAAACCACGGTGAGTGTTAGCTCACAATATAATATGTAATAACAATATCAAAAAATCAAAGGCTCACTACCCAAATTGCTCACTACAAAAGACGAGGCTCACTACCAATGGGGTGGCTCACTGTCGGTGGGTAGCTCACTACCAAAGATGGTGAATTGAGATAGTAGCATCTACATTATGCTAAGTTTCATCCATTGAAGCACAATAAACATCCTCTTCTCTACTCTACTTTTTCACTTCACAATTATCTTTTCATCCTCACACATGGATACCTTTTTCACAACTTCATTACAAGTATTTATACAATTCATCAACCTTGGAATGATCATCAAGGTCGGCATTAAAATCATCAACCATTGGAATGATCTCCAAGGTCGGAAAACATACATACATTATAATAGGTCTAGACTTAAACAGATTAATGAAAGAGAAAGAATGAATGCAAACCAAACCACTCCTTAGCTGGGACTCAAATGCAATCTTCCACTCAACAACACGCCATCGCAAACTCCAAAGCATAATTGCAAGTAGTGAAAACAACCAATTCGGTTAAAATTGGTGTTTAACACTAAGACCTTTAAGAACATGCTTCATGCATGATCCATATTACACTTTGCGGACCAATCAAAAGGTAGGAGCATGATCAAGAGACATCTACAAGCATGTTATAATCACCAAGAACATCTGCACAACCTCTAAACACTTTATCCACAAGATTCTTCAAACCAGAGTACTTGAACATCACTGTCAGCCACTGTCATAAAGAAAAGATCACTTGTGGACCATTTGAACTGAAGGCGCATAACATCATTGCAAACTTAATTCCATAACCGCAGACTGTAAAACTTAAATGCAAAGCAGAATACATTCTCCTTGTCACCATTAAGTATAGAGAAAAAAGTTTTGATGCAGAGGCAGGGGTTCAATTCAACACAATGGAGACATATTTCACAACACTGGGCTCATACCCACAAATTCTTCAAATTTCATAAGCTTTCCATCAAGCAATATTTCTCTTCAAAAGGCACAATTAGGGTCTTCAATACTTCAAAACCTAACAAGGTTATTAGAGGTCTTCTTACCCCTCTATAACTCAGACACAACCAATCTAAAACCTTACTCAAGTCTGCACTCTTCAATTGTTGTATATTCCTTCACAAGCCACCCAAATCCTAGTAGCCCTCCAAATGATGAAATTTAGGCATAACTTTCAAAAGAAAACCCAAACCCACAAAAGAAATAGATTTTCAAATACCCATTAATCCTTTTCAAAACATACCTCAAAATCTCATATGGTTCCCTGGAGCATCTCAATAAAAAATGGACTGTCACACTAGAAATGATCACAATTAGCCCTACAAACTTGGTTTTTTTAGCATATCTTTTGGAGAAGGCTGCAAACCTAGAAAAAAATCACCTTTCCAAATACCCTTTTGGAATTTATTTAACATATGTTGAAATGGGCATAGGTTATTTTGAAACAACACCCTCTAAAGTTCACTGGTAATTCTGGTTTTAGGCCTATTTATGCTCCTTGAAGCTAAATAGTCTTGGCAACTATGACATTCAATACCCAAAGGGTCCCCTAATCTTCAACACAACATTAATGGCACTTAAAGACACTTCAACAAATGATTCTTGAAGGATTTTTGTGACTATTCAATGTGAAAGATTTCAAATTATATTAATATTGTCTTATCTATGACTGCCATAATTCTTCCTTAAGAAGACAACAAACAAATGGGCTCAAACACTTATAGTTTCATCAAATCCTAATATCGCAATACTCCTTTATATCATCCTTCAAACATTTACACCAAGAATGGTTACTAATTTCAACAACCAAAACATAAAATCATCATTTTGCTATCAAACCCTCAAATAGGGTATTCAAACCTGCTTTTAGTAAAATGGATATAACTTTTGCTAAACTCAATAAAAAATGATGTAACTAGTTGCAGATGAAATATTATTCAGAGCCCTTTCCAACCAATCTAATTTCATGCCATTTACAGTCTGTATAGGGTTGTACCAAAGTAGAAACAATGACTGTTACCTAAAAAAGTGCAGAAAACAGGGTCTTTTCATTGATTTTTCACCAAAGACTTTTACAACCACACTTGCCTTGAGGTTTACAACCATATTTAAATGTTTTACCACACCAACCAATGGTAACAACTAACCTTCTCACTACTTGACTCTCCACCTTCCTACTCATGAAGATACAAAGCCACAAATGACTGTTCAACTTCCATAGTTTGTCCACATTTACAACTTTTGACAATATTACAAAATATGGCAAATAATGACTCCAAGTAGACTAATTACATGATACAATGGTCTATTATGACCTTATTGGACTCACAAGACTCAAAATACCTCAAAAACCTAGCATAAGACCATATTTACAAAAGTTGACATGGTGCCCCTGCACCAAGTTTTTACTTTGGTGAACAAAACTCACTCAAATCTTCACACCGGAGGCTCAAACTTGAAACATAGCAACTACAGACATCCTTTAACATAGCTTCCAATTTGTAGACAAAAATATTTAGTATATAGAATATGCAAAGAAAAACACTACACTGTACTTCTGCAAGCCACTTGGAAACCTTGCAACACATTGTTTCCACTAGGAGAGCAAATTTTCTCAAAAGCACAACTCAATACCAAGAACACTTTCTCATTATCTTCAACATATATATAAGCCAATACAAAGCAACTAACTCAACACAATTAAGCATCAAAACAAAAGCACAGTTGACAACAATGACAACACAGATATGTTGACATCAATGGCAATACCGGTAAGCACATACTTGCAACACTTTGGTCGGCAGCCCTCAGGAGAGGTCTCAGTGACTTCAAGTTGTACATATATGGACTGATTGGAGGAGTGTTGATGTCAAATTGGTGCTCTCATGGGTTTCCTATGGGGTGTGGAGATTGTGTAGAGAAGATGGTAGCTCGGGGTGGTATATGTGTGGGGGCCATGCCTATTGATCGACTTGTATCATGATATGCACATGGTGGTGTATAGGAGTGGAACGAGCATTGGTTGTGGGGTGATGCTTCTTCACATCTAGGCCTGGGAGCATATTGTAGTTACTAGGCCAGTATGTCAGCACGTGAGGCCACAGTTTCAGCCTTATATTTTTGCATATACCGATATTCTCCAGCATCACCAGTTGGGGAAGTTAGGAGATTTTGAAGGTGCATTTTTTATGAGGCGACCTCAATCATATGGTGGCCATATATAGGATGTGAGCCATGGCTAGATGATGATGTACATCTTCTATTTACTTGGTAGTCGCGGTATCTCATAGGGAGGATAGCTCACATTTTGGATTGGTACCTCCTCAATCAGGTTCTACGCCAGTTTGGATTGCGGCAGGATGAGCTGTAAGTATCAATTGTTTTTTCTTGGGTGTAGCGAGATTGTGGATGATGGGGGCTGAGTTGGGGTTAGCCATGGTGATCACAGAGTTTGATTGCCTGGTGGTAGTGGATTGGGACTGGGGATCAACAGTTATAGATGTGGGGACTACACCTGCATACGACGCCTAGTGGGCATAGGCTAGGCTAGTACGGTTGACCATTCCAGTGGGTCAACCAGGAGCAGATGATGAGCAGGAGGAGCAGTATATTATTGAGACTGATGTAGATGATGATGATGGAGACATGGATGGAGATGGAGATGAAAGTGATGGTGGGGTGGGGATGCTATTCCTCTTTTGGCAACAGCTGTAGTGGGGGCTGCTAGGATTGGACCTTCAAGTGTAGGTCCTTCTAGTTTTGGTTCTGGGTGCTAAGTGCACTAGAGGCTAGAGGTGCCACCAGGTGGGGGAGGTGATGGAGATGATCCGGACACCTTGAGGGCTCGTGTAGTAATCCTAGAGGACTAGGTGAGGTAGCTGCAGGTAGAGCAGGACATCTTGCGAGCAGAGTGAGATAGTGCTCTTGTGGAGGTGCAACATCTTCAGGGGTTGATAGATGGGGGAGGAGGGGCGAACGGGGAGAGGGTTGCATGGCAGCAGCAGAGCAGTAGGTGTCACAATTACAGGTGCATGTTGCACAGTTGCAGACACAGGTGGCCGATGGCCAGGTAGCATGACTACAAGCACAAGTGTTACAACTACAGGGGCAGGTGCAGTGCTACCAGCAAGAAAGGGATGAGGCACACCAAGATATGGGCCTAGGGATGGTAGATGTCCTAAGAGGAGTACTGGGGTAGGGGCACTAGGTGCTTCTTTATTTCTCATTTTTGGTATTTTTGATATTTTGGGTTGAAAATGGGTTTTAGTGGTTAATAAGGTCATTTATGACCATCTCCTATGTATTCAATTCATTTTTGGTTGTGGGTTTAGTCATTGGTGGGAAAAGTTAGAAATTTGCAAAAATTGTTAAATGTTGCCAAATTGTCATGCAACTTTTTTTCAAAAGTTGTCAAAAATGTGGTTTTCAGTTACATGCAATTGTTAGAACATGGGAATCAATTGTAAACAGTTGGAAAAAGCATTAATATGCTGAAATGGTCAAAGGCAAGCATTATTATATGGATTTTTTCAAACTCGGAGTGAATGGAATGAAGTTTTTTGGTGTTTTTCTATAGTTACAGCACATTCGGATAGATTGTATGGCCTGTATGGCCCATGTAATGACCTAAAATCAATTAGATTGTGTGGGCATGTGAATCTACTTCATTTTTCTTTTTTTTGCATCAATTTTCATTGAGATTTGTGAACGTTATGGCCATTTTAGTGAATGTTGCCCTAATCTAACAAAGTTTTCTAAAATTTACAATCTGAAAACATGCTAGTACAGCCATGTATGGTATAGTATAGGCCTAAAACTAATTCTCAAAGTTGAAGGCAGGAGTCTAGTTTCATATGCTTTTAGTTTGAGCAAATTTGATTAAGTTTTGAATGAGTTATGCCATTTTTTGTGAGAGCAGTTTTGTAACAGTCCTAGGGTTTACACAGGAACAGTCTTGTTTTTGCCCTAGTCCGTATAAAGAAACCCTATCCCATTTTGAGATATATTTAATAAGGACCAAAAGGGTATCCAAAACAGGTTTTACATTTCCATTTACAGGTTGTTTTGAATATTTATGACCAAAAACATCTAAATTGTTGCCCCCATGTTTTAGGCTTTAAGAGCAAGATGCCAAGAATGAACAAAAATGCACATTTGCATCATTTGTATTGAAACCCTATTTAGAATGTGTCAAATTAGTCTTATTTGAGTTCTTTCTCTACATCATTTTGGTATCACAGCTAGAAGACCCTGAGAGTGCAAGGTATGCACCAGGACAAGAGAGTTGTGAGAGAAAGTTTGTTGCAGGTATGAAAGAGAGTCAGTGACTTATATCCTCCAATAGTGATGAAACTGGGTAGAAGGTGTGTAGATTTCTTCCACTAAGAGGAAGTGGGTAGAAGAGGTCTTGGAGAGTGCATCTTCTAGAATCATGTTGGGTAGAGGATAGTTGTGTGTGTTGAGGTATTGGGATACCAAAAGAATGGAAGTGTCGAGGAGAATAATCCATGAAGACCTGAAGAGTAAGAAGTTGTCAATCAAGCAACAAGAGATGAGAAGAGAAAGGAGTGAGATGAAGAAGAAAGATGAGAAGACAAAACAAGTAAGTATTTAGCAAGAGATAACAGGGCTGCGAAAAGATTTGGAACAAATGCAAAAAACATTTGAAGAAAGAATACAGAGTATAGTAACAAGTGTGTGGAGTTGGAACATCACCATTCACAAAGTTGTCAAGTGGCTGATAAAAGAAATTGTGAAAAGAAGAAAGAGCCAGCAATTGAGAAGGAAGATTAATAAAGTAATCAAGATGATGGAAGAGCCAAAGCCATCCAAGGAAGAGGAAAAAAATGAAGAAAATGAGTCCATTGAGACTCAAAATTTTGTTTCTAACAATATTTGTGAGTATGTGTTTACAAGTGTAGCAGATGAAGATGGAAAATAGTATAAAGAAAAAGGAGAATTAAATGCAGTGTATGAAGATTGTTATGCAAATGTGGCACAATATGGTGAAGAAGAGGTTGCAAAAACAACAGAGGTATTGGTTGTATTTTTTTTATTTTATGGATGATGAATATGCTGACAAATTGTATTCAAATGATGAAGATGAAGACATGGATAGTGGTAATGCAACATATGAACAAAAACTAGAGTTTTGGAACCTTGAAGTTGAGAAGATGCTAAGTAAGAGATGGTGCAAGAAGAAGAAGAAAGACCCAGGGAAAGTCAAGAATGCAGAACATACAACAAGGTGTAAAAAGAATCAACTTTTGGAAATGAATTTCCAGTTGAATGAAAAGTGGTAGAAGAATTGGAAGACCAGGAAGAAAAGAAGAACTGCACTCAAGTGGGACTTGAGTATTCTTCCCCTTAGGTGTATGGTGCAAGGGCATTGGGTGCTTCATTATTGCTCATTTTTGGTATTTTTATAATTTTGGGTTGAAAATAGGTTTTAGTGGTTAATAAGGTCATTTATGACCATCTCCTATGTATTTAATTCATTTTTGGTTGTGGGTTTAGTCATTGGTGGGAAAAGTTGGAAAATTGTAAAAATTGTTAAAAGTTGTCAAATTGTCATGCAACTTTTTTTAGAAAGTTGTCAAAAATGTGGTTTTCAGTTACATGTAATTGTTAGAATACGGAAATCAATTGTAAATGGTTGCAAAAAGCATGAATATGCTGAAATGGTTGAAGGGAAGAATTATTGTATGGATTTTTTCAAACTTGGAGTGAATGGAATGAAGTTTTTTGGTGTTTTTCTGTAGTTGCAGCACATTCTGATAGATTGTACAGCCTATATAGCCCATGTAATGACCTAAAATCAATTGGATAGTGTGGGCATGTGAATCTACTTTATTTTTCTTTTTGTTTCATCAATTTGCATTGAGATTTGTGAAAGTTATGGCCATTTTAGTGAATGTTGCCCTAATCTAACAAAGTTTTCCAGAATTTACAGTTTGAAAATGTGCTAGTATGGCCATGTATGGTATAGTACGGTCCTAAAACTAATTCTAAAAGTTGAATGCATGAGTCTAGTTTCATATTATTTTGGTTTGAGCAAATTTGATTAAGTTTTGAATGAGTTATGACATTTTTTGTGAGAGCAGTTCTGTAACAGTCCTAAAGTTTGCACAGGAACAATCTTGTTTTTGCCCTAGTGTGTACAAAAAAACCCTAGCCCATTTTGACATATGTTTAATAAGGGCCAAAAGGGTATTCAAAACAGGTTTTACATTTCCATTTCCAGGTTGTTTTGAAAAGTTATGACCAAAAAGGTCTGATTTGTTGCATCTAGTGACAACAATCCATTGTTGTTTGGAACATTGTGTCAAACAAGCGTAAGGGTCATGCATGTTTTGAAAACCTTAAAGTATGTTGAAAATAGGTCTAAATACACCAATTTTCCCTTATTTCATGATGTCCTCAATGATGGAATGCCATTAGGTTGTTGTCCCATGTTTTCATGTGTATTAGGAAGCTTTTAGGCATTAGTTGAAATGAGTCATTATGTGAAGGGTATGAGGGTAGTAAAGTTGAGTTAGATCAGTCATTTTTTCCTTTGCATCAAGTATAGCATCAGGCATATGATGTCGGGAGAGAGACGCAACACTACCAGACTTTGTACAAGCGCATGGTTCCTGCAGTATAACGAGCGAGTTATAGGAGCCGGTATGGGGCCTCTGCTTCTCGGAGGTCTGGGTAGTCTAAGCATTCTTTGCAGTAGCCACCATCACAGTAGAAACCTCCTCCTTAGTGGCCACCATAGAAACAATCGATGGGCCACCTCCATCACAATCAGTAGGACCGTCCCAGTCAGGGACTTCTTAGAGGGATAGCTCCTCATGACTACTTATACATTTTTTTATTTTGATGGCTCTATGGAGTCTTATTGTATCATGACCATTTTTTGTATATGGATATTTATGGATTTATATATGAGATGATTATTTTGGCAGCTTATGATGTGTTTATGGATGCATTGATGTATTT
The DNA here is from genome assembly GCA_027924645.1 of Cunninghamia lanceolata. Lineage (NCBI taxonomy): Eukaryota > Viridiplantae > Streptophyta > Pinopsida > Cupressales > Cupressaceae > Cunninghamia > Cunninghamia lanceolata. Next base: position 1,047,661 of record BSBN01000892.1, read on the forward strand.
ATGGATGTGTTTTGATTATGTTATGGATGCATTTATGATTATGTATGGATTATGATATATGTGTGGATTATGAGGTGGATTATGCTTTTATGATGTATAGGGATGTATTATGGATGCATTATGTTGTTTATGATATTATGGATATGGATGTTTATGATTCTATGGATAGAATTATGGTAAATGTATGGATTTATGGATTATGATGATGCATATGGATGTTTTTGATGGATGACATGATATGATTATGATGTCATGCTTGTTAATGATATGATGTGATGATGATATGATATAATGTGATGATGTTAATGTTAATGATGTCAATGAAATGATACGATGATGATGTGATGATATGATATGATGTTATTAATGATTATATGATGTGATGTGGATTTTAATGAGGGTTTTATGGATGCATTATAGTTTGATAGATGTATAGGATTGTGGTATATGGGTGTTTATTATGTTATGGCTATGGATACATGTGATGGATTATTATTTATGTGGTGAGATGCACTATGTGATGGTTTATGGTTAGATTACGATAGATGTTATGACTATGGATATCATGTTACATTATGATGTGGACGATGTTATGTAGATTATTATGATGTGGTTTATGATGGATGTTATGATTATTATGATGGTTATGATATGGTTTATGATCTAATGATGATGCAGTGTATGCAAGATGTGGCGGGGATGGAGGATTCTAGTCATGATACATGGAATGTTAGTGTCATTTGTTATGTATGTAAAAGCAATTTTGGGGGGTTAGATTCAGGCCTAGTTAGGATTGGGGATGTTTTTGATGGGGGACTTTTTGGTGTATAACCCTCGATCACTTGACAACATTGCAATATAAAGCCACTTTTTAGGTCACTTGGGTTGGGTGAGTTAGAATTAGGTTGTAAACTAGATTATCTTAGGTGTTGGATGGCAAGAGAGATTTTTCTACCAACCCTAGGTTAAGTTATGGGATGGGTTTGTTATTAATGCAAATCCAAGGTTAGATTAAGATGGTTTGTTGGTTGGATAGGGAGTGATGTATGGCTAGGTGTTAGTGGTGGAAAATGTCATATCATCTCTATAAAAACCACATGATCCGGTTGATTTGGGGTTTGCTGTGTTGGTGGGGAAAGTTTGCTGGGTGAGCAAACATTCCAAGGGGAGAAAGGGTGGTTAGGATTACCAGAAGCAGGCCATAGACGGTTCTATGGAGTGGGTTGCAAGAGAGATTTTCTGCCACAAAGAGGATATTTTTACCAAGGTATAACAAACCAAGGTGATGATGTATATCCATCCTTTGCATGGACTAGACACGCAAAAAAGAGGGTGTGTTTACACATAATTAATTTGGGTCTAGGGGCTAGGTAGGGTGTGATAGTTATTTAAATAGATTCTATTTATTTAATTAAGCTAGTTTTAGATTGTAGGCTAGGAGGATTAATTAAATAAGTGTGTTTTATTTAATTAATCTAGTTTAGGGGATGGGGAGAATTAATTAAATAAGTATTGGAATATTTATTTAATTAATTGTGGACAATGGTTAAGGTATAGTAATAAATTAAATAAATTAATTTATTATAGGTGAGTGATTGGAATAAATGGTTGAGATGAATGGCTAGGGTAAATTAATTAAATAGATTGGTTTTATTTAATTAAATTAGCGGAAGGGAGAATTAGTGGTGCAAGGATACGGAAAAGCAGCTTGCGGTGTCAAGTCATTTTTGGGTGTCTATAGTTTGTCCTTCATACTTGGGTATGTCTTTGTATCCTCCTTGCTCCAGTAGGTATCTCACCTTGATAACAAGCTTACATGTGGACCAATCTTTTACTGAATCTTTGTGTTGACCACCAATTTTCCACATTACATACTAGTGTATGATGTATTGCTTCTATTCTTCTTTGTTCCTCTAAAAAGATTATCTCCATTACCTTCAAGTATTGTTGGAGGTCTTTCATCCTTGAGAACTTAGGTAGTTTGATGTGGGAGATTCCTCTCATAATGTGATTAATATGATGAGATATCTTAGACTTCTCTGTCTTTTGGTCCTGGTTGATGGTGCATACCTCTTGTGGTGGATTTTCCTTTGATGCAAAGGATTGTGATATGTTTTCCTTACTAATATGAACCATACATATCCTCCTAAATCCTATTATTCTCTGGGTCTTGAGCTTCAGTTCATTTTTGATCCGTGCTTCTAGGACTTCTTTACTATCAGTGTTGTCATTATCATTCTCTACCTCTATTTCTCCTCCTGAATTTGGTTCTTCTTCTATTTCATTTGTTTCTAATCTTGATATTGTGTAAATGTTCTTAGGGTAGTCATCGTTTTCTTTTGCATGATTAGATTCTTCTATATAGGCCTCTTCCATGGGTAATCCTAAAGGTATGAATACAATTTTATTACTATCTACAAAAGATAATTCTTCGTGGGAATCCACTATGCCATTGGCATCTACAAACCATCTTAATCCAAGTAGTGCATTGAATGAACCTCCTTGTTCTTTCATAGCAACAACCACAAAGTCTACTACCTATTTGATCCCCATTAGGTTTACCTCTACTTGTTTCCATGTTCCAATGGATGACATGCTAGACCCATCTGTCAAAGTAATATCGTAGGGTGTTTGAGACAATCTAGGTCTCCCTAGTTGTTCTCAAAGCTTCTTAGTTATCATGTTTATATTTGCACTGAAGTATATCATGGCATTTTTGACCTTTTTATGATTAATATGAGCATCTACTAGTAGTGGTTTTGTCTTCCAATATCTTTCATTTCTGCCTAATTACCTGATTGGATTTCGTGGTATGCTCTCCTTATTCCAATATTTTGTAAATTGCTTAAATTTCTCCATAAGATTATGTTGTTGCATTAGTGATGTAAATTGTTTGAGCATTGTAACTTCTTCTATGAATAATTGATTCTCTTGTCTCTATTTCTCTTGTTCTTGTGTCACAATTTGTTTTGTTTTCTGCACTATCTCATCATGTTGTTTCTTATCCAGAAAGAATATATCTCCATCCTTGCTTTCTTCTCTCTCTGATTCAGTAGTATCATTTCCTTTTCCTCCGGTGTTTGTTCCCTGTCTTATGACTACTACCGCTTTTTTCTTTTCCTTTATTTTTATCCATTTTATTTTTCCATCCTTAACTCTTTTTCTTTGGTTTTCTTCTTCTAATGAATATATGTTTGTGTTGCCATCCTTATCTCTTTAACAGGTCCTTAGGACTTGACATTCTTCTTTAGGGATTCTCTGGATTACTCTTGCCCCTTTTTGTTTGTCCAAGTCATCACCTTTTATTTGTTGTGGTGCATTTTGAAAGTATTGTTGTGCTTTATCACATGTAAATAGGTCATGCTCTGTGTTGTTGCAGAACATGCATTGTCTTCTTCTTTCTCCCCAACACTCATTAGCAAAATACCTGGTTTGCCGCATTTATAGCAAGTAGCTTCACCTCCCCTTCTACCTCTACCTCAGTCTCATCCTCATCTATAACCTCCAAAGTGTCCTCTATCATCATTACTATAGTTATTTTCATATGGTACATTTTGGTTTGTATTCTAGATAGTGTTCATGTTTTTTTGATTTCTCCATGAAGGTTGTTTATAACCCTGATCCTAAAGATATAATGGTCTTTCTACTAGGCCTTTTACATATGCCATGGTATTATTTTGTGCTTTTTTCTTGTGATTTGCATTATACCATGAGTCATTTTCATCCTCATCTTCTCTTACCCTAAATATTCCTGATGGACAATCCGATGTTTCATGATCATCCCATTCTCCACATAATCTGCAATAGATTGTATTGTTCTTTGTAGGTAATGCTTTGATATCCACCTTCATTGCGGTGACTTGTCTTTCTCCTTTTAGTTTCAGACATTCATTCCTAATGTGCCCCTCCTTAGTGCAATAAGAACACCATATGTTAGGCCTCTTTTCTTCCTATTTTGCCAAAATCTCCTATTTAAGTTTCAACCGCTCTAATTCCAATCTTAGTCTTTCTAATTCCATGTTTTCCTTGTTTTTATCTTGTTTGTGATTCAATTCGACAGGCAAATGTGACAACTTTTGCATATGTTTCAACTATTCTACCATCTAGAGATGCTCTGACATCTAGGCTTATCTCGGATGTAAACCATTCAATCTTTTGCTTCTCAGTCAATGGTTCTTCTAGTTTGTGGACTGTTTCCTTAAATCTTTTGTCAAACTCCTTTATAGTTTCTCCATCTTTTTGTATTAATTCTCTCGTTTTGCTTACTCCTTCTGTAGGTATTTCCAGAGTTCCAAAATTTTCTAAGAATTCCTTCTTCACTTCATCTCATGTTTTCTCATGTTTAGGACATGCCTTTGTATACCACTTTAAAGCATCATTCCACAATGTCCCAATAAAGTCAAATAGTTTAGTGTCATCATTGGTTATATCATTCTAACTCCAAATTGATTCTAGAATAAAAACATGCTCTGCGGCTTTAGTTGTATCCTTCTCAAATATTGGTAATTTAATTATGGCATCCATCTTACCTTTCTTTTGTTTTTTCTGGAACATCTAATGTTTTACGGTGGTTTTCTTCTTGATTTCTCTTCACCTTAGGTTTTGGCCTTTATATTAGGGTTTTATGTTCCCTTCCTTTATCTCTCCGCAATTGGATATCAAAATACTCTTTTCCCAAAATTTCTTCAAAATCTTCCTTAATCTCTTCTTCTCTTTCTTTCTCACTGTCAACTTGATCTTTTCTTAAAATTCTTCTTGCTTTACAAGGCACCCGTGGTGACTCCTGGTCGAGTGGGTGTGTCTCTTTAAATTACCTTTTCATTCTCGGAGATACTTTTTTCATTTATAAATGACATTATGTTTTTTGTAGGTGACTTTTCACTGTTTTGTCTTATACTTCCAGAACTAATCTCTTTATATACCACATCTTCTCTAATCTTCATTATACTTTGATTTACCAGGTTGTCTAGGTAATTTGTATCCAAATTTAAGGGCTGGAGGTTTCATATAGGATTTAGTAATTCTTCCCATTTTTTTGTCAACTCTAATTTGAATATTAGCAAAATTATGTTGAAATTTAGGAGTTTTATATATTTGCATTAGGGCTAGGGTTTGGTTATGTTCTTCCCTCCACATACTTCTTAGCTAATCATATGCATCAATTCTTCCTCCTATACTTTCTAGAATTTCTATAGCCATGTCAATATGCATTGTGATAGGTTCATGATTCTCTATATCTCTTTGTATCAAACTTGTGGTAGCCTCTATGGTTGTTTCATCCATCCTTTCTTTTCCATTTATATTTTCCTTTTCGGCAACACCCACCTTGGTGCACTCGGCAGCACCCTCATTAGCACACTCGGCAGCACCCTCATTAGCGCACTCATCCAACTTATTATTTTCTTCCACAATTTCTTTTTCATGTTTTCTACTTGTCTCTCTTGCCTTCTCCATCCTTCTATGGTACCTTTCCTAACATTCCTAGGTTTGTTTTTGTCTCTCCTCTCTTCTTATCTCCATTCTGGTTAGTATAATTTCTCTGATCTCCCTTAATATTTTGTTATCTCCTTTTGCCATGAGTGTTTTTGATTTGGAGTTATATTAATCTGTATGTATCCTATGGTTGTCTCATCTTGAAGAGTTACCTCTTTTCAATAATCTTTTTAGATCCTCCCACTATCCCATTTGCCATCCCCTTAAGTTCCTGCCCCCTCTCACAAGGGTAGGAACTTGAGAGAATTCAAAATCTTCCGCATATCATAAAAAATTTCTTATCACTCTAGTTTCCTTACTTTGCCCTACTCATCACTTTTCCTTTTTATTGTTTATCCCCTCTTTTCTTCATTGTCCTTTTCTAGGGTCTCAACAACAGAATGAAATGTTGGCAAGAAATGGGAGAGAAACCAATCTGGAGATCTGGTCCTCAGTCAAGTCTTTAAAGTCTAGTTTATACCCCAATCAGACAGTGAGAGAATCATAGATAAACGTTAAGGAAATTTGTAATGTGATACAATATAAGTAAAGTAAAGCATTCATAAGATGCATATACACATATCATAACCCTTAGATCTCCTTTATATATATATATATATATATATATATATATATATATATATATATATATATATATATATATATATATATATATATATATATATATATATATATCATTAATTGGTATAAACATGTTCATACCAACAGGTCTAAGTCTTTGCCTTAGACATATCTATCTCATACTCTCTTACTCACTTTTACACTCTTGCACTCTTACTTTACATTGCTTACATGTATCTCCTATATATCTACATAGAGGAGTGTCCTTTCTCAAAATACCTCTTTATGTGTCAGCTCTATCCTCCGCATGCCTTTTGCAGTAACCTGTGGTAGGTTTTGTTGGGTGCCATGTACTCTACCAATAATTAACTTACATTACCAATAAGAAGAAGGCATTCTTTCCTTCCCATCTCCACCACCCAGATTGAATTTATTTGAAATGGTACATTACTATGCTAATTGTGGAGGTTGGGATGGTTGAGATAATGCTACAAACTTGGGAGAAACTCGGGATAGTAAGCCAATTTCCAACAAAAGTCAATATAGCATTCATGTAGAATTGAATTAGTCATTAGGTTCCTAAACCAACTCAAACATCAACAAATTCCTTACACTGCATGTTTACATTGTCAAAGAAAGACCGAGGAATGTAGAGGATAATGGAATTCAATTGAGCTGACAATCTCAACTCTTAACAACAAATGATTACATGAATCTTTTGATTTAGAAAGAGCAAAGGAAGAAAGAAATTGAAGAGATGAAAGTCAGAAAGAGACAATAAATAGAAGACATAAAGGTAGCATGAGTTTTTGCAAGAGAATTGAAGGAGCAAGCAAAGTTAGATAGATACCTTCAATGACAAGCAAGAGAACAACAAAAAGTATTACAAAGGTAGGAAAAGGAATAGAAAAAGGAGCAATAGAGGATCCAAACGGAACAAGAAAGAAGGGAAAAAGAGCTTGAGTTGGCAAGGAGGGCTTTAGAGAGATAAAGGAGTTTAAGCAATCCACTAAACCCTTTACTTGAAATCATGCATTGTTTAGGGATATGATGAACATTCATGTCCCTCACTATTATGCTATAATGAATTGTACAGGTTTGACCCCATCTCATGTAACTAGCACTCTAATTCAAGCAACAAGGGAGGAGAACATGGCTGGGATAAATTTCTCAAGCAGCTAGGCAACACCAAGCTCCATCACATCAAGTCCATTATCTTTTTCCCCATGGTTTGAGTGAAATTGGGAGCAAGCAATCATTGTACACAAAGAAGTTTCTATTATAGCCTAGGGAGGCATGTTTTTTGCATTTTGTATATCGATCGTAACTATATCTGCTATCATTTTTGTATTTTATCTTATATTAATCAAAGGGAATTTTATATTTATGTTTGTGATTTGTCAATTATATTATTTTTGTAAATCCCAAATGCTCAACATAAAACTTGTTTGAGTATAGTCATATGCTGGGGGCATGATAGTGGTACACCCCAACTTTTGAGGTTCACATGGGATTTACATTCTTTACTATTTGAGGAGGCATTTTCTCATTTCAATCCTTTGTCTGGCTATAAATGGAAGGTGAGGTCATCATACCTCAATGAGGAAATGACCCACCTAGTTTTTACTTTTTTTTCTTTTTATCTTTGATGTGTATTGTTTAGGCCACCTAGTCTACAAATTTTGACTTAATCACGCGTGTAGTGAAGTGGATAGGTTAAAAATTTTCTTTTCAGGGGTGTGCTTCCACATTTACTCTATGCACTTCCAAGTTTATTTTCAGGGGTATCCAAGTTGTCTACCATGTGGAGGACGACAAGAGGTGGAGACATGTATTTTCCAAGCCATTTTGAAGGCTGACTAATAGTGGAGCACAAGGACCCCCGGTAGCAGTAAAAGATTATTGAAGTATGTGTTGACCATGCCTCGAGGTGAGCAGACACAATACCACGTTCAACTGAAACATGCTAACATCAATCGCTCACCACCTCCTACTTCTTTCCGAACCTACCACATTTACTTCATGGGCTTCCACATTTCTATGTATGGGATGACACCAAGATTCGAAGTGATGGCACCTTCAATGTTGTAGTATGCAACATTAATCTTGCACCAACACCTCACTATCAATCCTCTTCTTCCAAAAAGCTTGTTTTATTTGGCACCAAAAGTTGTTCACTTCAACTCTCTATTAGTTTAGACTAGTATGAAGCATTAGCATTAGGGAGACTTGATTATGCCAAGGCATTTTTAGTGTTAAGAAATGTTGTACTTATCCACATATTAGTTTGATTTGTACACTGCAACATAGATTAACCCAAAATGCCTTTAGGAAACCAAGTCTTTCCAAGGATACCACCACATACTAGCTTAATAAATGTAGTCATGTTCTCTAGATGAATGTACTCCTTATTGATAGGTTTCTTTACGTTCAACTTCATGTATTTCAAGACACAAGGCTTGTCAAGTTTTACATGGTATATTATAGTTATCTTTGACAAATTATTCATGCTAACACTCTTGCAAAAGTATTTTTAGTTTAGACATCTATATGTAGTAGTGAGAACAACATTTTTAAGCCCTATTTCTTGTCATATCATGCATTCCTAGATGCCATAGTTATTTTCTTCCCATACAACATCTTGACTCATGTTTTACTTCTATAATTTAAGGGTAATTAAGTTTGTAAAACAACTCAACAAATGTCATAAATAGCTTCTCTGTCATATGAATTACCCTACAAGTAAGTGAAATAAAAGGATAATCATTATTTTTTATGAGATATTCCATGTATATGTTAATAATTGCATTACCTAGTTAAATCTCAGCATGAATAGATAATATTTAGTTTAAAATACTTGGATAAATTCATGCTACTAAAATCTGATTTCTCCTAGACATTTAATAATCCATTTTGAGTTTGAATAACATACTATACTATGAGTAACATTATAAGACGTATCAACTATGATCAAACCAACATAATTAGCTTATCAAGATAACAACCAATTAGAAAAAAATTAAACTGTCCACCTCACTGCATGGGTGGTTGAGCAAAAATTTGTAGTCTTCGTCTCACAAGGCACCCTACATTATGTATACAAATGAAGTGAAGCCCTCTAAAATTGAAGGAAAGGTGCTAATAAGTTCCATGAAAGATGAGCATTTAGATAAAGCATTTAACCAACTCATTCATAGAACATATAACTGTTGTCACATAGAATTGCATCCTGCTTAGAGAGTCCAAGCATTCTAATGACACAATGGGAATGATCTCGAAGTGTGGGACTTTGTGAACTAAGATTAGACCTCTAAAGAAGGCTGGTTCCTCATTCTAAGCCTAATGCTTAAAGGAATATATCTAAACCTAGTGCTAATGTTGCAGGGGGAAAGGGGTAGAAGGAAACATAAATAGAAATTAGGTGATTGATGGGGAGCCTCAGTCAGCAAGACTTACTCCATCGGCCACCTTGAAACTTATCACTCTGACCTTTAAAGTCACTCCAACGTGAGGTTCGACAACCCTGACTATCGGCAAGAACAATACCATCGGCAAAAGCTTATGAACCTTGGCTGATGTGCCGATACACCAACTTAGTATATGTTTGGCGTGACTTGATATTACCGGTGGCAATACGCTGATTCACCATTATGACCGATCACCATTTGTATCTGATGAAAGATACATTCTCCACATACATTCTTAACATGCTTTTGTGATATGCATTTGCAATAAACATTTGGTGAGACTCTTGTCTTCGGTGAATGTTTCCAACTCTTCTGTCGATGTCGCACCTTTGCCCAATGGCATCTACCTTCGGCGTATCCTTCCTTATCGGTTGGACTTTCTCCAGAACCGCTGATAATCTAATCACTCTGATCTGAACCTTAGGTCGCGACTTCCGTTCAGTAGCTCGATCCTCCCTTCGGCCAGACTATCCTCATCGCTTTGAGCGAGGAATGCTTTTCTGATGGCTTCTATCTCATTGATAACAACTCCAACTCCTCCAATCCAAACCCTAGCACATGGGGATGCTAGGTGATCTACTGTGCACACTCCGATTTGGTCCTCTATGTCGCCGAACAGGAAAATGAAACAAGAAATAAATGGATATGGTACATTGAAGCCATTCCATTGATTTCGACAGAAATCTCACCAGTGGAATGCTTCACATCGACATTTTACAACAATGAAAACACAGAAGGGAATGGAAATCTACAGCTATGCAATTAAGTATTTACAAAGAATGGAAAACAAATTGACAACACAGAAAAGATCAATTTCTCCTTCACAATGCTCGATTACATTCGCACAATTGCATTCAATTACAATATCCTCAATGCTTGATTTTGTTCATCTCCCTAGCTTTATAAACTCGCCAGAGGAATGCCAACCCTATTCCAAGTGGCTAGGAGGAAAACTAACCGTCTCCAAGCGGCTGGGAGTCCAACCGTCTCACTACTAACAATTTGACAAACGTGACCTAAGTCCCTTGGGACTTACAAAATGAACCTAGATACAAACTGAAATTACATGCATTGGTCAAATAGACCTTATTACAACCTAAAACATGATTTTCTAAACAAAACATGATTCAAATGCCTCATGGAGGCCACCTTGTGTTAGGTGCTCCTGCACCTTACACCCCACCTAGAAAAGAACTCATGTCCCATGAGTTGAGTCTGTGTCTTGCACCACCTGTATCCTTTGCTGCATCATGCCTTCCTCATGATCTCTAGACTACAACTTGCTTCCATGGAATCAAAAACTCATGCCTAGCATTATAGGCTCTACTCACACCTCGCCATGAGTGAGTGCTTGCAACCAAACCCATACTTTTCTCGCCATTCTTCCTTACTGTCATCTCTGCCTGAACACTTGCGTTCAAAACCTTGTTTGATGCTTCTTGTACTGCTGCTATGGTAGAATTTGTTTTCCTTCCAACTCTTGTTGGCTCTAGAGGACAAACAATGGTCCCTATGAGGATAACATCCTCTTCTTTCCAATCAACTCGTGGCTACCTATAGACCTGCTCTTTGACCTTCTTCTGATCTATTTCAGACATTACCATCTGATCTCCATCATTCAAAGCTGAAATCACCTTCAAACTGTGATCTTTAGAAACCCCACTCCTTAAGGTATCCTCAACTTTCCTTATCTCTTCTTCATGCATCTTCACAAACTCTTTCTTACCCACCAAAATAATCTTGGCTGCCTTCTTTGCTTCAGTATCCTCTTGCAATGGTGTCATCACAAAAGTCTTTCCATCCTTCTTGATGGTGTATGTGTTAGCATATCCATCATACAATGCTTGCCTATCAAATTGCCATGTTCTACCTAAAAGTAGGTGACAACACTCCATGGGCAAAATGTCACATAAAATCTCTCCTTATATTCTCCAATCTGAAAATCAACATATGCCTGTTCACTTACCAAAAGTGATTGACTTTCACTTACCCAAGATTCTATATAAGGAGTTTGATGAGGAATCCTTTCTATGTTCAATTTATCCACCATTTCCCTAGACACCATATTATCTATTCAACCAAAATCTATGACTACCTTGCATATTTTACCTTTGCTTTTGCAATTGATCCTGAAAAGAGCTCTCCTTTGTGATGGTTCAGTCTGCATTGGTTCTTTGAATAGTGTCCTCTTGATCATCAGTTTTTCTCCCACTTCTGATGTCAAATTCACTTCAGGAGATGGCGCACTCCCTGCATCCTCTTGAGTCAATGTGGTTCTTCTCTCATTGCCATGAGAAGTTGAGGCCTTCTCTAGACACTTATATGTTGGGTGCCCTATCTGATTACAGTTACAACATCTCATATTGGAGAACTTGGATTCTCTACCTAATCCATTTGTCCCACCTCTTTCATTTGGCCTTCTTCCTTGGTAGCTTCCTCTGCTACTTGAGTCTCCAACTTGCTCTTCTTGGCTAGACTCACCACTAGGCCTCTGGTTAGGACTTCTTCCTCCAAAACAGCCTCTAAAATTTCTGTCACCTCTTCCTTTACTTTGCTGCTCACCTTTCCTCTTCAGCTTCTCTTTAGTTCTTAATACTACTTGAAAGCATTTTTCCACAGTTTTAGGCGTAAATAAACTTATCTCATCTTGAATATGGATCCTCAGACCATTTAGATATCTTGCTACCTTGGCTTTTTCATCCTCCATGTACCCACAACGAAGAGTGTATCTGTGAAACTCCTCGGTGTAAGTAGCCACATCCATATCTTTTTGCTTGAGATTCTGCATTGTCCTACAAATCTGTACCTCGTAGTCAAATGGAAGGAACTAGGACTTGATCTTCTCCAACATTCTGCTCCACGAAGATATCATACTTTTCCCATTCTTTACCCTCTCTCCTTGGGTGTAATTCCACCATGTAAGTGTAGCACCTTTGAGTTTAGTTTTTGCAAACTTGACCCTCTTACTTTCAGGAACTTCCTTGTATTCGAAGTAGTTGTTGAGAGCCTCAATCCACTCCATGACTTCCTCAGCATTCATCTTTCCATTGAACATGGGAACATCTATCTGAGCTTCCGAAGAGTCCTTGCCAATAGCCTTAATGGCTTCCAGGAATTGCTTTTGTTCAGCCGGTATCTTTGCCTCTTCTTGTTCCTCTGCTTCTTCCTCTTCTTCATCATCTGAATCTTCCTCTATCCTTTTTCCTATCTTCATTGCCTTCAATTCAGCCTGGAGTGCTTCCTTGACTCTAGTTTTGATCATCTCTTGCATCTCTTTAAATTTCTTGACCACTTTGGTGGTCATCCCCTTTGGAGGCATATTGCTAGCCTCTCCTTCACTCTCTTTGTCCGACATAAACATTCATAGACAACACCCAAATGCCAACACTCCTGCAAATCCTCAATTCGACTACAACACAATGCTCAATCAACTGTCCTTCCTACACGCTGCTTCACAGACCCATTCCTCTCATCCAACAGTAGATCCTAGAGATGCACTACCACTCTCTCTTGCAGTGGCTTCACTCTGTACCCTCTTCCAGCCAAACCTCTATTGGTGAATGGTCACGATAGATCTCATCATCGTCTGCCCACACACTACGGGAATCCTATTCCTTCTTGCAACTAGATGGCACGAGCAACTCTTCATCTGCCTTCTCAATGACAAAAATCAAATACACAACACCTCTGCCCAGAGCTTTCGCTAGCTCTGATACCAATATGATGGGGAGCCTCAGTCGGCCACCTTGCAACTTATAACTCTGACCTTTGAAGTCACTTTGACGTGAGGTTTGACAACCCTGACTATCGGCAAGAACAATACCATTGGTGAATGATTATGAACCTTGGCCGATGTGCTGATACACCAACTTAGTATATGCTTGGCGTGACTTGCTATTATAGGTGGCAATACCCTGATTCATCATTATGACCGGTCACCATTTGTATCCGACGAAAGATACATTCTCCACATACATTCTCAACATGCTTTTGTGATATGCATTCGCAATATACATTCGGTGAGACTCTTCTCTTCGGTGAATGTTTCTAACTCTTCTACCAATGTCGTACCTCTACCTGATGGCATCTACTTTCGGCGTATCCTTCCCTATTAGTCAGATTTTCTCCAGAACTGTCGATAATCTAATCACTCTGATTTGAACCTTAGGCCGCGACTTCTATTCAGTAACTCGATCCTCCCTTCGGCCAAACTATCCTCGTCGCTCTGAGTGAGGAATGCTTTTCTGATGGCTTTTGTTTCACCGATAACAACTCCAACTCCTCCAATCCAAACCCTAGCACATGGAGATGCTAGGCGATCTACTATGCACACTCCGATTTGGTCCTCTACGCCACCGAACAGGAAAACGAAACAAGAAACAGACGAATATGGTACATTGAATCCATTCCACTAATTTTGACATAAATCTCACCAGTGGAATGCTTCACATCGACATTTTGTAACAACGAAAACACAGAAGGGAAAGGAAATCTACAGCTATGCAATTGAGTATTTACAGAGAATAGAAAATAAATTGACAACACAGAAAAGATCGATTTCTCCTTCACAATGCTCGATTACATTCACACAGTTGCATTCAATTATAATATCCTCAATGCTTGATTGTGTTCATCTCCCTGGCTTTATAAACTCGCCAGAGGAACGCCAACCCTATTCCAAGTGGCTGGGGGGAAAACTAACCGTCTCCAAGTGGCTGGGAGACCAACCGTCTTACTACTAACAATTTGACAAACATGACCTCCCTTGGGACTTACAAAATGAACCTAGATACAAACTGAAATTACATGCCGTGGTCAATAGACCTTATTACAACCCAAAACACTATTTTCTAAACAAAACATGATTCAAATGCCTCACGGAGGCCACCTTGTGTTAGGTGCTCCTGCACCAGTGATACACCAGGTTGAATAAAAGAACCCTTAGAGAACTGAGAAAATGCACAAAATGACTAGATACAACCAATAAACATACACAGATCAAGCTAATTTTAACAGAGGCAAGGGGCAAGAGATGATTAGAAGGAATTAAACATTCACAAACACATCATTCTTAGATCACACAGAGTCAAAAAAACATGAAGAGGTAAAATAATCAGCATGTATTTAATCAAAAGGCAAGGTTACAGTAGAGGAGTGCTCTGTTTGGAATCAGAAGCATAGATTACTAAATCTTCCAACCCTTTTTACATCTCATGTTTTTGCATATATAGCACTTTGCATTTTGACCTAAGTCGGTTACAATGAATTCTCCCCATGGGCTCTATTAGAAATCATCATCACTAGAAGGGACATCTACCTGCAAGAAGTTATGGAATAAAATATTTGGAACAGGGCAAGTGGAAGATATTTTGGGCCTTGAATGTGAGCAGCTCCATCATCTATCTTCAACAATGAATACATAAAATATCTGAAGCATGGAAGTTGAGAGATTAGGTTTGTATTGATGGAGGATGGAAATATCGCCCCCTTGACAAAGCTTATATAACACTTTAAATTTCTGACCCTTTGAATTCTCTGTATTGTCATCGATTCTGTGCTTAAGGGATCTCTGCAAAACTTAATTTGGTCGCTAAGATGTCTTGTCGCCAAACACATGAAGATCTGCCAGTAAGACACAGAGCCCATACGCATTGAAGAGTGAAGCCATCTGCCATAAATCCGCCTACAAAGCCTACCAACTGGAATAAATACAACAATATCAGCCCCTGCATACACCAAATCAGTCGCTGAAACGTCTAGTCGATCAAGCCCATAGATTTGCATCTAATTCTGAAAGTGAAGATATCATCCTCAAAGCCCGCCAGATGAAAGAGGAGGCAAAAACAAGCACATTTGCCTTTTGGAGCGTGCAGAAATTCCTCAGGATGAGGGAGATATGGGCGGTCAAAGTTACGGTCAACTGCATCTTGCATCTGTATATCGCTTTGCATCTGCAATTGTATACTATTTTATCTTGCAATTGTATATACAATTACACATGCACTTTTAAGTTCACTTGGTGCAACATACAAAATCTCCTTCGCTTTTTTGCATGTACAACTTTTGTATCTATCGGGCTGTCGGGGAGACCTCAGAAAGCGCCTCACCAATGTGTATTTCTTCTTGTATCAGCTATTGCATATGCAACTTGAATCACCATCTGAATGAGCCTTTGAATCTGCCTTTGCATATGCTTTTGTATGTGCAATTGTCTATACAATACAATGGCCAACATACAAAAGCGGGCCTTTACCTTTGTATCACCTTTTGCACCTGCCATTGAATTGACCTTTGGATCGGCCTTGACACGTGGCACTATCTGATTGGTTGCTGAGTTGAACCTGGGACCCATCATTGAACATTTGCATCTGCATCGGCCATCGAAGAGACCTCAAACTGAGCCGCCGATAAGGTTTGTCTCGCCGAAAGTCCTTTGTATGTGACTTTGTATATGTGATTGTATATGAGATACAATCACATGTACATACAATTGCGGAACTCAATGGATTTATCAACCAGAATGGAACTTTAGAACAGGTCCAGCCTTGTATCTTTTCTTTTTTGCATATTGGCATATACATGCGCTTCAACATACAACTGTGGAGCCCACTGCTGAGTATGCCAAATTTAATTTCCTAGTCGGGTCCACATTGTATATCCATGTTATATCTAACTTTTGTATATGCAATTGTATATAGGATTGTATATGGGATGATACAATCACATATACATATAATAGGCGGACCCCAACTTGAAATCCACCACATTTGATTCTTCATTCGCGTCCGGATTGTATGTATTTCCTTTTGCATCACCTTTTGTATATCACATATACAATGCGAATATACAAACAAAACTGCATACAATCACTTGTTCATACAAACATTACATCTGACCTTTGCACGTGACTTTGTATATGACCTTGTATTTGCCCTTTGTATCTGCAGATATACAATGCGAACATACATACAAAGATGCATACAACCGCATCTGCCTTTCTAAACCAAAATGCGTATTCTTTCGAGTCCAAGATTGTATCTCAGAATTGTATATGCCATTGTATATAAAATTATATGTGCAAAGATACAATCACATATACATACAAAAAACACACACCCTTTGTATCTCCCCCTTGTATATTGCCTTGTATATGCGCTTGTATATTGAATTGCATATACAAAGATAACCCGATTCACTTTTGTATCCCGCCTTGTATATTGCCTTTGCATCTTCCTTTGTATATACAATTGTATATACGATTGTATATGCGATACAATAGAGATATACAATGATACATGCAAAGGTACATACAAAAATGATTAAGTATAAAAATAAGAATTATCTGCAATGGAAGGCACTTGAAGACAAAATATTTCTGGGTTTTTGGCAAAGATTCTCCAAGCAAGATTTTGGGATTTTTGTAAGGTAGAGCATGGGTTTTTGAAGAATTTAAGCTTTTTCTCCTTCCATTCAGGCTTTCTCTGATCAGATCTCTTTGATAGGAGGGAAACAGGAAAATTTTGGGGCCAGGCAAAATATGACAACAATAACATCATCCATGTGGTAAAAGGATGCAGTATCATCAACGATGAAGGTATAAGATTAAATAAAGAATTGAAACACATTATATGTATGGTAGATGTAGAATCTGTAGAGAGTGTGTAAGAGTTTTAATAAACCAACTTATACACACCACTAGATGACCAACTAATTAGGCAAAGCCAAGAATTTTCATGACTAAAAAAATACAAAAGGAATGAAGTGGTTTTAGTTAAAAAAGGAGGAATTTTCTAGACAATCACTCTGAGAATTAATATGCTGCCCAAATCAGCGAACAAGATTTGAGAAATAAAAGCTCAAAAATTAGTATAAGTATCAGGAGGAATTGTACATAAGAGACTATCTAGCTTAAACATGTGAAGTACTAAATGTGTGAGCATCAAGTGAATCTAGTAAATATTTTAGTCTTAGAATGGTTGAGTAGAGGGATCCTACAGTTTGCTTGGACCAGTTAGAATTCCATATCGAATGTAATGGTTGCACACCTCACTGACACCCCCATGAAACAAATTACCTCACTATGAGGGTGGCCTAGTGCAAAAGCAAACTTCATACTTGGGTTGGCCTTTGAGGAGAATTAACTATGCTCTGACAATAAAAATTGGTGAAAGCTAACCTTATAAGTTGTACTCATAATATTGCATTGACTATGACTATGACCATGATACTTGACATTTGTTTAAGGTGTAATAAAAGAATAGTCATTAGGACTAAATGTGTGAATAATCCTAAATTGATTTGCCTTTATATAATTGTAGAAGTATTTAGGATGGATGAAGCTTAAAGTTGTATTTAATTTACTGGAGTTTGCAGCAAAGGACCACAAGTTCCCTTGACATAAGGACAACAATCTTCATATTCTTATTTGAAATTAGTAATATACAAATCAACAAACAATGGATGCAAGAGAAGGAGAAAATTAGGGCAAACCTAAATTAGCTAAAAGGGAAATTTAAGCAATAAGAATACTCACTAATTTCATATCTGAAATGAAGATAAATGCAATAATAATATTAGATAGGGTTCATAGGGGGGTATAAGATCACAAGGGTTCACCAAAATGAAAGGAAATAAAATGAACCTTTCAAAATATATATCTAGGGCTAGAATGGTAAATAAAATGAATAAGTCAATTAAGCATTAATTTAATAGTCTAAAAAGATATATGAATTGAATCATGACATGTAAATATAATTGCAAAAAAGAATGAGAGAGAGAGAGAGAGGTGCTTAGCTATCTTAGTGTCTTGTGTTGATTTATGTGTCATGTCAAAAGTTGACTATCTTAATTGAAACATATTACATATAGACATCTATGTCAAACTAAAGTTTGTTGTTATGTCATCCTAGACATAATTTTGCATATAGTCCTGATTAATTCTTGCAATCCCATCCTTAATACCTACAATATAACCCACCTTTGCTAGATATCTAAATGGGGAATGTGGTGTTGAGGAACACCTTTAGGAGTCTATCGTGAGAGGTTGATTGATTTGGTTGAATGCTTGTTTGGTCAAAAAGTCTTAAATTTCTATCCTCTTGTTTGGTCAGAAATTGAAATTGAATTGTGTGGATTGATTCATGCGAGATGAAGTGATGGATTTGATGGATGTTAAAAAAATTAGAATTTGGTAATAAGTTTGACAATTGATTGATTTATGTCCTCTTGTTTTGACTGCTTGATTGGTGAGACTTACACCTCCGAGTGTGCTTCTAGTAGGTATTCATGGAGGAACTGACCAGTAATTGGGAAAATATCACTTGAATAAATTAAGTTGATGAGGAGATATAGGACGTATCTATTTGTTTGATGGTACACTTGGCAATGCATTTTGTTTATAAAGGAGTTTATATTTGAAAAATAATATTTTATTATGGGTGGTAGCTTCATATGTAACTGGGACAATTATAGTGTATCTTTTGAATATATAGACTTAATACGAGAAAATGGGTTTCAAATCTTTTCAATAGGGAATGTGTACAATTTATGTCAGTTTAAGTTTGGGGATTGATATTTCTCATGGCCATAGAATTGTAAACCTCGAGAGCAAGTGATTGTAACTACAATTTGATTTCTCCCACAAGTTTAACAATCCATTTAGAGTTTGAATTTTATATTTATTGTAAAACTAGATTGTTATTATGTTCATGTGCATGAGAGTAGGTGGTTATAACTTAGTAGATGTTTTAGACATGAAACTTGAGTATGTCCATGTCTCTAAGAATCAAACCTAACATCTAGATTAAATATCTTTATTATTCTATAGTGGGCCAAACAAGGTGTTTATAAAATCTTAGATGAAAACCTTGAATGTTAAAATTCCAAGCTTACACTGACATACATTGTAAACCCCCAATGGTAAAATTGTAAACCTCGGATCAAATCAAGGGCAAATGGCCATGAGAGATATCAATTCCAAGGTTTACAATTGTATGGGCATGAGACATATCAAAATTCATATCAATCTAAGGTGTAAACCTCGAATGGTAAATTTATAAACCTTGGGTCAAATGAAGGCTAGATTGGGTGGGCAAAAGATAAACTATGAAAAGCAACACCAAACTCTAGAATATTGATGCATGAATGGATATGAAAGGTTAAAGGATGTGCATCATATATGAAATAAATATAAAGTCATGAATAAATGCAGTTTTAAAAAGCTAATTAGGGTTTAAGTAGTAGATAAATATTATTAGTCACAAGATATCCAGAGTAGGTAATGAACACCGAATCCAACTTTACAATATTTTTAGCAACCAATAAAACTTTTGATTACACATTTTCACAAATTGTGTTAGTCTAGATTTACCAATTGAAAGAACTGTAAATTAAAATTTATAACTTAAATTGGAGAGGTCACAGTGATGCTCGAATAGAAAATTGTAATTTCCATAAGTAATAAATGTGTTACAAAACACAAAAGACGGCCATATAGTTGTGTTCATAAACACTAGTAAATTGAAGCATAAACTGTTCGAACAAACACCCTTCAATGACATTTTTGAAATTTAGAATCTTTTCATTAGAAAGTTAAAGAAACAAAAAGCCTTAAGAATTCAACTGGACATTCTACCAACCATTATTGTGCCTTTAATGATTATCAGAATCACGAAAAACAAAAAATACCAGTTGGGTCACTTCATTAGTGAGGTATAATGACCTCACCTTCCATTTATAGCCACACAAAGGAGTGAAACCAAGAAATCCCATCTCAAACATTGAAGAATAATCAAACAAATGGACAAACAATATTTCATAGACCAGAAACAAGACACAAATGCTTGGTAGAAGGGCATACGAAGCCTGAATGTTAGGGTGCACCAGTATCAAACCCCTTAAACTCCATAACCATGTGATAAACAATGAAATAAACAAAACACAATAGAGAAGAAATGAGTAAAAGCATATAGTTCTAGTGGGTGGTTGCCTTAGTGAGGTATGACAAACTTAGCTTCCATTTACAACTAGATGGAGGAGTGAAATGAAGAAAACCCTTGTGAAACAATAAATAAGGACCAAATTTTTTTTAAAAAAAATGCTGGGTATGACAGCCTCGACTTCCATTTATAGTGAGACATTGGAGTGAAACTAAGAAAAGTATTCTTAAATAATATGTTGAGTTGTTTGTAGCTTCGATCAGATAACATAAACATAATATAGCATGATCGAATGAATTACTAAAGTATAAACATCGACTACATTCTAACGGTGATTCGTAATTGTTAAAGCCGATGAAACCGACTATAATTCTAACGGTGATTAGTTATTGTTAAAGTAAATGAAAAGGTGACGGAGTCACACCTCTGATAGGCGTGACTCCTTGAGGAGTCACGTCTATCACATATGTGACTCCTACCGTCACTCAGATATATATATCAACGTCTTTGCCCTGCAATACCACGGATTGACACAGAAATCAAAAGTGTATGAAGTGGAAATTGCATCTGCAAAACAAAAGAAAGTAATAAATTAAGTCTGCAATATCCAACATTCAGAAGTTATTTAAGTTAGAGATTATAAAGTTTGATTCGAATTTACATGGTATCAGAGCCAAGTTAAGCAGAATCCGGGCAGAAAATCAAACTTGAGAAATTCAGATTTAATACATCTCATTTCTCAAATGGCAGCAACAATTTGATTCGAAGACAGATTTGGAAGAAATAACTTCTCATCATGGAAATTCAGAATTATGATGATACTAAAAGAAAATAAAGTTGATTCATTTGTGAGAGAAAACAAAACGGAACCAGAGAATGATCCTGATAAAATGACATGGATTGAAGGAAATGACAAAGCCATGAAAATCATAGTTGATGGAGTTAGAGATCATATTGTGCCGATTCTGACAAAACATGAGACTGCATATCATATGTTTAAGTCACTTGAAAGCAATTATGAAATTAATAACTCCAGCAGAACCTTAGCCCTAAATAGAGAAATAAATCATATAAGTATGAACAAAGGAGAATCTATCAATGCATACTTTATGAGAATATCTGCACTAAGGGATCAACTATCAACACTTGGGTACGAAATTGAAAGCAAGGAACTAACACTTATTGCCCTAAATGGTCTCCCAAATTCCTGGGAGACATTTGTTCAAGGCATTAGTGCAAGGTCTAAATTTCCAAAATTTGACCGCCTAAGATCAGACTGTCTTCAAGAAGAATCTAGACAGACAAAGAAAGGGTCAAAATAAAAAAATATAGATGAAGATCTTCATGTTCTAAATACAAACTCTCATAAGAAAGAGAAGAAGAAACACTTCAAGAAGAGGAAAAATCATCATGGGAAAGGTTCATTCAAGAAAGACATTTCTCGCATCCAATGTTTCAGATGCGACTAATATGGACACTATGCAGTTAGATGTCTTGACAGAACCAAGCAACAAGCATCTTATGCCAAAATAAAGGAGCATGAATATGAGAAATATGTATTCTACTCTGCACTTTCAAACCAAGTAACAAATAAATCCAACACTTGGGTTATAGATAGTGGTTCATCAAGACACATCACAGGGTTCGGGGAACTACTAGACACCATGGTAGAAGAGACTGACGAAGAAGTAACAATTGGAGATAACTCTATACATCTAGTCAAGGGTGTTGGCACATGCACCCTCAAATTAAAGACTAGCATCTCCATCCAACTTACTGGAGTATTGTTTGTCCCAGGCATCAAAAGAAATCTAGTCTCCATATCTGCACTTGAAGATAATGGATATAGGGTGACCTTTATGGATAGCAAAGTATTGGCATGGCCAAAGAATTCTACTATTAAGAAAGCCAAAACCATAGGTCATAGACAAGGGTACTTGTATGATTTATGTACGGAACCAAACCTAATTCATAAAACTACAGACTCTAATGAAATATGGCATAGAAGACTAGGACACCTAAATTTCCGTGCCCTATCTTCCATGGAAAGACTAGTTATAGGGTTACCCAAACTCAAACAATGTAATTCAGGGGTATGCAAGGGGTGTGCCTTAGGGAAAAATACAAAGGGGTCCTTTCAAAATAGTTCTAGCAAAACAAATAATGTATTAGAACTAGTCCACTCAGATTTATGTGGACCTATGTCTGTACCCTCCTTAGGTGGGTTTCTATACTATGTAATCTTCGTTGATGACTTCTCTAGAAAGACATGGATCTATCTTCTTAAATGTAAAGAATCACAAGAAATCCTTAAAAGATTTAAGGAATTCAAATCCATTACTGAAAACTCTTCCGGGAGAAAAATCAAAACCTTAAGAACAGATAATGGGAGTGAATACACTTCAGACATTTTTAAAGACTTTTGTAAAAAACACTGGGATTAAGAGGGAGTTCACTGTACCTTATAATCCTCAACAAAATGGAGTTGCAGAAAGAAAAAATAGAACCATTGTAGAACTGCTAGGGCTATGTTATTTGATCAGAATATAGACACTTCACTTTGGGCAGAAGCATCTAGTACTGCTGTCTATATACAAAACAGATGTCCTCACTCTCATATTGATGACAAAACTCCTGAAGAAGCCTTCACTGGCACAAAACCAGACATTAGTCATTTAAGGATATTCGGTTGTCCTGTTTACATTCATGTGCCCAAAGAGAAAAGAACTAATCTAGAACCTTCTGGGAGAAAAGGCATCTTTGTAGGCTATAGTCAAACATCAAAAGTTTATAGAATATATATACCTGGTCAAAGACAGATTGAACTAAGCAGAGATGTGATTTTTGAGGAAGACAGCTTTCAAAAGAGCCAAAAATTATATCGAGACATAAATTCAAACTTCCAACTCAGGCATAGAAGAGGATCCTACACCTGAGTTTCAGAGGGAGTATCCTGAGGAAGATATAAACCATTAACAAATCACATCACTAGAAAATCCCAAGAAAAGACCACTCTGGGCCACCAAAACAATGGAAGAAGCTAAAAATTATGCCGCTCCATTAGGGACTTTTAGGGAAAGCACAAGACCTAAGAGATTCTCTAGTTACGTAGCTTTAATGAGTGAATTCATTAAATCATAACCTTCTAGTGCTATAGAAGCTCTTAAGCACCAAGTATGGAAGGATGCCATGACAGAGGAGTATCAATCCATCCTGAAGAATGATGTGTGGGATATAGTACCTAGACCAAAAGGGAAATCTGTTGTTTCTTCAAAATGGCTATTTAAAATCAAACATGTTGCAGATGGTAGTATAGGGAAATACAAAGCAAGATTTGTAGCCAGAGGATTTTCACAAAAGGAAGGAATTGATTACGACGAAACCTTCACTCCAGTTGCTCGATATACATCAGTCAGGGTAGTTCTAGCTATTGCAGCAGCCAAAGGGTGGAAAGTCCACCAAATGGATGTAAAAACTGCTTTCTTAAATGGAACCATTGAAGAAGAGGTTTACTTAGAGCAACCCGAAGGATTTTAGATTCACAATGCAGGATCCCACGTATGTAAATTAAAGAAAGCCCTATATGGACTTAAACAGGCCCCCAGAGCCTGGTATGAAAGAATTGACAATTACCTCTTGAGATTAGGCTTCTCAAAGAATGATGCAGATCCAAATCTCTACTTCAAACAAAGCAAAGATGATATGTTAATACTGATATTATATGTTGATGATCAATTGATTACAGGAGAAGATCACCTTATTGATCGGTGTAAGAAAGATCTAGCTTCAGAATCTGACATGGACTTAGGTCTATTACACTACTTCCTTGGACTGGAAGTATGGCAGAAATCAGACTGTATTATTCTAAACCAAGGGAAGTACACAATTGATATATTAAAAAGGTTTGGTATGATGGAATGTAGACCTATGTCTTCCCCCATGGAAACAAATCTTCATAAATTGAAGGAAGCAGCAGTAGATTCTCCGTTGGCAGATCCCACTCTGTACAGATAGATAATTGGATCCTTGATGTATTTGGTCAATACCAGACCTGATATCTGTTATGCTGTAAATGCCTTAAGTCAGTTTATGTGTGAGCCCAAGGAGATACATCTTGTGGCTGTGAAACATATAATGAGATACCTTCAAGGTACTCTAAATTATGGCTTAAAATATGAAAAGGTTGACTTAGATCTACATGGATTCACAAATTCAGATTGGGCTGGAAGTGTAACTAACTGAAAGAGCACCTTCGGATGTTGTTTCAGTTTAGGGTCAACAATGATATCGTGGATCAACAGAAAACAGTCTTCAGTTGCTCAAAGTTCTACAGAAGCTGAATATATTGCAGCTTCTATGGCTGCTAGAGAGGCAGTATGGCTTAGAAAACTGCTTGTGGGATTATTTGGTAAACCTCTGAAACCAACTATCATCCACTGTGACAATCAAAGCTGTATTAAGCTATCCGTGAATCCAGTATTCCATGATAGATCTAAACATATTGAGATTCCTCATCACTATGTGCGTGATATGGTGGAAAGGAATGTGATTCAGTTGGAGTATATCAGTACAGGAGATCAAACTGTAGATATTCTTACTAAACCACTCCTCAAGGTGAAAGTTGAATACTTCAGAAAAAATCTTGGTATGATTGAAATGTAAAATTCTAATTGATTTGTACTAATATATTAAAGATGTTTAATGTGTAAACATCTTGTGTCATATGTGTGACTCTATGACATTATGGGCCTACCCATTCTGTGTTTATTTCCAAAAGGTGACGATTTTTTGGATAATCTACACTTGTACCTAACATTATAAGGTGACGATCTTATAATGTTCATTAGACTGATATCATGTGACTTGATATTTGTATGAATTGTGGAGTTATCATGATTAAGTTATGGTAGACATTATGTGACTTAATGTCAGTGCACATACCATAACTAGGATATATAAGGAGAATGTAATGTTCTCGAGTATAGTATATCCTTTAGTATCACGAGGTAGGTGATGCTACGTATCACGAGATAGGTGATACTATATATCATAAGTTATGTGATATTAAATTACTTTGAGTAATTCATTATAGATCAGATAATTGATATTCACAGAGATTATTGTGATATTGTTATCTTCCCGAGCTAAGAGGGAGTGTTGAGTTGTTTGTAGCTTCGATCAGATAACATAAACATAATATAGCATGATCGAATGAATTACTAAAGTATAAACACCAACTACATTCTAACGGTGATTCGTAATTGTTAAAGCTGATGAAACCGACTATAATTCTAACGGTGATTAGTTATTGTTAAAGTAAATGAAAAGGTGACGAAGTCACACCTGTGATAGGCGTGACTCCTTGAGGAGTCATGTCTATCACATATGTGACTCCTACCGTCACTCAGATATATATATCAACGTCTTTGCCCTGCAATACCACAGACTAACACATAAATCAGAAGTGTATGAAGTGGAAATTGCATCTGTAAAACAAAAGAAAGTAATAAATTAAGTCTGCAATATCCAACATTCAGAAGTTATTTAAGTTAGAGATTAGAAAGTTAAAGAAACAAAAAGCCTTAAGAATTCAATTGGACATTCTACCAACCATTATTGTGCCTTTAATGATTATCAGAATCACAAAAAACAAAAAATACCAGTTGGGTCACTTCATTAGTGAGGTATAATGACCTCACCTTCCATTTATAGCCACACAAAGGAGTGAAACCAAGAAATCCCATCTCAAACATTGAAGAATAATCAAACAAATTGACAAACAATATTTCATAGACTAAAAACAAGACACAAATGCTTGGTAGAAGGGCATATGAAGCCTGAATGTTAGGGTGCACCAGTATTAGACCCCTTAAACTCCATAACCATGTGATAAACAATGAAATAAACAAAACACAATACAGAAGAAATGAGTAAAAGCATATAGTTCTAGTTGGTGGTTGCCTTAGTGAGGTATGACAAACTTAGCTTCCATTTACAACTAGATGGAGGAGTGAAATAAAGAAAACCCTTGTGAAACAATAAATAAGGACCAAAAAATAAAAATAAAAACGCTGGGTATGACAACCTCGACTTCCATTTATAGTGAGACATTGGAGTGAAACTAAGAAAAGTATTCTTAAATAATAAACTAGTAAACAGTGACATTAATAGTGAAAAAAACAAATGAACTAGGCGGTTAATTAATGTGTGAGAGGTATTAGGAACTCACCTTCCATTTACAACCATACATAGAAGTGAAGTGAATAAATACCTTTTGAAAGAACGAAAAACAAAATATAGAAGCCCAAACAACACACAGAGACAACAAACACCTCAAAAAATGAAGACTTTGCTGGTTCATTGCCTTAGCGAGATATGAAATCCTCCCCTGGTCTTCATTGACATGTAGACGACGACGTCCAACACGAGCAACGAGCGGACATCGGCCAATTTCACCCATTCACTTCATGGAAGCCATTGCTGAAGCATAGCTAAAGTGGACAACTTCTGGTGCAAAATGCAACGAACTTTCAGAAAGAAGAGGGTCGGTAGTGGGGTGTCAGTGTGAGATAAATGTGAGGTATTGACGCATTGAAGGCTCCATTGCTTCGAAATCTGGGGCCATCCCATACATCGAAATGTGGAAGCAAACAGAGTTAATGTGGCGGGTTGGGAAACAAGTAGGAGGCGATGAGCGATCAATATTAGCATGTTTCGATTGAACGTGGTGTTGTGTCCACTCACCCCACGACATGGTCAACACACACTTCGGCAATCTTAGATGCCTCCACCTCTCGTTGTCCTCCACGTAGCAGATGACTTAGCCACCCTTGAAAACAAATTTTTTAACATGTACACCTCACTGCACGTGTGACAGATTGGTTTTTTTAATCTTTGATTAACGTGGCGCTCCATGTGAACCCCGAAAGTTAGTGTGACCTACTATGGGCCTCTCCCCTAAGTGCAAAAGAAAGTAGAAAAGTGCGAGTCTACACATAAAATGGCATTGGAAATTGGAGAAGATTACTTTCAAGAAAAGTTATTTTAGTCGAGTACAACTGTACACTAAAAATTATTCTCCCTCCATAATTTTTTATGCCCATGTCCTCACAAATACTACCAGGCTTCGTATGCCCTTCTACCATGTCGTCACAAATACTACGAAGCCTGATATAGATGTTACATCCTGATTGTTCTTGTTCAGAATACTACCTTTTCTTTCCTCTTAAGACATCTACGTCCATTCATCGACGCTCTCAAACAAAAGTCACAATCCTCTATACATATTCACCTGCTGCCCTTTTCATATACACATAAGGAGTTCTCAAGAAGCTCTTACGGAATAACTTCTTTGAACTGAAAACAATGCTGACAGGAAGTTCATCAACCATCTTGGCAAGCATTCAGGCTTACTTGAAAATGAAGGGTGTCAAGATTCTGAAGAGAGACCCACAAGCCCATTTTACTGCACAAGGAACACATTTAAGGTAAAGTTGTATGTACATAAATATATAACTGCGCACGCATATTGATGTGGACATCCACTGGTCTTACAGCTTATGGAGATATTTGTATATTTACTTACAACGGGTTTTACAGTAAGAAACTAAACCGCAGTTGTTGTCTCTCATGCTTTTGGATCTGTCTCAAAGAAACCATAGACTGTGGACTGTCGTGGGTGGCATTCTATTGCCTACAAACATTCATACTCGCATAGAAAGAGTTACATTTGCTTGTTGATGCATTAGAAGAGAGCAATCTGAAAGATTATTCAACGTGCATTAGTAGATAGGTCCATTCCATGTATGATTTATGTGGAGAACTATAAAAACCATGATAATATAATAAGAGCATTTGGGTGCTTGATAGGATTTTAATTGAGTTTAAGGAGTTGGGTACCAACATATATAAGGACTATTGAGAGAAATGAGATGAGATGGCTTTTAATGTTCTTTAGGCCATGTTGGTCTGTAGGACCAATGCAGGTATATTTACTTGTTTAGAAGATTGTTTCTATTTGTATACAGTTTTAAAAGGAATTCTTCGAGTTTTGTCTGATTGTCCTGATTTAGTATTTTTTGTACCAAGTTATGATTTACAATTTCTGTTACACATTGCAGATTCTTCTACTCCCGGGTGTCGTCGGATGGGTTCATCTGCGCTTTTATCTTTTTAATTGCGTGTTGGGGTTTGAATTTGAGCATATTCATTGAGTCTTCAATTGGGGATAAATAGTACTTTCTGGGTTTTAAGTCTGTAGAAAATGGTAGATAAGGTAAGTACATTTATAGGTGGAAGAGTTCATGGTCTGCCTGTTGTAAAGAATGTGGCAATCAGAGATGGCTTTTTTCCTGGTGCTAGACTCACTAAATTACAGAGAGATACAATGGGATTGTCTATTAAAAAACAGAGGAATTGGTCTGTGTGGAAAGCTCAAATTCGGCATAGGGTGAAGATAACCGCTAGTTCTGATAACCAAGAGGACCTTAAGGACAGACCAAATACTGAAGATGGGTCTTACTTGGGTGTGTGGAAGAGTAAAATGGAAAGTCAGAAATCTTCTCCTTCAGCTCCAGAATCCGTTGGAGATAACACCTATGATATTGAAGATCCAGAAGCTTTAGAGAGAAAAAGCAAGCACTTTGAGAAAATACAGCAAGTTCCTGCTGAGGAAAGGGACCGTGCCCAGAGAATTCAGGTGATTGATAGGGCAGCTGCAGCTATTGCAGCGGCTAGAGCTCTGATAGCAGAAAACCCTCGCCCAGGACCTTCCAGTCCCACTATCCCTTACTCTGCAGAGTTTTCTCCAGATAATGGTGAAGGGTTGTTGTCGGAAAAAGCAAATGGTGTTGCAGGTCTGCAAGAAGGTAATCACTATTCAGCCTGTAAATGGAAGCTAATGGAGCTTTGTGCTGTCTTTCTTTGTTTTGTCCAATTTATATTTTGAAATCATTTATGTCAATTACGAAAATCATCCTAGGATGACATTACTAGCTAGCCATTAGGATTTTGTTAGATCGGTGGGACCGGTAAAAATGAAATCAGGCGGTTGCATTTCCGAGAACCAAATACTGCTCCTTAGATAAATTTAAGTGCAAGCATGCACTTGTGCTGGTTTATTTGTTCGTCTGCCTGTATTCTGGGAAGTAATTCCTTGAGAGCAATTTAAAATTTTAAACCATCTCCGGCTCTACTTCTAGAATTTCTGTCATTTCTTAAAATATCCTTCAAGATATATAAGAATACGGAGATTACTCCTATACTAGTTTTATGTACAAGAAAGTACATTATCTGGTTCAATCTTAAGGTAAAATAACCTCAATTGTAATGAATACACTATCTTCAGGATGCTGTCCATCTAGCAACTAGTGCTCATGATTATCGATCAATAGAAAGATAACTCCTATTTTCAATACAAGTCTTAGCAGTGAAAAATGTTAGGCGCATTTCCTTTAAATGTCCCAGTCTCGGCCATTTTGTCAAATGCAGAGATTCTGGCCCATTGCAGGTTTGATTATTTATTACTTATGACAATGGAGTAATTGGAAGATTCCTGATTTTAGGAGCTTCTATTTGTCTTTTTTTCTTCTCAAGATATAAATTTTCTATAATTTTTTTGGTGAATGTATCAGGCTATCAACATATCTTTATTTCTTATCCTACATGTTGCATATTTTCTCTATATTTTCACTGCTTGTTGGGTTGTAACATCTATATCATGTAGCACAAGCACACTAAAATAACATATGAACTGGAAGTAAACTGATAGAGATGAATATCAAAGAGGAGAGAAACCTCATTATCTGCCAAAGTCTCTATATTTGGTGGAACAGCTACCATCTCTTTGCATCCAAGGCAATTAGGTTACTCCAGAACATACACAAGTTTTTTTTGAAATATGATAAATAGGAGATCTAGTCTTTTGTTTCCACAACGTTTAAAAGAAACTGGGATTACCATTATTATAATTGCCACATTGTCTGCATATTTCTCATTTTTATGAAGTTGTACCTCATTTTCATCTTAATCATTTTAAATAAGTTCAAAAGCGTGCTTGGATAACTATATGTAATATGGTGTTTATTTCTGTCTATCACATTTTTCACTTTTTAGCTTACCTTTTCCTCAAGGTTCGGAATTTGCAAGGCATACATGCTTGTTGATTAAATCTCATTCCCATACTTGAGAATAGACTGATGAACAGCACACGACATCTTTGAGTACCATTTTTCCAATCTTGTTAGTTTGAGTTTGTGGGGTTTTGTTAATGACCTTGTGAAGCCCTGCAAATCAGATTGCTTTTGGGTGTAAATTTTCACGAGGAAAATAGAACAGATTTTATGATTGTGACATACTAAATGCATATGCTAATATTTTTCATGTACATATTTTGACCAGAAAGGAAGACTCCAGGTTTTGCATCATCTTTACCTCCAGCAGAAACTCACAGCAATACACCTGGTCCAGATTTTTGGTCTTGGGCTCCACCCTCTGTTAAGGAGGGAGAAAATATACCATCTCTGTCTTTACAACCAGAAATATCTTCAAATTCACACGAAAATCCTGTTGCAGAAGTCCTTGAGAGAGAAAGAGCTTTGGCAGCTTTGAATATACCTTTTGAGAGTACAGTACATGCAGAAACTACTAAAACTCCAGAGGCACCTTTGGTTTTCCAGAAAAGGGCAGTGCCTTCTCTTCCACCACTTCAGTCACTTATGGAAATCACAGATGTTGGCACTTCTGATCTCTCCACTGACTCAACTATTACTGGAAAAGAAGGCATTTCTGAGCTGACATTTGATTCAAACATTCCACAACATGCATCTGAAATAGCTTCAGTTTTGGACCAAGATCGTGATAAGTCTACAAATGCAACACACGGCATTAATCCTGATGGATCAAGGTGGTGGAAAGAGACAGGTGTAGAACACCGGACAAATGGGGTAATTTGCAGCTGGACTGTGACAAGAGGAGTGAGTGCTAATGGAGAAACAGAGTGGGAAGAGAAGTTCTGGGAGGCCTGTGATGATTTTGACTATAAGGAGCTTGGTTCTGAGAAATCAGGTCGAGATGCTGCTGGCAATGTCTGGCGTGAATTTTGGAAAGAAGCAATGTGGCAGGTTAGCTGTGCTGAACTCGAATTCCTAGTCTTAGATTATATTTCATTGTCTCTTAGTTAAAGGACACAAATCATATTGGGTTCCTTTAGTGACAATTAATTATGAAGAAGGGAATTCATATTTGCTTTTCATTTTGATGATTCTGATTAAGGAGATTGTTTGGGACAGATGTGCCTTTCACTTGGATTATTATGACTAATCCGATTGGCCTGGAAAGCCATGTTGTGGACTTCCTTGCTTTTGATGCTGAAAAGACCTGCCAACCCATTGAATGAACTTCTTATTGGATAGGGTCAGCCCCCAATTTGGACCAGTGTTACATGACTTGTTGGAAACCCGGTAAGTCTAGTGAGCTGTCCATTTTCCATTGCCTGGTGAGTTCATTCCAGAATTGCAAGTCTTGTAGACTCTCCGGATTTCTATAGACTCATGGGTCCCTCTAGGAAACTTGTCTGCTCCAAAAACATTAAAAAAACCATAGTTGCTAGGGGACTTGTACCCTGACCCTTGGTACCTGTCTCCCATACTGAAAATGTGTCTGTGTCTCAGAAATCCATATGTAGATGTCTCCAGACATTAGGAGACTTCAAATGAAGTTTTTTTGTGTCTCTATACATCTCCTATTAGCATCCCTTGAAAATTGGGAAACTTCCTGTAGAGGTTTTTCAGATATATCATATAAATTACACTGGTTTTTCTTAAAGTCCTGATATGTGGTTGAAAAAAGCTAAAAGAATTAAACAACTGCACTAATTGACTTGTAAAATTCTATTTTTTTATTTACAAGTTTTTTTGGTAGTAGATAATTTATTTATTAAATCCCAAAGAGGTAAGAGTATGAAGAGAAGCAATAATAATTCTTAAGATGTGTACATGCATTGAAGTTTTTTCAGTTGATTGAAAATATAGTCATTTCCAAGGAACCCCCATACCATGTTTTTAAAAAGAATGGCATTCCCCTCCTAATCTGTTGGCCATCTCCAGGGGACTATGGTTTGAAATATTTTTTAAGATCAAGATGATGATCATCAAATATCAATATAATTAAGCTTCGCTTTCATTGACATGTCTATTTCAATACTTAAAAATGTTTATTTTCTTTTGAGCATTTTAGTAATTTACATTCTTTAAAGTTGCATATCTATTGTATGATTACTTTTTTCTAAATATTTTATATATAATTTTTGCCGTCTCCAACTATCCGTCCCCAACTATCCGTCTCCAACTTTTTTTGAAAATGGTGTACTGGTACCTGTCCTGGCTCCTGTACCAGTACCAATCCCTGTTTCCTGGTAACTATGAAATTTGAAAAACAGAGAACAAAACAAGTAACCCTAAAATGACCTCCAACCTGACCTAAAACACATTTGACATAAACACACAAAGTGATTTTGGAGCAGCAACACAGAAAAACAGCAAAGTGCATTCAGTGGATTTGGAGCAGCCCATGGTGCATTTGAAACAGCAAAGAAGAGGTATGTATTTCTTTTCTTTTTAAAAAAAAACTACAATTCCATTTTTCATTTTTTTTCTCTTTCAAATTTCCATTATTGAATAAGATAAAAAGAGGGAAAAATGACGAGAACTTATTCTCTTCATTTTTCCCTTTTTTTTCTTGTTCCATAAACCATTCTTTTTCCCATCTCTTTTTTAAAAAATCTACAAATGTGGAACAAATTCCCTTTTTCTTCTCTTGCAGTGTACTTGTAAATTTTCATAATGTCAATGCTAGTAAGAAATGACACTTCTTGGAAATATGCCAACCTGGGTGCTAAGAAAGATTCTCGTCATTTTTCCCTCTTTTTTCTTGTTCCATAAACCATTCTTTTCCCATCTCTTTTAAAAAAAATCTACAAATGTAGAACAAATTCCCTTTTTTTACCTCTTGCACTGTACTTGTAAATTTTCATAATGTCAATGCTAGTAAGAAATGACACTTCTTGGAAATATGCCAACCTGGGTGCTAAGAGAGAGGAATTCCACTTGACCTCTATGACATGTAAGTCCTTAGGCTTTGCAGCCAAGTTCTACGCATCACAGAGTTTCCCATATTCCAGATCAGTTGCTTGGAGATTGGGTGACAATATTGCCATATTAATTTAAAGATAGCTAAATAGTCTAACTTGAATGAGCCGACTTCTCTAAAAGCATCATAAAGGTTGACAGAGCTTTTAATACCTACTACTTGTGAGACAATTTTTGATCCATGTTTAAAAAGGATCTGCCAAGGAGCTTCCCCTTATAACGTTCATTACTTTCAATGCCTTACCGTGGCTGCTCCTTGTAGTTAGCAAATAATACAATTTACTTATGGTTATGTTTTGGGTAGTCGGCGAGATTAGTTTCTCTCTCGTCGGTTGTAGGTAGTTGCTATTGGTAGTTCCCGACGATTGGCATTCCCTAGCAACTGCCGGCCACTTTATATACTCCTATTGTGATTATGAAAGGGACCGTATGTTGCAAGAATTCCCTATACTACACTTGTATAAGAGCATATGAATGAAAAGCACTATGATATCATTCTACAATCAATTTATGGTATGAATCTATTAAATTCGTTGGTATATTTCTATTCTGTTTACTCTGTATCATTCAAAGCATATTAAATTGGGCAGTAAACATTTGGCGCCTTTGCCTACATGGAGTCGGGTTAAGTAGTCATGGTGACTAAGATGGCCATATAAATGGGACAACTAGCGGAAGAACTAGTAGAGTCTCACGACCAATGAGAAGACGATCTTATGGAAGATCTGGTAAATTTGTGGGATATATTGGTTAGGGAGCACATACATAAGGAAGCGGACAGGAGACAAATACCAGAGGACGAAATCTGGGACAACTTGAGAGTGAATGAAAAGTAGATAACCTCCTTGACCGCATTCCAAGACTACTTGTACGACATTTTATAATTTTACAAGATTTATGCATTGAAAGAGATAGAGAATGTCGTCGTCAGCAGATAATCCAACACTACGAAGAGAGGAATAGATGGGAAGAAGAAGAACGTAATACCGACCGACGCCGTACATCCAGAAATTAATGCCCTTATACTCGAACAAGCATAGGAAGAGACCACAAAGCGGACACGGGACATCGGAACAAGAAATTAGACGATCCCGGAGAGAATAAGAGAACATAGGGAAAGAAGGAGAAGACTAAAGGAAATAGTTGAAGAAACTGAAGGGTTACTACTCGAAAGTCGGAGTTCATCTCGAGAACGAAGTAAGAGCCGAAGTGTCAATGGGAGCCGTAGTCAGGAAGAGAAAAAGATCTCCACGACAAAGAAACACACAAACACAGAGTGGAAGAATTAGCAAGGCACTTACCGCTCCCTGACGAAGCGTACGTGGACCTTGTCAATCAAGTGGACAAATCATCAGTACGACTACCAACACCTGACGAAGAAGTGTGGGAAGTTGGGTCTAGAGATTCATTGTCGGAAACATACGAAAACAATATCCAACACATTGAAGAATTATTATTGGAAGAAGAGTTGGTGATCGGAGAATCGAAGCCTAAAACTCGGGACTAAGGGAGCACAAGAAAGAATCCAAGGGCAACAAGAGTGTGCAGATTGTTGAGGCAGGAAGAGTAGAGGATTCCTACGTGGTTGAGAGTGCACCGTAATGTACGAGTCAAAACTCTCCGACCAGGTTTAGGCACAAAGGTTGCATCAGGGAAGAAAGATGGTGACTCCCCTGACAAGTCCTAACGTGGTGAGGCAAAAACCCCTAAAATTCACAAGCAACGGATCGGAGGATTTGGTACAACATTGTAAAACTTGCGAGACCATTTGGGTAGCAAATGGCCAGGACGACAAGTCCTACTGGCTGTGATCATTTCCAGCAACCTTGAGGGGAATAGTGATAGATTGGTATACAGAGCTTGAAGCAACCTCAAAAACTACTTGGGAGAGACTGAAGAAAGCGTTCAAGGAAGAATTCAAACTACTACAAGATGATAATGAGATAGTAGTGGAAATCTACAACACAAAACAGGGCAAGCATGAAAATGTGAGAGCTTATAGTCGTAGGCTCAAAAAACTTTTGGTAAAATTAGAAAAAGAACCCGCCGACGGTTTGAAGAAGCGGTGGTTCATCGAAGGGCTAATCCCTTCACTTAGAAAAAATGAAGGTAGTGCCACCCTCGTACATCAATGCTTACAATCAAGCAATGGATATCGAGAGCGAGGATAAAATGTTCTTCTGAGGAAAGAATAAAACGAAGGACAAGGAGAGTTTGGAAGATAGTAGCGATAGTGAATCCAAGACTGTACAAGCCTTGAGGAAGTACATGATGAGGATGATGAAAGAACTGAAGGTTGAAAAGGAATCCAGTAAGGAAAATAAACATCTATGGTGTACGGAATGTAAAAATGATGGTCATATCAAAACAAATTGCCCTAAGAAACTATTCTATGATATATGCCAAGTTCTAGGACAGTCAATTAACGAGTGCCCATACAACTTAAAAATAAGGAGCACGCAAGTGCTCTTTACACAAGGTGAACAATCTACCCCACCAAACACACCGTCGAAGCAACAAAACCTAAGTTGTCGGTCCTGGTACAGGTTTGTAATGTCCCTATTTTCGTAATGGTCACATTTGATTTGGGTATTTAGCCTTTTCATTATTGCCATGGGCTAAATTGCATTCTAAGGGAATGATTGGTTGAAACAAGGAGAAAAAAATAATTTAAGTCGTTCTATTCTTAAGTTGACTTTATAAAGTGCTCTAATTTTGAATTACTTTATAAAAGTCACTTAAATCGGCCAAAAACACTTTGTCATAAAGTGACATTGTGTACATAAAAACTCTATTTAATAAAGTACAAGTGGGTCCTGTTGATGATGTTTTCTTGACAACAACAACATTAGAATAAAACACCAAGTGCTCTATCCTCTCTTGAACAAAGCGTCTTGAATGCTAAATTACGTGATCAAACAAGAACGCTCCAAGGTTCCTTGTACGTGATTTGCAACGGATAGCCTCGGTGGTGTGATGTGATTTGCTGGTAATCACAAAGGGACTTACGCTGAATATGCTCCTTACTTCATTCAACTATGTACTCTTTCCTTGTGAAATGGTACTTCTATCAACTATGACAAGAAAAGGCAAAAGGCAAGAGTTTAAGAAGGCTAATCTAAAGACAATGACATGATGAACGATGCTATGATAGACAAATTCCCTTAGAAAACCAAATTTCACTTCGCCATGACGAGCAACAACTACATGAAATAGGTGCGATCTCCAAAGGATAAACCAAGGATTTTCATATTGTTGACACACTCCAAAGTACCCATAGTTGGCGCAACTCGAAGGAGCATCAACAATCGAACTATTTGCAAGATGTGGTTCAGGCTAACTTTACGTGATGACTTACCATCGACAAGCCATCAAAAGTATGAACCATCGGGAATTCATCAAATATCATTGCATATATCCATTACATCAATGAACTCTATCTACTTTATCATCTAAACTACTTGGAAACACATCTCCGTCATATTCAAGAACTTGAAACCTTGCTAACATTTCAAAGCCACATGATCACCATGCAAAACAACAACGAGCTTGTATTACTTTTGAAGTGTGTCATTACAACAATCTCATGTCTCTCTTCATGACTTTGAAGAGCTCCCTCTCTACTCTACTCCTACTTGATCTCTACTTCTAATCTCTAATCTCCTATGTATTGTCCCTTTACAAATGAGAGAAGTGAGCCTTATATCGAACTCAAGAATTACAATGAACGGCTTGGATTGATTTAGCAATCAACGGCCAAGATTGAGACAACAAGGCAGTTTGTTACAAAATTTGCTATTTTTAGAACATGAAAGAGGCAATGAAGGCACGTTTTCCAATGTGATAAGCATCTTTGGAGTGGGCACTCTTGAATAAATGACATGGCAGAATTCGATTGCCCTGATGATGTGTACGTGCCACCTTAGCATCTTCAAACGAACTAGTGTGATTCACTTCATGTTCACTTCACTTCGAATATTTTCTTCTTGTTGTCTTGATGTAACTCATGGATCGCTTTGATGATCATGCTCATCTCTCATCTTGTGATGTTGTTGTGCTTGTGCAGGATCATGCCTCTGGACAGTTGCATGGGCTCATGGAGTAGACTAGTGCCTGATGAGAGTTCTTCTTGTAGTAGACTTGCATATGATGGGTGTACATGAAGTAGACAACTCTGGATGATGACTCCTCATGCGTGGCGTTGATGTCTACGAAGTCTTCAAAGTAAGATGAACTTGATGCAGGAGCTCTCCTCCATGTGGTGATGATGACAAACTTAAGCAACTTTCCTCCACCTTCCAAACTTCTCATGTATGAGCTCTCGCTATTCACCTCCTTGGATCCTCCATCACCTACAAGAAGAAACACATCAAATTAAGACTTGATATGAAGGAATTTCAATAACAAATTACATTCAACTTATGCATGTGGGATTAAAAAATGACATTTCAAAACATATCCTTTCGCATGAAATCCATGCCTAAGTGCCTAGGCGGGTTTAGAGGGACAGTATGGATTATTTGATGTGAATTCCATGTCAAGGTGTGAAATCCGCCCAGGCTGGGCGGGTTTAGGGGTGTCATCCGAAGAGTGTCTTGTGAATGACATGACATTGTCCAGGCAAAGTGCTCAAGACCGCCTAGCATGGGCGGGATTGGAAGAGGTGTAAGGAATTTTCATCACTTAAGCATTTTTAGCTTGGTTTTGACAACTTAAGAGCTCTTCACTTGTTTCATTGAGAGTTTATCCTCCTTTGAATGCTATGTAATTCTTGAAGCATGGGCGGATTTAGAGTGAGTGCATGGAGTGAATGGTGTGGAAGACATGCATGATGGTGGGAGTCACTTGACAAGGCGGGTTTGGAGGGTGTGTATGGAGAGTATGTTGTGGAAGAGGCAACATCATCCAGATGAAGGGCTCAAGGCCGCCTAGCATGGGCAGGATTGGGAGTCTAGTAAGGATTTTCTCCTCATTTGAGATTCATTCCCTTCATTTGATAAGGCTTTTCTATCAACTCCAACACTTAGTGAAATCTTGAGATGCTCATGAAGTTGAAAGACACAACTTGGATGTTGGGTGATGATGTCCACTTGTCATGGTGAAAACCGCCTAGGAAGGGCGGGATTAGAGGTGACCTTTGGACTTTACCTTAAAATACCTTCCAACTTATGAACTTTCATCAAATCTTCATGATTTCTTTGTACTTCAACTCAAAACATTGCAAACTTGATAGGTCTTCTACTTGAGCGGGTTTAAGGTTGATGTCTGGAGAGTGTGTTGTGCAAGAGGTGAAGTTGTCCAAGCATAGAGGTCAAGGCCGCCCAGGAAGGGCGGGCTAGGAGGTGGTGAGTGGATTTTATGACTTAGGCACTTTCTAACTTGGTTTTGACAATTTCAAGACATCTTCACTTGCTTTCTTGATGGTTTAGAATCCTTGCATGAGATTTGCATATTAGATGAGTGGAATTTGAAAGTGATGTTTGGAGTAGTTCATGTGAAGATCAAGAGAATCCAAGCTCTCATGCTTAGGCCGCCCAAGTAGGGCAGATTTGGAAGTGAGGCTTGGATTTTTGCTTATTATCCTTCATGTATGTTCCAAACTTGCATGTGTTTGTTCAAAACTCAGTGTTAGCCGTTGCCTTCCTTGCAAATTTTTATGTCATTTCTCCTGGGCAGATTTGAGGTTGGTGCATGGAGGATGTCATGTGAAGACATGAAATTGTCCATATGGAGGGTCTAAAGCCGCCTAGGAAGGGCGGGTTTGAAGGGTAGGCTTGGATTTTTGATGACTTGGTGATTTTTGCTTAGTTTTGATAGTCTAAAACCTTTTACACTTGTTTCATTGATAACTTGACCTCTTTGAATGCAATGGAAAGCCATGAGAGGATGGGTGGATTTCAAGGGTTTAGGTGGAGTATTTCATGTGAAGGAGATGACTCTGTCCAAGTGAAGGTCCTAAAGCCGCCTAGGAAGGGTGAGTTTCAAGGGTAGGCTTGGATTCTTCAACTCTAACCTTCATTTGATGCTTGTTTCCTCCTCATGATTTCTCCTTGTTCTTATCTCCTTGTAAGGTTTCATTTCTATACATTCTTAGGCGAGGTTAGAAGGCAGATCTGAAATGTTTGATGGACTTATCCTTATGTCATGGTGGAGTCCGCCTAAGCTAAGGAGCCTTGAAAATGTTGTATGGAGTGTATGATGTGAAAGAGGTGAAGGAAAGTGAGAGTTTCTTAACAAGATAGTCTTGAGAGTGTGTATGGATTGCTTCGCTTAGCTCATTCATCTCCTCATGAAGACCTTCTCTCCAACACCCTTAAGACTCAAATGATGCATCATGGATACTAAGTGATGATGTTATCCACCCATCATGATGAAAACCACCTAGGAAGGGCGGGTTTGGATAGGTGGTAAGGATTTTACTATGTGCACACATCTTTACCTTAACCTTGACACTCCTTTTCCACCTCCATGAGTTAATGACTTTCAAACAAACTTCCCCTTAGAATGACCTTAATTATCTTATCTTCTAAGTGTGATCTTGATCATCCATCAAACAAACTTGCAACTTATGTCATTCTTC
The DNA here is from genome assembly GCA_027924645.1 of Cunninghamia lanceolata. NCBI lineage: Eukaryota > Viridiplantae > Streptophyta > Pinopsida > Cupressales > Cupressaceae > Cunninghamia > Cunninghamia lanceolata. Next base: position 1,087,844 of record BSBN01000892.1, read on the forward strand.
ACCCTGAGCGGTTTTGAGAGTGTTGTGTGGAGAGTTTCATGTGGGAGGAGACAGAGTCCATCATTCCCTCATGAGGCCGCCCAGGTAGGGCGGGTTGAGAGGTGATGCATGGATTCTTCTTTGAAATGCACTTGATTCTATCTAACTTGCAAACTTCCATTGGAATTTCATCATATCCTAGTGTCTTGTGCAAGAAAACCTTGAAAACTTGACCACTTTCCTTCTTGGGCGGATTTAGAGGGCATGTGTGGAGGATTTCATGTGACAGGCAACATTGTCCAAGACCCCCTCCTGAGGCCGCCCAGGTAGGGCGGGTTTGGACATGACCCTTGGATTTTCATCTTAAAACTCACTTAATCATTCTAAAACCTTCAAGTTTCCATCAATCTTTATCACCTTCTGATGTTTTGTGTTGAAACACTTTGAATTTTGCATAATCTCTCCTAGGGCGGGATTTGAGGGATTGTCTGGAGTGAATGATGTGAAAGGAGATGAAATCATCCAGGCATAAAGCTCAAGGCCGCCCAGCATGGGCGGGTTTGAAGATGTAGTGTGGATTTTCAACATTTAAGAACTTCTCACCCTTGAACTTGACTCTAGCCTCTCCTTGGCATCATCTTGATCAAACAAACTCAGTCGTTTATGTTATCCCTCATCCTGAGCGGCTTTGGAGAGGGTGCTTGGAGATCTTCATGTGTTAGGTGGTTCAGTCCACAAGGACCTCTTGAGGCCGCCCAGGTAGGGGGGGTTTAGAAGGTGTGCTTGGAATGCAAGTCTTGTCGCCATATCGGAAATGTCCTGAATGGAAGTATATTGAAAATATGTTTAAGTATTTCTTATACTTTAAATATTTATCAATATACTTCCAGGATGTTTGAGATGGGTCTAGGATCCATAGGATTTAACATGCAAATTCTAGATTTTGGAGGATCCACCAGATTTCAGACTTAGCCAATTTTCAGGATTTCAGGACATCAGGACATCAGGCTTAGTGATTTTTTATCATTCTTTCCAATTATTTCATCCTTGTTGTGAGGAGTTTAAGTAATGCTTGGTTTGGAGATGATGCATGGAATGTTGCTTGTAAACTACTTAACTTCCCTCCAACTTGCAAACCTTGCTTGAAATTCATCATTTCTCAGTGCCTTGTGCTTGAAAACCTTCTAAACTTAACCATTTTCTCCTAGGGCGGATTTGATGGTTCTGTTTGGACAAATGCATGTGCAGGAGGCTGAGTCCATGACCTCATGCCAAGTATAAGTCAGATATTGAGTTTCTTATACTTTAAATATTTATCAATATACTTCCAGGATGTTTGAGATAGGTCCTGGATCCATAGGATTTAGCATGCAGATTCTAGATTTCTGAGGATCCACCAGATTTCAGACTTAGTCATTTTTTCAGGATTTTCAGGATATCAGACTTAGTCATTTTCAGGGTCTCAGTGACATGCATCAGGATGAAGGCATATAGACCTCTTGGCAAGAAACTGTTGAGACTTGCATACACAACACTATCAAAATCATACAAGCTCAGAGGAAAACTAAACCCAGAGCAAAACGAAGCGAGAAAGCAAAAAAAAAAGGGGGTCCCCATTTGCCATGGGGCGATGTGTGATTACATCACAACAGGTCCTATTTGGAGCGCTCCACTTGAGGGCTTTAAAAGGAGCATTTGGAAAGTCATTTGACATGATTGAGTTATGTTATTTTGATTTGGAGATATTTCTTCTTGGCTGCAACTTGTTTCAGCTTGAATTCAAGGACGGAAACCCTTGCAATTCCTAGTGGGTTGGATGAAAACCTAGCTCGCTTTGAGGAGGCTTCATGACGGAGGTCTATTTGTACTTCATTGCATGAATTTGATATTTTGGAGGAGCTGGAAATTGAGTTTATTTGCAGGTTACAGCTGCTAGGGTTTTGAGTTCACAATTGTGCTACATTGAAGATATAGTTTGAGTTTCATGGATTGATATTCGTCATTGGGTCGGAGACCATTTTTGGACATTTGAAGTTCGAATATCATTTGCATATTATTGAAGATCTTGAAGGCATTGTAGATTTGAGTTAGTCGAAGATTTGTTGATGATTGTTGAAGACTACTCCTTGAGCGCCGATTACATTCAGACCTGATTTGAACAGCAGTGAATACATTTCAGATTGGTGTGGACTTGCAACCCTAGTCGCTGCCATTTGTAGTCTGATATCAATTGTGAGAGGCAGCGATTTCATCCTAGAAGGAGTTCGCTGGCATTTGAGGTGCGATCTGATTTGGGAGAGGGTTCGCTGGTGTTTGGGATCCATCGCCCATCATTGAGGGTTGTATTGTTGGAGAAAACATCCTTGCCAAGGCCGATCTGCATACACAGGGATAGCACTCAAACTTGGAGGCCAGCGGTCAGCTTGGAACATCATTCGCCATCATTGAAGGCTTGTTTTGATATGTCTTTACATTGTAATCATTTCTGATTTGCAGCAGTGACCTATGCTTGTAATTGGCTGTCATAGAGCCACAATTCGTTCATGTAATTGAGAGAATTGAAAGTCTGATTTGTAAATAGTGAGGTCTGATTGCATTTTCCAGTCAATTGCTATCTTTGTAATTTGCACACTCAAGTTGAATTGAAGGCTGCCATCATTTGCTGTCATCTTTGTTTCAATTTTATTTTGTAATTTATATGATTTGGCATAGCTATTTTGTATATGCGCAAATAGAAATCAATTTTCAGTCCTAGGGTTTATTTGTAAAATTGCAAGATTCAGAAAATTGCCTTCAAAACCTAGAATGGGACATTTCAGTTATATCAGAGCTCATTTCAAAATCAGAATTTTATTAATTATCCTAGAAACGATATTACAATGGTATCAGAGCTAGGATCTTGCCAGCCTATTGGGTTATGCAGCCATCGGAAGTTGGTCCTCATAGGTATCACTATAGTAGAAGGACAGGTTAGCGTAACAATTAGCAAGAAGAGGATAATCCAGCTGCAGGTACACATACAAAGATGGATAGAGGTAGAAGTGGTAGTCCTAGAGGACATGGACAACCCGACTTTGATAATTTCTTACAGGCTTTTGGTCAACAACAGCAGCAAATGTTTCAACAGTTTCAGGACCGTATGATTACAAACATTGGCCAATTGAGATTGGATCATTCACGATCAAGAAGGTCAAGAAGTGAGAGTAGTAGAAGACATAGCAATGCAGGTAGAGAGGCTACAAATACAGGTAGAGCAACCGCAACAGTTTCAGATAGACCCCTTCGTCCTACTTTTGTACCAAGAAGAGAAGAGCAATCATCTGAAGAAGTCACAGATCTCACCGATGATATCATGGTTGCATATGATGAGTACCGCATACTTCCAGCCGATGTTAGGACAACCCTTAATTTGAACCAATTCATGAATCAAAGAAGGGAAAAGAAGAAGAGCCAAAAGGAGAGAAGACCTAAAAAGGAACACAAAGAATTCAAAGATGTATTGAGCAAAGTTCCTTTACCTAACTTTGATGGCAGTGGTAAAATAAGTGCTAGGGCCTGGATACATAAGCTTGATACTTTTCTCACACTCAAGACAATGAGTGAAGAAAAGGCTATTCAGTTTGCTACAATGCATTTGGAGGGTCTAGCCTATGATTGGTGGCATCATGGACTTGTTTCACAGTGGCATAATATTATCACTTCATATGATAAATTCACATGTAAGCTCATTACTAGGTTTGACAGGAAGGATGTGGAAGTCTACTACAGGGAATTAGCTCGATTGAAACAGGTTGGTAGAGTGGACTCCTATGTCAATGAGTTCCAAAAGATTGCTGTCATGGTTCCAGAAATGCCCGAGAAGAGAGTTACTATGCTTTTTGTAGAGGGATTGAATGATAGAATGAGAGGATTAGTGAAGGTTCAGAAGCCTAAGACTTTGGATGATGCTATAGAGCTTGCACTTGACTTAGACACTACTCCTTCATTTCAGCCTCAAAAGAAGAATAGGATCGGAATTGCAATCAGCAATCTCATGACCAGCCCACTCTTACAAAGATTGAAGCTACATCGAAGATGGACTTTGAGACAAGGAATGAACTTCGTAGGAAAAAGTTGTGTTTTTCTTGCAAAAAACCTTGGGAACGGGGCCATAGATGTTTGGGCAAAGGTAAAGTGCATTACATAGAGGTGATTGATGAGGTGGATGATGATACTAGTTCAGAAAATAGTCAAGGACAGCCAACACTAGAACTTGTAAATGATGGTAACAAAAGATCTAAGATCTCTCATCTTTCAGGAGCTTCAAGGTATAATCCATTCTTTTTTGAAGGCCCATTATTGGGATGCAAAGTCATGGCACTTTTTGATAGTGGAGCTACACATAATTACATTGATGAAGGGTTGGTAAACAAAAGAGGTTTGCATTGTGATGATTTTGAGGGCTTTGATGTGACTAGAGCAGGTGGATTCACTGTTCTTTGCAAAAAGAAGGTGAACAAACTTAGCATTCTATTTGGTGAGTATACACTTTGTGATGACTTCTATGTTCTTGACTTGAAGGGTCATGAAATTGTGCTTGGTATGCAATGGCTACATTCACTACAAAGGGTCATCCAAGATCTACAAACTATGGAGTTGAGTTTCCAACATGAAGGGAAACAAATTATTATGAAAGCACTCAAGTACACAATGCCACATCAAATAACAACTAAGTCTATGATAGTTATGGGCAATGCATTATTTGAGATGGATGAAAACACTATGGAGTGGTATGATATCATTCCTGATTTGTTCAACAGCAGCCCTACATCTTTGCATTTTCATGAGGTAGACACTTTAACACATATGGATGATAGTCATTTGAAGTCTACTAATGATAACATACAACATTGGAGTGTTAAATATTTTGATTATGTTGAAAAACCTCGCACTACACATTCTGATTTTGTATATCAGACTTTAGAAGATGTGGAAAATTAACATACATACATACATATATCTATGTATACATAGATACATACATACATATTGATATATCTATGTATACATAGATACATACATAGATATTTATATATATATATATATATATTAAAAAATTTAAAATTATAAAATATAAAAACATTGATACTCATAATTGCCAAAAAACAAAATATTTAAATACCTCAACTTGTCAAAATGGAAATATTCAAATTCATAATTCAGTGATTTGTCAAATGTCAATACACAATGAAAATTCAAAATTAAAATCATTATCAATAATCAATATTCTTCATGTGTGTTTTGGCCTTTTGTGTTTGTGAAATGAGTGAACAAAGTTGATATGCCCTCACTTTAGGGTGAATTCAGAATTTGTGCTTTTAGAAGGTTTTTTTGAATAAAAAATTGTAAAACAAGTTTTTTTTAAAAGTTTGGGTGCCCAGGCGCTGCGGGGTCCCTTTGGGTTCTCCTGGGTTCTACTCGGGTTCTCCCGAGGTACTGCCTGGGCACCCCAGGTTCCTTGTAGGTCCTTCTGACCCAGAGAAGAACTAGCCTAGGACCAGTACCCGGACTAGACCTATACCGGTACGAGGGGTGTTTCTAAGGAACCTGGTAACATAGAACATAACAATAACAACAATAATGCATCACCTGGAAGATACCGGAACAGGAGAGGGAATAATAGATTCAACAATAATAGTGGGGGAAAAAGTCGAATACAGTACGATGCAAAAGGACGGCCTATGAAACAGCGATGTCAATGTAGTGAATGGGGGCATTTCGAAAATGCCAAAATAACCAGAACAAGGTACGGATGCTGTGCAAATGGTGCGGACCAGGCGACCATGAAGACAATGACTGCTCAAAACAAAAAGGCAGTATCAATATGATTGATGTGGAAGAGCAAGAGGATGCAATCTTGGTCGTCACTCGAGCACAAACTAAGAAAGCTATATATTCAAACCCTCGTACGAAGGAGAGACTTCAAAAAGCAAGGACATAAGTCGAATAAGCCATGGCAAAGGAATGGAGGTGTTCCAATGAAAAGGCAAGTGCTTCTACATGGTCTGAATCAGATAAAAATATTGCAAGATAGGTATTGCAGACCACTGTACCAGTAAGAATGGCAAATCTCTTACAGAGTATGCCACAACTAAGAGTTACAATCTCCAATACAGTGGACAACAACCAAAGGCACGAGAAAACTGGTGAGGACAAGAATGAGGATGTAATAGTAGGACCATTACCGCACAAGTGATAGATCCGATGTTACTAGCAATAAGTGCGGGAAAGAAACCAGTCATCGTACACATGCAAATTCTCGGAAGAAGTTTGACAAACACAATTGTTGACGGAGGATCCAGAGTAAACATATTGCTAGAAGACATGGCACAAAAGGTAACAATCGGAACTCAACAATTCCTTTTGAATTTTGTAGTCATTTCCTTGCAAAAAAAAACCTATGACGCACTACTGGGTCAAGGATGGCTGATAGAAGCCAAAGCCGATCACAATTGGAAGAGAAAAACTCTGTCAATAGAAAATAAAGGAAGGAAGTATGTTATAGACTTGAGGAATCAGGCCATAAGCGAAGAAGTCATTTCCTCTGATTCCGACTCGGATGCAGGGGAATCATGGACAGAAGAAGAGAAGGGCCCCATGGAGCCGAACAATGAAGGAGTTCTTGACCTCCAACATTGTTCAGAAGATGAAACGAGTTTCCTGAGTGGACTTTTCCAACTAGCAATTAGAAGACTACGAAGTTTTCCGACCGAATTGTAACATGATACAGATTGGAGAAATTGAAGAGAAGGAAGAAGAAAATCCTCTAGTACCACCAAGTTGTATGTTTCCACCAGCGTACGGAGAGTATAAGGAAGGAGTTGCACAATTGGACGATACATTTGCACATAAATTTGATCAAGATAAAGCAATAAAGTACGAGGAACCCTTGACAATGAAATTAAACCTGGTAGGAGAAGGTAGCTCTGAGGTGATCATGGTCGGAGACAACTAGGACCTTGTACTCAAGGCCGCTGCATTCAAGATTTTTTTTTGGAGTTTAAAGATGTTTTTTCTTGGACGTATAAGGATTTGAAAGGAATACCACCAGAACTTTGTGTGCATAGAATCAACTTGGTAATGGGAGCACAACCAGTGCGGAAGAGACCCTACAGGATGAATAAGAATTACGCGGCAAAAGTCCAGGAAAAAATAAAGAAAATGCTTGAAGCAAGTATAATCTTCAAGGTAGAAACAAGTGAATGGGTATCTCCGATTGTTATATCATTCAAAAAGGAATCCGAGCAAATCCAGATATGTGTGGATTCAGAAGTCTTAACGTAGTAACCATTAAGGATCCGTTGCCGATTCCCTTCACGTATTCGATTCTCGAAGAAGTAGCTAGTCATGAAGTTTACTCTTTTATGGATAGCTTCTCCGGATATAATTAGATAAGTATGGCCGAAGAAGATAAGTTGAAAACCACTTTTGTGGTAGAAGACAGAGTTTATGCGTACAATAGAATGCCATTTGGGTTGTGCAACGCCCTTGCCACTTTCCAGAGAATAATACTCCACATTTTTGACAAGATGTCGGTGGGGAACTTCAAAGCATTCTTGGACAACTGATCAATTTACAGTGACCAAGAAACTCACTTGAAGGCCCTCGCCGAATGCATGGAACGTTGTAGATCCGCACAATTGGCCCTAAATCCAAAGAAATGCCAATTCATGGTACCACAGGGTAAGCTTCTTGGACACATTGTCTGTAAAGAAAACCGATCCCAATAAATAAGGGTGATCGTATAGACGGAGGCACCAAAGGATGTAACGGGCGTAAAATCATTCCTAGGCCATGTGTGTTTATTGGCAATGTGGTATTTCATACAGGTATAGAGTAAACAGAATTATGTAGTAGTAGTATAGTGCATAATGTAGAATAGGAATTTATAACAGCATTGCACAGAATAAAGCATTGTTTCCATTCATTGAATATATCAGTATTACACTACAATGTCACAATGCTCTCCCTCGATTACAAGTATCGACTCAATATATAACTTATGCCAAGGTTGGTTGGGATACCAACTGTTGGTAACGACTCCACAACTATCCAACCGTTGGAGTTAACCCGATAACACTCCTAAACTTAACTGTACACAACGTTAATTAACTCACGATTATTTACTTGGCCGACTACAATTATGACCGACTACATCATCCCCCCCACAAAATTAGTCGTCTTCCAGACGACAGAAAATCGTGAAGTATCAAGTGACATTAAGTAAACTCTGCCAAACTGACGACAATGCTGAAGTAGGAGCTGTGTAAAAGTAGAACCAACACATTCGGAACACCTGCCAGTAGACCAACCAACCAAGGGACCTGATCTGATAGCACACTGAATGCTGCGAATGTTGCTCCCCATTGCTCACTGAATCAAGATAGTATTGATTTGATGGGGGTTTGGGGGGGCAACGCCCCCAATGGGGTCGAGGGGTTGAGAACAAGAATTAGAATACACTTCAGGCAATAACAACTTCGTATGACTGGCTGACTTCTCTGGATGACTCGTACGGCTAAGAGATTTTTGTACGGCTTTGCACGGTCTGGCGTTGTACTCTGTCTTCCTATCGTCCTTCCACTTCGTCTCTTTCCTCTCGTACGGCATGGGAATTTTTTTTTTGAAATGTTCTTTTTTTTTTCCCGTTGGGTTTTTATTGATGTGGGGACGGGGGGTGGGTCGTATGTCGTACTCTTCTTTCCCTTTTTTTTCTTTCCGTTTTTTCCATAGCCAACTGAATGGGGTTTTTCCATTTTTCTCCGACGGGTCCACGTTCGATCTGCCACTCCGACTGTAGAACTTTCTTCTCGTGTAAATTGTCTCGTAATATTTCTGTGTCATAATATCTCTCTTTTTAAAAATTTTGCTGCGAGGGTGATTTCACAGTACAACAAGTAGCCATATCCTCCAATTTAATTATTTTAACTTCCTTCTTCGGAGATGTACCTTTATTGATTTTGTAATCGTCGGCAGGGTTGTTTGCAGGGTCCAGTGCTTTTTTTCTTGGAACCGGAACTGTTGTCTTCTGTAAAAATACTCTATGGTTCTTATTCCTTCTATATGGTCTCTTTCTGGCCGGTGCTTTCAATACTGGGTTCCTATCGTTAGTTCCGTCGCTCCGTTTCACCTTGCTTGCCAATGGCTCCTCATACCTGATCACTTTGTTTGGTTAAAATTTATGTGCAAGTGTATCATCTATCTTAGCTTCACCCTCTGTATATTCTTTCTGTGCCTCTCTTGGTCGACTTGTCTATTCTGGTCGACTGGTCTCTGCCACTAGTTGCTTTGGTGTACTGTCTATTCTAGCCTCTCCTTCCTTATACTCTTAATATGCTTCTGGAAAAGTGTTACTTACTTCTTGCTGAGTATTACCTTCCTTTTGTCACTCGTTACTGGTTCCCTCTTGCCAAGTGGTCGAGTGTTTGTCAATCCATCAAGTGCTTCATTTGTGAACAATGTTTCACTCGTCGGCCTAGAGTTGCCGAGACTTTCACTTGTCGGCCGAGGGTTGCCGAGAGTTTCATAGTTGTCGAGTGTTTCACTCTTCGACTGAGTTTTGCCAAGAATTGCACTACCATGACTTGCATTGCTAGGACTTGCACTACGAGGACTTGCACTGTTTGTCGGAGAGCTCTCGCCGACTTCTTTTATTGAAATCATATTACATTCCGGTTGAAAGAACTCGTAATCTTCCATCTGCCAGTGGAAGAGCCCACTAAAGGAATTAGTTTCATCCTCAGAACATTCTTGCAGTTTTAATACTCCATCAGGTTCCATTGGTCGTCTGCCAACTGACTCCCCTCCATTTGTATCGGACTCTGATGCCAATTCTTTGCTTACAGCCTGTGTTCTTAGATCTATGACGATCTTCTTACCCTTGTTTTCTATTGACAAGGTGTTCTTTTTCCAGTTGTGGTTGGCCTTGGCGGCTACCAGCCACCCTCGGCCGAGTAATGCATCGTACGACGCATTTTGTGCTGTTATGACTACAAAGTTTAACAGAAAGGGTTGGGTGCCAATCTTCACTTTTTGAGCCATTAGCACTCCCAACGTTTTAATTCCGTGCTGGTCTGCTCCCACTAACTGGAAATTTTGTGGCCATAAGGTAGGTTTTCCCAAGCACTTCCATGTATCTTCTGTCAACACATTCATTCCGGATCCTCCGTCGATTATTGTGTTCGTCAGGTAGCATCCACTGATTGACATGTGTATGACGGCTGGACTCTTCCCATTGTCAACTGCCAACAACCTCGGGTCGATGACTTGTTCTCGCTTCGGCGGTGGCTCCACTATGACATCCTCGTCTTTTGTTTCCCTGCTTAGGTTTCCTTCCATTGCCTTAGAAATTGCCATCCTCAGTTGTGGCATGCTTTGTAGGAGATCCGCCATCTTGATGGATACAGTGGTCTGCAACACTTGATTTACAATATTCTTGTCTGACTCTGGTCGTACGGTGGTTATTTTTCTGTTTTTCCCTTCTGTATCCATTGCCATCTCCACTTCTTTTCTGGCATCCCGGAGTCTCTCCTCAGTTTTGGGATCTAGATAAGTGGCCTTTTTCCATTGTGCTTGGGTGATAGCAAGGATCTCTTCACCATTTTCCTCGACATTGATAAGGTTCACCCCTTTCTGTTTTGGGCAATCTTTTTCTTCATGGTCTCCGGGCCCACACCACTTGCATAATGCGTTTGGCTTTTGGTTGTTGCTCTGGCAATCCCTTGCAAAGTGCCCCCACTCGTTGCATTGATAACATTGTATCATGGGCCTTTCTTTACCATTGTACTGTATCTTGCTTCTCATACTTCTGTTGCTTCAGTAACCTCCAAGGGATGCATGGCTATTGTACTGGGGCTTCGGTGGTGTATTCGGCGGTGTTGACGGTTCTCCCTGAGTGAAGAGTACTTGCGTACCCCTTGCTTTCAGATTGTATGGGCATTCCTTGATTGAATGTCCCATCACTTGGCAGATATCGCAGAACAGCTTCTTCGGGCAGTTTGCCTTTGCGTGACCTTCCCCCTTGCAATTCGTACACCATAGTTCCCTGGCTTCCCTCGTACTCTCCTTGTCGGCCTTCAATTCTTTCATCATTCTCATCATGTCCTTCCTGAGTGCTTGCACGGTCTTGGACTCACTGTCGCTGTTGTCGTCCGTACTCTCCTCGTCGTCCGTCTTCTTTTTCGCTCAGAAGGATGTTTTGTTTTCACTCTATATCCATCGCTCGATTGTACGCTTCATCGTACGACGACGGAGGCACGACTTTCATTTTCTTCCTCAGCGATGGGTGCAACCCTTCGATGAACCATTGCTTCTTCAGCCCATCGGCCGACTAAGTCTCCAGTTTTCCCAACAATTCTTTCAGTCTCCGGTTGTAGGTTCGCACATTCTCGTGCTTCCCTTGCTTCGTACTGTAGATCTCTGCTACAATTTCACTGTCATACCTCAGGAGTTTGAATTCGTCTTGGAATGCCTTCTTGAGTGATCTCCATGATGCCCTGTGTACTTGGTCCAACTCTGTGTACCAGTCGATGGCACTATCTCTCAGTGTCACTGGAAATGCTTTCAGCCAGTAGTCCACATCATCTTGCCCATTGGCTATCCAAATCGTTTCGCACGTTTTGCAGTGTCGTATTGGATCTTCTAACCCATTCCCCGTAAATTTTGGCAGCTTCTGCCTCTCGGCTGGCGGAGTCACCATCCTTCCCCGATGCCCTCCTTGTGCGTTGGACCTGACTGGACTGGTTCTCTCGCAATGTCCCGGTGCGTCACTTGCACTCTCGGCCACGTTCGAGTCTTCCTCGTGTCCTCTGTCAGCGTCCTCTACACCTTGAGTCTCGTCGGGTTCGTTCCGATACTCCCTCTGCCCTAGGGTCTTAGGCTTAGATCTTCCAACTCTCGGCCCTTCGTCGTCCGATATGGATAACTCTTCGATGCGGCGTATGTTGTTTTCAATTTCTTCTGTCAATTCATTTTCATTCCCTTTTTCTTTATTTGTCAGCGGTGTCTTGAAAATTCCTTCGTCGGCATGATGATGTTCGTTGGCAATTTGTCTTTGTGTTTTCCTTCGTTCTTCTTGTTCCTTTAATCTCAATGATCTTCATGTTCTTTTCTCTGGTGTTTCATGCCCACTTAGTACTCAGTTCTTATCCTTATTGAGTTGCATGGGCATTAATTGCTACTCGGGTGAGGAGATGGTTGACCTCTTGGTTGACGTGCAATTGATCCCAGATGACCGGCTGAGGGATCTTTTGCCTGAGAGCCTCCCTCCGTACGTGGTCCTTCAACGAGTTTTCCCACAAACTGTAGAGGTCTTCTGTCAGAGCGTCTTCACGATCCTTGTTTGCTTGTACTGGCTCTTCGGTCGGCTGCCCCATCACGACACCATTCTCTCGTCTGGATGTACACCGGATTTGCTTAGGCAACGGCGCCAAATGTTTACTGGCAATGTGGTATTTCATATAGGCATAGAGTAAACAGAATTATGTAGTAGTAGTATAGTGCATAATGTAGAACAGGAATTTATAACAGCATTGCACAGAATAAAGCATTGTTTCCATTCATTGAATATATCAGTATTACACTACAATGTCACAATGCTTTCCCTCGATTACAAGTATCGACTCAATATATAACTTATGCTAAGGTTGGTTGAGATACCAACCGTTGGTAATGACTCCACAACTATCCAACTGTCGGGGTTAACTCGATAACACTCCTGAACTTAACTGTGCACAACATTAATTAACTCATGATTATTTACTTGGCCGACTACGACCGACTACAATGTGGGCTACTATCGACGGTTTATAAAGATTTTTTCTCAAGTATCACACCCATTGGACATGCTCATGAGAAAGGGGATAACATTTAAATGGTCAGAAGAACAGGAAAATGCCTTCAATGAACTAAAGGTACGCCTAATTAGTTCAACCATTTTAGCATTGGAGTTTCATGTCCATGTTGATGCATCAAACTTTGTGATCATAGCTACATTGGCACAAGTTGGGCCTCAAGGGCTCGATCATCTAGTTTTCTTTGCCAGTCAACTGTTGTCAAGTGCCGAGTGTAACTACAGTACGACCGAGAGGGAAGTGTTGGGAATGTGTTATGTCCCTATACTAGTAATTTATCAAATCAAAGATATGAATGATATTATAAATAGAATATATTTAATATATTTAAATAATATTTATTTAAAACAATTAACAAGATATATTATTATTATATTTATAAATAACACAAATAATAATAATATATTATAAATATATCTAATAATATAAATACAAATATTCTTATATTTATCTTATATTATAATATCAATATAAATAATATAATATAAATCATATATCATTTATTATGATATAAATGATATAATATAAATAATATAAAATTAATAATATATCATTTATAAATGATATAATATAAATACAAATAATATAAATAAACATCTTTTAACCTATCCTCTTATGATAACGGAGTTACATATGGTTAGAACTAGTTTTACCACAGCTCATAAAGGGAATTAATATAAAGTAATAAAAATTATAAGAGAGTACGTATGTAATTTACTAAAGTAATAAAAATAATAAGAAGGTACATATGTATTTTACGCAAAGTATAATAAGAGATGTCTCTTCGAACATATCCCTTGAAAGGGAAATAAATAAAGGTTATAAGATAGAAAGTAAAAAGAACAGGAAAAAAAGATATTTTTTAAGAGAACACTTTTGAGTTAAATACAACTTTGATATTGAAAATAAATAAATATAATAAAGAGTAAACGTATTTGATTTATATAAGAGCATAGCACACATTGAGAGATTGGGGGTAAAAAGGAAGAAGTAGCATTAATACCTCAAAGGTAGATAAGACCAGCGGTGGAATGGACCATGTTACATCATACTTAGGCAATGGATAAGACCTGCAGTGGAATGGACCGTGCTACATCATACAAGGGCAATAAGTAAGACCTGCGGTGGAATGGGCATGTGTTACATCATACAAGGGCACTTAGTAAGACCTGAGGTGGAATGGGCATGTGTTACATCATACAAAGGCACTACCCGTAGAAGATGATTCATGCAACCTAACAAGAGATAGTACTCCATCTCCACTAGGGTTTGAAAATAAATAAAATTAACATATAATAGACAACCCTAAGTATGAATCCACTTAAGGATTGAATAATTGAACAATTTATTTATTTGATTATTTTAATATGATTTATTGATCTTATCTATTACTAATGTTTCCTTTAAGAAGTAATTCTCATGTGCAAGGTGGAAAATAAGGATCTTCTTAAAGGGGACATTACAGAATTGTTTATTCAATGCAAAAATTTAGACACTACCTACTAGCAACACCTTTTACATTTTATGTGGGCCACCAGGCGCTGATGTATCTGGTAAATAAACCAATCATACAAGGTCGAGTAAGAAGATGGCTTTTATTACTTCAGGAGTTTACATTTACCATCATCGTACGACTAGGGAGTTTATAACTATATATTGTTTATAACTATATATTTTGTCTATATCTTAGTGTCTAGGGAGTTTTAGCTAAGTTGCCGGTTTTGGTTCGGGTTAGCGGGTTTAGTTCGTGGATTCGGCCAAAATTTTTTTTGGGGTTGGGTTCATTTATATATATATATGCAGCCTAGAAGTAAGAATTAAGTGTAGAACACCACATAGAATCATATAATCAACAAAACCACCATAAACTTGAATATCATAAAACATAAAAATTAAAATATCCATTGCTCGAACTTCAAGTTCAATATCAAGATTCAAAATAATAATATCAAGTTCAAGTTTCAATAATCAATTTTCAATAATCAATTTTCAATGTCAAATGACAAATGTCATCAATCATATGGATTTGCTAAATCCTCCATGTTGTCATCATCAACATCTTAGAAATTAGTTGACGTGGGAACATTTGAAGAACCACTGCCACAACCAATGCCACTACCACTTGCTGAAAAAGTGTGCTTGCTCTCTGATCCCTCAAGTGCAACATGTTGGGAATGGGAACTACAAGCACCCACATCAATTTGCTTTGGTTCCACATCCCATAACTTTGCTTCCCCTTCCTTATAGCCATGTTGTTTGTGCGAAAGGAGGCGCAAGTTGGAATGCACATACACTAAGTTCTCCGCCCTTTTTAAGTGCAATCGATTGCGCTTTATTGAGTGGATGAAAGAGTATGTGCTCCAATTCCTCTCAGACGTCGATGAACTAACAACCTATGAAGAAAAAGTAGAGAGAAAGAGTTAAAAAATAAAAACTTATAGGTTATCAAATTTAATTTTAAACAAATTAAAAAACTTTAAAATTATAAATGAATTATGAAACTTCAAAGTTTAAAAATTAAATTTTTAAAAGACTAAAGATTAAAAAAATAGAAATTTAGTAAACTTGTGATAAAACCTTGATTGCGAGAGGTTGTAGGTGCCGGAATTGTTGGCCATGATAGTACCACCAATTGTGAGCATCTTTCTTGAATTTATCACGAAGAGCCTCAATGCTTTGACCAGTGGAGTGTACAAAATCAGTGAACTCATTCGTGACCATATCCTGCACTTCTGGATCAAGGAAGAGTCTACGAAATGTTGCCTTGTACCCTTCAGACACTTCATAATCTCTCCATGGGGGAATCCTATTTGGCACCGCAAGAATCTCAACACTATAATATTTTGGAGTCAATGCAAATGCAAGAAGATGCAGTGGGGTTGTCATTGTGTTCCATCTATCCTCAATAATATTGTGCACTTGTTTGAAGAAAATTTGTTGAGGATCTTGCTTCTTCTCATTTATGATGGTCTTTATCTTCTCTATCATTGAATCAATGCCATCATATATCTCCCCCATGCAAGGCCTGCTCATGTCAGTATAACGAATCATGCTCAAAATGGGCTTGGTGAAACTAAGGAGATACAACACACGATCCCACCAAGAGTCATCTAGGATCATCCTCTTAACATTTGATGCCTTGTCAGTGTTGCTTTGCCTCCATATGGACCAAGTATGGCTAATAACCATGTTGGCAAGAGCCTCTTTGACCTTCACAAGCCATCTCAAGGTGATTGTGTTTAAGGCAAAACGGGTCTCAGCAACCTATTGAATATCAAAAATAAAAAATAAAATAATTAAAATTTAAACATTTAAAAACAAACTTTAAAGAAGAATTAGAATATGTGAAATTAAAGCATAGAAAAAATATATTGCTTCACTTACCTTAAACAACTCCAATGTAGAAAATGATCTAAATATGCTTTGTGACATGTGGTGGTTGGTGATGAACATTCGTATCTCCTCGGCCTCTTCGTACAACTCTCTAATACAATCATTTTTTTCCCCAATCTTTTGTAGCATTAAATTGAGAGAGTGGACAACACAAGGTGTCCAAAAGATATGTGAATACCGTTCCTCAACCATCAACCCAACAGTTCTACAATTTTTTGCTTTGTCCGTTATCACTTGAACAACGTTATGAGGTCCTACATCCTCAATGGCTGCAATAAGGATGTTAGCAATAAAATTTTCATCCTTCACCTCCCCCTCACAATCCACAGCTCTTTAAAACATTGCCCCTTTAGGGGACACTGCAATGACATTGATCAAAGGCCAATTTTTTGCATCTTTCCATCCATCGAAGACAATTGACACCCCTGTCTCAATCCATGAATCTCTTATGGGCTTCAATGCATCTTCTATACTCTTGACCTCATTTTCCAATAAGGTGCCACATACCTCATAACCCGGCCCCTTATATCCTTTTGGAGCCTCATTAATTTTTTTCACCATCTCTTTCCAATATGGCGAGTGAACAACATTGAATGACAAACCATTTGCATAAATGCATCTGGATATATGTTGGTCAACAATATCTTGAGCATCATTTTGAAATGATGTTTCCAAAGGTCCCTTTGGTCTCTTGTTTGGAGTGCTTGTGGGTTGCTCTTGGGGAGTGACCAAAAATGGGTGGCTCTCTACCACAACAGTGTCTAATGGAGGCTTCATTCCTTGAGTTCTACCTTTTTTCTTTGGTAAACTTGCTAATGCTTTATGACTTGCTGCTTCATCTATTGCTTGTTGCTCCATGATATATGCCATCACTTGCTCTGGTGGTATAGGTTTTTTTATTCTTTCCTGGGCAAACTTTGATGCCCATCCTAGGGGTGTTACACAAATGGGCTTTCACCCGACTATATGAACTAGAATATTGTGCATCACACCCTTTGCATCTCCAAATGTACCTCCCACCACCTGGAACCGGTTGTATCATTTCTACATACTTCCAAAGAGGTGAGTTTGGATCGGTTTTGAATCTAGATTGGCTTGCTGAGCTAGAACTAGCTGCCATTGTAATTCTTGTGGGTGTGGCAATAAGCTTTGTAAACAAGACATTCAAAACAAAAACAAAAAAAACTAACTTATTTAATATGTTAACTAGTTAAGCATGGCGATACATTCATATAAACTAAGAAAAAAAACAAAACAAGAAGTTGAAAAGAGTTTGTTTGTTGTTTAAAAATGCAAAAAAAAATAAAAAATAAAACCTACCTCTTTACAAAAATCTCCTCCTTTGATCTTCTTGGCAGCCTCTAAACACTTGCAAATGCGTAGGAATAGTGGTGCAATGGATTTTCAACCTTCAAGAATCCATCTTCAAGCGTCTTTGTTCAATCACAAACAAATATGCAAGTTCAGCCACAATGAAAACTATTTGTATTTTGCAAACAAAATGAGTTCAAATGTAAGAACCTTGTCTAGATCTGAACTGAAAATAAGCCTGCTGTCCTGAAATTTTCTATTTGTTTTTCTCAAGTTTCGCTTAGGGTTTTGATGTTTAATCCATCTTCAAGCCTCTTTGTTCAATCACAAACAAATATGCAAGTTCAGCCACAATGAAAACTATTTGTATTTTGCAAACAAAACGAGTTCAAATGTAAGAACCTTGTCTAGATCCGAACTGAAAATAAGCCTGCTGTCCTGAAATTTCCTATTTGTTTTTCTCAAGTTTCGCTTAGGGTTTTGATGTTTTGTTTTCACTAATGTGTTTGATATGATTTGTAGATGGAAAGGTTGCAATATGACATTCAAACAACATGCAATGATGACTGAAATTAATCAAAACAACTCACATAGATACACAAAAACACAATAGAACATACCCGGTTGAATGACTGGTCACTTTATTTGAATTGATGTTGGCTGATTACAAAAGATGGTCTGATTTTTATATCAGACTTACATATGCTTGCATGAATGATCAAATCATGAACCAAACCAACCTACAATGATATAACAATGATGCGATGTCAACCTCCAACGCTGACCGCCTTAGAAATGCTTAATCCAAGTGATGATATGAAGCCAAAACCAAATTGTATGGACTGATTTGAAATCTGTATATGCTGATAGGAAATATGTAGCATAAGTCCTCACAAACACATGTTGGAAACTCCACCAAACCCTAGCCCAATGATGCCAAATTCAAGCACTATCCTCCTATGATGAAAATATGACAAACCCACTTCAATACAAGGTTGGAAATGCCTGATTTGAGGTCTGATATGAAGTTACAGTGGTTTGATATGAAATTCAGATTGCAAGATATGTGATTCCACCTCCAATGAAGCCACTAAAACATGAAATATCATCAATACAACATAGCCATGAAACCAAATAGTGAAATCAGCCTCTAATTGCCTTCAAATATGAATAATAAAGCCTCCAATACGCTTGATATCTTCAAACCCTAGCTGAACCAATAAACTCCATTGAAACCCTAGCTGATTTGAAGCTTTTGTCTCCTCAAAAACCTGCAATATACTCAATAATGGATCCTATGTGAATCCATCTCTCAAAGTGGGATGGGTTTTCATCCAAACCACTATTATCCACGGGTTTTCGTCCTTAGATATCGTTGAAACTCTATTACAGCCAAGAGAAAATCTCCAAAGAGTGAAAAAGCCAAATGATTCAATGATACGAAAAACACTCCAAATGACCTTTTACCTTTTCACCTTGGGCACCTAATTGCAATAAAATATAATATTTTTTCAAGTCCACCGCCATAAGAAAATAATATTATTTTATTTTCCTCCAAGTGGCGGCGGCTAGGAGAGAGAAAATATTATTATTTTATAATTTTTGCTTTTTCCTCGAGTGCTGATTTTGTGGGAATTATTATAATATTTTAATAATAAAATATTATAATTTAATCTCCACCTCCAATATTTCATTTTTCCACCTTTTTCTATTTTTTCCATTCTCCCACTGGGTCGTTTTTCCTCTTGGCTATTTTATTTTATTATTTTAACTTTTCAATAATATGTACAAAAATACCAAAAGCCAAAATATCACATCATTTCATCAAACAAAATTAGTTGAAGCCATAAAATTCAACATTCCATTCTCCAAGCCTCAACAACATTATCTTTTCCAAACTTTGCGCAAAAAGGGGACATTACAAGTCCTCCCACCCTGAGATTGCTTGCCCTCAAGCAATCACAAATATCAAATCTGCAGTAGGATCAATCATGCCAATCAATTCCCGGATCCCAAATCAATCTAGGCCTTTTGAATGGTCTCATATGTATCATACCAAGCTGCTCAATGTTGGCAAAAGGAAGCTTCAACAACTTACTTGCCAAAAGTGCCACAATTCTCCTCAAGTATGCACCCAATTTGCCAAACTCTTCATCATGTCCTTGCTGTCCCATGCTGATATAGGATGAAAAATCCTCATAGATGCCCTCATGAAATGATTCCTTGTCCATAACTATCATAGACTTGGCTGTGATTTGATGTGGCAACGTGTATTTGAGTGCTTTCATAGTGACTTGTTTCCCTTCATGTTGGAAACTCAACTCCATAGCTTGTAAATCTTGGATGACTCTTTGTAGTGAATGTAGCCATTGTATACCAAGCACAATATCATTATCCTTCAAGTCAATAACATAGAAGTCATCACAAAGTGTATACTTACCAAATAGAATGTTAAGTTTGTTGACTTTCTTCTTGCAAGGAATAGGGAGTCCACTTGCTATAGTCACATCAAAGCCTTCAAAATCATCACAATGCAAACCTCTTTTGTTCACCAACCCTTCATCAATGTAGTTATGTGTAGCTCCACTATCAAGAAGTGCCATGACCTTGCATCCAAACAATGTGCCTTCGAAGAGGAGTGGATTATACATTGGAGCTCTTGAAAGATAAGAGATTCTAGTTTCCTTATTACCATCACATACAATGTTTAGTGTTGGTTGTCCATGTTCACTTTCCGAACTAGTATCATCATACTTAACATCAAGAACCTCTATGTAGTGCACTTTACCTTTTCCAAGACATCTATGACCCGGTTCCCATGGTTCTTTGCAAGAAAAACATAACTTTTTTTTCTGCGAAGATCATTCTTTGTCTCAAAATCCGTCTTTGATGTACCTTCAATTTTTGTAGGAGTGGGATGCTCATGAAATTGCTGATCTGAATTTTCATTCTTGTTTTTCTTTTGGGGCTGAAACAAAGGAGCAGTGTCTAAGTCAAGTGCAAACTCAATAGCGTCATCAAGTGTCCTAGGCTTGTGAACCTTCACCAAGCCTCTCAATCTATCATTCAAACCCTCAACAAAGAGCATAGTCACTCTCCTTTCCAACATGTTAGGAACCATAACTACTATCTTTTGGAACTTATTGACATAGGAGTCCATTCTACCAACTTGTTTCAATTGAGCCAAATCCCTGCAGTAGACTTCCACATCTTTCCTGTCAAATCTGGTAATGAGTTTGCGTGTGAACTCATCATATGAAGTGATCATGCCATGATGTTGTGAGACAAGTCCATGATGCCACCAATCATATGCCAAACCCTCAAGATGCATAGTAGCAAAATGAATAGCCTTTTCCTTACTCATTGGCTTGAGTGTAAGGAAAGTATCAAGCTTATGTACCCATGCCCTAGCACTTGTTTCACCGCTGCCATCAAAGTTTGGAAAAGGAATTTTGGTCAATGCATCTTTGTACTCCTTGGGTTGCCTTGTTTGTCTTTGAAGTCTTTGCTCAACCCTAGCTCTTCGCCGATCCTTCCTTTGATTCATGTAGTTATTGAAGTTTAGTCAATCTTTGACATTGTCGTGAAGTGCATCATACTTCTCAACCATAGTGATTAAGTCTTTAGCAAATGGCGGCTCCTCATCCTCAATTATCTCATCCTCAACCTCTTCTTCTCTAGGAAGAAATGTGGGCTGCATTGGTCTATCTGTTGTAACTGTGCATGTTCTTCTAGCACGGGGTGAACCGACAACACTACCATCACCTGTAGGGGCTGGATTGACTCATATTAGTCATTGTTTGTTTCATAAATTGCATCATCTGTTGTTGGGCTGCTACCATTCGATCTATATTATCATTTGTTCGCTGCTATCCTCTTGCAATCTCCCTTAGATACCAACATTCCTGTCATCCCTTGGCAGACTACCAACTCTTCGATCCCTATCCATATTTTCTTGATTTGTACATGCAATAGGAACCTCTTCTTCTTGATTATTTCATTGTCCTGTTCTTTTAC
The DNA here is from genome assembly GCA_027924645.1 of Cunninghamia lanceolata. NCBI lineage: Eukaryota > Viridiplantae > Streptophyta > Pinopsida > Cupressales > Cupressaceae > Cunninghamia > Cunninghamia lanceolata. Next base: position 1,109,434 of record BSBN01000892.1, read on the forward strand.
TATAATAGTACTTGTGTGGACCAACTTCAGGTGGCTGCATATGAAGATTCTAACCCAATAGGCTGGCAATATCCAAGCTCTGATACCACTATAAGAACCCTATTTAGATCTGAATTGAAAATAGGTCTGCTGTCCTGAGATTTCTGATTTGTTTTTCTCAAGTTTCGCTTAGGGTTTTGATGTTTTGTTTTCATCAATGTGTTTGATATGATTTGTAGAGGGAAAGGTTGCAATATGACATTCAAACAACATGCAATGATTACTGAAATTAATCAAAACAACTCACATAGATACACAAAAACACAATAGAACATACTCGGTTGAATGATTGGCCACTTTATTTGAATTGATGTTGGCTGATTACAAAAGACGAAGGTCTGATTTTTATATCAGACTTACATATACTTGCATGAATGATCAAATCATGAACCAAACCAACCTACAATGATATAATAATGATGCAATGTCAACCTCCAACGCTGGCCGCCTTAGAAATGCTCAATCCGGGTGATGATATGAAGCCAAAACCAAATTGTATGGACTGAAATCTGTATATGCTGATAGGAAATTTGTAGCATAAGTCCTCACAAAAACATGTTGGAAACTCCACCAAACCCTAGCCCAATGATGCCAAATTGAAGCGCTATCCGCCTATGTGTAATGTGTCGTACCTATTGGTATATTTTTAAAATCTTATTTGTGTGATTATTATTAGATTTTTGTGATCTTTTAGATAGACATAAGATGCAGAATGGGGTTTTATGTTTTCCTGCAGATGTAGTGCCGGAGCACACAATATATTGCATATAATAGAAACCCAGAAAAACTACAACAGATATAAGGAAACTATCAGCTACCCAGATAGCAGAATGGCCAATAAACAATTATCAAAACATACCCATACACAGATTTGAAACTTCAATTCTTGTCTATTGCCGGACCAGCCATATGTTTAGTCAGATTCACTCCAAATGCATTACAAATGTTGGCAAATGAATATACAATGCAATATTCAGGTCCAAAGGCCCCAAACGCCTCAAAAGCAAGGGATACAACTGCTACAAATCCCAGAGAATGAAACTCACGTCCCCCAGCAAGGAAGTACGACCTCTAGGAAGGTTGCATCAGCAGCACGCAACAATGAAACCTCTGTATTCTGGTCTGAAACTGATCTGCACAATAGTGAGAGACTAGGCGACCAAGGGTAAAGGAGTAACTACATTTAAACACCTCAAATATACATTCCCAAATGGTACGGCTGGGGCTGAGTGGTACGACCAGCCAAGAGGGAATATACAACAGCAAACCCTCTCTCCAAACCACTGAAATCTGCCTCTAACTTGCTGATATAGGCTGAGCATAAACTACCTTTAAAAGGTATCACCATAAACCCTTGAAAATGCACCACATGAACTCCATGAAAGCACAACTGTGAATGCTAAATACATTCACCTTCGATGGCACCGTTGGGTGATCTTTCACATCTGTGGGATACCGTTACTCAGGGAGGTTTCCGTCTCCAAGAGCCTTTGGTTCAAATCCTCAAACCCCAAACAATATGAAACCCTAACAGAGCTCAAAATCAGAAATATCATAAACATAGCATAAATGAAATGAGCCCACAAAACTCCTTATATTCTCCCTCCAAGATGGGCGTTGGATTTCAAGAGGGAACTTTGTCATTTAAAAACACTTTTACTTGCCTAGGGATGGGCACCCAAGGTCACAACTTGCATTAAGTCTTTATTTTCCATAAAGTCACTTTTCCCGCAAAATATAATAAAGTCCATATTAATATAACATTAACAAATCTTCGGACTTTAAAATAATTATGAAGACGGTGTCGGAATTCAATGATTTTTAGTTCGCCGGAAAGGTCTTGACGAAACGCATTTGATCCAACTCTGAAAATTCCGAACCGACAGAGAACCCAGACTTACTAAAAATAGTAACAACCAAGAGCCCACTGAGCCAACCACGAGGGTGCCGACTGGATCCACTGAAAACGAACCACAACTCCAACACTGGCAAAGACCTCCATAGCCAAACTAACCACAGTTCCCTAACCAAATTGCTAGCCCATGGGAACTCCATGATGGACTAACCATGTGACTAGAAGGGGACATTACACTATGATGAAAATATGACAAACCCAATTCAATACAAGGCTGGAAATGCTTGATCTGAGGTCTGATATGAAGTTACAACAGTCTGATATGAAATTCAGATTGCAAGATATGTGATTCCACCTCCAATGAAGCCACTAAAACATGAAATATCATCAATACAACATAGCCATGAAACCGAATAGTGAAATCAGCCTTTAATTGCGTTCAAATCTGAATAATAAAGTCTCCAATATGCTTGATATCTTCAAACCCTAGCTGAACCAATAAACTCCATTGAAACCCTAGCTGATTTGAAGCCTTTATCTACTCAAAAACCTGCAATATGCTCAATAATGGATCCTAGGTGAATCCATCTCTCAAAGTGGGATGGGTTTTCATCTAAACTACTATTATCCAAGGGGTTTCGTCCTTAGATATCGTTGAAACTCTGTTACAGTCAAGAGAAAATTTCCAATGAGTGAGAAAGTCAAATGATTCAATGATTCAATGATATGAAAAACACTCCAAATGACCTCCTTTTAACCTTTTCACCTTGGGCGCCCAATTGCAATAAAATATAATATTTTTTCAAGTCCACTGCCATATGAAAATATTATTTATTTTTATTTTTATTTTATTTTATTTTCGTCCAAGTGGCGGCGGCTAGGAGAGAGAAAATATTAATAAAATATTATTATTTTATAATTTTTGCTTTTTCCTCCTTGAGCGCCAATTTTGTGGGAATTATTATAATATTTTAATAATAAAATAGTATAATTTAATCTTCACCTCCAATATTTCATTTTTCCACCTTTTTCTATTTTTTCCATTCTCCCACTGGGTCGTTTTTCCTCTTGGCTATTTTATTTTATTATTTTGACTTTTCAATAATTTGTACAAAAATACCAAAAGCCAAAATATCACTTCATTTCGTCAAACAAAATTAGTTGAAGCCATAAAATTCAACAGTCCATTCTCCAAGCCTCAACAACATTCTCTTTTCCAAACCTTGCTAAAAGAGGGGACATTACATCAAATGACTTTCATTTTGTGTTTAAAATGTGTTTTTAGGGTTCCCTTTTCATTCTAGGGTGAATGGTCAGAGTCAAAATGACTTAAAATATTAAAAAAACAAAAAAAAATAGAAAACTCATTTTTTGGGTGGATGGCCGTCGGGTTCGCCGCTAGTTCGCTGCGTGTTCGCGTTCTGGGCCCCGGGTTCGCTCAGGACGGATCCAGCCTGTTTTGGGCGGACTGGACCGGATCATGGGCCCAATTCAAACTGGACCCGGATCCGCCCAGGTTCTAGGTGGATTTGACAACTTAGAGTTTTAGATCTTAGGGAGCTTCCCCTTACAATTTGAAGAGAAGTTTTACCTCACATATTGTTCTAGTTTGAGTAGTTGTGAAAGAGACAAATTAAAACACTAATAGAGCCATGCAACTCAGGAGCCACCCCAATTCAGTGGTGGACTTGATACTTAATGAACAAAGAAGCTTGTTGAACAAATTTAAAGAGATTGATTGGTCATACTGTTATAGATAGGAAACCAAGTCACAAATAAGCTCCTCAACTTTGGGGTTGACTCGTTTGGACTTGTCATTAGCCACTTTATGCTCCCAACACCCCATTCCCTAGTGGGAAGGCTTCGAAGAATTAGTCTTGTAGGAGTCCAATGTTAGCACTTATGACAATTATCTTGTGAATGGGCTATGTTAATTACACCACTCCTTAGGTGCTTGTGGACCAAAACTATTACATGTATAGGGTTAGCAAAATATAGCAAATTCAATATCAAATTAGTGAGAATCTAGTCAAAAACCCAAAACATGGTTTTGGTGAATTGGGATTTTGCAATTATGTTTGATGACATTGCAGTAAAATGCGACATCTAATAATAACCATGGTTGCAGAGTAGGGTCCTCTATAGCAAGTTATGTGATGTCCCAAATGGGGATATTTTGGACTAATTTGGATTCTCTGGGTTTCCAAATAAATTTTCTGATTTTCTGCCCTACAAATTCTTCACTTTACAATTCTGCCCTAACCCTAACTCTGCTCAAAATCAGACTTGAAACAATTGCATAATTTCACCATAAATCATGACAAAAATCAATATGACCACATCAAGGATTCGCCCAAGCATATAGGTTGTTTCACCATCAATCATACATAGAACATAGCAAGTTACACCACGAATATAGAATATGAAGTCTGCTGCTATAACATAGAATATAGAAAGTTTGACATACCAAAGTACATAGATTATTAACCTCAAGTAGGGTGCTCCAATGTATAGGGTTAAAACCCTAAGTGCTGATGCAAATTGCCTATCAAGAGGCTTGCCACATGGATGAATGAGGTCTGCTGCTCTGCTCTAAGGAAGTCTGCCCCTGCTCAAACCCTAGCAGCAACTTATCTTCCAAATATGCATGAAACCTTCCTCCTAAAGATGGCGCTCCAAGGTAGGGCACTTCTCCTTGCAAAGGATGAACTATCCACACCAAAGATGCCTCTAAGAATGATCTCCACGATCTGATCTGCAGTCTCCTCTGTAAATCTGCTCCAAACAATTAAAAGCAAGTGAACTCCCGTGGCAGAATTCTCCCTATGAGGAAGTTAGGTTTTTGTCCAACTCCCTACAAGAGACTTGAGGTTTTTGTCACAAGTCGCTCCTTGAGATTGCTCAGATCCAAATGTGAATGAATGAATGCTTGATGGATGATGCCCAAATGCCACAAAATCAATTGGTATTTATACACATTTCCATTCTCCTTTCTTGCTGGCCGACCTAGCCTCATGTAATATTTATTTCCCCTGTTTAGGGCCAACCTTATGACATCCTAGGCGCCTACTCTCTAGGGCCAACCTAGACAGGATTGATTCCACTTGTTAATTGCCCAAATCAAATTAAAGATATGATTTGTTCATTTCTCCTTCCTGTGCTATCATAAATGTGAAGAATATTATATTCTAATTATCCATTGGGCGTCAATCATTGTGATAGTATGTAGAGTACAATCCCAAGCTTGTCCATCCCTAGGCATGAAGAACATATTATGCCACTTATCCAAACATCCAAGTGGTGTCCCTATACAACAATCTCTTGGCAAGATCATATCAAGATAGTGATGACAATAACCTCCAGAATAATGTATACCATGTGACCATGACAAAGCATCCTCATGAAAGTATCTAAGGTGAAGTGATAGCATCCATGATGAAGTCAAGTCGCCCAATAAGCATAATAAACTCCATGACCTTGTGACTCCGATAAAGCGTCTGCATGAAATGATAGCATGCATACAACATGTGAAGCTCGAACCTCTGACACAAATCCATATGAAAGGCCCTCCAAATGATTGACTCCAAAGAAGACAAGCCTCCATATCCATGATAGATGCATCGAAGGCAACATACCAATGTGACAAGTTATCTGCATTGCTCGTGATGCTCCTCAAATGTCCCGGAGTGAGATGAAAGGCCCGAGTGAACCCTAATGGCGACCATTCCAAAAATGGGGACATCACAGTCCTCCCTTCTTGGAATTGCCTGTCCTCAAGCAATGGCAAGTGTGTATGCTGTGAGATAGTGTCAAATGACATGTACCTCCATCTACTCGCATGCCCAGTGGCCGTACCAAACATCCATTGGTGGTTGCATCCTCCAAGAAAGAATGGAAGAGTGCAATGCAAGGTGAACTCCCATAGGTGAAATCGTGCACCCTCGAGTCCCACCAAGCACCATCCTCCATAGAGTATTCTCGCAACCACAAGTGCCATGACCTCTAAAGCTCCCAAGATGCCACTCCCTGAGAAGCAATAGTAGTTCCAAGCCGAAGTCTCGAAGCGCATGTGGTGAAGAGTGTGATCTCTGAAGCATAACCACAAGTCTCCAAGCCTCCGTTGTGCCACTCTGATACAATCATTGGAAGTGCTATATGAGATGTGAGATAGCCCACCAACACTCCAATGAAGTGGTATGTCAAACATACCTCCACCCGGATCCCAAACCATCCTGTCACCGCACCTGTCAGTCATGAAGAGAAGAAGACATCCCGCAACACTATCATCAATCCGTCCTCCAACATCAGTTAACCTCCCATCAATGTGCAAAAGCATCAACACAGGTACCATGAAGTGTGGATCAGCTCCTTCAAGGTGGCTGGTGTAAACCAAAACAGCCAACTCCCAACTGAAAACAATCTCAAAATGGCTGTCAACAATCCCTCTAATGACATAGAATGATAAGGTATCATTTGAATGCCATCCTCTAGTGGTGAAGAGGTAGTACAACACCCAAGCAAGTGCTATCAATGTAAATTCCATACACCATGCAATAGAATCTACCACCCGAATATGCAAGGCAATCTCACGTGCTAGGGCAAGGATGTTAGTGGCATCATGCATATCTCCATATTCAACGTCACATGCCAATTGTATGACAAACCCTAACATCTCCCAAGTAGGGATGGAAACAATATCATACCTCGGTGCAGGAATCATCCATACCTCTGAAGTGCACTCCTCCAATGCAAATACCTCTGTAGGAAAACATGGGGCAGCCTCAAGTATCACCAAAGAATGATGGAGCCGTATCATAGTATCACTCGGCTCTATAGCAATATCTCCAGACCTCGTGTCATGGTTCAGTTGTGTCTCCATAGTATGCCCCACAGAAGTAAAAGTCTCCATGGTATGCATCACAAGTCTCCAAAATAAAGCAACTATATGCTCCACCAAAGAGGCATCAACATGATGGAACTCGTCACAAGCAAACTCCTCAAGAGATTCATGAAGAACCAAGGATCCATCCATGACTGCATCACACAGACCTTCCTCAATAGTCACAACACTAGTGGCTGACCCACATAGTGTGTGCTCCATGATGTCATCCAATCCCAAGACATGAGCCTTCAAGGGGCTCTCCCAAAGGAGTGTCATCAAACCCTTAAGATGCCAACAAGTAAAAGATTCTGTACCATACCTCAAATCTGATTGCTCCACTTGCTTGGCCTTCATGCAAGACTCATGCCTCATGTCATGCCGAACTAACATGGTTCTCTTGGGTCTTGGACACACAAAGAAGATCTCATATACATGTCTTCCCCATCTCATGCTCATGTGTAAGGGCTGCCAACCTATGATCATGCAAGAACCAAAGACTGCTGTCCCAAATCAGAAAATCAGAGTTGCTGTCATGCCTTTTTATAGTGCCCTTATCCTTCTCAAACCTCTCCCCCATCGCTGTTGCGTACTGTCCATCCGAGACTGATCCAACATGATTCTCTTCATGGAAAGCACATGCTGCAAGGCTGATCCTTTTGGCTGTAATGTCATGATGAGGTGAAAGTAAAGGACTGCTGTTGCAACTCAGAAAATCAGACCTTACCTTATGCCTTTGAGAGATGTCTTTGCGGATCCATATCTCCTCTTTCTCCATGATTGGGTGACCATCAACTAGGGCAGGTCCAAGGCATGTCTCCCGTGAAAAATCGAGAATGTTGTGCTACAAACTCCGTCTCATGGCTGCAAGCTGAACCCTCATGTGTGTCCATCCCTTCAATCTTCATGATCTCTCCATAGGATGCTTCAAGCTCTTCCTCCATGTCTCCATTCTTTGCCTTCTTCATGTTGTATTGTCCTTCCTTGAGTGTGGCGGCCATAGAAGTTTGAATTTCTGATGTGTGTGTGAGCTCATCCACCATATCTTCCTCCCTTCTCAAAGCACCCACATATATCTCACATTTTGAATAGATGATCACTATCCGTAAGTGGATGCAAGTAGTTGTTCTTCATCATAGCCACGACCTTTTGAAACTCTTGAAACCGGGTGAGGTAGAGGTCATCTTCAAAGTGTTCATCCTTCCCTTCCTTGGTCTTCAATTGCTCCTCGAAGTGATGTGGCCAAAGGTTGTTATGTAACATAGCCTGATCATGCCTCCATAAGTCAACTTCTTCATTGTCACCTCCTCCCTCAAAGTAGTGGGTAGAGTCTTCTACTTCATGATCTTCCTTCATGGCTGGCCTAGAAGGTGTATATACCGCTACGACCTCTTTATCTTGCAATGACAAATCAAGCTTATCCAATCCACTTGGCTCACCTTCCGCTGAAATTTCTGAATTGTCCTTATGAACAACATTCATCTCAAAGATACCCATACCACCATCCGATCCCTTGCCAATATGATGCAAAGGTGATGAAACAATGCTAGGCTCAACCAAAGGGACATCAAATGAATTCATACCTTCTTGTAGCTGATCCCATATGGTTGGTTTGACAATCTCCATGATGGCAACTTCTTCGATCGTGTAGTCATTATGATGTCTTGGGTGTTTGCCACTTGCCATGTATGATGCTAACATGTCCCCGTTTCCGACATGATCACCAAGTGGAAGACTAGGTTAGCCTATCTTCATTCCCGTAGGCTAACCCATTAGAGCAAGGGAATATTCTGGCGAAGGCGGAAAATGAATTAATGCAATTTGCATTAATTATCAAATGAAGACAATTAAATAATAATAATTTATTTATTATTATTTAATTATAGCGGCAATGGAGAAAAATAAATTAAATAATATTATTTTAAATGAGCAAAATAAAATAATAATTGAAGTTGAAGCGCTCACCTTGGGAGTTGGGAAATAAAATAAAAATAAAATATTGGAGCGCTCACCCTTGGAGAATAAAATATTCAAAAAAACAAAAAAAGGTCTTGGCTAAGTGGCGCTCACATTGGTGAGTGAGCAAAAAATTAATGAAGGGAATTTGAGGTTGGCGCTCATCTTGGAGGTATAATTTCAAATAAAATAATAAAATATGACATTGGATCTTGTGCATCGCCTTGGAGGAGTAAATTGGACGGAGGGAAATGAAAATTCAAATCTTTAATTTGAATTGGTATAAAAGAAGGTTTGAAGGCTCATTTTCGACATCACGAATCTTTTGCAAACTTTCTCATTCATGCTTGGCATTTGCTTTGCTTGTTCTTCCAAAGACGACAACCCTTGCGGAGTTGTGTGTTGGATGAAAACCCAATCACACTTGGAGGCGGATTCACACGGAGTTCGCAATTGTGCTACATTGAAGACAATTTCATAGCTTCATCTCGACATTTGGTCGGAGACCGTTTGATTTGGATGCGAAATTCATTGAAGACTTTGATTACATTGTTGAAGATATTGATCATACTTCCTTGAGCGCCGAATTGATATATCTAAGGGTGGCGGACTGTATTGAAGACTGTGGCATTAGTATATTCTTGCAGCGCCGATTCATGCTGGGCTGAATTCATTGAAGAACTACTGTCATAGCCATCGCCAATATTGAAGGTCTCTTCATCAGTGAACTTTTATGACTGTTTGAGGGCAACAAATCATTCTAGCTGCTGTCACTGATATCTATTGGAGCCGATTGCATATACAGGGCAGCGATCCATCAATTTCATCATAGTTTGCCATCACAAGTGCGATCTGTGCATTCACAGGGGCGGATTCATCCACTGCTAAGGCAGCGAAGAGCAATCAACATCATTGGTAGCAGCGTCTTGCATACCCAGGGCAGCGACTGTGGCATATACAGATCAGCATCATCTTTGTGGACAGCGAACTTCATTGCAGCTGAGACTTCAACAGGTATGTCATATCACATATATCTCTGATTTGTAATAGTCATAGACTAGTTGTATATTGGCTAACATAAGAGCCACGAATGGTGATGTAATTAAAAGACTTCGCAGTTTCATATCGTAACAGCAAGTTCCAATTGCATTTCATAGTCTTTGCTATCATTGTACCTTGCGAATTTATATTGTAATCCAAGTGAAGGCTGCCTATATCTATATTGTCATAGATTTGTATCTTGTTAGTGTTTACTGCCTAAGGAGTCTAATTGTTTCCATGCAAAGTAAACAGGAAAGATATTTGCACTATCACAGTGTACGGAAGCAAATTACATTGTACGAGAATAACAAACAGAATTGGTACTCAAAATATCAATTGCATATATTAACTTAAACCAGCAAGTGCAATCACAATCCAAAAACTCCATGCCCACACAATGGCATGACAAGTACATATATAGTTTGCCCGACGGTTGCCAACCGTCGCCAACCACCGTACCGATCGGGAGTAACTACTCACCGAAACTAAAGACATAAACATACTTCCCGAAACCACTAACAAAACATATTTTGCCAAAAGTACTAAACTACGTAAAGTACGCCTAACATCATCCCCCCCAAAAAACTTGTCGTCTTCTAGACGACTACAAAACAAGATCCAGAAATAACTAGGAAAGACGAGGGTCAGTGGACGTCCCTGGAGGTGTGGCTGCCGTCCGTGCTGAGCCGGGAGTCTCCTGCTGAGGGTGAACTAATCGTCGAAACCTGTAAACCTCCTCAGTCCTTTGTTTCAGATGTGTTGAGGCAACGATATGCTTGTCTCTGGTGAGACGTACCATCTGGACAGCCTCGGCCAACTGCTGTTTTGTTTTTTCTTGTGTTGTTTGAGATTCGGCCAACTCCTTCTTTGTGGCCTCTAATTCTGCTCTGAGTGTATCGGCCTTGTTCCTTTCTAACTGTGTGAGCCTAGCTTCCTGGGCCAGCTGCCGTTGGAAGTGCACCTGTTGCTCATCAATTTTCTCCCTCAGTTGCTTACTCATAACTGCAGCCTCCTCCAGTTGTTTGTTGCACCGTGCTGTCTTTTGAAAATCCTCCTGTCTAGCATAATATAATGCTCGGAACTGATCCTCAATGTTATGCAGGGCTGCCAATATCTCGCTGTCGGCATCTCCAACCCCAAAGTCTGGTCTCTCTGGTCTCCAGTTAGTTCATAGATTTTGTGTCGGGGACAATTTGTAAGTTGCAAAAGATATATCAAATTCATTGTATAATTGGAAAGATCAAAAATATCACATCAAACCATACTTCGGCACATGTCAGATGCTTACTCACCCATATCCTCCTGATGCAAGTCATCAACAAGTAGTTCTTCTTCCATGGCGGCCTCTTCTTCAACCTCGTACTCTTCATGGCCACTTAGATGTTCTTCATTAGATAATTATCTTTTGTCCACATAGGGCTGCAAACTTCTTTCTTCTCTACCTTGGCTTTCATGGAAACTTCTGATTTTTCTTTCTCTTTTCTCAATTTTCTGATGTAATCATATAGGTCCTTCTTTCCCGGATTTCCATCTTCAAGAACCTTCAAATGAAATTCAAAAGGAGTAGCTAACCTGAAACTAAGTGATAAGGCATTGTATTCTTCAATGATTTGAGTAGCCTCATGTTCATACATCCATCGTTCAAGCATCTTCTTCAATTCAACTTGACCTTGCCTAAGAGTTTCAAGCAAAGATCTTTCTTCTTCCATGATGAATGATCAAACCCTCAGGCTGGCAGGATCATGGCTCTGATACCACTTTAATGTCCCTAATGGGGATATTTTGGACTAATTTGGATTCTCCGGGTTTCCAAATAATTTTACATTTTCTGCCCTACAAATTCTGCACTTTACAAGTCTGCCCTAACCCTAACTCTGCTCAAAAATCAGACTTGAAACAATTGCATAATTTCACCATAAATCATGACAAAAATCAATATGACCACATCAAGGATTCGCCCAAGCATATAGGTTGTTTCACCATCAATCATACATAGAACATAGCAAGTTACACCACGAATATAGAATATGAAGTCTGCTGCTATAACATAGAATATAGAAGTCTGATTTACATCCAATTACAACTCAGAATAGTGCTGCTACAGAACAGTCCAAATAAATCAGTTTGACATACCAAAGTACATAGATAATTAACCTCAAATAGGGTGCTCCAATGTATAGGGTTAAAACCCTGAGTGCTGATGCAAATCGCCTATCAAGAGGTTTGCTACATGAATGAATTAGGTCTGCTGCTCTGCTGTAAGGAAGTCTGCCCCTGCTCAAACCCTAGCAGCAACTTATCTTCCAAATATGCATGAAACCTTCCTCCTAAAGGTGGCGCTCCAAGGTAGGGCACTTCTCCTTTCAAAGGATGAACTATCCACACCAAAGATGCCTCTAAGAATGATCTCCACGATCTGATCTGCAGTCTGCTCTGTAAATCTGCTCCAAACAATTAAGTGCAAGTGAACTCCCGTGGCGGAATTCTCCCTATGAGGAAGTTAGGTTTTCGTCCAACTCCCTACAAGAGACTTGAGGTTTTCGTCCCAAGTCGCTCCTTGAGATTGCTCTCCAAATGTGAATGAATGAATGCTTGATGGATGATGCCCAAATGCCACAAAATCAATTGGTATTTATACACATTTCCATTCTCCTTTCCTACTGGCCGACCTAGCCTCGTACTATTTATTTCTCCTGTTTAGAGCCGACCTTATGACATCCTAGGCGCCTACTCTCTAGGGCCGACCCAGACAGGATTGATCCCACTTGTTAATTGTCCAAATCAAATTAAAGATATGATTTGTACATTATATTTTCTCCTTCCCGTGCTATCATAAATATGAAGAATATTATATTCTAATTCTCCATTGGGCGTCAATCATTGTGATAGTATGTAGAGTACAATCCCAAGCTTGTCCATCCCTAGGCATGAAGAACATATCATACCACTTATCCAAACATCCAAGTGGTGTCCCTATACAACAATCTCTTGGCAAGATCATATCAAGATAGTGATAACAATAACCTCCAGAATAATGTATACCATGTGACCATGACAAAGCATCCTCATGAAAGCATCCAAGGTGAAGTGATAGCATCCATGATGAAGTCAAGTCGCCCAATAAACATAATAAACTCCATGACCTTGTGACCCCGATAAAGCATCCGCATGAAATGATAGCATCCATACAACATGTGAAGCTCGAACCTTTGACACAAATCCATATGAAAGGCCCTTCAAATGACTGACTCCGAAGAAGACAAGCCTCCATATCCATGATAGATGCACCGAAGACAACATACCAATGTGACAAGTTATCTCCACTGCTTGTGATGCTCCTCAAATGTCCCGGAGTGAGATGAAAGGCCCGAGTGAACCCTAATGGCAACCATTCCAAAAATGGGGACATCACAAGTTAGGCCAGTTTGCGAGGGAACTAGACATTTTTTTATACATTATATGGTTCATGAAATGCCTTACTTATCCACATGCTAAAAATCTAGAAATTTTATTTCAGAGTTTATGGAATGAACTTGCATTGGTAAAAACTCTAGATTGAATTTTTTAAATGTATCATTGTGGAGAACCATTGAAAACTAGTGATGACTTGTTGGGTTCCTAGCGGGACATTGATACTGTTTAGGGCATTGATTGTAAGATTTGAGAAGACATTAGCAGAATATGGTACTTCTGGTCTAATTTCAACCTGGGCTTTTTTCAAGGATGTGCTAGAAGCTTGCATTTTGAGCACAGTTTGACGAGGAAAAAATCAGTAAATGATCATTTGTTTTTCTTTCCATTAAATGTAATGTGGGTTTCAGATTTATATTTTATACTACTTGTAATGGGATTTGGGGTTCCTAGTGCTGCTTAACACCTGTTTAGTTTTTGATAAGAATGCTTTTGGATTATACTGTTTGTAATCCAAAAGCATTCTTATCAAATTCTATGGACTGTGGAAAACTCATGCCTACTACCTGTTTAGTTTTTTATGGTTCTTATTGTTGTATAACATGTAAGAATGTATGCCATTTCATCTCTAAGTAGCATAATAGATCAAATGTATTACTATTCTATTTCACCACAAAGTGGCATAAATGACATCAATCATATGCTATGTGGAAAATATCTTAATGATGATGGAGCAGGATTCAGCTAGATGGTAAAAGCATAGTTCCATGGGGACGCGTCCCCCCCTGGAAAACAGCCGTCCTTGAGACGGGGACATTTCCGGGACGGGGAGGCGTCAGGGAAACGTCCCCCGCCGTCCCCCCATTTCGCCGCCACATTTCTTTGAGGCATTCTGTCAAACAGTTCACTTGCCTTGTCTATGCTTCCACATTTTGCATACATATCTAACAGGGCAGTTGCAACTACAACATCTGACAAAATTCCTCTATCCTTTATGTTTTGATGAATGTCCATATCCTATTCCAAAGCTCCCATTTTGACACAGGAAGGGAGGATGCTGCAAAGGTTGTGGAATTTGGCTTTACACCAGCCAATTGCATTTGCTTTAAAATTTCTAAAGCCTTTTCAACAAATCCATTTTGTGCATATCCTGTAATCATTGCAGTCCATGAGACCACATTTCTTTGAGGCATTCTGTCAAACAGTTTCTATGCTTCCACATTTTGCATACATGTCTAACAGGGCAGTTGCAACTACAACATCTGACAAAATTCCTCTATCCTTTATGTTTTGATGGATGTCCATACCCTAGTCCAAAGCTCCCATTTTGACACAGGCAGGGAGGATGCTGGCAAAGGTTGTATTTCAGCCCAGTATGTTTAAACTCTAAACTTTACTTATTAAGTTATTCCTTAGGCTTCTACAGTTATACATCTTTTTATAACTAACTTTTCAAGTACTATATGTATTTCAGCGCACCGCTCCCCCGCTGCCCCCCCGTCCCCGAAATGCGTCCCCTACCGTCCCCCCGTTCCCCATCCCCGAAACCCCGTGGAACTATGGGTAAAAGTGAACTTTCATTTACTGCAGAGTTTTTATGTGTGTATATGTGTGTGTATGTACATACACAGTCTCTAATGATAAGGTTTCATATATGTAGATAGTACTCTAACGTATTTTTGTTCTTGCTGGGTAATCATTTACAGGACATAAAGAGTGGTCTTTTACATATGGAGAAGTTTGCAGACAAATGGGCAAAAAAAGGGCAGAATGAGCAATGGCAAGAAAAATGGTGGGAGCATTATGATGCAGCAGGTCATGCAGAAAAATGGGCTGACAAATGGTGTCAAATAGATCTCAACACTCCCTTGGAAGCTGGTCATGCTCATGTTTGGCATGAAAGGTAACAAATATGATTGACATTCTTCTCTATGGAATTTAATTAAGGTCAGAGGAAAACATAATTAGGGTTAAGAATACCATGAGGAAAAATTAGTCACTTTCAAAAGGCTTGAGATTTTTTTGGATGTATCTGACAAGCCCCTGTTGTAACTCAATTGAAGGGTATTACAGAAATTATCCATTCAAAGGTGTTCTTTCCTATATTATATAGAAAATAAGTCAGGGTAGTCCTTGCCTTCTGATGTGATGTTATTTAAATATTTCATTGTTGACTTGGACTCATTTGATTTTCATGATTGAAAAATTGGCTAGGCCTTTTGTCTTCTTAGCTTTGGTATTTCATTGTTTGTATGCTATCATTCTTTTCCCTTTTGGATGGGATTTGTGATAGTCTGCTGGTTTTATAGAAATAAAGCCTGATAGTTTTGTGCTATACGCTAACCAAAATACCTGAAATTTTCACAGGTGGGGTGAAAAGTATGATGGTAAGGGTAGTGCCATGAAGTACACAGATAAATGGGCTGAACGTGCAGAGGCTGGAAATAAATGGAGCAAATGGGGTGACAAATGGGATGAGCACTTTGATCAAAACAGCAACGGAATTAGACAAGGAGAAACTTGGTGGGAAGGAGCGTCAGGTGAAAGATGGAACCGAACATGGGGAGAGGAACATGATGGCTCTGGGTGGATCCACAAATATGGGAAAAGTAGCAGTGGAGAACATTGGGATACTCATGAAGAACA
The DNA here is from genome assembly GCA_027924645.1 of Cunninghamia lanceolata. NCBI lineage: Eukaryota > Viridiplantae > Streptophyta > Pinopsida > Cupressales > Cupressaceae > Cunninghamia > Cunninghamia lanceolata. The sequence goes on from BSBN01000892.1 coordinate 1,125,261, forward strand.
AGACACCTGGTATGAGAGGAATCCTCATTATGGTTTTAGTCATTGTTTTTCAAATTCCCAGGAGTTACGAAGGGTAGGCAAGCGTATTAAGCCAAAGCTCTAATTGCAGACATACACGAGTTGGATTCGGACAGTGCCATTTTCATCTAATACTGATAGTCAATTCTCATTTCTGTGAAAGACTACTACAGTCCTTACTATTACTAGTAAAAAAGGCCTAGTTGAAAATATAAAAGAAATAATGAACTAGTCATAAATTTATGATCAAATGATTTGTACAAACTTACCTATAATCAACTCCATTACATACAATCAACTTGAACTGTTCTCAGTTGCTTTGTGATGACTTGCTTGTACTTAGCATTTGTCATAATCTGATTGATTTGTGCAAACTAGATCAAAGTGCCCTTGAATCATGTGGATAATTGTTATTCTTAGATTGGTAATACAATATTCTATAGTGATTTTAGTATTTTACAAGAAACTACCAAATTTTTAACTTGCCTTGTGATTTGTAACCAAGTAACAATTTAGAAAATGGATAGATTGCAGATTACCTCAGGAACCTGTGATCTTGATGAAAACCCTCATCATTATATAATATGACTGAAATTGATTGATTTACCCAGTTGCATAATGTTTTATAATATCCAATCCTTTTTCTACACAATCTTTATAGCTCTTAACACTTTCCTAGTAAAATGTAGCAGGTGTCTCATGTTCTTTCTTTTTTACAAATGTAAACGAGGATCATTGATCTCTACATGAAAGATCTCTAATTATTAGCTCACATAACATGGGATGTGGTTCAATTGTAACATCGTTGGGTTGGTACTATATAATGTGCACAGTGCACCCCTAGGTAAAATTCCCAAAGATATACATGGTTTTGTCTATGTGGTCAATCTCTGAGTAAATATATCACATCCTAGAAAGGGTGAAAATGTAGTTACCAAAATTGTCAAAAAATCACAAGAAATTGTGTTTTATCAGCACTCAGCCTCCGTCCAGTTTTTAAAAGAAAAAATTGCAGTTTTTTTTTTCCTCAGGTTTGATCAAGTTGTTGATCAATTTTACACAATTTTTGGGCAGAAAATTATGATTTTTCTTCTTTTTTTTTGTTCTGTTTTTTCTGATTTTTACCCTAACCCTTGATTTTTTCCTGATTAATTGAAAAAATCTTTATTTGCCAATTTATTACTGAGAAAGATTTTCACTGCTATGGGGGAAAGTATTGGTGACCTTGGCATTACATGTTTGTGGCATATCTCAACAATTAAGGCTGGTGAAGGTTTTGAGTGATTTTGAACAAATAGATACTCCTTGGTTGTGGTATTTACGCAAGGTCCCTCCAGAATATTTAAAAGGGGTACTGAGCAAATTTGTTTTTTAAAGAAATTTTTTAAAAAGGAGACTAATTTAAGACTACCTCTTTAGATACTTCCACAAAAGGAGATTTACATAAAATGTGCTAAATTTGTGGTTTTTTTTGTGAAAAAATAACTCTATGATACTTCTAGATGTACAACAGACTTATTGACACACCAGAAGCTATATTGCTTGTTATGCCAATTGGTAAACAAGCCTACGCCTATCTACCTATTTCAGCATGGACACTTGTATTAGGTTATTGATATTATTATGTTGATTTGAGACAAATAAAATAAAATATCTTCTCATATAACTTGGTTGGAAATGCAAACATTATCCCAACATGTAAATATAAATATGTCCTCAAGAGTTCCACCAGATCATGGTCCAATTTTAAAGCTAAATAACTTTAATACTACATATAACTATAAACACGATCAGAGATGTAGATAGTATTTCTTCTATAATTTAAAATTTTGTATTATGGTTAGCCCTATGTATCTAGTGAATAAAGTATTGGTATGAGCAACCTATAACCATGTTAATCTAAATGTCAAAGTAAATAATGTTGGCAAGGCTTGGTTTACTCCTCTCCTCGGTCCTGAGATCAGCACAAAATGAAGTACAAAATTTCAACAGCATATAAGGTGAAGTAAAAAATCGCCTATTTTCACAAGGTAAGTTTCATATGACAATCGGTGTGCTGGCTAGATTGTGACCTTAAAAATCACATTTACTTTTATCTATACTTAGTGTACATGACAATTTGGAATTTCATGTGAAGAGCACTGTTCGTACAGCAAACTATCCACCTCCAATACATTTTATCCTCACATATTAAGAACTAATCCATTTATTGGTTCTAGTGAATTTTGGAGGAAAGAAAGATATGAAAGGCAAAGGGAACACCATAGGATAAAATACAGAGTGAGGAGCAAGGCCGCATCTGTAAATGACTATTATCTTCAAGGAATCTACACAAGAACGTGTAAGTCCATTTCTAACAGTAAAAGAAAAAAGAATAAGTATCAGAGGTGGTGCTCATTGCTAGTAAGAAGGCCTCCTAGGTGAGCAGAGAGGACGTAGAGACAATATGAACAGAGTAAGAAAAACCCAACAGTCAAGGATGAAGTCCATTCAATCACATAGTTTATTGGCGGTAAGGATGATAGTACCATAAACGAACTATTCTTGGCTGGTGTAAGTTGACACGGTATACCATATAAAGCAACTAGTCTGACAAGGATGACACAGACATAAGCCTCATACCTAAAAGAGATTCACTGTGTTAATTTACATCATGGAATGCAGGCAAATTTGCAAATGCTTCTCAGATCAGTGTAGCTGTCCGAAAATAAGACCGGTTAGCCTTGGCTGTGAGGAGCTTTGGACAGGAACACATTTTTGGAATAGCCATGAGAGAAGGGGAGGATTGTGCATTGCAAACCAAAGGCAAAGATTGTTGAAGCAGTTGTTATGTGCAAAGTAAAGTCATCCCCATGCCGTGGTCAACATGGCAATACAATTTTAATTATTAGTATGAGTTGGCTCATAAACGGGGTGATGCTCAATTAATAACTATTTATATATAATTACAATGCATGATTATTTTGGATCTCATTTAGGATATTAAACCTTCTCAAAGTGATGTGCTCCATGTTATCAATCATTAATTTGCTTTCCTTGATTTGCATTGCTGCAAGTACAAATTTTATATGAACCTGAAGGTACATACCAGCAGTTAAATGAATCGGTCATACATAATTTCATGATGACAGTGAGTACAGGGAGCCATCGTGGAGTGTTGGGACATACCACTTACGAGTCAAAACCAAGTCAGAAACAAGTCCAATCTCCTCAAGAGACCGACAGAATTGTGCACATTTAGCAAGAATTACAAAATAAGGTCCATCATGATCTATGTGGGTGACACATAGTTATGTGTTGAGGAGATTAATAAACAAATTAATAAGTTATACATATTTGAGCATATGCCTATGCATATTGTATTAGCCGAAGGAATTAGGATAATTTATAAATCAATTTCCCATAAGAATAGAGATTTATCTTTAAATTGCCTAAGCTACTAAAAATCCAAGTTTTCTTAAGAGGTTTACTGTATGGCCCAAGGCCTAATTTCTGTTGATAATAAAATTTTCATTACGTAACAGAACATAAATTTTAGATTTAAAAAACTAGACGAGCCCATCCAAGTACAACAAAGAAGACTAAAATCCACCCTTATACGTTATAAGAGAAGATAGAAAACTGAAGGCATTACCATGATAACATTGTGTGTTTGATTATCTATTTCCAGTATGTACTGAGTGGCAGAGCCAACAAACGTGCTAGCAGCCATAAAAAATTAGAGGCCTTAAAAGTTTGGATTAAAAAAATAAGGTATTATCAATCTGGAAGGATTGGTAAGAGAGCAACAGATGTACATTTCGTGTGATTGGAAAAGTTGCTGCAAGCTCGAATATGTTTCCACCAAGATACAATTGTAACAGAAAATCTGCCAGATGTATATACTCCTGCATCTATGCTAAGGCATGTCAACGTGTTAATGTGGTTTGTGTTATTGCTTTCAGAGTGCTTCAAGCAGCAGGAAAAGTGTTGAACTGGAAATTGGTGCATCGTGTGGTTGCAGCATTGATGGTTGCAACCTAGCCCTAAAAGTGCAAAGTGCAGGATTTCCTAATGTGATGGGAGGGCATCATGTAGTGCAAAGCTGCAAAGGCACTTGCAGATATTGAAAGAGAGCTTGTGGGCTTGAAGAAGCAGAAAAATACATTAAGGCCACAGATGGGAACTGTGAATAAGGAGTTTACAGATGCACAAGAGGCATTGAGCTGAAAGAGTGCAATCGAGCTAATGCATATTGTGCAAAGTATTGTTGATCGTAGTCAGGGTTCCCACTTGGAGAGCAATATTCTCCATTGCATCATGGTATCAAGCCAAAAAATTGAACTACTTAAGTGTGTACTACTTAAACTGGAAAGAGTACTATTAGTTTTTAGGATCAGAAATGTAAGCAATCAAAAAATGCAACACATAAGACAATAAACACAGCAGGTACCCTGGGAAAACCCTCCTACTCGAGGGAGAAAAACCCAACAAATATATCTCTTATATAGTGAAGGAATAAGAGCAGAAATCTGTTTACAACTCAGGCCCAACACAAGGCCGAATTTGATACAATGAATAATAGCACCTCTTCTAGATACAAAGATACAAATGAATGTTTTTCTCCTTGAAGATCAGTTTGCTGCTAATGGAAATGAAGAACTGCTGCTGGAGATATGAATGAAGTGATTGAATTGAAGTATATATACAAATCAAGGTGACTCTTCATATGCGTCGATGACTCTTCATATGTGTTGGCGACTCTTCATATGCTTTGGTGTCTCTTCATATATTTTGGTGTCTCTTCATATATGACTTTTCATTGAGTCGACCTGAGTAAATCTCCCGACGCTACAATAACATCAACACTCCCTCTTAGCTAGGGAGATATCTTTCTAGATATGTCATGGAGTCTCTCAACACGACACCCACAATGGCTACACCCATTAGTGAGAAGAATTTATCACGGAGTCTCTCAACGTGATATCATCATGGAGTCACTCAACACGATGTCCACCATGGCTACTCCCATGTGTGGAAAGGAACATGTGCACAAGTGCCCATCACGGAGTCACTCAATGTGATGTCGTCATGGAGTCTCTCAACATGACGTTCACCATGGCTACTCCCAGAGGGTGGAAAGAAACATGTGTACAAGTGCCCATCACGGAGTCACTCAATGTGATGTCGTCATGGAGTCTCTCAACATGACGTCCACCATGGCTACTCCCAGAGGGTGGAATGAAACATGTGTACAAGTGCCCATCACGGAGTCACTCAATGCGATGTCATCATGGAGTCTCTCAACATGACGTCCACCATGGCTACTCCCAGAGGGTGGAAAGAAACATGTGTACAAGTGCCCATCATGGAGTCACTCAACGCGATGTCGTCATGGAGTCTCTCAACATGACGTCCACCATGGCTACTCCCAGAGGGTGGATAAACACAAGTACAAGAGAATCATCACGGAGCCTTTCAACGTGATGTCCACAATGGCTACTCCCATTAGTGGAAAAAATACATCGTCATGGAGTCACTCAACATGACGTCCACCATGGCTACTCCCAGAGGGTGGAAAGAACTACATCTCCGTCTCAGAGATGGACAAGGGCTTGCACCTCATATTTCTCCATCACAGAGAAATATACACTACAAGCGCTTTCACCTCATACTTCTCCATCACAGATAAATATACATTGCAACATATCTTCATGATGATGTGACTCCCTCTGAAACTCCAAGTACTTGCATCAACCTTCTGACCTCCTTGTCCAAGATTGCCTGCAATGCTTGCCTTAGAGGAACAGTTTTCAACGCATGCCTCCGGCACTACTGACTTGCGAGAGTTCAAGACTGTCCTTCTCGATCTCATCCCAGATCACCCTATTCTGAATAGGTTTGTGGAGCTACCAATGTCAAATTCAAATTGATAGTCTTGTTCAATTCTGTTCTCAGCAGCTGAAGAGGTCTTCCAAGCATTGCAACCTTCAGTTCTTCTTAGTGAGTCACATAACTCCCTCTTGATCCCTGCCTCAGAGATTGCAAGGATATCCTCTGGAAGTGAACTCCTCTCCATTGACTGATCTTAGAGCCTTAGTCCTTTTCTTGGACATGCTCTCAACTTGTGCCTTGAATTTTTGGAATTTAACTCCCTCTGAATGTCATTTCCTCCTCTTCGAAGTAGCTGATCGCAATGACAATCTGAAAGGGTTCTTCGTTGTTTAGTGTCTTCATCTTTCTCAATCTTCTTTACTGATGCAAACTCCTCATCCAAGACTGACCCAACCTTGTGCCTTCAAGAGATGTGCTACCAACTTAGTCCCATGCCTGCAAGCTATGACTCCAAGATTGTTCATTTCTCCAGCCGGCATGCCTTCCTCACAGGATGCCTCAAGCTCTTCCTCTCATCATCCTTTTGCTCCTTGATCTGTCCTGATAGCATTTTAGAGAGATTACTAATAGTTCATAGAATCAAACTATCCCAAAGAGAAATACCAATGCTAGAAGCATACTTGATTCACTATTCCAACGTATGAATTAATATAAAATTCATGATCAAAACATAAAATACTTATCTCTTTATGTTGGTCAATTCTACAAATGCAGTCAAATGCTTGTCTTGTAGTCTCTTCCCAGCTGTTAAAAGTGTTTTCTCTTTATAGATTTGCAATATTGATCACCACTGCCATATCTTAATCCTGATTTTAGAATCCTTTAAATAGAAGAACAGGAGGGCTTCAAACAGGTCTCCAAATAGTCTGCCAACACAATATATCACCCAAGTCCTATGACTTTCCTTTTATTTGCTAAGTACTGATCATATATGTCTCTGCCATATTGAGCACAGTTTTCCTATGGCATAGTCATCCAAGTTATTAGTAAACTCTCCTCCATCTACAATCACCTTACACATTTTACCTTTATTCTTGCATTGTGTCACTATGTAAGATTCCAAGCCTAGGCAGATCTCACAAACAGTAGTAAATTGTACTTCGAGGATAACTGTCCCAGTTTGACACAGAATTATCTTGAAAGAATGATTCTAATAAATATGAACATACACCGCTGATTACAGCATCAGTTTCAAAAGATTGTCTCTGTGCGCCCAAGCTAGTTGATATGCGCCCTTGCAATGGCACCTCTGGGCCAGTCGGTTTAGGTTCAAGAATGACTCCTATCATGACCTCAGGTATATCTGGGCGCAGGAATTGTTGATAAGGGCACCAATCACTGGTTAGCAACGATATGGTGTCTCCAACACCATCACTCTTCCACCCGCGACTAATTCCAATGATGTGCCTTGACTTCAAACTCCTCCTTTCACTTTGCTTCGATGCGTCCTAAGATCCATGAATGCCTTGCAGGCGAGAGATGACTATAATAAAGCTTCGTTCTAGCAGGGAAGTGTTCACTCCATAGTCATGGTTCAAGATATATATGTTGCTCCATCTTTCAGCGCACAAGCCAATTTCTGCCCCTAGGGATTTCGTCCCAATCACAAAGATCTTCTACTGTGAACAGTAAAAGGAATCAGAATTATTAATATCCAAATCGCATTGATTCAAGCTGATGCCTTAGAATTCACGAAGTCAGCCTGAGAATAATATTTACATAGATCGCACTCCTTGAAACATATGCCTGAATAACCCTGTCTAAGTATGTTTTTCCTCTCAGGCTAAGATCAAAAAAGGCTCCAAGTCGATTTGAGCTCGAGACCAGGGATTCGCAAGGCAAATGAGCTTATCTGGGATCCATAGATGATTTCGGCCAGAGCTTGAGCTATCTTTCATTTCCCCATCTTGTCGGCTCCCAACACTAGCAACCATGTATCGCCCTTTACTTTATTCATCATTATGCTCTCCCGTTTAACCATGCTAGATCTACTCTGTCAAACTGCAGTGGGCGAGAGGAGGAAAGTGACACCACATGGCTGGAAGCAATGCAATTTTTAGCCTCGTCATCGTTGCCTCTGAAAATGGTGTCATGTGCACACCACAAGCTTCTCCCTATTCCACTGGATCAACAGGACATAAAGAATTGTTCCGTCTCCAAGCTTGACATTTGCAACAAAGTGTCTGTCCATGGAGCTGGTGCCCATGATCATGATCTAGGGTGCAACGTTGTAAAGATTAGAAGGCTCCCCCAGCCCGTTGTTTCCTGCCGCGCACCTCATGAAAATGCTTCTCTCCATCGCACAGAAGGCCCCAATTGCAATCTAGTCCACATAAAATGACACAGAATTTCCACTGAGAGAGAGCGAGAGCACGTCCACGCCATCTGAAATGGCTGCATCCATCCCCGCCAGAACGCTAGACGTTATGAGTTCGCCATCTTCTTTTCTGCACAAATTCTCTTTCAAAGATATGCCCTTAGGTTTGAAATAATTTGCAACCTTAGATGAAAAGTTGACTACTTAAACAAATCTAATCATATCTTTTCTTAGACCCGCTCTGATACCATATTAGTTTTTAGGATAAAAAATGTAAGCAATCAAAAAATGCAACACATAAGACAATAAACACAGCAGGTACCCTGGGAAAACCCTCCTACTTGAGGGAGAAAAACCCAACAAATATATCTCCTATATATTGAAGGAATAAGAGCAGAAATCTGCTTACAACTCAGGCCCAACACAAGGCTAAATTTGATACAATGAATAATAGCACCTCTTCTAGATACAAAGATACAATTGAATGTGTTTCTCCTTGAAGATCAGTTTGCTGCTAATGGAAATGAAGAACTGCTGCTGGAGATATGAATGAAGTGATTGAATTGAAGTATATATACAAATCAAGGTGACTCTTCATATGCGTCGGTGACTCTTCATATGCGTCGGCGACTCTTCATATGCTTTGGTGTCTCTTCATATATTTTGGTGTCTCTTCATATATGACTTTTCATTGAGTCGACCTGAGTAAATCTCCCGACGCTACAATAACATCAACAAGTACTAACTAGATTTAAGGTTTTAACTGCTTAAAACAAATAGATCCATGTGGTACTTAATTTTATTTATCAATCATCTGATCCTTGGAGACAAGCGTGTTTGCAATGGATTCTTTCTGGCTATTTTTAGACTTTCTACTAGGGCAAGATATGCCTCCTTGAATTGAGGTGGCAAATTTTCTGAGTCCTTGAATCAAGGAGACCAAGACAAGGTGGTTTTCTAATGAATGACACAGTACTAATTAGCAGCACAGATAAAAACATTAATCTGCCAGCCTACTGACTGCTGTAAAAAGGTAGAACTATAGTCTCAATCTCCAATTTTGTTAGTGTTTTAATTTGTCTCTCTCGAGAATCAAGACAACTCAAACTGGAACAATATGTGAAGTAAAACCTGTCTTCAATTTAAAAGTGAAGCTCCTTGAGATCTAAACTAACCCTAGACACTAAGCTATAAACAAACTATATGATGTTTTTTTGAGGGTTTTGCATAAAAGAATTAACTATACGCCTTTCTTTTTGCCTTGGGTACGAGCACAAGACTAGTAACAGCTCTTGTCTCACAAGTGAGATCTTGTAGGTTTTGAATGAAAGTAACTAATATAACCCACAAATGACAACACCTTTCTGCGGGCTAAAACATAGACCAACAATTTGATGTATACAAGATTTGAAAAGTAATAACAACTTCAATGCAGGACTACACATGATTTAAAGAACTTAAATGACTCTGTTGCATGTAGAGCTATCACTTAGATGAACAAACAACCTCAATACAAAGCTTGATGCTATTATTCGATTTCATTTTAATCAATTGAGTCACAAAATTAGTAATGCAAACATAACCACCATAGATGGAATGATATTTTGGCAGCATAAGTGTAGTGTCATGTATCATTAAGAATTCAATGTGCTCAGAGCACTTATTATAAGTTACAAAATATCCAATTTTGGGGATTTAGGATAAAATTGATTTTCCCCAAAAATCATTGTTTTAAAGCACAAATGCTTAAAGCTTATGAAAAGCAAGCAACAAAGAAAGTTTAAAGCAAAAACTATTCTAAACAAATAATTAAAAAAAATTAACTAAAGTGGCCTAAAACTTGGCTCCCAACTCTCCATCCAAAAACAATAGTTTGATGAATAATGTCTTATGTGATTTTGACGTGACTTGCTTTGAAACACATCAGATTCTTTGATGAATTCCAAAACCCTAATCTTCAATTTGCCGACAACTTCACCAATCCAACTTGGCGACTTGAAATTGATGTCTCCTATAGAAACAAGACAATTTAGTGCTCTAAACCTTAGTCCCATTGTGGATGATTTCACCTATAGTTCAAAAACTCATGACTCAACAAAAATTGGCAGGTCCAAATTTGACTCAGACTTGGTGACTCAATAAAAACTTGGAAAAACTAGACAACATTTCCAAACATTGGAAAAACACATATTTACAAAATAATCTTAAAAAAAGGTATAAAATTGAATTTAGAGAAATATTAAGTAATTTTCAATTCATTCATAGATCAAAAAAGAAGTTCAATACACACTATAGTGTCATGATAAAAAAATTACCAATCCATATTAATATTTTACAAATTTCTTCTATGAGTAAAATTTCTAAGTGGCTTTATAGGTGCCTTCAAAGTGAATGGTATTGATTCCATTTGAGGAAGAATATATCTTCCTTAGGCATATCATGGGCAGCCACACCTAATGAAGCCCCAATTGACACCTCACCCTTGCCTTTTGCCTCCTCTTGTGCCACTACAACTGTCACCTATTCTTTTGCTTCTCTCTTAATATCAACTATCTTATCCTCAAAAAAGAAGGGCTCCTCATCCACATCATCAATGATCCAATTTGAATATGGATCCACGTCATCCACATTGTTACATATCTTTCAAATGCTGCCAAAAACTCTTCAAATCAGCCCAAGATCACTCAAAATCCATTAAAATCACCTGCAAATGCACTGAATTTACTCAAAGTAGGGAAGGATTGAGAGATGAAAAACAAAAATATGAAAAATGAAGTTTTTTTTTGCTTTTAAGGTTGCGGAATGTTTTTTCCTATGTTAGGCAAGTTTTTGGATCAAACTCATGAGTAACTCATAGAGTAAATCATAAAAACTCGTCAACAAGTTTACTCATGAGTTACTCACCTAGTGATCTGTGTGCAATTCCATGCAACTTGTGATCCTGCACATTGGTTCAACATAATCTTGTTTCATGCCATAATATTTCCTTGCTTACACAACACTAGGCCAAGATGCTCAACATATGGATGAGACACTTTGGCAAATGGCTTTGTGCACATCTGCGTAAGCATTGATTCCAATAGCATAGCACAACTCAATGCAAGATTACTACATGCACATGTTTTAGTCATGCCGCACAACTTTAGGAGTTTACACTTTAGTTTCGACAACAACATTGCTAGCTCCTGTAATCTCTTTTGCATTGTGAATGCCCTGCACATGGGTAACACGTGCTTGCATCAATACATTCAATTTTGGTCCATACACATTTGACAAATGGACATGTTTGCTTTACATGATCGGGCCAACCAACTAGCATCATATAGATCCAACATCTATCACAACCTTGGCCACATGGGAAGTGCACCATATGCACATGCCACTTGTTAGCACATTTGGGGAAGGCTTCGCTGACAACCTATTGTCTAAATACGGGTCATTATACATTTTATAAACTAGTTTTCTGATTAGGAAGCCCAATCACATCATTTGGCCTAGCTTGGTTGTACTCCAAGGTGCTTTGACAAGTCAGGTGGAAACATTCTTCTCACTTGATCACAGGAACATGCTTTCCCGCCATAGTATTTGTGATTATTTGTACATTCACACAATCTCAATGAATGAAGGATAACACATTCCTTAAAGCTTCAGCATAACGAGCACCTAATGGACACAAATGTAAATTTCTATTAGCATTGTTCCATTACCTTATTTCTACACACAAGGTTGTCCTCCAATCTCAGATAGAAATCAGATTAGCTAGTGTTTTAGCTTGCTAGAATTTGCAAGTCAAGAGAGTTTTTAGCAAGTTTTTAATCTATGGCTTCACCAAAGCCTAACTATTTGTTCCAATTGGCAAAATGAAAAACCACTGACGAGGGTTTTGACAAAATTGAAAACTAAAGTTGAAACCCTAGGATGAAGATATGACGAAACCCTAGGCCATAACCACAAGCTAGTATTTAACAATCTGAAACCTTGAATGGTTGCATTTGGTTGTTTGCCTTGGCCAAATCTTAGTGCCAAACCCTTAGAGAAGCTGCAAATTTGAAAAGCCACTACTATAGGTGATTAAAATCATTATTTTTGCTTCTTTAAGAGGTTGGAAGCCCTATTGTGAACTATTATCAATTGATCAATAGAGATGAAACAAATCATGACACTTCTCCTTAAACAACCAAACCTTGCATACACAAAAGACTAGTATGGTTGATGCACTTTCCAATGCTATGAAAATTTGTCTTTGAGTACTCTAACCCATAAGCTGCTCTGCTACCTTATCTTAGTCACTAAATGCTTGTCCAATACACTACCCAAGCACACTTATTTAACCTCTTCACCTCTTAAATGATGTTCTTATTGTTGAAGCACACATTTTAGGTATGTTTATCACTTATACAACACCCAAGTGCTTTGTTGTGCCCTGCACACATGCCCCATTTTGCCAAATGGCCCCCCCTCTTTTTGCTTTGGCTTGGAGTCTCAACCTTTCCTCCTTATGATAATGAGAAAGTGAAATTGTGCTTAGAATGTAGGATTTGTTCCGGGTTTGGGTATTTGGCATGTTTGGAGTCATTTGATGCTTTCATGATTGATTTGGAGGAGTCTTGATTGATGTTGTGCTTAAGAAATAGACATTTGTTGTCTTTTGAGCTAAACTTGGGTGTTACTGCAGTTTGCTCTAAAATCCTATGTCACTGGATATAGTCCTTAAAACTGCTTCTATAGGAGGTGTCATATTGGAATTCCTAGTTTTCATGCTTTAGAGTTGCAAAATCATGTCAAATTCCACAAGGTTTCACTAAGGGGTCCTTGTTCTTTCATCTTGACGCATGTTCCTAAAGCCCTGAAATTGGCTAAGTCTGAGGCCCTAAAACCCTGAAAAATTGGTTAAGTATGAAATCTGGTGGGTCCTCCAAAATCTAGAATCTGCATGTTAAATCCCATGGATCCGTGACCTATCTCAAACATCCTGATAGTATATTTCAAAATACTTATATATATTTTTAAATATACTATTAGCCAGGCTTTTCAAAATCTGGTGCTAAAAATGTCCCTTATTGCATTTTGTGCTAATATCCTGTCACTAGATATTAGCGCTAGCCCCTTTGCACACCACTCAACGCTAAAAATAGCCTCCACCAGATTGGCACTAATTTCCCATCCAACCGGATATACCTGGTGCACTGCATTTTCCCTGCCGGACCCTTTTGAAGGCCTTGCACTAAATTGGTCGGATACCAGATATGTCCTATGAGACCCAAATCCTCAGCTATCCAGTGCCTATGAAATTCCCCGCCGAGTAGCATCCTGTTAGGTTTAGTGCAAAAATCCAAGACAACAGGATAAGTGCTAAAAAGTGCATCCACTGGACATATCATGTTGGCACACAAATCCCCGCCGATCCTATTACAGAGAAAATCCCCACCAAGGCATTTCAGGAAACAACGCTAAAATCAACCTCCACAGGATATATCCTGTTGACCCTGAAATCCCCGCTTTTTGATAACTTGGCCTAGAAAACTCATTTTTAAGGGTGCAAACGGGATTTAATTGATGAACTTGATCTGCATATCATTTCTTCACATCTTGATGAACATTTTTATCATGTTTGTGTGGATTTTGGGCATCTTCTGCATCGAATTAATGCTACTGCACATGGATATCCTGTTAACCCCAAAAATCTAGCTTTTTGCAGAAAAAGGCTATAAAAACATGAAATAAATGTCTCCAAATGGATCCAAATGACCAAAAAAACATCCCAGATCATTATATATGCCAAATGGGTACTTGAAAATGGTGAAAAACTCAAAAAATCATGTGAAAACCACTGGATTTGGGAAGTTGTTCATAAGGAAGCATAATTGATATTGAGCTGTCCCTGATTGATCGGAGGTTGCAAATGGAGATACTTTGATTTGACTTGATATAAAGTGTGTTGTTATGATAAAATTGATGCTTGGCATTGTCAATTGTAGGTTTGGGAGGACAAAGGAGCTTGTTGGAGCTGTCTTGGAAGGATGAAACCCATAAATGCATTGCTGACCCGAACATGAAGAATCATCATTGCTATTGTATCTGTAAAAGGAAGTCACTATGATGTCAAAGATGATGGAGATGAGTCCCAGGAGCTAGAAGACACTGAAGATCATGCCTACATCACTGCTATTCCTGCATATCCAGTTCAAGGTCCAGGACATGTTCACAACTGTCCCAGTAATCTAGTCATGCAATGTTGATCCAACAAGCATCTAGTTGGACATGCCTTCATAAAAAAACGTGCCACATACTCTTCTTGACTAGTCAACTCATTGGAAAAGTGATTTGTCCCATTAGACAACTCTAAAACTTGTTATTTTGTCTTGTTCTCATGTGCTCAAAAGTTGTAATTTCATCTTTTTCCTACAAGACAAAAGCAAATCCGGGATTGTAACTACCCATCGACCAAATTAAATGCAATGTAATATGGACCATTGGTGTTGCGTTAATCTCCACCATCCATTGAAAAACTTGGTATGGTTGCTTTTCTATATAAGGGCAACTTCTCTCATTGTAAAAGATAAGGGAAGCACTGAAGAAGGGATTGTTGAAACTCTGTCATTTTTCTAAATCAATACAAACAAAATTTCATTTGCCTCTGCCATTTGAGTTCATTTTGTTGATTGTATATGGTTATCATGGTTCCTCTTCATCTTTCCAATTAGTTATTCAGTTGCATTTATGGTTAATTATGTAGATATTTGATGGATTTCCTGTCCATACCATTGATGGCTTGCTGATTGCATGTCATTGTGCATGGTTAATCTGGGCATATTTTATATGAGCTAAGTTCGATTGTGTACGTTTATTGAACTGCGCAAGGAATTGGGTGTTGAATGAATCCTTCACAGTTTGAAAACCCTTGTGTTTCCTGTTGTCCTATTTTGCTTCCCAGCCAAATAGCCCAAATCCATAAAATCTCTAAGTGTTTTCCTTATTTCCCTTTAAAGCCCTAAGTTTTACTGTCATATCTTACTTTATGTTATAATCCATTGTTGACTGTCTAGCCTAGGTTACCGCTCGTTTAAGTATAACCTTGAGTCCTATATGTCATGAAGTGATTGGCCCCAAGAATGTTTACCTTTTATTGCTCGTCAAAGTCATGTTCTTTATAAAGTTCTTAAGTCCTAAGTCTTTTTGGGGGCTTGAAGGTGCCACATGGCAGGATATCGCAAGCTTGTAGACCACCGAAGCTGATGTCATGTTTACACCGCGGGGCTGCGAAATGAAAACTAAAGTTTATTGTGGCCTATGGCAATAGGATCGATGACTTAGTTGGATGAAGCAAATCGTGCCAGGTGTCGAAGGATGAAGTGAAGAGGTGGGGTCGTTAAGGATCGAATGGTAGCGCAGTGTTGTAGGAGAATCTTGTCTATGTCATATCCCTCGATGGCCCTATTCCAATTAAAGATTGGAATAGTAAAACTATCATGCTATCACAATCAAGCTTAAGAAAACCAAATTGATGATGAAGATAACCTCCGAGTATGATTGCAACATTTGTATCTAAACATAGTCATGAAAGCACCGATCGATGAAGATTTAGTCATATGAAAGATCTATTTAATAAATATAATAAATGCATAAGGCAAAGGCATCGATTAAATAAGGATAATCAAGACAAGTCTTAAGCAAGTGATAACAATAATTATAAATCATTAATGAGCAACGATCCTCATGAAAAGAGGCGACCGATCTCCAAAGGAGCATGACCTTCCATGAATCGGGCTTATATGAGGAGCAAGGAAGGATTGACCAAGGGCATTCGATCAACATTCAATACACAATCATCAACCAGTAGTGCATAAGGAGTTAATCATATGAAACTAAGTGCATATGATAAGAGGCATCGGTGAATAAGACAAAGGATGAAGATAAACATAGAAACAAATAATAACAATAGTATGCTTTGTTAGAGGCACCGATCCTTGTTAGGCGAAGGGATCCCTCTCCAAATGGATGCAACCTTTCATCAACCCCGCCTATATAAGGATGGATCAAAGAACACTCAAGACATCAATCATCAAATAAGCATCTTATTCCTCATGGCATAAACCGTCAGGAAGAGTTTCTAATTGATTCAGGGGAGTAAATCAGAGTTATATATCATTCAAGTAATTTACAAACAGGTATCTAATATCAGCAAAGAATACCAGCCTCCCGCCCACAAGGAAATCGAACATCTGAATCAGCGAACCAAAGCCAAGAATAGAACACTCAATGATCATATACCCCCAGTGAATATAAAAGAATTCACTAGAAAGAACAATTGGAATTCTAAGTCGTTTTCATAGCCATCATAACAATGGTCTGATTCAGCCATCTTCATTACAGACAACCGCTAAAAAGGTATGATTATATCTCACACAACACATTCGATCATCCCGGAATCTGCAAACGAATACTACTGCCAAGAAGTGCCAAAGGTATGTGCAATTATTTGTTTCTATTTGATCACATAATGTGAAATATGCACATCACTTAGTATTGATGTGAATAATAAGTCATGATGCAATAGGCATCTTATGCATTATGAAAGTCTGTGTTATGATCAATAACTAGCTTAACATCATAGTAAGAATGATATGATTAGAAATTGAGTAGATTACGATATGCATGGAATATAACTAGAAAGTGAATAAATGTCTTAAGTTAGAATGATCGAATTATGTAGAAAGATAATGAGATCATTATGAGTAAGAATAGTTCTGCCATAATGAATGAAATAATATAAGTCATAATGGAAATAGATGAATTATATACATAGATATGTTTATGTTATGTATGAATAAATGAATCCTGATTAACTTCGATAATGAATACATGAAGAATACAAGTTACATGGTGAATTAAGATAGATATGCTAATGCATTATAATGATCATGGCAAACATGCTGCCAATGAATGAATATGAATAAGCATAAAATGAATTATCAATAAGCCAAGTATGAGGCTATGACTAAGTAATGATAAGATTCCCAAGTGGAATAAGAAATATGATATCATGATCCGGAAAGGATAATATTATCAAAGATGGATTCATAACCCATTATCTCATAACCTATTAAGAAGGATGTCAAGCCTCACCCTTAATCATCTTACCACTTGTGAGTTTGGGGTTAAGTTAAGGGTGTGATTTGGACCTAGGTGATCCTCAAGAAGATGAAGTACCTCTGGGTGTGAGGTGAAACCTTGGGCCTATGGTATGATGAGCTCATCAATGTTAAATGTTCCCTACAGTGGGTGATTCTCAAATGGATGAAGTATGCTCTGGTATAGAATGAAGTCCTTTGAGCTGAATGGTGAAGTACCTTAGGTGTAGTGTGAAGCCATCAGGCCTCCATATGGGATGGTTAATGGCACCTTAACAAACCATGCTCATATGGAAGATAGGATTGATTAATGGTAGGGCTACCCTAAGACTCCCTCAAGATAGTGCATGAGAGTTATAAGAGAAATAATGTGAATGTGTAATGTATATGTTTATAATAATGTGAATGTATAAGGCATATGTTTATTATGTTAAGAAAAATGATATGATTATGATTATAAGGTTACAAGCCTTAAGTACAATTGTGGAAAGTATATGGATTTGATTATTGATCATTAACCCTAATTATGATATGAAAAGAAGAATTGAACACTAATGTTCTCTTTTGGTGAGTTGAAAAATTATGCAAGGTTGTGAAAAATTTCGGCTTACTAGAAGGGGACATTACAAGTGGTATCAGAGCTATTGACCTGCAACCATGTGAGGGAAATTGATGCAAGCCTACTCAAGAAGGAAAGAAAATTGATCTTAGAAGAAGTAGGAATTGCTTGAGGACAAGCAATCTTAAGAGGGGAGGCTTGTCATATCCCTTGATGGCCCTATTCCAATTAAAGATTGGAATAGTAAAACTATCATGCTATCACGATCAATCTTAAGAGAACCAAATCGATTATGAAGATAACCTTCGAGTATTGCAACATTTGTATCTAAACATAGTCATGAAAGCACCGACCGATGAAGACTTAGTCATATGAAAGATCCATTTAATAAACATAATAAATGCATAAGGCAAAGGCATAGATCAAATAAGGATAATCAAGGAAAGTCTTAAGCAAGTGATAACAATAATTATAAATCATTAATGAGCACCGATCCTCATGAAAAGAGGTGTCTGATCTCCAAAGGAGCATGACCTTCCATGAATCGGGCCTATATGAGGAGCAAGGAAGGATTGACCAAGGGCATTCGATCAACATTCGATACACAATCATCAACCAGAAGTGCATAAGGAGTTAATCATATGAAACTAAGTGCATATGTTAAGAGGCATCGATGAATAAGACAAAGGATGAAGATAAAAATAGAAACAAATAATAACAATAGTATGCTTTGTTAGAGGCACCAATCCTTGTTAGGCGAAGGGATCCCTCTCCAAATGGATGTAACCTTTCATCAACCCCGCCTATATAAGGATGGATCGAAGAACACTCAAGACATCAATCATTGAATAAGCATCTTATTCCTCATGGCATAAACAGTCAGGAAGAGTTTCTAATCGATTCAAGGGAGTAAATCAGAGTTATATAGCATTCAAGTAATTTGCAAACAGGTATCTAATATCAGCAAAGAACAACAGCTTCTTGCCCACAAGGAAATCGGACATCTGAATCAGCGAACCAAAGCCAAGAATAGAACACTCAGCAATCATACACCCCTAACGAATATAGAAGAATTCACTAGAAAGAACAATTGGAATTCTGAGTCATTTTTATAGCCATCATAACAGTGGTCTAATTCAACCATCTTCATTGCATACAACTGCTAAAAAGGTATGATTACATCTCACACAACACATTCGATCATCCCATAATTTGCAAACAAATACTACTGCCAAGAAGCACCAAAGGTATGTGCAATTATATGTTTCTATTCGATCACATAATGTGAAATATGCATATCACTTAGTATTGATGTGAATAATAAGTCATGATGCGATAGGCATCTTATACATTATGAAAGTCTATGTTATGATCAATAGCTAGCTTAACATCATAGTAAGAATGATATGATCAGAAATTGAGTAGATTACAATATGCATGGAATATAACTAGAAAGTGAATAAGTGTCTTAAGTTAGAATGATTGAATTATGTAGAAAGATAATGAGATCATTATGAGTAAGAATAGTTTAGTCATAATGAATGAAATAATATAAGTCATAATGGAAATAGATGAATTATATACATAGATATGTTTATGTTATGTATGAATAAATGAATCCTGATTAAATTGGATAATGAATACATGAAGAATACAAGTTACTTAGTGAATTAAGATAGATATGATAATGCATTATAATGATCATGGCAAACATGCTGCCAATGAATGAATATGAATAAGCATAAAATGAATTATCAATAATCCAAGTATGATGCTATGACTAAGTAATGATAAGATTCCCAAGTGGAATAAGAAATATGATATCATGATCCGGAAAGGATAATATTATCAAAGATGGATTCATAACCCATAATCTCATAACCTATCAAGAAGGATGTCAAGCCTCACCCTTAATCATCTTACCACCTGTGAGTTTGGGGTTAAGTTAAGGGTGTGATTTGGACCTAGGTGACCCTCAAGAAGATGAAGTACCTCCCGGTGTGAGGTGAAGTCTCTTGGGCCAAGTGTTGAAGTACCTCCAGGTGTGAGGTGAAGCCTTGGGCCTATGGTATGATGAGCTCATCAATATTAAATGTGCCCTACGGTGGGTGACTCTCAAATGGATGAAGTATGCTTGGGTGTAGCATGAAGTCCTTTGAGCTGAATGATGAAGTACCTTAGGTGTAGTGTGAAGCCATCGGGCCTTCGTATGGGATGGTTAATGGCACCTTAACAAACCATGCTCATATGGGAGATAGGATTGATTAATGGTAGGGCTACCCTAAGACTCCCTCAAGATAGTGCATGAGAGTTATAAGAGAAATAATGTGAATGTGTAATGTATATGTTTATAATAATGTGAATGTACAAGGCATATGTTTAATATGTTTAGAGAAATGATATGATTATGATTATAAGGTTACAAGCCTTAAGTACAATTGTGGAAAGTATCTGGATTTGATTATTGATCATTAACCCTAATTATTATATTAAAAGAAGAATTGAACACTAATGTTCTCTTTTGCTGAGTTGAAATTTTGTGCAAGGTTGTGAAAATTTTTGCTTACTAGAAGGGGACATTACAGTTTGTAGGAAAGATTCTATGCGCGGCTTCGAGATGATGACATGTAGCCTTTTCCTTTGTTCTTCCTCCTTATTGTTGAAGGCTATGGCAGACAGTTTCTAAGGTGTGCCACATGTTGACGTGGTGCAAGTTCTACACAAAGCAAAGGCAAGTTCCCCTCTGAATTGTGCCAGCCTGCCACATGTCCAAGTTTGTAATTTGAGAATCGGCTAAGTGCTAAGTGTTTGCCGGGCTTCGGAGTTCCCTTCTTCCACCTTCCTCTTTTGGCGGGTCCGATCTTCGCAGAGTTTCATTGTGCTACGTGTCAACCCCGTGCAAGTTCTAAACAAAACAAAGAAGAGTTTCACTCCAGCTTGCGCCGTTTGGACACGTGGCGTGTTGGAGCTCCTCCTCAGGAAATTTCAAGAGAGGCTCCTCAAGTTTGCGCAAATGATCCACGTGGCGGAGGACGGAACTTAAGTGCTGGTGAAGCATTTCATCAAACACCGTGGCATTTTCACTAAGACTCTTACCTTCGTTGAGCCTCATCTAGACTCCTCGCGAAGTCGCAAAAATTGCCACATAGGTAGAATCTTTGGGCCTCAACAATAGATTCAAAAGGGAAAGCGATGGCCATCGATTCTAAAAAATAAATCTATCTACAACCATTATTCAAAAGACTCTTAGGCATCCTGAAGGTGGGAAAGATTGCCAATTAGTGAAGTATGCAGACTTTGCCAATCAGGGTATTGCAGGGGTCAAAATTTCAAAGGATTCAGAATCATGGAGACACAAATTTGAGGGCTTTAAGGATTTAAGTGTTGTAAAAGCTTTGCTCAAGAAATTTTGTCTCATATGCGATCAATGCAGATCCTATGCCTCTCAGCTACCCCTTTTCATATATTTGTTGCATTTATGGTTGCAGGTTGATGAATCAGCTGCTTGCCTTGAAGAGGGACAAAATATCTCTCAATTAACCTATGGACTCCAAATATTTTCTGCATTAATTCTTGCAGATAGACATCTTTCAGGTAGAGATATTTTATGACAGAGCCCATGGGGCAAATTTATTGTAACCTAATTAGGTCATTTGGAATCAGATGCTATATATGCATGAATGCAAGATGTAATAAAGGTTGGAAAATAGTTGGATATTCTTGATGCCTCTGTATTCCAAACAGAACTTTCCTCTGCTGTAATTGTGCCTCTTGATCAATACATATGGTGTTTTACTTTTTCATGCTTTTTAACTCTATGTAGTCTTAGAATTGGCTATTGTTTCTGAATGTTTATTTCCTGGCAATCCATTCTTTACCTCTGTTAAAATCTTCAAGAGCTATGTAAGTTTATCATCTGTATTTCTTTATTTGTGCATCTTAGCTCTGTGAATGTTCTTTATTTAAACTTGATGTATCACCTCCCTTTACTTTCAATTTTACTCGCTCTTCCTCTTTTTCTAAACAGCTGGATAGATTAGGTTTAGTCTTAGGATCACTGAATCTCATATTCAGCAAAGGAACTAGCCTCTCTTTGGAGATTTGGCCTCCCTGTAGGGTCCCACACCTGGAGGTCATCTCAATGTTTCACTGGATTGTTGGAGCCCTAAAAGCCTTCAACACTGGGTGCAAATCTATGTGACAATAGTTTCTGGCACGCCCGGTGGGACCAACTGGATGATCCTTATCATCCATTGAAGAGTTCTGGTGTGCTTTTCATTGCATCTTGTCGTTCAGGGCAGTCTCTCTAACACCATGGTGACTCTAATGATCAAATCTGCTGGTGAAAGTAGGCCAAGTGCCTAAAGAACTTCAAGAATCAGGATTTCAGTGGTATTCCTAGTTTAACATGCTTTTAGAAGCATTTCAATCACCTGGTGACTCCTTGGTATGAATGTATTTCTCTGAAGGGCAGACCTGTTTGCTCTTACTTTTCATGATTGTTTGAATGTTTCCTGGTTCTTAATGTTGGTGTTGGAAATAAGCCACACCCGGACCGATGATGGACTAGTCCAAGAGGGGCCAGTAGCTCAGTGGTAGAGCACTCTAGCAACGAATGGAAGGTCCTAGGTTTGAGTCCTAGCTGGTCCATGTCTCAACATGGTATCAGAGCCAGGCCCAGACTAGGAGCCCCAAGCACACGAGAGCTGTGGCTTAAGGGGGAGTGTTGGTGTTGGAAATAAGCCACACCCGAATTGACGATGGACTGGTCCAAGAGGGACCAGTAGCTTAGTGGTAGAGCACTCCAGCAGTGAATGGAAGGTCCTAGGTTTGAGTCCTAGCTGGTCCATGTCTCAACACTTAATGCTTCAAAATGTCAAAATTTTATGGAAACTATGGCTACTCCCCTCCATATAGCCAGAATGCAAATTATATGCCTCCATATTAGCCTTTTCAGGCCCAAAACATCTCTAGTTTTATGTCATACGCCCCTGTTGTAGTAGAATATCTATATTCTAATGATGCTTACATCCCACCTACCCCTGGTCAGTCTTCTTGGTAGCCTAATCATACATATTTTCAACCCCAAGAAGACCTCTTCGTCCCTAATCAATATGATTGCCCTCCTAACCTGTCTCAAGTGGACTATGGTTTTGATAACATGAGTCCCATGGACATAATGATGGACTTGCAAAAGAGGTTGGAGGAAATTCTGAGAGTAGTAGAGTATAACCAGCAACAAGAGAAGCTTTCTTATCAGGCCCAACAACAACAAGAAGCACAAGAAAGGGTTTTTCAAGAAAACCTTTCTATGAGGAATGCGACTCGAGCAACAGATGAGGCAAACAACCTAATCAGTTCCATCCTTTCCCAACTTCAGGCAAGAGAGTTCCTCTATATCCACTCTTTCCAGTTTCAAACCCCTCTCATCTATCACTACAGTTCATCCTGTAGTAGAGCAACCTTGACTTCACAAGTTCCAAGGTTTTAAAGGCTCTCTTCCTCCACAAGCCTCTGTTCCTGTGCAAATTCAATTTATCACTCCCCAGGAACAAATTTTCCTAGAACCCTCTCCCCTCCAGGAAATTCAAAAAAAATATTTAGGCCTCTTTCCCTGACACTATTTCAATTTTTAAGGGTGGACATGTTGTCTATCGGTCTAATTGGGAGAATGAGCCAAAGGTGGAGGTAGATAAAAAAGATACTATTGAGGAACAATTTCCTATTCCTATGCTCATAGTGGTAGAATTGCAGTCAAGTGATGAGGGTATTAAGGATGAAGTTGTTACAGATATCACTCCAGAGGTGGATGATGCTGCCTTGTTTCATGAACTGCCCAGCCACATTGAAAATGAGGATGAGGACAGGCAGGTGCCAACGGACCTAGAACAACATGGAGACAGTGAACATGATTATGAGTTGCTAACATGTGCGGAGATGCAAGTAGGCATTCCTCCAATAGAAGGTGCAGAGGCTGATAATACAAACCTATTTGAGGAGCTCCCATATTTTATTGAAAATGATGATGAGGAGATTGAACATGG
Source organism: Cunninghamia lanceolata (assembly GCA_027924645.1). Taxonomy (NCBI): domain Eukaryota; kingdom Viridiplantae; phylum Streptophyta; class Pinopsida; order Cupressales; family Cupressaceae; genus Cunninghamia; species Cunninghamia lanceolata. The sequence goes on from BSBN01000892.1 coordinate 1,149,204, forward strand.
ACAAGAACAAATTAAAGATTTGTTCTTAATTATCTGATAGGGATATCAACTTCTTGGTGGGGAAGATTTCTCTATTGAGCATGTGCATGGCTCATTTTTTGAGCCTAATTTAGAAAATCATGAGCATCATGATCAAAAGGTAGAGGCAACCTTATTTCTAGTTGATATACAAGAGATAGAGCATTCAAGTCAGCAAAAGCTTGTAGGATCAGAGCATGAACATAAATGCAACAATGATTTCTTGCATACCATTTTAGTGGGATGCCCTATCAGGCATTTGGCCCAGCTGGAGAAATATTAGAAGGAGACCCTACCTGTCATGCTTACTTCAAAGCATGAGGTCGAGCATCAAAGGGGGCTAGATCAACCCACTTATCCACTTCCAGGAAACTACATTTCTGATCAATGCAAGTGGATAGGTGAGTTTTTCTTTGTCCTTGGGGAAGTTTATCATTATTTGGTTATATGCCCATCCCTTCCTCACCTCTTTTTAACTGCCCACATGCATGAGAAACATTGCAAATTGTTAAGAAAGGGCAGTTACTTTTGAGAACCTATCAATGGCTTTGTTTGAGGTCATTTCCTTGTTGTTAGCTTAGGATTAGAGTAGGTTTTATTTTAGTTTGGTTTACTTTCCCTATGTGCTTTTGCATAGGCTGCATTGCCATTACGAGAATGCAGGCCTTGTTTCTTTTTGTGGTCTTGTTTTGAGGTAGGTTTTAGTTCTTCCAACATGTTTCAGACTTGATCTGCCCAAAGAATGCTTAAGGCTACTAGTTTCCATTTGTTTAGCAGGCAAACACCCTTGAGAAGTCGCTAAAATGTTGTCCTATTTTTCTTCCCAACCAAATAGCCCAAATCCATAAAATCTCTAAGTGTTTTCCTTATTTCCCCTTAAAGCCCTAAGTTTTACGGTCATATCTTACTTTATGTTATAATTCATCATTGACTATCTAGCCTAGGTTACCGGTCGTTTAAGTTATAACCTTGAGTCCTATATGTCATGAAGTGACCGGCCCTGGAAGTCCTAATGTTTACCTTTAATTGCCCATCAAAGTCATGTTCTTTATAAAGTTCTTAAGTCCTAAGTCTTTCTGGGGGCTCGAAGGTGCCACATGGTAAGATATCGCAAGCCTGTAGACCGCTGACGCTGACGTCATGTTCCCAGCGCGGGGCTGCAAAATGAGGAGAGCTCTAAAGTTTATCGTGGCCTATGGCCATAGGATCAATGACTCATTTGAATGAAGCAGATCATGCCAGGTGTCGAACTGAAGAGGTGGGGTCGTTAAGGATCGAACGGTAGCCAAGTGTCGTAGGAGAATCTTGTCTATAGGAAAGATTCTTTGCACGGTTGCAAGATGATGACACGTAGCCTGTTCCTTTGTTCTTCCTCCTTTTCGAAGGCTATGATAGGTAGTTTCTAAGGTGCACCACGTGTCAGCACGACGCAAGTTCTACATAAAGCAAAGGCAAGTTCCCCTCTGATTTGCGCCGGCCTGCCACGTGTCTAGCTTCATAATTTTAGAATCGGCTAAGTGCTAAGTGTTCACCGGGATTTGGAGTTCCCTTCTTCCACGTTCCTCTTTTGGTGGGTCTGATCTCCTCAGAGTTTCATTGTGCCACGTGTCGGCCCCATGCAATTTCTAAACAAAACAAAGAAGAGTTTACCTCCAGCTTGCGCCGTTTGGACAAATGGCATGTTGGCGCTCCTCCTTAGGAAATTTCAAGAGAGGCTCCTCAAGTTTGCATGAATGATCCACGTGGCGAAGGATGAAACTTAAGTGCTGGTAGAGTATTTCATCAAACACTGCGGCATTTTCACTAAGACTCTTACCTTCACTGAGCCTCATCTAGACTCCTCGCGAAGTCGTGAAAATTACCACATAGGCAGAATCTTTGGGCCTCAACAAAAGATTCAAAAGGGAAAGCGATGGCTGTCAATTCTAAAAAACAAATCTATCTATAACCATTATTCAAAAGAGACTCTCAGGCATCTCGAAGGCGGGAAAGATTGCCGATTAGGGAAGTATGTAGACTTTGCCAATCAGGGTATTGCAGGGTCAAATTTCAAAGGATTCAGAATCATGGAGACACAGATTTGAGGGCTTTAAGGATTTAAGTGTTGTAAAAGATTTGCTCAGGAAATTTTGTCTCATATGCCATCAATGTAGATCCTATGCCTCTCAGCTACCCCTTTTCAGATATTTGTTGCATTTATGGTTACAGGTCGATGAATCAGCTGCTCGCCTTGAAGAGGGACAAAATATCTCTCAATCAGCCTATGGAATCCAGATATTTTTTGCATTAATTCTTGCAGATAGACATCTTTCAGGTAGAGATATTTTCTGACAGAGCCCATGGGGCAATTTGTTTTAACCTAATTAGGTCATTTGGAATTAGATGCTATATATGCATGAATGTAAGATGTAATAAAGGTTGGAAAATAGTTGGATATTCTTGATGCCTCTGTATTCCAAATAGAACTTTCCTCTACCGTAACTGTGCCTCTTGATCAATACATATGGTGTTTTATTTTTTTATGCTTTTTAACTCTGTGTAGTCTTAGAATTGGCTATTGTTTGCGAATGTTTAATTCTTGGTAATCCATTCTTTACCTTTGTTAAAATCTTCATGATCTATGTAAGTTTATCAGTTGTATTTCTTTATTTGTGCATCTTAGCTCTGTGAATGTTCTTTATTTAAACCTGGTGTATCACCTCACTTTAATTTTAGTTTTACTCCCTCTTCCTCTTTTTCTAAACAGGTGGATAGATTAGGTTTAGTCTTAGGATCGCAAAATCTCATATTCAACAAAGGAACCAGCCTCTCTCTGGAGATTTGGCCTCCCTGTAGGGTCCCACACCTAGAGGTCATCTCAATGTTTCACTGGATTGTTGGAACCCTAAAATCCTTCAACAATGGGTGTAAATCTATGTGACCACATTTCCTTAGAAGATTGCACAATCTTTGTGGCATTGCAGACTGCCTAGTTAAGTAGAGATTCGTTTGTTGTTGGGAATCTGTCTATCTACTTGTTGATCATTTCTACAATTGTCTATAGGATCTTTATCCTTTTTCTCTCCTTTTCCTTTTGCATTTTGTTTATCAGATCATGTTAGGTTAGGTTTCATAAACTTGCATAGTGCTATCATAGATTTCATGTTTAATGAGTGCAAGTTGGCAGATTGCTAGTTGCAGGCTGAAATCACATATTTTGTAGCAATCTGAGTATACATATCAGTTTGTTTATGTATTGTCAAATCAAAAAACTAATCAAGGTCATGTGCAATCAAACCCCAATGCACTAAAGTTTGTCTGCATTACATGTAAGTCCCCTTTGTTGGTACAACAAAACACATATCCACTGAGTTATCCTGCAAGCTAAGACCTAGTTGTGTAAACCTTGGGGAAGTCTTTTCTAGGATAAGATTCCTTTCAAGAGAGGTGAGATATCCTATATCTTACCTGTGTTGCTACGTGTTAAAACCAAGATAAACAGAATTGGCGCTAGAACGAGGGAAAGAACTTTTCAATGTAAGCATTCAAGGGTTTGAGTGTCGAGGAGATGGGTAGTCTGTCATATCTGCATCGGAAGTCTCTCTTTAAGCTGTATGAACTTTCTAGTCATGAATACTTATCATTTTGGAAGAAGGCATTAAACAAAAACATAGAAAAGCAGTGGTCTCCATTGACACTGTGTGATATAGCTTCATCCAAGGAGTGTAGGATCCATGCCACATATCAGGATGCTCAGATTGATTCTCACACTTTCATCTGGAGGGTGGACATGGCTCTGCATGGGGAATTCCCTTGCTTAGAAGTATATAAGTATGAAAAGAAACATTGGATGGAGGATATTGGAGGCCCACTCGTTGAATCATCTGATGCAGATACCAAGGAAAGCATGTCCCCTCAACAGTTCTTCTCCAACCAAAATCAACAAGTTTGATCAGTCATAGGATATGCTATCCCAACATGGATAAAATCTAATTTTTAGTTACAGGACAAAGAACAGAGTAGTATCCAGAGTCACATTTATGCTACTAAGTATGTGGATAAGGTAGATAATGAATCGGACCTCACAAACAATCATGTTGAGGGTTTAGATCAGCAACAAAATGTTTCACAGATATCAAGCTCTAAGCCTGAGTTTGCTGCTGCAAAGGTGGAGAACAACAATTCATTTCATCTGGTTGATAACTCTGAATATGAATAGTAGCTTGATCAGATCAGATATGTGCAAAAACAAGAAGGAATCAATCCTCTAGATGAAGAATAGTCATGGACAACAATGCATGAATTTATTTTAGTTGACATATTTGAACTACAATCAGATGGTTTGGTGAAGATTGATCAAGTTCTTGACTGTATCAGCCCAGTATATCATCATAATCAGTCATATCAAGCCAATACAGTTGTTGCAGAAGAGTCTGAAGCTGAGTTAAATGAAGAAGAGCAGGATGATGCATCAGTCCAAGATAATACTGACACTATGAATCAAATTATGCAAGAAGAAGGAGATCTTGTTGTTGCTGCAGACAATGGATGTGCAGTCCAAGTAGGAAGGTTGCTGATTAATATAGAGGATGATTTTTAGAACATATGACTGATATTGATGAAGTAGATTCAAGTAAATCATATGTTCTCCATGCTGATCCCGTTCACATCTGCAATAAAGAAGATCCCCAGAAGGTTGATGTCAATTTACTGATGACAAATGGGAGCAGACGTTTGCAATCCGAGAATAGAAATCAAATAGTCATGCAAAGTGATGGCTTGGAAGTTTTTTCATGTCAATCACTTGATCACATAATCGAGTTAGTATCAAGGATGAGCAAGGATATAATTCTGATCCTTTGATTTGAATTTTCATGTTTATTCATTCTAGTATGTGGGTTTGAAACCAAAGATTCTGGGTTCTTGATTATTGTTTATCCTTGAAATGCTCGAGAGCATTTCTCCACTAGAGTCACCATTTATTGTACCCTGCACACACCCCATTTTGCCAAATGGGGGCCCCCTCTTTTTGCTTAGGCTTGGAGTCTCAACCTTTCCTCCTTATGATGATGAGAAAGTGAAATTGTGCTTAGAATGCAAGATTTGTTCCAGGTTTGGGTATTTGGCATGTTTGGAGTCATTTGATGCCTTTCATGATTGATTTGGAAAATTCTTGATTGATGTTGTGCTTAAGAAATAGACATTTGTTGCCTTTTGTGCTAAAATTGGGTGTTACTGCAGTTTTCTCTAAAATCCTATGTGACTGGATATAGTCCTTAAAACTACTTCTGTAGGAGGTGTCATATTGGAATTCCTAGTTTTCATGCTTTAGAGTTGCAAAATCATGTCAAATTCCACAAGGTTTCACTAAGAGGTCCTTGTTCTTTCATCCTGAAGCATGTTCCTAAAGCCCTGAAATTGGCTAAGTCTGAGGCCCTGAAATCTTGAAAAATTGGTTAAGTCTGAAATCTGGTGGATCCTCCAAAATCTAGAATCTGCATGTTAAATCCCATGGATCCGAGACCTATCTCAAACATCCTAACAGTATATTTCAAAATACTTAAATATATTTTTACATATACTGTTATCCAGACTTTTCAAAATCTGGTGCTAAAAATGCCCCTTACTGCATTTTGTGCTGATATCCCGTGTCACTAGATATCAGCGCTAGTCACTTTACACACCATTCAGCGCTAAAAATAACCTCCACCAGATTGACGCTAATTTCCCATCCAACCGGATATATCCAATGCACTGCATTTTCCTCGCCAGACCCTTTTGAAGGCCTTGCACTAAATCAGCCGGATACTGGATATGTTCTATGAGACCCAAATCCTTCGCTATCTAGTGCCTATCGAATTCCCCGCCGAGTAGCATCCTGTTAGGTTTAGCACTAAAATCCAAGCAAACAGGATAAGCCCTAAAAAGTGCATCCATTGGACATATCATGTTGGCACACAAATCCTTGCCGATCTTGTTGTAGATAGAATCCCTACCAAGGCATTTCAGGAAACTTAGCATTAAAATCAACCTCCACAGGATATATCTTGTTGACCCTGAAATCCTCGCTTTTTGATAATTTGGCCTAGAAAACTCATTTTTAAGGGTGCAAACATGATTTAATTGATGAACTTGATTTGCATATCATTTCTTCACATGTTGATGAACATTTTTATCATGTTTGTGTGGATTTTGGGCATCTTTTACATCGAATTAATGCTATTGCACATGGATATCCTATTGACCCAAAAAATCCCGCTTTTTCCAAAAAAGGCTATAAAAACATGAAATAAATGTCTCCAAATGGATCCAAATGACCATAAAACATCCCAAATTATTATATATGCCAAATGGGTACTTGAAAATGGTGAAAAATGTAGAAAATCATGTGAAAACCACTAGATTTGGGAAGTTGTTCATAAGGAAGCAAAATTGATATTGAGTTGTCCTTGATTGATCGGAGGCTGCAAATGGACATACTTTGATTTGTCTTGATATAAAATGAGTTTTTATGATAAAATTGATGCTTGGCATTGCCAATTGTAGGTCTGGGAGGACAAAGGAGCTTATTGGAGTTGTCTTAGAAGGATGAAACTTAGAAATGCATTGTTGACCCAAACATGAAGAATCATCATTGCTAATGTATCTGTAAAAGGAAGTCACTATGATGTCAAAGATGATGGAGATGAGTCCCAGGAGCTAGAAGACACTGAAGATCATGCCTACATCACTATTGTTCTTCCAGATCTAGTTCAAAGTCCAGGACATGTTCACAGCTGTCCCAGTAATCCAGTCATGCAATGTTGATCCAACAAGCATCTAGTTGGACATGCCTTCATCAAAAACATGTCACATACTCTTCTTGACTAGTCAACTCATTGGAAAAATGATTTGTCCCATTAGAAAACTCAAAAAGTTGTTATTTCGTCTTATTCTCATGTGCTCAAAAGTTGTAATTTCATCTTTTTCCTTTAAGACAAAAGCAAATCCAGGATTGTAACTACCCACCAACCAAATTAAATGCAATGTAATCTGGACCATTGGTGTTGAGTTAATCTCCACCATCCATTGAAAAAATTGGTATGGTTGCTTTTCTATATAAGGGAAACTTCTCTCATTGTAAAAGCTAAGGGAAACACTAAAGAAATGATTGTTGAAACTCTGCCATTTTTCTAAATCAATACAAATAGAATTTCATTTGACTCTGCCATTTGAGTTCATTTTGTTGATTGGATATGGTTATCATGGTTCCTCTTCATTTTTCCAATTAGTTATTCAGTTGCATTTATGGTTAATTATGTAGATATTTTATGGATTTCATGTCCATACATTGATGGCTTGCTGATTATATGTCATTGTGCATGGTTAGTCTAGGCATATTTTATATGAGCTAAGTTTGATTATGTAATTTCATTGAACTGCACTAGGAATTGGGTGTTGAATGAATCCTTCACAGTTTGAAAACCCTTGTGTTTCCTTAGAAGATTGCACAATCTCTGTGGCATTGCGGACTGCGTGGTTAAGCAAAGATTCATTTGTTGTTGGGAATCTGTCTGTTTGCTTGTTGATCATTTCTGCAATTGTCTATAGGATCTTTATCCCTTTTCTCTCCTTTTCCTTTTGCATTTTGTTTATCAGATCCTGTTAAGTTAGGTTTCATAAACTTGCATAGTACTGTCATAGATTTCACATTTAATGAGTGCAAGTTGGTAGATTGCTGCTTGTAGGTTGAAATCACATATTGTGTAGCAATTTGAGTATACATATCAGTTTGTTTATGTATTATTGAATCAAAAAACTGATCAAGGTCATGTGCAATAAAACCCAAATGCACTAAAGTTTGTCTGCATTACATGTAAGTCCCCTTTGTTGGTACAATGAAACACATATCCATTGAGTTATCTTGCAAGCTAAGACCTAGCTATGTAAACCTTGGGGAAGTCTTTTCCAGGATAAGATTCCTTTCAAGAGAGGTGAGATATCCTATATCTTACCTGTGTTGTTGCGTGCTAAAACCACCATCAATATGCTCTTTTTGGTTAGATCTTTTACTAAACAGTGCATTTCAACTCCTAAGCATGCCAGTCTGTCACAGCGACCACTTGAGATTAGTCAATTAACATCTAGGTGCCTATTTTACTTATGCTTGCCTCTTTAAACTTAGTTATTCATCCTCTAGGTGCCCGATTTAGGTGTATCTTCCACTTAAATCATCATTCTTGCACATAAGCACCTATTTTAATAAGTGTTATCACTAAAAAGACTATTTTCCCTTTTAGATGCACATTTTTTCCACTCAAACCACTAACCCACTTCCCAGGGACTCCCTTTTGATGTCTTTGCAACTTCATCTTTGATGAAAAATTAGCCCAAGCACCTATACTCTTCAACCTTACCACTAAGTCAAATTAGTGTTCCTATCACTCACAAAAACCATTCAACCCATGACATGAACAATCCAGGAACATGCTTTATCCATCTCTGCCAGTTAAATGATGTGTTAGTCCATCTAGGTGCACATTTTAACCATCTTTGCCGCTTGGAAAATGACACCAAAGGATCAAACATGTGCTTGATGTGTTTATGACACTTAAGGCTACCTTAATCTCCCTAGAGGTGCACATTTTGACAAGACCTGTCACTTTAATTGGTTTTTTTTTACCCCTGGCATTCCATATCACCACTCATGCCACTTAAGTTCACTTCTCTTATAACTAGGCATACATTTTACCCATCCTTGCCACTTAATAACTAGCAAAACTCATAGAGGCATGGCTTGAGGTTACTTTTGTCACTTAAGTCTTGAAACTCATCTATTGGGCACAATTTCCTTTCGTCCTTGCCAATTAAACTCTGCAAATGACTGCTAAGACACAAGTTTCTGGTTCACCTATCTCTATACTTTGACATGATCAACCGTGCCTCCTTTGATTGTGCCACTTGAGACTTGGAAAAACACAATGGGGTGCATATTTTTGGGGATCTTATCACTTGAGAACTTCTTAGGTGTGTTGTTCATCTCTAAATGTTATCCATACCAACACTTAGCTCAAAAAAATCTTTTTTCTTGGACCACCTTTCTACTATTTGTGCTCTTGTGCATGATCAGATCAATGAACAATGCAACCTAAAAGATAGACAACCTTTCTTAAGATGAAGTACATGACCACAGAGACAAGAATAAAAACAACACTTTCAGCTCTTACACCTAACAAATTGACTAATGTCTTCAGTAAACATGAGAAAATGATGTTCAAATGACAAGCTTTGAAGGGGTGCAACAAATTTCACTATAGTTCCACAAATAATTCATGAAACATGACAATATAAATGAAATAGTTCTTGGTTTAATAACCAATACCAATATGGCATATTAACAAATTTGCTTCTTTTGATGTATAAGAATTGTATCACAGATTTATCTCAATAATAGTTTGCTTCGAGGAGAATGGTTTTAGAGTAACCCAAACTATTATTTAAACTTACATCTCTTAAATCTTACATAAACCAACATAAATAAATAAAGATATAATCTATATGTTGGCCTATATATGGTTGTGTTACACACAATTAATAATCACAATAACTCACAATGAATCGAATCATATACAAATAATTGTGTTAACCTTTGATGATAATCACAATGACTCACCATGAGTCGAAATATATATATATATATATCTGTGTGTGTTAACCATTACAATGACTCACAATGAGTCGAATCAAGGTATAAAGCTATGTTAGCCATTATTAACAATTACAACACAATGCAGAATGAGTCGACTAGGATATATAAACTGTGTTATCCATTGTTAACAAATGCAATGACTCTTGAAGAGTCGCATATTATATTTATACTTTGTTAACCATTGTTAACAATTACAGTGGCTCATAAAGAGTTGCACAATATGCTTATATCTGTGTTAACTATTGTTAACATATACAATGACTCTCAATGAGTCATCATTACATATAAATGTGTTACCCATTATTGTGGTCGAAATGACTCTAAAAAATAATCATATTATCTCAAGTGAGGTTGAGAGTAAAGTAACATTAACATATGATGCAGACTAACTTGAAATGGTCATGTATATCAAATAATAGCCCTCACTAATTCATAGACCCACTATCAGTCGATAGAGAATAAAAACCCTAGCCTCACAAATACAAATCTTTAAAACAACAAACCCTTGTTGATAGTTGCAACAACATTGTTTTAAGACCATAAACAAATAATAATAGAGACATGAATGATACAGTTAAGGCCATTATTACATCCGTTGTCAACTATAGGAAATTGAGATTGAATTTAAAGATTTAAAGAATACTCTGTTTAAGGCAAGCTCAAACAGGGTCTCAAGGCCGAACCTCAACTCAAACACTTGGGTTTTACAAGAAGAATTTTATAGAATAATAAATTCAATTCTAGACCTACATACGTCTTTCAAAATTTCAAAATGAAATACTAAACACAATCATAAAAGCATATACACATAATTGATTTTCTTTCAATAACCCATATCATAAATGGATACTGAAAATAGTGAAAATTTCTCTTCCATAAAATCACATAAAGAATCTTCTTCATCACTGAAAATACTTCCCACAATACATTCATTTATCTGTAGGAGAATAGATTAGTTTGAAACTCATAAATGAAAGCAATGGTAACTATAACATACCAATGACTGAAACAAATCTCCTTCACTAGAGTTGCAGAGAGTTCTTGAACTACTCCTTTTCTCCACTTCTCCTTGTTGTCCTTCTCACATCCTCTCATTTTCCATTATGCTACATTTTCCTCACAATTCCCAACAATTTCTCCTCTATTTTCTAGATTCTTCACTGAATTAAATTCTCCATCACTCCCATCAAAAAATGAAGTGATAGTCATTAATGACCATTCGATGGAATAAAAACTCTACTTGACTTCACAATACTCCCACTAACAGATGCATTAAATGCATTCCATTTGCTCACTAACTCCACTTCGTGGAGCTTAATAGAGTCCAAAGATTTGAAATTCAAATCTTTTAAAAATAACTATTAAATATGAAATTATAATATAAATATATATACATACATTATCTATATCCATATTTATATAGATTTACATATTTATAGATACAAATATATATTATTATATAACTTTATATAACTATGATTCTTCAAGAAAAGATAAATCTCTTGCAAGGTAGATTATGTCTAATTCTTGACAAAGTTCTTGAGTGATGATACCATAGTTAAAAATACCATGCAATGGTAAACAATCAAAACATATTCAACGTAACCAAAGACGAGATCAGAAACACTTGACAAAGAGATGAACAAAACAATGAATCGACTACATCATCATACCAAAAACAATACTCCTATGCAATATTCTAACATTCTTACGACATCAACGGTATCCAGACACATATAAATGGACTCAATACTTGTGTGTGTCTAAGTTCTCAAAGGCATGGTGTCTTGTTAATTCACCGTGATCCATTTCCCTTTCTTCGATGATACTCTCTCTCCTCGTCCGGGAGGGAAAAACTATTTTCCCGCATCCACCTCATTAACAATCACAGTAGTTAGTCGATTAACCACATTGATTACAACATGAAATATATACATTTCAGCAATCAATAATCATGAAGATATTCCATTATCCACATTAGAAAATATATCAATTTCCACATATCATGAATCAAAGCAGATTTATCTCATGAAAATTTAATCACAACTTGATTTTCATAATTCAGAATGTATAACAAAGCATCTATCTAACAATTAGTTAAAAATAACATAATTAAGTTGTCCAAATATGGGGTGTGACAGTTATCCAATGATTTGAATTGTGTTATATAGAATCTTCACTCTTATTGGTAAACAAATTGACTCCATCAAACATGGGGTTATTTGCCGTTTCAATGGTTTATGGTCCTCCCTCCCCAGCCTGCATAGCTGGGTTGTAGATTCCTAGAAATCACTCATGGCGGGACAAATCAAGCTCTTTCCATGTGCAAGAGGGTTCTTCATAGCAACCTTTGCTTCCTTTGAAGAGCGAGACTTAATGCTGGATAGGGTTTGGCTGTGGGGTGAACATTCGCTGTTTAGTAAGCCATGGGCTAGCTCCTTCAATCCCCTCACTGAACCGATCAACACCAAACCAGTTTGGGTTCATCTTCCAAACCTGCCTATTCAGTTCTGGGAGGAGTCTTGTTTTGAGGGCATCAACAATGCTCTAGGGCACTTCTTGAAGGTTGATTCCACAACCTCAGATTTAGAGCATACTATAGTTGCTCGCATTCTAGTAGATATTGACATCTCTAAGCCCCTCTTTGGAGATGTAGTTTTGATGGTTGGGGATAGGCCATGGACGCAACTGTTGGATTATGAGTGTCTCCCCTTTAGGTGCAATTGTTGTTTCTCAATTGGTCATTTGGCCTCTAGTTGTCCTCACTCTCGCTGTAAGGGTGAAGCAACTTGGTGGAAGAATGCACTCACTAAACATTTGTCTGTTTGTGCTTCTCCTTTGGATGCCCCCCAGGAGGGTGACCCTTCCCATGTGGGTGTTCCTTCCCAGGAGAATGTCTTTGTCTAGGAACCTTTGCCCATATTGGTTGCTCCTCTTGTGGAGCATTTGGCAGATGGGGTGGTTGTTGCTACTGATCATGCTAGGTCCTCGGATCAGATGACGAATCCCACTAGGTCTTTAGATCAGGATGCTTCTCTGACAGGTCATGCTTCATCTTCTTCATTGTTGGTTGCTACCTCAACGCATGAGTTCCCTTTGGCTGTAACATTTGTTGAGGGTCCTCTCCTCTCGCCTTGTTCAGAGGATATGGACATAGAGTTTTCTTGGTTTGTTGTTAAGAGAAAAAAGAAAGGACTCCCCAATTCAGTTGCTTCTTCGCGACCAAGGTTTAAGGGAGCTACATTTACACCCTCAAGATCTGGTGTTCTGTAGATCCCCTATTTTGCGTTGTAGCTAGGCTGTTGTTCTAGGTTTGTTTCTACACGCTGTTGTTGGGTTGTTTGTGCCCTACTTTTCTTTGCCTTGTGGGCTTTTGTATAGGGTTCATCATCCTCTTTTTCTACTTATCCTAATAAAAACAAATTGACACCTTGGTGATTTACCACACTTTTGGGACAATGTCTCTCCTCTATTCGAAGGGGAGGCTCTCTCTATGCAACACTAAAAAATCCTAAATTAGATATTTAAAACTATTACACCAATTTACTAGTCTTTGTGTGGAATAGTTAGGGTTTCAACTTTTAAAAAGAAAAAAAAAGAATGTGTATCAAGTCAAATAAATGTAGAGTTTAACTTAAACTCCTAGAATTTAATAGATATCTTTTTTCATAACCATTTGAACATCCCCACAAAAATAAGAAAAGATGGAAAGGAAAGAGGATTCACACAAAAACTTAAGAATAATATAAACCCTCAAAGAACAAGATGGAGACACAAAGTTTAACAGACTTAGTTCTTGTATTCCTTTTCAAAACTTACAAAGTCCCTATTTTCTGCTCTGTACAATCTTTTTTGAAAATGCCAAAAAGTCTTGTATATTTCTCAAATTGCCCCATATATAGACGAAATAACTAAGTTAGTTATGACATATTTTAAATACTTTTATAAAAATAAAGTGACTTTAGAAAAGTGACCATATTTTATTGTTGATTAGAGTTTCTTTTTCTTAAAAATAAATTTTATAACAAAAACCTTACACTATAATAAAGTATTTCAAAAATTATTTTATTATAAAACTTGAGCTTTTTTAGTGATGACTTTTTCTGCCTCCTTTAAATTTGAAATCCATCTAGAATCCCCAATACAAAGAACAAATTTTAGCAACGTACCTCTTTGTATCATTGTTGAAACGAGTTATTTTGCTTCTAGTCCCTTACTAGAAGTTACTTGATAGATTGATAAATTAATCAGTTTTATAGTAGCATCACTCTTGCCTCTCGTGCTACCATTTTTAGAATCTCAATAATAGCAGCAATTGGCTTAGCCATAACTATCCCCTTTTAAGTCCATCCTTGAATTGGTTAAGACTAAGCCTTTGTCATCCACGAATAGCACACATGTGATTTTTGTGACTCCTTATCAACTTACAAAAGATGCTATACTATGCAATCACTCGTGCTTTCAATTGAATAGTGTAGGGAAAATACGGTTCATCCCAGAATGAACATTTGAGATCAGTAAGTGTTTGCAGTAAAAATCATTTTTTCTGATTGCTTCAAAACACATACTACTATGCCATAAAGCAGAATCAAACATAGTTCATTTCCCACATTAACCCTTATAGGAAAATGATTGCAGTTTAAACCAGTTTCCACAACATGCATTAAACAAATAAATAGAATCATTGAACATGAAAGATAGAGAAGAAGACAAGAACACAAAGACTTATGTGGGGAAAACCCTTTCGGGTAAAAAACCCCACTCCAAAACATAGATCCATTGTATTATTCAGCAAAAAGCGTACAAGTTACAATACAACATTAGGATCATAGCCTTTCCTGAAGATTTACATCTTGTTCCATCTCTGGAGAAAATTTGGCAGCATTATGATTCCAATTCATTCTCATGTCTCGGTTACAATGCACTATTGCATTTTATTACAGACTGTACAACTGTTGCCGTTTCAACTTCCATACCAGACAAACGGTTCGGTTTAACTTCCACAGATAACAATCACAATACAGTTTAACTATCAAAGACTTTTGAACCATCGAAGAGACACCAACTGCACTCTCTCTAAACTCTCAAGGTCCCTTCAACAACTGTATTACTTGCCAAGTCATCCACCATCGATCAACACTTAGCCAATCCCTGCTCTCCCTCAGGGTCTACCTGGGACCCACCACAAAGGATACGAGCTAGTAGAGTCAAACATTTCGTCATATCAGGGGGACTGCATATCATCTCCCACCGAAGTGAACAAGTCTCACTGAAGTCACCAGGTGGTCCCTACTACCGACACATGCGGCATCCACGCCACTGCTGCAAATACCATTCTCTGCTCTTTCATGAGGTACAAATTGGGTCCCACCAATGGCACCACGGGGTTGTGGGCTGCATTGACCAAGACCATTGACACATCGAGGAGACTTCAATCTGAGTCTCGTCGAAGTCAACAAGTTACACCAAAATGAGTTTGACAGACTATTGTAGCATCGAAGAGACTTGGGATACTGTCCCAGTGATACAACCACCTCCCGCTGATGAACTCTTGGACCATCGATGGGACTATGTACTACATCCCATTGACAAAGAGCTATGAGGCCAATGAAGAAGTTAAACACCAAATGCAACACTTAGGTTAAAGGCAACGGAGCTTGGGTTTTACAGTGAGTTTGAGACACACATTCTCAACATTCTCCCACTTGATGAAGAACTCACTAAACCCCTTCCAATGCTTGAAGTCACTGAATCACATCATCATAGCCATACATGCAATCTCAAGAATCTTAAACAATGCTCCATGCTCCAACCAAGACACGTGCAACAACATCCAAGATGTCTACCATCTCAGGTAATAGTTCCAGCCATCCACCAAAGGAAACGGAATGAGCCAAGGTGTATATGCACCAGTCTAAATAACACAAGCATCAGATCCAACTAATAGAAAAGGCTACAGAATAGTGTCACCACTCCTCTATACTCACAAGCTATACAAAAGCATCAACAACATCAACTTCAAGCTTCAACCTAAACACAATCGTGAAGTCATCCTCTAGAAAACAAGATAGAACATTAGCTAGAACAACAACCAAGAAACTGATTGCTCTCATCCTACTAATTAACCCACGTGACTAAAAATAGCACACACAGCAAGTGCTAATCCATCCAATCACCCATACCTCCAAGGTATACAAAACATAGTAAACTCATGCCATAAATATATATACACCCATAAATTGCAATCATAAACTCCATGTGCAAAACTGTCAAAGAATGACATACACATCCAAGAGCTCCCACTGCATGGGTAATGCAAATCTAAAAAAGATCACAGCATACCAAGTCTACCAATAGCGTCATATAGAAAGTGTAAACAACAACATGTAGTACTAAGGAACCATCCACAATGATATGCAAAACCTGTATATCAATAACTTGTAAGAACAAATCTCACCACAAGTCTCCATAGCTCTCCCAAGTTCTCCACACCCAACAAAGGAAAGAGATAAAGGAACCTCCATGTCATCACCCAAGAACATAAGTGAAAACACATGACCACAAGCTAGTGATCACAATAGCTCCAACCAAACCTCAAACCAATGTAATGTGAAACAAACCATCCAGGAAGATAGCTGAGGCAAAGAGAGAAATTCTACACATCATATACCTATAGAAAATCCTCCTACTTACACCTCTAAGTGCTAATTGTGTCAAGTATGATCTCCTCCATAAAACCCTAAAGAGAACAACATAACAACACCCAAAATTGTTCAATCTCAAGAGATCAAACACAACATATGTATCATGTAACTACATGGATGTAAGCTTCTCAAAGAAGATCAAACTACTCCATTTCCCATCTCAGGAAATCAACCCATAAACCATCTCCTAACAATCCTCATCAATGAATGATATCCTAAACTCAAATGCACAAGGAGATAACCATTTCAAACATCCCTCAAATGAATCCTCCAAAACCAACTACATAGCTCAAGATCCATATCTATGAAAGATACAATGTATAGAATCATGCTAAACCATCCTCAAATGAGTCTCCATAATCAATCACCATGAATCAACTCAATCCCATGAGAACTAAAGCACGAAACATAACACATCTGAAAGATATAATGGGCAAATACCTCTCAAATAATAAGCTGTCGAGCAAACCAAGAGTGGGGAATGATAATGCTTCTCCAAGATATGCAAGCCATCAAGACTTCTCCAAAAGCAATCTCCTCATAGGTCTCTGTTGAACTCACGTTCAACCAAGGTGTAGGCTCTTCGGACTTTCTGTTGAAATCTCATCAAGAGTAACCATCTCAACAACACTTCTCTCATCTTAAGAGAAATGTAGCCTCACCTCATTCTCCATGTATCCATGAGCACCTACAAACAATCATCTCATGCTAAACTCCAAATGCTATTGGCAAATGGTCAGTGCTCCCCATGGGATTCGTGACATGGACTAACCGCCTCCTGTGGATTCATTAACTCTGGCGCTTGTATCAGAAATTGATAGGTTGACCTTTTGGTTTAACGACAATCGTGGGACAACAATTGGTATCAGAGAGAAAGGTCATGGGTTTGAATCCCCTCGAGTAATGCTGAGGGGGAGATTGTTGGTAAATGTTCTGCGCTCCCCATGGGCTTCGTGACATGGACTAATTGCCTCCCATGGATTCATTAACTCTGGCGCTTGTATCAGAAATTGATAGGTCGACCTTTTGGTTTAATGACAATCGTGGGCCAACAAATGCATGACTGCACCATCATGAAGTTTTCAAGCACATGACCTATGCACCCAAAACACAGAGAATCACTAGACCACTGTCAAAGCTCCAATCATCTGAATCAAGACCTTGTCATGACATCATGATCTTACCATCCTCCTTAGGAGATTCCATGCTCCAAGTGAACACAATATGGTCTCAAGAGCAATGTATCATGCTGAAACTCTAATACATAAACAAGAGTATACCATGACATAAAACAAATAAAATCTAAACCAACATCACCTGTCAAGCATCACTAACACCTCAACCAAAGATTCCACGAGTCCTCCATGGCTCCAAGATGTTACACATCTTCAATATCTTGAAGATGACCCATCTCCAAATAGTGTCCATGCAAATGCGAAAGAACGCTTTTGCAACAACATGGTCTAAGAACTCCTCCTAGTAACATTTGCAACACTAAAGAAGATCATCCATCACCAAATGATGAATACACAATCATTACTAAAGCTCCCACTGAATTGTGACAACTGAGCTCTCCAAACATCATGACCAAACATCTCCTAATCTAAAAATCCTCTAGGTCCACACATGAACATGTTCATCTGACAGTAATACCAAGTGGCAACAAGATCTCCAAAACCAAGGAAATACACCATCACTATCAAAAGATTACACAACATTGTGTATCCAAGCTATTCATGGCATCATGATACACATGCTATAGGTCCCCTTAATTGACTAACTAGGTACTCTACATCACCCATTCTCTCATCCCAAAGCAACCAAACCAATGCACAAGTGACCACAGACAAGGCTAGCTAACAAGTCTGCATAAATAATGAATCAATCTTGTGGATATAGACAATCCACTTCCAAGTTATCCCACTACAATCAATAGGCTGTACGCACCTACAAAACTGCATAACTTGTAGATCCAATACACTGAATCATGCAAACCCATCATTGCACTAATAATCAACAAACTGAGATTCATAAGAGAATTACCATGTAGACAAAAAGACTCAAGCATTAGATCATGCTCAGATTCAATTTGCCAATCAGGTCCACAACCCAAGCACCATAGTCTAAGAATCCACCAAGCATTACCACAGAAATGATGAGTGACTAATCACGTACCAACACTCCCATGCAGAGAAAGCATCCCACCTCCTCACACCATGCATGGAGCATGTATGCAAAATTGAAACTATATCATCCAGCAACACCCCAAAAGTGAGGGTCTAGAAAATAGCTTAACTTTAGCTCCATAAAACCACAAGTTTTTTTTGGACCATGTAAAACCTGCAAAACCACTGTGTCTTAAAAAACACCCATGCACATCCACACCCACTTCACATCTGGAAGACTCAAAAGTCTGAAAAAAAAAAAACACCATAACAATTAAACTAGAATAATGGATTATCATAGATGAGCATTAACCATAGACTCTTTACAAAAATATATAAAACCCTCAGATCCAAGAAACGTGAATCCAAGCCATGCAAGTACAAAGCATCCTTAAAAGGAAAAAGCAGTTCAAGAACTCAAGGCCCATTTCAGGCCAACTCCACAACCACCAACATGCACATGCATCCGAGGGAGACAAGCTATTACAGAAGCTTCCAGATCATCCAATGATCAACTCCATAGCCTATATGCACTCAGGGTAACAAAAAATAGTGCCTTCCAATACCAAGGATAAACACCCAACATAAGCACATTACTCCATAGCTGAAAAACAACACAAGCTTCTCCATATCACTAAGGAGTCTCTCACATAGACACCCAATATGAAATCTTTGCTGCAACACAACAACAAAGCAAAAAATCTTACCCCATGCATCAAAATTATTCCACTACCTATCAAGAGCTCTAGATCAACATCATTTCAAAGTGATCAACTCCATTTTCTTCGTCTTCACCATCCTTCAAGCTACGTGCTATCTCCTGAAACTAACACAAAAAGAGAAAACAACTTTCACTCAACAAAGGATCAATCTTCAGCCGATTCCTTTAGATTTCCTCAAGCTTACCAAACTAAGAAATCCTCACAGAAGGAATACCCAGAACCAAAAACTTGGCTCTGATACCAATTGAAGGGAAAATATGGTTCATCCTAGAATGAACATCTGAGATTAGTAAGTGTTTGCAGTAACAATCATTTTTTCTGATTGCTTCAAAACACATACTACTATGCCATAAAGCAGAATCAGACGTAGTTCATTTCCCACATTAACCCTTATAGGAAAATGAATGCAGTTTAAACCAGTTTCAACAACATTCATTAAACAAATTCAATAAATAGAATCACCGAACATGAAAGATAGAGCAGAAGACAAGAACACAAAGACTTACGTGGGGAAAACCCTTTCGGGTAAAAAACCCCACACTTCAAAACATAGAGTCATTGTTTTATTCAGCAACAAGTGTACAAGTTACATTACGACATCAGACTCATAGTCTTTACTTAACATTTACATCTTGTTCCATTTCTGGAGAAAATTTGGCAGCATTACGATTCCAATTCATTCTCATATCTCGGTTACAATGCACTATTGCATTTTATTATAGACTTCACAAGCATTGTTGTTTCAACTTACATACCAGACAAACGGTTCGGTTCAACTTCCACAGACAATGGTCACAATATAGTTTAACTGTCAAAGACTTTTGAACCATCGAAGAGACACCAACTGTACTCTCTCTAAACTCTCAAAGTCCCTTTGACAACTATATTACCTGCCAAGTCATCCACCATCGATCAACACTCAACCAATCCCTACTCTCCCTCAAGGTCTACCCAGGACCCACCACAAAGGATACGAGCCAACGGAGTCAAACGTTTCATCATATTAAGGGGACTACATATCATCTCCCACCAAAGTGAACAAGTCTCACCAAAGTTACCAAGTGGTCCCTACCACTGGCACACACGGCATCCACGTCACCGCTACGAATACCATTCTCCGCTCCATCACGAGGTATAGACTGGGTCCCACCAACGACACCACGGGGTTACGGGCTGCATTGACCAAGACCATCGGCACATCAAGGATAATTCAATCCAAGTCCTGTCGAAGTCAATAGGTTACACCGAAACGAGTTTAATAGACCATCGTAGCATCAAAGAGACTTGGGATATTGTCCCAATGATACAACCACCTCCCGCTGAAGAACTCTCGGACCATTGATGGGACTATGTACTGCATCCGACCGACAAGGAGTTGTTAGGCCAATGAAGAAGTTAAATACCAAATTCAACACTTAGGTTAAAAGAAACGGAGCTAGGTTTTACGGTGAGTTTGAGACACACATTCTCAACAAATAGTTGCATAATGTTGATAACCATGTTTTTGTTACTTGTTTGCTAGACTATCTGAATGCTTGCCATTTTGAACAATGTGATCTTAGACCTGATGATATTCATAAATAAATCTCTAGTAATTAATTAACCCTTTGAATAACTTCACAAGTTGGTGACATAATTCACTTTCTCTGAGTTTCAAGATTGTTGTAGAAGTTATACCTATGTGTAATGTCCTTTTCTAGTATTTTACCGAACCCTACTTTTTTGAGGTTCCTGGCTAGGCCAAGGTTAGGAACTTGCTATTTTCTAATCACCAATATCTTGTGAGGGCGAGGTGAGAGCATACAATAAACAAGTCAAGGGATCATTTACTATGAATTTACTAGATACAAATAAAGTACTATATTTTACTAATATAAATAACAATAACAATTAATACTCAAATCTGTCACTTATCACACAATATCTGACTGAATGTAAACTTCTATTTAATTTCTAAATAGATTATAACAGTGCCAAGTATAAGAACAATTATCTTGACTCCAACAACACCATCCCATGCTTAGTCACAAAATCTTGGACATCAAAATGATATCTATTTTTCTTACTATCATCTAGCATCAATCATTCCATTGTGACTATCTCCATTTGTCCATCACCTATAATGTTGTCTTCAAATGTGGGACTTAGCTCGAAGGAGTGATATATGAATTGTGAGCATTGATCCTTC
The DNA here is from genome assembly GCA_027924645.1 of Cunninghamia lanceolata. Taxonomy (NCBI): domain Eukaryota; kingdom Viridiplantae; phylum Streptophyta; class Pinopsida; order Cupressales; family Cupressaceae; genus Cunninghamia; species Cunninghamia lanceolata. The sequence continues at coordinate 1,170,668 of BSBN01000892.1, forward strand.
ACAACTTTGTTATAATGCACAACATACTCTGTATGATTCCTTTTGAACTTCCTTTATATCCAAATGTAAGAGATGAAGAATTCAATAGTGACATCAAAGCCTCTATCCTCTTTGACCCTCAAAAGATCACCCAGATCCCATATACAAAACCAATATTAAACTTGAATCAAAGAATCTAATGCCCTATGCTGCAAGTTGTATCCTTGATTCTATCACCCTTATTAGAGTAATTTTGATGATGACAAGAATTTTGTAGTGACAGTAGGACACAACAAATCTGAAATATGATCATTATTTTCATACCTTATGCTATAATCCAAATGCTCATCCTCATTTTTGAAAGAGAAATTGTTGAGATATCTTCAACACCTCCATCTTTGTGACTCAAAACTCCTAAATTATGGCCAATAAAAATGTTCTCCTCAAATACATATCCATCCATAATGCTACTCTAAAAATCAATCAATGGATCTGTTAGAAATTAATCTTTACTTAGTGAAGATTATAATTTATTTGTAATTTATTATTTGGTGTATTTCCCCACACATGTCATATAATTCACCTCTTTTATTCCTCCTGCATGAATAACCTATTTCTGTAGATTCCTCCTTAAGAGGAAACATGTGACACACACCTTATGCAATATGACATATGGGAGTTACACATAACTCTATTATTCACGTCTATTTAAGAGGTGTCTCCTCCTCTCTTTGATGTATTCCTCATCACTGATATCTTCTTCCTCACTTTTCTTTTCTTCTCAGTTCACTCATTGAGAAGCTTCTAACTCTCTTTGTAATCTTTTTCAGGCTTCATGCCATTTGCATAACACAGGGGGTTTTTCTTTGTTTTTCCCCCTTCATAATCTTGGTCTCCATTAGTACGTTGTGGTATCTTTCTCTTATTATTGATTTATTTACTTTGCATGTTTGATTAGTAGATTGTTGATCCTTTACTCTTCTTTACAGGCTCACCATTTGGAATTTTGAGGGATAGTTCATGATTTGGCACATCTTCCTCCATCTTGAGCTCATTCGATCCAACAAGTGATGCCTTTCCCTCCCTGACTTCCTCACTATTTTGCTAACACATACGATCATTAGAAGTCAATAAAACATCTACTATCAAAGAATATTTACCTTCAACTTGCATGTTGGGTCCCTTCTGTTCTTGCCCATGTGGCTCTAAATTTGATTGTTCTTCTTTCTTTTGTTCCACCAGTTCTTCCTATACATTTGGAGATCCCTGTGGGTTTAGTTCTGTTGAAGTCTTCTCCTGGATGGGGATCTCATTCCCATGTTGCAAAATTCTTCAAATGATAACATCTCTTTAATATTAGGGTTGAGAGTCTTATACTCATCATAACAAGTGGTGATGCCATCTACTAATTGTCTTTGCTTTTCAATCATTAGTGGTTCTTCTAATAAGAACATCGACTAGAAAAGATTTAAGTTTGGGATTGATCACTAGTTGATTATTTGTTGATGCACAAAATTTTTGTACTAGCCTAGTAGTATTCATGTTTTGCAATGTCTGCAACATTTGTTCTAATTGATGGTTCATTTCTTGTTGCTCTCAGATCCAATTATCTATTTCTATCTTCTAGTAGGTCTTCAAATCTGTCTACTTGGATGCATCCAAAATGTTAGCCTTTTCCTTATAGGCTGGCAGGATCAAAACTTTGACATTGTTGGTTATTTTCCTAGACTGGATGCTTATTCCCAGTTATCCCTACAAGGTAGCTATCATTGATCAACAGGATCCTCAAGCCAGGGGCCAACAGTATAGGAGATAGACTCTATAAATATCTCCTCTTCTTCTTTAGGCTCTACAGAACCAAGGGGGGTATTCCCTATTCAACATCTATGAAATGTATCTATGTACTAACTGGGATGTTGACACAAAGTAGATAAATCCTCTCTTATGCAAACCAAAACTGCAAGATAAGTGCAAAGGGGCTAGCTTTGGGCCTATATTTAGTTGTAGACAGAGGATTTTGATCCTAAAACTACTCCTAATATCCTAAAGGTTTGTATTTAAAGTTTGAGTTTGATTTATATTTGGATGCAAAACTAGGACCTTGGTTTTGACCTCAATACAAGACTAGATCGGTGCCTATTTCAGGGCTCGGAGTCAATAGACATACACATGTGAATGTACACAAACTTATATTAATGACTGAGTTTCAAGGGGATTGTTTGATATCTGCCTTATAGATACTTCCCAAAATTGAGTGTTCGGTTACCTCTGCTTAGAAGATCCTCATTGCAATATATTCTTCTTAACACTTAACCTAAAACATTTAATCTACTCCTTGAGTAGAAGTAAAATACCAAGCATTCAATATAGCAAATCCATATTCGAGAATCTTAGACACCCCTTAGCTGTTTAGATTCAAAAGAAGAATACATTCAATTTGGAGACAAGTAACAGAACACATGCAATGAAGCATTACTCATTTAAATCAACATGAAACCAGTAGATTTATGCATTAAACATACAACATGAGATTCATAAACTCACAAAAACATCCAAAACAGGGCCACCAACGAAGTTGTATCTTATCACAACACCCAGGTATTGTCCAGTTTTCAACAACAAAAAATGAGTAACACAGTCTGCTTAAATAGAAAGAAAGTGTACTCCACATTAATTACATGGCACATTAAAAATTTTGCAAGATACCATGCACCACAAAATGGCGCCCAAAATATTGAAGGCAATAGGCAGAAGGAATGGCAAGGAGGAGTTGGACTCGAGCCTCGTGCCGCCGTTTGGGGACATTCCTCATAAAACTGGTAGTTGGCTCGTCACTCAATCCATTGCACCTCTGCATTCTACCATTAATGATTCAGCTACCCACTGGATGCAGCAATGAACACATCTGAAGTTTTCCCACTCAAAACAAGCCTAAGGAAGCAAGGAAGACCAACTCCACAACTTTAAAACCTGGCCGTTGATTTGATTCTATCGCTGAGATCAGATGGCCCAAAAACCTGCAGAAAAGCCAAGAACTAGTGATCACGTGCCACGTGGGCACTCCATATTCCTATCGCTGACTTTTCGCCATCTCTATTTTGTCATTTCACCCTTGTATATGCAAGGAAGGATGCATGTACAATTGCCACTGTTCGCCTCTCAAAATCCCTTGCATATGCAAAATGCATATACAAAACTGTTTCATATACAAGGTAGACTCCAAACTATTATAGAGCAGATTGGAAACTTATTCAGGTCCGGCTTGTATCCCTTTCATTGTACCTCAGCTTATATATCGGCATATACAAGCACCTTTATACAATCCACAGACCTCAAATATTTACTCATTGCATTTGATACCTCTTTCGCGTCCGGGTGGTATATCCTCTTTTGTATATTGGCTTGTATGTGCGAACATACAAGCGAATGCATATACAACCTCTTCATATATACAAGGCGCGGATTTCAACATTTTATGAAGCATTTTGAAATTGCTTCAAAATCCGGCTTGTGTCTAACCTTTTGTATATCGGCACATATACAAGAATGCATACATGCAAGCCACAGACGCCAGGGGCCTATAGAACAAATTTGAAATATTATCGGGTCCGGCTTGCATCTTATCCTTTGTATATTTTGAATGTATGTCGGCATACATACAACTACCATTGTATACAACTAGTGGGCCCGACCCATTTTGTCTCTCCTTTGCACATTTTGTTGCACATTGCATATACAAATGCAATGTACAAGCTGGACTTCACCACAATTAAAAAGCACATCTGAAATATTTTTGGAATCCGGCTTGTATAATGGAGAATGTATATCTCCTTTGTATATCGACCATATACAAACCCACATGTACATACCCGCGGGCCCCACCAATTGTATCCTTGCTGCACTATAGCAAATGTATGTGCGCCAGCCTTTGTATATTTTTCAACGTACATTTCCTTTGTATATCTGATCATACAAACCAAATATACATGCAACCCGATATGCAAGCAGCGAATATTCCTGGGAGATTCCCGCTTGTATATTCCACCCTTGTACATTTTCCTTTTGCGCCGGATATGCATCTAAAATGCATATAACTCAATACTTTATCATTTTTTTGGAGGTTGATAGAGATTTCATAAGCCTGCCAACATACAACTTGCACTTGCACATACAAGACTTAACATTTTTCTCAGGTGTGATAGGAAAAAGTGGTAAAACACTGCATGTAGGTGGAGAAACAATTTAAACCAAGGCACCAAGGGTTTGAAGGAATACACACAGGAACTTGCAAACTCAAAATTATAACCCTAACTCTAGGTGAACACCACCAGTGGCTCCAACTGGGGACGTGCAGATGCAAGACTGCAACGAGAACCAAGCAACCCTGGGGCAGACCAGACAAAACACAAAACACAAAACTCAAAACACGACCGACTATACAAGGCATGTACAAATATTTACATCTAGTTTACATTGTGCACAGAAGTTACCCATTTATGAGAAGTAAGGCTTCAGGAACTGGCCATGCACAAGCAATTCCAACAATTCACTGCTTAGGGCCTAGAGAAAATAGGAATTTTCTCCATGAGTGTCATTGATTTGGTACGGGCCCATCCATAAGGGCTCAAATTTACCGTGCTTGCCCTTGTCCTGGTTCCTTGCATTCCAAACAATGACCAAATCACCTATCTAAAACTTTCTCTCTGTAGCCCTTTTATCAAATAGATATTTTACCTTTTGTTGCCTTTTGATGTTTGTTTTATGTGCCTCCCTACTCATTTCATCTAGTGCAACCAGCTGATTTATTATTTCATTCATTGGGTTTTCAATCTCCTCCTTATTTTCTTGTATGAATTTATAAACTGGTAAGAGGTTGTTGACAGGCAATCTAGCTGCTGTACCATATACTAATTCAAAAGGTGACCTTCCAATTACTTTCTTCATTGTCAGTCTGTCAGCCCATAATGCCATTTTCAGCTTTGAATCCCAAGCCCTTTTGTTTTTACCTACTATCCTTTTGACAATCTTCATGAGGCTCTTGTTACTTAACTCTGCTTAACCATTTCCATGTGGATGGTACGGTGATGCATGTAACAAATTTATTCCATAGTTGCTGCAAAAATCAATAAATTCACCAGACCTGAAGCACATTGCATTATTTGTGACCAATTTGGCTGGTAATCCAAACTTAATAATATTTTCTAGAAGGAAATCCATTACCACTTTGCTTGTAGATTTCTTAGTTCGAATGACCTCAATCCATTTAGTGAAGTAATCAGTAGCAACCAAAATCCAACCGTGTCCTCCACTTGACTTTTCTGAAATTTCCCCTATGAAGTCAATTCCCCATTGCTGAAATGGAGCTTCTACAGTTACAGTCCTAAGGGGTAATGCACCTTCATATTTTAGCTTTCCTGAGAACCTTTGGCAAGGATCACATTTTCTTACCATTCTTTGTGCATTTGAGAAGAGAGTTGGCCACCAGTAGCCTACTCTAAGAATTTTGTGGGTTGTTGTATGGGCAGCATAGTGTCCACCACACACTCCATTGTGCATGTCACTTAGAATATCCTTAGCCTAATTTTCATCTATACACCTGAGCAATACACCATCAAGATTTTTCCAATACAACTCTCCTTAGACAATGATGTATTTAATAGCATGTAGCTTCAAGGTCCTCTTCTGATTGTCACTGAGATGGGAAGGATAGTTTAGATTCTGCAAATAATGTACTATGTCCTTATACCATTCATATTCTGACATATTTATAATTTCATTATGCACTACATTCACTTGGCATGCCTCTAGATTTGACTGTCATCAATTTTGCCAAACCTTGTCCTCTTACCAATTTTGTGATCTGTATTTCAATGTTGAACTCTTGCAATTTATTTATCCATATGCATCTTCTTCCAGTTACCTCCTGTTGAGTAAAAATATCTTTGATTATTGCATGAGGTACATATGCAACTACGCGAGAGCCTACCAAATATGGCCTGAAACTTTTGACTGTTCGAACTAGTGCATATGCCTGTTTCTCCATGATGTCATACTTCAATTCAACAGCTTGCAATGATATGCTAAAGAAAGCTATAGGTTGTTCAAAACCTTATGTATTCTTCTGTAATAAACATGCAACAATAGTATGGAAAGAAGCAAATGAGAATAACTGAAATGGCTTAGAAAAATTGGGAGATTTTAACATAGGAGCCATCTTGATAGCCTCTTTTATACTCTGAAATGATTTAGTCGCTTCATCTTCCCATTTGACAGTTGCACCTTTCTTCAACATCTTAGAGATATCCTTGGCGGTCTCTACAAAGTTAGGAACAAATCTCCTAACAAAATCAATTTGTCTAAAGAAGGACTGAACACCTTTCACTATCTTAGGGATCTGAATTTTGTCAATTGCAGCCACCCTTTCAGGATCAATCCTAATTCCATCCTTGGAAACAATATGTCCAAGCAATTTTCCTTCCACTACCCCAAAGGCACACTTCTTTGGGTTGAGTGAGATGCCATATTCCAATGCTCTAATAAAAATCTGCTCCAAGTGCATACAGTGCTGCTCCTTTTTTCAATAAGCAGTCAAATCATCATGATACATAGCCAAGATTGAGTCAATCAATCCTGCAAAACCAACATCCATTGCCCTTTGAAATGTGGCACTTGCATTTGTCAGTCCAAATGGCATCCTCAAATATACATAGGTTCCCCATGGAGTGGTGAAAGCAGTATTGAATTGTTCTGATTCTTTCACTTTCACCTGATTGTACCCTGAAAATCCATCCATCATGGATAGAAGCTCACAGCCATTCACCTTCTGCAACATGGCCTCCATGTTTGGCAATGGATAATTGTCCTTCAAAGAAGATACATTCAAATTTCTAAAGTCCACACAAAGTCTTATGTCACCATTCTTTTTTCTAACCAGGACAAGGTTAGACACCCAAGTTGAGTGCCTAATAGGCATGATTATTCTACCCTCCCTAAGATTCATAAGTTCTTCTTGCATTTTTGGAGCTAAGGTTGGATTGATAGGTCTCTGTTTTTGTCTAAATGGTTTAGCTTCAGGCTTCAAAGGGATTTCATGTAGGAATAAATCCTCTCTATAAGATTTCAGGTCCTCATACGACCAGGCAAAAACGTGCTTGTACTTTCTCAGTAATGCGATTAGCATAGTTCTGATATGTGGCTTGAGCTGTTTGCCAATGTATACCCTTTTGGGAGCATCAAATGTCCCCAAGTTTATCTCCTCCAAATCATTCTTATTTGTTGGAGGTGCCTTTGTAACAAATTGATCCCTATTGTCAAATGCTCTCTAGAGAAACCAACCCTCTAGGGATTTTATTTGTCTTGTGTTGAATTACCTCCTTCCCTAAGAGAGTTTCTTTTCCATCTACAACTTCTACAAAGTTCTGAAAATCCATTCCCTAGTTCTCATACTTATCAATGCAATGTAGAAATCTCAGTAAATCCTTATCATCATCAAACACTTGCTAGTTGTATACATTATCTGGCACTACAGGTCTAATTTTGACCTCAACATTTGTAACATCTGATAGAGTAACATCATCTGGCCTTATGGCTACATTAGCTAGAAAATCTACCCTGACATTTTTTAATCTCTCTATCCAGCTTATTGAAAATGCATCAAACAATTCAATTGTATCCCAAACAACATGCTTATATTGTTTTAACCTTTTATTTTTTGATGCATACTTATATCTGACTTGGGAAACAACTAACTCTGAATCACCAAATACCTTGAGCATCTTAATTCCATGCTTTAGAGCAACATTCAATCCTAACAACAGAGCCTCATACTCTGCAATATTATTTGTACAGGCAAACTTCAACAAGAATGAGAATTTTAGAAGCTTACCAGTTGGAGACAGAAATACAACCCCAACACCAGAGCCTTCCTTTGAACAAGCTCCATCAAAGTACATGGTCCAGAGACCCTATTGGTCAAGCTCTTTAATGCACATATCTCCCTCTTTACCTCCCTTATCATCTGAGACAACCCTGAAATTATCGCAGTCAGTGTCCACAAAACATATATGGTCCTCCGACTCCTGGTCCTTAACTGTTTTTGATGATCTTTCTTCTCTAATCAATTTGACATCCTTTCTGTTCATTGGGATTATGGCATATGATAGGTCTAATTGCATACTCCCACCAATCAGTGCTGCCCATCTTCTAGACAACAACATGCCATACTATGGCTTGATATCAACAACTGTTATGTTCATTCTGTAGGTCTTTTCTGGATATGCTGCCAGTCTAAAATCCACATCTTTCATAATTCCAATGACAGGTACTTCTCTAGCATCCATAGCATAGCATTTCCCACATGCCTTATCTATCTTTAATCCAGCTTGCTGCATAATAGTCAAAGGCATGATATTTGTTGATGCTCCTAAGTCGAGCATACAATTCTTAATTACCTTTCCATTTATGACAAGGGAGACATAAAATGGTTCAACCTGTGAAGGGCACTTTGTCATGGTCATCCCTAGATATACCTCAGGAATTTCATCCTCATTAATACACATAATTTGTTTTCTACCCTGAGTCTCAATATTTTGATTAGCTTGACAGGGTATTCCTGAAATCAAGGACAATGTTTTATTTCTGAACTCTTCAACTTTCATCAGCTCCATTAGTGGAACAGAAACCTTTACCTGGGACAAGACCTGAGTTATGTCAAATGGAACATAATTTTGTATGACAGTTGTAGCCTGATCTACAGTTTTATTTCTATCTTGGTATGATCTAGCTTTAATTTTTGTGGCTCTCTGACTGCCATCTTTGATCTGAAAATCTTTGTTTTGATTCTCAACTTGGGGAATTTTGGTTTCTAGTCCTTGAGAATCATGGCCTGTCTTTTGCTTAAAATTTTTCTTGTTATTGCTCCATTATTTCTTTTGTGGATCAGTCCCTTTATGACTATGCACTAGCTGGATTACAAAAGTATTTTTGGGTTGGTGTGAGTTACTTACCTGAGCTTTACCCCTGAGATTGTAATTGCTTTTGACTTGAGCTACTGCTGCAGTTGTGAGGGTTCTAATCTCTTCATCAGATGGTCTCCTCAATTTTTTTTAAAAATTGTGTGAGTCCTGAGCATAAGCATAATTATCTTCATCATCTTCATCACAAGGAAACTGCTGGCAGACCTGAATCTCATCATTTGCATTTGCATCAACATCCTGAGAGTGATACTCTCTGTTTGTAGACAACATATTGACATTGTTTTCCTCCATGCATGCAATGTGGCTCATTGCACTCATCACAGGCAACAACATTATTGTATAGAGACTGAGCAATCATACATTGTGACTGTGAGTGAGGCATTTGACATATGATGCACCATGGGGTGTTATCAACAATATTAACAGCCTTCTTCAAAGGATCAAGTGTCTCCTTTGCACTTTGATTCCTTGGATTTGGGTTACTATTTGGGAGAATGGGTTTACCATTATGCCAATTGGTATTATATGGCATATCATGTAATGATGGTCTTCTTTCTTGCCTTTGGTAAACCCGTCTGTCAGGACCAATCCCCTTTTCATTTTTAGCCATTCTATAGCTGAGGTCCTTGACAATAGTTATTAATTTATCTAATTTATCCTCAGAAGTAGATGCATTGCCTTGAACATTCTGAGATTTAGTATTTGGATTTTGCAGAATTTTTACATCATCTCTTATGTTTGTCTTACCAGATGCTTTTCTATTATTTTCAATATTTATTGCAATTTTGAAAGCATCTCTGAGGCTGTGAGGACCCTTATCTCTTAATCCATAAGCTATTTTGGCATCAAATGCATTTATGTACAACACTATGCACATAGGTTCATTAGGCCTTAGGTGATGTGGCAGTTTGTTCAACACCTTCATGAATCTAGCATTGAAATCAACAACTTATTCATTTGATCCTTTGGTGATTCCAGTGAATTCATTAATAAAGAAACTAGGATCAGTTTTCTCACCATATTGTTCTTTGAATATTCTCCTGAAATCCTCCCATGATGAAATACTTTTGTCAGGCAGACCCTTGTACCATTCTCTGGCCTCATCAACTAAGGATTGCATAAATAATTTCATAAAAACATCCTCATGCTCAACCTCAAAGTTGTCCATGATATTCTAAAAATTTTTTAAATAGTCTTCGCCTGACACAGTATTATTTCCTAACAATTTAGGCACTTGCAGCCTCACATGTTTGTCAATAGGATTTGGATAACTAGGAATGCCATCAAAAACCAATTGTCTGAGTCTGTCCAGCTGCATCGGCTGTCTACCAAACTGATTAACATTAGCATTTCTATTTGCGTTCTGATTTCTTACATTATTTAATAGTACTCTAGCATTATTTGCATTCTGTCTTTGATCATTATGCTGATCCTGGACCTCATTTCCGTGCTGATTTCTCTGCATATTTGCATTTTGAAGGGTGGGAACTGAATCATTCTGAGCAGTTCTCAGCACTTGCACTTTCTATCTCATGTCATCTCTAATCCTCATAGCTTGTAAATATTCTAATTTAGCTCTTAAGCTTTTGATTTCTTTAGCTAACTATTCCTCTTTGGGCATAGAAGAGGATGGTCTCATTCCATTGTGGTCATCGTCATCATCATCCCTTGGAGATTCAACCTCTTCAAATCTGTCACTGGGATCTAAGAAAGGGTGTTCTTGAAACACTTTTGACCTCATCCTCAAAGCACCAACCTGCTATTTCTCATATACATTTTGAATTTCAGCTTCTGTGTTTGAAAAATAAGGCTCTGTCCTCTCTGAAGATCCTGGATTATCTTGAATATTATCATTACTTTTGGGAGAACCCTTTTGACTAGCTTGAGTAGTCCCTTTTTTCCTATACATCATTTTTCTGGGTAATTCTTTAGACAGAATTACACAGGGATCTTCTCCCTTGCATACAAATTTTTACTTTACCGGTTGGGAGATTGGTTTGGAGTCGCCACCTATAACTAGGAATTATTTACTTTTAATCCAGGGTTCTTTCACAATAAACTCCCCAGTAGAGTCACCAAAGTCTGTTGGTTATTTTCCTAGACTGGATGCTTATTCCCAGTTATCCCTACAAGGTAGCCATCATTGATCAACAGGATCCCCGGGCCAGGGGCCAACAGTATAGGAGATAGACTCTATAAATATCTCCTCTTCTTCTTTAGGCTCTATAGAACCAAGGGGGGTATTCCCTATTCAACATCTCTGAAATGTATCTATGTACTAGCCGGGATGTTGACACAAAGCAGATAAATCCTCTTTTATGCAGACTAAAACTGTAAGATAAGTGCAAAGGGGCTAGCTTTGAGCCTATATTCAGTTGTAGATAGAGGATTTCAATCCTAAAACTACTCCTAATATCCTAAAGGTTTGTATTTAAAGTTTGAGTTTGATTTATATTTGGATGCAAAACTAGGACCTTGGTTTTGACCTCAATACAAGACTGGATCGGTGCCTATTTCAGGGCTTGGAGTCAATAGACATACACATGTGAATGTACACATAAACTTATATTAATGACTAAGTTTCAAGGGGATTGTTTGATATCTGCCTTATGGATACTTCCCAAAATTGAGTGTTCGGTTACCTTTGCTTAGAAGATCCTCATTGCAATATATTCTTCTTAACACTTAACTTAAAACATTTAATCTACTCCTTGAGCAGAAGTAAAAGACCACACATTCAATATAGCAAATCCATATTCAAGAATCTTAGACACCCCTTAGTTGTTTAGATTCAAAAGAAGAATACATTCAATTTGGAGACAAGCAACAAAGCACATGCAATGAAGCATTACTCATTTAAATCAACATGAAACTAGTAGATTTATGCATTAAACATACAACATGAGATTCATAAACTCACAAAAACATCCAAAACAGGGCCACCAACAAAGTTGTATCTTATCACAGCACCCAGGTATTGTCCAGTTTTCAACAACAAAAAATGAGTAACACGGTCTGCTTAAACAACAAGAAAGTTTACTCCGCATTAATTACAAGGCACATCAAAAATTTTGCAAGATACCATGCACCACAAAATGGTGCCCAAAATATTGAAGGCAACAGGCAGAAGGAATGGCAAGGAGGAGTTGGACTCGAGCCTTGTGTCGCCGTTTGGGGACATTCCTCATAAAACTGGTAGTTGGCCCATCACTCAATCCATTGCACCTCTGCATTTCGCCATTAATGATTCAGCTACCCGCTGGATGTAGCAACGAACACATCTGAAGTTTTCCCACTCAAAACAAGCCTGAGGAAGCAAGGAAGACCAACTCCGCAACTTTAAAACCTGGTCGTTGATTTGATTCTATCACTGAGATCAGACGGCCCAAAAACCTGTAGAAAAGCCAAGAACCAGTGATCACGTGCCACGTGGGCACTCCATATTCCTATCGCTAACTTTTTGCCATCTCCATTTTGCCATTTCGCCCTTGTATATGCAAGGAAGGATGCATATACAATCGCCACTGTTTGCCTCTCAAAATCCCTTGCATATGCAAAATGCATATACAAAACTGTTCCATATACAAGGCGGACCCCAAACTGTTATAGAGCAGATTGGAAACTTATTCAGGTCCGGCTTATATCCCTTTCATTGTACCTCGGCTCGTATATCGGCATATACAAGCACCTTTATACAATCCACGGACCTCAAATATTTACTCATTGCATTTGATACCTCTTCTGTGTCCGGGTTGTATATCCTCTTTTGTATATTGGCTTGTATGTGCGAACATACAAGCGAATGCATATACAACCTCTTCATATATACAAGGCGCGGATTTCAACATTTTATGAAGCATTTTGAAATTGCTTCGAAAGCCGGCTTTTGTCTAACCTTTTGTATATCGGCACATATACAAGAATGCATACATGCAAGCTGTGAACGCCAGGGGCCTATAGAACAAATTTGAAATATTATCGGGTCTGACTTGCATCTTATCCTTTGTATATTTTGAATGTATGTCGGCATACATACAACTACCATTGTATATAACTGGTGGGCCCGACCAATTTTGTCTCTCCTTTGCACATTTCGTTGCACATTGCATATACAAATGCAATGTACAAGCTGGACTTCGCCACAATTAAAAAGCACATCTGAAATATTTTTGGAATCCGGCTTGTATAATGGCGAATGCATATCTCCTTTGTATATTGACCATATACAAACCCACATGTACATACTCGTTGGCCCCACCAATTGTATCCTTGCTGCACTTTAGCAAATGTATGTGCGCCAGCCTTTGTATATTTTTCAATGTACATTTCCTTTGTATGTTTGATCATACAAACCAAATATACATGCAACCCGATATGCAAGCAGCAAATATTCCTGGAAGATTCCCGCTTATATATTCCACCCTTGTACATTTTCCTTTTGAGCCCGATATGCATCTAAAATGCATATAACTCAATTCTTTATCATTTTTTTGGAGGCTGATAGAGATTTCATAAGCCTGCCAACATACAACTTGCACTTGCACATACAAGACTTAACATTTTTCTCAGGTGCGACAGGAAAAAGCGGTAAAACACTGCATGTAGGTGGAGGAACAATTTAAACCAAGGCACCAAGGGTTTGAAGGAATACACACAGGAACTTGCAGACTCAAAATTATAACCCTAACTCTAGGTGAACACCACCAGATACCACTGTAAATGTCCCCAATTAATTATTTTTGCAATATTCTATTCTTTTTTTGTAATTTTTTTTGTGCACAAATAAATAATTGAAAACAAAAAAATTAAATAAATGCTAGGACTAAAAAATGAATGGCAAACATTACCAAACCCTCATATACTTATTTCATGATTAAAAAACACACTCAGATCTGAACATATAAATGATGTAATAATAGATTGGAGACCACAAATAAATTTGAAATTTTTATTTCAACAATTGAAAATAAGGTACAATGATGTAAACCAATAAATGCACTCACAAACCCTAAAAAATACTTGTATGGACTCACATATAGGATAGAAATTAGCACTAAAGTCCTCCAAATTGATTCACCCTTGTGTAAAAATTAATGGCAACAATGATGGATGGTACGATTGTGCTAAATATATGAAAAACTCCTCCAAAACCCTTAGATTTGCACTTTCTTTACTCATAAAAAATATTTTTTTGATTTTTGTGGATGATGTGTAGCCTTGAAAACCAACTCAAACAATAGAAAAAACCCTAGATTTGAGTCACCATGCTTGATAAGTTATTTTTGAATTTTTGGAAAAGTGATATGACCTTGAAACCCTTGTAAATTAGCAACAAATGTCTCCAAGAATGTTGATTTGGTGGTAAAACACTATAGTGGCCACTATAGCAGTAATATGCAATCCTCAAAATGTTGAAATCTTAATCAAATCAATATAGCGACACTATAGTAAATTAAAAAATCTCCAAATCGTCCACAAATCAACACAATTGTGATTCTCGGATGGAATCACCGAAGTTTGGAAGGAAGGGTTTTCATTCTTGATCCCAAACATGGAATCCAAGAAGGTTTTCGTTATCTCAAACCTCAAACAAACCAAGGGTTTTTGTCCTTGGATGCCTTAGATTGAACAAACTGTTCAAATCTAAAAATTGGATACAAATGGATAACTTGAATGATGATAAAATGAAAATAGGTGCCTCCTTGATATGCCTTTTCTAGTTGGGCCCTTGGGTCCTAAATTTCCCTCCAAGTATTTAAAAATACTTTTTAATTTTTATTTTATTTTACTTATTTTATTTTATTTTATATTATTTTATTTTAAATATTTAAAAATACTTTTATTTTAGTCCTAGTGTTTAAAAACACCAAGTTTATTTTAATTATAATAATATTATTAAGTTGCACTTAAAATTATTGGGCCCAACTTAAATAATATTATTATTATTTTAACCCAAAAAAAGGGACATGACACTTTATCCCCAAGCCTATGAGAAATAAAGAGTTAGGCTTCGGGTCCCCTGATTATTTTATTTTTGAAAAGGGGACATGACAGTCCACCCTTTTGAAAAAAATTTGTCCTCATGTAATGCGAGTTCAGTAGCTCTATCTCTTTCCAAATGTCAATCTCTGTAATACCAGGATCCCAAATCATCCTTGAAAGTTAGCAAATCCATGTCCTCAATTCCTTGTGTGATATAGTAGGTTCCTTCAACTGTATAAATTCTATTGAGGTCTACTCATGTAGTTCCTTTGAAGCCTCTTTCCTTTGTCTGTGTGATGCATATATTTCATCTTTCTTATTCTCAAATTGTTGTGTTTGTTGATCCATAGTCCCTTGCAAAGCTCTTATAGATTCCTTAGAAATGCTCAACTTGGCTATGTGTTTTTTTCTTGTAACTTCTAACTCTCCTAGAGGCTATCTTATGTGAAAAATGAACTCACCACCATGTTTTTGTTGCACCATTATGATATAATTGGGAGTTGAGAAATATGCACCAAATGATAGTTGCAACTATGATTTTTTTTGTCAAACTTGTTCTCTCATAAAGCTCTAATTTACCTGAAGGCTATGGCTTTGGTATTGAAGCAAGAGACATGGGAAGAACAATTTCCACTTCATCTTTTAGCATGCTATGAATTATAGCCACAATTATGTTTGATTCACTGCCTAATACAAGATACAATACTTCTTTGTTTCTACTGCAAATGAAAACATTTTACCTAAAAACTTCAAATAACCTCCTTGAATTCTCCATACAATAAGTAGGGATGTATTTGAGTTTCTATCATGCCTCGGATGTATCTCAACAATTTCTAATTTTTTCACAACCTGGTTTGTCATTACCACCAAATTTGAAATATAGATATGTGGCCATTGTTCTTGGACAACTTTTGCAAAACTTCCTAGTGTATAAATAATTTTAGAAACTTTCATAGGGAAATCTTCCAATTCATTCTTTAGGAAGTTAAGAACCTTGATTACTTTGCAATTATTCTAAAATTTTTGAAATCTTAATCCATTGGAAATTAACTAAAAATGTAACTATTGAATCTATTCAATACATAACTGTACCTTTATTGTTCCTTGGTTGTAAGCTTCTCCTTGTTGCTCAAATTTGACTTCTGCAAGTTGGATCTTTAGCCCTTCAGGAAGGTTTATCATGAATTAGAGTGCATCATAAACACTGACTTTATATGTACTTATTTGCAAGCACTCAAAACTTTCATTTATACCAATTTTAAATTTTTTTGTGTAGGCCATTTTATTCTTGTTAGCTTGCTTGTTGTTCCTATTGCCCATCTTTGTTGTGCTCTTTTCTTGAGGATCCTAGATTAAATATTTGTGTCAACTTCCACTTTTTTAATGGGAAATATATCTGACTTTTGCAACATATTCTTCTTGTAACTTTTGTTGAAATTGATCAATTGTAGTAGCATTCATGCTACTAGTCTCATCCCTAATGTGAAATCTAGAATCTCTATTGTATTCTCCAAAAAGTGTAAAAGCTACATACTTTCATATTTCCCAATAGCCTCTATACTTTTTACAATTTTCTAACATGTGCTTGTAATAATAAAATCAACTTGATTTATTACAAGAATGTCTATTGTGAATTGACATGAGAAATGGTACCTTTCATCAAACCTTTTCCAACATGTTGGTCTCCAAATCGGTAGAGGGTTTGCCAGTTCCAATGCACAGGCAGATTCGGCCAAAAAATATGGGAGGTTGCGTGAGCTACCTCCCCTTCACTTTTGGTTCTGCCGCACCAAGGGGGTATCCCTATAGCTAAAGATTTTACGTTGACTCACCCAATGACATAAAGATTTAGCTTTACAACAACAGGTACTCTCATTTTTGGACTAAGATTTGGGTGATAGATCACAAGGTTGGCAGTGTTCTTGGACATATCTGACTAGTTAGGAATGAGAGTATGCAGGGGTCCTATTTCTACTCCTACAAACTAACAGGTTGAAGTTTTGAAATGGTTTATTTTATGTTTTGGATGCAAGACAAGGGGTTTTGGATCATAACTACTACACAAGGGCAGATCGGTGCCTATCTCAGGGCAAGGAGTCAATTAGACATATACAAGAGAATGATTTGTACTGACATTCAAGTTTCAAGGGGTCAGAACTAGTGCTTGCCTTACAAACACCACCCAAGACTGAGTATGTAGCTGCCTCTACTTACACATATCCTGGCTGACATACATTCTTCTTCATACTTAACCTAAAATAGTTTAATCCACTCCTTGAATGGAAGCTAAAGATTAAGCATGTGATACAACAAGTCTCTATCCTAGAATCTAAGAAACCCTTAGCAACCAGATTCAAAAGAAGGGATGCATACAACAAATGGAGAAAAATAGATAAACTCATTCAACAAATGCATTTTTCTTATAAAATAACAATGAAACTGAACATATGTGCAAGGTGCATTCAAATGCAACTCATAAACTCCAAAATGAGATAGAACAACCAAGAAAATGCTATGTTTTTCGTTATTTCCTCCAAAAAATTGCCCAAGTCTTCAACAACCTCAAATGAGTAACACAGTTTGCCTTTTATAGCAAGAATGTGCCCTCAGCATTCAATACAATGGTCAACTCAAAATTTTGCCAGATTCAACGCACCATGAGAATGGTGCCTAAAACATTGAATGCAACCAAAAGAAACAGAGGAAAGAGTAGGTGAATTCAGGAAGTGTGCCACTGCTTGGAGATTTTCCTCTTAAAAAATGGTAGTTGACCCGTCCATTCGACCCATACCTCTGTAAATTCTGCCATTAATGGCCAACCTACCCGTGGCCTCTAGAAACTGCATGCTTTGTAATTCTTCCTGCTTGAAATGATGTAGCAAACACATGAAATCCTTCACTCTTGAAAGTTTGAATGATGGCTGCTGATTTCCTCCTCTTCGCCAAGATCCATGGCCTCAAACCACACTGAAAAGTCGTTGACCAATGAGATCGTGCCACGTAGGTGCTCCTTTTCCATCGCTGACTTTTCCATCTTCCATTTTGCCTTTTTCACCTATTTTACCTTTTCTGCCTGATGCACATTCAAATCTTTGTATATGCAAAAGAATATACATACAACAGTGCCTAGACACGTGGCAGCCCCTAATTGGTTCTCCATCGCTGTGTAGTTGCATCTTCATCGGCGAGCCAATGTATCTTTTCTTTTGCATATGTGGTTGTATATGCGATTGTATAAATATACAATCACCAACATACAAGGCGGACCCCAAAATACTGTGAAACAAATTGCAATTTCAATCGGGTCCGGCTTGCATGTAACTCCTTGCACATCTCCTTGTATATCACACATACAATGCACAATATACAACCCACAGACCCCAGCCATTTATTCGCCACAACAAATTCTCCTTTCGCGTTCGGGCCCTATATGTTTTACCTTTGTATATCAATCTTGTATATCGCATATACAATGCGAATATACAAGCAGAACTGTATGCAATCACTTGTACACAAACATTTCACTTTGGCATATACATGTGACCTTTGCATATTGCATTGTATATGACCCTTATATGTCTAAACATACAACGCGAACATACAAACAAAAGATACATACAATTACTTATACTTTTATCAACTAGAATGCATATTCACCTTGGGTCTGGGCCTTGTATATTAGGAATGTATATGCCCTTGTATGTTTGATTGCATGTGCAAACATACAATTGCATATATATAATTGATGGGCCCCACCATTTCTATCTCCCCCTTTGCATCTTGTCTTTGTATGCGCCCTTTGCATGTTTCCTCTTTGTATACCGCCCTTGTCTGTTTTCCTTGTATATCCGCAATATACAACTCGATATACATTCATCTTTCATATTCAATTGTAACCCGATGCATATTGACTTGCATCTTTTCCTTTGCATAATGACTTGCATATATGTTTGCCGATGTACATTCTGCGTTTGCATCCTGGTAATGTATATTTCCTTTGCATATCGCCATTGTATCTACCCGTTGTATATCAAGCATACATGCAAAATATACATGCAAACCCTTACAAGCATGGAATATTCTAAGAATCTGTGACAGAATCTTTAATGTACATCCACTTTTCACGTCCAGAATTGCACATACAAGCCCGATATGCATACAAAGATGCATACAACCAAATTTTGCACTTTTGAAGCCGATTGAACTCTTTTTTTTTGGGCCCACCAATGTACATTCGCGCTTGCACATTCAAATGTACATACAAACAGCAATGCATATACAAAGATACATACATGCAAAAGTGAAGGCCGATAGACTTAGAATTTTTTGGGTTTTCTTGAAAAGTGCCTGCGAATGAGTACTTGAAATCTAAATTTTATGCAGGCACCAACATTGGCTCTGTCTGGGGACGCATGCCTCTTGCAGGGATGGCGAGAACCATAGATCTCTGGGATGTAGACCAGTCCCTTATCCATTGGGCTATAGAGTCAAACACTACATCAACCCGCATCACAAATACATTTTTAAAGATTATATTGGTGGCCTTGGGCAGCCAAAAATGAAAAACTATAACCTCCTCCTGTCAAATGCCTGATTCTGATCTGAATGATCCCAACCACAACTGAAAACATTGACAAAATTTGCCCACATGCTGATCTTGTCAATTACATGCTCCACCATTTTTGAAAACTTGCCTCTGTCAGTGTTACCTCTATCATTCTACATTTCAAAATCAAATACATAACCATACATACTGGAATATCTTTTAGCATTGGTAACATATGTATGTTATATTCCTCAAACAATATATCATCATATTGCATGTGGCATTCCTCACTGTCTACCTGGCTGTTGTACATTACCAGGCACTCATCCAGCTGATCCTTAAACTCAAAACATTAAGAATATATGATACCTTCAATGCCATTTATATCACTTATTGACATTGAAAACAAAACTTGATCCACACACCCCTTGTTGCATACATCTGGCACAATTGAAGTTGAATGTTCATTATCCACAGTATGCATATCAATATTATCTTCACAAGAGATAAAGATCTTTGCCTCTTATTCATATGTCCCCTCTTCACAAACTGATGAAGCACCTATGTCAGTTGTCTCTTGATATTCATCATCATCCTCAAAAAGAGGGTTAATTCTGCACCAATGAAGGTCATGACTCACAATGTTCAATGCATCTAAAGGCTCATCATAAAGGGGATTCACACTCATTGCAAAGGTCTATGTTTCTTCTTCATGACAATCCAATTCTTCTTCAACATTACAAAATCTAGAGTCATAAGAAGAACAAACCTGATCCATGAATTGATCATGGATATCATCTTTATCATCTGATTGCCCTAATTCACCCACATACAAGATTTCTGCTACTTCAATGCAATCTGAAGCTGAACTATCTACATCAATTTCTAGCCCTCTAGTGGTTCCTGATGAAATTGGAATTGTATGATCACAACTATGCATAAATGGATCATTTAAACATGAATGCTCTTTGCTAAGGACTGACATGTAAATATTACTTGAAAAATTATCACAATCAGCTTCACTTACTGGAAAAATTAGGGCATCCTCCTTTATGGCAGAGTCATCATTAACTTGGAATGATGCATAAACAGGGATAGCAGGACAACAAAAATTTGCAGAGAAATAGCCCCTCTGTATTCCATACCTCCAGTTGTTTTAAATGTCTATTGCAAACTGATGTCCCTGATGCAACGTGGTGGGCTCCTTATCTCTCAATCTATAACTCATTTTCTTATCAAATGCTCCCAGATAGACCACTAGGCACAATGCATCATTAGGTCTCATACATTCTGGAATTTTTTTCAATGCCTTCATAAATTTGAGGTTAAAGGCTGGAATTAACTCTTCTTTTTCAATATGGATGTACATGAAATCACTGATAACTGCATATTCAGATATTATTTCACCATATTGTTCTAGAAATGTAGATTTAAATTCTTGCCAAGAGCTAACAGAGTATGTTGGAAGATAGGAGAACTAGTCCCTTGCATCTTCATCTAGAGATTGAACAAATAATCTCATAACTACATCTTCATGGTCAACCTCAAAGTCATCTATCACATTTCTAAACTGTTGCAAGTGTCTTTCAGTTGATTCATTCTTTACACCACTGAATTTGGGCAGATACTTTCTGAACTTAGATGGAAAAGCATTTGGATAACCACAAATACTAGTGAAATTTATGGGCTTATATCTGTCAATACTGAAGCTTCTTTTATTACATGGTTGGGATTGATCACTATAAATTATTGCATTTGACACCTCACAAGGGTGCATGGGCTGATAATACATCTTTATGTGTTTTTGCAACCCTCTTCTCAACTTAGATTTTCAATCAATGACCTTAGGCCTTTAAAATACAAACTGCTGTTTCAAATTTCCTAAAGTCTTCTAAATGAGTCTTTTCAACAACATTGCATGCTTCACTTGAAAATATAAACTATATGCTCAACAAATACCAAATCATGCAAGTTTATCACCAATATTTCCCTTTTAACCAGTGCTACTTCACCAAATAGGGAATCCCTTAAAACTTATAAAAATACCTAGATATGTTGCAACAGCTGCAAATTCCTTTCCCTGACTGATTTGTATGAAAATTTAACACATATTTGTATTCCTTTTCAAGTTCTTTTTGTGTAGAGTCACCACCTCTTTGGCAGAGGAATGAGCTTCAAACAGGGTGAAGCTAAAAATTCATTTCTTTCCTTTCTGGGTCCCCCAACAGCAGAGCCACACATACAACTTTAAGTTTGCTGCAACAAAAGCACCTCCAGGTCTGAAATTCCTAACTAGGGAGGTAAAAATAACACTCTTAACTTAATTCAAGTCCCCATCAGAGTCACCATTTTGTTGGTGACTCGGATGGGCAAGAAGATAACTCCTTTAAATCAAATCCCCAGCATAGTGGCCACTTTGTTGGTCTGTGAATCGACAGAGGCTTTGCCAATTCCAATGCACATGCAGATTTGGCCAACAAATACGGGAGGTTGTGTGAGTTGCCTCCCCTTCAATTCTGGTTCTGCCTCACCAAGGGGGTATCCCTATAGCTAAAGATTTTACATTGACTCACCCAATGACAGAAAGATTTACCTTTACAACAGGTAGAATACTCTCATGTTTGGACCAAGATTTGGGTGATAGATCACAAGGTTAGCAGTATTCTAGGACATATCTGACTGGTTAGGAATGAGAGTATGCAGGGGTCCTATTTCTACTCCTACAAACTAACAGGTTGAAGTTTTGAAATGGTTTGTTTTTATGTTTTGGATACAAGACAGGGGGTTTTGGATCATAACTACTACACAAGGGCAGACCGGTGCCTATCTCAGGGCAAGGAGTCAATTAGACGTATACAAGAGAATGATTTGCACTGGCATTCAAGTTTCAAGGGGTCAGAACTGGTGCTTGCCTTACAAACACCACCCAAGACTAAGTATTTAGCTACCTCTACTTATACATATCCTGGCTGACATACATTTTTCTTCATACTTATCCTAAAATAGTTTAATCCACTCCTTGAATGGAAGTTAAAGATTAAGCATGTGATACAACAAATCTATATCCTAGAATCTAAGAAACCCTTAGCAACTAGATTCAAAAGAAGGGATGCATACAACAAATGGAGACAAATAGCTAAACACATGCAACAAATGCATTTTTCATATAAAACAACAATGAAACTAAACATATGTGCAAGGTGCATTCAAATGCAACTCATAAACTCCAAAATGAGACAAAACAACCAAGAAAATGCTATGTTTTTCGTTATTTCCTCCAAAAAATTGCCCAAGTCTTCAACAACCTCAAATGAGTAACACAATTTGCCTTTTATAGCAAGAATGTGCCCTCAGCATTCAGTACAATGGTCAATTCAAAATTTCACTAGATTCAATGCACCATGAGAATGGCACCTAAAACATTGAATGCAGCCAAAAGAAACAGAGGAAAGAGCAGGTGAATTCGGGAAGTGTGCCGCCGCTTGGAGATTTTCCTCTTTAAAAATGGTAGTTGACCTGTCCATTCGACCCATACCTCTTTAAATTCTTCCATTAATGGCCAACCTACCCACGACCTCTGGAAACTACGTGCTTTGTAATTCTTCCCACTTGAAATGATGTAGCAAACACAGGAAATCCTTTGCTCTTGAAAGTTTGAATGATGGCCGTCGATTTCCTCCTCTTTGCCAAGATCCACGGCCTCAAACCACACTGAAAAGTCGTTGACCAATGAGATCGCGCAACGTAGGCACCCCTTTTCCATTGCTGACTTTTCCATCTTCCATTTTGCCTTTTTCGCCTATTTTACCTTTTCCACCTGATGCACATTCAAATCTTTGTATATGCAAAAGAACATACATACAACAGCGCCTGGACACGTGGTAGCCCCTAATTGGTTCTCCATCGCTGTGTAGTTGCATCTTCATCGGCGAGCCAATGTATCTTTTCTTTTACATATGTGGTTGTATATGTGATTGTATAAACATACAATCACCAACATACAAGGCGGACCCCAAAATATTGTGAAACAAATTGCAATTTTAATCGGGTTTGACTTGCATGTAACTCCTTGCACATCTCCTTGTATATCGGACATACAATGGGCAATCTACAACCCGCGGACCCCAGCCATTTATCCGCCACAACAAATTCTCCTTTCGCATTCGGGCCCTATATGTTTTACCTTTGTATATTGGCCTTGTATATCGCATATACAATGCGAATATACAAGCAGAACTGTATACAATCACTTGTACACAAACATTTCACTTTGGCATATACATGTGACCCTTGCATATTACATTGTATATGACCCTTGTATGTCTAAACATACAACGCGAACATACAAACAAAAGATACATACTACTTGTGCCTTTATCAACTAGAATGCATATTCACCTCGGGTCTAGGCCTTGTATATTAGGAATGTATATGCCCTTGTATGTTTGATTGCATGTGAAAACATACAATCGCATATATATAATTGATGGGCCCCACCGTTTGTATCTCGCCCTTTGCATCTTGTCTTTGTATGCGCCCTTTGCATGTTTCTTCTTTGTATACTGCACTTGTATGTTTTCCTTGTATATCTGCGATATACAACTCGATATACATTCATCTTTGCATATTCAATTGTAACTCGATGCATATTGACTTCATCTTTTCCTTTGCATAATGACTTGCATGTATGTTTGTCGATGTACATTCTGCCTTTGCATCCTGGCGATGTTTATTTCCTTTGCATATCACCATTGTATCCACCTGTTGTATATCAAACATACATGCAAAATATACATTCAAACCCTTACATACAAGCATGGAATATTCCAAGAATCTGCGATAGAATCTTTAATGTACATCCGCTTTTCACGCCTGGAATTGCACATACAAGCCCGATATGCATACAACCAAATTTTGTACTTTTTGAAGCCGATTGAACTCTTTTTTTTTTGGGACTGCCAATGTACATTTGCGCTTGCACATTCAAATGTACATACAAACAACAATGCATATACAAAGATACATACATGCAAAAGTGAAGGCCGACAGACTTAGAATTTTTTGAGTTTTCTTGAAAAGTGCCTGCGAATGAATACTTGAAATCTAAATTTTATACAGGCACCTACACAACATATGTCTAAATCTACATATTTGGTCTTCTTCCAAGTATGTGCAATGTTATCATGAATAATCTCTAATTTCTTTGCAACCAAGGAACTAACATGATTCCCATCAAAATAACTCCCAACTTCTGCAAATTCTCCTCTGTGCATCTTGGGGTGGTAAACAAGTTTGGAACTTAATTCTAAATTTATAACATGTTGAGTTCCTTTATTCGACTGTTATCTTGGGGGCCAATTACTAAACACCACATCATACTTAATAGGAAATTTTTGAATATCAAAATGATATCTATCTAGCTTACCATAGAATGAGAGGGTATGAATTCCTTCCAAACATCTTGCTACCCTAACTATTTTCATTTTTTAAGCATCACAACTTTCCCATCAAATGTAAAGTTTATCTCCCCAGATTGATGATTGTATGAGAATTGTCCCATAAATTGTAACCACTGAACTTCCATAACCAAGTTAGTACTCATAACGTATATCTTATATTCATCAATAATAATGATATTGAACTCATTACCAATTTTACCCTTAATGTGTCTCAAAATATTTTGCCTAGATCTCATATATGAATGCATTGGCTGCTTTGAGTAAAAGGATCAATGTGCCCTTTGTTGCACATATGTTACCTAAGGTTGTCACTGATGTGGTTGTCATTGATCTCAACACTCAGTTAATTGGGTTGTCATTGATGCTTATGTTGATGGTGTGCTAACAGTGATGTTGTTGATGTTCATGGTTGGATGTCATGCCTTGTTTAATGTCAATTAAAGTTGTATTGAGTATCTTTGTTGTTAGCAGAGGTGATATCATGATATATTAAGATGAGAATTAGAAGCATTAAGATGAGTACTAGAAGTATCAAGATGAGGATTAGAAGTAATTTTGATGTTTGGTAAATGTTGCTAATGATCTATAGCATGTTGTATGCTCTCTCCTGTTGTTCCTAAGGAAGTATGTGTTGCTACAAGGAGGCTCTGGTCTCTGGATGTTGGTGAAGGTTTTTGTTGCAGGAAGTTGCCTTGAAGACTGATTGGGAGAATGCTCTACATTCCTCTGCCTTTGAAGATATGGTCATGCAGTATAGAATTTAAGCTAAGTGTGTTATGAAGGTGCTACATTCAAAGTTTCATATCATTTGTCCCTTTGTAGAGAAAGTTGTAAGTGACAGAGTGCAAGACTGTATTGTCTAGTGGCTAGTTTCAGTGTTTGTTGGCTTGCGCCAACTTGTTGCTATATGAATAGGTGAATTGTCTGGTGGAGAATAATCCTAAGGATCTTGTGATGTTTCTTGTTGCTCTACAAGGTGTTTTCTGGTTTCTTCAGTATAAGCTGTGGTTTGGAATGAAGGTGTTGCTGGGTTATGCTTTTGCCTGACCAACTGAGGTATGTTGAAGGTGTGTGCCACAAAGTCTTTGTTGTGTGGAGTTTAAGGAGTGTTTGGAGATGTTGTATGGGTCATGCTGACTCATGTGGGGGAAGTGCAAGTAATGTTAAATCTTCCATGAGTACCGCCAAGTTGTAATGGTTGACATGCTACAAACTTCATATTTTCTTGCTTAAGGCCAACCTATTTCAAATGTGTGAAACATACGGATGTTATTCTTTAAAGGTTGATGATGTGAATGGTGTTTAGGACCAGGTTAAGTGTGTGTTGGACTCTGCAAGGAATGTTCCTCTTCTTGGTGTTGCATGTAGTTCATTTTAAGGCTTGCCCTCTACACGTTTCATGTTGTTTGATCTTTGGCCGACTTGTAATTATAATATTGTTGTATTTGGCCAACATGTAAAGTAATCAATGTAATATCATGTATATATTATAAACCTAGTTGATCTAGATGAGGTGTGAGTGTGAGTGTGAGTGTAAGAAGTCAAATTTGGATGTGTAATGCATTATGATGTGCAACTGAAAGAGAAAGAGAAGAAGTAATAGATCCTGTTCGGATTCATCTTGAAGATACTTTTGAGATAGAAGGGAAGTGAAGAGTGTGCCTAACTAGTTGCTAGATGCAATGAACCAAAGGCAAAACTTCTTGAAGGCTGAAAGCAGTGAGTTAGTAAGTTGCAGCGAAGATATTTGAAGAAGTTGCAGAAGTTGTCAAAGAAGAAGTGCAATCATCAAAAGAGAAGTGAAAAAGTAGAATTGAAGTCATCAAAAGGATTGAGCCTCATTGTCAAATTCAGATAGTAGAAGGACTGTCATGTTGTAATATTTTCTGAGTTTGTTCTCAGTTCAGGGAGTAGTTGTTTCCTTGGGTTGAAGTCCTAAAACAAATTTTGCAAGGAGTTGTAGCTTCCTTGGGAGTGACCCTAAAACCTTTCTACAGGGAGTAGTAGCTTCGTTGTTTTAATTGTGATTCTTTTGTGAGGCTAGATTAGGACAATAGCTCCTAGCATATTTTCTCACCGTGGTTTTTCCCCTTTGGGGTTTTCCACGTATATCTGGTGTTATGTGGTGTTGTGCATTGTGTTGATATTTTATGTTTCTATTAAGTTTTCTCTAGAGGGTTTAAGATTTGTTTGAATATTGATTCACCCCCCTCTCAGTATTCTGGGTGTGCTCAACAATTGGTATCAGAGCCAAGTTCCTCAGAAGGAGCTTAACTGCTTGAGGAAGGTTCAGGATGGCTCATGATGGATATTACAAGGCACCTAAGTTTGATGGAACAAATTACACCTTTTGGAAGCTAAGGATGGAAGGCTATCTATCCTCTGTAGGGTTTGGCGTTTGGCAATATGTCAAGGATGGTTATACTACTCATGCTAATACTTCTACAGATCCAGCTGAGATTAAGTTTTATGATAACAATGTCAAGGCAAAGAATGCTATCATGAGTGGGCTAGCTGATTTAGAACTTCTGAAGATAATGAATTGCAGTTTTGCTAAGTATGTCTAGGAAAAACTTAGCAGCATTTATGAAGGAGATAATAGAGTAAAGCAAGCCAAGATGCAAATCTTCAAGAGCAAATTTGAGACCTTGAGAATGATAGAGGATGAAGACATTGCTAGTTATATGCTTTGAGTGGATGAAGTAGTTAATGGCATCAAAGGTCTTGGTGGAGAAGTGAAAGAAGATGAGATTGTGAAGAAGGTTCTAAGATCTCTCTCTAAATCTTATAGTCATAAGGTATCTGAGGAGTCTAAGGACTTGGATACCTATTCAGTAGATCAATTGTTTGGTGCTCTCACAGCCTTTGAAATGAGAGTGTTTGACAAAGATGCTCCAAAGAAGGAAGCAACATTCAAAGTCAGTAAGAAGACAGAAGATGAAATAGCTGATCAAGATGATGACCTTGATGAGGTAGAGGCAAATTTTGTGAGAAGATTGAAGAAGGGCACCATAAAGTACAGAGGTAAGTTACCTTTAAGGTGCTTCAATTGTGGGAGAATTGGTCATTTTCTCTCTAAATGTCCTTTTAAAGAATCAACGGATAGTTGTTGGCCATATGTGTTGTCACTGATGTCAACATAGCAACACACATTGATGCCAACATAACATACACTGATGTCAACACTATCATAA
This sequence comes from Cunninghamia lanceolata, assembly GCA_027924645.1. NCBI lineage: Eukaryota > Viridiplantae > Streptophyta > Pinopsida > Cupressales > Cupressaceae > Cunninghamia > Cunninghamia lanceolata. The sequence goes on from BSBN01000892.1 coordinate 1,198,803, forward strand.
GAGTAAGAGACTATTCATGGTTGGATGTCATGCTCCTAAGAAAGAGAAAGCTCATCATTGGAGATCCTAAAAGTCACATTCCTAATCAAAGCATAGTTGAGTTTGAAGCCTAATCAATATGAATTAGCAGAATCAAGTTGTGTTGATGATGTTGAGGATGTGTTCCTATCTTGAAGCATGTTGCATAATCATTCTCACTGATCCTGAGCTGTATATGGTGATGCAAAGAAGACTTGGCATCCGGAAGTAGGTTGAAGACAGTGTGGGTTCTATGAAGATGTTTCTAGCATGACAATGGAATGTTCTGCATTCCCTAATTTTGAAGCTATGGTCTTACAGTTCAAGAGTTAAGTTGAGCATGATGTAAATATGCTAAATCCTAAGTTTCAGAGTGTTTGCTCTTCCGCAATGAAAGATATAAGTGACTGAGTTCTGGTTCAGGCCTTGACAGTGTAATGTGATGTTGAAAGGTAAATGGAATGCTCTGCATTCCTCTGCATTTGCAGATATGGATATGTGGTTCTGGATATGTGTTCAGAAGGTGGTAAATGTGTTGTTTCCAAAGTTCTAGATGATCATTCCTCGGTAGTGAAAGTTATGATTGATAAAGTAATGGTATGTGCTCTAGAAGAATGCAATAGTATTGAAGACTCACTGGAATGCTCCACATTCCATAGAAAGTAAATGATTGACCTTGCAATTTTGTGAACATGTTCTTGAATGTGCATTTCATCTTTCTTTCCTATTTCAAGCTTCTTGACGGTCCGTGTTGTCACATAGAATTGCACCTAGCTTGGAGAGAGGTCCAAGCATTCTAATGACACAATGGGAATGATCTCAAGGTGTGGGACCATGCAAGTTGAGATCAAACCTCTAGAGAAGGCTGGTTCCTCATTCTAAGCCTAATGCTTAGAGAAAACTATCTAAACCTAGTGCTAATATTGCAGGGGAAAAGGGTTAGGAAGAAATTGAATGTAAATAGAGGTGATGCACTAGATTTAATGAGTAGTAGTAAGCCTGGAAGAGACACAACAATGATCTCAATCACAAGAGAAGGTTCACACAGACTTATAGAACTGATTGAGGCTTCAGGATGAAGACCTAACCTATAAAGGAGCTATTGTACTCACATAATAGATCACAGCTTCAAGTAAAACATAGAAATCAGAGCATAAGAGAGGCAAAATATTGTGAATATATTGATCATGATGGCCAGAAACTATTACAATGCAAAATAAATTATAGCAGGAAAAGACACAGTATAGCCAATTACATTCATGGGTGGATTAACCAGAAGACAATAGAGGCCAAGCTACAGGCACAGTGAGTCAAATTCTGATAATCCTTCAATTGTACTAAGAGGTCTGACTACAAGGAATTTAGCAGCATAACAACCTAGAAATTACTAACTCCCCCTTACTTAAGATTACATTTCTTTTTATATATCAAATCCTTGTGTAGAGAATGTTGAGGTAGGTCCATATGATCCAAGATCACCAATGTTGTCATCAATGTAGAGTCAGGAACAAATAGTGATGGGGACATAACCCATGCCATTGGCAGACCTGCAACCTTAGAAATGGCTGCCCACATGCAAGAGAAGGTAGAGCATTGAAGGGGAGAGCCCAAAAAGTCATCTCGGACCACATAAAGATTTTCCACTAAGCCACTGAAGTCCCCTCGCATTGAAGGATTGCACCATCCCTCTTGAATTTTGCCTGCATGACTCACCAACTCGAATGAATGTCCTGGGGCCACTGGAACGTTTAAAAGATCTGAATTTAAATCGGCGCTGTTGGATGAACAAACGGTTATAAGATTGACGGCTCCAATTCGCATTGCATAATACTTTCCTTTTAATTCTGCGTTGAGGCTTGCTAACCTGGCATACATGGCAGTTTGGCAGCTTCGTAGGGAGTCAAGAAAAAGGCTCAGCAAAGAAGAAACCTCCACAAAATGCCAGGGTGGTGCTGAGCGTACAGGTGAGTCATTCCTTTTAGAAGTGTTATTGGTGTGTAGGGGTCCACCCTGAAAGATCTTGTGGAGAAGCCCCAATGCGCCATGTGTCCAAATGACGCAATGACACAGAAGAAGAAAAACTTTCTTTTATGTTTGTTGTAGGTCCGCGCCAAGCAGACACATGGCACAATGATGCACATCTAAGGGAAACTTTTCTCTATTTTTCTTTGGAAGAAGGCGGGGCCAACACATGGCATGCCTCGGAAGCTGCCTACCATTGCCCTCAAAAGAACAAAGGAACAAGCCACGTGTCACCATCTCGCGGTCATGCATAGAATATTTCCTATAGACAAGATTCACCTGTGACACCATGCTACTGTCTGATCTTCAATGTTGCGGCCCCACTTCTTCACTTTGTCCTTCGACACTTGGTGCAATCTCCACCGTCTAACCCGAATCAATGATCCTATGGCAGTAGGCCACGACAAACTTTATAGTTGTCTTCATTTCGCAGCCCCACATAAGGAATGTGATGTCAGCCTCGGCGGTCTGTGGGCACGTGAAATACTACCATGTGGCACCCTTTGGCCCAGAAGGGCTTAAGACTTAAGAAATGAAGTTGACGGGCGATAAAAGGTAAACATTAGGACTTGGGGCTGGTCACTTCATGACATAAAGGGCTCAAGGTTGTAACTTAAGTGAATGGCAACCTAGGCTAGGCAGTCAATGATGGATTATAATGTGAAGGAAGATGACCGTAAAACCTAGGGCTTAAGGGGAAGGAAAACACTTAGGGTTTAAGGGTTTGGACTATTTAGCTATGAAAGACAATAGCCCAACATTTTGGAAACTTCTCAGGCGTGTTTGCCTACCTAAACACTAGGATCTAGAGGCCTTATCAATTCATTGGGCAGAGTCAAATGAGACTGCAACAAGAACAGAGGAGCTAGAACAACTGGGGCAAGCTACCAAGGGAAAACAAAGAAAGAAGCAAGCATGTGTCTTAATGAGAATACAACAGAGTGCAAGGGCACTTATTGAAAGGAAAGCTAACCTATTTACAAGATCTCACAACCATGCTAAAAGCAAGGTTTGAGATGAATCCCATTGACTGGGATTGACAAAATCTCTCCATTCAGTCTGGAAAGTTGAAATGTATTAGCCTATTTACAATTGGTAATGATATAAGGGCTACTCCACATGCATCAAACTTTGAATGTCTTCTAGCATTGGACCTATCTGCATCCCATTTCAGCACTATATCTCCTTCACTGAATGTTATGTCAGTAGATTTCCTGTCGAAGGTTCACTTGACCTGATCTTGGTGGGCTTCAAGGGTCTTCATAGCAGCATCTCTCTTCTCCTCAAGTTCCAACAATTCCACAAGCCTGATTGTCATGGCATCATTTTCCATTAGTTCTATCTACTGTACCAACTCAAGAGAAGGCAATTCCAATGATAACAGGACCCTTGCTTCTCTTCCATATACAAGCATGAAAGGGGAATTACCTATGGCTCTTTTGGGAGTGATTCTGTCAGCCCAAAGAGCAGTCTTTAACTTGGAGTGCCAAGTTCTTTGATTATATTCCACTATTTTCTTGATGATTCTGATTAGATTTTTATTGGTGGACTCAGCCAGACCGTTTCCTTATGGGTAGTAATTAGATGAGGTTTTTAAGTATACCCCATAGTTCAATGCCCATTCACTGACTTTTGTGCCTGCAAAGGCCTTGGCATTATCAGAAATGATGGTGGATGACACACCAAACCTTGTAGCTATACCCTCAAGGAAGTCTACAATGGATGGCTCTATGGCATCCCTCAAAGCAATTGCCTCTGTCCACCTGGTGAAATAATCAGTGGTTGTTAGAATCCACTTATGGCCAACACTAGAAGGTGGATTGATTACTCCAATGAAGTCTAAACCCCATTGAGAAAAAAGGTTGATATGTTTGGATTAGATGAAGAGGAAGAGTTGTTAGTCTCTACTTCCCAATAAATAATGCACATTCTTTACATTGTCTGATCCATTTGTATGCATCACTGAATAGACTAGGCTAGTAATAACCAACGCTCATGATTTTCATTGCAATTGTCCTTGGAGAATAATGGCCACCAACAGGGCCATTATGAAATTCTTTTAGTACTCTAAGAGTCTAATCTTTTGTAATACACCTAAGAAGAACTCCACTGAAGTCTTTTCTAAATAAGACACCATTAACAATAGCATAAGGGATGGATTGGGGTCTAAAATACCTTCTTTTAGCTTGACTCAATCCATTCGAACACCTACCTGACTGTAGAAATGTGCCCATGTCATGATACCAGTTAGTTGGAGTATGAGGCTCTACTAGTTGTGCCTGCCCTTGAACACATACAACTTCACTTATGTCTTTGACATCTGTTGCCATTTGTTCACATAGACCTTTTCCATGAACCAGTCTAGTAATGTTAATGTCATACTCCATCACCTTGGTAATCCACCCAGCTCTCTTTTCATTGATGCTCAGGAGGAATTCTTTCACATCAGGGTGGTTCACCATCAACTAAATTTTGTTGCTAGAAAGCATATGTCTGAACTTTTTAGGGCTGTCACTACAACAAATACCTATTTTTCTATAAAATCATAATTTAGTTCATATTCCTTGAGAGGTTGGCTGAAAAAAGCAATTGGCTGCTCTAGCTTATTGTCATTCTGTTGGGTTAAGACAACTGATATACCCCGTTTGCCTCTAAAGGCATAAAGGATGAAATCCATCTCATAATTAGGGTTTATCAGTGTAAGAGCTTGTGCGATAGCCTACTTGACAGTTTCAAAACCATCCCTGCCTTCCTTGGACCATGTGAAGGCATCATTCTTCTTTAGCATAGCTGTGAGGGGTTTTGCTATTGAAGCAAAGTCAGGTATGGATCTCCTCACAAAGTTGATCTTTCCTAGAAATCTTTACAGACCTTTCTTATGACTAGGGAGAGGAAGAGCAAGAATGACACTTGTTCTTTCTAGATCAATAGCCAACCCATCCTTGGAAACCACATCCTAATAGTTTGCCTTCTAGAACAACAAATACACACTTTTTAGGATTCAATGATATCCCAAATTCTCTGCATCTTTTAAAGACCTTTCTTAAATGGCCCAAATGGTCAACTGCATGCTTGGAATACACAGTCAAATCATCAAGATACACTAAAATAATATCATTGATTAGCCCTTTGAAGGCCAAATCCATTGCTCTCTGAAAAGTGGCTCCAGCATTTGTCAATCCAAAAGGCATCTTTTGATAAGCCAAAGTACCCCACTTGGTAGTAAAGGCTATTTTGTACTAATCTGATTCTTTCACAAGAATCTGATTTTAGCCTGAGTAGCCATCTAGGAGTGAAAACCTTTCAGCACCTGCTACTGTTTGTAAAATCTTCTCCATAGAAGGGAGTGGATAATGATCCTTAAATGATGCCTTGTTCAAGTCTCTAAAGTCTACACACAATTTGATTTCCCTATTCTTCTTCCTAATTCGAACTAAGTTGGCTACCCACGAGGAATGTTTGATGGGATAAATGATTTTAGCCTCTATAATCTTAGATAGATCTTTTCTCATAAATGGTTCTATTTGTGGATTGATAGGTCTTTGCTTCTGGCGGACTGGTTTGGCATTAGGGTCTAGATCAATAATATGTTGGATTAAACTAGGATCAAAGCATCTTAAATTATAATCCCAAGCTATCATGTCATTAAATTCATTACAAAGCTTAATGAAACCTTGTCTTTCAGCTTGACTACATACCTTGCCATGTTTCAAGAATCTGCCTTGTATAATCTCCACTTCTTCATAGTCCTATTTTTTTACTGTCATATTCATTTTTTCTTTCTTTTGCTAATCGTCAACACCAAATATGCTCTCTAAAGTGATCGTCCCTCTAGGCAACTTGTTGGTCTTTAGCTAGATCACTTGGTCACCATATTGCTCTTGCAATACTGATTGATTTTTGGCAGCAAACTCTACTTCATCTTGCAAGAAATTCACAATCTGCTGGTCACTTTCAAACACTTGCCAGCTTATCACATTGTCAGGCACAACAGGTCTGACAAAAATCCTTACGTGATAATCTAAAACTTGTTTGACATTCTGAGGAATATCAAACTGGGCACCAACCGTAGCTACCCTATCAACATCCTTGTTTCTCTATCTAGGAACTACCTGAATATTGAAGGCATCAAAGTCTTCAATCATGTCCTAGACCCTGTGTTTGTATGACTTTAGCAAGTCATTCTTTGAAGCACTTAGTTTTTTGATTTGGTGGACAACCAGTTCACTGTCACCAAATACTTGTAAAAATTTTATTCCTCTTTTTTGAGCTAGTTGTATGCCCTAAATCAAAGCTTCATACTCAACTACATTATTAGTACAACTAAACTACAATCCGAATGAAGAGAAATAACTTTCCTTTTGGGGTGAAATTAGTATAACCCCAACACCTGCTCCATTTTTGCTTCTGGGGCCATCAAAGTACATCTGCCACATCCCACCTGAAACTATCCTTTCCTTTTCAAGATTGGGGATAGTAGCATCCTCCTCATGGATGCCATAAGTACCCAGCCCTATATTCTCCACATTATCATGGGTGTCAAACTAAAACAAATTAGCCCACTCATCAAGCAATATATCATGTATCTCATCCACAGGTGTGGTAGCTTCATGTCTACTACTATCATCCTCTTCTAACTCATGTATTGTACAATTCAGGTTGTTTGGGTTAGGAGAGTAGGGTTCTATATGGTCATTTGCAATAGACTCAGCCCTAATGGTCACTTTGGTACCATATCTAGTTCTAAACAACATGTGGGACCAATCAGAAGATAAATACCCATCTATTTTAGCAGTGAAATCCCTAGATAAGCATATACCAAAGTATGCAGGGAGATCTATAACAGATATATCTTGTAAAACGAAGTAGCCAGGACATGCATGCAGAGTGAGTTCCAAACCTTTAATAACTCCTACTATCTTGACATTAGTACCATCTAACTGAACTACACCCTTGTTCACAGGCTCGTATTCTATACCCAACCTATCAACGATATTTTTAGGCATGACAGATGTACCCACCCCATAATCTATCATATAGTTATGCAACAATTTATCACCTAGGGAAACATAAAATGGAGGAGGCTTACTTGTCTTTCTTGTACTTGCTTCCTCCTTGAGCTGACATAGGTTTGTTGGGGTAGTCGTCTTTTCTTTTGTTGTTTCCGCAACAAGATGAATGAATTATGTTAGGGCCTCTTAAAGAAGATTCCTTTGGGTTAGGATTAACAATGCATCCCACATGCTAACATTCAAATTTGTCTTCTTCATCTAATCCAATATACTAAAGGGTATTTGACTGCCCTTTTGTGACATTTTAGTGACCGTTGGATCACTTTTTGGTTGTTGATTGGATTGGGGTTGTGTTGTTGAAACTGTATCTGCCTTTTCAACCGTCTGGTCTATTTTCCTTGAAGGAACCTCGGGCATTTTCTCTTTAGCTATAACTATTGGAGACACTTTGGGTATAGGTGTATGACCAACTATAGGTACTGAAGTATCTTCAGTAGCTCTCCTCTTTGCCCTTGTGTTGAATGCTATAGGGCCAGCGCCTTGATTGACACCACAATATTCATCAGGGGTCCAGTTCATCAAGGTAGCATTATGTTGCATTTATTCTTGACCTCCAACCACCCCTTGATTGATGCTAACTTGTTGCTCTGGAATTGTTGGTTGCTTTTGCACTGTCAGAGCATGACTGAACGGTCTACTTTGATACAATTTTTGGTCATGTGGTTGATTGCAAGGATAACACCAGTCACTGTCTTGGGCTAGATTGTTCTGGATTGGAACAAGAGGCCCTGAAGTGCTTGCTGCATTATGATTAATAGCATTTAACGGTATGATATAACTAGGTTGCCCTAGCTTTTGCATATTACCTTGGTATTGTGGCTCGTTTTGTTGATAACCTTGATTGAAGGGTTGATATGTCTGGTTGGAGGGTTGATAAGGCCTGCTTGATTATGATTTTGTCTCCTTAGTGCCACTAACTCATTACCAAAACTTTGTAATAGGATTTTGACCTCATGTAGTTCATTTAGGGGCACAGATAAAGGAGTTGTGGAGGTGGTTGCTATACGAATTGGAGCCACAATAGGCTAAATTGCAGGAGCCTCTAGAAATATAGGCATGGGTGGCCTTGGAGCAATTTTTCCTGCTTGAATCAGGCAATTTTCTACCCTTATGGCTATATCATAGGCATTAGGTAATACAATCCCACCCATGGACTGAATCATGACAACAATATCTAGACTCAAAGACCTTAGGTAGTAGATAAATGTTGTGTTTGGAGAGGGTTTCACAAACAAGGGAATCTTGTCCCATGTCTTCTGAAATCTATAGTTGAAATCCACCATATATTCATGTGGAACTCTCTTGATTGTAGCTAATTGTTCCATAAGTGACAAATGATCACTCTTGTCTTCAAAGTGTTGGCACAATTTAGTGCCCAATTCATCCCAGTTGTGTATAGAGTTGGCTTGAAGACCCCTATACCACTGTAAGGCCTTTCCCTTGAACGAAGAAGATAGCAATCTCACAGCCACATTATTAGCAGTTACATTATGGACAGAGCAGACACTAGCAACATCTTGAATGTGCTCAGCAGGAGTAGTAGAGTCTTCACCAGTAAAGAATGGGATAGCCTTTAAAGTTGAAGTAGGTATGTGATCATACTATGCTAGGTCTAGAGGACTATTTCCATGAAATGCAACAAATGGAAGGTTTCTAGCCATATTAGGGATATTTAGGTTGATTATAGGTATGCGTAGGGTTCTTCCTGAATATTGCAACCTAACCTAAAAATTGACTGGAGGAGGAGTAGATTGAGCTCTTGAATGGTATGAATTATTACTTCTACTTGCTCTCATAGGGGGTCTAGACAGTCTAGTTCTTCTAGACTCGGTAAATGAAAGTTCTCTGAATTTGAAATTACCTCTAGAAGATGACCTTGTCTGCACTCCAGGCATGAAATGTTGAATTATTGTGTAGGAACTAGATTAGCAGAGTCGCAGGCACCTATTGAACACTTTCATAGTAGCAAATGAACCAAGAATAACACCAAAATCCTTAGTCCAGCTCTCACTCAGAGCAGAGAGTCCCACCGGGCATGCCAGAAAGTGTTGTCACATAGAGCTTGGAGAGATTCCAAGCATTCTAATGACACAATGGGAATGATCTCAAGGTGTGGGACCTTGCAAGTTGAGATCAGACCTCCAGAGAAGGCCGGTTCCTCATTCTAAGCCTAATGCTTAGAGAAAACTATCTAAACCTAGTGCTAATACTGCAGGGGAAAAGGGTTAGGAAGAAATTGAATGGTAATAGAGGTGATGCACCAAATTTAATGAGTAGTAGTAAGCCTGGAACAGACACAACAATGATCTCAATCACAAGGGAAGGTTAACATAGACTTACAGAACTAATTGAGGCTTCGAGATGAAGACCTAACCTATAAAGGAGCCATTTTACTCGCAGAATAGATCACAACTTCAAGTAAAACACATAAATTAGAGCATAAGAGAGGCAAAATATTGTGAATATATTGATCGTGAAGGCCAAAAACTATTACAATGCAAAGTAACTTATAGCAGGAAAAGACATAGTATAGCCAATTAGATTCATGGGTGGATTAACCAGAAGACAATAGAGGCCAAGCTACAGGCACGGTGAGTCAAATTCTGGTAATCCTGCAATTGCACTAAGAGGTTTGACTACAAGGAATTTAGTAGCATAACAGCCCAAAAATTACTAACTCCCCCTTACTTAAGATTACAATGATTTTTATATATCAAATCCTTGTGTAGAGAATGCTGAGCTACGTCCACAGAATCCAAGATTACCAATGTTGTCATCAATGCAGAGTCAGGAATAAATGGCGATGGGGACAGAACCCATGTCGTTGGCAGACCTGTAACCTTAGAAATGACTGCCCACACAAAAGAGAAGGCAAAGCATTGAAGGGGAGAGCCCAAAAAGTCATCGCCGACCACATCAAGATCTGCCACCAAGCCATTGAAGTCCCCTCACATTGAAGGATAGCACCATCCCTCTTGAATTTCACCTGTAGGGCTCACCAACTTGAATGAATGTCCTTGGCGCCACCGTAATGTTTAAAAGATCTTAATTTAAATTGGAGCCGTTGGATGAACAAACAATTATAAGATTGACAACTCTGATTCGTGCTGCATAACACTTTCCTTTTAATTCTATGTTGAGGCTTTCTAACCTAGCATACGTGGTAGTTTGTGGCTTTGCAAGGAGTCAAGACAAGGCTTAGCAAAGAAGAAACTTCCGCAAAATGCCAGGGTGGTGCTGAGCATATAGGTGAGTCATTCCTTTTAGAAGTGTTGTCGGCGTGTAGGGGCCCACCCTAAAAGATCATGTGGAGAAGTACCAACGTGCCATGTGTCCAAATGGCGCAACGACGCAGAAGAAGAGAAACTTTCTTTTATGTTTGCTGCGGGTTTGCACCAAGCAGACACATGGCACAATGGCACACATCTAAGAGAAAATTTTATCTATTTTTCTTTGGAAGAATGTGGGGCCGACATGTGGTGTGCCTCAGAAGTTGCCTGTCGGTGCCCTCAAAAAAACAAAGGAACATGCCACATGTCACCATCTTGCGATCGTGCATAGAATCTTTCCTGTAGACAAGATTCACCTGCGACACCGCGCTACCATCTGATCTTCAACACTGTGACCCCGCTTCTTCACTTCATCCTTTGACACTTGGCACAATCTCCACCATCCAACCCGAATCAATGATCTTGTGGCCATAGGCCACGACAAACTTTATAGTTGTCTTCATTTCGTAGCCTCGCAGAAGGAATGTGACGTCAGCCTCGGCGGTCTGCGAGCTCCAGAAATACCGTCATGTGGCACCCTCGGGGCTAGATTGTCTTAAGACTTAAGAAATGAAGTTGATGGGTGATAAAAGGACTCGGGGCCAGTCACTTCACCACATAAAGGGCTCAAGGTTGTAACTTAAGTGATTGGCAACCTAGGCTAGGCAGTCAATGATGGATTATAACATGAAGGAAGACGAGCGTAAAACCTAGGGCTTAAGGGGAAGGAAAACACTTAGGGTTTAAGGGTTTGGACTATTTGGCTGTGAAACAAAATAGGCCAATAGTTTGCAACTCAGTTTTTCAATTGATAGCATGCTGTAGTGTGTTCTGGATAACAGTGTGCTGTCAGAGTTAATGATTGAAGGTGTGCGGCACAATTGGGGATGTTGTATGAGTCATGTGGATTCATCTGGAAGATCTTCACAAAGATCTTTCTTGTTTCATGTATTGCACAAGGTTTTTTTAGTTGATATGGTTGTTACTCTTCAAGTTTTCATGAGCTTGCCTTAAAGCTATCCTATTTTCAAATGAGCGGAGTGTGCGGACCTATAATTCCTTGATGTTTGAAGCTGTGAAGGATGTTTTGGACCTAGTTAAGCGAGTGTTGGGGTCCGCAAGGCTTGAGTCTTCTACTGGTGTAATGTGTTGTTCTAATTAGACCTATCTTCTACATGTTTCATATTGTGCATTGTATGGCCGACCTGTAAATGTATTTTTCATGTTTAATCTGGCCGACAAGCTATGTAATCAATGTAATATCATGTATAAATAGTATATCAAATTGAATGTGGAGGATATGATTGCAAATTGATTGAAAAAGTTTGTAAGCAAACAATAGTAGAATAAATACATTTTAATGTGCTATAGTGGGAGAAAGAGCAGATGTTGTTGATGTTGTCCGAATTCATCTTGAAGACTTATTTGAGACAGTGATCAAGTATAGAGTGTGCCTAACTGATCAAATCTTCAAAAGAAAGTGTGAAGAGACAGAAGTACAATAATCATGTGTGAGCTTCAAAGGTAGTTTTGAAACAGTTGAAAGATTGTCATACTATAATCATTTTTGAGTTTGTTCTCAGATTAGGGAGTAGTTGCTTCCTTGGGTTAAAGCCCTTAAAACAAAGTCATCAGGGAGTAGAAGCTTCCTTGGTAGTGACCTTGAACCAGAGTTACTTAAGGAGTAGTTGCTTCCTTGGGTTAAAGCCCCTAAAAAAAATCATCAGGGAGTAGAAGCTTCCTTGGGAGTGACCCTAAACCATAGTTACTTAGGGAGTAGCAGCTTCCTTGTGTTAAAGCCCCTAAAACAAAGTTACTATTTGAGCTTCATATATTGTGAGTTAATCCTCACCATGGTTTTTCCCTTCTAGGGTTTTCCACATATATCTGGTGTTATGTGTTGTTGTGCATTGTGTTAATCTTTCATGTTCATGTTAATGTTGTGATGCTTAAGTTCTAATCTGCTCTAGATAAGTTGAAGTTGTTAAATTTGAATAATTGTTTAGATACTGATTCACCCCCCCCCCCTCTCAGTATCTTGGTGTGTCTAACAATAGCAACAAAAGAGAGAAGTTCAAAAGAAGTCTTTATTCCATGGAGAACAATTGTTCTTCAAAAGATGAGGATCATGATGATTCAAATGATGAAACACTTTTCATGGCCTTGAAAGTTGGTGACAAAAAAGGTGATATTAGAAAATGTAAGAAGTCTAGTACCTTGCATGCTCACAAAAATAATGAAAATTCTATGGTTGTGTGGATTGCTTTTCGTGAAAGAGAAGAAGCAAATGCTTGGGTTATTGACAATGGTTGCTCTAACCACATGATTGGTGACAAGGGGAAGTTCATCAGCCTTAATAAGTGGAATGGTGGAGCTGTCAAGTTTGGTAGTGATGAGTCAACACAAATTTGTGGAAAGGGTGTTATAATTATTGATGGGAAGAACAAGACTGAGGATGTCCTCTATGTCAAAGGGTTGAAGCACAATCTCCTCAATGTTAGTAAGATGTGCAGTAAAGGATAAAATCTTACATTTCATTCCAAAGGTTGTGAGATCGGGAAGGAAGGGTCTGGAAGATTAGTTGCAAAAGGTACTAGGACATATGGAGATATCTATCATCTAAAGGAGGTAAATGGAAGAACTTGTTTATTGGCTCAATTTGGTGAGTGCTGGCTGTGGTGCAAGCAGATGGTACACACCAACTTTGATAATATGGTGAAGATCAACTCTACTCATGCAGTGAGAGATATGCCTAAGATAACCAAGCTTGCAAACACATTATGCAAGGAATGCCAAATGGGAAAGTAGATAAAGACAAATTTCAAGAGCAAGGAGTGTTCTACAATGCCATTGGAGCTGATTTACACTGACCTATGTGGACCTACAAGAACAAAAAGTCAACAAGTTGAAAGGTATTTCATGTTGCTTATTGATGATTACTCTAGAATGACTTGGGTTACTTTTTTAAGAGAAAACTCAGAAGCCTTTGATAGGTTTAATAATTTTAAAGCAAAATTTGAGAATGAAATGATTGCTAAGATCAAATGCTTAAGATCTGATAGAGGAGATGAATTTACTTCAAATGAGTTTGAAAAGTTTTGTGAATATCATGGTATTAGGAGACATATGTCTGCTCCTAGGACCCCTCAACAAAATGGGGTAGTGGAGAGGAAGAATAGGACTATGCAAGAGATGGCTAGGGAAATGTTGAAAGATGTAGATCTCCCTGATATGTATTGGAAGGAAGCAGTTCACATTGTTGTCTACCTACTTAACGTAGTACAATTGAGGGTCAATAGCACTAAGACCCCTTATGATCTCACTGTTAAATACTTCAGGATCCTTGGCAGCAAATGCTACATCAGGAGAGATGAAGAAGACCTTGGAAAGTTTGATTCAAGGTGTGATGAAGGGATTTTTCTTGGTTACTCAACCAGAAGCAAGGCCTATAGATGCTACAACAAGAGATTGGGAAGGATGACTAAAAGCACAAATGTTAAGGTAGATGAAGATTTGTGTTAGATCTCACAAGAACTAGAGGTTTGCGGATCTAATATACCTCCCTGCATTGAAGAAGAAGAAGAAGAGGAGGAGAAAGAAGAGAAGGAACAAGAATCAGAAAAGACCCCTAAGACTCCAGCAAAGTATGTTCAGAGGAATCATTCAGCAGATCAGATCATTGGGATAAGAATGAAGGTGTGTAGACCAGGAGAAGGCTTGCAAAAACAAGTGAGCAAATGAATTTGTGCTTACTGTCAAAGGTAGATCCCAAAACCTTTGTTGATGCTAGCAAAGATGATGGATGGTTGAAGGCAATGGAAGAAGAATTGAATCAGATAGAAAAGAATCAGACATGGGAACTGGTTCCCAAACCAGCTGATAAGAATGTTATAGGAACAAAGTGGGTGTTCTGGCATAAGTTGAATGAAGATGGTGAATTTGTAAGGAACAAAGCAAGATTGGTGTGTAAGGTTTATTCACAAGTTGAAGGTATTGATTTTGAGGAGACTTTTGCTCCGGTAGCCAGGATGGAGGCAATCAGGATATTTCTTTCCTTTGTTGCTCATAAGAACTTCAAGGCCTATCAGATGGATGTCAAGTCAACCTTCTTGAATGGTGATTTAGAGGAAGAGGTCTACATTGAGCAACCTGATGGTTTCCAGCTATCAGAAGATCCAGACATGGTGTGTAGACTTAAGAGAGATTTGTATGGACTCAAGAAAGCTCCTAGAGCTTGGTATGCTTAGTTGGATAGTACTTGCTACAGCAAGGTTTCAAGAAAGGTACTATAGATAGTAATATTTACATTAAGGTAGAGGAAGACAAGATTTTGATAGTTGTATATGTGTATGACATCATCTTTGGTGGAGATGATAATATGTGTAATGGGTTTGCAAAAGAGATGCAGAAAGAATTTGAGATGTCTATGATTGGTGAGTTGTCTTTCTTCCTTGGGCTTCAAATTGCTCAACTAGATGATGGTATCTTTATTTCTTAGGCTAAGTATGTTAGAGAGATGTTGAAGAAATTTGGCATGAAGGATTCCAAACCAGTAAGTACTCCTATGGTTACTGGTTGTCACTTGAGCAAGGTTGATGAGTCATGTGAGGTTGATCAGACTCTTTATAGATCTATGATTGGAGGATTATTGTACTTGACTGCATCTAGACCTGATTTTATGCATGCAATATGTTTGGTTGCCAGATATCAAGCTAATGCTAAGCAAACACATGAGAAGACAGTAAAAAGAATATTTAGATATTTGAAGGGAACTTTGGATTATGGCTTATGGTATCCAAGAGGTAATGACTTTGATCTGAGTGCTTACATTGATGTTGATTGGGCTGGTTGTGTTGATGATAGAAGTACAAGTGGTGGTGCTTTCATTTTAGGAAGCAGATTGGTTTCATGGCATAGTAAGAAACAAGATTCAGTATGTTTATCAACTGCAGAGGCAGAGTATATTTCTGCAGCATCTTGCTATACACAAGTGTTGTGGATGAAGCAAACATTGAAGAATATCAAGATACAATATGATGAGCTTATTCCTATTTTGTGTGATAATAAAGGTGCTATCAATATTTCCAAGAATCCAGTGATGCATTCTAGAACCAAGCATATATCAATCAGGTATCACTTTTTGAGAGAGAAGGTTGCAGATAAAGAAGTGAAATTGGAATATGTCTCAACAAAGGATCAGAGTGCAGATATTTTCACAAAGGCTCTTGCAAAGGATACTTTTGAGTATCTTCGACAGAAGTTAGGGGTAATTGCCCCTCCTTGCTAGATGCATAGATGGTGCATCTTTCCAGGGGGAGTAATTCATGCTCTATATATTTTCCTAGACTGATGGTGGCTACCTCTCAGGGGGAGTAGGTAGTGGTTGTTGCTGACAGGGGGAGCCTGTTAGTTGCTTCAAGGAGTGTATGTACATCAAAGGGGGAGAAGGTTGAAAGGGAGAAAATGTGCAACTTAGAGGGAGATTTTGTGCCCTAAGAGGGAGAAACCTTTGCCCTTTGTCCTTGATGTCAAAGGGGGAGAATGAGCAGGTGTGTGTTTCCATCAATGCCAAAGGGGGAGATTGTTGCACATATGTTACCTAAGGTTGAAATTGATGTGATTGTCATTGATGTCAACACTTAGTTTGGGCTGTCATTAATGCTTATGTTGATGGCATACTATGATGATGTGCTAACAATGATGTTGCTGATGTTCATGGTTGGATGTCATGCCTTGTTTAATGTCAATTAAAGTTGTTTTGAGTATGTTTGTTGTTAGCAGAGGTGATATCATGATGATATATTAAGATGAGATTTAGAAGCATTAAGATGAGGATTAGAAGTATCAAGACAAGGATTAGAAGTAATGCTGATGTTGGGGAAATATTGTTGATGATCTGTAGCATGTTGTATGCTCTCTCCTCTTGTTCCTAAGGAAGTATGTGTTGCTACAAGGAGGCTCTAGTCTCCGGATGTTGGTGAAGGTTTCTACTACAGGAAGTTGCCTTGAAGGATGATTGGGAGAATGCTCCGCATTCCTCCTCCTTTAAAGATACAGTCATGTGGTTCAGAAGTTAAGTTTAGTGTGTTGTGAAGGTGCTACATTCAAAGTTGCATATCATTTGTCCCTCCGTAGAGAAAGTTGTAAGTGACAGAGTACAAGACCGTATTGTCCGGTGGCTAGTTTCAGTGTTTGTTGGCTTGCGCCAACTTATTGATGTATGAAGTGGTGAATTGGTTGATGGAGAATGATCCTAAGGATATTGTGATGTTTCCTATTGCTCCGCAAGGTGTTTTCTAGTTTCTACGGAACAGGTCGCGGTTTGGAATGAAGGCATTGTTGGGTTATGCTTTTGCTTGGCCAACTGAGGTATGTTGAAGGTGTGCGCCACAAAGTCTTTGTTGTGTGGAGTTCAAGGAGTGTTTGGAGATGTTGTATGGGTCATACTAACTCGTCTGGGAGAAGCGCAAGTAATGTTTAATCTTCCATGAGTACCACCAAGTTGTAATGGCTGGCATGCTATAAGCTTCATATTTTCTTGCTTAAGGCCGACCTATTTCAAATGTGCGAAGCGTGCATATGTTATTTTTTGAAGGCTGATGCTGTGAAGGGTGTTTAGGACCAGGTTAAGCGTGTGTTGGAATCCACAGGGCATGTTTCTCTTCTTGGTATTGTGTACATAGTTCATTTTAAGGCTTGCCCTCTACACATTTCATGTTGTTTGATCTTTGGCCAACTTGTAATTGTAATATTCTTGTTGTCTTTGGCCAACATGTAAAGTAATCAATGTAATATCATGTATATATTGTAAACCTAGTTGATCTCTAGGTGAGGTGTGATTGCGAGTGTGAGTGTAAGAAGTCAAATGTGGGTGTGTAATGCATTATGATGTGTGACTGAAAGAGAGAGCAGAAGTAATAGATCTTGTCCGGATTCATCTTGGAGATATTTTTGAGAGAGAAGGGAAGTGAAGAGTGTGCCTAACTGGTTGTTGGAGGCAATGATCCAAAGGCAAAACTTCTTGAAGGCTGAAAGCAGTGAGTCAGTAAGTTGCAGAGAAGACATTTGAAGAAGTTGCAGAAGTTGTCAAAGAAGTGCAATCATCAAAAGAGAAGTAAAAAAGCAGAATTACAATCATCAAAAGGATTGAGCCTCATTGTCAGATTCAAACAGTAGAAGGACTATCATGCTATGATCTTTTCTTAGTTTGTTCTCAGTTCAGGGAGTAGTTGCTTCCTTGGGTTAAAGCCCTAAAACAAAGTCTTTAGGGAGTTGTAGCTTCCTTGGGAGTGACCCTAAAACCTTTCTATAGGGAGTAGTAGATTCCTTGGGTTGTAGCCCTAAAACAAAGTTGTAACTGTGATTCTTTTGTGAGGCTAGATTAGGATAGTAGCTCCTAGCAGCTCTTCTCACTGTGGTTTTTCTCTTTTGGGGTTTTCCATGTATATTTGGTGTTATGTGGTGTTGTGCATTGTGTTGATCTTTTATGTTTCTATTAAGTTTTCTCCAGAGGGTTTGAGATTTGTTTGAATATTGATTCACCCCACCCCCCTCTCAGTATTCCGGATGTGTTCAACATCCTTTCACATTTTCACCATTATTAGAATGCTTCCCATGATGACAAGATTTGTGGCACTTTTGTTCATAGACATTTGCAATATCATATGTTAGTTTACACCAAGAAGCATTTAGTGAATTACCTTCTTGACTGTTTACCACAAATGACAGATCATGAGGATGCAAATATATCAAGTTACCAATACCTTCTTCTTCCTTAACATGGTTAAGCATAATCTTCCTTAATGTGACATTACTTCCACATAAATACATTCCATTACATATGGAAAATGTTATGCCAATGTGAGCGGTAAATCAACAATTTCAAAACCAATATCAGAAAAGAAAATTGTTGCTACCCCATTGAGCATGCCATTGACTTTGTATGGAAGATAGTCATTTTCCAACTTACCACCAACCAAAATGACAAATATTATGACACATGCATTTGTAAATGCAATCATGGTTTGGACATTTGCACTGTCTATCCAAACATCAAATTTGAACTCAACCAAGATGGTATATCTATGAATCTAATTACCTTGTTTCTGAGTTGCTCCATTGTCACTTGCCTTGAGAGCACTATTGGATGTGAGGTGACATGCCTTTGGCCCTTACATATAAACTTTGAATAAATATAATTCTTTTAAGCTTTTGACAAGATACAAGTTATGCATCACTAAGAATCAACCATCCAATGAACCCAAGTCATTGTCTATTTTGTGAGCAAAGAATTGAACTAAATTTTGTATATCCTACAGTATATCAGTTGTTTGTTCAACTAAAATCATAGACGTGCTTATGCATATTAAGTTCACTGCAGTTCTGTAATCTAAATTGAAAGTTATTAGTTGTATTTTGTACACTAAGTTCATATGCGAGGTTCCCCATCTTCCCTTGCTATAACATTGACCCTATTGGTTATTTTTCAAATGTCACAACATCATCTTTGATAGACTATAGAGAAATCTCAAATCTTGCTTGACAATTCATTTATCATCATAATTGTATTAACTATTAACTTTCTTTTGATTTAATGGTTGGACTTCAGACTCTTTGGTAAGTCTTTACTCTTTTTTGTTTTAGATTGCAGGGATCGGGTAGCCCCCCTATAAACTGCAGTATGTTTGGTAAACTTTTTCACGTGACCGGTGACGCTGGCACGACACACCCTCCGGTACCACAGGGACGGGGGAAGACTAGACCTTGTGACCACCTTTATCGCAACGGAATTTTCTAGCCAATCGATCTAGGGGCCCCACCCTGTAAGTCTTTACTCTTAACATGTATGTATTTTGAATGATTATTTCAATATTTTCATTTTTTATTTTCTATGGGTTTTTTGGGTGGATATGTTGCAAGTTAGGGTTTTTGAAGTAGGAGACGATAGGAAATGTGGGAGGGACATTTCTCACAATTGGAGACATCTTTGTATGTATTTTTGATATAGGAAATGCATCCTAACCTCTAAGACTTTTCCTAGGGGGTTGGAGACACATCTCCTTGCAACTATACTTATGTGTTAATAATAATAATGTTAGATTATTATTAACATATAAACTACAATGATGTAATATTGCATTGTTATAATATTATGATATTATAATATTCCAACAATAAATCATAGTGATGGATGGTTTTTTTTTGGGTTGTATCAAGAAGAATAATAGATTTAGTTTTAACAAGTTTTAACGCTGAAATCATGAAACTCACCAAAAATTGGGGGAAAACTCATCCAAAGTTTTTTTATATAATATAGAGGTCATGATTTCTTTTTTTTCCCGTAATTTTTTTAGTGACATTTAGACGAGTGGCTAGGGCACATTTGATTTCATGAATGTTGCGCCATCCTAAGCTATTGTTTGTTTGAACATTACTAATTATTGAGGGGCCCTAAATTAGGGATAAAGGAGAGAAATGAATGTTAATATTATAATATAATATTTATATATTATTTATTTTATTATAATATTATTTTTATATATTATTAATATTTATAGATTCTTAATCTTATAGTATATTGTTAATATTATATTTATATAATATTATTAATATTTATAAATTATTATATAAATATCCATTAAATTAATTTTATAATTATATTATATATTAATTTTATTAGTATTTTATAAGTTTTAAAATATTTTTATATATAAAAAATACTAAGAAATATATGTGTTTCTAATATTCCTACTACATCTATGTGTGTTTTACGTGTTTTTGTATGGACAAATTCAAAATGAACCTACCTTCCTAAAAAAATTTGTTGGATCCACAAACTCACAATAGTGTTTTCTTGAAAAGACTAGGTTATTTGCACATGCTCCAAGAGAGATTACTAATTAGCATGTTATTTGTCTTCATTGTATATACATTATGAAGCATTCATCAAATGCTCAGTTTGGAAGTGGTGCGACTAGGGGATAAAAATAAGAGATATCCTATATTCATTGTGGAATGATATTTGTTTTTTGATAACAAAACCCTGGTTTATGGGACTGGGGACCTAGTAAAAAATGGAATAAACCCATAAGTCTGGAAAGTCTAGAATCTTGACAATAAACTGTTAAACAAACCCCCCGAATAGCCTCAGCCAAAACAACTAACAACTTAATACATAGTCTTTGATCAAAAAACATAAGCAACCTACTACTATTATCATTCCCAACCCATATTACAAAAAAACCAGAGAGGGGCAAATTACAGCGGCCCAACTCTCATAACCTTTCACCAGAAAAACCTAAACAGACAAACAGAAAGCAAGACCTAAATACCTTTAGCACCAAGTTCAAGTCAACACCGTCAGCTTCACTATCACATGCACAGGAGAAGGAAGGTCGAGCATGCTCTGGAATAGGAACTCCCATCTTGTTGGCTGTCCCGTCAACTACTTTGCTAGTCTCCGTCACCCTAATCATAACATCATGCAGGTGACCAAGAACAAGCTCCAACTTCTCCGAATTTTGCTTAGAAGCTTCTATCAAATCCTCATGTGTCAAGACCACAGAAGCTGCAATAGAAAGCATGGTAGCGACAGTGAGTGACTGGGCCGTTTTGAAGACATTCCACCTCCCACAAGAAGTACTAGGATCTAGCAACAAATTTGCCATCACTTCCCTTACATTCACCCCTTCCTTTCTGTCAACTTCCTTCGCCACCTTAAGGAGTAGTCCCAACTAGTCTCAGAGAATTGGGTTCTTTATTTCGCCCTCCAAACCATTTATGAATCCAGCCATGGCATCTTCACTAGAGATTTTCTTGAGATGTTTTCGAGAAGAGTACTTGCTCACCATTCTACCTCCTACAGAGGAAACATTGCCCCTCTTCCTAGTCTGCCTTCTAGGGAATCCATCCACCACCTTCTTGCCCTTCATTGCCCTCAACCTTTATTGTAATAGGAGTTGATGCTATGCTTATGCTACAAAGTTCTTTATTCAACTTTTAAAGTTGAACCATTGTGTTTGTGAATGCAAGAATTTGAAAGCCAACAATAAAGGGAAATTTGTGTTTAACTCTATGTAGCACTTATCTTTAATTCCTCAAAGTAGCTTTGTATACTTTGGAGTAATTGCTTCTTTCAACAATCTTGCATCATGTTTGTGATTGTCAGTTAAATATCCTTTGTATTTAAAATCAATTTTGATGATACATATCTACCAATCTCTACTTTAATTGGTAGGTATTATTGAATATTTTAGTTACATAAACATAAAATATTTGTGGTGAAGTAGGGAACTTTCAAGTCCCATGCTCTTATCTCTGAGAATCTAGATTGGTTAAGTTTGCTTTGGATGTTTTATTTACATGCAAAATCCCAAAAAGATAAATATTGTGTTGCAAACTTGGTGTTAGATTTTAGAAAGTAAATTAAATCAAGGAGTTTCCCTTGTGAATTTGAAGAGGATTTCTTCATTGTAAATGCTTTAATTAGTTTTGAAAGAAACAAAATAAAACACCAATAGGGAGGATGCTTAAGTTCACACATCTAAAAAGGGATGACTTCATTATTTTGTTTGTGATCATATGTTTGAAAAGGATTGGCTTCATTGATTGTTTGTCCCACTAATTTGGTCCAAGGTTGCTTGTGATACTGTAGACCATAAACAAGATCATGGCTTGTTGGGTTCATGATAATTTTACATTTGTAAGGCCCAAATCAATTTCTATGGCATTCATGGACTATCTAGTGGACAACAATTTTTTCACTTAGCTTTAGTTATTTGGCATGTATTGGTACACAATGCAAGTTTTGGGAGCTCATGGACATGTTTGTGAGTATTTGGTGATGACTTGATAGTTAGTGTTGATAACTGAGAGGGGGGGTTGAATCAGTTATCCTTAATTTGCTTTCAATTCAAACACTTAAATCCACTTTGTTAATCAATAGCATAGCAATTAATCATTCATGAAAGCATAAGACAAACACCAGAGCAGATACACATCAACACATGAAACACCAAGATTTTGACGTGGAAAACCCGGTCAAGGGAAAAACCATGGGATGATTAACCCAAGGATTATTCTCTATTAGAAGAATAAGAAAAATAGATGGCACATGCCAATTAGGGCTCACTGCCTGAGCACACTGCTCACAAGGAGGCACACTGCCTACAAGAGACACACTATCTACAAGATAATAAGTATTACAAACTTGAACTGGAGATTGACATCTTTACCATGCCTGGATCAATTCTATTTAAACCCCAAAACTCCTGCTCTGCCTTTCGCACTTCTCTTCGCTATATCATTCTCATCACCGCAAGACACATTTCAAAATGAATTCACAAACCCTTATTTATACAAGGCATCGACTTAGGAACAATCATCTAAGTCAGCAAACACCTACAAGATCATTCGCAAGATGTGTAATACATTCGGTCGGCCTGTCTCAAGAAGAACACCAACAACTGGTGGTCTTTACATCAAATCCAAACTCTAACTTCAATGCGGACCGCCAATAAGAATTGTACACGATCCAAGGATCACCGAAACCTTTCCTGAGTCATCAAGAACATCCGCACTTTATCAGCTTACTGGAATTCTTCTCTTCTTCATTCGGAACTTCAAGAACACAATCTGTCGCCACTGTCATAATGCAAAAGGTTCTTCCGGACCTCCAAACAATACACAAATCAAGTTGTCACTTCACATTGACATCTTCAACACTCCTTCCAATCCACAGAATGAGATAATGTAATTCTGGATCTCACCGGACCAATCTGTGACACTCTGTCACCACTGAATGCCTGCCGGAATCGGTTCTACTTGAGCGAACATAACTTCTTCAGATCTTCATGCAGACCTCTAAAATCTTAACTGGAACATCTCAAGACTCATATCTACAAACCCTTTAATCCGCATCCTCTGATCCTCAACCTATTGAGTACTTTTGCCTTCTTCTCATCATTGTTCTTCACTATTCCTGATTGAGACTAATTTCCTCAATAACCTCAGCTCACAGCTCATCCAATCCTTCTTATCAATGCAATATGAGTATGTTGACATCAATGACAACACTGGTTAACCTCATACTTGCAACAGTTAGGTCATATTTGGCTTCAATAGTTTGGCCAAATATATGGATAGCACGTTCTTGTGTGTTGCTTCCATTTTAGACACCCATCTTTGGATTGTTAGGTTTGGAAGGCCATACACATTACTAAGAGCATTTGTTGATTAATTTTTGCTTGGGTTGTTGATGTAGGAGCATCCTAAGGGCCAAGTAATTTTGCATCACCCAAAAAAAGTTTTATTTCATTTTTTCTTTACTTTGGTTGGTCTGCATAGTGGATTAACTATTGTGTTTTGATTAGGATAAGTTGATGTTAAAGGGACCATAAACCTAATACATCATCCTCAGGATTTGATAGGACTTGAAACCTTACAAAGTTGTAGCCAAGCTACCCCGGGGAGCAAAAACTCTCAAAAAACAATGGGCCATCCTACACAACACTAGATCTCAAATGGACAATCTGCATACCCTTGACCCTTGGGTGAGAGTTAGACATATATTTGGGAAGCTCCCTCTTCCTACGATGAACAATCATCTAGGAAACAACATTATCAGAATCCTCCGAATGAGGAGAGAGGAGAGTGGGATCCTCTACCGTAGCCTCAACCAAAGCCACTTCCCGCAAGGGAGGAGACTGTCTAACTGTGGAAGTTAGAATTTATATAGAATCAGAAGGCATAGATGGAGTAGGGGTCTCAATGCAATGAACTACTGACAAGGGAGCACCTAGAATTAGTTCTAAAAGAGCTCTTTGTAGGAATTGAGGAAATTGCCAAATATGCACCACCCCCAGGGGAAACAGCCTCAGGCACAAGATCCACAACAAAAATAGGAGAAGAAGGCTGGTCATTCTAAGAGTCAAAATCACCAACAGTCAAGTGGTTGGCAAGGACATTTTCCCACCATGTAATTAGGCCCACCTTATGACGAGAAGAAGGGAAATCATAAGCCATATGTTTGATGACAAAGCATCATTTGTAATGAAAGGGGAGACCCTCATAATCAAGCAGCTAAGCCCAAGGCCTATCCTCCACCATCAATACAACATCCCCAGAAAGAGCCTTGGATGTATCAATATGCACTAGGATACAGATGAACTTAGGGTGGCCGATGAGGGTAGTGGTTGAATCAACCTTAAAAAAATGAACAATAGCATTGTCAATGGCCTCATAATAGGACTCTTCCCAGAATTGCAAAGCGATATGGGGAAGTCTAACCCAAATTGGCTTGATATTGAGTGGTTCCAAAATCGGGTTGAAAGAGATAGACCATGGCTTGAGTGAAAGGGAATGCCCGCCCCACATCCACAACCATCGATCCAAAACCAAATCTCTATCATGTGTAGATTCAAATGTCGCAATAGAAAACACTAGCACATGGGTACAACTTAATTTTTCCTACAACAAGAGGCCACCACAATTCCAAAACCCATGTGTGCAAGTTAGGGAGAGAGGGCCACAAGCTGGTAAATCCACAAATCAGGCCATGGGAAGCATAAGCGTTCATTCTCGATCACATCTTGATTGCACATGATGACGAGGCAAGATTGAGTGTAGAGGAAGGGCCGAATTTTGACGAGGGCGAGATGGATGTGTTTGTTTTGAAGTGTGTTGTAAGTTTGGGTATGAGGTTTTGGTTGTGTATGGGAGTCTGAATAATCTACACCATTATTGCAATGGCCATTGGTTACGAGATTGGTGCCGCATATAGGCACATAGGCTAAAGCATGTTGTTGCATGAGTGCTGATAAAGACAACCCTTGCATAATTAAAGAGTGAAGTGTACAACACATGAGTGAAACATGCAACTCATCAGAGAGTGAATGTAGTTGGATGTAGAGAATAGAATGTATGGTTGACTAGAAATAGAATAAAGTGTATGGTCGGATGTAAATCGTATGGTTAGATGTGAAGCATATGGTTAGTTGGTTGGAAGTTGAATCATTAGGTTTCTTGAAGTTTCGGTTATAGACTGGTGACACTAGGCAAGATCAAGTCTTTCCTAATGTGCACATGGTTGGAAGATCAAGACTTAGTGGCTAGTTTTAGTGACTGAAGAATTGAGGGATTGAAGAAGGGGGAGAGTTCAAGTTGAAGGTGTGAACAAAGTGATTCTTAAAGGCATCGTTGGGCATGTAAAAGATGTTAGATTATACTACAAGTAGACTTAATATTCATTAGACTAGGTAGCATAAGTTGGTTGGATTCCATACAATTTTGGAGTGGCCTATAGGATGGACTAATCTTTTGCAATTAATATAAATTGTTTGTTTTCTTGATTTTTCATTGTTCTTCCTTGCTCTTGTGCATCCGTTATGTAACTTTAGACAATTGTTAGCCAATTGTTCATTTGACCTACTTATTGTTTGAGTTTGCATCAACATTTTTTTCATCATTTTCTTGGTGGGTTTGTTTGGATAGGCAATGGAGAATTGTAAGGTCCACTATTGGAGTAGTTAAGTGTATCCTATGGTTGAGAGCATTTAGTGATCAACATGTGTTTGGATTATAGTTGTATTTGGTGTTTCAAGTTATCATTATTTGGAGACTTGTTTAGATGGCAAATCAAAGATTGAAGGCTGAGACCCATTGTTGGAGTGGTTAATTCATATCTTGCCACCTTTTGAACATTTCCTCTTTTAGGGCAAATGTTGGAAGTGAGGTGTGGGGAGTAAATACCACCTTCGTCTAGATTCATTAAGTAGTCCTTTGGGGGATGTAAGGGTAGATAAATCTCTTTTACTAGGTCTAGTCTATTTTCTTGTAATTAGGTATATATTATGATGTGTGTTGGTGTAGTAAGCTCTTAAGTGATCAACTCACCCCAAATATGTTATTGGGAGTAGGTGTATAAATAAAAGGTTTTACCAATCTACATGTAAACGTCATATTATATTATGAATTATCTTCTTCTAATTAGGTATATAGTGTTTTTGGATTATTTAGGGTAATTCACACCGATATCCCCATGTTTTTTGTGTATGATCTCCTGAATGTTTGTGAATATTTCATTTCAATAGATCATGGAACATTATGCATTCTCTCACAACTTTGGCTTCACACAAGCCGCATAATATGTTTCATTAAAACTTGATTAAGTATTGTGCAGATTTTGGACAAATTTTCATATCGTCACAAGTTTACCCTGTAACCCAATAACTCAAGCAAGACTATACTAAAATCATACAGATGTATTGTAGATCAATCATAATTGATAGGATTTGCAGAAGCCCTATATATAAATCCATTACCCTAATAAGAATTTCCGGGGTTAAGTAGAATAAATGAGATGCTGTGGATTGATTGTAAAAGTCAGTTGAATGTTTCAGATACAGAGGAGTGGGTGATATAAACTCAAATCGGCAACATGAAAGCATGTCAAGATCAAAATTTACAAGCTAGTTATTTAAGAAACTAATTTCCACTTAGACTCGGCATTAAATAGAGTATTGAAAATGAAAGTTTCATAACAATGGTATGCAGAAAATAGTGTGGGAAGGCTTAATTCCATTATCTTCATGGAAACAATTAAAATAGTTTTGTCTGAACAATTATTCTGTTGTATTGAGTATGAATAAATTGTACTAAAATTTTTATTTATTTTTGAATTGAAAGATCCTAGTCTCGAATGCTGAGTCACATTGAAGTGATAAAGTATATCAGAATAATAAGGAAAAGAAAGACATTAAATGCAGTACCCTAATCTTTGCTAGTCAAAGTGTTCACCGATCTTTTTCAATTAAATGCAAACCATTATTTAATTAATTTTAGAAGAACAATGCCATTATAAATATTATGATTATTAGCCCAAGTAATAACAAAAATACTATGCTGGATGCCCTATGCATTTTTCAAGTGTAACATAACTTTTAACTAAAATACAGAATTAAAAAGAATGTGTAATAGTTAGTATAGATATCTTAAATACACCAGCCAGAAATATCAGTTCACCTTGCTGTCAATGTAGAATGTCTCAATGTAATTATTCTAAAATCTTAAGATGACAATTATATGCCTCAACGCAAAGATATCACATAACATTTACTCTATTTTCATGATGAAATTGAACACATATATAGTACAATATACTGCCTGGCAACTTTTTAGTGATTTATTTCAATTTTGATTGAGCTCTTTCCAAGATTATACATTTATAACTTTCATCCAATGGCATGGATTTGTGGGATTGAAAAATAATAAGCCCACATATGGAAATGTGTATTTTTTTCTCAAAGGTTAGTACTTTGGAGTGGCCATGCAAGAAACTTCATATTCTACTTTAGTTTAAACTCTAAAGGCAAACAAGTTTACTATTATGAGAACACTAAATTTATATAATCTTATTTTAAATTAATTGTCATCAACTTAAATCCAGTTATAAAAAACAATTCTTTTAAAATATATAAAAAAGATTTAAAATAAATTGTATTGTTTATATAATTTATTTAAATTTTAAAAATTAATAATTTTTGTTTGGAAGATAAATATTTTGATATTTTTTTAGTTTATAAGAATTTGAATCTTTACACACATTTCTAGTCGGCTTCTTATAAACTAAACATTCTTACCAGTAAATCAAGACCACTTAAATTAAAAT
This sequence comes from Cunninghamia lanceolata, assembly GCA_027924645.1. Lineage (NCBI taxonomy): Eukaryota > Viridiplantae > Streptophyta > Pinopsida > Cupressales > Cupressaceae > Cunninghamia > Cunninghamia lanceolata. The sequence continues at coordinate 1,226,849 of BSBN01000892.1, forward strand.
TAAAAAACTAGTCATTATTATTATCACAATAAAACACTTCTGTAATCAGGGACTGCCCTGTCAATTGTTGACTATTTTTGTCATCAGTAAGTGACCAACAACTTATCTGCTATTTTCCATTTTCTAGAAATTAGAGAAATACATAATTAATAAAACCAACATGGTGAAACCAAATTCGTATTCATTGCCAAGCTTCTAGAGAACTTTTAAGATACTTATAAATAACTTAGATAGATTGTGTACAGTGAAAGACTACTTAATCCTTACATAGAAAAATCCCCCAGAATCTCCAAATAACCAATCTAATAAGTATAAATCAAACCGGCATTATTATAATTAATAACAACTTGAGTTCTATTGACCAAAGCAGCACTTAGTAATAAGCATAACATTTCTGTAAGTAGACAGTAACATATTGAGCAAGCTGAGAATCAGAGATTCTGAATCAGAAACCTGCAACATATATACAATAAAAAAAAATGAACGTCAGGATATAAATGGATAAAAAGTATAACAAAATGGAACAAATATACAAAATATGCATTGATATAATACCATGGGACTAAAGCAATAGTGATCCACAGGCAGCAGCTACAAATGGGTAGTTGAACATCCATTGGTGGTGAGCTGTTACACTCCAGATAAGCAAACACTGCTGATGAGATAAACCCACATAGCAAAGTGACCATCAGTTGAAATCCAAAGAGCCTCATCTTTTGAGAACTTGCAGTTTAACAAGGTGGCCTAGGTTATTATTGCTGGGAAGATTTGTAGAGATACAGGTCTGAGAACTCCAATGTATATACTAAATGTTCAACTGTATATAGCTTGTCCAGCAGTGAAAGTGTTTCACATGGATGATGGAATGTGTAGTCTGTGTCAGACAGACGATAGTTCCATTGCTGATGGTGTGAACTAACAAACTACTTTATTACCATTTAACAAACTACTTTATTACCAGTTTATCAAATGTTCCTGGCAGTACATTTTGGGTAATTGGACATGGTCTTTGGACCGGGAAAATGATGGTGTGAACTAACAAACTGTATTATTACCAACTGATTAATCTATTTAGTGCAATGTTCTTGCAATGTTCTTTTATCTTTTTCAGTTGTTCTTGGCAGCACATTTTGGGTAATTGGAAATAGTCTTTTGGACCAGGAAAATAAAGATTGCCGGTACTTTGAGTGCGGAAATATGCAATACATTTTTTTTTTTTAACTTATATCAGCTCAATATATTATAAAAGTTTTGAAACATTAATCAAATTTGTGATATATAAAACTCAGTCTTGGGGTTGATGTGTAAGCATCTTATTTTAGGTTAGTATAGTAATTTATGTTTTAATTTTAAATTAACTAACATAATATAAATCAATTTAAAATAAACTATTTTTATGAAGTTTTCATATTACTTCAAGCTATATTTTATTTTAGAGAAATAAAGTTCACTTTATAGTTAATTTAGTATTAAATTAAATAATCAAACAATAAACAACAATTAGATCTAAATTAAACTAATTTATACTATTTTTATGAAGTTTTTATAATACTTCAAGTTATATTTTATTTTAGGGAAATAAAGTACACTTTATAGTTAATTTAGTATTAAATTAAATAATTAAACAATAAAAAATAACCCTGAACATAAGCAAGAGAGGATTTTCAAATCCTACATAAGGCAAGAGGGGGAGCGGCTTGGGTGGAGGCAAGGATGAGGATGAGGATGATGACAAAGATTCTGAGGAGTGGCATCTCCCTTTTGATGCATATGTAGATGAAAGTTTACTAGAGCTCTAGTTGGAGCTTAGTGCTCCATTTCCCATGCTTGGAAAGCATCTTCAAGCAACATTTTTCTTCTTCTTCACCTATATCTAGCGATGTTGGGCTTTGTCAAGTGCTGAGGTAAGGCTTCCTTTCCCCTTCACTTGTCAAAGACTTTGCATCAAATGTAGCAGCTTCAACATAGTTTCTCTTTTCTTTTGCTGTCGTGGCCTTGCATCTGTGGAGGTTGATGGTATCAAGTGGAAGTCTCTAGTTGTTCCAAAGGATGGGGGTTTAGGGGTGGAGCTTTGCTCATGGTTTGTTTCTAACTTAGGCAACACCTCTCTTGTTGATGTTTTATCTTTTGATGGTCTTGGTTTGCAGACTAAGGCATAGCTTGCCATGTTTGGTGTGGTGGTCCCCTCATTGGACACCATTGTTTTGGTGGTGAGGGTGGTTGGGACTATAGATGCATCTTGGATGGGTGTTGTTGACTCCTTCCCATGCATGATTGGTAAGAGTTTGTCACTATGCATTCTTGATTTTATTGTTGAATGCACAACGTTCAAGTTGGAGCTTTCTCTAGAATTGCCAATTCATTTGGTCAACTATTGAGAATGGACTCGGTTACCAAATCCCAAAAAAGTTTTTTGTTTGCTAGATTATGTGTTTTTGTGGAGGTGGACAAATCTCTCACCTCATATATCTCCCTTTCCTCCAAATTTGGTGTTTGCAAACAATGAATTGTGTTTGAGTATTCTCTTATGCTTTGTAACACCTGCCACAGACTAAGTCATTTTGTGGTTGGATGCTTCACTAGAAAGCATTCTCAATAGGTTTGGTGGAAGAAACCCCTCCCTCTCATTCAAAAGGATTGTGAAAACTCTCTTGAGCCTTAATAAGAGGTTGCTTGGGTAAAACATATAGTGGAAAACAAAGGTCCGAGGGAGATCCAAAATCACAACACTCCAAGTAAAGTTAGAAGGAAGACTTTGATGCCTTGCCCTTCTGCCTCTATGGTGACTTTCAACTTTAGATGTCATGCTAGGAAAGATATTTGTAGTACATGAATCCTATGGATGGGGAAATTCTATGTCCCATGTAATGCTTTAATTTTAAACCACCTTGATTGTTCGATCTTTGTTAGTTCTTGGGTTGTACACCCTTTGTCTCTTGTATTCTAGCCCTTCAACTGGGTTGAGGTGTTGGTTTGTTGTAGTTTTTGTAAGGAAACTAAAGTAGTGGAACAACTTCCTACACTAATTTTGAGGGGATAATTATGTAAAACTTTTCAAATCTTTACAACAGTTACATAAATTATACATAAATAAACATAAATAGAAACCATACCACAACATAGTGATTTATGTGGGGAAACCCCTTTCGAGAGAAAAAAAAAAAAACCCACGCCAAAATTCGCTCAATATATTATTTAGAAATCAACAAGATTACAATCTACTTGCAAAGCAAGCTTTCATAGGAGTATCACCAACCAGAGATCCAGAGCCAATTCAACATCTATAAGACTCTCACACTCAACCTCCATCTCAAGCACCTAATATATAGGATATACAATACATGAAACCATCAAACTGTAATTACAAAACCATGAGCTAAAACTACTCAAAAAGTGGCACCTAAAATATCTCCAATCAAATATGCCCTATGATGTGTCAAAACACACACCAACATGTGTAACTCCCCCTTACATCTCTTTTCCGTGTCTAACACGTTTTCACATTTTCCAATATGGGATACCCAACTTTTGGAGGCCATAACTTTTGATCTGACAGGCTGATTGATGAGCCGTTTGATGTGTTGGAAAGCTCATGAAGAGATCTATCAAGATATAACCAAATTGGTTATTTAAGACAACTTTTGGGACTAAAAATGACCTCTAGATGCCTCAAAATTGACTTCAAATCTTTTCCAAGAGTTTCAAAAACAAAAACTTTAATATCTTGACATCCAGACATGGCCTTGGGTTGAAACTGACCTAGAATGTTTATTTGGTAATTCTATGGCTTTGGGAAAAAATTTGGACCCATACGTGCTCAAATGCAAACTTACTATAAATAGTAACATTTGTAATTACAAGGTTGAGACACCTTTCCTAACAGTTTCACAGTTTTGTTGCATGCTTGTTGTTGATTAAAGCTTGTGGTTAGACTTCATTGTCTCATATTTATTGCTTTGTACTTAAGGGTTAGTGCCCTTTCAAAAATCCTACTTTTACCCTTTATAAAAAAAAATAATTAGATCTAAATTATTAGAGTTGAGACACAATTATAATGATAAATAGAAAAGAGGGTAAAAAGGGTTGTGCTAAAAAGCATGGTGGGGCTTACTATAAAGTAGAGGAAATATGTCATCTTTCTCAATTATATTGAAATGCATTTTCCTATGTACAAAATCCAAAGACATGCTACACTTGAATGCAATGCAATGCCTAGGATGTGAATTGTTGATGTGATGCTTTAGTGTAGATGCATTTGTTATATGAGATTCCAATTCAATTGACATGATCCTTCCATCATAATAATGACATAGGCCTACCTATAAATACAAGATCATAGTCACTCAACTCAAGGTATTAGGTTTCCTTATGAGAGATCCTCCCTTGTCATCATATGTGGGAAGGAGGTGATCATTGAAAATGAACATTTTTAGGCTTCCCATGGCTTGGTTTATAGATTTACTAGCTTGTGGCCTTCACTCCCTGACTTGCACGTGTGGGTTTCATGCTCTTGGTGGTCTCTTGTTGGGGGGAAAATCGAGTTATACCCCTATGCTAGGGGTTTTTTATTACGGCATTCGAATCTACTTAAGACAAGGATTTGATTCTGGATCAATGGTTGTGGATGTGGGGCAAGCATTCCCTTTCGCTCAAACCATGGTCTACCTCATTCAACCTACTTTTGGAGCCTCTTAATATTAGGTCTATTTAGGTCACGCTTCCCCATCTCCCTCTTCAGTTCTGGGATGATTCTTGTTATGAGGCCATTAGCAATGCGATTGGGCATTTTTTGATGGTTGATTCTACCACTACCCTCATGGGTCATCCTACTTTTTCTCGTATTCTAGTGGATGTTGATACATTCAAGGCTCATCTTGGGGATGTACTAATGGTGGAGGATAGGCCTTGGACCTAGCTGCTTGATTATGAGGGTGTCCCCTTCCATTGTAGATGATGCTTTGCCATCGATCACATGGATTTTGATTGCCCTCCTTCTTGTTGCAAGGTGATCTTGACTACATGGTGGCAAAATACCCTCATTGACCACTTGATTGTTGGTGATTTTAACCTTTAGGATGATAGGCCTTCTTCTCTAGCTATTGTGGATGTGTCATTTTCCCTGGTGGTGGTGTGGTTTTATCTATTTCCTCAACTTCTACTAAGAGCTCTTCTTTTGTTTCAATTTTGGCTACTCCCTCATCGACAATCTATTGCATTGAGTCCTCTACCTTGGATATGTATACTAATATGGTCCAACTCTCGACTTCTACAATGGTTCACTCCTCGTGTGACATAGTTTAAATGAGTGTGGCTGCAACAAAGGATTCTCCTCTCCTCTCTCCTCAGGATAGTTTAAATGAGTGTGGCTGTGACAAGGGATTCTCCTCTCCTCTCTCCTCAGTTGGAGGATTCTAGTAATGATTGTTCTTGGACTATTGCTCATCGTAGGAAGAGGAGTCTTCCCAAATCTATGTCTCACTCTTGCCCCAATGTCAAGGGTGTAAGGCATGCCTTCTCGAGGGTTGGTGTTGTGTAGGTGGGCCCTTTGAATTTTGGGAGTTTTGTTCCTTGGGGTGAGATTTGTAAGATTTTAGGTCCTGTCAAAACCTAAGGTTATTAAACATGGTTTTTTAGTTCATTGGGGTAGTTAGGTTACAACTTTGTTATGTTTCAGGACCTATCAAAACTTGATGTATAGGGTTTATGGTCCCTTCAAAACCAACTTACCCTAATCAAAACTCAAAGTATTAGGCCTACAAGTAGATAAGGTAATGTTTAAATTTTGGAGTAGGCTTGGAGAGAAAAAAAATTGGAGTTCCAAGGAAAATGAAGATAGAAGAATTATTGAAATAATGAATGGTGGCTTTTCCAAAAGTAAAATTAAAAGTTGCATACAAAAGTAAAACAAGTGTATTACCAAAAATAACTTTTCAAATAAAAATAAAAATAAAGTAAACAATGCACATAAAATAAAATAATTCTTTTAAAAAATTAAAGTTTATGATGTTTCCATTTAACTTTTTGAAAACTATAGAAAAAGTAGCTCTTCAAATAAAAATAAAGTAATTGGAGAAGTTAAGTATTTTAGAAAATAAAATAACATATAAAACTATTGAATTAATTTGTTTTCATAAAATTTTGGAACTATTGATACATTTATATACTTAAGATATAGCATACACAATTTGTTAAATTTGTAGATAAACTAGTATAGACATCTTAAACATTATCTAAAAACGTTGAGATATATCAGTTTGAAGATGCTTATCCAACTTATGTCATAAATTTAATATAGGCACCTTCAATTTTATCTCTAAAAGCATCTTTTAGATAGATGTATTGAAGATATCTATACTAATTTAAATTAACAAACACAATATAAACTAGTTTAAATAATTTTTATAAAGTTTTCATAATACCTCAAGCTAGATTTTATTCTATTGAAATAAAATACACTTTATAATTAATTTAGTATTAAATTAAATAATCAAGTAATAACAATAATTATATCTAAATTATTAGAGTCAAGACACAAGTTTAATGATAAATAGAAAAGAGAGTAAAAACATTTTAACTCTTGTAGATTTTATTGTGCAGATAAATGATAACTCTACTAATTCAATGTAAATGATAATAAAAATTGGGAATATGAAATTAGTTTTGGTCTATGTGATCTATGAAGAATCTTGGATTTAGCTAAGGATTGATACCAAACTAGGCCATGCATGTGGTTTGATTAAGGACATTTCTACCCCATATGTTTCAAATTTGTCCTTTATTGATGCAACCTTTGTGTTATAATCTTGACTTTGGTACCTATTTTAGAGCAAATGGTTGTCCTAAAGTCATGGTGGAGCACCCTTTCCTATGTACAAAATCCAAAGACATGCTACATAATCGAATGCAATGTAATGCTTAGGATGTGAATTGTCGATTTCATTCTCTAGCGTAGATGTTTTTGTTATGTGAGATTCCAATTCAATTGACATGATCTTTCTATCATAATTAATGACATAGGATTTCCCTTAAGTACAAGATCCTAGTCACTCAACTCGAGGTGTTAAGTGTGCAAGTAGATATAGTAATGGTTAAATTTTGGAGTAGGCCTTGAGAGCAAACAAATTGAAGTTCAAATAGTGTGGACTAGGCCAAGGTGCAACCCAGTCCAAGGGACATGACTGCATATGTGAACTAGTCTAGGAAGGTGGGAATCCTATTGGATTAGACCCATCCTGACTAAATTGATTATAGATGATAAGTTCAAGATTAGAATTAGTTTGTGTGCTAAACAAGACAAATTAAGTGCTAAGACAATTGTCACCATGTTGCTCCAAAAATAAGATATGCAAAAAATGGGATAATAGATAGATACAAAATATAGTTTATGGATGATACCTAATAATTCATTGTGTACTTGTAGATAAACATCTTCCATACTTGTACACAAAAACCATTAGTTGTAAAACCATGTTAGTGCCACAAAAACATATAACCTTTAAACATTGTATTCACTATAAGTGTCAAATTTGATAATGTGTAAAGGTGATGTGTAGTGTATGTCAACATGTATAAGACAATGTGAATTTGTGATTAAGTTGGGCCCCACAAGATATACACATGGCGTGAGGTGTGGAAAAAGAATCATAATGCATGAGGCAATTGTGGAGTTGTGGTTGAGTTGGCTCCCACAACACATGCAAACATAATTTATTGTAAATGATGTGTGTAAAATGGAATCGTGATGTATGATGCAATCACAAGATTGTGACTGAGTTGTCCCCCATGACACATATAAACATGAATCCATGTAAAGTTAAAATGAAAAGGAATTGTGATGTATAAGGTAATCATGGGGTTGTGATTGAGTTGGTCCCCCATGATGTATATAAGTGTAAAACCATGTAAAATTGAGAATGGAATCATAATGTATAAGGAAATCATGAGGATGTGACCAAGTTGGTCCCATGACATATACAAGCATGAAACCATATAAATTTTAGATAGGTGTAGAGTTTGTATGCCCCCTCAAATTGAGTGCTTAACATCATTGTGGATTCAATGAGAGATGAAAATGTGATGTAATGTAATGGCCAAATTTGACAATGTAAATGGCCCTAGATATGAATTGGGTGATGAGATTGTGAAATTCATGTGATGGGAGATAAATAGTTGCCGTTAATTTTGTCCCTAATATAAAGACAAATATTTGTATGAGTAAGATGGCCATGTGCCAAATGGCATCCTGCAAGATCAAAATAAGTAGTAGTTTGGAAGATGTGATCATGTGAGCATAAATATAAAGGATGCCATGTAAGATGCTTCCATGTAAAAGGAATGACACAAGAAATTAGTTGTAGGATGTCATCCTGGAAGCAAAATTGGATAACTATCAAGTGGGATGATATTGTGTAGGATCAGTTCTAACATACCATGTACAATGAAATAATGTAAAAGAAATTGTATGATATGAGATGTAAAATGTGTTTCTCTTCTCCTAGGGGAGATGAAAGATAACTTAGCTTGTATAATAATGTCCAAATGAATGCTCTCAAATGTGGAAGCCAAGCAATTGTGGTGTGTGCAACTATGGCAAGTGCCATAAGTCTAAAAGAGAAGTAAAACTGGAGGATATTGAAGTTATAAATATGAAAAGAAAAACACAATAAATAAGGCATAACAAAAAAATGCCAATTAAGCTATATAAAATAAGAGAAAAATGATGAAAAGGAAAGGAGAAGTACACTAATCATGGCTCAATATAAAAGACAAATAATTGACCGAAAAGAAAAAGGAAACTATGTTTTTTAATCAAAATCAATGAGGTGTGTTGAGGATATTTGATCACTTTGCATCATCCCAAATCCATAGGAAAAACACAAAAGTGAATGAAAATAAAGAAAAAGAAGAAAATAAGCCATGAAACAAAAGGAAGTTTCATGGCCACTTGTGTTAACATGCACCATAAAAGGTGGCTTTGTGAAAATTTAGAAGTGATAATCAATAGAGAAGATCAACCTAAGAAGTGAGTGTAACCATCATCATCTAATATTTCATCTTGTTCCCAATCCCAAGGTGAGAAGCCTCTTAAATTAGCCATATTAGGGCACTTGTAAAGGCCTTATACCTTAATGTAAAATTGATCCTTCTACAAATATGTGCTCTAATGGAATGATCTCTAATTTTTTACCTAGAAACCCATATTTGTTTTGCATTATTTTCTTTCATTCTAATAGCATTGGTGTTGGATATTTAGATTAGGTGTGTTGCACACCTTGCAAGCCTTGTAATTTTTTAATATGACAATTTTTTGGCCCCTCATTAGTGTTAGAACTTTGGTACATTATATTCACCTATAGAGAGTTCTTGACACTCCTAGTGAGAGAAGATGGTAAACTTGTTTTAGTTCATGTTGACATTGTTTGATTGTTGACTCGTAAACCACTACAGAGTTAATTGCAATGAGTTGTGGTAAGTTGCGACAAGTTTTAAATTTTGCGGTTTAGCATGGAGGGTTGTCAAAGACTAGTGTTTCTATGGTTGCAACTACAAGTCACTTGGAGGAAAACTCACAACCACATATTTTCTAAGTTATTAGAGTGTGTATGACAGTGCAGGTGCACACGTGGCATTGTTGGAGTACATGTAGTTATGGCTAGGAGCTTGGAGATGTTCTAGGGGATGCTCAGAGAGACCATAAGAAACTACAAGCAATCAAGTATTTTTCTCTAGTACCACAAGCCATGGATGATATTTGGCTATAGTGTAGGAAGACATTATGTGGTTCACATGAAAATGGTCAAAAATGTTTGACCAAGTGTTAGAAGAAACAACTTATTATATGTCGTGATTATCCGTGTGGGGAAGTCATGTTTGATATAGATGACATGGATCTTTTTGAGATATTCAATTTAAAAATAAAATAGGCTCAATCAACTTCCTAGATCAAATGTTATGGCCTCCCACATTGGAAATGTAAGAGCATCTATGATGCATAACAGAGTTATAAGAGGAAGTTACACATGTTGACCAACTTATTATAATGTTATGACACATCATGAAGTATCTTTAAATGGAGATAATGTAGCTAAAATGGAGCACCCAAGTTAGTGAGTTGATTATGATGAACTTATGATAGATATAAGGAATATGTTATTTTTAACATGTGGACTCATCTTGGGATTTAGGCATTGGATTTTGTCTAGGGATATGGGTGCCACATTTTGGGTTGTTTTAACTCATAGTTTCATAATTACCATTTGATGGTTTCATGTATTGCTTCTCATAATTATTATGTACTTGAGATGGATATTTCATAGTGAGTTTTCTAGGTACTATTATTCTGTTATAATTTCTTTAGATCTCTTGTTGGTGATACTCTTGTAAAGGCTTAGACTTTACAAGTGTATTGTAACCATTGATTACTAAATAATACATTGAATTATTTTGGAGTGTGGAGTTTTTCTTTTGAAAGGGTCTTCCCCACGTAAATTATTGTGTTATAGTATATTGCTTTGTGTTTATTTCCTTGTAACTATATGATCAATTCATTTTTTGTAGATATCTCCTATCATAGATTCATGTAGGAAGTGTATTCCACACCTCTACTTCCTTTCAACTATATAGTTCTCAATAGAAATCGTCATATATGCCTTACCTTAGATTAGTTGGTCACAAATTATAAAATCAAAATGGAAGACAAAATATGTTATCACTTTCAACTTCTTGTTTTGAAAATGGAGAATTTTGTGGCCATAGGACAAAAAGATGAATTCAACAAATATATGGAACCATACCCAAAGGTCCCATAATGTCCAAGGAGGGACTTTAATAGAACAAAGAACCAAAACAAATATATGTAAATTTTGACAAAACAATATACTTTAAAGTGGAAATATCTATTAATAAAGTTATGGAAATCATATGCTATAGAAAGAACGGGGTTTCAATAAAAGGGATCATCAAACACGCCAATACTGATCAAAGTTCAAATCATGTCTAGATGCAGTCACCACAAGGTACTAGTGGTGGTGAGTTCGAGTTAAATAGATCCCTCCTCAAGACGATTAGGTCAATCCCTGTCTAATGGGACTCAAAAAGGAAACCCAAGATTATTAGGTGTAGATTGTGTAATTTAAAATGCAATAGGAAAGTGATTTCTCTTGAATCTCATTTCAAAGTAAAAAAGATTCAAACATTGTTGTAAAAGGACAAGTGTTACAAGGATTTAGTTAGCTCTAAACAATGGCTATAGAAAATGATTGTAGAAAGTAATTCTAAAAATTGTCATTAATCTAACTACCACAAGAATTTTTGAGAATCAACAAATCAATAATTTAGTTAAATGGGCCTTGTCATGTTGAAATAGTAGGATAAGCAACACAATAAAAACATTCTAACAATAGAGATTTAATCTAATTAAAATGTGATTAAGTTTATTAATTTATATCAATGACAGCAACAAAGAAGCAATTTAATAAATCAACAAACTCATAAAATTCAAACCATATAGACACCAAATATACATGGAGAAACCTATTGATATGGTTTTGTTGCAAGTATACATCTAATCGGTGTTGTCATTGATGCCAACATATCTGTGTTGTCATTGCTGTCAACTATGCTCTTACTTTGTTGAGGATATTGAGAAAATTAGCCCCTCCGGTGACAACAATATGTTGCAGTAAAAATAGTGCATTACATGTAGATGAACGGTCCAGAAGAATGCTCCACATTTCCTGTAGAATAAATATCTTTACTTGTGGATTGGAAGTTATTTAGAAGTCTCTCTAAAGATGTTATATTCTAGGTTTGAGCCTCTGGTATGAAGAATTGAGTAAGTTATGTTCACCAAAGTGAAAATAGTTTTTTCTGTGTGTTTGGTGGTGACAAGGAGAAAGTGTTTTGCTCCGCATTCCTCCGCATTGAAGTATTTTGGTCTGTAGTTCTAGAAGTAAGTCTATGATGATGTTAAATGCCTTCAAGTGTAATGGTTTGTGATTTGGTGGTTTGCAAGCTATCTTTTACTTATGACAGTGGTTGATAGTGTTGTTCTTGTGCTCTGGTTTGAAGAATCTTATTGATAAAGTGGTTAGAGATCATGCAGTTGTTCCTGGTGATTACAATGTGCTTGTGGATGTCTCTTGATCATGCTCCTACATTCGGATTGGTTTGCAAGGTGTAATTCAAACCGTGCATGAAGCGTGTTCTTGAGAATACTTGTGTTAACATCAGTCTTGGCCAACATGGTTGAATTCATCATCTACGGAGATGCATCGAAGATTGTGATAATGTGGTGTAGCATGAAGATTATGTTTGAGTCCTAGCTAAGGCGTGGCATGATCCACATACATTCTTACATCTTTTCCTTAGCTTAATTTGTATTAGGTCCAGACCTATTTTATGTATGTTTGTAAGGCCGACCTTGGAGATTGTTCCAACAGTTGATGATTGTAATGCCGACCTTGATGATCATACCAAAGTTAATGAAGTGTATAAATACTTGTAATTGAGTCGTGAAAATGAATCCAAGTGCAAAGATGCGAAGATAAAGTGAAGTAAGGTAGCAGAACATAGCAAAGGTGTTTTGTGCTTCAATGGAGCTAAACCTTGGCATGGAGTAGATGTTGTTATCTCAGTTCAACCTTTTAGCAGTGGGCAATGAGCCTTCCTTTGGTAGTGAGCCTTTCTTTGCAGTGAGCAATTTGGGCAATGACCCTTGTAGGCAATGAGCCTCTATTTTTTAGTATTGATATAACTTATATATTTTGTGGGATAACACCCACCGTGGTTTTTCCCTTTTAGGGTTTTCCACAAAAATTTGGTGTCTCCTCTGTTGATTATGATTTTGTGTTGAGCTTCTGATTTTATGCTTTCATAGTTATATCTAAATATAAGTAATTGATAAGTTAATGATCGTAATTGGTTAAAAGTTTTAGACAACTGATTCACCCCCCTCTCAGTTGTCTGGTGTATTTCAACAATTGGTATCAGAGCAGGTTCCTCTGAAGAAAGCCTAACAGCTTGAGGAAGATCTAAGATGTCTTATAAGAAGGAAGCTCTGCATTTTGATGGGACAAATTATGCTCTTTGGAAGGTACAAATGAAAAGCCATCTTTTTTGTCTTGGTTATAAAGTATGGAAAGCTACAGAAACAAAATATACCGTGCCTCCAAATGGTTTGATGACTGAAAATGAAATCAAAGAATATGAGGTGGATGTCAAAGCAAAGGATGCTCTGCTGAGTTCCTTAAGTGACTCAGTGTTGACAAAAGTTGTGGACCTTGAAACTACAAATGAGGTATGGGAGAAGTTGAAAAATCTGTATGAAGGAGATGATTCTGTAAAAGAAGCCAAGCTACAAAGTTTAAAAGTGAAATATGAGGGTTTGAAGATGAACGAAGATGAAAACATAACATCCTTTATGCAAAGAGTTGATGAACTTGTCACTAGAATAAAGGGTATGGGAGGAACTCTCGGTGATAAAGAAGTTGTGATGAAAATTCTTAGATCACTAACAAAGTCATATAGTCACAAGGTAGCTGCAATTGAAGAATTCGTGACTATGAAAACTATTGACAGAGATTTGTTACTTGGAAAGCTTACAACCTTTGAGATGAGAGAATTTGGTGATGCCCTACCTAAAGTTGAATCATCTTTTAAAGCCAGTACTTTAGTAGAGATCTCCAGAGCTGAGAAATACAAGGTGGATGATGACTTTGATGAAATTGAAGCTAACTTTGTTGATAGGCTACAAAGAGGCTCTGGTAAGTTCAAAGGTAAATTACCTTTCAAATGTTTCTCTTGTGGTAAAGTAGGTCATTATGCTTCCATATGTCTTGAAAGAATTGAAAGAAATAAGAAGAAACATGAGAACAAGCCTAGAGTTCCAAATAAATGCTACTATGTCAGAGATTTTGATGATGAAGGGGTGACTGATGATGAATCTGATGATGCAAATGAATGCCTATTTATTGTTATTAAAGAAGATCACGTGTCTACTAATTTTGCTAGTTGTGTGAAGGATGAAAAACCAGTAGAAGAAAGTGCTTTGGCTATTCAGGTTGAGAAAGATAAGGATGAATGGATTATTGATACTGGATGCTCCAATCACATGACCAGTGAAAAAAGTAAGTTTGTAAGTTTGGAAAAATATGATGGAGGACTGGTTAGGTTTGGAGATAATGCAACTGGTAAGATTTGTGGAAAAGGATCTATTTCATTTGATGGAAAGCATAATACTAACAATGTTCTATATGTGAAGTGTTTGAAGCATAATATTTTGAGTGTTGTTCAGATGTGTGAAAAAGGATATGATCTGAGATTCAAAGATAATAGGTGCAAGATCATGGAAAGTTTCAGAACTGTGATTGCTATCGGTAAGAAAAAAAAAGGTAATATCTATCAATTGAGAGCAACTAATGATTATTGTTTATTGGCTCAAGCAGATGAAAGTTGGTTATGGCATAGAAGGATGTGTCATATAAACTTTGATAATCTGGTAAAGATAAGTTTAGGTCAAATTGTGAGAGATTTACCAAAACTTGTAAAACCATTCAACACAATCTGCAAGGAATGTCAGTTAGGGAAGCAGACAAGAACAAGCTTCAAGAACAAAGAGAAATTCTCTACCTGTTTGTTGGATCTAGTGCATACAAATCTCTATGGTCCTACAAGGGTGAGAAGCCTACAAGGTGACAAGTACTTCATGTTGCTTATTGATGATTATTCTAGAATGAATTGGGTTACTTTTCTAAGAGACAAATTAGAAGCCCTAGAGAAATTCAAATCTTTCAAGGCAATGGTTGAGAATGAAATAATTTGAAGATCAAATGCTTGAGGTCTGATAGAGGAGGTGAGTTCACATCAAATGAATTCAACATTTTATGTGAAGAGCACGGGATAAAGAGACAGTTGTATGCACTTAGAACTCCTTAGGAGAATGGAGTTGTGGAAAGGAAAAATAGGACAATACAAGAGGTTTCTAGGACTATGATGAAGGAAGCAGATATGTCAGAATTATTTTGGAAAGAGGCTATTTATATTGTTGTTTACATCCAAAACAGAGTCCAAGTGAAAGGTAATGGTACTCAAACTCCTTATGAATTATGGTATGGAAAAATTCCTATAGTAAAATACTTCAAAGTCTTTGGAAGCAAATGCTATATCAGAAGAGATGAAGATCTAGGAAAGTTTGATGCAACATGCAATGAAGGAATCTTCCTTGGATACTCTACTAAGAGTAAGGCTTACTGGTGCTGCAACAAAAGGTTCAAAAAGATTGTTGAGAGTGCAAATGTGAAGGTAGATGAAGGCAAGGAAAGAATATCAGACCCGAGTTGTTATGAACCAGATGAACCTGTGACTATAGTAATTGAAGAGAAAGATAAGCAAGCAGACAATCAGGATGGAGAAGAGGCTCTGAAAAGTGTTGTCAAGACTCTCAGGTATGTAAGGATCAATCATTCTGAAGATTAGATTATAGGTGACAAGAACAAAGGTGTGATAACAAAAAGAAGAGCTGCAGAGGAACAAGTCAATTACTATTTTCTTTTAAAGATTGAACCAAAAACTCTGAATGAAGCATGCAATGATTAAAATTGGGTAAAGGTAATGGAGGAAGAACTATTGCAGATAGAAAAGAATGAAACTTGAGAATTAGTTCCTAGACATGATGATAAAAATGTTATTGGAACAAAATGGGTCTTCAGGAACAAGCTGAATGAAAATGGAGAAGTTGTAAGGAATAAAGCAAGACTTGTATGCAAAGGATATTCTCAAATTGAAGGGATAGATTTTGAAGAAACCTTTGACCTAGTAGCTTGGATTGAAGCAATTAGAATGTTTCTGGCATTTGCAACTCACAAAGATTTTAAGGTATATCAGATGGATGAAAAATCTGCCTTCCTAAATGGTGAATTAGAAGAGGAAGTATACATTGAGCAACTAGAGGGATTCCAATTGTCAAATCAAGGTGATATGGTATGCAGGTTGAAGAAAGCATTGTATGGACTCAAACAAGCTCCTAGAGCCTGGTATGCAAAGTTAGATAGGTATTTATTGCAATTAGGATTTAGTAAAGGGACAATAGATAGCAATCTATACTTCAAAATCAATGATGATCAAATCTTGATTGTTGAGGTCTTTGTTGATGACATTATCTTTGGAGGAAATGAAGGTATGTGCATAAGGTTTGTTGGTGAGATGAAAAGTTAATTCGAAATGTCCATGTTTGATGAACTAAATTTCTTTTTAGGTCTGCAAATTAATCAATCAGATAAAGGAATCTTCATATCTCAATCTAAGTATGTGAAAGAGTTGTTGAAGAAGTTTGGGATGGAAGACTTTAAACCGGTATGTACTCCCATGGTGACTAGTTGCAAGTTGAGCAAAACTGATGAATCACCTAAGGCTGATAAGAAAAAATACAGATCCATGGTTGGAGGATTGATTTATCTAACTCAAACCAGACCTGATATTATGCATGTAGTTTTCCTTGTTGCAAGGTTTCAAGCTGATCCAAGAGAATCACATGTGATGGCAGTTAAGATAATCCTAAGGTATTTGAAAGGTACTCTGGATTATGATTTATGGTATCCAAAGGATAATGATTTCACTCTCAGTGCTTATACAGATGCAGATTGGGCCGGAGATGTTGATGACAGAAAGAGTACAAGTGGAGGTGCCTTTTTCTTGGGTAATAGATTGGTCTCATGGATGAGCAAGAAATAAGATTCAATATCTTTGTCATCTACAAAAGCAGAGTATATTGCAATAGCATGTTGTTGTACTCAAGTATTATGGATGAAGCAGACTTTGAAGGATATAAGAGTTGTGTATGAAGATCCAATTGCAATCTTTTGTGACAATACAAGTACCATAAACATTTCAAAGAATCCAATGATGCACTCAAGAACAAAGCACATATCAATAAGGTATCACTTTTAGAGAGAGAGAAGGTGATAGAGAATGAAGTAAAGTTGGAATATGCGTCCACAAAGGATCAGATTGTAGACATTTTCACTAAGCCTTTGCCTAAAGATACCTTCTAGTATCTCAGAGAAAAGTTGGGGGTCATTACCCCTCATATCCTGAACTAAGATGGATAGGATTGCATCAATCCAGTGGAGCTGAAAGTGTCATTCTTGATCTAGATTGATGTTCTGAAGGCTACCTCTCAGGGGGAGTAGCTAAATATTTTTGGTAAAGTAAATAGATCAGAGCAGCAGCATGCAAGTATGTGCCCTTTTCCATTGATGTCAAAGGGGGAGAGAAATCATGTGAAAAACTCAGGGGGAGACAAAATGCAGATGTGTAAAGAGAAAGGGGGAGAATCTTGTCTTGGTGGTCTTTTCAATTTTTCACATCATATGTTACATCAATGACAAAGGGGGAGATTATTGCAAGTATGTGCCTAATTGGTGTTGTCATTGATGTCAACATATCTGTGTTGTCATTAGTGTCAACTGTGCTCTTACTTTGTTAAAGATATTGAGAAAATTAGCCCCTTCGGTGATAACAATGTGTTGCAGTAGAAATGGTGCATTACGTGCAGAAGAACAGTCTAGAAGAATGCTTTGCATTTCCTATAGAATAAATATCTTTACTTGCGGATTGGAAGTTATTTAGAAGTCTGTCTAAAGATGTTATATTTTAGGTTTGAGCCTCTGGTATGAAGAATTGAGTGAGTTATGCTCACCAGAGTGAAAATAGCTTTTTCTATGTGTTTGGTGGTGACAAGGAGAAAGTGTTTTGCTCTGCATTCCTACGCATTGAAGTATTTTGGTATGCGGTTCTAGAAGTAAGCCTGTGATGATGTTAAATTCCTTCAAGTGTAATGGTTCAGGATTTGGTGGTCTGCAAGCTATCTTTTACTTATGGCAGTGGTTGACAATATCATTCTTGTGCTCTGATTTGAAGAATCTTATTGATAGAGTGGTTAGAGATCATGTGGTTGTTCTTGGTGATTACAATGTGCTTATGGATGTCTCCTAATCATGTTCCTACATTTGGATTGGTCTACAAGGTGTAATTTAGATCGTGCATGAAGTGTGTTCTTGAGAATACTTGTGTTAACATCAGTCTTGGTTGACCTAGTTGAATTCATCATTTGCAGAGATACATTGAAGATTTTGATAGCGTACTATAGCGTGAAAGATTGTGTTTGAGTCCCAACTAAGGCGTGGCGTGATCCACATACATTCTTACATCTTTTCCTTAGCTAAATTTGTATTAGGTCCAAACCTATTTTATGTATGTTTGTAATGTTGACCTTAGAGATTGTTCCAACGGTTGATGATTGTAATGTCGACCTTAATGATCATTCCAAGGTTCATGAAGTGTTTAAATACTTGTAATTGAGTCGTGAAAATGAATCCAAGTGCGAAGATGCGAAGATAAAGTGAAGTAAGCTAGCAGAATAGAGCGAAGGTGTTTTGTGCTTCAATGGAACTGAACCTTGGCATGGAGTAGATTTGTTATCTCAGTTCAACCTTTTGGTAGTGAGCCTCCTTTTGGCAGTGAGCCTTCCTTTGGTAGTGAGTCACTCATAAGCAGTGAGCCTTTATTTGTAGTGAGCAATTTGGGCAGTGAGCCTCTGTTTTTTGGTATTGATATAACTTATATATTTTATGGGCTAACACCCACCGTGGTTTTTCCCTTTTAGGGTTTTCCACGTAAAAATCTGGTGTCTCTTTTGTTGATTATGATTTTGTGTTGAGCTTCTCATTGAATATAAGTAATTGATAAGTTGATGATCATAATTGGTTAAAAGTTTTAGACAACTAATTCACCCCCCCCCTCTTAGTTGTCCGGTGTATTTCAACAAGACTTTGGCACAAAAACTTACTTGCAAGCCATGAATCCTACAAGGTGGAACAACAAAGGCTCCCCTGCTTGGAAGGTGGCTAGCCTCAAGAGTTTTTCATGAATTGATACAAAGGTTTGTTAGAATCCCTTAACCGGAGAGTGCTTTGGCTAGTCTTTTCAAAGGGCTACAATGAGTATTTAGGAGTCATTCATTTGAAAGAGAAGTTTACTTACTAAATTTTGTCACTATTAGCCACACAAACCTGAAATTCATTTTAAACTGAATTAATGATTTTTTTGTGATTTTTAACTTTGATTTGTTTGACTTCCTACAATTGATTTTTTTGAAATTAAGTTTGCTTTGAAAGTGATCAAACATTAAAAACAACAATATATCCCTCAAAATCATAATTTAAAGCATGAAGTTTGTATAGTATGTGCATTAAAATTTGTCCATTTTAACTTAATTTAATTCTAAAATTTAAGGGCAACAATGAAAGTTTCAAAGATTGTAGGATTTTGTTGCAAAGAAAATAGGGGTGTGTTGTGGAGGCCAGAACAAAACCCTTGCAATAAAAAACTCCACCCTAAAGAGACCCAATCTTGTATTATTCCAAAAATGTAGCACAATAATATAATCCACTTATCCCTTTAATAGTAGTCCAACAACATAAGAGTACCTATAGAGAACCCTCCAATCCACTATCTCATGCCTCTAATATACATAAGTGTTGGAAAGAAGAAACCATCAAGTGGTATCCAAAACCATGATCCATGGCAAAAATCATATGCCCCTATGGTCATGATCAAGCATCTTGAAATATTACGTAACTCCTCTTACATCTCATACACCCCTTGTACATGTCATGGATGTATAGATTCTATCGTAACAGTCAAACTGACCAAGATTGCAATCTTAGGCACTTCATGAGGGCATTCAATGTGTTTGTCATGTCCACCAAATTAGAAAGACGCATTCAATGTCATCTTACACAATATCCCAAGTATTTCAAGGAATAAATAATAAATAAATAATGTCTCCACCCATCCATTTGCATCCCATTTTTCCCACTCCAATATGTTTGGAGATCATACATTATTTATCATATACATAATTACATTATAATTTAAAAGACTTAGGACTTGCAAGGTGAATGGCACACATAGTCCTAATATTCTCTAGCTTCACATTTATATTGCAAGACATAGGAAATTGAAAATAAATCAAGGGCTAGAAGAGGCAAGGCCCATGGCCTCTTTGCACCAACTAAATTTCTTCACTCTCACTGGCTCAGAGAGAGAATTTGCATCATTAACCAAGGTGTTAACCATCTATATCATGACTCTACCAACCTAAACCATCTCCTGAATAAATTCATACTAAACATCAATATGCTTTATACAAGAATGATACATTAGATTCTCACCAAACACATGGCACTCTGACTATCACATCCAATCCTAACCTATCTGCACTCAAAACCAATACTTGAACACAATCCTGTAACCACACCGCCTCTTTACAAGAATCTGTTACAACCATGTACTTTGTTTCTGTAGTGGACAATGCAACTTTAAGTTATCACTTGCTTATCCAACTGACAACTCCTCCAAACAAAGTAAACATATAACCACTCATGGACTTCCTGTTATCCAAATCACCAACCCAATTTGAATCAACAAAGCCATGTATATCAAGCAAATTTCCCACATCATCAATCCCATAAAGTAAATACAATAATCACAAGTCCCTCGTAGATATCTAAAATCCCTTTTCACATAAGTCCAATGCTCTCTACTAGGGTTAGACATAAACCTGCTAAGAACTCCTAGTGTTTGGACAAACCATAGCATACATTAGGCCTCGTACAACACTAACATAAGAAACATTAGGCATATCCTCCAAATCATTATTTGACTTAGGACCCTAATCTAGTAATAACTTAGTAACAATAGGTACATGAATATTAATTAGATTACAATCATGCATTTTAAACTTCTACAAAATAGTCTGAACATTCTTACTCTAACTGAGCTAAATTTTTCTACCAACTTAATCCCTCTTGATCTCCATACCTATGTCAAAGGAACCAAACAACTAAGTTTGAGCTCCCTAATCATTCCCTTACTATTTCCAATGAACGTGTCATCAACATATAAGATAATGATTAGCAATTTATCATCAATTAATTTGAAATACACACATGATCATGTTCACTTCTAACAAACCCAAGGTCCAATGTGAAAGAACTAAATTTCTAATGCCACATCTATAGTGACTACTTTAGACCGTACAATGACTGTTTGAACTTGCAAACCAAGTTCTCTTTCCCTTTTACCATAAAACCTTAAGGTTGTTTCATATAAATTTCTTCCTCAAGATCCCCATGCAAGAAAGTAGTTTTAACATCCATTTTCTCTACTTCTAAATCATAAATAGAAACAATAGAAAGTAGGAATCTAATTTTGAAGTTAGTTTTACAACAAGAGAAAAGATTTCACCAAAATCAAATCCCTCAACTTGCGAACTTAACCTTTTGTCACTAGTCTTGCCTTGTACCTTTTTAGTTGTCCATTTGTTCTATATTTCTTCTTAAACACTCATTTGTAACCAATAGATTTCCTTCCCTAGATTTCAAGTCTCACATCTATCCAGATCCATTATTTCATTCTTTATGGCTTCCATCCAAAACTCATGCTCTTCCAAAGAAAGAGCTTCCTTCACATATCTAGATTCATCATTAGTACAAGATAAACAACATATACAATAAAAATCAGGTGGGCTATACCTATCAACTAGTTTTTATTGTCTTGTAGACCTTAAAGATATAGTAAGAGGCTCGTGTTTTCCTTCCTATAAACTCTTTAAATTTGAACCTTCTTCTTCCTCTACATTCTCTTATCTAACCTATTGTTCTTCCACCTCTGCATCTTCCTACTTTATTTTGGTTTCAAAATGTATGGTTTTATTTTTCTTTTCTTTTGGTTGTACCTAATCAGAATTAACTCAAAGTTCCTTGAAAATCACATCTCTAGAATATACCATTTTCAAGGTTAGAGGATTCCAAAGCTTATAACCCTTAACATTATTACCATATACAACAAAAATATATTTATCTTTGAAATCCAACTTATATATTTTTTTGTTAGGAACGTGAACAAAAGTCTCATAGCCAAATATTCTAATGTGTGAAATAAAGGGTTTCTTACCTATCCACACTTCATATGATGTTTTATCAACCAAAGTAGAATATGGTGACCTATTGATCAAACAAAAAATAGTACTTACAGAGTCATCCCAAAAACACCGATCTAACTAAGCACTACTTAGCACACTTCTAGCTCCATCCATTAATGTCCTATTCATCCTCTCTATGGTACCATTTTGTTGTGATGTATACAGAGTTGTTATATGTCTTACATTACTTGCATGTTTACAAAAGTCATCAAATTCTCTAGAACAAAAGTCGAGGTTTTAATATACAAAAGCACTTTGCTAGGCATGACCACTAACAATGGAAAGATCTGCAGATGTAGGGTTGGCTCCTTGCTTACTCCGAGCTAACTCTATCCAAAGGGAAAAAGGGAAGAGGAAAACATGTTGAAAGTACATTACAGAAAGCATGAAAGGCCATAAGCCAAGAGTACGCATCCTACCACCATCTAACCAACGCCTAACAACTCAAGGAATCATAATCAACAAAAGAAACTAAGAGCACGCACAATAATCACAATACTTCATGCTCACCAAGGATGAGTCAGAACTTCAGGAGTAGCAACTTCATAAATTAATATCACAATATGATTTGAAGATTACATGTGCAACATATTTCACCAATGGAAATAAATATAAAGGTTCCTCTAGAGCCAAACGGTAGGACAAAGAAAAGAAAAAGAGAACATTTGCAGGTAAAACAAAAGAACTAGAAACAACTATATCCCAATCCCCAAAATAAACACACCCAATAGCAACACGAGGTAAAGCAAGATTACTCATTTATATTGATCATCATGAGGTTACAGAGACAGATACAGCTACCCATAGGCTCAAAAAATATTTACCCAATCCTTCTAGGAGTGATCAAAAAATCACAATAGTGTAAATATGTTCCAAACAACATCAACTTACAAATTCAATCTCTGAGGTATTTATAGGATAAGAGAGAAAAGAAGAGGGAAAATAAAGAAGTGGAAGCCTGCAACAAGTGAGATGTGACTGTAGCTTTCAATGTTCTGCTTCAAGTGTTGGTAGCTCATTAATTCTTCTAACTTTTTTGTGTAGGCACTCTTCTCTAAATATTTGAGAAATCAAATCTTGAACATCCTCTGACAAAATAATTATTACTTTTGATTCCTAAAACTGATTTCCCTATGAAAATATCTTTGCCACAATCTTTTGCTTGCTTCACCTCTTATGAAAAATATTTCTCTTTATTGTTGTTCATTTCTTTTGCTGCACACTTTGCAATTTAAAATATTTTCCATGTTGGAATTAAATGCCTAGCCACTTCTATTTTTATATGTTTCCTCTTGATTTTTCTTGAAATTATTTCCTTCTCTTTGTTGTTCATTATTATAGCTTTACTTTGCCTCTTTTTTACTTGCACTTTTTAATTTGTGACTTTGGAATATTAAAATAATTAATATTCATTATCTTTAACTTTTTGTCACAATTACTTCTTCATAATGGTTTTTTACTTTTGCATTTTACATTTGATTTTCTTTAAAATCGTTTCATTCATTTAAATCATTGAAATCTCAAGTTTTAATAATTAAATTACATACAACCCCTTTATAAATATTTTAATATTAAAGTAAACTTTAATATTAAAATAATGTAATTTTAAAAAATGGGCAAACTTGGGAGAGTGAACTTACATTATTTTATATTAAAATAATGTAATTTTAAAAAATGGCTTAACCAATTGCAAGATATTAAATATGCTTGTCACAACTTTTTAGCAAATGGCCGAGCTTGGCTATAAATTTTTCTTTTGTGCTACTTTGGGCTCCCCCAAATCAATCATCAGTTTAATTAAATTGATTAAAATAATATTAAATATCTAGGAGTACCTCTTGTCATTGGTAGGTAGCCCAACTCTTCTTGGCAAAATTTGTTGGATAAGTTGCACAGTAAAGTCAATCATTGGACTCATCGGTGGCTTTCTACTGCTGCTTGTGTGACTCTTCTAAAGTCTATTATCCAGGCTCTCCCTATTTACAGGTATTTTGTTCAGGTGGCTCCTTTGTATTTCCTGAGGGAATTTGATGCTCTCTCACGACAATTTCTTTGGAGTGGTAACTTGCAGTCGGCTAAGTGGAGTCTTGTTAAGTGGGATATGGTGTGCAGGCCGTAGAAAGAGGGGGGCCTTGGTTTGCATTCTGCTATTTTGAATGGGCAAGCTATTGCAGCCAAGTTATATTGGCATTGGTGTACTAGTCAGTATCAGCTTTGGGCCCGTATTCTTACCCACAAGTATCTTAAGGATGTTAACACTTTCGATGTTCCTTGTTTCCCTTTAGAAGGAAGGGGATCTATGATTTGGAATACCCTCAAATTGGGGGCTCAGTTGGTTAAGAAGGGGCTTTTTTGGATATGTCATTTAGGTTCTCAGGCTCTTTTTTGGTGGGATTCTTGGGATGGTCATCCTCCTATTCTTTCTACTTACCCTCATCTCCAGTCTCTTTGTAATCATTTTACTACTACAGGTTGGAATATGATTGAGCATTATAAGTATGTTCAGAATATTAGACTAGCTGCTAGCCTTAGATGGAAGCACTCCTCGGATTGGCCGCTAGGAGGGTCAGAGGAGGATAGACAAGAGTTGTCTCAGATTCTTGCATCATGTGAATGCAATTCCATGATGGGACATGATGTCTTGGCTTGGAGTAATAGTGATTTATCTGGTAAGTACTTTGTTTCAACGGGGTATGGTGAGCTGGTTAGGCAGGTGTTTGGGGACATGAGGTTCCTTGGTGGAAGCAAGTGTGGAACAAATTTTCTTGGCCCAAGTGCAATTTTTTTATGTGGCTGGTGATCCAGAACTGGTGTCTTACTTGGGATAACTTGTGCAAGAGAGGGTTCCAGGGTCCCTCGATGTGTGTTTTGTCCTGCAAAAGTGAAGAGTCTCTCATCTCTTCTTCCAATGTTCCTTTTCTAGGAGCCTTTGGCACCTTTGGTGGGCTGTGTGGAACCAAGCTTGTTGGCATGTCTCTTCTTTAGCAGAGTTCTTTGCCCGGTGGGGGAAGGTCCCTATTAAGACCTCTTTTCTTAAAGTTACTTGGGCTCTTGGACTGACTTTTATTATCTGGCATATCTGGCTGGAGAGGAATCGCAGGATTTTTCAAGATGTGAAACTGTTTGTCCAACATTTGTGGTGGAAGATTCTTCATTCTTTGGGAGAAACTATTTTGGCTAAGTGTGACTTGGCTGAGTTTGTGGATCCTGGAGAGCTTGCCTGTTGTACTCATCTTAATCTTCCTCTTCAAAGGGGTGTTGCTCAAAGTGTTGGTTAGATCATGAGAAATAGATGTCGACATCCTCTTCGGAAGATAAATAGGGAGGGGCGTTGGCATCCTCCTCCTCAGGGTGTGTTTAAAATCAACACAGATTGTTCTTCTCGTGGGAATCTTGGTCATGCTGGTATTGGAGGTGTTGGGCGGACTAGTTCTGGGACTATTGAGATTATCTTTTTAGTTTATAAGGGTTGGTATACTAGCAATGTGATAGAGGCTCTTGCTATTTTATGTGCTGTGGAGTGTGGTTGTGTTATTCGGTGGAGACATATCATTTGTGAATCTGATTCTCAGGTGGTGGTGACTTTGCTGAAGAGGCAGCAGTTAGAGGATGTCAGTTGGCATTTGGCTGTTATTATAAAATAGATTCTTAATCTGTGTGTTTCCTTGGATTCTGTATCTTTCTATCATATTCCTCGAGAATGGAATGGGGTTGCGGATTATTTGGCTAAATGGGCTTCTGATTATTTGCATGATTGGAATATTGTGGAAAGGGGTCAATTACCCCTGAATTTGTCACAAAAGTTGGACCAATTAGTGGAGATAGACAGGGATGTGTAATGCCCTTGCTTTGTACTGCTCTTTTTTGGTTTGAATAAATTTTGACCCCTCTTTTAGTTAAGAGTGAATACTTGTTGGGGAGAATTTTATTGAGTGCCGAAGGATTTTAAATAATACATTGGCTATCATGGTGAGTCACGTCACTTGACTTGACATATTACACAATGGCAGAGCTTTGATTTAATTACTTTATCATACTCACAACTCCCTTTGCATTTAATTATTCCTTTTTATTGCTAAGTTGGAGGGCCTAACCAATGGTGCTCCTTTGCTTTCTGCTTTCCCTTTTCAAACACTAAAATCTCCTGCAAACCGTTCGATCAAAATAGATTAAGGATGGTTGTGCATTCTAAAGCTAAAACCCAAATTCATTTCCTAAACAATAGGGCAACCTCTATTTACCAAATTTCTGTTATAAAATGTTGAGCTTCCCATGTATTGGCTATTATACTTGTTGATTTATCTTTGCAATTTGAAGGAGAACTTCATGTGTACAATGTCCCTTTGTATAAATTAATGTAGCTCCCAAATTTGTTTGATTGTAGTTCCCAAATTTGTTTGATTGTAGTATTAAATCATTGGATAGAGGTGTCATTTCACTTGCTGCACTTTATCTTGTTATTGGCAAATTTGATATTAATTATGTCTTGTTGTGCCTCATTCTTATGTTATCATTTTTGAAGTATAGTTTGTCATATTTATAGAGATTACAATGCCATGGTTGAAACAAACACAACATCATAATTTATTTCGGTTGAAGGCATCACTTTGGATTGTTGAAACCTCTAGTTAAATTGGCATTTAAATGTCTAGTGGGGGTAGGGCTAGGGCAGAGCAATTTTTTGTGGTGACCATAAAATGGTCAACACCTTCTTTGAACAATCTTCCATGAGACATCATCCTATAAAGTCTCAAAACGATGGGAGGGGAAGGCTAGCCTTCGCTGCAAACCCAAATTGAGCACTCGCAGGTGCATAAATAGGAGTTGAATACTGCACTGGAACCTCTAGTAGAATAGGACCAATAGACTCAGCACTCATCAACATGAGTTGAAGGGTGTCCAATTGTCGAGCCGCCAACACTGGGCCTTGAGAAGAAAACCATCAAGAGAGATCTTTAAAGTTGCAGCATCCTAGAGGGATCCAACTCAGGAACAAGGGCCTCTAAGGTCTCATTAATAGAGTCTTCCTCAAGATAAAAATCACCAACAATTAAATGATCGTGGAGGGCATTCCTCCACCAAGTCGCCTCACCCTTCTTACAATGAGAATGGGGGCACTATGAAGCAAGGTGTCCAATAGCAAAGCATCTCCTGCAACGAAAGAGAAGACCCTCATAGTTGAGTGTTTCAGTCCACGGTTTATCCCCAACAAGCAAGACAATAACCCTAGGCAAATCCTTAGAGGTAACAATGTCCATGAGAATATGGGCATACATAGTATGGCCAAAGTTTGCAAACACTACATCCTCCTGTAATAAACGACCAAGAGCATTGCCAATAGATTCAAAGTATGAAACTTCCCAGTATTAGAGAGAGAGAGAGAGAGAGAGAGAGAGAGAGAGATTGGGTAGTTTGTAAGATGCTAACCCAAATTTTTTAATTTTACATACAAGGATATCAGCATTAGCATCAAAAGCAAAACCAACTAAATGTCTTAACACTTTCTGATCACCCAGATCCCAGTATGGGCAAGGTGATAGCATACAATGCTTAGCTTATACAAAGCAATTATGCAACAATGAAATTACAGTTCATCCGTTGCGGCGGGCATCCACAAACTGTGGGAATTCTCCACTTTCACAGTGGGTAGGAAAAGAAGAAAGAAATTACAAAGCCATCCACTTGTTCAGTGGGAATACTCCACTTATTCAGTGGGTGAGAATAAATTAAGAAAGTTCTTTCCTCCACACTGGTGGTAAACCATCCAGGGGTAATTAAGTGAGTTTGCATAAAGATGATTACAATGAAATTAATGCAATAATAATCAAAATTATAGAGATTAGAGTTTGATCACGACAATCAAATAAATTGGAGATCATTGAGATTTTACCATGCTCAACATCAATATCAAAAACTGAGTCATTGACTGTCCAAGGCAGATAATTTTGAGTTCTTTTGCTGATCAGAACTGAACTGATGTAAAATTAGAAAATTGCCCTTTGCTGTACAGCAACCTGAACCAAATTAGCTTCACCAATTGAACAATAATGAATAGGTTCCTTTCAATAATGCACATATCCAATAGCAATTAGAATATAGTTACAAAACAAGACGCTGACATAATCAAGGGATAGTTTACATCAGAAAAATCATAAGTCTTGCCATGTCTGTACTGCCCTTGAAGCATTAAGAACTCTTCACAAATACCAAATACTGCCCAGTTGTATATACAACTGCATTGTTACAAGAAGCTTTACCCACCTAAAACAATCACTATCCAACCAATATCAACACTAAAATAACTGATATTAAACTCAGTTCAAGGAAAATCACCCTAGCTGCTATACGGACCCTCAGAAGTACGGTAGTACTTATGACATATCAAATAAATACAAATCTCCTCATTGATACTTCTAATATTGATGCTTAAAATAAGCAAATACTTCCCAGACTTCAGCAACTTCAAATGGACCAGAATCTTATTATATCAAAATTTGCCCTCCATGAATGGTACAACAGAAGTATGGCCCAGCCAAGGAAAAGCTAAAGAGACAACAAGATACTAACACCAATCACTTCAAAAACTCCATTACAGACAAATAAATTAGAATCACAAACCAAAACTCCATACAAACATTCAACTCATAAAACTCAATGGCAAACCCTGAGTGAGCTTGCTCCAATCTCCAACCAACACCAACTTCAGCTAGGGTGGATCTCTCACCACTGAAACTGATCTACTCCAAGAGAGTTTTTGTCCTCAAGAAGAATTTATACAAGAGGGTTTCCATCCTCAAGAGAAATGGAAGAACTCGTAGGTTTATTCCGGCAACATAACAATACAAATCATAAGCCTCCTCCAACAATCAGCCCCTCTCCTCCTTTTATAGCTTTTTGAGGGAAATAGAATATTATTTTATTTTATCTCTTCATATTTCTTCTCAAAAATATAAAAATAATTCATTGTGTGCACAACTTAAAGTCACCTTATTAATTAAAAGCTCATTTTAGCTCCAAAGACCCCTTTTATCAAAATAAAAGAAATATTTGATTCACAAATCCCCAATATGATGCATCCATGATTTAAAGCTTTTCATCCCCTTTCCAGCGAGCTATAACACTTATGTGTTAAATGAATATTTCCCAACCTTTTTAGCTTAAGTGCAATAATTAATTGTTTAGCTCATTAAATCAACTGATTTTACGGAAAATCTCAAATATCACCAAACTGCAAAATTAAGCATACCAACATACTCCATGATGTTTAGGAAGATGAATGATGCCTTCAAGGTGACTTTCTAAAAATAGACGGCTCCTCCAACAATCTTGGAGAGCAAACCAAGAACCTGATCAAACATCAGAAAGCATCACTATGACCCTGAACATCCACTGAGTTCATTGCCATAGAAATTTTAGGTCATTTCTAGAAGGAAACCCAATTTTATAATTAATATTACACTAAGTTGCAATAATTAAATATAACCTTACGCAATCTTAGTGAAATATTAATTAATTATTAGAATAATAGTCCCAAGCCAAAATAAGCACTAGAAATGCACTGATAAATAACTTTGACCAATCCCTGATGGAATGAAGACTTAGACACACAACTATTCTGCAGAAAGAACCACGACCACTCCAAGAATTTTGGAGTTCTTCCAACATGTCGGATAGCCTTCACAAGACTACGAACAAACAAAAATGCACATAATAATCAATGTGCCAAAAATGGAACATTACATACTCTGACCCAAATAGGCATAATACTTTAGGATTCTATTAAATGGTTGGAGGAGGGAAACCACGGTTTGAGTGAGATAGAATGTTGTCCCCACATCTAAACCCCACCATTCAACGCATGCTTCCTATCATCTTCTGATTGAAAGGAAGCAATAAAAAATCCCCTAGCACGAGGATATAGCTTAATCCTACCCTCAATGAGAGGCCTCCAGGATTCCAAAACCCATTTATTCAGTTTTGGGAGGAGAGGCCAAAAGTGATTGAACTTGCATATGAGGGCTCGACATTTAAAGTATTTGTCATTATCTAGCACATCATGTTCACAAATGACGACATGGGAGGATGGAGAATAGGAGAGGGGCTAAAGTTTACCCTGTAGAGATGGGCGAGCAGATCATGTCGAATGGCAGGGCCTAGGAGCACCAACAGGGACCCCTACCCTAGCAATAGTTGCATAGGTTTTAGGGAGGTCATACAACACTACACCATGCACTGGAGAAGAGGCATGAGTAAGAGCAGGTTGTGCAATGAAATCCACATAGGTGGGCAAAGAAAAATCCACGCTAAAACTCAAACTAGCAGGAAATATGGCATCAGAGATGGCCACAAAGGGGCGTCACAACTTCCATAGGCATGACATTACCCATCTCAAGCGGTGGAAATTCCACCTTTGATAGGGCAAGAGAATCAAGAGCGGCATGTGGCAAGTTCATTTCAAAAATTAAGGGAAATGAACAATTAGTGGAATATGAAATAAAAATTAATTCGAGAAATAATGAGTAAGAAATGGATTATAACTATTAATGCAATGAAGTGGGATTTAAGCAAATAGCTAAGCAATATAAATGAACAAAGGAGTAGGGTTATTTAGATAGAAGATAAAGTAAATAGTGAAGTAGTAAGTAAAGGAAGTGAGACAAAATAATAAGAGGTAATACATTATATAATTAATAAATTAGTGGGAGTGAACAAGGGATAAGTAATAAAATTGAAGGGGATGGAAGTATGAAATTATATGATCAAGATTTCCGAGTGATTGCTTGTTGATCTTATTTTATGAGATTTAAAGATAGATCACACACTCATATAGTGCAGGTTTGTAGCTACCTTAATATTTATTGACGTGGCCATATGGTTGAGATGGGTTAACCATTGTATGGCTCTGCCATATGGTTAAAGCTAAAACTCAGAGAGAAAGCATACTGAGATGTTATAAGAATATTCAAATTCTAATGCCTATATGTATGAAGAGACATTCTAAAGAAACAATGGGTGGATGAGGATTGTTTTACATTAACTACCATCCCTCACATTTGTAAACTACCATGCTGAGTTTGGAAATAAGCATGCAATATAACTAACATTGTATGAAGCCATAGTAAAGAATAACTTATAAAGAACACAGTGTCTTGTATTGGTATTTCTTCAATGAGTAAATAAACTCATTTGGATCAAAAATTTGCTAATGTTGGTTTCATGGACATTGGTGACATGTTGTAAACCTATGTGTGTGAACTATGAAGCTTCTGATTCCCTTAATTGGATATGTCGATGAGGCCAAAGAGTTCGTTCCCTGAGGAATAAGTCAAGGTCTAGAGATGTGTCATGATATAAAGAGCTTGCCCTATTAGTACAAGAATGTAAGTTTGTGGCATTGAGTTGCTGTCATTGCCACAAATTAGTAAGGTTATAGTAACACTTGTAAATTGAACTAAATTATTAAGATATAAATATACTTGGTGCCTGAATTTAATATGAACAAACGTCAATAGGAAAGTCAAGAACAATAACAGATTAATTAGTTTGGTCATTTTATTCGTGTTCCGTAAAGTAGACAAGATTATTAAGATTTGGGATGTGTTACGCTTTAATAATAAAATTATAATCCATATTTAAAAAGAAAATAATAGTAGTAACCAAGGGTGGTTATTACATACAACTCGCTATATTTCTGCCCTCTAAAATCATTTGAATGTCATACTTTGATCTACAATATAGGTGTCTATGATTCATATTAATCACCCAAAATAACTTTGAACAAGCAAAGAACATTAATAGGGCAGTGCAGGGCAATGAAGTTTGCCAATCCCACTTCATAAATTGATGCACAAACTAGAAGCTGAAACTTTAAGAGCAATGTTGGAATAGAAAGAGATTGTACTGCCCCTTAGTGACAATACTGAACCATGCTACCTTCAGATGCTTAAACAATTAATGGTGATATGTAATAAGTTTTGAACAGCTACAAGTATATGCCACATTAAAAGAAGCTTTAATTTGAACACATGGAAAATCCTATCGAACAAGATAAGTATGATTCAGAAACCAATATGTTCATCCATCCAAGACCATTGAGGTTCCCTACATTCAAAAGGCAGGTTTTTGAGAGATGAATATTTAATAATTCCTTACCCTTGAAAGCATGCTCAGTCATGGTCTATATTAGCAAAACGAAGAAATGGCTAGGAGGGGTGCAAATTGGTTTGGACAACTATAATGACTTCCAAGCTTGGAACATTAGACATCTGAACAAAAGACATTTTATGCTACAGAGGGACAACAAGAACATTCTGTCAAGCCTATACAAACATCGTTACAATTCTCTGACATGTAATCCTTCTTAATTAAGATTAGTTGACACGTAAGCTAAAATATTATGATCCCTTCACAGCACGGTTGATTGTGTTCTACTTAACACAAAATTAACTGAGACAACATGCAAAATGTTCTTCATTGTTTTCCAAAATGTAGTAGAAATTGCATATTAATATTACACAAATGTTCTTTACTTCCATTTTGACACTACAATGTTGTATGTGGAAAGATCCTTAACTAATATTCGCAGGTAGCTAGGTGATTTCTAAGTCCTTTAGGCTTCCACTTCCTTTTTGTCCTTACTATGCCTAGTTTATTTCTAGTTGTCTCTGTTCACTTGAATGAATTGACATACACAAATACTTCAAGCACAAGAAAATGCCACCAAGAATAGCCATGCTAGCACAGGCAAGGAGAATCATATATCATATTCAAAATTTACATGTCTTGCTTAACTGCAAGTATTAAGCTAACACGGGATTGTATCAGTAAAAATAGTAATGGGCACAAACTAGCATAAGAACATACACATCAGAAGACCTAACATTAAAAAAGTTTGGGCAATGGCACTGCCTAGAGCTGTCCTTTTGAAGGACAAAATTCAAAGACCAAACATATGGTGCAAAAACAATCATGATTTGTTGACTACCCAAGCTCCCACAGATGTGATTTACTAATGACCATAAATATGCATTACTTTGACCAGTATGAGTAATAATTTGCATGCTAGGAATTCCAAAAACAGGAACAGCTAAATGTGCGCAATCAGGATAGACCAAGGTTGCAGAAATTATGTGAAGAAAAGAAAATCCTCAAGGAACAATAAAGATAGAACATTCAAAACAGTCATACAAAGGTAGAATAATAATAGAAAATACTTTTTAAAGAAATTGGTATAACTTAAAATATGCTATGGTTTTGGCTGGACACAATTTGACAACAGTGATGAAATTAAGTAAAAAATCTGCAAAAATGATGGAAAAACATTTCATGTTTCATGCTTAGTGTCTAAAGCTCATAAAGTCAGAAAATGGAAAAGCGTATCAATAACTAAACAGGCTGAATATCATCCAATATTGAAATAAGTAAAAATGTCACATGCAAATAGATAAAGATTTGCCCTAAACCAAAGCTTGTAAAGGCAGAAAATGTAAAACCCTGTCAATAATTAAACAGCCAGGATATCATCTGATAAAATAAGTAAAAATGTCATGTAAATAAATATAGATTGTGCCAAATCAATTAAGACTCAAATTTTCATTTGTCACAAAATTCCTTCAAATCTGAGGAAAAGTCAAAATCAAAGAACTCATTGAACAGCTTGGACATGATCCAAACCTGAAGTAAAAATGTATACGCAGCTAGACCATCATTTGTCCAGACTTGACCAGATCTACAATTATCAATATATTCATGCTCCAAAATTTAAAATCTGGGTAACTCAAATGTACTCTACAATTTTCCTACTGGATCATTTAATCTCCAACAAATAGAGAATGCATAAAGCAGTCTAATTTTGCATCATTTCCTTGAGGCTAGAGCATAGATGGAAAATATATTACCATACTTTTCACCACCAAACCTCCAGACAAAATCAATCCATACTGGGAAAAATAGAGCACGTCTGCATGCTATAGAACATCACTCTATACCCCTTTTTTCGGTTCGAAAGTTCTCAATTTGCTCGGGGATCCAATATTGTAATTGCGCAAAGCAGCATCAATGAATCCTTGAAGCCCTGCATCCATGATAAATAAATACACAAAGGGCAATGGAAAGTAAATCATATGAGCAAAGAGAAAACCAAGGTAAAGTACAGGCAGATAAGCATTAGTTCCCCAAACTAGACAGCCAACTAGCTATGCTTGAAATAATGATAGTCTATATAGTTTAAATAAGGATATAGGCAACATTTCCTATTCATTTACCTTCCCCTTTCCCTACATCTTTCTTATAAGAATGGGCTCTTTCGCATATAAGTACACAATGAATTATGATAACCCTGTATTTTCACATGTTATAAATAGAGGGATTTAGCTGGTTCAAGCTAAAAACACTTAACCAATGTCACATTAAATGGTATGGGTAAATGCATAAGCATGATGCAACTCAACCTTTATGGGTGTAGAAGAGTTCAACAGGAAATTTGTGCTAGAATCAGTTCTGCTTTGGTATTGTCTGAGTTACACCAAAATAAATACAAATTGCATGAAAAGGAGGCATTAAGGAACATCTGAAGAACTAAAGCAATGAGATTGCACTATCGTATGCTAGTATTCCCCAATGTGCAGTCTTGACTAGGTATAGAAGGAGGTCTGCAGCCAGCATGCAATAGGGATTGTACTTGCACAAGATGCAAAACTTATTGGTAAGCACCTACCATTTTGAGACATTCAATCAAGTAGTAAAGACCTATAAGCAAGGTTGCATGGACATGGATACGGTATCGGATACAGATGTGGTATCCGATATGGATACAGCTATTTTTCAAGATCCTAATCTGGATATGGTTGCTGGATACGGCAATATATATATATAAACTAATTAAAAATTTAAAAATATAAACAAATTTTAATATTAATAAAAATTAACTATATTAAATATGAAACTGTATTTCGTAAGGACACAATTAATAAAAATGAAATAATATTAATTGATGCAACATTCACATAGACATTCCAGTTATAACTTTAAGTTTTAACTTTATAACACCTATTTGATCTAATAAATAATCGGCGCGCACACAGTTGAAAAGCCTTGGAAGACGTTGCAAACTTGAGTCAAAGGAAGTTGTGCGAAAGTGTGTCCATTTGAAATAAGACGTTGACAGACTTATATACTAGTCGAAGGAAGCAAATCCCATTGATGGTGGTGCATTTTGCAACCGACGTTTTAAAATTTTCATTGGTTTTAGGCTTTTAGCCTACTCTACAGGAACCGGCGTTATATATATAACGCACGCTCGAAGTGCCTATACCCTGTGCGTTCACTACCGCCTTAAACTCCTGAGATTTTTTAAACGTTTTACAAAAAATGTCGAACAGAAAATGTAAGGCGTGCGAGGGCTTTTTTTTTCATTTTTTTAGTAACATTTATCGGGATACGTTACAATTTTTCTAGAACACCAAATCTCGATGTATCCGGTGCGGCTGTAAATATGCCCTAATTCTAGGCACTGGTAGGCACGGTATCCGGGCCATATCCAAGTTGTACCGTACCCGTGTTCGTATGGGGTACGCTGGTACGCATACCTGGGGAGGGGAGGGTGGCGTATCTGCAACATTGCCTGTAAGACATGTTTGAAGGAAGATTTATATGATGCAAAATCTGTTAGAAAGTGCACACTAGTTTTTACTTTTTTGACAAATAAAAATTGAATTTACATCAATTTTTTAGAGAAAACTATAAGAATTTCTAACATCCACGTTTTGGATCACACTCTGATCCAACATCACATCAGGATGATTGCTAGAAAATTATGAAAATTGCAGATTCTAAACACGATTATTTGTGTTCAGAATCTACAATTCTAAACACGATTATTTGTGTTCAGAATCTACAATCTTCATTATTTTCTGCCAATCATCGTGATGATGGATCACAGAGCGTGATCTGAAACCTTGATGTTAAAAATTCTTATGCAGTTTTCCCCATTGATCTGTAAATTCATCATTATGGACCGTGAAAACCTGTTACTCCTAAAGCAACAATTGTCTATTCTAATTACAAGCAATATAACATTGAGAAAATCAGTGTTGTATTATGGTACCTGCCTACAACAATGTCCCATAACCATCAAATACATGTGTCATGGCTCATGAATGATATATGGAAATTTAAAATTTCCATTTGAAGTGTAATATGTGCATTCCTAATGGCAGATATGTAGACAGAACCCTTAATGCAGCATTGCAAACACAACATTCCCAATTTGAAGGCCATTTGAAGAGGGATACAATTATTTTATAGGGATATTTATATTGGCTTAAGACGATCAACAATCGAGTATGTGGAGAGATGGGTTTGTAAATATACAGTGCAAAATATCTAAGCCAACAGATAGAAAGTAAGAATTACATAATTCTTAGGTGAGCTACCAAGGACAACAAGATAAATTGAAATTCATTATATCTTTGTAATGGCAGATATGTTCTACAAGCATACAAGCAAAAACCGGGAATACACTGTGGATAACCAAAATAAATTGCTGCCTGGAAGGCTGGAACCAAAACCATGCCGAGTCAAATTGTTGGGTCTGTTTTTTGAACAAGCTGATATTTTGATTGAAAAAATCCAGAGTTGCATGGACACGGACTATTTTTCAAGACCCCTAATATGGATACGGTACGACATATAGATATATATAAAATTTAAATTTAATAATAATATAATTTAATATAAATAATACATATTTAACAAATATATAATATATTAATAAATTAAACTTAATAAACAATAAACTTAATTAAAAAAGTTGCAATCTAATAATAAGGAATAAATGTTAAATGTAAAAAACTTAATAAATAAATAAAAGTTTACAATGTAAAGTAAAACAAAAAAGTCAAAAATTAAAAAAAGTTATCACCAATTAAACAAATTTGCCTCTTCCTCCATTGCTTGTTGACACTATATCTCCAACTTTAGAATGAACGCAATTATTTGAGTAAATACGATCGTGTAGAAAGACATATTTTTGATTGTGTGTGTGCTAGTCCAGAGTAGTTCCCTGCAACAAGAAATCAGTATGCCAGGTCATGGAGCAGTTGCTTGCTGCAATTTTTCACATTCTAGGGTTAATATTTTTGGGATGCGGCACAAATATCATGAGAATGCCATATCTCTGTGTATCCGGGACAGGAAAAAAATAAGGTTTTTTGGGTACGGCTGAACACAGTATCCAAGACATATCTAAGTCGTATCCTACAAGTATCCGTATCCGATATGGCAATATGCATACCAGGGGAGAGGGGGTGGCGTATCACTTATAAATACCTGGTTTTTTGAGGTTTTGCTTCATTATTAAAGTCTTACACTTCAGAATCAAAAAATTTCAGACCATGAGTGAAGTAAAAAAATTGCAGATTAGGGATTGGAAGGATAGTTGACATCAAACAATTACGACCTACCCTAGGGCAAATCCTTTCTGCTATTTTTTTGTTTTCCATACTCCTTAACTCATTTGATGATAAGGATTTGGCCATCTTGCACGAGGCATTTGATGATCATGACCGCAGTCAGCAATATGAGAACCAAGATATGGGCCAACAGCTTTGCATTCTACAGCCTCTTAACCTCATAGGCTGACTGCGTTTTCAAGTTTTGTTTTGTGCTCTAAGTTGTAAGTTGTAGTTGACTGAGAATTTGAGACTCATTGAGAATATGAGTGTAGGCTTGAGACGAAGTTTAGAATTAGTAATTACATTGAACAAATTCTATCTTCTCTTATGTTTGTTTCTATTTCCATGCACTGTGTTTGGCATGAAATAACAATAATAGTTTTGTGTTCCCTATTTTTACAAACATTTCCATGCACTGTGTTTGGCATGAAATAACAATAACAGTTTTGTGTTCCCTATTTTTACAAATATTTCAATGTTTCTTAGTTTGCCAAGTTTTTCCCTTGTTTTTCATGTTTTTAAAATTAAGAAACTGAATTCCATTTACACTTTCAGTTTGCCATGTAAATGGTATGCTACTATATGTTCCACTATGGAAACTTTGATCCCTTGCAAAAATTCTTTCAGAAGGCAGCAAGCAATCAAATTCATCTTTGACTTTAACTTTTGACTTTTGAGGCACTGATGCACTACCTTTCAAACAAAGTCAAATGAATAATTCATGTGGTTAAAATAATGCAACTACCAGCAATACTAAGCCATGTATGTTGCAATACATAGACTGAAAAGCTGTCCCATGTTCAGTATGGAAGCAACAGACGAATGCATAGCACCATTTGTTGAACTCCTTCTAATATAATGTAAGCATTTCAAATTGTTTGCACCTTTATATTAACTGTTTTAATAGTGACATCTGCAAAAGAAGAGAGACAATTGAAAAAGCACACTTACAGAATATGGGCAATACAATAGAGACAAATGAAGTACTTAGCCAAAGTACAAAACAATACATAAGCAGTGGCACGATCAACACAAAAGTGTGTTGCTTATTTCAGATAGGTGACTATGATGAATTAACTTGAGAGAATCATAGGAATTAACTAGAGAGAATCATAGGAAGAAACCACTAGGATATACGGGTATGTTTCCTTCATGCCAATCAAAGAAACTACCTTCACACATGGAATGCCTATAAATAACCAGACAACATTAATTTGCAATTTTGAATGATAATAATTACAAATAATAAGAAGATACGGCAAGTCACCAAACAAGTTCATAAATTGAGATGAAATGCAGAAAAAAAAATAGAATATCAGATGGGTCCAATATGTTCCAAACCAATATTCTAAAGACAATGGGATTTGTAATGATTGTAAATAATGATTAGCTACGCTCTAACTTACAGATTAGAAACATTTTGCGTGGCATGTTAATGAATTTTCCACCTAAAATTACTTGCCACGCAAAAGGATGATTTTACCTTTTCCAGTGAAAATGTATACAAGAATTTAAATTAAATTCAAGGGTTATTTTTTAAGGTAAATGTAATTTTTATGATTCTATGGCCTTAAAGCAAGATTAATCATACACTAATTTAGCAAAATATAAAAGCAAGGTTGACTATGTTCTAATTTAGCAAGTAAAAATAACATTAAGGTGTGCCAATTGTTTGGCCAACTATAATTAGTTCTATGTTTGGACTACATACATTTCCATAAAAGCATAATGTTTAGACTATAGTCTATAGCCACACAGAAAACATGAGCATTGTCATAAGACTACAAATATTGTTAGCCTGCATTCAGTCCATTTTATCTGACATGCAAAGCTCATAGCCTCATTATGCTCTAATTTGATAAGCAAAGTTAATTGGTAAGAGAAGTAAACTGTCTTTACCAAGTATGACTATGAAGCATATATACTTCCTCAAAGGCAGTAGAAATATTGTATTGAGGCCGTATGAATATCCTTTGATTCCATTTTGATACCACTATAAGTATATTTTATATGTATTGGTCCTTAACTATGTTCAACAGCATTTCGGGGACGGGGACGGGGGGACGCGTTTCGGAGACACCAGTCCGAGGGCCAAAATTTTTGGGGACGGCGGGGAGACGGCGATATATATATCATAGTTGAAAAACTCGCCAAATTAAAAAAACTCAATTGCTTAAATTCCATTAAAAATGCATTTTTTTTTGCAAAATTCAATGATAAGATGCATCCAATAAGTCAATAAATGAGTACATAAAAGAAAAAAGGTGAGTCTAGTTGTATTTAATTGATTTGAAAGCAAATTGGGTACAAAATGGCTATGTCTAAAATCTTGAAACCCTGAATTTGGCTAAATTTGAAACCCTGAAACCCTGAAAATTTGGTTAAGTCTGAAATCTGATGGATCCTCCAAAATCTAGAATCTGCATGTTAAATCCCATGGATCTAGAACCTATCTCAAACATCTTGACAATATATTTCAAAATATTTAAAGTATAAGAAATTCAATACTTAAATATATTTTGAAATATACTGACCAAACGTGTCTGGCAAATTATATACTTAAACTAAACTAAAATAAGAATCGGAAACGTTTTGGATTTTTTGAGTTTACAGGGGACGCCAAGGGGACATCCCCAACCGCCCCCCCCCCCGTCCCGAAAATGTCACAGGGGATGTTTCTGGGGCTGGAGGAGGTGGGGACGCGTCCCTGTGTAACCTTGGTCCTTAACTAATTTTTTCTGGTAGGCAAGTGATTTATAACCATCCCAAAACTGCTCTTCATTTTGTCCCTCCTATGCACAGTTCATATAAAATAATATCTCTATTCCATAGTTACCGGATACTCCACCCCCTCTCCCTTGGTACGTGTATCGCCATATCAGATACAAATACTCATAGGATACGGCTCGGATACGTCTTGGATACCATATCAGGCCATACCAGAAAAACCCTATTTTTTCCTGTGTCAGATACGCTCAGATGCGGCATTCTCATGATATTTGTGTCCTATACCAAAATATTAACCCTAGAATGGTAAAAATTGCCGCAAGCAACTATTCCATGACCTGGCATTCTGATTTCTTGTTGCAGGGAACTACTACAGACCAGCACGCACACAATCGGAAATATGTCTTTCTATGCAATTGTATTTACTCAAATAGTCGGATTCATTCTAAAGTTGGAGATATAGTGTCAACAAGCAATGGAGGAAGAGGCAAATTTTATTAACTGGTGATACTTTTTTTTATTTTTGGATTTTTTGTTTTACTTTACATTGTAAACTTTTATTTTTTATTAAGTTTAATACATTTAACTTTTAATTTAAGTTTAATTTATTAATATATAATATATTTGTTAAATATATTATTTATTGCTAATCTATCTATCTATCTATATATATGTCGTATCTAACATCCGTGTCCATGCAACTCTGCCCTATTCTCTTCATTGTGAACCTTGGCATGCTTTTATATAAGCAGGATTGGTCTCTCCCTTATGTGCCATGCAAACAGGTCTTCAAGAAATTTATTAGGATGATTAAAAGAATTGATGTACATTAAAACCACAAGCACAAGAGAATGTCCCAAAAAATAACTAGGCATAGATGTGAGTACAACCTTGTCAACAACTTATTAAAATTTCAGGTATCCTACTTAGCTACAAGACTAAGATCATACAGAGGATTATTTCTTCTGAACAAAAACATTTTGAATTGACTCTTTTAGTAGGATAGGAGGTGTTTACTCGAAACTTAAAAGGGAACAGTTGATCATAGTATTTCAAGAAAAACATAACTCTTGTTGTGCATGGTACAAGTAGGAAAAATAGTAATGGTTACTACAAAGTACAAACAACCAAAGGACATGCACATAAGAAGATTTAACAACAGAAAAAATCACGCAATGGTGCTACATTCAAGTTCTATTCTCTTGAAAGACAAATCTCCAGGACCAAAGATATGGTGCAAATTTTATTCTGTTTTGCTGACTGGACTAACTCTTATTGATTTGATTTGCTAATAAGTGCTAATATACGTTACACTGACCAATATGAGATACGTTAATATGAAATATCACTATAATCCAGGGTTCAGTAAAAGAAAATTGATTCAAAGAAAACATGCAAAAGAAGCAAGGTTGGTGATAACAGAAGCAAGAAATCAAGCAAAACACTGGTACAAATGTAACATACACAAAGAAAATTGTATTAATGTTGTTAGCAAGAAAATACCTGTGTCTTCAAGAATGCTTATATACTAGCAGGTTGAAATTTGATAATAGTCATGACAGTTGGGAAAAAATCTGTAAAGATGACAATAAATCATTTTCAAGTTTTGTGTGGTAAATTTGTTAAGTGAAGAAATAACAGAGCTTATTAATAATCAAGCATTCTGGAGAAAAACAAATTAAGAATGTCATGTAAATACATAAAGATTTATTCCAACCTAATCAAATCTCCTCTTTATTCATTTGTTAAAAGCCAAGGAAATGTTACAACACCAAAAGAATTACCAAACAGCCTAACTAAAGTAAAAATACAATGCAATATACCAAAATTAGGCCTAACTCGACCAAATTTCCAACATATTCACACTAACAAATGTTTCAGAAGCTAAATACTCTGATGAACTTCTACAGTTTTCCTACTTGTTTAGGGCAATGCCAATTTTATTCATATGATCTTCCTACTTATTTAGCAAGTGCCAATTTTCTTCATAGCCACAGTGAGAGGTGCTTGTCTAATCATTGAATCTCCACCAGATAGAGAAAGCATAAAGCATTTTGTTCTCACATGTATTTTGATCACTTTGAGATTAGACCATGAAGACAAACATATCACCAGGCATTACAATGTACGTCAACCACCTGCCCTGCAGACAAAATCAATGTATACTGGCAAAAAATAGAGGACAATTCCATGCTGTAAACATCACCTGGTAGTCCTACTTGAGGTTTAAAGGCTCATTCGGCTCAGACAAATCTGACAGTGACATAGCGACAGAAGCCTGGGTATGAATCCTTGAAGACCTGCGTTTGAACTTTAACAAATAAACACACAACAGGCAAAAAGAAAGCAGCTAAGCATAGGTTACCATAACTAGACAAGCTACTACTTAAGAATCTAAGATGCCAATTACAACATGTTATGTAGATATAAAAGATGGGCATCATTTCACCTGTCCCTAAATCTCTTCCATATAAGCATCTCATCTTTCACAGTAGGTGCAATGGTAACCATGTATTTTTTTAATCTAAAATAGTGGGCCTTAATATGGTTCAATCCAAAAAAAAACCACTGTAGCATTTTTAAGAATCGTGACATATGTGAATGCTTCCAAAGTTGAACATCATGCAACTCAATCTTTATGGGTCTTGTAAATCTGTCCTAGGCGATTTCAGTATTGATTTGGTATAGAATGAACTACCTTGACAACAATACAATTTGTAAGGATAAGGAGGCAAAGCTTTTAAAGAAACAATGCTAGCACTACCCAATGTGCAGTCTCCATCAGGGATAAATTTTCACATGTGATGTGTATAAGCATGCAATTGGAATTGTACTTACAAAAGGTGC
Organism: Cunninghamia lanceolata; assembly: GCA_027924645.1. Lineage (NCBI taxonomy): Eukaryota > Viridiplantae > Streptophyta > Pinopsida > Cupressales > Cupressaceae > Cunninghamia > Cunninghamia lanceolata. The sequence goes on from BSBN01000892.1 coordinate 1,269,917, forward strand.
AGAACCTAATACCTAACATTTAGAGGCCTTCAATGAAGTAGTGAAAAAATTCAAGGCATATTGCAAAAGGAGATGTGCACAAGTCCAAAGTTGTTAAGCAGTGAGCATGTTAGTTGTGTGACAAAGAAGCGAACGTTTGCTGTGAGTAGAAACCATTTGACTATCTATAAATGAATATTAATTTGAGAAAAGCAGTCATACAAAATGGTCCCTGCCTCAACAATGTCACATAACTATCCAATGTGAAAATGGGTTTGGAAATAGAGTAGCTCATTTTTATCCTTGCCACCAATTTGCACTATTTCTACTGTTGTATATAGCAGCTCTTCATTTGCAAAATGGAAAATACAAATGTGTAAAAGACAATATTTTCTGAGTTGTGTATATTTTTAGACATCATCATGATTCATCAATGAGATATATAAAAAATCTCATTTCAAGGATGGCTTGCTATATCACCTTGGCAATTTATGCATTACCTAAAGACAGGTATAGAGACTGATTCTTTATGGTATTACAAAACTTTCCATAATTGCAGCACATTTGTGGAAGAATCTTACGGGCATCCTATAAAGATAGTTCTATTAGCTAAAGATGGTAAATGATTTGGAGAGATGGTTGTGTAGATATATATTGTGCAATATATCCAAGACAACCAATTGGAGAAGAGGATTAAATATTTTGCCTCCCAGTTCCTGACAACCAGTGGCAGTCCATTTCCACAGAATTCTTAGGTGGGCTACCAAGTAGTGCAAGACAACTTAATATTTTTGTGATAGGAAGTATGTCTAACACAATTCTTGATTTCTTGTGAGAAGCTTTGTCATAAGGTGATTGACAGTCAAAACACCTCTTCCACTATATATATGCATTATCAATGATAGGGTATCCATTATTAAATAAAAAATTTGAGGCACACAATGGTCAATGATGTCCCACCAATCATACACAATGAAAAGGACAATTATAGATATGCAAAACAGGGGATCAAAATCTATCATCTTTGCATCTTGACAGAACCAGAACAATGCATATCTTTATTGCTTGCACTCCTTTGGAGGCATGTATGGCTTTCAAACATTAGCACCTTCTATTTAATATTCAGTGTTTTAATATCTAAATCTGTGAAAGAAGTGGGGAGATGTTTGCAAGGTCATGCTTCACAGAACATGGACAACAAATACAAGAGGAGGTAAAAAGAGGTACTTAGTCAAGCACAATTGAAAGTGCTCTATTGGCTCGGGGTGATCTGACACCAAATGTGTGGAACTCAGCATCAATGAATCCTTGAAGACCTGCATCCAACTATGATGGTAAAATTCACAACAAGAAATAAAAAACAAATTATGTGAGCAAGGGCAAGACAAAGTTCAAAGAAAAGTAGCTAAGCATTAGTTCCCCCAACTAGAGAACAACTAGTTAAGATGGAAATTCAAATAGATTATACCAGATAAGAAAATATTTAGGCAACATTGTCTATCCCGTTAAGCTTTCCCTTTCCCTAAATCTCCTTATTATAAGCACATCTTTCACGTATGAGTACAATGATACATGTATTTGTGTCTAAATAGAAGGATTTTTATGGTTCAAAGTTCAAACCAAACAAAACCTTTACCAATAGCATTTTTTATATGAATGTTGTTGGTGAATCCTTCCTAGGTTGAACATGATGCAACTCGTAACCTTTATGGGTCTGTGAACCTCTACAAAATGTTCATTGTGGGATATTTCAGTACTGCTTTGGTATTGACTGAACTACACCAATAACAAACAATTTGCAAGAATTAGGTTAAAGAGCTACTGAAGTGAAGCCAAGAGCTCACACAACGTGCATCCTAGCATTGCTCAATGTGCAGTCTCTGTTAAGGATAGAACAAGATTCATGTGAGAATGCAATGGGAATTATACTTATACACGATGAAATATTTATAACATATCATTTAGAGACCTTCAATGGAGTAGCAAACTACAAGGCATTATGAAAGGTGCTGAACGCCAGTCAAAATTTGTTAAACAGTGAATTCTCTAGTTGTTTTACATAGCAACAATCATTTATTATGACTACAAGACAATAAAATATCTCTAAAACAAACAAGTCATAGACCTGTCTATTGTTGAGATTCTTGAGAATCATCTCCCCTTGAACCAGTTACAAAATGGGACTTGCCTATTACCGACAATTATCTCCCTTTGACAAGGTGGCTTTTGTCCATTAAAAGCAGATTTTGAAAGGATTGTGATTGTTCATTCTTGGACAGGATTGTGATTGCTCACAACTCATGAACTCTTACACTTTATTCGATCAAGGAAAAAATGAGGCCATGATTCTAAAGTCAGACGTGAGCAAATCCTATGATAACGTTAGTGGGACTTCCTCATTCCTGTCCTATGAAAATTCATCTTCTTGAGAGAATGGTACAAATGGGTCCACAGTTGTATCTCAACTCCTCATTCAGCTTTTCTGATTAATGGCAGCCCTTTCGGCTTCTTTAGTGCCTCCAACAGGATAGCACTTTGTGACCCTGACTTCCCTTACATCTTCAATTTCATCATACTTGCTAAAGCATTGAGCTGTTCTATAACTTCAGCATGTCCAGCAAAATGGCTTGAAATTTACTACAGGCCATAGCCCACTTTCACGCATACAGTTTGATGATGATACAATTCTAATGGGACAAACTCAATTTGCTGAACCTACAGAGCTAAAATTTATCCTGGAAACTTATTCGGCTGCATCCTGAAAATGATCAATTTCAACAAATTAGAGGTCTACTTTCTTAATGTCAGTCCAATCAATTAACAGCAACTTGCACATATCCCTTGTGATGTCCCTTTTCCCCACAGTAATATTTTTATGTAATGAGTAAATTTGAAATTTAATATGGTTTTTTGTTACATTGATTTTATGTATTCCTAGATAAAGTGAATTAGAATAATTGTACAGCAAAGCTTTATAAATATATTTAATTAATACAAACTATACACGAAAAAGAACATTCAAAATATTATTCAATTAACGTAGTTCAAGTGAAAATACATATCTGTTTAAAAATTTGCTGAGAGGGTTGTCTTATTCTCTTGATGTTTGATCATGATATCAAGTTGTGGTACACCTGGAGAACCTGTGTAAAAACACAATATGTGCCTACTTGCACCAAAGCCCTGGCCAGGACAATCCCGGATGTATGCAATCCCGAGTTGGACGCACTCTGTACATCCCCTTCTCCAGTGCCCACTTCTTGTTTCTCGCTCAAACCAGCCAAGAGAATTCCACATATCACCCTAGTCATCAAATGTACATATTTATAATGTTTTGGTGGGTAGTTATCCAACAAACATACCCATACAAATAAAAAAATACCCCTTCATAACAAAAAGGGTTTTTATTACTCACTATAATCAAATGATTTATTTATGACATTCGATTATCATATTATATTTTTTTCCACTTATAAAATGGCTACTATTTTTTTTCACTCAGGATTTACAATGAATTACATCCTTTTCACTTCTTTCCTCCAATATTACAATATTTTATAAATTATTTTCATTCCTAAATACTTTTACCCATATAATGATCATTTTCACTTCTTTTATTTATTTATTTTTTATTGGGTAAAAAGTTTTATAACATTTCTCCCCCTATAAATCAGCTGCTGCCCCCAGGAGCATGGGGATTATCTGCATCATAATTCAAATCAAAAGTGTTTAGTCAAATAAATGAGTCCATTTTATTTTAACTTCATCTATAATTCTATTTCTTAACTTTCTAGATCTTTCAATAATACTCTCAGGTTCAATTTTAAATTCATAATTAGGTTTAACAGAAATACTTTGCCAATCAATAACATGATGTAAAACTATATAATATTTTTTAAGCAAACTTACATGAAATACATTATGGATTTGTAATTATAGTGGTAAAGCAAGTTTATAAGCTACGTCACCTATTTTTTCCAAAATTTTGAAAGGTCCACAAAAACAAGACGCTATTTTAGCATATTTACAGAGTTTTAAAGAACTCCTTTTAGGTTTTACTTTGAGAAAAACTTGATCCCCAACTTCAAATTGTCGGACAGACCTTTTTGTATCAGCCCAACTTTTATATCTATCTGGGCAGCTTTCATGTTTTGTTTAGTTTTATTAATAATTTCCTCCATCTCTAGCAAATTTTCATTTTCGTACCAAATTTTATGGACAAGATCTGACCATGAAATAGGAGTATTACAATTTCAACCATACACGGCTTCAAAGGGTGACATTTTGATAGTTGAATGGTATCCCTAGTTATATGCAAACTCTACTAGGTGTAAATAATCTTCCCATTACTCAAGTTTATTCAAGGTATATATTCTTAACATGTCTTCTAAGACTCTATTGATTCATTCAATCTGCCCATCTGATCCAGGATGGTATGCAGTACTGAAACTTAGACTAGTGCCAAGTTCAGAAAAAAGAGATTTCCAAAAGGAAGAGGTAAATCAAGGATCCCAGTCTGAAACAATATTCTTAGGAAGTCCATGTTGTCTAATGATTTCTTTAACAAATATGTGAGCAATATCTAAAGCAATGTTCCAATGATAGAAAAATGAATCAGAAGTTGCCATTTTCAGTCATGGAGTTGTCTAGGGAAGTAAATGTTCGTTCTGTTTCATCGTCTTTCATTGCCATGGAGTTTGATCTCAGTTCAGAGACAGACTAGGGGTGATCCAGAGCATCTCAAGGAACTCTTGAAGCAGGGGATCAGACAGTCATTGAGTGAATTTTCAATGGTGACAAAACCGCCAATTTTCAGCAGGCGGCAGTTTCACCATTGCCCTGGTGGTTTCAGAGACTCAACATTGTTGACTTTCAGTGGTTTCACAATCAACAAATTTTGCAAGCAGCGATTTCAGAAACAACATTGATGACAAGCGGCAATTTCACACAGTGTGGACAGAACATGGAATATGAAAGGTTCTGACATTTCCATTTTGCTTCCTCCGCGCTTGTGCTTCCTTTTGGCACCAAGGAGGGATGTGGGGACGATATATGAAGACCCCAAACACACTGGATTGGGGTTGGCTCTCATTCATACCTTCATCTAGTTCAAATTTTGACAGTTGTAAGTGTAAGAACAGCATTTTCATGGTGCAAAAACCATTTTGCAAGTGTTTGGAACTGGTTATACATATTGTCAAGCTCATTTTTGCCCTAGAGGCATTGTATACACTTGTAATTGACCAGAAGATAGTGGCATGAGGAGCAGGAGCTCAATCTTTTGGAGCTTTCTTCCCTTTTGAGGGTTTCTTCAAGAGTAACCATGTCTTTCAGTGTGGTTTATTTTGCATCGTATCTATTGTAAGTTTCTAAAGTTGTTGCAACTACTTTGAACATGTTTAACTAATAAAATAACCATTACAGTTATAAGATCAGTTGTTTGAAAGTGTTTTGTAGGGTTGACAAGCAAGATTTTGTAGTTGGTGATTGCTAGGAGAACATCTCCAGCATTTTATGGATCAAGTGGTATCAGTATAGGGCTTTGGGTATTCCTTGCAAGTGTGACTTGTTATGCGGATGCCCTCTAAAAGATTAGGTGGAAGTGGAGAATTGTTCTCTTTGAGCCTGGAATTGGTACTAGAGAGTGGAATAGGACAGCTAGATCAAGGACAGGGAATTTGGATAGAAAAGAGGATGAAGTAAAGGCTTAATTTAAGAAACGGAAAGATGATGTTGCAAGAATTTCCAGCTCAATGGAAAAGATTGATAAGCTTGAAAGCATTATGCTTGCCTTAACTGATAAACTTGGCATCTCAAAGGTGCATAAAGAAGATAAATAACATGAGAAAACTAAGCAAGAGCAAGGAGAGACATCGTATAGAAAAATCTTCAAGGTTGAAGGTAAAATTAATATACAGCCCTTTGATGGAGAAATAGGTGACCGAAAAATAGATCCAATTTTGTACTTCATGGCATGTTTTTTGATGATGGCCTACTTCTTTGATGCTTGAGAAGGTTTGGGATGGTATGGAACATTCTTTGGCAGAGGTGATATTGTTCCAGGATTGGTTCTGATCACTGTCAGTCTCATAAATGCAGTTGTGTTGCAAGGGCAAAAACAGTGATTATTTGAAATCAAACACTAAATATGATTACATATTTGGATTCTTCTCGAAAAGTTGCGCAATTTCAAAAAAATGGCACCCTGTTTTGAGTTTGTATGAAAAAATTATGGCTCCCAGAAGAATTAGGTCAAAGAAGGCTAATGAAGCAATGAATTCGTGATGGAAATGGCAAATGTGCATTTGCCAGTCTATAGAAAGTGATGAATTCCTCATTCGCTAGTCTGCAAAATGCAAAGAATTCCTTCCATATAGCCATGAGTGTCTTCTGGCGATTTAGATTTTTTATTTTTGGGCTTCCTCTTCCTCATTGGTGGCCATTTTAGCTTCTTTCATGCTTGAGAATCTATAAATAACATGTTTGAGGTTGAATTGAGCATAGATGGAACTTGTAGAGTCTTGCAACTCAATTATTGGGAGCTATTTGTGAATGTTCTTGTGTTTTGACTGTATTGGAAAAAAGAATTCTTTGAAGAGTTGCAAATTGTTCTTGGGGAGAGTTTTATGTTGCTAGTGAGGACTCTTAGACAGCCTAAGAGCTAAGATCATTTGTATATTGCCATTTTGGAGTACTTAAGTGAGTGCGACTCACATTTTGGTGGAGTTTTTACCCATAAGGAGTTTATCCGCTATTTCTTGTGTCTCCCTTGTTTATGGCATTTGTTTCTAATCTCTATTCCTTGCTATATTCCATACTTTTGCAGATTTCAGTCAGTTAATTGCTTCTATGGTTTTGCTCTATCTAAATTCCATAAGTTCGTAACTAGAGTAAGAAATATCCTTCCTAGTTTATGGATCAATAAGTGCTGAGAAATTTGACCAATGGGCATCTCAAATGGAAGTGTATCTTATCCTCCACAAAACATCTCCTCATCAGCAAATCTCATCTACTAGGCTTAACAAGCTATCTAGGCATGCTTTCACATGGTTCGAAAGTTACACCCATTCCTTGACTTTCGAAAAGTGCCACCAATCTCCAAGTGGGAGGATTTTCGAGAGCTGCTCAAGAAGTAATTTTACCATATTTGCTATTGAGAAGAAAAAAAAAATGGCATGACTTCAGACAAAGACAAGAACAAAATGTGCAAGAATACACAATCGAGTTTAGGAAGAAAGCGGTCCAATTAGGAAAGGATGTTGTGGACCATAAGGTGTTCATGAAATATATAGGTGGGCTGTTTAGACACCTAGAAAGACCTGTTTTAATGGCTAAACCCCAAGATATTGATGAAGCATGTGCATAAGGACATTACTTGGAGTTGAATAAGAAGAGGATCACTTCCTACAAACAAAAACAGCAGGGTGAAGAATAGCGGCAAGGTGGTAACAAAAAGGGTAACGGCAAGGATATAAACAAGAAGAATGCTAATATTACAACAAGGGAAAGTTCCATTTCTCTCATTCTGAGAAGGACGGACTGTAATGTCCCCTTTTAGGATATCCCTGATTTCTTTATTTGCATACATTAGAGATATTAAAGATCAATAAATTATGATAATATTCAGTTCCTAGCATCATTAAATTCATCTATCATTCATATTAAACTCGTCTATAATATCATAATTAATAATGAGAACAATACTACATAACATAAACAATGAGATCAAATCATCATAGCATAATCCACATTCAGTTCAATTCATAACACATTCTGTATTGGCTATGTTCAAGTCTCAATCCTTATTTCTCTTCTAATCCTCAACCATGGATGAGGATTTACTTGTCTAGGGCGCAATGAAACCAACTCAATGGATTTACTCCGCCTCTCCCTAACAAAACCTTGCTTATCCTATGGTTGGAGGTGATAGAAATAAATAGGCATTGAGTTTGAACATACCACTACTTCAATGTGTTGTGAGTATAGTCTATTGATGTTTTCTTATATATTTCATAGCAAGTTTCACAATGCTTATGATACTAATGATAATGCATTTGTCACTACTTACCACATGGCATTCATCATAATAAACATAGGGTTAGATACATCATACCGAAAGGAAGATTCTTGCCTTTGTATCCTTTAGAACTCTTAAGGATTATATTCCTTCCTTCTATGCTATCTACAGCCCAATATATTCTTCTTCTAGATCTGCCTTATCCATATAGTATTCCTTGCTACTGTAATTTCTGGTTATATCTGAGTATATATAGCATATATCTCTATTCTCAATCTCCTTCTTAGAATTATATATAATTTCTTTGTTTTGTATAAACTGTTCACAAATCAGAATATATATACAATTGCTTGCCTCCTCCAATCTGCCTTACAACTTCTATACATATATCTTCAATCTTTCATGAAGAGAGACATCCCTTAACAAAGGTGATGCCCTTACAAATAGTCATATTTATTTACTTAATTGCTGTCTTTTACATAATGCTAACCGCTGCCTTCCATTAATTGCAGCCTTTGTAAAATACATCTTACTTTATAAATATCAACGCTGCACTTTTGATGTACATTTTAATTGCTTTCTTTTACATCTCAACCTCTTCATATTATAATCACACCTCTCCACAAATGTAATACTTAACAAAATCCTTGTCTTATATGGAGAACGTACCATGTCTAACAAATAGCATCCTATTTTAATTGAATATATATATGACCTTTTGTCTTATCTTTATGTAGCGCTTTGTTGTGAGGGAGTAGGCTATCACAGCCATTTAAATCTTTAATTTAAATTAAACTTAATCTATGTTTTATAAATCATCGCTGCTCTTGCATTATTTCTTTTAATAGTTTTAATGGATAAGACTCTTCATCTGGGATAGAATAATTTAAATTATTTATAATAGTATATCTTGTCAATTAAATAAATATATTATATTTTAATAATATTAAAATATTTATATAATAATATTATTTATTAAATATTATATATTAATAATATATGTTTTATTAATACATACGCAATTATCTCAATCATCCAAATTGACTAAACACCGCTTTTTTCACGAAAGCAAATTCACCTTCTTTAATTTAAACAATGCCTTAATATCAGGACATCACAGTCCGCCCTGCCCAACATTGCTTTTCCTCAAGCAATCATAATTAGAATACTTCTAGAACCATCAGGATCCTAAATCGATCTCTTCGAGAATTGTTGTTAGGATTCTTGTCTCAATCCATCGTTAGCATTCTCCAAAGTATGAGGTAATTTGTCATTCCATTTTGTTTGTGTATTTGCATTTCCCAATATCTCTCAACAATAAGAATTGGTAACTAGTGATGTTTGAGACTTGTTATTAGACTTGAAGCACACACATAGATATACGCAATTCATGATGCATACGTAAGACATGAAGTATACCCCTAAATACATGCGAGGCATGAATCATACACATAAGTACACGTGATACACAAAGTATACACGTATGAAGCATATACATAGATACACGGAATATGTGAAGTATACACAAATATATGTGAAGCATGAATCGTACATGTGATATATAAAGTATACACGTAAAACACAAAGCATAAATACACGTAATACATGAAGCATACACAAGCTTATACGCTTAATACTTGGAGTATGGAACATACACATAATACAAAAGTATACGAAGATGAAGCATGAACATAGCATGTAATACACAAGTGTACACACATAATACATGGAACATATAGCATACACTTGATACACAAAGCATGAAGCATACAAAGTATACGCACGTAATATGCAATACATGCACGCAACACATAAAGCATGAAGCATGCGCATAATTCACAAAGTGCATGTAATACATAAGGCATGAAGCATACATTTAACACGCAAAGTATACACACATATTACACAAATATGAAGTATATGCATGAATACAAGTCATGAAGTGTGTATTTGAACATACATAAGCCATGGAGTATGCATTTGAACACACATAAGTCAAGTAGTATATACTTGAACATACAAAGTCATGGAGTATACGCTCGAATACACGAAGTCATAAAGTATATAATTGAATACACAAAGTCATGGAGTATACACTTGAATACACGTATACACGAAGTTATAAAGTATACTATTGAATACACAAAGTCATGGAGTATACACTCGAATACATAGTCATGAAGCATACACTTGAATACAAAGTCATAGAGTCTACACTCGAATACATAGTCATGAAGTATACACTTGAATACAAAGTCATAGAGTATACACTCAAATATAAATACAAAGTCAGAGTATACACTCGAATACATAGTCATGAAGTGTACACTTGAATACAAAGTCATAGAGTATACACTCAAATACAAATACAAAGTCATAGAGTATACACTTGAATACATAGCCATGAAGTATACACTTGAATACAAAGTCATAGATTATACACTTGAATATAGTCATGAAGTATACACTTGAATACAAAGTCAGAGTATACACTTGAATACAAATACAAAGTCATAGAGTATACACTCGAATACATAGTCATGAAGTATACACTTGAATACAAAGTAAAAGAGTATACACTCAAATACAAATACAAAGTCATAGAGTATACACTCGAATACATAGTCATGAAGTATACACTTGAATACAAAGTCATAGAGTATACACTCGAATACACATAATTCACAAAGTATGAATACATGTAAGTCACAATGTATTCTCTTGAATACAAGTAATACATAAAGTATACACAGGAAGCATGTGAATACACGTAATACATGAATCATGTATACACGTAAGTCATGAAGCATACACGTGAATACACATAATACACAAAGTATTCACATGAGTGCATAAGTCACAAAGTATACACATGGAAGGCACACGCCTATAGAAATACAAAATTGGCCTACTTTGAATAGTTAATCCTAATTGAATGGCGGTTACAGTAGGTATGTCCCGCAGGCTGGCAGGAACATGCTCTGATACCACTTGTAATGTCCCCTTTTAGGATATCCCTAATTTCTTTATTTGCATACAATAAGATCACTAGAAAGGGACATCAGAGATATTAAAGATCAATAAATTAAGATAATATTCAGTTCCTAGCATCATTAAATTCATCTATCATTCATATTAAACTCTTCTATAATATCATAATTAATAATGAGAACAATACTACATAACATAAACAATGAGATCAAATCATCATAGCATAATCCACATTCAGTTCAATTCATAACACATTCTGTATTGGCTATGTTCAAGTCTCAAACCTTATTTCTCTTCTAGTCCTCAACCATGGATGAGGATTTACTTGTCTACGGCGTGATGAAACCAACTCAATGGATTTACTCCGCCTCTCCCTAACAAAACCTTGCTTATCCTAAGGTTGGAGGTAATAGAAATAAATAGGCATTGAGTTTGAACATACCACTACTTCAATGTGTTGTTAGTCTATTGATGTTTTCTTATATATTTCATAGCAAGTTTCACAATGCTTATGGTACTAATGATAATGCATTTGTCACTACTTACCACATGGCATTTATCATAATAAACATAGGGTTAGATACATCATACCAAGAGAATGATTCTTGCATTTGTATCCTCTAGAACTCTTAAGGATTATATTCCTTCCTTCTATGCTATCTGCAGCCCAATATATTCTTCTTCTAGATCTGCCTTATCCATATAGTATTCCTTGCTACTGTAATTTCTGGTTATATCTGAGTATATATAACATATATCTCTATTCTCAATCTCCTTCTTGGAATTATATATAATTTCTTTGTTTTGTATAAACTGTTCACAAATCAGAATATATATATATTATTGCTTGCCTCCTCCAATCTGCCTCTCTCTCTCTCTCTCTCTCTCTCTCTCTCTCTATATATATATATATATATATATATATATTTCTTCAATCTTTCATGAAGAGAGACATCCCTTAACAAAGGTGATGCCCTTACAAATAGTCATATCTCTTTACTTAATTGCTGTCTTTTACCTAATGATAATCGCTGCCTTCCATTAATCGCAGCCTTTGTAAAATACATCTTACTTTATAAATATCAACGCTGCACTTTTGATGTATATTTTAATTGCTTCCTTTTACATCTCAGCCTCTTCATATATCTCTATTCTCAATCTTCTTCTTGGAATTATATATAATTTCTTTGTTTTGTATAAACTGTTCACAAATCAGAATATATATATCTTCTTGGAATTATATATAATTTCTTTGTTTTGTATAAACTGTTCACAAATCAGAATATATATATATATATATATATATATATATATATATATATATATATATATATATATATATTATTGCTTGCCTCCTCCAATCTGCCTTACAACTTCTATATATATATATATATATATATATTTCTTCAATCTTTCATGAAGAGAGACATCCCTTAACAAAGGTGATGCCCTTACAAATAGTCATATCTCTTTATGTAATTGCTGTCTTTTACCTAATGATAATCACTGCCTTCCATTAATCGCAGCCTTTGTAAAATACATCTTACTTTATAAATATCAACGCTGCACTTTTGATGTATATTTTAATTGTGTCCTTTTACATCTCAGCCTCTTCATATTATAATCACACCTTTCCACAAATGTAATACTTAACAAAATCCTTGTCTTATATGGAGATCGTGCCATGTCTAACAAATCGCATCCTATTTTAATTGAATATATATATGACCTTTTGTCTTATCTTTATGTAGCGCTTTCTTGTGAGGGAGTGGGCTATCACAGCCATTTAAATCTTTAATTTAAATTAAACTTAATCTATGTTTTATAAATCAACGCTGCTCTTGCATTATTTCTTTTAATAGTTTTAATGGATAAGACTCTTCATATGTGATAGAATAATTTAAATTATTTATAATAGTATATCTTGTCAATTAAAATAAATATATTATATTTTAATTATATTAAAATATTTATATAATAATATTATATATTAATAACATATGTTTTATTAATACATACACAATTATCTCAATCATCCAAATTGACTAAACACCGCTTTTTCACGAAAGCAAATTCACCTTCTTTAATTTAAACAATGCCTTAATATCGGGACATCACATGGACATTCAAAGGATAGATGTTGGAAGTTACATCCTAAGTTGGCACCTTCGTGAAAGAAGAGAAAAAATGACAAGAACACCACTTAAATGAACAAAGGAGAATAAATGAACTAAGGGAAAGAAACATATAGTAGCTCAGAGGTTGACAAGACATTATGTGCCATGGTTTGTAAGGGTGAATGCATGGTGGGTGATGGCTCTGCTGAGGAAGAGGAACTCACTAAGCTCTTCCACATCAAGAATTAAGTGAAAGGCCAAAAGGTAGATGCTTTGTTTGATATATGCTCACAAACAAATCTGATTTCTCAAAAGTTAGTGGGTGAGCTTGGTTTTAAGGTTGAAGACCATCCAAATCCTTGTTCCTTAGGGTGGTTGAAGCAAGGAGTGGATACATCAGTGACTAAACAATATAAGTTGTAATTTGAACTAAATCTGCAGTTTGGAGACAAGGTGGTTGCAGATGTGATCCCTTTGGATATTTGCAGTGTTATCTTTGGTAGTCCTTATCTCTATGTTTGAAATGTCATTTACTTTCGAAGAAAGAACTAGTGTAGGCTTCAATTGAATGCCAAAGACTTCACTTTAAATTCCTATGCAGGCAGGTCCAAAATATCCATGGTGAGCACTTCACAAGCCAAGAGGCTAATCAATGCTAGTGGCAAGTTTGCGTCATTGTTGTTGTGTGACAAATGAGAAAGGGAAAGCTGAGATAAATTAGTCCATGGGCTACATACAAATAAAGAATGACTAGAAATAGAATAGCTGGTTCAAAAAAATTGGAGTTGTTTCTTGACCCCAAAGCGCTGCCCCTACCAATAGCTATTGAGCATGAGATCCACTTATTACCCGATTGCCCTCTTACAAACATAGGACTGTACCAGCAAAGTGTTTTAGAGGCCAAAGAAGTGAAGAAGCAACTGAAAACTCTTATTGATGAGGGGATAATCAAACTCAGTACTCCGCTTTGTGGTTCTCCCATAGTGGTAATGCCTAAAAAGGACAAAACATGGTGCATGTGTGTGGATTACAAAGATTTAACAAGATAACAATCAAGAATAGGTATCTGCTGCCACATAAATGATCTCTTGGATCAATTGCAGCATGCTAAATATTTTTCTAAGTTGAATTTAAAATCAGGGTATTACCAAGTAAGGATAAATGAAGAGGACATTTGGAGAACAACATTCAAAAGACTAAGCAAGGGCTTTATGAGTGGCTTGTTCTACCATTTGGGCTATGCAATGTTTCATCCATCTTCATGAAATTGATGAATGAGGTACTTAGACCACTTATGAACTCTTATCTAATAGTTTATTTGGATGATATTGTTGTTTTCAGTAGGACCTATGAAGAGCATATCTCTCATCTTAAACGAGTTATACAAGTGTTGCGGGAGAATAAGTTGGCATTGAATGGAAAGAAATGTGAGTTTGCATGTAAATCACTTGTATACCTTGGGCACGTGGTGGGTAATGGAAAGATCAAGATTGACCCCACCAAGATAGAGGCCATTGTGTCATGTCCCCATTTTTTAAGTAACTTAAAAATGTTTTAATTGTAAATTAATTTTATAAAGTATTTTTATTTTGCTTTATAAAATTAATATTTTATTTTAAGTTACTTAAGTCGGTTTAAAAACACTTCATAAATTAAAGTGTTATTGTACACACACATTTAAAAAGTGCAAGTGCAAGAATTTAATAATGTTTAGGTGTGACCGTGTACATAAAAACTTTCATTTAATAAAATTAGGGCCTGTCCTAATTTATGAAAGTTTAAAAAAAGAGCTGAGTGTTGGTAGAAGCATGTCTAGATTTCCGTATGTTTTGGTTTTGTGTTCATAACTTTTGTCAAGTTGTATTCAGCTCATGTCAAGGTGATGTTCCCTTGCATTTGCAAAAGTCGGTTTGGTGATGCTCCCTTACCGTCATTGAGGTGAAGTTGTTTCAGACTTCACAATTGTGCTCAAAAGTGTTGTTCTAGGTTTTTAGTGGGTTTATTGCTGATTGTTGATCACTGTGCTTCATTAACGACATTGTATGAGGATCAAATTTAGTGATTTGTAAAATATAAATTTGCAAAAGATTCGATATTTAAGTTTGATTCAGATATTTGATCTCATATATTGAAATGTTATTTTGTTAGGTCATGTATTGAGCTGTTACAGATTAGGAGACAAAGTCTGACGGATTTAGGAAAGCTTTCATTTTAATAAAGATTATTCCAGTTAGTGGATTGTGGGCCCTCAAGGCATTTGCATCAATTCATTCCTAGTGGTGAAGTGTTTATCCTATAATCATTAAAGATAAAGTCTTGTGGATGAATTGGCATGAAGGTTTTTTTTGCAAAGTCTTTGAATAGGTGAGCCCGAACGCCATATAAGGTTCGCATGTCATCAGGAATTTGCTATGGGTCTCAGTATAAGCTCAGACGCAGGAATATTGTTGAGGATGCAGGAATATTGTTCAGGACGCAGCATAAGGAGGAGTTCGTGGTTCCAGTTTGAAGCTGAATAAAGAATCGTGAAGTATAGGGAGGTGAAATCTGCATATATTAAAGAAGACTTCAATAATGATATTTGAAGAATAAGTAATATTAGAGTGGGTCCCAGCGATGATTCAGCACTGGCGCATAATCATGGAATGATATAACGAGCGCCTTTCCTCCAAAAGAGAAACGTAGAGTAATCGCTACCTTAGGAATCAAGTGCCGAATGTATTGAAGATTTGTAGTACAAAGCGCAACATGATTGTGGATATCACCATTATAAAATACTAAAGACAGCCGAGTCATAAAATGAGATTGTGGATTTCTTAATGAGGCAGATTCATAGCTAAGAAGCTTGTTTGTCTAATACTTGGTATTTAAGGCGTGAGAAATCTTGAGGGTTCGTGGCTTTCATATTTGATTGAAGACTTGAATCTGTTGTTGAAGAGTCGCTTATACCTAAGGTGTCGATTTGAGGAGCCGAGTATATGAAAGATTGATCGCCAAGTGTATTTGTCCGGATCATGATCACAGGGGATAACAAAAGAAATTGATTTGTCTCATATATCAAGTAGCGGTTACATTTCTCAGTAAGGATTTAATGCCAAATAGATATACATGGTCTCTGTGAAGGATAGAGGTTCAGAAGTCATTATAATTGCAGAACTCATATAGAAATCGTGGCTCTTTGTAGCATCACATCCAGGCGCAGATCTCAGAGACTATTATGTTACTAAATGCAATAGCAATATTTCTTTGAGAGAGTGAAATGATTAGAGGCCACGAACTGTAGCATGTGACTTTGAACATGGGAAAGCTATGATCAGTATCAACAGGTGGTATCTAACTCTGTTTTATCATAAGCAGTCTATTGAGTTTATGGCAAGAACCTGTGAAGCTACAGCAAAGATCAGACCTTTCTTCCATAAGCTGCAGAGGTTTACATCAGCTTGATTTCATTATACATTGGTATGTCATCATAAAGATTTGATTTGTTAAAAAGATTAAAACAGCAGTTCAGTGTTCTGTCTCTGTTTGAACAGTAGGTCATGACTGATATGGGTTTGTATTCTCAAAGAAATGAATAACAGTATATTTCAGTCTTGAATGTAATTAGCTATTATTCTTCAAATCTTTAATTAGAAGCAACTATTCTATCTATATTAAGTGTTATAGAGAATATCCTGAAACGGGATATTACACATTGTGAATTGACCACAGGCCACTTCTATAACTGAGAGGAGAAGTTATGTTGGGTCTATCCAGTATAGGAGGAAATTTACATTGTTGCTCCATTGCATGCTATAACATGGGCCGGAAAATGTTTTCGATGGGGTAAAAAACAGCACAGAGCATTGGTAATATAATCAGTCCTGCATTGGTTCTTGTTTTGCCTAATCTCCAACAACCATTCAAAGTAGAAACGGATGTCAATGATTATGCAATGTGGGTTGTTCTGTTGCAAGGGGAAGGCCTATATGTTATCACTCAAAGCTTTTCAAATGAGCAGTTCTAAACTACAGTACACATGACAAGGAGTTGTATGCTTTAGTCTTGTAATGTCCCATTTTAGTCCTCTAGAACTGAGCAAATTTCAAAAAGTAACTTTATAATATTTTATTGAAGTCTATTTGGTGAAGTTAACAAAGCTACTTTATTTTAAGTTGTTGAGACATAAAGTGAAATAAAATAATAAAAGAATTATGTCGGCTACAAAAGTAACTTCTAGAAGGATTCCAAACAATGTTTAAAAGGAGGTGAGGCTAGTCATATGCTCATAATGGGAATTTGATATTTGACACTGGAGTTTCTTCACAGCTGCAACTTGGGTTCAGCAAGCTCTGGGACGAAAACCCTAGAGGATATGATGAATTGGATGAAAACCCAATTTCATCAATGAGGTGAATTTACTTCAGAATTCACATTTGAGTTTAATGATTGTGCCATTTGGATTATGTAGGGTTTGGTATTGCTTTTGAGGGAATTGCAGGATTGCAGATTGACAGAATTTAGGCATCAAAGATATATTCATTGCAGGTTATGTGTTGCTTC
The DNA here is from genome assembly GCA_027924645.1 of Cunninghamia lanceolata. Taxonomy (NCBI): domain Eukaryota; kingdom Viridiplantae; phylum Streptophyta; class Pinopsida; order Cupressales; family Cupressaceae; genus Cunninghamia; species Cunninghamia lanceolata. The sequence goes on from BSBN01000892.1 coordinate 1,287,563, forward strand.
AGCAGAGCACTTTTCCCAAATTTATTGATTTGCAGGCAAATATAAATTTGGTAATTCGATTTGGGATTTTAAGGTTTTGATAGGGCTGTGTGAGGTTTTGATATTCCAGATATAACAAAGCAGAGATATCTATCTGTGAAATGGACCTAGCCGTACCATTGTGCATTTTTTCTGGCCGTACATAATGCAATAGTGGTGCGCTTCAAGGATAGGAATATCCTTCAGATTTTGTAAGGCTCGAAGCCTTCCAAACTGCCGCAACTCATCATAAAGGGGACACAGATTTAATAAAACAGATTTGGGAATGAGACGTGGATCCCAGAAATCTGCCACTTCATCTCCAGGTAGACGAAGCCTTTCAGAAAGTTAAACTGCAGCTTATATCATTGCAAGGAAATAATATATTATTCAGATTTGAGGATTTAAGGATTTGAAGTGGTTTGTGGGTCCCAAGAATATGTTGGAATGTTAAAATGGCATCGCACCACCTTGGTATGAGATGTGAAGTTTCAAAAAGAAGTAATATCTTCTACAAAAGAATGGCTGGAAATTGTTCAAAGGTCTGAATTGGACGTGACTGATGAACAAGCAGCATATGGACGTGACTGAGGGAGAATGCAAGGACTCTTAGTGGTATAAAGGCCTTCTAAAGGCTGCGCCTAGCCTTGGAACAGGTCCGTGGGTATTTAAAGAAACCAAACTTGGACAGCTTCTATCTACAGCAACAGTTCAAATCACAAATTCGTTTCCAGCATCATTACAAAGAATTGAATGTGCATAGGACTGTATTAAGGGGACATAAGAACATCTGCTGCTATGTAGGAGTGATCCACATGCCTTGGATTCATCATTTATATATATAATGCTGCAACTCCTAGCCGTCATCGGGAAGAACTGATATTGCCTATTTGTATTACATTGGTATGTATCATCTTAAACTGAAATTTGTGATTGTCTGAGCATGAACAACTATCAAACCTTTAATTTGATCAACTATTTCTGTATACAAATCTGAGCTGCAAATTCTGAGTTTATGAAAGCCACTTGGGTGTTTCTATTTCATTAGATTGGGTCAATTAAAGGCAGATTGGACTATTATATTGTATGCCAACTGTTTGATATAATGTCATGTCATTAGAAGTGATATTTTGGCACCATTGTATGCATATCTATCTGATGTTCCAAATAAACAAACTCAGAAATAAACAAAAGCAGACTTCAAGCCAAGTGTTTGACAAAATGTCAACACTATAAAAATCAGAAATTGATAGTTTTAAGCAAGAATCTGGTTAGGGAATATTACAAGTCTCTGCAGTAAAAAAGTGGAAACACTATTTGTTAGACAAAGAAATGGTTGTGCATACGAATCATCAACCTATTCAATATTTGCAAGTTCAACTAAACTCCAGCAAGAAAGGCACTACAAGTGGCTGGTGATTTTTTCAACAGTTCCAGTTGTTGATAGGTATAAACAAGCTGTGAGCAATATGTTGTCTAGACCACCTCTTCTCTCTGTGGTGAGTACTCTTCACAATTCAATCCTTTTGCCAAAGCGGTATGTGCTGAAGACTCTGAGTGATAAGGATTTCAGCAACATATATTAGCAAGCAAAGAGAATGAAAGTGGCTGATTTTAAGCCAAAATTGGACCTTTTCCTTAAAGATGTGCTTCTATACAAATCAGGGAATGTATGCATACCCAAAGGGAGGAGATTGTTGTTTGTGCATGGGGCTCATACCTCAAGAGTTTTAGGTCATTTTGAGTGTGACAAAGACAGTTGCAAATCTTCATAGAAATGTTTATTGGCCGTACATGCAGGTGGATGTATCCAGGTTCATTAGGAGCTGCAAGTTGTGTTGTATCAGCAAGCCAGGTAATCAGAAATTGGGACTCTACCAGCCGCAACCAGTACCTACGGGACAATGGAAGAGCATCTCCATGAACATCGTTGGTGGTTTGCATGATTACGTAGTGGTAGTGGATCAATTCAATAAGATGTGTGCTCATACCATGTAAGAAGAATCTTAAAGGAAATGATGCAGCCGAATTATTCTTTAATCATGTGTGGATTCACTTTAATCTTCTAGAGCACAAGTTTCAAGTTGGAGACCATGTTTGGTGTACTTAGGCAAAGAGAGGATTCAAGGACCAGCCAAGAAACAGAAGCCAATAATGTATGGCCCATTTTAGATTTTGGAACAAGTGGAAGAAAATGCTTTCTGATTAGACTTGCCTCCCTACATGAAGATTTACTATGTCATTAATGTTGACAAGCCCTATTTGTTCAAGCCTTTGATGTTGGATGAAGAGGAGGAATTGTTATTGCCTTCCGTTGACAATTTAGCTCCAAGCACCCAAGATGAGCTAGAGGGTGACGTTGTTTTAGACAAGAAGGTGAGAAGGGCGAGAAGAGGAGAGAGTGAGACATGGTTAGTGGGGCTAAAGGAACATTACCAAGCAAAGCCAAGTGGTATCCCACAGAAGATGTGGGGAAGAAATTTCCTCACTGATTGAGTCCCTAAGCTTTTGGGGACCAAAAGCCTCCTTAGTGGCGAGGTGTGATCTGAAAAATGGATCAAAAGTTGTCATTTTCAGTCATGTAGTTATCTAAGACAATGGAAGCAAGTATTTGTTCTATTCCATAATGTGTCATTTCCATGCCGTTTGATCTCCAATTAGAGGCAAACTTGGGGCAATGCAAAGCATCTCAAGGAAATCTTGAAGTAGAGGATCAAAAAGTCATTTTGAGTGAATTCTAAATGGTGAAGAAACTGTTGGTTTTCAGCATGTAGCTGTTTCAAAATCAGCCAATGTTCCACAGGGATGCATCCCCCCCCCCCCAAAAAAAAATGTCATCTCTAGAGATAGAGACGTTCCCAAGATGTTGGGATGGCAAGGAAATGTCCCTTCGCCATGCCTTCACCGCAGCCACCAAGTAGGAAATGTCCTCAGGATGTCTCCCTTAGAGAGGGGACATTTCTAAGGCAGCTCCCCCTTTTAGAGACATTGGGGGGACGTCGGGACATTCCTAAGATTGCACAAAAACTTACATAAGTCTCTTGAACACACCAGAAATGTCTAGCCATCACCTATGTTAAAGACTTGCAAAATTCGTATTTTTTAAAATCAAACATTTTTATTCATGTTCATGTCCCCAACCCTAACCCTAATAGTTTATGGGCCCCACCCACACCCTAAGCATTCAAAAAATATATAAATAAACCTCAAACCTTCACTCCAGATTACTATCAAAGCTTGAAAGCATTGAGCAAGTTTGAAAGTGCAACAATTGCATACTATATAGCAAGAGTAAGCAAGCAAAGCTGCAAGAGTGAGCATTAGCAAAAGAGAGCAACAACAAGATGAAGAGCAAGTGCCAAGACTTCATCGATCAACAATTCAAGTTTCAATCTTTGATTCTTTTGGGATTTGCATTTTGATTTTTTATTTTAAAAGTTCATTCCTAAATGGCTAAACATGAAAAGTTGAAATCAATAATTATGTGATAGTTTTTTTGTTTTAAATTTAGATATACAATAAATTGTTCATAGAATCATAATACTTATATGGTTATAAAATGTTGTTTTATGGTTGTTTAACTATTGTTTTTAGTTAGACAACCCTAAAAATAGCATTTAGGGGTTTAAGTATTAACTTTACATTTAAAACAGCAGTATTTTAGGTTTTTAAATTTATTTATTAAATTATTTTTAAATGTTTATTTGCAAATTTATATAAATAGCTGAATAATACTAGTCAAATTAGGATTTCGTCTTTTGTGAATACTCTATTTATACGCTTCATGCAACCTAAAGCAAGAAAAACAAAGGAGAAATCCTTGTTTGATGAAAGTTGAAGAACAAGGATTCAAATTTTTGTGTATCCTCAGCTTTTGCACTTTGTGTGACCAGATGTAAGAAAAACAAAAAGAAAATCCTTGTGTCTTGAGCCTATGCATAATTACATGTGTATGGCTTAAAATTTAAACCATAAATCTCATTTCTTGCAGTGTCACTATGAGTTCTCCAAGCATGAGTGATGATGGGGATCAACAAGGGCCTATGGAAGTTGAATTTGAGACTTTGAGTGCAAATGTGAAGGGGGGGCAGGGTGAGGCAACTAGTTCTAATGAGAGTGCACATTTTAATTGCCCTTCCAAGTTATTAGAAGAATTGCCAAGGGTCCTTTAAATAAGAAGTCCCCTTTAAGACAATCTACAACCAAACTACAAGCAAAACCTAGGGCAACGAGGGGCACTAGGTTGTGGAGATGTCATGTCCCCAATTTTAGAGTAACTTAAAATTGTTTTAATTGTAAATTAATTTTGTAAAGTATTTTATTTACTTTATAAAATTAATATTTTATTTAAGTTACTAAGTCAGTAGTACTACACTTTATTAAAAGTGTTATGAACAAGCATTTAAAAAGTTCAAATGCAAACATTTAATAAAGTTCATGTTGTTGTGAACAAGCATTTAAAAAGTACAAATGCAAGCATTTAATAAAGTTCATGTAAAAGCATTTAAAATGCTTTGGTCTGATGTGTACATGTAAACTCTCATTTAATAAAGTTAGGCTGGGCCTAATTAATGTAATGGCTTTAAAAGCAAGCCTGAGAGTCATTGTTGAGCATGCTTTTTCAGATGCTTATGTTTTGGTTTATGACTTTTGTCAAGTTGTATTCAGCTCATGTCAAGGTGATGTTCCCTTGCATTTGCAGAAATCGGTTTGGTGATGCTCCCTTACCGTCATTGAGGTGAAGTTGTTTCAGACTTCACAATTGTGCTCCAAAGTGTTGTTCTAGGTTTCCTGTGGGTTTATTGCTGGTTGTTGATCATTGTATCTCATTGGAGACATTGTATGCAGATTTGATGATATTGTTCATGCAGGTGTTTTATTTGCAACTTCATTGATTTGTACACAAATATAAATGTGGTCTCTTCATCGATATTATCTTGAACATTTTGATGGTTGACTGAAGAGTGTTGATGGACATTTTTGGGTGATAATATATTTGTAGTAGATGCAAACATTGAATAGTCGCTGCTTTTACATGTTAGCAAAAGTGTGGAAAGGTTGCAGATTATATGTGGCAAGATCGTGGGATTAAGGACGAATACATGGCATTATGGAGTGCGCTTCTTTATGAGAGTTCTCATAAATATTAATCTGTTAAGGAGTCAGCAGCTGATTGAGTCTCTTGTATGTGATTTGAGAAATAAGGAGCTCAAATTATTGGCAGCGTCACAAGGGTAAGTCAGAAATTTATTAACTAAGATTAATGTTGTCTAATGGGGAACCAGACCTGACAGTGACAGCCCCGTCAGCAATATAAGGAGTGTGATATGTCATAGGTTGAGCCGCAGCCTGTGTTAAGGTATATATCTTATTTAAAATAGGAATGGTGAATTTTGGAGACTCTTTCTAATAAAGTCTATCGCATCATGGGCTTTTGATGTAAAGGAGATTATAAGCTCTTAAATGAGTTCGTGGAAATATAGGAGGGACTTCATGTTTTAATCTTTGAAATTTGTTATTGAAGAAAATAATATATGGAGACATCTCAGATTTGAGAATTTGAGTGGAGTGTGGGACCCTTATTCCACTCAGCCAGTCAGCAAAGGAGAGTTCTGAAGGTAAAGTAATACATTTTGGAGACACAAATCTGACGCAGCCATCTTGAGAGTTTGGGTTTATGTATTGAAGTGGGATGTGGGACCTACCATTCCTAAACATTTCTACTATCACTGCTGCTCATATTAAGTGCTGATAAAGTTCTTAAAGATATCAGTCCCTAAACTACCGTACACCTTCCTCACAACATTAGGGGACAAACTCTGCCATGTGGGCCCCTGGTCTCTTATTGTTTGCTGAAGCAAAATTAGAGTATGTGCCAAATATGTGAAGAAGGTATGTTTAAGCTAGTGGTCTATTCAAATCTTTAATTTGAATAGAGTTGAAGACATTTTAATAAGTCCGATTTCTTTCACTAGAAATCTGAGTATGAATGTAATCAGATCATCATTGGGACTGCCAGTCAAGGCGAGTGCTACAGCAGACTTGGTCTTTATATTTACATGGTAATTTGGTATTACATTGGCATGTTGTTTTGTCACAGCATATTGGTTTGTGTTGGCTGTCATAAGCTTTCCAAATAGATGTAATTGAAGAATGATCATGACAGTGAAATCTGAATTGCTCCAATCAATCTAATTGTTATCAAGTTGAATGCTATTTATTGCAAAGTAGTATAGCTGAATGCTATCAATACTTAGCATATATGTTCTCCATAACTCATTGAAGACAAGATAGAAGGTGCAGGTGCCCAATATCAGTCCTAGTGTTCCATAAGTGAAAGTACAAAATTTAGAAAAAATTATCTCAAATCTAGAACGGGATAATACAGTGGTATCAGAGCTTTACAATTTCAGTCCAATATCCATCAAGGATATTACAGTGGTATCAGAGCATTCAAAATTTCAGTCCAATATCCATTAGGGATATTAAAGGAGATGTCATTTTTGTCAACTTGAATTTCAAGGCAGCATTACAAGAGTTAATGCACACCTCCTCCATGTCTGAGGCAAAGGTGTGGATGTATGTGAGCAATTGTGACTTAAACAAAGGGCTAACATCAATAGATTGGGGGGTTGTGGTGAAGAAAAAACACTTACGATTGCTACTCTGCCACCAAGGTTCCTACTCCTACTAGTACTAGAACTTTCCAAGAGCCACGACTTCCTACTTTTCTATCTAGTTTAGGGGCAGCAAAGCCTAAGGGGAAACGTAAAATGACTAGCAGTGATGCTACAAACATAGTGGCAAAGTCATTCAATGTGCAAAATAAGGATGAGGCAAATGATGCCATTGGCAAATTCTTCTTTGCCAATGGCATTTTATTCCATGTGGCTCGCTCTCCTTATTATATGGAGGTGGTGGCAAAGATAATAAGAGCAAGACCATCATACGTGCAACTAGGGGAGACAAATTTGAGGACAACAATCTTCAGTAAGAACTATTCCAAGATTAATATTCTAATAGAGAAAATAAAGGCTACTTGGGTCACTAATGGATGCAGCATAATCATGGATGAGTGGACGAACATCAGGCATTGTCCACTCATCAACATCATGGCCACATGCATGAGGGCCCTTATTTCCTTAGGGTTGCCGATTGTTCAGGGCACCACAAGGATGTTGATTTTCAATTTCAAATCCTTAAGAGATGCTATTGAGGAAGTTGGGCCAAAGAATATGGTGCAATTAGTGACAAATGCAACCTATGTGTGCAGAGTTGCAAGGAAGTTAATTGAAGCAGCCTACAAGCATATTTGGTGGACTCAATGTGTCCATGCCATCAATAACGCACTGAAGGACATGGGCAAAATGGGTTGGATCAAAGAGGTCATTAACGATGCTAGAGATGTGCAAATGTTAATTTGCCATCATCACACTTCACATGCACTCTTCAAGATCTTTTCCAAGGAGTTTTTGAAACCTATAGAGACTAGATATACATTGTACTTCATTCTCTTGGAGAGGATGCTTGACTTGCAAGAGATATTGCAACTAATGGCCATGATAGAAAGTGGAATCGATGACCCAATTCTAAGTCAAAGCAGGGGAAGAGGGTGAAGATAGTGTTGAAGAGTGACACTTTTTGGGTTGATGCAAAATACATTGTCCCCATCATCACTCCAATCTTCAAAGTCATTAGATATGAGACCACTAATGCACCTAGCCTTGGAGAGGTGTATGAGTGCATTGACAACATGCTTGACCAAATGAAGGTTGTTGTACAAGAAAAAGACCCCACATTACTGTTCTACAATGAACATACTCAACCAATCATTCATCAAAGATGGGAGAAACTCAACATTGCCTTGCACATGGCTACCTATGCACTGTACCCGAAATGGTATGTGCAAAGGCTTGGCAAAGTTACCCCTATACAAGATGCCGAGGTGAAGATAGGATTTATGAAGGCTATTCAGAAGATGTATGATACTATAGATGTTGGCATCATTTGTATTGAGTGGTCAAAATTTGCCACTCTTAGGGGATATCTAGAAGAGACCATGTTGGATAGGAAACTATGGCACAGGAGGACCCAACTCTATAGTGGACTATGCATGGGTGTACTTAGTTTGTTGTCCCAAGTTTCTAGTTTTTTTTGCTAAGAGAAACTAATTTACTTATAGCTTCATCCACTCTATTAAAAGGAGTAGGCTTACCTCTAGGAGGGCAAATCAGATTGTAGCTATTTATAGTGCCTTGCATCTCATTCACCATGACATGCTTATGTACAAGGAGAGTCCAATAGCCCAATGGAATGTAGAGCCAAAGGATCCAACACAAGTTGATGATGATGTAGCACAAGCAAGGTTGATTGGCATTGGTTTGGAGGAGCTTGACCTTGAAGAGTCTAGCAGTTCAAGTAATAAGGAGTTCAACACGATCTTTGGGGATGATTAGAGGCATTGGACCATTGGCCAATTATATTTGAATTTTGAAAGTAATCATCATTTTGAATATAATATAAATATATTGATATTCAACATTTTCATGGTTCAATGCAATGTGTTTAGTATTTCAAAGTTTCATTTGTTATTCCTTATTTTTTTATAACTAATTTTTCAAATACTATATATATTTGCACCGTCATCCCCCTGTTTCAAGTCTCTATGGATCTATGGAATCAAGTATCAACACTATTGACTTTCAACTATTTTTGCAATTGACAATTCTTGCAAGTGCGGTATCAAAATCGACATTGATGACAAGTGGCAATTTTGCTCTATGTGATTAGAACATGGAATATGAAAGGTTTTTTATGCAAGAGCATTCGGGGCTCTAGCAATCCTGCATGCCCAAATAAACATTATTTTATCAAATTTTGATTTTCTTTTTTATTGTGTTTTGAAGGTACTTGTTTGTTGGTCATGGTCTTGCTTATTTCTGGACACTTTATTTCATCCTAAAATTCAATACTATGATGGGCGTTGCAATTCACTTGTTGGGGCCCACGCACGTGACTTTGGCTAAATTGAATTCTTATTTTCTAAGGGATTCTCTAAGTCTATGTGGCATGGAAGGGAGCCCACTTCACTCGCTTTTATGTTTCAAATTCTCTTGTTGGCACTTCAGTTCTGTTGGGACCTGCCAACCTTGGATTTTTCTAGGCGTTGACATGACACTTCTTCATGGGTCACGGGGTCCATGTATCCCAATTTCCTTTTCTAGATTGGAGTTTATTTGCTTGGGAGCATTGTCCTATGTGCTGGGACCCACTCCAAACCTGGCATTACATCCTTCGTTGGGCTATCTTAAGTATAATCGTGGGAACTATCACCCACAACTTAGACTAGAAGTTGCTTCTGACATTTGCCCTCCCCTATTTATCCCTGGCTGATGCAAAGTGGCACAAGGGAAGCTACTAGTTTTACTCTTCTCTGCCCACTCACCCACTACACCTAGTCTTCCTCCAACCAAGGTCACACCTATGGCAAATTAGGGATTTGATATCCAGGTTGTTATTCAACCCTCAAAGCTTCTTCCACACCTTAAGACAGGTCCACAAACACCTTTTTCACAGTTGGTTTGATCGCCAACTTCTCACAACTCTTCAACCCTTACTTGGCCTAGTGAGGCTACTAGCCCTCCTAATCCGGTTTTCACTACACAACTTTCAAAAACCCTTAAGGTTCAAGCAAACAAATGGTGGATTCTAATACCCTTTAAGGAACTTGAACAAACCTCCAAGCCTCCAGTTCCAACTCTACTCCAGCAGCTCAATACACCCACTAGGTCTCTAGGCCTAATTGATCAGTTTAGGTCTAGGTTACAAAGCAAGTGGTCTAATTTGGGGTCATAAAACTGGGACAGGAACTTGGATTACTTCAACAACACCCAGACATCTCAAAACCACCATCCATTCTCTCCACCTATCAGGTTTTGTCATTTACAACACTAAATTACACATTTTTGGTCAAATACATAGAGATATTTGACCTGGGGCATCACTCCAAAAATCGAAGACTGTCTTTCCCAACCAAATGCTTTTGGAATCATGAAGTGTACATCCCTAGCCTGCATTTCACTAAGTGGCATGAAATTTCACTGGTTAGAATGCATTCTAGGGCAAGATTTGTATGACAGACCCTAGGAAAGAGGGTTTCAGACCAGTCTGAGTTCAAAATGCAATATCTACCTACTCAAACCACTTCAAGACCTCAAACTTGATGCATTGGAATCCAGACTCAACCTAGTTTCAGAAAAACCACATCGATCCACTCTGCCAATCCATACAGGCCGTACAACAACAGAAATTCAGAGAAAAACAGTCAGTTTTATTGGTTTTTGTGCCCAAAACTTCGTACAAAAAACTTCTTTTCATCTTGGAGTCAGAGAACAACCATATACACCGATCCAAGTTGGTAGGTAACTTGCAAAAACAGTTGCAACCATCAAAAGTGGGTTGGGACCGACCAAATACATGACACCTTTGGACAACTATGGTAGTTTGCATAAACACAAGGATTCCGATTGGTTTAGCTTGTCCAATGGAATCCAAACAACTACCATACTCTCTAAAACATGCCAAAATAGTAACACTACCAAATAGACTCAAAACTATTCATTAGACCTACTAGGCCTAAGTGACACAACTAGGGTCCAAATGGACTAAGAAGGATTTGAGGTTTATATGGTTACCCCAAACCTCTTGACCATACAAAGTGGACCTTACAATCATGGCTAGAAAGCCTTATTACAAAACACATTGAACAAAAACCACAACTTATCCAAATGCTTCAAAATGCTCTTAGGTGCCCTGCACCATACACCCCCTATCAAACAGAACTCAAGTCTCTTGAGTTGGGAATGCTGTCAAATATAAATCCTGCCTTCTCAATGGCTTCTCTGCTCATCCAAGTGGCATCTTCCTGAGGCTTATTGAGCCACTTCACCAAATACTCATAATAGGTGTGCCTCCTAGTTTGTTTAGCAATCCTTTGATCCAAAATGCATTCAATCTGACCAGGAGATGAAGGAATCAGGTCCTGAAATGTCTGATCAGTTTGTTCCTCTACAACAGTTGTCTGAGGATCGGATCCTTTATAGGCATAGAGGTCTGATACATTGAAGATTGGTGATAAGGCAATACCATCCGGTAGCCTGACTTTGTAAGCATTTTCTCCACATTTTCTTAGCACTTCACAAGGCCCAATCTTCTTCATAATCAACTTGGTGTATTTACCTGCAAGGAGTCTCTCCTTTTTCAGATGTACCATGACCAAATCCCCTTCCTTGAACTGAAGATCCCTTCTTTTTCTATCAGCAGACTGTTTGAAGTTTGCAGAGGTAAATTGCAATTTCTCCTTTACTTGCTCATGGATATCTCTCATCACTTGGACAAAATCTTCAGCCAATGCACTGCTCTTCTCCAGTCCTCTAACCTCTCTGAGTTCCAAAATACCCCTTGGGTGAGTGCCATAAACAATTTGAAAAGGTGACAGGTCGGTACTCCTGTTCACAGTGTCATTGTAGGAGTATTCTGCCTGAGCCAAAATTGAATCCCAACTAGTACCCTACTCCTTAGTTAGGCATCTTAGAAGGTTGCCAAGTGACCTGTTAATCACCTTAGTCTGACCATCAGACTGAGGATGATAGGCTGATGATAATGACAAGTTTGCACCTAATCTTTTCCAAAGTGTCCTCCAGAAGTGTCCTATAAACTTGGGGTCTCTATCAGAGATTATGGACAAAGGCAAACCATGTAATCTGACTATTTCTTTGAAGAAAAGACCAGCTATATGTGAGGCATCATGTGTGGTTTTACATGGGATGAAATGGGCCATTTTGGAGAACCTATCAACAACCACAAAGATGATATCATGTCCATTCTTGGTCCTAGGCAAACCAAGTACAAAATCCATGCTTATGGAATCCCAAGGCTTTGAAGGGATAGGTAGTGGAGTGTATAGACCTACATTTGATGTATGTCCCTTGGCTCTTTGGCAAATTTGACAAGTTTCTACAAACTTTCTTACATCAGTTGGCAACTTTGGCCAATAGTAGTATCTTCTAACCAAGTCTAGGGTCTTATCAATGCCAAAGTGGCTTGCCATGCTGCCACAATGCTTCTCCTGAATGATACTCTCTCTAACAAACCCTCTTGGAATACACAACAGGCTGCCTTTGAAAAGAAATCCATCTTGTATCAGAAAATCACAAAAATCAGTGTTATACCTGCCTGTCATGGCTTTCCAAGATTGGTAAGGTTCCTTGAAGTCTTCATCTTCTGCATACTAATCTTTAATGGCATGTATACCTGTACTCTCCAATTGAATGGTTTGAACAACAAGAATCCTCCTACTTAAGGCATCGGCTACCTTATTGGCCACTCCTTTCTTGTGCTTAATGGAGAATGTATATGCTTGGATGTAGTCCATCCACTTGATATGCCTGTGGTTTAATTTCTCCTGCCTATTCAAGAAGCTCAAAGCATGGTTATCAGTAAAAACAATAAACTCCTTGGGTAATAAATAGTGTCTCCACTTCCTCAATGATTGGACCATTGCATATAATTCTAGATCATAGGTAGAGTAGTTCTGTTTTGCTTCATTTAACTTCTCACTAAAGAAGGCTACAAGCCTCCCATCTTGACTTAGGACTCCCCCAACAGCCCTCTTGCTTGCATCACACTCAACAACAAAGGTCTTATCAGAATCAGGCAGCACAAGTACCGGTTGTTCTGATATTTTCTTCTTTAACAGTTCAAAGGCTTGATTGGCCTCATTTGTCCACACAAATACACATTTCTTGCCCCCTTTTATAGTGTCAACAAGTGGAGTACAAATAGCACTAAACCCCTTAATGAACTTCCTATAAAAACTGCATAAACCATGGAAACTTCTTACCTCAGAGGCTGTAGTAGGTGTGGGCCAATTAAGAATGGCTTCCACCTTGCTTGGATCCATCTTGAGGTTGCCCTTAGAGATGACAAACCCCAAGAATGTCAATTCTTCTTGAAGGAAGACACACTTGTCAAGGTTAATTCTCAACTTCTCCTCTTGAAGCCTCCTAAGCACTTGATGGATATGTCTTATGTGATCTTCCTTGCTGTCACTAAAAACCAATATATCATCCAAATATACAACAATGAACTTGTTTAGGAAAGGTTTTAGCACCTCATTCATCAACCTCATGAAGGTGCTTGGTGCATTTGATAAGCCAAAAGGCATCACAACTCATTCAAATAGCCCTTCATTGGTTTTGAAGGCCGTTTTCCACTCATCCCCCTCCCTTATCCTAATTTGGTGATAACCACTTTTTAGATCCATCTTGGTAAAATATTTAGCCCTACCCAAGCAATCCATTAAATCTTCTATCCTAGGCATTGGAAATCTATACCTGATAGTAATCTTGTTGATGGCCCTGGAATCAGTGCATAGTCTCCATGTGCCTTCCTTCTTTGGTGCAAGTACTGCAGGTACTGCACATGGGCTAATACTCCTTATAAGTCCTCTATCCAACAAGTCTTGGATTTGTCTTGCCACTTCTGCATTTTGCTTTGGGGTCAGCTTGTAGGCTGCTTGGTTTGGTAGGGTGGATCCAGGGATAAGATCAATGCAATGACTAATCTCCCTCTTTGGTGGAAGGGCATCCTTACTTTCATCGGCTATCACATCATGAAACTTCTCCAATAGTTCCTCCACTTCTTTTGGTCCAATCCTCCTAAGAGGTTGCTACACTTTGGTCTTCTTAGGATTTGCATCCTTGGGCTTGATGACCACTGCAAAACATGGCACTTTCTCCTCCTTGAGGTTAGCCAAAAACTCCTTTTCACCTACCAACATAACTGAACTAGAAATGATCTTTTCCTTGCAATCATCAATCAAAGGGGTCATTGTGAAATTCTCACCATTTTTAGACAAATGAATCACATTTTTCTTACCATCGTGTTGGGCACTTGTATCATGTTGCCAAGGTCTGCCAAGAAGAAGGTGGCATGCATCCATGTCTACTATCTCACAAAGAATCCTATCACAATATTCACCTATCTTGAATTCAACCCAGCATTGTTCTTTCACCATAATTTGTTGGTCCTTGGTTAGCCAAAAGACCCTATAGGGGTTAGGATGAGGTATCCTTTGCAATCCTAACTTATTCACCATGTCATTAGAAGCTAAATTCTCAGAAGAACCTGAATCAACAATTACCTTGCAGACTTTCCCTTTCACCTTGCAAGTGGTTCTAAACAGATTGTTCCTTTGGGGTTGCTCCTTGGTGGCAGGCATGATGAGAGACCGGTTGAACATGATGCATTCTCCACTCTTTGGTGCTACAGGCTTGGAAGAGGCAGTTTGATAGGAGGTGGTGCTTTGACAGTCATCTTCTTGAAGGAGCTGCACCCTCCTGTCTTTCTGATTTGCAGAATTGTTTCCCATCTTCTCCGGGCATCTAAAGGACTGATGTTCTATCTGATTGCAGGAAAGCACCTTCCTGTGAACACATTGGAACCCCTGCCTCCACTTCTTCCTCTACCATTACCTCTCCCTTTAAACTGGCCCTTATCAGCACTGTCTCTGTCAGCTACCACTTGACTGCCTTCTTGTGATCTGCCATTTTGGGGTCTAGAGAAGTTGTCTCTGTTTTGAAATCTGCCCCTGCCTCTGAAATTCAAATTGCCTCTGCCCCTACAGTTTGAATCACCTTTCCTTCTTTGTTCGTCCTCAATCCTTAATACCATTTGAAAACATTTATGCAATGTCTCAGGGTTAAAGAGATTGAGTTCATCTTGAATGGAGAACTTAAGACCATTTAGATACCTTGCAAGCTTTTGCTTTTCATTCTCAGGCATCTTGGCTTTCAAAGACATCTTGTGAAACTCCTCGGTGTATGTGCTCACATCCATGTCCTTCTATCTCAAGTTTTGCAACTTTTTGTGTAAGTTGACTTCATAATCTTCAGGAACAAATTGTTTCTTTATTTCAAGTACCATCTTCCTCCATGTAGTGATAGGGTTCCTATCATCCTCTATCCTCTCATTTTGAATGAAGTTCCACCAACTCAAGGCTGGCCCTTTCATTCTAGATTTGGCAATCCTCACCTTCTGATTTTCTACCACTTCCTCACATTCAAAATAGTTCTCCATTGCCTCTATCCAATCAAGGCACTCCTCTGGGTTCATCTTCCCAGGAAACATAGGTAAATCCACCTTACTGTCCTTCCTAGTCAACTTTCCAAGTGCATCTAGGAATTGTCTTTTTGACATGCCTCCTTGTGGCTCTTCCATGGGCACTTCTTTTTCTTCATCTTGATCCTCTTCATTTGAATCTAAGATGACCTCTAGTTTCTTCTTCTTATCCTTATCCTTCTTCAACTTCTCTATCTCAGCCTCCATCCTTTTGTTCTTGGCTGCTTGCTCTCTGACTATCTTTGCCAATTCGGCATTAGTCACCCTTTGAGGAACTTCCTCCTCTTCTTCTCTATCTCCCATCTCTTTGATGGCTCTAATACCACCTGATGCAGAGTGGCACAAGGGAAGCTTCCAGTTTTACTCTTCTCTGCCCACTCACCCACTATACCTAGTCTTCCTCCAACCAAGGTCACACCTATGGCAAATTAGGGATTTGATATCCAGGTTGTTATTCAACCCTTAAGGCTTCTTCCACACCTTAAGACAGGTCCACAAACACCTTTTGCACAATTGGTTTAATCCCCAACTTCTCACAACTCAACCCTTACTTGGCCTAATGAGGCTACTAGCCCTCCTAATCCGGTTTTCACTACACAACTTTCAAAAACCCTTAAGGTTCAAGCAAACAAATGGTGGATTCTAATACCCTTTAAGGAACTCGAACAAACCTCCAAGCCTCCAGTTCCAACTCTACTCCAGCAGCTCAACACACCCACTAGGTCTCTAGGCCTAATTGATCAGTTTAGGTCTAGGTTACAAAGCAAGTGGTCTAATTTGGGGTCATAAAACTGGCACAGGAACTTGGATTACTTCAACAACACCCAAACATCTCAAAACCACCATCCATTCCCTCCACCTATCAGGGTTTGTCATTTACAACACTAAATTACACATTTTTGGTCAAATACATAGAGATATTTGACCTAGGGCATCACTCCAAAAATCGAAGACTGTCTTTCCCAACCAAATGCTTTTGGAATCATGAAGTGTACATCCCTAGCCTACATTTCATTGAGTGGCGTGAAATTTCACCGGTTAGAATGCATACTAGGGCAAGATTTGTATGACAGACCCTAGGAAAGAGGGTTTCAAACCAGTCTGAGTTCAAAATGCAATATCTACCTACTCAAACCACTTCAAGACCTCAAACTTGATGCATTGGAATCCAGACTCAACCTAGTTTTAGAAAAACCACATCGATCCACTCTGCCAATCCGTACAGGCCGTACAACAACAGAAATTCAGAGAAAAACAGTCAGTTTTATTGGTTTTTGTGCCCAAAACTCCGTAAAGAAAACTTCTTTTCATCCTGGAGTCAAAGAACAACCATATACACCAATCCAAGTCGGTAGGCAACTTGCAAAAACAGTTGCAACCATCAAAAGTGGGTTGGGACCGACCAAATACATGACACCTTTGGACAACTATGGTAGTTTGCATAAACACAAGGATTCCGATTGGTTTAGCTTGTCCAATGGAATCCAAACAACTACCATACTCTCTAAAACATGCCAAAACAGTGAAACTACCAAATAGACTCAAAAACCATTCATTAGACCTACTAGGCCTAAGTGACACAACTAGGGTCCAAATGGACTAAGAAGGATTTGAGGTTTATATGGTTACCCCAAACCTCTTGACCATACAAAGTGGACCTTACAATCATGGCTAGAAAGCCTTATTACAAAACACATTAACAAAAACCACAACTTATCCAAATGCTTCAAAATGCTCTTAGGTGCCCTGCACCACTGGCAGTCAATTATCTGCAATTATTCTTAGCTGGGTGGTTGTTTTATACAGGGTCGTGGAGTTTTAAATAACTGCCACTTGCTACAGTTACATAGGTCTCCCTCATCCACCCCACTCTTTGTGCCTTTATTGGCAAGCGAACTCTCTTACTTATAAGAGAACAAAAAGGTTGAATTCGATTGTTAGAAAGAATAAGACACAAAATAACAATAATATTTACATTAAATAGAGGCAGAAGCGACAATGTGCGAAGGCGATGGAGCGAATGGTTTCGGCAGTGTGGGCGTTGCGAATGTAGGTAAGAAGGTCAAGAAAGGAGCAAGCAAGGGCGGTAGTGGACGCGTTCTCTCCCAGACTAAGGTGAGTGGTGAGGAGCGACGTAGGTATCAGCTACGATCTAGATCATGCGGGGACGGGGATCTTGATGATCCTCTCCTTTCTGCGACGCCTCTTCCATGCAATCCGTTGGGCATTCCTTCTGAGTCTGAGCTCGCGGCTAGGTCTTTCGAACCAAACTCTATAGGGGCTTGCAAAAATAGTGTAAACCCTTATCACGAATGCAATGTTTTCTGCTTGGAGCAAATCCGGAAATCAAACCCTATTCCTCCTCCCAAGCCACCCGATCCACATGCTTCTAGCTCGAAGGAGACTCCTTTACATGATGACCTGGGTCTTTCTATTGGTGATGTGAAGGTTGCCTTTGAGGAAGAACCAGTGATTTTCCATATTTCAGATGATAGCATAAACTCTATCTCAGTAGATGTTGGAGGCTGATCTCTGATTTTCAAACTCCTGCGGAAGCGGCCATCCCTTGAAGATGTCTAGGCCTGGGCTTTGTCCGTTTGGAGTAACTTGTCACCCCCAGTGGTCCACACCGATCTCTGATTTTCAAACTCCTGCGGAAGCGGCCATCCCTTGAAGATGTCTAGGCCTGGGCTTTGTCCGTTTGGAGTAACTTGTCACCCCCAATGGTCCACACCCTGGATTTTGGCTTCTTTCTTGTCACCTTCTCTTCTGCTGATGATTGTAATTTCATAACACAGAATGGCCCTTGGTTTTTTAAGAATTATGGTTTGTTCCTCACTCCTTGGGCTCCCTTCTTTGATCCTGCCACGGCTATTATATCAAAGATCCCGATCTGGATCAGGTTATATAACCTTCCTCTGGTGATGAGGAATCCTGCTCTCATAGGTCAGATGATCAATTAGGTGGGATCCTTTGTTAAGATCGATTTGGAGGAGGAGGCTTCGCACAGATACACAAGGGTTTGTGCCCTTGTGGATATCTCCAAACCCCTTCCTGGCTCGATTCAGATTCAGTCTCCCCAAGGTACCTAGCAGCAATTCTTAAATTTTGAAGGACTCCCCTTTAGATGCTTCCATTGTAATAAGTTGGGGCACAAGATTGGGGCTTGCAATGCACAAAGTTCTCCTGGAGTTAGATGTTTCAGTCTCAAGAAATGGATTAAAAAACCTGGGTCCCCGGATGCTGATTTTGTTTGGCGCAATCATGGCAAGTTTTTTGCTCCCCACTCTACCATGAGGACTGATTCAACGGCTCCATCGGAACCTTTCTCAAAGCATCCTTCAAGATATGTTGAGCTTCCAATCCTTAATAAGGATATTGTCTCGGCTAAGGCTGTTGAGGAGGATTCTAAGTCAGATGGTACCTTCCCTTTCATGGAGGATCTAGATGATCCTTCTCCTGTATTTTTCGACCTCCTCTGAAATTTGGGATCTCTCAAACTGAGCCCAAAACATTAAAACTTGATTGTGGTGATTCTAAGCGGAAGAAAGGAAGGAAATATGGGGCTGAAAAACTCCACATTGAAGGAATGGAAGCGGTTGAGGGGGGTTCTCAGTGGACTATGAAGGCTCTCTTATCCCGGAAAAATGGCAGATCTTAGTTTGGCTTCGGCCTTTTGGCCTTAGTCTTTTTTCTCTCTATTGCGGTGGACTCTTGGGGACTTCCCTTTTGCCCTCTCCTTTGGGTAGCTTTCTGCTTCATTTCTTCTTATCCATGTTTGATTGAAATTGGTTGGTATGTTGACAGCCTAGTTGGGTTGTTTCCGCTCCCCTTGATTCAAGGGCTTGCTTTTGGTATTTGTTTTTATCTTTTCATATATAAATTACCCTTACGCGGCCAAAAAAAAAGAACAAGACACAAAATAAAAAGGACATACACTTCAATGAAGAAACAAAATGCATGAGGAGGTTATAGAAGATAGGGAGTCCAAAACTTTTATGTTGCTTGTCTTCATGGGGCTGCACTAATAGTCAGTAGTTAAAATAAAATTGGATTAGATTGCAATGTCTAGCTGCTGGGTTACATGCCTGTAGCAAGTACTGAACTGATATTTGAGTGATGAAACTGTAATATGTTGTTATTTCATTCTATATCTTCGAATGCTATTAATGCTATTATGTCATGAGACACTTGTTGCTGTAATAAATTATCTAAGTGTGTGTGTGCGTGTGGCTGCCTGGCACAGGTATCTGATCCTGGGCTGCATTAGTTTTTAAATTTAATTTTGCTTTCTCGACGTTTATGATTCTTTTTGGTGCCAAAGAAAGACATGGGGAAGGCATAAGAAGACCCCAAACACATTGGGTTAGGGTTGGCTCTCGTTCAGACCTTCATTTAGTTCAAATTTTGACTGTGTAAGTGTAAGAATGGTATTTTCATAGTGCAAAGACCATTTTGCAGGTGTTTAGAGTTAGTTATACATGTTGTCAAGCCCATTTTTGCACTAGAGGCATTGTAGACACTTGTAATTGATTGGAAGATAGTGGCATGATGAACAGGAGCTCACTTTTCTAGAGTTGTCTTCCCTTTTGAAGGTTTCTCCAGATGTAACCATGTGTTTCCGTTTGTGCGTGTAATCTATTTTGCACTATATATTTCTATTGCATGTTTCTAATGTTGCAAATACTTTAAACATGTTTTGCTGATAGAATAACCATTGGAGTTAGGAGATCAGTTGTTTGAAAGTGTTTTGTAGGGTTGACAAGCAAAAATCCATAGTTAGTGATTGCTAGGAAAATATCTCTAGCATTTTATAGATCATCTAGGGTGTAATGATCCAAACTAATTTTTTTGAGATTTTTACAATATAGAGAGATGCAAATACAAGTCCTTGCACTTTCTAATCACCCAAGTCCTGAGGTGGGCAAGGTGAGAACACACAATGTTCGGATTATGCACTCTAACTAATGAATGCACTGCTGAAAGTAAAGTCGACAAGCCAACCAAAAGCATACAGGCGGCAGAGCCGACCCAAATCAACACTTCTTCGACGGACAAGTATACTTGAATGCAAAGCCATTTCCTTCAAGTTTGATCAATCAAAATTGGCTGATTGCTAGCAGACTTGATCCATGCCAAAACGGGCTATGAAAATGAAACTAACTGGCGATAAACCATCCAGTTTCACGATATGCTAATGCAACTCTTTGGCAGTACTACCTTCCAGAGTTACAATAAACATGCATTAAATACTACAGATAATTATAATGAAATGAAACTAACTGCAACACACTGATTTATTATGCTAATAAGCAAATAACATTGTTGCAACACAAAGAGTTAGCCAGGAAAAGATTTCCAATGAATAAACTTTGATTATCAGACTGTAGGTGAAGGTATACTGATGTTCTGGAGCTGGAACTGGACATATGAAATTACCAAATGATAGAACTGCCCTTATACACTACTGAAACTAAACCCGGTGTTGTACTGCCTCATAATCATGAAAAAAAACCACCAGAAATCATGTTGTACTGCCTGCACCACCCACCCAAAAACAACTGTTCACACTTTCAGACCTATATGGCCTAACTGGGCAGAGGTGCAGCACCCACAAATCATCTATAAACTGCTGCTAACAGTTTCAGACTGGTACAGTTCAAGCACAGGATGATATAGCAGCAAGAAAAACAAGGAATGAAGTCAGCAATGCTGGGTGCTTCATCCCAAACTTCACATGCCTCTTATTTCTTCTTGTACGGCTTGTCAAGGAGCTACCGCTGAGTAAGGGGGACAAAGACAAAAAATGTCAAAACTTTGTCTCCTTAAAAGGTACATCAGCCAAATAGCAAAGATTTCCTTAAACCTTCAAACCCCAAAAAGGTGCAACTCCCCTCTTGCCTTATACAGCTTTGTTTTGAGAGTCCTAAAAGTGTATGGCAACCTCCAGAACTTTGTCTTTTTCCAGCAGCACAATTTCCTTTAGAAATTTTCATGGCTTTTCTGCTCAGCCTCTTGATTTCATTTCTGAACTTCGTTTTCTGATCAAACATGTCCTTCTAACCCTTTTCTCAATTTTTTCAGTAGCATAGTTTTATTTCTAATTTCCATTCTGACCTCCTATATTTCTTGTTTTAAATCAGAATAGTATACTTCCAAATTTGAATATTATTAATAATCTAGATTCTTATTTATTTTGTTAGTAAATACAGAGAAAGAAAGTTTACTATTTCTTGAGAAGAACACCCAAAAACTTTATCTTTCACTACCTCAACAAAAAGATTTGTCATGGAGAACTTTAGATTGCATGCAATACCAAACAAAATCATTTTGAATAGGGACGTGAAAATGACTTCTAGGTTTTGGACTACCCTTCAAGTTGCTTTAGGTATTACTATTAAACTGAATTTTGGTATTTAGTACTGCCTACCATCTTGAAACTGATGGACAAATAGAAAGAGTGAATCAAGTAGTAGAAGATTTGTAATGTACCCATTTTTTGGGTCCTCTTGCAGCACAGTTGGAGCCGACTTTCTGGGGTGGATTTGATTGCTTAGGCATAGACTTCCTATTTTTGGCAAATTAGGGTTTCTGTCCGTTTCGGGATTTTCAGTGTTGGAGATGAAGCATCTTGGCGAGACCTTTCCAACGGTCTATAGATCACTGGATTTCGAGATCATTTGGGCCTCCGCTTTCAAGTCCGTAAATTATTAATGTTTATTTAATATTGGACTTTGGGTTATAATGGTTAAGTGTCACAAATGAAATATTAACAAGTCACTATAGCCTTTTTGTTGAGCACTCATCTTGAGATTATAAAAAGTGACTTTAATTAAATATTTCCCTCCAAAAGTGAATCGACCCTCTTGAGGAAATATAAGAAGGAAAAAGGCAATTCATATGGTATGTTGATTATTTTCATTTGCTTTGGCTTTGGCTCTGCAAAGAGTTTGACGGTTTTGGAGAAATTCGAAACCATGGCTTTTGGAGATAAAAACCTCCATTAGTAACAGCATTCCACAGGTGTGAAAGATCATCCCTGGGTGCTGGAAGAGGCAAATACACTCAATGTTTGCATTGGTGCTTCAATGGTTGAATGCAAGTTGTCGCAGGAGGGTTTTCATAGACATATCTCTTAGTTCTTGGCACAATAATTATTGAAAGACATTAAGGGACATATTGCAGGTTTTGGCACTAATTTTGAGGATTTTTTTGTGGAATTTCCAGCCTCCCTTTGCTGGCCGTACATTCCCAGCGTTGGTCGTACCACTTTATGGCAGCATTTTGAGTAGTGTTTGATGATCCTCCATTCATATTTTGGGAGTTGGAAACTATATTTGATCTACAGTTTAGATTTGAGGGTTTATGACAGATTTTGGGGCATTTGAGAAGTGTTCATTGCTGCAGCTATCACCAGCTGGGCCGTACTATTGCCTAGGGGAAACGTGGGTCATCTTGGAGTTGGTTCACTCCTCACTCACGACTGCTATGTTACTCATTGTTGGCGCCTAGGGCTGCATAACACTTCCTTTCATTTGTGTGAGCGTGAATATCTATCTGTATGCATTTGGAGGTGTTTTCATAGCTCATGTAGTGTTGGTACATGTACAACATATGTATTAAGTTGAAGATATGCAAATGGGTATGCCTCTATAATTCATTTTGAGTGATTTTATGATCTGGGTCATTTTTCTTTTTCGCATATCTGTTCTAGTTTTTCTAGGTTATCATTGCATGTCATATATTGTCATTGTTATCTGCAAAAACATTACATGCAAACACAAAACCCCTTCTGCAACTTTTGTCTAGTTCTGAAAGACCACAATAATAACAAAAATAACATAATAAGAAATTAAAAAAAAAATCAAACAGGGGCAGCTCATTACAGGATTTACTCAAGTTGTATTGTATGGATCATCAATCCAAGTGGGAGGATTATTTGCCTTGGTTGAGTTTGCATACGATAATTTTTATCATTCCACATGGGTTATCGCTCCATTGAAGCATTGTATGGTTGGAAATGTTGTACTCTTTTCAGTTGGGACAATATTAATATAGAATTTTGGTTGGACCTAAAATGTTTAGAGAAATGGAAGAACGAGTCAAACTAATCTACCAATGTTTGAAAGAAGCAACTGATAGGCAAAAAAGTTATGCAAACAAGAACAAGCCTCGTAGAGAATTTGCAATAGGTGATAAGCTGTGTTACACGGGGATGCATCCCCTGCCCTCAAACCCCCGTCATTGTCCCCTTTGGCGTTTCGAGGACAGTAAGGGACGTCCCCTAGCCATCCCCAAAAATTTTTTAAAAAGGGAAAGGTCCCCTTTTCGGAAAAGCCAAGGAACACATCGGGGACACTTGGCCATCCCCAAGGTAGTAGGGGACATCTCAGACGTCCCTTGACCGTCCCAAGGACAGCCAGGTGTCCCCAACACCAAATATACATTTTATAATGTTTTTTAAAAAAAACTCACAATTGGCAATGAAATATTGTTGTTATATTGCTGTCATGATTAAACTACTGTTATACTACTGTCATGATTAAACTACTGTTATACTACCGTCATGATTAAATTATATTGCTGTTATACTGCTGTCATGATTAAATTTATTGTTGTTATACTGTTGTCATGATTAAATTTATTGCTATTATACTGCTGTCATGATTAATTTTATTTCTGTTATACTGCCATTAATATTTATTGTTGTTACACAACTTATAGTCTTATACTGTTGTCCATTAACTTGTAGAAATTTGACGAGAGAGAGAGAGAGAGAGAGAGAGAGAGAGAGATACTCAAATTTAAAATATATATATGTACATAGTTGAAAAAGTCAGACTCGACAAAAACTCGGCAGACCTAGAATTAAAAAGCACAACTTTTTTACAAAATTCAATGACATCACAACTTAAATTTATTTAAAAACACAACTTTTTTACAAAATGCATCCAATGACCATAAATGAGTACAAAAGTCTTTTCTATTAGATTTGATCTATGTTACACGAAGTTTCTTGATAGGGAGATGGGGGAGCAGGTTTCAAGGTGAGGGGACCAAGGGCCTAAGTTTGGTGACGACAAGGGGACAATGGTGGGTGGGGGTTTGGGGGCAATGCCCCCAACGGGGTCGAGGGGTTGCGAGGGTCCAAGGGGCAACGCCCCTCGCAGGTGTCCAAGGGTAGCGCCCCTGGGCATTCCCTATTGCGGTACTGGGTGGGGGTCGAGGAGCGGAGCCTCCGCCACCAAGCCCAAATTAAGGCCTTCAATACCACAAACCTTCATGGTGCATGTCATTTTCACAATTTTATCACTACGTTTTCTACGAAATCAAGTCCTTACTTTTCCTATCCTAATACTCACTCTTGCAGCCTTTAACCTTTCTTATTTTTTCACTTTTTTTACTGCTTAGGGTGTGGGTTGGGCCCATGGACCACGAGGGTTAGGGTTACTAGCATGAAGATCCAAACAAATTTCTAATTAAAAAAAAATTGCCTCAATTGCTGTGTCTGCGAGTTTTTCACTAAGACTTGCCAAAAAATCGGTGAGTTTCCAGCAAAAACTCAGCGATGAAAACTCGCGAGTTAAACGGCGAGTTACTCGCTAGAGCAAAAAAGTGGCGAGTACTTGCCAAGTTTGCCAACTATGTATATATGTACATATATAGCATACATGTATATATATGCATATATATACATATATAATATTGTCATCCTCCCGCCGTCCCCAAAAAATGGCCCTCAAACTGTCGTCCCCAAAAAGCATCCCCTGTTGTCCCCCCGTCCCCGTCCCCAAAACGCAGTGAAACATAGGTGATAAGGCTTTTTTGTGAGTGAAACCACAAAAAAGTTTTATAACATTTAGGAGATCAGCTAAATTAGAACCTAGCTATGTGGGCCTTTTTGAAGTTTTGGAAGCGATCAACTTCGTAGCATATCAATTAGTTGTTGAGTTTTTTAGCTCAATTCGTGACTTCTGCACAAGTTCAATGTGAACGTGCAAGTAGTTTGAATTATTTCTATTTTGTAATTCACTTTAGTGATTAAAGTGAAATCTTTTATTTAGTTAATTAAGTCTAATCAAGTGCAAAAGCCCTAATGATTTAGACTTATAAGGTTGCTTTCTTTTACTTTTTTTTTTTTAAAGATAAGATCACTTTAATGGATGATTAAATTTTTAGCTAAATAGTATAAAGGTAGAGGCAAGATAGAAAATTAATAACTCAAAGCAATGTAATATTTCCGTGCAATTGAAGGACTAGTTGTAGAGGTTGCCTTTTTAAGTTTCCGAAGGAATGTGAAACAGATTGAAAGGTGTAAAATATGTGTCTTTGTTCATCATTTCCGTTGTTTGAATTTCAATATTTTGTATGATTACTTCAATGTTATTTCAGTGCTTTCTCTTTAACATAATGCTACACACTTTTAATGCTACATGCAGTTTAAGAGATGTGAAAATGCGCAGAGGAGGGTTTTGGCAGAGAAGAGGGCTTCCTTGGGTGATTTCGACAAACAAAAGATGTAAGCAGAAACTTATAGAGAAATCCTCAAAAAAATAGAAAAGATGGCATGGGGAAAAACTGAGGGACAAAGATATGGGTTAGAAATGGAGAAGAAAAGACAGAGAACTCGGAGCGAATGGACGGAAAGAAAAATCAAATTCCAGACTTTGTGTCTGGAGCAAACATAATCCCTTTGGCCGAAAAGGAGGAGAATAAGACATTGACGATTAACAAAGAATTGTTAGAAGTTTCAATGAAGGATCTAAAGGAAAAGGCTTTCTTTCTTAAATGGGCGGATCTTTGGCTAGCATGGGATCGAATCAACAACTGGTGTGCAAAAAATTGGGGTAAAGCAGTTACTCTGATAAATCTCCCAAAGGGTTTCTTTCTAGTGATATGTGATAACAAAGAAACCGAAGAAAAAATATTTAGCACCAAACCCTAGATGATGGATGGGGTAGGATTCTATTTCAAGGACTGGGAGCCGAATTTCGACACAACAGAGCATACCATAACAATAACCCCAAGATGGGTTAGATTATATAATTTGCCCTCAGAATATCGGACGATAGAGATTTTCAATAAAACTGGCAATTGCCTAGGAGAATTCTTGGATTTGGATTACTCAACGAAGAATGGAGCCTCTAGGGTTTATGCACGCATCTGTGTAAACATTGACATGTCGGAGAATTTCCCAGAACATATAAATATTGAAACAGAAAATGGGATTTGGAGGCAAAAGGTCAAATTGGAAGGCGCAGTTGTAGAAGAAGATGAACAATCAAGTGAAATTCAGCGAAATTCCTAATCTAGAAGAAGATCCCAAAAAAGAGGAAGAAGGGGAAGAGACGGAGATGGATGAGGGTAGCAAGGAGGGAAGATTTACAGACACCGGAACAAAATGAGGAAAAAGAGGACTCAAAGGAAGGTGGAGAAGGAAATTCGGTTACCAATCAAGGAAAAATGGAAGAGTTTTGGGATTGGATTGTCGAAGAAGAAAATATAGAATGTGAGCAAAAAGATGGAGAAGAGCACTCAAATCTTGAAATGGTCTAGGAATTGTTCAGGGAACCAAAGGATAGGCCAAAGTCGGATGAAAGAAACAACGCAGGAGGAGTGGCTGAAGAATCAATGGATTCTAGTAAAGAGAGGAGCCCGGGGAAGGAAGAAAATGAAAACAAGAAACCTCCACCAATAATGATGGAAGCCTTTTAGCCAAATGTGGAGAATCAAACATAGTTAAGAATAGAAGAAGGCATAGACCTTGAATAAGGTGAATTTGTATCAATGGAAAAATTGGGAATCATGCAGACGAAGTCAACTATGGTTACTCCACATGTGGGGGAAGCCAAGAAGTCGGGCAGGAAGCCCAACAGAGTCAAGATGACAGAAGACGGAGAAGTTGAAGAGCAATTGGAAATAACAAAAATGATGCAGAGGTCTGGGAAGGGCGAAACCCTTCCCAAACAGCCATGAAGATCACTTCGTGGAATGTTAGGGGCCTAAATGCCCCTAACAAGAGGCATTTGGTGAAACGCCAGATGGAGATTTCAAATACAAACATTTTTGTTACAGGAAACTAAGTTGACAGGAAAGGATATGGATTTTTTCAAAATAAGGCTGAAAGGCTGGGACGACTATTTTGAAGACGCAGAAGGTGCTTCGAGAGGCCTAGTTATTCTTTGGAGAGTGAGTCAAGTCTCCGTGGAACTGGTAAGTTCAAATAAATTTTGGATGTTGTCAAAGGTGTCTGATGCAACAAACAATATACAATTCTTTTTAATAAATGTATATGGTCCCAATTCCCCACCTCTTAAAAAGAGAATCTAGGTAGAATTGGAAACATTTTTGGAGAATGCCCCCTCCTCTTTTTGCTTTCTGTGGGGGGAATTCAATATAATATTAAGTGGAGAGGATAAGATGGGTGGGTTAGGAGAAGCAGTCAATCCCAGTTGGATTTCACAAACTTTGTAGTAAGAAACAACCTACTAGATATCCCATTGGAAAATGGCAGGTTCACTTGGACTAACCAAAGAGCTAGATTTTGTAATATAGCGGAAAGATTAGACAAGTCCCTGTGGAGTGGGGATTTAGGTTCCTTTGGAAAAGAATGTAAGTGCTTCATGCTGCCAATATCTGGTTTAGACCATTTCCCCATTCAGCTCTAGATTAGAGAAGATAGAAAGCTAGATAGAAGTCCCTTCAAATTTAAAAACATGTGGATGCGGGATGAGAGTTTTGTGGGTCTGGTGGAGGAGTGGTGGAATGAAGAAGATCAAAAAGGAACCAAAATGTTCATCCTCTTCACCAAATTGAATAAAATCAAAGATAAATTGAAGATATGGAATCGGCAGCACTTTGGGGACATCTTTAAGGAAAAGGAAGAATTGGAAGCACAGCTAAACGCTCTAAATGAAGAGGTATTCAGAAATGGAATGACTCAGGAATCTTATAAGATAGAAAAAGAATTAATGCAGAAGCATGCGGAGGTTTTGGCAAAGGAAGAAATCTTCTGGAGGCAAAAATCAAGAGATGTGTGGCTGGAGGGGGATAGAAACACAAAGTTTTTCACAACTCCACAAGGGTTAGAAGACAAAAGTGCAGGATCTCTAGGATCAGATTGGAAGATGGAAGGGAATGCGAAGATGAAGAATTAATTAAAAAGATGGGGGTCGGTGTCTTTGAGGAACTTCTGAACAATAGAGAATCGGTGAACTTGGAGGCACAGAAAAGCTTTCTAGAATGTATTCCGAGGAAGGTGAAGGAAGAACATAACAAAATGTTATATAAGTCGTTTACAGAAGAGGAGTTAAAAGCAGCAGCATCGCAACTGCACCCAAGCAAAGTGCCTAGGTTGGATGGCTTTCCTGCCAACTTCTTTCACAAATGTTGGCACATAGTTGGAAAGGATATTTTAGGAGCGGCGGAGGAATCTAGAAGAAAAAGGAAAATATTAAAAGATTTAAATAACTCCTATATTGCCTTGGTGCCAAAAAAGGATCAAATCAGCACTTTTGAAGATTTTAGGCCAATCTCCTTATGCAATACAGTATACAAGATACTAGCCAAAGTGGTTGCAAATCGGTTAAAAATGCTACTGAATGAAATCATTTCGGAAGAGCAAAGTGGATTTGTGCTAGGGAGATCAATCTTTGACGGCACTATTATAGCACAGGAAACAATACATTCATTGAATTCCTCAAGGAACAGTGGGATGTTGGTCAAACTGGATATCAGAAGAGCTTATGACAAGGTGGAGTGGAGATTCCTTTTCAAGACAATGGAAGCCTTCGGATTTGACAAAGGATGGCTTGATTGGATCTTCAGCTTCGTAGCAATGCCAAGATTCTCAGTACTCATTAATGGGAGCCTGTGAGGTTTCTTCGAAGTCTCGAGATGTCTAAGACAAGGAGACCCCCTGTCATCATTTCTTTTATCATCATGGCGGATGCGTTAGGGAGATTCATTCAGAAAGCAGTGACTCAAGGAGAGTGGGAGGGCCTAAAAATCACAAGGAATGTTGAACCTATCTTGCATCAGCAATTCACGGATGATACAATGTTATATAGCCAGGCGAAGAGAAAGGAAGCAAGGACTATAAAGAGAATCTTGGACATATACTCTACAGCCTCAGGACAAAGTGTTAATACAAACAAAATGGAGGTATACTTCTTTCATATAGATCAAAGGAAACAAGGAGAAATTTTGAGAATATTAAATTTTAGGAAAGGAGTCTTCCCGAGCAATACTTGGGCTTCCCTCTTTTTGAAGGGGGTAGGCATCCTAGGCTGTGGGAACTGATGTTGAAGCAAATAAGGGGCAAAATGGGAACATGGAAGGGCAAATGGTTGTCCTGGGCTGGCAGAATCCTTGTGCTCAAAGCGGTAATTTCAGCCATTCCTATTTTTCTTCTCTCATGTCTATGGCTCCCGAAATCAACAAACTAATAGAACAGAATATGAGAACCTTCTTTTGGCAAGGGCCCTCAGAGGCTAAGAAATTCCCACTAATCCGCTGGGACAACATTTGCAAGCCTAAATCAGCTGGTGGGGTAGATTTGAGAAATCAAGAAGTCCAAAATAAGGTGTTGGGGGCAAAAATTGCTTGGGCAATACACTCGAGGGCGGATCTCAAGTGGGTTAGAATTTTGAGAAATCAATATTTAGACAATCTTGAAGATGACAGAATATTGACTTTGGCTAACCCAACAAAAGGCTCCAGATTTTGGAATTTTGTGATAAGTTGTAAGTGGATAATCACAGAGCACCTAACCTGGGAAATAGGGAATGGCAGAACAATGTTGTTCTAGGAGGATTCATGGATGGGAAACCCAAGAATAGGAGATGTGTGTCCTACTATTGAACAGGCCCTCACAGTGATTTGGGGTAATAAGGTGGTAGATTATGTTAAGAGAAAAGTAGTGGATGGATGCCTTTGGTGGGAATGGAGGAGTTTTGAAAACATGGGTTTCCCAGAAGCGAAGGTGATCCAATTGAAGGGAAACTTACAGAAGAGAAGAATATCTCTGAGTTCACGAGGAGATAAACTCAAATGGAATTGTTTGTCCACAGGAAAATATAATGCAAAAATGGGATATGTAATTGATGAAGGAGAGAAAGATCGAACGCAAATTCCAGTCCACCTATGCTGGGACAAGTTGGTTTTGCCTAAGGCAGGAATTTTCGCTTGGGCAGCATTGCAGAAAATGATTATCACGGGGGAAAGATTCAAGAAATTGGGATACGAAGGGCCAAGCAGATGTGTGCCAAGGAAAGTGAGACAGTGGATCATTTGTTTCTATAGTACCCTTTCGCCTAGGAATGCTGGAGGTGGTTGTGTAACAAATTAGGATGGTCAAGAGCACTGCCAAATGACATTTTGAGTCTCTTTCAGGCCTGGCCACTCCTCAAGAAGTTCTCAACTTATGAATGTATTTGGAAAGTAAGTCCTTCAATCCTCCTTTGGGAAATCTGGAAGGAGCGGAATAGGAGAGTCTTTTAGGATAAGAAAATGGAAAGAATTTCCTTCAACAACAAAGTAGAAACAGCAATCACTGAAGTTGTTAATAAGAGGATCAAAGGAGTAAAAGGAAGATATACCAGTGATGATGATATCTGAAAAAAGGTGTGGAAAGGACTAATAATTCCCCCCATTAATGGGGATGGGGATGTTGAAATCCAGAAAAGGAGAAGGGAGACAAGATGGAGCCCCTCGACAAAAGGTTGGGCAAAATTGAATTTTGATGGTGCATCAAAAGAAAACCCTGGTAGCTCAGGGGCAGGATGCTTCGTCAAAGATAGGCAAGGCAACACTCTTGGGAAGGCGGCAAAGAAGCTAGTGCAAGGGACCAACAACAAAGCGGAGTTCCAAGCACTTATTCTTGGTCTTAATCTATGTCGATGCCTAGGAGTTCAAAGGGGAGAGGTGGAAGGAGACTCAATGTTGGTAATAAATGCCTTGCGATCAAAAACTTTGGCAAACTGGAAATTGAAATTATTGTTGGATGACACACTAGGTATATTGGAAGGTTTTGATAGTGTTATGTTTAATCATGTGCTTAGAGAAGGTGATATGGAAGCCGACGGGCTAGCGAACCATCCTATCATATCAACAGATCATCTGCTATGGGAGGTAAACATTAATGATGGTGCCAACGTAGATACTTGTCAAGTTGTCCAATCCAACCAAGAGGAAGGGGCTGGTGGAGCGTGCGGAGCTTGCTAAAACATCAGGAGAGAAAATGAAAGAAGCACTTCATTCATACGGTGGCATTTTGCATGTTAAAGCAAGTAGTAGCTATGGAAACCCCAACCCGGCTTGTGAGCACGAAACACCAAATGTCATTCCTCGGGCAGGTAACAGACAAGAGGTTGGGTGTGGTGTTTAAGCCTAAGAGCGGAATTGTTCTCTTCGCAGTAGAATGGGTTTTAGGCAAAGATTTCATGGCAAACTACGATGAAAACTCGCGAGTTAAACGACCAATTACTCGCCAGAGCAAAAAAGTGGCGAGTACTTGCCGAGTTTGCCAACTATGTATATATGTACATATATATAGCATATATGTATATATATGCATATATATACATATATAATATTGTCGTCCCCCCGTCGTCCCCAAAAAAATGGCCCTCGAACTGTCGTCCCCGAAAAGCATCCCCTGTTGTCCCCCCGTCCCCGTCCCCAAAACGCAGTGAAACATAGGTGATAAGGCTTTTTTGTGAGTGAAACCACAAAAACATTTTATAACATTTAGGAGATCAGCTAAATTAGAACCTAACTATGTTGGCCTTTTTGAAGTTTTGGAAGCGATCAACTTCGTAGCATATCAATTAGCTGTTGAGTTTTTTAGCTCAGTTCGTGACTTCTACACAAGTTCAGTGTGAACGTGCAAGTAGTTCGAGTTATTTCTATTTTGTAATTCACTTTAGTGATTAAAGTGAAATCTTTTATTTAGTTAATTAAGTCTAATAAAGTGCGAAAGCACTAATGATTTAGAATTATAAGATTGCTTTCTTTTACTTTGTTTTTTTTAGAGATAAGATCACTTTATTGGATAATTAAATTTTTCGCTGAATAGTATAAAGGTAGAGGCAAGATAGAAAATTAATAACTCAAAGCAGTGTAATATTTCCGTGCAATTGAAGGACTAGTTGTTAGGTTTCCTTTTAAGTTTCCGAAGGAATGTGAAGCAGATTGAAAGGTGTAAAACATGTGTCTTTGTTCATCATTTCCGTTGTTTGAAATTCAATATTTTGTATGATTAATTCAATGTTATTTCAGCATCAGGAAATTTATCATCATGATTGGAATTTTAACATTAGCATTACCTCCCGCCTTGAGTAGGATTCACGATGTTTTCCATGTGTTGTTGAACAAGTATACTCCTAATTTTTCCATGTGTTGGATTGGCATGCACTACATGTTTTGGATCCAAGGATAATGTATATAAAACCAGTGAGAATTTTGGAGCAACACCAAGTATGGTTGCACAAAGATAGATAGACCGGTGTAAAGTCTCGTGTGACCAATACAAAAAGGACAATGCTACATGGGATGACACAACCAAGACGTAGGGACTTTTCCTCATTTGTTTTAAGCTCTAGACACTGTTTGCTTTTGTATTTGATATACTTATTGTTGACTTAGTATTGAGATGATGCTAAAAGAAGGGGAAGTGATGCCCATCTAATTACGATTTAAATTATTAATGCTGAAATAAATTAGATTTATTTGATTACTTAGTAGTGCTATTTCATGTAGAGTTCAAGGTTAATGTGTTAACTAAAATAATAGATTGATTGGTAAATTTGATAATAGCAATAGGTATATTGTATTTCTATTATAAACAATTCTAGAATTAAACCTAAGCAGATTGCTTTCTTTTAACAATCAAAATTAAAAGTACAAGGCTTAAGTGTTTTTCTTTTTATAGATGAGCTAAACTAGGTGTTGTAAAAATAGGGAAAACACAAATAGTAAATGTTGTTATTGTGGGCTATAAACTTAAAGGAAGACTAATTTAGGCATTAGAAACCCACAATTAAAAATTTCAAATTTTTGGAGTTTTCTACATAGGTAAACACTTCAACATTTGATGGTCAATTTGTAGTGTAAAAATTGGCAAAGGGTTGTCAACTCCTAATCACCCTTATAATTTGGCTAACAAGTGACAGTTGTGCCTAAAATGCCTAAACTTAGCGAGTTTTATTTAGAAAGGCTTGTCTATCTTAATTTGACTGACCTAAGCTTATTATGGCTGAGTGTAACTAACTCCTAAAGGGTTTTAGAAGCTTATAAAAGGAGAGGGGAAACAAGTGGGATCAACTTTTGACAAAAAAAAGTATTGGTAAATCATGGTTACTTAGTGGTCTAGTTAGTGATCTATTGGGTTGGGTCATTGTACCTTCACTTCTTGAGGCATTGTGCAAATAGAAAGATGGGATTAATTGTTCCTTTGCCCATTCCTTCTCATCCTTGGGAAAGCATTTCTGTGGACCTAGTTTGTGAGGCCTACCTTTTCATTCCCATATATTTGACTACTTTATTTTACTATTGGTGATACATATTAGACTTATGGGACTGTTGATCCCGATTTGCAAGACTATTAGATTTTATGCTTTATGTGGATTTATTATGTTTAGCATGATTACGATGTGATTGGACATTGATATTGATTCACTGATGAGGTTAGACGTGATTTACATTATGATGTTAAATTGGATACTATGCATGTGATTTTAGTTAGGAATTTTTATGTAATTATATCTGCGATGGATGTTTGAAATGCAGAATTTAGAATTTAATTATAATGTGATTTCCTTGATGCTTATATGAACATGTGATGTTGTATGTGCTTGTTTCACTTTGCTTCGGCTATCATATACATGTCGGATTAACATTTCATTTGAGTGTGCAAGTGTTTCTAACAAAGCCACAGAAATTCGAAGATCATCTCACACACTGTGTTGTTTTTCCATGCGAAGCCGATCTAGTTCCAAGAGGAACCAAGATCAACTATGTTTGCATGATGAAATTTTGTAATGTTGTTGCATGGTGTTAGTTGGGTTAGGTCTACCCTTATTTTATTTGATTTCTAATTGGTTTTGTAAGTTGTAGTGTCATTTGAATTTCATTT
This sequence comes from Cunninghamia lanceolata, assembly GCA_027924645.1. Taxonomy (NCBI): domain Eukaryota; kingdom Viridiplantae; phylum Streptophyta; class Pinopsida; order Cupressales; family Cupressaceae; genus Cunninghamia; species Cunninghamia lanceolata. The sequence continues at coordinate 1,321,896 of BSBN01000892.1, forward strand.
TTGAGTTATAATTTTTATGACCCCTTTTTTATGTGTTTTTACTCAACCCTTGGTGCTCAAAATAGGTTAAACTTGACCCTGCGTTGTACCCCTAAGGTCTAGGGGTCATTTGGGCTTGTGTAACCTTAGGTAAACTTCCATTTGGTCACTTTAACTTCACCCTGAAGTAAAGTGACGAAAATGGAAGCTTGGGAGGGAGAGGATGAGTGGGTCAAACACTCAACCTCTTCCTTTCCTCTTCCCTAGGTTGGGGGGGAGTCTTCAAGACCCCTTAATTGTGGAAGACTTTACTCCAAGTCTCTCCCACAATTGGTGAGGGTACCTTGGGGTTGAGTGGTCCTTCTTAGGAGGAGAGGATTGGGGCACATGTGGCACCCACTCCTTCTTTGGCTCCACCTTTCTCTCCCACATAATCAAGAGAGGACAAGTGGATGGGTGAAAGGCTTGGTGGGGTGGGTGAATGACATGTGTCACCACCCCATTCTAAGAGTCTTGCTAGTAGTTGGGAGGAGGAGTGAAGAGGTGACATATGTCACCTCCCCATTCCTTAAGGCTCATGAGAAAAGCCTATTTTAATCCCTCTTTGAGAGGGAGATGGGGTTGTTGAATTTTTGAAATTTAATTGTTTTTGGGGACGAAGTTAGAGGAGGAAAAATTTGGTGGCTCAACTTGGAGAAGGAGTTAGAGGAGCTCTTCTCAACTATCTTCCAATTGGGCTTTATAAGGTAGGAATTCAAGGCTAATGCCTTCCCTTATGCATTTTATTTACTTGTGTGATGCTATGTGTGAGTTTCCATTTTGAGTTTTTACTTCTTGTTGTGGGGAAAAATTGTATGGGAGTTGTGAGAGCCTCTCCTACTTGGGAGAAGATGCTCAACATGTGTGGGGTGGGGGAGGAGTGAACCTCCTCGGGGTCATTTCCTTGTTTTTTAAGGAGTTTTAGCCTTGAGGGCAATTTGAGAATTTGAACAATATGTGTATATGAGAAATTTGTGATATGACTTGAGAGCCAAGGGAAAGTTTTGTGAAATCATGTTCTTTAGTGTGGGCTTGAGGCCTTGAGAGATTTATATATTTGGGAAGTTCTTGGAGTGGCACTCTTGAGTTGAGTGATGTCCACTCCCCTACCCCATTAAACTCACTTTGAGTAAGTTTTGTGTTGTGATAGCCATGGGAGTAATTTGTTTTTGGGTGTTGAATGCAATGTTGTGTTGTGGTTTGAGTTTTCCTAATGTGAGGATAACCTCCTAGCTCGGTGGTGGCTTATGAGTGAGTCAATGGTTGGGAGGAGAGCAAGTTGTTGTGGCTTCTTCCCCTTTTTGTGTCTTTGCAGATTATTTGGAGCTATGTGAAGTTGAAGAAACTATCATTGTTCTTAAGAGTTGTTAACTTACTTTTTTTTTAGCTCTTGAGAGAGCATGGCCATGTTAGGCTTTTGTATCATTTTTAGATTTCAAAAGAGGAGAACCTTGTTCTCTCTCTCATGTTGTAAGAGTATGATTTTACTTGTGTTGAAATAAACTATTTACATTTGAAATAGAAGATTTAGTTTACAGATTTTAAATGCCTTATGATTTAAAGAAAAGTAGAGCATTAAAAGATAAGCATGTTTATATTGGTTTCACTTGTATGTTTAATTTTCAAAAAAATGAGAGAGTTGTTTATTTTGTTGTGAGTCAAAAAAAAAATTTTACATTTTCCTTAAAACAAAGAAATTTAGTTGTTGCTTTATATTTTGAAGGATTTAATTAAATGTGTTTGCTTTCAAAAAAATAAAAATAATAATGAATAAATTCTTTGAAGAAATGTTTATGAGGAAATATGTTCTTTTATGTTTTTACAAAAGAAAAAAGGTTCATTGCTCAATTTAAATCTGAAATAGAAAAAAAGGTTCTTTTGCTTTATTGATTTTAAAAAAAAAAAAATTGTGTGAGATTGTGAAGGAAATATATAATTGAAAATACTGTTATCCATAAGGATATATATATAAAAATATATATGTGTATGTATTTTTGAATGTATATATTCAATATTTTAAAATATAGATTTTTGTAATATACTGTCAAAAAAAAAAGAGAATGCATTATGTATACATGTATGTATGTATATTACTGTATATATAATGCATTCTCTTTTTTTTTTTTTTTTGACAGTATATTACACTTCCTTACATCTGAAAGTAAATAGTAAATTGAGGTTTTGAAATAAATTTGTGTTGCTGTGTATATATATATATAAATATAATTAAAATCCATTTAAAAAAAACGATGTATAACAGTGAGAGGAGACTTTGTTTTTCATTATACAGAATGCAGTTTTTTTTTGTTAAAAAAAAAAATGATTGAAAAAAAATGATTGGTGGGGGGGTTCAAACCCCCCACCGCCGCTGCTTGTGAATGGGTGTGGGGAGGGGGTGGAGCCCCCACCCACACCCCACTGTGTGGGATGTGTGTGGGGACTTTGCCCCCTCCCCACACCCCCTGTCGCTGCCTTAAGACCCATCCTCCCGTCTGCCACCGCAACTCCAACACCCCCGCGGTAGACCCCCCAATACTCCTTCGCTGTTGCCGATCCCCCACACCCCCACAACTCCCTTCACCTCCCGCAGCCACTCCTTACTCCGCCGCCCTCAGTGTCCACAGATCCGCCGCCGACATTGCCAACAGTGACCCCATCACCACCGATCCCTCCGCCGTCCTCCATAAGGCGATCCCTCCGACAGCCAAGGCTCTCTTGCCTCTGCGTATGCCTTGTCCCTCCGACCACCATTAAACCTGCAACATATTCATTAAATATATGTGTATATCAAAAAAATATATATGTCTCTAGTGTATGCACTCCTTGGTGTGGCAGCCATGTGTGGCTTCACCATCAAACCTGCAAACAAAATCATAGAAGAGAAATTGAGAGAGAAATGGAAGGAGTAAAATGAGAAAACAATAAGGGGGCGAGGGTTTGATCTTCTCCCATAAGGATATTATTATTCTATTGGAAGGCTTTTAGAGCAAGATTGTTTTTTTTTTTAAATTTGATTTTTATTATTTCTTGTTTTCCCTTCCCTCTCTTTATGGATTTGATTTATGGGTTTTTGCTTGATTTATTTAACTTGAGATGCATATTTAGTAATGGAGAAATTTATAATACATAATGGGGTTTTATTTTATTATTTTAATTTGTGAGACTTTTAAAAGTATAGTGATTAAGTTAGAGCATATTATTATATGCATTGTTTTAATTAAATATTTTGCAGTGGGATTTAATTAATCTAGTTAGGTTTTCCCCAATTTAAATATTGTTTGGGAAGTAGTGTAGAATTAATTGTGATTACTTATTGCATGTGGATATTTATCGTAGGGGCTATTGTCACTTTAATTATTCAATCTAGTTGCGTTAATTTAACTATTGAAGCGTAACTAATTTTAAATCAGTGTAAATAAATTATGGCTTGCAAACCTGTATCAAAGAAGGTTAGTGGCAACTTAGTTTTTATTAGTTTAATAATTAATTTAATTAAATCTAGAGCGATTCTATTAGTTTAATAAAGACGTCATTTTAATCCAGCCTGGAAACCTAGTAAACTATTTAAACAAAGTTAGTATAACATGCTTCCGTGATCTGATCTACCAAGAAATTAGGAATAATGTAAAGGATGCAGTGATAACTCTGATTGATAGAAAAAGTGAAGAAGAACAAATTGATCGAGCTTTGTTGAAAAATGTTTTAATTAACCTATTTAACTGGTCTACCAATTTAACTAGTGTAATGTAAGTAATTTAAAACCAACCCAGCTTTCGATCAAATTTAGGTTCATTATAATAAACCCTAATCACGCCCGTGAAGCGTTATGCTGCTGGATTTTTCCGGAATTTAGGGTTTCGCTAAATTAGTGAAATTTAACCTTGCTTAGGATTAAATTATTGTTTTTGTTGGTTATCGACATTAGGTTTTGGTATTAAATTATATTTACTCATGCACTAGAATTTGGTTTTTGATTGACTTATGTCGAAATCCCATCATTCACTTAGGTTAACCTAGGGTTTCGATCGTTGATCCTAACCCTATTGGCGACGTTAACCGCGTTGCATCGACCCCCTTGTTGGCCTTCATTGCGAAATGGTATACACAAGTGAATGCATTACCCCGCCTTCAACTGACATGTTTATGCCTTATGCGTAACGCCACCGAGCACACTTACACGTGCGAGGGGATTTCTAGGGAAGTGTGGTAAAATTTTTGATATCTCGTGTCATGACCACATGACAAATGTGGACATGACACATGTGATGCGATTGTGACCGCATGGGAAATGTGGGCATGATATAGTTAGTGGTTTTTTGAAGACCATTCAACACAATGATTGTGTTTTTGTTGTTGTCAGTCAATTCAACAAAATGGTTTAAGTTCATTCCTTGTCACAAGACTGATTTTGCAAGCAACTTAGACCAATTGTTCTTTGATTCTATTTGGCAATCCTTTGCTCTACCTACCAGCATTGTTTCCGACCATGACTCACTTTTTGTGGGCCATTTTTGGTGTTCCTTGTGAAAAAAATTAGGAGTTTCCCTTAACTTGTCCACCGTCTTTTACCAACAATTGAATGGTTGGGCCAAAGTTGTCCAATTGCCCCTCCTCACATAATTAACTTAGGTTTTGAGTTGGGTTTCCCCAATTCCCATAAGCCTTGTGTGCAATGTATTGGTGTGATCCCAACATTTATGGTGGGGTCAAGGGCAATGATTCCCCTCGAGAAACCCAAGGATAAAGAGTGGTTTTCCAAGGGAGGCATTGAGTAAAGAGGCATGTAGATCATGTAACATCTGACTAAAGACTAAAAAGAGTGCAAGATTGGGACTTCTCAAGAGGTAACCTATCGCAATACTACAACACTTCTATTTTTTGCATCTCTCAACATAAATCACATTTCATATTATCTCTATGATAATCAATCTATCAAATGGATTATGGCATCAATGAATTGTTATTGTATTCGCTCTTTAGAATTTCGACTTCTTTTGATTTGTTTTTATTGTATTTAAGTATTTTTTATCTCTTCACAGTTTTAAAATTCAAATATTAAAGTAATATATTATTTAATAATTGTCACCCTATGCAATGTCTCTTTCTATAGGTTCCTACTAACCATAGCTCCAAAACTTCAATAACTTCAGAGGGTTTTTCTACTTCTACCAACTAGCATGATGTTGTTGCTAGTGTAGTTCTGGGCATTTTGTCATCTTTGCATTTTCCCCCCTGGATAGTGCCACATTTTCTTTGGTTGGGGTATTAGATGCTTTGGCTATAGCAAACCTAGTAGAGGAGGGTGTGAGTATAGGAGCAAAGATTTTTGATAAAGATGTTGCTACCTTTCCCTTTTCCAATTTTTAGAGTCTATAAAGGTTTTGATGACTAGTGGAAGTGTTCCAACAAGCGTTTTTGGGCATCCTACAAGGGATGATCGAACAAGGGTCTATGCGTTGCAGAATGCTGGCAACCCAACGAAAGATAGCAAGGATGTTTTGAATTTTGATTTGGAAGGTAAAGGTAGGCCAAAGGCAATGCGAGTCGTCAATGAAGGAACGACTACTTTGAAGCAACATTCAGCTCAAGCAACTCCTTTGATGTCGAGATCAAAGACTGTCCCTTTGGTAGTGTTGGGTCTAGAAGTGCAAGAAGAAGAAGCTTATTATTCTAAGCTTGGCCTAATTTGTAAATTTTAGAATCTTCATCCGAGCTTGGTGGTTCTCCAATCATGGGTTTCTAGGGTTTGGAAACCTTCATTGTTGGAAGACTAGACCTCTATCCCTATGTTCAAGGTTTCTTCATTGTTGTGTATGGATCAAAGGAGAATCATCGTTTTATCCTCAAATCTAGACCATAGTCTTGAGGTAAGGCTATGCTTTATATGAAACCTTGGTTCCCTCATTTTTCACCATCTTCTAACTCTTTTTCTTTGTTCCTTGTTTGGGTTCGCCTTCTAAATATCCCTTTACGGTATTGGCAACCAACTAGATTAACAGCTATTAGTAATTCCTTGGGATAGTTTTTGGCAACCAACTAGCTTAGCATCTATTAATAATTCCTTGGGATAGTTTTTGGCTTCGACTCCTGAAACATGTTCGCATTCGCACTCACCTTTGTGAGAATCCATGTTGAGATGGATCTTTCATGTGGTCTCCCAAAGAAGATACAATTACAAGTTGGTGAGTGTTTATAGAAGTAGCCCTTTGATTACGAAAGGATTGGCTTTCGTTGTAGATCTTGCTTTTCTTATGGTCATCCTGAATTAAATTGTTCACTTAAACAATCTAAAGGTAGAGTGGATGCTTCTTGGTGGAAAGGGGCAAGGCGTGTCATGTCCCCTTCTCAAGTGTACGTCTAACAAAGACCCTTAGCCTGTTTCTTTATTATTTTCCCATAGGCTAAAGGGATGGAATCAAGAAAATATTTTAATAATTAAACTTAAGTTGTCCAAAAAGTAACTTTAAGTTATATTTTAAAAGGGCAACTTCTATTTTATTATTAAAAAGGTTGTTTCTAAAAAGTGAGTTTATAAAGTGTCGTTAGGAATGGGGTACAAAAGGTGATGACACTTTCAAACACTTAAGTTGAGGGAAAAAGGATAAGTAATTAAAAATATATTATTTTCTCTTAGAAGACTCTTTAAAAAGGGTATTTGTGCACAGAAGAACCTCTCTTGGCTAATTCATTTCTATTTTTCTCTAAGAATGAACGTGAGTTCTTCTATTTTCCTGAGGATGAAAACCCTTTGGTGAATCTAGTTTTGGCGACGAAAACTCTCCTCTCTGGTTTGAGTGATTTCACTAAGAAATCACCTATGGGATGATAGTGAAGTTTTCCAGTTTATTTCCACTATGAAGATTTTTTATGTGTTTTGAAGTGCAATTGGATTGAAGTTTGTTACTTGTGTTGACATCTTCCAGCTGGTATTTAGGGTTGATGGCTAACGAAGTACCCCTTGAAATCTGTCCATACCATCAGCAAATGAGGCCGTACTATTTGGTTGGGTGATTTTGGACCTGTAGCAGGCCGTACACATTTGAGGAAGGGTGTTTTGATTACTGTTCTGGTCGCTGCCTTTCTTAGACCAAATTCCCTTGTTACCACTCAGCCATACATCTTGAAAGGCCGTATGTACAGTTTAAACTGTGTTTGCAGTAACTTTGAATATTAGGAAGGGGCCTTACTGTCATATTAAGGAGCCGTACTGATCTGTTTGGCTGTAGCAGCACCTGACACCATTTTGGTGAGCTTTCCTTGTGCTTTTTGGCACAGCAGCAGCCCTTACTGCTGCTCATGCAGTTCTTGGTGTTCTGTGCAGTTTTGAAGGGTAATTTAGTGGGTTTGGGGGTTGTACCAGTGAGTCTTCTGGCCGTACAGTTCTGATATGACAGTTAGGGGACAGTGTTCGATGTGTTTCAAACCTTAACCAGCAGTCCCATCATCTTTCGGTGATCCTGTTCAGAGTGTTGCAGTATGTTTCAGTTTGTTTCAGTCCATGTGGACTGATTATCATCTGATTTTATGAATTTATTGGACCAATCTGGGTGTTGCAGCAGTAATATTTTATGATGTTTTCAGTTGATTTCAGTAGTGTGCTTTAGTTGCTTTCTGAATCAATATATCAGCAGTTCATTTCTCATTCTGTTTGTAATTCCAGAAGGTAGTACTGCCGGAAAGCTATTTGCATTTCATATTTGTAGAGGTCCTAGATGGTTTACCACCAGACCCATTTGCATCTTCATAGCCCATATTGGCATTGATCATGTCTGCTAGCAATCAACCACTTTGGATTGATCAGACTTGTAGGAATTTGCCAATGGCTTTGCATTGTTCAAACATACTTGTCTGCCGAAGAGGTGTTGATTTAGGTCCGCTCAGCCACCTATATGCTTCTAGTCGGCTTGCCACCTTTTCTTTCAGCAGTGCATTCATTTAGTTAAAGTGTGTTATCCGAACACCGTATACCCTCACCTTGCCCACCTCAAGATCTAGGTGATTAGAAAGTGCAAGGACTTGCATTTGCATTTTTCTCTATTGTAAAAATTTCAAAAAAAAATTGGTGTGGGTCATTACAAGGCATCATCATCAAATGGTTTTGATTGATTCCCCTAATTCATTGCCTCTTTGCTCACCTCAAGTGGATTCAATACCTATGGTCACCCCATCCAGGGGTGGCTCAGTTGGTATTACTCTCTCCTAAGATAGCCCCACTTCCTAAGGTTAGAGAGGTAGGGTGCCCCCAAGAGGTTGTTTAGAAGATTCATTCCCCATCTTGTGTTCCTCATAAGAAGAGGGCAACTTCTGTTTCACCGGGTTGTTTCTCTAGGTAGAGTCTCTCCCCAGTGAGACAGTGTTCGAGGTCCTCTATGAAAGTTGAGCTTGAAACATTGGTTTCTCAAGTTTTGGAGACAGCCCCTACCTGTGATGCTTTGAACGATCTAGAGGGTTTGACTCCAATTAATTCTAGGAAATCCTCAGCTAGGAAGAAGGCTTTTAGCCATATGATTCTTAGATCTCATGTGAAGTGTGGGAAGGTTTAATTCTATGAGCTTGGTGTACCGTTTGGTGTTTGTTGGTTTGATCTCTGTTAGATCTTGGTTTTTCTGTTTTCATAGTCGAAGGCCCCAAAAGATTCCTCATTATTTAACCAAAAAAATAACCACCACCCTGCAGTCCACAAAAGCTGGATAAAAAACTGTCATCCCAGAATCCCATCCCTATCCTCGAAACTTGGAGAAATGTTGATAATTAATTACAGCTTAGCCCTTCAACCATGTATTAATCCTACTTAAAATCTAAACTAAAATTTATAAAACTTAAGAACATATTTGGCAAAGGAAAATGTTCACAAAATGTCTAACCCATTCATTTTTCCCACTTTAAGGGCAATTTTCAATCATTCCAACGCAAAAAAAGGGGCAGAAATACTGTAGTAGAGTTTTACATGCAATCCCAACCTAGCAGCTTCTAGCAAAAGCTGTGATCACTTCAACACTCATACTCTACTTATAGAAACTTAGAACTGTCAGAAAATCTCTATTTGATTGTCTAGGAAAAGATGAGTTTTAAATGGCCAGCTAACAGGGCTAGTTGCAAGATCAATTCCAGCTTAAACACTAGTGCTTTATACACCTTTTCTGCCTGACCCTTCAGCTTGCATGAAAATACACAATCAATTCAGCGCTGGCATTCAAGACTATCATCCTAAATTGCCCATTTGACCATGTATGAAAGTTGGAATATATTTTACCACTGCACAGTGCTTGTTACGTCATTAAATGCAACCTTCAGCCATGTATTAATCCTGCTTTATGAATTTAAACCAAAAAAAATTAAAATTAAAATTTTGGTGCAGGGAATGTTCTTTAAAATGTCTAAATCCATTCATTAGTTTTCTAAATTTTGAATTGATTGCTAAAACAAAGTATGAATATTTGAGTAGTTGGTACTTAACACACAATATCAAACTACCCTTTAGCTCCCAGCAAAAGCTAAAATTGATTCATTACTGACGCTTAACTCTGACTACTGTCTTGAATTGCCTATCTGACTGTATATGAAAGGTAAGATTCAGTTGCACATGACCCAATTGCCACAAAAAAAAAAGGTATGAATATTTGACTAATAGGTACTTCACATACAATCTAAAACTAATCTTCAGCTCCCAGCAAAAGAACTAATTCATTACTGACGTACAATTATCTAACTACTGTCTTGAATTGCCAGCCTAACTGTATATGAAAGGCAGGATTGAAATGTGCAAGACACAATGCTATTTAGATGATTAATTGCAACCTAATTCTTGAACCATGTTCTAATCCTGCTATGCAAAGTTATACACACAACAGAATTAAAACATTGCGTTCGTTGCTTTGGAAAATTGGGTGTGAGAGAGATTTTCGACAAAATGTCTAACCCATTAACTTATCAATGGGTTTTAAACCAATTATAATCCATTCCAAAGCAAAAAACAAGGGAAATAAAATAACCCATTAATTAAGTTATATATTTGGGTGTCAGGAATGTTTCACAAAATGTTCCACTTTTTCAATCCAATCCAAAACATAAAGCAAACAAAGAGAAAAATGGTGTTATAGAATAATGTATATTACAGTATGGGAAATGTTCAAAACTTGTACATTCTTTTCCCTTCTAAAGCAATGTTACAAAGATTACCAAGAGAGAGGGCGCTGCAATTCCTCGAGGTGACACTCAAATGGGATACGAGCTTGGCATCTGCAACTGCATTGTGCAGTGGAATTAAAGTCATTGCCCAGCGCCTTCGCGTGCTCGCACTGTTAGGGTTTGTAAATGAAGTTGTGGGTTTAGGGTTTGATAGCCTGAATGATGAGGAGGAGCCTCTTCTGCTGCTGTGATGCATTGCAGATCTTGCCGACCTTGTAAATGATGCATAACGAGACGCCATTGTAGAAATGAAAACAAGAGATCAGAGTCTTTGTGAATCTTAGAGCAGGGTTTTAAGGTTTAAGGGTTTAGGGGGTGTAGGACTTAGAATATATCTTAATATGTATTGGATCTTTAGAGGATTTTTTTCAACCCTCGGAACGCCCAAAAATTTTTAAAAAACTTTAAAAAGTTTTATCTTAGTGAAGGAAAATATGTTTTTTCTTTGGGGTTATCGATTATACACAAATCAGCCTGGATTAACTAATGATAATTGGGATTTATAAATTTGAATATTTACAACAGTTATGTTAGAAAAGTAAATATAGTGGATAGGAGTACTTAGCTTGTGACTTAAGATATTCTGGAATTTGATTGATGTTTGTTCTTGAATTAGTGTTTTGTTATCTACATAATGTCTTAGAATTTGCATTGGATATGTATTTTGTTTGCAATCAAATATGTGGCTTTAGGTCAAGTTCATGATTGTGGATTCATTCTCTACATTCAAACTCGACCCTCCACACTATAAAACTCTACTATACTATTTGCTTAAATGATCTTGGCCTATTGTACTCTTTTCTTATATTTGAGGGCTAGCGGTATTGAACAATACCTTAGCAGGGTTGTCGTTGTGTCGCTAAGGGATGCTTCTCCTAAGTCTATCTATAGAAATGGGTATTAACTATCAAAATAACACTTTTCAGGCGTACAAATGCTCCTAGAGTGCTCATGCAAATCTAGATTCCTTTTAGTGCACCAATTGAAGTGTTGTAATGTGAATGATTCCTTGATTCTCTGATGTGTAAAGTGAATGCATTGAATGTATTTAAATACTAGCATATAACTGTTGACCTATTTTCCTCTGCCCAGAGTTAAACAGGTTCACCTTGCATTTTCCTTGAAAATCCTTTAGAAATTACCCTACATGCTTAATATCCTTCAAATATTTATGCTATGCCTTGTCAAAAAATCTCAAAAATCTCACCTTGAGAATCTTTGTTGAAAACCCGGAAAAACCCAGAAACCCTTTGTCTTCAGGTGCTTTCCATCGCAGATAAATCTCAATTTCATACTTAGTATTTATATTTGCATGTTTGAATGTATGTTCGCATATACATTTGCCTTTGTATGTTCGCATATGCAAAGGAAATGTACATCGGCGAGATACAAGGCAGATTACATATCTGAATATGCAAGGGCCATATACAAATTCAAAAGTATATCGGCAATACGCAGGGGCAAAGATACAAGGCCTACATACAAAGGAAACATACAAACAAAAGATGTATAAGGCAAATGTATATCACCGATATACAATCAAAAGATGCAAGGGAAAGTGGGGTCCACACATACAAAGGCGATTGTATCTCATATACAATTTGCAGATACAAAGAAAAGAGGCAAGTCATACATGCAAGAGTGAATGAACAGTGAAATGTACATCAGGCCGACATACAAGGGTCACATACAAGGATGCATCGACAAGAGATGCAAAGGGACATACAAAGACTTTTGCATATCGGTGACAAACAAAGGTGAATGTATATTCTGATATACAAGGCAAATGTGAATCGGGTTTATATGTATTTTTGGTTTGTATATTTGCTTTGTATATTTGAGCATACAAATAAATATACAATGGGAAATATGCAAAGTGCCAGACAAGCATGAGATACAAGAGGTGAGGTCCACAGATGCAAAGGTGTTTGTATAGTGGGCGATTGTATCTTACATACAATCAGATAAAGAAAGGATATGTACAAGGCGGACCCGACTGCGGAATTAGGCATGGCGATTAATCATTTGGAGTCTGCAGCTTGTATATTGGCATTATATGTGCCGATATACAAAGTGCATATACAAAGGTAAGATACAATTGGTGGGGTCCGCCAATTGTATATTTGCGATTGTATATTGCGATATACAAGTCAAAGGTGCAAAGAAAACATACAAGCCGGACCTGACTTGAAAATCAAATTCTAGCAAATTCAAATGTTGAGTCCATGGCTTGTATGTATAAGGGCATTGTATATTGCGATATACAAAGAAAATATACAAAGGGAAAACATACAAGGCAGACCCGACTGGGAAATCAAATACAGTTGATGGTCATTTTGGGGTCCACGAGTTGTATGTAGAAATGCATTGTATATGCTGAAATACAAAGAGAAGCGATACAAGCCGGATCTGTTTCAAAGATACAAAATGGTTAATGATCTTTTGAGGTTTGTGCATTTGTATGTATATTTGTGATTGTATGTTTTCATATACAATCAGATATACAAAGGTTTTTGCATATGCCGAGGTGGGGTGTTTGCAATGTATAAGTGAGTCTACAGTTTCCTTTGTATATTTCGCATTGTATATTGCAATACACAAAGGTCAGATATAATGGTGATTTACAAGCTGGACCTGATAGCAATTTCAAATTGTTTATAAATACTTGAAGTCTGCACCTTGTATGCAGGTGATTGTATGTATATACAATCTCAGAAAACACATATACAAAGGCCGATATGCAAAAGGATTTTTGGAAAGATATTGCACATCGGCGGCTCTGTTTTAGATCATTCCAACCGTCGATAGGAGGATGGATTTTTTAGCGATGGGTCCCAGGGATCAATTCAGCGACTAACCAGGTGGTGCCACGTGTCAAGGGAGATACAGAGGCCGATTCAAGAGATAAAGACCCGCGTTTGTATGCAAGCGCATGCATATACAACTGTATATACAAAGGCGACTTCAAAGATTTTTAAATGCCGAATGCAAAAAGCATATGCAAAGACATTTCGGCAAGACTTTGCACATCGATGACTCGACTGGAGGTCATCCTAATAGCTCAACACAGCCCGATATATACAAAGCGCTTTGCATATGCAAAGGCAGTTTCAAAGGCCGATACAAGCACAGATGCAAAGCAATGTATACAAACAGTTGACCAAAACTTTGACCGCTTGTATCTCCTCCATCCTGGTGAATTTCTACATGCTGCAAGAGGGAAAAATGCTTATTTTTGCCTCCTCTTTCATTTGGCAGGTTTTTGAGCAAGTTTTTCTCACTTTTAGTTTTGGATCTAGATTTGCATGTTTTGACGATTGGACGTTTCAGCGACCATTTTTGGGCAAGATGCAGATATTTGTTGCATTCATTGCTGCAGGAGGATGTTCAACAGCTCACATTGATGACCAGAAATATCTCTCTACCACCTTGTTTCAGATATTTCATATATTCATGGTTGAAGATAGACACGGAAGTTGCTCGCATTCAATGCCCAGATATCTTCCATCGTTCAGGGGTGAGGGTCGATGATCTAGCTGCTTGTATTAAAGACTCAGAATATCTCCCACCTACCTGGTTCTAGTATTTCCACACCATAACTTCTATAGGTGGACGTCCCTTCAGGGAGATTTTTTTTTTATACAGCTCATGGAGCGAATTTTTGTAACCGACTTAGGTCAGTTTGGAATGCTATATATGCATTGGATGAGATGTAAATAGGGTTGAAAAATATTTGGCTTTCAAGCTTTTCTGTTTCCAAGCAGAGCTTTCTGCTACTATAACTGTGCCTTTTTATTGAATATATGCAAGTTATTTTACCTCTTTTGCTGATTTTTTAGTTTAGTGTAAATCTGCATGTGACTGTCTGTGAACACCTTTGTTCCTCTCAATCATTCCACTTCTTCCCTCTGCTAGAATCATTTGAATTTGTGTATGTCTACTTGTTGTATCTGGTTATGTTGTGCATCTTCTTAGTTCTATGAAGGTTTCTTTTAATAAGTCTGGTGCATCACCCTTACTTTCAAGTTTTTTTTTGTTTCATCTTTCATTCAAAAGCATTCCTTCTCCCTTTTCCTCTGAAGATTTAGTAGTTTTAGGTGATATCCAGTCAAGGAATCTAGCCTTCTCCGGAGGTCTGATCTCATTTCGCAAGGTCCCACACTTCGAGATCATTCCCATGTTACTCCAGATTGTTAAAGTTTCACTACTACAGCAAGGGTGCAAATCTGGGTGATAACAATAACATCCCCTCTATTCATAGGATCAATAGAGCTAGTTCTTTTGTCAACCCACAAGTTGGCATCAAGGGGACACCACCACCATCAACTAGATGGATTAAGTTGAGTTTTGATGGGGCAACAAGAGGGAATCTAGGTCCATCAAATGCAAAATGTTTGGTTTAGGATAACGAGGGTAGGCTTGTGTGTGCAACCTCAAAAAATTAAAAGCAAGAATTAACACTAAAGCTAAGGCATAAGTGTTTCTTCTTGACCTTCAAGTATGCAGGTAATATGGGGTTTCTTCCATAAGGATTGAAGGTATTCTATGGTAATAATCAATGCAATCAATAAAAGACACTCTCTGAATTAGAAAGTGGCTAGTATTGTACACAACACCTAGCCAATATTGGGTTCATTCTCATCTTTCTCTATCTAACATGCATACCATGAGATTGATAAGGAAGATAGTTTCTTGGTGAATTATGCCATAGACAACACATTGGAATGCATTATTGAAAATAGGGTAAATTTGTGAGCAAATTTTAGCAACTTTTTGAATCTTTGAGTTCATTGGAATGAGGTGACCAACAATTCTAATTACTCACCCAACCCCTACATTGTTCGTTGATGGTGTATCATTGCTCGATCATCTCAAACCATGATTACTCAAACAATGATGGTTACATCTCTCATCGTGATTTCTACCACTCATAAGAAGTAATGTAAAGATTGTTGGATGTGACAGAAGGATCCAAATGGTGGGTATGATGACATTCATGAATGACCTTCTTAAGATGTGAAACAAGTGAGGTATAATCAACATTATTTTATTAATCAGTGGTGACCACATTGAGCTAGATAGATGGATACAAACATTTGCTTGATTTAAAAACATCAAATTCCTTTTTTGGGTGCAATCATGGTTATTAGGTTAAGGAAAATATTTAAGGGGAAAGTAAAGGTGGTGATTCATGCATTCAAGATGATACTAGGGGAAGAATTGTTATCCACAAAACATCGATACACAATGAATACAAATATAGCTTCAATGTTTGTTGGGCTACTATTGGACTTGGATGAAGAGATTAGGATTGTGAAGGTGATGACAAAGGCATTCATAAAAAGGGATTTCTTAATAGCTTAGAAGACACACTAAATAGAGCCAGTCCTTTGAAAGGGCCAACATTTATTGATAAAGCTTCTATGGTAGGTGAAGGATCTTTCGCAAGAACATGCAACCCCTTCATAAACTTCTCCAATAGCATGACAAAAAAAAATGCTAGAATATAGATACGAAGGCAATTGCCTTCTTAAAATTTATGGTTGTGCTAGCGAATATGGGTGAGATTGATTAGAGATTTGCTTTTGAGGAGCAATTTGAATATGCATAAGAATAGCTCACCATTTGTGTTGCTCAATATCAATTGAATGACAATTACTATAATCACTAAAAAAGTGCATGGGCCTACATGGTAATCTGATGATGAGATGTAGTCCTAAACACGCACATATAACCATGTAAATATAACCTCTCAACAACATTCTTCTTGGTGACACATGCATTTGTTTGTTTTCACTTTGTTTGTGCTTCTCTAACCTTCCAAGGTCCTGCACACTGTCTTCATAATCACCTAACCCATCTTTGACAAACCATTCCTGTTGCTTGTCATCTTTGATGGCATGACTAATTCACTTCACAAGAGGGAATCAATCTTCCCTAGGAGTTTTTCCCATCCATTCTTTCTTCCCAATCCATCCAACTTACTTTCCAATTGGCTATTGAACCTTTTAGGGCCTAAGAGACCGACAAGATACCTTGAGAAAAAATGATCTAAAAGTATGGTTTTGAGACACTTTCAAGAAAAACTAAAGGTACCATTGCGTAGTTCTCAAAAAATTATGCAATTTCAAAAAAAAGGCACCCAAAAAGGATTGTGTATGTTCTTGAATGAGTTCCCTAAAGTTCCATATGCCCTATTCAAACCATTGTTTCAGAGTCGCCCCTTGTCATTTCCAAATCCCCTTGGGTGACCCTGGATCTCCCCCAAGGGAAACCCAAGATCCCCAGGGGTGACCTAACCTGCTAAAAGGGGTGACCATGGATCCCCAGGGGTGACTTTCCCTATTAAAAGGGGTGACCTAGTTGTGTTTAAAATGTGAATTTCTCTTCATTTCAGACACAAATTTGCTCCAAATTGAGCCCTGATTGCGTGGGTCACCTTCCCTAACTAATCACTCTATTTTAACTCATAAATTAATTCTTCTCTTCTCTCCATAAATCTCATGCTAACTCCATTCCTTATCAAGTGATAAGCTTTCATACCTAGTTCACTCGCTAATTAGGTCGGTTCACTCCTCAATCAACCCAGTTCACTATCCAATCAAGCTTGTTAACTCTTCAATCAAATGAGTTAACTCTTCAATCATCTCCCCCCCATTGTGAGCTCTCCCAACCTATAAATACCCCTCACCTCTTCATTATTTCTCAAGTCTAAGAATGTTGTCATCTTCACAAGCTTCTTTATAGGCCTTTGAGCCTTTTTGTTCATTTCTTTAGTTTTCATATTTGCAAAGCTTCAAAGCTTTCCCTTAGGAGGCAAATTCATTGTTGCAAACTCTTAACCATCTTTGCTTTTTGTCCTCCATAGCATGCTTATGTTCTTCACAAGATGTATGAGCCTTTTTCTTTCTTAGTAGAGGTTGCCAAGCTTTCAAAAGCTTTAATAGTGTTGTTACGCTCATAAATTGTTTTTGAAGAAGCCAATCCATAATGCTTCATTAGCTTCATAACTCAAATCCTTCATAGATTTCCAATCTCATTCCCATTTTCAATCATTTGCTACTTCATCCCTATCACCAAGAGGAGTTGAACCCCACTACTATAGAGGAGAAGAGGTTGCCACTCAAGGACTTTTGAGAATACGTTAGGCTCATGCACTGAAGGATCCGAGTTTTTCATGTTTTCATAGTTAATTAAACCACACTTTTTTCTTGGATACAGTAATATTTGTATTGCAATTTACATGATAGGAGTTACTTCAAGTTGGTTAGATTAGCATTGTTTAAATTAGTTTCATTGCAATTCATAGATTAGATTTCATTCAAGTATTTTCAATTCCTAGATTAGATTCAAAATCATCTCGAGAAAAACACAAAAACATAGCTTAGATTGCAAATTTGGAAAAAGTCATGTTAAAGTGCATTCATATTTCAATTCTTAGATAATTACATCACTTTATTATTCATTTGGAAAAATGAACCCAAAAATTATCTTGCTTTGATATTAGTCATATTCATATAAAAATACAAAAACATTAGGAAACTTAGGAAAACTAAACCCTTGATTTCATCATGAGGTACAATTCAAATTCAAGATTCGACAATAACAAGACAAACCTTTGACCTCACGCCAAAGTCAACAAAAATCAAAATAGGTCAACACTTAGTAATATAGTGTGAAAATTCTACTTACCCTTAAATCAGATCTTAATTTCATATCTTCTCTCCAACCAAACATATCAACAAATTGCCTAAAATACTATTCACAACTTCCATTTGTCCATTAGTCTATGTGTGATATGTTGAACTTGTTATAACGAATAATTTATCTATTCACTATAGCTTAAGTGTACTTAGGTTAATTAGGTTAGACAACATCTTGTCTAACTGAATGTGCAACCTTTTAGGCCTTTCGAGGTTACCTAGTTGTTTGGTAAACCTCATGTGCATACCTTTTGAGGTTGGAAGACTTTCCATCTCACCTCAAAGGTCACTTTTGTAGTCATTCAACACTTGTCACCAAAGTTGATGACTTGGTCAAAAGGTTGTTGGTTTGCACATTCCAAGTGATCCAAAGGTTGACACCTATAGGACACTTGTCTACGTGCATGTGCCACGTCATGGAACACGTGTTAATCCACATGCAAAGTGGATTGCCTCATCCATGCCTATATAATAAGGCATTCCTATGTAAATTATTAAGTGAGGCTAATATATGTTTATGCTCCACATTCATATGCTTATTGATAGTTTTGGCTTTGTTATTTTGCTCATATTCATTTGTGGAAGTGTTATTTGACGTTGCATTCTTACTGATGCTCCAACATGGTATTGGAGCAAGGAATCACAAGTCCCTTCCCATCTTTTTGGTGAATCCAACACTCAGCCCTATCACTCAAACATCATGGAGCCAAATGGACCTCGTCATTGAGTCTAAAAGGCTCGAGAAATGAAGAATAGCCTTTCGTTTGACGAAATTCAGTAACTTCATTTTTTCCAAGTTTTTTTTGCCCCTATACTTGAAGGTCGAAGTCCTTGGTAGAGGTCGCAGTTTTTTTTTTGGGCCATCGCTCCACATCTCTGTAGGTCGTGGTAGAGATCTTCGTTGATTGTATGGGCCGCAGTCCATATTGAAGGGTGACATCTGTGTTTGGGGTGAATTTTAGTCATATATTTGAAGGATCTCTTTCTCTTCGTTGCGTGTTTTTTGGCCGATGGTAGCCGCCATTTGCTTGCAGGCCCACTCCACCGCCAACAATACTCATTGGTCGTTGTTGCAGCTTTGATGCTAGTCGCCATTTATGCCACAGGGGTCGCATTTTTCTATTCAATTTGACTCCTATTCGCTGAAGTTCGGTTGATGTTTATGTTTTGGTTGTTGTTTATGTTTATGTTGACAAAACCATCACGTTACTACTTATCACAGTTGTGTTGTTTTCCATTTTTTTGGAGGTTCGTGGTTTCTGGCACACATTTGTTTATGCAGATCTCACCTTTTCACTGTGCCCCCATGCCTTATGACTCAATCAATGCCGCCCCAGTGTGAACCTCCAGCACTGCACAAAAGCCCTCACATTTATTTGTTTAGATCGTTTCTTATGCAGATCACAATCTTCATATGGTTTGATTGCCTCTTATCACGGTTTCCTGCACATCAAGTCATGGTTATCTGTGGGAAGTGTGGTTGTGTTGACATTTAATATTAATATACAAGGGTAATATTATCATGGTTATACGTAGTCGTTTATATTTGTTTACAACTGTGACTTCTATACATCTATATTACATGCTTTGCAACACTTCACACATTATGTACTGTTAACATTTCATGCCACCTCTTCAATACCCACCAACATCAATTGTTAACCCCTAGCCTTCTCTTGTAAACAACAACATGTAATGTCGCAATAACATATTTTGTAACCTTGACATTCTTTGTTGATTGCCAAAAGATAGCATTTTATGCCAAAAAGAGATCCCCAAGGTGTTTCTAAGTACCAAAAGAGGCTATTTTTTTCATTTTGTGACAACTTTCGCCCACAAAGGTGAAATTTTGCAAACTTATAGTCTACAGAAAGGTATTTCCATCAACTTCGCAGTGGCGTAGTTTATTTTCCCAAATTTTGTTGTTTAACGTTGTTTTTTGACCTCCAAAGTTCAAATTGTGTCGTAAATTTCAATAGGGCATATCTTTCGCCCTGTTTATCGAAATTTCACACAATTTTTTTGAATTGTATCAGAAAAACACAAGGATCATGATTATTGATGTATTTTTCAGTTTATGATAGCCATTTTTTTCCACAATTGTAAAAATCACTGTCTTATTAACGATTTATTTCGGCTTTCTGACTTGCTCAATTGTAATAAAATCTTGTCAAATTTTTTTAGGGGGGGCTTCTATTACAAAATTAATCAAATTTGGGGGGATTGTGAGGCACAATTTAAGTGCCTACTTGTGTCATCTTCAACAATGGATTCTAAAATTGACTTGTTAACTCCACACAACTACCACACTTGGAAAGTCAAAGTTAAGCAACTTCTTCAATCTAAGGGCTTATGGAGAATGTTAAGTAATGAACCACCTAAACTTACAAGGGAATTTGAGCATTTTGTATATGCAAACAAATTAGATGAAGCCATGGGCATTATTGGTTTACATGTATCAGATAATCTTCAATTTCACTTCACAAATTGTACAACTCCTAAGGACATGTGGGTTAGGTTATCTGATTTGTTTGATTCCATCAATGAGTTTTGTAGTTTACAACTTGATGTTGAATTAACAACTTTCTCTCCTGATGCATTTCCCTCAATTGAGGACTTTCTTGTAAAATTCAAGTCTATACTTTGTCTTCTTGATGGTTGTGGTAAACCTAAAATAGAAAATGAAAGTGTCTTTTTGATATTGTCAAAGTTGAAAGGCACATATCAGGTCTTCTCTTCTACCTACTACTCTACTATGGATGCACTTGGCACATATTTCAAGATGCCCACTTTTACATAGTTTTGTGATAGACTCATGAGAGAACAATCTAAGTTACTCTCCATGGATCCAATCACCTCTAAAAGTCAAGAACTTGTGGCTCAAACATCTAAGGGTAAAGGAAAGAAATTCAACAAATCTAAGGCACATTCTAGTTCAACAAGTGAGCATACCTCCACATAGAAACACAAATCTGATAAGCAAGCCACTACATCTTCTAAGTCAAGTGAGAATCCCTCCAAGACAAATAAGAAGAAAAGTAAAGGATCATGTTTTTATTGTGCAAAACCAAGTCATGATATGATTCATTGCTTTCAAAGGATGGAAGCCTTGGAAGAGACAATGAAGAAACACAATATTTCTTTACCCAAACCTAGGAAAGGACATGCTCTTACAACTAGAGGTTTGGGTACATCTAATGACAGTTGGATACTTAACTCAGGAGACTCTCATCACATGACTAAGTCGCATGATCTTCTTGAGCATCTTTCTGATAGTTCGATATCTCAGATTACAGTGGGTAACTCTACACAGATTCTAGTTTTGGGGTCAGGTTCTATTAAGTTGAAAGATGGTTGCATTGAGGATGTACTCTATGTTCCTGATATTTCTATGAATCTTCTCTCCATCTACCAGATTTACCATACTAGCGAAGGGAAGACAGTGGAGTTCTCCCCACGTGAAGTAGTTATTTGAGAACTACACCATCTTGAGAATATTATTACTTCAGGCAAAGTTGATCATGGATGAAGATTGTATAGGTTTCATTCTTTTGAGTCATCTTGTGGATCATCACACATTGCCCATGCAGATTCTTTGAGTCAACTTTGGTGTGAGAGGTTTGGACACGTCAATTATAGATATCTTCAACAGTCGAGTACACATGATATGGTACTTGGTCTTCCAAAGGTTTCATGCATGAATGTAGTATGTTTAGGTTGTGTCCTTGGCAAGCATCATCAAGATCCCTTTCCTAAGGGAAAGGCACATCGTGCATCTACCTTGCTTAAGTTGGTTCATAGTGACCTCATGTCATTTCCAACTCCATCTTTTTATGGGCCCAAGTATGTACTCACATTCATTGATGATTTCTCTCATCAAACATGGGTGTACTTTCTCAAGTACAAAAGTGATATCTTCACTACTTTCAAGAACTTCAGGGTGTTCGTGGAGAAGTAATCAGGTTCTTTTATTCGACAACTTCGTACAAATAATGGGGGGAGTATGTGAACTAGTTTTTTTAGGATTATTGCACTGAGCATGGTATAATTTATTAGTGTTCAATTCCCTACACTCCTCAGCAAAATGGTGTTCTTGAAAGAAAGAATAGATCTCTCAAGGAGATGGAAAATTATATGCTTCAGTCTCGATCTATGGCCACTTCATTTTGGGCTGAAGCTATCAATTGTGCTAATTATATTCAAAATTGCACACCCCACAAAGTGATTCATCATATCACTATAGAGGAGGCTTGGTCCAGCATCAAGCTAGATGTTTCCTTCTTCAGAGTATTGTTAGTGAGGCTTGGGAATTCATACCAGATGGTCAGTGTAAAACAATGGAGAAGAAAAGTCAGCAATTCATCTTTGTTGGCTACTGTGAGGATATGAAGGCTTATCGGTTCTTTGATCCAACCACTCGGGATGTCTACTTTAGACAAAATGTCCAATTTGATGAGTCATTCCTTATTGATCCTACATCCACTTCTTCATCACTACCTACTATGTCCCCTTCATTACATGATGATACCTTAGCACTTGAGGATACTTCAGATGATGATCCTGATATTCGACCACCACCTCCACCTCCACCTCCTCCTACTTGTGTTTTGCCTAGATGGGCCCATAGTATGTTATTCAAGAGACTAGATCTTTAGTTGGTGATCATATGTGTTCTCACCGCACTCACTCACAGACTTCTGGCACTAGTCTTTTGGGTCATGCTATATCCACTGATCCATAGAGTTTTTCAGAGGCTTTAGGCATTCCAGAGTGGGATAGTGCTATGACGGATGAGTATTCTTCTTTGATGAAGAATAATACTTGGGAGTTGGTTTCTCTTCCTAAGGGAAGAAAATTGGTTAGGTGCAAGTGGGTGTATCGCACCAAGTATGCAACCGATGGTTCTATTGAAAGATATAAGGCACGTCTTGTTGCTAAGGGTTTTTCACATGTTGAGGGTATTGATTACTCCGAAACCTTTGCCCTTGTAGCCAAGATGGATTATGTTTGCCTTGTTCTTTCTATTGCTACATCTCAAAGATGACAGGTATTTCAGATGGATGTGAAGAGTGCCTTCTTGCATGGTGATCTTCATGGAACAACCTCTAGGATTTTTGCAATACTCTTCACTTGTATGTAGGCTTCGACGTTCTTTATATGGTCTCAAACAAGCCCCTCGGGCTTGGTATGAGAATATTGATGGCTTCTTGCTTTCATCTGGTTTCACTCATTGCCACTCAGATCACACTGTTTATATTCATCATCATGGAGATGATCTTTTGATACTAGTCTTGTATGTAGATGATTTGTTCATCACTACTAGTTCATCATCCATGATTCGGGATATTCAACATTCTTTGATGGAGCACTTCGACATGATAGATCTTGGACTTCTGCATTAATTTCTTGGTTTGTAGATTCTTTAGTCTTCTGAAGGGATCTCTATTTATTAGTAGAAGTATTCCATTGACTTGCTTCATCATTTTTGCATGGCTGGTTGTAAGCTTGCACCTACACCATTTTAGTCTGGTGTAACTTTGACTGCCACTTGCACTTCAACTAGTGTTGATGGTACTTTATATAGACAGTTAGTTGGCAGTCTTTTGTATTTGACACACACTTGTCTTGATATCACCTTCATTGTTGGGCTTGTCTCCCATTTTTCACATGACCCTCATGAGAGTCATTGGCAAGCAGCCAAGCGTATTTTGAGGTACATTTAGGGCACTACACATTTTGGCATTCAGTACATACTAGGTGCTTCACACATAGTAGGCTTCACTGACTCAGATTGGGCTGGTGATGTTGACTCACAGAAGTCCACTTTCACATTTTTTTTTGCCTTGGTTTAGGTCCCATTGCATGGTCTTGCAAGAAGCAAACTACTATTACATCATCATCCACTGAGGCTGAGTATCGAGGTGTTGTACTTGCTAGCCAAGAGGTTATATGAATTCGACAACTTATGACAAAGTTTGGTCTACCACCTAATCATCCTACTATTCTTTAGTGTGATAACCAAAGTGCCATTCATATTTCTCACAATCTAGTTGAGCATGAAAGGACGAAGCACATTGAGATATGCATGCATTTCATTAGACAACTTATCCATGATGGTGTTCTCTCCTTAGAGTATTTGTCTACTCAGGAGTAGATTGTAGACATATTCACTAAACCTTTGGCATCACCTCACTATCTTGAGTTGCGACATATGCTTGGGGTGAATGAAGTTGTCCTTGGGGCGTCATCTTGAGTCCTCCTTCCTTTGTCTCTTTTTTGGAGAGGAGTTTTTTCCCATTGGGTTTTCCCCTTTTCTCTGTTTGTGAGAGACTTTATTGTACATGGGTACCTCATCGAGCCTAGTAGCTGGGACCCATATTTATGTATCTCTTGCACTTTTGTGATCTCCCCAAGTATCACTTGGGGGGGTGTTAGAGTGAATAATTTATCTATTCACTATAGCTTAAGTGTACTTAGGTTGATGAGGTTAGACAACATCTTGTCTAACTGAATGTGCAACCTTTTAGGCCTTTAGAGGTTACCTAGTTGTTTGGTAAACCTCATGTGCATACCTTTTGAGGTTGGAAGACTTTCCATCTCACCTCAAAGGTCACTTTTGTAGTCATTCAACACTTGTCACCAAGGTTGATGACTTGGTCAAAAGGTTGTTGGTTTGCACATTCCAAGTGATCCAAAGGTTGACACCTATAGGACACTTGTCTACGTGCATGTGCCACATCATGGGCCACTTGTCAATCCACATGCAAGGTGGATTGCCTCATCCATGCCTATATAATAAGGCATTTCTATGTAAATTATTAAGTGAGATTAGTATATGTTGATGCTCCACATTCATATGTTTATTGATAGTTTTGGCTTGGTTATTTTGCTCGTATTCATTTGTGGAAGTGTTATTTGATGTTGCATTCTTATTGTTGCTCCAACAGAATTAAACTTCAAATTTGTGTTCATCTTCTTCTACAAGGTCTTCCAAAAGTATCCAAAAAAATTAGTATTCCTGTTTGAAACAATACTCCTTGACAACCCATGCAACCTCACAACTTCCCTAAAAATAGGTTAGCTATATGTACCACATTATTTGTCTTCTTACATGGAATTATATTTCAACATCTTCTTAAATCTATCCACAACTACAAATATATAATCATTTCCTCTCTATGTTCTAGGCAATCCTAACACAAAATCCATATTGATATCTTCCCAAGGTTTCTCCAGGATAGGTGATGTTTGATACAACCCAATATTTTGACTACTCCTCTTTGCAACTTGATAATTTCTATAATTCTAAACAAATTTCCTCAAATCCTTATATATCTATGGCTAAAATAGTTTTCATTCTCAAATGCCACTACCTTATTTATGCCAAAATGACTTGCTGAACCACTGCTATGCTTTTCCTTGATCAAATATTCTCTCATTGAACTTCTTGGAATATACAATTGATTACCTTTGAATAACATACCATTTTAAGTCAACTATTCAAGCCATTTAGTTCTATCCACACTTATTCTTTACATGCTCTCCATGCTTCCTCAAAATTAGGATCAAGTTCATATAAACACTTCAATTCATCAAATCCAACTACTTCTACTCTCATTTCTAAGATTATGTTTTCTCTCCTACTTAATGCATCTATAACCTTGTTTGATTTTCCACTCCTATGTTTTAATACAAAGTAAACTCTGTATAAAAGCTACCCATCTCATGTGTTTATAATTCAACTTACCTTGACTATTTAAATAATACAATACTTGTTGATTTGTATACAACACAAATTCCTTTGGCAACAAGTATTATCTCTAGTTCTTTAATGCTTAAATTATGGTGTAAAATTCTTGATCATAGACTGAGTATCTCCTTCTTACATCATTAAACTTTTCCCTAAAATATGCTAGTGGTCTTCCTTCTTGGCTCAACACTAATCTTACTGCACTTCCACTGCATCATATTCAACCTAAAATAGCTTTAGTAGACATGATATTTCCACAGTCCATGATATATAGAACGAAGCTTTTGGAGAAAACTATGTGTAGCTTATTTGGATCGACGTTTCGGATCACACTCCGTGATCCATCATCAGGAAGAAAAGAAGAGAAAATGTGTGATCCGAAACGTTGATCTAAAATAGCTTGTTAAAATTTGGCAATGCTAACACTGGTTGTTTTGTCACCCTTTTATTTAGCAAATCAAAAGTTCTATTTACCCCTATTAGCCACTTGAATTTATTCTTGTCTCACTCATAGTCTAAGTTAATGATTCACAAATAATATTGAAATTTCTAATGACCTTTCTATAGAAACTTTTCAAACCAAGAAAATTTCTTACCTCTCCAAAATTTACTAGTGTAGGTCATTCAACAATTGCTCTAGCTTTCTCTAGATTCATCTTCAACCCTTTAGCTAATATTACAAAACCAAAGTATACCAATTCTATCTTCATGAAACTACACTTCTTCACATTGATCAATAACTTTTACTCCCTCATTTCTAGGTGTTCCTCCTTAGTCTTACTAAAAATCAAAATATCATCCAAGTAAACAATAATAAATTTACCCAAGAATTGATTTAAATCTCATTCATCAACCTCATAAAAATAATTGATGCATTAGTCAACCTAAAAGGTATAACCAACCACTCATACCATTCTTCATTTGTCTTAAATGAGGTCTTTCATTCATCTCCTTCTTTGATTTTGATTTGATGGTAACCGCTCTTCAAATCAACCTTGGTAAATTACTTTGCTCCACTCAAACAATCCATTACATCATATATCCTTAGCAATAATAATCTATACTTAATTGTGATATTGTTGATTTCTCTCTATTCTATACACATCCTCCACTCACCATACTTCTTGGGTGCTAGTATTGTAGGTACCACATAAGGGCTCAAACTCTCTCCGATTAGTCCTTTCTTCAACAACTTCTACACTTGTCGGTTCAAATCTTCATTTTTTATTGGTGTCATCCTATGTGCTACCTTGTTTTATAAACTCGCTCTTAAAATTAGGTCCATGTGATGACTAATAGTCCTTATTGGTGGTAATCCATCGAGCATATTATCTAATATGATGTCCTAATATTCTGATAGCAATTTTGAAATTTGTCTCTGTGTTATCTTCTCTACATTTGTAGTGGTGTCTCTTATGCTTGTGGTGCCACATATCCTTGGAATCAATGCAAAACACATATTATCATGTCTCAAACCATCTAAGAACTTTCTCCTATCCACTAAACAAATCTTGGTGCTATTGAAGACTTTCCCTTCTCTCCCCTTTAGTAGAACCAACTTGTGTCTTCTACCATTCTTTATTATATTGTAAGTATTTGATCTCCCATGATGCATAACACTCCTGTCAAATTTCCATGGTCTCCCCAACAACAAATGACATGCATCCATTGGCATTATATCACACAAAAGTTCATCATAACATGTACCTAGTTTTAGTTTGACCAAGCATTGTTCTTTCACCAAACATTATGCTATTTTACAACCAATTAATCTGGTATGGTCTAGGGTATTCTAACCTTTCCAATTTTAGTTTATCAACCATTTCTTTTAACACTAAATTATCTGTGCTACCATTACTAATGACAACCTTGTAAGACTTACCTCTTGATTTACATACTATTTTGAAAAACTTCCTCCTACAGTTCTTCTTCATTACCATGTTTTAGTAAGGCTCTTATCATGACATGTGACTCACCTTTCTCCAGTTCATCCTTAGAATTGTAGGATTCCTCAGTATCCTCATTAGCATGTGCAACTCTTGCTCTCCCTTCTAACCTCTTGCTAGGGCTTTTCTAACCTTGGTGACATTCAAATGATCAATGCCATTCCTCTCCACACTTGAAACATGTTCCTTTGAAAAGTCTTCCATCAACCTTTGATATCTATTAGTTCTCTCATTATGGTATGATTTTTTCTCATCCTTTTCTTTGTGGTAAGAACTACTACCTTCTTTGTTATTGTGGTAGGGATTGCTACGTCCTCCTCCATTGTTGTATGAACTACCTCTCTTATGAATCTTCCACATAGGATCTTCTTTTGCTGCATTGAGACCTATCTCTATGGAATCTTCTGTTACATCATAAAATGTGCACACCACCATTTTACACCTAGTTTAGCATCTAGGTGGACCTAAGATGTTTACACTTGTTAATTAGGTCCTTTTATAACAAATTTTTGAGCATTAAGTGTGTAATTCTTGATCTTGATGCACAAAACCTAGAAAAGTAATTATAAGGCATGGCTAAGAACACTTTAAGTGCCTTATCCCAAGAGTTTGGTGCTAAGGGACCAGGGCATCCAAGTGCCCTTGTCCCCTCTTTAGCTTTGACCTAAATTGTGGCTTATCGACTTGGGACCTCTTGAATGACTCCCAATGTCGGCCTCATGTGGTTTAATTCTCTAGAAATCAATGAGGATGCATATAAAAGTAAGTTATTCTATTAATTTGAACATCTCTAAGCAATCTAGGGAAGTTCTTGCACTCTCTTCTTCTCTCTCATCCTCTGTACTATTCTCTAAAGCTCTCTATTGTGGAGTATTGTTGCGGCACTAACATATTGCAAGTTTTGTGAAGATCTTCCTACTTCTTTGAGCTACACCAACTTCTTGAGTCAAGTTGTGACTTCGCATCAAGCATGCTAGGGTTTCCATGCTCATGGTGACTTATTTCCTTCATGCTTTGTTCTAGCATTCCATTCTACTTCAGATTTGCATCTACCCTCCTAGGGCACGTGCTCTTTATCTATCATCTTTGCTATTGTGGAGGTGGAAACACCATTCATGGAGCTTGATTAAGGAAATCTCGTAAATAGCACCCAACCATCTTCCTTCTTGTGTATGTGCAGGTCAAAAGAACAGGTTTTTGACGGTCGCTTCCAGGAAGAAGGCAGAGCTGGCAGGTACAGACCCGATGAAGGCACCAATTTTTGTAAACCCTAATTAGGGTCTAGGGCACCTAATTGCCCTGGTCCTTTGACCTCCCAACTCCAAATCTAGGTTATCCTCTATTCACTGGTCTCTATGGTGCTTTCGGATTGTCCGTATCTATTTTTGATTGTCTATTATGCTTCGATCTTTGTCAACTAGGGTTTCATGTATTTGCCCTAGTTTGATTGATTGGATTTGGTTAATTTCTTCTCTATACAAAAAATGACAAAGATCGTGTAGTTTAGCTCTCCTCCTTAGGTAGAAGCTAAGCTTGACTTGTGTCCTAATTTTTTTTAGAAGAGGGTTTGACCTAGTTTGATCTATTGAGCTAGTCTCTCTTTTCTACTTAACATCTTTTTTCTCTTCCTCTTTATTGGTTCCATCTATCTTCAAGTCTTCTATTCAATTTATTTTTTGTAGTTAGGGCTAATTGATACACTTCATCCATTATTTGGATATTCAATGCAATCAAATCTTCTTGAATAGATCTTCTAAAACCATTGATGTATGTTGCCACCTTCTCTCCTCTGTCATAATTCTTTGATTAGATTGTCAATTTGTAGTATTCCTTAGTTTAATCTTTCAAATTCATATCCTTTTTCCTCAAGTTGTGTAAGTCCAACAATTCTAAATAATATATTTTTGGAATGAACTTATATTTTAGCTTTTCCACTGTTCTATCCCATCTCTCAATGCTAGGTTTACCCTTTCTATTCTTTAGTTTCCACCAAATGGTAGCATGACCCTTCAACTTAGTCTTAACAAATTTTACCTATTTGGATCATTGATATCTTCATACTCAAAATGTTCTTCTAAATCACTTATCCAATCTATCAATTCTTTAGGATTTAAAATACTAGTATAATTTAGAATATCTACTTTAGTCATCTTACTAATACTTGATATAGATTTTAACATCCTTTCTT
The DNA here is from genome assembly GCA_027924645.1 of Cunninghamia lanceolata. Taxonomy (NCBI): domain Eukaryota; kingdom Viridiplantae; phylum Streptophyta; class Pinopsida; order Cupressales; family Cupressaceae; genus Cunninghamia; species Cunninghamia lanceolata. Next base: position 1,351,689 of record BSBN01000892.1, read on the forward strand.
CATTGTCTTCTTCTTAACATTCACATTTCTCAATGGGGATAGCTTCTTGTTCTTCATCACTCTCGTCAGCTATAGGATTAGGGTTTCTTCTGTGGTCTTCTTTAAAATCATCCATTCGGATCACCATCACCTTTATCATCTCAAACATCTCTTCCATCTTTCCAATAACATTAACGATACCTTTTCCTCTTCGTAGAGGCATCTTGACTTTGGTTCTAATGCAAATTTGATTAGGTCGGTAGTTTTTCCACAACCACTCTTGCAAATTACCTCACAATTAGTGTCAAGTTTACAAGCTTCTTTTAGGATACCTTAGTTTGGTGATCTATTTACAAGTAAAATATTTAGGATTTAAAACCTTTTTCTCTAATACCACTTGATGCAGTCATGGATGAGCCAATGAAGGATTATCCAACCATGCAACAGGTAATGAACAAACACACACAAACACAAAAAAAATCAATGAAATAGCAACATGGAATTTATTAATTCACAATTGAAAATTGGATTGTAATATGCTATAAGGGGCTTACAACATGCTAAAATGTAGTCACTTGATTATAGGCACAATTATGTGCGAATTACAGGATTCAAATGATATTACAATACAATGCCAATGTCAAGCTAGAATTGAAGTAACTACTTTCAAGTTATCATGAGAAATGCTTATGTAGTAGCTTATAGCCTTAGGGATAATCTCAGTTGGCCACAAGGAGGTGTAAAGCTTGATGCTAGGTGTAATGTGTAGTTATCCAAATGTGTAGATGGAATTTTCTAGAATAAATGTAGTGATGATGGATTAATGAATATAAATGCAATTCATACCATAATCTCCCCTAGGCCCAATGTATCTGAAAACATGTTCCTTTGGTGCCATACACTTTAGAAAGTTCTCACAAACTATGAATGGTGGAACTAAGTGTTGTCTTTTTATGCTCGGTAGCAAGCCTATAAGTGAATTATGCTTTTGTAGTGATCAAAACCTATTGAGAATTAGTCGCAATGTTGTAGGCTTAATGTATAACTTTTGTTTCAAACTACATGATGAAATGTGCAATTACAGTGAACTACTGTAGGATTTGTGATGCTTAGATGATGACTCAAATATTATTAGAAACCTACAAACAAACAAAGAAGGTACAAAAAACATATTTTGGGTGATGAAAGATTTCTATTACACCTTAGGATGCTCCTACATTACTGAGTATGTAGCATTGTGAGCTTCTAATAATACCAAGGTTCTAAGTTCTCTAGTTTCAGATATATAAATTCTATTTTAATCTTAGCATTCCATCATTTTCAAAACAATATCTTGTATACTTGGGATCTCATGGTTGAGCTTATAGAGATAAACTAACTTGATCATACCATAAATTATTTTTCTACATTGCCAAGACTTATTGCTTGAAAGTAGATCTGGATGTTACTACAACCTTTATGTGTTTCCTTTTCCTTAGAGAATCTACTATCCTATTTTCTTTTCCATTGATGCATTCAATTTTAAAATCATTCTCACTCAAGAATTCCAACCATCTTCTCTATATTGCATGTAGATGAGGTTGAGTGAAAATGTACTTCAATCCTTGATGATTAGTTTTTATCTCAAAAGGCTTACCCAAAAGAGAAAGCCTCCTCTTTTGCAACACATGAACTATGGTTGCTAGCTCCAAATCACGAGGGGTATAGTTTTTCTCATGATTCTTTAAAATTCTCGACTCATAAGTGACTACACTTTCATCCTTAATGAGAACTCCTCCCATGCCCTTGGTAGAAGCATCTATGATTACAGTGAAGTTGCCATTAGGATTTAGAATTTTAAGATAGGGGTTGTAGTTAATTTTTCCTTCAAGGTTTGAAAGGCCTTGTCACATTGCTTTATCCATAGAAACTTCTTATACTTCCTTTGCATAGAAGTAATGGTATTTTCTATCTATGAAAACACTTCAATGTATCTTCTATAATACCTTGCTAAGCCCATAAAACTTCTTACTTCTAGCATGTTCTTAGGAATTGGCCATTCCATTATGGCTTTAATATTTTTAGTATCTACTATAACTCATTTTGCAAATATAATATGCCCTAAGTATTGCATTTTCTTTTGAAAGGAGGCACATTTAGATCATTTCCCATATAATTTGTGCTCACACAACCTTTGCATAACTAATTGGAGGTGCTCCATGTGTTCTTCTTCATCCTTCAAATAAATCAAGATATCATCCAAGAACACTAGCACAAATTTATCTAGATAGTCATGAAAGACACTATTCATTAGGTTCATGGAGGTGATAGGAGAGTTGGTTAACTAAATGGTGCGATAGTAAATCCATAATGTTCATACCTTGTTCTAAAAGTTGTTTTCAGAATATCCTCCTCTTTGATCCTCAATTGGTGATATCTCATTTGAAGATCTATCTACAAAATATTGACACTCCCTTCATTTGGTCAAATAGGTCATCAATGTGAGGCAATGGATACCTATTTATTACTGTTAATTTATTCAACATTCTATAGTCTATGTATATCCTCAATGTTCCAACCTTCTTAACATTAGAGAAAGGGACAATAAGTCCAAGTGTCAAAGATCCCTTCTTTATATTGTGGAATTTTATTATCTTGTCATCATAAAATAGCTATGGTAACCATCTCTTGCAAAAATGGAGAAAAACTTGCTCCCATGAGAGGTTGTCCCTTGTGTAACCATTTTTCTCCTTAACATTTATTCACCACTTTGCAACTTCACCTATTAATTGATATGCACCCTAGAATACCTTTATTGGTTTAGAATAGTTTCTAAGCTCAAAATATTTTTTGATTTCTATTAGCTAATTTTCTACCCTATACCCATTTATTTCCCATCAAAATTTGGGGGTGAAATTTTCTTAAGGTCCTTTATCAATTCGATGATTTTCAATTATTGATTTGGTATAACAACATTCAATTCATTCCCTTGTGGATTTGGGTTCCCTAGAGGGGCTTCATTAATATAATCCATATTCCCTAAGTTCTCAAGGTCAGGTTCCATTATGTTTTCAATGCTTTCTTTCCTTAATCTCAATTCATTGATAGTGTAAGCTCCAAATTATTTATCTTAACCCTTTGCTTACTTAAAATAGTGATTATTGCCTATATCCTTGTATTTCCATCATTAACATGTACTTCCTATTTCTCATTAGAATTACTTCTCTGCCTAAAAGTAACCTTGGCATGAGAGGATCTAGCTCTAGCCATAATGAAATCTTGTTGAATCAACATGTTGGTTTAATTACAAATTTTGCTCATACTCAAGTTTTCTAATAAGAAAAGAAAATAATAATATTTTATTCAATCAAATTTTTTGGGCTACACATCCTTATTTATTTTGAAGTGACTTTTGATTACATCTAGGAATTTGAATCATATTCGATTTCTTCTAGTTCTTCATCATCAAATTCTTATTTTTCTAGCACATGCCATGTTTTATAAATTCTTATTTTGTTTATTATTCCCCAAGTGTTGATTACTTTTTGTTCCTTTCTACTCTAGATTTATCACTAAGGTTTCAGAAAATGCTGACTTAATATTCTACTAACCAACCTTGTTCATTACATTTAATTCTAGTTATAGTAATTAGCATATTCTTAACTAGCTCTAGTACTCTCTATGGATAGTTGTTGTGGCTTTCTCCATAATCTGTGGCCCATCATTTGGGTCTCAATATCGATACATATATCTATGGATAGTTCTTGTCATTTTCTCCATAATCTGTGGCCCATCATTTGGGTTTCCTCAATCTTGAATGTACTCAAATCTATTTCTTCAAATATCCTACAAATGAATCTTTCCTTGGCATGCTTTCGCAACCCTGTAGTGGTAGGGACTCTAGCTACTTTGCATCTCTTGTTTACATATGTGACAAGGTCTTCTATAATTGTGATTATGATTTAACTCTAGAGACTAGAATTGCTATAGGAAGTTAAGTATCAATTATAGGGAATGGACTCTCTTTTATGTTCTTATTTAATATAAGGCTCTACCTTAAATATATACATGCCCTGTATTTTCATTTTTAATGCATTGGACAATTTGTGCATGAAGAGCCTACTTAAAAGGTTGTGGCCTATGTATCCCCAAAACCCAGTGAAGTTAAAGAATGTGTAGCTACATAAGTTGTTGGCTAGCTACATGAGTTGTTAGGTTGCCACTGACCCTTTAATTTTAATCTAATTCATAGTTGTATTTAATACCTTATTAAGCACTTAACATAGTAAATGTGACATTATGAGACCCTAATGTCACATAAGTCTTCATGTTTGAGATCCTAAACTAGTTTATTGGCCAAATCGTAACAAAATAACAAATATGTTTCAACATTTCTATTCATCAAGAAAAATATACAAGTTAAATAAACAAACTTATGTAATTTAAGTATGAAAGAAACATGTTAGAAAAAATAGAAATTTAATGAATGCATTTTACAATTTGGAGAGAATACATTTTCATTTACTTTCAATTTTTTTTTTTGAAATGCTCAATGAAAGGATCAATGTATTATAGGTACTTTGCATGAAACTCTTAAATTTTTTGACATTACTTCTATCTTTTCACATTCCTTATACTATAACAAAGATTGATACATATGAAAATTAAAAACATGTAGTTTGAAGAAAAGATAAAAAAGAAAATAATAAAATAATTTCATTTCTTAAAAAATTGAGATATTGATGCATTAAGGCATAAACTAACTTAATAAATATATTTTTAGAAAAAATATAGGTTAGACCTCACACCTTTTTTTTTTTTTTTCCCCAAATAGAGATATATATGAATATATTGAATGTCAATTTTTTTTAATTGTTCCACTCCCTTCCTTTTCTCCTCTTTCCCCCCTTGAAGCAAATATTCTCTCTCCTTTAAATTTCCATTTCACTTTTCATTTCCATCAATTTGTTCCATTTTTTACTCAACTAAATCTTAATTTTCCTACTTAACTTACACATGCTCCTATTTCCACTAGCTCCACATTCACTCTAATATTAAATAATTTTTAATTTGTTAAATAAATTAAAAGAATCTTACTTTTTAAATCAACATAAATAATATTTTATAAAAGTCTTTTTAATACTCCATATTTACTTATTTTAATTTAAAATAATCATGCTCACATTTCAACTAATTAATTTATTTTAACTTTAACTATTATATGAAATTAAATTATAATTTCTTTACTATGATTTCATAATTTTTATCTTTTAAGATGAATATTATTAGTTTTGTCATTGTCATTCTAAACATACTAATAGATACAATTAAATAAACAAAATTATGGGTTTAGGAAGGAGGGTTATGACACATTTTAAATTAGTTTAAATTTTGATTTGATTTCTCAATATGTTTTCAAATAGCTTGACGATAAATTTGATGTTTAGTCCATCTGAGGAAGTCAACATGAAGAAATGACTTGCACTATACTTACAAGTCAACATTATGAGCTAGGTTCTCATTTTTGCCACAAGCTCCTAAAGTTGATCATATGTAGAGTGACCTAGGCTTATGCTTATGAATGCATTTATAATTCCTAGTTGGTTTGGTTTGACATATAACCAAAATATATTCTATTTCTACCAACACACAATATTGAAAAGATTTTCACTAGAAGTGAACATGTAACAAGTCATTATATTGTTTTTGCCCTTTATTTGTAGGCAAAATTTGTTGTAATTTATGTAGATATCAAAGACTATGGTTGGGGTTAGGTTGGAGTTATTTGGTTCTAGACTCTTGTGTTCTATGTTCCTTTAGATATATTAAAGTTTGCTTCTTACAAAATTTTGAGTGGTAGGGTATGTGGGATAATCTTCTTAAGAACAAGGTAAGCATTATGACTTGTTATGTTCTTTTTCAATTTATTATCTAATGCTCTGTAAGTCTAAATAAATAAAACACATTAATATTATGATATTTGCACTTGTTAAATTGCACAATCTAAACTAAATGCAATCTTGAACATGTTATTTGTTATTTTTAGATTGCATTTACCACCAAGAAAGACAATGGAAAAGAGAAATGTGAAGCACAATGGGCACATTTTCCATACACATTACATGGTCTACATCCATCTAAAACTAATTTGTTTGTAAAGAAGACAAGCTACTGAGAAAACAAGCAAAAGTACCTAACAAGCAAAAGCTAAGAGAAATGCGCCAATGTTGTAAGATATATATTTTAATTATTATCTAGAGAAAAATTTAGAATTTTAGAATTTGTAAAACATGTTTTAGTTGACCTTCTAATAATTTATATTGTTTGATAAAAAACTCAAGACTCATAGAATTGCATACATTAAAAGGACATGTAGAGTTTATTGTGAAATTGAAGGGCCTTGATATTGAAACAATCAAATAAGCTTACACTATGTAAATCAGTGCATTGAAATGTTTCTCTTTGATAATCTATGACTTGGAAAAAAATTGGAATATATATAAAATTTTTAATGAAAACATGAGCAAAATATTTACAATACTTGACCAATAAAACTATAAATTGTCTCACGGGGAAAATTTTTCTAAACTCGTTCCTATGGACATATTCCTATTCCTATTCCTTGAACTTCTCGGATGGTCAAAAGTTTCCGCAAAGGCCAACGCCAGGGCCACAATAGTTAATGAAGCAACTTGAATACCCGCTGACCGTTTGTGCTGAAATCATCATTCCCACACCAAATATTATCATCACAATCAATAGTATAAAAAATTTCCACACAAATATAACTTCCGTTGCCATTTTTGTTGCATAAACACGAACTGAAAATGGTACAGAGTTTGTATGCTTACCATGGACTTAAATAAGTGGATTTATCCATTGGAATTGTCACAACTTTTTATTTTAATGGCTAACGATAAGATTCCAGTATGATCTGAGCAACCAGATTACTAATACGGACATGAGCTTTCATCGATTATAACCCCCAGTTCGGGGTTTATCCATCGCTGGCGGAGATGCAGAAGTAAAATCTCTTAATAATGCCGCCATACAATGTAACGTTTCTCTGCAGGTCAATATTTCACTTTCCAACATAGAGCTTTGTGTGGAATAAAATCTCCTTTACATATATGAGATCAAGTAATAAATAGACAAATAATTTAGATTAGATTAGTTGGGTTGACAAATGAATTGTAATAAAAAATTAAATGGGGGGATAGGATATTTTAGTTGGGTTGACAAATGAATTGTAATAAAAAATTAAATGGGAGGATAGGATATTTAGTTCTAAAGCTAATCATAAAGTAACGATGTGGATGTTATGTAGAATTTATTAATTATAGTGTAGAAATTGACTATCCTTGGTTATGAATGTGTCAAAGTTTATGTAGTCTAAGAATTATCTGCGATTCAATTCCGATCTCTTTGAGTTCGAACCTAATTTACACGGATTTGATTTGATGTACATAATCAAACTATGTTACATGGATATAATTTGGTAGAATGTTGTTTTAGTAAATCTGTTTACCTGTACTTATTTTACCTAGCTTAATGTGGTCAAGGTAGTGTTTACGAATACCTCTTGGAAATTGTTGACTTGATAAGGAATGTGTTCTCCTAGCTCAAGCCCCTTGCTAGATTGGGTTAATGTGAGGAGTAATATTAATGACAACATACACAAACATGTAGGTGGCATATATGCAGATGATGTGAATTTGAATCTTTCTCCCTTGTAATTACCTATCTTTCACATTATCTGGCATATTAATTAATAGCAAGTTGAATGCCTTTAAATACCAAGACATAGCAACATGTCACATGAAATGTGTGTTAGGTTAGCTTAGAATGACTAGTAGGAAAGGATGAAAAAGTTGGAATTCAAATTTAAATGTTTGAATTTTGGGTTCATTCTTGTGTGCCTTGGGATTGAACCAAGTGATGCTAGAGTCACATGAAAATAAACTTGAAGGGTAAAATCGTAATCTTGAGGCACGAATGAGTGAATGTGGTAAGATGGAAGTAAGTGTGAATGAGGGTGCAATAATGAGTGTTAATTAGTGAATTTATACGAATGAATGTAAGTGGGAGGGAATAGAGATCGATAAAAATTTAGGCATGAGCGATACTTAGCCCAAAGTGTGTCATATGTTAATATGTAATTGCATTAAGACACTTTCATCAAAATGAGCCCAAAACTAAATAGGAAATTGCATGGGTATGCAAAATTCACCATTAAATTATGTCCCCACTTTCATGTGTGTGTGAACCTATCATGAGTGTGTATTTAAAAATATGTGATCATTCTCAATCAACATGAAAGCTAAATATTCAAACACAAAAAAATGATATGGGATTTGTGTAAAGTAATAGATCATTCTTGAATTCTTCACGTATGCTCCTTGGTATGAGCACTTTATTAAGACCTACAAAATAATAAAAGATATACAATGAGTAGCTTCTATCACACAATTGAAATATGCACAAATAAAAAATTGCTTAAATTGTCTATGCAAACGAAAAGGCGAAAGACTTGGGAGGAGGGTTAGAAAATTCCACCCATATGGAATGTGATAGCTAGTACTCCTATGATGTGGCAATGTGAGAAGGCCATTTGGTAAGGTTGGACATGTGATATGGTATGTGATGCAATACAACTCCATGTCATGTGGTAATGTTATCAAGGTTCTATTGGTTCCCCAAACTGTACCCACCAATTCCTAAAAGGTAGCCAACCTTTATGATTGAGACTAAGTGAAGCTTGGTCAACTAATAAGAGATAAATTCACATTTATTCTCCTCTACACTTTAGGTTCTGCAAGACCTAGGGGGTCACCCTTAATGACATTGAAACATGAATATCAACCACAGTTATATCACAGTGCCTAGCAGATAATGAACCTCATACAAATGGACAAGGATTTGCATAACTACACCCATAACTATTCCATTCCCTATCTCTATTATAACCCTGGTATGAAGTTTAAAAATAATTATAAATAACTTACAAAAATGGCTTAAGATTTATCATTTTGAGATTATTTGAGGTAAGAAAATTTTGGCTTAAGGACCGGTGCCAAATATGGGATAACAGAGTCAATACAACACTAAACCTTCATGTTAACGTTACCCTAAAAGTTGAAAACCAATTTACCTTATAAATTGGTTCAGCATTCATGTAATGATGGCAACAATATTCATTTTGTCCTTAATTACCCATTCTATTTGTGAGTAATCTCATTACTGTGTATGAAAAACTTGCCCACTTTCTTGAAATAGAATTAACATACAACAATAACACATGATAGAAAATGTATCATGAAAGAGAGAATAAATCCTTGATTCATTGATTTCTTAAGATTAAATACAAAGCATAACTAGAGATGAAATGTATACATAACTTGCATTCTTTCATTACAATTCAACAATAGGGAAAATAATAAAATGAGGACTTAGTAGATTGAGACCTCTGCATACCCATACATAGGTAACTGATGTTATAAAGTAAAATGTGTACACTAGCATTTTACTCCTCGTTTAGCACCTGGTTAGACCTAAAATGTCACCTTTGTTAATCAGGACCTATTTTAACACATTTTTGAGCATAAAATGATAAAATCTCGATCTTGATGATTAAACCCAACATAATAAACTTAGGACTAGACTAAGTGATGCAGAGTGTTCAACGAAAACATGATTTCAATTTCACTTCATGACCCTTTGGTGAGACTTCAAACATCGGTGAGACTTTAAACTCTTTTCACCGATATGCCGATGCACTGTCTACTTGTATATTCATTGCCTGACTTACTACTACCGGTAATCTAATGCATCTCCAACCTGATTTCACTGATACGGCTGGTCATCCCTTGTATCTGACACAATGTATCTTCTCAATGTACATTCACAACATACATTCTCAATATGCTTCTGCAATATACACACTTAACACACTTTTGTGAGATACACACGAGATGTTCTCAACATGCATTTACGATATACACAGGAAATGCATATTTGGTGAAACAACATGAATCTTACGACGCTGCACTTACGATGCTGCACTTGGTCCCTCGACTACTCTTTAGGTAGACTGTTACTTTCAGCCAGAATACTAAATATTCTGTCGATAACCCCCTAGTCTCGCCGACGATACTCCAACACTCAGGCAAAACTTCACTTCGCCTAACTTTTGACTAAACCCTAGCACATAGAGATGCTAGGCTCCACTAGCACATCCCACGCTCGATCCCAACACTGAACATAAATAAAAAAACAAAAAAAAAAACACAAACTATACAGACAGACCCATTCCACCAATTTTGAAGAAATCTCGTCGGTGGAATGGCTTAGTAACCCATCTGAGTGACAAAATGGAACTAACTATAGTGACATAGTGAAGAACACAAACAAAACAGGATCTTTTGTTTATCTTGGGAACTTCTGTACTGAAAAACAACTCTTCGATCTTCTCATTGTTGTTCCACCACAAAACCACACAATTGCTATACTACTCTTCTTCTCTCCTACTTTCCTTCTATTCATTGAACTATTTATACATGTTCTTGTTCGTGACAGTTTGCATCGGTGGGAATGCCAACTGTTCTACAATTGTCAACCCATTCAGTTACAATGTGTTTGCTCTTCCACTACCAGACACTATGACTTGTCCTATTCCACTCGGACTCACACATGGCACTAGGCCTTACAATTGGTCGCTTGGAACTTATACAACACCAAAACATCAAAATGAACATGAATTAATTAAAGTAACTAGGTGCCCCTGCACCATACTTCCGGGGCTCAAAAGAACTCAAGTCCCTTGAGGAACCAGGTCTGAAATATTAACCTCATGCTTGATGATGTCTTCCTCGCTCATCCAGGTAGCATCTTCATCAGGCAAACCACGCCATTTGACCAGATACTGCTTGTAGGTTTTATGTCTGGTCTTCTTCTGAACCTTTGTATCCAAAATACATTCCAACTATACTGGCTGACTCGATGGGAGATCAGAAATCCATTCTGCATCCCCTGCTTCTGTCACATCTGAACCAACAACATTGTCTCCTCTGAATGGAAACAGGTTAGACACATTGAAAATGGGCGATATTGCTAAACCTGGAGGAAGTTCAATTTCGTATGCATTAGGCCCAAACTTGTGTACAATCTTGCATGGACCTACTTCTTCATAAGAAGCTTCATGGGTTGCCCCTTCGGAAGTCTTTCTTTCTTCAGATATGCCATTACCAGATCCCCAACTTTGTATTAGACATCCCTTTTCTTCTGATCAACTCTCTTCTTGTATTTCCCTGTGTTCTTCTGGATAGTTTCCCTTACAGCATCATGGATATCCTTCATGCTGACTGCAAAATCTTCTCCTTGTGCACTCCTTTTCTCCATATTCTGGAGATCTCTCAACTCCAAAATTCCCCTGGGGTGAATCCCATATACAACTTCAAAAGGAGTCTTTCCTGTGCTCCTATTAACAGAATCATTAGATGCAAATTCTGCCAGTGGGATAATCATATCCCATGCTTCTCCATGTTGTTTAGTCAAACACCTCAAAAGATTACCTAGTGATCTATTCACCACCTCAGTTTGTCCATCCGTCTGAGGGTGATAGGCTGACGAGAAAGATAATTGAGTGCCCAATTTCTTCCACAATGTGCTCCAAAAATGTCCCACAGACTTGGGATCTTTGTCAGTGACAATATTCAATGGCAAACCATGAATGTGAACAATCTCCTTAAAGAACAGACCAACAATGTTTGAAGCATCATTAGTACCTTTGCATGGCACAAAATGAGCCATTTTACTAAATCTATCAACTACCACAAACACACTATCAAAGCCCCTTTGAGTCCGGGGAAGACCCAAAACAAAATCCATACTGATACACTCCCATGGCCTTTGAGGAATTGGAAGTGGTTGATAGAGACTTGCATTTGATGAAGTCCCTTTTGCCCTCTGGCAAACGCTGCAACTTTCCACAAATTTCCTGACATCTGTTTGCATTTTAGGCCATAAGTAAAGCCTTCTCACTTGTTCCAACATCTTGTCCAGTCCAAAATGACCTCCAAGACTATCGCAATGTTTCTCTTTTATGATGTTCCCCCTCATGGAACACCTAGGTACACACAGTTGGCTGCCTTTGAACAATAGCCCTTACTATAACAAATATTTAGAAAAATCAGAATGATAGGAATCTAAAAATTGTGAACAAACTGCATATATCTCTTTAAAGTCCTCATCATCCTAGTACATATTCTTGAGAGAATCCACTCCTACACTTTGTAACTAGATTTCCTGTATAGTGCACACTCTTATGCTCAGAGCATCTGCCACCTTGTTGGCTTGTCTCTTCTTATGTTTGATGGAAAAAGTATATGCCTGGAGTTGTTTGACCCACTTCATATGCCTGTGATTTAGCTTCTCCTGCAAATTCAGAAAACTCAAAGCACGGTTGTCAGTATAAATAATGAATTCCTTGGGCAAGAGGTAGTGCCTCCATTTTTTCAATGCTTGAACCATTGCATACAATTCTAGGTCATATGTGGAATACTTCCTTTTAACATCATTCAACTTTTCACCAAAGAAAACAATAGGTCTGCCTTCCTGACTCAAGACAACACCAATGGCAAGGTTACTGGCATCACATTCCACAGTAAACAACTTATTAAAATCAAGCAAACCAAAATGGGTTTCTCTGCTATTTTCTGTTTGAGAATCTTAAAAGACTCATCAGCTGCTCTATTCCAAACAAACTTACATTTCTGTCCTCCTTTTATGGTATCCAGAATTGGTGCACAAATGTGACTAAATCCTCTTATGAATTTCCTATAAAAGGTTGCTAACCCATGAAAACTTCTCACATCACTTACTGTTCTAGGTGCTGGCCAAGACAGAATAGCATCTGCCTTTTCTGGATCCATTTTCAAATTACCCTGGGATATCACAAATCTAAGGTATATGAGTTCTTCCTTCATGAAGACACTCTTCTTCATATTGATCATCAGTTTCTCCTCATGCAGCTTCTTCAACACCTATTCCAAATGCTGCAAATGTTCTTCCTTTGTCCTGCTAAAAATCAGAATATCGTCAAGATAGACAACAACAAATTTGCCAATAAAATCTTTCAATACCTCATTCATTAGATGCATGAAAGTGCTTGGAGCATTGGACAGTCCAAATGGCATCACCACCCACTCATAAAGACCCTCATTAGTCTTAAAGGCTGTCTTCCATTCATCCCCTTGTCTAATCTTGATCTGATGGTATCCACTTTTGAGATCAATTTTAGAAAAGCACCGAGCTCCTCCCAAACAATCCATGAGGTCCTCTATTCTAGGCATAGGAAACCTATATCTAATGGTGATCTTGTTTATGGCTCTTGAATTAGTGCATAACCTCCATTTTCCATCCTTCTTGGGAGCTAAAACTGTGGGTACAGCACATGGACTAAGACTTTTCTTCACCAAGCCCCTATCCAACAGTTCTTGTACTTGTTTAGCAATTTCCTCATTCTGAGCAGGTGTCATTTTATAGGCTGGTTTATTTGGCAATGTGGATCCTGGGGTGAAGTCAATTTGATGACTTACGTCTCTCACAAGGGGTAGTGTATTGGGCATATCCTCCACCATGATACTCTTATACTTGTTTAACAATTCCTGCACTTCCTTAGGGACTTTTTCCTTGCTATTTTTAGACAAATCAGAATTGTCTTTAGGTTTCAAAATCAGAGCATACCCCTAGGTTCCCTCTTCTTTCAGAGTATGGAGAAACTCTTTCCCACTCACTAACATGACACTTGATCCTACATTCTTGTCTACACCCTCTTCTGGTAAATGATCCATCTTATACTGTCTACCATTCTTGGTGATAACAAAGGAATTGGATTTACCATCATGTTGGGCTTATACATCATAATGCCAAGGTCTTCCTAATAGTAAATGGCATGCATCCATGGGAATTATATCACACAACAGTTTATCCCTATATTCCCCTATCTGAAATTCTACCCAAGCTTGTTCATCAACCAAAACTTGTTGCCCTTTGTTCAGCCAGGACACTTTGTATGGACTAACATGTGGCAATCTTTTCAAATTCAACTTCTCTACCATTTCTACTGAAACTAAATTCTTAGTTGAGCCAGAATCAACAATTACCTTACACCTTTTGCTAGAAACTTTACACAGAGTTCTAAATAGTGTCTTCCTCTGGGGTGGCTCCTTGTTCTGTGGCACTTTCAGCATTATTCTTCTCATCATGAGATTCTCTCCATCTTGTGCTGGAGCTACGCTTCCCATGGGTGAAGTCACACTTTGACAGTCTTCTTCTTGAATTAGCTGGCTCCTTCTCTCTCCTCCATGAGAGCTTGAGGCTTTCTCCAAACACTTGCCTGCTATGTGCCCAATTTGGTTACAATTATAACATCTTCTCATGAAGACATTAGGACCTCTGCCTGGTCCACCAAATCTGCCTCTTCCATTGGGTCTCCTTCCTCCGAAACCCCCTTTGGAACCAGATTCTCCACTATGTTCTTGTTGACTGGAGTCCCCTTGATTCTTCTGGAACTAATTTCTGCCACCGAAACTATTTCTGCCCCTGAAATTTCTTCCACCTCTGCCTCTGTTCTACTATTCTCCTTTTCTTTTCAATTTCTCTTCTACTCTCAATGCTACTTGGAAACACTTGTCCACAGTTTCTGGTGTCAAGATGGAAATCTCATCTTGTATACTATATTTTAGGCCATTAATATACCTGGCAACTCTTCCTTTCTCATCCTCAGCAAGTCCACACCTTAGAGATAATTTGTGAAATTCCTTTGTATAGGTGGATACATCCATATCTTTCTGTCTGAGGTTCTGCATTTTCCTGTATATCTGCACTTCATAATCTGCTGGTAGGAATTGAGCCTTGATCCTCTCTACCATCTGACTCCAGGACGAGATCATGCTCTTGCCACTCTTCACCCTTTCTCCTTGGGTGTAGTTCCACCACATGAGTGCAGTACCTTTCAATTTTGTCTTTGCAAACTTGACTCTTCTATTCTCTGGTACCTCCTTGTACTCGAAGTAATTGTTCAAAGCCTTGACCCATTCAATGACTTCTTCTGTGTCCATCTTTCTGCTGAACATCAGAATCTCCATTTTTGATTCAGACGACTCCTTACCGAGTGTCCTTATGGCATCTAGAAATTGTTTCTGGTCTGCAAATATATCTGCCTGTTCTGTGGCTATTTCCTCTTCCCCATCTTCTTCTTCTTCATCAGATTCACCATCTAATTTCTTTCCTATCTTTAGTGCCTTCAACTCAGCCTAGAGTGTTTCCTTGACTCCAACCTTGATCATCTCTTCCATCTCTTGGAACTTCTTAAGCACTTCTGCTGTCATCCCCTTTGGAGGCATGCTGCTAGCCTCTCCTTCACTCTCTTTGTCTGACATAAACATTCATAGACAATGCCAACACTTCCGCGGACCTTTCACTGGCTCTGATACCAAAAATGATGCAGAGTGTTCAATGAAAACGTGATTTCAATTTCACTTCACGACCCTTCGGTGAGACTTCAAACCTTGGCAAGACTTTAAACTCTTTTCACCGATATGCCGATGCACTGTCTACTTATATATTCATTACTCAACTTGCTACTACCGGTAGTCTAATGCATCTCCAACATTTCACCGATACGGTTGGTCATCCCTTGTATCTGACACAATATATCTTCTCAATGTACATTCACAACATACATTCTCAATATGCTTCTACAATAGACACACTTAACACACTTTTGTGAGATACACACGAGATGTTCTCAACATGCATTTATGATATACACAGGAAATGCATATTCGGTGAAACAACACGAATCTTACAATGCTGCACTTGGTCCCCTGACTACTCTTTGAGCAGACTGTTACTTTCGGCCAGAATACTAAATATTCTACCGATAACCCCCCAATCTCGCCGATGATACTCCAACACTTAGGCAAAACTTCACTTCGCCTAACTTTCGACTAAACCCTAGCACATAGAGATGCTAGGCTCGACTAGCACATCCCACGCTCAATCCCAACACTGAACATAAACAAAAAACAAAAAAAAAAACACAAACTGTATAGACAGACCCATTCCACCGATTTTGAAGAAATCTCATTGGTGGAATGGCTCAGTAACCCATCCGAATGACAAAATGGAACTAACTACAGTGACATAGTGAAGGAACACAAACAAAACATGATCTTTTGTTTATCTTGGGAACTTCTGTACTAAAAAATAACTCTTCTATCTTCTCACTGTTGTTCTACCACAAAACCACACAATTGCTATACTATCCTTCTTCTCTCCTACTTTCCTTATGTTCACTAAACTATTTATACAGGTTCTTGTTCGTGACAGTTTGTATCAGTGGGAATGCCCACCGTTCTGCAACTGTCAACCCATTCAGTTACAATGTGTTTGCTCTTCCACTACCAGACACTACAACTTGTCCTATTCCACTCGGACTCACACATGGCACTAGGCCTTACAATTGGTCGCTTGGACCTTATACAACATCAAAACATCAAAATGAACATGAATTAATTAAAGTAACTAGGTGCCCCTGCACCATTAAGCCCACCTTTAAAGAAACTCCCTGAAGTTTATGGGGCTAAAGGCCCAGGGCGCCCGAGTGCCCTGGTCCCATATGGGATCTTTAGCCCCTCTTGTGGTGTCGGCTTTGAACACCTCCCTAGTTTGTACATGTCGGCCCTCATTCAATTTTATTTATCATTTGTGAGAAGGAATGCATATATAAAGGAGTTTTACAATTCATTTTACAACTAGATGGGCAAGAGAACATTTTGAAGTTGCTTACATGATTGATCTTCTATGCTATGGTTCTCTACATGCTTGGAATTGCTATCTACTTGAGAACACTATTGAAGTTTGATTTTAGGACTTGAAGGAAGTTTCAAGCCTTCTCCATCACTCTCCTTGTTGGTGAATGATCTTGAGTTATCTTCATCAACTAGGGTTTCACACATTGTGGTAATAATTATCATTTTCATTCACATCTTTATCATATATTACAGATTTGGCCTCTACCCTTCTAGAGCACACACTCTTAGATCTAATCATCGCTGTAGTGGAGGTGGAAACACAAACACATGGTTTGACCGAGGCAAGCCCTTATGTACAACACAACCTTTTCCTCTTTTCTTGTGTGCAGGTCGAAGATACATGTTTTTGAAGACAAGATCCAGGAAGAAGACAGAGCTTGCAGGTACAGGTCTGGTGATACCCTGAGATTCTGCTAAACCCTAATTAGGGTCTAGGGCACCCAAGCTCCCTAGTCTTTTGTGTTTCTGCTCCCAGATCTAGATTCTACTCTGGTCCCTGATCTCTGTTGTACTCTTGGTTTCTTGAAATCTATTTCTGACTATTAGTTATAAATAGATCTTTATCATTTAGGGTTTAATAATTTGCCCTAGTTTGCTTACTTGATTTTGGTTGAATTTGGTGGACTCTTGGCTATACAATAAAAGGGCAAAACCCTTGTAGTTTGGCTCTCCTTCTTGGGTAGAAGCCAAGATTGGTTGTGCCCCAATGTTTGGTAGAAAGGAGTTTTGACCTAGTTTAATCTCTTAGACTAGATCACTCTTTCTATTTAAAACATTTTGGTGAACCCGTTTGGTCTTGCACTTTTGCCTCCTTCTTATTTTAGATTTGAGTTGCTTGCTACCTTAGATCTGATTTGCATTAATTTCAATTATCATTTTGCATGCATACTTAGTTAATTTTTGCATAGTTTTAAAAATAGGGTTTGTAAAAACCTTGCATTTTGGAAAATCTAGCTAGTTTTGACCCTAGGGTTTATAGATTTGTGATTTGTTTTAGATCTTGTTGCACTGTTAGGTTGTTTAAAATAGTTGTATTTGCTGTACCTTGTCATCCTTGATGTTTAAAATATTCTTGCATCCTTGCATTTAAAATTTGGAAAAGAAAAATCTCATCCTAGATTTGAAAAAAAAACATATTTATCACTTTGTTTGCATTTCATAAGGTTAAATCTTGATAACATGAATTAAATTTCTAATTTTTGTATCAGATCTGATTGATGTAATAGTAATTAATCATTCTATAGTGTTACATCTTGCATTTAAACCTTCTCATGGCTAAGATTTGTCAAAAAAGTTGCATTTTTGTGAAAACCTAGTTAATGTTGAAATGTAGGGTTTGAGATTAATATTTTGTTTCAGATTTTGCTGCTGTCATTTGCATACAAAATCTGATTTTACTTTTCTCTAATACATCATAAGTGTCATATTGTATTGAAATTTGAAAGATAGAATAACTTTGCATTGAAAAATTCTTGAAAAAAGCGTTAAAATTTGGGTTTGATTTAAGCATTGACATCATTGGTATCTAAGTGGATTTGAGTAGAATTAAAAATCATTATGTGAATTTGAATAAAACATTGCTTTACTTAAACAAAAACTCAAATCCTTCTTTTTCTACATCATTCATTTCTTATATTGGTGCATCTTTTGTGTTACTAAAGCTTGTAGACGCTTTATGAGCTTTGTGACCTGGTGCCTTGATTCTAACATCCTTGTGTGAAGAAGTCTTCAAATTATGGGTCCTAATGATTTGAATAATGATGATACCAATACATCGGAACCCCAAATTCCTAGTCTTATCATGACACAAGAGGGTCAAACACTTCTTCTTGATATACCTACTTCACATCTTCCTGAAGCATCAACTTTTCATGAATCCATCAACATTGATGACCTTGTGGCTCATGTTCTTGAAGCTCAAATTTAGAGATTAGACACTGAGTTGGATGATTTCCAGCAATTTGTAAGTTTAGAACACATAGCTAAAGAGGTCATCCTTGTTTTTGAGAGTCTAAGAAGTCTTTTTCTCAAAGGTCAAGAAGGATTGGAAGTTTTGTGTTGCCTTGCTTATATAGTACACAAAAACATTCTATCTGCATCTAGTTGCTCTAAAATCATCACCAATGTCACTTCTAATCAAATAGGGAATCAAGTGTCGGAACCCATACTAAAACTCCCTATTCCTACATATACTTATACTATTCTCAATACCACTACACAACCAAGTAATATTGCTACCACATGTGTTCAGTTGTCTACTGGGAATCTTATTCACCATTATAGTACCATTCCATATAATTACACAAATTCCACACCTAATGTCACTCCGCCTACATCTAAACCTCCTATCACTTTCCAAAAGGCTACTCCTACACTATCACCTAGTCCTTCCATTTCATTCCAATCCCTACCTGATTCAGCTTCTGATCCCGTCATAAACCAATTGTTGAAAAATATGACTTCCATCCAACAACAATTGGCTAGCATAAGTAATAGTCCACCTAAAACCAATATGACAACACATTATATCCGTAGCCCTTTGTCTTATGCCATCTTAAGAACTCCAATCCCTGAGAAGTTTGAGACCCCTTGCTTTGAGAAATATAATGGGAAGGGAGACCCTAACAACCATGTGGCAGCCTTTACCGCTATGTGTAGTGATTTCTTCTTTGAGGATGCGATCTTGACAAAACTCTTTCCTAGGTCACTCAAGGACACAACCTTGGATTGGTTTTGCTCTCTTCCTCCTAATTCTATAACTTCTTTAAATCACAATTAGTCAATAAGTTCCTTGAGCATTTTCAAGTGAACATTGGGCCTCAAGTCTCTTTGACAAACTTGGTTCATTGCAAACAAGGAATGGAAGAGAAAATAACATATTTTATGGGCCGTTATCAAGCCCTCTTCTCGCAAGTTCAATATTCTATTCTGGATGCTGATGTGTAAAGGATCTTTATTGGAAACTTACAACCTCACATCCGTGATAAGATATTGTTAATGCAATATGATTCGTTTACTCATCTTTGCATGGTTCTTCGTGATTTTCAACTCTCGGTTAGTTAGTATGAGCATAATCCTTCATCAGCTCCAGTTGGTCAATCTGAAGCCTCTAACAATCATTCATTCAAAATACAAAACAAAAACTTCATCAAGATAAATACAATCGTAGCTAATAACATAAGAAAACATGTGGCAACAACATCATCTCCTGCTCCCGCCGCTTATAAATTGAAACTGAAAACAAGAAACTTTATACCATTATCAGAATCTCTCTACTCTATAATGACACAACTTTTGCAAAGTAATCTCATCAAGATTCCACCTGTTAGACCTCTTGATTCAAATAAGATGCAATCATCTTCCTTTGATTCGAAGGCCTTTTGTCAATTTCACCGCTCCGTTGGTCATGACATTGAAAGATGTATGCAACTTAAACATGAAGTTCAAGACCTCATCAACTCCAATGTCATCCAGGTTGTTGGTGTGAATGACAAAGGGAATAAATTGGTGGCTACTCCTAATCAAAATCTTCAAATATATACTGATCCTTCACCCCATCATCAATCTAATGTTGTACATTTATTTGAAGAACAAGACTATGAAGGAGATGTTTGCATGGTGGATGCTCGTCATCACAAAGAACGAGTGGAATCAAAACCTACTATATCTTTTACTCCATATGATGCTACTATTGAAGTTCCTAATGGACCTCTTTACATTACTATCTGAATCAATGATAAACCTATTTGGGGTGCTATGATCGATCCTATATGCATGGTAAATATAGCAACTGAAGAGTTTCTCTACATGCATGGTTTACACCAAGATACCTATGATGTATCAAAGATGGTGATTAGAGAACATGATAGGTCCATCATTCCAACTCTTAGTACCTTAACTCTCTAGGTTAAGGTTGGGCCAAGAAATTCAGATGTTAATTTTGTCATCATTCCTACATCAAACTTATTGCATGTGAAGTCAGGTCACCCATGGATTTGCTCCATGAAGGGGGTCCACTCTATGGTTCACAAGTGTTGAAAGTTTCCATTTGAGGGACACGTGCACACTATACATCACAACTAGTACTAGCCCGTTGCTCACAATGGACACTTTACACTTGACTGCTTCTAGCCACAACTAGTTGGAGTCGCTCAAGCTAGAGAGGATTTATTCTTCTTATCATATCAAAAATTTAAAGAAAAGAAAATAGAAGAATTATCACTTAGTAATATTCCTCCTTGTGATGTCCCTCCTCAATCTTTTGAGGTTACGGTAGTAGTTTCCTCTGTCCCATAGGTGGCAAATGAAGCTAAAATCAGATCAAAGGTTCTTCCCCATCCTTGAGTGTCTGGTAAGTATGTTGAGGTTCCATTTTACCATCCCTTCAAGAACAATGAGGCAACCTCTGAGCACAAAATAGACCTCCCCATAATCGCAATATAAATTTTGTACCACCTGCCTCTGCGGAGACTAGTGGAAGTCAATCGATTGTGCATGTGTTATTTCTTGAGGTTTCTCAACTACTTGAGGATGCTCATGTACTTCCACTTGTTTCACAAGTTGAGAAGGAATAGCAGCCCACATTGAGGAACCTTCCCCCATAGTCTCCCAGACTTCGGTGGTTCCTCCCGTTTCTTCTAATGTTCTTGAAGTAAAGGAAGAAAAGGAACCCACGTTGGAAGATACTATGGTTCCCTTAACAAACATCATGAATAAAGCTAAGATAAATAAGATTGTGATAGAAAGAAAGAAGCGCCATTGTGCTATGGCTCACCTTGCCATAGGAGAGGAGAATCTCCCTCCTCGCAAGCATTTATCATTGACAGATGCGAAGGAGACATCTCCTATCAAGAAAGATGAAGCTTCAAAAGCCGCTATGGAACCTATTGTACTACAATCTGCTAGCGAATTTGAAGATAATACAGGTATGGATCTTGTTCCTTATACCTCACGTGCTATAGTTCCTCTTGCATCTTGTCCACCTTTCCAAATGGATGATGAGCAAGATTAGGAGGATGATTTACTTTAGGTTGACTTACAAATGAGGCCTCTTATTTTTTTATATTATGAGTGCATGTAATTGTTTTCCCCTGTGAGGCGTTGCTTGATATTTTTATGTTGCTATTGTTATTGTTAAAGCTCTCTTTGGATGACCCTTGATACTTGTAGGTACAAGGATACAAAGGGACCTAAATCCATTGTGACATTCTCTCTATTTGTATCATCATTCTTCTATATGTTGTAATGTGCATTGTTGTTGTTCCTTTGGGGATGATGCAAGGCATAGGATGATTTCATATTCTCCCTTGTTGACCCAAAGGATTTTTGTTTGATTTCATGTGATATTTCTTCCTTTGTCTTTTTAGTTTTACTAGTTGGCAGATGATGACAGTTCCATATATATAGTCTTGAGACATCTCCTATTATGCAACCATTCTTATACTAATGCCAGTTAGGTAGATCTCTTTGTGTTATCTCTTTTTGTTTATGTTTGATTTCTGTGGCACCTTGTTTCTATGCTCGGCATTGTACCATGACTACAAAATCCATTGTGAATCATGCTGGTAGCATCACCTCGACTTGCCTTTCTTTGGGGGCAACCCATTTGTGCAATGTAGTTTTTTGGGAACACATATCTTATGGGCATGTGCTTCCAGAAAGCTCTCGTGTCTATATTGTGATTTATTCTACCTTAAAGCAACTGCTCCCTGGTAGGAGATAGCAACTGCTCACTTTAAGGTGGGGGCATACATCGTGCTATGCTCTCTTTTTGGTTACATACGTGTTTATTGGCATGGAACTCACCTAGTGATTTGGTAGTCTTCACTAGCCTGTGATGTTTCCTCTTTGGTCCATGCTACTAAAGTATGTGTGGCAAGAATATGTTGTGCAATAGGTACAAGTATCAGGGAAGGTGAACTAGGTCCTAGTGTTGAAGTGTCTTAAAATAATCTAATTGTGCGAGAAATTAAATAACATTTCAAGTAATTAATTAGTAGTTTTATTGATTTATTTGAGTGCATAGAGGTAATTCTATCTGTTTATTTATTTGATAATTAATTCTTAATCTTAATTATAAAATGAAATAAATGGACAAAACATTAATATTATTTTAATTATTTATTTGATGCTTAGCTTTTATTTTAAATTAATTATCTAGCTAGATAAATATAATTTCTAATACCTTTTAGAAATATAATTAATGTGATTTTGTATTTTAATTATTTAATTAGTATAATTGAAATAGATTTTATGTGCATGTTTGAATTTAGAAATAAATAATTATATTTTATTTCAATTTGGAAAAAAAAAAAAAGATTTCTTATCTCTAGTTTTTATTTAGAAAACTAATATTTAATGAGAACACTTATTTTAAGAATTTAGAAAATAAATTATTCTGTTTATTTTATTTGTGAATTAGAAAATATAATTTGCTAATATTAGTTTTTAAGTGAATTCTTTTATTTGGATAGAATTAGAAAAGTTAATTTTTTAATATTATTGTTTTTCAAAAAAATAATGTGCATGAAGGTAAATAAATCTTTTTAATATTATTTTTCTTTCTAGGTTTTGGAAAGAAAAGGAAGAGTTATTAAAACAAGAGAATTGGTTTTGTTTTCATTCTTTTGGTTATCAATGTTAGTATGCAATTTAGAGAAAGAGGAATTCAAGGATTGTTATTGTTTGTGGATTATTTTTGAATTCATCTCTATTGATTATCGAATTTCTACAAGGATTGAGGTAGGATTCTTATCATGGAAGGATTTAATAAATATTTAATTTGGTTAATCAATGAATCTAAGATTTTTGATGAGTATGATTTATTTGTTGATCATATTGTATTTTTAAAACAATATAAAAATCTAAAGCCTAACAATTAGGTTTCATATTGTTCAAATTGAAAATAAACTAGTTGTAGGTTGAAAACTAGGGTTGATTGGGGGAGAAGAAACCTAGTGAAACTTAGGAAAATCATGTGGTTTCTGAAATTCAAACATAGATCAAATTTTGGATCGAAGCTATATGTTTTTGATAATGTAAGCAGGAAAAAAAGGTGCTGATCCCATTACATATCAGCCAAAAAGGCACATTAGAGTTCCATCAAAGAACTAAGAGAGAGAAACAGACCGAACCAACAAGAAACAACCAAAAAGAAACCTAAGACCAAGACACAAAGGACCGACAACAGACCAACAATAGACAAAACCAAAAGCACAAAAAAAGCCCCTAACAGCTAATTGAACATCTGGTCCCAATCTTCGACCAGGAACTGGTAGAGATCATGGTACTCCTTGAGTTCTTTTTCCTTCATACCCTAGCTAATAAGCTCGACATTTTGGAGGACCGCAAGAGTTGTGGGCATCTGGTGCATCACTTTCATAGAGAACTTGGCCAGAATCTTGAACTTCCTCTTTAGCTCGTTGATCTTAGTAGAGAGGGTTTCTATCTCCTTATCTTTGACAACAACCTTGCCCCCCCTCTTCATCTTTCCAACTTCCTTCACCACTTTCTCTGAGCTCACAGATTCAGACCCCTTAACATTGAGCTCAGGAAAATTACTGGGCCCGTCATCCGCTTCACCCTCCACATTATCATTTTTAGTTTCCTTATTGACAAAAAATTCCCCACCCATCTATTCAGTCTCAGGTACAATAGTGTCCACTTTGTTGTTTTTATCATTAGAAATACCATCACGCTCCAGGTCCGCAGTATCCTCCTCCAACTCAGTAACCTCCTTCTTTTGGAGAACAGGACTAGGCTTAGCTACAAGCCTCGTCGACCTCCTGGTCTACGGCACCTGGGGTTTACTACCAGTCATGGTGAAATCCTCATCAGCAGTGCTATCACTACCACTGATACCTTCTTTAGAGCTAAACTCCACCACCACAGAAACATTTTTTGCCTTCTTTCTGCTGTTCGTACCACTTCCTTCCTCTACATTTCCCCTTTTCTTCTTTTGAGGGGTCACCTGGGCAGAATCACCAGGTAAGATCTTTCTTTTAATAGAAGTCTTCGCAGAGGTCATGGGAGTCTAGTCATAGGCCTTAGGCTCTGGGCTTTTACCAGCAGTAGTTTTTTCTTTCCCAACTTGATGGATTTGGCATACTTCTCTGGAGTGACTTCCATAATAATTACCGGGCTAGTCTTCACAAGAATGGAGCAGGGCGGCAGGGGAGGTTCAACCCTAGAAGCCATGAGGGCTTTAGGGGGGTAGAGGGCTAAATGGAATTTATACAGTCTGAGGATAAGCCCCCGATGGAGCGCGATGAGGGGTTTGTTGGGGTCTATAGCATGTTGTTCAATGGCAGATGCAATCGACGCTTCCAGAGATGAAAGCAAATAAAAAGGGAAACTTATCACCTTACTACGATGAAAATGATTGCCCAAAGAAAAATGATAATGGAAAAAGTGTTTGAATCTATCTTCAAGAGTGAAGTACTTTATGATCATATAACGCACCTCATCCCAAGGTTTTGGCAACATTTCATGATCAAACCCCCCTATAGACTGTGTAACACCTCCCCTTTCTTCATAAAACAAGCCATTCCCTCAGGGTCAAAAAATTTGCTCTTTTTGGGGTGTTTGATGCCATTAGTAGGCATCCCCATTGCCATTCCTATCACTTCCTTCGATATTTCAAATCCCACACCGCCCACCTTAACCTACCTGCCCTCCCAAGAACGCAGGAATTGCATTGAGAGGCTTTCATCATGATCCTGCAAGCATTCAAGATAGGATGCCACCCCTCCCTCCTAGAAAATGTGCAAAATGGTCTTGTTGCATTTAATCTCTTCATAGGATTTTGACTCAGTGTGAGACCTATCCCCCCCATAGCAAGATTGCACCAAAATCTCACAAACAAGCTAGTAATGCAAGAAACAACGAAGAACTTATAAACTTTTGAATTGCAAAAATATCCCAAACCCCATTATTCATACTCAAGTTAATGAGTATAGTGTCTTTTCGGCCGCTGGGGGTGGCATACTTAAATTCGCAATATGCGAACTATCATTCCCTCTACTTCCATAATTACAATTCATTAATTGGTCATAATTAGAGGTTCTGCATAGAGACGTCAAGTTGATCACGTGCCCAGTCATGTGAAACCCCACCTTAGGCCTCCACATTCGACTGAAGGGTGAGCAATCCTTCGTACTATGGTGGATCCCAACTCTAACACATCTGAGCTGGCAAGCAAACATCACACTCCTCAGAACATAAGTCCTCATATCCAGATGGCAATCAAAACTAGATCCCATATGGCACCCAAAGTACTCCCTAGGCCAGGAGCTTGACGGTTTAATTAATTCAAACATGAGAGGTCAAGAGCAGGGATTTGCTCCTTTTCGAGAAGGTTTTGTATCTGACTACGTAAATTATTCTTTCTTTTCCAACATCTCTAAGTGTCCAAGCTCTGCCCAGGGTTTTCCAACCCATCTGCCACTTTATTACCTTTGCAGTAAACATGCCCAATTTCTATTTGCTTGAACCCATTTAGTAAGCAGATGATGTCATCCGTAATATCCTTCAGCTTCCAGCCATTATTAGACCTACCAAGAGCCACCTCAATGATGATTTTCAAATCTCCTTCCACTTTTAATTTGTCCATTCCCATAGAGAGAGCAATTTTGAGACCCCACAAGAGGGCCAATCCCTCCGCCACATTATTAGACTAGATGCCAATGTACTTGGCATAAGCAGCAATGAAGACACCCTGACTATCTCTAAATATCCCTCCCCCACTTGTCATCCCTGTATTCTTTTTTTCAGCTCCTTCAAAATTTGATCGAAGCTATATGTTAATAGGATTCAAAATTTGTTATTCATGATAAGTCTTTTGTGATCGAATCTCTATTTGAAAATGGGTTTTTGGACAAAAGTATAAACTAGTAAAACTTCCATGAGGAGAAAAAATTACTCTGTTACGTCTTGAATAAATTTAGTAGTAGGAACTGGGTTTCTATGAAAATTCTATGGAAGGTGTACAACAAAGTTGGTGAAATATTTAGAAGAAATTAGCCATACCCCATTTCTCAATTATGAGATATGGATGCGTTAGTGATTGTCTATCTATGTTGCTATTTTAGAATTATATTTTACTAGTGATTATATTGTCATTATAATTTTTTATATTACAAAGAGTTATTAGTAAGACATATAACGTCATGCAAAGAGATCTTTCCTAGTATGGAATACGAGTAACAATTCATGTGGATGTCAAATAGGGTCTGGGATGCATAGTTCTAAGTCAAACATTGAAGGGTTGAAAGGATGTTTGATTTTTATTGATGGTCATATTTGGCTTGTTCATGTCCTTGCATTTATATGTGTATTATATGCTAGAAAGAATGTGTTGATGTGCATTGTGAAATTTATTTCATGTATTTGAAATATTTTGGATCTATGGTTTCATGTGTATGCTTATGTGTTAATAAGGAAATGAACTAAGTAATATACACTAGCATTATATTGTACCACACCTTTGGATATGAATGGTTCTTCTTCACTTGGTTGATGGATAGGGAGAAAAGGGACATTCTCATGGTAGGTTCAATCCCTTCCCCAATTAGAAACAAGAGATTGGGAACTTGAACGATTAGCTTGTAGAATTGAGCTTGGAGTTCTTCAGATATTGTTCATGATGTACATTGCATATGACAACTTGTATTTGTGGTGGTTGTTTGTTGGTCTATTGTATTCATTATCATTGATGAGGGTTGTAGTATTTGTCCCCTTGTAAATCTTGGTTATGTAATGATGTTATCTTCATTGATGAATACTAGATATGTACTTGTGAGACTTTTATTATGAGACATACTTATTTTTTTACTTCCTTATTGTATTATGTTGGAACCTACCCAAAAATATGCAAAAAATTCTAAGTATGATGCCTCTTTGTTCCCTCGGAAATACTTTTTCCCATCATTGATAACTGATTTGAGAGATCTTAAATGGGTTACCTTAGGTTAGATTTTGTGTTGAAATGGTGCGTTGCCTTCCCCATGTTCATATTAATGTTGAAGTTGTCAAAAGGTCCCAAAAATTCTAAGTATGGGTCGTTCTAAGTTGTTTTCTAGAGTTGTAATAGTTTTGTGGAGTAGTGGACTACTTGACTAGATATGTTCATCTCCCCTTCGGTATCCACCTTTTGTTCTATGCAAAATCCCCATGGAAATGATCGCTCCTTTAAAATTGCCTTCTTTTTTGCCTTTTGTAGAATCCTATCTGGCTATTGGATGTTTCATCTTCACCCCTATATCCTGTAACCAATTACTCTTTCACATGAAAACTCCACCTAATTCTTATTGGGCCTTAGTTTTTATGTTATCCATTTCCTTCAATTTGCAAGATCTTACCAAAGTATTAGATTTCAATTTGTGAGTTTTAGTATCCACTTGTTGCATCTGGTTCCCCATTCCTTTCCCACATTCACCTTATCCCCTTCTATTTTTCATAAACTTCACTCCAATTTTCCTCTGCTTTCCTTCAGATCGTTTCCCTTTTTGTTTTATGGTAATTCCTCTTAGAACCATATTTTTCTGCATCTGGTACCCCATCTCTTTTTTGCCTCTAGTTCCACTTTCCTTTTCTACATTATTCCTTCACCCTTTCATTCCACTTCACAGATTTTATCTTGCCTTCTAGGCCTCATCCATTTCCCTCGTCCTATTCCCATTCCCATTTAATTTTTTGCATTTAGTCCTTCATTGAAATCCCTCTTTTCTCAAATTTTCTTTCCTTCACATTATGTGTAAGTCCCATATTGGACTTCATAAATTCTTGGTTTTGGTATCTAGTTCTCCCATCCACTTCTAACTTTTGGTCCCTCATCAATTCCCCATATGTTTTTCCCCTTCGGTCCCCTATATTCCTTGTATCCCTTTTGTGGGAAACCTTTGAACTTCTACACATGCTTTCCTCTTTCCATATTCACTTCCTACCTTTGGTCTTGCATTATTCACTTGCAATTTCTATTCCTTCATAGCTTCCCTTCCCTCCACTTTGTGGTAGTTGAATTGACTTCAGTATATGATTTCTCCCATCTCACATCCTATCCTAACATCATATTCTATGACGTTTCCCTACTTTTCTTTGTGTCACTCCAAAACTCATTTCCTTTCATTGTAAAAACCCATAGGGTTTTAGATCTTTTTCATGCATTTGCATAACTTCCAAATTTGGTCATATCTCCCTTTCTTGCATCCACATCTAGTTCCCTCCCTCCTTTCAAGTTTGTTCACATCCTGTTCGAGGTTGATTTTTTACAACTTCTTCAAAAGGCTCCATCTACCCCAAGAACCCATGCAAGACCTAGGACTACCATTAATGACCTCCTTTGGACCTAATAAGATGGAAGATAACCTCCATATGCCTCATAACACCATTGGACCCCACAAGGATGTGATTTAAGCATAGAACCATGGGTGAATCATCCAAATGAGCAGTCTTTAGGTGCGAGTCATGTGAAAGTGATGTGAGAAGGCATGGGTGACCATTTTCACTTGTAGACAACCAAGACCCTTCCTCTAAGATGACTTGTTGATGTAGAACAAGGTATATATTAGTATTTATCATTCATAACAAAGGATGGAAAATTGGTTGTAGAGCAGAGACAAAGAGAAGCAAAAAGAACAAGCATAAACTGATAGTATTTTCTTCTAGCAAGGAATTCCATAGCATTTTCATTGTAATTTTCCTAGGTTTTCTCCCAAGGGATATGATAGGGCATTGTAATCCAAAAAGAATGAATTAAATGTGTATATTTGGCATTTTATTTAGTGTCTCCATGAGCATTGTGTAATTTTTGGTGATTTTGGAAATCCTTTAATCATATTTGTTAATTTGAGTATTATTCTTGACTAGTTGATTAACTAAAATATCGTAAAATTCCTTGTAAAGCTTCTGCAAGGTATCTTATCGGGATAATAAAAGAAATTCTTGGGTCTATTTGTAGATTATTAAGGTGTGCTCAATTATATGTTCTACAATTTCATGTATCTACCTATTTGTATGCATAGAGCCTAGCTTATGTATGGAGTTTGCAAGTATAGAATTTTGTTGGTATCTTGATTAAGGTATCATAGTGTGTCTTACATTGGTGTCCCCCTCGGTTGATAACTTAGAATTTGCTACCCTCACTGGATAAAGGCATCGCTCTACTACATGTTCAACCTTCTCTTCCTCCAACACACCAAAATATAACAAAATCAAAATTAACCTTTACATTGTGTTGTTTATTATTTTCACTTCCATGTCTAGATGCATACAGTTCATCAAGGGTTATCAAATAGAGCCTAATGAGACACCTTATTTTCCTATCCATTTTATCTTAGTCTTATTGTGACATAGTTGTAGTTTTAGATTCAAATACTTTAGAATATGGATCTCTATCCATGAGCATATCCTCCATCTTGAGCTTGCAAAGCTTAAATTTTGTGCTTGAGAACTTCTCCATTTCTATCCTTTATGTTCTTGTCATTTCTCCTACAACAAGATCTTCTATGCAATCTCCCACTCAATCCAAGATTAGCACACGAAACCTTTGTAGTTAGCACCTAGAATTTGAGGTGATCATGTTCTAAGACCAAATCAAAGGAAGTAGAGGTGCAAAATATGCTTCCCTCACTAATTTATGAAATGAGGTATGTGTAAAAATTAAACTAATCATATAGTTACAAGGAAATAAACATGAAAACTTAATATACCATAACATAGTGACTTATGTGGGGGAAGTCCTCTCATGAGAAAAAACCCACACTCTAAAGAAACTCAATGTATTATTTATTAAAAAAAGGTTACAATACACTTTTTAGAGTCTAAGCATTTATAGGGGTATCACCAAAAAGAGATTTAACATAGTTCTAGCTACATAACAATACCGACAAAACTCACTATCAAAACCTCCATCTCAAGAACCCAATAAATAGGAGAAGCAATACATGAAAACATCAATTGGTAATCAAGAAACCATGAGCTAAAACCACCCCAAAATGTGGTGCTCAAATCCCTAGTTAAAAATCCAATTCCCTAATTCCAAGACGAGTCCACATGATAAAAATAGCACATTCCTTCCACACCCCATAATATTGCCATAATCCACTCACCAACTTGGGTGCTCCATTTTGGCTCCACTATCTCAATTCAAAGATGCCTTATGATGCATTATAAGTTGATCAAAAAATGTAACTCTATCTTACCCATGTTTCATGTGTCATAGATGTCTTTACATTTCCAATGTTGGAGGCCCAACTTTTGGACCTACCATAACTTTTGGTGTTAGAGGTCGATTGGGTCTAATTTTTAAATTGTAGATTTTGAAGAGATATATGTCTAGGGCATCTATGAAACAAATGATGAGAAATCTAGACATATTTTTGGGGCCTAAAATGACATCTATAGGCTAGAAATTAAATTTTTCTATTCTATAGCCTAAAATTTATACTTTTCTATTCTTAACTTTAAGGGCAAGGTTGAGACACCTTTCCTATTTCTAGATGAGGAGGAAGAATAATGACTCATTAATTTCGATGGAGGTTACCACCCATCAAAATGTGAACATAGATTTTACAAATTGTGTGGAATCATCCCAACTTGAAATTGTTGAGGTGAAGAGCATTGTGTTGAAGGCTTGAAATGACTTTGAGCTCCCCTTGACTATTTTTCATGTAGTTGGGTCTTCTTCTTCCATTGAGAATGTCTAGGCTACTATTGAGTCCAGTGTAGAGAAGGGTTTGAAGCATAATTTTCTCCTCCATCCTAGAAATCCTACGCTTGGTGATGGAAAAATATCTATAAGATTGAGTGTTTCTCATGATGTCTCTTCTTGTGGAGGTTCCGTTCATGTGGAATTTAAGGAGATGTATGTTGGTGCAGTCATGGTAGGAGGGTTCAAATAATGAACTATCCAAACCATGCAACTAGAGTAAACACAACAGAAACAACAAAATATAGAATGCAATGGTAGATTCAAATGCTCAATATATCCAAGAATTATAAGTCTCATATGCCGGCAACATGCAGGCTACAATCAAAGGGCTCACAGGCCTGCTTTCTGGGTTACAACAGATATGCAAGATATGGCATTGAAGTGCCTTCCCGAAACAAAATATCTTATCTAAACTATCAAAATCATATTATAGAAAGTTACTAAATTTCTAATGCATCTAAGTGATCTATATATATCATCTTCAAGCTCATAAAATCCTTTGCATTAGCCACAAGAGGTTACAATCTCTAATGAATGATGAAATGTGTAGAAACATATAGGTCGGCTTACAACACATGGTATTGCTCTACAAATGAATGAAACTTGGTGTGAACCTCGAGGAAGGTCTATTTGGTCCTTATGTGCCATGTATGATGTCCCATTAGGCTCCGCAAGTCACAAAAGTGCTCTGCAAACCTTCTCCTCTCCATTGACTACTTGAATGCTCTATTCTGTGAAAGCTGATGATCTTCTGGTAGCGATAACTCTTAGGAAACAAATCCAAATCACTTGAAATCATGATATGATGTAGATGACACTATGTAGATGCTAATTTCTACTCTAGGAGCTCTAATATGAAGATGCAGTAAAATGCAGTACAAAATGCTAAAATTGCAAATGACTAAACTGAACTGAAAATGAAAGAAAGAAAAGAGTGCAAATATTTTTGGTTGATGCAAGATTACTCTGCAAACTAGGATGCTCTTGCATCAGATACTTAGGGTTGTTGAAAAAGTGAGTCCCTCACTTTGCTGAGGCTAGAGGAAAACCAAGGCAATCTACCTCAGCCTGAGAAATCCATGATGAATCTTCTTCCGGTTTTCCTTTCCACTTAACCAAATACTCTTTATACTGCTTGCCTCTGGTACTGCGTCCAACTCTGCTATCCAAGATGCTCTCTATCTACTCTGGTTTTTGTTGTGGTAACTGATTCTTCAATTTATCTTTAATGTTGTCTCTTGATTCTCCTTCATGATACTGGTATAGGTCTCCAATGTTGAATATAGGTGTTATAAACAATGTCTCTGGTAGCTCCACTTTGTATGCATTCCATGAATCAAACCTATTAAGAATCTTACATCATCCAAACTTCTTCATCTTCAACTTGTATGTCCCCACTGGAAATCTCTCCTTTCTTAGATATACCATTACTTCATCTCCAACTAAAAATTCTTTATGTCTCCTCTTCTCATATGCTTGCTCCTTATATTTACTGTTCATCTCCTCCAAATGTTTCTTGACTTGATTATGTAGTGTCTCCATGTGTCTTGAAAATTCTTCTACCTCTGCACTTCTATTTTTCTCCATGTCAATTTCTCTTAGCTCTACAACTCCTCTAGGTTTCACTCCTGTCATAACTTCAAATGGTGTCTTCCCTGTACTTTTGTTTACTGAATTATTGTATGCAAACTTTGCTTGTGGTGAAATTAGATCCCAATTTCCCACCTTATCTCTTACTAAACATCTCAACAAGTTACCCAAACTCCTATTTACCACTTCTATTTTTCCATCTGTCTGTGGATGAAATGTTGAACTAAACTTTAGGTCTATCTTCATATTCTGCCACAATGTCCTCCAAAAATATCCAATGAATCTTGTATCCCTGTATGAAACTATACTCTTAGGTAATCCATGCAATCTCACAATCTCCTTGAAAAATAGGTCGGCAACATGCACTGCATCATTTGTCTTCTTACAAGGAATGAAATGTGACATCTTTAAAAATCTGTCCACTACTACAAATATAGAATCATATCCCCTCTGTGTTCTTGGTAACCCTAATATGAAATCCATGCTTATATATTCCCAAGGTCTCTCCGGTGCTGTCAAAGATTTATACAACCCTATATTCTGACTACTCCCTTTTGTAACTTGACAAACTCTATAACTTTGAACAAACTTCCTTACATCCTTATATATTTGAGGCCAAAAGTAATGTTCACTTACTAAAGCTACTATCTTGTCAATCCCAAAATGTCCTGCCATTCCACCACTATGTTTCTCCTGTTGCAAGTATGTGCAGCAGGTGTTGTCATTGATGTCAACAAGCTTGTGTTGTCATTGGTGTCAACTGTGTGAGTAAGAAATGGGGTAGGAGTGTGAGTAGTTAGTCTTGAGTGGATATTGTCTCTGATGATGAGGTTGGTTGAGTAGAGATGAGGTTGTTACATTGGTATGAGCTATTTGGTTGAGTTGCTTTGCTGAAGATGATTTGGTTACTTTGAAGAGGTGCTAAAGATGTTAAGAATATGTTTCTGTTGGTTGGTTTCCAAGTGCTTTTAAGAAAATTTGATTAATAAAGGAAACAATGTGTTGAAGTGGCATTTTGGTTTACAGAGTAGTGTTCTAGTTTTTTTCTGCATTTCCTCTATGTTGAAGATCTATCTTTGCAGTTTGGATATGTTGTTCAAAGATGTTTAGAGATGTTATATTATGAATTTGGTGTTCTGGTTCATTGTGGAAAGGAAGTTGTGTTCACCAGTATGAAGACTGTGATTTGCAGAGGTTTGTAGAGGTGTCTGGGAGAAATGTCCTTGCTCCGCATTCTCCACAAAGTGGTTTTAGGTCTTGCGGTTTTGGATGTGTACTTATAAGGTTCATATCTTTCTTCTATTGAAGTTGTTCATGGTTTGGTGCTCTGGAAGTTGATTTTCTAGAGATACAGTGCATGACAAAGATAGTTAAGCATACTAGATAAACAAGATAAGGTTGTGCGGTAGGTGAAAGTGGTTGCAGAGGAATTTGTTGGATTTCAAGATGTTTCAGGATGTTTGTGGAATACTCTAGATTCTATTAAATCTTGGTTTATGGTCCGCAAAGTTGTATTTTGTCTTGAGGAAGCGTGTACTTAAAAGATCATTGTGTTAACACAGGTTTGGCCGACCTTGTGTGTTTATACTAATTGCGGAGTTGCTTTGCTGATTGTGAAAGCATGAAGTGGCATGCTTGGATGAATTTAGGTCTAAGCTAAGATGCGTTGTGGTCTGCCTTCATTCCTTTCTATAGCGGGAATGTTTAGGTCCATACCTAATTTGAATTTTCTAGGTTAAGGTGACTTGCCGACCTTGGAGAATGTTCTCAAGGTTGAAGACAATATAAATAAGTATCAAGGGATCATGATTGAGTGAGCGCGCGATGAATGTGATGTGAATAATAGTGTGGTTGAATGTGTGGTGCAGTACAATATTTCATGTGTTAGATTACTGGATGCAGTGAGCAGAAGGTGTCTACAACTCTTCAGTATGATTGCATAGGTGTTGATGGTGTTGCGGTGGAAATCTCTGTTGCATTGAGATAGTTGGGTCTGCGTAGGATCATGGGGATCCAAAAAGTGGTGATGTGAAAAAAGGCATTTTTTACTTGCCCAAAAATGTGAAATTCTGATTTGAATTTTTCTAGGCTCGGGTAGAAAGTACATGTTGCCATAGCAAGCACCAAAGTGAAACGGATATCCGTTCCAAAACAAATATCCATTCTAAAATAGATATCTGTGTCCTGTGTCTTAAATGAGTCATTTTCACTTTCCTTATTCTCTGCTGCATGCTTTGGAGAGTCATTTTATATATTATATCATTTTATAATAATAATATATTAATATATATATATATATATATAATATTATTATATTATATAATATATTAATATTATATTATATCATTATTATATACAATTAATATATATATATTATAAAAGAAAAGGCCCAGAGTCATTTTCACTTGCCTTATTTTATATATTATATTATATTATTTTATAATATTTTTATATTATATATATTAATATATTAATATATTAATATTATATTATATCATTATATATAATTAATATATAATATTATATAATATAATTTATATAATATTATGATATAATATATAATATAATATATATTATTATATTATATATACTATATCATAATATTATAATATTATATATATTAAGATATTAATATTATATTATATTATATATATTATTATATTATATTATATATATTAATATATTAATATTATATTATATCATTATATATATAATTAATATATAATATTATATAATATAATATATAATATTATGATATAATATAATATATAATATTATATAATATAATATATAATATTATGATATAATATAATATAATATAATATTATAATATAAGATAATATTTATATTATATAATATTAAATTATAATATCATATTATACTATAATATATATATTATATTATATAATATCATATTATACTATAATATATATATTATATTATATAATATCATATTATACTATAATATATATTATTATATATAATATAATATAATATATAATTAATATATTATAATATAATTAATATATTATAATATAATACAATATATTATATTATATTATAATATAATATATATATATAATAATATTTATCATTTTATAATATTATTATATATAAATGATTTTTTTATAATATAAAAAGCCTCTTATTAGTCGCTATCCCTTATGCTAAGGGACGGGGCGGGCCCGAATTAATTAAAAAAACAACTTAAACTAAATAGATATCCATTTCCTATGTTTTAAATTAAAAAAAGAAAAGGCCAAGTGTCATTTTTACTTGCCTTATTCTCTGTTGCGTGCTTTGGAGCAACCAAAGAACTCGGATATCCGTTTTCCAGTGATTTGTTTTGCAAAAATCACCCACTAATTGAGGTATGTATGATTTTTAATGTTTTTTTTCAATTTTTTTAGTTTTGCATTATTTTTTAAGAATTTTAGTCAAAAATAGGTTTTTGAATATGCATAATAGTTTGCATTAAAATAATTGTTAATTTTTAAAATTTTCAACATCAAACAGGTTAAATAATGGCTGAGAATCCCAACCCTGGTCTAGATGAAAACCCTGCCTAGCCAAATCCTCCTCCACCACCAATTTCACCATTACAAAACGTACCCACTATCCATGAATCTATCCATAGGAATTTAAATAAATTTAGAAACATATGTCGGATATACAAGACACTCCCTCAACTCTCTGATATGAAAACCACATTAGAAACAATAATTTCCAATGTTGAAACTCTCACAAACCAGCATATTGGGTTTGTAGAGTGGCGAGAGTCCCAGAGACAACATTATGTCAATAGTTTATCATATGATGAAGTGAGGGAACTTGACATTATGAAAGCCCAATTAGCACAACTATTTATCAATCCCAAAACTAGACAACCTGTAGATGTGAACAAGCCTAAATTTTTGATTAAATGGTGCACACATCGAGGTATCCTAGATAATTTATGGAAATGTTGGTGGATGGTTTTTGATAAAGCACCCAACAATAATCTTGATGTCCCACAATATTTTCTACGAAAACTATATGTTGAGTTTATCCTAGGTAAGCATGTCAACTACTTTGATATGCGAGATTTCCAAGGTGTGGGTAGAGGAATGCCTCAAGATAGACCTAGGGCACATCGAGTAACCCCACTTCTTCCTACTCTGCCTATTGCTTCCCAATCTCCAATACCTTACCCAGAGATTGTTGTAGATGCAAGCAGTCAGAGTATTTTGGCCATACATGCATTGAGTGACCATTTGATCACACAGAGCTCACATGTTGTGCAGTCGCATGATGGTGCATCCCATCATGATGGTGATGCACCTGTTGCATTAGTTGCTACTAGTACACCCTCCTCTTCAGCACATATTTGTGTTCCCCATTACTGCATTATGTGCCACAAAATATGTTTGGGTCCTCTTCGACAGTCCTCTGAGGCTCCAATGGACACATCCGACTATGGGGTCCATGATATGTTGGATGTAGGAGATGAGAGAACACGGAGTGGAGCATTTCCAGGAGAGACATCGGGTGGAAGAGATGATGTGGAGGCACCGGTAAGACTTAAAGTAATTTCATAGTGTATTTTTTTTTTATCTTTTCTCTCATATTTTATAAGAGATATTAGTACTAATATATGTTTATGTGCCAGAATCTTTAACAGTTGCTGACAAAGGATCAAATTTCACAAGCCCAGGAGGCTACTCAATCGACCATTTCATTTGGCCTAGAGACTCAATAAATGGTATCATTTAATTGTTATTTAGATGTTAATTTTTAAAATCTATTATGTTTAAATACATGTACATAGATTGATAGTCTAATGTATTCTTGTCTTTTTATGTAGCAACCTAGTACTTTTACAACCATGTTGACTACTACTGACACATTGGAAGAAGCATCACAACATGTATATGTTTTTTTTATATTCCCAACATTATGATTATATGTACATGTGCATTTAAATTGTGTCACATTCTTGTCATTTTTTATATAGGAAACTATCTTAGCTAGTTCATCCATCATGATCCCATCTACAACAAGTGTACAAGCATCACAATAGGTATGTGTTTATTTTATATTGCAGCTATATACGTTTAGATAGGAGTAGATATATGTTTAGTAAATATGATTATTTGTCAACAATTATATATTAATTGGTATCAATTTTATTTTACCTGCTATAGTCCTCTGCTCGATTCAACAATGTGACGAATCTGGGACCATTTTGATATACGAGGACTCCTGATTGTCCTACGGGACAGTCATATGTAGAACATCTTGCAGAAAAAAGAGCAACACTTGAAGTAAACAAGAATTGCATTTTTGATATATTATAGTTCAATTTAGTGATTTTGATGTTAAATTGATAATTTCTAAATTATAGTATATAAGTTTCTATTTAGTAGTCTATCTTGTCAACCATTCACATAATTAATCTAATTTGTGGTTTGAATTGTTATTGTGCAGGCAACTTTAGAGCCACCAAGTTCTTCGAGGAGGCTCAATTTT
Organism: Cunninghamia lanceolata; assembly: GCA_027924645.1. Lineage (NCBI taxonomy): Eukaryota > Viridiplantae > Streptophyta > Pinopsida > Cupressales > Cupressaceae > Cunninghamia > Cunninghamia lanceolata. Next base: position 1,390,329 of record BSBN01000892.1, read on the forward strand.
GATGATCCAGCACAGGATTAGGATTTGATAGAGATTGATACATTTAGGGATTGATAGATCTTGAGATGGCATATATGCCCCATTTTGTGAAACTTTTTTTGAGTAGGCATATATGCCAAATTTGTATATGCACAAACATAATTATTCTACATTTTGATAGATAAGAATTGATATTTGATCTAATTTGTTCCTCGTGTGTGTTAGTAATAATTTATGTTTGGGGTTTTGAGTGAGGCCTCTTCCCTAAAAATCTAAAAAGTTCTAATATTTTGGCCTCTGCAGATGTAAAAATGCGAGAAATCAGTTAAGGTGCAAGTTAAAATATGCAGTGGCAGGTCAAAAATTGCTGTCGGCCCCTAAAAAGTGTTAGAAATTGGGTCAGATGCATAAAAAAATGCATATTGGGTCACAGCTTCAGTGTCCGAATGTTTCTAACTATGGCTATGAGGGTCTTGTTTTGCTAATGCCGCGAGATCCGCCAAGTATTGAGTCACAGTTCAGGCCACACTTTTATTTCTAACTGTGTAATTTTAACGCGGAGTGTGCCACGTGGCGGGAAATGTTTCTATTTTGTTTCAAGTTGCATGCGCGCAGAAGTACCACGTGTCAACAGCCGTGATGCTCCCTTGAAGTTTCCAGCTTGAGCGTGGAAGGCGCCACGTGTCGGCTTCCACCAAGTTTCAACACAGTTTCTAAGTGTTTCTGAGAGTGGTGCGGAAGGCACCACGTGGAGGCATCCGCCATTGTTTCTAAAAGACTCTCAAAGTTTCGCATCTCTACCAAGTTTCCAAAAGACCCTTAAAGTTTCTAGGCTTTGCAGATCCTGCCATGTGTCAACCTCTGCTGAAGTTTCTAAAAAGTTTCTATGCAGGGGCAGAGGATGCCGTGTGTCCCTTATGGTTGCTGCGGAAGCTGACAAGTGTCAGCTTCTGAGATAGTTTCTGCATGTTTCAAAGTGTGGCGCAGACATGGTGGGTCCCATTAAAGTTTCTAAGCTGCTGCAGATGTTGCCAGATGGCGGCCTCCGCCGAATTGTTTCAAAAAGTTTCTCAGTTTCTTTGGTGGCTGCGAAACCTGCCAAGTGTCAATCTCTGCGAGAGTTTCTAAAAGTTTCAAATGTTTCAAGAGAAGGCTGCGGAGATTGACAAGTGTTAGCTTCCGCGGGTGTGCCCCTGTTTCAATATATGGTGAGCGAGAGGTTGTGGGTCCCGGCACTAAAGTGCTTCTAGTTTTAAATGTTACGGATTGTGACAGTTGTCACTTGTAGGGGCCACTCAAGTAACAAGACACAGTTTTAGTGGGTGCTCCGGAGCTCGACACGTGGCTGCTTCCGCGTAAGTTTCTCACTATAGTTTCTATGTGTTTCAAGGTTAATGCGGAGCCCGCCAAGTGTCAGCTTCTGTAGGAGTTTCAAAAAAGGGTCTCTACAATTTCTAAGATGCTGCGGAGCTTGCCAGGTGTCCGCTTCTGTGTGCCTCTCCCTGTTTCCCAACAAAGTTTCAAATGTTTCTCAGGGGTGGCGCGGGAGGCGACATGTGTCAGCACCTACATGAGCTTCAAGGAGAGTCTTTATGTTTCAGAGACACTACGGAGGCCGCCACATGTCCTTTTCTCAAAAGTTTCATGAAGTGTCCCTAGCGTTTCAAGGGTGCCACGGAGCTTGCCATGTGGTGGCTTCCGCGTGAGGTTCCGGCGGTTGGCTCTCGACAGGGAAGATAAAGGAAAAAGGACCCAGCGATGGAAACTCCAAGTGCCTACGTGGCACAATCTGATTGGCTGGCGACTTTTCAGTATTTTTTGGGGCCGTAGATCTCTGCGATGGGTTTTAGATTGACGGCCATTTTTTGAACCTGTAGCGACGGGTTTTCTCCTGAGTGTTTGCAGCCATTTTTGGCAGGAAAACTCTGTGGGCGCGTTGCTATTGCATCTTCAGAGGCTGCTGGTAGCTGAAACATTAATGGCGATTGCACAGAGGTGTGGGTCGATGATGGACAGGTCAACCACCATTTTTATGATGCATGTCCCTGGGTGGTGGTGCAGACACTGATTCTCACCTGCTCCTCGTCCTTCTCTGGCTTCTCCATGATTTGTCCCTTGCTGCATTTATGTTTGAGCACCATTTTTCTAGTATTGTGTATCTGGTAGATTTTTGTCTGGCCTTGTAATTAATTTGCTGGGTCCATCTTCTTGCTATTTAAGCAGTTTGTGTGACCCATTTAAAGGTTGTTGAAGACCTGGGCATTCTTTTGTGTAAATAATGAAGAACAGGGCATGATCCTAGCTGTTGTATCCCATTTTGGAGTTTGTGAGTTGCAGCATGAGTGTATTTTGCACATATTTCAGTTTTAGTGTTAATGTTATATGAAAAATGCTTATTGCATGTGTCTATCTGCTTGTCTCCATTGGTTGCATGTTATTCTCCTTCTTTTGAATCTGGTTGCTAAGGGTTTCATAGATTCTAGGGTACAGGGTTCTGTATCACATGTTTGATCTGTAACTTCCATTCAAGGAGTGGATTAAACTGTTTTAGGTCAATGCATGGAGAAGGTTGCATGTCAGCAGGGATATCTGTAAGTAGAGGCAGCTAGATACCCATTCTTGGGTGATGTTTGTAAGGCAAGCATCAAGTCCAACCCCCTGAAACTTGAGTGAAAGTTGCAAACCACCTGCTGTATACGTCTAGTTGACTCCTTGCCTAATGGATAGGCACCAGTCTGTTTCTGGGTCAGTAGTTATGAGCCAAAACCCCTTGTCTTGCATCCAGGACATTATGTCCACCCATTTCATCACTTCCACCTGTTAGTTGTAGGAGTAGGATCAGGAACCCCCTACATACTCTCATACCCAACCAGACACATATGTCCAAGAATGTTGCCAACCTTGTGATCTATCATGCAGATCTTGGTCCACACATGAGAGTATTCTGCCTGTTGTTGTCAAGCTAAATCTTTCTGTCATTGAGCTAGTCAATGTTACATCTTTTGTCATAGGGATACCCCCCTTGGTGCGGCATAACCAGAAGTGAAGGGGAGGCAGCTCACGCAACCTCCCGTAATCTGTTGGTTGAATTCGCCCGTGCATTGGAACTGGCAAACCCTCTGCAGATTTGGTAACCAACAGTGTGCATGTCTTTCTACTTTGAAACTTAAAATTGGAATGTATAATTATTTTAGAATGGTTTAAAGTTAGGATCAATAACATGTTATAGATTAACGAAATTGCATTTTAATAGAACTTATGAATTACAATTGGTAATCCATCTATGTTAGTGTTAAATTTGGTTTCCTTTGGCAACTTCACCAAATTTTATGACCATTTATCTAATGTTATCACCAAATTTGATCACCATTTTTTGAATGTTGAACTCATAGTGGTTATGTGGAAGCTTTAGGTCAAATTTGGCATTCTAGTTGCATGTTGAACACTCAATTTGAGAATACACGTGATTTAAAGATCTCTTTACATTTGACATTATGTAGTTTCTGAACTCCTATAATGAAATGGGCAGCTGATTTTTTTTCAAAAGAAGCTAAAATTAATGCAAAATGGTATGAGAAGCACTGTATAATGTTCGTTCATAAGGTAAATCTCATACTTACCATAGCCAAATTAAAAATAAAGGTGGTTTGTGATTATTCAATTGGAAGAATGATAAAAATTATGGCATGTTTTTTACCTTTTCATATCTCTGCCAACCATTCACTTATTATCTTTTACCTTTTCATATCACTTTTTAAGGAGGCATTTTTGTAGTGTGTCAAATTAAGGTTCACATACATTACATTCAAGAGTTCATTCATATTAAGGTTCACATACATTACATTCCATGATACCACATTGCTTTGAGGCATTTTTTCAAACAATCCACTGCCTTTCTATTGTACCACATTTTTCATACATGTCTACCAAAGCATTTTATCAAACAATTTACTGCCTTTTTGCTATGGCTAAAAGCCTAAAATAGGTGCTTTCGAACAAGCTATGGATGCTTGGAAAAAATCTATCAAAGCATATTAGTAAGCAATTATATTACATTGCATTGCCTTAAAAAATTAGTAAGAAATTTTTGTAGTTTATATTCATATCGTTGATTACATTGCATTGCACATCTTTCAAACTCAAAGCATTACTTCACATTGCATAACTAATAAATAGATGGTGATAGATGACAAATTTTCAAACATGGCATTGCATCACCATGAGACCAAATTTCTGAGGCAATTTTTCAAAAAAATCACTTCCTTGTCTATGCTACCACATTTTTCAGACATGTCTACCAAAGCATTTTATCAAATAGTTCACTGCCTTGCTGTTATGCCTAAAAGATTAAAACTCTATCCAAGAAAATGGATGTTTCTGTCCTAAGGGCTAATGAGGTAGCAGCTGCTACAAAGCTTAAAGTAAAAGATATGAAAAAGTAGTCATAAAATCATGAAAAGGAATAAAAGATTGTTGCTGTCCTAAGGGCTGATGAGAGAGCATTTTATCTAAAAGACAAGTGCAAAATCTTCACCATTGCTTCACTATTAATATATCATAATATATTTAATATATACTATATATTAAATATTATATAATATAAATTATATATAATATATAGTATAATATATATACTATATACTATATAGTGTATATATTATATAATATATACTAGACATTGTATATATTATAGTATATAAATTATATTATATATTAATATGTATGCATAGGGGAACCTTCAAATCTTATACAATAAATAATGGATATCGGTTTGCTTTAGATTTTTATAAACCAAATAATACATAAAACCAATATTATGTATTATTAATATTTAATAAATGTATTATATATTAATATATCATAATATATTATATATTATATATTATGATATATATATATATATATATATTATGTAATATAAATTATATATAGTATATTTAATAAATATACTATATATTATATATTATATAATATATTTAATACATAGTATATATTATATAATATATATTTTATACTATATAGTATATAAATAATATATTATATATACTATATATCATATCTCTCTCTCTCTCTCTCAGGTCTCTCTCCCTCTCTCCCTCTGAAGTCTCTGTCTGGTCTCTCCCTCCCATCCTACTTAGATAACGCTCTCCTCTAGATCTTTCTCTGGTCTCTCCCTCCCACCCTAACTAGATAACTCTCTCTCTCTCTCTCTCTCTCTCTCTCTCTCTCTCTCTCTCTCTCTCTCGGGTCTCTCCCTCCCTCTATATCTCACTCTCACTCTCCCTCTCTCTATCTCACTATATATATTATAATGTAGTATATAATATATACTATGTATTAAATATATTATATAATATATATAATATATATTACATAATATTAATATAATATATATTATATAGTATATAATATATAATATATTAGTAAATATTAATATATTATACATATTATGTATTATAAATAATATAGGTAACGGATATCTGTTTGTAACATATATCTATTTGTAATGGATATCCATTTTTTCTGACAAAATCAGTAGGCTCAGGATTTGGATAGGGATTGCCATACCTAGAAAGTCAACTAAAAAAACGTGTTTACAAAATTTCCTTAGTTTCCAAAGTTCGCCCTTGTGGCTGACGACTTGTTTTTTTAATCTGAATTTGATGAAACGAAAAGGGTTTATTGAAAAAATTGTCAGCTTTCCACCAATATAAGATATGCCTTATTTTGAATTTAATAGATAATTATTATTGATTTTCTACATACATTACGACTAAAGTCCTGATTGATAGGTTGATTGAAAAACTTCTATAATTTTCAAACTATTTCACATTTTTCAAATCTGAAAGATGCGCCACATTCTATGCTTTGCATACTATAGGATAAAAAAAATTGAATTTCATAAATTTTTGACCAAGTTATGGTGGTCAGACAAACACGTTTTAATAATTTTGAAATGTTCTAATAAAAAAATCATAACTAATTATTTACTTGCAAAAAAATTACAAAAAAAATGTGGCACATTCGGGCATGTGTCCTCTACTTATATTGAAAGTTTTAGAAAAAAACTATTACTTTTTTCTTGTACTTAGGTTTGTCTGACATACACATGCTTTTTATCTTTTTCCTGAAAATTTAGTAGTACTGTATTGAAATTTCAAATTTTCGCAAAATAGATTTACTTTTTTTCAAAAAAGGACTAGTAGCCTAGAAATTACATTCAATTTGCTACAAATTTTGTTCTTACATATTTTTCAAATTATGTTAATAACCTATTCAAATTTTTATGTCAAGTTGCCTAACTCTGTTTTTCTGAATTTTCATTGCCACTTAGGGGCCTAGTTTGGACCCCCATGATCCTGCACTGACCCAGTTTTCTCCTTGTAATAATCTTCTCTATCTTCTCTATTTTGGTAGTAAGCCTTGGCAGTGAGCCTTTCTTTTGGGCAATGAGCCCTTTGGCAGTGAGCCTTCTGGTAGTGAACCTATTGTTTTTAAGTGTTGATACTACTTTATATTGTGAGCTAATCCTCACCATGGTTTTTTCCTTCTTGAGTTTTTCACGTAAATATGGTGTTCTCTTGTGTTTGTTGTTAAGTTGTTTCAATTTCTAATTTTCATTCTTAATCATCAAAACAATTTAAGGGTTAATTGAATTGATGTGGATCTAAATGTGTTTGAGGGTTTTGAAATTATAAGTTACAACTGATTCACCCCCCCTCTTAGTTGTCTTGTGCATTTCAACATCTCCTTGATCAAATTGTCTCTCATTGAACTCCTAGGTATACACAACTAATTTCCTTTGAACAACATATCCTCCTGAATGAAATAATCAAACCACTTACTTCTATCTGTCACAACAGGTTCCTTACATGCTCTCCATGCTTCTGCAAAATCTAGATCTTCTTCATACATATGCTTCAGTTCCTCAAAACCTAATACTTCTACTCTCATCTCTGTTAGCAAGTTCCTTCTTCTGCTCAATGCATCTGCAACTTTGTTTGACTTCCCACTCCTATGCTTCAATACAAATGTGTAACTCTGCATGAACTCTACCCATCTCATATGTCTTTGATTCAATTTTCCTTGACTATTCAAATACTACAAAGCTTGATGATCAGTGTACAACACAAATTCCTTAGGCAACAAGTAATGTCTCCACTTCTTCAAAGCTTGAATTATGGCATAGAACTCCTAATCATAAACTAAATATCTTCTCCTTATGTCATTCAACTTCTCACTGAAATATGCTACTGGTCTCCCTTCTTGACTTAATATTGCTCCTATTGTACTCCCATTGGCATCACAATCAACTAGAAATACTTTGGTGAAATCCGGTAATGCTACCACTGGTTTCTCTATCACTTTCTGCTTCAATAACTCAAAACTCTTATTTTCTCCTGATGTCCACTTAAAATCCTTTCTGTCACCTCTCATTGTCTCTATCATTGGTGTGTATTGTTACTAATTTTTTGTTCACACTTAAAATTAGTTTGAACTAAGTGTAATTGTTCAGAAAGGATAGAAGAAAGCTTCAAAGTTATTCATTTATTGAACTATTGATATCTTGACAGAGGAGAGAAGAGATTCAGTTGACAAGATAGCCCATCAGTCTAATCAAGACTGATGAGTTATCATTACAAGAGAATGGGATTGCCAAGGTACCAGTCATTCAAGAAATACAATTGTTTTTGCATCTTGTTATCTTTCAAGAGTTATAAGTTAGATTGATTATTCAGTTAATCAGTTTTGAATAAAAGAAAGAAAGATATTTGTATTGAACTATTATTTCATGTCATGTTTTGAAAATACATTCAAGTATCTGTTACTTTATCTCATGCATTGATTGAAAAGAAGATACATATACATCATATGCATAAGAGAAATTAACTGATCATGTTTAAAGGAAATGTTCAAATGTATCCCACACAAGCCGTGGGAGTAACTAGATTGAGCAATTGCAGACATGCAAGCTATACATCTGTTTGATAAAAGAAAATAAATGAACACATGATAAAATGAAACATCCATCATTTCCTGAGCAAGAAGGTTGTTTGTTGATGCCAGTCTCCAGTCTTCAGTCTTTACTTTCAGCTCCCATCATCAGTTGAACCTACAAAATTTTGGGGATAGCCCTGTTAGCACTCCAGATGTTTTAAGTTATCACATGCTTTTATCAAACAGATACATCTACTTATCACATCATGCATTGCATATGAAAGATCTGAGCAGATAAGTGCTACAAATCAGAAAGATCAGGAAGAGGATCAATCAATGCTATCATATATACTTTTCATGCTAACTTGTTTGTTCACTATGCAGGTATAGGACAAGTATTGTTGCTGATTTGAAGACAAATAAACATGTGGATTAAATGTGGCTCCCACAAGGGTTTGAACCCAGCATGTTTTCTTATGGAAAGGAGTATCAGAAAAGACAGGATGCATCATTCCAAGCTACACTATGCATCATTCAATCAACTTGTAGAAAAGATATGTCATCATGACATTCATTACAAGTTGACAAATGTAGAAATTAGAACTACAGTCATAAGAGGTATTTCATCTCTTTCATAGCATTATCAGAGTACCTTTTTCTTGTCATACTTGATGTCATATTTCCAAAACTAGACTTAAGAAATGACAAGAAGAGTGAATAGAGACAGGTACAATCATCAAGTACAACCATCAGGTGTAGACATGGTCACATGTGTTTAAAACATTTCTATTATACATCAGAAAGAAGAAATAGGCTACAAGAGCCTTTATTTGTTGAGCATATGATATTCAAAGAAGAGTAAAAGACATGACCAAAATGATGCACATCTTGTAGTCATTACCATATGAATGTTTACATCACTACCCAATGATAATAAAAAGTGGCAAATCAGAGAAATTTCAAAATACAGGTATCATGGTCTCTAGTAGAATGAAGAAAATATCTACAAATACTTGATGCTACAAGAGAGATCAAACATCAAGGTATCAATACCTCTGACTGGTAGTAGTCAAGTATTTCTTATACATACCTTGTAACTGCTAATTGTCACAGTGATGGAGGAGAAATATAATGTAGACAAATGCTATTATAATGTCATGTGTCAAAAAAGCAGATACAAACAAGGCAACCTCAACATTCAGAAAGCAGTTGACAAATGAATTCATATGCTACAGGATATTCAGGCTTGATCCCACATTGTATAAATTTAGAAGATCAAACATTCATACTTTGTAATGAAGAAGGACTGAAGCAACTCCATATAAACATGTAATCATGATATAATCAAGTATCCAGAGAGCAGTCACTTCTATCTATATACAACATTTCTCATGGAGCTGGGAGGAAAGATTTCTATCATACACACAACATCTATAGGATGGCAGCCAACAAAAGGGAATGCTCAATGTGATAACTTTGTAAGGAGAAGGATAATATACCAAGAATATTGACATTCTACAGATGCAAAAGGAGATACAATCAATAGAACCCTAGCTGGGTCAATACCTTTTTGTTTTCGTCACAACCATACTTTTTGGCAAGAAGTATAGTTAGGCAAAATAAAAAAGCAGTCACAGGTGATATACCAAGAAATACAATGTGTACAAAATTGAGTATTCAGAGTTTTAGTGCATGCAAAAGGGTATACATTTTGCCATCACAAAAAGGAGTCTGAAGATTTCTATCATACAGTGAAATATGGATATCTCAGTCGTGCAGTAATGGGTAACTTCTTGTCATACCCAGATGTAAAAAATGAAGGTTCCTACAGTCTTTCATCAAGAATGAAAACCTCATAAAAGAATGAAACCTTGTAAAAGCTACAGAAAATGTGCACTTTTCTTGCATACCCAGATAGTGGCCTTGAACGACCTTTTATTTTTTCACAAGTAAAGAAGTGTTTGAGATATTGTCAAAGAAGCATAATACAAGAAAGGCAACATTCAGTGTAGCCGTGGGATAGAGAAATATTTCTATGCAAGATTCAATAGAAGTCCTCTTTTCTTCTTGTATGCTGGTAAAGAGGAACATTTACAAGAGACAAAACATTCAGTATGGCCGTGGAATGGAGAAATATACTTGTGTAGGTTTTAATAAAACCCTCATGATACATAACCCTCAAAAGTTTCATATCATAGAGCCAAGAGGCTACAAATTGTAAAAATGGCCGCGACCATGTCAAATAAAGCAGTATAAGGTGATACCCAAATAAAAAGCGTGAAACCCTCATTATCTGTTGCATATACAGTGATAAAAAGAACCTACATAAAAGATAAATGAGAGCTTCCCTTTTATTTGCAGAGGAGGAAGGATAGCTGAGTGGTGGCCTCTCTTTTGAGGATTTTCTTATCATATTTTTCTCACATTTGCAAGGTGTTTCAAGATAAACACACAAAAGGAAACAAAGCATGTGTCAAAGAATTTCCAGAGGGAAGTAAATGCATAGCCGCGACCATAGAACCAAAAAGCTACAGGAAAATGAAAGAAATACCAACATGAAACCAAAAATACAACACTCACTAGTCGCCACCTTTCCTTCTTAGTCAGAAAAGTGCAAAGACACCATGGATTTCGACCTCAAGAACCCAAGGAGTAGTAGAAGGAGATTAAATCCTAAGTATAATGGAGTTGCAGAGCGGCGGCCAGAAAAATGAAAGAGTAAAAATGAATAACAAAGTTTGGGGTTATACTTTGTTTTGTTCGAGCCTTCTTTCTCATCTTTCATTTTTTTGACTCATAAAATGCCAAACATCATTACTAAATCTATTTGTCGACTGAGGTCAACATGTTTAATGATGCAAATTCCTAGTGATTATTACAAGAAGTGGCTGATAGGAGGGGTGTCTTGTGTAACAAAGGTGGTTGGAAGTAATAAGGGTAAGGCTTAGGCCTTAATGCCTTGTGATATTCAATGCAAACCCCTTTCCTTAGGATCGACTATGAGGTAAGTCAAAAAAATCATGTTTAAAATCACATGGTTGACATTGCATGGCTAAATAAGAATATTCCTTATGCCTTTAGAAGGAATCATCAAAAGAGGTCAAAGGTGTGAATTCATGTAAAGATAAGATGCACGAAAGGTGGCAGAGTCCTATATTTAGAATTCATTGTTTTGCACAAGAGAGGATATGATTTGCATGATGATGCATTTGGCAAGATGGTGGGGGGTCTTCTTAGACTGTTGTTAATTTTGCATGGTGAATGTGTTGTAAGTGGAGTAATAAGGATAATTTTGCCTTAATGCATGGCGAAGATGTGAACTTAAAGGGAGACATAAGGTTTTAACTTATGTTATAAATAAATTATTTTTAAAATATAAGTTATATATAGCACACAAGAGGACTTGATAGAATATTCATTTATTGAATATTATTTCCTAGCCATTACATTGCATGGAGGGAGCTAAGTCATCAATTTGACCTTTCAGTTAGGAGTAGTTTGAGGAGCAGATTGAGGAGTTATATGAGCAGTTCACCTTGAGTCGAGAACTTCACCTCATTGGTGCATGGATCAGAGACAATTTTGACACCTTATATCTATTTTTCCATCAGTTTGGAGGTATGTTTTGCATAATTTCAGGGCTTGCACGGGAATCAATTATCATTTTATGCATGTGCTATTTTGAGATAACTGAGGTTCAAATTCAAGTTGTCTTTAGGTCAATCATTGACCTATCTTTTCTATTTATTGTAAAACTTCATTCATTATGGAGTGAGTTCTTGATTCTCATTCTGATTTAAACAGATTGGAGAATTTTGTAGCTCATTTTTACAATTTTTATTGAGAGATCGGCAGGTTACAGGTTCTATTTTTGTCTTCTTTCCAGTGTTTCCTTTGTTCATTTGAGATCAAATAAGTTACCTTTCCATTTAGTGCTAATTATTTGTAGTGATTTGATGAAATTTTGTTGTGTTTAATCTTTAAACCTTTAAAATTGTTGTCTCACTTTCTTGCTTGCGGCATTAAGCATATAATCATCACAGGTCTTAGGTTGTGTTAACCGAAAATAATCTTTTTGTGTTGTGAAAAACCATTTCCTTCATTAAAAGCCTATTTTCAAGCCTTCCTTAGAATCACTTTTTGTGATATTTATGCCAAGATTGGATTCTGTGATAGTCAGATTTTTGAGTTATATTATGAATCAGATTGCATATTATTAGCCAAATTAGGTGCATCACCAAATTTTACAATTTTTATTTCATATAGTTTCTTTCTTCCATTTTCTAAAGCAAAAAAAACATACATTCCAATAGAATATTTTAAGGGAACCAACCTACAATCTGGAGGTCTAGTTTCATTATAGGGCACCAATAGTTTCATTATAGGGCACCCACAACCTGAAATTAGTCCCATGTTACACGGAATTGCATAGCTTTTTTCAGCCTTGCATATGGGTACAATTCCCAGTGATAACAGTTTTTGGCACGCCTGGTGAGACTTTGAACTAATTTTCAGTTCAAAAGAACTTATTCTTTTTGCTGTTTTTGGTATGAACAATAGAATTTTAGCCTTTTAGAGGTTCATTATCAAGTACCTGGTGACTCCAATCCTTTGGTTTTACAGATCAGACCTTGCAGCTTATGAAAAAATATCAAACAAGATCAAGTAAAGATTCTGAGAAGAGGCATAAGCAGTTATCTCCACCAAAGAGGGGAATAAAAGCAGATAAAGAGATCAACACAATAGATTTATCAGTTGTTTTAGATCTGCCAAGTACACATCTAGAGTTTGCTTCACACTAGAATCCATTATTTGTAAGTTCATCATCAGAATTACAAAGTTCTCCACCAGCAAGCTCAAGAGAGCATATTCCTGTTTTCCAAGAACATCTTCTTCTTAAGTTTGCAGAGGAAGAACCTGTGTTACAAGAAATATTTCAAGTAGTTTCAGTCCAAGCACTAGCTCAAATTCTACCTACTCCAATGTCTCTACTCAGAGTAGGAGGAGGAGGAGGACCTATTCCACCTGGTGGAGGAGCTGGAGGAGTCACCTCCCAGAGGAGCTGGAGGTGGAATAAATCCACCACCACCTTGAAATCAACCTTTTGTTTCATTTAATGGAGGCAGCCCTTTGAATCTGAATCAGCATGATGACATACCAATGGTTGCATTGAAGAGTTTGCCAAGTTTCACAGGAGAAGATGGGACTACACCCATTGAACATATCAAAGATGTGGCTTCTTTTTGTTCTGTTCATCACATTACCGAGGATAATAGAGCAATCATGTTATTGGCTGCATCACTAAAAGGTAAAGCTCTTCAATGGTTTAGAGGCTTAAGAGTTAATTCAATTAGATCTTGGGATGAGTTAGGTGTTGCTTTGAATAGGCAATTTCAGGATACATCTGATCATTTATCATTAGTTGAACAAATGACTACTATTAAGAGGGCTCCACAAGAGTAAATGTCAGATTTTAGAAAACATGGAATAGAATCCCAGAAACAGTGAAACCATCCCCAAAGTATGCTTTTTTGTATTATTTGAGGGCATTAAATTTTGATATTGCTGTTATGATACAATCTATGGGGGGTAACTTTACCAGTTGCTTTTGATATTGCAATAAGAGTAGAAAACAATTTAATACAGGCTGGTAAAATAGCTCCTAGGCCTCCAATGCCAATTTTTCTAGATATACAACCTTTAATTCCAATTTTAGCCCCACATATTTCATCAATACCATCTTTTGGTTACCAAACAAATGCAAAAAATAGTACAGATCCCATTCATTCTAAGTTTCAAGAGTTACAAGAAAACTAGCAAAGTATAGCAAAAATATTGCAGACTGTGAGCAATGATTTAGTAAGCCTGAAAATCCAAACAAACCAGAATAATAGACCTTACCAAGCAAATAGACCTGGTTATCAGGTAGATTATTAGGGTCAAAGGAGAAATTACAACAATAGGCCAAATCGACAATATAATCCAAATGTTGTTAGTACATCAAAAGAAATAGTGCCTATACAGAATAACATGGTTCAGGATTATGCATGGTGCTACCCATGTAATCAGCCTCATATCCAGGCCACTTGCCCAAATGGGATAGTAAGTCAAGCTTTGATGGTATAGAATAACTATGTTACTGCTGAAAATTCAGTAGGTGATGTAAATAACTAGCTGGATACCCATACTCAGTATGTTAATCCTGATGTAGCTTTGATTAATTGGCAGGCTAATGAATTTTGTGGTGTAAATCAACTACTAGGTCAAAAGCAATCTTTTACTAATATTGCAGCAAACACGAGATAAAAAAAGAGAGATGTTGACTTGCAACAACAGTTTGGAAATGCAAATCAGCAAGCTAGAAATGTGCAACAACAAGCTGATAAAGGTAAAAGTACAGTTTCTACAATTTAGAATGAACATAGTCAAGCTTCTACATCAAAAGATATACATATTCTGTCAAGACAGCTAGAAACCAATAAGCAGCCAGCTAAAGACCAACCAGAGGTTGCTGTCCCAAAATTACAACAAAAGGTTAGTGGTCTTGCTTTCAATATTTTGGATCATATGAAAAAGGCAATAGTAAGCATGTCTATTTTAGATGCTTTACATATTCCAGGACAAAAATATTTGTTACAAAATGCATTATCTCAGTTGCCTTTGTCAAATGAATTGCAAAAAACACATCAACCTCAAGTTATGCTTGCAAATGAGGCAGAAAAAAAGTAGAACAGCCTAAACCAATAGGCAAACCTCCACCATTTTATGTCACTTTGATTGTAGGTGACTAGCTAGTACATAATTACATGATAGATTTAGGAACTAGCAGCTCAGTTATGCCAAAATAGCTAGCTGATAAGTTAGGTCTGAAATATGAACCTATTGTTAGAGGTATTGTACAAATGGATGGAACTAAGGTGAGTACAGTTGGAATGCTAAAAAATTTAGGCCTTACTTTGCATGTCTATCCAAACTTTGTTATATATCAAGACATTTATGTCATTGATCTGCCACCTACCTTTGCTATTTGCTTATCCAGAGATTTTACAACAAGGAGGATATTTATCATTTGATTGGACACATTTATTCTTTAGAACTAGATATGGAACCAAGGTTACGATCAAATCTAAGCCATTAGCCAAAGATCACTCGGAACCTTACACACCCAGTTCCATAAATGCCAACCTTTCCATTTTTGATCAAGAAGATCTGATTCATGTCCAAGACCCAAGTACACCTTTAGAGGGAATTCTATATATGGTTTTAGATCAATGGGCAACATAAAACATTGAAACAGATCCATCTGAATAGATGGATGAGATAGGCCTTGGTGTGTATATGATTCAAGAGAATAATACAGTTATTCCAAATCTGATTAAAGAAGAAAAACAACAAACTATTGAATCAAAAAATGATGTTTGTGAACTTTATTTTGATGGTTCTAGAAGCAAGGTAGGAGCTGGAGGAGGGGCTGTTTTAGTTTCTCCCATAGGAGAGACATATTATTCATCTTTTAGATTTGCTTTCAACTATTCTAACAACACATCTGAATACGAGGCTTTAGTTCATGTACTTGAATGGGTAAGGAAGAGAAAAATCAAATGTTTAAAAGTTTTTGGAGACAGTGAGTTAGTTGTTAAACAAGTCAGAAACCTTGTTGCTACAAAGAATGACTTGCTGAAATTATATAAGCATAGAGTTTGGGACATGGTAGAAGAATTTGATGCATTCAATCTGATATCTGTACCTAGAACTGATAACAAGCAAGCTGACAAATTAGCTGCCATAGGAGTTGAATATGATATTCCTGCTAAAATGAAAAATGTTCACTCTCCCTTATATGTCAAAGTTGCTGTTAGACCATCAGTCCTAGATAATAATATCAACTGGCAAGTGTTTGATAGTGATGAACAGATTATAAATTTCCTAATGGAAGAGGCTAAATTTTCTACAGGTAATCAACAAAAAATTGTACAGCAATATGACGATCAAATACTTTAGTTAAGATCAAACAAGCTACCTAAGGGCTTAGTGACCTTGGAATCTATCTTTAATACTGATGATCAGGCAAGAAAAGACAAAGCCAACTTATCAGTGAAGCAAGAGCACTATGAACCTATTGAGATCTTTAAAGGGAAGTTACTCAAGCTGGGAAAGATATGTACAAAAGAGGAGCAACAAGCATTCATCCAGCTTTGTCAAGAGTTTAGTGACATAATTAGATGGGAATATGAAGATCTGAAAGGTTTCAACCTAGAGTTGGCTCAGCACACAATAGAGCTTGAACCCAAGGCAAAACATGTTAGACAGAAGCAAAGGCCACTAAATCCTAAGCTAGAAGTGCTTATGAAGACATAACTCAATAAACTCAATGAAGGTAATATCATTTTTACTATCAAACATACTTCATGGGTTTCTAACTTGGTTCCTATCAGAAAAAAGAATGGAGAAATCAAATTACATGTTGATTTTCGTGATTTAAATAGAGCATCTTCAAAGGATCATTATCCTTTACCATCTGTGGAACGGATATTGCAGGTGGTTTCTAGATCAGAAAGATTCTCTTTATTGGATGGTTATGGAACATATATTGTAGGTGGTTTCTGGATCAGAAAGATTCTCTTTATTGGATGGTTATTCAAGTTATAACCAAATTCTTGTAAAAGAAGAAGATCAGTACAAAACAACTTTTACTACAAAATGGGGCATACTAGCATACAAAAAGATGCCATTTGGCTTATCAAATGTAGGTACAACATTTCAGAGAGCAATAGACATGGCCTTTCAAGGTCTGATTAATAAATTTGTGCTTGTATACTTAGATGATGTGATTGTTTTTTCTAAAAAAGTTGAAGATCATTTTCATCATTTAAGACTAATTTTTGAGAGATGTAGAGAATTTGGGGTATCACTAAACCCAAAGAAAAGTATTTTTTTCTGTTCATGAAGGTAAACTATTAGGACACATAGTGTCTAAAGATGGAATATCAATTGATCTTGAAAGAATCACTACAATATTGGCATTACCCTCCCGCACACAAGAAAGGCTTACAGAGCTTTCTGGGAAGAATTAATTTTGTAAGAAGGTTTATTCCTAACATAGCAGCACTTTTACAACCTCTTACAACAATGCTGAAGAAGAATATTCCTTTCAGTTGGACCAAAGAAGGAAAGTAGAGCTTTAAAGAAATAAAGGAGGCACTTGCTACTTCTCCCACTCTGATAAATCCAAAATTTGATAAACACTTCATTTTATATGCATTTGGCAGTGTGGATACTATATTAGCTATGCTTTGTCAGCAGAACAATGAAGGAATGGAACAACCTGTGGCATTTTTCAGCCAAGTTCTGCATGACTATGAGGTAAGATATTCTTTTGTTGAAAAGCATGTATTAGCTGTTATCAGGAGCCTAAATAAGTTCAAGCATATGCTTTCAAATAATAGAATTCAGTTAATGGTTGCTCACCCCATAGTGAATGAATTTTTGCTCAGTAAGGATTTAAGTGATAAGAGAGCAGGGTGGATAACCAAGGTCATAGAATATGACATACAAATTAAAGTCACAAAGCTGATCCGAGGCAAAGGACTATGTGAACAACTTGCAGAAAATGAAAAATACAGTAAGGAACTTGAAGGAGAAGCTGAGAGAGTGCTTCAAAATAGTGAAAAAGTTGCTGTCTTGACCCCCCTACAAGTTGGGTGTATGATATGATCCATTATATGCACACTGGTGATTGTCCACAAGGCTTGGACAGATCTAAAAGAAGATATTACAGATTATAGGCAATTCCTTATGTTGTAATTGATGGGATTATGTACAAAAGAGACTTTATCAATGTTTTGCTGAGATGTGTACAACCAAATTAGACTTAAAAGATCCTAGAAGAATTTCATGATGGACCTGCTGGAGGTCATTTTGCAGCTAGAACAACAGCTCTAAAAATTATAAGAGTTGGTTACTATTGGCCTAACATATTCAAGGATGCTCATGAATGGGTAAAGAAATGTCTTAAAGTGTTCAGTTTTTGTAGGTAAACAAAGACTTGCAGCAATGCCTTTGCATCCAATTCAAGTGGACCAGCCATTTGGCAAGTGGGGATTGGACTTCATTGGTCCTATTAATCCACCCTCAAGCTAGGGACACAAGTGGATTTTGACTACTACTGATTATTTCACTAAATGAACTGAAGCAGTTGCTCTGAAAGATGCTAATGAGACATAAGTCCTGAATTTTTATCAAGATCTAGTGTCCGGGTTTGGAACTCATGACTCTATTATTTCAGATAATGCATTATAATTCATTGGATTAAGGACATCTGATTGGTCTATAAAAAATAACATATTTCTGAATACTTCATCAAATTATTACCCTCAAGGTAATGAACATGATGAATCAACTAATAAAAATTTGGTTAAAATCATAAAGAAAATAGTTGATGAAAATCAGAGGTCTTGGCATGATAAGTTAAAGTTAGCATTATGGGCTAATAGGATTACACCTAAAAGATCAATAGGCAATTCACCTTATGTGCTTACATATGGAAAGGAAGCCAAGTTACCAATAACAGTGGAGCTGCCAACACTTAGTTACATAAAAGAGCTAGAGTTACTTGAAGAACAACCAATGGAATCAGGCTTGCACAGCTGATTGAACTTGAAGAAATAAGGAAAGAGGCCTTGAAACATTGGAAGTACACTAGGCCCAAATGAAGAGAACATTTGATAAGAGGGCAGTACCAAGAGTCTATAAAGAAGGAGATCTAGTCTCCAAGTGGAATGAGTTGAAGAGCAGACCAGGACAACATACAAAGTTTGATGCAATGTGGGATGGACCATATATAATAACAAAATGCAGGCAACACAATGCTTTTCAGCTTGCTAAGTTAGATTGTGAGGTGTTGCCAAGCCCAGTTAACGGGATGCACCTCAAGTTATGCTATTAGTAAGGCAGCCTTATGCTACAAATAAGTGCTTCTGCACATTTAGTTTTAGTTATTGTTTTGTTTTTCCAAGAAGTACTTTTGCACATGTTGCTGATTTTGTTTTAAGCAAATCAATTTAGTTTCAGTTTTTTAGTTTGTTGCTGCTGTTGTGTTTAGTTAGTGTGAGTTGTAGAAATTCTAAAAGTTCAGGGCATAAAAAAATCTATGCCCAATGGAAAAGCAAAGACTACTGGTTCTAAGCTGTTTAGCAGGCAAACACCCCTAAGAGGTCACCAGAAATGTTACTAATTTTTTGTTCACACTTAAAATTAGTTGGACCTAAGTGTAATTGTTCAGAAAGGATAGAAGAAAGCTTCAAAGTTATGCATTTATTGAACTATTGATATCTTGACAGAGCAGAGAAGAGATTCAGTTGACAGGATAGCCCATCAGTCTAATCAAGACTGATGAGTTATCATGACAAGAGAATGGGATTGCCAAGGTACCAGTCATTCAAGAAATATAGTTGTTTTTGCATCATGTTATCTTTCAAGAGTTATAAGTTGTATTGATTATTCAGTTAATCAGTTTTGAATAAAAGAAAGAAAGATATTTGTACTAAACTATTATTTCATGTCATGTTTTGAACATACATTGAAGTATCTGTTACTTTATCTCATGCATTGATTGAAAAGGAGATACATATACATCATATGCATAAGAGAAATTAACTGATCATGTTTAAAGGAAATGTTCAAATGTGTCCCACACAAGCTGTGGGAGTAACTAGACTGAGCAATTGCAGACATGCAAGCTGTACATTTGTTTGATAAAAGAAAATAAATGAACACATGATAAAATGAAACATCCATCATTGCCTGAGCAAGAAGGTTGTTTGTTGATGCCAGTCTCCAGTCTTCAGTCTTTACTTTCAGCTCCCATCATTAGTTGAACCTGCAAAATTTTGGGGACAACCTTGTTAGTGCTCTGGATGTTTTAAGTTATCACATGCTTTTATCAAACAGATACATCTACTTATCACATCATGCATTGCATATGAAAGATTCGATCAGATAAGTGCTACAAATCAGAAAGATCAAGAAGAGGATCAATCAATGCTATCAGGTATACTTTTTCATGCTAACTTGTTTGTTCACTATGCAAGTATAGGACAAGTATTGTTGCTGATTTGAAGACAAATAAACATGTGGATTAAATGTGGCTCCCACAAGGGTTTGAGCCCATGTTTTCTTTTGGAAAGGAGTATCAAAAAAGATAGGATGCATCATTCCAAGCTACACTATGCATCATTCAATCAACTTGTAGAAAATATATGTCATCATGACATTCATTACAAGTTGATAAGTGCAGAAATCAAAACTACAGTCATAAGAGGTATTTCATCTCTTTCATAACATTATCAAATTACCTTTTTCCTGTCATACTTGATGTCATATTTCCAAAACTAGACTTAAGAAATGACAAGAAGAGTGAATAGAGATAGGTACAGTCATCAAGTACAACCATTAGGTGCAGACATGGTCACATGTGTTTAAAAAGTTTCTATTGTATATCAGAAAGAAGAAACAGGCTACAGGAACCTTTATTTGTTGAGCATATGATATTCAAAGAAGAGTAAAAGACATGACCAAAATGATGCACATCTTGTAGTCATTACCATATGAATGTTTACATCACTATCCAATGATAATAAAAAGTGGCAGAGTAGAGAAATTTCAAAATACAGGTATCATGGTCTCTGGCAGAATGAAGAAAATATCTACAAATAACTGATGCTACAAGAGAGATCAAACAACAAGGCATCAATACCTTTGACTGGTAGTAGTCAAGTATTTCTTATACATACCTTGTAACTCTTAACTGTCACAGTGATGGAGGACAAATACAGTGTAGACAAATGCTATTATAATGCCATGTGTTAAAGAAGCAGATACAAACAAGGCAGCCTCAACATTCAGAAAGCAGTTGACAAATGAATTCATATGCTACAGGATATTCAGACTTGATGCCACATTGTATAAATTTAGAAGATCAAACATTCATACTTTGTAATGAAGAAGGACTGAAGCAGCTCCATATAAACATGTAATCATGATACAATCAAGTATCCAGAGAACAGTCACTTCTATCTATATGCAACATTTCTCATGGAGCTAGGAGGAAAGATATCTATTATACACACAACATCTACAGGATGGCAGCCAACAAAAGAGAATGTTCACTGTGTTAACTTTGTAAGGAGAAGGATAATATACCAAGAATATTGACATTCTATAGATGCAACAGGAGATACAATCAATAGAACCCTAGCTGGGTCAATACCTTTTTCTTTTCGTCACAGGCATACTTTTTGGCAAGAAGTATAGTTAGGCAAAATAAAAAAGCAGTCACAATTGATATACCAAGAAATACAGTGTGTACAAAATTGAGTATTCATAGTTTTAGTGTATGCAAAAGGGTATACATTTTGCCATCACAAAAAGGAGTCTGAAGATTTCTATCATACAGTGAAATATGGATATCTTAGTCGTGCAGTAATGGGTAACTTCTTGTCATACCCAGATATAAAAAATGAAGGTTCCTACAGTCTTTCATCAAGAAATGAAAACCTCATAAAAGAATGAAACCTTGTAAAAGCTACATAAAATGTGCACTTTTCTTGCATACCCAGATAGTGGCCTTGAACGACCTTTTATTTTTTCACAAGTAAAGAAGTGTTCAAGATATTGTCAAAGAAGCATAATACAAGAAAGGCAACATTCAATGTAGCCATGGGATAGAGAAATATTTCTATGCAAGATTCAATAGAAGCCCTCTTTTCTTCTTGTATGCTGGTAAAGAGGAGCATTTACAAGAGACAAAACATTCATTATGGCCGCGGAATGGAGAAATATACTTGTGCAGGTTTTAATAAAACCCTCATGATACATAACCCTCAAAAGTTTCATATCATAGAGCCAAGAGGCTACAAATTGTAAAAATGGCCGCGACCATGTCAAATAAAGCAGTATAAGGTGATACCCAAATAAAAAATGTGAAACCCTCATTATCTGTTGCATATATAGTGATAAAAAGAACATACAGGAAAGATAAACGAGAGCTTCCCCTTTTATTTGCAAGGGAGGAAGGATAGCTGAGTGGTGGCCTCTCTTTTGAGGATTTTCTTATCATATTTTTCTCACATTTGCAAGGTGTTTCAAGTTAAACACACAAAAGGAAACAAAGCATGTGTCAAAGAATTTGTAGAGGGAAGTAAATGCATAGCCGCGGCCATAGAACCAAAAAGCTACAGAAAAATGAAAGAAATACCAACATGAAACCAAAGATACAACACTCACTAGTCGCCACCTTTCCTTCTCAGTCAGAAAAGTGCAAAGACACCATGGATTTCAACCTTAAGAACCCGAGGAGTAGCAGAAGGAGATCAAACCCTAAGTGCAATGGAGTTGCAGAGCGGCGGCCATAAATGAAAGAGTAAAAATGAATAACAAAATTTAGGGTTATACTTTGTTTTGTTCGAGCCTTCTTTCTCATCTTTCATTTTTTTGACTCATAAAATGCCAAACATCATTACTAAATCTATTTGTCGACTGAGGTCAACATGTTTAATGATGCAAATTCCTAGTGATTATTACAAGAAGTGGCCGACAAGAGGGGTGTCTTGTGTAACAAAGGTGGTCAGTAGTAATAAGGGTAAGGCTTAGGCCTTAATGCCTTGTGATATTCAATGCAAACTCCTTTCCTTAGGATCGACTATGAGGTAAGTCAAAAGAATCATGTTCAAAATCACATGGTTGACATTGCATGGCTAAATAAGAATATTCCTTATGCCTTTAGAAGGAATCATCAAAAGACGTCAAAGGTGTGAATTCATGTAAAGATAAGATGCATGAAAGGTGGCAGAGGCCTATATTTAGAATTCATTGTTTTGCACAAGAGAGGATATGATTTGCATGATGATGCATTTGGCAAGATGGTGGGGGGTCTTCTTAGACTGTTGTTATTTTTGCATGGTGAATGTATTGTAAGTGGAGTAATAAGGATAATTTTGCCTTAATGCTTGGCAAAGATGTGAAGTTAAAGGGAGATATAAGGTTTTGACTTATGTTATAAATAAATTATTTTTAAAATATAAGTCATATATAGCACACAAGAGGACTTGATAGAATATTCATTTATTGAATATTATTTCCTAGCCATTACATTGCATGGAGTAATAGCGAGAGCTAAGTCATCAGTTTGACCTTTTAGTTAGGAGCAGTTTGAGGAGTAGATTGAGGAGTTATATGAGCGGTTCACCTTGAGTTGAGTCCTTCAACTCATTGGTGTATGGATTAGAGATAGTTTTGACACCTTATATCTATTTTTCCATCAGTTTGGAGGTATTGTTTGCATGATTTCAGGGCTTGCACGGGAATCAGTTATCATTTTATGCATGTGCTATTTTGAGATAACTGAGGTTCAAATTCCAATTGTCTTTAAGTCAATCATTGACCTATCTTTTCTATATATTGTAAAACTTCATTCATTATGGAGTGAGTTCTTGATTCTCATTCGGATTCAGACAGATTAGAGAATTTTGTAGCTCATTTTTACAGTTTTTATTGAGAGATCG
This sequence comes from Cunninghamia lanceolata, assembly GCA_027924645.1. Classification (NCBI taxonomy): domain Eukaryota; kingdom Viridiplantae; phylum Streptophyta; class Pinopsida; order Cupressales; family Cupressaceae; genus Cunninghamia; species Cunninghamia lanceolata. The sequence continues at coordinate 1,413,806 of BSBN01000892.1, forward strand.
ACATGTTACATGTTCTATTTTTGTCTTCTTTGTAGTGTTTCCTTTGTTCCTTTGAGATCAAATAATTTACCTTTCCATTTAGTGCTAATTATTTGAAGTGATTTGATAAAATTTTGTTGTGTTTAATCTTCAAACCTTTAAAATTATTGTCTCACTTTCTTGCTTGTGGCATTAATTGTTGATAACTGAGAGGGGGGGGGTGAATCAGTTATCCTAATTATTTCCCTTATTGAAGTTTCTTATTAATTGATGCAGCATTGAATCAAACACAAAAACATTACCATGAAATAAGAAACACATAACACAGTATTTTTGACGTGGAAACCCTGTTAAGGGAGAAAACCACGGGGTGATTAACCCAAAATTATTCTCTGTTAGAAGAATAGGAAATTACAAAATGGCACTTGCCAATTAGGGCTCACTGCCCGAGCACACTGCTCACAAGAGGCCCACTGCCTACAAGAAGACACACTGTCTACAAAGTGATAAGAATCACAGTCTTGAACTGATTGGAAGCATCTGCATATGCTGGAGTTCAGTTCCGGTTAGGCTCAGTACACTGATCTGCTGCACTTCATCTTTCCTCTGTTCTTTATTCTGCTATCCTTTCACATATCGGATCTTTCTTGCTACTTCTGCTCTGTTCTGTACTTCTTCGCATATATCTTCACACCATCACACACTTCACAACTAAATCCATCCTCTATATATATCCGCACAAGTAATTTCATCACCTTTCTAGTCGGCATCCGGAACAGTCTAGTTTCTTACAAACTCTTGTTCTGTCAGCTGAATCCTTCCTCACCAAGCAATGCGGATCAAGCATATACTTGTAGATATCATTAATTATGTCGGCCAAACATGATTCATGCCTTCACAACCTCTATCATCAATAGTAACACATCCGGAAAGTAGTCTGATACTCTGTCAGTCAGTTCTTCCTCTGTTTTCACTGTCTCTCAGGAATCCGGTACTCAACTATTCATATCTTTTTCCTTGTCCATCACCGGAGGCTAAATCCTTGGAATATACCACTCAAGGTAGTCCTCTTGACTTCCCCAAATCCGCACTGCACCAAGACACTTCCTCTGAGAGATCCGGATCAATCTGTCGGACCTTGCCACATGCTCTGTTCTTGTTCACCGGACCACAACATTCTTTATTCTGACTTCCGGTAGAGACACATCATGACTTGCGGATATGTGGGATGACCTTTGTTGCCATCAATGACAACAACCATGAATCCATATAGTGTCTCTTGCCAACAATCTCCCCCTTTGGCATTGATGGCAACACTTAGTGAAAAATGACTAAGTGTTTACACTATGCTCCCCCTTTGCTGATGCTCTGTCTTTATATACAATTTCTGGAACTCCCCCTTAATTGGATTCCTCATTTTTCACTGCTCCTCACTCCCCCTTTGACATCAATGGCAAAGGGTAGGGTCCGCATATCAAAATTTTCAAAAACTTTCTATACATAGCCGCATATTTACATACTCACATATACTGAAGAATGTCTGCAAAGGATGTCTGCAATTGGATCATTTCTGTAGCCCAACTTTGCTTCATTCTATCCAAAATTGAAATGTGACCACTCAACAAAAATGCAAAAGCTTCTGCCCTCTTGAGATCTGTCGGATCATTTGTTTGGGCGGTGGTCTGAGCATCACTGATGGCCTCATGCATAGTTTCTAACTTAGGGATTATAATCCGTCTAAGTTCTCCCATCCGGTTAGTGATGTTCTTCCTTTCCTTCTCAAGATTCTTTATTTCATTCAAGACTGCAATAGTCTGACATTCTTGATTTATTATGGAGGAAGAGAGAGGATCAAAACTTTGAGATAAGCTTTGTAGCTTGTCCTGTTCCTCTTTTATTTTCTTATCAATTGCTGCTGTTGCCTTTGACCAGGATATACAAAATTTGTAAATGTCACTGCCATCCTTAAGAGCATTCTCTAAGCTCTTTATTCCAATACTCACAATCTTCCTATCTTTAGAGATTAATTCTAATATTTCTGAAAATCTCTTATCCAAAAATTCCTTCCGGACCTTTTCTTCAGCAGATTTTTCTAGAGATTCAAAATGTGTACTAACACTGCTGACTAAGGTTTTGAGATTACCGGAAGAGGAGGCTGTGGGATCCTTTTGAAAGGATGGCATGATCTTTTCTAGCACTCCAGATGCTACCTCCATAAGCTCACAGTCTTCCATGTGAGATTTCAGCAGCTTCTCTTTGACTTTCTCATTTGCAAATGAGGCTATTTTCATTGTTTGCACCGGTGACAAAGAGTCAAAATCTAATGGTCCTTTGAGTAGGTCCGGTTCATCAATTTCTATAGTGGCTTTGCTCAAAAATTGTTGAACAGTTTGTGCAGTGTCTCTTGCCGGAGACAGATGTTTCTTTTCTTCTGCAGTCTGGGAACTGTCAACCTCTTTATCTTTCACCCCTGCTTCCTTCTCCTGTAATTGCTCTTCTTCTTTGGATCCGGAGACTGTAGGGGAAACCGGAGGAGAGATGCTTGTATGTTCAGGGCCCACTTCTTCCGGAACAGATGATTCCAAATCCGCAGCTGTTTCTGCACCTAAGTCCTCTACAACAGGAAGATTGAACCTTTTGAAGGCCTTCTGAAGGATCTCTTCTGTCTCTTGGGCCACTTTGTCAGTCTCACCAAGCATGAGTTGATTCATCCTGGCTTTACTTCTGAACTCATCTTTGCAGTCCTTGAAGATTATGTTCATTGTCTTGGGATCAATTTGAGGATATAGCTGAATAGCTATCTGCTCCAGGATCTCAAGATCTTTTGCATGAGCATTGTTCTTTCTTACTTCCAATTCCTTTTCTAGGCTTTTAGGAATAAGAGATATTATCTCAATGAAGCCTTATTATATATGTTCAGATATTTGACTGTGGCTTCCTGCAGAGTCTTTTGGTCAGCCTCACTAAAGTCATCATAAAATTCAGTCATTGGTTGAAGGTTTCCATCCATCGTGACCGACTTGATTACATTCTCTAGAGACAGAGTGGGCTTTTCAACAGATACCTCTGCCATTTCATCCTTGTCTTGTCCTGAGGAGGGTTTACCGGATCCTTTCTTCTTCTGCTTCTTTATTTCTTTTACTCCCTCATCTGACTTTGTTTCCTCTTCATCCTTTTGGCTTTTATAAGCCCTTGTGGCTTTTGTCTTGGATCTTTTACCGGATGCCTGGACTTCCGGTTTTGAACTTTTGGCTGAGGGAGGTGCAGATCTTTTTGATGATCTGGTTCGGGTGGGAGTTTCAACCGGAACACTTTCTTTACTTTTCTCTTCTTCCTCAGCCTTCCTCCTCTTTTCCCGGCTGGCATCAAGTGCCTCTTTTGAGATGCCTAGGCCTTGAGCAATATGCTCAACTTCTTTTCTTACCTTCCTCTTTATCTCCGGTTCCCTGAGTTCTACATGTAACTTTACACTTAGTTCCTCAAAGGTTCCGAACCTTTCTGCCTTAGGATCTTTGGGCTGGCTTAGCATGTGTTGAACATGCAGCTCTACTATCTGTTCATCCACTTCATACCCCATAGGCATGATCCAGACAGTCCTTGGCTCCACTGCCTCCATCAGACACTGATCTGTTTCTACCATGAAGCATACTGTGTCTTTGTATTTTTCAACAAGGGATTGGGGTATTCTTTCTCTTGCATGCATCATGCTTTGGAAGTTCTTGAAGTAACCCCATAGAGCTGTATTTCTTGCTTTTGCATCCCCAAGTCCATGCAAATAGTCTCTGATTTGAATGGCAACCGGTCTGTCATTCTGCCATATCCATCCACTGGATCCGGGAATCTCATTCATGTAGTAAAAGAAGAGACAAAGGATCAGATTGCCATATTTGAAGGAGTTTTTCTTGTCCTTCTTAATCTTCTGTAGATTTTCAAAGAGTTGGTTTACTAGAAGCTCGCACAAGTCATAGTCTGCATTCTCCTTTAACATCTGATAGGCTGTGTAGATTGTAGTTCCCGGTACTGAATTTTCCCTACTGGAGTGATAGATTTTGTAACCAATTATTATAGCTGCAAATTTGACATCCGGTTCAATGATATCATCAACTGTCATAGCTCTCTTGTCAAACTTGGATCCGGTTGCATCACTGACTGTCTGATTTTTGACAGATTTGAGAACAGGTAATCCACCGGATGAGTGCAGACCGGTTACAGCCCTAATTGCGTCCTTGGTGATCTTGAAGGGCTTGTTCAACCATAGGAAGTTGTCATGTACTCTACTTAGTACATACCTGACCCATTCATCTTCTTCAAAACAGGGGAAATGAATGCACTGTGCAAAGTGTTTGTCCTGGATGGCTTTATACTGAGGTTTGATCTCAAAGGAGTCATCTATCAATTGTTTGTGATAGATATCCATCAGTTTTGATTCTCCAAAGTCTTCAAGATTCGCGTGGATGTAAACCCTAATATCTTCCGTATGCAATACACCATGAGGAACACTAGAGAAGGCTCCTAGTGGATCTACCTCCAATGATTTATAAGGATGTTTCTTGAATGAGGGGCGAGGTCTATCAGAGATCTTAACTATATTTGGAGTAGCCATTCTTCAAAGATTTGCAGTGAGGTAATGAAAAACAGAGAATACCTTATGCGCCTTCGATTTGCACAGAGTGATTGGATTGATTTCTTTCTGCAATGACTTCGGCAGGAGATCCTTGGTGTGCTTGATGAATCTTGTTGCAGAGCTCCACTATTCGCTTCTTCTTGAGTGCAGAATGAGCAAATGACTTTTGAGAAATCCCTTATATTGCTCCGCGAACCCTAATATCTGTCTGCAATAAATGCTTCACCTACATTATTCCGGTTTGCCTTGTCTGGATAGCTTGGAGTATCCCGGATTAGTCCTGATCTGTGAATATCATCCGGATCTTTTAATCATGAATAAATCAAAGTAACATATTACAAGAACATCCCAAACACTCTGTCCAATCCGCAGAACAAGATAGTGCACTTCCGGATCTCTCCGAACCTTTTTGTAATCCTTTGTCATACCGGAGCATCTCCCTGAACAGGTCTTATTTGATTGATCACAACTTCTTCATGACTCCATGCGGACCTCTGAAAACTTGACTGAAGCATCTCAAGACTCATATCTGCAAACCCTTTAATCCACATCTTGTGCCACATTCGGCACCACTTGTTTGGCTGGGGGAACAGGATTTTCTTTGAGTCTCCCCCTGAGCCTGAGCTCACTTTTTAATTTCTGGAAGAAATATCAGCACCAGAGTCTGGTGCGGATCCAACCTCTACATTCTCTGAACTTTTCTTCACCCAAATCTTGCTCATCTGATTCCTAACTTCATCTGCATTCATCTTTTGTTTACCCTTGTCTTGATTCTGATTATACACCGGACCTCTTTTGTCCTGATTCTTGTTTCTGCAGACTTTAGCATTGTGACCGGACCTATTGCAGATTTGGCAAATAACATTTCTTTGCATATTTGACTAATATCCTCTTGATCTGCATTGATTAGCCATATGACCTACTCTATTGCATGTAAAGCATCTACCTTTGAATGATTTGTTTACTTGCATAATTCTGCATTCATGGGATTTGTGTCCATACCTTTTGCAGTTGAAGCACTGTTCGGAGAAGGATGAATTAATCTGATTCATTCTCATTCTGCACTGATTAGCTTTGTGACCAAAGTGGTTGCAGCTGTGGCAGTATCCATTGAAGGATGGATATCTTTGAGCATTTGGCTGTCTTACCGGAGGTCTTCTAGGCCTGCTCCTTGGATTTTCTGATCCAAGATTCTTCTGACCGGATCCGGAGCTTTCTCCTTTCTCATATCCCAAACCATACTTGTCATCTGTCCTCTTTTGACTTCCAAGAAGAACTTCAAGTTGAGCAGAACTTATCTTGAATTTCTCTTTATATTCATTTGCTGTTTGAAGGTCTCTTTTGAGAGAGGCAATTTGATCCTCAAGTTTTTCTTCATTATCTTTGGCATCTTCAAGATCAGATTCAAGATGTCTGATAATCTTGTCCATCTGGTGGCATTCTTCTGATTTTTCTTTAAGAGATTGTCTTAGATTGTCTTCAGCCTTTCTTTTTTCTTCAATCTCTTGAGTAAACTTTATAGTTCCTGATTCCATTTCATGTCTTAACATAATGACTTCTTTTGATAACTTTTCACATAACTTGGTTTGCTCAGTCAATTCTTCATTTGTATTGCTTTCTTCACTTTGTCTTGCCAACTGTTGGAGCAGCTCCTTTCTCTTTTTCATAGAGAGACTTAATTTGTCTTTTAATTCTCTCATGAATTCATCAGCCTGTTTGAGTCTTTCCTTTAATTCACTGACTTCAGAATTTGACTGTTCAAGATCCTCAAGAGCAGTCTTGAGTTGCTCCCTTAAACCATATGCATCCATTTGAACTCCCAGATCTTCCTCAAGCTGTTAGGCTCTATTAGGAGGAACTTAGCTCTGATACCAATTGTTGATAACTGAGAGGGGGGGGGTGAATCAGTTATCCTAATTATTTCCCTTATTGAAGTTTCTTATTAATTGATGCAGCATTGAATCAAACACAAAAACATTACCATGAAATAAGAAACACATAACACAGTATTTTTGACGTGGAAACCCTGTTAAGGGAGAAAACCACGGGGTGATTAACCCAAAATTATTCTCTGTTAGAAGAATCGGAAATTACAAAATGGCACTTGCCAATTAGGGCTCACTGCCCGAGCACACTGCTCACAAGAGGCCCACTGCCTACAAGAAGACACACTGTCTACAAAGTGATAAGAATCACAGTCTTGAACTGATTGGAAGCATCTGCATATGCTGGAGTTCAGTTTCGGTTAGGCTCAGTACACTGATCTGCTGCACTTCATCTTTCCTCTGTTCTTTATTCTGCTATCCTTTCACATATCGGATCTTTCTTGCTACTTCTGCTCTGTTCTGTACTTCTTCGCATATATCTTCACACCATCACACACTTCACAACTAAATCCATCCTCTATATATATCCGCACAAGTAATTTCATCACCTTTCTAGTCGGCATCCGGAACAGTCTAGTTTCTTACAAACTCTTGTTCTGTCGGCTGAATCCTTCCTCACCAAGCAATGCGGATCAAGCATATACTTGTAGATATCATTAATTATGTCGGCCAAACATGATTCATGCCTTCACAACCTCTATCATCAATAGTAACACATCCGGAAAGTAGTCTGATACTCTGTCAGTCAGTTCTTCCTCTGTTTTCACTGTCTCTCAGGAATCCGGTACTCAACTATTCATATCTTTTTCCTTGTCCATCACTGGAGGCTAAATCCTTGGAATATACCACTCAAGGTAGTCCTCTTGACTTCCCCAAATCCGCACTGCACCAAGACACTTCCTCTGAGAGATCCGGATCAATCTGTCGGACCTTGCCACATGCTCTGTTCTTGTTCACCGGACCACAACATTCTTTATTCTGACTTCCGGTAGAGACACATCATGACTTGCGGATATGTGGGATGACCTTTGTTGCCATCAATGACAACAACCATGAATCCATATAGTGTCTCTTGCCAACATTAATCATATAATCATCATAGGTCTTAGGTTGTGTTAACCGAAAATAATCTTTTTGTGTTGTGGAAAACCATTTCCTTCATTAAAACCTTGTTTTCAAGCCTTCCTTAGAATCACTTTTTGTGATATTTATGCCAAGATTGGATTGTGTGAAAATCAGATTTTTGAGTTATATTGTGAACTAGATTGCATATTATTATCCAAATTAGGTGCATCACCAAATTTTACAATTTTTATTTCATATAGTTTCTTTCTTCCCTTTTCTAAAGTAGAAAAAACATACATTCCAATAGAATATTTTAAGGGAACAAACCCACAATCTGGAGGTCTAATTTCATTATAAGGCACCCACAACCTGAAATTAGTCCCATGTTACATAGAATTGCATAGCTTTTTTTAGCCTTGCATACGGGTGCAATTCCTAGTGATAATATGTATACTGTACTGAAATTTCTAATGAACTTTTGGTGGAAACTTGCTAATCCATGAAATGATCTGACATCTCCAATGTTCACAGGTGTTGGCCACTCAACAATTGCTCTAACTTTCTCATAGTCCATCTTCAATCCTTTTGTAGAAATCACAAATCTCAAATATACCAACTCTTCCTTCATGAAACTACATTTCTTGATGTTTATCAACAATTTCTCTTCTCTCAACCTCTGTAATACTTGTCTAATATGCCACAAATGTTCTTCTTTTGTCTTACTGAAAATCAAAATATCATTCAAGTATAAAATAACAAACTTACCCAAGAATCTCTTCAAAACTTCATTCATCAACCTCATGAAAGTACTTGGTGCATTAGTCAATCCAAAAGGCATCACTAACTATTCATACAATCCCTCATTTGTCTTGAATGTAGTCTTCCACTCATCTCCTTCTCTGATCATGATATGATTGTATCCACTCTTCAAGTCTATCTTTGTGAAATACTTTGCTCCACTCAAAAAGTCCATGATGTCATCCATCCTTGTCAATAGAAATCTGTACTTAATAGTGATCTTATTGATTACTCTAGAGTCTGTACACATCCTCCATTCTCCATCTTTCTTTGGTGCTAGTACTGCAGGTACCGTACATGGGCTCAAACTTTATCTGATCAATCCTTTTCTCAATAATTCTTGTATCTATCTATTTAGCTCCGCATTCTCTGCTAGAGAGTCATCTGGTGTGCTGCTTTGTTAGGAAAACTAGCTTGAGGTATAAGGTCCATATGATGAGTGATACTCTGGATTGGTGGCAATCCTTTAGGCACATTATTTGATATGATATCTTGGTACTCTGTCAACAATTCCGTTATCTCTCCTAGTAGTAGTTCTTCTTTTGCTGTGGTGTTTTTTGCACTTAGGTCTCCGCACTTCTTTGGAATCAAAGCAAAACACATATTCTCATGTCTCAATCTGTTTAGAAATTTCCTTCCATCAACCAAATGGATTCTAGCATTCCCACATACTTCACTTTTAGGCTCATCTTCCAAAGGTATCAAGATATGAACTTCTTCCCATTAGATGTTATAGTATAAGTATTCTTTCTCCCATCATGTATAGCCTTTCTATCATACTGCCATGGTCTCCCCAACAATATATGACATACATCCATCGGCATAATATCACACAATACTTCATCATTATAAGATCCTATATAAAATTTCACCAAACATTGTTCACTCACTAGTACCTTGTGTTCATCTTGAATCCATGCTATTTTGTAGGGCTTAGGCTGTTTCAATCTCTCTACGTTCAGCTTAGTCATCATTTCCTCTAAAACCAAATTATCTATACTACCACTATCAATGATAACCTTACAACATTTACTTCCTAATTTGTATCTTGTTCTGAACAAAATTTTCCTTTGCGGTGGTTCCTCAGTTGTCTCTACTTGAAATAATGCTCTCCTCATGACTAATGATTCCCCTTTCTCTAGTTTTCCAACTAAACTAGGTTATCCAATAGGTTCTTCTTCTGCATAAGCTGCTCTTGCATTGTTCTCTTTCCTCTTGCTTGTACTACCCTAATGACATTCAAATGCTCTATGTACTTCACCTCCACACTTAAAACAAGTTCCTTTGAATGATCTGTTATCAAATCCTCTTTCATCTCTCCTGTATCCTTCATTGCGGTAAGTATTATGATTCCCTCTGTTGTTGTGGTAGAAACTTTTGTCATATCTCCTTTGGTGGTATGAATTATTGTCCTTTTCTTCCTTCTGGTATGGGCTACTTTCTTTGTTCTGCTCCGCATAAGGTCTTTCTCCTCCAGAATATGTTCTACCTTTTTGAAATTTGCCTCCTCTACCTCTCTATCTTTGTTCACGCCTCTTATGCAACTTGTCTTCAACTTTCAATGCAAACTGATAGGCTTCTTCTATTGTTGTCATCCTTACCAAACTTAATTCTTCCTGAATGTTCATCCTCAACCTATTTATGTATCTTGCCACTTTATCCTTGCTTGCTTCACTATGTCTAGTCCTTATGATCATCTTATGAAATTCTTTAGTATACTCCTTCATAGATTTCTCCTTTTGCCTTAGGTTTTGCAATCTCTTCTTACAGTTCCAACTCATAGTTAGTACAGATATGAACTAATTCTTCAACTTTGTCACCATTCTATCCCATTTTGTGATCTTCTCTTTTCCTCTCCTATTCCTATCTAATTGAACTTCTTTCCACCAAATAGCAGCATGTCCTTTCAACTTAGTTTTTGCAAATCTCACTCTTTTCAGATCTTCAATTTCTTCATATTCAAAGTATTCTTCCAAGTCATTTATCCAATCAATCAATTCCTCAGGATTTAAATTTCTAGTATAGTTCAGTACTTCCACTCTAGGTCTCCTACCCATATTAGAAATAGCTTTCAACATCTTCACCTAATCTGATTCTTCTTCTAGGGCTTCTTCATTTTGGTCAGCAGCTTGAAATTCATCATCATCACTTTCATCTTCATGTCTAGGGTTTAGTCCTCTTCTTCTATCTTCTTCTACATCATCCAATAAAACTTTCATTGTTCTCATCATCTCTATCATTTCTTCCATTCTTCCAGCAACATTAGCCATAGCAGGCATCCTCCTCAGTGGCATCTCTTCATAGGATCCGGTGCGACTACATCAATTCAACGACCTAACTATAGGGTAACAACTGCCTCACAATCAGTGCTCTATTGACAAACACAAGTAGATTGCCTTAGGTCAGTGCTTTGTTCACCACAAGATCTTATGGAATACCTTCACTTCCCAAAGGATTCAAAACTTCACTTTGATACCACTTGGTGCAGTAATGGTATGAGGGTTCAAAGAATGAATTGTCTAAACCACGCAGCTAGAGTAAACACAATGGAAACAACACAAATATAGAATACAATGGAAGATTCAAATGCTTAATATATCCAAGAATTATAAGTCTCAATGCTGGCAACATGCAGGCTACAATCAAAGGGCTCATAGGCCTGCTTTTTGGGTTACAACAGATATGCAAGATATGACATTGAAGTGCCTTCCCAGAACAAAATATCTTATCTAAACTATCAAAATCACATTATAGAACTACTGACTTGCTAATGCATCTAAGTGATCTATATATATCATCTTCAAACTCATAAAATCCTCCGCATCAGCCATAAGAGGTTACAATCTCCAATGAATGATGAAATGTGTAGAAACATGTAGGTCGGCTTACAACACATGGTATTGCTCCACAAATGAATGAAACTTGGTGCAGACCTCAAGGAAGGTCTATTTGGTCTTTATGTGCCATGTATGATGTCCCATTAGGATCTGCAAGGCACGAAAGTGCTACGCAAACCTTCTCCTCTCCATTGATTGCCTGAATGCTCTGTTATGTGAAAGTTGATGATCTTCTAGTAGTGATAACTCCTAGGAAACAAATCCAAATAACTTGAAATCTTGATATGATGTAGATGACACTATGTAGATGCTAAGTCCTTCTCCACGAGCTCTTATATGAAGATGCGGCAAAATGTAGTACAAAATGCTGAAACTGCAAATGACTGAACTGAACTAAAAATGAAAGAAAGAAAAGAGTGCAAATATTTTTGGTTGATGCAAGATTTCTCTACAACCTGGGATGCTCCTACATCATATGTTTATTTTCCCTCTATTTAGGATAGAAGTTACTATACTAGTGTTTCACATAAGGTGGACAGTGAGGCTATTAGTGGCAGTGTCTAAGGGTTGCCCTCTACTTAAGGGGATGTTATGCAATACTCTTACTATAGGGCTAGCCATAAATCTTGGGTAAAGGTTCTCAATGGTAAGATTTGTTTGAATCTTCCTATGTCTTTCTCTTTAGAACTAGTTATTGATGACAAGGGATTGCATCTTAGGGTTCCTAATTTAATCATAGAAATATTGTCCCTTAGAGTTGAAAAATCCCTTCTTGGGAAGTTTCTTAGTTCTAGAACAAACGTTAATGTAGTTAGAAGGTGGGTTCTAAGAAAATGGAATCTAAGTGGCCAAGTTGAGATCTTAGTTATAGCTTTAAGGGATTCTTCTTGGTCTCCTTTATGAATCATGAGGATTGTAGCTAGACCCTCTAGGATGGCCCTAGGTTTTTGGAGAACTACGGGTTCTTCCTAAGAAAATAGAAGTTGGGTATTGATCTCAAGAACGAATGCATTAACATGGTCCCTGTCTATGTCAGGCTTCTAGGATTTCCATTAGTGTACTTAGAGGATGAGGTCTTGCATGGTATTGCTAAATATTTTAGTTAGCTCATAGCTATTGATGCAATTACCATAGATAGAAAATGTTTGTTCTATGCTAGATTCCACCATAATTCTATTATGTATAAAGACTCCTTTGTTGTGTGCCAAATATGCCACAAAGTTAGCCACTCTATAGCAAATTACATGGTTAATAAGAGGAAGCAAAAAGTTTGTAGAAAGAAGGAAATTGATATGACTCAAGAAAAGGATGAGATGTTTTCCTTGATTAGGACATTGACTAATGAGGCTAGCCAAGCTATGGAAAATAGAGAATTTGAGCACTACCCTTTAGCATTTAGGGATAGCTCTAGTGTGGCCAAAAAACCCAATATTGCCATTTGTGAAGTTCTAATTCGCTTAGCGAGGTTTCATTAGCTTTGAGCATTATTGAAAAGGTATGTAGGAAGAGAAAGATGTTAGTGGGGAATAGAAAGGGTTTCTAAGAAGAAATTACTCCTACAATGGTTCATCCTGATTTTAGCTCTTCATCATCAAATAAAGAGAATGTAAAATAGAGGAGTTGAGCCCTAGAGCTAGTAAGCAAAGAAGAGAATCTCTTGCCCCTTACTCTTCACTCCATTTAATATTAGTTTGATGTTCTCCCCTCCTTATTGTAAAGAGAAAACTAGAAGTTTTTCTACTATGAGGCCTTCAAGAAGCTCCAGAAATTTGTTATTCTAAGATCAACAACAAAGAAAGAGAGTTTGGTCAAGCTGGATTCTTGTCATATAATTTTAGGGAGAAGGGACATGGATGAAATTAAGGGCTCACTACAGCTCAATGGCCTGAAGCCACATATCTAGTTTGTAATTTATTATTCTTTTTTTTTAATATCCCAGGTGATTTACTACATGCTATGTGAGTTTAACCTCAGCTACATGATTTTATATTTTGAGTGGTCTTTGTGTTGTGTGTTTATTGCTGTAGCTGTTAGCTTCTAGCCTTAGTGTTGTCAATCCTTGGTGTAGTTTCATATTCGTTTAATGAACTGGAATGATATATCTATGCTAGACTTTGTAAAAGGGTTTGAGCACAAAAACCCACCTTTACCTTTTCTAAAAAGAAAAGAAAAGAAACCTATCAACAAAAGAAATAAACTAGACACCCAATTAAACAAAAGAATGGCCCCTATCTTATCTTTCAAAGGTGAATGTATACACATATTTAAAAAACTAGTTTATCAAAAATATTTAGCATATAAAATATTTTAATAATATGATTAATAAGACTTGATAAAAGTATTTTATTTCAAAATTTACCTTTATTTTGATAAATTTAACAATTTTTTTGACAGTTCATATTTTTATTAAAACCTTCTCTAACGTCACATTTTAATCCATATTAAAGGATCACTTTAACAAATAATATGAATATCTTCTGTATTTAGATTATTTTTATGCACAGTACATTTTGGACAACAAACTTGTCAATAACTACTACTATTTGTATATTTTTGTTAATTGGAAGTCATACATGATGCTTTTTATTAGATAAGCGCTTTTAACGGGAGTTATGAGGAAAGGGTTTTGAAAGGACCAAAAAGCTTGTACAACAAAAGTATCCAACAACCATAAGAGACAACCATACATGATGTTAGTGAAACTCTCGTTTGAACATTATTTTTGAGTAAAGTTTAGAATCAGAATCGTAACATTTTGTTCTAAAAGAGGGAGACCCTCACACTTATATTGATCAAAAAGAGTATTTACAAAAAAGATAAACCCAGGCTATATAGCATATAGTAAGAAGAAGCCTGATGCTACCTTAGAGGGTATTAAAAACACTTTCCAAACTATCTGTTCTCACTCCTTTCAGTGAGCACTGATTCAGAGAAATCAAAATATTAGCAGATACAGTAATAGGAACATAACAAATTAAATGAAGATACATATACTATATTATATATTGGGAAATTCTCAAGACTGGCTAACATATATCTAAGCATTTATTCGTGTTACAACTGGGAACGAACACGCAACACTGATGGCTAACACAATCGTAAACAGATGAGCAAGAATTACTCTGGCAGTCATCTTTTTCTGAAACCATCATTCCCAAATCAAATAATAATAATATGATCACAATCAATATTACTAACAATTTCCTCACAAACAGAACTGGTATTGCCATTCTTGTTGCAGAAACACGGATTGAAAATGGTACGAGTTTGAATTTGCATGGTTACTACCATGGCCTTAAATAAGTGGAGTTGTCCATCGTAATTGTCGCACCTATTTAAATTTAATGGGTAACCAGACAAATACCATCCGTTTGAAAAAAGATTCCAGTACATATGTCCATCGTAATTGTCGCAAGGAAAGAAAAAACCATACATAACACCCATCTGAAATGGGTCGGGAGGAAGAAACAAAATATAACAGCTGTCTAAAAGAAAAATCACCGACCACAGAACTAGTCGGGGCAGGAGTCAGTTTTTTCTTATTAGTTCTTTGAATATCAAACAGTTCACTACAATTACAAACTCCAGCTCTTCAATTTATTTATAGTAAGTTTATCTCATTACCTTCTCCACCTTGTCTATGCAAATGCAATTAGATTTAGCATTTAGCTAGTTGTTTTATTTTATTTTTGTCTAGTAAACTATGTGGCCACAAAAAAAATTAGTGGCTAATTTTTTTCAAAAAATATTAATAATTAATAATAAATATAATTTTCCTTGACATTAATAAAAACATTAAAAAACATAAATAATGTTTTAGACTGTTGTTTCAGACAGGTGTGGGCATTTTAGTGGTTGCTTCATGGCTTTAGAACAGATGGTATCATGAACCCATACAATGCCACACATAATGGTTCTAGAATAGGTGGCACCATGAATCCATGCAACACCACACATGAGTGGCTTGATTTAGTTAGATTCCCTTGTTTCCTTTGCGAACCCTTACTAACATTTTTTCTCTACCTTTTTATTCTATAGAATTCATATCAAACCTAGGATTTTCCCATATAGTTCTAATAGTTGTCAATTATGATTTTTCTTTGAGGGTATATTTTCTAACAAGTAACAACATCTTTTGCTACTAAAATTTGAGGCATTTTTAATATTGTACAAGGGAGTTCCAAATTTGGGATGGTGTGAAGCGCGTGAATGCTTCTAGTGTGGCCAATGTGATGAAGTATGGCAATTTAGGGAATAGCTTGAGTAATGAGGCATTTAGGTATGTTTTCGTTTACAACCAACTTTATCCCTTTGTTGGTTTGTAGAACTACACCTCTAGTATTAACCATTGTGTTCATCTTACAATTGATATTAGGCCACATGCATTTTGGGTCACCTAGTGAATAGTAAAACTAGATTCAAAATATATGTCCAAATATAATGAATATTGAAATATCTTTTTATAAGCTCATGTGCATACTATTTATATGAGTGTTACAATTTAGCTTTCAAGGTGTTCTTGCTAGTAATAAGATGTTATATATATATATATATATATATATATATATATGATTTAACTAGTTTCTCTGTCTTTATTTCTATATAGGGACAAATGTTGTTCAGGATCATTAACATTGTATTTAACTAGTTTCTCTGTCTTTATTTCTATATAGGGACAAATGTTGTTCAGGATCATTAACATTGTTATAGTAGAAAAGGATTGGTATGTATTCTAACAAACTGTGAAGTCTAGTTGACTAAACTTTATAACGTTGCCATTATATAGTAAAAGTTTCTTTTAGATATGGGTATTGTTCAACTAAATGAACATTTTACCTTTTTGTATAAGATTTTGATTATGTCTTGGTTGAGAGCTACAATAAATGTACATGTCTAATGTGATCAAGTTTATTATTAACATGGATGTTGAAGAATGTTGTAAAATAAGTAACATGATTTATATATTTTCTACATTTTTATCAATTTTCTTTTAATTAAAATGTATTTATCTAAAGAAATTGAATTCATGTAAAACTAATTTACATTTTTTTTATTTTGTTTGTTGAAAGGCATGCATAATCTTTGGGCTATTGACTCTCTTTCTTTGTACTTAATTTTTGAATTCTTTATGCGGTATGTCATTTAGAAATAATTGGTTTCAAACAATTTTTTTTGATAGGTCATTTCTTCTAGAGAATGGCTGTTGATTTCAAAGTATAAAGCATCAATGAGGACCTAATCTCAAAATTTTGACATTGTTGAGGCTCTATACAAATCAACACCTTCATAATAAGATGGCAGAATGATAAATGCCAACATGATCAAGTATTGACCATTTGGGATAGTAGTCATTTTCATTTTTTTGTCATCTTAAAAATGCTGGTCTATCATCTTTGTAATGTTCTTTATTTTGCTATGTCATTGAAAGGTTACCATTAATATTATCCTTGTCATTTGTCTTTTTTTTTTAAAAAGTGAGTTGCTAATAAATTTTTATAAAAAATGCAAACCACCAAGTTTTGGCTAGAAGCCACAACAAATCATAACTTTTAGGTATGGGTGATTAATTATATTTTAAGTTTTATGGAATGATCATTTTGTTTGTTGCATGGTCAAAGAAGATTGATTGGATAGTAATTTTTAACTTGGTCAATCTTTGCATAAGTTTGGTTAAGATATTTAGTTTTGTGCTATTCTCCATGGTCATAAGATCAAGGACCCTAGTGCATTGCATGAAAGAAAATTGTGCATGTAATACGAAGACCATGTATGGAAGATCTAAGGCAAATCTAGTTCAAGGTATTGTTGTATTATAGTTGTTGCATTTTTTTTCCACTTTTATAGTTGATATGGTTTCAAATATTTCTTCTTTTTCAATCCAATAAGAGACACTACCATAATCATTCTCATTGGCATACGTGGAGTAATTTTTAGGCAGGGTCTAATAGAGTTTATAAGTAGCTTGATCATGCTATGCTTTTATCATAGTCCATTTCTTCATTTGTTAGTTGTTTCTATGTTCTAGTGGAGCCTTTGATGAATGTTTTCCTTTCTAACTACTTTCCCATTCAGTTTTGCATTGAATGACAACTTGTTAAACCCGAGGCTAACAAGATTCAGTTCCTTCTTTTCACTTCCTTGTTGACTCATTAGCCCATGTTGTCCCACATCTGATATGTCTAGAATCTTGATCCTTGTCCCATTTAGTAGATAGGTTGGATTGATTAGTGGAATTGTGCTATCAATTGCAGCTCCCATTTCTTGCAGATCTATGGCCACTGAATGTCTAGGTTTCACTGCCACTTTTATGAGGACACCACCTTAGAGCTCCTCCAAGCCACTACCACCCTAAAAAATAATCCATTTGCTCTAGCTTTGCAGATGTGGGTCACCAAGATTTGGCAGTAGAAGCAAATTATTGATAGTCATTCTACCAAAGGTGCTTATATAAAAGCCCACTTCCATTGGATTAAACTAGGAGATAGAGGTTCTAAAGAGTTTTTTTCAGGCTCTTCATGTTCACTACACTTCCTAGGCCATTAGACAAATCAAAGAAGGCCATTAGCTTTTGACCAAACTTCTTGATATCCTTTAGGATTTTGGTCATCATTATGAATCAATTTTCAAAGCTCAAGAGAATTCCCCTGAACATGAGTTGCAAGCTTTGCAAGAATTTCTTAGGATTGTCTCTTGTCAACTTTTTACTTCTTAGTGAGTCTTGTTGGTGCAGAAGCACCTCGAAACCTGAAGAATCTAGAAGATTCCCTACATTTTATGTTATGTACAAGTGTTATGTTATAAGACCTTAGTGCCACTTTGAGTCTAGTTGGCCGAGTAACGGCATAATGTTGAGTTGTCAAGGAAAGAATTGTAACCGAACTGTAGTTTTGTAACTGTTCGACAGTGGTGGTTCGTTTCCATCTTGTATAACTGTCGCAAGAGTCTTTTAATAGGTGGTCTGTAGATAGACAAACAGATAGAGAAGAAGAAAAATCTGTATTAATATTTAGAAGAAGGAAATAAAGAGCTTCAATTGTTTTGGTGTAACCCTGGGATGTAGTACGGAAGCATTCCACTGGTTGAGGTTTCTTCGAAACCAGTGGAATGTCTTCCTTAGAGTAGGTTGTTTTTCTGTTACGTAGTTTAGTGTTTCTGTGTGTTCTGTTCAGTTACAATGTGCAGAGAAGGGATTAGCATTCATGTGTATACGTTCATTGTATGTCGGAACAGTTTGTGCATATACTGTGTTTGTATGAAGATACAATTTGTGAGTATCTGTCATTTGTATGTCGCAAACAATATATGTGTATCCAACAATTGCATTTCATGATTGTATGTATGAGCGAATGTACATTGTTAATGTACATTGGGGTAGATACAAATGTTTACCGGTAGTAGCGATCGCAGCGGAAGGAAATACAAAAGAGTTACCGGAAGTAGGAGGTCATGTATTGTGTGGCCGAAGTCATCGGCAAAAGAATCGTCATCGGAGGAACTAAAATCGGCTGGCCCGACGGTGAAAGTCTCACCGATGATTGCCTTGACCTAAGGCATCAGGGTGAGAAGGAGTGTCGGCGGAAGAGCCTCAGGTTTGACCGAAGAAATGTATCTGACCGACAACAAAGTCTTGTTAATGCATCGACAAGAGTAACCACATCGGGAGACTCACTAAAAGTTAGGCCGATAGTATCGGTCTAGCCGATGGTTCTAACCATCGGGAAGAGGTGATGTATCGGCCCAGGAAGAATTAGACTCACCGATAGAAGGTGATCTTGCCAATCGTGTTGTATCGGGGTAACAATTGGTTGGTCCCACCAATGATTAAGCAGTGTGTGCGCAGAGAGGGGTCATCGGGGTGAGTAACATCATCGGAAGAAGAAAGTTACATTGGGCCGACGGTAGGAACTCTCACCGATCGGGGTGAGATTCGAGAAGTCTTACCGACAGCTATGTGTTAGACTCATCGGAGTGAAAGAGACGTCGGTGTGAAATTTCTTGAAGCGGCCGACAACCATTGTCAGCCCAATAAGGGCATGTCGGCGAGACATTTGGTATTATCATGCCGATGGACACATAAGAGAAACCGCTCATCGGAGTGAGATGACTTATCGGCGAAGGAATTTATGAAGTGGCCGATGATTTATGTCAAGCCGATCGGGGAGATCATTATGAAGTGTTGCCGATGGAGAAGCGGAGTTAGACGCTCATCGGTGTGACCGATAGCATCGGCGAAGGTCTTTTTCGTTTGACCGACGGTGTATAGTCTGGCCGATAGGCAAGAATAAGTATTTTTTGGTGTGACTTCTACCTTATCTGGCCGATATACACTATAATGGCTATTTTGTGGGCTTTTCAAGGATTATTCACCTGTTGTGTATGTTATCTGGTTTTGCTCTGCATCACTTGTTTCATCAATTGCTCTCCATTTTTAATCTTTAGGAAGCTGTGTTTTATATATCTAATGATAAAGATCCCATTTGTGATGGTTTTCCTCATGAGTTCTGCAAGGCTCTTTGGGACTTGGTTTGAGAGGATATTCACAAAGACTATCTTGAAGCATATCATTCCAATTCTTTAGGAGAAATTATAAACAAAGGAAATATTAAGTTCATACCTAAATCAGGAGATCCTAAGGATATCTATAACTAGAGTTTGATTACCTTGCAAGTAATGTTTCTTACAAGATCATAGACAAGGCTCTTTCTTTGAAGTTATGTCATATTCTTCCTCTGATTGTGCATTTAGAACAAACTAGTTTCATCAAGCCTAGATATATTCTAGATAATATTGTTATAGTCTAGGAAGGAATGGATTGAGCTAGGTGTTTATAGTAGCAATCTCTATTCATCAGATTTGACTTTGCTAAAGACTATGATCATATTGAGTGGCCTTTTATCCTTGCCATGCTCCAAGATTTAGGATTTAGGCCCCACTTCTTGCAATCTATTTGAATTCTCTTCTCAGAGGCCTCTACTTGCCTCACCATTAATGGTCATCAATCTAATGCTTTTGGTCCTTTTAGGTCTATCCACTAATGTTACCCTTTACCCCTTGCTCTTTATGGGCTGGTTAGTTGCCTAAGGATTTGGCTATCTCTTGGAAAGTTCTATAGATTAGAATCTAGTTAAAGGTATTTCTTTGCCCAATTCTTTAGCTCAACTTGTAAATGGGAATTTTTATGATGAATCTTTTCTTATGCTCCTAGAAGAAGGTAATATCAAGCTACCTTTGCATTTTATAGATATTTTTTGTAAGGCTTTGGGCTCTAATATTTAGTGTCATAAAACTCAATGCTACAAGCAATCTTTTCTATCTAAACCTCCCTGGTTAGAATATTTTGGGTGGAAGTGGATTGAGCATGGATAAATCTTTAGATTGCTTGGCATTCCTTTTTCTTTTCAATCCTTCTCCTCTGCCCTATGGATGGCTATTATTTAAAGAATTAAAAATAAGTTAGCCTATTGGATTACCAAACCTCTCCTCCTGATAGGGAAATTTTAGGTGTGCTCTAATATTCTTGTGACTACTCATGTTTATTACTCTTCCTACTTAGTTCCTTATTAAGCTTCTTACTAGAAGATTGAGAAACGTCTCAAGGATTTTCTTTGGGCCTCCTTTGAAAATCTTAGAGATTTTCATCAAATTACTTGGGAGTTTTGTTATCTTCGTCATGATTATGGAGGATTAGGATTGATTTCCACTTAATGAAAAGCCTTGTATTTGTGTGCCAAATGAATTATCCATGCTCTTGAAGGAAAATAAGCTTAGAAAATTTTTGTGGACCATTATATTTGTTCAAGCATTCCTCATGGGAGGCATGCATATAAGGAGATTGGATTTCACACCCTTCTTATTATGCAAGAGCATGTCCAAATTCAAGGTACTTTTGTGATGACAAGAATATAGAGAGCCTAGGAAGCTATCAAGCCTTGACTTGTCTATAATGGAAAGGATTTTTTCTTTAGTCATTCAATTAACCAGTAATGTATATTATGGTCTCCTATTCTAGCTTATCAAGATCACCCTCTTTCTTTAACTCCTTGGGTCCAGGGTTTATGCTTTTTCAAGAGGGGAATAAAATTCCTTTTGTATCTTGTTTCCAAAATAACTCAAAATTTTCTTAAATATCCTGTAGCCAAAGACAAGTTTCATTTATTCAACCAAGACTTTCAAACTTTCCAAGTTGTCATTGATTCTATGCCATCAGATATGATTCATAATGTGGGAGTTAGTAGTTTCAAGCATTTGTGGAAAGCCTAGAAATGGTACCCTAATACACCATTTCATAATTATAATACCTGTAAGGGATATTCTTGGATTTCTCACCACCTACCTATTGTGCCTATTTTAAGCCAGAGATATCTATTGCAATCTCTTTTAAGTGTTTGGCAATGCAAATTTCAAATAGTTTGGTTAGCTATTATTTAGCTAAAGCTTACTCATTTGCCTAGTGCATTCTTTTCCAAGGCCGTCCAATTGGGTTTAGACTAGATCATATTGAAATTAGAGATCCTTGATGCCCATTTTGTGGTCATCAAGAGACTCTCAAGCATCTTTGCTAGTTCTACCCTAGAGTTCAAGTTGCTTGGGCTTCGATTGATGACATTTTTAGACCTTTCAACCTAATTTATTTTCTTGGCATACGGTTTTATTAGGGGATTGGGCTCAAATTGCCCCCAAATATACCCAAAATTTAGCATGCTTTTAGGGTGATTTTTTTAGCATATGGAAATATAGGAATTCTGTATTGTTCTCAAAATGTCTAGTTGATCGTAATTTTTCTTTGTACACTAAAACTATGATTTGTTCTAATATTCTTATCTAGATTCAAGTGCAAGCCAACAAGGTTTCACTTGAGGTGGTAAATCTTCAGGTTCCATTGGATCATTGGTGTAATGCCCTGTGGACCATGGCTAGAGTTCCCTTGACACTTGCTTCTAGTTGAGGCCATTCTCTACCTTATGGGTATTATTGAGGGCGTAGTCATTCTACTCATGAGGACTAGGGTGCTTACTCTCATGCCTCCTATCCTATTTTGATGTGTTCTATGGATCAAACATAGAGAGGGTGGTCTTAGCCCACTCACCACCACTTTTCTTCTCCCCAAGATCTTGTCCATGGGCTTAGTGGCTGGATGGATTCTAGAAAGTTTTCTCGCTTCCAGGCTCTTGCAAATTTTTTGTATTGGTGACAATTATCCCTTTGTTGAAGATAAAGAAAATAACAAAGACAATGATGCTTGGGAACCCCCTATGTATATGTAAGACCCCACCCAAAAACCTGGATGACTGAGATCCTCCTCCTTCTCCTTCTAGTGGTATAGATCTTTCCGCATAGCAGTTTGTTTGTGACTTTTTTGTTCTAGGTTTATCTTCATCTATACTTTGCGGTTTGTTTGTGACTTTTTTTATATATTAATATGTGTAATATTATTTTATAAATAGTAATATAGACACTTATTCATCAATAGAAATTGTAGACACCTAAAATTGTCCACTCTTTATGTCATCCTTAAACATCCCTAATTCATCCCGAGACTTCTCTAAACCATCACTAATCATCTCTAGACACCCCTCAAATGCATTTTCTTGACAATTAACTGAATAAACACATGTTTAGATAGTTAATTGATCAAATCCCCTTCAATCTTTGATTTTACAATATTTTATTGTCAAAATCACTATTCATGTACTATTTACTATTCATCCATACTTGTATCGGTACCTACATCGATACTTATCCCTAGCCAAAATGATTTATTAATCATTTATCCCCTTTCTCTATAGTCCAAACATTAGATAAATTTAAATTATATATTATCCCCTTTTCCCATCCCATGAATTAAGTAAAGATTTATATTTATTTAATTCCCTATTTTCTACACTTTTTATTAGGTCAGCTAAACCTAATTAACTAACCTAATCCCCCACTTGGACAACCTAAATCCTAATCTAATCTTAGTCAAATCCTCTCCATTCCCCCAAATGTACAAAGGCATGGCCTCTTGTACATGTCCACATGGCCTTCTTACAAAGGCATGGTCTAGGTCCTTTGTATAAAGGTCCTTTTGTCCTCCATCCCCTTTTCGTCCAATTTTAAATTGGGCATGTACCCATGCTTCCTAATTTAAAATTCAAATTGAATCCAACCCATACCTCCCATCTACCAAGACAATCTTATCCATCCATCTTCCCAAGGTCAAATCTCAACCCTTGATTCCTCCTTGACCAAGGACATCTCCCACCCACCAATTTCATCATGACACTTGGTAATCTCTCCTTGCTTGAGAGATCTCAACAATCCTCCACCCTTGATCTTTCAATCCAATCTTGATCATCCAATCCCCATCCAAAAAATCTATAAATTCACCCTTAAACCAAGCATTTTCAAGACTCCATGAGAAGTAAAGTTATGCTACTATTTTGAGGAGTCGTCCACACATCAACAACACCAAGGAGCACATCCACACAAAAAGGGTTAGCTTGTGAGGTGAACTACATATTTTACGTGTCATGTTTTATTTATTTCCTTTATGCTCAATACAATGTGTATGTGAGCTGAATGAAGTAGGTAAATCCTGTTTTAGTCTATTTCTTGTGTTCATTTCCACATGCATACATTTGGCATGCCCAGTGGGACCCCCACCCCGCTAATCTAATATTTTTGTGAGTTTCTTGTCAAGTGTTGTCATGTAGGTTACAATAGTGCCTATACATGTGGATCGGTGCCTATGCCTCTACTATCCGTGGCTGCACTATGTGGTTCAACACCTGTGCCTCTTTTGTTAGCACCTATCTCCTAGATTGTAGTGCCTATGTACTAATACACTCTATTTTGTAGGCTACTCCTAGTTTAGCGCATGTGTTTTGTCCATCAATGCCTACAAACTTCAAACGTCATTTCAATTATTTCATGTCTTGCAATTCCACATCTAACAATTATAATTGATTTGATTGCATCTCTGACAATCCCTAATAGGCTATTTTATGGATCTAAATTTTTTTTTGTAGGTTTCTCATCAGGTTGCAGGTCACCCATCATATCATTGTTGGATCAGTACATGTGCAGTTAGGATCAACGCTTGTGTAGTTGGGTTCAACACCTCTACACTCAGGTATATGCTTTATGTTTTAGCACCCACATATCAACTTTTAGCACTTGTGTGTTAGTTTTTGGTTCTTGTGTTTTCCTATTTAGTGTTCGCATCATAGATTAGCACCCATGTCATAGATTTTAGTGCATGTGTCTGCCTATTCATAGATTAGTGCTTGTTTCACAGTTTTTGGTGCCTGTGTCTACCTATTCAATGCTTGCATCATAGATTAGCGCCTATGTAGCCTCTGTCAGTGCCTGTGCATTCTCTGTTAGTGCCTGTGCCTATTCTAGTTCCGGTCCTTGAACTAACATATTTTCTTGGACTAACTTTTGTGATTACAACATTTTTTGATTGTCCAAGATATCTCTAAGACTACTAATCATTTGTGGTTGCAACCCCACTTGTCGAAGGACCTAACATCTTTTTTCCACTAATCTAGGAACATTTCTTTTTGGGATTAAAAAGAACTTGTTTGCTTTGTTTGGGGTCAATCAAGGTATATGATCTCACTTTGCACTTCACGTGATATTAGGAATCAAAAACCTTGATTTGATCTAACCTTTGTTGTCTTTGTTCATCCCAATTCTTTTGTGTGTATGCTCTCTCCTCGCACCATTTGGCAATCTTGGAGATTAAAAACACCTTGAATTCTTTCCTCTAGGGGGTCTACCTTGGATTTCATCACCAAGGGGATGACCTCAACCCTCGTGTTCCAGAAGGGTATACAAATTTGGAAGAGAATCAAAATAATCTTCCATTGGGGAACATTTGTCATTTGGGCGAAGCTTGCAAGAACTTTATAGCTTGCAAAGTGAAGGAGGAGAGTGGGTTACCCTCTTGCACCACACCATTAGACATACCCCTTATTTCACAGACATAAGCCTCACACACCTTAAGTGTATCGAGGATATCCCCTAGAAGCCCATACATCCTAGATTAAGACCCTTTAACCGTATAAGATTGTAATGCACCAGATACTAGTTAGGCTTGGGAAGTTACTCACCACACAAGCCACATTGATTATATCACCAAGTACAAATGCACTCTAGAAATGGGTGTGCGTGCCATGTATTCTCTCCCCTTGTGTCATAAAGAGATACTGGGTGATCAAAAGTAGTTAGTTTCCTCATCATGGGACTTGCACATTATGCCTAAATAAAGGCAGTGAGGTGGGATTATTATCTTATACACACCTATTTTACTAAATCTAGGGTGTTGGTGTTTTTGACAAGTCTTAATCGTTGAAACATGTGAATCCCCTTAAATCCAAATCAAATCCAAATCCTTTGCAAGAATTATGCGTGTATGAGTGAATTTTATTTGCAAAGTTGCCTAAGGTCAAGCACCTAGCCATCCTTAATCACCTCTTAATAACCCATCTTAATCCTTGTCCACATCATCCATTTTCCTAATAAAAATCCAAATAATCCATCTTCCTCTTAATCCACATTATTCTAATCCAATTTATTCCTAATCCACCTTATCTCAATCCAATTCCTCCTAATCACTCATCTAATTATCCAATTTCATGCTAATCATTATCCAAGTCATCCAAGTCATTCTCCAAATCCATCATCATTAGACCCTAATCAAATTCAATTTGCTAATTCAAGACAAGGTCCTAATCCTAATACATTATCCACCTCATCCATTTCCTAATCATCATCATTATCCTCATCTAATCCCATCATTTGAGCTTAATTAATTCCCATATTTGAGCTTAATGCCATCCTATCATTCTAATCACCTTCTACTCCAATCATTTATCCATCATTCATTTTCCCTAATCATCCCTAAATCCATATCCTAACCCATTTTCCATTATCCTAATCATATCACTTTTATCCCAATCCAATTCTTCATCACCATCTTAATCCCATCTTAATCATAATCTATTTTTCCTCATCCCAAAGCACTTCATCCAGTTATCATAGTCCAATAATCTCCTCCTATCATTATCTTAATCCATTTATCTCCCATCTCTAATCATCTCATTCAAATCCCCCTAAACATAATCCTATTATTGACCTTAATCTTTCATCCATTTTCCTCCTAATCCACATCATAATACATTTCCAGGTAATCCAATTCTCCATCTCCATCCTAATTCAATCCTAATCATTTCCTCATCCTCTTAATCCAAATCCCTTATCCACATAATCCCAAGTCTGTTCCACATCTAATCCAATCCATTATCCTAGCCATCTTATCCTAATCATCTATCCCTCTAATCCTACATCCATTATCCACCTCATCCATTTCCTAATCATTATCATTATCCTAATCATTTCCATCACTTCAACTTAATCCAATCCCTTCATTTGAGCTTTATCAAGCTCATGCACAATCCACATCATAATCCACTTAATCCCCTTGCATCTCAATCCTAATCAAATCCACTTATCCCCCATATCAAATCAACCATCCACTATCCATTATTCCTTTAACCATCCTTCATCATAGTTCAATTCTAATCCTTAATCTAAAAACCATCATTTGCAAATCAAAATTTGGTTAAGGAATTAACCACCTTCAACCCTCTCCAAATCCTAATCACAACCCATCTTATTTTATCCAATCCATAATCATTTGCCTCCAATTATCCTCCAAATCACTATCCAAGGGGCCCTTGGCCTAATCCTTAATCCAATCCAATCCAATCCAATCCAAATATCAAAGGGGCCTTGGCCTAATCCACAATCAACCTCAATCAATCCAAATCTAGTCAAGTGTCATACATTGTTGACCTTGACTAATCAAATCAAATCAAATCCATCCTAGCATAAAGTGTCATATATTGTTGACCTTGATCAATCTAAAATCATCCAATCCCAATTAATCCAAATCAATCCAAGCACCCCTCTAATCCAAAATCCAAGTCAATTTCATCATGTCATCCTACATCACATCATCTTAAATCCAAATATAATCATGACTTCATATGATGATGTCATTGACCAAGCTAAACTCAAAATCCTTGATGAAATCATTTCAAGAAAGCTTGCCATAAACTATCCTCACCCATCTACATGCATGCAAGCACCTTATGACCATGCATTGGCTAGCACAAGCTACACCCAACACTTAATTTCATATCTTATGGTCATCCCTATGCTACCCTTGACAAGGGAAATCCATTATATCCCCCATCCACATCCCAACATCCATCCCAATATGAATTCCCCATCACCTCTACCTCTTATCCACATTCTTCTTAGCCTTATTCAATTTGCCCAAATCTGTCCTCTCCTTATCCAAATCCATCCTCTCCTTTTCTAAATCTTCCATATCTCTATCCACTATCTCCTTATCCACCAACTCCGTCATCTACTTTGTCATCCAATCCACCATCTAATTCACTATCTAATTCTCCTACTAAATCCAAACCATCCTTTTCCAAGGACTCCTCGCTAACAGTATTGAGAAAAATCATGAAAAAAAAACTTGTGGATTCATGTCATCCTACTCTTCCCCAACCACATACATGTTTTATTGATGACCAATCATCCACATGATGCCCATCAAAACAACATCACCATCTTCCTCCATTTTATCCAAAATCCTATCCAAAAAATCACCCTCTCCTCCATCTAGCCCATCCAAGGAGCCCAGTCAAACTACATACTCCTCCCCCATCACACCATCCATGCAACCCAACTATGTCAAGATCCTAGTCCAAACCATGTTGAAACACCCACCCCCTTTCTTAATCATGATCCAAGCATCCCGTCTATTCCTATTCCTGATCTCGGACCATCTCCTATTGATCCCCAATCATCTTGCTACACCCTTAATCCTATTTGTGTTTATGTTATGAGTAGTCAGCTTGTGGCTACCTTAACTCCTAATTATGATATATAATCATTATTATAGTCAATTTAAGGTTATTAGGTTGGCCTAAGGGTTATATTTAAGTTTTTAAGTTGGCCTGGGTGGCAGCAAGGCATAATTATGTATATATAGGAGCTAGTGGTAAGTTTGTAATCATCATATTGTGAATTATATTCTTCATTTGGAGAATTTTGGAGGTTTCTCCCTCGAAGTGGCATATTATTATCAAGTATTTGCAACATATTTCCTATTATATACTTCTTTTGTGAAATTTGTTTCATTACACACCCCCCATTAATCCTTTATCATCTCCCATCAACCTTTTACCATCACCTATCAACCCCATCCCAAATCCATCATACTATCCTCTTGGTCCTGATACCTTTATCTATGGTGGTTCTCTCATAGGAGAGGAACAACTTTCTTCCACCACTCATCCCCCTCCATCTAATAATGGATTCACTTCTTGTTTCTAAAATAACACCCATCCTATCACACATTGTATGCTCCAACACATGAGCTATCAAGGTAAACACCTAGGCCTTCATGAAAATGACATTTTGGAGCCCATCCATGTCAAAATCCACCTGCGTGCACATGGCCTTATCTCTACATCCCAAGGTAAACAATCCAAGCATGTTGGTACCACTGACACACCTTCCAAAATCTATTCCTTCAATTCCAAACCCGGTGCATCTCATTGCACCTCTAAATCATATGCTGCCATCCCTCCTCCATCTTATTTCATCCATCAATTTGAAAAGCACGTGACCATAAATCTCCCTACCACACTTCCTCCACTACTCCCAACTCCTAATATCTCCATCCTCAAGTCCCCCAATCCTCCCACCCTTAATAACCCCATCCATAAATCTTGATCCCCAAAAATTCCTAATCAAGATCAACGAAAGCACAAACTGTCCAAACATGAAGCTTCCACTAAATACATGGGATTAAAAAACCATAATTTGGATGCCTCCCTACATAAAACACAAAATCTGCAAAATTCTAAAGAGTATCATTCAATAGGGCATCGATACACAAAATCCAATAAAAAATGCAAAAGGCTACAAAATCCCACACCCCAAAAAACAACAAAAATTGGTGTGGATCCCTAAACAAATAATGATAAATCCAAGTAGAGAATCCACATCCCCTTCCATCCCCAAATCCCAAAAATCTCATTCCCTATCAAAAAATACTAAAAATCTTAAGTCCATTTGGGTCCCTAAATTCCCAAATCGGCAATCCCCCAGTCCTTCATCCTAATCCCATAATAAAACATCTCCATTATTCCCCACTCCCCCTCCAAATCAAAAGATTCAAAATCCATTATGGTGTGTGCAAGCATTGGTCTTGATTCCTATCACGACATTCCCACATACCTTCATCCCCCCATCATATATCTCTTATCCCACATATCTTCCCCATCACATCCCTATGGTCCATGCTTTTGCATAATGCCCCATTTTTCCATCATCCATCCATACCAGATCAGTAATACACATCATGATCCATATCACTCCATCTCCATCTCACATAGTCCCCTACCAACATACATGCACCTATATAACATTTGACATGGTCCATGTGCAACACTCATCCAATATGGTACACTTTCCCCTTGTATGGAAATTGATGCTTGAGTCCCTCTCATCCAACATATCATCTTCTTCCTTTATCCAAATCCATCCATCCCATCCAAATAACAAAAGCAAAAAAAATAGAAAGAAAAAAAGAAAAAATCCCAAAGCTAGAAAAAATAAAAAAAGTATAGAGAAATAATTCGTCCAATGGTGAAAAACACTCCTCATGGCACCTTTAAAAAGTACTACATGATGAAAACCCCTTGTGGGTGTCATGTGTAATCCTTCCTCTATTTGCACCCTACACTTGGGGACAAATCTTGCCTAGCCTATCATTCCCCCATCCATCGCATATCCTCATCCTATCATCCTATCCATCCACTTATCCATTACCATCCTTCACTATCCCTATCCACTTATCCTATTTTTTCCTATCCACTACATCTTCCTATCCATACTATCATCCTTCCATCCTCCTTCCTCACTTATGATCCTTTTAAGGACAAGGGCCAAATATATAAGACATGCCTTGGACACACCTTGACATACCTTCCTTCCAAGAATACCCTATAATGTCCATCC
This sequence comes from Cunninghamia lanceolata, assembly GCA_027924645.1. Classification (NCBI taxonomy): domain Eukaryota; kingdom Viridiplantae; phylum Streptophyta; class Pinopsida; order Cupressales; family Cupressaceae; genus Cunninghamia; species Cunninghamia lanceolata. The sequence continues at coordinate 1,444,090 of BSBN01000892.1, forward strand.
ATTTCCCTCACCATCATAACACCTCATAATGAACAACACATATCTAAGCGACATAGTCCTTAGAGATCACACCCTTTTCGTCTATCCACTATCCTACCCCCTCTCCCATCTCTCATCCCACAGTCCCTTTGGTGGTTTTATAACATCACCAATTCACACCACTAACAAGTTATCTAGCTGGTCACTCTATTACATCCATCCATCCAACATCTGTCATCTTCTATCACCTACCTATCCTCCCTCATCCCCCTATCCCCCTATCCCCACCTCCCCATCCTCCCCTCCCCTGACCGTGATTTTGATAGCTTGAATCCGGTCTAAGCACTCTATTCCCCTCCTTTATTTCCTAATCACTTCATTAGCCTATTCACACCAACCATTATCCCTTCATCCTTTCCTTTTTACTCCCTATCCACTATCCACTGACTTATCAATTATCCCATTACCCTTACCTATCCACTATCACCTATGCATTATCCTTTTATCATTAGTCTTTCCTATCCACTATCCACTATCACCTATCCATTATCCACTATCCCCTTATCATTTCATCCTCATCATCCTCTCATGCCTCGTCGATAGACTCAACTTTCCATTGTCATTGGTAGCTAACTAAAGGCTACATACATGCAAACCAATGCATCTTGCTCCCAGAAATCCAAATCCCTTAAATATCCAAATCTCCCTAACATCCAAAATTACAATAACGTCCTTATAAATGTGCATCACAATCTAACATCATAATCAAAATCATCCAATCACATCCATGGTCTTGTTACCAGCCTTGCTGCCCTTTGATCCAAATCATCCATCATCATCATTAGGATATATTGTTCCCAATCCTCATGTTGTTCTTATCATCAAAAACACAATCCAACATCATCAATCCATTCATTTTTGGCTTTTCAGATTGACTAGGGGCAACATCATGTTTGTGTTTGTATTGTTTTTTGTACATGTGCACGCTTGCTTATGTATGTGCATTATCTTTTATCTTGCATTAGTATGAGTCCCTATAACCTACCTGCCACAGTGGTATCATGGTCTTCCATATCATGGTGCTATTATGGCATAGGGTTGCTTGTGACCTTATCGGTTGGATTTTATGCATGGGACACATTCTAATCCTAGTTCCATATACCTTGGTGCATAATGTCTCATGCCATATAAAATAAATATGTCTCTCATTTATCAGTGTAGCATAATGCATAATTCATGGAGTCAATAAATTTGCTTGCATCTATCCCTTTCATACATTTTTGCTTCATCACAATCTTGAGCCTGTCGAGAGAGTTACTGTACAGGCTATTTCCAGGAGGGTTTGGATTGACACCCTACATCCCTCTTTAGAATTCTTGTCTAGCATATTTTCTAGGAGGTTTGGGTTGAACATCTCTGCCACTTCCCCATCTTGCATCCATCCATTTTTCCTCAATCATTTCATCCCATCCTTCTATCCCATCATTTATCCTATCATTTATCCCCCATCATTCTCTTCCTCTAATCCCTTACATCCAACCTGTCTTATTCTCCCATCCATGTGGTATTTTAAATTACACTCTCTTCTTTCTAATCCGACACTCTTCATTCTTCAAGAGTGCACTTGTGTTCTTCAAACCTATCGGCCCTCTTAAGGAGGCATCATCCCTATAATCATCCTTACCATCATCTCTCCTTGTCACTCTTGCTTCAAGTGGCTGGGGCATATTTATCCCTAATCCTACCACCTTCTTCTAATACTATATAGCACTATATTTTATCTTTCTTTGAAATGATGTTGCTTCGCAACACTATCTCAAAGAGGGGCAAAGTGTAGACACCTAAAATTGTTCATTCTTCATGTCATCCATAAACATCCCTAACTCATCCCCAAACTTCTCTAAACCATCACTAATCATCTCTAGACACCCCTAAACTACATTTCATCCACAATCAACCAAATACATACATGTTTAGATATTTAATTGATCAAATCCCCTTCAATCCATGATTTCAAAATATTTTATTGTCAAAATCACTATTCATGTATTATTCACTATTCATCTATACTCATATCGGTACCTACATCGATACTTATCCATTCCAAAAATATTTATTAATCATTTATCCCCTTCCTCTATAGTCCAAACATTAGATAAATTTGATTTATCTATTATCCTCTTTTCCCATTCCATGAATTAAGTAAATATTTATATTATTTAATTCCCTATTTTCTACACCATTGATTAGGTCACCTAATTTTAATTAACTAACCTAATACCCACTTGCACAACCTAAATCTTAATCTAATCTTGGTCAAATCTTCTCCATTCCCCCAAATGTACAAAGGTGTGGCCTGTTGTACATGTCCACACGGCCTTCTTACAAAGGCATGGTCTAGGCCCTTTGTACAAAGGTCCTTTTGTCCTCCATCCCCTTTTCCTCCAATTTTAAATTGGGCATGTACCCATGCTTCCCAATTTAAAATTCAAATCAAATATAACCCAAACCTTTTCCTCCAATTTTAAATTGAGCATGTACCCATCCTTCCTAATTTAAAATTCAAATCAAATCCAACCCATACCCCCCATCTACCCTTGATTCCTCCTTGATCCAAGGACATCTCTCATCATGACACTTGAGAATCTCTCCTTGCTTGAGAGATCTCAACAATCCTCCACCCTTGATCTTTCAATGCAATCTTTAACCATCCAATCCTGATCTAAAAAGTCTATGAATTGATCCTCAACCCAAGCATTTTCAAGACTCCATGAGAAGTAAAGTTATGCTGCTATTTTGCGGAGTCACCCACACATCAACAACACCAAGGACCACATCCAAAAAACAAGGTTTAGCATGTGATATGAATGAGATATTTTTCATTTCATGTTTTATTGTTTTCCTTTATGCTCAATCCAAGGTGTATGTGAGGTGAATGAAGTAGGTTAATCTCGTTTTAGTGTATTTCTTGTGTTCATTTCCACATGCATATATAAATGCTCTACATGTTTTGACTTCATATTTCAATACTATGACTTTGAATTTAATTAGAATTTTTAATTACTTGTTGCATCTAACAAAAAGCTTGGTTTATTTATACAAGGCAATTGATAAATTAAATAGTAAACGAAGAAAATTTTCACTAGGATAAAATGGATTTTTGTAGTTTAAAACATATTTTTTGTGTATACCCTTCTCTATGAGAACTAATATGGATGCACAAATATGCCACCTTATAAATTTTTATTTCTTTTTATGTCCACAGAGTGGACCAATTGTAACTATTGTGTGCTATCATAAACAACTAAGTAGTGTTATGTTTTGTTTCTTAATATGAAAGGGACATTTGTTTTTGTATCTATCTTTTATTTTGATAATTTCACTATAGGGAACATCTATGCATACACAGAGCCATGTATTACTTGATGAGAACACGTATGGTGTGGATAATCCTTAGATTCTTTTTCATGCATTGTGATATGTGTAAGAACCAATTATTCTTTTAATAGATAATAACAACCATTTATATGGTAGTCTATAAGTTTACTTATGGAATGTATATTTTTGCAATAGGTATTAAAGAGGTAACACAAAAATATTTGTAGGTAAATTTGGACTCCATGTATGCCTCTTGTGTAATTTCATTAACTTTTGTCTTTTAAGCAACTGCATTGAATTTTTATTTTGAAACTATGTTCCAAATGTTTATCTTTGAAATATATGTAGTTTCTCCAATAAACTATGCCCATCTAGATGCCACACAGATGTGACAGTTCATAATGTTATTTATCAGGCTGTAGAAAGACTGTCATACTATAATCAGTTCTAAATGTGTTCTCAATTTAGGGAGTAGTAACTTCCTTGGGTTGTAGCCCTAAAACAAAGTCAGCAGGGAGTAGTAGCTTCCTTGGGTTGTAGCCCTAAAACAAAGTTGTTAGTTGAGCTTCATATATTGTGAGTTAATCCTCACCGTGGTTTTTCCCTTGGGTTTTCCACATATATCTGGTGTTATGTGTTGATGTGCATTGTGTTAATCTTTCATGTTTATATTAATGCTATAATGGTTAAGTTTTAATCTACTCCGGAGAAGTTAGAATTTGTTTAGGTATTGATTCACCCCCCCTCTCAGTATCCTGGTGTGTTCAACAATTGGTATCAGAGCCAAGTTCTTGTGAAGGAAGCTTAACCACTTGAGGAAGGTCTGGGATGGCACATAATGGATCCAACAAGATACCTAGGTTTGATGAAACAAATTATGCTTTTTGGAAGCTAAGGATGGAAAGTTATATCAATTCTCTAGGATGCAGTGTTTGGTAATCTGTCAAGACTAGTTACAAAGTTTCTGCTACTATTCCTACATATCCAGATGAAGTTAAGGAATATGATAACAATGCCAAGGCAAAGTTTGCTATCATGAGTGGGTTAGCTAATTTAGAACTTTCAAAGGTAATGAGTTGCAGTTCTGTTAAAGATGTTTCAGTTAAACTTGAAACCATTTATGAAGGAGATAAGAAAGCAAATCAAGCAAAGATGCAAATCTTCAAAAGCATATTTGAGACCCTAAAAATGACAGAGGATGAAGACATTGCTGGATATATGCTCTAGGTGAATGAAGTGGTCAATGGCATCACATGTCTTGGTGGAGAAGTGAAAGAATATGAGATTGTAAAGAAGGTTCTAAGATCTCTTCCCAAATCCTACAATCATAAGGTATCTCCTATTGAGGAGAATGTGGACTTGTATACATACACTATAGACAAACTATTTGGTTCCCTTACTACCTTTGAAATGAGAGAGTTTGGTAGTAATGCTCCATAGAAAGAAGATGATTTCAAAGTCAGTATGAAGACAAAGGATGAAGTTCCTAATGAAGACGAGAGCTCTGATGAAGTTGAAGAAAATTTTGTGAGAAGACTAAAGAAATACACTGGCAAATACAAAGGTAAGTTACCCTTCAAATGTTTCAATTGTGGAAAGGTTGGTCACTTTGCTTCTAAATGTCCTCTTAAAGAATCAAGGGGTAGTAACAAAAGAGACAAGTTCAAAAGAAGTCTATATTCCATAGAAAGTAGTTGTTCTTCAAAAGATGAGGGTCATGATGACTCAAATGATGAAACACTTTTCATGGCCTTGAGCCTTGGTGACAAAAAGGATGATGTTGGAAAATATGAGAAGACTAGTGCCTTGCAAACAAATCAAAACAATGACATATCAACGGTTGTATGGACTGATTTTCATGCAAGAGAAGAAGCTAAGGATTGGGTAATTGATAGTGGTTGCTCAAATCATATGACTGGTGATAAGGAGAAATTTATCAGCCTTGAGAAGTGGGATGGTGGTGCTATCAAGTTTGGTGGTGATGAGTTAGCACAAATCTGTGGAAAAGGTGCCATAACTATTGATGGGAAGAATAGGACTAAGAATGTCCTCTATGTCAAATGGCTTAAACAAAATATTCTCAGTGTCAGTTAGATGTGCAACAAAGGTTATAATCTCACCTTTCATGCCAAGGGTTGTGAAATCAGGAAGGCAAGGTCTGAAAAACTAGTTGCAAAAGGTATCAAGTCACATGGTGATATCTATCATCTAAAGGAGATAAATGGAAGAACATGTTTGTTGGCTCAATCCAGTGAGTGTTGGCTATGGCACATGAGAATGGGACATGCCAATTTTGATAATATGGTAAGGATCAGTTCTACTCATGTAATGAGAGCCTTGCCCAAGATAATAAAGCCTGTAAACACAATATGCAAGGAATGTCAAATGGGAAAGTAGACAAAGACAAGTTTCAAAAGCAAGGAGTATTCTTCTTCAAAGCCATTGGAGATGATTCACACTGATCTATGTGGCCCTACAAGAGTAAAGAGTCAAAAAGGTGAGAGGCATTTTATGTTGCTCATTGATGATTATTCTAGAATGACTTGGGTTACTTTCTTAAGAGAAAAATCAAATGCCCTTGATAAATTTGAGGTGTTCAAAGCTATGGTTGAAAATGAAGTGGATGCTAGGATCAAGTGCTTAAGGTCTGATAGAGGAGGTGAGTTTACTTCAAATGAATTTGAAATTTTTTGTGAAGATCATGGTATTAGGAAACATCTGTCAGCTCCTAGGACCCCTCAACAAAATGGGGTAGTGGAAAGGAAGAATAGAATTGTGCAAGAGATGGCCAGGGCAATGTTGAAAGATGCAGATCTGCCTGATATGTACTTGAAGGAAGTAGTTCACACTACTGTCTATCTAATTAAAAGAGTGCAACTGAGGGTCAATAGCACTAAAACCCCTTATGAGATATGGTATGGAAGACCTCCCACTATCAGATACTTCAGGATCTTTGGTAGAAAATGCTACATCAGAAGAGATGAAGACCTAGGAAATTTTGGTTCAAGAAGTGATGAATGAATCTTTCTTGGTTACTCAAACAAAAGCATGGCTTATAGATAGTACAACAAGAGGTTGGTAAAGATGATTGAAAGCACAAATTTCAAGGTAGATGAAGACATGTATCAGATCTCACAAGAATCAGAAGACTCTGAACTTATATCTTTCCATGCATTGAAGATGAAGAAGAAGAAATGAAAGAATAAAAGGAACAAGAACCAGAGTAGATGCCTAAGACTCTAGTAAAATCTATTTAGAAGAACCACTCAATAGATCAAATCATTGGAGATAAGGATGAAGGTGTGGAGATAAGGAGAAGGCTTGCCAATACACATGGGCAAGTAAACTTGTGTTTGTTATCAAAGGTAGAACCCAAAACACTTGATGATGCTAGCAAAGATGATGGATGAATAAAGGCAATGGAAGAAGAATTGGATCAGATTGAGAAGAATTGGACATGGGAATTAGTTCCCAGATGAGACAATAATAATGTTATAGGAATAAAGTGGGTGTTTTGGAAAAAGCTAAATGAAGAAGTTGAAGTTGTAAGGAACAAAGCATGATTGGTATGCAAATGATACACACAAGTTGAAGGTATTGAATTTGAGGAGAATTTTTCTTTGGTAGCCAGGATGGAGGCAATCAAAATGTTTCTTGCTCTTGCTTCTCATAAGAACTTCAAGGTATATCAGATGGATGTTAAGTCAACTTTTTTGAATGGTGATCTAGAGGAAGAGGTTTATATTGAACAACTAGATGGTTTCAAATTATCAGAAGATCTAGACATGATGTGCAGACTCAAGAAGGCTTTGTATGGTCTTAAGCAAGCACCTAGGGCTTGGTATGCTAGGCTTGACAAGTAATTACTTTAGTAGTGCTTCAAGAAAGGTACTACAAATATTAATCTTTACATCAAGGAAGAAGGAGACACGATATTGATAGCCGCAGTATATGTTGATGATATCATCTTTGGTGGAGATGATGATATGTGTAAGGCATTTGCAGAGGAGATGCAAAAAGAGTTTGAGATGTCTATGATTGGTGAGATGTCTTTCTTCCTTGGACTTCAAATTACTCAACTAGATGGTAGAATCTTTATTTCACAATCTAAGTATGTCAAATAATTGTTGAAGAAGTTTGGTATGAAGGATTCAAAACCAGTGAGTACTCCCATGGTCACATGATGTCACTTGAGCAAGGATGATGAGTCTCCGAAGGTGGATCAGACTTCCTACAGATCTATGATTGGAAGATTGCTGTACCTAGCTTCTTCTAGACCTGATATTATGCATGCAGTATGTGTGGTTTCCATATATCAAGCCAATCCCAAGAAAACACACGAGAAGGTAGTGAAAAGGATATTTAGATACATGAAAGGAACTCCAAATTATGGCTTATGGTATCCAAGAGGTAATGAATTTGATTAGAGTGCCTACACTGATGCTAATTGAGCTGGTTGTGTTGATGATATAAGGAGTACAAGTGGCAGTGCTTTCTTTTTAGGAAGCAGATTGGTTTCATGGTAGAGAAAGAAGCAAGATTGAGTGTCCTTATCAATTGCAGAAGCAAAATATATTGCAACAACATCCTATTGTACACAAGTATTGTGGATGAACCAAACCCTAAAGGATATCAAGGTATTATATGATGATCCCATTCTTATTTTGTGTGCCAATGCAAGTGCTATCAATAATTCCAAGAATCTAGTGATGCATTATAGAACCTGTTGTCATGAAGGATTGCACCCTGAATGCTAATCCTTTGCAAGCTTGGCAATCCCATGCAATATGGGAACATTCATAGATCTGGGTCTGTCTCTTTCAAGAATGAAGCTCTGAAAGAGCTGACTCCCTTTAAAAGCCCCTTTGGATCTGATAACTGATGAGGAAAGGAGATAGGAGAAACTTGAATAACTGAAAGCTGCAATAAAATTCTATCCTAAAAGGAGGTGATGCACCAATGTATAACTTGACATGCAATCTAATTCACAACTAATCTTCAATAACCTGTTCATATAACTTAGATTGATAGATTTCACCACATAAGTGTTTCATAGAAAAGCATGAAATAACTTGCACAATTTGTGACCTGTAATGAAACCTGAACATTGTATACATGCATTTAGTAAAATGAGACAAAAGAACCTAAAGGTTTCACAAAGGAAACATAGACAATCCTTTATCAAATCACTAAAATGAAGCAAGACACCTGAATCTGATAAGATAAACCCCTGATTATATTTGAAAATTAGCAGGAATCACTACAAAATTAACCATAAACTGATATTAAATAACCTGTAAACTGCTATTGAATATCAAATAACTATGTTAAAAATCTAAGTTACAGAACTGAGAGCTTCTTTGCAATATGCAAGAGAAAGCCAAAATAAGGAACTGAGGAAAAAAAAAAGTCTTTTTCCCTCTAATACATCAAAAGGGACCCCAAAGAGTCAAAAGGAGTCAACTGCAGTCCAAAATATCTCTCCAAAATGTGTCTCACAAGTAAAACTGAAAAGCCTCAAAAGAGGGCTCAAAACTGATGAAAACTAAGCTAAATTAGCTCCAAACTCTCTCTCATGATCAATTTGACCCAAAGGGACTCCAAGAGCACTCAATTTTTACCAAAAATCAAGGATAAACTCAAAATAGCTCCAAATGCATGAGCCTACCCTCAGTTTAACTCTCCATCCCTATTTTTGTATGATTGAGAGGCAAAATTAAATTAATTTAACAATTATTAAATGCAATCAATGCGATTGATTTAATAATTGCTATGTAATGCATGATACTCTCTTATGTTTATTACATAACAACTATTAAATCAATTTATAATTTATTGCATTTAATAATTGTTAAGTTACAAAATTTGCATATTGATTGTGTAAACATAAGAGGTAGAGTTAAACTGAAAACAATAATTCTTAGAGGCAAAAAATAACCACTCCCCTTGCACATGCAAAAATAATATTCTATTATGCCCTCCTTACTCATGAAAATAAACAAAACCCCTTTGGTCAACCTAGGTCAAAGGGCTCTCCATGCAAATTGATTCCATCTTTGACCTTAGTAATGATACTCCTTTTGACTTAAGGTTTCAAGAACCTTAACATTTGGAAATATATCATCGCCCTTTGATTCTTCACGGACACCTTAGCATAATTGTTAGGTTCTATGACTTAATGGTCTTGACCCCCGTGGCATTTGATTTGGCAATGATTTTTTAATGAAAGAAGTTAAGAAAAAACACACTCACAGCTAGGGTAGTTTTAGCAAAAAGAGATCAAACCCTAAAACATCATTCATTCTCACCGTCCATATTTGGAGCTCTGCTACACCATCATGCTGCTGTAGAGGGTTTGAAGGTTCACTCTACTATTTTGATGGATTCTGAAGGGTCTCATCCTATAGATCTCAGCCATCTTGTCATTTTGTTCTTCCTGTAAGTCATTCTTTACTTTCTCTGTGAGATTTTCATGCACAAAATGATGAGAATCTATCTTTTATCTCATTGTTTCTGTATATTGTTCTTTCTTTGTTGGCTCTGTGAGAAGAAGATGAAACTTAAAAAAACACTCTGTGAAAGAAGTATTTGCTTTGTTGTTGTATCTGCAATACCTCCTTTACTTGCTACCATGAAAACAAGGGTAAACTCATGCTTTGCTATAGGTGACTATTTTACTTTGTTGTTTTTATTCTCTGGCAAGGGCTTTGTGAAAAGAAAATATGAAACTTGGTCTCCTCTTTATCTTGTTGTTGCTGTGAGCAATATTTTCATCTTATTCTCTGTTCAGGCTCTGTGGATACAAATAAGACTTGGGTCTTTTTCTTCTATCCTGTGCATAACAATAATGAATGAAAATATTGAGGCATGATAGAAAAAATATAAAGGAATTGTTTGCATTTTGTTGTTCCATAGATCTATGCTTGTGATGCTTCACTTGACAGCTCCTATAGCTACTATTGTGTGTTTGATGTGTGCCCTTATAACTTGTGGATGATTGCCTGTACGCTGTTCCTTTGTGTTTCCTTGGTGACTCAGCTTTCATTGTGTGTAGGGCCTAAGACTAATTCAAAGCTCTTGTAGCAAATGTACACCTTCCTCTTATAGCTTTTGCTCCTCTTTATTTCTCTCATAATATTTCATTGTACACTTTGAGGTGACTGTCTTTGGTTGCTTCTCTTTATTGCTCTCATACTGTTTCATTGTACGCTTTGAGGTGCCTATCTTTGTTGTTCATATGCCTATTACTATGCATGATAGATACAGACGTTTGCATTTATGCCTCCTTCAATGTCAAGTGAACTTATTCATTTTGGGTCTGAGCATGTATGGGAATAGCTTTAACAGTGGCTAATATTGGCATATGTTAGTTCACTGTGCATTTAATCATTTTCACTATGCTTTATTCTATTCACTATCAACTGTACCCTTGAATGGAAACCATTGAATGTATTACTTATGTTGACACTTGGCAATAGATATCACAGTATAACCTCTGGCTAGTCCTTATAGATTGCCACTTTGCCTATCATGGTGATTGTGCATTTCCCAAAGGATTGTAACTTCCTTGTAATCACCTTTTGTCACTGCCTTATTAACTGTGACAAAAGTCTTCAACATATTACTATATCATTTCCACTCTATACACCTTGAGTTTATGCTATTTGCTATTTTTAATGCCTTGACTTTGAGATCACTATTCCTTCACTGATATACTTTACTGTCCTTTGCAACTGTAGCACCTCACACTTGGAGTTGATAGTTCTAATGAAAGAGTGGGAACTATACAAGGTTCACTGTCCATCACTTGCATTAGTTTATGTGCATTGTTCTTGCTCCTTAAGACCCTTGAAGGGTGGCACCTCATTGTATAAAGGAATGAAACTCATGATAATAAGTTATCATTGTTACTTGACTGTCCATAATGCATTAAGTGTTGAAGGCCCTTATTAATGAAATGGCATGGTGATTGTATCCTTTCATTTCTATAATGATATCATCATGGCATGGCATGAATCACAACTTTGTTGACTGAGAAATATATAAATGGCCTTGATCTTCATCATTTGACTGTATCCTTTGATTGTTGGTGACTGTGTCTATTTATATCTTGAAGTTCATGAATGAAAAGTAATGACTTTCACTACTTCTCACCTGGATTATGGTGTCCTCTACTGCCACTGTAACATTGTGTCCTCTCTTTTGCTACCTTTGGCATTGTCTGAGAGGTATCAACACTTGGTAACTTGATTATGCATTTGACAGTGATAATAATATGACTAAATCTTTATACTTTGCAAGTTTGATTGTGAAACTACTAATGCAATGTGATCAATGCACTTTGTATGGTGTCTTCCTGTGATCTTTTATTCAATGCGTATGTGCTTTTGTCATTTTTGCTTGACTGTCCATAACCATATAATACATGCCAATTGCATTTACATTCTCTACGTACTGTATTACTACATGATAACTGTACTTTGGCTCACATTAACCTTTTTCCTATGACATTGTGACTTTTCACTGAGGCTATCATACTTATGAAGTAGTCTAAGTGCTTTGCATGATCCAGATGAGTACTGTCTTCATCTAACTGTAAGTTGCATACAACAATATGCCATCATGACTGTCCTACTATACTTTGCATTTGAATCTCCAGTTGGTGCATTTATTGTATGATGTATCAATTTGTTGGTGATTGTCCTTGCTCTCTATGGCTTCTTGATAGTGACAAGACAAGGCATACGACCTCTTTTGTCACCTTGTGACCACCTATGCTAGGTACCATTATTAATGGCTGTCTTGCTACATGATGCATTGCTATACCTTCTACTTGCATTTACATACCTTGACTGTCCTTTTTGGTCATTGCATCAACAATGAAATATATCATTGACTGATTGCTATCCCTTTAAGGCTATCCTATTTCAGTATAATTGTACCACCATCATGGAAACTTTAGGACAGTCATTTTCTTTGGATAGTGATACACTTTTGATTGACAGTGACATCTTTGTTGATGTGAATGATATGATTATACCTGTACCTGCACATTCAACAAATATGTTTTATAAAAAACACAGAGGCTAAAGCCTTTCTCTTGATTTGTATGATCTGATGCTTCTCTTTTCTGATTCATGTCATGATTTGATATCTGCATCTCTTGTTTAGCTTGTCTCCTTCATTTTGTTCATTCCATTTTGCTAATTAGATATAGAATAGAAAGTACTCTTGACTTGATGTATATAAGATCAAGGATTGTACCCTAAGCTCTAACATTAGTTTTCCTCCTCCCCTTGCAGGTTTTCTCCTGGAGCTGCACTTGGACAACTCAAGATGCTTGTGCAACCTCCAACAACAGGATTTGTCATTCATCTAGGCAATGAAGGGTACCATCCTTATTTATATATATCTTCTTTTCATGTTCTGTACTTGCTCTTTTATCTCTTATCAGATACAGTTACTCCCATGGCTTGTGTGGGACTATATAAACATTTCTCTTTTGAATTTATCAGTTGTTTCATCTCATGTAATGACTTATGTGTAACTCTTTTGACAAATCAATTACATAACATGAACTAAACATTATTTGAAACATATGTTTATAATCATGAAAAATTGACAAGTTATAAGTACCTTTTTCTGAACTGCACTGAATTGTACTGAATGAACTGCAATAACACATTTGAAAACATGAACTGCAATGACTAGTTTAACTTCAATCACTTGTCATCCTTTGAATGTATCTTGCCTTGCTGAGGCATTTTCATTTATCTGGATTGTGTAATAGCTCAATTTGAGCTGTTACATAATTCTGATAACATGATTCTAAAACAATTCTTTGCCAAGATAGTAGATGTTGACTAGATGACCCATGTATTCAAGTTTTTTGTTACCCCTTTTGCTGACTGCTATCATAGCCCAACCTAATTGGGCTGCAAGCATAATTTGGTAACATTTTTGGTGAACTTTGAGGGGTGTATTCCTGCTAAACAAATATGATCAGTAGCCTTGCATATCCATTGGGCATATGAGTCCTTTCTTGGCCTGAAATACTTTGAAATCTATCTATAACTTAGCTGCTAAAAATTGAAACAAGAAAAAGACAAAAATTGAAAGCAAACTACAATGGCTTTGAATAGGGCTAGCTAGCTGTGGAACAACACTTCTTGGAACAACAAAACTAAAAAGAAACTAGTGTGCAATCAATACTTATTAACTGAAAAACTTCTATTCTACTATGGTACATTTGTAACCTTTTTCTTCTCAAAAATAGTGTTTGAGGTGAATCCCATTAATTGGGATGGGTAACACCTCACCTTCTATTGTAGCCAGCTAAAAAGCATTGTACTATTTGCATTCAATGATCATAAATGGGCCTGCCCACATAGCATCAAACTTGTTATGCTTACTAGGTCTACTTTTTAGCTCATCCTGCTTAAGAACAATGTCTCCTTCCTTGAAAACTCTAAAAGTTGCCCTCTTGTCAAATGTTCTCTTCATTTGCATTTGATACATCTCTAACTATTGGGCAATTTGCTTCATTATTTCTTCCAGTTCTACTAATGCAACAAACCGTACCTCCATAGGACCATCCTCCATGAACTTAAGTTCTTTCATAAGACTTAGGGCTGGTAGCTCAGTTGAGATAGGTAGCTTAGCCTCTTTACCATAAACTAGGACAAAAGGAGACTGACCTATTGACCTTTTAGGAGTCACTCTATTAGCCCATAAGGTTGATTTCAAATTTGAGTGCCAAGTTCTCTGGTTATCTTCTATTGTTCATTTGATGATCCTGATGAGACTTTTATTAGTGGATTCAACCTACCTAATCCTCTGAGGGTAGTAATTTGATGAAGTGCTTAGGTAGACACCATTTTTGATGGCCCAGTTAGTTATTTTTAGGCCTACAAAAGCCAATGCATTTTCTAAAATAATTGCATCTGGTACACCAAACCTGACCACTAAGTTTTCATAAAGGTTCAAAACAACACTTTCATTCACTTCTTTCAAAGCTATTCCTTCACTCAACTTAGTAAAATAATTAGTTGCTATCAATATGCACTTATGACCAGAACTGGAAGGTGGATTGATTGTACCAATAAAATTAAGGCCCCATTTTGTGAAGGGTTGATCAACAGAAATAGGTTGGAGTGGCATGGCTGCCAACCTCTCTTTACATGCATACACTACACATTTAACACACTTTCTAAACCAAGAATGCACATCTTTGAAAAGAGATGGCCAATAATATCCAACCTTCATAATTTTTAAGGTTGTTGTTCAGGCAGGAAAGTGGCCACTAGTTGGCCCATTATGAAACTCATGTAATACTTTATCAATCTGATAGGTTTCAACACATCTCAACAACACTCCATTGTAGTCTTTTCTGAGAAAGATATCTTCAACCATGACAAAAGGAATGGCTTGCAACCTGTAATATCTTCATTTTGCTACACTTAGCCCTGCTGGGCATTCTCCAGTCTACAAATAGTGTATCATATCTCTTGTCCAGCTAGTATTGCTGGTTGGAATAAAAAGTACAACAATATTATCAGCTATTAAAACCACTTCCTCTAGTAGTTAACTTCATTTTCTGCTGTTTCAGCTAGCTGCTCACATAGTCCTTTACCTCAAATCAGCTTGGCAACTTTGATGTCGACATCGTACTCCATCACTCTATTTATCCAACCATCTCTTTTATCTTCTAGATCATTTCTCAACACAAATTCCTTTACACTTGGATGGGCAACCATTAGTTGAATTTTGTTATTAGATAACATGTGCCTAAATTTTAAGGCTTCTTATGACAACAAGTACATGCTTTTCAATAAATGTGTACCTTTGCTCATAGCCTTCTAATCCCTAGCTAAAAAAGGCTATTGGTTGCTCCTGGCCTTCTTTGTTCAGCTGGGTTAGCATAGCAGAGATAGTGTCAACTCCTCCATAGGCATACATGATCAAATCTTTTGAAAAGTCAGGATTGATCAATGTAGGAGCTACTGCTATGGCTGCTTTGATGTCCTCATAGCTATCCTTGCCTTCTTTTGTCCAGCTAAAACCAATATTCTTCTTCAACATGGCTGTTAAAGGCTTCAATAAACTTGCAATATTTGGTATAAACCTTCTAACGAAATTAATTCTCCCAAGGAAACTTTGTACCCTTTTTTATGGCTTGGTAGAGGTAAGGCTGAAATAACACTTACTCTTCTAGGGTCAATTGTTATTCCTTGTTTGGAAACAATATGACCCAGTAATATGCTCTCATGTACAACAAATATGCACTTTTTGGGGTTCAGTGAGACTCCATACTCCCTACATCTTTCAAAGACTTGTCTGAGATGAGAAAAGTGATCAATGGCATCCTTGGAGAAAATAGTTATGTCATCGAGGTATACCAGAACAAATTTATTCATAATGCCTTGAGAAGCAATATCCATGGCTCTTTGAAAGGTGGATGTTGCATTCGACAACCCAAATGACATCTTTTGATAATCTATAGTACCCCATTTGGTTGTGAATGTTGTCTTGTACTAGTCTTCCTCCTTAACCAAAATTTGGTTGTATCCTAAAAATCCATCCAACAAAGAAAACCTTTTAGCACCTGAAACTACTTGCAAAATCTGCTCCATTGAAGGCAGCGGGTAGTGATCATTCAATGATGCTCTATTCAGGTCCCTGAAATCAACATACAACCTAATCTCAACATTTTTCTTCCTAACAGGAACCAGATTAGATACCCATGAAGTGCGTTTGATTGGAAAAATGATGTTTCTTTGGATCAACTTATTTAATCCTGTCCTCATCATAACTTCCAGCTTGGGGTTAAGAGGCATTTGCTTCTGCCTTACTGGGTTTGCCCCCGTTCTAGCTCTATGGTGTGTTGAGCTAGCTCGGGGTTAAAACCTTTGAAGTATTTGTACTCCCATGCAAAAATATCATCAAATTCTTGGCATAATAAAATGAAAGCATGTTTATCTTCAGCTGTACATACCTTTCCCAATTTGAGAAGTTTAGACTTGAAAATCTCCACTGATTCATAGTGGTCCTCCTCGATAAGTATGCTGGCTTTTTTCTTCCTTAGCTGGTCATCTGAATTAAAAATTGATTCTAAGGTCACCAAACCTCTTGGCAACTTATTTCTCTTTAATTGCACAATCTGGTCATCAAATTGCTATTGTAATTTTTTTCAATTACCAGTTGGAAATTCAACCTCCTCAATGAGAAAATTTTCTATTTGATCAGCAGTTTCAAAAACCTACCAATGTATGTTATGATCAGGCAATGATGGCCTCACAACCACTTCCACATATTGCTACTGCTTAGTGTTTCTGATTTCTTTAGGTATGTCAAATTCAGCCCCCATGGCTACAAGATTATTAGCCCATTTGTTCTAATTTCTAGGCATAAACAACATATTAAAAGCATCAAAATCTTCAATCAGATTCTATACTCTGTGTTTGTATGACTTAAGCAAGTCATTTTTGGTGACATTCAAGTTCCTTGTACCTGATTTGGAACAAGTTCACTGTCACCATATATTGTCAAACACTTGATATTCTTCCTTCTGGCCCATTCTAAGCCATGAATTAGTGCCTCATATTCTATTGTGTTGTTTGAACAACTGAATGCAAATCTGAAGGATACACAATACTTCACATTTTTGGGTGAAATAATCATAGCTCCACCTCCTACACCTACTTTGCTCCTGCACAATCAAAATACATCCGCCACAAGTCATTTTTGACATGTTCAGATTGTTGTTTCTACTGTTCTTCACCTTTCATAAGGTTGGGAACAACCTGATTTTGCTCATGAATCATATAGATTCCTAATCCAACGTCTTCCATCTATTTATATGGATCTTCTTCATGGTTTTCAGATGCCCCTTCATCTAAAAATAGGTTTGCAATGCTCTTGATTGGGGTATGATTTTTATGAACACCAGGTTGTTCTTCTTCATGGTAGGTGAGATTAACATTAACAACACTAGGGACATAGGGTTCCAAGTGATCTTTGGCAAGGGGTTCATATTTTACAGTTGTCCTTGTACCATACCTAGTCCTAAAACACATATGGGTCCAATCAGCTGATAAATATCCTCCTAACTATGCTGTAAAATCTCTGGAAAGGCATAAAGCAAAGTATGGGGGTAGGTCTATCACATATATGTCCTGAGGAATTGCAAAATTTGGGCAGGCATGTAATGTGAGGTCCAAATTTATTATGACTCCAATGTTGTTAATTGATGAACCATCTAACTGAGTTACAGGTTTGGACATTGGTTCATAAGTTAGTCCTAACTTATCCACTATTTGTTTCGGCATGACTGAAGTACTAGCACTTGAATCTATCATACAATTATGCACTAGGTGCTTACCAATTATCAAGGAAACATAAAATGGTGTCACTTTGGTCTCTTGTGCTTGCTGTTCTTTCTGAAATGGTCGGTCATTTCCTAGCACTACTCTATTTTGGTCTCTAGATTGACCTGAACTTGGCTCATTGGACAAAGAAAAGTTGGATAATGCCTTTTGTAATAAATCTGCTTGACCAGGAAGAGATAAAGACTCCCATATGGACATACTAACATTTGCCTTCTTCATATAATCAGTAATATTGAAGGAGAATGAACCAACCTTTGGCTATCCTTTTTGGGCAACAGGATCAACTTGCTATTGTACTTGTTGTCGCTGCACTCTAGGCTAGTTTTGGCTTGGAATAGACTGCCCTCTTGGTAGAACGTGAATATTTGATTGCTGTGATGGACCAACAACACCATATTGGCTTGATTGGGCTTGATTTTGGCATCTTCTAGCTTGCTATCCAATATCTACAACCCTCTTTTTGCCTCTCATGTTAGCTGCTATGGGCTGGGTAGATTGATTTTGCCCTTGCATATGATTAACCCTACAAAACTCTTCACCTTGCAAATTCATGAATACTGCATCAGTTTACTCTTGTTGAGGATTATATCCTTACTGTTCTGAAACTACTTGTACTATTTTCTACTAGACAGTAACATTACTTTGTACCACTAAGGCATGATTAATCATGCCTTTTATGAAGGATGATTGGTTGTGCGGTTAGTTATAGGGGTAACACCAATCATATGTTGGCAAGAGACATTGCTATGCATGACCAGTGTTGTCATTGATGGCAACTAAGTCTATCTTACACATCCACATTACATGATTTGTTCATACCGGAAGTCAAAGTGAAGATGTGTCTAAGTCCAGGTAGTCAGAAACAGAGCATGTGACAGGGTCTGGTATCTTGGTCTGGATCTCTCCGGTGGTAAATCACAGTGTGCTGTAGATATGAGGGAGGAAAAAGGATTGTCAGGACTATCTAAATCCAGGAATTTAGCCTCTTGTGATGAAGGTTTCAAAAGTTATAACCATCTGAGTATCAGGTTCCAGTTAGTCAGTACAGTCAGAAGAAGAACAAGTTGACCTAATATTTGATCTTGGTCCGGATGAAGAAAAGTTGTTGGTTAAGTAATTTGTGATAACCAGTGGTATTGGATGACACGATTGATGATTTGAGAACACAAGTTTTTGGTTTGCGTTGTTGTTTGTGCATAGATTTAGCCGACAGAGTAGAGTTCATAATAAATGTTCTAAGTTTTCTTGAAGCTAACTATAGTTGATTGAATTTCTTGATGCAAATATATATAGCTAATGGATTCGAGTGTTTTGAGGTGTGTGTGTGAAGTGGTGATGGAGTAAGTGTGAAAAAGGTAGAAAGAAGTGTGAAGATAAAGATCTAAGCTCAGATTATGGCCTAAGAGTGAAACAGGGTAGAATAAGGATGAAGAGTGTAAGATCAGTATTCTGTGCTTAATCAGAATTAAACTTATGCATTGATAGATGCTATTCATTAGTTCAAATAATTTGTAATATTCTTGTAATCATCTCAGTAGGCAGTGATCCTCTTGGAGCAGTGAGCTCTGGGCAGTGCGCCCTGAAGGCATGTGCCTTCTCCATTTGTGATACTTTTCATAGAGTATAATTTCTTGTGGGTTAACCCCCACCGTGGTTTTTCCCTTAACTAGGTTTCCACGTAAAAATCATAGTGTTATGTGTGTTGATTATGTTTCTGCTCATGTGTTGTTGATTTATGCTTTCATGGTTATATCATTGATTTATTAATAAGTGAAAAGGAAGGCAAATTGCCGCAAGTGTTAAAGTTTGTGACAATTGATTCACCCCCCCTCAGTTGTCTGCCCTTATTTCCAACAATTGGTATAAGAGAAAGGTTCCTTGGAAGAAGCCTAATGGCTTGAGGAAGATCTGGGAAGGAGTTTGAATGGGTTCACTCAGAGAACAACTTCAATTGGCTTTAGGAGATCTTGATCAGTCCAAAGCAGAAGTAAATGAACTGAAAGCGAATCTTAAAGATGCTGATGATTGCATTGAGATGTTAAAAGAAAAACTAAAAAATGTATGGAAAAAAGGAAGGAGCTATTTCATCAACTAGCTAATTTTATTGAAGAAAATGACATGAATGAGGCTTTGGAAGAAAAGACAAAGGAATGTGAGAAGCTGACAAAAGAAGTTTCTATTCTAAAACATGAGATGGAATCTGGGGTGATGAGGCTAACCAAAGAAATTGAGGAAAGGAAGAAGACTGAAGAAAATCTGAATCAAACTCTCAAGGAAAGAACAAAAGAATGCTGCGGAATGGATAGAGTAATTGGTCATCTAAAATCTGATCTACAAGAATGTAGATATAATGAGGAGGAACTTGAAAGGCAAATTGTCACCCTCAGACGGGTGCTGCCACAATAATGGGTTACACTTTATGGAACATCCTAATTTTTGCTGAAATCACATATTTTTAGAAAATATAATGATTTAAGCCTTGAAAGGTTCCATATAAAGGATTTTAATTGAAGAGGGTTTGATCAAACCCCCTTAGATTCAAACCCCCTTGGATAGAACCCCGCTAGTTTTAAACCATGCCTATAATGGAGTCTCCTCTACACCTATCAAAATGTTGATAAAAAACTAATTTTGATTTATCTTTTGAGGGATCAAATGAATTTATTTAAAATTTATGCTTTGTAAGTATGTATTCATTATTATAAGCTTCCCAAAAAAATATAATTTTAAATATATTTAATTTGATTATTATATTTATTTTTTATTTCTTGTGAATGTATGTTTTTCACCGAACATCAAGTTCTCTATTCTACACATGGAAAATTAGTAAATTACTGAAACAAAATTCTAAAAAATATCTATGCACTAGATATTGATGTCCTTTTTTCAACAAAAGAAAAAAAAAAGAATTTTGATACATACAAAAAAAGTTATGTTTTACAGAATACGCCTATGTCTAAATTATAATTGGTTTGACTTCAAAAATTAATTAAAAAATATATATTCAACAAATGATTATGAAACCAAATGCATACACTATATATCAGTGTTACCAATCTAAATTAAAAAGAATCAAAATTTTATCCTTTGTAGAAAAAAAGTTATGTGCTACAGAATACACATCACTTTAAAAAAATGTTGTTTACTATTAAAAACCAGTTATCAAAGGAGATGCAAAACAATTTACAATTTAACTCCATTTAAAAAAAAAATATTTAGAATCTACAAATAAAATCTCACAAATCACTAGTTTGCATCATCTTCAAATTCCTAATGGTTTAGTGGCTATAGGTGTCAGAACATGGAGATTTAGTTCAAAATATTGATTTCAATGTCAAGTTTGGCCAAAAAGTGTAACCCATTATTGTGGGATGACCCAGACATGACCTAGAAGTTGCAAATGAATACAAGGAGAAGTTCAAAATAAGCTCAGCTAAACTTGAAGTGCTGCTTGAGAGTCAGAAGAAGGCTGATGATAAGCATAGTCTTGGATATGAGAAAGGTGAAATCTCCAGATCCAGACAAAGAAATTCTCAATCAAGGAATGGGAGAAACATACCTAGAAGACCTTCGATAAGACAACGTAATGCTCAAAGGTATCCATCTTTCAATGGTATTCAATTGCAATAAATTTGGTCATAAAGGTACTCAATGCACAAGTAGAGTGAATCAAAGTGGTCCATCCTTCTCCAGTCAATGCTTCAAGTGTAAGAGGTATGGTCACAGATTTAATGAATGCAGAAGTATGATAATGAATAACTCTAACAATAGAAGAAATGGCAATTCTTTTAATGGAAAATGCTTTACATGCAATAGATTTGGACATATGGCTAATCAGTGCAGATCAAGAGGAAATCAATCAAATAGGCAAAGAGATGTTGTATGCTTCAATTGTAATCGATCCAGTCATATTGCAAGATTCTGCAGAAGCAGGAATAATGAAAGAAGAGGTCCGATAAACAGAAAACCAGATGAGCAGAGTCAAGACAAAGGCATAGGCAAAATTGATGTAAATGAGATCTAGAAAGAAATGAATAAAACATGGGTGAAGAAAGATGTAAACAATGAAGGTGATGGATCCGCACCGGAATTCGGTGCTGATAATTCCTCCAGGAATTGAATTAGAAGCTCTGGCTTAGGGGGAGCTACATTGAAAATTAAATTCTCCCAGCCAATAAGTAGGTGTCTGAATCTGGTACAATGAGAGAAGATAATATGGGTTATTGCAGATCATTTGAAAGGATTTCCAGAAGAAAAGAAGTGGATATGACGATTTGAAGAGCGATTCATGAGAAACTACATCAAGAAACAGAGTAACCAAATGAAGTTAGGGCAATGCATTTATTACAATGGAGAATTAGGTTTTGCGAGCATAAAAGGTCACCATTTCATCATTTGGATCACTCTGCATTTGAAGAGAGAAAGCAGAAGAGCACTTGAGCTAAGATTTCAAGGATTTGAAGTACGACCGACGAATTCATCAACTAACCCCAATTCTGTGAAAGAGGTATTTTTCTGCAAAGCTTTGAACTTGTAATATTTTACAATGGCTACACCTTTGATTGTTGATATCACTGAAAGGCCCCGACCCAAATTCAAGAAGCATCCACACAAATCAGTAGAAGTCAACCCGTTAGGTGCATTTTCAAGTGTTCCGTATGGTGTATTGCATGTTGAATATATTAGGGTCTATATTCATGTGAGCATAGATGAATTTGGGGACTCAAGGTTTGTAGATTTGTTCAAGAATCATCTAAGAGATGAAATTCACAGTCTTAAACCTGAATACAAGGCACTACACGATAAACATTTCATTCAGATTATAGGGTTTCCATCCTTGGATGAAGATGAATGGGTTTGGTATGTGCTGAGCCGAATGCATGATGAATTTATATGGCTAATGAAACCCTTCAAGATCACCAAGGATGCCATCAAGGCCGTGATAGGGTTAAACTCATCGGGTGGACTACCAATGTTGAAAGTAGTGAAGAATCAAACAGTAACTGATGCTTCCGGTTCAAGGTTTGACCAAAGGGCAATGACAATCAATGATATTATTGATTTGGATGTTAAGTTTGCTTCAATGGTAATTGGTTACAAAATTTATCACTCCAGCAGGGAGAACTCTGTTTCTGGAACAACCATATATGCTGCATACAAAATGTTAAGAGAGAATGCTGATTATGACTTGTGTGAGTTGTTGCAAAACTAGCTGATGGAAAATTTGAATAAGGTAAAGAAGGATAAGAAGAACACCTTCAAATATGATACATTGATCTTATGTTTGTTCTTCTATTTCATGAATGAGTTAGCCCGAAAGAAAAGCATGTGTTAGACATATGATAAACCTGTTGCTATAAAGATAAGAGAGCACTTGAAAAAACATTGGTGACTCTAAAGCATAAAAAAATGCAATTTGGGATTAATTCAAGAATTTTTAGAGCATGATGCATTCTAGGGAAAGAATCCCTAAATCGGTTGTTGAGAAATACGAGAATGAAATCTATTTCATGGTGGACACTGATCAGTGCTTAATGGAAGCAGTAGAACCCAGAACTGTTTGGATCATGCCCATGGGGTATGAGGTAGATGATAAGATTTTGGCTATGTATGCTCAAGATCTCTTGAGCAAACCCAAGGATGATTTTGTGGAGAGATTTGGGACATATAAGGAGCTCAGTTTGAAACTGCATGTTGAACTCAGAAAACCTGAAATCAAGAGGAAAGCTCAAAAGCAAGTAGAAATGTATGCCGAAAGCATTGGCATAACTAAGGAACTTGTGAAGCAGAATAGAGAAAGATAGAAAAAGCTAAAAAGGAGTTGTAGGATAAGAAACAAGGAAGTGCTTTGGAAGTCTCCACCAGCTAGCATAGAAAAACCAGAAGTTCTGCTGCTGCCCCTGTTCACACAAAACCTATCAGAATAGAGAAACTAGAAGACAACCAGAAAAGATGGTAAAAGAATGAAAACTAAAGCATCCAGAACATATGAGAGCATTAAAGATGATGAGAAAACAGAATTAGATGAAGCAACAAAGGAAATAAAGACAAAGAAAGCAGAAGCTTCAAAGACTGCAAAAGATAAGCCTTTTGTAAGTATGAAGGTAAGTAAAAGACAAAAGACTAAAACCCAAACTAGAAAATCCACTTTGTCTGTAGAAGAAATTATGAATACTATGACAATTCATGGGAATCTGAAACCCATAGTTAAATACTATGACACTTTTGATGATGCAAACAAGAGAATTTTGGAGGATGCCACTGAAAAATACCCGAATACATTCAATAGAGCTCTTATGGAAATTTTATCTAAAATTCCTAAGAGTCTGAGTAACATTTTGGAAATGAGGAAAGAGGCTGCTAAAGCTCAAGATTTGGAGCTAAGGGAACATGTGTTATCTAGTTTGTGTCTAGTGATCCCCAACAAAGAAGCAAATAAAATTTTGAAAGAGGTCAAGAATTATTTCAGAAGCAAAACAAGGATGAATAAGCTGATGATTGGAGATATTGATGAAGTTGTTAAAGAAACAAAATAGATTCTAAAGAAAGCACTGGACAAGAACAAGTTCTATGTGGTTACAAAAGAACCGGTTGATACTAAGGATGCATCAATTCTGAATGATGAAGAGCAGCAAAGATATGAGCATCAAACTGAGATAGATGACTTTTTTGTTCTGGAAGAGGAAGCAATAAACAAAGAAGATTAAAAGATGACATATAAAACTAATGATGCAGGAGGTGTTCAAACTCCTTTGGATCAATCCGGCATAGAAGATATAGAGATGAATATTGAAGATGATTCATTGAAAAATAAAGATCATGAAACAGAAAAAGGTAAGGATCATGAAGAAGAAAAGGCCAAGGACAAAACTAAAAGGGAAGAAGAGATTTCAAAGCTTGAGGAAGAGCCCAAGCAATAAAATCTAGTTGACAGTACCAGTAAGGATCAAATAGATACATCATCATCTTGGGCAAGAGACACTATAGAAGCAGTGAAGAAAATTTTGGAAAGAGATAAACAAATTGAAGAAGATCATGACATAATACAAGGTCCAATAATTTTTGATACTTATCTCTAGTGCAGAAGATAAAATTGGCTACTTGGTCTTGCATCTGGGATTTTGGAGAAAATCATGCCAACATTCCAGAAGGATTCATCTGCATCTCCCTTCGACTAGTTGAAACGTCTAATAAACTCTGTAAGTTCTCATTTTGAATCTCTTGAAAAGTCTGTGGAGGTCAAGATTCAAAATGAATTCAATGATAAAAGATTTGATGCTCTGAAAGTGATGATTGCATTAGATAGAATTGTGCTGGATACCAGTGTTAAGAATATTCAAAATGCTCTTATAGAAGGAGGGAATGTATATAAATTTTGTTTATCTTGTCCTAAAGCTATAGAGGACATTGAAATAAAAATAAAGAAGTCTAAGGAAAAACTATCAAGTGTATCTCAATCTTTTAATCCTCTGACAGTATCGGTGATGAGCCAAGAATGTCAAACAATCAGCCTAATTGAAATGATAAAGAAATTGATGAAGGAAAAGGATAACATTGAGACAAGAATGTGTGAACTCTGGGGACTGATTTCCCCTAAGTTGGAAGCAATGTTCAATACCATGACAGAAGCCCAAACTGCTTCTAAATCAAGTGATCCTACTGACTTAAGAAAAGTGGAGTCTCAAGCATTCCAATTTAGTGGCCACATCTTAGTTTTGAACAGTATGAAGATGAGTTGGGAAAATGAGTTGGCCTTGTTGAAGAATATCTTTGGTGATGTGTTCAAACTTATGTAAATAAGTCATAGGGTTGTTTGTATATATACCTATGTACATAAAATTTTTGGTGAATTTTGGTATGCGGATTTTGTCGAGTTTGATGCTCAATTACAGATATTAGAACTACTGGACCATAAGACAATATTCACTTCTAACTATAAATCTGTATTGCATATACACTCCATTGTGGAGGAATGTGAGATTATGGAATTGTTACATCCAAAAAGTTCAGCCTTTGCCATTGATGTCAAAGGGGGAGTGAAGAGTAGTGAAAAATGAGGAATCTAGCAAAGGGGGAGAACTAGAGAATAGTGAAAGAATAAGTGTACAAACTAAGGGGGAGTTGTTCCGACACAGTCATTTTTTACTAAGTGTTGCCATCAATGTCAAAGGGGGAGATTGTTGGCAAAAGACACTGCTATGCATGACAAGTGTTGTCATTGATGGCAACTAAGTCTATCTTACACATTCACATTATATGATTTGTTAATACTGGAAGTCAAAGTGAAGATGTGTCTAAGTCCAAGTAGTCAGAAATAGAGCATGTGATAGGGTTGGGTATCTTGGTTCGGATCTCTCTGGTGGTAAATCATAGTGTGCTACAGATCTGAGGGAGTAATAAGGATTGTTAGGACTATCTAAATCCAAGAATTTAGCCTTTGGTGATGAAGGTTTCAAAAGTTATAAGCATTTGAGTATTGGGTTCTAGTTAGTCAGTACAGTCAGAAGAAGAACAAGTCGATCGAGTATTTGATCTTGGTCTAGATGAAGAAAAGTTGTTGGTTAAGTAATTTGTGATAACTAGTGGTATTGGCCAACATGATTGATGATTTGAGAACACAAGTTTTTGGTCCACGTTGTTGTTTGTGCTTAGATTCAGCGGACAGAGCAGAGTTCTTAATAAATGTTCTAAGTTTTCTTAAAGCCGACTACAATTGATTGAATTTCTTGATGTGAATATATATAGCCGATGGATTTGAGTGTTTTGAGGTGTGTGTGTGTGTGTGAAGTGGTGATGGAGTAAGTGTGAAAAAGGAAGAAAGAAGTGCGAAGATAATGATCTAAGCTCAGATTATGGCCTAAGAGTGAAACAGGGCAGAATAAGGATGAAGTGTGTAAGATCAGTATTCTGTGCTTAACTGAAACTGAGCTTCTGCATTGATAGATGCTATTCATCAGTTCAAACAATCTGTAATCTTCTTGTAATCATCTCAGTAGGAAGTGAGCCTCTTGGAGTAGTGAGCTCTGGGTAGTGCGCCCTAAAGGCATGTGCCTTCTCCATTTGTGATACTTTTAACAGAGTATAATTTCTTGTGGGTTAACCGCCACCGTGGTTTTTCCCTTAACCAGGTTTCCATGTAAAAATCCTGGTGTTATTTGTGTTGATTATGTTCTTGCTCATGTGTTGTTGATTTATGCTTTCATGGTTATATCATTGATTTATTAATAAGTGAAAAAGAAGGCAAATTACTGCAAGTGTTAAAGTTTGTGACAACTAATTCCTCCCCCCTCTCAGTTGTCTACCCTTATTTCCAACATCATATTCTTGTGCCATGTTGTTTTGTACTGGTACTAATTCTTGTGAAGAGCTAGAAGCATGCTAGTTATGGCGCTGGTAAGGCCTTGTATTAAAATTTCTTTGTGGGCCTTGATTCTCGGGATGATATTGAGGTCTGCCTTCCTGGTTACTTTGTTGATTGCTCTGGTTATTTGGCTGCCTATTCTGGCTATTTTGCTCCTGGTTCTGGTAAGGGGCCTAATGAGGCCTATAAATTTGGTTTGGTTGTTTTTTCATGCTTACCAACTCCTTACTAATAGTTTGCAGCATCTCTGCTTGACCTTGTAACAACTTGGTTTGCTTTTGTAACAACTCTATTTGTCTTTTTGCCTCCTGAGATGGGCTGGGGCTGAAACTTGATAATTGAGTGCTAGTACAATAGGTATAGTAGCAAGAGGTAGGATTTGTAATGGGATTGATGGCTATATTTCTAGAAAAATTGGCATTGACAGCCTTGGGGCTATTTTACCAGCCTGAATTAGGCTGTTGTCAGCTCTTATGGCAATTGCATAAGCACTTAGAAGTGTTGTACCACCCATTAACTGTACCATTACTACTATGTCACTATTTAGAGCTCTAAGAAAATACAAAAATGCATGTTCCTTAGTAGGCCTTACCACTGCTGGAATTTTGTCCCAAGTCTGCTGAAAATGGAAGCTGAAATCAACCATATACTCCTGTAGAGATCTCTTTATTGTGCTGGGTTATTCCATCAAAGACAAGTTATTTGACTTGTCTTTAAACTGTTTGTTCAAGTCATCTCCTAATAGGTCCCATGATGTAATAGAACCTACAACCAATCCTCTGAACCATTGAAGGGCCTTGCCTTTCAAAGATGCAACTAGTAATCTTACTGAAACATTTTCTTAAGTTATGTGGTGGACCGAACATAACGTGGCCACATCTTTTATACGCTTGAGTGGAGTAGTCTAATCTTCACCTATAAAAAATGGTAAACATCTCAATGCTACCACCAAAATGTCATCATGTGCTGCAAGTAGCAATGGGCTGCCAGTATTGAATTGCACAAAAGGATATCTTCTCGCCATTGGTGGAACCTAAGGTGTCTGTGGAATTTGAGGAGTTTGGGGACCTTGCGGAGTCTGTATTTACAAATTTATCACCAAATTTCTCTGATCAAACTCTACAGTCCTAAGATTAGGAGTAGATTGGGTTCTCCCTACTGGACTGGTGTTCTTACTGCTGTCCTACCTCTTCTCCTTGGAGGTGACAAGTGTAGATACTCAAATGAAGTTGAACTTCCTCTCATTTGTACCTTTCTCATGTGCTAAATTCATTAGATTTGCAAAAAAATTAAAATTTTGAGTCGCCAAGTATGCTATTTTTACCTCTTCTAGGATGAAACTTTGCTGTACATACCAAACAACAAAGAAAAATTTGTCTTAGAGTGGCCTAAAACTCTGTTCAGAGTCCCACTAGGTATGCCAAAAATTGTTATCACGAAGGATTGCGCCCTGAATGCTAAGCCTTTGCAAGCTTGACAATCTCGTGCAACATGGGAACGTTCTCAGATGTGGGTCTATTTATTTCAAGAACAAACCTTTGAAAGAGCCGGCTCCCTTTAAAAGCCCCTTTGGATCTGATAACTGACAAGGAAAAGAGATAGGAGAAACTTGAATAACTAAAAACTGCAATAAAATTCTATCCTAAAAGGGGGTGATGCACCAATGTATAACTTGACATGCAATCTAATTCACAACTAATCTTCAATAACCTATTCATACAACTTAGATTGATATATTTCACCACATAAGTGTTTCACAGAAAAGTATGAAATAACTTGCACAATCTGTCACCTGTAATGAATCCTGAACTTTGTATACATGCATTCAGTAAGACGAGACAAAAGAACCTAAAGGTTTCACAAGGAAACACAGACAATCCTTTATCAAATCACTAAAATGAAGCAAGACACCTGAATCTAATAAGATAAATCCTTGATTATATTTGAAAATTAGCAGGAATCACTACAAAAATAACCATAAACTGATATGAAATAACATGTAAACTGCTGCTAAATATCAAATAATTGTGTAAAAAATCTGAGTTACAAAACTGAGAGCTTCTTTGCAATATTTAAAAGAAACCCAAAATCAAGAACTGAGGAAAAAGCTAAGTCTTTTTCCCTCTAATGCATCAAAAGGGACTCCAAAGAGTCAAGATAAGTCAACTGTAGTCCAAAATATCTCTCCAAAATGCGTCTCACGAGAAAAACTAAAAAGCCTAAAAAAGAAGGCTCAAAACTAATGAAAACTGAGCTAAATCAGCTCCAAACTCTCTCTCATGATCAATTTGACCCAAGGGGACTCCAAGAGCACTCAATTTTGACCAAAAATCAAGAATAAACTCAAAATAACTCCAAATGCATGAACCTACCCTCAGTTTAAATCTCCATCCCTATTTTTACATGATTGAGAGGCAAAATTAAACTAATTTAACAATTATTAAATCAATGCGATTGATTTAATAATTGCTATGTAATGCATGATACTCTCTTATGTTTATTACATAACAACTATTAAAGCAATTTATAATTTATTGCATTTAATAATTGTTAAGTTACAAAATTTGCATATTGATTGTGTAAACATAAGAGGTTGAAAATAATAATTCTTAGAGGCAAAAAATAACCTCTCCCCTTGCACATGCAAAAATAATCTTCTATTATGCCCTCCTTACTCATGAAAATAAACAAAACCCCTTTGGTCAACCTGGGTCAAAGGGCTCTCCATGCAAACTGATTCCATCTACGACCTTAGTAATGATTTTCCTTTTGACTTAAGGTTTCAAGAACCTTAACATTTGAAAATATATCATTTCCCTTTGATTCTTCATGGGCACTTTGGCATAATTGTTAGGTTCTATGACTTGATGGTCTTAACTCCCATGGCATTTGATTTGGCAATGATTTTTTAATTAAAGAAGTTAAAAAAACCACACTCACGACTAGGGCACTTTCAGCAAAAAGAGATCAAACCCTAAAACATCATTCATTCTCACCGTCCATGTTTGGAGATCTATTGCACTGCCATGCTACTGTAGAGGGTTTGAAGGTTCACTCTGCTATTTTGATGGCTTCTAAAGGGTCTGATCTTGTAGATCTCGACCATCTTGTCATTTTTTTCTTCCTGTAAGTCATTCTTCAATTTCTTTGTGAGATTTTCGTGCACAAAATGATGAAAAGATATCTTTTATCTCATTGTTTCCGTATATTGTTCTTCTTTCTCTATCAGCTCTATGAGAAGAAGACAAAACTTAGAAAGACCCTCTGTGAAAGAAGTATTTGATTTGTTGTTGTATCTGCAATACCTCCTTTAATTGTTGTCGTGAAAATAAGGGTAAACTCATGCTTTGCTGTAGGTGACTATTTTACTTTGCTGTGTTTATTCTCTGGCACGAGCTTTGTGAAAAGCAAATATGAAACTTGGTCTCCTCTTTATCTTGTTGTTTCTATGAGCAATATTTTCATCTTATTCTCTATTTAGGCTCTATGGATATAGATAAGACTTGGGTCATTCTCTTCTATCTCGTGCATAACAATAATGAATCAAAATGTTGAGGAACGATAGAAAAATATGAAGGAATTATTTGGAATTTGTTGTCCCATAGATCTATGCTTGTAATGCTCCACTTGATAGCTCTTGCAGCTACTATTGTGTGTTTGATGTGTGCCCTTATCACTTGTGAATGACTGCCTGTAGGCTATCCCTTTGTGTTTCCTTGGTGACTCGGCTTTCACTGTGTGCAGGGCCTATGACTAATTCAAAGCTCCTATAGCAAATGTACATATTCCTCTTATAGTTGTTGCTCCTCTTTATTACTCTCATATTGTTTCATTGTATGCTTTGAGGTGACTGTCTTTGCTTGTTGCTTCTCTTTATTGCTCTCATACTGTTTCATTGTACGGTTTGAGGTGATTGTCTTTGTTGTTCATATGCCTATTATTGTGTACGATAGATATAGAACTTTGCATTTATGCCTCCTTCATTGTCAAGTGAACTTATTCATTCTGCATCTAAGGATGTATGGGAATAGATTTGATAGTGGCTAATATTGGTATATGTTAGTTCATTGTGCATTTAATCATTTTCATTGTACTTTATTCTATTCACTGTCAACAATACCCTTGAATGGAAACTATTTAATGTATTACTGATGTTGACACTTGACAATAGATATCACAGTATGGGTAAGTGCAAGAAGATGGGGGGCCAAAAAGGGGTCTTAAGTGGCCACTTTTTTTATGAAATCAGGAAAGGCTAGTCTTGGATGAGAAATTGAGCATAGTTACACTCAAAATTTGGAGATACAACCAAAATAATGTTCGTAGTGCTTTGAGTCTACTTTCTAAGCTACTAATTCTTTTTGAAAATGGTATAGATTAAGGGGTTCAAAAGAGGGAGCCACATAAATTGGTGTTGTTTCTGTCAAAAAAACATAACACAGCATGTTTTGTGGCTCCCTCAGAAGGTTAACTTTTTTTTTAGTATTTTTAAAATCGCTTCGGTGAGAAATTAAGTAACAACATGTAGTTTATGCCTGAATTTTCTGATAATTTTTTGCCGAATATTTGATTTTTTACTAATTTCAAAGTGGACACATCCTAAAAAATAGAATTTTGGCTGTGCTACCCTTATAAATTTTGAAAACTAATTGAAAATCATTTTTTTAATATGTGTAGAATGGAGTCTAGTTTCTAAATATGTAATTTTTTTGAAATTTCAATGAATGGTTAATTTACAATGAAAAAAAGACCAAATAGTGGTTTTTGCTTAAAATGAACACACAAACAAAATAAATTAAAGATGAAAGGCTTAACATTGTCAAAATGTGAAAAAAATTACATCGTTAAATAGCTAAGAGAAAGCCTAACATTACCCAGGTGTTCGATTTGTTCGACCTTGAAACACGTGCAAATCTGAAGGTTAGCACGAACAAAATTATGTGAAATCTTGTAGAAGTTGCAAAAGCACGTATGTGGATGTTGAAAAGGCACTCCAAGCCTTTGGGTTGGAAATCCAAAGCAAATCCCAATATAACGCGAGCGCGTTGTAACGCGCTCACATTATATTGTGCTTTTTTCCTTTTTTGCATGTTTGCCGGTGTTTTCCCAGTTCGATAAAACGCGAGCGTGTTATAATGTCCTCGCATTATGTCTTCCTTTGAATGAGTTATTTTCAAGTTTCATAAGTATGTTTCATGGATGTATATATGTATGCTTGTAGGTATGTATGCATGTACATGTATGCATGCTTGTATGTATGTACATGTATGTATGCATGCTTGTATGTATGTTTGTTTGTGTGTATGCATGTATGTAAGTGTTTTGGGTTTAGGGTATATAAGAATCTAATCCTGTATAGTTTTGAGGGTTGAGGGTTGAAGGATTAGGGCTTAAGTAATAGATAGAGGGAAGAGGGTAGAGGGTTACAGCTGAGGGTTAATATTTAGGTTGTTGAGTGTATAAGATTAAGTGTGTAAGGCACATGGATTAGGGTTTAGGATATTGGGTTTAGGGTTTACGATATGGATTGAGGGTATATAAGGCATAGGGTGACTTGGGTTGAGAGCACGTATAGTTTAGGTTTAATTTAAGTATAGGGTTGAGGCACAATATTTGGGGTTTAGGATATAAGGGTGAGGTTATATGGACTAGGGATCAGGGTTTGTGGGTGTAGGCTTTAGGGTTTAAGGTATAGGGTTGATGATTGATGGATTAGGGCTTAAGTATATGGTTGAGGGTATAGGGTTGAGGGTTTAGGGATAGGTTTTAGGGTTTAAGGTTTAAGGGTTAAGGGTTGAGGGATAGGGTTTAAGGTTTAGGGGTAAGGGATTAGGGTTTAAGGTATAGTGTCTTGGGTTGAGGGTTTAGGAATAGGGATAGCATTTAGGGTTTAGGGATGAGGGATTAGGGTTGAGGGTTGAGGGATTAGGGTTTAAGGAATAGTGTTGAGGGTTGAGGATTTAGGGATAGGGTTTAGGGTTGAGGGATTAGGGTGTAGGGTTGATGGATTAGGGTTTAAGGAATAGTGTTGAGGGTTGAGAGTTTAGGATTGAGGGATTAGGGTTTAGGGTTGAGGGATTAGGGTTTAATTTTGAGAGTTGAGGGTTGAGGGTTTAGGGATAGGGTTGATGGTCAAGGGATTAGGGTTAAAGTAGAGTGTTGAGGGTAGAGGGATTAGGGATAAGGTTTAGGGTTGAAGGTTTAATGATTGAGGGTCGAGGCTTTAGGGCTGAGGGTTAAGGGATTAGGGTTTAAGATATAGTGTTGAGGGTTTAGGGATAGGTTTTAAGGTTTAAGTTTTAAGGGTTAAGGGTTGAGGTTTAGGGTTTAGGGATAAGGGATTAGGGTTTAAGGTATAGTGTCGAGGGTTGAGGGTTTAGGAATAGGGATAGCGTTTAGGGTTTAGGGATGAGGGATTAGGGTTAAGGGTTGAAGGATTAGGGTTTAAGGTATAGTGTCGAGGGTTGAGGGTTTAGTGATAGGGTTTAGGGTTGAGGGTTGAGGGATTAGGTTTTAGGGTTGATGGATTAGGGTTTAAGGTATAGTGTTGAGGGTTACGGGTTTAGGGATAGGGTTTAGGTTTTAGGGATTAGGGTTTAGTGTTGATGGATTAGGGTTTAGTGTTGAGAGTTGAGGGTTGACGGTTGAGGGTTTAGGGATAGGGTTGATGGTCAAGGGATTAGGGTTAGAGTGTCAAGGGTAGAGGGATTAGGGATACGGTTTAGGGTTGAAGGTTTAAGGATTGAGGGTTGAGGCTTTAGGGATGAGGGTTTAAGGCTTAAGATATAGTTTCGAGTGTTGAGGGTGTAGGGATAGGTTTAAGTTTTAAAGGTTAAGGGTTGAGGGATAGGGATTAGGGTTTAAGGTATAGTGTTGAGGGTTGAGGGTTTAGGGATAGGGTTTAGGGTTGAGGGATTAGGGTTTAGGGTTGACGGATTAGGGTTTAATGTTGAGAGTTGAGGGTTTAGGGATAGGGTTGATGGTCAAGGGATTAGGGATAAAGTAGAGTGTCGAGGGTAGAGGTATTAGGAATAGGGTTTAGGGTTTAAGGTTTAAGGATTTAGGGTTGAGGCTTTAGGGATGAGGGTTAAGGGATTAGGGTTTAAGATATAGTGTCGAGTGTCGAAGGTGTAGGGATAGGTTTTAGGGTTCAAGTTTTAAGGGTTAAGGGTTGAGGGATAGGGATTAGGGTTTAGGGATAAGGGATTAGGGTTTAAGGTATAGTGTCGAGGGTTGAGGGTTTAGGAGTAGGGATAGCATTTAGGGTGGAGGCATTAGGGATAGGGTTTAGGATTTAAGGTTTAAGTGTGAGGGTTGAGGATTTAGGGATAGGGTTTATAGTTTAGGGATAAGAGATTAGGGTTTAGGGTACCATAAATTACAATTAGGGATTAGGGTTT
The DNA here is from genome assembly GCA_027924645.1 of Cunninghamia lanceolata. Taxonomy (NCBI): domain Eukaryota; kingdom Viridiplantae; phylum Streptophyta; class Pinopsida; order Cupressales; family Cupressaceae; genus Cunninghamia; species Cunninghamia lanceolata. The sequence continues at coordinate 1,478,595 of BSBN01000892.1, forward strand.
ATGGTTTAGGGATTAGGGATTAGGGTTAATGGATTTGGGTTTAGGGATGTACAATTAAGGGTACCATAAATAAACTGGAATTTAGGTAGGGTTGGGAAAATTTTGTGAATCATCATGAGCTAGAAATTGGAGATTTTGCTGTGTTCAAGTACATATCCAAGTCATATTTTAAGGTTAAGATATTTCAAAGAACAGGGTGTGTGAAAAATATCAATGCTCTTCATCTTATGAATACCAACATTGATATAGATAAAAAATGCCCTTCTTCTAATAGAGGATGCAGTTCAAGTCAACCAACGGGCAGCAAGTTGTTGATTGAATTATTTTCTGATGAAGAAAACAATGATGTTGAAGAAATGGAAGAAAATCAAAATTGTAAGTCTAATTTAATTTATTTCAACTTTCAAAGCAGGCATTTGAATTGTAGCTTTACCAGGAGGATTGGTATAACAAAAACTTAATTTTGTTACAGGCCTTTCTTTGAAGAACCCTAGACACTATGGACCCTATCATCTAGAAAAGCACATGACAACAAACTTTGCCCCATCTTTCAAATCAGATAAACCTTTTTATTCAATGAAAATGAAGTCACGAAATGTAAACTGACCATGCATACTAGTAAGATCAAATTATCTGCCTTCTATTCTTATTACTCTGACTTTATTAAGAGAAGAGTGTCAAAAAGAATGGGTTTAATTGTAAGCTAACATAAGGCAAATCCGTTTTGTTATTACATTTTTCTGAGGGATCTCTAACAAGGGATAGGGTTGATGGTCAAGGGATTAGGGTTAAAGTAGAGTGTCAAGGGTAGAGGGATTAGGGATAGGGTTTAGGGTTGAAGGTTTAGTGATTGAGGGTTGAGGCTTTAGGACTGAGGGTTAAGGGATTGGGGTTTAAGATGTAGTGTTGAGTGTTGAGGTTTTAGGGATAGGTTTTAGGGTTTAAGTTTTAAGGGTTAAGGGTTGAGGGATAGGGTTTAGGGATAAGGGATTATGGTTTAAGGTATAGTGTTGAGGGTTGAGGGTTTAGGAATAGGGATAGAGTTTAGGGTAGAGGCATTAAGGATAGGGTTTAGGGTTTAAGGTTTAAAGATTAAGGGTTGAGGCTTTAGGGCTGAGGGTTAAGGGATTATGGTTTAACGTATAGTGTCAAGGGTAGAGGGTTTATGGATAGGGTTTAGGGTTTACAGATAGGTAGAGAGGTGAGGGGAAACAAAGGTGAGAGATAGAGAGGTGAGGGGAAAGATATAAGAAAATGAGAGAGGCTTTAGGGATAGGATTTAGGGATAGGGTTTAGGGTTGAGGGATTAGGGTTTAGGGTATAGTGTTGAGGGTTTAGGGATGAGGGATTAGGGTTAAGGGTTGAGGGATTAGGGTTTGATGTTGAGGGTTGAGGGTTGGGGTTCGAGGGTTGAGGGTCGAGGGATTAGGGTTAAAGTAGAGTGTCGAGGGTATAGGGATTAGGGATAGGGTTGGAGGGTTTGGGGATAAGGGATTAGGGTTTAAGGTATAATATTGAGCCCATTGAGGGTTTAGGAATAGGGATAGAATTTAGGGTTTAGGGATGAGGGATTAGGGTTGAGGGTTGAGGGTTTAGGGATAGGGTTTAGGGTTTAGGGTTGAGGGATTAGGGTTTAAGATATAATGTTGAGGGTTTAGGGATCAGGTTTAGGGTTGACGGATTAGAGTTAAGGGTTGAGGGATTAGGGTTTGACGTTGAGGGTTGAGGGTTAAGGTTTGAGGGTTGAGGTTTGAGGGTTGAGGATTTAGGGATAGGGTTGAGGGTCGAGGGATTAGGGTTAAAGTAGAGTGTCAAGAGTATAGGGATTAAAGATAGGGTTGGAGGGTTTAGGGATAAGGGATTAGGGTTTAAGGTATAGCGTCGAGCCTGTTGAGGGTTTAGGAATAGGGATAGCATTTAGGGTTTAGGGATGAGGGATTAGGGTTGAGGGTTGAGGGTTTAGGGTTGAGGGATTAGGGTTTAAGGTATAGTGTTGAGGGTCTAGGGATAGGGTTTAGGGTTGAGGGATTAGAGTTAAGGGTTGAGGGATTAGGGTTTGACGTTAAGGGTTAAAAGTTGAGGTTTTAGGGTTGAGGGTTTAGGGATGGGGTTGAGGGTCGAGGGATTAGGGTTAAAGTAGAGTGTTGAGGGTGTAGGGATTAGGGATAGGGTTGGAGGGTTTAGGGATAAGGGATTAGGATTTAAGGTATAGTATCAAGCCCATTGAGGGTTTAGGAATAGGGATAGCATTTAGGGTTTAGGGATGAGGGATTAGGGTTAAGGGTTGAGGGATTAGGGTTTAAGGTATAGTGTTTGTTAGGGTTAGCTGGTAGAAGATATCAATTAAATGCAAATAAAGATTAAACATAGGAATGAAAATACATAGAAATAATAATAGCAAAAGACAAGTTTTAACGTGGTTTACCCAAACTTGGGCTACATCCACCAACAGAGAGTCCAATATTATTATCTAGTAAATCAAACCGATTACAACCAACAATCATTGCAACTTAATACTGTTGTAAAATGCTACAATACATCAATGGAAACCCTAACCCTTAGCCATTTTTATCATGAATTTTGTCAGTTACAAAATATGGTTTTTTATGTCGGCCAATGAAAATATCTCCTGACGACCTAATAAAATAATAAAAAACTGTGTGAGGTTTTGGAAGCGTTTCCCCCAAGCCCACACGAGGGTGCTGCCCCTTGATCTCGCCCTGTATCATGATAGGGAACACATCAGGGGTGCTGCCCCTTGACCCCATCTTGGGGACACTGCCCCCAAACCCCCACAAGGGGCACTGCCCCTTATCCCCATAGGAATTTTGGGGGAAATGGCGCTAATAAAAGTGGGGTAAATTTAACCTCTGAGTCTGATTAGGCTCCATATAACAATAGTGTTGAGGGTTTAGGGTTGATGGATTAGAGTTAAGGGTTGAGGGATTAGTGTTTGACATTGAGGGTTGAGGGATAGGGTTGAGGGTTAAGGTTTGAGGGTTGATGGTTGAGGAATTAGAGTTAAAGTAGAGTGTCTAGGGTATAGGGATTAGGGATAGGGTTGGAGGGTTTAGGGATAAGGGATTAGGGTTTAAGGTATAGTATTGAGCCTATTGAGGGTTTAGGAATAGGGATAACATTTAGGGTTTAGGGTTGAGGGTTGAGGGATTAGGGTTTAGTGATAGGGTTTAGGGTTGAGGGATTAGGGTTTATTGATAGGGTGTAGGGTTTAGTGATAGGATGTAGGGTTTAGGGTTGTGGGATTAGGGTTTATATTTGAGGGAATAGGGTTTAAGGTAAAGCGTTGAGGGTTTAGGGATAGGGTTTAGGATTTAAGCTTTAAGGGTTGAGGGTTGAGGCCTTAGGGCTTAGGATTAAGTGAGACCTAGATGGCTAAGGATGGATGGAGAGGTAGACAAGGAGTGACTAAGAGACATAGAGAGGGGAGAGGTAGAGAGGTGAGGGGGAGAGATAAGTGAGATATAGAGAGGTGAGAGATAGACCATGAGCTAATGGAACTAGAGGTGAGATATTGCAAAGGTGCTATCAAAGGTGAGATAGGCACAAATATTTATGGATCAATCTATAGTAGGATAAAATGTGAGCACGTTATAATGTCCTCATGTTTTGTCCTACTATAGAAATAGTAAAAAGGCATGGACCCCTGTGATATAGGCCCACATGCTCTGTTTTCATGCTGATTATGCACGTGTTCCAACAAAAAAATGTGTTTTCATGCTGTTGGGAAGTTCATATGTACATTTTACACATTCTACCACGTTTGCATGATCTTTCCACCACATTTTCTACTTTGCCAACTTGAGGAGGAAATAACATAGTTTTCACATCAAATTTGAAATATATCTATTCAAGTTTCAATTTTTGTAGTGTTACAATGTCAATTGTGATTCAATTTTAGGAATTTAACATTATAGATTGGTTAATAGTATTGTTGTTACTAATTATATTTGAGTGTTATTCAATTTAACATTGAAAAGGAAGCAAGTGGTGAAAAACTCAAATTGTTGAGGAGTTTGATGCAAGAAGAAAAAAACACTACATAATTGGGTACTCTCTGCAATTGAATCTCTATTTTTTAGGTATGTCAAGTCTTTACATGCATGTTCTTTACATTTTCCTTAATTCTATTTAAATTACTTTATCATGCTTTATCATACATGTTTATATCACTTGTATCCAGTATGCATAATAAAAGACTATGTATACATATCTTGTGTTTATATAATAGACTATGTTTTAAATTAGTTCATGGTATGCATAATAAAAGATATCTCAAAGGTCAACATTAATTAAAATAGACACATTCCCAATCATGAAAGCAGCCTACAATCTCACATGATGCCATGTATATTTTCTACACTTGGGCTCTTTAATAATTATGTGTAATAAATAGACCTTAACATACCATGATGTCAAACTATCCAAGAATCAATCCTTACAACATAATAAAAATACAATCCCACTATTATCTTGTCATATTAACAATTTAAAATACAAACGAATAGGTACCAAGATCATACAAGTATGCACATGACATGATGATTTGTATGCACATATCTTGGGCTAGGACATTCCTTATGCACCTATTCATAATGATTTGTATGCACATGACACAACAATATTTCAAAATTTCCTAATTGTCCTTTGCTAGCACATGATGGTGGTTACCTTGATTGACTATATACCATTCAATACCCTAAATTATAGAGATTAGTCTAATGATTTTTATGACCATCCTAGGTATGTGATGCAGAGGTAGGGTTCAACTCAATCCAAAGGGCTCATACCAATAGTTTCTTCAAATTTCATAAGCTTTCCTCTCAAGCAATCTCCCTATACAAAGGCACAAAGAGGGTCTTCAATACTTCAAACCTAACAAGGTTACTAGAGGTCTTCTTACCCCTCATGAACTCAAACACAACCATTCTAAACCCTTACTCAAGTCTACACTCTTCAATTGCTGTCTATTCCTTCACAAGCCACCCTTATTCATCATAAATAAGTCACTTTTAGTCAATAGAAGCTAAAATACATCCATTTGCAAAAATGGATTAGTTAAGGATAGCTAGGTGGTAAATTTATTGCCATTGGCAACCTCACAAATTTGGTGTCTTAACTTGTCCTCCTTAGTTTTCTCCATGAATCTCCATCATTGTCTTCATGAATTGTATAATTCATCATGTCATAGTGCCTTCATCATTCCATAATTGACTGTCCCACTTGACAAGAGGCCTAATTAGGCTTGTGCAAATAGGTCACTATAGGTTTTTTTTATCTCTAGGCTTCCAATCTTCAAACCAAGACACCAAACATATCAAATTGGGTTTGCCTCAACCTTTTCAAGCATTACAAACACCTTCCAAAGAGTTTCTCTACAAACCCTAACCCTTATGCAACTTAATTGCCTAAAACCATGAGTTTTTAGCCTAGAATATTTTGCCTCTAAAATGCACATGATTATCTACTTGAGTTTGGCATTGCCATATTAATGAGCCTTGACTTTAATAATTGTCTCTTGATATCCCTTCTTCACCCTCTACACTAATCCAAACCATGCCCTAGTGTGATGTCTCCCATGATCTCAATCACATATCCTTTCATGACTAGATGGTTATCAACAAGTAGTCAATATAAAGTCCCATGTACTCTTCACTTGTAGCCTCAATAGGTGACTCTCCTTTGACCTTATCCTCATCTAGGGTTGAAGTGAACTTTGTACCATAATGGTTTGTATGGTTGCAATAACATTGTGCAATAATGATTTGTATGGATGCAATAATTTTCTTTGTATGCTTTGTACCTATTTTGGTTGAGTGAAATTTACTCTTTTACATGATGATTGTATGTACATTTATTATGAAGGGTTCAATGACATAGATTTTAGTTATTTGTATGGATTCATTTCTTAGGAACTAATATTGGTCTCTTTATCATGCTACAGACAAATTCTCTGTCATGCCGAGGAAATGATCAAGAATTAAACCATCATAGGAAGAGATAGAAGCTAAGAATGCAAAGAAAGTAGTGGCTATGAGGGAACTTCATGAGAAGAGAAAATTAGACACGATAAATGAAGACATGCCAATCAAAAAGGAACCGCAACCATCACAAAGAGATATGGTATTGGCGGCACAAAGATAATGACTGCAAAAACTTCATGCTATGAGAGATTTGAATACCATAGTTGGAGACAAGTCCTCTACTACAAGTCAACATGTAGGGACACCATCTACCGCATATCAAGTTGAGAGTACATCATCACTCACATGTGATGAAGGAGGTATGCCATCTTTCCCACCTCAACCTCAAGGTATGTCATCTATTCCATCTTCGATCGAAGGTATGCCATCTAGCCCTTCTCATTTAAATATTGATGAAATTCCTAATGTTGAGATGAATTTACCTAACTTAACACCACCTAGAATTTTGCATAAAAAGCTAAAATATTTGATTGATATTGATGAGAATATTTTGCAGCCAATGGAAGGTAAGATTCCAAAACGCACTTGTAGAAGATATACTCATAATATTTGGAGATTGTTCTTTGAAAAGTTAATTGAGACTGCAAGATGTCAACTATTTGTTGAAATGATGCAAAGTATAAAGTATAGGTCCATCATGAAGATTCTTGGGTTGAGAACATCAGAGGCTTCAAGTGAAAAATCTATTCTCAAGAATCTAATGAGTGCATATGAGAGTGTGGGTAACACCTCTTACATCAACTATAGTAAGTAGTCAAATGAGGAAAGGTCATCTCATTAGAAAGACAAGTCAAGCATTGAGAATTAATAGGAAAACTTTATCAAGAGCTGTTGGAAGATGCCAAAGGATTGAGGACACATGAGCTTCCACCTTCGCGTGGTTGGCCTTGGAAGTATAGAATATTTATATTTCTTGAAGCTAAGGGAAGCTCTTTTTCTTAATAGGAAAACTTTATCGACTTCAGTTGCACTAATGGTGCAGGCCCAGGTTGTCATGCCTCCAAGAGGGGTCAAAAAGTAAAATTTTGTTTTGATTGAGTCAATTGTATGTAATAAGGTCTTCTAAGACTATTTCATATGTTTTTGAGTCAGTTTGAGTCATTTGGGGCCAGTTTGATTCTTTGAGTCTTGTTGCAAAAAAGTGTCAATGTTGTTAAGTTGCAAAACGTAACTTTTGCATTTTTGCATTTTTGGTGTCCTACTCCTGATGCGACCAAACTGATAGTTCCAACATGTCTATATGGGTACATTTAGGCTAGGCATGGTCTTGTTTTTCACCCAAACATGCTGAAACAGTCCAAGCTACATTGTACCGACGATATCCCTGAAGAGTCCAAAGTGTAAAAAGATAGCAATTTTTTATGAGCTGTTACTTAGAAACGGTGTCACTTAAAAACATTTCATCTAAGGAAACATGATCACATAGGGTTCCTCTACAATAACCTCTCTTGGTTTTTTATATCTTTGAGGCATTTTCCCGTGGTGAAAGGTTTTTTGCTGCCCCAAAAATCGTTAGAAGGAGGCAGTGTAAAGTTGCAAAGGGGTGTAACTTTCATCCTGCTCCTAATGTGATCAAATTAACTATTCCAACATGTTTGGATGGGTATGTTTATGCTAGGTATGGTCCTATTTTTCACCCAAACATGCCGAAATAGTCTGAGCTACATTGTACCAATGATATCCCTAAAGAGTCCAAAGTGCAAAAAGGCAACAATCTTTGACAAGATGTTACTTAGAAACTGTGTCACTTAGAGACATTCCATCTAAGGAAACACGATCATGTAGGGTCCCTCTACAATAACCTCTCTTAATTTTTTATATCTTTGAGGCGTTTGCCCATGGTGAAAGGTTTTCTGCTGTCCCAAAAATTGTCAGAAGGAGGCAGTGTAAAATTGCAAAGGGGTGTAACTTTCGTCCTGCTCCTAATGCGACCAAACTGACTATTCCAACACATATGGATGGGTGTGTTTAGGCTAGGCATGGTCCTATTTTCACCCAAACATACCAAAACAGTTCGAGCTACATTGTACCGACGATATCCCTGAAGAGTCCAAAGTGCAAAAAGGCAGAAATCTGTGACGAGATGTTACTCAGAAACTGTGTTACTTAGAGACATTCCGTTTGAGGCAACGCGATCACATAGGGTCCCTCTACAATAGCCTCCCTCAGTTTTTTATATCTTTCAGGTGTTTGCTTGTGGTGAAAGGTTTTTTGCTGCCCCAAAAATCATCAGAAGGAGGTAGTGTAAAGCTGCAAAGGGGTGTAACTTTCATCCTGCTCCTGATGCGACCAAACTGACTATTCCAACGTATCCAAATGGGTACGTTTAGGCTAGGTATGGTCCTTTTTTTCACCCAAATATGCTGAAACAGTCTAAGCTACATTGTACCGATGATATCCCTGAAGAGTCCAAAGTGCAAAAAGGCAGCAATCTTTGACGAGATGTTACTCAGAAACCATGTCACTTAGTGACATTCCATCTAAGGCAACACAATCACGTAGGGTCCCTCTACAATAAACTCTTAATTTTTTATATCTTTGAGGTGTTTGCCTATGGTAAAAGGTTTTCTGCTGCCCCAAAAATCATCAGAAGGAGGCAGTGTAAAGTTGCAAAGGGGTGTAACTTTCATCCTACTCCTGATGTGACCAAACTAACTGTTCCAACACATCTAGATGGGTATGTTTAGGTTAGGTATGGTCTTTTTTTTACCCAAACATGCCGAAACAGTCCGAGCTACATTGTACTAATGATATCCCTAAAGAGTCCAAAGTGTAAAAAGACAACAATATTTGATGAGATGTTACTCAGAAACTATGTCACTTAGAGACATTCTGTCTAAGGTAACATGATCATGTAGGGTCCCTCTACAATAACCTCTCTCATTCTTTTATATCTCTGAGGTGTTTTTCCATGGTGAAAGGTTTTATGCTGCCCTAAAAATCATCAGAAGGAGGTAGTGTAAAGTTGCAAAGGGGTGTAACTTTCATCCTACTCTTGATGTGACCAAACTGACTATTCCAACATGTTTGGATGGGTATGTTTAGGCTAGGCATGGTCCTATTTTTCACCCAAACATGCCGAAATAGTTTGAGCTACTTTGTACCAACGATATCCCTAAAGAGTCCAAAGTGCAAAAGGGCAGCAATCTTTGACGAGATGTTACTCAGAAACCATGTCACTTAGAGACATTCCATCTAAGGCAACATGATCACATAGGGTACCTCTACAATAACCTCTCTCAGTTTTTATATCTCTGAGGCGTTTACATGTGGTGAAAGGTTTTTTGCTGCCCCAAAAATCGTCAGAAGGAGGTAGTGTAAAGTTGAAAAGGGGTGTAACTTTTGTTCTTCTCCTTGTGTGGCCAAACTGATAGTTCCAACATGTCTGGATGGGTATGTTTAGGCTAGACATGGTCCTATTTTACACCCAAACATGCTGAAACAATTCGAGCTACATCGTACTGATGATATCCCTGAAGAGTCCACAGTGCAAAAATGCAACAATCTTTGATGAGCTATTACTCAGAAATCAAGTCACTTAGAGACATTCTGTCTAAGGCAATGTGATCACATAGGGTCCCTCTACAATAACCTCTCTCAGTTTTATATGTGTCTGAGGCATTTACCCTTGGTGAAAGGTTTTCTACTACCCCAAAAATTGTCAAAAGGAGGTAGTGTAAAGTTGCAAAGGGGTGTAACTTTTGTTCTTCTCCTCATGCGGCCAAACCGATAGGTCCAACACGTCTGGATGGGTATATTTAGGCTAGGCTTGGTTCTGTTTCACACCCAAACATGCCAAAATAGTCTGAGCTACAAACACTAACTAATCTTCAATCTTCAAACACTACAAATACCATGATATCGTGCATAAAGTTGTCTTTTAGCCTTTTATAAAGGCATGCCCATCAAATTTAACCACATAGAGATGACTATTTGTATTCCAAATTCCTTGTAAATACTGACCTTCCAATCCTTTTTCCCACCCTCATATTAGTTAAATATGACCTTCAATTATGATTTGGCACTCAGGCTTATGAGAGTTTACCTGAGAGGCCGGTTGAGTTAGGTTGAAGGGCCGGTGAACTAATGACTTAAAAACCCTTTAGTAGGTTGACTTAAGTGATAGTAACCTATGATTATAAGTCAATATTAAATTAAAACAAAAGTGCACTTTACACATGACAGGCAATTGAGGGTTTTAAGGTCTTAAGAAAAGTAGATTTTTTTTAGGGTTTAATGCCCAATATGCAAACCCTAACTATCCATAAGAAAGACTTAAACATTCTAACTTTCATCAAGAGATATCTAGGACATTTCAGAGACCTCAAGGACATCAGAAGAAAGATATTAGAGTATGACACTTATCATAGGCTTAGGGTTCTAAGACATGAACAACTTCACATTCTAACCAAACTCATGACTCCCCTTGATAAATATAACTCTCCTTGATGATGACATTGAATTATGATTATGAAAGCTTGTGTCTTCTCTGACTTCTTATTGCATGAACAAAACCAGATCCACCATGAACTTGAACCTTGCATCATATCAACCTTCCAAGATAGACCTTATCATGAAAACCATATTCACAACAAAACCTTGCATGAACAAAACCACATCCACCATGAACATGAACCTTGCATCATATGAACCATGTTTGTCTTGTGCAACATCAACATGAACTGAGAGACCTTATCATGAAAACCATATTCACAACATCATGCACCTCATGATCATCACCTAGCTTGAATCGCTGTATCACCTAATCAACATCATGGCATCAACCTTGACATCAATGACAAACAACCTTGACCCTTTGACTTCAATGACAACCTTGAACCTTGATTGTTGATGACTTATGGAAGCCTATAGCCCCAATGTTATGTTGCATACTAAAATTAGGTAAGACTCAATGTACTCTCATAACCTCGCCTTATATGCAAGAGGAATTACATTCAATAACCACAATGGTCATTAGGTGCTCATAAGCATATAATTTTGACTATCTTATTCAAAACAACAAACATACTCTTTGCATCCTAATATGGTATAATAACAAGAAATTAAGAAATATTTTCAATTGAGCAACTCATAAAGAATATGAATATTTTCTATTCAACATGATGATTCATTTTTATTTTAAATACAACTTTTATCTTTTAGTTCTAGAATGAGGTTTAGGTGATACTTGAATAATAACAGCTAGCTTATTGGATCAACAAACATCCTATGTAATACAATTGGACTTTAAATATTTGAAGTAACCATCTACAAATATCCATTGAAATGTGGATTTATAATGCAAATATGGACGCCATCAATAAAAAACATTTATATTAACCTAACATCCATATAGACATACATCAATATTTGTCGATATAAGTATAACATATATACCAAATAGCCATATAGGCATACAATGTCTCCTATATGCAATACAAAATATATATCCACAAATGCCATATAGGCATACAACAAAGGAGCCCAATAAGCATTCATTCCCTTCTGTTTGGTGAAGGGAATAGATCACGAGCAGCCTTTGATCTTCAGGAGGATGGAGACATGTATGAGGGTGGTCTACTACGAACCCGAGGGCTACTCCTCCTATTTAGTTCTTCATGCATCTGTAGCTGTTACAATAAAAAGTATGGACATTAATATATAGAAATTACATGTTGTAAAAAATGAAACATTTAACAAAATAATCACTTACCGCTACCATATAATCTACCTCCTCATTTGCCTTAGTAACAGGATTAGGCTGTGGTGATGTCATGTCCTATAGAAACCATCTAGATAGAAATTAAACTTCAAATCAATAATCATTTGTTTTTAAAAAAATAAACAACTATAACAATGAATGTAAATTGAAATTTACTAATCTGCCTCATACCCTCATCAATGGCATGGAGCTATGAATCACAGTGGACACACCATGCTCCATTGCCCTATGAACTTCGGGAGGTGTCTCTGCAGCCTGCATCATCTGAAAATACAACAACATTATTCAATTATGAAAATAGAATAGTGATGCAATTCATGGTTCCTAACATACACACACATTCACCTAAACACGGAAGTACACATAATAAAGCACACTATGATATTCATTATCAACAATACATCACTATGATACAACTAGACACATAATACACATAATCACAGTGAAGATTTTGCTCTCTTGGTGATACACTATAGCTCTTTGTTATAGATATAGGGATGGAAGAAATTGAGACAATAGGATTGACATGAGTTTGTAGGGGAAAGGGTTAGTGTAGATTTGAAGATTTTGGTTAGGGGTGACTTGTTGCCCCCATAATTAATACCTAAAACCTAGATGATGTTCAAGTCAATCATATGCTATATAAGATGGCATAGGTTGATACCCCTCTCTGGTGTCATGTCTTCGGGTCTAATTGGTGGTAATTGGATGAGATTATTAGAGAGAATTTGTCAAAGAATAGTGTGGAGGGGATCAACAAGCTTTGGTAGACATGTATGGAAAATGTGGTAGCATAGACAAGGTAGTGAGCTGTTTGAAAAGATGCCTCAAAGAAAAGTGGTCTCATGGTGATGTCCTTGTCTATGCATCTACTTCTCATGGCATTCCATGAGAGCACATTTCTTTGAGGCATGTTTTCAAATTTAACTATATTATAATTGAAAATTTGTCATCTATCAACATCTAGCTATTAGTTATGCAATGTTTAATAATGCTTTGAGTTTGAAAGATGTGCAATGTAATGTAATCAATGATATGAATATAAAATACAAAAATTTAATAAGTACAATTCATTAGTTAAACTATTTATTTTATTACCTCAGTGAAGCTTTGAACTACACCACCACTGACAGGTGTTGTTGTGAAATCTCCAAGATTAACCTATTCAACATCCAAAATCAAATATTAGAATACCATTCATATAACAATGCTATTCATATGTAATATTTATAATTGTTTACTAGTTACATACCCCGGTAGTAGATGTCATAGTGTAAAATGCAGGTGGAGTACTGCTAAGAACTGCATCAATGCTATGACCCTAAAATTTCATCAAAATCATCAAACTAAATTAGTTAATCTTGCATTTCAAAAATGAAATTTAATAAATTAAATTCAATGAACTTGCTAATATTTACCTGAGCATCAAGGCCAAAAGTCTTGGTTAGGAGGGTATCTATCATCACCATCTGCTCAGATACAGATGTAGCCTACACACCTATTCCTGACTATCCATGGGCTCATAACTACAGGATGACCCACAAGTCTGACAAGTATGGGGTGGAACCGTACTACTCGCACTATCTCCTAACCCACACTGTGCTGCAGGACTGGCATGCTCTATGATGCTCTAGGTCAAGGCACTAATGGACTGAAGTGTCTTGACCTCAACACTCTCCTTCACAATGGAAGGGATAGACACATTCTCATGGGTTGGTCTACTGATTACTCATCTCACTGGCCGCTGTGGGTCAACACGTGCCTCTGGTCTATCTTTTGCTGACCCCCACCTCTATCCTTAAAATCTTGCATATCAAAATAGTTTGGTGATTTATTGAGGACAAACTCACAGTAGAGTTTCCTCAAAAAGTATTGCGGGACCTCATTATTGTTGCATGGAGGATGGTCAAAAACCATCCACCACCTCTGCCCAAAATTGTCCCTTATCACTTGGTTGTTGTACCAATGGATAGGGAACCTCTTGCATGTAATGGGTGGAGGTTGATTTGTTTCTGGGTTTGTGAAAATGGAACACAAGTCCAATTTTGTAATTTGTAACTTTTTCACTTATTCATATGATAGCTTGTTTGCATAATACTCTCTAAACTCTCTCCTCTTATCTGACCAACTAGATATTTGCTTGCTAATTGAATCTACATTTGATAACATATATTCAAGAGATTGAGCAAGCGTGGATCTATGCAAAGTTGAAGTTGAAGGATCTTTCAACCTTGCAATTATGTCTTCAATTTCTTTTTTATTGTTTTTAATTTGCCCCATTAGATTTTCTTGTGTTCCAGGGGCATGTCGAGGAATGGATGGAGGAGTTTGTTGTTTGGGTTGTTCTTCGGCAGGTATTTCATGTTTAGGATTTTGTGGATTTTGAGGAGAAGGAGGAGGTGTATTAACATTTCCTGACAATTAAGGAAATTTACATAAAAAATCAACTCAAACCTTCCTATTTAGAAACAAATTCAGACAAAAAAAATAAAACTCACTCCTTTGGCTTGCTCGGCGTAGTGGTAGCATTTTGGCGATGAATCAGTGAGATTTTGGTGTCAAATTAGGTCTTCATAAACGTGAGTGCACTCCTTAGGGTTTGCAGGCTACAGGTGTAGAGAGAATAAAAGAAATCAAATGAGTAGAAATGCTCTTTTTTATATATATAATTAAACATAACACGCTAGCATTATAACACGAGCACATTATGGTTTAGTTTTTTTGAGCCTTAGGCTCATCATTACCAAACCATAACACGAGTGCATTATAATGCGCTCGCATTATGTCTTAATTTTTTTGAAAAAATGTTGGCCACTCTTTGGCCCCCCAACTTTTCGCACTTACCCGTATAACCTCTAGCCATTCCTTCTAGATTGCCACTTTTCCTATCATGGTGATTGTGCATTACCTAAAGGATTGTAACTGCCCTCTAATCACCTTTTGTCATTGCCATATTAACTGTGACAAAAGTCTTCAGCATATTACTATATCATTTCCACTCTATACACCTTGACTTTATGCTATTTACTACTGTCAATGCCTTGACTTTGAGATCACTATTCCTTCTCTGATATGCTTTACTATCCTTTGCAACTATAGCACCTTACACTTGGTGTTAATAGTTCTAATGAAAGAGTTGGCACTATGCAAGGTTCACTATCCATCACTTGTATTAGGTTATGTGCATTGTTCTTGCTCCTTAAGACCCTTGAAGGGTGGCACCTCATTGTATAAAGGAATGAAACTCATGGAAATAAGTTATCATTGTTACTTGATTGTCCATAATGCATTAAGTGTTGAAGGTCCTTATGAATGAAATGGCATGGTGATTGTATCCTTTCATTTCTGTAATGATATCATCATGGAATGGCATGAACCACAACTTTGCTGACTGAGAAATATATAAATAGCCTTGATCTTCATCATTTGATTGTAGCCTTTGATTGTTGGTGACTGTGTCTATTTATACCTTGAAGTTCATCAATGAAAAGTAATGACTTTCACTACTTCTCACCTGGATTATGGTGTCCTTTACTGCCACTATAACATTGTGTCCTCTCTTTTGCTACCTTTGGTATTGTCTAAGAGGTATCAACACTTGGTAACCTGATTATGCATTTGATAGTGATAATAATATGACTGAATCTTTATACTTTGCAAGTTTTACTGTGAAACCACTAATGCAATGTGATGAATGCACTTTGTATGGTATCTTTATGTGATCTTTTATTCACTATGTATGTGCTTTTGTCATTTTTTCTTGACTGTCCATAACCATATAATGCATGCCGACTGCATTTACATTATCTACTTACTGTATTATTGCATGATCACTGTACATTGGCTCACATTAACCTTTTACCTATGACATTGTGACTTTTCAACGAGGCTATCTTACTTATCAAGTAGTTTACATGTGCTTTGCATGATGGATGAGTACTGTCTTCATGTGACTGTAAGATGCATACAACAATATGTCATCATGACTATCCTACTATACTTTGCATTTGACTATCCAGTTGGTGCATTTATTGTATGATGCATTAATTTGTTGGTGACTGTCCTTGCTCTCTACGGCTGCTTGATAGTGACAAGACAAGGCATATGACCTCTTTTGTCACCTTGTGACCACCTCTTCTAGGTACAATTATTAATGGCTGTCCTGCTACATGATGGATTTCTGTACCTTCTACTTGCATTTACATACCTTGACTGTCCTTTTTGGTCATTGCATTAACAATGCAATATATCATTGACTAATTGTTGTCCCTTTAAGGCCGTCCTATTTCAGTATAACTGTACCACCATCATTGAAACTTTAGGAATGCCATTTTCTTTGGATAGTGATATACTTTTGATTAACAGTGACATCTTTCTTGATGTGAATGATGTGATTATACCTATACCTGCACATTCAACAAATATGTTAGATAAAAAACACAGAGGTTGAAGCCTCTCTCTTGATTTGTATGATCTAATGCTTCTCTTTTCTAATTCATCTCACGATTTGATATCTGCATCTCTTGTTCAGCTCATCTCCTTCATTTTGTTCATTCCATTTTGTTGATCAGATATAGAATAGCAAGTACTCTTCACTTGATGTATATAGGATCAAGGATTGTACCCCAAGCTCTAACATCAGTTTTCCTCCTCCCCTTGTAGGTTTTCTCCTGGAGCTGCACTTGGGCAACTTGAGATGCTGGTGCAACCTCCAAAATGGGATTTGTCATTCATCCAGGCAATAACGGGTACCATCCTTATTTCGATATATCTTCTTTTCATGTTTTGTGCTTGCTCTTTTATCTCTTATCAGATACAGTTACTCCCACGGCTTGTTTGGGACTATATAAACATTTCTATTTTGAATTTATCATTTGTTTCATCTCATGTAATATCTTATGTGTTGTTGCAAGTATGGGCCTAACTAGTGTTGTCATTGATGTCAACATACTCCTATTGCATTAATGATAAGGATTGGATGAGCTGTGTGCTGAGGATATTGAGAAAATTAGTCCTAACCAGGAATAGAGAAGAACAGTGAAGACAGTGAGGTAAAGATCGCTACTAAGGTGAAGATCAGAGGATGTGCTTCAAAGGGTTTGTAGATATGTGTCTTGAGATGATCCAGTAAAGATTTTAGAGGTCCGCATGAAGATCTAAAGAAGTTATGGCCACTTAAGTAAAATTGGTTCTGGAAGATGTTCAAAGGTGACAGAGTGATACAGATAGATCCGGTGAGATCCAGAAGTGAAATATCCTATTATGTGGATTTGGTGGAGTGTTTAGGAAGTCAATGTGAATTGACAACTCAATTGGTTCATGGTCTGGAGGTCCGCAAGCATCTCTTCTAATATGATAGTGATGATAGACTATGTTCTTGAGGTTCCGAATGAAGGAGAGAATGTTTTCAGTAAGCAGAAGTAGTATGGATATTTTTGGTGATTTAAGAAAGCTTGTGGAGATCTTTGGATTGTGTCCAATTTGTGTTGGTGGTTTGCATTGAAGATTGATCTCATAATTGAAGAATTACTTTCGGTTGATGGTGTTCTTCCTAAGTAAGGCTGATCGGATGAGTTATACATTCTGCGGATGATCTTGATGATGTTCTGTGAATATTGGCATATTCCTATAAGAAGATTGAAGTCTCAGATCTATGTGGCCGACAATATGTTGATCCGCGTGAAGTCTTTTTGTAATAAGTCTTGTTGTATTTATGTATTTGCTCTATAATGTATGCCGACTTGGTTGGTTATTCCTAAGTCAATGTCTTGTATAAATAAGGAATTGTAAAGTCATTTCAAGTGTGGATCTTATGTGGTGATGAGAGTGTGGTAGAGAGGAGTAGAGCAGAAGTATTGAGCTTAAATGGAACTGAATCAAGCATGGTGAAGATGCTATTCTTCAGTTCAAGTATGTGATACTTATTATTCTGTAGACAGTGCGTCTCTTGTAGGCATTGAGCCTCTTGTGAGAAGTGTGCTCGGGCAGTGAGCCCTAATTGGCATGTGCCATTTTGTTCTTTCTATTATTCTAACAGAGAATACAATCTTGGGTTAGTCACCCCGTGGTTTTTCCCTTAACTGGGTTTTCCATGTCAAAATCTTGGTGTCATATGTGTTAATGTGTTTCTGCACTTGAATTGTTGCATTATGTTTTTATGATTGATTTGTTATTGTGCTAATAAATAAAGAAAAGGATTTAAGTGATTAAATTGCAAGAAAGTATTAGACAACTGATTCACCCCCCCTCTCAGTTGTCTGCCCAGATCTAACAATTGGTATCATAGCTAAGTTCCTCTAAAAGAGATTAACCACTTGAGGAGATCCAGGATGTCGTCCTACAAGAAGGATAGTCCGAGGTTTGATGGAACCAATTTCACTCTTTGGAAAAGTTGCATGAAATGTCACTTGCAATGTATGGGAATGCAGTATTGGACTATGGCTTCAAAGAAGTATACTCCTCCACAGAATGGTCTAAGAACCGTCGATGAAATCAGAGATGCTGAAAACTATCTGCAGACTAAAGAAGCTCTTCTAAGTGCCTTGTTTGATTCAGAGCTGACAAATGTTGTTCAACTACAAACTGCTTTTGAGATTTTAGAAAAACTAGAACTTCTGCATGAAGGATACAAGTATGTGAAATGTGCCAAGCTACAGAATCTGAAAGGAAAATTCAAAAATCTAAAGATGAGAGAAGATCAAAATATCACTACTTTTATGCCAAGAGTAAATGAGCTTGTATGTGGCATTAGATGTGCTGGTGGAGTCTTGGATGAAGATGAGATCATTGGCAAAGTTCTCAGATCCCTTCCTAATTCTTACAAGTACAAGGTTGCTGCTATTGAAGAATTCAGATCTATTTCAGGTATCACAAGAGATCAATTGGTTGGTAAATTGGCTGCATTTGAATTGATTGAGTTTGGAGATGCCCCCCCAAGATTGAATCTACATTCAAAGCTAGTGCCTATGTTAAAGGAAAATAAAAGTCTGATCTGAGAGAAAATTCTTCAAGGAAATTATCATGGTATGAAAAAGCTAGAAAAGACCTGGAAGAAGATGAAGTAGAAGTTGCTCAACTTGAAGCCCTTATTACAAAAAGACTGCCAAGAGGATCCGGTAAGTATGAGGGAAAATTGCCTTTTATTTGTTTTAACTGCAATAAGATTGGTCATTTTGCCTCAAGGTGTCCGGAAAGATTTTCAAGGCCAAATCCTAATAGATCAAGGTTCCAAAAGAATTGTTACTATGTTCATGAAGATGATGATAATGAAGGAGTAATAGATGATGAATCAGAGATAGGAAACAAATTTGGAAGTGACTGGGTGTTTATTGCCATCAAGGAGGAAGATCCAATGCCCTCTGAATCTGTTAATCATAAAATTGTGGAAAGAGCTCTGGCTGCCCAAGTTGAAGAAAAGGATGATTGGGTCATTGATAGTGGATGCTCTCACCATATGACAGGTGGCAAAAAAAGTTCATAGATTTGGAAAGGTATGAAGGAGGAGTGGTAAAGTTTGGTGATAATTCTGTTGGCAGAATCAGAGGAAGAGGAACCATTTCTTTTGATGGAAAGAACAAAACCAGTAATGTACTAAATGTTGAAGGTTTGAAGCACAATCTTCTCAGTGTTGGATAGTTGGTGGACAAAGGCTATGATCTCCAATTCAAGAATGGTAAATGCAAGATCTTTGAAAGTTCTGGAACAGAGATTGCATCCGATACTCAAACAAAAGGTAATATCTTCCATTTAGTTGGTACTGGTAAAAGTTGTCTATTTGTTCAAATTGATCAGAGTTGGTTGTGGCATAGGAGAATGTGTCATGTGAATTTGGACAATATCATCAAGATAAGAAACACTCAGGCTATAAGAGATCTTCCAAAATTGGTGAAACCTACAAATAGTTTGTGCAAAGAAAGTCAGTTGGGTAAACAAAGCAGAATCTCATTCAAAAGCAAGGAACAATCTTGTACTAGATTATTGGACCTAGTTCATACTGACCTATGTGGTCTGGTAAGAATCAGGAGTGTGCAAGGTGATAGATACTTCATGTTATTAATTGATGACCATTCCCGGATTATGTGGGTTACTTTTCTGAAAGAGAAATCAGAAGCTCTTGAGAAATTCAAAATATTCAAGGCTATGGTAGAGAACGAAACTAGATTAAAATTAAAATGTCTGAGGTCTGATAGAGGTGGAGAATTCACATCGAGTGAGTTCATAGAATTCTGTGAGAAACATGGAATAAAAAGATAGTTGTCTGCTCCTAGGACTCCATAGCAGAATGGAGTAGTGGAGAGAAAGAACCAAACCATCCAGGAAGCATCTAGAACCATGATGATGGAAGCAAATGTTCCTCAGATCTATTGGAGAGAAGCTCTAAGCACTGCAGTCTATACTCTCAATCGAGTACAAATCAGAAGCAACACGGGGAAGACTCCTTATGAACTTTGGTTTGGCATCACTCCCACTGTGAGGCATTTCAGAGTCTTTGGTAGCAAATGTTACATTAAAAGAGATGAAGATCTAGGAAAATTTGATGCTAGAAGTGATGGAGGAATATTCTTGGGTTATTCTACTCAAAGCAAAGCCTATCGGTGTTATAACAAGAGATTCAGGAAGATTGCGAAAAGTACAAATGTGAAGGTTGATGAAGGTATTGAAAAACCCTCAAGCTTTTATGAATATGATGAAGATGATGTTTTTGTTTAAGAAGTCCAAGCTCCCTCTGAAATTCAGATTCAGACTGATTCGGTAAATCAGGAAGAAGAGATAAGTTTGAATGAACCTGTTCAAGAATCAGAAGTGCAAGAAACTCCCAAAGTTCCTAGGTATGTAAGACTAAATCACTCTGAAGATCAGATCATAGGTGATAAAAGCAAAGGTGTACAAACCAGAAGAAGGATTGCTCAAGATTCAGAAGAGTATTGTCTGATTTCAAAGATTGAACCTAAGACAGTGAATGAAGCTTGCAATGATGAAAACTTGACTAAAGCAATGGAGGAAGAGTTGACGCAAATTGAGAAAAATCACAATTGGGATCTTTTTCCCAGACCTAAAAACAAGAATGTGATTGGAACCAAATGGGTCTTCTGGAATAAACTGAATGAAGATGGTGAAGTAGTCAGAAATAAAGGTAGATTGGTCTGCAAGGGTTACTCCCAAGTAGAAGGAGTTGATTTTGAAGAAACCTTTGCTCCGGTGGCAAGAATTGAAGCAGTCAAATTATTTCTTGCTTTTTCTACCTTCAAGGATTTCAAAGTATATCAGATGGATGTCAAATCTGCCTTCCTAAATGGTGAGCTGGAAGAAGAAGTATACATTGAGCAACCGGATGGATTTCAATTGTCTGATCATGGTGATATGGTCTGCAAGTTGAAGAAAGCACTGTATGGACTGAAGCAAGCCCCAAGAGCCTGGTATGAAAGATTGGATAAGCATCTTTTGAAGATTGGTTTCAACAAAGGTACTGCTGACAGTAATTTGTATTTCAAAATTGATCATGAAAATATCTTGATAGTTGAAGTGTTTGTTGATGATATCATTTTTGGAGGAAGAGATAGTATGTGCAAAACCTTTGCAAATCAAATGAAAAGTGAATTTGAGATGTCCATGTTTGGGGAAATGAATTTCTTCTTAGGTTTGCAAATCACTCAAACAAAGAAAGGAATCTTCATTTCTCAGACCAAATATGTGAAAGAATTGTTGAAAAATTTGGGATGGAAGACTCAAAACCAATGAGTACTCCCATGGCAACTTGATGCAAATTGGGCAAAGATGATGACTTACCTAAGACTGATCAGAAAAAGTATAGGTCAATGATTGGAGGATTGTTGTATCTCACTCAAACTAGACCTGACATTATGAATGTTGTTCGTCTTGTTGCTAGATTCCAAGCTGATCCTAGAGAATCTCATGTCATGACAATCAAGAGGATCTTTAGATATCTAAAAGGGATAGTTGAGTATGGTTTGTGGTATCCTAGAGATCATAATTTCTCTCTTCATGCATATACAGATGCAGATTGGGCAGGAGATGTGGATGACCAGAAGAGTACCAGTGGTGGAGCATTCTTTTTGGGGAAGAGATTGGTTTCTTGGCTAAGCAAGAAATAAGAGGCAATATCTCTGTCCACAGCTGAAGCAGAATATATTGCAGTAGCAGGTAGTTGCACTCAAGTTTTGTGGATGAAGCAAATGCTGAGAGACATCAGAGTAGAGTATGAGGAACCTATCACAATCTTCTTTGATAATTCAAGTACAATAAATATATCTAAGAATCTGGTTTTGCATTCAAAGACTAAACATATATCCATCAAGTTTCACTTTTTGAGAGAGCAAGTGAACAAGAATGAAGTCAGATTAGAGTTTGTGCCTTCAAAAGATCAGATTGCAGATATTTTTGCTAAACCTCTACCTAAAGACTCTTTTGAGTATCCTAGGGAGAAGTTAAGGGTTATTACCCCTCCAGTTCTGAATTAAGGTGCACTAATGTGCATCAGTCCGGTGGATCTCACAATCATATCTTATGGTCCGGATTGATGTTTTGGAAGCTACTACTCAGGGGGAGCAGCTGGTGTGATTCTGAAGTATTGTAAGTATGTGCCCTTTGCCATTGATGTCAAAGGGGGAGAGAAGATATGTGAAAACAAGTGGTTTCTAATCAAAGGGGGAGTAGGAAAGGAAGAGAAGACATGTGAATGGTTGTTGCTGATAGGGGGAGTTGTGACAGTACGGAGAAGTTCTTGTTCTAATGGTTAAAATAGTTTTTCACATCATATGTTGCCATCAATGACAAAGGGGGAGATTGTTGCAAGTATGGGCCTAACCAGTGTTGTCATTGATGTCAACATACTCTTGTTGCATTAATGATAAGGATTGGATGAGCTGTGTGCTGAGGATATTGAAAAAATTAGTCCTAATCAGGAACAAAGAAGAACAGTGAAGATAGTGAGGTAAAGATCCCTACTAAGATGAAGATCAGAGGATGCACTTCAAAGGGTTTGTAGATATGTATCTTGAGATGATCCAGTAAAGATTTTAGAGGTCCGCATGAAGATCTAAAGAAGTTATGGCCACTTAAGTAAAACTAGTTCTGGAAGATGTTCAGAGGTGACAGAGTGATACAAATAGATCCGGTGAGATCTAGAAGTGAAATATCCTGTTCTGCAGATTTGGTGGAGTGTTTAGGAAGTCAATGTGAATTGACAACTCAATTAGTTCATGGTCTGGAGGTCCGCAAGCATCTTAATATGACAGTGATGACAAACTATGTTCTTGAGGTTCTGGATGAAGGAGAGAATGTTTTCAGTAAGTAGTAGTGTGGATGTTTTTGGCGATTCAAGAAAGCTTGTGGAGATCTTTGGATTGTGTCTAGTTCATGTTGGTGGTTCGCATTGAAGATTGAGCTTGTAATTGAAGAATTACTTCTAGTTGATGGTGTTCTTCCTAAGTCAGGCCGACCGGATGAGTTATACATCCTACGGATGATCTTGATGATGTTCTGTGAATATTAGCGTATTCCTATAAGAAAATTGAAGTCTCAGATCTATGTGGCCAACAGTATGTTGATCCACGTGAAGTCTTTTTGTAATAAGTCTTGTTGTATTTATGTATTTGCTCTGTAATGTATGCCAACTTGGTTGGTTATTCCTAAGTCAATGTCTTGTATAAATAAGGAATTGTAAAGTCATTTCAAGTGTGGATCTTATGTGGCGATGAGAGTGTGGTAGAGAGGAGTAGAGTAGAAGTATTGAGCTTAAATGGAACTGACTCAAGCATGGTGAAGATGCTATTCTTCAGTTCAAGTATGTGATACTTATTATTCTGTAGACAATGTGTCTCTTGTAGGCATTGAGCCTCTTGTGAGCAGTGTGCTCAGGTAGTGAGCCCTAATTGGCATGTGCCATTTTGTTCTTTCTATTCTTCTAATAGAGAATACAATCTTGGGTTAGTCACCCCGTGGTTTTTCCCTTAACCAGGTTTTCCACGTCGAAATCTTGGTGTCATATGTGTTAATGTGTTTCTGCTCTTGAATTGTTGCATTATGTTTTTATGATTGATTTGTTATTGTGTTGATAAATAAAGAAAAGGATTTAAGTGATTAAATTGCAAGAAAGTTTTAGACAATTGAGTCACCCCCCCCTCTCAGTTGTCTGCCCAAATCTAACATGTGTAACTCTTTTTATGAATCAATTACATAACATGAACTGAACATTATTTGAAACATATGTTTATAATCATGAAGAATTGACAATTTATAAGTACCTTTTTCTGAACTGCACTGAATTGCATTGAATGGACTGCAATAACACATTTGAAAACATGAACTACAATGACTAGTTTAACTTCAGTCACTTGTCATCCTTTGAATGTCTTCTGCCTTGCTGAGGCATTTTCATTTATCTGGATTGTGTAATAGCTCAATTTGAGCTGTTACTTGATCTTGATAACATGATCTTGAAACAATTCTTCACCAAGATAGTAGATGTTGACTAGATGACCCATGTATTCAAGTTTTTTATTACCCCTTTTGCTGATTGCTATCAGAGCCCAACCTAATTGGGTTGCAAACACATTTTGGTAACATTTTTGGTGACCTCTAAGGGGTGTTTGCCTGCTAAACAAATATGACTAGTAGCCTTGCATATCCATTGGGCATATGAGTCCTTTCTTGGCCTAAAATAGTTTGAAAACTATTTGTAACCCAGCCGCTAAAAATTGAAACAACAACAAGACAAAAATGGAAAGCAAACTACAATGGCTCTAAATAGGGCTAGCTAGCTATGCAACAACACTTCTTGGAACAACAAAACTGAAAAGAAACTAGTGTGCAATCAACACTTATTAACTGAAAACTTATATTCTACTATGGTACATTTGCAACCTTTTTCTTCTCATAAATAGTGTTTGAGGTAAATCCCATTAACTGGGATGGGTAACACCTCACCTTCTATTGTAGCCAGCTGAAAAGCATTGTGTTGTTTGCATTCAGTGATCATAAATGGGCGTGCCCACATAGCATCAAACTTGTTATGCTTACCAGGTCTACTTTTTAGCTCATCCTACTTAAGAACAATATCTCCTTCCTTGAAAACTCTGGAAGTTGCCCTCCTGTCAAATGTTCTCTTCATTTGCATTTGATACATCTCTAACCGTTGGGCAGTTTGCTTCCTTATTTCTTCCAATTCTACTAATTCAGCAAGTTGTACCTCCATAGGACCATCCTCCATGAACTCGAGTTCTTTCATAAGACTTAGGGCTGGTAGCTCAGTTGAGATAGGTAGCTGAGCCTCTTTACCATAAACTAGGACAAAAGGAGACTAACATGTTGACCTTTTAGGAGTCACTCTATCAACCCATAAGGCTAATTTCAACTTTGAGTGCCAAGTTCTCTGGTTATCTTCTATTGTTTGTTTGATGATCTTGATCAGATTTTTATTAGTGGATTTAGCCTACCCATTCCCCTGAGGGTGGTAATTTGATGAAGTGCTTAGGTAGACGCCATGTTTGATGGCCCAGTCAGTTATTTTTAGGCCTACAAAAGCTAATGCATTATCTAAAATAATTGCATTTGGTACACCAAATCTGGCCACTAAGTCTTCCTAAAATTTCAAAACAACACTTTCATTAGCTTCTTTCAAAGCTATTCCTTCAGTCGACTTAGTAAAATAATTAGTTTCTATCAATATCCACTTATGACCAGAACTAGAAGGTGGATTGATTGTACCAATAAAATCAAGGCCCCATTTTGTGAAGGGCTGATCAATAGAAATAGGTTGGAGTGGCATGGATACCAACCTCTTTTTACCTGCAAACACTACACATTTAACACACTTTCTAACCCAAGAATGCACATATTTGAAAAGAGATGGCCAGTAATATCAACCTTCATAATTTTTAAGGCTGTTGTTCGAGTAGCAAAGTGGGCACTAGCTGACCCATTATGAAACTCATGTAATACTTTATCAATCTAATTGGTTTCAACACATCTCAACAACACTCCATTGTAGTCTTTTCTGAACAAGATATCTTCAACCCTGACAAAAGGAATGGCTTGAGAGTCTGTAATATCTTTGTTTTGCTGCACTTAGCCTTGCTGGGCATTCTCCAGTCTGCAAATAGTGTATCATATCTCTTGTCCAACTAGTATTGTTGGCTGGAACAACAAGTACAACAATATTATCATCCATTAAAACCACTTCCTCTGGTAGTTTAACTTCATTTTCTATTGTTTCAGCAAGGTGCTCACATAGTCCTTTACCCTGAGTTAGCTTGGTAACTTTGATGTCAACATCGTATTCCATCACTCTAGTTATCTAACCAACTCTATTATATGCCAGATCTTTGCTCAACAAAAAATCCTTCACATGTGGATGGGCAACCATTAGCTAAATTTTGTTATTAGATAACATGTGCCTAAATTTTTTGAGGCTTCTTATGACAGCAAGTACATGCTTTTCAACAAATGTGTACCTTTAATCATAGCGTTCTAATCCCTAGATGGAAAAGGCTATTGGTTGCACCTAGCCTTTTTTGTTTTGCTAGGTCAGTGATGTAGAGGCAAATTGGATAGTTGAAGATAGACAAGAAAGACAAGGTTTTGCTTCATCTACAAGCCCAAAAACAAAGATCTTTATGCAAAAGTGGGAACAACAGAAAGAAACTCTAGTATCATCATGGAAATGTTGGTTTGGGATGTCAAGGGACCCATTACATCCATTGGTCAAGGTAGATTAGACTTTGGGTTGGTACTTCCTTCACAAACCACCCAAAATGGCTTGTAGCCCTTCAAAACGACAACAGACCTAATAACTTTTGACGCAGACCTCCAAACCCAGATCTTAGACAATCAGTAGATACCCATTATGTCCCTCTATCACATATCCCAAACTTGGCATAGGTTGTTTTGGACGGAATATCTCAACCAATAAGCCCTATCGGTGACCTAAAGCCTCAATTAGGCCAAAATTACAAAGAGAGTACCTTCAAATGCAAGACCAAAACTCAACTCAGGGTTTGAACACTTAGGATGCATGCTAAAACGAAGGATTTTGTGGGTTTTAGGCTTCTATTCTCTGCTGTTCCCAAAAATGTATCTTTGGTTCCTTTAATGTGCCTTAAAACATCACCTAACACATGGGTTTGTTAGATTTCATCAAACAAAACTCCTTCTCCTCAGATCTCCTACCAAAAACTCAACATAACATACTAGAACAGACTTATTAAAACCCATTCCATTGATCAAAAGTGAATCAAATCAGTGGAATGGCCAAAAATACATAATTCTTGCCAAAACCCTAGGTAAGGGTTTCTAAAAAATAGTTTTCAGAAAAATGAAGATTACTCATACTCAGAAGGGTTTCAAGAATCCAAACTAGGTGAAAATGAATATTGACTCACCCTAGTTTCATTCTACGACCATAATCTTTCACAATCTGGCCGTACAAAAGTAGGGTACGGATTGTAGCAGCAAAAAAACTCAGAAAATGCAGATTTTTAGCAACCTATTTTTGGGAAAACACTCATAACTTCTTCTAGAAAGCATGTGGATACCTCTAACTAGACTCAAATGAAAGGTAAGATATAGGGATTTCTAGAAAGTCCAACATCACCTTATAATTTATCCGTATGCAAATGTTATGAATGTTATAACAGAAAAAATGCAGAAAATTCTGGAAATCATAGTGTTTGTTTGTATTTCTTGATCACCAACTCCAACTACTACCTTGCCTCAACCCTTGGGAGGCATTTTAAGCTTGTTATTATAGTTCCAACTATCCCCAACTACTTTTCAAGAGGGTGACCATTGGTTTTTTTTGTAGTTTTGCCCTTTGCAAGGCTTACAACATGAAATATAAGATTGTCCCTATATGCCTTAATAAAGGCTTACAAACATGACTACCTCCTACAACATGAGGATAGATATTTGGACATAGTCCTTATTACAATCATGAATGGTCTTCTAGGACCTTATTGAACCAACAAAGCAAAAATGAACAAGTCATGAAGTTGAATGCCTCATGGAGGCCACCTCGTGTTAGGTGCTCCTGCACCATACACCCCACCTAGAAAAGAACTCATTCCACATGAGTTGATTCTTTGTCTTGCTCCACCTTTATCCTTTGCTGCCTCATGTCTTCCCCATGATCTCTGGGCTGCAACTTGCTTCCATGGAATTAAAAACTCATGCCTAGCATTGTAGGCTCTACTCACACCTTGCCATGAGTGAGTGCTTGCAACCAGACCTATACTTTGTTTGCCATTCTTACCTTCATTCAAATTCTTAGTTGATGCTTCTTGCACTGCTGCTATGGTAGAATATGATTATCTTTCAACTCTTGTTGGCTCTAGAGGACAAACAATGGTCCCTACTATGATAGCATCTCCTTCTTTCCAACCACCTTGTGGCTGCTTGTAGACCTGCTCTTTAACCTTCTTCTGATCCATTTCAGACATCACCATTTGATCTCCATCCTTCAAAGCTGACACCTTCAAACTTTGATCTTTGGCAACCCCACTCCTTGAGGTATCCTTAACTTTCCTTGTCTCTTCTTCATTGATCTTCACAAACTCTTTCTTACCCACCAAGATGACCTTGGTTGCCTTCTTTGCTTCAACATCCTCCTGCAATGGTGTCATCACAAAAGTCCTCCCATCCTTCTTGATGGTGTATGTGTTAGCATATCTATCATATAATGCTTGCCTATCAAATTGCCATGGCCTACCTAGAAGTAGGTGACAACATTCCATGGGCAAAATGTCACATAAAACTCTATCCTTATATTCTCCAATTTCAAAATCAACATATGCTTGTTCATCTACCAAAAATGATTGACTATCACTTACGCAAGATGCGTTGTAAGGAGTTTGATGAGGAATCCTTCCTATGTTCAATTTATCCACCATTTCCCTAGACACCATAATATCTGTTGAACCAGAATCTATTACTACCTTGCATATTTTACCTTTTCTTTTGCAATTGGTCCTGAAAAGAGCTCTCCTTTGTATCATCTCCTTGGATGTCTTCAAAAGTGTTCTCCTTAGCATCAATGCTTCTCCATATTGAACTGGGGCTGCACTCCCAATTGGAGAGTTGACACTTTCATCTACCTCCTCTTCTTGCACATATTGAACCCTCTTTTCATTCTTCCTATCACCTCCTGATGGTGAACCTTGCCTTTCTAGACATTTGAATGATGTGTGACCAATTTCATTGCAATTGTAGCATCTTCCAGTGAAAATATTAGAACCTCTACCTTCACCTCTTGTGCCTCTAAATCCCCCTCTAAAATCAGAAACTTGGCCCTTACCTCTGCTTGAGTCTCCTTGGTATTCTTGGGACTGATTTCTGTCTTCAAAATTGTACCTACCTCTGAAATTTCTGCCATCTCTTCCTCTATTTTGCTGCTCACCTTTCCTCTTCAACTTCTCTTCAGCCCTTAATCCTACTTGAAAGCATTTCTCCATGGTTTCAGGGGTTAATAAACTTATCTCATCTTGAATATTGAACCTCAAACCATTTAAATACCTTGCCACCTTAGCTTTTTCCTCCTCCATGTACCCACAACGAAGAGTGTGTTTGTGAAACTCCTCGGTGTAAGTAGCCACATCCAAATCTCTTTGCTTGAGATTTTGCATCCTCTTGTAGATCTGCACCTCATAGTCTAATGGAAGGAATTGGGACTTGATCCTCTCCAACATTCTACTCTATGAAGAGATCATACTCTTCCCATTCTTTACCCTCTCACCTTGGGTGTAATTCCACCATGTAAGGGCAACACCGTTGAGTTTAGTTTTTGCAAACTTAATCCTCTTACTTTGAGGAACTTCCTTGTATTCAAAGTAGTTGTTTAGAGCCTCAATCCACTCCATGACTTCATCAGCATTCATCTTCCCACTACACATGGGAATCTCTATCTGAGCCTCTGAAGAATCCTTGCCAATTGCCTTGATGGCTTCAAGGAAATGCCTTTGATCAGCCGGTACTTCAACCTCTTCTTTCTCTTCTTCTTCTTCCTCTTTCTCTTCCTCTTCATCTAAACCTTCATCTATCCTCTTCCCTATCCTCAATGCCTTCAACTCTACTTGGAGTGCTTCCTTGACTCCACTTTTGATCTTCTCTTCCATCTCCTTGAACTTCTTGACCACTTCGGTGGTCATCCCCTTTGGAGGCATATTGCTAGCCTCTCCTTCACTCTTCTCTGCTGACACATACCAGGCCAACAATAGAACCTTTTATGGCTCTGATACCACTATGATGTAGAGGTAAATTGGATAGGAGAAGATAGACAAGAAAGTCAAGGTTCTGCTTCACCTACAAGCCCAAAAACAAAGATCTTTATGCAAAAGTGGGAACAACAGAAAGAAACTCCAATATCATCATGGACATATTGGTTTGGGATGTCAGGGGACCCATTCCATCCATTGGTCAAGGTAGATTGGACTTCAGGTTGGTACTTCCTTCACAAACCACCCAAAATGGCTTGTAGCCCTTCAAAAAGACAACAGATCTAATAACTTTTGACTCAGACCTCCAAACCCAGATCTTAGACAATCAGTAGATACCCATTATAGCCCTCTATCACATATCCAAAACTTGGCATAGGTTGTTTTGGACGGAATATCTCAACCAATAACCCCTGTCGGTGACCTAAAGCCCCAATTAGGCCAAAATTACAAAGAGAGTACCTTCAAATGCAAGCCCAGAACTCAACCTAGGGTTTGAACACTTAGGATGCATGCTAAAACAAAGGATTTTGTGGGTTTTAGGCTTCTACTCTATGTTGTTCCCAAAAATGTATCTTTGGTTCCTTCAATGTGCCTTAAAACATCACCTAACACATGGGTTTGTTAGGTTTCATCAAACAAAACTCCTTCTCCTCAGATCTCCTACCAAAAAATCAACATTACATGCTAGAAAAGACTTATTACAACCCATTCCAATGATCAAAAGTGAATCAAATCAGTGGAATGGCCAAAAATACATGATTCTTGCCAAAACCCTAGGTAAGGGTTTCTAAAAAATAGTTTTCAGAAAAATGAAGATTACTCACACTTAGAAGGGTTTCAAGAATCCAAACTAGGTGAAAATGAATGTTGACTCACCCTAGTTTCATACCACCACCATAATCTTTCACAATTTGGCCGTACAAAAGCAGGGCATGGACTGTAGCAGCAAAAAAACTCAAAAAATGCAGATTTTCAGCAACCTATTTTTGGGAAAACACTCATAACTTATTATAGAAAGTGTGTGGAGACCTCTAACTAGATTCAAATGAAAGGAAAGACATAGGGCTTTCCGAAAAGTCCAACCTCACATTCTAATTCATCCATATACAAAAGGTATGAATGTTATAACAGACAAAATGCAGAAAATTCTGGAAATCATAGTGTTTGTTTGTATTTTTTGATCACCAACTCCAACTACTGCCTTGCCTCGACCCTTGGGAGGAATTTTAAGCATGTTATTATAGTTCCAACTGTCCCCAACTACTTTTCAAGAGGGTGACCATTGGTTTTTTAATAGTTTTGCCCTTCGCAAGGCTTACAACATGAAATATATGACTGTCCCTATATGCCTTAATAAAGGCTTACAAACATGACTACCTCCTACAATATGAGGATAGATATTTGGACATAGTCCTTATTCCTTATTACAATCATGAATGGTCTTCTAGGACCTTATTGAACCAACAAAGCAAAAATGAACAAGTCATGAAGCTGAATGCCTCATGGAGGCCACCTTGTGTTAGGTGCTCCTGCACCAGTCAGCATAGCAGAGATAGTGTCAAATCCTCCATAGTAATACAAGATAAAATCTTTTGAAAAGTCAAGATTGATCAATGTAGGAGCTGCTGCTATGGTTGATTTGATGTCCTCAAAGATGTCCTTGCTTTCTTTGTCCAGCTGAAACTAATATTTTTCTTCAACATGGCTGTTAGAGGCTTCAATAAACTTGCAATATTTGGTATAAACCTTCTAACGAAATTGATTCTCCCAAGGAAACTTTGCAGCCCTTTTTTATGGCCTAGTAGAGGTAAGGCTAAAATAACACACTCTTTCAGGGTCAATTGTTATTCCTTGTTTGCAAACAATATGACCCAGTAATTTGCCCTCATGTATAGAAAATATGCACTTTTAGGGTTCTATGGGACTCCATACTCTCTAAATATTTCAAAGACTTGTCTGAGATGAGTAAAGTGATCATTGGCATCCCTGGAGAAAATAGTTATGTCATTGAGGTATACCAGAACAAATTTATTCATTATGCCCTGAAAAGCCATATCCATGGCTCTTTAAAAGTTGACTCCTGGATTCGACAACCCATATGGCATCTTTTGATAAGCCATAGTACCCCATTTGGTTGTGAATGCTATATTATACTGGTCTTCCTCCTTAACCAAAATTTGGTTGTATCCTAAAAACCATCCAATAAAGAAAACCTTTCAACACCTGAAACTACTTGCAAAATCTGTCCATTGAGGCCAGTGGGTAGTGATCTTTCAATGATGTCCCTGAAATCAACACACAGCCTAATCTCACCATTTTTCTTCTTAACAGGAACCAGATTAGATACCCATGAAGTGTGTTTGATTGGGAAAATGATGTTGCTTTGGATCAACTATTTAATTCTGTCGTCATCATAACTTCCAGCTTGGGGTTAAGAGACCTTTGCTTCTGCCTTACTAGTTTTGCCCCTGATTCTAGGTCGATGGTGTGTTGAGCTAGCTAGGGGTTAAAACATTTGAGGTCTTTGTACTCCCATGCAAAATTATCATCAGATTCTTGGCATAATAACACGAAAGCATGTTTATCTTCAGCTGTACATACCTTTTCCAATTTGAGAAGTTTAGACTTGAAAATCTCCATTGATTCATAGTGGTCCTCCTTGATAAGTATGCTGGATTTTTCCTTCCTTAGCTAGTCATCTGAATTAAAAATTGATTCTAAGGTCACCAAACCTCTTGGCATCTTATTTGTCTTTAATTGCACAATCTGGTCTTCAAATTGCTGTTGTAATTTTTTTGATTACCAGTTGAAAACTCAGCTTTGTCAATGAGAAAATTTGCTATTTGATCATCACTTTCAAAAACCTGCCAATGTGTATTAATATTAGACACAAATGGCCTCACAACTACTTCCACATATTGCTACTGCTCAGTGTTTCTAATTTCTTTGGGTATGTCAAATTCAGCCCCCATGGCTACAAGCTTATCAACCTGTTTGTTCTAATTTCTAGGCACAGACATCAGATTAAAAGCATCAAAATCTTTAATTAGATTTCATACTCTGTGTTTGTATGACTTAAGCAAGTCATTTTTGGTGACATTTAAGTTCCTTACCTAATTTGTAACAAGTTCACTATCACCATACACTGTCAAACACTTGATATTCTTCCTTCTGGCCCATTCTAAGCCATGAATTAGTGCCTCATATTCTGTTGTGTTGTTTGAACAACTGAATGCAAATATGAAGGCTACATAATACTTCTCATTTTTGGGTGAATTAAGCATAGCTCCACCTACTGCATCTACTTTGCTCCTTGCATCATCAAAATACAGCTGCCATAGGTCATTTTCCACATGTTCAGATTGTTGTTTCTATTGTTCTTCACCTTTCACAAGGTTAGGAATAGCCTGATTCTATTCATGAATCATATAGATTCCTAATCCAACCTCTTCCATCTGTTTATAAGGATCCTCTTCATGGTTTTCAGATGCCCATTCATCTAAAAATAGGTTTACAATGCTCTCATTTGGGGTATGATTTTCATGAACAGCAGGTTGTTCTTCTTTGTGGTAGGTGAGATTAGCATTAACAACACTAGGGACATAGGGTTCCAAGTGATCTTTGGCAAGGGGTTCAGATTTTATAGTTACCCTTGTACCATACCTAGTCCTAATACACATATGGGTCTAATCAGCTGATAAATATGCTCCTAACTTTGTTGTAAAATCTTTGGAAAGGCATAAAACAAAGTATGGGGGTAGATCTATCACATATATGTCTTGAGGAATTGCAAAATTTGGGCAGACATGTAATGTGAGGTCCATATTTCTTATGACTCCAATGGTGTTAATTGATGAACCATCTAACTGAGTTACTAATTTGGACATTGGTTCATAAGTCAGTTCCAACTTATCCACTATTTGTTTTGGCATGACTATAGTACTAGCACTTGAATCTATCATACAATTATGCAATAGGTGTTTACCAATTATCAAAGACACATAAAATGGTGTCACTTTGACCTCTTGTGCTTGTTGTTCTTTATGAAATGATGGGTCATTTGCCAGCACTACTCTATTTTGGTCTCTAGACTGACCTAAACTTGGTTCATTAGACAAAGAAAAATTGGATAATGCCTTTTGTAATAAATCTGCTTAACTAGGAAGAGATAAAGATTCCCCTATAGACATACTAACATTTGCCTTCTTCATTTAATAAATAATATTGAAGGAGAATGAAACAACCTTTGGCTATCCTTTCTGGGCAGCAGGATCAGCTTGCTATTGTACTTGTTGCGGCTACAGTCTAGGCTAGTTTTGGTTTGGAATATGCTGCCCTCTTGGTAGAACATGAATATTTGACTACTGTGACGGACCAGCAGCACCCTGTTGGCTTGATTGGGCTTGACTGTGGCCTCTTCCAGCTTGCTGTCCAATATCTATAGCTCTCTTTTTGGCTCCCATGTTAGCTGCTATGGACTGGGCAGATTGATTTTCCCTTGCATATGATTAACCCCATAAAACTCTTCACCCTGCCAATTCATGAATGCTGCATCAGTTTGCTTGACCTTGTAATAGCTCGGTTTGCTCTTGTAACAACTTTGTTTGTCTTTTTGCCTCCTGAGATGGGGCTGAGGAAACATTTATTTGGGCTAAAAATTGATAATTAAGTGCTGGTACAACAGGTATAGCAGCAAGAGGTGGAATTTGTAATGGGATTGATGGCTATATTTCTAGAAAAATTGGAATTGACAGCCTTGGGGCTATTTTACTAGCCTGAATTAGGCTGTTGTCAGCTCTTATGGCAATTGCATAAGCACTTGGAAATGTTGTACCACCCATTGACTATACCATTAGTACTATGTCACTATTTAGAGCTCTAAGAAAATACAAAAATGTATGTTCCTCAGTAGGCCTTACCACTGCTGAAATTCTATCCCAAGTCCTCTGAAAATGGAAGTTGAAATAAGCCATATACTCCTATCAGGCTCTCTTTATTGTGCTGAGTTGTTCTATCAAAGACAAGTTATTTGACTTGTCTTCAAGCTATTTGTTCAAGGCATCTCCCAACAAGTCCCATGATGTAATAGAACCTACAGCCAATCCTCTGAACCATTGAAGGGCCTTGCCTTTCAAAGATGCAGCGTGTAATCTTACTGCAACATTTTCTTGAGTTATGTGGTGGACCGAACATAATGTGGCCACATCTTTTATATGGTTGAGTGGAGTAGTCTGATCTTCACCTGTAAAAATGGTAAACATCTCAAGGCTACCACCAGAATGTCATCATGTGTTGCAAGAAGCAATGGGCTCCTAGTATTGAATTGCACAAAAGGATATCTTCTCACCATTGGAGGAGCCTAAGGTGTCTATGGAGTTTGAGAAGTTTAGGGACTTTGTGGAGTCTGTATTTGCAAATTTATCACCAAATTTCTCTGATCAAACTCTACAGTCCTGAGATTAGGAGGAGTAGATTGGGTTCTCCCTACTAGACTGGTGTTCTTACTGTTGTCCTGCCTCTTCTCCTTGGAGGTGACAGTTGTAGATACTCAAACAAAGTTGAACTTCCTCTCATTTGGACCTTTCTCATGTGCTAAATTCACAAATTTGCAAAAAAAGAAGAATTTTGAGTTGCCAAGTATGCTATTTTTACCTCTTCTAGGATGAAACTTTGCGTGCATACCAAACAACAAAGAAAAATTTGTGTTAAAGTGACCTGAAAATCTGTTCAGAGTCCAACCAGGCATGGCAAAAATTGTTGTCATGAAGGATTGCGCCTTGAATGTTAAGCCTTTGTAAGCTTGGCAATCCCGTGCAACATGGGAATGTTCTCAGATGTGGGTTTGTCTATTTCTAGAATGAACCTTTGGAAGAGGTGACTCCCTTTGGATCTGATAATTGACAAGGAAAAGAGATACGAGAAACTTGAATAACTGAAAGCTGCAATAAAATTCTATCCTAGAAGGGGGTGATGAACCAATGTATAACTTGACATGCAATCTAATTCACAACTAATCTATAATAACATGTTCATACAACTTAGATTGATAGATTTCACCACATAAGTGTTTCATAGAAAAGCATGAAATAACTTGCACAATCTTTGACCTATAATGAAACCTGAACTTTGTATACATGCATTCAGTAAAATGAGATAAAAGAACCTAAATGTTTCACAAGGAAACAACGACAATCCTTTATCAAATCACTAAATGAAGCAAAACACCTAAATATGATAAGATAAACCCCTATTTATATTTGAAAATTAGCAGGAATCACTACAAAAATAACCATAAACTGATATGAAATAACCTGTAAACTATTGCTGAATATCAAATAACTATTTAAAAAATCTGAGTTACAAAACTGAGAGCTTCTTTGCAATATGCAAGAGAAATCCAAAATCAAGAATTGAGGAAAAAACTAAGTCTTTTTCCCTCTAATACATCAAAAGGGACTCCAAAGAGTCAAGAGGAGTCAACTACAGTCCAAACTATCTCTTCAAAATGCATCTCACGAGCAAAACTGAAAAGCCTCAAAAAGAGGGCTCAAAACTGAGCTAAATTAGCTCCAAACTCTCTCCCATGATCAATTTGACCCAAGGGGACTCCAAGAGCACTCGAGTTTCACCAAAAATCAAGGATAAACTCAAAATAACTCCAAATGCATGAGCCTACCCTCAGTCTAACTCTCTATCCCTATTTTTGCATGATTGAGAGGCAAACTTAAACTAATTTGACAATTATTAAATGCAATCAATGCGATTGATTTAATAATTGCTATGTAATGCATGATACTCTCTTATGTTTATTACATAACAACTATTAAAGCAATTTATAATTTATTGTATTTAATAATTGTTAAGTTACAAAATTTGCATATTGATTGTGTAAACATAAGAGGTAGAGTTAAACTAAAAATAATAATTCTTAGAGGCAAAAAATAACCTCTCCCCTTGTACATGCAAAAATAATCTTCTATTATGCCCTCCTTATTCCTGAAAATAAACAAAACCCCTTTGGTCAACCTGGGTCAAAGGGCTCTCCATGCAAACTGATTCCATCTTCGACCTTAGTAATGATATTCCTTTTGACTTAAGGTTTCAAGAACCTTAACATTTGAAAATATATCATTTCCCTTTGATTCTTCATAGGCACCTTGGCATAATTGTTAGGTTCTATGACTTGATGGTCTTGATCCCCATGGCATTTGATTTGGCAATGATTTTTTAATGAAAGAAGTTAAAAAAAATCACACTGATGGCTAGGGCACTTTTAGCAAAAAGAGATCAAACCCTAAAACATTATTCATTCTCACCGTCCATGTTTGGAGCTCTGTTGCACCTCCATGCTGCTGTAGAGGGTTTGAAGGTTCACTCTTCGATTTTGATGGCTTCTGAAGGGTCTCATTCTATAGATCTTGGCAATCTTGTCATTTTGTTCTTCTTGTAAGTCATTCTTCACTTTCTTTGTGAGCTTTTCATACACAAAATGATGAAAATCTATCTTTTATCTCATTGTTTTTGTATATTGTTCTTCTTTCTCTATCAGCTTTGTGAGAAGAAGACAAAACTTAAAAAGACCCTCTATGAAAGAAGTATTTTCTTTGTTGTTGTATCTACAATACCTCCTTTACTTGCTGCCATGAAAACAAGGGTAAACTCATGCTTTACTATAGGTGACTATTTTACTTTGCTGTGTTTATTCTCTGGCACAGGCTTTTTGAAAAGCAGATATGAAGCTTGGTCTCCTCTTAATCTTGTTGTTGCTGTGAGCAATATTTTCATCTTATTCTTTATTCAAGCTCTGTGGATACAAATAAGACTTGGGTCTTTTTCATCTATCCCGTGCATAACAATAATGAATCAAAATGTTGAAGCATGACAGAAAAAATATGAAGGAATTGTTGGCATTTTGTTGTTCCATAGATCTATGCTTGTGATGCTCCACTTGATAACTCCTGTAGCTACTATTGTGTGTTTGATACATGTGCTCTTATCACTTTTGAATGACTGCCTGTAGGATGTTCCTTTGTGTTTCCTTGGTGACTCAGCTTTCACTGTGTACAGGGCCTGTGACTAATTCAAAGCTCTTATAGAAAATGTACACCTTCCTCTCATAGCTTTTGCTCCTATTTATTGCTCTCATACTATTTCATTATACGCTTTGAGGTGACTGTCCTTGCTTGTTTCTTCTCTTTATTGCTCTCATATTGTTTCATTGTACGCTTTGAGGTGACTGTCTTTGTTGTTCATATGCCTATTACTGTGCATGATAGATACAAACCTTTGCATTTATGCCTCCTTCAATGTCAAGTGACCTTATTCATTCTGGGTCTGAGCATGTATGGGAATAGCTTTGACAGTGGCTAATATTAGCATATGTTAGTTCACTGTGCATTTAATCATTTTCACTATGCTTTATTCTATTCAATGTCAACTGTACCCTTGAAAGGAAACCATTGAATGTATTATTGATGTTGACACTTGACAATAGATATCACAGTATAACCTCTGGCCAGTCCTTCTAGATTGCCACTTTGCCTGTCATGGTGAATGTGTATTACCTAAAGGATTGTAATTGCCCTCTAATCACCTTTTGTCACTGCCATATTAACTGTGACAAAAGTCTTTAGCATATTACTATATCATTTCCACTCTATACACCTTGACTTTATGCTATTTGCTACTATCAGTGCCTTGACTTTGAGATCACTATTCCTTCTCTGATATGCTTTACTATCCTTTACAACTGTAGCACCTTGCACTTGGAGTTGATAGTTTTAATGAAAGAGTTGGCACTACGCAAGGTTCACTGTCCATCACTTGTATTAGGTTATGTGCATTGTTCTTGCTCCTTAAGACCCTTGAAGGGTGGCACCTCATTGTATAAAGGAATAAAACTCATGGTAATAAGTTATCATTGTTACTTGACTGTCCATAATGCATTAAATGTTGAAGGTCCTTATGAATGAAATGACATGGTGATTGTATCCTTTCATTTTTGTAATGATATCATCATGGCATGGCATGAATCACAACTTTGCTGACTGAGAAATATATAAATGGCCTTGAGCTTCATCATTTGGCTATAGCCTTTGATTGTTGGTGATTGTGCCTATTTATACCTTGAAGTTCATCAATGAAAAGTAATGACTTTCACTTCTTCTCACCTAGATTATGGTGTCCTCTACTGCCACTGTAACACTGTGTCCTCTCTTTTGCTGCCTTTGGCATTGTCTGAGAGGTATCAACACTTCATAACCTGATTATGCATTTAATAGTGATAATAATATGACTAAATCTTTATACTTTGCAAGTTTGACTCTAAAACCACTAATGCAATGTGATCAATGCACTTTGTATGGTGTCTTCATGTGATCTTTTATTCACTATGTATGTGCTTTTGTCATTTTGCCTTGACTGTCCATAACCATATTATGCACGCCAACTACATTTATATTCTCTACTTAATGTAGTACTACATGATAACTGTACTTTGGCTCACATTAACCTTTTGCCTATGACATTGTGACTTTTCACTGAGGCTATCTTACTTATCAAGTAGTTTATGTGTTTTGCATGATGGATGAGTACTGTCCTCATGTGACTGTAAGATGCATACAACAATATGTCATCATGACTGTCCTACTGTACTTTGCATTTGACGATCCAGTTGGTGCATTTATTGTATGATGCATCAATTTGTTGGTGACTATCCTTGCTCTTTATGGCTGCTTGATAGTGACAAGACAAGGCATATGACCTCTTTAGTCACCTTGTGACCACCTCTGTTAGGTACAATTATTAATGGCTGTCCTGCTACATGATGCATTGCTGTACCTTTTAGTTGCATTTACATACCTTGACTGTCCTTTTTGGTCATTGCATTAACAATGCAATATACCATTGACTGATTGCTATCCCTTTAAGGCTGTCCTATTTTAGTATAACTATACCACCATCATTGAAACTTTAGGACTGCCATTTTCTTTGGATATGATATACTTTTGATTGATAGTGACATCTTTGTTGATGTGAATGATATGATTATACCTGTACCTGCACATTCAACAAATATGTTAGATAAAAACATAGAGGTTGAAGCCTCTCTCTTGATTTGTATGATCTGATGCTTTTCTTTTCTGATTCATCTCATGATTTGATATTTGCATCTCTTGTTTAGCTCATCTCCTTCATTTTGTTCATTCCATTTTGCTGATTAGATATAGAATAGCAAGTACTCTTGACTAGATGTATATAGGATCAAGGATTGTATCTAAAGCTGTAACATCAGTTTTCCTCCTCCCCTTGCAGGTTTTCTCCTGGAGCTACACTTGGGCAACTTGAGATGCTGGTACAACCTCCAACAACAGGATTCATCATTCATCCAGGCATTGGCAGGTCCTATCATTATTTCTATATATCTTATATTTTCATGTTCTGTACTTGATCTTATATCTCTTATCAGATATAGTTACTCCCACGGCTTGTGTGGGACTATATAAACATTTCTCTTTTAAATTTATTAGTTGTTTCATCTCATGTAATTACTTATGTGTAACTCTTTTTCCAAATCAATTACATAACATGAAGTGAGTTCATTATTTGAAATATATGTTTATAATCATGAAGAATTGACAAGTTACAAGTACCTTTTTCTGAACTACACTGAATTGCATTGAATGGACTGCAATAACACATTTGAAAACATGAACTACAATGACTAGTTTAACTTCAATCACCTATCATACTTTGAATGTCTCCTGCCTTGCTGAGGCATTTTCATCTATTTGGATTGTGTAACAACTCAATTTGAGCTATTACATGATCCTAATAACATGATCCTGAAACAATTCTTCTCCAAGACAGTAGATGTTAACTGGATGACCCATGTATTCAAGTTTTTTATTACCCCTTTTGTTGACTGCTGTCATAGCCCAACCTAATTGGGCTGCAAGCACAATTTGGTAACAAAACCAAGCATATAGAAATTGTTGAAGTTGATAAACCAACCTCATAGATCCCAATGAACACCTGCAAGCAAATAACCTGTCACACAAAGGAGACCAAGAGGCACAATAATGGTGCTCTGGAAACCTCAAGTAAAATGCATAAATAATAAATAATTACAATAAGATGAATCCTTATAAAAGGAGATCAAAACCCTAAAACTGAGAACCCTAGGATTAATAATAAATTATTAAAGTGCCTAAGTTTAGCTTAAGTGAAATAAAGTAAAGGTGACTTAATTAATTAATCAATATGATTAAATTAATTAAGTAATTAACCTATTACTCTAACACCCCCTTAAGATGAACTTAGGGAGAAGCTAAGAAACCTAAGGACAAATGCATGAAAGAAATGATGGGTCCTAGCAACTAGACCTGATAAGGTACCCATGTACAAAAGAGTCTCTCAGAAATAGAGAAAAGGAGAAAAGCACATGGGAAAACCTCCTCCCAAAAGAGAGAACAAACCTCCCTACAAGAGAGAAAGAGTGAAGGGCTAAGAAGCCTCCACAAAAGATGTCCCAAAATAATAGGAACATGAAGAACTCCACTGAAGCATGAAGAAGCTGCAAACACTGTCGAAGACTGACTGCTATAGTGCTGAAAGAACCTCCTATAAAATAAGATGAAGATCAGGATCAAGAAGACAAGAATCTTCATGAGTGCCCCCAATGACACTACTCGAATCAGATGGCAAATAAAGGAAAAACATCTAGAACTCGAAGATAAAAATGGCACAGGTATCAAAAGTCTAAAGAACTGATCAAGTGAAAATAGAAGGTCACATCCACAAAAGGAATGCAAGAGTGTCCATATGGTAAATGCTCCATCTCACTGAAATGCATGGGTAACCAGCCACTGATGTATCACTACATCCACCTAGTACATAGGAACAAACACTAGATACATAACTCACTCCAACGTGAAACCAAGGAAGCGTTAGCACCAACAATAGAAACCCCCCATAATGCGAACAAGGGAGAGCCATGACAGGTACACTAAAACTGTGTAAAAGCAAGAAGTGCATGTAGAAGAAACAAGAATATTTGAACGTGCAAACATGAATGTACCATAAAATAAAAGGGTGTGCAAACCAAGGCACACACGCATGAGGCAAGAATCAATGTGATTCACTGCTGTCGTGGAAGGGACACTCACTTGACAAAGGTGTGATGGCAAAATAAAAGGTAAACATCAACCCCCCATGGCACTTTATATCATAGTATGAGTACAATAAGGCACAAAATGATGTGTAAGATCTCAAGAATACATGTACAATGCTGAGGCACTTTATTTCAGTGCATTTACATATGAGAAGTGCTTACAGTGGAAGCTCACAATGTCTAAGAGAGGACCACATATAGCAAAAACCATGATATCTCCTCAAATAAATCAAATTAGAGATCAACAATTAGAATATGTATTAATGCTGATAAATGAAGCCCAACAAAACAAATAGAACTTCTCTAGGTGCCAAAATGTCTAGAATATCAAACAGAAGCCATAAAATTGACAAACTGAATAAATAATACCTGGTAAATTTTTTGATGAAAAACTATATAGATCTAGAAAGAGCACTGGAAGACCTTTCTAACGCCTATTCGTTTTTGAAAAGTAGAGTCCGTATGCAAAAGTTATGCCTCTGAAAGCGCAAAAATGAAGATCAAACTTTGACTGACATTAAATGAAGAAAAAAATAAAAAACCAAGAAAAAATACCTATACCACTAGATCAGTCTCGGAACCAGCTTTCCGGCGATATTTCGTTTTAAAAAATCCAAGTTCGGACGCCCAAGATATAGCCAAAATACCAAAACTATTCCAAAAGGGTTTGGGGTGAAGCATGGTGGTTATGCTAGCTGATAGCATTACCCACTAGAAATAACTGCTAGCGGTTAACTGACGATGACACCTGTACACACTATTTTTAATTTTTTTTCTTGGATTTTGTGTCGTCCTAGGCCCTATGACCCATAAATGAAAAAAAAGTCTTCCGGAGTCACTGTGTCCGATTTCGACAATTTTACAGTCGATTTTGGGGTTTTTGGACACTCTGAATGTGATGGTGGGGTCCATTTGGGCTGAAAACACTCCAAAATTGTAGGCACCCTCTGGATCTTGAAACCCTCTCAAACTTCAAACCCTCGTAGATCGGGCACCGTATAACCAAAATTGATGAAACAAAGGTCAATATTGACTATTTTAAACCTTCTGGATGCAATGGTGAGGTCCAAATTGACTCTAGAAGCACTAAAATGTCACTTTTAGACAAGATCCCTCAAAAAATAAATAGGAAGCTACAGATCTAGAGCTCTGATACCATGTTGAAATTGATAAACCAACCTCACAGATCTCAATGAACACTCACAAGCAAATAACCTACCACATAAAGGAGATCAAGAGGCACAATAACAGTGCTTTGCAAACCTGAAGCAAAATGCATAAATAATGAATAATTACAATAAGATCAATCCTTATAAAAGGAGATCGAAACCCTAAAAGTGAGAACCCTAGGATTAATAATAAATTATTAAAGTGCCTAAGTTTAGCTGAAGTGAAATAAAGTAAAGGTGACTTAATTAATTAATCAATATGATTAAATTAATTAAGTAATTAACCTATTACTCTAACAGAAATCAGGTATCAATTTTTGAGAGAGAAGGTTGCAGATAATGAAGTGAGGTTGGAATATGTTCCAACAAAGGATCAGATGGCAGATATTTTCATAAAGGCTCTTGCAAAGGACACCTTTGAGGATCTCTGATAGAGGTTAGGGGTAATTGCGCCTCCTTGCTAGATGCATAGTGGTGCATCTGTCCAAGGGGAGTTCATGTTATATCTTGTTCCTGGATTGATGGTGGCTACCTCTTAGGGGGAGTAGGTAGTGGTTGTTGATGATAGGGGGAGTCTGGTTGCTACAAGAAGAAGTCATGCTCTAAGAAATAATGTGCAGGTATGTGGTCACTAATGAGTAGGTAGTGGTTGCCCATTGTCCTTGATGTCAAAGGAGGAGAAATGTGCAGGTATGTGTTGCCATCAATGCTGAAGGGGGAGGTTGTTACACATATGGTTCCTAAGGTTGTCATTGATGTCAACACTATCATGGAGGTATGATGGTGTTCATGGATTATATGTCATATGTAGAGAAGTTCATGGTTGGATGCCATGTCCTATCTAGAAGAGAAGATATAGTTCATGGTTGGATGTCATGTCCTGTCCAGCAGAGAAGATATAGTTCATGGTTTGATGTCATGCCTTGATCAATGTAGAGTTGAGTACAAAGACATATTAATATGGGAATTAGAAGCACTAGGATGATCAGATGTGTTATTAATGTTGAGAAGATGTTACTGGTGGCCTGATCCAAGCTTCATGATGATTGGCTTATCGGAAGAGTGTTTTGTAGTTTAAAGACAGTGTTGAAGACAACTACTATACAAAAGTAGAATGCTCCGCATTCCTTCGCAATTGTAGATATGGCTATGTGGTTCTAG
The DNA here is from genome assembly GCA_027924645.1 of Cunninghamia lanceolata. Taxonomy (NCBI): domain Eukaryota; kingdom Viridiplantae; phylum Streptophyta; class Pinopsida; order Cupressales; family Cupressaceae; genus Cunninghamia; species Cunninghamia lanceolata. The sequence goes on from BSBN01000892.1 coordinate 1,523,048, forward strand.
AACTATGTTCTGGGTGCAGTGAAGGTGATAATCCTAAAGCTTCATATCATTTATCCTTCCACTATGAAAGTTATGCATGATAGAGTATCAGTATATGTTCATGTTCTAGCAGAGTGAGCTGGTGTTGAAGGCCTGTTCGAATGCTCCGCATTCCTTCGGATGTGAATGGTTGGATTTGCAGTTTTGTGGACATGTTTATGAATGTACATTACATGCTTCTTTGCAATTTCAAGGTTCTTGGTGATCCGCTAGCTTAGTTTCTCAATGACAATATGTTGCAATATGTTCTAGATGATAGGTTGTTCTTAAAGTTCATGATTGAAGATGTGTGGTGCAAAATCTTTAATGTGCAGAGCTAAATGAGTGTTTGTAGATGTTGTATGAGTCCTGTAGACTCATCTGGAAAAATTTCATGAAGATCTTTCTTGTTTCCAATGCCGCACAAGGTTTTCAAGTTGTTGTGGCCATTATGCTTCAAGTTTCATATGTCTTTGCTTAAGGCTGTCCTATTTTCAAATGAGTGGAGTACATGGATGTAATTCCTTGATGTTTGATGCTTTGAATATAATTAAGAAAGTGTTGATGTTCGCAAGGCATGGGTCTTCTGCTGGTGTAGCGTGTAGTCTTGTTTAGGACTTGTCCTCTACACGTTTCATGTTGTGTGTTGTCTGACTGACGTGTAAATGTATATTTCATGTTGTCTCTTGCCGATAAGAAATGTAATCAATGTAATATCATGTATAAATTGTAAATCAAAGCAAGTTAGGCAAGGTGTGATTGCAAAGTGATTGATAAGGTTCGCAACCAAAATAAGGAGCATAATGAATGCATTATGATGTGCAATTGAAGGAGAAAGAGCAGAAATTGTAGATGATGTCTTGATTCATCTTGAAGACATATATGTGACAGTGATCAAGTGTAGAGTGTGCCTAACTGATCTGATCATCAGAAGGAAGTGTGAAGAGGGAGTATTGCAATCATCAAAGGTGTGAATTTCAATGTCAGTTTTTAGACAGTAGAAAGACTATCATATTGTAATATGTTCTAAATGTGTTCTCAATTCAGGGAGTAGTAGCTTCCTTGGTAGTGACCCTAAAACAAAGTATTCAGGGAGTAGTAGCTTTCTTGGGTTGTAGCCCTAAAACAAAGTCAGTAGGGAGTAGTAACTTCCTTGGGTTATAGCCCTAAAACAAAGTTGTTATTTGAGCTTCATATACTGTGAGTTAATCCTCACCGTGGTTTTTCCCTTCTTGGGTTTTCCATGTATATTTAGTGTTGTGTTGATGTGTATTGTGTTAATATTTCATGTTTATGTTGATGCCGTAATGCTTAATTTTTAATCTGCTCCAGAGAAGTTAAAATTTGTTTAGATACTGATTCACCCCCCCTCTCAGTATCCTGATGTGTTCAACATAAATTCTACATTCTCATTTGTTCGTTGTCATGACATCATCTTATATTTTTTTTGCTAATTTAGTCATTATTTGTACATTCACATTACATGTTTTAAAGTGCTATTGTATTGTGCCATGACATCTCTAATACATGTGTTATGATACATTTATGTTGCAATTATAATGCTAGAAATTTGTTAACACATTCATTGTCTATTAATATCCTTTGTGTACAAAATTGGAACATTACATAGATTATTCATTCTCTAAAACATGCACAATAATATTGTAGATTATTCATAATCTAGAAAATGTGCAAAACATTACATAGATTATTCATTCTCTAAAACATGCACAATAATATTGTAGATTATTCATAATCTAGAAAATGAGCAAACAAATCTTCATACAGAAATATTTGAAACACGGAGAGAGACTTGCATACTCAATGTTAAACAAAGAAAAAAAGAATCTTTTTTTTGACAATACAAGATTGTTCATTAATCATAATGCGCCCACATCACAATTTAGTCATTTTAACAAATAGTATTAATATCTTCTCTAATTAGATGAGTTTGACTGACATTACATTTTCAACAACAAACTCGCCAATAATTACTACTATTTGCATATTTTTGTTCTTTGGAAGTTATATTTGCATATGGGATCACATTCCCAATTCTCTTCTTTGGCTCTCTTCTTCCTGATAATAGATCATGGAGTGTGATCCAAAACGTTAAGAAAAAAATTTCACACAGTTAAATCCTCAAACACTTGAGATATCATAATTGTAAAATTTTGTTCTGATCAGTAAATTTTGCAAAATATGAATTTTATTTCAGTAAACTCTGATCCTAGCTTAAAGGGTATCAAAACTACTTGCCAAATTATCTCTTCGCACTCCTTTTAGTGAGCACCGAGACACAGAAAACAAAAACATCAGCAGCTACAATAATAAGCTCATTACAAATTAAATCAAGACACATATACTATTGTATATTGGGAAATTTGTAACACTTAGCTACATATCTCGAAGCATTGGACTTTGTTAGGGCCACAAATGGGAATGAACTGGCAACATTGGTAGTAAAGACAATCGGCATTAGAGGAGCAAGCTCTATCCTGGCAGTCAACTTGGGCGGAAACCATCATTCCCAAAACCAATAAAATCATCACAATCAATATTACTAGCAATTTCCTCACAAACAGAACTGCTATTGCCATTTTGTTGCAGATAAGAGTTTGAATTTGTATGCTTACTACCATGGTCTTAAATAAGTGGAGTTGTCCATCGTAATTGTCGCATCTATTTAAATTTACCAAGAAGATAAGGATTATTTACCAATAAGGAGATAAGCTGTCTAACAATGCCGTCTTAAAACAGGTGACTCAGTCACTCATACTATATTGATAAAAACAGAAATACAAATATCTAGCTGAAAGGAGAGCAGCATAACCTCCAAGAAACAAAAACAAAATATAATACGGTTAACACCCATCTAAAATGCGTCAGGAGGAAGAAACAAAACATAACACGGTTAATTTATTTATAGTAAGTTTATCTTATTACCTCCTCCACCTCGTCTATGGAAATGTAATTAGATTTAGCATTTAGCTAGTCGTTTTATTTTATTTTTGTGTAGTAAAATATGTGGAGACCCCCTCCCCCCCCCCCCAAATTTTTTTTTTTTGGCGAGCTAGTGAGATTTTTCATTTGCAAAAAATATTAATAATTAATAATAAATATAATCTTCCTTGGTCTTTACTACAACATTACAAAACATAAATAATATTTTAGGCGGAGACAAGTGTGGGTATTTTAGTGGTTGCTTCATGGCTTTAGAATAGATGGCACCCTGAATCCATGCAACACCACACATAATGACTCTAGAATAGGTGGCACCATGAATCCATGCAACACCACACACGAGTGGCTAGATTTAGTTTGATTCCCTTTTTTCCTTTGTGAGCCCTTACTAACATTTTATTTCTACCTTTTTATTCTATAGAGTTCATATCAAACTTTGGATTTTCCCATATGGTTTTAGTAGTTGTGAATTATGATTTTGCTTTGAGGGTATTTTTTCTTGCAAGTAACATCTTTTGCTACTAAAATTTGTGGCATTTTTAAAATTGTGTAAGGGAGTTCCAAATTCACGATGGTGTGAAGCCCGTGAATGCTTCTAGTGTGGCCAACACGATGAAGTATGGCATTTGAGGGAATAGCTTGAGTAATGGGGCATTTGGGTATTTGTTCATTTACAACCAACTTTATCCGTTTGTTGGTTTGTAGAACTACACCTTTAGTATTGACCATTGTGTTCATCTTACAAGTAATTTTAGGTCACATGCATTCTGGGTCACTTAGTGACCCTTTGTCGGTTTGTAGAACTACACCTCTAGTATTGACCATTGTGTTCATCTTACAAGTAATTTTAGGCCACATGCATTGTGGGTCACCTAGTGAATGGTAAAACTAGATTCAAAATATATGTCCAAATATATATTAATATTGAAATATTTTTTATAAGCTCATGTGCATACTATTTATATGAACTTGTTACAAGATATATATATATATATATATATATATATATATATATATATATATATATATATGATTTAACTAGTTTCGTTGTCTTTATTTCTGTATAGGGACAAATGTTGTTCATGATCATTAACACTGCTATAGTAGAAATGGATTGGTATGTATCTAACAAAGTGTGAAGTTTATTTGACTAAACTTTATAACATTGTTGGTATTATAGTAAAAGTCCTTGAAGGAAAAAGTTCCTTTCAGATATGGGTATTGTTAATTAGTGCATAACCCCATCAAACAAAATGAATGACCAATATCATACAAATGCGATCCTAAAAATAAATGGAAAGGGAGGTAGTAGTTATCATATGGTAGTATAGTAAATCATATTTTCAATCATACTATTTCTTAATTGCACATAATAATATTATACTAATCAATTAATTATTCATCTATAATAATATTTTCATCTATATCAAGCATATACTGGTAGCCTACAATCATTATTGGTATAGATGTTCCATACAATTTTCTAGTACATAGTAATAATCCTTCAAGTATAATTCTAAGTATTTAAGAACACACTATTAGGGCTTCCAATTCAAATATAATGCATTTGGTAAAACTGAGTGATATGGATGCTTAATTGCATTGTTTCTGAGAATTGAGTGATATGGATTCTTAATTTAAAAAGAATGTTGTATTTGATAAAATTGTTTAGTACTTTTGAAGTTCTCAACCGAATGAACATTTTACCTTTTTGTATATGATTTTGATTGTGTCTTGGTTGATCTACAATAAATGTACATGTCCAATGTGATCAAGTTTATTATTAACATGGATGTTGAAGAATGTTGTAAAATAAGTCACATGATTTATATATTTTCTACATTTTTATCAATTTTCATTTAATTAAAATGTATTTATCTATAGAAATTGAATTCATGGACAACTAATTTACATTTGTTTTATTTTTTTTATTGAAGGACATGCATAATCTTTGGGCTATTAACTCTCTATCTTTGCACTCAACTTTTGAATTCTTTCTGTGGTATGTCATTTAGAAAATAATTGATTTCAAAACTTTTTTTTAATAGGTCATTTCTTCTAGAGAATGGCTACTGATTTCAAAGTATAAAACATCAACGAGGACCTAATCTCAAAAAGTTGACATTGTTGAGGATCTATACAAATAAACATTTTCATAATAAGATGGAAGAATGATAAATACTAATATGATCAAACATTGACCATTTGGGATAGTAGTCATTTTCATTTTTTTATCATCTTAAAAATGTTGGTAGATATCATCTTTGCAATTGTCTTTATTTTGCAATGTCATTGAAAGGTTACCATTAATATTATCCTTATCATTTGTCTTTTTTTTAAAACTTGAGTTGCTAATAGATTTTTATAAAACATGCTTGAACCATCAAGTTTTACTTGGATGATAACTTTTAGGTGTGGGTGATTATTATATTTTATGTTTTATGGAATGATCATTTTGTCTGTTGCATGGTCAAAGAAGATTGATTGGTTAGTAATTTTTAACTTGGTCAATGTTTCCATAAGTTTGGTTAAGATATTTAGTTTTGTGCTATTCTTCATGGTCATAAGATCAAGGACCCTAATGCATTGCATGAAAGCTAATTGTGAACAATATGAAGACCATGTATGGAAGGGAAGAAAAATGTAGTTGAAGACCTATTGTTGTATTATAGAACTGCTGCATTTTTTTCCATGTTTATAGTTGAGATGGTATCAAATATTTCTTCTTTTTCAATCCAATATGGGCCACTATCATAATCATTCTCATTAGCATACATGGAGTAATTTTTAGGTGGGGTTTGATAGACTGTATAAGTAACTTGATCATGCTATTCTTTTAGCATAGTCCTTTTCTTCATTTTTTAGTTGTTTCTATCTTCTATTGGAGCCTTCGATGAATGTTTTCCTTTTTGACCACTTTCCCATTCAATGTTGCATTGAATGGAAACTTGTTAAACACAAGGCCAATAAGATTTAATTCCTTCTTTTCACTTCCTTGTTGACTCACCAGCCCATGTTGGCCCACATCTGATGTGTCTAGAATCTTGATCTTTGGCCCTCTCAGTAGAGAAGTTGGATTGATTAGCACATGCAATTGTGCTATCAAATGCACCTTCCATTTCTTGCAGATCTATGGCTATCATGTTAGGAAAATTGTCTCAACCTTTCAACTACAAAAGGTTACTATTCTTCCCAATTTTAGTCTTTTCGAATACCCTTTATCTTGAGGAATGGTCTACAACTTTCAAAGTTTCCAATTTGGAACTCTACATTTGACATCGGATTGACCTAAAATTTTCCCAAAAGGTGTGGTACTGATAAGTAAACATCTCAGGGGAGTTTCAACTCAAGATCATACCTGGATTGCGAGATATTAAAGTTTCTACTATTTGAAACTATTGGAAAAAGTTTTAAATTTAATTTTGAGGCACTTAGAGGTCCCTAAGAACCCTTAAAGTTGTCATAACTAGAAAAGTGAGTTATAGCTTGATAGATCTCTTCACGAGCTTTCTAACGCATCAAATAGTTTGTTAATCAGATAGCCGAATCAAAAGTTATGACCTCTGGAAGTTGGGCCTTCTATTTTTGGGAAATGTGAAAACATGTTGGACACTCAAAAGAGCTATAAAGGGGAGAGTTACATGTGTTGGTGTGTGATTTAGCACATCACAAGGCATATTTTATTGGAGATAATTGGGGCACCACTTTTGGGTGGTTTCGTGGCTCATTGTTTTGTAATTATCGTTGGCAGTTTACTGTATTATATCACCTATATATTAGGAGCTTGAGATAGAGGTTGTGTGTAAGAGTCTTATAGATATTGAGTTACCTCCGAATCTCTAGTTGGTTATACTCCTATGAAATCTTACTTTATAAGTATATTGTAATCTTCTTGATTCTTGAATAATATATTTAGCGGCTTTGGAGTGTGGGGTATTTTTCCTGAAAGGGTTTTCCCCATGTATATCTTGTGTTGTGAGTTTTGTATTTACATTTGGATGTTGTTATTACCTTTCTGTTAATGTGCATCTTAATCTGTAACTGCTAAACTTAAAATTTGTACAAATCTTTTCTCAGTAGATCAATGTAGGAAGCATTTCCGTATACCTTTCTTCCTTTTAACTGGTATGAGAGCCTAATCACCTTTGGTTCTAGTTGTTGGGTAGAGGGTTTTTCAAGCTGATCTTCATTTGAGTGGGAGCTTGTGTAGAGGATTTTGAAATCCTTGTTGCAAGATAGAGATGGCGAGTGCATCTGGGAGGTTTTATATAGAGAAGTTTAATGGAGGCAACTTTGAGTTGTGGAAGATCAAAATGGAGGACTTATTGGTGGATAGAGATCTATGGCTTGCAGTATCTAGGTCCATGCCATCGGGCATGAAACAAGAAGATTGGGATTTGATGGATCAGAAGGCCAAGGGCCTAATAGGACTTTGTTTGGCTGACTCAGTGCTCTTGAATATCCATGAAGAGAAAATTGCAATCATGGAATCACCTTGTTATGGCCATTGGGAGTACCACTACCACCTTCAAGATGGATGAAGTGGTTTCTTCGTTGTTGTCTGAAGAGATGTAGAGAAAGTCTTTTGAATCGGCTAAGGAGGCTCTTGTGGTTTGTGGTATATCTAAAGAGAAGGGAAAGAAAAAGGATAAGAAGAAGGAAGAAAAAGGAAGATCCAAATCTCATGGGAGATCTAAGTCTACTGGAAAGTCCAAGGCTTTGTGTTGGAATTTCGGAAAACCTAGTCACTTCTGCAAGGATTGTAAGGAGGAGAAAAAGAAAAAGAAGAACTGTGATTTGGATTCTGACAAATCCTCTCAGGATGAAGGAGAAGCATTTGTCATTGCCTTGGAAACACATGCATCTGAGGATGTGTGGCTTATTGACTTTGGTGCATCTTTTCACATGATGGTAAAAGCAAGAAGATGAGTCCACTTCTCGTGGAAGTTTTGGATAGCCAAAAATGTGAATTTGGGAAAAGTGAAATGGGATCCCGTTTTTTATGAAACAGGATCCTGTTTCGCTTTGGGACCCCGAACCAAAAGCAGGATCCCATTTTCTAGAAACATGATCTTGTTTTCAGTTTTTTATAAATGGGATCCCATTCTAGAAACAAGATCCTTTTTCTACAAAATGGGATCCCATTCTAGAAATGGGATCCCTTTTCATAAAAGGTTAAAATATTAGAAAAACTAAACGGGATCTTGTTTCTTAAAATTTGAATTTCTGGCCCAGTTTTTGCTATGGGTTTTAAGTCAGAAAAAAGGCTTGGGAACTTGACCCTTAGCTTTGGACCTGTTTTGACTTGCAACTTGAAGGTCATGTCAATGTCACTAGAAAAGAGTGACTTTGGACATATGTCTAAAGATGTTTTTTACATGATTTTTTTGACGAAATTAAAACCTATTATAGCTAAGATTATGTAGATTCCAAATATGTATTTTTTTTTACAACTTGGTAATTTTTTCTATTTTTCAAATATTTTTTTATGAAACTGGTCCATAAACTTGAAATATTAGGTTTTCTTATTATTTTAATAACTTTTTATTAAAATAATTTTTTGAAAAATAAATTATAAGTCAACAATCTTTAGGCAATTCTTTTCAATTTAAAAAAAATGATAAGTTTAGGTCATCTTATGCATGACGTACATGAGGGATTTTCAAAACAACAATTATGACCAATAAAAAATTAATTAAAAAATATTAAAAAAAAATTACAAAAAAATATCGTCAACAATCTTTAGTGTGTTAGAGATCTTTTTCCAAAAGGATTCAGAAAAATACAATTATTTAGGTCAAAATATGGTTGATGTACACGTGCATGGTATGGTAAAAAAAAGTGACTTTTAAACAATGGTTTTTAGACATGCCTATTAAAAATCAATTTGTATCATCGGTTATGGCATTGGTGTGAAAGGGTACAAGCTTTGAGATCTAGTGGCTAAGAGAGTTCTGTATAGAAGAAGTTTAATCTTCAGAGAGCTCAACCCTTCTTCTATTATCTTGCAACAAAGAAAGAAGAGAAGAAAGAGGATGTGGCAGCTTCCTTCCACCCATGAGAAAGTTCAACCAAAAACATTTGTTAGACCTGATAATGAGGAGACCTATAGTAGCTCTCAAATCTCAGAATAAGATGAAGAACCTCAACATTAATCTTTAAGGAGGTCCACGCATATAAGGTGGCAACCTAATAGGTTTTTCTATTTATTACATGATTCCAGTTGTATTTTTGCTTTGATTTCTAACACCGATGAGCCTAGGACCATAAGAGACGCTATGAGTATGAGTGATGTAGATTCCTGGAAAGAGGCCATGGAAGAATAGATGGCTTCCTTGAAGAAAAACAATACTTGGGATCTGGTACCCTTCCCTGATGGACGTAAACCTATTGGATGCAAATGGGTGTTCAAGAAGAAATTTGGTTCAAATGGTAGTGTTGAGAAGTTTAAGGCAAGGTTGGTCATGAAGGGTTATTCCCAGGTTGAGGGAATAGATTATGGTGATATTTTCTCTCCCATTGCAAAGATGGCATCTATTAGATTCTTGTTATCACTTGTTGCAACATATGATTTAGAAGTTGAACAGATGGATGTGAAGGTAACTTTCCTTCATGGTGACTTGGAGGAAGAAATCTATATGTCATATGCAGAGGACTATGTGGTAAAAGGTAAAGAAAATATGTTTTGCAAGTTGAAAAAGTCTTTGTATGGTTTGAAGTAATCTCCTAGGATGTGGTACCAAAAATTTGATGCCTTTGTGTTGAGTTTGTGATTTTTGAGATCGAAATCAGATCATTGTGTTTACTTTAAAATAGATAATGATCACATTCTAATTATTGCATTATATGTTGATGTTATGTTGTTTATTGGGAATGGTAAAAGTCAAAGATTTTTGATTTGAAGTCTTAGTTATTAGCACATTTTGAGATGAAAGATCTAGGGGCAACCATGTACATCCTTAGAATGGAAATTAGAAGAGACTGAGCTAATAGAAAACTTTGGTTAGGCCAGATTAAGTATGTGATCACTATGTTGGAGAGATTCAACATGACAATTTGTAGACTGTTGACAGTTCCTGTTATGATGGGGACAAAGTTATGTTTGTAGGTTGTCTGAAGTCTCCTTTAGAGATGGAGGATATGAGCAGAGTTCCGTATGCTAGTGTAGTTGGTAGGTTGATGTATGCTATGGTCTATACAAGACTAGATATTGCCCAAGCAGTGGGAGTCCTTAGTCAATTTACGACTAATCCTGGACGGGTACATTAGGATGCAGTGAAGAGAGTGTTTAGATATTTGTTGGTTTCTTCCAAATATTCCTTATGTTATCATGGTTATCCTATAGGACCTCGGCATTTACTTTATATTTGAGGATTTGTTGATTCAGATTTGGCAGGTGACATTGATAGAAGGAGATCCACCAGTGCTTATGTGTTCACTATGTTTGGTGGTACAATTAGTTGGATGAGTAAGTGGCAACCTGTGGTTGCTGTAGAGCTAAAACTCTACATTTTGTTTTAGTAATATTGCCTTAGTATATTTTCGTGGCTTATATTTTTATGGCTATGTGTTTCCTGTGTGCGGGTCATGCCATGTGTCTACAACAAGTAGCTATATTAAGTATTAAGTGGAGGTTGCTGTGTGTTTCCAGTTGATGCAGGGGAGTGTGCCACTTGACCGTAGTAGTGTTCTTTTGTTAAGTTTCATACTTACAATGGGCTTTGCCATGTGTTGATACCGGAGACAGTTCCTAAAAGTTGCTTTTGTGTCGCTAGTTAGCGGATCGTGCCATGTGTCTTTTTGAGCTTTGTTGTAGAGGCCACTGCATGTATCTTATTTTATTCAAGGCTTGTTAGTACCGGAGTATATATGGTGGGCCACAGTTTAAAGACACATTTCATTGCTTGCCGTGGAATGCACCACATGGCGAGAGCGGAGGATGAACTTCTTTTATTTTTGATGCTCTCAGGTGAAGACACATTTTGATTCTTAGTTGTACTAGAGTGCAACAAGTGTCAGTCTCCATGGGACTTCTAAGTTTCTTTTCATAAGCTACTAGTTTTACTGGGTTGTGCCACATGTCCAGTTTTGTTTCTTGTGGATGGCACCATGTGTCACTACATGTTTCTCTGTGTGGGTATTTAAAGGAAGCGGTGGGTCCTATATATATTATGTCTCAGCTATAAGTTAGGTGGAAAGTGCCAAGTGTCATAGCGACAACTTGCTCGGGCATGAAGATAAAGTTTTATGTGTGCTGCAGAGAGAGACATGTATCAGTTCCAAGATGCAGTGGATGGCGCCAAGTGGCACTTTTCTGTAGGTTTCATTTTAAAGGTAAAGAAATTTAAAGTTATGCGGATAGTGCCATGTGTTACACTTTTGAGCCCATGGGTATTGCCATGTGTCTTAACAAAAATACAGTTAGAGTGCCATATATTTTGTTCCTTAGCTAATGAGCACACGAGAAAATACAATTGCAGATTCAGAAGATTTCAGCGATCAATAATCCCAGTTAACTCCAGTTTTGTTTGGCTATTGAAGATTTGGGTTATTGCAGGTGATCTTGGGTCAAGTCTGTGGCTATAAATATAATAATTGTAATAGATAGAGGGAGATTCAATTGATAAGTTTTATCAAGAACTAAGTGTTTAGGGAATTTTTTCTGTGACTAGACTATATCATTTGCCTTTATTTTGTTATTTCTGATAAGAAGGCTAATACACCTGTGCATGTCATTATGCCTCTTGTATTTGCTAGAATATTAATGAAAGAAACTTTGTTCTATGCCATTGCTAATATTATCTGTCTTTGCATAAATTGTTTGAGTTTGGCCTTTGATCTTGTTCATTTCCAATCTATTTTTATTAATCATGCAATATCTGCTCTTTAATATACCTATATCTAAAGAATTGGTTCACTGTGCTAATTAAGGGAATACATTTCATTCAAGCGCATCACCATTAGTTAGAATTTTCTTATTGTATTTGTAATCCTATTTCTTTCTTTTCCCTTTACTCAAGACCCCATTAAAATAGGAAGAGCCAACTTCTTTAAAATCTGGAGGTTGTTTCAAGTAGCAAGTCCCACATTCTTGGAACTTCCCATGTTGGTGTTAGAACCTGTGCAATTTTATACATCAATAGTTTTTGGCACGCCTAGTGGGACCTTTCTGGAAGTTCTTGTCAAGATCGTATGAACCAGCGAGCATCTAGGAGTTAGAGCTGTGGACCGACAACAAGAGCTCAATCTTCTGCTAATCTGGGGATTTTATTGCCACCATTAGTTGTTACCCCAAGAAGAAGAGTGAATCAAGCTGTGGTAGCATCAGGAGTAAATAAGGGAACACCTATAGCATCGAGGAACTATGCAAATTAAAACACTGGAAGTCCTCTTATTCTTCCGATACCACCAGCTACATGGGATCCAATTTCAGCTAATGCTTTGAAAGCTTTACCCAAGTTCAGTGGGGAAGATTTTAAGACACCAGGGGACCATCTTCAAGATCTATCAGATTGATGCAGGAGCATCCAGTGGTGTAAGGGCAATCATGCATCACCCAGAAAAAGATGTGTTTCAAAATTTTTGATGTTCTTTCCATTTATTTTCAAATTTTGTGGTTCTGGTTCCATAATCGCTTAAATAATGATGTAGAACTTTCAGTTTGTCCAAACTGCTAAAAATAGCAACTTGCTATTTTTAGAAAGTTTGCATTTGGGCACGGAATGAAGTGAAAATTTACAGGAAGCTACATAACTGAAAAAAAGACCTTTGGCAAAGGAATCACGCAAATATCATTTGCGAGTTGAAAGATATTAAAGTTTCTATTTCCTAAAAAATACCTGAAAATTATTTAAACTCAGGTTTGAGGCACTAAACGGCCCCGTACGGGCCCGAAAATGACCGGAACTTGCTACGATGCTTAGTAGGAGATAAGCTCAAGGGATGGGATTTAATTTTACCAGAGGTAGAATTTTCTTACAACAATTCTGTCAATATGAGTACTGGTAAATCACCATTCTAGATTATATATGGGAATAGTCTAAGAAATGCTTCAGAGTTAAGGAATCTGGACAAAGGAGAAAAGACAAGTGCCGAGGCTGAAGACTTTGAAGAACACATGAAGAATTTACATGAAGAGGTGAGAAAGCACATTAATAAGATGAATATTCAGTACAAGGCTAAGGCAGATCGGAAGAGGAGATATAAGGAATTTTAGGTAGGAGATGAAGTCATGGTTCACTTGAGAAAAGAAAAGTTCCCAATTAGAACATACAATAAGCTAAAAAATAAAGAAATTTGGGCCATGCAGAATTTTGAAGAAACATGATTCAGGAAATGCATATAAAGTAGAGCTGCTAAGTGGAATCAACATTTCCCATGTTTTCAACATTGCCGACTTATCAGAATATCATGAAGGTGGAACAGAGGATGGACCAACAGAAGAATAGTGAAGTATTCTGGCATCTACTTCAACCAAGGAGGTAGAAGTGATCTTGGATAGCCGTGTGGAAGAAGTACTCAGAACAAGCAATATGAAGAATATCTGGTGAAATGGAAAGGAAGGCCTGTTGAAGAATCTTCTTAGTTGTTTAATTGTAAAGGTTGACCGTTTGGGTTTTCCTCACACAAACACATGAGACGTGACAGAGCCACTTCTCAAATTACCCTGGGGTTTGATGCAGGAGCATCTAGTGGTGTAAGGGCAATCTTGCATCACCCAAAAAAAGATGTGTTTCAAAATTGTTGATGTTCTTTCCATTTCTTTTCAAAATTTGTGGTTCTAGTTCCATAATCGTTTGAATAATGATGTAGAACTTTCAGTTTATCTAAACTACTAAAAATAACAACCTTCTATTTTTAGAAAGTTTGCATTTGGGCATGGAATGAAGTGATAATTTACAGGAAGCTACATACTAAAAAATAAGACCTTTGGCGAAGGAATCACGCAAAGATCATTTACGAGCTAAAAGATATTAAAGTTTTTTGTTTCCTGAAAAATGCCTGAAAATTATTCAAACTCATGTTTGAGGCACTAAACGGCCCATACGGGCCCAAAATGGCCAGAACTAGTAGAGTGGGTTCCTAGCGCATAGAACACTTCGCGAGCTTTCCGATGCATAAAATGGTTTGTCAATCGGACACCCAGATCAAAAGTTATGGCTCCCAGAAGTTGACCTATTTTTGGAGGGAGATGCAAATTTTGAAATTAGGTTTTTGGCCGCCAAAAAGGCTATTAATAACCATTTTTGGGAACCCTGGGCAGTAGTAGAGTTAAGGGGAGAAGTTTAGAGTCAAGAATAGGGCGGGAAAATAGAAACCCTAGATGATTTGGGGTTACAAAAGGCAGATGATTGTAGAGTCTTGGGATATGAAGTTGTAATGTGTTGCAGCTTGTGGAGGATTGATTCCTCTAATTGTATTTGAGCTTCTATAATGCAATAAGTTGTCTAAATCAATAAAGAAAGTTCTATTTTCTATGTGCAATTTTTGTTGTTGTGTGTTTTATGATTTACCCCCTTCATCACAGATGTGTGTGTAGTTCATGTCATTACTGAACAAAATGTAGCAATTAGATTGTTGGCAGCTTCTGTTGGTTCCCAAAAATGCAGGTTGCTAACCCTAAGAGGATGCCAGACTCTATGTTTGGATTTGCAACATTTTTGGACCAATTGACAGAGCTATTAGCTCCCTACACTTTAGGTCCTGCAAACCTAGGCTGGTGTACCTTTGTAACTAAAGCAGACTTAACACTATATGACTTGATTGGATTAGTAAATCTATCACAATTGCATAAAATGTAATAGATGTAGTCTACAGATTATCTCCTACTCCTAATGTACTAACTTAAAATAGAAATATTTTGAATATGAGTTTGGATAGTAATGACTAGTACCTACTTCTATTGGGCTATGGAGTTGGTAAATGGATGATGATTTAATGGAAATAGATGTATGAGGTAAGTTGATCTACTTCATAGTTTAACTTGAACTTGTAAGGCACATGGGATGTTTGCACCTTATGCAAACGTGCAAGAATGTCAGTTATAATGTTCTTGTTATACTATCCCAATGATATTCCCCGTATTACTGTGAACAACTGAGAGGATGTTTAATTCTAGTTAGAAGGGAATTTAGACCAGATTTGTTTTGTAGAAAGGATTTACCTCTTGGCAAAGACCTTATGACAATTCTGATCAACTTCTTTAAAGAAACCAACCAATTCGAACACACTGAATTAGCAAATGTGACCAGATAAATCAACAATATTCTTGATACGATAATTTAAATAATACAGGAAAACCATTCTGGAGACAACATTACAACATTTAGGATTTAATATTAACATTACAACTGAACACTGAAAATAGATAACTGAATTGAAGCATTCCATTCCATTAATGAAAAAATGTGTATATACGAGTTCTGATCAGGCGAATGGGTGGAGTGGAATTAAATAATTTCCTACTGCTACCCTAAATCTACTGATGTCTTCTAATCTACATATGTTGTTCCTCTGTCCTCCTTTGATTTCACCTTTATACATACTGTGTATTTTAGGGTTGTGACCCTTCGCTTACCATCCTGTGCGTCTCTTCATTTCCATGAAGGACAACAATTTTTATTAATGCAAAATATTAGCCTCCGGCCCTTTAAAATTCAATTATTTCTCTTCATCTTTGTTAGGGTTTACTTTCATGTATCTTGATTCTTTCTTTAATTAATCTTCCTGGGACTTGTATTCTCATGAAAATAATTTTCCAATATGAATATGATTAGTTATTATATCCTCTTGCTCATATTTTCTCCCACTGGAAAAATATATTTTACCCTTCGAGTAAGAAATAATTTCTGCTCATGAAATCTTGTTTTTAACAACCTTGTGAAAATATTTTACATCCTTTAGTGAAAATATCTTATCTCCCGCAACTTCCTCGGTGAAAAATATTTTATTCTCCAAGTGAGAATTCTCAATTTTGATTATTAAATCTTTTCTTTGGCAAATTAATTATATCTTTTGATTACCATCATTTTATCATCGAACTGACGTTACAAGTCAAGAAGACACAAAGTTTGCTCACCGATAATCCATCTCTTGCCGAAAAGTAATTCCTTGAGGAAAATATTATAGAAAAGTGCCCACTTTGAAATATCATTTATTGTCCTGTATAATTTTATTTTTTTCACACAATCTTTCCCAAACGTATTTTTGGTGGCCCACCCCATCGGTGTAATGCACATCATCGGAGAGATCTAAAAAGTTTGCTCTGATTTGTTTGGTCTTGCCGATGAGTTATATTAGGGTTTCTTTTTTGTTTTCCAATTTTTCCCTATTTGTTTGGCTTGAGCACGGAAGATGTTCGGCAACGATTGTGGTATCTGGTTTCATATCTGCCATTTTAGCATTCTAAGAGATCATATATCTCTGAATCATTCCATTAAGTATCTCGTGTTTTTTATTCTTTGTCATTAGCACACATGCCCATTGAGGTGCTTGTATATGTATTGATATGCACTGGCAAGGAGGATGCTAACAACAGTTACAAAGTCTAGTTTAACATCTGCCAATTTCATTTATTTGAAATTTTTAACGCCTTCTGAACAAATGTATATCATGCGGTTAATACTTTCCATGGGATTATATCTTTTTTGAGGCATTTACCGTGCCTTCCCATATTTCTCACACATGTCTAGCAGGGCATTCACAACTACAATATCTG
Source organism: Cunninghamia lanceolata (assembly GCA_027924645.1). Classification (NCBI taxonomy): domain Eukaryota; kingdom Viridiplantae; phylum Streptophyta; class Pinopsida; order Cupressales; family Cupressaceae; genus Cunninghamia; species Cunninghamia lanceolata. Next base: position 1,539,747 of record BSBN01000892.1, read on the forward strand.
AAAAAAATTCCCCTTCCATTACGCTTTGATGGATATCCATACACTGTTTCAAGGCTCCCATTCTGGCACAGATCGAGATGATGCTGGCAAATATGAACTGATCAGGTTGGAAATCTGTTTGTTGCATATGGTCAAATAGTGTGTCTACCTCGTGAGAATCACCATGTCCTCTGTATGATGCTATGATCATGTTCCATGAGACACTATTTCGTTCATTCGAGCATACACCAAATTTTTGCACTTGATATACATGTGAATAAGCTTATTGTGAAAAGTTATGTGTGTAGCCAGTGCAAAGAATGAGTTTCTTTCCCATGTGAAAGTGTGTTCATAAGAATACAGGTAGTATACTTGAGAGAACAATATGAATATCAAGTTGATCAAGGATATGCCAATCGCACTCAGCCTTCTCTCGTGGTCTATGAACATGGCAGAATAACTCAGAAAACTCCTTCACGTGTTGAGGACTAAGCTCAAACCCTAATTTGTTCTTGCTATCTTAATTATCTTTAATATTCAATCTGGAGAATCTGGATCCGTATAGTTGCATAGTTGCCAAGGTTTTGTTCCTGGTTCCATTTTCTTGCACTACACTGGTTGCTAGTACATGAAATTTATAGTGGATATGCCATGAATCTAAGAAGCATTTTGGTGAGCAGTGATAACTCTTTGTAGCAAGTATCTTAGGCTTTAAACAATCCAAACACTGTAGAGTGTCTAGTTAACAAAACCTTAATAAGAATTTGTGCCTCCAAGTAATACATACGATAGATGAGTTAACTAAAATTTAGACGAAGTTTAGGTACTAGCACATCTTCATCCCACCACCGTTCCATCTTGAATTCAGCTATTGTATTTCTATAACTTAGATAAATTGTTTAACCTTGCGTTTCGAGTGATATCATAAAGGCCAATCATCATTTCCGTACTTATTTAAAATTATGATAAGCCACTCCAAAACATCAGATTCTTTATTTTGTAGTATATCCAAAATCAAGTAGACATTATGCTCTACAAACTTAAGTTTGTAATCAAGACTCCTAAATTGTTATTGCAATTCATATTCATCTCGAAGATACTCCCAAATTTGTGCATATTTTGCAATTTTCCAGGCAACGTCTGACCTTTCAAAAAGCCTAAGCTTGAAAATTACATTTGCAAGATTGGTATTTGTTTGTCCAATAGGTTGAAAATGTTTTTTACGCTTCATGGTAAATGTACCTATCTTCTCCATTCCTTTGTTCAAATCAATAAATTTTGCCACCATACTATCTACCTGTCGAACAAAAATGGTCAAGGGCAATGCTTTGTCCAAGCACAATTCTGATTGTACGAATGTAGTCAATATCAAACCTCCTCAGTACTATACCCTCCTGCATCCAAGCTTCTAATGATGGATTCTCCTCTATAGCATGCCTGCTCCAGATTTTCCATATCAAAAGAAATGGATTCGTGATCAAGTTCTAGTTTGAGTTTGGTTTTGAAACTCCAGAGAATCACAAGATCGAGAGACATCATGTATCAAAATTTCCTCAACTTTATTTCCTCTGAGATGAAGCCAGGATAGAGAGCTTATTGCATTTGGTTGAACACGATTGGCTACTTCACTTTCACTTTCACAGTTCATTTCCTTATCAATCGCATCATTATCATAATGTGGGGTTGCTGCTACAATCTTCTGGATTAGATCAATTTTGTTTTGCAGAATAATAATATGTCGAAGGTGCATTATCTACAATGGCAAGGTGCTCAGAAGTTTGAGACTAAAGATAACTCTTATAATAGCAGCACCATCGGGCAGTCAACAAATGAAACGTGTCTCAAAAGCTTCATGCATGCATTTTCAAATCACAAAAAGGACTGTTCTCCCTTATCAGAATAACCCAAATAATTGGAGAGACATGGAAAATCCACTCCGATCACACATATCTCTCTGATATGTGACTTTAGAGTTTTCAATAATGTTTATATTTTTCCCTATTTCTTTAGTTTTATTTCTTTGTATCTATGTGAAGCATGTCGGGTCCCATTGTGGGCCCGACTAAATTTTTTTTCGTTTTGAAACCAGATTTTAGTTTATAATTGATGTGGCACCATTCCAATGTGTCTCTGAAGTGAAAAATTTGTAATGGGTTATCTTCAAAATTAGTTTCCCGAGACTCTTACACAGTGATCAAACTAGTCATGTAGCGTTTAGAATTGCCCTGAAAAACTGGTCAAACTATTTCCTGGAGCCATGAAAACACCCAAGCATGTAGATTTTCAACCCAAGAATTCAGTGCAACCAACGATTCAGAAAAATGCATCTCAAGGTGCAGGATATAATTGTTCAAAGTAGCCCTTTCAGCCTTTTCTGAAATGTGCAACTGTGAAAACCTAATTAGGTCTCATCAACTTGCTATTTTGAAAAAATATCAAATCTGATTCTGGGAAGCTGCAACTTGGGGGATAAGCTCATTTAGGTATAATGAGTATGTGTGCAAGGGGATTCTTCACCAATCATCTTCTATCATGAAATATTAAGGGCCAAAGTTAACCTCTCCGCAACTTTCTAGAAATGCAGATATGAAAACTGAACTTTTTACATTTGCTTTTGATTTTGGAATTATAGCAAATGAGATATTGGGGTTCCAAAAACTAGTATGAAAGTACATTATCATGAGGGGAATATAGAACACTAATTGGTTTGTCACGATCATCATCCAACTATGAAATATTTGCTTTCAAAGTTGACCTCTCGGGCTGATTTCACACTGTGCAAGTAGCAAATTTTACCAGAACCCTCCAGCTCGACTTCTCAAAACTTAGTTAAATCGTGTCATAGGAAGCTGTAATTAGATATGTGTGTTCACATATGATAAGTAATCATGCTTGCAAAGTGATTTTGCAAGAAAATGAAGAGGCTTCGAATTACAATGCTTTAAAGTCTGCTACTTGAGCACATTGTGCAGGTGCATTTCTGAGTGTTGAAATTGATTTTTCACATATGGGAACCTAAAATTTTACAAAAATTGGTACGAAATTTTAGGTCCCAACAGCTTCTTTCAAAGGGAAGGCTCTAGACTGGTATAGGTCCTTGACCCCAAATACAATATCTACTTGGGATCAACTTGGTGATGCTTTCTTTGCAAGATTTAGCGAGAAGGGTGACAAGTCTTCCCTATTACAACAATTAATCACCATAAAGAGGGCACCACAAGAGGCTATAACAGACTTTAATACTGGGTTTCAAAAGACATGGGACAAAATTCCTACTACAGCAAGGCCACCATCAGGTATGGCTACTGTGTTCTATCTCAAAGCTTTCAATTCTAATATATTCATGATGATACAGTCCCTAGGTGGGTAGACTCTACCAGAAACATATGAGTTAGCTATTAGGGCTGAGAACAACCTGATAGATGCTAGAAAATTACCCCCAAGGCCTCCTATGCCCATGTTCCCTGAGATTTCCATTCCCTTGCCACAAGATATCCGTAATCCTGCAGCTGCACCTGTGTCTATGTATACATTCCCAACATCTAAACAACCTACTATGGCAACACCCTTTGCTCAACCATCTAAAATGGATGATGTTAAGAATATCCTTAGGACCTTTTCAAATGAGATAATTAATCTCAAAAGACAACAAACTTCCTACCCAAAGCCTTCTTACCAAGGTTTCCAAGGAAATAGACCCCCGGATCAATCAAATCAATATCAAGGTCCTCAAAGGCCAAATAATCCTCAACCTTCAAACCAATTAGTCACAGTTCCCACACCTTTACAGGCTATCCCTCATAATCCTAATAGAGAAATAGTCCTAGGACAAAATAATCTAGCAGAAGATACCAACGACTGGTGCTTCCCTTGCAACAATGCCCATATGCCTAGGGATTGTCCCAGAGGCAATTTGCAACAAATAATAGCAAAACAGAGAATGGTAGAAGGACAAGTCATGATGTCTAATGCTCTTCCATATTAGTCACCCGGTGTTCAGAATGTAGTAATAGTGGCTCATATGCAAGGGATGTCTATTCAACAAGAATAAGAAATTGCCCCTGAGCATGCTTTATTTTCATGGATTGAAGATGAAGATTCAGTGTTCTTCAATGAAGCATCCACTTCCAGGAAGCCCTTAGTGTAGTCTAAGTACTATACAAGATCAAAGAGAAGAATGATGGAGTAGCCCGAAGCCACAAATAATGAGACTTTTTGAGCTCCTCCTTTCCAAAATTAGTATAATCCAGTTTCAAGGCAAGAAGTGCCTCAACCATTTCAGAATCAAGAAGTCTTTGACTAGATGCCATAAAGAGCAAGGTATCCTTACTACCCAAAAACACAAACATTGGGACCTATGAATGTGGTAGAACAGTTGAAAACGATCCCAGCACATGTGTCAATCTGGGATATGCTGGCTATCCTTGCGCAAAAGACGTTGTTACAAGAAGCATTACAAAGCCAGGTGGGCTCTAAATCTGCCAGTGCTAAAGGAGTCGTTGATAAAGGGAAGGCTCAACATAAAGACACTACACCCTTGCAAACAATAGCTCTGTTGAATACTGCAGCAGAGGTAAGTAAATCTAAGCCAGATCTATTTTATCTAACTTTAATAGTGGGAAAGAAATTGCTGCATAACTCAATGATAGATTCTGGAGCTAGTACTATAGTCATTCCAAAGTAGATAGCTGATGCTTTAAAGATAAAATATGAGCCACTTACTAGAGGAGTCATGCAATTAGATGGAAAGTCTGTCCAAACTATAGGAAGGATCAAACAACTCCCATTGCAGTTGTATACCTACCCCAATATAACCGTCAAATATGATATAGTAGTCACAGATATTCCCCCTGTCTTTGGTTTATGCCTATCTAGAGATTTCACAGCCAAGATAGGAGGATACATGTCACTGGATTGGTCACATCTAATTTTGAGAACCAAGTATGGAACGAAGATGAAAGTGTTGTCTGAAGCTCTGTCCAAAGATCACATCATCGATGAACCAACTTCAAAATTTGAAGCATCACATGCAATGATGAATAAAGAAGAGAGAGTCTTTGTAGAAGAACTAGGTGATTGGATTGAACATGACCAACAAGAAGAGGAAAATAGTCAATTGATGACCATGATGCAGAGTGACCCTTATGGAAATTATGACTCTACTGGTTTGGGCACTTATGTTATTTTTGAAGAAGGCCAAGAAATTCCAAATGTTATGAGAAAAGAGGTATCTGAAAAGGAAGAACCTGAAAGAAAGTCTGAAATCTGGACCTTAAATTTTCATGGGGCTAGGAGAAAAAATGGTACTGGAGAAGGTATTTGTCTCACTACCCCAAATGGGGAGAAAATTCTTAGAGCTATACACTTTCAGTTTTCTTGCACTAATAATGATGTTGAATATGAATCTTTGGTGCATGGTCTTATGTTGGCTAGGAAAAGAGGAATCAAGAATTTGATAGTTAAGGGAGATTCAAAACTAGTGGTGAAACAAATCAGAGAAAAAGCTGTAGCAAAGAATGTAAGAATGAGATCTTACCATCACAAGATTTGGGATCTAATAGATGGTTTGGATGCTTTCTATATTGAAGTTGTCCCTAGAACCCAAAACACTAAAGCAGACAAAATGACACGAACTGGTTCTCAATTTGACCCAGCAAGTGTCCTACTTGTTAATAGTGAGTCAATTAAAGTTATAGTGAGACTAGTAATCCCAGACAATGACCAGAATTGGTAGGTTTTTGATAATGATTTTCAAGTACTCTTGTTTTTGCAACAGTCAAGAGAGTTTGCTGATCAGTTACAGCCCAAGATTGAAGAAGCTTATGGTGATCAGATTATTCAACTAAAGTCAAATAAGCTCCTAAAAGGATTGATCACTCTAGAGAATTTACTCAACCCTTAAAATGTAAGCCTAGACAAAAGTAAGTTTAAGGCAAGTAAAGATGACTATTCTAAAATTCAAGTTAGTGAAGGGAGGAAGCTAAAGATAGGAAATGCTACTACCCAAGAAGAAAAGGACAAGCTGATTGCTTTGTGTAACAAATATGATAGGATAATTGCTTGGACCTATGAAGATCTACATGACTATAATAGAGACATCATTCAACATACCATAGAGCTTGCCGAAGGATGAAAACCAGTCTGATAGAAGCAAAGATCAATGAATCCTAGAATTGAGCCATTAATGGTAGATGAACTACAAAAGCTTCTAGAATCAAAGATCATTTTTTCAATTAAGCATTCAACCTGGGTGTCAAATCTAGTACCTGTAAGGAAAAAGAATGGAGACATAAGACTCTGTGTGGATTTTAGAGACCTGAATAAAGCATCATTGAAAGATCACTACCCCCTGACCTCTATGGAACAAATTTTGCAAACTATGGCTGGTTCAGAGGTTTTATTTTCTTGATGGTTTCTCAGGATATAATTAGATTTGGTTAGTAGATGAAGACCAACACAAGACAACATTCACTACAAAGTGGGGAACATTTGCATACACCAAGATGCCTTTTGGTCTTTCAAATGCTGGAGCTACTTTTCAGCATGCCATGGATGTGGCATTTGGGGAACTTATAAATAAGATTATTTTGATTTCTGTAGATGACTTGACTATATTTACCAAAGATGCCAAAGACCATTTCAAACACCTAGAAGCTATTTTCTAGAGATGTTAGGAATTTGGAATCTCCCTAAATCTTAAGAAGTGTATCTTTACTGTGCCTCAGGGGAAACTTTTGGGACATATAGTTTCAAAGGATGGGATTGCCATTGATCTAGAGAGAGTCACAACCATAATGAATCTATCTTTTCCAGTCAACAAGAAGGCAGTTCAGTCCTTTTAAGGAAAGATAAATTTTGATCATCTTTTATTCATAAAGAATATTGATGGAATACTATTAAGAGGTGTAGAGAAGGATGATGCCCAAAAGATATTACATGAGTTTCATCATGGGACCTCAGGGGGGCATTTTTCAGCAAAAACTACTGCGATTAAAGTGACACAAGCTGGCTATTTGTGGCCTACATTGTTTGCAGATTACTATCAAATGGTCAAAGAGTGCCAGGCTTGCCAGTTTTATACTAGGAAGAGAAGAAATGTGGCATTGCCCCTAAGTCCTATAATAGTGGATGAACCCTTTGCTCAGTGGGGTTTAGACTTTATTGGCATGATCAATCCAGTATCAAATATGGGATACAAGTGGATTCTTACTGCAACAGACTACTTTACAAGGTGGAGTGAAGCAGTACCACTTAAGGAGGCTACTGAAAAGGTGATCCTAGAGTTTTTAGAAGGGATAACTACTCAGTTTGGTCCTCCCTGCACTATCATATCAGATAATGCTAAAGCATTCCTAGGGACTAAATTGTCTGAGTTTACCTTAAAGAATGGAATATATCTGAAAACTTCTTCTAATTACTATCCACAAGGCAATGGCTTGGCATAGTCTACAAATAAGAACCTGATTAGACTCATAAAAAGAATGGGAGTTGACCATTAGAGAGAGTGTCACAAGCCGCTTAACACAACACTATGGGCTGATAGGATTACACCAAAGCAAGTGACCAAAATGTCTCCCTATGAGTTAGTCTATGTTAAACATGCAGTGATGCCACTAAGTATAGAGATTCCTTCTTTGCAGCTGTTGAAACGGTTTGAAATTGAAGAAAATGGCTCAATGCAAGTTAGACTCACTGAGTTGTTAGAAGTGCAAGAAAAGAGAGAAAAAGCACATGAATCACTTTTGAAGCATCAGCAGATGATTAAAAGATGGCTTGACAAGAAATCTTCCAATCTAAATTTTGAGGTTGGGTCTAGTATTGAAATGGGATGATAGAGCTGCCAAGCCAGGCTGGCACAGTAAATTTGAATCATTGTGGACAGGACCTTTTAAGATCCATTGTTGTAAGAAGCAAAATGCATTTGAGTTGGAAACTATGGATGGAGAGCTTGAAGAGATTCTGATAAATGGGATCTTCTTGAAGCATTTTACCTAAGTCTTGAGACTCATCTTGTATCATAGTTAGTTAGGTGATTTTAAATTCTTTTTCTGCTTTTGTCTTGCTTTCCCGTTGTTTCCCTTTAAAATAAGTGTTCTGTGAACACATGTCTGCAACACAGAGATCCCTTTTGTTAGTAGTGGCATTTATTAAGGCTTTTTCGGCAGTTGCTTAAGTTTCAGGAAGTACCCACTTTTTTAGAAGATCACCACTCTTAAAGCAGATCTGACACTCTATCCAATACAAATTTCAAAAGATACACTAACTGTCTCTTGGCATTAATGCCATTAATACAACAAGACGTGTCATTTATTGTTTCATAGTTCCCCACTAAGCTAAGTTTTAGTCCCTTCGATGGTTGCATTTTCTATTGTCATTCTACATTTTAATTGCTGTTGTGTTCAAGCTTCGTTCCCCACAAGCATTTTAGGTTGAGTACAGTTCTTTTATAGTTTTCTTACCTTCTGTGTTAAGAGATTCAAGTTTTTACAATAGATATAGAAATGTCAGAGACACAGTCATCATAGGAGGGGTTAGGGATTTTTGAGCAATCTGATAAGTTGATGAATAGTAAATCCTATGCTTCTGCACCCACACAGCTGAGAAGAAATTATCCAACGACAAGGGTCCCAGAAATAGGGGTGAGTGTAGACCCAACTCAAGTAAAAGATTATGCTGATGGCATCTTCGACACACACACATGCAAAATAATACCAAGAGTCTCCGGGAGGGAGCTCATCAGAGATGCCCTGTCCGTGCGTCAAAAGGACAATGGGAAACCTTCAGGATGAGGATGTGGATGTCTCAATTGGCACAATTTCTAGTTCCTAATGTCCACCTATGCCTTGAGTTGATCAACTTGTGTGCATAATTGTTTCACTTGCCATCGAATTCTATTTAGCATGGCCCATTTATGGTTCAAATTACTCCTAAGGAAATTAGGGATATGCTAGCTTTGCAATATGATAGAACAACAACATTTCTGACTATTCCTAAGTTGCAGGACATGTGGGCAAATCTCCACAACAAACTAAATTTTCTAAATACTGAAATGCATCTGGGTGAAGATAATACCCAGTTACCTCTGCTACCCATTGGCCGTGCTCAATTCAACCCCGACGTCCAAGAGGCCCTTGCTATGTTGGCCTTTATCTTTGGTCAAAATGAAGATTCCACAGTTCACGATTGGTAGCTTGAAGTCATTTTCAGATTGGAGACCGTGGATAAGTCACAGAAGTATCGGATGGATTTTTCATAGCAAATCACAGCAGCCATGATAGACCAACTCACAAATTTCCAGACCAAACATGTTTTCAGGTATTCCGCATATCTGTTCTGTTGACACTCATTTTGACCAGGGGTTGATTTGTCATGATCAGGAGGTTTCTTCATTGGAAGCCTTTATCTTCTTGCCCATTTTTTCTAAGTGTTGGACCTCCTCGGCATTTTTTCAACTGCAGCATCATGTTTTCCTGAGGAGGAGGTCATCATCATCATCTTGTCTTCGATGGTCTGCATCATCATGTTCTTCGTCGACTGGGTTTTTCATCGTCATCATCATATTCAGTCATCGGGTGATGTTTGGTTTTTATCATGATGATGCTGCCGAGCTACAGTGCGCCCTCATCTGCTTGCGAGGGTGATGTTTCAAAGTCTCCGGTGATCTTCCATTTATCACCTTGCGCGAGCATGATGATGATGTTGCTTATTCTTTGAATTGTTCGACCTAACTTGTTTTTTCCTAAGGGTCGTGTTCATCATCATCATATTTCCAGTTATCATCCTGCTGCTTGCGGAGGTCATCATATTTTCTGCCTTCATGATATTTCGCCGGGGTGATATTTTTATCATCGGGTGATCTTGGTTAACATCATCCTGATGATGTTGTTGAAGAGTTGTAATTGCGACCCGATATTCACTAGGGTCATCATATTTTGGAACGTCAGGATGATCTTAGTCAATATCATCCTGATGATGTTGTATCACTTCTTGTTCTTTGTTTCTCATCCTGATGATGTTGACGTCATCCGTATATCAGGGTGATATTTTTCTTTCTGCCTATCTGCATCATGATATTTCTGAAGGAGGGGGTGATATTTTCATATCACTCGAGTGTGTGTTTGTTCGAGCATCATGATGATGCTAATATTAAGGAGATATCCGCCTGCTAGCTTCGCGCATTATCTACTGGGGGTGATCTTTTCAAACATCATCATCATATTCAGTTATCGCCCCGATCTTATAGAGGAGCTACAGTGCAACCTGATATTTTCACATCAGGAGGATATTTCCAAATATCCGGTTGTCTTCCGAATATCATGATGATGTTAATATGATGATGACGTCATCAAGGTCCGCGGGGGTCATATTTCTAACAACTGATCATCTTGAAGAGACCTCCTGATATTTGCAAACATGATGATGACGTCGTCCGGATGTGAGGAGGTGCGCAGTAGGCGGATATGATGATGACGTCAGCAGGATATTATGATGACGTCATCAGGATGTTCATCGGCCAGACTTTTGTTATAAGCTCAGCAGGAGGATGTTCCTCCGGAGGATCAGGTTGTGCCGATTATCATGAAGGTTATATTTCAAATATCATGATGACGTCAGGGTGATTTTTCGAGCAACAGGATATCATGCTGCTGGAAGATGATGATGATGAAGTCTATACTAGTGTTGTCAGGAGCAAAAGAACCGACATGATATATGCTCATGACCTAGTATATAAGGTGTTATTGAGGTCATCGCGGGGTGCATGTGGGATATTGTTATCCTGCATTTTCAAATATCATGATGATGAGTCTCGGCGGGAAAAGCTTGCGATGGTCTGTATGATGATTTTCCCTAGGCCGCGGGTTGGTGTGCCATTAATGGCGATTGTTGCAGAGGTGTGGGCGATGGCGTGGGTCGATCTTGTACCCGACTGGAGGTGTCAATCAGCGGGCAGGAGCGCAGGGCTCGAGAAATCTTCCTGTCTCCTCCCCTACCTGCTGCATTCAAGTTTGGGCGCCAATCTGGTTGTGTTTGAGCGCCATTTTCATGATACTGTGTATCTGGCAAAATTTTGGTCAACATTGTAATTAATTGCTGAGGACCTACCTGGCTGTTATAAGCAGGTTGTGTTGTTCATTTGTAGTTGTTGAAAGTTGATGATTTTGGCTCTGTAATGCATGACAAGCTGATCTGGTTGCTCTGTACAGCTTACCTGTGAGTTTATGTATCTCTTGTTGTTTGTTTTTGGCATGAACCCACTGATTTCATGATTAAACTTATATGAGAAATGCTGTTTGGCATGTGTTGTGTTAATTCTGTCTCCAGTATTGCATGTATTCTTCTTCTGAATCTGGATGTTTAGTAATGTTTAGATTCTAGAGCATAGAATTCCTGTGTTGAATGTCTGATCTTTTAACTTCTATTCAAGGGGTAGATTAAACTGTTTTCAGGTTGAACATTGGGAGGGATATACTGCAGTAGGGATACCATAAGTAGAGATAACCTAACACTTTGTATTGGGAGATGCCTGTAAGGCAGGTATCACATATATCCCCTTGAAATCCAATTTTAGTTGTTTATGCTGATCATTCACAGGTGTATGTCTATTGACTCCAGGCCCTGGATAGGCACCAATCATGCTTTGTTTTGTATTATAACCATATCCAGCTTTGCATCCACACTTAAACTCCAAAGAAAAATATGAAACCAACATTAGGACATTAGAGTTAGTTTTAGGAACCTTAGTCCTCTGTCTACAACTGCAAATAAGCCCAAAGCTAGCCCCTTTGCCCTTATCTTTCAGTTTTGGTCTACATACAGGAGGACTCATCTGCTTTCTGTCAACATCCCAGCCTTGCATGCATATCCTTATGGATGTTGAGTAGGGAATACCCCCCTAGGTCTTGCAGAGCCTGAAGAAGAAGAGGAGATAAAATATAGAGTCTATCTCCTATACTGTTGACCCCCTGGCCCAGAGCTCCTGTTGATCACTGATGGCTACCTTGTAGGGATATCTGGGAATAAGCATCCAGTCTGGGAAAAAGTCAACATGTTCCATCTAATGTTGTATCAAAATTTTAGTCTCTTCAAGCAATACATGTGTTTAAGTATGTATGACCTAGAGTCTTCTAGTAATAAAACTATTCTAGTGTCTGCATGGACTCATGTTTTGTCTGATACCTCAGACCCTTAGTCATTTGTTGCTCCTACTTTTAGTCATTTGAGTCTTGAGCCTGTAGAGAACAGAATGACACAGAGCCTCAGGGGTTTTCTAACCAATTATCCAATCCCTTGTGATTATTTCTTTGGGGCTCACACAACTATAATTAGAGTCCATGCTTTTAGTAGAGAACCTATTTTATTGCCAAAGGTTTTGACCCCTAGGGTCACATTTTTATAGGTAGCTCATCAGGTGTCTGTTATAGACAATGATTATGGACACAAAAAGAGGAAAAAGAAGATGTATGACGTCCCCTGGACAAGAGAGAAAGTAACAGTTGAAATTAGAGGGACTGAGAATCTCCTGTTGAGAAAGTTGGCTGCCTATGGTTTCCGAATTGTGGAGGATAAATGGAGATACGATCCAGACAGTTTCCTAGCTTCTTGGATTATCAACAACAAAGTTTCTGCTAAAGTTGTTCATGAGGGACACCCATTCTGGGAAGATAGAAGATCCCCTAAAGAAGATGACCTTGCATTTTATGTAGAATTGAGTGACCTAACATATGATGCGCCTAGGCCCTGGGAAACTTTCTATGTAAAAGATAGGGAATTTGACCCTAAAATGAAGATGACCCCAGGGCTGAGGAAAACATTGAAAAGTAAAGATTGGAGAATAGAGAAGATTGAGGCTTACTGGAAATATAGGCAAGAAATCCCTGAATTTACCCACACGTTTGGGAATGTTGAAACTAATGAAACATGGGAGTCAATTTGGGATGAGTGACATCTGTCTCCAGTCTCAAGCCTAGATACAAGCAATATTCCAAGGGAGTCTCAAGAAGCAGAAAAAGAAGCAGAGGCAGCTCAAGAAATTCAAGAAATAGGACAAGCATCATCTACAAAGCCTAGATCTCCATGGCCTCAATCTCTAAGCATCCTCGAGAAAGAAAAAGAAATTGTATCATCACCGTCTCTCGGGACCCATATAGCTTCAGCATCTGGGGGTTTCAGAGCAACACCCCAGCAACAAACAATGATTAATGTTGAAGAAGAAGATCCAAAAGAGGTATTAGAAAGGCCTCAAAAAATAAGAAAGTTGATTTTACCAGCAAAAGAGGAGGAAGAAGTAGTACCTCAGCAACAACAAGCTCTAGTCATTTCATCTATGACTCAAGTAAGTATTTCTTCTCCCTTTTCTCCTATCTCTATTTCTTCTTATTTAGGAGTGGCAACCCAACAACCCCAAGTTTCCATGTCTCCTGCCACATCTGCTGTGCCTTCACAAACTTTTGCTCCAATTGCCAGTGCACCGGCCATGTCTTCACAGGCCATAACTTTACCATTGTTTTCTCCATCCTTTCCCAAGCTAGCCTTGCCTCAGTTTAACCTTAGCCAACAAATAACTGCTATTCCTTACGGCTTGCCTCAAGGTTATCCATTTGCTGGAGGATATATTGCATCCCCTCCTACTTTCCAAGCCCAAGCAGACATAGCAATAAAAGCCAGAGAAGCCCAGATGGAATAGAAAAGGAAGAAAGAAAACAAAAGCCCCCTGTGCCTCATATGAAGTCACTTTTTGACCTCATTCAATAGTCCTTGACTGTCACGCATCTATCTCCCAACGTGGTCAAACCAAATGAACAAATGTAGCCACAAGATTATGCAATGACTGTAGTGGCTATGGACATGTCCCTTTTCAGGCCACAAGACCGGGTAGAGTTGATGAATGAAATTGCTACAGCAGTGGCCATTGACTACCTGAAGGTGTCTAAAAGGCTACAAAAGGTTACATGATCCTGATAACATGATCGTGAAACAATTCTTCACCAAGACAGTAGATGTTGACTAGATGACCCATGTATTCAAGTTTTTTATTACCCCTTTTGCTGACTGCTATCATAGCCCAACCTAATTGGGTTGCAAGCACATTTTGGTAACATTTCTGGTGACCTTTGAGGGGTGTTTGCCTGCTAAACAAATATGACTAGTAGCCCTTCATATCCATTGGGCATATGAGTGCTTTCTTGGCCTAAAATAGTTTGAAGACTATTTGTAACTCAGTTGCTAAAAACTGAAACAACAACAAGACAAAAATGGAAAGCAAACTACAATGGCTTTGAACAAGGCTAGCTAGCTATGCAACAACACTTCTTGGAACAAAAAAACTGAAAAGAAACTAATGTGCAATCAACACTTATTAACTAAAAACTTATATTCTACTATGGTACATTTGCAACCTTTTTCTTCTCAAAAATAGTGTTTGAGGTGAATCCCATTAACTGGGATGGGTAATACCTCACCTTCTATTGTAGCTAGCTAAAAAGCATTGTGTTGCTTGCATTCAGCGATCATAAATGGGTGTGCCCACATACCATCAAACTTGTTATGATTACCAGGTCTACTTTTTAGCTCATCCCACTTAAGAATAATGTCTCCTTCCTTGAAAACTCTGAAAGTTTCCCTCCTATCAAATGTTCTCTTCATTTGCATTTGATACATCTCTAACCATTGGGTAGTTTGCTTCCTTATTTCTTCCAATTCTACTAATTCAGCAAGCCATACCTCCATAGGACCATCATCCATGAACTCGAGTTCTTTCATAAGACTTAGGGCTGGTAGCTCAGTTGAGATAGGTAGCTTAGCCTCTTTACCATAAACCACGACAAAAAAGAGACTAACTTGTTGACCTTTTAGGAGTCACTCTATCAACCCATAAGACTGATTTCAACTTTGAGTGCCAAGTTCTCTGGTTATCTTCTATTGTTCATTTGATGATCTTGATGAGATTTTTATTAGTGGATTCAACCTACCATTCCCTTGAGGGTGGTAATTTGATGAAGTGCTTAGGTAGACGCCATGTTTGATGGCCCAGTCAGTTATTTAGGCCTACAAAAGCTAATGCATTATCTGAAATAATTGCATCTAGTACACCAAACCTAGCCACTAAGTCTTCATAAAATTTCAAAACAACACGTTCATTAATTTCTTTCAAAGCTATTCCTTTAGCCCACTTAGTAAAATAATCAGTTGCTACCAATATCCACTTATGACCAAAAATGGAAGGTGGATTGATTGTACCAATAAAATCAAGGCCCCATTTTGTGAAGGGCTGATCAATAGAAATAGGTTGGAGTGGCATGGCTGCCAACCTCTCTTTACCTGCAAACAATGCATATTTAACACACTTTCTAACCCAAGAATGCACATATTTGAAAAGAGATGGCCAGTAATATCAGCCTTCATAATTTTTAGGCTGTTGTTCGGGTAACAAAGTGGCCACTAGCTGACCCATTATGAAAATCATGTAATACTTTATCAATCTGATTGGTTTCAACACATCTCAACAACACTCCATTGTAGTCTTTTCTGAACAAGATATCTTCAACCATGACAAAAGGAATGGCTTGCAGCCTGTCATATCTTTGTTTTTCTGCACTTAACCCTGTTGGGCATTCTCCAGTTTGTAAATAGTGTATCATATCTCTTGTCTATCTAGTATTGCTGGCTAGAACAACAAGTACAACAGTATTATCAACCATTAAAACCACTTCCTATGACAGTTTAACTTCATTTTCTGTTGTTTCAGCTAGGTAGTCACATTGTCCTTTACCCTGAATTAGCTTGGTAACTTTGATGTCAACATCGTACTCCATCACTCTAGTTATCCAACCAGCTCTATTATATGCTAGATCTTTATTCAACAGAAAATTCTTCACACTTGGATGGGCAACCATCAGCTAAATTTTGTTATTAGATAACATGTGCCTAAATTTTTTGAGGCTTCTTATGATAGCAAGTACATGCTTTTCAACAAATGTGTACCTTTTCTCATAGCCTTCTAATCCCTGGATGGAAAAGGCTATTGGTTGCACCTGGCCTTTTTTGTTCTGCTAGGTCAGCATAGCAGAGATAGTTTCAACTCCTCCATAGGTATACAAGATAAAATATTTTGAAAGTCAGGATTGATCAATGTAGGAGCTGCTGCTATGGTTGCTTTGATGTCCTCAAAGATGCCATTGCCTTCTTTTGTCCAACTGAAACCAATATTCTTCTTCAACATGGTTGTTAGAGGCTTCAATAAACTTGCAATATTTTGTATAAACCTTCTCATGAAATTGATTCTCCCAAGGAAACTTTGCAGCCCTTTTTTATGGCCTGGTAGAGGTAAGGCTGAAATAACACACTCTTTCAGGGTCAATTGTTATTCCTTGTTTGGAAACAATATGACCCAGTAATTTTCCCTCATGTGCAGAAAATATGCACTTTTAGGGTTCAGTGAGACTCCATACTCTCCAAATCTTTCAAAGACTTGTCTGAGATGAAAAAAGTGATCATTGGCATCACTGGAGAAAACAATTATGTCATTGAGGTATACCAGAACAAATTTATTCATTATTCCCTGAAAAGCCATATCCATGGCTCTTTGAAAGGTGGCTCCTAGATTTGACAACCCAAATGGCATCTTTTGGTAAGCCATAGTACTCCATTTGGTTGTGAATGTTATATTATACTAGTCTTCATCCTTAACCAAAATTTGGTTGTATCCTGAAAACCATCCAACAAAGAAAACCTTTCAACACCTGAAACTACTTGCAAAATCTGCTCCATTGAGGGCAGTGGGTAGTGATCTTTTAATGATGATCTATTCAGGTCCCTGAAATCAACACATAGCCTAATCTCACCATTTTCCTTCCTAATAGGAACTAGATTAGATACCCATGAAGTGTGTTTTATTGGGAAAATGATGCTTCTTTGGATCAACTATTTAATTCTGTCATCATCATAACTTCCAGCTTGGGGTTAAGAGGCCTTTGCTTCTGCCTTACTGGTTTTGCCCCCGGTTCTAGATCAATGGTGTGTTGAGCTAGCTCGGGGTTAAAACCTTTGAGGTCTTTGTACTCCCATGCAAAAATATCATCAAATTCTTGGCATAATAACATGAAAGCATGTTTATCTTCAGCTGTACATACCTTTCCCAATTTGAGAAGTTTAGACTTGAAAATCTCCATTGATTCATAGTGGTCCTCCTTGATAAGTATGCTAGCTTTTTCCTTCCTTAGCTAGTCATCTGAATTAAAAATTGATTCTAAGGTCACCAAACCTCTTGGCATCTTATTTGTCTTTAATTGCACAATTTGGTCTTCAAATTGCTGCTGTAATTTTTTCTAATTACCAGTTGAAAACTCAGCCTCCTCAATGAGAAAATTTGCTATTTGATCATCACTTTCAAAAACCTGCCAATGTGTGTTATTATTAGGCATGAATGGCCTCACAACCACTTCCACATATTGCTGCTACTCAGTGTTTCTGATTTCTTTGGGTATGTCAAATTTAGCATCCATGGCTGCAAGCTTATCAACTTTTTTGTTCTAATTTCTAGGCACATACATCAGATTAAAAGCATCAAAATCTTCAATTAGGTTTCATACTCTATGTTTGTATGACTTAAGCAAGTCATTTTTGGTGACATTTAAGTTCCTTACCTAATTTGCAACAAGTTCACTATCACCATACTCTATCAAACACTTGATATTCTTCCTTCTGGCCCATTCTAAGCCATGAATTAGTGCCTCATATTCTGTTGTGTTGTTTGAACAACTGAATGTAAATATTAAGGCTACATAATACTTCTCATTTTTAGGTGAAATAAGCATAGGTCCACCTCCTGCATCTAGTTTGCTCCTTGCACCATCAAAATACAGCTGCCACAGGTCATTTTCCACATGTTCAGATTGTTGTTTCTACTGTTCTTCACCTTTCACAAGGTTAGGAATAGCCTGATTCTTCTCATGAATCATATAGATTCCTAATCCAACCTCTTCCATCTGTTTATAAGGATCCTCTTCATAGTTTTTAGATGCCCATTCATCTAAAAATAGGTTTGCAATGCTCTCATTTGGGGTATAATTTTCATGAACAACAAGTTGTTCTTCTTCATGGTAGGTGAGATTAGCATTAACAACACTAGGGACATAGGGTTCCAAGTGATATTTGGCAAGGGGTTTAGATTTTACGGTTACCCTTGTACCATACCTAGTCCTAAAACACATATGGGTCTAATCAGATGATAAATATGCTCCTAACTTTTTTGTAAAATCTTTGGAAAGGCATAAAACAAAGTATGGGGGTAGGTCTATCACATATATGTCCTAAGGAATTACAAAATTTGGGCAAACATGTAATGTGAGGTCCATATTTCTTATGACTCCAATGGTGTTAATTGATGAACCATCTAACTGAGTTACTAATTTGGACATTGGTTCATAAGTCAGTCCCAATTTATCCACTATTTGTTTCGGCATGATTGAAGTACTAGCACTTGCATCTATCATACAATTATGCACTAGGTGCTTACCAATTATCAAGGAGACATAAAATGGTGTCACTTTGACCTCTTGTTCTTGTTGTTCTTTCTAAAATGACGTGTCATTTGCTAGCACTACTCTATTTTGGTCTCTAGATTGACCTGAACTTGGTTCATTAGACAAAGAAAAATTAGATAATGCTTTTTGTAATAAATCTGCTTAACTAGGAAGAGATAAAGATTCCCATATGGACATACTAACATTTGCCTTCTTCATATAATCAATAATATTGAAGGAGAATGAAACAACCTTTGGCTGTCCTTTTTGGGCAGCAGGATCAGCTTGCTATTGTACTTGCTATGGCTGCACTCTAGGCTAGTTTTGGCTTGGAATATGCTGCCCTCTTGGTAGAACGTGAATATTTGACTGCTGTGACAGACCAGTAGCACCCCGTTGGCTTGATTGGGCCTGATTTTGGCCTCTTCCATCTTGCTGTCCAATATCTATAGCTCTCTTTTTGGCTTTCATGTTAGCTACTATGGACTGGGTAGATTGATTTGCCCTTGCATATGATTAACCCCACAAAACTCTTCACCCTACCAATTCATGAATGTTGCATCAGTTTTCTTTTGTAACAACTCTGTTTGTCTTTTTGCCTCCTGAGATGGGGCTAAGGCAACATTTATTTGGGCTAAAACTTGATAATTAAGTGCTGGTACAATAGGTATAGCAGCAAGAGGTGGGATTTGTAATGGGATTGATGGCTATATTTATGAAAAAATTGGAATTGGCAGCCTTGGGGCTTTTTTACTAGCCTGAATTAGGCTGTTGTCAACTCTTATGTCAATTGCATAAGCACCTGGAAATGTTGTACCACCCATTGACTATACCATTAATACTATGTCACTATTTAGAGCTCTAAGAAAATACAAAAATTCATGTTCCTCAGTAGGCCTTACTGTTGCTGAAATTATGTCCCAAGTCCTCTAAAAATAGAAGTTGAAATAAGCCATATGCTCCTATCGAGCTCTCTTTATTGTACTGAGTTATTCCATCAAAGACAAGTTATTTGACTTGTCTTCAAGTTGTTTGTTCAAGGCATCTCCCAATAGGTCCCATGATGTAATAGAACCTACAGCCAATCCTCTAAACCATTGAAGGGCCTTGCCTTTCAAAGATGTAGCTTGTAATCTTATTGCAACATTCTCTTGAGTTATGTGGTGGACCGAACATAATGTGGTCACATCTTTTATATGTTCGAGTGGAGTAGTCTAATCTTCACTTGTAAAAATGGTAAACCTCTGAACGCTGCCACTAGAATGTCGTCATGTGTTGCAAGAAGAAATGGGCTATTAGTATTGAATTGCACAAAAGGATATCTTCTCGCCATTGGTGGAGCCTAAGGTGTCTGTGGAGTTTGGGGACTTTGTGGAGTCTGTATTTGCAAATTTATCACCAAATTTCTATGATCAAACTCTGCAGTCCTAAGATTAGGAGAAGTAGATTAGGTTCTCCCTACTGGACTAATGTTCTTACTATTGTCCTGCCTCTTCTCCTTGGAGGTGACAGTTGTAGATACTCAAATGAAGTTGAACTTCCCTTCATTTGGACCTTTCTCATGTGCTAAATTCACTGGATCTGCAAAAAAAATAGAATTTTGAGTCGCCAAGTATTCTATTTTTACCTCTTCTAGGATGAAACTTTGCTGTACATACCAAACAACAAAGAAAAATTTGTGTTAAAGTGACCTAAAAATCTGTTCAGAATCCCACCGGGCATGCCAAAAACTATTGTCACGGAGGATTGCGCCTTGAATGTTAAGCCTTTCCAAGATTGGAAATCCCATGCAACATGGGAATGTTCTTAGATGTGGGTCTGTCTATTTCTAGCATGAACCTCTAGAAGAGCTGACTCCCTTTAAAAGCCCCTTTGGATTTGATAACTAAGGAGGAAAAGAGATAGGAGAAACTTGAATAACTGAAAGCTGCAATAAAATTCTATCCTAAAAGGGGGTGATGCACCAATGTATAACTTGACATGCAATCTAATTCACAACTAATCTACAATAACCTGTTCATATAACTTAGATTGATAGATTTCACCACATAAGTGTTTCACAGAAAAGCATGAAATAACTTGCATAATCTTTGACCTATAATGAAACTTGTACTTTGTATACATGCATTCAGTAAAATGAGACAAAAGAACCTAAATGTTTCATAAGGAAACACAGACAATCCTTTATCAAATCACCAAATGAAGCAAGACACCTGAATTTGATAAGATAAACCCCTGATTATATTTGAAAATTAGCTGGAATCACTGCAAGAATAACCATAAATTGATATGAAATAACCTGTAAACTGTTGCTGAATATCAAATAACCATTTAAAAAATCTGAGTTACAAAACTAAGAACTTCTTTGCAATATGCAAGAGAAAGCCAAAATTAAGAATTGAGGAAAAACTAAGTCTTTTTCCCTCTAATACATCAAAAGGGACTCCAAAGAGTCAAGAGGAGTTAACTACAGTCCAAAATATCTCTTCAAAATGCGTCTCACGAGCAAAACTAAAAAGCCTAAAAAAGAGGGCTCAAAACTGATGAAAACTGAGCTAAATTAGCTCCAAACTCTCTCCCATGATCAATTTGATCCAAGGGGACTCCAAGAGCACTCGAGTTTGACAAAAAATCAAGCATAAACTCAAAATAACTCCAAATGCAGGAGCCTACCCTCAGTCTAACTCTCCATCCCTATTTTTGCATGATTGAGAGGCAAAATTAAACTAATTTAACAATTATTAAATGCAATCAATGCGATTGATTTAATAATTGCTATGTAATGCATGATACTCTCTTATGTTTATTACATAACAACTATTAAAGCAATTTATAATTTATTGCATTTAATAATTGTTAAGTTACAAAATTTGCATATTGATTGTGTAAACATAAGAGGTAGAGTTAAACTAAAAATAATAATTCTTAGAGGCAAAAAATAACCTCTCCCCTTGCACATGCAAAAATAATCTTCTATTATGCCCTCCTTACTTCTAGAAGTAAACAAAACCCCTGTGGTCAACCTGGGTCAAAGGGCTCTCCATGCAAACTGATTCCATCCTTGACCTTAGTAATGATATTCCTTTTGAATTAAGGTTTCAAGAACCTTAACTTTTGAAAATATATCATTTCCCTTTGATTCTTCACGGGCCCCTTGGCATAATTGTTAGGTTCTATAACTTGATGGTCTTGACCCCTGTGGCATTTGATTTGGTAATGATTTTTTTAATGAAAGAAGTTAAAAAAAACCACATTGATGGCCAGGGCACTTTTAGCAAAAAGAGATCAAACCCTAAAACATCATTCATTCTCACCATCCATGTTTGGAGCTCTGTTGCACCACCATGCTGCTATAGAGGGTTTGAAGGTTAACTCTTCTATTTTGATGGCTTTTGAAGGGTCTCATTCTGTAGATCTTGGCAATCTTGTCATTTTGTTCTTCTTGTAATTCATTCTTCACTTTCTTTGTGAGCTTTTCATGCACAAAATGATGAAAATCTATCTTTTATCTCATTGCTTCTATATATTCTTCTTCTTTCTCTATCAGCTTTGTGAAAAACTTAGAAGGACCCTCTATGAAAGAAGTATTTGCTTTGTTGTTGTATTTGCAGTACCTTCTTTACTTGCTACCGTGAAAATAAGGGTAAAATCATGCTTTACTATAGGTGACTATTTTACTTTGCTGTGTTTATTCTCTGGCATATGCTTTTTGAAAATAAGATATGAAACTTGGTCTCCTCTTTATCTTGTTGTTGCTGTGAGCAATATTTTCATCTTATTCTCTATTCAGGCTCTGTGGATACAGATAAGACTTGGGTCTTTTTCTTCTATCCTGTGCATAACAATAATGAATCAAAATGTTGAGGCACGACAGAAAAAATATGAAGGAATTGTTTGCATTTTGTTGTTCCATAGAGCTATGCTTGTGATGCTCCACTTGATAGCTCTTGTAGCTACTATTGTGTGTTTGATACATGTGCCTTTATCACTTGTGAATGCCTGCTTGTAGGATGTTCCTTTGTGTTTCCTTGGTGACTCAACTTTCACTGTGTATAGGGCCTGTGACTAATTCAAAGCTCCTGTAGAAAATGTACACCTTCCTCTTATAGCTTTTGCTCCTCTTTATTGCTCTCATACTGTTTCATTATACGCTTTGAGGTGTCTGTCTTTGCTTGTTTCTTCTCTTTATTGCTCTCACATTGTTTCATTGTACGCTTTGAGGTGACTGTCTTTGTTGTTTATATGCCTATTATTGTGCATGATAGATACAAACCTTTGCATTTATGCCTCCTTCAATGTCAAGTGACCTTATTCATTCTGGGTCTGAGCATGTATGGGAATAGCTTTAACAGTGGCTAATATTGGCATATGTTAGTTCACTATGCATTTAATCATTTTCACTGTGCTTTATTCTATTCATTGTTAATTGTACCCTTGAATGGAAACCATTGAATGTATTACTGATGTTGACACTTGACAATAGATATCACAGTATAAGCTCTGGCCAATCCTTCTAGATTGCCACTTTGCCTGTCATGGTGATTGTGTATTACCTAAAGGATTGTAACTGCCCTCTAATCACCTTTTTTCACTGCCATATTAACTGTGACAAAAGTCTTCAACATATTACTATATCATTTCCACTCTATACACCTTGACTTTATGCTATTTTCTACTATTAGTGCCTTGACTTTGAGATCACTATTCCTTCTCTGCTATGCTTTACTGTCATTTGCAATTGTAGCACCTTGCACTTGGAGTTGATAGTTCTAATGGAAGAGTTGGCACTATACAAGGTTCACTGTCCATCACTTGTATTAGGTTATGTGCATTGTTCTTGCTCCTTAAGACCCTTGAAGGGTGGCACCTCATTGTATAAAGGAATAAAACTCATGGTAATAAGTTATCATTGTTACTTGACTTTCCATAATGCATTAAGTGTTGAAGGTCCTTATGAATGAAATGACATGGTGATTGTATCCTTTCATTTCTATAATGATATCATTATGGCATGGCATGAATCACAACTTTTCTGACTGAGAAATATATAAATGGCCTTGAGCTTCATCATTTGTCTGTAGCCTTTGATTGTTGGTGATTGTGTCTATTTATACCTTGAAGTTTATCAATGAAAAGTAATGACTTTCACTGCTTCTCACCTAGATTATGGTGTCCTCTACTGCCACTATAACACTATGTCCTCTCTTTTGCTGCCTTTGGAATTGTCTGAGAGGGATCAACACTTGGTAACCTAATTATGCATTTGATAGTGATAATAATATGACTGAATCTTTATACTTTGCAAGTTTGACTGTGAAACCACTAATGCAATGTGATCAATGCACTTTGTATGGTATCTTCATGTGATGTTTTATTCACTATGTATGTGCTTTTGTCATTTTTGCTTGACTGTCCATAACCATATAATGCATGCCGACTACATTTACATTCTCTACTTATTGTATTACTGCATGATCATTGTACATTAGCTCATATTAACCTTTTACCTATGACATTGTGAGTTTTCAATGAGGCTATCTTACTTATCAAGTAGTTTACATGTGCTTTGCATGATGGATGAGTACTATCTTCATGTGACTATAAGATGCATACAACAATATGTCATCATGACTATCCTACTATACTTTGCACTTGACTGTCCAGTTGGTGCATTTACTGTATGATGCATCAATTTGTTGGTGACTATCCTTGCTCTCTACAGCTACTTGATAGTGACAAGACAAGGCATATGATCTGTTTTGTCACCTTGTGACCACCTCTTCTAGGTACAATTATTAATGACTGTTCTGGTACATGATGCATTTCTATACCTTCTACTTGCATTTACATAACTTGACTATCCTTTTTGGCCATTGCATTAACAATGCAATATAGAATTGACTAATTGTTGTCCCTTTAAGGCCGTCCTATTTCAGTATAACTATACCACCATCATTGAAACTTTAGGATTGCTATTTTCTTTGGATAGTGATATACTTTTGATTAATAGTGACATCTTTCTTGATGTGAATGATATGATTATACCTATACATGCACATTCAACAAATATGTTAGATAAAAAACATAGAGGCTGAAGCCTCTCTCTTGATTTGTATGATTTGATGCTTCTCTTTTCGAATTCATCTCATGATTTGATATCTGCATCTCTTGTTTAGCTCGTCTCCTTCATTTTGTTCATTCCATTTTGCTTATCAGATGTAGAATAGAAAGTACTCTTGACTAGATGTATATAGGATCAAGGATTGTATCTCGAGCTCTAACATCAGTTTTCCTCCTCCTCTTGCAAGTTTTCTCCTAGAGCTGCACTTGGGCAACTCGAGATGTTGGTACAACCTCCAACAACGAGATTCATCATTCATCTAGGCATTGGCGGGTCCTATCATAATTTATATATATCTTCTTTTCATGTTTTGTACTTGCTCTTATATCTCTTATCAGATATAGTTACTCCCACGGCTTGTGTGGGACTATATAAACATTTCTCTTTTAAATTTATCAGTTGTTTCATCTCATGTAATTACTTATGTGTAACTATTTTTATGAATCAATTACATAACATGGAGTGAGTTCATTATTTGAAACATATGTTTATAATCATTAAATATTGACAAGTTATAAGTACCTTTTTCTGAACTACACTAAATTGCATTGAATGGACTGTAATAACACATTTGAAAACATGAACTACAATGACTAGTTTAACTTTAATCACCTATCATACTTTGAATGTCTCCTGCCTTGCTGAGGCATTTTCATTTATCTGGATTGTGTAATAGTTCAAATTGAGCTATTAGATGATCCTGATAACATGATCCTGAAACAATTCTTTGCTAAGACAATAGATGTTGACTGGATGACCCATGTATTCAAGTTTTTTATTACCCCTTTTGCTGACTATTGTCATAGCCCAACCTAATTCGGCTACAAGCATAATTTGGTAACAAAACCAAGCATATAGAAATTGTTGAATTTGATAAACCAACCTCGTAGATCTCAATGAACATCTGCAAGTAAATAACTTGTCACACAAAAGAGACCAAGAGGCACAATAATGGTGCTCTGTAAACTTCAAGAAAAATACATAAAGAATAAATAATTACAATAAGATCAATCCTTATAAAAGAAGATCAAAACCCTAAAAGTGAGAACCCTAGGATTAATAATAAATTATTAAAGTGCCTAAGTTTAGCTTAAGTGAAATAAAGTAAAGGTGACTTAATTAATTAATCAATATGATTAAATTAATTAAGTAATTAACCTATTACTCTAATACCCCCCTTAAGATGAACTTAGGGAGAAGCTAAGAAACCTAAGGACAAATGCATGAAAGAAAAGATGGGTCCCGACAACTAGGCCTGATAAGGTACCCATGTACAAAAGAATCTCTTAGAAATAGAGAAAAGGAGAAAACCACATGGGAAAAACTTCTCCTCAGAAGAGAGAACAAACCTCCCTACAAGAGAGAGAAAGAGTGAAGGACTAAGAAGCCTCCACAAAAGATGTCCCAAAATAATAGGAACATGAAGAACTCCACTTAAGCATGAAGAAGCTGCAAACACTATCGATGACTGACTGCTATAGTGCTGAAAGAAGAACCTCCTTTAAAATAAGATGAAGATCAGGATCAAGAAGACAACAATCTTCATGAGTGCCCCCAATGACACTACTTAAATCAGATGGCAAATAAAGACAAAACATTTAGAACTCAAAGATACAAATGGCACAGGTACTAAAAGTCTGAAGAACTGATCAAGTGAAAATAGAAGGTCACATCCACAAAAGGAATGCAAGAGTGTCCATATGGTAAATGCTCCATCTCACTGAAATGCATGGGTAACCAACCACTGATGTATCGCTGCATCCACCTAGTACATATGAACAAATACTAGATACATAACTCATTCCAATGAGAAACCAAGGAAGCATTAGCACCAACAATAGAAACCCCCATAATGCGAACAAGGGAGAGCCATGACAGGTACACTGAAACTGTGTGAAAGCAAGAAGTGCATGTAGAAGAAACAAGAACATTTGAATGTGCAAACATGAATGTACCAGCAAATAAAAGGGTGTGCAAACCAAGGTACACACACATGAGGCAAGAATCAATGTTATTCACTGCTATCGTGGAAGGGACACTCACTTGACAAAGGTGTGATGGAAAAATATAAGGCAAACATCAACCCCCCATGGCACTTTATATCATAGTATGAGTACAATAAGGCACAAAATGATGTGCAAGATCTCAATAATACATGTACAATGCTGAGGCACTTTATTTCAGTACATTTACATATGAGAAGTGCTTACAATGGAAGCTCACAATGTTTAAGAGAGGATCACATATAGAAAAAACCATGATATCTCCTCAAATAAATCAAATCAGAGATCAACAATCAGAATATGTATTAATGCTGATAAATGAAGCCCAACAAAACAAACAGAACTTCTCTAGGTGCCAAAATGTCTAGACTATCAAATAGAAGCCATAAAATTGATAACTGAATAAATAATTCCTAGTAAATTTTTTGATGAAAAACTCTACAGATCTGGAGAGAGCACTAGAAGACCTTTCCAACGCCTATTCATTTCTGAAAAACGCAGTCTGTATGCGAAAGTTATGCCTTCGGAAGCGTAAAAATGAAGATCTGACTTTGACTGACATTAAATGAAGTAAAAATGAAAAATCAAGAAAAAATAACTATACTGCCAGATTAGGCTCAGAACCAGCTTTCTGGTGATATTTCGTTTTCAAAAATCTAAGTTCGGACGCCCAAGATATGGCTAAAATACCAAAACTACTCCAAAAGGGTTTGGGGTGAAGCATGGTGGTTATGCTAGCTGCTAGCAATAACCGCTAGCGGTTAACTAACAATGACACTTGTGCACATTATTTTTTTTCTTGGATTTCGTGCCATCCCAGGACCTACGACCCAAAAATAAAAAAAATATCTCCCGGAGTCACTGTGTTTGATTTTGACAATTTTACAGTTGATTTTGGGGTTTTTGGGCACTCTGAATGCAATGGTGAGGTCTGTTTGGTCTAAAAATACTCCAAAATTGTAGGTACCCTCTAGATCTTGAAACCCTCTCAAACTTCAAACCTTCGTAGGTTAGGCACCGTATAACCAAAATTGATGAAACAAAGGTCAATATTGACTATTTTAAACCTTCTAGATGCAATGGTGAGGTCTAAATTGACTCAATATGCACTAAAATATCAATTTAAGGTTAGATCCCTCAAAAAATGAACAAGAAGCTGTAGATCTGGAGCTCTGATACCATGCTGAAGTTGATAAACCAACCTCATAGATCCCAATGAACACCTGCAAGCAAATAACCTATCACATATAGGAGATCAAGAGGCACAATAATGGTGCTCTGCAAACCTTAAGCAAAATGCATAAATAATGAATAATTACAATAAGATCAATCCTTATAAAAGGAGATTGAAACCCTAAAAGTGAGAACCCTAGGATTAATAATAAATTATTAAAGTGCCTAAGTTTATCTTAAGTGAAATAAAGTAAAGGTGACTTAATTAATTAACCAATATGATTAAATTAATTAAGTAATTAACCTATTCCTCTAACAGAAATCGGGTATCAATTTTTGAGACAGAAGGTTGTAGATAGGGAAGTGAGGTTGGAATATGTTCCAACAAAGGATCAGATGACAGATATTTTCATAAAGGCTCTTACAAAGGACACCTTTGAGGATCTCTGACAGAGGTTAGGGGTAATTGCCCCTCCTTCTTGCTAGATGCATAGTGGTGCATCTGTCCAAGGGGAGTTCATGTTATATCTTGTTCCTAGACTGATGGTGGCTACTTCTCAGGGGGAGTAGGTAGTGGTTGTTGATGATAGGGGGAGTTTGGTTGCTACAAGAAGAAGTCATGCTCTAAGAAAGAATGTGCAGGTATGTGGTCACTGATGAGCAGGTAGTGGTTGCCCATTGTCCTTGATGTCAAAGGGGGAGAAATGTGCAGGTATGTGTTGCCATCAATGCCAAAGGAGGAGGTTGTTACACATGGTTCCTAAGGTTGTCATTGATGTCAACACTATCATGGAGGTATGATGGTGTTCATGGATTAGATTTTGTATGCAGAGAAGTTCATGGTTGGATGCCATGTCCTATCTAGAAGAGAACATATAGTTCATGGTTGGATGTCATGTCCTGTCCAACATAGAAGATAGAGTTCATGGTTTGATGTCATGCCTTGATCAATGTAGAGTTGAGTACGAAGACATATTAACATGGGAATTAGAAGCAATAGGATGATCAGATGTGCTATTAATGTTCAGAAGATGTTACTGGTGGCCTGATCCAAGCTTCATGATGATTGTCTTATCGAAAGAGTGTTTTATAGTTTAAAGACAATGTTGAAGACAACTACTATACAAAAGTAGAGTGCTCCGCATTCCTTCGCAATTGTAGATATGGCTATGTGGTTCTGGAACTATGTTTTGGGTGCAGTGAAGGTGATAATCCTAAAGCTTCATATCATTTATCCTTCCACTATGAAAGTTATACATGATAGAGTATCGATATATGTTCATGTTCTGGTAGAGTGAGTTGGTGTTGAAGGCCTGTTGGAATGCTCCACATTCCTTTGGATGTGAATGGTTGGATTTACAGTTTTGTGGACATATTTATGAATATGCATTACATGCTTCTTTGCAATTTCAAGGTTCTTGGTGGTCTGCTAGCTTAGTTTCTCAATGACAATATGTTGCAATATGTTCTAGATGATAGGTTGTTCTCAGAGTTCATGATTGAAAATGTGCGGTGCAAAATATTTGATGTGCAGAGGTAAATGAGTGTTTGTAGATGTTGTATGAGTCCTGTAGACTCATTTGGAAAAGTTTCATGAAGATCTTTCTTGTTTCCAATGCCACACAAGGTTTTCAAGTTGTTGTGGCCATTATGCTTCAAGTTTCATATGTCTTTGCTTAAGGCTGTCCTATTTTCAAATGAGCAGAGTATGTGGATGTAATTCCTTGATGTTTTATGTTGTGAAGGATGTTTTGAACCTAATTAAGAAAGCGTTGATGTCTGCAAGGCATGGGTCTTCTGCTGGCGTAGTGTGTAGTCTTGTTTAGGACTTGTCCTCTACACATTTCATGTTGTGTGTTGTCTGATCGACTTGTAAATGTATATTTCATGTTGTCTCTTGCTGACAAGAAATGTAATCAATGTAATATCATGTATAAATTGTAAATCCAAGTGAGTTAGGCAAGGTGTGATTGCAAAGTGATTGATAAGGTTCACAAGCAAAATACAAAGCATAATGAATGCATTATGATGCGCGACTGAAGGAGAAAGAGAAGAAATTGTAGATGATGGCTTGATTCATCTTGAAGACTTATATGTGACAGTGATCAAGTGTAGAATGTGCCTAACTGATTTGATTATCAGAAGGAAGTGTGAAGAGGTAGTATTGCAATCATCAAAGGTGTGAATTTCAATGTTAGTTTTTAGACAATAGAAAGACTATTATATAGTAATATGTTCTAAATGTGTTCTCAATTCAGGGAGTAGTAGCTTCCTTGGGAGTGACCCTAAAACAAAGTATTCAGGGAGTAGTAGCTTCCTTGGGTTGTAGCCCTAAAACAAAGTCAGTAGGGAGTAGTAACTTCCTTGGGTTATAGCCTTACAACAAAGTTGTTATTTGAGCTTCATATATTGTGAGTTAATTCTCATCGTAGTTTTTCCCTTCTTGGGTTTCCCATGTATATCTAGTGTTATGTGTTGATGTGCATTGTGTTAATCTTTCATGTTTATGTTGATGCTGTAATGCTTAATTTTTAATCTACTCCAGAGAATTTAAAATTTGTTTAGATATTGATTCACCCCGCTCTTAGTATCCTGGTGTGTTCAACATAAACTCTACATTCTCATTTGTTCATTGTCATGACATCATCTTATATTTTTTTTGCTAATTTAGTCATTATTTGTACATTCACATTACATGTTTTAAAGTGCTATTGTATTATGCCATGACATCTCTAATACATGTGTTATGATACATTTATGTTGCAATTATAATTCTAGAAATTTGTGAACACATTCATTGTCTATTAATATCCTTCGTGTACAAAATTGGAACATTACATAGATTATTCATTCTCTAAAACATGCACAATAATATTGTAGATTATTCATAATCTAGAAAATGTGCAAAACATTACATAGATTATTCATTCTCTAAAACATGCACAATAATATTGTAGATTACTCATAATCTAGAAAATGTGCAAACAAATCTTCATACAAAAATATTTGAAACACGGAGAGAGACTTTCATACTCAATGTTAAACAAAGAAAAAAAGAATCTTCTTTTTGACAATACAAGATTGTTCGTTAATCATAATGCACCCACATCACAATTTAGTCATTTTAACAAATAGTATTAATATCTTCTCTAATTAGATGAGTTTGACCAACATTACATTTTCAACAACAAACTCACCAATAATTACTACTATTTGCATATTTTTGTTCTTTGGAAGTTATATTTGCATATGGGATCACATTTCCAATTCTCTTCTTTGGCTCTCTTCTTCCTAATAATAGATCATGGAGTGTGATCCAAAACGTTAAGAAAAAAATTTCACACAGTTAAATCCTCAAACACTTTAGATCGAGATATTATAATTGTAAAATTTTCTTCTGATCAGTAAATTTTCAAAATATGAATTTTATTTCAGTAAACTCTGATGCTAGCTTAAAGGGTATCAAAACTACTTGCCAAATTATCTCTTCGCACTCCTTTTAGTGAGCACCGAGACACAGAAAACAAAAACATCAGCAGCTACAATAATAAGCTCATTACAAATTAAATCAAGACACATATACTATTGTATATTGGGAAATTCGTAACACTTAGCTACATATCTCGAAGCATTGGCCTTTGTTAGGGCCACAAATGGGAATGAACTGGCAACATTGGTAGTAAAGACAATCGGCATTAGAGGAGCAAGCTCTATCCTGGCAGTCAACTTGGGCGGAAACCATCATTCCCAAAACCAATAAAATCATCACAATCAATATTACTAGCAATTTCCTCACAAACAGAACTGCTATTGCCATTTTGTTGCAGATAAGAGTTTGAATTTGTATGCCTACTACCATGGCGTTAAATAAGTGGAGTTGTCCATCGTAATTGTCGCATCTATTTAAATTTACCAAGAAGATAAGGATTATTTACCAATAAGGAGATAAGCCGTCTAACAATGCCGTCTTAAAACAGGTGACTCAGTCACTCATACTATATTGATAAAAACAGAAATACAAATATCCAGCTGAAAGGAGAGCAGCATAACCTCCAAGAAACAAAAACAAAACACGGTTAATTTAAAAGCGTCGGGAGGAAGAAACAAAACATAACACGGTTAATTTATTTATAGTAAGTTTATCTTATTACCTCCTCCACCTCGTCTATGGAAATGCAATTAGATTTAGCATTTAGCTAGTCGTTTTATTTTATTTTTGTGTAGTAAAATATGTGGAGACCCCCTCCACCCCCCAAATTTTTTTTTTTTGGCGAGCTATTGAGATTTTTCATTTGCAAAAAATATTAATAATTAATAATAAATATAATCTTCCTTGGTCTTTACTACAACATTACAAAACATAAATAATATTTTAGGCGGAGACAAGTGTGGGTATTTTAGTGGTTGCTTCATGGCTTTAGAATAGATGGCAACCTGAATCCATACAACACCACACATAATGACTCTAGAATAGGTGGCACCATGAATCCATGCGACACCACACACGAGTGGCTAGATTTAGTTTGATTCCCTTTTTTCCTTTGTGAGCCCTTACTAACATTTTATTTCTACCTTTTTATTTCTATAGAGTTCATATCAAACTTCAGATTTTCCCATATGGTTTTAGTAGTTGTGAATTATGATTTTGCTTTGAGGGTATTTTTTCTTGCAAGTAACATCTTTTGCTACTAAAATTTGTGGCATTTTTAAAATTGTGTAAGGGAGTTCCAAATTCACGATGGTGTGAAGCCCGTGAATGCTTCTAGTGTGGCCAACATGATGAAGTATGGCATTTGAGGGAATAGCTTGAGTAATGGGGCATTTGGGTATGTGTTCGTTTACAACCAACTTTATCCCTTTGTTTGTTTGTAGAACTACACCTTTAGTATTGACCATTGTGTTCATCTTACAAGTAATTTTAGGCCACATGCATTCTGGGTCACTTAGTGACCCTTTGTTGGTTTGTAGAACTACACCTCTAGTATTGACCATTGTGTTCATCTTACAAGTAATTTTAGGCCACATGCATTCTGGGTCACCTAGTGAATGGTAAAACTAGATTCAAAATATATGTCCAAATATATATTAATATTGAAATATTTTTTATAAGCTCATGTGCATACTATTTATATGAACTTGTTACAAGATATATATATATATTTGATTTAACTAGTTTCTTTGTCTTTATTTCTATATAGGGACAAATGTTGTTAATGATCATTAACACTGCTATAGTAGAAATGGATTGGTATGTATCTAACAAAGTGTGAAGTCTGTTTGACTAAACTTTATAACATTGTTGGTATTACAGTAAAAGTCCTTGAAGGAAAAAGTTCCTTTCAGATATGGGTATTGTTAATTAGTGCATAACCCCATCAAACAAAATGAATGACCAATATCATACAAATGCGATCCTAAAAATAAATGGAAAGGGAGGTAGTAGTTATCATATGGTAGTATAGTAAATCATATTTTCAATCATACTATTTCTTAATTGCACATAATAATATTATACTAATCAATTAATTATTCATCTATAATAATATTTTCATCTATACCAAGCATATACTAGTAGCCTACAATCATTATTGGTATAGATGTTCCATACAATTTTCTAGTACATAGTAATAATCCTTCAAGTATAATTCTAAGTATTTATGAACACACTATTAGGGCTTCCAATTCAAATATAATGCATTTGGTAAAACTGAGTGATATGGATGCTTAATTGCATTATTTCTGAGAATTGAGTGATATGAATTTTTAATTTAAAAAGAATGTTGTATTTGATAAAATTGTTTAGTACTTTTGAAGTTCTCAACCAAATGAACATTTTACCTTTTTGTATATGATTTTGATTGTGTCTTGGTTGATCTATAATAAATGTACATGCCCAATGTGATCAAGTTTGTTATTAACATGGATGTTGAAGAATGTTGTAAAATAAGTCACATGATTTATATATTTTCTACAGTTTTATCAATTTTCATTTAATTAAAATGTATTTATCTAAAGAAATTGAAATCATGGACAACTAATTTACATTTGTTTTATTTTGTTTATTGAAAGACATGCGTAATCTTTGGGCTATTAACTCTATCTTTGCACTCAACTTTTGAATTCTTTCTATGGTATGTCATTTAGAAAATAATTGATTTCAAAACTTTTTTTTAATAGGTCATTTCTTCTAGAGAATGGCTACTGGTTTCAAAGTATAAAGCATCAATGAGGACCTAATCTCAAAAAGTTGACAGTGTTGAGGATCTATAGAAATAAACATTTTCATAATAAGATGGAAGAATGATAAATACCAATATGATCAAGCATTGACCATTTGGGATAGTAGTCATTTTCATTTTTTTATCATCTTAAAAATGTTGGTAGATATCATCTTTGTAATTGTCTTTATTTTGCAATGTCATTGAAAGGTTACCATTAATATTATCCTTATCATTTGTCTTTTTTTTTTTAACTTGAGTTGCTAATAGATTTTTATAAAACATGCTTGAACCATCAAGTTTTATTTGGATGATAACTTTTAGGTGTGGGTGATTATAATATTTTATGTTTTATGGAATGATCATTTTGTCTGTTGCATGGTCAAAGAAGATTGATTGGTTAGTAAATTTTAACTTGGTCAATGTTTCCATAAGTTTGGTTAAGATATTTAGTTTTGTGCTATTCTTCATGGTCATAAGATCATGGACCCTAATGCATTGCACGAAAGCAAATTGTGAACAATATGAAGACCATGTATGGAAGGGAAGAAAAATGTAGTTGAAGGTTTTGTTGTATTATAGAACTATTGCATTTTTTTCCACGTTTATAGTTGAGATGGTATCAAATATTTCTTCTTTTTCAATCCAATATGGGCCACTATCATAATCATTCTCATTAGCATACATGGAGTAATTTTTAGGCGGGGTTTGATAGCCTATATAAGTAACTTGTTCATGCTATTCTTTTAGCATAGTCCTTTTCTTCATTTTTTAGTTGTTTCTATCTTCTATTGGAGCCTTCGATGAATGTTTTCCTTTCTGACCACTTTCCCATTCAATTTTGCATTGAATGGAAACTTGTTAAACCTAAGGCCAATAAGATTTAATTCCTTCTTTTCACTTCCTTGTTGACTCACCAGCCCATGTTGGCCCACATATGATGTGTCTAGAATCTTGATCTTTGGCCCTCTCAGTAGAGAAGTTGGATTGATTAGCACATGCAATTGTGCTATCAAATGCACCTCCCATTTCTTGCAGATCTATGGCTATCGTGTTAGGAAAAGTGTCTCAACCATGCAACTACAAAAGGTTACTATTCTTCTCAATTTGGTCTTTTCGAATACCCTTTATCTTGAAGAATGGTCTACAACTTTCAAAGTTTCCAGAAGGGCTAAAAATTATGGGACTTACTATTTTTTGGAACTCTACATTTGACCTCGGATTGACCTAAATTTTTCCCAAAACGTGTGGTACTACTAAGTAAACATCTCAGGTGAGTTGCACATCAAGATCATACCTAGATTACGAGATATTAAAGTTTCTACTATTTGAAACTATTGGAAAAAGTTTCAAATTCAGTTTTGACGCACTTAGAGGTCCCTAAGAACCCTTAAATTTGTCATAACTAGAAAAGTAAGTTATAGCTTGATAGATCTCTTCATGAGCTTTCTAACACATCAAACAATTTGTTAATCAGACAACCGGATCAAAAGTTATGACCTCCGGAAGTTGGACCTTCTATTTTTAGGAAATGTGAAAACATGTTGGACACTCAAAAGAGCTGTAAAGGGGAGAGTTACATGTGTTGGTGTGTGATTTAGCACATCACAAGGCATATTTTATTGGAGATACTTGGGGCACCACTTTTGGGTGGTTTCGTGGCTCATGGTTTTGTAATTACTATTGGTAGTTTACTGTATTATATCTCCTATATATTAGGAGCTTGAGATAGAGGTTGTGTGTAAGAGTCTTATAGATATTGAGTTACCTACGAATATCTAGTTGGTTATACTCCTATGAAATCTTGCTCTACAAGTATATTGTAATCTTCTTGATTCTTGAATAATATATTTAGCGGCGTTGGAGTGTGGGGTGTTTTACCTGAAAGGGTTTTCCCCATGTATATCTTGTGTTGTGAGTTTTGTATTTGCATTTGGATGTTGTTATTACCTTTCTGTTAATGTGCATCTTAATCTATAATTGCTAAACTTAAAATTTATACAAATCTTTCCTAAGTAGATCAGTGTAGGAAGCATTTCTGCATACCTTTCTTCCTTTCAACTGGTAGGAGAGCCTAATCACCTTTGGTTCTAGTTGTTGGGTAGAGGGTTTTTTGAGTTGATCTTCATTTGAGTGGGATCTTGTGTAGAGGATTTTGAAATCCTTGTTGCAAGATAGAGATGGCGAGTGCATCTGGGAGGTTTTATATAGAGAAGTTTAATGGAGGCAACTTTGAGTTGTGGAAACTCAAAATGGAGGACTTATTGGTGGATAGAGATCTATGGCTTGCAGTATCTAGGTCCATGCCATCGGGCATGAAACAAGAAGATTGGGATTTGATGGATCAGAAGGCCAAGGGTCTGATAAGACTCTATTTGGCTGACTCAGTGCTCTTGAATATCCATGAAGATGAAATTGCAAAAGATCTTTAGAAGAAACTTGGAGATGTTTATCAGGCTAAATCCTTGGTGACCAAGTTATTCCTACAAATGAAACTGTATTCTTTGAGGATGGAATATGGAGAATCTGTCACTAATCACCTGAATACATTCAATATAATTGTTTCCCAATTGACCTTCATTGGTGTGAAGATGGAGGAGGAGGATCGATGTATGACATTATTGTGTTCCTTACTAGATTCATGGAATCACCTTGTTATGGCCATTGGGAGTACCACTACCACCTTCAAGATGGATGAAGTGGTTTCTTCATTGTTGTCTGAAGAGTTGTAGAGAAAGTCTTTTGAATTGGCTAAGGAGGCTCTTGTGGTTCATGGTATATCTAAAGAGAAGGGAAAGAAAAATGATAAGAAGAAGGAAGAGCCAAATCTCATGGGAGATCTAAGTCTATTGGAAAGTCCAAGGCTTTGTGTTGGAATTTCAGAAAACCTAGTCACTTCTGCAAGGATTGTAAGGAGGAGAAAAAGAACAAGAAGAACTGTGATTTGGATTCTGACAAGTCCTCTCACGATGAAGGAGAAGCATTTGTCATTGCCTTGGAAACACATGCATCTGAGGATGTGTGGCTTATTGACTTTGGTGCATCTTTTCACATGATGGTAAAAGCAAGAAGATGAGTCCACTTCTCGTGGAAGTTTTGGATAGCCAAAAATGTGAATTTGGGAAAAGTGAAATGGGATCCCACTTTTTATGAAATAGGATCCTGTTTCGCTTTAGGACCCCAAGCCAAAAGCAGGATCCCATTTTCTAGAAATAGGATCTCGTTTTCAATTTTCTATAAATGCGATCCCATTTTAGAAATAGGATCCTATTTCTACAAAATGGGATCCCTTTTCATAAAAGGTTAAAATATTAGAAAAACTAAATGGGATATTGTTTCTTAAAATTTGAATTTCTGGCCCAGTTTTTGCTATGGGTTTCGGGTCAGAAAAAAGGCTTGGGAACCTGACCCTTAGCTTTGGACCTATTTTGACCTACAACTTGAAGGTCATGTCAATGTCACTAGAAAAGAGTGACTTTGGACATATGTCTAAAGATGTTTTTTAGATGATTTTTTGACGAAATTAAAACTTATTATAGCTAAGATTATGTAGATTCCAAATATGTATTTTTTTTTACAACTTGATAATTTTTTCTATTTTTCAAATATTTTTTTATGAAACTGGTCCATAAACTTGAAATATCAGGTTTTCTTATTATTTTAATAACTTTTTATTAAAATATTTTTTTAAAAAAAATTGTAAGTCAACAATCTTTAGGCAATTCTTTTCAATTTAAAAAAAAAATGATAAGTTTAGGTCATCTTATGCATGACATACACGAGGGATTTTCAAAACAACAATTATGACCAATAAAAAATTAATTAAAAATATTAAAAAAATTACAAAAAAATATCGTCAACAATCTTTAGTGTGTTACAGATCTTTTCCCAAAAGGATTCAGAAAAATACAATTATTTAGCTCAAAATATGGTTGATGTACACATGCATGGTATGGTAAAAAAAAGTGACTTTTAAACAATGGTTTTTAGACATGCCTATTGAAAATCAATTTGTATCATCTAGGTATTAAAATAAATTACTTATTTGGAAACTAGATTCCGAGTACTACATTTCATATTACTGACCTTTTTTAAGATTCAATCTTTAAGTGTTTCAAATATTTAGGTGAAATGTGACAAATTCTAAAAATTAGGGAAACCACTTCCACTTTTTGCTTAAAGAGTGGGCTCAACTTATTACACACACCCATGACCTCGTATTGGGATTGGTTTTCAAAGTATGTAGAATACGGTGGTCGAAAGGTGTACTTGGGTGATGATTCTCACTTGAAGATTGTTGGCCATGGAAGAGTCTTGATTTGATTCCCTGATGGATGAGTGAAGGGGATCAATGGTGTTCTGCATATCCCTGGTTTGGCATAAAACCTTCTTTCTGTAAGTAAGTTGAATGATGTTGGTGTGCAGGTTGTTTTCTCAAATAGAGGATGCAAGATGACTAGAGGATGTATGGTGTTGGCTAAAGGTGTTTGGATTGGCACTCTATTTTAGCTTGATGCATGCATGGTTCAATGCAATAGTGCCTTTGTTTTGAAGAAGAGAGCTTCAAATTATTCATCCTTACCATTGGAACCAGTAGCGAAGAGGATTGTTGCATCTACTACCGATGGTTATACCTTCTGGGTACCTAAGGGTGCTCATTCTATGGATATGGAACTTCTAGTTGAGAAGTTAATGTTATGGCACCAAAGGCTTGGTCACATTGGTGAAAAGGATTTGATGACCCTAAAAAATAAAAACCTTGTTGAGGGTATTAATGATTCTTATCCTAAGTTTGATTTTTGTGATTATTACATCTATAGTAAACAAAATCGTCTTCAATTTTATTCCAGTTCTCACAAATCTTCTAAGGTGTTGGACTTGATTCATTCTAATGTGTTTGGTCTAGTTAATGTTCCTTCGATTTCAAAATTTGTTTACTTTGTTTCATTCATTGATTACTACAATAGAAGGGCATGGGTGTATTTCCTTAGAAGTAAATCTAAAGTCTTTAATAGATTCAAGAGTTCAAAGCTCTTGTAGAGAATCAAAAGGATAGAAAGATTAAGTGTTTGAGGACTAAAAATAGTGGTGAGTTTTGTTCAGCATATTTTGACAAGTTCTGTAAAGAATAGGGGATTGAGAGGCACAAGACAACTCTGTATACCCCTCAGCAGAATGGAGTTGTAGAGAGGATGAATAGAATGTTTATGGAGAGGGAAAGGAGTATGCTAAGTGGAGCTAGCCTTGAACAAAAGTTCTGGGGTGAAGTTGTTGCTACTACTTGTTACCTAGTTAACAGGTCTCTTGCATCAACACTCACTGATAAAACACTTATGGAAGTGTGGTATAGTAAAAAGCCTTCATTGAGACACATTGGAGTATTTGGTTGTGAGGCATATGCACATGTGCCTAAGGAGAAGAGGTCTAAGTTGGAGAACAAGGATGTGAAGTGTATCTTCATCGGTTATGGCATTGGTGTGAAAGGGTACAAGCTTTGAGATCCAGTGGCTAAGAGAGTTCTGTATAGAAGAAGTTTAATCTTCAGAGAGCTCAACCCTTCTTTTGTTATCTTGCATCTAGAGAAAGAAGAGAAGAAAGAGGATGTGGCAGCTTCCTTCCACCCATGAGAAAGTTCAACCAAAAACATTTGTTAGACCTGATAATGAGGAGGCCTCTAGTAGCTCTCAAATCTCAGAAGAAGATGAAGAACCTCAACATTAATCTTTGAGGAAGTCCACGCATATAAGGTGGCAACCTGATAGGTTTTGCTATTTATTGCATGATTCCAGTTATATTTTTTCTTTGATTTCTAACACCAATGAGCCTAGGACCATAAGAGAGGCTATGAGTATGAGTGATGCAGATTCCTGGAAAGAGGCCATGGAAGAATAGATGGCTTCCTTGAAGAAAAATAATACTTGGGATCTGGTTCCCTTGCCTGATGGACATAAACCTGTTGGGTGCAAATGGGTGTTCAAGAAGAAATTTGGTTCAAATGGTAGTGTTGAGAAGTTTAAGGCAAGGTTGGTCATGAAGGGTTATTCCTAGGTTGAGGGAATAGATTATGGTGATATTTTCTCTCCCATTGCAAAGCTGACATCTATTAGATTCTTGTTATCACTTGTTGCAACATATGATTTAGAAGTTGAACAGATGGATGTGAAGATAACTTTCCTTCATGGTGACTTGGAGGAAGAAATCTATATGTCATAGCTAGACGACTATGTGGTAAAAGGTAAAGAAAATATGTTTTGCAAGTTGAAAAAGTCTTTGTATGGTTTGAAGTAATCTCCTAGGATGTGGTACCAAAAATTTGATGCCTTTGTGTTGAGTTTGTGATTTCTGAGATCGAAATCAGATCATTGTGTTTACTTTAAAATAGATAATGATCGCATTCTAATTATTGCATTATATGTATATGTTATGTTGTTCATTGGGAATGGTAAAAGTCAAAGATTTTTGATTTGAAGTCTTAGTTATCAACACATTTTGAGATGAAAGATCTAGGGGCAACCATGTACATCCTTAGAATGGAAATTAGAAGAGGCTGAGCTAATAGAAAACTTTGGTTAGGCCAGATTAAGTATGTGATCACTATGTTGGAGAGATTCAACATGACGACTTGTAGACTGTTGACAGTTCCTGTTATGATGGGGACAAAGTTATGTTTTGCAGGTTGTCTGAAGTCTCCTTTAGAGATGGAGGATATGAGCAGAGTTCCATATGCTAGTGCAGTTGGTAGGTTGATGTATGCTATGGTCTATACAAGACTAGACATTGCCCAAGCAGTGGGAGTCCTTAGTCAGTTTACGACTAATCCTGGATGGGTACATTGGGATGCAGTGAAGAGAGTGTTTAGATATTTGTTGGTTTCTTCTAAGTATTCCTTATGTTATCATGGTTATCCTATAGGACCTCGGCATTCACTTTGTATTTGAGGATTTGTTGATTCAGATTTGGTAGGTGACATTGATAGAAGGAGATCCACCAGTGTTTATGTGTTGACTATGTTTGGTGGTACAATTAGTTGGATGAGTAAGTGGTAACCTGTGGTTGCTGTAGAGCTAAAACTCTACATTTTGTTTTACTAATATTGCCTTAGTATATTTTCATGGCTTATATTTTTGTGGCTGTGTTTCTTGTGTGCGGGTCATGCCATGTGTCTACAACAAGTAACTGTATTAAGTATTAAGCGAAGGCTGCTGCATGTTTCCAGTTGATGCAGCAGAGTGTGCCACTTGACCATAGCAGTGTTCTTTTGTTAAGTTTCATACTTACAATG
Source organism: Cunninghamia lanceolata (assembly GCA_027924645.1). Lineage (NCBI taxonomy): Eukaryota > Viridiplantae > Streptophyta > Pinopsida > Cupressales > Cupressaceae > Cunninghamia > Cunninghamia lanceolata. The sequence goes on from BSBN01000892.1 coordinate 1,581,044, forward strand.
GGCTTTGCCATGTGTTGATACCAGAGATAGTTCCTAAACGTTGCTTTTGTGTCGTTAGCTAGCAGATCGCGCCGTGTGTCTTTTTGAGCTTTATTGCAAAGGCCACTACGTGTATCTTATTTTATTCAAGGCTTGTTAGTACCGGAGTATATATGGTGGGCCACAGTTTAAAGACACATTTCATTGCTTACCGTGGAACGCACCACATGGCGAGAGCGGAGGATGAACTTCTTTTATTTTTGATGCTCTCGGGTGAAGACACATTTTGATTCTCAATTGTACCAAAGTGCGACAAGTGTCGGTCTCCATGGGACTTCTAAATTTCTTTTCATAAGCTACTAGTTTTGCTGGGTTGTGCCATATATCTAATTTTGTTTCTTGTGGATGGCACCATGTGTCACTACATGTTTCTCTATGTGGGTATTTAAAGGAAGCGGTGGGTCCTATATATATTATGTCTTAGCTATAAGTTAGGTGGAAAGTGCCAAGTGTCATAGTGACAACTTGCTCAGGCATGAAGATAAAGTTTTATGTGTGCTACAGAGAGAGACATGTATCAGTTCCAAGATGCAGTGGATGGCGCCAAGTGGCACTTTTTTGTAGGTTTCATTTTAAAGGTAAAGGAATTTAAAGTTATGCGGATAGTGCCATGTGTTACATTTTTGAGCCCTTGGGTATTGCCATGTGTCTTAACAAAAATATAGTTAGAGTGCCATATATTTTGTTCCTCAGCCAATGAGCACACGAGAAAATACAGTTGCAGATTCAGAAGATTTCAGTGATCATTAATCCCAGTTAACTCCAGTTCTGTTTGGCTGTTGAAGATTTAGGTTATTACAGGTGATCTTGGGTCAAGTCTGTGGCTATAAATATAATAATTGTAATAGATAGAGGGAGATTCAATTGATAAGTTTTATCAAGAACTAAGTGTTTAGGGAATTTTTTTTGTGACTAGACTATATCATTTGCCTTTATTTTGTTATTTCTGATAAGAAGGCTAATACACCTGTGCATGTCATTATGCCTCTTGTATTTGTTGGAATATTAATGAAAGAAACTTTGTTCTATGCCATTGCTGATATTATTTGTCTTTGCATAAATTGTTTGAGTTTGGCCTTTGATCTTGTTCATTTCCAATCTATTTATATTAATCATGCAATATCTACTCTTTAATATAGCTATATCTGAAGAATTGGTTCATTGTGCTAATTAAGGGAATACATTTCATTCAAGTGCATCACCATTAGTTAGATTTTTCTTATTGTATTTGTAATCCTATTTCTTTCTTTTCCCTTTACTCAAGACCCCATTAAAATAGGAAGAGCCAGCTTCTTTAAAATCTAGAGGTTGTTTCAAGTAGCAAGTCCCACATTCTTGCAACTTCCCATGTTGGTGTTAGAACCTACACAATTTAATACATCAATAGTTTTTGGTGCGCCTAGTGGGACCTTTCTTGAAGTTCTTGTCAAGATCGTATGAAGCAGCGAGCATCCAGGAGTCAGAGTTGTGGATTGACAACAAGAGCTCAATTTGCTGCTAATCTGGGGATTTTATTGCCACCATTAGTTGCTACCCCAAGAAGAAGAGTGAATCAAGCTGTAGTAGCATCAGGAGTAAATAAAGGAGCACCTATAGCACTGAGGAACTATGCAAATTAGAACACTGGAAGTCCTCTTATTCTTCTGATACCACCAGCTACGTGGGATCCAATTCCAACTAATGCTTTGAAAGCTTTACCCAAGTTCAGTGGGGAAGATTTTAAGACACCAGGGGAGTATCTTCAAGATGTATCAGATTGATGCAGGAGCATCCAGTGGTGTAAGGGCAATCTTGCATCACCCAAAAAAAGATGTGTTTCAAAATTTTTTATGTTCTTTCTATTTCTTTTCAAAATTTGTGGTTCTGATTCCATAATCGCTTGAATAATGATGTAGAACTTTCAGTTTGTCCAAACTGCTAAAAATAGCAACCTGCTATTTTTAGAAAGTTTGCATTTGGGCACAGAATGAAGTGAAAATTTACAGGAAGCTACATAACTGAAAAAAAGACCTTTGGCGAAGGAATCATGCAAAGATAATTTCTGAGTTGAAATATATTAAAGTTTCTATTTCTTGAAAAATGCCTGAAAATTATTTAAACTCAAGTTTGAGGCACTAAACGGCCCCGTACGGGCCCAAAAATGGCCAAAACTTGCTACGATGCTTAGTAGGAGATAAGCCCAAGGGATGGGATTTAATTTTACCACAGGTAGAATTTGCTTACAACAATTCTATCAATAGGAGTATTGGTAAATCACCATTCTAGATTGTATATGGGAATAGTCCAAGAAATGCTTCAGAGTTAAGGAATCTGGACAAAGGAGAAAAGACAAGTGCCGAGGCTGAAGACTTTGAAGAACACATGAAGAATTTGCATGAAGAGGTGAGAAAGCACATTAATAAGATGAATATTTAGTACAAGGCTAAGGTAGATCAGAAGAGGAGATATAAGGAATTCCAGGTAGGAGATGAAGTCATGGTTCACTTGAGAAAAGAAAGGTTCCCAATTAGAACATACAATAAGATGAAAATGAAGAAATTTGGGCCATGCAGAATTTTGAAGAAACATGATTCAGGAAATGCATATAAGGTAGAGCTGCAGAGTGGAATCAACATTTCCCCTATTTTCAACATTGCTGACTTATCAGAATATCATGAAGGTGGAATAGAGGATGGACCAACAGAAGAACAGTGGAGTATTCCGGCATCTATTTCAACCGAGGAGATAGAAGCGATCTTGGATAGCCATGTGGGAAGAAGTACTCGGAACAAGCAATATGAAGAATATCTGGTGAAATGGAAAGGGAGGATTGTTGAAGATTCTTTTTGGTTGTCTAAGGTAGAGGTTGACTATTTGGGTTTTCCTCACACAAACACATGAGACGTGACAGCGTCACTTCTCAAATTACCCTGGGTGTCTGATGCAGGAGCATCCAGTGGTGTAAGGGCAATCTTGCATCACCCAAAAAAAGATGTGTTTCAAAATTGTTGATGTTCTTTCCATTTCTTTTAAAAATTTGTGGTTCTAGTTCCATAATCGCTTGAATAATGATGTAGAACTTTCAGTTTGTCCAAACTGCTAAAAATAACAACCTTCTATTTTTAGAAAGTTTGCATTTGGGCATGGAATGAAGTGAAAATTTATAGGAAGTTACATAACTGAAAAATAAGACCTTTGGTGAAGGAATCACACAAAGATCATTTGCGAGCTAAAGATATTAAAGTTTTTGTTTCTCAAAAAATGCCTGAAAATTATTCAAACTCATGTTTGAGGCACTAAACAGCCCCATGTGGGCCCAAAAATGGCTAGAACTGGTAGACCAAGTTCTTATCTTGTAGAACACTTTGCGAGCTTTCTGACGCATAAAATGGTTCGTCAATCAAACACCCAGATCAAAAGTTATGGCTCCTAGAAGTTGACGTATTTTTGGAGGGAGATGCAAATTTTGAAATTAGGTTTTTGGCTGCCAAAAAGTCTATTAATAACCATTTTTGGGAACCTTGGGCAGTAGTAGAGTTAAGGGGAGAAGTGTAGAGTCAAGAATAGGTGGGGAAAATAGAAACCCTAGCTAATTTGGGGTTATAGAAGGTAGATGATTCTAGAGTCTTGGGATAGGAAGCTGTAATGTGTCGCAGCTTGTGGAGGGTTGATTCTTCTGATTGTATTTGAGCTTCTTTAATGTAATAAGTTGTCTAAATCAATAAAGAAAGTTCTATTTTCTATGTGCAATTTCTGTTGTTGTGTGTTCTATGATTTACCCCCTTCATCACAAATGTGTGTGCAGTTCATGTCATTACTGAACAAAATGTAGCAATTAGATTGTTGGCAGCTTCTTTCAAAGGGAAGGCTCTAGACTGGTATAGGTCCTTGACCCTAAATACAATATCTACCTGGGATCAGCTTGGTGATGCTTTCTTTGCAAGATTTAGCGAGAAGGGTGATAAGTCTTCCCTGTTGTAACAATTAATCACCATAAAGAGGGCACCACAAGAGGCTATAACAGACTTTAATACTGGGTTTCAAAAGACATGGGACACAATTCCTGCTACAACAAGGCCACCATCAGGTATGGCTATTGTGTTCTATCTCAAAGCTTTCAATTCTAATATATCCATGATGATACAGTCCCTAGGTGGATAGACTCTACCAGAAACATATGAGTTAGCTGTTAGGGCTGAGAACAACCTGATAGATGCTGGAAAATTACCACTAAGGCCTCCTATGCCCATGTTCCCTGAGATTTCCATTCCCTTGCCACAAGATATCCCTAATCCTATAGCTGCACCTGTGTCTATGTATACATTCCCAACATCTAAACAACCTGCTATGGCAACACCCTCTACTCAACCATCTAAAATGGATGATGTTAAGAATATCCTCAAGACCTTTTCAAATGAGATAATTAATCTCAAAAGACAACAAACTTCCTACCCAAAGCCTTCTTACCAAGGTTTCCAAGGAAATAGGCCCCCAGATCAATCAAATCAATATCAGGGTCCTCAAAGGCCAAATAATCCTCAACCTTCAAACCAATTAGTCACAATTCCCACACCTTTATAGGCTATCCCTCATAATCCTAATAGAGAAATAGTCCTAGGACAAAATAATCTAGCAGAAGATACCAGTGGCTGGTGCTTCCCTTGCAACAATGCCCATATGCCCAGGGATTGTCCCAGAGGCAATTTGCAACAAAAGATAGCAAAATAGAGAAGGGTAGAAGGACAAGTCATGACGTCTAATGCTCCTCCATATTAGTCACCCGGTGTTCAGAATGTAGTAATGGTGGCTTAGATGCAAGGGATGTCTATTCAACAACAAGAAGAAATTGCCCCTGAGCATGCTTTATTTTCATGGATTGAAGATGAAGATTCAGTGTTCTTCAATGAAGCGTCCACTTCCAGGAAGCCCTTAGTGTAGTTTGAGTACTATACAAGATCAAAGAGAAGAATGATGGAGTAGCCCGAAGCCACAAATAATGAGACTACTTGATCTCCTCCTTTCCAAAATTAGTATAATCCAGTTTCAAGGCAAGAAGTGCCTCAACCATTTCAAAATCAAGAAGTCTCCGACCATATGCTAGAAAGAGCAAGGTATCCTTACTACCCAAAGACACAAACACTAGGAACTATGAATGTGGTAGAATAGTTGAAAAAGACCCCGGCACATGTGTCAATCTGGGATATGCTGGCTATCCTTGAGCAAAAGACGTTGTTACAAGAAGCATTACAAAGCCAGGTGGGCTCTAAATCTGCCAGTGTTAAAGGAGTCACTAATAAAGGGAAGGCTCAACATAAAGACACTACACCCTTGCAAACAATAGCTCTATTGAATACTGCACCAGAGGTAAGTAAATCTAAGCCAGATCCATTTTATCTAACTTTAATAGTGGTAAAGAAATTTCTGCATAACTCGATGATAGATTCTGAAGCTAGTACTATAGTCATGCCAAAGTAGATAGTTGATGTTTTAAAGATAAAATATGAGCCACTTACTAGAGGAGTCATGCGATTAGGTGGAAAGTCTATCCAAACTATAGGAAGGATCAAACAACTCCCATTGCAGTTGTATACCCACCCCAATATAACCGTCAAATATGATATAGTAGTCACAGATATTCCCCCTGTCTTTGGTTTATGCCTATCTAGAGATTTCACAGCCAAGATAGGAGGATACATGTCACTGGATTGGTCGCATCTAATTTTGAGAACCAAGTATGGAATGAAGATGAAAGTGTTGTCTGAACCTCTGTCCAAAGATCACATCATCGATGAACCAACTTCAAAATTTGAAGCATCACATGCAATGATGAATAAAGAAGAGAGTCTTTGTAGAAGAACTAGGTGATTGGATTGAACATGACCAACAAGAAGAGGAAAATAGTCAATTGATGACCATGATGCAGAGTGACTCTTATGGAAATTATGACTCTACTGGTTTGGGCACTTATGTTATTTTTGAAGAAGGCCAAGAAATTCCAAATGTTATGATAAAAGAGGTATCTAAAAAGGAAGAACCTGAAAGAAAGTCTGAAATCTGGACCTTAAATTTTGATGGGGCTAGGAGAAAAAATGGTACTGGAGCAGGTATTTGTCTCACTACCCCAAATGGGGAGAAAATTCTTAGAGCTATACGCTTTCAGTTTGCTTGCACTAATAATGATGTTGAATATGAATCTTTGGTGCATGGTCTTATGTTGGCTAGGAAAAGAGGAATCAAGAATTTGATAGTTAAGGGAGATTTAGAACTAGTGTTGAAACAAATCAGAGAAAAAGCTGTAGCAAAGAATGTAAGAATGAGATCTCACCGTCACAGGATTCGAGATCTAATAGATGGTTTGGATGCTTTCAATATTGAAGTTGTCCCTAGAACCCAAAACACTAAAGCAGACATAATGGCACAAATTGGTTCTCAATTTGACCCAGCAAGTGTCATACTTGTTAATAGTGAGTCAGTTAAAGTTATAGTGAGGCCAACAATCCCAGACAATGACCAGAATTGGTAGGTTTTTGATAATGATTTTCAAGTACTCTTGTTTTTGCAACAGTCAGGAGAGTTTGCTAATCAGTTACAGCCCAAGATTGAAGAAGCTTACGGTGATCAGATTATTCAACTAAAGTCAAATAAGCTCCCAAAAGGATTGATCACTCTAGAGAATTTACTCAACCCTGAAGATGTAAGCCTAGACAAAAGGAAGTTTAAGGCAAGTAAAGATGACTATTCTGAAATTCAAGTTAGCGAAGGGAGGAAGCTAAAGATAGGAAATTCTACTACCCAAGAAGAAAAGGACAAGCTGATTGCTCTGTGTAATAAGTATGATAGGGTAGTTGCTTGGACCTATGAAGATCTCCATGACTATAATAGAGACATCATTCAACATACCATAGAGCTTGCCGAAGGATCAAAATCAGTCTGATAGAAGCAAAGACCAATGAATCCTTGAATTGAGCCATTAATGGTAGACAAACTACTAAAGCTTCTAGAATCAAAGATTATTTTTCCAATTAAGCATTCAACTTGGGTGTCTAATCTAGTACCTGTAAGGAAAAAGAATGGAGACATAAGACTTTGTGGATTTCAGAGACCTGAATAAATCATTATTGGAAGATCACTACCCCCTGCCCTCTATGGAACAAATTTTCCAAACTGTGGCTAGTTCATAGGTTTTATTTTCTTGATGGTTTCTCAGGATATAATTAGATTTGGTTAGCAGATGAAGACCAACACAAGACAACATTCAGTACAAAGTGGGGAACATTTGCATATGCCAAGATGCCTTTTGGTCTTTCAAATGCTGGAGCTACTTTTCAGCATGCCATGGATGTGGCATTGGGGAACTTATAAATAAGATTATTTTGATTTCTCTAGATGACCTGACTATATTTACCAAAGATGCCAAAGACCATTTCAAACACCTAGAAGCTATTTTCTAGAGATGTCAGGAATTTGGAATCTCCCTAAATCTTAAGAAGTGTATCTTTGCTGTGCCTTAAGGGAAACTTTTGGGACATATAGTTTCAAAGGATGGGATTGCCATTGATCTAGAGAGAGTCACAGCGATAATGAATCTATCTTTTCTAGTCAACAAGAAGGCAGTTCAGTCCTTTTAAGGAAAGATAAATTTTGTTAGCCGCTTCATAGTTGATTTTGCAGGTCTAGTCAGACCCATTACTTTGTTGCTGAAGAAAGATCTAATTTTCAAATGGACAATGAAAGGGAGACAAGATTTTGAAGATGCTAAGAGAGCCATTTCAACTGTGCTAGTACTAAGAAACCTAGATTTCTCTAAGCCTTTTATAATGTATGTGTATGGAGGAGAATTTAGTGTTGCAGCTATTCTAACTCAGAGGGATGACAAATAGGAAGGGGAACACCCAATAGAATTTTTCTCTCGAACACTAAGAGAGTATGAATCAAGATATAATTTTGTTGAAAAACAAGCCTATGCTATGGTAAAAGCCTTTAAGAAATTCAGACACTTAGTAACAGGGAATAAAATTCTGATATTAGTAGATCACCCTAGTGTAAGGGAATACATCATAGAGGGTGGGATTACTAAAAAAAGAGCCAATTGGATAACTAAAATTTTAGAATATGATGTGGAGGTAAGGCCTACCAAATTGGTTAGAGGCAAGGGACTATGTCAGTATATGACTCAAGACATAGAAGAATCAATTCTTAAAGAAACAAAAATTGAAACAGTGCTGAGACTCCAAGAGATTGACCAAGATTCTTGGGTAAAAGATAGAATATAGTTCATGAGAACTGGTGTGTTCCCAAATGAACTCTCCCCTGATAAGAAAAGATACTATAGGAAGCAAGGAGCTCATTTTGTATTGATTGATCATCTTTTATTCAGAAAGAATATTGATGGAATACTATTAAGACGTGTAGAGAAGGATGAGGCCCAAAAGATATTACATGAGTTTCATCATGGGACCTTAGGGGGGCATTTTTTAGAAAAAACTACTGTGATTAAAGTGACACAAGCTGGCTATTTTTGGTCTACATTGTTTACAGATTGCTATCAAACGGTCAAAGAGTGCCAGGCTTGCCAGTTTTATACTAGGAAGAGAAGAAATGTAGCATTGCCCCTAAGTCCTATAATAGTGGATGAACCCTTTGCTCAATGGGGTTTAGACTTTATTGGCATGATCAATCCAGTATCAAATATGGGATACAAGTGGATTCTTACTACAACAGACTACTTTACAAGGTGGAGTGAAGCAGTACCACTTAAGGAGGCTATTGAAAAGGTGATCCTAGAGTTTTTAGAAGGGATAACTACTCGGTTTGGTCCTCCCCGCACTATCATATTAGATAATGCTAAATAATTCCTAGGGACTAAATTGTCTGAGTTTACCTTAAGGAATGGAATATATCTGAAAACTTCTTCTAATTACTATCCACAAGGCAATGGCTTGATAGAGTCTACAAATAAGAACATGATTATCTACTCATAAAAAGAATGGGAGTTGACCATTAGAGAGAGTGGCACAAGTCGCTTAACACAACACTATGGGCTGATAGGATTACACCAAAGCAAGTGACCAAAATGTCTCCCTATGAGTTAGTCTATCGCAAACATGCAGTGATGCCACTAAGTATAGAGATTCCTGCTTTGTAGCTGTTGAAACAATTTGAAATTGAAGAAAATGGCTCAATGCAAGTTAGACTCACTAAGTTGTTAAAAGTGTAAGAAAAGAGAGAAAAAGCACATGAATCACTTTTGAAGCATCAACAGATGATTAAAAGCTGGTTTGACTAGAAATCTTCCAATCTAAGTTTTAAGGTTGGGTCTCTAGTATTGAAATGGGATGATAGAGTTGCCAAGCCAGGCCAACACAGTAAATTTGAATCATTATGGACAGGACCTTTTAAGATCCGTTCTTGTAAGTAGCAAAATGCATTTGAGTTGGAAACTATGGATGGAGAGCCTGAAGAGATTCTGGTAAATGGGATCTTCCTGAAGCATTTTACCTAAGTCTTGAGACTCATCTTGTATCATAGTTAGTTAGGTGATTTTAAATTCTTTTCTCACTTTTGTCTTGCTTTCCCACTGTTTTCCTTTAAAATAAGTGTTTTGGGAACACGTGTCTGTAACACAGAGATCCCTTTTGTTTGTAGTGGCATTTATTAAGGCTTTTTCAGCAGTTGCTTAAGTTTCAGGAAGTACCCACTTTTTTAGAAGATCGTCACTCTTAAAGAAGATCTGACACTCTGTCCAATACAGATTTCAAAAGATACACTAACTATCTCTTGGCATTAATGCCATTAATACGACGAGATGTGTCATTTATTGTTTCATAATTCCCCACTAAGCTAAGTTTTAGTCCTTTTGATGGTTGCATTTTATATTGTCATTCTACATTTTTAATTCCTGTTGCGTTCAAGCTCCATTCCCCGCAAGCATTTCAGGTCGAGTATAGTTCTTTTACAATTTTATTACCTTCCGTGTTAAGAGATTCAAGTTTTTACAATAGATACAGAAATGTCAGAGACACAATCATCATAGGAGGGGTTAGGGATTTTCGAGTAATCTGATAAGTTGATGAATAGTAAATCCTATGCTTCTGCACCCGCACAACTGAGAAGAAATTATCTGAGGACAAGGGTTCCAGAAACAGGGGTGAGCGTAGACCCAACTCAAGTAAAAGATTATGCTGATGGCATCTTTGACACACACACACATGCAAAATAATACGAAGAGTTTCCACAGAGATGCCTTGTTCATGCATCAAAAGGACAATGGGAAACCTTTAGGATGAGGATGTGGATGTCTCAATTGGCACAATTCCTAGTTCCTAATGTCCACCCATGCCTTGAGTTGATCAACTTGTGTGCATAATTGTTTCACTTGCCATCCAATTCTATTCAACATGGCCCATTTATGGTTCAAATTACTCCTAAGGAAATTAGGGATATGCTAGCTTTGCAATATGATAGAACAACAACATTTCTGACTATTCCTAAGTTGCAGGACATGTGGGCAAATCTCCACAACAAACTAAATTTTCTAAATACTAAAATGCATCTGGGTGAAGATAATACCCAGTTATCTCCACTACCCACTGGCCGTGCTCAATTCAACCCCGACGTCTAAGAGGCCCTTGCTATGTTGGCCTTTATCTTTGGTCAAAATGAAGATTCCATAGTTCACGATTGGCAGCTTGAAGTCATTTTCAGATTGGAGACCATGGATAAGTCACAGAAGTATCGGATGGATTTTTCAGAGCAAATCACAGCAACCATGATAGACCAACTCACAAATTTCCAGACCAAACGTGTTTTCAGGTATTCTGAATATCTGTTCCATCTAATGTTGTATCAAAATTTTAGTCTCTTCAAGCAATACATGTCTTTAAGTATGTATGACCTAGAGTCTACTAGTAATAAAACTATTCTAGTGTCTGCATGGACTCATGTTTTGTCTGATACCTCAAACCCTTAGTCATTTGTTGCTCCTGCTTTTAGTCATTTGAGTCCTGAGCCTGTAGAGAACAGAATGACACAGAGCCTCAAGGGTTTTCTAATCAATTATCCAATCCATTGTGATTATTTCTTTGGGGTTCACACAACTATAATTAGAGTCCATGGTTTTAGTAGAGAACCTATTTTATTGCCAAAGGTTTTGACCTCTAGGGTCACATTTTTAGAGGTAGCTCGTTAGGTGTCTGTTATAGACAATGATTATGGACACAAAAAGAGGAAAAAGAAGATGTATGATGTCCCCTGGACAAGAAAGAAAGTAACAATTGAAATTAGACAGACTGAGAATATCCTGTTGAGAAAGTTGGCTGCCTCTGGTTTCCTAATTGTGGAGGATAAATGGAGATATGATCCAGACAGTTTCCTAGCTTCCTGGTTTATCAACAACAAAGTTTCTGCTAAAGTTGTTCATGAGGGATGCCCATTCTAGGAAGATAGGAGATCCCCTAAAGAAGATGACCTTGCATTTTATGTAGAATTGAGTGACCTACCATATGAGGGGCCCAGGCCCTGGGAAACTTTCTATGTAAAAGAGAGGGAATTTGATCCTAAAATGAAGATGACCCCAGGGCTGAGGAAAACATTGAAAAGTAAAGATTGGAGAATAGACAAGAATGAGGCTTATTGGAAATATAGGAAAGAAATCCTTGAATTTACCCACACATTTGGGAATGTTGAAATTGATGAAACATGGGAGTCAATCTAGGATGAGTGACATCCGTCTCCAGTCTCAAGCCTAGATACAAGCAAAATTCCAAGGGGGTCTCAGGAAGTAGGAGAAGAAGTAGAGGCGGCTCAAGAAATTCAAGAAATAGGACAAGCATCATCTACAGAGCCTAGATCTCCATGGACTCAATCTCTAAGCATCCTCGAGAAACAAAAAGAAATTGTATCATCACCATCTCTCGGGACCCATATAGCTTTAGCATCTGGGGGTTCCAGAGCAGCACCCCAGCAACAAACAATGATTGATGTTGAAGAAGAAGATCCAAAAGAGGTATTAGAAAGGCCTCAGAAAATAAGAAAGTTGATTTTACAAGAGAAAGAGGAGGAAGAAGTAGTACCTCAGCAACAACAAGCTCCAGTCATTTCATCTACGACTCAAGTAAGTATTTCTTCTCCCTTTTCTCTTATCTCTATTTCTTCTTATTTAGGAGTGGCAACCCAACAACCCCAAGTTTCCATGTCTCCTGCCACTTCTGTTGTGCCTTCACAAACTTTTGCTCCAATTGCCAGTGCACCGGTCATGTCTTCACAGGCCATAACTTTACCATTGTTTTCTCCATCCTTTCCCAAGATAGCCTTGCCTTAGTTTAACCTTAGCCAACAAATACCTGCTATTCCTTATGGCTTCCCTCAAGGTCATCCATTTGCTGGAGGATATATTGCATCCCCTCCTACTTTCCAAGCCCAAGCAGACATAAAAAGAAAAGCTAGAGAAGCCTAGATAGAATAGAAAAGGAAGAAAGAAAACAAAAGCCTTACTATGCCTCATATGAAGTCACTTTTTGACCTCATTCAATAGTCCTTGACTGTCACACATCTATCTCCCAACGTGGTCAAACCAAATGAATAAATGTAGCCACAAGATTATGCAATGAATGCAGTGGCTATGGACATGTCCCTTTTCAGGCCACAAGACTAGGTAGAGTTAATGAATGAAATTGCTATAGCAGTGGCCACTGACTACCTAAAGGTGTCTAAAAGGCTACAAAAGGTGGAAGCTGATTTGGCATAGGAAAAGGTTAATAGTAGTAATCTGTCAAAGGAAATACAATCCAAGGTCAATGAAATTGATTCCTTGAATAAACAGTTGCAGTCTACTGTTTCTCTACAGATCCATCAAACAACATAGGCTCAAGTTGCAACCTTGGGTAAGTGCAAGAAGATGGGGGGCCAAAAAGGGGTCTTAAGTGGCCACTTTTTTTCTGAAATCAAGAAATACTAGCCTTGGATGAGAAATTGAGCATAGTTACACTCAAAATTTGGAGATGCAACCAAAACAATGTTCGTAGTGCTCTAAGTCTACTTTCTAAACTACTACTTTTTTTTGAAAATGACATAGATTAAGGGGTTCAAAAGAGGGAGCCACAAAAATTGGTGTTGTTTCTGTCAAAAAAACATAACATAGCATGTTTTGTGGCTCCCTCAAATGGTCAACTTTTTTTTTGGTATTTTTAAAATCGCTTCAGTGAGAAATTAGCTAATAGCATGTAGTTTATGCCCAATTTTTCTAATAATTTTTTGATGAATATTTGATTTTTTACTAATTTTCAAAGTGGACACATCCTAAAAAATAGAATTTTGGCTGTGCTACCCCTATAAATTTTGAAAACTAATTGAAAATCATTTTTTTGTTTTTTTAATATTTGTAGAATGGAGTCTAGTTTCTAAATATGTAATTTTTTTGAAATTTCAATGAATAGTTAATTTACAATGAAAAAAGACCAAACAATGGTTTTTGCCCAAAAACAGACACACAAATAAAAGAAATTAAAGATCAAAATGTTTAACATTGTTAAAATGTGAAAAAAATCACATCGTCAAATAGCTAAGAGAAAGCCTAACATTACCAAGGTGTTTGATTTGTTTGACCTTGAAACACGTGTAAATCTGAGGGTTAGCACGAACGAAATTATGTGAAATCTTGAAGAATATTGAAAAACACGTCTGTGACTGTTCAAAAGGCATTCCAAGCCTTTGGGTTGGAAATCCAAAGCAAATCCCAAGCCCAAGGCTTGGGATTCCCAAAGCAAGACATAATGCGAGCGCATTATAACGCGCTGGCATTATGTCTTTCTTTGCATTTTTCCTTTTCCACAAAAGTCTATTGTTTGTCATGTTTGACATAACGCAAGCGCATTATAATGCGCTTGTGTTATGTTCCCCTTAATTTTTTTTTATGTTCAAGGCTATTAATCATGTATGTATGTATGTATGTATGCCTATATGTATATATGTATGTATCTATGTATGCCTATATGTATGTATGTATGTATCTATGTATGCCTATATGTATGTATGTATGTATCTATGTATGCCTATATGTATGTATCTATGTATGCCTATATGTATGTATGTATAGTGTCGAGGGCAGAGGAGGGTAGAGATGGGAGTGAGCTAGATAGAGGAGGAGAGGGGTGGATAAGGATTGAGTGATCAAGGTTTAAGGTTGAGGGTTGAGCGTTTAGGGATAGGATTTAGAGTTTAGGGGTAAGGGATTAGAGTTTAGGACCTTAAGGGATAAGGGTTTAGGGTTGAGGCTTTAGGGATAGCGTTTAGGGTTAAGGGTCGAGGGATTAGGTTTAAAGTAGAGTGTTGAGGGTAGAGGGATTAGGGATAGGGTTTAGGGTTGAAAGTTTAGGGTTGAGGGATTAGGGTTTAAGGTATAGTTTAGTAGTTCTTGTGGATAGAGCCAGTAAACAATGGGAGATTATTTGCCTATTTCATAACAATATACCTTCCCTAAGTACGGGGTGGATAGCAAGAAACATAGACGTACCCCAATGCAAATATTTTCTCATAATGATCATCTTTCTAATTTCAACTGTTAATTACTCATTGTGGATGTACCATACACAAAGCTTTTCTCATAGGGTTTAAGGTATAGTGTCGAGGGTTGAGGGTTTATTGATAGTGTTTAGGGTTGAGGGTTGAGGGATTAGGTTTTAGGGTTGATGGATTAGGGATAGGGTTTAGGTTTGACAGATTAGGGTTTAGGGTTGATGGATTAGCATTTAATGTTGAGGTTAGGGTTAGAGTGTCGAGGGTAGAGGGATTAGGGATAGGGTTTAGGGTTGAAGGTTTAATGATTGAGGGTTGAGGCTTTAGGGATGAGGGTTTAAGGCTTAAGATATAGTGTCAAGTGTTGAGGGTGTAGGGATAGGGTTTAAGTTTTAAGGGTTAAGGGTTGAGGGATAGAGATTAGGGTTTAAGGTATAGTGTTGAGGGTTGATGGTTTAGGGATAGGGTTTAGGTTTGAGGGATTAGGGTTTAAGGTTGATGAATTAGGGTTTAATGTTGAGAGTTGAGGGTTGAGGGTTGAGGTTGAGGGATAGGGTTAATGGTCAAGGGATTAGGGTTAAATAAGAGTGTCGAGGGTAGAGGGATTAGGGATAGGGTTTAGGGTTGAAAGTTTAATGATTTAGGGTTGAGGCTTTAGGGATGAGGGTTAAGGGATTAGGGTTTAAGATATAGTGTCAAGTGTCGAGTGTGTAGGGATAAGTTTTAGGGTTCAAGTTTTAAGGGTTAAGGGTCGAGGGATCAGAGGTGAGGGTTGAGGGATTAGGGTTTGATGTTGAGGGTTGAGTACATTGAGGTTCGAGGGTTAAGGGTTTCAGGATAGGGTTGAGGGTCGAGGGATTAGGGTTAAGGGATAGGGTTGGAGGGTTTAGGGATAAGGGATTAGGGTTTAAGGTATAGTATCAAGCCCGTTGAGGGTCTAGGAATAGGGATAACATTTAAGGTTTAGGGATGAGGGATTAGAGTTGAGGGATGACGGATGACGGATTAGGGTTGAGGGTTGAGGGATTAGGGTTTAGGGATAAGGTTTAGGGTTAGGGTTGAGGGATAGGGTTTAAGGTATAGTGTTGAGGGTTTAGGGTTGAGGGATTAGAGTGAAGGGTTGAGGGATTAGGATTTGACATTGAGAGTTGAGGGTTTAGGGTTTAGGGTTGAGGGTCAAGGGATCAGAGTTAAGGGTTGAGGGATTAGGGTTTGATGTTGAGGGTTGAGGGTTGAGGTTCGAGGGTCAAGAGTTTAGGGATAGGGTTGAGGGTTGAGGGATTAGAGTTAAAGTAGAGTGTGGAGGGTGTAAGGATTAGGGATAGGGTTGGAGGGTTTAGGGATAAGGGATTAGGGTTTAAGGTATAGTATCGAGTCTGTTGAGGGTTTAGGAATAGGGATAGCATTTAGGGTTTAGGGATGAGGGATTAGAGTTGAGGGATGACGGATTAGGGTTGAGGGTTGAGGGATTAGGGTTTAGGGATAAGGTTTAGGGTTGAGGGTTGAGGGATTAGGGTTTAAGGTATAGTGTTGAGGGTTTAGGGATAGGGTTTAGGGTTGAGGGATTAGAGTGAAGGGTTGAGGGATTAGGATTTGACGTTGAGGGTTTAGGGTTTAGGGATAGGGTTGAGGGTCGAGGGATCAGAGTTAAGGGTTGAGGGTTAGGGTTTGACATTGAGGGTTGAGGGTTGAGGTTCAAGGGTCAAGGGTTTAGGGATTGAGTTGAGGGTCGAGGGATTAGGGTTAAAGTAGAGTGTGGGGGGTGTAAGGATTAGGGATAGGGTTGGAGGGTTTAGGGATAAGGGATTAGAGTTTAAGGTATAGTATCGAGTCTGTTGAGGGTTTAGGAATAGGGATAGCATTTAGGGTTTAGGGATGAGGGATTAGAGTTGAGGGATGGCAGATTAGGGTTGAGGGTTGAGGGATTATGGTTTAGGGTTGAGGTTTGAGGGATTAGGGTTTAAGGTTGAGGGATTAGGGTTTAGGGTTTAGGGTTTAGGGTCTTGCTATAGAAATGGTAAAAAGGTGTTGACCCCCGTGATCTAGGCCCACATGCTATATTTTCATACTGATTCTACATGTGCTTCGACAAAAAAAAGTGCTTTCATGATGTTGGGAAGTTCACATGCACATTTGACACATTGTACCACCTTTGCATGATCTTTCCACCACCTTTTCTGCTTTGCCAACTTGAGAAGGTGGAAATAACATAGTTTTCACACCAAGTTTGATATATATCTATTCAAGTTTCAATTTTTGTAGTGTTACAATGTTAATTGTGATTCAATTTTAGGAATTTAACATTATAGATTGGTTAATAGTATTGTTGTTAGTAATTATATTTGAGTGTTATTCAATTTAACATTGAAAAGGAAGCAAGTGGTAAAAAACTTAAATTGTTGAGGAGTTTGATGCAAGAAGAAAAAAAAACTACATAATTGGGTACTCTCTCCATTTGAATCTTCATTTTTTAGGTATGCCAAGTCTTTACATGCATGTTCTTTACATTTTCCTTATTTCAGATTGAATTACTTTATCATGTTTTATCATACATGTTTAAAATAGACACATTCCCAATCAAGAAAGTAGCCTACAATCTCACATGATGCCATGTATATTTTCTACACTTGGGCTCTTTAATAATTATGTGTAATAAACAGACCTTAACATACCATGATGTCAAACTATACAAGAATAAATCCTTACAACATAATAAAAATACAATCCCACTATTATCTTGTATTCATTTCTTAGGAAGTAATATTGGTCTCTTTATCATGCTATAGACAAATTCTCCGTCATGCCGAGGAAATGATCAAGAATTAAACCAACACAGGAAGAGATAGAAGCTAAGAATGCAAAGAAAGCAGTGGCTATGCGGGAACTTCATGAGAAGAGGAAATTGGACATGATAAATGAAGACATACCAATTGAAGAGGAACCATAACCATCACAAAGAGATATGGTATTGGTGGCACAAAGAGAACGAATGCAAAAACTTCGTGGTACGAGAGATTTGAATACCATAGTTGGAGACATGTCCTCTACCGCAAGTCAACATGTAAGGACACCATCTACCACATCTCAAGTTGAGAGTACATCATCACTCACATGTGATGAAGGACATACGCCATCATTCCCACCTCAACCTCAAGGTATGTCATCTATTCCATCTTCGATCGAAGGTATGCCATCTAAACCATCTCATTTAAATATTGATGAAATTTCTAATGTTGAGATGAATTTACCTAACTTAACACCACCTAGAATTTTGCATAGAAAGCCAAAGTATTTGATTGATATTGATGAGAATATTTTGCAGCCAATGGAAGGTAAGATTCCAAAATGCACTTGTAGAAGATATGCTAATAAGATTTAGAGATTGTTCTTTGAAAATTTAAATGAGACTGCAAGATGTCAACTATTCATTGAAATGATGTGAAGTATAAAGTATAGGTCTATCATGAAGATTCTTGGGTTGAGAACATCAGAGGCTTCAAGTGAAAAATCTATTGTTAAGAATCTAATGAGTGTGTATGAGAGTGTGGGTAACACCTCACACACAAAAGATAGTAATGCAACACGGCGTGTGATTACATCGACTATAGTAAGTAGTTAAACGAGGAAAGCTTGTCTCATTAGAAAGATGAGTCAAGAATTGAGAATTAATAGGAAAACTTTATCAAGAGCTCTTGGAAGACGCCAAAGAATTGAGGACACTAATGCCAATGAATTATGGGCATTCTCAGGGAGACTACCATAAAAAGATAAACCAATTGTTGAAGCATTGAGATCACTAATTGAAGACTTTTGGAAGAATTACACAAGGGTATCTCTGAATCAAAGGGATGTGGTAAGAAGGAGAATCGGTAGTCAGAACCGTGAGCCACATCCAAAGCATTTTTTGGATGAGACTCAAACACAGTTTTATGGTAAATTTCTAGGGAAGTATCCTCAAATTAAAATCTGTCAAAGATATTTTGAAATGCTATGTTAAGATAAACCACACACGCACTACTTGTTGTTGTAGATTACATATTGAATTTTCTAACCATTTTGATGCTTATAGGTCTATATGTTTAGATATGCATACTAACAATGATTTGCAGGGTTGTGCCATATGTGCCCCACCAACATCTTTAAGAGACTTCATATCAAGAATTTTATGTGAAAGAGAGGAAGGTCAAATATTCTACAAGAACTTATGCTTGGATGGCACATGTCATCGTTGCGGTGGCTTGCAACATTTGCCAATATATGTGAACATATGGAAAGAACACATACAGTTGGAAACGAACTAGTAGAGTTTGGCATGTGTAAAACAATGGCGTACAATACAAAAGATGGTAAAGAACCAAAGAGGTGTGAATTAGTTATTGAAAAGATTCTAGTGTATCAGTTTATGCCTATATTTCGTGACAACATAGTGTATGAGTATGCAAGACATGCCCATAGAGCTCGATGGTTGGACTTGCAATTCAAGTTATGCAAGGACACATTTCCGGTTGGTAGCATTGTTTTATTCATCAACTTTGTAGAGAACTACAGTCTATAGCCACAACGCGAGGTGCAATCACAATATTACAACTCCACACAAGTTTCTATATTTGTGCACATCGCATTCATTCATGCGAATGATAGTACAGAGGATGACAGAAAGATCATAAGGGAGTATAATTTCTATATTAGTGATGATTGCACACTTTCTATAGAGTTTGTGCAAGGTTGCTTTCAAGTGTTCTACAATGATTTGGCTAGAAGGGGCATATCGTTCAGTCAGCATATCATATGGTCGGATAGCTGTGCGTCACAATTCAAGAACTCGCAGAATTTCTATTGGCTAAGTAGGATGCATAATTTTATAAGTATTCAACATATGTGGAACTTTTGTGAGGCTGGGCATGGAAAGGGGGAGCATAATGGTGCAAGAGCATGTATCAAAAGAGCCATAGCATGAGAAGAGTTAAAGTATAAAGACAATGCAAAGTTGACAGATGCAAAATTAATTGCCGAGTGGTGTAATGCTTCCATGGGTCCAGGTAATGAAGGTAAGTCTTTAGTTCATAGATTTTTTTGGTTGATAGATGATACTAACATTGCACCATATGAGGACTGTTGTACACTGACAGGTTCAAATGAGATGCACTCTTTCAGAAGCTCAATTGCAGGTTCATGGAGTATCCATACATGAAATATGTCATGCTTTTGTTTTTCCTGTACAATTCAAGTCTGAGATGAGTACGAGTCAAAGGAGTGGGTTGATGAATGGCAATTAAGTTATCTTAGCCCACTTGACACGTATCAACCCTAGACAGCACTGGAACTAACACAGATGGAATCATCAATTGACTTTGACCACATATCAGATTTAGTTCAACCAGGTAATATAGGGTACGTATATGCATCTAATTTCATATAGTTCAACCAACTAATGTCATCTTACTTTGTAGTGTTTTTGTAATGTTGACTAATTTCATCTAATTTGCTACACATATCAATGTAGGGCACGTATATGTAGTTATTACAGATGAAGATAATGAAGAGGGAACAAATTATTACTTAATGTCATTGTGTTGAGGCCAAAAAGAAATTGGAGGCCGCTGTTATAGATGGAGAAAACATCAAATACCCTATAGGCTCAGTGGTTATTACTGGAACATGGCTTAGAGGGTACCCACATAAGAGTGTTAATATTTGGCTATTTCAGGACTTTGACACGCACCAGAAGATTCTTCATTACTTGAACCTTGTCGTGGCATCCAATGTTCATTTGATAAAGTATCGGCGTAGACCTTTGAACAAAATATTGTGGAAGGTGCATGAGTCTGACCATGAAGCAATACTTGACACAATAAAGAGTAGAGCAAACCCGGATGGTTCATTGGATTAATTTGTAAGTATTCACATTGATTTTGTAAAGTCATGTTACTTTGAGTTGTAAGTATGCACATTAATTTGTAAGGTTTTTTTTATTTCCTCCTGCATTTTTACACATATACACATTTTTACATCATCATGTTATGCATTTTTGGTGTCCTTCTCCTGATGCAACCAAACTCATAACTCACACTACTTCCTCTAGACACCATTTGATGATCTCTCCAACACTCTGGATCCAGGGTGCCCAATCAATTTTGATGATCCAAACTCTTAGAAAATGACATCCACTTTCATACCTTTAGATCTTCCTTCACATACAGGGCACCAAATCAAGTTGAAAAATCTACATAAGGGTGCCAAAATGGATGAAAGGAGACATGAAATGTGCCTTAGGACTCCATGCTAAGGTTTGAGCCATTAAAGTCTCTTGATATTAGGCGCTCATGATGATGAAACTTAGAGTTTTTTTCTTTCCTAGGTGCTCATCTAAGATGTTTGAATGAAAAGGAGCACCTAGACCTCTATAATGTACATTGGGTACCAAAATCAAGGTGATTTTAAGTCACTTTGAGTCATTTGGGGTTAGTTTGAGTCTTTGAGTCATGTTGCAAAAAAGTGTCAATGTTGCCAAGTTGCACAAAGCAACTTTTGCATTTTTTGTGTCCTGCTCCTGATGCGACCAAAATGACTATTCCAACACATCTGGATGGGTACATATATGCTAGGTATGGTCTTGTTTTTCACCCAAACATGTCGAAACAGTCTGAACTACATTGTATCGACGATATCCCTGAAGAGTCCAAAGTGCAAAAAGGCAGCAATCTTTGACAAGATGTTACTTGAAAATCGTGTCACTTAGAAATATTTTGTCTAAGGCAACATGATCATGTAGAGTGCCTCTACAATAACCTCTCTTGGTTTTTTATATCTTTGAGACATTTACCCATGGTGAAAGGTTTTTTGCTGCCCCAAAAATCGTCAGAAGGAGGTAGTGTAAAGTTGCAAAGGGGTGTAACTTTCGTCTTGCTCCTGATGTGACCAAAATGACTATTCCAACACATCTGGATGGGTACATTTACGCTAGGCATGGTCTTGTTTTTCACCCAAACATGTCGAAGTAGTCTGAGCTACATTGTACCGACGATATCCCTGAAGAGTCTAAAGTGCAAAAAGGCAGTAATCTCTGACGAGATGTTACTCAAAAACTGTGTCACTGAGAAATATCCTATCTAAAGAAATGCGATTATGTAGAGTGCCTCTATAATAACCTCTCAGTTTTTTATATCTCTGAGACATTTGCCCGTGATGAAAGGTTTTCTGCTACCCCAAAAATCATCAGAAGGAGGCAGTGTAAAGTTGCAAAGGGGTGTAACTTTCATCCTGCTCTTGATGCGACCAAACTGACTATTCCAATAGATCCGTATGGGTACATTTACACTAGGCATGGTCCTGTTTTTCACCCAAACATGTCGAAATAGTCTGAGCTACATTGTACCGACGATATTCCTGAAGAGTCCAAAGTGCAAAAAGGTAGCAATCTTTGACGAGATGTTACTCAAAAACCATGTCACTTAGAAACATTCTGTCTAAGGAAACGTGATCACGTAGAGTGCCTCTACAATAACCTCTCTCAGGTTTTTATATCTCTGAGACATTTGCCTGTGGTGAAAGGTTTTCTGCTGCCCCAAAAATTGTCAGAAGGAGGCAGTGTAAAGTTGCAAAGGGGTGTAACTTTCATCCTACTCCTGATGCAACCAAACTAACTATTCCAATGCATTCAGATGGGTACATTTATGCTAGGTATGGTCCTATTTTTCACCCAAACATGTTGAAACAGTCCGAGCTACATTGTACCGATGATATCCCTGAAGAGTCTAAAGTGCAAAAAGGAAGCAATATTTGACAAGATGTTACTTGAAAACTATGTCACTTAGAAACATTCCGTCTAAGGTAATGCGATCACGTAGAGTGCCTCTACAATAATCTCTCTCAGTTTTTTATATCTCTGAGGTGTTTGCCCATGGTGAAAGGTTTTCTGCTGCTCCAAAAATTATCAGAAGGAGGCAGTGTAAAGTTGCAAAGCATTGCTAAGAAATCCTCAATACTCAAACACTCCAATGAACTAAAGCAACTTCTTCTTAGGTGCAAATGTAAGGGTACACAAGGGGAAAATGGCACCTAGATGACTTAGTGCATTTCTATGTCTTCATTCACATGTTTAAATGTTTGAGAAACTCTCCTTTACTAAGCGCTTGAGAAACACAAGTTGGTCCATATTTATCACTTTAAATGATTTCAAACAATTGTAATGGCTTAAAGAGGTCAATCTCCCTTAAGAGATTCATTCAAAAGGTGTCTTTCAATGCAATTTCTCCCTTAGGCGCCAGAATGGGTTTGTACTAATGGAGAGTGTGCCTAGATTTAAATGTCTTTATACTTGCAATTTTGCAATTCTAAATGATGAGACATGTCTTAGAATGAATTCTATCTTTCAAGTGCTCGCTCCAAAAGGTCATCTCATGCAATTTCACCCAAGGCACTCATTGAGGTGTCCTAAGAGGCTAAAGTGCGCCTAACTCAATTGCCTTTATCTTTATCATTTTTGTACTTTCAACAATTGAAAATGACCTACAATGATCCTTTCTCTTAAGGCACTCACCTATTGATATGAAATCAAGTTATTTGCCTTAGGCGCAATTTTAGGCTTGTATGGGTGAAAAGTGTGCCTTACATCCTTAGGTGGTTCTTTCTAATTCTCAATGATTTCAACATTACCATTGTTCTAGTTGGAGCTATGACAAATCCATTTAATACTGGATATTTTGAAGGTGGTACATGAGTACCATTGGAATCCATGTTAGCTTGCCCAAGAGTATATGGGGAGGCTATGTATGCACTAATCCTTTCCTTAGCAATGATGAGCAGGTTGCTTTCTATTCCTCTATACATTTCTTTGCAACAAATGACTTGGTTTCTCTGAATGAAAAACATATGCTAAAGTCCTTAGGGGTGCTAGTTGCATGGTGTAATGTAGAATAGATGAGAGGGAGATCCACTATAAATCTCAAGGATGAGCAACTACCCTGCATAGTTCTCTTGTGCATTGACCAACATGTTCTCAATTCCAATTTATGGGTTATTGCAAGTCTTGTCAATGGAGTGATTGGGAGAGTTGTTGCTATTATCTACAAAAGTGATAGCAAACCACCTTGTTTTCCATACTTCATTGTGGTCAATTTTGATAATTATGTCGTTATGCCTTGGGATTTGCATGACTTGCACCTTATGCCAATTATTCTAATATCTCATAGTATTCATTGTCAACTCCAACATGAGATGTTGTGGGCTTTGATAGTCCATAAATCTCAAGGTCTTTCACTTGAAAGAGCATTGGTAGACATCAACGATGTTGATTTCCTAAGTATGATGCTCGCTACAATCTCTTGAGTGTGGATCTATGTATCTCTCTAGCCTTTAGCTATTAATATTATGCTTGGATGCAAGATTGTGCATACATATACCTCATGAGAAGAGAGAAGGATCAACTAAGAGCATTGACAATCTCATTTTCCTAGGCATTTCAACAATGATATACTCCAACCCCTTATTCTATGCCCTTTATATAGAATATTGTCATTGTAAGTTGATTTCCTCCAAGGCGCCAATATAAGGTTCTTTTGAAGGCAAAGGGCACCTAGGCTTATGGGGCTCAATTTGATGTATTTATTGAAAGCTCAAGGTGAATTGATGCTTATTGAAAATGCCACTTAGTCCTTCATTTGCATTCTAGGCACCATTTCCTATTGAATTATATACTCCTCCTCATGCTAGGGTGCCATAATGAAGTGGTTTAGACAATAGGTGCGCTTCACTTACTAGAGGCTTTTTCTCCTTCCACCTTAGGTGCACTTTTATGGTGGAACAAGTGTCAATGGGCGCTTTGTCTTAAATGAGTGCTCTCTCCAAGTTGAGTGCCCTTTAAGGCTTTATGAGTTGCAAATTGCACCTTAACCCTTCATGCTTGTTGCTCAATGTTTGAATGTTTAAGAAAGTCTCCTTTAGGCACTCATATTAATGACTTTTTCTCAAGGCGCAATCATCCTAATGACTTGGATATTCATCCTAGTGTTTTAGGATATCAAGCTACCAGACTTAGTCATTTTCAAGATCTCAAACATAAAGAATAACATGATGATTCATTTTTTTGTATTGCATATAGTTGACATTGTATGCTACTCATAAAGAATATTAATATTTTCTATTCAACATGATGATTCATTTTTTTTTAAATACAACTTTTATCTTTTAGTTCCAAAATGAGGTTTAGGTGATACTTGAATAATGATAGCTAGCTTTTGGATCAACAAACATCCTATGTAATACAATTGGACTTTAAATATTTGAAGTAGCCATCTGCAAATATTCATTCAAACATGGATTTATAATGCAAGTATGGACGCCATCAATAAAAAAGATTTGTATTAACCAAATATCCATATAGGCATACATCAATATCTGTTGATATAAGTATAACATATATACAAAATAGTCATATAGGATTACAAGAATGCCATATAGGCATACAATGTCAACTATATACAATACAAAATATATGTCACAAATGCCATATAGGCATACAACAAAGGAACACGATAAAAAGTCATTCCCCTTTGGCTAGTGAAGAGAATAGATCACAGGCAGCCGTTGATCTTCTAGGGGATGGAGACGCGCATGTGGGTGGTCTACTACAAACTCGAGGGCTGCTCCTATTTAGTTCTTCCTACATCTTTAGTTGTTACAATAAAAAGTATAGACATTAATAAATAGAAATTACATGTTATAAAAAATGAAACATTTAACAAAATAATCACTTACTGCTACCATATAATCTGTCTCCTCACTTGCCTCAGTAGAAGGAATAGGCCGTGGTGATGTCATGTCCTATAGAAACCATCCAGATAGAAATTAAACGTCAAATCAATAATCTTTTGATTTTTCAAAAATAGACAACTATAACAATGAATGTAAATTGAAATTTACTAATCTACCTCATACCCCTGTCAATGCCATGGAACTATGAATCGTAGAGGTCACACTGTGCTCCATTGCCCTCTGAACATCAGGAGGTGTCTCCGCAGCCTGCATCATCTAGAAATAAAACATCATTGTTCAATTACAAAAACTATAATAGTGATGCAAATCATGGCTCCTAACATACACACACGTTCATCTAAACATGGAAGTACACACAATAAAGCACATAAGTCATATACAAAAATCTAGTAAGTACAATTCATTCATTAAACTATTTTTTTTATTACCTCCATAAAGCTTTGAAGTCCACCACCACTGGCAGGTGTTGCCGTGAAATCTCCAATATTAACCTATTCAACATCCAAAATTAGATATTAGAATACCATTCATATAACGATGCTATTCACATGTAATATTTATAATTGTTTACTAGTTACATACCCCGACAGTAGATGATCTAGTGTAAAATGTAGGTGGAGAACCACTGAAAACTACATCGACGCTATGACCTTGAAATTTCATTAAAATCATTAATTTAAATTAGTTAATATTGCATTTCAAAAATAAAATTTAATAAATTAAATTCAATAAACTTGCTAATATTTACCTGAGTATCAAGGCCGAAAGTCTCACTCAGGAGGGTATCTGTCATCACCATCTGCTCAGCTGCAGATGTAGCCTGTGCACCTACGTCCTGACTATCCATGGGGTCATAACCACAGGTTGACCCGCAAGCCTGACAAGCATGGGGTGGGACCCTACTCCTCACACTATCTCCCAACCCACTCTGTGCTGCAGGACCAACATGCTCTATGATGCTCTGGGTCAAGGCACTAATGGACTGAAGTGTATCAACCTCAACACTCTCCTTCACATTGGAAGGGATAGAAACATGCTCATGGGTTGGTCTACTGATTACTCGTTTCACTACCCGCTGTGGGTCAAGATGTGCCCCTAGTCTATCTTGTGCTGACCCCCCACCTCTACCTTGGAAGTCCCGCATATCAAAATAGTTTAGCACTTTATTGAGGACAAACTCGCAGTAGAGTTTCCTCCAAAAGTATTGTGAGACCTCATTATTATTGCATGGAGGATGGTCAAAAACCATCCACCACCTCTGCCCAAAATTGTCCCTTATTGCTTGGTTGTTGCACCAATGGATAGGGAACCTCTTGCATGTAATGGGTGGAGGTTGATTTGTTTGTGGGTTTGTGAAAATCGAACACAAGTCTAATTTTGTAATTTGTAATTTTTTCACATCTTGGTATGACAACTTGTCTGCATAGTAATCTCTAAACTCTCTCCTTTTATCCGTCCAACTAGTTATTTGCTTGCTAATTAAATCTACATTTGATAACATAGATTCAAGAGATTCAACAAATGTGGACCTATGCAAGGTTGAAGTGGAAGGATCTTTCAACCTTGCAATTATATCTTCAATTTATTTTTTGTTGTTTTCAATTTGCCCCATTATATTTTCTTGTGTTCCAGGGGCATGTTGAGGAATGGATGGAGGAGGTTGTTGTTCTGTAGGTATTTCCTCCTCAGGGTTTTGTGGATTTTGAGGAGGAGGAGGAGGAGGTGCATTAACATTTCTTGACAATTAATGAAATATACATCAAAAATCAACTCAAACCTACCTATTTAGAAATAAATTCAAACAAAAAATAAATATAACTCACTCCTTTGGCGTGCTCGACGTCGTGGTGGCATCTTGGTGATGAATCAATAAGGTTTTTGTGTTGAATTAAGTTTTGTAAAATGCGAGTGCGCTTTCTAGGGTTTGTAGACCATGGGCATAGAGGAGAAGAAAGAAATGAAATGAGATAGAAACCTTTTTTATTTATTTATAGCAAGTCAAAACGTGCTCGCGTTATAACGTGAGCACGTTATGGCTTGGTTTTGATGAGCCTTAGGCTCGTCATTACCAAGCCATAACGCGAGTGTGTTAAAATGCGCTCGTGTTTTGTATTATTTTTTTTTGAAAATAATTTGGCCACTTTTTGGCTCCCCATCTTTTTGCACTTACCCCCTTAAAGACTGAGTTAGCATAGGAGAAAGCTGCTATTGCTACTATGAGACAAGAGAAAGCCACTGTTCAGAAGAAATATCAAGATAAGTTGCAAGAGGCAACACAGTTGCAGCAGAATCTAACCAAAGAGTAGAATGCAAATAGTGCAGCTCAAGCACAGTACATGGTTGAGCAATAGAAGACAAAATAGCTAACAATTGAGCTAGAAAACAGACCTTAGAATGTAGGAGTTTTGAATTTGGTTAAGGAATTATATGTGTCAGTATGGAAAAGAATCTTTGAGGAGATTATACAGCTCAAGCCATCTCTTACCTTCTTGTTAAATGCCCAGCAATTGTGTGAGAAGGTGGAATCTTCTGTGCAGGCAACATTATCTATTGTTTCGTTAAGAGTTTCTAATTCTTAGCTTCTATTACAGAAGTTATATGATACAACTGATGAGACACTATCTGTAGCTGGTATAAATGATAGAATGGTTGCTGCTAAAAAGGTAAATGAAGTTTTGAGTTGTAATTCTTCTGCTATGAATTGTAAAGAGCTCTTGGATATAGTAAAGGAAGGAGTGAAAAATACAAAGAAGCACATTGAAGATTTGGTGCAATTAGGTCTGCCTTCACCTTTTTTAGATAAAAACACAGTATTGATGATTGATGAGATAAAAGCTCTGCTATTGACCAAACAGGATGATTAGACTATTTTCTAGGGTTTGAGTGATTCATCTACTGTGGGAGAGGTCGAAGCTATGTTGATTCCTATGGCTTAGCTAGAGTTTTAATTAAAAGATGTGGTCAAAATTTTGCAGTCATTTTCTCATAAAGATATTATCAACTTGGATTTTGCTTTTCAAGATTTGCAGAGTAGACAAGGGCTATCAAATTTAGAGTGGTCTATGTACCAGACCACATTGCAAAATCTATGATTGAATTTTCATTGACTGTAGCAGTACCTTTTTTCTTCTCTCTTTTGGGGTTCTTTCTGAGCAGGTCCAAAAGTCCTAGTAGTCGCCAAGAACTGTAGAGCTAAAAATATACATTTTGTTTCAGTAATATTGCCTTAGTATATTTTAGTGGCTTATATTTTAGTGGCTATGTGTTTCCTATGTGCGGGTCATGCCATGTGTCTATAGTAAGTAGCTGTATTAAGTATTAAGTGGAGGCTACTGCATGTTTCCAGTTGATGCAAAGGAGTGTGCCACTTGATCATAGTAGTGTTCTTTTGTTAAGTTTCATACTTATAGTGGGCTTCACCATGTGTTGATAACAGAGATAGTTTCTAAAAGTTGCTTTTGTGCCGCTGGCTAGCGGATTGCATTGTGTGCCTTTTTGAGCTTTGTTACGGAGGTCGCCATGTGTATCTTCTTTTATTCAAGGCTTGTTAGTACCGGAGTATATATGGTGGACCATAGTTTAAAGACACATTTCATTGCTTGTCGCAGAACGTACCACGTGGTGAGAGTGGAGGATGAACTTTTATTTTTGATGCTCTCAGGTGAAGAGACATTTTGATTCTTAGTTGTACCAGAGTGCGACAAGTGTTAGTCTCTGCGGGACTCCTAAGTTTCTTTTCATAAGCTACTGGTTTTGATGGGTTGTGCCACGTGTCTAGTTTTATTTCTTACAGATGGCACCATGTGTCACTATATGTTTCTCTGTGTGGGTATTTAAAGGAAGTGGTGGGTCCTATATATATTATGTCTTAGCTATAAGTTAGGTGAAAAGTGTCAAGGGTCATAGCGACAAGTTGCTTGGGCATGAAGATAAAGTTATAAGTGTGCTGCAGAGAGAGACACATATCAGTTCCAAGATGTAGCAGATGGCACCAATAGGCACTTTTATGTAGGTTTCATTTTAAAGGTAAAGGAATTTAAAGTTATGTAGATAGTTCCATGTGTTACATTTTTGAGCCTGCAGGTATTGCCATGTGTCTTAACGGAAATACAGTTAGAGTGCCACATATTTTGATCCTCAGCCAATGAATGCGCGAGAACATACAATTGCAGATTCAAAAGATTTTAGCGATCAAGAATCCCAGTTAGCTCCAATTTTGTTTGGCCGTTGAAAATTTGGATTGTTGCAAGCGATCTTGGGTCAAGTCTGTGGCTATAAATATAATAATTGTAATAGATAGAGGGAGATTCAATTGATAAGTTTTATCAAGAACTAAGTGTTCAGGGAATTTTTGTTATGACTAGATTGTATCATTTTCCTTTATTTTGTTATTTCTGATAAGAAGGCTAATACACCTGTGCATGTCATTGTGCCTCTTGTATTTGCTAGAATATTAATGAAAGAAACTCTATTCTATGCCATTGTTGATATTATTTGAGTCTTTACATAAATTGTCTGAGTTTAGCCTTTGATCTTGTTCATTTCCAATCTGTTTATATTAATCATGCAATATCTACTCTTTAATATAGCTATATCTAAAGAATTGGTTCACTGTGCTAATTAAGGGAATACATTTCATTCAGGCGCATCGCCATTAGTTAGATTTTGCTTATTGTATCTGTAATCCTGTTTCTTTCTTTTCCCTTTACTCAAAACCCCATTAAAATAGGAAGAGCTAGCTTCTTTAAAATTTGGAGGTTATTTCAAGTAGCAAGTCCCACATTCTTGAAACTTCCTATGTTGGTGTTAGAACCTGCATAATTTTATACATCAATAGTTGCTTTGTCCACTACTAAAGTTGAGTACATGGAAGCCACTCATGCTTGTAAAGAAGCCATTTGGCTTAAGAGATTTTGTTTTGATGTTGGGTTTGATGCAGGGAAGATTACTATTTGCTATGACAGTCACAGTGCCAAATGTTTCATGAAGAATCCTACTTTCCATGCGAGGACTAAGCATATTGATGTCTGTACCATTTTGTTCTTGACATGGTAGAGGATGAGAATGTAAACTTGGAGAAAGTTGACACTTTGACGAATGTTGTAGATTCCTTAACAAAACCCATGAGCATAGAGAAGTTCAAATGGTGTCCAGAGTCTATGGGCCTCTCAGCCTCTAGCAATTAAATCATGACCTGTTGATACTCCCTTTCCTCTTGCAAGGTGTTTAACAAGTCAGAGAATGTTAGGAAAAGTGTCTCAACCTTGCAACTATGAAAGGTTACTATGCTTCCTAGTTTTTGTCTTTTCAAATGCCCTTTATCTTGAAGAATGGTCTAGAACTTTCAAAGTTTCCAAAACGACTAAAAATGATGGGACTTACTATTTTTAGGAACTCTAGAATTGACCTCATATTGACCTAAAATTTTTCCAAAAGGTGTGGAACTTCTAAGTGAACATCTCATGTGAGTTTTGACTCAAGATCATACTTGGATTGCGAGATATTAAAGTTTCTATTTTTGAAACTGTCAGAAAAAATTTTGAACTCAATTTTGAGGCACTTAGATGTCCCTAAATGCCTCGAGTTTTGTCATAATTGGTGAAGTGGGC
The DNA here is from genome assembly GCA_027924645.1 of Cunninghamia lanceolata. NCBI lineage: Eukaryota > Viridiplantae > Streptophyta > Pinopsida > Cupressales > Cupressaceae > Cunninghamia > Cunninghamia lanceolata. The sequence continues at coordinate 1,611,955 of BSBN01000892.1, forward strand.
TATAGCTTGATATATCTCTTCATGATCTTTCTAACGCATCAAATGGTTCTTCAATCAGAGACCTGGATCAAAAGTTATGACCTCCAGAAGTTGGACCTCCTATTTTTTTGAAATGTGAAAATGTACCATCTTCATAGATCAGAATGGAATCTTCATTATATTTACATTGATGGATCAATGTTATATATGTTGTTCATTTCATTTGATGCTATAGATGTAATTAGGAGTTTATTCTTATTGTAATATCTTTTTATGATCTTGTCATGCAAAGGAAGACATAATATGTGTTGTACTTCAGAGAAATAGAGTAAGCCTCTATATTTGTAATTATCTTTCTATATGTAGAGAGTGGGTGCTCCTGCAAACCTTTTACCAGTGAGGCTGTGTCAGGGAGTGGCTGCTCCTATTGATATTGGAGTTGGTGCTCTATTTGGTGTTTGAGTTGGTGCTCTTATGTTTTATTGGAGTTGGTGCTCCTATACATTTTATGTAGCCAGTGAGGCATGATTTTTGATTAATCCAGTGAGGCATTTTAGAGTGGTTTTTCATCCCTATGAGGGTTTTCCACTCATCAAATCAGGTGTTATGTTTCTTGTTTGTCTCCATGTGTTCATGTGCCCTAATGCTCTTATGATTGATTAAAGGTCTTATTCATCCTACTAATCATTGTACTTGTATGAATCCTTGATGTCTTTATCATGTTCTTTTCAGTACTCAGTGGTCTTGTACTCCAATATGAGTAACTTGTTATGTTCTCATCTTCAACCATTCACATGACTTCATATGTGGTCTTCAAGTTCTGCATCTTGGCCTTCTTGATAGATGCATCTCCTTCATAGATTTTGTTTAATTTGTCCCAAATCTCATAAGCAGTTTCCAGATTCACAACTTTTGCCATTTCAGTGTTAGACAGAGCTTTTAATAGAGTATTTTTAGCTTTATGATTAGCCTCAAACTCTTTAATCTCTTCTTCAGACTCTGGACCATCTTTAGGTGTTGTGTATTTAACTTTAACCATTGCCCAAACATTATAACCAATAGAAATGAGATAACTTTGCATTTGTACCTTCTAGTAGGCATAGACAAATCCATCAAACTAAGGAATGTCTTTCTTGTGTGCCATCTTGGATCTACCATAAGCTATTAGGATTTCTTCCAAGGACCCTGCTTTGATAGCAATTGTTGAAAGGCACAATACAATTGAGAGGGGGGGTGAATCATTTGTATCCAAAACTTTAACTTCTTTAAACCAAAACACTTTCACAACCACTTACTTTAACTCCTTATTCTATTATGAAGATTAAACATGAATAGTAGAATCAAAACATAAACATATCAACACCACACACACACATGAACACTAGATTTTTATGTGGAAAACCCTAAAAGGGAAAACCATGGTGAGTGTTAGCTCACAATATAATGTAGTAACAATACTGAATATCTAAAGAGGCTCACTGCCCAAATGAAAGGCTCATTACCAAGGGTGGCTCACTGCCAAAAGGTGGCTCACTACTGGGGTGACTCACTACCAGGGTTGGCTCACTGCCAAGGTGAACTAATATAGTAGCATCTACACCATCCCTGAGTTCAGTTCCATTGAAGTGCAATATATCTCCTCTTCTCTACTTTGCTTTTAGACTTCCCACCTTATCTTCACATTTTCACACAATCACACCTCAATCATGAATTCATTACATACATTTATACCTATTATCAACTTTGGAATGTACATCAAGGGCGGCATTACATTCTACAACCATTGGAACTATCTCCAAGGTCGGCATACATACATAAATCAAATTAGGACTAGACCTAAACAAACTTGCAGGGTACATGAAAGAAAGAGGAATACTTCATGGCTTAGCTTGGGCCCAAATACATCTTCACATCCTTGGACACACTTCTACAATTCACAAATCACCTCCGCAATAGGTGCAACTAACTAGGTCGGCTGAAAACTAATGCACAACATCAAGACCACTTAGATACATTCTTCCAAGATCTTCATTGCAGCCTATGGATCAAATACACACCTTTAATACATTCTAGAGACATCCACAAACAACATAGAATCACTTGGTAGCTGACAAATCCAACCACAATAGATTTCACATGAAGGCAACAAATACCACTTGAGAACACATTACAGACTGCTTCTTAATAGACACTGTCAAACTCTGCTAGTCAATAAATTACCTTTCAGAGCACCAAATGACAAATCCTTTAGAATGAAGATAACTAAGGACCTTATAAGCTTAAGTCTGGAACCACAAAGCCAAATTCCAATCTGCAGAGAAACACGGAGCAAAACACTTTCTCTCTGTCACTTTGCACACATTGTTAGGTACAATCTTCAAATTGGTGAATAGAACTTTTTCTACACAGCAATCCGGACAACCAAATTCTAGATTTAGCATCTTCAAACACTTCTTTAAATCATATCCAACTCTCATACTCCACTCTTCAACACAGAAAATATGCAAAGAAAAATACACTGGCAGTGTTCTTCAATCAATCACTAAACAATAGTATCAAAACATACAATTGGCACCAATGATAACACAAACATGCTAACATCAATGACAACACCAATTAACACATACTTGCAATAGAGAGTGATGAAGAGACAAAGGTTGAAGAAGATATGAATGATGGATTGGATGGATCTTCAAAAATTCTATGCTCGAAAATGTTGATTCTACAGTGGACGAGGCTGGAAATAAAAATCTGGAGAATGGAGAAGCCATGGATTTTGAGGAAGTTGATCCTCTAGATGAATTTATTGGTTGTGTCAGATGCTGAAAAGTGTAAGAAAAAATCTAATAATTATGTAAGCATTGCAAAGGAGGTGAAGGATTTAAATTATGGGACAAACAAAAAGAAATCAAACAAAGGCAGCCTTGAAAGGATTATGGCTGGTGATGACTTTGATGTAGAAAATGAGGAAGGTGAAGAAGTTAATGATTTCATGAAAAGAGCAAAGAAAACTAAAGTTGAGAAGTTATCTATTGTAGACCATTCCAAGATTCAATATCCTTTTATCATGAAGAAGAGTTTTCTCTAATGACAACAAAGGAAGTTGCAACATACATAAAGAAGCTAGAGTTGAAGATTCATGGTAAAGATGTGCCAAAGCCTATGAAGACATGGAACCAGATAGAATTGACATGTAATATCCTTGAAGTCTTACAGAAATTAAGATATGAAAAGCCTATGTATATTCAAGCCCAAAGTCTACTGATTATCATGAGTGGAAGAGACTGTATTGGTACAACAAAAATAGGTTTAGATTCATGCTGATATTAGGTAGTTTTCCAAGGTTTTTGGTTTAAGTTGTGTACCTGTCTATGGAGGTTTTGTAGTGGTAGAACAAATCAGTGATTTGAAGCAAGGTACTAAAATTGTTTGCATACCTGGTAGAATGATTGACATCTTATGCACAAGTGGAGATTACTCGGATATTTCAAAATACAAGACCAGACTGACAGACTATGCTCGTCTGCCACATTCCCTAGTCAAGTGGAATTTCTTGCTTTGGAATTGTTGAATAAGTTAGTTAAGATTCAAAATGGTGGGCATAGTGTTGTTAAAAAGGATATTGCATAGTCCATTGAGGTACGTCATGAAGGTGAGAGGTTTTTGCGACTTTTGGAGCTCCTTGGTGAGTGGTATGAAAAGGGTAAATTTTTATTGGTTGTGCATTCTCAGGAGAGTGTGATAATCTATTCAAGGAACTAATTAGACATGGAGCTAAGGACTAGATAGACTGTGAGTCTACTATTTCAAATTTTGAAGCAGGGCAATAGCTAAATGCTATTTTGTTACAACAAGAAGTTTGCAGAAGATAGAACTTTTATAAGAAGTATCTTTTTGGAAGAACATGCTATATCGGGTTGAAATATACATAGTAAATAAAATGAAGGGGCTACATCTCATGGGGAGTAGTTCAGGATTCATGTATCATCCCTAGATTGATAGCAGCTACTGCTCAGGGGGAGCAGGTAGATAAAAGAGACTACTACATATGACAAAAATTATACAGATGGGGAGAGATTACATGTGTTTCCAGTACAAAGAAAGACCATTGGCCCTTTTCCCTTGATGTCAAAGGGGGAGAAAAATTTGTATATCAAGTTAGTGTTTTATCCATGACAAAGGGGGAGATTGTTGCGTATGTTGTCATTGATGTCAAAATAGTGGTAATCATTGATGTCAAAGGAGTTGTGATCAGAGGTGTTGTGATATGGAAGGCATAATGTTGTATATGTTGTCAAAGGAGTGATGATAGAGGAGCAGTGGTGATGATAGATACTATTATATATGTTGTATATGCAATGTTGGTTGCATATGTTGTCAAAGGAGTGATGATTAGAAGTGTTGTGATGGTGATGAAAGTCATGAGCATGTTGTTGGAATAGTATCATCTATACACAGTTGTACCTTATCTTTTGAAGTTCATGGATAAGTGAAAGTTGTCAAGTTGAAGGATATGCTGACATGAAGAAGTTGTGGCTTCTTGTTTTTGGTGAAAACAGTTATGATTGTTGTTTATGGTATTATGAATGTTACATTCATTGCCTCTTGATGAAAAGCATTGCATGAGATATGAAATAAAATGTATAAGGTTTAAACTATCAAAGGCACATGGATTTGTACTGAAGGTGCTTAGAAGATTGTACCGCATTTCACCATAGATGAAGATATGGCCTTGTGGCTTGGAGGTTAGATAGAGATAGTTATGTGGTATGCGTGATTCAAGTTTGAGAGCATAAGAACTTCCACAGAGCTTTTTAGAGTTAGCAGAGTGAAGACAGAGGTGATATAGTGTTGTTACAGTCCCAAAGGTATAGAAGAATGCGTTTCATTTCTCTACACTTGAAGATATGACCTTGTGGTTTGAAGGATAGCTAGAAACAGATCAGAAGAATGCATGATCCAAATTTTAGAGCATAAAAGTTACCGTAGTGGTTTACAGAGTCAGCTGAGTAAGAACAAGTCATGTTGATGTATAAGGTTATCAGAGGTAGTATAGAAAGCCACCACATTTCACTACACTTTGATGTTAAATGTCTTTTCTATTTGAAAGATAAGTTCAAATGGTCAGTATGTATGCTCAGTTTAGGTTTCAAGTGTCCTAGAGTACTGCAAGTATGTTTTTCAATGTTCTATATCAAGATAGTGTAATCAAACTATGTAAGGGATACTGACATCAGTGTTTGTTTTCTTGCACCAACAAGCTAAGGCATGAAATAGAGAAAGGAATGTATGAGAAGGCTTTAATTGTCATATAGTGTTCATGGTATGAACCGCATGATGATATCTCTCTTCTCTGGTACCACATTAGGTCTGGAGATAATGTATGAAAGGATAAGTGTTTGCATTGCTAACATGGCATACTTGAGTGATTGTGCCATGTGTTTGGAATTATGTGCTAGCATAGAAATATGTACAAAGGTGAATTGGGTCCAATAGACCTCTTAGCATGAACCGCATAGTGGGATTTCACTCCTACATCACTGTAGATGATTTGGGAGCCAACAAGCAAGGCCATTGCACGTTTCATGTTACACTTTTCATTTAGGCCAATGAAGATAATGTTTTTGAAGACTTACAGAGGATATATATGAAGGATGGAAATTTGTTTCAATGAGTAAGTATGTGTGTGTGAGAGAGAGTGAGTGTATGTGTGTGTGAAAAGGATGATGATCCAGAAGTTGAAAAGGAACTCTGGAGACTATGATGCATGATTCATAATAGAGGCAAAGTGTATTATGGAGGTGTTTTGAGAAGAGATGATAGAGAAGAGGTGTTGAGATTATCTGAGTAAGTTAATTTCAAAGAATTAAAGGAGATGATGCTACGAAGGTGATTGAACCATCAAAATCAATCAAGGGTTTTGTACAAAGGTTGGACCTTCTTCTTGTAAGTGTTGTAGCACTTTAGGGATTTGTTGCTTCCTTTGGGTTGTGATGTAGAGGTGGAAGGGAATAAAAGACTTCAACAATTTGGTTTCTAAGGTTACTTGGCATGGAGGTGAGTTATATCTTTCCAATGTCCTATCTCCCTAGTCTCTCTAGACCTAGGTCAAGGAGCCAAACATAGACTAAGTTATCAAAGAACATAAAATCTTGGGATAGATCCATAAACCATCTTGGGACATCCAAATAAACCCTTTAAACTCCTTGACCAGGGTCTTGGACAATGAGATGTACTAGTTCTTTCACAACCATATCAAACTCCTTATAGCCCTCTTTTAACAAACTATGTCAAATAAATTTCAACTGTGGCACTGTTCCCCAAAACCAAGACTAGTTTCAAATACCCTTTTGGAAGGTACATCACATATCCCAAAATGACTATACCTTGCTTTGAAATGTGTGCCCCAAAATTAGATTGGTATTACTGTGCAGGGGCTTAATTAGCCCTCTTTTACAAAGGGACTACCCTCAAATGGACTTGAAAACCTGTTCTAATCACTTGGACAGGTGGGATTAGTGACAAAACAAGATATTTTGCAAATCTTGGGCTCCTATGGTCAAACAAGTAAGAATTGTGACTGCTGTCCCACTTTAATGGCCTAACACATGGGTTTGTTAGGCTTGTTCTTGATACAACCCTGCAAAAACTCCACCTTCTGCCTTGGAGATCATCAAAATGATAAAAACAAACATTTTACACTCCATTCCACTAGTTCTATGGAGGCAGAGTCGATGTAATGGGTAGAAAACTCATCTTTTGCCTTCTAAAACCCTAGTTCATGGTTTAAGACCAGCTTACAGAAAATGTGCAATATCTTCCTTCTAATACAATGAAAATGAACCAAACAAAACAAAAATGATAGGTAATTCAATTCTCATTCACTTCTATGTGGTTTCATCTCATGATAGGTTCGTAGAGAGGTACAGTACGGTTTGTAACACGCTAAAACAAAGGAAATTTTAGAAAATTAGTAGAGTTTCTTTGTTTTGTCTTTTAAAACTTCATCATCAACCTTTACATGATGTGTGTGTAGGATTTATGCATTCTTACATTAGTTTCAAATCAGTTTTTGTTGATCTCCAACTAAAAATTAACTCCCCATTCGTTCTAAGACTTCCAAATCATGAAATTTCCACCTTAATGTTACCTTGTTTCACATTGTGTAACTAAACAAGACTCAATACTATGCCTTAGTCATGATATGACCTTATTACATTGTTTTAATAACAAAAGAACATTCTACTCTAGCCCTAGACCACCCTAGGACACTTTATTGGACTCAAAAATGCATAAAAACATGAGAACACAAAGGTGCTCTACACCAGGTTGGAGCCAATAAAGATCTATGTATCAAGGAGTTGTTGCTTCCTTTGGGTTGGAGCCCATAAAATTTGTTGTAAATCTATTTTTTATTTGTGAGGCTAGATTTGGACAGTAGATCCAAGCATCTTACTCTCCGTGACTTTTCCCATCTTGGGTTTCCACATAAATCTAGTGTCATGTGTGTATGTTCTTTTATGATTCATTTGGTTTAAATGTTCAATTTGGATTGAATGCATTTAAATGGAAAGAATTTGATTAAGTACTAATTCACCCCCCCTCAATATTTCTATGTTCAACAGTCTACTTGTCCAGAATCCATGCAATCATTTCCTTTTTCTTACTTGGAACCTGTTGTTTCCAATCTACTTTAGCCTCACCTTCTTTATCATGATCCTCACCATGAAAAGCATATAAATCATAAACAATAAACATAGGAGAGATATCTAACTTCTCTGGTAAATCTACCTCATAAGCATTATCATTTATTTTTTTTGTGATCCTACAAGAACCAATTTTATTGTATTTCATCTTATTGTAAGTTCTCGTGGGAAACCTCTCACTTCTCAGATAAACCATCACTGAGTCACCTTTAATGAATACTTGATGTCTTCTACCAACATCTACTATAGTTTTATACCTATCATTACTTTCTTGGAGCTTCTGCCTCACCTCTTGTGACAATTGCTAAAGATATTCTGCATATGCTTCTCCATCATCACTAATCCTATCTCCAATTAGTAGCTGCACCAAATCTAAAATGCCCTTAGGATTCCTGCCATAAACAATGTGAGATGATGATTTACTCAAACATTGATCATTTTACTAAACTATTATAGGCAAATTCAACTTGTGGTAAGGCCAAGTCCCACTATTTGGGTTTCTCTACAATGATTCATCTTAACAAGTTTCCTAAACTCTAATTTATGACCTCTGTTTGCCCATCTATTTGGGGATGATAAGAACTGCTGAACTGGAGCTTAGTTCCCATCTTTTTCCATAGGGTCCTCCAAAAATGACTCAGAAACTTGGTATCCATATCAGATGTGCTAGTTCTTGGAACACCATGCAATCTAACAACTTCTTTAAAAAAAAAAATTTCCACTCTAGTTGCATCAGTAGTTTTGTTGCAAGCAATAAAATGAGCCATCTTAGAGAAGCTATCAACAAACACAAAAATGGAATCATTACCTCATTGTGTGTTTGGTAACCCTAACACAAAGTCCATACTTAAATTTATCCATGGTCCAATAGGTACTGGTAATGGAATATACAACCCTATATTCTGTGAATGTCATTTAGCCATTTGACAAATCCTACACCTTGTCACATATCTTGTTATGTCTCTTTTCATCTTCGACCAGTAGTATTTGTCTTCTACCAAAGCTATAGTCTTATCCTTGCCAAAATCTCCAACCAACCTACTACTATGAAGCTCTCTTATAATATTATCTCGCATAGACCCAACTGGAATACATAATTTCATTCCTTTAAAGAGATAGCCATCCTACATAAGATATTCACCTTGGATGTGCTTCATGCTGCCAGCTACTAGGTTTTCAAATGTTCCACAATCTCTCAAGAATTACTTGTCAGATTCATATAGATCTTTAATGGCATAAAAAACAATCACCTCATTTTCCATTGTTGTCAATAGTACAACACGTCTACTTAAAGCACCTGCAACTTGGGTCTATTTTCCTGACTTATACTTGAGAACAAAGTTGTAGCCTTGTAGGAAAGAGACCCATTTTGCATGTTTGCTATTCAACTTTTCTGTGTGTTCAAGTATTTCAAGGCAATATGATTTGTAAACAACACAAAATATTTAGGCACTAGGTAATGCCTCCAATGTCTCAATGCTTTCACAATTGCATAAATTTCTACATTGTAGGTTGAATAGTTCTTCCTTACCTCATTCAACTTTTCACTAAAGAAGGCTATGGGTTTACCTACTTGATAAGTACAAGTCCAATGCCCACATGCGAGGCATCACAATCCACTTCAAATACCTTATCAAAATCTAGTAATGCTAAAATAGGAGCTTCCATCACCTTCTTCTTTAGAAACTTAAAACCCTCCTCAGCTTCCTTGGTCCATAAAAATTCCCTTCCTTTGGTGCAATCTATTATGGGTACTACAATACTTCTAAAATTTTGAATGAATTTTTGGTAAAGTGACTAACCCATGAAAACTTCTTACCTCTATTATACTCTTTGGACTAGGCCACTCTAGAATTGCCTGAACCTTTTCTGTGTCCATTTTGACACCATCTATAGAAATGACAAAGCCCAAAAATACTAAACTTTTTTGCATGAATTTGCACTTATTTAAGTTTGCATATAGTTTCTCTTATCTCAACACATCTAATATGATCCTCAAGTGTTGTAGGTGCTCCTCTTTTCTCTTGCTAAAACTAAAATATCATCAAAATAAACCACCACAAACATACCAATGTAAGGACGTCGTATAGTATTCATTAGCCTCATGAAAGTGTTGGGTGCATTAGATAAGCCAAATGGCATAACCATCCACTCATATAATCCATCCCTAGTCTTGAAGGTTGTTTTCCAATCATCCCCTTCTTGAATCCAGATCTAGTGATAGCCATTGTGTAGATCAATTTTGCTAAAGTATTTATCCCCTACAAGCACATCCATCATGTCATCCAAATGAGGAATGGGAAATTGATACTTGATGGTGATTTTATTGATTGTTTTGCTATCTGTGCACATCCTCCACATGCCATCCTTCTATGGAGTTAATAATGCAGGTACAACGCATAGGCTCATGCTCTCCCTGACCGCACCTTACTTTATGAGATCTATCACTTGTCTATTGAGTTCTGCATGGTGGGTAGGACTCATTCTATAAGCTACTTGATTGGGTAGAGATGATCTTGGGATCAAAACAATATGGTGTTGAATATCTCTCTTTGGTGGTAGACCTTCAGGTAACTCATCTGACACAACATCAACATATTCTTTTGGTACCTTTGTTGCTTTTGTTGGTACTGCTATTTCTTCACCATCTTCTTTCTGCACCACTAGTGCATAACAAAACTCTATCACCTTCATTTCCTTGATAAGTTCTATTGTGGACAACATACTCTCAACTTTCCTTTCATCCTTAAGGGGCATTAAAATCACTTTAGAACCTTCTTTCCAAAAAGTGTATGAATTCTTTTACCCATCATGCATTACCTTCCTGTCATTTTGCCATGGCCCTCCCAACAACACATGGCATGCATCCATTGGAATGATATCGCACCATATTTCACCCTTATAAGTCTTTCCTATGGAAAACTTAATTAGACACGTCTTATCAACAGTGACTTCATTTCTCTTTTTAAACCATACAATACAATAAGGATGTGGATGTTTTTCACAGTGTAGATTCAACTTATCCACCATTTCTCTAGAAACCATATTTTTAGAACTGCCACTATCAATAATAACTTGACATACCTTTCCTCCTGAGGTGCACCTAATTCAAAAAATATTTGTTTGAAGCCAAGAGTCATCACAACCTTTAATTTGTGCTTGCTCCTTTTATAGAATCACCATTGATCTTCTCATCATGAGATCCTCGCCCATGTCTAGTAGAAACTCTAGTTCTAACCCTTCTCCTTCATTCTCATGTCATATCCCCAATAGGAATATGCCCTTGAAGCTTGCAATTAAATCTTCCAATTATGCCCTAATTTCTTGCATTTTAGTTTTCTGCTCAAAACCCTAAATTCTGAAACACTTATAGCAGCCAATTAATATTATCAAACATATCAAACAATCATGCCAAATGGTTTGCCAACATCATAATTGAAGTACACAATGAATTACACAATGAAGGACCAATAAGATGCAACCAAATGACTAAAAATATGAGACGAATCTCTGCTATTACAAATCAGATTAATGCAAGGTCAGGATTTACATCAAATCATGGGCAAACACATGCCAAACTTGCCCAGAAGTCTACTATCCATAAAACAGAAATAAACCCTAAGGGTTTACATACCAAATCATGCACTTTGACCTTCCAAGGATGAGATCAACCTCAAGGGATGTGGCACCACGATAAGGGTAGAAAAACCTAGTTTAAATGAACACAATGACACCAAATTTCTACTCTAGAGTGAGTTTCTTAGGTTTGATATAGATCTGCTAGGGTTTGCTGCATCTGAATGATGGAAATGACACCAACAACAACCCCCAAAACTCTTCCCAAGGAAGGAGCTTCAATCCTAGGGAAAAAGCCTAACACAAGGACAACTCCAAACATCAAAATTGTTGCTCCCAAGATGGCAAAGGGGTCTGCTTGACTGAAAGTCCAAACCTGATGCAAAATTGAAGCACAAATCTCCACCAAGATGTTAATTCTACCCTAGGGATGCAAGTCACTCCTCTCCTAGGGATGGTACTCAAGTTCTAGGGTGAAGCCCTAGCTTTAATGTCTCCAAATACTATGAACTTGCTGCTCCAAAACTGACCTGGAAGTCTAATCTATAAATCTGCTCTGCTGTACTTTAAATTTCCAATGAAATGAATGCTTCTCCAAAGCTGATATATTTTCTTCTCTAGCTGGAATGAATGGGGTCATCACCATTCATGATTGAGGGGCCATCTCCTCAATGCAAGACAAAGAGTTGAAACTCTTATGCCAAATAGTAGAACAATGACGAATGAAATGATGCTTGAGTCATGCCCCTAAATGGTTGCTTCCACTTGTATTTGTATGTGATCTCATAGAAGCCTCATGCTGGTTGGCCAGCTTGGAAACCTTGGTGCCCACAATACCTCTTAGCTTATGCTCCATAAAGCAAGTTGGCCATGAAACCATTTCTTATCAACTTGTCGCCAAAACACCTTTCCAAAGTAGGTCGGCCTAGATGAAGTTTATTTTCTTGTTTTGTCTTGAATTGGGCACCCCAAAACATACTCCAATCTCCTCAATGTGAAGTTGGCCTACAAGGTATATGAGATACCAAAAGGATGGTGCATGATCCAAGGCAAGTCGGCCAGTAATGAATGTGTCTTGTCAAAAGGTGACTGCCATAGGAGAATGTGCATGAAATTGAGCCCAAGTCAATACAATGAAGATATGTCTACCTTAGAGATGTCCACAGTGATAGAAAATGGAAAGGAAATGTAAGATGGTGATCATTCCAGAGAAATGGGACATGACATCTTAGCTTGAACCTAGTTCAATGTGGGTTGTTCTCCTTGTTTCCTTTCTTGAATGTGATAGATTGGAAATTCCCTATGACCCTATTCACCACACCTATAACAAATGAAAGGTTTTCATGGGATTTCCCATCATCTACCACCACTATAAGCTCTGACCCTCTAAAATCCTCTTCCTCTTTGTTGACTTTGAGGAACTTGTTGGCTATCTTCTAATTTCTCTATTCCTTGGGATGACTCTCCCCGACTCTAATTCAAACCACCTTGCAATGGAGATGATGTCAATCTCCTTGCTCCTCTATTTCTTTGAAAATATTGACTACTTTGTTTTTCTTCTGCATTTAAAGCTAATTGGTATGCCTCTTCCATACTTTTAACCCTATACATGCTCAATTCATCTTGAATAGAGAATTTTAGACAATTTACATACCTTGTAGCCATTTGATCATTAGTTTCTTGATGCTCCACATGAATGGATAGTTTGTAAAATTCATTTGTATAATCTTGCACAATAGATAAGTTTTTTTTCAAAATTTGAAATCTATGAAAAAGAGTTTGTGCATAGTCTACAAGAAAAAAATTCTCTCTCAGCTTCTTCTCCATTTTTCTCCAAGTCCTGATTTTAGTCTTTCCATTTCTAGTTCTTTCCTTTTGGAGATGATCCCACCAGATCATTGCATGACCCTTTAACTTGGTGCATGCAAATTTCACCTTCTTTTTCTTTGTCATAGTCTTCTATTCAAAGAATTTCCCCATGTCATTCAACCAATCTATTGAAACTCCTCTAGTTTGAGACTGCTTGTATACTTTGAAACTTTAATTTTAATCCCTTCATTTTTTCCTTCTAATTCTCTGAACATCCTCTCTTGAAAAATTAGGTTCTCTAATTGTGCTTCCTCTTCAGCGTCTACATGCTAATCTTCATTTCCTTGGCCTATGTCTTCATCAAAATCATCTCTTCTTGGTCTCAATATCTAATATCATACCTGCAAGTTCTTCTACTTGTCTTTGTAGATCTTTCATATCCCAATGCATCTGGGCAAGACTTGATCTTCCTCTTCCTCTCCAAGCTATCTTCCCACTCTGATACAAAATGATGCAACCAAACTTCACAGCGTAAGATTCAACACTATTATTATTTCCAAAAAATTCATAAACTCAGAAATATTTTCAAATTCTACTTCTCATTCCATTCCATCCTTCTACAACTAAAAATAAAAATAAAATATATACAGAAATGAAATTACCCTTTTTGGTAGTTTTTAGCAACTTTCTAAAATTGTCATTTTTGGTAATTTTGCATCCTTATCCGTATAGCCATGAAAATTGCCAATTATTTGAAACTAACTAAAAGAGAACTAATTTTTAACTTTCTAAGCTAATTGCATGTAAAGTTTGAAAAATAATTAGAAAAAATAACTTGGAAAAATCTCAAAAAATCACGAAGACCTCAATTTGAGGCCCTAGATGATGGAAAAAGGTCCTGAAAAAGTGTCAAAATTGTGACTTATTGAGCTTGCTAGTTTAGTGGGATTTTCAATCAATTCCTCAAGATGTATCTGCCCACAAAATTTCATCTCAAACGAACTCCCAGGAGTCAAAAGTTATGACCTCTAAAAGTTTCTGCATCAGTTTAGGACCCATGGCCTCGACCACCAGCCATTGCCCTCCATCATTTTCTACCACTCCTAGAGACCTCCATTTCTACATCACCTCTGCTCCACCAAACCACTACCCTAGTGATGCTCAACCATCCTACCACCTAATGACCACTTGAACACGACCCTACATAGTCCTAGAGGAATTTTTCTTGCATAAGGAAGCTATTTTTTCAAGCTAATGTAACGTTTACATATAAAAAAGTAGACTTTTGACTTCTTATAGGTTTTGGGAAGCTCTCTCTACCCTCTTTACTATGGATTATATAACTTTTATCTATATTTTCCCCTAAATATTACGTATATTAGGTTGAAGTTCATTTTTATGATAGGCATAACTTTTGTATTAGTAATTTTTTTTAAAGATTAGAAAATCACAAGGAATTTGATGATAATCTTTATTTTTCTATTGACAAAGTTATTTTTTTATTTTGCAAGGATTTGGTTTTTATTGCTAATTCTCCTTGAGTGCAGCCATTTTCATATGATGAAGACCTAAATCAATCTAACTACTAAATCTTGTGTTTAGGATCGTAAATCTAAGAGTTGGTTTCAATCAAAATTAATTATTTAAATCTTAATTTTGGAAATAAATCTTTCTAGTCCTTGTTGGTTGTTTTTGTGTGCAAGATGGTTGTGTATGGTCTCCTCTCATGACACATGGTGATCTTGAGGATCAAAAGTAAACTCTTCACTTGTGTCATCCTAGGATACTAGGTATACTCTTTCCTCACACTTTCAAGTGATTTTGGAAATCAAAATCATGTACTCCTTTTTATTTTTTATTTTTCTTAGGGGTTAAGTGACTTGGATTTCAACACAAAACACTAGCCAAAACCCATGTTTTAATGAGATATAAAAATTCCAATGAGGAGTTATTATTTTGGGCTAAGATAGAATACACTTTATAGTTTTTGAAGTGAAGGAGGAGAGTGGGTTACCCTCTTAGACCATGTCATTAGACAAAAAACTTATTACATAAAATTTATCCTCATGTACCTTCAATTATTTATCTAGGACTAATTTTAGTTGAACCTTGTGTAAGCCTAGACTAGGAAGCCCTTTGATCATTTGTAACTTGTGATCTGCATTTGTAAATGGTTAGCCCCAAGAAGTTACTCAAATGATTTGATATCTTGTAAATTGAATTATACATTGCAGTTGATTGTTTGGTTGAATCTCATATGCAAGACAATCTACATGTTTGCATTAGTCTGTGTTCTTGTAAAATCCTATCTTTTATGACATGTGTGTGTTCTCATCACCCCATTTGACCACCTTTTAGTCCAATGGGGCGAACCTTAGGGATATATATGGCTAGTTGGTAGACTAATCACCATTGGCCATGTTTGTTGGATTGTAAATATGCACTTGGAAGAACTTCAATTAAATTGGTTTATCATTGCTTTCAAACATGAGTATTATGCAAATGATTTGATATCTTCTAAATTACATTATACATTGTAGTTGATTGTTAAGTTGAATCTCATATGAAACACAATCTACATGTTTGAGGACATGGACACATAAATATAATGATATTTAATCTCTACTTGAGTTGAAGAGACCTATGTAATAAAATGAAGTATGCTCTACTTATTTGATTTAATCCTAGTAAATTTCCAAAAGGATGAGTTTAATAAATGTTTATTGAGAGATTTGATACCTCGATGTGAATCAATGGTGTGATTCAAGTTTTCTCATCTTGTCTTAGTAGAATACTATGTTGGTTTCAATACTATTGTAGTTGCATGTTGAAGAGCTTAGACATTTTGTGTGAGAGGTAAATCTACCCACAATTAGGGAGAATGGGTTTGATGTATTTGAATCCATAGATGTTTCATATCGAGTTCATAAAATTTATTGGTGTGATATGTATCCAACTAAATCTTATTGTTAGATACTTACCATTTAAATGGGATGTGGTTGTAGCATGATTGGAAGTCTTGTTCTCATGCTCTCAATATTTGAATTTTCTTGTAAATGGAAAAAATGAATTTAGTTGATTTAAGAATTCATTGTTTTCTTTATATGGATTAGAATTTGTTGTTGGAATTTTCCCCTCTTAGCTATGATTTATGAAATTATATGCTTTGAATTGTGTTCTAGTAGCATCATATAGTAGTGCATGTAAACTAGGTATAAGAAGAGTAATTTATAATTAATTTTTAAAGTGTCCATACGTTGGTTTTAAGCAATAGTTTTTAGGCTTAGGGTAGTTGAAATTCAATGTTGGACATCATTTTTGCACAACCATATTAGTATGGAAATGTACATTTTTTGGTTCACCCTATTGTCTAACATTACATAGAAATGTATTATAAATTATCATTTTTACCTTGGTCAATGTTTTGATGTTTAAATCTTAGTCCTACGCATTGGATAGAGTGTAGGAACTTTAGAGGAACCTCCTCAGTGCTTGGAAATGAGATTGAAGCTAAATTGAACTTAGTGGTTCATGTTTTGCATGTCTTCTTCTCCAAATCCTCCATTTTTTCATAGAAATGAATTTGAATGGCCAAGGGCAATTCTAAAATGCTCTAGGGGCAATTTTAGATGTGACAATGGTGGTTTAAAATTGTTGAGGAGTTTTTATTTATAATAAAACAAGCTATTCTCTCAAAAAGCGGTGTTTTCTAGACAATGATTGGTAAATGACATTTTCCAAAAAAATTCCTTAACCATGGTTATTCATTGGGATTTGCATTTCCTTCCTATTAACTTGGTTTGGTGAAGTTTTATGTGCTTTCATGATCATTCCCTAACTAGAATTGTTGTTATGCCTTTGAGTGAAAACAATTAGTCTCTTGCAAAACCAATTTGGGCTATTAGACCTCCCTATTGTTTTATCACTTTGGCATGTGCTCTTAAGGTTTAGTTGTCATTTCTTTATGATTTCTGTTCTATGATTGTGTTTCTGGCTAAACTAGATATTGAATTGATGTTTAGGGTTTCTCTTGATTAGGAAATAGTGTTCCTTTCGCTTCCATTCTTGTCCTTTTGCCAAAGATGGTGTTAGTGGTCAAGTACCCTACCATTGTGTGGAAACTCTACATTTTGATTTATTTGTTGTCATGATATCATCTTATATTTTTTTTCTGCTAATTTAGTCATGTTTTGTACATTCACATTACATGTTTTAAAGTGCTATTGTATTGTGCCATGACATCTCTAATACATGTGTTATGATACATTTATATTGCAATTATAATGCTAGAAATTTGTTAACACATTCATTGTCTATTAATATCCTTTGTGTACAAAATTGGAACATTACATAGATTACTCATTCTCTAAAACACGCACAATAATATTGTAGATTATTTGTAATATAGAACATGCCCAAACAAATCTTCATACACAAATATTGAAAACACGAAGAGAGACTTGCATACTCAAAGATAAACAATACAAGATTGTTCATTAATCATAATGCACCCACATCACAATTTAGTCATTTTAACAAATAATATTAATATCTTCTCTAATTAAATGAGTTTGACCGACATTACATTTTCAACAACAAACTCCCAATAATTACTACTATTTGCATATTTTTGTTCTTTGGAAGCACTCTACTTAAATATCATCCATTTCAATGGTCAAACAATCAATAGTAATTTTACACCTCATTCACAATAAAAAGTGTTAAATATTTGTCCTATTTTTATTGGCCAAAATTGACCTTTGACTGTTGAAGTGGATGATATTTAAGAACAACCCCTTACAAGTTATACTTGCATATCCGATCACATTTCCAATTCTCTTCTTTGGTTCTCTTGTTTTTGATCATAGATCACGGAGTGTGATCCCAAACATTGAAGAAAAAACTTTCACACAGTTAAATCCTCAAACACTCAAAATATCAGTCATACATGATGTTAGTGAAATTCTCGTTTGTGCTTTACTTGAATAATTTTTATAATCATAATTGTAAAATTTTGTTCTGATCAGTAAATTTTGCAAAATATGAATTTTATTTCAATAAACTCCGAGCACAGAAAACAAAACATCAGCAGCTACAATAATAAGCTCATTACAAATTAAATCAAGACACATATACTATTGTATATTGGGAAATTCGTAACACTTAGCTACATATCTCGAAGCATTGGCCTCTGTTAGGGCCACATATGGGAATGAACTGGCAACATTCGTAGTCAAAACAATCGTCATCAGAGGAGCAAGCTCTATCCTGGCAGTCAACTTTCGCGGAAACCATAATTCCCAAATCAATAAAATCATCACAATCAATATTACTAGCAATTTCCTCACAAACAGAACTGCTATTGCCATTTTGTTGCAGATAAGAGTTTGAATTTGTATGCTTACTACCATGGCCTTAAATAAGTGGAGTTGTCCATCGTAATTGTCGCATCTATTTAAATTTAATGGGTATATACCGTCCGTTTGAAAGAAGATAAGGATTATTTACCAATAAGGAGATAAGCCGTCTAACAATGCCGTCTTAAAAAAGGTGACCCAGTCACTCATACTATATTGATAAAAACAGAAATAGAAATATCCAGTTGAAAGGAGAGCAGCATAACCGCCGAGAAACAAAAACAAAACATAACACGGTTAACACCCATCAGAAATGCGTCACGAGGAAGAAACAAAACATAACACGGTTAATTAATTTATAGTAAGTTTATCTCATTACTCAATTAGATTTAGATTTAGCTTTTAGCTAGTTGTTTTATTAGTGCCTGCTTTCGGCCAGGTACTATTGCAATGAGTTCACACTTATCTAGTTATTAATCTATTTGATTGTAAACAATTAAAAGAAAGGATTATTTTTCTTGTCCGACAAATTTGATTTAAATTTGTATTTTTTTTATGTCAACATGATAAATTTTTAACAAAAACTTATTGAAAAATGATTTATCTGTATTGTCATTGACTAAAAAAAATGACAAATTGTGAAGAGTGCAACAAAAAACAATAAAAACAGAAATACAAATATCCAGCTGAAAGGAGAGCAACATAACCTCTGAGAAACAAAAACAAAACATAACACGGTAAGTTATTTATAGTAAGTTTATTCATTACCTCCTCCACCGCGTCTATGCAAATGCACTTAGATTTAGCATTTAGCTAGTTGTTTTATTTTACTTGTGTCTAGTAAACTATGTGGAGACCCAATAAAACAAAAAAAATAGTGGCTAATTTTTTGGTCAGTTAATGCCATTTTTAATCTGCAAAAAATATTAATAATTAATAATAAATATAATCTTCTTTGGTCTTTACAACAACACTAAAAAACATAAATAATATTTTAGGCATATGTCTATTGTTTCTCATATAGGTGTGGGTATTTTAGTGGTTGCTTCATGACTTTAGAATAGATGGCATCATGAATCCATGCAACACCACACACCACTAACTTGATTTAGTTCAAGTCCTTTCTTTGCTTTTCGAGCCCTTACTAACATTTTTTCTCTACCTTTTTATTCTATAGAATTCATCTCAAACTTGGGATTTTCCCATATGGTTTTAATAGTTGTGAATTATGATTTTGCGATGGTGTGAAGCCCGTGAATGTTTCTAGTGTGGTCAATGTGATGAAGTATGAAATTTTAGGGAATAGCTTGAGTAATGAGGCATTTGGGTATTTGTTCGTTTACAACCAACTTTATCCCTTTGTTGGTTTGTAGAACTACACCTCTAGTATTGACCATTGTGTTCATCTTACAAGTAATTTTAGGCTACATGCATTCTGGGTCACCTAGTGAATGGTAAAACTAGATTCAAAATATATGTCCAAACATATATGAATATTGAAGTATTTTTTTATAAGCTCATGTGCATAGTATTTATATGAGTGTTACATTTTAGCTTTCAAGGTGGTGTTGTTAGTACTAAGATGTTCTATATATATTGAATCTATTTTTTCGATTTAACTAGTTTATTTGTCTTTATTTCTATATAGGGACAAATGTTGTTCATGATCATTAACATTGCTATAGTAGAAATGGATTGGTATGTATTCTAACAAACTGTGAAGTCTATTTGACTAAACTTTATAACATTGTTGGTATTATAGTAAAAGGTCCTTGAAGGAAAAAGTTCCTTTCAGATATGGGTATTGTTAATCAATGGATAACCCCATCAAACAAAATGAATGACCAGTATCATACAAATACGACCCTAAAAATAAATGAAAAGGGAGGTAGTAGTTATCATATGGTAGTATAGTAAATCATATTTTCAGTCATACTATTTCTTACTTGTACATAATAATATTATACTAATCAATTAATTATTCCATTATTCATTTAGGTTGGTGGATTCATTTTGGTTCTATCTATAGAATATAATTCATCTATACCAAGCATATCCTAGTAGCCTACAATCATTATTGGTATGGATGTTCCATACAATTTTCTATTACAGAGTAATACTCCTTCAAATATAATTATAAGTATTTAAGAACACACTATTAGGGATTCCAATTCAAATATAATGCATTTGGTAAAACTGAGTGATATGGATGCTTAATTGCATTGTTCCTGAGAATTAAGTGATATGGATTCTTAATTTAAAAAGAATGTTGTATTTGATAAAATTGTTTAGTACTTTTGAAGTTCTCAACCGAATGAACATTTTACCTTTTTGTATATGATTTTGATTGTGTCTTGGTTGATCTACAATAAATGTACATGTCCAACGTGATCAAGTTTATTATTAACATGGATGTTGAAGAATGTTGTAAAATAAGTCACATGATTTATATATTTTCTACTTTTTTTTTTATCAATTTTCATTTAATTAAAATGTAATTATCTAAAGAAATTGAATTCATGGAAAACTAATTTACATTTGTTTTATTTTGTTTGTTGAAAGGCATGCATATTCTTTGGGCTATTTAACTCTCTATCTTTGTACTCAACTTTTGAATTCTTTCTGTGGTATGTCATTTAGAAAATAATTGATTTCAAAACTATTTTTTTTATAGGTCATTTCTTCTAGAGAATGGCTATTAATTTCAAAGTATAAAGCATTAGCAAGGACCTAATCTCAAAAGGTTGACATTGTTGAGGATCTATACAAATAAACACATTCATAATAAGATGGAAGAATGATAAATACCAATATGATCAAGTATTGACCATTTGGGATAGTAGTCATTTTCATTTTTTTTAATCATCTTAAAAATGATGGTAGATATCATCTTTGTAATTGTCTTTATTTTGCAATGTCATTGAAAGGTTACCATTAATATTATCCTTATCATTTGTATTTTTTTAAAGTGAGTTGCTAATAGATTTTTATAAAACATGCTTGAACCATCACGTTTTAGTTGGAAGCCACAATAAATGATAAGTTTTAGGTATGGATGATTATTATATTTTATGTTTTATGGAATGATCATTTTGTTTGTTGCATGGTCAAAGAAGATTGATTGGTTAGTAATTTTTAACTTGGTCAATGTTTGCATAAGTTTGGTTAAGATATTTAGTTTTGTGCTATTCTTCATGGTCATAAGATCAAGGACCCTAATGCATTGCATGAAAGAAAATTGTGCACAATATGAAGACCATGTATGGAAGGGAAGACAAATCTAGTTGAAGGTATTGTTGTATTATAGTTGTTGCATTTTTTTCCACGTTTATAGTTGAGATGGTATCAAATATTTCTTCCTTTTCAATCCAATATGGGCCATTACCATAATCATCCTCATTAGCATACGTGGAGTAATTTTTAGGCGGGGTCTGATAGAATGTATAAGTAACTTGATCATGCTATTCTTTTAGCATAGTCCTTTTCTTCATTTTTCAGTTGTTTCTATCTTCTATTGGAGCATTCGATGGATGCTTTCCTTTATGACCACTTTCCCATTCAATTTTGCATTGAATGAAAACTTGCTAAACCCAAGGCCAACAAGATTTGATTCCTTCTTTTCACTTCCTTATTGACTCACCAGACCATATTGGCCCACATCTGATGTGTCTAAAATCTTGATCTTTGGCCCTCTTAGTAGATAAGTTGGATTGATTATCACATACAATTGTACTATCAAATGCACCTCCCATTTCTTACAAATCTATGGCTATCGTGTTAGGAAAAGTGTCTCAACCTCGCAACAACAAAAGGTTACTATTCTTTCCAATTTTGGTCTTTTTGAATACCCTTTATCTTGAAGAATGGTCTAGAACCTTCAAAGTTTCCAAAAAGGCTAAAAATTATGGGACTTACTATTTTTAGTAACTCTACATTTAACCTCGGATTGACCTGATATTTTCCCAAAAGGTGCGATACTGCTAAGTAAACATCTTGGGTGAGTTTCAACTCAAGAACATACTCAGATTGCGAGATATTAATGTTTCTACTTTTTGAAACTATCAGAAAAAGTTTCAAACTCAGTTTTGAGGCGCTTAAAGGTCCCTAAGCACCCTGAAGGTTGTTGTAACTAGAAAAGAAGGTTATAGATTGATAGATCTCTTCATGAGATTTCTGATGCATCAAAGTCATCAATCAGACACCCGGATCAAAAGTTATGACATCTGGAAGTTGGACCTCCTATTTTTGGGAAATGTGACAATGTGTTGGACACTAAAAAGAGTTATAAAGGGGAGAGTTACATGTGGTGGTGTGTGATTTGGCACATCACAAGGCATCTTTGATTAGAGATAATTGGGGCACCACTTTTGGGTGGTTTTTTGGCTCATGGTTTTGTAATTACCGTTGGTGGTTTACTGTATTGTATCTCCTATATATTATGAGCTTGAGATAGAGGTTGTGTGTAAGATTCTTATAGATATTGAGTTACCTCCGAATCTCTGGTTGGTTATACTCCTGTGAAAGCTTTCTTTGCAAGTATATTGTAATATTCTTGATTCCTAAATAATATATTTGGCGGCTTTGGAGTGTGGGGTTTTTTACCCAAAAGGGTTTTCCCCACATATATCTTATGTTGTGAGTTTTGTATTTGCATTTGGATGTTGTTATTACCTTTCTGTTAATGTGAATCTTAATCTGTAACTGTTAAATTTAAAATTTGCATAAATCTTTCCTCAATAGATTAGTGTAGGAAGTGTTTCCACATACCTTGCTTCCTTTCAGCTGGTATCAGAGCCTAATCACCTTTGGTTCTAGTTGTTGGGCAGAGGGTCTTTGAGCTAATCTTCATTTGAGTGGGAGATTGTGTAGAGGATTTTGAAATCTTTGTTGCAGGATATAGATGGTGAGCATATTTGGGAGGTTTGATATAGAGAAATTTAATAGAGGCAAATTTGAGTTATGGAAACTCAAAATTGAGGACTTATTGGTGGATAGAGATCTATGTAGTATCTGGGTCCATGCCATCGAGCATGAAACAAGAAGATTGCGATTTGATGAATCGGAAGGCCAAGGGTCTAATAAGATTTTGTTTGTCTGACTCGGTGCTCTTGAATATCCATGAAGAGAAAATTACAAAAGATCTTTGGAAGAAACTTGGAGATGTTTATCAGGCTAAATCCTTGGTGAGCAAGTTATTCCTGCAAAGTAAACTGTATTCTCTGAGGATGGAAAATGGAGGATTTGTTGCTGATCACTTGAATACATTTAATATACTTATAATTTCCCAGTTGACCTTCATTGGTGTGAAGATGGAGGAGGAGGATTGATGTATGACATTACTGTGTTCCTTACCAGATTCATGGGATCACCTTGTTATGGCCATTGGGAGTACCACTACCACCTTCAAGATGGATGAAGTGGTTTCTTCTTTGTTGTCTGAAGAGACGCGGAGAAAGTTTTTTGAATCGATTAAGGAGGATCTTGTGGTTCATGGTAGATCTAAAGAGAAGGGAAAGAAAAAGGATAAGAAGAAGGAAGAAAAATGAAGATCTAAAACTCATGGGAGATCTAAGTCTGCCGGAAAGTCCAAGGCTCTGTGTTGGAACTGCGACAAACCTGGTCACTTCTACAAGGAGTGCAAGGAGGAGAAAAAGAAAAATAAGAACTATGATGTGGATTGTAACAAGTCCTATCAAGATGAAGGAGAAGCATTTGTCGTTGCCTTGGAAACACATGCATCTGAGGATGTGTGGCTTATTGACTCTGGTGCATCTTTTCACATGATGGTAAAAGAAAGAAGATGAGTCCACTTCTCGTGGAAGTTTCAGACTTAGCCAAGAATTTGAATTTGGGAAAAGTGAAACGGGATCCCGCTTTTTATGAAACGGAATCCCGTTTTGCTTCGGGACCTTGAGCCAAAAGTGGGATCCCATTTTCTAGAAAGTGATCCTATTTTCTGCCAATGGGATCCCATTTTAGAAATGGGATCTTGTTTTAGAAATGGGATCCCGTTTCTACAAAACTGATGTAGGAACTTCCAGAGATCATAACTTTTGACTCAGATGTGGATTTTCTACTAGATTTTACAGGTGGATGCGTTATGAGGTGGAAAGTGGTTTCGCAACTGACCCTAGTGGGTTGGACCACGTCTTGGCACTTTTTCGGGGCTTGAAACTTTCATCTTGGCCCTCAAAATAGCAATTTAGTGTTTTTTTCTAGATTTTTAAAAAGTTGCTTTTGTAATAAATTGAAACCCATGTTTCAAATTTAGAATATTAGTTGGCATTTCATCCTACCTTAGTTTTAAGAAGTTTTTGGGAAAAAATAGGATTTTCAAGATATGATTGTAAAATTACCTAAAATGGGAAAATCTGACAATTGTTGAAATCTGCCAAAAAAGGTAATTTTTTAATTTTTTTGTTGTTTTTGGATATAAGAGAGTTTTCTCTCATTGTAGCAACAGAGTTGATGAATAGAAGTTTTTTTATGTTCCAGTCTTCAAATCTTTGGCTCTCACATGATTAATGGCAAAGTTGTATTGAGTGTATGTTTTATGCTACATAAAAAATGGGATCCCATTTCATAAAAAGGTTAAAATATTTAAAAAAACTAAATGGGATCCCATTTCTTAAAATTTGAATTTATGGCCTAGTTTTTTCTATGGGTTTTGGGTCAGAAAAAAGGCTTGGGAACCCGACCCTTGGCTTTGGACCTATTTTGATCTGCAACTTGAAGGTCATGTCAATGCCACTAAAAAGAGTGACTTTGGACATATGTCTGAGGACGTCTTTTACATAATTGTTTGACGAAATTAAAACCCATTGTAGATGAGATTATGTAGATTCCAAATATGTAATTTTTTACAACTAGATATTTTTTTCTATTTTTCAAATAATCTTTGATGAAACTGGTCCATAAACTTGAAATATCAGGTTTTATTATTATTTTAACAACCTTTTATTAAAATAATTTTTTAAAAAACAAATTATACGTCAACAATCTTTGGACAATTCTTTTCAAGTTGAAAAAAATAAAAAAATGTTAAGTTTAGGTCATCTTATGTGTGACATACATGAGGGATTTTCAAAACAACATTTACGACCAATAAAAAATTTTATATTCAAAAAAGAATTACAAAAAAAAATGTCATCAACAATCTTCAGTGTGTTACAGATCTTTTTCCCAAAAGGATTCAGAAAAAGACAATTATTTAGGTCAAAATATGGTTGACGTACACGTGCATGGTATGGTAAAAAAAGGACTTTTAAATAGTGGTTTTTAAACATACCTATTGGAAACTAATTTGTATCATCTGGGTATTAAAATAAATTACATATTTGGAAACTAGACTCCGAGTACTACATTTCATATTACTAACTTTTTTTAAGATTCAATATTTAAGTGCTTCAAATTTTTAGGTCAATTGTGACAAATTCTGAAAATCAAGGAAAACACTTCCACTTTTTGGTCAAAAAGTGGACACAACTTCTTGCACACACCCATGACCTCGCATTGGGGTTAGTTTTCGAAGTATGTAGAATACGGTGGTGGAAAGGTATACTTGGGTGATGATTCTCACCTAAAGATTGTTTTCTATGGAATAGTCTTGATTCGATTTCCTGATGGACGAGTGAAGGGGATCAATGGTGTTCTGCATATCCCTAGTTTGGCACAAAACTTTCTTTCTATAAGTAAGTTGAATGATGTGGGTGTGTATATTGTTTTCTCAAATGGAGGATGCAAGATGACTAGAGGATCTATGGTGTTGGCTAAGGGTGTTCAGATTGGCACTCTGTTTCAGCTTGATGCATGCACAGTTCAATGCAATAGTGCCTCTATTTTCAAGAAGAGAGTTTAAGAGCTTCATCCTCACCATTGGAACTAACAGTGAAGAGGACTGTTGCATCTATTTTCGATGGTCATACTTTCTGGGTACCTAAGGGTGCTCATTTTATGGAGATGAAACTTCTAGCTAAGAAGATAATGTTATGGCACCAAAGGCTTGGTCACATTGGTGAAAAGGGCTTGATGACCTTGAAAAATAAAAACCTTGTTAAGGGTATGAGAAATTGTAATCTTGAGTTTGATTTTTGTAAATATTACATCTATGGTAAAAAAATATTGTGTTCAATTTTATTCCATTTCTCACAAATCTTCTAAGGTGTTGGACTTGATTCATTTTGATGTGTTTGGTCGAGTTAATGTTCCTTCGATTTCAAAATATGTTTACTTTGTTTCATTCATTGATGACTATAGTAGAAGGACATGGGTGTATTTCTTTAGAAGTAAATCTAAGGTCTTTAATAGATTCAAGATTTGAAAGCTCTTGTAGAGAATTAGAAGGATAGAAAGATTAAGTGTTTGAGGATTGAAAACGGTCGTGAGTTTTGTTTAGTAGATTTGAACAAGTTCTGTAAAGAATAGGAAATTGAGAGGCACAAGACAATTTTGTATGCCCCTTAGCAAAATAGAGTTGCAAAGAGGATTAATAGAATTTTGATGGAGAGGGAAAGGAGTATGCTAAGTGGAGCTAGCCTTGAACAAAAGTTTTGGGGTGAAGCTGTTGCTACCACTTGTTACCTGGTTAATAGGTCTCCTACATTAGTGCTCATTGATAAAACACCTATGGAGGTGTGGTCTGGTAAAAAACCTTCATTGAGACACATTGGAGTATTTGGTTGTGAGGTATATGCACATGTGCCTAAGGAGAAGAGGTCTAAGTTGGAGAACAAGGTTGTGAAGTGTATCTTCATTGGTTATGGCATCGGTGTGAAAGGGTATAAGCTTTGGGATCTAGTGGCTGACAGAGTTCTGTATAGAAGAAGTGTGATCTTCAGAGCTCACTCAATCCTTCTTCTATTGTCTTGTAGCTAGAGAAAGAAGAGAAGAAAGAGGATGTGGTTCAGCTTCCTTCTACCCCTGAGAAATTTGATCCAAAAATTTTTGTTGGACCTAATAATGAGGAGAGCTCTAGTAGCTCTGAAATCTCAGAAGAAGATGAAGAACCTCAGCCTCAATATTTGAGGAGGTCTACATGGATAAGGTGGCAACCTGATAGGTTTGGCTATTTATTGCATGATTACAATTGTATTTTTGCTTTGATTTCTAACACTAATGAGCCTAGGACCGTGAGCAAGGCTATGGGTATGAGTGATGTGGATTCCTAGAAAGAGGCCATGGAAGAAGAGGTGGCTTCCTTGAAGAAAATTAATATTTGGGATCTGGTGCCCTTGCCTGATGGACGTAAACCTATTAGATGCAAATGGGTGTTCAAGAAGAAATTTGGTTCAAATGGTAGTGTTGAGAAGTTTAAGGCAAGGTTGGTCACGAAGGGTTATTCCCAGGTTGAGGGAATAGATTATGGCGATATTTTCTTTCTTGTTGCAAAGCTGACATCTATCAGATTCTTATTATCACTTACTGTAACATATGATTTAGAAGTTGAACATATGGATGTGAAGACAAGTTTCCTTCATGGTGACTTGGAGGAAGAAATCTATATGTCACAGCGAGAGGACTATGTGGTAAAAGGTAAATAAAATATGGTTTGCAAGTTGAAAAAGTCTTTGTATGGTTTGAAGCAATCTCCTAGGATGCGGTACCAAAAATTTGATGCATTTGTGTTGAGTTTGTGATTTATGAGATTGAAATCAGATCATTGTGTTTACTTTAAAATGGATAATGATTGCATTCTCATTATTGCATTATATTTTGATGATATGTTGTTCATTGGGAATAGCAAAAGTTTGATTTCTAATTTGAAGTCTCAGTTATCAGCACAGTTTGAGATGAAAGATCTAGGGGTAACAGGTACATCCTTAGAATGGAAATTAGAAGAGACGGAGCTAATAAAAAACATTGGCTAGGCCAGAGTAAGTATGTGATCACCATGTTGTAGAGATTCAACATGGTAGCTTGTAGACCATTGACAGTTCCTGTTACGATGGGGACAAAGTTATTCTCTGCAAATTATTGGAAGTCTCCTTTAGAGATGGAGGATATGATAAGAGTTCCTTATTCTAGTGTAGTTGGTAGGTTGATGTATGCTATGGTCTGTACAAGACTAGACATTGCTCAAGCAGTGGGAGTCCTTAGTCAGTTTATGGCTAATCTTGGACGGGTACATTGGGATGCAGTGAAGAGAGTGTTTAGATATTTGTTGGTTACTTTCAAGTATTCCTTATGTTATCATGGCTATCCTATAGGACCTCGGCATTCACTTTGTATTTGAGGATTTGTGAATTCAGATTGGGTAGGTGACATTGATAGCAGGAGATCCACCAGTGCTTATGTGTTCATTATGTTTGGTGGTTCTATTAGTTTTCCACTACTAAAGCTGAGTACATAGCAAAAATCTATGCTTGTAAAGAAGCCATTTGGCTTAAGAGATTGTGTTCTGATGTTGGGTTTGATGCAGGGAAGATTACTATTTATTGTGACAATTAGAGTGCCAAATGTTTGGCAAAAAATCCTACTTTCCATGCGATGACTAAGCATATTGATGTCCAGTACCATTTTGTTTGTGACACAGTAGAGGATGGGAAGGTAAACTTGGAGAAAGTTGACACTTTGATGAATGTTGGAGATTCTTTGACAAAACCCATGAGCATAGAGAAGTTCAGATGGTGTTCAGAGTCTATGGGCCTCTCAGCCTCTAGCAATTAAATCATGTTGTTGATACTCCCTTTGCTCTTGCAAGGTGTTCGACAAGTGGGAGAATGTTAGGAAAAGTGTCTCAATCTTGCAACTATGAAAGGTTACTATCCTTCCTAGTTTTGGTCTTTTCAAATGCCCTTTATCTTGAAGAATGGTCTAGAACTTTCAAAGTTTCCAAAAGGGCTAAAAATGACGGGACTTACTATTTTTAGTAACTCTACATTTGACCTCAGGTTGACCTAAAATTTTCCCAAAAGGTGCAGAACTATTATGCAAACATTTCAGGTGAGTTTCAACTCAAGATCATACCTAGATTACGAGATATTAAAGTTTCTATTTTTGAAATTGTCAGAAAAAGTTTCAAACTCATTTTTGAGGCACTTAGATGTGTTGGCAAGAGACACTATATGGATTCATGGTTGTTGTCATTGATGGAAACAAAGGTCATCCCACATATCCGCAAGTCATGGTGTGTCTCCACCAGAAGTCAGAACGAAGACTGTTGTGGTCCAGTGAACAAGAACTGAGCATGTGGCAAGGTCACACAAATTGGTCCGGATCTCTCAGAGGAAGTGTCTTGGTGCAGTACGGATTTGGGGAAGTCAAAAGGACTACCTTGAGTAGTATATTCCAAGGATTTAGCCTCCGGTGATGGACAAGAAAGAAGATATGAATAGTTGAGTACCGGATTCCTAAAAGACAGTGAGAACAGAGGAAGAACTGACTGACAGAGTATCAGACTATTTTCTGGATGTGTTACTGTTGATGGTAAAGGTTGTGAAGGCATGAATCATGTTTGGCCGACATGATTAATGATATCTACAAGTATATGCTTGATCCGCATTACTTGATATGCAAGGATTCAGCCGACAAAACAAAGTTTGTGAGAAGATAGACTATTTCGGGTGTCGACTAGAAAGATAATGAAATCACTAGTGCGGATATAAATAGAGGATGGATTTTGTTGTGAGAAGGGTAGTTGAGTTATGGGGTATGCGAATAAGTGCAGAGCAGAACAGAAGTAATAAGAAAAATCTGGTATGTGAAAGAAAAGCAGAAAAAGAGCAAAGGAAAGATGAAGTACAGCAGATCAGTATACAGAGCCTAATCGGAACTGAACTCCAACATATGTAGATGCTTCCAATCAGTTCAAGTATTGTATAAACATTCTTTTGTAGACAGTGTGTCTCCTTGTAGGTAGTGTGCCTCTTTGTGAGCAGTGTGCTCAGGCAGTGAGCCCTAATTGGCAAGTGCCATTTTGTAATTCCTTATTCTTCTAACAGAGAATAATCTTTGGGTTAATCACCTCGTGGCTTTCTCCCTTAACCGGGTTTCCACGTCAAAAATACTGTGTCATGTGTTTCTCATTTCATGGTAATGTTTGTTTGTTTGATTCAATGCTGCTCTGATTAATAAGAAAGTTCAAAAGAAGAAATAATTAGGATAACTGATTCACCCCCCCTCTCAGTTATCAACAATTGGTATCAGAGCCAAGTTCCTCCGAATAGAGCCTAACAGCTTGAGGAAGATCTTGGAGTTCAAATGGATGCATATGGTTTAAGGGAGCAACTCAAGACTGCCCTTGAGGATCTTGAATAGTCAAACTCTGAAGTCAATGAATTAAAGGAAAGACTCAAACAGGCTGATGAATTCATGAGAGAACTAAAAGACAAATTAAGTCTCTCTATGAAAAAGAGAAAGGAGCTGCTCCAACAATTGGCAAGACAAAGTGAAGAAAGCAATACAAATGAAGAATTGATTGAGAAAACCAAGTTATGTGAAAAGTTATCAAAAGAAGTCATTATGTTAAGACATGAAATGGAATCAGGAACTATAAAGTTTACTCAAGAGATTGAAGAAAAAAGAAAAGCTGAAGACAATCTAAGATAATCTCTTAAAGAGAAATCAAAAGAATGCCACCAGATGGACAGGATTATCAGACATCTTGAATCTAATCTTGAAGATGCCAAAGATAATGAAGAAAAACTTGAGGATCAAATTGTCTCTCTCAAAAGAGATCTTCAAACAGCAAATGAATATAAAGAAAAATTCAAGATAAGTTCTGCCCAACTTGAAGTACTTCTTGGAAGTCAAAAGAGGACAGATGACAAGTATGGTTTGGGATATGAGAAAGGAGAAAGCTCTGGATCCGGTCAAAAGAATTTTGGATCAAAAAATCTAAGGAATAGGCCTAGAAGACCTCCAGTAAGACAACCCAATGCTCAAAGATATCCATCCTTCAATGGATACTGCCACAGCTGCAATCACTTTGGTCACAAAGCTAATCAGTGCAAAAATAGAATGAATCAGACTAATTCATCCTTCTCCGAATAGTGCTTTAACTGCAAAAGGTATGGACACAAGTTTCATGAATGCAGAAATATGCAAATAAACAAATCATTCAATGGTAGATGCTTTGCATGTAATAGAATAGGTCATATGGCTAATCAATGCAGATCAAGAGGCTATCAGTCAAATATGCAAAGAAATGTTGTTTGTCAAATCTGTAATAGGTCCGGTCATAATGCAAAAGTTTGCAGAAGCAAGAATCAAGACAAAAAAGGTCCAGTGTATAATCAGAATCAAGACAAGGGTAAACAAAAGATGAATGCAGATGAAGTTAGGAATCAGATGAACAAGATTTGGGTAAAGAAAATTTTAGAGAAGGTAGAGGTTGGATCCGCACCAGACTCTGGTGCTGATACTCCTTCCGAAAACTAAAAAGTGAGCTCTGGCTCAGGGGGAGACTCATAGAAAATCCTGTTCCTCCAGCCAATCAAGTGGTGCCGGATGTGGCACAAGATGTGGAGTAAAGGGTTTGAAGGTATAAGTCTTGAGATGATCCAGATAAGATTTCAGAGGTCCGCATGGAGATGTAAAGAAGTTGTGATTGATCAAATAAGACCTATTCCGAGAGATGCTCCAGAATGACAGAGGATTACAAAAAGGATCCGGAGAGATTCAGAAATACATTGTCTTATTGTGCAGATTGGACAGAGTGTTTGGGATGTCCTTGTGATGTGTCATGTTGATTTATTCATGTTTGGAAGATCCGCATGATGTTCATAGATCAGGACTGATCCGGTATTCCAAGTTATCTGAATAAGGCAAACTGGAACAATGTAGGTCGAGCATTTATTGCAAACAGATATTAGGGTTTGTGAAACAATATAAGGGATTTCTCAATAATCACTTGATCATTCCACACCCAAGAAGAAGCGAAAAGTGGAGCTCTGCAACAAAATTCATCAAGTTCACCGAAGATCACTTGCAGAAGTTACTACATACAGAAATCAATCCAACCACTCCATATATCCAAAGGTGCATAAGGTATTTTACATTTTCAATATCTCACTGCAAATCTTTGAAAAATGGCTACTCCAAATATAGTTAAGATCTCTGATAGACCTCGCCCCACATTTAAGAAACATCCATACAAATCTTTGGAAGTAGATCCACTAGGAGCCTTCTCCAGTGTTCCACATGGTGTATTGCATACGGAGGACATTAGGGTTTACATTCATGCAAATTTTGAAGACTTTGGAGAATCAAAACTGATGGATATCTATCACAAACAGTTGATAGATGACTCCTTTGAGATTAAACCTCAGTACAAAGCCATCTGGGACAAACACTTTGCACAGTGCATCCATTTCCCCTGTTTTGAAGAAGATGAATGGGTCCGGTATGTACTAAGTAGAGTGCATGACAACTTCCTATGGTTGAACAAGCCCTTCAAGATCACCAAAGATGCAATTAGGGCTGTAACTGGTCTACACTCATCCGGTGGATTACCTGTTCTCAAGTCTGTCAAAAATCAGACAGTTAGTGATGCAACTGGATCTAAGTTTGACAAGAGAGCTATGACAGTTGAAGACATCACTGAACCGGATATCGAATTTGCATCTATGATAATTGGTTACAAAATCTATCACTCCAGTAGGGAAAATTCAGTACCAGGAACTGCAATCTACATAGCTTATCAAATGTTAAAGGAGAATGCAGACTATGACTTGTGTGAGCTTCTTGTAAACCAACTTTTTGAAAATCTGCAGAAGATCAAGAAGGACAAGAAAAACTCCTTCAAGTACAGCAATTTGATCCTTTGTCTCTTCTTTTATTACATGAATGAGCTTCCCGGATCCAATGGATGGATATGGCAGAATGACAGACCGGTTGCCATCCAAATCAAAGATTATTTGCATGGACTTGGGGATGCTAAAGCAAGAAAAATAGCTCTATGGGGATATTTCAAGAACTTCCAGAGCATGATGCATGCAAGAGAAAGAATACCCCAATCCCTTGTTGAAAAGTACAAAGACACAGTATGCTTTATGGTAGAAATAGATCAGTGTCTAATGGAGGCAGGAGAACCAAGAATTGTGTGGATCATGCCCATGGGGTATGAAGTGGATGAACAGATAGTGGAGCTGCATGTTCAACACATGCTAAGTCAGCCTAAAGATCCAAAGGCAGAAAGGTTCGGAACATTTGAGGAACTAAGTATAAAAATTCATGTTGAACTCAGAGAACAGGAGATCAAGAGGAAAGTTAGAAAAGAAGTAGAACACATAGCACAAGGCCTTGGAATCTCCATGGAAGCACTTGATGCTCACCAGAAGAAGAAGGAAGGGGATGAGAAAGAGAAGAAGAGGGCAGAAAAGAAAAGTGAAGAAAGTGTTCC
This sequence comes from Cunninghamia lanceolata, assembly GCA_027924645.1. Classification (NCBI taxonomy): domain Eukaryota; kingdom Viridiplantae; phylum Streptophyta; class Pinopsida; order Cupressales; family Cupressaceae; genus Cunninghamia; species Cunninghamia lanceolata. Next base: position 1,645,722 of record BSBN01000892.1, read on the forward strand.
AGTTGAAACTTCCACCCGGACCAGATCATCAAAAAGATCTGCACCTCCCACAACCAAAAGCTTAGAACCGGAAGTCCAGGCATCCAGTAAAAGATCTAAGACAAAAGCCACAAGGGCTTATGAAAGCCAAAAGGATGAAGAGGAAACTAAGTCAGATGAGGGAGTAAAAGAAATAAAGAAGCAGAAGAAGAAAGGATCCGGTAAACCCTCCACAGGCCAAGACAAGGAAGAAATGACAGAGGAATTTGTTGAAAAGCCCACCCTGTCTCTAGACAGTGTAGTCAAATCAGTCACTGTGGATGGGAACCTTCAACCAGTGGCTGAATTCTATGATGACTACAATGAAGCAGATCAAAAGATCCTGCAGGAAGCTATAATCAGGTACCTGAACATTTACAATAAAGCTTTTATTGAGATTATCTCTGAAATTCCTAAGAGTCTAGAGAAGGAATTAGAAATAAGAAAGAACAATGCCATGGCAAAAGACCTTGAGATTAGGGAACAGATAGCTATTCAGCTATATCCTTCAATTGATCACAAAACAATGAACATGGTATTCAAAGATTGCAAGGATGAATTTAGAAGCAAAGCAAGGATGAATCAGCTTATGCTTGGTGAGACCGACAAAGTAGCCAAGGACACTAAAGAGATCCTCCAGAATACATTCAAAAGGTTCAACACTCCTATTGTAGAGGACTTAGGTGCAGAAACAGCTGTGGACTTAGAATCATCTACTCCAGAAGAAGTGGCCCTTGAATAGAGTAACATCTCTCCTCCGGTTTCCCCTACAGTCTCCAGATCCCAAGAGAAATTACAGGAGAAAGAAGAAACAGTAAAAGAAAAAGAGGTTGACAGCACCAAGGATGCAGAGAAAGAGAAGATTCCAACAGAGAAAACCACAACTGAAAGTGGTAAGAATGTGGAAGGAGAAAAGACTCCAAAAGACAAAACTGCAGAAGAAAAGAAACATCTGTCTCTGGCAAGAGACACTGCACAAACTGTTCAAAAATTTTTGAGCCAAGAAACAATAGAGATTGATGAACCGGAGCTTCTAAAAGGCCCATTCAACTTTGACTCTCTCTCTCCGGTACAGACGATGAAGATAGCTTCATTTGCAAATGCTAAGGCAAATGAAAAACTCCTAAAGTCTCATATGGAAGACTGTGAGTTGATAGAGGCTGCTTCCGGAGTGCTTGAAAAGATTATGCCATCAGTCCAGATAGATCCGACAGCCTCCTCTTCCAGTAATCTCAAAACCTTAGTCAGCAGTGTTGATACACATTTTGATTCTCTAGAAAAATCAGCTGAAGAAAAGGTCCGGAAGGAATTTTTGGATAAGAGATTTTCAGAAGTACTAGGATTAATCTCTAATGATAGGAGAAATATGAGTATTGGAATAAAGAGCTTGGAAAATGCTCTTAAGGATGGCGGTGACATCTACAAATTTTGTATCTCCTGGTCAAAGGCAACAGTAGAAATTGATAAGAAAATAAAAGAGGAACAGGACAAACTACAAAGTTTATCGCAAAGTTTTGATCCTCTCTCTTCCTCCACAGTGAATCAAGAATGTCAAACTATTGCAATCACAAATGCAATAAAGAACTTTGAGAAGGAAACGAAGAATATAACTAACCAGATGGGAGAACTTAGAAGGATTATAATCCCTAAGTTAGAAACTATGCATAAAGCCATCAGTGATGCTCAGACTACCACCCAAACAAATGATCTGACAGATCTCAAAAGGGTAGAAGCTTTTACATTTTTGTTAAGTGGTCACATTTCAATTTTGGACAGAATGAAGCAAAGTTGGGCTACAGAAGTGGTCCAATTGAAGACATCCTTTGCAGACATTCTTCACTTTATGTGAGTATGAAAATATGCGGCTATGTATAGTAAATCTTTGAAAATTTTGGTGTGCGGACCCTACCCTTTGCCATTGATGTCAAAGGGGGAGTGAGGAGCAGTGAAAAATGAGGAATCCAACTAAGGGGGAGTTCCAAAAATTGCATATAAAGATAGAGCATCAGCCAAGGGGGAGCATAGTGTAAACACTTAGTCATTTTTCACTAAGTGTTGCCATCAATGCCAAAGGGGGTGATTGTTGGCAAGAGACACTATATGGATTCATGGTTGTTGTCATTGATGGCAACAAAGGTCATCCCACATATCCGCAAGTCATGGTGTGTCTCCACCGGAAGTCAGAATGAAGACTGTTGTGGTCCGGTGAACAAGAACAGAGCATGTGGCAAGGTCCGACAGATTGGTCCGGATCTCTCAGAGGAAGTGTCTTGGTGCAGTGCGGATTTGGGGAAGTCAAAAGGACTACCTTGAGTAGTGTATTCCAAGGATTTAGCCTCCGGTGATGGACAAGAAAGAAGATATGAATAGTTGAGTACCAGATTCCTGAAAGACAGTGAGAATAGAGGAAGAACTGACTGACAGAGTATCAGACTATTTTCCGGATGTGTTACTATTGATGGTAAAGTTTGTGAAGGCATGAATCATGTTTGGCCGACATGATTAATGATATCTACAAGTATATGCTTGATCCGCATTACTTGATATGCAAGGATTCAGCCGACAGAACAAAGTTTGTGAGAAGATAGACTATTTCGGGTGCCGACTAGAAAGATGATGAAATCACTAGTGCAGATATAAATAGAGGATGGATTTTGTTGTGAGGAGGGTAGTTGAGTTATGGGGTATGCGAATAAGTGCAGAGCAGAATAGAAGTAATAAGAAAAATCCAGTATGTGAAAGAAAAGCAGAAAAAGAGCAAAGGAAAGATGAAGTGCAGCAGATCAGTATACAGAGCCTAACCGGAACTGAACTCTAGCATATGTAGATGCTTCCAATTAGTTCAAGTATTGTATAAACATTCTTTTGTAGACAGTGTGTCTCCTTGTAGGCAGTGTGCCTCTTTGTGAGCAGTGTGCTCGGGCAGTGAGCCCTAATTGGCAAGTGCCATTTTGTAATTCCTTATTCTTCTAATAGAGAATAATCTTTGGGTTAATCACCCCGTGGTTTTCTCCCTTAACCAGGTTTCCACGTCAAAAATATTGTGTCATGTGTTTCTCATTTCATGGTAATGTTTGTTTGTTTGATTCAATGCTGCTTTGATTAATAAGAATGTTCAAAAGAAGAAATAATTAGGATAACTGATTCACCCCCCCTCTCAGTTATCAACAAGATGTCCCTAAATGCCCCAAAATTTATCATAACCAGTGAAGTAGGTTATATCTTGATAGATCTCTTCACGAGCTTTCTGATCCATCAAATGGTTTGTCAATCAGACACCTAGATCAAAAGTTATGACCTCTGGAAGTTGGACCTCCTGTTTTTGGGAAATGTGAAAACGTGTCAGACACTCAAAAGACCTATAAAGGGGAGAGCTACACATGCTGGTGTGTGATTTGGCATATCACAAGGCATCTTTGATTGGAGATAATTTGGGCACCACTTTTGGGTGGTTTCTTGGCTCATGGTTTTGTAATTACCGTTGGCGGTTTACTATATTGTATCTCCTATATATCAAGAGATTGAGATGGAGGTTGTGTGTAAGAATATTATAGATATTGAGTTACCTCCAAATCTCTAGTTGGTTATACTCCTATAAAATCTTTCTCTACAAGTATATTGTAATCTTCTTGATTCCTGAATAATATACTAGCCATCTTTAGAGTTGGGTTTTTTTACCTAAAAGGGTTTTCCCCACGTATATCTTGTGATGTGTGTTTTGTATTTGCATTTGGATATTTTTATTACCTTTCTATTAATGTGCATCTTAATATGTAACTGTTAAAGTTAAAATTTGCATAAATCTTTCCTTAATAGATCAGTGTAGGAAGCATTTCCGCATACCTTGCTTCCTTTCATATCAAATATCTAGGTTTCACTGCCACTCTTATGAGTACACCACCTTAGATCTCCTTCAAGCCACTACCACCCTAGAAACCAATCCCTTTTCTCCAACTTTATAGATTTGGGTGGCTAAGATTTGGCAATAAAAGAAAATTATTTATAGTCATACTGCTGAATGTGCTTAGATTAAAGCCCACTTCCATTGGCTTAAAGTAGGAGATAGAGATTCTAAAGAGTTTTTCAGGCCCTTCATTCTCACCACACTTTAGGTATGCCATTACACAAATCAAAGAAGGCCATTATATTTTGACCAAACATCTTGATATACTTTAGGATTTTGTTTGTCATTATGAATAGGTTTTCAAATCTCAAGAGAATTCCCCCAAACATGAGAAAGATTTGGAAGAATTCCTTAGGATTATCCCTTGTCATCTTTATACTTCTTAGTGACTCTTGTTTCATCAATTTCTCTCCATTTTTTAATCTCTAGGAAGCTGCATGCTTTCTATACCTAATTATAAAGCTACCATTTGTGATGGTTTTCATCATGAGTTCTACAAGGCTCTTTGGGACTTGGTTTGAGAGGATCTTCACAAAGTCTATCTTAAAGAATATCATTCCAAATCTTTAAGAGAAATTATAAACAAAGGAAATATTAAATTCATACCTAAATTAGGAGATCTTGAGGATATATATAACAAGTGCTTGATTACCTTGCTTAATGTTTCTCACAAGATCATAGCCAAGACTCTTTCTTTGAAGTTGTGTCATCTTCTTCCTCAAATTTTGCATTTAAAACAAACTAGTTTCATCAAGCCTAGATATATTCTAGATAATATTATTATAGTATACGAAGGAATGGAGTGAGCTAGGTGTTTACAATAGCAAGCTCTATGCATCAAAATTGACTTTGCTAAAGCCTATTATCATATTGAGTAGCCTTTTATCCTTTCCATGCTCCAAGATTTAGGATTTAGGCCCAACTTCCTTCAATCTATTTGAATTCTCTTCTTAGAGGCCTCTACTTGCCTCACCATTAATGGTCACAAATCTAATTATTTTGGTCTTTCTAGGTCTATTCATCAAAGTTGCCCTTTAGCCCTTGCTCTTTATGTGTTAGTTGCCTAAGGATTTGACTATCTCTTGGCAAGCTCTATAGCTTAGAAGCTAGTTAAAGGTATTTCTTTACCCATTTCTTTAGCTCAGCTTGTGAATGGGAATTTTTATGATGACTCTTTTATTATGAGCCTAGAAGAAGGTAATATCAAGACAATTTTGCATTTTATAGATATTTTTGTAAGGCTTTGGGCTCCAGTATTCAGTGTCATAAAACTCAATGCTACAAGAAATCTTTTCTATGTTAATCTCCTTGGTTAGAATATTTTGGGTGGAAGTGAATTGAGCATGGAGAAATCTTTATGTTGCTTGGCATTCCTTTTTCTTTTAAATCCTTCCCCTCTGCCCTATGGCTGGTATCATTTAAAGAATTCAAAAATAAGTTGGCCTATCAAATTACCAAATCTCTCTTCTTGATAGGGAAATTTTAGGTGTGCTTCAATATTCTTGTGACTACTCATGTTTATTTTTCTTCCTACCTGGTTCCTTATTAAGCTTCTTACTTGAAGCTTAGGAAATGTCTCAAGGATTTTATTTGGGCCGCCTTTGAAAATCATAGACATTTTCATCGAATTACTTGGGAGTTTTGTTATCTCTGTCATGATTATTGAGGATTAGGATTGATTTCCACTTAATGACAAGGCTTGAATTTGTGTTCCAAATGTATTATTCATGCTCTTGAATGAAAATAAGCTTAGAAAATTTTGGTGCACCATTATGTTTGTTCAATTATTCCTCATGGGAGGGATGCCTAGAAGGGGATTGGCCTTCACACCCTTCTTATTATGCATGAGCCTATCCAAATTCAAGGTACTTTTGTGATGAAAAGCATATAGAGAGCCTAGGAAGCTATCAATCCTTGAATTGTCTACAATGGAAAGGATTTTTTCTTTAGTCTTTCTATTAACTGGTAGTGTATATTGTGGTCTCCTATTATAGCTTGTCAAGATCACCTTCTTTCTAAAACTCATTGGGTCCAGGGTTTAATCTTTTTCAAGAAGGGAATCAAATTCCTTTTGGACCTCTTTTCCAAAATAACTCAAAATTTTCTTTCATATCCTGTAACCAAAGATAGGTTTCATATATTCAACCAATAATTTCAAACTTTCCAAGTTGTCATTGATTCTATGCCATCAGATGTGATTCATAAGGTGGGAGCTAGTAGTTTCAAGAATTCGTGAAAAACCTAGAAATGGTATCCTAATACACCATTTTGTAATTATAAGCCTTGTAAGGGCTATTATTGGATTTCTCATCACCTAGCTATTGTGCCCATTTTAAACCAAAGACATGTCTGTTACAATCTCTTTTGTGTGTTTGGCAATGTAGATTTCTAATAGTTTGGTTAGCTATTCTTTAGCTAAAGATTACTCATTTTTTGTAGTGTATTCTTTTTCAAGGCCTTCCAATTGGGTCTGGACTAGATCATATTGGGATTAGAGATCCTTGATGCCCATTTTTTGGTCATCCGGAGACTCTAGCATATTTGCTAGTTCTTCCCTAGAGCTCAAGTTTCTTGGGATTAGATTCATGTTTCTTTTATACCTTTCAACATAATTTATTTTCTAGGCATAGGGTTTTGTTATGGGATTGGGCTCAAATTCCCTCCAAATATAGCCAAATTTAGCATGTTTTTAGAGTTATTTTTTATCATATGTAAATATAGGAATTTTGTATTGTTCTCAAGATGTTTAGTTGATCCTAATTTTTTTGTACACTAAAGCTATGATTTGTTCTAATGTTCTTATGTAGATTCAAGTGCAAGCCAAAAAAGGTTTCACTTGAGCTGGCACATCTTCAGGTTCTATTGGATCATTGTTGTAATTCCCTGTATACTATTGCTAGACTTCCCTTGACTCTTCCTTCAAGTTGAGGCCATTCTCTCCCTTATGGGTGTTGTTGAGGGCATAGTCATTCTAATAATGGGGACTAGGGTGCTCACTATCATGCCTCCTAGCCTATTGTGATGTGTTCTATGGATAAAGCATAGAGATGGTGGTCTTAGCCCACTCACTACCACTATTCTTCTCCCCAAGCTCTTTTCCATGGGCTTAGTGGTTGGATGGATTCTAGCAAGTTGCCTCCCTGGTTCTTGCAATTTTTTGTATTGGTGACAATTTGCCCTTTGCTAAAGGTACAAAAAATAACAAAGACTGATAGTTTGGAACCCCCTTTGTATACTTAAGACCTCATTGATGTATGGGAAACTTGGATGACCGAGAACCTCCTCCTCCTCCTTCTAGTGGTATAGATCTTTCTGTGGCTTGTTTGTGTTTTTTGTTCTAGGTTTATCTTCATCTATACTTTGTGGTGTGATGTATTCCACCCACTTTTTTGTATTAATGTGTAATATTATTTTATAAAAGTAATATAGACACTTATTCATCAATAGAAATGTTGTACATATTTTGACTTCAGATTTCAATACTATGACTCATAATTTAATTAGAATTTTTAATTTATTGGTGAGAATATTTTCACACCACAATGAAATTTTTTGTAATAAGGCAGGAAAAATCATTAAATAACTGGTGGACCCTCCTTTAAAGATAAGAATCATTTAAATAAATGTAATTGAGTTTCATTTGTTTCAAAAATTATCAGAGAGTGACACATGTCAGTTGCAAAAGGCAATAGGGAGAAGCTTAAAAATGATGCGGAGAGCACCACGTGGAGGCTAAAGTAAAAAGGAGCAAAATGAAGAAGTGGAGCTTGCCACATGGATAAACCTGAAGGCAGTAAATAAATGTCTTGTTTCATTTTCCAAGTGTTTCACGAGAAGTCATAAGGAGTCTTTTATTAGTAAAAGTTTCTTATTAGAAACATGTGGGTCCCTCCTTTAATAAGTTGAAACTTATTAAATGTATGAGTCTCATTTTAAAATAAGTTACGGGAGATGAGTTTAGTTTTAAATAAAGATTAAATCTTTATTAATAAAGGGAGTTACATTTGGGACCCTCCAGTTGTTAAGTGGATCTTTATTAAGTGAAACTTTATTAAGACACTATAATGACTCTCTTTTACGGGAGATAGAAAAGTGCAGCCCTAAAATTATGTGTAGCCACTTTATTTCTTTTCATGAGAGCAACTCAGAATCATGCAGAGCAAGGCACATGGAGACACCCAATAAATACAGTAAATGTTGTTTCACATCAAATGGAGGAGCTCGAGCAGCAATGAAAAGAGTTCAAAAAGATGCGGAGTCCAACATGTGTCAGATGCGGAAGGAAAAGAGAGTAGCTTAAAATGATGCAGAGAGCACCACGTGCAAGGTGCGAGAGAAACAAATTGTAACTCAAAATTGAGTGGATGGAGCCACATGGTGGAAGCATTACAGAGAAGGAAAAGCTTGATGTGGAGGAAGCCACATGGTGGAGTCCGAGCATAGGAGAATTAAATGCTTCATTTTATTTTACTAATGTAAATGTTACAGGATTTTATAAGAGAAGAGTCTTTTATTAATGAAACTAATGGTGGGGCCCCATAACTTACAACTATATAATTTGTTTTAAGTTTCATATAAAAGCTACGGGTGAGAGGGAATTTGATAAAAAGCTTCTCATAGTAAAATGGTGGGTCCCAGCTAATAAAGCTATGGCTTTAGAAGACTCATAAACTTTATTATAGCTTCCTTCTCATGGGAGATATAAAGATATGAAACCCTAAAGTTTAGACAGCCAAGTTCTTTTCACGGAAAGTAAAATGATGGCGGCGGGAGTTTTCTTTCTCACACAGAGATGCATTTTTTAGTGCCAGATACAACCACAAAAAGCCACAGTCAGTTTCAAATAACAAATTTGTGCCAGATATTATGTCGAATTTTGTAGAGTTTCAGTTGTAAAGATTGTCGGAGGCCGTTGAGATTTTGTTGAGTCTTTTAGGCTATAAATGGGTAGATGATAGACACATTTAGGGACACACACAGAGAAAAGATTTTATGCAGCAATAGTAGATTTTCTTTCTTTTTACCATTGCAATTCTTCCTTTATGAGAATGTAATAGTCATTTTGTGCAGCAACTTTTGCCTCTGTAATTGGTTATTCAAATAATGAGATGGTGTTCTGTGCATACTTGGATATCTCTGTTTCTTTCTTTTAATTTCTTTGTTTCTTTGCCTCTATTTAATCTATTTCTTAAAATGGGTCTTAATTATGCATTGATGCTCTTTGAAATTCCAGTTAATCATTCAATGTTAACACTGTGCAACTAGTTATTTCAAATCTGGCAGATCACCATAGATTAGGCATTTATTTTCTACAATCTAGTTTTCTTTCTAACTTCTTCCTAAACCCCCATTGAAGAACGGAAGAGCCAACTTCCTTAAAATCTGGAGGTCACTCTGAGGAGCAATCCCACGTCTCAGAGTTTCCCATGTTGTTGCTGGATTAAACCCACAGATTTATGCATTAACAGTTTTTGGCACGCCCGGTGGGACCGGATTCAAAGACTTTGCTCTTTGTTTTCAGTGAATCTTTGCCTTGTATTCTGTAGTTTTGATGGAAAATCACAAAAATATTTGCTCATAGGAGCATGAATCTTCCATCTGGTGACTCTATTGGTAAGTCTTTCCAAGATCTTTGCTCCTGCAGATCATGGCAACCCCTAGTATCTATTTGCATCTAAATATTCAAAGAGATTTTCCCTTTGTGACTTGGGATTCACATCCTCTGGCTCTTCAGCAGTAGGGTCAAGTTCCTGACACAGCCTGGAAGGCACTGCCTCACTTTCTAGGAGATGGCTCTATTTGCCTTGCAGATCACATTCAAGATGTTGCCAGTTTATGCTCTATTCATAATGTCACAACTGAGAATCATGCTCTCTTGTTGCTTACATCTTCCCTTAAGGACAAAGCAAAAGAATGGTATAGAAGCTTGCAGCCCAGTTCAATCACTAGATGGGATCAGCTTGGGGAACTCATCTACAATCAGTTTAAAGATAGGGAAGACGTCAGTACTCTCACTTAGAGTCTCATCACCATCAAGAGGCATCCTATGGAGCCCATACATGATTTCAATTCAAGATTTGACAAGGTATAGAAAAAAAATTCTATAGACATGAGGCTCCCTCCAGTATTTGCTTCCTTGTATTATTTAAAGGCTTTAGACCCTGAAATCTCTATTATGATACAATCCCTAGGAGGTGAAACTCTTCCTCAATCATATGATCTTGCCATTAAGGTTGAAAGTAGCCTCATATTGTTTGGTAAACTACCTCCTCTACCCTTAAAACCACTGATACCTCGTGCAAATACCTTATCTCAGACTCTTTCTTGTAACTAGATGCATACAAATTTTAGTCCACCCACCCTCCCTGCTGATTTACCAAATCATGAGGAGATGAGTTCTATGAAAGAACTAATTAAAACCCTCTCCCATGAGATCAATGAGTTAAAAGGTCAAAACCTATACCATATTGATCTATGTTTAATGCCTCAAAATTCTTATGAACAACAGTATGAATATAGCTAGAGAATGCCCAATTGCCTTGAAAATTATCCTTTACAAGCCGCCATAGCTGCAAATCAACCTATAGAAGCCATTGACCAAGTTCTCTGTCACTTTGACATCCAAGAAGAATCAAGTATCAAGAATCAAATTACAAGCAAGAAAGTGGCTCCTATGTGTCCTTTTGGTTACCAGCATCAAGCATATGTGGCAAAGGGAGATCTAGAGTTACTGTCAAATCTTAAATCAGATTTAGAAGATTCTTATGAGGTGAGGCTTCTAGAAGTTGAAAAGTACTGGGTCTACAGTGATGAAAAGTCTGTGCATGATCTTGAGGAGAAAATTGCAAAGGAAGTTTCTGCATCTACAAAAGGTGAGTGTTTTTATTTCTCCAATAAAGTTTCACATATGGGAGGAGATATTACAAAGGTACATGAGCAAAATAAGGGGCAACATGACAAGGATTTGTTTTCAATTTTGCAACAAGGATACCAGTTTCTTGATGAGGAAGATCCTACGATTGAGAAAATGTATGGTTCATTCATAAGGCCTCCTATAGCAAGTTATGCATATAATTTTGAGGGATACACAATTGCCATAACTATTTTGTTTACTATTTTTGCAAATGGTTATTGTCTTCTTCTTGATGAAGTTTCACCTTTACAAGATGATGAGATTCAGAGAGACATTTGCCACAGTGCAGAACCACATATGATGTCACAAATAGAGTTAGATTCTACACATTTCTTCTTGCATGAAGGGATCCCAATTAGATTCAAGACTGTTCTGGGCAGTTCTGTTACTTGTCAACTAGATCTTGATGCTATCATGGATCATCATTCGGATGAAGAGTCAACAAAAGAGGTCACTAATGAGTTTCTGGCAGTAGAAGTTTTCAAATGCAAACAGAGGAAAGAGTTTCAGTGTTTTATTTTCCCTCCCTGCCCTTTACTGGAATAGGAATAGCATGCAGGTTAGCTTGACTGGCATTTTGAAGCAAAAAGAGACTCTCCTGAGTGCAGAGAAGTAAAAATGTACAAAATATTGTTGTATTTCTTCATATAGTTTATCTGGTTCATTTTTTAGTTTGATGTGGGTAAATTGGAGCAACATAATTAGACATGGCAGCTATTTTGCTGTTCTGGTGAATGGACATGTTCCTGTATGTTTCAGTCGTCAGTAATTTGGCTTCAATGTTTAGAATAAGCTATAGCAGTAGCATTAGTTTCAGTTTCAGTTAGTTTTGTTTTCAATAAGTCTTAGCTACAAAGCGGAAAGGAGGGAAGTCAGTTTCGTATCTCAGTTCTATGTAAATTTTAGAAATTTGTTTTAGCTAATCTCAGTTGCAGAATATCAGTATAGCCAGTTGTCACCAATTTGTTTCAGTGGTCTATTAGTTGTAGAGTGTGTTTTCAGCTAGCAATGCTTTAGTCTCAACCTCAGTAATGTTTCTGGGCAGCTTGTATTGGCCTAGTGCCACAAATATTGGTTAGTTTTATGAATGTTTCAGTTTCAACATGATTGACTCTATTGCCCAATGATTAAGGCACTAATATGTAAAACCAAAAATTTTGGGTTCAGAGTGAGAAGGCTCACTTTCCCAGCCAGTTGCCAAAACTGGTGAGAATATTTTCACACCACAGTGAATTTTTTTGTAATAAGGAAGAAAAAATCATTAAATAATTTGTGGGCCCTCCTTTAAAGCTAAGAATCATTTAAATAAATGTAATGGAGTTTCATTTGTTTCAAAAATTATCAGAGAGTGACACATGTTAGTTGCAAAAGGCAATAGGGAGAAGCTTAAAAATGATGTGGAGAGCACCACATGGAGGCTGCAGTAAAAAGGAGCAAAATGAAGAAGCAGAGCCTGCCACATGGATAAATCCGAAGGCAGTAAATAAATGTCTTGTTTCATTTTTCAAGTGTTTCACGAGAAGTCATAAAGAGTCTTTTATTATTAAAAGTTTCTTATTAGACACATATGGGTCCCTCCTTTAATAAGTTGAAACTTATTAAATGTATGAGTCTCATTTTAAAATAAGTTACGGGAGATGATTTTAGTTTTAAATAAAGATTAAATCTTTATTAATAAAGGGAGTTACTTGTGGTGAAAGGAAGCTAGGTGTGCGTAAAATGCTTCCTACACTAATCTAATGAGGAGAGGGCTATGCAAATTCAACTTTATCCTAACTATTACAGCAATGTTAAACCATTAACATGAGATATTGCAGTAATACACATACACACAAAAAAAAGATAGAAGAGAGAGATAAGATATACGTGGGGAAAACCCTTACGGGTGAAAAACCCCACACTCCAAAAACACAGCTCAAATGTATTATAGTAAATAATAACATATTACAATACAGTTTCAGAGCCAATGATCTTTCAGGAGTCCTTGAGTGTCAAATCTGGAGATATTCTGGCAGCATAATAGTACTTGTACCAAAGTTATCTATCTCCCATCCAAGCACTTGTTTATATAGAGTTTACAAGGCAAATATGGAACCTTCTAGAGATGGGCATCCATCTTGGACTCATGTCCCAAAACCCACGCCTAAGGACACTTGTCCAACATCCCATCACAAAGTGGGCGCCTGGTCCCAAGATAGGTTACGACAGATGCTCTTACGCACCTTACAACTGTCATAGAATCTATCATAACTGACAACACTTACAACTGTAAGAGAATTTGTCATACACTGACTAAAAATATCATATTCCTCTTACAACATGTCATAACCTCCCTTGACCGCCCAAAGATGCATTTCTCTTCTGCAAAGATACTCACCGACACTTGTCATTAATTAAAAGTCATTTGAGGTTTCAGGGGCATTGCCCCTGAGCCCCCATGAGGGCATTACCCCCAAACCCCCGTTAATTATTCAAGGGGGAAACCACAGCTGCCAAAGTCACCAAAATTTACCCTCCTGCATATACATAAGGTGCTGACTATGCCAACTCAACATGGGATGAATAAATACAACATTAGGAATTTGCAAAGGTTGAGACACCTTAATTCCCAATATTCTCCCACTTGTTGAACACCTTGCAAGGGCCAAAAGAAATGACAAGATTTAATTGCTAGGGGCCAAGAGGCCCATAGACTCTGAACACCATCTGAATTTATCTATGCCCACTAGTTTCGTCAATGCATCTGCAACATTTTTCAAAGTACCTACCTTCTCCAAATTTACCTTTCCATCCTCAACCGTGTCTCGCACGAAGTGAAACTGAACATCAATGTGTTTTGTTCTAGCATGGAAAGTTGGATTCTTCGCAAGGCAAATTGCACTCTGATTGTCACAACTGATCGTGATCTGACCTACATCAACACCAATATCTGAACACAATCTCTTAAGCCAAATGGCTTCCTTACAAGCATGAGTTGCTGGCCATATACTCAGCTTCTGTTATGGACAAAGTAACAACAGGTTGTCGCTTACTCATCCAACTAATAGCACCACCAAACAGTGTAAACACATAAGCACTGGTGGATCTCCTGCGATCAATGTCACCTGCCCAATCTGAATCCACAAATCCATGAATGTCAACGGAATGTGGAGGTCCTATAACATTACCATGATAGAAAATGGAATACTCGGAAGTACCCCTCAAATATCTAAACACTTGCTTAACTACATCCCAATGAACCCATCTAGGATTAGCCATAAATCGACTAAGGACTCCCACTGCTTGGGTAATGTCTGGTCTTGTGCAGACCATAGTATACATCAAACTGCCAATAGCACTAGCATAAGGTACCCTGCTCATGTCCTCCACCTCACTAGGAGATTTTAGACAATCCTCAATAGACAACTTTGTCCCCAAAGAAATGGGAGCACTCAATGGTCTACAATATGCCATGTTGAACCTATCCAACACGATCTTCACATACTTACTCTGGCTTAACTAAAGTTTTCTGTTGGTTCTGTCTCTTCTGATTTCTATTCCTAGAATGTACCTGGCTGCCCCTAAATCTTTCATTTCAAACTGTACTGACAACGGAGATTTAAAATAAAAAATCATATTCTTACCCTTCTCAATGAGCAGCATATCATCAACATAGAGTGCAACAATGCGAATACGATCACCATCAAATTTATAATACACATAGTGATCTGATTTCGATCTCACAAATCCAATTGACAACACAAAGGCATCAAACTTCAAGTACCATCTCCTAGGGGATTGCTTCAAACCATACAAAGACTTTTTAAGTTTGCAAACCAAATTTTCTTTACCTTTCACCATGTAATTCTCTGGCTATGACATGTAGATTTCTTCCTCCAAGTCACCATGAAGAAAAGTTGTCTTCACATCCATTTGTTCTACCTCCAAGTCATAAGCTGCTACGAGAGACAACAGGAATTGAATGGATGTCAGCTTTGCAATGGGAGAGAAGATCTCACCATAATCTATACCCTCCACTTGTGAGTACCCCTTCGCAACCAATCTGGCCTTATACTTCTCAACACTGCCATCTGCACCAAATTTCTTCTTGAACACCCATTTGCATCCAACGGGTTTCCGTCCAGGAGGTAAAGATGCCAAGTCCCAAGTTTGATTCTTTTCCAAAGAAGCCACTTCATCCTCCATGGCCTCCTTCCAGGAACCTGCATCTTTTATGTCCATAGCCTCTGATACAGTTATAGGTTTATCACTATTAGTAACCAAAGCATAAGCACAACTAGAATCAAGCAATGTAAAACCAAACCTTTCAGGTTGCTTTCTTATCCTTGTAGACCTCTTCAAGAGCTGAGGTTGAGGATCAACTTCTTCATCTGAGCTTTCAGAGCTGCTAGAGCTCTCCTCATCATCAGGTCCAACATTGTCTTTCTGTTCAGTCTTCTCAGGGGTAGCAGGAAACTGAACAACATCCTCTTTCTTTACTATTTCTTCTGGCTGCAAAATAGTGGAAGAAGGTGTAAGCTCTCTAAAGATGACACTTCTACTATACAACACTTTTTCAACCACAGAGTCCCAAAGCTTGTATCCTTTCACACCGACACCATAGCCAATGAAGATACACTTAATAGCCTTGTTCTCCAATTTTGACCGCTTCTCCCTAGGCACATGTGCATATGCCTCACAACCAAAAACACGAAGATGCCTTATTGAAGGCTTTCTACCAGACCACACCTCCATGGGTGTCTTACCAACAAGAGTTGATGTAGGAGATCTGTTTACCAGATAGCAGGTAGTGGCAACAGCTTCAGGCCAAAACTTTTGTTCTAGGCCAGCTCCACTAAGCATACTCCTAGCCTTTTCCATCAGTGTCCTATTCATCCTCTCTGCAACTCCATTTTGCTACAGGGTATATGGAGTTGTCTTATGTCTTTCAATCCCAAGTTCCTTGCAATACTTATCGAATTCTGTAGAACAGAACTCACCACCATTGTCAGTTCTCAAACATTTAATCTTTTTACCAGTCTAATTTTTAGCAAAGGCCTTAAACTCCTTAAACTTGCTATAGACTTCAGATTTACTTCTGAGAAAATAAATCCATGTCCTTCTACTGTAATCATCTATAAAAGATACAAAATATATAGACTTTGATAATGAAGGAACATTAACAGGACCAAACACATCAGAATGAATAAGGTTCAAAACACTAGAAGACTTATGAGAACTCAAGTAAAACTGAACATGGTTTTGTTTTCCATAAATGCAATGTTCGCAAAAGTTGAACTCAAGATTACAATCATCTAACCCCTCAACAAGGTTCTTATTTATTAGGGTATGCAGACCCTTCTCACCAATGTGGCCAAATCTCTTATGCCATAACATTGTCTTTTCAGTAGGAAGTTTAACTTCCAAAGCATGATTACAACCATCAAGACTAGAAATAACAGATTTCTTCACTACTCATTCAGATGGTGGGGATGAAGTGATTGCTGCCCTCTTCCTTGAGTTAGAAGAACTATTGCATTGTGAAATACATGCTTCCAGCTGAAACAGAGTACCTCTCTGAGTACCCTCAGCAAGCACCATAGCTCCTCTAATCATCTTGCATCCTTCTTTCGAAAAGACAACCTGCACACTTGCATCATTCAAACTACTTACAGAAAGCAAATTCCGTGCTAAGCCTGGGATGTGCATAACCTCAGAGATCCCCTTCACTCGACCATTAGGGAATCGGATAGAGACTCTTCCATGACCAACAATATTCAGATGAGAGTCGTCACCTAGATACACCTTTCCACCATCGAACTCCTCATACTTAGTGAACCAGTCTCGATGTGAGGTCATGTAGAATGATGCACCAGAGTTGATCAACCATACATCATCAGATGCATGGGTTGCCAGGGCTGCGATGAAAGCATCACCGTCATCTTGGGACTTATCAGAATCTGAATCAGGAGCTTTCTTCTTCTTCTTCTTTTCCTCTTTGCATTCCTTTCAGAAATGCCCAGTTTTTCCATAGTTCCAACAAAGAGCCTTGAACTTTCCACGAGATTTGGATCTCCCACGGGATTTGGATCTACCCTTCTCAAATTTCTTGTCCTTCTTCTTCCCTTTCTCCTTGGGTCTTCCATGAACTGCAAGGGCCTCTTTGGCTACCTCAGAAGACTTTCTTTGCATCTCTTTAGACAACAACGAAGAAACTACTTCTTCCATTTTGAATGTGGATGTGGTGCTTCCGATTGCCATGACAAGATGATCCCATGAGTCTGACAGAGAACAAAGCAGGGTCATACACCGATCCTCCTCTTCCATCTTTACACCAATAGATGTCAATTGTGCAACCAGCATGTTGAAAGCATTCATATGTTCAGCAACGGATCCTCTGTCCTCCATTCAAAGAGAATACAACTTCTTTCTCAGAAAAAGTTTATTAACCAAGGATTTTGCTTGATACACATCTCCCAACTTCTTCCAAAGTAGTTTTGTAGTAGTCTCCTTATGGACATTTAACAACACAGAATTGGCAAGACTAAGTCTTATGAGACCCTTAGCCTTCCGATCCTTGAGATCCCACTCATCTTATGACATTGCAGCTGGTTTAGTTCCATTAACACTTTCTGAAAGGTCTCGGTCAACAAGCATGTCTTCCATCTTGAGCTTCCACAGCTCAAAATTACTGCCATTGAAATTCTCCACTCCAAACCTTCCTGATGTGCTTGCCATCTCCTTGCTGCAATAGAAATTAGAATACTTTGCACAGACTCCCACTCAACCTAAGATTAGCTCAAAAAACCCTTACCCAACAACTAGGACCAAAGGTGATCAAGCTCTGATACCAACTGAAAGGAAGCTAGTTGTGCAGAAAACGCTTCCTACACTAATCTAATGAGGAGAGGGCTATGCAAATTCAACTTTATCCTAACTATTACAGCAATGTTAAACCATTAACATGAGATATTGCAGCAATACACATACACACAGAAAGTAGACAGAAGAGAGAGACAAGATATACGTGGGGAAAACCCTTACGAGTGAAAAACCCTGCACTCTAAAAACACAGCTCAAATGTATTACAATAAACAATAACAGATTACAATATAGTTTCAGAGCCAATGATCTTTTAGGAGTCTTCCAATGTCGAATTTGGAGATATTCTGGTAGCATAATAGTACTTGTACCAAAGTTATCTATCTCCCATCCAAGCACCTATTTATATAGAGTTTACAAGGCAAATATGGAACCTTCTAGAGATGGGTGTCCATCTTAGACTCATGTCCCAAAACCCATGCCTAAGGACACTTGTCCAACATCCGATCACAAAGTGGGCGCCTGGTCCCAAGATAGGTTACAACATATGCTCTTATGCACCTTACAGCTGTCATAGAATCCATCATAACTGACAACACTTACAGCTATAAGAGAATCTGTCATACACTGACTAAAAATATCATATTCCTCTTACAACATGTCATAACCTCCCTTGACCGCCCAAAGATGCCTTTCTCTTGTGCAAAGATACTCACCGGCACTTGTCATTAATTAAAAGTCGTTTGAGGTTTCGGGGGCATTGCCCCTGAGTCCCCACGAGGGCGCTGCCCCCAAACCCCCGTTAATTATTCAAGGGGGAAACTGCAGCTGTCAAAGTCACCAAAATTTACCCTGCTGCATATACACAAGGTGCTGACTATGCCAACTCAACATGGGATGAATAAATACAACATTAGGAATTTGCAAAGGTTGAGACACCTTAATTCCCAACATGTGGGGCCCTCCAGTTGTTAAGTGGATCTTTGCTAAGTGAAACTTTATTAGGACACTATAATGACTCTATTTTACGGGAGATACAAAATAGTAGCGCTAAAATTATGTGCGGCCACTTTATTTCTTTTCATGAGAGCAATTCAGAATCATGTGGAGCAAGGCACGGGGAGACACCCAATAAATACAATAAATGTTGTTTCACATCAAATGGAGGAGCCCGAGCAGCAATGAAAAGAGTTTCAAAAGGATGCAGAGTCCAACCTGTGTCAGATGCGGAAGGAAAAGAGAGGAGCCTAAAATGATGCAGAGAGCACCACGTGCAAGTTGCGGGAGAAACAAATTGCAACTCAAAATTGAGCGGATGGAGCCACGTGGTGGAAGCATTACAGAGAAGGAAAAGCTTGATGCAGAGGAAGCCACATGGTGGAGTCCAAGCATAGGAGAATTAAATGCTTCATTTAATTTTACTAATGCAAATGTTACGGGATTTTATAAGATAAGAGTCTTTTATTAATGAAACTAATGGTGGGGCCCCATTACTTACAACTATATAATTTGTTTTAAGTTTCATATAAAAGCTACGGGTGAGAGGGAATTTGATAAAAAGCTTCTCATAGTAAAATGGTGGGTCCCAGCTAATAAAGCTATGGCTTTATAGGACTCATAAAATTTATTATAGCTTCATTCTTATGGAAGATATAAAGATATGAAACCCTAAAGTTTACACAGCCAAGTTCTTTTCACGGAAAGTAAAATGATGGCGGCGGGAGTTTTCTTTCTCACATAGAGATGCATTTTTTAGTGCCAGATACAGCCACAGAAAGCTACAGTCAGTTTCAAATAACAAATTTGTGCCGGATTTTATGCCGGATTTTGCGGAGTTTCAGTTGTAAAGATTGTCAGAGGCCGTTGAGATTTTGTTGAGTCTTTCAAGCTATAAATGGGCAGATGACAGATACATTCATGGACACACACACAAAAAAAAGATTTTATGCAGCAGCAGTAGATTTTCTTTCTTTTTGCCTTTGCAATTCTTCTTTTATGAGAATGGAACAGTCATTTTGTGCAGCAACTTTTGCCTCTATAACTAGTTATTCAAATAATGAGATGGTGTTCTGTGCATACTTGGATATCTCTGTTTCTTGATTTTAATTTCTCTATTTCTTTGCCTCTGTTTAATCTATTTCTTAAACTGGGTCTTAATTATGCATTGATGCTCTTTGAAATTCTAGTTAATCATTCAAAGTTAACACTGTGCAACTAGTTATTTCAAATCCGACAGATCGCCATAGATTAGGCATTTATTTTCTGCAATCTAGTTTTCTTTCTAACTTCTTCCTAAACTCTCATTGAAGAAGGGAAGAGCCAGCTTCCTTAAAATTTGGAGGTCACTCTGAGGAGCAATCCCATGTCTCAGAGTTTCCCATGTTGCTGCTGGATTAAACCCATAGATTTATGCATCAACATTTATTTTTGCATCTAACAAAAAGCTTGATTTATTTATACAAGGCAACTAATAAATTAAATAGTAAAAGAGGAAATTTTTCACTAGGATAAAATGATTTTTCATAGTTTAAAATGTTTTTTTTGTGTATACCCTTCTCTACAAGAACTATTTTGGATGCACAAATATGCCACCTAATAAAATTTTTATTTATTTTTATGTCCATAGAGTGGACCAATTGTAAGTATTGTGTGCTATCATCAACAACCATGTAGTTCTATGTTTTGTTTCTTAAAATGAAAGGGACGTTTGTCTTCTTCTCTAACTTTTATTTTGATAATTTTACTATAGGAAATATCTATGCCTACACATGGCTATGTATTACTCAGTGAGAACAAGTTTGGCGTGGATAATCCTTAAGAGTCTTTTTCATGCACTGTGGTATGTGTAAGAACCAATGATTCTTTTACTAGCTAATAACAACCATTTATATGGTAGTCTATAATTTTGTTTACTAGAATGTATATTTTTGCAGCACGTCTTAAAGAGGTAACACCAAAATATTTATAGGTAAATTTGGACTCCATATATGCCTCTCACGTAATTTCATTTACTTTTGTCTTTCAAGCAATTGCATTGAATTTTTATTTTGAAACTCATTTTCTAAATGTTTATTTTTGAAATGTATGTAGTTTCTCTAATAAATTATGCCCATTTAGATACCACACAGATGCGACAGTTCATAAATTTTGAGGAACTCTTTACATCTGTCTTGGTTTGGAAGAGGGGTAAGGTTTGGTTGCATCAGAGGGGGAAATATTCTAGAGCTCAAGAAGTCATATAAAAATGTTTGTGATTTAATGTTTTTGATGAGTCTTGAACTAAAATTGCTTCTTAAGAAACTTAAATTATGTTCATAAAGAACCCTTTACTCTTGTACTAATTGAGAAAATAGTCGCAACTTGGGAAGTACCGGCAACAATTTCCATTTGTAGTTTTCTACAACTATAGTCACATTGACTTTTAGTCAATTTTTTCTATTTATATCTAACCGATTAATCTCTTTTACAAGTGAGTTATTTTATGTACATAGTGAATCTACACTTGGGTGAGTGTGAGATCATCATGAGCCAAATAGTGTCTGATTTCCTACGTATGTTATGTTTGATTTCCTACATATGTTATGTATGATTTCCTAATTGATATACATATGGAAAAATATTCATAAGCTTCAAACTATTTATGATTTTTTAAATCCAAAAAGATATTTCACATTCTAAGCTTTATTGGCTATAGGTTTTAAAAATGTTTTGAATTTCATATATTTTTAGGTTGGTTGAACAATTATTTTTTAATATTTTTAGAAAGTCATAGTAAAATGATCATAAACAATTATCTATTTATTGAAAAAAATATAAAAAAATGTCACATCCACTCATGTCCTTTACATAAATATATAGTTTATAGGAAAAATATTTTCTTTTTCTCATACTTAGGTTATCTGGAATGACACTTACCTTTTACATTTTTCTAAAAAATTTAGTAGCGCCTCATTGAAATATCCAGTATTCACAAAAATAATTTTCAATTTTTTTAAAGAATTAGTAGCTCATAAACTACATTCAATTTTCTACAACTTTTATTACTACATTATTTTGACATTATATAGATGACTCATTCAACTTTTGATGTGAAGTGACTTAAGTATTTTTTTACAATTTTCATTGCCATTTTAGGGTATTTCTTGGCCCATCATGATCCTATACTCACCCACTTTCAACCATTCAAATGTTGAATATCGTCCAAGAATTGCAAAATATATTTTAGTTTTGGGGTTTATTTTAGTGTTATGAATTACATAATACCCTTGGGGATATCTAAAACCATATTTTATCTTATATGAAAATAATGCAATGCTTGTCTTGGAAATGTAGAATATTACATAATCATGTTTGTTGAATATCTTTGATGAATTGTAGAATTTATTTTAGTGCTAGAGTTTATTTTGGTGGTGTGAATTGCATAATGCCCTCTAGGATTTCAAAATTTGTTTGTAATCTTATGTGAAGACAATTCTTTTTTTCGTATGTATCAAAAAATTAGTTCTACCTCTTCCTATTCTTAACATGTTTTGTTTCTTGCATTAAATAATTAAAATTTTGTGGACTACAAAATATGTTAATGGTTTAGATTGTAATGTAAATCTTAATGTATTATGTTGTCTTGGAGCATGCCACATATTTTCACATAAAAATTAATAATGTCTTGTGCATATTATCTACTTTTGATGAACTATGATTTATCTTATTCTTATCATGATTATTTTGTGTTCTTGTGATCCAATCTTTAAAAATCCTTATGTTTGATTTCATATCAAATTTTGTCTAAATCCAGAATCTTATTTCCATGCACTTAATATCCTATTGTAGTATATATCTAAAAATAGTTTATGTTAGGTATGTACATTCTTGTCCAAACCTACAACATTTGGTAGGGATTGTAGCTATAACACAACCCTTCTTAGTAAATGAACTAGTTGGTCACATCTTGTTAGAATATTTTTTAAACAAATGGTACATGTCTTGTTACCCATTAAAATAAAAAGGTGTGACAATTTTGATGGACAACTTCCCTTATTTAAGACATTGATATTAAGAATACAAAATCAAACTCTTAGCATTTTCACTCTAGGTTTCTATAACAATAATGACAACAAAAGTTATGTTTGTGAGGAAATTTTTACTAATATCGATTGTGATAATAATATTTGGTGTGGGAATGATAGTTTTAGCATGAAATGAGTGTTTGTATCATGGGCTCAAATCCAACAATATCTCTATTCTCTATAGACTACCTATTCTGAAACACTTCCTATAAAAACATCTAATGCACTCAATGAATATTAATATAGATGAACACTATTATTAAATATTTTCTCATAGACTTGTGTGTGGGGTATGGTCAAGTGGCTAGGCCACTTGGTTATCACGATGGATATTGAGGTTCAAATCCCCCAAGGACACACTATCATTGAATGGTATGTTGCATGTATGCTCTTCTTTGATGTACCTAGTTCATAGCTCTAGTTAAACGTGTTTTCCCAACAAACAAAAAAATTCTTCTCTTAGACTCAAATTACATCAAATATGTGTAGACAAAGAAAAGTCTCAATTAACATCCAACAATGCCTCATCAAGTATAAAAGATAATCATAAATCACGAAGGAATTCATCACATAAATCTAACTTATAAAATGAGTATTTTAATTTATCATGATAATATTTCTCTTAATTTGATTTGAAAGACCAAATAAATTCTGTTACAAGCATCCATGCACTCACTACGTCATAATATTACCATGGGCTCTTTAATGTAATAAAAATGGGTGTACGAACAAGTAGGAGAATATTTTTTTTCCAGGGAGAGGCTAGGGCCATGACCATACACGTTGGCCTTAGAAAAGCACACCTCAACATGAAGGGAAGGGTCCACCATATTGAAAAGGATAATGAGAATAAACCACATCATCACGGAGAGAGAAAAGGGTACGTGAGCTCATTGAATGGTGGGAGGTGTCAGGATTATTGGATCAAGAATGATTCAATGGTTGGTGCAAGAGCTTTTTTAAACCTCCAATGTTCAAGAGTTGTTGGAGAAAAATGTAATTCTTCGTGTACATTGGGAAGAAAACTAATAATGGTTAATAGGAGGAGACGCATAATCAAGAAGCAGGGCATAGGATATTAGTTAGATGTACCTTGTAGACACCTAGACTTTTCCGCCCCAATTCCACCACCTCCTATAATTAATCCTACATATTAATTCATCTTAGATAATTTTTTTAGCATCACAATTTTGATTAATTAATTATACACATTAATTAATTGATCCCCTTTAATCCCATTCACATTCCCTAAACATAATTATTTATATAATTAATCACTTATAATTAGTTAATTACTAATTAAACCCATGCACAAATAATTAATTATGCTCTTACCATTCCATAGTTAACTCATTATGAAAAATCAATCATTTCCACTCATCAAATCATACAAGATTGATAATTCCTTGATTGATGCTCACACATTCCAAAATCAAATAAATAAATCCAAAGTCAATCAAATCAGTTAAAAATGAAAGAGGAAAAGTGCATGCAAAACTCAAGTTTCCATTCAAGTAACATAATTTTAATCATTCATCCTCTCATCCAAAAACCTATCAAATCCACTTTTCTTATTAAATACCATCAGATGAAGAAAAATATAGAGGATTAATATGTTGTAGAAACCTTGCATAATCATTTGAGCACCCACACTCCATTGACATCATGAGAAAATTAACTTATCCACACAGCATAAGGTTTGCACATATTTAGAGTTTGATTTCTACATTTGTATTTTGATTTATTTTATATACTCTAAATTCCTTACATTTTTTCATGCCCGGTGGGTTTGCCTTTGTTCTAGTCTAATCTCATTTTGAAGGTTTTAACAAGCTTGATTTTGTAGTTTTCTTGTAGGTGTTGATTTTAGTTTTGTAGATTACACACATTTCAAAGCACTTTGGTGCAAAATTGTTGCTTCCATTACATTTGGAAGGCATCAAAACATGTAAATCAATTGCCACTTTGTCCAAATCAAACAAAGATGTAGATTGAGGGAATTTTTCTTCCATGGGGATGTCATACAACCTCTAAATAGGTGTACTGATAGGGACACTTATTTTTTTCCTTTTCCTTATTTTAAAGTTCCTTTATTTAAATTTCAATTTGAATTAAAATTAAAAATATTTTTTATGGGTGTAAGGCCTACAAATTATTATGGCACCCCATACCTTGACCACACCTATTGTCATAATGGTCACAGGTTTAGCACCCATAGCCCTCGACTACTAACTGCTATCCTCCATTGTTTTCTATTGCTCCCCACCACCTCTACCACTATGTTACCTCTACTCTATCAAACCACCATCCAAGTGGTACTTAGTCACCCTACCACCGAATTATTATCCAAGCATTTCCGTGCACAGTCTTAGAGGCATCTTGCTTGCATAAGAAAACTATTTTTTAAAACTAATGTAACTTTTGCATATGAAAGTGGTTTTTTGACTTCTTATAGGCTTTGGAAAGTTCTCTCTACCCTCTTCACTATAGGTTAGAAAGTTTTTCTATCTTTTTCCCTAGATATCAGGTATAATAGTTTTTAAGTCTATTTTTGTATTCCCTTTTTGTGATAGGAATAAACTTTGCACACAAAGTCAAATTTTAGCAATCTTTTTAGAGAAATGACTAGAAAATCATAAGGAATCTACTGGTACTCTTTATTTTACTATTGACAAAGTTATTTTTTGACTTTGCAAGGATTTAGTTTTGATTGGTAATTCTCTTTGAGAGAAGCCATTTTCATATGATGAAAACCTAAATCAATCAAACTCCTAACTCTTATGTTTAGGATCATGATTCAAAGAGTTGGCTTCAATCAACATTAAATAAATTAAAATATTAATTTTGGGAATAATTTTTTTAGTCATTGTTGGTTACGATTATGTGCAAGATGGTTGTGTATTCTCTCCTCTCATTTGCAAGGTGATCTTAAGGATGAAAAGTAAACTCTTCACTTGTGTCACCCAAGGACATTACATATGCTCTTTCCTCACACTTTTGAGTGGTCTTGAAAATCTAAACAATGTGTTCCTTTTTACTTTTTATGGTTTATTAGAGGTTTAGTGACTTGGATTTCATCACCAAACACTAACCAAAGCCCATGTTATGGTATGATATACAAATTCTAAGGAAGAGTTATCATTTTAGGCTAAGTTGGAATCTACTTTACAATTTTCAAAGTGAAGGCACAGAGTGGGTTACCCTTCTTAGACTAGGCCATTAGACAATAATCTTGTTACATAGACCCTTTGGTTATATAGAGACTAACTTTAGTTTAACCTTGTGTAAGCCTAGTGTAATATAAAAATTAAGGTGTTTCTAACTTCTATATTACATTAAATATGTGCTAGAATGGAAAACATGAATTACAGAAAATTAAAGTACAAATTCAAGAAACTAAATATAGAGATGTAAATTATAGAAAATAAACAACTTAGAACTAAAAGGTGAAGCTCATTGTCCAATATGTTGGCACATTGTATGGATTTTTGTGCTAGGTATTGTCATTTGCATGGCCTAGAAATGTGAATAGTTCCTAGAATATGTGAAAATCCACCCAATGGTTCATCCAAATCTACAAAACCAGAACAAGGGAACACAACGACAAGGTATCAAATAATAACAGAAAGGAAAATATTAAAGATAAACTAGCTAATCAAATGAAACATTGAAATAGAAAGAGGAAGGAAGAAACCAACAAACCTTTTTGCAGTGGAATGCTTCCCAAGTACCTATAGTTGAAACAAGAGAAAATGCTGGGACTGTTTGGGGATTTTATTTTAGATCAAACCCCTGCTTTGGTCTTTTGACCTTCACAAAAACCAATAGATATATAGATACAAATGTGTGTGAATGCTCTTATCTCAAGTGTGGCTAGGAATAGTAAGAGTTGTGATTGTGTAAATAGTGAAAACTAAAATGAATGAAATAGAGGCGATGTGAGGATCCCAAGGTGCTCAAGGGCACAAAAAAAGAAATACTTGCAACAAGTAAGAAACAAGAACAATATCACCTGTGAGGGCTTGAAGAAGCCAAGAGAACAAGAGGGATGGAAGAAGATGTTGTAGGAACACTATAGAGCAGTGATAACTTTAAGGAACCTCCCTAAAAAAACTTATAAAATCCTCGTGAATCCTAGCTAAGTGCTATAATTTTCTTGGCGAATCTTTCCTTTTTTTTTGAAAAGGATATTAATTTTCCTGGCGAATCTATGCACATTATTATAAATTTTTATAAAATCCTCGCAAATCCTATTGAATAATTTGTAAAAAAAAATTACAATGGATAATCCTAGTGAATAGTCACTAAAGAAATTAATTACAATGGTGAATATTTCCTTTAAAAATTTGCATAGTTGGTTGGTTTAGTCGCCCCATATATATTTTTGTTTTTTGTAATGTTGAAGCAAGGGCCTGGGGGTGGAAGCCATTAGAGGGGTCAAGGGGTAGCATCCATTGCAAGGGTTAAGGGGGCAGTGCAAATTCACTATCCACAATACATTGGATTAAGTATTTTTTAAATATTTCACCATAAAAACAAAATTCAAACAAAAGTGAAATTATTACCATTGCTTACCTTTTTAATTGAATGGGTGTAGTTGAATTTTGTGGCCTATATGCATGTGCCTTTTAAAAGGCTTGTTGAGGCTGACAATTTGTTTTGGGCCATAGGATCATAATCTAATCATGTGGCCCAAAAATAATTTTGGGCCTCAACAAGCCTTTTAAAAGACACATGCATATTATTGCATATATGTTACTTAAGGTTGTCACCGATGTGGTTGTCATTGATGTCAACACTTAGTTTAGGATATCATTGATGCTTATGTTGATGGTATGCTAATAGTGATGTTGCTAATGTTCATGCTTGACGCCTTGCCTTGTTTCATATCATTAAAGGTAGTATTGAGTATGTTTGTTATCAGCAGAGATGATATCATGTTGCTATATTAAGATGGGAATTAGAAGCAGCATAGATGAAATCATGAGATGGGGATTAGACGGACTTGTTAGAAGAGATGATATCATGTTGATATATAAGATGGGAATTAGAAGTAGAAGAGATGATATCATGTTGATATATGAAGATGGGAATTAGAAGCACTTCTCAGCAGAGATGATATAATAATGATATATTAAGATGGGAATTAAAAGCACTAAGATATGGATTAGAAGTAATGCTGATGTTGGAGAGTTGTTGCTAATGGTCTGTAGTGTGTTTTATATTTTCTCTTATTGTTCCTAAGGAAGTATGTGTTTCTGCAAGGAGGATCTTGTCTTTGGATGTTGGTGAAGGTTTATGCTTTAGGAAGCTGCCTTGAATACTATTTGGGAGAATGCTTTGCATTCCTTCACATTTGCAGATATGATCATGCAATTCAGAAGTTAAGTTCAGTGTGTTGAGAAGGTGTTATATCCAAAGTTTCATATCATTTGTGATGCAGAGTAAGGACTTATTCAATGTAATAAGACTCTTTTCATACACTACATATAATGATATGACTCAAACAATGCTTGCATACACCCTATCACACTAGACACCTGATTTCAATGGCCTCAAAATGTATACAACAAAGGAATCATATGAAACAATGAAATTTGGGTTTTTCAAGACCTTCAAAAATGTTTATGGGTGCCTCAAAATTAAATATTATTGTATACAAGTGATTTCATGGATCCATCTTATCAAACCCTAAGCAAACTAGGGTTCTGTCCTATTTTAGAAGGTTTTTTAGGGGAACGGTCCTCTATAACTCCCTAGAATCAAAAGATATCAACTCCAAACCTTGAAAATATTATTTCACAAATCAAAACAGTAGTTTCCTGAAGTTTTCAGAATTTTCCAATAGTTAAAACTCAAGAAATGAATTTTTTATTCATGGCTGGAAACCCCAAGCTGAATCCTGCCTGTTTTTACTAAAATTGATCTAAAATGCACAAAACTCAATGAAATCACCTAAAACAAAAATAAAATGAAAGAAGAAAAGATTCTTCATCTTCCCCAACCATTTTTAGGTCTGTACTATACCATACAAGTCCATACACCTTGGGTTTACAGTCTGATTACATAAAAAAATACATAAAAAGTGTGTCAAAATTGATGTTTTTCTTCTTCAAACTTTTCTCCAACCTTTTGGTCATGTTTACAAGGAATATTTATGCTATTACAATCATCTACCAACCTCCAACCAACCCCCCAACATTTTTTTAATCAAAGTTTTATGAGTTGTCATTACAACATTGACAATATTGACAATATTTGAGCAATTTTTACAACTTTTGCCTAGATTGCACCTAATGACCCAAAATGGTCCTTGATTGACTTAGAGTGGTCTAAAATGACCTTATTTACATAAATCAAGCCAAAAAAAAATAAAAATCCAAAGTTTCCCCACATGACCCAAGGTGCATCAGGTGCCTCTGCACCATACTCCCCAGAGGAGAAAAAGAGCTCAAGTTCCACTTGAGTTAAGTGCTGCAATACTGTACCCATGCTTGAGAATGTCTTCTTTAGTCATCCATGTTGCATCTTCAATGGGTAGACCCCTCCACTTGACTAAGTAGTGGAGATAGGTCTTATTCCTTGTCTTTTTGAGTTCTTTGGTATCTATAATGCACTCCAACTCCATAGGCCTGCTAGGTGGAAGGTCCTTGACCCAATCAACATCTGAGAGTGAAGATGAACCTGGTCCATCACCTGCAACAACATCCTCTTTAAAAGGGTGCAACTCAGAAACTAAATCCTCAACCTTGAAATCAACAGCACTTCTCCTCACATCTGCCTTTTGCTTGCATTTGTGAGCTCTACTTTGTAGCTGTTCCCTTCCTGGTTGATGGATTGCTTGTAGTACAATAGTAACTTGCTCTCCTTCAACACCTTGTTTCATTTTGACCTTAGGTCTCTCACTCCTCAATTGTATATCTCAATAAGAGCATTTTGTCTCCTCTCTCTATCTCTAGCTAGCATGGCATCAAGCATAGGCTCTTGATCAGTCTTCCTGTACTCTTCTAAAAGAAGCAAAGCATGTCTAACTTCTAATATCTCATTTGGTAATGTATGTAATTGATGTACATATTCTTCATCCTCAATGGAAAACAAAAAAAGTTTAGTTCTCCCCGCTTCTTCAATGCCATTACTTCTCAATTTTTGAAGAGACCACTGCATGGCAGCTATGTTATGTTTCCTAAACTCATCTAGTGATCCTTTCAACAAGTCAACTTCTGAATGAAGGGTCTTAGTTTGAAAAGCAACAACATAAACTTTGTCTCCCCAATTTACAATGTTTAGTCTTGCCTTCTCCATTGAATTTACACAGTGAACGGTCTTCTCCTTTTCTCTATATATATTAGTCTACAAAAGAAAAAATTGAACTTCTAGCTTGGGACTGAGCCTCTAAACACCATATTATATTAGATTACATTCACCAAACTGCTTAAGCATTGAAAGGTAACTTGGGGTGCATTCTCACAGTCCAATTGCAAATGCTTAGCATATTCAACTAAATTGAAAGGTTTGCCTTCCTATTCTAGCAACACTTTATGAGGACTGATACCTCTCTTTGCGATGTCATCTACCACTATATCAGCATGTCCCTATAACAAATCTTGGATCTCCAAAGGTAAATCATCAATCCTAATTGTTGTCATAACAGTCCTAGTTCTGGTTATGTTTTCAAAGTTCATTTCCTCTTCTTTCATGGTCTTAATGAACTCTTTCTCTCCTACCATCATCACACTAGATCCCACTTGTTGTTCTTGGCTTTCCTCTTTCAAAGGTGTCGAAGTGTAAGAGACCCATCCTTTTCTATGACATACGTGTTTTTCCTACCATCATGGACTTCCTTCCTATCATATTGCCATGGTCTACCAAGAAACATATGGCAAACATCCATTGGATGCTTTTCTTTTCTTGTCTCCTTTTTAACTTTTCTTCAGCCTTCATGGCTAGTTGATAGCATTCTTCTAGATTCCTAGGACTTGTGAGACTCAATTCATCTTGTAGGCTATATTTCATCCCATTAAGGCATCTTGCAACTTTATCAACTTCATCCTCCATATGACCTGATCCAATACTCAGTTTGTAGAACTCCTTTGTATATGTCTTTACATTCATATATATTTTTGTTTCAAATTATGCAGTTGCCTATTCAATTGAGTGGCATAATAACTAGGTAGAAATTTACCTTTCAACTTTGCAACGATTCTGTCCCAAGAGGTGATCTTTGCTTTGCCTTTCTTCCTTCTTTCTTCTTGCACATAATCCCACCCAAGGGATGCATGGCCTTTCAACTTTGTTCGAGCCAACTTCACTCTTTGCTCCTCAGGTACATCTTTATATCTAATTCTCCTACCTAATCAAGAAGTTCCTCACTATTCAAACTACCTTCTTACAATGGAAGTTCCATGTTCAACTTGGAACCCTCACTCTTGATTGCCTTAAGCAATCTTTCCATCCTTATCTCATCAACATCTCTTTCTTCTTGAGATTCCTCTTGTGGTGGATTGTTTTCATCTGTTACTTCTTCTTGATCACTAAAATCTCTTGTGACCACTCCTCTTCTCTGATTAGTTTCAACTGATGTAAGCCTTGCATCAAGATTAACTCTCATCTCTTTCATCTCTTGGGAAAGATAGTGTCTCATCTCTCTAGCTATCCTTTCTATTGCTCTTTCAACAACATTTACTCTTGGAGGCATCTTTCCTTGACACAATACACTAGATTAACTTATTTTTTTTCTAACTTAGCTTTGATACCAAAATGATGCAGAGCAAGGAATTATTCAATGCAACAAGACTCTTTTCATACACTATGTTGGGACAAGAAAATTTTGAAATTTTCTTATACTCCTACCCATCCCATGTCCAACCAAATCAGAAAATCATACGCCCAAAATCATAATAGTGTTGTAAGTATAGGCCTAGACGGTGTTGTCATTGATGTCAACATACTCCTATTGCATTAATGATAAGGATTGAAAGAGCTATGTGCTGAGGATATTGAGAAAATTAGTCTCAATCAGGAACAGTGAAGAACAGTGATGGCAATAAGGTAAAAGTCCAAGATAGGATGAGGATCAGAGGATACGGATTAAAGGGTTTGTAGATATATGTCCTAAGGTGATCCCGTAGAGATTTTAGAGGTCCACATGAAGATCTAAAGAAGTTGTGGATGCTCTAGTAAAACCAGTTTTGGCAGATGTTCAGTGATGACAGAGTAATACAGATAGGTCTGGTGAGATCCGAAATTATATTTTCCTATTCTGTGGATTTGAGGTAGTGTTGAGGAAGTCTTTGTAGAGTGTCAACTAGATTGGTTCATGGTTTGAAGGTCCACAAGCATCTATTCCTTTGTGATAGTAATGACAGACTGTGTTCTTGAGGTTCTAGATGAAAGAGAGAAGGATCTCAGTAAGCAATTGAAGTGTGGATGTTTTTGGTGATTCAAGCAAGCTTGTGGTGATCTTTGGATCATGTCTAGTTCTTATTGGTGGTCCGCATTGAAGTTGGAGTTTGAATTTGAAGAACAACTTCTGGATGATGGTGTTCTTCCTGAGATAGGTTGACTGGATAAGTTATACATCTTGCGGATGTTCTTGTGGATGTTTGCTGACTTAGATGATCATTCCTAAGTTGACGTCTTGTATAAATAAGGGATTGCAAAGTCAATTCAAAGTTGTCCTTGTGAAGATGAGTATGTGGTAGCAAGGAGGAGAGTGAAAGGCAGAGCAGAAGCATTGGGTCTAAATGGAACTAATTCAAGCATGGTGAAGATGCTATTCTCCAGTTCATGTATGTGATACTTATTTCTTTGTAGATAGTGTGTCTTTTGTAGGAAGTGAGCCTCTTGTGACCAGTGTGCTCAGGCAGTGAGCCCTAATTGGCATGTGCCATTTATTCTTTCTATTCTTCTAATAGAGAATACTTTCTTAGGTTAATCACCTCATGGTTTTTCCCTTAACTGGGTTTTCCACATCAAAATCTTGGTGTCTCATGTGTTGATGTGTTTTTGCTCTTGATTTATTGCATTGTGTTTCCATGATTAATTTACTATTATGCTGCTGAGTTGCTAAGTGAAGTTCAGTGTGTAATTAAAGAAAGTTTTGCACAACTGATTCACCCCCCCTCTTAGTTGTGTGCCCTAAGTCTAACAATTGGTATCAAAGCCAAGTTCCTCTAAAAGGAGCTTAACCGCTTGAGGAGATCCATGATGTCATCTTACAAGAAGGATAGTCTGAAGTTTGATGGACCAAATTTTAATCTTTGGAAAGGTCACATGAAATGTCACTTGCAATGTATGGGAATGGCATACTAGACCATGGTCACAACACAATATGTACCTCCACAGTGTGGTCTGAAAACCCAAAATGAAATCACAGATGCTAAAAATAATCTGCAGACTATAGAGGCTCTTCTAAGTGCATTATCTGATTCAAAGCTCTCAAATGTTATTGACCTACGAACTACTTTTGAGATTTGGGAAAAACTGGAACTTTTGCATGAGGGAGACCAGTATGTTAAATGTGCAAGTGTACAGAGTCTAAAAGGGAAATTTCAAAATCTGAAGATGAGAGATGATGAAAATATTACTTCTTTTATGCCAAGAGTAAATGAGCTTGTTTGTGGAATTAGAAATGTTGGTGGAGTCTTGGATGAAAATGAGATTGTTGGCAAAATTCTCAGATCCCTACCTGCTTCTTACAAAATCAAGGTTGCTGCAATTGATGAATTCAGAGCCCATACAAATGTCACAAGAGATTAATTGGCTGGCAAATTGGTTGCATTTGAAATGACTAAGTTTGGAGATGATCCCCCCAAGGCTGAATCTGCATTCAAAGCCAGTGCCTCTGTAAAAGGTAAACAAAGGTTTGATCCGGGAGAGAACTCATCAAGGAAACTGTCATGGTATGAAAAAGCAAGAAAAGACTTGGAAGAAGAAGAAGTAGAAACTACTCAACTTGAAGCCCTTATTGCAAAGAGACTGCCAAGAGGATCCGGTAAGTATGAAGGAAAATTGCCTTTTAAGTGTTTTAACTGCAATAAGATTGGTCATTTTGCCTGAAGATGTCCGGAAAGATTTTCAAGACCAAATCTTAACAGATCAAGGTTCCAAAAGAATTGTTACTATGTTCATGAAGAAGATGATAATGAAGGAGTAACAGATGATGAATCAGAGACAGGAAACAAATTCGGAAGTGAATGGGTGTTTATTGCCATCAAGGAAGAAGAACCAATATCCTCTGTATATGTCAATCATCAAGTTGTAGAAAGAGCTCTGGCTGCCCAAGTTGAAGAAAAGGATGATTGGGTCATTGACAATGGTTGCTCTCACCATATGATAGGTGACAAAAATAAGTTCATAGAATTGGAAAGGTATGAAGGAGGAGTGGTGAAGTTTGGTGATACTTCTGCTGATAGAATCAGAGAAAGAGGGACCATTTCTTTTAATGGAAGGAACAAAACCGGTAATGTTCTATATGTTGAAGGCTTGAAGTACAATCTTCTCAGTGTTGGACAGTTGGTGGACAAAGGCTATGATCTCCAGTTCAAGAATGGAAAATGCAAGATCTTTGAAATCTCTGGAACAGAGATTGCATCCGGTACCCAAACTAAAGGTAATATCTTCCACTTGGTTGGTACTGGTAAAAGTTGCTTATTTGTTCAAGTTGATCAGAGTTGGTTATGGCATAGGAGAATGTGTCATGTGAATTTTGATAATATCATCAAGATAAGCAATACTCAGGCTGTAAGAGATCTTCCAAAATTGGTGAAACCTACTAATAGCTTGTGCAAAGAATGTCAGTTGGGTAAGCTGAGCAGAGTCACATTCAAGAGTAAGGAACTGTCTTCTACCAGATTATTGGACTTAGTTCATACTGATCTTTGTGGTCTGGCAAGGATCAGGAGTATGCAAGGTGATAGATACTTCATGTTACTAATTGATGACTATTCCCGGATGATGTGGGTAACTTTTCTGAAAGAGAAATCAGAAGCTTTTGAGAAATTCAAAGTATTCAAGGCTATGGTAGAGAATGAAACTAGATTAAAATTGAAATGTCTGAGGTCTGATAGAGGTGGAGAATTCACATTTGGTGAATTCCTAGAGCTCTGTGAGAAACATGGAATAAAGAGACAGTTGTCTGCTCCTAGGATTCCACAGCAGAATGGAGTAGTGGAGAGAAAGAACTGGACCATCCAGGAAGCTTCTAGGACCATGATGATGGAAGAAAATGTTCCTCACATCTATTGGAGAGAAGCTGTCAGTACTGCAGTCTATACTCTCAATCGAGTTCAAATTAGAAGCAATACTGGTAAGACTTCTTATGAACTTTGGTTTGGTATCACTCCTACTGTGAGGTATTTCAGAGTTTTTGGTAGCAAATGTTACATTAAAAGAGATGAAGATCTAGGAAAGTTTGATGCTAGAAGTGATGAAGGAATATTCTTGGGTTACTCTACTCAAAGCAAAGCATACCGGTGTTATAACAAGAGACTGAGAAAGATAATAGAAAGTACAAATGTGAAGGTTGATGAGGGAATTGAAAAACCCTCAAGATTTTATGAATATGATGAAGATGATCAAAATGGTGTTCTGATTCAAGGAGCCCAAGCCTCTTCTGAGAGTCAGATTCAAACTGATCCAGTAAACCAGGAAGAAGAGATGAGTTTCAATGAGCCTGATCAAGAATCAGAAGTGCAAGAAATTCCCAAAGTTCCCAAGTATGTAAGATTGAACCACTCTGAAGATCAGATCATAGGTGATAAAAGAAAAGGAGTACAAACAAGAAGGAGAATTGGTCAAGATTCAGAAGAGTATTGTCTGATTTAAAAGATTGAACCTAAGACAGTGAATGAAGCCTGCAATGATGAAAATTGGACTAAAGCAATGGAGGAAGAGCTGTTGCAAATTGAGAAAAATCACACTTGGGATCTTGTTCCCAGACCTAGAAACAAGAATGTGATTGGAACAAAATGGGTCTTCTGGAACAAATTGAATTAAGTTGGTGAAGTAATCAGAAATAAAGCCAGACTAGTCTGCAAGGGCTATTCTGAAATAGAAGGAATTGATTTTGAAGAAACTTTTTCTCCGGTGGCAAGAATTGAAGCAATTAAGTTATTTCTTGCCTTTGCTACCTTCAAGGATTTCAAGGTATATCAGATGGATGTCAATTCTACCTTCTTGAATGGTGACTTGGAAGAAGAAGTGTATCTAAGCAACCGAATGGATTTCAATTGTCTAATCATGGTGATATGGTCTGCAAGTTGAAGAAGGCACTATATGGACTGAAGCAAGCCCCAAGAGCCTGGTATGAAAGATTGGATAAGCATCTTTTGAAGATTGGTTTCAACAAAGGTACTGCTGACAGTAATTTGTATTTCAAAATTGATCATGAAAACATCTTGATTGTTGAAGTGTTTGATGATGATATCATTTTTGGAGGAAGAGATAGTATGTGTAAAACTTTTGCAAATTAAATGAAAAGTGAGTTTGAGATGTCCATACTTAGTGAAATGAATTTCTTCTTAGGTCTACAAATCACTCAAACAGAGAAAGGAATCTTCATTTCTCAGACCAAATATGTGAAAGAACTGCTGAAGAAATTTGGAATGGAAGACTCAAAACCAATGAATACTCCCATGGCAACCGAATGTAAATTAAGCAAAAATGATGAGTCTCCTAAGGGTGATTAGACAAAGTATAGGTCAATGATTGGAGGATTGTTGTATCTCACTCAAACTAGACCAGACATTATCCAGGCTATTGGTCTTGTTGCTAGATTCCAGGCTGATCCTAGAGAATCTCATGTCATGGCGATCATGAGGATTTTTAGATATCTAAAAGGGATAGTTGATTATGGCTTGTGGTATCCTAGAGATCATGATTTCTCTCTTTATGCATATACAGATGCGGATTGGGCAGGAGATATGGATGATTAGAAGAGTACCAGTGGTGGAGAATTCTTTTTGGGGAAGAGATTGGTTTCTTGGCTAAGAAAAAAACAAGAGGCAATATCTCTGTCTACAATTGAAGTAGAATATATTGCAGTAGTAGGTAGTTGCACTCAAATTTTGTGGATGAAGCAGATGCTAAGAGATATTAAAGTGGAGTATGAGGAACCTATCACAATCTTCTATGATAATTCAAGTGCAATAAACATATCTAAGAATCCGGTGTTGCATTCAAAGACTAAACATATATCCATCAAGTTTCACTTTCTGAGAGAGCAAGTGAACAAAAATAAAGTCAGATTGGCGTTTGTGCCTTCCAAGGATAAGATTGCAGACATCTTTACTAAACCTCTACCTAAGGACTCTTTTGAGTATCTCAGGGAGAAGTTAGGGGTTATTGCCCCTCCAGTGATGAACTAAGGTGCACTGATGTGCATCAATCCGGTGGATATCATAGTCACATCTTGTGGTCCGGATTGATGATGGGGAGCTGCTACTTAGGGGGAGCAGCAGGTATGATTATGAAGTGGTGCAATTGCAAGTATGTGTCCTTTGCCATTGATGTTAAAGGGGGAGAGAAGACATGTGAAAAACAAGTGATTGCTGATCAAAGGGGGAGCAGTAAAGGGAGAGAAGACATGTAAATGGTTGTTGTTGATAGGGGGAGTTGTGACAGTAAAGAGAAGTTCTTGTCTTGATGGTTAAAACAATTTTTCACATCATATGTTGCCATCAATGACAAAGGGGGAGATTGTTACAACTATGGGCCTAAATGGTGTTGTCATCGATGTCAACATACTCCTGTTGCATTAATGATAAGGATTGAAAGAGATGTGTGCTAAGGATATTGAGAAAATTAGTCTTAATCAGGAACAGTGAAGAATAGTGATGGCAATAAGGTAAAAGTCCAAGACAGGATGAGGATCAGAGGATACGGATTAAAGGGTTTGTAGACATATGTCCTAAGGTGATCCCATAGAGATTTCAAAGGTCTACATGAAGATCTAAAGAAGTTGTGCCTGCTCTAGTAAAACTGGTTCCGGCAGATGTTCAGTGATGACAGAGTAATACAGACAGGTCCGATGACATCTGAAATTGCATTTTCCTATTTTGTGGATTTGAGGGAGTGTTGAGGAAGCCTTTGTAGAGTGTCAACTAGATTGGTTCATGGTTTGAAGGTCCACAAGCATCTATTCCTTTGTGACAGTAATGACAGACTGTGTTCTTGAGGTTCTAGATGAAAGAGAGAAGGATCTCAGTAAGCAGATGAAGTGTGGATGTTCTTGGTGATTCAGGCAAGCTTGTGGTGGTCTTTGGATCACGTCCAGTTCTTGTTGGTGGTCCTCATTGAAGTTGGAGTTTGCATTTGAAGAAAAACTTCCGGATGATGGTGTTATTCCTGAGACAGGTCGACCAAATAAGTTATACATCCTGCGGATGTTCTTGTGGATGTTTGCCAACTTAGATGATCATTCCTAAGTTGATGTCTTGTATAAGTTAATTCAAAGTTGTCCTTGTGAAGATGAGTATGTGGTAGTAAGGAGGAGAGTGAAAGGTAGAGCAAAAGCATTGGGCCTAAATGGAACTGATTCAAGCATGGTGAAGATGCTATTCTCCAGTTCATGTATGTGATACTTATTTCTTTGTAGACAGTGTGTCTCTTGTAGGCAGTGAGCCTCTTGTGAGCAGTGTGCTCAGGAAGTGAGCCCTAGTTGGTATGTGCCATTTGTTCTTTCTATTCTTCTAACAGAGAATACTTTCTTGGGTTAATCACCCCGTGGTTTTTCCCTCAACCTGGTTTTCCATGTCAAAATCTTGGTGTCTCATGTGTTGATGTGTTTCTGCTCTTGATTTATTGCATTGTGTTTCCATGATTAATTTACTATTATGCTGCTAAGTTGCTAAGTGAAGTTAAGTGTGTAATTGAGGAAAGTTTTGCACAACTGATTCACTCCCCCTCTCAGTTGTGTGCCCTAAGTCTAACAAATAGTAGCTGATAAATTCCATAAATATCACATGATTTTCACCACAAATAATTGTCTCACCCCTCAAACCGTGGTATAATAAGGGATCTCAATTGCTTAATTTTGGTAAGATCTCGGTGTTTTATTTATACCGATCCATGTTCTATTTGAAACAAGCTAGATGTGCATCAGCATGAGGATTATGGTCAGAGAGAAAGCTTCAGAGATCTCTGATGAAAGGAGTAACACTGATGACCCTTTGTTGGAGAGAGAATTCCCAGTCACGCCGTGTTAATCAAAGGTGAGGACTATCGGCATGAGAAAACAGTATCGGAGAATACTCCGAACACTCCCTGGATAGTATAGATCACACCGATGAGAGAATTTAGTAGGACTCTTGCCGAACAACCCATGGAATGGATGGAGCTAGTGACTCATCAGAAAGAAATGCACATCGGGGCAAGAAATTAAATTGTTTCCAACCATATGATGTCTTAGCAACCAAAGGGCATTGTTTTGGCCTAAGTCACACCGATGTATATGGAGGATATAAATCATTGGCCAAAGGGAACAAGTCAAAATAAAGTTTACAAGTCCTGTCGAATCAATAGTCATGATGACGAAGGATTTCGATGACATGTTATGATGATCATTCTGATGAAGGATAGAAAGAAAGGTATCGGGGAAACAACCATGATTGGATAGTTTGAATCAAGTCATCCTGATATCATATGTTGTTCCAATGATGGTAGTGGCCACACTCATTGATAAGACTCTTTTAGATAGATGATAAAGACAAGCGATATCGGTATTAATTACCTGGGTCTTGCCGATTCCACTAACCTGCCCTATAAAGAGAAGCCAATAAGCTTGTCGACAAGAGTCATGCCGATATTCATATCGGAGATTTTTTAAAATATCAAAGTACAATGATGTTTTCACAATGATAATATAAGTTAGGCTGACAACAACTATGCTCATTTCTATATCGGGTAGACCTTGAAATATCTTGTCGATACAGACATATATATGTTTTTATAAAAAGTGACATCGACGAGACAAAATGAAAAGTCACAGTGATTGAGACGTTTGCAAATGTTCACACCATAACATTACAAATGTCCCACCGAGGAAGGAGGTTATGATGATGTGACATCTCACAACGATTATGAAATTAATGCACTGGAACTATTAATTATAGACTGAGAAAAAATCTCCTGAAGAGATATTCGAAATCATTACAATTTGGTTTAGGAGAATTGTTTGAGAGGAGCACACAAGTGGAAACTTGGAGGAGAGAACAAAGGAGTTCAATCATCATCTCAGATAATAGGTATATATATAAAAAACCTCTGTGTTGTAGATTGCAATTTGAATTTTCTATCCAAAATTATCATGGAGATTCCAGTAAAAGGCAAGGGTAGAAAAAAGCAAGGTGAAACTAGCAAAACTAAGAAACAAAAA
The DNA here is from genome assembly GCA_027924645.1 of Cunninghamia lanceolata. Lineage (NCBI taxonomy): Eukaryota > Viridiplantae > Streptophyta > Pinopsida > Cupressales > Cupressaceae > Cunninghamia > Cunninghamia lanceolata. Next base: position 1,685,795 of record BSBN01000892.1, read on the forward strand.
ATTGACAAAAGCCTTGACAAAAAAATGAAAGAAAGAAAACTAAATTAGGATTTAATTGACCAATTGCCTGGGTCTACCCCTAAAGCCTAAGGTCTGCACGACTCAGGGTAGAAGTAGAGAAATTAGAAGACAAATGCAAATACCTAGGCAATATATGGACACCAATTAGAGACTATAAGTTGCTCAATTTCCATTATGATAGGAGATTCAGTAATGTCCTAGTATCTAATCCATGTCATTTGAATTTAGGCAAATTGGTCGTGCCTGATGTGTTTGTTAATGTGGAACTCCTGAAACTCTTGGCTAAACATTACAATCCCAGCTTCAAAGCCATATGCAATCCACAAGGAGAACATGTTATCCACTTGTCCAAAAATGCCATTTGTGAAGTGTTTGATTTAGATGATTTGTGTACTCTTCCAATAGTGTATGAAGATTTGGACAAAGAATACTGGTGGATGGATACCATGTACAATGGATGGAGATTGCTTCTCCACAAACCTAGGGTAGAGGGAAAAACAGTGCCTTTTGATGATAATGATGGACCTCCATTCCATGTGTCTTTGTTTGAACCATATATGCAATACACGTATTATTCCATTGGCCAAGTCCTAGGGTCAGAGGTTCCTAATTTTATGTCAATTCCATTAATGGTGATGGCAACATACATTCAGTGTAACAATGCTAGGCAGTTTGACTATGATGCTTATGTCTATAGAAAGATTGATTCTAGTTTAATTGCAATTAAGAACAATGCCCCAATAGTCTCTTTTGACCATTATTCGTTCCTCATGCATATGGTCTTATATTATGGCCAGGAAATTGGAATATGGCCAAGTGAACTTAGAATTGCTCAACTAGACAAAAGGGGACAATAGTCACCTATGCAAATGTGGACAAGGATATGGGACAGTAAGTTTGCCCATTCTAGTTATATTCATTTTGAGGAATACTGTGTAAAGGTGTTGTATAGATATTTGAATCATCCTTGTGAATATTGAATATCAGATGAAATAAAGAGGTTTCTTACACCAAAGGATTTTGGTGGTCCCCCAACTGTCACCCAGAACTAGGGGGATTGGTATTCTTTTGAGGACTCCACTGTGCTTAGAATTTATGGTTTTGAAGATACCCCATTTATATTGCCCAAGATAGTTCCTAATAGGATTGCCTACTTAGAAATAGTCAGGCAAATGAACTACTCTTTATGTGATGAACTTGAGTACCTTTGACAAACAATCCTTCATGCCCAGTACCCTGTGCTTCGAGGATTTTACTCTGCTGTCAAAAGAAGGTTATGGTCTCATTCGAGACAAATTAATGCACTACAACATGAGGTGTGCAGAAGGAAGAAAAGCATTTGATCCCAAGGGATTTATTGATTTTTCCAGAAGAAAACAAAACCTTAGTGGATATACACATATTCCATATCCACATGATGATATTATTAGGAACATGGAAGAAGCTGAAGTTGAACTAGTAATTGAGAAGTATAACAGAGAACTAGAAGAGAAGAGAAAACATCTTGCAAAGATAGAGTTGTTGTCTTCTAGTGATGAGGAATCTGCAGGAGAAGAAGACCTACATGAATAGGCAATTAGAATATCCAAACGAAAAATGGAATGTTACCAATTTCCTAATAGAGAGTAGGATGAAGAGGGGCCTGCTGATGAAGATCCTAGACAGTTAGCATATGATTCTTTCATTGCAGATGATCAATTTATTCATTCTCACAAATTTAATTTGTTTTTGTATAAATGCAAAGGGAAAGAACTCAGGGAATCAATTGAAGATGTCATGGCTGACATTGAAAGATAATTAATTGATATGTTGAAAACAACAGTGGATAATGAATTGAAAGTTATGACTCCTAATAGAGGTAGAAAATTACTCAGAGAAGCAAGTGTCATGATATTTCCTGGACTTGATATAAATTCTACCTTGGTGTTTGATAGTTTTTTCCACAATATTGATGACAAGTATAAGCTCACTCCTGAGGGTGTCACAGAGGTATACATGGGTACCAAATATAACAATGATGAAAATTCACTCATGATATGGGCCTTGTACCCTCATAAGAAAACATCCATTATAAATACTAAAATTTTTTTTGGGCATGTTATGACGTTGAAAGCAGGAGAAACTGATCCTTTGATTACTACAAACATTGGTATAAATGTTGTAAAGTTAAATAAAGCACAGGCTCAGATGTTGATCAAGGAATGGGATGCATATAAACTAACTTGTGAAAGATTAACAAAAGAAAATGATTTCTTGAAAGATACTGTTAAGAATGCCTTCAGAGGGTCAGTGAAAATGTTAACCCAAGGAGAGAGTTCACAAAGCACCCAATCACCATCTGTTGATCAGATAGCTCAGGTTTAGATTGACACACTTGCAATAGTGCTACAGAATAGGCATATTAATATGATGCATTGGATGAACAAATTTTGGGATGTCTATTCTAAAAACCATAAGGTGATCCAAGAGCATGAAAGGCTAAACAACTGGCTTTAGGAGAAACTCCATGAGATACAGAGTAGGGATGTTTTTGACACTACAGGTACTTCTAGTGCAAAAGACTTGATTGAACAACATCAAAAATATTATGACCAGCTTAAAAATGATGCTAGGGAATGCATTGAGGCTTCAAAAGTAGGTGTTCCCATGTTGTTCAGAAATGACAAGGAGCTGAAGAGCAAAGATGGATGGAGTAAAGAGTTGTAGGTGATATTACATGAAGCTTTAGGGGCTTTGAAGAATAAAGATTCTGCATCTGGGGAAGCCTGCAAGCATCTAGAGAAGATGGTGATGATGGATGTGATCACAAGAAATGCTATTGAGTTTACTGATACACATTGCAGCCAAGAATACCTGGATCATATCACTCAGATATACCTGTGGCTTAGCAAGGCTTAGTGTCATTTTCTTTATTTATTGTTGTGTTAATCATTTTAGTTCCCAAATGACATTTTGAAGAGTTACGTCTCTTCATAGATATTTCTATATAAGTTGGACATATGGTGATCAATTATCATCAGTAGTAGGAGATAATATGAGAAGTTCATAACATTTTAAAAGACCATGTTGCAAGTATTACATTTAAGAAGTTAATAGAAGATCTCAGATTCTGTGGACTTGTACTAGCATCAATTGTTTGTTGAAATTATTCGGTTATTTGGTTGTCTCCAGTTTAATATTTCCTTATTATTTAAATTGATATATGAAGTATATATTTAATTTGTTAATGCACAGTTGCTGTATTTGTATGATTTGATTCATTGATTTCCTTAAAGGAATCAAAATCCTTTTGGTTAGTCACAATAATTTGGAAGTGTTGATTTTGATCATTAAGAAGAATCATATAATTAAGATTGTCATTTTGTCTCCAAGTTGATATTATCTGTTGTTCTTGTATATTTCATTCAATTGGTTCCTTCAAGAAAGGATTAAATTTACTTTTGGTGAATAACAAGAAACCTGATTGTGTTAGTTGGACATTAAGAAGAGTTTGTCAATCACTTCCCTAAACATTTATATAAGTTGTAAACCAAAGTATTGTGCCAAACATTTAGAGTTATCACCCAATATAATCCACTAGTCTCAAATTTCCATTTGACTCTGTTTACCCAATAAGGCACTAGTCTTATCTTGAATCATCATTTAGTTTTACCCAAAACCCATTCATTAGTTGAGCATAGTTATAAAGTTTACCTTGATATTGCTTATACAATTTATACCAATTATCTTTCAAATATTAGATATAGGACTAGTTAGAAAGCTTTTGTCTATTCCACACCATTTGCCACTATGGGTAGATCCTTTAACTTAACCAAAGCACTTACACTCATATGATCTGCTTTAACTTTCAAGGTCCATCCACCTAGGTATAGCAGTGCCTAAAGTCTAGGGAGTCATCAACCCTATAGGTTAACTCTATTGCGTTAGTTCAAAAATGTTGCCAATCTGATCATAGAGTCTGGCATCCTCTTAGGATTTGTAACTTGCATTTTTGAGACCTAACAAATTGGTGACTCTACTGGGGACCCAAATAAATGACCTTAGTAAGAGATCATTCTTTATAGAGTCAAAAATTTCAAAATATGAATTGGTAACTCTGCTGACAAGAAGAATCTAGAAAGATAAAATATAAAATTTCCCTATTTACAAAAATAGGTGGTGACTCTAAAACCTATTATAACAGAAAGTTAGTACCAAATGGATGGTAGAAGATCCAAGATGGAAGGGAAGAAGCTACAATCATCCCCACCAAATAAATCTATTCCTAAGAAAAATAGAGTATCAAATTATTTTCATTAGAATAATAATCAGGAGGCTCAAGAAGATAATACAGAACAAACTATCATAACTCACAATAGTTTTACCCCTTTGCATGAATCAAATGAGAATTTGTCTCAAATCAACGGAGTAACTGATGATATATTGGCAAAATACAGACCTGATCCTCAAGAACAACTTGAGTGTGAAGCACGGGCCATGAAGGAAATTGATAAGAGGCAAGCTAAATATGATTATAAAATGTCATTACAGTAGGGAGAGGGGGTAAAATATGGATTCACAGGTCAAGAGGTGAACAAAACTCCAAAGAGTACAAGGAATATAAATGAGGTACAACATAATGTACTTAAGCTCTAGGAGAAACTTGAAATGATCAAGATAGAGGAAACTGAGATGCTGTTAAAGTAGGAAATTCAACAGATAAGGAATAGAACTAAAACAGCTACCCCAAAATATATACCTCCACATAGAGGAAATATTTTGAGCATTCCACAACAGAACTTGCACTGAAATACCAGTGGTGTTTCTAATCCACAAGTAACTGGAAGTCATGTTCATCAAAATACCCTCCCAAATAATCCTAGACCACCTCTCATACATAACATCTCTCAACATATGGCTAATCCATACCCACCCCCTAGCCAACAGTATTGTAGACCACAAAATCCTCATATGAACCCCCATATAAATCCACAATAGCAATATGCTTATCATTAGCCTCCAGGTGGATATAATTACTACCCTAACCCACCACCCATGAATGTTCCACCCCAAAACCTCACAAACATATGCGGACAATTTGATCTGACTGGATATCAATTGTATCCATGCCCTATTGACAGTAGTTGGAGAAATATAGTTCCCAAGTTCACTTGAAATAATGCAGTGTCAGCTGAGGATCATATCAGAAGCTTCAATGCCTTTGTACAAGATATTAGTATGGATTATGAAGATGTTAAAATGAGGTTATTTATGATGTCTCTAACTGAAGATGCGAGAGACTGGTTTAACAGCTTACCAGATGCCTCAATTAGTTCCCTAATAGATTTCCATAGTCAATTTAAGGAGCAGTATGGTAATCAGTATGCCCCTGAGTTTGCATTGCATGAATTGAAAAGCATCCAAAAATACCAAAATGAGTCAGTATATGATTTCAATCTGATATTTTCCAAGTTACACAACAAAATACCACATGGATCTAAATTGACTAATCCAGCAGCATTGAGTATTTATCTGAAAGCATTTTATCCTAAGACAGGGTATGAGCTTAGAAATCAGTGCCCTATGACCCTAGTTGAAGCACAAAAAGTAGCATTAATAATTGAGAACAATAGAAAAGCTGTAGGTATGGTTAGCAAAAGAGATAACCCTAGAACTCCTCAAAGCCCAAATATTCAACAAAATAAACAAGAAGGTCAGCATAGACATGAAAGACCTAGCTTGCATGATATGTCATATGATACAAATTGGAAGGATGGGAGACCCATTGAAAGTAGCAGAAGGCAACATTATGGCAAAGATACTCCTGACCCTCTAAGGAGAAATGGGGCACATATGGTAGAAGATAAACCTTGGTGTTTGGTATGCAATTTATCACACTCCCCTGAATATTGTGTTGTGGCTAAAATAGTACAACAAGAAGAAGCATTATACAACTATAACAGAGATAATCACACAATAAACATGATGCAAGATACGCCATACTTGATGAATGAAGACTATTCTTCTACAGAGGAAGATGGATATGAATATGATGTGGGAAACCAGAAACATCATATCAACATGGGAAAACAAGAAGTATTCTCAAATTAGGAGGATGGCTATGAGGGACCCACTTATTATCATAACAATTCACCATATGATCAGTGGAGAAAGCCCACTGAAAAGGAAAGGGAAGTTCTTACAATAGCGGCAGTTGCCCAAGCTAAAAATGTCTATAATCTAAGAAATAGGATAGTAAATGCAAAATAGGGAACACTTGGGAATGTTTTTATAAAAGATCAAAATTACAAAAAGAATAACGTGAAATTCTCATTCATAGAACCAAAGAAAAATGATCAAAATAAAATAAAAGACAAATCACCAAATCAAGAAAAGGAACATATAAAGACATAAAGGAATGACCAGACTATAGACCATTAATTTGATATTGCTAATGCAATATCTTAGGTGAACATATCAGTACCACTTTTGGAAATGATGAAGATAGATAAATACAAGAATACAGTGGTAAAACTAATTTTAGATATACCAAATCAAAAATATAAAGAATCAGAGAATAGAACAAACAATGTTCACCAAGAAACATTCCAAATTATTGAAGTATATCTAGGTGATACCTTAACAAAGAACCCCTCACAAGTGGACCCATTCTACAACACTTTATTAATTAGAAACAGGCTAGTGAGGAACTGCATGATTGATTTAGGTGAGGCCATGAACATCATGCCAATAGTAGTCATGAAAGAACTGGAAATGTGGGTTGACACTACGTTTGGTAAATGTTATGTGATGGACAATAGGTCTATCCCAGTTGTGGACATTATGAGGGATGTGAAAATAAAATTAGCTTCATACCCTGAAGCAGCCTATAATATTGATATTACCGTGGTTGATATTCCACCATATTATGGAATGCTCTTATCAAGACAATGGGTTGCAATGGCAGGAGGGAATGTCCAATTAGATGTTAGACTTAGGACAGATAACTGAGAGGGTGTGGGAGGTGAATCAATTGTCTAAAACTTTCTTCCAATTAATCACTTAAATTCTTTTCTTAATTCAGCAGCATAATAATAAATCAATCAAGGAAACATAATACAACAATTCAAGAGAAGAAACACATTAACACATATGACACCAATATTTTTGATGTGGAAAACCCAATTAAGGGAAAAACTACGGGGTGACTAACCCAAGATTGTATTCTCTATTAAAAGAATAGGAAGAACAAAATGACACATGCGAGTTAGGGCTCACTGCCTGAGCACACTGCTCACAAGAGGCCCACTGCCTATGGGAGATACACTGTCTACAAAATAATAAGTATTACATACTTGAGTCAGTTCCATTTAAGCCCAATACTTTTTCTCGTCCTTTCACTTTGCACTTCTCTACCACATTCTCATCTCTGCAAGATGCCTTTGAAATGACTTTACAACTCCTTATTTATACAAGACATTAACTTAGGGATAATCATCCAAGTTAGCATACATTACATAGAAAATACATAAATACAACATGACTAATTACAAAAGACTTCATGCGGGTCAACACATAATCAGTCACATAGATCTGAGACTTTAATCTTCCTTTAGGAACATGCCATTCTTCATAGAACATTTTCAAGATCATCCACAAGATGTGTAGCTCATCTGGTCAGCCAAACTTAGGAAGAACGTCATCATCCAGAAGTAATTCTTCAATTACTAGCTCAATCTTTAATACGGACCACTAACACGAACTGGACATAATCCAAAGACCTCCACAAGCTTGTCTGAATCACCAGGAACATCCATACTACATCTGCTTGTTGAAATCATTCTCTCCTTCATCTGGAACCTCAAGAACACAGTCTGTCATCACTGTCATATTGGAATAGATGCTTGTAGATCTTCAGACCACGACCAATTGAGTTGTCATTTCACATTGACTTCCTAAACACTCCACCAAATCCGCATAACAAGATATTGCATTTTTAGATCTCACCGGACCTATTTGTGTCACTCTACCACTTTTGAACATCTGCCAGAACTGGTTTTACTTAAGTGGCCATAACTTCTTCAGATCTTCATACGGACCTCTAAGATCTTTACTGGATCATCTTAAGACACATATCTACAAACCCTTTGATGTGTATCCTCTGATATTCATCTTAGCTGGGATCTTTAACCTCACTGTCTTCACTGTTATTCTCTATTCCTGATAGGACTAATTTTCTCAATATCCTTAGCATACAGCTCATCCAATCCTTATCATCAATGCAACAAGAGTATGTTGACATCAATGACAACACCGGTTAGGCCCATACTTGCAACAAACTCCCCCTTTATCATTGATGGCAACATATGATGTGAAAAATTGATTTAACCATCAATACAAGAACTCCTCACTGACATAACTCCCCCTATCAACAACAATCATTCACATGTCTTCTCTTTCTTTACTGCTCCCCCTTTGATCAACATCTACTTGTTTTTCACATGTCTTCTCTCCCCCTTTGACATCAATGGCAAAGGTCACATACTTGTATCACTTCAAAATCATACCAGCTGCTCCCCCTGAGTAGCAGCTTCTCATCATCAATCTGGACCACAAGATATGACTGTGAGATCCACCAGACTGATGCATATCAATGTACCTTATTTCAGAACTAGAGGGGTAATAACCCCTAACTTTTCCCTGAGATACTCAAAAGAGTCCTTAGGTAGAGGTTTAGTAAAAATATCTACAATCTGATCCTTGGAAGGCACGAACTCCAATCTGACTTGATTCTTGTTCACCTGCTCTCTCAAAAAGTGGAACTTGATGGATATATGTTTAGTCTTTGAGTGCAACACCGAATTTTTTGATATGTTAATTGCACTTGAATTATCATAGAAGATCGTGATAGGTTCTTCATACTCCACTCTGATATCTCTTAGCATTTGTTTCATCCACAATACTTGAGTGCAACTATCTGCTACTGCAATATATTCTACTTCTACAGTGGACAAAGATATTGCCTCTTGTTTCTTTCTCAGTCAAGAAACCAATCTCTTCCCCAAAAGAATACTCCACCACTGGTACTCTTCCAGTCATCAATATCTCCTGCCCAATCCACATTTGTATATGCATGAAGAGAAAAATCATGTTCTCTCGGATACCACAATCCATACTCAAGTGTCCCTTTTAGATATCTAAAAATCCTCTTGATTGCCATGACATGAGATTTTCTAGGATCAGCTTGGAATCTAGCAATAAGACCAACATCATTCATAATGTTAGGTCTAGTTTGAGTGAGGTACAATAATCCTCTAATCATTGACCTATACTTTTTCTGATCATCCTTAGGAGTGTCATCATCTTTGTTCAATTTACATCTGGTTGCCATGGGAGTATGCATTGGTTTTGAGTCTTCCATCCCAAATTTCTTCAACAATTCTTTCACATATTTAGTCTGAGAAATGAAGATTCCTTTCTTTGTTTGAATGATTTGCAGACCTAAGAAGAAATTCATTTCCCCAAACATGGACATTTCAAATTCACTTTTCATTTGATTTGCAAAAGTTTTGCACATACTATCTCTTCCTCCAAAAATGATATCATCAACAAACACTTCAACAATCAAGATATTTTCATGATCAATTTTGAAGTACAAGTTACTGTCAGTAGTACCTTTGTTGAAACCAATCTTCAAAAGATGCTTATCCAATCTTTCGTACCAGGCTCTTGGGGCTTGCTTGAGTCCATACAGTGCTTTCTTCAACTTGCATACCATATCACCATGATCAGACAATTGAAATCCATCTAGTTGCTCACTGTAAACTTCTTCTTCCAAGTCACCATTCAGGAAGGCAAACTTGACATCCATCTGATATACTTTAAATTCCTTGAAGGCAGCAAAGTCAAGAAATAACCTAATTGCTTCAATTCTTGCCACCGGAGCAAAAGTTTATTCAAAATAAAATCCTTCTACTTGAGAGTAACCCTTGCAGACCAATCTGGCTTTGTCTCTGACTACTTTACCATCTTCATTCAGTTTATTCCAGAACACCCATTTGGTTCCAATCACATTCTTTTTTCTAGGTCTGGGAACAAGATCCCAAGTGTGATTTTTCTCAATTTGCATCAGCTCTTCCTCCATTGCTTTAGTCCAGCTTTCATCATTGCATGCTTGATTTACTGACTTTGGTTCAATCTTTGAAATCAGACAATATTTATTTGAGTCTTGAGCAATCTTTCTTCTTGTTTGAACACCTTTTCTTTTATCACCTATGATTTGATCTTTAGAGTTATTCAGTCTTACATACCTAGGAATTTTGGGACTTTCTTGCACTTCTATTTCTTGAGTAGGTTCATTTAAACTCATCTTTTCTTCCTGATTCACCAAATCAGTCTGAATCTGAATTTCAGAAGGGACTTGGACTCCTTGGATCAAAACATCATTCTGATCATCTTCATCATATTCATAAAACCTTGAGGGTTTTTCAATACCTTCATCAACCTTCACATTTGTATTTTCTATAATCTTTCTCAATCTCTTGTTATAACATCGGTATGCTTCACTTTGAGTAGAATAACCCAAGAATATTCCTTCATCACTTCTAGCATCAAATTTTCCTAGAACCTCATTTCTTTTAATGTAACATTTCCTACCAAAGATTCTAAAATACTTCATAGTGGGAGTGATGCCAAACCAGAGTTCATAAGGAGTCTTACCAGTATTACTTCTGATTTGTACTCGATTAAGAGTATAGACTGCAGTGCTTACAACTTCTCTCCAGTAGATCTGAGGAAAATTTGCTTCCATTATCATGGTTCTAGATGCTTCCTGGAAGGTCCGGTTCTTTCTCTCCACTACTCCATTATGTTGTGGAGTCCTTGGAGCAGACAACTATCTTTTTATTCCATGTTTCTCACAGAATTCTATGAACTCATCGGATGTGAATTCTCAACCTCTATCAAACCTCAGACATTTTATGTTCAATCTGGTTTCATTCTCTACCATAGCCTTGAATATTTTGAATTTCTCAAGAGCCTCTGATTTCTCTTTCAGAAAAGTCACCCATATCATATGGGAGTAGTCATCAATTAATAGCATGAAGTATCTATCACCTTGCACACTCCTGATTCTTACTGGACCACATAGATCAGTATGAACTAAGTCCAATAATCCAGTAGAAGACTGTTCCTTACTTTTGGATGTGACTCTGCTCTGCTTACCCAACTAACATTCTTTGCATAGACTATTAGTAGGTTTCACCAGTCTTGGAAGATCTCTCACAGCCTGGGTGTTTCTTATCTTGATGATATTATCAAAATTCACGACACATTATTCTATCCCACAACCAACTTTGATCAATTTGAACAAATAAACAACTTTTACCAGTACCAACCAAGTGGAAGATATTACCTTTTGTTTGAGTACCAGATGCAATCTCTGTTTTGGAACTTCTAAAGATCTTGCATTTTCCATTTTTGAATTGGAGATCATAGCCTTTGTCCACCAACTATCTAACACTGAGAAGATTGTGCTTTAGACCTTCAACATATAGTACATTACTGGTTTTGTTCTTTCCATCAAAAGAAATGGTTCCTCTACCTCTGATTCTGTTAGCAAAATTATCATCAAATTTTACCACTCCTCCTTCATACCTTTCCAAATCTATGAACTTATTTTTGTCACCTGTCATATGGTGGGAGCATCCACTGTCAATGACCCAATCATCCTTTTCTTCAACTTAGGTAGCTAGAGCTCTTTCTACAATTTTATGATTGACAGATTTAGAGGGCATTGGATCTTCTTCATTGATGGTAATAAACACCCAGTCACTTCCAGATTTGTTTCCTATCTCTGATTCATCATCTGTTACTCTATCATCATCATCTTCATGAACATAGTAACATTTCTTTTGGAACCTTGATCTATTAGAATTTGGCCTTGAAAATCTTTTCAGACACCTTGAGGCAAAATGACCAATCTTGTTGCAGTTGAAACATTTAAAAGGCAATTTTCCCTCATACTTACTGGATCCTCTTGGCAGTCTTTTTGCAATAAGGGCTTCAAGTTGAGCGGCTTCTGCTTCATCTTCTTCTAGGTCTTTTATTGCTTTTTCATACCATGATAGTTTCTTTGAAGAGTTCTCTCCTAGATCAAACTTTAGTTTTCCTTTTACAGAGGCACTAACTTTGAATGCAGACTCAGTCTTGGGGGGGCATCTACAAACTTGATCAATTCAAATGTAGCCAATTTACCAACCAATTGATCTCTTGTGATACCTGAATAGGATCTAAATTCTTCAATAGCAGTAACTTTGTATTTGTAAGAATCAGGAAGGGATTTGAGAACTTTGCCAACAATCTCATCTTCATCCAAGATTCCACCAGCACATCTAATGCCACAAACAAGCTTATTTACTCTTGGCATAAATGTAGTGATATTTTCAACTTCTCTCATCTTCAGGGTTTCAAATTTTCCTTTCAGACTCTATAGCTTGGCACACTTAACATACTTGTCTCCTTCATGTAGAAGTTCCAGTTTTTGCCAAATCTCATATGCAGTTTTTAGATCAATAACATTTGTCAGTTCTAAATCAGATAAGGCACTTAGAAGAGCTTCTTTAGTCTGTAGATTGTTTTCAGCATCTCTGATTTCATCTACGGTACTCAGACCATTCTATGGAGGAACATACTTCTTTGAAGCCATGATCCAATATTGCATTCCCATACATTACAAGTGGCATTCCATGCGACTTTTCCAAAGAGTGAAATTGGTTCCATCAAACCTCAGACTATCCTTCTTGTAGGATGACATCCTGGATCTCCTCAAGTGGTTAGGCTATTTTTAGAGGAACTTGGCTCTGATACCAATTGTTAGACTTAGGATAGACAACTAAGAGGGGGGGTGAATCAGTTGTCCAAAACTTTTCTCCAATTAATCACTTAAATTCTTTTCTTAATTCAGCAGCATAATAATAAATCAATCATGGAAACATAATACAACAATTCAACAGCAGAAACACATTAACACATATGACACCAAGATTTTTGACATGGAAAACCTAGTTAAGGGAAAATACATGGGGTGACTAACCCAAGATTGTATTCTCTGTTAAAAGAATAGGAAGAACAAAATGGTACATGCCAATTAGGGCTCACTGCCTGAGCGCACTGCTCACAAGAGGCCCACTACCTACGGGAGACAAACTGCCTATAAAATAATAAGTATTACATACTTGAACTAAAGAATTAGCATCTTCACCATGCTTGAGTCAGTTCCATTTAAGCCCAATACTTCTACTCTGCCTTTCGCTCTACACTTCTCTACCACATTCTCATCTCTGCAAGATGCCTTTGAAATGACTTTATAACTCCTTATTTAAACAAGACATCGACTTAAGGATAATCATCCAAGTCGGCATACATTATAGAGAAAATACATAAATACAACATGACTAATTACAAAAGAATTCATGCGGATCAACACACAGTCAGCCACACAGATCTGAGACTTCAATCTTCCTTTAGGAACACACCATTCTTCACAGAACATTTTCAAGATCATCTGCAGGATGTGTAACTCATCCAGTCGGCTAGAGTTAAGAACATCATCATCCAGAAGTAATTCTTCAATTACAAGCTCAATATTCAATGCGGACCACCAAAATGAACTTGACACAATCCAAAGACCTCTACAAGCTTGTCTGAATCACCAGGAACATCCACACTACTTCTGCTTGCTAAAATCATTCTCTCCTTCATCTGAAACCTCAAGAACACAGTCTGTCATCACTGTCATATTGGAATAGATGCTTGCGGACCTTCAAACCATGAACCAATTGAGTTGTCATTTCACATTGACTTCCTAAACACTCCACCAAATCCACAAAACAAGATATTACATTTTCAGATCTCAGTGGACCTATCTATGTCACTCTGTCACTTCTAAACATCTGTCAGAACCGGATTTACTTAATTGGCCATAACTTCTTTAGATCTTCGTACAGACCTCTAAGATCTTTACCAGATCATCTTAAGACACATATCTACAAACCCTTTGATGCGTATCCTCTGATATTTATCTTAGCTGGGAGCTTTTACCTCACTGTCTTCACTGTTCTTCTCTATTCCTAATAGGACTAATTTTCTCAATATCCTCAGCATACAACTCATCCAATCCTTATCATCAATGAAACAGGAGTATGTTGACATCAATGACAACATCGGTTAGGCCCATACTTGCAACATTAGATTTATCATATGCCACAATACCAGTGGGAGGCAAAGGGATCAAGGTGTGTAGGGAGCCAAGATATGAGAACATCATAGAATGCTTGGATCAAAATCAAATAAATCTATTTTGTGATACAGATTTGGGAACCTTCAAGGTTGAAACAAGTCATCTAGAATTGCAGAATACTTATCCAATACATATAGAATCTAAGAAAGAGGAGAACTATGTGTGGACAATGTATTTTGATGGTGCATGTAGCAAAATGGGAAATGGGGCAGGAGTATTATTTATTTCACCAACAAGTAGAACTTTCAAATACTTGTTCTTATTGACATTCAAATGTACAAAAAATGTAGCAGAATATGAGGCTTTGCTCATTGGTTTGAATATAGCCACCAAGCATAAGATAAGAAAGTTGGCTATATACGGTGATTTAGAATTAGTTACTTCTCAAGTAAGAGAGAAATACTTGTCCAAAAACATGAGATTGAAGCAATATAGAAATGCTATCTGGGATGATGTGGAGTTATTTGATGCCTTCTCAATCAACTAGATTGATAGATCAAAAAATATTATGGCAGATTTTCTAGAAAATATTGCATTAAAAAGGGATGATATCACATTAATAGGTATTACAGAAATTGAATTCAAAACCAGACCCACTATCCTAGATAATGTACATAACTGGCAAGTGTTTGATAATGATACTGATATAATCAAATTCTTGCATTGTGTTGATCACTATGAAAACCAAGAGATTGATTTTAATGCATTTGTGGAAGAACATGATAGAAAAGAAACTCTCTTTGGTCAAGAGACAGTTCAGCTGAAAACAAACAAAATACCTAAGGGACTCATAGCGTTGGAAAAAGCATTTGATGGATGTGACAGATTTAAAATAAAAGAGACACCCATAGTACAGAACGATCTTGAAGAGATTAATTTGGGGACGCAAGCAACCCCAAAGAATGTATACATTGGAAAGAAGCTCAGTCCTAAAATTAGGGGCATTCTAATTAACTTACTTAGGAAGTATAGACATGTATTTGCATGGTCATATGATGACTTGAAAACATATAGGGAGGATCTTTTTCAGCATGAAATACCACTAAAACCAGATGCCAAACCATTTAGGTAAAAGTAAAGACCTATTAATCCTACACTGATCCCTAAAATGCTTGAAGAACTCATGGAACTAAGAGATGGAGCTATTATCAAACCCATTAGACATTCTTCTTGGGTTTCTAATTTGGTGCTTGTCAAAAAGAAAAGTGGTGATATTAGATTATGTGTGGACTTCAGAAATCTAAATAAGTCTTCTCTTAAGGACAATTATCCCCTTCCTAATATGGAAGCAGTACTGCAAAAGGTGATAGGGTGTGAACTATTGTCAATGATGGATGGTTTCTCAGGGTATAATCAGGTGAAAGTCAAAGAATCAGAAAAATATAAGACTGCATTCACCACAGCATGGGGAACATATGTGTACTTAAGAATGCCATTTGGACTCACAAATGCTGGAGCAACATTCCAAAGGGCGATGGATGTGGCCTTTGTAGAGCTGATTAATAAGATTATGGTAGTATATCAGGATGACATGACAACATATTCCAAAAAGGCTGAAGATCATTGTACACATTTAGAGAATTTTTTTATTAAAGCCTTAGAATATGGAATTTCATTGAATCCTAAGAAATGCCATTTCGCAGTAACAAAGGGTAAGTTGCTTGGTCACATAGTCTCAAAAGATGGAGTAAGAATAGATCCTGAAAGGGTAAGAGCCATTGATCAAGTTCCTATTCCTAGAGATGTAAATGCTATACAGTCATTCTTTGGCCAAATCAACTTTGTTAGGAGATTCATACCAAATTTTGTAGAAATTGTTAGTCCCATATCAAGAATGTTGAAAAAAGAATTCAAAAGCGAATTGGATAGTAGAAACATTAGAGGCATTTGCTTCCATTAAGAAAGCAATCTAGGAAGCCCCAATTCTGGTATCTCCTAATTTCAGTAAGCCATTCCAGTTGTTCTCATTTGCTTCATATCATTCAGTTGTAGTAGTAATGTTGCAGAAGAATGATGAGGGATATGAACAACCCATTTCATTTTTTAACAAATCTCTTTAGAATGCAAAATTAAAGTATGACATAGTTGAGAAATAGTCGTATGCATTTCTGAAAGTAGTCAAAGCTTTTAGACCATATTTGGTGGGAGCTGAAATAATAGCATACGTACCTAATGCTGCAGTAAAAGATGTATTAGTCCAAACTGAGGTTATGGGTAGAAGGTACAGATGGATTAATAAAATTTAGGAGTTTAATATTGAAATCCAAATCACCAAATTGGTGAGAGGACAAGGTCTTGCTAAACTAATGGCTGAAAACAACCTTGAGGCTTCTCAGATATGTAATATTGATGATGTTAATAACATGAGTTCTAGCATTGAGCATACTCCATGGTATACTGACATCATACATTATCTGAAACATATGAAATGTCCTTAAGGATATGATGATAACAAGAAAAGGACACTTAAATTACATGCCTCAAAGTATGTATTTATTGATGAAGACCTTTATTGGAAAAATAGGGATGGTATTATGCTACTATGCCTAGATGAACATTAGTCAAAACATGTCATGAAAGAATTACATGAAGGAGTATGTGGAGGACACTTCTCAGCAAAAACTACAGCCCACAAAATCCTGAGGGCTGGATATTATTGGCCTAGAGTTTTCAATGATTCATATTGTTATACAGAAATGTGAGGCATGCTAGAAATTTTCAAGAAAATTAAAATATTAGGGAGCACTACCTTTGAAATCTATGCAGGTGGAAGCTCCATTCTATCAATGGGGTATTGACTTTATAGGAGAAATTACAGAGAAGTCAAGCGGAGGACACAAATGGATTTTAGTGGCAACAGATTACTTCACAAAATGGGTGGAAGCAATCCCAACTAAACAAGCAACAAGAAAGGTAGTGATCAATTTGTTAATGGAAAATATTATATTTAAATTTGGCACCCTGGTGAGGTTGATTACAGACAACGGAGTGTGCTTTAGGTTTGATGAGTTCAAAAATTTCTGCAATATATATGGCATCACTGTGTCTTATGCTGACCCTTATCACCTACAAGCAAATGGGTAGGCATAATCTAATAATAAGAATCTTCTAAAAATTATAAAAAGAATGTTGGAAGGAAACAAAAAGGCATGGGATTCAAAATTGAGAATGGTTGTATGGGTTGATATGATTACTATGAAGAGAGCAATTGGGAGATCTCCTTTTGAACTGGTGTATGGAACACAAGCAATGATGTCATTAGAAAATCTTTTACCAGTTTACAAATTTGTTCTTCAAGAGGATTTAAACATCCCTGAACCAATGGAGGAAAGATTAGAACATCTTGCAAAACTTGATGAGACAAGGAGACTGGCTCAAAAATAGAACATCAAATTGCAATCACAAGTGAAATACCTTTTTGACAAAAAGGCCAAGGACAAAAAATTTGAAATAAATGACTTGGTATTGATGTGGAATGCCAGATGCCAAGAAAAGGGAAAGCATGGAAAGTTTGAAGCCTTGTGGTTAGGCCCTTTTATTGTCACTGGTAAAGGAGGAGATGATTCTTACTATCTACAAAATATGTTTGGAGAAGAGTAGGAACTGCCAGTGCATGGACAATTTTTGAAACCTTTCTTTTCATAAAAATATCAAAATCATGCACAAAGAGAAATAAGTGTTGCCAGTGCATGGACAATTCTTAAACAATTTTTAAAGTACTCTTATTCCATGCATAGTAGTTTAGGGTAATCAAGAGGGATTAGGATTTGCTAGTACATGGATAGTCCTATGAATCTCTCAACAATAACAAAAAACTTTTCCATGTATTGTAGTATAGGATCATCCAAAAAAAATAAAAATAATATGGTGTACTCCCCCAAGAGATCTAAATTCTTGTTATACTCACAAGGGGTATACATCCCAGACAGAGCCACTGTTGAGACAAGAAAATTTCAAAATTTTCCTATACTCCTACCCATCCCATGTCCAACCAAATTAGAAAATCATACGCCCAAAATCATAATAGTAGCTGATAAATTCCATAAATATCACATGATTTTCACCACAAATAATTGTCTCACCCCTCGAACCGTGGTATAATAAGGGATCTCAATTCCTTAATTTCAATGAGACCTCGGTGCTTTTTTATACTGATCCATGTTCTATTTGAAACAAGCTAGATGTGAATTGCCATGAGGATTATCGTAGGAGAGAAAGCTTCAGAGATCTCTGATGAAAGGAATAACACTGATGACCCTTTTTCGGAGAGAGAATTCCCAGTCATGTCAAGTTAATCAAAGGTGAGGACTATAAGCATGAGAAAACAGTATCGGAGACTACTCTAAACACTCCCCCGATAGTATAGATCACACCAATGAGAGAATTCAGTAGGACTCTTGCTAAACAACCCATGGAATGAATGGAGGTAGTGACTCATCGGAAAGAAGTGCACATCGGGGAAAGAAATTAAAGTGTCTCTAACCTTATGATGTCTCTGATGGTGTTAGATTGTCATTGATGTCAAAAAGGTCTTGCAGGAGATGTGGTCTCAATCAGTATATCTCCAAGCATGTTAAGGTTGACATTGTTGACAGGAATATGAGTTCACAAGTTCATAGCATCTTCTGTAGAGTTTACATCATATGGTAAGGTTTTGAATGCATCATTTCAAGACAGAAGTGTTGATGTTTGATGTTGTTATTGGATTGATGGTATAATCTTATGGTTTTCATGGTCTTCATCATGGTTCAAGCTGAAGAGTGTTCATGTGTGTTGTTACTATACTTCATGTTTGTGATGAGTTGCTTCATGTTTGATCTCCTACTAAGAGAATTTGGAATTGCTTCATGACAAAGTTCACATTCTTCATAGCAAAATTCAATGTTAAATGATCAAAATTCAAGGTTCAACTTGAAGGTTCACAGGGCAGAAATGATAACACTTGTTGATGGGAGCTCTAGTTCTATATCTTATTCTTTGCCTCTAAAAACCTATTTTATAACCTTCTTTGCTCTTCACAATAGAAATCATTTTTTGATTTAATTTGTTGTTGACCTGTTACACAGGTTAGTCACTTAAAAGTGACTTGTTAAAGGGTCTTTGCATCATGAGGTTGACTACCCTCCTTTCCTAGCTACAGTCCACACCGGTTAACTCATAAGGAGTTTGAGCGGGAAATCATGTCAAAAGATTTAAAAAAAAAAACTATGTGAAGTGGGCACGTTTCATGCCTTTAAGGAAACAAAATTAAAGTTTTAAAGCCCGATGATCTTCATTTTTTAAGGCATCGAATTGCTTTTTTTAGAGGGAACATAGTATTTATTTATTAAAGGAGGATGATGCCGATCACTAAGCCTTTTATGGCTTTAGTCTAATTTTTAGAAACCTTTCTTAAAAACCACTATGTGGTCGGCCCTTATACATGATTTTTTTTAATAGTAAAAGCTATCAATTTTTTGTGATAAGTTTTTAAAAAAAAATTAGAAATTGCTTTTTCTAATTTAAAGAGATATCATCAAGATTTCTTTTGAGGAGATTTTATATTTTGGCACAAAAATATATTTTTTTTGGAAAGAAATTGTGAGAAGATTAGAAGATTTTTTTTTGGAGAAATGTCTTATTTTCTTTGCAAGTGAAAGATCATATGCAGAGAGATTTTTGAAGACAATATTTACAGATTGGAGAATATTTTTAGAGAAGAAAATTGAAAAGTTTTTTTTGAATATTTTATGACGGAATGAAGAAATTTTTCAGAGGCAAATTAAGATTTCATAGAAGAAGTTGAAAAATATTTTGTCAGAGATATAAAGAGTCTTGTTGAAAAGAAATGAAGAATTTGAAGAAAAAGAAAAAAAGGTTTGAAGTTTCTACAAAGATAGAAAAATAGAGGAAAGAAAATGCCTTTGAAAAAGATTATTTTTATTGTTTCTTGCAGGGAATATAAATGGGTTTACAGATGGATTTTTTGGAAGAAGAACATGAAAATAAGCATGAAAGTTTTTCTTTAAGATGATTTTATTTTTGCAGATTAAAGGGTTTGAAGAAGATGAAAGAGTTTTTTGTTTAAGAAGATGAAAGTTCTCAAAAATTTTATTAGATTTTATTGAAGATTATTTTTCTTGAGAAGATAAAGAGTTTGATTACAGGTATTTGCAGAGAAGGATATTTATTTTTTATGGAAGATGAAAATGAGGACAGAGATTTTATTACAGGGGCAGATTCAAAATATATTATGGAAGATATTAATTTTGTTTGAGAGAGAAATATGAATTTTCATAACATTGAATAAGATTTTCTTCTTGCAGATGAATTGCTTTTGCAGTTTATAAAGAATATAGAATGGAGATCTATTTGAAGCAATCAAATATTATTTTCTTTCAGAGAAGATGAAAGGTTTTGATAAGAAGATAATGAAAATATGTTTTGAAGGTGAAAGGACATTAAATTTGTATAAAATTGTTTTTTAGGTGCATTGATGGTGTGCATTAAAAGATAGAGATGAAACATACAGTGTTGTGAAGTGTTGTTGAGTGTATCCGGATGTAGGATTGAACTTGGATAGAATGATCATTTTGACAGACATATATGAGTGATGTTGTGCAGATCAACATGCAAAGGTGAATTAGATGATTCAAGAATAAAATGTCAGAGGATTGAAATGATAAAATATATGTTGCAGATGAGTTGACTTGAATGGTGCAAATCAGATTGAATAGCAATCAATTCTTGCATACAGAGTTTTATGATGGTAATTGTTTATGCCAGTGAGGCACAATATGCCAGTGAGGCCTTGTATTAGCCAGTGAGGCTTGTAGGTCAGTGAGACCTATTTGTTTACTAGTGAGGTATATTAGTGTTGGAAGTGGGTGCTTCTGTTTGGTATTGGAGTTGGTGCTCCATAAGGAGTTGGTGCTCCTAGATACAATTTGTATTGCCAGTGAGGCATATTTTTCAGTTAAGCTAGTGAGGCAATTCTAGAGTGGTTTTTCTACCCCTGGAGGGTTTTCCACTCATGCAATTCTTGTGTCTTGATCTTCTCTCTATGGATATATGTTTTACTCATGAGTTTTTGTTTTTCATTCTCAGTTATGTACACATGTATGTGAGAAATCAATGATAGCTCTCTCTCCTTGCACTTTGCAAGTTAAAATTTGTAAAAAGATTAGAAATTTCATACAACACTGATTCACCCCCCCTCTCAGTGTTGTCCTTGACTCCTACAGTCTCAATGACCAAAGGGCATTGTTTCGGCCTAAGTCACACTGATGTATATGGAGGATATAAATCATCGGCCAAAGGGAACAAGTCGGAATGAAGTTTACAAGTCCTGCTGAATCGATAGTAACGACGATGAAGGATTTTAGTGACATGTTATGATGATCATTCCGATGAAGGATGGAAAGAAAGGTATCAGGGAAACAACCATGATCGGATAGTTTGAATCAAGTCATCCTAATATCATATGTTGTTCCAATAATGGTAGTGGCCACACTCATCGATAAGACTCTTCCTGACAGATGATAAAGAAAAGTGATATTGGTATTAATTACCTGGGTCTTGCCGATTCCACTAACATGCCCTGTAAAGAGAAGCCGATAAGCTTGTTGACAAGACTCATGCCAATATTCATATCGAAGATTTTTTAAAATATAGGAGTACAATGATGTTTTCACAACGATAATATAAGTCAAGCTGACAATAATTATGCTCATTTCTATATCAGGTAGACCTTGAAATATCTTGTTGATATAGACATATATATGTTTTTATAAAAAGTGACATCGAGGAGACAAAATGAAAAGTCATAGCAATTGAGACGTCTGCAAATATTTGCGCCATAAGAAGTTATTAGATCGCCATAACATTACAAATGTCCCACTGAGGAAGGAGGTTATGATGATGTGACATCTCAAAATGATTATGAAATTAATGCACTAGAACTATTAATTATAGACCGAGAAGAAATCCCCTGAAGAGATATTTGAAATCATTACAATTTGTTTCAGGAGAATTGTCTGAGAGGAGCACACAAGTGGAAACTTAGAGGAGAGAACAAAGGAGTTCAATCATCATCTCAGATAATAGGTACATATATAAAAAACCTCTGTGTGGTAGATTGTAATTTGAATTTTCTATCCAGAATTATCATGGAGATTCCAGTGAAAGGCAAGGGTAGAAAATAGCAAGGTGAAACTAGCAAAACTAACAAAAAATTGACAAAAGCCCTAACGAAAAAATGAAAGAAAGAAAACTAAATTAGAATTTAATTGACCAATTGCCTTTGTCTACCCCTAAAGCCCGAAGGTTTGCACAACTTAGTGTAGAAGTAGAGAAATTAGAAGACAAATGCAAATACCTGGACAATATATGGACACCAATCAAAGACTGTGAGTTGTTCAAATTCCATTATGATAGGAGATTCAAGAATGTCCCAGTATCTAATCCATGGCATTTGAATGTAGGCAAATTGGTCATCCCTGATGTGTTTGTGAATGTGGAACTCCTGAAACTCTTGGCTAAACATTACAATCCCAGCCTCAAAGCCATATGTGATCCACAAGGAGAACCTATTATCCACTTGTCCAAAAATGCCATTTGTGTACTCTTCCAATACTGTATGAAGATTTGGACAAAGAATACTGGAGGATGGATACCACATACAATGGATGGAGATTGCTTCTCCACAGGCCTAGGGCAGAGGGAAAAATAGTGCCTTTTGACGATAATGATGGACCTCCATTCCATGTGTCTTTGTTTGAACCATATATGCAATACATGTATTATTCCATTGGCCAAGTCCTAGGGTCAGAGGTTCCTAATTTTATGTCAATTCTATTAATGGTGATAGCAACAGACATTCAGTGTCACAATGCTAAGTAGTTTGACTATGTTGCTTATGTCTATAGAAAGATTGATTCCAGTTTAATTACAATTAAGAATAATTCCCCAACAGTCTCTTTTGAGCATTATTCGCTCCTCATGCATATGGTGTTATATTATGGCCAAGAAATTAGAATATGGCTAAGTGAACTTAGAATTTCTCAACTAGACAAAGGGGACAAAAGTCACCTATGCAAATGTAGACAAGGATATGGGACAATACATTTGCCCATTCTATTTATATTCATTTTGAAGAATACTATGTAAAGGTGTTGTATAGATATTTCAACCATCCTTGTGAATATTCAATATCAGATGAAATAAAGAGGTTTCTTAGACCAAAGGATTTTGGTGGTTCCCCAACTGTCACCCAGAATTGGGGGGATTGGTATAGTTTTGAGGATTCCACCATGGTTAGAATTTATGGTTTTGAAGATACTCGATTTATATTGCCCAAGACAGTTCCTGATAGGATTGCCTACCTAGAAATAGTCAAGCAAATGAACTGCTCTAATGTGATGAACTTGAGTGCCTTTGACAAACAATCCTTCATGCCCAGAACTTTGTGCTTCAGGGATTTTACTGTGGTGTCAAAATAAGGTTATGGTCTCATCCAGGACAAATTAATGCACTATAACATGAGGTGTGCAGAAGCAAGAAAAGGATTTGATCCTGAGGGATTTATTGATTTTGCCAGAAGAAAATAAAACCTTAGTGGATATACACATATTACATATCCACATGATGATATTATTAGGAACATGGAAGAAGCTAAAGTTGAACTGGTAATAGAGAAGTATAACATAGAACTAGAAGAGAAGAGAAAACATCTTGTAGAGATAGAGTTGTCTTCTGGTGATGAGGAATCTGCAGGAGAAGAAGAGCTACATGAATAGGAAATTAGAATATCCAAATGAAAAATGGAATGTTACCAATTTCCTAATAGAGAGCAGGATGAAGAGGGGCCTGGTGATGAAGATCCTAGACAGTTAGCATATGATTCTTTCATTGTAGATGATCAATTTATTCATTCTCAAGAATTTAAATCATTTTTGTATAAATGCAAAGGAAAAGAACTCAGGGAATTAGTTGAAGATGTCATGGCTAACAATGAAATACAATTAATTGATATGTTGAAAACAACAGTGGACAATGAATTGAAAGTTATGACTCCTAATAGAGGTAGACAATTACTCAAAGAAGTAGGTGTCATGATATTTCCTGGACTTGATATAAATTATGCCTTAGTGTTTGATAGTTTTTTGCACAATACTAATGACAAGTATATGCTCACTCCTGAGGGTGTCACAGAGGTATACATGGGTACCAAATATAACAATGATGAAGACTCACTCATGATATGGGCCTTGTATCCTCCTCATAAGAAAATAGCCATTATAGATACTAAATTTTTTTTTGGGCATGTTATGACCTTGAAAGCAGGGGAAACTAATCCTTTCATTATTGCAGAGATTGGCATAAATGTTGCAAAGTTAAATCAAGCATAGGCTCATATGCTGATTAAGGAATGGGATGCATATAAACTAAGTTTTGAAAGATTAACAAAAGAAAATAAATTCTTGAAAGATACTATTAAGAATGCCTTCAGAGGGTCAGTGAAAAGGTTAACCCAAGGAGAGAGTTCACAAAGCACCCAATCACCATCTGTTTATCAGATAGCTCAGGTTCAGATTGACACACTTGTAGTAGTACTACAGAACAGACATATTAATATGATGCATTGGATGAACAAATTTTGGGATGTCTATTCTGAAAACCATAAGGTGATCCAAAAGCACGAAAGGCTAAACAACATGCTTCGGGAGAAACTCCATGAGATACAAAGTAGGGATGTTTCTGACACTACAGGTACTTCTAGTGCAAAAGACTTGATTGAACAACATCAAAAATATTATGACCAGCTTAAAAATGATGCCAGGGAATGCATTGAGGCTTTAAAAGTAGGTTTACCCCATGTTGTTTAGAAACAACAAGGAGCTGAAGAGCAAAGATGGATGGAGTAAAGTGTGCCAGGTGATATTACATGAAGCTTTAGGGGCTCTCAAGGATAAAGATTCTGCATCTGGGGAAGCCTTCAAGTATCTGGAGAAGATGGTGATGATGGATGTGATCACAAGAAATGCTATTGAGTTTACTGATACACATTGCAGCCAAGAATACCTGGATTATATCGCTCAGATATACCTGTGGCTTAGCAGGGCTTAGGATCATTTTCTTTATTTATTGTTGTGTTAATCATTTTAGTTCCCAAAAGACATTTTGAAGAGTTATGTCTCTTCATAGATATTTCTATATAAGTTGGACATATGGTGATCAATTATCATTAGCAGGAGGAGATTATATGAGAAGTTCATAATATTTTAAAAGACCATGTTGCAAGTATTACATATAAGAAGTTAATAGAAGATCTCTGATTCTGTGGACTTATACTAACATCAATTGTTTGTTGAAATTATTCAGTTATTTGGTTGTCTCTAGTTTAATATTTCCTTATTATTCAAATTGATCTATCAAGTATATATTTAATTTCTCAATGCACATTTGTTGTATTTGTGTGATTTGATTAATTGGTTTCTTTAAAGGAATTAAAATCCTTTTGGTCAGTCACAGTAATCTAGAAGTGTTGATTTGGATCATTAAGAAGAATCATATAATTAGGATTGTCATTATGTCTCCAAGTTATTATCTGTTGTTCTTCTATATTTCATTCAATTGGCTCCTTCAAGAAAGGATTAAGTTTCCTTCTGGTGAATAACAAGAAACCTGATTGTGTCAGTTGGATATTAATAAGATTTTGTCAGTTATCACCCTATATAATCCACTGGTCTCAGATTTCCATTTGACTTTGTTTACCCAACAAGGCACTAGTCTTATCTTGAATCATCATTTAGTTTTACCCAAAACCTATTCATTAGTTGAGCATAGTTATAAAGTTTACCCTGATATTGCTTATACAATTTATAACAATTATCTTTCGAATATTAGATATAGAACTAGTTAGCAAGATTTCATCTATTCCACACCATTTTTCACTGTGGGTAGATCCTTTAACTTAACCTTACACTCATTTGATCTGCTTCAACTTTCAAGGTCCACCCGCTTAGGTATAGCAGTGGCTAAAGTCCAGGGAGTCATCAACCCTATAGGTTAACTCCATCATGTTAGTTCAAAAATGTTTCCAATCTGATCATAGAGTCTGGCATCCTCTTAGGATTTGTAATTTACATTTTTGAGACCTAACACACTACATATAATGATATGACTCAAACAATACTTGCATACACCCTAGATCACACTAGACACCTAATTTAAATGCCCTCAAAATGTATACAAAAAAAGAATCATATGAAACAATGAAGTTTGAGTTTATCAAGACCTTCAACAATGTTTATGGGTTCCTCACAACTCAATCTTATTATAGACAAGTGATTTCATGGATCCATCTTATCAAACCCTAAGCAAACTAGGGTTCTGCCATGTTTTAGTAGGTTTTTGAGGGGAACAGTCCTCTATAACTCCCTAGAATCAAAAGATATCAACTCCAAACCTTGAAAATATTATAGAACACATAAAAAAAAGTACATTCTTTAAGTTTTTAGGATTTTTGAAAGGTTAAAACTCAAGAAATGAATTTTTATTCATGGCTGGAAACCCTAGGTTGAATCCTGCTTATTTTTACTAAAATTGCTCTAAAATGCACAAAACTCAATGAAATCTCTTGTAACAAAAATAAAATGAAATAAGAAAAGATTCTCCATATTCCCTAATTGGTTACAAGTCTATACTGTAGCATACAGGGCCGTACACCTTGGGTTTACAGTCTGATTACATAGAAAAATGCATAAAAAAGTGTGTCAAAATTGATGTTTTTCTTCTTCAAACTCTTCTCCAACCCTTTGGTCATGTTTAAAAGGTATATTTATGCTATTACAATCATGTAACAACCTCCAACTGACCCCCCAACTATTTTTAATCAAATTTTTAAGAGTTGTCATTACAACATTGACAATATTTGAGCAATTTTTACAACATTTGCCTAGATTGTACCTAATGACCTAAAATGGTCCTAGATTGACTTAGAATGGTCTCAAATGACCTTATTTACATAAATCAAGCCAAAAAAAGAAAAAACCAAAGTTTCCCAACATGAGCCAAGGTGCATCAGGTGCCCTTGCACTAGTTTGTACCTCCGTAGAGAAATTTGTAAGTGACAGAGTGCAGGACTATATTGTCCAGTAGCTAGGTTCAGTGTCTGTTGGCTTGTGGTAACTTGTTTCTGTATGAAGTGGTGAATTGGCTGGTGGAAAATGTTCCTAAGGGTCATCTGATGTTTCATGTTCTTCTGCAAGGTGTTTTATGGTCTTTCCAAAATAGGTTGTTTGAAATGAAGGTGTTGCTAGGTTATGCTTTTGCCTGGCTGAATGAGGAATGTTGAAGGTGTACGCCACAAAGTCTTTGTTGTACGGAGTTCAATGAGTGTTTCAAGAAGTTGTATGGGTCATGTTGACTCATCTGGGGGAACCTAAAGTAATATTTAATCTTTCATGTGTACTATCAAGGTGTTATGGTCGACATGCTACAAGCTTCATTCTTTCTTGCTTAAGACTGGCCTATTTTAAATATGCAAAGTGTTTTGATGTTACTCCTTGAAGATTGATGTTGTAAAGGTTTTTTAGGACCAAGTTAAGCATGTGTTGGAATCCACAGGGTGTGTTCCTCTTTCTGGTGTTGCGTGGAGTTCATTTTTAGGGCCTACTCTCTACACATTTCATGTTGTTTGATCTTTAGCCTACTTGTATTTGCAATATTTTTGTTGTCTCTTCCTAACTTGTAATGTAATCAATATAATATCATATAAATTGTAAACCTAGTTGATCTAGGTAAGGTATGATTGTGAGTGTAAATGTATGAAGTGGAATATGTATGTGTAATGCATTATGATGTGACTGAAGGAGAAAGAGAAGAAGTAATAGGGCTATCTTGATTTATTTTGAAGATATTTTTGAGACAGAAGGGAAGTAAAGAGTGTGCCTAACTGATTGCTAGAGGCAGTGAGCCAAAGACAAACTTCTTGATGGATGAAAGCAATGAGTTAGTAAGCTATAGAGAAGACATTTGAAGAAGTTGTAGAAGTTGTCAAAAAAGAAGAGCAATCATCAAAATAGAAGTTAAAAAGAAGAATTGCAATCATTAAAAGAAGTAAACCTCATTATCAGTTTTAGATAGTAGAAGGACTGTCATGATGTAATCTTTTCTGAGTTTGTTCTTAGTTCAGGGAGTAGTTTCTTCCTTGGGTTGAAGCCCTAAAACAAAGTCTGTAGGGAGTTGTAGCTTCTTGGGAGTGACCCTAAGACTTTTCTTTAGGGAGTAGTAGCTTCCTTGGGTTGTGGCCCTAAAACAAAGTTGTAGCTATGATTCTTTTATGAGGCTGGATTAGGATAGTAGCTCCTAGCAGATTTTCTCACTGTGGTTTTTCCCCTTTGGGGTTTTTGACGTATATCTAGTGTTATTTGGTGTTGTACATTGTGTTGATCTCTTATGTTTTTTCTAATGATGTAAAGTTTAAGTTTTAATCTACTGCAGAGGGTTTGAGGTTTAATACTAATTCACTACCCCCTCTCAGTATTAGGTGTGTTCAACAATTGGTATCAGAGCCAAGTTCCTTAGAAGGAACTTAACTATTTGAGGAAGGTTTGGGATGGCACATGATGGATCTATAATGTAGGAGCATCCAGGTGAATAAGATATCCCTCATCAACCAAAAATATTTGATATTTTGGTTTTGGTTTTGTAGGTTCAGTTTGGTGTTTTCCTAGGTTCTCTTGGTGTCCTCATAATGGGCTTTGTCATCAACCTTTTGTCTCAAGAAAACCTCATTGGTTTTATGGCTGGTCTAGCTGTTATATCATCTCTGCAGTAGTTCAAGTCTCTACTTGGGATCAAGGACTTCACTTCAAAGATGGACATGGTTTTTGTCATGGATTCGGTCTTCAAACACTCACATGAGTGGACATGGCAAACTATTGTAATGGGAGTATTTTTTCTTTCTGTTTCTGCTCAAGGCACATTACGTTAGTTAGAAGAGTTATCACATTCATATGAAAGAACAATGAACTAGCTTGTTGCTCTTACATCTACCAACTATGGTGCTAGTAGAATGAACATACTCAAAGCTTACTTCTCCTGAGAAGTGCTCTTTTCTCTACATATTTAAAATGGGACAAGTGAGTCACTTCAATCCCAAATGGGGAGAGCTCAGTGAAGTCTCAACTCCAATCCACGTATTGGAGTTTCAATTGATAGACATCATTTCTGATATGTTACCACTTCCTATTATCAAAGGAGTTGACCAATATAACATAACTTCAAAACATGTAAGGATAAAAACTATAAGATGAGGATGTTGAAAAATATCGAAGCAACATCTAATAAAAGAAGACCATCCATATTGTAAACCCCACGCCTCACATAAACAAATCAACTCATCTCTGATTGGGTATAAGACAAAAGATGTTTGGAATGTCCATTGGAGGAAAGAAAAGAGTTAAAATGCCTCACATGAGGCTCAATAAAACTGGTCAATGGTTCAATTTGCAGAAACCAAGCAATACCTCACATTTAGAGTTTGCAATTAAGAAATTTTAGTGAATTATATTACCACATGCATTTCTTTTCATCTTAAAAAGAGCAATGTGAAGGGGAAGAAATGTGGGCAGCAAGGGAGAGTGCATATTAGGAAAACCACACTGTTTTTGTTTATAATGCCATCCAAGTAAGACAAAGTGCCACAGTGGAAGATCTTGTAAGATATAAGTTTAACCTTTTGATGGGTCATTGATTGAGAATAAGATGTTTTAAATATTCTTAACCTTAGTGAAAAATGGAACGTTTCATCTTCTGTAGAGTAATAAGGGAAAAGAAACAAATGGGAAGAGAGTTGTGTATCAGATAAAAGAAAGGTGGAAGTCTGAAGAAAAGGGGAGCGTTGCCAGAGAGAATATACACATAGCAAAGAAGCTATCAAAGAGAGCATTTTGAAGACATAGAGGTGAGTGGGTATGGCCTTGGTAAAAGGAAAGGTGATATTTGAATAGAAGAAAAGAGATGTTGCTTGAGGAATAGAAATTGTGCTACCTGATAGAGAAAGAGCCCAGTGTAAAGAGGTTTTGTGCTATGAGAGAGGCCATTAAAGGCCCAAATTGTACATGTAATATATTACAAATTTGAAATAAATAAACTTGACATGAAATTATTGTTGCAATCTATATCAAGCTATTGTGTGGTTGTTGTTTGAGTTCTTTTGAAGAGGGGAGTTGTAATTTGTCTACGTCAATCTCACAAGGCACCTAAGTTTGATGGAACAAATTACACCATTTAGAAGCTAAGGATGGAAAACTATCTAAACTCTCTAGGGTTTGGTGTTTGGCAATTTGTCAAGGATGGTTACACTACTCCTACCACTACACGTATAGATCTAGTTGAGATTAGGTTAGATTCTAACAATGCCAGGGAAAAGTATGCTATCATGAGTGGGTTAGTTGATTCAGAACTTCTAAAGGTAATGAATTGTAGTTCTGCTTAGGATGTCTGGGATAAACTTAAAAACATTTATGAAGGAGATAGTAAAGTAAACAAAGCCAACATAAAAATCTTCAAAAGAAAATTTGAGACCCCAAGGATGGAAGATTGCGAAGACATTTCTAGTTATATGATTTGGGTGGATGAAGTAGTTAATGGCATCAAAGATCTTGATGGAACAATGAAAGAAGATGAGATTGTGAAGAAATGTCTGAGATCTCTCCCTAAATATTACATTCATAATGTTGTTATATGGAGCCTAATTAGACTTGAAGGTTAAATTTTCCCCACTTTTATCAGCTTGGTTTCCCCCCAAATTATATAACAGGGGTTTGGGGGTAGCACCCCCAAGACGGGGTCAAGGGGCAATGCTATTGAGTTGCAAGGATTGCTGGTTGTAACTGACATAAAAAAAACCCTATTTTGTAATCGACATAAGTCTTGATAAACATGTCTAAGGGTTAGGGTTTCCGTTGACATTGTATTGTAGCATTTGCAGCGGTATTGAGTTGCAAGGATTGCTGGTTGTAATCGGTTTGATTTACTAGATAATAATATTGGACTCTTTGTTGGTGGATGTAGCCCGAGTTTGGGTGAACCATGTTAAAAATTGTCTCTCCTTGTTATTATTTCTATGTATTTTCATTCCTCTATTTAATTTTTATTTGCATTTAATTTATATCTTTAGCATGCAATTCCTAACAAGTGGTATGAGAGTGGGTTGTGTTTGATTAACATCTGCAGGAAGGTCTCACGGTTGAGTGGGAGTCTCACAACTAAGTGGGAGCAATGGTAGACGAGGGTAAATTGAAGGTAGATAAATTCAATGGGCAAAACTATCAGTTATGGAAGATGCAGATGGAGGATTATCTCTATCAGAAGGATTTATGGAGGTCATTGGAAGGAAAAGCCAAGAAACTGGCAATAATGGCTGATGAGGATTGGGAACTTCTAGATAGAAAGGCATTGCGGACGATTCGATTGTGTCTAGCACCATTTGTGGTGTTCAATATAACAGAAGCAAAGACAATAGATGAACTGATGAAAGCTTTGGCCAAATTGTATGAAAAACCCTCAGCCTCAAATATGGTATTTCTCATGAAGCATTTGTTTAATCTGAAAATGATTGAAGGTAGATCTATGACAGATCATTTAAATGATTTTAATACAATTACCAGTTACTTAACATCTGTGAAAGTAAAATTTGATGAAGAGGTGAGGGCTCTCTTGGTTTTATATTCTTTTCCAGAAAGTTGGAATAGCTTGGTTGACTGTAAGTGACTCTGTCTCTGGTTCAAATACCTTGAAATTTGATGATGTTGTTGGTGTTATCCTTAGCAAGGAAATGCAAAGGAAAATCTCAGGAGGGTCCACATCAGGTAGTGTTTTGAATGTAGAAAGTAGGGGTAGATCAAAGGAAAGAGGAAAAGGTTATGGAGGTCATGAGAAGTCACGAGGAAAATCAAAGGACAAGAGGTCCCAATCTAGAGGACAAAAGGATTGCTAGTACTATGGGAAACCAGGTCATCTGAAGAAAGATTGCTGGTCTTAGAAGAATAAAGAAGGAGACAAACAAGAAGGCAATAAGGAGGCAAATGTGGTAAGTAATAAATCCGAAGATGATGGGGTGCTACCATAATAATGGGTTACACTTTCTGGGACATCCTGATTTTTGCTGAAATCACATATTTTTAGAAAATATAATGATTTAAGCCTTAAAAGGTTCCATTTAAAGGATTTTAATTGAAGAGGGTTTGATCAAATCCCCTTAGATTCAAACCCCCTTGGATAGAACCCCGCTAATTTTAATCCATAGTTATAATGGAGTCTCCTTTACACCTATCAAAATGCTGATAAAAAACCACTTTTGATTTACCTTTTAGGGGATCAAATAAATTCATTTAAAATTTATGTTTTGTAAGTATGTATTCCTTATTATAATCTTCCCAAACAGTATAATTTTAGATATATTTAATTTGATTATTATATTTGTTTTTTATTTCTTGTGAATGTAGGTTTTGCATCGAACATCAAGTTCTTTGTTCAACACACATGGAAAATTAGTAAATTAGTGAAAAACAATTCTAAAAAATATCTATGCCCTAGTTATTGATATCCTTGTTTCAACAAAAAAAAAATTGAATTTCGATACATATAAAAAATTATGTTTTACGGAATACGCCTATGTCTAAATCATAATTGGTTTGACTACAAAACTTAATTAAAAAGAATATTCAACAAAACATTATGAAACCAAATTCATGTCCTATATATCGGTGTTACCAATCTAAATTCAAAATAATCAAAATTTTATCCTTTGTAGAAAAAGAGTTATGTGCTATGGAATACACATCACTTTAAAAAAATGTAGTTTACTATTAAATACTAGTTATCAAAGGAGATGCAAAAAAATTTACAATTTAATTCCAATTTTTTAAAAAAATATATATTTAGAATCCACAAACAAAATCTCACAAATCACTAGTTCGTATCATCTTGAAATTCCTAACGGTTTAGCGGCTATAGGTGTCAGAATGTGAAGATTTAGTTCAAAATGACGATTTCAATGTCAAGTTTGGCCAAAAAGTGTAACCCATTATTGTTGGATGACTTGATGCTTTGATTCTTTCACTAAATAATGCTGATGATTCATGGGTTTTAGATTCAGGGGCCTCATTTCATGCCACACCCCATGCAAGTTATTTTCTTGATTATGTCTAAGGGGATTTTAGGCTTGTTTATTTGGGAGATAACAAACCCTGTCAGATTGTTGGAAAGGGAAGAATTAAGATTAAGTTGTAGAATGGAAATCATTGGCTACTACAAGAGGTAAGGCACATTCCAAGGCTAAGTAGGAATTTAATTTCAGTAGGGAAGCTAGGTGATGAAGGTTGCAGAGTTACTTTTAATGATAAAAATTGGAAGATTTCAAGAGATACCTTAATAGTAGCAAAATGTGTGAAATTAGGCACCTTATATATTTGTATAGGTCATACTGTTCCTTCTACTTTAGTTGTTATAGAGAAAAAAATAAACAGGCTCAGGAATAGTTGTTGTGGGTTCATAGGAAGAGACTGAAACATTTGTTGTAGGTTCTGAGACAACACTATGGCATAACAGACTTTGGCATATGAGTGAAAAAGGTATGAAGGTACTTCATTCTAAGAAAGTTTTACCAGGTCTGAAATGTATTAATATGGATTTTTGTGAAAGTTGTGTGTATGGTAACCAAAAGAGAGTTAGTTTTCTCAAGGATGGGAAGCAAAAGAAAGATGAAAAGTTGGAGCTTGTGCATACAGATGTATGGGGACCGGATCAGGCATCTTCCCTCGGTGGCTCTCAGTATTATGTTGCATTCATAGATGATGCAACTAGGAAGGTTTGGATTTATTTCCTTAGGCAAAAATCTAATTTATTTGAAACATTTAAGAAATGGAGAAGCTTGGTTGAGAATGAGACAGGTAAAAGATTAAAATGTCTTAGATCTGATAATGGTGGTGGGTATTGCAGCAAAGAATTTGAGGATTATTATTCCTTTAATAGAATTCGTAGGTAGAAAATGGTTCCAGGGACTCCACAAGAAAATGGAGTGGCTGAGTGCATGAATAGGACAATAATGGAGCATGCAAGGAGAATGAGATTGCATATTGGGCTGCCTTTAAACATGTGGGTAGAGGTTATCAATACTACTGTATATTTAATTAATAGACGTCCTTCAGTTTCTTTGGGCTGTGGTATTCCAGATGATGCATGGATAGGTAAGAAGGTGATTTATTCTTTTCTCAAAACCTTTAGATGTGTAGCATTTGCACATGTAGATTTTGAAAATAGAACCAAGCTAGATGCAAAATAAAAAAAGTGTATCTTTGTTGGATATGGCATTGATGAATTTGGTTATATGCTTTGGGATGTTGAAAATCTAAAAATTGTGAGAGAAAGGGATGTTTTATTCAATGAGAAGGTGTTGTACAAAAATTAGTTGCAGCATCATGAGAAGAAAGAAAAGGATTATGTCGTGCTGGATGATACTCTAGATAATGATGTTCTAGTGGTTCCTCATGCTCTGCAATAGCAACAAGAAATACCACAAAATCTAGTGAATGTTAGATGATCAACAAGGCTAAGTAGACCCCCTGAAAGGTTCTCTCCCTCTTTGTATTCTATTTTGTTAACAAATGCTAGAACCGGAAGGGTATGATGAATCTATGCAGGTGGATACAAATGTTCAGTGGGAGCTTGCAATGAAATAAGAAATGGACTCCTTTATGAAAAATTAGACTTGGGAATTATGTAAGTTGCCTGCAAGTAAAAAGGCTTTACCAAACAAATGGGTTTCTAGGTTGAAAGAGGAATATGGAGGTAATAAAAGATTTAAAGCCATGTTAGTTGTAAAAGGATTTGCACAGAAAAATGGTGTTGATTTTGATGAGATTTTTTCTTCAATTGTTAAGATGACTTCTATTCGTACTATTTTAAGTATTATGGCTGCTAAAGATTTGCATTTAAAATAGCTAGATGTGAAAACTGCCTTTCTCCATGGTGATTTGGAGGAGGAGATATATATGGAACAACCACAGGGATTTGAGGTCAAAGGTAAGGAGAAATTGGTGTGCATATTGAAGAAGATTTTATATGGCTTGAAAAAAATACCTCAACAATGGTATTTGAAATTTGATAGTTTTATGGTTGAGCAAGGCTACAGTAATTCTGAGCATTGTGTTTATTTTAAGAGGTTGGATAATGACAGCTACATTATTTTATGTTTATATGTTGATGACATGCTTGTAGTAGGGTCTAACATGGATCACATAAGAGAGTTAAAATAGTAATTAGCACAATCACTTGCTATGAAGGATTTGGGGGCAACAAAACAAATCCTTGGTATGAAAATTTCAAGAGATAGGAAGAACAAAAAATTGACTCTATCTCAGGTTGATAATGTTGAAAAGGTGTTGAAGAGATTCCATATGGAGAATACAAAATCTATCAGCACACCTTTTCCTAGTTATTTGAAATTGAATAAGGAGATGTGTCCTAATACACAAGAGGAGGAAGAAAAAATGTCCAAGGTACCATGTGCTTCAGCTGTAGGAATTTTAATGTACATCATGGTATGCACGAGACCGGATATTGCACATGTTGTAGGATTCGTAAGTAGGTATATGAGTAATCCTAGATTGGAGCATTACAATGCGGTAAAATGGATTCTTAGATATTTGAGAGGTACATCCAATAAACATTTATGTTTTGGGGGATCTAATACTAATTTAGCAGGCTATGTGGACTCAGATTTGGAAGGGGATATTGATACTAGGTGGCATACTATAGGTTATGTCTTTACTGTAGGTTGAATAGTGGTGAGTTGGAT
The DNA here is from genome assembly GCA_027924645.1 of Cunninghamia lanceolata. NCBI lineage: Eukaryota > Viridiplantae > Streptophyta > Pinopsida > Cupressales > Cupressaceae > Cunninghamia > Cunninghamia lanceolata. The sequence continues at coordinate 1,721,941 of BSBN01000892.1, forward strand.
CTCCAGGTTGCAAAAGGTGATTGCTTTATCCACCATGGAGGTAGAGTATGTAGCTGTAACCGAGGCAAGCAAGGAGATAATATGGCTACAATCTTTCATGGAAGAATTGGGCAAACAATAGGCTAAGAGTTATTTCTTTACAGACAGTCAGAGTGCCATACATCTTGCAAAGAATTTTGCCTTGCATTCAAAGACCAAACACATACAGCTAAGGTATCACTTCATTCGGTCAGTGTTGGATGATGGACAATTACGGTTAGAAAAGATACATATAGATGAAAATCTAGTGGATATGTTTACAAAGGCAGTGACAAGGGAGAAGTTGAACTCCTCTTCAACTTCTATTAGTCTTCAAGACTGAAAATAATAAAATCATAGCAGGGTCTAGGGTGTTTATTTCTAGTGGGAGCTATAGGGTTAGCGGTGTTATGATCAGTCTCCAAGTGGGAGATAATATGTTGTGGAGTCTGATCAGTCTCCAAGTGGGAGATTATTGTTATATGGAGCCTAATTAGACTCAGAGGTTAAATTTTCCTCAATTTTATTGGCGTGGTTTCCCCCCAAATTATTTAATGGGAGTTTGGGGGCAGTGCCCCCAACACGGGGTAAAGGGGAAGTATTATGGTTTTTTATTATTTTATAAAGGTGTCGAGAGTTATTTTTCTATTGGCCAACATAAAAAACCCTATTTTGTAACTGACATAAGTCTTGATAAAAACAGCTAAAGGTTAGGGTTTCCGTTGACATTGTATTGGAGCATTTTCAACGGTATTCAGTTGCAAGGATTGCTGGTTGTAATTGGTTAAATTTACTGGATAATAATATTGGACTCTCTATTGGTGGATGTAGCCTGAGTTTGGGTGAACCACATTAAAAATTGTCTCATGCTATTATTATTTCTGTGTATTTTCATTCTTCTGTTTAATCTTTATTTGCACTTAATTGATATCTTCTACATGAAATTCCTAACACATAAGGTATCTTCTACTAAGGAAACTAAGGATTTGGATCAATATATAGTTGATCAAATTTTTGGTACTCTCATAACCTTTGAAATAAGAGAATTTGACAAAGGTGTCCCAAAGAAGGAAGCAACATTCAAAGTCGACAAGAAGGTAGAAGATGAAACAAATGATCAAGATGATGACATTGATGAGGTAGAAACAAACTTTATGAGAAGATTGAAGAAGGGCATTGACAAATACAGAGGAAAGTTACCTTTCAAATGCTTCAATTGTGGGAGAGTTGGTCATTTTGCCTCTAAATGTCCTTTTAAAGAATCAGGGGGTAGCAACAAAAGAGAGAAGTTCAAAAGAAATCTTTATTCCATGGAGAACAGTTCTTCCTTAGAAGATGATGATGATGATGATTGAAATGATGAAACACTTTTCATGGCTTTGAAAGTTGGTGAAAAAATGTGTGATATAGGAAAATGTAAAAAATATGATACTTTCCAGATTGACAAAGATAATGAAAAATCAATGGTTGTATGGACTTCCTTTCATGCAAGAGAAGAAGCCAATTCTTGGGTTATTGATAGTGGTTTCTCTAATCACATGACTAGTGACAAGGAGAAGTTCATCAACCTCAAGTAGTGGAATGGTGGAGCTATCAAGTTTAGTGGTGATGAGTCAGCACAAATTTGTGGAAAGGGTGCTATAACTATTGATGGAAAGAATAAGACTGAGGATGTCCTCTATGTCAAAGGGTTGAAGCATAATCTCCTTAGTGTTAGTCAGATGTGCAGTAAAGGATACAATCTTACATTTCATGCCAAAGGTTGTGAGATCAGGAAGGCATGGTCCAGAAGATTAGTTGTAGAAGGTATTAAGACATATGGACATATCTATCATCTAAAGGAGGTAAATAGAAGAACTTGTTTATTGGCTCAATTTGGTGAGTATTGGTTGTGGTACAAGCAAATGGGACACATCAACTTTGATAATATGGTAAAGCTCAACTATATTCATGTGGTGAGAGATATACCTAAGATAACCAAGCTTGCAAACACATTATGCAAGGACTGCCAAATGGGAAAGTAGACAAAGACAAATTTCAAAAGCAAGGAGTATTCTTCTACAATTCCATTGGAGCTGATTCACATTGACCTATGTGGACCTACAACGACAAAGAGTCAACAAGGTGAAAGGTACTTCATGTTGGTTATTGAGGATTACTATAGAATGACTTGGGTTACTTTTTTAAGAGAAAAATTAGAAGCCTTTTGATAAGTTTAAAATTTTCAAAGCAATAGTTGAGAATGAAATGAATGCTAAGATCAAATGCTTAAGATGTGATAGAGGAGGTGAACTTACTTCAAATGAATTTAAAAAGTTTTGTGAAGATCATGGCATTAGGAGACATCTGTCTCCTCCTAGGACCCCTCAGCAAAATGGGGTAGTAGAAAGAAAGAATAGGATTATGCAAGAGATGGCTAGGGTAATATTGAAAGATGCAAATCTACCTTATATATATTGGAAGGAAGCAGTTCACACTATTGTCTACCTGCTTAACAAAGTACAATTGAGGGTCAATGGCACTAAGACCCCTTATGAGCTATGGTATGGAAGACCTCCCACTGTCAGATATTTCAGGATCTTTGGCAGCAAGTGCTACATTAGGAGAGATGAAGAAGACCTTGGAAAGTTTGATTCAAGGTGTGATGAAGGGATCTTTCTTGGTTACTCAACTAGAAGCAAGGCCTATAGATGCTACAACAAGAGATTGGGAAAGATGATTGAAAGCACAAATGTTAAGGTAGATGAAGATTTGTGTCAAATCTCACAAGAACCAGAGGTTTGTGAATCTGATATACCTCCCTACCTTGAAGAATAAGAAGAAGAAGAGGAGAAAGAAGAGAAGGAACAAGAATCAGAAAAGAACCCTAAGACTCCAAAAAAGTATGTTTAGAGGAATCATTCAGCAGATCACATCATTGGTGATAGGAATGAAGCCATACAGACTAAGGAAAGGCTTGCAAAAGCAAGTGAATTTATGCCTATTGTCAAAGGTAGAGCCCAAAAACTTTGTTTATTCTAGGAAAGATGATGGATGGTTGGAGGAAATGGAAGAAGAATTGAATCAGATAGAAAAGAATTAGACATGGGAGTTGGTTCTTAGACTAGCTAGTAAGAATGTTATAGGAACAAAGTGGGTGTTTTGGAAAAAGCAAAATGAATATGGTGAAGTTGTGGGAAACAAAGAAAGGTTGGTGTGTAAGGGTTATTCACAAGTTGAAGGTATTGATTTTGAGGAGACTTTTACTCTTGTAGCCAGGATGGAGGCAATCAGGATTTTTCTTTCCTTTGTTGCTCACAAGAACTTCAAGGTCTATCATATGGATGTCAAGTCAACATTCTTGAATGGTGATTTAGAGGAAGAGGTCTACATTGAGAAATTGGATGGTTTCCATCTATCATAAGTTTTGGACATGCTGTGCAGACTCAAGAAAGCTTTGTATAGGCTCAAGCAAGCTTCTAGAGCTTGGTATGCTCAGTTGGATAATTACTAACTTCAGCAAAGTTTCTAGAAAGGTACTACATGTAGTAATATTTGCATTAAGGAAGAGGGATACAAGATTTTGATAGTTGATGTATATGTTGATGACATCATCTTTGGTGGAGATGATGATATGTGTAAGAGGTTTACAGAAGAGATGTAGAAAGAATTTGAGATGTCTATGATTGGTGAGATGTCTTTCTTCCTTGGGCTTCAAATTGTTTAGCTAGATGACGATATCTTTATTTCTCAATCTAAGTATGTTAGAGAGATGTTGAAGAAATTTGGCATGGAGGATTCCAAACCAGTAAGTACTCCTATGGTGATTGGTTGTCACTTGAGCAAGGCTCATGAGCCACCTGAGGTTGATCAGAATCTTTATAGATCTATGATTGGAGGATTATTCTACTTGACTGCTTCTAGACCTGATATTATGCATGAAATATGTTTGGTTGTTAGATATCAAGCTAATCCTAAGCAAACTCATGAGAAGGCAAAAAGAATATTCAAATATTTGAAGAGAACTCTAGATTATAGCTTATAGTATCCAAGAGGTAATGAATTGATCTGAGTGCTTACACTAATGTTGATTGGTCTAGTTGTGTTGATGATAGAAGAAGTTCAAGTGGTGGTGCTTTCCTTTTAGGAAGTAGATTGGTTTCATGGGATAGTAAGAAACAAGATTCAATATCTTTATCAACTGTAGAGGTAGAGTATATTGTTGCAGCATATTGTTGTACACAAGTGTTGTGGATGAAGCAAACATTGAAGGATATCAAGATATAGTATGATGGACCTATTCCTATTTTGTGTGATAATACAAGTGCTATCAATATTTCCAAGAATCTAGTGATTCATTTCAAAACCAAGCATATATCAATCAGGTTTTTTTTTTCTGGGAGAGAAGGTTGCAGATAAAGAAATGAAGTTGGAATATGTTTCAAAAAAGGATCAGGTTGCAGACATCTTCACAAAGGCTCTTGCAAAGGATAGCTTTGAGTATCTCCTCTAGAAGTTAGGGGTAATTTCCCCTCCTTCTAACTAGATACATGGTTGGAGCATCTGTCTAGGGGGAGTAAATCTTGATATATCTTTTTCTTAGATTGATGATGGATACCTCTTAGGGGGAGAAGGTAGTGGTTGTTGTTGATAGGGCGAGCTTGTTGGTTGCTTCAAGAAAGAGTGTATGTAGATCAAAGGGGGATAAGGTTGAAAAGGTAAGTTTGTGCCCTAGGGGGAAAAGTAGATGCCCTTTGTCCTTGATGTCAAAAGGGGATAATAAGAAGGTGTGTGTTGCCATCAATGCCAAAGGGGGATATGGTTGCGCATATGTTACTTAAGGTTGTCGCTAATGTGGTTGTCATTGATATCAACACTCAGTTTGGGCTATCATTGATGCTTATGTTGATGGTATAATGATGGTATGCTAATAGTGATGTTGTTAATGTTCATGGTTGATGTCATGCCTTGTTTAATTTCAATCAAGGTAGTATTGAGTATGTTTGTTGTCAGTAGAGATTATATCATGTTGATATATTAAGATGGAAATTAGAAGCATTAGATATGATATCATGAGATGGGAATTAAAAGAACTTGTCAGCAGAGATGATATCATGTTGATATATTAATATGGGAATTAGAAGCCCTTGTCAGTAGAGATGATATAATAATGATATATTAAGATGGGAATTAGAAGCACTAAGTGTTGCAAGTATGTGCTAGTCGGTGTTGTCATTGATGTCAACATGTTTCTGTTGTCATTAGTGTCAACTGTGTCTTCTAATCTTGCTATTGTTATATGAATGAGTTGTTGTGTTTAAGTGACTTGATTATCTTATAGAGATGCTGGTGATATTGGAAATGTCATCGTGATGGTAAGTTTCCAAGTGTTTTTGAGAAAATTTTATTAATACTGGAAACAGTGTGTTGGAGAAGTCTTTTGGCTTACAGAGTACTGTTTGGATTTTTGCTCCACATTTCCTCTATGTTGGAGATCCAAGTTTGTGGTTTGGATATGTTGTATATAAGTATTTGAATGTGTTAAATCTAGAATTTGGTGCTCTGAAATCCTATGTAACAAATGTTATGTTCACCAGTTTGAAGACAGTGCCTGACAGTGGTTGCGGTGTGCTGGGAGAAAGTATTTTATTCCGCATTTCTCCACAAAGAGGTTTTAAGTGTTACAGTTCTGGATGTGTGTTTATAATGTCACTATCTATCCTCTATCTAGAGAATTTGTGATTTGGTGCTCCAAAAAGCAACTTATTGTGTGGAAGAGTTTGACAGTGTTGTTATGTTTAGGTCAAAATTGTTGTGTTCAGGTAAAAGTTGGTGTGGCTAAATTTGTTGATTTCCAGGTAACTTGAAGATGTTCATGAATGTTTCTAGATTGTGTTAAAGCATTGTATAAGGTCCACAAGTTATGGTTAAGATCATGGAAGCGTGTGATCAAATATTTCTTATGTTTACCCTGTTTGGCTGACCTTGGATGATTGCGTTGATTAAGGAGTTAATTTGATGACTATGAGAGTGTTGTGTAGCATTCCCGGATGGATTTAGTTCTAAGCTAAGGCGTAAAGTGGTTTTCCTTCATTCCTTTGTCTCATGGAATGTTTAGGTCTAGACCTAATTCAAATTTTGTATGTTTGCTAACCTTGGAGATTTATTTGAAGGTTGATGGTGGTACAAATAAGTGCCAAGAGTTCATGTGTTTTTGTGTGGGTGAGAGTGAAATGTAGTGTACGTGATGTGAGTTTGAATAAGGACATCAAGAACTTTCATGTGTTAGGCAACCTAATGTAGTGAGCATAAGGTGTTTACTATTTTTAGGATGGCTGGGAAGGTGATATTTGTTGTGCTTCATTGGAATTAAACCCATGCATATGGTAGATGCAACTATATATGTTCTTGGTAGTGACCCTTCTCTTCTTTCTTTTTTCTTTCTTCATGGGCAGTGAGTCCACTTGGACAGTGAGTCCACCGACAGTGAGCCTTTCTTTCTTTAGGGCAGTGAGCCCCTTAGCATTGATCCTCATGTGATTTAGTATTTCTATTACATTATATTGTGAGATAATTCTCACCATAGTTTTTTCCTTTTAGGGTTTTCCATGTAAAAATATGGTGTTATCTTGTGCATGGTGTTGATGTGTTTAAGTTTCTCTTATCTACTTTTCATGTTTAATCTTCATAACAGATTAAGAGTTTAAGTGAACTGATGTGAATGTGTTTATATTTATGAGGGTCTAAAGTTTTTGATACAACTGATTCACCCCCCACTCTCAGTTGTCTTGTGCCTTCAACAATTGGTATCAGAGAGAGGTTCCTTGGAAGAAAGCTTAATAGCTTGAGGTAGATCTGGGATGGGCCACAATAAGGATGTCACGTTGTTTGATGGATTAGACTATGCACTTTTGAAGGTAAGGATGGAAGATTTTCTAATTTCTCTTGGTTATGAGATCTGGAAATCTATTGAGTTAAATTACGCTATATCGAGTGATTCAACAACTACTGATGAGGCCAGGGCTCGTGAAATTGATGGTAAAGAAGATATGCTATTTTAAGTGGTCTTACTAATTCTGAATTGGTGTAAGTTGTGGATTTGAAAACTGCTAATGCCATTTGGAAAAAGTTTAAAAGTGTTTATGAAGGATATGATAAGGTCAAGCAAGCTAAAATGTAGAACTTGAATCTCTCATTTGAAACCATGAAGATGTCTGAGGATGAAAACATTACAAGCTATTTGCAGAAGGTAGATGAAGTTGTCAATGGCATAAAAGGACTTTGTGGAACACTAGATGATAAGGAAGTAATATTAAAGGTACTCAAATCTCTTCCTAAGCCTTATAGTAATAAGGTTTCTGGTATTGAAGAATTACAAAACCTGAATCAGTTTACCAAAGATCAGTTGCTTGGCACCTTAACTTCTTTTGAAATTAGAGAGTTTGGAACTACTAGTGAGACTTAAAAGATTGAGATTACTTTTAAGGCTAGTAAATTAGAGAAAGAAAAGACTATGGAATTAGATCCAAATGACTTTGATGAAATAGAAGATAACTTTGTGAGAAGGATGAAAAAGGGCACTGGAAAGTTTAGTGGTAAGTTGCCTTTTAAATGCTTCAGTTGTGGAAAGATAAGTCATTATGCTTCAAGATGTTCAAATAGAGCACAAAGAATTGAGAATAGGGAAAAAGAGGTAAGATGGTTAAGAAAAGTTACTATGTTAAAGAAGATGCAAGCATATATGATGATGAAACTAACTTTGAAGATGATAATGATAATGAATGCTTATTCATAGCCATAAGAGATAAAATTGTTTCTACTAACTCTAGAAGCTATGTGAAGGAAAAGAATCTAGAAGCAAGCTCTAACCCTAAAAGCACTATAATATTTGCATTTCATGCTAGGAGTGAAAAGGATGACTGGGTAATTAACAGTGGATGCTCAAATCATATGACAGGTGATAAGAGTAAGTTTTTAAAACTTGAAATATATGATGGTGGAGTTGTTAGGTTTGGAGATGAAACTGGTGCTAAGATCTATTGAAAAGGTTTAATCAATTTGACTGAAAACATAACATTAATGATATTCTTTATGTCAAAGGTTTAAAACATAATCTTCTGAGTGTTGGACAGATGTGTAGCAAGGGTTACAATTTTTTTTTAGGATGATGGGTGTGAGATTAGACAAGGCTCCAAAAAATTGACTGTTGTTGGAAAGAAGACTGGTGGAAATGTTTATCATCTCAAAGGTGTAGTTGAATATTGCTTAATGACTGAGATCAGTAAGAGTTGGTTATGGGATAGGATATTGTGTTACATCAATTTTGATATCATGGTAAGGATAATTTCAGTTCAAGCTATGAGATATCTGCCAAAGATCACAAAACCATTCAGTGCTGTCTGTAGGGAATGTCAGTTTGGATTTTGGAAAGAAAACAAGAAGTAACTTCAAAAGTAAGGATCAATCATCTACCGGATTGTTGAAATTGATGCATACAGATCTATCTGGTCCTACCAGAGTAATAATTTTTCAAGGTGATAGGTATTTCATGTTATTTATTGATGACTGCACTAGAATGACTTAGGTCAGTTTTCTTGAGGAAAAATTAGAAGCCCTAGATAAGTTTAAAGCTTTTAAAGCAATGGTTGAGAATGAATTGGATATGAAAATCAAATGCTTGAGGTATGATAGTGGTGGTGAATTTACTTCTAATGAGTTTAACATGTTTTGTGAGAGTCATGGAATAAAAAGGCATTTATATGCTCCTAGAACTCCTTAGCAAAATAGAGTGGTTAAAACAAAGAACATGATTGTTTAAGAAGTTGCAAGGACAATGATGACAGAAGAAAACTTACCGGAAGCATACTGGAGAGAAGAAATCCATACTGCCATCTACATACAGAATAGAGTACAAGTAAAAGCAAAGGACACAAGGATTCCCTATGAACTGTGGTATGGAAGGATTCCCACTATTAAATATTTCAAAGTTTTTGAAAGCAAATGTTATATCAGAAGAGATGAAGAACTAGGAAAGTTTGATGCAAGGTGTGATGAAGGTATTTTCCTTAGATACTCTAACAAAAGCAAAGCTTACCGGTGCTATAACAAGAGGCTAAGAAAAATTGTTGAAAGTGCTAATGTCAAAGTTGATGAAGATATAGAGAGAATTTTAGAGATCAGTGGTTATGAATCAGATCAGTGTTCTTGTGGAGAAAAAGGGAAAACCAAATAAAAGGATGTATAGATTGAAGCCCCTAAAAAAGTAGTACAGATTGAAGAAGAAGAAGCTCCAAAAATAGAAGCACAAGTTGAAGAATTAACAGGAAGCTCCAAAAAGATTCCCTAAAACTCCCAGGTATGTATAGTGACATTGCTCAAAAGATCAGATCGTTGGTAATAAGATTAAAGGTGTTTTGACAAGAAGAAGAGTTGCTGAAGAATAGATAAATATGTGTCTGATTTCTAAAGTTGAAACCTAAAACAGTGGTTGAGGCATGCAAGGATGAATATTGGATCAATGCTATGGAAGAGGAACTGATGTAGATTGAGAAGAATCAAACTTGGGAACTTGTCCTAAGACCAAAGAACACGAATGTGATTTGAACTAAGTGGGTATTCTGGAACAAACTGAATGAAGATGGAGAAGTAGTCAGAATCAAGGCAAGGCTTGTGTGTAAGGGTTACTCACAAGTGGATGGGATAGACTATGAGAAAACTTTTTCTTTGGTGGTAAGAATGGAGGCTATTATACTGTTTCTATCTTTTGCAGCACATAAGAATTTCAAACTATATCAGATGGGTGTACAGTCTTCTTTTCTGAATGGTGAGTTGGAAGAGGAGGTTTATATCGAGCAACTGGATGGATTTTAGTTTTCAAACAAACTTGATATGGTATGCAGATTGAAGAAGGCATTGTATGGACTGAAGCAAGCTCCTAGAGCTTGGTATGCAAGGTTAGACATGTATTTGTTGCAGAAGGGATTCAATAAAGAGTCTACAATAGTAATTTGTACATCAAGGTAAGTAAAGATGAAATCCTGATTGTTGAGGTCTATGTGGATGACACAATCTTTGGTGGTAATGAAGGTATGTGTAAGGAATTTTTAGATGAGATGCAAAAAGAATTTGAGATGTCAATGTGTGGAGAGATGAACTTCTTCCTTGGGCTGCAAATGCATCAGACAAATAAGGGAATTTTTATTTCACAACCAAAGTATCTAAGGAATTGTTGAAGAAGTTTGGAATGGAAGATTCTAAACCAGATTGTACTTCCATGACAACTAGTTGCAAGCTAGGAAAGAACGATGAATTCCCTAAACCTGATCAGAGTAGATATAGATCAATGATTAGAGGACTGCTATATCTAACTACTACTAGACTGGATATAATGCATGCAATTTGTCTTGTGGAAAGATTTCAAGAAGATCCTAGAGAGTCACATGCCATTGAAGTAAATATGATATTTAGATATTTTAAATGCACTCTAAATTATGGTTTGTGGTATCCTAAAAATAATGAATTTACGCTAAGTGCCTACATAGATGTAGATTGGGCCGGATGTGTAGATGATAGGACAAGTACAAGTGGCAGTAAATTTTTTCTTGGAGACATATTTGTGTCTTGGCTAAGTAAGAAACATGATTCGGTATCTTTATCTACTGCAAAGGCAGAGTATATTGTTGCAGCATCATTTTGCACACATGTGTTGTGGATGAAGCAAACCTTGAAAGATATCAAAGTTGTGTATGATGAGCCAATCTCTATTCTCTATGATAATACAAGTGCTATTAATATTTTAAAGAATCCAATGATGCATTCAAGGACAAAGCATATTTCAATTATGTATCACTTTAAAAAAAGAGAAGGTTGCAGAAAATGAAGTGAAGCTTGAGTATGTGCCTACAATGGATCGGATTGCTGACATATTTACTAAGGCACTACCTAAGGATACATTTGAGCATCTTCGGGAGAAGTTGGGGGTTACTGCCCCTCCTTCTTTAAACTAGGTGTTGTTGATGATGGTTTTGATGTAATCATAATAATTAGTTAAAATTCACATAAAATGAACCAAAACTGACTTGAAAGATATGGAGGAATCGGTTAAGATTCACTTAATCCCAAGTTTAATATGGTCAGGTCTTGACCTATTGGGCAAATTCAGTTGGTCAATGTGAAGCTGTAATGTTCAAGGGGCCTTACGTAGTTTAGGGTTTCTTATTGGTTTACTGGACTTAAACTATGCAAAAGATCATCAATATCAACATGTTGTTCATTTCTTTTGCATAAAATATTACTATGCTACAAAACTTTTTTGAATGGTCTTCTTGAATTATTGCAGCTTTCTTCTCTTTATATTTATGAAAACTTGTCTACTTTCAAACTCTGTTATTCATGCTTCTAAATATGAGACCATTTTCCTTCAAATTTCTACGTTTTGAGCTAAGTATTTTTAGATGGGTTGAGAAAAGTTAGAAAGATCTAATCTACACTTCATTCACTCTATTCAAAGGATCTAATTGTTCTGTTATGCACTTTATAAATCATACATTAACTTGATCAAATCCACAGACAAAACCTTAAATGTATATTCTGAGCATTTTCACAAACATACACCTAAGATTGCAAGCTCTAAGAGAAAATGTTTCAAACACAAAGAAGAGCAAGAAAACACTCAGAAGATAGATGTAGAATTCCAAATTCAATTGTATTAGAAATAGATAGTCATATAAGATTTACAGTGTCTAAATGACTATTAGCTTCATCGATCAAATTACAGAAAACTTACAAGCTTTACAAATACAGTAAGGAAGCTAGATGTTCCACGCATTCCTTATTACAGACACAGATGACCTCCTTCTTCTACTTCTAAACTAAACTAGAATGCTATTTTTACAAATTCTTGCTACTACAAATCTCTATGTAGCCCCTATGTCCTAAAAATCCCTGTGTACTAAAAAATCCCTGTGTATTAAAAAATCCCTGTGTACTAAAAAAATCCCTATGTACTAAGAAATCCTTGTGTAAAGTTTTATAGTGTATCAAGGCACAATATATAGACTTTCTGATTGTCCTCAATACAACTCAAAACCCTAGTTTAAACCCTGGTTCAAACATCTAGTTACAACAATAAATGCTGGTGAACCAGTTTCCCAAAACACCTCTGAGTATACATCAAATCTGGGTGAAATATGCCCTCCTGGAAACCCTAGCAGCTTGATCATAACTTCTGTTTGTCTGCTGTGATGATGTTTCAACTGCATTTTGTCCTCATCAATGAAGACCCTTGACTTCCTCACCCTTCGTCCTTATCTTCCCCTGTTCCTGAGATCTGATTTCCTCCTCCATTATGTCACTGCCATTATGTTTCAGCTCCTCTTCACCACCTACAAACCTGCAAGAAAAATGGATAAGCAATAAGTACCATTGATTAATAAAACTGCGGGAAGGAAAACAACTGCCAAATCTAGTGACTGTGTGAACACATCAATTGGACCCTGAATCTATGAAAAAGACGGGCAAAAATGCATATACAGTGTCCAAAATAGTCATGTCAACCATCGTTGACCAAAAATATGCATTCGGGCCCCAAAATGCTTCAAAATTCCTATCAGTATGTCTTTCCCCGCCCATCAGTGTGAGATATGCCGTCGGTGAGTCCAAAAAATGATTGGCTGACGGCCATTGTTACGCCGATAGCCATGTATCGGCATGAGTCCTCTATCGACGAAGGCTTAAGACTTCATTCTAATCACTATTGTTTCATTGATAGCCATGTATCGGCGTGAGTCTCCTCTATCGGCGAATCTAAAAAATGACTGGCCAATGCACACTGTTTGGCTGATGCCTTCAAATTCTTTCCTTCCATCGGGGTGACACTGCTTATCAGTGAGGCAAAAATTAGCTCCGCTGATCGTTTAACTCTGGTCAATACTCTTCCACTTTCTATCAACGTGACACTGGATATCGGCCCGACATAAATCAACTCCGCTGATCATTTAACTCTGGCCGATACCCTTCCACTTTCTATCAGTGTGACACTGGATATCTCTCGTCAATCTCCTTTGTTCGTTCCTTCCATCAGCGTAACACTGCCTATCGGTGAGCCAAAAATTTACTCCGCCGATATCCCCCGTCTGGCCGATGAGGGGGGGTGGGACCCATGCACTGTTTTCTTCATGCCCAACCTCATATACAAGGATTTTTCTTTGTTTAATAAACTCTCAGGTCCGCGCTTGTATACCCCTGCCTTGTAAATCTTACCTATCAGACACACAAACATGAGATACAAAGTGGATTCAAACAACAATTTTCTTTAACCTAAAACCACTTTGGGTCCACCCTGTATGTATATATCAATACTTTAACCAAATGTATACAAGGAAAAAAGACATACAACTGACCCTGCATATGAAAGTGATATACAAACCTGAATGTACATTTTACCAAAATGATCATAACTTGCAAGATATGGCGAATTTTAAGATGATTCAAAAAGCAACCCTAGCTCAGTTTTCACAAGGAATCCAACCATATTATGCACTGGTACTGAAAACACATTTTTTCTCTATTTCTAACAAAGTTTGCAATTTTAACCCTCTTTTTCCCCTTTACCACCAAGCAAAACAAAACACACAAAAGCAGAAGCAATAGCCACAGCACGGGTCCTCATTTTGCTAAGGAGTAAAATGGGGCGTGTTGTGAACATCACAACAACTAGCAACCAAACAAAACAATTAAATTCAAAGCATTAAGGAAACTAAATGAAATAAATCCATAACTTCCAACTATCTTTCTTGCAAATTCTTATTCAACTTGAGACATAAGGCATTCAATAAGGGTGCATGACTTTTCATTTTCAGTTTAAGTATGTGCACGTGATTAATTATTCTCATCTTGAAGATCGGTTGAACAAACCAGTGACTGATATTAGCCTACGTAGTTGAGGATATTCCCTCATAGCCAACCGGATAGAGCCTTGCAGCCAGCGAGCGTCTATAGCCCCGGTAAGGTTATCATTACAATTCTCCTAAGTAGAGCCCCACTGCCAGCAAGTGTCTATAGCCCCAGTAGAGTTACTTAGATGGCTTAATCTAAATTTTTAGTATAATCTGCTTTATTCATTATATTTTATATTTTCTGATTTTTGAAAGAGATTTCACAAGATTTTGCAGTTATAACTTCATGATGCAAGGAGTGAACACTTGCTAAAATTAAGCTGAGAATTGTAATGGTAGCAAGGGTGACCTCAAATTTTTCACCTAATATCTACATTGGTAGGTTCAACAAACCCAAGGATTTTAGGTGTGTCGTCGTGAGAAACCTCTCTTGAATTCTCAATCACATTTATTGAATACAAAATTTTAGAAGGTAAACAACTCTCTACATTCACGACAGTTACAACAAGTTATGCGTAAATTGCAAATAATTAACCTGAATATTCTAAATTTTATACTATTTTGAATGGTTGTTAGCTTGCTCCTTAAGACTCTAAAGTAAAACAAAGATCCCTTTTGAGGAGAAAACAACAAACCAACCACAGACTATACAAACAAAATGAAAGAAAAAGAAACAGAAAACAAAAGAAAAGACTGTACAAACAACTGCTCAAACAACTAACCTACAAAAGCAAACGGCAAAAAGAAAACAGCAAAAAAAAAAAAAACTATACACTACTTACATTATAATACACAAAATATGGACTGCCCCTTTACCTCAGGCCTGGAAGTAGTGTTTCAAATGTTGGCCATTAACCTGTAATGGCACATCTTCTCCAGTCAAAGTCTTGAGTCTAAATGTGTTGTCTCCTATTATTTTTGAGTCTTGCAATGGGCCTAACCATAGTTTATCAAATTTTCCATGACTCCCCTTCTTTTCACGTGCGTTATCCCAGCACAGCACTAAGTCTGATACCCTAAATGTCTTGACTCTTGCCCTCTTATCAAACCACCTCTTTACTACTGCTTAGTGTTTGGCAAATTTCTTGATGGCTTGACCTCTTTTCTCATCTAATTGTAACATTTGTACTATCCTGGCTTCTCTATGATTATCAAAGCCTAAATACTCATTGGTAAACTTCCAGATTGGTATTCTCAGATTTATTGGAAGTATGGGATTAGTCCCATAAACTAAATGATAAGGTGTGCTACCTAAAGCTGTTTTGAATTTGGTCCTATCTACCCATAGTGCGTATTTCAACAGTGTATTCCACTCTCTAGGACTCTTTGCAATTAGTTTTTTGATTATATCTAATAAAATTTTGTTCGTAGACTCAGCTAATCCATTACCTTGAGGGTAATAATTTGAGGAAAACTTTAAAACAATCCCGTATTCAAATGCCCATTTAGAAAACCTTAAAGAAGAGAAAGTAGGGCCGTTGTCACATACTAATGAATAGGGAGTTCCAAACCTGGTGATGATGTTTTCTTCAAGGAACTTGATAACTACCTTAGTTGTGGAAAATTTGCAGCATGTGGCCTCAGTCCACCTTGTACACTAGTCCGTCACCGTCAGTATGAACTTGTGTCCTACAGAAGATGGAGGATTGATGACTCCAATAAATCTAGGCCCCACTGTGCAAATGGTCTTGATTCAATCACAGGTTGTAATGGGTTGGCCTGATTTCTTCCCTTATCTGCTGCAGTTTGACAGGTGTGGTAACTCTTAATGTGACTCTCTATATCTTTGAACATTGTGGGCTAGTAATAGCCCGCCCTCAATATCTTGTGTGTTGTAGCTAGATGGGAACCATGGCTGGTTCCGTACTTGTCATGTAGCTCTATCAACACTTTATCTGCTTCAGTTCTGTTAAGACATCTCAAATAAATTCCATCATGGTTTTTCCTAAATAGAAGACCTCTTTGCACCATATATTTCTGTGCTTTAATCTTCAAAGCTCTCCTCTAAGAAGCTTTCATCCTACTTGGGTACTATCCAACTACTAGAAAAGTATTTAAATCATCATACCAGTCTGATGCGTTCTGGGAATTCAACACATACTGCTATTTTATCATATCTGGATCTATATTTGCTATTGTTTGTACCAATGCCTGCCCTCTGATCAGCTTCATGGGAATGATTTCCATGTCAAATTCTTGCAGCATGGTGATCCACTTGGCTCTCTTTTCTCCAGGTTCGTTCTGCATCAGCAACATCTTTACTGCTACATCTGGCACTATGGCTTTGATCTGGCTACGCAGAATGTAATGTCTGAATTTTTTCACGGCCCTC
This sequence comes from Cunninghamia lanceolata, assembly GCA_027924645.1. NCBI lineage: Eukaryota > Viridiplantae > Streptophyta > Pinopsida > Cupressales > Cupressaceae > Cunninghamia > Cunninghamia lanceolata. The sequence goes on from BSBN01000892.1 coordinate 1,738,165, forward strand.
ATTAATGCAAATGCTTGTCTCTCAGTGTCTAGATATCTTAATTGTGCATCCTTCAGAGGCGCACTCATGAATGCGATGGGCCTTTCTTCATTGTCCTCACCTTTCTGTGTCAAGGCAGCCGCGACTAAATGGGAGGATGCAAAGGAGTAGATGTAAAACATTTTAGTGTAGTTTGGGCTTGCCAATACAGGGGCATTAGAAATTGCCTCCTTGATATCTTCGAATGTAACCCTAGCCACAGGCGTCCACTCCATCTATGCATCCTTCTTTAACATGGCATTTAGCGGTTGCATGATTTCTACAAAACCCGTGATAAACTTCCGAACAAAGTTAATCTTACCAAAAAATGATTTTAACTCTTTCCTTTTGTTTGGTATTTGCAATTTTTTTATTGATTCTATTCTATCTGAGTCAATCGATATTCCATCCTCAGAAATGACATGCCCTAGTAATTTACCTTCAGTAACTCCAAATGAACATTTTTTAAGATTAAGGGAAATTCCATACCTCTCACATCTCTTAAGTATTTTCCTGAGATCCTCAGCATGAGTGGATGCATCCTTGGAATACACAGTCAAATCATCCATATACATGACAATGCACTTACCTGATAATCCACGGAATGCAATGTCCATGGCTCTCTGAATAGTGGCACCTGCATTGATCAGACCAAAAGGCATTCTCCTATATGCATAATTGCCCCATTTACAAGTGAAGGTGGTTTTTAATTTGTCATCTCTATCTATTAAAACCTGGTTATAACCCAAGAAACCATCTAGAAAAGACATCATCTTTGCCCCATTTACTGCTTGCAGCACTTCATCTATAAGAGGTAGAGGATAATTATCGTTTTTAGATGTTTTATTCAAATATCTAAAATCTATGCATAATCTGATGTCTCTATTTTTCTTCCTTACTGGCACTAGGTTAGCTACCCAGACTGAATGTCTGACTGGAAAAATTATTCCAGCAGACAGTAATTTCTTTACTTCTTCAAAGATTAAAGGCTCTAGGATGGCATTTACAGGCCTTTGTTTCTGCCTAAATGGTTTAATCTCTGGTCTCAAAGGTATTACGTGAGTTATGATGGACGTATCATAGGTTTTCAAGTCTTCATATGTCCATTTTATTACGTGTTTGTATTCTTTCAGAACGTCTAAAATTTCTTTTCTAATTTTCTCAGAGCAAGCTTTTCTGATTGGCACATTTTGTGGATTTTGCTTTGTCCCTAAGTTGTGTAAATCAGACTTACCCCCTTCTATTTTGGGTAAATCTTTCTATCTTATTACTTCATCGAAGTCAAAAATATGTTCTAATTCAATTACCCCTTTGGGTAAGAAGTTGCTCTTCAAGTTGATTATATCTTCTTTGTCCCATGTTATCTCAGGCCTTTCCTGCTCATCAATGATTTGAGCCTTAATTACCTCATTACAGGTTAGGAAGTCAATAATTTGTTGATCCCCTCCAAATACCTGAAAATGTGTAACGTTGTCTGGGATACTGGGAATATTAACTAATTCAACAACAAATCGTCTCAATCCTGACAGTGTCAAGGTTCTAATGTGCTAGCTGCAACTGCTAGTGCATCTGGCTTGTGGTTCAGCTCTCTAGGGATGTGCTCTATGTTGAAAGCATCAAATAAATCTATTAAACCCCATACTCTATCTGTAACAAATCATTTTCTTGTAATTGCAAGCATATAGCTTTCTTACTTGTCTAACTACTAGTTCAGATTCTGAAAATACCTTAATCGTCTTCACCTTTTTCTTAACGGCCATGACAAGTCCCAAAATTAAGGCTTCATACTCAGCAATATTGTTAGTACAGGAAAACTATAGTCTATATGCTGCTAGGTATGACTTACCCTGAGGATCTATAAGTTCAACACCTACACCCTCGCCCTGCTTTGACTTAGACCCATCACATTTTAATGTCCACATGCCATCTTTACTTTTCTGATCTTTCCCCTTGGCATGCTTCGTCTTCTCTATTACTTGTGAGGTGCTGGTATATTTATTCATGGGTATTTCTATTTGGTCAACTTGCATATGTGTATTTTCAGCTTGCAAATCAGAAAGACAACTATCCTTGTCCTCTATTTTCTTTCCTCTTTTTGAAATCAGGGCATCTACACTATTCTGAAAGTATCCTTGTGGTTAATCAGGATTCTCATTTTCTTCTTGCAACTCTATCCTCTTCATGCATTTTTTGTATTCATATTCAATGGTGTCTTTGCATATTCCACAACTCTCCTCAGATTGTGGCCTATTGTGAACTCTACATCTGTCCTTATATAGTTTACATTGGACTGGCAGATCTTGTTTAATGCACTCTTCCACCTCTTGTCTAATGGCATGACCAAATTTTTCCATTGCACTGTTTTCTTCATCTGAAGAATTTCCATCAGACTCAATGAATAATGTTGTCTCCTTGCTTACATATTTTTCTCTAATGTTTAACATCATGATCTCTTCAATTTGCACCCCATTGTTGGTAATTCTATAGACACTAGGTTCAACAGTAGCATATAATATTTCATTCGTTCGATTATACTTTGTTATTATGTGTTTCATCCTAGGTTCTGCCTCTATTCTAATTTGGTTTGGGACACCTCTCCAAGGTAGCCACATATGTGAAAAATCTGTGGCCATATATCCATTTAATGTCTTGGACCAATCCCTACTTAGCAACATTCCATAATTCACGGGTATATCCACTATTTGAATGTCAATGAATTGGCTTACCCTAGGGTCTGAAGCTAATTGCATTTGAATGTTCATTAGTTCTCCTATCACACTAACCTCAGTCTTATCTAACTGTGTGACAACCTTAGGAGATCTGGTGGGAGTCAACCCGAGAGTTTTACATATCTCTAAGGGAATTACATTGGCTGATGCACCAGAGTCCACCATGTAATTATGTATGTTCTTCCCACACAATCTAACAGTTAACAAGAAAGGGGGAGCATCCTTTTTATTAGCATACATTACTACATTTGTATTGGAAGGCTGCTCAACTTTCTTACTTTTCTCTTTAGGCGGTGAATCTCTATTAAGAACAGCTATATTAGCAACCTCATCTATTATGGATGCATCTAGAGATTTTATAAAAGCATTCCTGATCCCTGGAGTTTTCAATAATTCATTCAGAGGTATACTGACCTTTATTTTCTTTATTTCTTCTGACAAGTAACTCATTAATCTTGTTGTCTCTATTGTTTCAGTCTTACTTGTTTCGGTCTTTTGTACTACTGTTCCACTATTTGCATTAGCCTTAAGTATGGCAGGATTGCTGCTAGCATTCTGATCTGGGGGTGTATTGAAGTTGTTAGGAGGGATGGAAGTGGTGAAAGGCCCTCCTAGCCTAGTGTTGTTCCTTACATTGTAGGTGTGGTTTTTATTTGTCTGTTGAAAAGCCTACACCTCTTCTGTTTCAGTTAATACCTCATTTTCAGTTTCAAAGGGAAACTGAAAAGCATTTAACACAAAGGCTAATTCAGGATAAAGATTTTCACAAAAGTATGGTTCATCCTCTAACAATTCATCTTCCTTCTCTTCTGTAGTTGCAAAGGTAAAGGTTTCTAAAACTAAAGTTGTATCATACCCTGAGGGTACTACCTCATTACCCTTGGGGATGAGAAATTCAGAAGTAGGAGGCTGCACCTCTATATTAAATATGCTAGCTACTAAATAAAACCGTGGACAGTCAAGCTCAGTATGGGCATTGGTATTGTGAAATTTGCACCAGTTTTTCAGTGATGTATTGGCCATTTGGATGCCAGCCGTTTGTTTTGCATCATGATTATCTATATTCTCAAAAGGAGAAGCTAGAGTACCATTGTTTGGTCCTATGTTCCATGTTTTGGATGGCCTAGGCTGATTTTGATTTTTGTTATTATTACCCCAGGCCCTATTGTCTATCATTGGCCCTCTGTTTTGCATTGGTTGCCCTTGGTTATGACCTTGATGCTGATTAAAGTTTTGACTCTGATTTGAATTTTGGCCTTGGTTGTTATTCTGGGGTTGACTCTGATTATAGTTCTGATTGTAATGCTGATTTTGATTTGAACTATAGTTTTGGTTTTGGCCCTGGTTATAATTTTGATTTTGATTGTATCCCTGGTTACCTCTCACATAGAGATTCTCATTTCTTAGTTGTGTTACTTCAGTGGTCAATCTTTTCAAGTGTGTAGTGATCTCCTTGATTTCTTCCCTTTCCTCCTGTGCTTTTGCCACAGTTGTATCCCTAGGAGGTTGGATGAAAGGCTGACCATTATTTTGACTGTTATTAGAAGTGTTACTCGTGTAAGGAGCTATGGCCTGGATTGGGGTAGGACTGTACACAGGTGTGTAAGAAGGAATTGGATTTAATAATGGAGTGTGATGCATAGGGACTCCATTCAATGGTTGTGCCTGATTCTGTGCTCCAAAAGTTCCTCCATTAACAAATGGGCTATATGTTGTGTGCCTCATCTCTTGGTTTACTGAGGCCGCCTCTTTGTAGGATTTGGATATTGAATCTGTGTTAGGTTTTCTTTTGACAAACACGGTAGTTACAGGATCCAAGGCTGCATAGTACATGGCCAACAAGGTATCATCATCCACGGTGTAAGGGGCTACCAACCTAGAGTAGGCCTTTTGAAATCTGTCATTGAAATTATCAATTAACTCTCCCTCACCTCGTTTTATAGTAGCCAATTTATAATACAAAATGCAAGGATCAATGGGTCCTCTGAATCTAGACAGAAATGCTTCTTCCATAAGTGACCAGGAAGAAACATAGCCATTGGGTAAGTTTACATACCAGTTAGAGGCTTGCTCATTAAAGGTGTAGGGAAACAATCTATACACCACTCGTGCTCTAATCTGGCCCTAAAACATGCCTCCTTAAATATTCTGATGTGGCCTTCTGGATCTTGGTGTAGTTGGTATTTGGGACATATCTTTTCTAGATTTTTGGGCATCTCATTGTAATCATTGAAGTGTATGGGAGATTGGTCATTGAAATAAGCCATTGCAGGTCCTTGAGCTTCACCTGAACTTGTAGGAATACCTAGATTTATTGGTGGGATAGGATTTATAGGAGGATTAGGACCTCTAGGAGTACCTGAACCAAGATTTAAAGATCTGAATAGTGATCTATCAGGACTTACAATATTATGTATGTTAAAAGGTGACCCAGGAGGTGTTCTAGATGAACTTCCTGCTTGCGATATTTTAGGATTCCAAATCAAAGGGCTCTTACTTTGCCTTGTATCAGGTAGTTGCACAAAAATATCCCCTAAACTAGGTCTAGACCTGGTCACTCTATCACTGTTATTAGCTAGTTTAAAACAAACCCTAACTCAAGTCGGCCCTCCTAGCGGCAGAAAACTGTTGATGATGGTTTTGATGCAATCATAACAATTAGTTAAAATTCACATAAAATGAACCAAAACTAACTTGAAAGATATGAAGGAATCGGTTAAGATTCACTTAATCCCAAGTTTAATATGGTCAGGTCTTGACCTGTTGGGCAAATTCAGTTGGTCAATGTGAAGCTGTAATGTTCAAGGGGCCTTACGTAGTTTAGGGTTTCTTATTGGTTTACTAGACTTAAACTATGCAAAAGATCATCAATATCAGCATGTTGTTCATTCCTTTTGCATAAAATATTACTATACTGCAAAACTTTTTTGAATGGTCTTCTTGAATTATTGCAGCTTTCTTCTCTTTATATTTATGAAAACTTGTCTGCTTTCAAACTATGTTATTCATGCTTCTAAATATGAGACAAATTTCCTTCAAATTTCTACATTTTTAGCTAAGTATTTTCAGATGGGTTGGGAAAAGTTAGAAAGATCTAATCTACACTTCATTCACTCTATTCGAAGGATCTAATTGTTCTGTTATGCACTTTATAAATCATACAGTAACTTGATCAGATCCACATATAAAACCTTAAATGTATATTCTGAGCATTTTCACAAACATACACCTAAGATTGCAAGCTCTAAGAGAAAATGTTTCAAACACAAAGAAGAGCAGGAAAACACTCAGAAGATAGATGTAGAATTCTAGATTCAATTGTATTAGAAACAGACAGTCTTATAAGATTTATAATGTTTGAATGACTCTTAGCTTCATCGATCAAATTACAGAAAACTTACAAGCTTTGCAGATACAGTAAGGAAGCTAGATGTTGCACACATTCCTTTTTACAGACACAGGCGACCTCCTTCTTCTACTTCTAAACTAAACTAGAATGCTATTTTTACAAATTCTTGCTGCTACAAATCTCTATGTAGCCCCTGTGTCCTAAAAATCCCTGTGTACTAAAAAATCCCTGTGTACTAAAAAAATCCCTGTGTACTAAAAAATCCTTGTGTAAAGTTTTATAGTGTATCAAGGCACAATATATAGACTTTTTGATTGTCCTCAATACAACTCAAAACCCTAGTTTAAACCCTGCTTCAAACCTCTAGTTACAACAATAAATGCTGGTGAACCAGTTTCCCAAAATACCTCTGAGTATACATCAAATCTAGGCGAAATATGCCCTCCTGGAAACCCTAGCAGCTTGATAATAACTTCTATTTATCTACTGTGATGATGTTTCAACTACATTTTGTCCTCATCAATGAAGACCGTTGACTTCCTCGCCCTTCGTCCTTATCTTCCCCTATTCCTGAGATCTAATTTCCTCCTCCGTGATGTCACTACCATTATGTTTTAGCTCCTCTTCACCACTTGCAAACCTGCAAGAAAAATAGATAAGCAATAAGTACCATTGATTAATAAAACTGCAGGAAGGAAAACAACTGCCAAATCTAGTGACTGTGTGAACACATCAATCAGACCCTAAATCTGTGAAAAACACAGGCAAAAATACATATATAGCATCCAAAATAGTCGGGTCAACCATCGTTGATCGAAAATATGCATTCAGGCCCCAAAATGCTTCAAAATTCCTATCAATATGTCTTTCCCCACCCATCAGCATGAGATATGCCGTCAGCGAGTCCAAAAAATGATTGGCCGATGGCCATTGTTATGCCGATAGCCATGTATTGGCGTGAGTCCTCTATCGGTGAAGGCTTAACACTTCATTTCGATTGCTATTGTTTCGCCTATAGCCATGTATCAAGATGAGTCTCCTGTATCGATGAATCCAAAAAATGACTAGCTGATGCACACTGTTTGGCTGATGCCTCCGAATTCTTTCCTTCCATCAGGGTGACACTGCCTATCGGCGAGGCAAAAATTAACTCCGCCGATCATTTAACTTTGGCTAATACTCTTCCACTTTCTATCGGCGTGACACTAGATATTGACCCGACATAAATCAACTCCACTGATCGTTTAACTCTAGCCAATACCCTTCCACTTTCTATTGGCACGACACTAGATATCTCTCGCCGATCTCCTTTGTTCATTCCTTCCATCGGTGTAACACTGCCTATCGGTGAGGCAAAAATTTACCCTGCCGATATCCCCCGTCTGGCTGATGAGGGGGGGTGGGACCCATGCACTGTTTTCTTCGTGCCCAACCTCATATACAAGGATTTTTCTTTGTTTAATAAACTCTCGGGTCCACGCTTGTATACCCTTGCCTTGTAAATCTTACCTGCCAGACACACAAACGTGAGATACAAAGTGGATTCAAACAACAATTTTCTTTAACCTAAAACCACTTCAGGTCCACCCTATATGTATATATCAATACTTTAACCAAATGCATACAAGGAAAAAAGACATACAACTGACCCTGCATATGAAAGCGATATACAAACCTGAATGTACATTTTACCAAAATGATGATAACTTGCAAGATATGGCAAATTTTAAGATGATTCAAAAAGCAACCCTAGCTCATTTTTCACAAGGAATCCAACCATATTATGCACTGGTACTGAAAACGCATTTTTTCTCTATTTCTAATAAAGTTTGCAATTTTAACCCTCTTTTTCCCCTTTACCACCAAGAAAAACAAAACACACAAAAGCAGAAGCAACAACCACAACAGGGGTCCTCATTTTGCTAAGGGGTAAAATGGGGCGTGTTGTGAATATCACAATGGGTGCATAAGGAGATGCATCAGTCCAGTGTGCTTAAATATTCATTCTTTTCTAGATTGGTGTTGGAGGCTGCCTCTCAGGGAGATAAGGTAGTGATAAGGACTATTGCAGATAGAGGGTGTATTATGAGCAGTCAAAGAAAAATTGGAATAGAGCAGTAGTGAGCAATTCAAATATATACAGAATCATAAAGAGTTTTGTTATCCTTTGCCATTGATGTGAAAGGGGGAGAGAGTTCATGTGAAAAATAGAGAAAGAGAGAAATCAGTGATTAGAGAAAAAAACAAGATATGTAAAAGAAAGGGGGAGAGTGAGATTGGAAAGTAATTAGTGCAGAGTTGTTTCTTGATGATTTTTCACATCATATGTTTCCATCAATGACAAAGGGGGATATTGTTGCAAGTATGTGCTAATCGGTGTTGTCATTGATGTCAACATGTTTCTATTGTCATAATTGGTGTCAACTATGTGTTCTAATGTTGCTATTGTTATTTGAATGAGTTGTTGTGTTTAAGTGACTTGATTGTCTTATAGAGGTGTTGGTGATGTTAGAAATGTGTTCCTGGTGGTAAGTTTCCAAGTGCTTTTGAGAAAATATAATTAATACTAGAAACAATGTGTTGAAGAAGTCTTTTGGCTTACAAAGTATTGTTTGGATTTTTTCTCTACATTTCCACTGTGTTGGAGATCTGAGTCTATGGTTTGGATATGTTGTATAGAAGTATTTGAAATTTGGTGATCCAAAATGTTGTGCAACAAAAGTTATGTTCACCAATTTGAAGACAGTGCCTGACAGTGGTTGCAGTGTGTCTCTGAGAAAGTATTTTTCTTCTCATTTCTCCATAGAGAGGTTTTATGTGTTGTAGTTCTGGATGCATGTTTATAATGTCACTATCTATCCTCTATCCAAATGATTTGTGATTTGGTACTTTGGAAGGCAACTTATTGTGTGGCAGAGTTAGACAGTGTTGTTATGTTCATGTAAAAATTGTTGTTTTCAGGTGAAATTTGTTGTGGCCGAATTTGTTGATTTCTAGGTAACTTCAAGATGTTCATAGATGTTTCTAGATTGTGTTAAAGAATTGTATAAGGTCTGTAAGTTATGGTTAAGATCCTAGAAGTGTGTGATAAAGTATTTCTTATGTTTACCCTGTTTGGGTGACCTTAAATGATTGCATTGATTAAGGAGTTAATTTGATGATTATGAGAGTGTTGTGTAGCATGCCTGGATGGATTTAGGTCCGAGCTAAGGCATAAAGTGGTTTTCCTTCATTTCTTTGAGTCATGGAATGTTTAGGTCCATACCTAATTCAAAATTTGTATGTTTTCTGACCTTGGAGATTGATTTCAAGGTTGATGGTGGTACAAATAAGTGTCAAGAGTTCGTGTGCGGTTGTGTGGGTGGGAGTGGAATGTGGTGTATGTGATGTGAGTTTGAATTAGGGCAGCAAGGAATTTCATGTGTTAGGCAACCTAATACAGTGAGCAGAAGGTGTCTACTATTTTGAGGATGGTTGCAAAGGTGATGTTTGTTATGCTTCATTGGAATTGAACCCATGCATGTGGTAGATGCAACTATATCAGTTCTTGGCAGTGAGCCTTCTCTTCTTTCTTCTTACTTTCTTAGTGGGTAGTCAGTCCACTGGTAGTGATCCTTTCTTTCTCTAGGGTAGTGAGCCTCTTGTAATTCAATATTGCTATTTCATTATACTGTGAGCTACTTCTCACCATGGTTTTTCCCTTTTAGGGTTTTCCACGTATAAATATGTTGTTCTATTGTGCATGGTGTTGATGTGTTTAAGTTTATATTATCTATTTTTCATGTTTATTCTTCATAATAGATTAAGGGTTCAAGTGTGTTGGGATAAGGTGCTATTAACCTTGTAAATCCCAATATTGTAATTATCCATGAGGAGATGTACTAGTTTCACTGGTAGGGGTCATTTTAGAGTCACCGAAAGTTATTACGAAGTGACTTTTACTATTGGAAAATATAAAAACTCATGGTAAATGAGTATAGGCATGCTCCCTTGAGGAATATACTATTTTTGGCATGTATGACAACTGTCATAATGTTTGGTGAGTGAATCTATGACAACTGCAAGTTGTCATAAGATTTTGTGATTCTATGATGCATATGATAGATATGTTAGTTATATATTTTCTATATTTAGCCCAAGGTTCCTATCTTGGAAAGATACTCTTTTGTTGGAATATATAATGGTTATGACATGTCATAAGATGCTATAAGAGGCCAGATTTAGTCTTGGGCACCCAACCTTTGCATGCCTATTTTTGGACAAGTGGAAGATGCTTGTAAGATGGCATTTAGTATTTGTATGTTGGGGAATCTAATGAGAGAGAAGGTGAATGTCTAAGATGAGTTAGAAAATGTTTTTATAAGTATTTGCCATGTATTAGTTACTGCAATACAGATTTTAGGTACTCGGGTGCTATCAGAATGCTGTCAGATTGAAGACTGGTGCAGAGAGTTGAAGTGTTGTATTGTAAATCATTTTAAGATTAATACAAACATTAGGCCTCTTTCCTATGTGGAGTTTTTTACCCGTAAGGGTTTTCTCCACATTAAACATTGTGTTATGTGTTCATATTTCTGATTTTGCATTTCTATGAAGCATAGTTTTGTTTCTGTGATACAATCTCCATTAATAACACACAATTAAAGATTGCAAAAATTTATATTGAATCGGATTTCCATTGAAGTAGTGTTTCTTTCATTTCTAACATTTGGTATTAGAGCCCAGGGCCAACTTTGACTCTTGGGTGGTAGTGTGGAAGCTATAGTTGTAGTGGGAGATTTGGTTGTGTTTATTTTGCAGATCACTTGTTATTATGGCTGCATCCACCATTGCATCAACCTCTCAAATGGACATTGAGAAGTTCAACGGAATGGGGTATGAGTTGTGGAAGCTGAAAATGGAAGATTTGTTGGAATAAAGAAACCAATGGTTTGTTGTTCAAAAAGAAAAGAAACCTGATGATGTCTCTTAAGATGAGTGGGATAGACTGGATAAGAAGGCACAGGGAACCATCCGGATATGTCTTTTAGACTCTGTCCTATTGAATGTCACAAAGGAAGAGACTTTATACAAGTTGTGGAAATGGTTGGGTGAGATCTATCAAGCCAAGAGTATGGTAAATAAACTTTATTTAAAAAGAAAATTGTTTTCCATGAAAATGAGAGAAGGTGAATCAGTTGCAGAGCATTTAAATTATTTTAATTTGTTAGTGAGTCAGCTTGATTCAATAGATGTTGAGGTTAGTGAGGAAGATAAATGTATCTTACTTCTTTGTTCTTTACCTAAGTCTTGGGAGAATGTTATCCTTGCTATCACTGCTAACCTCACGGATCTGAAGTTGGATGCTCTTGTTTCAGTGCTACTATCATAGGAATTGAGAAAGAAGAGTTAGGATAGTTTAGGGGATGCTCTCAGTGTCAAGGGAAGGTCTAAGGAAAGAGGAACTAAAGGAGATCAGAAAGGGGCTATGGACAAGTCCAAGGGTCAGTCTAAAACTCCTGGTAAAAAGAATAGAGTTAAGTGTTGGAACTAGGGTAAAAGGGGACATGTGAAGAAGGAGAGCAGAAACCCAAAGAAACAATAGGAGAGTGCTTCGGATAAGTCCTCGAATGCAGGTGAAGAAGCTTTACTTTCTACATGTAATGTTGTTTTTGATGAAAATTGGTTGGTTGACTTAGGATGCTCATTTCATATGACCCTGCATAAGGAATGGTTCTCCACATATTAAGAATATGATGGAGGTAATATCTACATTGGTGACAACTCTACATATCCAATTGTTAGGAAAGGAAAGGTATTGTTGTGTTTCAGTGATGGGAGGGTTAAAACCCTCCATGGTGTTTTGCATGTTCCTGGATTAGCTAGAAATCTAATTTTAGTTTTCAAGTTGAATGATTTGGGAATGCATGTGACATTTGACAAGCATGGCTGCATATTAGTGAGAGGGAACTTGGTGGTAGAAAAGGGGAAGAGATTTGGAAGCCTGTTCAAGCTTGAAGCCACTATAGTTTATAATGCCTCCTATGTATTTGAGGCTTCTGAAAACACTTGTATGTTGTGGTACCATAGATTGGGCCACACAAGCAATAATGTATTAAAAAATATTAAGAATAAAAATTTGTTGGATGGTTTCTCCTATTCTGATGAGCACTTTGTTTTCTGTGAGCATTGTGTGTTTGGTAAACAAAATAGAAAATCATTTCCTTCAAGAAGCAATAGAGCAAAAGAGATGTTAGAAATTATTCATACGGATGTGTTTGGACCTGTGGATAATGAATCTATTGGAAAATCTCATTGGTTTGTAACCTTCATTGATGATGTATCTAGATTTACATGGATCTTTTTATGAAGCACAAATTTGAAGTTTTCACTAAGTTTAAGGAATTCAAAGTCTTAGTAGAGAACCAATTAGGTTTAAAGATAAAAATATTAAGATTTGATAATGGAGGGGAATATTGCTCTAAGGAATTTGATGAGTTTTGCAAGTATGTAGGTATAATCAGACAAAAGACAACTCTGTATACACCACAACAAAATGGTGTTGCAGAAAGTATGAACCGAATAATTATGGAAAGGACCAGAAGTATGTTTAGTGATGAACAGTTGGATAAATGATTTTGGGTAGAGGATGTGTGTACTGCTTGCTACTTGATAAATAGATCTCCTTGTAAGGCTCTTGATTCGACACCTTATGAAGTGTGGATAGGTAAGAAACCTTCTATTTCACATTTAAGGGTTTTTGGTTGTGAGACTTTTGTTCATGTGCCTAAAGAAAAGTGATCTAAGTTGGATCCAAAGGATGAAAAGTGTACATTCATTGGATATGGTGATAATGTGAAAGGTTATAAGCTTTGGAATCCACTAACCTGCAAGATTATATTTTCTAGAGATGTTATTTTCAAGAAACTTAGAGCCATTTCTGAACCTCAGTAGCCAAAAGAGAAAGACAAAAAGGTAAAGAGAGTGCACTTTGAGTTAGAGTAGCAAGATGCACCTCAAGAAGAATAGAATGATGGATTGGGGGGTGAAGAAGAACAAGACGATTTGAGTAGTTCTGATGAAGATGAGTCTGTAGTTACTAAAGAAGTTGTTGTAGATGATCATGCTAAAGAATGAGTAGAGCCTTTTACTCCACCCTTGAGGAGATCCACAAGACAACAGAATCTAGTTGATAGGTATAGCCCACCAGATTTTCGTTGTGTATATGCTTTATTGAGTACTAATAATGAACCTAGATCCTACAGAGAAGCTATTTCTGTAGATGATATTAAGTCTTGGCAGCTAACCATCTAGGAGGAGATGATGGCTTTAGAATCTTGTAATACCTAGGATCTTGTTCATTTTTCCAAAGGAAGAAAGACCATAAGTTGTAAGTGGGTCTTCAAGAAGAATTTTGGAGCAGACGGGTCATAGGAGAAGTACAAGGCTAGACTGGTAGCCAAGGGCTGCTCCCAGAGAGAGGGAGTTGATTTTGGTGAGATATTCTCTCCTATTGCTAAATTGACTTCTATTAGATTTCTCTTATCCATTACTATAGCTTATGATTGGGAGATTGAGGAAACGGATGTTAAGACTGCGTTCTTGCATGGAGATCTTGAAGAAAAAATTTATATGCAATAGCTTACAGGTTTTGAGGTAAAAAGAAAAGAACATTGGGTTTGTAGGTTAAAGATGTCTCTCTATGGTTTGAAACAGTCCCCTAGAATGTGGTATCAAAAATTTGATTTGTTTGTTTTGAAATTGGGTTTTGTTAGAAGCAAGGAGGATCATTGTGTTTACATTCATTGTGTTGATGATTCTATACTGGTTATTGCTTTGTATGTTGATGACATTTTTTTCAACAATACTAAGGGTATGGTTAGTGAGATTAAAGCCCAACTTTTAGGTGCATTTGAGATGAAGGATCTTGGTGCTGCAAGGTATATTTTGGGAATGGAGATCAGCAGGGATAGAGTTAACAGAAATCTTTCATTGTCACAAAGTAAGTATGTGAATACTATTGTGCAGAGGTTTATTTTGCAGGACTGTAACCCAGTTAGAGTTCCTTTACCCATTGGTACTAAGCTTTCATTAGATATGTGTCCAAAGACTGAAGATGATCTTGAGGATATGTCTAATGTGCCATATGCTATTGCTGTAGGGACTTTGATGTAAGCAATGGCTTGTACTAGACCAGATATTGCCCAAGCAGTGGGAGTTTTGAGCAGATTTATGTCTAACCCTAGTAGACAACATTGGAATTATGTGAAGAGGGTATTTAAATATCTTGCAAGTACTCTTGATCATTGTTTGGTTTATTCTGGTACTAATAGTGCTGATAAATCTTTGGACATAGGGTTTTGTTGATGCAGATTGGGCAGGTGACTTGGATAGTTGAAGGTCCACTAATGGATATGTGTTTACTCTATTTGGAGGTGCAGTGAGTTGGATGAGTAAGAGGCAGCCCACAGTTGCTATGCCCACAACAGAAGTAGAGTATATGGCTGCTACTCATGTCTCTAAGGAGGTAGTTTAGTTGAGGAGACTGTGTACAAGTATTGGTTTTGATTGCAGGATCATTCAGATTGGTTGTGATAGCCAGAGGGCTATCTGTTTGGCCAAGAATCCCATGTATCATGCTCAGACTAAGCATGTTGATGTTCAATATCACTTTGTTCGAGAGTTGGTTGCAAATGGAGAGATTGAGTTAAAGAAGATAGACACTCAGGAGAATGTTGCAGATTCATTGACTAAGCCTGTAAGCACATAAAAGTTCATGTGGTGCAGAGAGGCCATGGGCCTTGTTTCTATTGCTTGATTATTTTCATTTGATTTCCTATGGGTTGATTTACAATGTATAATGTCAAGTGGGAGAATGTTGGGATAAGGTGCCATTAACCTTGTAAATACCAATATTGTATTTATTTCATTTATTATATGTAATTTGTAATTATCCATGAGGAGATGTACTAGTTTCACTTGCAGGGGTCATTTTGGAGTCACCGAAAGTTATTATGAAGTGACTTTTACTATTGGAAAATGTAAAAACTCATGGTAAATGAGGATAGGTGTGCTACCTTGAGGAATATACTATTTTTGGCATGTATGACAACTATCATAATGTTTGATGAGTGAATCTATGACAGCTGCAAGTTGTCATAAGATTCTGTGATTCTATGACGCATATGACATATATGTTAGTTGTATATTTGCTATATTTAGCCCAAGGTTCCTATCTTGGAAAGATACTCCTTTTTCTAGAATCTATGATGATTATGACACATCATAAGATGATATAAGAGGCTAGATTTAGTCTTGGGCACCTAAGCTTTGCATGACTATTTTTGGACAAGTGGAAGGTGCTTGTAAGATGGCATTTAATATTTGTATGTTGGGGAATCTCATGAGAGAGAAGGTGAACACCTAAGATGAGTTATAAAATGTTTCTATAAGTATTTTCCATGTATTAGTTGCTGCAATATAGATTTTAGGTACTTGGGTGTTGTCGAAATGCTGTTAGATTGAAGACTGGTGGAGAGAGTTGAAGTGTTGTTGTATTGTAAATTATTTTAAAATTAATACAAACATTGGGCCTCTTTCCTATGTGGATTTTTTTACCTGAAAGGGTTTTCTCCATGTTAAACATTGTGTTATGTGTTCATATTTTTGATTTTGCATTTCTGTGAAGCATAGTTTTGTTTCTGTGTTACAATCTCCATTAATAACACACAGTTAAAGATTGCAAAAATTTATATTGAATCAGATTTCCATTGAAGTAGTGTTGATTTCATTTCTAACAAAGTGAATTGATGTGAATGTGTTTACATTTATGAGGGTCTAGAGTTTTTGATACAACTGATACACCCCCCTCTTAGTTGTCTTGTGCCTTCAATACTAAGATGAGGATTAGAAGTAATGCTGATGTTGGAGCATTATTGATGATGGTCTATAGTATGTTTTATGCTTTCTCTTGTTGTTCTTAAGGAAGTATGTGTTGCTGCAAGGAGAATTTGGTCTCCAGATGTTGCTGAAGGTTTCTGCTACATGAAGCGATTTTGAAGAGTATTTGGGAAAATGCTCTACATTCCTCCACGTTTGCAAATATGATCATGTAGTTCAAAACTTTAGTTCAGTGTGTTGAGAAGGTGCTATATCCAAAGTTTCATACCATTTGTACCTCCACAGAGAAAGTTGTAATAGAGTGCATGACTGTATTGTCCAGTGGCTAGGTTTAGTGTCTATTGGCTTGCGCCAACTTGTTTCTGTATGAAGTGGTGAATTAGCTGGTAGAGAATATCCTTGAGGGTCATGTGATGTTTCCTATTGCTCTACAAGGTATTTTTTGGTCTTTCTGGAATAGGTTGTGGTCGAGAATGAAGGTGTTTGTAGGTTATGTTTTTGTCTAGCTAACTGAGGAATGTTGAAGGTGTGCACCACAAAGTCTTTGTTATATGGAGTTCAAGGAGTGTTTGGAGATGTATGGGTTAGGTCGACTCATCTACAAGAAACATAGGTAATCTTTAATCTTTCATGTGTACTGCCAAGGTGTTATGGTCGACATGCTACAAGCTTCATTCTTTCTTTCTTAAGACTGACCTATTTTAAATATTCAAAGCATGATGATGTTATTCTTTGAAAACTGATGTTTTAAAAGTTATTTAGGACTAGGTTAAGCATGTGTTGGAATCTGCAAGGTGTGTTCCTCTTTCTGGTGTTGTGTGGAGTTCATTTTTAGGGCCTGCTCTCTACACACTTCATGTTGTTTATTCTTTGACAGGCCTACTTGTAATTACAATGTTTTTGTTGTATCTTGCTGACTTGTACTGTAATCAATGCAATATCATATATATTGTAAACCTAGTTGATCTATGTAAGGCATGATTGCAAGTGTAAATGTATGAAGTGGAATATGAATGTGTAATGCATTATGTGTTGTAAGTATGGGCCTAACCGGTGTTGTCATTGATGTCAACATACTTCTGTTGCATTAATGATAAGGATTGGATGAACTATGTGCTGAGGATATTGAGAAAATTAGTCTCAATCAGGAACAGTGAAGAACAATGATGACAGTAAGGTAAAAGTCCAAGATAGGATGAGGATCAAAGAATGCAGATTAAAGGGTTCATAGATATGTGTCTTAAGGTGCTCCAGTAGAGAATTCAAAGGTCCACATGAAGAACTAAAGAAGTTGTTGACGTTCAAGTAAAACCAGTTCCGACAGGTGTTTAGTGGTCACAGAATGATACAGACAAGTCTGATGTCATCTGAAATAGTATTATCCTATTCTGCAGATTTGAGGGAGTGTTGAGGAAGTCCTTGTAAAGTGTTAACTAGTTTGGTTCATGGTTGAAGGTCTGAAAGCATCCATTCCTTTATGACAGTGGTGACAGACTGTGTTCCTGAGGTTTCGAATGAAGGAGAGAAGAATTTTAGTAGCAGATGAAGTGCGGATGTTCTTGGTGATTTAGGCAACCTTGTGAAGGTCTTTGGATCATGTCCAGCTCATGCTAGTGGTCTGCATTGGAATTGGAGCTCACTATTGAAGAATAGCCTCCAGATGATGGTGTTCTTCCTATGACTAGCCAACCGGATGAGTTACACATCTTGCGGATGTTCTTGTAGATGTTTGCCGACTTAGATGATTATTCCTAAGTTGATGTCTTGTATAAATAAGGGGTCGCGAAGTCATTTTAAAGTTGTCCTTGTTGAGATGAGTGTGTGGTAGTGAAGAGGAGAGCGAAAGACAGAGTAGAAGTATTGGGCTTAAATGGAACTGATTCAGGCATGGTGAAGATGCTATTCTCCAGTTCAAGTATGTGCTACTTATTCTCTTGTAGATAGTGAGTCTCTTGTAGGCAGTGAGCCTCTTGTGAGTAGTGTGCTTAGGTAGTGAGCCCTAATTGGCATGTGCCATTTTGTTTTTTCTATTCTTCTAACAGAGAATACAATCTTGGGTTAATCACCCCATGGTTTTTCCCTTAACCACGTTTTCCACATTAAAATCTTGGTGTCTCATGTGTTGATGTGTTTATGCTCTTGATTTATTGCATTATGTTTCCATGATTGATTTATTATTATGTTGCTAAATTGCAAAGTGAAGTTGAGTGTTTAATTGGAAGAAAGTTTTTGTACAACGGATTCACCCCCCTCTCAGTTGTCTGCCCTAAGTCTAACAATTGGTATCAGAGCCAAGTTCCTCTAAAAGGAGCTTAACCGCTTGAGGAGATCCAGGATGTTGTCTTACAAGAAGGATAGTCCAAAGTTTGATGGAACCAATTTTAACCTTTGGAAAGGTCGCATGAAATGTCACTTGCAATGTATGGGAATGGTGTACTAGACCATGGCTACAACAAAGTATACACCTCCACAGGGTGGTTCGAAAACCCAAAATGAAATCACAGATGCAGAAAACAATCTACAGACTATAGAGGCTCTTCTAAGCACATTATCTGATTCAGAGCTCTCAAATGTTATTGACCTACCAACTGCTTTTGAGATTTGGAAAAAAATGGAACTTTTGCATGAAGGAGACAAGTATGTTAAATGTGTAAGGTTACAGAGTCTGAAAGGGAAATTTAAAAATCTGAAGATGAGAGATGATGAAAATATTACTACTTTTATGCCAAGAGTAAATGAGATTGTTTGTGGAATTAGAAATGCTGGTGGAGTCCTGGATGAAAATGAGATTGTTGGCAAAATTCTCAAATCCCTACCTGCTTCTTACAAAATCAAGGCTGCTGCCATTGAAGAATTTAGAGCCCATACAACTGTCACATGAGATCAATTGGATGGAAAATTGGCTGCATTTGAAATGACTGAATTTGGAGATGACCTCCACAAGACTAAATCTACATTCAAAGAGTGCCTTTGTAAAAGGTAAACAAAGGTTTGATTCGGGAGAGAACTCATCAAGGAAATTGTCATGGTATGAAAAAGCAAGAAAAGACCTGGAAGAAGAAGAAGTAGAAACTGCTCAACTTGAAGCCCTTATTGGTAAGATGCTGCCAAGAGGATCTGGTAAGTATGAAGGAAAATTACCTTTAAAGTGTTTTAACTGCAACAAGATTGGTCATTTTGCCTCAAGGTGTCCGGAAAGATTTTCAAGGCCAAATCCTAACAGATCAAGGTTCCAAAAGAATTATTACAATGTTCATGAAGAAGATGATAATGAAGGAGTAACAGATGATGAATCAAAGACAGGAAACAAATCTAGAAGTGAATGGGTGTTTATTGCCATCAAGGAAGAAGAACCAATATCCTCTATATCTATCAATCATAAAGTTGTAGAAAGAGCTCTGGCTGCCCAAGTTGAAGAAAAGGATGATTGGGTCATTGACAGTGGATGCTCTCACCATATGACAGGTGACAAAAAATAATTCATAGATTTGGAAAGGTATGAAGGAGGAGTGGTAAAGTTTGGTGATAATTTTGCTGGTAGAATCAGAGGAAGAGGAACTATTTCTTTTGATGGAAGGAACAAAACCGGTAATGTACTATATGTTGAAGGTTTAAAGCACAATCTTCTCAGTGTTGGATAGTTGCTAGACAAAGGTTATGATCTCCGATTCAAGAATGGAAAATGCAAGATCTTTGAAAGTTCCAGAACAGAGATTGCATTCGGTACTCAAACTAAAGGTAATATCTTCCACTTGGTTGGTGGTGGTGTTCACCTAGGGTTAGGGTTTTGAGGTTAGTTTGCTAGCTTTCGTTGTTGTTCTTTCAGACCCTGAGTGCCTTGGATTCTCTTCCCTGGACTACTGTGTTATTTTTTATTCTATGTTGGCCTCCTATAATAGGCTCTCTGCTACTAAGTTTCATTTTCATGCCTTAGTGTTCATAGGTTGACCAGTCCAGTGCAATATTTTACCGCCTTTTCCTGTTGCACTCATGAAAAATGTTAAGTTCTGTGTATGCAAAGGCAAAATGTATGATGGCGATCTTGAGAAATCTCTATCGACTTCCAGAAATGGTGAAAAATTTGAGTTATATGCATTTTACATGCATATCGGGTCGCATATACAAGAAGGAATATACATCGAAGATTCTTGGGGATATTCTGCAGTTGTATGCATTTTTGAATGCATATCAGGCTCAAAGGGAAAATGTACAAGGGTGGAATATACATTGAAGATTCCAGGAATATTCACTGCTTGCATATTGGGTTGCATGTATATTTGGTTTGTATGTTCAGACATATAACGGTTAGATACAAAAAAAAGATACATTGCAGGAATATTCTGGAGAAGATTCCTTGTTTGTATGTACAGTGGAAATTATGTACATTGAAAAATATACAAAGGCTGGCGCGCATACATTTGCTATAGTGTAGTAGAGATACATTTGGTGGGGCTGCCGTAGTTTTATACAAACAGGTCTGTACATGTTCAATATACAAGGGAAGAATGTATGTGGAATATTCTAAATAGATTCCCTACTTGTATGTTTGTGTTTGTATATTCAACATACAAACAAAGTATACATTCGGATATACAATGAGGAAATATGCATTCCAAACCTGAAGGAGAAATCAAATGTAGTTAATAATATTTCGGGTCCGCATCATGTATATGCACATATACAAGTCGATATACAAAGGAAAGAGATGTAGGCCGAACCCGAGCAAGTTTCCAATCTGCTTCATAATATTTTGGGGTCTGCCGTGTATGTATGTTGCACTTGTATGTGCAATGCGACAAGCATAAGGAGATGCAGGGCCCAGATTTGAATGTTTTTTCAAATCCGATGGATAGATGGCTAGAGTCCTCCATGTATATTGAATTGATGCATGTATATGTATTTTGCATATACAAGGATTTTGAGAGGTGAACATTGGCGATTGTATATGCATCCATTCTTGCATATACAAGGGGTGAAAAGGCAAAATGAGAGGGAGAAAAGCCAGTGATAGAAACATGAGGTGCCTACGTGGCACGATTTCACTAGACGATGACTTTTTAACGTTTTCAGGTGCCGTTAGATCTCAGCGATTGGGAGGCAGATCGACGGCCAAGTTTTAAAGTTGCAGCGTGGGTTTTCTTTGCATCCATAGACATTGTTTTGAGTGGGAAAACTCCATGGGCACGCTGCTGTTGCATCTTCAGAGGTTGCGGGTAGCTGAGGCTTTAATGGCAGATTGTGCAGGGAAGTATGGGTCGGTGATGGACAGGTCAACAACCCAATTGAAGAGGAATGTCCTTGAGTGGCGGTGTGGATCTCGATTCCATCTGCTTGTTCCTCTCTGTCTCCCTACAGTGTTGAATATTTTCTGAGTGCCATTCCTCATGCATTGAACCTGGTAGATTTTTGATTTGCCTTGTAATTAACTTTTGCCGGGTACACAGTCTTGGTA
Source organism: Cunninghamia lanceolata (assembly GCA_027924645.1). Classification (NCBI taxonomy): domain Eukaryota; kingdom Viridiplantae; phylum Streptophyta; class Pinopsida; order Cupressales; family Cupressaceae; genus Cunninghamia; species Cunninghamia lanceolata. The sequence goes on from BSBN01000892.1 coordinate 1,759,592, forward strand.
TAAAGGCCAAACTGTGTTACCCATTCTGTTGTTGAAAATTGGACAAAATTTTGGGCGTTGTGACACAATACAACTTCTTTGGTGGCCCTTTTCTGGATGTCTTGTGAGTTCATGAGTCTCATGTTGTATGTTTTTATGCATTAATCCACTGATATCATGTTAATTTAAATGAGTAATGCTATATTGCATGTATTCTGTCATCTGTCTCCAAACTGAGTATGTTCTTCCTCTGAGTCTGAGCATCTAAGGGGTGTTTATGATTCTAGAATACATGTTTGTTGTATTGAATGCTTGATTTCTTACTTCTACTCAAGGAGTAGATTAAATGTTTTAGATCAAGGGTTGGGAACAATATATTGCAGTGAGGATATTGTAAGTAGAGATAACAAGATACCCTATCTTGGGAGGTATCTGTAAGGTAGATACTACAAAACCCCTTGATATCTAGTCTTTGGTATATGTTCATGCAGGACATTCACATGTGTACGTCTACTAACTCTGAGCCTTGGATATGCACCAATCTAGTCTTGTATTGAGGTTATACCCAAGGTCCTAGTTTTGCATCCACATAAAATCAAACTTAAACTTCAAATTAAAGCTTTAGGACTTTAGAAGTAGTTTTAGGACCAAAATCCTCTGTCTACAACTGAATATAGGCCCAAAGCTAGCCCCTTTGCACTTATCTCACAATTTTGGTCTATATAATAGAGGATTTATCTACTTTGTGTTGACATCCCAGCAAATACATAGACACATTTTATAGATGTTGAGTAGGGAATACCCCCCTTGGTTCTGCAGAGCCTAAAGAAGAAGAGGAGATATTTATAGAGTCTATCTCCTATACTGTTGGCCCCTGGCCTGGGAATCCTATTGATCATTAATGGCTATTCTGTAGGGATTGCTGGGAATAAACATCCAGTCTGGGAAAATAACCAATAGTTGGTACTAGTAAAAGTTCCTTATTTGTTCAATTTGATCAGAGTTGGTTATGGCATAGGAGGATGTGTAATATGAATTTTGATAATATCATCAAGATAAGAAATACTCAGGCTGTAAGAGATCTTCCAAAATTGGTGAAACCTACTAATAGCTTGTGCAAAGAATGTCAATTGGGTAAGTTGAGTAGAGTCACATTCAAAAGTAAGGAACTGTCTTCTACTGAATTATTGGACTTAGTTCATACTGATCTTTGTGGTCTAACAAGAATTAGGAGTGTACAAGGTGATATATACTTCATGTTACTAATTGATGACTATTCCCAGATGATGTGGGTGACCTTTCTAAAAGAGAAATCAGAGGCTCTTGAGAAATTCAAAATATTCAAGGCTATAGTAGAGAATTAAACCAAATTAAAATTGAACTGTCTGAGGTCTGATAGAGGTGTAGAATTCACATCCGGTGAGTTCATAGAGTTCTGTGAGAAACATGGAATAAAGAGACAGTTGTCTGCTCCTAGGACTCCACAGCAGAATGGAGTAGTGGAGAGAAAGAACCGGACCATCCAGGAAGCACCTAGGACCATGATGATGGAAGCAAATGTTCCTCAGATCTATAGGAGAGAAGCTGTCAGCACTGCAGTCTATACTCTCAATCGAGTTCAAATTAGAAGCAATACCAGTAAGACTCCTTATGAACTTTGGTTTTGTATCACTCCTACTGTGAGGTATTTTAGAGTTTTTGATAGCAAATGTTACATTAAAAGAGATGAAGATCTAGGAAAGTTTGATTCTAGAAGTGATGAAGGAATATTCTTGGGTTACTCCACTCAAAGAAAAGCATACTGGTGTTATAACAAGAGACTGAGAAAGATGATAGAAAGTACAAATGTGAAGGTTGATGAGGGAATTGAGAAACACTCAAGGTTCTATGAGTATGATGAAGATGATCAGAATGGTGTTCCAATTCAAGGAGCCCAAACCTCTTTTGAAAGTCAGATTCAAACTCATCCAGTAAATCAAGGAGAAGAGATGAGTTTTAATAAGCTTGATCAAGAATCAGAAGTGCAAGAAACTCCCAAGGTTCCAAGGTATGTAAGACTGAACCACTCTGAAGATTAGATCATAGGTGACAAAAGCAAAGTTGTGCAAACTAGAAGGAAAATTACTCAAAATTCATATGAGTATTGTCTGATTTCACAGATTGAACCTAAGACAATAAATGAAGCCTGCAATGATGAAAACTGGACCAAAGCAATGGAGGAAGAGCTGATGCAAATTGAGAAAAATTACACTTGAGATCTTGTTCCCAGACCTAGAAACAAGAATGTGATTGGAACCAAATGGGTCTTCCAGAACAAACTAAATGAAGTTGGTGAAGTAATCAGAAATAAATCCAGATTGGTCTACAAGGGTTATTCTCAAATAGAAGGAGTTGATTTTGAAGAAACCTTTGCTCTGGTGGAAAGAATTGAAGCAGTCAGATTATTTCTTGCTTTTGCTGTTTTCAAGGATTTCAAGCTATATTAGATGGATGTCAAGTCTGCCTTCCTGAATGGTGACTTGGAAGAAGTGTACATTGAGCAACTAGATGGATTTCAATTGTCTGATCATGATGATATGGTCTGCAAGTTAAAGAAAACACTGTATGGACTGAAGCAAGCCCCAAGAGCCTGGTATGAAAGATTGGATAAGCATCTTTGAAGATTGGTTTTAACAAAGGTACTACTGTCAATAATCTGTATTTCAAAATTGATCATGAAAACATCTTGATTGTTGAAGTGTTTGTTGATGATATAATTTTTGGAGGAAGAGATAGTATGTGTAAAACTTTTGCAAATCAAATTAAAAGTGAATTTGAGATGTCCATGCTTGGTGAAATGAATTTCTTCTTGGGTCTGCAAATCACTCAAACAAAGAAAGGAATCTTCATTTCTCAGACCAAATATGTGAAGAATTGTTGAAGAAATTTGGGATGGAAGACTCAAAACCAATGAATACTCCCATGGCAACCGGATGTAAGTTGAACAAGGATGATGACTCTTCTAAGGCTGATCAGAAAAAGTATAGGTCAATGATTAGAGGACTATTTTATCTTACTCAAACTAGACTAGACATTATGTAGGTTGTTAGTCTTGTTGCTAGATTTCAGGCTGATCCTAGAGAATCTCATGTCATGGCAATCAAGAGGATTTTCAGATATCTAAAAGGGATAGTTGAGTATGCTCTGTGGTATCCTGGCAATCAAGAGGATTTTTAGATATCTAAAAGGGATAGTTGAGTATGCTCTGTGGTATCCTAGAGATCATGATTTCTCTCTTCATGCATATACAAATGCGGATTGGGTAGGAGATGTGGATGACCGAAAGAGTACCAGTGGTGGAGCATTCTTTTTGGGGAAGAGATTGGTTTCTTGGCTAAGCAAGAAACCAGAGGCAATATCTATGTCCACAACTGAAGCATAATATATTGCAGTAGCAGGTAGTTGCACTCAAGTTTTGTGGATGAAGCATATGCTAAGAGACATAAGAGTGGAGTATGAGGAGCCTATAACAATTTTCTGTGATAATTCAAGTGCAATAAATATATCTAAGAAATTGGTGTTGCATTCAAAGACTAAGCATATATCTATCAATTTTTACTTTCTGAGAGAACAAGTGAACAAGAATGAAGTCAGATTAGAGTTTGTGCCCTCCAAGGATCAGACTGCAGATATCTTTACTAAACCTCTACCTAAGGACTCTTTTGAGTATCTCAAGGAGAAGTTAGGGGTTATTTCCCCTCTGGTGATGAACTAAGGTGCATTGATGTGCATTAGTCTGGTGGATATCACATCAATAGCCTGTGATCTGGATTGATGATGGCGAGCTTCTACTCAGGGGGAGCAACAGGTATGATTCTGAAGTGGTGAAATTGTACGTATGTGCCCTTTGCCATTGATGTCAAAGGGGGAGAGAAGACATGTGAAAAACAAGTGATTACTGATCAAAGGGGGAGTAGTAAAGGGAGAGAAGACATGTGAATGATTGTTGCTAATAGGGGGAGTTGTGATAGTAAGGAGAAGTTCTTGTCTTGATGGTCAAAATAGTTTTTCACATCATATGTTGCCATCAATGACAAAGGGGGAGATTATTGCAAGTATGGGCCTAACTGGTGTTATCATTGATGTCAACATACTTCTTTTGCATTAATGATAAGGATTGGATGAACTATGTGCTGAGGATATTGAGAAAATTAGTCTCAATCAGGAACAATGAAGAACAGTGATGATAGTAAGGTAAAAGTCCAAGATAGGATGAGGATCAAAGAATGCAGATTAAAGGGTTCATAGATATGTGTCTTAAGGTGCTCCAGTAGAGATTTCAAAGGTCTGTATGAAGAACTGAAGAAGTTGTTGATGTTCAAGTAAAATCAGTTTCGGCAGGTGTTCAGTGGTGACAGAATGATACAGACAGGTCTGGTGTGATCTGAAATAGCATTATCCTATTTTGCAGATTTGAGGGAGTGTTGAGGAAGTCCTTGTGAAGTGTTACCTAGTTTTGTTCATGGGTTGAAGGTCCGGAAGCATCCATTCCTTTGTGACAGTGGTGACAGACTGTGTTCCTAAGGTTTCGGATGAAGGAGAGAAGAATTTCAGTATACAGATGAAGTGTGGATGTTCTTGGTGATTCAAGAAACGTTGTGAAGGTCTTTGGATCATGTCCAGCTTGTGTTGGTGGTCCACGTTTGAGTTGGAGTTCTCTATTGAAGAATAACCTCTAGATGATGGTGTTCTTCCTTTGACTAGCCGACCAGATGAGTTACACATCTTGCGGATGTTCTTGTAGATGTTTGCTGACTTAGATGATTATTCCTAAGTTGATGTCTTGTATAAATAAGGGGTTGCAAAGTCATTTCAAAGTTTTCCTTGTTGAGATGAGTGTGTGGTAGTGAAGAGGAGAGCGAAAGATAGAGCAGAAGTATTAGGCTTAAATGGAACTGATTCAGGCATGGTGAAGATGCTATTCTCTAGTTCAAGTATGTGGTACTTATTCTCTTGTAGATAATGAGTCTCTTGTAGGCAGTGAGCCTCTTGTGAGCATTGTGCTCAGGCAGTGAGCCCTAATTGGCATGTGTCATTTTGTTCTTTCTATTCTTCTAACAGAGAATACAATCTTGGGTTAATCACCCCGTGGTTTTTCCCTTAACCAAGTTTTCCACATTAAAATCTTGGTGTCTCATGTGTTGATGTGTTTATGCTCTTGATTCATTGCATTATGTTTCCATGATTGATTTATTATTATGCTGCTGAATTGCAAAGTGAAGTTAAGTTTTTAATTGGAAGAAAGTTTTTGTACAACTAATTCACCCCCCCTCTCATTTGTCTACCCTAAGTCTAACATTATGATGTACGACTGAAGGAGAAAGAGTAGAAGTAATAGGGCCTGTTCTGATTCATCTTGAAGATATTTTTGAGATAGAAGGGAAGTAAAGAGTGTGCCTAACTAATTGTTCGAGGCAGTGAGCCAAATGAAAAACTTGTTGAAAGATGAAAGAAGTGAGTCAGTAAACTACAGAGATGACATTTGAAGAAATTGCAGAAGTTGTCAAAGCAGAAGAGAAATCATCAAAAGAAAAGTGAAAAAGTAGAATCACAATCATGAAAAGAAGTGAGCCTCATTGTCAGTTTCCAATAGTTGAAGGATTGTCATGCTGTAATCTTTTCTAAGTTTGTTCTTAGTTCAGGGAGTAGTTGCTTCCTTGGGTTGAATCCCTAAAACAAAGTTTACAAGGAGTTGTAGCTTCCTTGGGAGTGACCCTAAAACCTTTCTTTAGGGAGTAGTAGCTTCCTTGGGTTGTAGCCCTAAAACAAAGTTGTAACTATGATTCTTTTGTGATGCTGGATTAGGATAGTACCTCCTAGCATCTTTTCTCACCGTGGTTTTTCCCCTTTGGGTTTTTCCAAGTATATTTGGTGTTATGTGGTGTTGTGCATTGTGTTGATATCTTATGTTTTTGCTAATTCTATAAAGTCTAAGTTTTAATCATCTCTGGAGGGTTTGATATTTAGTACTGATTCAACCCCCTTCTCAGTATTAGGTGTGTTCAACACATATAGACCATGGAATTCAACTATAGCCATCTGATTAAAAAGATAATCGATGGAAAAAAAATAAAATCCCTATTCAAAGCAAAAATATACCTATAATTAAGTGGAAATTTGATATTAATGGTGATATTGCCCCAAAATTAATGGTAGGGATATAATATTAACGGTGAATATAATTAAGATTTGTAATTACATTACAAACTACTGTTGAATCAGCTCTAATGATGCATCATTTTCTTGGTAAAACAATTTGATTTATTATTTTAAAAAGTAATGTATTGGCGAATCAGCCAAGAATAAATTAATTTTTCATAAAAATTGGGTGAATCAGTCTCCTTTATAGCCTATAGTATTCACCATTTTTGGAGGTCCTGACTTCAACTATTCACCACTAAAAAAGTCCCTGCTATAGAGAGCTATAGAAAGCTATAGGGCTTGAGAGAGTTCAAGAAAGTTTCAAGAGAGCAAAAAAATGAATGCAAGAGTGAAAGATAGAAATACAAATATGACGAGGGACGAGAAAGGGGTTGATGAGCTATTTGGAATATTCTTGAGGCATTACCACTAACCAATGAAAGTAACAAGTGGAAAACACTTGAAAATGACCACCAAATTAGAAAAATATCATAAGACGCTAGCATGCCACATGGATGTCCACACTAAGCACTAGCGTCTAGAAAATTTAGGCTCAAAAGTGAGGAGACACTAGAATATCATAGGGATAACACAAAATTTATAATATATTCGAAAAAAGAGAACAGAGGAAATAAGGACTAAGCACCTCAGGAGGGAAAAAGGCTCATGCAAGAGCTAAAATGATTCTAAAAATAATCTAAGGGAATGGACACTAAAGCAAAGACAAAATATAGCATGAAATTGCAAGGGTATGCAATTTTGAATATTACACCTAGAATGAGAAGCCTTTTAGTTCTATGCAACTTGTGATGCACTAGTAAATAATTATCCCCAAGAAGTTACTCACAACATACTTTAAAATAGTAGGCTATAAGTATGGTCCTAATCCTCTATAGTTAGCACTCTAATATATAGGTCTAATACTATTTAGGACCAAGTCAATCATATCTAGGAGATCACAAGCTAAATAATCCAATTTTGCTAAAGTAGGTTATTTTTGTGTTTTATTTATTGTCCCCCATCCCCTTGTATGAAACCTATGATAAAGTAAAACCAAAGTAAAAACAAAAATCATGCATCCCATAAATGGGCTTCTTTATCCAAATGAAGCTAGAAATCCCTTTGAAACCAATAATGATGATAGCATTCTAGATGTAAATGATTATTGTTTACACATTGTTGGTTCCCAAAGCTAAGGTTCATCAAATCCCTAAAACAAGACAATTCTTGAGTGATAGGGGTGTAAAACTCAAGAAAAAAACTTCAGACTTATGATCACAATGAGGCAGCAATGGTCAAAATTGATAAGGTGGGTGAGACCTTCTTCTTTTTTGTCTCTACTATACCAACAGAGTGTATTACCTAAGGTGTATAAGGATAAAACCAATAACATACAGAGCTAAACGTAGCAACAAACCATACCCAATACATATGAAACTCTAATTTTCTATAACTAAGTGCATGCATGTTGGTTTGAAAACATAAGGATGCTACACCTTCATAAAGTATATAAATAACCATGTAGAGAGCCTAAAATGATGCTTTGGTAGCATCTAATGAAGATGCATACATCTAGACATGGAAATGGGTAGATGATATGATACAAAGAAAAATATAAAGTTTCAATTTTTATTATTTTGAGAGCATTGGAGGGAAAATAGGTTGTGCATATAGAAAATTAGTGCCTTTTTCCTATGAGGGCAGCAAAGTCTAAGTCATCAACCAAAGGAGACACCAATAAAATCCATATAATGATACCTTAATCAAGATACCAATAAAGACTATACCTGAAGGTTCTACACATAAGCTAGGCTCTATGCATAATAACAAACAGATACATGAAGTTGCAGAACATATTACTAAGCATACATTAATAATCTAGAAATGAACCAATGAATTTCTTGTGTTAGCCTAATACGATGCCTTGAAAAATCTTTAGAAGGAGTTTTATAGCCTTCAACTTGACAAACTATTCAAGACTAACACCCAAAGTAGTGAATATGGTTAAGGGGATTTGCCAAATCATAGAAACTCATGCAATGTTCATGAAGACACTCAATGAAATGTTGAAAATATACATTTAATTCATTCTTTGAAGATTACCATGCCCTATCATATCCTTTAGGACAAGAAATTTACAATGAAAGTACTCTAAAAGTAGTCACTACAAATAAACACTAGGGTTTTTACTCTTATTTTATCTCTATTTTTCTTCTTTTCTACTCTACAACAAAAAATACATCCTTGTTATGAATGAGAAACTATAATATATTTGTCATCCAATGACTAGAAATTCATCTTGGATAAGAAACCTTGTCATCTACAAATGAAAAAACCACCCATGATTTCTCATTTCATACCCACATTTCTTGCACCTAAAAATTATGCCAAATCAGACCACACCCATGCTTGTGTGCAAATATTTCATCATTGAAGAGTCCACAAGAGTTATGAAGCATATGGAGCTCATATTCCTTCTCATTGCACCTTATAAAGTTTAGTAGTGGTTATCCTAAGAAGTGTAAGGGAGTAGTTAAGGTAGGTAGGTCTTTTTGAGGAAGTTGTAGGAATTTGACATGGAATAGGATGTAGACTTTCCAAAATTCTATAGAAAATCCATGTGAGAATTCATATGAGAAGTGGGGGAAAGGATATAGCATCCTAGGGTTCATCTAGTTCCTATAAAAAAGAGGAAGTTTGTAAAATGTATGATTGGAAGAAATAGGGAAGAACTATGTAGGACAGGATGTGAGATCACATGAAGGAGATCTGGTACCCTATTAGATTTTTGCAAGGAGGGAATATGAGTTCCCAAGAAGGTGGGGAAGGATGTAGGGATTTGACATTGAGGTGGGGGTAGATACTAGATTGGATGGAGGAATGATCTAGCTTTTAGGAAAATTTCTACAAAAGAGAAATGGTGAACTTAGATGGAACTTGAGTGTAGCGAAGGATGAAAGAACATGATGTAAAATAGAATTCATGTCCCGTATCATGATGCAATTCTATAGAGTTGAAATAGTGAAGGGGGAGGAGATTGAGAACTTCATATAACTTGTACATGTAAGTGGACATAGGTATTGTATGTAATGTAGATCTTGTATCTAGTTGGTATTTTGCAAAATGTAAAAAGGAAGAAAAATGGAAAGGATGAAGGGAACACAGGCTCTGGAGAAATCACATAGAACAAAACATGGATGTAGGATGTGGAAAATATTGAATGCATGTAGTATTCATTAGAAAACCTACATCCAGTAGCAAGGAGTAAACCTATAAAACCACAAAAATGCCAAGAAATGACAACGAAACCCCATTAGAATTTTTTGGAAATTTCAACATGTAACAATGGCATGGAAAGGGTAAATTTCAACATAAAATTTTGACCAAGGGGAACTCATTTAAAATCTCTTAGATTTATTATAAATGATAGGTAAAACTCTTCTAAGACAACAAAGAGGCATGATACTTAGGATTTTTTCAAATTTTATGGACATTTGTGTCTTGCAGTCACAATGAGGATCTAGTTATCTCTAAGTTTTAGATCAAAAGGAAAGGAACAAGGAACAAACTAAAAAAAGGAAAGGGAAAGGACAAAAAGGATGAAACATAAACACACAAAGGTAAAACATTTATACATAGGCCCAAAAGGATCCTTATACCATCAAGATAACTAATTCTTTAGATGCTAACCATGGACTGACATGTCCATGAATTATCCATACAAATTCTTGAGGTAGAAATTGCCTTGACTAAACTTATCTACAATTTGAGATGGTCTAACCCATATGGATTCAAATTTTCCATGCTTGATTTTATCTTCAAAACTTCAATTCCACAATGAGACTATGTGACCAATTTGAAAGCTCATCTAAACAACCTTCTTGTCAAACAAATGCTTGACCTTATATTATTGTAACAAGTTTATTTCATTTACAGTCCTCCTAGCTTCTTCAAGTTGAGTCAGCTCATGTATCCTTAAGGAAATGCCACCATCCTCATCTCCATAAATCTATTACAACAAATTTTTATACTAGAGTAATATAGGGCTAACTAGAATCTTGGATTGAATTACATAAACCAAATTAGAGGGGTTCCTTCCAATAGCCTTATTGTATGTCATTCTATCTACCCAAACAACAAACTTAACCTTATCATCCCACCTTTTTCCTATCTAAATCTAGTGTCTTCTTGATGATGTTCATGATGCTTTTGTTACTAGAATCAACTTGACCGTTCTCTTGTGGATGATAAGGAGAAGAATGTATTAAAGGAATGATATATTGTTTCCCCAATTTTGGTCATTGTCCTTGTCCAATTTAAACTTGGTTTGTATTGTCTTTACTTTTCTAGTTTTGAGTCATGTCAGGTAGATATAAAAGTCTTATTTCACTTTATTGGCAAATTTGAGGTATCTCGATCCTTATCTTTGGATTTGCAGTTTTTTAGCCTTATGTTTGTATGGTGAAGTTGTCTAAAGTTCTCTTTGTTATCATCTTTTTCATGTATCTTTGAAACTAAGTCTCCCCCCTTTCTTTATCGATGAAGTGATGAGTCAACTGATGAACTTTATGATTTTCTAATGTGTGTTCTTGTTTGTAAAAAGGCTTTCCTCATTGGCATTTCTTATCTATCGCAAACTTAACTCATTTTTTTTTGTTTATCATTTATTTTCTGAGTTCATGTTTTCCCTAATTAAGTGATGTTTTGTGTGAGTTTTTTTTGTGAAATATCCCTATTGCCAATAAATGGAAAGTCAAATGAGCTATTATTGCTCCTGTTGAAGGTTCACAAATGTAAGATTTTGTCGATTCATGATCATAGTTGATTGATCTCTTACAAATAATATTGGATAGTTGCTTGGTTCGCAAACAAGTGTAAGTTTGCAGACAAAGTGGTTTCTAAAAGTCAATTGAAAGAAGATTTGTTTCGTAAAACCAAAATTTTGTCGATATGGAGATAAAGATCAAAGTTTGGATGATAAAATGGTGATTTCATTGATGGGGAAGTTCGGCAGTGGCTACTTTTGCTAATAGTCTTTAGTTATGGGCTCTTATATCTATCTAATTGTGTGGCCATTGATTGTACTATTGATTTTCTATGGGTTGGTCAGGAATATTGTAATGATAAGGTTGATTTTGATGTTGGGAATTTCGAGCAAGTTGGGCCTACTGTAGAGCAATTTGAGCTTGAAGTTCTAATTATTTTTAATTAAGATGATCAAGTAAGTCTAATCTTTGGCCAATATCTCTTTCCCTAGGCTCATCCATGGGTTGTATAGTTGCATTGCCATCATGGAATGAAATGCCTTTCTCATTTTTATTTCTATGCGCATATGTTGGAGAGTTAGGGTGTGAGGCTATTCCTAAAGTTCTGACATATTAATGTTGGGAATTTAGGTGTCTCAACCTTTGCAAATTATTATCATTATTTATTTATTTATTTGTATATTTATTTATTGCCTAATGTTGTAATTACTTGCACATTCAGTTTGGTCACTTAGTTGAGGTGGCACGGTGACATGTCATCTTACTTGGAATGTAACTTGGATGGTCAAGTCAAACCTACATGGATTTGGGCATCCCATTTGAGGTGACACTTATATGCCATGTGTTGGCATCTTGTGGTGTGTGGAAGACAATATTCCATATGATAGTGTTGATAACTGAGAGGGGGGGTGAATCAGTTATCCTAATTATTTCTTCTTTTGAACTTTCTTATTAATTAATGCAGCATTGAATCAAACATAAAAGCATTACCATGAAATGAGAAACACATGACACAGTATTTTTGACTTGGAAACCCTGTTAAGGGAGAAAACCATGGGGTGATTAACCCAAAGATTATTCTCTGTTAGAAGAATAAGGTATTACAAAATGGCACTTGCCAATTAGGGCTCACTACCCGAGCACACTGCTCACAAGAGGCACACTACCTACAAAGAGACACACTGTCTACAAAAGAATGTTATACAATACTTGAACTAATTGGAAGCATCTACATATGCTGGAGTTTAGTTCCGGTTAGGCTCAGTACACTGATCTGCTGTACTTCATCTTTCCTTTGTTCTTTATTCTACTTTCCTTTCACATACCGAATCTTTCTTACTACTTCTACTCTGTTCTGCACTTATTCACATACACCATCATACAATCACACGTATCACTACTAAATCCATCCTCTATATATATCCGCACAAGTAATTTCATCACCTTTCTAGTCGGCATCCGGAACAGTCTATTTTCTTACAAACTCTGTTTTGTCGGCTGAATCCTTGCTCACCAAGCAATGCGGATCAAGCATATACTTGTAGATATCATTAATCATGTCGGCCAAACATGATTCATGCCTTCACAACCTTTACCATCAATAGTAACACATCCGAAAGATAGTCTGATGCTCTGTCAGTCAATTCTTCCTCTGTTCTCACTGTCTCTCAGGAATCCGGTACTCAACTATTCATATCTTTTTCCTTGTCCATCATTGGAGGCTAAATCCTTGGAATATACTACTCAAGGTAGTCCTCTTGACTTCCCCAAATCCGCACTGCACCAAGACACTTCCTCTGAGAGATCCGGACCAATCTGTCGGACCTTGCCACATGCTCTGCTCTTGTTCACCGGACCACAACAATCTTCATTCTGACTTCCGGTAGAGACATACCATGACTTGCGGATATGTGGGATGACCTTTGTTGCCATCAATGACAACAACCATGAATACATATAGTGTCTCTTGCCAACAATCTCCCCCTTTGGCATTGATGGCAACACTTAGTGAAAAATGACTAAGTGTTTACACTGTGCTCCCCCTTGGCTGATGCTCTATCTTTATATACAATTTCTGGAACTCCCCTTTAGTTGGATTCCTCATTTTTCACTGCTCCTCACTCCCCCTTTGACATCAATGGCAAAGGGTAGGGTCCACACACCAAAATTTTCAAAAATTTACTATATTTAGCCGCATGTTACATACTCACATAAATTGAAGAATGTCTGCAAAGGATGTCTTCAATTGGATCAGTTCTGTAGCCCAACTTTGCTTCATTCTATCCAAAATTGAAATGTGACCACTCAACAAAAATGCAAAAGCTTCTGCCCTCTTGAGATCTGTCGGATCATTTGTTTGGACGGTAGTCTGAGCATCACTGATGGCCTCATGCATAGTTTCTAACTTAGGGATTATAATCCTTCTAAGTTCTCCCATCCGGTTAGTTATATTCTTCCTTTCCTTCTCAAAGTTCTTTATTGCATTTGTGATTGCAATAGTTTGACATTCTTGATTTACTATGGAGGAAGAGAGAGGATCAAAACTTTGAGACAAACTTTGTAGTTTGTCCTGTTCCTCTTTTATTTTCTTATCAATTTCTGCTGTTGCCTTTGACCAGGAGATGCAAAATTTATAAATGTCACCGCCATCCTTAAGAGCATTTTCTAAGCTCTTTATTCCAATACTCATATTTCTCCTATCATTAGAGATTAATCCTAGTACTTCTGACAATCTCTTATCCAAAAACTCCTTCCGGACCTTTTCTTCAGCTGATTTTTCTAGAGAATCAAAATGTGTATCAACACTACTGACTAAGGTTTTGAGATTACCAGAAGAGGAGGCTGTCAGATCTATCTTGACTGATGGCATAATCTTTTCAAGCACTCCGGAAGCAGCCTCTATCAACTCACAGTCTTCCATATGAGACTTTAGGAGTTTTTCATTTGCCTTGGCATTTGCAAATGAAGCTATCTTCATTGTCTGTACCGGAGAGAGGGAATCAAAGTTGAATGGTCCTTTTAGAAGCTCCGGTTCATCAATCTCTATTGCTTCTTGACTCAGAAATTTTTGAACAGTTTGTGCAGTGTCTCTTGCCGGAGACAGATGTTTCTTCTCTTCTGCAGTTTTGTCCTTTGGAATCTTTTCTCCTTCCACATTCTTACCACTTTTAGTTGTGGTTTTCTCTGTTGGAGTCTTCTCTTTCTCTGCATCCTTGGTGCTATCAACCTCTTTTTTTTTTACTGCTACTTCTTTCTCCTGTAGTTTCTCTTTTTCTTGGGATCCAGAGATTGTAGGGGAAATCAGAGGAGAGATGCTAGTCTATTCAAAGGCCACTTCTTCCGGAGCAGAGGATTCCAAGTCCACAGCTGTTTCTGCACCTAAGTCCTCTACAATAGGAAGATTAAACCTTTTGAATGCCTTCCGGAGGATCTCTTTTGTTTCTATGGCCACCTTGTCAGTCTCACCAAGCATGAGTTGATTCATCCTTGCTTTACTCCTGAACTCATCTTTGCAGTCTTTGAATATTATGTTCATTGTCTTGGGATCAATTTGAGGATATAGTTGAATAGCTATCTGCTCCCGAATCTCAAGATCTTTTGCCTGAGCATTATTCTTTCTTATTTCTAATTCCTTTTCTAGGCTTTTAGGAATTAGAGATATGATCTCAATGAAGGCCTTATTGTATATGTTCAGATATTTGATTGTGGCTTCCTGCAGAATCTTTTGGTTAGCCTCATTGTAGTCATCATAAAATTCAGTCATTGGTTGAAGGTTTCCATCCACCGTGACTGACTTGATTACACTCTCTAGAGATAGGGTGGGCTTTTCAACAAATGCCTCTACCATTTCTTCCTTGTCTTGGCCTGTGGAGGGTTTACCGGATCCTTTCTTCTTCTGCTTCTTTATTTCTTTTATTCCCTCATCTGATTCTGTTTCCTCTTCATCTTTCTGACTTGTGTAAGCCCTTGTGGCTTTTATTTTAGACCTTTTCTCTCCTTTGCTGGATGTCTGACCTTCTGGTTTAGATACTTTTGAGCTTTTGGTTCTGACAGGTGTAGATCCTTTTGATGATCTGGTCCGGGTTGAGGTTTCCACTGAAGCACTTTTCTTACTTTTCTTTTCTGCCTCTTTCTTTTCTTCCTCAGCCTTTCTCCTCTTTTCCCGGTTGGCATCAAGTGCCTCCTTTGGAATGCCTAGGCCTTGAGCAATATGCTCTACTTCTTTTCTCACCTTCCTCTTTATCTCAGGTTCTCTGAGTTCCACATGAATTTTCACACTCAGCTCCTCAAAGGTTCCAAACCTTTCAGCCTTTGGATCTTTGGGCTGACCAAGCATGTGTTGAACATGTAGTTCAACAATCTATTCATTAACCTCATACCCCATGGGCATGATCTAGACTGTCCTTGGCTCCACTGCCTCCATAAGGCACTGATCAGTATCCACCATAAAGCAAACTGAGTCTTTGTATTTTTCAACAAGAGACTGGGGAATTCTTTCTCTTGCTTGCATCGTGCTCTAGAAGTTTTTGAAGTATCCCCATAGGGCTGTATTTCTTGCTTTGGCATCCCCAAGCCCATGTAAGTAATCTCTTATTTGGACTGCAACAGGTTTGTCATTTTGCCATACCCATCCACTTGATCCGGGCAGCTCATTCATAAAATAGAAAAATAGACATAATATGAGAGTACCATACTTAAAAGAATTCTTTTTGTCCTTTTTGATCTTCTGTATATTCTCCATTAATTGGCTTAAAAGAAGTTCACAGAGATCATAATTTGCATTCTTTCTCAGCATCTCATAGGCAGTGTATACTGCAGTTCCGGATACAGAATTTTCCCTACTGGAGTGATAAATCTTGTATCCTATTATCATGGATGCATACTTGATATCTGGATCAGAAATATCTTCAATGGTCATTGCCCTCTTATCAAATTTTGATCTGGTGGCCTCAGTTACAATGTTATTTTTGATGGATTTGAGGATAGGTATCCCTCCGGAAGAGTATAGACCAGTCACTGCCCTAATTGCCTCTTTTGTG
Source organism: Cunninghamia lanceolata (assembly GCA_027924645.1). NCBI lineage: Eukaryota > Viridiplantae > Streptophyta > Pinopsida > Cupressales > Cupressaceae > Cunninghamia > Cunninghamia lanceolata. The sequence continues at coordinate 1,775,556 of BSBN01000892.1, forward strand.
ATCTTGCAGGGTCTATCCAGCCATAGGAAGTTGTCATGCATCCTACTCAATACATACCGGACCCATTCATTTTCTTCAAAGCAAGGGAAATGAATGAATTGATCAAACTGTTTCTTCTGGATACCCTTATACTCTAGTTTAAGCTCAAAAGCATTGTCTATCAGTTGTTTGTGATAGAAATCTCTCAATTTGAATTCCCCGAATTCCTCAATGCTTGCATGTATGTAAACCCTAATGTCTTCTGTGTGTAAAACGCCATGAGGAACACTAGAGAATGCTCCTAAGGGATCTACCTCCAATGATTTGTATGGGTGTTTCTTAAATTCAGGTCGGGGCCTATCTGAGATCTTTACTATATTTGGAGTAGCCATTTCTCAAAAAATTTGCAGTAAGATATTGAAAATGGAAAATACCTTATGCAGCTTTGGTTGCATGGAGTGGTTGGATTGATTTCTGTATGTAATGACTTCGGTAGGAGATCTTTGGTGAGCTTGATGAATCTTGTTGCAGAGCTCCATTTTTTGCTTCTTCTTGAGTGTAGAATGAGCAAGTGATTTATGAGAAATCCCTTATACTGCTCCGCAAACCCTAATATCTGATGGCAATAAATGCTTTGACCTACATTATTCCGGTTGGCCTTATTCAGTTAACTTGAAGAACTGGATTAGTCCTGATCTATAAGCATCATGCAGATCTTCCAACCATGAACAAATCAAGATGACATATCACAAGGATATCCCAAATACTCTGTCCAATCCGCAAAATAAGATAATGCACTTCTGGATCTCTCCAGACCTTTTTGTAATCCTCTGTCATTCCGGAGCATCTCCCGAAACAGGTCTTACTTGATCGGTCACATCTTCCTCACATCTTCATGCAGACCTTTGAAATCTTATCTGAATCACCTCAAGACTTATATCTACAAGCCCTTTACTCTGCATCTTGAGCCACATCCGACACCACTTGATTGGCTGGGGGAACAAGATTTTCTTTGAGACTCCCCCTGAGCCAGAGCTCACCTTTTAATTTTCGAAAGGAATATCAGCACCAGAGTCTGGTGCAGATCCAACCTCTACATTCTCTGAACTTTTCTTTACCCAAATCTTGTTTATCTGATTCCTAACTTCATCCGCATTCATCTTTTGTTTACCCTTGTCTTGATTCTAATTATACACCGGACCTCTTTTGTCCTGATTCTTGCTTCTACAGACTTTTGCATTATGACCAGACCTATTATAGATTTGGCAAATAACATTTCCTTGCATATTTGACTGATAACCTCTTGATCTGCATTGATTAGCCATATGACCTACTCTATTGCATACAAAGCATCTACCATTGAATGATTTGTTTATTTGCATATTTCTGCATTCATGGGACTTGTGTCCATACCTTTTGCAGTTAAAGCACTGTCCAGAGAAGGATGAGTTAGTCTGATTCATTCTCTTTCTGCACTGATTAGCTTTGTGACCAAAGTGATTGTAGTTGTGGCAGTATCCATTGAAGGATGGATATCTTTGAGCATTGGGCTGTCTTACCGGAGGTCTTCTAGGCCTATTCCTTGGATTTTCTAATCCAAAATTCTTTTGATCGGATCTGGAGCTTTCTCCTTTCTCATATCCCAAACCATACTTGTCATCTACCCTCTTTTGACTTCCAAGAAGAACTTCAAGTTGAGCAGAACTTATCTTGAATTTTTCTTTGTATTCATTTGCTGTTTGAAGATCTCTTTTGAGAGAGACAATTTGATCCTCAAGTTTTTTTCATTATCTTTGGCATCTTCAAGATCAGATTCAAGATGTCTGATGATCCTATCCATCTGATGGCAATCTTCTGAATTCTCTTTAAGAGATTGTCTTAGATTGTCTTCAGTTTTTCTTTTCTCTTCAATCTCTTGAGTAAACTTTATAACTCCTGATTCCATTTCATGTCTTACCATAATGACTTCTTTTGATAACTTTTCACATAACTTGGTTTTCTCAGTCAATTCTTCATTTGTATTACTTTCTTCACTTTGTCTTGCCAATTGTTGGAGCAGCTCCTTTCTCTTTTTCATAGAGAGACTTAGTTTGTCCTTTAATTCTCTCATGAATTCATCAGCCTGTTTGAGTCTTTCCTTTAATTCATTGACTTCAGAGTTTGACTGTTCAATATCCTCAAGGGCAGTCTTGAGTTGCTCCCTTAAACCATATGCATCCATTTGAATTCCCAGATCTTCCTCAAGCTGTTAGGCTCTATTAGGAGGAACTTGGCTCTGATACCAATTGTTGATAACTGAGAGGGGGGGTGAATCAGTTATCCTAATTATTTCTTCTTTCGAACTTTCTTATTAATTAATGCAGCATTGAATCAAACATAAAAGCATTACCATGAAATGAGAAACACATGACACAGTATTTTTGACGTGGAAACCCTGTTAATGGAGAAAACCACGGGGTGATTAACCCAAAGATTATTCTTTGTTAGAAGAATAAGGTATTACAAAATGGCACTTGCCAATTAGGGCTCACTGCCTGAGCACACTGCTCACAAGAGGCACACTGCCTACAAAGAGACACACTGTCTACAAAAGAATGTTATACAATACTTGAACTAATTGGAAGCATCTACATATGCTGGAGTTCAGTTCCGGTTAGGCTCAGTACACTGATCTACTGCACTTCATCTTTCCTCTGTTCTTTATTCTGCTTTCCTTTCACATACCGAATCTTTCTTACTACTTCTGCTCTGTTATGCACTTATTCGCATACACCATCATACAATCACATGTCTCACTACTAAATCCATCCTCTATATATATCTGCACAAGTAATTTCATCACCTTTCTAGTCAGCATCCGGAACAGTCTATTTTCTTACAAACTCTGTTCTGTCAGCTGAATCCTTGCTCACCAAGCAATGCGGATCAAGCATATACTTGTAGATATCATTAATCATGTCGGCCAAACATGATTCATGCCTTCACAACCTTTACCATCAACAGTAACACATCCGGAAGATAGTCTGATGCTCTGTCAGTCAGTTCTTCCTCTGTTCTCACTGTCTCTCACGAATCTGGTACTCAACTATTCATATCTTTTTCCTTGTCCATCATTGGAGGCTAAATCCTTGGAATATACTACTCAAGGTAGTCCTCTTGACTTCCCCAAATCCACACTGCACCAAGACACTTCCTCTGAGAGATCCGGACCAATCTGTCGGACCTTGCCACATGCTCTGTTCTTATTCACCGGACCACAACAATCTTCATCCTGACTTCTGGTAGAGACACACCATGACTTGCGGATATGTGGGATGACCTTTGTTGCCATCAATGACAATAACCATGAATACATATAGTGCCTCTTGCCAACAGATAGAATCTATGACACATAAGAGCCAAGTTTGGAGATTCCTATGACAAGTGATGACAAGTGTCGGTGAGGATCTTGGTATGAGGGAAAGGCATCTTTTTGTGTCCAAGTTGGGCTATGACATGTTGTAAGAGGAATATGCTATATTTAGCATTGTATGACAGATTGTCTTACAATATTTAAGGTTGTTATGTTGGGAAAATCTATGACAACTGTAAGATGTGTAAGAGCATTTTTCATAGTCTATGTTTAGCATGGAGCGCTCCTATGTTGGGAAATTCAAATCTGCCATGTATGACAGATGTAAGGGATGTATTTGGAGTAAGGACAAGTTTTCTTTGATGCAGGATAATGGCCATGTGGCCAAGGTGGACGCCTATCCCAAGATGCTCTCAATATTTGCCTTGTAATCTCTATATATTGCATAGTTTGGAGTTGTAGTTGCATAGTGGTTTTACAGGTACTATTATGCTGCTAGAATAACTCCAGAATCAACATTTGAAGACTCTTGGAAGAACTCGCATTGTAAGTGTATTGTAAACTGTAACTGTTTCAGATAATACATTATGCAGGTTTTAGAGTGTGGGGTTTTTTACCTAAAAAGGTTTTCCCCACGTATATCTTGTGTCAACTTCTCTCTGTCTACATTCTTGTTTTGTGTTTGTTGTTGTAATACCTCTGATATATGTTTTATATTTCTGCAATTGTAAAGGTTGTAAAGAATTTACATACCTCTCACCTCATTAGATTAATTTAGGAATTGATTTCTGCACACCTAGCTTCCTTTCAGTTGGGATCAGAGCCTGGCCAGTTTTGGTCTTAGCTATTGGGTAGGGTTTTTTGTACTGATCTTAGATTGAGTGGGAGTCTATGTAGAGTATTCTGTAATTTTTTTGTAGGAAGAATATGTTAGGCACATCTAGAAGAATAGAGGTTGAAAAGTTTAATGGCAACAATTTTGAGTTGTGGAAACTCAAGATGGAAGACATGCTCATTGATAGAGACCTATCAGAAGCAATTTCTGGTGTAAAACCAATGGTAATGTCCCAAGATGATTAGGATCTCAAAGATCATAAAGCCAAGGGTCTTGTGAGACTTTGTCTGGATGATTCAGTCTTGTTAAATGTTGATGAGGAGAAAACTACGAAGGATATGTGGAAGAAACTTGGTGATGTTTATCAAGCTAAATCCTTGGTAAACAAGTTATTCCTACAGAAGAAGCTATATTCTTTGAGAATGGAAGATGGAGAATCTGTTACTAATCACATGAATGCCTTCATTTTGTTTGTTACACAATTGACATCCATTGGTGTGAAGATGAAGGAGGAGGATCAGTGTATGACCCTACTTTGTTCTTTACCAGATTTGTGGGATCATCTTATTATGGCCATCAAAAGTACCACACCCACTTTCAAAATGGAAGATGTGGTGTCTTCACTGTTATCTGACGAGATGTGGAGAAAGTCATCTAAGTCAGCCAAAGAAGCTCTTGCAGTTCATGGAAGACCCAAGGAGAAAGGGAAAAAGAAAGATAAGAAAGCTGAGAAGGGTAGATCTAAATCCCATGGGAGATCCAAATCTCCTAGAAAGTCCAAGATACTGTGTTGGAACTGCTGGAAAACTAGGCATTTCTGAAAGGAATGCAAAGAGGAGAAAAAGAAGAAAAAGAAAAATGTCCCAGATTCAGATTCTGACAAGTCATAAGATGATGGTGATGCCTTCATTGCAACCTTGGCCACCCATGCATCTGATGATGTGTGGCTGATTGATTCTAGTGAATCTTTCCACATGACCTCGCATCGAGACTGGTTTACAAAGTATGAAGAGTTCAATGGTGGAAGAGTGTACTTGAGTGATGATTCTCATCTAAAGATAGTTGGTTGTGGAAGAGTCACAATCCAATTCCATGATGGATGAGTGAAAGGGATCTCTGGGGTTATGCACATCCCAAGCTTGGCATGGAACTTGCTTTCTATGAGTAAATTGAATGATGCAGGTGTGCAAGTTGTCTTCTCAAAAGAAGGATGCAAGCTGACTAGAGGAGCTATGGTGCTTGCGAAGGGTACTCAGAGAGGTACTCTGTTTCACCTAGAGGCATGCATTTCACAATGTAATAGTTCTTCTAACTAGAAGAAAAAAGCTACAGTCACTTCATCCCCACCATTGGAACCAACAACTAAAAGATCTTTTATATCAAATTCTGATGGTAGTGCATTTTGGGTACCTAAGGGTGCTCATGCTTTGGAAGTTAAGCTTCCTGCTGAGAAGACAATGTTATGGCATAAGAGACTTGGCCACATTCGTGAGAAGGGTCTTAGAACCCTGAAAAATAAAAACATTGTTGAGGGGTTAAATGATTGTAATCTCAAGTTTGATTTTTGCGTTCACATTGTATATATGGAAAGCAAAACCATGTTTAGTTTTACTCAAGTTCTCATAAGTCTTTTGGTGTATTGGATCTTATTCATTCTGATGTGTTTGGTCCAGTTAATGTTCCTTCGATCTCTAAATCTGTATATTTTGTATCTTTCATAGATGACTATAGTAGAAGGACATGGTTTATTTTCTCAGAAGAAAATATGAAGTCTTTAGTCAGTTCAAAGAGTTTAAAGCTTTTTCTAAAAATAGACTAGTAAAAGGATTAAGTGTTTGAGAACTGACAATGGTGGTGAGTTATGTTTAGTAGAGTTTGATAAGTTCTATAAAGAGAAAGGGATTGAAAGATATAAGACAACTCCATACACCCCACAACACAATGGAGTTGTAGAGAGAATAAACATGACACTGATGGAGAAGGCTAGGAGTATGCTTAGTGGAGCAAGCCTTGAACAAAAGTTTTGGGCTGAAGCTATAGCCACTGCTTGCTACCTAGTAAACAACTCTTTTACATCAGCTCTTGTTGGTAAGACACCTATGGAGGTGTGGTTTGGTAAGAATCCTTCAGTTAGACATCTTTGTGGTTTTGGTTGTGAGGCATATGCACATGTGCCTAGTGAGAAATGGTCAAAATTGGAGAACAAGGATGTTAAGTGTATCTTCATTGGCTATGGTGTCGGTGTGAAAAAATACAAGCTTTGGGATCCTATGGCTAAAAAAGTGTTGTATAGAAGAAGTTTTATTTTCAGAGAGCTAACACCTTCTTCCACTATTCTATAGCCAGAAGAGAAAGAAAATAAAGGTGTGGTTTAGTTTCCTTCTACCCCTGAGAAGACTGAACTGAATGACCCTATTGGACCTGATGATTAGGAGAGCTTTGGTAGCTTTAAAATTTTAGAAGATGAAGTAGAACCTCCACCTCAACCTTTGAGGAGGTCCACATGAATTAGGAAGAAACCTAAGAGGTTTGGTTATACATTGCTTGATTCTAGTTGTGCATTTGCTTTGCTTACTAATGTTGATGAGCTTAGAACTGTGATAGAGGCTATGGGCATGAAAGATGCAAGTTCCTTGAAGGAGGCCATGGAAGATGAGATGGCTTCTTTGGAAAAGAATAAAACTTGGGACTTGGTGCCTTTGCATGATGGTTGGAAACCTGTTGGATGAAAATAGGTTTTTAGGAAGAAATTTGGTGTAGATGGCAGTGCTAAGAAGTATAAAGCTAGATTGGTTGTGAAGGGGTACTCACAAGTGGAGGGAATTGATTATGGTGAAACTTTCTCTCCTATTGCAAAGCTGACATCTATTCAGTTCATGTTATCTCTTGCAGCTGCTTATGATCTAGAAGTGGAACAAATGGATGTGAAGACAACTTTCCTTCATGGTGACTTGGAGGAAGAGATTTATATGTCACAACTAGAGCATTACATAGAAAGAGGTAAAGAAAATTTGGTTTTCAAGTTAAAGAGGTCTTTGTATGGTTTGAAACAATCTCCTAGGATGTGGTACATGAACTTTTATGCCTTTGTGTTGTCGATTCGATATCTGAGATCAAAATCAAATCATTATGTGTATTATAAGTTTGACAATGATCATATTCTCATTATTGCACTATTTGCTTATGATATGTTACTGATTGGCAATGGTAAGAATATGATTTCTGATTTGAAGTCTCAGTTGTCAGCATAGTTTGAGATGAAAAACTTAGGGGCATCCAGGTACATTTTGGGAATGGAGATCATAAGAGACAGAGAAAACAAAAAAAATTGGTTAAGCCAGAGTAAGTATATGAAGACCGTATTGGATAGATTCAACATGACAGATTGTAGACCATTGATTGTTCATGTTTCATTGGGGACAAAGTTATCTATGAATGATTGTCCAAAGTCTCCTTCTGAGATGGAGGATATGAGCAGAGTACCTTATGATAGTGTTGTTGTTAGTTTGATATATGCTATGATCTGTACAACACCAGACATTTCCTAAGCAGTGGGAGTCCTTAGTTGGTTTATGCCTAATCCTGGATAGGTACATTGGGATGCAGTAAAGTGAGTGTTTAGATATTTGTAGGGTACTTTCGAGTATTCCCTATGTTATCATGGTTATCCTATAGGACCTCCGCATTCTGTATGTATTCATGGATTTGTAGATTTTGATTGGGTAGGTGACATTGACAGCAGGAGATCCACCAGTGCTTATGTGTTTACTATGTTTGGTGGTGTAATTAGTTGGATGAGTAAGAGACAACCTATGGTTGCTTTTTCCACAACAGAATCTGAGTATATGGCAGCAACTCATGCTTGTAAGGAAGCCATTTGGCTTAAGAGGTTGTGTTTAGATATTGGTGTTGATGCAGGATAGATTACGATTTGTTGTGATAGTCAGAGTGCAATTTGCTTAGCAAAGAATCTAACTTTCCATGCCAGAACAAAGTGTTAGACTTAGGGCATACAACTGAGAGGGGGGGTGAATCAGTTGTGCAAAACTTTCCCTTTTTAAACACTTGAATCTTCTTTAGTGATTAGCATAATATTAATCATGAACCATAATGCATTCAAATCAAAAGTAGAAACATATCAACACATATGACACCAAGATTTTGACGTGGAAAACCTGGTTAAGGGAAAAACCATGGGGTGATTAACCCAAGAATGTATTCTCTGTTAGAAGAATAGAAAGATCAAAATGGCACATGCCAATTAGGGCTCACTGCCCGAGCACACTGCTCACAAGAGGCTCACTACCTACAAGAGATACACTATCTACAAAGGAATAAGTATCACCTTTATGAACTGGAGAATAGCATCTTCAGCATGCTTGAAACAGTTCCATTTAAGCCCAATACTTCTACTTTGCCTTTCGCACTTCTCTTCGCTACCACATACTCATCACTGCAAGACACACTTCAAAATGAATTCACAAACCCTTACTTATACAAGGCATCAACTTAGGAACAATCATCTAAGTCGGCAAACATCTACAAGAACATTCACAAGACGTGTAATACATCCGGTCGGCCAGTCTCAAGAAGAACACCAATATCCGTGGTTATTCTTCAAATGCAAACTCTAACTTCAATGTGGACCACCAACATTAATTGGACATGATCCAATGATCATCATAACCTTCCCTAAATAACCAAGAACATCCGCACTTCATCATCCTACTGGAATTCTTCTCTCCTTCATCTAGAGCTTCAAGAACACAGTCTGTCATCACTGTCACAAATGAATAGGCTCTTTCAGACCTTCAACCCACGAATTAATCTAGTTGATACTTCACATGGATGTCCTCAACACTCCCTCAGATCCGTAGAATGCGATAATGAAATACCAGATCTCACCGGACCTATCTGTGGCCCTCTGTCACCTTTGAACACCTGCCGGAACTAGTTCTACTTGAGCGACCATAACTTCTTCAGATCTGCATACGGACCTATGAAATCTTGACTAGAGCATCTCAAGACTTATATCTACAAACCCTTTAAACCACATCCTTTGATCCTCAACCTATTAAGGACTTTTACCTTCTTGTCATCACTGTTCTTCACTGTTCCTGATTGAGACTTATTTTCTCAATATCCTCAGCACACAGCTCATCTAATCCTTCTCATTAATGCAATAGGAGTATGTTGACATCAATGACAACACCAGTTAAACCCATACTTGCAACAATCTCCCCCTTTGTCATTGATGGCAACATATGATGTGAAAAACCATCAAGACAAGAACTTCTCCTTGTTGTTACAACTCCCCCTAACAACAACAACTATTCACATGTCTTCTCTTCCTTTATTACTCCCCCTTTGATGAGCAACCACTTGTTTTTCACATGTCTTCTCTCCCCCATTGACATCAATGGCAAAGGGCTCATACTTGCAATTTCACCACCTCAGACTCATACTTGCTACTCCCCCTGAGTAGCAGTTCCCCAACATCAATCCGGATCAAAACATGTGGCTGTGATACTCACCGGACTGATGCACATTAGTGCACGTTAGTTCATCACCGGAGGGGTAATAACCCCTAACTTCTCCCTGAGATACTCAAAAGAGTCCTTAGGTAGAGGTTTAGTAAAGCTATCTGCAATCTGATCCTTGGAGGGCACATACTCCAATCTGACTTCATCCTTGTTCACTTGCTCTCTCAGAAAGTGAAACTTGGTAGATATATGCTTAGTCTTAGAATGCAACACTAGATTCTTAGAAATGCTTATTGCACTTGAATTATCATAGAAAATTGTGATAGGCTCCTCATATTCTACTTGAATATCTCTTAGCATCTACTTCATCCACAAAACTTGAGTGCATCTTCCTGCTACTGCAATGTATTCTACTTCAGTTGTAGACAGGGATATTGCCTCTTGTTTCTTGCTTAGCCAAGAAACCAATCTTTTTCCCCAAAAGAATGTTCCTCCACTTGTACTCTTCCAATCATCCACATCTCCTGCCCAATCTGCATCTTTGTTGAAACCAATCTTCAAAAGATGTTTGTCCAGTCTTTCATACCATGCTCTTGGTGCTTGCATTAGACCATATAGTGCCTTCTTTAATTTCCAGACCATATTACCATGCTCAGATAACTGAAATCCATCTAGTTGTTCAATGTACACTTCTTCTTCTAAGTCACCATTTAGGAAAGCAGATTTGACATCCATCTGATACACCTTGAAATCCTTGAAGGTAGCAAATGCAAGAAATAGTCTGACTGCTTCAATTCTTGCCACCGGACAAAGGTTTCTTCAAAATTAATTCCTTCTATTTGAGAGTAGCCTTTGCAGACCAATCTAGCTTTATTTCTGATTACTTCACCAACTTCATTTAGATTGTTCCGGAAGACCCATTTGGTTCCAATCACATTCTTGTTTCTAGGTTTGGGAACAAGATCCCAAGTGTGATTTTTCTCAATTTGCATCAACTCTTCCTCCATTGCTTTGGTCCAATTTTCATCATTGCAGGCTTCATTTATTGTCTTAGGTTCAATCTTTGAAATCAGACAATATTCATCTAAATTTTGAGCAATTTTCCTTCTAGTTTGCACACCTTTGCTTTTGTCACCTATGATCTGATCTTCAAAGTGGTTCAGTCTTACATACCTTGGAACTTTGGGAGTTTCTTGCCCTTTTGCTTCTTGATCAGGCTCATTCAGACCTATCTCTTCTTCCTGATTTACAGGATCAGTCTGAATCTGACTTTCAGGAGAGGATTGAGCTCCTTGAACCAGAACACCATTCTGATCATCTTCATCATGCTCATAAAATCTTGAGGGTTTCTCTATTTCCTCATCAACCTTCACATTTGTACTTTCTATCATCTTTCTTAGTCTCTTGTTATAACACCGATATGCTTTTCTTTGAGTAGAGTAACCCAAGAATATTCCTTCATCACTTCTAGCACCAAACTTGCCTAAATCTTCATCTTTTTTGATGTAACACTTGTTACCAAAGACTGTAAAATATCTTACAGTAGGAGTAATGCCAAACCAGAGTTCATAAGGGGTCTTACCGGTATTGCTTCTGATTTAAACTCGATTAAGAGTATAGACTGCAGTGCTGACAGCTTCTCTCCAATAGATCTGAGGAACATTTGCTTCCATCATCATAGTCCTAGATGCTTCCTGGATGGTCCAATTCTTTCTCTCCACTACTCCATTCTACTGTGGAGTCCTCGGAGCAGACAACTATCTCTTAATTCCATGTTTCTCACAGAATTCTATGAACTCACCGGATGTGAATTCTCCACCTCTATCAGACCTCAGAGATTTCAGCTTTATTCCTGTTTCATTCTCTACCATAGCCTTGAATATTTTGAATTTCTCAAGAGCTTCTGATTTCTCCTTTAGAAAGGTTACCCACATCATCCAGGAATAGTCATCTATTAGTAGCATGAAGTATCTATCACCTTGAATACTTCTGGTTCTTGTTGGACCACAAAGATCAGTGTGAACTAAGTCCAATAGTCCAAATCTTAACCATAGTTTATTTAGATGTTTCTCTTATGAACCCTTTAATCTGTAACTCTCCTTGTGCCAGTTCCGGCACCAACTGACTGGCTGGGGGAACAAGGTTTTCTTTGTGTCTCCCCCTGAGCCAGAGCTCACTTTTTAATTTCTGGAAGGAATATCAGCACCAGAGTTTGGTGCGGATCCATCCTCTACATTCTCTGTACTTTTCTTCACCCAAAACTTGTTCATCTCACTTTGAACTTCACCCGCATTCACTTTTTGTTTTCCCTTGTCTTGATTCTGATTATGATATACCGGACCTCTTTTGTCCTGATTCTTTCTTCTACAGAATTTTGCAATATGACCGGATCTATTGCAAATTTGGCAAACAACATTTCTTTGCATATTTGATTGATATCCTCTTGATCTGCATTGATTAGCCATATGACCCATTCTATTGCATGTAAAGAATCTACCATTGAATGGATTGTTCATTTGCATATTTCTGCATTCATGAGATTTGTGACCATACCTTTTGCAGTTGAAACACTGTCCGGAGAAGGATGTATTAGTCTGATTCATTCTCTTTCTGCACTGATTAGCTTTATGACCAAAGTTATTGCAGTTGTGGCAATATCCATTGAAAGATGGATATCTTTGAGCATTAGGCCGCCTTACTAGAGGTCTTCTAGGCCTGTTCCTTAGATTTTCTGATCCAAAATTCTTCTGACTGGATCCAGAGCTTTCACCCTTTTCATACCCCAGGCCACACTTGTCATCTACCCTCTTTTGGCTTTCAAGAAGAACTTCAAGTTGAGCAGAGCTTATCTTGAATTTCTCTTTGTATTCATTTGTTGTTTGAAGATCCCTTTTAAGAGAGACAGTTTGATCCTCAAGTTTTTCTTCATTATCTTTAGCATCTTCAATATTAGATTCAAGATGTCTGATTATTCTATCCATTTTGTGGCAGTCTTCTGATTTTTCCTTGAGAGATTGTCTTAGATCATCTTCAGATTTTCTTCTTTCTTCAATTTCTTGGGTGAACTTCATAACTCCTGATTCTATTTCATGTCTTATCATGATGATTTATTTTGATAACTTTTCACATAACTTGGTTTTCTCTTTCAGATCTCTATTTGTATCATTGGCTTCACCTTGACTTGCCAATTGCTGAAGTAGCTCCTTTCTCTTTCTCATAGAGAGACTCAATTTCTCTTTTAGTTCTTTTATGAAATCATCAGCTTGTTTGAGTCTTTCCTGCAATTCATTGACTTCAGAGTTTGACTGCTCAAGATCATCAAGGGCAGATTTGAGTTGCTCCCTTATACCACATACATCCATTTGAATTCCCAGATCTTCCTCAAGCTGTTAGGCTCTGTTAGGAGGAACTTAGCTCTGATACCAATTGTTAGACTTAGGGCATACAACTGAGAGGGGGGGTTGAATCAGTTGTGCAAAACTTTCACTTTTTGAACACTTGAATCTTCTTTAGTGATTAGCATAATATTAATCATGAACCATAATGCATTCAAATCAAAAGCAGAAACATATCAACACATATGACACCACGATTTTGACGTGGATAACTCGGTTAAGGGAAAAACCACATGGTGATTAACCCAAGAATGTATTCTCTGTTAGAAGAATAGAAAGAATAAAATGGCACATGCCAATTAGGGCTTACTGCCCAAGCACACTGCTCACAAGAGGCTCACTGCCTACAAGAGACACAATGTCTACAAAGGAATAAGTATCACCTTTATGAACTGGAGAATAGCATCTTCAGCATGCTTGAAAAAGATCCATTTAAGCCCAATACTTCTACTCTGTCTTTCGTACTTCTCTTCACTACCACACACTCATCACCGTAAGACACACTTCAAAATGAATTCACAAACCCTTATTTATAAAAGGCATTGACTTAGGAACAATCATCTACAAGAACATTCGCAAGATGTGTAATACATCCAGTCGGCCAGTCTCAAGAAGAACATCAAATGGAAACTCTAACTTCAATGCGGACCACCAACATTAATTGGACATGATCCAATGATCATCATAACCTTCCCTGAATCACCAAGAACATCCGCACTTCATCATCCTACTGGAATTCTTCTCTCTTTCATCTGGAGCTTCAAGAACACAGTCTGTCATCACTATCACAAATGAATAGGCTCTTCTGGACCTTCAACCCACGAATTAATCTAGTTGATACTTCACATGGACGTCCTCAACACTCCCTCAGATCCGCAGAATGGGATAATGAAATACCGGATCTCACCAGACCTATCTGTGGCCCTCTGTCACCTTTGAACACCTACCAGAACTGGTTCTACTTGAGTGACCATAACTTCTTTAGATCTTCATGCAGACCTTTGAAATCTTGATTGGAGCATCTCAAGACTTATATCTACAAACCCTTTAAACCACATCCACTGATCCTCAACCTATTGAGGACTTTTACCTTCTTGTCATCACTATTCTTCACTGTTCCTGATTGAGACTTATTTTCTCAATATTCTCAGCAGATAGCTCATCTAATCCTTCTCATTAATGCAACAGGAGTATGTTGACATCAATGACAACACTAGTTAAACCCATACTTGCAACACAAAGCATATTGATGTTTAGTTTCATTTTATGCAAGACATGGTAGAGGATGGGAAGGTGATATTGGAGAAAGTAGAAAATTTGAAGAATGTTGCAGATGCATTGACGAAAATAGTGGGCACAAAGAAGTTCAGATGGTGGTTAGAGTCTATGGGCCTCTTGGCCCCTAGCAGTTAAATCTTATCATTTCTTTTGGCTCTTGCAAGGTGTTCGACAAGTGGGAGAATGTTGGGAATTAAGCTATCTCAACCTTTGCAAATTGCTAGCATTATTTATTTATTTGTATATTTATTTATTACCTAATGTTGTGATTACTTGTACATTTAGTTTTGTCACTTAGTTGAGGTGGCATGGTGACATGTCATCTTACTTGGAATGTGACTTGGATGGTCAATTCAAACCTACATGGATTTGGGTATGCCTTTTGAGGTGGCACTTATATGCCATGTATCGGTATCTTGTGGTGTCTTGAAGACAATATTCCATATGACATAATCTATGATGCATAAGAGCCAAGTTTGGAGATTCCTATGACAAGTGCTGACAAGTGTCGGTGAAGATCTTTTCATGAGGGAAAGGCATCTTTGGGCACCCAAGTTGGGCTATGACATGTTGTAAGAGGAATATGCTATATTTAGCATTGTATGACAGATTCTCTTACAACATTAAAGGTTGTTATGTTGGAAAAATCTATGACAACTGTAAGATGCGTAAGAGCATCTATCATAGTCTATTTTTAGCATGGAGCACTCCTATGTTGAGAAAGTCAAATCTCCCATGTATGACAAATGTAAGGGATGTATTTGGAGAAAGGACAAGTGTCCTCTGATGCAGGATAATGGCTATGTGGCCAAGGTAGACACCTATCCCAAGATGCTCTCAATATTTGCCTTGTAATATCTATATATTGCATAGTTTGGAGTTGTAGTTGCATAGTGTTTTTACAGGTACTATGGTGCAGGAGTACCAAGAGGATCATGAAGATCCATGATAGTTTTTGTTTGTTCCATATTTGTTCATGTTGTAATAAGGTCTTGGAAGACCATTCTCATGCTTGTAATAAGGACCATGTCCAAAAACATCTCTTGTTGATGTCATAATGGGGCAGTCATAAGCTGTAGCATCATGTATTGTAAAAGGAGGCAGTCATACAAAATTCATGATTGTAAGCCTTACTAAGGCATGTAGGATAGTGTCAAGAAGTCTAATGCCTAGTCCAAGGCTTAATGACATTGTAAACATGTTTGTCAAGTCCCAAACAACCAATGCAACTCTGTTAAAACATGTAATTAGTTGCAGTCGATGGTTGAAGGACAGTTACAAACCTTCCCATCGACCAAAACTACCTCCAAGTGGTTTGTCAAGGTGTGTACAAGATTAAAAGGCCTTCAACATTGATCACTGAGGAGTAGAAGAGAAGTTTTAAGTGTGGAAGGAGTTTCAAACAATAAAACAACCAATTCTCTACAATTTTCTGTGTATTTTCTGTGTTTGCTATTAGAATAGTTCATACCATTTACATGTATGTAATAGTCATGATCCCCAAGTGTGTTGGATGAGTAGGGTAATGTCTTATCTTTCAATTGAATCCATTTTGATGTCTTAACATTACCTAGGAAGTGATTTACATCCATTTTTCTGGGACTATTCACTAAAAACTCTGTTTTCCTGAATTACAACGCTGCTACAGGCCGTACATTGCATGGGTACCGTACTATCTGCATCTCTTCATGATCTGATTTGTTGAATAATGGAGTTGTCTTTAATTTGAAGTTAGTTAGGTGCTTTGAAATTTTTGTTGTAGGGAGATATAAGGTTTTTTCTAAAAATTGTCCTGTCAAAACCTAATCTAGGGTTTGCTCCAAATGATGGAAAATTGACCATCCCACTGTCTCTTAGGGCCATAAGACTAGTGGGATGGATGTGTCCATTTATATTTCAATTGATTTGGGTGTTTATAGAGAAGAGGGAGTTGGCAGTTGTAAGATTTGATGGAGAAGGCTTAATATGTCCATGTATTAAGCCAACTTGAGGAACCATAGATGCAGTTGAGGGAACAGTTGATTGTAGGAGTTCAAAACCTAAAAAAGTCTTATTTTGGAGATGTTATTGAGATGTCCAAGTAATTGGTTGAGTTCTGTGAGTTTCTAAAAGGGTGGTTGCTTCACAAATTTGGCCGAATTGGGGCTCTAGGTCACTAGGAGGGGTTATAGGTTGGACCATACTATCCAAAACAACCCATACCCATTTTGAAATATGTCATGGGGAGTCCAAATTGGTATCTCTATATTGTCTAAGATCTGATTTTGCAGGCCTATGTCAAAAGATATTGATGATTGTCTCTTTTTCAAGGGCTACAAGGTTTTGGAGGCTTAAAGAAGGAAGTACTAAAACCAAGTTTGTCTAGCCTTTGCCAATGGTTTGGATGGGTCCCATGGCATGCCAAATCAACCTTTCCATGATGATTTTAGAGCCACTAACTGTTGTTCCCACTTTTGCAAGTTGACCTTTGAATTTGGGTTTTAGAGTGTAATGAAAACCTTGTCTATTTGTGAATTCCTCTATCTATCCTAGTGCCTCTACATCATAGTAGTATTAGAGCCATAAAAGCTTCTATTGTTGGTTGTGTAAGACCTAGTATATGTCAGCAGAGGAGAGTGAAGGATAGGCTAGCAATATGTCTCCAAAGGGGATGACCACTGAGGTGGTTAAGAAGTTCAAGGAGATGGAAGAAAAGATCAAAAGTGGAGTCAAAGAAGCACTCCAAGTAGAGTTGAAGGCATTCTAGATAGGGAAGAGGATAGATGAAGGTTCTAATGGAGAAGAAGAAAAAGAGGAGGAATAAGAAGATCAAGAAGAGGTAGAGGTACCTGCAGATCAAAAACATTTCCTTGAAGCCATCAAGGCAATTGGCAAAGATTCTTCAGAGGCTCAGATCAAGATTCCCATGTTTAGTGGAAAGATGAATGCTGGTGAAGTCATGGAGTAGATTGAGGCCCTAAACAACTACTTTGAATACAAATAAGTTCCTGAGAACAAGAGGGTGAAGTTTGTAAAAACTAAACTCAAAGGCATTGCCCTTACATGGTGGAATTACACCCAAGGTGAGAGGGTAAAGAATGGGAAGAGCATGATCTCTTTATGGAGAAGAATGTTTGAGAGGATCAAGTCCCAATTCCTTCCATCACTATGAGGTACAGATCTACAAGAAGATGCAAAATCTCGAACAAAGAGATTTGGATGTGGCCACCTACACTGAGGAGTTTCACAAGTTCTCTCTTCATTGTGGATACATGGAGGATGAAAAAGGTAAAGTGGCAAGGTATCTAAATGGTTTGAGGTTTAATATCCAAGATGAAATCAGTTTATTAATCCCTGAAACCATGGATAAATGATTTCAAGTGGGATTAAGGGCTGAAGAGAAGTTGAAGAGGAAAGGTGAGCAGCAAAATAGAGGAAGAGGTGGCAGAAATTTCAGAAGTAGGGGCAGTTTTGGAGGCAGAAATCAGTCCCAAAGGAGTCAAGGGAAATCTAGTTCCCAAGAACAAAGTGGAGAATCAGGTTCTAGAGGAGGCTTTAGAGGAAGGAGGCCCAATGGAAGGGGTAGATTTGGTGGACTAGGGAGAGGTCCTAATGTCTTCACAGGAATGTGCTACAATTGCAAACAAGTGGGACATCCAACCTTCAAATGTCCTGAAAAGCAAGCCTCAAGCTCTCATGGAGGAGAGAGAAGGAACTAGTTGATCCAAGAGGAAGATTGCCAATATGTTAATTCTCCAATTGGAAGTGAAGCCCCAGTCCATGAAGGAGAAAGTTTGATGATGAGAAGAACCATGTTGAAGGTGCCTCAAATACAAGAACCCCCTCAAAGGAAGAGATTGTTCAGGACAACATGCAAGGCCTATGGTAAGCTTTGCAAGGTAATTGTTGATTTAGGTTCAACTAAAAATTTGGTTTCCATTGAAATGGTAGACAAGTTGAAATTGAAAAGACTTCCTCATGTTAGTCCTTATAAAGTATCATGGTTGAATAAGAAGCAACAAGTTTTGGTAGATGAACAATCATGGGTAGAATTTGAGATAGGAGAATATAAGGACAAGATTTTGTGTGATATAATCCCCATGGATGCTTGTCATTTGCTGTTAGGACATCCATGGCAATATGACGTTCAATCCCAACATGATGGTAAAACTAATTCATTCATCATAACCAAGAATGGTAGGAAGTATAGAATGGATCCATTGCCTGATGAGAATGTAGAGAAGAGTGTTGGGTCAATTGTCATGATTGTGAGTGGTAAAGAGTTTCTAGACACCCTTAAGGAGGAAGGAACCCAAGGGTATGCTCTAATTTTGAAGCCCAAAAATAGTCCTAATTTGCATATCCTAGTGAGGAAGAGGTTCCTAAGGAGGTGCAACAATTGTTAGAGTAGTACAAGGGGATTATGGTAGAGGAAATCCCTAATCAGTTTCCACCTATTAGGGACATAAGCCGTAAAATTGACTTCATACTAGGATCTACTTTTCCAAACAAAGCAGCCTACAAGATGACACCTCAAAATGAACATATTGCCAAGCAAGTGCAAGAATTGTTGGATAAGGGATTGGTAAGAAAGAGCTTTAGTCCATGTGCTGTCCCAATAGTCCTATCCCCTAAAAAGGATGGTAAATGGAGGTTGTGTATGGATTCTAGAGCCATTAACAAGATTACTGTAAGATATAGGTTCCCTATGCCAAGAATTGAGGACCTAATGGACTGTTTGGGAGGGGCTAGATACTTTTCTAAGATTGATCGTAAGAGTGGGTATCATCAAATTAGGATAAAGCAAGGGGATGAATGGAAGACATCATTCAAAATAAATAAGGGTCTTTATGAGTGGTTGGTGATGCCATTTGGTATATCTAATGCCCCAAGTACTTTTATGCATCTCATGAATGAAGTGTTGAAGGATTTCATTGGCAAATTTGTTGTGGTATACTTGGACGACATTCTTGTTTTTAGCAGGACTAAGGAAGAGCATTTGCAACATTTGGATCATGTTTTGAAGAAGTTACATGATGAACAATTGATGATAAACATGGAAAAGAGTGTCTTCATGAAGGAAGAACTCACCTATCTTGGTTTTGTCATTTCCCAAGGAAGTTTGAATATGGATCCAGCAAAGGTAGAGGCCATTTTGTCATGGCCAACTCCAAAAACAACAGGTGATGTAAAAAGTTTTCATGGTTTTGCAACATTTTATAGGAAGTTCATAAGGGGTTTTAGTCATATTTGTGCACCAATTTTAAATACCATCAAAGGGGGGTAAAAATGTAAGTTTTCTTGGACAAAGGCAACCAATGATTCTTTTGAAATTCTGAAACAAAAAGTAGCACAACAGCCCATTCTTGTTTTGCCCAACTTTAACAAGTTGTTTGTGGTGGAATGTGATGCTAGTAACCTTGCTATAGGGGCTGTCCTAAGTCAAGAAGGCATGCCAGTTGCTTTCTTTAGTGAAAAATTGAATGATGCTAAGAGAAAGTATTCTACTTATGACTTGGAATTGTATGCAATGGTGCAAGCTTTGAAAAAATGGAGGCACTATATTTTTCCTAAAGAGTTTATTGTTTATACTAACAACCATGCACTTAGTTTTCTGAATTCACAGGAGAAAATCAACCATAGGCATATGAAATGGGTTGAACAACTCCAAGCATATACTTTTTCAATCAAACACAAGAAGGGATAGGCCAACAAAGTGGCAGATGCATTGAGTAGAAGGTTCTGTATGGTTCAAGAAATTTAGTTGCAAAGTGTAGGGGTTGATGCCCTCAAACATATGTATCAGGATGATTAAAATTTCAAGGAGGTATATGAAGTTTGTTCATAGTTTTTAGACTCTTATCATTCTAATTTTTCTGAGTTTTTGTTGCAACAGGGGTTGTTGTTCAAAGGCAGCCAATTATATGTTCCTAGGTGTTCCATGAGAGAGAACATCATCAAGGAAAAACATTGTGGTGGACTAGGAGGTCACTTTGGGCTGGACAAAACATTGGATCAGGTGAAGAGGTTTTATTTTTGGCCTAAAATGTAATCAGATATCAGAAAAATTGTTGAATGTTGTAGTATTTGTCAAAAGGCAAAGGGTCTTCATCTAATCCTTGTCTATATCAGCCACTTCCTATTCCTAATAGGCCATGGGAAAGTATTAGCATAGATTTTGTCTTGGGTCTTCCTAGGACTCAAAGAGGCTTTGATAGCATATTTGTTGTGGTGGATAGATTCAATAAGATGGCTCATTTCTTGCCATGTAAATGCACTAATGATGCTTCACACATTATTGGTTTGTTCTTCAAAGAAATTGTTAGAATCCATGGTTTACGTTTTAACGTTGTGACTGACAGGGATCCAAAGTTTGTGGGTCACTTTTGGTGTACCTTGTGGAAGAAGTTCAGCACTCAATTGTCATTCACTTCAGCTTATCACCCTCAGACTGATGGCCAAACTAAGGTAGTGAATAGATCTTTGGGGAATCTCCTTAGATGTCTCACAAAGAAGCATGGAGAGGCATGGGATATGATCATCCCTCAAGTTGAGTTTGCTTACAATGATTCCACCAATAGAAGTACAGGAAGGAGTCCCTTTGAGGTTGTCTATAGTGTTCACCCAAGAGGTATTCTTGAATTGAGAGATCTCCATGGATTGGAGAGGAAGAGTGCTCAAGGTGAAGACTTTGCATTGGCCATAAAGGACATCCATGATAATGTAAGAGAAACTCTTCAAAGGAACAATGAGAAGTACAAGGAGAAAGCCAATGAGAGAAGAAGAGATGTACAATACAAGGTTGGGGATTTGGTCATGGCACATCTAAAGAAGGAGAGACTTCCAAAGGGGCGGCCGACCAAACTCCTCATGAAGAAGATAGGTCCATGTCGGATTGTGCACAAGTTTGGGTCAATGCCTATGAAATTGAGCTTCCTCAAGGCTTGGCAATTTCTCCCATCTTCAATGTTTCTAATTTGTTTCCATCAAGGGTGATAATGTGGCAGGTCTTGAAGCAACCCAAGAAGATGAAGATTGGATAAAAGATCTACCTCCCAGCCAACCATTCAAGTTGGAATGTATTCTTGATACCAAGGTCATAAAAAAGACTAGTAAGAAGACATACAAAAAGTTCCTTGTCAAGTGGAGTGGCTTACCCATTGAAGATGCCACTTGGATGAGTGAAGAAGACATCTTGAAGCATGGTGTCATAGTTGCTGATCTGATTCCTCAAGAGACTTGAGTTTTTTCCACCCCAGGAGTATGGTGTAGGAACACCAAGAGGATAATGAAGATCCATGATTGTTTTTATTTGTTCCATGTTTGTTCATGTTGTAATAAGGTCTTGGAAGACCATCCTCATGCTTGTAATAAGGACCATGTCTCTTGTTGATGTCATTATGGGGCAGTCATATGGTGTAGCATCATGCATTGTAAAAGGAGGTAGTCATACAAAATTCATGATTGTAAGCCTTGCTAAAGCATGTCGGATAGTGTAAAGAAGTCTAATGCCTAGTCCAAGGCTTAATGACATTGTAAAAATGTTTGTCAAGTCCCAAACAACTGATGCAACTCTGTTAAAACATGTAATTAGTTGTAGTTGATGGTTGAAGGACAGTTACAAACCTTCCCATCGACCAAAACTACCTCCAAGTGGTCTGTCAAGGTGTGTGCAAGATTTAAAGGCCTTAAACATTGATCATTGAGGAGTAGAAGAGAAGTTTTAAGTGTGGAAGGAGTTTCAAACAATAAAACAACCAATTCTCTGTAATTTTCTGTGTATTTTCTATGTTTGCTATTAGAATAGTCCGTACCATTTGCATGTACAGAATATTCATGATCCCCAAGTGTGTGGGATGAGTACGGTAATGGATTAGCTTTCAATTTAATCCATTTTGATGTCTTGACATTACCTAGGAAGTGATTTGCATCCATTTTTCTGGGACTGCTTACTAAAAACTCTGTTTTCCTGAATTACAACGCTGCTACAAGCGGTACATTGCACAGGTATCGTACTATCTACATCTCTTCATGATCTGATGTGTTGTCGAATGGAGTTGTCTTTAATTTGAAGTTAGTTAGGTGCTTTTACATTTCTATTGTAGGGAGATATAAGGTTTTTTCTAAAAATTGTCCTATCAAAACCTAATCTAGGGTTTGCTCCAAATGATGGAAAATTGACCATCCCACTGTCTCTCAGGGCCGTAAGAGTAGTGGGATGGATGTGTCCATTTTTGTTTCAATTGATTTGGGTGTTTGGAGAGAAGAGGGAGTTGGCAGTTGCAAGATTTGATGGAGAAGGCTTAATATGTCCATGTATTAAGCCAACTTGAGGAACCATAGATGCATTTGAGGTAACAGCTGATTGTAGGAGTTTAAAACCTAAAAAAGTATTGGTTTGGGCATGAGATTGAGATGTCCAAGTGATTGGTTGAGTTTTGTGAGTCTCTGAAAGGGTGGTTGCTTCACAAATTTGGCCTAATTAGGGCTCTAGGTCACTAGGAGGGGTTATAGGTTGGATCATACTGTCCAAAACAACCCATACCCATTTTGAAATATGTCATGAGGAGTCCAAATGGGTATCTCTATATTGTGTAAGATCCAAGTTTGCAGGCATGTGTCAAAATATATTGCTGACTATCTCTATTTCAAGGGCTACAAGGTTTTGGAGGCTTAAATAAGGAAATACTAAAACCAAGTTTGTTTAGCCTTTGCCAATGGTTTGGATGGGTCCCATGGAATGCCAAATCAACCTTTCCATGATGATTTGAGAGCCACTAACTTTTGTTCCCACTTTTACAAGTTGACCTTTAAATTTGGGTTTTAGAGTGTAATGAAAACCTTGTCTATTTGTGAAGTCCTCTATCTATCTTAGTGCCTCTACATCATACTGTTATGCTGCCAGAATAACTCTAGAATTGACATTTGAAGACTCTTGGAAGAACGTGTATTGTAAGTGTATTGTAAATTGTAATTGTTTCAGATAATACATTGTGCAGGTTTTAGAGTGTGTAGTTTTTTACCTGAAAAGGTTTTCCCCATGCATATCTTGTGTCAACTTCTCTTTGTCTACATTCTTGTTTTGTATTTGCTGCTGTAATATCTGTGATATATGTTTTATATTTCTGCAATTGTAAAGTTTGTAAAGAATTTGCATACCTCTCCCCTCATTAGATTAGTTTAGGAAGTGATCTCCGCACACCTATCTTCCTTTCAATTGAAGGGTGGATACATTCATGTGTTCAACATGTGCTTCATGGGATGAACTTCTATTTATCCCCTAGATTTATATTATCTCTTGGCATACTAGATTCATGTATATGCTTTCTTCTACTTGTTATAAACATTCTATCACCTGAATCATCTAAGGGATATGGATATTGGTCCCTTAACTCAAACATACTTTCTCTAGGAGAAGGACCAACATCATTTCTTTGAGGAGAAAGTCTAGTAGACATAAGGTTTTATTTCTTGCATTCTAGGAAACACACTATCATCTAACTTGTGTTACTACCTATTCAGGTTCTTTGGGATCCTTTTGATATCTTTTGCTTTCCATATTTACTTATTTGATTTGATCTTTGAAAGGGTTTGTCTTGAACAACGTTGCCACTCTTCACTTGGGAAGAAGAAATTATATTTATTAATAAATGTCTTCAAGATGATAATAAAGAACTTAATATTTCCCCAAAAAACACACCATTTTTGTTGGTTTCTAATTTGAGGTTCCTCAAATACCTAAAGAAAGACTATTCTTGAGTGCCAAGGGTGTCGAGCTTAGGAAAAAGACTTCAGACTTATAATCAAGATGAGGAAACAATCATCAACATTGATAAGGTGGGTAAGACCTTCTTCTTCTTTTTTCTTTTCTAGACTAAGAGGTAATTCACTAATGTGTATAAGGATAAAATCAATAACATATGGATCTAAACCTTGCAAAAAATCATACCCAATCCATAGGAAAGTCTAATTTTATATCACTAAGTGCATGCATGTTTTTTTGAAAACACAAAGACTCTAAACCTTCATAAAGTAGATACAAAACCATGTAGAGAGTTTAAAATGATTCTTTGATATCCCCATATGGAGATGCATATATCTAGACATGGATGTGAGTAGATCATGCAGCACAAATAAGTGAATTTATTATTTTGAGTGTGCTAGAGAGAAAATAAGTTGAGCATGTAGTAGAATGGTGCCTTTGTCTAGTGAGAGTGGTAGATTCTAAGTTGTCAAGCAAAAGAAACACCAATGCAATCCATACAATGATACCTTAATCAAGATACCAATAAAGATGACACTTGAATGTTCTACACATAAGGTAGGCTTTTTGTATAAAAAAAAACAAATACATGAAGTTGTAGAACATATTTTTGAAAATAACTTAATAATATAGAAACAAAAAGATGGATTTCTTGTGTTACCCTAATAAGTTTCCTTACAAAATCTTTACAAAGACTTTTGCAACCTTTAAGTCGACAAACTATTCAAGACTAGTTCACTCAAACTAGCAAATGTGGTTAAGGGGATTTTCCAAATCACCAAAAACTCATGCATTGTTCATGGAGACACTCAATAAAAATGTTCAAACTACACATTTAATTCATTCTTTGAAGATGACAATTCCCTATCATATCCTTTGGGAGAAAACCTAGGAATATTACAATGGCAATACTATAAAACTAGTTGCTAGAAAAACCCTAGAGGTTTCACCCTTGTTTTGTCTCTATTTTTCTTTTTATCTACTCTACAATAAAAAATCTATCCTTTTTATGAATGAGAAACTACAATATATAGCTCGTCCAATAACCACCAAGTTGTATTTGACAAGAAACCTTGATGTCTACAAATGGAATGGCCTCCCATGATTCCATGAGAGTTATAAAATATATGGAGTCCATTTTCCTTCTTATCATGCCTCCAAAAGGTCATTAATACTAGTCTTGGGAAGTGGAGGGGAGTGTTTAAGGTAGATAGGAATTTTTGAAGAAGTTCCAAAAATTTGATGTGGCACAAGATGTAGACTTTCCAAACTTTTGCATAAAATATATGCAAATATCTATATGAGAAGTGGATGGGAGGAAGTGGGGGATAGGGACTCACATCTTACAGGTTATAAAGTTCCTGCAACTAAGAGGAAGTGAGTAAAATGGATGATTGGAAGAAATGTGAAAGGAAGATGCAAGATGAGATGTGGGATCATATTAAGGGGATCCAGTACCCTATTATATTTCTAAAAGGAAAATCAAGTGACTTGGAAGGTGGGGAAGGATGTGGGGATTTGATATGGAACCGAAGGGAGTTATCAAATTATATGAAAGAGGAATGATCCATTTTCTAGGTGAATTTCTATAAAAGGGAAATGATGAACTCACGTGGAACTTAAGTGCAGGGAAGGATGAAGGAACATGATGAGGAATCAAATGCATGTATTGCATCATGATGGAATTATAAAAAGTGAAAATAGTGAAGGGGAAGAGATCAAATAAAAGGGGAAGAGATCAAATAAAAGGGAATGAGATTTGGAACTTCACAGAACTTGTACATAGAAGTGGACATAGGTATTGGATGTAATGTAGATCTAGTCAAGGGTCAGGGATTTGCAAAAGGAGAAAAGGAAGGAAAAAGGAAAGAATGAAGGGAATGAAGGTTATGGGGAATAATGAATAAAACTAAATGCATATAGGATGTGGACAAGAATAAATACATGTAGTATCTGGTAGGAAACCCACATTTGATAGAAAGGATGAAACTTGTAAAACCACAAAAACACTAGGAAATGATAAGGAAACTCCCTTCATTATAAATTTTTGGACTTTTTGGAAATTTCAACATGTGACAAAGGTGTGGGTTAAGTAAATTTTACAAAGGGAAACCCATTTAATATCTCTTAGATTAATTATCAGTGATGGGTAAAATACTTCCAAGACAACAATGACACACAAAACTTAGGATTTTTGTAAACGTTGGGTAGGTACCAACATGCTTTACAAGGAATATGCATTCCGTTCTATCAAAGGTCATTTTAAACTAAATTTATGGCCTTCCTATGGAATTATTTGTTCATCATCCCTACTCTTGACTACATTTCTTCAACTACTATTTCACTTATGAGGTTTGTAATAATTGATATTATTTCTTTTTTCATCTTTTGTGTTTTATTTTCACACATAAATTTTAATACCAACACCTAAATTTTAGTTTCATCTATTTTTGTTTTATAGTGAAGATACTAAGTTGCATTTTCCTCTTTTTTAGGATTTCCTTGTCTACCTATTTTGTACATATGTTTTTATGAAAAGCAAAATTTATCAAGGTTCAAGTATTTGTCTTATTTTTCACTAAACCTAGTCACATTTTTTCCATTTTAAGAGAAAAAATATCATTCATCTTGACAATGGAATAAATTATAACTATTTGGACAAATATTTTTTGGATCCCTTTCATAGCTCGATCACTAAAATTCTAGCCACCATAATCATCCAAATTATAAATTACTTTCTCTCCATTGTTACTAGATTTTTGACATAGTAATAAATAAATTATTTTAAATAATTTACACAAAAAAATATGCCTCAATTATAGAAAGGAACACTAGAGCATATGCTATTAAATCCATTAGGGGTATGTTCACAAATGTTTTGAAATGTTGTCAAATATCATTTGCACTAACATTTGGACCCACCATTTTCTTCACTCATTAGAAAAATCCAGACCCAAAAGAGAAAATGAAGAGTGAAGCTTTACAAAATGTTAAATAAAACTAGTAGAAATATTATATCTTGACTTAACTAGAAAACCCAAGGAAAATGGTGGGATATGATAGCATAATCTTCACATTTTCCTTAAAAGAATTTATAGGTCATCAGGAAAGTGTTCTCACCAAAATTAATAGGACACTACCTTGAAACATTTTTAATTTATTCTCATGTTTTAGAAAACTAGAGAAAACTAAAAGAAAACAAAAGTGAATCCAAAGTAAAAATGGAAAAAATTTAGAAGATATAAGATTTGATCATTAGTTCACAAATGGAAGAAAGTGAGAAGATAATGAGATGGCATAAAAAACTATGACCTAAAACAGGATAAAAATCAAGAAGAAAAGCTAAACAAGGAGTTATATTGCATATTAAAAAATGACAAGGCCACCCCTTTCAGAAGTAGGGTCACCTATTTTACTAGGGATGGTTGCCTAGGAACCCTACTTCATAAAAATAGGTCACTTCAGTGACCCAAAAGGTATAAGAGGAAACCTTATAGAGGATTTTTGAGAGGGTCATCTAGGTAAAATACAAGGCTAGGAAAGTTAGCTCGGACATCTAACAAGGAGGGAAAAATGCAAAAAGACAAAATGCTAAGTCATCAAAACATCAAATTACTAGGAAAAGTATAATCAAGCCTTCAAGGATCATGAGTTAGGACATTGACATCACCATCAAACTTCCATGTAGGACTAATGTAATTTTAGTAGTTACAATTCTAAAAACTCTACCTCTACAAATCATAGAGAATATACTCTAAAGAAAAGATTAGGATGCATGTTGACCTAAGTGAAGAGCTAAAACTCATAATAAAATAATAGACAATAATGGACCAGCTAACACAAGTGGGAAGCTACCCTTCACTTGTGGCTTTACAAAACCATGGAGGGTGATTTGAGAGGTTTTTAACATGATAATGAAAGAAAAATACCAGTGATCATTCAGTTATGTCAATATATCCTCTCTTACAGATATCTATTGAATAGTTCACACCCATTATAATTTTAGGCATAAAACATTGTTGTAATGCTAAAAATACATAATGTGAAGAGACAATGATGTTGTAATCTTCAAACTCAAGAATCCAAGTCCCTATGCTAGGATCTATAATTGAAGTAAATGTTGTTCTATTTTCCTTTGTTGAGATAAGAGATGTAAAAGGATCAGTGGAAAAGGATTGGACAATGAGTTTGTAGCTACTTTGGTTTTGGAAATTTTATCCTCCTTGATGCCATAGGGATTTCCTAGTTACAAATAATTTGAGATTATATAATTGGGGTACCTTGTCTGTGTGATTATGGTTTTGGTGATGGTAGTGGTCTTATTGTCATTTGGATCATCCTACCATGTCAATGCCTAGTTGTGTTTCTGTGTACCTATACTTGAATGATTATCCCATATTCTTATGTGATGGGAAATCTAATACCATCAATTAATTATCCCTATAGCTTTTAGGGTTTATTTCACTCTCTTGGTATGGATGTACCTTTAGCTTTTATGGTTTGCCCCTATTTTTGTAGTGTTCATCTCATGTGTAGTCATGTCTTTTTTCCTCTTTGGTTAAAACTTTAGTGCCCTTAAATGGTAGCTTGAGTGATATCCATACAATATATTCTCTATATATGTAATTCATATTTTTCATCAAACCCAATGTTTGTATTGTTTTCCTATATAGTATACCCTATAAGGTTTTGTTTGTTTCTTGATCTTAGGTAGGTAATCATAGGGTTAAATTAAATTAGTTGTTTATTTCCATTACACTTGGGTTAATGCTCCAATCTATTAAGATTACCACCAATCATCTACTACTCTTTACTAGCCTATTGTAGTATCCCTTGCCTTCTCATGTGCCCTACACTTAGCCCCTTGGTCCTTTTCTCAACCACATCCCACTACTATTGCTATGTGTGTAAATCCCAATTGCTATGTGTCACATTCTCATTCACACCACATTATGGGCAATCTTCTCCCACATAGTTCTAGTTCATTCACCACATACTAGCCCTTCAAAGTTTATGACATGCATCACCACTATCTAATCCCTGCTAATTTGGCTATGGTTTACCCAATAATGCAACTATCAATAAAATGCATGCTCAAAGGTGGTTATGTATTTGACATGACTTATTTCAGTTCAGCCAAACATGCACTATGTTAATACATCATCTTTTTAGTAACATAAGAACCCATCTTTGCATGCCACATGTCGATATGGGGATGTATTTCAAGTGGATTCCAAAACCTCATTTGTAGGTGCTTATTTATCTATGGTGGCTATGTGGATTTGTTGGTGATTGGTGGCCCACCATGCATCACCTTAGGTAATGGAAATACAAACTTAATCTTGATGTGGTATTACCTCTCTTGTGGCATATTATCATGTACTACCATGTGGTAGGTTTGTGTAGGATCATGGGGGTCCAAAAAGCGGTGATGTAGGGTCCAAAAAGTGGCAATGTGGATGGCGACTTTTTTTTTTATCTGAATTTGAGGAAACAAAAAGGGTTTATTGAAAAAATTGTTAGATTTCCACCAATATTAGATATACCTTATTTTGAATTTAATAGATACTTATTATTGATTTTCTACATACATTATGACTAAAGTCCTAATTGATAGGTTGATTGAAAAAATTCTATAATTTTCAAACTATTTCACATTTTTTGAATCTAAAAGATGTCACATTCTATGCTTCACATACTATAGATTAAAACAATTGAATTTCATAAATTTTTTACCAAGTTATGGTGGTCAAACAAACATGTTTTAATAATTTTGAAATGTTCTAATAAAAAATCATAACTAATTATTTACTTGCAAAAAATTTACAAAAAAAATGCAGCACATCTGGGCATGTGTCCTCTACTTATATCGAAAGTTTAATAAAAAAATATTATTTTTTTCTTGTACTTAGGTTGGTCAGACATACACCTACTTTTTATCTTTTTTCCTGAAAATTTAGTACTATGCATTGAAATTTCAAATTTTCGCAAAAGAGATTTACTTTTTTCCAAGAAAGGACTAATAGTCTAGAAACTACATTCAATTTGCTACAAATTCTATTCTTACATATTTTTCAAATTATGTTAATAACATATTAAATTTTTTTATGTCAAGTTGCCTACTCTATTTTTCTAAATTTTCATTGCCACTTGGGGGCCTAGTTTGGACCCCCATGATCTTGCATTGACCCCTAGCTTTCTAAGGTATCAAGATGGACCTAAATTCTTATCATGACTTGTATGTTCCTCAACATTGTGAAATTTCCTTGGAAAGTATGTCTCAATCAAGAAATGACACATGCTTTCTTTATGGAGCACAACCAAATCTATGGCTTTCTTAGTGTTTCAATTCTTATTATCTATGTGTCTCATGTCCATATGAACTCTTATCCACCATTGATGTAAATATAGGTCTCTAAAAAATATGTGGGCATCCATTTGTTGTAACATTCAATAGCATTGATACCATGACATACCTAATGTATATTCAAACTACCTAGTCACAATGATCACTATTTTTTGGTTGTTTATTGATTCTGATGGGATTGAGGCTACTTTTAGAGGAACATGTTAACCTATAGATGGATCCTTTTGATCAGTTGACACTCTTCTTTCTCCTTGATAATGTGTATAACTATTTTCCATGTTTTGAATCTTCTAATTGTATGCATTATCATTCTATATTAGGGCTTAATCATTTATGAATATGCAATTTCACTAATCTATCTATATATAGCAATTTTATATCTTGATGGCACATTATTAGTGTTTATTTTATTCCCCATGGGATTAGTTCTCTTAGGCATGTGGTTGTATATGATGGTAAGGTGTTTTGTTGTCATTTGAAACAATGTTTTATTTCCATTAAAGATCTACTTTGAGCCTTATTATTGAAGTAACAAGTATTACTAAGCTCACAATTATTTCAGTTCCTTCCTCCCTAGCTCAACCTTTTACCATATGCATTGACCATCAATGTTTCTACATGCCTCTAGGGGTTTTAGAGTCATGATATGACTCTCTACAAGGTAGAGATGGTGGTATGGATTGAAGTTTAATTCTTGAAGAGACTAATTTGTACCTTGCATGCTTACTTATTGATTATGGATGACTTATGTAGATATTGGAGATATTCTTCCCTACCCAATGTACATTTGTGATTAAGGATAGATCTTTTCAATCTTCTAGATTTAGTTTCTCCTTTGCCAAAGTGTGTTATCCATGAAAAAATGTTAGTTCTGATTTGATGTGGCTTCTTAAGATATCATGTGCATGATTTGACTATTCTTTAATACCCAAGGTCTTAAATTTAATTTAATGTTATATATACATGGATGGATGGTGTATTTTGGGTTGGTCCTTAAGCCAATTTTCTAGCTAAGAGTGTCTAGATTGAATCCAGGGTATCAAATGAATAATATCAATATTTGCAAGAGATAAGATCATGCATTTTAATCTATCAAAGGTTATTCATTCAAGGTGTGGTTGTAGCTAGGTGACTCAATGGAAAATTGTAGCAATTTAGAGCAGTCTTTAAGCCTAGTTGTTGGTTCCCTCTTTCAACATTTGTGTTATAGAGTAAAATGTGCACACTATCATTTTACACTTAGTTCAGCACCTAGTTGGACCTATTTTGTTGCCTTTGTTCCTTAGGACCTATTTTAAAACCCTTTTTGAGCTTAAAAATGATGAAATCTCGATCCTGATAAATAAACCCAACATAATCAACTTAGGAATGGACTAAGCCCCCTATAATTGACAATCCCTCGAGTTTGTGGGCTAAAGGTCCAAGGCACCCAAGTGCCCTGGTCCCACTTGGGACCTTTAGCCCCACTTTGTAGAGTCGACTTAGGACACTTCTTTAGTTTGTATTTCTCAGACTAATTAAGTTTTATTTTTTGTAAGTGAGTGGGAATGCATATTTAAAAGAGTGTTGTAGTTCATTTCATACACTAGAATACACCTAGAGGATTAATGCTAAGTTTTCTCTCCTATTGTACTCTATTCTAAAGTGTTCTTCATGCTTGGGAGTGTTATCTACTTGTGGATGTTATTGAAGTTTGTTTTCAAGCTTTGAAGGAAGTTTGAAGCCCTCTTCATCACTTTCATTTTTTGGTGTAAGATCTTGAGTCATCTTCATCAACTAATGTTATATCTTTTGTGGTTATCATCATCATTATCATTCATTATCTATTATATTATCATCGATCTAGCCTTTTCCCTCCTAGGACACTCACTCTTAGATCTAATCATCATTATAGTGGACGTGGGAACACCAACACAGGGTTTGACTGAGGCAAGCCCTTAAACACAACACAAGTTTTTCCTATTTCCTTGTGTGCAAGTTAGAGAAACTAGTTTTAGGAGTTGATTTCTGGGAAGAAGGCAAAGCAGATAGGTACAGGTCTTGTGACATTCAAGATTTTGCTAAACCATAGAAAAGACCTAGGGAACCCAAAAACCCTAGCCCTAGTCATTTCTGCTAAAAGACCTAGGTTTTGAATCTTCCTTTGATCTTTGTTGTGCTTTCTATTTCTTGAGATTTGCTTCCGACAGTTAGTTATAGTCTAATCTTCATCTTCTAGTGTTTGATCATTAGTTTTAGCTTACTTTCTTGACTTTGGTCAAACTTGGTTGGTCAATCTATATACAAAAAAGGGTAGAACCCCTATAGTTTAGCTCTCCTCCTTGGGTAGAATCCAAGCTCAGTTTGTGCCCCATTATTTGTAGAAGAGGGTTTTGACCTAGTTTTACTCCTTAGGCTAGATCATTATTTTCTACTAAACATTTTGGTGAACCCATTGTTCCTTGCACTTTTACATCCTTATTCTTTCAGATATGTTTTTTTTATCATGCTAGACCTGATTGGGAGTGAGTTCATTAGTGTTGTTGCATTGATACATAGTTAAATTGTGTATTGTTTCAAAACCAGGGTTTGTGAAAACCTTGCATTGTTAGAAAATTGAGCTAGTTTTGAACCTAGGGTTTATATATTTGAGGGTTGTTTTAGATCTTGTTGCATTGATAGATTGTTAAAACATTTGCATTTTCTTTAGCTTTTCATTATTTATGTTCAAAACATTATTCCATACTAGCATTTGAAACATGAAAAAAGGAAACTTCATTCTAGAGTTTGAAAAAGTATAGTTGTCACTTTGTTTGCATATTGTAATTTTAGATCATTATAACACAAGTTGAATCTCTGATTTTAACATCAGATCTGAGTTATATTATAGTAGTTTATCATTCCATACTATTTCATTGTGCATTTGAATCTTTTCATTGTTAAGGTTAGTTAAGAAAAAGTTGCATTATGGGGAAAACCTAGTTTTTTTTAAATCTAGGGTTTGTGATTCATATCTTATTTTAGATCTTGCTGATGTCATTTACATTTGAAATATTATTTTACATTGTCATCATACCTTTCAATTATCATCTAGTTTTGAAATTTGAAGATAGGAACAATTTTGAATTGTTGCATTTTGAAAAAACATTGAAATTTGGGTTTGATTTAAGCATTGGCATTGTTGATATTTAAGTGGATTTGAGTAGAATTGAACTTAATCAAGGGTATAACATTGCTTCACTTAAGAAAAATCAAATCTTTCTTTTGCTTCATCATTCATTTCTTCTATTGGTTTATCTTGTGTGTTACTAAAGATTGTAGACGCTTTATGAGCTTTGTGAATGAGTGCCCTGATTCTAACATTCTTGTGCAGAGAAGTCAGTGAATTATGGGTTCTAATGCTTTGATTAATGATAATACCAACACACTGAAACCCCAAATTCCTATTCCTATCACACAAGAAGGTCCATCACTTCTTCTTAGTATTCCTATTTCACATCTTCTTGAAGCATCGACTTTGTACGAATCCATCAACATTGATGACCTTCTCGATCATGTTTCTGAAGCTTAAATTCAGAGATTAGACATAGAGTTGGCTAATTTACAACAATTTGTATATACGGAACACATAACTAAGGAGGCCATCCCTATTGTTGAGAGTCTACAAAGTCTTTTTCTCAAAGGTCAAGAAGGATTGGAAGTCTTGCATGGCCTTGCTCATATAGTGCATAATAATATTCTATTCACATCTAGTTGCACTGAAATCATCACCAATGTCACTTCTTCTAATCAAATAGAGACTTAATTGTCAGCACCCAAACATACACTCCCTATTCCTACATATAATTCTACTATTCTCACTACTACTTCATAGTTGAGTAATAATGCTACCACGTGTTGGGTTATCCACTGGGAATCTTATTCTCCATTATAGTATTGTTCCATATAGCTGCAAAATGTTACCCAACCCATCTAAAACACTTATCACAATCCAAAAAGATACTAATACACCTTCACCTATTACTTCATTCCAATCTCTACCTGATTTAGCTTTTGATCCTGTCATAAACCAATTATTGAAAAATATGACCTCCATGCAAAACAATTGACTAGCATGAGTAATAGCCCACCTAGGCCTAGTATGAAAACACATTATCTTCATAGCTTTCTATCCTATTCCATCCTAAGAACTCCTATGCTCAAGAAGTTTGAGACTCCTTTATTTGAGAAATATAATGGGAAGGGAGACCCTAACAACCATGTGGCAACCTTTACTATTATGTGTAGTGATTTCTTGACAAAACTATTTCCTAGGTCACTCATGGACACAACCTTGGATTGGTTTTGCTCGCTACCTCCTAATTCTATAACTTCTTTCTCACAATTAGTTAGTAAGTTCCTTAAACATTTTGAAGTGAACATTACCTCAAGTCTCATTGACAAACTTGGTTCATTTCAAACAAGTAATGAAAGAGAAAATAATAGATTTCATGGGCTGTTATCAAGCCCTCTTCTCACAAATACAATATTCTATTCTGGATGCTGATGTGCGAACAATATTTATAGGAAACTTACAACCTCACATTTGTGATGAGATATTGTTGATGCAATATGATTCATTCACTCATCTTTGCATGGTTTTTCATGATTATCAACTTTTGGTTAGTCAGTATGAGGATAATCCCTCATCAACTCCAGTTGGTCAATCCAAATCTTCTCATAATGATTCTTTCAAAAGACAAAAAAAACTTCATCAAGATAAATGGAATTTAAACAAATAATATAAGAAAGCATGTGGTGGCAGTGTCATCTCTAGCCCCCACCCCTTACAATTTGAAACCAAAAACAAGAAACTTCACACCATTATTAGAAACTCTTTATGCTATCATGACACAACTTTTGCAAAACAATCTTATCAAGCTCCCACCTATTAGACCCATCAATCCAAGTAAGATGCAATAATCTTCCTTTGATGTGAAGGCCTTTTGTCAATTTCACCGCTCCATTGGCCATGACACTGAAAGATGTATGTGTCTTAAACATGAAGTTCAAGACCTCATCAACTCCAATGTCATCCAGGTTACTGGTGCAAATGAAAAGGGCAATAAATCAGTGGCTGCTCCTAATCAAAATATTCAAATATATACTGATCCTCTACCTCATCATGAGTCTAATGTTGTTGATATTTGCATGGTGGATGCTCACGCTCTAGAAAGAGCGAGTGGATTTGGATCCTACTATATCTTTTACTCCACATGATGCTACTATCAAAGCTCCTGATGGGCCTCTCTATATTACTATTTGAATCAATGATAAACCTATTCAGGGTGCTATGATAGATCCTATATGCATGGTGAATGTAGTAACTGAAGAGTTCCTCTACATGCATGATTTAAATTGAGATACATATGAAGTATCAGATATGGATATTAAAGCACATGATGAGTCTATCCTTCCAACTCTTGGTGCTTTGAATCTTGAAGTTAAGGTTGGGCTAAGATCTTTAGATGATCATTTTGTGATCATTCCTACATCAGACCTATTTCATGTGAAATTGGGCTAACCATGGATCTACTCCATGAAGATAGCCCCCTCTATGGTTCACAAGTGCTTAAAGTTTCCATTTGAGGGATGGGTGTATGTTATACATCACAGTTGGTACCAAACCATTGCTTGAAATGGATATTTTCACTTGACTGCTTCTAGCCACAACTAGTTGGAGTCACTCGATGATGTAGGAGCATCCCTGGTTTAAGAGCAATCTTGTATCAATAAAAAATATTTACATTTCAGTTTGTTTCTTTTCATTTTTCAGTTTAGTTCAGTCAATAGCAGTTTCTGTATTTTGGTTTGCATAGGTTGAGGGAAGTTCATGGAGCTCAGTGGAACTCTTATGTGTTCTTGCATTCGCTAGGAGGCATTCATCTATTGATAACTGAGAGGGGGGGTGAATCAGTTATCTTAATTAATTTGACTTTATGTTCTTCTTTAACAACTAGTGCAGCATGAAAGCAAATAAGCATCCATAATCGTGAAAGCAGAAACAAAGTCAATACACATAACACAATGATTTTGACGTGGAAAACCTTGTTAAGGGAAAAAACACGAGGTGACTAACCCAAGAATGTATTCTCTATTAGAAGAATAGAAATACAAAATGGCACTTGCCAGTTAGGGCTCACTTCCCAAGCACACTGCTCACAAGAGGCTCACTTCCTACAAGAGACTCACTATCTACAAGTTATAAAGAGAGTAAAAAGATACTTGAACTGATATGAAGCATCCACATATGCTGAAGTTTAGTTCTGGTTAGGCTAAGTATACTAATCTACTGCACTTCATTCTTCCTCTTCTTTGGTGCTAATGTCCTGTCATATACTGGACTTGTCTTACTGCCTTCACACTGCTCTTCTACTTTTATTCGTACTTCACCACAACACAACACACACCTTCATACCAAAATCAATCTAGTATATATATCCGCACCAATGATTTCATCCACTTTCTAGTTGACATCCGGAATACTCAATATTTTCCCAAACTCTTGGTCTGTCAGCTGAATGCTTGCTTATCAAGTGATGCGTATCAAAGAGATGCTCATAGAAGTCATCAATCATGTTGGCCAATCATGAATGATACCTCAGGAAGCTTGATCACCATCAATATCTTGTCCGGATTAAGGTCTGATTCTCTGCCGGTCAGTTCTTCCTCAGTCTACTCTACCAAATAGGAACCCAATACTTAGGTGCTCATATCTCTTCATTCTTTTATCACTGGAGGCTCAATCCCTAGAATCTATTAGTCATGGTACTCCTCTTGACTTCCACAAGTCCGCACTTTATTGAGATACTTCCTCTAAGAGATCCGGACCTGACTGTCGGACCTTGCTATATGCTCTGTTCTTGCTTACCGGACCAAGATACACTTCAGTCTATCTTCTGGTATGGTCATACCATGTCCTATGAATGTGTGGGATGGACTTTGTTTCCATCAATGACAACACTCATGAATCCATAATGTGTCTCTTGCCATTAATCTCCCCCTTTGGCATTGATGGCAACACTTAGTGAAAAATGACTAAGTGTTATACTACACTCCCCCTTGACTGATGCTTTGTTCTAATGTACATTTTTTTGGAGCTCCCCCTTAGCTATGCTCAACATTTTTCATTGCTCTTCACTCCCCCTTTGACATCGGTGACAAAGGGTAGGGTCTACACACCACAATTTCCCAAAAACAATCTATACTTAGTCGCATGAGTATATGCTATACTTACATATACTGAAGTATATTTGCAAAGGTGGTCTTCAATTGTACCACTTATGTCGCCCAACTCTTCTTCATCCTATCCAAAATTGAGATGTGACCACTCAACAGGAATGCAAAAGCTTCTACCCTCTTTAGATCTGTCGGATCACTGGTCCGAGCTGTGGTCTGGGCATCAGTTAGGGCCTCATGCATGGCCTCTAACTTAGGGATAATTATCCCTCTAAGTTCACTTAACCTGTTTATTCTATTTTTCTTCTCCTTCTCAAGCTTCATTATTTCATTTATGACTGCAATAGTCTAACACTCTTGATTTACTATGGAAGAGGAGAGAGGACCTAAACTTTGAGATAAACTTGTCAGTTTATCCTCTTGCTCTTTTACTTTCTTCTCAATATCCTTGGTCACTTTAGGCCAGGATAAACAAAATTTATATATATCTCCACCATCTTTAAGAGCACTTTCTAAGCTCTTTATCCCAATATCCATAACTCTCCTATCATTTGTTACTAGACCCTGCACCTCAGAGAGTCTCTTTCCCAAAAACTCCTTCTAGACCTTTTCTTCAGCTGACTTCTCTAAGGAATCAAAATGTGTATTAACAAAATTTACAAGAGATTTTAGATTACCGGATGAGGAGGCTGAAGGATCCTTCTGAAAGGATGCCATGATCTTTTCCAACACACTGGATGCAACCTCTATTAGCTCATAGTCTTCCATGTGAGACTTTAAGAGTTTTTCTTTTGCCTTTGCTTGGGCAAAGGAAGCTATCTTCATTGTTTGAACTAGGGAGAGGGAGTCAAAATTTAATGGTCCTTGAAGTAGTTCTGGTTCATCAATCTCCATCATTTCTTTGTTTAGGAAATCTTTGACAGTTTTTGTAGTGTCTCTTGCTAGAGATAGAGTCTTCTTTCCTTCTGTAGTCTCAGAACCGTCTCCTGGGGTCTTCTCTATTTGTTCTTCTTCTCTTCCCTTCACCTCTTCTCCTTGACTGATTTTCTCCTCTATTCTTTCTTCTCCTTTAGATCTGAAGTCTGCTGGGGAATCCGGATGGGAGATATTAACTTCTTCATGGACTTTCTCTTCCAGAATAGAGGAATCTAGGTCCTTGGTCTTCTCCTCAGTTAACTCTTCTTCAGCCACTGTCTCCATAGATTCTCCTTTGTCATCCATGGTAGAGGGTTCATCATCTAAGTCCTCTATAATAGGAATATTGAATCTTTTATAGGCATTCCAGAGGATCTCTTCTGTTTCTTTTGCCACTTTGCTAGTCTTTCCA
The DNA here is from genome assembly GCA_027924645.1 of Cunninghamia lanceolata. Classification (NCBI taxonomy): domain Eukaryota; kingdom Viridiplantae; phylum Streptophyta; class Pinopsida; order Cupressales; family Cupressaceae; genus Cunninghamia; species Cunninghamia lanceolata. Next base: position 1,814,511 of record BSBN01000892.1, read on the forward strand.
AGCATAAGTTGATTCATTCTAGCTTTGCTCTGGAACTCATTTTTGCAATCTTTGAAGATCATATTCATTTGTTTTTGAGTGATTGAAGGATAGGGCTAAATAGCTATCTGTTCTCGGATCTCAAGGTCTTTTGCCTTGGCATTGTTCTTCCTTATTTCTAGTTCCTTCTCTATGCTTTTGGTAATTAGAGATATGATTTCAATAAATGCTTTATTGTAGATATTCAGATACCTGACAGTAGCTTCTTGCAAGATCTTCTAGTCAGCTTCATTATATTCATCATAGAACTCAGTCATTGGTTTTAGGTTTCCATCCACAGTGATTGGTTTTATGATGTCATCAATGTGAAGAGTAGGCTTTTCAACAAATTCCTCTACCTTCTCTTCTTTGCCTTGACCAGTAGAGGGTTCACCGGTTGTTTTCTTCTTCTTCTTCATTTTCTTGACTTCCTCATCAGTTTCAGTTTCCTCATCATCCTCGAGACTTGTGTATGATCTTGTAGCATTTGTCTTTGTTCTTTTTCTCCTTTACCAGATGATTTTGCTTTAGGTTTTGATGCCTTTGAGTTCTTAACAGTGGCAGGTGCAGAGCTCTTAGAGGATTTGGTCCGGGAGGGGGCTTCTATTGGAGCACTTTCTTTTTCTGCTTCTTCCTTTTCTTTCTCTGTCCTTTCCATCTTCTCTCTGTTGGCATCAACTGCCTCCTTTGATATTCCATGCCTTTTGGTGAATTCTTCTACTTCCCTTCTTACTTTTCTCTTGATCTCAGGCTATCTAAGTTCAACATGAACTTTTACACTTAGCTCTTGGTTGGTTCCAAATCTTTCTGCCTTGGGATCCTTGGGCTGACTCAGCATGTGTTGAACATGTAGCTCTACAATTTTCTCATCTACTTCATACCCCATTAGCATGATCTAGACTGTCCTTGGCTCCACTGCCTCCATTAGGCATTGATCAATTTCTACCATAAAGCATATTGTTTCCTTATATTTTTCAACTAGTGATTTAGGAATTCTCTCTCTGGCTTGCATCATACTCTAAAAGTTCTTGAAGTAGCCCTAGAGTGTTGCATTCTGTGCCTTGGCATCACCAATTCCATGCAAATAATCTCTGATTTGTATGGCTATTGGTCTGTCATTTTGCCACATCCAACCACTGGATCCAGGAAGCTCATTCATAAAGTAAAAGAACAAACACAGTATTAACCCACCATACTTGAATGAGTTTTTCTTTTCCTTCTTGATCTTTTGTAGGTTTTCCAACAATTTGCTTAGAAGAAGCTCACAAAGATCATAATCTGTATTATCCCTTAACATTTGATAAGCAGTGTAAATTGTTGTTCCGGGTACTAAATTTTCCCTGTTGGAGTGGTATATCTTGTAACCAATTATCATGGAGGCAAACTTGATATCCGAATCAGTGATATCTTCAATTGTCATTTCTCTCTTGTCAAATTTTGATCCTATTGCCTCACTCACTATCTGATTCTTAACAGATTTGAGAGTAGGTATCCCACCAGATGAGTGCAATCCGGTAGCTACCCTAATGGCATCCTTGGTTATCTTGAAAGGCCTCATTAACCACATAAAGTTGTCATGCATTCTACTTAGAACATACCAGACCCATTCATCTTCTATAAAATAGGGGAAATGGATGCACTGACTGAAATGCTTATCCTAGATGGCCTTGTATTGAGGTTTGAGATCAAATGAGTCATCTATCAGTTCCTTGTGGTAGATATCCATCAGCTTGGATTCCCCAAAATCTTCAATATTTGCATGAATGTAAACCCTAACATCTTCTACATGCAAAACACCATGTGGAATGCTAGAAAATGCACCTGAGGGATCCACTTCTAGAGATTTGTAGGGATGCTTCTTAAATTTAGGAAGCGGCCTATCAGTAATCTTCACAACTTTCAGAGTAGCCATCTTCCTAAATATTTATAGAGAGATATTCAAGAACAGAAAATACCTTTTATGCTTTTAGGGTTCACGAAATGTGCTGGATCGATTTGTTGAATGAATTGACTTCAGCAGTTGATCCTTGAGAAATTTAAGACAATTTTTTGTAGAGCTCCTTTTCTCTTCTTCTCGAATGCAAAATGTACAAATGATGAACAAAATAACCCTTTTATTTCTGCGTAAACCCTAATTTCATTTGCAATAAATGCATACCTTAAGTTATTATGGTTGCTCTGTTCTCCTTGTCCTGAGAGATTTTTTTGGATCACTAAAATGCACCCAAAGTTATTCTCGGTGGATATTAGCAATCTATCTACCTTTCACAATCATTCCATTTATCTGTAGATCAAGATACCTCAAACTCAAATCATACCGGATCAAACTGTGAAAATCTTGTTCTTACTGGATGACTATTAAACCAGATCAATCTTGGAAGAATAACCTTTTCAAAACTTCTTGTGGATCTTCCATATCTTTACCATGGCTTATGTAGATGTTTCTCTGAGAACCCTTTAATCCACAATCTTTCATGTTCTAATTTCAGGCACTTATTGACTAGCTGGGGGAAAATGTTTTCCTTTTGTTACTCCCCCTGAGCCAAAGCTCATCTATTTAGTTTCTGGAAGGAATATTAGCACCAGATTTTGGTGTGGATCCATCCCCATCATTTTCTATACTTCTCTTCACCCATATCTTGTTCATCTCCCTTTGAATTTCATTCGTAGTCACTTTTTCTTTTCCTTTGTCTTGGTTTTGATTATGATGCACCAGACCCTTTTTGTCTTGATTCTTACCTTTGCAGAATTTGGCAATATGACCTGATCTATTGCACTTGTAGTAAACAACACTTCTTTGCATATTTGACTGATATCCTCTTGATCTACACTGGTTAGCCATATGTCCCATTCTATTGCATGCAAAGCATCTACCATTGAATGAATTGTTCATTTGCATATTTCTACACTGATGAGATTTGTGACCATACCTTTTGCAATTGAAACACTATCTAGAGAAGGATGAATTAGTTTGATTCATTCTTCTTCTACACTAATTTACTTTATGACCAAAGTTATTGCAATTGTGGTAGTATCCATTGAAAGATGGATATCTTTGAGCATTTGGTTGCCTTATCAGAGGTCTTCTAGGCCTGTTTCTTGGATTTTCTAATTTGGAGTTCTTCTAACCAGATCCAGAGCTTTCACCTTTTTCATACCCCAAGCCTTGCTTGTCATCTACCCTCTTTTGGATTTGAAGAAGAACTTCAAGTTGAGAAGAGCTTATCTTGAATTTCTCTTTGTATTCATTTTCTGTTTGAAGATCCCTTTTAAGAGTGTCAATCTGATTCTCAAGTTGTTCTTCATTAGCTCTAGCTTCTTCAAGATCAGATTCTAGATGCCTGATTATTCTATCCATTTTGTGGTAATCTTCTAATTTCTCCTTGAGAGATTGTCTTAGATCATCTTTAGTTTTTCTTTTCTATCAATTTCTTGGGTGAATTTCATAACTCCTGATTCCATTTCATGTCTTACCATAATGACCTCTTTTGATAACTTTTCACATAATTTGGTTTTCTCCTTCAGATCTTCATTTGTATCATTGGCTTCACCTTGACTTGCCAATTGCTGAAGTAGATCCTTTCTCTTTTTCATAGAGATACTCAGTTTCTCTTTTAGTTCATTTATGAAATCATCAGCCTGTTTGAGTCATTCCTTCAATTCATTGACTTTGGAGTTAGATTGCTCAAGATCATCTAGGGCAGACTGAAGTTGTTCCCTCATACCATACATATCCATTGAGATTCCTAGATCTTCCTCAAGCTTTTAGGCTCTATTTGGAGGAACTTGGCTCTTATACCAATTGTTGATAACTGAGAGGGGGGGGTGAATCAGTTATCTTAATTAATTTGACTTTTTGTTCTTCTTTAACAACTAGTGCAACATGAAAGCAAATAAGCATCCATAATCATGAAAGTAGAAAGAAAGTCAATACACATAACACAATGATTTTGATGTGGAAAACCCTGTTAAGGGAAAAACCACGGGGTGACTAACCCAAGAATGTATTCTCCGTTAGAAGAATAGAAATACAAAATGGCACTTGCCAATTAGGGCTCACTGCCCGAGCACACCGCTCACAAGAGGCTCACTACCTACAAGAGACTTATTGTCTACAAGTTATAAAGAAAGTAACAAGATACTTGAACTGATGAGAATCATCCACATATGTTGAAGTTTAGTTCTAGTTAGGCTCAGTATACTAATCTATTGCACTTCATTCTTCCTCCTTTGGTGTTGTTGTCCTGTCACATACCAGACCTATCTTACTGGCTTCACACTGCTCTTCTTCTTTTCTTCACACTTCACCACAACACAACACACACCTTCATATTGAAATCAATCTGGTATATATATCTGCACCAAGGATTTCATCCACTTTCTAGTCGGCATCCAGAATATTCAATATTTTCCCAAACTCTTGGTCTGTCGGCTAAATCCTTGCTTATCAAGTGATGCGTATCAAAGAGATGCTCATAGAAGTCATCAATCATGTCAACCAATCATGAATGATACCTCAAGAAGCTTGATCACCATCAATATCTTGTCTGGATTAAGGTCTGATGCTCTACCGATTAGTTCTTCCTCAGTCTACTCTACCAAACAGGAACCCAATACTTAGGTGCTCATATCTCTTCATTCTTTTATCACCGGAGGCTCAATCCCTAGAATCTATTAGTCATGGTACTCCTCTTGACTTCCCCAAGTCTGCACTTTACTGAGATACTTCCTCTAAGAGATCTGGCCCTGACTGTTGGACCTTGCTACATGCTCTGTTCTTGCTTACCAGACCAAGATACACTTCAGTCTGTCTTCCGGTATGGTCATACCATGTCCTGTGGATGTGTGGGATGGACTTTGTTGCCATTAATGACAACACTCATGAAGCCACAACATGTATCTTGCTAACATTAGCATCTAGGTACATTCATGCACATCATATCCAAATCTCAGATCATTTAGATCAGGTACCAGTAAGATATCGCTATTAGAAGATCGACTATTTTCTTAGAACAAAGAATCCTGACAGTCTCAGACAATCCACTAAAGGAGAAGACTTGTGGAGCTAAAGGACACATCATTCATTATTGTTTGGTTTGTGGTCAACCTTCCCTAAGATCCTCTCATCATCCCACTCATTTGTGGAGGAGTTCTATTCATTTAGGTTTGACCTATCTATGTACACACGTTATAACTCTTCGTTAGAGTTTGTGATCTTCCTTGGTTGACGCAGAGGAACCTCATGTTTTGAAGATGATGTATATTTATTTAATAGATGCCTAGGAAAGTAGTTGATCATTAGTTCATAGTTGATAGTTTGAATTTCTCGTGAAAGAGCTTCAAAGTCATATCTTGTACATATTTTATAACTAGGAGTTTAGGCCCGTGAGCCCTAATTGTAAGACTGCATGTTTTCATCCGATTTGTATTTGGATTCTATAATATATTGAATGACTAAATCTGCATTTGATTTATATCTTTTAGTTGTTTCCATTGTGTTTACTCTAGCTACATGGCCTAGAAAGTTCACTTTGTGGACTCTCCTATCATGATTTCACCAAGTGGTATTAGAGCAAAGTTTGAATCTTTGGGAGCAAATTGAGTGAGTTGGCAAAGGAATTATGTAAGATCTTGCTTTGGACAAATCACCAAATCTAAGGTAGGTTACTTGTGTTGTCAACCAATCGATGCCGATTGTGAGGTAGTTGTCACCTTGTAGCCTGATCATTGAATTTGAGGTAGTTACACTTGATCCAAGGAAGAAATGCCACTGAGGAGAATCCTTGTTGTTCGTACAATGGATAGAAGAATGGATGAGATGATGGAGATGATGAAAACCATGTGAGTTCATCTAGATGATATTGAAGAAGATCGGAGAAGAGGACTTACACCTCGACCTAATGTTGAAAGTGATTATGATGAATTTCAATCCATTGATCAAAATGACAAAACTCTAGGAGACGAAGAATAAGGATTAGATCAAGTCAAGATGTTGCAAGCTATTTCAAAAATTGGGAAGAGACCTAGAGTTGATATACCAAACTATACTGGCAATTTGAATCCAACGGAGTCGATTGACAAGATAAATGACCTAGAAGAATACTTTGAGTATGAAGAAATTGAAGATCTAGAGAAGGTGAAATTTGCAAAGACAAAGTTGAAAGGACATGCTGCTATATGGTGGAAAGAAGTTCATTTGGATAGAAATAGAAGAGGAAAATAAAAGATTACAAAGTGGGATAGAATGGTGACAAAATTGAAGAATCAATTTATACCTGCTAACTATGAGTTAAAACTGTTGAAGAGATTGCAAAACCTAAGACAAAAAGAGAAATCTATGAAGGAGTATACTAAATAATTTCATAAGATGATCATAAGGAAAGGACATAGTGAAGCAAGGAGAAAGTGGTAAGATACATCAACAGACTAAGATTGAACATTCAAGAAAAATTGAGTTTGGTGAGGATGACATCTTTGGAAGAAGCATACCAGTTTGCCCTAAAAGTTGATGAAAAGTTGAACAAGAGGCATGATTAGAGAAAGAGAGGAAGAGGAGGTAAATTTTAGAGAGGTAGAACATTTTCCAGAGGAGAGAGATCATATGTAGAGAAGAATAGACAAGAGAACATATTCAAGAAGGAAGATAGAGATAACAATGCATACCAGAGAGATGACAAAACTTTTTACCATAGAGGAAACCCTAGTCCATACTAGAGTGAAGGATATAGAAGAGAAGGAAGATGAACTGATAGGAGAACATTTAGAGGAACATGTTTTAAATGTGGAGGTGAAGGAAATATAGCATTTGAATGTAATCAAGGGAGTACAAGCAAGAGAACAAAGAATGGTGGAAGAACAACCTATGTGGAAGAAGAACATGTTGGGTCACCTAGTTCAATTGGTAAACTTGAGAAAGGGGAATCACTTGTCATGAGGAGAGCACTATTTCAAGTAGAGACAAATGAGGAACCAACATAGAGGAAAAGTTTGTTTAGAACTAGATGCAAATTAGGAGGTAAATGTTGTAAGGTTGTAATTGATAGTGTTAGTTCAGATAACCTAATTTCAGAAGAGATGGTGGCTAATCTAGAATTGGAAATATTCAAACACCCTAAGCCCTATCAGATAGCATAGATTCAGGATGATCATAAGGTATTGGTGAGTGAACAATGTTTTGTGAAATTTCATATTGGATCTTATCATGATGAAGTATTATGTGATATTATGCCTATGGATGTTTGTCATTTTTTGTTGGGTAGACCTTGGTAGTATGATAGAAAAGCTATACATGATGGGAGAAATAATACATATACTATAACATCAAATGGAAAGAGAATTACTTTGATTCCTTTGGAAGATGATCCTAAGAGTGAAGTATGTGGGAATGCTAGAATCTGTTTGGTAGATAGAAGGAAATTTCTAGATGGTTTGAGACATGAGAGTATGTGTTATGCCTTGATCCCTAAGAAGCATGAAACATTGAGACTGAAGAATCACAACCAGTGGAGATAAATGAGTTGCTGACAAAGTATGAAGACATCATATTAGATAATGTACCTGAAGGATTGCCACCAATCAGGAGTATCTGTCATCACATGGATCTTATACCGGGAGCTAGTTTTCCTAAGAAAGCGACACACATAATGACACTGACAGAGAATGAAGAATTGAATAGATAGATACATGAGTTTTTGAGGAAAGGTTTGATCAGAGAAAGTTTGAGTCCTTGTGTAGTACCTGCAGTGTTAGCATCAAAGGAGGATAGAGAATAGAGAATGTGTACAGACGCAAGAGCAATAAACAAGATCATAGTTAAGTACAAATTTCCTTTACCTAGGATGGATGATATCATGGATTGTTTCAGTGGAGCAAAATATTTCACAAAGATAGACTTGAAGAGTGGATACCATCACATCAAAATCAGAGAAGGAGATGAATGGAAGACTGCTTTTAAGAAAAATGAAGGATTGTATGAATGGTTAGTGATGCCTTTTGGATTGACAAATGCATCGAGTACTTTCATGAGGTTAATGAATGATGTTTTGAAGAAATTATTGGGTAAGTTTGTTATTTTATATTTGGATGATATTTCAATTTTTTAGTAAGACAGAAGAAGAACATTTGTGGCACCTGAGACAAGTATTGCAAAGACCGAGAGAAGAGAAATTACTGATAAACAACAAGAAGTGTAGTTTCATGAAGGAAGAATTGGTATACTTGGGATTTGTGATTTCTGTGCAAGGGTTAAAGATGGATCCTAAGAAAGTAAGAGAAATTGTTGAATGTTCTACACAAGAGAGCATTGGAGAAGTCAGATCATTTCATGGATTGGCTAGTTTCTACCGAAAGTTCATAAAATTTTTTAGTTCAATATGTAACCCTATAATAGAGATAATGAGAGGTGACATAAAAGATTTCAAGAGGACATCAGGAATAGATAAAAGTTTTGAATTGCTAAAGAAAAAAGTGACAGAGAAACCTATGTTGGCATTACCAGATTTCAATAAGGTATTTCAAGTAGATTGTGATGTAAATGGAAATGCAATAGGAGCAGTGTTGAGTCAAGAAGGTATACCTATAGCATATTTCAGTGAGAAGTTGAATGATACAAGGAGAAGATATTCAGTAAATGATCAAGACTTCTATGTGATAATTCAAGCCTTGAAGAAGTGGAGACATTATTTGTTGCCTAAGGAGTTTGTGTTGTATACAAATCATCAAGCTTTGCAGTATTTGAATAGTCAAGGGAAGTTAAATTAGAGACATATGAGATGGGTAGAGTTCATGCAAAGTTATACTTTTGTATTGAATCATAGGAGTGGAAAATCAAACAATTTTGTAGATGCATTGAGTAGGAGAAGGAATTTGTTGACAGAGATGAGACTTGAAGTGTTAGGATTTGACAAATTGAAGAACATGTATGAGGAAGATATTGATTTTGTAGAACCTTGGAAAGCATGTAAGGAACCTATTGTGACAGATAGAAGTAAGTAGTTAGAATATTTCATTTAGGAAGACATGTTGTTCAAAGGAAGTCAATTATGCATACTTAGGAGTTCAATGAGAGATAATTTGATCAAAGAGAAACACAATGGTGGATTGGTATGTCATTTTGGCATTGATAAGATAGTGGCTTTGGTAAGTGCAAATTACTTTTGGCCTTAGATAAATAAGGATGTTAGGAAATTTGTGCAGAGTTGTAGAGTTTGTCAAGTTACAAAAGGGAGTAGTCAGAATACTAGTTTGTACAAATCTTTGATAGTATAGGAGAGACCTTGGGAAGACATAAGCATGGATTTCATAATGGGATTGCCGAAGACACAGAGGGGACATGATTCAATATTTGTAGTGGTGGACAGATTTTCAAAGATGGCACATTTCATACCTTGTAAGAAGACTACTGATGTAGTACATGTGGCTGACCTATTTTTCAAGGAGATTGTGAGATTGCATGGATTACCTAAGAGTATAATTTCAGATAGAGATACAAGATTTATTGGATAGTTTTGGAAGACACTTTGGAAGAAGATGAAGACAGATTTGAATTTCAATTCAACATTTCACCCACAGATTGATGGACAAACAAAGGTAGTGAATAGGAGTTTGGGAAACTTGTTGAGATGTTTGGTTGGAGAAAAGGCAGGAAATTGGGATTTGATTCTATCACTTGAGCATAGTTTGCATATAATAATTCAGTGAATAGGAGTACTAGAAGACCACCATTTGAGATTGTGACAGGAACTAACCCTAGATGTGTAGCAGAGTTGAGAGATATCAACATGGAAGAGAAGAGGAGTGAAGAAGCAGAAGAATTTGTAGGACACATGGAGATAGTGAATAATTAGGTTAAGAAGCATTTGGAGGAAATGAACAGTAAGTACAAAGAGCAGGCAGATGAGAAAAGGAGACACAAAGAATTTTTAGTGGGAGATGAAGTGATTGTATATTTGAGAAAAGAAAGATTTCTAGTTGGGACATATAACAAGTTGAAAATGAAGAAGTTTGGACCATGTAGGATACTCAGAAAGTTTGATTCAAGAAATGCATATGAAGTAGAGTTACTGAAGACATTGGGAATATCACCTATTTTCAACATTGGAGACCTATATCAATATTATGAAACAGAGTTCAGTGACAACATTGAAGAAGACTTGAAGAAGAAGTTACCACAACCAGCACCAGAGCATATTGAAGACATCTTGGACAATAGAATTGGACTAACACCAGAGGCAAACAATACAAGGAATATTTGGTAATGTGGAAAAGTAGACCAGAAGAAGATTCATCATGGATTTCTCAAATTGAGGTGGACTGTCTTGGTTTTCCTCTAGCCCCAACAAAGTGAGGGACTCACTTTTTCAATAACCCCAGATGTCTGATGCAGGAGCATCCTCGGTTCAAGACCAATCTTGCATCAACCAAAAACATTTGCATTTCAGTTTATTTCTTTTCATTTTTTAGTTTAGTTCAGTCAATAGTAGTTTCTATATTTTGGTCTGCATTCTACCACAATTACATTTCAGACCTTGTGGAGTTGGACATAGCATCTATACACCTTCATGCACATCATATCCAAATATCAAATCATTTGGATTAGTTATCGATAAGATATCGCTACCAGAAGATCGACTATTTTCTCAAAGCAAAGCATCCTAACAGTCTCAGACAATCAGCTAAAGGAGAAGACTTGCAGAGCATTTCATGACTTGCAGAGATAAAAGACATCATTCAATGTTGTTTGGTTCATGGCTAACCTTCCCTAAGATCCACACATCATCCCACTCATTTGTGGAGGAGTTCTACTCATTCAGATCCGACCTATTTGTGTACACACATTACAACTCTTCATTGGAGTTTGTGATCTTCCTTACCTAACACGGAGGAAACTCATGTTTCGGAGATGATATATATTGATGTGATAGATGCCTAGGAAAGTATTTGATCATTAGTTCATAGTTGATAGTTTGAATTTCTCATGAAAGAGCTTCAAAGCCATATCTTGTGCATATTCTGTAACTGGGAATTTAGGCCTATGAGCCCTAATTGTAAGCTTGCATTTTGCTAGATGATTTGTATTTGAAATCTATGATATACCGAATGACTGAATCTGCATTTTTTTTATATCTTTGAGTTGTTTCCATTGTGTTTACTCTAGTTGCATGGCCTAGATAGTTCACTTTGTGGACCCTCCTAACCGTGACTACACCACTAGACCTAGAGAGGATATATGTTCTTATCATATCAAAGGTTTAACGAAAGGAAAATAGTAGAGTTATAACTTAGTAATATTCCTCCTTGTGATGTTCTTGAACCTCCTCGATCTTCTAAGATGATGACTGTAATTCCTCCTGTACCATAGGTAGTGAATGAAACTAAGCTTGAATCAAATGTTCTTCCCTATCCATGAGCATCTGGTAGATATTTTGAGGTTCCCCCTTCACCATTCCTTCAAGGACAAAGAGGAAACCTTCATGCACAAAACATACCTCCTTGTAATCACAATATTACTTTTGTCTCACCTGCCTCTGTAGAGCCTAGTGGTAATCAACCGATTGTGCATGTGTTATTTCCTGAGGTTTCTCAACTGCTAGAGGAAGCTCATTTACTCCCATCTATTTCAAAAGTTGAGAAGGAAGAGAAACTTTCATTGAGAAACCTTTCCCCCACACTTTTCTAACCTTCGGTGGTTCCTCATGTTTCTTCTAGTGCTCCTGAAGCAAAGGAAGAAAAGGAATCCATGTTGGATGATGCTACGGTTCCCCTCAAGAACATCACGAATAAAGATAAGTGAAATAAGATTGCAAGGGAAAGAAAGAAGTGTTGTCATGTTATGGCTCACCTTACTATAGGAGAGGAGAATCTCCCTCCTTGTAAGCATTTATCACCAATGGATGCCAAAGAGATAACTATTAACGTTGTGTCTCCTACAGAGAAAGAAGAAGTTTTGCAAGCCGCTATGGAGCCTATTGTACTACATTCTGATAGCGAGTCCAAAGATAATACAGGTATGGCTCTTGTTCCTTTTACCTCACATGATATAATCCCTCTTACATCTTGTCCACATTTTCAAATGGATGATGAGCTAGATTTGGAGGAAGATGATTATCTTTATGTTGAATCGTAAGTGAGGCACGTTTTATTTTATGTTATGAGTGCACGTGATTGTTTTCCCTAGTGATGTGTTTCTTTATATTTCATTTGTGTTGTTATTATTGTTGTTAATTTCTCTTTAGATGACCCTTGACAACCTTGTAGGTGTAAGGATATAAAGGGACCAAAATCTGTTGTGACATTCTCTTTATTTGTATCATTATTCTTCTATATGTTGTAATTTGTATTGTTGTTGTGGGATTTGGGGACGATGTAAGGCGTAGGATGTTTCGACATTCTCCCTTGTTGACTCAAGGGAATTTTATTTTTGATTTCATGTGATACTTCTTCCTTTGTCTCCATAGTGCTACTAGCTAGCAGATAATGATAGTTCCAAATATAAACATTTATATAGTCCTAAGAATTCTCCTATTATACAACCATTTATATAGTGATACCAGTTAAGTAGATGCCTTTGTGTTGTTACTTAATATTTAACTTGCTACTTCTTTTATGTTTTGATTTATGTGGTACCTTGTTGCTCTGCCCGATGTCATACCATGACTACACAAGCCATTGTGTTTCATGTCCGTAGCATCACCTCGGTTTGCCTTTTGTGGGATCAACCCATTTGTGTGATGTAGTTTTTAGAACACATATCTTATGAGCATGTGCTTCCAGAAAGCTCTCGTACCTATTTTGTGACTCGATCTAATGTAAAGCAATTGCTCCCTGATAGGAGTTAGCAATCACTTTAAGGTGGGGGCATACATCACACTATGCTCTCATTTTGGTTACATGCTTGTTGGTGTGGAACTGACCTAGTGATTCGGTAGTCCTCACTAGCCTGTGATGTTTCCTTTTCATCCACCTAGTGCAACGTAGTTGGCTAGCTCGTGCACTTCATGTAACTTTTTGTGGTCACCTAGTAATTTGGCAGTCCCTACTAGTGTGCGATCCATGTTGGCACTTCTTTTCACATGACCCCTAGAGACATAGCAAGCTAGCATCAGAGTCATGTTCCTTGTGTCTTTGTCACTATGTATGTTCTTATGTTTGCTTCCATGTTTATTTGTTTAATGCTTTATATTTGAACAAGTGTGTGTCTTCATCATGTTTTCCATGTGTTCTCTATGTATTCATTATGTGTATGCTTTGTGCTTTATTTGGCTGATAGGCCATTCTATATGTGCACACATCTTGTAACTGCCAAAAATTTGGTAGTCCCATAATTTGGTCATCCAAAAATTAAAAAAAATAGTCTTCCCAACAAAAAAGGTTGTCAAGAACTAAATATAAAAACCTATTTGTAGAAGATGGAAGGAGGAGTGGGGAAGGTGAAAGGACTGGAAATAATTTTTAATTCTACACAACTCATTGTGTAGAATTAAAAATTATAAAATGTTGAGTAGTGTAATGGTATTTATAAGAAGCATTCAATTGTTCAAAAACTTCAATGCTTTTGGTGGTACCGTGTCTCTACACGATGTTGGTGGTTTTCACTTTCATTTTGGTTTCTCTATTAATTTTTTGTTTTTCTAGCACAATTTTTTTCAATGCAAGATATTTACATTGCCTCATTTTTTAACATGCAGATAAGATTTCAGGTGAGCTCAAGGAGAGTGCCAACATAAAACAAAAAAAATAGGAGGAATCCAGCTAAGGTCTGGAGGAAGATCTTCAATATCCTCTTTATCTTCATGCTTCAATTTCATTCTTATTTGTGTATATTGTGGCTTTACATGTAGTTTTCCCCTGCTAGGTAAAATCTCTCTGAGTTTTTCCATTGGTGCTGCTCCTCTGCTTTGAAGAAATCTATAAAGCCTATTTGTGCTTTGATGAAATCAAATAAAACCCTACTACTATTACTTTTATTCCTTCAGATTTAAATCCAACTTTCATCAAATCCCTTCATATTTTCATCCCTGCACAAGAAAACAATTAGAGTGAAAATGAAAAAAATAGTGTGGAGTAAGTTTCTTTATATGTCATAGGTTTTGTGCTTTTTTAAATGTTTAAAACTTAATTAAAGCAGTTTACTTAGGCTATTTTTTTAATTTACTTTGTGTTATTTAATATGAATTTGTTTTGTGTTTTTAAATGTTTTTCTATTTAGTTTAATAAATTTAGAATAGAGTACAATATAAATTTAATTTTTTTAATATTTGGTTTTTTATATTTATGATGTTTATAAGCATAATAGAATATAGAGAACTATACTAGAATATAATATAAATTTAGTTTATATATATATATATATATATATATATATATATATATATATATATATATATATATATATATATATATATATATATATATATATATATATATATATATATATATATATATGATGTGTTGATAATCTTATATTTATCATGTTTATATTCAATTCTATTATAAATTTATATTTATATTTTTGGATATTTTATTCTAAATATAAGAGGAAAAAATATTTATATACATTCTTTAGTTTTTTATATGCCTTTTGTGCCAGTTTTAATATTTTTCTAAAATTAGTGCTGCACCACCTAAATTATAGCCTAAATTAATGCTCCACCACCTCCTAAATTATTATTTTAAAATAAATTATTATAAAATAGATTTTTTAAATAAAATACATAATTAAAAATAAAACAAAATAATTAAATTTTCAATTAAATGGCAGCCCTTAAAGGCCATGGCTTAGGCCTTATTAACTTAAAAAAATCCTTTTATTATTAAAATTAAAAACTTTTCCTTTAAAGATTAAATTTAAAATTATTAATATATTTATTGGGTATTAATAAATTTTATAACTAGATTTTAAACATTGAACATAAAATTTAATAATAGATTGCATTCATTGCATACAAAAATTTAACTTCCCATATTTTATTGTAGATCCCTATTATGTAGTCCTACCTAAAAGACAAATCTCCTTGATTCTTTCCATTGGCCACCCCTCTGATTTGGAGAAAGTTGTAAAGTCTTGTTAATCAAATCAAATCAAACTCTACTACTAAACTCCAGCAATAAGGGATTTTGGAAAAACCATGTTTCTTCTTCCTCTGCATGCAAACCAAACCCTCCATACCAACAAAAAAACATTAAAAAGAAGAAGAAAAATACACAGAGGGTTTCTCTACAAATTGAAAATAAATAAATTTATTTCCCAATCTATCATGAATCCATCTTGAAATCAAATTATTTATTCCTTCATATTTAAATCCAACTTTAATCAAAAACCTTGCATATTTTCATCCTACAGAAAAAAAAAAAAAAAGAATGAAAATGAAAAAAATAGTGTAAGAGTAAATTTTTTATAAAAGGTTTAATATTTTTGCATGAAAGGATATGATAAAATGAAAAAGATAATTATTTCTTTATTTATTATTTGTAGTTAACTTGAACTTCTTTTAGTAATGGATTGCTTTATTATTTGTTTAGATCATGTTTTTTTAAATTTATGAAGTGTAATAATTAAATTAGGATAAGGTGTTTTTTATTTTTTTATTTTTTTTATTTTACTTATTTGCCATTTATCATTTATATTTAAGATCAATTTTAATTTTAGATTAAATAAACTAGATCCTAAGGACTTAAATAACATTAAATTAAAGATTTATATAGGATGTTTTCATACAAATTCATGTAAATAAGAAAATACAATTATTCTATTATCTACCAATTTTGTTCTCCAGCGTCAATGCCCATCTGTACCTACACATGCATGAACAAGCAAAGAAAGGATGATATTTTTTTTAAAAAAAATATAATAAACTTAGGGAAAAGAATGAAATGAGGAGAAAAGATAAAATGAAGAATTAGGTTTGTTTGTTCTCTAGCTTCAAAGCCTATCTATACCTACACATGCATGAAAGGAGAGGATGATAATTTAAAAAAAAAAAAAAAAACCCAATGAAATGAGTTTCATAATACATTATCTGCAACTCCAAATGCACCTTAATAGAGAGTGAGCACCATTTTCCCATCATTGTAGACTTCCTCTTCAATTTTATAATCTTCCAATTTTCCCACCCTACAAGGCCTTTACCCATTTTCTCATTTCATGAGTGAAAGGTTTAAATAAAAAAGATTTATGTTATTTATTTGAACTGCCTTTCCATGAGAAGTATTACAACTTATTTAGTTTTTTTCTTTATTGCATAAACTTTCACTTTTATTTTTGGAAGGTTTCATTTATTTCATGAAGTCATGTAAATCTTTAAAATCGCAATAAGATTTTAGTAATTTATTAAAGTAAAAATATGTTTTTTTAAATAATGGATAAGCTCTTCCTATGAAATATGTATGGTTGTAGAGCTAAATCTTCTTACCTATTCTATAGTTGATTTCTTTAGAAGGTTGCCTTTATTTGTTTTAAAAATCTGCTCTATGATTTTATTTAAAAATTACTTATCCTTATTTTTTTTGAAAACCCACTTTATAATTTTAGTTAAAAAAAATTAGTTACCTTTAGTTGTTTTAAAAATATGTTTTATGATTTTTGTTCAGTTATTTAATCATTAAAATATGTCCAAAAATATATGATAAAAAATACAGTGTGACATAAAACTTAGCTAAGATTTATAGAATGAATATAAGAGATTTTATTAGGTTTATTTTTCTCTTCAATTTTATAACCATTCATTTTTCTTTGAAAAAATCTTATTATGCATAAATGAATTGAAATTTATAAGGCTATATTAAAACTTTTTTAAAAAATGGTTTCTAATGGAGAATGAAATAATTTTGGGGTTTCTACTATAATTTTAGTGAGCTAGATTTTTAATTACTCATTACTCACTAAATTTATCATAAACCCAACTTTATATAAGAATGTACCATTTGTTGATATAAAGCTGGGTTGATAATTCATATTTCTATTGTCAAATGTTTTGATTAGAAATAGGGTTAGATTGTGTAACCACCAATTATATTGGTTGGATTAAATTATCATTTTGGGCCAAACTCAATTGACTAAAATTATGTAGTATGGAGGAATCATGAGATAAACTAAGGAGAAACAATTAATATTTTAAATTTGGAATGTTAATTACTCACTAAATTTATCATAAAAATAATATTAAAACCTTTTTTAAAAAATGGTTTGTATATATAAAAAATAGTGATATATATATATATATATATATATATATATATATATATATCATTTTGGTAAGTTTTAATATTTACTAAAATTATAGCTCCACAACTCTTTAAAAATATAAATCTGTGATTTTATTTAAATGTTAATTTTTTTCTTGTCTCTATGTAGTTATTTTATATACAACTTTTAATATTTAACTTCTTAAATATAAGACATTTAGGAAAATATTCATCTTCATAATTGTAATTATGGATTGTTTAGAAATTAATCTATGTTAAATTGTGTTCTATTAAATTATTTTATTTTAGTTATATAAGGGGAATGTTTGTATGCGTCTTATTTACCCCTCTTTCTCTATCTTTAAGTTTTCTTAAGAGGATGGCTACTTCCAAGCCCACTCGTGTCAAGTAAATATTATTATTAGTAAATATTGTGATTGGAGTTGCTTAATTTTTTTGTCTTATTATGAATTTTCTTATAATTAAACTTTTTATAAGACTATTTAATAATGAAATATGTGATGAGATAAAATTAATTAATGGTGCTGATATTTTAATAATATTATATGTTTATTTTTTCCTAAAGTATTGAATTGGTTTTAATAATATAGTGGAGCATTGTATAGTTTATTTTATATTGAGAAAAATTACTAAATAAAAATGAATGATATTATATTATTTTTTACATGTTTTTAATAAAAAAAGGTAGAAAGGAAAATGAAGTTCATTTCATGCCAATATACGGTCGCTTGAAATATCATTTATCCATCAATCATGATATTATTGATTAAACACAATTGCAAATATTTAATAATGTGCTGATAATTTGTTTAATTTTTAGATTTGATTTGATTGTTTTATTTTTTATAATTAGGGTTAGATTTTATAATTTTATTTTTAGCTTAATTGAGATTTCATTTCTAATTTTATGATATGATTTTTGTAGTGCTTATGATTTTATGCTATGATTTTTGTTTTAGATTATTGAATCTTGATATTAAAATTTCATATTAATCTTTCAAATTATGTCTTACTTTTTGAAAATAAAACTATAATTTTATATATTTCCATTTCTAAATTAAATTATATGTAGGCTTTAACACATGATTGTTTAATTTTTAAATAATAATGTATATTGGTTTGTGTAAAGGGTTAGATTAAGATTTTTTAATAAATGCTCATAAAAGATAATATAAGAATGTCCTTTAAAGGGCAAGTAGAGATAATTACTTGGCATTAGTTGGTATTAATTTTATCAATGATTTAATAAAAATTCAAAGATATAAAAATATGAGTAGAGAATTACAAAATAAGTCCTAAAAAGGTAAAACTAGAGGTAGCAGTTTCATTATAGCTTAAAAAATTAAGCTCTTAATTGCCATTGAATTGCAAAAAAGGGCCTATAATATACATTAGAAAATGACACCATCTAGACCAAAAGAAATATTGTGGACCTTAAATGGAAAATATAACTAAGCATCTAATACTTTATCTACTTCCAACTATTGAAAAGAGATCAAATAACTTCCTCACTTAAGACATAAATAATTTAGATAGAATAACTTATAGCTACCAAATTATGTAATGTTAACGATACAATTAGGGTTAGGGTTATAGTTACATTTAGGGATAGGGTCTACAAATAGGGTTTAGGTTAGAAGCAGGGTTAGAATTAGGGTATTCAAAATGTAATATTATTCTAAAGATCAATAGAAAGTACATAAAGTAATTATTTGAGGATGATCATAGATTCATAAAGCCTTGAAGCTCCATACTTCATACTATTTTCAAAGAGGCTACTCAGAGGTTTATACTAAGGGTTAGAGTTTATAATTTTATTTTTAGCTTAACTTAGATTTAATTTCTAATTTTACAATATGTTTTTAAGGTGATGCCAAAGTTCAAGTCCAAGTCATGATTTAGTTTGGATAAAGTGAATGTGATGACAATACACAAACAATAAATAACTCAAGTCCAAGTGAATGTGAAATTTAGTTTAGTCACACACACAAAGTGAATGTGAAAGCTAGTTCATACACATCTTGCACACATAAAGTGAATGCCAAAGTTCATTCACATAAACATGTGCACACACAGTGAATACCAAAGCTAACTTTCAAACCTACCCACCCACACAATGAAAACCATAGTTAATTCACACACACATACACTTGACACAAAGTGAACATGAGTGTTTTTGTACACACATAGAGTGAGTGGAAAATCTCATTCACAGACACACACATGCGTGCACACCGGCATACACACACACACTTCACATGAAGTGAATGCCAAAGTTAAGTTTCAAACATGCACATAATGAATGTCAAAGTTTATTCACACACACACACAACGAAAGTTAAAATTTATTCAAACACACAAAGACTCACAATGAACATCATTGAAGTTTGTTTGTAGACACATTTCACAAAAAAGTGAAAATCAAAGTTTATTCATACATCACACAAAATGATATCCAAAGTTCATTCCTGGACACACACAAAAAGGAATGTTAGTTCTTTTAAGCACATTCCACATAAAGTGAACATAAAAATTCATTCATACACTCTACACAAAATGATATCCAAGGCTCATTTGTACACACACAAAATAAAGAATTTCAAATCTTTCAATTGTATTCTAAACAAAGTGAACATCAAAGTTCATTCATACACTCCATAAAATATGATAGTTGAAGTTCATTCACTCCACAAAATGTGTTAGCTTAAGTTCTTTCATAAATAAATAAAACTAAATGTAAAAGTTCTTTCAAGCTCACATAGATACACAACAAATTCAAAATTTGGTTCAAACACATACACCACACAAAGTGAATACCAAAATTATTTTTTAAAAACACACACCAAAAGTGAATGCCTAAATTAACTTCCCACAAACAATTTACATAAACAAACAGTGAATATGCCAATGTTCAAACATAATTAATTCACACAAATTTAGTACAAGCATGCATTAACACTTAAGTTCAAACATTCCAAACTCCGAACACATTCATAAAGTGGGTGCCAAATTTATAAAACATGGCAAAGTTCAAATACACACACTAGACAAAGTGAATGCCCAAATTAAATTTCACACACAATTTACACAAAATGAATGCCAAAGTTAAAACAAACACTTCACACATAGAAAGTGAACATGTGCCAAATTTTAAACATGCTTCATGTACAAAGTTAGTTCAATCACACACAAGTAAACACCCGAGTTCAAATATGCCAAAAAACAAACACACACAAAGTGAATGCCAAAGTTAAAGAACACTCTTCACATAATGTTAGTTCAATAACTTCACACATAGTTGATTTAAACGCACACTTCATGCATATATGTTTTTTTAAAGTTATTTTGTACAATGCTTGGTTGATAGGAAATTAGTAACATGGATTTTTATTATCCTACATTATTTAGGTACTGCACAGTTCACCTAATCTCTTGATTGCTTAGAATTTATTTAGTTCATTCATGATTTACTTCATGTGCTTATTATTTTAATACCACTTAATTATTTTTATTTGCAAAAAAATAATTGAATTTCTTATTGTATTTATAGCCTTGTCTACAACAACTACATGTAATGGCTTTCCATAAAAATAAAAATATAAACTATTTAGTGATAGACCTATAAATATTTGTGCCTATCGGCCATTTGATAGCACCTTTGGTGCTTTTACTAGTATGTATGCTTTGTGTCAACTGTGTATGCATTGTGTTTGGCATGTATTACCTTTTTGTGTCACATGTCTTCCGTATATATTCTTATGTATGCTTTTAGTAATCCATGTATGTGAATTAATGTTGCAATGTCTTGTGTGTTTGATATCTCTTTGCTTATGTTTGTGACATTAGGATCCTAAGTTTTGGGGCTACTTGTAGTCCACAACTTGGTGGAATTCTTTGGCCTTCTATGCTTGAGTTTTTCATCCATCCTTTAGTATGAGTTCAAACGTAAGTCCATACCCACACTAAAGTGGGGGCTAAATTTTATAGAGTAAAATGTGTACACTAGAATTTTACACTTAGTTTAGCACCTGATCGGACCTATTTTGTTTCCTTTGTTAATCATGACCTATTTTAACACCTTTTAAAATGATGAAATCTCGATCCCAATAAATAAACATGACAAAATCAACTTACTACTAGACTAAGACCACTATATTTGGCACTCCTTGGAGTTTGTGGGCTAAAGGACTAGGGTGCCCAAGCGCCCTGGTCCCACTTGGGACCTTTAGTCCTACTTTGTAGTGTCAACTTAGGACACTTCTTTAATTTGTATTTGTTATCCTAATTAAGTTTTATTTGTTGTTAATGAGTGGGAATGCATATTTAAAAGAGTGTTGTAGTTCATTTCATACACTAGATGACACCTAGAGGATTAATGCTAAGTTTGATCTCCTATTGTGCTCTATGCTAAAGTGTTCTTCATGCTTGGGAGTGTTATCTACTTGTGGAATCTCTTGATTTGGTTTGCAAGATTTGAAGGAAGTTTAAAGCCCTCTTTGTCACTCTCCTTTGTTGGTGTAGGATCTTGAGTCATCTTCATCAACTAATGTCATATCTTTTGTGGTTATCATCATCATTATCATTCATTCTCTATCATATTATCACAAATCTGGCATTTATCCTCCTAGGGCACATACTCTTGGATCTAATCATTGATCTAGTGGATGTGGGAACACCAACATGGGGTTTGACTAAGGAAAGCCCTTAAACACAACACAACCTTTTAATCTTTCCTTGTGTGTAGGTCAGAGAAACTGGTTTTGGGAGTTAATTTCTGGGAAGAAGGAAAAGTAGACAAGTATAGGTCTAGTGACATCTAAGATTATGATAAACCCTAGAAAATACCTAGGGCACCCAAGCACCCTAGTCCTGGGCATTTTGGCTACAAGATCTAGGTTCTGATCTTCTTCTGATCTCTATTGTGCTTTTTGTTTCCTAATATTTTCTTCTGGTAGTTATTTATAGTCTAATCTTCATCTTCTAGAGTTTGATCATTAGTTTTAGCTTGCTTGCTTGACTTTGGTTGAACTTGGTTGATCCATCTATATACAACAAAAGGGTAGAACCTCTATAGTTTGGCTCCCCCCCTTAGTTAGAAGCCAAGCTCAGTTTGTGCCCCAATGTTTGTAGAAGACGGTTCTGACCTTGTTTAACTTCTTAGGCTAGATCACTCTTTTCTACTTAACAATTTGTTGGCCTAGTGTAACAAGAGTTAGATAAATGTTATAGTATTTTAATTCATTACAAAGGGTTTTTTAATGGTCCTTTGTTGTTTCATGTGGGCTATTATATTTTTGGTATAGATTATTAAGCATGAATAGTTGGATATATCTTTATTTTTATTTTACACATGGAAGTATTGTTCTATTGGTGGCTTCTAGGTGTGCTCTCTTCCTCACTGCAGTTTGTGAATTTTTTACTCAATGGAGTACGGATCAATTTAGAAGGTGAAAGACCAAACATATTTAAATTTATCCATGTCTCCTATTAGTTGAATAGTATTTGTTTATGTCTCAAATTCTCTTGAGATCCAAGAAATTACAAGCATAAAAAGGTAAGAGGAAGAATTGGTTTCATTTGTTTATGAAAGGTTTGTAGTTGAACTAGTTTGTATTCCTAACACTCATAGGTTTGGTATGAAGGAATGTATTAACATATTTAGTGACACCTTTCATCCTTCGAAAAGTCTTCTCCCACTTGAGTTTAAATCTAGGTAGTAGAATTAGACCTTTGAGTGGGAGAATATCATTTAGGCTCCATATGTAGTAGATGTTACATACAAAAATTCTAATAAGGATAAGTATCTGACCTCAAATAACTAGCATGATGTGGTAATTTGTAAGGATTTTTTGTAATTGTCGTGCTATACATGTATGATATAAAGAGGTAGAAATTTTGGTTGTCCATTTCATGAAAAGCATGTTGGATAAATAGTAATTATGTATGCCAGTGATCAGTTTAATGGATCAATTCATGAAGGTTTAAATATTAATATTGTGCATACAAATAATTAAGTAGAGGAACATGAATATAGTTTTTTTCTTTTATATCTTCCATGCTTGATCTCCATTGAATATTCAATACTAGTAAAGGCCTTGTTACATGTATTAGTGCAAATGAGAGAGAAAATTAGGCTTTCAGTTAAGGATGAATCTACTAATAATAATGACATCATGGACAGGATTTTTAGTCGAAAGGACTTCCTTTAACATATTCTAATGTTAGTGATCATGTGGATGCATAAGACTATCATTTTCTTTGGTGAAAGGTTTGTAATCATTGACATAATAAATGGAGGTATAGTTTTTATTCAATACACTTGTGACCACTTGAATTTTTTTATCACAATTATAATGTAGCCCCTTTTATCATCCATATCACATTTTATCCTTGGTGAAGCATTGAACTGGAGTGAATTTTCTAGAATATTGTAGAATAGGGCATGGTGGCGCGATGTTCTTGAAAGGAGTATTTGAAAAATGATGTTGAGTAATAATATTATACTCTACAAGTTTGACTAAACCCAAATCTTCCATCATGTCATTTGGTTTAATCATTTTGACCTCAAAGTGGATTGAATGCTTAAGGATATTGATGAAGAAACTTTTGAAAAAAGAGTTAGACAAGTTGTTAGTGTGATTGGCTAGTTGCTCAACTTCACTTTGATATTCCTAAACTATACTAGTTTCATGGACCTTTGTAAGAGCATTGGTAAAATCCTCATAACAACTATGGTCAAACCAAACCAACAAGAGATTGAAAAAGGTTTCTCAATTAGGTTCATGAATAACCTTGAGATATTATTGGCACCATTGGATAACTTATTTTTCTATATGGAGGATACAATAGGTATCTTATTCACTAGAGAAGCGATATGTAGACTAATGTACTATTTATCTCTATCCTAGCCACTAGTAGGATCGTTGCCATCAAATTGAGGAAAATCTAATTTTTGTCCATGTGGCATAGAAAAAATGGATTTCCACCATCTAATGACCAATCATTATGGAAGTGAATATTGAGTGATACATTTTGAGAATTAAGAGCATGAACCATCTATGTCAATTTTGAAACATGATTCTCCAATTTAACAAACTTTTTGTATATTTTGTGAGCACTAGAGTCTAGGTAGATACAACCATGAACTAGGTGGGTGTTAAAAAAGTTCCTAGAAAAATTTATTGAAGTGACTAGCATAACAATACAATTCTAATTGGATAATATGATGGAAATGAAAAATAGGAAAAAAAAAATTTAAGACTTTTTAGATCAGGTTTTTTTGATTCTAGATCCCTCTAGGGGAAAATATTTAGAATTATTTTCTTTTCAATATTTGAATCAGAGTCCAACTGTCCCATCCTAGATTTACTATCTCCTACTATTTCAAAAAAATTACCTATAGTTGCTAGAAAAAAAATGATGAAGGAGCATCCGAAAGCATTCAAATTAGTTGGGACAGTTAACAGTGAGTTGCAGAGTGCCGGGGAGAGTGACCTTGGAGATTACCACATTTTACTACATTTACATATCAAAGGTTACAGAGTTGGACTTAGCATCTAGACATCAACATCTTCATCATATCCAAAATTTAGATCATTTGGGTTCGTTTCCGGAAAGATATCACTATTAGAAGATTACTTATTTTCACCTATTTTCACATAGTAGAGTAGACAGTATTCAATGAAGTCTACTTGTTTGTAGAGAAATCCCATGACTTGTGGAGCTAAAAGGTGTTGTGATGTTCACAACACACCCCATTTTACTCCTTAGCAAAATGAGGACCCCTGCTATCGCTGTTGCCTTTGCTTTTTGTGTGTGTTGTTTTGCTTGGTGGTAAAGGGAAAAAGAGGGTTAAGATTGCAAACTTTGTTAAAAATGAAGAAAAAATGCATTTTCAATACCAGGGCATGATGTGGTTGGATTCCTTGCAAAAAAAGAGCTAGGGTTGCTTTTTGAATCATCTTAAAATTTGCTATATTTTGCAAGTTATGATCATTTTGGTAAAATATACATTCAGGTTTGTATATTGCATTCATATACAGGGCCATTGTTTTTTTCTTTTTTCCTTTTATGCATTTGATGAAAGTTTTGATATATACATACAGGTGGACCCGAAGTGGTTTTAGGTTAAGGAAAATTGTTGGTTTTAATCCACTTTGTATCTCACGTTTGTATGTCTGGCAGGTGAAATATACAGGGCACTTCATGCATGCGCAGACCCGAGTTTATTAAAAAAGGGGGGATTCTTGTATGTATCCATGCTTGTATGTAGAGTTGGATACAAAGTGAGCAGTGCATGTATCCCCCCCTATCGGCGTAACTTTTGGTATCGGTGAAGTTTTGTTTTGCCTTGCCGATAGGCAGTGTTACGTCGATAGAGGGAAACAAAGAGTATCGGTGGGAGTATCTTGTGTTACGCCGATGGATGAGGAAAGACTTAGCCGAATGAAAAAAGACATTGGCTAGACGATGGCGATCGGTGGAGAAAATAATGCCCGTGTCGATAGGCAATGTCATGCCGATGGAAGGAAAGAATTTAAAGGCATCGGCGGGAGATATCTTACGTCACGCCGATAGAAAGAAACAAAGGGGTACCGATAACGGGAGAAGGATATCGGCCTGATAATGGAGATTGTTATAAAGTTTTGAGCCCTCACCAATATCTTATGTCATGCCGATGGGAAAGAAACACAAGTCAATAAGGCCATCGGCGTAATGTGGGTGATCAGGATGAAGTTTCTAGCCCGCACTGATGAACGTAGGTCACGCCAATGGATGAGGAAAGACTTAGCCGAATATTGAAAGGGCCGTATCAGCCAAACAAAAGCAATCCGTATGATAATTTTTGGACTCACCGATGGGTGGATCTCACACCGATAGGCAGGGAAAGACATAGCAATGGAATTTGAGGGTATTTTAGAGCCCAACTGCATATTTTTTTGGTCAATAGTGGTTGACCCGACTATTTTGGACACTGTATATCCATTTATTTTGGACGCGATTTCCACAGATTTGGGGCCCGATTTCTACGTCCACATAGTCATGACTTTTGGCAACTGTTTTTCCTTCCTGCAGGTTTTTTAAGGACAGTAGTTATTGCTTATCAATTTTTTTTGCAGGTTTGCAGTTGAGGAAGGTAGCTGAAGCTTGATGGCGGTGACATCACGAAGGAGGAAGATAAGGATGAAGGGTGAGGAAGTCAAAGGTCTTCATTGATGAAGACAAAATGTAGTTGAAACATCATCACGACAGACAAATAGAAGTTACTATTAAGCTGCTAGGGTTTCCAAGTGGCATATTTCACCCAGATTAGATGTATACTCAGAGGTATTTTAGGAGATTTGATCTCCAGCATTTATTGTTGTAATTAGAGGTTTGAACCAGGGTTTAAACTAGAGGTTTTGAGCTGTATTGAGGACAATCAAAGTCTATATATTGTGCCTCTATGCACTATAAAACTTTACATAGGGGCTACATAGAAATTTGTAGTAGCAAGAATCTGTGAAAACAACATTTTAGTTTAGTTTAGAAGTAGAAGAAGGAGGTCACCTGTGTCTGCAATAAGGAATGCGTGGAACATCTAGCTTCCTTACTGTATCTGTAAAGCTTGTAAGTTTTCTGTAGTTTGGTCAATGAAGCTAAGAGTCATTCAGACATTGTAAATCTTATATGACTGTCTGTTTCTAATACAATTGAATCTAGAATTCTGCATCTATCTTCTGAGTGTTTTCTTGCCCTTCTTTGTGTTTGAAACATTTTCTCTTAGAGCTTGCAATTTTAAGTGTATGTTTGTGAAAATGCTCAGAACTGACACTTAGGGTTTTGTCTATGGATTTGATCAAGTTACTGCAATACTTATACAGTGGATAATAGAACAATTAGATCCTTTGGTAGAATGAATGGAGTTTAGATTAGATCTTTCTAACTTTTCCCAACCCATCTGAAAATACTTAGCTCAAAACATAGAAATTTGAAGGAAATTTGTCTCATATTTGAAGAAACATGAACAACAAAGTTTGAAAGTAGACAAGTTTTCATAAATATAAAGAGAAGAAAGCTGCAATAATTCAAGAAGACCATTCAAAAGTTTTGCAGCATAGTAATATTTTATGCAAAAGGAATGAACAACTTGCTAATATTTATGATCTTTTTTTGCATAGTTTGAGTCCAATTAATCATTAAGAAACCCTAAACTACATAAGGCCCCTTGAACATTATAGCTTCATATTGACCAACTGAATTTGTCCAACAGGTCAAGACCTGACCATATTAAACTTGGGATTAAGTGAATCTTAACCGATTCCTTCATGTCTTTCAAGTCAGTTTTGGTTCATTTTATGTGAATTTTAACTAATTGTTATGATTGCATCAAAACCATCATCAACAGTTTTCTGGCGCTAGAAGGAGGGCCTGACCTAAGTTAGGGTTTGTTTGAAACTGGCTAATAACAGTGATAGAGTGACCAGGTCTAGATCCAGTTCAGGGGATATTTTTGTGCAACTACCTGATACAAGGCAAAGTAAGAACCCTTTGATTTGGAATCCTAAAATATCGCAAGTAGGAAGTTCATCTGGAACACCTCCTAGGTCACCTTTTAACATATGTAATATTGTAAGTCCTGACAGATCACTATTTAGATCTTTAAATCTTGGTTCAGGTACTCCTAGAGGTCCTAATCCTTCTATAAATCCTATCCCACCAAAAAATCTAGGTATTCCTACAAGTTCAGGTCAAGCTCAAACACCTGCAATGGCTTATTTCAATGTCCATTCTCCTATTACATTCGCTAATTATAATGAGATGCCCAAAAATCTAGAAAAGATATGTCCTAAATACCAGTTACACTAAGATCCAAAAGACCACATCAAAATATTTAAGGAAGCATGCTTTAGAGCCAGATTAGAACATGAGGACGTTGTGTGTAGATTGTTTCCCTACACTTTTAATGAACAAGCCTCTAACTGGTATGTAAACTTACCCAATAGTTACATTTCTTCTTGGTCACTTATGTAAGAAGCATTTCTGTCAAGATTTAGAGGACCTATTGATCCTTACATCTTGTATCGTATATTAGCTACCATAAAATGAGGTGAGGGAGAGCTAATTGATAATTTCAATCACATTTTTCAAAAGGCCTACTCTAGGCTGATGGCCCCTTACATCGTGGATGATGATACCTTGTTGGCTATGTACTATGCAGCCTTAGATCCTTTAAATGCCATGTTTGTCAAAAGAAAACCTGACATAGATTCAATATCCAAAGCCTATAAAGAGGCAGCCTCAGTAAATCAAGAGATGAGGCACACAACTTGTAGCCCATTTGTTAATGGAGGAAATTTTGGAGCACAGAATCAGGCACAACCATGAAATGGAGTCCCTATGCATCACACTCCATTATTAAATCCGGTTCCTTCTTACACACCTATGTACAGTCCTACCCCAATCCAAGCCATAGCTCCTTACATGAGTAACACTTCTAATAACAGTCAAAATAATGGTCAGCCTTTCTTCCAACCTCCTAGGGATACAACTGTGGCAAAATCACAAGAGGAGAGGGAAGAAATTAAAGAGATCACTGCACATTTGAAAAGATTGACCAATGAAGTAACACAACTAAGGAATGAGAACCTCTATGGGAGAGGTAACCAGGGATACAATCAAAATCAAAATTATAACCAGGGCCAAAATCAAAACTATAGTTCAAATCAAAATCAGCATTACAATCAGAACTATAATCAGAGCCATACCCAAGATAATAGCTAGGGCCAATGTTCAAATCAGAGTCAAAACTATAATCAACATCAAGGTCATAACCAAGGGCAACCAATGCAAAATAGAGGGCCAGTGATA
Organism: Cunninghamia lanceolata; assembly: GCA_027924645.1. Classification (NCBI taxonomy): domain Eukaryota; kingdom Viridiplantae; phylum Streptophyta; class Pinopsida; order Cupressales; family Cupressaceae; genus Cunninghamia; species Cunninghamia lanceolata. The sequence continues at coordinate 1,843,581 of BSBN01000892.1, forward strand.
GACAATAGGGCCTGGGGTAATAATAACAAAAATTAGAATCAGCCTAGGCCATCCAAAACATGGAACACATGACCAAACAATGGTACTCTAGCTTCTCCTTTTGAGAATATAGATAATCATGACGCAAAACAAACGGTTAGCATCCAAATGGCCAATACATCACTGAAAAATTGGTGCAGATTTCACAATACCAATGCCCATGCTGAGTTTGACTGTCCACAGTTCCATTTAGCAGCTAGCATATTTAATATAGAGGTGCAGCCTCCTACTTCTAAATTTCTCATCCCCAAGTGTAATGAGGTAGTACCCTCAGGGTATGATACAACTTTAGTTTCAGAAACCTTTACCTTTGCAACTACAGAAGAGAAAGAGGATGAATTGTTGGAAGAAGAACCATACTTTTGTGAAAATATTTATCCTGAATTAGCCTTTATATTAAATACTTTTTAGTTTCCCTTTGAAACTAAAAATGAGGTATTAACTGAAATAGAAGAGGTGCAGGCTTTTCAACAGACAAATAAAAACCACACCTACAATTTAAGAAACAACACTAGGCCAAGAGGACCTTTCACCACTTCCATTCCTCCTAACAACTTCAATACACCCCCAGATCAGAACGCTAGCAACAATCTTGCCATACTTAAGGCAAATGCAAATAGTGGAATAGCAGTACAAAAGACCTAAACAAGTAAAACTGAAACGTTAGAAACAACAAGATTAATGAGTTACTTGTTAGAAGAAATAAAGGAAATTAAGGTCAGCATACCTCTGAATGAATTATTGAAAACTCTAGGGATCAGAAACGCTTTTATAAAATCTTTGGATGTATCCATGACAGATGAGGTTGCTGCTGATATAGTTGTTCCTAGTAGAGATTCACCGCCTAAAGAGAAAAGTAAGAAAGTTGAGTTGCCTTCCAATATGAATGTAGCAATGTATGCTGATAAAAAGGATGCTCCTTCTTGCTTGTTAATTGTTAGATTGTGTGGGAAGAACATACATAATTGCATGGTGGACTTTGGTGCATCAGCCAATGTAATGCCCTTAGGGATTTGTAAAACTCTCGGGCTGACTCCCACCAAATCTACCAAGGTTGTCACACAGTTAGATAAGACTGAGGTTAGTGTGATAGGTGAATTGATGAACATTCAGATGCAGCTAGCTTCAGACCTTAGGGTAAGTCAATTTATTGGCATTCAAATAGTGGACATACCTGTGAATTATGGAATGTTGTTAAGTAGGGATTGGTCCAAGACATTAAACGGATATATGGCCACAAACTTTTCACATATGTGGCTACCTTGGAGAGGTGTCCCAAACCAGATTAGAATAGAGGTAGAACCCAGGATGAAACACATGATAACAGAGTATAATCGAATGAATGAAATATTATATGCTACTGTTGAACCTGGCGTCTATAGAATTACTAACAATGGGGTGCAAATTGAAGAGATCATGATGTTAAACATTAGACAAAAACGTGTAAACAAGGAGACAACATTATTCATTAACTCTGATGGAAATTCTTCGGACGAAGAAAATAGTGCAATGGACAAATTTGGCCATGCCATTAGACAAGAGGTGGAAGAATGCATTAAACAAAATCTGCCAATCCAATGTAAACTATATAGGGACAGATGTAGAGTTCACAATAGGCCACATTCTGAGGAGAGTTGTGGAATGTGCAAGGACATCATTGAATATGAATACTAAAAATGCATAAACAGGGTAGAGTTGCAAGAGGAAAATGTGAATCCTGATCAAACACAGAAATACATTCAGGGTGATGTAGTTGCTTTGATTTCAAATTTAGAAGAGGGAATAAAGGACAAGGATAGTTGTCTTTCTGATTTGCAAGCTGAAAATACACATATGCAAGTTGACCAAGCAGAAATACCCATGAATAAATAGACCAGCACCTCACAAGTAATAGAAGAGACGAAGCATGCCAAGGGGAAAGATCAAAAAAGTAAAGATGGCATGTGGACATTAAAATGTGACGGGTCCAAGTCAAAGCAGGGCGCGGGTGCAGGTGTTGAACTTATAGATCCTCAGGGTAAGTCATACCTAGCAGCATATAGACTGCAGTTTTCCTGTAGTAACAATATTACTGAGTATGAAGCCCTAATTTTGGGACTTGTCATGGCCATCAAGAAGAAAGTGAAAATGATCAGGGTGCTTTCAGACTCTGAACTAGTAGTCAGACAAGTAAGAAAGCTATATGCTTGCAATTACAAGAAAATGATTTCTTACAGACATAGAGTATGGGGTTTAATAGATCCATTAGATGCTTTCAACATAGAGTACATCCCCAGAGAGCTGAACCACAGGCCAGATGCACTAGCAGTTGCAGCTAGCACATTAGAACCCTTGACACTGTCAGGATTGAGACAATTTGTTGTTGAGCTAGTTAATGTTCCCAGTATCCTAGACAACGTTACACATTTTCAGGTATTTGGAGGGGATCAACAAATTATTGATTTTCTAACTTGCAATGAGGTATTTGAGGCTCAAATAATTAATGAGCAGGAAAGGCCTAAGATAACATGGGACGAAGAGGATATAATTAACTTGAAGAGCAACTTTTTACCCAAAGGGGTAATTGAACTAGAACATATTTTTGACTTCGATGGAGTAATAAGATAGAAAGATTTACCCAAAATAGAAGGTGGTAAGTGTGATTTACACAACCTAGGGATAGAGAAAAATCCACAAAATGTGCCAATTGGAAAGACTTGCTTTGAGAAAATAAGAAAAGAAATTATTGACGTTCTAAAAGAATACAAACATGTAATAGCATGGACGTATGAAGACTTGAAAACCTATGATACATCCATCATAACCCACGTGATACCTTTGAGACCAGAGGTAAAACCATTCAAGCAGAAACAAAGACTTGTGAATGCCATTCTAGAGCCTTTATTCTTTGAGGAAGTAAAAAAATTGCTGTCTGCTGGAATAGTTTTTCCAGTTAGACATTCAGTCTAGGTAGCTAACCTAGTACCAGTAAGGAAGAAAAATAGAGACATCAGATTATGCATAGATTTTAGAAATTTGAATAAAGTATCTGAAAAGGATAATTATCCTTTGCCTCCCATGGACAAAGTGCTGCAAGCAGTAAAGAGAGCAAAGATGATGTCTTTTTTAGATGGTTTCTCAGGCTATAACCAGGTTTTAATATATAGGGATGACAGATTAAAAACTACCTTCACTTGTAAATGGAGAAATTATGCATATAGAAGAATGCCTTTTGGTCTGATCAATGCAGGTGCCACTTTTCAGAGAGCCATGGACATTGTGTTTTGTGGGTTATCAGGTAAGTGCATTGTTGTGTATATGAATGATTTGATTGTGTATTCCAAGGATGCATCCACTCACGCTGAAGATCTCAGGAAAATACTCAAGTGATGTGAGAGGTATGGAATTTCCCTTAATCCTAAAAAATGTTCATTTGGAGTTACTGAATGTAAATTACTAGGGCATGTCATCTCTAAAGATGGACTATCAATTGACCCAGATAGAATAGAATCAATAAAAAGTTTGCAAATACCAAACAATAGGAAAGAGTTAAAATCATTTTTTTTAAGATTAACTTTGTTCGGAAGTTTATCACGGGTTTTGCAGAAATCATGCAACCATTAAACACCATGTTGAAAAAAGATGCACAGATGGAGTGGACGCCTGTGGCTAGGGCTGCATTCAAAGATATCAAGAGGGCCATTTCTGATGCTCCTATATTGGCGAGCCTAGACTACACCAAAATGTTTTATATCTATTCCTTTGCATCTTCACATTTAGCCATGGCTGCCTTGACACAAAAAGGTGAGGACAATGAAGAAAGGCCCATCGCATTCATGAGCGCACCTTTGAAGGATGCACAGTCGAGATATCTGAATATCAAAAGACAAACATTTGCGTTAATAAAGGCTGTGAAAAAATTTAGGCATTACATTCTGCATAGCTAGATCAAAGCTATAGTGCCAGACGTAGCAATAAAGATGCTATTGATGCAGAACGAACCTGGAGAAAACAGAGCCAAATGGATCACCATGCTGCAAGAGTTTGACATGGAAATTATTCCCATGAAGTTGATCAGAGGGCAGGCATTGGTGCAAACAATAGAAAACACAGACCCAGATCTGATAAAACAGTAGTATGTGCTGAACTCTCATCACATATTAGATTGGCATGGTAATTTAAGTACTTTTCTAATAGCTGGAAAGTACCCAAATAGGATGAAAGCTTCTCAGAGGAGAGCTTTGAAGATTAAAGCACAAAAATATATGGTACAAAGAGGTCTTCTATTCAGGAAGAACCATGATGGAATTTATTTGAGATGTCTAAACAGAGTCGAAGGTGTTGACAGAACTGCATGACAAGTACGGAACCGGTCATGGTTACCATCTAGCTACAACGCACAAGATATTAAGGGCAGGCTATTATTGGCCCACGATGTTTAGAGACACAGAGAGTCACATTAAGAGTTGCCACACCTGTCAAACTGCAACAGATAAGGGAAGAAATCAGGCCAGCCCATTACAACCTATGATTGAATCAAGACCATTTGCACAGTGGGGCCTGGATTTTATTGGAGTCATCAATCCTCCATCTTCTGCAGGACACAAGTTCATACTGACGGTGACAGACTATTGTACAAGGTGGACTGAGGCCACATGCTGCAAGTTTTCCACAATTGAGGTAGTTATCAAGTTCCTTGAAGAAAACATCATCACCAGGTTTGGAACTCCCTATTCATTAGTATGTGATAACGGCCTTGATTTTTCTTCTTTAAAATTTTCCAAATGGGCATTTGAATATGGGATTGTTTTAAAGTTTTCTTCAAATTATTACCCTCAAGGTAATGGATTAGCTGAGTCTACGAACAAGATTTTGTTAGATATAATCAAGAAGTTGATTGCAAAGAATCCTAGAGAGTGGAATAACTTGTTAAAATATGCACTGTGGGTAGATAGGACCAAATTCAAAACAGCTTTAGGTAGTACACCTTATCATTTAGTTTATGGGACCGATCCTATACTTCCAATAAATTTGAGAATACCAATCTGGAAGTTTGCCACTGAGTTTTTAGGCTTTGATAACCATAGGGAAGCTAGGATAGTACAAATGCTACAACTAGAAGAGAAAAGAGGTCAAGCCATCGAGAAATTTGCCAAACACCAAGCAGTAGTAAAGAGGTGGTTTGATAAGAGGGCAAGAGTCAAGACATTTAGGATACTAAACTTAGTGCTGTGCTGGGATAAGGCACATGAAAAGAAGGAGAGTCATGGAAAATTCGATAAACTATGGTTAGCCCCATTGCAAGTCTCAAAAATAATAGGAGACAATACATTTAGACTCAAGACCTTGACAGGGGAAGATGTGCCATTACCAGTTAATGGCCAACATTTGAAACACTACTTCTAGGCCTGAGGTAAAGGGGCAGTCCATTTTGTGTAATATAGTGTAAGTAATGTACAGTTTCCTTTTGCTGTTTCCTTTTTTTAGGATTAGTTGTTTGTATAGTTTTGTTTTATGTTCCTTTCTATTTGTTGTTTTGTTTCTGTTCTTTTGTTTGTACAATCTTTTTTTGCTTTGTTTTTTTTTTCCTTGTATAGTCTGTTGTTTGGTTCATTGTTTTCTCCTCAGCAGGGATCTTTGTTTTTTTCCTTTAGAGTATTAAGGAGCCAGCTAACAACCATTCAAAATAGTATAAAATTTAGAATATTCAGGTTAATTATTTGCAATTTATGTATAGCTTGTTGTGACTGTCATGAATGTAGAGAGTTGTTTACCTTCTAAAATTTTGTATTCAATAAATGTGATTGAGAATTCAAGGAAGGTTTCTCATGATGGCAAACCTAAAATCCTTGGGTTTGTTGAACCTACTAGTGTAGATATTAGGTGAAAACTCCAAGGTCACCGTTGCTACCATTACAATTCTCAGCTTAATTTTAGCAAGTGTTCACTCCTTGCATCATGAAGTTACCACTATAATATCTTGTGAAATCTCTTTCAAACATTGGAAAATATAAAATATAAAATGAATAAAGTGGATTATACTGAAAATCTAGATTAAGCCATCTAAGTAACTCTATCGGGGCTATAGACGCTCGCTGGTAGTGGGGCTCTACTTAGGAGAATTGTAACGATAACCTTGCCAGGGCTATAGATGCTCGCTAGTAGCAAGGCTCTATCCGGTTGGCTATGAGGGAATATCCTCAACTACGTAGGCTAATGTCAGTCACTAGTTTATTCAACCGATCTTCAAGATGAGGATAATTAATCACGTGCACATACTTAAACTGAAAATGAAAATTCATGCACCCTTATTGAATGCCTTATGTCTCAAGTCGAATAACAATTTGCAAAAAAGATAGTTAGAAGTTATGGATTTATTTCATTTAGTTTTCTTAAATGCTTTGAATTTAATTATTTTGTTTGGTTGCTAGTTGTTGTGATGCTCACAACATGCCCCATTTTACTCCTTAGCAAAATGAGGACCCTTGCTGTCGCTGTTGCCTTTGCTTTTTGTGTGTGTTGTTTTGCTTGGTGGTAAAGGGAAAAAGAGGGTTAAGATTGCAAACTTTGTTAAAAATGAAGAAAAAATGCATTTTTAGTACTAGGGCATGATGTGGTTGGATTCCTTGTGAAAAATGAGCTAGGGTCGCTTTTTGAATCATCTTAAAATTTGCCATATTTTGCAAGTTATGATCATTTTGGTAAAATGTACATTCAGGTTTGTATATCGCATTCATATACAGGGCCGTTGTTTTTTTTCTTTTTTCCTTGTATGCATTTGATGAAAGTTTTGATATATACATATAGGTGGACCCGAAGTGGTTTTAGGTTAAGGAAAATTGTTGTTTTTAATCCACTTTGTATCTCACATTTGTATGTCTGGTAGGTGAAATATACAGGGCACTTCATGCATGCGCAGACCCAAGTTTATTAAAAAAGGGGGGGATTCTTGTATGTATCCATGCTTGTATGTAGGGTTGGATACAAAGTGAGCAGTGCATGTATCCCCCCTATCGGCGTAACTTTTGTTATCAGTGAAGTTTTGTTTTGCCTTGCCGATAGGCAGTGTTACGCCGATAGAGGGAAACAAAGAGTATCAGCAGGAGTATCTTGTGTTACGCCGATGGATGAGGAAAGACTTAGCCAAAGGAAAAAAGACATCGGCCAGACGATGGTGATCAGTGGAGAAAATAATGCTCGTGCCGATAGGCAATGTCACGCCGATGGAAGGAAAGAATTTAAAGGCATCAGCGGGAGATATCTTACGTCATGCCCATAGAAAGAAACAAAGGGGTACCGATAATGGGAGAAGAATATCAGCCTGACAATGGAGATCGGTATAAAGTTTTGAGCCCTCACCGATATCTTATGTTATGCCGATGGGAAAGAAGCACAAGTCAATAAGGCCATCGGCGTAAGGTGGGCGATCGGAATGAAGTTTCTAGCCCGCGCTGATGAACGTAGGTCACGTCGATGGATGAGGAAAGACTTAGCCAAATATTGAAAGGGCCATATCGGCCAAACAAAATCAATCGGTATGATAATTTTTGGACTCGCCGATGGGTGGATCTCACACTGATAGGCGAGGAAAGACATAGCAATGGAATTTGAGGGTATTTTAGAGCCCAACTGCATATTTTTTTGGTCAATGGTGGTTGACCCGACTATTTTGGACGCTGTATATTCATTTTTTTTGGACGCGATTTCCACAAATTTGGGGCCCGATTTCTACGTTCACACAGTCGTGACTTTTGGCAGCTGTTTTTCCTTCCTGCAGGTTTTTTAAGGACAGTACTTATTGCTTATCCATTTTTTTTGTAGGTTTGCAGTTGAGGAAGGTAGCTGAAGCTTGATGGTGGTGACATCACAAAGGAGGAAATCTGATCTCACAGTAGAGGAAGATATGGATGAAGGGCAAGGAAGTGAAAGGTCTTCATTGATGAAGACAAAATGCAGTTGAAACATCATCACGATAGACAAACAGAAGTTACTATTAAGATGCTAGGGTTTTCGAGTGGCATATTTCACCCAGATTGGATGTATACTCAGAGGTATTTTGGGAGATTTGATCTCCAGCATTTATTGTTGTAACCAGAGGTTTGAACCAAGGTCTAAACTAGAGGTTTTGAGCTGTATAGAGGACAATCAAAGTCTATATATTGTGCCTCTATGCACTGTAAAACTTTACACAGGGGCTACATAGAGATTTGTAGCAACAAGAATTTGTAAAAACAACATTTTAGTTTAGTTTAGAAGTAGAAGAAGGAGGTCACTTTTGTCTGCACTAAGGAATGCGTGGAACATCTAGCTTCCTTACTGTATCTGTAAAGCTTGTAAGTTTTCTGTAGTTTGGTCAATGAAGCTAAGAGTAATCCAGACATTGTAAATCTTATATGACTATCTGTTTCTAATACAATTGAATTTGGAATTCTACATCTATCTTCTGAGTGTTTTCCTGCCCTTCTTTGTGTTTGAAACATTTTCTCTTAGAGCTTGCAATTTTAGGTGTATGTTTGTGAAAATGCTCAGAACTTACACTTAGGGTTTTGTCTATGGATTTGATCAAGTTACTACAATACTTATACAGTGGATAACAGAACAATTAGATCCTTTGGTAGAATGAATGGAGTTTAGATTAGATCTTTCTAACTTTTCCCAACCCATCTAAAAATACTTAGCTCAAAATGTAGAAATTTGAAGGAAATTTGTCTCATATTTGAAGAAGCATGAACAACAGAGTTTGAAAGTAGACAAGTTTTTATAAATATAAAGAGAAGAAAGCTACAATAATTCAAGAAGACCATTCAAAAGTTTTGCAGCATAGTAATATTTTATGCAAAAGGAATGAACAACTTGCTGATATTTATGATCTTTTTTTGCATAGTTTGAGTCCAGTTAATCATTAAGAAACCCTAAACTACATAAGGCCCCTTGAACATTACAGCTTCACATTGACCAACTAAATTTGCCCAATAGGTCAAGACCTGACCATATTAAACTTGGGATTAAGTGAATCTTAACCGATTCCTTCATGTCTTTCAAGTCAGTTTTGGTTCATTTTATGTGAATTTTAACTAATTGTTATGATTGCATCAAAACCATCATCAACAAAAGGAACATCATTCAAGGAAGTTGAGGACCTAGCTAACCTTCATGGATATCCACACAAAGTTCCATTCACTAGCAGAGCAATACCTTATGTTTAGGTCCAACCTATCCATGTCTACACATTTCATGAGACAATTAACTCTTGGTTGACTTGACAATGTTATGAAGGCTTGTAGAGGATATAAATGAAGGATAAATGTTTGTTTCAAAAGGAAGGAGGGGTGATCAAGTATACGAAGTTATGAAGCAAGATGATGAGTTGTTTTGATCCAAAGAAGTAGCAATAACCAAAGAAGAGAGAAGAGCAAAGAGTAGAAGAAGTTGCAGAGTAGAGAATTGAGAGGTAGAGGAAAGAAATTGTGGAAGAGTGTTATTGTGTGAATCTTTTGTAATCCTGGGCTATGGCCTAGCATCTAAAAAGCACTAGAGGTACATGTAATGTGATTTGAGACTATAATATAATGAGGAATAAGCTTTGAAGGCTAGGTTTTTCCCTTTTAGGGTTTTCCCAGGGTATATATTGTGTCATGTACTTATGAATATCTCTTTCTTTCTATTGTTAAATATAGACTTCCATTACATCTCTGTTTGATCGTGTTGTTAGTAGATTAAGGCTGTATGGTTGGACAGTCCCTCATTGGACCCTCCTACCTTGGCTGCATTAAATGGTATTAGAGTTGGTTGTGAACCTGCTGGGATGGTTGTGAATCTATTGGGAAGGAAGCCAAAATTGAACGAAGTGTGAAATCCTAGAAGTAACAAGTCTCACTGCTGAAAAATATCAAGGCAAGAAAGATTTCGATAAGCTTTTCAAATTAAGTTGTTTATCTAATTTGTTTCAATGGGGAAGATTTGAAAAAGGATGAAGAAAGGAAATGAAAACCTAATATGTGAAAAAGATATTTTGGAAGAAGAATTGTGTGAAATCAAAAGGTGTAATTCAAAATTGATGGAAGGGATCAAAGAACTAGGAGAAGACAAATATGATGCTCCTAAAGAAGAATTGGAAAATGTAAAAAGGAGGAATAAAAACTTAGAAGCAGAGTTGAAGTTATTTGAGTATGTTGAAAATGGTTTTGAAGAATTGGAAGAAGGATTCAAGTTGTTTGAGAAGGTAGAAAAGAGGAATAGAGATCTAGAGAGAAATTTAGAAGAGCTGAAAAAGGAAAGCAGTCTACAGAAAAGCAAAATATCAGGGTTGAAGGAACATGTTAACCAGTGAGAGTACTCACTTGTAGCATGCAGAAAAGAGAATGATAGTTTGAGATCTAAGCCTGAACTTTGTGATATTTCTTGTGATACTAATGAATTGTGTGATGCTGTAGAAGCTTCTTTAGAAAATAAAGTTGAAGGTGACAGTGTAACTTGTTATGTCAAAAAATGTCCCCTTGAGGGCTTTTCCCTCTTAAGGTTTAGCTCCTGGGTCTTTAGAATGCATTTAGATCATATTGCATGTTAATTTTGAATTCCAATGAGAAAACCATGAAGTCTTGTGGAAAATAGGACCTAGGGAGTGCTATTTTGATGACTCCTACCTAAAATAGGGCGGAGGACTTAGGCACCCACGGCCTAGTCTTGCCCTATTTTGGGTCAAGCCCTAATTTGAAGTGTTGGTTATATGACCGTTGTTAGGTTCTAGGCTAACACATAAAGTTTGAATTATGAAGTTCTTTGTGGGAATGTGTGTAGTTACATATATAAGTATGTTTAGGTTTTCATTTTTAAACTAGAAGATGATTGTGAACTTTATGCTTACTTGTGATTTTAGAGCATCCATGATATTCATTGTTGCAGAGTAAGAGCATTGTTATTGTGTTTGTTATTGTAGGTTTGGCTTCATCTTCTCATGTGATTGAAGAGCCTTCATTTATGTGAGATCTAAACTTCTAAGGTGACATTTGTTTGTGTTTCAATCATTTATCATTTGGATTTTGCCTCTATCCTGCAAGGATATACACTCTCATCTAACAACAGTGTTAAGAAGACTTGAATGTCTCTCCGAGGCTTGTTTGGGGCAAGCCTCTAAACACCACAACCCCCAACCACACTCCTTTGTGATTGTAGGTTACAGGTATTGAGTTTTGTAGAGCGAAGTTGTAGAGGAAGGTTGCAGATGACAAGGATTCAAGATCTGAAAGAAAGAAGTGAAGTAGAGCATTTTTAGGACATGGGTGCCTAGGGCAATGTCCTCTAGAGTTTTAGACATGGGAATAAGAGTTACATGGACATTCTGTATCTGAAGGAGCTTCTACATCCTGAGAATCAGCCTGCCTTGGACTAGGGTGCCTAGGGCAGTGTCCTCCACATTCTGAGTGACGAAAATAGACAGAACAATGATTATCAGTACCGGAAGGAGTTTTGCATTTTGCAAAGAAAACAATACCTTGGAATTGAGTTCTTAGGGCATTGTCCTTGAATATTCTAAATTACAAACTTTAAAAAATGGCCAGTTATTAATCTTTGTCCTCTTCCTAAATTTGTAAGCATTTGTCTGAATTTACCAGTTTATTCACTGTTTTGCATAATTAGGGTTTCTTACATATTTGTGGATTACATTAAGGCATTAATTAGCAATTTCTAAGTTTCTACATTGTTCCAGTGATAGCCCAATGTGTTAGGTGAATGCTCTCTCTTAGTAGATATTCAACTCAGTTGATATGTCCTTGAATGTTTTTTGTGAAAGGAGGATCTAAACCCATCAAACCCTTAAAACAAATTAAACCCCATCTCAACTTTTTCACACTAAACATTTTGGTGAACCTGACGTTGTTCAAACTACATTTTACCATGTTTACACATTAGAGGCTATGGAACTGGACTTAGCATCTAGACATCATCATCTTCATCATATCTGAAATTTAGATCATTTAGGTTTGTTTCTAGAAAGATATCACTATCAGAAGATTACCTATTTTCACAAAGGAGAGCATAAAATGTTCAGTGGAGTCTAATTGGTTGCGAAGCAATCTCGTGACATACAAAGCTTAAAGGAACATCATTCAAGGAATTTCAGGACTTGGCCAACCTTCATGGAGATCTACACAAAGTTTCATTCACTCACCAGCGAAGCAATACCTTATGTTTAGGTCTGACTTATTCGTGTCTACACATTTCATGAGACGGTTAACTCTTCGCCAACTTGACAATGTTATGAAGGATTGCAAAGGATATAAATGAAGGATGGATGTTTTTTTCAAAAGGAAGGAGGGGTGATCAAGCATACAAATTTATGAATCAAGATGATGAGTTGTTTTGATCCAAAGAAGTAGCAAGAACCGAAGCAGGGAATAGAGAATTGAGAGGTAGAAGAAAGAAATTGTGGAGGATTGTTATTGTAAGAATCTTTTGTAACTGTAGGCTGCAGCTTAGCATCTAAAAACCTCTAGAGGCATATGTAATGCGATTTGAGACTATAATATAATGAGGAATGAGCTTTGAAGGCTGGGTTTTTCCCTTTTAGGGTTTTCCCAGGGTATATCTTGTGTCATGTACTTATGAATGTCTCTTTATTTTTGTTGTTAACTATAAACTTCCTTTGCATCTGATTGAGCATATTGTTAGTAGTTTAAGGCTGCAAGGTTGGACAATCCCTCATCAAACCCTCCTACCTTGACTACAATAAAAACTATCTACTTTTCAAAGATAAACACTATATGTTGTTGTAAAAGTCACTTCCTTTTGCATGTATGGTAATAGCTTCTTAACATATGGTTATCCATTCAACATGAATGGTTATTCCTTCAACATATACTATTCTATCCTATACCTACTAGATTTGAAGGAAGACATTGACTGGTGGTTATTTCTTCCTATATCCAAATATCCCAAGATGGAAGCATGGAAGGAGGAGTAAAACATGGAAGGCTATTAGAGGGTGTGGCTTATTTGTGAGATAAAAAATATATAGATCTAAATGGATATAGTATACTGCAAGTAACTTTTGATGGATAATTACTTACCGATGCATCATATGTTATAAATGACCATTGGCTTCTTAGGGATAAATTTCAAAAATACGAAGGGATCTTTTGATATACTCAAAGTTATATGGAAGCACAAGACCATTTACAGTGTCCATTTGATGGGGTGACTTATTAAATCAAGGCTTCCCTCATTCACTAGAAACCTATATGGGGAATCTAGCTATGCCCAAAATGACATATATATTATGTGATTATTTAAAAACCCCTACTATATAGTTTAATCTATTTTTACACCAACTAATGCCAATTGAGACACCAACATATTGAATGCTTTTAGGTGGTTTGCAATTCATCTACCCTCTTCCATTCTCAAGGAGTACAACTACTTCATCAAGAAAATCTTGTTCACTAAAGATTTAGCTTGATATATCTCACCAAGTTTCTTCTATAGTTTCTTCATAGAGGACTCTTCATGGACATTGATTAAAATAGAGTCTACCAAACATAATCTTGTTAGGAATTTAGATTTAGATTCCATAACATCATATTGAGTAGCCAAAGTAGCATATGTAGGCCTTCAAACATGTTCATCAACAACGTCCGACAAATCTTGATCAATTAACAGATCTTCCATCTTCATCTTCCACATCTCAAAATTATTACTAGATAATTTCTCTACATCTATTCTCCCTGATGTGCATGCCATCTCAAAATTCCTGCAACAACATCACAAAGTATATTATAGATAAGCTTCCACTCAAAACTAGATTACTTAAAAAAACCCAACAATCCAATACTGAAACAAAAGGTGATCAATCTCTGATACCACTTGTAAGGAAGATAAGGTAGCATGACAACTTCCTACACTAATATTGAGAGGAGGGTTATGCAAAACTTTCCAAATCTTTAAATTATTTACAAAAATTATATAGATATAAAAATAAATAGCAATTATACCATAACACAATGATTTACATGGGGAAAACCCTTTCGGGAGGAAAAAAACCCCACTCCAAAAGTAGCCCAATATAGTATTCATAAATTTTAACAAGATTACAATATAATTGCAAAGAAAGATTTCACATGAGTATCACCAACCAGAGATCCAGAGGTAACTAAATGTTATCAATAAGACTCTCACACTCAACCTCTATCTCAAGCACCTAATATACAGGAGATACAATACATGAAACCATCAAACAATAATTACAAAACCATGAGCTAGAACCACCCAAAAGTGGCACTCAAATCCTTAGGGTTGCATTATCTCCAACCAAAGATGCCTCATGATCTGCTATAACATGCATCGACATGTGTAACTCCCACTTATATCTCTTTTCTGTGTCCAACACGTTTTTACATTTTTCAATATGGGAGGCCCAACTTTAAGAGGCCACAATTTTTTATACAAAAGGATGATTGGGTCTATTTTTTTAAATTGAAGAGCTCAAAGACATCTATGCATTGGACACCCTTGATGGTGGTGCAAATGACTTGTAAATTTTATTTTGTCCAAAGACCAACTCTATAGCCCATAAATTGAGTTTTTATAACAAAAAAATTACATTTTTTGTAAATGCAAGGTTGAGACACCTTTCCTAAGACATATGACCACACGTTTACATGAATGTCAAAATTTGACCATTAATAGTAAAATAGTTTAAGTTTGAAATAAAAGGCTTTAAGTGAAAAGGAGAAAAAAGTGTTTGGGCAATATAATGGGTTTTGAAATATAAAGGAAAAGGAGAAAGAGATGGTTTAACTTTTTATTATGCATTATTACTTTGGAAAGAAATAAAGAGATGAGAAATTTAGGAATTTTTACACTCAAACCCTAGAAGCTTGCTTAAAAGGAAAGCTAGTATTTATAGAGAGATTACTTTGTATGAGTGATTTGGATTGAAGAGAAACAAATTTCCTTTCCTTCTATTTCTTATCTACAAATTTTTATTTTTTTTATTTCATTTGCAAAAATCATTGAGAAAAGAAATAGAATATATGAGAAATCTTGTGGTGTGCAATGTATTTGTTGTTTCCTTGGGATTGTGCCAAAGTGGAGCTTTCTTTAGGTTCATTTTATCTTGAGTTGTGTAAAGGAATAGAAGAGAAACAATCAAATTGTGAATTTAGGGCTTTATAGAAAATGGTAGAAAGTATGAAGAATGATGATTAAAATCATTCTCCCATCTCCTGAAGGTTAATTTGGAATGCTTTGTAACTTTGATTTTTCATTTTTGTGATTTTTTTTTGTAAATAGTCCAAGACTCCACTAATGGAGTTCAATGAGTTTGTATGGTTCATGTCAATAGTAGAAAACATATTTTTCTAAAAAATTGAAATCTTCGCATAGGTTTGTTGTAACATCCCACCCTGCAACCCTGACGGGTAAGGGCCAAAAGAGGACAAGATAATTTTTTTTTACATAAGTAGATAACATGGACATACTACGGTTGCCAACTTGGTATGTCAACAAAATTCATGGCCAAGTATGGCCAAATGTACAATCCACAAGAGAGGACCGATTCACTCTCCAGATGAAAACATTATAAAACTACATTCATTTTAAACACCAACCCAAATTTTCCTATAATCCATTCTAAATATAAACATGAATCTATAAACATCATAGTACAAGTGGATCCAATACCCACACCGGAATCCGTAAGAAAAATAAGGAATATGTCATTTCTTCTCATTAAATTATGTGATTAAATCTATTCTCTCAAAAGAGTACAACTACATAAGTGAATATACAAGAACAATGGTATAGCCATGAGTATGATACAATAACTGAATGAGTACATCAACTGATAAAGAAATGGAGAGAGAGAATAATCTCCAATTGGTGCTCCAAAAACCTATTCACTAGTCCCCAATGGTAGTGGCAATGCCTCCCAACCATGTGGACTCATAAGAGACCACCCCAACATGCTTGAACGTAGTCACAAGGCCCAAACAGAAGTAGCCAGGTAAGGGTATACATAATGGCCAACACTCACATCAATCACGGAGGAGACATGGAAAGCAATGCATAAGCCAAAGTCGTAACATAGAGATGCTCATCAAATAGAATGTTGGTTACTACTCATGACTACTAAGGCACTAGAAACTAGAGTGTAGATCAGATGGGGAGTCATCATGCATGCTCAAAGGGATGGCACTACATGGAATCAATTACACTACTCATACCGATGAGGAGACTCAAACATGCCCGAATCAACACTCCACAGATGGATAACTCGATGCCCCGTAGATGGATAGGCCTTTTCATATGTATCCTTAGACTTTACAAGAACTCAAGGCCATGTACGAGGACTCAATTGCTAGCAAGAGACACTGTATGGATTCATGGTTGTTGTCATTGATGGCAACAAAGGTTATTCCACATATCCACAAGTCATGGTGTGTCTCTACCAGAAGTTAGAATGAAGATTATTGTGGTCCGATGAACAAGAACAGAGCATGTGGCAAGGTCTGACAGACTGGTCCAGATCTCTCAGAGGAAGTATCTTGGTGTAGTGTGGATTTGGGGAAGTCAAGAGGACTACCTTGAGTGGTATATTCCAAGGATTTAGCCTCCGGTGATAGATGAGGAAAAAGATATGAATAGTTGAGTACCAGATTCCTGAGTGACAGTGTGAGCAGAGGAAGAACCGACTGACAGAACATCAGACTACCTTCCGGATGGGTTACTGATGGTGTTAAAGGCTATGAAGGCATGAATCATACTTGGCCGACATGATTAACAATTTCTACAAGTATATGCTTGATCTGCATTACTTGATGTGGTAGGATTCAGCTGACAGATCAGAATTAGTGAAAAGATTGACTATTCTGGGTGCCGACTAGAAAGGTGATGAAATTACTTGTGTGGATATATATGCATGATGGATTTAGTTGTGAGAGGTGTTGTTGAGTGATGATATATGTGAATAAGTGTAGAGTAGAGTAGAAACAATAAGAAAGATCTGGTATGTGAAAGGAAAGCAGAATACAGAGAAGAGAAAAGATGAAGTGCAGCAGATCAGTTTACTGAGCCTAACCGGAACTGAACTCCAGCATATGTGGATGCTTCCAATGAGTTCAAGTATTGTATAACATTGTTTTGTAGACAGTGTGTCTCCTTGTAGGCAATGTGCCTCCTTTGTGAGCAGTGAGCCCTAATTGGCAAGTGCCATTTTGTAATTCCTTATTCTTCTAACAGAGAATAATTTTTGGGTTAATCACCCGGTGGTTTTCTCCCTTAACAGGGTTTCCACGTCAAAAATACTGTGTCATGTGTTTTTCATTTCATGGTAATGTTTGCTTGTTTGAATTAATGCTGCATTGATTAAAAAGAAAGTTCAGAAGAAGAAATAATTAAGATAACTGATTCACCCCCCTCTCAGTTATCAACAATTGGTATCAGAGCTAAGTTCCTTCTAATAAGAGCCTAACAGCTTGAGGAAGATCTAGGAGCTAAAATGGATGCATATGGTTTAAGAGAGCAACTCAAGACTGCCCTTGAGGATCTTGAATAGTCAAACTCTGAAGTCAATGAATTAAAGGAAAGACTCAAACAGGCTGATGAATTCATGAGAGAACTAAAAGACAAATTAAGTCTCTCTATGAAAAAGAGAAAGGAGCTACTCCAGCAATTGGCAAGACAAAGTGAAGAAAGTAATGCAAATGAAGAGTTAACTGAGAAAACTAAGTTATGTGAAAAGTTATCAAAAGAAGTCATTATGGTAAGACATGAAATGGAATTAGGAGTTATAAAGTTTACTCAAGAGATTGAAGAGAAAAGAAAAACAGAAGACAATTTAAGACAATCTCTCAAAGATAAATCAGAAGATTGCCACCAGATGGATATGATTATCAGACATCTTGAATCTGATCTTGAAGATGCTAAAGATAATGAAGAAAAACTTGAAGATCAAATTGTCTCTCAAAAGGGATCTTCAAACAACAAATGAATATAAAGAAAAATTCAAGATAAGTTCTGCTCAACTTGAAGTTCTTCTTGGAAGTCAAAAGAGGGCAGATGACAAGTGTGGTTTGGGATATGAGAAAGGAGAAAGCTCCGGATCCGGTCAGAAGAATTTTGGATCAGAAAATCCAAGGAACAGGCCTAGAAGACCTTCGGTAAGACAGCCCAATGCTCAAAGATATCCATCTTTCAATGGATACTACCACAGCTGCAATCACTTTGGTCACAAAGCTAATCAGTGTAGAAAGAGAATGAATTAGACTAATTTAACCTTCTCCGGATAGTGCTTCAACTGCAAAAGGTATGGACACAAGTCTCATGAATGCAGAAATATGCAAATGGACAAATCATTCAATGGTAGATGCTTTGCATTCAATAGAGTAGGTCATATGGCTAATCAATGCAGATCAAAAGGTTATTAGTCAAATATGCAAAGAAATGTTGTTTGCCAAATCTGTAATAGGTCCGGTCATAATGCAAAAGTCTGCAGAAGCAAGAATTAGGACAAAAGAGGTCCAGTATATAATTAGAATCAAGACAAGGGAAAACAAAAGATGAATGCAGATGAAGTTAGGAATGAAATGAACAAGATTTGGGTGAAGAAAAGTCTAGAGAATGTAGAGGTTGGATCCGCACCAGACTCTGGTGCTAATATTCCTTCTAGAAATTAAAAGATGAGCTCTGGCTCAGGGGGAGACACAAAGAAAACCTTGTTCCCCCATCCAATCAAGTGGTGCCGGATTTGGCACAAGATGCAGAGTAAAGGGTTTGTAGATATGAGTCTTAAAATGTTCTAGCTAAGATGTTAGAGGTCCGCATAAAGATATGAAGAAGTTGTGATTGATCAAGTAGAACCTGTTCCGGGAGATGCTCCGGAATGATAGAGGATTACAAAAAGGTCCGGAGAGATCCAGAAGTGAATTGTCTTATTCTACGGATTGGACAGAGTGTTTGGGATGTCCTTGTGATGTGTCATCTTGATTTATTCATAATTGAAAGATCCGCATGATGTTCATAAATCAGGACTAATCTGGTTCTTCAAGTCATTCGAATAAGGCAAACCGGAATAATGTAGGTCGAGCATTTATTGCAAACAGATATTAGGGTTTGCAAAACAATATAAGGGATTTCTCATAAATCACTTGTTCATTCTACACTCAAGAAGAAGCAAAAAGTGGAGCTCTACAACAAAATTCATCAAGTTTACCAAAGATCACTTGCAGAAGTTATTACACACAGAAATCAATCCAACCACTCAGTATAACCAAAGGCACATAAGGTATTTTCCGTTTTCAATATCTCACTGCAAATCTTCGAAAAATGGCTACTCCGAATATAGTTAAGATCTCTGATAGACCTCGCCCCACATTCAAGAAACATCCATACAAATCTTTAGAGGTAGATCCCCTAGGAGCCTTATCTAGTGTTCCGCATGGTGTATTGCATACAGAGGACATTAGGGTTTACATACATGCAAATTTTGAAGACTTTGGAGAATCAAAATTGATGGATATCTATCACAAACAGTTGATAGATGATTCCTTTGAGATTAAACCTCAGTACAAAGCCATCTGGGATAAGCACTTTGCACAGTACATTCATTTCCCCTATTTTGAAGAAGATGAATGGGTCTGGTATGTACTAAGTAGAGTGCATGACAATTTCCTATGGTTGAACAAGCCTTTCAAGATCACCAAAGATGCAATTAGAGCTGTAACCGGTCTGCACTCATCCGGTGGATTACCTATTCTCAAGTCTGTCAAAAATTAGACAGTTAGTGATGCAACCGGATCTAAATTTGACAAGAGAGCTGTGACAATTGAAGACATCACTGAATCGGATGTCAAATTTGCATCTATGATAATTGGTTACAAGATCTATCACTCCAGTAGGGAAAATTCAGTACCGGGAACTGTAATTTACACAGCTTATCAAATGCTAAAGGAGAATGCAGACTATGATTTGTGTGAGCTTCTTCTAAACCAACTTTTGGAAAATCTACAGAAGATCAAGAAGGACAAGAAGAACTCCTTCAAGTATGGCAGTTTGATCCTTTGTCTATTCTTTTATTACATGAATGAGCTTCCCGGATCCAGTGGATGGATATGGCAGAATGACAGACCAGTTGCCATCCAAATCAAAGATTATTTGCAAGGACTTGGGGATGCTAAAGCAAGAAAAACAACCCTGTGGGGATATTTCAAGAACTTTCAGAGCATGATGCATGCAAGAGAAAGAATTCCCCAGTCTCTTGTTGAAAAGTACAAAGACACATTATGCTTTATGGTAGAAACAGATCAGTGCCTAATGGAGGCAGTAGAACCAAGAACTGTGTGGATCATGCCCATGGGGTATGAAGTGGATGAACAGATTGTGGAGCTGCATGTTCAACACATGCTAAGTCATCCTAAATATCTAAAGGCAGAAAGGTTTGAAACATTTGAGGAACTGAGTATAAAAATCCATGTTGAACTCAGAGAACCAGAGATCAAGAGGAAGGTTAGAAAAGAAGTAGAACATATAGCACAAGGCCTTGGGATCTCAATGGAGGCACTTGATGCTCACAGGAAGAAGAAGGAAGGGGATGAGAAAGAGAAGAAGAGGGCAGAAAAGAAAAGTGAAGAAAGTGTTCTGGTAGAAACCTCCACCCGGACTAGATCATCAAAAAGATCTGCACCTGCCACAGCCAAAAGCTCAAAACCGGAAGTCCAAGCATCCGGCAAAAGATCTAAGACAAAAGCCACAAGGGCTTATGAAAGTCAAAGAGATGAAGAGGAAACTAAATCAAATGAGGGAGTAAAGGAAATAAAGAAGCAGAAGAAGAAAGGATCCGGTAAACCATCCACAGGCCAAGACAAGGAAGAAATGGCAGAGAAATTTGTTGAAAAGCCCACCCTGTCTCTAGACAGTGTAATCAAATCAGTCACTGTGGATGGAAACCTTCAACCAATGGCTGAATTCTATGATGACTACAATGAGGCTGACCAAAAGATCTTGCAGGAAGCTACAATCAGGTATCTAAACATTTACAATAAAGCTTTTATTGAAATTATCTCCCTAATTCCTAAGAGTCTAGAGAAGGAGTTGGAAATGAGAAAGACCAATGCCATGGCAAAAGACCTTGAGATCAAGGAACAGATAGCTATTCAGCTATATCCTTCAATTGATCACAAAACAATGAACATGGTATTCAAAGACTGCAAGGATGAATTCAGGAGCAAAGCAAGGATGAATCAGCTTATGCTTGGTGAGACTGACAAGGTAGCCAAGGACACTGAAGAGATCCTCTGGAATACATTCAAAAGGTTCAACATTCCTATTATAGAGGACTTGGGTGCAGAAACAGCTGTGGACTTGGAATCCTCTCCTCCGGAAGAAGTGGCCCTTGAACAGACTAACATCTCTCCTCCGGTTTCCCCTACAGTCTCTAGATCCAAATAAGAAGAGAAATTACAAGAGAAAGAAGCAGCGGTGAAGGAAAAAGAAGGTGACAGAGCAAAGATTGCAGAAGGATAGAAGACTTCACCAGAGAAAACCACAACTGCTAGTGGTGGGAATGTAGAGGGAGAGAAAATTCCAAAGGACAGCTCCAAGACTGCAGAAGAGAAGAAACATCTGTCTCTGGCAAGAGACACTACACAAACTGTCCAAAATTTTTTGAGCAAAGAAACAATAGAGATTGATGAACCAAAGCTTCTACAAGGTCCATTCAACTTTGATTCCCTCTCTCCGGTACAGCCAATGAAGATAGCTTCATTTGCAAATGCTAAGGCAAATGAAAAACTCCTAAAGTCTCATATGGAAGACTATGAGTTGATAGAAGCTGCTTCCAGAGTGCTTGAAAAGATTATGCCATCAGTCCAGAAAGATTCGACAGCCTCCTCTTCTGGTAATCTCAAAATCTTAGTCAGAAGTGTTGGTACACATTTTGATTCTCTAGAAAAATCAGCTGAAGAAAAGGTCTGGAAGGAGTTTTTGGATAAGAGATTCTCAGAGGTACTAGGATTAATCTCTCATGATAGGAGAAATATGAGTATTGGGATAAAGAGCCTAGAAAATGCTCTTAAGGATGGCGGTGACATTTACAAATTTTGTATCTCCTGGTCAAAAGCAACAGTAGAAATTGAGAAGAAAATAAAAGAGGAATAGGACAAACTACTAAGTTTGTCTCAAAGTTTTGATCCTCTCTCTTCCTCCATAGTAAATCAAGAATGTCAAACTATTGCAATCACAAATGCAATAAAGAACCTTGAGAAGGAAAGGAAGAATATAATTAACCAGATGGGAGAACTTAGAAGGATTATTATCCCTATGTTAGAAACCGCCCAAACCAATGATCTGACAGATCTTAAGAGGAAAGAAGCTTTTGTATTTTTGTTGAGTGGTCACATTTCAATTTTGGATAGAATGAAACAAAGTTGGGGTACAAAACTGGTCCAATTGAAGACATCCTTTGCAGACATTCTTCAGTTTATGTAAGTATGTAATATGCGGCTAAGTATAGTAAAAATTTTGAAAATTTTGGTGTGGGGACCCTACCCTTTGCCATTGATGTCAAAGGGGGAGTGAGGAGCAGTGAAAAATAAGGAATCCAACTAAGGGGGAGCTCCAGAAAATGTATATAAAGATAGAGCATCAGCCAAGGGGGAGCATAGTGTAAACACTTAGTCAATTTTCAC
The DNA here is from genome assembly GCA_027924645.1 of Cunninghamia lanceolata. Lineage (NCBI taxonomy): Eukaryota > Viridiplantae > Streptophyta > Pinopsida > Cupressales > Cupressaceae > Cunninghamia > Cunninghamia lanceolata. Next base: position 1,866,278 of record BSBN01000892.1, read on the forward strand.
TAAGTGTTGCCATCAATGCCAAAGGGGGAGATTGCTAGCAAGAGACACTATATGGATTCATGGTTGTTGTCATTGATGGCAACAAAGGTCATCCCACATATCCACAAGTCATGGTGTGTCTCTACCGGAAGTCAGAATGAAGATTATTGTGGTCTGGTGAACAAGAACAGAGCATGTGGCAAGGTCTGACAGACTAGTCTGGATCTCTCAGAGGAAGTATCTTGGTGCAGTGCAGATTTGGGGAAGTCAAGAGGACTACCTTGAGTGGTATATTCCAAGGATTTAGCCTCCGGTGATAGATGAGGAAAAAGATATGAATAGTTGAGTATCGGATTCCTAAGTGATAGTGTGAACAGAGGAAGAACCGATTGATAGAACATCAGACTACCTTCCGGATGGGTTACTGATGGTGTTAAAGGCTATGAAGGCATGAATCATACTTGGCTGACATGATTAATGATTTCTACAAGTATATGCTTGATCCGCATTACTTGATGTGGTAGGATTCAGCTGACAGATCAGAATTAGTGAAAAGATTGACTATTCCGGGTGCCGACTAGAAAGGTGATGAAATTACTTGTGCGGATATATATGCACGATGGATTTAGTTGTGAGAGGTGTTGTTGAGTGATGATATATGTGAATAAGTGTAGAGCATCTATTAGAAACAGTAAGAAAGATCCGGTATGTGAAAGGAAAGCAGAATATAGAGAAGAGAAAAGATGAAGTGCAGCAGATCAGTGTACTGAGCCTAACCGGAACTGAACTCCAGCATATGTGGATGCTTCCAATGAGTTCAAGTATTGTATATCATTCTTTTGTAGACAGTGTGTCTCCTTGTAGGCAGTGTGCCTCCTTTGTGAGTAGTGTGCTCAAGCAGTGAGCCCTAATTGGCAAGTGCCATTTTGTAATTCCTTATTCTTCTAACAGAGAATAATCTTTGGGTTAATCACCCCGTGGTTTTCTCCCTTAACAGGGTTTCCATGTCAAAAATACTGTGTCATGTGTTTGTCATTTCATGGTAATGTTTGCTTGTTTGAATTAATACTGCATTGATTAAAAAGAAAGTTCAGAAGAAGAAATAATTAGGATAACTGATTCACCCCCCCTCTTAGTTATCAACATCAATATCCTAGACCTAAGCTCATCTTGTTTAACCAAACATGGTATACAATACCAAATTAAAACAATCCAATAACTAGTCACAATCCCCTGCTCTTGGAGTTTGGGGTTACTTGAAAAGTTATGTTGTTAATTATACCTAACATGAAAATCTATATTTAAAGTATAAAATTAGTATTATACTTCTCATAGGCTACAAAGACATTAACGCCATTTTCTAATATCGTTTATTCCCAAAACAACTAAGGCCTACTCATAAGTTCAAGAAATTATGAATACAATTAACCACATTAAATACATGACTTATGAAAATAATGTAATCATTCATAACATACCAAAGGCCTTTACCAGGATTATTAAAGAATATGGAAAGTCTACAATACTATAAAATCCCAACATTGAAATTTTAACGATAGTAGTTAATGACTAATAGGATGACCTCCTTGACAGTGTTGGATATTTTGAGGACACCCTAAACTTTATCAGTGAGATCCCACTTAAACTTGTAGTGGTTGCATGGATGTGTTTTCTTGGTGTCGATAGATCCCATACAAATATAGGCTTAGAAGTATTTACAGCGATGCTGCTTTTTTATTGGGAACCTAAAAAAATGCTACAAGACTTATGTTCTTCTCTCAACCATCTATGCAGAAGTGGGCATGTGTGGTGAGGTTCATATGGTAATGCGATTCATGAAAGAAAGATGAATTAAAAATATCACTAGATGAAGTTGGATTTAAGACCATAAAATGGTACATGCTTTCATGTAAGAGATAGATCACACCCATCGAAACATAATGGAAGGGGTAATTTTAGTTAGATGTTATAGTTGGAGGAGCTACAGTAGACATACGTGCAAAATGGGGAAGCGAAGACAAGGCACGCAACTATTTGACCAAATGCGTGAGAATGATGTCATCTCATGGGATGCATTGTTTGCAGGATACACACAAGATGGATTTGTTAAAAGGCTTGGAATAGGGGATGGACGTCCAAGAAAGTAGTTGACTCACAACACAGAAATCTTACAACATTAGGCATCAAATTTAGAATAATAGCATGTGGGTATTTTAAATCAAACATCAATAGTGAACACAAGGAAAGTAATTAGTAGGTTACATCAATTAAACACCATTATATTCTCTTTGCATATGCATCACTTGAAATAAAGCCTCGTAAAATAAGGCAACAAATTGATTAATTTGTGCTTCCCATTTACTAAAATTGTGCCAGGCCAAATGGGTAAAAAAAATGGAGTTAATCAGAAGCTACTACTCTGAGAAAACCGAAAAGGTAGGACAAATATTGCATCGAACAAAGATAATCCAACAATAGATCTCAAAATTAGGTGAAGAAATATACTATTTCTGAATGTATGGTAAAAGTAAAGTAAGCATACCGTCAGCATCATGAAAGAGAGAGGATTGAGAGGGTAATCGACAGGGAATTGGATTCGACTATGATAGATCCAGCCTTCAAACTCTATGTCATGAGGCCCTCTGATAGCAAACTACTGCTCAAATATATTTTCCTCTAAAGGAAGGCTCATGTAATCATCACTTAGATTGTTCTACATTTCTTTCAATTCCTGCATAATCCTTTTCACAATAGGATTCTTCATGTTGATGTTGTATTTCTCTGGCATCTTGTCTTGGATTGATGAAGTGACAGAGTAGGAGAAAGGAAATGTGTTGTTGGGGATTTGATGGATAGATTTGTATTTGGAATGACCAGACTTAGACTTAGACTCAGGCAAATAATGTTAGGCCATTGAAAGTGGGACATCAACTTTCGCATCAGTCATGCTATCTCTCCAGGCCATCATTATCTTTTTTCTTGTCCTTGGTTTATGGCTACAGGAGAAGGGCAACCCTTTTCCAAGATGAATGGCCAACATCCCCTCTCTAACGAGCTACTACTAAAATAATTAATTTCCCCAACCCCCAAAAACATCCATATGATCACCTTCTTTCAAGCATAGGCTGAGTCAATGCTAGGGTGTGGGTTTCAAAACCATCCTCTATTGTGGGTTGATCCCCTCTACCCAGACATAATTTCTCACCTATTTCAAAGATATTTCTCTCCTCATTAAACATTCTTCACCACCTCACCCTGCCATAACTCCCCTCTATGTTCTTTGATTTTTGTTTTTAAAAGCCTCCTAAACATATGCGTTGACTCTCTTTTATTACACAAGCTTTGATTCACCAAACAAGTAAATTACTCCATTGGTGACTTCCACTAAATGCCTCTCATTACTCTCATCACCAACATGGAGTGTTGTTACATCCTACCCCTTAGGACTAGGATTACTCCTGGAATCCTGCAAACACTAAGATGCAGCCAAAGCACACACTAGTGCATGAAACTTGATACGATTAAAAAAAATAAGTTATCACATTCACAATTAAATGCAATCAGTCCCAGTACATGGGTAAGTAATAGGCAAGGCACTCATTCCTACAAAATATACATTAGCATAAAACAATTTTCTCCAATCAAAATAAAGAATGATGCCAAGGAAACCACATCAAACAATCAATGGAAACCAAGGAGAAAAGCCTCAACCACTGCACTGACAAACTACACATGACCATAAGGGGCAATCCTGACATTACCATTAGGTAATCATATGATAAGAGAACAACATGGGAACACTGCACTAGTAGGGTACAGTGGCTAGGGTAGGAAACAAGGCCTATGACTATCTCTAGTAACCACCATCAGGGAATATGAGTACGCTCGGGCCTGTGAATCGAGGTGGCATCGATACTTAGTACCTACAACACTCCAAGCACACATCAAAGCACATGTGCATATATCATATAATAGCTGAAGCATCAATGGACATTAGGAAGATGGTCATGACATCGTAAGCCTCTTGGATATGAGTGTTACGACATCATCCCTTTCCTATCCATGATCACATGAAAGCAATGATAACAGTATATAAACATAGAGTCATGTAATTCCAACATAAACGACACAATTTTCTCATAATTTTCTGCAAAATGCACTTTCAAGACATAAAATTTTCAATTCTCTAACTTTTATATGCAGCTATCTATAAAATGGAGCACACATACACACATATACATAATTTCAACCTCTGATTTCATAACATGTGCATGACATCTCTTTACATATAATGCAATAGTTTGTCACTTTTCAAGGCATAATGATGTAAATTTTGTTCTCTTCTATATTTTAATATGCAACAACATACATGACAATTGTACCACCTACATAAAGATACATACTCATTCACATCACAAGGCTACATTAGGGGTTCACATGGATGTTGTAGTACCATCCATATCCAATATATCATTGAGTCCAAAACTAATAACCATCTCCAATATCCATAATCAATAACCATGTCCAATATCCAAAACCAATAACCATGTCCAATATCCAAATCCATGTGTCTTGATGGCATTGACCCACCTAGTGAGCCCTTCCATACAAGCCACAATGACATATCTCTTGTTTGTGTAAGGGTTTGAGCCTCCAAGAGATAGTCAAACAATAGGAAGGTAGTGAATTAGAGCTCTCATACATACCCCCATCCTTAAGGGTTTCCCTGTGTCTGCTTCCTCGCATACACTCAAACAGGTGGATCTCACCATACCCAATGAGGCATCACATCACAAAATAATACCAGCATTCAAAAATAGAAAAGTCAATGAGTTTAACCACCAAAAATATAAATAAGGAAGAGTAAATCTCAATTCCAACAATAAAGTAAGAAAAACGCGCATAATCTTCAACGATAAATCAAATTTAACCACAAGAGTTACATGCTAAGAAAATCGTCTGTGGCTAAACCAATACAAGATAAACCAAAGTGCTGGTCCACACAAGCAAAGTAAAAGTCACCAATAACCGAAAGGAAGATTCACAATCTTTGAAATATACACATCACAACACTACGTGACTATCGCTAGTCACCACACGAGGAAGGAGGGAAACAAGCATGAGTGTCTCCATAGTCCTTCATGTGGGTGTGGCCAACTCATGCAACCCTCACATGGAAAGGTATAGTGCCAGAACTCCTAGGTCACATACCTCATGCGGCGTGATCGCGCATGGTATACGCCAAGCAGAGAAAGAATGCAATGGCCATATACCGCATGGCAATGTCCTACTTAGAGGAACATCCCGCATAGTGTGTACCCACAGAGAAAGTTCATGAGGTAACACACCAAGCTAGAGCTACACATGGCTAGATTCCACTCGGATGCCAACTAATCAGAATCAAGGAAATCTTGAGCAAACCCTCTACTCTATGCTAGCACTCACTCCATGCTGCACAAGTAGGAACATAACATGTATATATACTACTCCTTCATGCATCTATGTACATGGCATCGTGTCCTTGAGCTCGGATCGCTACCATCAGCGACATGGCATCCTCACCAGCGCTGTGTCAGAACACCAGTGGGGGTGGCATCATATCTAAAACAATCACATCAAGGTAAGATCATAGCTATCATAGGTGCTCATACCACAACTAATATCATCCTCAAGAACTTTGTAGATAAGGATAACACTGTATGAACCAAGTATCTAGTCCATTAATAAGGGGAAGTAGTGAGTACTTTCCTAGGAGGTTGAAATGATCACTGTCATTTCATGCCACCATTATACGTATGCCGTGCAATTCCCTCCCAAGGAACTTTGTTGCTATTACTACCCCTCCACATGTTGACTTCTCAACAACCCTTGGGTTGGTAGTCAATAGGGTGACAACAAAAAACACATAGATGGTATGGTTTTCCCCCATACACATAATACATACATATTCTCCATGGATGGGTACGCAGTATCACCATCCCATGGGCACACATCTCAAGCACTGGTTAATCACAACACTCAACAGGAATACATCAATGGATGTTCACATAATAGGGAATATAATCACAATTTTCTCTTACCCCAACAATACCATAGCCCACATATGACTATGCAACATGATGCAAAATATACAATTTTACTCAATAATAAGTACTCCCAAACATCCATACCAATTTTCTCATTTCACAAGGGCAACTCACTCACCCATAACATCATAGATCCACTTGTAAAGCTTTCAAAATAATACAATAGTGCATGAACATGTATAGCATCATCACTACCATCTTTACATTAGTGCACAAACATAAGTAACATCTTCACAATCATCATTACACTCACTTCTAAATTCACATAATGATATACATCTCCTAATAACAGAAAATGCGACATCATATCACAAGTCACAATAATACCATTCATTCACAAGAAAATGAGAACTAGAAGCATAATTAAATGAGTTTGGTTGAGGAACCTTAGTTATTTCTCAACATTCACATCCATACATATAAGCATAAGTAACCTTGGCTATGTCAATGGCATTCAATTGCTCACTCAAAGCAACATATGCAACATTCTTATTACCTTAGCATTCACTATTTTTAGTTTGCATTAAAGTACAAGTGTTCATCTATATGATCTCATTAAAACTACAATGCAATAAAGGAGATCAAATTTCATCAACAAGATATACCCACTAAGCAATTACCCTTCTCGTGTAAACTCATTAAGTAAGGAGACACTAATAAACATGTAATCACTCTCAATACATAACCATAACAAGCATAAGGTCTTCTTCACTCCTATCTCACTAAATCTCTTACTTATTGTGATTTTAACATACTAATCAAATCCATATGCCATTATTCTAACATCTTGTCAACTATTGAAAACTAAGAAGAGGAGAGAAAGAGATTTCATCCAATATTCATTATACAAACATGCAAATTCTACTAAGGGAAAGTTTAAGGCACCATGAGTATTGCAATGACTTCAATATGTTATCAAAGATGATAAATGGTAGCAACTCAAGCACACTAAGAGGTGATAAGAAAAATCAGCAATCAACCAACATTTACAAGAGAGCATGGAGCAATCAAACTAATCTATCCACATCCACAAACAACTACATCCTACCATCCTTTACATCTATAATACAAGAAGGAATTACAAGAGCAATTCATGATCAATTAGGATCATCTCATTCACTAGCAACATAAAGGAAGACACAAGAAGAGCATATCCAAGCAAGGGCAATTAGGCAACCCAAGTTACCTTCAACCCGCAAACACACAAGGCCGAATATTCCTATCCTTGTCTTATAGCATGGGAGAGTGATCACTCTTAACCATGGGAAATTCTCAACCAAGGTCAACACTCAAGTCCCAATGAGTAAGGTAAGGCCAAGGAGGCTATTTCCTCCATGATTCCTAAGAATGGGGTTATAACTTAACCCACTAATGCCATGCTAAGGAATGAAATCAATCAAGAATATAAAAATAATATAACAAGCTCACGTCCCACATGCCAAACACAATGAAACATAGAAGGCTCAAGTATGCCAGAGCTCCCAGTGTGTGAACATGGGCTCTGATACCAGATCTAACATCCTGCCCCGCAACCCCGAAAGGTAAGGGCCAAAAGAGGACAAGATAATTTTTTTAACATAAATAGATAACATGCACATAATACGGTTGCTGACTCGGTATGTTGTCAACATTCATGGCCAAGTATGGTTGAATGTACAATCCATAGGAGAGGACTGATTCACCCTCCAGATGAAAATGTTATAAAACTACATTCATTTTAAACAGCAACTCAAATGTTTCTATAACCTATTCCAAATATAAACATGAATCCATAAACACCATAGTACAAGCAGATCCAATACGCACACCAGAATCCGTAAGGAAAATAAGGAATATCTCATTTCTTCTTATTAAATTACATGATTACATCTATTCTCTCAAAAGAGTACAACTACATAAGAGAATATACAAGAAAAATGGCATAGCCATGAGTATGATACAATAATTGAATGAGTACATCAACTGATAAAGTAATGGACAGAGAGAACATCTACAACTACTGCTCCAATAACCTGTTCACCAGTCCCTAATGGCAGTGGCAATGCCTCCCAACCATGTGGACTCATAAGAGACCACCCCACCATAATTAGAGGTAGTCACAAGGCCCAAACATAAGTAACTAGGTAAGGGTTTACATGATGGCCAACACTTACATCAATCACGGAGTAGAAATGGAAAGCAATGCATAAACCAAAATCACAACATAGAGATGGTCATCAAATAGAATGTCAGGTACTACTCACAACTACTATGGCACTAGATAGTCTAGAGTATAGATTTGATGGGGAGTCATCATGCGTGCTTGAAGGGATGCTAGCACACAAAATAGAGTACACTACTCATACCAATGAGGAGACACAAACATGCCCAAATCAATGCCCCACAGACGGTTAACTCAACGCCCCACAGATGGCTAGGCCTTCTCATGTGCATCCTTAACCTTTACAAGCACTCACGGCCATGCACGAGGACTCAATATCCTCGACCTAAGCTCATCTCATTTAACCAAATGTGGTATACAAGACCAAATTGAAACAATCCAATAACCAGTCACAATCCCCTGCTCTTGGAGTTTGGGGTTGCTTGAAAATTTGCGTTGCTAATTATGCCTAATATGAAAATCTATATTTAAAGTATAAAATTAGTATTATACTTCTCATAGGCTACAAAGACATTAACACCATTTGCTAATATCATTTATTCCCAAAACAACTAAGGCCTACTCATAAGTTCAAGCAATTATTAATACAATTAACCACATATTAAATATATGACTTACGAAAATAATGTAATCATTCATATCATACCAAAGGCCTTTACCAAGATTATTAAAGAATATGGAAAGTCTACAATACTATAAAACACTAACATTGAAATTGTAACAATAGTAGTTAATGACCAATATGATGACCTCCTTGATAGTGCTAGATATTTTGAGGACACCCTAAACGTTATCATTGAGATCCCAATTAAACATGTAGTGGTTGCATGGATGCGTTTTCTTGGTGCTTATAGATCCTATATGAATATAGGCTTAAGAGTATTTATAGCGATGCTGCTTTTTTATTGGAATCCTAAAAAAATGCTGTAAGACTTATGTTCTTCTCTCAACCATCTATGCAGAAGTGGGCATTTGTGGCGAGGTTCATATGGTAACAAGATTGATGAAACGAAGATGAATTAAAAAGATCACTGGATGAAGTTGGCTTTAAGACCATAAAATGGTACATGCTTTCATGTAAGAGACAGATCACACCCATCGAAACATAATGGAAGGGGTATTTTTTGTTAGATGTTGCAGTTGGAGGAGCTGCGGTAGACATACGTGCAAAATGGGGAAGCAAAGACAGGGCACGCAACTATTTGACCAAGTGCCTTAGAATGATGTCGTCTCATATGATGCACTAGTTGTAGGATACACACAAAATGGATTTGTTAAAAGGCTTGGAATAGGGGATGGACTTCCAACAAAGTAATTGGCTCACAACATAGAAACGTTACAACATTAGGCATAGAATTCAGAATAATAGCATACATGGGTATTTTAAATCAAACATCAATAGTGAACACAAGGAAAGCAATTAGTAGGTTACGTCAATTAAACACCATTATATCCTCTTTACATATGCATTGCTTGAAAGAAAGCCTCAGAAAACAAGGCAACATAGTGGTTAAGTTGTGCTTCCCATTTACTAAAATTGTGCTGGGCCAAATGGGTTAAAAAAATGGAATTAATTAGAACCTACTACTCTGAGAAAACCAAAATGGCAGGACAAATATTGCATCGAATAGAGATAATCCAGCAATAGATCTCAAAATTAGGTGAAGACATATACTATTGCTGAATGTATGGCAAAAGTAAAGCAAGCATACCATTAGCAACATGAAAGAGGGAGGCTTGAGAGGGTAATCAACAGGCAACTGGATTCGAACATGATAGATCCCACCTTCAAGCTCTGTGTCAAGGGGCCTTTTGATAGCAAACTACCACTAAAATATATTTTCCTCTAAAGGAAGGCTCATGTAATCATCACTCAGATTGTTCTGCATTTCTTTCAATTCTTGCATAATCCTCTTCACAATAGGATTCTTCATGTTGATGTTGTATTTCTCTGGCATCTTGTCTTGGATTGATGAAGTGACAGAGTAGGAGAAAGGAAATGAGTTGTTGGGGATTCGATGCACACATTTGTATTTTGAATGACCAGACTCAAACTCTAACTTAGGCAAATAACGTCTAGCTGATGAAAGTGGGACATCAACTTCTGCACTAGCCATGCTATCTTGCCAAGCTATCATTATCTTTTTTCTTGTCCTTGGTTTATTGTTGTAGGAGAAGGGGACCCTTCTCCAAGATGAATGGCTAGCATCCCCTCTCCAATGAGTTGCTTCCAAAATAATTAATTTCCCCAACCCACAAAAACATCCATTTAATCACCTTCTTTCAGGCGTAGGCTGAGTCAATGCTGGGGCGTGGGTTTCAAAACCATCCTCTGTTGTGGGTCGATCCCCTCTGTCCAGACATAAATTTCTCTCCTACTTCAAAGATATTTCTCTCCTCATTAAACATTCTCCACCACCTCACCCTGCCATGACTCCCCTCTATGTTCTTTGATTTTTGTTTTTAAAAGCCTCCTAAACATATGTATTGCCTCTCCTTTATTACACAATCTTTGATTCACCAAACAAGTAAATTACTCCATCGGTGACTTCCACCTAATGCCTCTCATTACTCTCATCGCCAACAAGGAGGGTTGTTACATTTGTATTTTGTAAAGATAAGATTAATAAGATAGATTGAAGTTGTTTGATGATTTGGATGCATATGTGAATAAATAAGTCTGATTTTCATGCATTTTTTTGTGTCTCCAGATTTTATAAGAATCATTATGAAAATTCTTGTTATATGTAAGAGATTGCCTTATGGTTCCTTTTGAGTGTTTGGTTGTGTTTAATAATGTTTTTCAAATTTTTGGATGTTATAAATCTTGTAGGACTCCATTAATGTAGGTCTTGAATGTTTCTAGAGTTCTTATAAAATTCTAAAATTTGATTTTATATAGATTTAGGACTATTGGTATTTTTTATTTTTTGGTGATGTGTGAAGTAAAATTAAAATTGATTGGTTTATGCATGTGGTCTATGTGTTAGTATGTGAGCTTTACATTAATTTTCTTTAAGATCTAATTGTTCAAATTAACACTCTTAGTGTGCTTAGGAATTGAGGAATAGTTAGGGCATAGGGTAGCATCTCTCTTTTTGACCTTGATTATTGTGATGGAAAGGTCATGGGATAATGACATTCCATGGACCTAAAATAGTACCTGCTTATTATGTTGTCTAATTAATATATATCTAATTTGTGTATGAGATGGGTTTGAGCGTTTGTGCATTAGTCTGTGTACTTGTCAAACTATATCTTTTATGCATGTATGTGTTCTCATTGACCCATTTGACCACCTTTTAGTCTAATGGGGTGGACCTTAGGGATCTACATGGATAGGTGATAGACAAATCACCATTAGCCATGGTTGTTGTATTGTAGAAATGCACTTGGAAGAACTTCATGTAAATTGATCTATGATTCCTTTAAAACATTAGTATTATGGAAATGATTTGATATCTTGTAAATTTAATTATACATTGTAGTTAATTGTTGAGTTGAATCTCATATGAAAGACAGTCTAAATGTTTGTGTTGCTTGTCAAACCCTATCTTTTATAACATGTGTATGTTCTCATCGCCCCATTTGACCATATTTTACTCTAATGGGGTGGAACTTAGTGATCTACATGGCCATTTGGTAGACCAATCCTCTTCTCCAAATCCCCCATTTATTCCATAGGAGTGATTTTGAATGGTCAAGGGCAATTCTAAAATGCTAGGGACAATTTTAAATGTGACAATGGTGGTTCAAAATTGTTAAGGAATTTTTATTTATGATAAAATGGACAATTCTATCAAAAATAAGTGTTTTCTAGATAGTGCTTAGTAAATGACATTTATCAAAAAAATTCCTTAACCAAGGTTATTGATTGGGATTTATATTTCCTTCCTATTAAAATGGTTTGGTGAAGTTTTATGTGCTTTCATGATCATTCCCTAACTAGAATTGTTTTTTTTCTCTAACTAGAATTCTTCGTATGCCTTTGAGTGAAAATAATTAGTCTCTTTCATAACCGATTTGGGATATTAGACCTCCCTATTGTTTTCTCACTTTTGCATGCGCTCTTAATGTTTGGTAGTCATTTCATTATCAATTATGTTCTATGATTGTGTTTTTGGCTAAACTAGAGATTGAATTGATGCTTACAGTTTCTCTTGATTGGGAAATAGTGTCCCTTTGCCTTCCGTTCTTGTATTTTTTCCAAAGATAGTGTTAGTGGTCAAGTAACCTACCATTGTGTGGAAACTCTACATTCTCATTTATCCGTTGTCACGATATTATCTTACATTTTTTACTACTGATTTAGTCATGTTTTGTACATTGACATTACATGTTTTAAAGTGCTATTGTATTTTGCCATGACATCTCTAATACACGTGTGTTTATGATACATTTATATTGCAATTATAATTTGACAGAAATTTGTTAACACATTCATTATCTATTAATATCCTTGGTATACAAAATTGAAACATTAGAATAACATTATAGATTAATCATTCTCTAAAACATGCATAATAATATTGTAGATTATTCGTAATCTAGAACATGCGCAAACAAATCTTCATACACAAATATTTAAAACATGGAGAGAGACTTGCATACTCAAAGATAAACAAAGTATTAAAAAAAAAAAAAAATAACTTACTTTTGATAATATAAGATTGTTCATTAATTATAATGCGCCCACATCACAATTTAGTCATTTTAATAAATAATATGAATGTCTTCTCTATTTAGATGATTTTGACGGACATTACATTTTCAACAACAAACTTGCCAATAATTACTACTATTTGGATACTTTTTTATTTTAGTGAAACTCTTGTTAGAAAAATAAGCAATGTAGAATTTAAATAACAGTGAATTAACAATAAAAGGTACAAAATAGACAACACAGATTTACATGGAAAACCTGGTAATGTACAGAAACCACGGGGAAAGATCTCTCAATTCTATTCTCATTCGCAGTTACAAAAACTTTTTCACATGCCTTGGCATTCAAACTCTACTAGCTTAAATAATCACAAAAAAAACATGCAAAAAAACAAATCAAATCTAAAGATAGATTTTCATGCATACAATTTTACATGATGTACAGGGTGAGATAAGTAAAACTGACTTTACATTTCAACAATATTTATAATCATAATTGTAAAATTTTGTTCTTATCAGTAAATTTTGCCAACTATGAATTTTATTTCAATAAACTCTGATGCTAGCTTAAACAGTATCCAAATTATCTGTTCGCACTCCTTTTAGTGCGAACTGAGACAGAAAAATCAAAACATCAGCAGCTACAATAATAAGGTGATTACAAATTAAATTTAGACACATGAAATCTTATATATTGGGAAATTCGTAACATTTAGGTACATATCTGGAAGCATTGACCCCTGTTAGGGCCACAATCGGAAAGGAACTGGCAACAGTTGCCATAACCACAATCGGCATTAGAGGAGCAAGCTCTATCCTGGCAGTCACTTTGCGCAGAAACCATCATTCCCAAATCAAATAAAATCATCACAATCAATATTACTAACAATTTCCTCACAAACACAACTGCTATTGCCATTTTCTTGCAGATAAGAGTTTGAATTTGTATGCTTACTACCATGGCCTTAAATAAGTGGAGTTGTCTATCGTACTTGTCGCATCTATTTAAATTTAATGGGTAACCAGACAATTACCGTCCGTTTGAAAGAAGGTTCCTGTAAATATGACCAATAAGGAGAAAAGCCTTCATCGATCGTAACAATGTCGTCTAACGACGGTTTTAACAGCGCAATATTTCAATTTTCAATATGCCAGAGAACTTATGTTTTTATATTATGGAAAACATTAAAATAGCTTTTAATGTTTAACATTTTCTTTGGTTTTTCAAACAAATTTTTGATTATTAGCTGTTTTGTAATTTGTTTCTTTGAACAAGGTGAACCAGTCACCTATACCAATATCCAGCCGAATGGAGAGCAGCATAACCGCCAAAAAAAACCAGAAACCATAGAAAACACCCATCTGAAATGGGTCGGGAGAAAGAAACAAAACATAACAGCTATGTTAAAGAAACATCACCGAGTCAGACTATAGAACTAGTCGGGGCAGGAGTCAGGTTTTTCTTATTAGTTCTTTCTAACTGTGAAGGTAGATTTTAATTTTAGATTTGTTTAAATCGGGATAAAGCTGCCATACAATGGCATTCATTAGAAGACAAATATGAATCCATCCAGCCTTGTATAGTTCACTACAATTACAAACTCCAGCTCTTCAATTTAGTTATGGTAAGTTTATGTTAATGGTGTTTAAATTTGACAGTCCACCTTGCTTGTCAACCAATTTTTTTTTATGACAGTTTAATGTGCCTTCCAAATACTATGACATGTCTTAGTATAAATAAATCATATCATCAGAATCTATATGAATTTTGACAGTTTGTCCAAATTCATTCTTTTTATATGATAGACTCTTTTTCATATGACAGTCTCTTTAAAATTTAGATTGTATTTTACAACAAAAATGCCTATATACACCTATACAACTGCTAAATTTAAGCCCTGTTTCAATCATTACCTTCTGCACCTAGTCTATGCAAATGCAATTAGATTTAATATTTAGCTAGTTGTTTTATTTTGTTTTTTTTCTAGTAAACTATGTGGAGACCAAAACAAAACAGTGGCTATTTTTTTTGGTCTATCATTGTCATTTTTCATTTGTAAAAAATATTAATAATTAATAATAAATATAATCTTCTTGGGCCTTTACAACAGCATTAAAAAACATAAATAATGTTTTATACAGGTGTCTATTTCAGACATTTGTGGGCATTTTAGTGGTTGCTTCATAGTTTTAGAATAGATGGCACCATGAATCCATGCAACCCCACACATAATGGCTCTAGAATAGGTAGCACCATAAATTCATGCAACACCACACACAACTGACTTGATTTAGTTCAATTCCACTTTCTCCTTTGTGAGCCCTTGCTAACATTTTTTCTCTATGTTTTTAAAATTGTGCAAGGGAGTTCCAAATTTGGGATGGTGTGAAACCTGTGAATGCTTCTAGCATGGCCAATGTGGTGAAGTGTGGTAGTTTAGAGAATAGTTTGAGTAATGACGCATTTGGGTATTGGTTCCTTTACAACCAACATTATCCCTTTGTTGGTTTGTAGAACTAGACCTCTAGTATTGACCATTGTGTTCATCTTACAAGTAATTTTAGTCCACATGTATTTTGGGTCAACTAGCGAATGGTAAAATTAGATTCAAAATATATGTCCAAATATATAAAAGAATATTGAAATCTTTTTTATAAGCTCATGTGCATACTATTTATATGAGTGTTACAATTTAGCTTTCAAGGTGTTGTTGCTAACTTAATAACATGTTTTGTTTGTTTGTTTGTTTGTTTGTTTGTTTGTATGCATATTTTGAATCTAATTTTTCAATTGAACCAGTTTCCTCATCTTTATTTGTGTATTCATGATCATCAATGGTGCTATAGTAGAAAAGGATTGGTATTTATTCTAACAAACCATGAAGTCTGGTTGACTAAACATTATAACTTTGTTACCATTATAGTAAAAGGTCCTTGAAAGAAAAATTTCCTTTCAAATATGGGTATTGTTAAGTGCATAACCTCATCAAACAAAATGAATGACAAATATCATAGAAATGTGACCCTAAAAATAAATGAAAAGGGAGGTAGTAGTTACCATATGATAGTACAATAAATCATATTTTGAATCATACTATCTCTTGTACATAATAATATTATACTAATTAATTAATTATTCCATTATTAATTTAGGTTGGGCTCAACTAGTTCTATCTAGAATAAAATTCATCTATACCAAGCGTATCTTGGTAGCCTACAATCATTATTGGTATGGATGTTTCATATAGTTCTCTAGTACATAGTAACACTCCTCCAATTGTAGCTGTAAGTATTTAAAAACACACTATTAGGGCTTCCAATTCAAATATAATGTATTTGTTAAAACCAAGTGATATGGATGTTTAATTGAGAAAGAATGTTGTATTTGGTAAGATTGTTTAGTACTTTTGAAGTCCTTAATCAAATGAACATTGTACCTTTTTGTACATGCTTTTGATTTTGTCTTGGTTGAGCTATAATAAATGTGTGTCCAATGTGATTAAGTTTATTTTTAACATGAATGTTGAAGATTCTTCTAAAATAAATAACATGATTTATATATTTTCTGCATTTTTATCAATTTTTCTTTAATTAAAATGTATCTATCTAAAGAAATTGAATTCATGGAAAACTAATATGATTTGTTTTAATTTTGTTTGTTGAAAGGCATGCATAATATTTGGGCTATTGACATTCTATCTTTGCACTCAATTTTTTAATTATTTATGTGGTATGTTGTAAAGTACTAAAAATTCACATCACATGAAACTGGAGTAAAACATAGACTTACTAATAGTAAAATCAAATACAGTAAAAATAACTTCTATTTCATCCATTCTGAAGGAAAGATATTAAGATGACATACAAGAGACCAAACAAATTTTTAGATTCATAATTAAAAGTACAACCATAACTATATTGCATGTATGAATACATCTGAAGTCATTTACAGAGTATGTAGACGTAATATTACAAGTGTCGAATAATGGCATCAAGCCTTACAATCATTTAAATACAAGAAGTACCACTATAATCAATGTCAAATAAATCTATCAAGGAGTCCTTGACCGCCATCAACCAATCGGCAATCTGCTGCGTCGAAGGACAAGAACATGGTTCAGGCAATTTTTCCGCACAACCACGAAGCATTGCGCTTCCCCGGAATCCCTCAAAACTGAGGAATACCTGACCCTGCTTGAAGAGCCTAGCATCCTATAAACATATGCAGGGTGGAATCTGGTATGTGCTTATCAATCTACATGCATCACTAACATGAATGCAGCATCTCATCAATAGGATATGGTAGGGAAAATATACAATATATAGCTAGAAAAAAGTCCATCTATTTCAATGGTGCATGTCTAATTCAACATTCTATTCGCTTTGGCCAAAGCATTGATCAGTTGTAACGGCATGCAAGTTTTGAAAAAGAAAACTTACTTCACTAATAACCCATATTCAATACCCATCCCGGAAGACAATCTTTCCCTCAAAAATCTAATACAAGTGACGAAGATAAGCAAGATCAAAGTAAACAAACTCACTCTAAGTATAGTAATCATCATTTTGTCAGAAACTTCCAAGAAGAGAATGAAGCGATTTCTTTCATTTCTTAGCATGACACAAATCAATGTGGAGAAAATAAACTCTATTAGAGTGAACATCAGTATAAGAGATAACTAAATTGATTCTTTTAAGTGTAACTTCATGGTCTATTCAATTCCAAAAGTTATTAATTACTGCAATACTGACTTTGATCTCTTGAACTAAGATTTTTGCATTGATAAAGAATAAAAAGGTTTCCCTACATGTCTATCTTCAAGTAAGAATTGGCATAAGTCAAAAATGTTTATATTTTGTTAAGCTTTAGTAAACCATTTACATGTGTTTATAGAGCTTTCTAAACAAATAACGATTCAGTTTAATGGTTTAGTTGTATCGTTTCTCTTTATGAAAACAGCTAGTGTGATTCAACATATTTAGTTATCTAGTTTTAGATTTTATCACTGTTTTCTTTAAATATCATCCACTTCAATGGTCAAACAATTTCCTAAATAAGTATTCACGATTAGATTTAATCTCTTAACTTTTCTAGATTTACATCATACAAAGAATGATTTATTCTACTCAAAAAATGGTTTAAAATCATAGAGGACATTTTTAAATCATACAGAGAATGTCTATATTACACAGAGAACATTTTATTATACCGCCATGATTATATTAAACTTAGATCATTTAACATCAAACTAAGATCGACATAGTTATTCAGTTAAAGTCATAAATTACCCATGGAATGGCATATTTATACGGAAAATGGCTTTCATGATACAGATATTGGTTTTGGTAGAGGAGACCGATCTCTAAAAGAGATGACCGATTACATGATGTCAATAGAAAGGATATCAAACAATTGGTAAACGGTAATCATAGTACTGTAATCAATTTCACTAAACAACTATCAGTATTTGAAAGATACAGATCGGCATACAATACATCGAATGGCATAAACAATAACAGAGATTGGCATATAAATACAACAACGACATTCATTTGATAGAAAAAGGCCTATAATTGCTGTGAACGACATCTTCTATATGTTGACAGGTATATATATTACACAAAAAAAATACACACCATATGATAAGGTTCTTATCAAATGGAGACAAGTTTTCCTAAACTATAACGGCCTTCACTAAACAGAATACGAGTTCGTTCACTAGGATCCTGAGCAACTTTCATTTTACAGAGACGACTGTTACAGACTAAATCAGCTTCCACATATACTAAAATGGTTCTTAATGACCACAATGACTTTTACTTACACCCAAACAATTTTTTGTTACAGCAAATGGTATATACATGAAAGAGAATGGCTGAGATCAAATTTTTGGAAAGAGGTGGAGATCAGTTTATTTTTCAAGGAGAATTCGATTTAATAACCTTAAATGGTTTTCAACACTCAGGACAAATCACATTAATCTGAGGCCGATCCAAGTTTGAAGGATTCCACTCCAAGTTTAATCTTGATATAATCTATATAGCTTGCTTACATTTATACTCTAACATTCTAAAAATTCTAACATGCAGTGTCAATACTTGTTATGGAAAATAACTATTCAATGACGCAAACAGTGCCTTTCTGTGGCAATCTATCCACTTGTCCAATGATGCAAACTGTCCGCCTGACCAATGATGCAATCCATCTCCTTCCAATGATGTAAAACCATCCGCCTGATCAATGATACAATCCGTCTCTCTCCAATGATGCAAAAACTATCCACTATTTAGAACCCTAGATCCCCTTATGATTCGATCATGCATTGATTACTGCCTCTTCCCATGCATGCTATTTTTCTCCATTTCCATCTGTTAACTTATAGTTTTCTTTTTCCATTTACAAGATTGCATTATTATTTTTATAAAAAAAATAATCTTCTCTAAAAATAAGAAGGTAATACATCTTGTGGCTTTTATTTTTATACTAAATTTAAGGTAAGGTAAGATTAGAATATTTTTAGTCTATTCTTAATTTTAGTTTTACTTTTGCATATTTTTAATCAAATTTTATTTTAAATTAAATAATTTTATATTTAATTATTTATACCATTTACCATCACGGAATATATATATACACACACACTAATAATTCAAAGGTGATAATACGTTGATTATTATTGCATATTTTTAAATTATTTCACATACAAGACTAACTTCTTTTCTCCTGTAAAACAGGTGTTGCAAGCAAGAATACTTATATGACTAAACAACAATTTGAATGAAGGACATAACTTAATTATGCCTCAATTAACAAAAGAGATTTGGTAACATAAGACGAGTCATCAAGCCAATAAAACCCTCATTAAAATAGTATGTAACACGACGTTCAAAGAGTCAAACATGCAATGCAATGCAAGATGAAGCAAGCTACGTGAGTGTGTGGAAATTCTAGATAAAACCTGACAAATGTTGCCATGAAGCTAGGACTCCCCTACCTGAACCATGCTCTTGTCGTCGACAAGACTGCAAAAGTCAAACTCATAAAACCATTAATAAGTTAGTCCCAATATAGCCGAAGCAAATGAAATAGCCGAAGCGAATCAATTTAACAAATCAATGTAATTATTGCATTTTTAACCATTCAATCAAGTATGCAAAGTATGAGACGTGACATCCTTCCCCAGTTGGAATAAACATCGTCTTGATGTCTTATTACATCACGTAAACAATAAAATCAAAACAATAATGTATCATCATCTGAGTATCATAATATCTGAATATGCATGTAAATAAAACATCTAATCTAATTTACTAAATGTGGAAAGATCTATCAATATTAGAAGCATCCTCCCAAGTGGTACTGTCCACTGAATATTAGTCCCATTGGACCTTATACTGCAGTATGTTTCGATTACGTAACTTAACGTTGCGCTTCTCCAAGACTCGAATGGGCTCCACTAGCACCACTCCTAGATCCTGTACCTGTAGAGCATGCCAATCAAGAATATGCAAAACATCAGGGCGATAAGGTTTGAGCAATGACACATGAAAAACATTATGGATCTTGGAGAGAGCTGGCGGCAGTGTAAGTCTGTATGCAACTGGATTGATCACTTCAAGAACGTTGAAAGGTCCTACGAATCTTGGAGCTAGTTTGGATGCCTTGCCAAATGATATCAAACTCTTATGTGGCTTGACCTTTAAGAACACTTTGTCACCCATGGAGAATTGCCTAAAAGTCCTATTCTTATCTACATAACTCTTCTGTCTATCCAAAGCTTGTTTCAATTTTTCTTTGATTAGCCTCATCTGATCTTCCATTCCTTCAACATATCAGGTCCAACTACTATTTAGTCTTCAATCATGTCCCAACTGATTGGAGTTCTATACCTGCAACCATAGAGAGCCTCAAAAGGTGCCATTCCTAAAGATGCATGGTAGGAATTATTATAAGCAAACTCTACCAAGGGTAGATATTCCTCCCATTTGTACTGCTGATCCATGTAGTACATCCTTAGAAGATCCTCTACAACCCGGTTGACTCTCTTTGTCTAACCATCTATTTTAGGGTGATAAGTTGTGCTAAAGTTCAACTTGGTCCCCAAAGCTGCATTAAGTGTGATCCAGAACCTAGAGGTCATGCAAGTGTCACAATTTGAAATGATCATCTCTGGCACTCCATGTAGTCAGAAGATCTCTTGTACAAACTTCTTTGCTAAAGTCAATGACCCATCCGTGAGATTTCCTGGAGTGAAATGAGCCACTTTTGTTAGTTTGTCAACCACCACTAAGATGACATCATGCTGATTCTTTGAAATGGGCAATCCCTGAATAAAGTCCATGCTAATCACCTGCCACTTGTACTCAGGTATGCTATGTGGATAGAGCAATCTTGCAAGATGGACATGTTCTGCCTTAACATGTTGACACTCTAAACATCAAGCTACAAACTCTGTCACATCCTTCTTAAGCTTAGGCCAAAAATACAATAGCCTCAATCCTTCCTTGTCTTGGTCACACCTAGGTGTCTAGAATATGAAGCACTATGAATCTCCTCGAGAACTAACTTCCTCAATTCACCTGAATCTGGGATATACATTCTCCCCTGATATCTCAAAAGCCCGTATGATTCTATTGCATATCCATCAAATCGATGATCTGTAGGGTCTACTTCTAAAGCTTGTTTAACCCTTTCATAGTGCTCATCTCCTTGCAAGTTATGGATTACCTGTTGTCTCATATTAGATCTAGAAGTCACCATGGTTGACAGATGTCATTTCTACTAAGAGCATCTGTAACCCTGTTCTCTTTACCTTTTATGTACTTGATTTCAAAATCATATTCGCTAAGGAATTCTAACCACCTTCTCTGTCGAGCATTGAGATTAGGCTGGGTGAAGATATGTTTGAGCCCTAAATGATCTGTCTTAAGCTCAAAAGGCTTACCCAATAGATAGTGCCTCCACATCTGAAGTGCGTGAACAATGGCAAACAACTCAAGATCATGAGGTGCATAATTTAACTCATGTTGCTTTAGTTTCCTTGATTCATATGCCACTACTTTTCCTTTCTGCATCAACACTCCTCCCACACCTTCACTAGAAGCATCTGTAATCACTATGAAATGACCATTAGGATAAGGTATGGTCAAAATAGGTGCTGATGTTAGTCTTTCTTTCAACAACTAAAATGCTTGTTCACATTTATCCATCCATTCAAACTTCTTCCCTTTCTTTTGCAACAAGGTTATAGGTGTTGCAACTGTCGAGAATCCTTCTACAAATTTCATGTAGTATCTTGCTAGCCCCATAAAGCCTCTAACCTTAGTCATAGTTTGTGGTGCGGGCCATTCCATTATTGTCTTGATCTTTTTAGGATCTACTGCTATCCCATTTGCTGAAATCACGTGGCCAAGATAGTGCACTTTACTCTGATAGAATGTGCACTTAGATAACTTGCCAAAAAGTTTTTTTCCCTCAAACGCTGCAAGACTATTCTCAAGTGTCTTTCATGCTCATCCAATGACTTAGAATAAATCAGAATGTCATCAAGAAAGACCAGAACAAAATCATCAAGGCAATCCCTGAATACACTGTTCATCAAACTCATGAATGCTGTAGGTGCATTAGTTAACCTGAATGGTACTATGATGAATTCATAGTGACCATATCGTGTTCTAAATGTTGTTTAAGAAATATCCTCATTCTTAATCTATAATTGATGATATCTGGATCTAAGGTCTATCTTAGAGAATACCTTTGCACCTTTCATCTGATCGAACAATTCATCAATCCTAGGAAATAGATATTTGTTCTTGATAGTTGCCTTGTTGAGCATTCTATAATCAATGCACAACCTCAATGTTCCATCCTTCTTCTTAATGAAGATTACTGGTGCTCCCCAAGGTGACACACTAGGTCTGATAAACCCCTGTTTTAACAATTCTTCCAATTATGTCTTAAGTTCATATAGTTCTGTTGTTGTCATCTTGTAAGGTGCTTTGGACTGTGGTTCTGTTCCTGGCATTAGATCTATAGAGAAATCAAATTCTCTTTTAGGCGGTAATTTAGTCAACTCATCAGGAAAACATCTTTAAATTCTCTAAGGATAGGATACTGTTCAAAAGATGGTTCCTGATTATCTAGATCTCTTATCTTCACTGCATAGATAGAACAACCCTTTCTCTTAGCCTTTTTCAATTGCATGGCAGATATATGTCTTAGCTTAAGGGGTGTTCGTGATCCATCAATTTCTACTGGGTTCCCAAAGTCATCAAGATATTTCACTATTTTCTCTTCACAATCTACTAAAGACTTATGTTTTGACAACCAATTGATTCCTAGAATCACATCATAAGATCCTAGAGGTGCAACGTAAAGATTGACTTGAGTTTAGAAAGTAGGAAGATCTATTTCACTGCATACAAGACATGAATCTACCCTTCTCTCTGCATTGTTACCATACTGCGCCATCCATGAGTTTTCCATGTGTCCAGGTTTAACAGTTAACTTAGCTACAACTTTTGGATCAACAAAACATTTTATAGCTCCTGTATCAATTAAAAGAGAAATTGGAAGGCCAAAGAGATTACCGGACATCTGAATGGGTGTAGCTTGGAAATCTGCTTGACAATGATCCACGGCTGCATGAATCTAGTGTTGAGGAGTTCTTTGTCAATTTCCATCTCTCTGATTCTCTTCTCTATGAGGACATGTGCTAGCATAGTGCTCTCCTCCATAAGTATAACATCCATCTCTGGGTCCCCTGTGCCTAGCTAGATTGTCTCTCTTATTATTGTTACCATTGTTGCCATAACTACCTCTCTTATTCTTATTTCCACCTTGGTTTCCATTGTTCTTTTCCTAGTAGTTATTGCCCTTCATGAGATTCCTTATCTGGTGTTTACTATTTCCTTGGTTGCCACTGTCATTTTGATACCTTTTGTTCCCATTCTTCATATCCTGATTCTTGTGGTAATTTTAGATCTGTTGTAGTTTATGTTCCTATTTGGTAGCCTTTTCGAACACTTCATCCATGGTTAATGGATTATACATATCAACATCTGATCCAATCTGCAGCCTTAAGCCCAAAATAAATTTATGAATCCTAAACCATTCATCAAGCTGATACTACGGTACATATTTCAATAAGTGAGAATTTCTCCCAATACTGAGTCACAGTCATACCTCCCTGAGTGATGTTCTGAAATTGTCATTTTCTTGTCAAAGTAGAGCTGTGGTAACCACCTCTTTCGGAAGAGCTCAAGAAAATGATCCCATGTGACTTCTCTTGGAAGCAATTTCTTTTCATCTTTCTCATTGTCCCACCAAGTAGCTGCTTTCCCAGTAAGCTGATAAGATCCCCAAATAGCTTTAGTTTTGGTAGACAAATCACGGAGATCAAAGTATTTCTCCATGTCAATAATCCATGCTTCAGCACTGTCACCAATAGTCTTACCATCAAACTCAGGAGGTGTAACCTTTTTAATGTCCTTTCCTAATTCTTTAGTAATCTTATTTATGTTATTTCCATTCACTTCCCCTCAGGACCTCGAGATTCTTCTCTTCTTTCCTCATTCCTATTTCCCCTTATGCCTTTGATTTCCTCTTCCATGGTGTTCATTATGGTTCCCTGTTGAGTCAGGAGGGCTAGAATTTGGGTCAATTGATTATTCTGTCCTTTACCATTCTATCCAGCATTGTTATTATTCTTTCCCTCATTGTTTCCAGCATTAGCCCCTCCTACATTAGTGCCAACATTATTTCCAACATTGGCTTCTTCATTGTTTCCAATGTCGGGGTTATTGCCAGATCCTAGGGTTTCTCCCCTACATCCAGAGTTCCTAGTGTTCATGATCAACTATCTACAAAGAGTTTACAACCTTTAGCATAATGGCTCCATAAAGTCCTAGGGTAGAACCATCGCTCTGATACCAAATGTAAAGTACTAAAAATTCACATCACATGAAACTGGAGTAAAACATAAACTTATTGATAGTAAAATCAAATACAGTAAAAATAACTTCTACTTCATCCATTCTGAAGGAAAGATATTAAGATGACATACAAGAGACCAAGCAAATTTTTAGATTCATAATTAAAAGTACAACCATAACTATATTGCATGTATGAATACATCTGAAGTCATTTACAGAGTATGTAGACGTAATATTACAAGTGTCGAACAATGGTATCAAGCCTTACAATCATTTAAATACAAGAAGTACCACTATAATCAATGTCAAATAAATCTATCAAGGACTCCTTGACTGCCATCGACCAATCGGCCATTTGTTGCATCGAAGGACAAGAACATGGTTCAGGCACTTTTTCTGCCCAACCACGAAGCATTGCGCTTCCCTGGACTCCCTCAAAACTGAGGAATACTCGATCGTGCTCGAAGAGCCTAGCATCCTATAAACATATGTAGGGTGGAATCTGGTATGTGCCTATCAATCTACATGCATCACTAACATGAATGCAGCATCTCATCAATAGGATATGGTAGGGAAAATATACAATGTATAGCTAGGAAAAAGTCCATCTATTTCAATGGTGCATGTCTATTTCCACATTCTATTCGCTTTGGCCAAAGCATTGATCTGTTGTAACGACATGCAAGTTTTGAAAAAGAAAACTTACTTCCCTAATAACCCAAATTCGATACCCATCCCGGAAGATAATCTTTCCCTCAAAACTCTAATACAAGTGACGAAGATAAGAAAAATCAAAGTAAACAAACTCACTCTAAGTATAGTAATCATCATTTTGTTAGAAACTTCCAAGAAGAGAACAAAGCAATTTTTTTCATTTCTTAGCATGACACAAATCAATGTGGAGAAAATAAACTCTATTAGAGTGAACATAAGTATAAGAGATAAATAAATTGATTCTTTTAAGTGTAACTTCGTGGTCTATTCAATTCCAAAAGTTATTAACTACTGCAATACTGACTTTGATCTCTTGAACTAAGATTCTTGCATTGATAAGGAATAAAAAGGTTTCCCTACATGTCTATCTTCAAGTAAGAATTGGCATAAGTCAAGAATGTTTATATTTCGTCAAGCTTTAGTAAAACGTTTACATGTGTTTATAGAGCTTTCTAAACAAATAACGATTCAGTTTAATGGTTTAGTTGTATCGTTTCTCTTTATGAAAACAGCTGGTGTGATTCAACATATTTAGTTATCTAGTTTTAGATTTTATCACTGTTTTCTTTAAATATCATCCACTTCAATGGTCAAACAATTTCCTGAATAAGTATTTACGATTAGATTTGATCTCTTAACTTTTATGGATTTACATCATACAAAGAATGATTTATTCTACTCAGAAAATGGTTTAAAATCACAAGGGACATTTTTAAATCATACAGAGAATGTCTATATTACACAAAAAACATTTTATTATACCGCCATGATTATATTAAACTTAGATCATTTAACATCAAACTAAGATCGACATAGTTATTCAGTTAAAGTCATAAATTACCCATGGAATGGCATATTTATACGAAAAATGGCTTTCATGATATAGATATTGGTTTTGGTAGAGGAGACCGATCTCTAAAAGAGATGACCGATTACATGATGTCAATAGAAAGGATATCAAACAATTGGTAAATGACAATCATATTATTGTAATCAGCTTCACTAAACAGCCATCAATATTTGAAAGATATAGATCAACATACAATACATCGAATGGCATAAACAATAACGGAGATCAACATATAAATATAGCAACGACATTCATTTGACAGAAAAAGGCCTATAATTGTTGTGAATGACATCTTCTATACGTTGACAGGTATATATATTACACAAAAAAAAAAAACACCATATGATAAGGTTCTTATCAAATGGAGACGACTTTTCCTAAACTATAATGGCCTTCACTAAATAGAATACAAGTTCGTTCACTAGGATCCTGAGTAACTTTTATTTTACAGAGACAACTGTTACAGACTAAATCAGCTTCCGCATATACTAAAATGGTTCTCAATGACCACGACGACTTTTACTTATACCCAAATAGTTTTTTGTTATAGAAAATGGTATATACATGAAAGAGAATGGCTGAGATTGACTTTTTGGAAAGAGGTGGAGATCGGTTTATTTTTCAAGGAGAATTTGATTTAATAACCTTAAATGGTTTTCAACACTCAGGACAAATCACATTAATCTGAGGCCGATCTAGGTTTGAAGGATTCCACTCCAAGTTTAATCTTGATATAATCTATATAGCTTGCTTACATTTATACTCTAACATTCTAAAAATTCTAACATGTAGTGTCAATACTTGTTGAGGAAAATACCCACTCAATGACACAAATAGTGCCTTTCTGTGGCAATCTATCTGCTTGTCCAATGATGCAAACCGTCCACCTAACCAATGATGCAATCCGTCCCCTTCCAATGATGCAAAACTGTTTGCCTGACCAATGATGCAATGCGTCTCTCTCCAATGATGCAAAAACTGTCCACTATTTAGAACCCTAGATCCCCTTATGATTCGATCATGCATTGATCGCTGCCTCTTCCCATGCATGCTATTTTTCTCCATTTCCATCTATTAACTTATAGTTTTCTTTTCCATTTACAAGATTGCATTATTATTTTTATAAAAACAATAATCCTCTTTAAAAATAAGAAGGTAATACATCTCATGGCTTTTCTTTTTATACTAAATTTAAGGTAAGGTAAGATTAGAATATTGTTATTCTATTCTTAATTTTAGTTTTACTTTTGCATATTTTTAATCAAATTTTATTTTAAATTAAATAATTTTATATTTAATTATTTATACCATTTACCATCACGGAATATATATATATTCTAATAATTTAAAGGTGATAATACATTGATTATTATTGTATATTTTTAAATTATTTCACCTACAAGACTAACTTCTTTTCTCCTGTAAAATAGGTGTTGCAAGCAAGAATACTTATGCGACTAAATGAAAAATTTGAATGAAGGACAAAACTTAATTACACCTCAATTAACAAAAGAGATTTGGTAACATAAGACAAGTCATCAAGCCAATCAAACCCTCATTAAAACAGTATGTAACACGACGTTGAAAGAGTCAAACATGTAATGCAATGCAAGATGAAGCAAGGTACGTGAGTGTGTGGAAATTCTAGATAAAATCCGACAAATGTTGCCATGAAGCTAGGACTCCCCTACTTGAACCATGCTCTTGTCGTCGACAAGACTGCAAAAGTCAAACTCATAAAACCATCAATAAGTTAGTCCCAATATAGCTGAAGAAAACAAAATAGCCGAAGTGAATCAATTTAACCAATCAATGTAATTATTGCATTTTTAACCATTCAATCAAGTATGCAAAGTATGAGACGTGACATTTGTCCTTTAGAAATAATTGATTTCAAAAACAATTTTTTCGATAGATAATTTCTTCTAGAGAATGGCCTTTGATTTCAAATTATAGAGCCTTAGTGAGGACCCAATCTCAAAAGGTTGACATTGTTGAGGCTTTATAAAAATTGACACATTCATAATAAAATGGTAGAATGATAGATGCCAACATGATCAAGTATTGACCATTTAGGATAGTATTGATTGTCATCTTTTTATGATCTTAGCATTGTTGGTCTATCATCTTTGTAGTCTTCTTTTTTCTACAATGTCACTAAAAGGTTACCATTAATATTATCCTAAGATCAAATATGTCTTTTTTTTAAAAGTGAGTTACTAATAGATTTTTATAAAATGTGCAAAGTATCAAGTTTTGATTAGAATCCACAACAGTTTTTTTTAAAATAGGTACTTAATTATATTTTAAGTTTTATGGAACGATCATTTTGTTTGTTGCATGATCAAAGAATATTTATTGGCTAGTAATTTTTAACTTGGTCAATGTTTGTATAAATTTTGTTAAGATATTTAGTTTTATGCTATTCTTCATGGTCATAACATCAAGGACCCTTATACATTGCATGAAAGAAAATTGTGCACAATATTAAGACCTGTGTATAGAAAGGAATACAAGTCTAGTTAAAGGTATTGTTGTATTATAGTTGTTGCATTTTTTCTACTTTTCTAGTTGAGATCATATCAAATATTTATTCTAGTTCTTGAAGCAACAAGAATTATTCATGTTTATAGGGCTATAATTGGAAAATGAGTCAAATTACTCTCAATCTAGAAAGGAATGATTGCTTCTCTTTAAGGATATAATTTAGGTACGTGTGACTAATCTATACTAGTTCTCAACGACTCTGTAATTTTAAAAATACTTAATTAGTGGCTCCCCTACACTCCAATGGCTCCTTGGCTTACACCCTCTCCAACGTCTCCCATGCAATTCAGAATTACCTCTTTAGCACCCTCCAATGGCTCTTTTGATCTCTACATCATCTCCACAGTGCTCTAGGTCAAGTCTTCTACCCATTCCAATAGAGGTTGTGAAATATACCTAACTGATATTTTCCATGAAATCCAAATCTGAAAATTAATTTAACAAATTTAATACTAATAGTCATCAAAACACCAAACTGGTTAACTAGTCTTCACATAAATAACTCCAAAATTACCATAAACACTCCAAATCATTTTTATTTATGTTTTCTAATGCAAATGAAATAAAACCAGGCCTACATAACTAATTTGTAATAGATGCAACATCAACAATACTTAACAACAAATCTACTAGAAACAACACCAAAATATGGTGAAATACACATGGGTATTTCACCTAAAACTGCCCAAAACCCCAAGAACAATGCCCAAATGTGTAAGAGTTTAACCAAGGCACCTGGGATTGATAAAGAATATAAATACACATAGCCACACACCATAAACATAGCAAAAAACTCAAAACAACACCACTAGAAACACAAGAAAACACACACATTGTCAAAATCAACCTGCAAACCCAAAATCACTGAAACTGCCAAACCCTTCAGCACTTATGCAACCTATGGATGAGATTACTATCTGTAATCCAAGATCACAACCCTTATATCACCTGAAACTCATGTCCATCAGCCACAAGCTTAATCTTCAATGGTTTCCCTGTCCATTGATGAAAGCAAAGCATTAGCTTTGGAAGAGAAAAATAACAAATCTGCAATAGCCTCTAAAATAAAAAAATTACATATTTTTATATGCATGGGAGGCTATATTAGACACCCAATATTCTCCATGCCTTTCTTTGAGATTTATACCAAGTAGGTTCTAAAATTAGGCTCCACTCTTATCATAAACTCCAACACATCATTAGTGCCAACTCACAAGATATGCCAAAATCTTCATTTACAACAACTTCAGATTCCTTCCAAGATTCCCATGCCCAAGGAAGCATTGAAACTAAATAGCATTAAATTTATTTAATATTTATTTTTTCATGATATTGGGAGTTGTACAGGAACAAATAAAATATTAAATAATTATCATTTTCCCCAATGTTGTGTTGCAGTCCCAACTTACTCTTTCTAGATAGGGGGGCATACAAAAAATAGAAAGTACTATTTTTGGAAAGGGGACGAGACAAATTCTCCCACCCAAAATTTTCTTGTCCTCAAGCAATTGAGATTAGGATGCTCAAGTATCTCAAACCCTTCTCATGATGCATCCTCATTTGGCAAATTCTTCCATTTGATTAAATGTTTTGTAATGCTCTTGTTTCTTACTCTCTTCTCCCTTGTTTCTAAAACCTCTTCAAGGATTAGAATCAACTTTCCTTCATCATCCAATGGTGGTAAATCAAATGAAGCTACAACTTTCCTCAAGCATGAAACATGAAAAACATTATGAAATTTACTACCATAAGGAAGCTCCAATTCATATGCCACTTCCCCAATTTTTTGGGTAACTTTGTATGGTCCATAGTACTTGGGCTTGAGTTTCTCAGCTCCATTCTTCTTCAATGTACTTTGTTTATATGGAAACAATCTAACAAAGAACAAATTCCTCACCTCAAAAACTCTCTCTATCCTCTTTCTATCGGCATTGTTACCCCCTCAATTCATTTTCGGGTCTTGCATATTTTGCTACCCATTCTCATGGTCCATCAATTATTTGCCTATGTCCTAAGGGTTTTGTTTTTTCCTTTTCTACCCTTGAAAATCCTTAAGAGTCATATGCACTTAAATTTTCTTAACCTAGTCGCTAGTTCTCTAAAATTCCTAACCATATCACATGGTTCTGAAGTTATCGAACCCGTTGACTTCCTAACTATGTGCCACTTTGTTAAGTCTCTTCAACTCACATTTGTTAGTCTATGTAGTCACCAATTCATAGGTTTTTGAAACTTTGAAACCCCCGACTTGAGGTTTGAAAGTTCTAAAATTTAGCAACTTCGCGACAGGGAAGTTGTGAACCAGTTTTCAAGGTAAATAATGATCATTTAATGATGTGTATGGCATATGTGGCAAATGTCTTTTCAATATTTTTGGACGAGCAAATCTCAAAGTTATTTTCTTAAGGCACAAATTTAATGCCACATTACCTCAACAATTAAAACACATCGTGGCATATCTTCGGCATACATATTGTTTCTCAATGACAGATTTTTCTCTAAGTTATGCAGTTGCCATTACTCCTATTCTGTATCATTACTTTTTTAGTACTTATCCATTTTTATCTATACATCTGGTAATAGTGATGAAATTCAAATACCAAGGAGCTCCTCACAATTCTAGTAGTGAAAGCGGCTGGTCTGGTGTAAGTGATACTAAACTCGACCATATTGACTTAGAAGAATTATGGTCTCATATGCAATAGGAGGGTAAATCACCTTTTGTAGAAAAGATATTGTAGAGTGGTTTAGTGCATGTAAGATGTTTTCCCATCTCTATACAAAGAGTGTACTTGGTTGTGGCTTGTGCGAGGAGATACGTTCCTAAAGCCCTTGAAATTAGAGCAAAGGACATGTCAGTGGTAGGAAAGATTGATCTTGGAACTATCACCTATGCATTAAGGATTCCAGAGAGGTAGGAATTTGAAGGCATGTTTGTTTCCATTAGAATAGAGTTCTTCTATTGTAAGAATTCCATTGCATGGAACTGGTTAAAGTCCAAAAAATGAGGTAAGTCTCAATTGCCCCAAAAGCTAAAGAGAGCCCGTTTTAAGGATGAAATTTTAGACATTATTACTTTGCTGCATCATGTAGTTGGAAGTGAAAACATAGATTCTTTTGAATATTAGATGTGTCATTTTCTCCTGTTGATATGTAGTGAAGATAAGTTTATAAACTAGGATGAAATTATTAGTTATCATTTGAACAAGCAACTAGTTAAGTTTCAGGAGACTTTAACTTTTCACATGTGCTCATATTTGATATACATTTTAGCCAGCCAAGGGGTTGTTTAGGCTAGGTTGAGGCCACATGGGTCTTTAACACCAAGCACACCTGTGTATACTTATTTTCCTCAGCTCAAAAGGGATGTTGGAATGAAGGATTACCACTGTATAAATGATGCTTTTTTGATGTTTATAGTGAGAAAGTTAGATGGTAACCCTAAGTTAAGAATTTCTCCTGAGGCCACTTCCTTGATCATGGAGTTTGGGAGTTTCTACATTCAGTTTGACAGGTTCACCTATTTGAGAGTGGGGGTTATTAAAATGCCCCAACCAAATTGCCCAGGTATCCTAGTGATTTTGTTATTTTTCTGGAAGTCTATAAACAAATGTTTGTTGTAAATATCAAATATCGAAACATGAGGAAGAAAGGATATGATTTCCCGCTGAAGCTATCTTCATATTCTTGCAAAACTATGATATTGCTAGAGGGGTGGAACATGTTTTGGGTGATTTTAATCTTCATTCTTTGTCAATAAGGCCCAACTTCGACAGTAAAAATTATCTGAAACAAAAATTTCATGGTTCTAGCTCTTATGAACATCGTCCAAGTTTAGAGGATTTTTGGGAAGACTGTGTGGACGATCGAGAAGTTCAAAGGAGAAATTGTATGAGACTCACCCTGAGTCAAATTCAAGTATTCGGTCTCCCTCTACACATTCTAGATGGGATTGAGGAAAATTTTGAAGTAATTGACGATGAATATCAAACACTAGTTTTTAAACCCCTTCCTAGTATTAATTGGTCAAAGATGGAGGTGGTGGACTTGATGATTCATTCCGTTGTGGTATTAAAAAGAATTAAAAATTAGTTAGTTGGGAAATGGCATGGATGTGCTGGCTCTCCTCACGAGCAAAGAAATTCCAAGACCAATGAGCAAAGGTCCTTACAAAGTTCTAGTGTATATATTTCTTCTGGGAGACAAGAGACATTGTAATCCAATTCTAATTCACAATCTGGAGGTGAGGGAGAAAGACTGGAAGAAATTTTAAAGTAGAAATCAGCCTATGAGTTGGATGGTTTCCCCTTACCTGCTTTGAAAAAGAAAAATACCCTAGCGAAGCCTGTGCTTGCAGTTTCTGATTCTATTTTCCAACAAATTGTTGATGATGGTTCTTTTCCTCCATTCATGGAAATTTCTTCTTCTCTAGCTATTGAGGAAGTTTCTATTTTAATCAAGTCAAAACTATTTCAAGCAATGTAGATACTAGTATGGTGTCATCTTCACCAAGATGGTTAAATAAATCTGTAGATAAGAAGAGAAAGTTTGTGCCTACAATAGAAGTTGATGTGGATATGGCTGCCAAATTGCTGCAAACTATCTCGAAGCCCAAAAATGCCAAAAGAATGTCTAGAATGTTAAATGACACTATCTTTGGTCATCAGATGTTAGAGATGGCTGACTCGGTGAAAGACCTAACAAGGATAAGATAACTGAAGCAGATTACAAGATAATTCAGATAGACTTGGGTCCTTCTACCCTAGAGGGAGAAGCTTATAATGACAACTTCTCTATAAGTGCTTTGATCAAAAGACTAAAAGAGGAGAGAAAAGAAAATGTAAAATTGCAGTCTCAAGTCCTCTTTTTGAGTAATTTCATTTAGTCAATTGTGACACCTACATCTCATGATGCTTCTAGCTCAAACATTACAGGTATTGATGCCGGTATAGTGCATCAAATAAATAAGAATTTAAACTTTTCTAAGGCCATGACTGAATGGATTGAGAAGTTACCTTGTGAAGCCATATTCTTCCTTAGCAGAGTGGTATAATCCTATACTCAAGTGTACAATTAGAGTAAAGAATTGGTTAGTGAACTTCAATAGATAAGGAAAGAACAAGGTAGCACTTCTATGCTTTCAAAAGAAGTTTCTGAGATGGTGGCTATGGATTCCCTTACATTCATCAAGGAGAAAATAATCAATGATGCACAGGATGTAGATCCTTCTTGGGTTGGCTCTCTCAAATGGAAGTTATCCATGTATGACAATCTTATTAAGGAGATTAACAAAACACTGCACTTGTACCTTAATGCCATGATTGATATTAAAAATGACTGTAACACATTAGATGTTGACATCACTGATGAATTTGGAGAAAACCTATTGGATATGTCTAAAATCACTCAGAGGTTTAATGATACATTCAATAAGGAAATCACAAATCCTAAAACCATCACTGGTGAATCTTTGGAAAAGTTGGGTCTGATGCAGGTGTATCTAAATTCTTTCAAGACCAAGGTTGATAGCAGCCATGAGACTTTAGCCAGAGCCAGTAAGATGTTGCGTAAATTGAGAACCAGGTTGCAGATAACAACACCAGGAAGCAAGAACATTACTTCTGTGATTACCAAGTACAGAGAGTAGAAGATTAAGATGAAAGCACGAGAAGCCATGGAAAAGGAATGGGATGGTGAAAGTATAGAAGAATTGAGAGGAGATGAAGGGATGGCCGTTTAGTTGTTTTTATTTCATGTTATTTCTTAGTATTTGGCTCAAAGACTTATTCTAAAGACTTTATTATTTTAAAAATGGTTGTCTTCAAAAAGCCGTTCTATTTTCTAAAGACAATTATTATGTGGACATTATAAATATATGTATGCGGGACATAGTATGGATCTTTTTTGGGAAAACTTTGTTTTACTTATTAAAGTTAGAAGTTTCTATGAATTTCTTTTTTTCAATCTCTTCAATATAGAAAGAAAATTCAGAATGGATATTCAAGCAGACATAATCTTTGTGTTATGGTGATTGAATACTATTCTTCTTACATTGAATAAATTGCGAGTGGTATTTTTCTATTTGTGTTGAAGTTTTATATGTTCATTTTGCTTCGTTTCTATGGATATTTATCTTCAAATGAGTGTTTCATGGTGATGGATTAATAATTCATTCATTCAACATATTTAGTGTTTGAAGTCTTTGAACTTCTTTACTTTCAGCGATTTTAGAAGTATGAAATTTCCTTTCAAACCTTTCTGGTCAAAAGCATTACCTTTCTCTTGCTTTCTGGTTAAAAGCAATATGTAGTTTAATTCATTGTATATCATTTGAAGGTAGCTACCACCTTGTAAAATACGAAGAGAGTTGGTTATAGCATACTACTGTAACTGACTCAACTGTGGTTACATTTGTCATTGTTTGGGCAAGAGAATATAGAGTTGAATGACAAATTTGTAAACTAACATATTTTTGGTGACTCTGCTAGAGATTCTGTTAGATAGGTGTTGTGAGTTGCTTTAATGGTTCTTCAAAGATGTAACACTCCAATCCTTCATCCTAACATGGATTGGCTTGTAGGTGATTAAGAGGATATTGTTATTGGCTTAAGATTGCTTGCCTGGAAACATAGAAGAACCAATTTGCAATATAACAAAGTTAACGAAGTGTTAGAAGAAGAAGAAGAACTTGGGGAAATCATAAGAGATAACGCTAGGCATTTTGGTGATGCCTAAGAAATAATAAGATTAGTGAGGATATAGTACCTATGCCATGAAGAGAAAGAGTCTTTCATGTTCAAGTACTTCCCAATAACAGATGTAGAAATCAAGCAGCTAATCAAAGAAACTAGTTGAACAATCGACAAAATCTTCCACGAATCAATCAGTAAGTGAAGTTGGTGACTCTGTAATTTGAGCTTTAAATTGTTTAAATCTAGCTTCTAAAAGGTACACTAGGGGAGGTAGAAAGAAAGTGATTTGGGACGAAGATTTTGAATTATTAGAAGCTATAGTTTTCTCTTCTTTCCCACTTAACCGAAGGGTTAAGTCTGTCAACAGACCTTCATCCCCTCCTCCTAATCAAAGCACTATAAATACTCTAGCTGCATCTTGTCAAGCCCTTCTCTTGCACAGGGTCACTCTTCCTTTACAAGTAAATTTTCATGTTCATAATCCTCTTGTCATGTGGCTCAACCTCCACCCATCCCATGGGGAGCCACAATGGGCCCACTTAACCTAGGAGCCTAACTACATGACTTACCCAAAGGCTCAAGGAAAATTATACCTAAGTTTAGAGGAGATGGAAAAGTTACTCTAGATGAGCATATGCAATCCTTCTTCGTTGCTTCTTCCATCCTTGTTGAACAACATGAAGTTGTTGCTATAAGGCTTTTTGTGGAATCTTTAACTGATTCTACAGTTGATTGGTTTTACCATCTGCCAAATGGTTCTATTAATAACTAGGATACTCTAAAAATAAAATTTGAGAGTAGGTTCAAGTCTGCAGAGAATGAGCAAGCTCTTGTCACTTAATTGGCCATGATGAAGAAAGAAATACATGAACCAATGAGAGAGTTTGTTGCTAAATTCAATAAGTTATACAATAGAATACCTACAAATGTGAGGCCTGGGAATGACTTATTGAAGTGTTTCTTTATCAATACTCTTCCCCCAGATGTTAGTTTTACCATTAAGAGAGAAGGGGCAACTGATTTAGATGTAGCCCAAGAAAGGGCCATATCCATAGAAGATGACTTGATCATTGCAGGAAAATGGAAGAAGGAATTACAGACTAGCAAACCCTCAGCAGTGAATTCTACTGACCTAGTCATACAAAGACTAGCTAATGATATAATCACACTGAAAAGGCAAATGTAAAAGGGACTCCTTTAGCCACAGTATCAAGATATGCTAAGGAAAGATTTTGGCACATCAGGTGGTTATAACAAAACCCTGCCTTTGATTGGTCCTGCTCAGAGGTTAGCTATTGAAAATGGACCTTCTACTAGTAAGAGTAATATGATGTGTAATTTCCATTTGACTTCACATCATGATGGATCCGCCTATCTAGAAATGGTTCGATTCATGTAGATGCTTTCAACTAATGAACATGTTGAAATATCATATGTGGAAGAACCCAACTCATCCCAAGATGCTAGTGTGAACTTCTTTGAGTATGAATTAGATATTGAAGCCAGCGAGCACGTATATACAGAAATGACCCTAATTGTGCGGTCTTCACAAGAGGACAACAAGCTCAAAAAAGCCAGGCCAGTGGTTCATCCCCTGCTCCAAAATACATGTTGTCAAGGAAAGCCATCCCTAATTCAAAGAAGACTGAAAGTATCCAGACCAAAAGCACCTCTGTTGAGGTACCATTTACTCCTTCTAATACTATTGTTACTAGTTACTTTGAGATAATTGAGTCATACAAAAATACCAAGATTCAGATCTCCCAAGATGAGTACCTTAGACTCAATCCATCTAAATTAGACTGGTTAGTGAGATACATCAAACAAGAACCTTCCCCATCTCAGAGTAATGCTTAGGTGTCTAGTCATGATGAAATACATGTTGAAGAGCAAGTTTTCTCAAATTCCCATGATAAAGGTTCAAGTCAAAAAATCCTTTTGCCAAACCTAAACCATTCTATGTGTCTCTATATATATCTAGTTCTAGACTGAGGAATTGTGTTATTGATTCTGGGGCTTTTGACAATGTAATGCCAGCTCAAGTGGCCAGAGCCTTAGGATTGTCTTATACTTCCTCCCATGGTAAATGTTTCTCTATTGATGGCTCACATGTTCTAATTCTAGGTCAAATCAAAGATGCCCAGGTTGCTTTAGCTACTTTTCCAAAAAAGAGATTAAAGTTAACTATCGTTGTTGCTGACATTCCCACTAGCTATGGGATACTCTTAAGTAGGAGTTTCTATAGAGACTTGGGTGGGGAGATACAAATGGATTGGTCTCATGCTATAATACCATTGGATGGAAAGAAGGTAAGTCTTAACCCATAGCCCAAAGCCAAGTTCACAGTGTTAAAGTCTGGGGATCCAAGGGCAGATATTTAATTTGTAGAATCTGGGCCAGGGACTTACATGTGCACCTCTTCAAGAGAAGAATGTTCAAGCCTAGTGAGCCCTGATTTGGTAAATGAGTTGTGGACACTGGAGTTTGATGGAAGTTGCTCTAGCATTGGTTCTAGTGCAGGAGTCATTTTAATTTCCTCATATGGTTACAACTTTCCCTATGCTTATAAATTGGAGTTTGAAAACACCAACAATACAACAGAGTATGAAGCTCTTTTACTTGGCTTAACCCTAGCTAAAGAAAGAGGCATCAAATAGTTAAGGGCTAGGGGAGATGCAGAATTAATTGTCAAACAAGTCAGGAAGTAGTATACCATAAAAAATGGCAGGTTGAAGAATTATAGAAATAGAGTCTAGAATTACATTGGAGATTTTGATGCCTTTTCCATAGAAGCAATGCCTAGGGATCTCAATGCAAGGGCGATTCATTAGTAGTATTTGCATCTTTATTGTTACCTCATCCAAATTTTAAGAATAAGCCTTATAGAATTAAAGTAGTGTACCACCCCAATGTTCCTGACAATGTAAATCACTGGCAAGTATTCAACAGTGACAGATAGATTATTGCATTCTTAGAAAAGGCTGAAGCCTTTGCTAATATTTTCTTTGAAGGTAGTGATGATAAAAGCAAATATGTTTTAGAAGGTAACATCGATACTCTTGATGGTGATAGGTTTGAAATCATTTAGTTGAAAGGAAACAAGATACCCTAGGGCTTGGTTTCCTTAGAAGACTTATTCAATAGGCATGACCAGTATTTGAAGCAAAAGAATAAAATTGTTGTTGGATCATCAGTTGATTATGATCATGTCAATATTAGCAAAATTGAGATCCCAAGATTGTCTGTATAGGAAAATGATGTTCCCTCCAAGAAAAAGAAAAGCTGATTTCTTTGTTGATGCGTTACAAAGATGTTTCCGCATGGTGTTATGCTGATTTGAAGAAATTTAGGAATAGAGAACTATAACATAAGATCCCATTGAAACTTGGTGTTGTGCCTTATAGGTAGAAATAGAAAACATACAACCTAAATATAGCAGAGGCCATTTTCAATGAAATAGATAAGATGTTAAAGGCAAAGATCATCTATCCCATTCATCATTCTACGTGGGTAGTGAATATAGTTCCAGTTAGAAAGAAAAATGGAGAAATAAGGATTTGTATAGACTTCAGGAACTTGAATCAAGCCTCATTGAAGGATAACTACCCATTACCTATCATGGATCATATTTTGTAGACTATTGTTGGTTCTAAGATGATGTCTATGTTAGATGGTTTTTTAGTTTATAATCAAATCAATGTAGCCCCAGAAGACCAGCATAAGACAACATTCACTACTCCTATTGGTGTCTTTGCTTATAGCAGAATGTCGTTTGGCATCATAAATGTAGGTGCAACTTTCCAAAGGGCCATGGACCTGTCATTTGGTGATCTAAAGAATAAAATCATTGTAGTGTATCTAGATGATCTAATGGTGTTCTCCAAGAAAAGGACTGACCATATGCATGATTTGGAAATTGTGCTACAATGTTGCAGAGAACAAGGGATTTCTTTAAATCCCAAGAAATCTATTTTTTCTATCATAGAAGGGAAACTTTTGGGACACATTGTCTCAAAAGGTAGAATTAGAGTCAATCCTGAAAGGGTAAGAGCTATCATGCAATTAGGGTTGCCTACAAATAGAGATGGCACTAGGTCTTTCTTTGGCAAGGTGAATTTCCTGAGGCAGTTTGTACCCAAGTTTGTGGAACTAACAAGGCCCATAGCTGATATGAAGAAAAACCATCTTGTATTCAAATAGAGTAAGGAAGGAAAAAGGGCTTTTAAAGATATAAATGTCACTATTACTAATGCACCCACTCTAGTATGTCCTAATTTTAATAAAGGTTTCATCGTGTATTGTTATGCATCTGAGCATACTTTATCAACTATTTTAATGCAAAAGAATGAACAAGGCATAGAAGCTCCTATCTCTTTCATGAGCACCCCTCTCAAAAAGCATGAACTCAAATATTCCCCACTTGAAAAACATGCTTATGCTATTGTAAAGGCTCTAAAAAGTTTTAGGTTCTACATTCTGCATTCCCATACTATTGTCTTTGTACCTGAAACTACTTTCAAAAGAATCCTCACTCAGCAAGAGATTGAATGTAAGAAATGGGGGTCTTGGAAAGAAAAAGTGCAATAGTATGATGTGGAGATCAGGCCTACCAATCTAGTTAGGGGAAAGGGTTTATGTAAATTGATTACATAAAATAAAGTTGTTGAAGAAGAACATCTACCTCTAGTCCTCTTTACTAGTATAAATGATGAGTGGTTCTTAGATGTATCATATTTCTTAATTTATGGTGATTGTCCATCACACTTATTAGCTATAGAGAAGAGAAACTTAAAGCTTAAGGGAAGTAAGTACATTCTTTGGGAAGGAAACTTATACAAAAAAGGTGTAGATGGAACATTTCTCAGGTGCATTGATGAAGAGCAACAAAAGAGTCTGTTAAAATATTTTCATGATGAAGCTTATGGTGGGCATTTCTTAGCCTCTGTAACATCTTTTAAGATCTTGTACCAATTCTTTTATTGGCCCGGTATGTTTAAAGATGCTCATGAATGGGTATCTAAATGTGAAAAATGTTTAAAGTTTATTGGCATACCCCACCTCATAGCTTTACCTTTGAAGCATGTGGTAATTGATGAACTATTCCAACAGTGGGGTTTAGATTTCATTGGCCTTGTTAATCCCAATTCAAGTGCTGGACATACACACATTCTTTCTACTAGTGATTATTTTACCAAGTGGGTAGAAACTATTCTAGTGAAACAAACACCCTCAGAGGTTGTGTGTAACTTCCTAAAGGAAAACATCATAGTAAGATTTGGTATTCCAAAGAAGATAATTGTTGATAATGCTAGCTCTTTCTCATCCTTTGAAATCACTCTATTCTACTATGAGTATGGTATTAGCTTGGGACATTCATCTGATTATTATCCTCAGGGCAATGGATAGGTTGAGTCTAGCAACAAAAATCTAATTTCTATTGTCAAAAAGTTGGTGGAAGAGAGCCAAAGAGGATAGCATAAGAAGTTGTATGACACTCTATGGGCAGATACAATTACTTATAAAAGAACCATAGGCATGTCACCTTTTTAGTTGGTATATGGGGTTGATAGTACTATACCTATTTCTTTAGAGCTCTCAACATTGGATTTGCAAGGAGCTATAGAAAATGAAGAATTTCAGTCTGTACTAGAAAAGAGAATTATGTACCTAGACAAATTAAAAGAGGAGAGGGAGATTGTTATGGATAGGATTACTAAGCATCAGCAGATGGTTAAGAAAATCTTTGATAGAAGAGAAAAACAAAGGAACTTTGTTGTTGGAGACTCTATACTTCTTTGAGACAGAAGGAGAGAGCCAAAGGGTGCACACATAAAGTTTGATTCTCTGTGGAAAGGGCCTTTTCTAATTAGACAGGTCATTGGTGATAATTCTTTCCTATTGACTTATCTAGATGGTACTCCTTTACCTCTTGCCTATAATGCCCAAGATTTGAAAATGTTCAACTAGTAACAATCATGAGTCTTTCCTTGTATTATAGTTTCTTTTTGTTTCTATTTGTTTTGTGTTGTTTTCCCCCACTGTTTTCCCAATGAATAAGGCTTTATGCCATGGTTTTCTAGATTCTCTACATCCCCTTGGTCCTTGTCCCCATTCAGAGCTAGTTGTTACCCCCTTAATTCATTTTCGAGTCTTACATATTTTTCTACCCATTCTCATGGTCCATCAAATATTTTTCTGCCCATTCTAGTATTGAAGGAGTCCCCTTGGTTTTTGCCTTTGCTACCTTTTGAAATCTTTAAGAGTTGTGTGCACTTAAATTTTCTTAACCTAGTCACTAGTTCTCTAAAATTTTTAACCCTATTGCATGGTTCTGAAGTTACTGAACCCGCTGGCTTCCCAACTATGTGCTACTTTGTTAAGTCTCTTCAAATCTCATTTATTAGTTTTTGTAGTCACCAAGTCAGAGGTTTTAAAAAATATTGAAACCCCTGACTTGAGGTTCTAAAGTTCTAAAATCTAGTGACTCTGCGACAAGGAAATTGTGGACCGGTTTCAAGGCAAATAATGATCATTTAATGATGTGTACGATATATGGAGTGACTATCTTTTCAGGATTTTCAGAGGATGAGAAAATCTTGAAGTTATTTTCTCAAGGCATGAATTTAATGTCACATCAACTCAGCATTTAAAACACATCATGGCATATCTCCAACATACATATTTGTTCTCAGTGATGGATTTTTCTCTAAGTTATGCAGCTGCCATTACTCCCATTCTATGCCATTGCTTTTGCAGTACGTAGCCATTTTCCTTTGTGCATCTAGTAGTAGTAATGAAATTCAAATACCAAGGAGTTCCTCACAATTCTAGTATTGAAAGTGACCAGTCTGGTGTAAGTGATACTAAACTTGGACATATCGGCTTAGAGGAATTTTGGTCCCATTTACAACAGGAGGGTAAATCACCTTTTGTAGACAAGATATTGCAGAGTGGTTTAGCACATGCTAGAAGTTTTCCCATCTCTATACAAAGTGTGGACTTGATTATGGTTTATTAGAGGAGGTACATTCTTGAGGCCCTTGAAATTAGAGAAAAAGATAGGTCAATGGTAGGAAAGATTAATCTTGGAACTATTTCCTATGCATTAAGGATTCTAGAGAGGCATGAATTTGAAGACATATATGTTTCCATTGGAATGGAGTTCTTATGAAGAAATGAAGGATGGTGCAAGAATTCCATCGCACGAAATTGGTTAAAGTCTGAAAAAAGAGGTAAGTCTCAATTGCCTCAAAAGCTTTAAAGAGAGCCCATTTTAAGGATGAAATTTTAGACATTATTACTTTGCTACATCATGTAGTTCAAAGTGAAAACACAAATTCTTTTGAAGAATGGATATGTCATTTTATCTTGTTGATATGCAGTGAAGATAAGTTTATAAACTAGGCTGAAATTATTAGTTATCATTTGAACAAGCAACTGGTTAAGTTTCAGGAGACTTTAACTTTTCACATGTGCTCGTATTTGATATACATTTTAGCTGGCCAAGGGGTTGTTTGGGTCAGGTTGAGGCCACATGGGTCTTTAACTCCAAACACATCTATGTATACTTATTTTCCTCAGCTCAAAAGGGATGTTGGAATGAAGGATTACCATTGTATAAATGATGCCTTTTTTATGTTTATAGTGAGAAAGTTAGATGGTAACCCTGAGTTGAGAATTTCTCCTGAGGTCACTTCTTTGATCATGGAGTTTGGGAGTTTCTACATTCAGTTTGACATGTTCACCTATTTGAGAGTGGGGAGTTATGAAAATACCACGACCAAATTGCCTAGGTGTCCTAGTGATTTTGTTATTTTTCTGGAAGTTTGTAAACAAATGTCTACTGTAAATGTTAAATATCAAAACATGAGGAAGAAAGGATATGATTTCCCGCTAAAGCTATCTTCATATTCTTGCAAAACTATGATATTGCAAGAGGGACATAACATGTTTTGGGTGAGTTTAATCTTCATTCTTTGTCAATAAGGCCCAACTTCTATAGTAAAAAATATGTGAAACAAAACTTTCATGGTTCTGGATCTTATGAGTATTGTCCAAGTTTAGAGGA
Organism: Cunninghamia lanceolata; assembly: GCA_027924645.1. Taxonomy (NCBI): domain Eukaryota; kingdom Viridiplantae; phylum Streptophyta; class Pinopsida; order Cupressales; family Cupressaceae; genus Cunninghamia; species Cunninghamia lanceolata. Next base: position 1,909,971 of record BSBN01000892.1, read on the forward strand.
TTTTTGGGAAGACTGTGTGGACGACTAGGACGTTCAAAGGAGAAATTGTATGAGACTCACCCTGAGTCAAATTCAAGTATTCGGTCTCCCTCTGCACATTCCAGATGGGATTGAGGAAAATTCTAAAGTAATTGATGATGAATATCAAACCCTACTTTCTAAACTCCTTCCCAGTATTAATTGGTTAGAAAAGGAGGTGGTGGACTTGATAATTCATTCCATTGTGGTATTAAAAAGAACTGAAATTGGTTAATTGGGAAATGGCGTGGATGTGTTGGCTCTCCTCATGAGTAAAGAAATTCCAAGACCAATGAGCAAATGTTCGTACAAATTTCTAGTGTATGTATTTCTTCTGGGAGACAAGAGACATTGCAATCCAATTCTAATTCACAATCTAGAGGTGATGGAAAAAGACTAAAAGAAATTTTGAAGTTGAAATCGGCCTGTGAGTTGAATGTTTTCCCCTTGTCTACTTTGAAAAAGAAAAATACCCAAGTGCAGCTTGTGCCTATAGTTTCTGATTCTATTTTACAACAAATTGTTGATATTGGTTCTTTTTCTCCATTCATGGAAATTCCTTCTTCTCCAACTGTTGAGGGAGTTTTGATTTCTATTTTGGTTGATAATTAGGTCAAAAATATTTCAAGCAATGTAGATACTGGTATAGTGTCATCTTCATCCTAGGATGGTTAAAGAAAGCTATAGATAAGAAAAGAAAGGCTATGCCTACAATAGCAGTTGAGGTGGATACGGTTGCCAAATTGCTGCAAACTACCTCGAAGCCAAAAAAGGCCAAAAGAATGTGTAGAATAGTAAATGACACTACCTTTGGTCATCTGATGTTAGAGATTACTGACCCGGTGAAAGACTTAAATGAGGATGAGATAACTAAAGCAAATTACAAGATAAGTCACATAGACTTGGGTCCTTCTACCCTGGAGGGAGAAGCTTATCCTGCCAACTTCTCTATAAGTGCTTTGATCAAAAGAGTAAAAAAGGAGAGAAAATAAAATTTAAAATTGCAGTCTCAAGTCCTCTCTTTGAGTAATTTCATTCAGTCAACTGTGACACCTACATCTCATGATGCTTCTAGCTCAAACATTATAGGTATTGATGCCGATACAATGCTGCGAATAAAGAAGAATTTAAAATTTGCTAAGGCTGTGATTGAATGGATTGAGAAGTTATCTTGTGAAGCCATATTCTTCCTCAGTAGAGTGGTACAATCCTATACTCAAGTGTACAATAAGAGGAAAGAATTGGTTAGTGAGCTTCAGCAGATAAGGAAAGAACAAGGTAGCACTTATGTGCTTGCAAAAGAAGTTTTCGAGCTGGTGGATATGGATTCCCTTACACTCATCAAGGAGAAAACAATCATTGATCCAGAGGATGTAGATCCTTCTTGGGCTGACTCTCTCGAATGGAAGTTATCCATGTATGACAATCTTATTGAGGAGATTAACAAAACACTGCACCTGTACCTTGATGCCATGATTGATATTAAAAATGACTGTACAACACATTAGAGGTTGACATCATAGGATGTTCAAGAAGACATAAACTTTGTGTTGGTGATTGAATACTATTCTTCTTATATTGAATATATTGCCAGTGGTATTTCTTCTATCTGTGTTGAAGTTTTATATGTTCATTCTTCTTAGTTGCTATGGATATTTATCTTTGAATGAGTGTTTCATGGTGCTAGATTTATCATTCGTTCATTCAACATATTTAGTGTTTGAAGTCTTTGAACTTCTTTATTTTCAACCATTTTAGAAGTATGAAATTTCCTTTCAAAGCTTTCTGGTCAAAAGCATTACCTTTCTCTTTCTTTCTGGTTAAAAGCAATACATAGTTTAATTCATTGTATACCATTTGAAGGTAGCTGCCACCTTGTAAAATAGACAGAGAGTTGGTTATAACATACTATTGTAACTAACTCAACTATGGTTACATTTGTCATTGTTTGGGTGAGAGAATATAGAGTTGAATGACAAATCTGTAAACTAACATGCATATATTTTTTTGTTGATTTTGTGCATGTTGTAAGTTATCCTTAAGTGACCTCAAGATCTTTTGACTCTAATTTATTAGATCACTTACTGCTGGTACTCAACTATCTAAAAATAATAGATCAGCAAAGGAAAGTGCATCATATCCATAAACATATCTAAAGGGAGTTATACCTATAGACTTATGGAAAGAGGTGTTGTAACAATACTCTCAAAGATACAACCATCTCACCCAAGCATGTTGCTGATTTGAAACATAATTCCATAGATATCCTTCTATCTACTTGTTGACTATCTTTGTTTGTCCATTTGTTTTTGGATGGTAGCTTGTGCTTGGTGTAAGCTCTATACTTGTTAAGTGGAAAACCCCATTCCAGAAAGATCTAAGGAATCTATTGTCTCTACCACTAACAATGTTTCTAACAAACCCATGCAATTTGAAAACCTCTTTGAAAAAAAAACTCTACTATTTGTGGTGCCTTGAATTCAGTTGTGATAGGAAAAAAATGTGCATATCTTGTCAATCTATCCACTACCGCATAAATGCAATCCTTACCTTGACCCTTGGGTAATCCTATAATGAAGTCCATTGAAATGCTCTCTCATTTCTGTTCAGGTATTGGTAGTGGTTGTAATAGAACTACAGGGAAAATTTGCTCACCCTTGTTTTGTTGGCATGTCATGCACTCCTTGATATGCCTATGCACATCCTCTTCAGTCCTCTTCATGCAAACCTCTCATGAATCTACCTATAAGTCTTGTAATACCCCTGATGACCAGCCAATGGTGTATCATGAAAGGCTCTTAGAATCTTCTCCTTGATCTTGGATCCTTGTACCACAAAAATCCTATTCTTGTAATAAATCAGCCCATCCATCACTGCATACCTATCATACTCTATGAACTCATCTAAAATATTAGTAGAAAATGAGTTCTTAGCATACTCAGAGATAATAGATATTTTCCAATCAGCTGAAATAGTAGACAAGGAGCATAAAGTAGGTTTCCTAGAGAGCGCATCTACTACTACATTACTCTTTCCCTTCATATATTCAATTTCAAAATCATATGCTTGCAATTTTCTTACCCACTTTTTTGGTGATCATTTAGATTATTTTTATTTATGAAGAACTTAAGACTATTATGGCCAGTCTTCACTACAAACTTCCCACAGACTAGATATGGTCTAAACTTTTTTAGTGCATGCATAATTGCCAACATTTCCTTGTCATAAATGGAATACCCTCTTTCTAACTTGCTTAATTTTTTTCTCTCAAATGCTATGGGATGTTTCTTTTGACCTAGTACATCCCCTACAATTTCTTTTGAAGCATCAGATTCTACTACAAATGGTAGAGAAAAATATGGAATTGTAAGTACAAGGCATGAACTCATTACCTCCTTGAACTTTTCAAAAAAAAATTTGTGCTTCCTCTATCCAAGCAAAGGCTTCATTCCATGTCAAATTAGTTAATTGAATAGAAATCCAAGAAAAACCTTTTACAAATCTTTTTTAGTAGCAACATAGTCCAAAGAACCCCTTTAGTTATGTTAGATTGGTGAGTGGTGGCTAGTCTAGGATTTCTTGAATCTTCTGTTGATCTACCTGAGCCCCTTTGGAACTTATGATATATCCCAAATATAAAATTTTAGTCAATCCAAACTCACATTTGGACAAATTAACATAGAAGGATTGCTGATTCAAAATACCCAAAACATAATCTAGATGCTCCAAGTGTTCTTTCCATGTTTTGTTGTAGCTCAAGATGTCATAAAAAAACCAAGACAAATTTTTTGAGTTGTTTATTGAATACCTAGTTCCTGCAAGATTATAAAGTGACTAGAGAATTGGTGAGGCCAAAGGGCTTGACTAAGAAATCAAAGTGCCCATAGTGACATTAGAAAGTTGTCTTTTCCACATCCTTCTCCCTCGTGTGAAGCTAGTAATATTTGATCTCAAATCAATTTTGCAGAAGTACATTGCTCCATGTAACTCATCTATGAGTTCATCTATCCTTAGAATGGGTTACCTATTCTTAATTGTTTTCTTATTCAGTTCTATGTGATCTATGTACATCCTTAAGGTGCCATCCTTCTTCTTCACAAGCACAACTGATGGAGCAAATGGGCTAGAACTGGGTCTGATGGATCCCATATCCAAGAGATCTCTAATAGACTTTTATATGTCCTCTTTGTATCCTCTTAGATATTGGTAGGGAATAGTTATACAGGTTTGGCATCCTATTCTAACTCAACTACATGTAGAAATACTCTATTTGGCAATAGTCCTAGAGGTAGATAATTGAAAACAATACTATGCTTATTCAAAAAAAAAAAAAATTCAAAATGAAATTTACCTTTTTCCTTTGGAGAATTTAAAGGATGAATTAAGAAAGTTTCTACCTATGCTACTTGTCCTCTCCAAAAGGTCCTCTCCATCTTCTTTGTAGTTACCATTGTTGGAGCTCCATTTCAAAGGCCTCTTAGAACAACTTCTCTCCTATCCGATTGAAACTTAAGCTCCATAGTCTGGTGGTTTTTGTAATAACCTTCAATGGAATGCAGCCATTGGACACCAAATATGACATCATTTTCACCAATAACTACCACATAAAAATCATCACATAGCTTATAATCACCCACGGTAATGTTAAGTTATTGAATCATTCTCTTGCAAGGCATAGTGAAACCATCAACAATTGTGACATTGAAGCCTTCACATTATTCTTCTTTCAACCCACTCTTCATCACATATCCTTCATCAATAAAGTTGTGGTTAGCCCCACTATTAATCAACACAGTCATCCTCTATCATACTGGATCTCCCCGTACCCTAAAATGATGGCATCTAGGAGCCCTAGATAAAGCTATGAAAGAACCTTCCTTTTTTATTTCAACTTCTTCTTCCTTAGGAGTAGGGTCTAATGTGTCATGAAATTTCTCATTCTTTTCAGATTTAGGATCTAAAACCACCTCAATAAAATGTACTTTCACTTTACCAAGGCACCTGTGTCTAGGATCCCATGGTTCTCTACAAGTAAAATGGAGCTTCTTCCTCCTAAGATCTTTCCTATCATCAATATCTATCTTCTTAAGGCCTGTAGGTGGCATAGGTCATATGCTCTTTTGTATAGGGGCTTGGAAAATCTTCTTCTGAAAGCCACTCCTTTGCTGCCATGGAGTAAAACTCTTGGATTGATGTGTCAAGTTTTTCTTGGAAAAAGAGGGTTTAGTATGCAAACTCCTTCTAATGGCCTCTCGTAAAGTGGGAGGTGTAAAGGCTTTGATGAAACCTCTCAAAGGATCTTTGAGCTGCTCAAGAAAAGATAGATAATTCTTTTCTCTGATATGTCTAGTACCATTACAACAATATTCTAAAACTCATCCACATACTCACTAATTGTAGTCATCTGCTTGATCTTGGATAGCTCTTTGAAATACTCCTCTTCATCTCTAACCTCAAATATGTCAAGTATCTTTTGGCTAAAGTCTTCAAAAGTGTTTACTTGATCATGATCTTGAGTAACTATTCTATGATACCACCATTCATAAGCATTTCCTTCAAGGTGTGAAGTTGCAAACTGGATGGCATCCTTCTCCTTTATAGGATTGAGGGTGAGATATGTTTGTAATTTCTATAAACATGCTCTAGCTAAATTATTATCACTATCATCAAAGGTGGGTGTTGATAGTTTAATGAGCTTACTTCTGATCTCTCTTTCTCCCCCATATTGTTCTCTCCTCCTTTGATCCCTCTCATGTACTTCTATGAATTTCTCAAATGGGAATGATGTCTTAAAAGCTTTAGACTACTTCACATAGTCCTCATACAATTTTATAGTTACCTCAACAAACAAGGCTCCAGTATTTGCAGTAGGTGTAATTCCTTCCCCTTCATTTTTAGGTAAGAAAATGAGCTTGTATTTGGATGTTGCTTTCTTCCCTTAGGAAGTGCTTCCTCCACTTGCAATTTTTTCCACCTTTTTCTGTGACCACATTTTCTCCACAATATTAGTCAATTTATAAATAGTAGCAATAAATTTATCACCTGGGTCTTCCTTATCCTTCCCTCTTCCCTCAACCATGATTTGTTCTTCTTCAGGTTTAGAATCAATTGCTAGTTTCCTTTGCTCTCTTCTCAAATCATTGATATCTCTTTCACTAAGAAGAATGAATCAAACAACCCTATAGGTTGGAAAGATCATGCTGTAATACCAATGAAATTTCCTTAACTTATATTTTAGCATAAAATTCAAATCTGAAAATGAATTTAACAAATTTAATACTAATAGTCATCAAAACACCAAACTAGTTAACTAGTCTTTACATATGTAACTCCAAAATTACCATAAACGCTCCAAATCATTTTTATTTATGCTTTGTGATGTGAATGACATAAAACTAGGCTTACAACACTAATTTTTAATAGAAGAAACATCAGAAACACTTAACAAAAAAGCTACTGGCAATAACACCAAAATATGGTGAAATACACATGGGCAATTCACCTAAAACTACCTAAAACCCCAAGAACAATGCCCAAATGTGTAAGAGCTGAACCAAGGTGCTGAGGATTGAAGAAGAACATAAATACACATGGCCACACATCTACAACATAACAGCAATCTCAAACAACACCACTAGAAACATGAGAAAATACACAAATTGCCAAAATCAACCTGCAAACCCAAACCCACTGAAACTACCAAAGTCTTCAACATTCATGCAACATCTAGATGAGATTTCTATCTATAATCCATGAACACTACCCTCAAATCACCTAAAACTCATGTCCACCATCCACAAGCTTCAACTTCAATGGTTTCCATGTCCACTAAAGAAAACAAACCATCATCTCTGCAAGAGAAAAATAAAAAATTTGTAATAGCCACTAAAATCAAAATTACATATTTTTATATGCATGAGAGGATATCTTAGGCACCCAATATTCTCCATGCCTTTCTTTGGGATTTACACCAACTAGGTTCTAAAATTAGGCTCCACTCTTATCATAAACTCCAACTCACCATTAGTGCCAACTCACAAGATATGCCAAAATCTTCATTTACAACAACTTCCAATTCCTTCAAAGATTCCCATGCCCAAGGAAGAATTAAAACCAAACATTAAATTTATTTAATATTCATTTGTTCATGATATTGGGAGTTACACCGAAAAAAATAAAATATTAAATAATTATCATTTCCCCCAATTACGTCTTGCAGTGCCAACTTACTATTTTTGGACAGGTGGGACTTATTAAAAATAGAAAGTACTATTTTTGGAAAGGGGACATGATAGGTTGCTCCCTTAAGTCCCAAGTTGTCCCCATGGGAAAATTAGTTTATTATTGTTGTCATTACCTAACAAGAAGCTTTCTACATCCTACAAAGGCTCTACTTTGCCCAACAACAATCCTTCAGTGCCTAGTAAGGGTTTATTCATGCATCCTTATAGTAGGTTTAAAGAATTGACCCCTTAAAATAGAACCCCATCTCATGGAGGTGATAAAGTGGGAAGTTTTTTGGGTTTTCATGAGCACTTCCCAACTCTCTTTGGGGTTTAAAGTGTCACTTTATTTATAGTTGGATGGGCTAGAGCTCTTGCAAACATAATATACTTCATTTGTATCTAGAAAAAATGGTTGCATTTCAACTTCTACAACACCTGTGATGATTAAGGGTTCAAATAGCTCAAAGGTAAGTGTTACCAAATTGTACTTTGTAGTCCAATTAGGTTGGGCCATAAAAATAATTTCTTTGTTTCTTTGGAGAAGGAAAGAGTTCAAAAGGGAGAAGAAAATTCAGGTTCATAGGCCAACTTAGAAGGCCTACTATCCTGATAGAGGACCCTTGTAGAGATCACACTACCAATATCATGTATCAGCTCAATTAGAGCTACTACATGAGCTAGATAAGGTGACACGATACTCCAACAAGGAATGAGGTATCCTAGGTCTAACAAGTGAAGTTAAAGCTAACCTAGTCATTGTAGATCATGTTTTTAGTTGTGTTCATTGTAGTTCATTCATTGCAATTTGATACATTTCAGGAAGGTACATAAAATATGGCTAGTCTACTTATGATTATAAACACTTATGCCATGCAGTAAATGTTCACTTTATATTATGCAATTGATTTACAAAAGTGATAAATTATACACAAGTCATTCCATGAAATAACTATTTATATTCAAATGAAAAGTATTTATATGATCCCACACATGCCATGGGAGTAACTGTATGTGATGCAATGCACAATAACAAGTACATTTCAATAAAGGAAAGCATATAGAAGAAAAGTGGGACCAGTCCTTTCCTGAGTGAATGATGAATCCTGTTGACAGCTACATCATCTTCAATTTGTCCCTTTGATAGCTTCAAAGAAGACCTGCAAGAGGAAATGAACATAATGTTAGAGCTTAGGCTTTCATCTCCACTTCTATATGCAATAAATCAAAGTGTACTTTCTATCTTGCATCTGATCCATAAAAATAAGGAGATAAATAGACATCAGAAGTAGATAGGCAATCATAGGAAGAAGCAAGAAAGAGATTAGACAACCAAGGAGAGGCTATCAACCTCTATGTTTTATCTAACTTGTTTGTTCATTGTGTAGGTACAGGTGTTTATAGATCAAGTCACTGATGACATTGACAAGTGCTATCATAGAGATCAAGAAGGAAGAGGGGATGGATTTATCCACAAGGTATAGAAGCATGCATGTGAAATAGTCATGCACTACAAGGAGTTGCAATCATTATGAAAATGGAATAGTCATCTTAGTCCAAGAAGGATAGACATGTCAAAGATATCAAATAACAACAATGAAGGCTATAAATAGTGAGATAGTGCCTAGGAGATAGCCACTAGAAAAAGAGTAAGGAGCAGTCCACATGCAACAATGTCAGCCAATATAGCACCAATAAGTAAAGTCATAAAATACATGTTCCAATTAGAGGAATAGTCATTTATAGGAGATTCGCACAGCCAATGAGATAGCAAACAAAACTCTATCCAAGATAGTAGGTCTTCGACGAATTCAAGCATGGATGCCATATGAACAGTCTAAGCAAAAGATGACAGCCACAACCATTAGCAAATAAATGAGGACAGTCAATGTTCAAGGACAGCAACATGAAGACATGAGGTATTTGTTGTGAACGAGGATTCATTGAAGGTATTTTGTCATCTATGTGTTTGTGGAGATGTGAAGGATAAATTGAAGACTAGATGATATTTAAAAGCATGAGTAGCAGTCCTACTAACATAGTATTCACATGATAAGGAAAGTGAAAAGAGCAGTCATCAAGCTCTGATAGATTACAAGGACTTCCACCATGTCATAGTATCAAAAGAAGACTAAACAAAGATGTATAAAGGATTAAACTACGTGAAGGATATCAAATTAATACCAATCATTACGACTATAAGGGATAATCTATAGGGCCTTCAAAGTATGAACTTATAATAGGGTTTTATCACGAACTTCTCCATTTATGCACAAGAGCATTGAAGAGTCATAGAGAGCAATATAAAATAATAGAGAGGTAGTCATGCAAGAGGCTCTCAAGATCAACCATCAAAGAAGACTGCATTAGAAGGAAGAAGATTTCAGATATTTTGGTAACTATGGATAGTTATATAAGCCTTGCATTGTTGTCAGTAAATATAAGAAAGGATAGAAGTCTACAGTCTCTCTCTCAAGATATGTAGTGTCTCACACTAAAGTATTTTCATTAAAAGAGGTTGAAGTACATGTGTCAAAATCAATGAAGGACTATGACAGAGTATGAGGTAGTAGACCATAAAGGAAAGAACAGTCACAAGAACCAAGTACATGACCAATAAAATCTACAAGTCATTATCTTCTCTCAGACAATATATGAGTATAGAGATGAAGATGAGGTTTCAATAGCAAGATAAGAGATGTTGGATCTAGGGCATACAACTGAGAGGGGGGGGGTGAATCAGTTGTATAAAACTTCTTCTCATCCAAACACTTAATTCTCTGTTGTTAGTTAGCAGCATATCAAATAATCATCCATGGAAGCATAATACATAAACACAAGAGTAGATAAGCATCAACACATTGAACACCAAGATTTTGACGTGGAAAACCCGGTTAAGGGAAAAACCACAGGGTGATTAACCCAAGAATTATTCTCTGTTAGAAGAATAAAGAAAAATGAATGGCACATGCCAATAAGGGCTCACTGCCCGAGCACACTGCTCACAAAGAGGCCCACTGCCTACAAGGAGACACACTGTCTACAAAGTGATAAAAATCACAGTCTTGAACTGGAGAATGACATCTCTATCATGTCCGGATCAGTTCCAATTAAGCCCAACAATCTCTGCTCTGCCTTTCGCACGTTTCTTCGCTATGCCATACTTATCCACACACCACACCTTGAAATGAACTCACAAACCGTTATTTATACAAGACATCGACTTAGGAACAAACATCTAAGTCGGCAAACAACCATAGGAGTATCCGCAAGATGAATAACACATCCGGTCGGCCATCACAAGAACATTCCCAGGATGAACAACTCATCCGGTCGGCTAAACAGAGTAAGAACTTCATCCGGAAGGATAACTTCAATTCCGGGCTCTACCATTGATGCGGACCAACAACACAACCTAAACATGATCCAAGAACCTTCACAAGCCTGTCTGAAGGTCCGGATACATCCGCACTTCCTCTACTTGCTGAGATCTCTTGTCTTCCTCATCCGGAACTTCAAGAACACAGTCTGTCGCCACTGTCATAATGAAAGAGGTACTTCCGGACCTCCAAATCATACACAAATCAGGATGACACATCACAAGGACATTCCAAACACTCCGTCCAATCCGCAGATTAGGGTAATACAATTCCGGACCTCACCGGACCTTTTTGTGATCCTCTGTCACCTCCGGATACTTGCCGGACCCGGTTCTATACCGGCAGCCACAACTCCTTCAGATCTTCATGCGGACCTCTGAAATCTTAGCTGTAGCATCTCAAGACTCATATCAACTAACCCTTTAATCCGCATCCTCCGGTTCTCATCCTATACAGTACATTTACCTTCTTCTCATCACTGTTCTTCACTGTTCCTGACTGAGGCTAATTTTCTCAGTATCCTCAGCACACAGCTCATCAAATCCTTCTTGTCAATGCAATATGAGTATGTTGACATCAATGACAACACTGGATCACCTCATACTTGCAACAATCTCCCCCTTTGTCATTGATGGCAACATATGATGTGAAAAACCATTAAGACAAGAACTTCATCTTTTCATATGTCTTCTCTTCCTTTACTGCTCCCCCTTTGATCATCAACCACTTGTTTTTCACATGTCTTCTCTCCCCCTTTGACATCAATGGCAAAGGGCTCATACTTGCAATTCTCATGCATCAGAATCATACCAGTTGCTCCCCCTTAGTTGCAGCTCCCCATTAGTCCGGATCACAAGATATGACTGTGATAGCCACTGGACTGATGCACATCAGTGCATCTTAGTTCATCACCGGAGGGGCCATGACCCCTAACTTCTCCCGGAGATATTCAAAAGAGTCTTTGGGAAGAGGTTTTGTAAAGATATCTGCAATCTGATCCTTGGAGGGAACATACTCCAATCTGACTTCTTCCTTGTTTACTTGTTCTCTCAAAAAGTGAAATTTAATAGATATGTGCTTAGTCTTAGAATGCAATATCGGATTCTTGGAGATATTAATTGCACTTGAATTATCACAGAAAATTGTGATAGGCTTCTCATATTCAACTTTGATGTCTCTTAGCATCTGCTTCATCCATAAGATTTGAGTGCAACTACCTGGTGCTGCAATGTATTCTGCTTCAGTTGTAGACAGAGATATTGCATCTTGTTTCTTGCTTAGCCAAGAAACCAATCTCTTCCCCAAAAAGAATGCTCCACCACTAGTGCTCTTCCGATCATCCACATCTCCTGCCCAATCTGCATCTGTGTAAGCTTGAAGAGAGAAGTCCTGATCTCTAGGGTACCATAGACCATACTCAACTGTTCCTTTCAAGTACCTAAAAATTCTTTTGATTGCCATAACATGAGGTTCTCTAGGATCAGCCTGGAATCTTGCCACAAGACCAACAGCCTGCATTATATCTGGTCTAGTTTGAGTGAGATACAACAATCCACCAATCATTGATCTATACTTTGTCTGATCTGCTTTTGGAGAATCATCATCTTTGCTTAGCTTACATCCGGTTGCCATAGGAGTGTTCATTGGCTTTGAGTCTTCCATACCAAATTTCCTTAACAATTCTTTCACATATTTGGTCTGAGAAATGAAGATCCCTTCTTTTGTTTGAGTAATTTGCAGACCCAAGAAGAAATTCATTTCACCAAGCATAGACATTTCAAACTCACTTTTCATCTGATTAGCAAAAGTTTTGCACATACTATCTCTTCCTCCAAAAATGATATCATCCACAAATACTTCAACAATCAGAATGTTTTCATGATCAATTTTGAAATATAAGTTACTGTCAGCAGTACCTTTGTTGAATCCAATCTGCACAAGATGCTTATCCAACCTTTCATACCATGCTCTTGGGGCTTGCTTCAATCCATACAAAGCTTTCTTCAACTTGCAGACCATATCATTATTATCAGACAATTGAAATCCATCCGGTTGTTCAATGTAGACTTCTTCTTCCAGATCACCATTTAGAAAGGCAGACTTGACATCCATCTGATATACCTTGAAGTCTTTGAAGGCAGCAAATGCAAGAAGTAATCTGACTGCTTCAATTCTTGCCACCGGAGCAAAAGTCTCTTCAAAGTCAATTCCTTCTATTTGAGAGTAGCCTTTGCAGACCAATCTAGCTTTGTTTCTGATTACTTCACCAGCTTCATTTAGTTTGTTCCGGAAGACCCACTTGGTTCCAATTACATTCCTGTCTCTAGGTCTGGGAACAAGATCCCAAGTATGATTTTTCTCAATTTGCATCAATTCATCTTCCATTGCTTTGGTCCAGTTTTCATCATTGCAAGCTTCATCTATTGTTTTAGGTTCAACCTTTGAAATCAGACAACATTCATTCTGATTTTGAGCAATATTCCTTCTAGTTTGTACACCTTTGCTTCTGTCACCTATAATCTGATCTTCAGAGTGATTCAGTCTCACATACCTTGGAATTTTGGGAGTATCCAGCACTGCTGTTTCTTGATCAGGCTCATTCAAACCTATCTCTTCTTCCTGATTTACCGGATCAGGCTGACTCTGTCTCACCGGAGAGGATTGAGGTCCTTGAACACTGTCTTGGTCATCTTCATCAAACTCATAAAATCTTGAAGGCTTCTTAATTCCTTCATCAACCTTTACATTGGTGCTTTCTATCATCTTCCTCAATCTCTTATTGTAACATCGGTATGCTTTGCTTTGAGTGGAGTAGCCCAAGAAAATTCCTTCATCACTTCTAGCATCAAACTTTCCTAGATCTTCATCTCTTTTAATATAACACTTGCTACCAAATACTCTGAAATATTTCACAGTAGGAGTGATGCCAAACCAGAGTTCATAGGGGGTCTTACCGATGTTGTTTCTGATTTGAACTCGATTGAGAGTGTAGACTGCAGTGCTGATAGCTTCTTTCCAAAACATTTGAGGAACATTTGCTTCCAACATCATTGTCCTAGCAGCTTCCTGGATGGTCCGGTTCTTTCTCTCAACTCCTCCATTCTACTGTGGAGTCTTAGGAGCAGACAACTGTCTCCTTATACCCTGTTTCTCACAAAAGTCAATGAATTCACCAGATGTAAATTCACCACCTCTATCAGACCTTAGACACTTTAGTTTCAACCCGGTTTGATTCTCCACCATAGCTTTGAAGATTTTGAACTTCTCAAAAGCTTCTGATTTTTCTTTTAGAAAGGTAACCCACATCATCCGGGAATGATCATCTATTAACAACATGAAATATCTATCACCCTGCAGACTCTTGATTCTTGTCGGACCACATAGATCAGTATGTACTAATTCCAACAATCCGGTAGAAGACTGATCTTTGCTTTTGAAAGAGACTCTGCTTTGTTTACCTAACTGACATTCTTTACACACACTATTTGTAGGTTTCATCAATTTTGGAAGATCTCTCACAGCCTGGGTATTGCTTATCTTGATGATGTTATCAAAATTTACATGACACATTCTTCTATGCCATAACCAACTCTAATCAATTTGAACAAACAAACAACTTTTATTTGAACCAACCAGATGAAAGATGTTACCTTTTGTCTGAGTACCGGATGCAATTTCAGTTCCGGAGCTTGCAAAGATTCTGCATTTTCCATTCTTGAACCGGAGATCATAGCCTTTGTCCACTAACTGACCAACACTGAGAAGATTGTGCTTCAATCCTTCAACATACAGTACATTTCCTGTTTTGCTCTTACCATCAAAGGAAATAGTTCCCCTACCTCTGATTCTGCCAGCAGAATTGTCACCAAACCTTACCATTCCTCCTTCATATCTTTCCAAATCTAAGAACTTATTCTTGTCACCAGTCATATGGTGAGAACATCCACTGTCAATAACCCAATCATCCTTTTCTTCCACTTGAGCAGCCAAGGCTTTTTCAACAACTTTGTGATTGACAGATTCAGAGAGTATTGAATCTTCTTCCTTGATGGCTATAAACACCCACTCATTTCCAGATTTGCTTCCTAGTTCTGATTCATCATCTGTTACTCCTTCATTGTCATCTTCTTCATGAACATAATAGCAATTCTTTTGAAACCTTTGTCTGTGAGTATTAGATCTTGCGGATCTCTCCGGACATCTTAAGGCAAAATGACCAATCTTATTGCAGTTGAAACACTTAAAGGGTAGTTTTCCTTCATACTTACCGGATCCTCTTGGCAGTCTCTTTGCAATGAGGGCTTCAAGTTGAGCTGTTTCTTCTTCTTCTTCTTCCATGTCTCTTCTTGCTTGATCATACCATGACATTTTCCTTGATGAGTTTTCACCCGGATCAAATCTCTGTTTGCCTTTCACATAGGCACTGGCTTTGAAAGCAGATTCAGTCTTGGGAGGATCATCTCCAAACTCGGTCATTTCAAATGCAGCTAGTTTGCCAGCCAGTTGTTCTCTTGTGACAGTTGTGTGGGCTCTGAATTCATCAATGGCAGCAACTTTGATTTTGTAGGCAGCAGGAAGGGATCTTAGGATTTTGCAGACAATCTCATTTTCATCTAAAGTTCCACCAGCATTTCTGATTCCACATACCAGCTCATTTACTCTTGGCATAAAGGTAGTGATGTTTTCATCATCTCTCATTTTCAATCTTTCAAATTTCCCTTTCAGACTTTGCAACCTTGCACTTTTGACAAACTCATCTCCTTCATACAGAAGTTCCAGTTTAGTTAGGATCTCATATGCAGTTGGTAGGTCAATGACATTCGAGAGATCTGAGTCATTCAATGCGCTTAGAAGAGCTTCCTTGGTCCGCAGATTGTTTTCAGCTTCTGTGATTTCATTCAGAGTTGTCGGACCACCTTGTGGAGGTATATATGGTTTTGAAATCATAGCCAAGTATGCTTTTCCCATACATTCCAAGTGACACTTCATGCGACCTTTCCAGAGAGTGAAGTTGGTTCCATCGAACTTCAGACTATCCTTCTTGTATGACGACATCCTGGATCTCCTCAAGCGGTTAAGCTCCTATCAGAGGAACTTAGCTCTGATACCAATTGTTGGATCTAGGGCATACAACTGAGAGGGGGGGGTGAATCAGTTGTATAAAACTTCTTCTCATCCAAACACTTAATTCTCTGTTGTTAGTTAGTAGCATATCAAATAATCATCCATGGAAGCATAATACATAAACACAAGAGCAGATAAGCATCAACACATTGAACACCAAGATTTTGACGTGGAAAACCCGGTTAAGGGAAAAACCACGGGGTGATTAACCCAAGAATTATTCTCTGTTAGAAGAATAAAGAAAAATGAATGGCACATGCCAATAAGGGCTCACTGCCCGAGCACACTGCTCACAAAGAGGCCCACTGCCTACAAGGAGACACACTGTCTACAAAGTGATAAAAATCACAGTCTTGAACTGGAGAATGACATCTCTATCATGTCCGGATCAGTTCCAATTAAGCCCAACAATCTCTGCTCTGCCTTTCGCACGTTTCTTCGCTATGCCATACTCATCCACACACCACACCTTGAAATGAACTCACAAACCGTTATTTATACAAGACATCGACTTAGGAACAAACATCTAAGTCGGCAAACAACCATAGGAGTATCCGCAAGATGAATAACACATCCGGTCGGCCATCACAAGAACATTCCCAGGATGAACAACTCATCCGGTCGGCTAAACAGAGTAAGAACTTCATCCGGAAGGATAACTTCAATTCCGGGCTCTACCATTGATGCGGACCAACAACACAACCTAAACATGATCCAAGAACCTTCACAAGCCTGTCTGAAGGTCCGGATACATCCGCACTTCCTCTACTTGCTGAGATCTCTTGTCTTCCTCATCCAGAACTTCAAGAACACAGTCTGTCGCCACTGTCATAATGAAAGAGGTACTTCTGGACCTCCAAATCATACACAAATCAGGATGACACATCACAAGGACATTCCAAACACTCCGTCCAATCCGCAGATTAGGGTAATACAATTCCAGACCTCACCGGACCTTTTTGTGATCCTCTATCACCTCCGGATACTTGCCGGACCCGGTTCTATACCGGCAGCCACAACTCCTTCAGATCTTCATGCGGACCTCTGAAATCTTAGCTGTAGCATCTCAAGACTCATATCAACTAACCCTTTAATCCGCATCCTCCGGTTCTCATCCTATACAGTACATTTACCTTCTTCTCATCACTGTTCTTCACTGTTCCTGACTGAGGCTAATTTTCTCAGTATCCTCAGCACACAGCTCATCAAATCCTTCTTGTCAATGCAATATGAGTATGTTGACATCAATGACAACACTGGATCACCTCATACTTGCAACAAGAGAGGGGCAGTTTTTATCATACTACACAGTACACAATACACAGTGATATTATCACTGTCAAAGACATGCAAGTAAAGACTTTATTATGGTCTAAAATATTCAAGCTTTGGTTCCTTAGTTTTAGTTGATTACATGCATCTAACAAAACTGTCACAGTGAAGAGCAATCCTAAAGGATAGCAAACAATAGCTAGCTCTATCAAGTAGCAGCCATAGAAGAATATCAAACATTGTGTATCTTTCCTTGGGATGTCATGAAGAAGAGCTATCTGGAGGAACATGGAGCAGCATACAAAGACTTAAGAGTCACTAAATCATACATAAAAGGAATAATGAACAGTCTCTGCTACAGTAAGAAAATTTTTGATGAGTAGATCATGCAAAGAGCCTCAAAAAATAGTCAAAAAGGGGCACCATGTTATGACTGTCAAATCTGTCCAAAATTAGTCATGAAAATGACTATCTAAAAAGGTAAAAATTAGTCATGGAAATGAGGTAAAACTAGTCCAGAAGGAGCAACAAAAAATAGTTGAAAAGGGATAGCAAATATAGCATGTAAGGTGCAGCAAACAACAGTCATGAAAGTGTAGCAAAATGTCAATAGAAAGACAAAAAAAAACACAATCAATATGTAGTCATAACATTCACTAAAATGACTATTCTAAACATTAAAAACCATTCAGTAAAGTTACTGTTCTAAACATCAAAAACTAAGTCACAAAGATGACTATTCCCAGCATCAAAGAAGCAGTCCTTTACAATTATGACAATAGCATTTATGTGAGAGGAACAATAGAGGTCTAATGAGGACAACTAGAAGTAGGGAGAGGAAAAGTCATAGGGATGGCCACAAAGGTATTAGGTGTTGAAGATAGAAAAAATGAAAGAAAGTAGTCATCTCTAATAAAGACAGTCATAACAAGTAAAATGAGACAACAACACTGTATGAGGGATAGTCCATCACCTCTAAGAAAGCAACCACCTCTGTTCTAAGAATAGTCACCTCTATATAAGAAGCCTGCACAACATTCTAAGCCTATGAAGGAACATCAAAGGGTTTGCAATAGTCTTGTCAGAGACAAGTGAAGACAGTTCTCACAGTCATGGAGTAGCAACAAAATGCTATGAGATAGAGTTTTAGGCAAACAAGGGTTTGAAAATAGAGCTTGTATTCAAGCTATCATGGAAAAAATGGATAACATGAACATGACCTAAAAAACCCTGAAGATGCATAGGTGGGGCCCAAAATAGCAATCAAAGTGAAAGAGTTAAAGGGACCATCCATGAACAAAATAGGAGGTATGCTATTATTATATAGGGTTGTGGTGAAAATGGATACAAGATATAGCTGCAAATGAGTCAGATAAAAACATGTACATAGAGACATGTGACACTATAGATTTAAGAAAATGTGAGTCAATCTTAACACATTTAATGAGGGTTGAATAGGCTTGTGGCATGGAGGAGAGAATAAACTATTTAAAATGAAGGCATGAGCAACAATTAAAGGGGCAGTGAATAGACTGTCAAGAATGACAGGAGAAACAAACTCAAGACTATTACCAGTTTAGGTCTTTGTATGGGCAGTGAATAGATAATGACTATGAGAAGCAACAAAACTCATTGTCAGGTTTGATACAGTCATCATGAAGCAATTGTAACAGTAAATGGAGCTCTGTAAAGAAAACCTATGAAAACTTTGATTGAGATGATCATTTGATAGAATCTGGCAGAATTTGTTGAGGAAGGAGCCTCTCAAAGTCTCAGTATCCCAGAAAGACAAAGATTTTGTTGAGAGAAAGAAGAATGTTGTGAGATATAATATCTTAAGAAGTATAAAGGAAATAAGAGAATCCAAAAATGAAAAAAAGCACACCCATGGTGGGAGTTTTCTTGATGAAGCCAAGTTAATACAATCTATGTGTTTAGTTACAAAACAAAGTGGTGGTGAAAGCCAGACAAATGGCCATTTTGACACTGTAGGGGATAGTGTTTATCAGAGAATTGACAAGAATGAAATTGATTAATCACCTATAGAGAATGTGCATTTGAGGCAAATAAAAAAACAATTGTACTTCAGGAGGACAACAAGCACAAAAACTTGAGGATCCAATTTCAGAATTTCCAGATACAGAGATGTCTACCAGCAAAGAGATCTTTTTTTAATTTTCTTAGCAGAAAAGAGCCACAACAACCATGAAAAAGGGACAAATTGTATCTTATTTTATGCACTGAAGCCGTAAGAAAGATCAACATTCCATACACTAGTAGAAATATGGCAAATAAATGTCCAGGTGACTAAAACTTTTAGGCACATGACCAAAAATTTTTGCAACACAACTATAAATGACTATTACTCCTCTATAATATAATAATAATAATATAATATAATATAATATAATATAATATAATAAGGAGTGGGTTGTATTATAATATACTATATTAATAATATATTATATTACAATACAATATAATATAATATAATATAATATAATATATTATAATATAATATGATATTATATAATATATATTATTATTATTTATATATTATATATTATAGTATTATATAATAATATAATATTTATATTATATAATATTATATTATTTATATTATAATATATATTATATTATATATTATATAATATAATATTATAATATATTTAATAATATGGGTGCCAAATTCATTTCACCCTAGCCAGGGCTTAAATTTGATAGTCGACCTTGCCCGTCAAACAATTTTTTAATGACAATTATCTATTCAATGCTACCTTTAAAATACTATGACATACCTTATATTAAGTCGATTATATCAAAACCATATATATATACAATCAAAATTTTAAAAAGACCATATGCAATGAAAGGAGAGATTTTGGGCAAACTCTCAAAATTTATATAGGATTATATATATATATCAGCGTAATCCTATATAAATTTTGACAGTTTGCCCAAAATCTCTCCTTTCATTGCATATGGTCTTTTTAAAATTTTGATAGTATTTTACAACAAAAATTCCTAAATAAAGCTATATAACTTTCAAATTCAAACCCTAACCCTAACCTATTTTAAGTATATGGGAGACAAAAAATTTATTTCACTTTTGGCGCTCATGTGTTGCTTCTTGTTGAAACCCTAAAGGTAAACCCTAACTAATCAGTTTTTCCCCCGAGACTTGGGATCAAATCGGGCGGGAAGGGGAGGCTTTATGATGCTTGTTGGAACCAGATGGAATGGATTCAAGCCATGCAGGAGAGGTGGCCAATATGATGAGCTAGATTCCTATGTTCCGTCCTCTGAACCCATAAGCAAGCAAGCGGGTGGAGGATTGGCATTGGTAACTGCTAGGACGAGGTGCAAGAAAATGGAAGGATTGAATGTGGTAGTTTGTGTAGATAGAAATGGAGAAGGTGGAAGGATTGAATATGGTGGCAACGCGGTTCAAGAGGTGTTGCATATCCAGAGTGGGAACGTCGTAATCTATGAGTTCAAAACTAGCATAGCTGTAACCCTCCTCTGGAGTTACATGGATTGTGAAATAACCTGTTCTTCCTCTTTACGTAGTGTTCATGGAGTCGCCGCAGGGTTTGAAGGTGAAATTGCAAATGTTAGAGTTGCCAAGCAGAGTATCAATGCCTGATGAAACTGTCATCTCATTTGAAGTCTTGTTGAAGAAATGAGCAGCTGCCACTTTTTCAAGCTCCCTCATGCAAACTTCCACTACGTAGCTTGGAACAAGCAGTTCTTCCTCCTTTCTCACTACATTGTAGATGTGCCATCTCATTTTTTATTCATTGTTAGTGCCCATTACGTAGGATGCTTTGGTGGCCAGAGTGGGGAAATGGCGGTCGAGGAATTCTACTTCTTTAGGGAAACTATGGTGAGGGAAGGGCTGCAAGGTGGAGAAAAGGAAGCTTAGAGCTAGATGAAAATACAAAATCCTACCTCCGAACCCGCAAGTAGGCAGGCGCTTCTCATCAGCATGCTTCCATCTCCAACTACCTAGGTAAGCATTTCTTCTCTACCTCACTGTAACCTAATTCTATTTTGTGCCATTTGCTTTTCATCATTCAAATTCTTAGTTCATTCTTCATTGTAACCTATTCTATTTTGTACCATTTGCTTCTCATCATTCAAATTCTTGGTTCATTGTCATAGCACTTCTCAGATTTTTGCCCTCTTCACTGGACGCCAAGGTTTTTCAAACCACCAATTCGTCTTCAACTACTTTGCCATCCTCTTCTGATGAGATTGCACGCCATTTATTGCATTCTGGTTTGTGGATTGTAAGATTTCATGGGATTCATTTGGTAAATGGTTTGAGTAGGATCGAAGTCGCCGTTGGCGTCGGCATCGAGCAGTAGTGTGAACAAGACTGTGAAGCTCCGACCAGAATTCAACATTTGGGTTCTTCTCCGCCCTCTTGTGATTTCAGTTGCATCACTGTTGTATCTTTCTTAGCCTTTTCATAATGCAATGGTGTTTAGTAGTAGGGGAATGAATGTAGAGAGGTCATCTGTTAGGTCTCATCATTTTCTAGGGCTTCCAGCATTTAAATAATAGACAAAAAAAATCCCTTTTTAGATATGTTGAGGGAAATTTCTTCCAACTTTTTAATGCACGTGCCGAACTTCTTGTCTGTTAAATGCAATGGTAATATATAAAGGTGTGATTAAAAATTTGTATTTGTATGCCTCCATTGAGTTTTGGATTACAATAATTTTATGTAAAGCTGTGATTGAATTTTTTTATTTGTATGCCTCCATTGAGTTTTGTATTACTGTAATTTTATATAAAGTTGTGATTGAAGGGGCATGTCGAATTCAACCTGCAAGCAGGCAGGCACTTCTCATCTCTGAATTCAGGGCAGGTTGACAAAAAAAGGTGTCTGTCTATTTACTCTACTTGAATCAAAATGTTTTTCAGGTTGCATACATTAATGTTTTTATTATTTCATTTTGTTATAGCTAATGAAATTTTTTTGGTGTCTCTAGGTTGGAGAATGGCATTGGAATGGATGGGCCTAGAGTTTCATTTTTTCTTATTTGATTATATGGTTTAGCCTTGTAGAAAATAAATGGATCTTTTAGCTATCCAGAAACATTAGGCTACCAGGGATATAATGTTGTTTTTCTATTTATTTTCTATACTAACATTCTTTGGAAAATCTTTGTTTTGGCTACGGTACTTGAAAATAATTGTTATGGATTTTAAGTTTTGTGTATTTTAGATCTATGCTCGTGTAGTTTGAAATTCAATTAGCAATGCATGGTTAAGTTTGGATTTGTACTGATGGATGTTCAATTTTGTGGTTTCGGGTTTTTATATTCATTCTTTGTAACTTGAATCACTGATTCAACCAAATAAATGACTAAACCATGACTAAATAAATGACTACCATGACTTTTAGTAGTTTTTTAGTCATTTATTATTATTTTTAATCGACTAGTTAACAACAGACTAAATAAATGATTGCAATTTTTAGTAGTTTTTTAAGTCATTTTATTTTTTTTAATTAATGACCAGTTAACAACAATCAATGACTAAATATACTACCAAATTGATGACTAAATATACTACCAAATTACAAAATATACTACCAAATTGATGATTAAATATACTACAAAATTGATGACTAAATACGAAATATACTAGCAAATTGATGATTAAATATACTACAAAATTGATGACTAAATATACTACCAAATTAATGACAAAATATACTACCAAATTAATGACTAAAATTTGTTTGGTCATAAATTTGGTCGCAAGATAAATGACTAGAAATAAACTACCAATGGTCATGTGACCAAACTAATGATCACATGACCAATTTTTGGTAGTTTATTTAGTCATTTATTTCTGTTTTTCTACTAGTGATAGTTAAATAAAGGAGAAATTCCTTTTTAGGGTTTTTATTCATAGGAAAAGCCAAAAAACAAAGTTTTATCATGATTAATCATGGAGCAAGCAACAGAAAAGGAAGTTTTTTGACTGTAAATGCCAGGAGCGAGTAGATAAGAGATAACTTTTTCACGTTTTCCTTGTATAAAAGGCACGATAGCATGAAATGAGGAAAAAACTCACCAGATGGCACAGAACTTCAAGATCCCAGAAACCCTCGATGGTGCAACAGAATAGTAGATCAATGTGAAAGAGTGAAATGATGTAATTTTAGAGTTACAAAATTTCTTTTGTGCATAAGATAGCCAAGCTCGAATCCTTCAAATGTTTTTGACTTTTTTTTTTTAAAAGGAGAAAATCATTACAAATAATGTCATGGTCAAGACTTGTAGGTTTTGAAGGGTTAGAGTGCATCATGGGCCCATGGGAGATATAAGGTGATTATTGGATTTTTGACCTTTTCAAGTTTTTTTATCATTTGATCCTTAAATCAATCAAAGGGATATATGATTAATTTTGACATGGGAATGCTATGATGACTTTTTAGGTCTTTCTTATATGACTTGGAGTATGATTATACTTGTCATGAGTCAAAGGCACAAATAGGCATTATCATAAGCCTTATGACTTTTTGACAAAAGCTGGAGGGAAGGTAAATTGAAACGTATCATGTAACACCTTTTTATTTATTTTTGCACAAGTAGAGGACAAAAACAATGTAATTTAATGCCTATTAAGTGCAATAATGTTATAAATTGCCTTAATACTTGTTATGTAATAAACATAGGGAGAAATCATGCATTACATAACACTTCTTAAATCAATCACATGGATTGCATTTAATAATTAGTAAAATAGTTTTTTTTTGCCTCTTAATCATGCAAAAATAGGAGAGGAGTTGAATTGAAATGTAAGATCATGCAGGAGAGATAGTTTGAGTTCTATTTTTTACTAAAGGTCAAACATGACTATTTTTAGTAGTTTTTGGGTCAAGGACTTAGCCACTTGGGGTTCTGATCTATTTTTACTCATCTTGGAGGGTTTTGGGGACTAAATTTTAGGCTTTCACTTGTGCTCGCCTAGCAACATGGAGTGCTTTTTCAGACTCATTCATGCATCTTGTGGAGTCCAGTTGAGCTTGAGTTGACTTCCGTTTCACTTTTTGGGATAGATTTTGTATTATAGGGAAAATAAGCTCATGTTTTTTTCTTAGTTCTTGCTTTTTTGCCTTTGCATATTTCATAGAGGGAGATTGTCTTGTAACTCAACTATTTTTCTAGTTTTTAGTAGCAGCAGTTTATTTTCTAGTAGTTTATTGTTATTTTGTAGAGATTCCTCCTATTTTCTAATACAATCAGGGGTTCTTCTATCTAGATTCAGGTGTCTTGTTTATTTTATGAGTGATTTGATAGGAATTTCTTGTGTTTTTCTTCAAAACCTATAAATTCTTTGTCTCATTTATTCGATGCAAGTATACAAATTTTAGTTTATTATAGGTCATAGCTTGTGCAAGATTTCTCATGCCTTTCTATGAATTACTTATGTGGTGAATCTAATCAATTTGGATTGTAAGAACGTGTGTATTGAAGAATGTTTGTGATTCATATTGTAGATTAAAGTCAAAATATTGGTGCGTCATCCCTTTAGATAGTTTTTCAATTCAGTTTTTAGTTTATTCAAGTTTTCTTCTATTTCTTTTCTCCATCAATTTATAGATCTAAAGGGCATTTAAAGGGAGCTGGCTCTTCCAGAGGTTCGTTCTCGTAACAAGTAAAACCCATAGTCTGAGAATGTTCCCATGTTGCACGGGATTCCTAAGCTTGTAAAGGCTTAGCATTCAGGGCACAATCCTTCATGACAACAGTAAGTTCCAAAATACCTATGATTTCTACAATTTCTAGTAATGGCTTTGTTTAAATGCCTAGACAATTGAGAGGGGGGGTGAATCAGTTGTCTTCAAAACTTTAACCACTTATGAACATTAACACATCAAACACTTGTTCACTATTATTTAGATTTGAATAATCATGAAAGTATGAAACAAGAAAACTCAACACAACAACATCATCAACACATGAGACACCACATTTTTACATGGAAAACCCTAAAAGGGAAAAACCATGGTAGGTGTTAGCCCACAAAAATATATATGTTATAACAATACCAAAAAATAGAGGCTCACTACATTAGGGCTCACTGCCCAATATGCTCACTACAAATGTTGAGGCTCACTACCAAGGGGGGGTGAACTGATTTGATAGCATCTACTCCATGCCTTGGTTCAGTTCCATTGAACCATAGTATAACTCCTCTACTCTGCTCTTTTTACACCTTTGCACTTATCTTTTCATTTTCACACTTGGATTTCCTGAACTGCTTTACATGTTTTTATACAATTCATCGACCTTGGAATGTACATCAAGGTCAACATTACATTCATCAACCATTGGAACAATCTCCAAGGTTGGCATTACATTCATCAACCATTGGAATAATCTCCAAGGTCGGCATTAAAAACATACATAGAAATAGGTCTGGACCTAAACAAAACTAGCTAAGGAAGAGATGTATGTGGATCATGTTATTCCTTAGATGGACTCAAATGAAATCTTCCATTCCATGACATGCTTTCACAATCTTTGATGGATCTCCACAAGTAGTGAAAACAACCAAGGCGGTCAAAACTGTTGTTAACACTAAGTCTTTTGAGAATAGTCTTCATCTATGATCTAAATTTCTCTTTGCGGACCAATCCAAGGGTAGGAACACGATCATGAGACATTGACAAGCACATTGTAATCACCAAGAACATCTGTACAACCTTAAAAAAAAATTTCAGGAGGATTCTTCAAACCAGAGCACTTAAGAAACACTGCCAGCCACTATCATAAAGAAAAGATTGCTTGTAGACCACCAAATCATGAACCATTGGAGTTGAAGCCATTTTTTATCATTACCAACTTGATTCCAAAAACATAGACTAAAATACTTAACTATAGAGGAATGCAGAGCATAATACATTCTCCCTCTCACCACCAAATATATAGAAAAGTAGTTTTCACTCTGGTGAACATAACTCACTCAAATCTTCATACCAGAGGCTCAAACTTGAAACATAGCATCTTCAGACGTGTATCTAAATAAATTCCAATCCACGAGAAAAGATGTTTACTTTACAAGACTTTTTATCATTACCAACTTGATTCCATAACCATAGACTGAAATACTTAACTATAGAGGAATGCAGAGCATAATACATTCTCCCTCTCACCACCAAATATATAGAAAAATAGTTTTCACTCGGGTGAACATAACTCACTCAAATCTTCATACCAGAGGCTCAAACTTGAAACATAACATCTTCAGACGTGTATCTAAATAATTTCCAATCCACGAGAAAAGATGTTTACTTTATAGGAAATGCAGAGCAATCTGTTGGACTGTTCTTTTGTAGAAAAAGATACTCTACAACACACTGTTTCCACTGGTGGAGCAAATTTTCTCAATATCCTCAATATTAGGATCTTCAATACTTACATAGGTAAATACAAATAATCTAACTCATTACAAGTAAGCATCAAAACAAGAGCATAGTTGACACCAATGACAACACTCATATATTGACATCAATGACAACACTGGTTAGGCACATACTTGCAACAATCTCCCCCTTTGTCATTAATGGCAACATATGATGTGAAAAAACTATAAAGACCATCAAGACAAGATTCTCCCCCTTTCTCTTTACACATCTGCACTCTTTCTTCTTTGAGTTTTTCACATCATTTCTCTCCCCCTTTAACATCAATGGCAAAGGGCACATACTTGCACACTATTGCTCTGATCCAACTAAACTTTCTCTATTATCAACACTTTCTTTATTCAGGAACATCTAGCTATTCCCCCTGAGAGGTAGCCCTCAAAACATCAATCTAGATCAAAGAATGAGAGTTTGAGCACCACTGGACTGATGCATTCCTATGCATCTTAGTTCAGATCAAGAGGGGTAATGACCCCTAACTTTTCTCTGAGATACTCAAAAGTATCCTTAGGCAGAGGCTTAGTGAAAATATCTGCAATCTGATCCTTTGTGGACACATTCCATCTTTACTTCATTGTCTATCACCTTTTCTCTCAGAAAGTGATATTTTATAGATATATGCTTTATTATTGAGTGCATCACTAGGTTCTTTGAAATGTTTATAGCACTTCTATTGTCATAGAAGATTGCAACTAGATCTTCATACACAACTCTTATGTCCTTCAAAGTCTACTTCATCCATAACACTTGAGTACAACAACATGCTACTGTAATATACTCTGCTTCTATAGTTGACAAAGAGATTGAATCTTGCTTTTTCCTTAGCCATAAAACCAATCTATTACCCAAGAAGAAAGCACCTCCACTTGTACTTTTTTTGTCATCAACATTTCCATCCCAATCTGCATTTTTATAACAACTGGGAGTGAAATCATTATCCATTGGATACCATAAGCCATGATCTAGTGTGCCTTTTAAATACCTCAATATTCTCTTAACTTCCATTACATGTGACTCTCTTAGATCAACTTGAAATCTTGTAACAAGACAAACTACATGCATTATATCAGGTCTCGTTTGAGTTAGATAAAGCAATCCTCCAATCATGGATCTGTACCTTTTCTGATCTATCTTGGGTGATTCATCAATTTTGCTCAACTTGTAGCTAGTTACCATGGGGGTACATATCATTTTAGAGTCTTCCATCCCAAACTTCTCCAACAACTCTTTCACATACTTACACTAAGATATGAAGATTCCTTTATCTGATTGATTAATTTGCAGACCCAAAAATAAATTCATTTCACCAAACATAGACATGTCAAACTCATTTTGTATTTCACCTGCAAACATCATGCACATACCTTCATTCCCTCTAAAGATAATTTCATCAACAAAGACTACAACAATCAGGATTTGATTATCGTTGATTTTGAAATATAGATTATTGTTTGCAGTTCCTTTACTAAACCCTAATTGCAACAAATACTTGTCTAGCCTTGTATACTAGGCTTTGGGGGCTTGCTTATGTCCATACAAGGCTTTCTTTAATATGCACATCATATCACCTTGTTTTGATAATTAACATCCTTCTGGTTGCTCAATGTAGACCTCTTCTTCTAGATCACCATTCAAAAATGCAGACTTAACATCCATATAATACACTTTGAAGTCTTTGAATGCTACAAGTACCAAAAGCATTCTAATTACTTCAATTCTTGCCACAAGAGCATAGGTTTCCTCAAAATCTATTCCTTCAATCTGAGAGTATCTTTTGCATACCAATATTGCTTTGGTCCTTACTACTTCTCCATTCTAGTTCATCTTGTTTTTTAAAACCCATTTGGTGCAAATCACATTCTTATTAGCAGGTCTAAGAACTAGTTCCCAAGTTTGATTCTTTTCTATCTGTATCAGCTATTCTTCCATAGCTTTTACCCAATTTTCATCATTGCATGCTTCATTCATAGTTTTAGGTTCAACTTTTGAAGGCAAACAATAGTTCACCTATTCTTTTGTAGCTCTTTTCCTTGTCAATACCACTTTTCTTTTGTCCCCTATAATTTGATCTTCAGAATGATTGATTCTTACATACCTGGGAGTCTTAGCAACACTTTCTGGAGCCTTCTCTTCTTCATTTTGATTGTATTTTTGTTCAAATTTTTCTTCATTTGTTGTAGCAGCAGGTTCATCTAATTCATATCCACTCATATCTAATAGTCTTCCCTTGTCTTCACCAACCTTCACATTAGCACTCTCAATGATCTTCTTCAATCTCTTATTGTAGCAATGATAGGCCTTAATCTTGGTAGAGTATCCAAGGAAGATTCATTCATCACACCTAGCATCAAATTTTCCTAGATCTTCTTCTCTTCTGATATGACATTTGCTACCAAAAACTTTGAAATATCTCACTGTAGGAGCTCTTCCATACCATAATTCATAAGGAGTTTTGGCATTGTTACCTTTAACTTGAACTTTGTTTAGGATATATACATCAGTATGTATGGCTTCTCTCCAGTATACTTCAAGTAGTTCATCTTCCTTAACATAGTCCTAGAAGCCTCTTGAACAGTCCTATTTTTCCTTTCAACAACTCCATTCTGCTGAGGAGTTCTAGGTGCAAACAATTGTCTCTTTATCCCTTGTTCTTCACAGAAAATATTAATTTTTTTTTATGTGAGTTCACCTCCTCTATCAGACCTCAAGCATTTGATCCTCGGCTCTAACTCATTCTCAACCATTGCCTTGAAGACTTTGAACTTGTCTAGAGCTTCAGATTTTTCTTTTAGAAAAGTAACCCAAGTCATTCTATGATAGTCATCAATAAGCAACATAAAATACCTATCACCTTGCAGACTTTTTGTTCTTGTGGGACTTCACAAATCTATATGTACCAGCTCCAACAATCTAGCAGAGAATTGTTCTTTGCTTTTAAAACTTGTTTTTGTTTGTTTTCCAAGTTGACACTCCTTGCAAATGGTGTTGGTTGGCTTCACAAGTTTAGGCAAATCTCTTACAGCCTGTGTAGAACTTATCTTCACCAAATTGTCAAAATTGATATGACACATTCTTCTATGCCACAACCAACTCTAATATATTTGAGCCAATAAACAATAATTATTAGTTCTTCTTAATTGGTAAATGTTACGTTTGGTCTTCTTACCAGTAGCAATCACTGTTTCAGAGCTTTCGATGATCTTGCACCCATTGTCTTTGAATCTCAGATCATAACCTTTGTCACACATCTGACCATCACTCAAAAGATTATGCTTCAAACTCTTTACACATAGGACATTATCAGTGTTGTGCTTTCCATCAAAAGAAATAGATCCTTTTCTACAAATCTTACTAGCTGCATTATCTCCAAACCTAACTAGTCCTCCATCATACTTTTCCAAATTCACAAACTTACTTTTGTCACCGGTCATGTGATGTGAGCATCCACTATCAATAATCCATTCATCCTTATCTTTTTCAACCTGAAAAACCAAAGCACTTTCTTCCACTATTTTTTCTTCCCACACATAGCTAGAAGGATTAGTAGACATAGGTTCTTCTTTAATTGCAATAAACAAGCACTCATTTGCACTAGTAATAGCATCATTAGAGTCATCATTTGTCACACTTCATCATCAAGATCTCTAACATAGTAGCATTTATTTGGAACCCTAGGTCTATTCTTAAATCTTTTTCTATTCCTTTCAATTCTCCCAGGACATCTAGAAGCATAGTGACCAACCTTACCACATGTAAAACATTTGAAAGGTAATTTGCCTTTGAACTTACTAGAACCTCTTTACACTCTATCAACAAAGTTTTCTTCAATTTCATCAAGCTCATCATCATGTTCCACCTTGTACTTTTTAGCTCTGGAGAACTTCTCTGAAGTACTAGATTTAAAAGCAGTGTCAATCTTCGGTAGAGCATCACCAAGATCTCTCATCTCAAAGGTTGTAAGCTTTCCTAGCAACTAATCCTTGGTGACCACTTTTACAATCATTACTTCTTCAATTGCAGCTACCTTGTGACTATAGGATTTAGGTAATGAGCTAAGAATTTTCATTACAACTTCCTTCTCCTCAATAGTTCCTCCCATACCTTTGATTCTAGTAACAAGTTCATCAACCTTTTGCATGTAGGATGTTATGTTTTCATCTTCGCCCATCCTTAATCTTTCATATTTAGCTTTTAGTCCCTACAATTTGGCACTCTTTACAGATTCATCTCCTTCATACAATTTTTCCAACTTTTCCCAGGCTTCTTGAGCAATTTCATAATCCATGACCTTTATCAAGTCAGTGTCCATCAATGGACTTAATAGAGCATCTCTATCTTTTATATCTAACTCATATTCTTTGATTTCATCTTTAGTTGTCAGACCATTCAGAGGCATTGTATATTTAGTCTCTGTCACTTTCCATACTCTATAACCTATACAAAGAAGATGGATTTTCATGTGTATCTTCCAGGTTGCATAATTCATTCCATCAAACTGTGGAGCCTCCTTCTTGTAATACATCCGAGATATACCTCAAGTTGTTAGGCTTACCTCTGAGGAACTTGGCTCTCATACTAATTGTTGAAATGCCTAGACAACTGAGAGGGGGGTGAATTAATTGACTTCAAAACTTTAACCACTTATGAACATTAACACATCAAATGCCTATTCACTATTATTCATATTTAATCATGAGAGCATGAAACAAGAAAACTCAACACAACAACATCATCAATACATTAGACACCAGGTTTTTACATGGAAAACCCTAAAACGAAAAAACCACGGTGGTTGTTAGCCCACAAAAATATATATGTTATAACAATACTAAAAAATAGAGGCTCACTACCTTAGGTCTCACTACCCAATATGCTCATTACAAATGTTGAGGCTCACTACCAAGATCAGCTCACTACCAAGGGGAGCTGAACTGATTTGATAGCATCTACTCCATGCATGGGTTTAGTTCCATTGAAGTATAGTATAACTCCTCTGCTCTGCTCTTTTTACACCTTTGCACTTATCTTTTCATTTTCACACTTGGATATCATTTTCGCAACTGCTTTACATGCTTTTATACAATTCATCAACCTTGGAATGTAAATCAAGGTTGGCATTACATTCATCAACCATTGGAACAATCTCCAAGGTCAGCATTACAAGCATACATAGAAATAGGTCTGGACCTAAAAAAACTAGCTAAGGAATAGATGTATGTGGATCATGTTATGCCTTAGTTGGGACTCAAATGCAATCTTCCATTCCACGACATGCTTTCATAATCTTCAATGCATCTCCGAAAGTGTACTGAAAACAACCAAGTTGGCCAAAACTATTGTTAACACCAAGTCTTCTAAGAATAGTCTTCATCCATGATCTGAATTTCTCTTTGCGGACCATTTTAATGGTAGGAACATGATTAGGAGACATCCACAAGCACATTGTAATCACCAATCTAACATCTGCACAACCTTAAACCAATTTGTCAGGAGGATTCTTCAAACTGGAGCACTTAAACAACACTATCATCCACTATCATAAACAATAGATTGCTTGTAGACCACCAAATCATGAACCATTGGAGTTGAAGGCACTTGTTATCATTACCAACTTGATTCCAGAACCGCAGACTGAAATACTTAACTGTGGAGGAATGCAGAGCATAATACATCCTCCCTATCACCACCAAATATTAAAAAAAAATAGTTTTCACTCTAGTGAACATAACTCACTCAAATCTTCATATCATAGGCTCAAACTTGAAACATAGCATCTTCAGACATGTATCTAAATAACTTCCAATCCACAAGCAAAGATATTTACTTTATAGAAAATACAGAGCAATCTATTGGACTATTCTTCTGTAGATAAAGATACTCTATAACACACTATTTCCACTGGAGGAGCAAATTTTATCAATATCCTCAATATCAGGATTGTTGTGATGTTCACAACATGATTGTTGTGATGTTCACAACATGCCCCATTTTACTCCTAGGCAAAATGAGGACCCCTGTTGTTGCTTTGCTTTTTGCTTGTGTGTGTGTGGTTTTGCTTGGTGCTAAAGGGAAAAAGAAGGTTAAAATTGCAAGCTTTGATAAAAATATAGAAAAATGCATTTTTAGTACCAAGGCAGAGTATGGATGGCTTCCTTGTGAAAAATGAGCTAGGGTTGCTTTTTGAACCATCTTAAAATTTGCCATATTTTGCAAGTTATGATCATTTTGGTAAAATGTACAAGGGAGGGGTTTGTTGTTTGTATGTACAAGCCTGCTTGTATATCAGGTTGCATATACAAGTTCATTTGTATGTGCAAGCGTTGTTTTATACTTAGTTGCATTTGCAATCGGGTCCATATTTAAGGTTATTTGCATGATGGGTTGCTTGCATGTTGCATATACAATCCCTTTTGTATATCACTTTTATATACAAGTTTGATTGTATGTCTTTTGCCTTGTATGCATTTTAAAAATGTTTTATGCATATATACAAGGTGGACCCAAAATGGTTTTAGAGTTGAAGTGGATATTTTGTTAGATCTGTTGGTTGTATATTCAGCGTTTGCATGTTTAAACATACATACAAGCGAAGTATACATTTCCTGGACCTGAAGCATTTATAAATTGGAATTAAGTCCTTGTATGTTTCGACTTGTATGTATGTTTTGATATACATACATTTTGAAACATACAAGGTAGAGATACGTTGCCACGGACTCGAAAAGTTGTGAAAAGAAGTTAAATCCTTGAATGTATTTCATGCGTTGTACATTTCGGTAATATATACATTGCCTGGAACTAAATTTTTTTTATGAAATAGGGTTAATTTAATGTATATCAGGCTTGTATATTCTTATATACAAGGCCGACATACATTGAACTTACACAATGTGCTGAAATCCAAATAAAATAAAGTCTGATTTAGTGCTTGTATCAAGCCCGAATTTTATATCTAAAAGATACAAAGGATATATACATACCGTGGACACGATGGAAAGTTAAGGAGAGTTAATACAATGTATGTTCACGCTTTGTATATCTTGATACATACAAGCCAAGATGCATCATGAAATCTACAATCCACGGAATCAAAGCATTATGAAATTGAGTTAAGTCCATGTATATGTTCGTGGTTGTATATATGTTTCAAAGCATACATTGCAGTAAACATACAAGTTGGAATTCAAATGGAATTGGAATCCGATTAATGTCATGCATCACGTCCAAATGTATATCCTCAGATACAAAGTAATATGCTTCGAAATATGCATTGGGTAGAATTGAAAAGTTATGAAATGGAGTTAAGTGCTTGTATTTTTTTGTGTTTGTAAGTTGCGATATACAAACAAAATATACACAGGATACATACAAGTCGTGGAATTGAAAAATATTAAAATCTGGTTGGATGAATGTATCATGCCTGGCTTGTATATTGGAAGATACATGAGAAATTAAACATGCAATATACAAGAAAATGGGGGGGAAAGCAAAGCGATGGAATTTTGAGGCCAATTTAGGGCCGATTGCATATTTTTGGTCAACGATGGTTGACCCGACCATTTAAATGTTGTATATGCATTTTTTTGGGGGGCACAATTTTCACTGTTTCAGGACCCGATATCGGCCAGAATGACGAGATGGGCAAGAAATTTTAGAATTGCTTCAACTATGGAGACTCATGCTGATAAGAAGAATGAACAAGCTGATAAGGCCATTTCAGGTTGAGTAAAGAGATCGGTGGGGAATTTTTTGACCACGCCGATAGTAGAGAGTTTTTCCGATGGAGAGGAGGGTTTAAATGTAAAACCAAACTAGTGGTTGGGATTGACAGTGCATAAACTCTGTGACTGGGTGTCAAGTGGGAGGTTTATTAGTTGCTGCCATTGGCACACATCAAACTTTTTGACCAGGTAATTAATTGGCAAGGTCACTTGATGAAGTTTTTTTGATCCATTTCATCTATTTTGTAGGTTTACAGTTGAGGAAGGAGCTGAAATTTAATGGTGGTGACATCACAGAGGAGGAAATCAGATCTCAAAGGAAGTGAAAGGAAGATAAGGATGAGGTGCGAAAAGTCAAGGGTCTTCATTAATGAAGACAAAATGTAGTTAAAGACATCATTGCAGCAGACAACAAAAGTTATTATCGAGCTGCTGGGGCTTCCAGAAAGGCATATTTCACCCAGATTTGATGTGTGCTCAGAGATATTTTGGGAGACTTGTTCTCCAACATTTATTGTTATAACCGGAGGTTTGAACCATTCCTTAACTAGGGTTTTGAGTTGTATTGGGGACAGTCGAATCTATATATTGTGCCTCATTACACTGTAATATTTTACACAAGGATTTTAGTAATTTAGCTTAGCATTAGGAGTAGAAGAAGGAGGTCACCTGTGTCTACAGTAAGTGGAACATCTGGCTTCCTTAGTGTATCTGTAAAGCTTGTAAGTTTTCTGTAATTTGATCAATGAAGCTAAGAGTCATTCAGACATTATAAATCTTATATGACTCTCTATTTCTAATACAAATGAATCTAGAATTCTACATCTATCTTCTGCATGTCTTCTGGCTCTTCTTTGTGTTTGAAACATTATCTCTTAGAGCTTGCAATTTTAAGAGTATGTTTGTGAAAATCCTCAAAACTTACACTTAGGTTTAGTTTGTGGATTTGATCAAATTGCTGTATGATTTATAAAGTGTATAACAAAACAATTAGATCCTTTGGTAGAATGAATGATGTTTAGTTTAGATCTTTCTAACTTTTCCCAACCCATCTAAAAATACTTAGCCTAAAACGTAGAAACTTGAAGGAAATTTGTCTCATATTTGAAAAGCATGAACAATAGAGTTTGAAAGTAGACAATTTTCATAATATTTAAGAGGAGAAAGCTGCAATAATTCAAGAGAAACCCTTTAAATCTTTGTAGTACAATAACACTTTTATGCAAAAGAATGAACAACATGCTGATGTTTATGATCTTTTGCATAGTCCGAGTCCAGTTAATCATCTAGAAACCCTAAATTACGTAAAGCCCCTTGAACATTACAGCTTCACATCAACCAACTAAATTTGCCCAACAGGTCAAGACGTGACCATATTAAACTTGGAATTAAGCGAATCTTAACCGATTCCTTCATATATTTCAAGTCAGTTTTGGTTCATTTTATGTGAATTTTAACTATTGTTATGACTTTGTTAAAACAATCATCAATAGTTTCTTGGTGCTAGAAGGAGGACCCCATTTGAGTTAGGGTTTGTTTCAAGAAAAAATGGCTAATAATAGTGGCAGAGTGACTAGGTCTAGATCCAATTCTGGGGATATATTTGTGTAGTTACTTGATATAAGATGAAGTAAGAGTCCTCTGATTTGGATCCCTAAAATAACACACCTAGGAGGCTAATCTAACACACCCCCTGGGTCACCTTATACTATCCATAACATTGTGAGTCCTGACATTTCTTCATTCAGGTCTTTAAATTTTTGTTCAGGTACTCCTAGAGGTCCTAGTCTTCCAAAAAATTCAATCCCACCACTGAATCCAGGTATTCCTACAGGCCCAGGTCAAGCTCAAGCACCTGCAATGGCTTATTTCAATGTCCATTCTCCCATAGCGTTCCCTGATTATCATGAGATGCCCAAAAATCTTGAGAAGATATGTCCTTAATACCAGTTACATCAGGATCCAGAAGATCATATTAGAATATTCAAAGAGGCATGCTTTAGGGCCAAATTAGAGAACGAGGACGTTGTGTGTAGATTGTTTCCCTACACCTTCAATGAACAAGCCTCTAACTGGTATGTAAACTTACCCAATGTCTATGTTTCTTCTTGGTCACTTATGGAAGAAGCATTTCTGTCTAGATTTAGAGGACCCATTGATCCTTGCATCTTGTATCATAAATTGGCTATAATAAAAAGAGGTGAGGGAGAGTTGATTGATAATTTCAATGACAGATTTCAAAAGGCCTACTCTAGGTTGGTAGACCCTTACACCGTGGATGATGATACCTTGTTAGCTATGTACTATGCAACCTTGGATCCTTTAACTGCCATGTTTGTCAAAAGCAAATTTGACATAGATTCAATATCTAAAGCCTATAAAGAGGCAGCCTTAGTAAACCAGGAGATGAGGCGTACAACTTATAGTCCATTTGTTAATGGAGGAAATTTTGGGATACAAAATCAAGCACAACCTTGGAATGGAGTCCCTATGCATCACACTCCACTATTAAATCTGGTTCCAACATACACACATGTATATAGTCCTACCCCAGTCCAAGCCATAACTCCTTACATGGGTAACACTGCTAATAATAGTTAGAATAGTGGTCAGCCTTTCTTCCAACCTCCTAGAGATACAACTATGGCAAAGGTACAAGAGGAAAGGGAAGAAATAAAAGAGATTACTACACATTTGAAAAGATTGACCACCAAAGTGACACAACTAAGAAATGAGAATCTTTATGGAAGAGGCAATGAAGGATACAATCAAAATCAGAATTATAACCAAAGCCAAAATTAGAACTATAATTCAAATCAAAATCAGCACTATAATCAGAACTACAATTAGAGCCATAACCAAAATAACAACCAAGGTCAGAATCCAAATCAAAACCAGAATTATAATCAGCATCAGGGTCATAACCAAGGGCAACCAGTGCAAAATAGAGGGCCAGTGATAGACAATAGGGCCTAGGGTAACAATAAAAAAAATTAGAATCAGCCCAGGCCACCCAAAGCATGGAACACTGGACCAAACAATGGTACTCTAGCTTCTCCCTTTAAGAATATAGATAATCATAATGCAAAACAAATAGGTGGCATCCAAATGGATAGTACATCACTAAAGAATTGGTGTAGGTTTCACAATACCAATGCCCATGCTGAGCTTGACTGTCCACAGTTCCATTTAGCATCCATCATTTTTAATATAGATGTATAGCCTCCTACTTCTGAATTTCTCATTCCCAAGGGTAATGAGGTAGTACCCTCAGGGTATGATACAACTTTAGTTTTAGAAACCTTTACCTTTGCAACTACAAAAGAGAAAGAAGATCAATTGTTAGAGGATGAACCATACTTTTGTGAAAATCTTTATCTTGAATCAGCTTTTGTATTAAACACCTTTTAGTTTCCCTTTGAAATTGAAAATGAGGTATTGACTGAAGCAGAAGAGGTGCAAGCCTTTCAACAAACAAATAAAAACCACACCTACAATTTAAGGAATAACACTAGGCCAGGAGGACCTTTCACCACTTCCATTCCTCCTAACAACTTCAATACACCCCCAGATCAGAATGCTAGTAACAATCCTATCATACTTAAATCTAATCATCATACAAACAGTGGAGCAATAGTACAAAAGGCCTAAACAAGTAAAATTCAAACCTTAGAGACAACAAGATTAATGAGTTACTTGTCAAAGGAAATAAAGAAGATTAAGGTCAATATACCTCTGAATGAATTATTGAAAACCCCAGGGATCAGAAATGTTTTTACAAAATCTCTGGATACATCCATGATAGATGAGGTTGCTGCTGATATAGTTGTTCCTAATAGAGATTCACTGCCTAAAGAGAAAAGTAAGAAAGTTGAGCACCCTTGCAATACAAATATAGTAATGTATGCTGATAAGAAGGATGCTCCTCCTTTCTTGTTAACTGTTAGACTGTGTAGGAATAACATACACAATTGCATGGTAGACTCTGTTGCATCGGCCAACGTAATGCCTTTAGGGATATGTAAAACTCTAGGGCTGACTCCCACCAGATCTGCCAAGGTTTTCACACAGTTAGATAAAACTGAGTTTAGTGTGATAGGAGAACTAATGAACATTCATATGCAATTAGCTTCAGACCCTAGGGTAAGCCAATTCATTGACATTCAAATAGTGGATATACTAGTAAATTATGGAATGTTGCTGAGTAGGGATTGGTCCAAGACATTAAATGGATATATGGCCAATGATTTTTCACATATATGGCTACCTTGGAGAGGTGTCCCAAACCAGATTAGGATAGAGGCAGAACCAAGGATGAAACATATGATAACAGAGTATAATCGAACTAATGAAATATTATATGCTGCTGTTGAACCTAGTGTTTATAGGATTACCAACAATGGGGTACAAATTGAAGAGATCATGATGTTAAAATTTAAAGAAAAACATGTCAGCAGTGAGACAACATTATTCATTGAGTCTGATGGAAATTCTTTAGACGAAGAAGACAGTGCAATGAACAAATTTGGTTATGCTATTAGACAAGAGGTGGAAGAGTGCATTAAACAAAATCTTCCAGTACAATGTAAACTATATAAGGACAAGTGTAGCATTCACGATAAGCCACATTCTGAGGAGGGTTGTGGAATGTGCAAAGACATTATTGAATATGAATACAAAAAATGCATGAAGAAGGTAGAGCTACAAGAGGGAAATGTGAATCCTGATCAACCACAGAGATACTTTCATGGTAATGTAGATGCTCTAATTTTAGATTTAGAAAAGGAAAGAGTAAAGGACAAGGGTAGTTGTCTTTCTAATTTACAAACTGAAAATAAACATATGCAAGTTGAGCAAATAGAAATACCCATGAATAAATAGGCTAGCACCTCACAAGTGATAGAAGGGACAAAGCATGCCAAGATAAAAGGTCAGAAAAGTAAAGATGGCATGTGGACACTAAAATGTGATGGGTCCAAATCAAAATAGGGTGCGGGTACGGGTGTTGAACTCATAGATCCTCAAGGTAAATCATATCCAGCAGCATATAGACTGCATTTTTCTTGTACTAACAATATTGCTGAATATGAAGCCTTAATTTTGGGATTCATCATGGCCATCAAGAAAAAGGTGAAAATGATTATGGTACTTTTAGATTCTGAGCTAGTGGTCAGGCAAGTAAGGAAACTATATGCTTACAACTACAAGAAAATGATTTGTTATAGACATAGAGTATGGGGTTTAATAGATTCATTTGATGCTTTCAACATAGAGCATATCCCTAGAGAATTGAGCCACAGGCCGGATGCACTAGCAGTTGCTACTAGCACATTAGAACCCTTGACACTATCAGAATTGAGGTGATTTATTGTTGAATTAGTTAATGTTCCCAGTATCCCAGACAATCTTACACACTTTTAGGTATTTGGGGGGGATCAACATATTATTGATTTTTTGACTTGTAATGAGGTATTTGAGGCTCAAATCATTGACGAACAAGAAAGGCCTGAGATAACATGGGACGAAGGGGAAATAATCAACCTGAAGAGCAACTTCTTACCCAAAGGAGTAATTGAATTAGAGCATATTTTTTACTTTGATGGGGTAATAAGACAGAAAGACTTACCCAAAACAGAAGGGGGTAAGTGTGATTCACACAACTTAGCGACAGAGAAAAATCCCCAAAATGTGCTGATCGAAAAGGCTTGCTCTGAGAAAATAAGAAAATAAATTTTAGGTGTCTTGAAAGAGTACAAACATGTAATAGCATGGACATATGAAGACTTGAAAACATATGATACGTCCATCATAACCCAAGTGATACCTTTGAGACTAGAAGTAAAACCATTTAGGCAAAAATAAAGGCTTGTGAACACCATTTTAGAGCCTTTAATCTTCAAATAAGTAAAAAAGTTATTGTTTGCTGGAATAATTTTTTGAGTCAGACATTCAATCTGGGTAGCTAACTTAGTACTAGTAAGGAAGAAAAACAGAGGCATCAGGTTATGCGTAGACTTTAGCAATTTGAACAAAGCATCTGAAAAGGATAATTATCCTCTACCTCCAATAGACGAAGTACTGCAAGCAGTGAACGGGGCAAGGATGATGTCTTTTCTAGATGGTTTCTTGGGCTATAACTAGGTTTTAATTGATAGAGATGACAGGTTAAAAACCACTTTCACTTTTAAATGGGGAAATTATGCATATAGGAGAATGCCTTTTGGTCTGATCAATGTAGGTGCCACTTTTTAGTGAGCCATGGACATTGCATTCCATGGGTTATTATGTAAGTGCATTGTTGTGTATATGGACAATTTGACTGTGTATTCCAAGGATGCATCCACTCATGCTGAAGATCTCAGGAAAATACTTAAGTGATGTGAGAGGTACGAAATTTCCCTCAACCCTAAGAAATGTTCATTTGGAGTAATTGAAGGTAAATTACTAGGGCATGTCATTTTTGAAACTGGAATATCAATTGACCCAGATAAAATAGAATCAATAAAAAATTTGCAAATACCAAATAGTAGGAAAGAGTTGAAATTATTTTTTGGTAAAATTAACTTTGTTTGGAAGTTCATCATGGGTTTTGCAGAAATCGTGCAGCCATTAAATGCCATGTTGAAGAAAGATGCGCAAATGGAGTGGACACCCGTGGCTAAAGCAGCATTTGAAGATATTAAAGAGGCCATTTCTAATGCCCCTGTACTAACAAGTCCAGACTACATAAAGCCATTTTACATATATTCCTTTGCATCCTCCCATTCAGTCGCGGCTGCCTTGATGCAAAAGGGTGTAGAAAATGAGGAAAAACCCATAGCTTTTATGAGCATGCTGCTAAAGGATGCACAACTGAGATATTTGGACACTGAAAAATAAGAATTTCCACTAATAAGGGCAGTAAAAAAGTTTAGACATTATATCTTGTTCAGCCAGGTCAAAGCCATAGTGTCAGACGTAGCAGTAAAGATGTTGCTGATGCAAAATGAGCCTGGAGAAAAGAGGGCCAAATGGATCACCACGTTGCAAGAGTTTGACATGGAAATCACTCCCATGAAGCTGGTCAGAGGGTAGGCGTTGGTGCAAACAATAGAGAACACAGACCCAGATTTGATAAAACAATAGTATGTGTTGAATTCCCATGACACATCAGGCTGGTATGATGATCTAAACACTTTTCTAATAGTTGGAAAGTACCCAAATAAGATGAAAGCTTCTCAGAGGAGAGATTTGAAGATTAAAGCACAAAAGTATATGGTGCAAGGAGGTCTTCTATTTAGGAAGAACCATGATGGAATTTACTTGAGATGTCTAAACAGAGATGAAGCGGATAAGGTATTGACAGAACTACATGATAAGTACAGAACTGACCATGGTTCCCTTCTATCTACAACACACAAAATATTGAGAGTAGGCTACTATTGGCCTACAATGTTCAAAGATACATAGAGTCACATTAAGAGTTGCCACACCTGTCAGACTGCAGCAGATAAGGGAAGAAATCAGGCCAATCCATTACAGCCTGTGATTGAATCAAGACCATTTGCACAATGGGGCCTGGATTTCATTGGAGTCATCAATCCTCCATCTTCTACAGGACACAAATTCATACTGACGGTGACAGACTACTGTACAAGGTGGACTAAAGCCACATGCTGCAAGTTCTCCATGACTGAGGTAGTTATCAAGTTCCTTGAAGAAAACATCATAACCAGGTTTGGAACTCCTTATTCATTAGTATGTGATAACAACCCTGCTTTTTCTTCTTTGAAGTTTTCTAAATGGGCATTTTAATATGGGATTGTTTTAAAGTTTTCTTCAAATTATTATCCACAAGGCAATGGATAAGCTGAGTCTACAAACAAAATTTTATTAGATATAATCAAGAAGCTAATTGCAAAGAGTCTTAGAGAGTGGAATACGTTGTTAAAATATGCACTGTGGGTAGATAGGACCAAGTTTAAAACAACTTTAGGCAGTGCACCTTATCATTTAGTTTATGGGACTGATCCCATACTTCCAGTAAATCTAAGAATACCAGTCTAGAAGTTTGCCAATGAATATTTAGGCTTTGATGATCATAGGGAAGCCAGGATAGTACAAATGTTACAACTAGATGAGAAAAGAGGTCAAGCCATCGAGAAATTTGCCAAACCCCAAGCAGTAGTTAAGAGGTGGTTTGATAAGGGGGCAGGAGTCAAAACATTTAGGATATCAGACTTAGTGCTATGCTAGGATAAAGCAAATGAAAAGAAGGGGAGTCATGGAAAATTCAACAAACTATGGTTAGGTCCATTGCAAGTCTCAGAAATAATAGGAGACAACACATTTAGACTCAAGGCCTTGACTAGGGAAGATGTGCCATTACCAGTTAATGGCCAACATTTGAAACACTACTTCTACGCTTGAGGTAAAGGGCAGTCTTTTTTTTTTTGTGTAATATAGTGTAAGTAGTGTACAATTTTCCTTTTGTTTTGTTTTTTGTTTTGTTTTCTATTTTTTGCTTGTCTTGCTTTGTAGGTTAGTTGTTTGTACAGTTTTTGTTTTTGTTTCTTTCTATTTTGTTGTTTTGTTTCTGTTTTGTTGTTTGTACAGTTTTCCTTTTGCTTTGTCTTCTATTTCCTTTCTATTTTTTTCTTTTGCTTGTACAATCTGTCGTTGGTGTGTTGTTGTTGTCTCCTTAGCAGGGATCTTTGTTTTTTCTTTAGAGTATTAAGGAGAAAGGTAACAACCATTGAAAACAGTATAAAATTTAGAATATTCAGGTTAACCATTTGCAATTTATGCA
This sequence comes from Cunninghamia lanceolata, assembly GCA_027924645.1. Lineage (NCBI taxonomy): Eukaryota > Viridiplantae > Streptophyta > Pinopsida > Cupressales > Cupressaceae > Cunninghamia > Cunninghamia lanceolata. The sequence goes on from BSBN01000892.1 coordinate 1,952,948, forward strand.
TAACTTGTTGTGACTGTCATAAATGTAGAGAGTTGTTTAGCTTTTGAAATTTTGTATTCAATAATAGTGATTAAGAATTCAAGGGAGGTTTCTCATGATGACACACCTAAAATCCTTGGGTTTGTTGAAATTACCAATGTAGTTATTAGGTGAAAAATCAGAGGTCACCCTCGCTACCATTACAATTCTCATCTTAATTTTAGCAAGTGTTCACTCCTTGCATCATGAAGTTAGAACTGCAATATCTTATAAAATCTCTTTCAAAAATACAAAATAATAAATAAATAAATAAAGAAGATTATACTAAAAATCTAGATTAAGCCATCTAAGTAACTCTACCAGGGCTATGGACGCTCACTGGTAGTGGGGCTCTACTTAGGAGAATTGTAACGATAACCTTGCCGGGGCTATAGACTCTCGCTGGCAGCAAGGCTCTATCCGGTCGGCTATGAGGGAATATCCTCACCTATGTAGGCTAATATCAATCACTGGTTTGTTCAACCAATCTTTAATATGAGGATAATTAATCACGTGCACACACTTAAACTGAAAATAAAAATTCAGGCACCCTTATTGAATACTTTAGGTCTCAAGTTGGATAATAATTTGAATGAAAGATAGTTGGAAGTTATGGATTTATTTCATTTAATTTTTTTAAATGCTTTAAATTAAATTTTTTTGTTTGGTTGCTAGTTGTTATGATATTCATAACACGCCCCATTTTACTCCTAGGTAAAATGAGGACCCTTGATGTTGCTTTGTTTTTTGCTTGTGCGTGTGTGGTTTTTCTTGGTGGTAAAGGGAAAAAAGAGGGTTAAAATTGCAAACTTTGATAAAAATATAGAAAAAATATATTTTCAGTACTAGGGCAGAGTATGGATGGATTCTTTGTGAAAAATGAGCTAGGGTTGCTTTTTGAACTATCTTAAAATTTGCCATATTTTGCAAGCTATGATCATTTTGGTAAAATGTACAAGGGAGGGCTTTGTTGTTTGTATGTACAAGCCTGCTTGTATATCGGGTTGCATATACAGGGTCATTTGTATGTGCAATGGTCATTTTATACTTAGTCACATTTGCAATCGGGTCCATATTTAAGGTTATTTGCATGATGGGTCACTTGCATGTTGCATATACAATCCCTTTTGTATATCACTTTTATATACAAGTTCAATTGTATGTCTTTTGCCTTGTATGCATTTTAAAAATGTTTTATGCATACATACAAGGTAGACCTAAAATGGTTTTAGAGTTGAAGTGGATATTTTGTTAGATCTGCTGGTTGTATATTCAGCGTTTGTATGTTTAAACATACATACAAATTGGACCCAAAGCATTTATAAATTGGAATTAAGTCCTTGTATGTTTTGACTTATATGTATGTTTCGATATACATACATTCTGAAACATGCAAGGTAAAGATATGTTGCTGCAGACTCGAAAAGTTGTGAAAAGAAGTTAAATCCTTGAATGTATTTCGTGTGTTGTACATTTCGGTATATATACATTGCCTGGAACTAACATTTTTTTTATGAAACATGGTTAATTTAATGTATATCGGGCTTGTATATTCTTATATACAAGGCTGACATACATTGAACTTACACAAAGTGCCAGAATTCAAATAAAATAAAGTCTAATTTAGTGCTTGTATCAAGCCCGAATTGTATATCTAAAAGATACAAAGGATATATACATACCGCATATGCGATGGAAAGTTAAGGAGAGTTAATACAATGTATGTTTGTGCTTTGTATATCTCGATACATACAAGCCAAGATGCATCACGAAATGTACAATCCACGGAACCAAAACATTATGAAATTGAGTTAAGTCCATGAATATGTTCGTGCTTGTATATATGTTTCAAAGCATACATTGCAGTAAACTTACAAGCTAGAATTCAAATGGAATTAGAATCTGATTAATGTTGTGCATCACGTCCAAATGTATATCCTTAGATACAAAGTAATATGCTTCGAAATATACATTGGGCGGAATTGAAAAGTTATGAAATGGAGTTAAGTGCTTGTATTTTTTAGGTTTGTAAGTTGCGATATACAAACGAAATATACAAAGGATACATATAGGCCATGGAATTGAAAAATATTAAAATCTAATTAGACGAATGTATCATGCCCTACTTGTATGTTGGAAGATAAATGGGAAATTAAACATGCGATATACAAGAAAATGGGCGGGAAAGCAAAGCCATGGAATTTTGAGGCCAATTTAGGGCTGATTGCATATTTTTGGTCAATGATGGTTGACCCAACCATTTTAACGCTGTATATGCATTTTTTTGGGGGCACAATTTTCACTATTTCAGGACTCGATATTGCCCTAGATGATGAGATCGGCAGGAAATTTTAGACTCGCTCTGACTATGGAGACTCATGCCAATAGGAAGAATGAACAAGCTGATAAGGCCATTTTGGGCTAAGTAAAGAGATCGGTGGGGAATTTTTTGACCGCACCGATAGTAGAGAGTTTTACCGATGGAGAGGAGGGTTTAAATGTAAAACCAAACTAGCGGTCGGGATTGACGGCCCGTAAACTCTGCGACTGGGTGTCAAGTGGGAGGTGCATTAGTTGCTACAGTTGGCACACATCAAACTTTCTGACCAGGTAATTAATTGGCAAGGTCATTTGATGAAGTTTTTTTGATCTATTTTATCTATTTTGCAGGTTTGTAGTTGAGGAAGGAGCTAAAATTTAATGGCGGTGACATCACAGAGGAGGCGAAAGGAAGATAAGGGTGAGGTGCGAAAAGTCAAGTGTCTTCATTAATGAAGACAAAATGCAGTTGAAGACATCATTGCAGCAAACAATAGACATTATTATCAAGCTGCTGGGGCTTCTAGAAGGGCATATTTCACCTAGATTTGATGTGTGCTTAGAGATATTTTGGGAGACTTGTTCTCTAGCATTTATTGCTATAACCAGAGGTTTGAACCATTGCTTCACTAAGGTTTTGAGCTGTATTGGGGACAGTCAAATCTATATATTGTGCTTCTTTACACTGTAATATTTTACATAGGGATTTTAGTAATTTAAATTAGCATTAGGAGTAGAAGAAGGAAGTCACATGTGTCTACAGTAAGGAATGTGTGGAACATCCTGCTTCCTTAGTGTATCTGTAAAGCTTGTAAGTTTTCTATAATTTGATCAATGAAGCTAAGAGTCATTCAGACATTGTAAATCTTATATGACTCTGTGTTTCTAATATAATTGAATCTAGAATTCTACATCTATCTTCTAAGTGTCTTTTGGCTCTTTTTTGTGTTTGAAACATTATCTCTTAGAACTTGCGATTTTAAGTGTATGTTTGTGAAAATGCTCAGAACTTACACTTAAGGTTTAGTCTGTGGATTTGATCAAATTACTGTATGATTTATAAAGTGCATAATAGAACAATTAGATCCTTTGGTAGAATGAATGAGGTTTAGTTTAGATCTTTCTAACTTTTCCCAACCCATCTGAAAATACTTAGCCTAAAATGTAGAAACTTGAAGGAAATTTGTCTCATATTTGAAAAGCATGAACAACAGAGTTTAAAAGTAGATAGTTTTCATAATATTTAAGAGGAGGAAGCTACAATAATTCAAGAGAAACCCTTTAAAGCTTTGCAACACAGTAACACTTTTATACAAAAGAATGAACAACATGCTGATGTTTATGATCTTTTGCATAGTTCGAGTCCAGTTAATCATCTAGAAACCCTAAATCATGTAAGGCCCCTTGAACATTACAGCTTCACATCAACCAACTGAATTTGCCCAACAAGTCAAGACCTGACCATATTAAACTTGGGATTAAGCAAATCTTAACCGATTCCTTCATATCTTTCAAGTCAGTTTTGGTTCATTTTATGCGAATTTTAACTATTGTTATGACTGTGTTAAAACAATCATCAACAAGGATCTTCAATACTTACATAGGCAAATATAAAGCTTCTAACTCATTACAAGAAAGCATCAAAACTAGAGCACAATTGACACCAATGACAACACTTATATGTTGACATCAATGAAAACACTGGTTCGACACATACTTGCAACAAGTTTGCCTAGTAAAAGCCTTGATCCTAAATTGGGACTTGAGAAAGATCCTGAGGGTCCATAGGTGTCAAAAGGATTAAAACCCCTCAAATGTGCCAAGAAATCTCATGTTCTAGAATTTGAGAATGGAGTGCTGGAAGAATAGCAATATTACTCACATGCTCTGATTTATCATTTCAATTGTTTATGGCCAAGTCTTCTAGATCTTAGCAACTGGATAAAAGAAAAATGGCAACCACTCATGAAAAAGGATATGGAAATATATCCATTTGCATAGGAGTTCTTTGTTGCAACCTTTGACTCCATCAAAGATCATGACTTAATTCTCTTCAATCATTTTTGGATATTGGGTCAACAATCCCTCTTGTTGAAACCTTGGCATCTGGCTTTTAATCCCTCTTCTAAATTTTTCAATATCATGCCAATTTGGGTTCATCTCCCAAAATTTCCATTTCAATTTTAGATCAAATATTTCTTTAGAGCCATTAGAAACTCTTTAGGGCTTTTTTTTCCTGTAGATAAGGAAACTTCAAATTTTTGTCATACCACTTATGCTTGAACCTTAGTGGAAATGGACATCTCCATGGAATTTCCTATAGATATCATTCTCAAAGTTTTTGGCTGGTCCTGGACGCAACTATTGGATTATGGAGGACTTTCCTTCCATTGTAGAAGATGTTATGAAATAGGGCATGTTGTTTCAACCTATCCTAACTTCATAAATAAACCAGCTAACCAAGCATCATAGTTGAAATATGTTCACCTAGACCATCTCTCAATTTAGACAACAAATATTAACTCAAATCCTCTCATGAACCCACCTCAAGATTAGACAGTGAAGGATTCTGTAAAATCTTCAATGGCACAATCCCCTGCAAAAATATCTCATAAGAAGAATGAAAACCCTCTTCAAGGCCAAAAAGAGAAAACAATTATAGCTCCATTGGAGGCTTCATCCCTCAAGAACATATCTCTTGAGAAGATCAAGGACATAACACTTCTGGAAACTTCATCTTGTGAGGTAGGAAATGAAGCAGAGACATGGACCCTTGTCCAAAAGTGCAAGAGAGATCCAACCAAACTAGATTTAAGCCCTCACCAAATGTTGTTTTGTCCCAAAACTCCATTATGGGAGGGGAAGATTCAGGATTAATTTTGTTTTTTTGTCATCTTTTTCTAGCTAGTTGTTAGTTTCTTATACCTAGCTCTTCTCTATGTATCTACTTTTCTATAAATATAGTATGGGTGTTCCTACATCTTTTTTCCAAAAAAAGAGTTATTTTGTGGATATTTACAGAGATGATGTTAGTGAGTCACAATTTGATTAGGTCTTGGATAATGAGTTAGAATCTATACTAAAGATTGTTATACTTTGTCTAAGGGAATTTATTTTAGGATTGAGTATGATTTTTTTCATTTTGTTTTTTATGTATTAAGTTTCTCATTTATCTATATTATTAGGCATGCATTCATATTAAGAATGATTATAGGCCTAAGTTTACATTGCTAATTACCTAGAAGAATTGTCATACTAAGCTCTTCTAGGCAAATGCACTTGACAATTTCCAACAAGGTTATTTTTTTCTTGAAATAAGAGCATGGTATATGTGAATGCAACCAAAGTGAATAATTCTCTACTTAACATGGCAAGTAGTAGAAATCCTACGAGAGGGAATCTTGGTACTTCAAGCAATAATAAACTTGATCTTTTTGATCCAAATATGGGCATGTGCCATAATCGTCCTCATTAGCATACATGGAGTAATTTTTGGGCTCGGACTGATAGAGTTATATAAGTAGCTTGATTGTGCTATGATTTAACAATAGTCCTTTCTTTCATTTTCTAGTTGTTTCTCTCTTCTAGTGGAGCCTTTACTAGATGTTGTCCTTTTTGATCACTTTCCTATTTAGTTTTGTATTGAATGGAATCTTGCTAAACCTAAGGCCAACATCACTCAGTTCCTTCTCTGTACTTCCTTGTTGACTCATTAGCCCATGTTGGCCCATATCTAGCACATGTATATAATCTTGATCCCTATGCACTCAGTAGATAGGTTATATTGATTGGTAGAATTGTGCTATCAAATGCATCTCTCATTTCTTGTAGCTCAATAGCCACCAACTAGATAGGTTTCACCACCACTCTGGTGAGGCCACCACCTTAGAGCTCTACCAAGCCACAACCACCCTAGAAACCAATCCTTTTTGTCCAAATTTGTAGATGTGGGTAGCTAAAATTTGAAAATAGAAGTGATTATTGATATTAATATTGCCAAAGGTGCTCAAATTAAAGCCCATTTACATTAGCTTAAAGTAGGAGATAAAGCTTCTAAAGAATTTCTTAAGCTCTTCATGCTCACCACACTTCCTAGGTCATTAAACAAATCAAAGAAGACCATTGGATTTTGACCAAACTTCTTGATATCCTTTAGGATTTTGTTCATCATTATGAATAGGTTTTCAAAAATAAAGAAAATTCTCCTAAACATGAGAAAGATTTACAAGAATGCCTTTGTGTTTTCCCTTGTTGAGTTTCTACTTTTAGTGAGTCTTTCTTGATCAATTTCTCTCCATTTTTAATCTCTAGGAAGCTATGTTTTCTATAGCTAATGATAAAGCTCCTAGTTGTGATGGTTTTCCTTGCGAGTTCTACAAGGCTCTTTGGTACCTAGTTGGAGGAGATCTTTACAAACTCTAGCTTTAAGCATATCATTCTAATTCTTTAGGAGAAATTATAAACAAAGGAAATATTAAATTCATACCTAAATTAGGAGAGCCTAAGGATATCTATAGTTGGAGGTTGATTACCTTTCTTAATGTTTCTTACAATATCATATCTAAGGCTCTTTCTTTGAAGTTGCATCATCTTCTTCCTTAGATTGTGCATTAAGAACAAACTACTTTCATGAAGCCTAGATTAAATTTGGGATAATATTGTTCTAGTCTAGGAAGGAATGGAGTGGGCTATGTGTTCACAATAGTAAGATTTGTGCATCAAAATTGAATTTACAAAAGCCTATGATCATATTGAGTGGCATTTTATCCTTGCAATGCTCCAAGCTTTAGGATTTAGGCCTCACTTTGTTGCAAGTATGTGCCTAATCAGTGTTTTCATTGATGTCAACATATCTATGTTGTCATTGATGTCAACTGTACCCTCATTTTTTTACTTGCTTGTAGATGTTGAGGATATTAAGAAAATTAGCTCATCTGGCAAAAATAGTGAATCGCAGTAGAAATAGTGCAATACATGGAGAAGAACAGTCCAAAAGAATGCTTTGCATTCCTCTAGAATGAATATCTTTGCCTATGGATTGGAAGCTATTTAGAAGCTTGTCTAAAGATGTTATATTCCAAGGTTGAGCCTCTGGAATGAAGATTTGAGTAAGTTGTGTTCACCAGTATGAAAATTGCTTTTTTCTGTATGTTTGGTGGTGATAGTGAGAAAGTGTTTTTCTCCACATTCCTCTGCTTTGAAGTATTTTAGTTTATAGTTCTGGAATTAATTCTATGATAATGTAAGTGCCTTCAAGTGTAATGGTTCATGATTTGGTAGTCCGCAATCTATCTTTTACTCACGACAGTGGCTGACAATGTTATTGTTGTGCTCTGGTTTGAAGAATCTCCTTAACAGAGTTGTTAGAGTTTGTGCGGTTGTTCCTGGTGATTACAATGTTGTTGTGGATGTCTCCTAATCATGTTCCTACTTTTGGATTGGTCTGCAAAGAGAAAATTGGATCATGAATGAAGAATGTTCATGTAGACCCAGTGCTATCATCAGTATTGGCTAACCTGGCTGAATTTATCATTTGCAGAGACGCATCGAAGATTGTAGAAGTATTTCATGGTGTGGACGACTGTGTTTGAGTCCCAATTTAGGCATGGCATGATCTGCATACATTCTTACATCTTTTCGTTAGTTAAATTTGTATTGTGTCTAGACCTAATTTATTTATATTTGTAATGCTAACATTGGAGATTGATCCAATGGTTGATGAATGTAATGCCAATGTTGATGTACATTCCAAGGTTGATGAATTGTATAAAAGTATGTAATGAGGTTGTGAAAGTGTGTGTGTTGCGAATATGAAGAGATAAGTGTGAAAGTGTGAAAAAGTAGAGTAGAGGAGTCATATTGTACTTTAATGGAACTGAACCTTGGCATGGAGTATATGCTATTCAATCAATTCACCATCTTGGCAATGACCCACCCTTCGACAGTGAGCCATCCATAGATAGTGAGCCATTCTTTGCAGTGATCATTTTGTGTAGTGAGCCTCTATTTTTTGATATTGCTATAACTTATACATTTTTGTGGGCTAACACCCACTATGGTTTTTCCCTTTTAGGGGTTTCCATGTAAAAATTTGGTGTCTACTATGTTGATTGTGTGATTGTGATTATGTTAATGGTTACATGTTGTTATGGTAATATGATAATGAATAATTAAGTTGTTGATGGTTTGATATGCATGTGAAGCTAAGTTTTTGTGACAACTGATTCACCCCCTCTTAGTTGTCTGATATATTTTGACAATTAGTATTAGAGCCAAGTTCCTCTGAAGAAATCCTAATAGCTTGAGGAAGATATAGGATGTCTCATAAGAAGGAAGCTCTACATTTTGATGGGACAAATTATTCTCTTTGGAAGGTACAAATGAAAAGCCATCTCCTATGTCTTGGTTATAAAGTATGGCTATCTACACAGTCACAATTTATCATGCTTGAAGGTGGTTTGACAACTGAACATGATATCAAAGAATATGAGTTGGATGTCAAAGAAAAGGAAGCTTTATTAAGTTCCTTAAGTGACTTAGTGTTGACAAAAGTTGTGGACCTTGAATCTGCAAATGAGGTATGGGAGAAGCTGAAAAAATCTATATGAAGGAGATGATTCTGTAAGAGAAGCCAAGATGTAGAACTTAAAAGTGAAATATGAGGGTTTGAAGATGAAAACATAATAACTTTTATGTAAAGAGTTGATGAACTTGTCACTATAATAAAAGATATGGGACGAACTCTCAGTGATAAGGAAATTGTGATGAAAATTCTTAGATCACTACCAAAGTCCCATAGTCACAAGGTAGTGGCTATTGAAGAATTTATGACTGTGAAAAGTATTGACAGAGATCAGTTACTTGGAAAGATTATAGCCTTTGAGATGAGAGAATTTGGTGATGCCCTGCCGAAAGTTGAATTAGCTTTTAAAGCCAATACTTCAGAAAATATTTCCAAAGCTGAGAAATACAAGGTGAATGATGGCTTTGATGAAATTGAAGCTAACTTTGTTGATAGGCTACATAGAGGGTCTAGTAAGTTCAAAGGTAAATTACCTTTCAAATGTTTCTCTTTTGGTAAAGTAGGTCATTATGCTTTTAGATGTCCTGAAAGAATTGAAAGAAATAAGAAAAAATATGAGAGCTCAGGCAAGCCTAGAGTTCCAAAGAAATGCTACTATGTTAGAGATTTTGATGATGAAGGTGTGATTGATGATGAATCTAATGATGCTAGTACTAGTGCAAATGAATGCATGTTTATTGCTATTAAAGAAGATCTCGTGTCTACTAATTTTACTAGTTGTGTGAAGGAAGAAAAACTAGTAGAAGAAAGTGCTTTGGTTGTTCAAGTTGAGAAAGATAAGGATAAATAGATTACTGATAGTGGATGTTCACATCACATGACTAGTGACAAAAGTAAATTTGTAAGTTTGGAAAAGTATGGTGGAGTATTGGTTAGGTTTGGAGATAATGCAACTGGTAAGATTTGTGGGAAAGGATTTATTTCATTTGATAGAAAGCATAATAGTGACAATGTTCTATATGTGAAGGGTTTGAAGCATAATCTTTTAAGTGTTGGTTAGATGTGTGATAAAGGATATGATTTGAGATTTAAAGACAATGGGTGCAAGATCATGGAAAGATCTGGAACTATGATTTCTACTAGTAACAAGACAAAAGGTAACATCTATCAATTAAGAGGAACTAATGATTACTATTTACTGGCCTAGGTAGATGAAAGTTGGTTATGGCATAGAAGGATGTGTCATATAAACTTTGATAATTTGGTAAAGATAAGTTTAGGTCAGACTATGAGAGATTTACCAAAACTTGTGAAACGCTCCAACACAATTTGTAAGGAATGTCAGTTGGGAAAGTAGACAAGGACAAGTTTCAAAAGAAAAGAACAATTGTCTACCAGTTTGCTGGATCTAGTGCATACAGACCTTTGTGGTCCCACAAGGGTGAGAAGTCTACAAGGTGATAGGTACTTCATGTTACTTATTGATGATTATTCTAGAATGACTTGGCTTACTTTTCTAAGAGACAAATCAGAAGCCCTAGAGAAATTCAAATATTTCAAGGCAATGGTTGAGAATGAAATAGAGTTGAAGATCAAATAGTTGAGGTCTGATAGAGGAGATGAGTTCACATCAAATGAATTCAACATTTTCTGTGAAGAGTATGGGATAAAAAGATAGCTATCTGTACCCAGGACTCCTCAATAGAATGGAGTTATAGAAAGGAAAAATAGGATAGTTCAAGAGGCTGCTAGGACAATGATGAAGGAAGCAGACCTGTCAGAAGTGTTTTGGAAAGAGACTATTCATACTATTGTTTACATCCCAAATAGAGTTCAAGTGAAAGGTAATGGTACTCAAACTCCTTACGAATTGTGGTATGGAAGAATTCCTACAGTAAAATATTTCAAAATCTTTGGAAGCAAATGTTATATCAGAAGAGATGAAGATCTAGGACAGTTTGATGCAAGGTGTGATGAAGGAATCTTCCTTGGATACTCTACCAAGAGTAAGGCCTACCAGTTCTATAATAAAAGGCTCAAAAAGATTGTTGAGAGTGCAAATGTGGTAGTGGATGAAGGTAAGGAAAGAATATCAGAACTAAATTGCTATGAACTAGATGAACCTGTTGTTGGAACAAGGTGGATAACTGAGAGGGGGGGTGAATTAGTTATCTTAAATAATTTAACTTTCTCTTCTTCTTTAACAATTAGTGCAGTATCAAAACATTTAAGCATACATGAACATGATAGCAGAAAAGAAATCAACACACATAACACAAGGATTTTTACGTGAAAAACCCTGTTAAGGGAAAAACCATGGGGTGACTAACCCAAGATTGTATTCTCTGTTAAAAGAATAGAAGTACAAAATGACACTTGCCAATTAGGGCTCACTGCCTGAGCACACTGCTCACAAGAGGCTCACTGCCTACAAGAAACTCACTGTCTACAAGGTATATAGAAAGTAACCAGGTGTTTGAACTAATTAGAGGCATCCACATATGTTGGAGTTCAGTTTCGGTTAGGCTCAATATACTGATCTGCTACACTTCATTCTTCCTTTGCTTAGCGCTATTGTTCTATCACATACCGGATTTGTATATCTGCTTCCACACTGCTCTCTTCTTTTCTTTGCACACACTATTACCCAACACACACCTTCACATCAAAATCCATCTCGTATATATATCTGCATAAAGGATTTCAACATCTTTCTAGTCGGCATCCAGAATACTCAAGATATTCCCAAACTCTGGTCTGTCGGCTGAATCTATGCTTACTAAGTGATGCGTATCAAAAAGATAGTTATAGGAGTCATCAATCATGTTAGCCAACCATGAATGATCCCTCAAGAAACTTGATCACCATCAATTTCTTATCTGGATTAAGGTCTGATGTTCTGCCAGTCAGTTCTTCCTCAATCTACTCTACCAAACAAGAACCCAACACTTAGGTGCTCATATCTTTTCACTCTTTCATTACCGGACGTTCAATCTCTGGAATGTAGTAGTCCTGGTACTCCTCTTGACTTCCCCAAGTCCACACTTTGCTAAGATACTTCCTCTGAGAGATCTAGATCTGACTGTCAGACCTTGCTACATGCTTTGTTCTTGCTTATTGGACCAAAATACTCTTCAATCTGACTTCCGGTATAGACATACCATGTGTTGCGGATGAGTGGGATGGACTTTGTTGCCATCAATGACAACACTCATGAAGCCACACAGTGTCTCTTGCCAATAATCTCCCCCTTTGGCATTGATGGCAACACTTAGTGAAAAATGACTGTCATAGCACACTCCCCCTTGGCTGATGCTCTGTCTTATGTACACTTTTACCAGAGCTCCCCCTTAGCTAGATTCCACATTTTTTACTACTCCTCACTCCCCCTTTGACATCAATGGCAAAGGGTGAAATCCACACACCAAAATTTGCAAAGAAAAACAACCTATATATTATTAGATAAGTATATATACATGTTGTACTTACATATACTTAAGGATATCCACAAAGGTATTCTTCAACTGTACAACTTCTATTGCCCAACTCTGCTTCATCCTATCTAAAATTGATATGTGGCCACTTAAACAAAAATGCAAAAGCTTCTGTCCTCTTTAAGTCTGACGGATCACTGGTTCAGGCTGTGGTATGAGCATCAATTAGGGCCTCATGCATTGCCTCTAACTTAGGGATTATTATCCCTATTAGTTCACTTAGCCTGCTTACTCTATTCTTCTTCTCCTTTTCAAGCCTCTTTATTTAATTAATAGTGGCAATAGTCTGACACTCTTGATTTATTATGGAAGAGGTGAGAGGATCAAAATTTTGAGATAAACTTGACAGTTTACTCTCTTGTTCTTCCACCTTCTTGGCAATGTCTGCTGTCACTGTGGACCAAGATAGACAAAATTTGTGTAAATCTCCACTATCTTTAAGAGCATTTTCTAGGCTCTTTATCCCAATATCCAGATTTCTCCTATCATTTGCTATAAGTCCCTATACTTCAGAGAATCTCTTTCCCAAAAACTCTTTCCAGACTTTCTTTTTGTTGACTTCTCCAAAGAATCAAAATGTGTGCTAATATAATTAACAAGAGATTTCAAGTTACTAGATGAAGAGGCCGTAAGATCCTTCTGAAAGGATGTCATGATCTTTTCTAGTACACCGGATGCAACTTTATTAGCTCACAGTCTTCCATGTGAGACTTCAAAAGTTTTTCTTTTGCTTTAGCTTGAGCAAAAGATGCTATCTTCATTGTCTGTACCAGAGAGAGAGAATCAAAATTGAGTGGTACTTGGAATAATTATAGTTCATCTATCTCTAACATTTCTTTGTTCAAGAAGCTCTTTACTGCCTCAGTAGTGTCTCTTGCCAGAGACTAAATTTTCTTTTCTTTTTCCATCTCAGAACTATCATCTAAAATCTTCTCTATTTGATCTTCTTTTCTTCCCTCTTCCTCTTCTTCTTGACTAAATTTCTCCTCTTTTCTTCCTTCTCCTTCAATTTTGGAGTCTATAAGGGGATCCAGAAGAGAGATGTTAACTTCTTCATGGACTTCCTCTTCCGAAACAGAGGAATCCAAGTCCTTAGTCTTTTCTTCATCCATCTCTTTTTGCCTTTCTACATTTTTCTCAGAAGTTTCTTCTTTTGAAGTACTTAATCCCTCAACATCCATGGTAGAGGGTTCTTCATTTATGTCCTCTATAATAGAGAGATTGAATCTCATGAAGGCATTCCAAATGATGTCTTTAGTTTCTTTTGCCACCCCATCAGTCTCTCCAAGCATAAGCTAGTTCATTCTTGATTTGCTCCAGAACTCATCTTTATAGTCCTTGAAGATCATGTTCATTTGTTGAGAGGTAATGGAAGGATAGAATTGAATGGCAATCTATTCCTAGATCTCTAGGTCCTTTGCCTTAGCATTGTTCTTTCTCATTTCAAGTTCCTTCTCTAGGCTTTTGGGAATTAGAGATATGATTTCAATGAATGCTTTATTATAGATGTTTAGATACCTGACTGTAGCATCTTGCAAGATTTTCTGGTTAGCTTCACTACATTCATCATAGAATTCTGTCATTGGTTGCAGATTTCCATCCACAGTGGCTACCTTGATGACACCATCAATGGGAAGTGTAGGTTTTTCAACAAATTCTTCTGTTTCTTCTTCTTTGTTTTTGTTGGCAGATGATTCCACAGAAGTTTTCTTTTTCTTCTTCATTTTCTTAACCTCCTCATCTGTATCTGTCTCTTCATCATCCTTGTGGCTTGTGTATGACCTTGTGGCCTTTATCTTTGTTCTCTTTTCTCCTTTACCATATGTCTTTGCTTCCAATTTTGAGGCTTTTGAGATCTTAGAAGTGGCAGGTGCAGAGCTCTTGGAGGATCTATTCCAGAAGGGAGCTTGCATTGGATGACTTTCTTTTTCTGCTTCTTGTCTCTCTTTTTCTGCTCTTTCTACTTCCTCTCTATTTGCATCAACTGCCTCTTTGGAAATGCCATATCTCTTGGCAACTTCTTCTACTTCCCTTCTTACCTTTCTCTTGATCTCAGGTTGTCTCAGTTCAACATATATTTTTACACTCAACTCTTGAAAGGTTCCAAACCTTTCTGCCTCAGGTTCCTTGGGTTAGCTTAGCAAGTGTTGGATATGTAGCTCCAAGATTTTCTCATCTACTTCATAGCTCATTGGCATAATCTAGACTACTCTGGGCTCTACTGCCTCCATTAGGAATTGATCAGTGTCTACCATAAAACACACTATATCCTTATATTTTTCAACTAATGTCTGAGGAATTCTTTCTCTGGCCTACATCATACTTTGGAAATTCTTGAAATATCCCCAGAGAGCTGTGCTTTGAGCCTTGGCATCACCAAGCCCATACATATAGTCTATGATTTGTATGGCCATAGGTTTGTCATTTTGCCATACCCAACCACTGGATCCAGGTAGCTCATTCATATAGTGAAAGAAAAGACATAGTATCAAGCCACCGTACTTAAATGAATTCTTCTTTTCCTTCTTTATTTTTTGTAAATTCTCTAACAGTTGGTTTAGGAGAAGCTCACAAAGATCATAGTTAGTATTTTTCCTTAGCATTTCACATGTAGTATATATAGCAGTTCGGATACTGAATTCTCCCTGCTAGAGTGATAGATTTTGTAACCAATTATCATAGAGGCAAATTTGATATTTAGATCTATGATGTCTTTTATTGTCATTGCCCTCTTGTCAAATTTTGATTCGGTAGCCTCACTTACAGTTTGGTTTTTGACTTATTTGAGAGCAGGCAACCCACCGGATGAGTGCAATTTGGTTACTGCCCTAATGGCATCTTTTGTGATCTTAAATAGCCTCATCAACCACATGAAGTTGTCATACATTCTGGTAAGAACATACCAGACCCATTCATCTTCTATAAAATAGGGGAAATGGATGCAATGTCCAAAATGCTTATCCCAGATGGCCTTGTATTGGGGTATAATTTCAAATGTTTCATCTATTAATTCCTTGTGATAGATATCCATCAACTTGGATTCCCCAAATTCCTAAATGTTGGCGTGAATGTATACACTAACATCTTCTACATGCAAAACCCCATGCAGAATGCTAGAGAATGCGCCTAGGGGATCAACTTCTAAGGATTTGTAAGGATGTTTCTTGAACTTAGGGCGCAGCCTATCAGGGATCTTAACAACATTTGGAGTATCCATCTTTCAAAAGATTCAGAGAGAGATATTCAAGAGTGGAAATACCTTTTTACACTTCTAGGGTTCACGATAAGAGCTGAAAAGATTGCTGGTTGAATTGAATTCTACGGTTGATCTTTGAGAGGATAGAAGAAATCTTGTTGTAGAGCTCTTTCTTTCTTCTTCTTAAATGTGAATGTGCAAATGATGAACAAAACAACACTTATATTTCCATGCAAACCCTATATTCATATTGCAATAAATGCACACCTTAAGTCATTTTGGTTCCCTTGTTTTGACCTTGTTCTGAGAGAGATCCTTCTAAATCACTGAGATGTACTCAAAATTAATCTTGGTGATAATTGACAATCTATCTCCCTTTGTCCATTCATTCCATTTATCCGCAGATCAAGATATTTTAGTTTTGAATCATACTGGATCTAACTATGAGAGTCCTACTTTTACCAGATGACTATCAAACCAAATCAATCTTGGATGATTAAACCTCTTCAAAACTCCTTGTGGATCTTTCATATTTTTAACAAGGGTTACCCTTTAATCTGCAAATTTCCATATTCCAATTTTAGGCATTGATTGACTAGCTGGGGGAATTTATTTTCCTTTGTGACTCCCCCTGAGCCAGAGCTCATCTATTCAATTTTCAGAAGGAATATCAGCACCAGATTCTGGTGCAGATCCATCCCCAACATTTTTTGTATTTCTCTTTACCCAAATCTTGTTCATCTCCCTTTGAACTTCATCTGCATTTACTTTTCCTTTTCCTTTGTCTTGATTTTTGTTATGATGCACCAGACCCCTTTTATCCTGATTCTTACTTCTACATAATTTGGCAATATGACTGGATCTATTACAGTTGTAGAAAATAACATTTCTTTGCATATTTGGCTGATATCCTCTTGATCTCCATTGATTAGCCATATGTCCCATTCTATTGCATGCAAAGCATCTACCATTGAATGAATTTTTTATTTGCTTATTTATGCATTCATGAGATTTGTGACCATACCTTTTGCAATTGAAACACTGTCCAGAGAAGAATGAATCAGTATGATTCATTCTTCTTCTGCACTGATTGCTTTATGACCGAACTTGTTGCAATTGTAGTAGTATCCATTGAAGGATGGATATCTTTGAGCATTTAGTTGCCTTACCAGAGGTCTTTTAGGCCCATTCCTTGGATTTCCTGATCTAAAGTTCTTCTGACTGGATCCGAAGTTTTCACCTTTCTCATATCCCAAGTCATGCTTGTCATCTACCCTCTTTTGGCTTTCAAGAAGAACTTCAAGTTGAGCAGAGCTTATCTTTAATTTTTCTTTGTATTCATTTGTTGTTTGAAGATCCCTTTTAAGAGTGTCTATTTGATTTTCAAGTTGTTCTTCATTATCTCTAGCTTCTTCAAGATTAGATTCCAAATGTCTGATTATTCTATCCATTTTGTGGCAGTCTTCTAACTTCTCCTTGAGAGATTATCTTAGATTATCTTCCATTTTTCTTTTCTCTTCAATTTCTTGGGTGAATTTCATAACCCCTGATTCCATTTCATGTCTTACCATAATAACCTCTTTTGATAGCTTCTCACATAACTTGTTTTTCTCATTCAGATCTTCATTAGTAACATTGGGTTCACTTTGACTTGCTAATTGGTGAAGCAGTTCATTTCTCTTTTTCACAAAGATACTCAGTTTTTCTTTAAGTTCATTTAAGAAATCATCAGCTTGTTTGAGTCTTTCCCTAAGGTTATTGACTTTAGAGTGAGATTGATCAAGATCATCTAAGGTAGACTGAAGTTTTTCCCTCATGCCATATATATCCATTGAGATTCCCAAACCTTCCTCAAGCTGCTAGGCTTTGTTTGGAGGAACTTAGCTCTGATACCAATTGTTGGAACAAGGTGGATAACTGAGAGGGGGGGTGAATCAGTTATCTTAAATAATTTAACTTTCTCTTCTTCTTTAACAATTAGTGCAGTATCAAAACATCTAAGCATACATGAACATGAGAGCAGAAAAGAAATCAACACACATAACACAAGGATTTCTACATGGAAAACCCTGTTAAGGGAAAAACCACAGGGTGACTAACCCAAGATTGTATTCTCTGTGAAAAGAATAGAAGTACAAAATGGCACTTGCCAATTAGGGCTCACTACCTGAGCACATTGCTCACAAGAGGCTCACTACCTACAAGAGACTCACTGTCTACAAGGTATATAGAAAGTAACTAGGTGTTTGAACTGATCAGAGGCATCCACATATGCTGGAGTTTAGTTCCAATTAGGCTCAATATACTAATCTTCTGCAATTCATTCTTCCTCTGCTTAGTGCTATTGTTCTGTCACATACCAGATTTGTATATCTACTTCCACACTGTTCTCTGCTTTCCTTTGCATACACTATTACACAACACACACCTTCACATCAAAATCCATCTGGTATATATATCCGCACAAAGGATTTCAACATCTTTCTAGTCGGCATCCAGAATACTCAAGATTTTCCCAAACTCTGGTCTATTGGTCGAATCCATGCTTACTAAGTGATGCGTATCAAAAAGATAGTTATAGGAGTCATCAATCATGTCGGCCAACCATGAATGATACCTCAAGAAACTTGATCACCATCAATTTCTTATCCAGATTAAGGTCTGATGCTCTACCGGTCAGTTCTTCCTCAGTCTACTCTACCAAACAGGAACCCAACACTTAGGTTCTCATATCTTTTCACTCTTTCATCACTGGAGGTTCAATCTCTAGAATGTAGCAGTCATGGTACTCCTCTTGACTTCTCCAAGTCCACACTTTGTTGAGATACTTCCTCTGAGAGATCCAGACCTGACTATCAGACCTTATTGCATGCTCTGTTCTTGCTTACCAGACCAAAATACTCTTCAATCTGACTTCCGGTATAGACATACTATGTGCTGCAGATGAGTGCAATGGACTTTGTTACCATCAATGACAACACTCATGAAGCCACACAATGTCTCTTTCCAACACCTATGACTATAATGAATGAAGAAAAAGATGAGCAAGTAGATAGTTAAGATGAAGAAGAGACTCCAGAAAGTGTTGTCAAGACTCCCAAGTATGTTTTCTTTCAAATATTTAACCAAAGACTATGAATGAAGCATGCAATGATGAAAGATAGCTAAAATCCATGGAGGAAGAACTAATGCAAATAAAAAAGAATGATACTTGGGAATTAGTTCCCAGACCTACTAACAAAAATATTATTGGAACCAAATGGTCTTTCAAGAATAAGTTGAATGAGAATGGATAAGTTGTAAGGAATAAGGCAAGGCTTGTATGCAAAGGATACTCTTAGATTGAAGGAATAGATTTTGAAGAGACTTTTTCTCCTGTAGCTCAGATTGAGGTAATCAAAATATTTCTGGCATTTGCAACTCACAAAGATTTTAAAGTGTATCAGATGGATGTGAAGTCTGTATTTCTGAATGGTGAGTTGGAAGAGGAAGTTTACATTGAGGAACTTGAAGGATTTAAGCTATTAGACCAAAGTAATTTTGTGTACAGATTGAAGAAAGCTTTGTATGGACTCAAGCAAGCTCCTAGAGCTTGGTATGCAAGGTTGGATAAGTACTTATTGTAGTTAGGGTTCAATAAAGGTACTGTTGATATTAATCTTTACTTCAAAATTAATGGTGATCAAATTTTGATTGTTGAAGTCTTTGTTGATGATATCATCTTTGGAGGCAATGAAAGTATGTGTATGAAATTTGTTGGTGAAATGCAAAAGGAGTTTCAGATGTCCATGTTTGGTGAGATGAATGTCTTTCTAGTTCTGCAAATAAATCAATTAGATAAAGGAATCTTCATATCTTAGTCTAAGTATCTGAAAGAGTTGTTGAAGAAGTTTGGGATGGAAGACTCTAAACTTGTATGTACTCTCATGGTGACTAGCTGCATGTTGAGCAAAACTGATGAATCACCTAAGGTTGATTAGAAAAAATACAAATCCATGATTGGAGGATTGCTTTATCTAACACAAACTAGACTTGATATTGTGCATGCAGTTTGTCTTGTTGTAAGGTTTCAAGCTGATCCAAGAGAGTCACATGTGATGGTAGTCAAGAGAATCCTGAGGTATTTAAAAGGTACTCCAGATCATGGCTTATGGTATCTAAAGGATAATGATTTCACTCTTAGTGATTATATAGATGCATATTGGGTTGGAGATGTTGATGATGTTGATGATGGTTTTGATGCAATCATAACAATTAGTTAAAATTCACATAAAATGAACCAAAACTGACTTGAAAGATATGAAGGAATCAATTAAGATTCGCTTAATCCCAAGTTTAATATGGTTAGGTCTTGACCTGTTGGGCAAATTCAATTGGTCAATGTGAAGCTATAATGTTCAAGGGGCCTTATGTAATTTAGGGTTTCTTATTGGTTTACTAGACTTAAACTATGCAAAAGATTATAAATATCAACATGTTGTTCATTCCTTTTGCATAAAAGTGTTACTGTGCTGCAAAACTTTAAATAGTCTTCTTGAATTATTGCAGCTTTCTCCTCTTAAATATTTATGAAAAATGTCTACTTTCAAACTTTGTTATGCGTGCTCTTTTCAAATATGAGACAAATTTGATGCAGAGTGGCACAAGGGAAGCACAACACAAAGAAAGTTTGTTCTCCTTATCTCACTCACCCACTTCACTTCGTCAATCCAACACAATCAAAGGCACATTCAAGGGTAAATGAAGGATTTGTTACTTAGGCTCTTGTCCAACTCTCAAGGCTATGTCTACACCTTCATGCAGGTCTAAAAACACCTTACCAACACTTGGTTTGATCACCAACTTCCCAAAACTCTACAACCTATACCTTGACTAGTAAGGCTACTAGCCCTCGAAACTAGGTTTTCTTCACACAACTTGACAAAATCCCAAATGAATAGCCAAACAAATGATGGTTTTAGATACCATCTATGGAAATCGATCAAACTCCCAAGTCTCCTATTCCAACTCTACTCCAGCAATCCAGAACACTCATTTGGTCTTCTAGGCCCAATTGATCAATTTAGGCTAGGTTACAAAGCAAGTGCTCAAAATTGGGTGCATAGATCAAGGGAAGGAACTTGGAATGACTCTACCATACCCAAACAACTCAAATCCACCATTCATTCACTCACTCTATCAAACTTTTGTCATTTACATCACCAAATTGCATAATTTTAGTCAAATACATAGAGATATTTGACCTAGGGCATCACCTTAAATATAGAAGACTACATTTCCCAAAAAAAATCTTTTGGAATCAAGTAGTATACATCCCTAGCCTACATTTCACTCAGTGGCATGAAATTTCATCAGTGGGAATGCATTCTAGGGTCAAATTTGTGGGACAACCCTAGAAAACAGGTTTTCTAGTCTAGTCTGGATTAAAAATGCAATAACTTTTCACTACAACCACTTTAGAACCTCAAACTAGTTGCATTCAAACCCTGACTTAGTCTAGTTTCAGAAAAAGTACATTTTCTTACTTGGAAAATCTATACAGGACATACACAATAAGAAAAATAGGGAAAAATAGTCAATTTTCTTGATTTTTGTGCCCAAATTCTATAGAAAAACTTTCTCCTCCATACTGGAGCAAGACGTCCTCCATATCAACCTATCTAGGTCAGTATACAACTTCTACAAATAGTTTTAATAACCAAAATGAAGTTGCAATCGGTCAATGTGTCATTGACACCATTGACAACACTTGACACTATGGCATTTTAGGCCTTAACACAAAGAAACTGATTGGTTTAACTTGTGTAATGGATCTCAAATGACCAACATACTCCCTAAAACATGACAAAACACAAAATGATGTAGAGTGGCACAAGGGAAGCACAATACAAAGAAAGTTTGTTCTCCTTAGCCCACTTACCCACTTCACTTCTTCAATCCAACACAATCAAAGGCACATTCAAGGGTAAATGAAGGATTTGTTACTTAGGCTCTTGTCCAACTCTCAAGGCTATGTCTACACCTTCATGCAGGTCTGAAAACACCTTACCAACACTTGGTTTGATCACCAACTTCCCAAAACTCTCCAACCTATACCAATCCGGCCTAGAAGGTCTAAGGATTGGTTTTTGAGTTTTTTTTTATTGTTTTTGTGGTGCAGGGCACCTAGGAGCACCTTGGTTCCTCAAGTCATTTTGATTGCAATTTTTTTTTAAAGGTTGTGGTTTTTGTTTAATGTGATCTGTAATAAGGTTGTAGCCATGGATGTAAGGTCCTCTTGTGTGGTCAAGATGATTGGGGTAATCATATAAACCTCAATCATGCTTAGTCCACTTGGATCCTTGTTTATTACAGCTTTCTCCTCTTAAATATTTATGAAAACTGTCTACTTTCAAACTCTATTATGCGTGCTCTTTTCAAATATGAGACAAATTCCCTTTAAATTTCTACATTTTAAGCTAAATATTTTCAGATGGGTTGGGAAAAGTTAGAAAGATCTAATCTACACTTCATTCACTCTATTCGAAGGATCTAATTGTTCTATTATGCACTTTATAAATCATACAGTAACTTGATCAAATCCACAGACAAAACCTTAAATGTATATTCTGAGCATTTTCACAAACATACACCTAAGATTGCAAGCTCTAAGAGAAAATGTTTCAAACAGAATGAAGAGAAAGAAAACACTCATAAGATAGATGCAGAATTCCAGATTCAATTGTATTAGAAATAGACAGTCATATAAGATTTACAATGTTTGAATGACTCTTAGCTTCATTGACCAAACTACAGAAAACTTACAAGCTTTACAGATACAGTAAGGAAGCTAGATGTTCCATGCATTCCTTATTGCAGACACAAGCGACCTCCTTCTACTTCTAAACTGAAAGGTCCCTCTACTCTACAATGCTAAAACTAGTTACAAGTGCTGGCTATCTTCTAAAAATCCCTATGTAAAGTTTTACAGTGCATAGAGGTACAATATATAGACTATGATTGTCCTCAATACAACTCAAAACCCTAGTTTAAACCCTAGTTCAAACCTCTGGTTACAACAATAAGTACTAGAGAACAAGTCTCCTAAAATATCTCTGAGCATACATAAAATCTGGGTGAAATATGCCCTTCTGGAAACCCTAGCAGCTTAATATTAACTTCTGTGGTCTATTGCAATAATGTCTTCAGCTGCATTTTGTCTTCATCAATGAAGACCCTTGACTTCCTCACCCTTCATCCTTGTCTTCCTCTGCTCCTGAGATCTGATTTCCTCCTCTGTGATGTCACTACCATTAAGTTTCAGCTCCCCTTCAATTGCAAACCTACAAAAATAGACCAGTAATAAGTATCATTGATTAATAAAACTAGCAAGAAATTAAAACACTTTGTTAAATTAAGGCGTGACTGTGTGAACGCATCAATCGGGCCGTAAGTATGTGGAAATCATGTCCAAAAAATGCATATACAACGTCCAAAATAGTCAGGTCAACCATCGTTGACCGAAAATATGCATTCAGGCTTCAAAAATAACTTCAAAATTCCTATCGCTTCATTTTCCCACTCATTTTCCTTGTTTAAATCCATGTATATTTATATACATGCCGGGCGCGATACAATGAATTAACTGCTTTTAATTTGCCTCTGAGTTCCGCAATGTATATTTCGTTGTATGCCGAGTAATGTATATTTCAATATACATTGTGGATGTGATACATGTTGTTATATGGAGCCTAATCAGACTTGGAGGTTATATTTACCCCACTTTTATCAGCGCGGTTTCCCCCCAAATTCCTACGGGGTCAAGGTGTAGCGTCCCTTGCGGGGGTTTGGGGACAGCGCCCCCAAGATAGGGTCAAGGGGCAACGCCCCTTGCGGGGTCCAGGGGCAACGCCCCTGGCGCGTTCCCTGTCACGATACAAGGCGGGGTCGAGGGGCAGCGCCCCCGTGGGGGCTCAGGGGCAACGCCCCCGAAACCTCACACAGTTTTTTATTATTTTATAATGCACTGGGAGTTATTTTTCATTAACCGACATAAGAAAACCTTATTTTTGTAACTGACAAAAAGCTTGATAAAAAGTGGCTAAGGGTTAGGGTTTTGGCATTGTATTGTATTGTAGCATTTTGCAGCGATATTGAGTTGCAGGGATTGCTGATTGTAATCCGTTTGATTTACTGGATAATAATATTGGACTCTCTGTTTGGTGGATGTAGCCCGAGTTTGGGTGAACCACATTAAAACTTGTCTCTCACTGTTATTATTTCTGTGTATTTCCATTCCTCTGTTTAATCTTTATTTGCATTTAATTGATATCTTCTTCCGGCTAACCCTAACAAGTGGTATCAGAGCGGGTTGTGTTCAATTATCGTCTGCAGGAAAGTCTCACAGTTGAGTGGGAGCAATGGTGGACGAGGGTAAAATGAAGGTTGATAAATTCAATGGGCAGAACTATTAGTTATGGAAGATGTAGATGGAGGATTACCTCTATCAAAAGGATTTATGGAGGCCGTTGGAAGGATTAGCCAAGAAACTGGCAACAATGTCTGATAAGGATTGGAATCTTCTTGACAAAAAGGCACTGGGAGCCATTCGGTTGTGCCTAGCACCGTCGGTGGCATTCAATATAACAGAAGTGAAGACAACAGATGGTCTGATGAAAGCTTTGGCAAAATTGTATGAAAAACCCTCATCCTCAAATAAGGTATTTCTTATGAAACGTTTGTTTAATCTGAAAATGGTTGAAGGTGGATCTGTGATAGATCATTTAAATGAATTTAATACGATTGTCAGTCAATTGACTTCTATTAATGTAAAATTTGATGAAAAAGTTAGAGCTCTCTTGATATTATGTTCATTGCCTGAAAGCTAGGATAGTTTGGTAATGGCAGTTAGTAACTCTATTTCTGGTTGAAATACCCTAAAATTTGATGATGTTGTTGGTGTTATTCTGAGTGAGGAAATTAGTAAGAAAAGCTCAGGTGGATCCAAATCAGGCAGTGTTTTAAATGTAAAAAGCAGGGGCAGATCAAAGGAGAGAGGAAAAGGTTCTAGAGATCATGGGAAGTCACGAGGAAAATCAAAGGACAAAAGATCCCAAACCAGAGGACAGAAGGATTGCTGGTACTGTGGAAAACTAGGTCATCTGAAGAAAGATTGCTGGTCTCAGAAGAACAAAGAAGGAGACAAACAAGAAGGCAATAAGGAAGCAAATGTGGTAAGAAATAAGTCTGAAGATGATGCTTTGATTCTTTCCCTAGATAATGCTGATGGTTCATGGGTTTTAGATTCAGGGGCCTCATTTCATGCTACGCCCCATAGAAGTTATTTCCTTGATTATGTCCAAGGGGATTTTGGGCTGGTTTATTTGGGAGATAACGAACCCTGTCAGATTGTTGGAAAGGGAAGAATCAAGATTAAGTTGTAGAATGGGAATCATTGGCTACTACAAGAGGTAAGGCATGTTCCAAGGCTCAGTAGGAATTTAATTTCAGCAGGGCAGCTAACTGAACAAGGTTGCACTGTTACATTTACTGAAAAAAATTGGAAGGTTTCAAAAGGTGCCTTAGTAGTAGCAAAAGGTGTAAAAGTAGGCACCTTCTATCTTTGTACAGGTCATACTGTTCCTTCTACTTTAGCTGTTACAGAGAAAAAACAAACATGTTCAGGAACAGTTGCTGCAGGTTTGCAGGAAGAGACTGGAAAAGTTGCTGCAGGTTCTGAGACAACACTGTGGCATAACAGACTTGGGCATATGAGTGAAAAAGGTATGAAGGTACTTCATTCTAAGAAAGTTTTACCAGGTCTGAAATGTATTAATATGGATTTCTGTGAAAGTTGTGTGTATGGAAAGCAAAAAAGAGTCAGTTTTCTCAAGGATGGGAAGCAAAAGAAAAATGAAAAGTTGGAGCTTGTGCATACAGATGTATGGGGACTAGCTCAGGTATCTTCTCTCGGTGGCTCTCGGTATTATGTTACATTCATAGATGATGCAACTAGGAAGGTTTAGATTTATTTCCTTAGACAAAAATCTGATGTATTTGAAACATTTAAAAAATGGAGAATCTTTGTTGAGAATGAGATAGGTAATAGATTAAAATGTCTCAGATCTGATAATGGCGGTGAGTATTGTAGCAAAGACTTTGAAGATTATTGTTCCTTTAATAGAATTCGTAGGCAGAAAATAGTTCCAGGGACTCCATAGGAAAACGGAGTGGCTGAATGCATGAATAGGATAATAATGGAGTGTGCAAGGACCATGAGATTGCATGCTGGGTTGCCTTTAAACATGTGGGCAGAGGCTGTCAACATTGCTATATATTTAATTAATAGAGGTCCTTTAGTTCCTTTAGGCTGTGGTATTCTAGAGGAAGCATGGACAGGCCAGAAGGTGAGTTATTCTTTTTTGAAAACCTTCGGCTGTGAAGCATTTGCACATATAGATTCTGAAAATAGAACCAAGATGGATGCAAAATCAAAAAGGTGTACCTTTGTTGGATATGGCATTGATGAATTTGGTTATAGGCTTTGGGATTTTGAAAATTAGAAAATTGTGAGAAGCAAGGATGTTATATTCAATGAGAAGGTGTTGTACAAAGATTAGTTGCAGCAGCATGAGAAGAAAGAAAAGGATTAGGTGGTGCTGGATGATACTCCAAATAGTGATGTTCCAATGGTTCCTCATGCTCCGCAACAGCAACCAAAAATACCACAAACTCCAGTGAATGTTAGACGGTCAGCAAGGATAAGTAGACCTCCTGAAAGGTTTTCTCCCTCTTTGTATTCTATTTTGTTAACAGATGCTGGTGAACCAGAAGGGTATGATGAAGATATGCAGGTGCATACACAGGTTTAGTGGGAGCTTGCAGTGAAAGAAGAAATGGACTCCTTGCTGAAAAATCAGACTTGGGAATTATGTAAGTTACCTGCAGGTAAAAAGGCTTTACCAAATAAATGGGTTTACAAGTTGAAAGAGGAAGATGGAGGTAAGAAAAGATTTAAGGCTAGGTTAGTTGTAAAAGGATTGGCATAGAAAAAGGGCATTGATTTTGATGAGATATTTTCTCCGGTTGTCAAGATGACTTCTATTCGTACTGTTTTAAGTATTGTGGCTGCTGAAGATTTACATTTGGAATAGCTAGATGTTAAAACTGCATTTCTCCATGGTGATTTGAAGGAGGAGATATATATGGAACAGCCCCAAGGATTTCAGGTCAAAGGTAAGGAGAAACTGGTGTGCAGATTGAAGAAGAGTTTGTATGGCCTGAAACAAGCAACTCGGCAATGGTATTTGAAATTTGATAGTTTTATGGCTGAGCAAGGCTATAGTAGGTGTAATTCTGACCATTGTGTTTATTTTAAGAGGTTGGATAATGACAGCTACATTATTTTATGTTTATATGTTGATGACATGCTTGTAGCTGGGTCTAACATGGATCACATAAGAGAGTTAAAATAGCAGTTAGCATAGTCATTTGATATGAAGGATTTGGGGGCAGCAAAACAAATCCTTGGTATGAAAATTTGTAGAGATAGGAAGAACAGAAAATTGACTCTATCTCAGGTTGCTTATGTTGAAAAGGTGTTGCAGAGATTCCACATGGAGAATGCAAAAGCTGTCAGCACACCTTTGCCTAGTCATTTGAAATTGACCAAGGACATGTGTCCTAAGACACAAGAGGAGGAAGAGAAAATGTCCAAGGTGCCCTATGCTTCAGCTGTAGGAAGTTTGATGTATACCATGGTATGCACTAGACCAGATATTGCACATGCTATAGGAGTCGTTAGCAGGTATATGAGTCATCCCAGATTAGAGCATTGGAATGCGGTAAAATAGATTCTCAGATATTTGAGAGGTACATCCAATAAACACTTATGTTTTGGGGCCTCTAATACTGATTTAGAAGGTTATGTAGGCTCAGATTTGGCAGGGGATATTGATACCAGGCAGAGTATTATAGGTTATGTCTTTACTATAGGTGGAACAATAGTGAGTTGGATTTCCAGGTTGCAAAACATGGTTGCTTTATCCACCATAGAGGCATAATATGTAGCTACAACAGAGGCAAGCAAGGAGATGATATGGCTGTAATCTTTCATGAAAGAATTGGGCACACAATAGGTTAACAATTATTTGTTTATGGATAGCTAGAGTGCTATACATCTTGCAAAGAATTCTGCCTTGCATTCAAAGACCAAACACATACAGTTGAGGTATCACTTCATTCGGTCAGTGTTGGATGATGGACAGTTATAGCTGGCAAAGATACATACAGATGACAATCCAACAAATATGTTTACAAAGGTAGTGACAAGGGAGAAGCTGAGCTCCTCTTTAGCTTCGGTTGGTCTTCTCAACTAAAAACAACAAAAACAGAACAGCAGAGTCCAGGGTGCTTATTTCCAGTGGGAGCTACAGGGTCAGTGGTGTTATGATCAATCTCCAAATGGGAGATGATATGGTGTGGAGTCTGATCAGTCTCCAAGTGGGAGATTG
Organism: Cunninghamia lanceolata; assembly: GCA_027924645.1. NCBI lineage: Eukaryota > Viridiplantae > Streptophyta > Pinopsida > Cupressales > Cupressaceae > Cunninghamia > Cunninghamia lanceolata. Next base: position 1,980,989 of record BSBN01000892.1, read on the forward strand.
TTGTTATATGGAGCCTAATTAGACTCAGAGGTTATATTTACCCCACTTTTATCAGCGCGATTTCCCCCTAAATTTCTACAGGGTCAAGGGGCAGCGCCCCTTGTGGGGGTTTGGGGGCAATGCCCCCAAGACGGGGTCAAGGGGCAGCGCCCCTTGTAGGGTCCAGGAGCAGCGCCCCTGGTGCGTTCCCCTGGAGTTATTTTTCATTGACCGACATAAGAAAACACTATTTTTGTAACCGACAAAAAGCTTGATAAAAAGCGGCTAAGGATTAGGGTTTTGGCATTGTATTGTATTGTAGCATTTTGTAGTGGTATTGAGTTGTAGGGATTGCTGATTGTAATCAGTTTGATTTATTGGATTCTCTGTTTGGTGGATGTAGCCCGAGTTTGGGTGAACCACGTTAAAACTTGTCTCTCGCTGTTATTATTTCTGTGTATTTCCATTCCTCTGTTTAATCTTTATTTGCATTTAATTGATATCTTCTTCTGGCTAACCCTAACAATACATTGATTTAATCAGATTTCAATCTTTTTTAATTCCGCAGCCTATATGCTTCCTTTGTATATCTCGTTTGTATATTGCAACATACAAATGCAAAATATACAAGCATTTATCTCTATTTCATAACTTTTCAATTCCGTGGCTTGTACATTTCATGATGCATCTTGGCTTGTATGTATCAAAATATACATAGCGTGAACATACAATGAATTAACCTCTTTTAACTTTCCGTCGCATTCGTGGTATGTATATTTCCACTATATCTTTAGACATACATTTTGGGCTCGATACAAGCATTTAATCGGATTTGAATCTGCCGTTGGATTCTGGCTTGCATAAACTGTTGCATATCGGCCTGTATCCCTCGATATACATTTGGACGTGATACAACGAAATAACCACTTTTGAATTTGCCTCTGAGTTCCGCAATGTATATGACTCAATGCATCCTTCGCTTGTATATCCCCTACATACAAGCAAACTCGATATACAAGTGGTGGGGTCCCCCTCACCTTCCTCTTTTATATGTCTTTTTCGGACCTCAAATTTTATACACCATATTTTATTCACCTGCCGAGTCCGTGCTTACATAAACGCTTGTATGTATGTCCATACAAATCCGGAAATACACAAGGATTTAAGCCTTTTTTAATAGACTTTCAGGTTCAGACAATGTATCTCTGCTTTGTATGTTTTGAAATGTATGTATATCGAAACATACATACAAAGACTTAATTCTAATTCAAAGATGTTTCGGGTCCGGTGTATGCATATTTCATTGTATGTTCCAATATACATAATGTAAAAGATACAACGACTTAACTCCATTTAATAACCCTTTCAAATCTACGTTGTATTTCAAATCTACGTTGTATATGGGCCTTGTATATTTCGTTTGTATGTTCCACTTGTATGTTGAAACATACAAGCGTTGAATATACAATGACTTAACTTCTTTTAAAAAGTCCGTTGGGTTCGCGTTGTATATGTCCATTGTATATTATACAAGCCCCCCCTTTCTTTTCAAATCTGCGGGTATACAATGAATTAACACTATTTAATAACCTTTTCGGGTCCACCTTGTATGTGTGCATAAACCTTTATTAAAGTGCATACAAGGAAAAAGACATACAAGTGGCCTTGTATATGAAACCGAATGCAAAAGAAACTAAGTACAAAAACAAAACCCTTTACATATACAAATGACCCTGTATATGCAAAGCGATATACAAACCTAAATGTACATTTTACCAAAACGATCATATCTTGCAAAATATGGCAAATTTTAAGATGGTTCAAAAAGCAACCCTAGCTCATTTTTCACAAGGAATCCAACCATATCATGTACTAGTACTGAAAATGCATTTTTTCACTATTTTTTTAATCAAAGTTTGTAATTTTAACCCTCTTTTTCCCTTTATGACCAAGCAAAACAACACACACAAAAGCAAAAGCAACAACCACAGCAGGGGTCCTCATTTTGCTAAGGAGCAAAATGGGGCGTGTTGTGAACATCACAACAACTAGCAACCAAACAAAACAATTAAATTCAAAGTACTAAGGAAACTAAGTGAAATAAATCCATAACTTCTAACTATCTTTCCGGCAAATTATTATTCAACTTGAGACCTAAGGTATTCAATAAGGGTGCATGAATTTTCATTTTCAATTTAAGTATGTGCATGTGATTAATTATCCTCATCTTGAAGATTGGTTGAACAAACCAGTGACCAATATTAGCCTACATAGGTGAGGATATTCCCTCATAGCTGACCGGATAGATCCTTGCTACTAGAGAGCATCCATAGCTCCGGTAAGGTTATCATTACAATTCTCCTAAGTAGAGACCCACTGCCAGCGAGCATCCATAGCCCCGATAGAGTTACTTAGATGGCTTAATTTGGATTTTTAGTATAATCCATTTTATTCATTTTATATTTTATATTTTCTGATTTTTGAAAGAGATTTCACAAGATATTGCAGTTGTAACTTCATGATGCAAGGAGTGAACACTTGCTAAAATTAAGTTGAGAATTGTAATGGTAGCAAGGGTGACCTCATATTTTTCACCTAATATCTACACTGTTAGGTTTAACAAACCCAAGGATTTTAGGTGTGTCATCATGAGAAACCTTCTTCAAACTCTCAATCACTGTTATTGAATACTAAATTTCAGATGGTAAACAACTCTCTACATTCATGACAGTCACAACAAGTTATGCATAAATTACAAATAATTAACCTGAATATTCTAAATTGTATACTATTTTCAATGGTTGTTAATTGCTCCTTAATACTCTAAAGTAAAATGAAGATCCTGCTGAGGAGACAACAACAAACCAAACAAACAAAATAGACTATACAAACAACAAAACAAAAATAGAACAATAAAACGAAAAGAAGCAAAACAAAATTGTACAACAACTAACCTACAAAAGAAAACAACAAAAGAAAACTGTACACTATCTACACTATATTACACAAAATGGATTGCCCCTTTACCTTAGGCCTGGAAGTAGTGTTTCAAATGTTGGCCATTAACTGGTCATGGCACATCTTCTCCAGTCAAAGTCTTGAGTCTAAATGTGTTGTCTCCTATTATTTCTAAGACTTGCAATGGGCCTAACCATAGTTTATCAAATTTTCCATGACTCCCCTTCTTTTCATGTGCTTTGTCCCAGCACAACACTAAGTCTGATATCCTAAATGTCTTGACTCTTGCCCTCTTATCAAACCACCTCTTTACTACCACTTGGTGTTTGGCAAATTTCTTAATGGCTTGACCCCTTTTCTCATCTAATTGTAACATTTGTACTATCCTGGCTTCCCTATGATTATCAAAGCCTAAATACTCATTGGCAAACTTCTACATTGGTATTCTCAGATTTACTGGAAGTATGGGATCAGTCCCATTAACTAAATGATAACGTGTACTACGTAAAGTTGTTTTGAACTTGGTTCTATCTACCCACAGTGCATATTTTAACAAGGTATTCCATTCTCTGGGACTCTTTGCAATTAGCTTCTTGATTATATCTAATAAAAATTTGTTCGTAGACTCAGCTAATCCATTACCTTGAGGGTAATAATTTGAAGAAAACTTTAAAACAATCCTGTATTCAAATGCCCATTTAGAAAACATTACAGAAGAGAAAGCAGGGTCGTTGTCACATACCAATGAATAGGGAGTTCCAAACCTGGTGATGGTGTTTTCTTCAAGAAACTTGATAACTACCTCAGTAGTGGAGAATTTGCAGCATGTGGCCTCAGTCCACCTTGTATAGTAGTCTGTCATTGTCAGTATAAACTTGTGTCCTGCAGAAGATGGAGGATTGATGACTCCAATAAAATCTAGGCCCCACTATGCAAATGGTCTTGATTCAATCACAGGTTGTAGTGGGTTGGCCGATTTCTTCCCTTATCTACTATAGTCTAACAGGTGTGGCAATTTTTGATGTGACTCTCTTTATCTCTGAACATCATGGGCCAATAATAGCCCGCCCTTAATATCTTGTGCATTGTAGCTAGATGGGAACCATAACCTGTTCCATATTTGTCATGCAGTTTTGTCAACACTTTATCCACTTTAGCTCTATTTAGACATCTCAAATAAACTCCATCATGGTTCTCCATGAATAGAAGACTTCCTTGTACCATATATTTTTGTGTTTTAATCTTCAAAGCTCTCCTCTGAGAAGCTTTCATCCTATTTTGGTACTTTCCAGCTATCAAAAGGGTGCTTAAATCACCATACCAGTCTGATGCGTGATGAGAATTGAGTACATACTACTGTTTTATCAGATCTGGGTCTATGTTTGCTATTGTTTGCACCAATGCATGCCCTCTGACCAGCTTCATTGGAATGATTTCCATGTCAAATTCTTGCAGCATAGTGATCCACTTGGCTCTTTTTTCTCCAGGTTCGTTCTGCATCAGTAACATCTTTATTGCTGCGTCTGGCACTATGGCTTTGATCTGGCTGCACAGAATGTAATGTCTAAACTTTTTCACGGCTCTCATCAATGCGAATGCTTGTCTCTCGGTATCCAAATATCGCAGCTGTGCATCTTTCAGCGGCGTGCTCATAAAAGCAATGGGCCTTTCTTCATTGTTTTCACCTTTCTGCGTCAAGGCAGCCACGACTAAATGAGAGGATGTGAAGAAGTATATGTAAAACGGCCTTGTGTAGTCTGGACTCACCAATACAGGGGCTCTAGAAATTGCCTCCTTGATATCTTTGAATGTAGCCCTAGCCATAGGCGTCCACTCCATCTACCCATCTTTCTTCAACATGGCATTTAACGACTACATGATTTCTGCAAAACCCATGATAAACTTCCAAAGTTAACCTTACCAAAAAAATGATTTTAACTCTTTCCTATTATTTGGTATTTGCAAACTTTTTATTGATTCTATTCTATCTACGTCAATCAATATTCCATCTTCAGAGATGACATGCCCTAGTAATTTACCTTCAGTAACTCCAAATGAACATTTTTTAGGATTAAGGGAAATTCCATACCTTTCACATTGCTTGAGTATTTTCCTAAGATCTTCAGCGTGAGTGGATGCATCCTTGGAATACACAGTTAAATCATCCATATAAACAACAATGCACTTACCTGATAACCCACGGAATGCAATGTCCATGGCTCTCTGAAAAGTGGCACCTGCATTGATCAGACCAAAAGGCATTCTCCTATATGCATAATTTCTCCATTTATAAGTGAAAGTGGTTTTTAATCTGTCATCCCTATCTATTAAAACTTGGTTATAACCCAAGAAACCATCTAGAAAAGACATCTTCTTTGCCCTGTTTATTGCTTGCAACACTTCGTCTATAGGAGGCAGGGGATAATTGTCCTTTTTAGATGCTTTATTCAAATTTCTAAAATCTATGCATAACTTGATGTCTCCATTTTTCTTGCTCACTAGTACTAGGTTGGCTACCCAGACTGAATGTTTGACTGGGAAAATTATTCTAGCAGATAGCAATTTTTTAACTTCCTCAAAGATTAAAGGCTTTAGAATGGCGTTTACAGGCCTTTGTTTATGCCTAAATGGTTTAATCTCTGGTCTCAAAGGTATTACGTGAGTTATGATGGATGTATCATAGGTTTTTTAGGTCTTCATATGTCCATGCTATTATGTTTTTGTAATCTTTCAGAGCATCTAAAATTTCTTTTCTAATTTTCTCAGAGCAAGCTTTTCAGATTGGCACATTTTGTGGATTTTGCTCTGTCCCTAAGTTGTGTAAGTCACACTTACTGTTGCAAGTATGAGGTTAACTAGTGTTGTCATTGATGTCAACATACTCATATTGCATTGGTAAGAAGGATTGGATGAGTTGTGTGCTATTGTTATTGAGAAAATTAGTCTCCATCCGGAACAGTGAAGAACGGTGATGAGAAGAAGGAAAAAGTACTGTATAGGTTGAGGATCAAAGGATACAAATTAAAGGGTTTGTATATATGAGTCTTGAGATGTTCCAGTTAAGATTTCAGAGGTCCACATAAAGAACTAAAGAAGTTATGGTTGTTTGTGTGAAACCGGTTCCAGCAGGTGTTCAGAGGTGACAGAGGGTCACAAAAAGGTCTGGTGTGATCCGGAATTGTATTGTCCTATTCTACGGATTGGAAGGAGTGTTTGGAATGTCCTTGTGATGTACCATCTCAATTTGTGAATTGTTTGGAAGTTCAGAAGTACCTTTTACATTGTGACAGTGGTGACAGACTATGTTCTTGAAGATTCGGATGATGAAGAGAAGAATTTCGATAAGCTGATGAAGTGCAGATGTTCTTGTTGATTCAGGGAAGGTTATGATGATCGTTGGATCATGTCCAGTTTGTGTTGGCAGTCTGCATTGAAGTTAGAGTTTGGATTTGATGTAATGACCACCTGTTGTTGGTGTTCTTTCGGAGACAGGCCGACCGGATGTTTTACACGCCTTGTGAATGTTATTGTGGATGTTTGCCGACTTAGATGATTGTTCCTAAGTCGATGTCTTGTATAAATAAGGGTTTGTGAATTTAGTTTGTAGTGTGTCTGGTGTGGATGAGTGTGGCATAGCGAAGAGAAGTGTGAAAGGCAGAGCAAGGGTTTATGGGCTTAAATGGAACTGATATAGACATGGTAATGATGTCATTCTCCAGTTCAAGATTGTGATTCTTATTACTTTGTAGACAGTGTGTCTCTTTGTAGGCAATGTGCCTCTTGTGAGCAATGTGCTCGGGCTGTGAGCCCTAATTGGTAGGTGCCATCTTTTTCTTATTCTTCTAACAGAGAATAATCCTTGGGTTAATCACCCCGTGGTTTTTCCCTTAACCGGGTTTTCCATGTCAAAATCTTGGTGTTCAATGTGTTGATGCTTATCTTCTCTGATGTTTATGCTTCATGCTTTCATGAATGATTAATTGCTATGCTGATAAATAACAAAGTGGATCTGAATGTTTGAATTGTAAGAAAGTTAAGGATAACTGATTCACCCCCCCTCTCAGTTATCAACAATTGGTATCAGAGCCAAGTTCCTCTGAAGAGAGCTTAACCACTTGAGGAGATCCAGGATGTCATCATATAAGAAGGATAGTCCAAAGTTTGATGGAACCAACTTCACTCTCTGGAAAGGCCGCATGAAATGTCACTTGGAGTGTATGGGAAAGGCGTACTTATCGATGGTCACAAAACCCTATGTACCTCCGCAGGGTGGTCCGACAACTCTGAATGAAATCACAGATGCTGAAAATAATCTGCAGACCAGAGAAGCTCTTCTAAGCACTTTGACTGACTTAGAACTCTCAAATGTTATTGACCTACCAACTGCATATGAGATCTGGGTTAAACTGGAACTTCTGCATGAAGGAGATGAGTTTGTTAAGAGTGCAAGATTACAAAGTCTCAAAGGGAAATTTGAAAGATTGAAAATGAGAGATGATGAAAATATCACTACCTTTATGCCAAGAGTAAATGAGCTGGTGTGTGGAATCAGGAATGCTGGTGGAACTTTGGATAAAAATGAGATTGTTTGCAAAATTCTAAGATCTCTTCTTGCTGCCTACAAAATCAAGGTTGCTGCCATTGATGAATTCAGAGCCCATACAACTATCACAAGAGAACAATTGGCTGGCAAACTAGCTGCATTTGAAATGACCGAGTTTGGAGATGATCACCCCAAGACTAAATCTGCATTCAAAGCCAGTGCCTATGTGAAAGGCAAATAGAGATTTGATCCAGGAGAGAACTCTTCAAGGACGCTGTCATGGTATGAACAAGCAAGGAAAGATATGGAAGAGGAAGAAGCAGAAATAGCTCAACTTGAAGCCCTCATTGCAAAAAGACTACCAAGAGGATCCAGTAAGTATGAAGGAAAATTACCTTTTAAATGCTTCAACTGCAATAAGATTGGTCACTTTGCCTCAAGATGTCTGGAAAGATCTACAAGGTCAGATTCTAACAGACAAAGGTTTCAAAAGAATTGTTATTATGTTCATGAAGAAGCTAATAATGAAGGAGTAGCAGATGATGAATCAAAGATAGGAGACAAATCTAGAAATGAATGGGTGCTTATTGCTATCAAGGAAGAAGATCCAATATCTGTCAACCATAAGGTTGAAGAAAGAGCTTTGGCTGCCCAAGTTCAAGAAAAGGATGACTGGGTTATTGACAGTGGATGCTCTAACCATATGACCGATGACAAGAACAAGTTCTTAGAGTTGGAAAGATATGAAGGAGGAGTGGTAAAGTTTGGTGATAATTCAATTGGTAGAATCAGAGGAAGAGGAACCATTTCTTTTAATGGAATAAACAAAACTGGTAATGTGTTGTATGTTGAACGTCTAAAGCACAATCTTCTCAGTGTTGGACAGTTGGTGGACAAAGGTTATGATCTCCGATTCAAAGATGGAAAATACAGAATCTTAGAAAGATCTGAAACAGAGATTGCATCCGGTACTCAAACTAAAGGTAATATCTTTCACTTGGTTGGTACTGATAAAAGTTGTCTGCTTGTTCAAGTTGATCAGAGCTAGTTATGGCATAGAAGAATGTGTCATGTTAATTTTGATAACATCATTAGGATAAGTAATACTTAGGCTATTAGAGATCTTCCAAAATTGGTAAAACCTACAAATGTTTTGTGCAAAGAATGTCAGCTAGGTAAACAGAGCAGAGTTTCATTCAAAAGCAAAGATAAATCCTCTACCAGATTATTGGAATTAGTTCATACTGATCTTTGTGGTCCGACAAGAGTCAAGAGTATGCAAGGTGATAGATACTTCATGTTACTAATTGATGATTATTCTCAGATAATGTGGGTCACCTTTCTGAAAGAGAAGTCAGAAGCCTTTGAAAAGTTCAAAATCTTCAAAGCTATGGTAGAGAATCAAACCGGATTAAAACTGAAGTGTCTGAGGTCTGATAGAGGTGGTGAATTCACATCCGGTGAGTTCATAGACTTCTGTGAGAAGCATGGTATAAAGAGACAGTTGTCTGCTCCTAGGACTCCACAGCAGAATGGAGTAGTTGAGAGAAAGAACCGGACCATCCAGGAAGCTACCAGGACAATGATGTTGGAAGCAAATGTTCCTCAGATGTTTTGGAGAGAAGCTATTAGCACTACAGTCTACACCCTCAATCAAGTTCAAATCAGAAACAATACCGATAAGACCCCCTATGAACTTTGGTTTGGCATCACTCCTACTATGAGATATTTCAGAGTATTTGGTAGCAAGTGTTATATTAAAAGAGATGAAGATCTAGGGAAGTTTGATGCTAGAAGTGATGAAGGAATTTTCTTGGGTTACTCCACTCAAAGCAAAGCATACTGGTGTTACAATAAGAGACAGAGAAAGATGATAGAAAGTACTGATGTGAAAGTTGATGAAGGAATTGAGAAGCCCTCAAGATTTTATGAGTTTGATGAAGATGATCAAGATGGTGTTCAGTTTCAAGGAGCTCAATCCTCTCCGGTAAGTCAGAGTCAGACTAGTCCGGTAAATCAGGAAGAAGAGATAGGTCTGAATGAGCATGATCAAGAAGCAGCAGTGCAAGATACTCCCAAAATTCCAAGGTATGTAAGACTGAACCACTCTAAAGATCAGATCATAGGTGATAGAAGCAAATGTGTGCAAACTAGGAGGAATGTTCCTCAAAATCTAGATGAATGTTGTCTGATTTCAAAGATTAAACCTAAGACAATAAATGAAGCCTGCAATGATGAAAATTGGACCAAAGCTATGGAAGAAGAGTTGAGGCAAATTGAGAAAAATCACACTTGGGATCTTGTTTCTAGACCTAGTAACAAGAATGTGATTGGAACCAAATGGGTCTTCTGGAACAAACTAAATGAAGATGGTGAAGTAATCAGAAATAAAGATAGATTAGTCTGCAAAGGTTACTTTCAAATAGAAGGGATTGATTTTGATGAAACTTTTGCTCCAGTGGCAAGATTTGAAGTAGTCAAACTATTTCTTGCATTTGCTGCCTTCAAAGATTTCAAAGTGTATCAGATGGATGTCAAATCTACTTTTTTGAATGGTGATCTAGAAGAAGAGGTGTACATTAAACAACCGGATGGATTTCAGTTATCTGAGCATGGTGATATGGTCTGCAAATTGAAGAAGGCACTATATGGTCTAAAGCAAGCTCCAAGAGCATGGTATGAAAGTCTGGACAAACATCTTTTGAAGATTGGTTTCAATAAAGGTACTAGTGGTAGTAATCTATATTTCAAAATTGATCATGAAAACATCTTGATTGTTGAAGTATTTGTAGATGATATCATTTTTGGGGGAAGAGATAGTATGTGTAAAACTTTTTCAAACCAAATGAAAAATGAGTTCGAAATGTCAATTCTCGGTGAAATGAATTTCTTCTTGGGTCTGCAAATCACTCAGACAAAGAAAGGAATCTTTATCTCTCAAACCAAGTATGTGAAAGAACTATTGAAGAAATTTGGAATGGAAGATTCAAAGCCAATTAACACCCCTATGGCTACTGGATGTAAGTTGAGTAAAGATGATGACTCTCCTAAGATAGATTAGACAAAGTACAGATCAATGATTGGTGGATTATTGTATCTCACTCAGACTAGACTGGATCTAATGCAGGCAGTTGGTCTTGTGGCAAGATTCCAGGCTGATCCTAGAGAATATCATGTTATGGCAATCAAAAGAATTTTTAGGTACTTGAAAGGAATAGTTGAGTATGGTCTATGGTATCCCAGAGATCATGACTTTTCTCTTCATGCATACACAGATGCAGATTGGGCAGGAGATGTGGATGATAGGAAGAGTACAAGTGGAGGAGCTTTCTTTTTGGGAAAAAGGTTGGTTTCTTGGCTAAGCAAGAAACAAGATGCAATATCTCTATCTACAATAGAAGTAGAATACATTGCAGCAGCAGGTAGTTGCACTCAACTTTTGTGGATGAAACAAATGCTAAGAGATATTCAAATAGAATATGAGGAGCCTATCACAATTTTTTGTGATAATTCAAGTGCAATAAATATTTCTAAGAATCTGGTATTACATTCTAAGACCAAGCATATATCTATCAAATTTCATTTTCTGAGAGAACAAGTGAATAGAGGTGAAGTCAGGTTGGAGTGTGTGCCCTCCAAGGATCAGCTTGCAGATATTTTTACTAAACCTCTTCCCAAGGACTCTTTTGAGTATCTCAGGGAGAAGTTAGGGGTCATGGCCCCTTCAGTGATGCATTAGGATGCACTGTTGTGCATCATTCCAGTGGATATCACAGACATATCTTGTGATCCGGATTGATGTTGTGGAGTTGCTACTAAGGGGGAGCAGCTAGTATGATTCTGATGTGTTGGAATTGCAAGTATGAGCCCTTTGCCATTGATGTCAAAGGGGGAGAGAAGACATGTGAAAAACAAGTGGTTGATGATCAAAGGGGGAACAGTAAAGGAAGAGAAGACATGTTGCTGATAGGGGGAGCTGTGACAAAAAGGAGAAGTTCTTGTCTTGATGGTTTTTCACATCATATGTTGCCATCAATGACAAAGGGGGAGATTGTTGCAAGTATGAGGTTAACCAGTGTTGTCATTGATGTCAACATACTCATATTGCATTGGTAAGAAGGATTGGATGAGTTGTGTGCTGTTGTTATTGAGGAAATCAGTCTCCATCTAGAACAGTGAAGAACAGTGATGAGAAGAAGGAAAAAGTACTGTATAGGTTGAGGATCAGAGGATACGGATTAAAGGGTTTGTAGATATGAGTCTTGAGATGTTCCAATTAAGATTTTAGAGGTCCACATAAACAATTGAAGAAGTTATGGCTGTTTGTGTGAAACTGGTTCTGGCAGGTGTTCAGAGGTGACAGAGGGTCACAAAAAGGTCTGGTGTGATCCAGAATTGTATTGTCCTATTCTATGGATTGGAAGGAGTGTTTGGGATGTCCTTGTGATGTACCATCTTGATTTGTGAATGGTCTGGAGGTCTGAAAGTACCTTTTGCATTGTGACAGTGGCGATAGACTGTGTTCTTGAAGCTCCGGATGATGAAGAGAAGAATTTTGGTAAGCTGATCAAGTGTGGATGTTCCTGTTGATTCAGGGAAGGTTATGATGATCATTGGATCATGTCCAGTTCATGTTGATGGTCTGCATTGAAGTTAGAGTTTGGATTTGATGTAATGACCACCTGTTGTTGGTGCTCTTCTGGAGACAGGTTGACCGGATGTTTTACATGCCTTGTGAATGTTATTGTGGATGTTTGTGACTTAGATGATTGTTCCTAAGTTAATGTCCTGTATAAATAAGGGTTTGTGAATTCAGTTTGTAGTGTGTCTGGTGTGGATGAGTGTGGCATAGCGAAGAGAAGTGCGAAAGGCATAGCAAGGGTTTTTGGGCTTAAATGGAACTGATTCGGACATGGTAATGATGTCATTCTCCAGTTCAAGATTGTGATTCTTATCACTTTGTAGATAGTGTGTCTCTTTGTAGGTAGTGTGCCTCTTGTGAGCAGTGTGCTCAGGCTGTGAGCCCTAATTGGAAGGTGCCATCTTTTTCTTATTCTTCTAACATAGAATAATCCTTGGGTTAATCACCCTGTGGTTTTTCCCTTAACTAGCTTTTCCACGTCAAAATCTTGGTGTTCAATGTGTTGATGTTTATCTGCTCTGATGTTTATGCTTCATGTTTTCATGAATGATTAATTGCTATGCTGATAAATAATAAAGTGGATCTGAATGTTTGAATTGTAAGAAAGTTAAGGATAACTGATTCACCCCCCTCTCAGTTATCAACACTTACCCCCTTCTATTTTGGGTAAATCTTTAAGTCTTATTACTCCATTGAAGTCAAAAATGTGTTCTAATTCAATTACCCCTTTGGGTAAGAAATTGCTCTTCAATTGATTATATCCTCTTCATCCCAAGTTATCTCAGGCCTTTCCTGCTCATCAATGATTTGAGTCTCAAATACCTCATTGCAGGTCAGGAAGTCAATAGTTTGCTGATCCCCTCCAAATACCTGAAAATGTGTAATGTTGTCCAGGATACTGGGAACATTAACTAGCTCAATAGCAAATCATCTCAATCTTGACAGTGTCAAGGGTTCTAATGTGCTAGCTGCAACTACTAGTGCATCCGGCCTGTGGTTCATCTCTCTAGGGATGTGCTCTATGTTGAAAGCATCAAATAAATCTATTAAACCCCATACTCTATGTCTGTAACAAATCATTTTCTTCTAGTTGCAAGCATATAGTTTCCTTACTTGTTTGACTACTAGTTTAGAGTCTGAAAATACCTTAATCATTTTCATCTTTTTCTTAACGGCCATGACAAGTCCCATAATTAAAGCTTCATATTCAGCAATATTGTTAGTATAGGAAAACTGCAGTCTATATGCTACTAGGTATGACTTACCCTGAGGATCTATAAGTTCAACACATGCACCCACGCCCTGCTTTGACTTGGACCCATCACATTTTAATGTCCACATGCCATCTTTACTTTTCTGATCTTTCCCCTTGGCATGCTTCATCTTCTCTATTACTTGTGAGGTGCCGGTATATTCATTCAAGGGTATTTCTGTTTGGTTAACTTGCATATGTGTATTTTTAGCTTGCAAATTAGAAGGACAACTACCCTTGTCCTTTATTCCCTCTTCTAAATTTGAAATCAGAGCATCTACATCACCCTGAATGTATTTCTGTGTTTGATCAGGATTCACATTTTCCTCTTGCAATTCTACCTTCTTTATGCATTTTTTGTATTCATATTCAATGATGTCTTTGCACATTCCACAACTCTCCTCAGAATGTGGCCTATCGTGAACTCTACATTTGTTTTTATACAATTTACATTTGGTGGGCAGACCTTGTTTAATGCACTCTTCCACCTCTTGTCTAATGGCATGACCAAATTTTTCCATTGCACTGTTTTCTTCATCTGAAGAATTTCCATCAGACTCAATGAATAATGTTGTCTCCTTTCTTACACATTTTTCTCTAATGTTTAACATCATGATCTCTTCAATTTGCACCCCATTGTTAGTAATTCTATAAACACCAGGTTCAACAGCAGCATACAATATTTCATTCATTTGATTATACTTTGTTATCATGTGTTTCATCCTAGGTTCTGCCTCTATTCTAATCTAGTTTGGGACACCTCTCCAAGGTAGCCACATATGTGAAAAGTTAGTGGCCATATATCCGTTTAATGTTTTGTACCAATCCCTACTTAACAACATTCCATAATTCATGGGTATGTCCACTATTTGAATGTCAATGAATTGGCTTATCCTAGGGTTTGAAGCTAATTGCATTTGAATGTTCATGAGTTCTCCTATCACACTAACCTCAGTCTTATCTAACTGAGTGACAACCTTAGTAGATCTGGTGGGAGTCAGCCTGAGAGTTTTGTATATTCCTAAGGGCATTACATTGGCTGAGGCACCAGAGTCTACCATGCAGTTGTGTATGTTCTTCCCACACAATCTAACAGTTATAAAGAAAGGGGGAGCATCCTTTTTATCAGCACACATTACTACATTTGTATTGGAAGGCTGCTTTACTTTCTTACTTTTCTCTTTAGGCAGTGAATCTCTATTAGGAATAGTTACATCAGTAGCAACCTCATCTATCATAGATGTATCCAAGGATTTTATAAAAGCATTTCTGATCCCTGGAGTTTTCAATAATTCATTCAAAGGTATACTAACTTTATTTTTCTTTATTTCTTTTGACAAGTAGCTCATTAATCTTATTGTTTCTACTGTTTTAGTTTTACTTGTTTGGGTCTTTTGTACTATTGTTCCACTGTTTGTATGATGATTAGCTTTGAGTATGGCAGGGTTGTTGCTAGCATTTTGATCTAGGGGTGTATTGAAGTTGTTAGGAGGAGTGGAAGTGGTGAAAGGTCCTCCTGGCCTAGTATTGTTCCTTAAATTGTAGGTGTGGTTTTTATTTGTCCGTTGAAAAGCCTGCACCTCTTCCGTTTCAGTCAATACTTCATTTTCTATTTCAAAAGGAAATTGAAAAGCATTTAACACAAAGGCTGATTCAGGATAAAGATTTTCACAAAAGTATGGTTCATCTTCTAACAATTCATCTCCTTTCTCTTCTGTAGTTGCAAAGGTAAAGGTTTCTAAGACTAAAGTTGTATCATACTCTGAGGGTACTACCTCATTACCCTTGGGAATGAGAAACTCAGAAGTAGGAGCCTACACCTCTATATTAAATATGCTGGCTGCTAAATGGAACTGTGGATAGTCAAGCTCAACATGTGCATTGGTATTGTGAAATCTGCACCAGTTTTTTAGTGATGTATTGGCCATTTGGATGCTAACCACTTGTTTTGCATCATGATTATCTATATTCTCAAAAGGAAAAGATAGGGTACCATTGTTTTGTCCAGTGTTCCATGTTTTGGGTGGCCTAGGCTGATTCTAATTTTTGTTATTGTTACCCCAGGCCCTATTATCTATCATTGACCCTCTATTTTGCATTGGTTGCTCTTGGCTATGACCTTGATGCTGATTCTAGTTTTGGCTCTGATTTGAACATTGGCCTTGGCTATTATTTTGGGTTTGGCTCTTATTATAGTTTTGATTGTAATGATGATTTTGATTTGAACTATAGTTTTGATTTTGGCCTTGGTTATAATTCTGATTTTGATTGTATCCTTGGTTACCTCTTCCATAGAGGTTCTCATTTCTTAGTTGTGTTACTTCAGTGGTCAATCTTTTCAAATGTGTAGTGATCTCTTTGATTTATTCCCTTTCCTCTTGTGCTTTTTCCATAGTTGTATCCCTAGGGGGTTGGAAGAAAGGTTGACCATTATTTTGACTATTATTAGAAGTGTTACTCATGTAAGGAGCTATGGCTTAGATTGGGGTGGGACTATACACAGGTGTGTAAGAAGGAACCAGATTTAGTAATGGAGTGTGATGCATAGGGACTCCATTCCAAGGTTGTGCCTGATTTTGCACTCCAAAATTTCCTCCATTAACAAATGGGCTACAAGTTGTATGCCTCATCTCTTGATTTACTAAGGCTGCCTCTTTATAGGCTTTGGATATTGAATCTATGTCAGATTTTCTTTTGACAAACATGGCAGTTAAAGGATCCAAGGCAGCATAGTACATGGCTAACAAGGTATCATCATCTACTGTGTAAGGGGCTACCAGCCTAGAGTAGGCCTTTTGAAATCTGTCATTGAAATTATCAATTAGCTCTCCCTCACCTCCTTTTATGGTAGCCAATTTGTGATATAGGATGCAAGGATCAATGGGTCCTTTAAATCTTGACAAAAATGCTTCTTCCAAAAGTGACCAGAAAGAAATGTAACCATTGGATAAGTTTACATACCAGTTAGATGCTTGTTCATTAAAGGTGTAGGGAAACAATCTACACACCATGTCCTCGTGCTCTAATCTAGCCCTAAAGCATGCTTCCTTGAATATTCTAATGTGGTCTTCTAGATCTTGGTGTAACTGATATTTAGGACATATCTTTTCTAGATTTTTGGGCATCTCATTGTAATCATTGAAGTGTATGAGAGATTAGACATTGAAATAAGCCATTGTGGGTGCTTGAACTTGACCTGAACCTATAGGAATACCTAGATTTATCGGTGGAGTAGGATCTCTAGGAGTACCTGAACCAAGATTTAGAGATCTGAATAGTGATCTATCAGGACTCACAATGTTATGGATGTTAAAAGGTGACCCAGGAGGTGTTCCAGATGAACTCCCTACTTGCGATATTTTAGGATTCCAAATCAAAGGGCTCTTACTTCGCCTTGTATCAGGTAGTTGCAAAAAAATATCCCCTGAACTGGATCTAGACCTGGTCACTCTATCACTATTATTAGCCAGTTTGAAACAAACCCTTAACTCAAGTTAGGCCCTCCTTCTAGTGCCAGAAAACTGTTGATGATGGTTTTGATGCAATCATAACAATTAGTTAAAATTCACATAAAATGAACCAAAACTGACTTGAAAGATATGAAGGAATCAATTAAGATTCACTTAATCGCAAGTTTAATATGGTCAGGTCTTGACCTGTTGGTCAAATTCAGTTGGTCAATGTGAAGCTGTAATGTTCAAGGGGCCTTACGTAGTTTAGGGTTTCTTATTGGTTTACTAGACTTAAACTATGCAAAAGATTATAAATATTAGCATGTTATTCATTCCTTTTGCATAAAAGTGTTACTATGCTACAAAACTTTAAATAGTCTTCTTGAATTATTGCAGCTTTCTCCTCTTAAATATTTATGAAAACTGTCTACTTTCAAACTCTGTTATGCGTGCTCTTTTCAAATATGAGACAAATTCCCTTCAAATTTCTATGTTTTAAGCTAAGTATTTTCAGATGGGTTGGGAAAAGTTAGAAAGATCTAATCCACACTTCATTCACTCTATTCGAAGGATCTAATTGTTCTGTTATGCACTTTATAAATCATACAGTAACTTGATCAAATCCACAGACAAAACCTTAAATGTATATTCTGAGCATTTTCACAAACATACACCTAAGATTGCAAGCTCTAAGAGAAAATGTTTCAAACATAATGAAGAGCAAGAAAACACTCAGAAGACAGATGCATAATTCTAGATTTAATTGTATTAGAAACAGACAGTCATATAAGATTTACAATGTCTGAATGACTCTTAGCTTCATTGACCAAACTATACAAAAACTTACAAGCTTTATAGATACAGTAAGGAATCTAGATGTTCCATGCATTCCTTATTACAGACACAGGCGACCTCCTTCTTCTACTTCTAAACTGAAAGGTCCCTCTACTCTACAATGCTAAAACTAGTTACAAGTGCTGGCTATCTTCTAAAAATCCCTATGTAAAGTTTTATAGTGCATAGAGGCACAATATATAGACTTTGATTGTCCTCAATACAACTCAAAACCCTAGTTTAAACCCCTGGTTACAACAATAAATGTTGGAGAACAAGTCTCCCAAAATATCTCTGAGCATACATCAAATCTGGGCAAAATATGCCCTTCTGGAAACCCTAGTAGCTTAATATTAACTTCTGTGGTCTGCTGCAATAATATCTTCAGCTGCATTTTATCTTCATCAATGAAGACCCTTGACTTCCTCACCCTTCATCCTTATCTTCCTCTGCTCTTGAGATCTGATTTCCTCCTCCGTGATGTCACCACCATTAAGTTTTAGCTCCCCTTAAACTGTAAACCTACAAAAACAGACCAGCAATAAGTATCATCGATTAGTAAAACTAGAAAGAAATTAAAACATTTTGTTAAATCAAGGTGTGACTGTGTTAACGCATTAATTGGGCCATAAATCTGTGGAAATCGCGTCCAAAAAATGCATGTACAATGTCCAAAATAGTCGGGTCAACCATCGTTGACCAAAAATATGCATTCGGGCTTCAAAAATAACTTCAAAATTCCTATCGCTTCATTTTCCCGCTCATTTTCCTTGTTTAAATCCATGTATATTGATATACATGCCGGGTGCAATACAACGAATTAACTGCTTTTAATTTGCCTTTGAGTTCCGCAATGTATATTTCGTTGTATGCCGAGTAATGTATATTTCAATATACATTGTGGATGTGATTCATTGATTTAATCAGATTTCAATCTTTTTTAATTCCGTGGCCTGTATGCTTCCTTTGTATATTTCATTTGTATATTGCAACATACAAATGTAAAATATACAAGCATTTATCTCCGTTTCATAACTTTTCAATTCCGTGGCTTGTACATTTCATGATCCATCTTGGCTTGTATGTATCGAAATATACAAAGTGCGAACATACAATGAATTAACCTCTTTTAACTTTCCGTCGCGTCCGCGGTATGTATATTTCCACTATATCTTTAGACATACATTTCGGGCTCGATACAAGCATTTAATCAGATTTAAATCTGCCTTTGGATTCCAGCTTGCATAAACTGTTGCATATCGGCCTATATCCCTCGATATACATTTGGATGTGATACAACGAAATAACCACTTTTAAATTTGCCTCTGAGTTCCGCAATCTATATGACTCAATGCACCCTTCGCTTGTATATCCCCTACATACAAGTAAACTCGATATACAAGTGGTGGGATCCCCCTCACCTTCCTCTTTTATATGTCTTTTTCGGACCTCAAATTTTATACACCATATTTTATTCACCTGCTGAGTCCGCGCTTGCATAAATGCTCAAATGTATGTCCATACAAAGCCTGAAATATACAAGGATTTAAGCCTTTTTTAATAGACTTTCAGGTTTGGACAATGTATCTCAGCTTTGTATGTTTCAGAATGTATGTATATCGAAACATACGTACAAATCGAAACATACAAAGACTTAATTCTAATTCAAAGATGTTTCGGGTCCGGTGTATGCATATTTCGTTGTATGTTCCAATATACACAATGTAAAAGATACAACGACTTAACTCCATTTAATAACCCTTTCAAATCCGCATTGTATATGGGCCTTGTATATTTCATTTGTATGTTCCGCTTGTATGTTGAAACATACAAGCACCGAATATACAATGACTTAACTTGTTTTAAAAAGTCCGTCGGGTCCGTGTTGTATATGTGTATTGTATAATATACAAGCCCCCCCTTTCTTTTCAAATCCGTAGGTATACAATGAATTAACACCGTTTAATAACCTTTTTGGGTTCGCCATGTATGAAGTGTTTGTATCATCTACCTGCCAAACATACAAACGTAAAATATACAAAGCAGATCTTAAACATCAATTCATTCTAACTCTAAAACCATTTCGGGTCCACCTTGTATGTGTGCATAAACCTTTATTAAAGTGCATACAAGGAAAAAGACATACAAGCAGCCTTGTATATGAACCCGAATGCAAAAGTGACTAAGTACGAAAACAAAACCCTTTGCATATACAAAAGACCCTGTATATGCAAAGTGATATACAAACCTGAATGTACATTTTACCAAAATGATCATATCTTGCAAAATATGGCGAATTTTAAGATGGTTCAAAAAGCAACCCTAGCTCATTTTTCACAAGGAATCCAACCATATCATGCACTGATATTGAAAATACATTTTTTCTCTATTTTTACCAAAGTTTGCAATTTTAACCCTCTTTTTCCCTTTACCACCAAGAAAAACAACACACACAAAAGTAAAAGCAACATCCATAGCAGGGGTCCTCATTTTGCTAAGGAGCAAAATGGGGCATGTTGTGAACATCTCAACAAATGACATGAAGAGTACAAGTGGAGGTGCTTTCTTCCTGGGTAATAGATTGGTCTCATGGGTGAGCAAGAAACAAGATTCAATTTCCTTGTCAACTGCAGAAGCATAGTATATTGCAGCAGCATGTTGTTGCACTCAAGTGTTATGGATGAGGTAGACTTTGAAGGATATAAGAGTTGTATATGAAGACCCAATTGCAATCTTTTGTGGCAATACAAGTTCCATAAACATTTCAAAGAATTCAGTGATGCACTCAAGAACAAAGCACATATCAATAAGGTATCACGTTTTGAGAGAAAAGGTGATAGAGAATGAAGTAAAGTTGGAATATTTGTCCACAAAGGACTAGATTGCAGACATTTTCACTAAACCTCTGCCTAAAGATACCTTTGAGTATCTCATAGTAAAGTTAGGGGTCATTACCCCTCTAGCTCTGAACTAAGATGCATAGGAATGCATCAATA
Source organism: Cunninghamia lanceolata (assembly GCA_027924645.1). Taxonomy (NCBI): domain Eukaryota; kingdom Viridiplantae; phylum Streptophyta; class Pinopsida; order Cupressales; family Cupressaceae; genus Cunninghamia; species Cunninghamia lanceolata. Next base: position 2,001,645 of record BSBN01000892.1, read on the forward strand.
TAGTGGAGCTTAAATTGCCATTCTTTGATTTGGATTGATGTTATGAAGGTTACCTCTCAGGGGGAGTAGCTAGATGTTCTTGATAAAGTAAATGGATCATAGCAACAACATGCAAGTATGTGCCCTTTTCCATTGATGTAAAAGGGGGAGTCAAATAATGTGAAAAACTTAGAGGAGAAAGGATGCAGATGTGTAATGAGAAAGGGGAAGAATCTTGTCTTGATGGTCTTTTTAGATTTTCACATCATATGTTGTCATCAATGACAAAGGGGGAGACTGTTGAAGTATGTGCCTAATTGGTGTTGTCATTGATGTCAAGATATCTATATTGTCATTAGTGTCAATTGTACCCTTATTTTGTTACTTGCTTGTAGATGTTGAGGATATTGACAAAATTAGCTCATCCAGTAAAAACTATGAATTACATGCAAAAGAACAGTCTAGAAGAATGCTTCACATTTCCTGTAGAATGAATATTTTTTCTTGTGGATTGGAAGTTATTTAGAAGCCTATATTAATATGTTATATTCCAAGGTTGAGTCTTCAAAATGAATATTTGAGTAAGTTGTGTTCACCAGTGTGAAAACTACTTTTTCTATATGTTTGGTGGTGACAAGGAGAAAGTGTTTCACTACGCATTCCTCTACATTGAAGTACTTTGGTCTACGGTTCTAGAATTAATTCTATGATGATGTTAAGTGCCTTCAAGTGTAATTGTTCATGATTTAGTGGTCCGCATGCTATCTTTTACTCATGAAAGTGGCAAAAAGTGTTGGTCTTGTGCTCCGGTTTGAAGAATCTGATTGACAAAGTTGTTAGAGATTGTGTAGTTGTTCCTGGTGATTACAATGTGCTTGTGGATGTCTCCTGATCATGTTCCTACTTTTGGATTGGTCCACAAAGATAAAATTGGATCGTGAATCATGTAGACCCAGTGCTATCATTAGTATTGGCCAACCTAGTTGAATTTATCATTTGCGGAGATACATTGAAGATTGTAGAAGCATTTCGTGTCATGGAGGATTGTGTTTGAGTCCCAACTTAGGTGTGATGTGATTTGCATACATTCTTACATATTTTCCTTAGTTAAATTTGGATTAGGTCTAGATCTATTTTCTGTATGTTTGTAATGTCGACCTTGGAGATTGATCCAACGGTTGATGAATGTAATGCCGAGCTTGATGTACATTCCAAGGTTGATAAATTGTATAAAAGTATGTAATGAAGTTGCAAAAGTGTGTGCGTGTGTGTGTGTGTTGTGAATATGAAGAGATAAGCACAAAAGTGTGAAAGAGGAGAGTAGAGGAGTCATATTGTGCTTCAATGGAACTAAACCCTGGCATGGAGTAGATGCTATTCAATCAGTTCACCATCTTGGTAGTGAGCCACCCTTCGGCAGTGAGCCATCCATAGGTAGTGAGTCATTCTTTGTAGTGAACATTTTGGGTAGTGAGCCCTGTAGGTAGTGAGCCTCTATTTTTTGGTATTGCTATAACTTATGCATTTTTGTGGGCTAACACCCACCGTGGTTTTTTCCTTTTAGGGTTTTCCATGTAAAAATTTGGTGTCTATTGTGTTGATTGTGTGATTGTGATTATATTAATGGTTACATTCTTTCATGGTTAAATTTGATTATGAATAATTAAGTTTTTGATGGTTTGATATACATGTGAGGCTAAGTTTTTGTGACAACTGATTCACCACCCCCTCTCAGTTGTCTGGTATATTTCAACACGCTTCCTACAATCTATTCTAATTCTCTTCTTAAATGTCTCTACTTGCCTCACCATTAATGGTCATCAGTCTAGTTCTTTTGGGATTTTTAGGTCTATCTATCAAGGTTTCCCTTTATCCCTACTCTTTGTGTGTTAGCTGCCTAAGGATTTGGCTATCTTTTAACTAGTTTTGTTATTGAGAAGTTGGTTAAAGGTATTTCTTTGTTCAATTCTTCAACTCAGCTTATGAATGGGTATTTTTCTAATGAATCTTTTCTTATGCTCCCAGAAGAAGAAGGTAATATCAAGTGTCCTTTGTATTGTCCAAATATTTTTTGTAAGGCTTCATGTTCCAACATTCAAAGGTAGAATACTCAAATCTATAGAAAATATTTTCTTCCTAAACCTCCCTAGTTAGATTCTTTTGGGTGGAAGTGGATTGAGTACAAAGAAATTTTTAGGGTTCTAGACATTCTTTTTTTCTTTTCAAGCCTCCCCTCTTCCATATGGATGGATATCATTTATAAAATTGAAAAGAAGCTAACCTATTAGATTACCAAACCTCTCTCCTTGATAGTGAAATTTAAGGTGTGCTCTATTATTCTTGTGGCTACTCATGTTTATTACTCTTCCTATCGAGTTCCTTATAAAAACTCTTATTAGAAGCTTAAGAAACTTCACAAGGATTTTCTTTGGGCCTCATTTAAAAATAATAGAGATTTTCAATGAATTGCAAGGGAGTTTTGTTGTCTCCTTGATAATTATGGAGGATTGAGAATGATTTCCACTTAATGACAAGGTTTGGATTTGTGTTCCAAATGGATTATCCATTCTCTTGAAGGTAATAAATCTTAAAGAAATTTGCAATTATATTTCTTCAAGAATTCCTCATTGGGGACATGCTTGGAAGGAGATTGGATTTCACACCCTTCTTATTCTATAAGAGCCCATCTAGATTCAAGGTACTTTGTGATGAAAACATTTGGAGAGCCTAGGAATCTATCAAGCCTTGGCTTCTCTATAATGGAAAGGATTTTTGCTTTGGTTTTTCTATTAACTAGTAGTGCATATGGTGGTCTCCTATTCTTTATTGTCAAGATCACTCTCTTTCCCAAACTCCTTGGGTCCAATATTTGAGGTTTTTCAAGAAGGGAATCAAATTCATTTTGGATCTCTATTCCAAAACAATTCAAAATTTTCATTTGTGCAACCAACAATCTTAAGCTTTCCAAATTGTCATTAATTTTGTGCCACTAGATATGACTCACAAGGTGGGAGTTAGTATTTCAATCCTTGGTGGAAAGACTAGAAATGGTATCATGATACACCATTTCATAATTATAATCCTTGTAAGGGCTATTCCTGACTTTCTCATCACCTACCTATGGTGCCTATTTTAAACTAGAGATGGTTGTTGCAATCTCCATTGAGTGTTTTCCAATGCAAATCTCAAATAGTTTGGTCAACTATTATTGAGCTAAAGATTTCTCATTCTTCCTATTGTATTCTTTTCCAAGGCCTTCCATTTGGGTATAGGCTATCTCATATTGGGATTAGAGATCCTTGATTCCCATTTTATGGTCATCAAAAGACTGAAGAATCTTTTCTAGTTCTTTCCTAGAGCTCAAGTTGCTTGGGCTTGGATTCGTGATATTGTTGAAACTTATTACCATGGATGTCAAAGGTATAGTGAAAGGTGGACTATCATAGTGATCAAAAGAGTTTTGATGGATCAGGGCTTGTTGCAGATATCACAGTGAGTTATATCTATTGTTAGATGTTCTCATCAGTTGTTACAGTAGTAGTGACAGGGTTTTTGGGCCAGTTTGACAAGTAAAAGGATATATGTATTGACAGTGCTCATTGTCCTTCAGTATATGCCATTTGGAGTAGTGTTTGGAGTTTGGAACAGTGTTTGGAGTAGTATATGCACTTTGGTCATTGGATGTGCTCAATGAATGATCAATTGTATGCATGTCTAGTAGTGTAGATGTAGGCAGAGCATGATTGGCTTAGTGGCTATGACAATGTATGTGTTTAGTTCCCCTTAATCTTTGTTTGAGAAGTGGTAGTGTTTACTTAATGGATGATGGAGATCTTTATTTGGATCAAGTTCTAGTCACAGTGATGTTATCAGTTGTCTTGGTTTAGTTTCCCTTATTCTTGACAAGTCAAGTTCAATAAGTCATCTTTGATGGGGTTTGTCATGTTTGAAGACCTAAAATTTTAAGGATCAAAAACTCTAAGATCCTAAACTATAAATTTTTCATGCCATTTAAGTAAACCAAAATGTCATGTCAGTATTTGATTTATCTTTTGAGGACCAAGGCTTAGAAATTTAATGGTCACATTACAAGATTGTATAGTTTGCACTGTTAGGGTTTAACAATCTTTAAGGTCCTAAAAATCCTAAAAGATCTGATTCTTGCTAAGTGTAAAGGGTGCCTTTTGTATTATTGATGGGTTTTTTTTTAGTTTTAATTTAAAGGTGACTTCCTGTTGCTAGTTATAGTCACTTAAGTGACAACCTTAAGGGGTGGTCAATGTTAGGTAACTGGCCCTGCTACCTAGCAGTGACCAGTTCGTCCAAGGGAGACTTTATAATCAAGAGCCAAAATTATAATCAAAGGTGTTGGTTTAATTTATCAAGAGAATGAAGGCTAATATTTATGTTGCACATTCAAACCACTAACAGTTATTCTTCAAAGACCAAGATTTGACGGACAATGAATCATATCTCCTAACTGCAGACAATTTTGGTAATTGCTTTTGGTCTGAATGGTTGATAGTTTTCAATTGAAGTTATAATCTTTTTTCTGTGTGAATTTGAGGGTTGAATGAGGATATATAGATCATATCTTCTTTGTATAGTTGTTGGAGAAATAGTGAATAACCATTCTTTATATAAAATGGTGAAAGAAGGGAATGATATTGACATCTGTATCTAAAGAAGAAGGGAGCTAAGTAATGAAGGAGAATTTATTTTATGCAGAAGATTGTATTTGATTCTCTCATAGCAGTGTTGATGATATTTTTACAAAACCTTTCATGAAATTAGATTGAATAATAAGGGGGAATGTTTGATTTGATGCCTTTAGAATGAAGTGGTCTATTGTATACAAAGCAATGATTGTAGAGGTATATGAACATGGAATGTGATGTTAAATCATATTATATTTGATTGTATGGGTTGTTGATATAGTCTTTAAAGAGATATTCTCTGCATAACTAAAGAAGAACAATGTTTTATTGATGTGTACATGTGGGCTAAAGGAAGTAGAGTATTTGTAATTGCAAAGACTATTTTTCAATCTTTGATTTTAGCTTGAATAGAGATATGAAGAGACATATATTTGTAATGATTTTCTCCATCTGAGCAGTAGGGGTTTGGTTGATGGTGTATATATCATATGTGTGATAATAGAAGGGGGTTTTGAATATTTTCACATAGAAATGATTGTGTGTGAGAGTTACAGAATCCATTTGTAACCTATGATATCAATGTAAAAAGAGTAGTACTCTATATTTTTAGTATATTTACATTGGAGTTGGTGCTCCTAAATCCTGATGTAAAAGTGTAATCAGTGAGATTTGGTTAGTGAGACCTAATGGTGATCTTTTTGTGAGGTTAAATTGGTCAAATAAACCTAACCAACTCTTCACATAGTGGTTTTTCCCTTTTTAGGGTTTTCCACATACATCCTTATGTTATGGTGTGTTTGGTGTGGTTCTTTGGTTTTCTAAGTGCTTTAATGTTCTAACATAATAGTGTTTACAAGAATTCAAAGAATTAGTAAAGTTATTTTTATTATATCACTGATTCAGCCCCCCTCTTAGTGATCCATTGTATTCCAACAATTGGTAGTAGAGCAGCAAGTTCCTTGTAAAAGTTTAATAAACTTGGGTTGATCTTGGTAGTGGAATACTATAGGACAAAGAAAAGGAAATAAGGGAAGAAGAAGTGCAAATTAAAATGTTGTTCAACCAACAACAATCAAATCAAATGATGAGTTGGGGCATGAAACACACATATCAAATAACATAAGAAGTGATGTACCTAGAAGAGAGGACAACCCTATGGTTGAGAATAATCATTAAAAAAGGAGACATTCATATGAAGAAGAGCTCAAAATTGATCTAGAGGATGATGAAGAAGTAGATCTTGAAGAACTCTATTATGCTTACAATATAGTTGAAATACTTAAAAAAGAAAACTCAAGACTAAAGTTGCAACTTCAAGAAGAAAAGGAATCCAAGGACAAAGCACTTTTAGCTCTTGAAGAAGTAGGAAAACTAATCATAGATCTGAAAGTTCAAATTCAATAGGCAAAGAAAATGGAGGAAGTGGTATGGATCCAATTGAAATCAAAATAGGAAAATTGTGAAAGGCTAGAATATGAGATTCTCTCTTTGAAGAAAAAATTGGAGAAAACATGTGCTCAATTGAATAAAGAACTGAAGAATGAGAAGGGAACATAAATGTTAGATAATATTATCAATTCCCTAAGGCCAACATACAATAAGAGTGGTCTTGGATTTGAAGTACATAGATCAAAGATAGATGTATTGGAAGGAAAGAAGAAGATTGAATTCATTGCTAGAACATCAAAGATGAATGGTAAAGATTTAGAAGAAAAAACCAAGCAAGCTATGAAGATTGAAGTTGAGAGGAAAACCAAGATAAGTTTATTAAAGTACACAACCAAAGGAGAAATCTTAGAAGAACTGCTCCAGTTAGGCAAGCATATATGTACAAGTATAATTACTCATTTTTTGGTTATTTTTATATCTGTAATCATTTTGGACATAAAGCAAATGATTGTAGAACACAAACAAGAAATAGTTTTGAATTGAATTATTATAGAAATCCTTATAAGATACATAATAGAAATGATGGTATTACATGTCATGAGTGCAAAAAAGTAGGTCACAGGGTTGTTGAATGTAGAAATAGGATAAGAAGAAATGATTGTGTAAGGAGGAGCCTTACTTTTTCTCTGGAATACAACATGGTATGGTACAAATGTAATAACCTTGGGCACGCAACAAGAGCTTGTAGAAGTAGTTTTGTGAAACCTCCTAGACAAAGCAAGAAGATGGATATCCTAAGAAAGAAAAATAAATAACCTATAAAAGTTTGGAAGAGAAGAAAATAAGAGCAAGAGAAGAAAGAATCTATGCTTGTGCATACTACACATGAGACATCACTAAGTGTATAAAGAGAAGGATGAGTTTAGGGGGAGCTGATCATTGATTTATAATTTATCCCTATAGAGAAGACAAGGAGGATGTGTCAAAAGGAGTGATAAGACTTTAAATCTAGTAGATGATCACCATTCAAGTGTCAAGAAAAACATTGTCAAATAAGAATGACAGAGTTTCCACAAAGAATAGAGACAAGGAATCTTGATGAGTTATAGTGGTCTAAGGATACTAGCATGCAGATGGAACACATCATATGAAAATGTTGGGACTAATATCAAAACAATCATTGTTGTTTTGCATGGCATGCTTAGGGTGTAGGAGATGTTTTAGAGAACCTTGTTTGTTATGCCCCAGATCTTTGTAAACTTGAAGGAAGTATGTGGATTCACATCCATTTACAGTTATAGTTAGAGTGTGAAGGGTTTGACAATGTTCTTGTAGGGTTGCATGAGGTAAAGAGTTTAAAGACTTTGGACAGAGCTGATACAAAGTTGGAGTGGCCAAAAGATTTTAGACAGAGGTAGGTTTTCATGAATGTACAAAGGTATTTGAGAAAGACTTTTGTATGATAGATTTTGAAGATCCATAAGATAGTAGCATTCCAAACAAGAGGATATATTGTAGATACAAATATGTTTAATAAATATTGTAATGGTGACTAAGGCCAAGGCCATCATTGTTGAAATAATTTCTTAACTACTGTTTTAGAAGGTTTTAGAAGTTTCTTGTTGAATGGTGTAGGAGCACCTACCTGATAGCTGGCCTCCATGAGGCAATTAGTTAGTTTGAGTCTTGTTAATGTTTCCAAGAAGGTCTAATAAGACCAATGCATGTAATAAGGTCATGTTGACCATGCTTTGCTATTTTTTGCTAGTTTGTTAAGACAGCTGTTATGCTGTAGGTCCGGTTGGATCTCCCAGCCACCTGGAGAGATTTCCCAGCCGCTTGGAGTCAGGTCAATAGTACTCGCAAGAGATCCTATTTAAGCATGAGGATCGGTTGGTATTGCATATATCGATCATCGAGTTAGGTTGCACAGAGTGAGACAGAGAGAAAGAGACTGATCATTGTATTGCATCTTTTGAAATCAATAAAGATCCTGTTTGTGTTCATTTTCTGTTTGGTCTCCATTGTGTGATCGATTTGCTGTTTTGGTGGTTTCATGGATTCACTGATCCATTCCACCGGTTGATTCGTCAAATCGGTGGAATGGTTATGTACAGTAGGTTAGGAGTTAGTTTGTTTGTTCGCATGCAGGTGTGCAGGATCGCGGTCGAAAGGTGTTGAGAACCCTAGCATGGGTATGTGCTAGGTCGAGCTGATAGTTAGAGTTTGGAAGATCACCCTGAGACTAGATCGGGTCATCCTAGGAGGATCGGCGAATTGAAAATTCGCTAAGGTTGGAAGTTCGTTAAAACGGCATCATCAGGATATTTCTGTGTATATCCTGCAATCACTTCGGGCATCGTCATCCGGGTAGATGGAGATGAGCATGATGCTATCGATTGCATGAAGTGAATGAACGTCAGGGTGATCATCATCAGGATTTGCCGAGGAGGAGCGTATCGACATAAGGTAGAAGATCGGGTTGATCGCGGGCTAAAAATGTTAAGTTTGGCCGACAGCAGGAGGAGCTGCATATGATGTCATCATCATCAGGATATTCGTCATCAGGATATCGAGGCAGCAGGATATTGAAGGAACTGCATGTGACGTCATCGTCATCAGGATAATTGTCATCAAGATATCAGGGTGATGTAAGCATTGAAGGGGAAGGTGCGTGAAGTTGAGTATCATCATCAGGATATATGGGAGGAACCGGATGTTCTATATCCTGCTGATGAACATGATGTTGAACATCATGATGCTGAAGATAGTGAAGGTAGAGTTTGGCGGTAAGATGAACAGTGAACGTCAGGAGGATGTTCGCGCTTGCCGAATATGATGATGCTGTCGATAGTCGGATATGATGATGCTGCTGACATGCGAAAGGTCGAAGGCTTGTCTGCAGGAGGATATCGGTCGGTAGAGTAAATATGATGATGCTGACAATGTTAAGGGAAATATGATGATGATGATGAAGGGTTGCGGACATCCATGCTGTATGTCAAGGTTTTAGTGTGGATGCCTCTGCATCATAGTGGTATCAGAGCTTAGCAAAAGGTCTGGGCTATTGATTCTGTCACCGAAAGGGCAGAGGTAGAGTTGATTCTGTCACCGAAAGGACAGAGGTAGAGAAGTGAGAGGTTGACAAAATGCCTCCGAAAGGTAGTGGTACTGCAAGGGAATTGCAGGAGATGAAGGAAAAACATGCCAGAGAGATGAGGAAGATGAAGGAGCTTGCTGAAGCACTTCAAGCCAGGCTTGTAGCCCTGGAAAAGAACAAAAAGAGGGAAGTGGAAGACAGTGAGTCTGAAGAAGATGAAGATGCTGTTGAAGAGTATGAAGAGGTAGCTGAAGATCTGGATGCTGAAGACCAGAGACTAGCAAAATTGTTAAAGGCAGTGCAGAGTGATAAACCTAAGGTAAAGGTTGATGTTTCCAAGTATAATGGAAGTTTGAATGAAGATGAGTTACTGGATTGGATTGCTGCACTTGATAATCACTTTGAATGTGAAGATGTTGCTGAGGATCAGAAGGTGAAGATTGCAAAGACCAAGTTAGGAGGTCATGCTTTGGTATGGTGGGATTATGTACAATCTGAGAGAAGTCAAAGATCACTTCATGGGATAAGATGGTAGCAAGGATCAAAGGTAAATTCTTGCCAAGGGATTATGAAATTCAGATGTTTAAGAAGCTGGAATTTTTAAGGCAGAAGGAAATGGATGTGAAGGCATATACTGAGGAGTTTTATAAGTTGAGTATGAGATCTAGTCATCATGAGAATGAGGTAGAAAAGGTGGCTAGGTACTTGGCTGGTTTGAGATTGAACATACAGGATGAGTTAGTTTTAGCTAACCCTAAGAATGTGGAGGATTGTTACCAAATGGCAATCAGGATTGAAGAAAAGATGAATAGGACACAAGATAAGTCCATGAGAGGAAGAGGAAACAATATGAGGGGAAGAGGAGCAGCCCCTACAACAAGGCAAACCAATGAGGGTCAAGAAGACACTGGTAAAGGACAGGGACAGTCTGATTTCAGAGGTGGATGGAAAGGTAATAGAGGTAGATTTGGAGGTGGTAGAGGTTCTACTACATTTTCAGGAAAATGTTACACCTGTGGTGAGTTTGGTCATCCATCTTTCAAATGTCCAGAAAACAAAGGTTCATCATCCAGAAATGATAGAACAAATGACAAGAGAGTACAACTTGTGCAAGAAGAGAAAGTAGAACAAAGTGTGGAGAGTTCAAACACTTATCAAAGAGATAGGGAGCCTGACAATTATGCATATCCTGAGGATGGAGAAGCATTGATGCTCAAGAGAATTAGTTTGTAGGCATCAAAGGATATGATGCAAAGAAGAGCTCTTTTCAAGACCACATGCAAGAGCAAAGGTAAAGTATGTAAGGTTGTCATTGATACTGGTTCAATAGACAACATGGTATCTCAGGAAATGGTGGATAAACTGAATTTGGAAAGGATTCCACACCATCACCCTTACAAGGCATCTTGGGTGAGTGATAGTCAATCACTTTTTGTCTATGAACAGGCATATGTGGATTTTCAGATTGGAGCATATCATGATAGAGTTTTGTGTGACATTTTGCCCATGGAATGTTGTCACCTACTATTGGGTAGACCATGGCAATTTGATAGAAGGGTAATGTATGATGGGTATGCTAATACCTACACCATCAAGAAAGATGGGAAGACTATTATGTTGATGCCATTGCAGGCAGATGCTGTAGCACAGGGCGTAGCCAAAATCATTTTAGTGGGAAAGAAGGAATTTGTGCAGATGCCTAGAGGAGCAGGCATAAAGGCAGTTGAGGACACTACAGGGAAAGAAGTTGTTAAGGACAACAGGTTGAAGAAAGCTTCAGTTTTGACTGACAGAGGTCAGCAGCAGGTGCAGAAACAGGTTTGCAAATAGCAACCAGTTGAGAGGAATGACAAGGATGTTGTCATAGTTGGGACTATTGCTTGTCCTATAAAGGTTGAAAGGAAAATAGAGTTGAACATTTCAGAAGTTCAAGAGGCAGTTCAGATAGAGGTTCTGGTCAGACAACCTGACAAACACAAGGTATGTGAGAGAAAGGGCTACATTGACAGGCATGAGGATTTACTTGCAAGAAAGCAAGTTACAGTTCAGAAGTCTTGGAGCAGCCAAGAGCCAGTAGAGGACAAAGCTGGAACAGGTCAGAACACTGACATGACAAAGTGTAAAGGTGGAGGACTTCCACAACCCAAACTCATGGGACATGAGTTCTTTTCTGTTGGGGAGTATGGTGCAGGAGCACCTACCTGACAGCTGGCCTCCATGAGGCAGTTAGTTAGTTTGAGTCTTGTTAATGTTTCCAAGAAGGTCTGATAAGACCAATGCATGTAATAAGGTCATGTTGACCATGCTTTGCTATTTTTTGCTAGTTTGTTAAGACAGCTGTTATGCTGTAGGTCCGGTTGGATCTCCCAGCCGCCTGGAGAGATTTCCCAGCCGCTTGGAGTCGGGTCAGTAGTACTCGCAAGAGATCCTATTTAAGCATGAGGATCGGTTGGTATTGCATATATCGATCATCGAGTTAGGTTGCACAGAGTGAGATAGAGAGAAAGAGACTGATCATTGTATTGCATCTTTTGAAATCAATAAAGATCCTGTTTGTGTTCATTTTCTGTTTGGTCTCCATTGTGTGATCAATTTGCTATTTTGGTGGTTTCATGGATTCGCTGATCCATTCCACCGGTTGATTCGTCGAATCGGTGGAATGGTTATGTACAGTAGGTTAGGAGTTAGTTTGTTTGTTCGCATGCAGGTGTGCAGGATCGCGGTCGAAAGGTGTTGAGAACCCTAGCATGGGTATGTGCTAGGTCGAGCTGATAGTTAGAGTTTGGAAGATCACCCTGAGAGTAGATCGGGTCATCCCAGGAGGATCGGCGAATTGAAAATTCGCTAAGGTTGGAAGTTCGTTAAAACGGCATCATCAGGATATTTCTGCGTATATCCTGCAGTCACTTCGGGCATCGTCATCTGGGTAGATGGAGATGAGCATGATGCTATCGATTGCATGAAGTGAATGAATGTCGGGGTGATCATCATCAGGAGTTGCCGAGGAGGAGCATATCGGCATAAGGTAGAAGATCGGGTTGATCGCAGGCCGAAAATGTTAAGTTTGGCCGACAGCAGGAGGAGCTGCATATGACGTCATCATCATCAGGATATTCGTCATCAGGATATCGAGGTAGCAGGATATTGAAGGAACTGCATGTGACGTCATCGTCATCAGGATAATCGTCATCAGGATATCGGGGTGACGTAAGCATTGAAGGGGAAGGTGCGTGAAGTTGAGTATCATCATCAGGATATATGGGAGGAACCGGATGTTCTATATCCTGCTGATGAACATGATGTTGAACATCATGATGCTGAAGATAGTGAAGGTAGAGTTTGGCGGTAAGATGAACAGTGAATGTCAGGAGGATGTTCGCGCTTGCCGAATATGATGATGCTGTCGATAGTCAGATATGATGATGCTGCTGACATGCGAAAGGTCGAAGGCTTGTCTGCAGGAGGATATCGGTCGGCAGAGTAAATATGATGATGCTGACAATGTTAAGGGAAATATGATGATGATGATGAAGGGTTGCGGACATCCATGCTGTATGTCAAGGTTTTAGTGTGGATGCCTCTGCATCATTGAATACTAGTTTTTGGGTTAATACATTGTATCATTTAAACATGATAATCTATCTAAAACCCTATGAAGGTGTCCAAGAGTTGTTATAGACCTGTAAAGATCTTCAAACCTAGAAATACAAGAAAATATACTAGAAGGATTTCTCTGCAGGTATGAAAAGATAAAGATTAGTCATGACAGAGATGTTGAAATGCTTGACAAAATAATAGAGAAACATACACATGTTTGTATTATATTAAACATATTGGTTCTTATGACATGTAGGGAGATCTTACAATCATAGAGAAAGGTCAAGAAATTTTGGTGGCTCTATATAGTCTATGAAGGATAGCTTGGCAACCCTCAATTAGATAGATTGTATGATATGGGAATCTGTTTACTATCAAGGAGAAGTTGATTCTAAGTTTTGCAATCCTACTGTTTAGTTTTTGATATGATTTATAGAATTCACTCTAAGTTTTTTGAGTTCCAAAAGGCCTTGTATAAACTATCATATGACCCTGCATCAGTTGCCTAACTTTGCCAACAAATATGATGAAAATATAAAGAGATGAAAGAGGGAATCAAGACTGCTATTGAAGCCTATTTTCCAAAACAGTCACAAAGATTCTTTGTCTAGGTTCTTATGTCATGGGATAATACATTAGAAGACTTAGCCCTTTGTTCTTGATGTTAAAGTGGGAGAGATTCATGTTTTTCCATCAATGACAAAGGGGGAGATTGTCGAAACTTATTGTCATTGATGTCAAAGGTACAGTGAAAGGTGGATTGTCATAGTGATTAAAGGAGTTGTGATGGATTAGGGTTTATTGCAGATATCATAGTGACTTATATCTATTATCAGATGTGCTCATTAGTTGTTGTAGTAGTATTGATAGGGTTTTGGAATAGTTTGGCAAGTAACAAGCTATATCTATTGATAGTGCTCATTGTCCTTCGGTGTATGCCATTTGGAGAAGTGTTTGGAGTAGTATATGCACCATGCTCAATGGATGTGCTCAATGAATGATCAGTTGTAGGCATGTCTAGTAGTGTAGATGTAGTCATAGTATGATTGGCTCAGTGATTGTGATAGTGTATGTGTTTAGTTCCCCTTAATATTTGTTTGAGAAGTGGTAGTGTTTACTCAATAGATGATGGAGTTTACTCAATGGATGATGGAGATCTATGTTTGGATCAAGTTCCAATTATAGTGATACTTCCAGTAGTCTTGGTTTAGTTGCCCTTGGTCTTGACCAATCAAGTTCAATAAGTGATCTTTGATGGGGTTTGTCAAAGTTTGTAGACTTAAAATTCTAAGGATCAAAAACTCTAAGATCCTAAACCCTAAAGTCTTCATGCCATTTCAATAAACCAAAAAGTCATGTCAATATTTGATTTATCTTCTAAGGATCAAGGCTTAGAAATTTAATGGTCGCATTACAAAATTGTATTGTCTGCAATGTTAGGGTTTAACAATCTTTAAGGTCCTAAAAACCTAAAAGATCTAATTCTTGGTAAGCATAGAGGGTACCTTTTGTCTTATTGATGGGTTTTTTTTAATTTTAATTTAAAGGTGACTTCCTATTGCTAACTTTATAGTCACTTAAGTGACAACCTTAACAGGTGGCAAATGTTAGGTAATCACCCCACTACCTAGCAGTGACTGATTGGCCCAAGGAAGACTTTATAATTGAGCACCAAAGTTATAATCAAAGGCGTCATTTTAATTTATCAAGAGAGTGAAGGCTAATATCTATGGTGCACATTCAAACCACTAACAACTATTCTCCAGAGATTGAGATTTAATAGGCAGTGACTTGTATCTTCTAACTGCACATAGTTTTGGGCAGTTTTGGTAACTACTTTTGGTCTGAATGGTTGATAGTTTTCAATTGAAGTTATAATCTTGTGTCCCTACGAATTTGAGGTTTGAATGAGGATATATAGATCAAATCTTATTTGTATAGTTGTTGGAGAAATAGTGAAGAACCATTCTTTATATAAAATGGTGAAAGAAGGGAATGATATTGACATCTGTATCTAAAGAAGGGAACTAAGTAATGAAGGAGAATTTATTTTATGTAGAAGATTGTATCTGATTCTCTCATAGTAGTGATGATGAATTTTTACAAAATGTTTCATGAAATCAGATTGAATAAGAAAGGGGAATGTTTGATGTGATGCCTTTAGAATGAAGTGGTCTATTGTATACAGAGTAATGATTACAAAGGTATGTGAGGGTGGAATGTGATGTTAAATCATTTTATATTGGTTTGTATAGGTTGTTGATATAGTTTTTGAAGAGATATTCTCTACATAATTGAAGAACAATGTTTTATTGATGTGTACATGTGGGATAAAGGAAGTAGAGTATTTTTAATTGCAAAGACTATTTTTGGATGTTTGATTTTAGGTTGAACAGATATATGCAAAGACATATATTTGTAATGATTTTCTCCATCTGAGCAGTAGGGGTTTGGCTGATAGTGTATATATCATATGTGTAAGAATAGAAGGGGTTTTTGAACATATTCACATAGAAGTGATTGGGTATGAGAGTTATAGAATACATCTGTAACCTATGATATCAATGTAAACAAAGTAGTACTTTGTCTTTTCAGTCTATTTGCATTAGACTTGGTGCTCCTCATTTAGTTGGAGTTAGTGCTCCTAATTTGATTGGAGTTGGTGCTCTTGAGTGTTTGGAGTTGGTGCTCCTAAATCTAGATGTAAAGGTGTAATTAGTGAGACCTAATGGTGATCTTTTTGAGAGGTTGAATTGGTCAAATAAACCCAATCAACTCCTCACACAGTGGTTTTTTCCTTTTTAGGGTTTTCCACATACATCCTTGTGTTATGGTGTGTTTCTAGTGTGGTTCTTTGGTTTTCTAAGTGCTTTAATGTTCTAACATAATAGTGTTTACAAGAATTCAAAGAATTGGTAAAGTTATTTTTATTAGATCACTGATTCATCCCCCCTCTCAGTGATCCATTATATTCCATCAATTTTTAGACCTCTTTTGTTTTCTTAGCATATGGTTTTATTAGGGGATTGGGATTGAATTTCCTTTAGATATACCAAAATTGTGCATGCTTTAAGGGTGGAAATTATTTTTAGCATATGAAAATATAGGAATTTTTTTATTGTTCTCAAGATGTTTGATTGATTCTAATTTATCTTGGTACACTAAAGCTATGATTTGTTCTAATGTACTTATGTAGAATCAAGTGTAATCCAATGAGGTTGCACTTGAGGCGGTACATATTTAGTTGCTATTTGATCATTGGGATAATGTCCTATGCACCATGGCTAGAGTCCCCTCAACTCTTGCTTATAGTAGAGGCCATTCTTTGTCTTATAGGTGTTGTTGAGGGTGCAGTCATTCTAATCATGGAGATCAGGTTGCTCACTCTGATGTCTCCTATCATCTTTTGATGTGTTCTAGGAATTGATTATAGAGAGGGTGGTCTTAGCCCACTTGATAACACTTTGCTTCTTCTCCCCATGCTCTTGGGCATAGGCCTAGTGGTTGGATGAATTCTAGAAAGTTGCCTTACATGGCTCTTATAATTTTTCCTATTTGTGACAATCAACCCTCTATTGAAGATAAATAAAATAGCAAAGGAAATGATATTTAGGAACTCCCTATGGATACTTAAGACCTCGTTGATGTATGGGATAAACTTGATGACTAGGACCCTCCTCCTCTTCCTTCTTGTGCTATAGATCTTGTTGCTTAGTGACTTGTTAATTATTATTGTTTTCTAGGATTATCTCATCTAGACTTTAAGGTGTGACATATTCCACCCACCTTTTTTTAAGAATATGTGTATTATTATTTTATAAATAGTAATACAAACACTTATTCAACAAAAACAAATTCTACTTATTTTGACTCCAGATTTCAATACTATGACTTGGAATTTAATTAGAATTTTTGATTTCTTGTTGTATCTAATGAAAAGGTTGATTTATTTATTCAAGGAAATTGATAAATTAAATAGTAAGTGACAAAAATTTGTCACTAGGATAAAATAAAACTATTTATGTCTACCCTTCTTTACAAGAACTATTTGGATGCACAAATGTGCCATCTAATAAATTTTGATTTCTTTTTGAGTCTGCAAAATAGACCAATTGTAAGTATTGTGTACTATCATCAACCACTAAGTAGTGCTAAGTTTGGATTATTAATATAAGAGGGACATTTATTTTCTTCTCTAACTTTTCTTTTGATAATTTTACTCTAGGGAACATTTATTAATAACCATGTCTTACTTTATGAGAACAAGTTTGGTGTGGAGAACCCTTAGATTCTTTTTCATGCATTGTTATATGTGTAAGAACCAATGATTCTTTTACTAGCTAATAACAACCATTTATAAATGATTCTTTTACTAGCTAATAACAACCATTTATATGGTTGTCTACAAGTTTATTTATTAGAAAATATTTTTTGTAGTAGTTATTGAAGAAGTAACATAAAATTATTTACAAGTAAATTTGGACTCCCTATAGGCCTCTCATGTAATTTTAGTGACTTTTGTCCTTAAAGATATTGCAATGAACTTTTATTTTAAAACTCACATTCATAATGTTTATCTTTGAAATGCATGTAGTTTCTCCAATAAACTATAACTATCTAGCTACCACATAGATGCAACAATTCTTAAAGGTTGAGGAAATTTTAAATCTACCACTTGGTTTTAAATAGGGGTAAGTGTGATAGGTAAAAAATAAGGTTAATAAGAGCAAGCATAGCCATGAAAACCTAACCCTACCATCATCAAAGAATCTAACCGAAAATGAAATCAAAAGCATGCAATTCAAGCACAATATCACCTAGATTGTACGATTCCTTGTTTATGATGTGCATTGCTTCTTCAACAATGAACAATTATGAAGATAAAAGCTACCATGATGTATGGATAATAGTGCTAATATGCTCAATGGATGCTAAAGTGCTCAATATGCTCAGGATGATAATGTAGATGCTATATGAATGCTAGATTAGATGTAGTATGGAATGAGAGGGTGTTTATATAGAACTCAACCAAAATCAATCAACGATGGAGATTTGGTGGCTATGTGAATGGCTAAGATTAAATGATAGACACAGGTGACTGTGAAGATGACAAGTGGAGGGAAGATAAGGCTTATGTGTGCTTGTGTACATAAAAAGTACTACATGTGAAAGATATTAAATAAAAGATGTAGTACCACTTATCTATTTTAAATGAAAGAGGCGCACATGTCGGCTCATGAGATAAATGATAAGAGAAATTAATTAAATAAATAAAATTTATTTAATTAATTGGAAAGAGGGTTTATGAAAGGAATTTTTAATTAATTAAATAAAAAAAATTAATTAAAAAAATAGAAGAATGAAGATAATTAAATAATTAAAGATTGTTTAATTATAGATTAGAGGAAATAGAAGAAATAGCTAATGAATTAATTAAATAAATATAAATTTATTTAATTAATAGAAGAAACAAATGTGTTAGGGATATTGCTCAAGTGTGTTAGACAAATGCAAATGATGGATAATCTGATATTTGAATGCTAATGATAATGAGTCAATTTTGGCTGTCTACATTTTGCCCCTCTTTGACACAATGTCCATTAGAGCGTTGTGTCAAAGAAGATATGATATTCATTCGATAAACAAGGTTATGCCCCAGTGTAATTGGCAAGTAGTGACCCCTCAAGAGGTAAGCCAGGCGAAACAAGAAGGGCTAGGTTGGCTTGTGATAGAAGAAAAAGCTAGAAAATGAGAGGTGACATGGAGACAAAAAAGGGTTGGGTGGTTAAAGCAGCAAGAGAGCCTTAGATACTTGCATAGCCTTAGGGACAAATATTAGGAGGTGACGATGTTGGGATTCAGTAGCTGTAGAGGAGGATTAGAGAGGAGAGGAGATGGAGGCAGTAGGCTCATATGAGATTGAGGAGAGTGGAGTTGGATAAACACCAGGCAGTGATTGGCTTACGACATGCTAGGGCTCAAGCTCAGGCATACTAGACTTAGTTAAAGTGAGAGTACAGGCTAGGGATGGGCAAGATAATGGTGCACTTGCTAGAGTGACAGGAGAGAGAGAGATGTAGCTAGGTAGAGTGAGTAGATGATGAGATTAGAGAGAGATACTGCCATACAATAGATGCAGGTGATGAGGGTGGAGAGAGATGGTCTGCGGATAGAGAGGGATACGACTATGTAGCAGCTACAGGGGATAACTAGTGAGCAGGATAGAGCAGTGGTTGCATTGGGTACAGATGGGGCTATGATGTATTTGGTCACATAGTTGACATAGGTACAGGTAGATCTATGGAGAGTATAGAGTGAGGTGGAGTATTATAGAGGTTTATAGTATGGGGTTGTGCCAGCAGAGCAGAGGTAGCCTAGCTTTAGGAGCTTCAGGTTTATGGAGGATAGGTGGATCTCAATCTGTAGCATCAGTGATGGGGCCATAGAGAGATAGGGGGATAGGTGGATCTTGATCTGTAGCATCAGTGACGGGACCATAGAGAGATAGGGGGATAGGTACAGGACCCAGTGGTGGTAGTTAGGGCGAGGGAGTTGCCAATAGTCATCAGGGCTACCTTGCTTATGTATATTATGTTGTATCATGATGAGGCCTAGAGCCACTTGTATATACATTCCTTATGGCTCAGATTGTATATGTAGACACTTGTATATTGACACATGTATATATATGATGGCATATTGCTTATCGACATGATGTTGTAATGGATGTACTATTGGTATTATGATGGTTATGCATGTTGTATTTTGTATTTTTCATGGATTATGTATGGATGTTTATGCAAATGATATGAATGGAAATGTATGATAATGCAAATATGTAAATGGTAATGCTATGATATGGACTTATATGTATAGCTAGATGGTAATGATAAGATATGTGATGGACCCCTATATGCCTAACATACTTGTTTTGCAGGATAAGAGACGTGGAAGAAGGACAATGGAAATGATTGATCTTGGTTGAGGACTATATAGGCAAAAAATGAGATGAATAGATGGTATGATGGGCAACATTTTAGAGTAATTGTTCAAAATGAAAAGAAATGCAATCCTTATGTTTGATATAGCATGTGGATGTTATGCACCAGGGTATAGAAGACCAAGGTGGTGAGATATCCAATGCAAAACGAACATGCTACAATCTTGTCTAAATGCATGAGGTTGAGATGTTGAGCCAACATGCACAAGATATGAATAGCAGCTAGTGTTTCGAGATGTACTTTGATGCTACAAGCAATGGTTTCAACTTATCTCCACTACGCATAGTGACACCTTGCTGGTTATATGTATGGAGCTAGTCTTGACATAGAATAGTCTCAAGTGCATAAGAGACTGATTAGCTTCTCATATGCTAGAGCTATTGTTATGTAAGATGCTAATCCCAACATGTACAAGATACCAATATGCATAGGAAGAGAATAAGATCATCCGTAAACATGACATATGAAAGCAATATGATCATGCCCCATTCCTTACTTCATCTCAACATACCAAGATATAGATAGATCGAGGCAGTCTTGATTAGGCATAGAAAAGGGACAAAAGATAAATTGAAAGATAAAACAAAAGATATTGTCATCATGTTCTCTTGCCAAATTTAGGTGCTCTTGGATGGATTTAAGCTAGGGCCTTGTTAAGAGGAAAGTTGCATCATGTTGAAGGCGAAAGATGATAAAATACTATAGCAAATGTTGGCTTAAGGCATGTGGACAAATAGTTTCTGGCTTATCCCTAATTGGTTAAAGTGCTGGAACTTTCAGGATACACATAGGCTACTTCCTGCTTGAGGTGATCAAAGAGAAGAAAATGGAAGATGAGAGAAGATGAAGAAGATGGGGTGGATCATCTGTGCTTGAGTACTGGAAACTTCCTTCATATTCCAAACTACCTACATACCCTGTGTCCATGGGATCAAAGCACATTTACGATGAAGATGAGACATGATGAATATGTAGTTCTGGGTTTTATTGATGATGTGTTTGATGAAAAATAGAAGAATGTGAGATGAAAGATTTAAGGATGATTAGAAGAAAGATGGTGGATAGATGATGAAAAGAAGGCTATCATCTTAGCCTGAATCAGAGTGCTTCCTTCGCATCTCTAATTGCTTACATACCCTATATCCACGGGATCAAGGCTTTAACAATAGAGCTAGGATGTAGTTCTTGCTTATTACGCTAGTGAGTGATGTTAAAAGAATCAACTTATTGCTTGGATGCTTGTGTTGGTGATGTTTTTGCTATTTTTGGATGTTGGTTGAGTGTGAATTGATTGCAAAGATACGAATCCTGGTTGCAAATGTTTGCCATGTTTGTCATTGGATGAATGCTATGGTTGAAGTTGAAAGTTTGTTGTGTTGTGAGCTAAAAGTGTTCGATGTGTTATGTGCTAGAGTTGGCAGTATCCACTTCCAAATAAGGCTCAACAAATGCCCTTAGTGCGGGATGAGGTTTATTATGAAGAAGCAACAATAGAGAGTGTGTGTGGACAAGATGCTAAGGTGCCAAAAAGATATAGTTATCGTAACAATGTCTCAAGTAGGATAGCTAGCATTGACAGAGGTGAAGATGGAAAAGTTGTTTATTGTGATGAAATGTAGATTATGATGTGGATTATGTAGGATAAGATGGCAAAGTATGCTAGGCAAAGTGGTGATCAAACAAACTAAGCAGATAATGGAGACTGGTCACTACACATAGCGCCTGTTTGCCAATTTTTCACTATGGTACTTATCCAAGGCACCTATTTACCAGGTTTTCACCAAAGGATGGATTATTTATCTTATACAATTTTTTTTTTGGTATCCAAAGTGCCACAAAGTGATTTTCACTAGTGGATGGATTTTGTTTTTAGATGCGATGACAATTACACATGGCACCTGTTTTCTAGGTTTTCACCATGGTAATGGATAGAATGGACTCAAGTGTCTAGTTCGATTGATGTTGGTAGTCTCATTAGAGATGGATGTCATCACATGGACCATGTCATTATGCTCATAGATGTTGGTAAAGGATTACATGGATGAAAGATGGATTAGGTAGGATAGTGGATTAGGATAAGGATGATTGAAGGTTCACACAAGGATGGATGGAAGGCTCAGGCAAGGATAGATGAATGGGATAGTGGATTATGGAAGGCTTATGCAAAAGCATGGACCATAGGAAGGTAATAGGGGAGATATGTAGGATAATGGATGAAGGATGGACATATGGAGGTATGTGGAAATGTGGGATGGAAGGGAACCATGACCAATGGTTGTACACACCATTAAACATTAAATCTTAAAATGGAAAGGGTAGTGCAAGAAGTGAAAGAGATGCGTGCTTAGGGGATGGGTGATGGAGTGATTTAGGAACCCACAAATACTTAGTATTTTTATGATTTTTTCTTTGCTTGGGGGATTGTTGGATGGAATGGAAGTTTTTGGGTGGAAGGGAATTTTTGGATGGAAGGGGATGATTGGGATTTCTGAGAGGTGGATGAGGATGCCTCATTTGGCTTGCTTGATTTTCTTAGGAACCCAAACCATTTTGAGTGTCAGCTCCTCTTGTGGAGTTATAGGCTCAGCTAGCTTTTTAGTTAGGCTGTGATTCTTTGCTTTGATGCCCTAAGGCATGAGAATCTTTAGGATTCTTAGTAGGATTTTTAGCTTTAGAGGTAGGGGCATCCAAATTTTTATTTTTGAATCCCATGGATTTGATGGAAGAGGGGTTGGCGGAATGAGTGGAAGCTTTATGCTTAGACAGTATGTGCATTTGTTGGTCATGATTAGGAATGTAATGGTGCTGATGGATAAATGGATAATTAGGCGTTGGTAACAATGGTGGTGAGAAAAAGGGAGAGATATTAGGGGTTGGAAGTAGGGGAGGTAAAGTGGATGGCGGAAGATGTACGGTCACATGCTTTTGCAGGTTATAGGATGGTAGAAGTGGAGGGTATGGAAATAAAGTTGATGGTGGGAGTTTAGGAGTTGGAAGAAGTGGAGGTAGATTGGATGGAGAAATATGTATGGTCACATGCTTGTGGGGTTTAGAATAGGATTTTTGATGGAAAATGGTGGACTTAGGATGGATGGAGGAATTACCAACATCTTTAGCTTGGGAGGCCTGTGTTTGACACTAGGACTAGGAGTGCTTGGAGAACTAGACTTGAGTTCATCATTAGATAGAGATGAAGGGGTTGCAGAAAGAATGAAGATGGAAGATCCCAGAAAAAGGTTAGTGATATAAAGGGAGTCGTTTATGGTATCAGAGTTAGAAGTCTCTCTTACCAAAGAAGATCTAGCTTATCTATCAGAAATCAATATGGATGAAGGTTCTTGCAATGTGTATTCTCCTGGACCATTTTCGGTGTACTTGATACGAAGATTAGAAGTGGCTTTGCCAGATGATGGCTTGAGTAGGTCGGATGGCTCTACATATGATGAAGATGGATATGCCTTGGTGTTGATAGGAATGTGGTTTGGTCTCTAGTATTTAGCTTGAAAAGCACAACAAAATTCAAATGGATTGGGATCAGCATGGATAGTAATCTCAACACCATTATGTGGAAATTTAAGACATTGATGGTATGTAGAAGGAACTACCTTAAGGGCATGTATCCATGGATGACCAAGGATGATGTTATAAGGAAGCTCAATATCAAGAACTTAACAATGGGTTTCAGTAGTGATCGGCCCAACTTGGATAGGCAAGTAAGTAATCCCTTCAGTATCTCTCTCGGCATCATCATATGCTCTGATAGTAATAACCTTGGAGGTGTCAACATCTTTCTTAGAATATCCTAATTGTTTTATTAATTTCAAGGAACATATATTAAGACCAGCTCCACCATCTACCAAGATTCGTTTGATACGGCATTGTTTAACAAACACTTCTATGTGGAGGGCTTCATTGTGTGAAGGGTGAATGGAGGGCCAAAGATCTTTGTCAGAAAAGGTTAAATGACAAGGGGCTGCAATGCTAGTGACCATAGATTAGAATTGTGTGATATCAATATCGTTAGGCACCAAAGATTCTTGTAAGGCTTTGTCAAGGATAGCTTTGTGAGTAGGGGATATGTGAAGCAACTCAAGAATGGATATATGTGCGGGTGTTTTGCCAAGGTGATCCAAGATATTATAGTTAGAGAATGGTCAAGGAGGATGGATAGGTGTTCCTTGAATGGTAACTCGACCTCTTCGAGTGGTTACAGCGCAGTCAAGTGCTTTGCCTTGGATAGTAATGGTAGAAATATGAGCATCGTTAATGCGGCCAATAGTAGATGATTCATAGTTGTACTAAATGGCATTCCTAGCATGAGGGTTACTTGATTTGTCATGAGATGAAAGTGGATTCTTGAAAGCATCTAGATCATAGTTCTATGTCAGTTGCTATGCAGGTTGAGTTGTTGAAGGTGTGATTTTGATTAAACCTTTATCGATGCAATCTTGGATAACATGCTTTAAGCACATACAACCATTTGTTTTGTGTCCTCTAACTCTATGGTAATTGTAATACTCATTTTCTTTGTACCAAGGAGCTTTAAAGAGTGGTTCACCATTGAGTGGTGCATCCGGTAACATAATATCGCTTGCTTGGAGAAGCTTTTGAAAGACAACTTCCATAGGTTCCGCTAATGGTGTAAATTGTCGGCAAGGATTTGAAGTTTGTCGTTGTTGTAGAAGTAGCTTGAATGTTAATGGGAGCTTTCAAAGTTTGTATGTTCTTTGCGTCCACAACACCGTCATTGACAACATTCTTATTTTTGTTCCAAAAGTAAGACTTATCATTGGATTTTTGAGAATAGTCTTTGTTATCGTGAAAGATCTTGATAGTGCCTTTAGCAATTAAAGCTCATTCAATGATGGTTCCTTTGGAAACAAGTTCATCAAAGGTGCTAGCACTTTCCAATTGTAGTTGGAATGATAGCTCGGGATGAAGATTTTGAACAAAGATATCGAGTTGTTGCTTCTCAGGTATTTCCCATGATAGTTTGCTAGACATATTATGCCATGTTTGAGTAAATGAAGAAAAGGCTTCACCATTGCATTGTTTATTGTTGAAAAGATCATTCATGTTTACCTCATGTTCAATGTTAAAAGAAAAGTGTGATCGAAACTTATTTGCTAACTTTGGAAAAGACTTAATTCCCAGAGGTAAATGTGAGAACTATTCAAGAGCTTGTCCTACAAAGCTTCAAGCAAATAGTCTCAAAAGATATGTATCGTCATGAGCAACATCGAGACATGCCACAAAGAATTCTCTAAGGTGGTCTTCTAGATTTCCTTTTCCTTTGTACTTGTCAAATTGTGGAATTTCAAAGTGTGGCAGAAAAGGTGTCATATGAAGTGACTTGTCAAATGGATAAGCGCATATGTTTTCTAAGGAAAATGTCTTCTTGCTTTGTCCTACCACTTGGTTGATCATTTGTTGAACATCCACTGGAGATAATTACTATTGTTAAAAGGGGGTGAAACATGGTATGATGTATATTGAGGTTGTTGTTGTGGGATATATGAAGCTATGACAGTTTGTTGAGGTTGTGTACTCACAATGTATGTCAAAGGATTGGTATGCAACACATATGTGGTTGAAGATTGATGTCCTTGAGACACAAGCATTGGTTGGGTATATTGTGACAAATTAGAACCAAGATTTTGCATCACATGAGAAGTGGAAGAAGGATTGACATTAGTTAATGGTTATGAATTTAGAGTTGGGTTTGTGACATGGTAAGTGATGGAAGGATTGGTGGATGCGAAAGAAGGATGGACACTTGGGTTTGTATTTTGGACAACATGAGGATTGGTATATGTCATGTGTTGGGTGACAATAGGCAAACCCTGGGTAGCATAAGATGGATTGATGGTTTGTAAAGGATTGTAAGAAGATGATGTAAGTTACTCAACATAAGTGATTGTAGTGCTAGGATTGGCTTGAGAAACAATAGGCGGGTCACTCATGTCATTAAG
Source organism: Cunninghamia lanceolata (assembly GCA_027924645.1). NCBI lineage: Eukaryota > Viridiplantae > Streptophyta > Pinopsida > Cupressales > Cupressaceae > Cunninghamia > Cunninghamia lanceolata. Next base: position 2,027,341 of record BSBN01000892.1, read on the forward strand.
ACTAACATTAGGATTATATGATGTATTGGATAGATTAGTGGAGATAGTGGAGAGCATTGATGTGATGTTCACAACATGCCCCATTTTACTCCTTAGCAAAATGAGGACCCCTGTTCTAGCTTTGCTTTTTTGCTTTTGAGTGTTTTGTTTTGCTTGGTGGTAAAGGGAAAAGAGGGTTAAAATTGCAAGCTTTGATAGAAATGAAGAAAAAATGCATTTTCAGTACCAGTGCATGATATGGTTGGATTCCTTGTGAAAAATAAGCTAGGGTTGCTTTTTGAACCATCTTAAAATTTGCCATATTTTGCAAGATATGATCATTTTGGTAAACTGTACAAGGGAAGGGTTTGTTGTTTGTATATACAAGTCTGCTTGTATATCAGGTGCTTTGTTTTACTTGTATGCATTTCCAAATACTTAATTTTATTCATACATACAAAGTGGACCCGAAGTGGTTTTAGGTTAAAATGAATTGATGTTTCAAATCCGCTTTGTATATCATGTTTTTATGTTCGACAGGTCAAAACATACAAGGTAAAATATACAAACACTTTATACATGGCGCAGAATCCAAATATTATGAAATGGTGTTAAATCATTGTATCTTCGCAGGCTTGTATATTTCGGTGGTATGCATTGCAAATATACATCGCACGGACTTGAAGTTTATTAAAAAAGGTTAATTCATTGCATGTATCTGCAATGTATATATCTTACATACACTGCCAAGATACAAACACTTTATGCATTGGGCGGACCTAACGGATTTATTAAAAAAGAGAAAATCCTTGTATATGTTCCAGCTTGCATATTGGCGCACACAAGAATAATATACATGCAAGCACGGATTTGAAAAGTTTTAAAGCAAAGTTAATTCAATGTATATCGGGCTTGTATATTCTTATATACAAGCCAATATACATTGCACTTATACAAAGCGGAATCAAAGAGAAAATCAAAACTGATTTAATCCTTGTATCAAACCCAGGTGTATATCAGAGGATAAAATGGAAATATACATACCGCGGACGTGAAAGGGAAGTTAAAAGGGGCTAAATCGTTGCATATTCAGGTTGTATAAGCAAACAGACATCGAAATATACAAGGCGCGGAATCGAAATAGCTATAGAATAACGTTAAATCATTGTATATTTGGTGCAATGTATATTTCATACATACACTATGACATACAACGAAATATGCATCACACGGAATCCAAAAGGTTACGAATTATGGTTAATTCATTGTATATTCCGTGGCTTGTATGTTTCAGAACAAACATCACTGTATTTACAAGGCGGAATCCGAAGGTGGATTTAAATTTGATTAAACCAATGTATCATGTCCAAAATGTATGTCAAAATATACATTGCTATGCATACAATGAAATATACATTGCATAACTCAGAGGCAAATTAAAAGTGGTTAATTTGTTGTATGTATATCCGAATGTATATCTAAAACATATAAGGAACCACATACAATGTGGAATCAAAAGGAAAGTAAAATGCAGTTAAATGCTTGTATCACGTCCAAATTGAATATCTAAAGATACAATGCATTTATACATTGAACGGAATTGAAAAAATCATAAATTGGAATTAAGCGCTTGTATATTTTGATGTTTGTATATTTTGATATACAAACCGATATGCATTGCGACATACAAGCCGCAGAATTTAAAAGATTAGAATCTGATTAAAACGTTGTATCACGTCTGGCTTGTATAGCAGATTATACAAAGATTTGGACAGGTGAAAAGGGTGGGAAGATAAAGCGATAGGTTTTTGAAGCATTTTGGAGCCTGATTGCATGTTTTCGGTCAACGATAGTTGACCTGACTATTTTGGACGCTATATATGCATTTTTTGGATGCAATTTTCATAGATTTACGGCCCGATACTTGCGTTCACACAGTCACAACTAGATTTGGCAGTTGTTTCCCTTCCTGTAATTTTATTAATTGATGATACTTATTGCTTATCCATTTTTGCAAGTTTGCAGTTGAGGAAGGAGCTGAAACTTAATGGCGGTGACATCACGGAGGAGGAAATCAGATCTTAGGAGCAGAGGAAGATAAGGATGAAGGGCGAGGAAGTCAAAGGTCTTCATTGATGAAGACAAAATGTAGTTGAAACATCATCACAGCAGACAAACAGAAGTTATTATTGAGCTCCTAGGGTTTTCAGAAGGGTATATGTCACCCAGATTTGATGTATGCTCAAAGATATTTTGGGAGACTGGTACACCAGCATTTATCATTGTAACCAGAGGTTTGAACTAGGGTTTAAATTAGGTTTTTTTTTTGGGCTGTATTGAGGACAATCAGAAAGTCTATATATTGTGCCTCTATAACTGTAAAACTTTACATAGGCGCTACATAGAGATTTGTAGCAGCAGGAATTTGTAGAAGTAATATTTAGAATAAAGGGACCTTTTATTTTAGAAGTAGAAGATGGAGGTCACCTATGTCTGCAATAAGGAATGCATGGAACATCTAGCTTCCTTACTGTATCTGTAAAGCTTGTAAGCTTTATGTAGTTTGATCATTGAAGCTAAGAGTCATTCAGACATTGTAAATCTTATATGACTGTCTGTTTCTAATACAATTGAATCTGGAGTTCTGCATCTATCTTCTGAGTGTTTTCTTTCTCTTCATTGTGTTTGAAACATTCTCTCTTAGAGCTTGCAATCTTAGGTGTATGTTTGTGAAAATGCTCAGAATATACATTTAAGGTTTTGTCTGTGGATTTGATCAAGTTACTGTATGATTTATAAAGTGCATAACATAACAATTAGATCCTTCGAATAGAGTGAATGAAGTGTAGATTAGATCATTCTAACTTTTCCCAACCCATCTAAAAATACTTAGCTTAAAATGTAGAAATTTGAAAGAAATTTGTCTCATATTTGAAAAGAGCACGCATAACAGACTTTGAAAGTAGACAGTTTTCATAAATATTTAAGAGAGGAAAGCTGCAATAATTCAAGAAGACCATTCGAAAGTTTTGCAGTGTAGTAAATATTTTATACAAAAGGAATGAACAACATATTGACATTTATTGATCTTTTGCATAGTTTGAGTCTAGTAAACCAACAAGAAACCCTAAACTACGTAAGGCCCCTTGAACATTACAGCTTCACATTGACCAACTGAATTTGCCCAACAGGTCAAGACCTGACCATATTAAACTTGGGATTAAGTGAATCTTAACCGAATCCTTCATATCTTTCAAGTCAGTTTTGGTTCATTTTATGTGAATTTTAACTAATTGTTATGATTGCATCGAAACCATCATCAACAATTTTCTAGTGCTAGAAGGAGGGCCTGACTTGAGTTAGGGTTTATTTCAAACTGGCTAATAATAGTGATAGAGTGACCAAGTCTAGATCCAGTTCAAGGGATATTTTTGTGCAACTACCTGATACAAGGCGAAGTAAGAGCCCTTTGATTTGGAATCCTAAAATATCACAAGCAGGGAGTTCATCTAGAACACCTCCTGGGTCACCTTTTAACATCCGTAACATTGTGAGTTCTGATAAATCACTATTTAGATCTCTAAATCTTGGTTCAGGTACTCCTTGAGGTCCTAGTCCTCCTAGAGATCCTACCCCACCGATAAATCTAGGTATTCCTACAGGTTCAGGTCAAGCTCAAGCACCCACAATGGTTTATTTCAATGTCTAGTCTCCCATACACTTCAATGATTACAATGAGATGCCCAAAAATCTAGAAACAATATGTCCTAAATATCAGTTACACCAAGACCCGGAAGACCACATTAGAATATTCAAGGAAGCATGCTTTAGGGCTAGATTAGAGCATGAGGACATTGTGTGTAGATTGTTTCCCTACACCTTTAATGAACAAGCATCTAACTGGTATGTAAACTTACCCAATGGTTACATTTCTTCCTAGTCACTTATGGAAGAAGCATTTCTGTCAAGATTTAGAGGACCCATTGATCCTTACATCCTGTATCACAAATTGGCTACCATAACAAGAGGTGAGGGAGAGCTAATTGATAATTTCAATGACCGATTTTAAAAGGCCTACTCTAGGCTGGTAGCCCCTTACACAGTAGATGATGATACCTTGTTAGCCATGTACTATGATGCCTTGGATCCTTTAATTGCCATGTCAAAAGAAAACTTGACATAGATTCAATATCCAAAGCCTATAAAGAGGTAGCCTCAGTAAATCAAGAGATGAGGCATACAACTTGTAGCCCATTTGTTAATTGAGGAAATTTTGGGATGCAAAATTAGGCACAACCTTTGAATGGAGTCCCTATGCAGCACACTCCATTACTAAATCCGGTTCCTTCTTACACACCTATGTATAGTCCTACCCCAATCCAAGCCATAGCTCCTCACATGAGTAACACTTCTAATAACAGTCAAAATAATGGTCAGCCTTTCTTCCAACCCCCTAGGGATACAACTGTGGCAAAAGCACAAGAGGAAAGGGAATAAATCAAAGAGATCACTGAACATTTGAAAAGATTGACCACCGAAGTAACACAACTAAGAAATGAGAACCTCTATGGAAGAGGTAACTAAGGATGCAATCAAAATTAGAATTATAACCAAGGCCAAAATTAGAACTATAGTTCAAATCAAAATCAACATTACAATCAGAACTATAATCAGAGCCATAACAAAAATAATAGCCAAGGCCAATGTTCAAATCAGAGCCAAAACTATAATCAGCATCAAAGTCATAACTAAGGGAAACCAATGCAAAATAAAGGGCCAGTGATAGACAATAGAGCCTGGGGTAATAATAACAAAAATCAGAATCAGCCTAGGCCACCCAAAACATGGAACACTAGACCAAACAATGGTACCCTAGCTTCTCCTTTTGAGAATATAGATAATCATGATGCAAAACAAGTGGCTGGCATCCAAATGGCCAATACATCACTAAAATATTGGTGCAGATTTCACAATACCAATGTACATGTTGAGCTTGATTGTCCATAGTTCCATTTAGCAGCCAGCATATTTAATATAGAGGTGCAGCCTCCTACTTCTGAGTTTCTCATTCCCAAGGGTAATGAGGTAGTACCCTCAGGGTATGATACAGCTTTAGTCTTAGAAACCTTTACCTTTGCAACTACAGAAGAGAAAGAAGATGAATTGTTAGAAGATGAACCATACTTTTGTGAAAATCTTTATCCTGAATCAGCCTTTGTGTTAAATGCTTTTCAATTTCCTTTTGAAATAGAAAATGAAGTATTGACTGAAATGGAAGAGGTGCAGGGTTTTCAACAGACAAATAAAAACCACACCTACAATTTAAGAAATAACACTAGGCCAGGAGGACCTTTCACCACTTCCACTCCTCCTAACAACTTCAATACACCCCCAGATCAAAATGCTAGCAACAAACCTGCCATACTCAAAGCTAATCATCATACAAATAGTGGAACAATAGTAGAAAAGACCCAAACAAGCAAAACTGAAACAATAGAAACAACAAGGTTAATGAGTTACTTGTTAGAAGAAATAAAGAAAATTAAGGTCAATATACCTTTGAATGAATTATTGAAAACTCTAGGGATCAGAAATGCTTTAATAAAATCCTTGGATACATCTACGATAGATGAGGTTGCTGCTGATGTAACTGTTCCTAATAGAGATTCACCGCCTAAAGAGAAAAGTAAGAAAGTTGAGCAGCCTTCCAATACAAATGTAGTAATGTACGCTGATAAGAAGGATGCTCCTCCTTTCTTGTTAACTATTAGATTATGTGGGAAAAACATCCACAATTGCTTGGTAGACTCTGGTGCATCAACCAATGTAATGCCCTTAGGAATATGTAAAACTCTCGGGCTGACTCCCACCAGATCTGCCAAGGTTGTCACACAATTAGATAAAACTGAGGTTAGTGTGATAGATGAATTGATGAACATTCAGATGCAATTAGTTTTAGACCCTAGGGTAAGCCAATTCATTGACATTCAAATAGTGGACATACCCGTGAATTATGGAATGTTGTTAAGTAGGGATTGGTCCAAGACATTAAACGGATATATGGCCATAGACTTTTCACATATGTGGCTACCTTGGAAAGGTGTCCCAAACCAGATTAGAATAGAGGCAGAACCCAGGATGAAACACATGATAACAGAGTATAATCAAACAAATGAAATATTTTATGCTGCTATTGAACCTGGTGTTTATAGAATTACTAACAATGGGGTGCAAATTGAAGAGATCATGATGTTAAACATTAGAAAAAAATGTGTCAGCAAGGAGACAGCATTATTCATTGAGTCTGATGGAAATTCTTCAGATGAAGAAAATAGTGCAATGGACAAATTTGGCCATGCCGTTAGACAAGAGGTGGAAGAATGCATTAACAAGAATTTGCCAGTCCAATGTAAACTGTATAAGAACAGGTGTAGAGTCCATGATAGGCCACATTCTGAGGAGAGTTGTGGAATGTGCAAAGACATCATCGAATATGAATACAAAAAATGTACGAAGAAGGTAGAGTTACAAGAGCAAAATGTGAATCTTGATCTAACACAGAAATACATTCAGGGTGATGTAGATGCTCTGATTTCAAATTTAGGAGAAGGAACAAAAGACAAGGGTAGTTGTCTTTCTGATTTGCAGGTTGAATATACACATATGCGAGTTGACCAAATAGAAATACCCATGAATAAATATACCAGCACCTCACAAGTAATAGAGAAGATGAAGCATGCTAAGGGGAAAGATCAGAAAAGTAAAGATGGCATGTGGACATTAAAATGTGACAGGTCCAAGTCAAAACAGGTTACAGGTGCAGGTGTTGAACTTATAGATCCTCAGGGTAAGTCATACCTACCAGCATATAGACTGCAGTTTTCCTGTACTAATAATATTGCTGAATATGAAGCCTTAATTATGGGACTTGTCATGGCCGTTAAGAAAAAGGTGAAAATGATTAAGGTATTTTCAAACTCTGAACTAGTAGTCAGACAAGTAAGGAAACTATATGCTTGCAACTACAAGAAAATGATTTGTTGCAGACATAGAGTATGGGATTTAATAGATTTATTTGATGCTTTCAACATAGAGCACATCCCTAGAGAGGTAAACCACATGCTAGATGCACTAGCAGTTGCAACTAGCACATTAGATCCCTTGACATTGTTAGGATTGAGATGATTTGCTATTGAGCTAGTTAATGTTCCCAGTATCCCAGACAATGTTACACATTTTCAGGTATTTGGAGGGGATCAACAAATTATTGACTTCCTGACCTGCAATGAGGTATTTGAGGCTCAAATCATTGATGAGCAGGAAAGGCCTGAGATAACATGGGACGAAGAGGATATAATCAACTTGAAGAGCAATTTCTTACCCAAAGCGGTAATTGAATTAGAACACATTTTTTACTTCAATGGAGTAATAAGATAGAACGATTTACCCAAAAAAGAAGGGGTTAAGTGTGATTTATACAACTTAGGGATAGAGCAAAATCCACAAAATGTGCCAATCAGAAAAGCTTGCTTTGATAAAATTAGAAAAGAAATTTTAGATGCTCTGAAAGATTACAAACACGTAATAGCATGGACATATGAAGACCTAAAAACCTATGATACGTCCATCATAACTCACGTAATACCTTTGAGACTAGAGATTAAACCATTTAGGCAGAAACAAAGGCCTATAAATGCCATTCTAGAGCCCTTAATCTTCGAGGAAGTTAAAAAATTGCTATCTACTAGAATAATTTTCCTAGTCAGACATTCAATCTGGGTAGCTAACCTAGTACCAGTGAGGAAGAAAAATGGAGACATCAGGTTATGCGTAGATTTTAGAAATTTGAATAAAGCATCTGAAAAGGACAATTATCCCATGCCTCCTATAGATGAAGTGCTGCAAGCAGTAAAAGGGGCAAAGATGATGTCTTTTCTAAATGGTTTCTCAGGTTATAACTAGGTTTTAATAGATAGGGATGACAGATTAAAAATCACCTTCACTTGTAAATGGGGAAATTATGCATATAGGAGAATGCCTTTTGGTTTGATCAATGCAGGTCCCACTTTTTAGAGAGCCATGGAAATCGTGTTCCGTGGGCTATCAGGTAAGTGCATTGTCATGTCTATGGACGATTTGACTGTGTATTCCAAGGATGCATCCACTCACGCTGAAGATCTCAGGAAAATACTCAAGCAATGTGAAAGGTATGGAATTTCCCTTAATCCTAAAAAATGTTCATTTGGAGTTACTGAAGGTAAATTACTAGTGTTGATAACTGAGAGGGGGGGGTGAATCAGTTATCCTAATTATTTCCTTTTTGAACTTTCTTATTAATTAATGCAGCATTGAATCAAACACAAAAACATTACCATGAAATAAGAAACACATGACACAGTATTTTTGACGTGGAAACCCTGTTAAGGGAGAAAACCACGGGGTGATTAACCCAAAATTATTCTCTGTTAGAAGAATAGGAAATTACAAAATGGCACTTGCCAATTAGGGCTCACTGCCCGAGCACACTGCTCACAAGAGGCCCACTGCCTACAAGAAGACACACTGTCTATAAAGTGATAAGAATCACAGCCTTGAACTGATTGGAAGCATCTGTATATGCTGGAGTTCAGTTCCGGTTAGGCTCAGTACACTGATCTGCTACACTTCATCTTTTCTCTGTTCTTTATTCTGCTATCCTTTCACATACCGGATCTGTCTTGGTACTTCTGCTCTGTTCTGCTCTTCTTCGCATATATTCTTGACATAGTCACACCCTTCACAACTAAATCCATCGTCTATATATATCCGCACAAGTAATTTCATCACCTTTCTAGTCGGCATCCGGAACAGTCTAGTTTCTTACAAACTCTGTTCTGTTGGCTGAATCCTTGCTCACCAAGCAATGCGGATCAAGCATATACTTGTAGATATCATTAATCATGTCGGCCAAACATGATTCATGCCTTCACAACCTTTATCATCAACAGTAACACATCCGGAAAGTAGTCTGATACTCTGTCAGTCAGTTCATCCTCTGTTTTCACTGTCTCTCAGGAATCTGGTACTCAACTATTCATATCTTTTTCCTTGTCCATCACTGGAGGCTAAATCCTTGGAATATACCACTCAAGGTAGTCCTCTTGACTTCCCCAAATCCGCACTGCACCAAGACACTTCCTCTGAGAGATCCGGACCAATCTGTCAGACCTTGCCACATGCTCTGTTCTTGTTCACCGGACCACAACAATCTTTATTCTAACTTCCGGTAGAGACACACCATGACTTGTGGATATGTGGGATGACCTTTGTTGCCATCAATGACAACAACCATGAATCCATATAGTGTCTCTTACCAACAATCTCCCCCTTTGGCATTGATGGCAACACTTAGTGAAAAATGACTAAGTGTTTACACTATGCTCCCCCTTGGCTGATGCTCTGTCTTTATATACAATTTCTGGAACTCCCCCTTAGTTGGATTCCTCATTTTTCACTGCTCCTCACTCCCCCTTTGACATCAATGGCAAAGGGTAGGGTCCGCACACCAAAATTTTCAAAAATTTTCTATACATAGCCGCATATTTACATACTCACATATACTGAAGAATGTCTGCAAAGGATGTCTGCAATTGGATCATTTCTGTAGCCCAACTTTGCTTCATTCTATCCAAAATTGAAATGTGACCACTCAACAAAAATGCAAAAGCTTCTGCCCGCTTGAGATCTGTCAGATCATTTGTTTGGGCGGTGGTCTGAGCATCACTGATGGCCTCATGCATAGTTTCCAACTTAGGGATTATAATCCTTCTAAGTTCTCCCATCCGGTTAGTGATATTCTTCCTTTCCTTCTCAAGATTCTTTATTTCATTCAAGACTGCAATAGTCTGACATTCTTGATTTATTATGGAGGAAGAGAGAGGATCAAAACTTTGAGATAAGCTTTGTAGCTTGTCCTGTTCCTCTTTTATTTTCTTATCAATTGCTGCTGTTGCCTTTGACCAGGATATACAAAATTTGTAAATGTCACCGCCATCCTTAAGAGCATTCTCTAAGCTCTTTATTCCAATACTCACAATCTTCCTATATTTAGAGATTAATTCTAATACTTCTGAAAATCTTTTATCCAAAAATTCCTTCCGGACCTTTTCTTCAGCAGATTTTTCTAGAGATTCAAAATGTGTACTAACACTGCTGACTAAGGTTTTGAGATTACCGGAAGAGGAGGCTGTGGGATCCTTTTGAAAGGATGGCATGATCTTTTCTAGCACTCCAGATGCTACCTCCATAAGCTCACAGTCTTCCATGTGAGATTTCAGCAGCTTCTCTTTGAATTTCTCATTTGCAAATGAGGCTATTTTCATTGTTTGCACCGGTGACAAAGAGTCAAAATCTAATGGTCCTTTTAGCAGGTCCGGTTCATCAATTTCTATAGTGGCTTTGCTCAAAAATTGTTGAACAGTTTGTGCAGTGTCTCTTTCCAGAGACAGATGTTTCTTTTCTTCTACAGTCTTGGAACTGTCAACCTCTTTATCTTCCACCCCTGCTTCCTTCTCCTGTAATTTCTCTTCTTCTTTGGATCCGGAGACTGTAGGGGAAACTGGAGGAGAGATGTTTGTCTGTTCAGGGCCCACTTCTTCCAGAACAGATGATTCCAAATCCGCAGCTGTTTCTGCACCTAAGTCCTCTACAACAGGAAGATTGAACCTTTTGAAGGCCTTCCGGAGGATCTCTTATGTCTCTTGGGCCACTTTGTCAGTCTCACCAAGCATGAGTTGATTCATCCTGGCTTTACTTCTGAACTCATCTTTGCAGTCTTTGAAGATTATGTTCATTGTCTTGGGATCAATTTGAGGATATAGCTGAATAGCTATCTGCTCCCAGATCTCAAGATCTTTTGCATGAGAATTATTCTTTCTTATTTCTAATTCCTTTTCTAGGCTTTTAGGAATAAGAGATATGATCTCAATGAAAGCCTTATTGTATATGTTCAGATATTTGACTGTGGCTTCCTGCAAAATCTTTTGGTCAGCCTCACTGTAGTCATCATAAAATTCAGTCATTGGTTGAAGGTTTCCATCCACCGTGACCGACTTGATTACACTCTCTAGAGACAGAGTGGGCTTTTCAACAGATACCTCTGCCATTTCATCCTTGTCTTGGCCTGTGGAGGGTTTACCGGATCCTTTCTTCTTCTGCTTCTTTATTTCTTTTACTCCCTCATCTGACTCTGTTTCCTCTTCATCCTTTTGGCTTTCATAAGCCCTTGTGGCTTTTGTCTTGGATCTTTTACCGGATGCCTGGACTTCCGGTTTTGAACTTTTGGTTGTGGGAGGTGCAGATCTTTTTGATGATCTAGTCCGGGTGGGAGTTTCAACCGGAACACTTTCTTTACTTTTCTCTTCTTCCTCAGCCTTCCTCCTCTTTTCCCGGCTGGCATCAAGTGCCTCTTTTGAGATGCCTAGGCCTTGAGCAATATGCTCAACTTCTTTTCTTACCTTCCTCTTTATCTCTGGTTCCCTGAGTTCTACATGTATCTTTACACTCAGTTCCTCAAAGGTTCCAAACCTTTCTGCCTTAGGATCTTTGGGCTGGCTTAGCATGTGTTGAACATGCAGCTCTACTATCTGTTCATCCACTTCATACCCCATGGGCATGATCCAAACAGTCCTTGGCTCCACTGCCTCCATTAGACACTGATCTGTTTCAACCATGAAGCATACTGTGTCTTTGTAATTTTCAACAAGGGATTGGGGTATTCTTTCTCTTGCATGCATCATGCTTTGGATGTTCTTGAAGTATCCCCATAGAGCTGTATTTCTTGCTTTAGCATCCCCAAGTCCATGCAAATAGTCTCTGATTTGGATGGCAACCGGTCTGTCATTCTGCCATATCCATCCACTGGATCCGGGAAGCTCATTCATGTAGTAAAAGAAGAGACAAAGGATCAGATTGCCATACTTGAAGGAGTTTTTCTTGTCCTTCTTGATCTTCTGCAGATTTTCAAAGAGTTGGTTCACAAGAAGCTCACACAAGTCATAGTCTGCATTCTCCTTTAACATTTGATAAGCTATGTAGATTGCAGTTCCCGGTACTAAATTTTCCCTACTGGAATGATAGATTTTGTAACCAATTATCATAGCTGCAAATTTGACATCCGGTTTAGTGATGTCATCAACTGTCATAGCTCTCTTGTCAAACTTGGATCCGGTTGCATCACTAACTGTCTGATTTTTGACAGACTTGAGAACAGGTAATCCACCGGATGAGTGCAGACCGGTTACAGCCCTAATTGCATCTTTGGTGATCTTGAAGGGCTGGTTCAACCATAGGAAGTTATCATGTACTCTACTTAGTACATACCGGACCCATTCATCTTCTTCAAAACAGGGGAAATGAATGCACTGTGCAAAGTGTTTGTCCCGGATGGCTTTGTACTGAGGTTTGATCTCAAAGGAGTCATCTATCAATTGTTTGTGATAGATATCCATCATCTTTGATTCTCCAAAGTCTTCAAGATTCGCATGGATGTAAACCCTAATATCTTCCGTATGCAATACACCATGAGGAACACTAGAGAAGGCTCCTAGTGGATCTACCTCCAATGATTTGTAAGGATGTTTCTTGAATGTGGGGCGAGGTCTATCAGAGATCTTAACTATATTTGGAGTAGCCATTCTTCAAAGATTTGCAGTGAGATAATGAAAAACGGAGAATACCTTATGCGCCTTCGGTTTGCACGGAGTGGTGGGATTGATTTCTTTATGCAATGACTTTGGCAGGAGATCTTTGGTGTGCTTGATGAATCTTGTTGCAGAGCTCCACTTTTCGCTTCTTCTTGAGTGCAGAATGAGCAAATGATATTTGAGAAATCCCTTATATTGCTCCGCAAACCCTAATATCTGTTTGCAATAAATGCTTCACCTATATTATTCCGGTTTGCCTTGTCCGGATAGCTTGGAGTATCCCGGATCAGTCCTGATCTGTGAACATCATCCGGATCTTTCAATCATGAATAAATCGAGGTGACACATTGAAAGAACATCCCAAACACTCTGTCCAATCCACAGAATAAGATAGTGCACTTCCGGATCTCTCCGGACCTTTTTGTAATCCTCTGTCATACCGGAGCATCTCCCGGAACAGGTCTGACTTGATCGATCACAGCTTCTTTATAACTCCATGCGGACCTCTGAAATCTTATTTGGATCGTCTCAAGACTTATATCTTTAAACTTTTTACTCCGCATCTTGTGCCACATCAGGCACCACTTGATTGGCTGGGGGAACAGGGTTTTCTTTGAGTCTCCCCCTAAGCCAGAGCTAACTTTTTGATTTTCGGAAGAAATATCAGCACCAGAGTCTGGTGCGGATCCAACCTCTACATTCTCTGAACTTTTCTTCACCCAAATCTTGCTCATCTGATTCCTAACTTCATCCGCATTCATCTTTTGTTTACCCTTGTCTTGATTCTGATTATACACCGGACCTCTTTTGTCCTGATTCTTGCTTCTGCAGACTTTAGCATTATGACCGGACCTATTATAGATTTGGCAAATAATATTTCTTTGCATAATTGACTGATATCCTCTTGATCTGCATTGATTAGCCATATGACCTACTCTATTGCGTGTAAAGCATCTATCTTTGAATGATTTGTTTACTTGCATATTTCTGCATTCATGGGATTTGTGTCCATACCTTTTGCAGTTGAAGCACTGTCCGGAGAAGGATGAATTAATCTGATTCATTCTCTTTCTGCACTGATTAGCTTTGTGACCAAAGTGGTTGCAGCTGTGGCAGTATCCATTGAAAGATGAATATCTTTGAGCATTGGGCTGTCTTACCGGAGGTCTTTTAGGCCTGTTTCTTGGATTTTCTGATGCAAAATTCTTTTGACCGGATCCGGAGCTTTCTCCTTTCTCATATCCCAAACCATACTTGTCATCTGTCCCCTTTTGACTTCCAAGAAGAACTTCAAGTTGAGCAGAACTTATCTTGAATTTCTCTTTATATTCATTTGCTGTTTGAAGGTCTCTTTTGAGAGAGGCAATTTGATCCTCAAGTTTTTCTTCATTATCTTTGGCATCTTCAAGATCAGATTCAAGATGTCTGATAATCCTGTCCATCTGGTGGCATTCTTCTGATTTTTCTTTAAGAGATTGTTTTAGATTGTCTTCAGCCTTTCTTTTTTCTTCAATCTCTTGAGTAAACTTTATAGTTCCTGATTCCATTTCATGTCTTAACATAATGACTTCTTTTGATAACTTTTCACATCACTTGGTTTGCTCAGTCAATTCTTCATTTGTATTGCTTTCTTCACTTTGTCTTGCCAACTGTTGGAGCAGCTCCTTTCTCTTTTTCATAGAGAGACTTAATTTGTCTTTTAATTCTCTCATGAATTCATCAGCCTGTTTGAGTCTTTCCTTTAATTCATTGACTTCAGAATTTGACTGTTCAAGATCCTCAAGGGTAGTCTTGAGTTGCTCCCTTAAACCATATGCATCCATTTGAACTCCCAGATCTTCCTCAAGCTGTTAGGCTCTATTAGGAGGAACTTAGCTCTGATACCAATTGTTGATAACTGAGAGGGGGGGTGAATCAGTTATCCTAATTATTTCCTTTTTGAACTTTCTTATTAATTAATGCAGCATTGAATCAAACACAAAAACATTACCATGAAATAAGAAACACATGACACAGTATTTTTGACGTGGAAACCCTGTTAAGGGAGAAAACCACGGGGTGATTAACCCAAAATTATTCTCTGTTAGAAGAATAGGAAATTACAAAATGGCACTTGCCAATTAGGGCTCACTGCCCGAGCACACTGCTCACAAGAGGCCCACTACCTACAAGAAGACACACTATCTACAAAGTGATAAGAATCACAGTCTTGAACTGATTGGAAGCATCTGTATATGCTGGAGTTCAGTTCCGGTTAGGCTCAGTACACTGATCTACTGCACTTCATCTTTTCTCTGTTCTTTATTCTGCTATCCTTTCACATACTGGATCTGTCTTGGTACTTCTGCTCTGTTCTGCTCTTCTTCGCATATATTCTTGACATAGTCACACCCTTCACAACTAAATCCATCCTCTATATATATCCGCACAAGTAATTTCATCACCTTTCTAGTCGGCATCCGGAACAGTCTAGTTTCTTACAAACTCTGTTCTGTCGGCTGAATCCTTGCTCACCAAGCAATGCGGATCAAGCATATACTTGTAGATATCATTAATCATGTCGGCCAAACATGATTCATGCCTTCACAACCTTTATCATCAACAGTAACACATCCGGAAAGTAGTCTGATACTCTGTCAGTCAGTTCATCCTCTGTTTTCACTATCTCTCAGGAATCCGGTACTCAACTATTCATATCTTTTTCCTTGTCCATCACCGGAGGCTAAATCCTTGGAATATACCACTCAAGGTAGTCCTCTTGACTTCCCCAATTCCGCACTGCACCAAGACACTTCCTTTGAGAGATCCGGACCAATCTGTCGGACCTTGCCACATGCTCTGTTCTTGTTCACTGGACCACAACAATCTTTATTCTGACTTCCGGTAGAGACACACCATGACTTGCGGATATGTGGGATGACCTTTGTTGCCATCAATGACAACAACCATGAATCCATATAGTGTCTCTTGCCAACAACTAGGGCATGTCATTTCTGAAGATGGAATATCGATTGACCCAGATAGAATAGAATTAATAAAAAATTTGCAAATACTAAACAATAGGAAAGAATTAAAATCATTTTTTGGTAAAATTAACTTTGTTTGGAAGTTTATCATGGGTTTTGCAGAAATTGTGCAGCTGTTAAATGCCATGTTGAAGAAAGATGCGCAGATGGAGTGGATGCCTGTGGCTAGGGCTGCATTCAAAGATATCAAGGAGGCAATTTCTAATGCTCCTGTATTGGCAAGCCCAGACTACACCAAAATGTTTTATATCTATTCCTTTGCATCCTCCCATTCAACCACGGCTGCCTTGACTCAGAAAGGTGAGGAGAATGAAGAAAGGCCCATTGCATTTATGAGCGCACCTCTGAAAGATTCACAATTAAGATATCTAGATACTGAGAGACAAGCATTCGCATTGATGAGAGCCGTGAAAAAAATTAGACATTACATTCTGTGCAGCCAGATCAAAGCTATAGTGCCAAACGCAGCAGTAAAGATGCTGCTGATGCAGAACGAACCTGGAGAAAAGAGAGCCAAATGGGTCACCACGCTGCAAGAATTTGACATGGAAATCATTCTAATGAAACTAGTTAGAGGGCAGGCGTTGGTGTAAACAATAGCAAACATAGACCCAGATCTGATAAAATAGCAGTATGTGCTGAATTCTCATCACATATCAGACTGGTATGGTGACTTAAGCACCCTTTTGATAGCTGGAAAGTACCCAAATAGGATGAAAGCTTCTCAGAGGAGAGCTTTGAAGATTAAAGCACATAAATATATGGTGCAAAGAGGTCTTCTATTCAAGAAGAACCATGATGGAATTTATTTGAGATGTCTAAATAGAGCTGAAGTAGATAAAGTGTTAACATAACTACAGACAAGTACGGAACCGGTCATGGTTCCCATCTAGCTACAACACACAAGATATTAAGGGCGGGCTATTATTAGCCCATGATGTTCAGAGATATAGAGAGTCACATCAAAAATTGCCACACCTATCATACTACAGTAGATAAGAGAAGAAATCAGGCCAACCCATTACAACCTGTGATTGAATCGAGACCATTTGCATAGTGGGGCCTGGATTTTATTGGAGTCATCAATCCTCCATCCTCTGCAGGACACAAGTTCATACTGACGGTGATAGACTACTATACAAGGTGGACTGAGGCCACATGCTGCAAATTCTCCACAACTGAGGTAGTTATCAAGTTTCTTGAAGAAAACATCATCACCAGGTTTGGAACTCCCTATTCATTGGTATGTGATAACGGCCCTACTTTTTCTTCTTTAAAGTTTTCTAAATGGGCATTTGTATACAGAATTGTTTTAAAGTTTTCTTCAAATTATTACCCTCAAGGTAATGGATTAGTTGAGGATACGAACAAGATTCTATTAGATATAATTAAGAAGCTGATTGTAAAGAGTCCTAGAGAGTGGAATACCTTGTTAAAATATGCATTGTGGGTAGATAGGACCAAGTTTAAAGTCACTTTAGGTAGTACACCTTATCATTTAGTTTATCGGACTGATCCCATACTTCCAGTAAATCTGAGAATACCAATCTGGAAGTTTTCCAATGAGTATTTAGGCTTTGATAATCATAGGGAAGCCAAGATAGTACAAATGTTATAATTAGATGAGAAAAGAGGTCAAGCCATCAAGAAATTTGCCAAACACCAAGTAGTAGTAAAGAGGTGGTTTGATAAGAGGGCAAGAGTCAAGACATTTAGGATATCAGACTTAGTTAAACTATGGTTAGGCCCATTGCAAGTCTCAAAAATAATAGGAGACAACGCCTTTAGACTCAAGACCTTGACTGGAGAAGATGTGCCATTACCAGTTAATGGCCAACATTTGAAACACTACTTCTAGGCCTGAGATAAAGGGGCAGTCCATTTTGTGTAATATAGTGTAGGTAGTGTACAGTTTTTTTTTTTGCTGTTTTCTTTTGTTGTTTTCTTTTGTAGGTTAGTTACTGTATAGTTTTGTTTTGCTTCTTTTTGTTTTGTTGTTTTGTTGTTCTGTTTTTGTTTTGTTGTTTGTATAGTCTATTTGGTTGGTTTGTTTGTTGTCTCCTCAACAGGGATCTTTGTTTTACTTTAGAGTATTAAGGAGCAAACTAACAACCATTCAAAATAGTATAAAATTCAGAATATTTGGGTTGATTATTTGCAATTTATGCATAACTTGTTGTGACTGTCATGAATGTAGAGAGTTGTTTACCCTCTAAAATTTTGTATTCAATAAATATGATTGAGAATTCAAGGAAGGTTTCTCACAATGACACACCTAAAATCCTTGGGTTTGTTGAACCTACCAGTGTAGATATTAGGTGAAAAATCTGAGGTCACCCTTGCTACCATTACAATTCTCAGCTTAGTTTTAGCAAGTGTTCACTCCTTGCATCATGAAGTTACAACTGCAATATCTTGTGAAATCTCTTTCAAAAAATCAATAAAATATAAAATATAAAATGAATAAAGAAGATTATACTAAAAATCCAGATTAAGCCATCTAAGTAACTCTACTGGGGCTATAGATGCTCACTGGCAGTGGGGCTCTACTTAGGAGAATTGTATCAATAACCTTGCCGGGGCTATAGACGCTCGCTGGCAGCAAGGCTCTATCCAGTCGGCTATGAGGGAATATCCTCACCTACATAGGCTAATATCAGTCACTGGTTTGTTCAACCGATCTTCAAGATGAGGATAATTAATCACGTGCACATACTTAAGCTAAAAATGAAAATTCATGCATCCTTATTGAATACCTTAGGTCTCAAGTTGGATAATAATTTACAGGAAAGATAGTTGGGAGTTATGAATTTATTTCATCTAGTTTTCTTGAACACTTTGAATTTAATTGTTTTGTTTGGTTGCTAGTTGTTGTGATGTTCACAACACACCCCATTTTACTCCTTTGCAAAATGAGGACCCCTGTTGTGGCTTTGCTTTTTTGCTTTTGTGTGTTTTGTTTTGCTTGGTGGTAAAGGGAAAAGAGGGTTAAAATTAAAAACTTTGATAGAAATGAAGAAAAAAATGCATTTTCAGTACCAGTGCATGATATGGTTGGATTCCTTGTGAAAAATAAGCTAGGGTTACTTTTTGAACCATCTTAAAATTTGCCATATTTTGCAAGATATGATCATTTTGGTAAAATGTACAAGGGAAGGGTTTGTTGTTTGTATATACAAGTCTGCTTGTATATTGGGTGCTTTATTTTACTTGTATGCATTTACAAATACTTTATTTTCTTCATACATACAAAGTGGACCCGAAGTGGTTTTAGGTTAAAATGAATTGATGTTTCAAATCCACTTTGTATATCACGTTTGTATGTTCGATAGGTCAAAACATACAAGGTAAAATATACAAACACTTTATACATGGTGCGGAATCCAAATATTATGAAATGGTGTTAAATCATTGTATCTTCGCAGGCTTGTATATTTCGGTGGTATGCATTGCAAATATACATTACGCGGACTTGAAGTTTATTAAAAGAGGTTAATTCATTGCATGTATCTGCAATGTATATATCTTACATACACTGCCAAGATACAAACACTTTATGCATTGGGTGGACCCGACGGACTTATTAAAAAAGAGAAAATCCTTGTATATGTTCCGGCTTGCATATTGGCACACACAAGAATAATATACATGCAAGCGCGGATTTGAAAAGTTTTAAAGTAGAGTTAATTCAATGTATATCGGGCTTGTATATTCTTATATACAACCTGATATACATTGCGCTTATACAAAGCGGAATCGAAGAGAAAATCAAAACTGATTTAATCCTTGTATCAAACCCAAGTGTATATCGGAGGATACAATGGAAATATACATACCACGGACGTGAAAGGGAAGTTAAAAGGGGCTAAATCATTGCATATTCAGGTTGTATAAGCAAACATACATCGAAATATACAAGGGGCAGAATCAAAATAGCTATAGAATAGCGTTAAATCAATGTATATTTGGCGCAATGTATATTTCATACATACACTATGATATATAACGAAATATGCATCGTGCGGAATCCAAAAGGTTACGAATTATGGTTAATTCATTTTATATTCTGTGGCTTGTATGTTTCGGAACATACATCACTGTATATACAAGCTGGAATCTGAAGGTGGATTTAAATCTGATTAAACCAATGTATCATGTCCAAAATGTATGTTGAAATATACATTGCTATGCATACAACGAAATATACATTGCAGAACTCAGAGGCAAATTAAAAGTGGTTAATTCGTTGTATGTATATCCGAATGTATATCTAAAACATACAAGGCACCACATACAATGCGAAATCAAAAGGAAAGTAAAATGCGGTTAAATGCTTGTATCACGTTCGAATTGAATATCTAAAGATACAACGCATTTATACATTGAACGGAATTGAAAAAATCATAAATTGGAATTAAGGGCTTGTATATTTTGATGTTTGTATATTTTGATATACAAACTGATATGCATTGTGACATACAAGCCGCAGAATTGAAAAGATTAGAATCTGATTAAAATGTTGTATCACGTCTGGCTTGTATAGCGGATTATACAAAGATTTGGACATGTGAAAAGGGTGGGAAGATAAAGCGATAGGTTTTTGAAGCATTTTGGAGCCCGATTGCATGTTTACAGTCAACGATAGTTGACCTGACTATTTTGGACGCTGTATATGCATTTTTGGGATGCGATTTTCATAGATTTACGGCCCGATACTTGCGTTCACATAGTCACGACTAGATTTGGCAGTTGTTTTTCTTTCTGCAAGTTTATTAATCGATGATACTTATGGCTTATCCATTTTTTGTAGGTTTGCAGTTGAGGAAGGAGCTGAAACTTAATGGCGGTGACATTACGAAGGAGGAAATCAGATCTTAGGAGCAGAGGAAGATAAGGATGAAGGGCAAGGAAGTCAAAGGTCTTCATTGATGAAGACAAAATGCAGTTGAAACATCATCACATCAGACAAACAGAAGTTATTATTGAGCTGCTAGGGTTTCCAAAAGGGCATATTTCACCCAGATTTGATGTATGCTCAGAGATATTTTGGGAGACTGGTCACCAGCATTTATTGTTGTAACCAGAGGTTTGAACCAGGGTTTAAATTATGTTTTTTTTTTTTGGGTTGTATTGAGGACAATCAAAAAGTCTATATATTGTACCTCTATACACTGTAAAACTTTACACAGGGGCTACATAGAGATTTGTAGTAGTAGGAATTTGTAGAAGTAACATTTAGAATAAAGGGACCTTTTAGTTTAGAAGTAGAAGAAGGAGGTCACCTGTGTCTTAAATAAGGAATGCGTGGAACATCTGGCTTCCTTACTGTATCTATAAAGCTTGTAAGTTTTCTGTAGTTTGATCATTGAAGCTAAGAGTCATTCAGACATTGTAAATCTTATATGACTGTCTGTTTCTAATACAATTGAGTCTAGAATTCTGCATCTATCTTTTGAGTGTTTTCTTGCTCTTCATTGTGTTTGAAACATTTTCTCTTAGAGCTTGCAATCTTAGGTGTATGTTTGTGAAAATGCTCAGAATATACATTTAAGGTTTTTGTCTGTGGATTTGATCAAGTTACTATATGATTTATAAAGTGCATAACAAAACAATTAGATCCTTTGAATAGAGTGAATGAACTGTAGATTATGATGGTGTAGATTGTCATTGATGTCAAAAAGGTCTTGCAGAAGGTAAGTGCAAGAGGTTGATGCTTCATATGTGTGTTCATGCTTCATCAAGGGTTGTGTGAAGTTGTTGACAGGAGTTGTCATATCATAGCTTGTTCAGTATGGTAAAGTGTTGTGTCATTCAGATTGAGTTGATGATAATATTGATCAGTGAAAATGTTGCTTTAAGGATATCAATTGTGTTTGTGCAAAGTCTTCTTGGTTTACATGCATGTTCATATTCAAGAAATATTGACACAGGTGGTTGATCATGTTCTTGCCTTACTTTATCATTGGTGTTACAATGTATGTTTCAATCAATCTTGGTTTGACAAAGTTCACATGCTTCAGTTTTACAAGACCAGTGCAGATCAGGTATTTATGTTGGAGGTTTCACTTTGTGTGTAGTACTTGATCAAGTCTTTATCATCATTTTTTAAGGGCTTTGTGAAGCTCTAAAATCTACATCCTTAAGCCATCACCAAAGTTTCTTAATGTTGATGACTTGGGATCGATGGGTTAGTCTCTCATGCTCAAGCAAGAAAAAGCACATTAAAAAAAAATTAAATTTGAAGTAGAGAAAGGGAGCTTAATTATTGAGCATTGAAATTTTTATGAGGAGCATGTTTAATACACAAGGCATCAAATGTGGTGAGCGGTCATCAAATAACTTGAATATTTTATAAAGCTTTGAAGAGTTTTTCAAATGTATCTAAACCTTATGGAGCCCAATTTGAATATTCTTAAGGAAAGCATATTTTAAATTCCAAGGGAATTGCTTTTATTAAAAAAAAGAAAAAAAAAGAGAACAAAGTGGAGCCCGATGCATTTTAATTTAAAATATGTCTTGATAAGTAAAAAGGCATCGAGTTGCCTTTTTTAGGGGAGTATGTAATATATTTTTTTTAAGTTTCTATTATGCCCAATCACTAAGCCTTTTTTATGGCTTTAGTCTATTGTTTAGAAACTTTTCTCAAAACCACTATGTGGTCGGCCATATGCATGATTTTTTAAAATGGTAAAAGCTATCAAGTTTTTTGTGATAATTTTTTTTTAAAATTAGAAATTGCTTTTTCTAATTTAAAGTTTCTTTGAGGAGATCTTTTCAAGGCAATCAATTCCATCAGAGAAATAATTTTCTTTCTTAAGGCAGATTTTATTGGTGAGTTTTTTGAGGGACTAAAAAGCTAAGAAGGAGATTTTTGTGATATTATATTTTTTTATATAAAGGGGAAAGTTTTTTTTGATATTATTCTTGAGAGTAATATGCAAGGAGTTAAATGATTTTATTTTGAAAATCATTTTGAGAAGACAAAGAGAGTTCAAGATGAAATTAAAGAATTTGAAGAATATTTTTTTTTGTTTTGCAATCACGGAATGTATTTTTGCAGAGAAGATCAAGAGCTTGGAAATGTGTTATTGTAGAGAAGATCAAGAGTTTGGGAATGTGTTTTTGTAGAGGGAAATTGTAAAGTTTTTGAAATAAATATGCATAGATAAATATGAAGATATATATTCTTGGAGAAAATGGTTTTTGCAGGTGAAGATGAATGGATCAGAGAAAAAGGAAATTTGAAGATGAAATAAATTATTTCATATCAATCTGATTTAATTCTAAATAATATTATTATTGTAATTTATGAAGAAGAAATTGCAAGTCTTTGAAGTGCAAAGAAAATATGAAGTATTTTTGAAGATATATTTTGAAAAATAGAGATTCCAACAGGGAATTGAATGGGTGCATTAAATGGAAGACATTTACAGATATAAGGGCAAAAATAAGATATTGAAAATCATTGAATTTGTTTTTCAGAATATGAAAGGTTTTATGCTCACTAAAATAGATTTGCAGGACAGAGAATTTGAAGTGACCATATTTGCAAATGCAAGAATATCAAGGATTGAAATAGTTGTGGAGTGAAGACAAAATATGAATAGTCATCTTGTATATATTGGCTTGGCAGATGGATTGATAGAGAGTGGATCAGGATACAGGATTGATCTTGAATATCTGAGTTTGTACATGATTTGGGTTGATGAAAAGAATGGCTATTTGATATACACATGGGAGAGAAGAAGTGTTTTGTATTGAAACAGAGAAACCCTCTGAGTTTTTAATTTGTTTTGTATTAGGGGTTGGTGCTCCTTGAAGTTGGTGCTTCAAAAGAATTAGGGGTTGGTGCTCCTGGAAGTTGGTGCTTCCAAACATTGTAACCAGTGAGGTTTTCACTTAAGCCAGTGAGGCAGTTTTGAGTGGTTTTTTACCCAAGAAGGGTTTTCCACTCGTGAAAAGCATGTGTCATGTTTAATGTTGTTTTTCATTTGTATGTGTGTATATTAGTTCTCTGCTTATTTTCACATCCTTCATTATTAATCTTGTGCACAAATAATTAATGTATTCCCCTTTATTTGTTCTGTAAGAGAAAGTTTGCAAGAAGTTTTAAAAAGATTTGAAAATTCACACAACACTGATTCACCCCCCCTCTCAGTGTTGTCCTTGACTCCTACAGATTAGATATTTCTAACTTTTTTGAACTCATCTGAAAATACTTAGCTTAAAACGTAGAAATTTGAAGGAAATTTGTCTCATATTTGAAAAGAGCACGCATAATAGAGTTTGAAAGTAGACAGTTTTCATAAATATTTAAGAGAGGAAAGCTGCAATAATTCAAGAAGACCATTCGAAAGTTTTGTAGCATAGTAAATATTTTATGCAAAAGGAATGAACAACATATTGACATTTATTGATCTTTTGCATAGTTTGAGTCTAGTAAACCAACAAGAAACCCTAAACTATGTAAGGCTCCTTGAACATTACAGCTTCACATTGACCAACTGAATTTGCCCAACAGGTCAAGACCTGACCATATTAAACTTGGGATTATGTGAATCTTAACCGATTCCTTCATATCTTTCAAGTCAGTTTTGGTTCATTTTATGTGAATTTTAACTAATTGTTATGATTGCATCAAAACCATCATCAACAAGCATATTAGCAGCAGTAGGTATATGAGATGTGGTATCCACATGGGATGTAGTGGATTGCGATGGTTGTGAAGCTTGGACTGTTGGTGTTGCTTGGATAGTTTGGGAAGCTTGCTCACTATGGGATATGGGGATAGCTTGTGATGTTTGGGGCATTTGCACTTGGGCCACATGGATAGCTTGTGTTACTTGAGACATTGAAATAGTCATGGTAAGAGAAGGAGTATGTTGAGGAACATGAAAAGGTGGAATATTTAGATTTTGTGAAATGAATGGAAGCACATTGGTTGGCATTATCAAAGGTTCTAGAGTGTGCTCTGAGCATGGTGGATCAAATGAAGTAACAATAGGCATTGAAAGAGATGTGTTGGAAGATGGATTTTGATATGGTATGGGATGGTGTGACTATAGTGGATGGTCCCTTTGCAACAATAGCAGGAGTGTTTGGATCATTTTCTCTAATAGCGGATATGTCAAAATCTCTTGGTAATTTAGAGCACATGTGAGTAAGTTACAAGAAGTAGCGATTAGGCTCAAATAAGACAAGTCTCTCAACTTGATCCCATACATGTGTATCCTAAAATTTTGATAAGTCTTCTTGGGATTGTTCCTCATAAGTCTCCAAAAATGTTTGAGGTTGCACTTGTTGTGAAGATGACTCTCCAATGGTATACCCATGGGGCATAAACATATGAGGAGGCATACAAGTCGTAAATTCAGTCACATCTCTAAGAGGTGTTGATCTAGATTGTTGCATCTTAGCTTCCATCTCAACTTGCAATTTGGCTTCCATTTCAGCTCACAATTTGCTTCCATTTCAGCTCTATATTGACTCCTAGTTTGAGGCATGATGAATGATGTTGAAAATGGAACCTTAGCTTCTCAAGGTTTTGAGACCTAAAACGATGATGGTTTGCTAATTATTTGGTTGTTGGTTGTTGGTTGGTTGTTTGATTTGATGTTGGGTTGCTTGGTTACTTTGTTGTTGGTTGGACTTCCCTAAAGAATAGCTCACACACTCAAGGGAAAAGTTGTTTTCTAAGGTTGGTTTGTTGTTGATGTTGCTAAAGCTAAAGGCAAGAGATGATGTTTTGCTAATTGATCAGATTGATTAATTTGATGTTTGGTTTGCTGATTTGGGATCTCAAGAAGATGAAAATCTCACTAAGTTCAATTGGTTGGTAGACTCAAAGCAAGAGACAAAGTCTAGGTATCTTCTAATGATCAGAGAAAGGTCTGAAAGCTAATGCTGAGGCTAAGCAAGATAGAATTGTAGTTGATTCGGCTGAGTCACTAAGAGTTACTACTATTTGACCACATGCGACAAGTAATAGCTCATATGCGGCTTAGAAAAAGCCAAAAGTGACTGGTAATATCTTAAATACGATATGATTTTGGTTCAGATAATAGGCTACAGTGTTAACCAGAGGCAAGCCAATTTGCTACAAGCGACCAATATTGAATCAAAAGTGATTTACTATTGATCAAAGGTGACGCAGTTTAGAGCAGAGGTGGTTGACTGTTATTTAAATGTGATCCAATTTAGGCAAAAGGCTATTGACTGTTGTTTAAAGGTGATTCAATTTAAGCAAAAAGTGACTGAGTGTTGTTTAAAGGCGATCCAATTGTTTGTATGGGGGCAGTTTAAGCTCAAAAGTGACTGTGTCTGTCAGGAAATATATCTAATTTGTATTTTTTGACAAGAAAATAGTAATTGCAGTCACTCACACTCACAACAATCACAAACTTGTACAACCTAGGCTAGGAAAGGACTGTATTTGTTGAGTCCCCTAGCCATGCTTATTCAAAGAGGATAGCTTTAGGATCTTAGTAGCACCGGCTCCTCTCCATGGCACACACTTCTCACATATATCAAGATCTAGGTTTCCCAAGGCTCATCCCCCCACCAAACCTTAGGATTGTCCCTGCTATCTCTTCTAAGAACCACGTGAATTAGGGTAGCTTCAAAGGTCCCACATTTTGCGTCAACAAATAGAAGGTTTTTGGATACTACACAAAGTTGCCAATAAGGGTATTCGTTTGGGTGGCTATACGTGCAGCAGTGCTATTCTCCGTTATGGAGTCTCCCAACCTTCAAGGGTTATGCCTTGGAGGGTTTTGGGGGAGGTTGGCTATCGGTATAACACAACAACACCCATTGTTTGTGGCTTTCAACACAAACACTTTTCTTATATAGTGGTTCGGAAGGACTTGGCTTTAGCCCATTACCGCTTGGGTCATATCCCTTCTCACACTGGGAAGGTAGGCCCTCTAAAGAAAATAACAAGTTATCATACACCCTAGATCCATTTGATAGGCAAGGGGAGAGGATACTTTTGTTATTAAATTTGGGTTACAATCAAACACATGCAAGCAATCAAAAAAGATAAATCAAGCACGGAGCAAGCAATGATTCTTTTTAAGCACCAAGCCCAAATGTTCCTAATTTAGTGAAAAACCACAAGTCTTGGACCGATCGAAGCTACAACAGATATGTTAGTAGTTTGATAACCTCCTTTTCTTGGACAATTGATAAGGTGCTGCACAAATACCCAATTAGTAGCCAAAAAATCAAAGTACAAATGATAAGGACTAAAAATGACACAGTTTACCAAAGGCAATCAACTGTTGATCAAAAGTGAACTGTATTCTGTCATAGGTGAAATGTTATAGACCAGAAGTGATGTTGATAATGCTAGATACGGATTGATAAAGATCATAAGTGATGTGAAAAAGAAAGAAGCGACTGATTATGGGTCATAAGTGACTCATATCTGCAAGAAAAATATAATGCCACAAAAACCCTAGTTTTACAATAAGTGATTCAAATAAAGGCATAAGCGACCACAGTTAGCTTATAAGCAATGCAAAATAGATAGTAAGTGACTACTATTTGCTCATAAGCGATCCAGGAATGCTAAAAGTGGCAAGTTTCAGCCTAGAAGTGATACGTACATTTAGACAGTGACTGGTTTTTGTTCTAAAATGACTGGAACTTGCTGTAAGCGCTCAGAAAATCTGATCTTCACAAAAATAATTTCAAATAGCAAAGTTAATCAAGTACATGAGTCCCATTGGGCATGCTAAAATCACCTCATAAAAAGTACTTATGTGTGCTTGTGTACATAAAAAGTACTACATGTGAAAGATATTAAATAAAAGATGTGGTACCACTTATCTTTTTTAAATGAAAGAGGCACATATGTCGGCTCATGAGATAAATGATAAGAGAAATTAATTAAATAAATAAAATTTATTTAATTAAAAAAATAGAAGAATGAAGATAATTAAATAATTAAAGATTGTTTAATTATAGATTAGAGGAAATAGAAGAAATAACTAATGAATTAATTAAATAAATATAAATTTATTTAATTAATAGAAGAAACAGATGTGTTAAGGATATTGCTCAAGTGTGTTAGACAAATTCAAATGATGGATAATGCGATATTTGAATGCTAATGGTAATGAGTCAATTTTGGGTGTCTACAGTAAGTTTTAGTTGCATCAACAGGGTGAAATATTCCATAGCTCATGAAGTTTTATAGAAATTTTTGTTACTTGATGTTTTGGATGAATCTTGAACTAAATTAATTCTTAAGTAACTTAAAGTATCTTCAAATAGAACCCTTTACTCTTGTACTAATTGAGAAAATATTTACAACTTTGGAAGTACCAATAATTTCCATTTGTGTTTTTCTATAGCTATAGTCGCATTGACTTTCAATTAGTGTTACAATTATGTCTAATCGTGAGTACAAGATCGTGATGGGCAAAACAATGTTTGATTTCTTACATACATTATGTCTGCTTTCCTAATTGACATACATATAGAAAAACATTCATAGTCTTCAAACTATTTATCCTTTTTCAAATCCATAAGATATGCCACATTCTAGGATTTATTGGCTATAGGTTTAAAAAGAAGTATTAAATTTCATATATTTTTTAAGAAGTTAGGTTGGTCAGAAAACTATTTTTTAATATTTAAAAGAGTCATAGTAAAAATTTCATTAAAAAAATTGATTTATTGAAAAAAAAAAGTGTCAAATCTACTCATGTGTCCTTTACTTAAATCACAAGATAGGAGGGAAAATATTTTCTTTTTCTCATACTTAGGTTGGCTGGAATGACACATAGTTTTTATATTTTCTGAAAAAATTAGTAGTGCCTCATTGAAATATCCAATATTCACAAAAAAAATATATATTTTTTTTTAAAGTAGTAGACCATAAAATAAATTCAATTTTCTACAACTTTTATTACTACCTTATTTTGACATTATGTAGATAACTCATTCAATTTTTGATGTGAAGTGACTTAAGTATCTTTTTACCATTTTCATTGCCACCAAGGGGTATTGTTTGTCCCGTCATGGTCCTACACTCACCCAATTGCCACAATTCCAACATTGAATATCATCCAAGAATTACAAAATATATTTCAGTTTGGGGTTTTATTTTGATCTTATGAATTACTTAATACTCTCGAGGTTTCTAAAACCATATTTTATCTTATATGAAAATAATGCAATGCTTTATTTGGAATGCTACTATATCTTTTTGGGGTAAAAAGTGAAGATTTACCTATACTTTCATTAATACTATATTAAAATATAAAATTTGAAGGCCCCTGTAAGCCATATGTATGCACAAAATACCTAAAATCTACATACAGTAGAAATAGGCATAGTGTCCATAAGCCAAAAATACATACATATCTAATAGCATGATGCATCCTAGCTCCCAAAGAATAAATACAAATATAATTTATTATGCACCATGAGAGCTAGAGTTGGTAGGTAGAGGCAAGGTGGCAAGAATAATTAGCGAAACCATAGGTGATGGATGTGGTTCTTGATCTAGAGCATGTAGCCATATGAAATGAATGTCACTGAACATCTCCTTAGCATTAGAGTATAGGTTTGGCAGTAACTAAAACTAGCATGCATTCAAATCCATATTCAGGGTGTTCATGCACCCATTATTGAGTCCCTTTTGTATGGCCTAGTATACACATGCTACAACAAGAAAGGATAAAAGAAAATCTATAGGAGAAATAACCCCAATTGGAGCCCACCCCTCAAAAATATCATAGATTTTCACTTCCTTCTTTTGATTTCTCGAGGAAACTAGGTATTTGTGAATATACCCAAAAGCCAAGATGTCAACATAGTTTGTATCCTACACTAGATCCATAATGTTGGAGAGGAATATGGCCACAATGTTAGAGAACATAAAAACTTGAGGGAAGTCACACAACAACATGTCACCAAACATAATTATGATTTCACACTCAATGTGAAGGCAACGACTATCAACTACATGAGTAAGCTTTGATAAATCATATGTTCCAACCTCCAAGGTTTCCCATTTCTCAGATGGAAGGAGGATGTGGCAATTCTTTACTAACAACTTCATGGATTCCATAGAAAGGAAGAAAAGTAAGATGATATGGAGAGTGGCACAAGAAAACAAGATAGAGAAATAGTGAATTAAAACCCAAGAAAGTGAAAATAAATGAGTAGGCAATGAGATAAATAGAGATAAGAAGACCATAAATGAATGAAATAATTTCCTCCAATGAGAAAAAGCTAAAATGAGCTAGAAGAGAATGGTGGTGGCTCAAATTAAAGGCAAGATCCTGACAATTGGCACAACCAAGATGAAATAAATAAAAATAAATATCAACATGTTGTGAGATGGACAAATAGATAGGTAGAGTGCACGTGGATAGCCAAAGGTGGGTATGACACTTATTTAAGGCAATGAATAGTCATCACCATGTCATTAAGTGGATCTTGTTCCACATCATCATTCAACAAGAAGATTAAAATTTAATCTACCATTTACATGGCTAGTGATGGGTTGGTCAATTTCTCCTTTTCAATGATGTTGTGAAGTGGTAAATCTTACACTTTCAATTTTGATAATATAAATCCAACTCAAGAGATTCCTAAAGATCCCAATGTGAGTAAAGAACAAACTGAACAATTAATTAAAGGAGTGGAGCATATAGAATCAGAAAAGGGGGAAGAGAGGATAGTTTTTGAGAATGAGACTTCAGTAGTGAAATTCAAGTGCAAGTCTTGGGTAAGGATGAGGTGGAAAAAGGTATTGATTTGGTTCTGAAGGATTTATTTGTTGAGAAGCTAGAAAAGGTAGAGGTGCTAAATAATTTAGTAGATAACTTCCTAAGGAAGTTTGGTAATGAATTTATTGAGGAAACCATGGAAGAGGTCTTATCGGAAGATCTAGATACAAACTGTATTGAAAATCTATCTATCTCAAAATTTGAAGTTGTAAGGAAGTTTGATAAATCCTTCCAATACCAATGAAAACAAAAAGGTAGAAGATCAAAATTTGCAAAGACACGGGAGGAGATTATTGCAGTTCTTCTATCAACTTTAGATAGGAATCTTAGAAATTCTATGAGGAGCGCTACATGCTCTCCTTAGGTTCAATGAAGATTCTATATTGGAATGTTAGGGGCTTAAATGCCCCTAACAAGCAGTGCTTAATCAAGCACCAAATAGATGTATGTAAAGCAAATATATTAATTCAAGAAACAAAGGTAAATGGTGATAATGCTAAAGAGTTATTTGAGTAGTGGGATAGTTGTAATAGTTGGTTTATTGGTTCTTCTAATATAGAATGGGGCTTGGAAATTCTTTGTTCTCTAAAGTGGGTCAAAATTGAGAAGATTTTTGAAGGTAATACACATATGCTAGGGAAATGCTATAGTCTAATTTCTTATTTTCAATTCTTGATTTTAACACTTATGGTCTTGGAAATCCTATTTAGAAAAAGGATTTGTGGGAGTCTTTATCTAGAATGTTGGAAAATTTAAAACAAGACTTATTTATACTGGGTAGTGACTTTAATGTGATTTATAAATCTAAAGAGAAGTTGGGTGGAGTGTCCTAGGTTTCTAAATCTCTGGCAGATTTTGTAGTTTTTGTTGATTTTAATGGACTCTTTGATGTTCCTTGTCAAAATGGAATGTATACTTGGTCAAATAGGAGACCACACTTCTCATTCATAGTAGAGAGGCTTGATAGGTTCCTATTATCTCCTTCCTGTTATGTCAAAAAATGTCCCCTTGGGGGCTTTCCCTCTTAAGGTTTAGCTCACGGGTCCTTAAATTGCATTTAGAGCATCTTGCATGTTAATTTTGACTCCCAATGAGAAAACCCTAAAGTCTTATAGAAAATAGGACCTAGGGGGTGCTATTTTGATGATCGCTGAATAGAAATGAGGGGGTGGACTTGGGCACTAGCATCCTAGTCCTGCCATATTTTGGGTGTACCCTAAATTTAAATGTCAGTTTTATGACTATTATTTAGGTCTTATGTTGACATCTCAAGTTTGAATTATGAAATTATTAGTGGGAATCTTTGTAGTTGCATATATAAGCATGATTAGGTTTCATTTTCAAACTAGATGGGCATTTTGATTGAAAAGCTTATGTTAAAGTGATTCAAGGCATTCATTGTGTTGCAGACCAGTACTTTGTTGTTATTGTGTTTGTATTTGTAGATTTGACTCCATCTCCTCATGGCATGAAGAGCATCTTCCTTCCATGAGAAATACACTTCAAGGTGATATCTATTGTGTTTTCAATCATTTATCATTTGGATTTTTTCTTCTATCCCATCAGGATATGCACTCTTATCTGACAACGGTGTTTGGAAGACTTGAATGTCTCTCTGGGGCTTGACCGAGGCAAGTCTTAAACACCACAACCCCCTACCACACTCCTTTATGATTGCAGGTCACAGGTACTAAGTTTTATAGAGTGGAATTGTAGAAAGGGAGTGGTAGACAACAGAGGTTCAAGATCTAACAAGCAGATGACTCCAGTGAACATTCCTTGACTAGGGCATTAGTCCCTATGTCCTACATTTTCTTGAGGTAGAAACTAAAGATACAGTTCAGATCAGTGTCGGGAGAAGTTATAGATTTCATGACAAAAACTGCACCTTAGACTAGGGCGTTAGTCCCTATGTCCCTGATTGTTTCGCTTTCTGGACTTTGAAAAATAGTGAGTTAAATATCTCTGTCCTTCACCTTGGTCTGAACGGATTTGTCGTAATTTGATAATTTGCTTATTGTTTCACATATTTAGGGTTTTAAGTGAAATTAAGAATTAAATTGAGATATTGTGTGATACATCTGAGCTTCTGCATCATTCCAAGTGGCAGCCTAACCTGATAGGTGAATGCTCCTACTAGTGGAGATTCAACTCGGTTGATATGCCCTTGAATGTTTGGTGTGAAGGGAGGATTTACCTTTGAAACTTAAACCAAAACATTTCCCCCCTTTTTCACCCTAAACATTTTGGTGAACCCATGTTTTTGGACTTTTTGGCATCTTGCTAAGTTTTGTTTGATAGATTTGCATTCATTCATCTTATTGTATTTGAAAAAGTACAAAAAATTGAAAAATTTAAAAAGAATGGCATCTTAGGCTTGTATTTTAGCATAATTTGAATTATTTGGAATTTAATTTCATTAAATTTCTATCATTTTCATTAGATTTTATTTAAATTATAGAAATTCATCATGTAGTATTCACTTGCATTGCATTTCCATGCTTAAATTGATAAAAATTGCTTGAAATTGTCCATTTTTCATAAAAACCTAGTTTTGCATTAGCTAGGGTTTCTAGTAAAAATCTTGATTCAAATTTTACTACCATTTTCAAACAATCATTAGGACTGATTTCTAATTGTAGTGTTGCATCATAGTGGTTTCCTTCCAAAATTTCATGTCTAGGGTTTGAAAACCTTGCATTTTCACTAGATTTGGCTTTCTTGTTTCTCTAGAATTGCATCACAAGAATGTTGTAAGGGATTTTTATTCATTAATTGGCTGTTATTAGGGTTCTTATCTTCTTCCCCTCCTCAAATTTCTTACAACACCATTTCTATTAGGCCCTTGCATTGAAAATTTGTGAAAATTTGCATATTTTAGCTATATTTTCACTAGGGTTTGACTTAGATTGGCACTATAGGTGTGTTGTGACAGATTTTATTGCATTAGCTGATTAATATTACTGTTATAATCTTCTATCCATCACAATTTTCCTGACAACACCCTTTCTCTTACTCATTTGCATTGAAAATTGTTGAAATAATTACATATTTTAGCATGTTTTCACTAGATTTTGACTTGTCATCACTCTAGGTTTGCATCAAAAGCATGTTGCGAAAGATATTACTACATAATTGGACTATTATTAGGCATATTATTTTCTATCCCTCTTGAAATTTTTCAAAACACCTTACCTTTCATTCATTTGCATTGATAAAAGTTTAAAAATCAAGCATTTTAGGCCATTTTCATACATACTTTGCATTTGTTCTTGTATAAGTTTTGAAAACCTTTTGAAATCTGATTTGGAATTAATTTGAAAACATACACATGGATTCTCACTACAAAAATAATTCTAGGCTTCCTCCTAGGCCTCATTGGAAAAGAAGAGCCCCTGAACTTGAAATAACATTTACACCTCATGACAAAGAAGTGGTAGATACTGAAGGGCCTCTTTACATTACAGTGAAAATAATGGAAAGACCTATGGTTGGAACTATTATAGAACCTAATTGCATGACTAATGTGGTTATGGAATAGTTTCTCCTTAGACATGATTTGGCACAAGATTATTACCAACTGTCAGATTTGAGAATTAAAACACATAATGGAGCTTTGATGAACACATTTGGAAAAATAACCTTGTTGGTCTCGGTTTATGATAAAGCCGTGGATCAATTATTTGATGTTATCCCCTTATCCGACATCTTCCATGTAAAACTAGGACATCCATGGCTTAAGGCTATGAATGTCATTCCTTCAACTATTCACAAATGCTTAAAATTCCCTTTGCATGGAGAGATCTATACTATCCATTGAAATTTAGATCAACCTCTGGCTAAGATAAAGAACTTGACTCTTGATTACTTTTGGCCTCAACCTAATATTGAACCTAAGCCATGAAGAGACCAATCCTTCCTAAATTGCAGATGATACCAAGCAAAACAACTAGCTAGAGTGGCCAAGCCTCCTTTACAAACAATTAGAGAAGAACAACAATTTGAAGATCCTCTTAGAGCAAAAGAAAAATGACAAAATGACATAAGAATTACACAAGATTATTATGAAATGATGAGATAATTGGTATGATAGATGTGGATAAGGAAAAGTTTCATAACTCACCTCATCCATGGAAAGATGGTATCTATGATGAGGTACCTCCCCCATCATCCTTACAAGGATCGAGAGGTTTTCATCAGCATAAAAACATCCCACTTAGACCAATTAAATTTGAACATGGTACTTCCTCCTCTAATGTACAAAACCCAACGGAAAAACATGGCAATGCCTTTGAAGAGATAAGTAGTAAGACAAGAAGGAATAGACAAGAAAAATAAAGGAGGAGAAGAAGACAATCTTTTTCCCAACGACTTGCAACTCAACAAGAAAACATTCAACCTAACATTAAACCAAACATAGAAAACCTTAACACTGAACAATTGGAAGATAACAGCAATAGTTGGGCTATGGTACCTTACACACCTCTTTCCTCTAGCATTTGAGATTGGGAAGGATGATTTGCTCGATGACAACCCTTAGTTTGGTTGTCCCTATAGGTAAGTATTTCTAACCCTTTACCTTTGTGTTGTGTTTCCCCTGTGATGTGCTATGTGTTGCTTAGGTCCCCTAGGATTACCCTTGATACTCTCGTAAGGTCAAGGATATCGGGAGACCACCTTTGTTGTGATGCTTCTTCTATTTGTATCATCATTCTTCTATATTGCCTCTCCTCTATTTTCATTGTTGTGTGTTGTGTCTTATGGACATTGCGTCGTGGTTGGTGACCTTGGGGTACCCTCCTATGTGATCATCCCTAAGGCACTTGTTTCTCCTCTCTTGATTTATTGTTTTCCTTCCTCTAGTGGTTCTATCTAGCTAGCGGATGATGAAAAACATATTATACTGATGTGGACCTAGTGTCCCTTCGGTGAGAAATCAAAAAATAGACCTAGTCCATGTATGATGATGGGGTTGATACATATTATCCGACGCTTGGCTAGTAGAATCACTCTGTGTGATCTTTATGTTATCTTATCACACTTACAAAACATAATAATATTGTTTCTCCATGCTCTTTGTCTATCTTGGATCTTGCATTCCTCGGTTCTCTATGTGAATGATCATATGCATTATTGTTTATCATGATTATATGGATGCTAACACCTCTTCTTGTAGGAAATTGTGTGTTTGTGGAACATTTGGTGATTGTAAAGTACATGTCACCTCTGGGGGCATGGGCTTTGCAAGAACTTGTTTTCCCTTGTGTGTTTTCTTCCTACCTTAATGTGCTTGATATTGGTACATGATATCAACCACCTTAAGGTGGGGGCATATTAAATGTAAGTTGTCTGATTTAGATGATAGCAATTGTGTTTGTAAAGCTTGAACCAATTGCAATCATTTAAGCCCTCTATAGAGGTGGGATATCACATATATCCTTTTTATCTTAAGCCCTTTACAAAGGCAAGGATGGTCTATTTCTCAAGGAGATTGCACAATCCTATCATTTTCTAAAAGTCCTTTGTGGAGATAGGGAGTAGATCTGAGACTATCTTAACCCTTAAGTGTGTCTTCGGTGATTGTTGTGGTGAAGCACAATCATTGGTGTGTGCCTGTAATGTGCTTGAGATGGCTGCAAACCTAGCAATAGGCTTCTATCATCGCTTGTCTATTGTGTTTTCTCCATGTCTTCTATGTGTGTGTGCATGGCGTGTTTGTTCGCAAGCATAGTATTAAAGACTGGTGGCGATGAGTCCCTCCTATGCTTTGGGATTTGTATGGCATGCTTGATTTTTATGGCATGTTTGTTCTCAAGTGCAGTCTTAAAGGCTAGTGGTGATGAGTCCCTCATACACTCTGAGATTTTTATTGCATGTCTATTACCCCATATGTAGTCATAAAGACTGGAGGCAATGAGTCCCTCCTGAATTTTGGGTTGTGTGTTTAGTTTCCTTGCACTTGCATCTGCATTTCATATATGAGAAAAAGAAAAAGAAAACAATCACTGCATTCACTGTATTCACTATGTTTTGTGTGTCTTCAATTTTGTTTTCTCCATGTTTTGCATGACTATAATTGTCTTCTTCATGTTTTGTGTGCCTGTTACTATCTTCTATGTGCTTGGCGTGTCTTCACTGTGCTTCATGTGTTTGTTTTGTTTGTTGACCTTACTTTAATATGTGTAATGGCCTTACATTTATACATACATTAAAGTGGGGGCTAAATGTTATGTCAGAAAATATCCCCTTGGGGGTTTTTCCTTCTTAAGGTTTAGCTCCCAGGTCCTTAAATTGCATTTAGAGCATCTTGCATGTTAATTTTGACTCCCAATGAGAAAACCCTAAAGTCTTATGGCAAATAGGACCTAGGGGTTCTATTTTGATGATCCTTGAATAGAAACAAGGGGGTAGACTTAGGTGCTAGTGCCCTAGTCCTGCCCTATTTTTAGTCTACCCTAAATTTAAATGTCAGTTTTATGACCATTATTTAGGTCCTATGCCAACATCTCAAGTTTGAATTATGAAATTCATAGTGGGAATATTTGTAGTTGCATATATAAGTATGATTAGGTTTGGGCATTTTGATTGACAATCTTACATTAAATTGATTCAAGGCATTCATTGTGTTGCAGAGCAGTACTTTGTTGTTATTATGTTTGTATTTGCAGATTTGGCTCCATCTCCTCATGGCATGAAGAGTGTCTTCCTTCCATGAGATCTACACTTCAAGGTGATATCTATTGTGTTTTCAATCATTTATTATTTAGATTTTTGCCTCTATCCCATTGGGATATGCACTCTTATTCAACAACAGTGTTCAAAAGACTTGAATGTCTCTCTGGGGCTTGACCAAGGCAAGCCTCTAAGCACTGCAACCCCCTCCCACACTCCTTTGTGATTACAGGTTATAGGTACCAAGTTTGATGGAGTGGAGTTGCAGAAAGGGAGTGACAGACAATACATATTCAAGATCTAACAAGCAAAGGACTCTGGTGAACATTCTTGGACTAGAGTGTTAGTCCCTATGTCCTCCATTTCTCCTGATGCAGAAACAAAAGATATAGTGCAGATCAATGTTGGTAGAAGTTCCAGATTCTATGACAAAAAGTGCACCTTGGACTAGGGCATTAGTCCCTATGTCCCTGAGTGTTCTGCTTTCTGGACATCAAAAAACAACAAGTTAAATATCTTTGTCCTTCACCTTGGTTTGAAAGGATTTTTTGTAATTTGATAATTTGCTTATTATTTCACATATTTAGGGTTTTAAGTGAAATTGAACATTAAATTGAGATATTGTGTGATACATCTGGGCTTTCACATCATTCCAAGTGGTAGCCTAACCTGATAGGTGAATGCTCCTACTAGTGGAGATTTAACTCGGTTGATATGCCCTTGAATGTTTGGTGTGAAGGGAGGATTTTCCTTTGAAACTTAAACCAAAACATTTTCCCCCTTTTTCACCCTAAAGACTTCCTAGTTGCAAAATAATATTAGATGTGTAAGTAACATTGTCCCACTTTTAGATTCAAATCATTATCCAATTGAATGCAATATTTTTGAAGATAAGGCTCTAGGTAAATTCCCATTCAAGTTTGGAAACACGTGGTCCATAGATTCTTATTTTTTGTGACTTCTAGAGGAATGTTGTAGGAATTATCCTATTATGAAATGGTCACAAATATATCAACTTTGCAACAAGTTGAAGTTTATCAAAGAAAAAGTTTGAATTTCAACAAGTCTTCCTTTGGCAATATTTATGTGGAAAAGTTGCATATTAAGGAGGAATTACAAACTCTAAATAAAAAAGATAGTTTAGAATGGATGTGCTAAGAATCCTTTTTAATTGAAAAACAACTACTCAACCATCTTCAAGAAATATAAGCTAGAGAAGAAATATTCTAGAAGCAGAAATCTAAAGAGTTGTGGTTAAAGGATGGTGACAAAATCATTGAATTCTTCCATACCTCTACAAAAGTAAGGAGAAGGCATAACCATATTTCTCAAATCAAATCCTCAAATAATGAGATTCTTAAAAATATAGCTAATATTAGAAAAAATCCTGTTAATTTTTTCCAAAAAATATTGAGTTCTTCAGATAAGTCACTAGACATTGATATGGAAAATAGAATGCTTGACCATATCCCAAAATTAATTTCTAAGGAAGAGAACAAATCTTTAAGTACTCCCTTCTCATTGGAAGAGATTAGAGCTATGGATTTTTAGATGGAAGGAGATAATGCATCAGGGCTTGATGGTTTTCCACCATTATTTTTTCAAAAATGTTGGGAATTTCTTGGTAACTTAGATGTTTGGAGGGCTGTGGAGGAAGCAAGAAGGAACACAAAAATTCTAAAGGCGGTCAATAGCACATTCATTACCCTCAATCTAAAATCAAATAATGTAAACTCTTTCTTGGATTTCAGGCCTATTTCATTTTGCAACATAGTCTATAAGATCTTAACCAAAGCACTTTCTCTTAGACTAAGAGCTCTTATTCCAAACATAATTTTAGCTGAATAAGGAGGTTTTGTGCCTGGAAGGGAGATTTAAGAAGGAGTACTTATATCCCATGAGGTTATTAATTCAATAAAAAGGAACAAGATTCAAGAAATGACCACTAAAATTGACATGTTAAAAGCCTATGATAGAGTTAGTTGGTCTTTCCTTCTCAAAGTTTTGAACAAATTTGGATTCAATCAAATTTGGTGTAAGCTAATATTGGAATGCATTTCAATGGAAGGTTCTCAATTCTAGTTAATGGTACTCTGGTTGGTTAATTTCATTCTTCATAGAGTTTGAGGCAAGGTGACCCTCTATCTCCATTTTTATTTATCATTATAATAGAAGCTTTGAGAAAAAATATAATTTCAGAACAGGCTAGAGGAAACTAAAAAGGTATAAAAGTTATGGAGAATGAAAGCCCAATAGCTCATTGTGTCTTTTCTGATGATACATTACTATTTGGTTTATCAAATTTTGAAGAGGCTACTATCATCAAAACCTTATTGGAGAATTATTGTTTGGTTTCAAGTCAAGCAGTAAATAACAACAAATCAAAAATCTTCTTCTTCAACAGCTCTCCTTTTGTTATTGGTAGATTTTCTAAGCTTCTAGGGTTTAAAAGAGAATCTTCTCCTACTATTTATCAAGGTATTCCACTATTTTTTCAAAAAAATAAATCATAATTTGGAATAAAGTGGGATCTTTTATTCATACAAAATTAGTGAGTTGGAAGAGTACGTGGTTGTCCTTTGGAGGTAGGATCATTATTATCAAGGTTCTTTTATCTGCCATTCCTGTCTATATGATGTACCATTTACCTATCCCAGTCAAAGTTATAGAAAATATATTAAAAAAATCCTTAGAAACTTTCTTTGGAATGGTAAAGGAGAAAAGCTAAACTGCCTCTTATAGCTTGAGATAGGGTGTGTAAGTCAAAAACAAAGGGAGGAGTTGGTACTAGGGATCTAAATTTGTAGAATTTGGCTTTGGGGGAAAAACTTGCTTGGAAGCTTCATTCAACCCCGAGTGTCAAATGATGTAGGACTCTTCAAGCTAAGTATTTAGATTTAGAAGATAGTAGAAGAATTTTGACAATCTCAAACACTCCATTAGATTCACCAATGTGGAATTTCATAGTCAAATGTAGGAGCATTATTACTTATAACCTCTCTGGGGTGGTTAGAAATGGAAAGAAAGCCAATTTTTTGATAGATTCATGGAATGAGTATGAAAATCTTGTTAATAGATCAGATTTGTCTAAGGAAAAAAATATTTTATCTTTAGTATGGGGAAGTAATGTGGACGATTATTTTGAGATTAATAGGGATAGTAGTTCCTTCTTAGTTCAATGGAAATTGAATATAAATCTAGGATAGTAGTTTCTTCTCAGTTCAATAGAAATTGAATATAAACCTATCCCCTCTGCAAAGTGTGATTCTAGAATTAGCATGCTCAAGTGACAGTTGCTCCTCCCCAATGGAAGAAAATTAATTCTGAATGATCACTAGTTGTTTGGATGTTTTTGTATAGTCTATTCAAAACCATGAAGGTCACTTTTGGAGATAGGTGCTCTAAGAAGAATGGATTTTTGTCTTGAATTTGTTATTGTTTTGTATATAGCCTAATCTTGGTGCTATGGTCTTTTTGTAATATCTTATGCTCAAATTGTTTTGGGACTGGTCTTCAGGACTCGAATGTCATACTATAACTATCTTTATCATTAATACATATAGTGGCTACCATGCTACCTTGATGGATCAATAAAACAATTATTTGTCTTTTGTTCTCTCATTACTTGTGGAAGTTTATCCTGATCTTTGCTTTCAAATCTTGTCAATCCCAACATGGTATTAGAGCTATGATTACAAGTTTGTTCCTAAATCATAGTGACTAGCAATTAGCCCTATCATCAGAGCGTCATAGAGAGAAGCATACTGCATTGTTGAGTCCAAAAGGCTTGAGAAATCAAGATACACTTTTGGTTTCACAAATTTTAGTAACCTTGATTATTTGCAAGTTTTTACCCCTTGCACCTTGCATCACATGACCATAGAATTGTACACCTATACTTGTAGGAAATTATTGTAAAACAATAATTTTTTGTAGAGGGAAATATTGCCCCCTACAAATCTTCTGTAACTTTTGGGTCAATTTGTCGTTTAATATTTCTAGGTTTGATTCGATCTAGGTTTAGTTTGACCTAGCCCTTAAAAGACCCCTTGGTCACATTTCTGGCCTCATAATCCCTCAAATCTCCTCAACTTAGGTACCCTCTGTTTGATCTCAAAAATGCTGGTTTTTAGACCACAAAAGGGTGCCAGTCCCTTGATACATTTTTGGCCCACAGAATAGGGTTTATGTAATTGAAAACCCCCTACTCTTTAGGCTCTACCAAACCTAGGAGGGTGTACCTAAATGATAAAGTAGATATAAAGTCTAATGGATTCTAATTTGGGGAATCTAGTCACTATGGCACACAAGTGTGATGTAGATGTAGAGTTTGCTTACTAGTTCGTAGTGAATGTGTTTGAATTATCAAGAGTGTAGATTGGATTTATATAAAATGTTCTAAAGTTGACCAGTGCCTAATCTATTGGGTGGATGGAGTCAATGGATTGATGATGATTATGGAGATAGATGTATAAGGTAGGTAAATCTACTTTGCAACTTAACTCTAACTTGTTGGGCACTTGGGATGTTTGCACCTTGTACAAACGTGTAGGTTTGTAAGTTACAATACTCTTCTTTAATAATCCCAGTGATATCCTCCTAAATTACTGTGATCTTATGAAAGGAATTTTAATTCTTAGCCTGAGGGAAACCAATCACAATAATTATTTTAAAAGGATTTTAATACTTGGCAGGAACCAATCAAAATAAATTATCTGAAAGGATATTTAATTCACTCCAACCAGAAATCAATCAAGATAACCACACACCAACAACAAATGTGTTGTGACAAATTATATAAATTTGAATAATTTAAAAGAACCACTTTGGAGATAGTATAGTAGCATGTAATCATGAAAAATCAATAACAACAGCTGAACATTGAAAATAGATCACCATTCAAGAATAGTATGCTCCATTATATTTCTTTTAAAATATATATAATAATTCAATAAGTTTCTGAAATATGGGAATGTATGGGCGAAATGGGTGCAATCTGTATTCTTACTAATGCCTCACCTGAAATGGAAGAAATGATGATCACTTTACTCCTATTTCTTGACTTATGTATCAATATCTTGAAGAGAGTGTACCTATTCGTAAATGTCTTTTGAAACTTTAACAACAATATACAAAATATTAACATTAGACTCATTAAGCTCTAATGAGCCATAGATGAACTTGTGTAACATGATCTAAGTACCCCTAACTCAAGTATGTATCAGCATACTCCACAACATTCCTCACCACAATCTCCATAGAAATCATCTTTTCTAAGCAATCACAAGCTTCTCCCAATGTTGGATCTTCATCCTTAGCTACTTTCAAGGCTTCCTGTAGTAGCAGTTGGCATTTTTCATCCATTCATTCTAACTTTCCAAATATTCATTATCACTAAACAATGTAGGCACAACATCCTTTGAAGCATTGATAAACACTTTGGCATCTACTTGAAGTTCATCATAATAATTTTTATGCTTCCTGATGTGGTCTTCAGCAGTGGTAATGGCCCCAATATCAGAAGTGCTCTTGTTTTGTATCTCTTGGAACTTTTCCTGAAGCCTATCCTTTATCCTTTTATGCTCTAGGATAGCAGTGTGATTTTTAGAATGAGTAACCCATAATTTGTCCATCCAGATCATCAAATTAGTATATCTCTTTCTGAATACTATAGATAGTGCATCAAACTTGGCTTGGATTATTTGAGAGTTCATCTATAATACTTCGCCCTTGTCCTTTATTTGGGAGATTTCTCCTTGAGTCAACATTTCTTTGAAGGCATCCTTAACTGTATCTTTCAAGAAATCATTTTCCTTATGCATCCTTTCACTGTCCAATTTGTACATGTCTCGTTCCCTAATCA
Source organism: Cunninghamia lanceolata (assembly GCA_027924645.1). NCBI lineage: Eukaryota > Viridiplantae > Streptophyta > Pinopsida > Cupressales > Cupressaceae > Cunninghamia > Cunninghamia lanceolata. The sequence goes on from BSBN01000892.1 coordinate 2,070,311, forward strand.
ACAACTAAATTTGTGCCTTATTCAGTTTGGCTACATTAATACCAATATCCATTGTGACCACAAGATCAGTTTCACCCACTTTTAATGTCATCACACGACTGAATGCTTTTTCTATATCAATAACTGCAAGTTTCTTATATGAGGGTATAAGGCCCAAATCATGAGAGAATTCTCATCAGGATTATACCTTGAACCAATGTATACCTCTGTTACCCCTTCCTGATGGAGCTTGTGTGTGGCATCATTATTGTGTAAAAAACTATCATAAACTAAAGTAAAACTTAAATCCAAACTAGGAAAGATCATCACACTAGACTCCTCTAATAATTTTCTTCCCCTCTCTGGAATGATGTTCTTCATTTCATTTTCTACATCCATTTTCAATGTGTTCAACAATTGCCTTTCATTACTTGGTGTGATATTTACAACTGATTCTCTTATTTGTTTTCCTTTGTGTTTATACAAGAAAGATTTAAATTCAGGAGACTGAATGAAATGGTCATTTGAAACAAAAGTTTTATAAGCCAATTGCCTGGCATCTGTATCTGGTGCTTCCCCAACTTCCTGTTCTCTGGTTGGAGGTCGATATTCCTCAATCCTTAGCTTGGGGATTTTATTAGGTTGGCCTTGGGTTTTACTTTCATTAGAAGATCCATCACTATTAGAGGATAACAACTCTATTTATTATATCTACCTCATTTTCTATTCAACTCCTTGATTATTCTCATCAATTAACAAATTGGCCTCTGTTTCTTCCAAGTTCCTAATGATATCATCATGAGGATATGGTGTATGAACATATCTACTAAAATTTTCTTTCTTTCTTTTGAATTCAATAAAACCTTCAGTATCAAATCCTTTCCTTGGTGTTGCTCTCTTCATATAGAAGTGTGACAATTTATCCAAAATAAGATCATATCCTTCTTTTGAAACTACAGTAAAATCCCCAAAACACAGTGTGCTGGGCATGAATGATTGTTTGTCATAAGCACTTAGATTCATGACATTGGAATAATCCATTTACCTGACAATCCCCAGATATGCAATTCTATCTGGCACAGTCTTGGGCAATAGAAAAGGTGTATCTTCAAAACCATAAACTCTGATCATAGTGGAATCAAGGAAGTAGTACCAATCACCCCAATTATGATTTATAGTTGGTGGTCCATCAAAATCTTTGGGCCTTAAAAATCTTTTGATCTCATTGGATAACGAATAATCACAAGGATGACCATAAAATCTATACGTCTTGACAAATTATTCTTCAAAATACACATAATTAGAATAGACAAATCTATTGTCCCAAATGGAGGTCCACAATTGTATTGGTAGTGGCTGACCATCTTTATCCAGTTGTGTAATTCTCAACTCTTCTAGCCACATTTCTAACTCTTGTCCATAGTACAGTATCATGTGCATAAGAGAGGAATAATGTTTGAAGCACATTGTGGGAGAACCATTCTTGATAGGCATCAACCCTGGTCAATCCCTCTAGAAATGTGTGAAGCATAATCAAAAGCTCTTGCATTGTGACATTGTGTGTCTGCAGTAATTACCATTGGCCCTATAGACATAAATTTAGGGACCTCTATTCCCATTATTTGACCAACAAAATAGTAGGTATATTTCAAATAAGGCTCAAACAAATCAACATGGAAGGGAGGTCCATTATCATCCTCAAGTGGCACTAAGTTTCCATTTTCTCTAGGCCTGTGTAATGGCAATCTCCAGCCTTTGTAAATGGTGTTGATTGTCTAGTACTCTTTTTCTAAATCCTCATGGACAATATGTTCATCACATGTGTCATTTAGGCTGAAGACTTCAAACAATGCATTTTTAGATACATGTATGAAAGGTTCTCCTTGTAGGTTGCAAATGGATTTAAGGTTCGGGTTATAATGATTGGCCAAAAGTTTTGTAAGATCTAGATTTACGAAGACATTAGTAACAACTAGCTTCCCCAAATTGAAATTCTAGGGGTTGCAAACTGGTTCAAATATATTTCTCTGATAGTAATGAAACATGAACAATTCATACCCCCTAATAGAGGTCCACACATTTCCTATATGTTTGTATTTGTCTTCTAATCTCTCCACATTTGCCCTCAATTGTGCAGTCCTCCTAGATTTTGGCCTTGAACCAGGTAGTTGATCGACGAGGTCTTGATACAATTTTTATTCTTGTGCTTTGACTTCTTGCCTTGTTTCATTTTTTTCTTCTTGCTTTTGGATTGACTAGTTTCACCTTGTTGTTTCTTATTTTTTGGTTTCACAGGACCTTCCATTCTACATCTCTACCAGATAACAAAATGAATTATAATTTATCAGTACCAGGGAAATCTTGTATGCTTACTTGTATGTTTCCAATGTTCTAAATTCCTTGACCTCTGCTCAATTCCTAATTTTCTCTACTACAACTCTTGAAAATTCCTTTTGGTTCAATCCCTTTTCAACTTAGAAATATTCATATAAGGCTTACTCATGCAGCCATTAATGTCTGCCACTGGAATTGAATGTAGTGGGTTTTTTTAATTTTGAAGTGTCAGAGCAATATAATGCTATTGCATCGATGAAATTCTTCTAGTCTCAGGCCAATCTGTGTATTTCATTTAGTGCCATATTTTGTTTATATGTTCATAATTGATCGCCAAGACCAATTGAATGTCTTTCTGACATGAAGTGTCATTTTAGTTCTCTTATTTAATCGGGAAGATATCTTAATTTTCTTACTGATATGACTTCCTTTTATTTCACTTTCTAATTTAGTGTTTCGGGGAGAACATCATGAAGTCTACCCAATATCAAGGTGATATAGACTATTAGAAATTCTTTTAGGCATCGCCCAGTGTCTTATCGACAAATAATCATCACTTATATCATCATCGAGTTGACATGTATCATTGCTAAGAAAATAGGATCCCTTTTCGATATATCTAGTCTCCCCAATATGTTTCTTCTATAGCTTTATTCATTATGATACATTAGTGGGACTTTCCCCGAAAGGTTTTTAGTTCTTTCTCATCAGAGTGACCTATATAGTTGGCAAGATATGGAAAACCCACTCCAATCATACATGTTACTCTGACATAACTATTGTCTTGACTTATCGGTGAGAGTATATATGTCTCACACTAAAAATGTATCCATCAGTATGATGCCCAAGATCAATATGATTTAAAAATATCATTCTACCTTTCTTTCTTTTGCCGATGAGTTTTTTATTGGAGAAATATTTTGTAGTGTCTTCCCTATTATATGCACTTGTTATCTTTCAAAACTTTTGATCAATTTAACTTTATTCATGTCTTCCCTATATGCATAAAATGTTTAATAGAGAACTATAGCTCGTTAATCGAAAAGACATGCACATGATCTTCCCAATAAAGATCAATTGCTCTTTAAAGTTCTTTGCTCAACTACAATTAGGGAGATTCTTAGATGTCAAAGGCCATATTCATGGAATCATTAGTTATCATGGGTTATAAAATGGATCTTGTCACACAAATTTTGACAATTTATATTGATCATAAAATCAAAGTGTGGCAAATTTTTATGGTATGTGGAGGGTAAATGGGTGGTGGCCAGTGAAAAATGTAAGTTTTTTCCAGTCCTAACAGTGGCTCTGATTGGGGATGTATACCCCTTGTGGGTATAGAAAAAATCTAGGTCTCTGGAAAAGCAGACCAAATGTTTTATTTATCTGGAATGGAAGTTGAAGTGAATTTAGGAATGGATAAGAAATGGAAGTGGAGTGAAATCCTATACTACTGTGCATGGAAAATTTGTTTTAAGAGGTTTATCAAGAATTGTCCATGCATTGGCAATTCCTATTCCTCTTTATGATCTTTAAGAAAACAAGTTTTTTAAGAACTGTCCATGTACTGGCAATTCTTGTTCTTCTCTTGTCATGTTCTAGAGGTAATATGAATCTTCACCATCCTTGCCAACAATGACAAATGGTCCTAACCATAGAGCTTGAAATTTCCCATGCTTCCCTTTGTCTTGACTCCTGGTATTCCACATGAGAACTATGTCATCTACTTCAAATTTTTTGTTTTTAGCTCTTTTGTCATATAGGTATTTTGTGTGTAATTGGTTCTTTTTATTGTGTTACTTAGCTTGGTCCCTGACCTCATCAAGTTCCATTAACTCTTCAATTCTTTCCTCCATAGGTTCAAGAATGTCCAAATCTTCTTGCAAGCTAAACTTACATACTGGTAATAGATTATGCAAAGGGAGCCTAGCTTGAGTCCCATACACAAGTTCAAAAGGTGATTTTCTAATGGCCTTCTTCATAGTGATTCTATCTGTCCATGAGGCTGGTTTCAACTTGGAATCCCAGGACCTTTTATTATTACCCAGTATCCTTTTTATGATCTTTAGGATGATCTTGTTACTAGATTCAAGCTGCCCATTTGCCTGTGGATAATATGGTAAAGAATATGAGATTACTATACCATAAGATTGGAAAAATCCCTTAAATTCATCTAATTTAAAGCACATCCCATTATCATTTATAATTCTTGTTGGCACCCTGAATCTGGTGACGATATTTTCCAATAAAAAGTTTGTCACAATCTTACTAGTTGCTTGTTTGGTAGGTATAGCTTCTACCCATTTTGTGAAGTAGTTTGTGGCTACTAATATCCACCTATGTCCTCCAATAGATGTTTCTACAATCTCTCCTATGAATTCAATGTCCCACTGGTGGAATGAAACCTCAACTTGCAAAGGTCTTAAAGGCAATGCCCCTTGATACTTCAATTTTCTAGAAAACTTCTGACATGCTTCACATTTCCTAGTGTAATTATATGCATCATTAAAAACTCTAGGCCAATAATAACCTACCCTTAACACCTTATGTGTAGTACTCTTCACCAACAAATGCCCTCCACACACTCCTTCATGCATTTCTTTCTACACATGCCTTGCTTGGTTTTTATCTAAGCATAACAATAAAACACCATCCCTATTTTTCCAATAGAGGTCTCCTTTCATGAATACATATTTTGAAGCCTATAGTTGAAGAGTCCTCCTTTTGTTATCATCAAATCCTTTAGGACATTTCATATGTTTAAGATAATACATGATATCAGTGTACCATGATGTGTGCTCAATACTAGTGATCATGTTATCTTCATTATTCATATTACACACCTAGGCAACTTTAATATTTGTTTCAACCATTAATTTAGCAAGACCCTGTCCTCTTGCTAACTTAGTGATTTGGATCTCTATGTTAAACTCCTGAATTCTATTGATCCATCTACATCTCCTCCCAATTACTTTGGTTTGTACAAACACATCTTTCATTGCACCATTAGGTACATATGCTATTACTTTTGCTCCTACCAGATACGATCTAAATGTTTTGACAACTTTTACTAATGCATATGCCTATTTTTCTACAATGTCATATTTTAATTATGCATCTTGGAGGGATTTTCTGAAGAATGAAATAGGCTATTCATACCCCTCATCATTTTTTTGTAGCATTACTGCTGCAGTTGTGTGATAAGATGCAAATGAAAAGATCAAGAATGGTTTATTGAAATCAAGGGATTTTAAGACTGGGGCTTCTTTAATTTCCCTTTTTATGGATATGAATGCATCTATGGCCTCAGTTGTCCAGTCAATCTTTGCACCCTTCTTTAACATCTTTGATACTAGATTCATTATCTCGATAAAGTTTGATATAAACCTCCTCACAAAATTAATTTGCCCAAAGAAGGACTAAATGGCTTTGACTGTCTTAGGAGTAGGAATCTTATCTATGGCTTCCACCCTTTCTCGATCAATCCTAACTCCATCTTTGGACACCATATGTCCTAGTAACTTTCCCTCTGTTAATGCAAAATGACACTTTTTAGGATTCAAGGAAATGCCATATTCCAATGCTCTAAAAAATATTTTTTCAAGGTGTGCAACATGATCTTCTACTATCTTGGAATATGCAATGAGATCATCCTGGTACACCACCATTATTACATTAATTAGATCAGAAAAGGAAACATCCATGTCTCTCTGGAAAGTTGCACCAACATTTGTAAGTCCAAATAGCATCCTAACATATACATATGTTCCCCATGGTGTGGGGAAAGTTGTTTTGTATTGTTCTAATTCCTTAAATTTCACTTGGTTATAGCCTGAAAACCCATACATCATAGATAGTACCTCACATCCCGTGACCCTCTGCAACAAAGCCTCCATGTTTGGGAGTGGGTAGTTACCCTTGAGAGATGAAACATTCAAATTTTGGAAGTCCATGCAGAGCCTTATTTCTCCATTTTTCTTTCTGATAGGTACTAAATTAGAAACCCAAGATGAATGTCTGATAGGCTTCATGATACCCCCTTCCCTAAGGTTCATAAGTTCCTCATGTATTTTAGGTTCTAAGGTAGGATTTATGGTTCTCTATTTCTATCTGAAGGGTTTTGCATCAAGTTTGAATGGGATTTCATGTTGGAGAAAATCTTCTCTGTATGCCTTGAGATCATCATAGGACCAAGCAAAGACATTCTTATAATTCCTTAATAATGCAATCAACATCTTTCTAATTGTTGGGCTTATCCTCTTTCCAAAGTATACCCTTTTTGGTGCTAATTCAATGCCCAAGTTAATTTCCTCAACATCTTCCCTTTTTACTGGTGTTTGTTTCATAAGGGCTCGATCATTTCCATCAAACACCCTCTCTAATGCCACAATTCCCTTACGAATCTTATTAGTCTTGAGCTACACAACTTCCTTACCAAATAAAGTTTTCTTATCATCTAATTCCTCCACAAATGTATTAAAATCAATTTCTTGAGCCTCATACTGATCTACATAGTGTAGGAATTTAATCAAGTCATTGTCATCTTCAAATACTTGCCAATTATATATGTTATCAGGGATGGAATGTCTAGCTTTGTATTCAACTTTAGTAATGCCTGCCAATGTGATATCATCCTCTTTTAGGGCTATGTTTTCCATGAAGTCTACCATTATATTCTTGGATCTGTCCACCCAATTTATAGAGAATACATTAAATAACTCAATATCATCCCAAACAACTCTTTTGTATTGTTTCAATCTCTTGTTTTTTGATGAATACTTCCCCCTGATTTCATAGACAATTAGTTATGAATCTCCATACACAATGAGGAATTTTATTTTATGTTTTATAGCAATATTTAACCCTATGAGCAATACCTCATATTCTACTATGTTGTTGGTACATTCAAATGTTAGCAGAGATGCATATTTGAAAGTCTTACCAGTTGGTGAAATAAATAATATCCCTGCTCCATTACCAGCCTTACTACATGCACCATCAAAGTACATCTTCCACACCATACTCATCAAGTTGGGCTTCTTGATGTATAGGGTCAATGTTTTGTAGCTCTAGTTGACTATTTTCAATTTTAAATGTACCAAGGTCTATATCACAGAAGAAATTTATTTGATTTTGGTCAATTCATTCTATGATATTCTCATACCTTGGTTCTTTGCAAAGCTTAACTTCCTTTCCTCCTACTGGTATGGTGGCATAAGATAGATCTAATTGGACATTTCCTCTAATTGTTGTATTCCATTGTCTAGACAATAGCATCCCATAATATGATGGGATTTCCACTACAGTGATGTCAATCTTATATACTGCCTCAGGATAAGCGGCTAGCCTTATCTCCACATCCCACATAATGCCTACAATTGGGATGGATCTGTTGTCCATTACATAACATTTTCCATATGTGGTGTCAAACCACATACCTAACTCCTTCATGATTGCCATTCGCATGATGTTCATAGCTACCCCTGAATCAATCATACAATTCCTCACTAGTTTGTTTTTTATTAGGAGAGTGGTGTAAAAAGGATCTACCTAAGAGGGATTCTTTGTTAAGGTGTCACCTAGATATACTTCAGGAGTTCTAGTAGCCTCTTGTTGAACATTATTTATTTTTATGTCAATTTTTTCTTGCTTCTTTTTTGATATGTTTGAAATCATCTTGACCACTGTATTTCTGTATTGATCTATCTTTATCATTTCAAGGAGTGGTACTGATATCTTTACTTGGAATACTGCTTGGGCTATGTCAAATGAGGAGATTATTATTTGAATAGTCTTTTCTATTTTGATATGCCCCTTTTCTGCAACTGGTATTTTATCCTTTGTTTTACCCTATTCAATCTTTGCTGGCTCTTTGGGTGCATATTTCATATTGTCTTTATTATGATTTTAATCTTTCACAAATACACTCCTAGGTGTTCCTTGGTCTATATTAACTATTCTATTTCTCAAATTATAATTAATTTTCGCCTGTGCCACTATAGCCATTGTAAGAGCCCTCCTTTCTTCCTCATTTGGTCTTCTCCATTGGTTATGTGGTGGCATATTATGATTATAATTAGTTTCCTCATAATTATCCTCCTAATTTGAAAATGCCTCCTTCCCATATTAATTTTATATCTTTGGTTTCGCACATCGTATTCATATCCATCCTCTTCTGTGGATGAATATCCTTCATCAATCTAGCGAGGTCTGATTGCTAGCATATTTATGGTATGGTTATTTCTTTCCTGGCCATAAGATGTTTCCTCTTCCTGTACTGATTGTGCCACCACACAATAGTCAGGTGAGTGGGACAGATTACATGCTAGGTACCATGGGTTATTTTCCACTACATGTGTCCCATTTCTTTTTAAGGGATCAGGAGTATCTTTCCCATCATTCTTCTTTCTGCTAATTTCTAGAGGCCTTCCATCTTTCCAATTGGTGCTATAAGGCATGTCATGCAGCCTTGGCCTATCATTTCTATAATAATTATTCTATTTTTCATGATTATTGTTTGGAGTTACTCTTCTATTGTTCTCAATACTAATGGTTGCCTTTTGTGCTTTTGCCAAAGTCAAGGGGTCTTTGTTTCTGATTTCATATCTAGTTTTAGGATCAAAAGTATTTAGATATAAAGATAATGCCATGTGATCTAGAGGTTTTAGCTCTAATGGAATCTTATGATCGACCTTTGAAAATCTTTGATTGACATCCATCATAGATTCATTATGATTCTTCTGAATACTTGTCCATTCATGGACAACAAATTTTGGATCAAATTGACTCCCATACTGTTCTTTAAATTGATCCTTGAAATCTTCATAAGAACAAATTGATGCATCAGGCAGATTCTTGCACCAGTCTCTGGCATCTTCAACAAGGGACAACATGAATAACTTCATTAGAACATCTTCATACTACACTTCAAAGTTATCCATGACTATTTCAAAATTTCTAATGTGCTCTTCTACAGAGATGGTATTATTTCCAGCAAATTTTGGGAGAGCACTCTTAGATCGTTATCAATAGGATCAGGACATACTTGATATCTAGACAAGTCCAGCTATCTGTATCTATTGATGTGAAGGGGCCCTTGTAGTCATTGATTTGGTTGGTACTAATTGTTGGTTTGGTTGGATTGGTTATGAGAAGGATTTTGTTGTGCTTTTAGATGTGGGTTCACATTTTGATGTTGAGGTCTAACATATCATTGACCAAGGGGTGGGTATGGATTAACTATATATTGATAAGTATTATGGGTGATGGGTGGTCTTAAATTTCTTGGAGGAATATTCTGTTGGACATAGCTTCCATGTGGTGGTTGTGAATTGGATGAGCTACCTGCATTTTGGTGCATATTTTGTTGTACATTACTTGGAACATACCCTCCTTATTTGTGTGGAGGTACATATTTTTGGTTAGCTGCTTTAGTTCTATCTTTTATTTGTTGTATTTCCTATTTCAACTGACTCTCAGCTTCCCTTAACAAGTTCAAGTTCCTCCTACAATTTGAGTAGATTCTATTGCATCTCATCCTTATTCCTCATATCATTTGGGGGGCTATTATTCATCTGTATAAAAGTTTCTTGATTTATGAATTCCTATTGAATTCCTTCACCTTGTTGTAATGACATCTTGTAGTCAAGTTTTGCCTGACTTCGGTCTATTTCCCTCATAACTTGTGCTTCATACTCAAGTTGTCTTTGGGGATTAGGCCTATATTGGGCTAAAACATCATTAGATAATCCATAGTTATGGGATAAAGTCTCATTTGATTCATGCAGAGGAGTAAAACTATTATGGGTTATAACAGGTTGTTCTGAAGTATTCTCTTGGAGTTTTTGATTATGGTTTTGTTGATATTGGTTTGATAAACTAGTTTTATTTGAGGGAGCTCTTAAGGGTGGGGATGATTGCAGTTTTTTACCCTCAGTTTTAGATCTCCTACCATCCATGTTAAAAGATTATCACACTCCAAGACATAAAATGATTTGTTTTTTTAAATAGAGTCGCCATCTCACTTAAGAGGATTGATTATTTTCTAGGTTCTTCTTGACCAACAGAGTTATGCCTTTTAATTTTTTGACTCTAAGGATATGGTCTCTTACTAGGTTTCCTTGTGTCTTTGTCCCTAGTAGACTCGTCAATCTATTGGATCTCAAAAATGCTAGTTTTTAGACCACAAGAAGGTGCTAGTCCCTTGATACATTTTTGGCCCACAGAACAAGGTTTATGTAATTGAAAACCCCCTACTCTTTAGGCTCTTCAAAACCTAGGTGGGTGTACCTAAATGATAAAATATATTTAAAAGTCTAATGGATTCTAATTTGGGAAATCTACTCACTATGGCACACTGGTGTGATGTAGATGCAGAGTTTGCTTACTAGTTCCTACTGAATGTGTTTGAATTATCAAGAGTGCAAATTGGATTTATATAAAATGTTCTAAAGTTGACCAGTGCCTAATCTATTGGGTGGATGGAGTCAATTGATGGATGATGATTATGGAGATAGATGTATAAGGTAGCTAAATCTACTTTGCAACTTAACTCTAACTTGTTGGGCACTTGGGATGTTTGCACCTTGTACAAACATGTAGGTTTGTAAGTTACAGTACTCTTCTTTAATAATCCCAATGATATCCTCCTAAATTACTCTGATCTTATGAAATGACTTTTAATTCTTAGCCTAAGGGAAACCGATCACAATAATTATTTTAAAATGATTTTAATCATTAGCAGGAACAAATCAAAATAAATTATCTGAAAGGATATTTAATTCACTCGAACCAAAAACCAATCAAGATAACCACACACCAACCACAAATGTGTTGTGACAAATTATATAAATTTGAATAATTTAAAAGAACCACTTTGGAGATAGTACAGTAGCATGTAATCATGAAAAATCAATCACAACAGTTGAACATTGAAAATAGATCACCATTCAAGAACAGTTTGCTCCATTATATTGCTTTTAAAATATATATAATAATTGCATAAGTTTCTGAGATATGGGAATGGATGGGCAAAATGGGTGCAATCTATTTTCTTACAAATGCCTCACCTAAAATGGAAAAAATGGTGATCCCTTTACTCCTATTTCTATGACTTATGTATCAATATCTTGAAGAGGGTGTGCCTCTTCATAAATGTCTTTTGAAACTTTAACAACAATATACAAAATATTAACACTAGACTCATTAAGCTCTAATAAGCCATAGATGAACTTGGGTAACATGATCTAACTACCCATGACTCAAGTATGTATCAGCATACTCCATAACATTCCTTGCCACAATCTCCATAGCAATCATCTTTTCTAAGCGATCACAAGCTTCTCCCAATGTTGGATCTTCATCCTTAGCTGCTTCCAAGGCTTCCTGTAGTATCAGTTGGCATTCTTGCATCCATTCATTCTAACTTTTCAAATCTTTATTATAATTGAATAATGTAGGCACACCCTCCTTTGAAGCATTGATAAACACTTTGGCATCTGCTTGAAGTTCGTCATAATAATTTTTATGCTTCCTGATCAGTTCTTCAATAGTGGTAATGGCCCTAGTATCAAAAGTGCTTCTATTTTGTATCTCTTGGAACATTTCTTGAAGCCTATGCTTTATCCTTTTATGCTCTAGGATAGCAGTATAATTCTTAGAATGAGTAACCTAGAATTTCTCCATCCAGATCATCATATTAGTATATCTCTTTTTGAATACTGTAGATAGTGCATCAAACCTAGCTTGGATTTTTTGAGAGTTAATCCGTAATACTTCACCCTTGTCCTTTATTTGAGAGCTTTCTCCTTGAGTCAACATTTTGGTGGGTTCTTTGAGGGCATCCTTAACTATATCTTTTAGGAAATCATTTTCCTTAGGCATCCTTTCACTATCCAATTTGTACATGTCTTCTTCCTTAATCAACATCTGAATCTGTGCCTTATTCAGTTTGGCTACATTAATGCCAATATCTGTTGTGACTAGAGGATTAGTTTCACCCACTTTTAATGTCATCACATGACCGAATGCTTTTTCTATATCAATAACTACAAGTTTCTTATGTGGGGGGTATAAGGCCAAAATCATGAGAGAATTCTCATCAGGATTATACCTTGACCCAGTGTATACCTCTATTACCCCTTCCAGACTGAGCTTGTGTGTGGCAGGAATATTGTGTAAAAAACTACCAAAAACTAAAGAAGAACTAAAATCCAAACTAAGAAAGATCATCATACTAGACTCCTCTAATAATTTTCTTCCCCTCTCTGGAGTCATGTTCTTCATTTCATTTTCTACATCCATTTTTAATGTGTTCAACAATTGCCTTTCATTGCTTGGTGTGATATTTGCAACTGATTCTCTTATTCATTTTCCTTTGTGTTTATACAAGAAAGATTTAAATTCAAGAGACTAAATAAAATGGTCATCTAAAACAAAAGATTTATAAGCCAATTGCCTAGCATTTGTATCAGGTGGTTCCACAACTTCCTGTTCTCTAGTTGGAGGCCAATATTCCTCAATCCTTAGCTTAGGGATTTTATTAGTTTGGCCTTGGGTATTACTTTCATCAGAAGATGCATCACTATTAAAGGATAACACCTCTATTTCATGTATCTCCCTCGTTTTTATTCAACTTCTTGATTATACTCATCAATTGCCAAATCGGCCTCTATTTCTTCCAAGTTCCTGATGATATCATCATGAGGATATGGTGTATGAACATATCCACTCAAATTCTATTTCTTTCTTGCAAAGTCAATAAAACCTTCAGGATCAAATCCTTTCCTTGGTGTTGTTCTCTTCATTTTGAAGTGTGACAATTTATCCAAAATAAGATCATATCCTTCTTTTGAAACCACAGTAAAATCCCCAAAACATAGCATGCTGGGCATGAATGACTATTTGTCATAAGCACTTAGATTCACGACATTGGAATAATCTATTTTCTTGACAATTCCCATATATGCAATTCTATCTGGCACAATCTTGGGCAATAGAAAATGTGTATCTTCAAAACCATACACTCTTATCATAGTGGAATCAAGGAAGTAGTACCAATCACCCCAATTATGATTTATAGTTGGTGGTCCATCAAAATATTTGGGCCTTAAAAATATTTTGATCTCATTAGATAACGAATAATCACAAGGATGACCATAAAATCTGTACAACATCTTGACAAAGTATTCTTCAAAATGCACATAATTAAAATTGAGAAATCTACTGTCCCAAATGGAGGTTCATAGTTGTATTGGTAGTGGCTGACCATCTTTATCCAATTGCGTAATTCTCATCTCTTTTGGCTAGATTCTTAACTCTTGTCCATAGTACATTATCATGTGCATAAGAGAGGAATAATGTTTGAAGCACATTGTGGGAGAACCATTCTTGATAGCCATCAACCCTGAGTCAATCCCTTTGGAAATGTGTGAAGCATAATCAAAAGCTCTTGCATTGTGACATTGTATGTCTACAGTAATTACCATTAGCCCTAAAAACATAAATTTAGGGACCTATGTTCCCATTAGTTGACCAACTGAATAGTAGGTATATTTCAAATAGGGCTTGAACAAATCAACATGGAAGGGAGGTCCATTATCATCCTCAAGTGGCACTAAGTTTCTATTTTCTCTAACCATCTATAATGGCAATCTCCAGCCTTTGTAAGTGGTTTCCATTCTCCAGTACTCTTTTTCTAAATCCTCATGGACAATAAGTTCATCACATGTGTCATTTAGGCCGAAGACTTCACATAGTGCATTTTTAGATGCATGTATGAAAGGTTCTCCTTACGGGTTGCAAATGGCTTTAAGGTTTAGGTTATAATGATTTGCCAAAAGTTTTATAAGATCCACAAAGACATCAGTAACAACTAGCTTCCCCAAATTGAAATTCTAGGGGTTGCAAACTGGTTCAAATCTATTTCTCTGATAGTAATGTAACATGAACAATTCATACCCCCTAATGGGGGTCCACACATTTCCTATATATTTGTATTTGCCTTCTAATCTCTCCACATCTACCCTCAATTGTGCAGTCCTCCTAGCTTTTAGCCTTGAACTAGGCAGTTGATTGATGAGGTCTTGATTCAATTTTCATTCTTGTGCTTTGACTTCCCACCCTGTTTCAGTTTTTTGCTTCTTGCTTTTGGATTGACTAGTTTCACCTTGTTGTTTCTTATTTTTTGATTTCACAGGACCTTCCATTCTATATCTCTACCAAATAATAGAATTGAATTATAATTTATTAGTAGCAGGGAAATCTTGTATGCTTACTTGTATGTTTCTGGCGTTCTGAATTCCTCGACCTCTGCTCAATTCCCTATTTTCTCCACTGCAACTCTTGAAAATTCCTTTTGGTTCAATCCCTTTTCGATTCAAAAATATTCATATAAGGCTTACTCATGTGGCCGTTAATGTTTGCCACTGGAATTGAATGCAGTGGGTTTTTTGAATTTTGAAGTGTCAGAGCGATACAATGTTATTACATCGGTGAAACTCTTCTAGTCTTAGGCTAATCTATGTGTTTCATCTAGCATCATCTTTTCTTTATACATTCATAATTGATCGCCAAGACCAACTGAATGTCTTTCTAATATGAAGTATCCTTTTAGTTCTCTTATTTAATCAGGAAGATATCTTAATTTTCTTACTGATATGACTACCTTTTATTTCATTTTTCTATTCAATGTTTCAGGGAGAACATCATGAAGTCTACTCAATATCAGGGTGATCTGGACTATTAGAAATCCCTTTAGGTGTCGTCCAGTGTCTTATCAACAAATAATCATCACTTATATCATCATCGGGCTGACATGTATCATAGCTAAGAAAATAGGATACCTTTTGGATATATCTAGTTTCCCTAATATGTTTGTTCTATAGCTTTGTTCATTAGGATACATCAGTGGGACTCTCCCCGAAAGCTTTTCAGTTCTTTGTCATCAGAGTGACCTATATACTCAGCAAGATATGGAAAACCCACTCCGATCATATGTGTCACTCCGACATAACTATTGTCTTGACTTATTGGTGAGAGTATATATGTCTTGCACCGAAAATGTATTCATCAGTATGACGCCCAAGATTGGCATGATTTAAAATTTTCATTCCGGCTTTCTTTCTTTTGTTGATGAGTTTTTTATCAGTGAAATATTTTGTAGTGTCTTCCCGATTATACGCACTTGTTATCTTTTGAAACTTTTTATTGCTTTAACTTTATTCATGTCTTCCCAATATGCATAAAATGTTCAATAGTGGACTATAGCTTGTTGATCAGAAAGACATGCACATGATCTTCCCGATAAAGATCAATTTCTCTTTAAAGTTCTTTGCTCAACTGTGATCAGGGAGATGCTTAGATGTCAAAGGTCATATTCATGGAATCATTAGTTATCATGGGTTATCAAATGGATCTTGTCACACAAAATTTTATAATTTGTATTGATCATAAAATCAAAGTGTGGCAAATTTTTATGGTATGTGGAGGGTAAATGGGTGGTGGCCAGTGAAAAATGTAAGTTTTTTCTAGTCCTAACACCCTCTACAATTATTTTTTTGACTTATTTATTTTTGTTGGTATTGGTTCAGTCTTGGAGCTAGTTATCAAGCTTCTTGGCCTCTTATAGGCCCAATCAAACTTTCTCGACCAATTTTTAGGCTCCTTTTTCCCTCTACTATGTTGGATTAGGCTCCGACAACCACATTATTTTTCATCTTCTATGTTGTCCTCTACATGAGCTATTTTTGGCCCTTAGATACATCAACTTACCTCTGATTGAGCCTCTGTAGGCCTCTTTTAGGCTTCCAAGCATGTCCAAAGTCACCTACCCCAAGTTGAACTACCTATCCTTAGGACAACCAATAATTTTGCTGAGATCATCTCCTCTATGCCCTAGTTCATGACAACTTCTTCAATTCATTTCTATATGGATTCAGCCTTAGGTTCTACTCATGAATCTCTTCCTTGATCTGAGATAAGACTCTCCTATCCAATTTTTCATCCAACTTAGACTCTAAGACCTATTTTATGCCAAACTTTGCTTTGCGCTCCTATCCATAGATTTGGTCTATCCTAGTTGACTATTGTTGGCTCACAGTTCATCTTGGCCAACCCTCTTGACTCAATCAACCTCTGTTTCTAGCCTCTCTGCCCCATTTTTGGGCTCTATATAGCCACCACTAGAGTGCCACCAAGTTGCCACCAAGGCAATACTAGCCCTTCAAATTGCCATAAGGAGGGCCTTTTTTTCATTTTCCCATAACTTTCACCTTTTTGCCTACAAAGGAGTTTTTGGCAATCTTATAGTCAATGGAAATTTAATTCCATCACCAACACCATTATGTTATTAATTTTGCAAAATTATACCATTTAGCTATTTTTTAGACATCTAAATTCATAGGTTTTGCAAAATTTTCGATAGGGCATAACTTTCACCCTGGTTACAAAAAATTGGAAACTTCTTTTTCAAATTTATCAAAATTTCATAAGGAATTCATTTGCACATGTAAAATTTAGTTTTTGGAAAGAATTTTAAGAAAAATTCTAAAACTATCCGTGTGTTATAAATAGATGATGTAGGCTTCCAAAATTGTACAAATTATAATCTTTTCTAGTATTTTTCTAGGGGACATATTTTTAGCGTAATCAAATTAGGGGGGTTGTCTTGTGTCATTTCTACTTTTGCAAAAATGGATATAATCCTAACTCCATTTAACTTGCATGAAGGGAAGTAAAAAATGGAAATACAACTTAAGAAATTAGGATTGTATCAAGTAACAATGGGATTGGAACCTAAAACAACATTAGCTATAGAAAAGAATAAATGGTATAATTAAAGTGATGAAGCATATGTACATTATGTGTATGCATCTCTCTAGATCTTCTCTTTCACATTGAATTACCCACTACACCTAATAAAGTATGGACTAGTTTAGAGAATCTGTTTGACAAACAAGATGTAGTGAGAGTGAATTAATTGGAGAAAGAACTAATAAGTCTAAATCCACAAGACTTTATCATAATTTAAGAATTCTTAACTAAATTTAGGAGAGTTCTTGGGGGGTCATGTTAATTCGTTCTTCTATCTTTTTTGTAAATTATTTAGGAGAGCAAAGAAATATACCCCCCAATTTAGGATAAAACAATTAAAACCATTTTTGTGATAGAAGTTGTCCTTGGGGGGTCATGTTGATTCCTTCTTCTATCTTCTTCACTTGTACATTTATTTCATGCATACTTTATCTTTTGGAGAGGGGTTTTTCTTGTTGGGTTTTCTCCTTCACTATGTTTATGAGAAACTTGTTTTTACATAGGTACATAACATGGAGTAGTGGTTGGGATCCATTATAATTATATCATTACTTCCTAAGTTATGCTTAAGTGGGGGTGTTGTTGATAACTAAGAGGGGGGGTGAATCAGTTATCCTAATTATTTCTGCTTACTGAACTTACTTAATAATTAATGCAGCATTAATTCAATAAGAAAACATAACTATGAATGGAAATACACATGACACAATATTTTTGACGTGGAAACCCTGTTAAGGGAGAAAACCATGGGGTGATTAACCCAAGGATTATTCTCTATTAGAAGAATAAGGAAAAACAAAATGGCACTTGCCAATTAGAGCTCATTGCTCGAGCACACTGCTCACAAGAGGCACACTGCCTACAAAGAGACACACTGTCTATAGTTTATAAATAATGTAATACAATACTTGAACTGATAAAGAGCATTAACACATGCTGGAGTTCAGTTCCGGTTAGGCTCTATATACTGATCTACTGCACTTAATCTCTCTTCTTTTAAACTGCTCTTCTTTCACATACCGGATCTTCTTTTCTGATTTTATTCGACTCTACTACTTTTCTTCACACATCATACCCAATACCTACTCTCCTCATAACCAAAACCATCTTGTATATATATCCGCACAAGTGATTTCATCACCTTTCTAGTCGGCACCTGGAATAGTCAAACTTTTTACAAACTCTGATCTGTCGGCTGAATCCTTGCATATCAAGTAATACGGATCAAGCATATACTTGTAAAAGTCATCAATCATGTCAACCAGACATAACTTATGCCTTAAGAACCTTTTCCATCATCAGCAACACATCTGGAATAAAGTCTGATTTCCTGCCAGTCAGTTCTTCCTCTATTCATACTGTCACTCAGGAACCCAGTACTCAAGTATTCATATATTTTTCCTCATCTAACATTGGAGGCTAAATCCTTGGATTCTATCACTCAAGGTAGTCCTCTTAACTTCCCCAAATCTACACTTTACCATGATACTTCTTCTGAGAGATCCGGACCTATCTGTCGGACCTTACTGACTGCTCTGTACCTGCTTACTGGACCTCAATACTTTGCAATCTGTCTTCCGGTAAAGACTTATTGTGTCCTGTGGATGAGTGGGCTAACCTTTGTTGCCATAAATGACAACATTCATGAATCCATATAGTGTCTCTTGCCAACAATCTCCCCCTTTGGCATTGATGGCAACACTTAGTGAAAAATGACTAAGTGTAGCACTATGCTCCCCCTTAGTTGATGCTTTGTTTTTATATACATTTTTTAGAGCTCCCCCTTAGTTGGATTCCTCATTTTTTACTGCTCCTTACTCCCCCTTTGACATCAATGGCAAAGGGTAGGGTCCATATACCAAAATTTTCAAAAATTTTACTATACTTAGCCACATAAGTATATATATATAATACTTACATATACTGTAGTATGTCTGCAAAAGTTGTTTTCAGTTGAATGAATTCAGTAGCCCAACTTTGCTTCATTCTATCCAAAATTGATATATGACCCTCAATAGAAAATCAAACACATCTGCCCTTTTTAGATCAGTTGGATCATTTGTCTGAGCTGTGATTTGAGCTTCTTTTATGGCCTCATGCATGGCCTCTAACTTAGGGATAATTATCCCTTTGAGCTCACTTAACCTGCTTATTCTATTTTTCTTCTCTTTTTCAAGCTTCTTAATCTCATTCAAAACTGCAATCGTTTGACATTCTTGATTTATTATTGATGTAGAAAGTGGATCAAAATTTTGAGAAAGTTTTAATAGTTTATCCTCCTGTTCTTTCATTTTCTTCTCAATCTCCACTATTGCTTTGGACCAGGAAATACAAAATTTGCATACTTCACCACCATCTTTAAGAGTGTTTTCTAAGCTCTTCATCCCAATAATCATATTTCTCCTATCATTAGTGATCAACCCTTGTACCTCTGAGAGTCTCTTATCCAAAAACTCCTTCCGAACCTTTTCTTCAGCTAACTTCTCTAGAGAATCAAAATGTGTATTAACACTGCTGACTAGAGTTTTGAGATTACCAGATGAGGAGGCTGTGGGATCCTTCTAAAATAATGGCATGATCTTTTCTAGCACTCCGGAAGTAGCTTCTATCAACTCACAGTCTTCCATATGAGACTTTAAGAGTTTTTCTTTGGCCTTTGCATTAGAAAATGAAGCTATCTTCATTGTCTGTACCAGAGAAAGAGAATCAAAATTGAATGGACCTTGTAGAAGCTCCGGTTCATCAATCTCCATTGTTTCTTTGCTCAGGAATTCTTGGACAGTTTGTGTAGTGTCTCTTGCCAGAGACAGATGTTTCTTCTCTTCTGCATTCTTAGAGCTATCCCTTGGAGCTTTCTCTCCTTCTATATTCATGCCACTAGCAGTTGTGGTCTTTTCTGTTGAGGTTTTCTCTCCCTCTGCAACCTTGGTACTGTCAACTTCTTTTTCCCTCACTTTTGCTTCTTGCTCCTGTAAACTGTCTTCTCCTTTAGATCTGGAAGCTGTAGGGGAAATTAGAGGAGAGATAGTTGTTTGTTCATGAGCCACCTCTTCTAGAATAGGGGATTTTGAGCCCTTGTCTTTACCAGAGTTCTCTGTGATGGGAATATTGAACCTTTTAAGAGCATTTCAGAGGATCTCTTCAGTCTCTTTTGCCACTTTGTCAGTTTCACCAAGCATGAGCTGATTCATCCTTGCTTTGCTCCTGAATTCATCCTTGCAATCTTTGAATATCATATTCATTGTTTTGGGATCGATTGAAGGATATAGTTGAATAGCTATATGTTCCCGAATCTCAATGTCTTTTGCCATGGCATTGTTCTTTCTCATTTCTAACTCCTTTTCTAGGCTCTTAGGAATAAGAGATATAATTTCAATGAAAGCCTTATTGTATATGTTTAGATACCTGATTGTAGCTTCCTGCAGGATCTTTTGGTTAGCCTCATTGTAATCATCATAGAATTCGGCCATTGGTTGAAGGTTTCCATCCACAGTGACTGATTTGATTACACTTTCTAAAGACAGGGTGGGCTTTTCAACAAATTCCTCTACTATTTCTTCCTTGTCTTGGCCTATGGAGGGTTTACCAGATCTTTTCTTCTTCTGCTTCTTTATTTCCTTTATCCCCTCATCTGATTCAGTTTCCTCTTCATCTCTTTGACTTGCATAAGCCCTTGTGGGTTTTGTCTTTGATCTTTTCTCTCCTTTGTTGGATGCCTGGACTTTTGGTTTTGATGTTTTTGAGCTTTTGGCTATGACAGGTGCAAATCTCTTTGATGCTCTAGTCTGGGTTGAGGTTTCTACCGGATCACTTTCCTTGCTTCCCTTTTCTGCCTCTTTCTTCTCTTCCTCAGCCTTTTGCCTCTTTTCCCTGTTGGCATCAAGTGCCTCCTTTGAGATGCCAAGGCCTTTGGCAATATTTTCTACTTCTTTTCTCACCTTCCTCTTGGTCTCTGGTTCTCTGAGTTCCACATGAATCTTTACACTTAGCTCCTCAAAGGTTCCAAACCTTTCTGCCTTTGGATCCTTTAGCTGATTTAACATGTGTTGAACATGCAACTCCACAATTTGTTCATCAACCTCATACCCCATGGGCATGATCCATACAGTTCTTGGTTCTACTACCTCCATTAGGTACTGATTAGTCTCTACCATAAAACAAACTGTGTTTTTGTATTTCTCAACAAGAGACTGGGGAATCCTTTCTCTTGCTTGCATCATGTTCTGGAAATTCTTGAAATATCCCCACAGAGCTATATTTTGTGCTTGGTTATCACTGAGTCCATGCAAATAATCTCTGATTTGGACAGCTACTGGTCTATCATTCTCCCATACCTAGCCACTAGATCTGGGAAGCTTATTCATAAAGTAGAAGAATAAGCACAATATTAATCCACCATATTTGAATGAATTCTTTTTGTCTTTCTTTATTTTCTGTAGATTCTCCATGTGTTGGTTTAGGAGAAGCTGGCAAAGATCATAGTCTGCATCCTTTCTTAGCATTTCATATGCGGTGTAGATGGTAGTTCCAGGTACAAAATTTTCCCTACTAGAATGATATATTTTATACCCAATGATCATGGAGGCAAACTTGACATCCAGATCAGAGATGTCATCTACTGTCATTGCTCTTTTGTCAAACTTGGATCTGGTAGCCTCACTCACAGTTTGATTCTTCACAGATTTAAGTACAGGGATCCCACTGGATGAGTGTAATCTGATAACTACCCTAATGGCATCTTTTGTGATTTTGAACGGTCCATTTAACCACATGAAGTAGTCGTGTATTCTACTCAAAATGTACCTGACCCATTCATCCTTAGTAAAACAAGGGAAATGTATGTATTGTGCAAAGTGCTTATTCTGGATGTCCTTGTATTGGGGTTTGAGCTCAAATGAATCATCTAACAGTTGTTTGTGATAGATGTCTCTTAGTTTGAATTCCCCAACTCTTCAACATTTACGTGTATGTAAACCCTAATATCTTTGGTGTGCAAAATGCCATGCAGAACACTAGAAAATGCTCCTAGGGGATCTACCTCCAAGGATTTATATGGATGTTTCTTAAATGTGGGGTGAGGTCTATCAGAAATCTTTACTATATTCAGAGTAGCCATCATCAAACAATCTTACTGAAGGATATCAAGAACGAAAAATACCTTTTACGCAGTTTAGGGCATACAATGAAATCCGAATAGAGCTGTATGAAGAATTGACTTGATCTTTTGGGAGAAGTTGTTTGTAGAGCTCCTTTTCTTTCTTCTTCACATGTGAGTGTACAAATGTGTAAATGATAAACGTATGAACTCTTTTATTCCAAGAAGCCCTAATTTTCACCCTACAATAAATGCGCAACCTAATTCATTCTGGTTTACCTTATTTTCCTTGTTCAAGGAAGAAGAAACTCATCCAGATCATTATGATGCCTTTATGATTGGTGTTAGTGATGAATCATAATGTCCACTTCTTCTTCTAATCATCTCATGTGTCCGCAGATCAAGCTGTTTCAATTTGGATCCATACCTGGCCAATCTTGTGAGAAACCTATTTTCCTAGAAGACTTGTTTAACTGAACCTAATCTAAAGGAATTAAACCTTTTAGATTTTCTTGCAGATCTCTCAAATATTTACATCACCTTTTTTAGATGTTTCTCTAGAAACCATTTGATCCACAGCTTCTCATGTGCCAATTTCAGGCACCAATTGACTGGCTGGGGGAACAAGGTTTTCTTTGTGTCTCCCCCTGAGCTAGAGCTCATCTCTTAATTTCTGGAAGGAATATCAGCACCAGAGTCTGGTGCGGATCCAACCTCTACATTCTCTATACTTTTCTTCACCCAAATCTTGTTCATATCATGTTTAATTTCTTCCACATTCACCTTTTGTTTACCCTTATCTTGATTCTGATTATGACATACCGGACCTCTTTTGTCCTGATTCTTACTTCTATAGAACTTTGCGCTATGACCGGATCTATTACAGATTTGGCAAACAACATTTCTTTGCATATTTGACTGATATCCTCTTGATCTGCATTGATTAGCCATATGACCTATTCTATTGCATGCAAAGCATCTACCATTGAATGATTTGTTCATTTGCATGTTTCTACATTCATGAGATTTGTGACCATACCTTTTGCAGTTAAAGCATTGTTTGGAGAAGGATGAATTGTTCTGACTCATTCTCTTTCTGCACTAATTAGCTTTATGATCAAAGTTATTGCAGTTGTGGCAGTATCCATTGGAGGAAGGATATCTTTGAGCATTAGGCTGTCTTACTGGAGGTCTTCTAGGCCCGTTCCTTGGATTTTCTAATCCAAAATTCTTCTGACCAGATCTGAAACTTTCTCCTTTCTCATATCCGAAACCATACTTGTCATCTACCCTCTTTTGACTTCCAAGAAGAACTTCAAGTTGAGCAGAACTTATCCTGAATTTCTCTTTATATTCATTTGCTGTTTGAAGATCCCTTTTGAGAGAGACAATTTGATCCTCAAGTTTTTCTTCATTATCTTTAGCATCTTCAAGATCAGATTCAAGATGTCTGATAATTCTATCCATCTTGTGGCAATCTTTTGATTTCTCTTTGAAAGATTGTCTTAGATTATCTTCAGTTTTTCTTTTCTCTTCAACTTCTTGGGTAAACTTCATAACTCTTGATTCCATTTCATGTCTCACCATAATGATTTCTTTTGATAACTTTTCACACAACTCAGTTTTCTCCTTCAGCTCTTCATTTGCATCATTTGCTTCACCTTGTCTTGCCAATTGCTGAAGCAGCTCCTTTCTCTTTTTCATAGAGAGACTTAATTTGTCTTTTAGTTCTCTCATGAATTCATCAGCCTGTTTGAGTCTTTCCTTTAATTCATTGACTTCAGAGTTTGACTGTTCAAGATCATCAAGGGCAGTCTTGAGTTGCTCTCTTAAACCATATGCATCCATTTGAATTCCCAAATCTTCCTCAAGCTGTTAGACTCTGTTAGGAGGAACTTAGCCCTGATACCAATTGTTGATAACTAAGAGGGGGGTGAATCAGTTATCCTAATTATTTCTGCTTACCGAACTTACTTAATAATTAATGCAGCATTAATTCAATAAGCAAACATAACTATGAATGGAAATACACATGACACAATATTTTTGATGTGAAAACCCTGTTAAGGGAGAAAACCACGGG
Source organism: Cunninghamia lanceolata (assembly GCA_027924645.1). NCBI lineage: Eukaryota > Viridiplantae > Streptophyta > Pinopsida > Cupressales > Cupressaceae > Cunninghamia > Cunninghamia lanceolata. The sequence continues at coordinate 2,094,613 of BSBN01000892.1, forward strand.
GTGATTAACCCAAGGATTATTCTCTATTAGAAGAATAAGGAAAAACAAAATGGCACTTGCCAATTCGGGCTCACTGCCCGAGCACACTGCTCACAAGAGGCACACTGCCTACAAATAGACACATTGTCTATAATTTATAAATAATGTAATATAATACTTGAACTAATAAGGAGCATCAACACATGTTAGAGTTCAGTTCTGTTTAGGCTCTATATACTAATCTACTGCACTTCATCTCTCTTCTTTTAAACTGCTCTTCTTTCACATACGGGATCTTCTTTTCTGATTTTATTCAACTCTACTGCTTATCTTCGCACATCATACCCAATACCTACTCTCCTCATAACCAAAACCATCTTGTATATATATCCGCACAAGTGATTTCATCACCTTTCTAGTCGGCACTCGGAATAGTCAAACTTTTTACAAACTCTGATCTGTCGGCTGAATCCTTGCATATAAAGTAATGCAGATCAAGCATATACTTGTAAAAGTCATCAATCATGTCGGCCACACATAACTTATGCCTTAAGAACCTTTTCCATCATCAGTAACACATCCAGAATAAAGTCTGATTTCCTGCCAGTCAGTTCTTCCTCTGTTCATACTGTCACTCAAGAACCCGGTACTCAAGTATTCATATATTTTTCCTCATCTAACACCGAAGGCTAAATCCTTGGATTCTATCACTCAAGGTAGTCCTCTTGACTTCCCCAAATCTGCACTTTACCATGATACTTCCTCTGAGAGATCCGGACCTGTCTGTCGGACCTTACTGACTACTCTGTTCCTGCTTACCGGACCTCAATACTTTGCAATCTGTCTTTCAGTAAAGACTTATTGTGTCCTGCAGATGAGTGGGCTAACCTTTGTTTCCATCAATGACAACATTCATGAATCCATATAGCATCTCTTGCCAACAGGTGTTAGTGTAAATATGGTCATTTCATAACTAGTTAGTTAATCTCCCTTTCTAGATTGACCCATTCACACTCGTTAAGTCTCTACATAGGGACTTTTAACTTTTTGTCTCAATAAATGTGGTTGAGACACATGTACTCACCTTTTGAGACACTTAGTTCAAGCACACTTGACACATGCTCTCAAACTTGTCATAGAAGCAAACTTGTGTTGCACATTTAGAGGGGTAGTTAGTCGTTGAGTCCTACCTTCCTATCTCTTCATCCTTGCCTATAGATTTAAATCTCTCATTGTAAAGCTTACACTTTGACATTTGATAGTATTATTTATCTTTTTGCTCTCATTTCTTGTGGAAATTTATCTCATTCTTTTCTTTCCTACCTCCCTACCTCTACATCCTTTCCTATATATGCAAGGTTCTCATTGTAAATCTTTCACTTTCACTTTTGATAATATTATTTCAATTTCTTGTGGAATTTTATCCTAGTTTTTGCTTTCAAATCTTGGTAATCCCAACAATATCTATTTGACCTATCCCTTTTGTTGGTTCCAAAAATTACTTCATCTTGAAATTCTAAAACATTCCTAAATCGCCTAGCCCAGGGATGTCATCATAGTGATTTGAAAGAGGTTTGTCAACAAGTTAGGGGTGATTTTGGCCAACAAATAGGAGTGGGTAGACTCCTCTACACTTTTAGCTCATCTTAGACTTTGGAGGGATATTCCAAGGGGTATACCTAAGTAATTATTGACTTCAAAACCAAATGAATAACTAAAAATAATGGAACAGCCAAACCCAAATCGCCTTCTTGGCCCTAAATTTGTCACTAAAGCAAGAATAACTGGTTGTTATAAAATCCCCTATATAGTTGTTGAAGGCAATCCTATAGAATGAGGATGCATAAGGACTACTACTATATTAAAAATTTTGATGTAATGTTTTGTTTTAAAGGCTTGGGTCATCACATGATTCTTAGACTAGTGCCTATCCATTGGGTTGTAGAGTCTCAAGTTCACTGAAAGAACACAACTATGGGGAAATGTAAAGTTGCCTATTTGAAGATTCAAATGCATGAAAATCAATATCAAATGACTTAGAATACTTAATAATCCAACACCACACAATGTTCTTCCTTATGTAATATTGAAATGATCATTTATAGAGCCTAGAACTAAATTAAGAATTGTCACATTAATTCAAATCAAAGTTTACATTCATACCTCTAAATATGGAAAGAGAAACCATAACTACGATTACATTTCCTAAGAAGAACACCTACAATGGTAGAGAAAAATAATGATTCAGTACAAAGATTACAAAATATTTAACATACATTTCACAACTATTTCCTAAAGAATAAAAAAATACAAAATGATCTTTTCTTTTCTGCCTCTGGATCTCTGAACCTGCTAAGAGAAAATGCCCGATTGAACCACACTTGAAAAGAGTCTTGATCCTACCTTTATAGCCTTCTCAATGTAGACTTGAGAGTGAAATGGCTAGGAAAATCCTCAACAACCCACCAACTGCAATAGAAACATTGATTTCAACTACCCACTTTTCATTAATGGTGATCCAAGGGGTTGTTGCCATATTCCTAGGTGGTGGGAGGAGTATATAAGGCTAGTTAGTTATGTCCTAACAAATCAGGCTTCAGAGGTTAGGCCTCCACCCTGCACCATGCACTTTTGAAAAGGAAGAAAAGAACTGCTCGACTTGAAATACTTAGAAAAAATTTGAAAATCATCAGGGGTCAGGCCTCAGGCCTTCTTCGTTCTTCCTTCCAAAAGAAAGAAGGAAGAAAAAGGAACTTCCCACTTGCCACTTGAAGCACTTGGAAAAATTTTAGTTCACATGACTTCGACCATTGGTCCTTCCACTTTCTACCTTCCAAAAGGAAGGATGAAAAGAAACCTGCTACCTACCACTACCTGCAAGACTTAACACAATCTTGAAACCATTGGGGATCATCCATCAGACCTTCTTCCTTTCACCTTTCAAAATAAAGGATAAAGAAAAGATAACTCTCACGTGTCGATGCTTGCAACACTTAGAAGAAAAAATGCTTTGTCGAACTTTAGGAACCAATCCCTCACCATTTTGCCTTCTAAGAGAAAGAAGGGAGAAGGGAAACATCCCACCTGTCACTTCCCGCAAAACTTAAAAGAAATACCCTAGCATACTCTGGTCGTTGGACCTTCTTCCTTCCATCCTCTTGGAAGAAGATGAAAGACCACCACCTTGAGCTCCAAAATCCACAATACTTAGAAAAATTTCAAAACCCATGGTAGATTTCGACAGTCGGGCCTTCCTATTAACACATGCTCTGAAGAAGATGGAAAACCGCAATCCCAGCCTCTGATTCCCAAAAAACTTAGGTGACTTTTTGAAGGACTTAACACTTAGACAAATTTTGGAGCCCTAAACTTTAGAGCCGATAGGAATGGTGACGACGAAAGATAGGAACCTGAATCTCCAAAACTCTAACAAAGGTAGAAAATATAAGGAAAAGACTTAGAATTTTTGGACTTAGTCATTTTGATGGTTTTTTCCTTGCATTTCAAAAGGCAAACACGTAGAAACCTACTGAAAGAGACACATGGGAAATATCTCTGATAGGGTATCAATGATGGGCTCTTAAACAAAGACACAAAGTGGGATTCTAATTAATTTGGGGGCAAAATAGAGAATGTTAGGAACTGGTATTTTTTAGGTGTCAATAATGGCTCTAGTTGGGGATGCATGCCAAACAATGTCACATCAAGGATCAAGATCTCCAGGTAGACAAAAGAACAAAAAACACAAAAGGGAAAAAACACAAAATGTATTTACATGAAAACATATAGTCATATACACGAGAGCAAAAAAGATAGCTGATTGTATTCAAAATTTTAAGGGTAGCATTACCTATGAAAAGCAAAGCTTCAAATGTTGTCCATGAATGGGAAACTATAGAAGTTCTCCCTCCATATTTCTGGTGTAATAGGTATCCTGACCAGCCTTTTCATTAATTTCATATGGGCCCAGCCATAATGGCTCAAACTTACCATGATTGCCCATGTCTTCTAATCTTGCACTCTAGAGGAGAACTAGATCACCAATCTGAAAGCTCCTTCAGATTATTTTCTTGTTGAACAAATGCTCAACCTTTTGTTGTTGCAACATATTTTTATCATGTCCCATTCTTCTAATTTCAATCAACTCTATCAATTCATGCATTCTTAATGCCAAAGAATCATCCCCATCCTCTCCTATTTGTTGTAACAATTGATACACTAGAAATAATAATGTCATTGGCATTTTGGCTTTTAACCCATATACCAGTTCAAAATGGCTCTTCTTGTAGCACATTTGTAAGTGATACTGTCATCCCAAATTGCATACTTTAACTTGTCATCCGACCTTTTCTTGTTTATTTCTAGAGTCCTCTTCAGAATTTTCATGAGACTCTTATTGTTGGACTCAACTTGTCCATCACTCTAGGGATGGTATGGCAATGAGTGAATCAATTTGATCCCATATTTGGAACACATGTCCACTATGTCTTGAGATTTGAAGCACATGGCATTGTCTACAACAATTTTAGATGGCACTTCAAATCTAGTTATCACATTGTTAACAAGGAACTCAATCACCACCCTAGATGTGGCATTGTGAGTGGGGATAGCTTCTACCCACTTGGTGAAATAATTAGTGGCCACAAGGATCCACTTAAATCCATTGCTAGATTTTTCTTGAATTTCCCCTATAAAATCAATGCCCCATTACTAAAAAGGTACTTCAACTACAATAAGCAAAAGGGGTAATGTTCCAATGAATTTCATCTTCCCAAAAAACCATTGGCAAGCATCACACTATCTAACCTATTTTGCTACGTCTCTAAAGAGACTCAGCCACTAGAATACTACCCTAATAGTCTTGTGTGTTGTGGTTTTGGCATGGAAGTGCCCACCACATATTCTTTGGTGGTATTCATCAATAACTTCCTCAGATTACCGTTGGTCAAGACACTTCAAAAGTAGTCCCTCATGACTTATCCACATTAAGACACCTTGAATCAAAACATACTTCTGAGATTGGTGCTTAAGTGTCCTTTGCTGAGTTACATTCATGCCTAGGGGACAATGCATGTTGATAAGATAAAAGATAATATCTTTATACCATGGATCATTTGTCAATGTACACACATCAGTAGATGGAATAACATTTACCTCATTTATCTCAGTTGCTTCTAAGTTGGAATTAGCCATCAACTTAGCTAAACCCTAGCCTCTAACCAATATGGTGATCTGTACCTCAATGTCATATTCTTGGATCATATTGATCCATTTGCATCTTCTCCTAGAAGCTTCTTGCTGCATGAAAATATCTTTCACAACTGATTGGGGCACATATGCAATTATATTTGCACCCATAAGATACGGCCTAAAGTTCTTTACTACCTTGACCAAAGTATATGCATGCTTTTCCATAATTGAATAATTTAGTTCAACAACCTACAAAGACTTGCTAAAGAATCCTATTGGTTGCTCATATCCATCACCAGTATTTTGCAAAAATAAATCAAAAATATAAAATGAAGAAAAAGAGAAGAGCTAGAAAGGATTTTCATAATTTGGGCTTACCAGCACTGGTGCATTCTTGAGAGCCTCCTTTATGTCAACAAAATCTTCAGTTGGTTTTTTTCCCATGTGATGGACTACCCTTTCTTGAGCATCTTGGAAATTGCCTTAGTCTTCTCATCAAAGTTGTGGACAAACCGCCTTACAATGTTGATTCATTCAAAGAAGGATTGCATACCTTTAACTATTTTATGCTAAGGGATAAGGTCAATGGCCTTTACTCTTTAAGGATCTATTTTAACCCCATCCGTGGACACAATATGTCCTAGCAACTTTCCTTCTTCTACTCCAAACTGGCACTTTTTTGGGATTCAAAGAAATCCCATACTCCAAACATCTATCAAAAATCAATTGTAAATGTTTGCATTGATCCTTCCTATCTTAGGAGAATACATTAAGGTCATCTTGGTATATAACCATGATCTCATCAATGAGGCCAGCAAAGGCCACATCCATTTCTCTTTGAAACATTGATCCTACATTCTTCAATCCAAATGGCATCCTCAAATAAACATAGGTTCCCCAAGGAGTGGTGAATGTTGTTTTTAACTATTTTGACTCCTTGACCAACACTTGATTGTAGCCTAAGAATCTATCCATCATAAACATCAGCTCTGAATTGACAAGCCTCTGTAAAATATGATCCATACTTGGAAGGGGATAATTATCCTTGAGGGATTTGATGTTCCGATTTTTGAAATCTACACATAGTCTAATCTCCCCATTCTTCTTCCTTACTAAGCCAAGATTAGACAACCACTTAGAATGTTTGATTCACTTTATTATACCTTCCTCTTTCATCTTTGCTAACTCCTTTTGCATCTTGGGATCTATGGTGGGATTTATATGCCCTTGTTTCTACCTAAATGGTTTTGCATCTGGTTGAAGGGGAATGGTATATTGAAATAAATCCTCTCTATAAGACTTCAACTCATCATAGGACCATGCAAAACACTTATTGAATTATCTTGGCAAAGAAATCAACATTTGCTTTTCATGGGTTTTGAGCCTCTTACCAATGTAAACCATCTTAGGTGCCTCATGGGTGCCAAGGTTAACACCTTCAATGTTGTCCTCTTCAACTAGATTTCGTTTGCTTTTCTAACAATTTGCATTGTCAAACATTCTTTCTAGCACAACCAGTCCTTTTGGAATGGTATTTGTTTTCAGTTGCACAACCTCACTACTAAACATAGTTTCTCTACCATCAACAATTTCTATCATTAGCTGTCAATCAATAACTTGACCACCAAACTTATCTATGCAATTCAAGAAGCTATAAATTTGATTTCTATCATTGAAAACTTGCTACTTATAAATATTATCAAGGACTATCAGCTTAGTTAAAACTTCAACAACGTAATGGGAAAAAATACTAGAATTAGGCCACATATCAAACTTTGAACCAACTACTACCAAGGAATCTGCCTTCTTATTTTTACTCTTCTCAATTCATTCAATGTCAATAGAACCAAACATATGCATTGTGTCCCAAACAACATTCCTATATGCTCTCAGTTTGTTGTCCTTGGCATCAAAGGCATTTCTAATTTGTTGCACAATTAATTATGAATCACCATGTGTCTTTAGGCATTTGATTCCATGCTTATGAGAAACATTCAAACACAACAACAATGGCTCATATTTAACTATGTTGTTAGTGCACTAAAAATCAAGTCAAAAATACTTGCCAAACTGCTCACCATCTAGTGATATTAACACAATGCTAGCACCCAAGCCTTCCCTTGAATACGCACCATCAAAATACATCATCCACAAATCAATTGTATTGAAAGTAAGGGTAATAGGAGTGGAAGGTAAATCACCAAGGCTAGAATCATCATCACTGCAATATCCCAAGGAATGGTCAATATTATTGTCAAATAAATGGGCATGATCTTCTTGTGCTTAATACTCATCCTCAACATTCTCATCTTCCACCTTTTTCTCCCTATACAACTTCACTTCCATGCCTTATACTGGAATGGTGGCATATGAAAGATCCATTTGGACACTTCCACCCATAGAGGCTACCCACTTTCTCAATAACAACATACCCCACTTAGCAAGGTAATCTACAATAATTATATCCATCAAGAATGATTTGTCTCAGTAAGCATGAAGTTTGACCTCAACATCTTTAAGAAAACCTATCACATTAACTTCCCCCAAATCCATGGAAAAGTAGTTGCCAAAAGACCTTGACACTTTCAATCGCAATTCATTCATTATCTCCAAGGGCATAAGATTTGGAAGCACCAGAATCAAGCATGCAATAATGTAATAATGAACCATTTATGATCAAGGTTGTGAAAAAAGGGTCTACTCCCATCCTATTGTTAACAATAGTTGATCCTAGATATACCTCGATAGTTCCATCATGGTCTTTCTCCTCATCATCATTACTAGGAAAAACAACAGGTTATTTTTGTGCATCTACTACAGTGACAAATGATGTTGTCCTATCTCTATGTTTAGGTATTTTAAGGAGTTCCCCTATAGGCACTAGAATTCTAATTTGGCTAAAGACTTGAGCCATGTCAATATGGTTATAATTGGGCTAAGGAGCATCACATGAGATAGTAACATCATTTGTGCAAGGAATGTAATGTATTACTTGATTGGATGAAATATCCTTACCATTTTCCTTTGTCTTCTCCTTCCCCTTTTTTGGTTTTTTGTGCCTTAGGCTGATCATGATTCTCACTACCTTTTTGGGTCATGGACCTTTGGACTAGATATAGCAGCTAGTTGTACTACCTATGCTAGATTTTTCTTCACATACTTCTTCTTTGTTGCTGGTGGCTACATTGGAATTTTCTTCTTTTTAGGAACATTCTTGTTGGGAGCACTACTATCTTTCATATCCATTCTTGCCTTATGTTTTTCCTTATTCCCATTCAATCCTTGTTGTCTTGTCTCTACAACAAGAGAAAATTGCATAGGTGTTGACCTATTCCATAGCTGATAACCTCCTTGGACCTACAAAATGGTTGCATTAGTCAAGCCTTTCATGTCTTCTTTCAAAGGCTTGGACTACTAGTACTTCTTCTACATAAGATCCCTCAAGTGCCCAAAATCATGACATGGCAATTGGTATCTCTTTGGACCTTCATCATAATCATATTGGAAAATATGATCATCCTCTTCATAGCTATTATAGTCAACACCCTGACCCATCTACTCATAATCCTCTATGTAGAATTGATTTATCTCCTCTTCATAGTACTCAATTGCATCTTCTTCATTTGGGAATTCTTCATCTCTACTCGTTGAATGAGCCACCATACAATTTTCTAGATCATGGGGAAGGAAGCATGCCAGGCACCATAAAGACTCATCTTGAAACTTGACTTGATCTTTTCTCAATGGATCAAGAGTAGCCTTTCAGGCTATTTGAAACTTACATGCGTGGGAGGCAATTTTCCTGTCATTCATTTATGGTCTCTTAGACCAATCAATATTATAAGATCTATTATGTGTAGGAGGCAAGGACAACATTGAGAGGGGGGTTGAATCAGTGTTGTGTGAAATTTCTAATCTTTTTACAAACTTTAACTTGCAGAGTACAAGGAGAGAGAGCTATCATTGATTTCTCACATACATGTGCACATAACTGAGAATGAAAAACAAAAACTCATGAGTAAAACATATATCCATAGAGAGAAGATCAAGACACAAGAATTACATGAGTGGAAAACCCTCCAGGGGTAGAAAAACCACTCCAGAATTGCCTCACTGGCTTAACTGAAAAACATGCCTCACTGGCAATACAACTTGTCTCACTGACAAATATTAAGATCACACTGACCTATAAGCCTCACTGGCTAATACAATGCCTCACTGGCAAACCAAATCACCAATAGAAGTTATAAACCAAATCAGAGGGATACTCTATTTCCATTCAATTCTCAAATCCTTCACACCTGCATAACAATTCAGCTGATTATCTCTGCATTACAAACCCAATATCATCTTATCATAATTATTTTCTCTTCAAAAGGATTTATTAGAAAATGTCTTCATTTCTCTGTTCAATTCCACACACAATCAATGTACCTGAAAAATCATTATATGTAAAATGAATGTCTTTTCACCTTTCATCTTCTGTATGTTTCATCTCTATCAAATAAAATACAACTGCCCTTTCACATTCTTCTAATTCACAAAACCCTTCAATCTGCAAATTTCTTCAACCAAATTTTCATTATCCTCTTTGTACAAAACCCTTCAATCTTTGCAAAAATAAAATCATATATACATTTTCTTCTCTGCAACATGATTGGCAAGATTATTGAAATTCCTTCTCCCTTAAAACTTTTTCAATTTTCAATCAACCTGCAAAATGACTCTTCATATCCTACAAGAATAAAAGACATTTATTGTGTGAGAAAAAATCTTTCTCATAAATCTTTACATGATCCTTCAAAATCTCCTAGAACTTTCATCTTCTCTGGAAAATCACATTTCCAAAACTTTTGATCTTCTCTGAAAAATCAAATTTCAATAATAAAATCCATAAAAATTGTCTTCAAAAAAATTCTATATCAAATCTGCCTTCTAAAGGAAAAAACATCTTATTTGTTTCCAAATAAATCTTTCATCTAAAAAACAACTCTTCAAAAGTCTTAACTTAACCACCTTTTTCTCAAAGCAAAAATAGAAATTACTTTTGCATGTTAATGTTTCCCAACCATTTAAACAAAACCTATTTGAACACCTTTATAATTTTTGATGCTTATATCTTTTTAACCACATACCATCAAATATGGTTATGAAGAATTAAAGAAAATCAACACTTATTTCGGGCTTCCTAACATAAATGAGGGTCGATGTCAAATGCCATACATGGCTTCCCTTTAACAATTTCATCTGCCTTTTCTACCTAAACACTTCGATGCCACTTCATAGTTTTCTTTGACTTGATTTTCTCGCGGGCTCCTCATAATACATAAAGCATGTATTTCTTAAAAAAAATCCGATGCAATCTCCATAATGGTCTTCATTAATTGAATTTTGATGAAAATCAGGCTCCCTCTTTATAAACGACATTATTGTTTGATGCCTTTCGATGCTCATTTTAAATCATATGCATCACCAATGATTAATTTGAAAATGATACCTGCGAATAACTATCCACCGGTGGTAAAAAGGAGAGGCCGGTTATCATACGGCACTTAAACCCTTTAAACAGTCACTCAAGTGACTTTTACCTGCAATTGTAGGTCAACCTCCATTTATAACAAAAAGTGCCATTTTAGGATTTAACAACCATGGAATATAAAATAGGATTCTTTTCTAATCCATGTTTCTGACCATACTCTTCACACATAACAAGTGACTCTCTAGGGTTTAGAGTTGTGAACTTAGGAGGTAACCATGGAATATACAGACATCTAGGAACAAAGTTGTAACAAGAACTAGACATCAATTTAATTGTTCCTAAGACTTGACACCAATAATACTAATCTTTCCCTTGTGTAAGAGAAACAAGTCTTTTCATTCTCAATACATATGTGAAGCCTATGATATACATTAATCAGACAACAACCACTTCACTCCTGATCAAGAAAAAACACCACCAAGAAGCATTAGTGTCCATCCTCTTGTCACCAAAATGAGTGATTTCTTATCAATGAGCTAACATTTATCAAGTCAACCCTACATATGATGATGATGATCTTATCAAGAAAAACATGAACTAACTCCTGACTATATTGATGTCCAACATCCATGACAACCTGATATGAAGATCAACTTCTCAATCCTAATCATTATTTGATCTGAGTGAATAGAGATTTACACCAAACATATCAAGACATCTGATTTTATGCATTAGACATATCAACTTATGAAGATGACAGAAGCACAACCTAGATTTTGCAACTTGTTCATACAACATGGAGACATTGAAAAACATGGACCTCAACCATCAACAAGCATCATGAAAACATATCATAAAGCAAGATCCCACTGTCTGGAGCACAACCTGTGACTTTTAAATTCACAACAAGCGACCTCAAATGTATGACATCAATTTTCCATTGCACCAAGGCAACTTTTGCATTGCACCATCTCCTCCTGATATGAACACACTTTTGACATCAAATGACAACCTATCACCATCAATCTCCCCCTTTGTCATTGATGGCAAAACCATCTGATTGCAATTTTTCTTTCTCCCCCTTTTTGACATGTGATGACAAAGAGAAAAAAATTTCTCCCCCTGTGTTGAAATACACAAACAGATCACTACTCATAAATGTCACTGGCAACTGTCCTAACAAGAAATACCAATATGAGGATGAAAAAAAACATATCTCTTTTCAAATCTCCCATGATAGTGACAACTCAATCCTCTGATTAACTCCCCCTGAGAACAACTCCACTTAAAGATGTTATAGCATGATCATAACCATTATAATCATATTGAATTATGAACACTTTGAAGGCATAAACTCCTTAACCTTTCAACAAGAAATGATTTATGATGATAACAATCCTGAAGCCAACATATGACAAACCTTTTTGAATATTACCATCTGCTATTGTTGATTTTAACTTCCTTTGATGAAATGCAGGATATCACCATCAATGTCATAGCTTGAAGAACTTTGTCTGAAACATATTAGTGAGGAAAATCATCAATGAAACAAGTGAAACACTATCTCCAATTCACCTGAAAGTTTCAATACTTATGCAAGCATATGCCATAAAAACATTACACAACAAGGTAGTTGATATGACTATCAAATTGACTTCTTTGATATGAACTAACATCCTGCAACCAACAAGAACTTTTGCCTCTTGACTTTGTCATTCAAACAACAACAAACAAATTGCATCAACAAATTCTTCCTGTAACAACACTTTGCACAAATCAAAAATAGAGATAATTGCTATGAATTGAACATTCATTTTCAGCCACCTTAGCCAACACATGCTAATTTTCTGATAAGAGCTTCTTGAGAGCATCTCAAGCTCTTTGCCTTGACAGGCAAGATCACACAGAACTGCAACACAATTTTTAAGTACCAACATGATAAATCTCCAATGAATCTATTTGCTTCCACTATGATAAACTTCACAAACAAATCACTGCTCATAAATATTTCTGGAAAATATCTCTAGTAAACACTGACAAGAATAATCAACATAACTCAATTCAACTCAGCACTGATCCACTTCCTGAATTACTCCTGAAGCAACATATCAACCTGAAGTAAACCATCCTGTTGTTCCTGCACATCTCTTGTCAAATCTGATATGTATATAACCACATCTAAAACTTACTTCAATCTTCAATCAACAGACATATGATAACATCTGAAGAGAACTTCTTGAGAATACCCAAGATCCATTATACAAATCAGCCTATCAAGATTGCACAACCTTCACCATCAAGCTCTTCCTAAAACAACACTTTGCAAAACCAATTGCAGAGAAAAGTGTTATGAAATGACTTCTTTCATTTAGCCAACAGAGACAAATATCTGATAAGAACTCTTTGAAACAACTAAAGCTCTTTGCCATGATTACCAATACTTTTTAATAACAAGATCCCATTGGACTGCAACATCATAATAACTCAACCATTTGTTAGTAACAATATGCTATGAACAAAATATGAATAGGATCATGTCACAACATCATCAAATTCTTTGTGCAGAGAAATTTTGAACTCCTTATATGCATTATGAACCACTAAACATGTCATTGACATACACAACATCAGAAATTAACATTATTAGGCAAGCATGATAGACAAGATCAATTGAACTCCTCCTATAACTTCTTGGGGATAAAAGATAGAACAAGAACAACTCCCCCTCACATCATGCTATCTATTATGCAACTGATGATGTAACTTGTGCTGGATGCACAAGTTTGGGATTTACCTTCTCATGACTCTATTTTTGCTTCCACACTTTTACAGGTTCTTTCTTTTTCCAAACCTTTATACCTTCTTTCCATTTCCAACCTATCAAGTTAGATGATGCTTTTCTACAACAATGAGCTTTATGACCATTGTCAACTAACATTAAAACATCATATCCTAATGAAGGTAAATATACCTGCATTCTAACATACCAAACTGAAAAATTTGAACCATCAAACAGAGGAACATCTAAAAAATTTTCTTCTAAGACAATATCAGATTCAACTTGGAGAACAACTTTATCAACTGACTTTTTATCAAAATCTACATTTGATATGGATGATTTCTTTTGTATCTTTTGACCAAAAAGAATCTTAACATTTCTCATGTTCTTATTTCTTCTACACTTACCCATTGAACTCCACACACAGGACCTACCCAAGCTGATTAAGCTGTAGAAGGGAAACTGGCTCTGATACCAATTGTAGGAGTCAAGGACAACACTGAGAGGGGGGGTGAATCAGTGTGGTGTGAAATTTCTAATCTTTTTACAAACTTTAACTTGCAGAGTACAAGGAGAGAGAGAGAGCTATCATTGATTTCTCACATACATGTGCACATAACTAAGAATGAAAAACAAAAACTCATGAGTAAAACATATATCCACAGCGAGAAGATCAAGAAACAAGAATTGCATGAGTGGAAAACCCTCCAGGGGTAGAAAAACCACTCCAGAATTGCCTCACTGGCTTAACTGAAAAACATGCCTCACTGGCAATACAAATTCTCTCACTGACAAATATTAAGGTCACACTGACCTATAAGCCTCACTGGCAAACCAAATCACCAATAGAAGTTATAAACCAAATCAGAGGGATACTTTGTTTCCATTCAATCCTCAATTCCTTCACACCTACATAACAATTCAGCTAATTATCTTTGCATTACAAACCTAGTATCATCTTATCATAATTCTTTTCTCTTCAAAAGGATTTATTAGAAAATGTCTTCATTTCTCTGTTCAATTCCACACACAATTAAAGTACCTAAAAAATCATTATATGTAAAATGAATGTCTTTTCACCTTTCATCTTCTGTATGTTTCATCTCTGTCAAATAAAATACAACTGCCCTTTCACATTCTTCTAATTCACAAACCCCTTCAATCTACAAATTTCTTCAACCAAATTTTCATTATCCTCTTTGTACAAAACCCTTCAATCTTTGCAAAAATAAAATCATATATAGATTTTCTTCTCTGCAACATGATTGACAAGATTATTGAAATTCCTTCTCCCTTAAAACTTTTTCAATTTTCAATCAACCTGCAAAATGACTCTTCATATCCTACAAGAATAAAAGACATTTATTGTGTGAGAAAAAATCTTTCTCATAAATCTTTGCATGATCCTTCAAAATCTCCTAGAACTTTCATCTTCTCTGGAAAATCACATTTCCAAAACTTTTGATCTTCTCTGAAAAATCAAATTTCAATAATAAAATCCATAAAAATTGTCTTCAAAAAAATTCTATATCAAATTTGCCTTCTAAAGGAAAAAACATCTTATTTGTTTCCAAATAAATCTTTCATCTAAAAAACAACTCCTCAAAAGTCTTAACTTAACCACCTTTTTCTCAAAGCAAAAATGAAATTACTTTTGCATGTTAATGTTTCCCAACCATTTAAACAAAACCTATTTGAACACCTTTATAATTTTTGATGCTTATATCTTTTTAACCACATACCATCAAATATGGTTATGAACAATTAAAGAAAATCAACACTTATTTCGGGCTTCCTAACATAAATGAGGGTCGATGTCAAATGCCATACATGGCTTCCCTTTAACAATTTCATCGGCCTTTTCTACCTAAACACTTCGATGCCACTTCATAGTTTTCTTTGACTTGATTTTCCCGCGGGCTCCTCATAATACATAAAGCATGTATTTCTTAAAAAAATTTGATCCAATCTCCATAATGGTCTTCATTAATTGAATTTCGATGAAAATCGGGCTCCCTCTTTATAAACGGCATTATTGTTTGATGCCTTTCGATGCTCATTTTAAATCATATGCATCACCAACGACTAATTTGAAAATGATACCCGCAAATAACTATCCACCGGTGGTAAAAAGGAGAGGATGGTTATCATACGACACTTAAACCCTTTAAACAGTCACTCAAGTGACTTTTACCTGCAATTGCAGGTCAACCTCCATTTATAACAAGAAGTACCATTTTAGGATTTAACAACCATGGAATATAAAATAGGATTCTTTTCTAATCCATGTTTCTAACCATACTCTTCACACATAACAAGTGACTCTCTAGGGTTTAGAGTTGTGAACTTAGGAGGTAACCATGGAATATATAGACATCTAGGAACAAAGTTGTAACAAGAACTAGACATCAATTTAATTGTTCCTAGACTTGACACCAATAATACTAATCTTTCCCTTGTGTAAGAGAAACAAGTCTTTTCATTCTCAATACATATGTGAAGCCTATGATATACATTAATCAGACAACAACCACTTCACTCCTGATCAAGAAAAAACACCACCAAGAAGCATTAGTGTCCATCCTCTTGTCACCAAAATGAGTGATTTCTTATCAATGAGCTAACATTTATCAAGTCAACCCTACATATGATGATGATGATCTTATCAAGAAAAACTTGAACTGATGATCTTATCAAGAAAAACATGAACTAACTCCTGACTATCTTGATGTCCAACATCCATGACAACCTGATATGAAGATCAACTTCTCAATCTTAATCATTATTTGATCTGAGTGAATAGAGCTTTACACCAAACATATCAAGACATCTGATTTTATGCATTAGACATATCAACTTATGAAGATGACAGAAGCACAACCTACATTTTGCAACTTGTTCATACAACATGGAGACATTGAAAAACATGGACCTCAACCATCAACAAGCATCATGAAAACATATCATAAAGCAAGATCCCACTGTTTGGAGCACAACCTGTGACTTTTAAATTCACAACAAGCGACCTCAAATGTATGACATCAATTTTCCATTGCACCAAGGCAACTTTTGCATTACACCATCTCCTCCTGATATGAACACACTTTTGACATCAAATGACAACATATCACCATCATTATGCAGTCTCTAAACTTCATTGAAATGTGTTGCAGCACCCTGAGGTGGAAACCCTTTATCATTTCTAGCTCAACTTTGTAGGACAAATCTTTCACAACCCCCATAAGCTTATCCAATTTTTCATGAGTAGTGAGGGGTTTACTAAAAGGTGCTTTGTCTATCTGGGTTAGTTTTACATCAGACCTTTTGATGTGTTTTCTTGAAGATCTCATATTGCTTTCAATATTAATAGCTATAGCATATGCCTCTTTTAATGTTTGTGGACTCTTGTCCCTCAAACAATACTCAATCTTTCAGTCAAATACACCACAATACAAACCAAACACATAGATTCATTAGGTCTCATATGAGGAGGTACCTTTCTCATTCTCATGATGAAGCGACTTTTAAAATTAGCTATTGTCTCATTCATGGCATTTTTTATGGCTATGAGTTAATGGATGGAAAACTTGGGGTTAATCCTATCCCCATACTACAATCTAAATAATCTCATGAACTCCTCCCAAGAATCAATATTGTTATCAGGGAGAGCCTTATACCATTCTTTAGCACTTTCATCCAATGAGTGTACAAATAATTTTATTATGACATCTTCATCCTCAATTTCATATTCATCAATGACATTAATAAAATGCCTAAGATGTTCCTCACCTATGACAACATTGTTTCCTTGAAACCTAGGTTCATATTTCCCCTAATCTCATTTGGAATTGGATTTGGAAAGTTAGGTATTGCAAAGAAATAAAGTTGTTTATACCTCTTAGCTCCCAATGGCTACCTCTGAGGAGGAAATCTCTATGCTTGTCTTCACTGGATAGGCCTAACATCCTGAACATTACCATGCTGCTGATTCACCTGACTCTGTAGTCGATGATTGTTAATATTTTCAGCATGGGCATTATTTACACCTTGTTGTGCCATTTGTTGATGCTAATGTTGTTGTTGTTTTTTATTATTTTGCAATTTATATTGTTGATTTTGGCCCTGTTGTTATGCATTTTGGTTTTTCTAGGAAAGATGAGCTTGTTGTTGATCAAGCAAGGCCTGCACCTCTCTTTGTCTATTTTTGAGGTGATCAAGCAAGTTGAGCTCATCCCAGATTCTTCTTTCTCTTTCCTAATCATAGGGTTGCTGCTACTGATCTCCGTCATTTGGAATGTTGTCACATGAACCTCTAAGATCCTAATATGTCTCTTCATTCTCACTAGACATCCCAAATGTTCTCAAATGTGGATCATAAGATCTATCTCTAATTCCTTTGCCAATAACATTTTCCTTTCTTCTAACATCATACTCATTTATATTCCTTCTTCTATTCATTCTGACTATGTCATCTATGAAATCCTTAGAAGTATAGTCATACTAACCTCTGAGATCAAAAATACATTACTTATGCTAGAGGTACTAGTTTGGTCTTGGGTATTCAATGGAGGCACAACATTGGAATATCTTGTCCTCCATCTACTCCTCCTATTTCCTGGTATCAAAGCTAGGGTTCCTTGGAAGAAAGCCTAACAACTTAAGGTAGATCCGGGATGGCACACAAGAAGGAGTCTTCGCAGTTTGATGGAATGGACTATGCTCTTTGGAAGGTATGGATGAAAAGTCATCTCATTTCTCATGGTTATAATGTTTGAAAGATGGTAGATACAAAATATACTATTCCTCCAAATGGTCCATCATCTAAAGATGAAGTCAAACAATATGAGTTAAATGGAAAAGCTAGAGATGCTCTCTTAAATGCCTTATCTAACACTGAGTTAGTGAAAGTTATGGATCTGGAGATTTCTCATGAGATTTGGGTTAAGTTAAAAAATTTATATGAAGGAGATGATTCTGTAAAGAGTCCCAAATTATAAAACTTGAAGGTGAGGTATGAATCTTTGAATATGAGTGAAGATGAGAACATAACAATCTACATGCAAAAAATTGATGAAATCGTCAATGAAATCAAAGGTCTTGGAGGAACTTTTAATGAGGATGAGGTTATGCTAAAGATTCTTAGGTCATTACCTAAATCTTGCAGTCACAAAGTGTCTGTAATTGAAGAAATTATGAGTGTGAACATGATTACAAAGGATTAATTTCTTAGAAAGTTCACTGCATTTGAGATGAAAGAGTTTGGTGATGCTCTGTCAAAGACTGAGACTACTTTCAAACCCAATACTTTAGAGAAGACCTCAAGATCTTAGAAGTATGTTGTGGAACTAGATGATGACCTTGATGATATTGAAGCCAACTTTGTCGACAGAATGCAAAGAGATATCATTAAGTTCAAAGGTAAATTACTATTTAATTGCTTTACTTGTGGTAACATTGGTCACTATGCCTGTAGGTGTTTGGAGAGAATTGAGAGAGGCGGGAAGAAATTTAAAAGTAGACCTAGAATCATAATGAAATGCTATTATGTTAGAGATGATGATGATGGTGTAATGGATGATGAGTATGATGATAGTAGTGCAAATGAATGCTTGTTTATTGCTATCAAGGAAGAACCTGTATCTACTAATCTTGCTATCTGTGTGAAGGAAGAAAAGCTAGTGGAAGAGAGTGCTTTGTCTATCCACTAGGTTGAGAAAGATAAGGCTCAATGGATTATTGATAGTGGATGTTCACATCACATGACCAGTGATAAAATTAAGTTTG
This sequence comes from Cunninghamia lanceolata, assembly GCA_027924645.1. Classification (NCBI taxonomy): domain Eukaryota; kingdom Viridiplantae; phylum Streptophyta; class Pinopsida; order Cupressales; family Cupressaceae; genus Cunninghamia; species Cunninghamia lanceolata. The sequence goes on from BSBN01000892.1 coordinate 2,113,824, forward strand.
TAAGTTTGGAAAAGTATGATGGAGGACTGGTTAGGTTTGGAGATGATGCAACTGGTAAGATTTGTGGAAGAGGATCCATTTCTTTTCATGGAAAGGACAATACAAATGATGTTCTATATGTAAAGGGTTTAAAACATAATCTCTTAAGTGTTGGTCAGATGTGTAACAAAAGGTATGATCTAAGATTCAAGGATAATAGATGCAAGATCATGGAAAGCTTTGGAACAATGATTGCTATTGGTAAGAAGTCTAGAGGTAATGTTTATCATTTGAGAGGAACTAATGATTGTTGTTTACTGGCTCAAACAAATGAGAGTTGGTTGTGGCATAGAAGGATGTGTCATATAAATTTTTACAACTTGGTGAAGATAAGTTCAGTTTAATCTATGAGATATTTTCCTAAGCTTGTGAAGCCTGTGAATACTATTTGTAAGGCATGTCAATTGAGGAAACATACAAGGACAAGTTTCAAGAGTAATGAACAATTTTCTACTAGATTGCTTGAGCTGGTGCATACATATTTGTGTGGTCCTACAAGAACAAGAAGTCTGCAAGAAGACATGTACTTTATGTTGCTTACTGATGATTATTCTAGAATGACTTGGGTCACTTTTTTGAAGGATAAATCAGAAGCCCTAGACAAGTTCAATACTCTTAAGGCAATGGTTGAAAATGAGTTAGAATTGAGGATCAAATTCTTAAGATTCGATAGAGGTGATGAGTTTACATCAAATGAATTCAATATTTTCTATGAAGAACATGGGATAAAAAGATAGTTGTCTGCTCCTAGAACTCCTCAGCAGAATGGAGTTGTGGAAAGAATGAATAGGACAGTTCAAGACTAGGTCAATGATGAAGGAGGCCAACCTACTAGAAGTTTATTGGAGAGAATCAATACATACTATTGTCTACATTCAAAATAGATTTCAAGTCAAAGGTAATAGTAATAAAACTCCTTATGAACTGTGGTATGGAAAAATTGCTACAGTGAAATATTTCAAAGGTTTTGGAAGAAAATGTTTGATGATAGGTGTGATGAAGGAATTTTCCTTGGATACTCTACTAAGAGTAAGGCCTACCAGTGCTACAATAAGAGATTGAGAAAGATCATTGAGAATGCTAATGTGAAAGTTGATGAAGACATGGAAAGAATATCAGATCTGATTGGCTATGAATCAGATGAACCTACTGTTACAGTAAATAAAGAAAAAGTTGAACAAGAAGACAATCAAGTTGAAGAAGAAAAGGCTCCAGAAAGTACTGTTAAGACTCCCAAGTATGTAAGGATTAATCATTTTGAAGATTAGATTATTGGTGACAAAAGGAAAGGGGTATTGACAAGGAAAAGATCTACAGAAGAATAGATAAACTACTGTTTACTTTGAAAGATTGAACCTAAAACTATAAGAGAATCCTGCAAAGATGAAAATTAGGTAAAGGCTATGGAAGAAGAGCTAATGCAGATAAGAGAAGAATCAAACTTGGAAATTAGTTCCTAGACCTGCTGATAAGAATGTGATTGGAACCAAATGGGTTTCTAGAAACAAAATGAATGAAAATGGAGAAGTAGTAAGAAGCAAAGCAAGATTGGTATACAAAGGATATTCTCAAGTTAAAGGCATAGATTTTGAGGAGACTTATACTCCAGTGGAAAGGATTGAAGCAATAAGAATTTTTTTGGCATTTCTAGCAGACAAATATTTTGAGGTGTACCAGATGGATGTGAAGTTTGCATTCTTGAATGGAGAGCTGGAAGAAGATGTTTTCATTGAACAACTAGAAGGATATCAGTCATCATACCAAGGTGGCATGGTGTGTAGATTGAAGAAAGCCTTGTATGAGCTAACGAAAGCTCCAAGAGCCTGGTATGCAAGGTTGGACAAGTATTTGTTGCAATTAGGGTTCAGTAAAGGTACTGTAGATAGTAATCTCTATTTCAATATCAATGATGATAAAATTTTGATTGTTGTAGTCTTTGTTGATGAAATTATATTTGGAGGAAGTGAAGGCATGTGTAAGAAATTTACAAAAGAAATGCAAAAGGAGTTTGAGATGTCTATGTTTGGTGAAATGAATTTCTTTCTAGGATTGTAGATTACTCAATTAGAAAAAATGAATTTTCATTTCTCAGTCCAAGTATGTGAAAGAGTTGTTGAAAAAGTTTGGAATGGAGGACTCTAAGCTAGTATGTACCCCTATGGAAACTAGTTGCGAGTTGAGAAAGAATGATGAATCACCTAAGACTAATCAGAAAAAAGTATAGGTCTATGATTGGAGGACTACTTTATCTAACCTATACTAGACTAGATGTAATGCATGCAGTTTGTCTTGTGGAAAGATTTCAAGAAGATCATAGAGAGTCACATGTGATGATAGTTAAGAGGATAATGAGATATTTAAAAGGCACTTTAGACTATGGATTGTGGTATCCTAAGGATACTAAATTCACTCTTAGTGCTTATACAGATGCAAATTGGGCTGGAGATGTTGATGATATAAAAAGTACAAGTGGAGGTCCTTTCTTCTTGGGTAACAGATTAGTTTCATGGTTGAGAAAGAAGCAAGATTCAATTTCTTTGTCTACTGCAGAAGCAGAATATATTGTAGCAACATGTTGTTGTATTTAGGTGCTATGGATGAAGCGAACATCAAAGGATATAAGAGTTGTGTATGAAGAACCAATTTCAATCTTTTGTGACAATACAAGTGCTATAAACATTTCAAAGAATCTAGTGATACACTCAAGAACATAGCATATATTAATAAGGTATCACTTTCTAAGAGAAAACGTAATAGAGAATGAAGTAAAGATGGAATATGTTTCTATAATGGATCAGATTGTAGATATTTTCACAAAGCTTCTGCCTAAGGATACTTTTGAGTATCTTAGGGAGAAGTTAGAGGTTATTAACCCTCCTGCTCTAAATTAAGATGCATAGGAAGTGCATCAGTCTAGTGGTACCTAAAGTCTCTTCTTTTGATCTGGATTGATGTTTTAAATCCTACCTCTCAGGGGGAGTAGGTAGATGTTGTTGATTAAGTTCCTAATAAAGAGTTGTAAGTGTTGCAGTGTTGCTGATAGGGGGAGTAGTGCAGTGTTAGTAAGATTTAAATTGATCCTTGATAACTAAAGAGAGAGAAAAGGTTTGACATCCTTTGCCATTGATGTCAAAGGGGGAGAGAAGTTCATGTGAAAAACTTAAGGAGAGAGATTCTGAGAAAGTTGCTGCCAGAGAAAGCATAAAGTAAGGGGAGAAAAGAACCAAAGCAAGTTTGTTTGTCTTGATGGTTTTTCACATCATGTGTTGCCATCAATGACAATGGAGGAGATTGTTGCAAGTATGAGCAATAAGTGTTGTCATTGATGTCAACACCTAAGGTCAGCATCTAAGGAAGTTATTTATATGAGTTTGAGCAAGTGTCTAAGAAGAACAGTGCAGTGTTTTTCTCCACATATCTTGTAAATTAAATATCTTTACCTGTAGTTTGAAAGTTATGTTAAGGGATGTCTATAGTTTCTATGTTTCAAGTTTGAGCCTCCAGTGTGAAGATTTGAGTGAGTTATGTTCACCAGAGTAAAAACTATTATTCTAAGTATTCAATGGTGACAGGGAGTGTATACATCTAAAAATGACATGACTCGGTCCAAATAAATATTCTTAATATTTATTCCATCTTTATTCCTCTATCAATAAATAAATAAACAAATTTATTTATTTGATTCATATTCTTCCAACAATTAAATAAAATCCTTTATTTAAATTCAATTCTTCCAAACAATTAAATAATTCTTAATTATTTAATTAAATCAAAATTCATTCTTCCAAATTTGAATAAATTAAATCAAATTTATTTACATCCTTTCAATCTCTAAAAATAAAATACAATCAAATATTTTATTTATTCTTCCAAAATCATGCACAAGTAATTAAATAAATTTATTTATTTAATTTGCTTTCTAAAATATTTCTTCCAATAATATCTTCTCTAAATTTAAATAAATCAAATATTTATTTAAGTTGTCTATTTCTTCTAAATTGAGTTATCTCTATATATAATTCAAGCTTTCTTGCACATGCAATTAAATATTCCTAATATTTAATAAAGAAAAATATCTTCTTATTCTCATGCAAATCCCTTCTTCTTGTTTTAAATCACTTAACTGATTATTATATTCTTTTAATTGCTTTAAATCATTCTTCTATTCTTAGCAAAATCCTCTCATGCAAAAGAAAGCAAGGCACATGTCTTCTTCTTATTCGTTGCACATTCCTCAACTATTCTCAACCGTTGATCTTATCATTCTTTCTATACCATTGATCTTCATTCTCTCAAGTCTATAAATTGAACCTCATTCTTCCATTCAAATCATCCAAGCTTTAAGTATTGTTACTTTGCAGGAATTACAGCATGACTTTGGCACCAATTCCTTCATTGCTTGTGATCACACTTTTTACTACGCACTACGCACTACTATCTTTGTCTTGAAGCTCCTCTTCATTGCGACATTATCACCGCCATTCTCAATTGACATTCTTGAACAAAGAAAAGAAGTGCACTCTCTAAGGGCCCTATTTCATACATGCAAGGATGATTGTGATAGGCAATCAATGGAAGCTTCGATCTAAGGAAGGTTTGCTTTGTTGTTCATTCCTTTATTTTATTGAATCTCCTTAGTTCACTATTCTATTAAGTTTTGGGTATTTGATATTGTTTATCATTGCATATTCATTGTTGATCAAATTTTACCCTAACATTTTTGGCACCCACCGTGGGGCCTAGCCCCAAATCTAACCCAAAAACTAAGCTTTTGTGTTTTAGAAAGTCATACACAGGAGGAAACAGTGCATCCGTCACTTCCTAACACGCATCTATTACCTGTCATGGTGCATATATTTTCACAGTGTATATACCCTCTGTTTAGGCACATCTGTTAACTGTTACAATGCTTTCATTTCTACGGCACATACAGACACTATTACTACACTTTTATCATTTGAAACAATGCATCTGTTATTGCAGTGCATATAAACTATTTTCTGGCACTTTTATCCTATGTTGTAGTGCATATGTATTATGATGCTTCTGTTGACTGTTTCTGCGCATTGAGTCTCTGAAACGACGCTTTTGTTGTAGGTAGTGATTTTAGGGTTTTTTAGAAGATTTTTGCTAACGCTAACATCTTTGCAAGGACTCTCTTGATCTGTTTTGTAGGCTAGGTACTGGTTTAGATTCATATAGTTGCACTTGTTAGCTCACATTTTGATTTCTAAAGGGAAAGTAAAACAAATGCTCATGAAAATCTCACGTAGTTTTAACTAGGAAAGTGGTAATTGAATCATTGCTATCTTGCATTGCAAACATTGCTATATTTTCAAAGTTATTGCTATCTAGATAAAATTGAACTCATCATTGCTATCTGGGTTAAAACTAAACCATTGCTATCTCGATTGACCATCACTTCAAAGTTAACAACTCGTGCTATCGTGGATAAAATCAAACTCATCATTGCTATGTGGGTAAAACTAAACCATTGCTATCTCGATTGACCAAAATTTCAAAGTTAACAATTCATGCTACATGGTTAAAATTGAACTCATCATTGCTATCTTGGTTAAAATTGGACCATTGCTATCTTGCTAATCACTTCAAAGTTCTGTGCTTGCCCAAGTAGATAGCTCATCTAGTTTTTCTCATTTTAACTAGGGGAAAAGAACCACTGTATACTATGTTTTGGGAATGATACCAGACCTATGCTCTCCCCTATCTTGGGTGATCAAAATGCCAGACATATCATTTTCACATGTGTTTTTCCTTTAGAGGGGCCTGCTCTTGGATACCGTTCATCATAGGAATGACCCTAAGTGGTAACAGGATAAACGCCAAGCCCTTCCAAGCCACAATAAATAAATTATGTTTAGAGTGAAAGTTTCAAACAACAAGTGTAGTTGTATTATACCGACAGCTAACCTCCCCCAAAACCCTCCAAGGCATAACCCTTGCAGGCTAGGAGACTCCATAACGGAGAGTAGTGTTTCCGCATGTATAACCACTCAAATGGTTTCCTTTATTACTCATCCTTGTTTTACTGAGACCAAAAACCTCTATAATCTGGTGCAGGGAAGGGCGATTATCACCTCCTAAAGATGCCTCACCTAGAGATAGGGAGAATTTGGTTTTATACTATCCTTTGAAACCATAGGATTGTACTTGCCTTTTTTAGTCCAAAAGGAGTCAAAAAATCACAAAAAAAAAACATAAAAATATTGTTTGTGTTTGCTATGTTTTCTTGCCATAAATTCTAGAAAATCAGATTAGAAAAACATTCTTGCAACCAAGGTACCAAAAACACCAAAAAAATGCAAAAATATTGAGCAAAACCAAAGCGGCTCATCCATCCTCTGTTCCTGTACATCTGTGCTGACCTGCAGCACATTTGTAGTGACTTTTAGTGCTTTTATTGACTATTCTAGCGCATATAAATTTTAGCAGTGTGGCGTATATATCTAGACTTCCAGCGTATACATGATAGTGAGCACTTGTATAGTTTTCGAGGAAAATTTTTTACTAATTTTAAGTACCTATTTCAGTCTAGTTTCAGGTTCAGAGATTAGGTCTTACCTTGCAATCAATTTTCCATCCATTTCACGTCAAAATTTCTCTTTCATTAGTCATCCCATTCACCTTCTATCAGGTCTTTCTAGTCCAAAGTCAAAAGCATCCCATATCAAGTCAACATAGGCCCCTTTTTCATATCACTTTGGATTCAAGTAAACCTAGTAGGTCACAGAACTTTGCTAGTAGGTCTTGGTGCATGACTAGTCCCTACATAGTAAGATAGGTATCAAGTACCCTTACTAGTGGCTATCGTCTTGTATCAGTCGTCTTACTTGGAAACATTGATTGAGAAAGTCCTTTGTCCAAATCTTGTCATAAGTATCCTATTCTTAGCAGTCTCCATCAGAACCTTGCCAAAATCTCTTGTCCCATGCCACTTCATCCCATGTCACCTTGCACGGTTCTTACTAGATCTCAATACAAGAAACAACTTGAAATGGCTGGATCATCCAACCACATCTTCACACCTCACGATAGTGATGAGGAAATCTCTAACAAAAACTATCAAGGAAGCATCCAAGATCAGAAATTCCAATGCTTAGGAGAGAAAGTGCTCCATGAAGACCCTCATAAGTATTTCTATCATCTTTCTAGTCTTGGAATTAAACTCCCCACGGATTTCGATATAAGCACAATCCTGGAAAACATAGAGGATTATCATGAAAAGGGAAAGAATGCCATAGACCCAAACATAGATGATAAAGGAAAGAAAGCCATAGACCCAAATGCTTGTATGAAAGAAATGAGGAAAGAACTCAAGGGTCTGAAGTAACAAATGTCTGATCTCAAGATGGGTACAAACACTAAAAACTACTCCTTGGAAGATATTGCACCATACCCCTTTGATAAAGGTTTGATCATGAAACCGTTTCCCTATCGATTCAAAGTTCCTAAGTTTGACAAGTACAAAGGGAAAGGGGACCCTAGAGATCACATTAGGGAATTCAATGTAGCATGCTTGGAAGTAGCTCACAATGAGACTTACTTAATGAGACTATTTCTTAGATCACTAGGCAGTCAAGCTATGGAGTGGTTCTCGCAGCTTCCACCGAGCATCAAAACTTTTGATGAACTAGTCAACAAATTTATCACACACTTCTCTTACAATATTGAACATGAAGTCTCTATGCTTGACCTATGCAACACCAAGAAAAAGAGTGGTGAATCATTCGCCACCTTCCTACAAAGATGGAGACAACTAGCAAGCAAATGCTCATACGATGTACTTGAGAAGCAACTAGTGGAGATGTTTGTCCATAACCTCAACATTGATCTTGGATATCAAATACAAATACAATGCCCTACATCATTCTTAAAAGTCATCAAAATGGGATTATTTATCAAAAAAGCTATGATCACCAAGGAGAAAATCAAGTTATAAAAGGACACACCTACCTCAAACTACACGACTGACAAATCAAAGTTTTGGACCAAGAATAAGAATGTTGTCAATGATGGAGTAGTTGATACCAAGGTGGTGGCTCCCAAGAAACAACCCATACTCACTCTCAAAGGAGAAGAAAACAATGTTACACCTAAAAAAAATTCTCTTAGGAGCCAAGACCATGGTTCAGCGTGAATCCAAGATGAAAGTTCACAACGCTAGGTGAGTCCCAAGAATCTGCATTATGAAAGTTATTGGCTAACAATGAAATCTCTCTACCACCAACAAGTGATTATGAGCCTATAGTCAAACCTCCCTATTGGAAAGACACTATTGTGAATATCATAGAGGAAGGGGACATAAACTAAAAATTGTACCGTCTCAAACATGTTATCCAAGATGTGCTTGATCAAAATCAAGGAGGAACCCAACAACATACCTCCAATGAGACACATGTGGCTTACAGGGATCCACTTCTCAATCATGACAGACTATACAACAACAATAACAACCATGGCAATAACAACAATGGCAATAACAACCATGGCAATAAAAACAATGGTAACAACAACAACAATCACAATAGGCCAAATCAAAATAGTGGGAATAGTAATGCCAACTATGCAAGTGTTCCATTCGACTATACCATCAATTGCCTATCCAAGCATGTCCTACAAATTAATGTGGTCATGCCAAATCAACAATCAGAACCTAACAGAACTGATTGTAGTATCATTACCCGCAGTGGTAAAGTCACCTTGAATACCTTCCCTCCAAGGTCATCTCCTTCTTAGTCTAACTTCTGTCAGTATAATGTCATAGACCAACTACAGAAGACTCTGGCCCACATTTCTATCTTGGAGTTGTTGCGTCTATCTCCTTCCCATAAGGAGATTCTCAATAAATCCTTAGTGGAAACCACTATCCCCACTAACTTGGCCCAAGAGAAGTTTCAGGCCATAGTAGGTAATCTAACCTCCTCAAGTACCATATCATTTACCGAGCAAGATGGCCTCTTAGTGTCTCAACCTCATAACACCCCTCTACATATTGTCGCCTACATCCACAAGCACCGCATCAAGAGGGTTCTCATTGATGGGGGAGCCAGTTTAAATATTTGCACATTAAAGCTAGTCCTTACATTAGGGTTCTCTAAAAATGCCGTTGATCCAAGGAAGAAGACTACTATCAAAGCCTATGATGAAGAGGGGAGAACTACAAAGGGAATAGTAGTCCTACCAATACAAGTGGGACCGGTGATAAAAGATGTTGTGTGCCAAGTCCTAGATAGGGAGCTCACCTATAATATTCTCCTAGGAAGACCATGGATTCATGCCATGAAAGTTGTCCCTTTGACCTATCACCAATGCATAAAATTTCTGCATAATGGAAAGCAAGTCACCATCCAAGGAGACCCTGATCCCTTCCATCATTGTAACTCAATCCTTTCAAAAGCTATTTGCATCATACCAAACAATAGAGCATCTACATCCCCTACCCCACAGCATGATCATACCTCTGAAGCTTCCTCATCAAGGCCCAAAGAGAAGAATATTACCATCAAAGAATCCAGAGTTTGGGAATACTCCATAGAGTACAGCCTCAATCTAGCCAAGATGTCGTTATCCCATAGATCCTTTGGTCGACCCAATCATCTTCCAAATCCATCTGCTCCTCCTATAGCTCCTACATCTCCGTTTGTAAAATGGGGGACCTTATCTGATGAAACAAAGGAAAGAGATGTCCTACAATGGCTTTATACGGAAGAAGAAGAGAACATACAACAGGAACCACCTAGGCTCCCAATAGAACTCTATGGACGAGGAGAGGCTATCATACATAGAATGAGTTACGAAGGACAAGGCCCTATCGGCCTAAGAAAAGAAGGAATCATAGAACCCATTCAACCTTCTTCATCCTCATTGGCTAGAAATACAAAAGGCCTAGGATATACATGCAAGGGCAAGGCTAAAGAAAATGCTTGTCTTGTAGAAATGATCCATACACTTCAAGTGGACAGTGACATAGATTCTAATGAATATGAGTGGGATGAGCTGACAGAGCATTCCTATGATGATAAAGAAGTTGATACCATTCAAACTTATACCCCCTACCATGAGGGACAAACGCTACTAAATAGACCACTAGAGTCTGATTTGCCTATCTCTGAGAATACAACTTTCGAGGGAGGTTTGAGTTCTATCGCAATAAACAATCTAGAGGAAAGTACCATCCCAAACACTCCCCCTCCCAATACTCCTAGCATATCCATTCAAACCATCAACAAATTAGATCTATCATTTGACTCCCTCCCCCATGTACATCCTGAACTTATTGACTGGGATCTACGAGGAACCCCTCAACTAGATATGTTCCAAAATGGTGATGCTTATATTGACTACATGGAACTTAGGGACCACCTACCCAAAGGAGATCATAAAGCTGGTTTCACTATTGAACTTAATACCATGGCTTATTTTGGAGAGGGTACCAAGCCTTCCAGTTGCAAAAATATCAAAATAAAAATTGGATCTGACGGTGAAAACCATTCTGTGGTAGTGTCAAATCCCAAAATAGTAAAAAGAAAGGACGCATCTGAAGGTGAAAACCCAAATGTGGCACCTAACGATGGAAGGCTTGACACTCTCCCTAATGACATGTACCAAGAGAAGTTTCAAATTGTTGTGGAACCCACAGATCTGGTTAACATTGGAACAGAGGAACAGCCTAAGATCATCCACTTTGCTAAATCTCTAACCCCGCCAGAGAAGACCAAGTTTGTACCATTCTTCAAGAGAAAGCAAGTCAATTTTTCTTGGTCATATGCAGATATGTTGGGGTTAGATCCATATTTGATTCTACACCATCTTCCTTTAGATCCAGGAGTGAAACGATTGAAACAAAATCTTAGAAAGATGCATCCACACATAGCACTGCTCGTAAAAGAAGAACTCAAGAAAGTATTGGATGTAGGGTTTATTAGAGCTACAGACTATCTGGAATGGGTCTCTAACATTGTACCAGTGTCCAAACCAGATGGCTGAGTTAGACTATGTAATGACTTTAGAGATCTAAACAAAGATTGTCGCAAGGATGATTTTTTATTGCCAAATATAGATATCATAGTCAACCTAATAGCAGGGCATACCATGTTATCTCTCATGGATGGCTTCTCAAGATACAACCAGATCAGGATAGCACTAGAAGACCAGCATAAAACAACATTTACTTGTCCATGGGGCACTTTCTGTTGGAATGTCATGCCATTTGGGCTAAAGAATGCAGGAGACACATATCAACGTGTTATGACCACTATATTTCACAATATGATGCATGTAACAATGGAAGATTATGTAGATGATGTCCTAGAAAAGTCACTCACAAGAGAATCACACCTAGATGTGTTAGAGAAAGTCTTTCAGAGACTCAAGAAATTCAAGGTCAGGTTGAACCTAAAGAAATGTGTATTTGGAGTTACCTTAGGCAAGCTTCTAGGCTTTATTGTATTAGGAAATGGAATAGAGGTGAACCCTGCTAAAGTCAAGGCTATCATGGACATGCCACGACCCAAGACTCTTACTCAACTAAGATCTCTACAAGGCAAGCTACAAGCAATCCATAGATTCATATCACAGCTGGCAGACAACTGTCAACCATTCAGTCATCTCTTGCACAAGAATATTCCATTCAGATGGGATGAGAAATGTGAAGAGACATTCAACAAAATGAAAGAATATCTCATGAATCCACCTATTCTCATGCCTCCTATCCAAGGAAAACCATTAACACTCTACATATCTGCTACACCTATAGCTCTTGGGGCTCTTCTAGCACAACAAGATTATGAGAACAAGGAAAGACCCATCTACTATATCAGTCGCACATTGGTCGGCTATGAGTTGCAATACTCTTAGATAGAAAGATCATGTCTTGCGGTAGTTTTTGCTTCCCAAAAACTCTGACATTATATGCTTGTATATCTAGTCAAACTCATTGTAAAGATAGATCCATTGAAATACCTACTAAGCAAAGCAGCTCTTACAGGTCGCCTAGCTAAATGGGTAATGCTCCTAAGTGAATACGACATTGAGTATGTGGATAGAAAAGATATCAAGGGACAAGTCATTGCTGACTAGCTACTGGATGCACCACTACAGGACACCACACCAATGCAATTTGAGTTTCTAGATGAATCCTTATTCAAAGTCTCAACACATTCCTAGAAACTATACTTTGATGGGTCCTACACCAACCATGGATCAGGGGCAAGAATCTTGTTTGTAACTCCTCATGGCGACACTATACTGAAGTCTTACCACTTGTTATTTCCATGCATCAATAACATAGTAGAGTATGAAGCCTTAGTCATTGGCCTCAAGATGGTAATAGATTGGAAAATCAAAGAACTAGATGTCTACGATGATTCTCAACTAGTGATAAATCAGGTCAATGACGATTACCAAACCAAAGATGAGAAGCTTGTCCCATACAAGCGCATGATGGATGACTTCAAGGAATACTTTGTGATTATATCTTTTAAGCAGATACCATGCATTGAGAACAAAGTAATAGATGCCATGGCGACCATCGCCTCTCTTCTCAAGATACTAGAGAATGAGTCATGGTACGAGTTCTTAGTGGAAACTATTCGACAACCAGATTATGATCTTCCTGAGACCCATTCCATATGCCTTTTAGTTGGATCTAATTCACCTTGGTACGGTAAGATTTACACTTACCTTAAGGACAACATCCTCCCACTTGACCTATCTTCAAGCCAACGATGAACCCTTATATGCCAAACCTCTCACTATACCATTATTGCCGACACCCTATACCGACGTGGTCTAGATGGTAATTTACTCCGTTGTTTAGAATGAGAAGAATCTGTAACCACCTTACAAGACGTACATGAAGGGATTTGCGGGACACACTCTAGTGGTCCTTCCTTAGCCAAGAAACTCATGCATTTGGGTTATTACTGGCCGAACCTGGAGACAGATTCATACCAATTTTTGAAGAAGTGCAAGTAGTGCCAAATACATGGGAACCTGATACATGCACCACCTCAAGAGTTGAGACCTTTAACGACACCTTGGCCCTATTACCAATGGGGACTTGACCTTGTGGGAAAGATCCATCCATCCTCCTCCAATGACCATAAATTCCTCATAACCGCCATTGAGTACTTTACCAAGTGGATTGAAGCCGTTCCCTTCACCACTGTCACAGGCAAGTAAATCTCTTCATTCATCCTGAATTACCTCATCTGTAGATACAGGATTCCCTCATCCATTATCACGAATAACGAAAGACCCTTCAAAAACCAGGATGTCCAAGAACTCTGTGACTGATTCAAAATCCAACACCATTTCTCTACACCCTATTACCCCTAAGGCAATGGCTAAGCTGAAGCATCCAACAAGACCATCTTGAAACTCCTCAAGAAGACAGTCAATGATACTGGCCGTGATTGGCACATCCAACTCAATCTCGCTCTGTGGGCCTACAAAACCATTATACGCACTCCCACATGTGCTACACCTTATGCCCTTGTCTATGGTTTAGAAGCTATCCTTCCCATTGAGGTCAAATTACCATCTATCAGGGTGTCATTGAAAGGTCTCATATTAGATGAAGAATATAGAGTCTCCAGATTGCAAGAATTAGAGTTGCTAGAGGAAAGGAGACAGAAAGTCTTTGACCATCTCAAAGCATATCAACAGATGATGTCATGAAGCTATAGCCACAGAGTTCACCCAAGAGTCTTTAAGGTTGGAGATCTAGGCCTCAAAGAGAATCCCTGCAATCAATAGGATAGGGAAAAGAAAGGCAAATTTGAACCCAACTGGCTAGGGCCTTATGTGATTGTAGCTACTTATGGATCGGGGGCATATCAGTTAGCAACATCAGAAGGTGAGCTGTTCAATGACCTAATCAACAGCATGCATCTTCACTAGTTCTATGCCTAGGAGAACCCCAATGTAAGGGGGGCATCAAAATACAAAAAAATAAAAAATACAAAAAATACAAAAAATTAAATAATTAAAAAAATACAAAAAAATCAAAAAATTAGAAAAGTACAAAAAAATTGTCCTTTGGTGAAAACCTGGAAAACAGGCGCCATGGATAGGTATGATGATGAAAACCTGGCAAATAGGCATCATGTATACTTTCTATCCTTTCATGCAAATAAAAGCAAGTGGTGAAAACCTGGTAAATAGGTGTTACTTGTGATAAACCACCTTCTCCATCTTTGGGAAACCAATCACCTTGAGTCCATTTTTACAAGTGTCCCATTTGACCCATATCTGTCCCATAATAAAATCCTGATTGTAACCTATCGTGGCTTGATACTCTATCTCTTTGTTGCCTTATCAACCAAGGTTTTATCCCATATTGTATCCATCGTGTTAGCCTAGCATAGTGTCTCTCGTCGATATCCATGGCCCAAGTCCATGAACTATGTTGCCTCTGCATTGTCACGTAGGCAAGGACATTTCTCAAATGCACCCTCGAGGCTCCATTGTCTCATCCATCCCATTTATTTTCATCTTTCTTCTAGTCCATCCATGGTCCATTAGGGTTACCCCGAACTACATTGCCTCTGTGTCGTCACATAGGCAAGGCCATTTAGCAATGAGCCCCTGAGGCACTAGGTCAGTCCCTTAGGGTCCATCTCACCAATAAGGATTGTGAAATCTTCTCACCAAGAAAGCAAGCACAAGAAGAACCTGATTCCAAAGAAGAAATTTTGACACGAGCACTTAACCTATCCAAGGCAAAGCAGAAAAACACCTAAGGCCTCCTAAAATGATTTTACTCAAATTATGGCAAGAAACAAACACATCTAAATACAAGAATGTTTTGTGTTGGTTAGGTTAACTTACAGAGTCTTGATTTATGCTATCATGCCTTTCTATGCTACTCGAGGATGCTAAAAGCTAGAGATGCTATGATGGGGGCATGATTATTTTCTTTGTTTGTTGTTTGTGGATTAAACTTTAGTAATGTGAAGCCTTGTCTAAAGACATGATCGGCAAAAGATCATCGAGGACATCAAAGGTCTAACATGAAAGGGGGCAATCCTTGTTTGTTGATACACAAGAAATACTTAGGTCATCTAGGTTCAATTATACCTTGATGCTTGTATTAACTTGCTAAATCAAAATCCATGTAAGCAATGCTCAGGTCATCTCAGTTCAATTATACCTAGATGCTTGTATTAACTTACAACATTCAGAAAAAGTACCAAAAAAAATGCCCAATGATGAAATAAGCACTTCAAAATACTTGCACCATCAAGATGTCAAAACAAAACACCATTCGCATCCATTATACATCCATCTATACATCCATACATCCATATCCCATGCAATAAAAGATCCAAACAATGCAGAGTAACAATACAAAGTCAAAGCTTGTGAGTTCTTCTGTCAAGTCATTCTTCTATCGATCAAAATTCTATCTATCATTGTGATCCATTCTTCTCAATCTAGTCAATCCAAACAATGATCCCCATGCAAGTATATCCTTAATCCATACCAATCAAGTCAAGTCAATCTTGTCAAATGATCCAATCACAATCAGTGGTCTTGATCCTTGTCTGGTTGTAAACCAACTCAATCAGTTAATCAATCAATTGTCTTATACAGGATGTAACATTGTCGAAATTAGACTAACACACGCATCTTACATGACATGTTTCATTTCCTGAAACTAGAAACTATCCTTCGTGTTGCTCTAGGGATTTATCGTTCCCCACCATGACAACACACATGTTGTGTTGGTCTAGGGATATATCGTTCCCTGCCATGACAACACTGTTGTATATCATTATTAGTATATCGTTGGTTTACTGCTCGACAGGGGCAATACCTTGTTTGTTCTTGTATCATTTGTGCATACTTACTTGCTTGTGTGTGTTATCATTCTATCTTGCATCACATATCATTCAACTCTTTCTTCATCCATTTTCTTCATTGTAACCAAGTTTTCCCTTCGTCTTCATGAGATTGTTCATCTCATGCCTTCTACCTTCTTCCTGTCCAATCTCCTGAGGGGGCATCCTATTGTCATAACCTGGACCAAGAGCAAACTGGGGCATGTATCATTATCAGACTATCTATTCTTTGAAGCAATGTTGTAAACTGCATTGCATCAAAGAGGGGCAAAATGTATATGCCTAAAAATGACACGACTCGGTCCAAATAAATATTCTTAATATTTATTCCATTTTTATTCCTCTATTAATTGATTCATATTCTTCCAACAATTAAATAAAATCCTTTATTTAAATTCAATTCTTCCAAACAATTAAATAATTCTTAATTATTTAATTAAATCAAAATTCATTCTTCCAAATTTGAATAAATCAAATCAAATTTATTTAAATCCTTTCAATCTCTAAAAATAAAATACAATCAAATATTTTATTTATTCTTCCAAAATCATGCACAAGTAATTAAATAAATTTATTTATTTAATTTGCTTTCTAAAATATTTCTTCCAATAATATCTTCTCTAAATTTAAATAAATCAAATATTTATTTAAGTTGTCTATTTCTTCTAAATTGAGTTATCTCTAAATATAATCCAAGCTTTCTTGCACATGCAATTAAATATTCCTAATATTTAATAAAGCAAAATATCTTCTTATTCTCATGCAAATCCCTTCTTCTTGTTTTAAATCACTTAACTGATTATTATATTCTTTTAATTGCTTTAACTCATTCTTCTATTCTTAGCAAAATCCTCTCATGCAAAAGAAAGCAAGACACAGGTCTTCTTCTTATTCATTGCATGTTCCTCAACTATTCTCAACCATTGATCTTCTCATTCTTTCTATACCGTTGATCTTCATTCTCTCAAGTCTATAAATTGAACCTCATTCTTCCATTCAAATCATCCAAGCTTTAAGTATTGTTATTCTGCAGGAATTACAGCACGCCTTTGGCACAAATTCCTTCATTGCTTGTGATCACACTTTTTACTATGCACTACGTACTACTATCTTCATCTTGAAGCTCCTCTTCATTGTGACATTATCACCACCATTCACAATCGACATTCTTGAACAAAGCAAAGAAGTGCACTCTCTAAGGGCCCTATTTCATACACGCAAGGACGATTGTGATAGGCAATCAATGGAAGCTTCGATCTAAGGAAGGTTTGATTTGTTGTTCATTTCTTTATTTTATTGAATCTCCTTAGTTTACTATTCTATTGAGTTTTGGGTATTTGATATTGTTTATCATTGCATATTCATTGTTGATCTAATTTTACCCTAATAGGGAGAATGTATTTTGCTATGCATTTCTCTGCATTTAAGTTTTATAGTTTGTGGTTTTGAGATTAAGTTTGGAATGATGTTGTGTGCCTTTAGTTGAAGTGGTTCATGATTTGGTGCTCCACAAGTGATCTTTCCTTTATGATAGTGGCTGACAGTAATGTTTAAGTGCTTCGATTTGAAGAATCTTCTAGGTAGAATGTTTGGAGGTTGTGCAGAAGTTCTTGATGATTGTAAAATGCTTTTGGATGTCTCTAGATTGTGTTTCTACTTTTGATTGGTCCGTATAGTGTAATTCAGATTATGGTTGAAGCATGTTTCTAAAGCTCCTAGTGCTAACACTAGTTTTGGCTGACTTGGTTGTTATCACTACTTGCGATTATGCTTTAGAGTTTGTCACAGTGTGTTGTTGTGTGGGAGATTGCATTTGAGTCCCAGCTAAGGCATGGTGTGGTCCGCATTGATTCTTTTCCTTCAAAAATTAGTTTAGGTCTAGACCTATTCTAATGTATGTATGTATGCCAACCTTGGAGATTGTTCCAATGGTTGATTATTGTAATGCCAACTTTGACATACATTACAAGATTGATGAATTGTATAAATACATTTAATGAAGTCGTAATAAAGGTATGATGTTGCAATGATGTGAAGATAATGGTGTTTGTGTGAAGAAAATAGAAAAGTAGAAGAACCAATGTGCTTCAATGGAACTAAACCTTGGCATGGTGTAGATGCTACTATCTCAATTCACCAACTTCTGGCAATGAGCCCTCTTGGCAGTGAGCCTCTTCTTTTAGCAGTGAGCCCTAAGGCAGTGAACCTTGTTATAAATTTTGATATATTATTTATACTATGAGTTAATCCTCACCCTAGTTTTTACCTTATTAGGTTTTCCACATAAAAATCTAATGTCTCATGTGTTGAATGTCTAAATGTGCTTAAGTTTCTGATTTCATGCTTTCATGGTTAAATCATAATAATAGTGATTAAGTGGTTGATGTGTTGATGCTTATAAGAAGTTAAGTTTTGGTTACAAATGATTCATTCCCCCCTCTCAATTGTCTTGTGCATTTCAACATTTCCTGCACTGCTAGAGGATCCCTCATGCCGAGGATACTCCTAGTTCCTTCCTTGTTGCATTATAAATCTCTTTTCAGATTGTAATTAATCTTCTGGGTTGTAAAAATAGAGTCACCACTTCCCCCACTGGGAAGAAAATTTTGAACAAACACTATATTTCAATACTACAATAACCAAAATAAAGTCCCTAGAAACAACGCTAAAAATGTTGGTTCCCAAAATTATCACAACCTAAAATTCTAAAACATTCCTAAATCACCTAGGCTAGGGATGTCATCAGGATGATTTGAAAGAGGTTTGTCAACAAGTTAGGGGTGATTTTGGCCAACAAACAAGAGTGGGTAGACTATTCTACACTTTAAGCTTAGCTTAGACTCTGGAGGGATATTCAAAGGGGTATACCTAAGTAGGTATTGACTTCAAAACCAGACGACAACTACAAATAATTGAACAACCAAACCCAAATCACCTTGTTGGCCCCAAATTTATCACTGAACCAAGAATAACTGGTTGTTATTAAAACCCTTATATAGATAATGAAGGTAATATGCAAAACAAGGATACATAAGGACTACTACTACATTAAAGATTTTCATATAAAGTTTTGTTTTAAAGTCTTAAGGGATCACATGCTTCTCAGATTGGTACCTATCCTTTGGGATGTAGAGTCTCAAGTTCATTGAAAGAACACAACTATGGGGAAATGTAAGGTTGCCTATTTGAAGATTCAAATGCATGAAAATCAATATCAAATCACTCAAAATACTTAATAATCAAACACCACACAATGTTCTTCCTTATGTAATACTAAAATGATCATTTACAGAGCTTGGAAATGAACTAAGAATTGTCACATTCAGTCAAATTAGAGTTTACAGTCATACCACTAAAAATGGAAAGAGAAAACCATAACTGTGATTAAGTTTCCTAAGAAGAAAACCTACAATGGTAAAGAAAAACAATGATTCAGTACAAATATTACAAAATATTTAACATACATTTCACAACTATTTCCTGAAGTACAAAAAACTACAAAATGATCTTTTCTTTTTTGCCTCTAGATCTCTGAACCTACTGAGAGAAAATGCCCAACTAGCCTACCCTTGAAAAAACTCTTGATCCTTCCTTTATAGCCTTCTCAATGTGGACGTGAGAGTGAAATTTGTAGGAAAACCCTCAACAACCCCAACAATTGCAATAGAAACATTGATTTCAACTACCCACTTCACATTAATGGAAATCCTAGGGATTGTTGGAGTATTCCTAGGTAGTGGGAGGAGTATGGAAGGCCATTTAGTGATTCCTTGACAAATCAAGATTTAGAGGTCAAGCTGCCACCCTACACCATGCACTTTTGAAAAGGAAGAAAAGAACCACCCGACCCAAAATACTTAGAAAAACTTTAAAAATTACTAGGGGTCGAGCCTTCTTCCTTCTGCCTTCCAAAATAAAGAAGGAAGAAAAAGGAACTTCCCACTTGCTGCTTGAAACACTTGGAAAAATTATAGTTCACTAGACTTCGGCCATTAGGCCTTCCACTTTTCACCTTCCAAAAGGAAGGACAAAAAGAAACTTGCCGCCTACCTCCGATTGCAAGACTTAGTGCAATTTTGAAGCCATTAGGGATTGGTCATCAGACCTTCTTCCTTTTGCCTTTCAAAAGAAAGGAGAAAGAAAAGACAATTCTGATCCACTGATGCCCTCAACACTTAGAAGAAAAAATTCTCCATCAGACTTCAGGCGTCAGAGCTTCACCACTCTGCCTTCCAAGAGAAAGAAGGGAGAATGGAAAAATCCCACCTGCTGCCACCCGTAAAACTTAAAAGACATACACTAGTGGACTTCAACCATTAGACCTTCTTCCTACCACCCTTTTGGAAGAAGATGAAAGACCACTACCCTGACCTCTGAAATCTACAATACTTAGAAACTTTTCAAAACCCATGGTGGATTTCAGTGGTTGGGCCTTCCTATTAACACATGTTCTAAAGAAGATGGACAGCTGCAAGCCTAACCTCTGATGCTTGAAACACTTAGGTGATTTTTTGAAGGACTTAACACTTAGACAAATTTTGGAACCTTGGACTTCAGAGCCGATAGGAATGGCACGATGGAAGATAGGAACCCAAAACACTCAAACTTTGACAAAGGTTTAAAATACAAGGAAAAGACTTAGAATTTTAGGACTTAGTCATTTTGAGAGTTTTTTCCATGCATTTCAAAATGCAAACACTTAGAAACCTACTAAAAGAGACCCATGGGAAATATCTCTAATCAGGTATCAATGATGGGCTCTTCAACAAAGACACAAAGTGGGATTTTGATGGATTTGGGGTAAAATAGAGAGTTGGTAATTGGTTTTTTTGGGTGTCAACACCTTCATCATATTTTATCTCTTTATCATTAGCATTCATCACCTAATTATCCCCCTTCATCTACTAATTTGCATTAATTGCATTTTCAACCACCCCCAAATATCTATTTTTCTTCATTATTAATCCAATCCATCATTCACAACTAACCCTCTTCACATCCATCTTTCAAGAGGACACATGTGTTCTTCAAACCTACTTGTCCTCTCGAGGGGTAATATCCAAACCAAATAATCTAAAATTAAAGTCAACATTTTGAATCCAAAATCCCTCCAAGCATTGAAGTGTCCAAACCAATCATCATTCAATCAACCAAATCAATCAAATTTAATCAACCAACTCAATCTTAATCCATGAATCTACCTTAAAATCAAAATCTCAATGCTTTGAGCTTGTTATCACCAATGTCATCTCATTGAGCACCTATTACACATATGGTTCCTAGGGTTTTCATTGATGTCAACACTATCACTTAGTTGTCATTGATGTAAATACTATCATGATGATGTGATGGTGTTCATGGTTGGATGTCATGTGTAGAGAAGGTATAGATGGTGTTCATGGTTGGATGTCATGTTTAGAGAAGGTATAGTTCATGGTTGGATGTCATGTCCCATCCAATAAGAGAAGAGAGAAGATATAGTTCATGGTTGGATGTCATGTGTAGAGAATGTATAGTTCATGGTTGGATGTCATGTCCCATCCAACAAGAGAAGAGAAAAGATATAGTTCATGCTTGGATGTCATGTCTTGATTAACTTGTAGAGTTGACTATTGAAGTAATAATAATATGGGAATTAGAAGCACAAAGATGATCATCTATGTTGTTGATGTTACTAATGGTTTGAAACATGTATGTTCCAAGTTTCATGATGATTAGATTACTAGAAGAATGTTTTACTATTGACAGGTGGAAGACAATGTTGTTTCTGTGAAGGTTTTCTGTGTAGGACAATGGAATGCTCCATGTTCCTCTTCATTTACACATATGTCTATGCAGTTTCAAAACTATGTTCTAGGTGAAGTGAAGGTGATAATTCCAAGTTTATAGATCATTTGTCCTTCTGTTGTGAATGTTATGCATGATAGAGTACCGACATGTGTTCTGGTAGAGTAAGCTAGTGTTGAAGGCCTATTAGAATGTTCCACATTCCTCTAGAAATGAATGATTTCTCTTACGGTTTTGAGGACATGTTTGTGGATGTGTATTACATACTTCCTTACAGTTTCAAGTTTATTGGTGGTCCACAGCTCAATTTTCAAATGACAGAATGTTGTAGTGTGTTCCAGATGGCTTATTGTTCCTAGAGTTCATGGTTGAAGATGTGTGGCACAATTATTTGATGTGCAGAGGCAAAGGAGTGTTTGGATATATTATATGAGTCATGTGGAATCATCTAAAAGAGTTTCATGAAGATCTTTCTTGTTTCCAGTACCACACAAAGTTTTCAAGTTGTTGTGGCTGTTATGCTTCAAGTTTTTCATATGTTTGGCTTAAAGTTGTCCTATTTGCAAATGAGTGGAGTATGTAGAGGTATTTCCTTAGTGTTTGAAGCTATGAAGGATGTTTTGGACTTGGTTAAGTAAGTGTTGGAGTCTACAAGGCATGGATCTTCTGCTGGTGTAACATATAGGTTTTTTAGGACATATCTTCTACGCATTTCATGTTGTATATTGTTTGGTGGACTTGTGAGTTTATTTCCCATGTTTTCTCTAGCTAAAAAGTAATGTAATCAATGTAATATCATATATAAATAGTGAATCAAATTGAGTAAGGCTGAGTGTGGTTGCAAAGGGATTGATAGAGCTTGCATACAAATTAAGGAACAAAATGAATGCATGTTGATGTGTGACTGAAGGGAAAAAGTAGAAGTTGTTAATGCTATCCTGGTTCATTTTGAAGACATATTTGTGATAGTGATCAAGTGTAGAATGTGTCTAACCAATCTTAGAATTAGAATAAAGTGTGAAGAGGCAGAATTACAATCATCAAAGGTGTGAGTTTCACTGTTAGTTTTCAGATAGGAGAAGGATTGTCATACTGTAATCTTTAGTAAGTGTGTTCTCAATTTAGGGAGTAGTAGTTTCCTTGGGAGTAACCCTAAAACAAAGTCTCCAAGGAGTAGAAGCTTTCTTGGGAGTGACCCTAAGTCAAAGTTATCAAGGAGTAGTATCTTCCTTGGGTGTAACCCTAAAACAAAGTTAATATTCTTGAGCTTCATATATTGTGAGTTAATCCTCACCATGGTTTTTCCCTTCTAGGGTTTTCCATGTATATATTGTGTTATGTGTTGATGTGCATTGTGTTAATCTTTCATACTTATGTTGATGTTGTAATTCTTAATTTTTAATTTTCTCTGAAGAAGTTAAAGTTTGTTTAGATACTAATTCACCCCCCTCTTAGTATCTTTGTGTGTCCAACAATTGGTATTAGAGTGAGGTTCCTCTAAGGGAAGTTTAACCTCTTGAGGAAGGTCTAGCATGGTACAAAGTGGATCAAACTAGATACCAAAGTTTGATGGAACCAATTATGTTTTTTAGAAGCTAAGGATGGAAGCCTATGTCAACTCTCTAGGTTGTGGTGTTTGGGAATCTGTCAAGATTAGTTACAAAGTTCCTACTACTATTCCTACAAATCTAGATGAAGTTAAGAAGTACGATAAAAATGGCAAGGCAAAGTTTTCTATCATGAGTGGGTTAGCTAATTTAGAACTTTCAAAGGTAATGAGTTACAGTTCTACTAAAGAAGTATGGGATAAACCTGAAACCATTTATGAAGGAGATAAGAAAGTAAAGAAAGCCAAGATGCAGATCTTCAAGAGCAGATTTGAGAATCTAAAGATGTTGGAGGATGAGTACATCGTTGGATATATGCTTTGGGTAAATGAAGTGGTCAATGGCATCATTGATCTTGGTGGAGAAGTGAAGGAAGATGAGATTGTAAAGAAGGTTCTAAGATCTCTTCAAAAATCTTAAAGTCATAAGGTATCTACCATTGATGACAATACAGACTTGGATACATACACTATAGACAAATTGTTTGGTTCCCTTATTGCCTTTGAACTGAGAGAGTTTGGCAGTGATGCTCCAAAGAGAGAAGATGCTTTCAAAGTTAGTATGAAGACAAAAGAAGAAGTTTTTAATGAAGATGAAAGATCTAATGAAGTGGAAGAAGATTTTATGAGAACACTCAAGAAAGGAACTAGAAAATACAAAGGTAAGTTACCCTTCAAATATTTCAATTATGGAAAGATTGGTCATTTTTCTTCTAAATGTCCTTTCAAAGAATCAAGGGGTAGTAATTGAAGAGACAAGTTCAAGAGAAGTTTGTATTCCATAGAAATAAATTATTCTTTAGAAGATAGGATCATGATTATTCATATGATGTAACACTTTTCATGGACCTGAGTATTGGTAACAAAAAGGATGGTGCTATAAAATGTGAGAAAATTGATGCCTTGCAAACAAATCAAAACAATAAAAGATCAATGGTTGTATGAACTACCTTTCATGCAAGAGAAGAATCCAAGGCTTGGGTAATTGACAGTGGATGCTCACATCATATGACTGGTGACAAGGAGAAGTTTATCAGCCTTGAGGAGTGGGATGGTGGTGCTATCAAGTTTGGTGATGATGAGTCAGTACATATCTATAGAAAAGGTGCTATAACTATTGATGGGAAGAATAGGACTAAAGATGTCATCTATGTCAAAAGGCTAAAACACAATTTTCTTAGTGTCAGTAAGATATGTAGCAAAGGGTATAATCTCACCTTTCATGCCAAGGGTTGTGAAATCAAGAAGCTAGGGTCTATAAAACTAGTTGCAGAAGGTATCAAGACATATAGTGATATCTATCATTTGAAGGAGGTAAATGGAAGAACATGTTTATTGGCTCAATCTAGTGAATGTTGGTTGTGGCACAAAATAATGGGTCACAAAATTTTGATAATATTAGTAAAGACCGGTTCTATTCATGCAGTGAGAGACATGCCTAAGATAATCAAGCCCACAAACACAGTATGTAAAGAATGTCAAATGGGGAAGTAGACAAAGACAAGTTTCAAAAGATGATTCACAATAATCTATGTGGCTCTATAAGAGTGAAGTGTCAACAAGGTGAGAGGTAATTTATGTTGTTTATTGATGATTATTCTAGAATGAATTGGGTTACTTTCTTAAGAGAAAAATCATATGCCCTTGATAAATTTAAAGTGTTCAGAGCTATCATCGAGAATGATGTTGATGCTAAGATCAAATGTTTGAGGTCTGATAGAGGAGGTGAGTTTACTTCAAATGAATTTAAAATATTTTGTGAAGATCACATGGTATTAGGAGACATCTGTTAGTTCCTAGGACCCCTCAACAAAATGGGGTAGTGGAAAGGAAGAATAGGATTGTGAAAGAGATGTCTAGGGCAATATGAAAGATGTAGATCTGCCTAATATGTATTGGAAGGAAGCAGTTCATACTGCTATCTATCTAATTAATAGAGTACAACTGAGGGTCAACAACATTAAGACCCCTTATGAGCTTTGGTATGGAAGACCTCCCACATTTAGATACTTAAAAAATTTTGGCAGAAAATGTTACATCAGAAGAGATGAAGAAAACCTAGGGATGTTTGACTCAAGAAGTGATGAAGGAATATTTCTTGGATACTCAACCAGAAGCAAGGCTTATAGATGCTACAACAAAAGGTTGAGAAAGATGATTGAAAGCATAAATGTCAAAGTGGATGAAGACTTGTATTAGATCTCACAAGAATCATAGGACTCTAGATTTGACATATTCCATTGCATTAAAGAAGAAGAAGAAGAAGTAAAAGAAGAAAAGGAACAAGAACAAAAGCAAGTACCTAAGATTCCAGCAAAGTATGTTTAGAAAAACCACTTAGAAGATCAGATCATTGAAGATAAGAGTAAAGGTGTGTTGACAAGAAGAAAGTTTGCTAAGACACATGAGCAAGTAAACTTGTCTTTGTTATCAAAAGTAGAACCTAAAACATTTGCTAAGGCTAGCAAAGATGATGGATGGATAAAGGCAAGGGAAGATGAATTGAATCAGATTGAGAAAATAAGACATGGGAATTGGTTCCCAGACTAGCCAATTAGAATGTTATAGGAAGTAAGTGGGTGTTCCAGGACAAGCTGAATGAAGAAGTTGAGGTTGTAAGGAATAAAGCAAGATTGGTATGCAAAGGATACACACAAGTTGAAGGCATTGACTTCAAGGAAATTTTTTCTTCGATAGCCAAGATGGAGGCAATTAGGATGTTCCTTGCTCTTGCAGCTCCTAAGAACTTCAAGGTATATCAAATGGATGTTAATTCAACATTTTTGAATGGTGATCTAGAGGAAGAGGTTTATATTGAGAAACCAGATAGTTTCCAGATATCAAAAGATTTGGACATGCTATATAAACTCAAAAAGGATTTGTATGGTCTCAAGCAAGAACATAGGGCTTGGTATGCTAGGTTAGATAAGTAATTACTTCAAAAGGGATTCAAGAAAGGTACTATAGATAACAATATTTACATCAAGGAAGAAGGGGAGATGATTTTGATAGTTGCAGTATATGTTGATGACATCATCTTTTAGGGTGATGATGATATGTGTAAGAGGTTTGTATATGAGATGCAAAAAGAATTTGAGATGTCTATGATTGGTGAGATGTCTTTCCTTAGACTTTGAGTTTCTCAGCTAGAAGGTGGTATGTTTATCTCTTAAGCTAAGTATGTCAAATAGTTGTTGAATAAGTTTGGTATGAATGATTCAAAACTAGTGAGTACAACCATGGTCACTAGATGCCACTTAAGCAAAGATGACGAGTCTTTGGAGGTGGATCGGATTGTCTATAGATCTATGATTGGAGGATAATTGTACCTAACTACTTCTAGACTTAATATTATGCATGCAGTATGTGTTGTTGCCAGATATCAAGAAAATCCTAATAAAACACATGAGAAGGCAAGGAAAAGGATATTCATATACTTGAACAAAACTCTAGATTATGGCTTGTGGTATCCAAGAGGTAATGACTTTGATTTAAATGCCTACATTGATGTTGATTGAGCAAGTTGTGTTGATGATAGAAGAAGTACAAGTGGAGGTGTTTTCTTCTTAGGAAGTAGATTGGTTTCATGGTAGAGAAAGAAGCAAGATTAAGTGTCCTTATCTACTACAGAAGTAGAGTACATTGCAGCAACATCCTATTGTACACAAGTGTTGTTGATGAAACAAACCCTAAAGGATATCAAGGTGTTGTATGATGAGCCTATTCCAATTTTTTGTGGCAATACAAGTGCTATTAATATTTCTAAAAATTCAGTGATGCATTCTATAACCAAGCATATAGCAATCAAGTATCACTTTTTAAGAGAGAAGTTGTCAAATAAGGAATTGAAGTTGGAATATGTTCCCACAAAGGATCAAATTGTTGATATTTTCACAAAGGTTCTTGCAAAGGACATTTTTGAGGATCTTCGACAGAGGTTAGGGGTAATTGCCCCTCCTTCTTCTTACTAGATGAAAAATGGTGCATTTATCTAGGGGGAGTTCATGTCATATTTTTTTCATGGATTGATGGTGACTGCCTCTCAGGGGAGCAGGTAGTGGTTTCTTTTAATAGGGGGAGGTTGTTTGTTGTAAGAAGAAGTCATGCTCTAAGAAAGAATGTGCAAATATGTGGACACTGATGAGAAGGTAGTGGTTTCCCTTTATCCTTGATGTCAAAGGGGGAAGAGAAGAAAAGATGTGTTTCCATCAATGCCAAAGGGGAATATTGTTACACATATGGTTCCTAGGTTTTTCATTGATGTCAACACTATCACCAGGTTGTCATTGGTGTTAACACTATCATGATGATGTGATGGTGTTCATGGATGGATGTAATGTGCACAAAAGGTATAGATGGTGTTCATGGTTGGATGTCATGTGAAGAGAAGGTATAGTTCATGGTTTGATGTCATGTCCCATCCAACAAAAGAAGAGAGAAGATATAGTTCATGGTTGGATGTCATGCCTTGATCAATGTAGAGTTGAGTATGATGTAATATTAATATAGGAATTAGAAGAAAAAAGATGATTAGATGTGTTTTTGATGTTACTGATGGCTTGAAGCATGTATGTTCCAAGTTTCATGATGGTTGGATTACTGGAAGGATGTTTTACTGTTGATAGGTGGAAGACAGTGTTGTTTCTATGAAGGTGTTCTATGTAGGAAAATGGAATGCTCAATGTTCCTTCACATTTGCATATATGTATATTTAGTTTTGAAACTATACTCAAGGTCTAGGGAAGGTGATGATTCCAAGTTTTTAGATCATTTGTCCTTTCATTGTGAAATTTATGCATGATAGAGTATCAAAATGTGTTCTAGTATTAAACGCTTGTTGGAATTCTCTACATTCCTCCAGAAATGAATGATTACCATTGTAGTTTTGAGGACATTTTTATGGATTTGTATTACATGCTTCCTTGCAATTTCAAGTTTATTTGTGGTCCACAACTCAATATTTCAAATGATAGAATGTTGCAGTGTGTTCTAGATGACTTATTGTTCCTAGAGTTCATGGTTGAAGATGTGCGACACAATTCATTGATGCACGGAGGAAAAAGAGTGTTTGGAGATGTTGTATGAGTCATGTGGACTCATTTGGAAGAGTTTCATGAAGATCATTCTTGTTTCCAGTATCACACAAGGTTTTCAACTTGTTGTGGTCATTATTGTTGAAATTAAGGAACACTAAGAGGGGGGTGAATCAATGTTCTGAAAAACTTACTATTTTGTTCCTTTATTAATTTACCACATACATCCAAAAGAAAGATGCATGAACACAAGAACAAAAATAGAAAGATCACAACACATGAACACTAGCATTTTTACGTGGAAACCCAATTAAGGGAAAAACCATGGTGGGGGTTAACCCACAAGAAATTTATACTCTATTAAAAGTATTACAAATGGGGAAGGCACATGCCTTTGGGCACACTGCCTAGAGCTGACTGCTTAAAGAGGCTCACTGCCTACAAATCAATTACAAAATTTCACTAGAATGTTTGAACTGAGGAATAGCATCTAACAATGCAAGATTATAGTTTCGGTTGAGCTCAGTACACTGACTTTGCACGCTTCATCTCTCTCTGCCCTGCTTCACTGCTCTGTCATGATCTGAAGCTTAGATTTCTTTACTTCACACTTGATACTACTCTCCTTCACACCTCACCATTCATATTTGCATCTTCCCACACTAAAATGCTCAAACTCATCAATTATATATATCTGCTACATGAAATTGTATCAACTACAGTCGGCCTTAAGAAAAACTTAGACTTTTTAAGAACATTGTTCTATCGGCTAAATCCATGCACAAACACCAATGTAGACCAAAACTTCTGTATCTAAGTCACCTCATATGTCATCCAATACCACTAGATCTCACAAATTACTTAACCAACAACTTTTTCTAATCCGTACAATGATCAAATACCAAGTCAGCCTTTTCTTCACTGGACTAAACTGTTTAACTAGAACCTAATACTCATATGCATGTAACTTTAAATTACTTCATCACTAAATGCTAAAATCTTGTATTTAGGTAGCCTTGATATCCCTTAACATTCCCTTAGATCCACAACACAATATGATTTCCTGTGGAGAAATACAGACCAAAATGTTGAACCCTGTCATATACCATGTTCCTGTCTATCCGAACTTCAACAAATCTGCAATCTGACTTCTGGTATGATCCACTAATGAAATGTGGATGTGTAAGATAGATTTAGTTGCCATAAATGATAACACCTAATATGCCTAGTAGTGTCTCTTGCCAACAATCTCCCCCTTTGGCATTGATTGCAACACTTAGTGAAGAATGACTAAGTGTTAGAACAGCTCCCCCTTACTATATACACTTGTGATTTCTAGTGCTCCCCCTTAGATTAATTCATAATTTTTCACTATTTTTCCTCTCCCCCTTTGACATCAATGGAAAAGACTGGGATCTACAAATCAAAATTCATGCAAAAATCTTATGTACATGGGTAAAAACATTAAGTATATACTTCAGCATATGAACACACAGTCCTTAAGCCTTGTTCATCAGAAAAAAGATATCACCATAAATGTTTTTCAATTCATTATCCAAGTTATTCTTTATGCTGCCCAAAATAGATATATGCCAACTAAACAAAAATACATGTGATTATGCCTTTTGAAGATCAGTAGGATCACTAGTAGCAGCAACAACAACTTGGGATTCTACCAATAGATCATACATAGTTTCTAATTTGGGGGAAATCAGTCCCTGGAGCTCATCCAATCTGCCCAAAACTTTAACCTTTTCTTTCTCCAGGTCACTCAATTCATTCCACAAATTCACTACTTGGCATTCTTTGGTAGATACAGACTCAGTTAAAGGACTATATGACTAAGAAATGTTAAACAATTTGAGCTCTAAGTCCTTAATCTTCTTCTCAATATCTTTAACAGCTTTAGATCAGTTTAAGAAAAACTTATAAATCTCTGCTCCTTGAGATAGGACATTTTTAAAACTCTTTATACTAGTATCAAGCCGTGATCTATCATAACTAATTATTTTATTTCTTTCAACAAACCTCTTCTCATTAAATTCATTTTTGACTTTAACTTTTGTTGACTTCTCTAAGGTTTCAAAATGAGAACTTACAGAGTTTAGCAGACTTTTCAACTGGCTAGAGGGAGATGCTTATGAGTCCTTCTGAAATGTGGGCATGATTTTCTCCAAAATCTTAGATGCAAGACCAAGCAACTCGCTATCTTTTATGTGAGACTTTAGGATTTCTTCTCTAGCCTTAGCTTGTGCAATAGAGGCCAACTTTATCTTTTGCACCAGTGACAAAGTATCAAAATTGATTGGTCCTTGTATTGTATCCTAATCCTCTTCAATTTGTTTATCTCTTTCTAAAAAAAATTTCACTACTTCTGTAGTGTCTCTTGCCCAATATGATGTTACAGATTTAAGCCCTTTAGGGTCTCCATCTTCTCCCTTTTTGGAGTCAACCTCATTGTCTTGCTCATCATTTTCATTCTTTTTCTCTGCTTCTACCTTCTCTACATCATCATTAGAAGCATCCTTTCTTTTATCTATCTTAGAATTATCTTCTACATTCTCTTCTAGAGGATTTGGTGTGTCTTCAGTGGCAGTATTGTCAAATTCCTCAACATTTGGAGTGGAGGAATCAATTCCATCATCAGTTTCTTTTTCTTGATCTTCCTTCATCATTTCTTCATCTTCTTTATTCAATGTCTCTTCTTATAGAATGGAGACATCATCTACTCTAGTTTGTTGCTCATTTTTCTACAGCTCTTCATCATTCAGAATTGATGCATCCTCAGTATCAACTAGTTCTTCTATAACCACATAAAACTTATTCTTGTCCAATGCTTTCTTTAGAATTTGTTCTATTTCTTTAACAACTTCATCAATATCTCCAATCATTATCTTATTCATCCTTTTCTTGACTTCTTTGAGAATCTTATCTACTTCTTTTCTGGAGATCATCAGACACAGACTGAACATTACATGTTCCCTTAGCCCCAGATCTTTTTCTTTAGTAGCTTTTTTTCTTATTTCTAGGATGTCTCTCAAACTCTTAGGGATTTCTACCAAAATTTCCACTAGAGCTCTATTGAATACATTCAAATATTTTATAGTAGCATCCTCCAAAATTCTTCTGTCAGCATTACTATAATGATCATAGAATTTAGTCATTGGTTTTAGGTTTCCATCTACAGTGATTTTCTTAATGATGTCCTCCACAGAAGAAGTTGGATTCTCAACATCATCCTTTGACTTATGCCTCTTACTTGGCTTTTTGCTTCCAGAGGACTTCTCCTTAGACACTTTAATAGCTTTAGTGCCTGAGGCCTTCAACTCTTTAACGTCATCATCTGAATCAGTCTTTTCTTCATCCTCCTTCTCCATACTTCCATATGACCTCTTGGCCATTGCTTTTGTTCATTTTCCTTCCGTACTAGTAGGTTTTTCCTTGGATTTCTTTGCAAAAGGAGAAGGTGATGCACCAAAGATTGAACTAGTACTCCTAGTAGACCTTGACTTGGAAGGAGGTTCTACCGGAACACTTTCCTACTCCTTGTCTTGCTTCTCCTTCTCATCCTTTTCTATTCTTTCCCTTAATTGCCTCACAAATTCCTTAGTAAGGCCTAGATTCTCGGTCAACTACTCATCTTCTTTCCTTACTTTCCTTTTGGTTTCAGGAGCCTTGAATTCAAGATGCAATTTTTGTGAAATTTCTTCATAAGTTCCAAATCTCTCTTTAGACGGATCCCTAGGCTGACTTAACAAATGTTGTACATATAGTTCCAACACACGCCCATCCACTTCATACCCCTTGGGCATGATTCACACAACTCTAGGCTCTATTAATTCCATTTTGCACTAATCAATAGTAACCATAAAACAAATGGTGTCCTTGTATTTCTCAACCACAGCTCTAGGTATTCTCTCCCTAGCCTATATTATACTTTGGAAGTTTGTGAAGAATCCCCAAAGTGCAATCTTTTGTGCATCATAACTACCCAAACAACTCAAATGATTTCTAATCTGGACTGCTACTGGTTGGTTTATGGACAATTATATATTCTTATTCCTAGGGAGCTCACTCAAGAAATAAAAGAAAAGACACATGATTAGCATATGATATTTGAATGAGTACTTCTTGTCCTTCTTTATCTTTCTTAGGTTCTCCATAATCTAGTTCAGCAACAGTTCACAAAGATCATAGTCTGTACCTTCTTTTACTATCTTATATGTAGCATAGATGGTTGTTTCAGAATTCAATTTTCTCTGATAGAGTAATATATCTTGTATCCTATCACCATTGATGTGAATCTGACCCCATGATCCTCTATGTCATTTATAGTCATGGCTCTCTTATGAAATTTTGATTCTGTTGCCTCGGTGACTTCTTGATTCTTCACAACCTTCAACTGAAGCAAGGTACCAGTTGAATTCAGTCCTATAACTACCCTTATTACATCCTTTATGATTTTGAATGGATGATTCAACCATAGAAAATCATCATGGATATGACTCAAGACATACTAGACCCACTCGTCCTCTGCAAAACATGGAAACTCAACAAATTGTATGAACTTCTTGTCTTTTAGGGCTTTGTATTTTGGTTTGAACTCAAAATCATCACCTATTAAGTGATTCATGAATAGATCAGCAAACCTTGAGTCTCCATGCTCCTCTAGAGGCGCATGAATATAAGCCCTAATGTCTTGTGTGTGAAGAACTCCATATGGAACTCTAGAAAATGCTCCCATCAGATCGACTTCAGTGGACTTGAAAGGGTGCTTCTTAAACTTTTGCCTAGGCCACTCAGTGATGTTCACAACTAGAGGAGTAGCCATTTCAAAAGATTATAGGTTTAAAGCTTCATAGAGAAATACCTTTTTCTTCATGGAATTAGGGTTAGCTACTGAATTTGTTCTTCACACTTCAATTCTATGAAATTTCAGCTTAGGCACTCTTCTCCTTGTTCTTTTCAAATGCAAAGTGACTCAAGTATTTGAATGAACGACCTTTTATCCTCCACAAAACCTAATTCTTCATTGTAATAAAGGTTCTACCCTAATACATCTGGTTACACTATTTCTACATACAGTCAATCTTCAATTGCTCCGTAATCAATCACATTAGCTTCTTTTCTTCCATAATTTGCTTCAACAGATCTACAATAGGCTTCTCTATCTTCATTCATCATGCCAAATTTAGGCACCCACTTACTTGCAGGGGGAATTAGATTTTCAATGCAGCTCCCCCTGAGCCAGAGCTCCCATTTTCAATTCCCAGAGGAATTATCAATACTAGATTCCAGTACAGACCCATCACCTTCATTCTTTGCATCTTTCTTCACCCATGTTTTATTCATTTCCTTCTAAATCTCATTCACATCTATTTTTCCTTTGCCTGTCCATCTTCTACTCTATTCTTCCTGCCTGTGAGTTCACCTTTTTTCTTCTGCAAAATTTAGCAATATGTCCAAATTTGTTGCAGTTGAAACATATAATGTTATTTCTCTAACAATTACATGTTGGAGCAGGTTTAGATCTACATTGCATTACCATGTGCCCAAACTTGTTGCAAGTAAAACGTATTCCATTGAAAACTTGCTTGTTCTTAGGAGGACTCCTTGATTCACTTCTACATTCCTCATCCTTATGACCTATCCTTTTTCAATTAAAGCATTGACCGAAGAAATATGATGCATTTTAATTCACTTGACTTCTGCATTGATTAGCTCTATGACCATACTTATTGCATTTGAAACAATTGCCATTGAAAGATGGATACCTTTGAGAATTAGGTTGTCTTACCAGAGGTCTTCTAGGATTCCTTCTTTGATTTCTTGCTTCAGGATTTCTTTGACTAGATCTAGAGCTTTCACCTTTGTCAAATCCCAGACTATGCTTATCATTTGCCTTCTTCTGACTATGAAGCAACACCTCAAGTTTGGTTGAGCTTATCTTAAATTTCTCTTTATATTCATTTGTAAATTCTAGCTCATGTTTGAGAATGACAATTTAATTTTCAAGTTCTTCCCCATTGTCCCTAGTTTCTTGTAGATCAGACTCTAGATGGCCAATTATCCTATCCAATCTGTAGCATTCTTGTGTTCTTTCTTTCAGAGATTGATTTAGTTTTTCCTCAATCTTCTTCCTTTCCTCAATTTCCTTGGTTAGTCTCATCACCCCGGATTCCATCTCATGTTTTAGGACAACAACTTCTTTTTCTAGCTTCTCACATTCTTTTGTCTTCTCCCTTAGGGCCTCATCCATGTCATTGTCTTCATTCTAATTTGCTAGCTAATGAAGTAGCTCCCTTCTCTTTTCATTATATTTTATTAGTTGTCCTTTTAAGGTTTCAATGAAATCTTCAACATATTTAAGGTTCTCTTGTAGATCTTTGATTTCTGCTTTGGACAGATCAAGATCATTTAAGGCTACTTGGAGTTGTTGATTGATGCCATCAGAATGCTTGAATGAACCCATTGAAAACCCCTTCCCAGATCTTCCTCAAGCTATTAAACTTCTTCTAAGGAACCAAGCTCTGATACCAATTGTTAATATTGAGGAACACTAAGAGGTGGGGTGAATCAGTGTTCTACAAAACTTATTACTTTGTTCCTTTACTAATTTACCACATACATCCAAAAGAAAGAAGCATGAACACAAGAACAGAAACACTAAGATCACAACACATGAACACCAGGATTTTTATGTGGAAACCTGGGTAAGGGAAAACCATGGTGGGGGTTAACCCATAAGAAATTTATACTCTATTAAAAGTATTACAAATGGGAAAGGCACATGGCTTTAGGCACACTACCTAGAGCTCACTGCTCAAAGAGGCTCACTACCTACAAATCAATTACAAAAGTTTACTGGAATGTTTGAACTGAGGAATAGCATCTATCAATGTAGGATTACAGTTCCGGTTGAGCTCAGTACACTAACTTTGCACACTTCATCTCTCCTTGCCCTGGTTCAATGCTCTGCCATGATCCGGAGCTTAGATCTCTTTACTTCGCACTTGATACTGCTCTCCTTTGCACCTCACCATTCATATTCGCATCTTCCCACACCAAAATGCTCAAACTCATTGGTTATATATTTGGTACATGAAATTGTATCAACTGTAGTCGGCCTTAAGAAAAACTTAGAAACTTTTTAACAACATTGTTCTATCTGCTGAATCCATGCACAAACACCAATGCAAACCAAAACCTCTAAATCCAAGTCACCTCATATGTTGGCCAATACCACTAGATCTCACAAATTACTTAACCAATAACTTTTCCTAATCCACACAATGATCAAATACCAAGTCAGCATGTTCTTCACTAGATTGAATTGTTTAATCATAACTTGACACTTAGATGCATGTAACTTTCAATTCCTTCATCACTGGAGGCTAAAATCTTGGATTTAGGTAGCCTTAGTATCCCTTAACATTCCCTCAGATCTGCAGTACAATATGATTTCCTGTGGAGAAATGCAGACCAAAATGGTAAACCCTGTCATCTACCATGTTCTTGTCTATCTAGACTTAGACAAATCTACAATTTGACTTCTGGTATGATCCACTGATGAAATATAGATGTATAAGATAGATTTAGTTGCCATCAATGTCAACACCTGATATGCCTAGTAGTGTCTCTTGCCAACAGTTGCTACGCCCTTAATCCTATAGTGTGTATAGGGTTATGAATAGTCGGCTTGTGGCTATCTTAACTCTTAATTAAGTCATATTATCATTAGTTTATTGTTATTTAGTTGTTTAGGTCAGCCTAAGGCTTATATAGGCCCATCTAAGTCAGCCTAGGTGTTATCCTAGGCATAAATAGGTATATATAGGAGGTAGTGAGTCTTATTTCATCATATTCAGTATTGTGTTCTCATTGAAGACTATTGGAGGTATCCCCCTCGAAGTGGTTTTGGAGGTTGCCCCCTCAAAGTGGCATATTATTATCAAGTGTTTGCAGCATATTTACTATTATATTTAGATATTGTGCAAGTTGTTTCATTACAAGTGGTATCAGAGCATGATCTTGGCACTATGAAGATAAAAACTAGGCGATTTTTTTTTCTGATTTGGAGGTCATTTTGGAAAGCGCATAACTTTCAAATTTTGGTGAATTTTTTTCTGATTTTAAAAGGGTTTTTGAAGAACATATTGAATCTACTACAGTCTAGAATTCAGAGTAGTTGGAGCAAAATTAAGCGAGTTATAGTAGAATTAGGGTTTCTACCCTTATTTTTTAAGAAGCGTATATCTCTCTTATTTTGTTGAATCTATGAAAGATTTTTTGTGGGTTTTTCAATATAATAGTGAAGCTACTACAGTCCAGATTTGAGAACAATTGGAGTAGAATAAAGGGAGTTATTTATAAATTAGGGTTTCCACCAATTTCTCTCTCCAAGCTGCACAATTTTGAATTTCTTCACAATTTTTTCAGGGAAGTGAGATCTTGGTCCTGGTAAGTTACAGTAAAAAGTTTAGATTGATTTGATTTGTTTCATGTGATTTATTACAAAATTATTTTTTCCAATCATGACGGGTCCGTCAACAAGGGGCAAAAAGAATGTTACCACACCGGGAAAAACTCTAGGCAAGGAGGAGGTGGAAAATGAGGATGTTGATAAAAAAGAATATGAAAATATACTTGAACTTATTCATAAAGAAAATAGCAAGATGAGAGGTGAAATCTTGTCCATTATGGGTGAACAAATGAAAGGGTTGGCGAAGTCATGTGATATTGAGAAAATTTTGGAGATACTTTCCAAACATAAGCAGTCACAACACCAAGATGTGGAGGAAGAGGATTCTACAAAAGGGAAGGGTCTTTTTGGGTTTGAATCAAATCTCAAGATGGATCATCACACCACTCATTTTATGGCAAGGAATTTCACACCAAAGTTGGATATGCAAAAGTTTGATGGTCAAGATCCTACCAATTGGCTCTGTCAAATGGAGTAATTCTTTGATATCCACCATGTTCCATGTCAACAAAAGGTGGCCATGACTTCCTTATACTTGGAACCTGATCAATTCATTTGGTACCATTGGCTATGTGAAGAAAAGAAAGCAAAAGGATGCATTGTCACTTGGTCAGTTTTCCAAGAAGAACTCATTACTCATTATGGTGAAAATATTATGGATAGCTACTTTAGCCAAATTACCAAATTAAGGCAAACAGGTATGGTCAAGGATTACATTCATCAATTTCGTACTTTGTCTTTAAGAGTGGAAAATGTGTCTATAGAAAATTTGTTGGAGCTATTCATTGGTGGCTTAAAGGATCACATTAAATATGAGGTACGCATGTTCCGTCCAAATTCCATCTCAGATGCAATGATTATGGCAAGGAAAGTAGAGGAAAAATTTATGGTTAATAAAAGGCAAGGTTTTATAAACATAAGAGATAAAAGCACTCCTACACAGTCACTTCCACAACCTACTAGGCTAACACCACAAAAAATTGAAGAGAAGAGAGAAAAAGGATTGTGTTTTAATTGTGATAGCAAATATAGTAGAGGACACAAATGCACTGAAAAGAAATTGTTCTATATTGAAGGGCCAAGTGAGGAAGAAGAAGAGGTACCAATAGTAGAGAGTGACAATGAGATAGAGGAGGAGTCAAGAGATACTCAACCAATCATTTCTTGCCATGCACTTTCAGGTTTTAGTACCCCACAAACTCTCAAGGTAGTGGGTTTCTTAAAGAAAGAAAAAGTAACAGTGTTGATAGACTCAGGTAGCACTCATAACTTCATCAACAAAAAGTTGGCCACTCGTCTAAATTGTATTATATATCCAGCTCCAGAATTTCAAGTCTTGATTGCAGATGGTGGTACTGTTAGTTGTTCAGGAAAATACCATAGCATTAAATTATCCATGGGAAATTATCATCTTAATTGTCCAATGTATGCTATCTCAATGGGTGCAGCAGATATTGTATTGGGAGTACAGTGGCTCACCACTTTGGGAACAATTGAATTGAACTTCCAAGAACTGTTCATGCACTTTCAATCAGAGGGAAGAACAATAGAATTATGAGGGATGCGTACAAAGTCACCACAGATAGTAAGTTCTTACCAAATGCAAAAGATGTTGAAGAAGGGGGTAGATGGGATGGTAGCCCAATTATTTTCATTAGAAGCATATCACTCAAAGGCTTCTACACCATTGGATCTACAAGCAATTATAGATAAGCACTCTATAGGTTTTGGGGAGATGCCAAAAGGATTGCCTCCTAGGACAGATCATGATCATGCCATTCAACTAGTACCAGGGAGCCAACCACCCAACATCAGGCCATATAGATATCCATATGCTCAAAAACATGAGATTGAGAAGATAGTTCAAGAGATGCTAGAAGCAGGCATTATCAGGCATAGTTAAAGTGCTTACTCATCTCCTGTGGTAATGGTGCATAAGAAGGATGAAACTTGCAGGATGTGTCCAAATTATAGGGAGCTTAACAAGTTCACCATAAAAGATAAGTTTCCTATTCCAGTAATTGATGATTTGTTAGATGAGCTTAATGGTGCTATTTATTTTACAAAACTTGATCTTCGTTCTGGTTATCATTAAATTAGAATTAGAGATGAGGATGTACATAAGACAACTTTTAGAACGCATGAGGGCCACTATGAATTTTTGGTAATGCCTTTTGGTCTCACTAATGCACTGTCGACATTTCAAAGTTTGATGAACTCTATCTTCAGGCCATTTTTGAGGAAATTTGTTTTGGTATTTTTTAATGACATCTTAGTATATAGTAAAACATGGGAGGAACACTTGCAACATGTAAATCAAGTGTTGGACATTTTGAAGTAGAATCAGTTGTATGCTAAACCATCCAAGTGTATCTTTGGTGTCAAAGAAGTGGAGTACCTTGGTCACATTGTGTCACATGAGGGAGTCAAGGTGGACCCTCATAAGATCCAAGCAATTGTAGAGTGGAAAATTCCTAAGACCCTTAAGAACTTACGAGGTTTTTTAGGGCTTACAAGGTATTATTGCTGATTTGTAAAGAATTATGGTAGCATAGCATCTCCTCTCACATCCTTGTTAAAGACGGATGCTTTCCAATGGAATGAAGTGGCGACAAGGGCATTTGAGAAACTAAAGAAAGCCATGTGCACAACTCCAGTCCTAGCTACCCCAGATTTTTCTAAAACATTTGTTATTGAATGTGATGCTTCAGGACATGGAATAGGAGCAGTACTTATGCAAGAAGGAAAACCCATAGCATTTGAAAGTTGCCAGCTCAAAGGTAAGAATTTGTTGAAGCTAGTTTATGAGAAGGAAATATTGGCTATCTTGCATGCAGTCAAACAATGGAGACCTTATCTAATAGGACAACACTTTAAGGTCAAGACAGGTCATGATAGTCTCAAATATTTCTTGGAACAAAGGTTATCATCTGAAGAACAAAAAAAATGGGTCACAAAGATGTTGGGATATGACTTTGAGATCATATATAAGAAAGGAAAGGAGAATGTTGTGGCTGATGCTCTATCAAGGCATGATGAACCCACATAGTCATTTTTATTTGCCATTTCCATGTTACAAGTAGACTGGGTAAATGAGGCAAGAGAAGAGTGGGAGAAGGACATAGATACTCTAAGGCTCATTGAGAAACTCCAATAAGAATCAAGTGTGTCTGACAAATTTTCATGGAAAGGAAATATTTTATGGTACAAGGAGAGGTTATACCTTTGCAAGAATTCAACTCTTAAGCTTAAGGTGTTGGAAGAACTACATGCTTCTCCACTAGGTGGGCACTCAGGATTCCTCAAAACTTATCATAGAATCAAGTAAGATTTCTTTTGGGAAGGGATGAAAGGGGATGTTCAAAAATTTGTAGTTGAATGCATGGTATGTCAACAACATAAAGGGGAGATAGTTAAGACTCTGGGTCTTCTACAACCCTTATGTATCCCAAGTCAAAGGTGGGAGGAGGTTTCTATGGATTTCATCACAAGTTTGCCTAGATCTGAAGGAAAAAATGTCATCATGGTTGTTGTGGATCGTCTCACCAAATATGGTCACTTTTGTG
Source organism: Cunninghamia lanceolata (assembly GCA_027924645.1). NCBI lineage: Eukaryota > Viridiplantae > Streptophyta > Pinopsida > Cupressales > Cupressaceae > Cunninghamia > Cunninghamia lanceolata. Next base: position 2,154,203 of record BSBN01000892.1, read on the forward strand.
CTTTGGCACAACCATTGGCAACAAGCACTGTAGCAATAGCTTTTATGAATACTATTCAGAAACTGCATGGGACTCTGAAAGTTATAGTCAATGATCATGACCCTATATTTACAAGTAATTTTTGGACTGACTTGTTTTCATGCTTGGGCACTCAGCTTGCTCATAGTTCATCATATCACCCCCAATCAGATGGACAGACAAAAGTGGTCAACAAATTCTTGGAAGGCTATCTCCGTTGTTTTGCTTCAGATAAACAAGAGAGATGGGTGCAATGGCTACCACTAGCAGAATGGTGGTACAACACTTCTTTCCATACTTCTTCCAAGATGTCTCCATTTTTAGCACTTTATGGTTACCACCCACCATCAATCATCTCTTCATTGCGGGCACAACCAAAGGTTCACATAGTCGAAGAACACATCCATCATCAGTAAGAGGTATTGGCTAGTCTTCGAGAGAACTTGGCAAGGGCACAAAATAGAATGAAGCAACAAGCTGATCAACACCGTAGTGAAAGAACTTTTGAAGTGGGAGATTGGGTCTTTGTGTGACTACAACCATACAAGCAAATGTCTCTAAAACAACAACATAAAGATAACAAGTTGACACCCAAGTACTATGGTCCTTATAAGGTGTTGCAGAAGATTGGCAATGTAGCATATAAATTGGAGCTTCCCATATCAACAAAAATTCATCCCGTTTTTCATGTTTCCTACTTGAAGAAAGTTATTGGGAATAAAGTGGTAGCACAGACTAAGTTACCTGAGCTTGATGAGGAGGGAAGAATAGTTGTGGATCCTGAGAGAATTATTCAAACACGCACCAAGAAGTTGAGGACAAGGGAAATCATAGAATATCTAATTAAATGGAAGAACTCTCCAGTTGAGGAAGCTACATGGAGAATGAGGAATGCATACAAAAGCATCCACATTTGGTCAGCATTGAAGACAATGCTTCTTTGCAGAGGGGGGCATGCTATGCCCTTAGTCCTATAGTGTGTATAGGGTTATGAATAGTCATCTTGTGGCTATCTTAACTCTTAATTAAGTCATATTATCATTAGTTTCTTGTTATTTAGTTGTTTAGGTCAGCCTAAGGCTTATGTAGGCCCATCTAAGTCAGCCTAGGTGATATCCTAGGCATAAATAGGTATATATAAGAGGTAGTGAGTCTTATTTCATCATATTCAGTATTGTGTTCTCATTGAAGACTATTGGAGGTATCCCCCTCGAAGTGGTTTTGGAGGTTGCCCCCTCGAAGTGGCATATTATTATCAAGTGTTTACAGCATATTTACTATTATATTCAGATATTGTGCAAGTTGTTTCATTACAACAGTTATGCTTCAGTTTTTCATATGTTTTGCTTAAAGTTGTCCTATTTCCAAATGAGTAGAGTATGCAGAGTTAATTCCTTAGTGTTTGAAGCTATGAAGGATGTTTTGGACTTGGTTAATCAATTTTGGAGTCCACAAGGCATGGATCTTTTGTTGGTGTAACATGTGGTTTTATTTAGGACCTATCTTCTACATGTTTCATGATGTATATTATTTGGCCGACTTGTAAATGTATTTGTCATGCTCTCTCTGGCCAACAAGAAATGTAATCAATGTAATTTATCATGTCTAAATAGTGAATCAAATTAAGGCTAAGTGTGATTGCAAAGAGATTGATAGATCTCACATACAAAATAAGGAGTGGAATGAATACAAGTTGATGTGTGACTGAAGGGGAAAAAGCAAAAGTTGTTGATGCTGTCTTTATTCATCTTGAAAACATATTTGTGATAGTGATCAATTGTAGAGTGTTCCTAACTAATCTAATCATTAGAAGAAAGTGTGAAGAGGTAGAATTGCAATAATCAAAGGTGTGAGTTTAAATTTTAGTTTTTAGATAATTGAAGGATTGCCATACTATAATATTTTGTAAGTGTGTTCTTAATTCAAGGAGTAGTAGCTTCCTTAGGAGTGGCCCTTAAACAAATTATTCAAGGAGTAGAAGCTTCCTTAGAAGTGACCCTAAATCAAAGTTATTAGGGAGTAGTAGCTTCCTTGGGTGTAACCCTAAAACAAAGTTATTACTCTTGAGCTTCATATATTGTGAGTTAATCCTCACCGTTGTTTTTCCTTTCTACTATTTTCCATGTATATCTAACACTTATACTTATGTAGATGCTATAATGCTTAAGTTTTAATCTTCTCTGGAGAAGTTAAAGTTTGTTTAGATACTGATTTACCCCCTCTCAGTATCCTTGTGTGTCCAACAACACCTATATCTACTTTCTTTGAAATGAAATTGCCTCTTCGAGTTGCAACACCATTTCAAAGAGGAGGAAAAAGTAGACATTTAAAATCCACACATCCTAATAATGCATCTAACATTGCATCTGACACCACTCTTTAAACTATCCTAAGTACAATATAACCTCATTAATCTTAACACTAATTACCTCTAACATTTCTCTCATCACCAAATTAATGAAATAAATCATATTTATTTAGTTAAGCTAATTTTCACCACCTTCTAATGTAGCACCTAACATTATATTCTAGTACCATGTCACATTATCATGGTAATTTCCATTTTTCATTTATCACTACTAATTAATTAAACAATTCATATTATTTAGCTAATTAGGATAATACTCATCCATTTATTACAAAATAGATAAATAAATCTATTTTCCACTTTTTCTCCACAAATTAAAAAAATCAAATTATCCAGTCATATTCTACTATAACTCCCTCCATGATTCTCCTATATTTTTAAACCATGCACAACTAATTAATCAAAATAAATAAATAAATAAAAACTAATTTTCTTCACTCATTTTAGCACCCATTAAAATGGTGTCACAACCCCTCTTCACTCGTTTTAACTATTCTTAGTCATGGAAGATTCTCAAATCACTCTCAATCAATATGCACCATTCACTCAAATTCAAATCTTGACAACTCACATCCTTAATCGGAAATATATAAATTCCTCTCATCTATTTTCTCTTTAGCCTAGACTTTCTAAATCTAAATCTTTTGAGCATTTATCACAATTATCTTTCTATAGGTACTTGTTGCAAAAAACTTGTACAAATCCTTGAGAATCTACATTTTGTATCATGGAGCAAATCCATTCATCATAGAGTCTCTCATTGGGTATTTTTTTTTTTCACATTTGAATTTTGTTATTTGCACTCTTTTTTCCACTCGATTAGAGGTTTGAATTAGTCTAGAATAGGTAGCATATTTTTTAGATTTGTTTTCTATTTTGAGTTCTAAATTCCTACATACATTCTAGTACAAATCCTACATGCATTATTTATGTTTTCCACTCTATTTGAGGTATGCATGAGTTTAGACTAGGAAGCATTTCATTTAAATTTGTTTTTGTTTTGAGTTCTAAATTCCTTCTTATAATGGTTATTAAACACCACACCATTATTATACTTTGCCTCAAACCAAAAATAACCTTCAACAAAATAGAAATAGTTTTGACTACTCATACTATCAAACCAAAATCACATTGTGAACCAATCAATTAACCTCCACTTATCCAACTAAGTAGAAATTTTGACTAGAGAAATAGGAACAACATGCAATACTTATACAACAACTATAGAGCTTAGTTTCATCATGCGATGAAATTTTCTACAATTTACTACTATAGACTGCTAGCCACAAACATACTCTTACACATAATTATCAAATTAGACCATATTTCCTTTCTTCTTAGACATGGCACTATATTCTTAGGGTTCCTAGGGATGCACCTACATCAAACTCCTAGGGTAAATAAAAAATGAGTCCCTCATTTTCTAGGGTAGTCTACTACCCCTGCTTAGAGATTCTACTTTGTTGCTTCTTAAATCCCTTCTTTCCATGTCCTTAGCCATACCTCAAGAAATCCACCCTAAACACTACTTTCTTCCTTGGTATTCATAACTCTGTTCCACCAATAATCTTCCACACTATTTTTTCTTGATTAGTATTCAGTCATAGGTCACTTGCTTTTGACAACTAGTCCCTCACATCTGTTAGTGTTGTTCTTGGTTGCTACATACCCTTTTATTATGTTTCTCTCAGGCATAGTTTCCTTGGTATAGGTCCTCATCCTCTTGTTCATCTATCCTATCTTGTAGAATACTTCTTTTGAATTTGTGGTGTTTCCACCCATTCTAGCAATGTTGCATATTCTTATAATATATGCATGTTGTTCCTCCCTAATGTACACACTAGTGCTATTATAAAATTACCCTTTGGTTACCCTCAGTGATATCAACTTGTGCTACTACCCATCCTTCTAGATCACATATGTTTTATCTCTCCTATCATAAATTGCCCCCCTATAAGATTTCCTTGGTATTCTCAACAAAATATGGCATACATCCATTGGCACAATATCACAAAACACCTCATCATGCCCCTATGTTGAACATTGCCCAACACTATTCCTCCACCAAAATTTAGTCTCCCTATTGCAACAAGCCTATACAGTGTGGGTGTAGATGTTTAATCATCCTTAGCCCTAACTTGTAAACCATCTCCATAGACACTAATATTTCCAAGCTACCACTATGTAACACTACCTCACAACATTTACCACCTACCTTACACTTTGTCCTAAATAGAATCTTCCTTTGTGTTGGCTCATACTTTTTGTTGCACTACAGAGACTTCCTTGAAACCAATGAATCCTCACATTTAGGATCCCTCTTAGAAGTGGGTGACCTCTTATCACCAAATGTATATCTTGTACTACCCCTTGCCTTCATTCCACAACACTCAATCACCCTATGTCCTTCACTACAACTAAATTAGGTTCCCCTAAAGGATTTCTTCCTTTTCCTCTCATATCCTCTACTTTATGAAGTATATCCTCTACTCTCCTCCAAGCCTCTATATGATGACTATCTTCTACCTTTTGATCTTTGTAGTAGATTTTATCATTCCCTCTACCTTTGTGGTAGCTCCTAAATTTTCCTTCATTATTCCCACAATTTCCCCTATCATCTTCTTCCTCCCCACAATGGGGTCCCTAGCCTTGTCTTTTTTTTTTATATTGGTTACTCCTCCCTTATCCCCTTGGGGTTTCTCTCCTGTCACTACATCCTATCCTTCTATTCTAGTTTCTCTTGTCTTCATTTCTGGTAGTTAAACTTTTCCTCTTCTTTGAGTTCATCTTCTTCTCTCCAATGAGAGCCAACTAGTCAACCTCCTCCACTATTTGGATAGTCCACATGTTCAACTCCCCTTGGATAAATTCCCTCAATCCATTAATATACTTGGCCACTATTTTATCCCCTTCCTCATGATGTCTTTACCTAATTGTCAACTGATAGTACTCCTTAGTATATTCTTGTACAATCATATTACCCTACCACAAATTGTGCAACTCCTTCAACAACTCCAACTAGTAGTTTTCTAGAATGAACTTAGATTTTATCCTTTCCACCATCTAGTCCCACTTTATGATTCAAGTCTTCTCCTTCCTATTCCATTCTATCTAGAATTTCTTCCACTAGATCACTACATGACCTTCAACTTAGTCTTAGAAAATTTTATCTTATTCAAGGTCCATGTCCTTATACTCAATATGTTCCTCTAGATTAGTGATATAATCAATCATCTATGCAAGATATAAGATCCCAAAATAGTTTAGGATGTCCACTCTAGTCCATTTACCAATGTTGGTCATGGCATTTAGAATCGTTTCCTCTTTATCCTCTTCAATTCCACTTTTTTTCATATGATCTACCTCCTAATCTCCATCACTTTCCTAAACCCTAGGTTAGAGTTCACTTGGTGGTTCTGCTCCTATGTATCCATCTAGTTTTGCATGGGCTTTAACATCTCATACATCGTCTCCATTCTACTTGTAACATTGAACATACCTTAACTTCTCTACAACATCTATAGGTTAGTGATCTATCTACACTTACTCCTTTGCAAATTGCCTCATAGTCAGTGCTTTGTCTACAAACTCATGGACTACCACAATCTAAACTTTACTTAATTCCTACAAAGGAAAAATTTGTGCATCAACACCATAATGGCTTAAGCCTTCTTTTACCTATCACCACCACAATTTAGGCTCTATCAAACTAAATTCTTAATAAACTATGTTAAATAACAATCTTTCCATGATTTGACATTGCTATGGTACCATATGATGTAGTCATGGTAGGGGGGTCCAAAAAGGTTTGTCTAGTCATGTATCCCACAACACATATTCAACCACAACTCACAAGAATCCATAGAAACACCTTATATTATTAAATAGAGATCTTGCACAAATATCACTAAATCATTAACCCAATTTTCCACAAGAGCCCTCTTACATGTGAGGCCATAGTTGTTTCATTACATAAGGCTATCCAATAATACATAAATGGATGGTTATCACTAAGACTTTGTACATGCAAAGTATTTACTAACCATGTAATCACCACTTCTAGATTACAATAGACATAATGATTTCTGGCCTTATACAAATTTAGAATTAAACATAGATTACCATAATGTCTATGAAAAGATCTAGTAGAACTACTCAAACCATAGTAGAAACCTTTATATTGTGTCCCGCATCATATTACTAAATACCACACTCTATCACTTAGATCTCACCCTCTCTTTACTTGACTTACCTCTTATGCCTCTACCTCTTCCTGGTCTTCTATAATGCTTTCTTCCATTTCAATAAATCTTATGTATATCATCTTCAAGTTCCTCACATGATCCACATTGGCTTAAAATTGGAGCACGACATAAACCACATGAAATTTGTTTCTAACTAAACATAACAAACTTACAAAATACATTTGTCCAATTGTGGAGACTCTCCACATGACACACATCACAACAAATACTAAACACCTCACAAATATTATCCTTTGGCTCAAACCCAAAATAATCTTCCACAAAATAAAAGAAATTTCAATGATTCACATTGTCAAAATGTGATCACACTATGAACCGCTGAATCAACCTCCACTTATCCAATTGACATCAAACTTTGACTCAAGACATAGGAACCACATATAATAATTATACCACAATCACAGAATCTAGTTCCATTATGTCGTGAAATGCACTAAATTTTACTACTTTAGACCTTAACCACAAACATACACTTACATATAATTATAAAATTAGACTATAGTTCCTTTTTGTTTAGACATGACACCATATTCTCAGGGCCTCCAAGAATACATCAACATCAACATTACTAGTGAAGGGCATTCTATCAACTTGTTAGATTGATGCAACAAGAGACATGATTAGGGACTTATTATTTCTTATTTGGAGGAAGTAGCTACGCAATAATTGAGAATGTAAATAGACTCTCCTTGATAATATGGTTCAAGAGAAGTAATGATTTGATGAAATTTTATCTTTTTCTTAGTATTTAACTGGTACCCAATCCCAAGGAATTATTTTTTGCATTTAGGAGATCAAAACCTCTCTTTGAGGTATGTTGTTCAATATATTCACTATGGTAGTTCTTACAATGTTAAAGATATGGGCTTCATGTTATTTAGGTCTTTTATGAATATTAACTCTTGATTTCAGGGATGATTTTGGGGTGCATGAGCTTAACTACAATAAATTCAAAGGTGAAACTATTTTAGTAGTTGGTACTTGAAGTAAATTATTAGTTAATCTTATAACATTGATGGATACAACCTATTGGTAGTGAACGAGCTCATTACATCTCAAGTTTATGTTAGGAATTTGTAGGTCCAATAAAACCAATTCCACATAAACACAATAGGATAAAATGATGCAAAAAACAACCATAATGCAAAGATCAAATGACAAATATAAGATAACACAAGATATACCCTAGGAAAACCCTCAAGAGGGAAAAACCTAGCCTCCAAAAGCATCCATACTTATATGTATTATTCAGTAATACATATTACAATACATTTTCATGAGTCTCCATGAATACCACTTAAACATAAAGAACCTCCAATGCATCCTCCATGTGTCCAAGCATGAATCCACACATCACCTACCATGTTTCACAATATGCACTTAGAAGAGAGAGTTCAATACAATGATAGCCTCTCACACAACCTCTCATCTGCCAACAATGAATTAGCCGACCTCAAATAATAACATTATTCTTGATTTTATAATTCAAGCTCACACAAATACAATGAGAAAACCATGTGCCCCAAAACCATTGACACCCTTATTTAATATTGGTACTACATTTTCCCAATAATTATATAATACAAATAAACAATTAATCACTCTATGTGTCCCACAAACATAAAATAATTAATCCAGTGTTAAATACAACTTATGCAAGTGGATAAAATAATACAATATTATGCAAGGTATACAACACCTATTTCCCAACATTCTCCCACTTGTTGTATACATTGCACAAGGGTTAATCAATGAAATTCATCATCAAAGGAAAACATGAAATCACAAGAATCTCCAACATGCTCTCATACTCCATCAAGATACCTGAAATAAAATCAAAATGACCACCATCTCAAGAAAGAACTCTTCTCATCCTCCAACATACCACTTATGGAAGAAAAGGAACTACCAATAAGAAGGCACACCAATCCAAAGAACACAAGCATAAAATCCAAGTGATAACAAAAGGCTCTAGGATGTTGTCAAAGGAAAAAACCCACATGACAAGAAATAGCACCCACAACATTTGCTAAAACATCCAACCATCCATACCTCATAGGCATCAACAATATCAATAAACTCATGCAAACAACATATCTGACCCATATACCACAATCATAAGCTCCATGTATAAAACCTGTCAATGAAGAACACAAGCATCCAAGAACTCCCACTATATGGGTAATGTCAAATCTGAAAATAGATCCAAGGCATACCAAGTTTATTAATCAACACTCAAACCAAGGTGTGGCTAATCAACAAGCCAATGTAGTAACAAGAACAAACACAATGATCCCCACATGCAAGATAAATCACTGCATACTCTCTCACAACATGTCAGGCCATAACTCTCCCATGTCTAACCATATCAACATGATCCTCCAAGAAGTAGCCATAAGACAAAGAGAGAAAACATATAAATCATAATGTACTTCTACCAACACCTCAAAGTGATAAGTTGTGTCAAGTATGAGATCTCCTCTACAACCCCAAATGAAAAGCCTCAACAACACCCAACCATTCAATCTCATAGATGAAATGAACATATGTTTACAACATGTAACAAACATGGATGTAAGCCTCTTTAACCAAGGTAGATCAAAATCATAATTATTCCATAATTAGGAATAAGCCCAATCACATCTCCTAAAATCCTCATAAGGAACATAATAAATAAAACCATATGAACAAGGAGATAACCATGCTAAAATCCCTCAAATGAACCCTCTAGAACCAATAACCATAGATCAAGATCCATATCTATGAGAAGATAAATCATAAAGCAAAATGCATTTAAAAGGATGGGAAATACCTCATAGATGATAATTTGTCAAGTAGACCAAGAGTGGGAAATGAGAATGCTCCTCCAGGATACATCAAGCCACAATGACTCTCTCCAAGTGTCATGCCCACATTTCACATGTAGTCACAAAACGCAAACACGCATGTCATGTCCACATGTGACATGTGGTCATGATACGAACTGTCAAAAATTTTCCCCTTACTACTCTGAAAGCCCCCCTCACACCCACAAGCGTGCTTGGTTGCGTATGTTTAAGTTGACAAGTGATTATTGCTACGGAATATTCTACACACATGTGCATGTTGAAGTCTATCACTAATGTTTATGTCAGTTAAATTTCATCGTTTATTTAATCTATTTACCTCAATAAATTTTATCGTTGCTTAGTCTACTAATTGGATTATTAATTTGACTTTGATATTTCTATTACGGATCGATCTATTGTATTTTAAATATTAAATGTCAAAGTTGATTGCCTCATTACCTCTTTAAATAAATATTTAATTATATATATATATATTTAAATATTTTACTTCTCTTTTAATATATATACATAGATTTTTTTTTTTTAATCCCTTTTTACAAAGATTAACGATTAATCATGATCTTACCTTTTATTTTTAAATGTTTACATTGCAATTATTCATATATATATATATATATATATAAGCATTTATTTAAATATCACTATTGAAATACAATATCATTTTAATTGAAGCCCTACATTTGTAAACAATATTCTATATAAATGTATATATATATGTATATATATATGCACTCAGATATATAAATATATATATACATATATATACCTTTATTTTATTTAAAATCATTATAACCCATACTAGTGGTAATACCACTCTTGTTAAAATACCTTTTTATTATGAAATACCAACTCATGATATTGGGGTTAAATACCCTAAAAACTTGTTTTTTTTTATTGTTTGTTGTAGGTGGAAAGGGCACGGCAGCGGCGGAGGTCATGGTTGGTCACAGGCCGAATGGAGTGAGGAAAGGCGGGGTGGAGGGTTGTAGGGGCTGCGGACGACATCGACAGCAGAGCACAGTGGACGGCGAGGGTGTGGTGTTGGAGGAGGCCGCAGGGGAGGAAGCGGCGCTGTGTATTAACCACGACGGGGGCAGGGTTTAGTGACCACGGTGGGGGTGTGGGCCTGTTGCAGCCGCGGTGGTTTTGGTTCGGCAGGGGTGTGGGGAGGGGCGGAGCCCCACCCACATCCCACTATGTGGGGTGTGGGTGGAGCTCCACCCCTCCCCACACCCGTAATGCTTAAGATTTTGGTGGGGGTTAAAACCCCCACCATGTATATAAAATTTTGACTGTGTAAAAATAATTCTGCGAATTTCCTCAGTCTATTTCTTGCAAAATTTCAAAATTGTTAATTAATTTTAATTTAGTATATATATATATATATATATTTATGTGTAGCTCATTTTCTAAATTTTCATTTAGTTTAAAACTATAAATAAAATTTTATATATATATATATATATATATATATATATATATTCATGTTTACCCAATTTTCACAACATCATTTAATTAATACAAAATATAAACATATATATACAAATGTGTCAAACCTCCACAATCTCATTAAATATACATAGTTTCATAATAAACCCATTTCACACTATCTCCACATTTTTAATTTCAAATAAACATTTACTTAAGTGAAAATAGAAAACACTAGCATTTAAATCTGTATTTATCAATTAAAAATTTAATCCATCAAGTTTACATTCCATTTTGAATAAATTTAAAGATCAAGAGTAATTACAGGAAACTGATAGTTCTTTCACTTCAATAACCAATAAACAGGAAGGTAAATCAATCTAGATTAATTTTCCATTGCATACTTAAATCAATTTCAAATCTGTTTTCAAAGGCAAATTTACAATGTTCATAATACCGTAAAAGTAACTTTCTCACCAAATAATACAGGAGATAAATTTTAACAACTAATCCAAATCAACAACCAACCTTACAACTTACAAATTGGTAATCAAGAACAAACAACTAAAAGATTCCACCACTCACAAAACACTCTAAGGGAGGAATTTACTTTCTTCTCCCAGTACAATTTTTCTACAACTTTTACAGGAAACAATCTCTCCTCTTCAAAAGAACTATTACAGGAAGAATTTCAAAGAGACCAAGCTCTCATTACAAATAGGAAGATAGAACATTTTCTCTAACAAGGCAAAAACTTCTCCAATCCTCTTAACATGCTTCAACAGAATTCCTGCATAACAACAAGGGAGAAAACAACAACCAACTAGCTCTCCTCCCTACCATAGACCCGCAAGAGGGTCACCCCTGAGCTAGGGAGACCATCCACATACCCAGGGTAGAATAGACCAAAACACTTCACAACATTGAGTAACAACAAACAAAGCAAATAACGCACACACTCCCATGGTTTTACTCACAATACAAAGACTCAGCTGAGGTGAGTTCAAAAGGGGTAGGGAAGTAGACTCTTTCTACTCCAAGGTGTCATTCTTCTCAAATAATTATTATAGCTTAACTCATGGCCTCAAGCCATCAATACTATTCTTTCTTGTGGCCTCAAGCCACCCAATAATAAAATCACAGGGATATCCCAAATAGGCTCTCAAAGCCTTATAGCCCTCTAGGCTCAAATTACCAACTTGCCCTCAAGGCATTCATATACCAAAATAAGATGACACCCGAGGAGGTTCACACCTTCCCTTCCCTAAAAAAGATGAGCATTGCCTTCCAACTAGAAGGAGCTCTTTCAACACCCAACACAAACCCCCAAAATAACATAAAAACACATAGGAAAACATTTGCAATCTCAATCATTAAGCAAGAACAAAACATACATAACAAACAACAAATTATTCAAGTGAGAAGTCTTGTTCACCAACCTTCACAAGCCCAATTATGGATGAAATTTGATGAAGAGCTCCACACTTAGTCTCCTCCTCCAAGTTCTCCTTCTTTACCCAATAATCCAACCCCCCTACTCTCCTCCTCCTCTCTCTTTTAAAACTAATTCCCTCTATTTTCATAATTTTTCAAGTGGCATTAAACAACTAAACCACAACTCATCCATTATCCTAGTGGACTTAAAAAAATTAACCCCACTCAAGAGGTCCCCCACTATAGTCCTTTTTTACAACCCATGGAAAAATAAAATACAATAAGTAAACTAAAAATAAAAAGGGAGTGGGTGACACACCACCCTCATTAAGGGGAACCCCACCAAAAGAGAGGCACAAGGAGACAAGCACTCCATTATTAGGGGATCATGGAGTTGTTCCATGCCTTGGAAGTGGGCCTGAGTGTGGATTCCACTCATCCCATTGTCCCTATGCTTCCAAATTCGTCACTTAACTTCACTGTGAAGTTTAAGTGACCATATGGAGGTTAACCCAAGGTTATCCTAGTCAAAAAGGTCCCTAGACCCATGAGGTATAACCTAGGGTTGATTTAAACCTAGTTAGGACTCCCAGAGTCAAGAAAAAACACAAGAAGAGGGTCAAAAAGAAATAAAGTTAAAACAAGATTCAAAACATCTGTTACAACACATATCACAATATAATTAATTCAGAAGATAGAACTATTTCCCTTAACCTCATGCATCATTGCAACAATACAACATTACAACAATTCACCAAACACGAGGTTGATCTTAGTTCCTCATGGAACTAGATTGGTTCACAAGGGATACAACATAGGGTGTGGAATGATCTCCTATATTTGTGGTTTTGTTAGCAATACCTGAACACTTAAACTTGAAGTCAATAACACATAAAGATATCATAGCTGAAGCAATTTCAATACAAGCATACCTAAACATTCTACCATATAATCATACTGAAATAATATTAAAGTTCCATTTCCATTCATCATTTTCTTAAAAGCAACATCTACTTACCATTGCACAATTATTTCCTTAAAAATCAATTAGGTTTAATAAACAAGATTCATGATCAATAGTCTCTCAACATAAAAATAATAGCAATAGCACTACAAATAGTCTCATGAACAGAAGTGTAAAAAGTAGGCCTCACACCAAGAACAATCTCCTCTAATTCCATAATGAACTCATGTTCATATCTAGGTGTAAGTCTCCCTGGTCTATCTGTTGAAACTTCTAAAGAGTAACTATATCAACAATTGTCTCTAATCCCAAGAGAACTCCATCCTCACCTATGTCTTCAAGTATCCATGATCAATCCATGAAAAACTCTAAATGCAACACCACAGTATTATCAAGCTCCAAGCAAATGACCAAAATACTCAATGCCAAGAGAACCACACAAGACCAATGTCAAAACCTCTAATTGTAGAATTAGGAACCCATCATGAAATTATGATCTAACCATCTCCTCAAAGGAAGATCACATGCACTAATGCATACATCCTGTCTCAAGAGAACCTATATCATGTCAAAACTATAACACATGATCAAGAGTCCATCAAGACATAATATCAACATCTCTAAACAAAGGATAAATATGTCAAACTAACAATTCATAAGTAGACACCTCAACCAAAGACTCAAAAAAGTCCTCCATGGTAAACCAAGATGTCAACATCTCTAATCTCATGAAGATAACTATCTCCTCTCAATAGAACTCAAAATGTCAAAGAACTCTCACTACCAAGATCTCCTCCATGACACCAACATCCACTATAGAAGATCATCCATCACAAATGATGAATCTACATCACTGCCAAAGCTCCCACTAAACCATGACACTAAGCTATCCATGGAAACAAAGTAACCATCTCCTAAATAAAGATTATCCATGGCCCCAACAAAATCAAGGAATCTTTCTATAAGATCAACAGCTCCCAAAAGGTAGAGTAAACCATGATCTCAAAAACAAGAAGATAAAACCATCTCTATCAAAAGCTCAGATAAACCATGTATCCAAGATATCCATGGCATTGTGATAAACATGTTAAAAGTCCCAACAACTAACTATCCAAGCACTCTAATCATCCATCCTGTCATCCCAATCCAACATACCAATATACAAATGACCATAGACAAGGCCAACTAACAAAGTCTGCATAAACATTGAATCAACCTCATGGATAAAGACAGTCCATATTCGAGTCATCCCACTATAGCCAAGGGGTAGCTAATCCATAAAACTACATAACTCATAGATCCAAAATAGATGTAATATGCAAACTCATCATCACACTAGTAACATGCAAACTGAGATATCAAAGAAGATAACTTGTAGACTCCAAGACTCAAACACCAAATCAATGCTAGATTTAATTTTCCAAACAAGTTCACAACACAAGTACCATAGTCAAGGAACTAATCAAGCATCGGGAGATAAGAACAACCTCCTAAAACAACACCACAACACCACCTATAATCGTGAATCAAACATCATAGCCCATACCTATCAAATGCATACATGACCATGTTGTGCCAATACAAAGGTATACCTGCATATTCATGACATCATAATCATCATTATCATCATTGTACCTATACTCAACTCCCACTGAAATGAGACTCCAAGTCTCACATATGTATCAACCATGTCCTCAAACTAGAAGACAACCTATGTACATGTCTCCATCAAAGTCTAAACTCAAAAAAACCTAAAAACCTGTATCTAGAAACACCAAATGTGAAAACCTGCTATACCATGTGTTTAGGGTAAAATTTGGATAGTTGGTTTTTAATAGTTTATATGTGTATCCTCCTTTCACCCTAATACATTCAAGAACTTTGGGTCAAGTAAGACTCTACCATCAGACCCTTGGTCACTTAGGAATGCAGGGAAACTTAGATTTGTGTGATTTAATTATCAATTATGTTTAATTATGCTTAAAACCCTAATTATGCAAATACAGAAGCAAATGGATAAATACCAAAAATTGCTGCTACAGAAAGATGTAAAATAACAGACAAATGTGTACCAGTTTCTAAAGCTTGGGAAGCGAAACAGTTGGGGACTAATGAGTGGGCACCCTAGTCCAATGCCCTGATTTTTGTCAGGATCTAGGAAGTCAATCTGTAACCAATTCCTGCTATCTCAGAGATTTCTTCATTGCAGGATCCGGAGGACTAATGAGAAAGCACTTGAGTCTAGGTCCCTATTTTCAACTCTGATTTGCAATTCCAACACTCTGCAACCATTCTCTGCAACTCCACTTTTCCTACTTCTTCAACCTGTAACCTACAATCATGAGGAAATGGGGAAGGGGTTGTGGTGTTGAGAGGCTTGCCTCAGTCAAGCCTCAGAGAGACATTCAAGTCTTTTGAACACCATTGTCAGAGAGAGAGTGTATGAACTTGTGAGGCAGAGACAAAAACCAAATGATAAATACTTGTAAAAACAAATGATATCACCTTGTAGTGAATATCTCATGGAAGAAATATGCTCTTCATGTCATGAGGAGATGAATGCTTGAATCTGCAAATACAAACACATAAACAACACAATATCTACTCTTGTCAGACAATGAATGCCTTGAATCACCCTTAGGATGCATAAAGATCACAATAACCATCTAGTTTTCAAATGAATGCCTAAACATGCTTATATATGCAACTACAAACATTCCTGCCAATAATTTTGTAATTCAAACTTATTGTGTATCATGCCCGCATTTCGCATGCGTTCACAACACGCTAATCTGCGTGTCATGTCCACATGTGTCATGTGGTCATGATACGAAATATCAAAAAAATTTCCCTAACGACTCCGAAAGACTCCCTCGCATGCGCAAGCATGCTCGGTGCATCTGTTTAAGTTGTCTAAAAGATTGTTGATACGGAACATTACACACACATGTGTAAGCAGATAACGGTCACTATGTTTGAGTTGATTCAAATTTGCAATGTTTAGGATTTTCTCTTGATAGGTAGTGGATCTTGATTGGCTATCTCAAACTGTTAAATTTTGTCTCGCATACTTAGTTAAATCCGTCAATCGATTTGTTTTAGAATGTTGATTATTTTGCCCGTTTACGTATTTCATAATTTACTCTATAATTTTGCATTTAAACTTTAATCACATTAAAACATCTTTTATTACTTGGTAATTCGTTAATAAAAGAGTCTACTAAGCCATAGCTAAAAAAGTAATTTTCTTATGAACAATTTAAATGTAATTTTCTTAATAGGGCAATTTAAATTTTCTGATTTAAGATTAGCCAAACTTCATATATTTGTTTAAATATATATAAAACTTCTATATATATATAATTTTTTTAATCATATCTTGTTGTGGATACTCCACTCAAAGCCATATATATATATATATATATATATATATATGTATATGTATATATATTTTTAATTCTCTTAGTGCCTGCTTGCACTCACAATTATTATATATATAAATATACATATATATAGTTAACTATATATATATATATATATTTATATATACCATAATGTTTATTTATAAGAGTAGTGGGAAATCCACTAAAGTTATGGCCAAATTTAAAATTAAAAACCCCATCACAAAGAATGGGAATTTAAACCCTAACTCCATTTTTATGTTGGAGTGTTATTTGTTGCAGAGAAGGGACGAAGCGGCGGGCGCAGGGTCGAAGGTATGGCAGAGGGTGGTGGAAAAGACAGTGGAGGGTGGTTAGGAGTGGCGCGGATGGCAGATGGGAATGATGGTGGAGGGTGCGCAGCACAGTGAGGAGTGGAGCAAAGCGGGGAAGGCGCGATGGCAGATCGACCGCTGCAGGGTATATTGGGGTCGCGGTGGTGTGGGGAGGGGCGGAGCCCCATCCACACCCCACTACATGGGTGTGGGTGGGGCTCCCCACCCACACCCCACCTATGTATATTACGGTGGGGGGTTTAACCCCCCCACCACTCCTCTAATGATTATTCCGCGGTTGTGTAAAGTCTGCGAACTGCGAACTCTTCATATTTGTTATCCGAATTTTTTTTTTAACGATTAATATTTATTTAATGATGTATATATATATATATCATTTCAACTTTTACAATTAATTTAAAAATTATTATAAATATAGATATTTATATATATATATATATATCAATGAATCCATTTTCTTAACTTCATAAAATAAAAAGAACTATAAAAATAAACATATTAAAATATAAATATATACATTTTTTTTTTCCAGTTTCACTATACAATGTAAATACAGATTTAACCATTTCCACAACTAAGTTTAAAATAGAATGTTGTATGCAAAAATAATAAATATATATTCCTATTTATAAAATGATAACTCATGGCAAAATTCCTTTCACATTATTTTCAACATTACAATTTGAGTATACAATTAAATCAAAGAAACAGAACATTTAATCATTTAAATTTGTATTTTCTATTTGCCATTCTATCAAGTGAATTTGTAACACCCTGCCTTGAACACCTAAGAGAAACTCACATTTATGCTATAAGGAACAGGAATTTTTTTTTTTTTAATGATTAAGATAACAAGTAATATTAACATAACTATTTACACCATTACACTTACGACATGTTCTCCGAGGTTTCAAGGCTACATTACTTAATAATTCAACTAACATAATTTAACATACATCAGTAATTGATCTGAATCCAATGCACAATTAAATAACTTATTCATATTCATTACACGTCGTCAAATAATACAATCTACATGATTAAATACATAACAAAAATGCTTTCTTTACACATAAGTACATCATGACATCATTACATTGCCATTTTCAGACTACATCAGAATTACATACGTTATGAATGATCTGTTACACAAATCTGGTACAAGATTATACACATACATCTTCATCAACTAGTACAAGTACAATTGTCTACAAATTGAGATAAATCTTTCTGCACATGAACTTGACAAGGAATAACCAATGGATAATAAAGCTCTTCCACCCGACCATGTGGAACCCTAAGGTCCACCCCCCAAGCTAGGAGTTAACATGAGGTCCCAAACAATAACAGTCAGGTAGACAAAAGACAAACAAGAACAAAGGACAATCAAATGCCAATACTACACATGGCAATAACAACACAACACAACTTAACTTCCAAAGGCAACACATAACGAATGGGGAGAGTACAACTAGGGAATGCTAGGCTACAGTAGGGAGGAGTCTCATCACATGGCTTGTCATGGGTTGTCCTGGTAAGCCTTCCTAGGCCCCGACCCCCATCTAGGGTTGTCCTGGTAGCCTCTCCCGACTCCCGGCCCCCATACAATGCTCATGCAGAATCAACATACCTTTCATGAGGACAAGGTAGTTGATCTTGCCATTCCAGGCCTTCTCATCTCATCTTAAGCCTAAACAAGCACTCGAGCCATGAATGAGGCATCCACTTATCTTGTTTAGTGTGCTTAACTACCCAATCCCCCTAATTCATTATTTAGGTTATCACTGAATTATCAAACTCCCACATGGGTTGTCCTGGATGCCACTTTTGGGCTTCGGCCCCCATTGAGAGCCACTCCCCTACCTGCATCTAGAAGACCCTACTCAACAAACATCACAAACATCATCATGACGACGATGATACATGAACCATGCAAGGCATTAACCATCTTGCATAACAATTATTCTGATATGAACATATATATGTAATAGTGCAAGGCATTCACCTTCTTGCATATCATCTCAATTACAAGGACATACTCTTAATACATTTTCCATGGCTTCCAATGAAGTAACTTATAAGAAAAATACTTCTTCACGAATACCGATGTCTCCCCATTGTCTAATCCAACACAACATCCCAAACAAACAAATAAATCACAACATTCATGAAGAGCCTTTCTACACATCATGATGCATTTAGAATATTTACGTTCTTTCACAACACCATAACCAAATTCCTTATACATGACAAAAGGCGACATGACTTCAATAACTCAGGACACTTATCAACACATTACATGAAGTCGAAACACAACAACCTTGGCCTCTGGAAATGAACCCTTAACAACTTACACTTTGACCATTTCATACTATTTCAATTCACACTAACTAATTATCTAATACCTTTAAATCAAATTTCCAATAGAATAATTATATACCTAATCCTTAACCCATTATCTTAACAAACTGACGAAACCATATTAAAACTGATGTCAATCTAAATTAAATTTCATTACTCATAATATATAGTCACAACGATTTTCTTTTAATCAAATAAACAATGACTACATTATTCTAAATTCCCAATTTCATTTGGCTTTTAAACAATCAACTATACTTTTGAAATAATAATAATAATAATAATAATAATAATAATAATAATAATAATAATAATAATATGTCAACTAATTATCTAATTCAATCCCTCTGCAAAATATAAATATATCAATGATCTGAACAATTACCATCCCAATTTATAACTATTTTTCACAACCGATAGTAAGTTCCTTCTGTATCAAGATCCTAAACAAGAACCCAAACAATAATGATCAAATCAATTCTTTAAAATAACTTCAAAAACATTCATCAATTGGTTCATCTCCAATAAATATTTAAATTAAACAAATCCATCTATTAAAACAACTCATTAGATTATACAAATCCTTCTATAGTATAAAAACTCAAGACACAAAAATAATTGAAGTACCCTATATCATTTCTCCATAGTTCCCTAGTACTCATGCACTTAGTTATCTTATCCTCCAAAGATTTCTAAAGTTTCAAGGTTATAAGAAATTGAACTATAGTGAAAGCTATACTAATAGCTAGACTTAAAAGGATTATGGCTGAAGCATTAAAAGTATTATTGCACTAATCAAGAGCATTATTAATTAATTATTCATAACTCACAAATCATGTTACTCACTAAATCCTCGCTAAACCCTTTCCTTTGAATTGGCTCTAGAAAGTAATAATACAAAATGTTTATTTACAACAAATTATCCTACCATAAAACCTAATCGTTCCTACAATGGAATTGCAAATAACATTATTATAAAATTAGGTATTTGGCCATCATCTTTCCGTTTTGACTTAATAATAAGAATAGTAAAAATAATAATAATTATTATTATTGTAATAATAACAATAATGATAATAATAATAATTATAATTATAATAATGATACTAATAATAATTATAATTATAATAATGATACTAATAATAACATGGATATCAATAGTACTACTATTAATACACACATGCATTCAAACACATTGTAAAGAAAATAAACATTCCTTAGGGTTAATCTAAGCCAATCAAATGAAATGCATACAAGAAAGCACAACTAATCTAGATTAACAATGACGGGTTTCTGTAGACTAGAATTGAAACGATAAATCTTAATGCACAGAAAGTAAATAAGAAAACTCTGTTTCTGCCTCCAAAATGTGACCTCTTCTCAGTGAAGTGCATCAGATTCTGCACAGTTATTATGCATACTGACAAAATACATTCTACCTATCAAGATGGTTGTAGACTAGTCTTAAACCTATAAACTGCATTTGCTTAAAAGTTTATAAAGTCCCTTGCCAATGAACCCAATTTACATATTATGCATGCTTAGCAGGCCCATGAGACTTCATTTCTTTCAGGCGGCTGTAGCATAGCTCATGCCTTTGTCTATACTTCCACATTTTGCATATATGTCTCTCAGGACGAATGCAGCTATATATTTGACAAAAATCCATTTCAAACTTCATTTTGACACGTTGAAGAGGATGCTGGCGCTAGTTCTAGAGTCTAGATTTACATCTGCCAGTTACACTTGATTTTAGGTTTTCTAAAGTTTGTTCCACAAATCCATATTTGTATATACACCTGTTTAAAAGCTCCCAGATACAGATGCTCCTGATGGAATAATCCTCCACGATCTTGGCAGCAAGGAGCAACCACCCCCTGCAGATGATCAAGGATGGGCACCTGACATCATGCGATGGCATCTTCACATCAGGATCATCCCACTGCCTTACTTCCATATTATATCTCAGCAGGCAGTATCCCTACGCCGCAGTCACTGGCATTGCAAGGCAGTAGAAGAACCCTTCGAGCCAACTTGCATGGACCTCGTACCAGAACTGTAGAAACTCTTGCTTGGAATTGCAATGATAAATCCATCTTCCAAGCTTGGAATCATAAACCTCGGTTATGCTCTCATCAGTGGATGAATCAGAGGTCCTAGTTACAAGGATTTTGTAAGAATTTGTGGTTTTGTCAGCCACCATGCCCACGATATCAATATAATGAATTTGGAGCATTTTTGGCAATACCTTGTGGGTTTTTTGTGAGGGGGTTGCAGACAATTAGGGTTGGGTATTCTACATTTTGATTCCTAAAACTAAGTAAGCCCCCCCCCCCCCCCCCCGTGGAGGCCATCAATAGGACGTGCCGCGAATCCAACACACACCACTCGTAAACAGGCATGTTAGTCCAAGTACTACAACATGGATCATACGCCTTTTCAATGAAGACATTTTGTATAACATTCAGCAACCAATACGTTCCATGAGGTCACATTTGTTTGAGGTGCCCTGTGAGCTTCACGAATCTGGTCTACGCTTGCATACTTTGCATACTTGTCTACTAGAGCATTTCTAACTATAATACAAAACTGAAACCGTTCTTTCCACACAGCATGGAAAAGATATTACATATCCAGTCGCTGGCACTAAAACAGTAAGAAAATTGCAGTGTGGAGATAAGCTTATTGTCAGATGTATGAATGTTTAGTGGCTGAGGGAGAAAGAGAATTGCAATTACATACACCCGATGCCATGTAGAAATCTACTGCATGTAATTACGACTAAGAGTATATGTTAATTTCCAAGAATTCATTGTTATACCTTTGAAGGAGAACCAATTACTATACGGATCTGTGGTGATCTCACCTTGAAGAAAACACTTTTTAGTTTAAGATTCTAATAGGAGGTGAGAGGACTACAAGGGTTCTATGTATCTGCTACAAACCAACGACCCACAAATCAATTTCGTCCATTGGAGGTGAACAATTGCAAAAGCGATAGAATGTTCAGGCAAATGGAGTGGAAGGGAGCCAAATAAATGATGAAATTCTTTGAGCCAAAAATGATTTGTAAACCTTATGAGTTGCACTGTTTAAACGTAGACAAAGCAGCTTAAAGAAATGAGCAACCGGGTTCAAGATTTGGTGGGGAAAACTTAGAATACAAACTGATTGCAGGTTAGGGTATATCATAAAGCGGATATTCAACCAACAAACTGTTTGGAATGAAATAAACAACAACAACATTTATAGATTCAGAATAAGATTCAGAGATTAGGCATTCGATGGAACCTGGCTGCGATGTCGATTCGACAATACCGTTCCAACTGCTGCAGTCCAAGCTTTTCCTTGTCTTCTTTCCTGTTCTTCCACCTGCAATTCCCCCCCTTTGCTTCTACAAGCTTCTCTTTTATAGAAAAGTCCCTTCCATCTTCCAAGGAACTCGGCACGCGATCCCGTGCATCTCCCTCCTCAAGATATACTTTTATTTAATTTAATGATCCCAAAAAGGTTACTTTTTTAAATATTAACACACAATTCCGACAACATTTAATTACTTTATAGCCGACCAACCATATTGTATTTAATAAAGTTATAACATTACAACAATCTATAATTGTACAACTATATATTAATTTATTTTATTAATTTAGTTGTAAATCACTAATTACAACATAACTTACAACTATTTTATTTATTTAAATATTTATTGCAAATAATATTATATTAAATAATACAAAATTTCTTACAATCTTTATTTAACAACTATACTTCTAATAAAATAATAATTTATTTACAACAATAATTAACAACTATCGACTCAATATTATCTTTTATAATTATATTTAATTATCAACATTATACTTTTCGTAATATGATTCTATCTAATGCACAACAATACCTTACAGACTTAGACACTTTCTAACCTAGTTAGACTCCAAGGTGCAATATTACTTGTCCGCAAATCATGATCAAATGATAGATAACGACCACAAGGGTAACCTGACAACTAGACAACACGGACTAGGGACCTCACGTTAACTCCAACAACCAAGCCATTGGCAAAGGCATGCTCAGACCTGGTAATCAGGTGGAGTCGGTGCCTAGTACCTGCATCCTGCAACAATGCATAGTTAAACATACAAGATATATATCCACATGCAGTCCTGTAGTGAATAGAAATCGCAGTGGTGTAGGGTACTCGAGAACGAGTAATACAACACTGTTCCATTCACGTTTATGTATAAACATGTAACTAGATTGAGCAAGATTTCTGATCACTAGTCAACAACATAAAACATTCAATCCTCTTACAATCCAATATCGCAATTGACATCAAAACATCTGTAAAATCTAGTTTATTTATCAAATTCTAAAGCATAAAATAACATAATCCAACATCAACAACTGTTATCATAATGATTAGGTCCATAATAAAGTAACAAGATAACAAGAGATCCATCATCTACGATCTAAGATACTGTCATAAAATCTAATACTACTAAACAAACATCAGTCTGACAGACGACAAGTTGAGGGGCACTACAGAATTTGTCCTTCTCAAATTACAATTAAAACCAGAAATAAATACTTGTAACTAATGAACTATTTATATTTCAAGAACACACATAATACCATAAATATTCAACTTAGATTATTTTCCAATGCAATGTAACTTCAAGTTTAAACTTGGTTTTCAAGAGCAAAAATGCATCATACATAACACTAAAAAAAAAATAGCTTTCTTACTAGATAATACAAGGGATTCATATAACATTTGGTTCATCAAATTAACAACAAGTCTCACAATTAAATACTTGACAACAAGAACAATTTACTGTATTAAATTTCCACAAGACACAGACTATCAAGGGAGTAATTTTTACTCCCTTCTCCCATCTTACACAAATGATGAAAGGTAACAACCAAATAATCTCACAACTTTAAACATAGTTAGGGAGGCTTAATCCTTCACTCCCAAGGTAACAATATTTACAACAATATCAAGAGAGATGATCTCTCTTCAATTCTTACATAAAGAACTATGATGCTCAAGATTCTTCTTACAAATAATAGGATAGAACTTTTTCTTAGACAAGCAAAAACTTCTCCAAAGCTATTTACAAGCTCCAACAGTAACCTACAAGACAACAAGGGAAAACAACAACCACCATCTAGCTCTCCTCCCTACCTTTGACCCGCAAGAGGGTCACCCTTGAGCTAGGGAGACCATCCTCATATCCAAGGTAAGATAGACTAACCACATCACAAACATAGAGCAACAACCAAGCAACGATCCACACACCCACAAGGTTGACACACATAACAAAGTCTCAGCTTAGGTGAGTACAAGGAGGGTAGGGGAGTAGACAATCTCTACCTCTAGGTGCCATCCTTTCATAATTTATCACAAGGCCTCAAGCCAACAGAATAATCTTCCACAAGGCCTCAAGCCTTCCAATGAATCAAGTAACCAAGGATATCCAAACAAGCTCTTTAAGCCAATAAGCCCTCAAGGCTAAAAATAGTACCAATTTTCCCTCAAGGCATATCATGTAACCCGAACCAGGATGACACCCGAGGAGGGTCACACCTCCCCTCCCTAAACACGATGAGCATTGCCTTCCAACTAGAAGGAGCTCTCTCTACACCCCAAACAAAACCCATAAACAAACAGAAAAGCTCATAGAAGACATTGCAAGATTCTTTCAACAACCAAGATACAAACATGCATATCAAACATTAGACCACACAAGAGAATAGGTTAGTTCACCAACCTTCTAAAGCCCAAATATGGAAGTAATCTGATGAAGAGCTCCTTTCTCCTTCCTTCTCCCAAATCTCCTTCTCTTTCCTTAATGATCCAACCCCCTTACTCTCCTCCTCCTCTCACTTTTAAAATTAATTCACTCTCATTTTCTAATTTCCCAAGTGGAAATAAACAACTCACCCCCCCACTCCTCCATTACCCTAGTGGTCATTAAACAATGTACCCCCACTCAATAGGTTCCCCATTAAAGCCCACATGTAGGAATAAAATAAAACAAGTAAACTTAAAATAAAAGAAAGAGTGGGTGACACAACACCCTCATTAAGGGGAACCCCACCAAAAGGAGGCACATGGAGACAAGCACTCCATTATTAGGGAATCATGGAGTGGCTCTATGACTTGGAAGTGGGCATGAGTGTGGATTCCACTCATCCCATGTCCCCCATGCTTCCAATTTCGTCACTTTACTTCACCCTAAAGTAGAAGTGTCCCTATGGAAGTTAACCCAAGGTTAACCTAGTCAAAAAGGTCCCTAAACCCAAGGGGTATAACCTAGGGTTGTTTTAAACCTAGTTAGGACTCCCAGAGTCAAATAAAACACAAGAAGAGGGTCAAAAAGAATTAAAGTTAAAACAAGATTCAAAACATCAACTTACAACACTTATCATAATAAAAGTAATTTAGAAAAATAGCCCTTATCCCCTTAACCTCATGCAATATTGACACATTACAACATTACCACATTTTCCAAAACAAGAGGTTGATCTCAGTTCCTCATGGAACTAGATTGGCTCACAAGGGAAACAACTTAGGATATGGGATGATCTCCTGTATATGTGGTTTCATTAGTAATACCTACACACTCTAACTTGAAGTCAATAACTCATAGAGATATCATAGCCGAAGCAATTTAAATACTTGCATAACTAAACATACTACCATAAAACATACTAAAATCATAATGCAGTTCCATATCCATTCATCATTTACTTAAATACAACATCTAACTATCATCGCACAATTATTTTCTTAAAATCACATAGGTTCAATAATCAAGAATTCGGAAATCAATAGTCTCTCAACATAATAACAAAAGCACTACAAATAGTCTCGTGAATAGTAGTGTAAAAAGTAGGCCTCACACCATGTCAGCCTAGGAACCAAATAACGGTCATAAATCGACACTTAAAATTTTGGCCTGACCCAAAATAAGGTAGGACTAGGGCACAAGCGCCAAAGTCCTCCCCCTATTTTGGGTAGGGTCTATCTCAAGTGGTCCCCCTAGGTCCCATATGTCATCAAAATTAGGGGTTTTCTCATCAGGATGCCAAAATATGATGCAAGATGTCCTAAATGCAGATCAAAAACATGGGAGCTAAACCTTGGGAGGGAAAAGCCCCCAAGGGGACATTTTTTGACATTATATTTAGCCCCCACTTTAATGTATGTATAAAATCAAGGCCAATATATGTATTAAAGTATGGTCAACAAACACAACAAACACACCAAGCATGGAGAAGACATGCCAATCATTGGGAAGACAATAATAGGCACACAAAACACGGAGAAGACAGTTACAGTCACGCAAAACACAGAGAAGACAACAAATGAAAAGAAGATAGTGAATGCATAGAAGACATGAATGATTTATTTTCTTTTTCTTTTTCTCATATATATAAAATGTAGATGCAACTACAAGGAAAGTAAACACACCACCCATAATGCAGGAAGCACTCATCATGCTAGTCTTTAAACTACACATGGGGCAACAAACACGTAAAACACACCAAACCTCCCATAATGCAAGAAGTACTCATCCTACTTTCTTTAAATGATACAGAGTAGATTGAGGTTATCAACACCAATCACCATTTAACAAACTTCTTAATTTTGAACCCAATTTTGGTGGATTTCTCACAAAACTCTTCAACTTCCTCTAGTAGTACAACAAACAAGGTTTTTCAACCATAAACCAAAAACCATTCTAGATACCCTTTATGCCCTTTAGAAACATATCAAAATTTTGGATAGGTTGTTTTGGAACAAAACCCTCTAAAATTGACTGTTACAGTTCAGTATTAGGCCAATTAGGATAGTAAAAGGGGTAGTTTTGACATAATTTGAAGGAAACAATTCAAACGCATGAACTAAAAGCTGTTTTAGATACCCATTATCTTCTTATACAACATACATCAAGTACAGGTGGAGGTGTTTTGGACCAAGACCTTCAAAAATTGACTTTTCTCTCACCAATTAGACCAAAAACATAAGGAAATCTGACCTAGGGCATCACCAAAACACATGAAAACCAAAATCCTGGAACCTGCAATCTTTGAATAAGTAAATACACACAAAAATACTCCATCTCATGAGATTTCATATTTTTTCACCATGGGAATAGTGATAAATTACATTTTGGCGTCCACTAGAAACCCTAACCAGTGTTCTGGATAGTTTTTAGTAAATTGCCTATAACATTCTCCAAACTCAATGAAAAACCACCAAACAAGTTGCAAATAAAAGGTGATTCATTCCTCTACAAGATACAATCATGTGTAGGTCACAGAAATTCTATATAGACTATATAAAATCTAGAGAACATGCAAAAACATGGTAAAACTCAAAAAATTGTGTTTATTTCTTCATCAAAATTTTCATTACATGTTCTCCCCCACTGTGGTCAACCATACAAAGGAATTTTATGACATTTCTAACCATTTCCCACCAAAAACTAACTACCTTTTGAAATCCAACCGTTCAACTTCCACTTACATAAAAAATACAAAGTTGCATTGACAACAATTGCAACTTTTTTTCAATATTTAAAAAAATGACTAAACATGACATGAAATGACTACACCTATGCAAGAACAAGTCCAAAATGGTCCCATAGACCTTATTACATGAACAAGAGCAAAAAATAAAACCAGAACTGACATAATGGCCTCATGGAGGCATGAAATCTACTGGGTGCTCCTACACCATACTCCCAAGGGGAAGAAAAAAACTTAAGTCCACTTGAGTGCAGGTTTTCTCTCTCTTCCTGATCTTCCAATTCTTTGGCAACTTGTCTTTCATCTCTACAACATTCCCTAGATCCTTTTTCTTATTCTTGCACCATCTCTTGCTTAGCATCTTCTCAACTTCAAGGTACCAAAATTCAATTTCTTGTTCATATGCCTTAGTACCATCGTCTATGTCTTCATCTTCATCATTTGAACACAATATGTCAATATATTCATCGTCCATAAAATTAGAAAATGCAACCATTACCTCTGTTGTTTTTGTAACATCTTCTTCACCATATGGTGCATAAAAATTTGCATACACTGCATTCACTTTTCCTTTTTCTTCATACCCTTTTCCATCTTCATTTTCATCAGATGGCTTAGGCTCTTCCATCATCAATAAAGATCCTCCAATATCTAGTTCTATTGTCCTCTCTTGCCTTCTTCGCTTCAAAATAATCTTCTTGATAGGCCATTTGAGACTCTTTCTTATTGGAAAATGCCAACTATTTTTTTTTTTTGCTCTCTCAAGAAGTTGCTGCATTTCAAGTTCCATTCTTTTTTCCATTTCTTCTTGAATTTCTTTCAACTACTCCAAGGCTTGCCTCAAATCTTCTATCTCTTACTCAATATCAATTTGGTTCACCTTCTCATTCCTTGTTTCTTACTTGGTACCTCCTTACTCTACAAGTCTCCACGAACTAACCTTCTCAACACTTCCATTCTTCTTTGTCAAGAAAGTCTCTTTCACCTTGCTTCTTCTTGTCTTTGTGATACCTCACCTAGGTTTCCTTCTTTTCCCTCACTACCTAGTCTTTTGGCATCCAGGTTCTTCCTTCAACTTGCAAAAAGACAACACACAAACTCCAAAAACTTCCTTGCCCAAATCTTTGGGATATGATACCAATTTGATGCAGAGAAGATTGAGGTTATCAACACCAATCACAACTTAACAAACTTTTTAATTTTGAACCCAATCTTGGTGGATTTCTTACAAAACTCTTCAACTTCCTCTAGTAGTACAACAAACAAGGTTTTTCCACCATAACTTTTAGAGAAGGCCTCAACCCTAGAAACCAAACACCATTCTAGATACCCTTTATTCCCTTTAGAAACATATCAAAATTTTGGATAGAGTTGTTTTGGAACAAACCCCTCTAAAATTGACTGTTACATTTCAACATTAGGCTAATTAGGACAACAAAAGGGGTATTTTTGACATAATTTGAAGGAAACAACTCAAATTGATGAACTAAAAGCTGTTTTGGATACCCATTATCCTCTTAAATAACATACTTCATGTGTAGGTGGAGGTGTTTTGAACCAAGACCTTAAAAAATTGACTTTTCTTTTGCCAATTAGACCAAAAACATAAGGAAATCCAACTAGGGCATAACCAAAACACATGAAAACCAAAACCCTAGAACCTACAATCTTGGAATAAGTAAATACACACAAAAATACTCCATCTCACAAGATTTCAGATTTTTCCACTATGGGAATGGTGAGAAATTATATTTTGAAGTCCACTAGAAACCCTAACCAGGGTTCTGGATAGTTTTCAGTAAATCACCTATAAATTTCTCCAAACTCAATAAAAAACCACCAAACTAGTTGCAAATGAAAGGTGATTCATTCCTCTAAAATATAAAATCATGTGTAGGTCACAAAAATTCCATACAGACCGTACAAAATCAATAGAACAGACAAAAACGTGGTAAAACTCAGAAAATTGTGTTTATTTCTTCATCAAAATTTTCATTACATGTTCTCCCCCACTATGGTTGACCATACAAAGGAATTTTGTAACATTTATAACCATTTCCAACCAAAAACTAACTACCTTTTGAAATCCAACCATCCAACTTCCACTTACATCAAAAATACAAAGTTGCATTGACAATGATTGCAACTTTTTTTCAATATTTACAAAAATGACTAAACATGACCTTAAATGACTACACCTATGCAAGAACAAGTCCAAAATGGTCCCATAAACCTTATTACATGAACAAGACCAAAAATTAAAACCAAAAATGACATAATGGCCTCATGCAGGCATGAGTTCCATTGGGTGCTCCTGCACCATTAAACTGCATATGGGGCAACAGATACACCACACAAATCAAGCACACTAAACACACACACTTTGAAGACATGGAGAAAAAATGATAGACAAGTGATGGAGTCTTCCTATTTCTAGGTTCATCATCATCTCTGACACATTACAGGCACACACCGATGATTGGGCTTTGCCACAACAATCACCGAAGACGTGCTTAAGGGTTGAGTTAGTCATAAAACCGCTCGTCGCCTCCGCAAAGGACTTTTTGAAAATGATAGTATGTGCACTCTCTGTAAGAGATACACCACCCTCATCTTTGTAGAGGGCTTAATATTATTGATGATTGATTGATTGCAAACAAACTCAGAGTGCAGAAAGTACTCATCACACTAGTCTTTAAACTGCACCTGAGGACAAGCACATTGCTAACATCTATGATAGATAGCTTACCTTATATATGCCCCCACCTTAAGGTGGTTTATATCATACATTGATATCAAGCACGTTAAGGTAGGAAGAAAACACACAAGGGAACATAGACTTTCACAAATCCCATGCCCCCTAGAGGTGACATGTACTTTACGATTGCCAAATGTTCCCACAAACACATCCCTGCAAGAAACATGTTAGTGCCCACATAGTCATGATAAACAATAACATCGATGCATATGGTTAACCACACAAAGAGCCAAGATTATACTATGAATTAGGATATCGAGTATAACCACAAGGCTATACTATGAAAATCTCAAAATTGAGTGTCACCAAGGCGAGATTCAAACACAAGTAGAGTGCACGAAGCAGCAGTATTGTTATGTTTTGTAAGTGAGATAAAACACCATCAAACTTACTATGCAAAAAAAATAGAGTGCTTCTACTAGCCATGTGTCAGATAATATATTATAACCCCATCGTCATATAAGGAACTAAGTCCAATTTTTGATTTCTTAAAGGGCCACTAGGTCCACATCAGTATAAATGTTTTTCGTCATCCACCCACTAGATAGACACACTAGAGGAAGGGAAACAATAAATCAGAGAGGAGAAACAAGTGTCTTAGGGACAATCATGTAGGAGGGTCCCCTAATTCACCAACTGCAACACTATGTCCATAAGACACAACACACAATAATGAAATCAGAGAGAGGCAATATAGAATGATGATACAAATAGAAGGTCACAATAGAGGTGGTCTCTTGGTATCCCGGTCCTTACAAGAGAATCAAGGGTCATCCCAGGAGGCCTAAACAACACATAACACATCACAGGGGAAAAACATCATGAGAGAGATTAAGGGTTAGAGATACTTGTAGCGTCATTCAAGCTAGAAGTTGTCATCGAGGAGGTGATGATCTTCCCATATCCAAATGCTAGAAAGATATGTAAGTGGTTCCATTTGTCTGTCTAATGGATTTTAATTACCTCTTGATCCCTAAAGGGATAATAGAGGAGGGACCTCAACATAAATATCTTCTCTTAGTGGACTAGGTGGGTTATGAAACTATTCCTTATCCACATCAATCACACCAAATAGGTCAAGATAGTCAACACAGTGTTGCGTTGTCAGGATGCCATCCATTAATGATTCAATTTGGCTAGGAGGATTATTCAAATTACTAGAGCTATCCCTAGTATTTTCATTTGAGTTATCTAAATGTTTGGTTTCAGGAGAAGTAGGGTAGCTTGTGAATTCATCATCACTCTCATAATTATTGTCAATATCATTTCCATACGTTTCAGCTATTAATTCCAAACTATTAAGAGAAGTGTCATGCTCTTCATTCAAAGTGTGTTTTATTAGTTCTTCTACTACCCAAGGGTATGTATTGATGAGAGATCTGAAATTGTTAAGATCAGATACATAGTAAGGATTTCAAAGTAAGATGACATAAATATATCCTTGTGATACATAGCTTGTATATAGGTAATGACATGAGGATGCATATTAAGAAATTTGTAGATATTTTCAAATTTTGTGATAAATGCATTTAAATATTCCAAAGAGAATTGATAGGATGAGGCCATGAGTGCCAAATCAGATTTTAAAAGTTTTTCAAAAGTATGCAAAAGACAAGTGCAAAACTATGTGCAAGAATGATCTAAAATGCTTGATTTTTTTTTGTACTTTTTCAATTAAAATATATGAAAGAAAAGGTATTGTAAAGATTTTGATCAGGGGAAGAGAACAATATGTTTATTTTTAGTCCAATAAAGAAATAAAACCCTTTACAACACACTTTTGATGCAAATCTAAGATAGTGACAAGTCAAAACCTAGTAAAAATGCCCTAAAATATGCAAATTTTCACAAATTTGCAATCCCAAGACCTAATAAAAGAGTTGTTGTAAGGAATTTTAGGAGGTGCATAAAATAATAGCAATAATATCAGTAACCTAGAATCATAAAATCCTTTACAACATGCTTGGAGTCCAAATCTATTTGGAAGCCTAGGGCAAATATAGTAAAATGTGCAATTTTTACCAAATTTTCAATACCAGGGTTGAATAAAAAGCTGTTGTAAAGAATTTGAGAAGAGGAAGAAGATAATAACACTGATAATAACCAATTAGTGCAAAAATATTCTTTACAACATGCCTATAGTGCAAATCTAGAGAGCCGATAAGGTCAAATCTTGTGAAAATCAAGGTTTTTCAAGCCCTAGGTATGAGATCTTAATGAAAAATGCTATATGAATGTCTTGAAATCTGATTTATGATAAAAATGTTGCAATTATGGGCCTAACTGGTGTTGTCATTGATGTCAACATACTCTTGTTGCATTGATGATAAGGATTGAATGAGTTGTGTGTTGAAGTTATTGAGAAAATTAGTCCTAATCAGGAACAAAGAAGAATGGTGAAGATAGTGAGGTAAAGATCCTTGCTAAGATGAAGATCAGAGGATGCACTTCAAAGGGTTTGTAGATATGTGTCTTAAGGTGATCCAATAAATATTTTAGAGGTCCACATGAAGATCTGAAGAAGTTATGGCCACTTAACTAAAACCGGTTCTGGCAGATGTTCAGAAGTGACAGAGTGACACAGATAGGTCTGGTGAGATCTAGAAATGCAATATCTTGTTTTGTAGATTTGGTGGAGTGTTTAAGAAGTCAATGTGAATTGACAACCCAATTGGTTCATGGTCTAAAGGTCCACACGCATTTATTCTAATATGGTAGTGATGACAGACTATGTTCTTAAGGTTCTAGATAAAGGAGAGAATGATTTCAGTAAGCAGAAGTAGTTTGGATGTTCCTAGTGATTCAGACAAGCTTGTGAAGGTCTTTAGATTGTGTCTAGTTTGTGTTGGTGGTTTGGATTGAAGATTGAGCTCATAATTGAAGAATTACTTCCGAATGATGATGTCCTTCCCAAATCAGGCCGACCAGATAAGTTACACATCCTACAGAGGATCTTGAAGATGTTCTGTGAAGAATGGCATGTTCCTAAAAGTAGATTGAAGTCTCAGATCTGTGTGGCTGATAGCGCGTTGATCCGCGTGAAGTCTATTTTTTAGTCAGTCATGTTGTGTTTATGTATTTGCTCTATAATGTATGCCTACTTGGATGATTATCCTTAAGTTGATGTCTTGTATAAATAAGGAGTTGTAAAGCCATTTCAAAGGTATCTTATGGAGATGAGAGTGTGGTAGAGAGAAGAAGAGAGAAAGGCAGAGAAGAAGTATTGGGCTTAAATAGAACTGACTCAAGCATGGTGAAAATGCTATTCTTTAGTTCAAGTATGTAATACTTATTATTCTATAGACAGTGTGTCTCCTATAGGCAGTGGACCTCTTGTGAGTAGTGTACTTGGGCAGTTAGCCCTAATTGGCATGTGCCATTTTGTTCTTTCTATTCTTGTAACAAAAAATACAATCTTGGGTTAGTCACCCCATGGTTTTTCCCTTAACCAGGTTTTCCATGTCAAAATCTTGGTGTCATATGTGTTAATGTGTTTCTTCTCTTGAATTGTTGCATTATGTTTCCATGATTGATTTATTATCATGCTACTAAATTAAGAAAAGGAGTTAAGTGATTAATTGTAAAGAAGTTTTGGACAACTGATTCACCCCCCCCTCTCAGTTGTCTATCCTAAATCTAAGAATTGGTATCAAAGCTAGGTTCCTCTAAAAGGAGGTTAACTGCTTGAGGAGATCCAAGATGTCGTCCTACTAGAAGGATAGTCTGAGGTTTGATGGAACCAATTTCACTCTTTGAAAAAGTTGCATGGAATGCCACTTGCAATGTATGGGAATGCAGTATTGGATCATGGCCTCAAAGAAGTATGATCCTCCATAGAATGGTCCGCATATCATAGATGAAATTAGAGATGCTAAAAACAATCTGCAGACTAAAGAAGCTCTTCTAAGTGCCTTATCTGATTTAGAGCTGACAAATGTTGTTGATCTAAAAATTGCTTATGAGATTTGGCAAAAACTAGAACTTCTGCATGAAGGAGACAAGTATGTTAAATGTGCCAAGCTATAGAGTCTGAAAGGAAAATTTGAAAACCTAAAGATGAGAGAAGATGAAAATATCACTTCATTTATGCCAAGAGTAAATGAGCTTGTTTGTGGCATTAGATGTGCTGGTGGAGTCTTGGATGAAGATGAGATTGTTGGCAAAGTTCTCAGATCCCTTCCTGATTTTTACAAATATAAGGTTGCTGCTATTGAAGAATTCAGATCCTTTTCAGGTATCACAAGAGATCAATTAGTTGGTAAACTAGCTGTATTTGAATTGACCAAGTTTGGAGATGCCCCCCCAAGACTGAATCTTCTTAGTGTTGGACAATTGGTGGACAAAGGATATGATCTCCAATTCAAGAATGGAAAATGCAAGATCTTTAAAAGTTGTGGAATAGAGATTGCATCCGGTACTCGAACAAAAGGTAATATCTTCCACTTGGTTGGTACTGGTAAAAGTTGTTTATTTGTTCAAATTGATCAGAGCTGGTTGTGGCATAGGAGAATGTGTCATGTGAATTTTGATAATATCATCAAGATAAGCAACACTTACACTGTAAGAGATGTTTCAAGTTGGTGAAACCTACTAATAGTTTGTGCAAAGAATGTCAGTTGGGTAAGAAGAGCAGAGTCACATTCAAAAGTAAAGAACAATCTTCTACCAGATTATTGGACTTAATTCATACTGATCTATGTGGTCCGGCAAGAATCAGGAGTGTACAAGGTGATAGATACTTCATGTTATTAATTGATGATCACTCCCAAATGATGTCGGTAACTTTTCTAAAAGAAAAATCTGAGGCCCTTGAGAAATTCAAAATATTCAAGGCAATGGTAGAAAATGAAACCAGATTAAACATAAAATGTCTAAGGTCTAATAGAGGTGGAGAATTCACATCCGGTGAGTTCATAGAATTCTGTGAGAAACATGGGATAAAAAGATAGTTGTCTACGCCAAGGACACCACAATAGAATGGAGTAGTGGAGAAAAAGAACTAGACCATCCAGGAGGCATCTAGAACCATGATGATGGAAGAAAATGTTCCTTAGATCTACTGGAGAGAAGATATAAGCACTGCAGTCTACACTCTTAATCGAGTTCAAATCAGAAACAATACTGGTAAGACTCCTTATGAACTCTGGTTTGGCATCACTCCCACTATGAAGTATTTCAGAGTCTTTGGTAGCAAATGTTACATTAAAAGAGATGAAGATCTAGGAAAATTTGATGCTAGAAGTGATGAAGGAATATTCTTGGGTTATTCTACTCAAAGCAAAGCATACCGATGTTATAACAAGAGATTGAGAAAGATTATAGAAAGTACAGATGTGAAGGTTGATGAAGGTATTGAAAAACCTTCAAGGTTCTATGAATATGATGAAGGTGATCAAAATGACGTTTTGATCCAAGGAGTCCAAGCCCCTTCTGAAATTTAGTTTCAAACTGATCCGATGAATCAAGAAGAAGAGATGAGTTTAAATGAACTTACTCAAGAAATAGAAGTGCAAGAAAGTCCCAAAATTCCCAGATATGTAAGACTGAATCACTCTAAAGATTAGATCATAGGTGATAAAAGCAAAGGTGTTCAAACAAGAAGAAAGATTGCTCAAGACACAAAAAAGGATTGTCTGATTTCAAAGATTGAACCAAATTCAGTAAATGAAGCATGCAATGATGAAAGATGGACTAAAGCAATGGAGGAAGAGCTAATGCAAATTGAGAAAAATCACACTTGGGATCTTGTTCCCAGACCTAGAAACAAGAATGTGATTGGAACCAAATGGGTATTCCAGAATAAATTGAATGAAGATGGTAAAGTAGTCAAAAACAAAACCAGATTGGTTTGCAAGGGTTACTCTCAAGTAGAAGGAGTTTATTTTGATTTTGCTCCGGTGGCAAGAATTGAAGAAGTCAGGTTATTTCTTGCCTTTCCTGCCTTCAAGGACTTCAAAGTATATCAGATGGATGTCAAGTTTTCCTTCTTGAGTGGTGACTTGGAACAAGAAATTTACATTGAGCAACTGGATGGATTTCAATGGTCTGATCATGGTGATATGGTCTGCAAGTTGAAGAAATCACTGTATGGACTCAAGCAACCCCCAAGAGCCTAGTATGAAAGATTGGATAAGCATCTTTTGAAGATTGGTTTCAACAAAGGTACTACTGACAGTAACTTGTACTTCAAAATTGATCATGAAAACATCTTGATTGTTAAAGTGTTTGTTTATGATATCATTTTTGGAGGAAGAGATAGTATGTGCAAAATTTTTGCAAATCAAATGAAAAGTGAATTTGAGATGTCCATGTTTGGGGAAATGAATTTCTTCTTGGGTCTGCAAATCACTCAAACAAAGAAAGGAATCTTCATTTCTCGGACCAAATATGTGAAAGAATTGTTGAAGAAATTTGGGATGGAAGACTCAAAACCAATGAGTACTCCCATGGTAACCAGATGTAAATTGAGCAAAGATGATGACTCTCCTAAGGCTGATCAAAAAAATTACAGGTCAATGGTTGGAGGATTATTGTATCTCACTCAAACTAGACTTGACATTATGAATGTTGTTAGTCTTATTGCTAGATTCGAAGATGATCCTAGAGAATCTCATGTCATGGCAATCAAGAGGATTTTTAGATATCTAAAAGGAATAGTTGAGTATGGTTTGTGGTATCCTATAGATCATGATTTCTCTCTTCATGCATATACAGATGTAGACTGGGCAGGAGATGTGGATGAATAGAAGAGTACCAGTGGTGAAGCATTCTTTTTGGGGAAGAGATTGGTTTCTTGGCTGAGCAAGAAACAAGAGGCAATATCTCTGTCCACTGCAGAAGTAGAATATATTGCAATAGCAGGTAGTTGCACTCAAGTATTGTGGATGAAGCAAATGCTAAGAGATATCAGAGTGGAGTATGAAGAACCTATCACACTCTTTTGTGATAATTCAAGTGCAATAAATATATCAAAGAATCTGGTGTTGCATTCAAAGACTAAACATATATCCATCAAGTTTCATTTTTTGAGAGAGTAAGTGAACAAGAATGAAGTCATATTGGAGTTTGTGCCTTCCAAGGATTAGATTGCAGATATTTTTACTAAATCTCTACCTAAGGACTCTTTTGAGTATCTCAGGGAGAAGTTAGGGGTTATTACCCCTCTGGTTCTAAATTAAGGTGCACTATGTGCATTAGTCCAGTGGATTTCACAGTCATATCTTGTGATCCAGATTGATGATGGGAAATTGTTACTTAGGGGGGGCAGCTGGTATGATTCTAAAGTGATGCAAGTATGTGCCCTTTGCCATTGATGTCAAAGTGGGAGAGAAGACATGTGAAAAGCAAGTGGTTGCTAATCAAAGGGGGAGCAGTAAAGGAAGAGAAGACATATGAATGGTTGTTGTTAGTAGGGGGAGTTGTGTTAGTGAGGAAAAGTTCTTGTCCTGATGGTTAAAATAGTTTTTCACATGATATGTTTCCATCAATGACAAAGGGGGAGATTGTTGCAAGAATGGGCCTAATTGGTGTTGTCATTTATGTCAACATACTCCTGTTGCATTGATGATAAGGATTGAATGAGCTATATGCTGAGGATATTGAGAAAATTAGTCCTAATCAGGAATAGAGAAGAACAGTGAAGACAGTGAGGTAAAGATCCCAGCTAAGATGAAGATTAGAGGATGTGCTTCAAAGGGTTTGCAGATATGTGTCTTAACGTGATCCAATAAATATTTTGGAGGTCCACATGAAAATCTGAAGAAGTTATGGCCACTTAACTAAAATCAATTCTGGCAGATGTTTAGAAGTGACAGAGTGACACAGATAGGTCTGGTGAGATCTAGAAATGCAATATCTTGTTTTGTGGATTTGTGGAGTGTTTAGGAAGTCAATGTGAATTGACAACCCAATTGGTTCATGGTCTGAAGGTTTGCAAGCATTTATTCCAATATGATAGTGATGATAGACTATGTTCTTAAGGTTCCAAATAAAAGAGAGAATGATTTTAGTAAGTAGAAGTAGTTTGGATGTTCCTGGTGATTTGGACAAGCTTGTGGAGGTCTTTGGATTGTGTCCAATTCGTGTTGGTGGTCCGCATTGAAGATTGAGCTCGTAATTGAAGAATTACTTCTGGATGATGATGTTCTTCCCAAGTTAGGCTGACCGAATGAGTTACACATCCTGCGGAGGATCTTGAAGATGTTATGTGAAGAATGGCGTGTTCCTAAAAGTAGATTGAAGTCTCAGATCTACGTGGCCGACAACGTGTTGATCCATGTGAAATATATTTTTTTAATTAGTCATGTTGTGTTCATGATTTTCTCTATAATGTATGCTGACTTGGATGATTATCCTTAAGTCAATGTCTTGTATAAACAAGGAGTTGTAAAGTCATTTCAAAGGTATCTTATGGAGATGAGAGTGTGGTAGAGAGAAGCAGAACGAAAGGCAGAGCAGAAGTATTGGGCTTAAATGGAACTGACTCAAGCATGGTGAAGTTTCTATTCTTCAGTTCAAGTATGTAATACTTATTATTCTATAGACAATGTGTCTCCTATAGGTAGTGGGCCTCTTGTGAGCAGTGTGCTCAGGTAGTGAGCCCTAATTGGCATGTGCCATTTTGTTCTTTCTATTCTTTTAATAGAGAATACAATCTTGGGTTAGTCACCCCGTGGTTTTTCCCTTAACTAGGTTTTCCACTTCAAAATCTTGGTGTCATATATGTTAATGTGTTTCTGCTCTTGAATTGTTGCATTATGTTTCCATGATTGATTTAGTATCATGCTACTGAATTAAGAAAATGAGTTAAGTGATTAATTGTAAGGAAATTTTGGACAACTGATTCACCCCCCTCTTAGTTGTCTATTCTAAATCTAATAGAAAATTAGTTCTACTCAGATCTAAAAATAATTTTCAAACCCTACAATGCAAAATGCAAGCGCAAATCTAATGAAAAATCAATGAAAAATGCTAGTTTTTGTTGAAATTTTCTATGTAAAAATGCAAATTTTTGAGATCTAAATGCAAATTTACACTAAAATGAAACACTAAAGCTAAATGTAAACTTGAATGAGTGTTTAAGATTAGTAGAAAAAATCTAAAACAAGATTTTACCTACAAACCCTAGTTTTTGAAATTACTAGGTTATATGCAAAATTCATAATTTCCAACAAAACCCTAGTAATTTTATGATGAAAATGCAATTCAAGTGATTAGATTTTTGTAATTTTCTGAAATTTAGCTCAGATCTAATGCAAAACTCAAAAATTTGATGAAATTCAAATTAATTGATGTAAAATAGAAACCCTAGAATGCAATTTTTTCAAAATTTTTAAAATTTTCAATTTTTTTGTAATTTTTCCAATCCATTAAGATGAATGATGATATGAATGAATGAAATCAATGTAAATCTGAAGTAAAAGACTCAACAAGGTGAAAAATTCATGAAAAATATAGGTTCACCAAAATGTTTGGGGTAAAATTTGGATAGTTAGTTTTTAATAGTTTATGTGTGTATCCTCCTTTCACCCTAATACATTCAAGGACTTTGGGTTGAGTATGACTCTACCATCATGCCCTTAGTCACTTAGGAATGCAGGGAAACTTGGATTTGTGTGATTCAATTATCAATTATGCTCAATTATGATTAAAACCCTAATTATGCAAATACAGAAGCAAACAGACAAATATCAGAAAATGCTGCTACAGAAAGATGTAAAATTATAGACAAATGTGTACCATTTTTTGAAGTTTAGGAAGTGGAACAGTCGGGACTAATGAGCGGGTGCCCTAGTCCAATGCCCTACTTTTTGTTGGGATCTGGGAAGTCAATCTACAACCTGTTCCTTCTGTCTCAGAGATTTCTCTGTTGCGGGATTCGGAGGACTAATGAGCGGGTGCCTAAGTCTAGGTCCCTATTTTCAACTCTGATCTAGAATTCTGACACTCTACAACCCTTCTCTATAAGTCCACTTTTCTTTTTTCTTCAACCTATAACCTGTAATCATGGAGAAATGGAGAGGGGGTTGTGGTGTTTAGAGGCTTGCCTCAGTCAAGGCCCAGAGAGATATTTAAGTCTTCTGAACACCGTTGTTAGAGAGAGTGCATGCCCTTGTGAGGTAGAGACAAAAACCAAATGATAAATACTTGAAAACACAAATGATATCACCTTGTAGTGAAGATCTCATGGAAGGAAGAAGCTCTTCATGCCATGACCAGATGGATACCTGAATCTATAAATACAAACACATAAACAACATAATATCTGCTCTTGCAACACAATGAATGCCTTGAATCACCTTTAGGATGCATAAAGATCAGAATAACCATCTAGTTTTCAAAAGAATGCCTAAACATGCTTATATATGCAACTACAAACATTCTCACCAAGAATTTCATAATTCAAACTTACCGTGTAGGCCTAGGAACCAAATAACGGTCATAAACCGACACTTAAAATTTGGGCCTGACCCAAAATAGGGTAGGACCACGGTGCAGGTGCCCAAGTCCTCCCCTCTATTTTGGGCAGGGTCTATGTCAAGTGGTCCCCCTAGGTCCCATTTGTCATGACACTTAGGGGTTTTCTCATCAGGATGCTAAAATATGATGCAAGATGTTCTAAATATAGATCAAAGACCCAAGAGCTAAACCTTAGGATGTAAAAGCCACCAAGGGAACATTTTCTGACATTACACCATGCTTATGGTCTCATAACAACATGCACTCCCATGAGTTTGTGTCCAAAAATGCATCCAAATGATCTCATAATCGAACCTTGAATCTCTGGCCCCTACAAGTGATCAAACAAGTACCAATCTCTCTCTACACACCAAACTAAAAAACTACATGATCTAAAGTGTAGTACACTGCAACAACTCTCCAACACCTATTTGAAATCAAAAATTTAATTCTGTATGCAAAATTTATGAGCATAAAACTATCCCAGAGCAATGCTTGGCTTCAGGCACAAAATTCTGCAACAAGTATAAAAATTTTATAATGAAACTTGTACCACTACGTAGTTCTCTGAGAGACCTTTTTGACACCTATAAGAAGTCAAAAAATTGATATTGTGGGTGAAAGTTACGCCTCCCAGAAGAAAATGCCCTCTGAGGGCTAAAAGGGGACCCTTGGTGGGTCCCTTTGTACCTGCTGACATCATCATTGATGTGGCAATGACTATGCAAATGACTGGGCGAGGTGGGGTCCACTATGGTGCTGACTAGGTTGGCATCATTATCTTTGACCAGCAGACTTAAAAGAAAGGTTGAAAGTCTGTTTGTTTTATTGTCTCATGGACCCCAAAATGCATTAATAAACAGGGTTTAAATTTTTAAAAAGGTCTGATAAAATTTTTTATGCCTACTATCATTATTATTTCCACCTGATGTTAAATTTTTTTATTACCCATGGGAGAGCTTGGTAGGTCACCAGCCGTCAGATTCTAGCTGGCCTTGCTGGATTGGCACCCAGGACTGGGGGCCAGTGGCCCTCTGGCTCGGCCACACTGGCAGGGAGCTGACTATCCTTGGTATGCCATCCCAACAGGCCTGTGAGCCATGCTGACCAGCTCTGCC
Source organism: Cunninghamia lanceolata (assembly GCA_027924645.1). Taxonomy (NCBI): domain Eukaryota; kingdom Viridiplantae; phylum Streptophyta; class Pinopsida; order Cupressales; family Cupressaceae; genus Cunninghamia; species Cunninghamia lanceolata. The sequence continues at coordinate 2,196,504 of BSBN01000892.1, forward strand.
ATGTGTAGGCTGGCGGGTTATAGGGGTCTGTAGAACTCTCCTGTCATTTCATTTTTTTTAAATTTTCAAACCTAATTTTAAAAAACACTTTCTATAGTTTCAATAATCTTTCTTTTTTAATTTTATCATTTCAACTATAAAAAACCATTGTGCAAGATAATTAAAAAAAAAAAAATAGGAGTACCTATAGATTCGTATGACTGAACCTGTGAGGGTAAAAAAAATTACTTTTTACTCCAGTGACCTAAATAGGTCAAATTTTATATCAATTTTCACATGTTCAGCCTCTTGAATCCAACAACAAGGTTTGTTTTGTCCCAAGAGGTTATCCATGAAAACTCCTTGCTCAAAATCTCATGATGCCATCTAAGAAACCCTTTTTCCAACTTAGATTTTTAAACCTAGATCTACAAAAAACACCACAAATCTACAACCCCAAATCCCTCAGATTTGCAAACCAAAACCTGTACAAAACCCTCCTGTATTGTCCCAAATATTTCATCCATTTCCATGGCTTCCACTTTGCACCAAATCTACACACACAAGGGTTATCAACAAATCCAAGGACCTCACACCTCCCTCAACCATAAACATGGCTATGATACCACATGTTTGGAATTTGCAGGTCCAATAAAACCAATTCCACATAACCCAATAGCAGAAAATGATGTAGCAAACAACCATAATGCAAAATCAAATGAAAAACACAAGATAACACAAGATATACCCTGGGAAAACCCTCAAGAGGGAAAAACCTAGCCTCTAAAAGCATCCACACTCATATGTATTATTCATTAATATATATTACAATACCTTTTCATAAGTCTCCATGAATACCTCTGAGACATCAAGCTCCTCCAATGCATCCTCTATGTGTCCAAACATGAATCCACACATCACTTGCCATGCTTCACAATATACACTTGTAGGAGAGATCTCAATACAATGATAGCCTCTCACACAACCTCCCGTCTGCCAACAATGGATTAGCCAACCTCAAATAATGACATTGTGCTTGCTTCTATAATTCAAGCTCACACAAATACAATGAGAAAACCATGCACCTCAAAACTATGGGTAACACAAAACCATTGATCCCATTATTTAATATTGGTACTATATTTTCCAAACAATTAAATAATACAAATAAACAATTAATTACTCTATGTGTCCCACACACATAAAATAATTAACCCAATGTTACAACTTGTACAAGTGGATAAAATAATACAATATTATGCAATGTGTACAACACCTATTTCCCAACAGTTTAAGGGATTATCTATAACCTAATATTTCCATTTGTGATGGTTAGAGATTTTTAGTTTTAAGTCATCAATATTAGTATTAGAGTTATATTTATTACCTCCATTATTTTTTTTAATATCTTCTAACTTAGTGTAACTTTGATGATGTAGTGAAATTTGAGCATGTGTCTTAATACAATTTCCTAGTTATTCTATGTGTTGGATGAATGATTTTATATATGCTTTAAGATTTTCAAGTTTTGTTTAGCGTACACACATGATACGAAGATGCAGAATGTTGTTATAGATAATCTTATTAGAGGATTACACTAATATTAGCTAGATCTTGTTGGTTTTTCATAGTTATCTAGTACTAGTTAAAGGTTGGTGGAATGATATACTTATAAATTCTTGTAATTGCAAAGGTGACCTCACTCTTTTTTGTACTACTTGCTTCCCTTTTTTAGATCTCTTTAAAAGTAAAGTAGAATATGAGTAGTTCTAGTCTTCAATAACTCATTTTATTAAATATTGATTTGTTCATTCAGTTGTCTTTGTTTTGCTAAATCAAAGAAATATATCAATTTGAAAGTGACCTTTTCCATTACAATAGGATAATGTTTTGTGAACCTTACAAAGGGTCTTGAAACTTGTGAGTGTTAGCCTCAACTCCTAGAAAGAACATAGTAGCTTAAACACAATATCTCAAATCTTCGGGATCTTGTATACTTTTCTAGATATTTTTTCACTCACCCACATTTGTGACATTTTAGATGTACCAATAGGTATATTGAAGGCTCATAAGTCTCAAACCACAACCTCTTGTATTACTACCTTGTATGGATGGGCATAGAAAATAGGGCATGATATACATGTAAAACTTAATAGTAGAAGTGATACAAAGTGTAATGGATTTAATACCACTATTTGGAACCCTTTATGATATATGGTGGATAGACACACCTATTGGAATAAAATTCTATGTTAGAAAATATAAGTAAGAATGATAAGTTAATAACTATCTCAAAGTGCAAAAGACAAGGGGAAAGTCTAATAAAAAAAAATTTAGACACTCCAATAAGATCTTAACTATTGTATTATCTCTTATAATTCCCTAATATCTACTATCTTACCTACTATACATACAAATGTGTTCATTAAAAACCATTAGGAAAAAATCGAAGAACCAAACCGACCCTTCAAGAAACTTACAAATGTTTTTTTCATTAAATGGGTTTGTAAATCTCTAAGGTTATGTTTATCTTTCCCATGTAGCATAAATAGTTTTATGTATTTGGGTGAGTGCAGGATCATCATGGACCAAACAATACCACTAAGTGGTAATGAAAATGCTAAAATAGACTTAAGTAACATCAAGTAAAAAATTGAATGGGTTATCGACACAATATGAAAATAAAGAGTAATATATGTTGTAGGAAATTGAATATAGTTTATGAGATACTACTTTTTTGAAAAATTTAAAGTTAGTGTTATCGTGCAGGATTGCACCTGTTATGTAAATCTGTGAAGCTCAGCAATCCTATGTAACATGGGATCAAACTCAGGTTGTGGGTGACCTATAATGAGCTTGAACCTATAGATTATGGGTTGGTTCCCTTGTAATTTTCAAATGAGTTAATGATTTGGTAGAAAAATGGTTGAAAAGACCTACTAAAAAGCACTAAAATTGTAACTTCAAAAGTGTGGTGATGCACCTAATTTGATGAAAAACTGTATTCTAATTCACAATAAATCTTAGAAAAATCTATCCACACAACTCACTTTGGAAATATGACCACAAAAATGTTTCTAAGGGAGGCTAGAAATAAATTTCTTCTTGGAGGAAAACATGGTTCTCACAGCATGAAAGAAAACTATTCCAATTGCACAACCTCAGACCTATGATTTTTACTACTATTTAATACATGTGAGTATAAATGAGACAATAATTTTAAAGGTTTTGATATTAAACACAATAAAATCTGATCAAATCATTCATAAAGACAACACAAATGAGAAGGTAGACACTTGATTCTACTAAAAAATAAAGGAAACACTTGCATAAAATGACAAAGAATAAAACCTCTAACCTGTTGTAATCTATAAATCTACAAAAGTTGAGTTACAAACACTCCTCTTTGCAATGTGTAAGAGAGCAAAAAGGAAAGAACTAGAAAAACATAAGTTTTTCTCACAATATATAATCTGCTCTCAAAGAGACCTAGAAGGGTCAACTGAAGTCAATTGCCTCTAAAAATAATCCCTCCAAAATTGATCCACAAGAAAGCATGAAAATCCGTAAAAAATAGGGTCCTAACTACAGAAAAAGAAGCCAAAATAGCTTCAAACTGCCTCTCAAACTCAGTTTGACCAAGTGGTGGACCAAACTCTTCTAATTTTGACCAAAAATCATGCAAAGAACTCCAAGAAAGCCCAGTTAACTCCATCTCCTAATTTTACATGACTTTGGGATGAAAAAACAAAGTAAAAAAAAAGTATTTAAAATGATTTACTTTATTATTTATTATAGACTTGTCTATCTTCACCATCTTTTCATTTCTATGATAAATAATAAAGTAATTTATAGTTCATTACTTTATTATTTATTTACAATTGTTTATCCTTTTCTAAATCATGCAAAAGAATAATAAACTCATTATATCTTCCTTTTGGTCTCAATGTGCAATTACATTATGCATGCAAAAACACTATCTTTGACTTGTCTAAATTTCACCTTTATGTCTCCCATGCACAATCAGGATCCCTTCTAAAAATATATCCATCATGCATTCAAATGGCTATATGCATTATTTGTATCCTTATAACTCCCTTATTCATGATGCATAATTTCACTCATTTTCAAAATTCAAAGTCATTTATACCTTATGTCTCCCATGCATTACACACATGAATCACATATTCAAAACACACATTATGACTCCATGCAAACATGCATCATACCTTTCCTTGCATTATTTCTTTTACTTTTGAAAGAAAACCCTTATGACTCCCATGTAAAAATATCACCTCACCATGCATTATTACTTTTTACATCATATTCAACACAATAAAACACCTTATAACTCCATGTAGATTAAGACCTTAAGTCTTACCTTTGCATCATTGTTTTTTGTTGACTTTGAAGAAGAATAAAAAGAAAGGCATGATATCCCTTTCGAGCCCCATTGGCATCATTAGGATTTGTTGATTTGTCAAGTTTTGACCATGAGCCTATTATGGATATAATGATTAGACAAAAAGAATAGTCAAAAAACAAAAATCACGAACTAGGTCATTCGACCAAAAGGGAGAAGCAACCCTAAAAATATCATTTGTATTTTGATGCTTTTGATGGAGCTCTACCTGCGTCACCATGGAGGTTAAGTTTTGAGGCAAAACTCTCCATCTCTTTGTTGTTCCTGAATGTTTCCTTGAAGATTATGACAAAAAAATGGAAGGTAAGTCTCTCCTTGTCATAAATATGGTTTTATTTCTCCATTTTTTAAGCATTCTTGGATTTCATGGCCATAGTTGTGGCTACTTCTGATACATTCTTATCTCTTGTTTCTCTCCATCAATGCTTTTTGTTTGAGGCCACTATTCTAGGTATCTCTGAGACTTCACGATGGGTTTTTTGAATGTATCTTCCTATGGCATAACTTGGGTAAGTTTTACCACTCGAACTCTGCATCATTCCTTTGATTCTTCCATTTGATATATGCTTATCACCAGCTCAAAATAAATGCGATGTTCACTCTGCAAAGACACTATGGGAAATTTTCTGTATTTCTTCTCCTTATTAGAGGTTGTGACCATATACCTACCAGTCCTCTTATTTATAAGTATTCTTCAAACCCTTATGAGCTTTGAAACTCATTACCTTCTCTGTATTTGTGATCTCTCCATATAAAATGATAAGGGTTTGTAAAAAAATGACTCTCAAGCAGTAGCATGAACTGGGTTTCTCTCCATTTTTGATATACAAAAGATAATGGATTTACACTATTCTTCCATTTGTAAAGTACCAACCCTTCTATCACCTTTGTATCTGAAAATTTCATAATGAAAATATGATATGGGTCTTGACATTTTGTGAAGAAAAATACATTCATAGCTACCGGCATTTTTTCTGATGAATTTCCTTCTTGTGAAATGAACCTCAAACTATTTGAAAAGCTCCATTATGATTTTCATTCATTGTATCTATAGTTGTTGGAAGAGGTAAAAAGGCTTTTTCTTATCATTAAAAACCCTCTTAGGGTTTGTGACAAGGAACTCTATCTTTTCATTCTTTCTTTTATAGAAAGGCATTCACTATAGCAAGAAGAGAGGCAAAAAAGAAACTAGTCTTTTAACATTTTCTTGCTTTTTCCTGTACTCTGCAAGAGGTGATGTTGTAGTCTTGAACTTCATTTTGATGATGTGATAGGCTTTTTGGTGACAATTTAGCCTTAAAAAGACAGTGGTCTTTTATTCTTTATGCTGTTCCATTTAGGCATCATATATTATCCTTTGTATCTTCTGTGGGCAAACAAAAGAGAGAAACATCTCTACTATTCCAACCTTTTGACTGTAATTGTAGGTGATCATACTTTGTGATGGAGGCAAAAAATGAATAAGTTCTGAAAATACAAATTGTTCTTATTTTCATTTTCTTAACTGTATGTGATCATACCTACAATAACTTTTGTTCAGTTGTATGTGGATAAGAAAGTATGCCTGCTTAGCTCCAATTCTATCTTCAATGAACAAAATAAATATAAGCCCTTTGCTGCTCCAATTGTGACTTATCTTTTGGTTTTGTGTACCTTAGACTTGTACTCTAGTTGTAGCACTATGTCTTTATGCATATGGTCTATAGATGCATATTGCTTTAGATGGAACATGTCTTCTTATAAGGTTGCTCCTCTGTACTGTGTCCTTTATGAGCCCCTATATGGACTGCTCCTCTGCTTTGTAATAGTCTTTGTCTTCATTCATCACTACCACACCTATGAATTTCCTTTAAACTGTGAACATTGTCCTCATAAGTGTGCTTGGACACTTCATATAACATGTGTTTTTATGACTTCGATAACTGTAGGACTATTATGAAGTATTAGAGGAATTTCTAGAACTTTCTCTCTTCCATAAACTACTTTCCTAACTACTTGGAGGATGTACATATACTTCAAAGGGCTTGTGATTGTGACTGAAGGGTATTTTACTTCCTTAGGAGCTTTGATAGATCTTTAAACCATTTACCATCAATCTATGGGGATTGAATGATGACCTTACATCCCTACAACTATCTCTTGGCCCACACTATAACAACTATGGTTGGACTTTTCTTTCATTTATGGCTACTCCTTTGAGTGATATGGCAGCTCTGTCTACAATGATTGTTCCATATGATCAATGGAGTGTTCTCTATCATTTAATCATGCAATCCTTGCCTACCTCTACAGTGATTATTATCAATGCTAGATGTTTATTCATTGTTCTTCATTTCTTATTCATTAACACATACTTGTTGAGATATGGTAGCTGAGATGTGTATCTTGAAGGTTGTGACTATTGCACTTTCTGTAGAAGGCTTTGATTTTGATGGATGTTGACAGAGAATTTCTATTGTGACTGAGATAGGATTCCCTTTGATGTATGTAGCTTGTATATCATCTTGGTGATTGCTCTTGCTTGCACTGTAGGTGTAGTCATGTCTTTCATTTGGATGTTGTTTTATTCATTATGCATGATGAATGCTCTTCAATGTTTTTCTCATATCTTTTGCTTGTTTTACCATACTCATATCTCTGTACTTTTGATGTCCTTCATGAATGGTATTGAAGCATTTCCCTCTTGTGACTACCCTAATGACCACCCTGAGAATAGTTGAAACTTGTGGCATTTTGAAACCTTTTGAATACTTTACCATCTCTAAACCATTATGACAATTGGGAGAATCTCCCCAAGCCCTCTCCATCATTTAGATTGATCAAGACCATGAATTTTCTTATCTGCAGCCTTCTCATTACATAACTTGGATTGTTATCTCTTGTATAGTGACTATTGCATGTTTTGAAACATTGCAAATTCCTATCTCTAACAATTTGTTGTTCCATCTTCTTTCCATGTGAGCACTTCATATGATGCATTGATGCATTGATTACTCTTTGGTTAGCACAAGAGTGTTATCCTGAACATGCAAGCAGTTAATGCATGCTGTATTCTATCATGACCATTATTTGAAACACTTCCTCATCTAAAAGGCTGCATGACAAGATTGAAATATTCTTGAATACCTTGAATGCATGATAAATGATAATGAGATAAACAATGAATAAATCCATGATGTGACAATACTTCTTGTTTGAATCATTGAATAGTCTTCAAAAGAGCTCAATGCTCTCGTATGGTTTGTTGGCAAGAGACATTGTGTGGCTTCATGATTGTTGTCATTGATGGCAACAAAGTCTATCCCACACATCCGTAGAGCTTAGTATGCCTATACCAGAAGTTAGAATGAAGAAGTTTTGGTCCGGTGAACAAGAACATAGCATGAAGTAAGGTCAGACAATTAGGTCGGGATCTCTCAGAGGGTGTAACTCAGAAAAGTGTGGACTTGGTCAAGTCAAGAGGAGTATAATAACTATTATATTCTAGAGATTGAACCTCTGATGATGAATGAGTGAAAAGATATGAGCATCTAAGTGTTAGGTTCCTGACAAGAAGAGTAGACTAAGGAAGAACTAACCAGCAGCGCATCAGACTCTAATCCGGATGAGAAATTGATGGTGACTAAGCTACTTGAGGGATCATTCATGGTTGGTCAACATGATTGATGACTTATATGTCTATGTTTTTTGTATGCATCACATATTAAACATGGATTCAACCGACAGATCGGTATTTTTGCAAATATCTTGAGTATTCTAGTTGCCGACTAGAAAGATGTTGAAACCTTGATGTGGATATATATACTAGATGGATTTTAGCATGAAGGAGTGTGTGTGATGATATAGTATGTACGAGGAAAGGCAGAAAGAGGTGTGGAAGCAACAAGACAACTCTGGTATGTGACAGAACAACAACACTAGAACAGAGGAAGAATGAAGTGCATTAAATCAGTATATTAAGCCTAACCAGAACTAAACCTTAGCATTGGTAGATGCTTCTCATTAGTTTAAACACCTGGTTACTTTCTATAAAAACCTTGTAGACAGTGAGTCTCTTGTAGGTAGTGTGCCTCTTATGAGCAGTGTACTCAGGCAGTGAGCCCTAATTGGCATGTGTCATTTTGTACTTCTTATTCTTTTAATAGAGAATACAATCTTGGGTTAGTCACCTCGTGGTTTTTCCCTTAACAAGGTTTTCCACGTAAAAATCCTTGTGTTATGTGTGTTGATTTTATTTTTGTTCTCATGATTATGTATGCTCTTATGTTTTGATGCTGCACTAATATTAAAGAAGAAAATAAAGTTAAGATATTTAAGATAATTGATTCACCCCCCCTCTCAGTTATCTACCTTGTTTCCAACAATTGGTATCAGAGTTAAGTTCCTCTAAACAGAGCCTAATAGCTTGAGGAAGATCTAGGAATCTCAATGGACATGTATGGTATGAAGGAACAACTTTAGTCTGCCCTAGATGATCTTGAGCAATCTCACTCTGAGGTCAATAACTTGAGAGAAAGACTCAAGCAAGCTGATGATTTCATAAATGAGCTAAAAGAAAAACTAAGTATCTCTGTGAAAAAGAGAAAGGAACTTCTTCAACAATTAGCAAGTCAAAGTGAAGCCAATGATACTAATGAAGATCTGAATGAGAAAAACAAGCTATGTGAGAAGCTATCAAAAGAGATCATTATGGTAAGGCATGAAATGGAATCAGGAGTTATGAAATTCACCAGGAAATTGAACAGAAAAGAAACATTGAAGATAATCTAAAACAATTTCTCAACGAGAAGTCAAAGGACTGCCACAAAATGGACAGAATAATCAGACATTTGGAACCTGATCTTGAAGAAGCTAGAGATAATGAAGAACAACTTGGGAATCAGATAGACACTCTTAAACAAAATCTTCAAATAGAAAATGAGTACAAAGAAAAATTCAAGATAATTTTAGGTCAACTTGAAGTTCTTCTTGAAAGCCAAAAGAGGGTAGATGACAAGCATGGTTTGGGTTATGAGAAAGTTGAAAGCTTCGGATCTAGTCAGAAGAACTTTGGTTTAGGAAATCAAAGAAACATGCCTAGAAGACCTTTGGTAAGACAACCAAATGCTCAAAGATATCCAAACTTCAATAGATACTTCTATAATTGTAACAACTTTGGTCATAAAGCAAATCAGTGTAGAAGAAGAATGAATCAGACTAATTCATCCTTCTCTGAATAGTGTTTCAACTGCAAAAGGTATGGTCACAATTCTCATGAATGCAAAAATATGCAAGTTAACAATTCATTCAATGGTAGATGCTTTGCATGCAATAGAATGGGACATATGGCTAATCAATATAGATCGAGAGGATATCAATCAAAAATACAAAGAAATGTTGTTTTTTACAATTGCAATAGATCTGGTCATCTTGCCAAATTCTACAGAATTAAAAATCAAGATAAAAGGGGTCTGGTACATCATAACCAAAATCAAGACAAGGGAAAAGGCAAAGTAAATGTGGATGAATTTCAAAGGGATATGAACAAGATTTGGGTGAAGAGAAGTATAGAAAATGTTGGGGATGGATCTGCACTAGAATCTTGTGCTGATTTTCCTTCCAAAAACTAAATAGATGTGCTCTGGCTTAGGGGGAGTCACAAGGAAAAATAAATTCCCCCAGCCAGTCAATTGGTGCCTAAATTTGGCACATGGAATGTTGTGGATTAAAGGGTTCTCAGAGAAATATCTATATAACCCTCGGTAAAAATATGAAAGATCGGCAAGGAGTTCTGAAGAGTTTATTCATCCAAAATTGATCTGGTTTGGCAGCCATTCGGTAAAAGTAGGATTTTCACAGTTAAGATCTGGTATGATTCAAAATTGAAATATCTTGATTTGTAGATAAATGGCATGATTGGAGGAAAGGGGATGCATTGTCAATTTTCACTAAAAATAATTCTAAGTACATCTCAGTGATTTAGAAAGATCTCTCTCAGATCAAGGAAGAACAAGGGAACCAGAATAGCTTAAGTTGTGCATTTATTGCAATAGGAAATTAGGGTTTGCGCAGAGATAAAAGGGTTCTTTTATTCATCATTTGCACATTTGCATTTAAGAAAAAGAAAGGAAAAGCTCTGCATCAAGATTGTTTCAACCCTCTTAGAGATCAACCACAGAATCCGATTCAACCAATGATCTTTTTGGTTCATATTGTGAACCCTAGAAGCATAAAAAGGTATTTCCATTTTTGAAAATCTCTCTTTGAATCTTTTGCAAAGATGGCTACTCCAAATATTGTTAAGATCACTAATAGGCCGCATCAAAAGTTCAAGAAACATCCCTACAAATACCTAGAAGTTGATCCCTTAGTTGCCTTGTCTAGCATTTCGCATCGGGTTCTGCATGTAGAAGATGTTAGGGTATACATACATGCAAATATTGAGGAATTTGGGGAATCCAAGCTGATGGATATCTATCATAAACAATTAATAGATGAAATGTTTGAACTTAAACCTCAATACAAGGCCCTCCAAGATAAGCATTTTGGACATTGCATCCACTTTCCCTATTTTGCAGAAGATGAATGGGTCCAGTATGTTCTTAGAGGAATACATGACAACTTCATGTGGTTGATGAGGCCATTCAAGATAACAAAAGATGCCATTAGGAAAGTAACCAGATTGCACTCATCTGGTGGGTTGCCTGCTCTCAAATTTGTCAAGAACCAGATAGTAAGTGAGACTACCGGATCAAAGTTTGACAAGAGAGCAATGCCAATAGAAGATATCACAGATCCAGATATCAAATTTGCCTCTATGATAATTGGTTATAAAATCTATCACTCCAGCAAAGAGAATTCTATGTCTGAAACTGTAATATATACTGCATATCAGATGTTGAGGGAAAATGCTAACTATGACCTATGTGATCTTCTTCTGAACCAACTATTAGAAAACTTGCAGAAAATAAAGAAGGATAAGAAGAACTCATTTAAGTATGGTGGGCTAATACTGTGTTTATTCTTTTATTATATGAATGAGCTACCTAGATCAAGTGGTTGGGTATGGTAAAATGACAGACTAGTTTTCATACAAATCAAAGACTACATGTATGGGCTTGGTGATGCCAAGGCTCAAAGCACAACACTTTGGGGATATTTTAAGAAATTCCAAGGCATGATGCAGGCTAGAGAGAGAATTCCTCAAACAATAGTTGAAAAATATAAGGATATAGTAAGCTTCATGGTAGATATAGATCAATGCCTAATGGAGGCAGTCGAACCAAAAATAGTCTCGATTATGCCAATGGGCTATGAGGTAGATGAGAAAATCTTGGAGTTGCATGTCCAACACTTACTGAGTCAGCCTAAGGACCCTAAGGTAGAAAGGTTTGGAACCTTTCAAGAATTAAGTGTGAAAATACATGTTGAATTGAGACAACCAGACATAAAAAGAAAAGTGAGAAGGGAGGTAGAGGAAATTGCCAAAAGATATGGCATATCAAAAGAAGAAGTTGATGCAAATAGAAAGTAGAAAGAGCAGAGAAAGAGAGACAAGAAGTAGAAAAAGAAAGTGTTCCGGTGCAAGCCCCCTCCCAGAATAGATCCTCAAAGAGTTCTGCACTTACCACCTCTAAGAGCTCAAAAATCTTCCAAACCAGAAGCCAAGACATCCAGAAAGGGAGAAAAGAGAACAAAAACCAAGGCTACAAGGTCCTACATAAGACAAAAGGATGATGAAGAGACATAGACTAATGAGGAGGTTAAGAAAATGAAGAAGAAAAAGAAAACATCTGTGGAATCTGTTGATAACTGAGAGGGGGGGTGAATCAGTTATCCTAATTATTTCCTTTATTGAACTTTCCTTTTAATTGATGCAGCATAAAATCAAACACAAAACATTAACCATGAAATAAGAAACACATGACACAGTATTTTTGACGTGGAAACCCTGTTAAGGGAGAAAACCACGGGGTGATTAACCCAAAATTATTCTCTGTTAGAAGAATAGGAAATTACAAAAATGGCACTTGCCAATTAGGGGTCACTGCCCGAGCACACTGCTCACAAGAGGCCCACTGCCTACAAGAAGACACACTGTCTACAAAGTGATGAGAATCACAGTCTTGAACTGATTGGAAGCATCTGCATATGCTGGAGTTCAGTTCCGGTTAGGCTCAGTACACTGATCTGCTGCACTTCATCTTTCCTCTGTTCTTTATTCTGCTATCTTTCACATACCGGATCATTTTTGCTATCTCTGCTCTTATCTGGACTTATTCGCATATATCTCTACAACAACACAACACTTCACAACTAAATCCATCCTCTATATATATCCGCACAAGTAATTTCATCACCTTTCTAGTCGGCATCCGGAACAGTCTAGTTTCTTATAAACTTTCATTCTGTCGGCTGAATCCTTCCTCACCAAGCAATGCGGATCAAGCATATACTTGTAGATATCATTAATCATGTCGGCCAAACATGATTCATGCCTTCACAACCTCTGTCATCAATAGTAACCCATCCGGAAAGCAGTCTGATACTCTGCCAGTCAGTTCTTCCTCTGTTTTCACTGTCTCTCAGGAATCCGGTACTCAACCATTCATATCTTTTTCCTTGTCCATCACCGGAGGCTAGATCCTTGGAATATACCACTCAAGGTAGTCCTCTTGACTTCCCCAAATCCGCACTGCACCAAGACACTTCCTCTGAGAGGTCCGGACCAATCTGTCGGACCTTGCCACATGCTCTGTTCTTCTTCACCGGACCACAACATTCTTTATTCTGACTTCCGGTAGAGACACATCATGTCTTGCGGATATGTGGGATGATCTTTGTTGCCATCAATGACAACAACCATGAATCCATATAGTGTCTCTTGCCAACAATCTCCCCCTTTGGCATTGATGGCAACACTTAGTGAAAAATGACTAAGTGTTTTCACTATGCTCCCCCTTTGCTGATGCTCTGTCTTTATATACAATTTCCGGAACTCCCCCTTAGTTGGATTCCTCATTTTTCACTGCTCCTCACTCCCCCTTTGACATCAATGGCAAAGGGTAGGGTCCGCATATCAAAATTTTCAAAAATTTCTTATACTTAGCCGCATATTTACATACTCACATATATTGAAGAATGTCTGCAAAGGATGTCTGCAATTGGATCATTTCTGTAGCCCAACTTTGCTTCATTCTGTCCAAAATTGAAATGTGACCACTTAACAAAAATGCAAATGCTTCTGGCCACTTGAGATCTATCGGATCTTTTGTTTGGGCGGTGGTCTGAGCATCACTGATGGCCTCATGCATTGTTTCCAACTTAGGGATTATAATCCTTCTAAGTTCTCCCATCCGGTTGGTGATGTTCTTCCTTTCCTTCTCAAGATTTTTTATTTCATTCAAGACTGCAATGGTCTGACATTCTTGATTTATTATAGAGGAAGAGAGAGGATCAAAACTTTGAGATAAGCTTTGTAGCTTATCCTGTTCCTCTTTTATTTTCTTGTCAAATGCTGCTGTTGCCTTTGACCAGGATATGCAAAATTTGTAGATGTCACCGCCATCCTTAAGAGCATTCTCTAAGCTCCTTATTCCAATGCTTACAATCTTCCTATCCTTAGAGATTAATTCTAATATTTCTGAAAATCTTTTGTCCAAAAATTCCTTCCGGACCTTTTCTTCAGCTGATTTTTCTAGAGAATCAAAATGTGTATCAACACTGCTGACTAAGGTTTTTAGATTACCGGAAGAGGAGGCTGTCGGATCTATCTGGATTGATGGCATGATCTTTACAAGTACTCTGGAAGCAGCCTCTATCAACTCACAGTCTTCCATATGAGACTTCAGGAGCTTTTCATTTGCCTTGGCATTTGCAAATGAAGCTATCTTCATTGTTTGTACCGGAGAGAGAGAGTCAAAATCAAATGGGCCTTTTAGAAGCTCCGGTTCATCAATCTCTAGAGTTTCTTTGCTCAAAAATTGTTGAACAGTTTGTGCAGTGTCTCTTGCCGGAGACAGATGTTTCTTTTCTTCTGCAGTCTTAGAACTGTCAACCTCTTTGTCTTTCACCACTGCTTCCTTCTCCTGTAATTGCTCTTCTTCTTTGGATCCGGAGACTGTAGGGGAAACCGGAGGAGAGATGCTAGTTTGTTCATGAGCCACTTCTTCTGGAGCAGAGGGTCCCAAGTCCTCAGCTGTTTCTGTACCTAAATCCTCTACAACCGGAAGATTGAACCTTTTGAAGGCCTTCCGGAGGATCTCTTCTGTTTCTTGGGCCACTTTGTCAGTCTCGCCAAGCATGAGTTGATTCATCCTAGCTTTGCTTCTGAACTCATCTTTGCAGTCCTTGAAGATAATGTTCATTGTCTTGGGATCAATTTGAGGATATAGCTGAATAGCTATCTGCTCCCGGATCTCAAGATCTTTAGCATGAGCATTATTCTTTCTTACTTCCATTTCCTTTTCTAGGCTTTTAGGAATAAGAGATATTATTTCAATGAAAGCCTTATTATATATGTTAAGATATTTTACTGTGGCCTCCTGCAGAGTCTTTTGGTCGGCCTCACTGAAGTCATCATATGATTCAGTCATTGGTTGAAGGTTTCCATCCACCGTGACCGACTTGATTATGCTCTCTAGTGACAGAGTGGGCTTTTCAACAGTTACCTCTGCCATTTCATCCTTGTCTTGGCCTGTGGAGGGCTTACCGGATCCTTTCTTCTTCTGTTTCTTTACTTCTCTTACTCCCTCATCTGATTCTGTTTAGTCTTCATCCTTTTGGCTTCCATAAGCCCTTGTGGCTTTTGTCTTGGATCTCTTACCGGATGCCTGAACTTCCGGTTTTGAACTTTTGGTTGTGGAAGGTGCAGGTCTCTTTGATGATCTGGTCCGGGTGGGAGTTTCAACCGGAGCACTTTCTTTGCTTTTCTCTTCTTCCTCGGCCTTCCTCCTCTTTTCCCGGCTGGCATCAAGTGCCTCCTTTGAGATACCTAGGCCTTGAGCAATGTGCTCTACTTCTTTTCTTACCTTTCTTTTAATCTCAGGTTCCCTGAGTTCTACATGTATTTTTACACTCAGCTCCTCAAAGGTTCCAAACCTTTCTGCCTTAGGATCTTTGGGCTGACTTAGCATGTGTTGAACATGCAGCTCCACTATCTGTTCATCAACTTCATACCCCATGGGCATGATCCAGACAGTCCTTGGCTCCACTGCCTCCATTAGGCACTGATCAGTGTCAACCATAAAGCACACTGAGTCCTTGTATTTCTCAATGAGAGACTGGGGAATTCTCTCTCTTGCTTGCATCATGCTCTGAAAGTTTTTGAAGTATCCCCATAGAGCTGTATTTCTCGCTTTTGCATCCCCAAGTCCATGCAAATAGTCTCTTATCTGGACTGCAACAGGTTTGTCATTCTGCCATACCCATCCACTTGTTCCGGGTAGCTCATTCATGAAGTAGAAGAATAGACATACAATAAGAGTACCATACTTAAAGGAATTCTTCTTATCCTTCTTGATTTTCTGTATGTTTTCCATTAATTGGCTTAGCAGTAGTTCGCAGAGATCATATTCTGCATTCTTTCTTAGCATTTCATAAGCAGTGTATATTGCAGTTCCGGATACAGAATTCTCCCTGCTGGAGTGATAGATCTTGTATCCTATTATCATTGATGCATATTTGATATCCGGATCCGAAATATCTTCAATGGTCATTGCCCTCTTGTCAAATTTTGATCCGGTGGCCTCAATTACAATGTTGTTCTTGACAGATTTGAGGATAGGTACCCCTCCGGAAGAGTATAGACCAGTTACTGCTCTAATTGCCTCTTTTGTGATCTTGCAGGGTCTATCTAGCCATAGAAAGTTGTCATGCATCCTGCTCAGTACATACCGGACCCATTCATCTTCTTCAAAGCAGGGGAAATGAATAAATTGCTCAAATTGTTTCTTCTGAATATCCCTATACTCTGGTTTAAGCTCAAAAGCATTGTCTATCAGCTGCTTGTGATAGAGGTCTCTTAATTTGAATTCCCCAAATTCCTCAATGTTTGCATGTATGTAAACCCTAATGTCTTCGGTATGTAAAACTCCGTGGGGAACACTAGAGAAGGCTCCTAGTGGATCTACCTCCAATGATTTGTAGGGATGTTTCTTGAATGAGGGGCGAGGTCTATCAGAGATCTTAACTATGTTTGGAGTAGCCATTCTTCAAAGATTTGCAGTGAGGTAATGAAAAACGGAGAATACCTTATGCGCCTTCGGTTTGCACGGAGTGGTTGGATTGATTTCTTTATGCAATAGCTTCGGCAGGAGATCCTTGGTGTGCTTGATGATCCTTGTTGCAGAGCTCCACTTTTCGCTTCTTCTCGAGTGCAGAATGAGCAAATGACCTTTGAGAAATCCCTTAAATTGCTCCGCGAACCCTAATATCTGTCTGCAATAAATGCTTCACCTACATCATTCCGGTTTGCCTTGTCTGGATAGTTTGGAGTATCCCGGATTAGTCCTGATCTGTGGATATCATCCGGATCTTTCAATCATGAATGAATCGAGGTAACATATTGCAAGAACATCCCAAACACTCTGTCCAATCCGTAGAACAAGATAGTGCATTTCCGGATTTTTCCGGATCTTTTTGTAATCCTTTATCATACCGGAGCATCTCCCTGAACAGGTCTTATTTGATCGATCACAGCTTCTTCATAACTCCATGCGGACCTCTGAAAACTTGACTGAAGTATCTCAAGACTCATATCTACAAACCCTTTGATCCGCATCTTGTGCCACATCCGGCACCACTTGTTTGGCTGGGGGAACAAGATTTTCTTTGAGTCTCCCCCTGAGCCTGAGCTCACCTTTTAATTTCTGGAAGAAATATCAGCACCAGAGTCTGGTGCGGATCCAACCTCTACATTCTCTGAACTTTTCTTCACCCAAATCTTGCTCATCTGATTCCTAACCTCATCCGCATTCATCTTTTGTTTACCCTTGTCTTGATTCTGATTATACACCGGACCTCTTTTGTCCTGATCCTTGTTTCTGCAAACTTTAGCATTATGACCGGACCTATTGCAGATTTGGCAAATAACATTTCTTTGCATGTTTGACTGATATCCTCTTGATCTGCATTGATTAGCCATATGACCTACTCTATTGCATGTGAAGCATCTACCTTTGAATGATTTGTTTACTTGCATACTTCTGCATTCATGGGATTTGTGTCCATACCTTTTGCAGTTGAAGCACTGTCCGGAGAAGGATGAATTAATCTGATTCATTCTCATTCTGCACTGATTAGCTTTGTGACCAAAGTGGTTGCAGTTGTGGCAGTATCCATTGAAGGATGGATATCTTTGAGCATTTGGCTGTCTTACCAGAGGTCTTCTAGGCCTGCTCCTTAGATTTTCTGATCCAAGATTCTTCTGACCGGATCCGGAGCTTTCTCCTTTCTCATATCCCAAACCATACTTGTCATCTGTCCTCTTTTGACTTCCAAGAAGAACTTCAAGTTGAGCAGAACTTATCTTGAATTTCTCTTTATATTCATTTGCTGTTTGAAGGTCTCTTTTGAGAGAGACAATTTGATCCTCAAGTTTTCCTTCATTATCTTTGGCATCTTCAAGATCAGATTCAAGATGTCTGATAATCCTGTCCATCTGGTGGCATTCTTCTGATTTTTCTTTAAGAGATTGTCTTAGATTGTCTTCAGCCTTTCTTTTTTCTTCAATCTCTTGAGTAAACTTTATAGTTCCTGATTCCATTTCATGTCTTAACATAATGACTTCTTTTGATAACTTTTCACATAACTTGGTTTGCTCAGTCAATTCTTCATTTGTATTGCTTTCTTCACTTTGTCTTGCCAACTGTTGAAGCAGCTCCTTTCTCTTTTTCATGGAGAGACTTAATTTGTCTTTTAATTCTCTCATGAATTCATCAGCCTGTTTGAGTCTTTCCTTTAATTCACTAACTTCAGAATTCGACTGTTCAAGGTCCTCAAGAGCAGTCTTGAGTTGCTCCCTTAAACCATATGCATCCATTTGAAATCCCAGATCTTCCTCAAGCTGTTAGGCTCTATTAGGAGGAACTTAGCTCTGATACCAATTGTTGATAACTGAGAGGGGGGGTGAATCAGTTATCCTAATTATTTCCTTTATTGAACTTTCCTTTTAATTGATGCAGCATAAAATCAAACACAAAACATTAACCATGAAATAAGAAACACATGACACAGTATTTTTGACGTGGAAACCCTGTTAAGGGAGAAAACCACGGGGTGATTAACCCAAAATTATTCTCTGTTAGAAGAATAGGAAATTACAAAAATGGCACTTGCCAATTAGGGCTCACTGCCCGAGCACACTGCTCACAAGAAGCCCACTGCCTACAAGAAGACACACTGTCTACAAAGTGATGAGAATCACAGTCTTGAACTGATTGGAAGCATCTGCATATGCTGGAGTTCAGTTCCGGTTAGGCTCAGTACACTGATCTGCTGCACTTCATCTTTCCTCTGTTCTTTATTCTGCTATCTTTCACATACCGGATCCTTTTTGCTATCTCTGCTCTTATCTGGACTTATTCGCATATATCTCTACAACAACACAACACTTCACAACTAAATCCATCCTCTATATATATCCGCACAAGTAATTTCATCACCTTTCTAGTCGGCATCCGGAACAGTCTAGTTTCTTATAAACTTTCATTCTGTCGGCTGAATCCTTCCTCACCAAGCAATGCGGATCAAGCATATACTTGTAGATATCATTAATCATGTCAGCCAAACATGATTCATGCCTTCACAACCTCTGTCATCAATAGTAACCCATCCGGAAAGCAGTCTGATACTCTGCCAGTCAGTTCTTCCTCTGTTTTCACTGTCTCTCAGGAATCCGGTACTCAACCATTCATATCTTTTTCCTTGTCCATCACCGGAGGCTAGATCCTTGGAATATACCACTCAAGGTAGTCCTCTTGACTTCCCCAAATCCGCACTGCACCAAGACACTTCCTCTGAGAGGTCCGGACCAATCTGTCGGACCTTGCCACATGCTCTGTTCTTCTTCACCGGACCACAACATTCTTTATTCTGACTTCCGGTAGAGACACATCATGTCTTGCGGATATGTGGGATGATCTTTGTTGCCATCAATGACAACAACCATGAATCCATATAGTGTCTCTTGCCAACAGAATCGTCTGCTGACAAAAATAAAGAAGAAAAGGAAGAAGAATTTGTTGAAAGGCCTACTCTCTCTATTGATGATGTCATCAAGGCAGTCACTGTGGATGGGAATCTAGAACCAATGACAAAATTTTATGATGAGTATAGTAACTCTGACAAACAGATCTTGGAAGATGCTATAGTCAGGTACCTAAACATTTATAATAAAGAATTCATTGAAATCATTTCTCGAATTCCCAAAAGTCTAGAGAAGGTACTTGAACTCAGAAAAGAGATTTCCAAGGAAAAGGATTTAGAGATCTGGGAATAGATTGCAATTCAGGTCTATCCTTCCATTAGTCGAAAACAAACGACAATGATCTTTAAGGACTGCAAGGATGAGTTCCAGAGCAAAGCAAGGATGAACAAACTTATGCTTGGAGAGACTGATCAAGAGGCAAAAGAAATAGAAGACATCCTCTAGAATGCCTTTAAAAGATTCAATCTTCCTATTATAGAGGAAATAGATGAAGAACCTTCTACCATGGATGTCGAAGGATTAAGTGCATCAAAAGAAGAATCTTCTAAAAAAAATCTAGAAGAGTTAAAGAGATAGATGAGGAGAAGTCTAAGGACTTGGATTCCTCTATTTTAGAATAGGAAGTCCATGAACAAGTCAACATCTCTCCTTTGAATCCTACTGTAGACATTCCAGACTCAGGAGCTAAAGGAGAAGGAAGAAAAGAGGAAAAAGTGAGTCAAGAAGAAGAGGTAAATGGAAGAGAAGAAGAGAAAACAGAGAAGATCTCTAATGACAACTCAGAGATTCCAAAAGAAAAGACTCAGTCTCTGGCAAGAGACACTACAGAGGCAGTGGAGAAATTATTAAACAAAGAGATGATGGAGTTAGGTGAACTGGAGCTATTTCAAGGACCTCTAAACTTTGATTCCCTCTCTCCGGTCCAAACAATGAAGGTAGCATCTTTTGCTCAAGCTAAAGAAAAAGAAAAGCTTCTGAAGTCTCACATGGAAGAATGTGAACTGATAGAGATTGCATCTGGTGTATTGGAGCAGATCATGCCATCCTTCCAAAAGGATCCTTCGGCCTCTCCATCTAGTAATGTAAAATCTTTGGTCAACTCTATCAGCACCCATTTTGATTCTTTGGAGAAATTGGTAGAAGAGAAAGTCCAGAAATAATTTTTGGGAAAGGGTTTCACTGAAATATAGGGACTCATAACTAATGATAGGAGGACTCTAGATATTGGGATAAAGAGCCTAGAAAATGCTCTTAAAGATGGTGGAGAAATGTATAAATTTTGTCTATCCTAGTCTAAAGTGACTGAGGATATTGAAAAGAAGGTGAAAGAACAAGAAGATAAACTATCAAGTTTACCTCAAAATTTTGATCCTCTCACCTCATCCATAATGAATCAAGAGTACCAGGCTATTGCCATTTTAAATGAAATAAAGAGGCTTGAAAAGGAGAGGGAGAATATAATAAGCAGGATGAGTGAAATTAGAGGGATAATTATCCCTAAGTTAGAGGCCATGCATGAGGCCTTAACTGATGCTTACACCTTAGCCCAGACCAGTGATCTAACAGACTTAAGAAGGGGAGAAGCTTTTGCATTTTTGTTGAGTGGTCATATTTCAATTTTGGACAGGATGAAGTAGAGTTGGGTGATAGAATTTGTATAGTTGAAGACCACCTTTGCGGATATACTTAAGTATATGTAAGTATAACATGTATATATACTTATGCGGCTATGTATAGGTAAATTTTTGAAAATTTTGGTGCGCAGATTCCACCCTTTTCCATTGATGTCAAAGGGGGACTGAGGAGTAGTGAAAAATGTGGAATCCAGCTAAGGGGGAGCTCTAGTAAAAGTGTACATAAGATAGAGCATCAGCCAAGGGGGAGTTTGATACGACACTTAGTCATTTTTCACTAAGTGTTTCCATCAATGCCAAAGGGGGAGATTGTTGGCAAGAGACACAGTGTGGCTTCATGATTGTTGTCATTGATGGCAACAAAGTCTATCCCACACATCCGCAGAGCTTAGTATGCTTATACCAAAAGTCAGATTGAAGAAGTTTTGGTCTGGTGAACAAGAACAGAGCATGCAGTAAGGTCAGACAATCAGGTCCGGATCTCTTAGAAGGTGTAACTCAGAAAAGTGAGGACTTGGTCAAGTCAAGAGGAGTATCATAACTATTATATTCCAGAGATTGAACCTTTGGTGATGAATGAGTGAAAAGATATGAGCATCTAAGTGTTAGGTTCCTGACAGGCAGAGTAGAATAAGGAATAACTGACCGATAGAGCATCAGACTCTAATCCGGATGAGAAATTGATGGTGATCAAGCTACTTGAGGGATCGTTCATGGTTGGCCAACATGATTGATGACTTCTATGTCTATGTTTTTGGTACGCATCACATATTAAACATGGATTCAACAAATACATATTACATCAGCACTAGAATATCATACTATATCATCACACACTAGAATAACTAATCTTTAGTTATTTTATACATATTACAGCAGCAAGACAAGTTCGGTATGTGACAGAACATCAACACTAGAATAGAGGAAGAATGAAGTACATTCAATTAGTATATTAAGCCTAATAGAAACTGAACCTTAGCATTGGAAGATGCTTCTCATTAGTTCAAATACTTGGTTACTTTCTATAAAAACCTTGTAGATAGTGAGTCTCTTGTAGGTAGTGTGCCTCTTGTGAGCAGTGTGCTCAGGCAATGAGCCCTAATTGGCAAGTGCCATTTTATACTTCTTATTCTTTTAATAGAGAATACAATCTTGGGTTAGTCACCCCATGGTTTTTCCCTTAACAGGGTTTTCCACATAAAAATCCTTGTGTTATGTGTGTTGATTTTATTTCTTCTCTCATGATTATGCATGCTCTTATGTTTTGATGCTGCACTAATATTAAAGAAGAAAAGAAAGTTAAGATAATTAAGATAACTGATTCACCCCCCTCTTAGTTATCTGCCTTGTTTCCAACATGGTTCTCATTTCATAACATCCTAGACTGACAATCATGGATGAGCAATGAACTCGAATCTCATGACTGACTTGATGTAGTACTCCTTCAATTGAATATGTTTTATTTGAGCACAATGAATATGAATTATTCCCTCCTGTAATTCAGGGGAAACATGGTGGGCTCAACCCTTGTGGGAGCCCACTTTGCACCACATGCTGAAATGTCTTCAAACCAACAACATAACTTCTTCTATACCTACACAGGAAACAAACATGTTAGTTATAAAACATACCTTTGGATTACAATGGTCATGATGCTTTTCCTTCCTTTTTGTCCTTTTCTCTAATATGGCCCCTAAATCTGTTTATTCAACTATCTCTTCTGCTCTTCTTCTTCGCAGAATCTAATCTTTAATGACTATTGCTCCATAAAAATGGGTTGTACTTTTGTCATTTGATTATGTATATGAAAGGCTTTGGAACCCTGAGCTCTAACATACCAATTTTTTGTAGGCATCTTGGAACTCAAACGGATGGAGGAAGCTAGAGATCAACTCAACCTTGGGATTCATCATTCACAGGAAATGACAGGTTCCTCTTCCTTTCTTATGCATTTTTATTCTTTCAAAAGTACAATTTACTTTTATGTTGCATATTTCAGTTACTCCCACGGCTTGTGTGGGACACTTTTATACATTCTCTTGAATACAATCAGTTATTTCATTTATGCAATGACATGTATATTTCACTTCTCGAATCAAATACATAGCATAAAATAACTAATCTTTCTTTGAAACACATGTATAAAATATGATGTATAATTTGACAGTTTATAAATACCTCTTTACTTGCACTGAAATATAATGAATAATTAGCAACTGAAACATGAAATCCATCAATTCTCTTCATCATTTGAATGTCTATTTTCTTAATTGTAGATCATTTCACTTATCAAGATGGTTTAATAGCCCAACTTGAGCTATCATATGATCCTGATAAGTGATTTTGTACTTGTCTTCTGTTAAGACATCAGACATTGATTGGATGATCCTACATAAGTAAAAAAAATTGTATCCCCTCGAAACAACTGATGTTTAGGCCTTGCTAAATTAGGTGTGAACATAATTTAGTAACATTTTTGGAAACCTCTCAGGGGTGTTTGCCTACTAAAAAAAATAGAACCAGTAGCCTTGCAAATCCATTGGGCATATGAGTCTTTTCTTGCTTGAAACTTTGAAAACTTTTTGTAACTCAAACTGATAGAAAATTATTGTAGCAAAACAATACTAAAATTTAAACTAATCTAACCTTGTTTAGGACATGGCCAATAAAATATGCATGTGCACTTCTTGGAAAACAAAACAAAACTGAAATGAAATATGCAAAAAGCACTTATTTGTGGCAAAGTTGCTCTTCTAGTAACATTGTTTGAGGTGAATCTCATTGATAGGGATTCGCAATACCTCTCCATCTAACTTTGCAAGTTGGAATGTATTGTGTTGCTTGCATTTTGTAATGATATATGGGCCATCCCACATGGCATCAAACTTGGTGTGTTTACCAGGTTTGATTTTAAGCTCATCCCATTTGAATACTAGATCTCCTTTCTTAAAGATTCTTGGAACTGCTTTTTTGTCAAAGGTCTTCTTCATTCGAGCTTGCTGTATCTCTAGGGTTCTTAGTGCTTCTTTTTCTAGTTTCTTCCATCTCCATTAGCTATGCAAGCCTAACTTCCATTAGCTATTCCTCTAACAATTCAAGTTCCTTGATATAACTTAGAGTTCGCAACTCAACTGAAATTGACAATTTCACTTCTTTTCCATAAGTTAGAACATAAGGTGAGTTACCTGTAGCTATCTTTGGAGTTATCCTATTAGCCTAAAGGTCTAATTTCAATTTATCATGCCAAGATCTCTGATTATCATCAATTGTTTTCTTAATTATCTTAATCAGATTCTTATTGGTTGATTTTTCTTGTTCATTAGCCTGGGGGTAGTAGTTGGATGAAGTATTCAAAAATATATTGTTCCTTACAAACCAATCAGAAACTCTTAAACCAATGAATGCTAAAGCATTATTAGAAATGATTGAATCAGGAGTACCAAACCTAGAAACTAAGTCTTGGTAGAAGTTCAAAATAGAAGTCTCATTTGCCTCCTTTAATGCAACTGCTTTAGTCCACTTTGTGAAGTAATCTATTATAGTTAGTATCCATTTATGTCCTTGACTTGAAGGTGGATTGATGGGACCAATGAAGTCTAAACCCCACTTATCAAATGGCTGTTCTACCTAGATTGGATGTAGAGGCATGGCTGCAAGCTTTTGTTTCCCTACAAACACTGAACATTTGTTACATTACTTCACCCAATCATGTGCATCTTTAAACAATTGTAGCCAATAATAACTATCTCTCATTATATTTAGATCTGTTGTTGTTGGTGCAAGTGACCTCCAGAAGGTCCATCATTAAATTCTTCCAAAATTTTTTGAGTCTATTTTGGTTCTACACATCTTAACAAAACACCATTAAAATCCTATTTATACAAAACTCCATCTATTACAGCATAAGGTATAGCTTACAACCTGTAATACCTTCTTTTTGATCTATCTAGACCTTCAAGATAGTCCCTAGTATGTAGATAATGAACCATTTGTTGCACCCAACTTGTAGACGAGTCTGGGACAGTAGCTTGTTCTTTGTTTTGCAGCACTGTCTCAGTTTCTTTTGCAAGTTTAGTGTTGTTCTCTTCATTTTCTGCTAGCTATTCACACAGACCTTTACCTTAGACAAGCTTTGTAACCTTGATCTAAATCTCATATTCTATCACTTTTGTTATCCATCCCACCCTCTTGTCATTTAGATCCTTGTTAAGAAAGAATTGCTTAATTGTTGGATGGGCAACCATTAGCTATATTCTATTGTTAGAAAGCACATGTTTAAACTTTTTAAGGCTTCTTATGAAAGCCAATACATGCTTATCAACAAATGAATACCTCACCTCATAGTCATGCAGAATTTGGCTAAAGAAAGCCATAGGCTAGTCCAATCCTTCCTCATTTTGCTGACAGAGCATAACTGAGATTGTATCAATACTACCAAATGCATACAAGATAAAATCTTTGTCAAAATTTGGATTAATTAGTGTTGGGGTAGTAGAAAGTGCCTCTTTGATTTCTTCAAAACTTTTCTTACCTTCCTTTGTCTAGCTAAAATGAATATTCTTCTTGAGCATGGTTGTAAGGGGCTACAATAATGCTACTATGTTTGGTATGAACCTCCTTACAAAATTGATTCTTCCAAGAAATATTTGTAGGCCTTTCTTATGAGGTGGAAGAGGTAATCCTAAGATTGTAGAAATTCTTTCTGGATCTATGGATATTCTATCCTTTGATACTATGTGTCCTAAAAGCTTTCCTTCACGCATAGAAAAGATACTCTTTTTCAGGTTGAGTGAAACCCCAAATTCCCTACATCTTTCAAAAATTAGTCTTAGATGATTAAAATGATCTTCAACCTTCTTTGAGAACATAGTGACATTATCTAGATATACAAGTACAAATTTATTTATGAGGCCTTGAAAAGCAATATCCATGGCTCTTTGGAATGTTGCACCTCCATTAGATAATCCAAATGGCATATTCCTGTAAGCCATTGTACCCCATTTGGTAGTGAAAGTAGTCTTATACTGGTCTTCCTCTTTCACTAAAATCTAATTGTAGCCTGAATAACCATCCAATAAAGAAAACCTTTCTAATCCTGAAATAACTTGAAAGATCTGCTCCATTGAGGGCAACGAGTAGTGGTATTTTAGAGATGCTCTATTCAGGTCATAGAAATCAACACATAATCTAATTTCTCCATTCTTCGTTCTAACATGAACTAAGTTAGAAACCTAAGATGTATGCTTAATTGGAAAGATTATGTTACCTTCTATCAGCTTGTTTAATTCAGTCTTCATGAGCACTTCAAGCTTTGGGTTTAATGGCCTATGTCTCTGTCTAATTGGTTTGGCCTTTGGTTCTAGCTCAATAGTGTGTTGAGCTAACTCAGGGTTAAAACCGTTTAGATCTCCATATTCCCAAGAAAATATATTAGTAAATTCTTGACAAAGATGAACAAAAGCTTGTTGTTCTTCTCATGTGTACACTTTTCCAAGCTTAAGGAGCTTATCTGTGAATATCTCAATAGGCTCATAATGTTCTTGTTTCATAGATATGCTAGCTTTATATCTCCTAACCTAATTATTAGTGTTAAATATTGACTCTAAGGTTACCAAACCCTTAGGCAATTTATTTGACTTTAATTGTAATATCTGATCATCATATTGTTGTAGCCATTTCTATAGATTTCCTACAACAAACTCATCTTCTTCCATTAGAAAATTAACAATTTGTTCATCACTACCAAAGACTTGCCAACTGATGTTATCTAGTATAGATGGTCTCACTGCTACTTTTACATACTACTATGCATGCAGATTTTTAATTTCAGCTAGTATTTCAAATCATGCTCCTAAGGTAGATAGCCTATTAGCCTCTTTGCTCTGATTTCTTGGAATAGACATTAGATTAAAAGCATCAAATTCTTCAATAAGATCCCAAATTCTATGTTTATAAAGTTTAGGAAAATCATTTTTTATTACATTCAAGTTCCTTAATTTTCTATCAGTTTAGAATCACCAAAAACTTGTAAACACTTGATACCTTTCTTTCTAGCCCACTCAAGACCAAGAAGAAGTGATTCATATTCAATAGTATTATTGGTATAGCTAAATGCAAACATTATAGATGAATAATATTTATCACCTTGTGGAGAAATCAACATAGCACCTCCACTTGAAACTATTTTACCCCTGGAAACATCATAATATAGCTACCAAATATCATTTTCAGTTTGTTAAGTTTGTTGATTTTCACCTTTTAATAGGGTCGAAACAACAACACCTTTCTCATGAATCATGTAAACACCAAGACCTACTTCATCCATTTGATCAAAAGAATTTGTCTCATGATTATCTATTGCCCACTGATCCAAAACTAAATTAGGTATGCCCTCTAACGGTGTATTTGGGTCTTGGATAGTAGTTGGTTCTTCTTGATCAAAAATTGAAAGATTGGCATTGATTGGACTGGGTGTATATGGTTCAAGATGGTCATTTGCTAATGGTTCTAATTTTATGGTGACTTTAGTACCATATCTAGTTCTAAAAAATAGGTGAGTCCAATCAGAGGATAAATAGCCTCCTAATTTTGCTGTGAAGTCTCTAGATAGACAAATGGCAAAGTGAGGTGATAGATCAATAACATAGATGTCCTGATGTATTAAAAAGTTTGGTCATACATGTAAGGTAAGATCAATATTTTTCAACATCCTAACTGTATTAACTTTAGTACCATCTAATTAAACAACCCCCCTTGCAACAGGTTCATAATTCAAACCAAGCTTGTTAGCCAATTGTTTGGGCATCATGGAGCTACTAGCTCCTAATTCAATCATACAGTTATGGACTAGATAGTTGCCAACTATCAAGGTAACATAAAAAGGAGGTGGTTTACTCACTTGTTTGGCTATTCATTCTTGTTTTGTGCCTCATTAGTGAGCACAACCTAGGGCTGAATTGTTTGAGCTTCATTGGATAAAGATGTAGGAGTACATGACAACACTAAGAGGGGGGGTGAATCAGTGTCATATAATTTTTAACTTTTCAAAACTTGACTAAAAAATGTTGTTCAAAGGAATTCACTAAGAACATAGTCATCATGATACAAAAGACTTAAATAAAGATGATCAAATAGTTACAACATAATCAACCATAAAGAGAACACATGACATAGGTATTAATGAGTGCAAAACCCTCCAGGGGAATAAAAACCACTTTGAAAATTTGCCTCAGTGGCCTATTTGAATCTCACTGATTACAACAATGGTTGTCTCACTGACAATTAATCATGTCTCATTGGCTACAAAGAGGTCTCACTGACCATACAAGCCTCACTGGCTAAAATGTTTAGAAGCAACAACTTCAAGGAGCACCAATCCCTAATACATAGAAAATAAACTACAAAGTGTGCAAAAAATGATTGCCACTCAATCTGATTTGCACCATTATATAACTTGTCTTCTCTTTTGCATATCTCAGTTCAATTACAATCTCAATATCAATCTCATTACCAATTCACCTAATACTCAATCAACTGCATATTCTCTTCGTAAATTTGTTGCACAAGGAGGTCATCATTTCTACATTTTTATCCTTACACAAAATCTCTACACAAATTCAATAATATCTCTACAAATTTATTTAGCTTCTTTGCACAAACACATGTCTCTACAAATCTTAACACATCTCTGCAAAATAATTTAAATCATCTCTATATGTACTCCTGATACACATAAAGCCTCACATAAAGCCTCTCATTTCTCCTTGCAAATAAACCTCTACAAAATGTTTCATCTCTGTCTTCATTACATCACACACTATATATATTCAACCTCTATGAACTCATCATCTGTATGTTTCATCTCTGTTTCCAAAAAAGTTACATCAATGCACCTGAAAAAACATTATATGCAAATTGAATTTCCTTTCACCTTCAAAACAAACTTTTATAAAAAAATATTATTCAATCTCTTCTTTACACAAATATCTTTCATATTTTGAAACCTTCAATTTTTTCATCTTCCTTCGATCTTTTTATCTTCCCTGCACAAACGATCTTAAAAAAATAAGATCATAAAAATTTTCATTGAAATCAAACACCAATCATCGTCCTCTTGCCCTACAATAAAAATATTCTTCAATTGATTTACTAAATCTGCCCCCCAAAAAAATTATCTCTCTATTCATTTTAGAGCCCTTTCATATTCTTCTCTTCTAAAAAAAAAATCACCTTCATGAAGAAAAAAATTGCTTCCCAAAAAAATAATCTTTGCTTCAAAAAATCTCTCCACAAGAATAGAAAGAACTCTATTAACAATAACCACAAAATCTACAACCAAAAAAGATTCTCAAAAAAACATGCTTTAAAATCTTTTTAAAAATAGAACCTTGGAAACTCTAAAATCTCCACAAAAAACACTTTGAAAACTTTTTTAAAAATTAGAGCTTTTTAAAAACTCTAAAAATATCTTATTTTGAAGGAGACTAAAAGACTTAAAAGAAACCTTTTAAAAAAAAGGCCACATTATTCATGACAGGAAGAGTTTTTTTTTTTAAAACTTATGATCGGCCTTTTCAATTTCTAATATAACTATTAATAAGAATTTTGGTGCCCACTTTATTAAAAAAAAACTAATGCTCATGAATGGGGCCAGTAATACCATGACATAAACCCCTTTAAGTAGTCACTTAAATGTCTCACAACCTTCAATAGCAGGTCAATTAAAAGAAAAGAGGAGCCCGTCATAAGACTTGTATGTAGATTTCTTTTTTAATGTTAATGATTTATGTCTCCATCTTAATTTGCCTTTTATATAAATTAAGACTCCTCAGAACCTTGCAGACAGTCTTTTTATGCATTGTTCCTTTAGAACTTAAGTCTTAGGGTATAGATCACAAAGTTACGTGAATTGAGAGCACCATCAACAACCTCAAGAACACCATGAATAACTTGTGAAGCATGAAGTATGAAGCATATGGACTGCATCAAGCATGAACAAACATATGAATCATGTTCTTATCCTTTGCCAAGAATCATGACAACATCTAAACCTTGTCTTTCTTACCTTGCTGATCATTATCACCATGACACTTTACCTTTTATCTTGAACAACACTAAACATCTTTCTTTCTACCATATATTGCTGCTACAACATCATGATTATGAACAACATAATAACTCATGACATGAATGAACAAACAAGCCCTGTAAATCTATCCATCATAAACGGTACCTTTTATGCATCTGCAAGACATCAACCTGTGTCTGTCACAAACAATTCATCAATATGTACGACCATCAATTTTTTTCTACTTTCTTCTTTTGGTGGACAACCTATGAACCAACACAGACAAGAATGAACCAAAAAACATAAACTAGATATGAACTCCATCAAGCATCCTGAAATGAGACCATGAACATCATGAAGTAAACAACTCATAAACCCTAATCATGAAACCATGAGCAATCCTATGATGAAGACTTTGGACATCCACTGAGCTTGATGACATGAATCAATACCAACACCTCTTTGACATCAATGACAATCTACTTTCATCAATCTCCCCCTTTGTCATTGATGGCAAAACTAACTGATACTTTTTTCTTTCTACCCCTTTTTGACATCTGATGACAAAGACTATTATCTCCCCCTGAGAGAAATAGGTCAAAAACAACTTTAGCATGAGACTAGCAAATTATATTGATATCAACCAATTGCTCACTTATTTCTTGGATCACACTTGTTATCTTTCATACCAATCAAGAATTGAAATACCACTTACCCAGATCTTTGATACTTCTAGCCTCTCAAAATATATTTACAATTTGTTGTCCAAAAATTATTTTGAGAGCTCTGTCCTTGTTGATTTGATGACATCACATGTGATTGAAGGACAAATTTTCCAAACAAACAACCTCTTCAATCATCAACACAAATTTGAAGTATGATTATGAAGGCATAAAAATTGACTCCTCTAACATGACTCATATAAACTTGAACTCCATGTAGAGATATCATAATCACATCAATACTTATGATGAAAAAAAATGTAGGTTTACCAAGAAAAAATCTGATAACGACGTGAAGACTTCTCATTACTATTTTTACATCTCATGTTGACATGACAACCATTCAAGAGATGACCTTGCCAACACTTCCATGACAACAATCAATCTGTAATCACTTTACTCTTGTACACACTTCTTGGAATGATAAATAATGATGACCATTCTGAAAGAAATGAAAACTATCTTGATGAAGACCACCAAGTTGTTCCTACACTTGACACTTTTTCTTTTAACAATGTCAAATCTAATATATATTACAATCAACAAGAACTAATGCCTTTTGACTTAATAATTCAAATCAGCCCATCAAGACTATTTATCAACAAACTAATCAAGTACTTCTTGCAACACTACTTTACAAAACCAAATGTAGAGACAAGTGCTATGAATTGAATTTTTCATTTTTAGCCACCTTAGCCAACACAAGCTAATATCTGATAAGAGTTTTTCAAACATCTTAATCTCTTTGCCAAGACAACCAATACTTCACAATCTCAAGATCACTTTGAACTGCATCACCATGACAACTTAATTTTTGTAAGTATCAACATGATATGATAAAGATAGAATCATTTATAAACCAAACTCTATGAATTGAGCCCTTGAACTAATCGCCTATAGCACTTACATACACATATTGACAAACCTTAAACAATATCCTTCCTAAAAATTTTTGGGGATAATTATTAGGACATGAACAACTCCCCCTTACTTCATGTTCTCAATTATCCAACTAATGATGTAACTTGTGCAAGATGCACAAGTTTAGGATCCTTCTTGTTCTGACTTTGTTTTCTTCTCCAAACCCATATAGGCTTTTTCTTTTTTTTGCTCAAGGTGCCCGCTCTAGATGTCTTCAATTTATTCCTGCAAAATTGTGCCTTATGCCAAAGATTATGACACTTCAAGCATGTGACATTATAACCAACTAGAGGAGTAAAGGAATCATATCTCTTTGACATGCCAAAAGTACTTCCATAATCATATCTGTAACAATCTTTTTCTATGCCACTCAACATCATTTCTAGCATAAGTCTTACAATCTCTGGCTCTATGACCATAGATATGACAAGAATAGCAATAACCATGAAATTGAGAATAATTATACCTTATTGAATGGTATTGCCAGATAGGTGAAGGTCTGTTTGTTCTTTCTCTTCCAACATCTTTCTTCTTGTCTTCCTTAGGAGTAGCAGAATAATAATTCAAATCTCTCTTTTGCCAACAAGCATTTCTGACTTTGGAACACTCTCCTTCTTCATTAATCTTTTCAAACAACAAATTCTTGTGTAACTTAGAGGAACCCATTTCTAACTCCTTTCTAAAAAAGACTATTTCTAATTCTAGTTTTAGACACTCACTAGTTTTAGCTTCAAGAACAGATTTCATAAAATCAACAACCCTTTTTGCTTCTTCTATTTCTATCTTC
The DNA here is from genome assembly GCA_027924645.1 of Cunninghamia lanceolata. Taxonomy (NCBI): domain Eukaryota; kingdom Viridiplantae; phylum Streptophyta; class Pinopsida; order Cupressales; family Cupressaceae; genus Cunninghamia; species Cunninghamia lanceolata. The sequence continues at coordinate 2,229,224 of BSBN01000892.1, forward strand.
ATAGTAATAATCAATTTGTCTGAAGCATTTACTTGACTTCTTAAATCCATAATTAAATTTTTAGCCTCTTCAAGGTCTGAAACAACTTTGTCCTTAGAGAATTTTTCATGTTGAAGCTGATCTTCTAGTTTCTTATTCTCTTTTCTGAGCTACTTGATTGTATCTAGGGCACACAATAATTCACCTTCTAAATCAACTTCACAATCATTTTCATCAACCTCTTGTTTATCTTCATCATTAGTCTCAATGGAAAAGATATCTTTTCTTTCATTAAATTCTTGTTCTCCTTTATTCACAATAATTTCTTCCTTTTTATCAAAATTCTCAATTACTGAACCATTCTTTGTATCAATTATTAGGGGTGACATATGCAACAAATCATTTGTAGACTTAACTGAGGCTTGTTTTGCCATCTTTTGATCAGAATCTTCCTTTTCTCTATTTGAAACCTTAATTCTATTCTTCTTACCCATTTTACTCCACGACCAAGACCTACCCGAGCCTATTAGACTTCAAAAAGGGAAACTGGCTCTGATAGTAATTATAAGAGTAGAGGACAACACTGAGAGGGGGGGTGAATCAGTGTTGTATAATTTTTAACTTTTCAAAACCTGACTCAAAAATGTTGTTCAAAGGAATTCACTGAGAACATAGTCATCATGATACAAAAGACCTAAATAAAGATGATCAAATAGTTACAACATAATCAACCACAAAGAGAACACATGACACAGGTATTGATCAGTGGAAAACCCTCAAGGGGAATAAAAACCACTTTGAAAATTTGCCTCACTGGCTTATTTGAATCTCACTAATTACAACAATGGTTGTCTCACTGACAATTAATCATGCCTCACTGGCTACAAAGAGGTCTCACTGACTATACAAGCCTCACTGGCTACAATGTTTAGAAGCACCAACTTCAAGGAGCACCAACACCTAATACATACAAAACAAACTGCAAAGTGTGCAAGAAATGATTGCCACTCAATCTGATTTGCACCATTACATAACTTGTCTTATCTTTTGTATATCTCTGTTCAATTACAATCTAAATATCAATCTCATTACCAATTCACCTGATACTCAATCAACTACATATTGTCTTCGCAAATTTTTTGCACAAGGAGGTCATCATTTCTGCATTTTTATCCTTACACAAAATCTCTGCACAAATTTAATAATATCTCTACAATTTTTTTTAGCTTCTTTGCACAAACATGTGTCTCTGCAAATATTAACACATCTCTGCAAAACAATTTAAAACATCTCTATATATACTCTTGATACACATAAAGCCTCTCATTTCTGCTTGCAAATAAACCTCTACAAAATGTTTCATCTTTGTCTTCATTACAACACACACTATATATATTCAACCTCTATGAACTCATCATCTGCATGTTTCATCTCTGTCTCCATAAAAGTTACATCAATGCACTTGAAAAAACATTATATGCAAATTGAATGTCCTTTCACCTTCAAAACAAACTTTCATTAAAAAATATTCTTCAATCTCTTCTTTACACAAATATCTTTCATATTTTAAAACCTTCAATTTGTTCATCTTCCTTCAATCTTTTTATCTTCCCTACACAAACCATCTTAAAAAAAATAAGATCATAAAAATCCTCATTGAAATCAAACACCATTCATCTTCGTCTTGCCTTACAATAAAAATATTATTCATTTGATTTAATAAATCTGCCCCCAAAAAAATTGTCTCTTTATTCATTTTAGAGCCCTTTCATATTCTTCTCTTCTCAAAAAAAAATTACCTTCATGAAGAAAAAATTTGCTTCCCCAAAAAATAGTCTATTCTTCAAAAATTCTCTCCACAAGAATAGAAATAACTCTCTTAACAATAACCACAAAATCTACAACCAAAAAAGATTCTGAAAAAAACATGCTTTAAAATCTTTTCAAAAATAGAACCTTTGAAACTCTAAAATCTCCACAAAAAAAGCTTTGAAAACTTTTTTTAAAATTAGAGCTTTTTCAAAACTCTAAAAATATCTTATTTTTAAGGAGATTAAAAGACTTAAAAGACACCTTTTTAATAAAAGGCCACATTATTAATGAGAGGAGGAAGAGTTTTTTTAAAAAAACTTATGATCGAGCTTTTCAATTTCTAATATAACTATTAATAAGAATTTTGGTGCCCATCTTCTTAAAAAAAACTAATACTCATGAATGGGGCCAATAATACCATGACATAAACCCCTTTAAGTAGTCACTTAAATGTCTCACAACCTTCAATAGTAGGTCAATTAAAAGAAAAGAGGAGCTCGTCATAACACTTGTATGTAGCTTTCTTTTTTAATGTTAATGATTTATGTCTCCATCTTAATTTGCCTTTGATATAAATTGAGACTCCTCAAAAACCTTGCAGACAGTCTTTTTATGCATTGTTCCTTTAGAACTTAAGTCTTAGGGTATAGATCACAAAGTTATGTAAATTGAAAGCACCATCAACAACCTCGAGAACATCATGAATAACTTGTGAAGCATATGGACTGTATCAAGCATGAACAAACATATGATCATGTGTTGGCAAGAGACACTATATGGATTCATGTATGTTGTCATTGATGGCAACAAAGGTTATCCCACACATCTGCAAGACATGATGAGTCTCTACCAGAAGTCAGATTGAAGAAGTGTTATGGTCTGGTAAGCAAGAACAGAGTAGTCAGCAAGGTCCAACAGTCAGGTCTGGATCTCTTAAACGAAGTATCTCAGTGAAGTACAGATTTGGGGAAGTCAAGAGGAGTACCTTGACTAATAGATTCCAAGGATTTAGCCTCTGGTGATGGAAGGATGAAGATATATGAGCACTTGAGTGTTGGGTTCCTGTTTGGTAGAGTAGATAGAGGAAGAACTATACCAGCAGAGTGTCAGACCCAAATCCAGAAGAGATATTGCTGATGACTAAGTTTCTTGAGGTATCATTCATGATTGGCCGACATGATTGATGACTTCTACAAGCATCTCCTAGATCCGCATCACTTGGTAAGAAAGGATTCAGCCAACAGATTAAAGTTTGGGAATTACTGACTATTCCAGATGCCGACTAGAAAGAGGATGAAATCCTTTATGCGGATATATATACCAAATGGATTTCGATGAGAGTGTCATGTTGTGTGTGTGTGTTGGTGTGTGTGTGAAGAAAAGTAGCAGAGAAAAAGGAAAGTAGTAAGGAAGATCCGGTATATGAAAGGATAACAGCATAATAAAAGAGAAAGGATGAAGTGTAGTAGATCAGTATATTGACCCTAACCAAAACTGAACTCCAGCATGTGTGGATTCTTCTCATTAGTTCAAGGATCTTGTTATTCTTCTTACAACTTGTAGACAGTGAGTCTCTTATAGGCAGTGAGCCTCTTGTGGGCAGTGTGATTAGGCAGTAAGCCCTAATTGGCAAGTGCCATTTTGTAATTCTATTTTTCTAACAGAGAATACAATCTTGGGTTAATCACCCCGTGGTTTTCTCCCTTAACAGGGTTTCCACATCAAAAATATTGTGTCATGTGTATTTCCATTTCATGGTTATGTTTACTATTTTCCAAACAAACAATCTCTTCAATCATCAACATAAATTTGAAGTATGATTATGAAGGCAGAAAAATTGACTCCTGTGACATGACTCATATAAACTTGAACTCCATGTAGAGATATCATAATCACATCAATAATTATGATGAACAAAAATGTAGGTTTAACAAGAAAAAATCTATTAACCACGTGAAGACTTCTCACTACTAAATGTACAACTCATGTTGACTTGACAACCATTCAAGAGATGACCTTGGCAACACCTCCATGACAACAATCATTCTACAATCACTTTACTATTGCACACACTTCTTGGCATGATAAAGAATGATGACCATCCTGAAAGAAATGAAGACTATCTTGATGAAGACCACCAAGTTGTTCCTGCACTTGACACTTTTTTTTTAACAATGTCAAATCTAATATATATTACAATCAACAAGAACTAATGCCTTTTGACTTTATAATTAAAATCAGCCCATCAAGACTATTCATCAACAAACTAATCAAGTACTTCCTGCAACACTACTTTTCATAACCAAATGTAGAGACAAGTGCTATGAATTGAATTTTTTTATTTTCAGCCACCTTAGCCAACACAAGCTAATATCTGATAAGAGTTTTTGAAACATCTTAATCTCTTTGCCAAGACAACCAATACTTCACAATCTCAATATCACTTTGAACTGCAACACCATGACAACTCAATTTTTGTAAGTATCAACATGATATGACAAAGATAGAATCATTTATAAACCAAACTCTTTATGAATTGAGCCCTTGAACTAATCACCTGTAGCACTTACATACACATATTGACACACCTCAAACAATATCCTTCCTAAAAAAATTTGGGGATAATTATTAGGACATGAGCAACTCCCCCTTACTTCATGTTCTCAATTATCCAACTAATGATGTAACTTGTGCAAGATGCACAAGTTTAGGATCCTTCTTGTTCTGACTTTGTTTTCTTCTCCAAACCTGTATAGGCTTTTTCTTTTCTTTTCTCAAGGTGTCTACTCTAGATGTCTTCAATTTATTCCTGCAAAATTGTGCCTTATGCCCAAGATTATGACACTTGACATTATAACCAATTAGAGGAGTAAAGGAATCATATCTCTTTGACATGCCAAAAGTACTTCCATAATCATATCTGCAACAATATTTTTCTATGTGACCAACTTGATTAGAATTATAACATATTGCATTAGAACTCTTATTTGTCATTCTAGAAAGAATTTTGTTCTTATGCCATTCAACATCATTTCTAGCATAAGTCCTACAATCTCTAGCTCTATGACCATAGATATGACAAGAATAGCAATAACCATGAAATTGAGAATAATTATACCTTATTGAATGGTATTGCCAAACAAGTGAAGGTTTGTTTGTTCTTTCTCTTCCAACATCTTTCTTCTTGTCTTCCTTAGGAGTAGCAGAATAATAATTCAAGTCTCTCTTTTGCCAAGAAGCATTTCTAAATTTGGAACACTCTCCTTCTTTATTAATCTTTTCAAACAACAAATTCTTGTGCAACTTAGAGGAAGCCATTTCTAACTCCTTTCTAAAAGAGACTATTTCTGAATCTAGTTTTAGACACTCACTAGTTTTAGCTTGAAGAACAGATTTCATAAAATCAACAACCCTTTTTGCTTCTTCTATTTATGTCTTCATAGTAATAATCAATTTGTCTGAAGCATTTACTTAACTTCTTAAATCCACAATTAAATTTTTAGCCTCTTCAAGGTCTGAAACAAATTTGTCCTTAGAGAATTTTTCATGTTGAAGTTGATCTTCTAGTTTCTTATTCTCTTTTCTGAGTTGCTTGATTGTATCTAGGGCAAACAATAATTCACCTTCTAAATGAACTTCACAATCATCTTCATCAACCTCTTGTTCATCTTCATCATTAGTTTGAATGGCAAAGATATCTTTTCTTTCATTAAATTCTTGCTCTCCTTTATTCACAATAATTTCTTCCTTTTTATCAAAATTCTCAATTACTGAACCATTCTTTGTATCAATTATTAGGAGTGACAGATGCAATAAATCATTTGTAGACTTAACCGAGGCTTGTTTTACCATATTTTGATTAGAATCTTCCTTTTCTCTATTTGAAACCTTAATTCTATTATTCTTACCCATTTTACTCCATGACCAAGACCTACCCGAGCCTATTAGACTTCAAAAAGGGAACCTGGCTCTAATACCAATTATAGGAGTATAGGACAACACTGAGAGGGGGGTGAATCAGTGTTGTATAATTTTTAACTTTTCAAAAGTTGACTCAAAAATGTTGTTCAAAGGAATTCACTGAGAACATAGTCATCATGATACAAAAGACTTAAATAAAGATGATCAAATAGTTACAACATAATCAACCACAAAGAGAACACATGACACTTGTATTGATCAGTGGAAAATCCTCAAGGGGAATAAAAACCACTCTAAAAATTTGCCTCACTGGCTATTTGAATCTCACTGATTACAACAATGGTTGTCTGACTGACAATTAATCATGCCTCACTAGCTACAAAGAGGTCTCTCTGACCATACAAGCCTCACTAGCTAGAATGTTTAGAAGCACCAACTTCAAGGAGCACAAACCCCTAATACATACAAAACAAAATGCAAAGTGTGCAAGAAATGATTGACACTCAATCTGATTTGCACCATTATATAACTTGTCTTCTCTTATTCATATCTCTGTTCAATTACAATCTGAATATCAATCTCATTACCAATTCACTCGATACTCAATCAACTACATATTGTCTTTGCAAGTTTGTTGCACAAGGAGGTCATCATTTCTACATTTTTATCCTTACACAAAATCTCTGCACAAATTCAATAATATCTCTACAAATTTATTTGGCTTCTTTGCACAAACATGTGTCTATGCAAATATTAACACATCTTTGCAAAATAATTTAAATCATCTCTATATATACTCTTGATACACATAAAGCCTCTTATTTCAGATTGCAAATAAACCTCTACAAAATGTTTCATCTATGTCTTCATTACAACACACACTATATACATTCAACCTCTATGAACTCATCATCTGTATGTTTCATCTCTATCTCCAAAAACATTACATCAATGCACTTGAAAAAACATTATATGCAAATTGAATGTCCTTTCACCTTTAAAACAAACTTTCATAAAAAATTATTCTTCAATCTCTTCTTTACAAAAATATCTTTCATATTTTGAAACCTTCAATTTGTTCATCTTCCTTCAATCTTTTTATCTTCCTTGCACAAACCATCTTAAAAAAAAGTAAGATCATAAAAATCCTCATTGAAATCAAACACCATTCATTTTCCTCTTGCCTTACAATAAAAATATTTTTCAATTGATTTAATAAAGCTGCCCCGAAAAAAAATTGTCTCTTTGTTCATTTTAGAGCCCTTTCATATTCTTCTCTTCTCAAAAAAAAAATCACCTTCATGAAGAAAAAATTTGCTTCCTAAAAAAATAATCTTTGCTTCAAAAAATCTCTCCACAAGAATAAAAATAACTCTCTTAACAATAACCACAAAATCTGCAACTAAAAAAGATTCTCAAAAAAACATGCTTTAAAATCTTTTTAAAAATACAACCTTTGAAACTCTAACATCTCCACAAAAAAGATTTGAAAGCTTTTTTAAAAATTAGAGCTTTTTAAAAACTATAAAAATATCTTATTTTTAAGGAGATTAAAATACTTAAAAGAAACCCTTTTAAGAAAAGGCCACATTATTCGTGAGAGGAGGAAGAGTTTTTTTTTAAAACTTATGATCCGCCTTTTCAATTTCTAATATAACTATTAATAAGAATTTTGGCACTCACTTTCTTAAAAAAATCTAATGCTCATGAATGGGGCCGGTAATACAATGACATAAACCCCTTTAAGTAGTCACTTAAATGTCTCACAACCTTGAATGGAAGGTCAATTAAAAGGAAAGAGGAGCCTGTCATAAGACTTGTATGTAGATTTCTTTTTTAATGTTAATGATTTATGTCTCCATCTTAATTTTCCTTTGTTATAAATTGAGACTCCTCAGAACCTTGCAGATAGTCTTTTTATGCATTGTTCCTTTAGAACTTAAGTCTTAGGGTATAGATCACAAAGTTATGCGAATTGAGAGCACCATCAACAACCTCGAGAACATCATGAATAACTTGTGAAGCATGAAGTATGAAGCATATGGACTGCATCAAGCATGAAAAAACATATGAATCATGTTCTTATCTTTTGCCAAGAATCATGAAAACATCTAAACCTTGTCTTTCTTACCTTGCTGATCATTATCACCATGACACTTTACCTTTTATCTTAAACAACATTGAACATCTTTCTTTCTATCATATACTGCTACTACAACATCATGATTATGAACACCATAATAACTCATGACATGAATGAACAAACAAGCCCTGCAAATCTGTCAATCATAAATGATACCTTCTATGCATCTGTAAGACATCAATCTGTGTCTGTCATCAACAACTCATCAATATGTTCAACCATCAATTTGTTTTCTACTTTTTTCTTTGGTGGACAACCTGTGAACCAACAAAGACAAGAATGAACCAAAAAACATAAACAAGATATGAACTCCATCAAGCAGCCTGAAATAAGACCATGAACATCATGAAGTAAACAACTCCTAAACTGTGATCACAAAACCATGAGCAATCCCATGATGAAGACTTTGAACATCCACTGATCTTGATGACATGAATCAATACCAACACCCTTTTGACATCAATGACAATCTACTTTCATCAATCTCCCCCTTTGTCATTGATGACAAAACTAATTGATACTTTTTTCTTTCTACCCCTTTTTGACATCTGATGACAAAGACTATTATCTCCCCTTGAGAAAAATAGCTCATAAATAACTTTAGGATGAGACTAGCAAATTATATTGATATCAACTAGCTGCTCACTTATTTCTTGGATCACACTTGTTATCCTTCATACCTACCAAGAATTGAAATACCACTTACCCAGATCTTTGATACTTCTAGCCTCTCAAAATATATTTCCAATTTGTTGTCAAAAACTTATTTTGAGAGCTTTGTCCTTGTTCATCTGATGACATCACATGTGATTGAAGGACAAGCTTTCCAAACAAACAGTCTCTTCAATCATCAACACAAATTTGAAATATGATTATGAAGGCAGAAAAATTAACTCCTGTGACATGACTCATATAAACTTGAACTCCATGTAGAGATATCATAATCACATCAATACTTATGATGAACAAAAATGTAGATTTAACAAGATAAAATCTATTAACCATGTGAAGACTTCTCATTACTAAATTTACAACTCATGTTGACATGATAACCATTCAAGAGATGACCTTGCCAACACCTCCATGACAACAATCATTCTGCAATCACTTTACTTTTGCACACACATCTTGGCATGATAAAGAATGATGACCATCCTAAAAGAAATGAAGACTATCTTGATGAAGACCACCAAGTTGTTCCTGCACTTGACACTTTTGTTTTTAATAGTGTCAAATCTAATATATATTACAATCAACAAGAACTAATGCCTTTTGACTTTATAATTAAAATCAGCCCATCAAGACTATTCATCAACAAACTAATCAAGTACTTCCAGCAACACTACTTTGCAAAACCAAATGCAGAGACAAGTGCTATGAATTGAATTTTTCATTTTCAGCCACCTTTTCCAAAACAAGCTAATATCTTGAGATTGTGAAGTATTGGTTGTCTTAGCAAAGAGATTAAAATGTTTTTGTAAGTATCAACATGATATTGTAGGAGTCAAGGACAACACTGAGAGGGGGGGGTGAATCAGTGTTGTGTGAATTTTCAAATCTTTTTACAACTTCTTGCAAACTTTCTCTTATAGAACAAATAGAGAGGAATACATTAATTATTTGTGCACAAGATTAATAATGAAGGATGTGAAAATAAGCAAAGAACTAATATACACACATACAGATGAAAAACAACATTAAACATGACACATGCTTTTCATGAGTGGAAAACCCTTCTTGGGTAAAAAACCACTCAAAACTGCCTCACTGGCTTAAGTGAAAACCTCACTGGTTACAATGTTTGGAAGCACCAACTTCCAGGAGCACCAACTTCAAGGAGCACCAACCCCTAATACAGAACAAATTAAAAACTCAGAGGGTTTCTTTGTTTCAATACAAATCACTTCTTCTCTCCCATGTGTCTATCCAATGGCCATTCTTTTCATCAACCCAAATCATATACAAAACTCAGATATTCAAAATCAACCCTGTATCCTGATCCACTCAACAACACTGCATATCAATCCACCTGCAAAGCCATTATATACAAGATGACTTTTCATATTTTGTCTTCTCTCCACAATTGTTTCAATCCTTGATATTCTTGCATTTGCAAATACGGTCTCTTCAAATTCTCTGTCTTGCAAATCCATTTTAGTGAGCATAAAACCTTTCATATTCTACAGAAGAAAATTCAATGATCTTCAATATCTTATTTTTGCACTCATTTCTGTAAATGCCTCTTCATATTCAAATTTGTCTTCAATAAAATTCTTGCATAAAAAATCTTCAAAAAAACTTTTCATAAAAAATCATTTTGCCTATGCAAATTCAATCTGCAAAAATAACTCCACCAATTTATCAATCAACCTTCTCTACAATAAAATAATTCAATCTGTGTATCAAAACATAATGAAATGATATTTCATATTCCTCTCAAAAAAACACTTTTCAATTTTCTTCTCTACAAATATTGTCTTCAAAAATAAAATCTTTTTCAATATGCTCTTGCAAAATAACTTCTCCCAATCCATTCATCTTCTTCTTTTGAAAAAAAACAATCTCCAAAATAAACACTTCATATTCTTTTTTTTGCACTTCAAGAACTCTTAAAAAAATTCCTTATTCAAAAGAATAAGAAAAATCCTTGATAAATCTTCTAAATCTGAAGAGAGGATTTAAAAATAGAAAAAAAACATTTTTTAAAAAGAAACTTCAAACTTCACTTTAAAATCTCCTTAAAATCCTCCACTAAAAAGATGCTTTTTTTTAAAAGCCCAAAAAAAAAGGAAATCAAATATTTCTAAATTTAAAAATAAACCCACTTAAGGCTTATTCACGTTCCCTTGAAAAACTTTGGAATCTTTTATGAAACATATTAAAATTTATGATGTTCACATTTAAATAGGGCTCCACATAAATCCGTACCCCTTTTATCATATGCATCAACTCCCCTAAGTCACTCCCCTTCAAATTTATTATTTGAATGTTTTTTCTTCTTTAAAAAAAAAAAAAACTCTTTGAGCTCCCCAAAGTCATTTGATGACTTTTTATAAATAAAGCTCCTCTTTGAGTATGATTATATTCAATGCTTTTAAAAAATATATATATATATTTGAATTTTTTAGCTCTTTTGAAATATGCATTGAATTCCAAAGTCATTGGATGGCTTTTTCTAACAAACAAACTCCCCCTTGAAAATCGATCTCTCCTTATAATATTAAATATGGGTCTTCGAATATAATAAATATTCATGCTCCCCTAAAGTCATTCGATGTCTTTCTCAAATATCTTGATGCCACATGTAGATCAAGTAAAGTCCATGAGTAAATCATGTGTAGATCACAAATGTAAATTCACTGTATGCCTTGAGATCAAGTGAAGTATCATCATCAACACTAATGAAGACTATGCCACTAACCTTCTGTCACAACTATCAACATCAACAAATGAAGATCAAATTTAACTGAGAACAAATGAAGACCATACCATCAAACCACTATCATTTAGAAGACCAAGCCACTGTATACTATTTGCAAATGTAAAAAAAAACATGATGCCATTGTCCTTGTATGATATAGTGCATATTATCAAGACAACATAACTTCTGACCATTGACATCACATGTCACATTGTCTAAATTCACTTTTACCATGAAGATCATTATGAACACCTGGAAGACAAACAATAACTTCATGTACTTCATGTATGATCTAACTTTCACTATGATGTACCTGCATCATTAACTCACACCTTTTTATGACAGTCTACTTCCTTCAGATATGACAAAGATAGAATCATTTATAAACCAAACTCTTTGTAAATTGAGCCATTGAACTAATCACCTGTAGCACTTACATACACATATTGACACACCTCAAACAATATCCTTCCTAAAGAATTTTGGGGATAATTATTAGGACATGAACAACTCCCCCTTACTTCATGTTGTCAATTATCCAACTAATGATGTATCTTGTGCAAGATGCACAAGTTTAGGATCCTTCTTGTTCTGACTTTGTTTTCTTCTCCAAACCTTTATAGGCTTTTTCTTTTCTGTGCTCAAGGTGTCTGCTCTAGATGTCTTCAATTTATTCTTGCAAAATTGTGCCTTGTGCCTAATATTATGACACTTAAAGCATGTGAAATGATAACCAACTAGAGGAGTAAGGGAATAATATCTCTTTGACATGCCAAAAGTACTTCCATAATCATATCTGGAACAATCTTTTTCTATGTGACCAACTTGATTAGAATTGTAACATATTGCATTAGAACTCTTATTTGTCATTTTAGAAAGACTTTTGTTCTTATGCCACTCAACATCATTTCTAGCATAAGTCCTACAATCTCTAGGTCTATGACCATTGCTATGACAAGAATAGCAATAACCATGAAATTGAGAATAATTATACCTTATTGAATGGTATTGCCAGATAGGTGAAGGTATGTTTGTTCTTTCTCTTCCAACATCTTTCTTCTTGTCTTCCTTAGGAGTAGTAGAATAATAATTCAAGTCTCTCTTTTGCCAAGAAGCATTTTTTACTTTGGAATACTCTCCTTCTTCATTAATCTTTTCAAACAACAATTTTTTGTGCAACTTAAAGGAAGCCATTTCTAACTCCTTTCTCAAAGAGACTATTTCTGATTCTAGTTTTAGACACTCACTAGTTTTAGCTTCAAGAACAGATTTCATAAAATCAACAACGCTTTTTGCTTCTTCTATTTATGTCTTCAAGTAATAATCAATTTGTCTAAAGCATTTACTTGATTTCTGAAATCCATAATTAAATTTTTAGCCTCTTCAAGGACTGAAACAACTTTGACCTTACAGACTTTTTGATGTTGAAGTTGATCTTCTAGTTTCTTATTCTCTTTTCTGAGCTGCTTGATTGTATCTGGGACACACAATAATGCACCTACTAAGTCAACTTCACAATCATCTTCATCAACCTCTTGTTCATCTTCATCATTAGTCTCAATGGCAAAGATATCTTTTCTTTCATTAAATTCTTGTTCTCCTTTATTCACAATAATTTCTTCCCTTTTATCAAAATTCTCAATTATTGAACCATTCTTTGTATCAATTATCAGGGGTGACATATGCAACAAATCATTTGTAGACTTAATTGATGCTTGTTTTACCATATTTTGATCGGCATCTTACTTTTCTCTATTTGAAACCTTAATTCTATTCTTCTTACCCATTTTACTCCACTACCAAGACCTACCCAAGCCTATTAGACTTCAAAAAGTGAACATGGCTCTGATACCAATTGTAGGAGTACAGGACAACACTGAGAGGGGGGTGAATCAGTGTTGTATACTTTTTAACTTTTCAAAACTTGACTTAAAAATGTTGTTCAAAGGAATTCACTGAGAACATAGTCATCATGATACAAAAGACCTAAATAAAGATGATCAAATAGTTACAACATAATCAACCATGAAGCAAACACATGACACAGGCATTGATGAGTGGAAAACCCTCAAGAGGAATAAAAACCACTCTTAAAATTTGCCTCACTGGCTTATTTGAATCTCACTGATTACAACAATGGTTGTCTCACTGACAATTAATCATGCCTCACTAGCTACAAAGAGGTCTCATTGACCATACAAGCCTCATTGGCTACAATATTTAGAAGCACCAACTTCAAGGAGCACCAACCCCTAATACATACAAAACAAATTGCAAAGTGTGTAAAAAATGATTGCCACTCAGTCTGATTTGCACCATTATATAACTTGTCTTCTCTTTTGCATATCTCTGTTCAATTACAATATGAATATCAATCTCATTACCAATTCACCTGATACTAAATCAACTGCATATTATCTTCGCAAATTTGTTGCACAAGGAGGTCATCATTTCTGCATTTTTATCCTTACACAAAATCTCTACACAAATTAAATAATATCTCTACAAATTTCTTTAACTTCTTTGCACAAACATGTGTCTCTGCAAATATTAACACATCTCTACAAAACATTAAATCATCTTTATACATACTCCTGATACACATTAAGCCTCACATAAAGCCTCTCATTTCTGCTTGCAAATAAACTTCTATAAAATGTCTCATCTCTGTCTGCATTACAACACACACTATATATATTCAACCTCTATGAACTCATCATCTGTATGTTTCATCTCTATCTCCAAAAAAGTTACATCAATGCACCTGAAAAAAACATTATATGCAAATTGAATGTCCTTTCACCTTCAAAACAAACTTTCATAAAAAATGATTCTTCAATCTCTTCTTTACACAAATGTCTTTCTTATTTTGAAACCTTTAATTTGTTCATCTTCCTTCAATATTTTTATCTTTCCTGCACAAACCATCTTAAAAAAAAATAAGATCATAAAAGTCTTCATTGAAATCAAACACCATTCTTCAATTGATTTAATAAATCTACCCCCAAAAAAAATTGTCTCTCTGTTCATTTTAGATCCCTTTCATATTCTTCTCTTCTCAAAAAAAAAATCACCTTCATGAAGAAAAAATTTACTTCCCAAAAAAGTTATCTTTGCTTCAAACAATCTCTCCACAAGAATAGAAATAACTCTCTTAAGAATAACCACAAAATCTGCAACCAAAAAAGATTCTCAAAAAAACATGCTTTAAAATCTTTTTAAAAATAGAACCTTTGAAACTCTAAAATCTCCAAGAAAAAAGCTTTGAAAACTTTTTTTAAAATTAGAGCTTTTTAAAAACTCTAAAAATATCTTATTTTTAAGGAGATTAAAAGACTTAAATGAAACCTTTTTTAAAAAAGGCCACATTATTCATGAGAGGAGGAAGAGTTTTTTTCTTAAAACTTATGATCGGCCTTTTCAATTTCTAATATAACTATTAACAAGAATTTTGGTGCCCACTTTCTTTAAAAAAACTAATGCTCATAAATGGGACCAGTAATACCATGACATAAACCCCTTTAAGTAGTCACTTAAATGTCTCACAACCTTCAATAGTAGGGCAATTAAAAGAAAAGAGGAGCCCGTCATAAGACTTGTATGTAGATTTCTTTTTTAATGTTAATGATTTATGTGTCCATCTTAATTTTCCTTTGATATAAATTGAGACTCCTCAGAACCTTGTAGACAGTCTTTTTATGCATTGTTCCTTTAGAACTTAGGTCTTAGGGTATAGATCACAAAGTTATGTGAATTGAGAGCACCATCAACAACCTCGAGAACATCATGAATAACTTGTGAAGCATGAAGTATGAATCATATGGACTGCATCAAGCATGAACAAACATATGAATCATGTTCTTATCTTTTGTCAAGAATCATGACAACATCTAAACCTTGTCTTTCTTACCTTGCTAATCATTATTACCATGACACTTTACCTTTTATCTTGAACAACACTGAACATCTTTCTTTCTACCATATGCTGCTGCTACAACATCATGATTATGAATACCATTATAACTCATGACATGAATGAACAAACAAGCCATGCAAATCTATCAATCATAAATGATACCTTCTATGCATCTACAAGACATCAACCTATGTCTGTCATTAACGACTCATCAATATGTTCAACCATCAATTTGTTTTCTACTTTCTTCTTTGCTGGACAACTTGTGAACCAACACAGACAAGAATGAACCAAAAAACATAAACAAGATATGAACTCCATCAAGCATCCTGAAATGAGACCATGATAATCATGAAGTAAACAACTCCTAAATTGTGATCATGAAACCATGAGCAATCCCATGATGAAGACTTTGAACATCCACTGATCTTGATGACATGAATCAATACCAACACCTTTTTGACATCAATGTTAATCTACTTTCATCAAAAGATAACTAAGCTAAAGCATCTTGTAACAAATTTTTCTGACCTAGAAGGTATAATATATCCAATATAGACATGCTAATAGTGACTTTCTTCATATGATCAAGAATGTTGAAAGAAGAACCACTAACCTTTTGTTATATTTTGGAAATAGCAACATTTAATTGTACTTTGGTTGGATGTGATTGAGCTTTCGGCTGTCTTTTATCAATTGTTTGCTATCCTCTTGATAGAATATGAACATTCTGAGATTTAGAAGCTTCAGGTTGACTTTACTGACCTGCAAAATCTTGATTTTTTCCTTTATCGATCTATTGTTGTACTTTGTCAACTTGCTATTTGCTGACATCGGCTTGCTGTTGTAACTCAACAACCCTTTTTTTGACTTGGTATTGGCTGCAATGTAGCATGAAGCATATGGACTACATCAAGCATGAACAAACATATGAATCATGTTCTTATCTTTTCCCAAGAATCATGACAACATCTAAACCTTGTCTTTCTTACCTTGTTGATCATTATCACCATGACACTTTACCTTTTATCTTGAACAACACTGAACATATTGCTTTTTGCCATATACTGCTGCTACAACATCACGATTATGAACACCATAATAACTCATGAAATGAATGAACAAACAAGCCCTGCAAATCTGTCAATCATAAATGATACCTTCTATGCATCTGCAAGACATCAACTTGTGTCTGTCATCAACAACTCATCAATATGTTCAACCATCAATTTGTTTTCTACTTTATGCTTTGGTGGACAACTTGTGAACCAACACAAACAAGAATGAACCAAAAAACATAAACAAGATATGAACTCCATCAAGCATCTTGAAATGAGACCATGAACATCATGAAGTAAACAAATCCTAAACTATGATCATGAAACCATGAGCAATGCCATGATGAAGACTTTGAACATCCACTAATCTTGATGACATGAATTAATACCAACACCTTTTTGACATCAATGACAATCTACTTTCATCAAAAGATAACTAAGCTAAAGCATCTTGTAACAAATTTTTCTGACCTGGAAGGTATAATGTATCCAATATAGACATGCTAATAGTGACTTTCTTCATATGATCAAGAATGTTGAAAGAAGGACCACTAACCTTTTATTATATTTTGGAAATAGCAGCATTTGATTGTACTTTGGTTGGCTGTGATTGAGCTTTCGGCTGTCTTTTATCAGCTTTTTTCTATCCTCTTGACAGACTATGAACATTCTGAGATGCAAAAGCTTCAGGTTGACTTTGCTGACCTACAGAAGCTTGATTTTTTCCTTTATCAGTTTGCTATTGTACTTTATCAGCTTGTTGTTTGCTGACATCAGCTTGCTGTTGTAACTCAGCAACCCTCTTTTTTGACTTGGTATTGGCTGTAATGTTAGTAAATGATTGTTTCTACCCTGGTAACTGATTTACTCCACAAAAATCATTAATTTGCCAATTCATTAAAGGAACATCAGGATTATTATGCTAAGTTTGGGAATCTAGATGATCATCAATATCACTTGCTATATTTTTAGCAGCAGCATAATTATTCTAGATCATGAGTGCCTGAATGACCCCTCCATTCATGCAAGTAGCCTAGTTATGAGGCTGGTTACATTGATAGCACCATACATAATTTTGATCCATGTTATTTTTCATAGGTACAAGCTCTTTTGATGAGCTAACAGCATTGGGATTATACTATTGATTTGGCCTATTGTTATAATTCCTTCTTTGTCCTTGGTAATCTACCTGATAAGGAGGCCTATTTACTTGATATTGGGCTTGGTATGGTCTACTATTTTGATTTTTCTATATTTTGGGACTCATTAAGTCATTACTAACAGTCTGCAATAACTTTACTATATTTTGTTGATTATCCTTAAGCTCTTGTATATCAGAATGGATTGGATCAGCATTATTCTTTATAGTTGTTTGATAGCCAAAGGCTAGTATAGTAGGTATTGATGTAATGGGAGGCATTGAAATTGGCATTAAGGGCTAAATGTCAGGAAATATAGGCATAGGTGGCCTTGGTGCAATTTTGTTAGCTTGAATTAAACTATTTTCACCTCTAATAGCAATATCAAATGCACCTGGTAAAGTATCTCCACCCATTGATTGAATCATAACAACAATATCACTATTCAAGGCTCTAAGATAACATAGAAATCCATGCTCAAGTGAAGGTCTTACCATTCTGGAATTTTATTCCAAGTCCTTTGAAATATGAAATTAAAATCTGACATCTACTTTTGTGGAGCCCTCTTGATAGTTGTCATTTTCTCAACAAGTGATAAATGATCTGACTTATCTTGAAATTATCCATTCAAAGCACTTCCTAACTCATCCCATTATGTAATAGAATTAACTCTTAATCCTCCAAACCATTGAATAGCTTTACCTTTCAAAGATACTACTAACAACCTTATTGCTACATTTTCTTATGTGATATTGTGGACACCACATAAGGATACTATATCTTTGATGTGTTCTATCGGTGTGGTTCCATCTTCACCAATGAAAATAGGTAGACTTTTCAGTGTAGCTACTGGTATATCATCTTGCTGCAAATTTAATTGGATACCCCCATTAAAGGTCACAAATGGCTGATTTATAGGTGGTAGTTGGGTTGACATCTGAACAACAGGTACTTGTATTGGTATCTCTTGGAAAATAGGCTCTTCTCCTTCAAGCTCTTCCTCTTCTTCTTGTAAGATAGGTTCCTCTCCTTGAAGTTCTTGAAAAATAGGTTACTCTCAGAAAATAGGTACCTGTTCTCTTGGACTTGCTGGTGGAGAACTGTGAGGTACTGATGAAGAACTTGCAAATAAAGGATTTTGGTGAGAAGCAAACTAAGAATGTGAATTTAGTAGATTTGGTACTGTTGTACTTGCTGACTTTACCACTCTATTTGCTTTAACCCTCCTTTTTGGTGGTGATAGATTAATAGGCTTCTTTTTAGGATCTTTACTTGATCTTGTTTGGTACTTTTTTATAGGCCATAAAATATGATCTATCAAACCAAAAAATTAGAGTCACCAGATACTTGAAATAAAACCCTAAAAGGTTGTAAAATCTATTGATCATACCAAAACAACAGAAAAATAAGTTCTTTTTTGAACTAAAAATCAGTTCAAAGTCCCACCGGGCATGCCAAAAATTGTTATCCTGTAGGGTTGCACATGTTATTCAAAGTCGTGAAGCTCAACAATTTTGTGTACAATGGGATCAAACTCAAGCTATGGGTGACCTATAATGAACTTAAACCTCTAGATTATGGGCTAGTTCCCTTGTAATTTTCAAATGGGTTAATGATTTGGCAGGAAAAGGGTTGAAAAGTCCTACTAAAAAGCACTAAAACTGTAACTTTAAAAGTGTGGTGATGCACCTAACTTGATGAAAAACTACAACTCTAATTCATAATAAATCTCAGAAAAATCTGTCCACACAACTCACTTTGGCAATATGACCACCAAAATGTTTCTAAGAGAGGCTGGAAATAAATTTCTTCTTGGAGGAAAACATGGTTCTCACAGCATGAAAGAAAATAATTCCAATTGCACAACCTAAGAGCTGTGATTTTTACTGCTATTTAATGCATGCGAGTATAAATGAGACAATAATTTTAAAGGTTTTGATATTAAACACAATAAAATCTCATCAAATCATTCATAAAGATAGCACAAATGAGAAGGTAGACACTTGATTCTACTGAAAAATAAAGTAAACACTTGCATAAAATGATAGAATAAAACCTGTAACCTGTTCTAATCTATAAATCTACAAAAGTTGAGTTACAAACACTCCTCTCTACAATGTGTAAGAGAGCAAAAAGGCAAGAACTAGAAAAACATAAGTTTTTCTCATAATATATAATCTACTCTCAAAGAGACCTAGAAAGGTCAACTGCAATCAACTACCTCTAAAAATATTCCCTCCAAAACTGATCCATGAGCAAGCATGAAAATCCCTAAAAAATAAGGTCCTAACTACAGAAAAAGAAGCCAAAATAGCTTCAAACTGCCTCTCAAACTCAGTTTGACCAAGTGGTGGACCAAACTCTTCCAATTTTGACCAAAAATCATGTAAAGAACTCTAGGAAATCTTAGTTAACTCCATCTCCTGATTTTGCATGAATTTGGGATGAAGAAACAAAGTAAAAGAAATAATAAAGTATTCAAAATGATTTACTTTATTATTTATTATAGACTTGTCTATTTTCACCATCTTTACATTTCTATGATAAATAATAAAGTAATTTATAGTTCATTAGTTTATTATTTATTTACAATTGTTTATCCATTTCTAAATCATGCAAAAGAATAATAAACTCCTTATATCTCCGTTTTGGTCTCAATATACAATTACATTATGCATGCAAAAACACTCTCTTTGACTTGTCTAAATTTCACCTTTATGTCTCCCATGCACAATCAGGATCTCTTTTAAAAATATATCCATCATGCATTCACATGGCTATATGCATTATTTTGATCCTTATAACTCCCTTATACATGATGCATATTTTCACTCATTTTCAAAATTCATAGTCATTTATACCTTATGTCTCCCATGCATCACATATTCAAAACACACCTCATGACTCCATGCAAACATGCATCATACCTTTCCTTGCATTATTTCTTTTACTTTTGAAAGAAAACCCTTATGACTCCCATGTAAAAATATCACCTCACCATGCATTATTTCTTTTTGCATCATATTCAACATAATAAAACACATTATAACTCCATGTAGATTAAGACCTTAAGTCTTACCTTTGCATCATTGTTTTTTGTTGACTTTGAAGAAGAATAAAAAGAAAGTCATGATAGCCCTTTCAGGCCCCATTGGCATCATTAGGATTTGTTGATTTGTCAAGTCTTGACCATAAGCCTATTGTGGATAACAATTATTATACAAAAAAATAGTCAAAAAACAAAAATCACGAACTAGGTCATTCGACCAAAAGGGAGAAGAAACCCTAAAAATATAATTTGTATTTTGATGCTTTTGATGGAGCTCTGCCTACAATGCCATGGAAGTTAGTGTTTGAGGCAAAACTCTCCATCTCTTTGTTGTTCCTAAACATTTCCTTAAAGATTATGATAGAAAAAATAGAAGGTAATTTTGGTAACAGACACTGCTCTTGTCATTGATGACAACAAGGCTCAAAGATCTCATTAAGACACATCTCTAGAAGATCACATTAGAATTCAGGTCCAGTTGGAAAAAATGGCTAAGTATGGATATGCACAGAGTAGAGGACAGTAAGTTGGATAGTATGCCTCCACAGATGATGATCTAGTAATGTGATTCAGGTATGATGTTCTTAATTGGTTGATAGTATTATGCTCCAGAGATCAAGTCCTGACTTCCTCTGGAAGTCACCTTGAAGAAATGTCTAAGTCCGAGTAAGCAAAGGTATCACAGGAACAGTGAATACGGTATAATGTAGTGGTCCACATTCCTCCACAGATAAGTATTTTGTTATGCGGTTCTAAGATGGTATAAACACATATATGAGGTGTCTAAATCTAGATTTGTGAGGCTTTAACATCACCAGATAGATAGTTGAAAGCTACTGAGTATCATATTGGCAAGAGACATTGTGTGGCTTCATGAGTATTGTCATTGATGGCAATAAAGTCCATCCCACACATCCGTAGGACATGGTATGTCTATACCAGAAGTCAGATTGAAGAGTATTTTGGTCTAGTGACCAAGAATAAAGCATGCAACAAGGTCTGACAATTAGGTTTGGATCTCTCAGAGGAAGTATCTCAGTAAAGTGTGGACTTGGGGAAGTCAAGAGGAGTACCTTGACTAATAGATTCTAGGGATTAAGCCTTCGGTGATGAAAGAGTGAAGAGATATGAGAACCTAAGTATTGGGTCCCTGTTTGGCAGAGTAGACTGAGGAAGAACTGACTGGTAAAGCATCAGACCTTAATCCGGATGAGATATTGATGGTGATCAAGGTTATTAAGGTATCATTCATGATTGACTGACATGATTGATGACTTCTATAACTATCTTTTTGATACGCATCACTTAGTAAGCATGGATTCAGCCGACAGACTAGAGTTTGGAAATATCTTGAGTTTTCTGAATGCTGACTAGAAAGATGATTGAAATCATTGATGCGAATATATATACCAGATTGATTTTAGTATGAAGTTGTGTGTGGTGTATTGTGTAGTGCGAAGAAGAGCAGAGAACAGTGTGGAAATAGAGATAGAGGTCTAGTATGTGACAGAACATCAGCACTAAGGCAGAGGAAGAATGAAGTGCAGTAGATCAGTATATTGAGCTTAACCAGAACTGAACCTAAGCATATGTGGATGCTTCTCATCCGTTCAAGTACCTAGTTTCCTTCTATAAACTATTGTAGGTAGTGAGCCTCTTGTGAGTAGTGCACTTAGGCAGTGAGCCCTAATTGGCAAGTGCCATTTTCTACTACCTTATTCTTATAATAGAGAATACAATCTTGGGTTAATCACCCCATGGTTTTTTCCCTTAACATGGTTTTCCACATCAAAAATATTGTGTCATGTGTGTTGAGTTTATTTCTTCTTCCATGGTTATGTATGCTTATATGATTTGATATTGCACTAATTGTTAAAGAAGAAAAGAAAGTCAATTAATTGAAGATAACTGATTCACCCCCCCTCTCAGTTATCAACAATTGGTATCAGAGATAAGTTCCTCTAGACAGAGCCTAACAACTTGAGGAAGATCTGGGAATCTCAATGGATATGTATGGTATGAGGGAACAACTTTAGTCTGCTCTAGATGATCTTGATCAATCTCACTTTGAAGTCAATGAGTTGAGGGAAAGACTCAAACAAGCTAATGATTTCATAAATGAACTCAAAGAAAAACTAAGTATCTCAATGAAGAAAAGAAAGGAACTTCTTCAACAATTAGCAAGTCAAAATGAAGCCAGTGATACTAATGAAGATCTAAATGAGAAAACCAAGTTATGTGAGAAGTTATCAAAAGAGGTCATTATGGTAAGACATGAAATGGAATCAGGAGTTATGAAATTCACCCAAGAAATTGAAGAGAAAAGAAAGACTGAAGATAATCCAAAACAATCTCTCAAGGAGAAATTAGAAGACTGCCACAAAATGGATAGAATAATCAGGCATTTGGAATCTAATCTTGAAGAAGCTAGAGACAATGAAGAACAACTTGAGAATTAGATTGACATTCTAAAAAGGGATCTTCAAACAACAAATGAATACAAAGAGAAATTCAAGATAAGCTCTGCTTAACTTGAAGTTCTTCTTGAAAGACAAAAGAGGGTAGATGACAAGCAAGGCTTCGGGTATGAGAAAGGTTAAAGCTCCGGATCCAGTCAGAACTCTGGATTAGGAAATCCAAGGAACATGCTTAGAGGACCTCCGATAAGGCAACCAAATGCTCAAAGATATCCATCCTTCAATGGATACTACCACAATTGTAATAACTTTGGTCATAAAGCAAATCAGTGTAGACGAAGAATGAATCAGACTAATTCATCCTTCCTCGGACCATGTTTTAACTGCAAAAGGTATGGTTACAAATCCCATGAGTGTAGAAATATGCAAATGAACAATTCATTCAATGGTAGATGCTTTGCATGCAATAGAATGGGATATATGGCTAATCAGTGTAGATCAAGAGGATATCAGTCAAATATGCAAAGAAATGTTGTTTGCTACAATTGCAATAGATCTGGTCATATTACCAAATTATGCAGAAGTAAGAATCAGGACAAAAAGGGTCCAGTACATCATAATCAAAACCAAGACAAAGGAAAAGGAAAAGTGAATGTGGATGAAATTCAAACGGAGATGAACAAGATTTGGGTGAAAAGGAGTATAGAAAATGTTGGGGATGGATCCACACCAAAATATGGTGCCGATATCCCTTCCAAAAACTAAATAAATGAGCTCTAGCTCAGGGGGAGTCACAAAAGAAAACAAGTTCCCCCAGCTAGTCAATTGGTGCCTAAAATTGGTACATGGAAAGTTGTAGATTAAAGGGTTCTCAGAGAAACATCTATATAAGCCTTGGTAAAGATATGGAAGATCCGCAAGAAATTTAGAAGAGGTTAATCTACCAAGATTGATCCGGTCTAACAGTCATCTGGTAAGAACAGGATTTTCATAGTTAGATCTAGTATGATTCAAAATTGAGGAATCTTGATCTATGGATAGATAAAATGATTGGAGAAAGGAAGATAGATTGTTAATAATCACCAAGAATAACTCTAAGTGCATCTTAGTGATCCAGAGAAGACCCTTCTCAGAATGAGGAGAACAAGGCAACTAAAATAACTTAAGTTGCACATAAATATAAGGGTTTTCTTATTAAACATTTGCATATTTACATTCAAAAAGAAGAGAGAAGGAGCTCTGCAACAAAGTTATCTCAAACCTCTCAAAGATCAACCGCAGAGGTTGATTCATCAGCAATTTGATCCAGCTCATATTATGAACCCTAGAAGCGTAAAAGGTATTCTCCACTCTTGATTAACTCTCTCTGAATCTTTTGAAATGGCTACTCTAAATGTTGTGAAGATCACTGATAGGCCGTGCCCTAAATTCAAGAAACATCCCTACAAATCTCTAGAAGTTGATCCCCTAGGCACCTTTTCAAGCATTCTACATGGGGTTTTGCATGTAGAAGATGTTAGTGTATATATTCATGCAAACATTGAGGAATTTGAGGAATCCAAGCTAATGGATATCTATCACAAATAGTTAATAGATGATTCTTTTGAACTCAAACCTCAGTACAAGGCTATCCGGGACAAGCATTTTGGACATTGCATCCATTTCCCTTGATTTCCAGAAGATGAATGGGTCTGATATGTTCTGAGTAGAATACATGACAACTTTATGTGGTTGATGAGACCATTTAAGATAACCAAGGATGCCATTAGGGCAGTTACCGGATTGCACTCATCCGGTGGGTTACCTTCTCTCAAATCTGTCAAGAATCAGATATTGAGTGAGGCAACAAGATCAAAATTTGACAAGAGAGCAATGACAATAGAAGATATCACTGATCCGGATATCAAGTTTGCCTCCATGATAATTGGTTACAAGATATACCACTCTAGCAGGGAAAATTTAGTACCCAAAACTATAATTTACACTACTTACCAGATATTAAGGGAGAATATAGATTATGATCTTTGTAAACTTCTTCTAAGCCAACTGTTGGAAAACCTACAAAATATCAAGAAGGACAAGAAAAACTCATTCAAGTATGGTGGGCTAATACTGTGTTTGTTCTTTTACTTTATGAATGAGCTTCCTGGATCCAGTGGTTGGATGTGGCAAAATGACAGACTAGTAGCCATACAAATCAGAGATTATATGCATGGAATTGGTGATGCCAAGGCACAGAATACAACACTCTAGGGCTACTCCAAGAGATTTCAGAGTATGATGCAAGCCAGATATAGAATTCCCCAATCACTAGTTGAAAAGTATAAGGATACAATATGCTTTATGGTAGAAACTAATCAATGCCTAATGGAGATAGTAGAGCCAAGGATAGTCTGGATCATGCCAATGGGGTATGAAGTTGATGAGAAAATTCTAGAGCTGCATATCCAACATCTGCTAAGTCAGCCCAAGGATCCTAAGGCAAAAAGGTTTGGAACCTACCAAGAGTTGAGTGTAAAAGTTCATGTTGAACTTAGACAGCCAGAGATCAAGAGAAAAGTAAGAAGGGAAGTAGAAGAATTTTCCAAGAGGCATGGAATATCAAAAGAGGCACTTGATGCAAATAGAGAGAAGATGGAAAGGGTAGAGAAAGAAAGGCAAGAAACTGAAAAAGAAAGTGCTTCAGTGCAAACCCCTTACCGAACCAGATCCTCCAAGAGCTCTACACCTGCCACCTCTAAAAGCCAAAAGGCATCAAAACCAAAAGCCCAAACATTCGGAAAGGGAGAGAAGAGAACAAAGAAAAAGGAAACAAGATCCTATAAAAGTCAGAAGGATGATGAAGAAACTAAAACTGATGAGGAAGTCAAGAAAATGAAGAAAAATAAGAAAACAACTAGTGAACCCTCTGCCGGTCAAGGCAAAGAAGAGAAGGCAGAGGAATTTGTTGAAAAGCCTACTCTCTGCATTGATGATATCATCAAATCAGTCAATGTGGAAGGGAACCTAAAACCAATGACTGAGTTCTATGATGAATATAATGAAGCTAACCAGAAGATCTTGCAAGAAGCTACAGTCAGGTATCTGAATATCTATAATAAGGCATTTATTGAAATCATATCTCTAATTCCTAAAATCCTAGAGAAGGAACTAGAAATAAAGAAGAACAATGCCAAGGCAAATGACCTTGAGATCTGGGAATAGATAGCTATTCAGCTCTATCCTTTAATCACTTGGAAGCAAATGAATATGATCTTCAAAGATTGCAAGGATGAGTTCCAGAGCAACGCTAGAATGAATCAGCTTATGCTTGGAGAGACTGACAAAGTGGCAAAAGAAATAAAATACATCCTTCAGAAAGCATACAAAAGATTCAGTATTCCTATTATAGAGGACATAAGTGATGAACCTTTTGATGTCAAAGGACTAAGCATATCAAAGGAAGATCCTAAAAAGGAAATTGCTAAAGAATCAAAGGAGTTAAGTTAGGAGAAGACCAAGGACCTAGATTCCTCTGTTCTGGAAGAGGAAGTCCATGAACAAGTTAATATCTCTCATCCAGATTCCCCAGTAGACTTTGGATCTAAAGGAGAAGAAAGAATAGAGGAGAAAATCAGTTAAGAAGAAGAGGTGAAGGAAAGAAAAGAAGATCAAACAGAGAAGACCCCAGGAGATAGTTTTGAGACTACAGAAGGAAAGAAGACTCTATCTCTAGCAAGAGACACTGTAAAAACTGCTAAAGATTTCTTGAACAAAGAAATGATGGAGATTGATGAACCGGAACTGCTTCAAGGACCATTCAATTTTGACTCCCTCTCCCTGGTTCAAACAATGAAGATAGCTTCCTTTGCCCAAGCAAAGGCAAAAGAAAAACTCTTGAAGTCTCACATAGAAGACTGTGAGCTAATAGAAGTTGCATCTGGTGTGTTGGAAAAGATCATGCCATCCTTTCAGAAAGATCTTTTGGCTTCTTCATCTGGTAACTTAAAATCTCTTGTAAATTCTGTTAATACACATTTTGATTCCTTAGAGAAGTCAGCTGAAGAAAAGGTCCAGAAGGAGTTTTTGGGAAAAAGATTCTCTAAGATACAAGGATTTATAACCAATGATAGGAGAAATATGGATATTGGAATAAAGAGCATAGAAAATGCTCTTAAAGATGGCAAAGAAGTATATAAATTTTGTTTATCCTGGTCTAAAGTGACAAAGGATATTGAGAAGAAAGTGAAAGAACAAGAGGATAAACTGTCAAGCTTCTCTCATAATTTTGATCCTCTCACCACATCCATAATAAACCAGGAATGTTAGACTATTGCAGTCATAAATGAGATAAAGAAGCTTGAGAAGGAGAGGAAGAACATAATAAGTAGGATGGGTGAACTTAGAGGGATGATTATCCCTAAATTAGAGGCCATGCATGAGGCCCTAACTGATGCTCAAACCACAGCCCAGACCAGTGATCTGATAGATCTAAAGAGGGCAGAAGCTTTTGAATTCTTGTTGAGTGGTCACATCTCAATTTTGGATAGGATGAAGTAGAGTTAGGCAACATAATTTGTCCAATTAAAGACAACTTTTGCAGATATACTTCAATATATGTAAGTATAACATGTATATATACTTATGCGGCTAAGAATAGTTAGATTTTTGCAGATTTTTGGTGTGCAGATTCTACCCTTTGCCATTGATGTCAAAGATAGAGTGAGTAGTAGTGAAAAATGTGGAATCTAGCTAAGGGGGAGCTCCGGAAAAGTGTACATGAGAACAGAGCATCAGCCAAGGGGGAGTATAGTGTGACACTTAGTCATTTTTCACTAAGTGTTGCCATCAATGCCAAAAGGAGAGATTGTTGGCAAGAGACACTGTGTGGCTTCATGAGTGTTCTCATTGATGGCAACAAAGTCCATCCCACACATCCACAAGACATGGTGTGTCTATACCAAAAGTTAGATTGAAGAGTGTTTTGGTCCAGTGACCAAGAACAGAGCATGCAGCAAGGTCTGACAATCAGGTCCAGATCTCTCAGAGGAAGTATCTTAGTAAACTGTGAACTTGGGGAAGTCAAGAGGAGTACCTTGACTGATAGATTCTAGGGATTAAGCCTTTGGTGATGAAAGAATGAAGAGATATGACCACCTAAGTATTGGGTCCCTGTTTGGTAGAGTAGACTGAGGAAGAACTGACCAGAAAAGCATTAGACCCTAATCTGGATGAGATATTGATGGTGATCAAGGTTATTAAGGTATCATTCATGATTAGCTAACATGATTTATGACTTCTATAACTATCTTTTTGATACGCATCACTTAGTAAGCATGGATTCAGCTGACAGACTAGATTTTGGAAATATCTTGAGTTTTCCGGATGCCAACTAGAAAGATGATTGAAATTATTGATGTGGATATATATACCAGATTGATTTTGGTATGAAGGTGTGTGTGGTGTATTGTGTGTGCGAAGAAGAGCAGAAAATAGTGTGGAAATAGAGATAAAGGTCCAGTATGTGACAGAATAGTAGCACTAAGGCAGAGGAAGAATGAAGTGTAGTAGATCAGTATATTGAGCTTAACCAGAACTGAACCTAAGCATATGTGGATGCTTCTCATCAGTTCAAGTACCTGGTTTCCTTCTATAAACTATTGTAGGTAGTGAGCCCTAATTGGCAAGTGCCATTTTGTACTACCTTATTCTTTTAACAGAGAACACAATCTTGGGTTAATCACCTTGTGGTTTTTTCCCTTAATAGGGTTTTCCAAGTCAAAAATATTGTGTCATGTGTGTTGAGTTTATTTCTACTTCCATGGTTATGTATGCTTATATGATTTGATATTGCACTAATTGTTAAAGAAGAAAAGAAAGTCAATTAATTGAAGAAAACTGATTCACCCCCCCTCTCAGTTATCAACATATCAGCATAGCACTTGGTAGAGTCTAACTGTGACAAAGTCCAAGTTCTGATGGTCCGCATTTCTCCACAAGATGATATCATGCCTTGTAGTTCTAAGGGTAAGCTTGGGAATGTATGAAGAGTCCTTGATATGGTTTTGGAAGTGTTCTATGATCTGCAATAAAAGATGTAAGTCTACAGATGAACCTCCTAAGCATGGTCTTAAGGAACAAGCTGACTAGTATGATAAATCATTAGGCGGAGGAGAGAAATTATGTGAAGGATCTACTTAAGTGATTGATTGATTAGAGCCAACATATAAGAACATGTTTGGGTAAAGAGTTGGGTCTGCATAACATATAGTGCATTGGATTGTGCTGACAAGCTACACCTTTATATGAACACATTTCATTTCTTGGATGCCGACCTAATTGTGGATCAAATCATGATGCTGATATAAAAAATGTGATGAAGTTCATTTTGTGAGTGTGCGGAGGTGTGTGTGATTGATGCGAGTATGTGAATATTAGAGAAGAGTTAGAAGATTAGCAGTGATGAAGACTTGGGATTCAGAATTTAGTTGCTAAATGACTACACCCTGGCATAGTGATAGATGCTTATGCAGTATTCAGTTTTCATGTGCAATTTGCTTTGTACTTGGAAGTAAGCTTTCTTCATCAAGGTAGTGAACTGCCAATAGGGTTTAACAGCCTTCAGAGTTTAATATCCCTTCTTGTAATCTTGCTAGATTTAGGGTTGAGGTAGTGAGCCTGCTAGACCTAGTTGTACTTCATAGCAGTGAGCTAATATGTTTTAGGCCCATGGAGTGACCAAGCCTGAAAATCATTATTTGTAAATATTGCAATATATATATGAGAGTTAATCCTCTCCATGGTTTTCCCCATTTTAGGTTTTCCAAGTAAAAATCTTGGTGTCCATGTGTCATGTTTTTATGGTTGTTGTTCATGTGTATGTTGTGCCTTTGTTTAATTAATTTTGGGAAATGGTTGAAATTTAAAGTGCACGAAAAGATTCTTGGAACACTAATTCACCCCCTATCAGTGTTCTTGATATTCAACAATTGGTATTAGTGCAAGGTTCCTTTGAAATAGTTTAACAACTTGAGGAAGATCTTGGATAGTGTGATCATGGCAGCAAGAAGATATGAAAATTATGAAAGCTACCAGCAACTAGAAGTAGCTCTTATGGATACTGGAAACTCTAAAGTAGATGTCAGGGATCTAAAAGAAAACTTGTAACAAGATGATGAATGCATCTTAAAACTAAAAGAGTAATTCAAGAAATTCAAAGAAAAATACAAATAAGTTAGTGGCCAATTGTTATCAGCAAATGAAGCCCTGAATGATTTGGAAGCAGAAGTTATAGAAAGAATAAGAGTAAAAGATGATCTAAATTTAATTGTGAAGAACATATTAGAAGATTGTGCAAAACTCGAAAAGGAAATTGCAAATCTAAAAATAGACTTGGAAAAGGCCAAAAGCTTTGAAGAAAAATTTAAGATAAGTACCACAAAGCTTGATGAAATTGTTAGAATTAGGCTAGACAACTGAGAGGGGGGGGTGAATCAGTTGTCCCAAAACTTTATCATTAGCAACAATATCACTTAAAACTGATTAAACATTTAAAGTTGAATCATCAACACATGAGTAGAAACAAATAAACACACATGACACAATGTTTTTTAACATGGAAACCTGGTTAAGGGAAAAACCATGGTGGGGGTTAAGCCACAAAAATTATAATCTATTAAAAGTATTACAATTGGGAATGCATATATATTTGGGCTCACTACCAAGAGCTCACTGCCCAAAAGAAGGCTCACTGCCTATAAAAAGAAGATTACAATGAGTTTGAACTGATAATTAGCATCTACCAATGCAAAGATACAATTCTAATTAAGCACACAATACTGACTTGGCACACTTCATCCTCACTCTACCCTATTTATTGTTCTGCTAACATCTAAACCTTAGATCTTTTCCCTTTCCACACTTATTCCATAGTCTCATCACACAGACACGTAAATCACTTAAATCCATCGACTATATATATCCGCATCATGATATTCAATCACTTTTTAGTCAGATTCAAGAACACTTAGAACTTTGTTGAAGACTCTGCTCTGTCGGCTAAATCCATGCATACCTTGTAACGCGGACCAAAACTTGCATTCACAAATCATCAATCACGTCAGCCACTATCACTAATCATCACAAATCATCCAACTGCCAACTTGCATTTATTTGGAACCAAGATCAATTACAAGGTCAACCTATTTTTCTGTTGTCTGCACTATCAAACTGTAACCCCATACTTAGAGACAAATAAATTTTGAATCCTTCATCACCGGAGGTTAAAATTCTAGATTTAGATTGCCTTGACAATCCTTATGACTCCTTCAGATCCACAACATACTTTGATTTATCACCGGAGAGATCTGGACCAAGATACTAGACCCTGTCACATGCTCTGTCTCTGGCTACCCGGACATAGATAAATTTTGATTCTAACTTCCGGTATGAACAAATTATGTTATACGGATGAGTGGAATAGTCTTAGTTTCCATCAATGACAACACCTATCATGTGAAGGAGTGTCTCTTGCCAACAATCTCCCCCTCTGGCATTGATGGCAACACTTAATGAAAAATGACTAAGTGTTACTCCCCCTTACTCTACACTCTTATGCTCTCCATTGATTTTGGAGCTCCCCCTTTGTTGGATTCCTCTTTTTTCACTATTCTTCACTTCGCCTTTGACATCAATGGCAAAGGATGGGGTTTGTAAGCCAAAATTCTCAAAAAATTTGTATACAGTACCACAATGTATATCCAATCATTAAGTTATATTTACATGAACTTGAGAATATCTGCAAAACTACTTTTCAATTGCTCAAGTTCAGAGGCCCAACTTCTTTTCATGCCATCCAAAATTGAGATGTGTCCACTTAGAAGAAATTGTATACTTTTGCTTTTGTCAGATCTGAAGAATCACTTTTCTAAACTATAGTTTTCACTTTTCTAAACTATAGTTTGAGCTTCTGATAATGCATTAAACATTGTTTCTAACTTGGGGGCAATCAATCCTCGGAGCTCACACATTCTCTTCACAATATTACGTTTTTCTTTAACAAGATTCTTTATTTCATCAATCAAGCTTATTACTTGACATTCCTGACTTATAGGAGAAATTCTTAGAGGATCAAAATTTTGAGATAGACAATTCTTGTTCTTGCTCCTTTATCTTCTTCTCAATATCATTACTGACTTTGGGCCAGGATAGACAAAATTTTT
This sequence comes from Cunninghamia lanceolata, assembly GCA_027924645.1. Classification (NCBI taxonomy): domain Eukaryota; kingdom Viridiplantae; phylum Streptophyta; class Pinopsida; order Cupressales; family Cupressaceae; genus Cunninghamia; species Cunninghamia lanceolata. The sequence continues at coordinate 2,261,279 of BSBN01000892.1, forward strand.
ATATATCACCTCCATCACTTAGAGCATTTTGAATACTCTTTATACTAATACCAAGTATCATCCTATCATTCCTTATTAGGCTCTTTATTTCACTAAATTTATTATCCAAAAATTCATTTATGAATTTAGTCTCTGCAGACTTCTCAAAAGACTCAAAATGTGTACTTACGAAATTTACAAGATTCTTCAGATGTCTGGAGGGAGAGTTAGATGGATTCTTTTGGAAGGTTGGCATTATCTTTTCCAATACATAGGATGCAAGACTTAACAACTCACTGTCCTCTATGTGAGATTTCAATATCTTTTCACTTTCTTTGGCTTGTGTGAAGGATGCTATCTTCATCATTTGGACTAAGGAGAGAGTATCCAAGTTGAGTGGTCCTTGAATCAATTCTAGTTCATCAAACTCTAGCATCTCTTTACTCAGAAAACTTTTCACTACATCTGCAGTGTCTCTTGCTACCATTTCTAGACCACTTTTCTTTCCTTGAGTTTTCACAGTATTAGGACTATCAACATTTCCACCATCTTCTTTTGCTTTATCTTCCTTATCTTTGACTTCTTCTTTTGCTTCACTTTTCTCTATGTTATCTGTAGCCAGATTCTTTCCTTTGACCATACTATTTGCAGTCTGTTCCTGAGGATCTTGTGTAGCAGCAATATTCTCAACATTATTTTCATTTCCAGAGTTTGGTCCACCATCTCTATATCTTCTTTGTTTATTTGTTCCTCTTTAGGAACATAAGAGTAATCAACCTTAGTTTTTTTCTCATTAGTTTTCATCTTTTCAATAGCTGGGATTGATGAATCAATCCCATCATCAGTCTCCTCCTCAACAAATGGAAGATTGTGTCTCTTCAATGCACTTAGAAGTATTTCTTATGTTTCTTTGACTATTTGGTCCAATTCTCCAAGAATTAGTTTGTTCATTCTCTTCTTTCTCTTGAATTCATCCTTCACTTCTTTGAATATCATATTCATTTGAACTTGAGTGATCTGAGGGTATAGTTTTATCAATACATGCTCTCTAATCTCCATATCCTTGCTTTTTGCATTTTCTTTCCTCAACTCCAAAATGTTTGCAAGACTTGGAGGGATCTTAGAAGTTATTTCAATCAGTGCCTTATTATAGATATTCAGATATCTAATAATTGCTTCCTCTAACACCCTCTTATCTGTGTCACTGTATTCATCATAAAATTCAGTCATGGGTTTCAAATTTCCATTTGTAGTGAATGATTTTATTACATCTTCCACGGAGATTGTGGGCTTCTCAACATATGTATCTGTCTTCTGCCTTTTGCTTTCTTTTTTTCTTTCGGAGGGCTTCTCCTTAGTCACTTTGGCAGCTTTTGTTCCAAAGGCTTTCAACTCCTTTACCTCAGCATCAGAATTTGTTTCTTCTTCATCAACTTTTGTGCTCTTATAGGTTCTTGTGGCCTTTGTTTTCACTCTTTTTCCTTCTTTTCTAGATGATTTGCCTTCTGGTATCTCAGGATTGGTAGGTTTTAGAGGAACAGGGATAGTAGTAGAGCTTCTAGTAGTCCTTTATGTGGAGGGAGATCCTATCGAAGCACTTCCTTGTTTCTTATCCTACTTCTCCTTCTTAGCTTTTTTAGTTCTTTCCCTGAATTGCCTCATGGCTTCCTTTGTGAGACCAAGATTCTCAGCCAACTGCTCAACTTCTTTCTTACTTTTTTGTTGGTTTCAAGTTCTCTGAGCTTAGTATGCATTTTTAAACTTAGCTTCTCATATGTCCCAAATCTTTCAACTATTGTGTCTTTTGTCTTGCTTAGAAGATGTTGAGCATACATATTCAAGATTTTTCCATCTACTTCATACCCCATGGGCATGATCCAAATAGTTCTAGGTTCAATTGCTTCTGTTAAGCACTAATCAATGTCAACCATAAAGCATATTTCATTCTTATACTTCTCAACAATTGTTGTAGGGATTCTTTCCCTTGAATGCATCATACTCTGAAAGTTCTTAAAGTATCCCCAGATTGTAATTTTCTATGTTTTATAGTTACCAATGCTGCATAGGTGATCTCTGATCTGAATAGCAACTGCTCATCATTAGTCCAATGCACACCCTTTACTCTAGGTACTTCATTCATATAGTAGAAGAACACACATAAAACCACTGTACCAAATTTAAAAGTGTTTTTCTTATCTTTCTTGATTTTTTTCAAGTTCTCAATTAGCTAGTTTAGTAACAACTCACATAAGTCATAATTTGCATTTTTCTTCAACATTTGATATGTTGCATATATAGTAGTTCCAAAGACTGCATTATTTCTACTAGAGTGATAGATCTTGTAGCCAATCACCATGGAAGAAAACTTCACATCCGGTTCTATAATGTCATTTATGGTCATAGCCCTCTTATCAAATTTTGCACTAGTTGCATCAATAATAGTTTGGTTTTTCATAGATTTCAACATGGGTAATCCACCGGTTGAGTTTAACCTAGTCACAATTCTGATAACATCCTTGGTAATCTTGAATGGTTTTAACAGCCATATGAATTCATCATTCATCTGACTCAAAACATATTAGACCCATTCATCTTCATCAAATGTTGGAAACCCCATAATCTGAATAAAATGTTTATCATGCAGTGCCTTATACTCAGGTTTAAGATTGTGATTTCCATCCATTAGTTGACACTCAAACAAATATACAAACCTTGAGTCCCCAAATTCATCTATGCTTGCATGCATATAAACCCTAATATCTTTAATATGCAGCACACCATATCGAACACTTGAAAATGCATCTAATGGGTCGACTTCTATAGATTTGTGTGGATGTTTCTTAAATTTGGGTTGAGGCCTTTCAGTAATGTCAATGACCAAAGGTGTAGCCATTGCAAAAAGATTATATGTTCAAAGCTTTGTAGATAAATACCTTTTTCACGAGATTAGGGTTGACAGATAAATTCACCAGTTGCACTTCAATTCCTTGTAATATTAGCTCAGACACTATTCTTCTTACTTTCTTTGAGTGCAATGTGATTCAAATAAGGAGTGAACACCTTTTTATGCTCTGCAAAACCCAATTTGCCTTTGTAATAAATACTCTACCCTAATTTCATTTGGTTACTCAGTTTCTTGAATAGTCTTCATGAATCACTCAGCAGATTTTCATATCCACATCTTTTCTTCTGGAAATCCTTCCAAAAGTTCTAAAACAATTCAAAATATCTTCTCTCATTGTGCCAAATCTAGGCACCCACTTACTCACTAGGGGAATTTCATTTTCAATGCAGTTCCCCCTGAACCAGAGCTCCAAATTTAATTCTTGGAGGAATTATCAACACCGAATTCTGGTGCAAACTCATTACTATTGTTCTCAATTGTTTTCTTGACCCATGTCTTGCTCATTTCATTTTGGATCTCATTCACATCAATTTTTCATTTGTCTTTGTCTTGTCTCTGCTCATCTAGTTTTCTGTTTACCAAACCTCTTCTTTCATTAATCCTACTTCTGCAGAATCTTGCAATATGACCAAATTTATTGCAATTAAAGTACACAACATTTCTTTGCTTATATACTTGATTTCCTCTTAATCTGTACTAATTGGCCATGTGTCCAAATCCATTACAAGAAAAATAGTAGCCATTAAAGGAATTGCCATTTCCTTTATTGTTAGGGTTATTCATTATCATACTTCTTCATTCATTGAATCTATGACCATACCTCTTGCACTTGAAGCATTGACCAGAGAAGGATGGATCATTTTGATTTACTCTGCTTCTACACTAAGTAGCCCTATGACTAAATTTATTGCAAGAATGATGGATATCTTTGAGCATTAGGCTGTCTTACTAGAGGTCTTCTAGGTTTGTTTCTCCCATTCCTTGGTTGAAAATTTCTTTGCCTGGATCCAAAGATTTCACCTTTCTCATATCCAAGACCATGCTTGTCATCAGCCTTTTTCTATCCTTCAAGTAGTGCTTCAGATTTAGCTGAGCTTATCTTGAACTTCTCCTTGTATTCATTTGTAACTTCTAGGTCATGTCTAAGCATGACAATTTGCCTCTCAAGTTCTTTCTCATTGTCTCTACTTTCTTATAGATTAGACTCTAGGAGGCTAGCTATTCCATCCAATCTATAGCATTCTTCAGTTCTTTCTTTTAGATTTTCATTCAGGTCTTCTTCAGTTTTCTTCCTATTTTCAATATCCTTGGTTAGCCTCATCACCCCAGATTCCATCTCATGTTTTGGGACAACAACTTCTTTAGTTAACTTCTCACATTCCTTTGCCTTCTCTTTTAGGGCCTTATCCTTGTTGTTGTCTTCATAATGATTTCCCAGTTGAAGAGGCTACGCTTGCTCTTCTCATTGGATTTGCTCAATTTTTCTTTTAAAGTCTCAATGAAGTCTTTAGTATTATTAAGGTTATCTTGCATCTCTTTGACTTCTACTCTAGACTGCTCAAGATCTTCTAAAGTGAGATTAATTTGTACTTGAAGGTTGTATTCATCCATTTTACTGCCTTCCCAGATCTTCCTCAAGCTAGTAAACTTTTCAAAGGAACCTTACTCTGATACCAATTGTTAGGATTAGGCTGGACAACTGAGAGGGGTGCTAAATTAGTTGTCCCAAAACTTTATCATTTGCAACAATATCACTTAAAATTGATTAAACATTTAAAGCATGAATCATCAACACATTAGCAAAAACAAATAAACACAAATGACATAATATTTTTTAACATGGAAACCCAGTTAAGGGAAAAACCACGGTGGGGGTTAACCCACAAAGATTATACTCTGTTAAAAGTATTACAATTCAGAATGCACATGCATTCGGGCTCATTGCCCGAAGCTCACTATTCAAAAGAAGGCTCACTGTCTACAGAAGGCTCACTACCTATAGAAAGAAGATTACAATGAGTTTGAACTAATAATTAGCATCTACCAATGCAAGGATACAATTATGGTTATGCATAGAATACTAACTTGGCACACTTCATCCTCACTCTGCCCTATTTACTATTCTGTTAACATCTAATCCTTAGATCTCTGCCCTTTAAGTACTTATTCCATAGTCGAATCACACACACACACAAGTCACTTAAATCCATCAGCTATATATATCTACATCATGATATTCAATCACTTTTCAGTTGGCTTCAAGAACACTAAGAACTTTGTTGAAGACTCTACTTTATCCACTAAATGCATGCATAACTTGTAACGCGGACCAAAACTTGCATTCACAAATCATCAATCATGTCAGCCACTATCACAGATCCTCACAAATCATCCAACTAACAATTTCCATTTATCTGGAACCAAGATCAATTACAAGGTCCACCTATTCTTCTACTGTCTGTACTGGCAAACTATAACCCCATACTCAGATACAAATAACTTTTGAATCCTTCATTATCAGAGGTTAAAATTCTAGATTTAGATTGCCTTGACAATCCTTATGACTCCTTTAGATCCATAACATACTCTGATTTAGCACCAAAGAGATCTAGACCAAGATACCAGACCCTGTCACATGCTCTGTCTTTGGCTACCCAGACTTAGATAAATTCTGATTCTAACTTCTAGTATGAACAAATTGTTGATAACTACGAGGGGGGGTGAATCAGTTATCTAAATTATTTGACTTTCTTTTCTTCTTCAACAATAAGTGCAATATCGAAACATGTAAGCATACATAACCATGGAAGCAGAAATAAACTCAACACACATAACATAGTATTTTTGATGTGGAAAACCATGTTAAGGGAAAAAACCACGGGGTGACTATCCCAAGATTGTATTCTCTGTTAAAAGAATAAGATAGTACAAAATGGTAGTTGCCAATTAGGGCTCACTGCCTAAGCACATTGCACACAAGAGGCTCACTACCTACAATAGTTTATAGAGAGAAACCAAATACTTGAACTGATGAGAAGCATCCACATATGTTGAGGTTTAGTTCCAGTTAAGCTTAATAGACTGATCTACTGCACTTCATTGTTCCTCTGCTTTAGTGCTGATGTTCTGTCACATATCGAACCTATATTGTTATTTCCACACTTCTCTCTACTTTTCTTCACACAACACAACACACCACACACACCTTCATACCAAAATCAATCTGGTATATATATCTGCATCAATTATTTTAATCATCTTTCTAGTCGGCATCTAGAAAACTCAAGATATTTCCAAACTTTGGTCTGTCAGATGAATCCATGCTTACTAAGTGATGCATATCAAAAAGATAGTTGAAGAAGTCATCAATCATGTCGGCCAATCATGAATGATACCTCAAGAAACCTGATCACCATCAATATCTCATCTAGATTAAGGTCTGTTGCTCTGCCGGTCAGTTCTTCCTCAGTCTTCTCTGCCAAACAGGAACCCAACACTTAGGTGTTCATATCTTTTCATTCTTTCATCACCGAAGGCTCAATCTCTGGAATGTATTAGTCATGGTACTCCTCTTGACTTCCCAAAGTTTGCACTTTACTGAGATACTTCCTCTAAGAGATCGGGACCTAATTGTTAGACCTTGCTACATACTCTGTTCTTGCTCACCAAACCAAAAGATTCTTCAATCTGACTTCTAGTATAGGCATACCATGTCTTGTGGATGTGTGGGATGGACTTTGTTGCCATTAATGAGAACACTTATGAAGCCACATAGTGTCTCTTGCCAACAATCTCCCCCTTTGGCATTGATGGCAACACTTAGTGAAAAATGACGAAGTGTTATAGCATACTCCCCCTTGGCTAATGCTCTATTCTTATGTACACTTTTCAGAAGCTCCCCCTTAGCTAGATTCCACATTTTTCACTGCTCCTCACTCCCCCTTTGACATCAATGGAAAAGGGTAGGATCCACACACCAAAATTTCTAAAAACAATCTATACTTGGCTGCATAAATATATATACATGTTATACTTACATATACTGATGTATATCTGCAAAAATTGTCTTCAACTGGACAAATTCTGTTGTCCAACTCTACTTCATCCTGTCCAAAATTGAGATGTGACCACTCAATGGGAATGCAAAAACTTCTGCCCTCTTTAGATCTGTCAGATCACTGGTGTCATGTCCCCTTTATAGTAAAAATAAATTTGTGGAATGAATAGTCCATTCCTATTTTCCCATGGGCTAATGTAAATCAAAAGGGAAAATATTTTATTTAATATTTGAATTGTAATCCCGCAAATTAAGGATTTATTATTTTCGGGAGCAATTAAATATTAAATACTTTAATTTATTTGCACAAGTGGGGAATATGAGGTGTAATTGTAACTTCCAGGAGTGATTTTAGGAGATCTTATGACAGGTTCCTAAAAATAGTTGATTTTATGACAGCTTGTAAGAGGGGAGTTATTTCTTCTTTTTAGCCAAGAATCTTGCATGGATTATGAAACATTAGCACCATTTGAGGAAATTTGTTGGAAATTAAATTATTTTAATTTATTTTCCAAGAGAGGGACGTTTGGATTTGGAGCTATTATAAATATGCAATTATTTTCTTTCAGAAGGGCTTTTTGATCATTTTACAACCCAAATTTCTGAATTTGAGTTCTTGTGCTTGGATTTTCTTCAGTGGACGGAAACCCATTGGAGTTAGAGGCTTGTGGATGAAAACCCATCAGTCTCAAGTGATCAGAGGATGAAAACCCTTTGGTTATAGAGAGTAATTCCATCCAGGGATTGCATTGGGCTTCAAAGGATTATGCAGTTTCGGCAGTTTTGCAGTATTGTGTTTGCAAGTTCTTTTGTTGCAGTTTTGGTGCTTCTAGAGGTGTTGTTTGGTGCTGTTGTTGTGTTTCATGTGTGTTGCTATATATTTTCTATTTTACATCTATTCCAGGTTCCAGAGATCATTCCTTGCACATTTGGGAGGTGTTGTGGTGATTTTGGCAGTGTTCAGTGACTTTCCCAGTGTATATTTCAGTGTAGTTTGAGTAGTTTGTTGTGGGTTTTATTTTATTTGTTGCAAAAGTTTGCTGTTATGTTTACCAGATGTATCCAACCTATTATCAGGTGTTTACAATAGAAATGTCAAATAAATTGAGTTTATGGAGTTTGCAGTGATTCTGGGTGTTATTCGGTGTTCTTAGTTTTGTGGGTTTTGCATAAAATTGTTGTATAAACTCATATTGCTTGTTGCTGTTGTAAATCAGTGTCTTAGAACTGATTACATGTTATCACATTATAAATTCAATGCAAAACTATTTTGGAGAAGTTTCACGCTTTTGGGTGTTATTTCTGTGTAAGACTAGCTTGCTAGTCTTGGTGAAATTGTTGTATGTTTTCGGTGAAAGTAATTAATTCATTTCAAGATCTGATTTTAAATTGAAATATTTCAGTTGGGTACATTACAGTGGTATCAGAGCTAAGATCTTGCCAGCTTGTAGGGTATAAAGCTAATTTTTATATAGAAAGATGAAGACATTTCAGGAATCCATGATGGAAATAATGCAAGAATTTCAAAAATCTCAGAAGAATCTATTAGCATTGATGAAGGATCTAGAAATAACAAAAATATTTTTGAAGAAAAAACCAGTGAGTGTTGAAGACAAACTAGAAGAGGTGATCGATACATCAGAACCAAAAAAGGTCAAGGAAGAAATGGTGAAGGTGGAGCCTAAAGAAAAATCAAATTTGCAAGAAATTGAAATGAAGAAAAACTTGGAGAAATCCACCATAAAATTTGAAGGTAAAAATTGTTTGGAAATAGAAGATGTTTATTTTACTTCTAATGATTGTAAATATCAAGAAAATATTGATGAAGTTAAGGAGGAAAAGTCATCTATTGTTAGTTGTGAAGAGCCCAAGATGGATGGACATGCACCAATTCATGCACTATCTTCTGAACATCCAAATGGTGAGCCATTGTTTGATTTGCATAGTAGCATTGTAGATGGGTATTCATTTGAGAAGAATATTTTGGATAATCCTAATTCAAGGGTTTTGAATCACAAAATGGAGTTGTTGAAGCTATCTCAATGAACTCTCTTTTAAGAAATGAGGATGAACATCTTATTTGCAGCCCAAGGTATGAAAATATTTCAAATTTGTCTCCTTCTGTGTCACTACAAAATTCTTGTCATCATGGAAAGCATGCTAAAAAAGGTGATAGAATGAGGGATACAACTCGTAGTATAGGGCATGAGGACTCTTTGAGACAAGTCCAAAATTGTGTTTTCATATGGGATCCAAGTAATCTCTTGAGGATTAAAGTAGTTAGAGGCACTATTGAGTTCCCCATCTCATCTATTTGGAATGAAAGGAAGTTTATGAGAATCCATATAGGGTTTGTTGTTATTTGCAATCACATTATGAAGGATCAATGTTCACATTTTATGGATCACTTGTGCAATCCAAGTACCACACTTGAAGAAAATATTTTGGGTAATGGTCAAATGGAGATAGGCCAATTGAGATGCTTATCATGGCAATGTGGTAAGGAAAGAAGGTGTCAATTTGATGTTGTTAATTTTATTACTAAGCATGGCATAGTACTTTCAGGACCAAGCTTCATATAGGTTTTCTACCATTGGGTGTATGGAGGAGTTTACAAGAAGGATAAGATTCAAAAAGATGGCCTCATTGTTACTAGCATCAAGAAAGTTGCAAAGTTATCATGTTTGGGTCATATCAACGAAACTGCAAACATGAAGGAGAATGGAATTCAAGAAATATTTGATGAGCCAATGAAGGTACCCAACTCTTATCTTATTTTTTTCATTTCAGATCTCTCACATCCTTTTGTGGAAGGATATGATGTTTCAGGGGAAGGTGATTGGGCTTCATTAATGCAAAGGTGTGGCTTCATTCAAATTGAGAACATGAAGTTGACAGCTGTGGGAAATGGGTTTTCTATTTATGTTAGAAGATTCCAGTATGTTTTAGAGTTTTCTATGGGTTGCATTGAGTATTTGTGCTTAACACTTGCTGCACTATGTGTTTATGATGAGGAGTTCCAAGATGACCCTATTGAAGAATATGCACATGAAATGGACATCTTTCTAGGTATAGATGTCAAATTTCAGCTTGCCAAAATTTTCAAATCAGCAACCTATGCAGAAAATATCAATTTGATCATACATGAGCATGAGGAAAATAATGTGAAGGATCACATGGTTCTATGGTTGCAGCCTAAGAGTCAAATGCAAGGAGCCATAGGATGTCACTTCCAATATGACTATGGTAATGGAGCAATCTTGAGTTCTGGTAAGAAACACAATCTACTTTATGTTATTCAATTGCTTCCAAATCCACAAAGAATGGTGCTTAGTAATATGTTCCCAAGATCACCATTAGATAGAAGATTCCAACATGTCATAGAGTTGGAAATTAATTTTCATCAGAAAAATTTGAGGAAGAATGATGTCACATATTTGGGCTATGTCACTAGTGCTCAGGGCATACATGAGGATGCAAGACAAGAAGCATAAGAAGGGATTGAAAAGGTAAACAACTCATGTTATGTACTTATAATTTCAGATTTCTTACAAGAATTGTTTATAGGATGTGATGATTTAGGAAAAGGAGTTGTTTTGGTTATAATGTAAAGGAGAAACTCCATAAAATTTGAAAGCATGAAGCACAAAGATTCAGGAGATAGTCTCAAGTTCTTTTCAAATCCACTTGTCTTGTATGATCAGCAACAAAAATAGAATTTCAGAAGTATACAAATATTTGTGGAGAGATTTTCAGTCCTTTCATGGTTGTCCACCAATCCTACATTAGTCACATTGATGATTATTATACAAGTTTGCCATTTTTGTAGTTGTTACATCATTTGCATGTTGTTGATTTTGATAAATTCAGTTATAAACAACTGTAGATTGATGTGTTTGGAGGAAGTATCCTTGCATGATGATTTGACAAGAAGGTCTACAATAGTAGTGAACACTAATCAATCCATCATAACACTAATTTGGAGAAGATTCAGGGAAGTTGTTTCAGTAGTGCAGTATGTGAATGTTGCTTGCAAGTTTGCAATGAAGTTGTGTGAAGATTTGGGGGTTTTGTGTATTGGGGAATGTGTTGCTATTGTAGATCAATTTCATGCTACTATAGATCATTTCATATTGTTATTTTCCCCACTCATATTAGCTTCAGAAGTTGCAGTTTTTGTCTTTCAATTTGGAGCAAAACAATGTTGGCAATATTGTGTGATTTGGAGTTTTTATTTGACGGTCATGGGATTTTTATGTTATGGGCATTATAACATGATTCTTGCATTGGTGTATATGAAAATGTATGGTAATCCTTGGAATAAGAGTGATGAGTCATAGAAATGGGCTGACAAGTTGGTGCTTGTAGATGGCCTCATTTGGCACAAGGATAGAATCTTTCCAAATTTTTACACTAAAATGAAGCAAAATATTTTGTGGAGAAATCTTGAGGAGGGAGTTCTCAAAAATGCCAAGGAGTACAGCATCTTCCATAATGATATGGTAAATCATGTTGTTCTAGTAAGTTTGTTGCAGCCATTGCTTACCTCTTATCAAGATTGGAAAAGTGTTTACATGTACATCATCTTCTATTTCGATGAGTTGTTGTTTGGAGATTCATTTTTTGATGATTTGTGGTGTATATGTTGCTGTTATATGATGCTACTTGTTGCTCCTCTACCGAACACTTGCTATTATAAATCAGTCCATGAATATGAAAGCAACACCTCTCAGGTTGAGGTAAAGTATGGGCCAATTGTTGTGCATTCCTGCAATGTATATTTCAGTACGTTGGAGGTAAGAGAAGTAACTATTTCTCAGTTTCATATTTGCTGTAATGGAGAGTGCATTGACAGTTATATCAGTTCTAGAAGTAGCAAAAAATATATTTATATCATTGGGAGAAGTTGCAGGGGTTTCAATTCTATCTTATCTAATGCTAGTGCATTTGACAAGTTTACTAAATCTTTGTGGGAATATGTGGATCAGTTGGAGTATGAGAAAGAATGCATCAAATACTTACATATCCAAGAGCTCATATTGCATAGATATTATTGTTTGATTCATGGTATTGGTAGAAATGAATCTAAGTTTTCAATTTTTCACAATGTTCTATGGCAAGAATTGCAACATCTCATAGGTACAGGATCAAGGCTTTCTATGCAGTATAACATAATTTGGAAGCATCATGGTTTTAATTGCTTGAGGAAAAGTAATTTTGAGGAGGGGAGATTTGTCATGTCCCCTTTATAGTAAAAATAAATTTGTGGAATGAATATTCCATTCCTATTTTCCCATGGGCTAATGTAAATCAAAAGGGAAAATATTTTATTTAATATTTTAATTGTAATCCCGCAAATTAAGGATTTATTATTTTCGGGAGCAATTAAATATTAAATAATATAATTTATTTGCACAAGTGGGGAATATGAGGTGTAATTGTAACTTCCAAGAGTGATTTTAGGAGATCTTATGACAGGTTCCTAAAAATAGTTGATTTTATGACAGCTTGTAAGAGGGGAGTTATTTCTTCTTTTTAGCCAAGAATCTTGCATGGATTATGACACATAAGCACCATTTGAGGAAATTTGTTGGAAATTAAATTATTTTAATTTATTTTCCAAGAGAGGGACGTTTGGATTTGGAGCTATTATAAATATGCAAGTATTTTCTTTCAGAAGGGCTTTTTGATCATTTTACAACCCAAATTTCTAAATTTGAGCACTTGTGCTTCGATTTTCTTTAGTGGACGGAAACCCATTAGAGTTAGAGGCTTGTGGATGAAAACCCATCAGTCTCAAGTGATTAGAGGATGAAAACTCTTTGGTTACAGAGAGTAATTCCATCCAGGGATTGCATTGGGCTTCAAAGGATTATGCAGTTTCGGCAGTTTTGCAGTATTGTGTTTGCAGGTTCTTTTGTTGCAGTTTTGGTTCTTCTAGAGGTGTTGTTTGGTACTGTTGTTGTGTTTCATGTGTGTTGCTATATATTTTCTATTTTACATCTATTCTAGGTTCCAGAGATCATTCCTTGCACATTTGGGAGGTGTTGTGGTGATTTTGGCAGTGTTCAGTGACTTTCCCAGTGTATATTTCGGTGTAGTTTGAGTAGTTTGTTGTGGGTTTTATTTTATTTGTTGCAGAAGTTTGCTGTTATGTTTACCAGATGTATATGACCTATTATCAGGTGTTTACAACAAAAATTTCAAATAAATTGAGTTTATGGAGTTTGCAGTGATTCTGGGTGTTATTCGGTGTTCTTAGTTTTGTGGGTTTTGCATAAAATTGTTGTATAAACTCATATTGCTTGTTGCTGTTGTAAATCAGTGTCTCAGACCTAATTACATGTTATCACATTAGAAATTCAATGCAAAACTATTTTGGAGAAGTTTCATGCTTTTGGGCGTTATTTTTGTGTAAGACTAGCTTGCTAGTCTTGGTGAAATTGTTGTATGTTTTCGGTGAAAGTAATTAATTCATTTCAAGATCTAATTTTAAATTGAAATATTTCAGTTGGGTACATTACAACTGGTCCGGGATGTGGTCTGAGCATCAGTTAGGGCCTCATGCATGGCCTCTAACTTAGGGATAATTATCTGTCTAAGTTCATCCATCCTACTTATTATATTCTTCCTTTCCTTTTCAAGTTTCTTTAGTTTATTTAGCATGACAGTAGTCTGACATTCTTGGTTTATTATGGAAGTGGTGAGAGGATCAAAATTCTGAGATAAACTTGACAGTTTACCCTCTTGGTCTTTCACTTTCTTCTCAATATCCATTGTCACTTTAGACCAGGATAAACAAAATTTGTATATTTCTCCACCATCTTTAAGAGCATTTTCTATGCTCTTTATCCCAATATCCATATTTCTTCTATCATTTGTTATAATTCCTTGTATCTCAGAGAATTTCTTATCCAAAAATTCTTTCCAGACTTTCTGTTTTGCTGCTTTTCCAAAGAATCAAAATATGTACTAACAAAATTAACAAGAGATTTTAGATTACCGGATGAAGAGGCCGAAAGATCCTTCTGGAAGGATGGCATGATCTTCTCCAACACACTGAATGCAATCTCTATCAAATCACAGTCTTCCATGTGAGACTTTAGAAGTTTTTCTTTTGCCTTTGCTTGGGCAAAGGATGCTATCTTCATTGTCTGAACCGGGGAGAGGGAATCAAAATTGAATGGTCCTTGAAGTAGCTCTGGTTCATCTAATTCCATCATTTCTTTTGTGAGGAAGTCTTTGACTGCTTCTATAGTGTCTCTTGCCGGAGATAGAGTTTTCTTGCCTTATGTGGCCTCAAAGCTATCATTTGGGGTTTTCTCTATTTGATCTTTTTCTCTTCCCTTGACTTCTTCTTGACTAATTTTATCATCTTTTCTTTCTTCTGCTTTGGTTCTGGATTCAGTAGGGGGATCTAGAAGAGAGATATTTTCTTCCTCATGGACTTCCTCTTCTAGAATAGAGGAATACAAGTCCTTAGTCCTTTCCTCACTTATCTCCTTTGGATCTTCTAAATTTTTCTTAGTAGGTTCATCATCTATGTCCTCTATAACAGGGAGATTGAATTTCATGAAGGCATTCCAGAGGATGTCTTCAGTTTCTTTTGCCACTTTGTCAATCTCTCCAAGCATAAGCTGATTCATTCTTGCTTTGCTCCAGAAATCATCTTTGTAATCCTTAAAGATCATGTTCATTTCTTTTGGAGTGATGGAAGGGTAGAGCTGAATAGCTATTTGTTCCCATATCTCTAGGTCCTTTGCCTTAGCATTGTTCTTTCTTATTTCAAGTTCCTTCTCTAGGATTTTGGGAATTAAGGAGATCATTTTAATGAATGCTTTGTTATAGATGTTTAGATACTTGACTATAGCTTCTTGCAGGATCTTCTAATCAGCTTCACTATAATCATCATAAAATTTAGTCATTGGTTTCAAGTTCCCATCCACAGTGACTAATTTAATGATATCATCAATGCAAAGAGTAGGCCTTTCAACAAATTCTTCTGCCTCTTTTTCCTTGTTATGACCAGTAGAGGGTTCACTGGATGTTTTCTTCTCCTTCATTTTCTTGATCTCCTCATCAGATTCTATCTCTTCATCATCCTTTTAACTAATGTAAGACCTTGTGGCCTTTGTCTTAGTTCTCTTCTCTCCCTTTCCGAATGTCCTAACTTCTAGTTTTGAGGCTTTTTGACTCTTAGAGGTGGCTGGTGTAGAACTTTTGGAGGATCTAGTTGGGAGGGGGCTTGCACTGGAGCACTTTTTTTTTTCTATTTATTGCCTTTCTTTCTCTGCTCCTTCCATCTTCTCTCTGTTGGCATCAATTTCCTCCTTTGATATTCCATGCCTCTTGGTGAATTCTTCTACTTCCCTTCTCACTTTTCTCTTGATCTCAAGCTGTCTTAGTTCAACAGAACTTTTACACTCAACTCTTGGAAGGTTCCAAACCATTCTTCCTTAGGGTCCTTGGGCTGACTTAGTAGGTGTTGGACATGCAGTTCCAAAATTTTATCATCCACCTCATACCCCATTAGCGTAATCGAAACTATCCTTGGCTCTACTACTTCCATTAGACATTGATCAGTGTCTACCATAAAGTACATTGTATCCTTGTACTTCTCAACCAATGATTGGGGGATTCTTTCTCTGGCTTGCATCATACTTTGAAAGTTCTTGAAGTATCCCCAGAGAGCTATATTTTGAGCCTTGGCATCACCAAGCCTATGCATGTAATCTCTGATTTGAGTGGAAACAGGTCTGTCATTTTGCCATACCCAACCACTGGATCCGGGTAGCTCATTCATAAAGTAAAAGAACAAACACAGTATTAGCCCACCATACTTGAATGAGTTCTTCTTGTCCTTCTTGATCTTTTGTAGGTTTTCCAACAGTTGGCTCAGAAGAAGTTCACAAAGATCATAATCTGCATTCTCCCTTAACATCTGATACGCAACATAGATTATAGTTCTAGATACAAAATTCTTTCTACTAGGGTGATATATCTTATAGACAATTATCATAGATGCAAACTTGATATCTAGATTAGTGATATCTTCTATAGTCATTGCTCTCTTGTCAAATTTTGATCTGGTAGCCTGACTTACAGTTTGATTTTTGACTTATTTGAGAGTAGGAAACCCACCGGATGAGTACGATCTAGTTACCACCCTAATTGCATCCTTGGTTATCTTGAATGGCCTCATCAACCACATAAAGTTGTCGTGTATTATGCTTAGAACATACCAGGCCCAATCATCTTTAGTAAAATAGGGGAAATGAATGCAATGTCCAAAATGTTTATCCTGAATGGCATTGTACTAAGGTTTGAGTTGAAATGATTCATCTATCAGTTCCTTGTGGTAGATATCCATCATCTTGGATTCCCCAAATTCTTCAATGTTTGCATGTATGTAAACCCTAACATCTTCTACATGTAGAACTCCATGTGGAAGAAAATGTGTCTAGGGGATCAAATTCTAGGGATTTATAGGGATGTTTTTTGAATTTAGGGCATGGCCTATTAGTGATCTTCACAACATTTGGATTAGCCATCTTTCAAAGATTCAGAGGAGATATTCAAGAGTGGAAAATACCTTTTTTGCTTCTAGGGTTCACGATATGAGCTGGATTGGATTACTGGATGAATCAACTTCTGTGGTTGATCTTTGAGAGGTTTGAGACTTTTTTTTGCAGAGCTCCTTCTCTCTTCTTCTTGAATGCAAATGTACAAATGATGAACCAAAGAACGCTTTTATTTCTGCACAAACCCTAATTCCATTTTGCAATAAATGCACAACCTAAGTTATTCTGGTTGCCTTGTTTTCCTTGTTCTGAGAGAGATCTTTCTAGATCACTAAGATGCACCTAGAATGATAACTTACAATGTATCTCCCTTTCTCCAATCATTCCATCTAACGGTAATCCAAATATTTCAATTTTGAATTATACCGAATCTAACTGTGAAAGTCCTTCTTTTGCCAGATGACTGTCAAACCAGATTAATCTTGGATGATTAACCTTTTCAAACTCCTTGTAGATCTTTCAAATCTTTACCAAGGGTTATTTAGATGTTTCTTTGAGGGTCCTTTTAATCCGCAACCTTCCATGTGCCAATTTCAGGCACCAGTTGACTGGCTGGGGGAACTTGTTTTCTTTTGTGACTCCCCCTGAGCCAGAACTCATCTATTTAGTTTCTGAAAGGAATATCAACACTAGATTCTAGTGTGGATCTATCCCCAACATTTTCTGCACTTCTCTTCACCCAAATCTTGTTCATCTCCCTTTGAATTTCATTTGCATTCACTTTTCCTTTTCCTTTGTCTTGGTTTTGATTATGATGTACCAGACCCTTTTTGTCCTGATTCTTACTTCTACAGAATTTAGCAATATGACCGGATCTATTGCAATTGTGGAAAACAACAATTCTTTGCATATTTGACTGGTATCCTCTTTATCTACATTGATTAGCCATATGTCCTATTCTATTGCATGCAAAGCATCTACCATTAAATGAATTGTTCATTTGCATATTTCTACACTCATGAGATTTGTGACCATACCTTTTGCAATTAAAACACTGACCAGAGAAGGATGAATTAGTCTGATTCATTCTTCTTCTGCACTAATTTGCTTTATGACCAAAGTTATTGCAGTTGTGGTAGTATCCATTAAAGGATGGATATCTTTAAGCATTTGGTTTACTTACCAGAGGTCTTCTAGGCCTATTCCTTGGATTTCCTGATCCATAGTACTTCTAACTAGATCCGGAGCTTTCCCCTTTCTCATACTTTTGGCTTTCAAGAACTTCAAGCTGAGCAGAGCTTATCTTGAATTTCTCTTTGTATTGATTTTCTATTTAAAGATCCCTTTTAAGAGTGTCTATTTAATTCTCAAGTTGTTCCTCATTGTCTCTAGCTTCTTGAAGATCAGATTCTAGATGCCTGATTATTCTATCCATTTTGTAGCAATCTTCCGACTTCTTCTTGAGAGATTATTTTAGATTATCTTCACTTTTTCTTTTCTCTTCAATTTCTTGGGTGAATTTCATAACTCCTGATTCCATTTCATGTCTTACCATAATTACATCTTTTGATAACTTCTCACATAACTTGGTTTTCTCATTCAGATCTTCATTAGTATCATTGGCTTCACTTTGACTTGCTAATTGTTGAAGAAGTTCCTTTCTTTTCTTCATTGAGATACTTAGTTTTTCTTTGAGTTCATTTATGAAATCATCAGCTTGTTGGAGCCTTTCCCTCAGGTTATTGACTTTAGAGTGAGATTGCTCAAGATCATCTAGGGCAGACTGAAGTTGTTCCCTCATACCATACATATCCATTGAGATTCCCATATCTTCCTCAAGCTGTTAGGCTCTATTAGGAGGAACTTAGCTCTGATACCAATTGTTGATAATTCAGAGAGGCAGGGTGAATCAGTTATTTAAATTATTTGACTTTCTTTTCTTCTTCAACAATAAGTGCAATATCAAAGCATGCAAGCATACATAACCATGGAAGTAGAAATAAACTCCACACATAACACAGTATTTTTGATGTGGAAAATCTTGTTAAGGGAAAAATCCATGGGGTGACTAACCCAAGATTGTATTCTTTGTTAAAGGAATAAGATAATACAAAATGGCACTTGCCAATTAGGGCTCACTACCTGACAACACTTCTCACAAGAGGCTCACTGCCTACAATAGTTTATAGAGAGAAACCAAATACTTGAACTAATGAGAAGCATCCACATATGCTGAGGTTTAGTTTTAGTTAAGCTCAATATACTGATCTACTGCACTTCATTCTTCCTCTGCTTTAGTGCTGCTATTCTATCACATACCGAACCTATATTGTTATTTCCACACCACTCCCTACTTTTCTTTGCACAAAACAACACACACCACACACCTTCATACCAAAATTAATCTGGTATATATATCCGCATCAATGATTTCAATCATATTTCTAGTCAGCATCTAGAAAACTCAAGATATTTCCAAACTCTAGTGCTGATGTTCTGTCACATACTGGACCTGTATTGTTATTTCCACACTTCTCTCTACTTTTCTTTGCACAACACAACACACCACACACACCTTCATATAGAAATCAATTTGGTATATATATCCGCATCAATGATTTCAATCATCTGTCTAGTTAGCATCCAGAAAACTCAAGATATTTCCAAACTCTAGTCTGTCGGCTGAATCCATGCTAAGTGATGGATATCAAAAAGATAGTTGAAGAAGTCATCAATCATGTTTGCCAATCATGAATGATACCTCAAGAAACTTGATCACCATCAATATCTCATCTGAATTAAGGTCTGTTGCTCTGCCAGTCAGTTCTTCCTCAGTCTTCTCTACCAAACATGAACCCAACACTTAGGTGTTCATATCTTTTCACTTTTTCATCACTGGATGCTAAATCTTTGGAATGTATTAGTCACGGTACTCCTCTTGACTTCCCCAAGTCTGCACTTTACTGAGATACTTCCTTTGAGAGATCTAGACCTGATTGTCAGACCTTGCTACATGCTTTGTTCTTGCTCACCAGAACAAAATACTCTTCAATCTAACTTCCGGTATAGACATACCATGTCCTACGGATGTGTGGGATGGACTTTATTGCCATCAATGACAACACTTATGAAGCCACACAGTGTCTCTTGCAAACATAAATTATGTTATGCGGATGAGTGGAATAGTCTTAGTTGCCATCAATGACAACACCTTTCATGCAAAGCAGTGTCTCTTGCCAACATAAATGATTGTTAGCCAAAAGAGTGCAAATGACAAGCAAGGTTTGGGATTTGAAAAAGGGGAAAGTTCCATATCTGGTCAAGCAACCAATGAATTATAGTAAAAAAAGGAAACCTATTAAAAAATTAGAAAAGAAGACCTAGAAAACCTCCAGTCAGACAACCAAATGCTCGAAGGTACCCATATTTCAATGGTTATTGCAATTCATGCAATAAGTTTGGTCATAAGGCTACTTAGTGTAGGAGCAGAATAAATCAAAAGGTTCCATCATTCTCTAGTCAATGTTTCAATTGCAAGATAATTGGTCATAGAGCAAATGAATGTAGAAATTAGATCAGGAAAAGTTTCAACAATGGGAGGAATGAACAATCCTTCAAAGGTAAATGCTTCACTTGCAATAAAATTGGTCATAGAACTGTTGTATGCAGAAGTATAGTGAGTCAAAATTCTATTAGGTGCAATGCATGCTATAAAATGGGATACAGGTCAAATGAATGCAAAAGTTCGGTAAGAGATAATTTTCAAAATACAAGGAATAGTCAATCATTCAATGGAAAATGTTTTACATGCAATAGATTTGGACATATGGCTAATCAATATAGATCAAATTCAATCAATAGGAATCAAGGTCAAAAGAGTGTGGTGTGCTTCAATTGCAACAAATCTAGACATAGTAAAAGATTTTGCAGAAGCAGGAAAGTGAAGAGAAATCACTATTCTGAAGAAAGGAAAATAGAGCATAGAAATGATAAGGGAAAAGAGAAAGTTGATCCATTTGAAACGAAGAAAGAAATGGACAAGGTATGGATCAAGAAAGAAGTAATTGAAGTCAGAGATTGATTCACACCAGTATCCGGTGCAAATACTTCCTTAGGGAAGTAAATTGAGAGCTTTGGCATGGGGGGAGTAGTGTTGAAAATCCAAAACCTCTAGCTAGAAATTGGGTGCCAGAATCTGGCATGAAGGTATATGATGAAATCTAATGTGACACATCTCTTAAAGGAAAAACTAGAAGAAAAAAAGTTAATGCGACATATTTTGGAGCAATCCTAATCGATTGTATTCTACAGTGAAGGGTTTTAACAACTTTTTGGAATGAGCATTTAATGATAACTAGGTCATGTCGCGTAGAGAATAAAAAAGAACTTGTTTGGTTTAAAAATCACTTTGCATTCGAGGTTATCAAGTATTCAAACAGATTGGAGTGAACCTTGATAAACGACAACCAAGAATTTGAAGCATCTGGAGAAATTTCAAGAAAGAGAACCCTAATTCAGAGAAACAAGGTACTTCCGTTCAAACCCTACTTGTGAATCTGTTAAAATTTTGAGATGGCATTGCTGCAAGTTGTTGATATCACTGAACGACCTTGATCTAAATTCAAAAAACATCCCTACAAAGCAACTAAAGTTGATCCAATGGGTGCATTTTTAGGTATACCTCATGGAGTTCTGTATGTTGAGGACATTAGGGTATATATTCATGTTGGCCTAGAAGAACACAAAAACATTTGCCTGTCAGATTTATATCTCAAGCATCTAACTAACAACCAGTTTGACCTCAAAGAAGAATACAAAACCCTAAAGGAAAAGAAGTTTATTCAATATGTGGAATTCCCTACATTTGTGGAGGATGAATGGGTAAGGCACATTTTGAGCTGAATTCACGTTGAATTCATGTGTTCAGGGCAGCCCCTCAAAATCACTAAGGAAGCAATTAGGGTAGTGATAAGATTATGTTCCACCTAAAGTATGCCCTTGTTGAAGGTTGTGAAGAATCAAAATGTTATAGAGGCCACTGAAGCAAAGTTTGTCATTCGACAAGAGGGCACTAACTATCAATGACATCATAGATCATGATGTGAGATTTGCCTCAATGGTTTTGGGCTACAAGATCTATTTCTCTAAGCGAGAGAACTTTGTTTCAGGTACAACAATCTATACTACCTATCAAATGATAAAGGAGAATGTTGACTATGACTTATGTGAGCTGCTACGAAATTAATTAATGGAAAATTGAAGAAAGACAAAGAAGAGTAATAAATACCCCTTCAAATATGGTACGTTGGTCACTTGTTTATTCTTTTATTTCATGAATGAGCTACCAAACATGAAATTTTGATTTGGTTAAATAGTAAACTAGTAGCTGTTCAAATTAGAAACCATCTAAACAACATTGGAAGCGTTAATGAGAAAAATACAACCCTATTGGGGTACTTTAAAATTTTACAAAGCATGACGTAGTCTAGAGAAAGAATTCCTAGGGAAATTGTTGAGAAGTATAAGGACACCATCTATTCCATTGTTACAAAAGATCAATGTCTAATGGAAGCTATTGAGCCTAGGATTGTCTGGGTAATACCAATGGGCTATGAAGTAGATGAACAAATATTAGAAAATTATGCTCAATACATGTTGAGCAAGCCCAAGGACAATAGGGAAGAAAGATTTGTAACTTATGAAGAGCTATCCATGAAACTTCATGTTGAATTCATAAAACTTGAATCAACTAGAAAAGTCATAAAAGAGGTGGAACAGATCACTACAAGATATGGCATCACCAAAGAATAACTAAAAAAGGTAAGGGAGAAAGCAACATAAGTAAAACAAAAGAGTGAGCCGGTACAGGTTCTGAAGGAAACTAAATTAAGGATGACAAACTAGAAAGGACTCAAGGGACTACCAGAAGCTCTGCCATTCCATCTAGTGCTACATCATCATCAAACTTGGAGAAATCATCAAAGGAATCTGCTACCAAACAAATGAAGAGGAAAAAGGTGAAGGGAAGGAGGTTATATGTTAGTATTGGTGAGAAGGATAAAGAAGAGATTGAGTCAGATGAAGAAGTCAAGAAGATGACAGCTAAGGATGTTAAAGTCTCTAGAAGCAGTAAATAAAAATCCTCCAAAGAAGAGAGGTCTAGTAAAAGACAAAAGATTACTCCAACACTTGCAGATATAGTAAACGTTGTCACTATAGAAGGGAATCTAAAACCCATGATTAAGCACTATGATTAATATAGTGATGTTGACAAAAGGAGTCTAGAAGAAACCACTATAAACTATCTTAACATTTTCAATAGAACCCTCATTGAGATCATCTCTGATCTCCTAGAAAGCCTAGCAAATATTCTGAGCATTAGAAATGAGACTGGTAGAGACAAAGATATTGAGTTGAGAAAACATGTGTTGACTAGACTATGTCTAGAGATCACTGCAGAAGAAGAAACCCTGATCTCAAAAAAGACCAAGGATCAGTTCAGAACTAAACCAAGAATGAATTTGTTAATGTTGTGTGATATTGATAAAGTGGTGAAAGAATCAGAAGAGATTATCTTGAAAGATTTGAAACAACATAATCTTCCCATTGTAAGTGTCAATGAAGTAACTGATATTACTGACAATTCATCTACTCTAGAAATAAATTTGGCTACAGAAATAGGTACAGATGGCAGAATTCTGAGGAGAAAGAGGGACCTATTGATGATTCTCAAGTAAGAACCTCTCTGGCACAATAGATTGAGGATAGTACCGACAAAGGAAAATTTGAGGGAGACTTGGTCATAGAAAATCCTCCACCTAAACAAAAAGAGGAGACCAATAATAATATGGAATTAGATGATACAAAACAAAATCAAGAAGAAGTGTCTACTGTGCCAAGAGACACTATTGTGTCGGTAAAAGAATTGCTAGAGAAAGAGAAACAGATTTTGGATGAACTTGAATTGCTGCAAGGTCCAATAGACTTGGACACAATGTCTCCTGTATAAAAACTAAAATTGGCTTCAATTGTACAAGCCAGAGCAAGAGAAGAGATGTTAAAATCACACATTCAGAATAGTGAACTGATTGATGAAGCATCTAGGATTTTGGAGAAGCTACTAGCCACCTACAAGTGTGATTCATTCATGCCCTCAGTAAGTCATTTGAAGGGGTTAATAAATTCAGTAAGTAAATAGTTTGAATCTTTTGAGAAATTTGCAGAAACAAAGGTGAGACAAGCATTTGATGAGAAACAACTGGAAGAATTGAAAATAATGATAACAAATGATAAAATTTCATTAAATAATACAATAGCCAACATTCAAAAAGCTATGAAAGATGTTAAAGATCTGTACAAGTTTTGTCTATCCTGGCCAAAAGCTGCTCAGAAGATTGAAGAAAAGATCAAAGAGCTGGAACAAAAACTGATGGACATCTCTGAAAAATTTGATCCAACAATAGAGTTAGTTAGAAATAAAGAAGCAAAATTCATTAACATTCACAATGACCTAACTGATTTAATAAATTAGAAATATCAAATAAAAAGTAGAATGGGACAATGAAGGAAACTAGTCTGTCCTAAACCAGACTCAATGACAAATCTTGTCATAGAGGCTAGGATAGCTTTACAAATAGACACACCCTGTGATCTCAAAAAGGCAGAAGCCTTAGCTTTTCTCTATAGTGGACACATTCAAATTTTGGATAATACCCAGAAAGGTTGGGATGTTGAGTGGGTACAGATTAAAAATATATTCAATAACATTCTCAAACATATGTAATATAAAGATGAAGATTATATTTGTAAATATGCGGCAAAGTACACAATTTTTGGAGTCTTTTCAAAAACTTTGGGTTCTAGATCACATCCTTTGCCATTGATGTCAAAGGGGGAGAAGATGATCAGTTAAAAATGGGATAAACATCTCAGGAGGAGTAGGAAAATAAACTGTATTTAGTAAGGGGAGCAGTCAAACATTTTTCACTAAGTGTTGCCATCAATGCCAAAGGGGGAGATTGTTGGCAAGAGACACTGCTCTGGTATAGAATTTCATATTGTCATTCATGGAAACAAGGCTCAGAGATCTCATCAAGACACATCTCCAGAAGATCACATTAGAATTCAGGTCCTGTTGGCAAAAACGGCTAAGTATGGATATGCACAGAGTAGAGGACAGTAAGTTGGATAGTATGCCTCTGCAGATGATGATCTGGTAATGCGATTTAGGTATGATGTTCTTAATTGGTTGATAGTATCATTCTCTAGAGATCAAGTCTTGACCTCCTCCAGAAGTCACCTTGAAGAAATGTCTAAGTCCGGGCAATCAAAGGTATAGCAGGAACAGTGAACAGGGTATAGTACAGTGGTCTGCATTCCTCCGTAGCTAAGTATTTTGTTATGTGATTCTAAGATGGTGTAAACACATATATGAGGTGTCTAAATCCATATTTGTGAGGCTTGAAGATCACCAGATAGATAGTTGAAAGCTGTTGAGTATCGGCATAACGCTTGGCAAAGTTTGACTGTGACAAATTCCAAGTTCTAATGGTCCACATTTCTTCGCAAGATGATATCATGCCTTGCAGTTCTGAGGGTAATCTTGGGAATGTGTGAAGAGTCCTTGATATGGTTTAGGAAGTGTTCTATGATCCATAGTAAAAGATGCAAATCTATAGATGAACTTGCTAAGCATGGTCTTAAGGAACAAGCTGACCAGTATGATAAATCATTAGGCGAATGAGAGACATTATGTGAAGGATCTATTTAAGTGATTGAATTATTAGAGCTGACATATATGAACACGTTTGTGTAAAGACTTGGGTCTGCATAACATATAGTGCATTGGATTGTGCCGACAAGCTACACCTTTCTATGAACACATTTCATTTCTCAGATGCCGACCTAATTGTGGATCAAATCATGATGCCAATATAAAAAAGGTGATGAATTTCATTTTGTGAGTGTGCGGAGGTGTGTGTGATTGATGCAAGAATGTGAATATCAGAGAAGAGTTAGAAGATTAGCAGTGATGAAGACTTGGGATTCAGAATTCAGTTGCTAAATGACTACACCTTGGTATAGTGATAGATACTTATGCAGTATTCAGTTTTCATGTGCAATTTGTTTTGTACTTGGTAGTAAACTTTCTTCATCAAGGTAGTGAGCTGCTAGTAGGGTTTAACAACCTTCAAAGTTTAATATCCCTTCTTGTAATCTTGCCAAGGTTAGGGTTGAGGCAATGAACCTGTTAGACCTAGTTGTACTTCATGGTAGTGAGCCAGTATGTTTCAGGCCCGTGGAGTGACCAAGCCTGAACATCATTATTTGTAAAGATTGAAATATATATATGAGAGCTAATCCTCTCCATGGTTTTTCCAATTTTAAGTTTTCCAAGTAAAAATCTTGGTGTCCATGTGTCATGTTTTTATGGTTGTTGTTCATGTGTATGTTGTACCTTTGTTTAATTAATTTTGGGAAATGGTTGAAAGTTAAAGTGCATTAAAAGATTCTTGGAACACTAATTCACCCCCCCTCTCAGTGTTCTTGATATTAAATAGGTAAGTCACTCCCAGCCATAAATATGGTGTTGTTTCTCCATTTTTTAAGCATTATTGGATTTCATGGCCACAGTCATGGCTGCTTCTGATACATTCTTATCTCTAGTTTCTCTTTGTTGATGCTTTTTGTTTGAGGCCACCATTCTGGGTATCTCTAAGACTTCACGCTGGGGTTTCGAATGCATCTTCCTGTGGCATAACTGGGGTAAGTTTTTGTTGCAAGTATGGGCCTAACCGGTGTTGTCATTGATGCCAACATACTCCTGTTGCATTAATGATAAGGATTGGATGAGCTATGTGCTGAGGATATTGAGAAAATTAGGCTCAATCAGAAACAGAGAAGAACAGGGAAGACAGTAAGGTAAAAGTCCAAGATAGGATGAGGATCAGAGGATGCGGTTTAAAGAGTTTGAAGATATGTGTCTTAAGGTGGTCCAGTAGAGATTTCAGAGCTCCACATGAAGATCTGAAGAAGTTGTGACTGTTCAAGTAAAACTAGTTCTGACAGGTGTTTAGTGGTGACAGAGCAAGACAGATAGGTCTGATGAGATCCAGAATTGTATTATAAAGTTCTGTGGATTTGAGGGAGTTTTGAGGAGGTCTTTTATGGAATGACAACTAGATTAGTTCATGGTTTGAAGGTCCACAAGCATCTACTCCTTTGTGACAGTAATGACAGACTGTGTTCTTGAAGTTCCAGATGAAAGAGAGAAGGATTTAAGTAAGCAGATGAAGTATGGATGTTCTTGGTGATTCAAGAAAGCTTGTGGTGGTCTTTGTATCATGTTCAATTCATGTTGGTGGTCTGCATTGAAGTTGGAGTTCACTTTTGAAGAACAACTTCTGGATAATGGTGTTCTTCCTAAAATAGGCTGATCGGATGAGTTATACATCTTGCGGATATTATTGTGGATGTTTGCCGACTTAGATGATCATTCCTAAGTTGATGTATTGTATAAATAAGGGATTGCGACGTCATTTGATGGGTGTCCTTGTTGATATGTGTGTGTGGTAGCAAGGAGGAGAGTGAAAGGCAGAGTAGAAGTATTGGGCTTAATGGAACTGATTCAAGCATGGTGAAGATGCTATTTTCCAGTTCAAGTAGGTGATACTTATTTCTTTGTAGACAATGTGTCTCTTGTAGGCAGTGAGCCTCTTGTGAGCAGTGTGCTCAGACAGTGAGCCCTAATTGGCAAGTGCCATTTTGTCCCTTCTATTCTTCTAACAAAGAATATCTTCTTGGGTTAATCACCTCGTGGTTTTTCCCTTAACCGGGTTTTCCACATCAAAATCTTGGTGTCTCATGCATTGATGTGTTTTTGCTCTTGATTTGTTGCATTATGTTTCCATGATTGATTTATCATTAAACTGCTGAATTGCAAAATGGAATTAAGTGTTTAAATAGATAGAAAGTTCTGCACAACTGATTCACCCCCCCCTCTTAGTTGTGTGCCCTAAGTCTAACAATTGGTATCAGAGCTAAGTTCCTCTAAAAAGAGCTTAACCACTTGAGGAGATCCAAGATGTCATCTTACAAGTATGATGGTTCAAAGTTTGGTGGAACAAACTTTGCTCTTTGGAAAGGTCGCATGAAATGTCACTTACAGTGTATGGGAATGGCGTACTGGTCCATGGTTACAAAATAGTATGTACCTCCACAGGGTGGTTCGACAACCCTAAATGAAATTAAAGATGCTAAAAATAATTTGCAGACCATAGAGGCTCTTCTAAGTGCATTATCTGACTCAGATCTCTCAAATGTTATTGACCTACCAATTGCATTTGAGATTTGGAAAAAACTAGAACTTTTGCATGAAGGAGACCAGTATGTTAAATACGCAAGGTTACAGAGTCTAAAATGGAAATTTGAAAAATTGAAGATGAGAGATGATGAAAATATTACTACTTTTATGCCAAGAGTGAATGAGCTGGTTTGTTGAATTAGAAATGCTGGTGGAGTCTTGGATGAAAATGAGATTGTTGGAAAAATTCTCAGATCTCTACCTGACTCTTACAAAATCAAGGTTGCTGCCATTGAAGAATTTAGAGCCCATACAACTGTCACAAGAGATCAATTGGCTGGGAAACTGGCTTCATTTGAAATGATAGAATTTGGAGATGACCCCCCCAATACTGAATCTGCATTCAAAGTCAGTGCCTCTATAAAAGGTAGACAAAGGTTTGATCCAAGAGAGAAATCTTCAAAGAAACTTCCATGGTATGAAAAAGCAAGAAAAGACTTGGAAGAAGAAGAAGCTAAAACTACCCACCTTGAAGCTCTTATTGCAAAAAGATAGCGAAGAGGATCCAACAAGTATGAAGGGAAACTGCCCTTTAAGTGTTTTAACTGCAATAAAATTGGTCATTTTGCCTCAAAGTGTCCAGAAAGATTTTCAAGGACAAATCCTAACATATCAAGGTTCCAAAAGAATTGTTACTATGTTCATGAAGAAGATGACAATGAAGGAGTAATAGATGATGAATCAGAGATAGGAAACAAATCTGGAAGTAAATGGGTGTTTATTGCTATCAAGGAAGAAGAACCAATATCCTCTAAATCTGTCAATCATAAAGTTGTAGAAAGACCTTTGGCTGCCCAAGTTGAAGAAAAGAATGATTGGGTCATTGACAGTGGATGCTCTCACCATATGACAGGTGACAAAAATAAGTTTGTAGATTTGGAAAGGTATGAAGGAGGAGTGGTAAAGTTTGGTGACATTCTGCTGGTAGAATCAGAGGTAGAGGAACTATTTATTTTGATGGAAAGAACAAAACTGAAAATGTACTGTATGTTGAAGGATTGAAGCACAATCTTCTTAGTGTTGGACAGTTGGTGGACAAAGGCTATGATCTTAGATTCAAGAATGGAAAATGCAAGATCTTTGAGAGTTCCATAACAAAGATTGCATCCGGTACCCAAAAAAAAGGTAATATATTCCATTTAGCTGGTACTGGTAAAAGTTGTCTATTTGTGCAAGTTGATCAGAGTTGGTTATGGCATAGGAGAATCTGTCATGTGAATTTTGATAATATCATCAAGATAAGTAATACTTAGGCTGTAAGAGATCTTCCAAAATTAGTGAAACCCACAAATAGTTTATGCAAAGAATGTCAGTTGGGTAAACTAAGCAGAGTCTCATTTAAAAGCAAGGAACAATCTTCTACTGGTTTATTGGACCTAGTTCATACTTATCTTTGTGGTCCAGCAAGAATCAGAAGTGTGCAAGGTGATAGATACTTCATGTTGCTAATTGATGACTATTCTCAGATGGTGTGGGTAAACTTTCTAAAAGAGAAATCAGAAGCTCTTGAGAAATTCAAAATATTCAAGGCTATGGTAGAAAATGAAACTGGATTAAAATTGAAATGTCTGAGGTCTGATAGAGGTGGAGAATTCACATCTGGAGAGTTCATAGAGTTCTGTGAGAAACATGGAATAAAGAGGCAGTTGTTTGCTCCCAGGACTCCACAACAGAATGGAATAGTTGAGAGAAATAACTGGACCATCCAGGAAGCATCTAGGATCATGATGATGGAAACAAGTGTTCCTTAGATCTATTGGAGAGAAGCTATCAGTACTGCAGTCTATATCGTCAATCGAGTTCAAATAAGAAGCAATATTGGTAAGACTCCTTATGAACTTTGGTTTGGCATCACTGCTACTGTGAGGTATTTCAGAGTTTTTGGTAGCAAATGTTACATTAAAAGAGATGAAGATCTAGGAAAGTTTTATGCTAGAAGTGGTGAAGGAATATTCTTGGGCTACTCTACTCAAAGCAAAGCATACCGGTGTTATAACAAGAGACTAAGAAAGATTATAGAAAGTACAAATGTGAAGGTTGATGAAGGAATTGAAAAACTCTTAAGGTTTTATGAATATGATGAAGATGATCAGGATGGTGTTATGTTTCAAAGAGCCTAAGCCCCTTCTGAAATTTAGATTCAAACTAATTTGGCAAATCAAGAAAAAGAGTTGAGCTTCAATGAGTCTGGTCAAGAATCAAAAGTGCAAGAAACTCCCAAAGTTCCTAGGTATGTAAGACTAAATCACTCTGAAGATCAGATCATAGATGATAAAAGCAAAGGAGTACAAACAAGAAGAAGAATTGCTCAAGATTCAGAAGAGTGTTGTCTGATTTCAAAGATTGAACCTAAGACAGTGAATGAAGCTTGCAATGATGAAAATTGGTCAAAAGCCATGGAGGAAGAACTAATGCAAATTGAGAAAAATCACACTTGGGATCTTGTTCCCAGACCTAGAAACAAGAATGTGATTGGAACCCAATGGGCCTTCCGAAACAAACTAAATGAAGTTGGTAAAGTAATAAGAAACAAAGCCAAATTGTTCTGCAAAGGCTATTCTCAAATAGAAGGAGTTGATTTTGAAGAAACTTTTGCTCCGGTGGCAAGAATTGAAGCAGTCAGATTACTTCTTGCATTTTCTACCTTCAAAGTTTTCAAAGTGTATTAGATGGATGTCAAGTCTTCCTTCCTGAATGGTGACTTGGAAGAAGAAGTGTATATGGAACAACTGGATGGTTTTCAATTGTCTGATCATGGTGATATGGTCTACAAATTGAAGAAAGCTTTGTATGGACTGAAGCAAGCCCCAAGAGCCTGGTATGAAAGATTGGATAAGCATCTTTTGAAGATTGGTTTCAACAAAGGTACTGCTGATAGTAACTTGTATTTCAAAATTGATCATGAAAAAATCTTGATTGTTGAAGTGTTTGTTGATGATATCATTTTTGGAGGATGAGATAGTATGTGTAAAACTTTTGCAAATCGAATAAAAAGTGAGTTTGAGATGTCCATGCTTGGTGAAATGAATTTCTTCTTGGGTCTGCAAATCACTCAAACAAAGAAAGGAATCTTCATTTCTCAGACCATATATGTGAAAGAATTATTGAAAAAATTTGGGATGGAAGAGTCAAAGCTAATGAACACTCCCATGGCAATCGGATGTAAGTTGATCAAAGATGATGACTCTCCCAAGGTTGATCAGACAAAGTATAGGTCAATGATTGGAGGATTGTTGTATCTCGCTCAAACTAGACCAGACATTATGCAGGCTGTTGGTCTTGTTGCTAGATTGCAAGATGATCCTAGAGAATCTCATGTCATGGAAATCAAGAGGATTTTTAGATATCTAAAAGGAACAGTTGAGTATGGTTTGTGGTATCCTAGAGATCATGATTTCTCTCTTCATGCCTATACAGATACAGATTGGGTAGGAGATGTGGATGACCGAAAGAGTACCAGTGGTGGAGCATTCTTTTTGGGGAAGAGATTGGTTTCTTGGCTAAGCAAGAAACAAGGGGCAATATCTATGTCTACAACTGAAGTAGAATATATTGCAGCAGTAGGTAGTTGCACTCAAGTTTTGTGGATGAAGCAGATGCTAAGAGATATCAAAGTAGAGTATGAGGAACCTATCATAATCTTTTGTGATAATTCAAGTGCAATAAATATATCTAAGAATCTGGTATTGCATTCAAATACTAAGCATATATTCATCAAGTTTCACTTTTGAGAGAGCAAGTGAACAAGAATGAAGTTAGATTAGAGTTTGTGTCTTCTAAGGATCAGATTACAGAGATATTTACTAAACCTCTACCTAAGGATTCTTTTGAGTATCTCAAGGAGAAGCTAGGGGTCATTGCCACTTCGGTGATGAACTAAGGTGCACTGAGGTGCATTAGTCCAGTGGTTATCACAGTCATATCTTGTGATCTAGATTGATGATGGGGAGCTGCTACACAGGGGGAGCAGCAGGGATGATTCTGAAGTGTTAGAATTACAAGTATGTGCCCTTTTCCATTGATGTCAAAGGGGGATAGAAGACATGTGAAAAAAAAATGGTTGCTAATCAAAGGGGGAATAGTTAAGGGAGAGAAGACATGTGAATGGTTGTTGCTGATAGGGGGAGTTGTGCCAGTGAGGAGAAGTTCTTGTCCTGATGGTTAAAATAGTTTTTCACATCCTATGTTGCCATCAATGACAAAGGGGGAGATTTTTGCAAGTATGGGCCTAACCAGTGTTGTCATTGATGTCAACATACTCCTGTTGCATTAATGATAAGGATTGGATGAGTTGTGTGCTGAGGATATTGAGAAAATTTGTCTCAATCAGAAATAGAGAAGAACAGGGAAGACAATAAGGTAAAAGTCCAAGATAGGATGAGGATAAGAGGATGCGGTTTAAAGGGTTTGAAGATACGTGTCTTAAGGTGGTCCAGTAGAGATTTTAGAGGTCCGCATGAAGATCTGAAGAAGTTGTGACTATTGAAGTAAAACCAATTCTGGCAGGTGTTTAGTGGTGATAGAGCAAGACAGATAGGTCTGGAATTACATTATAAGGTTCTGCAGATTTGAGGGAGTTATGAGGATGTCTTTTGTGGAATGACAACTAGATTGGTTCGTGGTTTGAAGGTCTACAAGCATCTATTCCTTTGTGATAGTAATGACAGATTATGTTCTTGAGGTTCTGGATGAAGGAGAGAAGGATTTAAGTAAGCAGATGAAGTACAGATGTTCTTGGTGATTCAGGAAAGCTTGTGGTGGTCTTTGGATCATGTTCATTTCATGTTGGTGGTCCGCATTCAAGTTGGAGTTTGCTTTTGAAGAACAACTTCTGGATAATGGTGTTCTTCCTAAAACAGGCCGACCAAATGAGTTATACATCTTGCGGATGTTATTCTGGATGTTTTCTGACTTAGATGATCATTCCTAAGTTGATGTATTGTATAAATAAGGGATTGTGAATTCATTTGATGGGTGTCCTTGTTGAGATGTGTGTGTGGTAGCAATGAGGAGAGCAAAAGGCAGAGCAGAAGTATCGGGCTTAATGGAACTGATTCAAGCATGGTGAAGAGGCTATTTTCTAGTTCAAGTAGGTGATACTTATTTCTTTGTAGACAGTGTGTCTCTTGTAGGCAGTGAGCCTCTTGTGAGCAGTGTGCTCGGGCAGTGAGCCCTAATTGGCAAGTGCCATTTTGTTCCTTCTATTCTTCTAACAGAGAATACTTTCTTGGGTTAATCACCCCATGGTTTTTCCATTAACCGGGTTTTCCACATCAAAATCTTGGTGTCTCATGCATTGATGTGTTTCTTCTCTTTATTTGTTGCATTATGTTCCATGATTGATTTATCATTAAACTACTGAATTACAAAATGGAATTAAGTGTTTAAATAGATAGAAAGTTTTGCACAACTGATTCTCCTCCCCCCTCTCAGTTGTGTGCCCTAAGTCTAACAATTTTGACACTCAAACTTTGCATCATTCCTTTGATTCTTCCATTTGATATATGCTTATCACCAACTAAAAATAAATGCATTGTTCACTCTGCAAAGACACTATGGGAAATTTTTTGTATATCTTCTCCTTATTAGAGGCTGTGACCATATACCTACCGGTCCTCTTATTTTTGAGTATTCTTTAAACACTTATGAGCTTCGAAACTCATTATCTTCTCTGTATTTGTGATCTCTCCATATAAAATGATAAGGGTTTGTAAAAAAAATGACTCTCAAGTACTAGTACGAACTAGGTTTCTCTCTATTTTTTATATACAAAAGATAATGGATTTACATTGTTCTTCCATTTGCAAAGTACCAACCCTTCTATGACCTTTGTATCTAAAATTTTCATAATGCAAATATGATATGGGTCTTCACATTTTGTGAAGAAAAATACATTCTTGGCTGTGGCCATTTCTTTTGATGCATTTCCTTCTTGTGAAATGAACCTCAAACTATTTGAAAAGCTCCATTATGATTTTCATTCACTATATCTGTAGTTGTTGGAAGAGGTAAAAAGACTTTTGCTTATCACTAAAAACCCTCTTAGGGTTTGTGATAGTGAGCTCTATATTTTTGTTCTTTCTTTTACAAAAAAGCATTCACTATAGAAAGAAGAGAGAGGCAAAAAAGAAACTAGTCTTTTAACATTTTCTTTCTTTTTCTTGTACTCTGCAAGAGGTGATGTGTTAGTCTTGAACTTCATTTTGATGATGTGATAGGATTTTTGGTGATAGTTTATCCTTAAAAAGTCAGTGGTCTTTTATTCTTTATGTTGTTTCAGTTAGGCATCATATATTATCCTTTGCATCTTCTGTGGGCAAACAAAAGAGAAAAACATCTCTGATGTTCCAACCTTTTGACTACAATTGTAGGTGATCATACTTTGTGATGGAGGAAAAAAATGAAAAATTTATGAAACTACAAATTGTTCTTATTTTCATTTTCCTGACTGTATGTGATCATACTTACATTGAGTTTGGTTCAGCTGTATGTGGACAAGAAAGTATGCCTTCTTAGTTCCAATTCTATCTTCAATGAACAAAATAAATATAAGCCCTCTATTGCTCCAATCTTGACTCATCTTTTGGCTTTGTGTACCTTAGACTTCTACTCTAGCTGTAGCACTATATCGTTATGCATATGGTCTATAGATGCATATTATTTTAGATGGAACATGTCTTCTTATAAGGTTGTTCCCCTATATTGTGTCCTTTATGAGCCCCTGCATGGACTTCTCCTCTGTTTTGTAATAGTCTTTATCTTCGTTCATCACTGTCACACCTATGAATTACCTTTAGACTGTGAACATTGTCCTCATAAGTGTGCTTGGACACTTCATATAACATGTGTTTTTATGACTTCAATACCTGCATGACTATTATGAAGTATTAGAGGAATTTCTAGAACTTTCTCTCTTCCATAAAATGCTTTCCTAACTACTTGGAGTATGTACATATACTTCAAAGGGCTTGTAGTTGTGACTGAAGGGTATTTTACTTCCTTAGAAGCTTTGGTAGATCTTTAAACCATTTACCATTAATGTATGAGGATTGAGTGATGACCTTACATCCCTACAACTATCTCTTGGTCCACACTATAACAACTATTCTTGGACTATTCTTTCATTTATGGTTGTTCCTTTGAGTGATATGGCAATTCTATCTACAATGATGGTTCCATATGATCAATGGAGTGTTCTCCATCCTTTAATCATGCAATCCTTGCCTACCTCTATAGTGATTATTATCAATGCTAGGTGATTATTCACTATTCTTCATTTCTTATTCATTAGCACATACTTACTTGTTGAGATATGGTGGTTGAGATGTGTATTTTGAAGGTTGTGACTATTACACTTTCTGTAGAAGGCTTTGCTTTTGATGGATGTTGATAGAGACTTTCTATTTTGATTGAGATAGGATTCCCTTTGTTGTATGTAGCTTGTATATCATCTTGGTGACTACTCTTGCTTGCACTATAGGTGCAGTCATGTCTTTCATTTGGCTATTGTTTTATTCATTATGCATGATGAATGCTCTTCACTGTTTTTCTCATACCTTTTGCTTGTTTTACCATACTCGTATCTCTGTACTTTTGATGTCCTTCATGACTAGTATTGAAGCATTTCCCTCTTATGAGTGCCCTAATGACCACCCTGAGAATAGTTGAAACTTGTGGCATTTTGAAACCTTTTGAGAACTTTACCATCTCTAAACCATTATGATATTTGGGAGAATCTCCCCAAGCCCTCTCCTTCATTTAGATTAATTAGGACCATGACTTTATTTTCTGCTACCTTCTCATTACATAACTTGGACAGTTATCTCTTGTATAGTGACTCTTTGGTTAGCACAAGAGTGTTGTCCTGAACATGCAAGAAGTTAATGCAAATTGTATTCTATCATGAACTTTATTTAAAACACTTCCTCATCTAAAAGGTTGCATGATAAGATTAAAATATTCTTGAATACCTTGAATGCATGATAAATGATAATGAGATAAACAATGAATAAATCCATGAGTGACAATGCATCTTGTTTGAATCATTAAACAGTCTTGAAAAGAGCTCAATGCTCTCGTGTGGTTCTCATTTTATAACATCTTGGACTGATAGTCATGGATGAGCAATGAGATTGAAGCTCATGACTGACTTGATGTAGTACTCCTTGAATTGAATATGTTTTATTTGAGCACAATGAATATGAATTATTCCCACCTGTAATTCATGGGCAGGATGCTAGTCTCAACCCTTGTGGGAGCCCACTTTGTACCACATGCTGAAATGTCTTCAAACTAGAAACATAACTTCTTCTATACCTGCACAGGAAACTAACATGTTAGTTATAAAACATACCTTTGGATTACAATGCTCATGATGCTTTTGTTTCCTTTTTGTCCTTTTCTCTGATATGGCACCTGAATCTGTTTATTCAACTATCTCTTCTACTCTTTTTTTTTTGCATGATATGATCTTTAATGACTGCTGTTCCATAAAAATGGGTTGTACTTTCATCATTTGATTATACATATGAAAGGCTTTGGAACCCTGAGCTCTAACATAACAATTTTTTGCAGGTATCTTGAAGCTCAACAGATGGAGGAAGTTGGAGATCAACTCAACCTTGGGATTCATCATTCATAGGTAATGACGGGTCCCTCTTCCTTTCTTATGCATTTTTATTCTTTCAAAAGTACAATTTACTTTTATGTTGCATACTTCAGTTACTCCCACAGCTTCTGTGGGACACTTTTATAAATTCTTTTGAATACAATCAATTATTTGATTTATGCAATGAATTATGTATATTTCACTTCTTGAATCAAATACATAGCATAAAACAACTGATCTTTCTTTGAAACATATGTATAAAACATGATGTATAATTTGACAGTTTATAAATACCTCTTTACTTGCACTGAAATATAATGAATCGTCAACAACTGAAACATGAAATCCATCAATTCTCTTCATTCTTTGAATGTTTGTTTTCTTAATTATATATCATTTCACTTATCAGGATGGTTTGACAGCCTAGCTTGAGCTATCATATGATCCTGATAAGTGATTTTGCACTTGTCTTCTATCAAGACATCAGACATTGACTGGATGATCCTGCATAAGCAAAAAAAATTGTATCCCCTCTAAACAACTGATGTTTAGGCCTTGCTAAATTAGGTGTGAACATAATTTAGTAATAGTTACTTTCATGAAAATTAAATATTTCAATGAGGCATTAATATTTTTTTTTAAATGTAAAAAGTAGGTGTCATTCCAGCCAACCTAAGTATAAGATAAAGAAATTATTTTTCCTCAAAGATTTGGATTTAAGTAAAGGACACATGAGTGGATGTGACACATTAAAAATAAATGAATAAATAATTATTTATGAATTTTTATTGTGATGTTTCAAAAATATTAGAAAATAATTTTTCAGCCAACCTAACTTGGTTAAAGATATATAAAATTAAAAAGTTATTATTTTTAACCTATACTCAAGAAATCCTAGAATGCAACACATCTTTTAGATTTAAGAGAAGGATAAATAGTTTGAAAGTTATGAATATTTTTCAATACTTATATCTATCATAAAATAAGACATTACACATGTAGAAAATTAATAATAATTAACTGTTAAAATTATAACAAGGCATATATTATATTTTTAGAATCTCTATAGTTTCCTCTACAAACCCTTTTTGTTTCATTAAATTTATCTACAAAAAAGCCTGTCAACTTCAAGGATGAAGTCATGGAAAATTTTAAGATAACACTAAATAGGTCGCTTTGCAAGTTTCTTTGGCAATTTTTAGGATTCCCACTTGCCTAAATTCAAGGTAATCTAAAAGAATTTGTGGATGTAATCCATATTTGAGCTAGAAATATTAAATTTTTTCCCATTTAAATCTAAATATATTTCTAAATGTTAGCATTTTTTCATCCAACAAGTTTTGTTTCCATTACCACTATTTAGCTCATCATGATCTCACACTCACTCATTCAAACATTCAATAGCTGTGGCCATATTATGTTTTTGGAGTATTTTTTCTCCACTAGATCTAATCATGGGATTAGTCCAAGTATGCTTGAGTGGAATCAAAATCCAACAACTTGTGTGTTGTTGACTAGAGATCTAAATGAGATCCATGAAGACTATCAGTTCTTGACTGCATAACATCATCACATGGCTTCAAATATCTTTGATCATGTTGATAATCATGGAAGGATGAAATTTCTCTAAAATTGTTGATATCAGACATGTTTTTGTATCTTATGTATATTCAGGAATCCTTGGCTGGTTAGTAAATTGATAGTGGAAGAGTTGGCTATGAAGGTAGCCACCAAAGATATAGGAGCTTCAATGAAAGTGTAAGAGAGACCAAACATGAAAGAATAATTCTATTCTATCAAAGGATGCAATATGCATACAATATGTATATCAATATGACATGAATATACATTATGAAATACAAAGAGAATCCCTTGGTTATATAGGCCAAGGTGAAACATAGCACAATATAAGATTATAAAAACTATCTTAATCTTATGAATTGATACAGAAAGTGATAACTATCCTTAGTGTAACCTGCATAAACCTAACTAGACATGTGTGAATAGGACCTAATGTGGAACTAGTTAGGTAATATACACCATTCACACCAAAAACCCCATTAAGTGCAATTTAGGGAGGACAAAGTAAATGTAAGGATGCAAAGATGGGTCCCAACTACAAGCCCATCTAAGGCATCCATGTACAAAACAATATCTCACAAATAGAGAAAAGGAGAAAAACCCATAGGAAAAAACCCCTCTCCAAAGGAGAGAAAACACAAGAAGGATGCTCTCCAATATATGAGAAGGAAAAACCCTGTGTGAGGAAAAAGTCCCCCCATAAGAGATAAGAAAAAGAGAGTCCATGTAGCCACCCCTCAATTTAAAATCTCCTATACTAATGGTAGATTCTTGAAAATGAATGCCAATGAAGAACACACAATAAAAGTCTACATTCACTTCCATAGAAGAACATATGTGAATTCCTCTTCCAAAGGGGAATCGTCTAAGAAGGAGAAACACAAATATGCATTGTTAGGATTTCAATGATAGACCAGAGAAATATGAATTAAAAATTATGATGTGGATTTATATATATGGAAATAAAAATGAAGAATAACATAATTAAACAAAAGAGATTTAACGTGGTTCACCCAATGTGGGCTACATCCACAAAAACAAACATACAATATTTTTTATTATGTAACAAAACTCACAAATTACAACCTCATGACTTGTAGCTCAAAACCGTTGATATGCTACATGAAATATATTACAATCTCATTTGTGACCTGTGACCTCTCCCATTCTCCAATGACTTATTTATTAGGCCTTTTTAGCAGTTAAACAAAGTCAATTTTCCATGTCGACTAACAACCAAACTAATTGCCAATACCTTTATTAAATATTAGGACCCCACATGAGGGGCTCCATCCCCCTTGCACTCCCCCGTTAATAATTTTGGGGGAGAAAGTGGCTGGCAAAGTCACCAAAATTTAAGTTTTTGCCTGTACCTAAAGCCCTACAACAAGTTTAGTCAAGACATACTAATAGTGCATATTGTAATAAATTAGGGCATGATGAACACCAATGTTATTAAAAACAAATTGATGAGATGAATCATCTTGTAAAAAAGAATCAAATCAATTTTCCTTCAACTATGTTAGTGGGTTCATCTTCTGCTTCTTCATTTTCAACCTTAGAGAGAAAAAAGGGGCAAGCACGTTTTGTAGTTGCATATTCTAATTTAGGAGATAAATTCTTGATTTAGGAGCTTGACATCATATGGATTCATCATAAAGTATGCTCTATTCATTTGAGACTTGTTCATCACAACATATTCTGATGGCTAACAACACATATATGCATGTTTATGGGAAAGGATCTATTGACATGGATGAAGGATCATTCAATGATGTCCTTTTTGTGCCTTCATTATCAAATAATATCCTTTCTAT
The DNA here is from genome assembly GCA_027924645.1 of Cunninghamia lanceolata. NCBI lineage: Eukaryota > Viridiplantae > Streptophyta > Pinopsida > Cupressales > Cupressaceae > Cunninghamia > Cunninghamia lanceolata. The sequence continues at coordinate 2,301,109 of BSBN01000892.1, forward strand.
CTATCAGATCACACATGGTGGAGTAGGTAAGAGTGTTGATTTCACACTAGATTCTATAATTATTTAAGGTTTGCATATTAGAGATGTTGTAGTTGGGGAGGTAGATCATCAATCTCACATTTTTCTCCTATTATTTCTTTATCTAATATTCACACTCACGCATCTATTATAGACAATTTTGATGAAATACAATATGGTCATTTAAATATTGGTGTTATTTCATCAACTAAAGTTCTAGAGACATATGCCAACACTCCATCATCTCCTATTGCATCTATAGAGTCTAGTGTTGCTACATCAATGGTTTCTAGTGATTCAATGCAACATGACAACCATCATCTTCTAGATACAACTAATTGGGATGCATTTTGAGATACAACTCATATAGACTAGCTAGGACCCAAACCTAGGACCTTCCATTTACTATTGGGTGTCTCTACCAACTAAACTACTAGTCCCTTTATGGATAGTCAATTGTCATCTAGGTGTGGCTTATTTCCATCACTCCCCCTTATGCCACACTATGTAAGGTTCTTGGGGCTCCTATCCTAACTCTTATACCACATGTTGAGCTACAACTCATATGGACTAGCTAAGACATGAACCTAGGACCTTCCATTTTCTACTGGAGTGCTTTGCTAATTGAGCTATTGGCCCCTTTATGGCTAGTCCATCACTGGTCCTAGCCTAACTCTAATACCATCTAAGATTTGGCTTTGAAGGTATCCACCCAAAGATCTAGGAGCTTCAATCAAAGAACAAGAGAGACCAAACATGAAAGAATAATTCTATTCTATCAAAGGATGCAATATGCATACAATATGTACACCAATATGACAATACAAAGAGAAGCCCATGGTTATATAGACCAAGGTGAAACAAAGGACAATATAAGAATATGACAAGTGTCTTAATATTATGACTTGAGACACAAAGTGATAACTATCCTTACTGTACCCTATGTAAACTTAACTCGACAAGTGTGAATAGGACCTAACTTGAAGCCAGTTACGTAATATACTTCATTCACACCAACAAATACGGATAGATATTTGTTTTGTTGAAAACACATGGATACTGAGAGGGGGGGTCAATCAGTATCCAAACAAATCTCAAATCCTCCAGAGAAGATCAAAACTTAAACTTTATAGTATTAACAAAAACATACAAGATCAACATAATGTATAACACCACATAACACTAGATATATGCAAAAAAACATAAAGGGGAAAAACCACGGTGAGGATTAACTCACAATATATGAAGTTCACTACAATAAAAGTTACAACATTTTTCTACGGAAACAACCGAAGGAAGCTACTACTCCCTACAGACTTTGCTTTAGGGATTCAACCCAAGGAAGCTACTACTCCCTGAAGAAAGGTTTTAGGGTCACTCCCAAGGAAGCTAAAACTCCCTACAAACATTGTTTTAGGGCTACAACCCAATGAAGAAACTACTCCCTGAACTAAGAACAAACTCATAAAGTATTACAAAATGACAGTCCTTCTACTGCCTAAAACTAACAATGAAACTCCCTCTTTTTGATGATTGCAATTCTTCCTTTTCACTCCTCTTTCGATGATTACTCTTCTACTTTGACTTCTCCACCTTCTTCAAATGTCTTTTCTGTATCTTACTGAACCACTGCTTTCAACCTTAAATAAATTTTTCTTTTGGCTCACTAACTCTAGCAATTAGTTAGGCACACTCTTTACTTCTTTCCTGTCACAAAAGTATCTTCAAGATGGATTAGGACATGCCCTATTACTTCTACTCTTTCTCCTTTAGCTACACATCATAATACATTACACATTTGTATTCCACTTCACACATTCATACTCAAAATCATACCTCACTTAGATCAACTAGGTCTACAATATATACATGATATTACATTGATTACATTACAAGTCAGCCAGAGATAATGAGAATATTACAATTACAAGTTGACCAGAGATCAAATTGATGGAGGTTGATTGTCATTGATGTAAAACTAGTAAAGGTGTTGTGATGTGTTCAGGTCCTAGATGTTGATGATAGTCATGTGCTTTAGGAGATGATGTTGATCATATAGGAGTTCACATGGTTCAAATGCATGATGCATGTTCATGTTCAAGCAATGATGATGCAGATATGATCTTATGCTTTGTTGAGTTGCTTCAGATGTGTTGAGGATGGTGTTGCAATAGTAAAGGATCTGGATGATTTCACTTCAAGAATACTTTCATATGGATGGCAACAGAGAAGTTGTGTTGTGCTCAAGATGATGTTGTAGGAGAATGTTACAAGGTATTACAAGATACAGATGAGTTAAGGTAGATTGGTATTATAGGATAATGTCACAGGGTGTGTTATAATTCATGCTCTTGATTCTGAAGAAGGTTACTATGTCTTTTATAGGCTTAGGTGTAAGTAGTATTGGTTGATGTGAAAATTTCAAAGGTTGGAGTTAATATCTTGGTGATCATGCTTTTAGGAGTTCACAAGAGTTCACTTGGTTAAGGATTAGGATGCTTGATGGAAGAGATTGTTGAAAAGTGCACATGTTATAGGTTTATACAAGTTGATGGTGCTTTATCCCTCATGTCTTGCAAAGTGATGTTCTTCATAATGAGGTTGTGATTCACATTATTAGTTGATGAAAAAGATCACTTGGTACTTCATGTCAAAACTCATGAAAGTTACTTTATTGCTTTGTGATAAGTTCATATGGTAAATTTGTGACTCACATGAGGATCAAGATGTTATGCCTCTATATGGTTTAGTGATGTGATCCTTGGAAATGGTGTTGGGTTTTTGTTCTTACCTCAGTTGTCATGCTATCTTCACACTTATCCTATCCTCACCGTCATAGTGTTGAACAATGACATTACAATTTGTTGTCTCATGTTATTTTCTTCAAGTCAGGATGGCACTTAATGTAAAAATGCATTGTGTTACAAGATGAATGTGGACAATGCATCAGGCAAGTGTGTTTTCGATGAAGGGGGTAAATCACAAAACACACAACAATAGAAATTGAACACAGAAAATAGAACTTTCTTTTATTGATATGGGCAACTCATTACATTACAGAAGCTTAATTACAATAAGAGGAATCAATCCTCCACAAGCTGCAACACACTACAGCTTCCTGTCACAAGACTCTAGAATCACCTCCTTCTGTAACCCCAAATCAGCTAGGGTTTTTGTTTTCCCACCTATTCTTGACTCTACACTTGGCCCCTTAACCCCTAATACCCTAAGGGTTCCCAAAAATGGTTATATACAGCCCTTTTTGGTGACCACCAGCTTAATTTTGAAATTTGCATCTCCCTCCAAAAATAGGTCAACTTCGTGGGGCCATAACTTTCGATCCGACTGTTGGATTTTCAATTATAATACCTTTTCGAAAAGCTCTCGAAAAGATGAAGGAGCGCTAAGTAGTACCAATAGGTAGACTACTTGGGTTTCCCACCAAATTTCAGGCCCATCCGGAGCCTCTAATTGCCTCAAATTTGACTTTGAATATTTCAATAGGATTTTTGGAATTAGAAATTTTAATATCTCACAAATAACAAACGATATTGACATGATTTCTTCACCATTAGCTTGAATTCACGATTCTAGACGTCTGTGTAAGATTTTGTATCCATCCGTGCACAAATGCAAACTTACTAAAAATAGTAACCCTGCCAAATTTAGCCCTTATTGAAAAGAAACAACTTTTTTTTTTTTTTGGTTGATGCAAGATTGCTCTTACACCCTAGATGCTCCTACATCAGACAGCCGGGGTAATTTGAAAAGTGACCCTGTCACTTCTCATGTGTTAGAGGGAAACCAAAATGATTAACCTTAGTCTTAGATAACCATGATGAATCTTCAACAGGCCTTCCTTTCAATTTCACCAAGTATTCTGTATACTGCCTATTTCTTGTACTTTTACCCACACGGCTATCCAGAATGCCCTCTATCTCCTCCTCCTCTGAAGTAGATGCTGGAATGTCCCACTGTGTTCCTTTATCAAGTCCATCATCATGATACTCTATTAGATCTGAAATGTTGAACACTGGTGAAATATTGATGTCATCAGGCAACTCTATCTCAAATGCATTTCCTGAATTGTGCTTCTTCAGGATTCTACACGGTCCAAATTTCCTCATCTTTAGCTTATTATATGTACCAACTGGAAATCTTTCTTTTCTCAAGTGAACCATGACTTCATCACCCTCTTGAAACTCCTTATACCTCCTCTTCTGATCTGCCTTAGCCTTGTATTGAGAATTTATCTTATGGATATGCTTTCTTACCTCTTCGTGCAAATTCTTCATGTGCTCAGCAAAATTTTCAGCTTCGGCACTAGTCTTCTCCCCCTTATCCATCCTCAATTCGGAAGCAGTTCTTGGGCTACTCCCATACACAACCTGGAATGGAGATTTACCTGTGCTCCTATTGACAGAATTGTTGTAAGAAAATTTTGCTTGTGGTAAAATCAAATCCCATCCCTTGGGCTTATCTCCTACTAAGCATCGTAGCAGGTTACCCAAACTCCTATTCACCACTTCTGTTTGTCCATCAGTATGTGGATGGTGTGCAGAACTAAACTTCAAATCTATCTTCAACTTCTTCCATAGTGTCCTCCAGAAATAACCAACAAACTTGGTATCTCGGTCTGAAACTATGATCTTGGGTAGACCATGTAGTCTTACCACCTCCCTGAAAAATAACTCTGCAATATGAATAGCATCATTAGTCTTCTTGCAAGGAATTAAATGTACCATCTTTGAGAATCTGTCCACCACCACAAAAATGGAATCATGTCCTCTTTGTGTCCTTGGTAAACCAAGAACAAAATCCATACTAATATCATCCCATGGATTCTCTGGTACAGGTAATGGCTGGTATAGACCTGTGTTCTGACTTGCTCCTTTTGCCATCTGACATACTCTGCAACTCTACACAAATTTCCTCACATCCTGCTACAACTGTGGCCAATAATAATTTTCACCAACAATAGCAATGGTCTTATCTTGACCAAAGTGTCCAGCCAATCCTCCACTATGCTTCTCCTTTATCAAATTCTCTCTCATGGAACTCCTTGGAATGCACAACTGGCTACCTCTAAACAACATGCCATCTTGGATTATGAAATCCAACCATTTTGTCCTATCCAAAGTAATAGGTTCCAAACAAGCTTTCTAGGCCTCTACAAAATCTGGATCTTCAGGATACAAACTTTTGAGCTCATCGAACCCAACAACCTCTATCTTCATTTTTGTCAACAAATTTTGCCTTCTGCTCAAGGCATCTGTGACTCTGTTAGACTTCCCACTCCTATGCTTCAAAACAAAAGTATAGCTTTGCAAAAACTCAACCCATTTTAAATGCCTTTGGTTCAACTTTCCTTGACTGTTAAGATATTGTAAAGCCTGATGATCAGTATATAAAACAAACTCCTTTGGCAACAAATAATGTCTCCATTTCTTCAAAGCCTGAACTATTGCATAAAATTCTTGATCATAAACACAATACTTTTTCTTGGCATCATTAAGCTTCTCACTAAAATAGGCAATGGGCTTACCTTCTTGACTTAGAACAGCTCCTATACCACTACCACTACCATCACAATCTACCTAAAATACCTTATTGAAATCTGGAAGTGCCAACACAGGTTGTTCTATGACTTTCTGCTTCAATGTATCAAAGCTCTTGTCTGCTCCTTTAGTCCATCTAAACTCTTTTCTATCCCCTCTCATTGTCTCAGTTAGGGGTGCACAAATGCTACTGAAATTTCTGATAAACTTCCTGTAAAAACTTGCAAAACCATGAAAAGATCTTACCTCTGTTGCACTCTTTGGCATAGGCCATTCAATTATATCCCTTACTTTTTTTGGGTCCATCTTAAGGCCTTCCTCTGAGACAACAAATCCTAGGTATATCAAATCCTTCTTTGCAAAACTACATTTCTTCAGATTAATCAACAACTTCTACCCCCTTAGCTTCTCTAGAACTCTTCTGATATGCATCAGATGCTCATCCCAAGTCTTACTGAAAATCAAAATATCATCCAAATAAACAATAACAAAACCTCCCAAAAATTCCTTTAGTACCTCGTTCATGAGCCGCATGAATGTGCTCGGTGCATTGGTTAGCCCAAATGGCATGACTAACCACTCATACAAACCCTCCTTTGTCTTGAAGGCTGTCTTCCATTCATCTCCTTCTCTAATTCAAATCTGGTGATACCCACTCTTCAGATCAATCTTCGTGAAGTACTTAGCTCCACTCAAACAATCTAAAATGTCATCCATTCTCGGCAATGGAAATCTGTACTTGATTGTGATCTTGTTGATGGCTTGGGAATCTGTACACATCCTCTACTCTCCATCTTTCTTTGGTGCTAGTACTATAGGTACCCCACATGGACTTAGGCTCTCCCTTATTAGTCCCTTCCTTAATAGCTCGTGAACTTGTCTGTTCAACTCTTCATTCTCTGCTAGATTCATTCTGTGGGCTGCCTTATTTGGCAAACTAGCTCCTGGTATCAAATCCATTTGATGACTTATCTTCCTTACTAGTGGTAAACCTTCTAGTACATTATCAGTGACAATATCTTGAAATTCTTCCAACATTTTTGAGACTTTTGTTGGTACATCTTCACATTTCTCTTGACTGATCTTAGGAATCAATGCAAAGCAATGGCGCTCATGCTTCATAACCTCCAAAAACTTTCTACCATCTACCAAGTAAATTCTGGCAGTACTACATACCTTTTCTTCCACCTCCTTCAAGGGATTCAACTTATGACGGACTCCATCCTTTGTCAGGGAGTATGTGTTTGCACGGCCATCATGGATAGCACTCCTATTATACTGCCATGGCCTCCCCAACAGCATATGACATGCATCCATTGGTATGATATCACACAGCACCTCATCATGGTAGTCACCAATCTTGAACTTCATTAAACACTGCTCATTGACCAAAGCTCTATGGTCCTTCTGCAACCATGCAATCCGATACGGATGTGGATGCTTTCTTCTTGTCAACTTCAACTTGTCAACCATCTCCTCTGAAACAAGATTATCAATACTTCCACTGTCAATAATAATATCACAACACTTACCTTCACATTTGCACCTTGCGCGGAATAAACTCTTCCTCTGATTGGGTTCTTTCTCCTCATTCAACAAGGTTCTTCTGACAACTAGGGTTTCTCCCCTTTCAGCATCTTCAAAATGCTTAGAATGTGCATCTTCATCTACATGTGCAACTCGTGCATTGCCTTCAGGCCTTCTATTTGTCCTTCCTTGATGTTGCGAACACTCATATGCTCGATGCCCTTCTTCTCCACATTGGAAATAGGTTCCTCTGAAACCTCCTCTTCCAGGTCCTTGCCCAGGCCTGCCTCTTCCTCTTCCTATTTGCTCACCATTGTTTTAGACACGAGGGCGGTAGGTATTATCTCCTCTCTGATTTCGACTAGTGCCAGCTTCTTTACTTTTCTTTGCATCTTCATTTTGGCCCCCATAGGGTCTTCCACTAGTCCTTCCGCCTTGACCTCTTCCCCTTTGCTTGCTGTCAAATCTTTTATTTAGCTTCTCTTCCACCTTTAGGGAAAACTAGTACGCATCTTCTATGGTGGTCATTCTGACCAAGCTCAGCTCCTCTTGAATACTCGGCCTCAACCCATTAATGTAATGGGCTACCTTCTCCTTGTTGGGCTCTGCATGGCCTGTCTTGGTAGTAATTTTATAAAACTCTTCTGTATACTCCTTAATAGACTTGTTACCTTGCTTCAATCCTTGCAACTTCTTTAGCAACTCCATCTCATAGTCCATAGGAATGAACTGCTTCTTCAGTTTCTCCACCATCCGATCCCATCTGGTGATCTTTCCTTTTCCTCTTCTGTTCCTTTCTAATTGGACCTCCTTCCACCAAATATTGGCGTGGCCCTTTAACTTTGTTTTTGCAAACTTAACCCAATCTGGGTCCTCCATATCTTCATACTCAAAATACTCCTCCATGTCATTGATCCAATCAATAAGTTGTTCTGGATTCAAATCGCCAGAATATGTAGAAACTTCGATCCTGGGCCTCTTTTCGATCTTTGAAATGGCCCTCAACAACCTAACTTCTACAGGATCTCCCACAACTTCTTGTTCTTCCTCAGATAGCTCTTCTTCAGCTTCATCTTCGCTTTCCTCTCTCCTTCTCGGCTCGAACCCTCTTCGTAGCTCCTCTTGCAATGCATCGATTTGTCTTTGCAGGGCTCTAAAACCCTCTTCCGTCAAAGCATTCCTCCCACCACGGTTTCTTCATGGAGGCATCTTGATCTATGTAGCAAACCCACAACCTCAGGTCCTGGTGCAAACTGCCTCACGATCGGCGATCTGTCTACACACTCAAGAACCCTTGCTCTGATCCCACCTGATGAAGGGGGTAAATCACAAACACACAACAACAGAAATTGAACATAGAAAAATAGAACTTTCTTTTATTGATCTGGGCAACTCATTACATTACAAAAGCTCAATTACAATTAGAGGATGAATCCTCTACTGGCTGCAACACATTATAGCTTTCCCAACCACCAGACTCTAGAATCTTCAGCCTTCTAGAACCCCAAATCCGCTAGGGTTTCTATTTTCCCTCCTATTCTTGACTCTACACTGGCCCCCCTTAACTCTACTACCCTAAGGGTTCCCAAAAATGGTTATATATAGCCCTTTTTGGCGACCACCAACTTTATTTTGAAATTTGCATCTCCCTCGAAAAATAGGTCAAATTCGCGGGACCATAACTTTCGATCCGACTGTTGGATTTTCAATTATAATACCTTTTCGGAAATCTCTTGAAAAGACAAAGGAGCACGAAGTAGTACCAATAGGTAGACTACTTGGGTTTCCCACCAAATTTTGGGCCCATCCGGAGCCTCTAAGTGCCTCAAATTTGACTTTGAATATTTCAATAGGATTTTTGGAATTAGAAATTTTAATATCTCACAAATGACAAACGATATTGACGTGATTTCTTCACCATTAGCTTCAATTCACCATTCTAGAGGTCTGTGTAAGATTTTGTATCCATCCGTGCACAAATGCAAACTTACTAAAAATAGTAACCCTGCCAAATTTAGCCCTTATTGAAAAGAAACAACTTTTTTTTTTGGTTGATGCAAGATTGCTCTTACACCCTAGATGCTCTTGCATCCGTTTTTTTGTTCCTTTGTTGTTGAGGACTTCATAAGTATACATTTAGATATGTAGAATTTGGTTTATAGAAGTCTCCTTCATGAAACTAGGATTTGGAACATAGTGGTTTTCATAAAATCCTAGTATTGGTTTACCATTATATGACCACTTTGTGTATTCTCTGCATCAAAGTTTGTGTTCTACAAATGTCTTCAGGACTGTTGTCAATATTGATATTCTTGGAAGAAAATTAGGGTTTTAATATATTTGTCTTTTGAGATACTAATCTCTAAAACCTACTAGTCTAAGTCTTATGATCTAAACCCTAATTCATGTGCTTCAATCACCAAAATCCACCTGCCTTCCATCCTTGCACTTTTTGTTCTCTTTCTCTGGTGACCCACTATCACAGGCTAGTTATAACTTAAGTTATAACTTAAAGGGTATTAGAGTCATGGGGGATCAACCCCTTCCTCCTAGCGGGACCAGTGATTTCAGTCTTCTTTCTGAGCACTTGGGCACCAAAATGAAATCAATGGTTACATGTAAAAGTTGCAAAGACTGATCAGTGGTTAAAGATTAAACTCATACCTCATGTTTAGAAGTCTCCTTTTTGACGTGGATTTGGCCACTAATGTCTTAAGACTGTAGAAAAAAAAGGCTTTTAAGGCTATTTTTAGCCTATTTAAAAGGTAGATTATCTTGAAGTTTCAAAGCTCTAATTTTTAGGAGATTTCTTTCTATTTTTTTTCTCTCTACTCATGGCATGGAAGACATAGAGAAGAAGTTTATTTGTTTTTAAGTAAGGAAAATTTCTTTATGGATTTTTTATTCTTTATGAGGATGGTGTTTAAGGACTTTTTGTGTTCTTTCCTTATCTTCATGCAGAAGATTTTTGAGCAGTGGATCCAAAGATAGGAGTGTTATTTTTTCTTGACATGGTTGATTGTTTATATTATTGAAGTATTTTATTTGTAGGTCGTGGAGGATATTTTATGATTTTATTTTTAAAAATGGGAGATGGAGATGATTTTTGAACTTGAGGGAATATGAAGAGAAAAATAAAATGAAAGGCCATTTTCATATATATTTTTATTACAGGACTAAGATATGAAGTATGAGATATGTTTTGGAAACAAAAAAAATGATGATATGAGGTGTGTGATTTTTGAAGAGAAAGACAGAAGGGAAAGGATGATGTTTTGTCTAAAGATTGAGAAATGTATTAGCTGATGTTGCAGGTGATTCAAGCACAGTAAGAGGACATTATGGAACATATATATAGAGCAATTGATTTCATGATTTGTGAGGGAGAATGATATGTGGTTAGGAGCATTGTATTGAAGCCAAGAAACCCTCTGTATTCCTTGTATTAATATGAGATTGTATGTTTGCCAGTGAGGCACATATTGTAGCCAGTGAGGCTTATTTGTTGCCAGTGAGGCATGTATTTTAGTGAGACTATGTAATTAGTGATTTTTATGACTAAGCTAGTGAGGCAGTTTAGAGTGGTTTTTCATCCCTATGAGGGTTTTCCACTCATCAAAACCTATGTCATATCTTCTCTTTATGATTGATTACGTTGTATCTGTTTAATCATCTTTGTTTAAGTTTTGCATTCTGGTTTGCTTATCATGATGACTATGTTTTCAATGAGTTACTTTGCACAAGATATTTGAGTTAAGTTTTGACTTGTTAAATTTCATAGACCACTGATTCACCCCCCTTCTCAGTGGTCCTGTACTCCAACAAGTGGTATTAGAGCATATGTTCCCTTTTGAAGTCTAACAGACTTGGGTAGGTCCTGATAGTGGAGTACCATGAGAAATGTCAAGCCACATATTGGTCAAAAGGGACCATCTATACCAAATTCAAATGAGGTTCTGCAATTGGTTGATAGAAATGTCTCACAAGTTTAATCAGGTATTAAGTTAGAGGAAGAGTTTTTTGGAGTTCATTTCTTTGATGGTTCAGATTTCTCTATTTGGTGTATTAGAATGCAAGTCTATCTATCTTCTTTAGGGTATGGTATGTGGATGTCAGTTGAGAATGGGTATTTTATTTCCTCTCAATCACCTAATACTACAAGTAACAAAGAGGCTTATGAATGCAATCATATAGCAAAGAAGGCCATTTTGTCTGGATTATCTGATGAAGTTTCCTGTAAAGTTATGCATTGTGAAACATCTCAGGATGTGTGGAAGGAATTGATAAAAATCTATCAAGGTGATGCACTTGAAGGAGAGGATAGGTTGGTCTTTGAAGAAAGTGGCAATGAAAGGAGAATTTCACATGAAGGAGATGAGACCCAATTAGATTTATAAGAAGAAGATTACATTATGAGTGATGATGAACATGACTGTGAGATTGATATAGAAGGAGAACTCTTGTGTGCTCTGGGTGAAATCAATAAATACAAAAAGGAGAACCAGAGATTAGAGTTGTAGCCACAACAAGAAAAATACTTCAAAGACAAAGTACTTTCAGAACTTGAAAGAGTATTGTAGATTAGGAAATCAAATTGAAGTCAAAATACAAACTAAATGCAAATAACATAAAGAGTTATACCTCAACAAGAAGACCCAATCTCATCAAAGGAAGAGGAACCTTGCACCCAAAAAGCTCCTAAGACATGATTATCCCTAGAATATGATTCAAATGTGAAATGCTATTACTCTAATTGCAACTGACTAATTAGCTCAATGGATATTTGGGCATGGTAACTTTACATAAAACTTGGCAAAACTAGGGTTAGAAAATGAAAATTTTTGACAACCAAACCCCAGAAAAATGATTGATTAGATTCAAGAAACTGGGCGTGCCAATGTAATCTATGAAGTCAAAATGAAAGCCAAAACACAAATCAAATGCAAACACAAATCCAAGATAGGGTGGAAGGAGTTGCACCCAAACTCCTTAGATTGTACCCAAGTTGATGAAATGTGGATTGCTCTTACTTTCAACACAATGTAGATAAAGGATTTGGACTTAGATGGAGATTGAGATGGGTACGAGGAATTATTTTGGCATTATGATGTTGGGATAAGAAGATTTTGGAGAGATTTTGGCATTATGAGGATGCAAGAAGAAGTTGTTCCAAAATGACTTAGAGAAGGGTCTCATTTACAGATTTTTGGAAAAGAGGATGGAGGGTGATGATCAAAAGTTGAGATCAAGGGCTAGAAATGATTGAGAGCTAGGGTTAGGATTGAAGCCATAGCCTTGTGACAAGTTTCACAAGAGGAGTGGATGAGAGAGAGATCAAAGGTTGAGATTAAGTCAATGGATTCGAGGGTTCTCATTATTTGTGATTCACACGGGGAAAGGTGTTGAGGATAAAAATGAATTACAAATTCATTTTTGGGAAGAATGGATATGACAAGTGAATTAAAAATTCACCTCATGGGGGAGTGTGAATTAAAAATTCACTTTTATGTAGAGATGTGAAGATTGAAGGACACATGTACACTTACATGTGTAAGAGAGTGATAAATGAGACGTAAGGAGGATTTGACCCTTTGAATAAAAAATTTGATTTTTATTCAAAGGTGTGTGGGAGGATGGGCTAAGCAAGGTTAATTAAGTGTTTAGCTTAATTAACTTAGGTCTAGGGGATAGCTAGGCTAGGGTAGATTGATCAGTAGGGTAGATTAATTAGATAAGAATGATTTATCTAATTAATAGGGATATGGGAGATGGACAAATTAGCTAAATAAATATTAGGAATATTTATTTAATCAATGAGGATATATTTATAAGGTATAGTGATAAATTAAGTGAATTAATTGATCACAAAGGATAGATGATAGATGGTTAGGGATAAAATGAATTTATTCAATTAATAGGAGGGATAAATTGGTGTAGAAGTATGGGAAATTGGTTTGCATAGCAATTCAATTTTAGGTGTCTACAAGTATCTTCTGATCTTGAAGAGGCAAGAAATCATATTGTGAATTTAAGGACACAAATTAACGAATCAGACAAATTGATTATCAGCCTAAAAAATGAAATTGAAGAAGCCAAGAGAATAGTAGATGTTACTAAGTCTAAATGTGAAGTAAAATCTATTGAATGTCTAAAACTAGAGGCTGAAATTATTACCTTGAGAAAAGATATTAAAAATCTCAAGAGTATGTCAAAGAGAAATCAGCAGTTTGAAGAGAGCACCAATAAGTTGTATGAAATGTTGAAAAAAAAAAACTTTATAAGGACACTGCTGGCCTAGCATATGAACAAGGGAAGACTTCTAAAGTTAGAGAGACTCCAAGAAAGAAAATTTATCTAAGTTATCATGCTGCTACTCCTGAAGGCAAAAAGAAGAATGAAACTAAGGTGAAAACTATAGATGAGTTTATCAAGATGCACAATCAAAAGAGAAATTGAAGGAGGGCTACTCCAACAAGACAAGCATATATGTACATGTATAATTATTCATTTTTTGGTTATTGTTATACTTGTAATCATTTTGGACACAAAGCAGTTTATTGCAGAAGGAATACTAATCTTGTATGTTTCGAGTGCAACTCTCATGGTCACAAAGCATATAGTTGCAGAATGTATGGAAGAATAGCATCACTTGGTTTGAAAATTTTGAAAAGGAAAGAGACTGAAAAAGTTTGGAAGAAAAAAGAACCTGTGAAAGTTTGGAGACTAAAAAAAGCCAAGAGAAGATAGATCCTAAACTTGTGCATCTTGTACAAGTCATATCATCAGTTGCGTAAGATATAGCATGAGGATAGGGGGAGTTGTCCTATTTCTTATCACTTACCCCCAAAAATTTTTAAGAGATCATTTGATTCTTGTCAATATAGTGATTTTGTTTCATTTATCATGCTATTGGATTCATGCCTAATAATGTTTGCTAGAGTGTTTTATGTCAAGATGCTACTCATATCAGTCTTATGAAATGAAGTTCATGTAGTTGATGATGGTGTTGATAACTATGTTGATCTTTAGTGTATGTCAGTAATATAGGTGACCAATGCAAACAAGATTTTGATAAGATGTTCAGGGGTACTATGCACAAAGAGCTTGTTGATGTTGAATGACCTTGTTTATAAATGTTCCTGCTTATATTTGTTCATATCATGTTGATACTTTTAAAGGCTGAGTTGTTATGATATTAATCTTGTTCCTAATGTTGCAATTCAAAATGTTCTTGATATGTTAGTGGGATTGTGAAGTGTTGATCATCATGTGTTTTGAGCTATGTGTCATGCATGAGAGGTGGAGCTTTCATGTGGATTAGAGATAGTGTTGAAAGAAAATGGTGAACTAGAGATGTAAATTCATGATTATTTAGAAAAGTTCTTGGTATGATAGTTTGACATGTTTCTTTGATGGGTTTCCTCATTGATAGGCTTCAAGAAGGCATGTGCAAGTTGTGTGCTTCTAGTTATGAAGGTGGTATCAGGGATGTTCTTCAAGCTATGACAATCTAGAGATGCTTATGTCTTTGATGTTGGTGCCTTGTATCTCATCAAGTTCTTTAGTTCTTTAGTTCGTCATGTTCATCTATAGATGTTCATTTGAGTTTGTAAGCATTGTTGGTCCACATGTTGATTAGTCTTGTTTCTTCATATTGTGATTTGGAGATGAGAATGTTTAGATATTCATTTGAGTTTGTTATCAGTTGTCATGGCATTATGACTAGTTCATATGGCAATGCTAGTTTGTATTGATGTTGATGATCAGTGACTTTCAAAAGACATTAGGAGTAAGAAAAGATAGTTATAGCCTTCAACTGTAATTGGTAAATTGACATAAGGATAGTGATGCTGCAACACATTTGATTACTTCTTCTATTAAGTTCCAAGTGATAATATTGCATGAAAATATGTAGTGGACATTCACTTCTTCAAAGAAGACCATGCATGTTGTAGAAAATAGAGAAGTATTTCAATGTCTACAGTACTGATCAGGACAGTCTATGACAATCATAAAATCTATATCATAATAGTGTAAATGTCTTTGGCAAGTGAATAGAACCATGACAAAGTTAGAAGTTTTATGTATCAGTGAGTCAAAAGACAACTAATTCTATGAATGCTTTATGACTTTGATATCATTAAATGGTGTGATTTGTTTATGCTGCAATATAAGGACATTTATATCTTGACAAGTGTACATGACAATCATTAAATCAGTGACATACTTCTATTCACAATGGATAGTCAAGAAAATGAAGTTGGCAAGTGAAAAATAATATGATAGTGGTGTTCAAGTTGTTCAATATGTAGATGTATAAGGACATGGCTTTCAGGATAAGTTTTGTACAACAAATGGCAAAAGTGATCAGTGCCTTCAATCTTTTGATAGAGACCAGTGGTATCAATAATTTGGGTAAATGGTATCTCAATTCTTGGTTGTGATTTTTATTACATGGCAATGTTTACAAGGATAGCGATCATATGCATTTGGTCGAATGCTTACAAGGTTAATAATCATCTTTATTGTGCAATCATTATGGTTAGTATAAAGATAACAAGGTCAGTAATAGTGCCTGTGATCCAAGAAATAAGTAGGTAGTTGATTGATATCAACATAGTTTGCTAGTCTCTTGCTAATGTTGTATATGAGTTATTTTTCATAGGGGGAGATAATAGCCTTTGTCATCCAATGTCAAAAAGGGGGGAGAGAGATAGAGAGAATGCATCAATGACAAAGGGGGAGATTGATGGAGGTTGATTGTCATTGATGTCAAACTAGTAAAGGTGTTGTGATGTGTTGAGGTCTTGGATGTTGGTGATAGTCATATGCTTCAAGAGATGATGTTGATCATATAGGAGTTCACATCATTCACATGCATGATGCATGTTCATGTTCAAGAAATGATGATGTAGATGTGATCTTATGCTTTGTTAAGTTGCTTTAGATGCATTGAGGATGGTGTTGCAATAGTAAAGGATCAAGATGATTTCACTTCAAGAATACTTTCATATAGATGGCAAAAGAGAAGTTGTGTTGTGCTCAAGATGATGCTGTAAGTGTTGCTATGATGTTGTAGGAGAATGTTACAAGGTATTACAAGATGTAGGTGAGTTAAGACAAATTGGTATTGCAGGATAATGTCACAAGGTGTGTTATGATCCATGCTCTTGATAATGAAGAAGGTTACTATGTCTTTTATAGGCTCAGGTGTAAGTTGTATTGGTTGATGTGAAAATTTCAAAGGTTGGAGTTCATATCTTGGTGATCATGCTTTCAAGAGTTCACAAGAGTTCACTTGGTTCAAGATTAGGATGCTTGATGGAAGAGATTGTTGAAAAGTGCACATGTTGCAGGTTGATACAAGTTGATGGTGCTTTATCCCTCATGTCTTGCAAAGTGATGCTCTTCATAATGAGGTTATGATTCACATTGTTAGTTGGTGAAAAAGATCACTTGGGGCTTCATGTCAAAACTTATGAAAGTTACTTTATGGCTTTGTGATAATTTCATATGGTAAATGTGTGACTCACATGGGGATCAAGATGTTATGCCTCTATATGGTTCAGTGATGTGATCCTTGGAGATGATGTTGGGTTGTTGTTCTTACCTTAGTTGTCATGCTATCTTCACACTTATCCTATATTCAGTGGTATTGTTGAACAATGACATTACAGTTTGTTGTCTCATGTTATTGTCTTTAAGTTAGGATGGCACTTAATGTCAAAATGTGTTGTGTTAGAAGATGAATGTGGACAATGCATCAGACAAGTGTGTTTTTCTATTCCTTTGTTGTTGAGGGCTTCATAAGTATACATTTAGATATGTATCATTTGGTTTATAGAAGTCTCCTTCATGAAAATAGGATTTGGAACATAGTGGTCTTCATAAACTCCTAGTATTGGTTTACCATTATATGACCGCTTTGTGTATTCTCTGTGTCAAACTTTGTGTTTTGCAAATATCTTAAGGATTGTGGTCAATATTGATATGCTTGGAAGAAAATTACGGTTTTAATATATTTGTCTTTTGAGATACTAATCTCTAAACCCTACTAGGCTAAGTCCTATGATCTAAACCCTACTTCATGTGCTTCAATCACCTAAACCCACCCGTCTTTCATACTTGCAGTTTTTGTTCTATTTCTCTAGTGACCCACTATCATAGGTCATTTATAAATTAGTTTATAACTTAAAGGGTATTGGAGTCATGGGGGACCGACCCCTTCATCCTAGCAAGACCGGTGATTTCAGTCTTCTTTTTGAGTGCTTGGGCACCAAAATGAAATCAATGGTTACATTTAAAAGTTGTGAAGGCCAATCAGTGGTTAAAGTTTAAACTCATACCTCATGTTTTGAGGTCTCCTTTTTGACATGCATTTGGCTGTCAATGTCTTAAGACTACAAAAAAAAAGAAAGGTTTTTTAAGGCTATTTTTACCTTGTTTAAAAGGCAGATTATCTTGAAGTTTTAAAGCTCTAATTTTTAGGAGATTTCTTTCAATTTTTTTCTCTCCACTTGTGGCATGGAAGACATAGAGAAGAAGTTTATTTGTTTTTAACGAAGGCAAATTTCTTTATGGATTTTTTATTCTTTTTGAGGATGGTGTTTAAGGACTTTTTGTCTTCTTTCCTTATCTTCATGCACAAGATTTGTGAGTAGTGGATCTGAAGACAAGAGTGTTATTTTTTCTTGATAGGGCTGATTGCTTATATTATTTAAGTCTTTTATTTGTAGGTGGTGGAGGATATTTTATGATTTTATTTTTGAAAATGGGAAATGGAGATGATTTTTGAAAGAGGGAATATGAAGAGAAAAAGAAAATGAAGGGCCATTTTCATATATATTTTTATTGTAAGACTGATATATGAAGTATGAGATATGTTGTGGCAAAAAAAATGATGTTATGAGGTGTGTGATTTTTTAAGAGAAAGACAAAAGGGAAAGGATGAATGTTTTATCTAAAGATTAAGAAATGTATGAGCTGATGTTGCAGGTGATTCAAGCATAGTAAGAGGACATTATGGAGCAGATGTATAGAGCAATTGATTTCATGATTTGTGAGGGAGAATGATATGTGGTTATGAGCATTGTATTGAAATAGAGAACCCCTCTATATTTCTTGTATTAATATGAGATTGTATTTTTTCCAATGAGGCACATATTGTAGTCAGTGAGGCTTACATGGTCAGTGAGACCTATTTGTTTCTAGTGAGGCATTTATGTCAGTGAGACTATGTAATTGGTGATTTTTATGATTAAGCCAGTGAGGTAGTTTAGAGTGGTTTTTCATCCCTATGAGGGTTTTCCACTCATCAAAACTTGTGTCATATCTTCTCTTTATGATTGATTATGTTTGATCTATTTAGTCATCTTTGTTTAAGTTTTACATTCTAGTTTACTTATCTTGATGACTATGTTTTCAATGAGTTACTTTGCACAAGATCTTTGAGTTATATTTTGACTTGTTGAATTTCATAGACCACTGATTCACCCCCCCTCTCAATGGTCCTCTACTCCAACACAAACAACATGAAATGTGTATAGGGAAATCCCTAAAATGAACTATGTATGCAACACCAATAAGAGGAAAAAACCTTGCAAATCCCAACACATACCGAAGCTGGTACTAAACATCCTTCACATCATCATCCTTTAAAGAATAACATCTGTATGCTTCACACAATTGAATTAAGTCACCCTTAAGCAAGAAAATGTGAAGCTTGTAGCACACCAGTCAATAAAACATGGCGGTACTCATGAATGATTAAGCATTAATTGTGCTTCTCCTAGATGAGTCAGCATGACCCATATAACATCTCCAAACACTCCTTGAACTCCACATAGCAAGGAATTTTTTGCACACACCTTCAACATTCCTCAGTTGGCCAGGAAAAATCATATCCTAGTAACACCTTCATTTTGGGCCACAACCTATTCTAGAGGAGCTAGAAAACACATTGCAGAGGAATATGAAACATCACACTATCATCAGGATAATTCTCCATTAACCAATTTACCATTTCATATAGTAACAAGTTGGCACAAGCTAATGGATACTAAAACTGTCCACCAGACAATACAGTCCTACATTCTATCACTTACAACTTTCTTTATAGAGGAACAAATGATGTGAAACTTTAAATGTAGCACCTTCTCAACATAGTGAACTTAACTTCTAAATTGCATGATCATATCTTCAAATGTGGAGGAATGCAGAGTATTTTACTAAGCAATCTTCTAGGCAACTTCCTGCAGTAGAAACCTTCACCAACATTTGGAGACTAGAGCCTCCTTGTAGTAGCACATACTTTCTTAGGAACAATCGGAGAGAGCATATAACATGCTACATGCCATCAACATCGTCTTCCCAACATCAACGTTACTTCTAATCATCATCTTAATGCTTCTAATTCTCCTCTCAATGCTTCTAATTCTCATCTTAATATGTCATCATGATACCATCTCTGCTGACCACAAATATACTTAACACAACCTTAATTGCCATTAAACAAGGCATGAAATCCAACCATGAACATCATAAACATCACTGCTAGCACACCATCATAGTATATCATCAACATAACCACCCAAGTAGAGTGTTGACATCAATGACAACCATATCAGTGATAACCTTAGGTGGCATATGTGCAACAATCTCCCCCTTTGGTATTGATGGAAACACACACCTGCTCATTCTTCCCCTTTGACATCAAGGAAAAAGGGCAACAAATTCTCCCCCTTGGGTCACAAACTCTCCTTTTCAACCTCCTCCCCCTGTTAACAACAACCACTACTTGCTCCCCTGAGAGGTAGCCACCATCAGTCCAGGAAATAAGATATATCATGAATTAGTCCCCTTGGATAGGTGCATCGCTATGTATCTAACAAGAAGAAGGAGGGACAATTACCCCTAACTTCTGTCGGAGATACTAAAAAGTATTTTTTGCAAGAGCCTTTGTGAAAATATCTACAATATGATCCTTTGTTAGAACATATTCCAACTTCACTTCTTTATCTACAACTTTCTCTCTCAAAAAGTGATCCCTAATTTATATATGCTTGATTCTAGAATGCATCATTGGATTCTTGGAAATATTGATAGCACTAGCTTTATCACGTAAAATAGGAATAGGCTCATAATATTGTACCTTGATATCCTTCAATGTTTGCTTCATCCACATTACTTGTGTACAGTAAGATGCTACAGCAATATATTCTACCTCTATAGTTGATAAAGATACTGAATCTTGTTTCTTACTATGCCATGATACCAATCTGCTTCCTAAAAAGAATTCACCACCACTTACATACTTCTATCATCAATGCAACCAACCCAATCAGCATCAGTGTAAGCACTCAGATCAAAATTATTACCTCTTTGATATCATAAGACATAATCTGGAGTGCCCTTCAAATATTTGAATATTCTTTTTACTACCTTCTCATGTGTTTTCTTAGGATTAGCTTTATATCTGGAAGCCAAACATACTACAGGCATAATATCAAGTCTAGAATAAATCAAGTATAATAATCCTCCAATCATAGATCTATAAAGAGTTTGATCAACTTCAGGTGACTCATTAGTTTTTCTCAAGTCACAACTAGTAACAATAGGAGTACTTACTAGTTTGGAATCCTCTATACTAAATTTATTCAACATCTCTTTAACATACTTAGCCTAAGAAACAAAGACACCATCATCTAGCTGAACAATTTGAAGCCCAAGGAAGAAAGACATCTCACCAATCATAGACATATCAAACTCTTTCTGCATCTCTTTTCCAAAACTTTTACAAGTACTATCATCTCCACCAAAGATGATGTCATCAACATATACAACAACTATAAAAATCTTGTCTCCCTTTTCCTTAATGTAAAGATTTCTATGTATGGTACCTTTCCTGAAGCCTTACTAAAGTAAGTACTTATCCAAACAAGCATACCAAGCTCTAAGAGCTTGCTTGAGTCCATATAAATCTTTCTTGAATCTACACACCATGTCTGGATCTTCTGATAGTTGTAAACCATCTGGTTGCTCAATGTAGACCTCTTCCTCTAAATCACCATTTAAAAATGATGACTTGACATCCATCTGATAGAATTTGAAGTTCTTGTAAGCAACAAGGGTGAGAAACATCCTAATTTCCTCCATTTTGGCTACCTGAGCAAAAGTCTCCTCACAATTAATACCTTCAACTTGTGAATAGCCCTTACACACCAATCTTACTTTGTTCGTTAGAACTTCACCAGATCTTCATTCAGTATGTTTCGAAACACCCACTTTATTCCTATAACATTCTTATCAACTAGTATAGGAACCAGTTCCCATGTCTGATTCTTTTCTATCTGATTCAACTCTTCTTCCATTTCCTTCATCCATCCATCATCTTTTCTAGCATCAACAAAGATTTTGGGCTCTATCTTTGATAGCAGGAAAAAATTCACTTCCTCACTTGCTTTTGTAAGTTGTCTCCTGGTCTGCACACCTTCATTCTTATCCCCAATGATCTCATCTATTAAATGATTCCTTTGAACATATTTTATTGGAGTCTTAGAGATCTATTTTGATTCTTGTTTCTTCTCTTGTTTCTCTTCTTTTTCTACTTCTTCAATGTTAAGAGGTATATTAGATCCACAAACCTCTAGTTTTTGTGAGGTCTGATACAAGTCTTTATCTACCTTAACATTTGTGCTTTCGACCATCTTTCCCAATCTCTTGTTGTAGCATCTATAGGCCTTGCTTCTAGTTGAGTAACCAAGAAAGGTCCCTACATCACACCTTGAGTCAAACTTTCCAAGGTCTTCTTCATTTCTCCTAATGTAGCATTTGCACTTAAAGATCCTAAAATATATGATAGTTGATGAAGGGGGGTAAATCACAAACACAACAACAGAAATTGAACATAGAAAAATAGAACTTTCTTTTATTGATCTGGGCAACTCATTACATTACAGAAGCTCAATTACAATCAGAGGATGAATCCTCTACTGGTTGTAACACATTACAGCTTTCCCAACCACCAGACTCTAGAATCTTCAGCCTTCTGTAACCCCAAATCCGCTAGGGTTTCTATTTTCCCTCCTATTCTTGACTCTACACTAGCCCCCCTTAACTCTACTACCCTAAGGGTTCCCAAAAATGGTTATATATAGCCCTTTTTGGCAACCACCAACTTTATTTCAAAATTTGCACCTCCTTCCAAAAATAGGTCAACTTCGCGGGGCCATAACTTTCGATCCAACTGTTGGATTTTCAATTATAATACCTTTTCGTAAAGCTCTCGAAAAGACGATGGAGCACCAAGTAGCACCAATAGGTAGACTACTTAGGTTTCCCACCAAATTTCGGGCCCATCCGGAGCCTCTAAGTGCCTCAAATTTGACTTTGAATATTTTAATAGGATTTTTGGAATTTGAAATTTTAATATCTCACAGATGACAAATGATATTGAAGTGATTTCTTCACCATTAGCTTCAATTCACCATTCTAGAGGTCTATGTAAGATTTTGTATCCAACCGTGCACAAATGCAAACTTACTAAAAATAGTAACCCTGCCAAATTTAGCCCTTATTGAAAAGAAACAACATTTTTTTTTTGGTTGATGCAAGATTGCTCTTACACCCTAGATGCTCCTGCATCAATATTGGTAGGTCTTCCATATCATAGCTCATAAGGGGTCTTAGTTCTATTTACCCTCAATTGTACTCTATTAAGCAGATACATAGCAGTGTGAACTGCTTCCTTCCAATACATATTAGGCAGATCTGCATCTTTCAACATTGCCCTAGCTATCTCTTGCACTCTCCTATTCTTCCTCTCCACTACTCCATGTTGCTGAGGGGTCCTAGGAGTAAATAGATGTCTTCTAATAACATGGTCTTCAAAAATCTTTTCAAGTTCATTTGAAGTGAACTCAACTCCTCTATCAGATCTTACACATAATTTGATCTTAACATCCATTTCATTCTCAACTATTGCTTTAAAAATTTTAAACTTATCAAAAGCTTCTTATTTTTCTCTTAAAAATGTAACCCAAGTCATTCTAGAGTAATCATCAATAAGAAACATGAAATACCTTTCACCTTGCTGACTTTTGTTCTTGTAGGGCCACATAGGACAATGTGAATCAACTCCAATGGCATTGTAGAAGAATACTCCTTACTCTTGAAATTTATCTTTGTTTGCTTTCTCATTTGACATTCCTTGCATAATGTGTTTGTATGCTTGGTTATCTTAGGCATATATCTCACCGCATGAATAGAGCTGATCTTTACCATATTGTCAAAGTTGATTTGTCCCATTTACTTGTGTCACAACCAACACTCACCAAATTGAGCCAATAAAAAAGTTCTTCCATTTACCTCCTTTAGATGATATATATCTCCATATGTCCTAATACCTTCCACAATTAATCTTCTAGACCCTACCTTCGTGATCTCACATCCATTGGCATGAAATGTAAGATTGTATCCTTGACTACACATTTGAATGACACTATGGAGATTGTGCTTTATCCTTTTGACATACAGGACATCCTCCATCCTATTCTTCCCATCAATAGTTATAGCACCCTTTCCACATATTTGTCCTGACTCATCACCACCAAACTTGATAGCTCCACCATTCCACTTCTTAAGGTTGATAAACTTCTCCTTTTCACTAGTCATGTGGTTAGAGAAACCACTATCAATTACCCAAGCATTGGCTTCTTAGTTTGCATGAAAGGAAGTCCACACAACCATTGATTTTTCATTATCTTTGTCAACTTGCAAGGTGTCATACTTTTCATATTTCCTAATATCACCCTTTTTGTCACCAACATTCAAGGCCATTAAAAGTGTTTCATCATTTGAATCATCATAATCCTCATCTTCTAAAGAGTAACTATTTTTCATGGAATAATGACCTTTTTTGAACTTTTCTCTCTTGTTACTACCCATTGATTCTTTAAAAGGACATTTAGAAGCCAAATGACCAACTTTCCCACAATTGAAGCATTTGGAAGGTAACTTACCTTTGTAGTTTTTAGTGCCCTTCTTCAATCTTCTCACAAAGTTTGCCTCTACCTCATCAAGGTCATCATCTTGATCAGAAATTTCATCTTCTTCCTTCTTACTTTCTTTAAATGTTACTTCCTTCTTTGGAGCTCCTTTGTCAAGTTCTCTCAATTCAAAGGTTGCGAGAGAACTAAACAATTGATTTATAATATAGTGATCCAAGTCTTGAGTTTCCTCACTGGCAGATACCTTATGACTGTAAGATTTAGTGAGAGATCTCAACACTTTCTTCACAATCTCATCTTCTTTCACTGTTCCACCAAGACCTTTGATGCCATTAACTATTTCATCCACTCAAAGCATATAATTGGTAATTTCTTCATCTTCTTCCATCCTCAGGGTCTCAAATTTGCTCTTGAAGATTTGCATCTTGGCTTACTTCACTTTACTATCTCCTTCATAAATGCTACTAAGTTTTACCCAGACATCCTTAGCAAATTTGCAATCCATTACCTTCAAAAGTTCTGAATCAGCTAGCTTACTCATGATATCACTCTTTGCCTTGGAATTGTTATCATACAACTTGATCTCATCTGCATCTGTAGGATCATTAGTAGGAGCAATGTAACCATTCTTGATTGATTGTCAAACACCAAACCCTAGAGAAGATAGATAACTTTCCATCCTTAGCTTCCAAAAGGTGTAACTTGTTACATCAAACATAGGTGCCTTGTGAGATCCATTATGAGCCATCCTAGACCTTCCTCAAGTAGTTAAGCTCCTTCTAAGGAACTTGGCTCTGATACCAATTATTGAACACACCTGAATACTGAGAGTGGGGTGAATAAATATCGAAACAAATCTCAAATCTTATGTAGTAGATTAAAACTTAAACTTTACAACATTAATAGAAACATAGAAGATCAACACAATACATGATGCCACATAACACCAGATATACATGGAAAACATCAAAGGGAAAAAACCATGGTGAGGATTAACTCACAGTATATGAAGCTCACTACAATAAAAGTTATAACTTTGTTTTAGGGCTACAACCCAAGGAAGCTACTACTCCCTACAAACTTTGTTTTAGGGCTTCAACCTAAGGAAACTACTACTCCCTAAAGAAAGGTTTAAGGGTCACTCCCAAGGAAGATACAACTCCTTGCAAACTTTGTTTTAGGGCTATAACCCAAGGAAGCAACTACTCCCTGAATTGAGAACAAACTCAGAAAATATTATAGCATGTCAATCCTTCTACTACCTGAAACTGACACTGAAGGTCACCCCTTTTGATGATTACAACTATGCCTTTTCACTCCTCTTTTGATGATTGCTCTTATGCTTTGACAACTTCTACACCCGCTTCAAATGTCTTCTCCACAGCTTACTGACTCACTCCTTTTAGCCTTGAAGAATTTTTTCTTTTGGCTCACTACCTCCAGCAATTAGTTAGGCACACTCTTCACTATTGTTCCTATCATAAAACTATCTTCAAGATAGATTAGGACATGGCCTATTACTTATGCTCTTCATCCTTTAGCCACACATCATAATGCATTACACATCCATATTCCATTTCATACATTCATACTCACAATCATACCTCACCTAGATCAATTAGGTTTACAATATATACATGATATTACATTGATTACATTACAAGTCAGTCAAAGATAAGAAGAATATTACAATTACAAGTCATCCAAAGATCAAACAATATGAAACATGTATAGGGAAAGCCCTAAAATAAACTACATGCAACACCAGGAAGAGGACTACGCCTTGTGGATCCCAACACAAGATCCTAAACATGCTTCACAGCATCATCCTTCAAAGAATAACATCTGCATGCTTCACACAATTGAATTAGGTCACCCTTAAGCAAGAAAATATGAAACTTGTAGTACATCGATCAATACAACTTGGTGGTACTCATGAATGATTAAACATTACTTGTGCTTCTCCCATATGAGTCGGCATGACCCATACAACATCTCCAAACACTCCTTGAACTCTGCACAACAAGGACTTTGTGGCGCACACCTTCAACATTCCTTAGTTGGTTATGAAAAAGCATGACCTAGCAACACCTTCATTCCAGACCACAACTTGTTCCAGATGTGCCAAAAAAGACCTTATGGAGCAACAAGAAACAACACACTATCATTAGAATCACTCTCCATCAGCCAATTCACCATTTCATACAGAAACAAGTTGGCGCAAGCCAACTAACACTGGAACTAGCCACTAGACAATATAGTCCTACACTTTGTCACTTGCAACTTTCTCTGTGGAGGAACAGATGATGTGAAACTTTAAATGTAGAACCTTCTCAACATACTAAACTTAACTTCTGAACTGCATGACCATATCTTCAAATGTGGAGGAATGAAGAGTATTTTACCAAGAAGTCTTCTAGGTAACTACCTGCAGCAGCAACCTTCACCAACATCTGGAGACCAGAGCCTCCTTGTAGAAGCACATACTTTCTTAGGAACAACAGGAGAGAGCATACAACATGCTACAAGCCATCATCACCATCTTCCCAACATCAACATTACTTCTAATCATCATCTTAATGTTTCTAATTCTAATCTTAATTCTTCTAATTCCCATCTTAATATGTCATCATGATACCATCTTTGTTGACCACAAACATACTTAACACAACCTTAATTGCCATTAAACAGGACATGGCATCCAACCACGAGCATCAAAAACATCACTGTTAGCAAACCATCATAGTATATCATCAACATAAGCATCCAAGCAGAGTGCTGACATCAATGACAACCATATCAGTGACAACCTTAGGTGGCATATGTGTAACATGTTTAACTTCATGTTTTTCTTTCTCTTTCTTGTTTAATAAGTGACCAGTTGATGGTTAGTGGAGAGCACCGAAATAGGTTGAGAACTTTGTTTAAAATCAAAGTGACAATTTGGCCACCTAAGCCTTATGGAATAGTGTGCAACACCTTGATGCCATACTCCACTTGCAATAGTGTATGGTGAGGGCTTATTCTATCTTACAACGAAAGGGTCTACTTCAACTCATTATACTTGATGCAACACCAATGTTACACCTAATTGTCTATGCGATAATTATAAGGCCCACTTGTGTTAACTCTTACTTTATCTTGATATAGTCATGTTTTGTACATTCACATTACATACATTAGAGTGTCATGTTGTGTCATGAGATCTTTATTGTGTAAGTGTACATTCTGACATGTTTATGTCATAGTTGTAATGCAAACAAATTGCTAACTCGCTCATTGTCTATTAATATTCTTAGCATAAGATTGGAACATTACAACAACATTGCAGATTATTCATACTCTAAAACATTTACAATAACATTGTAGATTATTTGTACTCTAAAACACACACAAACAGACTACATTGAAAAACACTCATTCAAACCTATAACACAGAGACAAACTTGTAAGCCAAATTGCTGGTTAACCCATAATGCTCCCACATCACATTTTAATTGATATTAAAGGATCATTTTTAAAAAATAATATGAATATCTTCTATATTTAAATGATTTTCAGGGACAATATATTTCGAACAAAAAAACTCATCTCTAATTACTATTATTTGCATATTTCTCTTTCTTCAGAAGTCATACATGATGTTAGTCAAATTTAGTTTGAACTTTATTTCAGTAATTTATAATGAAAATTATAACATTTTTTTCGGATTAGTAAATTTTGATACTAATCTTCTTTCAATAATCTTTGATGCTAGCTTAAAGGGTATTAAAAACACTTCCAAGAATTATCTGTTCTCACTCCTTTTAGTAAGCACCGAGACATAGAAATCAAAACATTAGCAGCAACACTAATAAGCACATTAAATTAAAATAAGGCACATACTATTATATATTGGGAAATCTGCAGATCTCCTTATTTACATTTTCTACTAGCAAATACCATATTTTGCTTCCCAGATGCTCAAAAACCCATGCAAATGCCAATGTTACCGCCACAAACGCCATTGTAAAAGCAACACAGGCCACCACAATCACTATTAGACATGCAACCATGACTCTGGCAATCACTTTGTGCTGAGACCATCATTCCCAAACAAAATATTATCATCACAACCAATAATACTAGCAATTTCCTCACAAGCACAACTTCTCTTGCCATTTTTATTGCAGAAACGTGGAGTTTGAATCTGTATGCTTACTACCATGGCCTCAAATACATGGAGGTGTCCATCGTAATTGTCGCACCTTTGTATTTTTAATGGCTAGCCTTTGTGTGTTTGAAAGAATATTCAAGTAAGATATGACAACCCAGACCATTTACTAATAACGACACAAGCTTTCATCGATCATACCCGCGTCGTTGGAAAGTGCCGTCCCAATGCCGTCTAACATTTTTAAAAAGTAGCATTTTAATTTATGATAATATGGCTATTTTTAAAAATCATCCATTTCAACCATTAATTTTGGTAAATATTTACCACTTTTTGTTATGAATGAGGAGTAAAATTGTTATTGATTGTTTGACATTTGAAATAGATGATATTTAAGTAGAGTGAGATAATATTACTTCTAATTTGGTCTGAAAGATTAAATTTAGGTTCTTACAAGCTTCCATATACTCATAATCTCATAATACTACCACAAGCTCTTTATTATAAGAAAAATGGATGTAAGAATGACTAGTAGTGTAATTTTTGCCATGGAGAGGCCGTGATAATATGTGGCGACCTTTGAAGGGGCACCTCGGCATGAAGGAAAGAGCCCACTATATTGGCAAAGATAATGAGAATAAACCACGCATGAACAAAGAGAGAAAATGTCATATGAGCTCATTGCAATCTGTTATGGAGTTAGAGATTGTTTGAACCTTCAATTTGCATGAGCTGCTAGAGAAAAAATAATCTAATAGTTTGAGCACACTGGGAACAACACTAATAATGCTTAACGTGAGGAGGTATGCCATTGGTTAGTTCAGTGATGAGCCAACAAGAGGTAGGGCCCAGGACATTAATTAGATGTACCATCATGCAAAATGTTAGCAGAGGGATCAGTGGCAAGAGGATACTATGGTAGGGCCCATAAACAAGGTAACACGACCAAATGATTGGTCTACTAACACTAGGTAGGAACATGATAAAATGTTGAGAGGAAATACATAAGCCACACAATGGGGATGGAAATCCATGACCATTGCAATGTCTCATCCCGCAAAGAGGACATGGCTGGCACGTCAGACCTGCACAATAAAATAAATAAATAAAACTAAAGACTTATCTTTAGAGAGTCTGATGGGGGAAATAAATGGGAAAAGACCATTTTCTACGGTAAAAATAGAGTAATGGCATGAGCATGGGCACAAGATGGTTGTCGGACACACCATTATGGAGGCATGATGCTCCTCCAGCTCTACTTAAACATAGTCCACTTCAATGGTCAAAGTCTCAATAGCAATTTTACACCTCATCCATAACAAAAAAATGTTAAATATTTGTTCTATTTTTATTGGCCAAAATTGACTTTTGACTGTTGAAGTGGATGATGTTTAAAAACAGCCAAAGCATAGGAAATTGATCAGAGGTTGGCATGCAGACATAGGGACATCTGTTATCTTAGTGCTTGGAAATATGATCTGGTTATTGTTGTGCAAATTCCTCTCCAAGACTGCCACTTTCGAACATCTGAATGTCTTTGCCATTATTCATAAAGCTAAGTACCCTCTGTTCTATTGCAATTAGCTTCTAAGATATTATTTAGCTTTAAAATGGTCTTAGATGGCCATTATTTGGCTATCTATCGAAAATGGATCTTATCAGAGTCAACAAATAAAGTATAATGTTTTTTTAGTGCAGATGAATAATAAAATTGAATAATAGCCATAGTAAGTTTATGTTGCTAACCACATGAAGACTAGATTTTTGTGGATTGACTAATAGTGCTACTTCAATAAAATAAAAATCCACCACCCAAACATACCAGCTCTTTTCAATGATTATAGGCCAAGTTGATACAAAGTCATCTACTGCAAAGCAGTTCATCCCCTTCTCCCCTCTGCCAAGCATCTATACATCATTGTCTAGTAAAACCTTCATGAGTACTATGGTCAATATCCCTACAGTGAAGAGATCAAACTTTTTATACAATGTGGCATCAAAAAGGTGTTCCCCTTTTTGGGTCCATAGTGACTTTTGCCACTGTCAATATTCTACACCTCCTTTCATTACGTAGGAGGGAAGTTGCATTTGCTTAAAAGCTTCCACGAATTTTTTTTTTTGGATGAAAATGCCATATTATCTATTAATCATAAGATAAGAAAAACACTTCCACAAAAACTAGTTTGGGTGGTATAAAGGTACACCCCAAAGAGATGGTCATATGGCCATAGCCCAGAAAGTTTCAGAATGTCTATGGGTACTCACTTGAAATTACATAACAAAAATTATAAAAACATAATACTAATCAGAATCATTCAGCTAAAGCAACTCCAGCAGATGGGGGATCCCTGTCATTCAGGTTACCCCAAATTGTTACGAGGTCCAGGATGACATCTGGTGGTACCTAGCCATTATCATTCTGTTGATTTTCATTCTCTGCATTAGATTCCTAGTGCTCAAGTGAAATTGCCAAACTCAAGCGTGGAAAAACTTTGCTACTATCCCAACCAGTGTCAGTTGGATTGGAAGTACCAGGAGTAGGCCAACCTATATTGTCACTAGTGGGACAACCTGCATTGTCACTAGAAGGCCAACTTGCATTGTCACCTATACCACCCACAGGATGACCAAAAGTCCAACAAACACAAGGCTATGGCTCCTACGGAGGCTCTCAAAGCTGCTGAACTAGCTAAGGAGGTTTCAAAGCCCTTTGTGAGAGGGAAAGACAACTTTAAGGGTTCTAGTGTTCTACCATTACAACTGATGAGGGTCGTTGTAGTCCTCATCATT
This sequence comes from Cunninghamia lanceolata, assembly GCA_027924645.1. Classification (NCBI taxonomy): domain Eukaryota; kingdom Viridiplantae; phylum Streptophyta; class Pinopsida; order Cupressales; family Cupressaceae; genus Cunninghamia; species Cunninghamia lanceolata. Next base: position 2,332,161 of record BSBN01000892.1, read on the forward strand.
TAATTTTAATAAATATCAATCCAAGGTGGTGTCCATGGCTGTATGCAAAAGGGAGAAGGAATAACTTGCATGGCAGTCTTTTCTACAGAAGGGATTTGACAACAATGGCATGAAACAAACTAGGTTTAGCTCTGCTGAAAAAGACAATTTAATCTAAGGAAATCAATAACTTGAGCAGCTGATCTAATTCTAGGATAAAGGAACAGCTAAAGAAATTCTGAATAAATAAATTGCATAACAGCAAAGCAACTAAACAAACTAAGAAATGTAGTCTCTGCCCTTTGGTTGGAGTGGGCCCTTACTCCTTCCTCCAGAGAGACTAATCAATTCCAATAATCAACAAATTTGTAGAACAACTTTTTATTCAATAACCTTCAAGATCCAAAATACATGCTGCTGTAAAAAAAAATAGAGTTCTTCTTTTTCAATTCTATTCTTTTACAACTTCCTCTCCTCTTCTATTCTACGCCATAGTTCTCTATATATAACTATGGTTATTAAATTCTAATTGAGAGTCTCTCTAGAGTAGAGAAGTTATTCATGCAACTAACTAAACTTATTTATCTAGTTAACTAAACTTATTCATTTAGTTAACTGATTATACAATTGCTGATTACAAGGCAAAACATGCAGTCTTTTAGAAAGACATGCAATGACACTAAGTGTGTATTCTTTGCATGGAATAATTACTCATAATTAGATCCATTAATTTAGGAGTAATTATAGTCAGTCCATCCTTCAGAAAATCTCAGAGTGTGTGTTAGTAGATTGGAAGAATTCGCAGTAACTTCATAAAGTATTTCTGGAACATCTTCGGAGCTTGTGGAACAATCAACTTCCGTTATAAAATACTCATTTAATTTACAAGATCTCCTATGATTTTTGGGTTTTGTTCCCCTAACTTTCAGCTTTCCAGATCATTTTGAATTTCTAAATTTCATTAAGAAACGAGAGATATCACAGTTTTACTAAAACTGGTTTTCTTAACTTTTCTGTTCTGCGTTTTCACGTTCTGTAACAGTCAACTTATATCATTAACCATTTATTCATTTGAATGAATCTCTTCAAAATGCATTGATAGGTTGTTTCCTCTCACTTTAAGCTTTCTGGATAATTTTGAAATTCTAATTTTCGTTAAGAAATGAGTGAGATATTGCAGTTTTACTGAAACTGCATTTTTGACTTCTGTATCTCTGGCACTCTGTGCATCTCCGGTGCTCTGTCCATCTCCAGCGCTCTATCCATCTCCAGCGCTCTATCCATCTTTGGAGCTCTGTCCATCTCCGGAGCTCTGTGCATCTCCAGTGCTCTGTGCATCTCTGGAGCTCTGTCCATCTCTGGCACTCTGTGCATCTCCGGAGCTCTGTGCATCTCCGGAGCTCTGTGCATCTCCGGAGCTCTGTCCATCTCCAGCACTCTGTGCATCTTCAGAGCTCTGTCAATCTCTGGCGCTCTGTCCATCTCCGATGCTCTATGTATCTTCGGAGCTCTGTGCATCTCCGGTGCTCTGTGCATCTCCGGAGCTCTGCAACTTTGAAACTCTGCAACTTAACATAAAATAGACTTTCTCTTCACTTTATTGATAAAATAATTGCTGATCTCAAAGTGAACATGTAATATCTAGATAAACTCATGCATGGCATTGATCATTGCATTTAGATAAGTTTATTTGATATTTAGCTACAAATCTTCAAACCCATACTCAAGTGCACTTCAAAAACTGATTAATGAAGATAAAATATATGCTTTTATTTGACTAAAGATGAGACACTTTATGGTCTCATCATCCCTGGAGTTGGTGCTTGCTATTCATCTCTGGGGCTAATACTTTGCTAATCTTCAGAGCTAATACTCTGTTGATCTCCAGAGCTATTGTTCTGTTGATCTCCAGAGCTGATACCTTGCTATCCATCTTAGTCTTCCATGTGACCATCATGCACTAATTGGTTCTCCATCTTTTAGCCCATGTTTTGCATGATGCATGCAAAGAGGTCTTCAACTCCTTCAAATGCCAAAATATCTGCAAGAGTTCTTGGAAGTAGCAAATTGTATAGAAAAAGCATGTGCAAAGCAATTATTTGCAGAAAAGAAACCTACCCTAACCTACTCTACTTAGTGATGTAGAGATAGGTTACACAAAACCATTAACTGGTTGGGGAAAATAACTTCCTTTTCTAAAATTATGGATCCATGCATTTAACTTTTTAAAAGAAAATGAAAACCATGAGAAGAAGATGACTGAAAATTTGAACTTTGATGCTTCACCTTCCTCTGAAATAATAGCCTCCTCCATAATTTCTGACTCTAGTACATGCATAGGCTGATTAGAGAGATCTTGCAACCCTTCCTTACATTCTGATGCATGCATGATTAGAGATAGCTCCTTGCTGTTCATGGGCTAATTAGAGAGATCTTAAAACCCTTCCTCATATTCTGGTACATGCATCATTAGAGGTAGCTTCTTGTTGTTCTTCAAATATCTGATCAGACAACCCTCCTTGGACTTTGAAGGCATCCAAGTAATACTCTGCCATACAAGCTCCTTCAGTGGAGACAAGATTTCTTCATTATACTCGTTACCTATTGCAAGCAATAGGGCATCAATGTCTCCTTCTAAAATGCATTTTTCCTTGCTGGACATTGGAGTCATGGTCATCCAGTTGAAGAGGCTGCACAAGAGTTGAAATTATAGAACAACAAGATTTTTCACCTTCTTTGCATGCAAGAACCTTATGATTTGGATCTATTGTTTAGGGAGGTTTTTGGCATACAGATTTCTTTTGAGGAACTTCTTTTATCTACCTAGACTTCAAAACAATAAATCTAAAAAGACTACCAAACCAATTTTCCCCCTGCTGTCACTAGATCAACAACAACTCCCTAATGACACCTATCCTTGGCAACGGCACCAAAAATGATGAGGGTCATTGCAGTCCTCATCATTTAATTTTAATAAATATCAATCCAAGGCGGTGTCCATGGCTGTATGCAAAAGGGAGAAGGAATAACTTGCATGGCAATCTTTTCTACAGAAGGGATTTGACAACAATTGCATAAAACAAACTAGGTTTAGCTCTGCTAAAAAAGACAATTTAATCTAAGAAAATCAATAACTTGAGCAGCTGATCTAATTCTGGGATAAAGGAACAGCTAAAGAAATTTTGAATAAACAAATTACATAACAGCAAAGCAACTAAACAAACTAAGAAATGTAGTCTCTGCACTTTGGTTGGAGTGGGCCCTTGCTCCTTCATCCGGAGAGACTAATCAATTCCAGCAATTAACAAATTTGTAGAACAACTTTCTTTATTCAATAACCTTCAAGATCCAAAATACATGCTGCTGTAAAAAAAACCAGAGTTTTTCTTTTTCAATTCTATTCTTTTACAACTTCCTCTCCTCTTCTATTCTACGCCTTAATTCTCTATATATAACTATGGCTATTAAATTCTAATTGAGAGTCTCTCTAGAGTAGAGAACTTATTCATGCAACTAACTAAACTTATTTATCTAGTTAACTAAACTTATTCATTTAGTTAACTGATTATACAATTGCTGATTATAAGGCAGAACATGCAGTCTTTTAGAAAGACATGCAATGACACTAAGTGTGTATTCTTTGCATGGAATAATTACTCATAATTAGATCTATTAATTTAGGAGTAATTATAGTCAATCCATCCTTCAAAAAATCTTGGAGTGTGTGTTGGTAGATTGGAAGAATTTGCAGCAACTTCATAAAGTATTTCTAGAACATCTTCGGAGCTTGTGGAATAGTCAACGTTTGTCATAAAATACTCATTTAATTTACAAGATCTCCTCAAATGATTTCTGGGTTTTGTTCCCCTAACTTTCATCTTTCTAGATCATTTTGAATTTCTAAATTTTGTTAAGAAACAAGAGAGATATCATAGTTTTACTGAAACTAGTTTTCTTAACTTTTCTATTCTGCATTTTCTCATTCTATAATAGTCAACTTATGTCATTAACCGTTATTTCATTTAACTGAATCTCTTAAAACAAATTCATAGATTTGTTCCTCTCTCTTTAATCTTTTTGGATCATTTTGAAATTCTATTTTTTGTTAAGAAATGAGTGAGATATTGCAGTTTTACTGAAACTACATTTTTGACTTCTGCATCTCCAGCGCTTTGTGCATTTCCGGTGCTTTGTACATCTCCGGAGCTCTGTCCATCTCCAGTGCTCTGTCCATCTCCAGCGCTCTATCCATCTTCAGAGCTCTATCCATCTCTGGAGCTCTGTCCATCTCTGGCATTCTGTGCATCTCCGGAGCTCTGTCCATCTCTGGTGCTCTATGCATCTCCAGAGCTTTGTCCATCTCCGGTGCTCTGTGCATCTCCGAAGCTATGTCAATCTCTGGTGCTCTGTCCATCTCTGACACTCTATGCATCTTCAGAGCTCTGTGCATCGCTGGCGCTCTGTGCATCTCCGGAGCTCTGCAACTTTGAAACTCTGCAACTTAACATAAAATAGACTTTCTCTTCACTTTATTGATAAAATAATTGCTAATCTCAAAGTGAACATGTAATATCTAGATAAACTCATGCATGGCATTGATCGTTGCATTTAGACAAGTTTATTTAATATTTAACTACAAATCTTCAAACCCATACTCAAGTGCACTTCAAAAACTGATTTAATGAAGATAAAATATACGCTTTTATTTGACTAAAGATGAGACACTTTATGGTCTCATCAACAACAAAGGTCGTTGACCAAGTCACGACCAAGTTCCACTACATCTCTGTTGCCTCGTAGGTGCTCTCATAACTGAGAACTCTTGAAGAGGGAGAAATTGTTTAAAAGGGTAAGAAGTAACAAACTCCTATTCAATTTGGGTCAAACCCCACTGAATTCCTGCAGAATTGCTTTTCTTCCTTTGAAAATCTAGATTCTGAGGAAATAGTGGAGGATTTACAATGAAATTTCTCTCTTGGAATGTCTGAGGTCTAACTGACCTTGCTAGGAAGTACTCTGTTAGAGTTACCATGCAACACTATACTGCAATTGATGTTTTGTCTCTACAAGAGATTAAAGTTATAGGTTTTCTGTTGTCCTCGGCTTGTAGTTCTATTTTGCCAGCCAGTAAACTATTTTGCACCACTCATGAGGCTAGAAAAGGTGGCATTGCTACACTTTTGTCCCCTCGGTGGCAAGATTCAGTGGTGGCACATGGGGTGGACTCCACCAACCATTTAGTTTGGACACTACTCAATATTGATAATCATTCCTTTGGGATTATTAATGTTTATGCATTGAATGATATGATGGAAAGATCTTTTCTCTGGCAGTGGATTGCGGACTCTTTGTGAGTGGCCACCTAGCTTATTTGTGGGAATTTCAATATGGTTGAGATGGCACATGATAAAGATGGCATTTTACCTTTTCGGTGGCTAGCTGGTGAGAGAGAGGTGTGGTTTCACATGCACAATAAATTTGGTTTCTTTGATCCCAATGCTGGTCGACGTCACTCCCATCCTTTCTAGCATACTTGGTGTAATTTTTGAGCTATGTCTGATAGGTTTGAAAATGCCTTGATCATGCCATGATCTTGACCCAATCCTTCTTTTCTTTTGCCATGTCAAACTCCCTCCCAATTCAGCCATTAGTGGATGTGACATTATCTGACCACTTTCCAATTCATTTTTCCATTGAATGGTAAGCCACTCAACCACACGCCAGTAAGTCTCAGTTTTTCCTTAACACCTCTTTGTTGTCCCATCAACCCATGTTGGCACATATTGCTACTATCTAGAATTTAGAATGTTGTTCAATTCATACTATTGTGTCGATATAGTGGTGGAATGATGCTATCACTCGCATTGTGAGGTTTCTTCAAATTCATGGTCGTCAGCTAGCCATTTTTAGAAGATGATCTTATGAGACTACAACTACTTCTCTGAAAGCAGCCACTACGGCATTGGCAGCTGACCCATTTTCTCCTTCTCTGCAAATCAGTGTCACCAACTTAAGGCATCACAAGCAAATAGTTGATAATCATGTTGCCCGAGGAGCACAACTCAAAGCCAGGATGCACTGGCTAAAAATAGCTGACCGTGTCTCGAAGGAATTCTTTCTAGCTCTTCAAGCTAGACATTCCTTGCATGGTATTAAGCAAATCAAGGAGGATAATATTGTTCTTTTAGAACTACCTAACATTCTCTAGGCATTTGTAAGACACTTGAAAAAGTTTTCATAGCTCAGGAATATACTTTTGAGTGATAAATTGCATTACAAGATTGTCTTGCAGTGGTTCCAAAAAAACTTTCTCCAGCCCAGAAATGCTTCTATGATTAGTTATTGACCATTGAGGACCTAAAGGAAGTAGTTTGTTTTATGGCTAATGGCAAAGCTCCAGGAATTGATGGTTTTCCCTGTGAATTTTACAAGGCTCTTTGGGACTGCCTAGGAAATGATTTGCATAATGTTTACCTTGAAGCTTTTCATTCAAACTCTATAGTAAAACTTATCAATCAAGGCAATATAAAGTTCATTCCTAAAGCTGGAGATCCTGAAGACATTTGCAACTGGCGACCCATTACACTCCTCAATGTTTCCTATAAAATCACTGCCAAAGCCCTTTCATTGAAGCTCCACAATTTGTTACCTTTGATTGTCTGACTTGAACAAACTAGATTTATTAAGTCCAGGTATACTAAATAGACAATATCATTGTAGTCTGGGAAGGAATGGAATGGGCAAGCAAGTCTGATCGAAAAGCCATTTTTCTCAAAATTGATTTTGCTAAGGCCTATGATCACATTGAATGATGTTTTATTCTTGCGATGCTTGCAGCATTAGGGTTTGGTCCATCCCTCATCCAATATGTCAAAATGCTCTTTTCAGATGCTTATGCCTGTATCACTATAAATAGTCAGCAATCTCATACCTTTGGCCTCTTTTGTTCTATACGTCAAGATTGTCCTCTTGCACCAGCTCTGTATGTACTAGCTGCATAAGGTTGTGGATACTTTCTTGCTCATTCTATATCACAAGGGCTTGTTCATGAAATTTCTCTACTTTATTCTTCTAGTTAGCTAGTTAATGGCCATTTTACTAATGATTTATTTTTAACATTACTAGAAGAAGAAACTACAATGAAAATGCTCTTGGATGTCTCGAGACCTTTTGTTCAGCCTTAGGTTCTTCCATCCAGTGACACAAAACCCTATGTTATAAGCAATCAATTCTTCCCATTCCTCATTCGATCCAACAATATGGTTGGTGCTGGGTTGCTCATGGTGAAATCTTTTGATTTCTTGGCATCCCATTTGCCTTCCAGGGCACTTCTGTAAATCTCTGGCAAGTAGTTCTTTCCTGTGTGGAACAAACACTTGTGTTCTGGATTACTAAGCCACTTTCTCTGGCTGGTAAATTATAGGTATGTTCTAAAGTTTTAGCAGCAACTCATGTTTACTACTCTTCTTGTTGGGCTCCTTCCAAAACCTCCTATGCCAAACTGGAAAAACTTTTGAGGTATTTCCTTTGGACCTCTTCTGAAACTCGTCATGGTTGTCACTGTGTTGCATGGGAGTTTTGCTACTTACCCAGAGATTTAGGTGGCGTTGGTCTTCTTTCTACCCAGCGTCAAGGCACTGCTTTCTATGTAAAATGGATCATTCGTGCTCTTTCTGGCAATGAGGCATGGAAAATTTTACTAAGAAATAATATAGAAATGGGACATCCTATTCATAGACACGTATGGAAAAGCATTGGTTTTTCAACCATCCTTGTCATGAGAGAGCCATTTCAAATCTCAAGAACCTTTATGGCTAAGAGCATTTGGAAAGCCTAGGAGAAAGTAAAGACCTAGCTCCGCTGGACTAGAGATGGGTTTCGTGATGGCCTCTCATCCAATCAACATAACATTTGGTGGTCACCTCTCTTGACCAATGCAGGCCAACCATTAGCCAAATTGCCCTGGTTAAAAGCTCTTAGATTTCATAAGAAAGGTATATAGACTCTTCAGGATATTTTTCATAGACCTACCATGAGCCTTATGGCATGGGAAACTCTTCGAGTTAAATTTGGTCTTCAAAGGCATGATTAGGCTACCTATGATGGGATTGTCAGTGTCATTCTAGCAGAAATGCTTCACAAAGTGGGAATTCATTCCATCAAGGCTTGGTGGAAAGACTAGAAGTGGTATCCAAAAACACCAATGCATCATTATAAGCCTAGGCTTGGCTACAGTTGGCTCTCGCCTCATTTTCCAATGATAGATACTCTCAATAAGTGATGGCTACTTCACTCTTTAGTGCCTATTTGGCATAACAAATTTTCCACTATATCATCAACCATTCTTGAGCCAAACCTCGAACATTTTCCGTGGTGCCTTCTATTTCAAGGTTTACAAGTCGGAGAAAGGCTTTTTCATCACAAAACATTTCAGATATACCTTGAAAACAAGGCATTCCTTAAAACCACATTTCTTCAAGGCATTTTGTCAAATAGTTCATATCTTGTATGTGTGAGGATGCTTTTCCTTGAGGAATGGTATTGAACAACTTGTATGCCTAGTGTATGCTCTTGCTTTGTGTATTTATTGGTTGGGTGGAATATCATTGTACTTTGAAATCCTTACTTATGTTTAATGTACTTCAAGCATGGAATGTGCATATGTACACAATTATGTTTAAGAGTATTTTAACCTAGTTGTCATTATGCTCCACTTTCAATGGTCGGGAAATACTCATAAATAGTTATAATTAAGTTCACCACCATCATGGTGTCTTTATACAATGTTTAATAAGTATAATTGGTAGACATTGGTATATATATTGTAATGATAAATATTTCTGAGTTTAATAAGTCTAATTGTTGGACATTGGTATATATATTGTAAAAATAAGTATTTCCATGTTCAGATGGTTTTTATATGGTCTTGTTGATGTTGTTGTGCTTTGCTAAGAAGGATATCATAATATAATATGACTATAATACTTGATAGGAGCCTTGGTTTATGATTACATATTTTGATGTTGCAAGTTAATACTTGTGGTAATCCATTATGGATTTGGGGTAAAGGGTTTATATGGTTCCATGATCTCTATTGACCATGCTTAAGGTAGGTTTATAATTATTGTTGTATGCTTTTCAAGTTTAATATAGCTTTTGTGCATCCTTGTAGATGGATGTTGTATTTCCAATCAAGAAGAGTGTAATAATGTGGCAATGAATCGTATTATGGTAGGACATCACATAGGGTCATATAAATGCTTGCATAGTAATCACTTATAATGATATTCTAGTTGTTATTGTTGCTTCCTTGAACTTTGTTATGAGTGGAATCATTTTATCTTGACTATACTATTATGCTTAAATTTTGTATGGATTTGATTTGGACAAATTTTCCTAATATGAACCTATTGTCAAAGGTGTATCATTTATGAAGGATTCTAGCATTTCTATGTTGAATTGTAAATCACATGGAAAGAGGTCCAAATGTGAGATCTTGGCACTCTCTATTGGAAGCTCTTAAGTACATATTGTTAATTGTGGACTTAGTTGAACCACCTTGCCTTCGGTTAAGCTTTATTAGTAGGTGAGAAGCATTAAAAGGAACTATTTTGGGATATGCACTAGTAACAAATAAAACATTAGGAGCCAACGCTTGTTTGGGCTTGTGTAATATTAAATGGTGATTTGTTATACTATTTGGTTTTAATTCATTCAATGGTTTTCTCTCTATAGTATTATTTCTATTTTACTACCATGAAGGAATTTACCATAGTGGATATGAAACCTTGAATATCGGAAACCTCTAGTATGTTTCTTGAGAGATTATTGTGAGGAGAACTACATGTGACTTCAATCCCATTTGGAAGCCCTTAGACCTCAAGTCTGTAGGGGAGGGGTTTAGGGAATGACTCCGAGGCATGGGGTGTTCCCAAACTTGATCAACTTTCCCTCTTTGATATGTTTCAGCTTGAGGTTGAAACTACATGATGGAGCTATGAACCCACCTTCCGATTAGTAAGTCTCATTATATAGGCCTAAGCTAGAAAAGGCCCTCTATTAGTACTAAGCTCCTATTCTCTGAGGTTGTTGGGTCAGGTTCTCCAAATCTACCCCAATCTTTGATGGACTTTTAGAATTACCATTTTCATAGTTCATCTCTAATGTGCATATACGAAGGTGACTTGAATTTGTCGAATACGACTGTTGTGGGTTTTACTTATGTATAATGTATATCGTGTTTCCAAGTGAAAACTGAATGTATGGAATGGTCCTTGATATTACTTTGTGTTTGTATATGTTTATGCATATGTGACCAGTTAGAATCCAACTCATGTGGGTCCAATATGTTTATTGAGTGTTGACTTGTAATTTAGACCTCTGGACCTAAAAAGAATGTGTATTGGTTTATAGACCTCTATGTGGTATGTAACCAAGTCAAATCGATCAGTGTTGGTGAATCCTTGTGACCTTCTGATTGTGTTTCCCTTGGCTATAAGATGATCCACATGTCAAAATTGAGTCTGATATAGGTGCGGATAGCCAGCTGTCACCAGTACCGTGTAGGTGACTGATGCCAGGTACTATCCATCGTATCTTAGGATGAACTGGTTGTCACCAGTAGCACAGAGGTGACAGATACCAGGAGCCATCCATGTTATGATATAGGTACGGTTTAGCTAGTTGTCACTAGTACCATGGAGGTGACAGATACCAGGTGCTATCCATCATATCTTAGGATTAGCTAGTTGTTACCAATACCACGGAGGTGACATATTTCAGGATCTACCCTTTGGTATGATAGGGCTTAGCCAGCTTTCACTAGTACCATGTAGGTGATAGATGCTAGGAGCTACCCCATACTAGGTTGGACCAACTTTTTCCAGTGGCATGGAGGCAATAGATGTTAGGATCCACTAACTTGATGGTTTAGCAGGTTATGGAAATCTTTTTAATAGCCACATGTGATGTATGTTGTTCTACCTACTCTTTAGCCAGTGATGAGAAGTAGTATGGGATGCTTGCTTGACATCATAGTTGGTTGTGAATGTGTATGTTGTGACACCTAGTCCTTAACCAGTGTTGACAAGTAGTATGGGATGCTTGTTTGTCATCATAGTTGGCTGTGAATTGGGAAAAGGATGTAAGCTTACATGTCAATGAACTAGGTAATGGAAAGGTTCATGTAGTAGGTTACATCCACTTTCTGTTACTAATTGGTCTCTATGTATGTGTGAGTCAAATCTGATGTGCATATGTATTAAGGACCCTATGTGTTGTGCATTGTCACACTTGAGCCCTTGCTAGTGATGACTGCAAGTAGTATGGGATGCTTGCTCATTATCATAGTTGGTTATAAATCAAGAAAACTGATGGAACCCATGGTGTACCATTAGATACACCAACTTTCATATTTTTGTTTGGGATATATTTGAGTACTTATGGGCTAGTGAATTAGGCAAATGGGAAGATGCTTGCAATATGGTTGTAACCATTCCTTTTTTCTCCCTGGTCACAATATAAACCTATGATGTCCCTATGATGCCTACACAATCTATTCACATGGTATATACGTGAATTAGTCACATTGTATATATGTGATGCCTACATGAGCTATTCACATTGTGTGTATGTGATATCGGTGTGAATTAATCACACTAGGTATATGTGTTGTAAGAATGAGATAGTCACTCTATGTGTATGTGACACATGCATGAATTATCCTCCCTGTGTATATGTGTTTTATGCATGAGATAGTCACTCTAGGTGTATGTGATGCATGCATAAGTTATTTTTTCTATGTATATGTGATATGCAAGAGCTATTCACATGGTGTATATGTGGCATATAGATGAGTTATTCACTTTGAGTGTACGGAACTGTACCTATGAGCTAGTCATGCTTATATGTGTGACCTGTGTGAGTGATAATCGCATTGCATACAAGAAATGTATTCTTAAGCCTGTCACGATGTGTGAACAAGTAATGCTTATATGAGCTGGTCACTATGTGGTTTTGTGTGTATCCATACATTGATGTTGGTGTTGAAATAGCATTTAACTGGATTGCATTTGCAATCATACTATTGCATATGAGTTGATTTGGAATCATAAGATTCACTTAAAGACAATGATCTAAGTGAGAGATTAAATATCTCTTATCAAATGAGAGGACGAAGCCTCTATTGTTGTTGAATGAACTGTGGAGCCTCTGATTCCCACAAAGGGATACATAGGCAGGGCTATTACAAATGAACCCTTGAGGTTTAGGTCTGGGTCTAGGGATGACCCTAACCTTGGTAGCTTACCATACTCTAGTACGAGTATACAAGTTGTGGCATAGTGTTGTTTCCATTACTATGGTTGGTAAGTCTCTAAAGTTGGCACTTCCAAATGAGACAGAAGATTTTTAATATGATTGAATGTTAAGTTAGTACATGATGAGTTAAAAAAAATGGTAGTAATTAGGGTGGTCATTACATGCATCTCCAAGAAGAGTTCAAGATAATATTCGGTAATCTATTTACTAGGTTACACGTTGTGGGATACGGAAGATTGAGTTCACTCTTAATTTACTCTTAATTTTGTGTTCATTTAGGATTCTCAAAGTAGTGATCAAATGGCATTGGGAAGACAAGTGATCTATCTCGACTATACACCACCTTGCATTTTACTCCTAATTATCTTTCGATTAATGTTCATTCCTAGGCATATGGTGTAGACATTTAATGGGATGTGTAGTATGTCACCTAAACCTTGAAGTCCTTTTAAGTCATTTCATCAACTAATGTTTTAGAGACATGCGCTAACATTCCATCTCTATCATCTCCTACTTGTACTATGTCCAATATTGCTTGAGTCATTGCTTTTACTAATGTAGTGTAGTATGATGCTAGTTGTTTCACATATATAGTTTGTTGGGATGAGTACTTGATGGATCTTTTAGGTTTATTTTGTGAATCCTCCTTGCAAATCTAAAGGATACCATTAGGGATATATATTTCTTTTTTTATGATAGCTCCATAATAATAGTCTTTTCATCTCTAACACCCATTCTACAATTGTTTCCATAGTGTTTTGAGTTGTCACTATCTTCAATTAGGCTTAGAACTCCTAGTTAGGTTGTGACACCATTCAACATTGATATTATAACTAGTGAGTAGCTTCCAAAGATCTATCTTGTGTTTCTTCCCTCTTATTCCTTTAAGGATTGAGAAAAGTTTTTATGTTCATCATTGGAATTCCTTCTTCCTATGTTGATAAATGTTGTTAATCAATCATTGATCAAGTTCAGCATTAGTTTTTAGCATTCACCATTGGTGTACGAGACTGAACATTGAGGGGGTTAAATGATCTATTTTCTTTTTACTCATTTTCGGGGAGATTTTCTTTATATGGGGTTTTACTGCTTCTCATTCATTAGAAAGACATTATTTATACATGGGTTCCTAACATGGCCACATTTTTTAGGAATAATCTTAATTCTATGGTCATTTAAGATTCATAGACTAGTGATGTTATTGCATCTTGGGAGACAAGAGATCTATCTAGACTATACACCTCAAATTTTAATCCACATTGTCCTTTGATTGATGGCCATTCTTAGGCATGGTTTGGTCATTTAATTGGATATGTAGTATGGTCACCTAATCCTTAAAGTCATTTCATTGACTGAGGTTCTAAAGACATACTAATATTTCATTTGCATCATCTCCTACTTGTACTAAGTTTAATTTATTCTTGAGTCATATTAATGTTCATTATTAGGTAAGACATGGTCATTTTAAAGTATATGTAGTATGCTCACCTAAACCTTCAAGTCCTTTCATTGACTAAGGTTCTAGAGATTAATGCAGTCAAGGATGAGAGTCTTATCAGACAACTGACACAAGCAACACAGACCCACCAATTTCAAACAAATTTCAATTTCACAATTTTATTCATTCCAATGCAACTACATGAATTAAATTTCATCCACCATTACAAAATCACAAGAAAATAGAAAACTTAGAAAGTCAATCTCAACTCACTTCAATTCACTAGTATATGGATTTTAATGAAATATTTTATTGCATTCAAATTTTAGTATACAATTGAGTTTGGCCAATTCCCCTGTTCTATTTCCACATTATTCTCCTTGCAAAGTTACTCTATTATAAATCCCTCTGTGAATCCTTTTATATTCTAGTTTTTTTAATATCTTCTATTTGTGGCTGATCCAATCCAAGTCTTAGTTGTTTTCCCCCCTTTTCTCACACCTATTTGTTGTTCTACTCTTTGTATTCACTCTTTTCTTCTTACTTCAAACTTGGCCAAGCCCCTCTCAAGCTGTTTTGTTTTCTTTTTATATGTTCAAATCAATGGAATTGAATGGACATTCCCCAGGCATCTCAATAGACACTTCTTTTCCCCATATTTTTAATGAAATTCATACATATTCCAATGTTGGGCAAACACCAAGGATTCCAAGCATTGAAATTAGATATTAATGAAATGAAAAGGTTACTTCCAGCCAAGTGACACCTCTTGAACAACATACAATATGTATTTTATTTCGAATAAAAACTTTGGGCAGAACTAGATAAAACAATACCCGCGATGAAATATGGCTTTTAGCCATCCAAATGGAACACGTAAAATAATAAAGTCATCCAAATGATGGTCAAAGCTATTATTTTGAGTGCCCTTTACTGATCGAACCCCTAATTAGATTCCTTTTCCATTTTATACTAGTTATAAAAAAAAAAAACTAAAGGTGATGCACATGGATACTACTGTTAATTTTGTGGTCACTTAGGGTCCTCAAAGTAGTGATATTATGGCATTTGGGGAGACAAATGATCTATCTCGACCATACACCTAATTGTCCTTGGATTGATGTTCATTCTTAGGCATATGGTGTAGACATTAATGAGATATGTAGTATGGTGACCTAAACCTTGAAGTCTTTCAAGTCCATTCATCAACTGATGTTTTAGAGACATATGCTAACACTCCATCTCTGTCATGCCCACATTTCCCATGCAGTCATGACACGCATCACATGTGTCATGTCCACATTTGTCATGTGGTCATGACATGAAATATAAAATTTTTTACCACGCTTCCCTAGAAACCCCCTCGCACAGATAAGCGTGCTTGGTGGTGTTACACATAAGGCTTAAACATGATAGTTGAATGCAAAGTAATGCATTCACTTACACATACCATTCACAATGAAGGAAAACTAGGGGGTCCATGTGAGACGGTAAACATCGCCAATAGGGTTAGGATCGATGATCAAAACCCTAAGTTAACCTATGTGAATGATGGGATTTTGACGTAAAAAAGCCAAACACAATTGCATGAGGAGATATAATATAATACAAAAAACTAATGTTGATAATCGACAAAAACAATAATTTAGTTCTAAACAAGGTTAAATTTCACTAACCTAGCTAAACCCTAAATTCTAAAAAAATCTGACAGCATAACGCTTCACGAGCGTGATTAGGGTTTATTGAAAATAAAACTAAATTTGATTGAAAGTTTCCTGGATTGGTTTTAAATTACCTACGTTACAATAGTTAAATTGGTAGATTAGTCAAATAGATTAATTGTACATTTTTCAACAAAGCTTGATCAATTTGTTCTTCTTCACGTTTTCTATAATTTAAAACATTTTTCAACAAAGCTCGATCAATTTGTTCTTCTTCACATTTTCTATCAATCAAAGTTATCACTGCATTCTTTACATTATTCCTAATTTCTTGGTAGATTAGATCACAAAAACATGCTAAACTAACTTCATTTAAATAGTTTACTAGGTTTCCAAGTTGGTTTAAAAATGACTAGTTATTTCGCTAATTAATTTGCTCTAGAATAATTAAAAAATGAAATATTAAATTTAATTAATAACGAACTAGTTTTATATTAACCTCGTCAGATTTGGTTTAAAAATGAAGGATTAACCCAATTGTTTGAAATAAGTACATCCCAATGAGTAAATTGGTATAAGGTTAAATAAAACAATAAAATTCCCTTTTTGCAAAAGTCAAATTAAAAGTCAATAAAATGTAAATTCCCTCTAGCTATAAAAGAATACCCTGTTTAATAATTAACCTTCCCTCTAAACGCAAGATAATAATAATAATAGAAACATTTCCCAAAAGAATTAAAGATTACCCAATTCTTTATTTATCTCAAAACCCCATTCAAAACAAATACAATTTTAAAGCAAATGAAGGAAAATAATAATGAGAGTGGGAAATGAAATAAGGGCAATTTTAAATTATAAAGCCCTAAAAGGTCCTCAAATAGAAAATTAATTTCCTTAAGGAGGAAGGAGCAAACCCTAGCCTCCTTATTCTCATTTTCCTCCATCTCACAAATTCTCTATCTTCTCTTTTTCTTTTTTTTTCTTCTCTCATTTTGTTTGGGTTGTGTTTGTAGGTTTAATGGAGGGACATTCATGGAAATGCATATATATATATATATATATATATATATATATATATATATATATATATATATATATATATATATATATATATATATATATATATATATATATATATATATATATATATATATATATATATATATATATATATATATATATATATTGTGAATACCATATATGATGTGGATCTATTAATATAAATATATTTTTTTGGTTTATTTGCTAAAACCCCATGTTTGTTATGGTAGTGGGGAGTGGCACTGCTGGGGCAACGACGGCGGTCGGCAGACTTACGTGGAGGTGTGGGGACTGTATGGTGGCCACAGAGTGTGGCATCAACGGTAGAGTTGGAGGGACATCCGTGGGGACTGTGGTGGAGAGGACACAAAGGCATCAACGATGATGAAGAAGGGCCTACGCGATGGTCGGGGGCAGTGATGGGGTTAGACTGTGGGAGTGGAGGGAAAGAGGGGATGTGGGGAGGGTGGTGGAGCCCCCACCCACATCCCACACTGTTGGGTGTGGGTGGGGGCTCCACCCCTCCCCACACCCATAATAAAATAGCTGAGGTGTCCGAACCCCCACCAAAACATTTGTTTCCTGTTAAAACTACGAACTGTGTCCAAAGAACACAGTATATTTTTATTTCATTTTCAGAGCATTCTATTTTTTTAAATATATATATATATATATATATATATATATATATATATATATATATATATATATATATTTCAAATCTAATTTTCCTTCAAAAGGTCACAAATTTTCTTTTAAGAACATTTAGCAAAAGATATGTTTTTTTTTTTTATCAAATTTATATAAAGCAAAAGAACTCTTTTTTTTTTTAAAGAAAAAAAACAGAATTCCACAAGATCATTCCTTCAAAATTTATTCATTGTATTATTTTTTTTTAAAATGAAACAAATGCATTTAATTAAATACTTCTAATATATAACATCAACTAATTTTCTTTTTCATAAGAACAATATACAATTTTCATGTTTGTCTCTCAACAATAAAACAACTACTTTCCTATTTTTTATTTTAAAAAATAAACATACAAATGAAATAGTAATAAGACCATAACTTTCTTCGATTACTCTATTTTTTTTTTTAAATCAAAAGCATTGAATTTAGTAATATAACTTTTATTTCCAAGTGCAAGGATTTTAAACACAACTCAACTAAAATAAAGGACTTTACATTCCAAGAGAGGAAGATTTCTTCTCTCTTCCATCTATATTATTTACATAAGGCCATACTTGGCCATATCCTCTCATGAGTTCAAAATGACAGCACAAGAAGGAAACTTCATTTTCTCCTACACTTCATAGCTCAAAGAACCTGTAATAACACAAAAAGGAGAAAGAAGCCACAACAACTTACTCTCCTCCCTACCATTGACTAACTCATGAGTCACCCCTGAGCTAGGAGGTCATCCTCACACTAGGGAAAACTCAAAGCACAATACAACATTGCATTCAACAACCAAAAACAATTTACTCCCATGGCTTATCACAACACAAGAGCTCACTCAAGATGAGTTCAATGAGGTAGGGGAGTAGACATCACTCAACTCAAGAGTGCCACTCCAAAACTTCCCAATACAAATACCTCTCAAGGCCTCAAGCCAACACTTCTAAACATAGTTTCACAAAGTTTTCTTTTGGCTCTCAAGCCATTTCATATATTACACATATACACATCTTGCCCTCAAGGCTACAACTCCACAAAATCTAGAATGTGATCCTAAGGAGGTTCACTCCTCCCCCACCCCACACATTTTGAGCATCTTCTCCCAAGTAGGAGAGGCTCTTACAACTCCCTTACAATTCTTCCCCACAACAACAAGTAAAAACTCAAAAATGGAGACTCACAGATAGCATTACACAAGTAAATAAAATGCATAAGGGAAGGCCTTAGCCTTGAAATCTACCTTAAAAATCCCAATTGGTAGAGTGAAGAGCTCCTCTAACTCCTCCAAATTGAGCCACCAAATTTTCTCCAACTTTTTCCCCAAAAATAATTAAAATCAATAAAATTGCCAAAAATTCAACAACCCCATCCTTCTCTCCAATAGGGATTAAAATAGGCTCTTCTCATGAGCCTTGAGGAATGGGGAGGTGACACATGTCACCTCCTCATCCCTCCTCCCAACTACAAGAAAGACACTTGGAATGGGTGGTGACACATTTCATGCACCCATCCACCAAGTCTCTCTCCCTTCCACTTGTCCTCTCTAAAACATGTAGGAGAGAAAAGTGGAGCTTAAGAGGGAGTGGGTACCACATGTGCCCCAATCCTCTCCTCCTAAGAAGGACCACACAACCCCAAGGTACCCTCACCAATTGTGGGAGAGACTTGGAGTAAAGTCCTCCACAATTAAGGGGTTTTGGACACTCCCCCAACATAGGGAAGAGGAAAGGAAGAGGTTGGGTGTTTGACCCACTCATCCTCTCCCTCGCAAGCTTCCATTTTCGTCACTTTACTTAAGGGTGAAGTTAAAGTGACCAAATGGAAATTTATATAGGGTTACACAAGCCCAAATGACTCCTAGACCCTAGAGGTACAACCCAAGGTCAAGGTTAACCCAAATTTAGCACATTAGGATGTAGAAAATCACATGAAAAGGGGTCACAAAAAAAAAAAAAAAAATTGAGTCAAATAAACATTACACATTTACAACACCATAATACAATCAACTGAAAAAGGGTAGACCTAGCCCAAAGGACACCATACACAAACATTACGAAAATTCATCATGCAATACATAGTTGGTCTTGGTTCCTCTTGGAACTAGATCAGCTTCACAAGGGAAAACAACATAGTGTGTGGGATGATCTTTGAATTTTTATGGCTTCATTAGAAACACCTGCACACTCAAATGAAATGTTAATCCCACATGTATATAATAGCCGAAGAAAATTGAAACATACACTTACATACAACATCGCATGTTCATATAAGCAACAAGGAAGTCATATTACAATTAGATTCTAAATTCTACATTTCAAACATCCATTCCCAAGATTGAATAACATAACAAATTTCTAATAAACATCACATGAATAGTTTCCCAATAACACCATAATATAAACCATATGTCTAACATCATCAGTGAATCAATATCCAGGTCTAAACACATCGTAAACATGCTAAGCATAACAAATCTACATACAACATAAAGTCTAATAGTCCAGAAATTCAGGATCAAAAGTCCCATAAGTCTAAATGTATCACCAATAGTAAAATAAGTAGTCAAATATAAGGGAATGAAAAAGCAGGCCTCACATCCTCCTCCCCTAAGACTGTACTTCCTCCTGGAAGTCATCAAATAGATGAGGATAAAGGGACCTAAATCTCGCTGCATCCTCCCATGTTACTATGACCTCGTCGTACATGTCCCACTAGACCCTAACCTAGTCTAGCTCTCGACCTTGAAGGCCTAGCGTCTGATGAGCCAATATGCGAATTAGCTCCAAAGTCATCTAATCGTCTGCCTCTACCTAAAGAGCACTCCAATCTAATACATGAGATAAATCAGATATGTAATGTCGTAAAATAGAAACATGAAAAACATCGTAGATACGTGACAAGCTAGGTGGCAAGGCTAGATGATAGGCTACGGGTCCTATCCGCTCCAAGATCTTAAAAAGTCCAACAAAATGAGGTGCGAGCTTAGAGCCCTTTCCGTAATGGATTGGACACTTGTGCTGTTGCACTCTCAAGAACACTCTGTCCCCAACTGAAAAGCTCTGATCTACCGTCTTAGCATCGGTATACTTCTTCTATTGATCTTGAGCCTCCTGAAGTCTCTGCCTAATTAAAGTCACCTGCTGCTCCATATCTTGAACCAACTCTGGCCCTATCATAACCCTCTCCTCAATACGGTCCCAACTGAAAGGTGTCCTGCAAGGTCTACCGTACAAGGCCTGAAAAGGAGACATACCCAACGAGCTGTGACGCCCATTGTTGTAGGCAAACTCAACTAGATATAGATACTCCTCCCATCTACTCTAGTGATCCATAACGTACATATGGAGCATATCATCAAGAACTAATTAACTCTCTCTATTTGTCCATCAGTCTCAGGATGATACACGGAACTGAAGTTGAGCTGTGTGCCCAACACCTGCTGCAAGGCTCTCCAAAAGGCTAAAGTGAACACTGAAAACCCTATTAGAAATGATACGATGAGGTACCCCATGTAATCTAACAATTTGATCCAAGAATACTCTCGCCATAGATGGTGCATTATACGTCGTGCATACAGGTGAGAAATGCGCCACCTTGGTCAACTTGTCAACCATCACCATGATGGCATCATGGTGGCATGATGACATAGGAAGACCAACAATGAAGTCCATGGAAATGGTGTTCCATTTTCACTTAGGTATCTTGTGAGGTATAAAAAACCCGCTAGATGTTGATGCTTGGCCTTGACCCTCTGGCACTCAAGGAAATGAGCAACATATTTTGCAATATCTCGTCTCATACCTGCCCAATGGTATAACTGTTGTAAGTCAGCATGCATCTTCTTCACCCTTGAGTGTGCTGCATAAGGTGCTCCATGAGCCTCTGAAAGAACCACTGCACGAAGGTCACCCACATGGGGTACATAGATGTGTTGTTGATGTCTAAGCAACCCATCTAACTCAAGGGAATATCTTGCAAATTTGCCTTTAAGGGTCATCTATTTCTGGATCTCCTGCTGCACCTCAAGAAACCACTCATCCTTAGGCAGATGTTGAATGATGCGCTCTCTCAAATCCACACTCAAGGTCAAGGTTAGAATCTCATGGCGCCTCCAACTCAAAGAATTAGTGACCACGTTCTTGTTCCCTTTGATGTAGTGGACATCAAAGTCATACTCGCATAGAAATTCCATCCAACGCCGCTGGAGGGCATTCAAATTTGGCTGTGTGAATATGTACTGCAAGCTATGGTGATCTGAATGGAGCTTAAAGAGATGACCCAAAAGAAAGTGTCTCTAATGAACAAGAGTATGTACCACTACTGCGAGCTCTAAATCATGAGTAGGGTAGTTCAGCTCACGTCTCTCGAGCTTATGTGACTCATATGTAATCACTCTACTACCCTACATAAGAATGGATCCCAAACCCTCAAGTTATGCATCTGTGCAAACTATAAAATCCCCTACAAGATCTGGAACTGCTAATATGGGAGAGCTGATAAGACGCTTCTTGAGGACCCCAAAGGCCCTCTCGCACTGCTCGGTCCAAGTGAAATTCTTCCCTTTCTGCTAAAGGGAAGTGATGGAGTGCACTATCCTGGAAAAGCCTTCTACAAATCTATGGTAGTAACTGGCTAATCGCATGAAACTCCTAACCTCTGTCACACTGGTGGTGCTCGCCAATCTTTGATAGCTCTGATCTTCAATGGATCTACAGAGATGCCATCGCCTGATAGAATGTGTCCCAAGTACTGTATCTTTGTCCTGAAGAAGGTACAGTTTGCCAGGTTGCCATAAAGCTACTGCTCTCGCAAGCACTGCAAAACCTGATGCAAATGATCTACATGCTCCTCCTCAGTTCATGAGTAGATCAAAATATCATTGAGAAAAAAATCATGAACTGATCCAAGTAAGTGAGGAACACCCTATTCATGAGACTCATGAACACTATAGGGGCGTTTGTCAAATTGAATTGTACCACTGTGAACTCGTAATGTCCATATCTAGTTCAAAAAGCAGTCTTATGAATATCTGCCTTTGTGATGCGTAACTGGTGATACTTGAATTTTAGATCAATTTTTGAGAACACTCTGGCTCCCTGCATCTAGTCAAAAAGCTCATCAATCCTAGGCAAAGGGTAACGGTTCTTCACCGTCACTTTATTCAACTACCTATAGTCCATGCACAAGCGAAGAGACCCATCCTTCTTCTTCATGAAGATCATCGGTGTGCCCCATGGTGAAATGCTTGGTCAAATGTGCCCCTTCTCTAGAAACTCCTCTAACTATAATTTGAGCTCCGTGAGCTCATGTGTAGTCATCTTGTAGGGTGCACGTGACATTGGCTCTACACCTAGCACTAGATCGATGTAGAAATCTACCTCTCTGCATGGAGGCATACCTAGTAATTCTGATGGAAAGACATCAGTGAACTCTCTTAAGATAGGATGGTCATCTAAAGATGCCTCTGGCTCATCATTAGATCTATCATGAATTGTGATAGTGAACATCTGACATTCCTTCGACATGCAACACTTAAGCTGCTGAGTAGAAATCATACAAACTGTCATGGGCTTCTGAATGCCCACTATCTCAATTGGTTCACCATGATCATCTAAGCAGCTAATCACCCTTTGGCGACAATCAAGCTTGGCTCTATGAGCCACAAGCCAGTCCATACCCAAAACTACACTGTAGGATCCTAATGGCATAACTCTAAGGTCACAAGATGTAGTGAAGGACCCCAAAGAAATCTCACAATCCTGAACTAAGGTATCTACTGACATCCTAGCCCTAGAGGCCAACTCAACCTCCCACCTAATGTCCTGTCTAGAAGCCACCAGCCTACAATGCTCTACTAACGTCATAGATATAAAGGAATCAGTAGCGCTAGAATAAAAAAGAATCAAAATGGGGGCACCCCCGATCATACCTGATGTCTCAATCACGGATGCCTAATAGTTAGCCTAGCAGTTATCAACCGCTGCAAACATGCGGTGGGACTTGCCCACATCTCCTACCATCTACTTTGACCCTCCTGAATGGGGTTGTCTCCTTGTTGTGAAACCCTATGGACACTCTCTAGCCAAATGTCCTACCCCACCACAAACATAACATGGGCCCCTAGCCTGTATTTGCCCTGACTGAGTCCTAGCACCCTGCTACTATCCAGTCCATCTTGTGGACCCCTATGAACCCCTATATGACTATTGTGACATCACGGGTCCTGTAGGTGGTCCCTACTGTCTCTGATCCCTACACAGGCCCTGATGCTGCCAACCATGATTCTATCCTCCCTGTGCCCTCTACGGGGGTGTAGACCTCTGCTGATGCTGTGGAGGCCTAGGAGGTAGTGATGGAGAACTAAATCCTCCTCTCTATGGTGGTGGTGGTGGTCTATGATAGTTCTGTTGTTGCTGATGACTACGGGTGTGAATTCTGCCCTCATCCCCGAATCTCCTCTGCAATATAAGCTTTCTCGACAGACTCACTCATAGTCTGGGGGTCTGCCATACGCACTGGTCCTGCTATCCCTTGATTCAAACCTATGATGAATTTGTCCACCAGAATTTTCTCATCGTGGAGATACTCTGCATAACGTGAAAGCTCAATAAATCAGCTCTCGTACTATGCAACCGTGTGTCCTCTCTACTGTAAGTCATGGAAATCATCTATCCAGTGCTGCCTATAATGGTCTGATAAGTAACACATATTAAAGTACTCTATGAATGTGTACCATGTGAGTGTGTCTAATGATAATTGGTGCTTGCACTCCTCAGTGCGCCACCAAGTAGCTACTGCATCTCTTAGGAGGTGTACTGCCACGCGTGCTTTCTTGTTTCTCCCATAAGGTCACAACACAAAGCATCTATCTAGACTAATGAGCCAAGCCTCAGCCTCGGCTCCCTCTATAGCTCCTACGAAGGTAGGTGTATTAAGCCTAAGTAGGTCTCTGATGGGATCTCCTCTGTCTCTATGTCTTATGACCGGCTCATCCATACCATACTCATAGGGTCCATGATGTACCTGCTCTACCCTCACAGTCTCATCTCATCTCGCATGTCATGGAGGACTCCTACTCCGTGCTCTATAAGCTGACCCTACCTCCTCCACAGTAGTATCCGGTATCTCTACAAAAGGCTCCACACGTGGCACCTCTTGTGGATCAATGCAAGGCTCTACACGTGGCTCATCTCGCGACTTAGCATATGGCTCCTCACGTGGCACTAGTACAACTAGCAGTAGCCTCTCTAACATGTCCTGTAACATATGTAAAATCTAAGGTCCTATATCAAGTCCTACTGGTGCCTGTGGTACTGGCTGATCTGATAAGGCTACTGGAACCTAACCCTCTACAGAGGAATCACTGTGCACCTTGGCAAACACAATTTAACATGATCGCACTCGCAGAATTCATCAGGGAGGCATCCTAAAAAATAAGGTAGGCACTAATTAATCAAATTTGTGGAAAAGTAATGTGCCCAACCAAGCCTAGTGTTTAAACTTGGGCTCTGATACCAAATGTCATCCCCACATTTCCCATGCGGTCATGACATGCATCACACGTGTCATGCCCACATTTGTCATGTGGTCATGCCATGAAATATAAATTTTTTTACCATGCTTCCCTACAAACCCCCTCGCATGCGTAAGCATGCTTGGTGGTGTTACGCATAAGGCATAAACATGACAGTTGAATGCGGGGTAATGCGTTCACTTGTGCATACCATTCGCAATGAAGGCCAACTAGGGGGTCAATGTGACACGGTTAACGTCGCCAATAGGGTTCGGATCAATGATCGAAACCCTAAGTTAATGTATGTGAATGATGGGATTTTGACATAAGTCAAAATCAAAAGCTAAATTCAAGTGCATCAGGTGATATAATATAATACAAAAATATAATGTCCATAATCGGTAAAAATAATAATTTAGTCCTAAAAAAGGTTAAATTTCACTAACCTAGATAAACCCTAAATTCTAGAAAAATTTGGAAGCATAACGCCTCACGGGCATGATTAGGGTTTATTGAAAATAAAACTAAATTTAATCAAAAGTTTCTTAGATTGGTTTTAAATTACCTACGTTGCACTAGTTAAATTGGTAGATCAGTCAAATAGATTAATTGTACATTTTTCAACAAAGCTTGATTAATTTGTTCTTCTTCACATTTTCTATAATTCAAAACATTTTTCAACAAAGCTCAATCAATTTATTCTGCTTCACGTTTTCTATCAATCAGAGTTATCACTGCATCCTTTACATTATTCCTAATTTCTTGGTAGATTAGATCACAGAAACATGTTAAACTAACTTCATTTAAATAGTTTACTAGGTTTCCAGGTTGGTTTAAAAATGACTAGTTATTTCACTAATTAATTCGCTATAGAATAATTAAAAAATGAAATATTAAATTTAATTAATAACGAACTAGTTTTATATTAACCTGGTCAGATTTGGTTTGAAAATGAAGGATTAACCCAATTGTATGAAATAAGTACACCCCAATGAGTAAATTGGTGTAAGGTTAAATAAAACAATAAAATTCCCTTTTCGCAAAAGTCAAACTAAAAATCAATAAAATGTAAATTCCCTCTAGCTATAAAAGAATACCCTGTTTAATAATTAACCTTCCCTCTAAACCCAACATATTAATGATAATAGAAACATTTCCCAAAAGAATTAAAGATTACCCAATTCTTTATTTATCTCAAAACCCCATTCAAAACAAATATAATTTTAAAGCAAATGAAGGAAAACAATAAAGAGAGTGGGAAATGAAATAAGGGCAATTTTAAATTACAAATCCCTAAAAGGTCCTCAAATAGAAAACCAATTTCCTTTAGGAGGAAGGAGCAAACCCCAGCCTCCTTATTCTCATTTTCTCCATCTCACAAATTCTCCATCCCTTTTTTTTTTCTTCTCTCATTTTGTTTGGGTTGTGTTTGCAGGTTTAATAGAGGGGCATTCATGGAAATGCATATATATATATAGTGAATACCATATATGTTGTGGATCTATTAATATAAATATTTTTTTTGTTTATTTGCTAAAACCCCATTTTTGTTATGGCAGTGGAGAGTGGCGCTGCTGGGCCAGCGGTGATAGTCGGTGGAGGTGTAGGGACTGTATGGTGGGTGCAGAGTTTGGCATCGGTAGAAGAGTTGGAGAGACATCTGCAAGGACTATGGCAGAGGGGACGCAGAGGCATCGACGACGATGGAGAAAGGCCTACATGATGGTTGGGGGTAGTGACGGGGTTAGACCGTGGGAGTGAAGGGAAAGGGGATGTGGGGAGGGGGGCGGAGCCCCCACCCACATCCCACATAGTGGGTTGTGGGTGGGGGATCCGCCCCCCTCCCCACACCCATAATAAAATAGCTGCGGTGAGGGTTTGAACCCCCACCAAAACATTTGTTTCTTGTTAAAACTATGAACTGTGTCCAAAGAACACAATATATTTTTATTTCATTTTCACATCATTCTATTTTTTTTTTAAACGTATATATATATATTTTCATATCATTCTATTTTACCCTAACAGCCACCACTACAACCGAGCGACTTAACCACCGAACCACGCCCTTATCGGCCTATATATATAGGCCGATAAGGGCGTGGTTCGGTGGTTAAGTCGCTCGGTTGTAGTGGTGGCTGTTAGGGTAAAATAGAATCAACAATCAATATGCAATAAACAACATCAAATACCCATAAATCAATAGAATAGTGAAACTAAGAAGATTGAATAAAATGAAGCAATGAATAAAACAATGCAAACCTTCCTTGAATCGAAACTTCTATTGTTGCCTATCAAGATCATCCTTGTTTGTATGAAATAGGCCCTCAGAGAGTGCACTCCTTTGCTATTTTCAAGAATGTCGATAGAGAATGGCTATGGTGATAAACGTGCAATGAAGACGAGCTTCAAAGCTTTGGGTGATCTCAAGCAAATTGTATTGGGGGTGCCAAAGGCGTGCTGGTGAATTTCTGTAGAGTAACAATATGAATAGCCTGGATGAATAAAATGGAAGAATAAGGTTCCATTTATAGACTTGAGAGAATGAGGATCAACGGTTGAGAAGAAATAAGATCAATGGTTGAGAATGGTTGAGGAATGTGCAATGAATAGAAAGAGGACAAGTGTCCAAACTCCATCATGTAACAGGGGAGTTAACAAAATTGATTGAAGATTTAACTAAATAGAGCAATCAGTTAAGTGAATCGATTGGGGAGTTGACTGAATAGACCAATCAGTTAAGTGAATTGATTGGGGAGTCAACAGAGTAGATTGTCCAGTGAACTCAATTGACTAATTAGTTAACAAATTTGATTGATGAGTTAACTAATTTTGACTAGAGGATAAATAGAACATGTGGGTGAGAGAATATTAGCTAATTAATTATTTAAAATATTTAATTACATGTGCAATATGGTGAGGTGGAAAAGGTGAGGTGAAAAGATGAGGTGGATTTATGAAATTAGGACTTAGGATAGAGGAATTTATAATTAATTAAATAACATAGGATTATTTAATTATGTGAAACATTAGAAGAATTTAGGAAATTTAATTAAATAAATTGATTTTATTTAATTATAGGATAATGAACCAATCAAATAAACTTAGAATATTTATTTAATTGATAGAAGAAATAAGAAGGGAATAAATATTAAGAATATTTATTTAGAATGAATCGCGTCATTTTTAGGCATATACATTTTGCCCCTCTTTGATGCAATGCAGTTTATGGTGTTGCTTCAAAGAATAAATAGTCTAATAATGATACATGCCCCAATTTGCCCTTGGTACAAGTTTGACGACAGGATGCCCCCTCGGGAGATTGGACAGGAAGGAGGTAGAAGGGACATGAGACGGACAATCTCACGAAGATGAAGGGAATAATTATGTTGGGGTGAAGAAATTGGTTGGAGAAAGAGCTGAATGATACACAATGCAAGATAGAATGATACCACACACAAGCAAGTAAGCATGTATGCACAAATGATACAAGAACAAACAAGGTATTGCCTCTATCAAGTGGTAAACCAACTGATTAATTGATAATGATATACGACCGTGTTGTCATGGCGGGGAACGATATATCCCTAGACCAACATGATAGGCATGTTGTCATGGTGGGGAATGATAGATCCCTAGAGAAACACAAAGGATAGTGTCTGGTTTCATAAAATGAAACATGTCATGCAAGACGCGTGTATTGGTCTAATTTTGACAATGTTACATCCTGTATAAGACAATTGATTGATTAACTGATCGAGTTGGTTTATGACCAAACAAGGATCAAGATCACTGATTGTGATTGGATCATTCATGCAAGATTGACTTGACTTGATTGGTATGGATTAAGGATGGACCTACATTTGGATCATTTCTCAGACTGACTGGACAAGGATGAAAGATATGATGATAGATAGAAATCTAATTGATAGAAGAAACACTCGATAGAAGGACTCACAATCTTTTGTAAACATTGATACTCTGCATTTTGTGGATCTTTTATTTAATGGGATATGGATGTATGGAAGTATAAATGGATGTATAATGGATTCTTTTCTTTTGACATCTTGACGATGCAAGTATTTTGAAGTGCTTTATTTCATCATTGGGCATTTTTTTGGGTACTTTTTCTAAAATGTTGTAAGTTAATAGAAGCATCTAGGTATAATTGAACCGAGATGACCTGAGTACTGCTTACATGGATTTTGATTTAGCAAGTTAATACAAGCATCGAGGTATAATTGAACCGAGATGACATGAGTATTGCTTGCATGTCAACAAACAAGGATTGCCCCCGTTCATGTTAGACCTTTGATGCTCTCGATGATCTTTTGCCGATCATGTCTTTAGACAAGGCTTCACATTACTAAAGATTAATCCACAAACAACAAACAAAGAAAATGATCATGCCCCCATCATAGCATCTCTATCTTTTGGCACCCTCGAGTAGCATAGAAAGGCATGATAGCATAAATCAAGACTCAATGTTTTAACCATGTTTCTAATTTATAAGACATTTTTGCATTTAGATGTGTTTATTTCTTGCCATAATTTGAGTAAAATCATTTAGAAGACCTTAGGTGTTTGTCTGCTTTGCCTTGGATAGATTAAGTGCTTCGTGTCAAAATTTCTTCTTTGGAATCAGGTTCTGCTTGCACTTGCTTGCTTGGTGAGAAGATTTCACAATCCTTTTTGGGGAGACGGACCCTAAGGGACTAAACTAGTGCCTTGGGGACTCATTGCTAAATGGCCTTGCCTATGTGATGATGCAAAGGCAATGTAGTTCAGGGTAAACCCTAATGGACCTAAGACCTAGGCGAGAGAAAGTGGAGGTGGACTCAGATGGATAGAAGAACTAGATATGGGATGGATGGGACAATGGAAGCCTCGAG
Organism: Cunninghamia lanceolata; assembly: GCA_027924645.1. Taxonomy (NCBI): domain Eukaryota; kingdom Viridiplantae; phylum Streptophyta; class Pinopsida; order Cupressales; family Cupressaceae; genus Cunninghamia; species Cunninghamia lanceolata. The sequence goes on from BSBN01000892.1 coordinate 2,361,684, forward strand.
GGTGCATTGGAAAATGGCCTTGCCTATGTGACGACGTAGAGGCAATGTAGTTCATGGACTTGGACCATGGACGAACTAATGAGAGACACTATGGCAGGCTCATACTATGGATACGGTATGGGACAAAACCTTGGTTGACAAGGCCACAAAGGGAGAGAGTACCAAGCCATGATAGGTAACCGTCAGATTTTTATTATGGGACAGATATGGGTCGAATGGGATATGAGTGAAGGAAGAATGGACTCAAGGTGATTGGTTTCCCAAATATGGGGGAGATGGTTTATCGCAAGTAATGCCTATTTTACTAGGTTTTCACCACTTGCTTTTATTTGCACGAAGAAGCCAAAAAGTAAACATGACGTCTGTTTGCTAGGTTTTCACCATGATACCTATCCAAGGTGCCTGTTTGCCAGGTTCTCACCAAAGGATGATTTTTTATTTATTATTTTTTTGTACTTTTCTGATTTTTTTTTACTTTTTTGCATTTTTCTAATTTTTTTATTTGTTTTTGTATTTTTGTGCCCCCCTTACATTGGGATTCTCCTAGGTATAGAACTGGCGAACATGCATGCTGTTGATTGGGTCATCAAATAGCTCACCCTCTGATGTTGCCAACTGATATGCCCCCGATCCATAAGCAGCTACAATCAAATAGGGCCCAATCTAGTTAGGTTCAAACTTGCCTTTCTTTTCTCTGTCTTGTTGATTGCAAGGATTCTCCTTAAGAACGAGATCACCAACCTTAAAGATTCTTGGGTGAACTTTGTGGTTATAGCTTCTTGACATCATATGTTGATATGCCTTGAGATGATTAAAGGCTTTCTGTCTCCTTTCTTCTAGCAACTCTAGTTCTTGCAACCTGGAGACTCTGTATTCTTCATCTGATATGAGACCTTTTAGCAACACCCTAAGAGATGGTAATTTGACCTCAATGGGGAGGATAGCTTCTGAGCCATAAACAAGAGCGTAGGGTGTAGCACCTATGTGAGTGCGTACACTGGTTCTGTAGGCCCACAAAGCGGGATTGAGTTGGATATGCCAATCACGGCTAGCATCGTTGACTATCTTCTTAAGAAGTTTCAAGATGGTCTTGTTGGATGCTTTAGCTTGACCGTTACCTTGGGGGTAGTGCTGAGTGGAGAAATGGTGTTGGATTTTGAAACATTCACAGAGTTCTTGGATGTCCTATTTTTTGAATGGTCTTCCATTATCCATGATAATGGATGAAGTAATGCCATATCTGTAGATGAGGTAATTCAGGATGAATGAGGAGATTTGTTTACCTATGACGGTGGTGAGGGGAACGGCTTCAATCCATATTGTGAAATATTCAGTGGCAGTTATGATGAATTTGTGGCTGTTGGATGAGGGTGGATGGATCTTTCCCACAAGGTCAAGTCCCCATTGGTAAAAGGGCCAAGGTGTCATTAAAGGTCTCAACTCTTGAGCTGGTGCATGTATCAGGTTCCCATGTATTTAGCATTGCTTGCACTTCTTGACAAACTAATATGAATCCATTTCCATGTTTGGCCAGTAATAACCCAAATGCATGAGTTTCTTGGCTAAGGAAGGACTGCTAGAGTGTGTTCTGCAGATCCCTTCGTGTACATCTTGAAAGGTGGTTATGGATTCTTCTCATTCTAAACAACAGAGTAGAGTACCATCGAGACCACGTCGGTATAGGGTATCGGTAATGATGGTATAGCAAGAGGTTTGGCATATAAAAGTTTGTCATTGGTTAGAAGATAGGTCTGGTGGGAGGATGTTGTCCTTGAGATAAGTGTAAATATTACCATACCAAGGTGAATCAGATCCAACTAGAAGGTAGATGGAATGGGTCTCAAGAAGATCATAAGCTGGTTGTCGGATGGTTTCTACTAAGAACTCGTATCGTGACTCATTCTCAGGTATTTCCAGGAGAGAGGCAATGGTTGCCATGGCATCTGCTGCTTTGCTCTCAATCCTAGGTATCTGTTCAAAAGAGATGATCCCAAACTGTTCCTTAAAGTCATCAACCATCCGCTTGTATGGGATAAGCTTCTCATCTTTGGTTTGGTACTCATTGTTGACTTGATTGACTATTAGTTGAGAATCACCGTAGACATGTAGTTCTTGGATTTTCCACTCAGTTGCCATCTTGAGACCAATTACTAAGGCTTCATATTCTGCTATGTTATTGGTGCATGGGAATAACAAACGGTAAGACTTTGGAATTGTGTCACCATGAGGAGTTACAAATAGGATTCCTGCCCTTGATCCATGGTTTGTGTAGGACCCATTTAAGTAGAGTTTCCAGGAATGTGTTGATATGTTGATGTTTCCACCTGCTCTAAAGTGTGCTCTTGGCATAACTCTTGGGTTGTTTGAATTGAAGTTGAGGTAGAAGACTCTTGGATAAGCACTTTGTCAACAACATGAAGGTGTGACGGACCTTGACTTTGGTGCATGGTAGAAGGCTCTTTGATAAGCTGAAGGAATTGAGGATCACATGATGAGGTTAGAGTAATGGACATGCTTGAAGGTTCTTTGATAAGGTCAAGGACCAGAATTTGGGGACATGGTTGACTCTCTGCTAGTAGCCCTTGGATCACATCCTTCGTAGGTGTATGGGTAGATGGATGAGAGGATTTAGCTTTTTCCCTAGCTTTTCTTTGGTTGTATAAATTTGGAATAACTCTTTTCTAGAAATCATCTGAGGATTCCTTGGTTGTCGGTTTAGAGCTTGGGGAACTTGATGGTGGTGTTGGTGTAGAACTGGTATGTTTTGGAATATGTGTCTTAGAAGATGGCAAAGGAGGACTAGTAGGCATAATGGTATACGAGTTCCAACTTGGCATGGTGCTTGCCTTGTCAAGAGTATGGGAGAAGGATATATGATTTTAGGGCTAGGCATAGCTAGTACTAGCATGTTTAGCTTGCAAGATTGTCATTTCTTGTTGTAAGATTTGGATTTGTTCAGAAATTGCTATACAATCTTGGGGCGAGGGACCTAAGTTTATCTGCAATTGCAGATATTAGAGTTTTTGACCAATACATTCTAATTGGTTTGCCATTAATACAAGACCAGAAAAGCTTACTGGTTTGGATGTGCAGTAGTAAATGTGCCGTAACAGAGTGCAAATGCACCACAAGTCGAGACAAATGCACTAATCTGGTAAAATGCAAAAGTGTTGTAACAGGTAGTAAATGTGTTGTAGGTCTCAACAGATGCACCGCAAGTTGACCCAAGTGCATAGGAACAGAGGATGGATGCACCGCTCTCATTTTTTTCTTAGTGTTTTTGCAATTTTTTTGGAATTTTTTGATGTTTTTGGTACTTTGGTTTGCAAGAAGGTCTTTCTGATCTGATTTTCTGAATTTATGGCAAGAAAACATAGCAAACACAAAGAATATTTTTATGTCTTTTTTATTTCTTTGTAATTTTTTTGACTCTTTTTGGAGTAAAAGAAAAGAACAAGTACAAATCCTAGGCTTCAAATGGATAAAAAGGGTTTTTGGTCACTACAACAAAGGTGTTTAATGAAGGCAACTGTTTGAGTGGTTATACATGTGGCAGCACTACTATCTGTTATGGAGTCTCCAAGCCTATAAGGGTTACACCTTGGAGGGTTTTGGGGGAGGTTGGCTATCAGTATAACATAACTGCACTCATTGTTTGAAGCTTTCGCTCCAAACATAATTTATTTATAGTGGCTCGAAAGGGCTTGGCATCTAGCCTGTTACCACTTAGGGTCATTCCCACTTGGATAGGAAGGCATCCAAGGGCATGCCCCTCTAAAGTTATACATGCAAAATGACAAGTCTGGCATTCTGGTCACCCAATAAAGGGGAGAGCATAAGCCTATTGTCATTTTAAAGACACAGTAAATAGTGGTTTATCCAATCCTAATTAAAATGAGAAAAACTATATGTGTTATTCTACTTGGGAACATACACAGTTGTTAACTTTGAAGTGATTAGGAGATAGCAATGATTCTTTCCTTTGCAAGATAGCAATATTCTTAACTGAAAGAGATAGCCATATAGTAATGATCAATGAAACCAAGATAGCAATGATTCAGTTATCACCCTCCTAGTTAGAAACTATGTGAGATTGGCATGCATATTTTTACTCTCCTAATTAGAGTTAAATTAAAATTGTATGCAAGTTGTATGAACAATGGGTTACTCCTTCCTAATTAGAACTAGATGAAAATTGGATGCAATTTGCATGAATAATGGATTACTCCTTCCTAATTAGAACTAGAATTGTATGCAAGTTACATGAACAATGGGTTACTCCTTTCTAATTAGAACTAGATGAAAATTGTATGCAAGTTGCATGAGAATGCCTAAATCAGTCCTATTCAACACTTAGTGAAAAATGATTGTTCTTTGACCACTCAAACCTATAGAAGATATATTAGAAGTTTCTTTTCTCCTTTCTTTGACAAGCCTTTAAGTCAAGTTGCACAAATAAATCATTAGTTTCTAAGAAAAAACACTAGATTTAAGCTTAGAAAGATAGCTGATCTTTGACTGTAAAAATAGCTAATAAAATGATAAAATCACTTGACCAAACCTCTCCATTATGAAGTTCACAGAATTACCTTTCCAATGAGTGTTTATTTTCATGATTACGAGTTCGTATGCTCCTGTTATGGCAAAAAGAAAAAAGATTCACCAGCAAAAATCTAGTAAAAATTAAATGCGCCACAGAATGGGGTATATGCACCACAGAATTTATCATATGCACCACAGAATGTGGTATATGCACCGAAGTAGTATATGCGCCATTTTAGATGATAAAAGTGTCGTAACAGAGTGTATATGCACCGTTTCAGATGATAAAAGCACCGTAATAGAGTGTATATGCGCTGGAATAGTGTATGTATGCGCAGCTTCAACAAATGTGTCGTGATAGTTGGTATATGTGCTGGAATAGAGAGTATAAGTGCTAGATGGCCACAGGTATCAAACTAGAGGATAGAAGCGTCGCAGAATTGTTCAGATGCGCCAGAATAGCCTGTGCGATGCCTGTACAGAACCTGTCTTCAAAAAAGTAGATTTTGATTAAATAAAGGGTCAAGGCCCCACGGTGGGAGCCAAAAATGTTAGGGTAAAATAGGATCAACAATGAATATGCAATAAACAACATCAACTACCCATAACTCAATAGAATAGTGAAACTAAGAAGATTGAATAAAATGAAGCAATGAATAAAACAATGCAAACCTTCCTTGAATTGAACTTCTATTGTTGCCTATCAAGATCATCCTTGTTTGTATGAAATAGGCCCTCAGAGAGTGCACTCCTTTGTTATTTTCAAGAATATCGATAGTGAATGGCTGTGGTGATAAACGTGCAATGAAGAGGAGCTTCAAAGCTTTGGGTGATCTCAAGCAAATTGTATTGGGGGTGCCAAAGGTGCACTGGTGAATTTCTGTAGAGTAACAATACGAATAGCCTGGATGATTAGAATGGAAGAATAAGGTTCCATTTATAGACTTGAGAGAATGAGGATCAACGGTTGAGAAGAAATAAGAAGATCAATGGTTGAGAATGGTTGAGGAATGTGCAACGAATAGAAAGAGGACAAGTGTCCAAACTCCATCATGTAATAGGGGACTTAACAAAATTGATTGAAGAGTTAACAGAATAGACCAATCAGTTAAGTGAATTGATTGGGGAGTTGACTGAATAGACCAATCAGTTAAGTGAATTGATTGGGGAGTTAATAGAATAGAATGTCCAGTGAACTCAATTGACTAATTAGTTAACAAATTTGATTGATGAGTTAACTAATTTTGACTAGAGGATAAATAGAACATGTGGGTGAGAGAATATTAGCTAATTAAATATTTAAAATATTTAATTACATGTGCAACATGGTGAGGTGGAAAAGGTGAGGTGGAAAGATGAGGTGGATTTATGAAATTAGGACTTAGGATAGAGGAATTTATGATTAATTAAATAATGTAGGATTATTTAATTATGTGAAACATTAGAAGAATTTAGGGAATTTAATTAAATAAATTGATTTTATTGAATTATGGGATAATGAACCAATCAAATAAACTTAGAATATTTATTTAATTGATATAAGATATAAGAAGGGAATAAATATTAAGAATATTTATTTAGAATGAATCGTGTCATTTTTAGGCGTATACAGTGGCCACCAGAGTTCAAACCCTCACTGGGCCAATGAGCTCCCAGGCTTTATGCTTTGCTGGGCCAACGAGCTCGCGGGTTTGAAGTGTTCTTGCTAGGGGATGAGGTCCCCTGTGTTGTGGCCTCACTAGTTCATTGCTTCGGGCAAAAGCATTCGTGTGGAGTCAAAGGGCGTGTCACACCAACATCATCGTTCACGTTAAAAATTTTACTAGGTGCATTCTAAAATATATATATATTGTTGTATATGTAGTACAATTTTTTTTTGAAAGAATAAATAAAATCAATTTATATTTAAATATATACATCCATATATATATATATATATATATATATATATACATTGAAATATAATTTTCCTTCAAAAACTCACAAATTTTCTTTTAAGAACATTAAGAAAAAGACATTTTTTTTATCAAATTTATATAAAGCAAAGGAACTCTTTTTTTTTTTTAAAGAAAAAAAAAACATAATTCCACAAGATCATTCCTATATATATATATATATTTTAAATATAATTTCCTTCAAAAGCTCACAAATTTTCTTTTAAGAACATTAAGCAAAAGATATGTTTTTTTTTTTTTATCAAATTTATATAAAGCAAAGAAACTTTTTTTTTGTTTTAAGAAAAAAAATAATAATTCCACAAGATCATTCCTTCAAAATTTATTTATTGTATTTTTTTTTTTAAAAAAGAAACAAATGCATTTAATCAAATACTTCTAATATATAACATCAACTAATTTTCTTTTTCATAAGAACAATATACAATTTCCATGTTTGTCTCTCAACAATAAAACAACTTTCCTATTTGTTATTTTAAAAATAAACATACAAATGAAATAGTAATAAGACTATAACTTTCTTCCATTACTCTATTTTTTTTTTTAAATAAAAAATATTGAAATCAGCAATATAACTTTTATTTCCAAGTGCAAGGAGTTTAAACACAACTCAACTAAAATATAGGACTTTACATTCCAAGAGAGGAAGATTTCTTTTCTCTTCCAACTATATTATTTACATAAGGCCATACATGGCCATATCCTCTCATGAGTTCAAAATGACAACACAAGAAGGAAGCTTCATTTTCTCCTACACTTCATAGCTCAAAGAACCTGCATTAACACAAAAAGGAGAAAGAAGCCACAACAACTTGCTCTCCTCCCTACCATTGACTCACTCATCAGTCATCCCTGAGCTAGGAGGTCATCCTCACACTAGGGAAAACTCAAACCACAATACAACATTGCATTCAACACCCAAAAACAATTTACTCCCATGACTTATTACAACACAAGAGCTCACTCAAGATGAGTTCAATGGGGTAGGAGAGTGGACATCACTCAACTCAAGAGTTCCACTCCAAAACTTCCCAATACAAATACCTCTCAAGGCCTCAAGCCAACACTTCTAAACATAGTTTCACAAAGTTTTCTTTTGGCTCTTAAGCCATTTCACACATTACACATATAAACATCTTTCCCTCAAAGCTACAACTCCACAAAATCTAGGATGTGACCCCGAGGAGGTTCACTCCTCCCCCACCCCACACATGTTGAGCATCTTCTCCCAAGTAGGAGAGGCTCTTACAACTCCCTTACAATTCTTCCCCACAATAAGTAAAAACTCAAAAATGGAGATTCACAGATAGCATTACACAAGTAAATAAAATGCATAAGGGAAGGCCTTAGCCATGAAACCTACCTTAAAAAGCCCAATTGGTAGATGGTTGAGAAGAGCTCCTCTAACTCCTCCAAATTGAGCCACCAAATTTCCTCCAACTTTTTCCCCAAAAATAACTAAAATCAATAAAATTGCCAAAAATTCAACAACCCCATCCCTCTCTCCAAGAGGGATTAAAATAGGCTCTTCTCATGAGCCTTGAGGAATGGGGAGGTGACACATGTCACCTCCTCACTCATCCTCCCAGCTACAAAAAAGACCCTTGGAATTGGTAGTGACACGTCATTCACCCATCCACCAATTCTCTCTCCCTTCCACTTGTCCTCTCTAAAACATGTGGGAGAGAAAAGTGGATCTTAAGAGGGAGTGGGTGCCACATGTGCCCCAATCCTCTCCTCCTAAGAAGGACCACACAACCCCAAGTTACCCTCACCATTTGTGGGAGAGACTTGGAGTAAAGTCCTCCACAATTAAGGGGTCTTGGAGACTCCCCCAACCTAGGGAAGAGGAAAGGAAGAGGTTGAGTGTTTGACCCACTCATCCTCTCCCTCTCAAGCTTCCATTTTCGTCACTTTACTTTAGGGTGAAGTTAAAGTGACCAAATGAATGTTTATCTAAGGTTACACAAGCCCAAATGACCCCTAGACCCTAGAGGTACAACCCAGGGTCAATTTTAACTGAAATTTAGCACCTTAGGATGTAGAAAATGACATGAAAAGGGGTCACAAAAAAAATAAAACAAAAAATTGAGTCAAATAAACATTACACATTTACAACACCATAATACAATCAACTGAAAAAGGGTATACCTAGCCCAAAGGACACCATACACAAACATTACAAAAATTTATCATGCAATACACAATTGGTCTTGGTTCCTCTTGGAACTAGATTGGATTCACAAGGAAAAACAACACAGTGTGTGGGATGATCTCCAAATTTTTGTGGCTTTGTTAGAAACACTAGCTGAAGTAAATTGAAACATACACTCACATACAACATCGCATGTTCATATATGCAACAAGGAAGTCACATTACAATTAAATTCTAAATTCTGCATTTCAAACATCCATTCCCAAGATTGAATCACATAAAAAATTTCTAACTAACGTCACATGAATAGTTTCCCAATAACACCATAATATAAACCATATGTCTAACATCATCAGTGAATCAATATCCAAGTCCAAACACATAGTAAACATGCTAAGCATAACAAATCCACATACATCATAAAGTCTAATAGTTCAAATATTCGGGATCAACAATCCCATAAGTCTAAATGTATCACCAACAGTAAACTAAGTAGTCAAATATAAGGGAATGAAAAAGTAGGCCTCACAATCTCTATCATCTCTTACTTGTACTATGTCCCATGTTGCATGAGTCATTGCTTTTACTGATACAGTGCAGTATGATGCTAATTGTTTCACATAGATAGTTCATTGGGATGAATACATGATGGACCTTTTAGGTTTATTTTGTGAATCCTCCTTGCATATCTAAAGGACACCATTAGGGGTATATGTTTACTTTTTGATGATAGTTTCATAATAGTTGTCTCGTCATCTCTAGCACCCATTCTACAATTGTTTCCATATTGTTTTGAGTTGTTACTATCTTCAATTAGGCTTAGAACTCTTAGTTCATTTGTGACACCATTCAACATTAATATTTTAACTAGTGAGTAGTTTCCAAAGATCTATGTATTGTGTTTCTTCCCTCTTATTCCTTTAAGGAATGAGAAGATTTTCTACATTCATCATTGGAATTCCTTCTTCCTATGTTGATAAATGTTGTTTATCAGTTACTGATCAAGTTCAAAATTTAGTGTTTAGCATTCACCGTTGGTGTAGGAGACTAAACATTGAGGGGGTTGCATGATCTATCTTCCTTTTAATAATTTTGGGGGAGATTTTCTTTATATGGGGTTTTAATGCTTCTCATCCATTAGAAAGACATTATTTATAGACGGGTGCCTAACATGATCACATTTTCTAGGAATAATCTTAATTCTATGGCCATTTAAGATTCACAGACTAGTGATGTTATTACATTTTGGGAGACAAGTGATCTGTCTAGACTATACACATTTTAATCCTCATTGTCCTTCGATTGATGTTCATTATAAGGCATAGTTTGGTCATTTAATGGGATATGTAGTATGATCACCTAAACCTTCTAGTCCTTTCATTAACTGATGTTTATAGACATACCAATATTCCATACTTGTACTAAGTTTAATTTTTCTTGAGTCATATTGATGTTCATTCTTAGGCATGGGGTGGTCATTTAATGGGATATGTAGTATGGTCACCTAAACCTTCAAGTCCTTTCATTGACTTAGGTTCTAGAGATGTACTAATATTCCATCTCCATCATCTCCTAGACTTGTACTAAGTTTATGTTTCTTGAGTCATAACTTTTAGTGATACACTATAGTAGAATGTTAATTGTTTCCCATAGGGAGTTCATTGGGATGAGTACTATATAGATGTTTTAGGTTTATTTCTTGAATACTTTCTTTCAGATCTAGATGACACCATCAAGGATATTCATTTCTTCTTTGATGATAGTGACTAGAAAATCCTATTTTAGATTCAAACATGCAACACAACATGCAATCCTTTATTATTTTGAGGAAGTGACTAGAAAACCCTATTTTAGATGCAAACTCCAAAAGTAGCCAAAGACATATCAAGGAGCACATGGAAGATGATGAACAACAAGGAAAATTTTTGTTAAGGGAGACATATTGAATGAAGCAATCATTTGAGATCTTGAATAATTCAAATCAAATAGAGAATGTATCTGGGTTGAGGTGTAGATGGAACAATAAACAAATAACTTATTTTATGTGTTGAGGATTTCATTATGCAAAATGTTATCCTTGAATGGGAATTGCAACTATTAATGAGCCAAGATCATTACAAGGAAGCACTGAATGGAATCTTCAAATCCATGTGGTTTGGGAGTGGCAACTAGCTAAACACCAAATTATAGGAGTTGAGGTTCCATGTATGATCATAACTTAGTCAGTAATTATTTTAACTAACCTGTGTGCCACCAATAGCTTTATTTCTCCCCATTGTGTTGAAAAAATTTAGCTAACAAGCTTGCCAACCTCTAAATTGGGAATGGTGGAAATGGAATCTAGTGCTAGGAAACCAATTTTTAGCCAAATTGAGAATTTTATACTAATAGGAACTTTATAAACTCAAACTACTCTTCTTGTTACTAGCTAGGACCTTATGATCTAGTCATATAAATGTATTAGCTAGAAATATGTGAAGCCAATGTAGATTTTTATTAGAGGTCAATTACATGTTTAAATGACCAATGAGTCGTCATGACGATCAAGGGAATATATTAGCCAATTCTGTTAAAATTTATTTCTATAGCCAAACTAATAAGAGACACAAGTTGTGGATGTTAGATCTATGTAGTTACCATATTGTTGCTTAGACAACACACCCTATTTTCTCTAGGGAATATAAGAACCCCTAGTTTAGAACTCCTAATTGAATTCTTTTACACTTCTTACTCATATGTCATTTTGATCTCAAGTCTTAGTTAGGTTGAGAATATATCTTTCTCTATTCGGGCTATGAGTTTATTTTGATTTTCCCTTGCTTAGCCCTCATCTATGTTATTCATCATGGAGAAGTATGTGATTAAGGTCTTGTGATTTCTCATTGGCATAAACTTAAGAAAAAAAAATCTTATTCAAGTTGAGAATATCAATTTTTCTATTTAGGTGAAGTCAATGGTATAGTATTCACCCACAAATATTCTCTACTGCTATCAGTCAATTGATAGTCATGTTGTGACATTTTATGCATCTAGGGAATTGTTGGATTGATCTGGTTTTTGTAAATTGTTGTTTGGTAATTGATAATAGGTGACCATGTTCTATATCATTGGTAAGTCTATACTTACTCACTAACAATCATGGTAGCTAGTTTCTTCTTTCAATAAATACATGGTTGGTATAATCATTGAAATTATTCAAACATTTTACCTATGCTCCAAATAAATACCTATGTTTGTGCATTCTTAGAGTCCATGCCCTATTCATATTTGAGCTCTTATCCATGTGCTTTAATGGATGCCATTTAGTCATTATCACATTGTTGCATACTCATATTGAGCTCCTCTTAGTTCTTATTAAGCTCCTCATGGTTCTTATTGAGATCTTATATTTCTTAGCCATCTTTGTTGTATCCTTGGGTGAGTTGGAAGGTTTAAGCATAGATGAATAGCTTTGAAAAGATAGTTGTATAAAAAATACAATATTTAAACCTTGGTGGGATGTCAGGACTAAATGCCTAGCACTATTTATTTTGAGGGCAACTAATGGTAACTTGATAGGAAAGTTAAAGTTCAAGCATATTTATTTACCCTATAGCCCCCTTACTATTGATCATGTATACACTTTGTACCCTTGATCATTTGTAAATATGGGGGATCTCTACTTTTTGAAATGCACTTTTTGTTTTAAAATGAAATTGATAGTTTAGTGTTAGTCATTAGGACTTAAGTTATTGTTTTAAATTACAAGGTGTTTGGTTTCATGGGTGTTGAATGAAGTTAACTTATGATAAGCCATGGAGTGGCAAAATGGTATATGAAGACTTAGAATTATATTTGTATTTTTTAGGCTATGGTGATGTGTATTTAACTTGAAGTATAGAATCAAACCATTTCACTAATGATACATAAGCATACTCATATGCCTATGATGAAAATTGACATAGTGGAGAAAGTTGTAAATGATGCATTTACTTAAGAACAATGATAGGATACTCTTTACATGCATCAAGAACAATTAGTTTAATTGGGTAGTCTCATTATAGTGGCTCTGCATGACATTTTACCATAGGATACTAGGTAAAATAAACCCCACATTCAAATTAATCCATGTTTATCTACATTAGGCCACCAAATCTAGATGTTTGTAAATTTTAGAGAGATTATGTTGGCCATTGTCTAAGGGGGCATAAGGTGTGTGGTCACTCATATGTTATGCATTGAAGATACAAGGCAATGGGTTGAGCCATTAGTATAAAATAGTTAGGAAAAGGAGTAGTGGCAAAGCAATGCTTAAGCCTTCATTATGCATATTCTCCACCAGTCATAACTTGAAGAAAACCCCCTTAGAAAAGATATTAAATTTTGGTGAATATTTCACCTTTTTGGGAAAAAATATTAATATTTATTGGCGAATCTTTCCTTTTTTTTGAAAAAAATATTAATTTTATTAGATTATTTTTACATCACTAGAAATTTGTAGAAATTCCTTTTTGATCATTGCTTTTATCTATAATCTAATGATTCTTATTATACTCCACAAGCTAAAATGTACCTACAGTTCCCAATGCTCATTAGGTCCAAAATTGCTTTTGGACCATTAACCTCCATTGGGATCAATGCTCCAAAACCAATTCCAGCCCCTAGAAGCATTGTGAATTGTGGGTACATTTTAGTTTGCAGATACAATGAGAACCTATAGATTATAAAAAAAAAAAAAATGGTAGTAACTAAATATTGGTGATATGGCCCTAAAGTAACCAAGATTTATGTAATATTAATAAAGAAGTAATTGGATTTTTCAAATCAGATTTAATCATGTATCAAATACTATGGTGAGTTGAGTTTAAAAGTTAAATAAAGGACTAAACTAAAATTTCATAAAAATATGGTCATTCATTTTGCCATAAAACTTGTACTATTTACCAAAATTTTAATCCCCAATTTCAACTATTCGTGAGTTGGTGAAAATTTACCACTAAATAATCATTGTTCTCTGCATGACATGCGTTCTCTTCTCATTGGATAGTAGCTAAACTTTAGCTAGTAGCCAAATCAAGATTGATTACTTTCAATATAAGAACCACACACCTTTTGTTAGATCCTTTTTCTTATTAGTGTCTGCCACTAGATTGTTGTCAACTTGCTTCATATTTAACATCGCATGATGCAAGGATAACTTATTTGTGCATTTAAACTTGATAGTTTCATTTAACTAATGTTTAAGCAAAGTTAAAAACTGTTAACAAGAACATTGACGATAACAATAACATATAAAATACTATGTTCAGGGCTTGATGGTAGAAGAGAAGTGGGCCTGATATGGTGCCAGTAGAGGGTGAAGAGGCCCGATCGTGGCCCACAGAGAGGCCTGCATGGGTGAATAGGCTGATTCTGAGGCGGATTTGCACCGTTGCGCTGAATGATCAAAACACTGCAACCTCAGCTTTGCATGGGACTAGTGAACAACAGATAACTTTAACCCTGCAAACCACTGTTGAACGAACAGCGACCAGGGATCCAAAATGCTGACTCTGGATGCAATGTGAAAGAGACCAAGCAAAACAAATGTCGGCCTTGAACAAAGATCGGATCTGGTAATAAATCCAGTGGGCCTCGGGCCAGCAGAAACGACCAGTGCGCCAAAAATTGACTCCTGAAATGCTTGCCACGAACTGAAAGTGGCCACAACTCCGAGTAAAGGCCTGTGAAGGGGCCGAGTCCAATCTGGTGCAGGGTTTGAACGCCTAGAATGCCCTTTAAACTGCGACCTGGCTAAGGATGTTGACCCAAGGGGCTCGATCATATGACCAATGTGGAAGTTGACCCTTTGAAAAGAACAGTGACCACTTAGGAACCAGAAGATTCTGCAAAAGAAGGCGCTGAAGTTGGGAATGCTGGCGGCTACCAGGTGAATTGCAAAAAAATCAACCCAAAATACAAAAATTGAGGGGGGCAATATTGCCCCATGCAAAAAGAATTTTGCAATTTTTTTACAAAATCCAGACAACATGGATTGGATGTCCGAGCAGGTGAGATACATTCTTAAAAAACCTCCAAGATGAAATGGTAGGGGGAAATATGGCCCTGTGCTATTTTATTTTATTTTTAACCAAAAATTATACTATTCAAACATGAGCACAAAAAATTTGTAAAAAATTGACTTTACTGAAAAACGTCAATTGAAAGGTTATTCTTCATTTCTCGAGCCTTTTGGAGTCGGCAATGAGGTTTGTATGACTGTACAATGTTCTGATGATAGGGCTAAGTGCTAAAGTCACCGATTTGGAAAATAATGTGCAAGCATGGCTCTGATACCATGTAGGAGCAGTGAAGATCAGCAAGCACAAATAGCATAACCATCCACAAGTGAAAAATGGAGCACAATAACATATCTAATATACAAATGAGAATGTAAAATACAAAGAGAAGCCTTGCATAAATAGACAATGAGGAGGAGGTAGGAAGATAGGAATCAACTACTAACTAGCCCTACAAGTATGCAACACTTGCCTAACTCACTTGACATGTGTGAGAGCAAGTGGCAAGCCAAAATGAAAGAGGTGTCTCATATGTATGAGGACACGTGTCTTCACCACATGAGGTGAGACAACTTTCTAAAAAGCTAAGTAAACTTAAGCTTATGTGTAAATAGGACTTTGAGTATGTAGACTATAAACTAATTAGTTAAATAAAGCCACAATTTATACTAAGAGATGATCTTGAGCCCATCACTAGCATTACCAAAAAAAATTTACACATCTTAAGGTTTATTCTTTGTAGCATACTTAGACAATACACATACATTTTGTGGAAACAATACTAAATGCTTTTATTACATTTAACCCCATGTTTATGACTGGTAGGCATATGTACAAAGCCTATGAATACAACTAAAACATGGCTTGAGATGATAATACATGAACAAAAATAGTTAACATAAAAACTTAAGTTGAACATTATGAGCACATATGTAGGAAATTGTATGTAATTCAAAACTAATACGAACACTATGTGTTGTTACACTTAAGGAATCATTTACCTTGCAAATCATATGTACATTTTATTTATTTCCAACACTCTTGAAAAGTGTCCTTGGACACTTACAGTGTAATTGGAAGAATTAATTTGTAATTTAGATTTCTATATTCAAGGCATTACTTGTCAAATGCATTCATGAAAGAGGTGGAGCACAAATATGGTGGTTATTTTTGACATTGGACTCATTTATGGTATTTCTCAATTCTCGATGCTAGGATTGATGAATGGAATCTTGTTATGATGGATGGGACCCGCATGCATTTGCCACTCCATTTTGGAGAGCTACATTTGAGGATGTGGGAGTTATTAGTCAAAGATGCTTTATCGTTTACATTTTCTATTTGGATACTGATTGATTAAGCCCATGTGAAGTTCATGTGAAGTTATTAAATTATTTACTATGCTCAGAAGATGCTTTATGAGTTAGGTGTGGGGTTTTCACAGCATACTATGGTTTTGGTGCCCATTGTTTTGGTAAAACTTTTTGCGGTTTTGGCCTTTTCCTTGCTTGTAAAATTAGAGTATGAGATAGTGGGTTTGAGAGTATTATTTTACAGGTGCACAAGTGTTTCCAAAATGTTATCAGAGTTTTGAGTGGTAGTGTGTTGATATTGTATTATGTGCATTGAACATTAATACATACTTATTCTCTTTTCTCTAGTTGAGTTTTTTCTCACAAGGGTTTTGCCACATAAATTATGTAATTTTTTGTGCATATACATATTATCTTTATTGTAATCTCATTAAAGGAACAAATTTCAGATTTGCATAAAGCTTTGTAAAAGATTTTTATTGCATTAACTTCACTTTTTTATCAGCATTTCGTATCAAAGATAATGGTTCTGTATAGAGAGGGACACCTTTCTATTAAGTGTTTAAGGTTTTTTGGCTACAATGGGAGCTTTTGCATTGTGTGGTTTTGTATATTTGTGAAGAGATTGAAAACCATGGCCTCTACTTCTCATACAAATATTGATAAATTCAATGGTACGAGATATGAAATGTGAAAGCTTAAGATGTAAGATCTTTTGGAAGAAAAAGATCTATGGGTTCTAGTTGCACATTAAAACAAGCCACATGCAATGTCTGATGATGACTAGGAAAATTTGGATAAAAGGGCATGAGGAACCATTCATGTGTGTCTTGTAGATTCTCTCCTCTTGAATGTGTCTGAAGAGGAGACCTCATACAAGATATAGAAGAGGATAGGTGATATTTTTCAAATAAAAAGTACAATTAAATTATATCTCAAAAGATTATTGTATTCTTTGAAAATGAAAGACTAATTCTATTATAGATCATTCGAATACTTTTAATTTTATTTTGAGTAAGCTTGCTTTAGTAGATGTTAAGTTAGAAGAGGAAGACAAATGCATCTTACTATTTTGGTCTTCACTAGAATCTTGGGAAAATCTAATTGTTTCCATTAGTGGTGGTGGTGCAAAGCCCAAAATGGATAATCTCATTTCCAATTTTCTTTCAAAAGAGATGAGAATAAAATCAATGAATGATGGTTTGAAGGATGTCCTACATCTTTGGGGAACATCCCAAGTAAAAGGAGGGCCTAAAGGGGAGAAAAAGAAGGATAGATCGAAATTAAAAGGATGGTAAAAAACCCTAGGGAAGAGTAGAGTAAAGTATTTGAAATATGGGAAGAGAGAGCATGTAATGAAGGAATGTAAAAATAAGAAGAAACCTTTAGATTCCTCCATAGAGAAATCTTCTGATGATAGTGATAGTCAAGCTTTATTTATTTTTGCTAACACTATTAGTGACAATGCTTGGCTCATTGATTAAAATTACTCCTACCATATGATTCATCATAAGGAGTGGTTTTCATCCTACACGGCTTATGATGTAGGAGAGGTTTTCCTTGGTGACAACAACACTAAGGAAGTCGTTGGTAAAGGAAAGTTATATTTGTGTTTTAGTGGTAGAAGAGTTAAAACTCTTGATAATGTTTTGCATATTCCACAGCTTGTGAGAAAACTACTTTCAATGTCCAAGTTGAACCATTTTGGTATGTATGTGAAATTTGGTAAGTTTGGTTGCAGGTTAGTGAGAGGAAACTTAGTGGTAGCTAGAGGATCTTCGATTGGGACTTTGTTTAGGTTGAATGCCTCCACATTTCGTAACTCTTCTAATGTAACTTGTAATTTTGAAAAAGCATGTACGTTGTGGCACCAACGTTTCAGTCACATAAGTTAAATAAGTCTTTAGTGTAAGGATTAAGGTTCCATCAACCTTGTAAATATGATTAATTTAATTACTCCTAATATTATAATTGTAAATGCAAACATAAGGGAAGTAGAATCCACCGATAACAATAATTATTTAATTACGGCGATTGTAATATTTTATTTATTTTATCTAGTGATAGTAAATAGGTGAAAATGGGGTGTCCAAGTTTATTAACTTCCTTATAATGAGTGTAAGAGAATATTCCTAGATTGTAGCTTACATGTTGCAAGAGAATTGATTATATTTGGATAGCTATGATAGAGTATCTTATGTCAACACATAAGAAGGTGTAAGAGGCCATTTTTAGCCTGTTATTGACTTTCCTATAGGTGGATGTGGGATTTTCTCTATCTTGAGTGCATTATTCAATGTGGAGATTATGATAGATGTAAGACACTTAAAGTAGCCTAATTCCCAAGATGGGCACCATGTTCTTGATACTTCTTCTGTAAACTTCTATCATCTATTTAAAAAAAGCTCTAGAGGAAGTGCAACATATGAAAAATTGTTTGTTTACAATTACACAGGTGTAGTTGAGTTGGATGCAGTATTGAAGGAAAATGATGTATTGTAAACTCTTTGTAGATAATTCAAAATTTTCCTCTTTTTCCTAGTGGAGATTTTTTACTCAAAAGTGTTTTTGCCATGTAAATCTTTGTGTCATGTGTATGGCTTTTGAGTATTGCTGATTTTTTTGTTGCTAGTTTACAAGTCCATTGATAATTTGCAATTTATATTTAAGATTTGCAAGTCTATTTCAGATTTCCATATTGTAGTGGTTTCCTTAATTTCTAACATTTGGTATTAGAGCCTAGCTAATTTTGATTATTGGGTGGAAGTGTGAAGGTTTTGTATGCTATAGTGTGAGTTTTGGTTTTGTAGATTTGTCTGTGTGGAAATCATGGTTGTAACTACATCTTGGATAGACATTGAAAATTTTAATGGATCAAATTACGAGTTATGGAAGCTAAAAATGGAGGATCTCCTTGAAGAGATGGATCAATGGTTGGTAGCATAAAAAGATAAGAAAATCAATATTATCAGTCAACAGGAGTGGGGAAAGATGGATTAAAAGGCACAAAGCACAATCTGGTTATGTCTTGCAGACACTATCCTACTGAATGTCTTTGAGGAAAAGACTATATATGTTTTATGGAAACGGTTGGGAGAGATTTATCGAGCCAAAAGAGTTAAGTGTTGAGACTGTGGAAAAAGAGGACATGTTAAGAAGGAATGCAAAGAAAGAAACAATGGGATTCCTTGACAAAAAATCCTCCGATGTAGGTGATGAGCTTTTAATTTTTTTCTTGTAATATTGTATCTAACGAACATTGGTTGGTTGACTCAAGATGATCTTATCACATGACTCCTCATAAGGAGTGGTTCTCCACATACAAACAATATGATGGAGGTAATGTCTACCTTGGGGACAAAACTACATATCTGATAGTTGGATGCGGAAAGGTACAATTGTGTTTCAATGATGGGAGGATTAAAACCATCCCTAGTGTTTTATATATTCTTGGATTGGATAGAAATCTTATTTCAATTTCAATGTTGAATGATTTGGGAGTGCATGTAACATTTAACAAGCATTTTTGTAGATTGGTGGGAGGAAGCTTGGTGGTACCAAGTGAAACAAGGATGGGAACTCTATTTAGGCTTGATGCCACTACTATTTATAAATTCACCTATGTGACAGAAAAAGTTTAAAAATACATTTATGTTGTGGCACCGTAGATTGGGTCACATAAGTAAAAATGTTTTGAAAACTATTATCAATAAAAAGTTGTTGGATGGTTTCTCCTATTTTGATGAGCACTTTAAGTTTTGTGAGGACTATGTGTTTGGTAAAAAATATAGATCATCTTTTCTTTTAGGAAGTAATAAGGCAAAAGATAAATTAAAAATTATTTATATGAATGCATTTGGTCCTGTGGATAATGATTCAATTAGAAAGTCATGTTACTTTGTTACTTTCATTGATGATGTATCCAAATTTACATGGATTTACTTTATGAAGCATAAATATGAAGTTTTCACTAAGTTAAATGATTTTAAATTCTTAGTAGAAAACCAATCATGATAGCAAATAAAAGTATTGAGATCTAACAATGGAGGGGAACATTTCTCTAAGAAATTTGATGCAGGTATAATTATACAAAAAACAACTCCATATACACCACAATAGAATAATATTGCAAAAAGGATGAACCAAACAATTATAGAAAGAGCCAAAAGTATGTTGAGCTATGTACAAATGGACAAATGCTTTTGGGTTGAAGCTGTGAACACCACTTGTTACTTGATAAATAGATATCCTTGTAAGGCTCTTGATTTGACACATTATGAAGTTTGGATAGGTAAGAAACGTTTTTTCTCACATTTAGATGTTACTGGCTATGAGGCTTTTGTTCATGTGCCTAAATAAAAGCATTCTAAGTTGGATCCAAAAGCATAAAAATGCATCTTCATTAGATATGGTGAGATTGTTGAAGGTTATAAGATTTGGAATCCTCTAAACAAGAAATTTTTAGGTTCTAGAGATGTGATATTTAGGGAACTTAGAGTTGTTTATGATCTTGTATAGCCAAAAGAAAAAGAAAGTAAAAAGATAGTGCATTTTGATTTACAACAAGATAATGCACATTAGGAAGAACAAAATGATGGATTTGAGGATGGAGAAGAAGAAGAGGGTTCAAATGAAAGTTTTCAAGAGGAAGACTCTATGATTAGAGAAGAAGTTGAACATATACAAGAAAAAGAGGAAGAATCCTTTACTCCACCCTTGAGAAGATCAACAAGACAACAAAATCTAGTTGATAGGTATAGGCCACTAGATTTTTGTTGTGTATTTTCTTTCTTGAGTATTAAAGATGAACCTAGATCCTACAGGAAAACTATTCTTGCATATGATAGTGAGTCTTGGCAACTAGCCATGCAGGAGGAGATGGTGACATTAGAATCTTGTGATACATCGGATCTTGTTCATTTTCCCAAAGGAAAGCCATTGGATGTAAGTGGGTCTACAAAGAGAAGTTTAGAGCATATGGTTAATTAGAAAAACACAATTCTATACTAGTAGCCAAGGGCTAATCCCAGAGAGGGGGAGTTTATTTTAGTGAAATTTTCTTTCCTGTTGCTAAATTATCTTCTATTAGATTTATCTTATCCATATTTGTTGCTTATGATTTTAAAATTGAGCAAACATATGTTAAGACTACTTTTTTGCATGGAGATCTAGAAGTAGAAATTTATATGCAACAACCAAAAGAATTTGAGGTAAAAGGAATAGAACACTTGGTTTGTAGGTTGAAACAATCTCTTTATGGTTTGAAATAATCACCCTAGATGCCTATCAAAAGTTTGATTATTTTATGCTAAAATTGGGCTTTGTGATAAGTGAAAAAGATAATTGTATTCACATTAGATGCATTGATGATCATATACTAATTGTTTCTTTGTATGTGGATGACATATTTTTTAGTAATGCTAAGGGTATGATTAGTGAATTGAAAGCTCAACTTTCAGGTGCATTTGAGATGACGGATTTGGGTGCAGCAAGGTACATATTAGGAATGGAAATTAGAAGAGATCAAGGTAACATAAATCTTGGGTATCTCAAAGTAAGTAGGTGAATACTATTTTACAGAGATTTAATATGCGAGACTATAAGCTAGTTATAATTCTTTTACCAGTTGGCACTAATCTTAATATATACATAAGAAAATGAACTTTAAAGGACAAGCTCATGCAATATTAACCTATTATATTCATTAACTAATGTAACTTCATGATTGAGCTAAAGTAATGCATATAAGAAAGGAAGCTAAACTATGTAACTACCATGTAAACCTTGATCTTTGGATGTGCTCTTGATGTCCTGATATGTTGATTGCTCCTCAAAATGTCATCATAACTTTGCATTGCATGAAGACTTGCAAATGGCTTGTAAGAGGTTGGATTTATAGATTTTTGGATGGGAGATTGGATGGATAGGATTGTTTTGAAAAATTAATGATTGAGGATTGTTGAGAGGATTGGATTGATTAGAGGCCACCAAGTGGCATGATAGGATTGGAGGATAAAGGTGGTCCTTGGATCAAGGAGATATCAATGGTAGATGATGGTCTTAAATAAAGTGGATGGAGAGGATTGAAAAGGGACAAAAGGACCCTTTATAGAGGGATGTGCAAGGTACTTGCCCATCCCTTTATAAGAGACCTATGTGGTCTTGTACAAAATCCCATGCCTTTATACTTGTTGGAAGATGTGAGGGATTTGATTGGATTTAAGAATGGTTAGGAATGTGCAAGCATGTGATTAAGTTGATTAAGTGGTTTTAATCAACTTCATTTAAAGCGTACAAAATAGGGAATTAAATAAATAGAAATGTTTATTTAATTTTTAGATGAGGATGAAGTGATATTAGATAAATAAATATTTATCTAATGTTTAACTATAAAAAAATGATTGATTAATTGACTAAATGATTAATTTTTGCAATTAAAGCTAGGAGATGGTATAGATGAATAGTTCATGAATAGTGATTTAATAATAAAATATTATCTAATCATTGTTTGAAGGGGAATTGGATAATTAATTGAATAAATAAGAATTTATTCAATTAATTATAGAAGAAATGGTTTAGGGATGTCCTTATTAGGGTTGGATAATTAGTGGAAAATTTTAGATGTCTACATTTTTCCTCTCTTTGAGATGGTGTTGGGAAGCAACATCATTTCAAGGAAAGATAAAAACATAGTGCTAGGTTGGGATTAGAAGAATATGTTAGGATTAGGTACATGATGATGTCCTAGCCACTTGAAGTGAGAGAGAAAGGGAGGAATGATGGTAGGGATGATGCCCCTCAAGATGGAAAGCATGTTAGAACACTGAATTAGAAAAATGAGGGGAATTTAAATAAAAATGGACTGGGAGGAATGAAGAGGTGGGATGTGGGGGATTGGAGGAAAGATGTGATGGGGGATAAATGATTGGATGAAAATGATGAAAGTATTAGGAGGGGATATGGATGGATAAAGATGGCGTTATGCATTATGTTGTGATGTTTTGAGCAATCTTATTTGATATGGCATGCGATGTTATGCACCAGGATATGAGGAACCAAGGTGAGAATGTGTCCCATGCGTAAAAGGATGCCCCAACATGTTATAAGGTGTTTGACGACCTTGATGGGTATTATGATGACACAGCTAATAAGGTCATAAGAAACCCTATATCATATAGCACCATGGTATGGGAACCCATGATATTGTTGTGGCAACTAGGTTATAGGGACTGATGTAGATGCATGAGAAAATGATAATGTACACACACAAGCGATCATGCATGCACAAAACAATAGAAATACAAACAAGTTGTTTCCTTTGGTCAAGCTAAAAAGCCAAAGATTGATAGGTGGATGATGTTGGATTGTGTTGTTGACAAGAGCAAAAACATGAGGATTTAGAACAATATATCCTGATGATGATGATGATGGAATTTTGATCAAGTCTTGCAGCAAGGTTGGGGACAAGACCATCAGTGTGATTGGATGATTTGTGTATATTTCTATCTTGAGATGCCCATTGATGAGAATCTTCTTGTGATTTTGGGATGTTTGGGATGACCTGGCTAAGGATGTTGACCCAAGGGGCTCAATCAAATGACCATTGTGGAAGTTGACCCTTTGAAAAGATCAGTGACCACTCAGGAACTAGAAGATTTTGCAAAAGAGGGCGCTGAAGTTGGGACTGCTGGCAGCTGGCAGATGAGTCGGAACAACGAGCAAAGGTAACTATGACCCTCAGTCTCCCCACAAACAATAGCGAAACTACAACCTGTGTAGTTGAATGATGGTTGTGGCCTAAAGAGACTTCATGGAGGGAGGCAGTGATGAGGAGTGTGAAGCCTGCATAGTTTAGAAAAGACCATGGCCCAACAAACATTTGCCATGGCCTGTAATAGAGACTTCTGTGGATTGCGACCTCTTAGACAAGATCTGCTAAAAATCCAAATAGGGCAAATATCTTCAGCGGCTTAGAAGTGTTGAAGACCTCCATGGATTTTCCAAAGGTGATCAACAAATCCTGAATGAGCCCAATGTAGGGCCCAAAAAATGAGACTTAGAGTGGCCAGGGGCCCAAACAGTAAGAAAATATTGAAAGCAAAGGAGGCTGAGTGTGGCAAGGAGCCACGACATGACTTGTGAAGAATTTGCAAAGGCCAAGAGGCCACAAAATCTACAAAAAGGACTATGCACAACAAAAATTGACCCAAAATAAAAAAATTGCAAGGAGCAATATTGCCTTATGCAAAAATAATTTTGTAATTTTTTACAAAATCTAGGTGAGATACCTTCTTAAAAAACCTGCAAGATGAAATGGCAGGGGGCAATATGGCCCTCTGCTAATTTTCTTTTTTTGCTTTTTTAACCAAAAATCATACTATTCAAGCATGAGGGCAAAAAATTGACTTCACTAAAAAAAATGTCAATTCAAAGACTATTCTTTATTTCTCAAGCTTTATGGACTCAACAACAAGGTCTATGGGTAAAAGCACAAACTTGTGTCACATTTTATAAAGGAATTGGCCAACAACAAAAAAATTTCTGAACTTCGACCACAGAAAAATGGTCTTTATGTTTTGAATTTTAAAATGATGTAAACTATTGAAATGTGGATCTTTTGATGAAGTTTATTCCTGTAATTTTTCTAATTTTTTATAATTTGTTTTCAATTTTTTATCAATTAAAGAACAAATTTTGGAATGCTAAAAATTTCAGGAAAAAGTGACATTTATGGGACGTTAAGAAACAAATTAAAACAAACTTCATTTCTCCCTAATTTTTTTAATTCCAAATAGATAACTTCAATATCTAGTGTATGGAAAAACAATCCAATTTTGATGTATATTTTTCTCGTAATAACGTTTTAAAGTCAAATTTGTCAGAATTTGACACTTTTCATGGGACGTCAACTATTGTCTATTTTTTTAATGATTTTCAAAAAACAAATTATACCCTTTTGAAGAGGACTATCTCATCTAGTGCATTATATATTTTTAAAATATTTTTAATATGTTTTACTATTTTTTTTAAAAAATTTCTAGTCAGCCTCTTTTTTAACTTTAACAACCTACTTGCAGTATTTTAAAAATAAAATATATTAAAACTAATCAAAATATGAAAAAAAATTACATATTTGGATTCTCCACTCTGAGCTCTACAAAAGGGTATTTTTCTTTGCTGCAGAAAATTCATTCTGACAGGAGAAATTGTTGGTAACTGAGAGGGGGGGTGAATCAGTTATCCTAATCTTACTTCTAATTCAGACACTTAAATCCACTTTGTTATTTAATAGCATAGCAATTAATCATTCATGAAAGTACAAAGTATAAACACCAGAGCAGATACACATCAACACGTGAGACACCAAGATTTTGACGTGGAAAACCCGGTCAAGGGAAAAACCACGGGGTGATTAACCCAAGAATTATTCTCTGTTAGAAGAATAAGAAAAATAGATGGCACATGCCAATTAGGGCTCATTGCCTAAGCACACTACTCACAAGAGGTACACTACCTATAAGAGACACACTGTCTACAAAGTAACAAGTATCACAAACTTGAACTGGAGATTGATAGCTTTACCATTTCTGGATCAATACCATTTAAGCCCAAAAAACTTCTGCTCTGCCTCTCGCGCTTCTCTTCGCTACCACACACTCATCACACCAAGACACACTCCAAAATGAATTCACAATCCCTTATTTATACAAGGCTTTGACTTAGGAACAATCATCTAAGTCAGAAAACACCTACAAGATCATCCGCAAGATGTGTAATACATCTGGTTGGCTAGTCTCAGGAAGAACACCAACAACCGGTGGTCTTTACATCAAATCCAAACTCTAACTTCAATGCGGACCACCAATAAGAATTGTGCACAATCTAAGGATCACCAAAACCTTTCCTGAGTTACCAAGAACATCCGCACTTTATCAGCTTACTAGAACTCTTCTCTTCTTCATCTAGAACTTCAAGAACACAGTCTATCGCCACTGTCACAATGAAAAGGTGCTTCTGGACCTCCAAACCATGAACAAATCTAGTTGACACTTCACACTGACTTCTTCAACACTCCCTCCAATCCGTAGAAAGAGATAATGTAATTCTGGATCTCATCAAACCAATCTGTGACACTCTGTCACCACTAAACATCTACCAGAACTAGTTCTACTAGAGTGACCATAACTTCTTCCTATCTTCATGCGGACCTCTGAAATCTTGATTGGAGCATCTCAAGACTCATATCTGAAAACCCTTTAAACCACATCCTTTGATCTTCATCTTATCTTGGACTTTTACCTTAATGTCATCATTGTTCTTCACTGTTCCTGATTGAGGCTAATTTTCTCAATATCCTTAGCACACGGCTCATCCAATCCTTCTCATTAATGCAATATGAGTATGTTGACATCAATGACAACTCTGGTTATCCTCATACTTGCAACAATCTCCCCCTTTGTCATTGATGGCAACATATGATGTGAAAAACCATCAAGACAAGAACTTCTCCTTTCTTTCACAGCTCCCCCTATCAGCAACAACTCTTCACATGTCTTCTCTTTCTTTTACTTCCCCCCCTTTGATCAACAACCACTTGTTTTTCACTTGTCTTCTCTCCCCCTTTGACATCAATGGAAAAGAGCTCATACTTGCAATTTTAACACATCAGAATCATACTAGCTGCTCCCCCTGAGTATCAGCTCCTCATCACCAATCCAGATCACAAGATATGACTGTGATATCCACTAGACTGATGCACATCAGTGCACCCTAGTTCATCACCGGAGGGGCAATAACCCCTAACTTCTCCCTGATAAACTCAAAAGAGTCCTTGGGAAGAGGTTTAGTAAAGATATCTGCAATCTGATCCTTAGAGGGCACAAACTCCAGTCTAACTTCACCTTCGTTCACTTTCTCTCTTAGAAAGTGAAACTTAATGGATATATGCTTAGTCTTAGAGTGCAACACTAGATTCTTAGAAATATATATTGCACTTGAATTATCACAGAAAATTGTGATAGACTCCTCATACTCTACTTTAATATCTCTTAGCATCTGCTTCATCCATAAAACTTGAGTGCAACTACCTGCTGCTGTAATGTATTCTACTTCAGTTGTAGACAGAGATATTGCATCTTGTTTCTTACTTAGCCAAGAAACTAATCTCTTTCTCAAAAAGAATGCTCCACCACTGGTACTCTTCCGGTCATCCACATCTCCTGCCCAATCTACATCTATGTATGAATGAAGAGAGAAATCATGATCTCTAGGATACCATAAACCATACTCCACTGTCCCTTTTAGATATCTAAAAATTCTCTTGATTGCCATGACATGAGATTCTCTGGGATCAGCCTAGAATCTAGCAACAAGACCAACAACTTGCATAATATCTGGTCTAGTTTGAGTGAGATACAACAATCCACCAATCATTGATCTGTACTTTGTCTGGTCTACCTTAGGAGAGTCATCTTCTTTGCTCAACTTACATCCGGTTGCCATGGGAGTATTCATTGGCTTTGAATCTTCCATCCCAAATTTCCTCAACAATTCTTTCCCATATTTGGTCTAAGAAATGAAGATCCCTTTCTTTGTTTGAGTAATTTGCAGACCCAAGAAGAAATTCATTTCACCAAGCATAGACATCTCAAACTCACTTTTCATTTGATTTGCAAAAGTTTTACACATGCTATCTTTTCCTCCAAAGATGACATCATCAACAAATACTTCAACAATCAGGATGTTTTCATGATCAATTTTAAAATATAAGTTACTGTCAGCAATACCTTTGTGGAAACCAATCTGCACAAGATGCTTATCCAATCTTTCATACCAAGCTCTTGGGGCTTGCTTCAATCTATATAGTGCTTTCTTCAACTTGCAGACCATATCACCATGATCAAGCAATTGAAATCCATCCGGTTGCTCAATGTATACTTCTTCTAAATCACCGTTTAGGAAGGCAGACTTGATAGCCATCTGATATACCTTGAAGTCTTTGAAGGCAACAAATGCAAGAAATAATCTGACTACTTCAATTCTTGCCACCAGAGCAAAGGTTTCTTCAAAATCAATTCCTTCTATTTGAGAGTAGCCTTTGCAGACCAATCTGGCTTTGTTTCTGATTACTTCACCAACTTCATTTAGTTTGTTCTGGAAGACCCATTTGGTTCCAATCACATTCTTGTTTCTAGGTCTGGGAACAAGATCCCAAGTGTGATTTTTCTCAATTTGCATAAACTCTTCCTCCATTGCTTTGGTCCAGTTTTCATCATTGCAGGCTTCATTTATTGTCTTAGGTTCAATCTTTGAAATCAGACAATATTCATCTAAATTTTGAGCAATTATCCTTCTAGTTTGCACACCTTTGCTTTTGTCACCTATGATCTGATCTTTAGAGTGGTTCAGTCTTACATACCTTGGAACTTTGGGAGTTTCTTACACTTCTGTTTCTTGATCAAGCTCATTCAGACCTAGCTCTTCTTCCTGAATTACCAGATCAGTCTGAATCTGTCTTTCAGAAGAGGATTGAGTTCCTTGAATCAGAGAACCATTCTGATCATCTTCATCATATTCATAAAACCTTGAGGGCTTCTCAATTCCTTCATCAACCTTCACATTTGTACTTTCTATCATCTTTCTTAGTCTCTTATTGTAACACCGGTATGCTTTGCTTTGAGTAGAGTAACCCAAGAAAATTCCTTCATCACTTCTAGCATCAAACTCTCCTAGATCTTCAACTCTTTTAATGTAACATTTGCTACCAAATACTCTAAAATATCTCACAATAGGAGTGATGCCAAACCAAAGTTCATAAGGAGTCTTACCAGTATTGCTTCTGATTTGAACTCGATTGAGAGTATAGACTGCAGTGCTGACAGCTTCTCTCCAAAACATTTGGAGAACATTTGCTTCCATCATCATTGTCCTGGATGCTTCCTGGATGGTTCGGTTCTTTCTCTCTACTACTCCATTTTGCTATGGAGTCCTAGGAGCAGACATCTCTCTCTTTATACCATGCTTCTCACAAAAATCTATGAATTCACCACCTCTATCAGACCTCAGACATTTCAGTTTTAATCTAGTTTGATTCTCTACCATAGCCTTAAAGATTTTGAACTTCTCAAAAGCTTCTGATTTCTCTTTCAGAAAGGTAACCCACATCATCTAGGAATGATCATCAATTAGTAACATGAAGTATCTATCATCTTGCATACTCTTGACTCTTGTCAGACCACATAGATCAGTATGAACTAATTCCAATAATCCGGTAGAGGACTGATCCTTGCTTTTGAATGAGACTCTGCTCTGTTTACCTAGCTGACATTCTTTGCACAAACTATTTGTAGGTTTTACCAATTTTGGAAGATCTCTTACAACCTGAGTATTGCTTATCTTGATGATGTTATCAAAATTTACATGACACATCCTTCTATGCCATAACCAACTCTGATCAACTTGAACAAACAGACAACTTTTATTAGTACCAACTAGATGGAAGATATTACCTTTTGTTTGAGTACCGGATGCAATCTCAGTTACAGAGCTTTCAAAGATCTTGCATCTTCCATTCTTGAACTAGAGATCATAACCTTTTTCCACCAACTGTCCAACACTGAGAAGATTGTGCCTCAATCCTTCAACATACAGTACATTACCGGTTTTGTTCTTTCCATCAAAAGATATAGTTCCCCTACCTCTGATTCTACTAGCAGAATTATCACCAAACTTTACCATTCCTCCTTCATACCTTTCCAAATCTAAAAACTTGTTCTTGTCATCTATCATATAGTGAGAGCATCCACTGTCAATAACCCAGTCATCCTTTTCTTCAACTTGGGTAGCCAAAGCTCTTTCTACAACCTTATGATTGACAGATTCAGAGGATATTGGATCTTCTTCCTTAATGGCAATAAACACCCATTCATTTCTAGATTTGTTTCCTATCTCTGATTCATCATCGGTTACTCCTTTATTATCATCTTCTTCATGAACATAATAACAATTCTTTTGGAACCTTTGTCTATTAGAATTTGACCTTGTAGATCTTTCCAGACATCTTGAAGCAAAATGACCAATCTTATTGTAGTTGAAGCACTTAATGGGTAATTTTCCTTCATACTTACCAGATCCTCTTGGTAGTCTCTTTGCAACAAGGGCTTCAAGTTGAGCTATTTCTACTTCTTCCACTTCCATGTCTCTTCTTGCTTGATCATACCATGACAGCTTCGTTGAAGAGTTTTCTCCCAGATCAAATCTTTGTTTACTTTTCACAGAGGCACTGGCTTTGAATGCAAATTCAGTCTTGGGGGGATCATCTCCAAACTTGTTCATTTCAAATGTAGCTAGTTTGCCAGCTAATTAGTCTCTTGTGACAGTTGTATGGGCTCTAAATTCATCAATGGCAGTAACCTTGATTTTGTAGGTAGCAGGAAGGGATCTAAGAACTTTGCCAACAATCTCATTTTCATCCAAGACTCCACCAACATTCCTAATTCCACACACTAGCTCATTTACTCTAGGCATAAAGGTAGAAATATTTTCATCATCTCTCATCTTTAGTCTTTCAAATTTTCCTTTTAGACTCTGCAACCTTGCACACTTAACATACTCATCTCCTTCATGCAGAAGTTCCAGTTTGATCCTGATCTCATAGGCAGTTGGTAGGTCAATAACATTTGAGAGCTCTGAGTCAGATAATGCGCTTAGAAGAGCCTCTTTCATCTGCAGATTGTTTTAAGCATCTGTGAGTTCATTTAGGGTTGTCGGACCACCTTGAGGAGGAACATATGCTTTTGTGATCATGGATAAGTATGCCTTTCCCATACACTCCAAGTGACATTTCATGCGACCTTTCAAAAGAGAGAAGTTGGTTCCATCAAACTTTGGACTATCCTTCTTGTATGACGACATCCTGGATCTCCTCAAGCGGTTAAGCTCTTTTTAGAGGAACTTAGCTCTGATACCAATTGTTGATAACTGAGAGGGGGGGTGAATCAGTTATCCTAATCTTGCTTCCAATTCAGACACTTAAATCAACTTTGTTATTTAATAGCATGGCAATTAATCATTCATGAAAGCACAAAGCATAAACAACAAAGCAGATACACATCAACACATGAGACACCAAGATTTTGACATGGAAAACCCGGTCAAGGGAAAAACCACGAGGTGATTAACCTAAGGATTATTCTCTGTTAGAAGAATAAGAAAAATAGATGGCACATGCCAATTAGGGCTCATTGCCCGAACACACTGCTCACAAGAGGCACACTGCCTACAAGAGACACACTGTCTACAAAGTAACAAGTATCACAAACTTGAACTGAAGATTGACATCTTTACCATGTCTAGACCAGTTCCATTTAAGCCCAAAAAACTTCTGCTCTGCCTCTCACACTTCTCTTCGCTACCACACACTCATCACACCAAGACACACTCCAAAATGAATTCACAATCCCTTATTTATACAAGGCATTGACTTAGGAACAATCATCTAGGTCAGAAAACACCTACAAGATCATCCGCAAGACATGTAATACATCCGGTCAGCCAGTCTTAGGAAGAACACCAACAACTTCTCCCTGATAAACTCAAAAGAGTCCTTGGGAAGAGGTTTAGTAAAGATATCTGCAATCTGATCCTTAGAGGGCACAAACTCCAGTCTAACTTCACCTTCGTTCACTTTCTCTCTTAGAAAGTGAAACTTAATGGATATATGCTTAGTCTTAGAGTGCAACACTAGATTCTTAGAAATATTTATTGCACTTGAATTATCACAGAAAATTGTGATAGACTCCTCATACTCTACTTTAATATCTCTTAGCATCTGCTTCATCCATAAAACTTGAGTGCAACTACCTGCTGCTGTAATGTATTCTGCTTCAGTTGTAGACAGAGATATTGCATCTTGTTTCTTACTTAGCCAAGAAACTAATCTCTTTCTCAAAAAGAATGCTCCACCACTGGTACTCTTCCGGTCATCCACATCTCCTGCCCAATCTACATCTATGTATGAATGAAGAGAGAAATCATGATCTCTAGGATACCATAAACCATACTCCACTGTCCCTTTTAGATATCTAAAAATTCTCTTGATTGCCATGACATGAGATTCTCTGGGATCAGCCTAGAATCCAGCAACAATACCAACAACTTGCATAATATCT
The DNA here is from genome assembly GCA_027924645.1 of Cunninghamia lanceolata. Taxonomy (NCBI): domain Eukaryota; kingdom Viridiplantae; phylum Streptophyta; class Pinopsida; order Cupressales; family Cupressaceae; genus Cunninghamia; species Cunninghamia lanceolata. The sequence continues at coordinate 2,393,856 of BSBN01000892.1, forward strand.
GGTCTAGTTTGAGTGAGATACAACAATCCACCAATCATTGATCTGTACTTTGTCTGGTCTACCTTAGGAGAGTCATCTTCTTTGCTCAACTTACATCCGGTTGCCATGGGAGTATTCATTGGCTTTGAATCTTCCATCCCAAATTTCCTCAACAATTCTTTCCCATATTTGGTCTAAGAAATGAAGATCCCTTTCTTTGTTTGAGTAATTTGCAGACCCAAGAAGAAATTCATTTCACCAAGCATAGACATCTCAAACTCACTTTTCATTTGATTTGCAAAAGTTTTACACATGCTATCTTTTCCTCCAAAGATGACATCATCAACAAATACTTCAACAATCAGGATGTTTTCATGATCAATTTCAAAATATAAGTTACTGTCAGCAATACCTTTGTTGAAACCAATCTGCACAAGATGCTTATCCAATCTTTCATACCAAGCTCTTGGGGCTTGCTTCAATCCATATAGTGCTTTCTTCAACTTGCAGACCATATCACCATGATCAGGAAATTGAAATCCATCCAGTTGCTCAATGTATACTTCTTCTAAATCACCATTTAGGAAGGCAGACTTGATAGCCATCTGATATACCTTGAAGTCTTTGAAGGCAACAAATGCAAGAAATAATCTGACTACTTCAATTCTTGCCACCAGAGCAAAGGTTTCTTCAAAATCAATTCCTTCTATTTGAGAGTAGCCTTTGCAGACCAATCTGGCTTTGTTTCTGATTACTTCACCAACTTTATTTAGTTTGTTCTGGAAGACCCATTTGGTTCCAATCACATTCTTGTTTCTAGGTCTGGGAACAAGATCCCAAGTGTGATTTTTCTCAATTTGCATAAACTCTTCCTCCATTGCTTTGGTCCAGTTTTCATCATTGCAGGCTTCATTTATTGTCTTAGGTTCAATCTTTGAAATCAGACAATATTCATCTAAATTTTGAGCAATTATCCTTCTAGTTTGCACACCTTTGCTTTTGTCACCTATGATCTGATCTTTAGAGTGGTTCAGTGTTACATACCTTGGAACTTTGGGAGTTTCTTACACTTCTGTTTCTTGATCAAGCTCATTCAGACCTAGCTCTTCTTCCTGAATTACCAGATCAGTCTGAATCTGTCTTTCAGAAGAGGATTGAGTTCCTTGAATCAGAGAACCATTCTGATCATCTTCATCATATTCATAAAACCTTGAGGGCTTCTCAATTCCTTCATCAACCTTCACATTTGTACTTTCTATCATCTTTCTTAGTCTCTTATTGTAACACCGGTATGCTTTGCTTTGAGTAGAGTAACCCAAGAAAATTCCTTCATCACTTCTAGCATCAAACTTTCCTAGATCTTCATCTCTTTTAATGTAACATTTACTACCAAATACTCTAAAATATCTCACAATAGGAGTGATGCCAAACCAAAGTTCATAAGGAGTCTTACCGGTATTGCTTCTGATTTGAACTTGATTGAGAGTATAGACTGCAGTGCTGACAGCTTCTCTCCAAAACATTTGGAGAACATTTGCTTCCATCATCATTGTCCTGGATGCTTCCTGGATGGTTCGGTTCTTTCTCTCTACTACTCCATTTTGCTATGGAGTCCTAGGAGCAGACATCTCTCTCTTTATACCATGCTTCTCACAAAAATCTATGAATTCACCACCTCTATCAGACCTCAGACATTTCAGTTTTAATCCAGTTTGATTCTCTACCATAGCCTTGAAGATTTTGAACTTCTCAAAAGATTCTGATTTCTCTTTCAGAAAGGTAACCCACATCATCTAGGAATGATCATCAATTAGTAACATGAAGTATCTATCATCTTGCATACTCTTGACCTTTGTCAGACCACATAGATCAGTATGAACTAATTCCAATAATCCGATAGAGGACTGATCCTTGCTTTTGAATGAGACTCTGCTCTGTTTACCTAGCTGACATTCTTTGCACAAACTATTTGTAGGTTTTACCAATTTTGGAAGATCTTTTACAGCCTGAGTATTGCTTATCTTGATGATGTTATCAAAATTTACATGACACATCCTTCTATGCCATAACCAACTCTGATCAACTTGAACAAACAGACAACTTTTATTAGTACCAACTAGATGGAAGATATTACCTTTTGTTTGAGTACCGGATGCAATCTCAGTTACAGAGCTTTCAAAGATCTTGCATCTTCCATTCTTGAACCAGAGATCATAACCTTTGTCCACCAACTGTCCAACACTGAGAAGATTGTGCCTCAATCCTTCAACATATAGTACATTACCGGTTTTGTTCTTTCCATCAAAAGAAATAGTTCCCCTACCTCTGATTCTACTAGCAGAATTATCACCAAACTTTACCATTCCTCCTTCATACCTTTCCAAATCTAAGAACTTGTTCTTGTCATCTATCATATAGTGAGAGCATCCACTGTCAATAACCCAGTCATCCTTTTCTTCAACTTGGGTAGCCAAAGCTCTTTCTACAACCTTATGATTGACAGATTCAGAGGATATTGGATCTTCTTCCTTAATGGCAATAAACACCCATTCATTTCTAGATTTGTTTCCTATCTCTGATTCATCATCGGTTACTCCTTCATTATCATCTTCTTCATGAACGTAATAACAATTCTTTTGGAACCTTTGTCTATTAGAATTTGACCTTGTAGATCTTTCCAGACATCTTGAAGCAAAATGACCAATCTTATTGCAGTTGAAGCACTTAAAGGGTAATTTTCCTTCATACTTACCAGATCCTCTTGGTAGTCTCTTTGCAACAAGGGCTTCAAGTTGAGCTATTTCTACTTCTTCCACTTCCATGTCTCTTCTTGCTTGATCATACCATGACAGCTTCGTTGAAGAGTTTTCTCCCGGATCAAATCTTTGTTTACCTTTCACAGAGGCACTAGCTTTGAATGCAAATTCAGTCTTGGGGGGATCATCTCCAAACTTGTTCATTTGAAATGTAGCTAGTTTGCTAGCTAATTAGTCTCTTGTGACAGTTGTATGGGCTCTAAATTCATCAATGGCAGTAACCTTGATTTTGTAGGTAGCAGGAAGGGATCTAAGAACTTTGCCAACAATCTCATTTTCATCCAAGACTCCACCAACATTCCTAATTCCACACACTAGCTCATTTACTCTAGGCATAAAGGTAGAAATATTTTCATCATCTCTCATCTTTAGTCTTTCAAATTTTCCTTTTAGACTCTGCAACCTTGCACACTTAACATACTCGTCTCCTTCATGCAGAAGTTCCAGTTTGATCCTGATCTCATAGGCAGTTGGTAGGTCAATAACATTTGAGAGCTCTGAGTCAGATAATGCGCTTAGAAGAGCCTCTTTCGTCTGCAGATTGTTTTAAGCATCTGTGAGTTCATTTAGGGTTGTCGGACCACCTTGAGGAGGAACATATGCTTTTGTGATCATGGATAAGTATGCCTTTCCCATACACTCCAAGTGACATTTCATGCGACCTTTCAAAAGAGAGAAGTTGGTTCCATCAAACTTTGGACTATCCTTCTTGTATGATGAAATCCTGGATCTCCTCAAGCGGTTAAGCTCTTTTTAGAGGAACTTAGCTCTGATACCAATTGTTGATAACTGAGAGGGGGGGGTGAATCAGTTATCCTAATCTTGCTTCCAATTCAGACACTTAAATCAACTTTGTTATTTAATAGCATGGCAATTAATCATTCATGAAAGCATAAAGCATAAACAACAAAGCAGATACACATCAACACATGAGACACCAAGATTTTGACGTGGAAAACCCAGTCAAGGGAAAAACCATGAGGTGATTAACCTAAGGATTATTCTCTGTTAGAAGAATAAGAAAAATAGATGGCACATGCCAATTAGGGCTCATTGCCCGAACACACTGCTCACAAGAGGCACACTGCCTACAAGAGACACACTGTCTACAAAGTAACAAGTATCACAAACTTGAACTGAAGATTGACATCTTTACCATGTCTGGACCAGTTCCATTTAAGCCCAAAAAACTTCTGCTCTGCCTCTCGCACTTCTCTTCGCTAGCACACACTCATCACACCAAGACACACTCCAAAATGAATTCACAATCCCTTATTTATACAAGGCATTGACTTAGGAACAATCATCTAAGTTAGAAAACACCTACAAGATCATCCGCAAGACATGTAATACATCCGGTCAGCCAGTCTCAGGAAGAACACCAACAACTGGTGGTCTTTACATCAAATCCAAACTCTAACTTCAATGCGGATTGCCAATAAGAATTGTGCATGATCCAAGGATCACCAAAACCTTTCCTGAGTCACCAAGAACATCTACACTTTATCAGCTTACTGGAATTCTTCTCTTCTTCATCCAAAACTTCAAGAACACAGTCTGTCGCCATTGTCACAATGAAAAAGGTGCTTCCAGGCCTCCAACCATGAACAAATCTAGTTGACACTTCACACTGACTTCTTCAACACTCCCTCCAATCCGTAGAAAGAGATAATGCAATTCCAGATCTCACCAGACCAACCTGTGACACTCTGTCACCACTGAACATCTGCCGGAACCGGTTCTACTAGAGCGACCATAACTTCTTCCTATCTTCATGTGGACCTCTGAAATCTTGACTGGAGCATCTCAAGACTCATATATGAAAACCCTTTAAACCACATCCTCTGATCTTCATCTTATCTTGGACTTTTACCTTAATGTCATCACTGTTCTTCACTGTTCCTGATTGAGGCTAATTTTCTCAATATCCTCAACACACAGCTCATCCAATCCTTCTCATTAAAGCAATATGAGTATGTTGACATCAATGACAACTCTAGTTATCCTCATACTTGCAACAGAAATACCCTATTAAAGTTCAATGTTTCATAAATTTGTGAAAAAAGGTGAGTTGGCTACCATGTAGACAACCAACTAGACATACTCAATTGAGTACTTTACGGCCGACTGTGTTTTGGGCATAACTTTATCGGGCGATAATTTATTGGCTGGAAATAGTCGATATATATACAATTTTTTTAAAAAAAATTCAACTCAAGAAAATCTGATTAAATACAAAAGAAGGCAATTTTTTGGCAAAGGAAGGCTTATTTGGACAAAAGAAGACTTATTTCAACAAAAGAATGTTTGTTTCTTATCGTGTTTTCTCTCTTTCACATCATAAAAGTCTTTTTTTATGATATATATTTAAAATAGAGGCATCATGTCTTTCCCCCCTCACGACTAAATCATTATATATACTATCCTAAGCATCTAGGGAAAACTAGCTTTATGTATGTGCAGAATCATGTTTTCCCTTGCACCTTTTCTCTTCTCTACTTTTCATTTATTTCTCATGTGTGGGTTCCATCCCTTGTTACAAATGAGTATTAACAAATGAAATCAATTACATTAGTATTTAACAAATGAAATCAATTTCATAGTGTGATTTTATTTACATCACATCCTTGCATTTAAGGAATTATAGGTCTTCCCCTTTGTAATCTTATCCTTTCATTGCTATATACCTTTTCATAGGATCTATGTATCATGTTTTCTCTCTTTTACATCATATAAGTCTTTTATTACAATATATTTAAATTAGAGGCATCATGATATACCAAATATGCTTATGATAACAAATTTGCTCATGATATGTTTGTAATTTGAATTTTTTTTTTACTTTGGCTTTAACAAATGAATAATTTATAATTTAGTGTTCTATTTCTGCAATATTAACTACATGCATTCATTGAGAGCACACATGTGCATACACTTGTATGTAGGTGAATTCAAATTTGAGTGTAATTTGTGATGGGGAATCGAAAGACTAGATCGAGGAAGTATGATCGAACAAGAGAGAGGAAGAGAATTGTGGGTGAAGGAACTTCTACTGAAGAACAACCCATGGAAAATATTGATGACCAAGGTGATGTATAGGTACAAGAACAAACTAAACCTAGTAATAGAATTTTTTTCTATGGTATAGAAAATCTGATGGAGATGGATGAGGATTCTCTTTTAAATAATATTTCATCTAAAGATATGTTACCTGAAAGGACAGTAAAATTACACTCTAAAAGAATATGGGCTGAATTTTTTGAAGAAAAATCTCTAATTGGAAGAGCACAGTTAGTTGCAAAGTTATTTAGATGAAAAGAAATGACCCCTATTTTGGAGTTGTTAGGGGTTGATAATAGGAAAAAGTCATCAAGTTCATTAAAACAAATAATTGTTGAAAACTTGCAAGAAGCATTGAATTGTATTGATAACAAGGGTCGAGCTAGTGATCCAACTGCTGCATATAGAGTATTGATGACTGTAATTTCTAGTAAGAAATTATCACATAGAAGACAAGTTCTTGAGCAATTTCTAGATTACTAAATGTTTCTAGGAGAACTGTTCAAAGGTATATTGAAAAGAGAAATGAAATAGATGCAAAAATTGAGAAATATTAGGTAAATATTTGTAGGGTTCCTTGAAAACATAGAATTTTAGATGTAAAGAAATAGATGGTTGAATATTGGATCAATCACTCTCATGTTTCTTCCAATAAAAGGGATACTATACAAATAATAGGTGAAGATGATAAAAAAATTTCTCATCCAAAACATTTTATAGATACAACACAAAGTAATCTTTTTGAAGCATTCAAGCAAGAATTTTCAAATGTGAAGATATGTCAAAGGATATTTGAGACACTATGACCATCATTTGTATGTATAAATAAAGTACGTGAAACTTGTTGTTGTCGAATCCATGTTGAATTTGATCTACATCTACAATCATATAAAAAAGCTATGCCAGTAATTGATCAAAATATAGCCATCCCTTGAAGCACAACACAATTTGTGAAGTCTCTTTTATATGAAAAATTAGAAGATTCAGATAAATTCAATGTTCAGTGTATAAAAAATATATGTAATGATTGTGGAAATTTAAAGAATCTTAAATTACAAGTTGACAACATTGAAATGCAAGTTATTTGGAAGAGATTTGAATATGAGACATACTTAACGAAGTCAGGAGTCGAGGCCTGAAAATTGTTCTCAAAGAGAGCACGGATTGCCTTACAATGAATTTATGAATAAATTTTGCAATATCATATATCCACATATCCAGCATTGTTATAGTGCAAGATGACAAGTTAAGAAATTTCTTGATTCAAAGAATTGCTTTCCACTAGGTTGTATTCTTTCTATTGTAGATTTATCTAAGAATTATACATTTAGTCCTCAAACTGAGATTCAATGTCAATATTATCATTCAAAGCAAGTTGTAATCTTTGTGCAAGTTTGCTATAGACATGCTGAGTTTTAGGTAGATGGTATACAAAGTAGCAAAGATGATCAAAATATCATCAAAGAGGTTCACTTTTATATTAGTTATGATATGGGTCATGATAGAAGTTATGCAACTCATTGTATTAAAATATTTTTTGAAGACCTGAGATGACGTGGCATAAATTAAGAACAACATTGGATATGGTCTGATGGATGTGCTGGTAAGTACATTGTTTAGGGTTTAATTTTAAATTTTTATTTAGTTTTAACTTTGAGATTTAAATTGTTCAATTACTTATAATATATAAATAATATGTCATGTTTTTTGAAGCTAATTTAGTTTGAGTGTAATTATTTGTAACTTCATATGACAATTTAAGTCTGCAAAAGCTTTTTTTTTGGTTAAGCCATCAACATGCTAGACGCAACACCAAATTCTTATGGAATTTTTATGAGAGTGGATATGGAAAAGAAGAGCATGATGGAGTAGGAGCATGTGTGAAGTGTGCACTTCGTTAACATGAACTTGTAGGTAGTTCGTGCCATATATATATAATCTGGAGATATTTTAAAAAAAATTAGATCTACATTTAAAATTTAAAATTAAAATTCTTAAATAAACCTTGAAAATGATAGGTGACAAATAAATTACCAACATGTGTACTTGTAGGTAATGCCATATGGAATGCAAATAAAATTGTTGAATGGTGCAAAAGTCATTTTTCCACTCATGACTCAACATACAACACATGGTATTTTTGTGAAGTTACAGGTATATCTAGTAAAAATTTGTTAAATTTGAATATCAAATTTTGTGTACATATGATTTTTAATTGAATTTTTAAATATATATATATATATATATATATATATATATCACTTGGATGTTTACATAATTTATAGATATTGATCGATCAAATGCTATTAATTATCAAACAATTAATGATATTAGAAGCATGCATCAAATCATGACAACAAGAGGTAGCAAGCCTTATGTAATTAATGTGAGAGAAAAATCATGTTTTTGTGTTGATTGCATCGAGGACAATGAAAATATTGTTCAATGTGACAATATTAGAGATGGGTATGTTTCACGATGGGAAATGAACAATTAATATTGATGGCTCCTTTTGAAGAAAATGATAATGTCGATGTCTACGATCCTCTATATTCAGCTAATTATGAACGTGTATCTAATTTAGTTGTTACAGGTATGTATTTAATTGATTAACTTAAAATTGATTTATATATTCTATATACAAGTTTGATTGAAGCATGTTTATATATATATTTAAATTTATATATATTAAAAATATATATTTACAACTTTCCTAAACTCTACATGGTGTGTGTATAGGAGATATTTTCACTATTGTTGCAGATCCTGACAATGTGGAAGGTGTAATTACTATCTACTAAGATGTACACAACCAAAAAGCTAATTGGTGGAATCGATGATAGATGGTGATGGACAAGAGTATCCCATTGGATCAATCATTATTGAAGCCACATATTATCAACAAATAAATATAGATAGACATGGTATTATATTTGTTGATTATATGTCAGGACAAAAGGTTCTACATTATAGTCACTTAGTTATAGCAACAAAAATAAATTTAGAAACTTTACCTAAAAGAGGACGTACCAAACAAAAGTGGAGGTTGCCTATTAAAGATCATGAAAAGATTTTAGAGATAATTAAAGATAAAGAGGATCCAGATTATATGTATCAGGATCTTTAAGTTGTTTTTTTGATATATATACATACATATGACTAGATATATGTATTTTCTCAAACTTTTTATAGATCTATTTGGATATCTATATTGATTGGACATGTGACATGATTTAGAATGTGTTTTTTCAAAGGCTTGGTCATTTGTTTCTATCCAATTGTATTTAAATTTGTTCCATGTAAAATTCATAATGTAGATGTAAGATTGAATATATATGCTTTCAATACAAAACCTAGCGACTTTAGATCATATATTTTGCCTTTAAATTCCTTTTAAAAATCAGTATCACTCATACCTAAGTACTGACTAAACTTAAATCTAATCTTCATCTTTTGCCTCATTCTTAGTAATGTTGAAATAGTGTAGCTCATATACATTAGGATCCTTATTGGAAGCTACCACTTGCAGCCAATCCCTGACATTATCTAAGTATTGGAATGTATCTAGGCATGTTGTAATTTATTTTCTTTCATTTAGAGTAGCAACCATGATTTTCTATGTATGACATTTATAAGAGAATTACAACAGCTAACTCTTTATAGTTTAAAAAATTAGTATCACTCATACCTAAATACTGACAAAACTTAAATCTAATCTTCATCTTCGACCTTATTCTTAGCAATGTTGAAATAGCATAGCTCATATACATTGCGATCCTTATTGGAAGCTATCACTCACAGCCAATCCCTGACATTATCCAAGTATTGTAATGTATCTAGGCATGTTGTAATTTCTTTTCTTTCATTTAGAGTAGAAACCATGATTTGGTATGTTACTTATGATGGAGATTGATTGTCATTGATGTCAAAAAGGTGTTGAGTTGATGATGTAGGTACATCATAGTGAAAGTTAGATCATATAGGAGTTCATCATGATCTTCATTGTTAAAGTGAATTTAAGGTGATGACATTGTGACATGTGATGTCAATGGTCAGGTGATGTCATTAGTTCATATGAAAGATGTGAAGAAAGTTTGATTTCTCATTTTAGGAGTCATTTCTCATGTTTCATAAGATTTATCTTATCATTGATTGTGTCACTGGTTTGATAATGTTGGATTGTCTTGATGTTGTTGGTTGATGACATAATCATATTCAATGCAAAGTACAAGTTGCTTCATGGTTGAGTTAGGAGATGCAATGGTCTATGAAATGCAGGATGTAAGTTTGTTGTCTTGGTTCACAATGTTCATATTGTTCAATGTTGGTCATTGGTTCAGTTCATATGCTTATATGCAAGGAGTTTGTATGATATGATATGGTCTTAAGTGATCTCAGTTCATTGATGGAGTTGTAGGAGTTTATTGCTTATTAGAATCATGACACGGGTGTGTTGAAGGAACTTGACAGATTGCATCATGCAGAAGATCTTGTATCATACTTGAGATGTGAGAAGATAATCTTAGTTAGTTTGGTAATGTAATCAATGGTAATCAAGAATAAGAGGTGGCAATTTTATGTTAAGTGATATTTGATGGTTGCATGCATAAGATAATAAGGTGATATAAAGATGTGCATGTGCATTGTCTTCTTATTCTTTGTTCATATACAAGATGCTTTACAAGAGATAATTGTTCATGAGTTCACATGATGCCATAGTTGTTCAAGAGAATCATAATTGTTAATTCCCATGATGTCATGTGGAGTTCACACATACACAATCAAGACATTTCATTATCATTGGTGTTCACATTTGCTAGAGCACATCATGATAGGACCAAATGTCCTTATTATCAAAGGGTCTCATGCATATTTGTTACTAAAGATGGTTTGCATGTTTTTGATGAGTGTTCAAAAATATTTTTTGTTTTAAAGAATAAACCTTAATCTCTTAAGATTAAACCCCTCTCTGCCCGTCATATAGATATATGCACTTTTTGTCATCAAATAAAGTTGACCTATTATCATAGGTCTGTCACTTAAAGTGACCTGTCAAAGGGTGTTTAGCACATTTGATGACCGACCCCATCTAACTTGTGACCGATGATAGCAGTCATCTCTTATAGTTTGTGAGTGCCAAAAGCAAGATCGATGGTCATATTTAAAAGTATGAGGGGCACAATTTTATGATCAATGGTTGCCATTTAAATGTGAATCCTTTCTCCTCGACCACGATTTTGACGTGCTTATGAATGTCATCTTCAAAAAGAAGATTTAATAAGGCTAATTTTAGAAGATTTAAAGGAAGGTTTTGTGGATACTTTAAAGGCAGATTTTGTGGATTCTTTCTAAATTTTTTTTCTACTCATGGATTGGACTTAAAGGAGGAGTTTAATTTTAAAAGAAGGGAAAATTTCTTTTTTGAAATATTATTCTCTTTGAGAGGATTTTTCTTCTTCTTTTCTTCATGCAGATGATATGAGAAGATTAAAGGATTTTTTTTGGAGAACTCTTTTATTTCTCTTGCAGATGGATTTATTTTTGAAGAAGATTTTATTTCTTAGAGGGCAGATTGATTTCATTGAAGATTTTTTATGATGGTTTGTGCAGAGAAGGTAAAAGGTTTGGAGAAGATTGTTTTTCAAATGAAGAATATGAAGAGTTTTTATTGCAGGAGAATGGATTTGTTTTACAAATAAAACAAATTTGTAGAGAAGATAAATACATTGATGGAATACAAGAGATCCCAATATTATGTTTTGCAGATTGAAGAATTTGAAGGGTCATTTTGCAAATGCATTATGAAAATTTTATTGAGAACAAAAATGGATTTTTTGAAGACATTATTTTGTGCACAGATTGAAAAGAAGATTGAGTGTGAGAAGATGAAAGGTTTTGAGATGAGGAAAATGTATCAAAAAAATAAAGAAGATGAATGGTTATGTAAAGTAGGTGTATTTAAAATCTTATTTTTTGTAGGTTCTTGTGTGATGAAGAAAATATGTTGAGATATACAGAGATGAGAAAATGTAAAAGAAATGAATGAGATAGAGTTGTAGGAGATTTGATAAAGATGATATAAGTGAATGACATATATTTCTGCAGGAGATTTGGTGAGATGATTTAAAAAATTGTTCTTGAATCTTGGTGAAAATGATGAATCATAGGAAATACAATGGTGTAAATCAGATTGAATGGCAATCATATCTTGCACATTAAGCTTGATGATTTGATAATGTTGATTCTACATTGTGTCAGTGAGACATCAATTTACCAGTAAGGTATATTGTAGCTAGTGAGGCATGTTGGTCAGTGAGACCTATTCACTAGTTAGTGAGACTCTATATAATTGTTCATTGTTAAGCCAGTGAGGCAATTTTGAGTGGTTTTTCTACCCCATAGGGATTTCCACTCTAGTAACTCTTGTGTTATGATTTGCCTCTATGTGTGTGTTTGCATCTATGATATGATTTGTCTCTATGTGATCTTTTTCACAATTTTCATTATCATACTTGTACATAAATATGTTATAGTTTATTGATTTCTTGCTCTCTCTGGGTCTTGTAAATTTAAGATTATAATAGGTTGTAAAAATTTATACAACACTAATTCACCCCCCCTCCTCAGTGTTGTCCTGGACTCCAACAACTTACGTGTATCATTTTGTGAATTGTTCAAGTGTATGGGTTCTCTAAATAGTGGGGCAATTTGAATTTTGGAATTGAGTTCAAGAGAGAAGCTAAGTGCAATTTATACTATTTGTATGTGTTGAAAGTGATTTGAATATGAATTTAGATTATTGTTATCAGTATGATAGTGATATTTAAGGATATTGATTGTTATTTTCATCTAGGTTTTTTTCTTGGTATGTGGATAGGAGACTTGGTTGTTTTGAGTAGCCCGATGAACATTTATGTTGGTTTCTAGCTTGTTGAGTTTTATGAGGTTATATGAAATGTGTTTATTTAAAATTTTGAAGGGTTGTATTGGATAATACATTATTGGCATGAAGTTGTTATATAGACTTGAACAATTTTGTCAATGATATATTATAAGTCATTATAAACCAAAAAAAAAAAATACTCATATTATACAAAGTTCAATTCTATATAACATACATTTTTTTAGGTCACTTGCAAAACTTTTTGAGCATTTGAGCCCATTAGAATAGTTATAAGAAGTGATCAAAAGGTCAAGACACTCAATCCTTAAAATTTTAAGTAATTTAGAAAACTAAATCACCATTGCCTCTAGGGTCACTAAACTAGCATCCCTACCTTAGCATCTAAACTCAATGGTCTTGTATCTTTGACATTGTGTCTAAGAAATCTAAGAATCTAATAATATTCTATTATAGGTCACAGAAAGATATTTCCCATCTACTAGGAGTAGTGCATTTACCCTAGGGTAGGTGAGCCCCTACCCTAGTACTAACACAACTATTTTTCACACACCTTAAGAAAGAAGAAACTTTGTTTTTCTATCTTAGAAAAGAACCTTTTATATACTTTGTAAACTTTTATACAATGTGAAATTCTTATCAATGTGAGGTTCAATACTAAAATATTGGATGATATAAGATGGACTAATGGATCATCCCTATCCAAGGTGTCTCCTAAAAGGATATATCTTATGTCACTTCATATTATTTAACCAAGCACAATTCACAACTTTAATTTTTAAAAATTATTTGATTAAAAAATTTGCATGTTGACATTAGGAAAACAAATAATCACATCACTAATTTTTTTTTAAAAATTAATTGGTTGAAAGGTAGCATGATAGGAACTAATAAGATAGACAATAGAACGCATATTTTTAGAAATAATTAGAATCAAAGTTAAAAATGAAAATCTCATATAGGAATTACCTAGTCAGTTTTGCTACTTCTAAAAGTGGAGATTTAGCTAGTCAGAATCAAGGTGTCTCAATGGTTTGATCATTTAATGAGGACACCATGATGCCTTTCACACCATTAGATCTTCAAAAACATGTCAATAAACCTTACAATTTTAAGGAAGGCTTTCCATTGTGTCAGATCAAAAGTATGCGCTATTAACCACTCAAGGTTGAGTTGGCAGTGGGCTCAACTTGGAGGCTACAAAATAATATAAAAGTATTAAAATTAGTTTTCTCCTCAAGTCTCTCAAAAGATATGAGATTTATTTGAAGATGACATCAAAGGACTTTTAAGGTAAAGTCATTTTCCCACATGATAACTATTTACAAATTATATGACATAAAAACTTATAAAATGATAACTTTATAAGTGACATCAAGTTTATAAGGTAGGATATTTATAAACATCTTTTAAATTTTGATACCATGTCATAAATGGTTCCCATAAAAGGTATTTTTCCATAAATATTTTATGGAAGCTCACAATGTTTGAAAATTAAAATGCTATCCATGGAGGTTTTAAACCAGTTTATGGCATATGAAGATAAAGGAGAGTGCTGGAAGTAAAATATTTTCTTATTAAACCCTATTGGTAAGCTATAGGTAACAAGGAATTTAAATGTGACTTGGTGTTTCTCATTTGGGAGGAGTAAAATATGGATTCTTCTAAAAATCTTCTGTCCTTAGCAACTGTATAGCCCACCTTACCTTTTTCTAAACCTATAAGACTCTTGGATTGACTACAAATCTAATTAGTGGATTGATTTTCCTCCTAAAAATCTTGGGAACCATATGCCTATTCAGGAGTTCTTGAGTGTACTAACATTATGGGTTTCATGTTAATTGGATAGCATCATTCTTTTTTATTTTTTTCTTTTTTATGCTTTTGGCCACTTCTAAATTTATTTCTTGTACAAATAGGTTGGTGTAGTTATTTGTGAATCCAATGTAATTGTGACTTGATATTTAAATGAACCGCATTATTCAAAGTGTCACAATTTGGTTGATTCTCAGCTCTCTCCAATTTACTGTATATGTAGAGTCATTTGATTGGAATAAGTTTGTTATTGAATTTTCTATGGCTTGCCTATAAATTTATAGTTTTCCCATTCTAATATACACATATATAGTGTTAAATATTGAAGGAAACTAGGTTTGTTGATATTCATGTACTTTTTAAACTTTTGAGAAAGGATACAATCATGTAAGTGTTCTTTAGCCTAAGTGTCTCCTTATGCTAGATATATGTTCTAGGAAATATTTCCTATCTTTGATATCTCATTTCAATATATGTGGGTGAAAGTTCAAAGTTGTGTCACACTTTTATAAAGGAAATGACCAATTTAACTTTTTAACTTGAATCACTACAAAGTGATGTATATGTTTTGAATTTTAAAATAATGTAAGCTAATAAAATGTATATTTTTTAGTGTATTTTATGTGTGTATTTTTTTAAAATTTAAAAAATTATTTAAATGTGGTTTCTTATAAAATTGACACTATAATTTAGTTTCTAATAAAACACTAAAAAAATATGGTTGAATGGGACGTCACACATTATATAGTAAATTTTATTTATTTTCCTTCTATATTTTTGGGTGTATTCATAAATCAAAATGTTAGTGCATGGATTAATTTTTTCCCTAATTTGATAAATATATATTTTTAAATAAATCTTAGAAGTTACGTGTAATGAAAACACAACTATTTCAATGGGATGCCAACTTTTGTCTTGATTATTTATCCACAGTAGTAAAAAAATTATATCATCTTGACAAGGAATTTCTTCTCTAATGCATCATATTTTTTTCAAAATTTTTTGATAAAATTTACTATTTTTTCCTGAGATGAC
Source organism: Cunninghamia lanceolata (assembly GCA_027924645.1). NCBI lineage: Eukaryota > Viridiplantae > Streptophyta > Pinopsida > Cupressales > Cupressaceae > Cunninghamia > Cunninghamia lanceolata. Next base: position 2,409,462 of record BSBN01000892.1, read on the forward strand.
AATCAACACCATATTTTAGTGTTGATGACCTACTTTTAGTAGAAATAAAAAATAAAATATAAACAATAATTGAAATGTTTAAAATATAATATTTTTACAAAGTAGACTTATAGATCTACAAAAGAGTGTTTTTTGATTCTTTTAAAATGATTATTTGCATGAGTAGGATTTGTTAGAACATCAATTTTTTCAAATAATTTCATTTTTTTGTAAATGATCGCCAAAGTGATGCTACATATGTTTTAAGTGGATGGTTCCAATTGGAAAAGTTGTGGCCTAGATCTAATTTAGCTAGAATGAATTCTGATAGAATATAAGTTTCACCAAAAATGACTTTTAGATGGAAATACATAAATTTGTTTATGCTGATAAGTTGGCCCAAAGTGTGACACACATTTGAACTTTTACCCATGTGTATTGTTTGTGGTTAGTTGGCTTTAATATAAATTACAATATTTCTCTAAGGTTTCTTTGAGTGTGCTATTATTGGAATATATGGAACTCGTAAGTTAGCCCATGGATTATTAAAGTATTCCTAATAAATTATTTCTTACAATATATGTTGAAATAATTTTAACAAATATATAGAAGGGCTTATGCCAAGTTTGATGCAATCTTGGTTTCTCAATTATTTCTTGAGTCACATTATGCTAGGAAGGCAAAAAGTTTACTCTACATGAGTACTTGGTTAAAGGTTTGACCCTATCACCCATATCAAATTAAGGCATTGGTCTTATTGTGACCACTTTTCCCACCACAACACACCAAAAAATTAGAAATCAAAACTCATTTAACTTTATGCGTATTTTTACTTGTGTTGACAACTTACACAGCTTGATAAATCTAAATCTTTTGTATCTTATGAGAGCCAATACTAGATAATTCTACAAATGGTTATGTTAAGTTGTTTTCTTGATTTGTCATGCATGAACTAAGATATTCAATTGCATATTGCTTCAAGGGTTCAAATCTTAATTTTCTTTTAATGGAGATGTGGTTTTAGAAAAAAATTGAGTTGGACATTAATCCTAGATCATTGTATTGGATTGTTTTCACAAATTAATTCAATGTTTTCTTAAATTTTATTAGCCATATAAAAACATGTGACAAAACTATCAAATTCAATGTAGTGGACACATCCAATAAGCTTGACTAAATATTATAAAATACTATAAAAAACTATATATTTTAATTCACAAGATTCAATAGATATAAATTAAATTAAATTTACATTCCTAAATATTTTATAAAAACTATTCCTATCAATGACTAGGGTGTTGACATCATTTCTCAATCATTAATAGTTCATCACATCTACAAGTAAATTTATATGCATCTACAAGTATTTAACATATATACACATTTAAACTATTTAAGTAAAAAATTGATTTTCTCCAAATTAAGACCCATATATTCAAAGGAAAACATCCATATAGATCTATATAACTAAACATCTAAATGTGCATATATACATATCATATATTTAAAGTCTAAATAACATAAAGTCTAACTGCAACATGTAAACACAACAACATAACATCAAGTCTAACTACAATATAACATCAAGTCTAATTGCAATATAACATGTAAACTCAATATAACATCAAGTGTAACTGCAACATCACATGAGAGTTTAGGAAAACATAACAAAGAACATATGAATACATCCAACTGTGCACAACATCATGACTCTCACCTCTTATGGGCAGAATGGGCCTCATTCAATCCAGGACTAGAATGATGAGTCGAGCCCTGTACTAATCCTCGTCCTGAGCCCTGTACTAATCCTCATCCTGAGCCTTGTCCTACACCATGTGTATCTAATCCCATCTATCTATGAACATCTGAGTGATGTGTAGATCCCTAAACATAAAAATTATCTCTATTAAATTAAATTTAAATATATATTAAAAAATATGGAATCTCAAGTACACATGTTCTAAAAAATTTTAAATGTACAATTAAATACTAAATACCTCTCATCCAACCTCATTCGCATCCGCTGTCTGCTGCACAGTGTCATGTCCTAGCACCTCTCTTGTTGGTCCATAATGTAAGATTGATTAAATAAGAGTCAACATGTGCATGATGCACAAGACTAAATTTTATAAAATTTAAAAATATATAAATTATTTATTTGACAAATAAATTACACTAGAGATTAAATACAAAATTTAAAATGTATGTACCTCATCATCAGCAACCTATGCAGCTCCATGGATGACCCTCCCAATCCCACTAAGCTCAGATGAATCGAGGGTCATCGCAATGTTATCCTCAAATAAAAGTCCATGGAATGATCCTTGTACGTATGGTGGCACAATACCAGCATCAGGCTATGATGGAGTTTACTGTGAAGGCACTGTGTCAGTCATATGTGCAGCTCGTTGATCATTGCGTTGACTGACAAATATGGACACGGTCTTGAGAGGGATGTTGTACTTAGAACTGACAAACTAATATACAAAAAGTAGATCCTGTGCCAGAAATGTACTCAATATGTGTAAAGCACTCTCTCTAGAAGTTTGTGCCACATCACGTGGTGAAACTATGTCAGCACGTATGTAAGGATCATAACTGGTGGAAGTCAAATCAACTGATCCTATGTTGGTGCATGGATGCAACATATATCTACCAATGCGATCTGATGCCAAATGGTCAACGTCACTGGCAATAGAACCTAAACTCTCAAAAATACTATCTCAATGATGTAACTACCACTTCAACTGACTGTCCTAGATTCAACCTTTTGGGAAGTACCAAAAGGTTGGGACCCACTAATGTCCTCTTATTTTCAGGTGGATCCTGATTAGGACGTCAGAATTTCTCTGAAAAGCTCCCATGACGCTATCCTGCATGTCGAGGGATAGATGTGAAATCAACATCAAGTCATAAATGAATAGCAGCAAATAGTTGTTTGCAAAAATACAAAGGTAACTCATCATTGTGTGGCCATCTATGATGTTTTGCTAACCACTTAGGATATATAAGTGGTGCAGCAACAACATCTATACACCTAGTGACAAAATAGCCCTGAACTCTGTCATGTCTGTGATAATGTGGAAATAGACTATGCACCATATTCAATGAAACAAACCTATTAACTTCTGGCCATTTCACTGTCCCAGTAACAATGCTAGCAAGTGACACATAAAAATCCTCAATACTCAAATCATTATAGGGATTGTATGATTTGACTATGTCAATCATACGGGCAAACTCTACTCTAGTCTCCACCAACCTATCTCTATTAGATAGGTTAGGTGTATTATGGATCGTCTGATCTAAATGTGTCAAAGCATTATTGAGTCTATCAAGAGTGGAAACATATAACTCACTCTTACACTATGTGCCTCACCACTATTATGCTCACTATCATGGCCATCACTATGATGAGATGCCATGTATGTGCAAATTTCTGCATTTTAAAAAATTTAACATACATTTAATTTATAATTTAATGAATTTATATGTACATTCAATTTTTACATTTAAATTAACAAAACTAAAAACATTTAAAATCTAAGAATTAAATACACATGAACAATATACACATTTAAATTAACTTTACAAAACTATATGAACATTTAAAATTTAAAAATTAAATACATTCAATCTAATACATCTATTTCAAATACATCTAGCCAAGTTCAGATTTTCAAACTAATAATATAGCTAGATTGAACAGATCTTGAATAAAAATGCAAGTTTTATTAAAATAAATGTAAACACAAAACTCATTAGAATCTATTTCTATGATGGTAAAGCTCTATCCTTTTGAATTTAAATACATTAAAGTTCAAATTTCCCATTTTCAACAAATAGATTTTTCCTATTGAAATGAATGCAAATTTTAGAAGACCAAGTAAATGCAAATGACAATATATTTGGGGTTTTCAATGGTTTGTAAATGGACAAAAGTGCAATCCTATCACACATATAATTTTGTTAGGAAAATGACAAAGTGAATTATTTCAGTTGCCTCAGCTACTCATGGTGGTTATACATCTACTGATCATGGCATACTTGATGTAGTTAGCCATTCTAAGCATATCTTAATCTATGTAGATATGATGTTGGAGGCCATGCCTTCTACACATTTGAGTTTGGTTGATTCATTGGGGACACTAATATATATACACTTTTTGGTGATTCTATGTAACACTTAGTAGATGATACATTGTTGATACTAATGTTGATAGATATGATCCATGTTACAAATATTTGGAACACCATGATGATCCTCTTGTAAGAAAAGAGGTATAAATTAAGACCTTTTGTATATAATTCAATGTCTAGATATATTTTGATCTATAAAATACACAAGATACATGAAATAAGTACATACAATAAAATGTCTTAAAAAATAATTTTACATATTTTAAATAGTTCCTTTTTTTACTATTAGATATAGTTAAGGGGTATCATGGAATTGGAATGGTTGTTGTCTCCATGAAATTGAGAAGTAGAGATTAAGAAAGTAGAGGTTCAGGACATTTTGTCTTATGCACGAGCCATGGAGTTGTTAGTTAGTTGTCCTCCATGAAGGGTATAATCCATGATGAGTGTGAACAGTGTAGAATAATGTCAAATTTGATATTGAACAACTAATAAATGACATCTTTAAAGAAAGAGTGCAAAACTTGACTAGGATGGAAGACGACGCATAAGAATGTTAGAACAACATTCAAAAGGCAGTTAATCATGTCCAAAGCCAAAGTTTTGCTTGGATCTAGAAGTACATAATAAATGATTTCCTAGGGTTGTGACCGAACCAAGTTTATAAGACTTCTAAGTCCAACCCAGTGAGCCCCACTAAATCACATCTACTAATGAGGTTGGATAGAGCTTTTATATTTAATGTCTCAACTTTTATGGGCTCAGTGATTAACTTTTCCTTAGTGAAAGAGAAAATTATTTCAGTTTGCATTGTTGAGTCTGGGATTGCTTCCTTTGTAGGACACAAATAATGAAATAAAATCCCTCTAGTGTTGGAAAGGTGAGTTCAACATAATTTTGTCAATTTTGTGAAGTCTTTGTTGGAAGAAGGAAAGATTGACCCCATCCTGTGCAGTGCAAATTGGATAAGGTACTCAAGTTAGAGACAAGGGTGGATAGCTTCATCAAGGACACACATATTACATTGGATGCTAGATATGTGTCCAATATAAATAAGTTGAAGGCAATTTTGTAAGCTGATTGGCCAACAAAGGAGCAGAGTATGAAGATTGATCAAGGACATATGGATAAAGTTGTTGGATTTTATAAATTCTTTATTCTTCCACATCCATATGCTTCTTTTTAGGGGTTGATCCATTACGCTCATATCATGCAATAACTCATAAATAGTTACAATATGTAAAGTCAATTGATAAGAACACTTAATTTAAGGGAAATATTATATTATAAAGCTATTGAGATCTAGTTGTTGCAAAGGTGAGAAATCTTTTTTGCAAAGTATTCTCAAATTATGCTTTGATGAATGATAGTTTAGTGAAGGCTAGACACAAACAGCATTACCTAAACAATGAAAGGTTATCAATCCAAATGGTATTGTATGAAAGAAGGATAAGACAACTCAAAGAACCATCCAAGATTACCAAAAGAGTCTAGTAGTTTGTAAAATGGTTATTATGGTGATAATGAAAATATTCTTTAGCTATATAAAGGATTAGGACTTACACATTCAACACAAAATATTTCATTAGATGGGTAGTCTTAGGTAAGATACTAACAAGAAGAAATGGAAGAGTCTTGGAATTATTATGTTTTATATTTTGTTGTTGCTAAGTTTCCTAAGAGTTTTCATAATGTGTGTATGTAGTCTTGTTTTTTTTGGTGGTATATTTGGGCATGACCATGTTTCCTCCTTCTAACTTCATATTTGGAGGGGAATGGTCATGTTCAAGGTCTAGATCCAAGAAGCCTTGAACTATCATCCCATGATATCAAAAAAATCCATATCATATCATGTATGGGTAGTAGATTTGGGCCTAGAGACAAGTTTTAGAAGGCTTTGAGCTACAATATATGGGAAAGAGGTGCCAAATTCTACATTCCACTCCATCATTTTGATAGAGGCCCTTGAAACAAATTCAATGCACTTATTTTCATTCATGTTGGGAGGATAAAAGAGTAGTGTCTTCATGACAATTACTTTCTTTCATTTGCAAGAACAAAATAAAGGTAGGAGTTGATTCTCTTTCTAATACATAGACCTTGGTCATCAATGAGTTTAGACCTAGGTGACACTTGTAATGGTGCTAACCACATAACTAATTTTAGATTGTAGTAAGAATTAACAAGTGTCAATCATTTGTGAGATGAGTGTTATCACTTTTCTATAAATAGAATTGTTGAGATTAAGGAACACTGAGAGGGGAGGTGAATCAGTGTTCTGTAAAACTTATTACATTGTTCCTTTATTAATTTACCACATACATCCAAAAGAAAGAAGCATGAACACAAGAACAAAAGCAACAAGATCACAACACATGAACACCTAGATTTTTACGTGGAAACCTGATTAAGGGAAAAACCACGATGGGGGTTAACCCACAAGAAATTTATACTCAATTTAAAAGTATTACAAATGGGAAGGCACATGCCTTCGGACACACTACCCAGAGTTCACTACTCAAAGAGGCTCACTGCCTACAAATCAATTACAAAAGTTCACTGGAATTTTTGAACTGAGGAATAACATCTAACAATGCAAGATTATAGTTTCAGTTGAGCTCAATACACTGACTTTGCACACTTCATCTCTCTCTACCCTGCTTCACTGCTCTACCATGATCTGGAGCTTAGATCTCTTCACATCACACTTGATTCTACTATACTTCACACTTATTCCTTCATATTCGCAACTACTCACCTCAAAATGCTCAAACTCATTGATTATATATATCCGCTACATGAAATTGCATCAACTGCAGTCAACCTTAAGAAAAACTTAGATAATTTTTAAGAGCACTGTTATGTCGGCTAAATCCATGCACAAATACCAATGCAAACCACAACTTATGTATCTAGGTCACCTCACATGTCAGACAATACTACTGGATCTCATAGATTACTTGACCAATCACTTCTCTTCATCTGCACAAGGATCAAACACCTAGTTGGCCTATTCTTCACCGGACTAAACTATCTAGCCAAAACCTGATACTTAGATGCTTGTAACTTACACTCCCTTTATCACTAGAGGCTTAAATATTGGATTTAGGTAGCCCTAATATCCCTTAACATTCGCTCAGATCTGTAGTACAATATGATTTCCTATGGAGAAATGTGGACCAAAAAGATGAACCCTGTCATATGCCCTATTCCTGTCTAACCAGACTTAGACAAATCTATAATCTGACTTCCGGTATGATCCACTGATGAAATGCGGATGTGTAAGATAGATTTAGTTTCCATCAATGACAACACTTGACATGCCTAGTAGTGTCTCTTGCCAACAATCTCCACCTTTGGTATTGATGGCAACACTTAGTGAAAAATGACTAAATTTTAGAACAACTCCCCCTTACTATGTACAGTTGTGATTTCCAATGCTCCCCCTTAGATTAATTCTTCTTTTTTCACTACTTTTCCTCTCCCCTTTTGACATCAATGGCAAAGGCGAGGATCCGCATATCAAAATTCATGCAAAAATCTTATGTACATGGGTTAAAACTTTAAGTATATACTTTTGTATATGAACATATAGTCCTTAAGCCTTGTTCATCAGCAAAAAGATATCACCAAAATTCTTTTTCAACCATGATAATTCATTATCCCAATTCCTCTTTATGCTGGCCAAAATGGATATATGCCCACTAAACAAATATGCTTGTGATTCTTCCTTTTGAAGATCAGAAGGATCACTAGTAATAGCAGTAGCTTGGGATTCTGCCAATATATCATACATAGTCTCCAAATTAGGGGAAATCAGTCCCTAAAGCTCATCCAATCTGCCCAAAACTTTAACCTTTTCTTTCTCCAAATCATCCAATTCATTCCACAAACTCACTACTTGGCATTCTTTGATTTCTACAGACTCAGTTAAAGTACTATAGGACTGACAAATGTTAGACAGTTTGAGCTCTAAGTCCTTAATCTTTTTCTCAATATCTTCAACAACTTTAGACTAATAAATCTCTACACCTTCAAAGAGAGCATTTTGAATACTCTTTACACTGGTATCGAACATTGATCTATCATAGCTAAATATTTTCTTTCTTTCAACAAATCTCTTCTCAATATATTGATTTTTGACTTTAACTTCTGCTAACTTCTCTAAGGTTTCAAAATGAGTACTTACAGAGTTTATCAGACTCTTCAACTAACTGGAGGGAGAGTCGGATGAATCAGTTTGAAATGTTGGCATAATCTTTTCTAGAATTCCAGAGGCAAGACCAAGCAACTCACTATCCTCAATGTGAGTTTTCAGAATCTCCTCTCTTGCTTTTGCTTGTGCCACAGATGCTAACTTCATCTTTTGTAGAGGGGAAAGAGTGTCAAAATTGATAGGTCCTTGAATTAGCTCTGGTTCATCAAACTCAAGCTTGTCTTTCTCAAGTAATTTCTTCACTGCATCTGTAGTGTCTCTTGCCAAAAATGTAGCTCCATCTTTCAGATCCTTGCCAGTGCTATCATCTTGCTTTTGCTCTTTAATATTCTCTGTTGATTCTCCTTCTTGTTCATTCTTGTCCTTAACCTCTTTTGCTTCTTGCTCTTTATTCTTCACAGAGTCATCTTCACTAGGAGCATCTACTTCTTTATTCATCTTTGAATATTCTCCAGTAGATTGGTCCAGAGGAATTTGAGTGTCTTGGCACCATCAAAATTAACTTCCTCCACCATCTCTTCATCTCCTTTATTTAGCATTTCATCTTCTAGACTAGAGATGTCAGCTTGTTGTTCACTTTCTTTCAACTCCTCAACATTTGGAATGGAGGAATACATTTCATTATCAGTTTCTTCTTCAACAGTGGGAAGATTATGCCTTTTCAATGCATTCAGAAAAATCTCTTGAGTATCTTCAACTATCTTATCAATCTGACCCAGCATGAGCATATTCATTATGATCTTACTCCTAAAGTCCTCTTTCACTTCTTTGAATATCAGGTTCTTTTGATCTAGAGTAATTTGAGGACACAATTTATTAGCACATGCTCCTAGAGCTCAAAGACTTTTGCTTTTGCATTTCTTTTCTTATTTCTAGAATTTTTGCAAGGCTTTCCAAAATTTTAGAAGTTATTTCAAATAAAGTCTTACTGTAGATATTCAGGTATTTGACTATTGCTTCCTCCAAAACTCTCTTATCAGCATCACTGTAGTGATCATAAAATTTAGTCATTGGCTTCAAGTTTCCATCTACAATAACTGACTTAATGATGTCATCCATAGAAAGAGTAGGCTTCTCAACATAGGTCTCTGTCTTATGCCTTTTACTAGACTTGATGATTGTGGAGGGCTTCTCCTTAGACACTTTAGCAACTTTGGTGACTAAGGCCTTCAACTCCTTAACCTCATCATCTGAGTCAGTTTCTTCTTCATCCACTTTCTCCAAACTGAAATATGTTCTTTTGCCCCTTACCTTTGTCCTTTTTCCTTCCTTATCGGTAGGTTTTTCTGCAGCAGGAGAAGGTAAAACACTGGAGGTTGAACTAGAACTCCTAGTAGTCCTTGCTTTAGAAGTGGATTCCACCGGAACACTTTTCTGTTCTCTGTCTTGTTTCTCCTTCTCAGCTTTCTCTATCCTTTCCCTGTTTTGTCTCACAGCTTCTTTTGTTATGCCAATGCTTTCTGTGTACATTTCAACTTGTCTTTGAATCTTTCTCTTAGATTCAGATTTTCAGAGCTCAACATGTAGTTTCACACTGAGTTCACCATATGTCCCAAATCTTTCAACTATGGTGTCCTTTGGTTTACTCAGAAGGTGTTGAGCATACATATCCAATACTTGCTCATCAACTTCATACCCCATGGGTATGATCCACATAGTTCTTGGTTCAACTACTTCCATTAAACATTGATCTATATCCACCATTAAATAGACTGTATCCTTGTATTTTTTAACCATAGATGGAGGGATTCTTTCCCCTGATTGCATTATGTTCTAAAAATTCTTGAAATATCCCCAAAGAGCAGTCCTTTGGGCATTGGAGTGACCAATCTTGTTCAAGTGCTCTCTTATTTGTATGGCAACAATCTTATCACTGGTCCAACACATGCTTTTCTTGCCAAGTAACTCATTCGTGAAATAGATGAACAAACATAATACCAATTTACCATACTTAAATGTATTCTTCTTGTCCTTTTTGATCTTGTTTAGGTTTTCCATTAGCTAGTCCTGTAGCAACTCACATAGGTAATAGTCAGTATTCTCTATCAACATCTAATAAGTTGTATAGATAGCTATACCAGATACAGAATTCTCCTTGCTGGAATGATATATCTTGTATCAAATCACCATTGATACAAATTTGACATCCGTATTAGTGATGTCATTTATTGTCATTGCCCTTTTATAAAACCTTGAACTGGTAGCAGCAGTTACAGTTTGATTCATTACTGACTTCAACATTGGTAGTCCATCAGATGAGTTCAACCCTTTCACAACTTTGATGGTGTCCTTGGTGATCTTGAAGGGTTTCATTGACTGATGCAGAGGTAGGAGGACCAAAACTATCCTCAATAACATTAACAAATCAAAGAAATAATCCAATTGCTTTGGTCATGTTGAAGAGAACATTAACACATTTTTCCTCCAATTTTCATGAAGATCCAATGGTAGGGGAGAAGGTTATGATTTTTTTCCCAAAACTGTAAACCCTAGGCAGTGTTCAGACCTGCCCTCACCAAAATTGTAATATCTCTCACAAAACTTAATGAAATTATACCAAACCAAAATAATTGTAAACTAGAAACACATATATTTCCATCCATCTATTATATTCATTAATGTGAGGCTGTATCAGGCTGTACCATGCATATTTTCAGATTGCATTTTCAGAAAATTAAACTCTGCAGACCTACCCTCAATAAAAATGCCATAACTTATTCAAATCTAAATGAAATTTGATGCAACAAAAAGAAATGGAAAGTAGACTCAATACTCTTTCCATCCATACCACATTATGGTCATATAAAATCTGTACAAATCTATACCAATATCTGAAACAGTAGTTTAACATTCAGAAATGCAGAAACAAGGGTATCTTTTATTGATATCACATCAAAATGTAACAACCCACATTCTCCAACCTTCTCCCCTCCACCTTCACAAATGGATACAAGGCATTTTAAAGACATTACATCATGACTCTTTAGTTTCTAACTTCTCCAAATGAATGAAACTAACTCAACTACTCTATGACCTTTGGTATTCCATCCTATTGTTCTTTTTTTTTGCATTTTTGTAATATTGCATTGACAACAAATTTAGCAATTACATTTTCAACCTCCCAGAGACCTATTGATGGCTCATTTACATAGGAATTGACCATTACATGACCTATTACAATTCTCTTACATTTGAAGGTTCCATTTTACAAATTTTCCAATTAAATGAATCTAATGAGTAAGGTGCTCCTGCACCATTGACCACATAAACTCATCATGCATTCGACTCAACACATACTAGACCCACTTATCTTCATCGAAGGATGGAAACCCTATAATCTGAATGAAATGTTTATCTTGCAGTGCCTTATACTCAGGTTTAAGGCTGTGAATTTCATCCCTCAGATGATTCTTGAACAAATCTACTAACTTTGAGTCCCCAAACTCATCTATGCTGGCATGAATATAAGCCCTAACATCTTCAACATGCAACACACCATACAAAACACTTGAAAAGGCACCTAATGGATTGACCTGTACTTATTTGTGTGGATGCTTCTTAAACTTTGGCCTAGGTCACTTAGTGATATTTACATCCAGAGGTGTAGCCATTTCAAAAAGATCACAAGTTCAAAGCTTTGCAGAAAAATAACTTTTTTCTCCAGTGGATTAGAGTTAGCTGATGAATTCACCTATCGCACTTTGAATCTTTGAAATCTTAGCTCAAGCACTCTTCTTCTTGTTTTCTTCAAATGCAAAGTGATTCAAATGTTGAATGAATGACATTTTATGCTCCGCAAAACCTAATTCATCATTGTAATAAATGCTCTACCCTAATACATCTAGTTACTCTGTTTCTGAATACTGTCAATCTTCAGTTGCTCCTCAATCAATCGCTTTAGCTTCTATTCTTCTAGAAATTACTTCAATAGATCTTCAATAGGCTTCTTTATCTTCATTCATCATACCAGATCCAGGCACCAACTTACTAACAAGGGGAATTAGATTTTCAATGTAGCTCCCCCTGAGCTAGAGCTCCTGATTCAATTCCAGGAGGAATTATCAGCACCGGATTCTAGTGCGGATCCATTGTCAACATTCATTTCACCTTTCTTCACCCATGATTTGTTCATTTCATTCTGGATCTCATTCACATCAACTTTTCCCTTGCCTTTGTCCAACTTTTGCTCTATTTTTCCTTTACCTGCCTGTGAGTTCTCCTTTTTGCTTCTGCAAAATTTAACAATGTGTCTAGATTTCTTGCAGTTGAAACACACAATCTTATTTTTTTGACAGTTACATGTTGGAGTAGGTTTAGATCTGCATTGTATTGCAAGTAAAACATCTTCCATTGAACACTTGTTCCTTCTTAGGAGGATTCCTTGATCCACTTCTGTATTCGTCAGCCTTATGACCTATCCTTTTGCAATTAAAGCATTGACCATAGAAAGATGATGCATTTTGATTCACTTGACTTCTGCATTGATTATCCCTATGACTATACTTATTGCATTTGAAACAATTGCCATTGAAATATGGATACCTTTGAGCATTAGGTTGTCTTACCAAAGGTCTTCTAGGATTCCTTCTTTGATTTCTTGCTTTAGGATTTCTTTGACCAGATCCAGAGCTTTCACCTTTCTCAAATCCCAGACCATGCTTATCATCTACCTTCTTCTGACTATCAAGCAGCACCTCAAGTTTAGCTGAGCTTATCTTGAATTTCTCTTTATAATCATTTGCAACTAGGTCATGTTTAAGAATGATATTTTGTCTTTCAAGTTCTTCCTCATTGTCCCTGGTTTCTTGTAGATCAAAATCTAGATGGCCAATTATCCTATCCAATTTGCAACATTCTTCTATTTTTTTCTTTTAGAGATTGATTCAATTTTTCCTCAGTCTTCTTCCTTTCCTCAATTTCCTTGGTTACTCTCATCACCCTAGATTCCATCTCATGTTTTAGGAAAACAACTTCTTTTGCTAGCTTCTCACATTCTTTTGTCTTCTACTTCAAGGCCTCATCCATGTCATTGACTCAATTCTAATTTGCTAGCTGATGAAGTAGCTCCCTTCTCTTTTCATTAGAATGGCTCAGTTGTCCTTTTAAGGTCTCAATGAAATCTTTAGCATCTTTAAGGTTCTCTTGTAGACCTCTAATTTCTGCTCTAGACATATCAAGATCATCTAAGGCTACTTGGAGTTGTTGATTGATGCCATCAGAATGCTTGAATGAACCCATTAAAAATACCTTCCCAAATGTTCCTCAAGTTGTTAAACTTCTTCTAAGGAACCAGGCTCTGATACCAATTGTTGAGATTAAGGAACAGTAAGAGGGGGGTGAATTAGTGTTCTGCAAAACTTATTACTTTGTTCCTTTATTAATTTACCACATACATCCAAAAGAAAGAAGCATGAACACAAGAATAGAAGCAGCAAGATCACAACACATGAACACCAAGATTTTTACGTGGAAATTTAGTTAAGGGAAAAACCATCATGGGGCTTAACCCACAAGAAATTTATACTCTATTAAAAGTATTACAAATGGGAAGGCTCATGCCTTTGGGCACACTGCCCAGAGCTCGCTGCTGAAAGAGCTTCACTGCCTACAAATCATTTACAAAAGTTCACTGGAATGTTTGAACTAAGGAATAGCATCTAACAATGCAAGATTATAGCTCTAGTTGAGCTCAACACACTAACTTTGCACACTTCATCTCTCTCTACCATGCTTCACTGCTCTACCATGATCCAGAGCTTAGATATCTTCACATCGCACTTGATTCTACTATACTTTGAACTTATTCCTTCATATTCGTAACTACTCACCTCAAAATGCTTGAACTCATCGATTATATATATCTGCTACATGAAATTGCATCAACTATAGTCAGCCTTAAGAAAAACTTAGACTTTTTAGGAGCACTGTTTTGTTGGTTGAATCCATGCACAAATACCAATGCAGACTAGAACTTATGTATCCAGGGCACCTCACATGTCGGTTAATACCACTGGATCTCATAGCTTACTCAACCAATCACTTCTTTTCATCCGTACAAGGATCAAACACCTGGTCGGCCTATTCTTCACCGAACTGAACTGTCTAACCAAAACCCGATACTCAGATGCTTGTAACTTACACTTCCTTCATCACCAGAGGCTAAAATCTTAGATTTAGGTAACCCTGACATCCCTTAACATTCCCTCAGATCCATAGCACAATATGATTTCCTGTGGAGAAATGCGATCCAAAAAACTAAACCTTGTCATATGCCCTGTTCCTGTCTAACCGGACTTAGACAAATCTGCAATCTAATTTCTTGTATGATCCACTGATGAAATACGAATGTGTAAGACAGATTTAGTTGTCATCAATGACAACATATGACATGCCTAGCAATGTCTCCTGCCAACAAGAATATGCATACATTGTACAAAGTTTTGGAAAATATTTGAAAGGTGTAATAGACTCCTCTCAATAATAAAAGACTAGCAAATTGAGTTATATTATCAAGTAATTTTGTGTTAATTTTTCATGCATATCTTCTTTTTGAGAATTTAGTGTACAAGACTTGGTTTTATTTCAACACTCAAATTGCCACCATTTGTATTTGTCGAACACTTTAGGAAACTGGTGCAGGAGCACCTACCTGACAGCTGGCCTCCATGAGGCAGTTAGTTTATTTTGAGTCTTGTTAATGTTTCCAAGAAGGTCTTATAAGACCAATGCATGTAATAAGGTCAGTTGACCATACTTTACTATTTTTAGCTAGTTTGTTAGGACAGTTGTTATGCTGTGTATTCGGTTGGATCTCCCAGCCACCTGGAGAGATTTCCCAGCCGCTTGGAATCGAGCGGTAGTACTCGCAGGAGGTCCTATTTATGCATGAGGATCGGTTGGTTTTAGATATAGATGTTGAGAAGCTAGGTTGGAGAGAGTGAGACAGAGTACTGTATTTGCATCTTTTGAAATCAATAAAGATCCTCTTTGTGTTCATTTTCTGTTTGATCTCCATTGTGTAATCGAGTTGTTGTTTTGGTGGTTTCATGGATTCGCTGATCCATTCCACCGGTTGATTCGTCGAATCGGTGGAATGGCCATGTACAGTAGGTTAGGGTTTAGTCTACATTTTGTGTTCGTTTGCATGCAGGTGTGCAAGATCATCGTCGAAAGGTGTTGAGGACCCTAGCATGGGTATGTGCTAGGTCGTGCTGGTTGTTAGAGTCTGGAAGATCACCGTAAAAGCAGATCGGGTCATCCCAGGAGGTTCGGCGGATCGAAATTCGCTAAGGTTGGAAAAATTCGTCGCAATGGCATCATCAGGATATTTCTGTGTATATCCTGCAGTTACTTCAGGTGTCATCCGAGTAAGTGGAGATGAGCATGATGCAGTAGTTTGCATTAAGTGAATGTGCATTGGGGTGATCATCATCAGGTGTTGCCAAGGAGGAGCGTATCGGCATAAGGTAGAAGATCGGGTTGATAAAACCATCGCGGGCCGATAATGTTAAGTTTGGCCGACAGCAGGATATTGAAGGAACTGCATGCGACGTCATCATCATCAGGATAATCGTCATCAGGATATCGGGCAGCAGGATATTGAAGGAGCTGCATGTGACATCATCGTCATCAGGATAATCATCATCAGGATATCGGGGTGACGTAAGCATCGAAGGAAAGGTGCATGAGGTTGTCGTCATCAGGATATATGGGAGGAACCGGATGTTCTATATCCTGCTGATGAACATGATGTTGAACATCATGATGATGAAGAAAGAGGTTGGCAGTAAGATGAACAGTGAACATCAGGAGGATGTTTGCGCTTGCCGAATGTGATGATGCTGCCGATAGTCAGATATGATGATGCTGCTGACAGGCAAAAGGTCAAAGGTTTGTCTGTAGGAGGATATCGGTCGGCAGAGAAAATATGATGATGCTGACAGTGTTAAGGGAAATATGATGATGATGATGAAGGGTTGCAGACATCCATGCTGTATGTCAAGGTTTTAGTGTGGATGCCTCTGCATCATAGTGGTATCAGAGCTCAGCAAAAGGTCTGGGCTGTTGTGTGTTGATTCTGTCACTGAAAGGACAGAGGTAGAGGAGTGAGAGGTTGACAAAATGCCTCCGAAAGGTAGTGGTACTCCAAGGGAATTGCAGGAGATGAAGGAAAAACATGCCAGAGAGATGAGGAAGATGAAGGAGCTTGCTGAAGCACTTCAAGCCAGGCTTGTAGCCCTGGAAAAGAACAAAAAGAGGGAAGTGGAAGACAGTGAATCTGAAGAAGATGAAGATACTGTTGAAGAGTATGAAGAGGTAGCTGAAGATCTGGATGCTGAGGACCAGAGATTTGCAAAACTGTTAAAGGCAGTGCAGAGTGAGAAACCTAAGGTAAAGGTTGATGTTGCCAAGTATAATGGAAGTTTGAATGAAGATGAGTTACTGGATTGGATTGCTGCACTTGATAATCACTTTGAAGGTGAAGATGTTGCTGAGGATCAGAAGGCAAAGATTGCAAAGACCAAGTTAGGAGGTCATGCTTTGGTATGGTGGGATTATGTACAATCCGAGAGAAGGAAACAAGGGAAGTCAAAGATCACTTCATGGGATAAAATGGTAGCAAGGATAAAAGGTAAATTCTTGCCTAGGGATTATGAAATTTAGATGTTTAAGAAGCTGCAATTTTTAAGGCAGAAGGAAATGGATGTGAAGACATATACTGAGGAGTTTTATAAGTTGAGTATGAGATCTGGTCATCATGAGAATGAGGTAGAAAAGGTGGCTAGGTACTTGGCTGGTTTGAGATTGAACATACAGGATGAGTTAGTTTTAGCTAACCCTAAGAGTGTGGAGGATTGTTACCAAATGGCAATCAGGATTGAAGAGAAGATGAATAGGACACAAGATAAGTCCATGAGAGGAAGAGGCAACAATATGAGGGGAAGAGGAGCAGCCCCTACAACAAGGCAAAACAATGAGGGTCAAGAAGACACTGGTAAAGGACAGGGACAGTCTGATTTCAGAGGTGGATGGAAAGGTAATAGAGGTAGATTTGGAGGTGGTAGAGGTTCTACTACATTTTCAGGAAAGCATTACACCTGTGGTGAGTTTGGTCATCCATTTTTCAAATGTCCAGAAAGCAAGGGTTCATCATCCAGAAATGATAGAACGAATGACAAGAGAGTACAACTTGTACAAGAAGAGAAAGTAGAGCAAAGTGTGCAGAGTTCAAACACTTATCAAGGAGATTATGGGTATCCTGAGGAGGGAGAAGCATTGATGCTAAGGAGAACTAGTTTGCAGGCATCAAAGGATATGATGCAAAGAAGAGCTCTTTTCAAGACCACATGCAAGAGCAAAGGTAAAGTATGTAAGGTTGTCATTGATACTGGTTCAACAGACAACATGGTATCTCAGGAAATGGTGGATAAACTGAATTTGGAAAGGATTCCACACCATCACCCTTACAAGGCATCTTGGGTGAGTGATAGTTAATCACTTTTTGTCTATGAACAGGCATATGTGGATTTTTAGATTGGAGCATATCATGATAGAGTTTTGTGTGACATTTTGCCCATGGAATGTTGTCACCTACTGTTGGGTAGACCATGGCAATTTGATAGAAGGGTACTGTATGATGGGTATGCTAATACCTACACCATCAAGAAAGATGGGAAGACTATTAGGTTGATGCCATTGCAGGAAGATGCTGCAGCACAGGGGGCAGCCAAAATCATTTTAGTGGGAAAGAAGGAGTTTGTGCAGATGCCTATAGGAGCAGGCATAAAGGCAGTTGAGGACACTGCAGGGAAAGAAGTTGTTAAGGACAACAGGTTGAAGAAAGTTTCAGTTTTGACTGACAGAGGTCAGCAGCAGGTGCAAAAACAGGTTTGCAAACAGCAACCAATTGAGAGGAATGACAAGGATGTTGTCATAGTTGGGACTATTGTTTGTCCTATAAAGGTTGAAAGAAAGACAGAGTTGAACATTGCAGAAGTTCAAGAGGCAGTTCAGACAGAGGTTCTGGTCAGGCAACCTGACAAACACAAGGTATGTGAGAGAAGGGCCTACATTGACAGGCATGAGGATTTACTTGCAGGAAGGCAAGTTACAGTTTAGAAGTCTTGGAGCAGCCAAGAGCCAGCAGAGGACAAAGCTGGAACAGGTCAGAACACTGACATGACAAAGTGTAAAGGTGGAGGACTTCCACAACTAAACTCATGGGACATGAGTTCTTTTCTGTTGGGGAGTATGGTGCAGGAGCACCTACCTGACAGCTGGCCTCCATGAGGCAGTTAGTTTGTTTTGAGTCTTGTTAATGTTTCCAAGAAGGTCTTATAAGACCAATGCATGTAATAAGGTCATGTTGACCATATTTTACTATTTTTAGCTAGTTTGTTAGGACAGCTGTTATGCTGTGTATTCAGTTGGATCTCCCAGCCGCCTGGAGAGATTTCCCAGCCGCTTGGAATCGAGTGGCAGTACTCGCAAGAGGTCCTATTTATGCATGAGGATCAGTTGGTTTTAGATATAGATGTTGAGAAGCTAGGTTGGAGAGAGTGAGACAGAGTACTGTATTTGCATCTTTTGAAATCAATAAAGATCTTGTTTGTGTTCATTTTCTGTTTGATCTCCATTGTGTAATCGAGTTGCTGTTTTGGTGGTTTCATGGATTCCCTGATCCATTCCACCGGTTGATTCGTCGAATCGGTGGAATGGCCATGTACAGTAGGTTAGGGTTTAGTCTGCATTTTGTGTTTGTTTGCATGCAGGTGTGCAGGATCGTCGTCGAAAGGTGTTGAGGACCCTAGCATGGGTATGTGCTAGGTCGTGCTAGTTGTTAGAGTCTGGAAGATCACCCTGAAAGCAGATCGGGTCATCCCAGGAGGTTCAGCGGATCGAAATTCGCTAAGGTTGGAAAAATTTGTCGCAATGGCATCATCAGGATATTTCTGTGTATATCCTGCAGTTACTTCAGGTGTCATCCGAGTAAGTGGAGATGAGCATGATGCAGTAGTTTGTATTAAGTGAATGTGCATTGGGGTGATCATCATCAGGTGTTGCCGAGGAGGAGCGTATCGGCATAAGGTAGAAGATCGGGTTGATAAAACCATCGCGGGCCGATAATGTTAAGTTTGGCCGACAGTAGGATATTAAAGGAACTGCATGTGACGTCATCGTCATCAGGATAATCGTCATTAGGATATCGGGCAGCAGGATATTGAAGGAGCTGCATGTGACGTCATCGTCATCAGGATAATCGTCATCAGGATATCGGGGTGACGTAAGCATCGAAGGAAAGGTGCATGAGGTTGTCGTCATCAGGATATATGGGAGGAACCAGATGTTCTATATCCTGCTGATGAACATGATGTTGAACATCATGATGATGAAGAAAGAGGTTGGCGGTAAGATGAACAGTGAACATCAGGAGGATGTTTGTGCTTGCCGAATGTGATGATGCTGCCGATAGTCGGATATGATGATGCTGCTGACAGGCGAAAGGTCGAAGGTTTGTCTGCAGGAGGATATCGGTCGGCAGAGAAAATATGATGATGCTGACAGTGTTAAGGGAAATATGATGATGATGATGAAGGGTTGCAGACATCCATGCTGTATGTCAAGGTTTTAGTGTGGATGCCTCTGCATCAGAAACACTTGTTTCTAGTTGCACATTTACAACAACCGTTACTAGCATTGATTAGTTAATACTCAAGGGATATTTTAAATATTTTAATTATAATACATGGACATTTGACATGGGAAGCTAATTAATAAAAAGAATATGTATAACATCATAGGAAAGATGGCATCTAATAGTCTAAATCTTTCTTGTAAGACAAGATCTAGTAAATTGGATTACTCAAATAATGTTGCATGTCTGAACTGTTTACTATTTTCTTTCTTGATACCTAACTTTGTACATAGGAGTAGGCACCAATCCATAAGTTTTATTTAACCACAGACTCTACTTCTAAAATGAAAATCACATGGAGAGTAATTTATTTTAATTATTCTTTCACATTGTGCATATTGGTACAAAAGGTTATTATTTTTTTCCATGCATCTTTCACTTTCTACTTGCAAACCTTTGGATTTGTATTTTGTAACTAAGAGATCCCCTCATTATCTTGTTAATGGATAACACAGTATGGACTATTGATAGTCAAATTGGGTTTATATTTGTTAGATTCCATGGAACCGCTTAGGCACATGCAGGGCTTAAATTTGACAGTCAACCTTGCATGTCAAGCAATTTTTGTATGACAGTTATCTATTCCATAGTACCTTTAAAATACTATGACATACATGAGTATAAGTAAATTATATAAAAAACAAATATATTTATCATCATATTCCTATATAAATTTTGATAGTTTGTCTAAAATCTCTCCTTTCATATGATACAGTCTTTTCAAAATTTCAATTGTATTTTACAACTAAAATGCTTAAATACAGCTATACAACTGTCAAATTTAAGCCCTGGGTAGAGGCATCTCATACAAAACCAAAAACAAAACATTGCATAATATCAAGTGTTTTTGCAGGATATGCAAAAAATGGATTTATTGACAAGGCTTAAGAAACTTTCAAGGAAATGAAATTGGCAGTTGTAAACCCAGCATCCTCTCTGCTTGTGCCAAAATGGGAGCTCTAGAATAGGGCATGACCATCCATCAAAGCATAATGGAAGGGGAATTTTTGTTAGATATTATAGTTGGAAATACTCTAGTCGACATGTATGGAAAATGTGGAAGCATAGACAAGGAACTACAAGTTTAGTGGATGAGGATTGCACATGCTTCAATCATATGAGTAACCCTTATTTTATTACACCTACAATTAATTAGTATGTGTGCATGGTTGACTTTCTTGCCCGCATTGGCTATCTTGAGGACACCATAAACTTTATCATTAAGATGCGAGTGAAACCTATGGTAGTTGCGTGGATGTTGTAGCATTGATACAAAACTATGATATAAACTATGAAGATTTATTACACATTCCCAGCATGCATATGATATTACGTGATTAGGGTTTATGCAAATCAAATGTAGGTGGGTATAGTTTATATATTCGAATGGTGCACGTGGGTGTTGTAGAACAGTAGAGTACCTGAAGGTGGTAGTGCAGTGTAGTGTTGGCTGTCCATTCTGAGGTCGCTGTCCGTCGTGGGCTCCAGGCGAAACACTCCAAAACTATATCAATCTAGGTGAAAATTGTTTGGAATTTAGGTGTCTCAACCTTGGTAATTCCTTGTATCATTTTCATTGTATTTATTTATTTATTGCCCATGTTGTAAATTAAATTGTAAATTCATATTGTCATCTTGTGGGATGTGGCACGGTGATGTGTCATCCTACATGGAAGATGACAACTTGTAATTTGGTCCTCACATGAGGAGAAGGGCATCTTACTTTGCGGTAGGAATATTTTGCCATGTGTCAGCATCTTGGATGTTGTGTAAGGGAATATTGACCGTAACGGTCATGACAGATTCCTATGATGAAGTTATGACATCTAAGAGTCAGAAATAGGAGATTCTATGACAGGTGAAGACATGTGTTGAAAAGCATCTTTGAAAAAGGCATCTTTGGGTACCCCAAGGTCGACTATGACATGTTGTAAGATTATATGCTATTTATAGCCTGTGTATGATAGATTCTCTTACAATTGTAAGTTGTAACGGCTATGACAGATTCTATGATAGTTGTAAGAGCATCTGTCATAGCCCATTTTGGAAATAGGTGACCTCTTTGGGATAGGGTGTGTGGACAAGTGTCAGAAGCATCTTACAATGTTGACCAAGTGTCCATAGGTGTGGGTTTTGGACCATAAGGCCAAGTTGGATGCCCATTCCAAGATAGAGGCAATTTTGCCTTGTATTTTCTATAAAAAAAGGTGCTTGGAGGAGGAGATGTATTACAAGTTTGATAGGTACTGTTATGCTGCTAGTTTTTCTCTAGATATGAGTGTTGAAGACTCCTGAGAGCTTACATTGTAAGTGTATTGTAAACCATTTCAATTTTGTTAATACATTGTGCAGGTTTTGGAGTGTGGGCTTTTTCACTCAATACGGGTTTTCCCCACGTATATCTTGTGTCTCTTTTCTTCTATCTCACTTTCTTGTTTATGTGTTTGCTGCAATATCTATGTTATCTCTATTAGTGGGTTTAACATTTATGTAATAGAAAGGATAAAATTGAATTTGTGATCTCCTCCCCTCATTAGATTAGTGTAGGAAGCGATTTCCGCACACCAAGCTTCCTTTCAAAAATGACAATTTAGCCTTTTTTTTTATTTTTATTTTCTTTGGTTATGCCCGAAACCTAACCGAGTGTAAATGTATTTTTGATAACTGAGAGGGGAGGGGTGAATCAGTTATCTTAATAATATGACATTCTTTTCTTCTTTAACAATTAGAGCAATATCAAAGAATATATATCAATGGAAGAAAAAATAAACTCAACACACATGACACAATATTTTTGACGTGGAAAACCCTTTTAAGGAAAAAACCACTGGGTGATTAACCCAAGATTGTATTCTCTGTTAGAAGAATAGAAAGAACAAAATGGCACTTGCCAATTAGGGTTCACTGCCAGAGCACACTGCTCACAAGAGACTCACTACCTACAATAGTTTATACAAGGAAACTAGGTACTTGAACTGATGAGAAGCATCCACATGTGCTTAGGTTCAGTTTCGGTTAAGCTCAATATACTGATCTACTACACTTCATTCTTCCTCTTCTTTAGTGTTGTTGTCCTGTCACATATCGGGCTTGCCTTACTACTTTCACACTGTTCTTCTTCTTTTCTTTGCACTTCACAATACACCACACACACCTTCATACTGAAATCAATCTGGTATATATATCTGCACCAAGGATTTCAACAACTTTCTAGTCAGCATTTGGAATACTTCAATATTTTCTCAAACTCTGATCTATCAGCTGAATCCTTTCTTACCAAGTGATGTGTATCAAGGAGATGCTTGTAGAAGTCATGAATCATGTCAGCCAATCATGAATGATACCTCAGGAAGCTTGATCACCATCAATATCTTATCAGGATTAAGGTCTGATGCTCTGTCGGTCAGTTCTTCCTTAGTCTACTCTGCCAAACAGGAATCCAATACTTAGGTGCTCGTATCTCTTCACTCTTTCTTCACCAGAGGGTCAATCCCTGGAATCTATCAGTCAAGGTACGCCTCTTGACTTCTCCAAGTTCA
Organism: Cunninghamia lanceolata; assembly: GCA_027924645.1. Classification (NCBI taxonomy): domain Eukaryota; kingdom Viridiplantae; phylum Streptophyta; class Pinopsida; order Cupressales; family Cupressaceae; genus Cunninghamia; species Cunninghamia lanceolata. The sequence goes on from BSBN01000892.1 coordinate 2,433,031, forward strand.
TACTTTGTTGAGATACTTGCTCTGAGAGATCCGGACCTGGCTACATGCTCTGTTCTTGGTCACCGGACCAAAATACTTTTCAATCTGACTTCTGGTATAGACACACCATGTCCTGCGGATGTGTGGGATGGAATTTGTTGCCATCAATGACAACACTCATGAAGTTACACAGTGTGTCTTTCCAACAATCTCCCCCTTTGGCATTGATGGAAACACTTAGTAAAAAATGACTAAGTGTCACACTGGACTCCCCCTTGGCTGATGCTCTATTCTAATGTACATTTTACTGGAGCTCCCCCTTAGCTAGATTCTACATTTTTCACTGCTACTCACTCCCCCTTTGACATCAATGGCAAAGGGTAGAATCCACACACCAAAAATCCCAAAAAATCCAACTAAACTGAGCCACATAAGTATATATATATACAAGTTATACTTACATATACTTAAGTATATCTGCAAAAGTATTCTTCAACTGTACAACTTATATCATCTAACTCTACTTCATCCTATCCAAAATTGAGATGTGACCACTCAACAAGAATGCAAAAGCTTCTGCCTTCTTAAGATCTGTCAGATCATTGGTCCAGGCTATGGTCTGAGCATCAGTTAGGGCCTCATGCACGGCCTCTAACTTAGGGATAATGATCCTTCTAAGTTCACTTAAACTACCTATTATGTTTTTCTTCTCCTTATCAAGCTTCTTTATTTCATTTATGACTGCAATAGTCTGACACTCTTGATTTATTAAGGAAGAGGAGAGAGGATCAAAACTTTGAGATAAACTTAACAGTTTATCCTCTTGCTCTTTTACTTTCTTCTCAATATCCTTGGTCACTTTAGGCCAAGATAAACAAAATTTATATATATATATATATATCTGCCATCTTTAAGAGCATTTTCTAACCTCTTTATCCCAATATCCATAACTCTCCTATCATTTGTTATTAGACCCTTCACCTCAGAGAATCTCTTTCCCAAAAAAAAATTCCAGACTCTATCTTCAGCTGACATCTCCAAAGAGTCAAAATGTGTGCTAATTGAATTGACAAGAGATTTTAAGTTACCAGATAAGGAGGCCAAAAGATCCTTCTGGAAGGATGACATGATTTTCTCCAATACACTGGATGTAATCTCAATTAGCTCACAGTCTTCCATGTGAGACTTCAAAAGTTTTTCTTTTACCTTTACATGGGCAAAGGATGCTATCTTCATAGTCTAAACCAAGGAGAGGGAATCAAAATTGAATGGTCCTTGAAGCAGTTCTAGTTCATCAATTTCCATCATTTCTTTGGTTAAGAAATCTTTAACTACTTCTGTTGTGTCTCTTGCTAGAGATAGAGTTTTCTTCCCTTTTGCAGCCTTAGCACTGTCATCTGTGGTCTTCTTTGTTTAATCTTCTTCTCTTCCCTTTACTTGTTCTTCTTGACTAATGCTCTCTTCTTTTCTTTCTTCTCCTTCAATTCCAGAGTATGCAGGAGGATCCATAAGAGGATCGTCTTCTTCTTCATGAACTTCCTCTTCTAGAGCAGAGGAATCTAAGTCCTTATCTTTCTCTTCACTTGTCTCCTTTGCTTCTTCTACCACTGTCTCAGTAGATTCTTCTTTGTCATTCATGGGTGAGGGTTCATCACCTAGGTCCTCTATAATAGGAATATTAAATCTTGTGTATGCATTCCAAAGGATGTCTTATGTTTCTTTTGCCACTTTGTTAGTCTCTCCAAGCATAAGCTGATTCATTCTAGCTTTGCTCCAGAACTCATCCTTGCAATCTTTGAAAATCATATTCATTTGTTTCTAAGTGATTGAAGCATAGAGCTAAATAGCTATCTGTTCCCAGATCTCAAGGTCCTTTGCCTTGGCATTGTTCTCCCTTATTTCTAGTTCCTTCTCTAAGCTTTTGGGAACTAGAGATATGATTTCAATAAATGCCTTATTATAGATATTCAGATACTTGACTGTAGCTTCTTGCAAGATCTTCTGGTCAGTTTCATTATATTCATCATAGAACTCAGTCATTGGTTTTAGGTTGCCATCCACAGTGATTGATTTGATGATATCATCAATGCGGAGAGTAGGTTTTTCAACAAATTCTTTTGCCTTCTCTCCTTTGCCTTGACCAGTAGAGGGTTCACCGATTGTTTTCTTCTTCTTCTTCATTTTCTTTGCTTCCTCATCTGTCTCTGTGTCTTCATCATCCTTGAGGCTTGTGTATGATCTTGTAGCCTTTGTCTTTGTTCTCTTTTCTCCTTTACCAGATGATTTTACTTCCATTTTTTATGCCTTTGAACTCTTAGAAGTGGTAGGTGTAGAGCTCTTAGAAGATTTGGTCTGAGAGGGGGCTTCTACTAGAGTACTTTCTTTTTCTACTTCTTCCTTTTCTTTCTCTTCCCTTTCCATCTTCTCTCTGTTGGCATCAACTGCCTCATTTGATATTCCATGTCTTTTGGCAAATTCTTCTACTTCCTTTCTTACTTTTCTCTTAATCTCAGGCTATCTAAGTTCAACATGAACTTTTACACTTAGCTCTTGATAAGTTCCAAACTTTTCTGCCTTAGGATCCTTGGGCTGACTCAGCATGTGTTGAACATGTAGCTTTACAATTTTCTCATCTACTTCATACCCCATTGGTATGATCCAGACTATCCTTGGCTCCACTACCTCCATTAGGCATTGATCAGTGTCTACCATGAAGCACATTGTATCTTTGTACTTCTCAACCAATGATTGCGAATTCTTTCTCTGGTTTGCATCATATTTTGAAAATTCTTGAAGTAACCCCAGAGTAGTGTATTTTGTGCCTTGGCATCACCAAGCCCATACAAATAATCCCTGATCCGGGTAGCTCATTCATGTAATAGAAGAATAGGCAGAGTATCAATCCACCATATTTGAAAGAATTCTTCTTATCCTTCTTTATCTTTTGCAGATTCTCCAAAAGTTCGTTCAGAAGGAGCTCACAGAGATCATAGTCAGCATTCTTTCTTAACATTTCATAAGCAGTGTAAATTGATGTTTCGGATACAGAATTCTCTCTGCTAGAGTGATATATCTTGAAGCCAATTATCATGGTGGCAAACTTGATATCTGGATCTGTGATATCCTCAATTGTCATATCTCTTTTATCAAATTTAGATCTAGTAACCTCACTCACAATTTAATTTTTGACTGATTTGAGAGTAGGTAACCCACCAGATGAGTGCAATCCGGTCACCTCCCTAATGGCATCCTTTGTGATCTTAAATGGCTTCATCAACCATATGAAGTTGTCATGCACTCTGCTTAGAATATACTGGACCCATTCATCTTCTACAAAATAGGGGAAATGAATACATTGTCCAAAATGCTTGTCCCGGATGGCTTTGTACTGAGGTTTGAGTTCAAATGATTCATCTATTAGCTGCTTATGATATATATCCATCAGCTTGGATTCCCTGAATTCCTCTATATTCACATGAATGTATGCCCTAACGTCTTCAACATGCAAAACCCCATGTGGAATGCTAGAGAATGTGCCTAAAGGATCAACTTCTAGGGATTTATAGGGATGTTTTCTAAATTTTGGGCACGGGTTATCAGTGATCTTCACAACATTCAGAGTAGCCATCTTTCAAAGATTCAGAGAGAGAATTTCAAGAGTGAAAAATACCTTTTGCGCTTCTTAGGGTTCACGATATGAGCCAGATTAGATTGCTAGAAGAATCGACTACTGCGGTTGATCTTTGAGAAGATTGAGACAATTTGTTGCATAGCTCCTTTTCTCTTTTTCTCGAGTGCAAATGTACAAATTATGAACAAAAGAACCCTTTTATTTCTGCACAAACCCTAATTTCATTTTGCGATAAATGCACAACTTAAGTCATTCTGGTTGCCTTGTTCTCCTTGTTCTAAGAAGGATTTTTTCCGGATCACTAAGATGCACTTAGAGTTATTCTCGGTGATTATTTACAATCTATCTTCCTTTCTCTAGTCATTTCATTTATCTGCAAATCAAGATTCCTCAATTTTGAATCATACCGGACCTAACTGTGAAAATCCTATTCTTAGCGGATGACTGTTAAACCAGATCAATCTTGGTAGATTAACCTCTTCTAAATTTCTTACAGATCTTCCATATCTTTACCAAGGCTTATATAGATGCTTCTCTGAGAACTCTTTAATCCGCAACTTTCCATGTGCCAATTTCACGCACCAATTGACTGGCTAGGGGAACTTGTTTTCTTTTGAGACTCCCCCTGAGCCAGAGCTCATCTATTTAGTTTCTGAAAGGAATATCAGCATCAGATTCTGGTGTGGATCCATCCACAACATTTTCTATACTCCTCTTCACCCAAATCTTGTTCATCTCCCTTTGAATTTCATCCGCATTTGCCTTTCCTTTTCCTTTGTCTTGGTTTTGATTATGATGCACCGGACCCTTTTTGTCCTGATTCTTGCTTCTGCAGAATTTGGCAATATGACTAGATCTATTGCAATTGTAGCAGACAACATTTTGTTGCATATTTGACTGATATCCTCTGGATCTGCACTGATTAGCCATATGTCCCATTCTGTTGCATGCAAAGCATCTACCATTGAATGAATTGTTCATTTACATATTTCTACACTCATGAGATTTGTGACCATACCTTTTGCAATTGAAACACTGTCTGGAGAAGGATGAATTAGTCTGATTCATTCTTCTTTTGTACTAATTTACTTTATGACCAAAGTTATTGCAATTGTGACAGTATCCATTGAAGGATGAATATCTTTGAGCATTTATTTGCCTTATCTGAGGTCTTCTAGGTCTGTTCCTTAGATTTCCTAATCCAGAGTTCTTCTGACTTGATCCGGAGCTTTCACCTTTCTCATACCCCAAGCCTTGCTTGTCATCTACCCTCTTTTGGCTTTCAAGAAGAACTTCAAGCTGAGCAGAGCTTATCTTGAATTTTTCTTTGTATTCATTTGCTGTTTGAAGATCCCTTTTAAGAGTGAATGTCTAATTCTCAAGTTGTTCTTCATTGTCTCTAGCTTCTTCAAGATCAGATTCCAGATGCCTGATTATTCTATCCATTTTGTGGTAGTCTTCTGACTTCTCCTTGAGAGATTATTTTAGATTATCTTCAGTCTTTCTTTTCTTTTCAATTTCTTGGGTGAATTTCATAACTCCTAATTCCATTTCATGTCTTACCATAATGATCTCTTTTGATAGCTTCTCACATATTTTGTTCTTCTCATTCAGATATTCATTAGTATCATTGGCTTCACTTTGACTTGCTAATTGCTAAAGAAGTTCCTTTCTCTTTTTCATAGAGATACTCAGTTTCTCCTTTAGTTCATTTATGAAATCATCAGCTTGTTTGAGTCTTTCTCTCAAGTTATTGACTTCAAAGTGAGATTGCTCAAGATCATCAAGGGCAGACTAAAGTTGTTCTCTCATACCATACATATCCATTTGAATTCCTAGATCTTCCTCAAGTTGTTAGGCTTTGTTTGGAGGAACTTAGCTCTGATACGAATTGTTGATAACTGAGAGAGGGGGTGAATCAGTTATCTTAATAATATGACTTTCATTTCTTATTTAACAATTAGAGCAATATCAAAGCATATATATCAATGGAAACAAAAATAAACTCAACACACATGACACAATATTTTTGACATGGAAAACCCTATTAAGGGAAAAAACTACAGGGTGATTAACCCAAGATTGTATTCTATGTTACAAGAATAGAAAGAACAAAATGGCACTTGCCAATTATGGCTCACTGCCCGAGCACACTTCTCAAAAGAGGTTCACTATTTACAATAGTTTATACAAGGAAACTAGGTACTTGAACTAATGAGAAGCATCCACATGTGCTTAGGTTCAGTTCTAGTTAAGCTCAATATACTGATCTACTACACTTCATTCTTCCTCTTCTTTAGTGCTGTTGTCTTGTCACATATCGTACCTACCTTACTGCTTTCACACTGCTCTTCTACTTTTCTTCATACTTCACAATACACCACACACACCTTCATACCGAAATCAATCTTGTATATATATCCACACAAAGGATTTCAACAACTATCTAGTCAGCATTCAGAATACTTCAATATTTTCTCAAACTCTGGTCTGTCGGCTAAATCCTTGCTTACCAAGTGATGCGTATCAAGGAGATGCTTGTAGAAGTCATCAACCATGTTGGCCAATCATGAGTGATACCTCAGGAAGCTTGATCACCATCAATATCTTATCTGGATTAAGGTCTGATGCTCTGTCGGTCAGTTCTTCCTCAGTCTACTCTGCCAAACAGGAATCCAATACTTAGGTACTCATATCTCTTCACTCTTTCTTCACCGGAGGCTCAATCCCTAGAATCTATCAGTCAAGGTACCCCTCTTGACTTCCCCAAGTCCGTACTTTACTGAGATACTTCCTCTGAGAGATCCAGACCTGGCTGCATGCTCTTTTCTTGGTCACCAGACCAAAATACTCTTCAATCTAACTTCTGGTATAGACACACCATGTCTTGCATATGTGTGGGATGGACTTTGTTGCCATCAATGACAACACTCATGAAGCCACATCGTGTCTCTTGCCAACACGTATCACCTGATAAGGTTCTGCTAGGAAATGTACAATCACGTAGGCACCACATAGGTGCAACATAGTTTCGGGCATAACTAAACTGGGCATAAATAAATCATGTATAAATGATCTTCTTAGAATTATTTATTTAGCCAAAAGTGTGACACACTATTGTGCTTTTATCCCTATATGATTCTATAACACTCTAATGATAGGTATAAGTGCTGAAGTCACCGATTTGGAAATGAATGCGCAAGCATGGCTCTGATACCATGTTGGAGTAGTGAAGATCAACAAGCACAAATAGCATTACCTTCCACAACTGAAAAATGGAGCACAAAAACCTATCATAAATAAATAAAATTGTATAAAATACAAAAAGAAGCCTTGCATAAATAGGTAAGGAAGAGGAATAGGAAGGTAGGAATCAACTACTGACTACCCCTACAAGTATGAAACACTTGTCTAGCTCACATGCCATGTGTGAGGGCAAGTGGCAAGCCAAAATGAAAGAAGTGTCTCATATATATGAGGACACGTGTCTTCACCACATGAGGTGAGACAACTTTCTAAAAAACTAAGTAAACTTAAGGTTATGTGTGAATAGGACTTTGACTATGTAGACTAAAAACTAACTAGTTAGATAAAGCCACAATTTACACTAACAGATGGTCTTGAGCCCATCACTAGAATTACGAAAAAAAAAATACATATCTTAAAAGGTTTATTCTTTGTAACATCCCTTAGACAATACACATAAGTTTTGTGGAAAAAATACTAAATTCTTTTATTACATTTAACTCAATGTTTATGACTGGTAGGGATATGTACAAAGTCTATGAACACAACTAAAAAATGGCTTGAGATGATAATACATGAACAAAAATAGTTAACATAGAAACCTAAGTTGAACATTGTGAACACATATGTAGGAGATTGTATGTAATTCAAAACTAATACGAACACTATGTGTTGTTATGATTAAAAAATCATTTACCTTGCAAATCATATGTACATTTTATTTGTTTCCAACACTCTTGAAAAGTCTCCTAGGACACCTATGGTGTAACTGAAAGAATTAATTAGAAATATAGATTACTATATTCAATGCATTACTTGTCATATGCATTCATGAAAGAGGTGGAGGACAAATGTGGTGGTTATTTTTGACATTGGACTCATTTATGGTATTTCCCAATTCTTGGTGCTAGGATTGATGAATGTAATCTTTTTATGATGGATGGGACTTGTATGCATTTGCCACTCCATTTTGGAGTGCTACATTTGAGGATGTGGGTGAAAGAAAGAAGATCAGTACAAATTTCACGCAAATCTTTTGTGGATGGAAAATGTCGATTGGAAAGGGAGTCCATTTAGAAACGAGCTCTCATTTATGATTGGGCATTTGAAGCCAAACATGCACTCATTATGAAATGGGCGCTCGTAAATGGAAGGGGTACCCATTTTTGAAAACTATATTTTTTTTACAAAAATAGGTATGTGGCTTCATTTTAACAACCACACACCATGAAACAGTAGGAGAGAAGATGTCAAGAATGTTTACTTGCATTGCGTAACCCCACCACCCACCTCTAGAACATCCCTACCTCCTCTAGATCAACTATCAGCTATGCCAAGTTGGTTATCATTCCTTTTCTGTGGTTTTTCATTTTTTTTAAAAAAAAATTTAATTATTTTTCACAATCTTAAACTATAAATGTTAAACCCTAAACTAAAAACACTAAACCCTAATTCATAAACTGTAAACCCTAATTCATAAACACTAAACCCTATTTCATAAACACTAAACTGTAAACCCTAATCAATAAACTAGGGTTTTATAGAACTTCTAGGGTTTCTTTTATATAAGCTTAACAATAAACCTTTAGCAATGATATTACATGTAATTTATGGACTTGTATAAGAATATAAAGTTTAGACAATTGTCATAGGTTGATCCTATGGGTCAAAGAGTCAGAGAGCTATGAGAATGTCCATATTCATATGGCTTATAAGGTATAATAGAATCTTATCAAGTTTTAAGGATTCTCATACCAACCACAAAGAATGTCAAAGTTACCCTAGGACAACTAACTCATGTCACTTGATAGAATTTTATCAAGTTTAAGGATTGTCATAACAACCACTAAGAATGTCAAAGTTACCCTAGGAAAAAAACTAAATCATGTTACTTGATAACCTAGAGGATTGTTATCTAAGGTCAATTAGGATCACTTAACCAATGTCAAGATCCAAATCATCTAATAAGATTGTCATTAGGATGGGGAAAAAAGAAGATAGTCATAACATGATAAGCTAGTCATCAAGGTCCTAACAAAGTTCATTGCACCATCATTTAAATCTTAACACTACCTCAACAATTATATGACTTAGAAGGACTATCACATCTTGAAAAATGAATCTCTTGTCCTTTCTATGGACTATTATGCATAAACATCCAAAAGATTTTTCACTAGAAGAAAAGGACCATAAGACTACCACAATAAGGATAGAGTTGTGTTATCCACAATAAGAGATGGCAATAATCCTAAACTAAGAATAGAAGAAAATTAACAATCAAGAGACTATCATTAATGATTGTAATGAGCATGTTAATGGAAAATTAGTTGTCGTATTAGTCATAATGCTATCCTATTATTTATACAAAAGAACATATAGCAATGAGAGGATAGTCATTGGAGAACCTATCTCAATCCTATAGTCAAGGACAGTCCCATCACACCAATAGATCTACCTCTTCCAAGGGACAAACATTTCAACCATATAATGGAAAGACATTGATATGTATCCTATAGACACAATCATTTAGTCATGTTGTAATCCTCTCTCCAAATTATGCAGCACCTAAATGGTGTTTGGATCAGCTTCACTTGGTCATACAAAAACCATTTGTAAGATGACATGTAAAGCACACACATGGGAAAAGGGATAAAATGGAAACACAAGTTTAGTAAGGAGTGGCCTATTCTAAAACCCGTAATATCTTGACAGGCTTCTTAGGACTTGAATTTAGGATACTATATAATATTTGTAAAGAGTTATGGCCACATAAAAAAGTTGTCCATGAACTAGGGTTTCATTGAACTTCTAGGGTTTCTTAAATATATAGGCTCAACAATAAACCTTTAGCAATGATATTTCAAAATCATTTGAAAATTTCTATATATACCTTGAACTAGTTATACACTATATGCCTGTTCTTCTAGTCTTCATGGCTTTCAATGTTCCTAATAAGTCTCATAGTCCCAGCTTAACCATTTGTAAAACTCTCTCCATGAAGCTAAAAACATACAAATTAGACACAACAGTCCTAATATATTTTTGTAGACCTAACCTAAAGGACTTATTAAAGCTAAACCTAAAACCCATAAGTCACTTTCAAACCTAAATAATAATTACAAGTGGTGATGAAGAATTTTCAACAAAACAAGGCTAGGGGTGACAACTTGAGGCTTAATAAAGGGGTAAAGGGGACAACAACAATGAAAAACATAAAAAAAAAGCTGAGTACATAGGATGGGTTCAAAAATTGAATAAAATAAAACACTTAGGAATGATAAACATAGATTAGGAACAAAATAGGAAATGGTAACATGGGTAGGGAATGGCAAAGGCTAGGATTTTTGCAAAAAGGGTCAAGATGACATGTAAAGAACTCACATGGGAAAATGGACAAAATGCAAACACAAGTTTCTTCTAGTGTTCATGGCTTTCAATATTCTTGATGAGTCTCATAGTCCTAATTTAATCATTTATAAAACTCTTTTCATGAAGCTTAAAACCTTCAAATTAGACACGACAATCCTAATATCTTTTTGTAGACCTAACCTAAATGACTTATTAAACCTAAACCTAAAACCTAAAAGTCACATTATTATGTTTAAATCTTTAATTTAAACATATCCATCTATATATAACATGGATTAGGAACAAAATAGGAAATGGTAAAATGGCTATGGAATAACATTTATGCTATACTTTTTTGCAACAAGGGTCAAAATGACATGTAAAGCACACACATAGGAAGAGGGATAAAATAGAAACAAAAGTTTAGTAAGGGTATATGTAAATTACAAATTATATTATACGTACATACATGATGAACTTAGTGATACATTGATTGATAGAGCTAAAAAATGGTTTAATTCATGTCATGATTCTTACACATTCTTTCATGCTAAGTTGTCGCGAATTCATTTATTGATTACTTTATTCTTAAATCTCTATACCATGTTTTAGTCATGCATGATTCTCACATTCACCCCCTATAAAAATAGGCAAAGATATATTTATGGAATTAAACATAAGTTTCGATTTACATTTTCTAACTTTTACTTTTTCTTGGAAAAGGTCACTTGGTTGAATGCATGTATATATGTATATTATTATGTAAAATTAAATGCTTTAATGCATTGTTTAAACCATGCAAATTTACATATTTCCAAGTTTTCAATTTATACATGTATTTAAACACATGTACATGCAATTTAATATATATATTTTCAATTCCTAATTCAATTTTAATTATTATTTTTGTAATTGCAATTCTACTTCTAGACCCAATTTGTACATATGGCTGATCTCCCCAAGACCCCAACTGCACCCCCCCTCACCACCACCCAATGATTGATGAGAATATACCAATATTGCAAGAAAAAATTAATTTCTTCCAAAACCAAATCCAAACTCCACCACACATTTCATTGTTTGCATCTATGATGCAAACTATTATTGATTCAGTGAGAGCTATTCACACTGATCTAGACACATTCTGCATATGGCAAGAAGAGAGGAGGTAGTTTTACAAGGATGGCCTCTCGTATAAAGAGATCAATGATTTACATATTGCAAAAAATATCGTTGTCCCATTTTTCATTGATCCCTCCACATGCCAACAAATACCACCAAATAATAAGAGAATTTCAATAAGATAGTGCACACATCAGCAGATAGCTAATAACTTTTGGGAGAGGTGCCATCCACCACATGCTAATTATGAGGTCCTCTTTTTATTTATTTTTTAAATTATAGACAAAGTTTGTGATGGGCTTAAAGCCTAATTATTTTGATATGAGATCATTTCAAGGTGTGGGTGGTGGAATGCCACAACATAGACCAAGGGCACGTGTTGATCCAAATTGACATTTTCCCCTATATCTATTGCCCCTTCTCCACCCTCTGTTTGTGTGCCCTTTCATCAACACACAATTGTCTTGGCACTTAGAGAATTATCATTCTCTTAGGAAACTTAACTAACCAAGCTACCTACTTGGTAGATGAATTCAATCTTGGAGAGCCTGCAGAGCCTAGAGGAGCATCTGGTGTTGGTCCTACCACCTCACAGCCATTAACACCACTGCATTCTTTTCCAAATTGTAATTATCCATGTTTTGGTCCTAGATATGCTTCAGAGGAGGAGTCCTTTTTGGCTACATTATTCACTCCTATGGACTCGGTATGTATGCCACATTTAATAAAATAAAATTTAATATATAAATTAATATAGATCCAATTATCAATTATCAATCTTTTTAATAAATTTTAAATATATTAAACATGTTGATTCATACAGATGACTCCATCAGCTACTATCGCTTCATTATGGTTGGACTATTTAGTGTCAACAACTATAGAGATGGGTAGACCTTATATGGTCAAGGTATAAAAATTAGTCTCTAGAGATTATTTAATTGGATATTTATTTTAATAATTATAGAATAATATGAAAATGTGATGCACCTTTTTTTTAATTTAAAGCAGACGGGAGGTCCTAGTACTTTTGTGTCAAACCAACCAAGTCATCCAAGACAACCACCATCATCTATGTAGGAACCTGATTCATATTCCATGGTTTGTAGCTTAAAATTGTACATTTTTAGTTTACATTTGAATTTCTAGTATAATTTCATGATTTTAAATTCTTCTTTCAATTTGAATTTGCATGTATACATGTACATATATATGCAGGATGAGATTAGTATAGGTGTAGGCTCAATTAATCCTACCATTGGTGAGCCTGCACAGATGCACAAGTCATCTGTCATATTCCAACCTATCCTATAGTTAAACCCTATGTTATTTCAAAGTCTTTTATATCATTCAACCTTGAATTTTATATTTATACTCTAGCCTAATTCATAATTTATTGAAACATAGGAATTGGTGACACAGACCTTTACTCTACCAGAATCAGTATCTGTTACAAACAAGCATGACAGGAGAGATGATGACCCTGTTGTGGTATGCTTAGACATTTTCAAGTTTAGATTTAAAATTTTAATTTGATAGTTTGGTTTTAAATATTTGATTTAAATAATTTGTATGTAGTTTTGACATTAAAAATTGATTTGAAGCTTCTTTTTTCTTGTACACAATATGAGCCGCCCTCTGAGTCACGTGGAACCAAAAGGTGTCTTGAAATGGATCATGCTCAAACTTAGGGAACACATATGTATTATAATATTTAATTCATGTGGATTTTATGACTATTTCAATATTGACTAGACATAGACTCTGACTATTTCACTACTTTTTACATGGATTGTTATTATGTCAGTATTTATCTCATAGACTATTTCATCTATTTCATAGAGTATTTTAGTATTTATTGAATGTCCACAATATGCATCTATATTCAAACTTTTGTTTCATATCTCATATTTAATACTTCAAATTATCATGTGTTTAATTGTAAAATTACAAACTACTAATTCTAATTAGATAAGAGGAAAATTTCACATGGATGGGCATTTGTGTTTGAGAGATTTATGTTTGGTCCAAAATATAATAAATTCATTTATTTCAAATATTAATTCGAAAAACAATTCACATCTAGGAGTCATGTCTAGACAAATTAGTCTAATAAGTTATAAATTGGAATGGAATTATCTCCAGTTGAAAAGAGGCCGAATAAGTCAATCTTGTTAGAAATTTAGTTCATTTGTGGATAACTAATTTTTTTGTTCTTAAATAATGATTTCATTTAAATTAATGAACTACATAGATCATAAGATGAACAAGTGTAGCTAGATTGACTATATTACTAGGTGCATTTCAATTCACTAGGGGGAATACACACTAAGTTATATTTGGACATTTTGAATCTAATATTGACTTTGTTGAGCTAATGAATAAATAATTAGAAAGTCTATGAAGGCAATTGATCATGGGCACTAAATCTTAAAAATATTTATTTATTGAAAGTTAAGTTATTCTAGTAATTTCTATGGTTCTTCTTGGATTTACACGAGTCAAATGTTGGGAGGTTAAATAATTGAGTTAAATCTTTAGGGAAATTTCATTGATTATATATGTCAAGCCTAACTATGTTTAATCAATGTATTTAATTTATTAAACATTTATTAGATACAGACTAGGTTGGATATTTATAAAGACTATCATACAAGTGCATAATTACTAATATTTGTTTTGTATAACTCTATGCTTTAACTAAGTTTATTCTTTGATTGCTTAATATGTTCTTGACATGTTGGGTTAGAAGTACTTTTCATAATTTATATTTGGACATATTAGGGCCTTTATAGAAAAATAGAGAAATACCTACCCTTTAAATTTACAAAATAAAATGAAAATTAACTTTGTTGAGCTAGAATGAATATAAATAATTGGGAAGTATATGAAGGCAATTGTCATGGGCACTAAATCTTTAAAATATTTATTTGTTGAAAGATAGGTTATTCTAGTAATTTATATGGTTCTTTTTGGATTTACATGACTCAAATGTTGGGACTTGTTAAAGAATTGAGTTAAATCTTTTGGGAAATTTTATTGATTAGGTTTGTCAAGAGTAACCATGTTTAATCAGTTTATTTAATCTATTAAATATTTCATAGATCAATACCTACCCTTTAAATTTACAAAGGAAATTTAGAAAATTAGAGAAATAGGTCTACCCTAAATATCAAAAGAAAATAGACAAATTATACCTACTCTAAATTGCTATATTTGATAAAGAATATTTGGTTCTATCTGCTAAAACTTTTGAGATTTACTTTTAATTTTGAAAAAAAAGTAAAAATTATAATTTCTAAAAAATATAAGAAAAATAGTATTTTGTATGTAATTTCATCAAGAGCACCAAATAATAACAACTTAATCAATGTATTAATTGGTTTTTGATAACATCTCTATACAAGAAAAAGAGCTTCCCTTAGCTTCAAGAAATATAAATATTTTGCACTGACAAGGCCAACCATATGAAGATGGAAGCTCATGTGGCCTCATCTAAGACCTAAGACACAGGTATTCTAGTAGATGTAAGATACTTAAGACACCTATTATATAGTATGTATCTAGATTTTATAGACATAGTAGACCTAAGACACCTAGACTTTATACCTTATCATAGTCTAGACCTATGTCACCTAGACACCTATTATAGTTCTACCTAAAAGACACCTTTAGACACCTATTATGGTAGACTTAGTTGACATATAGTATTATACCTTATTCTAGTCTCTACCTAAGACACCTAGGTTAAATTATACCTTATTCTAGTCTCTATGCCTAGTTGACATATAGTATCTACCTAGGACACCTATATTAAATTATACCTTATTCTAGTCTCTAGACCTAGTTGACATATAGTATTTACCTAAGACACCTAGATTAAATTATCTATCATCTAGGCCTAGTTGATATATAGTATCTACGTAAGACACCTAGATTAGATTGTACCTTATTCTAGTCTCTAGATGGTGCAGGAGCACCTAACTCATAGTGGCCTCCATGAGGCATTCAACTGTTTGATGTTCATTTTATTGTTTTCAATAAGGTCCTAGAAGACCATTCATGTAATAAGGTCTATTTGACCAATGCATGTCATTTCCATTTGTATTTAGGTTTATGTTATAAGTCCCAAGGACACTTGTCGATCTGTAATCACAAAGGTTGTTAGACAGTTAGGAAGTTGTTGGACGGTTGTCTCCCAGCCATTTGGAATTGTTCTCCTAGCCCTTGGAGTCAGGTTGGTACTATCAGGTTTGTACTACTCTAGGCGAGTAGATAAATACCTAGAGATAGATTGAATATAATCAGTTGTAGTAGTTAAGATTAGAAAGACCAAAGATCAGTGTGATTTGTAATTGAGAAATTGAGCATCTGTTTATGCACATTTCTGAAAGTCATAATAAACAAAGTTCTATTGTGTATCTTTCTGTCTTCCAAATTCTTTAGGCTCTCTCTGTGCAATCTAATTCTATTTTGTGGTCGATATGGACTCGGTCCATTCCACTGGTTAGATTTCTTCAAAATTGGTGGAATGGTTGTACAGTTTATTTTTGTACTTTTCATTTTGTTTGTTTGTGTTTGCAGGATCACGTGCAATATGCTCTAATAGATCCTAGCATCCTTATGTGCTAGGTTGGAAAAGTCTAAGATCTATGTGGTTGTCAGAGAAAAGGATATGTGAAGTTACAGGGTTTGTAGAGGTTCAGATCAGTGAAGTTTCATGTTGTTTCACTAAGTATGCATTTTGTGTGTATATCACAAATGCATGTCGGATATACATTCTGTGTGTATATCGTAAAGGCTTGTTGAGTGTGTATGTCACAGAAGTATAGGGAGAATGCATCTTTAGAATGCATGTTGCGAATGTACATTGAGTTAGATACAAAGGGACAACCGGCCATATGGGTGATATTTGGGTATCATACATTGATTGACCATTTGGAGATGGTACAGTTAAGTGTTACATTAGGAGGACTGAAGGCATCGGAGAGAGTAGTCCACAAGCTACCAATCTGGAAAGTCTGGCCAACAGTGCATCGACATACAAAGGGAAGTCAACAGTCAACCTCACTGAATGCATGTTTCGAATGCATATTCTGAATGCATGTTTCAAATGTATCTTCTAAATGTATATTGAGCATATACATATACATTGCGTTAAGATACAAAGAGGTGACTGGTAGCGATGGTGGAGAAGACCGATGATCGCAAGTCAACGGAAGCACATATAAGCTATTTCATCGGTGTATCGGGAGCACATGCAAAGCACTCACCGATGAGGAAGATCACACCAAATGTATATTGCGATTGTATATCGCAAATGTACATCCTGAATGTACATTGAAGAATGTATCTCTCGGCAGATACAAGGGTGAAGACATACACCAGGAAGAGTTGAATGTTAGGAAGATGAAAGGTAAGGTGGCCGACGGGGAATGTTTGGCCAATAAAGAGAAGATCGCCAAGACATGGACAACCCTCTTGCTGATCAGTTTGTAGGATAGAGTTTTGGCTCTGCATCACTAGACCTAGTTGATGTATAGTATCTACCTAAGACACCTAGAGACACCTATTATAGTTAGAACCCAAGACAGCTAGAGACACCTAGATTTTGTTGAAGTTGATAAACTAACCTCACAGATCCCAATGAACACGTGCAAAACATAAGAAACCTTCCACAAGATAAAAAATAAAAGAGAACAATTTTTGCAAAAAGGGATGCAATTAATGAAATGGATTAATGAATTACATGAGAGAACTTTCTTTTATATTTGCAAGTTAGAAAAACCTAATGTGAGACTCCTAAGTTTAGCTTAAGTGAAATAAAGTAAAGGTGACTTAATTAATTAATCAATATGATTAAATTAATTAAAGAACCTATTACTCTAACACCTCCCCTTAAGATGAATTTAGGGAGAAGCTAAAAAACTAAGGACAAATGCATGAAAGCAAAGATGGGTCCTGACAACTAGGCCTGATGAGGTACCCATGTACAAAAGAGTCTCTCACAAAATAGAGAAAAGGAGAAAACCACATGGGAAAACCTCCTCCCCAAAAGAGAGAACAAACCTCTCTACAAGAGAGAGAAAGAGTGAAGGACTAAGAAGCCTCCACAAAAGATGTCCCAAAAGAATAGGAACATGAAGAACTCTACTGAAGCATGAAGAAGCTGTAAACACTATCAAAGACTGGCTGCTATAGTGCTAAAAGAAGAACCTCCTCTAAAACAAGATGAAGATCAGGATCAAGAAGACAAGAATCTGCATGAGTGCCCCCAACGAAACTACTCGAATTAGATGGAAAACAAAGGCAAAACATCTAGAACTCAAAGATACAAATGGCCCATGTACCAAAAGTCTGAAGAACTGGTCAAGTGAAAATAGAAGGTTGCCTCCACAAAACGAATGCAAGGGTGTCCATATGGTAAATCCTCCATCTCACCAAAATGCATGGGTAACTAGCTGTTGCATCCGCCTAGTACATAGGAACAAATACTAGATACATAACTCACTCCAATGCAAAACCAAGGAAGCATTAGCACCAACAGTAGAACCCCCCACAATGCACACAAGGGAGAGCCATGACAGGTACACTGAAACTATTTGAAACCAATAAGTGCATGTAGAATAAATAGGAAAATTTGAACATGCAAACATGAAAGTACTAGCAAATAAAAGGGTGTGCAAACCAAGGCAGACACGCATGATAAAGGTGTTATGGCAAAATAAAAGGCAAACATCAACCCCACCATGGCACTTTATATCATAATGTGAGTACAATAAGCCACACAATGATGTCTAACATCTCAATAATACATGGAAACTATTGAGGCACTTTATTTTAGTGCGTTTACATATGAGAAATGCTTATAATGAAAGCTCACAATGTACAAAAAAAGGACCACATGCTGAAAATACAATTCTCTAATAGAAAAAGAGGAAACCAATAGCACTATGATGAAGTACATAGAAAAACATTCACTTTCAAAAAAAATGGGACCCAAAAATGAGTCCGGATGCAGAAGATATGGCCCGTCAAAGTCTCCAAAACGAGAACTGCACAACAAGAGAACTGAGAAAATTAATTTCTAGAAAAAAAATAGAAGTCAAAACTATAAACCACCTATACCACTATGAAGAGCACGAAATTCTACCCCTTTTCAAAAAAAATTGGACTGAAAAATATGATCGTATGGCCAAGATATTGCCATTTAAAAATCAAGTACAAAAGTGAAAAGCCCAACGGTGAGCTAGAAGAAAAGAAACAAAACTTGAATAAAGGAAAAAAATAGAGAAAAACAAAGGTGTAAAGGAATAAAAATCATTCTCATATTAACATTCATAGAATGCATGAATAAATAGAAATTAAGGAGGAAACGAAGGAAGAGGCATGAAGAGTCATCACACAGTCCTCCTTGGTTAGCTTAGCTTAAACAAAGCATGCAACATAAGTTCTCTGTAAATCATGGAGCAAACAGTTGCACTAACACCCCCCCTTAAGTCTAACATAGGAGACTAAGCCTAAAGAAAGATATAGGTCCTGGCAACAAAGTCTAATGAAACCACACTACAACAGGATTATATTAGAGTCATAGAAACCACTGCACATATTCTACATTGCTTAAATGGATGGACATATAGGTACACAGTCTCTGAATACAAAAAATAATCATCTAAAGACAAGAAAATATGATTCTGCAAAGATGTGCTGCAAAGAACTACATTGATTCCCTCCGATTGGGATGATGCCATTGTTTATCCAATGCTCAGTATTGTCCCGCTAGAAAGAATCTCTAGAAGCACTCAAGGATGTGACTCTGGAATCTCATGTAGATCAAAACTTAGAACAAAAGAACACTTTTGGCTGCCATAGGAGGAAAAGTTGCAAAGATCTAGTAGTTTATTGGCAACTTTTATCCTAAGTTTGTTTATCTAGAAGCAAAATGAAAGAAACCTATACTAGATGCTTTAAGCAAAACCCCCTTATGGAACTTTATATAAGTTCAATTTTTACAAAGCCCCAAATTTTCCCAAATCTTTATCATGTAGTGCTTGCAAAGAACGTACAATTTTTAAAAGAATTAACATAGGAAGAAAGCAAGGGGCATGCAAAAAAAATTAGGGAAGGTAACATGCATGCATCTAGAAATTTACATCTGCCTCTATGCTTTATAATAGCTCTAATCTTCAGTACTTGCCAAAGGATTGTTTATGCTACTTCTTCCTAGATCCCATGTGCTTTGATACCATGTTGAAGTTGATAAACCAACCTCACAGATCCCAATGAACACCTGCAAAACCTAAGGAACCTTCCACAAGATAAAAAACCAAAGAGAGCAATTTGCACACAAGGGATTAAATTAATGAAATGGATTAATGAATTACATGAGAGAACTTGCTTTTATATTTGCAAGTTAGAAAACCCTAATGTGAGACTCCTAAGTTTAGCTTAAGTGAAATAAAGTAAAGGTGACTTAATTAATTAATAATATGATTAAATTAATTAAAGAACCTATTATTCTAATAGATTTTATACATTATTCCCTATGTCTAGATCTAAGATGTATATCCACTTGACACATATTATATACCTAAGGTCACACCTATTGTATATATATCAAATTCTAAGTCACCTAAGTTAAAGACTACATGTACTTGACACCTAGAAGCTGAAGACTCTATATCTCATGTTTAGAGATCATATCTGTGAAACAAGAAACAATGGCTTGAAATCCTTTCAACACTACATGATTGCAAAAGCAAACCTAGAGGTCAGGCCATGATGAAATGTAAATAAAAATTTAGTACCTAGAGATCATTTTATTTAAAGATAAATTTTTTTAAGAGGTTCCATTGAAATTATAATGAAAGGAAAGAACAATTGAAACATAAATTAAAATAATTAATTTAGTACAGGTCTAGTGAATACTTGAAATAAAGTGTAAGTTATTGTCCATAATTTTCATACCGCATCGATTGGTTCAACTCGCTCTTCAATAACATGTAATATTCTCTCATGATCATCTTTATCTAGTCTCCACTTCACTAGGTGGCTATACTGATACACCATGTTTTCAGGTTCGTAATCAATAAAATGAATCCCATTTTGAACAATTCTGACTTGTTTGAGATATGTCCCTTGCACTACAACTAGACCTGTGGGAAACAATATTCCATCGCTTGTTTATGGTTTTGTTAACTTCATCGACTCTCTTATGTGTAATGTAATAAATAATAATTAACACCTTCTATGTTTCTAGCCTCTGCTATGAATACAAAAACATCTCCTGCACTATGTAATGAAATGTAAAAAAATTAGAATCTGTCATGAGTTCTGATATTTAATAACTAAATTACTCATCTTATTAGCAAATGATCTACGAGAATTAGGAATATTAATATGAAAGCTTAAGGGGACTTAAGAGGATGGCTTAAGGGGAGATGTAATCAATTAGGGGAGATGCACGCTAGTAAATTAATTACCTATAAATATACCTAATCCAAACCTCACATTCTAAGAACTACCTAATTAAACTAAATCATACTTACCTAACTTATGAAACATAGCTAGAGGATGGCTTAAGGGGAGTTAAGAGGATGTCTTAGGGGGAGATGGAATCAACTCTAGTATTTTGGTAAGGGTGTGCTAACTTATATCATTTAACTATATTGAAATTATTAAAATAAATCCTAAGTTTACCTAACTTATGGAACATAGCTAGGGGATGCCTTAATGGGAGTTAAGAGGATGGATTAAGGGGAGTTAAGAGGATGTCTTAAGAGGATATGGAATCAACTCTAGTATTTTCGTAAGGGTGTGCTAACTTATATCATTTAACTATATTGAAGTTATTAAACTAAATCCTAAGTTTACCTAACTTATGGAACATAGGTAGGGGATGGCTTAAGAAGAGTTAAGAGGATGGATTAAGTGGAGCTAAAAGGATGTCTTAAGGGGAGATGGAATCAACTCTAGGATTTTGGTAAGGGTGTGCTAACTTATATCATTTAACTATATTGAATTTATTAAACTAAATCTTAATTTTACCTAACTTATGGAACATAGCTAGGGGATGACTTAAGGGGAGTTAAGGAGATGGTTGAAGGGGAGTTAAGAGAATGTCTTAAGGGGAAATGGAATGAACTCTAGTATTTTGGTAAGGGTGTGCTAAATTATATCATTTAACTATATTGAAGTTATTAAACTAAGTCCTATGTTTACCTAACTTATGGAACATAGCTAGGGGATGGCTTAAGGGGAGTTAAGAGGATGGCTTAAGGGGAGATGGAATCAACTCTAGTATTTTTGTAAGGGTGTGCTAACTTATCTCAAATAATTATATTGAAGTTATTAAACTAAATTTTAAGTTTATCTAACTTATGGAACATAGCTAGGGGATGGCTTAAGGGGACTTAAGAGGATGCTTAAAGGGAGATGCAATCAATTAACTATCAATCATATTAATCCTAAACTCACATCCTAGATGGAATTCTAAAGCTATTAAACTAAATTATAATTTATGAAACTTAGCTAGGGGACTAGTGTAAGGGGAGTTAAGAGGATGGCTTAAGAGGACATGAAATCACTTAATAATTTGGTTAGAGCATGAAAGTAAATAAAGTAGTGCTATCAAGTAAATATGAATACAACTATACATTAGTCAAAAAACAAGGATTACAAGTTTAAGAATTTCTTCATACCTGTTAACCATTTAAAAAATTTACTGCATTGTACCATCTACATCATCTCTTTTTTGTAATGCATCTATGATTGCTTCATTCTCTTCTATAGAAAGTGTCCATAAATATTTTGTGATAGGTCTCACTTTATATCTCGGTAATTGTATATTTGTTTCCACAACCAGATGCGAGTAGTGTAAAATTTTCTTATGTCTTTCATAATCTTCAAATGTAGGTATACCATTCCTCCTTATCAGATATTTATGTAGCCAAGTGCCAACAACCACAGAACTTATCGGATACTCAAAGTTATCATCATTTACTCTAGGCTGCAATAGCTTGTGTTTTGCCTCAACACACCAAGTCAAGCAATACTCTGTTTCCTCTTCATTACCCTCAGGTGCAACAACAACATACACATGTCCTACAAAGAAACTTTCAAATTCAATAAGTCACAAAATATACATGTGCATGCATACAATTAAATATAGATTACAAAAAAATGTATTGGAACTAAGTATTGAATTAATGTACCTTCTTGTACAAGGTTTGAATTATGATCATAGTCATCTGATGCTTGCAAATTATTATCATCTTCAAATGTTATCTCATTTGGATCATGTGTTTGTAGAGGTGTTAGGGATCTTTGTTGTCATCCTTCAAACCAATCTATATTTTCACATGCTTCCCACTCACCTCCAATACAAAACTTGAAAAAACATGTGAGCTCCCTAGTCCATATAGTCCATGTGCTTACATTTGAACTCTTAAATGAATGCCATTTTGTTAATCCACTAATTATGCTGAGAGGCATTCTACACTCACAACAAGGGCTAAAAGATTCAGATTCCCGTAAACAATTAAGATTTAGATTTTCATGTAAACAAAATTCATAAAATGTGTAAATAAATAAATTCATGGAAGCCAAATAGATAGAAAAATAGAAAAACTTGGGCAGTTGTGGAAGCCAAATGGATAGAAAAATAGAAAAGCTTGGGCAGTTATGGAGTGAAATCTTTATTACGTTTGAAGAATATGAAAAGTCTTAGCATAGTCTCTTTAAATTAACTCATGTGAGCATATCAAATATTCTAACTACAAGTAATTTATAAATGCCAACAAATTTGAAGATATCTCTCGGTGTATTGTAGATATATTTTTTTAAATATAAATATACTAGTTGTATCATAATCATATTAGGGATGAATGTTTTCTTCTTCAACCAACCAAAAAAACTATTGAACATTAGAGTTTTCACTTCATCCTGTAATCAATTTTACATTACAGCAATCCATAATTGCATCTGCATCTTTAAACTTTGTTGCATCATAAAATTTTAGTTGGTCCCTAACAAGAGCCCTTTTCACACATGCTCCAGCTCCATCATGGTCTCCTTTACTATGTATAGCTTCAAAGAAACTCTACATATGTTGGATATTGTTTTCTTTATAGGCCCTACTTAACCAATAAAACATTCGAGCATTTTTTAATTGTCATAGACAATTGTCTGTGTAACACCCTACCAAGGAACCCAGAGGATAACACAACTAAACTTATAAAAGGACAATTTTTTTTTTAAATGAAAGAAATAATAAATAATCAAATATTTATTCATAAAATTTAAATTAAGATTTATCCTCTAGGGTTCTACGGCTGCATTACTAACAAACTAAAACGAGATCTAATCAACATTATGAATTAACTAACAACCACAATTCATTCTAAGTCCAATTGCATCAGATGAATAAACACATACAATTCCATATTATATCATCAGATAAGTAAGCATCAAGATCCTGGACAGAGGATCACAAGTACATAAACAAGTTCCTTTACAAGAGAATACAACATTACATTGTTTACAATATCGCTATCTAGATTATATTGGAGTACATACATCAAGATAATAGTACATGATTCAACTGATATACAAGACTGGAACATGATCATAAGTATCTGTCTCCTCAAGCTAGAAGAAGATCTAAAATCTGCCATACAAGGTACATCCTTCTCGCACATGAACAACAACAAGGGAAACCAATGGAGATAAAAGCACATCCACTTGACCATGTGGAACCCTGAGGTCCACCCCTTGTGCTAGGAGATAACATAAAGTTCCACTAGAATAGACAGTCAGGTAGATAGTAGACTATAAGGAATAGGGACAACACATGACTCCAACTACACAAGTTAATATCACAAGTCACTCAATACCACTTCCAGAGGTAATCACATAATGAATGGTGAGAACACAACTAGGGAATGCTAGACTACAGTAGGGATGAGTGTCATCGCATGGTCCTAACATGGGTTACCCTAATAGTCTCTAGCTAGACACCAGCCCCCATCCATGGGTTACCCTGATAGTCTCTCGCTAGGTGCCGGCCTCCATCTATGGTTACCTTGACAGTCTCTTACTAGATGCCGGCCCCATATGGTGACACATTCGGAACCAACATTCCTTTCGTGAGGACAAGGAAGTTGATCTTGCCAACCAGGCCTTCTCATCCCATCCTTAGCCTAAACAAGCACTATAGGCATGGGTGAGGAATCTAATTATCTTAATTAGTATGAAAACTACCCAACCCCTAGATTTATTATTAAGTTATCACTTGATTACAAACTCCCAATGGGTTACCCTGGCTAGCCACTTTGGGCACCAGCCCCCACATTAGGAGCCACTCCCCCTTTACTGCATCTAGATTCTCACAACCCATAACATAAACCAAGCACAAACTCTCACATTCTCATCATGATACATTTACAACACGAAATATACATCATTTCACATTACACAGAGCAAGGCATTACCCATCTTGCATAGTTACATAAATAGTTACACTAAGCAAGGCATTATCCATCTTGTACAGTCATCATAACCACATGAACAGGAACACTGAGAAAGGCATTATTCATCTTGCATAGTCATCATAACCACATGAATAGGTACACTGAGCAAGGCATTATCCATCTTACACATGTATCATACCAACATGAATAGGAGGCAACATTTCAAGAATGCATATCATTCAACTCACATGATGTACACATAGCCAACCCCTGCACAATTACACCATCCTAGGCCTCTGGAAACAACTTCCCTAAATGACACAAACACTTGACACCACTAAAACACAATGGTCTCATATCACATTCACTCTCAAATGCACATCATAAACTAAGATCCTTCATCGCATAACAATAATTCAATTACAACACAACAAATGCAACATATGATATATTAAATCTTCAAAACAAAACTATATAGGGACAACATCTCATATCTACTAGAGTTTCAAGATCATATAATAAAGTTAAACAAACAATTAAATTGGCTTCTAAAATATGTAAAAACTATGTAATTAGAGAAATAAGGTTCCGAGATGCATAATTCTTATCAATGTAACTCACAACAAGAAGACACAAAATAATTTCATATCAATCAATGTTAACACTTCACTCAGTTGAACTAATTTCCTGTACACCTTAGGCTTGTTAAACCCACCCTAATTAACTACAAGGATTTTATTCTTAATCTAGATATTTAATCCACATTACTCCGTGTATTCATGACTAAGACCTATCAACTAAATAAAACATCTTTGAACATCATTAATTCTAAAGTACAATTATAATTTTCTATAGCTAATGAACATTACTACCATAATCTTATTCATCACATGATTAGAAAAGAGGATAATCCTAGATTACTATGGATATTATAACTGACAAATTGATCAATATCTTTAAATCAACTACCAAATCAAAATGTTCCAACCTAATACTTAGTTCTTCTAAAGGTGTCTACTCTTCATAATGATTGCCGAACTAGTCAAATCACTTATCCTACACTCTACACTAGTCTTGTATGCCTAACTTGAAACAAGCATTATAAACATGCTAACGTAATTTTTAAACATGTTCAACTAAGAAGTAGATCAACACTTGTAGCTTCAAAAATCAATGCCTTAAGCATATGATAAAATTTTTCTCTTTAAACAAAGAAACATTAAAGTTCTATATCTATAAGAAAACCTAACCTCTTGAAATGAGAAAGAAGTACTTGCATGAATCCCTATTTAACAATACTTGGAATGCTACAAAAGCCAGCTCAATAGAGGCAATAGTGAGAACAAGAAAATTCTTTTATTCATCTAAAACTCTAACATGATCACTAATAGTATCATAATAAAATGGAGATCATAGGGAAAGTTAAGAAATTCAAGAAAAAGAATACAGGATTGCACTCATAAAAAGGCTATATTTCAGATTTGGAGGCTTTTGAGTGCAAGAAGTTTTAATGCCAAGATTGGTGACACACTCATCTTTCAAACAAATCTATAGACAATGCAAAAGGGCCTCAAGAAATATTATCTCATGGAATGCAATGAATGCAAGACACATCCAGAATGGATTTGTAGATTTAATAACAACAACCAAGATGGCATACAACTTGTCTCTCACTAATTGATACATATCTCCTAATTGACAAAATGGGTAATGCTAATTTTTTTGAATACGGTTTTCAGAGATAAGAGTTGAATCTTATATAAAAATTTCAGAGAAACCCAGTTCAAAAATAAAGAGTTATTGGTGATGCAACTAACTATTTTAGCAAAGACGAAACAGGTGAGAGGTAGATAGTTAAAAAATATTCATATCTAAAAAATGACAACTGGGTATGGTGGATTTTTAGATATAATTTAGAAAACTAGGTCATGCACCATATATAGAAAAATTAGAGGATCCCAGTTCATAAAAATAAATTTATGGCTGACGCAATAGACTGTTCAAACAGAGATGAAATGGGTGAAAGATAGACAGTGAAAAAATATTCATATCTCCAAACTAAGAAACTGGGTATGGCTGGTTTTCTGATATGATTTAGAAAACTAGGTCATGCACTATATATGAAAAATTTAGAGGAACCCAGTTTGTAAAACTAAAGTTATGGTTGATGTAATAGATTGTAAAAACAAAGATGAAATGGGTGAGAGATAGACAGTGACAAAATATTTATATCTCTAAAATGACAAACTGGGTATGGCTGGTTTTCGAATATGATTTAGAAAACTAGGTCGTACAGCATATATAAGAAAGCTAGAGGAATGTTCATAAAAATAAAGTTATGGCTAACGTAACAGACTGAGTTCATAATATGTAGAAAAGAATTCACAGAATATTTCACTAAATCTAATGCAACAATAAATCAGTTTCATATCTCAGTCCATACCTGGAATATTCCTTCTATCACATATTCACAAAATTTCCTAGCTAACATCTATTTTCCCCATGTCTTTTCTTCTGGAAGCTATGGTTTACAGTGCCAAAAGGAAAATAAAAACTTCCTGAGAGAGAGAGAGATCCCCAAAACATAAAACATATTCTCCCTTTTGAAATGCATGCTCCTTCCCAAAGTTATGTCTTAAGATTTTAAAATAAAGTTTAGCATGCATAACCACCCCCCATAATTTCTTCTAGAAGATTCTCCTTTATTACTCTCTTACAATTTGCTATTTTTAACCAAACAATAATTTCTCTCTGATTTTATTTATTTTAGAATTCGCTATTTATTTCATTTACAACCAAACAAAAATAGTTTATTTCTATTTTTCTAAAATTAGTCTCTTACTCAAAAGAAGCAATTATTTTGAAGATTCCCTCTTGAGGTGCATAACTGCAACTTCTTCTAGTTGGCCAAAATATAAAATAATTACTCAAGACAATAATAATAAAGAAAGAGAATCTTTTTCAGACATAATAATACATATTTCCCCATAACTATAATTTACACAAAAGAATATATATTTATTTATTAAAGTGCCCTCTTAACTTAATAATTTTATTTTAATGAAGAAATTAACTAAAACTTTAATCAAACAATTCCAAACAAAATAACTCAAATGCCAAACAATACCTGACACTATGCACGATCGAAAAAGCATGACCACAATGATAGTGACTGACTATAATGCACATACAGACAACACTGACTAGGTACAGAAATGGATACTCATCCTTTTCAAGGATGATGTCTAACTAGGGGACCATATGTTATCTCCGTTCAACAGTTTCCATTAGGTTTAAGGTATGCTCAGATCTGTCAATTTAGATGGAGTCGATACCTAGTACCTACATCCTGTAGCAAACAAATAATCGAACAAATATATATATATAGTCAAATACACCGTGAAAAGGGAATCACAGTGTAGAAGGGTACTCACGTATGAGTAATGCGACACTGTCTCTTTCACCATCACATCCAACACATAATCACAACACACATAGCAATTAGTTACTGAATGACTAAATAAGAACCATCATCAGATAATCGCATGATACACATAATAAGATTAATCCACACAAAACATCACAACATAATATCCTATGATACAAAATTAGTCACATAAAAATAAATTCTAACATATGACAATCATAGTAAGATCAACATCATAATCACCTGAATGTAAAACAATGTCAAAGCATATAAATTATCAGTGTCGCAACAAATATTATTGATAAAACATACTAACTATCATATGAAACCACACATGAGCATAATCAGAAATGTTGTCAACATGAATGTAGCATCTACCAACATCATATAATGTACAACATCAAATGTCTAACATACCCTAAATATTCCTATTATTTTACTTTCATCTTCATGCTCCTTAGCCAAACCATCTGCACATCCAAGATGAGAATGGATGGGCATTACATCCTTCCCCCTTAAGACTTGACTTACTCCTGGAAGTCCCAGACTAGGATGGAAACATAACATATTAGTATTGCAATTTTCTATTGCCAACATACACATCCATATTAAGCAATTATTCATAAGATAGACACAATCGTTCAATAAAGACAAGAAGGACATCAATTCCTCACCTTAGGACGTATCAAGTGATCTACTTATAACCAATCTCACATATTTTGAGAATTTCAAATGATTTAGGGAATTGCATTCACATATTAACAAAGAAAAATACATCTCATCTCTTATTTCCACTAAGGTTCCCACTATTTACTAAACATGCAATGTACAATCCTCCACGGAGTCCTCCCTTGAACACACTATCAGAGGTTCAAAATGAATATGATAGAAACAACACAACACAAAACAAAGCCAATAGAAACAAACATTTGAAATAGCCACCAAAGAAATTTAAAAAAAAAAGCAAACCCAAGTGGGGAAATAATCAAATTCAATCTTAAGTCACAAAATGCCGGCAATTTTTGGCAAGAAATCAAGTACAAAGAAAAGTGTTTTGGTGACCATTCCTATCATAAGAGAGTTCAAAGAAAACAAATTCACTGTTAACCCACCAACAACACATGAAACAACTATCAAAATTTCCAAAACAACCAATATTACAAATAAATCCACATCACGGTGTGACTAATTTTAGCCACAAAAGGGAGTGTCCGCTACACAACACCCAAGGACACAAGGTCTAGAATGTGTTAGAGAATGTACATCAAACACATGGACAACTATGTTTTCTACATCTTCTTATCTAAGCAACTTTTATACAAGAATTTAAGGCAACATAGTCACTACTTATATACAAAAAATTTCTATCTTTAATGTAGTACAATTCCTTTTTACTAAACTATGAACATATACAATTACTTACTTATGCAAAAAGATACTTACAGAGGAAATGTATGATGTCACACACAAGAATAATTCAAAATTTTAATTGACTTACAATATCACATTCATGATCTCCTGGGTCCAACATAGGCTCCAATTTGATCTTCTGCACATGTTTCTTACACAGGCATACACAATGATAACTTTCATAAACCATAATAGAACTTCTACATGAGGTCATGGCCAACTAGGAGATCGATATTGGATTATCAAGAAACCACGCAAAGATACCCCACACATGACAACACCACATAATCCTCATGAATTGCGATGCATGATGCCACCAAGTGATTAAATCATTCCAATACTTACACATATAATGCAATTAACATAAAGATGGTATGGTGCTTCTACACCCAATGTTAAACATAACCCCCAAGTATGATTACTTCACCAAACTAGGGAACACAAGACACCACTGGCCTTTCACAACACCCCACATAGAATGGGTATAGAACATTCACATCACTAGAGGGGGCAAATACCACACTCCTAATTACATGCACTAATAGTAATCATGCTTCTTTTTTCTAAAGCACTAGAGACCACAAGAAGAACTCAAGGCCTCAACAAATAAGCAAGAACTAACATTCAAGAAACACATATTGTTAGCTATAACATCACATTTTTAGAAAATAAGGAAAGAAAACACATAGTAGACACAAAAGTAAAACAAGGCATAAAGAATTTATTTCTTCTAGAATCAAAGAACAAGTCTGTAAGTTTATCAACCTTCTAATGTCATACTAAGGCACATAGGTGAGGGGTACTATTACCAACTTGCCACAAGGAGAAAAAAATGCTTAACCTAGAGCAACAAAAACAATCCAAAGATCCCAGTGTTGCGAACCTGGCTTTGATACCAAATATAACACCCTACCAAGGAACCTAGAGGATAACACAACTAAACTTCCAAAAGGACAATTTTTTTTTTTTAAATGGAAGAAATAACAATAATCGTATATTTACTCATAACATTTAAATTAAGCTTTATCCTCTAGGGTTCCATGGCTGCATTACTAACAAACTAAAACAAGATCTAACCAACATTATGAATTAACTAACAACCACAGTTCATTCTAAGTCTAATTGCATCAGATAAATAAACACATACAATTCCATATTATATCATCAGATAAGTATGCATCAAGATTTTACACATAGGATCACAAGTACATAAACAAGTTCCTGTACAAGAGAGTACAACATTACATTATTTACAATATCATTATCCAGATTACATTGGAGTACATACATCAAGATAACAGTACATGATTCAACTGATATACAAGACTAGAACATGACCATAAGTATCTGTCTCCTCAAGCTAGAACAAGATCTAAAATCTGCCATACAAGGTACATCATTCTAGCACACGAACAATAGCAAGGGAAACCAATGGAGATAAAAGCACATCCACCCAACCATGTGGAACCTTGAGGTCCACCCCCCATGCTAGGAGATAACATAAAGTCCCACTAGAATAAACAGTCAGGTAGACAGTAGACTATAAGGAACAGGGACAACACATGACTCCAACAACACAGGTCAATATCACAAGTAACTCAACACCACTTCCAGAGGTAATCACATAATGAATGGAGAGAACACAACTAGGGAAAGCTAGACTATAGTAGGGATGAGTGTCATCTCATGGTCCTAACATGGGTTACCTTGACAATCTCTAGCTAGATGTTGGCCCCTATCCATGGGTTACCCTGATAGTCTCTCACTAGGTGCCAGCCCCCATCTATGGTTACACTGACAGTCTCTTACTAGATGCTAGCCCCATAGGGTAACACATGCAGAACCATAATTCCTTTTGTGAGGACAAGGAAGTTGATCTTGCCAACCTGGCCTTCTCATCCCATCCTTAGCCTGAATGAGCACTACAGGCATAGGTGAGAAATCCAATTATCTTAATTAGTGTGAAAACTACCCAGCCCCTAGATTTGTTATTAGGTTATCACTTGATTACAAAATCCAAATGGGTTACCCTGGCTAGCCACTTTGGGCACCGACCCCACATTGGTAGCCACTCCCCCTTCATTGCATCTAGATTCTCACAACCCATAACATAAAACAAGCATGAACCATCACATTCTCATCATGATACATTTACAATATGAAATACATTTTACATTACATAGAGCAAGGCATTACCCATCTTGCATAGTTACATGAATAGTTACACTCACCAAGGCATCATCCATCTTGCACAATCATCATAACCACATGAATAGGTACACTGAGCAAGATATTATCCATCTTGCACAGTCATCATAACCACATGAATAGGTACATTGAGAAAGGCATTATCCATCTTGCACATGTATGATAGCAACATGAATACGAGTCAACATTTCAAGAATACATTTCATTCAACTCACATGATGCACACATAGTGAACCCCCACATAATCACACCCTCCTAGGCCTCTAGAAACAACTTCCCAAAATGACACAAACACTTTCCACCACTAAAACACAATGGTCTCATATCACATTCAGTCTCAAATGCACATCATAAACTAAGATCCTTCATCGCATAACAATAATTCAATTACAACATAACAAATGCAATATATGATATATTCAATCTTTAAAACAAAACTATATAGGGACAACATCTCATATCTACTAGAGTTTCAAGATCATACAATAAAGTTAAACAAATAATTAAATTGGTTTCTAAAACATGTAAAAACTATTTAATCAGAGCAATGAGGTTCTTATCTAATGCATAATTCTTATCAATGTAACTCACAATAAGAAAACACAAAATAATTTCATATCAATCAATGTTAACACTTCACTCAGTTGAACTAATTTCCTTTACACCTTAGGCTTGTTAAACCCACCATAATTAACTACAATGATTTCATTCTTAATCTAAACATTTAACCCACCTTACTCTGTTGTATTCATGAACAAGACCTATCAACTAAATAAAACATCTTTGAACATCTATAATTCTAGAGTACAATTATAATTTTATATAGCTAATGAACATTACTACCATAATCTTATCCATCACATGAGTAGAAAAAGAGGATAATCCTAGATTACTATAGATATTATAACTGACAAATTGATCAATATCGTTAAATCAACTACCAAATCAAAATGCTCCAACCTAATACTTAGTTCTTCTAAAGGTGTCTACTCTTCATAATGATTTCCGAACTAGTCAAATCACTTATCCTACACTCTACACTAGTCTTGCATGCCTAACTTGAAACAAGCATTATAAACATGCTGACATAATCTTTAAATATGTTCAACTAAGAAGTAGATCAACACTTGTAGCTTCAACAATCGACGGCTTAAGCATTTGATTAAATTGTGGTCTTTAAACAAAGAAACATTAAAGTTCTATATCTATAAGAAAACCTAACCTCTTGAAATGAGAAAGAAATAGTTGCATGAATCCCTATTTAACAATACTTGGAATGCTACAAAAGAAAGCTCAATAGAGGTGATAGTGAGAACAAGAAAATTCTTTTATTCATCTAAACCTCTAACATGATCACTAATAATATCATAATAAAATGGAGATCATAGGAAAAGTTAAGAAATTCAAGAAAAAGAATACAGGATTGTACTCATAAAAGGCTATATATCAGATTTGGAGGCTTTTGAGTGCAAGAAGTTTTAATGCCAAGAATGGCGGCACACTCATCTTTCTAACAAATCTATAGATTCAAAAAGGCCTCAAGAAATATTATCTCATGGAATGCAATGAATGCAAGACATGTCTAGAATGGATTTGTAGATTTAATAACAACAACCAAGATGGCATAGAATGTCTGTCAGTAATTGATACATATCTCTAAATTGACAAAATGGGTAATGCTAATTTTTTTGGATGTGGTTTTCATAGATAAGAGCTGAATCTTACATAAAAATATTAGAGAAACACAGTTTGAAAATAAAGAGTTATTGGTGATGCAAATAATTGTTTTAACAAAGAAGAAATGGGTGAGAGGTAGATAGTCACAAAATATTCATATATCAAAAATGACAAACAGGGTATGGCTGGTTTTCAGGTATGATTTAAAAAACTAGGTCATACACCATATATAAAACATTTAGAGAAACCTAGTTTGTAAAACTAAAGTTATGGCTGATGCAAGAGACTATAAAAATAGAGATGAAATGGGTCAGAGATAGACAGTCGAAAAATATTCATATCTCCAAAATGACAAACTAGGTATGGCTGGTTTTGGATATGATTTAGAAAACTATGTCATGCACAATATATAAAAAAATTTAGAGGAACTTAGTTCATAAAAATAAAGTTATGGCTAATGCAATAGACTGAAAAAATAAAGATGAAATGGGTGAGAGATAGACAATCACAAAATATTTATTTCTCCAAAATGATAAACTGGGTATAGCTGGTTTTCGGATATGATTTAGAACCTAGGTCTTGCACCAAATATAGAAAATTTAGAGTAACCCAGTTCTTAAAACTAAAGTTATGGTTAACGGAAAAGACTAGGTTTAGAATATGTAGAAGAGAATTCACAGAATATTACACTAAATCTAATGCAACAATAAATCAATTTCATATCTCAGTCCATACCTGGAATATTACTTCTATCACATCTTCACAAAATTTCCTAGCTCGCATTCATTTTCCCCAAGTCTTTTCTTCTGGAAGCTATGGTTTATGGTGCCAAAAGAAAAATGAAAACTTCCTGAGAGAGAGAGAGATCCCCAAAACATAAAACATATTCTCTCTTTTGAAATGCATGCTCCTTCCCCAAGTTATGTCTTAAGATTTCAAAATAAAGTTTAGCATGCATAACTACTCCCGATAATTTCTTCCAAAAGATTCTCCTTTATTACTCTCTTACAATTTGGTATTTTTAACCAAACAATAATTTCTCTCTGATTTTATTTATTTTAGAATTTGCTATTTCTTTTATTTACAACAAACAAAAATAGTTTCTTTCTACTTTTCTAAAATTAGTCTCTTACCCAAAAGAAATAATTAGTTCTAAGATTCCCTCTTGAGGTGAGTAACTACCACTTCTTCCAAGTGGCCAACATAGAAAATAATTACTCAAGACAATAATAATAAAGAAAAAAATATTTTTTAGATTTAATAATACATATTTCTCCACAACTATAATTTACATAAAAGCATCTATATTTATTTATCAAAGTGCCCTCTTGACTTAATAATTTTATTTTAATGAAGCAATTAACCAAAACATTAATCAAACAATTCTAAATAAAATAACCCAAATGCCAAACAATACATGACACTATGCATGATCAAAAAGCATCACCACAATGACAGTGACTGACTATAATGCCTATACAGACAACACTGACTCGGTGCAAAACTAGTTACTCATCCTTTTCAAGGATGATGGCTAACTAGGGGACCATATGTTATCTCCGTTCAACAATTTCCATTGGGTTTAAGGCACACTCAGACCTATTAATTCAGGTGGAGTCGATACCTGTTACCTGCATCCTGCAACAACAAAACAGTTGAACATATATATATATATATATATATATATATATATATATATATATATATATATATATATATATATATATATATATATATATATATATATAGTCAAATAGACCATGAAAAGGGAATCACAGTGTAGCAGTGTACTCACGTATGAGTAATGTGACACTGTCCCTTTCACCATCACATCAAACACATAATCACAACACACATAGCAATCAATTACTGAATGACTAAATAAGAACCATCAGTAGGTAATCGCATGATACACATAATAAGATTAATCCACACAAAACATCACAACATAACATCCTATGATACATAATTAGTCACACAAAAATCAATTCTAACATATGACAATCATAGTAAGATCAACATCATAATCACCTGAATGTAAAACAATGTTAGATCATATAAATTATCATTATTGCAACATAGATTATCAATAAAACATACTAACTATCATATGAAACCACACATGAGCATAATAAAAAATGTCATTAAAATGAATGTAGTATCTACCAACATATAATGTACAACATCAACTATCTAACATACCTAAATATTCCTATTATTTTACCTTCATGTTGATGCTCCTTAGCCAGACCATCACATCCAAGATGAGAATAGAGGGACATTATAGTCTGACCATATGAGATGTTGTGTCATCTGGATTTGTCTTTATTTTAAGTTGTCATTAAATACTTTGAAACAATATTACACAAATTTTGATGAATGTAACCAGTTATCACTCACTTAGAAATGGTACTCCTTCAAAATTTTCCTATCATCTTTTGTACTGTCAACTACATGTCTGTATATAATATGAAAAAAATGGCCACCTACAATGAGTTATAATATTGTGACTGAATTTCATCTTGTGGAGCAAGGGTAAAATTTTCTCCAAAGTCAACCACTAAAAGTATAGTTCCAATTGAAAATGTGTTCTTACATCTGTGGAATTGTTCATCAATCCACCAAGCATATTGAGAGTGTTTCACATATTTATACAAATCTTATTCTTGAACTCTGTGATGAATGCATGTACACTACTTTGTTCAATGACTAACTCACAATGTTTTCTAGTTTTTCCATCCTTTAATGGTCATTGAACATTGTTGAACCTCTTCACATCCACTAATAGTTGTCCAAGATCACGTAAACTACTTTCATGCATGCATTCTCTTAACAATGAAAGGTTACCACATCTATTGCATTGTGTAGAAACACATGGTTTTGAAAAAAAGAATTTCCCATCAGTTGTTTCACAAATTCAACTTGTTATAAACTCCTTAATTGTTGTAGTTGGCATATTAATACCACATTCGTACATAATTTCATTAGTACGCAAAGTACAATGTATATATAAAAAACATCATAATAATAATGAAATTGTACATGAGTTTTGCAACAACAAGAGACTCATTGCTTATTAATTTTAACATACCAAGGTTTACATTTCTCAAATGATCTTTGACTTATGCTAAAATTTTCTATAACTGAATCATCTAGAAATTTTCTATATAATTTTGTTTGAGTCATGTCTAAAAGATGTTTTGGGTGAGGATCATGATTTTTTAACCCCAACCTTAATTTCAAAACATCTCTAGAATTTGATGAAACCCTTGTATTATCATGCTAAAAAATTTCAATCAAAGACCTAATTTCATTATTTAATTTAATGTCAGACCTTTGGAGTCTACCACTAAAAGTCCAACATTGGCTAATTGGACCATCTTCAATACTTACTCTTCTCTTTAATGTTCTTCTTAAAGTTATAATATGCACATTTAAATATCCACTTGTGTTACTTATCATTCTTTTGCTCACAACTGATTTATTAACTAAAGCAGTTGTTATTGCTCGACATGTTGCATTCTTATCCATAGATTGACTAGTTTTTCCAATAAAACCAATAGAATTAGCAACACTAGACATAACTTGTTCCATTGATTCATCCACCTTTCTGGGTTTTACAAATATGCCTAATTTTTTCATTATTTTTCTCATTTTTGACGTTCTCATCAATTATAATACAAGTTGGCATTGAAATCCAAGAGTTTTTCTAAAAAAAACTATTTGTACAATCTATTTGCATGGGTTCAAATTTGTCTCCATGATATCTTACCACAAAGATCCTTCAAAACATTACTTTCAATTAAAAAAAAAACATTTTTCCTTTTCACTCATACAAAGGTTTTCATTTTCATTTTCTATTGTCTTGTTTGTAATAAAAGAATTTATCTCAACAATGTTATATCTAGCTTTCTTTAAATCATTAATCTCATTATCATTCAAGGGATTTGAAGACATACCTAGATTCATTCTTATATTTGTATTTTCTATATTCTTGACCTCTTCCACATTTGCATATTCTACATTAACTTCATCCATATTGGTCTCTTCAATGTTCTCCTCTTTAATGTTCTCCTCTTGAATATTCTCCTCTTCAATAGTCATCAAACTAGATGCTACATCATTCTTCATTTTTAAATCCTCTCTCTCCTATTTCTTTGTCATTTTGCCTCTTTTTCTTGATGTGATTCAATTTCTTCAAGTGTCATAACCTTCTTCATCTTTTTTGTTGACGTTTATTTGATCCCATGATTACCAAAATGTGTTGATAAAATTAATAAATAATATTGTATTATACTTAGAGTTGGATCCCTTCTTAAATTTTATGAAATACAAGTAGATGTAGATCCTTTGTTCAATATGATATTTGCTTGATATTTGTTTCATTTCTCTAAAATATTGAATCCCTATAAAAATTGGATCTTCTACTTCATTCCATCTAAAAATGCTCCTTATGATTAAATCCCTATAAAAATTGCATACAGATCTATGCAGGATCATGGGGGTCCGAAAAGTAGCGATGTGATGGTCAAAATTTTGCGCTTGTGACTGACAACTTTTTTTTAATCTAAATTTCATGAAACAAAAAGGGTTTATTAAAAAATTTGTCATCTTTCCACCAATATAAGCTATG
Source organism: Cunninghamia lanceolata (assembly GCA_027924645.1). Classification (NCBI taxonomy): domain Eukaryota; kingdom Viridiplantae; phylum Streptophyta; class Pinopsida; order Cupressales; family Cupressaceae; genus Cunninghamia; species Cunninghamia lanceolata. The sequence goes on from BSBN01000892.1 coordinate 2,471,181, forward strand.
CCTTATTTTGAATTTAATAGATAATTATTATTGATTTTCTACATACATTATGACTAAAGTCCTTATTGATAGGAATATAGAAAAACTTCTATAATTTTCAAACTATTTCACATTTTTCAAATCTAAAAGATGCGTCACATTCTATGCTTCACATACTATAGGACAAAAAAATTTAATTTCATAAATTTTTGACCAAGTTATGGTAGTCATACAAACACGTTTTAATAATTTTGAAATGTTCTAATAAAAAAATCATAACTAATTATTTACTTGCAAAAAATTATTTTAAAAAATGCGGCACATCTGAGCATGTGTCCTCTACTTATATTGAAAGTTTTAGAATTTTTTTTCTTGTACTTAGGTTGGTTAGACATACATCTGCTTTTTATCTTTTTCTTGAAAATTTAGTACTACTACATTGAAATTTCAAATTTTCACAAAATAGATATACTTTTTTCCAAAAAAGGACTAGTAGCATAGAAGCTACATTTGATTTACTACAAATTTTGTTCTTACATATTTTTCAAATTATGTTAATAACCTATTCAAATTTCTATGTCAAGTTGCCTAACTCTATTTTTCTAAATTTTCATTGCCACTTAGGAGCCTAGTTTGGACCCCCATAATCCTATAGTGACCCATAAAATATGTCCCATTGAGAGTTCGAATTGACACCTTGCATATAAAAAATCACATAATTCATCGTTGTCAGCCATACTGGTAAAAAGGAATATTGTAGAGTATCTTTCGTACTATGAATTTATGAAAAAAATGGCTAAATTAGAAATGAGTGCCCATTTAGAAATGGGTACCCATTATTTTAAAATGGGTACCTGTTTATAAACGGGTACCCGTTTCTAAGAATTTCAAATTTCAAACCTGCCAAGCTGCATTCATTTCAGGATTGGTAAAAGTTTAGGAACACAAGCCTTATCCTTGGACCTGCAACTAACCTGCAACTGGGAGACCATGAAAACAATAAGAGAAAAAACTAGTTTCACTAATGTGGCTGATAACTTTTTTTAAAACAAAATTAACAAAATTAAAACCCATTGTAGATCTAAAAGTCTATTTTTCAGATATGTATTTTTTTCTACTATTGGACATAATTTTTTATTTATTAATTATTTTATAAACAAACAGACTCATAAACTTGAAATAACATATGTTACTATTTTTTTAATAACTTTTGATTTTGAATGTTTCTTGAAAAAAAAATTATGTCTGACCATTCTAGATATCATTCTCTATATGATGATTTTTTTTACTGAATTGATTAGTTTAGCTCAAATTATGTTGGCCGTACATGAGGGGTTTTAAAAAACACTAATTAGGGCCATTAAAAAATCAATAAGAAAAATATTTATCAAAAAATTACAAAAAAAATATCCTAACCAAAATTCAACATACTGTGCATCTTTCCATAAAAGGAATTAGAAAAATACCTTCATTTAGGTCAAATTATGCTAGTTGTATACATGCATGCTTTGGCAAAAAACAAGGGACTTTTAAAAAGCCACTTTTTGTACATCAAATAAAAGACCAACTTTCGTCATTTGGGTATTAGTAAAAATTACATATTTAAAAGCTAGAGACAAAATTCTACATTTCTTATTTTTACATCATATTAATATTTTATGTGCAAGTGCTTCAAATTGTCACTCAAATTGTGACAAAATTTGAAAAATAGGAAAAATACTTCTACTTTTTGGACGAAAAGTGAACTCATCTTCTTGCATTTACCCATGTGGGAGTTATTAGTCAAAGATACTTTATCGTTTACATTTTCTATTTGGACACTCATTGATTGAGCCTATGTGAAGTCCATGTGAAGTTATTAAATTATTTACTATGTTCAAAAGATGCTTTCTGAGTTACATGTGGGGTTTTCATAGCATACTATGGTTTTGGTACCTATTGTTTTAGTAAAACCTTTTGTGGTTTAGGCCTTTTCCTTTCTTGTAAATTAAGAGTATGATATAGTGGGTTTGAGAGTATTATTTTACAAGTGCATAGGTGTTTCTGGAATGTTATTAGAGTTTGGAGTGGTAGTGTGTTGATATTATATTATGTGCCTTGAACATTAATACATACTTATCCTATTTTCTCTAGTTGAGCTTTTTCTCACAAAGGTTTCGCTACGTAAATTATGTCTCATTATTCTTTGCTGATTTTATTTCTTATTTTCTGATTTGTGAATATACATACTATCTTTATTGTAATCTCATTAAAGGAGCAAATTTCAGATTTACATAAAGCTTTGTAAAAGATTTTTATTGCAATAGCTTCACCTTTTTATCAACATTTCATGTCAAAGATAATGGTTCTGCATAGAGAAGGACACCTTTTTATTAAGCATTTATGGTTTTTTGTCTGCAATGGGAGCTTTTACATTGTGTGGTTTTGTATATTTGTGAAGAGATTGAAAACCATGGCCTCTACTTCTCATACAATTATTGCTAAATTCAATGGTACTAGATATGAAATGTGCAAGCTTAAGATGTAAGATCTTTTGGAAGAAAAATATATGTGGGTTCTAGTTGCGTATTAAAACAAGCCACATGTAATGTTTGATGATGACTGGAAAAATTTAGACAAAAAGGCATGAGGAACCATTCATGTGTGTCTTGTAGATTCTCTCCTCTTGAATGATCTAAAGAGGAGACCTCATGCAAGATATAGAAGAGGATAGGTGATATTTACCAAATAAAAAGAATAGTTAAATTATATCTCAAATGATTGTTCTATTCATTGAAAATGAAAGAATGCGATTCTATTACAGATCATTCAAATACTTCTAATTTGATTTTGAGTAAGCTTCCTTTAGTAGATGTTAAGTTAGAAGAGGAAGACAAATGCATCTTACTACTTTGGTCTCCACTAGAATCTTGGGAAAATCTAATTGTTTCCATTAGTGGTGGTGGTGCAAACCCCAAAATGGATAATATCATTTCTAATTTTATTTCAAAATAGATGAGAATAAAATCCATGAATGATGGTTTGAAGGATGCCCTACATATTTGGGGAACATTGAAGTAAAAAGGAGGGCCTAAAGAGGATAAAAATAAGGATAGATTGAAATTAAAAGGATAGTAGAAAACCCTAGGGAAGAGTAGAGTAAAGTGTTTGAAATATGGAAAGAGAAAGCATGTGATGAAGGAATGTAAAAACAAGAAGAAACCTTTAGATTCCTCTATAGAGAAATCTTTTGATGATAGTGATAGTCATGCTTTATTTATTTATTTCTGCCAAAACTATTAGTGACAATGCTTGGCTCATTGATTAAAGTTACTCCTATCATATGGTTCATTATAAGGAGTGTTTTTCATCCTATAAGGCTTATGGTGTAGGAGAGGTTTTCCTTGGTGACAAAAATACTAAGGAGGTACTTGGTAAAGGAATGTTATATTTGTGTTTTAGTGGTAGAAGAGTTAAAGCTCTTGATAATGTTTTGCATATTCCAAAATTTGTGACAAAACTACTTTCAATGTCCAAGTTAGACCATTTTGGTATGTATGTGAAATTTGGCAAGTTTGGTTGTAGGTTAGTGAGAGGAAACTTAGTGGTAGCAAGAGGATCTTGGATTGGGACTTTGTTTAGATTGAATGCCTCCACATTTTGTAACTCTGCTAATGTAAGTTGTAATTTTGAAAAAGCATGTACATCGTGGCACCAACATTTCAGTCACATAAGTGAAATAGGTCTTTAGTGTAAGGATTAAGGTGCCATCAACCTTGAAAATCTGATTAATTACGCTGAGAGGCATTCTACACTCACAGAAAGGGATGAAAGATTTAGATTCCCATAAACAATTAAGATTCAGATTCCATGTAAACAAAATTCATAAAATGTGTAAATAAATAAACTTGTGGAAGCCAAATGGATAGAAAAATAGAAAAACATGGGCAGAAATCTTTATCACGTTAAACAAAAAATAAATAAATTCGTGGAAGCCAAATGGATAGAAAAAGAAAAACTTGGGCAGTTATGGAATGAAATCTTTATTACGTTTGAAGAATATGAAAAGTCTTGCAACATAGTCTCTTTAAATTAAATCATGTGAGCATATCAAATATTCTAACTGCAAGTAATTTATAAATGCCAACAAATTGGAAGATATCTCTCGGCGTACTATAGATATATTTTTTTAAATATAAATATACTAGTTTAATTACTCATATTATAATTGTAAATGCAAACATAAGGGAAGTAGAATCCACCAACAACAGTAATTATTTAATTATGGTGATTATAATATTTTATTTATTTTATCTCATGATAGTAAATAGGTGAAAATGGGGTGTCCAAGTTTATTAATTTCCTTATGATGAGTGTGAGAGAATCTTCTTAGATTTTAGCTTACATGTTAAGAGACTCGGTTATATTTGGATAGCTATGATAGAGCATCTTATGTCAACACATAAGAAGGTGTAAAAGGCTATTTTTAGCCTATTATTGACTTTCCTATAGGTGGGTGTGTGATTTTATCTATCTTGAGTGCATTATTCAATGTGAAGATTATGACAAATTTAAGACACTAAAATTAGCCCAATTGCCAAGATGGGCACCATGTTCTGGATACTTCTTCTGTAAGCTTCTATTTTCTATTTAATAGAAGCTAGAGGAAGTGCAGCATATGAGAAATTGCTTGTTTAAAAGTACACAGGTGTAGTTTAGTTGGATGTAGTATTGAAGGAAAATGATGTATTGTAAACTCTTTGTAGATAATACAAATTTTCCCTTTTTTCCTAGTGGAGCTTTTTTAGCCGAAAGGGTTTTCTCCATGTAAATCTTTGTGTCATGTGTATGGATTTTGAGTATTGTTGATTTCTTTGTTGCTAGTTTACAACTCCATTGATATTCTATAATTTATATTTAAGATTTGTAAGTCTATTTCAGATTTCTATATTGTAGTGGTTTCCTTAATTTCCAACATTTGGTATTATAGCCTAGCTAGTTTTTATTATTATGTGGAAGTGTGAAGGTTTTCTATGTTGTAGTGGGAGTTTTGGTTTTATAGAGCCGTGTGTGTGGAAATCATGGTTCTAACTACATCTCGGATAGACATCTTAAAATTTAATGGATCAAACTATGAGTTATGGAAGCTAAAAATGGAGGATATCCTTGAAGAGAGGGATCAATGGTTGGCAACATCAAAAGATAAGAAACTCGATGCTATAAGTCAAGAGGAGTGGGACAAGATGGATAAAAAGGCATAGATTACAATCCGGTTATGTCTTGCAGACACTGTCATACTAAATGTCTTTGAGGAAAAGACTATATATGCTTTATCGAAATGGTTGGGAGAGATTTATCAAGACAATAGAGTTAAGTTTTGGGACTATGGAAAAAGATGACATGTTAAGAAGGAATGGAAAAACAAACAATGGGATTCCTACACAAAAATTCCTCTAATATATGTGATGATCTTTTAATTTTTCTTGTAATATTGTATCTAATGAACATTGGTTGGTTGACTCAATATGATTTTATCACATGAATCCTCATAAGGAGTGGTTCTCCATATACGAACAATATGAGGGATGTAATATCTACCTTGGGGACAAACCTACATATCTGATAGTTGGAATGGGAAAGGTACAGTTGTGTTTCAATGATGGGAGGATTAAAACCCTCCATGGTGTTTTACATATTCGTGGATTGGATAGAAATATTATTTCAATTTCAAAGTTGAATTATTTGGGAGTGCATGTACAATTTAACAAGCATGGTTGTAGATTGGTGAGAGGAAAGCTTGGTGGTACCAAGGGGAACAAGGATGGGAACTCTATTTAGGCTTGACGCCAATATTGTTTGTAAACTCACCTATGTGGCAATTTTTTTTTTAAATACATGTATGTTGTGGCACTGTAGATTGGGTCACATAAGTAAAAATGTTTTGAAAACTATTATCAATAAAAAGCTATTGGATGGTTTCTCCCATTCTGATGAGCACTTTGGTTTTTATGAGCACTATGTGTTTGGTAAAAAACATAGATCATCTTTTCCTTTAGGAAGTAATAAGGAAAAAGATAAATTAGAAAAATTATTCATATGAATGTATTTGATCCTGTGGATAATGATTCAATTAGAAAGTCATGTTACTTTGTTACTTTCATTGATGATGTATCCAAATTTACATGGACTTACTTTATGAAGCATAAATATGAAGTTTTCACTAAGTTTAATGATTTTAAAGTCTTAGTATAAAACCAATTTGGATAGTAAATAAAAGTATTGAGATCTAACAATGGAGGGGAATATTTCTCTAAGTAATTTGATAAGTGTTTCAAGCATGCAAGTATCATTATACAAAAGATAACTCCATATACACCACAATAGAATGATGTTGCAAAAAGGATGAACCAAACAATTACAAAAAGAGCCAAAAGTATGTTGATAAACGCATAGATGGACAAATGCTTTTGGGCTGAAGCTATGAACACCACTTGTTACTTGATAAACAAATATCCTTGTAAGGCTCTTGATTTGACACCTTATGAAGTGTGGATAGGTAAGAAACCATTTTTTTCACATTTAGGGGTTTTGGCTATGAGGCTTTTGTTCATGTGCCTAAATAAAAGCATTCTAAGTTGGATCTAAAAGCATAAAAATACATCGTAACTGGATATGGTGAGAATGTTGAAGGTTATAAGATTTGGAATCCTCTAGCCAAGAAATTTGTAGGTTCTAGAGATGTAATTTTCAGGGAACTTAGATCTACTTTTATATTGTATAGCCAAAAGAAAAAGAAAGCAAAAAGATTGTCCATTTTGATTTAAAGAAAGAAGATGCACATTAGAAGAATAAAATGATGGATTTGTGGATGGAGAAGAAGAAGAGGGTTCAAGTGAAATTTTTCAAGAGGAAGACTCTATGATTATAAAGGAAGTTGAGCATATACAAGAAGAAAAGGAAGAATCCTTTACGCCACCCATGAGAAGATCCAAAAGACAATGAAATCTAGTTGATAGGTATATCCCACCAAATTTTTGTTGTGTATTTTATTTATTGAGTACTAATGATGAACCTAGATCCTAAAGGGAAGCTATTCTTGCATATGATAGTGATACATGGGATCTTGTTCATTTTCCCAAAGGAAGGAAGGCCATTAGATGTAAGTGGGTCTACAAAGACAAGTTTGGAGTAGATGGTTCATTGGAAATACAAGGCTAGACTAGTAGACAAGGGCTACTCCCAGAGAGAGTTTATTTTGATGAAATTTTCTCTATTGTTGCTAAATTATCTTTTATTAGATGGGTATGTGCAAAGAGATGAGGGAACAAAAAGTCGCCACATGACTTTTTGGTCCCATACAAGTCATAATGTGAGTGCATTATAATGCATTTGTATTATGGCTCAGTATTACTGAGCCTAAAATGTAAGTGCATTATGGCTCGATACTACCGAGCCTAAAATGCCAGCGCATTATAATGTGAGCAATGCGAGCACATTATGATGCACTCACATATTGTAAAAGCAAAACTCAAAATCAAAATCAAATTCAAAATAGGTCGTGGCTCATTTGGAGTTTTGGCAAGTAGGTTTTATCTTTCACAACATGAGCAAGTTATAAGAAGAAGGGTTCAAGTAATTTCTAAGTGCAATTGACATTTTCAGCATGCCACCTCACCAATCCCACTCACAAGGACATTGTGTAGAGGGTGTAGCAACTGAACAAGGTAGGGTTTGATTATTTTTTTTGAATTTGGAAAGAAATTGTTAATTTTACAATGTTTGATTAGATTTTTTTATTGAATTTTCAATCAAAGAGGCACCAAAAAGCCTTAATCGAGCAGAGGAGGCTCAAAACCCTCCACCTTCACATCCTCACCATGAAGACACACAAGAAAACTATTTAGGGCAAGTTGAAGAAAACAAAAAACATTTTGAAACCTAATTGAAACATTAAATAGTCCAAGTGCAAGCACTAATTGTAGGAGAGCCCTTGCCAAGTCATTAGAGGTGATTGATTTTCACAATGAATCGGTGAGAAACCAAATCACCAAATGGAATGACTATAGCTGGATGAATTAGAAATACTATGCTAAAAAATTGTCTTACAAACAAGTGAAGGACAAAAAAATTACAAAATCTCAATTATGTTCACATTTTATCAATCCTAAAACTGGCCAAACACTAGAAGAGACTTGTAAGCAGTTCCCAATTCATTGGTGTGGGTACATGGTCTTTGATGAGTGTCCTTGTAATAACAATGAGGCACCACAATATTTTTTGAGGAAACTCTATTGTGATTTTATCCTCAAGGAGATTCCTAATTACTTTAACATTTGAGAGTTCTAGGGTAGATGTGGTGGATCTGTCCAAGATAGAGAGGGGCCACATCAAGAAAAAAAACCATGTACCTAGACCCCTCATGAGGCCAACACATGTCTCACTCCCTTTGACTTTGAAGGAGAGTGTTGAGGTGGAGACACTGCATTCATTGAGTTCTCTCACCTAGTCTCTAGCATAGCATGGGGATGATCTCACCTAGGATGATGAGGGTGAGAGTAGTAGGATTCATTTGTCCCCACATATTTGCAGTTCATGTGGGAACTTGTGCAATTATGAGACACATGACTCTCGCTAGGACACTGCGATGCAGGGGTACTAGCTAGTGATGGACACATCCATATTGGATGATATTATTCTCATAGATGACCTCTTACAACATAAGTTTGGTATTGACTCCCATGTAATTTTTTACAAGGTTCATCTTGATTTAATATATTTGTATTTGAAATTTTTAATTAATTTTATATGACTATCTATATTATATGTCAAAATTAATGTATGTAATTTTCTGCACTATGAAATAGCAGGGTCAAAGTCTTCATCCTGCATATGTTAGCTGTCCAATGCAGGGTTATGAGAGGAGGTTGAGTCAATAGGTATGTAATTTATCACATGATCATAAATATAACACATATATCAATGGTAATCTTATTTAGTGACAATTTGATAATGAACATGTAGCTTCACCACCAACTCCATGATTTCCTTGGTCCCCTGGATGCAGAACCACTTTTATGGAGGTAAATTTAACCTTTTTTAATCCTTATGCATTTAAATAATGTTATGTATCTATTTTGGTCAAATAACCTTGAACTCCATCTTCAGATGTTGAATATGTAGACTCCTCATCTTCTTCAGTCAGTGGAGGTGGGCATTTTTGCAACTATTTTATTTACAAATCCTTTGATGGAGGTATGAGATAGTAACATGTAAATGTCATTTTATATTTCTTGTTTTATCTCATGTCATTTGATGTACATAAATGATATTCATGTTTACTCAATTTTTCTTCTTGATGCTTCTCATAGGAGGTCACAACTCAAACCTATCTAGCTACGGATGAAGAGAGACAAAAAATGATTGAGAGTGATCGTCAACTAGTGGTAACTGATTGATTACATATGAGATGTTATATATTTCATGCTTTCTATATTAATGTACATATTGTTTGAGTGTATTAACAAGTGGATCTTCAAAGATCTTTGTTGAGGAGGTCTAGTTGACGGGAGAGAGAGGATGAGTCACTAATTGACTACACATCTTCACAGCCAAGCAAGGGATGCTGATTATTTGATAGCAGTTCATAGGAAATTAGATTTTGGGACTTTTTTTATATGCCTCTAGATTGCTTTGAATACATACTTTTGTATGTTACCGATGTATATCTTTGTATATGCCTGTATGGCTTTGTTTGGACATGCCTTTATGGCTTTATATATAGACTAGATGTTATGTTCATGACAGTTTACATTAAATATTTAATATGATGATCAATTATGGTTACATGAATTTGGTTGTACATGTGCCAATTACATTTGCTTGAAATTTTATAAATCATTTTCAAAAAATCCATTTTGTGTACATGTCTTGCAATCATTACATTCAATGAGACTATGTATTTGTTTGAGGTATCATGTGAATTAGTTCATGTGCCTTGTCTATGCTTCTGTACTTTACATACATGTCTACAAGGGAAGCTACAAATAGAACATGTGACAAAATTCCTATATCCATTATGCTTTGATGGCTGTCTACACCCTATTCCAATGATCCCATTTTGGCATAGGCAAGGAGGATGTTTGATAATGTTGTGGAATTTGGTTTTACACATGTCAATTGTATTTTCTTGAAAGTTTCTTTTGTGCATTTACTTGAAAGTTTCTAAAGCCTTTTTGAAAAAATCCATTTTATGCATATCTTGCAATCATTGCATTCCATGAGACAACATTTCTTTGAGGCATCATGTCAAATAGTTCATGTTCCTTGTCTATGCTTCCACACTTTGCATACATGTCTCCTAGGGTAGTTGCAACTAGAACATATGTCAAAATTGCCATATCCTTTATGCTTTGATGGATGTCCATACCTTGTTCTGAAGATCACATTTAGGCATAGACAAGGAGGATGCTAGATAAGGTTGTTGAATTTAGCTTTACACCTACCAATTGTATTTTCTTGAAATTTTCTAAAGCCTTATCAAAAAAACCATTTTGTACATATCATGCAATCATTGCATTCCATGAGACAACATTTCTTTGAGCCATCATGTCTAATAGTTCACCTACCTTGTCTATGCTTCATCACTTTGCATACATGTCTCATAGCCTAGCAGTTGCAAATACAACATCTAACAAAATTCCCCTATCATTTATGCTTTGATGGATGTCCATAGCTTGTTCCAATGATCCCATATGGGCATAGACAAGGAGGATGCTAGCTAAGGTTGTGTAATTTGGCTTTACACCCACCAATTGCATTCGTTTGAAAATTTCTAAAGCCTTTTTGAAAAAATCCATTTTGTGCATATCTTGCAATCATTGCATTCCATGAGACAACATTTCTTTGAGGCATCATGTAAAATAGTTCATGTGCCTTGTCTATGATTCCACACTTTGCATACATGTCTCCTAGGGCAATTGCCACTACATCTATCAAAACTCCTTTATCCTTTATTCTTTCATGATTGTCTATACCATAGAAGCAAATAGTAAGTACAGTTCACAACAATATTCTCCCTAAGCTCTTCAAATACCTCTTACTTTTATAGCAGCGGAAAGCATTTCATGATAACAATGTCCTATCTCAACAATGTCTCATATTAATCATTTTTATAATTAATATTTCCTATAATGTTGACTACAGTATTAATGCCATATTAATTGACCACAGTACTAATAAGGATGCTATTAAACACCATACTAATAAAGAATGTATAGGTCACAATAATGACAGAATGCTATTGATTAGTGATCATAAGAAGATTACTAATCACAAAAGGATAGTTATGTCCAAAGACAATGATGTTGACAACCATCTCAACTAGTACAACATTATTAACAACTGCTATGTAATTATGAAAATTGCCAAACAATTTCCTCAATAATACAACTATTTTACAAATGAAATAATGACAACAATATCCATTGATAAGTATAAATGACAACACTAACATCTGTGATTCAATAATAATGACAAGCCAAAGGATAACATAATCATTTTTAATAGTTTTGTATACTAATGACTATGCCCATAAATCATAAATAATGACATAAGTGTTTGTTGTTGTCAAAGGAAACAATGATTATCACTAATCACAATAATAATAGTGATAATCATATTCCCTATTCATAAGGTTTTCAAATGTGATTATACCAAGTGTATTCACAACTATATAGCTATGTTCATTTTTAAAATAACAACAACAATTATTATTGTTGCCCCTTTGCTAATTTTGTGCATATCTTGCAATCATTGCATTCCATGACACATCATTTCTTTGAGGCATCATGTCAAATAGTTCACCTGCCTTGCCTATGCTTCATCACTTTGTGCATACATGTCTCATAGGGTAGTTGCATCTACAACATTTGACGAAATTCCCATATCCTTTATGCTTTGATGGATGTCCATAACTTGTTCCGAAGATCCATATATGGGCATAGACAAGGAGGATACTAGCTAAGGTTGTGGAATTCGACTTTACACCTACCAATTGCATTTTCTTGAAAGTTTCTAAAGCCTTTTTGAAAAAATTCATTTTTTGCATATCTTGCAATCATTGCATTCCATGAGATAATATTTCTTTGAGGCATCATGTCAAATAGTTTATGTGCCTTTTCTATGCTTCCACACTTTGCATACATGTCTCCTAGGGCAGCTACAACTACAACATCTGTCAAAATTCCCATATCCTTTATGCTTTGATGGATGTCCATACCCTGTTCCAATGATCCCATATGGGCATAGACAAGGAGGATGTTGGCTAAGGTTGTGGAATTTGGCTTTACACCCACCAATTGCATTTTCTTGCATGTTTCTAAATGCTTTTTGAAAAAATCCATTTTATTCATATCTTGCAATCATTGCATTCGATGAGACAACATTTCTTTGAGGCACCATGTCAAATAGTTCACATGCATTGTCTATGCTTATACACTTTGCATACATGTCTCCTAGGGTAGCTGCAACTCCAACATCTGTCAAAATTATCATATCCTTTATGCTTTGATGGATGTCCATACCCTATTCCGAAGATCCCATATGGGCATAGGCAAGGAGGATGCTGGATAAGGTTGTGGAATTTGGATTTACACCCTCCAATTGCATTTTCTTGAAAGTTTCTAAAGCCATTTTGAAAAAATCCATTTTGTGCATATACTTTGCAATCATTGCATTCCATGAGACAATGTTTCTTTGAGGCATCATGTCAAATAGTTCACCTACCTTGTCTATGCTTCATCACCTTGCATACATTTCTTATAGGATAGTTACAACTATAATATCTAATGAAATTCCCATATCCTTTATGCTTTGATGGATGTGCATACCCTATCATCATGTCAAATAGTTCATGGGCCTTGTCTATGCTTCTACATTTTGTATACATGACTCCTAGAGTAGTTACAACTAAAACATCTATCAAAAGTCCTTTATCCTATATTCTTTCATGGCTGTCCATACCCTGTCCCAAAGATCCTAATTTGGCACAAGTAGGGAGGATGCTTGAAAAGGTTATGGAATTTGGTTTTACATATGCCAATTGCATTTGCTTGAAAGTTTATGTATCCCTTACTTTCAAATGCAAATTGATAAACTATGTTTTCAGCTTATAATGGATAATGGATGTGTACATGTTTGCTATCAATGATAATGGATATGTTCTTTGTACAATTTTCAAGAAATGTGAGAGCTGAAGTTACATTGCCTCATAAACATTACCTTCTTGTCCTTCATTACCTTCAAGTAGACTTGTTTCCTCACACTCACCAATCAGTGAGTGAAGTTAGCTACAATTCACAATAGAAATTGTGTAAATACATGTGATAACAACTCTCTTATAGATCTTGTGCAAATTTATCATTACCTATATTGACTTTGCATTTGTCTTTCTCTTGAAAAATGAGGAGAAGAGAGAGAGAGAGAGAGAGAGAGAGAGAGAGAGAGAGAGAGAGAGAGAGAGAGAGACGTTTGGCATGATTCACATATTGATCAAGTGAAAACATCGTATCAACCTAAGGAGAGTAGAGAAAAGACTTAAAAAATGAATATTCATCTACTAGAAAGCTACTAGGAGTGAAAATTTTCTAGGAGGTAAATGCTAGGGGAGGTCTCATTTCATGCACCAAGTGCTCTAGTCCTTCTAGGCAGCAAGCTACCAACAAAGTCACTTAAGATCCTTAAGAGAAAAAACTACCAAGCTTTGACAGAGCGGTTCTCAGAATTTGTAGCAGCTAGGAATGTTCTATTTAGACCTATAGGTGCATGTGGGGTCCATCCAAAATAACCTCTCTCAGTTTTGGTCAACTCCAATCTATTTGATTGTGCTGAAATGAAATGCATTCTTACAAAATGCGTCAATTTCATGCAGCACAACCTTACCAGAAGCTATATTTTTCGTTCTACTTACCCTGGGGCCAAACTGACTATGTCAACACATCATCTATGTGGTTAAATTCTAGGGGAGGTCTCATTTCATGGGCCGAGTGTCCCAATCGTTCCAGGCTGCAGGCTATTGACAAAGTCACTTAAGATTCCTATGAGTAAAAAACTACCAAACTTTGAAGTAGTAGTTCTCAAAATTCATGGTAGATAGGAATGTTCCATTTAGACCTACATGTACATGTGGGGTCCTTCCAAAATAACCTCTCTTGATTTTGGTCAACTCCATTCTATTTGACCATGCCGAAATTAAATGCATTCTTTTAAAATACTTTTTTTTCATGTAGTGGAAAGGTGCTAGGAGTAAAATTTTGCATTCCACAACTCGTGGGGTCGAAATGATTGTGCCAACATATCAAGATGAGTGGGTAAATGCTAGGGGAGGTCTTGTTTCATGTGCCAAGTGTCCCATTCATTCCAGGCAGTAGGCTACTGACAAAGTCACTTAAGATCCATAAGAGCAAAAAATTGCCAAACTTTGATGGAGTAGTTCTCAGAATTTGTGGCAACTACAAAAGTTCTATTTAGACCTATAGGTGCATGTGGGGTCCCTCCACAATAACCTCTCTTAGTTTTGGTCAACTCCAATCCATTTGACCATGCCAAAATGAAATGCATTCTTGCAAAATGCTTTAGTTTCATGCAACACAACCTTGCTAGGAGCCATATTTTTCATTCTACTTGTCATGGGGCCTGACCAACTACACCAATGCACTGGGGTGGGTGGTTAAATGTTAGGGTATGACTCATTTCAAGCACCAAGTGTTCCAATCATTCCAGGCAATAGGATACCAACAAAGTCACTTAAGATCCCTAAGAGCAAAAAATGCCAAACATTGATGGAGCAGTTATCAAAATTCATGGCAGTTGGGAATTTTTCATTTAGACCTACAAGTGTATGTGAGGTATTTCCACAATAACATTTCTCAGATTTTGTCAACTCAAATCCATTCGACCATGCCAAAATGAAATGCATTCTTGCAAAATGCTTCAATTTCATGCAACACAACCTTGCCATGAGCCATATTTTTCATTCTACTTCTTGTGGGGCTAAATCAACTTCTCCAATGCATCAAGGTGTGTGGGTAAATGTTAGGGGAGGTATCATTTCATGTGTCAAGTGTCCCAGTCATTTCAGGCAACAGGCTACCGACAAAGTCACTTAAGATCCCTAGGAGCAAAAAACTACCAAACTTTGACGGAGTAGCTCTTGGAATTCATGGTAGCTAGGAATGTTTTGTTTAGACCTATAAGTTCACATGGGGTCCTTCCACAATAACCTCTCTCAGTTTTGGTCAACTCCAATCTATTTGACTGTGCTAAAATGAAATGTAGTCTTGCAAAATTCTTCAATTATATGAAGCACAACCTTGCCAGGATCCATATTTTCTTGTTCTACTCATTGTGGGGCCGAACCAACTATGCCAATGCATCAAGGTGGGTAGGTAAATTCTAGGGGATGTCTCATTTTGTGCACCAAGTGTCCCAGTCATTCCTACTTATAGGCTACTAGTAAAGTTAGTATGCAAATCTACACATATATAATTATAAGCATCATAATGATTATAAAACTCAATATGTACTATACAACAACAAGTTATGCATGTCTGATCTATTTTGACATAAAAAGGCTTTACCATTTCAAAATACCTTTGATTAATTTTGATTTTAGGATACATCTCTTGAAATTTCTTGAAAAACTATGTTTGAGTCACATCCAAAAAATGCTTTGGATATGGCTCACAGGTTTGACAACCAATTATCCTTCTTACAACATCTCTTTCATTAGGAGATACCCTTGTGTTATTTTACAAAATTATTTAATGAGGGATCTCAAGGCTTCAACAACAACTTTATCTTTTCATGGGAGTCTCCCAGAGAATACTGATAATTCATTAGTATTTGGGTCCTCAACTCTTTCATGCGTTCCAATGGCTCTCATTAGAGTTTTTTTACTTATTTTCAATGCTTCACTTGTCTTTATAATGAGGTGAGCTTTCTTTGTTTGATGGCTTACTATTGTCAACGTGATGACATGTTTTGTGATATTACTATCCTTAGTGCATGAGGTGGAACCCACACTCTCATATGCACTCATTAGATTCTTTACAATTGATTTTTCACTTGAAGCATCTGATGTTCTTAGGCCAAAAATTTTCATAATGGACCTAAATTTTAGATTTCTCATCAATTCAAAAAAGTTGACATCTTTTGGTTTCATTTAAGTTCTCAAAGAATAATTTTCATATCTTATTGGCATATCTTTGGAAAGTACACTTGGGAATTTTATCTTGCATGGGCTTCAAAATATTCTCATTGATATCAATTAGAAACTTAGGCTTTCTATAGGAGGTGTTTTCAATGGTAAATTAGACTTAGCATTGAGAATTTGTTCAATATTTACTTGAGATAGGATAGATGGCGTACCTTCTATTGGAAATGGAAAAGATGAAAATCCTTGAAGTTGAGATGGAGAATATACTGTACCTTCAACTTGACATGTGAATGATTGCATGCCTCCAACTGCGAGATTCAATTTCATCATTGAACGGACGTTTTCCATTTGTTGCCTTTGTGAAACCAATTCCATCTCTCTCTTACCTTGATTAGATGATTCATGTTCCTCTTGAATTGGCAATGGTGGCATGTCTTCTTCTATGGTTGACAATTTCCTACTTTCACAAAGTTGCCTCATTGCCTGTCTTTTCTTCATATTCTTAGCTTCACACTCTTCTGTTGTTAGAGTCTTTGGCCGTTTCCTTGGCATGATGATGATTTCGATATGCATCATGAATAAGAAATAGATTAAATAGTGCATATTGGTACAATAGAGTAAAGTAATGTCAAACACAAATCTCAAACACACTTGCCTCCTTCACCTAGGTGAATTGGGAATGCAATTTCCAAGGTAACAACTTTAGTCGAGAAGCATAAATTGTTCTATAAGGATCTTCAAATCATGTAATATTCCTTCTTTTATAATAAATATTCACTAGAAAGGAAACTTTCTTATAGCAATAGAATAATTCGTTGCCTTTTTTACCTTCTTTTATTCTCATATTTATACATAAAATTGCATGGAGCTTGGTTTTTTTAGAACTACAACAAATTAGATCATCAAATCAATAATTTGTCCTTTGTTCATTTGATTCTCTTAGACACAATTTTTCTTGATCTTATCTTGGGTTCTCTTTTAGAACTTTCTTCCTATATCATATTCTTGTTAAAATAGTGTATGTAGAGAAACCTCCTACTAGTTAGCAAAAAAATTGAGATAAATTAAAAATGAAACACAAGGATTTTAATCAAGATCAATGAACAATCTAAAAACATGACAAGTTAGATTAAATATGCAACATATTCATTCCTATTTAGGACAAATCCCTTTGCTAATCCTTCTCCCATTCCTAGTCAAATTGGTTGTGAAATTATAATCAAGTGTCAAATTTAGTTTATTTTTGCAACTTCACCAAATTTGGTGTCCTTCTTTTGATCTTGACTACTACTTCATGATGCATGACTCTTTCATTTCATGAAAAGGATATGCACCCACCAATATCAATACTCTATCTTCCTTAAATATCTAATAACTCCTTGACAAGTCACTATCTATTGAAGAAAACCTCATTGTGATTATAATTGTCCTAATAACTATGTCATTGACATGTATCATGTATGGTTATCTTTTAGTTGACGTATTTGGCTATCTAGTGTCCACATCAATCTTCCCTACCATATGAATATCCTTTCAAGACCACCTCTATTATTAGATAGCATCATGGATACCTTTTTGCATGGATTTGATATTATTTGACTTATCATTTAGTCTTAATTGCTACCTTGTGTATCAGTTGCTATCCTACCCATTGGTGAGAGGTCATAACTATTCCTAGGGCTGCATGATAACTATTAAGATATAATTGAGTCTTTAGGCTGATATGATAGTTCTTGCAAATGAGTATGCTCAAGTGACAATATTTATCTTGATTTTAGCATGATGATAATTCTTTGACTAACATGATTTCTCTTAGTATCCTTCTAATTGTTTAGGTTAGCATTTGAATTAGGATAATAGTAACATGATTGCACATCTACTCAATAGTGAAAGTGTTTCCATGACCTTTCTCTAGTTTAGGATTATCCTTGAATGTTGATGTGAATCCCTTCATAAATATATACCAATACTATCTTGATGATTTCCTTCCCATGGTAATATGTCTTTTTGTCATTGTTATCTCAAATAAATATAAATTTTCACTATGTCATGATAATTTAACTTGTCAAAATGATAATCCTCTCACTTCCCTCATGGCTATCTTATAACATGAGATTTCATGCTTTAATATAATCATAAAGTGAGGTAAACAAAAAAATAAAGAACATACCTTAGATTTCAAGATTTGAGTTGCCCAATCCTCAAAAATTTGGCTTCAAAATCCTCAAAAATTTGAGGTTTTTGGCAATTCCTTCATATTCAATGGTGAATTCTATATAAGTCTAACATGATTAGTAGAATTTATGCAAAAATAAATATATATCATCAAATTCAATCTAAATACATGAAAATTAGCATTAAAACCATATGAAACATGAAACTATTAGTTTAAATAATCAAATTCTATCTAAAAACATCCAACTTACTTCTTATACATTGAAAAACCAAAAAAAGGTGGCAGATTAAGTGAACAATGATTGTCAAAATTTCAACACCATGAAAAAGAGTTTATTTGTCTGATAATGCATGAAAAGTAGGGAATAACAAAGCATGTGGGTTTGCATCATGTATCCCACATGCTTTTGTCAATTTTCTTTTGTTCACCAAAAAGTGCTCTCATTATAATGCAAGCATGTTTTGTCATGCATGGAAAGTTTTAAGTGTTTTCATGCATGGAAAGCTATAAGTGTTTTAAGTGCATGGAAAGTAGAGAGAGAGAGAGAGCATAAGAGGTAAATAGGGGAGGGAGAGAGAAAAAGAGAGAGACTAGATTTGACATGCAACACTAAACCCCTAAACCCTAGAAACCCTAAACCTCTAAACCCTAAATAATGCCCCTACAACCTAACCCCTAACCCCTAAACCCTAAACCCTAAATCCAAGAAACCCTAAACCTCTATCTCCCTATCTCTATCATCCCTCTACCTCTCAATATCTCTCCCTATGTCTCTGGTCATGTCCCTCACTCTCTATCTCCCTATCTCTCCCCTTAGTCTCCTCTATATATCCCTATCAGTCCTCTCTCTCTAAACCCTAAACCCTAAACCTTTATACCCTAACTCCTAACCCCTAAACCATAAACCTTAAACCCTAAACCTTTATACCCTAACTCCTAACCCCTAAACCATAAACCTTAAACCCTAAATATTTCCATTAAACCCTAACCCCTAACCCAAAAACCCTAATCCTAAGCAACCCTAAACCCCTAAACCCAAGCAACCCTAAGCCTCTATCTCCCTATCACTGCCCTATCTCCCTATCTTTGTTGTCCCTCTACCTCTCAATCTCTCTCCCTATGTCTTTGGTCATGTCCCTCACTCTCTATCTCCCTATCTCTCCCCTTGTTCTCCTTTATATCTCCCTATCAGTCCTCTCTCTAAATCCTAAACCCTAAACCTCTATACCTTAGCCCATAACCCCTAAAAATAAACCCTAAACCATAAATAATGCCCCTAAATCATACCCCCTAACCCCTAAAACCATAAACCCAAGAAACCCTAAACCCCTAACGCTAAATCCCAAACCCCAAAATCCTAATCCCCAAATCCAAGCAACTCTAAACCTCTATGTCCTTATCTCTCCCCTATCTCCCTATCTCTATCATCCCTCTACCTCTAAATCTCTCTCCCTATGCCTATGGCCATGTCCCTCACTCTCTATATCCCTATCTCTCCCCTCGGTCTCCTCTATATCTTTCTATTGGTCCTCTCTCTCTCTAAACCCTAAACCCTAAACCTCTAAACCTTAACCCCTAAACCCTAAACCCTAAATAATGCCCCTAAACCCTAACCCCTAAACTGCTAACCATAAACCCCAAACCCCTAAACCCTAAACCCTAAACCCAAGCAACCCTAAACCTCTATCTCCCCATCTCTCTCATGTATCCCTATCTCTATTATCCCTCTACCTCTCAATCTCTCTCCCTATGTCTTTGGCCATGTCCATCACTCTCTATCTCCCTATCTCTCCCATCGGTCTCCTCTATATTGCCCTATTGGTCCTCTCTCTCTCTCTCTCTAAACCCAAAATCTTAAACCTCTAAACCTTAACCCCTAACCCCTTGTTGACCTTGTTTCTACACTTCCAAATTTAAACTTTTTGTGTCAAAATGACAAATCTAACTATGCTTTGAACCCTTTATCCAGAGTCACCTTTCGATTCAAAACACCAGTGTCACATTTTTCCCTGCATGAGTCATTAAGATAACTCATTTCTGAGATATCACAATCTATTTCCTTACATTGAACTTTGCATAACAACATCATTTTGGAGCAGACACGCTCATCATTTCACTGAGTTTCTCGGGCACACTTATCTAGTTTGCAGCATTTTATGAAAATAATTAAATATTAAAAATCTGTGATAGATGGTATGAAATAATTTTTATGGCAGTGTTCGTGACTCCAGTTCACCTAATGTGGCAACTTTTTGGGTCAAGAAGTCTTATGGTTTGAGAGATTTTAAACTTTCAATTTTTCGGTGGGCAGTTGGCCGAAACAATAAAATTGTAGTTTTTGGAAGGGATGGAGCAAAATTGTTTTACACAGAGATTTATAATGATAAAATGGACAATATATCAATATTTCATGACAATTTGACTTTCCAATTGAAAGTTATGTACTTTTCGCCATTTCTCATGCCTGCACAGTTCGCAAGTTGCAATTTTGCTTAAGTTGAAAAGGCATCACCTGTAAATTTGGCTAAGTGGAGAGTTTGATTTCATAAAAGAAGTTATTTTTTTCCTCCTTAAGAAAAAGTGAAAATTCATGTCAACTTGTACTTTTGACAAAAGCTCGCGTGAACTTTTGAATTCCGCTAAGTTGGCGTCGGCTCTCAAATTTAGTTAAGTGAACATCTACTTTCACTTTTGGTAAAGAAGGGGTGTACTTTGAGTTTGCACTAACTTGATACAACATGAGGTTATGAAAAGTTATAACTTGTGAATTGGTGGTTAGAAATTTTAACAAGTTCTAATTTTCACTAAGGTATAAATTTTTAAGTTATAAATTTTTACAAGTTTTGAATTGAAGGTTTGCAGAAAGAGCAAGTTAAAGAATTTTAATAGTTGCGAATTTAATTTGTGAAGTGCTTTCAAAAGGCTGATGACTAGGTAGTTATTATAACTACCTAGCAACTCACACCCCACACCTGATGGCACATAAAAACAACTCAAATATTTTCTCTTTCACCAACAATGTAGGGAAGATGGAGGTCATGGGACTGGTCTGACCTGGCCACATGAAGGCGTTTTGGCTTGTTAAACTTCAAACCAAACATGTGTGAAGTCTGAGTTGGCTTCATGCTTCTATTGTTGCTGTTGTGAGTAGATCTAATGCAACCCACTTGCCAACTGTTTGTTTCTGCTTCTGTATTGTAATTCACTTACAAGATCTATGCAGCCAATAACATCATCACTAGCAAAACATTTTTGGATCAAAATTGAGTTGATTAAGAGGCCCAAAAGATGATTTGTGTAACATAGGACTAGTATGGATTGAATGCACCTTCATAAGGGCAAAGGATTTTGCCCAGTGGCAGCTTACTTCCATTATTGAGAAACAGGGAAGAAAAATGTTTCCATATTCAAGTTTAGTTGTCTATACCATAGTCTCTATGGCTACAAGCTTCTTGGTTACTACATGTAGGGTTTCTATATGGATTATAGGCAGCCTGCACACCTATGTTCATCTAGAGAATGTTGTGAACAGAGATAGAGGAAATGTGAGAGTAGCTATTAGGAGACCTGAAGATAATATAGACACAAATGAAAACTCTTCTAAATTGAAGGAAAGGTCAAAATTAGACCTATCGAAAGGTTTGAGAAGAAAAAAAAGGATAAGCCAAAAAAAATGATTTCAATGAAACTAATGCTCATATATTTAGAGTTAGACTAGCTGATTCACAGATCCAGACCGATGGTTTAATGGGCTCCTTGTTCGATTGATGCCAAAATAGGAGTTTTCAAACAGCAAAGCGGATATTTGTCAGATGTTGTAGTTGTCAGTTCCCAAATGCACATGTATGCAAAATGCACAAGGGTAGAGAAAGCACAAAAATTGTTTGACACAATGCCTTAGAGAAATGGGTTGCTCTTAACTATCATCCACTTCAACAGTCAAAGGACAATTTTGGCCAATAAAAATAGAACAAATATTTACCACTTTTGATTGTGAGCAAAGTGTAAAATTTGTTATTGGCTGTTTTACCATTAAAATGGATGATATTTAAATTAGAGTGAGAGAAATGTGATATCACAAACTCAGATGATTGGAGGATTTTTGCAAAATGGGTTTGGATCCAAGTCGATGCCTATGGTAAAATGAGTATCAAATGCCACAGGAATCTAAGAAAGTGAAGACAAAGAATGTAGGTTCTAACAAAACAAGAGCATACTCAGAAATATTACTATTAAAAAAACCCTCCATCTTATGTTTGTAGGAGTTCTGGAATCCAAATGAGGACCTTGTGGATGAGTATGAAAAGTGATTCTAATATACCAATATGAGATCTACAAACTTGGACATTCTTAAGATGCTCATAGATTGTGACATTAAGGATTATTATACACTAGAAGACTTCCATCATGTTGTTCAACAATTATGTCTTACAGAACAATTTTTAGAGGGTTATACAAATGAAACGATTGAAGAACTAATAGCCACTGACTTTGATGGATAAAGAGATATGAAAGAAATTCAAAATATAAAATCTATCTAGAAGCTCTAGATAGACAATGTTGGGATCCAAAAAGGAAATGATAAAGATGCTTAGCAGCTAGAGTTGGAAGTATATGTCCTTGAAGGCCAAGATGCTAATGAATAGATGATTCAAAGATTGGGAGAAGTCACACTATCCACCTTAACAACCCAATAAGTTGTTCCTTTCTTCAAAGTTTTGAGTTTTCAAGTTGTCATATTGTGAAAGTGACTTACGTCACTTATTGTAACCAAAGTTAGAAAGTAGACTTTATTTATGGAAACTTTGAGAAAAGTCTAATTTAAATAAAGTGTACTTCTTAAAAGGTAGTTACTTGAAGTGGTTGGGAAGTAGTTACAAGTTGGTTACTAGGTGGTTATGGGAAAAAGCCTATAAATATGAGGCTATTTGAAATGTAAAAGGGGGAGGTCTCTTTAGAGAGAACTTTTGCAGGGGAAACTTATGAAACTTCTTGGAACATTTTTAGTCTTACACATTGTATAGTTTACCTTTGAAATTGTTCAATTTTGAAAAGATAATGAAGAATTGCATTTCAGTTCATATGTTCTTGATGTATTTCTGAGTTATGATTACTAGTTTCTCGTATGGTATTTGTGTAAATCAAAGTTATCCATTGAAGCATGCAATTGGGATGATGAAACAAAATCATGTCTCAGTATCCTGATTTGAAAGTGTTAAGATAAATTATCTCTTCGTATGTTGAGATTTGCCATCCTTCTTCATCGTTGTTGCACATGTCATGAAATTCATCATGGAGTTTAAGAAAGCGGTTTCTATCTTTGTGGTGAAATCCCCTCGTACTTTTCAATAAGATTGTGAAACTCCTATTGGTTTTCGTACGTCTACCACGAGGGTTTCTACATGCCCATTTCTCCTGTTATTTTTCTTTTCTTCCTTTTTGTACTTTAAGGTTAAAAGTACACAAAAATACCCAAAAACCCTATCATATGAGGGAGCTGCCCCTCTCAAACGCAGAGGAAAGCTAATAATTCAATGACAGCTTATCGAACTATTGGGACAATTTAGTCACCATTTAAAGGGCAACGAGTCATTTTCAAAGGTTATTTCATGGTAACAAATCTGTTTACCAACACCCCTCAACCATAAACCCTAAACCTTAAATAATTCCCCTAAATCCTTACCCCTAAACCCTAAACCCAAGGAACCTTAAACACTAAACCCCAAACCACTAAACCCTAAACCCAAGCAACCCTAAATGTCTATCTCCCTATCTCTCTCATATATCCCTATCTCTATGATCCCTCTACTTCTTAATCTCTGTCCATATGTCTATGGACATGTCCCTCACTCTCTATCCCCCTATCTCTCCCTTCTATCTTGTATATTTCACCCAATCTCTATTGGTCCCCTCTCTATCTCTTTGTAAACCCTAAACCCTAAACCCCTAACCCCAAAACCCTAAACCCTAAACCTGAGCAACTCTAAAATCATAAACCCTAAATAATGTCCCTAAACCCTACACCCTTAACTTGAGAAACCCTAAACCTCTATCTTCCTATATCTCCCTCTCTCTCCCTCTCTCTCTCTCTCCCTAAACCCCTAAACCCTAAAGAATGCCTCTAAACACAAACCCCTAAACCTTACACCTGAGAAACCCTAAACCTCTATCTCCCTATCTTTTCCTTATCTCCCTCTTTCTATTCTCCCTCTACCTCTCAATCTCTCTCCCTCTCTCTGGACATCTCACTCACTCCCTATCTCACTATCTTCCCCCTCTGTCTCCTCTATCTCTCCCTATCTATCTCCTCTCTCTCTACCTATCCATCTCTCAATATCTCCCTATCTCTTTCCTCTCTCTCCCCTATCATTCCTCTATCTCTCCCTCTCCCTTATCAACAGAGGAAATGGAAACAAGAAAACTAGGACTCTCTTTCTATATCTCTCTCTCTATCTCTCTCTATCCCCCTCTCTCCCTATCTCTCCCCTCTCTTTCCCCTCCATCTCCCCCTCTCTCCCCTTTCCTCCCTCTTTCTCTCCCTTATCAACAAAGAAAATGGAAACAAGAAAACTTGGACATGCAAAGAGGGATGACAATATAAATTGGGAGGATGAAATGGAAATAAGATAAAATAAAAGTTCATTAGAAGGGAAGAATGATGAGAGGAGAGGTGGAAAATAGTAAAATAGGGAAAAATTGGTGGGATCTAAAGGGAAATTAGAAAGGAAAAGGAAAACTTGGAGGTAGATAGGTGAGAGAGAGAGGGTAGTAGGTAAAGAGGGGAGGGAGAGTGAGGTAGAGAGGTGAGAGAGAGAGGGTAGGAGGTAGAGAGAGAGAGGTGTTTCTTGAGGGGAGAGATATGATCTTGGAAACACATCCTTATCTCTCTCTCTCCCCCACTCCTACCTTCCTCTTAATGTTCAAATCTAAGTTAACTAAATGTGACCTCGAAACCTTAAATATCCACACTAAGGCATTAAACACAAATCATTAAATCTTAACATTAAACATTACAAACAAAAAATTAAAACGAATAAATGGAAGATGAGTAGACGGGCCATAAAAGATCTCTCTCTCTCTCTCTCTCTCTCTCTCTCTCTCTCTCTCTCTCTCTCTCTCTCTTTGCCACAATAATAGGTTACACTTTCTGGGACATCCTAATTTTTGCTGAAATCACATATTTTTAGAAAATATAATGATTTAAGCCTTGAAATGTTCCATTTAAAGGATTTTAATTGAAGAGGGTTTGATCAAACCCCCTTAGACTCAAACCCTCTTGGATATAACCCCACTAGTTTTAAACCATACCTATAATGGAGTCTCCTCTACACCTATCAAAATGCTGATAAAAACCCACTTTTGATTTACCTTTTGGGGAATCAAATAAATTCATTTAAAATTTATGTTTCCTAAGTATGTAGTCCTTATTATAAGCTTCCCCGAACGTATAATTTTAGATATATTTAATTTGATTATTATATATATATATATATTTTATTTCTTGTAAATGTAGTTTTTTCAATGAACATCAAGGTCTTTGTTTCACACATACAAAAAATAGGAAAATAGAGAAAAAAAATTCTAAAAAATACATATCCTCTAGGTATTGATGTCCTTATTCCAACAACAAAAAAATGAATTTTGATACATACAAAATAAGTTATGTTGGACAGAATATGCCTATGTCTAAATTATAATTGGTTTGACTTCAAAATGTAATTAAAAAAAATATTCAACAAAACATTATGAAACCAAATGCATCCTCTAGATATCAGTGTTACCAATCTAAATTCAAAAGAATCAGAATTTTATCCTTTATAGAGAAAAAGTTATGTGTGATAGAATACACATCACTTTAAAAAATGTTGTTTACTATTAAAAACTAGTTATCAAAGGAGATGCAAAAAATTTTACAATCTAACTCCAATTTTTTTATAAATATATTTAGAATCTACAGACAAAATCTCACAAATCACTAGTTTGCATCATCTTTAAATTCCTAACGAGTTAGCAGATATAGGTGTTAGAAAGTGAAGATTTAGTTTAAAATGTTGATTTCAATGTCAAGTTTGGCCAAAAAGTGTAACCCTTTATTGTGGGATGACCTGATAATTTTATTTCACCATAACACGAGTGTGTTATAATCCGCTCGTGTTATGCTTTGCTTTGATAATCTATAAGCCTTTAGCTTGGATTTACCTTGGGATTCAAAACCAAAAGATTGGACTAATTTTTGAACATTCAAAGACATGTTTTTGTAGATTATAACAAAAAATACATAATTTGGAGTGTGCTCCCCATCGAGTTTGCACTTCTTTCAATGACACATTGAAAAAATACTACAATTATCTTAAGCTCTCTCTTAGATTCCTAACCATATAATTTTTTTCATGTTTTGAGTATGTTAAGGTTTTCATATTTAATTTATTTTGTTAGTGTATCCATTTTTTATCAAAAACCAGTGTGTGGTATTTTTTACTTTTTTAAACTGTTCATCAAAATTTCAAATAAATTACATTTTTAGAAACTAGACTCCATTTTACACATTCAAAATAATTTTGGATTTTCAATTAGTTTTCAAAAAAATTAGGGGTGGGGCATGCTCATTTTTTTTGTTTTTCAGGATGTGTTTGCTTTGAAAATTAGTAAAAAAAAAATTCATGAAAAAATTACCAAAAAAATCAAGAATAAACTACATGGTGTTAGCTAATTTTTCACCAAAGTGATTTTTGAAATACTAAAAAAGATTAACATTTTAGGGGGGCCACACCAGACACTATGTTATGTTTTTTTGAAAAAATAGGACCAATTTGTGTGGCCCCCCTTTTTGAACCCCTTCATCTCAACCATTTTAAAAAAAAAATAGTATTTGAGAAACTAGATTCAGAGCACTTTTTTGTTGTATCTTAAAATTTTGTGTGTAACTATCTTCAATTTTTCATCCAACATCAGCCTTTCCTGATTTCATAGAAAAGTGGCATCTTAAGACTCCCTTTTGGCCCCCCATCTTTGTGCAGTTACCCAAATTTATTTTATCCATATAAATGTTGCTTATGATTTTAAAGTTGAGCAAATAAATGTTAAGACTACTTTTTTGCATGGAGATCTAGAAGTAGAAATTTATAGGCAACACCCAAAAGGATTTGAGGTAAAAGGAATAGAACACTTGGTTTGTAGGTTGAAACAATATCTTTATGTTTTGAAACAATCACCTTGGATGCCTATCAAAAGTTTTATTATTTTATGATAAAATTGGGCTTTGTGAGAAGCAAAAAAGATCATTGTGTTTACATTAGATGTATTGATGATCATATACTAATTGTTTCCTTGTATGTGGATGACATGTTTTTTATAATATGATTAGTGGGCTAAAAGCTCAACTTTTAGGTGCATTTGAGATGAAGGATTTGGGTGCAGCAAGGTACATGTTGGGAATGGAAATTAGAAGAGATCAAGGTAATATAAACCTTGGCTATCTCAAAGTAAGTATGTGAGTACTATTTTGCACAGATTTAATATGCAAGGCTATAAGCTAGTTAGAATTATTTTACCATTTGGCACTAAGCTTACTATGCACATAAGAAAATGAACTATAAAGAACAAGATAATGCAATATTAACCTATTCTATTTATTAACTAATGCAACTTCATGACTAAGCTAAATTAATGCATATAAAAAAGGAAGCTAAGCTATGTAACTACCATGCAAACCTTGATCTTTGGATGTGCTCTTGATATCTTGATATGTTGATTGCTCCTCAAAATGTCATCATAACTTTGCATTTAATGGAGACTTGCAAATGGCTTGCAAGAGGTTGGATTTATAGACTTTTGGATGGGAGATTGGATGGATAGGATTGATTTCAAAGATCAATGGTTGAGGATTGTTGAGATGATTGGGTTGATGAGAGGCCACCAAGTGGCATGATAGGATTGGAGGATAAATGTGATCCTTGGGTCAAAGAGATATCAATGGTAGAGGATGGTCTTAAATAAAGTGGATGGAGAGGATTGTAAAGGGACATAATGACTCTTTATAGACGGATGTGCAAGTTACATGCCCATCCCTTTGTAAGAGACCCATGTGGTCTTGTACAAGAGTCCATTCCTTTATACATGTTGGATAATGTGAGGGATTTGAATGGATTTAAGCATGGTTAGAAATGTGAAAGCATATGATTAGTTTATTAAGTGGTTTTAATCAACTTAATCAAAAGTGCACAAAATAGGGAATTAAATAATAAGAAATATTTATTCAATTTTTGGATGATGATGAAGGGATATTAGATAAATAAATATTTATCGAATGTTTAACTATGAAAAATGATTGATTAATTGACTAAATGATTAATTTTTTCAATTAATGTTAGGAGATGGTATAGATGAATAGTGCATGAATAGTGATTTAATAATAAAATATTATTTAATCATTATTCGAAGGGGAATTGGATAATTAATTGAATAAATAAGAATTTGTTCAATTATTATAGAATAAATGGTTTAGGGATGTCCTTATTAGGGTTGGATAATTAGTGAAAAATTTTAGGTGTCTACATTTTGCCCATCTTTGAGATGGTGTTGGGAAGCAACATCATTTCAGGGAAAGATTAAAACATAGTGCTAGGTTGGGATTAGAAGAAGATGTTAGGATTAGGTATGATGATGTCCCATCCACTTGAAGTGAGAGAGACAATGAGGAATGATGCCCCTTGAGAGGGAAAGCATGTTCAAAGAACATGGGTGTGCTCTTAAAAGGATGAAGATAGCTAGATTAGAAAGATGAGAGGGGAATTTAAATAAAAAATGGATTGGGAGGATAGAAGAGGTAGGATGTGGGGGATTGAAGGAAAGAGGTGATGGGGGATAAATGACTCAATGAAAATGATGAAAAAATTAGGAGAGGAGATGGATGGATTTATGCATTATGTTCTGATGTTTTGAGCAATCTTATTTGATATGGCATGAGACTTTTTTGCATCAACATTTCAGATCACACTCCGTGATCCATCATCTGAAAGAGGGTAAAAATGATACACAATTACATAAACTAGCTCCTTAAAAAGGGAGAGAAAAGGGGGGTTTGACATAGAAAAACAAGACAAGGTAGAGAAAAAATAAAATAAATAGAAAATAAGAAAAAAAATAAAGAGAAGAGTGGAAAGATAAGATTATCAAGTTGATGTAACAAGGTAAAGTAGGAGTTGGGAGACATTAATAAATAATAATAAAAATGAATAAAATAAGAGAGAAGAAAATGTGAGATTAAGTCAGCAATTTACAATTAGATTATTCAAAAGGATTGTGGGAATATCATGTCTTTAATGGCATGAGATGTTATGCACTAGGGTATGAAGAACCAAGGTGACAATGTGTAGCATGCATTAAAGGATGCCCCAACACATCACAAGGTGTTTGACAATCTTGATGGGTACTATGTTGAGATAACTGATAAGGTCACAAGAAACCCTATATCATATAACACCATGATGTAGAAACCCATGATACTGTTGTGGTAGCTATGTTATAGGGACTGATGAAAATGCATGAGAAAATTATAATGAACACACACAAGAAAGCATGCATCGACAAAACAATAGAAATACAAACAAGATGTTTCCTTTGGTCAAGCTAAAAAGCCAAAGATTGATGGATGGATGATGTTGGATTGTGATGTTGACAATAACAGAAACATGAGGATTTAGAATAATATATCCCAATAGTGATGATCGAATTTTGATCAAGTCTTGCAGCAAGGCTGGGAACAAGACCATCAATGTGATTGGATGATTTTTGTAGATTTCTCTCTTGATATGCCCATTGATGAGGATATTCTTGTGATTTTTGGATTTTTGGGAGATCTGTCTTAGTTGAGAGATTTAGATGATTGGGAGGATTTGGATCACTAGGGGAATGCATTCATTTGAATTTTGGTATCTTTTATCTAGATACCAATGACAAGGGTAAACCAAGTCTATGAATGAGTTATTTATGGCATGATTGGGATGGGATGATGAAATGATTTTGGTAGATGGGGGAATATAGTGCTCAGACCATACCCATTGATTTCAAAATGATGTCTAAGGTTGAGTAGGTTAGGGTGATAAGATGATGATTGGGATAGGGGTTCATAATGGATAGAGGGTTTAAGATAGATGGATGGGGGAGTTTTGGGATAGGTGATAATGGATGGAAGGAAAGAATGGGTGTAGGATATATGATAGATATAGGATTGAGGATAGATGGATGGTAGGGTGCGGATGTGATCTCCAAGGACTGTGTCGTATATGAATCAAATGCCCCACTCTAGATATGTGTTTCTCATGACAAGGCATTGGGGGAATGTACATTTATAGGATATTCTTGGAAGGGATGTATGCCAAGAGTTTTCCAAAGCCTGTTTTAGATATTTTATTGATATCCTTATTAGGATCAGAAGTGGGAAGGGAGGATGGGATGATCCTAGGATAGGTATGGGGATAGGGGATGGGATGGATGGGATATAACCAAATAAGGATGTATATATAATGGAATGGAGTGATGGGTGAGGTGAGACTTGCCCAAAAGTGTAGGGATCAAATGGATGGGTGATTATACATGATGCCCATGAGGGGTTTTCATCATGATACTTGTCTAAGGTGCCACAAACATGGTTTTCACCATTAGATGATTTTTCTCTTTACTTTTGTTTTATATTTGATTTTTAAAAAAATGTAATTTTTCTATTTTTATTTTTTTTTATAACTTTCTTTTTTTTTGGATTTTTTTAATTTTTAATGTGATGCAATGGAATGGATAGTGAAAATGGGTTTGGAGGAGGATGGGGACTTGACCGTCTATTTCCATAGCAAGGTGTTAGTATCTCATTCTAAATAGTAGTTACATGTGGACCATGTCAATTTTATTGTGCACACGGATGTTGGTACATGAAAAAGGTCATTATGTGGAGGAGGATGGACTGGATGGATGGAGGATGAGGAGATTATGTGAGAGCATGGATAATATGGATTGGATGGGGTAGATATAATGGATGGGTGATATAGGATGGAAGGATAGACGCATGGGGGAATGTTGTGGGGTTGAGGGGAATCAAGACCAACATGCACACATTCTGTGGTGGATTTTGAAGCTTATGTTTTTGATGGGGAGTGGGGAGTAATGGGGAGTTGGGACTCATGGTGGATTTTTTATTATGGGATTAGGAAGGGGTGTTGTGGCATTGCCAATTAGGGGACACAAATGGACTTAGGATTTTTAGGATTTTTGCATTGGTTGTAGGATGGGGGATAGGGATTTGGGCATGGAGTGGGATTTGGATGCTTCACTTGGATTTGTTACTTTTTCCTCGGGGGCCCACATTATTTTCACTTTCAATTTTAAAGGTTTTGACTTGTGTAGCCTTTTAGATGGATTTTTCTTTTATTTTGTGTATCGATGCCCTATGACATTAGAACTCTTAGGTGTTTGTGAACTTTTTTCTTTATGTGTGGAGGCATCCAAATTATTACTTCTAAATCTTATGGTTTGGATGGTAGCTTCATCTTTAGACAATATGTGCACTTGTTGGTCATGATTAAGGTTTTTAGGGATATGAAATTTGTGGATGAGAGTATTAAAGATGGTAGGATTAGGGAATTTGTTGATGGGGATATTAGGAGTTGGGAGGATGGGAGGAAGAGTGGAATTATGGACGGGAGGACATTTGGATTTATGGATGGATGGATGTTTGGTATAAGATGGAAGAGGGATAGTGGTATGCTTTTTGTATGTGTATGATGAGGGAGGAGGGATAGAGACAAATGGTTTGAAGCTTTGATAAGGGAAACCTATGTTGGCATTGGAGGAAGTTACCTTTGGAGGTGTTAAGGTGGTACAAACAGTTTTGGATTTTTTTCCTTGGGATATATAGCCAAGGTCATGTGATCGTGCATGGATTTTGACATGGACGGGATCCAATATTCCTTCTTCATGAAGGCCTAAACCTTTTTCTTGATAATTCATTTTTTGGAGCATGTGAAGTGTAATGGGATGTTTTTTTTTGGAAATAGATATGAGTCAATTATTAGATGAGGGAGGATGGGTGGTGGATATAAGTTGTTCCTATCCTACGAGAGAACCACCATGGATGAAAGTGTTTGGACCAAGAGGATAGGATGATGGATTGGGGATGGGGTTGATAAGAGTTATTAGAGGGTCAATAGGGGATGATATGGGATCAAAAAGGGGATGAGTTGGGTTTCTTAGATCTTGATGTGGATGGGGGTTGCATGTTTAGACATGCTTTGGACTAGGCTGTTGACATAGCTAGATTTGTGTGGATGGTATAGTGGGGGAGGAGTGTTTGACTTTATTTGACATTTGAATAGACTCCTCTAATGGGGTAGATGGAGGAGAGGGAGATGTTTGGGATAGGATTTTGGATAAGGAGGAAGGAGATGGTGTAGTTTTGATAGGTGTTAGGTGGGTGATGACATCATCAATGACACATTTATATGGATTTGTATTTGTGGGGTGGCCTGATTCCACAATTTTATTTTCATGATTTTTCTCAATATTCTTAGCTAGGAGTCCTTGGAGGAAACTCAAGAAGAGGGATTTGGATGTGGTAGGAGAATTGGATGGTCGATTGGATGGTGAAGTGGATAGTGGGGTTGGTGGATAATGATATGAAGGATTTGGATAAGTAGGATAAGGCTATTAAGGATGTATATAAGAGGTGGAGGTGACGGTGACCTCATAGTGATAACAAGACAAAGGGCTGGAGGTGATGGGGACCTCACATAAGGATGCATGCTGGGATATGGATGATGGATAAAATGGATTTCCTTTGTCAAGGGTAGTGTGAGGATGACCATAAGGTATGCAATTAGGCACAAGGTCATAGCTTGTGCTAGATAATACATGGTCACATGGTTCTTCCATGTTTATAGAAGGGAAAGGGTAGTTTATGTAAATCTTTCTTTCAATGATTTTGTTGACCCATTTTCCTCTATCCAGAGTCAAACAGTTCACCTTGAAAATCTCTTGGACATCCCTTGGAATATGGCCCTGCAAGCCTTCATCCTTCAAAGCCTCATATTCTACCATGAAAAAATTCCAAAAAATCCCACTAGGAGAATCCTTGCAAAAAACCCAGAAAAACTTAGAAATCCTTAATCTTTAAATGCCTTCCTTCATAGGGATTTCCCATCTGCATACTTAGTCATTTTGGTATGGATATCCTAATGATGCCATCTAGATCTTAGCTGACATCCTAGATATTTCTTAATATCTTAGACCTTAGCTAAGGTCCTGATATCCCCTTAATATTTAGACCTTAGTTAATATCTGGATGTTTTCTAAACATCTAGATCTTAACTAATATCTGGGTCCTTTACAAATGTGTAGACCCAAGTGAATATGAAGATGATGTCATCTAGATATTTCCTAATATTTGGATCCTTAAAGATCCATGACCTTGTGAATGTCCTGATGATGTCATCTGGACCCCCTCCACAAACAACTGCATATGACAATGACATCATCTGGATATTCAGCCTCTGGTATATTATCCTGCATAGATAAAGCATCCTGATGACATCATCCAGATCCCCTCTTCAATGAAGCTCTTCATGCCAATGACATCATTAGGATATTCATAAAAGGCATCTGAATATTAAGTTAATATTTGGATATCATGTGAATATCTTAATGATGGAATCCATGTGGATGATGGCCCCTGCATGCTGCAAAGAAAAATTTGACAGGTGCACCTAGATATTGCATAGCTCATGGACCGCCTAAGGATGACATCACATTCCTTCTACGTGGCCATGAAATGATGACAACTATAAATTTTGTTGTTGCCCATGGCTGTATCTTTGAAGATCAGATGGTAGCACAGTGTTGTAGGTGAATCTTACTTATAGGGAAGATCCTATGTGCGGTTGTGAGATGATGACACATGGACATCCAGATGTCAGTTGACTATAAATTTGAGGATAGATATCTCCCTCATCCTGGGGAATTTCTACATGATCCAAAAGGCAAAAGTTCTTAGAATTTCCTCCTCTTTCATTTGGTAGGTTTTTTTTTGGGGGGGGATATTCTCACTTTCAAAATATGATCCAAATATCATGATCTAAATGTGCACATCTAGATATTAGGATGGTTGTCGACTGAGGATGGATATGCAGGCTCAGCTGATAAGACATCTCAGTGGCTGATTTGAAGTGTTGCAGAGGAAAATATTTCACATTGATTCAAGTTGCTGAGCTCTACAGATGGAATTCAGGAAGGATGGCATGGTTCTAGAATGCGAAGGGACTTCAGTGGCTCGGTGGAAAATCTTTCAATGATTGGTGATGACTTTTGGGCTCTCTTCTTCAATGCTCTATCCTCTCTTGTGTATGGGTAACCATTCCTAGTGTTGCAGGTCTTCTAGAGGCATGGGTTCTATCCCCATCGCCATTTATTCCTGACTCTACATTTATGACAACATTCATGACCTTAGATCCCGTGAACCTACCTCAACACCCTCTGCACAAGAATTTGTTAAAAAAAGCATTATAATCTTCAGTTAGAGGAGTTAGTAATTTCTGGGCTGTTATGCTGTCAAATTTTTTGTAGTCAGACCTTTTAGTGCAATTACAGGATTATTAGAATTTGACTCACTATGCCTGTAGCTTGGCCTCTGCTGTCTTCTAGTTAATCCACCCATGAATGTAATCTACTATACTTTGTCTTTTTCTACTATGAATTGTGTTGCATTGTAATAGTTTATGGTCTTCATGATCAATATATGCACAATATCTTACCTCTCTTATGCTTTGATTTATCTATTTTACTTGAAGTTGTGATCTATTATGTGAGTAGAATGGCTCCTCTATAAATTAGGTCTTCATCCTAAAGCCTCAATCTATCCTATAAGTCTATGTGAACCTCTCTTTGTGATTGAGATAATTGTTATGTCTCTTCCAAGCTTACTACCACTCATTAAATATGGTGCATCACCTTTATTTCCATTCAGTTTCTTCCTAACCCTTTTCCCCTGTAGTATTAGCACTAGGTTTAGATAATTTTCTATAAGCATTAGGCTTAGAATGAGGAACTAGCCTTCTCTGGAGGTCTTATCTCAACATACAAGGTCCTACACCTTGAGATCATTCCCATTGTTTCATTAGATTACTTGGACTCTCTCCATGCTGGGTGCAATTCTATTTGACAATAGTTTCTGGCACGCCCGATGGGACACTTTGCTCTGAGTGAGAGCTGGACTAAGGATTTTGGTGTTGTTCTTGGTTTATTTTCCACTATGAAAGCATTCAACATGCACCAGGTGACTCTGCTGATCCAGTTCCTACACAATCATTCAATATTTCATGCTTGGACCGTAGACAAGGTCTTCTTCTAGAGGTAATTTCCAATTTGCTGAACTCTCTTTTGCTGATAGAAGAAGAAGAAATAGACTATCTAGATCCTCTATGAGATCAAGTAGAAGTAATAATCCATACCATTCAAGAGCTCAGTCTACCCATCCTCCAGTCAATTTTCAAGTTAGGTTTCAGTATTTAGGGAGAACCCTACGCATACCAGTAATTAACTTGAATATCCCTAATATGGCTAGTAACCTTCCATTTGTTGCTTTTAATGGGGGTAGTCCTCTAGACATAGCGCAATATGATGAGATTCCTACTTCAACCTTAAAGGCTATCCCATTTTTTACTAGTGAAGACTCTACCACCCCAGCTGAGCACATTCAAGATGGTGCTAGTGTCTGCTCTATCCATAATGTCACTGCTGATAATGTGGTTGTGAGATTGCTAGCTTCTTCATTTAAGGGAAATGCCTTACAATGGTATAGGGGTCTTCAAGCCAACTCTTAAAACTAGGATGATTTGGGCACTAAGTTGTGCCAACACTTTGAAGACAAGAGTGATCATTTGTCACTTATGGAACAATTAGCTGCAATCAAGAGAGCTCCACATGAATACATGGTGGACTTCAACTATAGATTTCAGAAGACATGGGACATAATTCCCTTTTTAGTAAAACCCTCTCCAAACACAACATTTATCTACTACCTAAGGTCTTTGAATCTAGATATTGTGGTCATGATTCAATCCATGGGTGGGATTGTATTATGTGATGCCTATGATACGACCATAAGGGTAGAAAATTGCCTAATTTAGGTAGGAAAGATTGCTCCAAGACCACCAATACCTCTATTTCCATAGGCCCCTATTATTTAGCCTACTGTGGTGCCAATTCCTACTATCTCTTCTATTGGTCCTCTATTCACACCTTTAGTTGAACTACAAGAAGATAAAGATGCCAAGATAAGGATGTTGACTAATCAATTGGCACTAGAAAGGAGACATAACGCATAATCAAATGGGCCTTATCATCCCTCCAACCAGACATATCAACCCTTCAATCAAGGTTATCAACAAAATAGGCCGCCATACCAAGGTAATATGCAAAGACAAGGGCAACCTAGTTATATCAGACTATTAAATGCTATTAATCCTAATGCAGCAAGCACCTCAGGGCCCCTTGTTCCAATTTAGAATAACCTAGCCCAAGATAGTGATTGTTGTTATCCTTGCAATCAGCCACATGACCAAAATTTGTGTTAGAATGGACATTTATGTCATGCCTTGACAGTACAAGAACAACCAACAAGTTTGGAGTAGCAAGGAAATGCCAATCAAAGAATGGTTGGGAGTCAAGAATAGATGCAAGACAATGCCACCTTGATGAACTAGACCCCTGATGACTATTGTGGCATTAGTCAAGGCACTAACCCTATTGCATTCAATACAAGATCAAAGAGGAGAGCTATTGAAGATACATCAGTACCTGCAGTTGTTCATGCCCCTATACCCAAAGTGCCTTAATCAAGTCAACAATCAAAGAGTGACCTAGTTGTCACTATAACACCTTTGAAGGATAATTAGATACCTTTCAGCATTATGGACCAGATGAAGAAGACAAATCTGAATGTCAACATGTGGGATGCATTGTTAATCCCAGCCTAGAGGAATCTTCTTCAAGAGGCCCTAACAGAATTCATCCATCCTGCTATAGAAGTAACAAAAGAAAAGACAACTACCCCAACAAACCTATGTCATCCTGAAGAGGAACTAAGTACAAGTAAAACTAGTAAGCTCCATCCATTTATGTTTCCCTAATCATAGGTGATAAATTGTTGCATAACTATATGATAGATTCTGGGGTGGGTACCTCTATCATGCCTAAAAATATTGCTAATAGGTTGGGTATAGAGTATGAGCCTATGATCAAGGGTGCCGATCAATTAGATGGTATTGTTCTCAAGACAGTAGGAGTTATTAAAGGTTTGGAACTCACTCTACATGCATGTCCTGGCTACTCTGTTTCACAAGATAGATCTATTATAGACCTCCCTGCATACTTTGGCATATGTTTATCTAGGGATTTCACTACTAAGATATGTGGGTATTTATCTTCTTATTGGTCCCACATGTTCTTCAGAACTAGATATGGCACCAAAGTGACCATTAGGGTTGAGCCTATTACAAATGACCATATAGAGTCCTACTCTCCTAACCCAAACAACATGAATTACACAATACATGAGTTAGAAGAGGCTGATAGTAGTAGGCATGAAGCTACCACACATGTGGATGAGATACCTGATATACTACTAAATGAGAGGGCTAACTGTTTTCAGTTTGACAGTCCTAATCACATAGAGGAAATAGGGCTGGGTACTTATTGTATCCATGAGGAGGATGCTACTATCCCCAATCTTGAAAAGGAAAAGTTAGATCCAAGTGGGATGTGGCAGATGTACTTTGATGGTTCCAAAAGCAAAAATGGAGCAGGTGCTAGGGTTGTACTGATTTCACCCCAAAAGGAGAGTTATTTCTCTTCATTCAGATTGCAGTTTAGTTGTACTAACAATGGAGCTAAATATGAAGCCTTGATTTAGTGCATATAGCTGGCTCAAAAGAGAGGAATACAATTTTTACAAGTATTTGGTGACAGTGAATTGGTTGTCCACCAAATTAGAAAAATAAGTGCTTCAAAGAATTGACTTGCTAAAGTCATACAAACACAATGTCTAGGCCCTGATTGAAGACTTTGATGCCTTCAATATTCAGGTAGTTCCCAAATAGAGAAACAAGCATGTTGATAGGTTAGCTATGGTTGGTGCCTAGTTTGATATTCCTTAGAATGTCAAACAAGTTTCAGATCAGCATGTAAAGATTGTTATAAGGCCTGCTATGCCTGACAATATGATAAGTTGGCAAGTGTTCGAAAGTGACCAGCATATTGTGAATTTCTTGCAAGATGAGGCAGAGTTTTCTGCCAAAAATCAATTGGTATTGCAAGAGCAATATGGTTACCATGTGATCTAGCTAAAGACCAACAAATTGTCCAGAGGGATGATCACTTTAGAGAGCATATTTGGTGCTGATGATCAGAAAAAGAAAGAGAAGATGAGCATGGTAGTCAAGAAGTAGGACTATGAAGAAGTGGATATTGCACAAGATAGATTCTTAAAACATGGCAAGGTATGTAGCCAAGATGAAAAACAAGGTTTCATTAAGCTTTGTAATGAATTTAATGATCTAATAGCTTGGGATTATAGAGACCTAAAATGATTTGATCTTGGTTTGATCCAACATACTATTGATCTAGACCCTAATGCCAACCCAATCTGCCAGAAACAAAGGCCTTTCAATCCAAAAATTGAACAATTAATGAGAAAAGAGCTATCCACGCTTATAGAGGCTAAAATCATTTATCCTGTCAAACATTCCTCTTGGGTAGCCAACTTAGTTCTAGTTAGGAAGAAGAATGGGGAAATCATATTGTGTGTGGACTTTAGAGACTTGAACAAGGCCTCACTTAAGGATCACTAGCCACTCCTTTCCATGGAGTAGATTTTACAAAAAGTAGCAGGTACTGAAAGGTTTTTAGTCATAGATGGCTACTCAGGCTATAATCAGATTCTGGTAAAAGAATCAGACCAATACAAGACAACCTTTACCACCAAATGGGGTACCTTGGCTTATCAAAAGATACCTTTTGGATTGACAAACACTGAAGCAAATTTTTAGAGAGCAATGGATTTGGCCTTCGAAGGGCTGATCAATGATATTATTTTAGTGTATCTCAATGACTTGACTATGTATTCCAAGCATGCAGCTGACCATTTGCGTCATTTAGGAAAGGTCTTTGAAAGATGCAGAGAATATGGCATATCATTGAATCCTAAAAAGTCTGTATTTGTTGTCCCAGAGGGCAAGCTGCTAGGGCATGTGGTTTCCAAAGAAGGACTGGCCATTGACCTAGAAAGAACAAGTGCCATCTTGGTTCTCGCTATCCCTAGTCATAAGAAAAGTTTGCAAAGCTTTCAGAGAATGATCAACTTTGTGAGGAGATTTATACCTAACTTTGCTTCAATAGCAAAGCCTCTCACAACTATGCTAAAGAAGAATGCCACCTTCACATGGTCTAAGGAAGGTAGGGATAGTTTTGAAGTTGTCAAACAAGCCATTGCACAAGCTCCTACACTAATAAACCCTAGTCATGAGATGGAATTCATCTTTTATGCCTTTGGAGGCAAATATGGTATATCAGCTATCCTAACACAACAAAACAAAGAGAAGCTAGAACAACCAATTGCTTTTTTCAGCCAACCTCTCAAGGAATATGAACTGAATTATGATTCTATATAAAAACAGGTATTTACTGTAGTGAAGGCCCTAAAAAAGTTTAGACATATGCTTTCTAACAAAAAAATTCAGTTGATAGTGAACCACCCTGGTGTGAAAGAATTCATCCTGAGTAAGGATGTCAATGAGAAAAGGTCTAGGTGGATCACCAAGGTGATGGAATATGACATCAACATCAACATTACCAAATTGGTTCATGGAAAAGGTCTATGTGAACAAATGGTAGCAGATGTCAAAGATAGAAGTGGAGCTGTATGTGTTCAAGGGTAGGCACAACCAGTTAAGCCCCATACTCTAACTAGCTGGTATTATGAGATGGCCACATTCCTACAGTTAGGCAGATTCCTAGATGGATTGGATCAAGCTAAAAGAAGGTATTTCAGACTCTAATCCATTCCTTATGTTATTGTTACCAATTTTTCTCTATAGCTCAAATTGGTAGAGATGGGGTGCATTCAGTTCATTTTAGATGAGAAAGTTTTTGACATTTACCTATTATCTTGTTCTACTATAATGTTTGAGGTGCTTAAAAGGTTTAGTTTTTATCATGCTTTTGTATGACAGAAGAGAAAGAATTTTAGTTCATCATTTAATGTATTGTAGAATACTCATCAGTGACATAAGTTATTTCATTTCAATACAATGATCCTTCAATTTACAAATGAGATATATACAAATGGAATAAACATTGCATTGAATGACAACATGATAGATCAAATATCCCACACAAGCCATGGGAATAACTGAATCATTACATCAAACACAATCTACTATGTAGCTATAAAGTAAAGAAAGTAATGAAGCATATAAAATAGGGCATATCAATCATTGCCTATGCTTGTTGGAGTTAGTTTGATCTTCTTGCAGCTATTATTTGTTCCTGAGCTTCTATGTACCTAGACCTACAGTGATGGTGAAAGAGGGGTTAGAGCTCATGATATGATCTTTTCTATAAACTTCATCAGATAGAATAGAAGCATAATATATTGTCTATGATGTACAAGATCATAAAGTAAATCATCCATAGGTAGGAGATGGAGAGAAATGAAACATCACTGGGCAGTACTATTTTTAAAACTAATGTGTTCATGTCATGTGCAGGTATAAGTAAAGTCATGTTGTTTTGAAGACATTTTAGCATGTGGTGCAAAGTGGGCTCCCACAAGGATGGAGCTTAGCATGCTTCCCTTGAGTCTCAAGGGGAATGAGATAGGAGTAATTATTCATACTATGCAATGAGGAATATTTCAACTAAAGAGCAATCCACAGAGTGTTTATAAGAGTCTCAAGTTCAATGTCCATCCATGATTGTCAGTTCAGGGTGACTTGAAGTAAAAACCATTAATGAATAGTGAGCTTATTCAATGTTACCTAAAGAGGCATGAAGCTGGATAAAAGGTATGAACATCATTAGAATATCCATTGCTATTGTTTTCTGTCACAATGTCATTATATTATCATTTGTGTGAATTCAAATAACCATATCAGAGCAACAAGACCAATAGAATAGCCTAGGCATCATAGGTTACAGGTGTCAGCTACAATATTTGTATGCCAAATCCTAGTTGTAAAAGGATAGCATCACTCAAGGATACATAAGTGCTTCAATCATATCATATGAATAACAAAAATGGTAAAGAATGAACATCCTTATCATACATGAGTAATCAAGCTAGCCATACAACAACCATGATTAAATACATGACAGTCAAAATGATCATATAGTACAAATGCTGCTACAGGAGGTAGCATATGAAGAAATGATGTGCACAGAGCCATGTTTCCTCAGCCAAGCAGAGTAAAGGAGTCATTATCATTCCAATATGAAATAGAAATTTAAATATCAAGAGCCATGGCCCTATATGATACCAGAGAGAAGTTTGTATGTTGCAGTTTCACAGATAAAGAAAGTGTGATTTCATTACCTTCTATATACATAAAATGATAAATACTAGCCAAAGATCAAGCCCATCTAAGTTTCAAATAGAAATTTGCACACAATGATGAACCCTGAGAAGTTTCACCATAAGTTGCTACCATGAACGAGAAGGTGCAGCCAAAAGAGTAGGATGTGAAGTGAATTAGCATGGTAGCCAATTAGGAGGACAAGGGGAGCAATAATATACATGCTACTATAGTTGAAAATGGGAATATCATGTCATCATAAGGAACATGGGCATTCATTGTGTCTTGCATTCATTGTATGAAGCAAATCCCAAACACTACTATATTCCTAAGTAATCATTGATCATGAAGGAACAATCCATAGTTTAATTGAGTAGTTTTAAAGCATGAAAATGGATGATCAATCCCACACAAGCAATAAGAAGGAGCACTCACATTGTTATAGATTGTGCCTCCAAGTTTTGTATTAGGTTTTAGATCCATGTTACAACTCACAGATCCCTCTTTCATGCTTTAGTAGG
This sequence comes from Cunninghamia lanceolata, assembly GCA_027924645.1. Taxonomy (NCBI): domain Eukaryota; kingdom Viridiplantae; phylum Streptophyta; class Pinopsida; order Cupressales; family Cupressaceae; genus Cunninghamia; species Cunninghamia lanceolata. The sequence goes on from BSBN01000892.1 coordinate 2,513,658, forward strand.
TGCAAATAATATGCAACTAATGGTGATTAATAGTAATAGTTTTGTACTGTTGTTATAAGAGGAGGATATGCGTTATGAGAGACAGTCACAGTCCACATGGGATGCAAAGAATGATTATTAGTTCAGGCATAATGACAAGTAATAGAACTAGTGGAGTTTGAGCAGTCACAAGGCAATAGACAATGATGAAGGTCCATTCATTGGCAAGCACAAATGGAGAGTAAACGTTTCAAAAGTCTTTGTCATTAAAAGGTAAGTAACATGAGAATGACCACATGTGCTGTAAAGGGTCATAAAGACACTCAGAAATGAGCATATATGCAGATATAGACGTGACCTTTCAAAATGAAACACATAGAAATGTATGTATTTGAAGCTTAGAATAGAACAAAATATCATATATAGTCAAGGAATGCATTTTTCTTCTTAGAATGATAAAGCCCTTATCATATTTGCACGAGAAAAGTTGTAGATATAGAAGAAATCAAAAGGTCTTGAGTTCAAATAAACAAAAATTCTCTGGAATATCAGTTCACTGCGGTCTCTAATGCCCATATCAAGAAACAAAGATCAAAAAATGCATAGGAAGAATGGTACCAGCGCGACTGAGAAAGAATGATCAAAAAATGAAGGAAAATGCTCGCTTTGTGACAAGAATTGACTTACCTATCATTTTTTTCTATAGAAATCATCATGGAAGCCTCTTAGAAATAGAAAAGGATAATGGATGAATCAGAGGGTTTTGCTCTAAACCCTAACTCCCATGACAACCTAGTAGAGCCTCTTCGTCGAAGGTTTACAGGGAAGATGATGCAAAAATGAGAAGGCTTGAATTCACAACAAAGAAAAGGATGCTCTGAAATAGAATACACAAGATCGCAACCTCCGATATAAAGAAATGCTTCAACGAAAGCTACAGGAAAAGAAGTAAATCCTGAGTCAAATGAATATTACCTTTCATTTTTTTTGTAGCATGCATATGTCAAGATCATGGAGGAATGGCTTCATAGATGGATCTCATGGTGGCCTATTAACACACAAAAAGATAAATGGCAACAAAGACATAAGGTATGCATTAGAAATCTTCATGGCCACAGTCAAGAACAAGAAGCATGTTAATAGAGAATAAACAAAGAAATGCATCAAAATTAAAGACTTGGCCACAACTTAGAAGACTAAGAATGCTTCAAATGGGGGTTGATGCATAGAGAAGGTTATACCTTACATTTTCCTTCAAGAATCTTCAAAGAAAGAGCATCATTACTATAGGAAATCAAGGCCTTTGACCTCCAAACCTAGTTCTCATGGTGGCAAGAGGTAGACCTCACTCTATCAAAAGTCAAAAAATGGAAATGAAGTTGAAATTATAGGGTTTTGTTATTTTGTGATTAGGGTTGCTTTTACTCTAAGAGTGAATGTGATGTTTTATCACATTGAATTAGTTTCCAATGCCTTGAAACATATCCATGGGGGTATGTTGTCGACCTTCCATTTACTAAGTCCTCATGACTTAGAGTATTATAAGCCTTAGGTTCCTTTTGCATGATCAATGTCTAGGTATTGTGTCATAATGGCTATTAGTCTCACTGAAAAATAAACTTATAGGTCCATATGCCTTAGGCCCTTTTGCCATTGTGCTTTAAAGCTCACTCATTCACATTTGAGGAATAAGTCATGCCCATATACCTTATGAATAGCTTGCAGAGCTAGATGGAGGGTAGACCCTAAGGGGTTTTTATTTTTACAAAACCATATAAAATGCTTTGACATATTTTTATGACTTTATAGAAAATCAGATGCCAGATAGATGTAATATGCTTAGCAAGAGAGACCAATAAAAGCCTTGTAATCATTTTTTTACAAAGAATCAAATCAGGATCGAATTGGGAAAAGGACATAAACTGTGAATTCATTGTAAAACATTATTAAAGCAATGCTTTTATAAATTTCTTTAATAATTGTTATTCTAATGTAGTTAAAGCAAGTGAATCGAGACAAAATCTTGCTTTTCCAAATTTGTTTTCTTTGGCTGAAATTGAGCAAATAAGGACAAATTGGAGCTTTTATTGAGCAGATAAAGCATGTTTTAAAGGAGATTGTGGTGTGGACCACTTGACAGAAGATTTTGGTAGTTTTCTTCTTCATTTTGGAGACAGTTTGGTGGTAGTTTTGAAGGATTTTTTATGGATTCCAAAAATGATTTAATGGAGAGGAGTAGCCATATACATGTTGCTACAGCTGAAAATGGGAATATCATGTCATCATAAGGAACATTGGCATTCATTGTATCAAGCAAATCCAAAACACTACTATATTCCTAAGCAATCATCAATCATGAAGGAACAATCCATAGTTTAATTAAGCAGTTTAAAGCATGAAAATGGATGATGAATCCCACACAAGTAATAAGAAGGAGCAGTCACATTGTTATAGCTTGTGCCTCCAAGTTTTGTATCATGTTTTATATCCATGTTACAACTCACATATCCCTCTTTCATGCTTTAGTAGGTGTAAATAATATGCAGCTAATGGTGATTAATAGTAATAGTTTCTTATTGTTGTTATAAGAGGAGGATATGAATTATGAGAGATAGTGATAGTCCGCATGGGATGTAAAGAATGATTGTCACTTCAGGCATAATGAGAAGTAATAGAACTAGTGGAGTTTGAGTAGTCACAAGGCAATAGATAATGATGAAGGTCTATTCACTGACAAGCACAAAGGGACAATAAATGTTTCAAAAGTCTTTGTCATCAAAAGGTAAGTATCATGAGGATGACCATATGTGCTACAAAAGGTCATAAAGACACTCAGAAATGAGCATATATGTACATATAGCCATGGCCTTTCAAAAGGAAACACATAGAAATATATGTATTTGAAGCTTAGAATAGAACAAAATATCATATACAGTCAATGAATGCATTTTTCTTTGCAGAATGATAAAGCCCTTATCATATTTGCATGAGAAAAGTTGCAGATATTCAAGAAATGAAAAGATCTTGAGTTCAAGTAAACAAAAATGGTCAAGAATATCAGTTGGTTATGGTCTCTAATACCCATATCAATAAACAGAGATCAAAAAATGTATAGGAAGCATGGTGCCAGCGTGGCTGAGAAGCCAAAGAATGATCCAAAAATGAAGGAAAATGCTCGCTTTGTGACAGGAATTAACTTACCTGTCATTTTTTCTGTAGAAATCATCATGGAAGCCTCTCAGAAATAGCAAAGGATGATCGATGAATCAGAGGGTTTTGCTCTAAACCCTAACTCCCATGATGATCTAGCAGAGCCTCCTCATCAAAGGTGTAAAGGGCAAATGATGCAAAAATGAGAAGGCTCAAATTCATAACAAAGCAAAGGATATTTAGAAATAGAATACACAAGATCATTGCCTCTGATATAAAGAAATGCATCAACGAAAGTTATAGGAAAAGAAATAAAGCCTGAGTCAAATGAATTTTACCTTTCATTTTTTTTGTAGCATGCATATGTAAAGATCACGGAGGAATGGCTTCATAGATGGCTCTCGTGGCAGCCTCATAACACACAGAAAGATAAATGGCAACAAAGACACAAGGTATGCATTAGAAAGCTTCATGGCCATGGTCAAGAATAAGAAGCATGTAGATTGAGAATAAACAAAGAAATGCATCAGAATTAAAGACTTGGCTACATCTTAGAAGACTAAGAATGATTCAAATGGGGGTCGACGCCCAGAGAAGGTCATACCTTACATTTTCCTTCAATAATATTCAAAGAAAGAGCATCGTGACTATAGGAAATCAAGGACTTTGACCTCCAAACCTAGCTCTCATGGCAGCAAGAGGAAGAGTACACAATCAAAAGTCAAAAAATGCAAATGAAGCCAAAATGATAGGGTTTTGTTGTTTTATGATTAGGGTAGCTTTTTCCCTAAGAGTGGATGTGATATTTTATCACATTGAATTAGTTTCAAATGCCTTGATTAATACCCATGGGGTATGTTGTCCACCTTGTATTTGCTAAGTCTTCATGACTTAGAGTATTATAAGCCTTAGGTTCGTTTTGCATGATCAATGTCTAGGTATTGTGTCTTAATGGCTATTAGTCTCTTTGAAAAATAAACTTATAGGTCCATATGCCTTAGGCCCTTTTCCCATTGTGCTTTAAAGCTCACTCATTCACATTTGAGGAATAAGTCATGCCCATATACCTTATGCATAGCTTGCAGAGCCAGCTAGAGGGCAGGCCCTAAGGCTTTTTTATTTTTGTAAAACCATATAAAATGCCTTGACATATTTTTATGATTTTATAGAAAATCATATGTCAGATAGATGTAATGTGCTTGGCAAGAGAGACCAATAAAATCCTGTTAATAGTTTTTACAAAGAATCAAATTAGGATCAAATCGAGAAAAGGACAAAAATTGTGAATTCATTGTAAAACATTATTAAAGCAATACTTTTATAAATTGGTTTAATAACTATTATTTTAATGCAATTAAAGCAAGTGAATCCAGACAAAATATTGCTTTTCTAGATTTGTTTTCTTTGGGTGAAATTGAGTAGATAAGAAGAAATTGGAGATTTTGTTGACCAGATAAAGCATGTTTTAAAGGAGATTTTGGTGGGGGCCACTTGACAGAAGATTTGGCAACTTTCTTCTTCAGTTTGGAGATAGTTTGGTGGAAATTTAAAAGGCTTTTTTATGGATTCTAAAAATGATTTGGAGGGAGAGATTTTAGAGTGTTTTTTGGGGTAGTTTTTCTTTTTTCCATCTTGGGAAAATTGGAGGCATATATTGTGAGGAAGACTTTGTTTTTTTTTAGTTCAGATTATTGTTTCTTCTCTCTTGTTCACCTGCTGAGAGATTGTAAACATTTTTATACTCATTTCTACTCCTTCCAGTTTCAATAGAGCAGTAGTGTTCTCCTTTTCCATACTTTTTGTTTCATTTTGCAGCAAATGGTCTGGTTTTCAATTGTGATTCAGTTTTGAGTCCTTTTCTATGTCTCATTATTATAGAATTGAGTGCGGGAGTTTCATGTGGTATAGGTTAGATGTTGTGTTTAGCTTACTTAGTGGGTTAAAGTTGTGCTAAAATCCATGTTTGTCCTTTGAAAACCTCTAGATTTTTAAACTTTCATGCAAATCACTAATGTATTGCATTAATTTCAGTGGAATTGTGAGGGTTAAAAGTTTTTGTGAGGCTGATTGTGGGTGAATAGATAGAGTTCTGGTGCATCACCTGTTAGAGTTTAGTATTTCAATTACAGTTAACTTTCTATCTTTTTTCTCAGAAAATCATTTAGATTAGGTGGTTTACCAGGGGAACCAGCCCACTGTTGAGGTTCACTCCAAGTTTAGGCAACCCACAGGCCTAGGAGTGTTCTGATGTGTCAACAGATAGCTAAGTTGGTATCTTAGCATAGGGTGCATATCTGATTGATAAGAGTTATTATTGATGGTGTCTTGTTTAGAAAATATGTCAATGAAGTTCTTCTTAGATGCGTTACACAAGATCAGACTTCTAGAGTCTTCAAAGAATTTCATAGTGGCCGTAGCGGTGGCCATTATCCTCCAAGGACAACTACAATGAAAATCATGAGGGTTGGCTATTACTGGCCTTGTCTATTTAGTGATGCGCATAGATGGATCAGAATATGTAAAGAATGTGCATTATTTGCTAGGAAGCAAAGACTGGCAGCTCTTCCCCTTCATCAAATCCAAATAGATCAACCTATTACTCAATGGGGTTTAGACTTCATTGGAGTAATTAATCCACCTTCTAGTGCAAGCCATAAGTAGATTCTCACAGCCACTAATTATTTCTCTAGGTGGACAGAGGCAATTACTTTGAGGGATACCAAAGAGGCATCCTTTGTGGACTTCCTTGAGGGTATAGCCACAAGATTTATTGTGCCATCCACCATCATTTCTGATAATGCCAAGGCCTTTGTACGCACAAAAGTTAGTGAATGGGCATTGGACTACGGGGTATACTTGAAGACCTCATCTAATTACTACCCATAAGGAAATGGCTTGGCTAATTCCACCAATAAAAACCTGATCAGAATTATCAAGAAAATAAAGAAGGATTATCAAAGAACATGACACTCCAAGTAAAAGACTGCTCTTTGAGCTGATAGATTAACCCCCAAAAGAGCTATAGGTAATTCCCCTTTCATTCTTATATATGGAAGGGAAGCAATGGTTCCATTATCATTGGGATTGCCTTCTCTTGAGTTAGCATAGCAGTTGGAACTAATGGGGAATGATGCCATGACAATCAGATTTATAGAGTTGTTGGAACTTGAGGAGAAGATGGATATTGCTATGAAGACCCTTGAAGCCCACCAAGATCAGATCAAGAGGACCTTTGATAGAAAATCTACTAGAAGAACATTCAGTGAAGGAGATATAGTGCTAAAATGGGATGCAAATAGGGCCAAAGATGGAAGACATTCAAAGTTTGATGCCATATGGAGTGACCCGTACATCATTACCGATCGTAAATAGGAAAATGCATTCCAACTCTCTAAGATGAATGAAGAGGTTCTGTCGATCCTAGTAAATGGGATCCATCTCAAACCTTACTTTTAGCATGGTTGTGAGACCCTGTAAATAGGTTAGGCTTCCTTTCAATAAGTGCCCTTTCACTCTACTAGATTCTCATTAGGAGGATACATGCTTGCTTGTTGTTTTGTTTTGCCTTGGTAGTGTGCCTAGTTGTTCTAGCCCCTCTTTTCATGTTGTAGTCTCTTTTGACCCCATGCCCAATGTATTGGTAAGGCCACTGATCTATTGTTTAGCAGGAAAATATCCCTTAGAGGTCACAAAAATGTTGACCTTTTTTCCTCTGTCCAGAGTCAAACAGTTCACCTTGAAGATCTCTTGGAAATCCCTTGGAATATGGCCCTGCAAGCCTTCATCCTTCAAATCCTTATGCTCTACCTAGCAAAAGTCCTTAAAATCACATCAAGAGAATCCTTACAAAAAACTCAAAAAAACCTAGAAATCGTTAATCTTGAAATGCCTTTCTTCATAGGGATTTCCCATCTTCATACTTAGTCATTTTTGTATGGATATCCTAATGACATCATCCGAATCTTAGCTAACATCCCATATAATTCTTAATATCCTAGACCTTAGCTAAGGTACCAATATCACCTTGATATTCGGACCTTAGTTAATATCCAAATGTTTTCTAAACATCTAGATCTTAACTAATATCTGGGTCCTTTGTGAATGTGCTGACCCAAGTGAATATGATGATGACATCATCTAGATATTTTGTAGTATCTGGATCCTTCTTAAAGATCCATGACCTTGTGAATGTCTTAATGATGTCATCTAGACCCCCTCCCCAAACAAATGCATATGACAATGACGTCATCCAGGCATTCTACCTCCAGTATATTATCCTGTATTGATAAAGTATTCTGATGATGTCATCTAGATCCCCTCTTCAACAAAGCTCCTCATGTAGATGACATCATTAGGATATTCATAAAAGGCATCCGAATATTAAGTTAATATCTAGATATAAAGTTAATGTCCTGACAATGGATATCCATTTCGATGACGGCCCCTCCATGCTGTAAAGGAAAATTTGATGGGTGCATCTCAATATCACATAGCCTGCAGACTGCCTAAGGCTGACGTCACATTCCTTCTATGTGGCCGCAAAATGATGACAACTGTAATGTTTGTCATGGCCCATGACCATAGCTTTGAAGATCAGATGGTAGCGTAGTGTCGTAGGTGAATCTTGCTTACAGGGAAGATCCTATGCATGACCGCAACATGATGACACATGGACATCCAGATGTCGGTTGACAGCAACTTTGAATGCAGCTATTTCCCTCATTCTGAGGAATTTCTATATGAGCCAAAAGGTAAAAGTGCTTATAATTTCCTCCTCTTTCATTTGGTGGGCTTTTTTTTAGGGCAGGATATTCTCACTTTCAAAATATTATCCAACTATCATGATCTAAATGTGTACATCTAGATATCACGATAGTTGTTGACTGATGATGGATATGCAGGCTTAGCCAACAAGACATCTCAGCGGCTAACTTGAAGTGTTGTAGAGGTAGATATTTTGCATTGATTTGAGTTGGTAAGCTCTGCAGATGGAATTTAGGAAGGATGACATAGTTCTTCAATGCAAAGGGACTTCACTGGCTCGGTGGCAGATCTTTCAGTGGTTGATGATGACTTTTGGGCTATTTTCTTCAAAGTTATGTCCTCTCTTGTGTATGGGAAGCCATTCCTAGTGTTGTAGGTGTGCTAGAGCCATGGGTTCTGTCCCCATCTTCATTTGTTCCTAACTCTACATTGATGACAACATTCATGACCTTGGATCCTGTGGACCTAGCTCAACGCCCTCTAACAAAGAATTTGGTATAAAAAGCATTGTAATCTTCAATTAGAGGAGTTAGTAATTTATGGGTTGTTATACTACGGAGTTCTTTGTAGTCAGACCTCTTAGTGTAATTGCAGGATTATCAGAATTTGACTCATTATGCCTATAGCTTGGCCTCTGTTGTCTTCTGGTTAATCCACCCATGAATGTAATTAGCTATACTGTGTCTTTTTCTTTTATGAATTATTTTGCATTAGTTTCTGGCCTTCATGATCAATATATGCACAATATCTTGCCTCTATTATGCTCTGATTTCTATGTTTTACTTGAAGTTGTGATCTATTCTATGAGCAAAATGGCTCCTCTATAGGTTAGGTCTTCATCCTAAAGCCTCAATCAATCCTATAAGTTTGTGTGAACCTCTCTTTGTGATTAAGATCATTGTTGTGTCTCTTCCAGGCTTACTACCACTTGTTAAATCTGGTGCACCACCTTTATTTTCATTCAGTTTCTTCCTAACCCTTTTCCCTTGTAGTATTAGCACTAGGTTTAGATAATTTTCTCTAGGCATTAGGCTTAGAATGAGGAACCAACCTTCTCTAGAGGTCTGATCTTAACTTACAAAGTCCCACACCTTGAGATCATTCCAATTGTGTCATTAGAATGCTTCGAGTCTCTCCAAGCTAGGTACAATTCTATGTGACAACATATTTCATAAAGATTTTAAATTTCATCTTGGTCACTAATACTATCATCATCGTCAGAATTGAAGGAATTCATAATGTTTGATGTTTGATGAGCTAGATTAGGAATGATATGATGTAGGATGACTTGATTCTTTTGTATTTCTAAGGTTTGGGACTTAGATTTTCTTTGATGACCTTAGATTTGGATTTTGGATTAGAGGGGGTTTGGATTGATTTTTGATTGATTAAGGTCAATGATATATGAAACATGATACTTGGATTAGATGATTTGATTTTGATTAATCAAGGTCAATTATGTATGAAACTTTATCTTGGTTGGATTTGGATTGATTGGGATTGATTTTTATTAGGCCAAGGGACCTTTTGATGGTTGATTGGAGGGATGGGGATGATTTGTCTCATTTTGATAGAGGTGCCCTAGTATGCACAGAGACACTCAAGTTTTACAGAGGTGCATATCTACAAAGGTGCTTGGATAGGAACAATGGTGTTTGTTCATGAAAAAGGGAATTACAAAGGCACTTGTTTATGAAAACAATGCCTCAAAGTTCATGTTAGGGCTTTGATTTGATGGGTTTCGGTGGATTTGAAGGGGTTGGTTTATAGACTAGGGGTACAACCCTTGGATGATGATTTGATGATGATTTTGAGGGAAAAATGATTAGGGTTTGGATGAAATTTGGATGGGGTCAAAAGAGGTCAAATCCTTAACCAAATTTTGATTTTCAAAGGATGATATTTATTAGGGATGTTGGATTTGAGTTTGATCGAAATGGTTGGATTGTGGATTAGGGATTAATAGATAGAATTGGGATAATGGATTAAGGGTTGAATTGGGATTTAGTTTAAATGATTATATGATAGATGGATTTGGTGGATGAAAGGATTAATTAGAGATTGGATTAGATTAGGATTTCGATGAAATGAGATGAGAGGGATAAGGAGACTCAATTAAGATGATGATGGAGATGGTTAGATAACATATGATTAAGGATGGATGGATTAGGTGGATAATGGATAAGATTAGGGATGCGTAATTGATGAGATGATTTAGGATAAGAGGATTGGATTAAGATTAGGGATGAAATGATTATGAATGGATGATGGAATTGTTAGTGTAGGTTATTTATTTCCTAGATGGGTTATTTATTTTTCCTATATTCCTAGGTTTTTCCTACACTTCTATTAATCTCGCTTAGGTTAATAAAGCATGTCTTATTAGGTGAGTGGTTGCGAGGTGTCACCTTCCTACATGTGAGCATCCATTAGCTATCTTGGGAAGATACTTTGCTATCTTTAGTCCGATAGATGGTTGCTCCTCATTGGTCGGTGTTGCCACCTCCTCTCTCTCCTTGGTCTATATAAGCATGCTACCTGGCTTGTATTTTGCATCTTTTACTTTTGCATCCTCTTAATACTATTTTGCTTCTAGCATTTGCATTACTCTCTTGGAGACTAACTCTGTGTTGCTATTTTGATTTCGTATCATTTGCATTCATAGTTTAGATATCTATTCTCTGTACTAGTTTTTTGGGTTATTAATCTTTTCAGATTCTAACATGGTATCAGAGCTTTTCTATGTGCAAGAGTAGATTTTAGTTTCCATATTTGAGAGATTCAAGGGGGGTAATAAATCTTATTGCAGGTTTTTGAAAAACCCATTATGCTCTTCTCTTGCATCTTCGGATGATCTTGAGAATCAGAAAAGTTTGACGGAAACTTTTTTAATCTCTGGGGTTTGCACATGTGTTTATGAAATCTAGGTGATTGCAGCATTTCTGGTTATACTGGCAGCATTTCTGGCTGTTCCAACGCATCCAAAAGGCTTGAGAAAGTCAGATTTGGCTTTCGTTTCACCGAAATCGGAGATCGTTATACACAGTTGTGGAACCGGGGTTTCAATCTCAAATCTGACAACCAGCTTGCATATTTGGTCTTTTGAATCAATATTGCAGGTTCCAGCATCTGATTCATCCTTTGCATGTCATTTTTTGGTTGCTAGGGTCATTTTTTGTAGCTAAAGGCATTCATTTTACACTGGAGCAACATTGTCTGTGTATTTGCAAGAAAAACGCCTTCTGGGTTTTGTTCGCAGCATAGAAAACCCATCTGGGTATCTTTCCGTTTTTGCATGTAGTCTATATATTTTATAGAAACATGCTCAGAAAGCTACAGCAGGACTCCTCTCCATTGGCAGCTACAGTTTTGAAGACAATTTTCAAATGCTCCGTTCTTGCTCATACGGACTCCTTTTCCCACGAATGTTTTTTTGATTTTGGCTATTTTTTCGTGCTCTATGCACTAGTATAACCATTTTTTGATTTTGATGCCAACATTGTTTAGAAATTGCAAATTCTCAGTCGTGACATTGCACGGTTCTCGTTTTGGGAACTTCTGAGGATCATAACTTTCACATATGACCTCGTATTGAGGCAATTCTTTTTTTGAAAGTGCATGATTTTTCGCGTAGATCGCAGTGGTGTTGTTTATTTCTCTAGATATTATGCCAAAGTTGTATTTTCAACATATGCTCTTCATGAGGGTTTTGTAATGCATTGAAATCAAGACCACTTAGTATTTATTGCTAGTGGTAGTTGTAAACGCACTAATATTAAGTGCCAAATCATATTTTCTTTGGGGGGTTCTTTGATTAAGTGAAAAGGGGGGGGTTGTCTTGGTTGGGTTCTCTTCTTTTTGACACTTCTTCTCTGCATTTCTTCATCATGGATCAAACAAATCTGCCTATCCTAACTCCATACAATTACTTTGAGTGGAAATCACGTATGACAATTCACTTAAAGAAAGCTAGATTAAATAGGATAACTATGGGACTTGAAACTGAACCTGCTAAAGATGAAGATAAGCCTAAGTGGTTTAACAAATGTGATGAGGCATATGGAACATTGTGTTTGTCTGTTTCTCCTGATTTGCTCTTTCACATTGAGTCTTTGAATACACAATATAAAATCTGGACAAAGCTAGAAACACTATTTGGCACACAAGATTCAATGAGGGGTCATATGTTGGAAAATGAACTAATTAGTTTAAGTCCAAGCAATTTCAACACAATCCAAGATTTCTTCACCAAAGTGAAATCACTAAGGCTGTAGTTAAAACAATGTGGAATTGAAAAGAAAAATGAACAACTGATTCTTAGTATTCTCTCTAAGCTAAGTTCAGAATATTCTGTGTTTGTTTCTACTTTCTATGCTACTAAGGGTGCACTTGGTACTCAATTCATGATGCCATCTTTAGATGATTTTGCTATCAATCTCACTCGGGAACAAGACAAGCTAATCCAGATGGACACTCTTAAGTCCTCTAAGTCACATGCCTTGGCTGCCAACCAAGGCACAAAAGAACAGAAAGGACAAAGTAGTAACAACAATAGTAAGGATAAGAAACAAAAGAATAGCAAGGAGAAGAAGGATCAGATAACGGTTGCTTCAAAAGCAACTAATGAGACCCAATATTCCAAGGGCGACAAGCCTAAGAAAGAGAGGGTCCAATGTGCCTATTGTAAAAGACCCGGTCATGATGAACATAAATGTCTGAAGAAACAAATTGATCACTTGACACACATTCTTGAGAAGAATAATATCAGTGTTCCTGATTCTATCAAACAGAGATCTAATGAGGGGTCTAATAAGGCAAAAGAAAATAGCAAGGGGAAAGGAAAGGGCAAGGCCCTTGTTGCAGTTGCTTCTTCACCATCCACTTGGGTTCTTGATTCGGGTGCTTCGCACCACATGGCTTCATCTAAGGAAGAACTTGCATCCTTGGAGCCGTGTACTATGCCTTCTATTTTGATGGGTGATAACACTCCTGTTGAGGTGTGTGGGAGAGGGTCTGTTGATGTGGGGGATGGCACATTCCATGATGTTCTTTGTGTGCCCTCATTATCGACTAATTTCTTATCGGTATACCAGATCACTCACACAGGTTCAAGCAAGTGGGTTGAGTTCACTCCTGATTTAGTGGAGATTCGTGAGTTGCACAGTGGTTCTACAGTTGCAGTTGGGAGAGCAGATCATCATTCACGGCTCTATCTATTTTCTCACTTTGTTCCTGATCCTCCTTCGACTGTTTTGCTCACTCATTCTAATGATGTGAGTAGATTATGGCATGAGCGGTTTGGCCATCTTAACTTCCGCTACTTGCAGTAGCTCAACTAGTAGAGCATGGTCACAGGGTTGCCTTCAGTTCAGTTTTCAGGTGATGTTTGCCAAGGTTGCACTCTTGGTAAGCATCCTAAGGAAAAGTTTGACAAAGGTAAGGCATGGAGAGCTTCATAGATACTGGAGTTAGTTCATAATGATTTGGCTGGTCCATTTCAGCATCCTTCTTTCAGCAGGGCTAGATATGTCCTCACATTCATTAATAACTTTCTCGAAATACTTGGGTGTACTTTCTCAAACAGAAGTTAGAGGTATTTGATCATTTTCAGGACTTCAAGACTTTTGTAGAGAAGCAATCCAGGAAAGCCATCAAAGTTTTGCACACTGACAATGGTGGTGAGTATGTCAACCATTGGTTTGAGAGGTTTTGCACTTCAGAGGGGATTGATTTGTAGCATTCAGTTCCATACAATCCTCAGCAGAACGGTGTTGTAGAACGGAAGAATAGGTCCTTGAAGGAAATGGCGAACTGCATGATTCACTCTAGATCTCTTGCACCACAGTATTAGGCAGAGGCCATTAACTGTGCTTGTTATATCCATAACTGTGTTCCTCACCAAGCCTTGAAGGGAGTCACTCCTTTTGAAGCTTGGAGCGGTCAGAAACCATCAGTTAAGCACTTTTGAGTTTTTGGTTCTCCTGCATGGGCCCACATTCCTACAGAGAAATGCAAGGCCTTGGATCCGCAGAGCAGACCTTGCATATTTGTAGGTTGTCCTGATGGTGTGAAGGGTTATCGATTGCTCCACCCTACTACACATGAGTTGTTCATTGAGAGGAGTGTTCAGTTTGAGGAGGGCTCTTCGAGCTCACTTTCTATCACTTCTCCAACTCCTTCTACTTTGACATTGGAGTCACTTGGGATACATGACAGATCTTCTGATGAGTCAGATTCACCTGAGTAGTCTTCTACCTCCACTTCTGATGCAGAGAGTGATTCAGAGAACTCACCTCCTTCCTCTCCTAGTCATCATTCAGAGGTTGATGATTCTCCTCCAGATTCTCCATCTTCTGGTCCACTTTGGGCTAGACAGACCTTGCAGTCTGCAGGTGATTGGGTTGGGGATTCATCAGACACCAGGCGAACTCGTTCACAGTTCCAGGATGCTCCACATGTCTTCATTGCTATTGCCTCAGATCCACAGTCTTTTCTTGAGGCTTCTGGTATTCCTGAGTGGGATATAGCTATGCAGGAGGAGTATAGTTCATTGATGAGGAACCACACTTGGGATCTTGTCCCTCTTCCTAAGGGAAGAAAACTTGTTCGATGTAAGTGGATCTATCAGACAAAATTCACAGCAGATGGGTCGGTTGACAAGTATAAGGCTCGCTTGGTCGCCAAAGGATTCTCCCAGGTTCCTGGGATTGACTACTCTGAGACTTTTGCGCCAGTTGCCCGAATGAATTCCATCCGACTTGTTCTTGCCATTGCTACAGCTAATCATTGGGAAGTACACCAGATGGATGTGAAGAGTGCTTTTCTTCACGGTGACCTTCAAGAGGAGATCTATATGGAGCAGCCACAAGGGTTCCTTTAGGATTCTTCACTTGTGTGCCATCTTTAGAAGTCTCTCTATGGCCTCAAAATGGCTCCTCGGGCCTGGTATGCCAAGATGGACTCATTCCTTCTATCAGTTGGGTTCACTTGGTGCCATTCCGATCCCAATGTCTACATTTTGCAGCAGGATGATTCACTCCTATTTCTGGTTCTGTATGTTGATGACTTGCTGATCACAGGGAGTTCTTCATCCACCATTGGGGCTGTCAAAACTGCCCTTCATGACAGGTTTTTGATGACTGACTTGGGCTTGTTGCATTACTTTCTCGGGATTGAGATCTACCAGTCTACTTTCGGGATCACCATCATACAGTCCAAGTATGCTCTAGATTTGCTCTCGAGGTTTCATATGGCTGATTGCAAGCCTACTCCGACACCCTTTCTTTCTGGAGTCAAACTTGAGGCTCAGTGTTCTCCACTTGTTGATGGCACTTTGTACCGACAGCTTGTTGGGAGTCTCATTTATCTGACTCATACAAGACCCGACATTTCATATGCTATAGGCATGGTCTCTCGATTCATGCAGGAGCCTCATGAGCTACACTGGAAAGCAGCCAAGTGGATCCTTCACTACATTCAGGGTACTCACAGTTTTGGGATTCACTATGCAGCGGGCATTGAGCTTGACTTGGTGGGCTACACAGATTTAGATTGGGCGGGCGATTCTCAGGATCGCCAGTCTACTTTAGGTTACAGCTTCTCACTTGGTTCAGGTCCTATTTGTTGGTCGAGCAAGAAGTAATCTGCTATTGCTCTGTCTTCTACTGAGGCCGAGTATCGGGGGGTTGTGAATGCCGCCACTGAGGCAATTTGGCTTTAGAATCTTCTCACTGAGTTTGGTATCCAGATCAGACGGCCATTAGTCATATTTTGTGACAACTAGAGTGCCATTCAGATCTCATGGAATCCGGTCCATCATCAGCTGACCAAACACATAGAGGTCCACATGCACTACATCTGGGAGCTCATCCATGGCCACATCATCAACCTTCTCTACTATCTAACTTCTGAGCAGGTTGCTGATATCTTCACCAAACCCTTCACTGAGAGCAAGTTCCTTCATTTGTGAGCTTTGCTGGGGGTGCGGGATGCTTCATCTTCTGGGGGGGCTTCTTCCTCTCACTCGGAGTGTTGACTCTCTCTACTTTTGGGGGGTCTCTTCTCTCTCTTTGGGGGGAATTTTATGTACATGGGTACCTCATCAGGCTTGATTTGCCAGGACCCATTTCTCCATCCACCTAAGCTTCACTTATGGGGGGGTGTTAGTGTAGGTTTTTATTTCCTAGATGGGTTATTTATTTTTCCTATATTCCTAGGTTTTTCCTACACTTCTATTAATCTCGCTTAGGTTAATAAAGCATATCTTATTAGGTGAGTGGTTGCGAGGTGACACCTTCCTACATGTGAGCATCCATTAGCTATCTTGGGAAGATACTTTGCTATCTTTAGTCCGATAGATGGTTGCTCCTCATTGGTCGGTGTTGCCACCTCCTCTCTCTCCTTGGTCTATATAAGCATGCTACCTGGCTTGTATTTTGCATCTTTTGCTTTTGCATCCTCTTAATGCTATTTTGCTTCTAGCATTTGCATTACTCTCTTGGAGACTAACTCTGTGTTGCTGTTTTGATTTCCTATCATTTGCATTCATAGTTTAGATATCTATTCTTTGCACTAGTTTTCTGGGTTATTAATCTTTTCAAATTCTAACAGGAATTGGATTAGGATAATTGGACTAAGATGTGATTAGAATGATGAGGGATAGGATTAATCTCAATGATGGGATTTGATTAGGACAATGATGGTACTTAGGAAGTGAATTAGGCAGACAAGATAGATTGAATGGATTAGGATAAAGACCTTGATTGGATTTGGAAAGTTAATTAGGATTAGGGTCCTAGATGATGGATCAATGTTGGATTTGGAAATATTGGGATGATGTTGATAGGGTGATTAGGATGATTGGGATGATTAGGAAGAAGTTTGATTAGGATGATTAAGATAAGGGGATAGTTTAGATTTGGATTAGGATGAGGTGGATGATTAGAGGGTGATTAGGGATGGATTGATGCTTGAGCTTCGACAAATTTGCAAATAGTAAATTTCACACAAAACATGCATAAGTTTGCAAAGAATTTAGGTTTGATTTTAGATTTAGGGAGTGCATGGTTTTTGACAAATGAAGACAAACCAAACACAATAACACCCTAGATTAGTCAAGTGGGAGTGTCAATCCTTGTGGGCCCATAATATACTTTTTATCAAATGTTGGATAGATAAGGAATGCAAGGTCATGTATCACCTATGCACCACTTATCTTCAAGGCCAAAGCCTTGCCCAAAGTGAGTTTTATCTCCCCACTATGAAAGTACAGCATGAGTAACTTCTTAGGCCTAACTGGTATTTGATGCACCACAAGGAAGGATACTCAAAAGGTCTTATGCTAGGATATACAAGGTTTTGAAGGATGTCCTTGATACACCCAAGGTGCGTGAGGCCAAAGCTAGTTTGATGAAGGATATGTAACTTAAGGCATCATATAATAGGATGATCCACTCTCCTTCTTCACTTTGCAAGGTATAAAGTTCTTTCAAGCTTATCCTAAAATGACAAATGCCTCCCAATGGGAAAGCCTTTTGATTCTCTCCCAAATTCTTAGACCCTACTAGAACATTAGGATTCGAGTTGTCTCCTTGGTGATGAAACCTGAGGCATGCCCACTAGAGGCAAGAAGCCTGGGTGCTTTTGATCCCTAAGATCACCTTTGATATAAATGGAGAGCATACACACATTGAGTTCTTAGGATTAACAATTGATAAAAAAAGATTATATCAAGTCAAAGATTTTGATCTCCAATATCGCCAAATGGCGCGAGGAGACAACATACACTTTTGACTTCATCTCAAATAAAGCATACAATGCTTAATTAACCTCTAAAAATGAAATGTACTTAAGATTAGTGAAAAAAGATAATTCTTTGACAAGAGTGCTACAAAATACATGTTAGTAGTTTGATTTTGTCAACTTGGACCAATGATAGCTACATAAAATGGTGTTAGAAAATTAGGCACATGCATATAATGACCAAATTCAGAGGTTAGCAAGATTTAATCCCAAGATAAATGTATGTCTTTTTAACCAATTATAGAGGTGCTCATCCATTATAGTGTTATGATTAAGGTTCCATCAACCTTGTAAATCCTATGTAATTAATTACTCCTAATATTGTTTGTAATTTACCCATAAGGGATGAAAGGTTTCACCAACAATAGTCTTGTTTCAACTACATGTCTTTATCCAGTCCTCGATGCTCATTCATCCATGATGGGGGAGTCGCAGGAGGGTTTTCCCCCTGTGAGGGGTCTGGGGGGATCATCCTCCAGTGGGCGGTCCAAGGGCCGCACTCCACAATGGGGGTTTGGGGGCAGCACCCTCAAAACCAAATTTTACTTATATTTTATCATTGTAAATCTGGACCGTTCGTCATTAGGTCACATATACAATGGTTGATATTATGTCAATTATCTTGTCCTAGAAGGCAACCCCCTTTTATAAGGATATTTGTACTATGTTTTTATCAGATTAGAGAGTAACAGGCACCGCTGAATTGAAAACTGAAGAAACAGAGGAAGTGCATGTATTGTAATCTCATATTTGAAGATAATATAACTTGGAGCCTCTTTTCTTGGTGGAGTTTTTTACTCAAAAGAGTTTTTCTCCATGTTACATACTATGTTATGTGTTTAGTTCTTAGTGCATGTTATATCTATGTAGTGGGTTTTAATTTCTGTTGCAATCTCCATTGATTCTACATTGTTTAGAGGCCATAAATAAGGTTTGAATTAGATTTCCATTGTGTGGTATGCACCTTCATTTATAACATATAGAGGCACTCAAACATGGTATAGAGGCACTCAAGTATGAAAATATGCATTAAAAAATGATTTTTAAAGAAAATAGTGGTTTAAAACACGTTTTTAGGAAATTTTGACATAGTATACGCTTGTTAAAGTCAACCCTTATCAAAAAAGGAATTTTATATGGTAGAAAAGTGATAAAAATTATATTTAAAGGCACTAGATATAGAGGCACTCATCCATCATATGGAAATGCTTCATTTTTATAGAAACGCTCATCCATGTTTTAGGCCCATAAAACATGATTTTGTGCTGCAAAAATTATTATAAGGGGTCAAAATAAAGGGGTTAGATGATGATAAACATGTTAGGATTTTAAAAACCTACAAAACCCACTTGTTACAACCCAAAAAAAAGTGAATTTTTAAGCCCAAAATGAAAGATTGAAAAATCTTGATGTTGATTTCCTAGGTCAACATAGAAACACCCTAGTGTGATATAGAGGTGCTCAAGCATTACAAAAATTCTCAAACATGAATAGAGGCATTAAAAAATTTCATGGAAGTGCTCATCTTCTACATAAACACTCATCTAGACTTGCAAGCTAGAAAGAGGCTAAAAACATCAAAAAGAAGGTTAGATAAGGACATAAATGTCCCACCGGGCATGTGAATATGTGTACATAAGAAAATAAACTATAAATAACAAGATAATGTAATATTAACCTATTGTTTTAATTAACTAATGTAACCTAATGATTGAGCTAAATGATTGCATATAAGAATGGAAGCTAAACTATGTTATCCATGCAAACCTTGATCTTTAGATGTGCTCTTGATTTCTTGATATGATGATTGCTCCTCAAAATGTTAGCATAACTTTACATTGCATGGAGACTTGTAAGTGGCTTGAAAGAGGTTGGATTTATAGATTTTTGGATGGGACATTGGATGGATAGGATTGATTTGGAAGATAAATGTTTGAGGATTGCTGAGAGGATTGGATTGATGAGAGGCCTCCAAGTGGCATGATAGGATTGGAGGATAAAGGTGGTCCTTAGATCAAGACAATATCAAGGGTATAGGATGGTCCTATATAAAATGGATGTAGAGGATTGAAAAGGACAAAAAGGCCCTTTTTAGAGGGATGTGTAAGGTACTTGCCCATCCCTTTGTACATGTTAGAAGATGTGAGGGGTTTGAATGGATTTAAGTATGGTTAGGAATATCCAAGCATGTGATTAAGTTTATTAAGTGGTTAAAATCAACTTAATCAAAAGTGTACAAAATAGGAAATTAAATAAATAGAAATATTTCTTTAATTTTTAGATGAGGATGAAAGGATATTAGATAAATAAATATTTATCTAATGTTGAACTATAGAAAAGGATTGATTAGTGAATAAATGATTAAATTTATTTGATTAATGTTAGGAGATGGTACAGATGAATAGTACATGAATAGTGATTTAATAATAAAATATTATTTAATCACTGTTGGAAGGGGAATTTGATAATTAATTGTTTAAATAAGAATTTATTCAATTAACCATAGAGTAAATGGTTTAGGGATGTCCTAATAAGGGTTGAATGATGAGCAGACAATTTTAGGTGTTTAATCATATAATAGATATGTGTCCCAAGTGTGAAGATGATTTTTGGGATATGTCTAATGTGCCATATGCTAGTCCTATAGGAAGTTTGATGTATGCAATGGTGTGCACTAGGCCAGCTATTGGCCAAGTAGTGATAATTTTGAATAGGTTTATGTCTAACCCTGGAAAATAGCATTGAAATTTTGTAAAGAGGGTTTTAAGATATTTTTGTGGTACTTATGATTACTATTTGGTTTTCTCTAGTACTAATAATGAAGATAATACATTGGATGTACTTGAGGTGTTGTTGATGTAGATTGGGTAAGTGACTTGTATAGTCGAAGGTCCACTACTGGCTATGTGTTTACTTTGTTTGGAGGAGTTGTGATTTGGATGAGAAAAACGAATCCCATGGTTTCTTTGTTCACCACTGAGTCAGAGTAAATGGCTAATACTCATGTATCTAAGGTAGCAATATGGTTACAAATATTGTGTATAGGTATTGATTTTGATTGCAAGATAATTCAAATTGGTTGTTATAGCTAGAGTGTAATTTGTTTGTCCAAGAACCCTATGTATCACACTCAGACTAAGCATGTGGATGTTCAGTATCACTTTGTTTGAGAAATAGTTGGAAATAGATAGATTGAGTTAAATAAGATTGGCGCTTAGTTGAATATTGTAGATTATCTTACCAAACCTATGAGCATAGAAACGTTCACTTGGTTCAAGGAGGCCATGGGCCTTATTTCTTATACTTAGTTGATTTATCTTTTCCAATGGTTGTATTTACAATGTTTGATGTCAAGTAAGAGAATGTTATAATTAAGGCTTCATAAACCTTGTAAATCCAATTAATTTAATTACTCCTAATATTATAATTGTAAATGCAAACACAATGGAAGTAGAATCCACTGACTATAGTAATTATTTAATTATGGCGATTGTACTATTTTATTTAATTTATCTCAGGATAGTAAACAAGTGAAAATGGGGCACCCAAGTTTATTAATTGCCTTATGATGAGTTTAATAAAATATTTTTAGATTGTAGCTTATATGTTGTAAGTGAATCAATTATATTTGGACAACTATTATAGAGCATGTTATGTAAACACGTAAGAAGGCATAAGAGGCTATTTTTATCCTATTGTTGACTTTCTTAGAGGCGGGTATGGGATTTTCTCTATCTTCGGTGAATTATTCAATGTGGAGGTTATGACAGATGTAAAACACTAAAGTAAATAAGATTCCCAAGAGGGGAACCATGTTTTGGATACTTCTTCTATAAGCTTGTATTTTCTATTTAATAGAAGCTAGAGAAAGTGCATCATATGAAAATTATTTCTTTATAGGTACACAGGTGTAGTTGAGTTGAAAGCAAGATTGAAGGAAATTGATTTATTGTAATATCTTTGTAGATAATACAAATTTTCCCTCTTTTCCTAGTGGATTTTTTTACATGAAATGGTTTTCTCCAAATAAATATGTGTGTCATGTGTATGGCTTTTAAGTATTGCTTATTTCTTTGTTTCTAGTTTACAACTCCATTGATATTCTATAGTTTATATTTTAGATTTGCAAGTTTATTTCAGATTTCCATATTGTATTAGTTTCCTTCATTTCTAACACTCAAACCATGATTAATAAAAATATGGTTGTTGATTTTTCTAATTATTCTATTGGTAAAAATGAATTTTATGAATATTCTGTGTTTGGTAAAAAGAAGAGATCATCATTTCCCATTGGAAGTTATAAAGCTATGAGATAATTGGAGATCATTCATCAAGATGCATTTGGTCTAGTGGATGTGTGTTCTATTAAAAAATATCTTTATTACTTTAATTTCATTGATGACGCCTCTAGATACAACCAGATTTATTTTATGCATGCTAAAACTGAAGTTTTCAATACCTTTAAGGAATTTAAAGCCCTAGTTGAAAATAAAATAGATTATAAAATAAAGGTGTTGAGATATAATAAGGGAGATGAATAAATTTTTATAGGGAATTTGATGAATTTTGTAAGCATATAGGTATCTTTTAGCAAAAGGCTACACCTTACACACCCTAACAAAATGAGGTTGTAGAAAGAATCAACTAGACCTTAACGAAAAGGGCTATAAATATGTTGAGTGGTATGTAGTTGGATTAGTTCTTCTAAGTAGAGGCTATAAGTACTTCTTGTTTGTTTCGCTCTTATTGATGAAACTCCTTATGAAGTATGGATAGGTAAGAAGCCTTCTATTTCACATTTAAGGATATTTGGTTGTGTTGCTTATGCTCATTTATGGTATTTTCCAAATTCTAGGTGCTAGGATTGAGAAATAGGATCTTGTTGTGATAGATGTGACTTTCATGAATTGGTCATTTCATTTTGGAGAACTACATTTGAGGAGTAGGGAGATATTAGTCAAAGATTCTTTATCGGTTACATTTTCTATTTGGAGACTAGTTGATTGAGCCCATGTGAAGTTATTAATTTATTTACTATTCTGAAAACATGCTCTACAAGTTGGGCATGGGTTTTTTAATAGCATACAATGGTTTTAGTAGCGATTTATTTGGTAAAATAATTTGGGATTTTGGTCTCTTCCTTTCCTACAAATTGAGAGTATGAGATAGTAGATTTGAGAGTATTGTATTATTTGTACAATGGTACTACTGAAATGCTATCAATATTTGGAGTGGTAGTATGTTCATTGTGTTTTATGTATATTTAAGATTAATACACACTTGTCCTCTTTTCTTTGGTGGAGCTTTTTCCTAAAAGTATTTCTCCATGTAAATCCTATGCCACTATGGTTTGCTAATTTTATTTCTTGTTTTTTATTTGTGCATCTACATAATTATCATTACAGTATTCTCATAAAAGAACAAATATTAGATTTTCATACAATTTGTTAGTTTTCCCTACTCCACAACTCACAAAAACCTACAAAATTTCTAAGTGTGTGCCCCCTTTGTGTTCAAAATGTGCCCCTATGTGTATGCTTGATTTTTCCTTTTTCTGCCTTGCCTAGGCACCTCACATTTTCTATGTATATGACTTTGTCAAACCTTTTTGTGCTTCCCAAAACTTTTTTGATAGTTCTAGTTGTTTCCAGAACCCCTAAAACCTTCAAAATGACAAATTTCCAAGTTTCTTGGTTTACTTAATTGCCTCAAAATTTCTAAGTGTAATCCTTGTCGATGCTTTTAGGGTTTCTAAGAACCAAGGAAACTCTGACAACTTGGTCTTAATTTTTTGTTAGTGGTTCCCATGCTTCCTGGAATGATGGAAACCTCTGACATGGTTTTGAGGTTTCCTTTCATCTCTCATATGTTTGGATTCCATTGTTTGTCAATGGTTTAGGTGGTTCTCAGAACCACTATAACCCCTAACATTGTTCCACTATTTTTGCTTTCCCCAAAGCACAAAAAATAATTAAGGTGGTGGTGGAGGAATTCAATGAAGTGGTACAAGGATGAGAGAATATGAAGGATGAAGGATATAAAACAAAATGGGTTCAAATAGTAACACTGACAAGTACAAAGTACAGTTGGTTGCGAAGGGTTACTCCTAAGGTTAGGGAGTTGATTACAATGAGATATTCTCTCATGTAGCTAAAATGACATCCATTCCTTTTTTTCTTTCTATTGCAACAACTTATAATCTAGAGATCAAGAAAATGAATGTTGAAATAACATTCCTTCATGGTGATTTGGAGGAAGAAATTTATATGACATAGCCAAAGCACTATGTGGTGAAAGGTATAAGTCATTTGGTTTGTAAGTCAAAAGAATCCATGTATGGTTTAAAATAGATTTCTAGGATGTGGTACTAGAAGTTCAATACATATGTGTTGAGTTTGAGATTTGTGCAGTTTAAATCTAATCACTATGTGTATTTAAAATCTGATGGTGATTGTTTGTTGGTTATTACCATGTATGCTGATGAAATGTTGTTTATTGGCAAAGGAAAGAGTTTGATTACAGAGTTAAAATATCACCTCTTAGCAAAGTTTGAAATGAAGGACCTTGGTTTAATAAGACACATTCTAGGGATGGAGATTAAAAGAGATTGTAAGCACTAAAATGACTATGAGCTTCCATGAGGACCCCATGATAATATGTAATCCCAAGCACTTACACAAAATCATGAATCATAATGTCCCCTCAGCAGTACTTCTCTTGGCGACATGTGTTGGTTGCTTTTTCCCTTGTCAATTCTTTATTCTCACAACCATTTTTCTTTCCCCCTTGTCGATTCTTCTTTTTGTCACATTTTTCCTCTTCCCTAAGTGTTTTTTTTTCACCTTTTTCTTACTAATTCTACCTTTTGACACCCCATTTTGAAGGTCTTTAACCCTAAGAAACCTTTTGATGACCCAACAAACCAAACCCATGTTTCTATTTCTGCCCAACTTTCCTCCTCTATGGGTATCCCTCTATTAATGACAAAAACTCCAAGGAGATCTTGTTTGAAGTTATCCTCCACCCTATTTCAGATGCTAGATCCCCTTTTTGGAATATAACTTAGCATACATAACTTTTTTATTTTCACCCAGGTGTCACCCTCTATGGCTTGCCCAAGGTGACCCAAGGGTCACCCAGGGTGACCTAGCTTAGTGAAATGGGTGACCTTGGGGTGACCCTTGTGTATTTTGAATGCGAGTTTTTGTTTCAATTTGAGACCAAAAAGACTTTGTTTTCACCCAGTTTGCATGCAATTTCAAGATAAACATAGATGAGATAGTAATTACCTCAATCAACACACAATCATGCAAATTTAGCCCAATATATTCTTATTAACTCTTCTTCCTCTCATGCTAACTCCATTTCATCTCCTATGATAAGCTTTCAGGGCCGCCTCACTCTCCAATCTATTCAATCATCTACTCAATCAAGGAAGTTAACTCTCCAATCAAGGGAGTTAACTCCTCAATCACCCCACCCCTCTTGTGCTCTCCCAACCTATAAATACTCTCTCCTCCAAGAAATAGAGGGGGCAAATTCATTGTTGCAATCCATTTTTTACTTATCTTTTTCTCTCCAATTAGCATGCTTTTTCTCGGTGTAGGACTTAGGTGCCTTTTGTTTATTGTTATTTTTTCCAAAGCCTTAAAAGGCATCATAGCATCATTATGCTCACTAATTCTCAATCCATAGTGCTCTTAGCTCACATTGAGCTCATTCAAAGTTTTCTAAAGCTCATTGTTTGATTTCCCTTCCCACTTGCCACCAAGAGGACAACCTCGCTACTTGATGCAGAGGTAGGAGGACCAAAACTATCCTCAATAACATTAACAAATAAAAATAAATAATCTAATTGCTTTGGTCAGATTGAAGAGAACATTAATACAGACTTTTCATCCAATTTTCATGAAGATCCAATGGTAGGAGAGAAAGTTATGACTCTTTTCCCAAAACTACAAACCCTAGGCAGCATTCAGACCTGCCCTCACCAAAAATGCCATAACTTATTCAAATATTAATACAATTTGATGCAACAAAAAGAAATGGAAAGTAGACTCAATACTCTTTCCAAAAATATATGCTTACTCTTGTATATGTCTGTACAAAACTGTACCAAACGCTGCAATGGGACTGTTGCAGGAAAAATCAGAAAATTACAGTCCATAAAACACTCATATCTTTCACAAAACTAAATAAAAATGCATGGGACAAAAAGAAAATGGAAGGTGGTTGAAGGATATAACATTTTAAATCCATTAGGTATCCATTCAATTCAATATAGGGCCGTACAATAGCAAAAGACAGCAAATTTCTGAAGGAAAATAGAGGAAAACATTGTTTTTTCTCATTCCATGCTCAAATCTTCAACCACCAACGAATTATTCATGGTTACAAGGCCTTTTAAAGGCATTAAAACATTTCTCTTCAGATCATAACTGATTTGGAGCAAACCAAGAGGCAAATGACTCTTCACCTTCCAACTTTACATCTTTTTTCCAATTTTACATTGACAACCTTTACATGGTTTACAATATTTTGTATTTTTGAAACTCCTAATGACCTAAACACATAAAAATAACTTTATAAACCTCATTACAATGTGGAAGCATACAAATTTAATTAAACTCAAAGATTTGTCCAGGGCAATATTAATTTGCCAAGGTGCTCATGCACCACTACTGCAAGAGGATGAAAAGGTTACCATACACATGGATTCTTGAGGGTATTGAAGGCTCATGCATCTCCATATTTGAGGTTCTTCATGTTTTAGTAGTAATTAAATCACAAATCTTTCTCTTAGAATAGTAATCTTGTAATTTCCATTTCCTTGATAGGTTAATTTAGTTTGCTTAGATTAGCTTGTTTTAAGTAGTTAATTGTAATTTTAGATTAATTTCATTTCTTGTACTTTTCAATTCTTAGTTTAGCCCAAAATTGATCTTGAAAATACAAACACATATAATAATTGCATTATGTAACTTCATTTTAGTTTGCATACATCTTTCAATTCCTAGATTAATTTATTTCATTTTATTTTGAAAGTTGGAGAAAAGAATAAAGAAAGTTGTTTGCATACATCATAGCTTTCATACATTGAAAAACCCACAAAATACCAAAAACATTAGAAAACATAAAAAAACAAAAGTTCATGCAAACCCTCAATTTCAGCATGAGGTCAACGTAAAGTCAACACAATTTGAAACTCCTTGATTTCATCACAAGGTCAACAAACTCAAGAAAACACCTAGAAAATCCTTAGTTTACATCACTAAGTGAAAGAGTCAACTCTTGGTCAACTTTAATTCACTCTCTCTATTCGAGCATTTGAATGTGCCTTGTAATCAAAGGTGAGTGGGTGAGAGAATTCCATGAGGATAATGAAGAGTTAAACCCAAGACCACAACTCACGTAAGAACAACAACACTTCATCAGGGTTATAGAACAAGAATGACAAATTCAACAATGCATACAAGCATTTGAAGCTAGACTACAATGTACTACAAGCATAAACGACGCAAACCTAGACTCATCTAGGCATTGGAATCTAAAAAACAACAATAGGAGACAAACCACAAGTGCCTCTTTGGGTCATATAGTCATCTCAACAATAACCTCCATAGAAGAACAAGACAAATCCAAGAAAATAGGCACCTATTTAGGTTAGCTACTACTCGCAAGGTCTTTCTCCCAAGTGAACATACCAACACCTAGGTCTCACCCCTGCTGAATTAGCTTCTGCCACGAGAGAGAGAGTGACTTGGAGATCGCTAGAAGCAAGGAGTGGGTCCATGTGCTGCATCAAATTTGATATATCGATGCTTGTGCCTATGTCACATTTCAAAAAGTACAGTGAAACAAAAAACATAAATCTTTGGTTAGGTGAGAGTAGGTATGTGGATACTTTTCTAAGAAGATTTAATATGAAAGATTCTAGACCATTATTTGTTCCTATTATGATGGGAATGAAGTTGTTGATCTCGTATTGTCCAACATCCCCATCGAAGATGGAAGACATAAGTTAAGTACCATACTAGAGTGCAATTGGAATCTTAATGTATGCTATAGACTATACAAGACTAGACATTAGCCAAGTAGTGGGAGTTCTTTCCCAATACATGTCAAATCTAGGAAGAGCACATTAGGATGCAATAAAGAGAGTCTTTAGATACTTGTGGGGTACCTCAGAGTGCTTTATATGTTTCAATGGATCATGAGTCCAACATTCCTTGGATATTAGAAGCTATGTGGTTTCATATTGGGCTGGTTTGTTGATAGCAATAGGTCCACCAAAGCTTATGTGTTTACATTATTTGGTGGTGCAATTAGTTGGATGAGAAAGCGATGGACTGTGGTCACTTTGTCCACAACAGAGGTAGAGTATATGGTTGTTACTCATGCCTATAAGAAATCCATTTGGCTCAAAAGATTATTTTTTCAATATAGAGTTGAAACAGGGTGTAGTGACAGTATATATTGATAGTCAAAGTGTAATCTCCTTAGCAAAGAACCCAACATTTTATGCTAGGACCAAGCACATTGATGTACAATATCATTTCATGAAAGATATGGTCAAGGATGGTAAGGTGAAGCTGGAGAAGGTAGAAACTTTGGCAAATGTTGCAGATGCATTAACAAAGCCTATGAACATAGATAAGTTTAGATGGTGTTCTGAATATGGGCCTTTCAACCCCTAGCAACTAGTTACTTATTTTCTATAGGCTCTTGCAAGGTGTTCAACAAGTGAGAGAATGTTAGAAAAAACACTGTAAAAATTTAAAATAAGAATAAAATAAAAATTATGTCTCAGCCTTGCATGCTAAGATAAAAAAAAGTAATAAGAGCCAAAAAGAGAAGATTTTATGATAGGTGTAAAGTAGCTATTTTGAGAAATATCTTACAATGTAATTTTCTATATATTGGTGTTCTTAGATAGTCATTTGTGTGAGTTTAGTTTGCATGCTGGAATGCTGCCAAAATTCCTCTAGGATTGAGTTGAGGTGAAGGCCCCTGTAATTGTTGAAATGCACAGGACAACTGAGAGGGGGGGGTTGAATCTATTGTCACAAAACTTTAACCACTTATGAATATCAACACATCAAATTCTTAATCACTGTTATTAGGATTAACCATGAAAGCATGAAACAAGAAGCTCAAAACAATAACACATGACATACCACAATTTTTATATGGAAAAACCTATAAGGGAAAAACCACGGTGGGTGTTAATCCATAGAAATAAATAAATTATAGCTATACCAAAAATTAGAGGCTCACTAGCTTAGGGCTCACTTCCCAAAATGCTCACTACAAATGTTAGAGTTCACTGCCAGGATTAGCTCACTACCAAGGGGTTTGTGAAGTGATTTGATAGAATCTACTTCATGCTTAAGTTCAGTTCCATTTAAGCACAATATAACACTTCTGCTCTGCTCTTCTAACACCTTCGCACTATCTCATCATTTTCACACTAGGACATATTTTTTGCAACTACATTATATTCTTTTATACAATTCATCAACCTTAGAATGTACATCAATGTCAGCATTACCTTCATTAACCATTGGAACAATCTCCAAGGTCGGCATTACAAACATACATAGAAATAGGTTTGGACCTAAACAAAATTAGCTAAGGAAAAGATGTAAAGATGTATGTTGATCATGCCATGCCTTAGCTAGGACTCAAATGCAATCTTCCATGCCACGACATGCTTCTACAATTTTTAATACATCTCTACATTTAGTGAAAACAACTAGGTCGGCTAAGACAAGTGTTAACACTAAGTCTTATAAGAACAGTCTTCATCAACTATCTGAATTTCTCTTTTTAGACCAATCAAAAGGTAGGAACATGATTAGGAGACATCCACAAGCACATTGTAATCTCCAAAAACATCCACACAACCTCTAACCAATTTGTAAAGAGGATTCTTCAAACCAAAGCACTTAAACAACACTGTCATAAAGAAAAGATCACTTGTGGACTCCCAAGTCACGAACCATTGGAGTTGAAGGAACTTATCATCATTACCAACTTGATTCTAGAATTATATACAATGACACATCAATGCGGAGGAATGTGGAGTAGAATAAATTCTCTCTCTCACCAGTGAATACTCATAAAAAGGAGCTTTTACTCTGGTGAACAAAACTCACTCAAATATTCATACCAGAGGCTCAAACTTTGAACATAGCATCTTCAGACATGTCTATAAATAACTTACAATTTGTAGACAAAGATGTTTATTTTATAGGAAATGCAGAGCAATCTGTTGGATTGTTCTTCTATAGACAAAGATACTTTGCAACACATTGTTTCCACCGAAGGAGCAAATTTTCTTAATATCCTCAATATCAGGATCTCCAACACTTACATAGACAAATACAAAGCATCTAACTCATTACAAGAAAGCATCAGAACAAGAGCACAATTGACATCAATGACAACATTGATATGTTGAAATCAATGACAACACTGGTTAGGCACATACTTGCAACAATCTCCTCCTTTGTCATTGATGGAAACATATGATGTGAAAAACCATAAATACCATCAAGACAAGATTCTCCCCCTTTCTCTTTACACATCTGCACTCTTCCTTTTCTAAGTTTTTCACATGATTTCTCTCCCTCTTTGACATCAATGGCAAAGGGCACATACTTGCATGCTGCTGCTCTGATCCAACTAAACTTTCTTTGTTATCAACACTTTTTTTATCAGGAACATCTAGCTACTGCCCCTGAGAGGTATCCCTCAAGACATCAATCCAGATCAAAGAATGAGACTTTGAGCACCACTGGACTGATGCATTCCTATGCATCTTAGTTTAGAGTAAGAGGGCTAATGACCCCTAACTTTTCTCTGAGATACTCAAAAGTATCCTTAGGTAGAGGCTTAGTGAAAATATCTATAATCTAATCCTTTGTGGACACATATTCCATCTTTAATTCATTCTTTGTCACCTTTTCTCTCAAAAAATGATACCTTATAGATATATGCTTTGTTCTTGAGTGCATTACTAGATTCTTTGAAATGTTTAGAGCACTTGTATTGTCACAGAAGATTGCAACTGGATCTTCATAAACAACTCTTATGTCCTTCAAAGTTTGCTTCATCCATAAAACTTGAGTACAACAACTTGCTACTGTGATATACTCTGCTTTTGTAGTTGACAAAGAGATTGAATCTTGCTTCTTACTTAGCCATGAAACCAATCTATTACCCAAGAAGAAAGCACCTCCACTTGTACTTTTTCTGTCATGAACATCTCTGGCCCAATTTGCATCTATATAAGCACTAAGAGTGAAATCATTATCCTTTGGATACCATAAGCCATGATTTGGTGTGCCATTTAAATAACTCAAGATTCTCTTAACTGCCATCACATGTGACTCTCTTGGATTTTCTTGAAATCTTGCAACAGGACAAACTGCATGCATTATATTAGGTCTGGTTTGAGTTAGATAAAGCAATCCTCCAATCATGGATCTATACCTTTTCTGATTAGTCTTGGGTGATTCATTAGATTTGCTCAACTTGTATCTAATTACCATGGGAGTACATACAGGTTTAGAACTTCTTCCATCCCAAACTTCTTCAACAACAATTTCACATACTTGGACTGAGATATGAAGATTCCTTTATCTGTTTGATTAATTTGCATACCCAAAAAGAAATTCATTTCACCAAACATAGACATCTCAAACTCATTTTGCATTTCACCTACAAACTTCATGCACATACCTTCATTGCCTCCAAAGATAACGTCATCAACAAATACTACAACAATCAAGATTTGATTATCATTAATTTTGAAATACAAATTCCTATCTACAGTGCCTTTACTAAAACCTAATTGCAACAAATACTTATCTAGCCTTGCATACTAGGCTCTAGGGTCTTGCTTTAGTCCATAAAATGCTTTCTTTAATATGCACACCATATCACCTTGTTTTGATAATTGACATCCTTCTGGTTGCTCAATGTAGACCTCTTCTTCTAACTCACCAATGAAGAATGCAGACTTAACATCTATCTGATACACTTTAAAGTCTTTGAATGCTACAAATGCAAAAAATATTCTAATTGCTTCTATTTTTTCCATAGGAGCATATGTCTCCTCAAAATCTATTCCTTTAACCTGAGAGTATCCTTTGCATACCAATCTTGCTTTGTTCCTTACTACTCCATTCTCATTCATCTTGTTTCTAAAAAACCATCTGGTGCTAATCACATTCTTATCAACAGCTCTAGGAACCAATTCCCAAGTTTGATTCTTTTCTATCTACATCAGCTCCTCTTCCATAGCTTTTACCCAATTTTCATCAAATTGCAAGCTTCATTCACAGTTTTAGGTTCAACTTTTGAAAGCAAACAGTAATTCACCTATTTTTCTGCAGCTCTTTTCCTTGTCAATACCCCTTTTCTTTTGTCCCCTATAATCTAATCTTCAAAATGATTAATTCTTACATACGTGGGAGTTTTAATAGCACTTTCCAGAGCCTTTTCTTCTTCATCTTGACTGTCTTCTTGTTCAATGTTTTCCTCATTTGTTATAGCAGCAGGTTCATTTGATTTATAACCACTCAGATCTGATATTCTTGCCTTGTCTTCATCAACCTTCACATTAGCACTCTCAATGATCTTCTTCAATCTCTTATTGTAGCATGGGTAGGCCTTACTCTTGGTAGAGTATCCAAGGAAGATTCCTTCATCACACCTAGTATCAAATTTGCCTAGATCTTCTTCTCTTCTGATACAACATTTTCTACCAAAAAATTTGAAATATCTCACTATAGGAGCTCTTCCATACCATAATTCATGAAGAGTTTTAGCACTGTTACCTTTAACTTGAACTCTATTTAGGATATACACAACAATATGTATGGCTTCTCTCTAGTACAGTTCTGGTAGTTTAGCTTCCTTCAACATAGTCCTAGCAGCCTCTTGAACTATCATATTTTTCCTTTCAACAACTCCATTCTGCTGAGGAGTTCTAGGTGCAGGTAATTGTCTCTTTATCTCTTGTTCTTCACAGAAAATATTGAATTCATTTGATGTGAACTCGTCTCCTCTATCAAACCTAAGCATTTGACCCTCATCTCTAACTCATTCTTGACCATTGCCTTGAAGGCTTTGAACTTGTCTAGTGCTTCTGATTTATCTTTTAGAAAAGTGACCCAAATCATCCTGGAGTAATCATAAATAAGCAACATAAAATACATGTCTCCTTGCAGACTTCTTGTTCATGTGGGACCATGTGAAGATCTATATGAACCAGCTCCAATAATCTAGTAGAGAATTATTCTTTGCTTTTAAAACTTGTTCTTGTTTGTTTCCAAAATTGACATTCTTTGCAAATGGTGTTAGTAGGCTTTACAAGCTTAGGCAAATCTCTAGGTGCAAACAATTTGTCTAGGTGCAGACAATTGTCTCTTTATCCCTTGTTCTTCATAGAAAATATTTAATTCATTTAACGTGAACTCACCTCCTCTATCAGACTTCAAGCATTTGATCCTCAGCTCTAACTCATTCTCAACCATTTCCTTGAAGGATTTGAACTTGTCTAGGGCTTCTAATTTATCTTTTAGAAAAATGACTCAAATCATCCTGGAGTAATCTTCAATAAGCAACATAAAATACCTATCTCCTTGCAGACTTCTTGTTCTTGTGGGACAACACAAATCTGTATGAACTAGTTCCAACAATCCAGTAGATAATTATTCATTGCTTTTGAAACTTGTTCTTGTTTGTTTCCCGAATTGACATTCTTTGCAAATGGTGTTAGCAGGCTTAAAAAGCTTAGGCAAATCTCTTACAACCTGAATAGAACTTATCTTTACCAAGTTATCAAAATTGATATGACACATCCTTCTATGCCACAACCAACTCTCATCAGTATGAGCCAATAAATAATAATTATTATTTCTTTTCAAATGATAAACATTACCTCTGGTCTTTTTACTAGTAGCAATCACAGTTCTGAAGCTTTCCATGATCTTGCATCCATTGTCCTTGAATCTCAAATCATAACCTTTGTCACTCACTTGACCAACACTCAAAACATTGTGGTTTAAACCCTTCACATTTAGAACATCATCAGTATTGTGATTTCCATCAAAAGAAATATATCCTCTTCCACAAATCTTACTAGTTGTATCATCTCCAAACCTAACCAGTCCACCATCATACTTTTCCAAACTTACAAACGTACTTTTCTCACCAGTCATGTGATGTGAGCATCCACTATCAATAACCCATTCATCCTTACTTTTTTCAACCTGAACAACCAAAGCACTATCTTCCACTAGTTTTTCTTCCTTCACATAGCTAGTAGGATTAGTAGACACGAGTTCTTCTTTAATAGAAATAAACAAGTATTCATTTGCACTAGTACTAGCATAATCAAATTCATCATCTATCACACCTTCATCATCAAGATCTCTAACATAATAGCATTTCATTGGGATCCTAGGTTTGTTTTCAAATATTTTTCTATTCCTTTCAATTCTTTCCAGACACCTAGAAGCATAATGACCAACCCTACCACATGTAAAACATTTGAAGGGTAATTTGCCTTTGCACTTACCAGAACCTCTTTGTAGTCTATCAACAAAGTTGGCTTCAATTTCATCAAGCTCATCATCAGGTTCTACCTTGTACTTAGCTCTGGAGATCTTCTCTGAAGTACTGGCTTTGAAAGCAATCTCTACTTTTGGTAGGGCATCACCAAACTTTCTCATTTCAAAAGCAGTAAGCTTTCCAAGCAACTAGTCCTTAGTAATCTTTTTCATAGTCATTATTTCTTCAATTGCATCTACCTTGTGACCATAGGGTTTAGGTAATGACTTGAGAATTTTCATCACAACTTTAATTTCATCAATAGTTCCTCCCATACCTTTGATTCCAATGACAAGTTCAACAACCTTTGGGTAAAAGCACAAAGTTGTGTCACACTTTCAGCCGACTTATCAGCACAAGTGAATTTAAGTATTTCTAACTAAAAATCAATTTTGGTCAAACATATGATCTTGTAAGATTCATTCTAGCTAAGTTAGATATGTCCACAACTTTTCCAACTAAAATTATTGGCTAAATGCATATGTAGCACCACTATGAGGCCAATTTACCCAAAAAAAAAAAAAAAATTTGAAAAACTTGATATTTCAACTACTTCTACTTGTGTAAATAACATTTTTTTAAAAATATAAAAATACCCTTTTGTAGATCTATAAGTTTAGTTTTCAAAAATATATATATTAATAGTTTAATTATTATTTATATTTTCCTTTCTATTTTTACTAAAAGTAGGTTATTAGCACAAAATATTAGGTTGATTACCATATCAAGGAAAAATTGAAAAAAATATGATGCATTAGATAAAAGAATCTATATCAAGATGGTATAATTTAAAAAAAAAAAATTAGTTAATATGAAAGTTGACATCGAATGGAAACAACTACATTTTAATACATGCACATTTTATTATTTATTTAAAAATATATATTTATCAAAATTGAAAAAAATATATCCATGCACTAAAGTTTCAAGTTATAAATACACAAAAAAAAATTGAAGAAAAAAAAAATTTACTATATAAAGATTGACGTCTCATGTAACTTCATTTTTCAGCATTTTATCAGCAACTAAATTATAGTGTCAATTTATTAAAAACTATATTCAAATAATTTTTTAAATTTTTTAAAAAATACAAACATAAAATATACTAAAAAATAAATATTTTATTAGTTTACATCATTTCAAAATTCAAAACATATATGTCACTTTTTAGTGATTCAAGTTTAAAAGTTGGATCAGCGTTGGTCATTTCCTTTATAAAAGTGTGACACAGCTTTGTACTTTTACCCCTTTTCCATGTAGGATGTTATGTTTCCATCTCCACCCATCTTTAAACCTTCATATTTAGCTTTTAGTCCCTGCAATTTGGCACTCTTTACAGATTCATCTCCTTCATACAGATTTTCCAACTTTTCCCAGACTTCTTGAGCAGTTTCATAATCCATGACCTTTATCAAGTTAGTGTTAGTCAATGCACTTAACATAGCATCTCTAGATTTTATATTTAACTCATATTCTTTGATTTCATCTTCAGTTGTCAGACCATTTTGAGGCATGGTATATTTAGTCTCTATCATTTTCTATACTCTATAACCAATACAAAGCAAATGGATTTTCATGCATAACTTCCAAATCACATAATTTGTTCCATCAAACTGCAGACCCTCCTTCTTGTACGACATCCTGGATCTACTTCAAGTTGTTAAGCTTACATTTGAGGAACTTGGCTCTGATACCAATTGTAGAAATGCACAGGACAACTGAGAGAGGGTGTTAATTAATTGTCTCAAAATTTTAAAAACTTATGAATATTAACACAACAAATTCTTAATCGCTGTTATTAGGATTAACCATGAAAGCATGAATCAAGAAGCTCAACACAATAACACATGAGACACCACAATTTTTACATGGAAAAACCTATAAGGGAAAAACCACGGTGGGTGTTAGCTCACAGAAATAAATAAGTTATAGCTATACCAAAAATCAAAAGCTCACTGCCTTAGGGCTCACTTCCCAAAATTCCCACTACAAATGTTAGGGCTCACTGCCAGGATCAACTCACTACCATGGGGTTTGTGAACTAGTTTCATAGCATCTACTTCATGCCTGGGTTCAGTTCCATTAAAGCACAATATAACACTTTTACTCTGCTCTTCTTACACCTTCACACTATTTCATCATTTTCACACTAGGACATCTTTTTGGCAACTACATTATATTCTTTTATACAATTCATCAACCTTGGAATGTACATCAAGGTCGACATTACATTCATCAACGATTGGAACAATCTCTAAGGTTGGCATGCATTACAAACATACATAGAAATAGGTCTAGATCTAAACAAAATTAGCTAAAGAAAAGATGTAAAGATGTAAGTTGATCACGCCATGCCATAGCTGGGACTCAA
This sequence comes from Cunninghamia lanceolata, assembly GCA_027924645.1. NCBI lineage: Eukaryota > Viridiplantae > Streptophyta > Pinopsida > Cupressales > Cupressaceae > Cunninghamia > Cunninghamia lanceolata. Next base: position 2,550,346 of record BSBN01000892.1, read on the forward strand.
ATACAATCTTCCACACCATGACATGCTTCTACAATATTCAATGCATCTCTGCATTTAGTGAAAACAACTAGGTCAGCTAAGGCAGGTGTTAACACTAAGTCTTCTAAGAACAATCTTCATCCACGATCTGAATTTCTCTTTGCAAACCAATCCAAAGGTAGGAACACGATCATGGGACATCCACAAGCACATTGTAATCACCAAGAACATCTGCACAACATCTAAGCAATTTGTCAAGAGGATTCTTCAAACTAAAGCACTTAAACAACACTGTCAGCCACTTTCATAAAGAAAAGATCACTTGCGGACCACCAAATCATGAACCATTGGAGTTGAAGGCACTTATCATCATTACCAACTTGATTTCAGAATGGCAAACTATGACACGTCAATGCAGAGGAATGCGGAGTAGAATACATTCTCCCTGTCACCAGTGAATACTCAGAAAAAACAACTTTTACTCTGGTGAACATAACTCCCTCAAATCTTCATACCGGAGGCTCAAACTTGGAACATAGCATCTTCAGACATGTCTATAAATAACTTCTAATTTGCAGACAAAGATGTTTATTTTACAAAAAATACGGAGAAATCTGTTGGACTGTTCTTCTGTAGACAAAGATACTTTGCAACACATTGTTTCCACCGGATGAGCAAATTTTCTCAATATCCTCAATTTCAGGATCTCCAACACTTACATAGGCAAATACAAAGCATCTAACTCATTACAAGCAAGCATCAGAACAAGAGCATAGTCGACACCAATGACAACACCGATTAAGCACATACTTGCAATAGTAAGAAATTGCATTGCAAATGTATTTTAATTTGTTTCAATATTTGATAATATATTGTAGAGGTTTTAGATTTTTAGGTTTTTCTTCCAAGGTTTTCCCCACATAAATTGTTGTGTTATGTTTTATGGTTATTTTGTTTATGCTATTTCATAAATGTTTCTTGAAATCTCTATAATAGTTGATTTGAAATTTGTAGAACACTCCTCCAAGGTTATTGTAGGAAGTGTTTCTACACACCTTTATTTCCTTCCATATATGAAATATAAATTAAAACAATTTTTGTTTAAGACCTACAATCAAAATAAATAAATAAATAAAATTTACTTTTATTTACTTAAATTTACCTTAGCTCACCTTGCCCACATATTTAAAGAAGAAAATATGGAAAAGAATATAGAATAATTTTTTTTTAAGGAAAAGTTATAAGATTGTCATGAGTAAAATGATGATATATTAAATTAAAATTTTCTTTGTTTATTTTATTACCCAAGAATTGATAGAAAAGGACAAGTTGATATTAACAGAACAAAAGAAGGAATTATTTTGGTGATTCTTTATCAAAACCTGTTCCAATTTTTGTCTTAAAATCACACTAGATGTCAAACCCTATCTATAACCTACATAATACCTTCCATTCTGAAGCAAATATGTACAATGATGATGCCAAATCCTATCGAAGCTAGAAGATTTAGCATATCAAAGGAATGCTTTAGGATTCCTATTCTATGCCATTTTGTTTTTGTACCAGAAAACCCCACTTTGTTCAGGGCTGTCAGCCTCTACATACACGCATTCTGTAAACTCCCGCCATACGGCTTTATACACAGGCGTGCCGTCAAAATGGTAATAGGACCCCAAAATTGGCCTCATAGCTTTGGTGGCCTCCATGGCATTATAGTGAGGCATTGTGGAGAATAGGTGATGTGCTACATGTGTATCTGTTACATGGTGTAAGACATGATTCAATATTCCAAAATCCCTGTCAACTGTTGCAAGTGCACCCCTCAGCCATTCCCACTCCGAGTTGTCATAATGAGGAACTGCCGGGTGTGTGTGTTGCAGATATGCGATAAGAACAAGCAACGCATTAACAATCACAAGTGGGATTGCATAGATCTTGATCACCCAAAGGAAGCCAAATTTTGAAGCCAAAAGATACAAGGAATAAACCACACCCAGCAAACCGATGTCACTAGCAATTATCTGTAGCCTCTCTTTGTTGTTGTAAATTGGACCATATGGATGATAGTGAGAGGCAAAACGGGGATACTTTCTTCCTGAAACATTGAAGGCCAGATACAAAGGCCACCAAGAATCAGAACACTTGTTATCGTGAAAAGCCTTCCAAGAGGATTATTGACAAGAATGGATGTCCAGTTTAAATCCTCCTTGGGAACGGGAACAAAGATCTCATCTCGTTCTAGACTTCCAGTGTTGCTGTGGTGCCTCCTGTGACTGTACTTCCAGGAGAAGTATGGCACAAAAAGCCATGAATGCAGTACAAATCCAACTGTATCATCAACCCAAGAGTAGTCACTGAATACATGGTGCCCGCATTCATGTGCTATAACCCATACACCAGTGAGCACACATCCTTGTACCATCCAATAACCAAGCCACATTTTCCATCCCAGCAATCCACTCATAGTGAAGAAAGTCGTCAAATATAGGAGCGAAGCAGAGGTAGCAAGATCAATTGCTAGATATGAGAATGATTTTATCATAGACCTATTGAAGCAGTGAGGAGGAATTGCTTTTTTCAGTTCACCAACAGTAAACGGAGGCTTTGCAGAAGGAACCCTCTCCATTTTCTCCCTGTTTGGTGCCATGGTCATTCTCCCTCCACCACCAATTGTCAGATAGGAAAGTAACCTACAAAACAAACAAAAAATTGCACTTGAGATCTTAGATAAGAATGAAGAATCACAAATCAGATATTCAAATTATCATACAAGGATACTATCAAACTAAATATCAATTAAATTGCAGTGGCCCCTTTAAATTTTAAATCGACAAACTAAATATTAAACATTAAACATTAGCAAACTAAATATATAAAATTACACATAATAAGTGTTCATATACCAGAAAATTGAGACTATTTATACTATCTATTATATCGTGGATCAGATTGTGGTTTGCATCTACTCAGCAGTCTGCTCAATAGCCAATACTGCAACACTTGTATTCGCCAATGCTCTCACTGCTGCATGAATTTATTGTCGCACAATTGATGTGCTCAAACCATGCCTTAAATAAGTGCAGAGCTACATTGTAGTTGTCGCAGCTTTTGTCTTTTAAAGATAAAATAAGCGTAAGAAGACAAAAGAAAGAAGATTCCATTAATAGATAGCTGGCCAGAACAATTTAATAATGCAATTACCATTCGTCGATTATAACCCCCTGCTTTGACTATTATCCATTATCTGTTATTCAAACAAAGTGCAACCTCTTGGTAATGTCGTTGTACAATTATTCAAGAGTATTATCCATTGTCTGCTATTCAAACAAAGTACAACATCTTGGTAGTGTCGTCGTACAATTGTAAAGAAATAGAAAGCCTCCGATAATATTTAGGTTGACTTTAGTGATAACTAGTAAAAGCACCAAAGGTGCTTGGATGGGCACATAGTATATATTGCACATAGTATATATTTATATTTATATATTTATATTTTGATATGTATATTGTAATTATTTTTGTATGTTTTGTATATTTTGATATGTACAATGTAACTATTCTTTGTAACATATCATTATGATTTGATTAGTTGATTATTTTAATTCTAAAGCATAATTTGAAAAGTATGGAAGAAAATACTTTCAATTCAACTCTCTTATTAAAATAATACCTTTTGAAGTATGCTTCAGAAACATCTCTTTGATGAATTTTGTAAAATAATTTACATAAACTCTACAATGTAGATTTATGATACCATTCTTGCATCCTAAGAATTTTAGATATCCTTTTTCTAACCTTAACCATAACTATAACCTTGATTCTTACCCTAACCTTAACCCTAAACTAGCCCTAATTCTAACCCTAACCCTAACCCTAACCCTAAACCCAACCTTAATTATAACCATCACCCTAACCCTAATTATTATAATCTTAGTGCTAACCATAATTCTAATCCTAACCCTCACTATCAATCTAACACTAGTTCCTATTTCTAATTTTAACTCTAAACCTGACCCTAATTCTAACCCTAACCCTGATTCTAACCCTAACCCTAACCCTATCAATAATCTTAAGGAATGTGTGAACGAACATTGGTATTCACTTTATGTACATCCATGCCTGTGTATGTGTGTGAAAAGTTAATTTTGGCACATTTTGTCCAAATGGATTTGTGTGTGTAAAGATAATTTTGGCATTCATGTTGTTTGAAGTGCATGTGTGTGTGTGTGTGTGTGTGTGTGTTTGAACTAACTTTGACATTCATTCTGTGTGCGTGACTTTGAAAATTAATTTTGGCATTCACTATGTGTATGAATGAATGTTGGCATTCACTATGTGCATGAATGAATGTTGGCATTCACTCTATGTGATTTACGTGTGTGTGTGAAAAGTTAATTTTGGCATGCACTTTGTTTGAAGTGCCTGTGTGTGTTTGAACCCTAAGCCTAACAAAAATATTTTGATATTCACTTTATGTGAAGGATGTGCACAAAAATATTTTCAAACTTCAATGATGTTCAATTTGTGTTTTTGAGCTAACCTTAGCTTCCATTATGTGTGCATGGTTATTAACTTTGGCATTCACTATGTGTGAATGAATGTTGGCATTCACTCTATGTGCATGCATGTGTGTGTAAAAGGTTAATGTGTAAAAAGTTAATTTTGGTATTCACTTTGAAGTGCATGTGCATGTACGTGCATGTGGTTGTGTGTTTGTAAAGTAAAATTTGGCATTCACTTTGTCTGAAGTGTGTGTGTGAAAAGTAAATTTTAGCATTCACTTTGTTTGAATTGCATCTGTATGTGTTTGTTTGAACCCTAAGCCCAACAAAAATACTTTGAAATTAATGTTCACTTTGTGTGAAGTATATGTACAAAAATACTTTCAAACTTTAATTATGTTCACTTTGCATGTTTGAACTAACTTTGGCTTTTAGTGTGTGTACATGGTTTTGAAAGTTAACTTTGGCATTCACTGTGTGTGTGAATGAATTTTGACATTCACTCTATATGCATGCTCGTGTGTGTGGGGGCATGTGTTTGAAACATAACCCTTAGAAAATACTTAATCATTCGTTTTTCATTGTGTATAAATGTACTTAAACTATCACTTTATGTGGAATGTGTTTGTGTATGCTTAAAAGTTTATTTTGTGTGGATTGTGTTTGTGTGTATAAAAATAGTTATTGTATCTATTATTTGGGAGAATATTTATCTTCTGCTACTTTTGACTGTTTATGTTCCTACTTGGCTTCCTATTAGTTAGGTTTTAAGATATTTTGTGTAATTTTATAACATAGTGAAACTTAACAAAGGATAATGTTTTTTTCTTAAAGAAAAGTTGGTAAACCACCAATTTAAAAAATTACAAAAAGTAACCAAACTAGTTATGCTCTGTCCATTGTTACCAAAGCCAAAAAAACATATACATTTATGGCCCATACGATGGCCAGTATCAACTGTATTGAGCACTTATACGGAAATCACTTTTTTTTAAATAGAAAAAACTAAAAGTCATAGGGGGACATAGTTTCTTGACATTATGACTTCCTTACACAATACACAAAAAAGAGACCATTGACCCACTATTAAGGGTCTTCCTTCTCAGTCTCCTTGGCTCCGTGGTTGTCCAGTTGGTCTCCCACTAGTGTCAACATCCCTAGCATGGACATGAGTGGCATGTTCAACATTTCAGGTTTATCCTAGAGAACCAAGGAGGGTGTGTCTTTATGATTTGACATTAGTTTGGGAAGGTGGGGGACCCTATTGGGGCTGTGCATCCTCAGGAAGTAGATTGAGATGAAGAGCTCCCTGCACCTTGTTCTACTTTGTTTAGTGAAGGTAAAACTGTGGCCATGAAGGGCCCTATCCAATTCTCTAATGCAACCACATGCCAGACCTTTCTGCATAGCTTTGAATACACATTCTACTGTTGGGGAGGTCCTTAGTGTCTACACAGGGAATAAGCCTCCTACCATTGCCTCTCCCTTCATCATATCGCAGCCTTGCATGGCTGATATCCACCTTTCTAGGTTGTATAGGTAGTAAAAAACTAGGCTTGAGGCTATGGCATGGACATAATGGCAATTCCAAATTATATCCATTATATTTGATAGGAGAGTGGAGACGATCTTTGACCAACAAAGAAGTTAGTCCTCCATTCCTTCCAGCGATTTCTAGCCATAGATGTTCTTGATTGTAAATTGTGCCATTGTGCAATAGATGTCAAAGATCTGGTTCAAGTCCATGATCTTGACCCTTCCTCTAATCTCCAACTCCCAGGGCATAATAGAGAATAGGAGTCACCGGTTGAGGTTATCATTTTCCATCTCCACACATGCAAGAAAAAGAAACAAAGAAGAGAAATCAAGGAGACATAGCTATTCACTTAGTGAATTGTTAGTCACTTATATGGATATGTATTATATATTGCTGATATGGGATGCAAGGACTTAATATATTCCTTTTACCACCTTTGCCATCCCTTCATATTATACTTGGCATCACAAATTAAAAGATAACTAGATTTGCTATAATTATGAAGTGAGCCTTCCTGATTTAGAGCACATGGGCATTAAAACCTTTGAGTGACTCTTGTCTGTTCAACATTGAAGTTTTTGTTCTTTGTGTAGTGATGTGATAGTAGGATCCCTTTGAAATCTTGCTTAATTAAGATGCCATTTAGATTGACGGCCTCTCATCTGTACCTTACCAATGGTTATGAGGAGCTATCTAGGGATTTCCAACTCCCTCGTAGCTTTCTAAGGATCCATCGTATTGCACAAGTGTCATGATTTTGATGGTTTTCTTAAGGCCTCTACCTTGTCAACAGGTCATTGGCATAACCCAATAACTTATCATTAATGGAGGTGTATTATCATCTCATTTGAAATCTAATTCCCTTAAATGAGTCGTTCCACTTGATCATTGTTGATAAATGATCTAGTACTTGCCAACTAAGCTATCCATTAGGATATCCAATATCCTCCTTGATCCACTTGGTTAGATGATCTAGAAAATTTCTTTGATGTGGATTGAATACTGCCACCTCCTCTTGTTGATCGATGGCTCTATTTGCCAAGGCGTCTGTGACCTTATTTCCTTCCCTGTACTAGTGAGAGACTTGGAATGAGTTTCTAGCTTTCCCATGAGAGTTATGATCTATTTCAAGGTATAATTTAATTTTTAGTTTTTAGTTTTCTATGTTTTTACTGCTTTTATAATATAATTGATTCCCTCTCTATACATAGATCTCTGTGATTGTGACTCAGATCAAGCTGTAGTCCATGGAAGAGTGACCATGCCTCCACCTCATTATTAGATCCATCTAGAATTTTGGTGGATCTTGCCAGTAATAAATGTCCCTTATGTTCTTGATGATGCATCCTGTACTTGATATGCCTAGATTTCCCGTACATACCCTATTATGAACTTTTTCCCCAAAATAGAAAAATAATCCTTTGAAATTATAAGAGGCTAAAAGTTTATTTATCCTTTATAATTAAAAGAGAGATGGAAAAATAAAGGATATTATGATCCTTTGGTTAAAATGGAGATTAATAAAGAGTATTTATATAATCTCTTTTAATGGGAAGAATAAATGTGTTTATTTAATTAATTATTAAAAGGCAACCTTTGTGAAAGGGTGTGATGGTTTGGAAACCACCCCTTAAAAGATTATATAAGGCATTTGTGTGGGACTTGGAAAAGGACAGAGAACACTCAAGGAAGATAAGGAAAGAAAGGTAAGAAATCATGAAGGAGAAGGATTATAGATTTGACAGGCAGTGAGCATTGGAGAAGAGGCACACAATGTGTGTCTAACTTGGGGTACAATGTACACCTAGGATTGTCTTGGCTAGGGATTGTGTGTGCACTTATGTTGAGCATGTTTTGTTGAACATGGCTCTAGAGCACTTGTGTATGTGTATTTTTTGAACAAAAAGCTGAATGCTTGGGAAACACATGGTTGGTTCTGAATAAGAACTAGTTTCCTCCTAGAAATGCTCACTTGCTGAAAGGGGGTTGAATCTATAATCTGGATTCTCTAGAATGACATTTGGAAGAACTTCCAAGATCCAAAAGATATGTATTTATTAGTTTCTACGATAGAAATTAATGAAGTACTGAACTTATTGTTAATAAAAGATATTGATAGGTTTTGATGTTAATATGATTATGTTACTATGTTATCTAATTTGCTTTCTTAATGATTTACTTAAGAGTTTTTATTTAATTAACACATGTAATTTACATTTGTTATTTACATTTAATTTGATATATTTGAATATGCTAAATTATATTAACTCTCACTACAATTAATTAAATACACAGGGGGAAAAGTAGCATTACATTTGGTATCATAGCCTAAAAAGACCTAATGGGTAGATTAGAAGTGTTGGGATAAGGTACCATTAACCTTGTAAATCCTAATGTTGTATTTATTCCATTTTATTATTTGTAATTTGTAATTACCCATAAGGGAATGAGGTAGTTTCATTGTCAGTGGTAATTTTGTACTTACCTGAGGTAATTGTGGAGTGACATTTATGGTTGGCAATTGTAAAAATTATGAGTAAATCAGGCTAGGTTCCACCTTGGGGGAATATGCTATTTTTGGCATGTATGACACATGCGATAATGTTGGTGAATGCATGTAAGAGAATGTATGACAGCTTTATGTTGTCATAAGATTCTATGACACTATGATGATATATGATGAATATTTAATAGGTGTAAGATGCCATGTTAAGCCCTAGGCACCCATCTTGGGATGATGTTTTCTAGAGGAATCTATGATGGTTATGACACATCATAAGACGCTATAAGAGACCATATTTAGCCTTGGACGCCCAACTTTGCATGGTTGAATTTGGACAAGTGTCATGGGCTTGTAAGAAGACATTTAATGTTTACATGTTGGAGATTCTCAAGAGAGAGAAAGTGGAGGCCTATATTGGAGGGAAAACACTTCTATAGGTAAATTGCCATGCAATTGTTGTAGTATGACAATTTTTTCTACACATGTTCTTCTAGAGTGAAGGTTATAGAGAAGAAGGAAGTGCATGTATTATGTTATTCAGTTTTCAATGATAGTACAACTTGAGCCTCTTTTTCTAGTGGAGTTTTTTATCTAAAAGGGTTTTCTCCATGTTATATCTTGTGTCATTCTTCTATGGTGTTTTTTCATGTGTTATGATTCCATTTTCCATATGCAATCTCTATTAAATCTAAACTATTTGAGATCATAAACATATTGTAATCAAACTTCCATTTAAGTAGTTGTTGCCATCATTTTTAACATTTGGTATCAGAGCTTGGCTAGCTTTGAGTCTTGGGTGGTAGCATGAAAGTTGTTTAGCTGTAGTGGGAGATTTGGTTGTATTTGTGTTTGCAAATCTTGAGTTGATATTATGGCTACATTTGCTACTACTTCAACCTCTCAATTGGACATTGAGAAGTTCAATAGTATGGGGTATGAGTTGTGGAAGCTGAAAATGGAGGATTTGTTGGAAGAAAGAAACTAGTGGTTAGCTATTCAGAAAGAGAAGAAGCCTGATGATGTGAGTCCATATGAATGGGAAAGGTTGGATAAGAAGGCATGGAGAACTATTCAACTGTGTCTTGCATCTATTTTGTCTTGTTGAATGTCTCGAAGGAAGAGACTGCACACAAACTTTGGACAAGACTGGGTGAGATCTATCAAGCCAAGAGCATGGTGAAAATTTTGTATATAAAGAAAAAATTGTTTTCTGTTAAAATGAAGGAGGGTTATTCTATTACAGAGCATTTGAACAATTTTAATTTTCTTTTGAGTTAACTTGATTCTGTAGATGCTATAGTTGCAGACCTAAAGATAACTGTATACTTTTACTTTGTTCTTTACTTGCATCTTGGGAGAATGTTATCCTTTCTATTACTGCTAACCTTGAAGATCTGAAGTTGGATCGTCTTATTGCAACTTCATTGGCACATGAGATGCGAAAGAAGACTTCTGAGGTTAACACTGAGGCTCTCAATGTGAGGGTAAGGTCCAAGGAAAGAGGACTAAAAGGAGATCAAAAAGGGGCTAAAGACAAGTCTAAGGGCCAACCTAAGGCTCCTAGAAAGAAGAGCAGAGTTAAGTGTTGGAACTGCAGAAAGAGGGGACATGTGAGAAAGGAGTGTAGAAACCCAAAGAAACAATGGGAAACTGCTATTGAGAAGTCCTCTAATACAGGTGAAGATGTTTTACTTTCTACATGCAATATTGTTTCAAATGATAATTGGTTAGTTGGCTTAGGATTCTTGTATCACATGACCCTGCATAAGGAATGGTTTTCCACATATGAAGAGTATGATGGAGGTAAAGTGTACTTGGGGACGACTCTACATATCTGATAGTTGGGAAAGACAAGGTATTGTTGTGTTTCAGTGATGGGAGGATTAAAACCCTCCCTGGTGTTTTGCATGTTCCTAGGTTAGCTAGAAATTTGATTTCAGTTTCAAATTTGAATGATTTAGGAATGCATGTAACATTTGATAAGCATGGTTGTAGATTGGTTAGAGGAAACTTGGTGGTAGTGAATGGGAAGAGATTGGGAACCTTGTTTAGGCTAGATGCTACTACAGTTTGTAATTCCTCATATGTTTATGAGGCTTCTAGAAACACTTGTATGTTGTGGCACCATAGATTGGTCAACACAAGTAATAATGTTTTGAAAATAATTAAGAATAAAAATTTCTTGGATGGTTTCTCTTATTTTGATGAGTACTTTGATTTCTTTGAGCATTATGTGTTTGGAAAAAAAAACACCATTTCCTTTAAGAAGTAATAGAGAAAAAGAGAAGTTAGAGATTATTCATTTAGATGTGTTTGGACCTATAGATAATGACTCTATTAGAAAATCTTTTTATTTAGTCACCTTCATTGATGATGTATCTAGATTTACATGGATTTATTTTATGAAACACAAAATTGAAGTTTTCACTAAGTTTAAAGAATTTAAAGTCTTAGTTGAAAACCAATCGGGGATTAAAGATAAAAATATTAATATCTGATAATGAAGGAGAATATTGTTGTAATCAATTTAATGAGTTTTGTAAGCATGCAGGTATAATTAGACAAAAGACAACTCTGTATACACCACAACAGAATGGTGTTGTAGAAAGGTTGAGCTGAACAATCATGGAAAGAGCTAGAAGTATGTTGAGTGATTCACAGTTGGAGAAATGTTTTTTGGTAGATGTTATGTGTACCACTTGTTACTTGATTAACATAACTCATTGTAGGGCTCTTGATTCGACACATTATGAAGTGTGGACATGTATAAACCTTCTCTTTCACATTTAAGGGTTTTTGGCTATGAGGCTTTTGTTTATGTGCCTAAGGAAAATAGATCTAACTTGGATCCAAAAGCATAGAAATGTATCTTCATTGGATATGGTGAGAATTTAAAAGGTTATAAGATTTAGGATCCTCTAACCCAAAAAATTATTTTTTTCTAGAGATGTTATTTTCAGGGAACTTAGAGCTATTTATGAACCTGAGAAACCAAAAGAAAAAGAAAAGGTAAAGAGAGTGCACTTTGAGTTAGAGCAAGAAGATACACCTCAGGAAGAACACAATGATGGATTGGAGGGTGAATAAGAAGAAATTTTGATTAGTTCTGATGAGGAAGATTCTGTAGTTACATAAGAAGTTGGTGTAGAAGATCATTCAAAAGAACAAGTTGAGTCTCTTACATGAGCTACCTCTAAGGAGATCCACAAGGCAACAAAATCTAGTTGATAGTTATAGCCCACCATATTTCCATTGTGTATTTGCTCTATTGAGTACTAACAATGAATCTAGATCCTACACAGAAGCTATTCATGCAAATGATAGTGAGTCTTGGTTGTTAGCCATGTAGGAGGAGATGATGGCTTTAAACTCTTGTAACACCCGGGATATTGTTCATTTGCCCAAAGGAAGAAAGGCCATAGGTTGCAAGTGGGTCTTCAAGAATAAATTTGGAGAAGAAGATACATTTTCAAATCTTTTCTAAGTCATTTTCCAAAATTTTGGGTTATCAACATGCCTTCTTATGTTAGTCATTATCAAATCTTGGCTTGTTTAAACTTTAAAATTTTCTAAAAAGTGCACGTATTCTAAGTATTTCTTTGTTTTTGACCATTTTAAGTTTTATTTAACTTTTCAGTAGTTTAGTAAGTTTTCAAACCTATAAAAATCCCCAACATGTCTCTTTTTCAACTCCTTTTTAGTGTTTCATTCAATTTTGAAACTTCCCAACTATCTAACAAAGGGTTTCTCTTAGACTTGTACCTTTTTCAAAATGTTTCAAAGCTTATAAAAGTGCAATAAAATAAAGGAGTCGGTGATTTTTAGGGTTTGTGAACCTTTAAAATCACCACCAAGATTCTTCCAAAACTTAAAGATCAAATTGAAAAGATGCATGTTTTCAAACAAAGAAATTTTAGTGAGTTCATAGGTTCTCAAAATTACTAAAACACTGACATGTTCTTAAAGAAAAAAAATGAAACAATGAAACTCAAAAGTATATCAACAATTTTGAAGGCTCATAAACCTCCCAAAATGCCAACAAATTTTCAAAGTTTTCATTAACCCTGATAGAGAAAGATGCAAAGGTTATGTGTCAATGAGTTTGAAGTTCCTTAAAATCATTAACAAAGATAAGAAGTGTTCTAAAAACCCTAACAACTCCTTTCTTCACTTCCAAACATAACATTTCAACATTTCATAGAGTTTCAAAGCTTCTTGAAACAATGACAAGATGTTAAGAAGGGTATAACTCCAAGCTCAAGATTGAAATTATTGCATATATTAAAGCAGATGATTCCCCAAATTTTCCTATAGATTTTGACATAGTTCAAAGACATCAACTAAAGATCTCCCCACCAAATTTAAATCTACACTTAAAGGTATGTTGAATGCATCCTCTACCAAATTATTTAAAAATATACCACACATTTGATTTATCAATTCAAAACCCGTATTATTTTTCCTACTATCAAATTCAACATTTTTCCTAAGGCCTGAACATGTCTCTTCATGAACTGCACCTATAATAGTTGTTTCATTTATCAAAACAAACTCCTTTCTCTTGTGATCCACCAAAATTTCATTGGATCACGAGCTCACCTTATTTTTCTATTGTTGACCTATTTTCCTCTACCCAGAGCCAAATAGTTCACCTTGAAAATCTTGATGAAATCCCTTGAGAACTTAGATATGAAAGCCTAAAATCCTTCAAATTCCAGGGATTTACCTTGTAAAAATACCTAAAAACCCATCAAGAGAATACTTGCAAAAAACCAAGAAAAACCCAAAAAAATTGAGGCTTTTAAAACAAGTTTTGCCCCCCATTTTGCCTTTGTTAGTAAAGTTCTGATTTAATGAACTAACACAAATTTGACTAAGGCATGGGATGTTTTTTTCCCTTTATCAGTAAAATCTTTCAAACATGAACTTTCCAAAAGTTCACTTTCCCGCTAGTTCACCGACTCAGTGATTTGCTCAAAGACGGCAAGGGGAACGCATTCCATAAAGTGTTTAAGGCATAAAAGAGGCCAAGGAACACCTTGTTAGTGATTTTCACAAATGATGAACTCAAAGAAATAGTTCAAGAATTATGAGGTTCACCTATTAGGTGAAGTCCTAACAAAAGGAAGCAAAGGGAAGGATTTGAGAAAATTGACTAAGTTAAAAGAACGAAGGAAAGGCTTGTCAAAAAAGTTAATAAAGAACAAACTTTTCATAAGTTCAAAGTTTTTGTAGTTCGTCGACAGCGCGAATTGTCAATAGAGGGAGGCAAGGTTTGCCTATAAGGCAAAGAGCAAAAGGAGGAAATGACTAAGAAAAAATGGTTTGGTAAAAACAAGTTTTGTCGACAAGGGGCCAAGGTTCAAAATGGGCCACTTTTGTTGATAAGGAAAAAGAGGAAGCAAGTGAGAAAAGTTTGCCAAAATCAAAGTTTGTCGATAAGGCAAAACATGGCCAAAAGCCAAAGTTCAAGAAAAGATGGTTTTGCTGACAAAGAAGATAGAGCTAAAGGGAGTGAAAGGATGACAAAGACAAAACTAGAGCGAAGGATAGATTTGCTGATAAGGGAAAAATGAGATAAAAGAGATAAATCAACCACAGTTCTGCAAAATGACATTTTGTCAATAAAGGAAAAATGAAGATGAGAAAGATGGAGCAAAAATAGTTCAGAATGATGACTTTTTGCTAATAAGGCAAAAGTGGGCAAAAAATGTAGAAATGGAGACAGTTCTAAATATTCAAAAGTTGTCGATAGAAGGTGGAAATGTGTAGAGATAGAGGCAGAATGGTCCGTAAAATGCAGATTTTGCCAACTGGGAAAATTTTAGGCTAGAATTTCTAGAAAAGATAGGGAGAAGTAAGAAATAATGGTGTTTATAATTTAATGTTTTGAAGTGTTGTAAAAGTTCTGTAAAAGAGGATTTTGGAGGGAAATTTGTTTAATTTTCCTCATCAGCCATTAATGTAGATCTAATCTATTCAACTACTCCATTTTAGATATTTTTGCATTAATTATTACAACATTAACTAATTTCATTAAAGACATAAATATCTTTCAGCTACTCCATGATCCAAGATATTTTCCATAGTTAATTTCTACAGATAGACATGTTCCCTTTGACAGGAATATTTTCTGACAACCCATGGGGGCGAATTAAATGTGACAAATGACTGGGGTCAAATGTGAATGAATTGTTATATATGCATATCTAAAATATTTAATGAGGGTTGAAAAATAGTTGCAAGATAGTTAAATTTTTGGTTTCTCTTCTGTATTTTTAAATATAGCCCTCCTCTACTATAACTGTGACTTCTTGATGAAATACATGCTAGTTGTTTTTACCTCTTGATGCTTATTTCAGCTCTGTGTAAATTAGGATCAATTTTTATGTGAATGCTTTGTTCCTTACAATTTTTTTCTACTTCTTACCTTTATTAGAATCAGCTAGACTTGTGTAATTTTATTAGCTGTATCTAGTTATTTTGTGCATTTTCAGTTCTATGAGAGCTTCCATATTCAAACTTGGTGTATCACCTCTATTAATTTCTAGTTTTATTACTCTTCCTATTTTCCTAAATGGTTGATAGATTAGGTTTAGTCTTAGGAATAACTGAATCTTTCATTTGGTGAAGGAACTAGACTCTCTCTAGAAATTTGATCTCCTTGTAGGGTCCCACACCTAGAGATCATCTCAATGTTTCACTAGATTGTTGGAGCCCTAAAAGCCTTCAACACATGGTGCAAATACAAGTGACAACAGTTTATGGCATGCCTAGTGGGACTGTGAACAATCTGAATCAAGCTAAGAATTTGGTGTTCTTCCTAATACTCTACACTTTGGCAGACTTTTCATGCACCTAATGACTCTACAAGCTTCTGGTTCTTGTCAGCGCCATCTTTTATGCCCAAGCAAACAAGGGCATCTTCAAGAGGTAACTTTCAATTTACTAAATTACATGTTGCTTCTTCAAGGAGAAGGTCTAGGTTATCAAGGTCTCCTATGAGAAGGAACACAACCCCTTTTTACATCATCCAAGAGCTCAATCTACACCCCCTCCTATTAGGTTCCAACACACAAGTAGAGGCTTGTATATTCCTATTTTAAATTTGTATATCCCCATTATGTCAAGGAATTTTGCGACCTTTAATTAAGGCAGTCCTTTAGATTTAACTGCATGCAATGATATACCAGCTACAGCCCTAAAGAGTGTTTCACCATTTATGAGGGATGGTTCTATAACCCCTACTGAGCACATCAAAGACATATCCAATGTGTTCTTGATTCATCATAGCCAACATGAAGATGTTGTAGTCAGACTTGTTGGGAATTAAGGTGTCTCAACCTTTACAAATTCCTAATGTATTTATTTATCCCATTTTGAGTTGGCATAGTCAGCACCTTGTGTATATGCGGCAAGATAAATTTTGGTGACTTTGGTAGCCATGGTTTCCCCCTTGAATAATTAAAAGGGGTTTGGGGGCAGTGCCCCCAAGACAAGGTCGGTGAGTATCTTTACATGAGAGAAAGGCATCTTTGGGCAGTCAAAGGAGGTTATGACATGTTGTAAGAGGAATATGATATTTTTAGTTAGTATATGATAGATTCTCTTACAGCTGTAAGTGCTGTCAGTTATAATAGATTCTATGACAGCTGTAAGGTGCGTAAGAGCATCTGTCGTAACCTATCTTGGGACCAGGTGCCCACTTCAGGATGGGATGTTGGACAAGTGTCCTTAGGCGTGGGTTTTGGAGCATGAGTCCAAGATGGATGCCCATCTCTAGAAAGTTCCAGATTTGCCTTGTAAGCTATATATAAACAGGGGCTTGGATGGGAGATTGAGAACTTTAGTATAAGTATTGTTATGCTATTAGAATATCTCCAAATTCAACATTCAAAGGCTCCTGAAAGAGCATTGGCTCTGAAACTGTATTGTAATCTATTATTGTTTACTGTAATACATTTGAGCTATGTTTTGGAGTGTGGGGTTTTTCACCCGTAAGGGTTTTCCCCACATATATCTTGTCTCTCTCTCTCTTCTGTCTACTTTCTGTGTGTATGTGTATTGCTACAATATCTCTGTTAGATGCTCTATGTTGCTGTAGTTGTAAGAATTAAAGTTGAATTTGCATACATCTCTCCTCATTAGATTAGTGTAGGAAGTGATTTCTGCACACCTAGCTTCCTTTCAAGACTCTTGGTTTCATCTTTTAAAGGGAGAGTTCTTTCGTGGTTTAGGAGCTTCACCCCTACTTCAATACATAAATAGGACGAGTTGGGAGAAGCCCTCTACAAGCAGTTTGGAGAGAGGGAAGATAATGTCTTGCTTCTAAAACAACTAACAATGATTAAAAGAGTCCTAAGTGAGATGCTGGTAGATTTCAATTTTAGATTCTAGAGGACATGGGAGAGAATTCTAGGTACCCTCATCCCATCTCCACAAGGTTCTTTCTTCTACTTTTTAAGAGATTTAAATTATGATATTATAGTGATGATGTAGTTTATGGGTGTTGAAACCCTACCCAAAATAATAAATATTACATACTTGAACTGAGGAATAGCATCTTCACCATGCTTGAGCCAGTTCCATTTAAGCCCAATACTTCTACTTTGCCTTTCACTCTGCTCCTCTCTACCACACACTCATCTCCATGAGATCATTTTGAAATGACTTCACAACTTCTTATTTATACAAGACATCAACTTAGGGACAATCAACCAAGTTGGCACACTTTACAGAGAAAATACAACTTGACTAATTACAAAAGACTTCATCTGGATCAACACATTGTTAGCTACACTAATCTAAGACTTCAATATTCCTTTAAGAACACACCATTCTTCATAGAACGTCTTCAAGATCATCCGCAGGATGTGTAACTCATCTAGTCAGCCAAACTTAGGAAGAACATCATCATCCGAAAGTAATTCTTCAATTACAAGCTCAATATTCAATGCGGATCACCAACACAAATTAGACAGAATCCAAAGACCTCCACAAGCTTTCCTGAATCACCAAGAGCATCCACACTACTTCTGCTTACTAAAATCATTCTCTCCTTCATCCAGAACCTCAAGAACACAGTCTGTCATCACTGTCATATTGGAATAGATTCTTGTGGACCTCCAAACCATGAACCAATTGAGTTGTCAATTCACATTAACTTTTTAAACACTCCACTAAATCCGTAGAACAAGATATTGCATTTCTGGATCTCACCGGACCTATCTATAACACTCTGTCATCTCTGAACATCTGCCAGAACTAGTTTTACTTAAGTGGCCATAACTTCTTCAGATCTTCATGCGGACCTCTGAAATATTTACTGGATCATCTTAAGACACATATCTACAAACCCTTTGATGTGCATCCTCTGATCTTCATCTTAGTTGGGATCTTTACCTCACTATCTTCATTGTTCTTCTCTGTTCATGATAGGACTAATTTTCTTAATATCCTCAGCATACAACTCATCCAATCCTTATCATCAATGCAACAGGAGTATGTTGACATCAATGACAACACCGCTTAGGCCCATACTTGCAACAATCTCCCCCTTTGTCATTGATGGCAACATATGATGTGAAAAACTATTTTAACCATCAAGACAAGAACTTCTCTTCATTGACTGACATAACTCCCCTTATGAACGACAACCATTCACATGTCTTCTCTTCCTTTACTGCTCCCCCTTTGATTAGCAACCACTTTTTGTTTTTCACATGTCTTCTCTCCCCCTTTGACATCAATGGAAAAGGGCACATACTTGCATCACTTCAGAATCATACCAACTACTCCCCCTAAGTAGCAGCTTCCCAACATTGATCTGGACTACAAGATATGACTGTGAGATCCATCGGACTGATGCACATCAATGTACCTCAATTCAGAATTGGAGGGTTAATAACCCCTAACTTCTCCCTAAGATACTCAAAAGAGTCCTTAGGTAGAGGTTTAGTAAAAATATCTACAATTTGATCCTTGGAAGGCACAAACTCCAATCTGACTTCATTCTTGTTCACTTGCTCTCTCAGAAAGTGAAACTTGATGGATATATGTTTTGTCTTTGAATGCAACACTAGATTTTTTGATATATTTATTGCACTTGAATTATCACAGAAGATTGTGATAGGTTCCTCATACTCCACTCTGATGTCTCTTAACATTTGCTTCATCCACAATACTTGAGTAAAACTACCTACTACTGCAATATATTCTGCTTCTGCAGTGGATAGAGATGTTGCCTCTTATTTCTTGCTCAACCAAAAAATAAATCTTTTCCCCAAAAAGAATGCTCCACCACTAGTACTATTTCGGTCATCCACATCTCCTGCCCAATCCACATCTATATATGCATGAAGAGAGAAATTGTGATCTCTAGGATACTGTAAACCATACTCAACTATCCCTTTTAGATATCTAAGAATCCTCTTGATTGCCATCACATGAGATTCTCTAGGATCAGCTTGAAATCTAGCAACAAGACCAACAACATTCATAATGTCAGGTCTAGTTTGAGTAAGATACAATAGTCCTCCAATCATTGACCTATACTTTTTCTAATCAGCCTTAGGCGAGTCATCATCTTTTCTCAATTTACATCTGGTTGCCATGGGAGTACTCATTGGTTTTGAGTCTTCCATCCCAAATTTCTTCAACAATTCTTTCACATATTTGGTCTGAGAAATGAAGATTCCTTTCTTGGTTTGAATGATTTGTAGACCCAAGAAGAAATTTATTTCCCCAAACATGGACATCTCAAATTCACTTTTCATTTGATTTGCAAAAGTTTTGCACATACTATCTCTTCCTCCAAAAATGATATCATCAACAAACACTTCAACAATTAAGATGTTTTCATGATCAATTTTGAAGTACAAGTTACTGTTAGTAGTACCTTTGTTGAAACCAATCTTCAAAAGATGCTTATCCAGTCTTTCATACCAGGCTCTTAGGGCTTGTTTGAGTCCATATAGTGCTTTCTTCAACTTGCAGACCATATCACCATGATTAGACAATTGGAATCCATCTGGTTGCTCAATGTATACTTCTTCTTCCAAGTCACTATTCAGGAAGGTAGACTTGACATCCATCTGATATACTTTGAAGTCCTTAAAGGTAGTAAAGACAAGAAATAATCTGACTACTTCAATTCTTGCCACCGGAGCAAAAGTTTCTTCAAAGTCAACTCCTTCTACTTGAGAGTAACCCTTGCAGACCAAACTGGCTTTGTTTCTAACTATTTCACCATCTTCATTCAGTTTATTCTGGAAGACCCATTTGGTTCTAATCACATTCTTGTTTCTAGGTCTAGGAACAAGATCCCAAGTGTGATTTTTCTCAATTTGCATCAGCTCTTCCTCCATTGCTTTAGTCTAGCTTTCATCATTGCATGGTTCATTCACTGACTTTGGTTCAATATTTGAAATCAGACAATACTCTTTTGAGTCTTGAGAAATCTTTCTTCTTGTTTGAACACCTTTTCTTTTATCACCTATGATCTAATCTTTAGAGTGATTTAGTCTTACATACCTAGGAATTTTGGGACTTCCTTACACTTCTATTTCTTGAATAGGTTTATTCAAACTTATCTCTTCTTCTTGATTCTCCGGATCAGTCTGGATCTCAATTTCAGAAAAGGCTTGGACTTTTTGGATCAAAACATCATTCTGATTATCTTCATCATATTCATAAAACCTTGAGGGTTTTTCAATACCTTCATCAACCTTCACATTTGTACTTTCTATAATCTTTCTCAATCTCTTGTTATAACACCAATATGCTTTGCTTTGAGTAGAATAACCCAAGAATATGCGTTCATCACTTCTAGCATCAAATTTACCTAGATCTTCATCTCTTTTAATGTAACATTTGCTACCAAAGACTTTGAAATACTTCACAGTGGGAGTGATGCCAAACTAGAGTTTATAAGGAGTCTTACCAATATTGCTTCTAATTTGTACTCGATTAAGAGTATAGACAGTAGTGCTTACATCTTCTCTCCAGTACATTTGAGGAACATTTGCTTCCATCATCATGGTTCTAGATGTTTCTTAGATGGTCTGGTTCTTTCTCTCCACTACTCCATTCTGCTGTGGAGTCTTTGGAGCAGACAACTATCTTTTTATCCCATGTTTCTCATAGAATTCTAAGAACTCCCCGGATGTGAATTCTCCACCTCTGTCAGACCTAAGACATTTTATGTTGAATCCAGTTTCATTCTCTACCATAGCGTTGAATATTTTGAATTTCTCAAGAGCCTCAGATTTCTCTTTTGAAAAAGTCACCTACATCATCTGGGAGTGATCATCAATTAATAACATGAAGTATCTATCACCTTGCACACTCCTGATTCTTGCTAGGCCACATAGATCAGTATGAACTAAGTCCAATAATCCTGTAGAAGATTGTTCCTTACTTCTGAATGTGACTCTACTCTGCTTACCCAACTGACATTCTTTGCACAAACTATTAGTAGGTTTCACCAGTCTTGGAAGATCTCTTACAGCCTGAGTGTTGCTTATCTTGATGATATTATCAAAATTCACACGACACATTCTTCTATGCCACAACCAACTCTAATCAATTTGAACAAATAAACAACTTTTACCAGTACTAAGCAAGTGGAAGATATTACCTTTTGTTTGAGTACCAGATGCAATCTCTGTTATGGAACTTTCAAAGATCTTGCAGTTTCCATTTTTGAATCAGAGATCATAGCCTTTGTCCACCAATTGTCCAACACTAAGAAGATTGTGCTTCAGACCTTCAACATACAGTACATTACTAGTTTTGTTCTTTCCATCAAAAGAAATAGTTCATCTACATCTGATTCTACCAGCAGAATTATCACCAAATTTTACCACTCTTCCTTCATATCTTTTCAAATCTATGAACTTATTTTTGTCACCTGTCATATGGTGGGAGCATCCACTGTCAATGACTCAATCATCCTTTTCTTCAACTTGGGCAGCCAGAGCTCTTTCTACCATTTTATGATTGACAAATTTAGAGGGCATTGGATCTTCTTCCTTGATGGCAATAAACACCTAGTCACTTCCAGATTTGTTTCCTATCTATGATTCATCATCTTCATGAACATAGTAACATTTATTTTGGAATCTTGATCTATTTGGATTTTCTCTTGAAAATCTTTCCAGACACCTTGAGGCAAAATGACCAATCTTATTGCAATTACAACATTTGAAGGGCAATTTTCCTTCATACTTACCGGATCCTCTTGGAAGTCTTTTTGCAATAAGGGCTTCAAGTTGAGCAGCTTCTACTTCATCTTCTTCTAGATCTTTTCTTGCTTTTTCATACCATGATAGTTTCTTTGAAGAGTTCTCTCCCGGATCAAACTTTTGTTTTCCTTTTACAGAGGCACTAGCTTTGAAAGCAGATTCAATCTTGGGGGGTGCATCTCCAAACTCAACCAATTCAAATGCAGCTAATTTACCAACCAATTGATCTCTTGTGATGTTTGAAAAAGACATGAATTCTTCAATAGCAGCAACCTTATACTTGTAAGAATCAGGAAGGGATCTAAGAACTTTGGCAACAATCTCATCTTCATCCAAGATTCCACCAGCACATCTAATGCCGCAAACAAGCTCATTTACTCTTGGCATAAATGTAGTGATATTTTCATCTTCTCTCATCTTCAGGTTTTCAAATTTTCCTTTTAGACTCTGTAGCTTGGCACATTTAACATACTTGTCTCCTTCATACAGAAGTTCAAGTCTTTGCCAAATCTCATATGCAGTTTTTAGATCAATAACATTTATCAGCTCTGAATCAGATAAGGCACTTAGAAGAGATTCTTTAGTCTGCATATTATTTTTAGCATCTCTGATTTCATCTACAGTACTCAGACCATTCTGTGGAGGAACATACTTCTTTGAAGCCATGATCCAACACTGCATTCCCATACATTGCAAGTGACATTCCATGCAACTTTTCCAAAGAGTAAAATTGGTTCCATCAAACCTTAGATTGTCCTTCTCATAGGATGACATCCTAGATCTCCTCAAGCGGTTAAACTCTTTTAGAGGAACTTAGCTATGATACCAATTGTTAGATTCAGGATAGGCAAATGAGAGGGGGGAGTGAATCAGTTGTCTAAAACTTTCTTCCAATTAATCACTTAAATCCTTCTTTTAATTCAACATCATAATAATAAATCAATCACGGAAACATAATGCAATAATTCAAGAGAAGAAACACATTAACACATATGACACCAAGATTTTAACATGGAAAAACTGGTTAAGGGAAAAACCACGAGGTGATAACCCAAGATTGTATTCTCTATTCAAAGAATAAGAAGAACAAAATGGTACATGCCAATTAGGGCTCACTGCCTGAGCACACTGCTCACAAGAGGCCCACTGCCTACAGGAGACACACTATCTACAAAATAATAAATATTACATAATTGAACTAAAGAATAGCATCTTCACCATGCTTGAGTCAGTTCCATTTAAGCCCAATACTTCTGCTCTGGCTTTCTCTCTGGTCCTCTCTACCACACACTCATCTCCACAAGATCCTTTTGAAATGACTTCACAACTTCTTATTTATACAAGATATCAACTTAGGGATAATCATCCAAGTCGGCACACTTTACAGAGAAAATACAACTTGACTAATTACAAAAGATTTCATGCGGATCAACACACTATCGGGTACACTAATCTGAGACTTCAATATTCCTTTAGGAACACACCATTCTTCATAGAACATCTTCAAGATCATCTGCAGGATGTGTAACTCATCTGGTCAGCTAGAATTAGGAAGAACATCATCATCCAGAAGTAATTCTTCAATTACGAGCTCAATATTCAATGCAGATCACCAACACAAATTGGACACAATCCAAAGACCTCTACAAGCTTGCCTGAATCACCAAGAACATCCACACTACTTCTGCTTACTGAAATCACTCTCCTTCATCCAAAACCTCAAGAACACAGTCTGTCATCACTGTCATATTGGAATAGATGCTTGCGGACCTCCAGACCATGAACCAATTGACTTGTCAATTCACATTGACTTCCTAAACACTCCACCAAATCCGTACAACAAGATATTGCATTTCTGGATCTCACCGGACCTATATGTGTCACTCTGTCACCTCTGAACATCTGCCAGAACCAGTTTTACTTAAGTGGCCATAACTTCTTCAGATCTTCATGCAGACCTCTGAAATATTTATTGAATCATCTTAAGACACATATCTACAAACCCTTTGATACGAATCCTCTGATCTTCATCTTAGCTAGGATCTTTACCTCACTATCTTCACTGTTATTCTCTATTCCTGATAGGACTAATTTTCTTAATATCCTCAGCATACAACTCATCCAATCCTTATCATCAATTCAATAGGAGTATGTTGACATCAATGACAACACTGGTTAGTCCCATACTTGCAACAAAAGATAGCTTGTGGACCACCAAATCACAAACCATTGTAGTTGAAAGCACTTATCATCACCATAGACTTAATTCCAAAACTAGAGATGAAAATACTTGAATGCGGAGGAATGTGGAGCACAACACTTTCTCCCTGTCACCACCAAACATACAGAAAAAGTAGTTTTCACTTTGGTGAACATAACTCACTCAATTCTTCATGTCGGAGGCTCAAACTTGGAATATAACATCTTCAAATAGGCTTCTAAATAACTTCCAATCCACATCTAAATATATTTATTCTACAAGAAATGTGGAGCATTCTTCTAGACTATTCTTTTGCATGTAATGCACTATTTCTACTGCAACACATTGTTATCATCGGAGGGGCCAATTTTCTCAATATCCTCAACAAAGTAAGAGCACAGTTGACACCAATGACAACACACATATGTTGACATCAATGACAACACTGATTAGGCACATGCTTGCAACACCATCTCTGAGTATAACTCTTAGATTACCTTAGAGAGATGAATTTATAGACATGAACTTAGAAGAATCAAGGTGATACTTTAAAGAGAAGGAAAACACTTACCTTCTCAATATTGCAAAATATTGGTTGAAGGTACCTAAAAAAGGAAAGTCTCAATTTCCAAAGAATTTGCAACAGTCTCATAATTTTAATGAGGACATCATGGACATGATCACCCTACTCAACAAAGTAATGGAAAATAAAGAAATAAACTCCTTGGAGTATTGGCTATGTCAATTTGCTATAGTAATTTATTATTGTTAGCATAATACATCATTGTATTACATTGTTATGGTTCGATCAAGTTCAGTCGGTTCCATTTCATATAACCATATAGTTCAGTCGGTTCAGTTTCATAAAACCATATAACTGTCAACTCCATCATAGTATATGTACATGGATGTATCAGCACTTTCATCATCGAATCAATAAATAGTTAATTTACCTCATTTGGTATCAGAGTAGTAATTGTTCTTGTGCATGATGAAAAAATGAGAATGAAGGCATTCATATGACAATGTGTTGAAGATCAGACTGCTGCGAATGTAATAGCTATTGTCTTGCCCAGAGAGAATGGTAATCGTGGTTGCTACTGATTGGTACATGCCTAATCTATTGTTCTTAAAAAAATAGGCACTATGTGCGATTAAAAGGGTTTGTAGATCTATTTTTAGTTGACACTGAATACATTTGAGTCCAACACAAAAGGGACTGATCAGTCTGCAAAGAAGCCAAAGAGTGTAAAGTCATAGCCAATGAAAGTCATACAAAGGAATCATTGTTTTGGTTATTAGTCAGGGAAAGGTATGTATTGAAGTGTGTATGGAATTGTAAAACTTTATAAGAAAATATATTTAATTCAGAGTAAGAAGATCAATTTGGTATCACTTACCATTTCTTTTTGGAGTATTATTTTTAAATGGACATTCCATTAGAGAAATATTCTGGTTTCAATTTTCATACTTGGAGAATGAAAATTCAAATGCAACTAATGAATAAAAAATTATGGGGAATAGTAAGTGGAAAGGAAAAAGCACGTACAGATGTAAATAAGTTATTATATTAGAGTAGTAGAGATGATAAAGCCAAGGCTATAATTGGTCTTGTTCTTTCTGACACTGAATTGCACCACATTGATTTGGATAAAGCATTAGCCAAAATTTGGGATAATCTGAATAAATTGTTTGGAGCAAAAGTCATTAATGCAAAGTTTTCTTTAAAACGTCAATTATTTAGATTTAAGATGGAAGATGGAATCACAATGTCAAATCATATAAGTAACTTGCAGTCTCTCACTAGACAGCTAGTAGAGGTTAAGGTGATGGTAGATGATGATGATGCCAGGGCCATCCTATTAAATAGCTTGCCTTCAAAATACAACAATGTTATTTTTACACTCAGTCAAATACCTTCACAAACTCTAGAAGGTATAATTTCTACTCTTCTAGCAGAAGAGAAGAGAACAACAGAAGATTCAGAAGATGATCCTTAGGAGAAAGCATTATTCTCAAGAAGCAATTACAAGAGATCAGAGAAAATCAAATGTTTTTATTGTAAGAAAAATAGTCATACAGCTTGGGATTATAGAACTCGAGCTAGTGATGTTCTTAAAGGAAATATCAAAAATGAAGGAAACCTTGCTCGCATTGAAGATGATCCACCAGATGGTGCTATTAATTTCTATGGATATGCCCTTTAAGTGTCATATTGGAGGTAGGCGGCATTAGAGGATGGAGGATTTTCCATCATCTCAAGTTAGCTTCTCGCTTTGAGATGATGCTTTGTATGAGAAGCATTTTTGGTTTTGGTTGTTTTTCTTTTCTTTGTTGATGCTGACAAATTTGAAGAATGTATGTTTGTGAAGATTTTGTTTTGGAGATAGGTTTGGGATTTGGTGTTGAGCTCAATATGGATTATTGTCTAGTGAGCTTTAAAGAGTATATGATCAAGAATTATATGCTTTTGCAGTCACTAGACAATGGTAGAGATCTATCGTATCTCTTAGGGTTCATTGTCGAATAATTCAAGACTCTGTGATTTGAGAGCTTGGGACTAAAAATCTCAAGAACACAGCTCAAAGCTACACCTTTCTAAGGGTAGACAAGACAACATGATGGATCCCCATTTCGTTTATGATTTGTTCTTTGGGAGAAAATCTTCTATAAAATATGTATTCATATTATGTAATCAGCTTTGTTGAGTATTTTAGCATTAAGGGGGGGTACCTTGGTACGATTGTAGGAACAATGTAATAAGGGGGGAATGTTAGTGTAATACATCATTGTATTACATTGTTATGGTTCGGTCAAGTTCGATCGGTTCAGTTTCATATAACCATATAGTTCAGTTAGTTTAGTTTCATATAACCATATAACTAATATAACTATCAACTCCCTCATAGTATATGTACGTGGATGTATCATTACTTTCATCATCGAATCATTAAACAGTTAATTTACCTCAATTATCAGTCATAATATAAAGGTTAGGGAAAAATGTTAAGTGATAATTTGAATAATTAGTTAGTGGATTTCAAAACTACCCAATATTTATACATGTCCTCATATCTATTCTATGTAATTGAAAGTAAGAAAGAATGGCATGGGTTTCAAATCACATGGAGTGTATGATAACACTATGCAAATTTATAACTTCTACCCTTAGTTACAATTAGAGTTTAGTAATAAAAATTGCATGAGAGTAAATGATTCTTTCACCTTGTTAACAATAAGGGAACATGATGGATACAGAGGACTCTAAATTTCTCTTGAGGTGGCTAAGCAAATAGACAAGTTTGGGCGTTATTTCACACAATTTTAAGGTTCAAATATATCACGATTAGTGGTTTCTAAGATCATCTACATAAGATACCTTTCTATGTAAGTGATCTCCTTAATCTTATTGAGGTATGCAAGAAAATAAGAGTTGTCAACAAGAGCTATAAAGAAAGGAATAAAATTGGATATCCCTTTCTTGTAGGCCTAAGTTATTACACTTTCCATCCATCCATGTAGATGCTTAGAACATTTAAAGGTCTCTTACAAAAGTTTCTAGATGTATTTTTATGTAGGAAGGTTTCCATTTCATAGTAAGAACTATGTCATGGATAACTTTCACCTTGGGATTTGATATATGTTCACTCTCCATAATTGAAGGATTACTAGGTAGATTGTAAGAATAATTTTAAATTGAAAAGGAGAGACTAGATGAGAATGACAGTTGAACAAATTGAAGCTTTTACTCTTGGGTGGGACACCATAGATATTGTGGATGACAATAGCGATATGCTAGATCAAGTTTCTATTTTTACTCTACAATTGTATAGCCTCTTATGCCCATCAATTGGGTTGATATTGAAAGGAAGGATATTATTGAAAGATCTCATTTGGTCATCCATAAAACCAACAAGTACATAAATGCAAAGATTGTTGAAAATACTACCATGAGATGACACAACATGCCTAAGAAAAAAGGCATACTGATTAGTAGAGTGGAGCATTTGGGACCTAGCACTTCACAGTAGTGTATTATATGAGGTCTAGAGAAAGTAACACTAAAGGAAAAGATGAGGAGGATCACAAAAAAGGGGCTGATCCAAAGAGTAGTTATGCTAAAGGCTAAGCTAAACCTAAGAAGAAACTTGAGGTAAGAAGATTGCCAACCCCTAACAAAAAAGTTCTATAATTGATACCCAAGTACAAATTGAATGTAGTTAGTATCAACCCATTCCTAATGCCAACACCTCCCCATTGTAACTTCCTCCTCCTTCTTCACCTCCACACTCCCCTCTCAATCCACCATAAACACAAATGTCTCCTCCTCCTCCACCACCAGTAGATCTCACAAGTTCCAAAAATCTCCCAAAGGTCATACTTCCTCCTATTATTTAATCGTCCAATAATATGAAAGCATCTATCACCTCTCCATTTCGATGCTTGATGGAAATGGTTTTCAAGAAGAAAAAAAACATGCATTTTATTGATCTAGGATGTGGTTCCATAGCAAAGATGTGACAAATGATTCCTCAACCTAAGAAATCTTACACTACTTCATGGTTCATGGTAGACTCTTCCTTTGGTGATTAATACATGGAAATTGCTAAGCCTTCTAGATATAGATAAAAATGAGGAAGGCATGATAGAGGTTGGTTATAGAGTCTCACAGGTTAATCTTGGCCCAACCACACACAAGAGTGACATTCACAACTTTCAACTGTCACTTGCCAAGTTGGTAGATAGGACAGACAAAGAGGAGACCAAGAAGCAATTGGAAGAGCATATACATGTGTTAACTTCATACATTAGATCTAATTTTTTTACATGTGTTCAGCATCTAATGATATATTAATTAATTTCTAGAAAATTAATTCATACAAAATTTAGGTACAAGGTACAAAAAGATACCTTATTTAAGTCCTACAAGAGACAAAAAGATATTGTGTACTCCCTCTACATAGATATGTCTTAATTTAACTAACTAGACCTTTCCCACTCTTTTGTCAACTCATTCTTGAAAAAAAGTGCAACAATCAAGCTTGCTTACATCAACATCAACTCCTCAACATTTATCCTAGTTATCTACCTTAGTCTAATACCACTTGATTTAGGCATGGATGGAGGATTCAATTAAGGATTGTCCAACCATGTAGCGAAAACACTCAAAATAATAACACAATAGAAATTCACCATAAATGGCAACACACAACCATATTGATTCCACAAACTTGAATGATTACAACTTACCACAATAGGCTCCTTACATGCCAAGCCACAAACATTTGATTACTAAATACTACATTCACAAATGGATAGTTGCCACAATGGGCTTCCTACATGCCATAATTGTTTGATAATTATAGAAAATAAAGCCACTTAATACAAATCTAATACACTCTTACATCACGTTCCCTTTAGCCTCCTAATGATTACACTCCGCATCATACTCCTATTTTTTTTCTCACACTCCCCATCTCATATTTCACTCTCTTTCAACTTACCTTGGTGTTGGTCTTTCTTCTTCATCTCTGTCTTCTTCTTTTCTTTCTTTAATTCATTCACATGTACAAATAGCATTCCTCAACCACTAAGATGATATTTGTTGGCTACAAGGTGGCACACATTTCTATGCCTTATATAATGTGTTATTGGCTAGTGTTAACAAACTTTTAAACCCATTCAGTGACAATGATGGAAAAAATTCACGTGGTGCTCAACATACATCCACAATAGTTTAATAAACCTTCTCGTATACTCATCTTCTAGTGCAAACTCTAAATAATTTATCGCAAGTATAACTATGTCAAAACTATCAACCTAGTACACATTCATTAATCTAATATCACTCTTTTGTCAGTCCAATTCTCTTCCAACATGGGTACAACATCCATTAGTCATTACAAAATAATATCCTAAAACTAGATATCACACTATAGTGAAATGTGGTGGCTTCTCCTATAACTAACTAATAACCAAATAAACATCAAAAAAGTAAATAAACTGAAACAAACCAAGGAACAACTACTTTTGGCTAATGAAAAATTGCCTCAACACCTAGAGATGTTCCAAGATTAGTGGCTAAATGTTTATTTGGTTCCTTAGTGATGATCTTCAAGGATTAGCTAGAGCCTTGAAATGACTTCATTGTGCCCATTGGTAGGGTAGTGAGTACCTCCTCCTAAATTCATATATAAAAGTATTATTGACAGTAAGAGGTTAATTCAGTCCCTACCATATTTTTAAGATAAGTAATGCTTATACATTTAAATAAGTAAAAATTAATTTTTTAAGATAATTAATGTAAGAAATGAAGAAAGCATAGAAGAGAAAAAAATAATTACAAATTAGGATTGAAACATAAATATGTTACAAATTAATCTCTAAAATTAAATTTTTAATTTAATAACTTTAAAAACTTTAAAGTGCATTTATAGATTCTCTTTTAATATAGAAGCATCCCTTAATCATATTCACTTTTTTGTTTCATATAATTTATCAACCTCTTATGTTATAAATTATAACAAATAACATTATAATATCATATAATTTAATATAACAATATGAATTTATTTTACTTACATTTCAATATCTCATCTTTTACATAAATTATCTTTTACATAGATTAGTGGAGAATATTGATAACATGTAAATTGATATGATTGATTGGCCACATATCGAGCTCTCACCAATTAAAGAGTACAACTCACAAGGATTATTTAACACGGCACTTCTACTCTATCTCCTATCAGCCAAGTAGAATGGTTTAAGCCACACATTATAATTGTCTAAATACATGAATATCATTACATTCCATGAGGTATTATGATAGCAAGTTTGGAAGTGAAGCTAGATTATAATATTTTTTTTGTTGTATTTTATGCTATGACAATGAAGTAAAAAGGATTGTAAGAGATGGTGTACCTATGACAATAGGAATTTGTGAGAACATTTACAAGAAGTTTTGGATAATATTTTACATGACCAAGTGATGCATTGTGGATCTTAATAGCTAGGATCTGGGGTCTATTGGCACACATGCAAAAATGAATTGTTAGATATGAAAAAAAGATTAAGATGCCTTACCATTTTCACAACTTTGAGTACAATTGATACAAAGTGACATAACCTCCATCAACTAATATCAACTCAAGGCCAAATAGATTCAAAGGATACATATAGGTAAACAATAGAAAATGAAATCCTAAAATAAAATAAAATAACTCTTAAATAATATTACACTTATATATATGTGAATAATATTATATAAATATATGATATTGTATATATGTATCTAATAATACTCTTTATATAATATATATATAAATAAAAGTAATATTACTATATACATTACTTATAACCTAATACTATTATTGTTTATTTTCACAACAGTAGCAAATATATATATATATATATATATATATATATATATATATATATATATATATATATATATATATATATATATATATATATATATATATATATATATACCATTCTTCCATACATTATTGTCCCTATATCTATCATATTAATGGGGCCACAAGTTATAATATAAACAATGAAGCAAACAACGAAGTAACAAAAAACATATATATATGGGACCCAAATTATAATCAAATTATAATATAAACATTGAGACAAACAAGAAAAAGAAAAGATATTAAAGATTAGAACACCTCTCAATGTAATTATTGCCAATTGCAGCCCGTTTGGCTGGCGACTTCTGTGTTTTTTCTTAATTTCTGGCTGCTGTTGCAGCTGTATTTTTCCAATAAAAAAACATTATTGCAAACCTAAATATTTATAAAGAAGGTTTTCAATTTCTTTACAATTGTACAACGACATTACCAAGAGGTTGTACTTTGTTTGAACAGCAGATATTGGATAATAGACAAACCATGGGGTTAAAATCGACGAATGGTTATTGCATTATTAAATAGTTTGGCCGGCTATCTATCAATGGAATCTCCTTTCTCTTGTCTTCTTACGCTTGTTTTGTCTTTAGACACGACAATTACAGTGTACAGCTCCACTTATTTAAGGCCATGGTTTCCGCACCACAATTGTGGGAGGGTTATCATTCCTGCACTGGTGACGGAGATTGCACTGGTGAATACAAGTGTTGCGGCATTGGCTATTCTGGCGGTGTCACTTCTGAGTATATGTAAACCACAATCTGATCCACGCTAATAAATAGTATAAAAAGTCTCTATTTTTCTGGTATACGAACACTTATGTGTAATTTTTTATATTGTATTTAATTTGTTGATTTAAAATTTTAAATACAGAGTAAAGTTAGTATAGATATTTTAAATAAATTTATTAAAAAATTGAGATATATTCCACCCCTTGCAGGGCGTAAATTTGATGGTTGACTCTGTTTGTCAAGCAAATTTTTTGTGATGGTCATCTATTTGAAGCTGCCTTTCAAATGTTAAAGCCTACCTATTTTAGGAAAAATATATTAACTACAAAAATATATAAAACGGTAATTACATAGAAATTTTGACAGTTTACCTGAAATCTTCCCTTTTAAATAATACAGTCTTTTTAAAATTTTAATTGTATTTTACGGCCAAAATGACTAAATATGGCCATATGGCCATCAAATTTAGGCCCTTGCCCGTTGCCTCCTCCTACTGATGATTCTTCCAACTCTCGGGATCCAGGTTAATGGTGTCTTTCCCATGCTTTTTTTGGGTTTCTGGACTTCTTCTTCGTCCAGACCTTTGGCTATGTAATTTTCAGTTATGGAAAATATTTGAGGATCTGTTTATTTTGGGATGTTATTATATTTTAATATAAAGTACAGGTGTTTGTCACCTTTTTCATTAGAAAAAAAAGAGATATCATAAATTATTTTATTTATTTATAGTTTATTTTATTTTTTAATAATTATCTTTATTTTTATAAAAGTATTATTTTATTATATCATATTCTTTACTTTATATTTTTCTTAAGATCAATTTTATGACATTTTTTAGTTTTTTTTTTAAATTTTAAAAAGTGTACTAAATATTATGTACTTATATGCTACTTTAGAAAATTATATTTATTATTAAATATAAATTATTTGATGTGTAAATAGTTGTTGTTATATTTATATTAAGGGATTTTTATGTACATGGTTATCCATGTAATAAAGAGACATGCAAATTCTTAATCTTTTGTTTTCAAAAGAGAGGTAAAAATTTATTATTAAAGGGGTGGAGTGTAATAGTGTGAAGTGTTAACAAACACTATTAAAGTAGACATTCAAACTCTTGTACATAAATAGAGATAAAATATTAAAACCCAACAAAACAGCAAAGGACAACTTAGAGAAGCTTAGAGAACTAACAACAAAAAAAAAAAAAACAAGACACTACAAAACCAAACAGACCACCAATCCTCACAGTGTTAAATCCAAATTCATCCAATAATTTTTACTTCATAATGGAAACCTCTTTTTGTACTAAACTTTTTTTCAGTATAAAATAATTGTTAAGTAAAAAGAATAAAATTGAATAACTCTCAAGTAAACAAAACTAAAATATAAATATAAAACAAGCATTGTGTTTTTTTTTTTTTTTTTGTATTGTAGGAAAGCAAATTACAAATAAAGGAAGCAGTCTAGGAAACTAAAAAGAGAGTACACTTAAAAGCAAGCATTGTTTACAAGGATATTAAAAATAGTTTTTTTTTTTTAAAACTTGAGAATATCATATTATATGGATATTCAGAAATAAAAGAAATTATATTTTTATTTAGTAAATACATAATTATTTACTATTTTATTATAATAGTAAAAATAAGTCTTTGAAAAAATATATATATAATAAAAAAACAAAGAACAATATAAATATATAGAAATAATTCTTAAACAGTTCTAAACTAAAACACCTATTCTATTTTAATTAAAAATCCAATAAAAATTAAATATTTTTTTTTATATATAGAAGAATTACTTTTTATTTATCTAAAAATTGTTTTATTTGAGTTTAGAACCATCTAAAACTATTTTATTTTATTTACATTATTTACAATTTTATTTATCAAATTACATAATAATTTCAGTAATATTTTTATTTACTATTTTCTTATAATAGTAAAAATAAGTCTTTAAAAAAATATATATATAATAAAAAAATAAAGAACAATATAAATATATAGAAATAATTCTTAAACAGTTGTAAACTAAAACAAACACACCTATTCTATTTTAATTAAAAATCCAATAAAAATTAAATATTTTTTTATATATCTAGAAGAATTACTTTTTATTTATCTAAAAATTGTTTTATTTGAGTTTAGAACTATCTAAAACTATTTTATTTTATTTACATTATTTACAAAGAAAAGTTATTTATTGAATTGATAATTTATGCATTGAAAATCACAAATGTTTACAAACTGATCATGCGATAGTAAACAATCACAGGAATTGAAACTTCCTCAAAAATTTAGTCAGTCAACTAACGATGAGTGGCTTATTATTAATAAATGTGATTTGAATCACTGACGGAAGGATTCAGATAAATTTAAATTGATAAATTGACGTTATTTAACTTCTATGGAATTACTGATTTTTAAAAATCTCCTATAAAATTTAAGCAGTGCTTGCATTAAGAAATTAGCAGATTTCATTTTCACTCCAAATTTTTATTTGTTTCTGAAGATTACGCGTTCTATTTCATATTTTATATCCAAAATTTAAAATTTCGCAACAATTAAACAATAGAAAAGTTTGTGAGACAACAAATTTAACAAGCCTCCTACATAAAACTTCATGGTAGAATAGTCCCATACTATCTCCATAACAGCTTACATGAATTTTTTAAATAATTGTCTAATGTAAAGGGGCCACTGCAAATTTATTTGCGGTTGCTGCTTAGAATTCAAGGTTTTTACTGAAGGCAAATGAGAACAAACGAGTGATCTGCTGATCACAAAACAACAAACATACAAAAGCTCAGATTGTCCTAGAGATGAAGAGGCAGGGCATTAATATATAGAATTATGGATTTACAAGGGAGTTATGGCACACAACCACAATGCCACTAACTCAACAATAAAACTAAATGCAAAACAACAAAGTCATGAAATACAGCTACAAAAATAAATAAACCCAATGGACATTACAAAAAAGTCCACAAAAGTTGCTACACATGTCTATTGACTTCTACACATGATATTTGCTGTCATTTACGGTGAAGTGATTCCATGCAACTATAAAAAGAATTCCGAATATGCATCAATACCTGTAAAAAAATATATGTCAGATAAAATATATTAACATTATCAAGAATCCATATTTCCCTTCTGCTTTACACCGTCAATTGATCGATTCTGATAGGGTTGATTGTAGATCGTCTAATCCACGTTGTTCCTCAGATATATTAACATTAACTCTGGAGGGTTTCTCATACCCTCTTCTTCTAGGTTTTCTGGTTTGGAAGTTAACACTTCTTGGACAGTTGTTCAAAGGTTGAAGAAAGGTCTTTCTAAGTTGGTTTCTCTACCACATACCAAGAATAAGTGTGTGAGGGTGCATAAGTTTGTTTCAGACCTTATTTAGGCTTGTGCTTTAGACAACTTGATTGCTTTGTTTTCTTGATTTTTATAACAAGATTTCGGCCCTGTCAAAAACCCGACTCATCTTAATCAAAAACATTAACAAAAGACCCCTTTTTAGAATCCCATGTACCTAAAATACTGCCAGTCAATCAGAATCTGAAAACCAGGAGAAAAATATGGTGTCATCTAAAGAGAATCTTACAACGTTGTTCAATTATTTGCTTCGGATAGAAACTGTTTTGGCACAAACGATCGACTAGAAGAGAACTTATTTTCTTACCTCTTACTTTATCACGTGTTCCACAATGCTTAGCTTGTCAAATGGTTTTTTTTTTTTCCATCTGATTTATATGTGTTGTAATTTTCGTCAATTTTGACCAATAAAAATAGGACAAATATTTACCACTTTTTGTTGTAGATGAGGTATAATATTCGTACTGACAATTTAACCATTGAAATGGATGATATTTAACCATTGAAATGGATGATATTTAAGTAGAATGATAATGGTCTACTAATTTGATAGTATCTGTTTTTGATTATTAAAATCTCTAATCTGTGATTCTTCATTCTTATCTCTGATCTTAAATGCATTTTTTGGTTTGTTTTGCAGGTTACTTTCCTTTCTGACCATTGGTGGTGGAGGGAGATTCACCTTGGCAGAGAAGAGGGAAAAAATGGAGAGGGTTCCGTCTGCAAAGCCTCCGTTTACTGTTTGTGAACTGAAAAAAGCAATTCCTCCTCACTGCTTCAATAGGTCTATGATAAAATCATTCTCATATCTAGCAATTGATCTTGTTACCTCTGCTTTGCTACTATATTTGACAACTTTCTTCACAATGAGTGGATTGCTAGGATGGACAATGTGGATTGGGTATTGGATATTGCAAGGCTGTGTGTTCTTTGGCGTATGGGTTATAGCACATGAATGTGGGCACCATGCATTCAGTGACTACTCTTGGGTTGATAACACAGTTGGATTTGTACTGCATTCATGTCTTCTTGTGCCATACTTTTCTTGGAAGTACAGTCACAGAAATCACCACAACAATTCTGGAAGTCTAGAACGAGACGAGGTCTTTGTTCCAGTTCCAAAAGAGGAACTAAAATGGACAGCCAATATTGTCAATAATCCTCTGGGACGGTTTTTTTCTATAACAATTGTTCTGACTCTTGGGTGGCCTTTGTATCTGGCCTTCAATGTTTCAGGAAGAAAATATCCCCGTTTTGCCTGTCACTATGATCCATATAGTCCAATTTACAACAACAGAGAGAGACTGCAGATATTTGCTAGCGATATTGGTGTTCTGGGTATGACTTATTTCCTGTATCAGTTGGCTTCAACATTTGGCTTGCTTTGGGTCATCAAGATTTATGGAATCCCACTTGTGATTGTTAATGCATTCCTTGTTATTATCCCATATCTGCAACACACGCACCCGGCAGTTCCTCATTATGACAACGGAGTGGGAATGGCTGAGGGGTGCACTTGCAACAGTTGAAAGAGATTATGGAATTTTGAATCATGTCTTCCACCATATAACAGATACACATGTAGTACACCATCTATTCTCCACAATGCCTCACTATAATGCCATGGAGGCAACCAAAGCTATCACCCCAATTTTGGGGTCCTATTACCATTTTGACGGCACGCCTATGTATAAAGCCGTATGGCGGGAGTTTAGAGAATGTGTATATGCAGAGGCTGACAGCCCTCAACAAAGTGGGGTTTTCCGGTACAAAAACAAAATGGCATAGGATAGGAATCCTAAAGCATTCCTTTGATATGGTAGATATTTTGGCTTGGATAGGATTTGGCATCGTCATTGTACAGATTTGCTTCAGAATGGAATGTATTATCTAAGTCATAGATCTGGTTTTGACCTCTAGTGTGATTGTATTTAGTATTTTTGTACTAGAAAATTCCTAATTTTTTTAAAATTTTAAGATTTTAATCTAAATATGTTTTATCTAAGCCTACCTATGGCTAAATGTATTTTAGGAAGACATTTTGAGGACTTAAATAAATAAAGATTTGTTGAATAACAATATATCAATCAATGAATTATAACACTTTGAGCTTCGACAATTTAAGGTGAATCAATACATTCTTATGATATGAATAAAAAAAAAGATTATTGTTAATAAATTGTCGAGATATACAAATTTAAAATTTACTTTATTTATAATATTTTACTAGTATAGTTATATTTAAAAAATATATCTAAAGTTTGCCAAGATGTATCCATCTCCAGGAGCTTTTAATCAATTTATTTTAAATTATAATTGTAATTATTGTATACTTTAATAATTTTAAATCATAATAAAGTAGTATAATATTAGTAAACATTATAATAATGTATTTATATTATTATTTTATTATAAATGTTTATTATTTTATGCCCAACTAATTTTATACTTTAAATTAGAATAATTATTTCATATTTTAAATTACAATAAATAATTTAAATTAGAATAATTATTTTAAAGTTTCCTGACATAATTAATTCCTAAAATTAAGGACATGATTGAGTGATAATAAAAATTAAAATTATTTTAAGGTTTCATATCATATTTAATTTTTAAATTTAATGACATGATTGTGTGATAATTAAAATTACAACCTTTATAAATAGTATTATATTATATTTATATCTAATTCTAATCACTATAATTTTAACCCTAACCTTAATTTTAATCCTAATAGATCTGAAACCCTAACCCTAACACTAACTCTAACAGTAACACTAACAATAATTCTAATTCTAACCCTAACCCTAACATAAGCTTAACAC
This sequence comes from Cunninghamia lanceolata, assembly GCA_027924645.1. NCBI lineage: Eukaryota > Viridiplantae > Streptophyta > Pinopsida > Cupressales > Cupressaceae > Cunninghamia > Cunninghamia lanceolata. The sequence continues at coordinate 2,588,668 of BSBN01000892.1, forward strand.
CAACCCTAATTTTAATCCTACTTCTACTCCTAAATCTAACTTTGAACCTAAACGTATCCCTAATCATAGCCCTAACCTTAACCCCAATTCAAATCCTATCCCTAACATTGATTCTGATTCTAATCCTAATCCTAACCCTAAACCTAACCCTAATTGTAACCCTAACCTTAATTTTAATCAGAATTATAATTATATCCCTAATCTTAATTCTAATTAAAGCATTTAGGTTTTAAATTAATTGTATCCTTAACCTTAATTTTAATCATAATTATAATTATATCCCTAATCTTAATTCTATTCCTAATTATAATTAAAGCATTTAGGGTTTAACAAAGACTGTAAGAGTAATTCTAACTATAATCCTAATTCTAAGCTTAACACCAACCCTAATTTTAATCCTACTTCTAATCCTAACTCTAATTCTAAACCTAATCCTAACCCTAAATTTAACCTTTACCCTAAATCTAATTCTAACCCTAACCCTACTTGAATCGTAACACTAATTTTAATCGTAACCATAATTCTAACCCTAATTCAAATTCTCACCCTACATTAATTCTAAACCTAATTGTAATGCTAATTGTAATCCTAACCCTAAGTATAATTGTCATCCTTACTCTTATTCTATTTGTAAGGTTGATTCCAACCCTCTAATTCTAATCGTAATTCAAGTATCATATTTAAAATATACTTTTGAAGTATAGAAGTTTAAGTTGATAGGTTAAATATACATTTCCCTTTTTTTAGTAAATTGATTTGTGTTTTAACAATTCAACTAAATTGCCTTATTTATTAAAACAAAAGCTAACATCTTCTTTGTAGTATATTAAAACAAACATTTTCCTTTACCACATAGTTGAGTGGTGGAGTTTTATATTTAAGATATTTTAATGTGTTATTTCGAGTAAGTTTTTATCTTTTAATATTTTAGATTTGTTATACTTACTTTATGTTATACTTACTTTACTTTGTCATTTAGATGGATTTTTTTCATCTATATACTTTTTTCTACATTTTTATTTTGTATTTGCTACTTCATTTTTTCATATTAAAATGATAATTATTTTGGAACTTATTCTCTTAAAATCTCTATACTACTTTTGTCATCATATTATGTTAAGTTAAAAAATTATAGATTCAACCAATTTGAATGCTATATTTTATTTTATAGAAGCTAATGGAAAGTGTAGAACACTAATTGATTCCTAATTGAACAAACATAATTAGAGAACACCAAAGTATAGAGATAGATTCTAAATGTCTCTCTTCCATTATTTTCAATCTCAACAGATAAACTTGACCATAACATCTCCAATCACATTGAAATTTGAAAACTTTGTATCTAGCATTTACATGTCTGATAAGCAAAGTAAATAATCACTAAGACATTGGACACAATTTTCATAAGCCAACCGACATATCTCTCTGGTGAAACATAATCTCAAAATTACCAAAGAAAATCATAAGTATTTCTTCACATCATGAATGTATCTCATGTCTCTTATGACACATGATTGTCATATTACATATGTTTGATAACTTATTTTACCATAAATGCCTCTTCCCCATCATTGACCATTTTTTAATACTAGAAATGATTTTGTCTATGTTTCCTTATTGAAATGCCGACTTGTTTTGGATGGTCTTGGGTTCATGTGTGCCATTTCCAGTCAAACTAATGCCTTTTTTCTTTTCTCATTATTAAAAATTTATGGCAGATAACATTTTGGTAAACTTAGCTGAATGCTCTAGTTTTCTCACATTTTGGTAAGCTTACCCCAAAATATTTTCTATTCCATACCTTCTCCTCTATGGAATAGACTCTTCTATTAAATCTGAGATATATACATTTTTAAGTCATTGGTACTTATCATGTTGATGAAAACAAATATAAGGACATCACTTAGCATGGTAGCTGTTGAATGTGAGCTTATAAATTGTATCATATTAATAGTAATATTCATATTACAAACATTAAGAATAATACAAAGATTTAAACAGTAAACTATATTCCTTAAAATAAATGAGTATTGTAGCTTCCAGTTACCCATACAAAAAAAAACCCTTGAAATCCTGTATTATCCATATCCAATGAATCCCCATTCTAGTGACACTCAAGGTAAATATCACGATGACAATTGATGCCATCAATAATGAAATCAATCCAATAGCAGTGTCCACAATTCTAGATCAAATCGTTTTCCAGACAACACGACAACCCCACGTGACACTCAGGGTTTTGAATTCAAGATTGATCTCTTCTATGCATTGACCCCTTGTTCATTGTTCTTTGGGTGGTGGGGGCAGCCCCACTATGAGTCAAAGGGAAAGAAGCATCATTAGTACCTGATGTCACTTCATCGATAATGATGGAAGACAAATTGTCACTTGTGGAAGATCAACTGTTTAATTTCACATATCACGAATACAGATTTTATCTTTTTCTGGATTCCCAAATGAATAATTGTTCTTTGTGTCTTTTGGTTTTTGTTTATGAATTGCTTACTTTTACCATATCACTAGAATCCTCAAAATTTGTGTGTTGTCCACTGGATTGCTCTTGGATCTGGATAAGTCATGTCTAGCTGATTTTTCATCTTTACCATGCCAGCGGTTACTTGGAGGCTTTGACTCTAGGCATTGATCATCCATTTAACAATGTGGTGGATCATGATGGTTAGACATTTCTTCTTAAGATCCAGTTAGGCAGGATGATTTGGCTCTACTTCATTGTTTCAAGCTAACAAGCCATAATATATTTATCCAATTTCTTTTTTTTTTAAAAATTTGTGAACTGGTTTATAGATTATCTACTTTATTATATCAAGCTAGCATGCCATAATATATTTATCCAATTTCATTTTTTAAATTTTTGAACTGGTTTATAGATTATCTCATTAGTCTCTGCTTCTCTCACCATAAACTTTCTGCTATGCACATACCCGTGTTTCTCTGATTTTCTCAGCTTAACTGTTGGATGAACCCTAGAGCTGGGTGGGAATTATAGGTAGGTAGGTTTCTCCAATTCATTGCCCCCAAGAAATAGAAGTTTTGGTATGTAGGGATGGGAGGGGGTTATATTCTACTAGTTTAGTTTAGTTCTAATCTACTGCCCCCCACATCGTTCTAATCCGATCTAGTAGTTCTAGTTGGAGCTACGATCATAAACTACATTGCATTGAATAGACCACAGATCCTACTCCACTCCCACTTGGGACTCTGGGATATGGGTCGGTCCCTTTACATCCTCAGCTCATCTAGGGTGCCTATAGATCTATAGGGGAGGGGCTGCATGAATGAAATGACCCTATCCGAACCAACTCCCATCCTAATTTCGAGATCGTAGGCCCCCAATCCATAGTCTATCTGGAGTGAGTCGCTAATAGAGAGGGAGTCGAGCACCACATCTATGTTCACGACCACATAGATAATCCTAATTTTAAGTGGTAACTCTATTTCTAAATGTAGTCATAATCCTAAATGTAATGTTAGTCCTAACTCTAATTCTAACCCTAACCCTAACTTAAACCCTAATTATTTTAAATCATAATTATTTTATAATAATGTAAAAATAATTAGGGTTATAAGAAGATATTAATACTAATTAATACTAAATATCCCATTCTCTTTATTAATTTTAACTCTTATTTTATATTTTCTTAGTGTTGTTATCTTAGTTAATATATGTAAAGTTAGATGTTGTTTAATCATGTTTTGATTAATTTACCCTAGATATTTATATAAGGTGCTTTACTTTTCTTACAATTAGTAATGATTATAATTCAAAAGAATTTAACACACAAACATCTTTTAAATATTTTGTAATAAGATGGATCAAGACACACAAACATCTTTTAAATATTTTCTAATAAGATTGATGAATGTTGAGAAAAATGATAATAAATTGTTATATTTTTTAAAACACATACACATTGTTTGTTATATTGCTTATTATAATTTTAATATCAAACACTTCAACATTCAAATACTCATCTATACATAAAAGTGGTAAATAATCCTTGTTTTATTTTTATTGGCAACTTTTACCTAATAAACCATTTAATATTTAAAAATAGCACATAGTACTACAAAAACCAAACATATAAAATTATGTTGATATTAATCTTTCTTCACAATTTTACATTATTTTTAAAAATTATTTTTAATAATTATTTTTAATCATTATAATATATTTATATTATTTTATTTTGTAATAATTTTTTATTTATATTTATTGTTAACCTAATAAAATATTCTATATTTAAATTCTCACTTTATTTTTGACTTATAATTTCAAAAACTTTATTATTTTACTTACAAATATATTTATCAATATTATTTTAATAAGTTAAAATCACCATATTTAATCCTTTGTTATTAATTTTCTATTAGTTATGTCAGTATTTATATTTTAAAAGATCAACATAAAAATTAAAATTCTATAATAATACATGAAATTTGTAAAATTTATTTGTTATTAATTTCTATTAATTATGTCAATATTTATAAACTAAAAAAATCAACATAAAATTAAATTGAACTAACATTTGAAAAAATTGATCCTCTTTTGAAGAAGTTATCAAGTTTGTCAAGTTTGTAAAAATATGTAGGATTTTGAAATACAGTTTGGAGAAAATATTGAAAGATTATTTCGAAATGATAAATAAGGAAAATGCATCTTTCTAGGACACAACTTAGGATTTTTAAGCTGTGTTTGCCCTATAAGGATTGAATGAATCCACCATATTTCTTCTAGGGCTGATATTAAATGAATCCATGAATATTGAATGAATCCACCATATTTGGAATCCCCCATATTTGTTTTATGGGGTAAAAAGATTAGATGCAATATTTTATACTCTGTGTTATTCATCAAAATTTTAATTAAAAAGCATTTTGAACTACTAAACCAATCACTTTGTGGATGTAACTATATATAGAAGATATCTAAGAGAAGGTTTTTTTGGTTAGTCATTTAAGATTTGTACATGTATGATATATTTATTAAAAAAATTAACTATTTAACTATTAAAATGCACCATATGAGAAAACTAGTCTATATATATGATCAAAATATCTTGGTTGAAATTATTGATGATAAATGATTGATGTTAATAACCAAAGCTGATAACTATTACTTTCATATCTAACACAATCAAATTTTAGGATTTGTCAGTGTTGGTAGTTAAAAAGTTTTTGACAAGTCTCCTCTGCCTCCCCAATTTCATAAGAAAGATGTATCTAAGATGCATTTTTCTTAATAGGATTACTATGTCATACTAATGCATTTTTCCTAATATCATTACTAACAATTTCAAAGCAGACCAAACAATTTCATGTTTTCCACCTAATGTTGTAAATTACAATAATTTATAACAAGCTCAATTATCAAGTAAACAAATTCACCAATAAATGCAAACAAAGCATCAAAAATAAATATGAAAATTAATGTTCACAACACTTTTTGTCCATCAGAAAAAGTGCCTGAAAAAGATTCTAGAAAAATGCAAAAGACAGAAAAGAGGCCACGTAGATACTTTCATGCATAATATAAAATAGAGATTCACACAGAGCTTGGAAACTTTATCACTCATTTAAACAATCATCCAAACAATAGCTAAAAGATAGGCATAAGAACAATAATCCAAAGGTATAGTACATTTGTGTTAAAAATGGACACCCATTGAAACAATAATCCAAACATTAGATAGTAGTTATCCATAACAACATTCATTCAAAGATGTGAGTACATTTTGAATCCACCCAAAAAAAAAATGAGTTGAGTTAAAATGGGAAAAAAATCTGTTGCATCAGGAGCAACTTCGAAGAGGTTGTTATACACAAATCTTATATCAGACAACTAAACTGAATTTTTATTTTAAATCTTGACAGCCCTAGAAACACATTATATAATGGTAATCATTTGAACAATCAGATAAATAAATAGATAAATTTCAACATGTGTTTAAAGAGAAACCTGGCCTATAGAGAATTCATAAGTTTCATGGGATACATAGTAGTAGTTCCTTGAAAATGATCATATGAAAAAGTAGATCAATTTCAATATGTGCTTAAGAGAAACTTGGACTAAAAGGATTTAAATCAAATTCTCCTGGCATAAAGAGACATATTCTTCTTTATCATAGCCTACAATAATATTTAAGGAATAGCCAATACCCAGATTGAGAAAACCATGATGACAAAACAAAGAATCAACTGATACGAATTATTCAAATAATAACTAATACCTAATATGAGAAAGTCAAGACAGTAGGCATTAATTTTCCACAGTCCTAACTTTTAAGAGTGCTTCTAGATTTGACTGTGTGTTTTTTTAATCCAAGTTTCAAATAGTGTGATCCCTCATCAGAAAGAGGATAGTGATAACAAAACAAAGAATACACTAATACTGTATCATTCAGACAATAGTAAATACCCACAGGTTGAGAAAGTGCTGATGACGAAAGAAAGAAATTGATACAAACTGTTCAGTAAAATGAGAAATGGACCCTTTACAAGAGGCCTTTTGAAGAATCCAGAAGCTCCACCACTTAGTAGAATAAACCCAAAACTACAGTAGTTAAATCCCAATGTACGAAATTTTATATCGTGGAAATAAAAAAAACCATGGAGAATTTATGTAAAAAACTAAATATCAGGACAACAATGCAAAAAGCACATATACCGTGACAAGTGTTGCAACCCAGTTTAGCCTAAAGCAACTTAACATCAATTTACACACAGATCAGAGTCTATTTATTATGTTTTTAATTTTTAATTTTAAATCTTGAAACACCTGGCCTATAGAGAATTTGTAAGTTTCATGGGATACACAGTAGTAGTTCCTTTGAAATGATCATATGAAAAAGTAGATCAATTTCAATATGTGCTTAACAGAAACTTGGACTAAAAGGATTTAAATCAAATTCTCTTGGCATAAAGAGACATATTCTTCTTTACCATAGCTTGCAATAATATTTAAGGAATAGCCAATACCCAGATTGAGAAAACCATGACGACAAAACAAAGAATCAACTGATACAAATTATTCAAATAATAACTAATACCCAACATGAGAAATTTATGACAGTAGGCATTAGTTTTCCACAGTCCTAACTTCTAAGAGTGCTTCTAGTTTTGACTGTGTGTTTCTTTTTCCAGGTTTCAGATAGTGTGATCCCTCATCAGAAAGAGGATAGTGATAACAAAACAAAGAATACACTAATACTGTATCATTCAGACAATAGTAAATACCCACAGGTTGAGAAAGTGCTGATGACGAAAGAAAGAAATTGATACAAACTGTTCAGTAAAATGAGAAATGGACCCTTTACAAGAGGCCTTTCGAAGAATCCAGAAGCTCCACCACTTAGTAGAATAAACTCAAAACTACAGTAGTTAAATCCCAATGTACGAAATTTTAAATCGTGGAAATAAAAAAAACCATGGAGAATTTATGTAAAAAACTAAATATCAGGACAACAATGCAAAAAGCACATATACCTTGACAAGTGTTGCAACCCAGTTTAGCCTAAAGCAACTCAACATCAATTTACACACAGATCAGAGTCTATTTATTATGTTTTTAATTTTTAATTTTAAATCTTGAAACACCTGGCCTATAGAGAATTTGTAAGTTTCATGGCATACACAGAAGTAGTTCCTTTGAAATGATCATATGAAAAAGTAGATCAATTTCAATATGTGCTTAACAGAAACTTGGACTAAAAGGATTTAAATCAAATTCTCTTGGCATAAAGAGACATATTCTTCTTTACCATAGCTTGCAATAATATTTAAGGAATAGCCAATACCCAGATTGAGAAAACCATGATGACAAAACAAAGAATCAACTGATACAAATTATTCAAATAATAACTAATACCCAACATGAGAAATTTATGACAGTAGGCATTAGTTTTCCACAGTCCTAACTTCTAAGAGTGTTTCTAGTTTTGACTGTGTGTTTCTTGTTCCAGGATTCAGATAGTGTGATCCCTCATCAGGAAGAGGATAGTGATAACAAAACAAAGTATCATTGAAGAGGATAGTGATAACAAAACAAAGAATACAATGATACTGTATCATTCAAGACAATAGTAAATACCCATAGCTTGAGAAAGTGCTGATGACAAAAGAAATAAATTGATACAAACTGTTCAGTAAAATGAGAAATGGACCCATTACAAGAGGCCTTTCCAAGAATCCAGAAGCTCCTCCTCTTAGTAGAATAAACCCAAAATTACAGTAGTTAAAGCCCAACGCATGAAATTCTAAATCATGGAAATCAAAAAAACCATGGAGAATTTATGTAAAAAACTAAATATCAGGACAACAATGCAAAAAACACATATACCTTGACAAGTGTTGCAACCCAGTTTAGCCTAAAGTAACTTAAAGTCAATTTACACATGGATTAGAGTCTATTTATTACTTTTTTACCATAGTTCTGAAAGCCAGTCCAGCTATGACAAAATTCTCGATAGCCACTGCAGCAAGCTCAATGGTGCCCTAATGGCCGGCGAAAGTCTGGGTAATGGCTCCAAGAGAATATTGGCAAATGGCTGTGAATATTGCAGGCCCAGCTATGTACCAGAGCTTCTTGGACTCAATCCAGCTCTCTTTGCCAAGCTCATTGGGATTACAAAAAGAAGGGATTTTAGAAGAAAGAACTGCATTCCAGTCTGCCACTATCCTCCTGCAAGCCTTTCAACTTAAGGAGAACACCTATTTAACCTGCACTAATGTTCAGCAATGAAAGTGTAATGTTCAACAATGAAAGTATAAAAATGAAATGCCTAATGAAATTGCAGCAAACATATGTTTATTTTTAACTCATCCAAATACCTGTAATGGATTCTCAGAGACGTAGGAAGGCGAAGGGGATTCCTTCAATATCTGTTCAAGCTCACCAGAAGAATTTGCAACTTAAAACTTGAAAGTTGGAAATTGTTCTCGGTGGCCTCAAAACCCTTTAAGTTGAAAGTGGAAACTGGAAATGTGATAATGGTAGTAGCTGCCCATAATGCCATTATTGTCTCCTACCACGACGCCCCAATTCTCTCAGTTATGGAAGAAGATTGTCGAGCATAGTGTAAGCTCATAAGTTTTAACCTTTGATTTGATAACAATTCCCCATTTACCTCGGTGTAATAAATTGATTGTTTTTTTTTTTAATTTGAATGTAAAACTATTATTATTATAATATATTAAACTAAATTAATTTTCAAATTTCCTTCTTAGACAGGTTAGTAGACTCAAATTAAATCAGGAGAATAAAAATGTACACACATCCTTGTGCTGCCATTGTAAACTCCTCTAGGCTTTGCCTCTCGACATAATAATAAAATTCTTAAATTATAAAATTAATTATTTAATTTTTTTCTTTTTAAATATCATAAATATTAAATTAATTTAATTTATATATTAAGATTTATTAAAGATCAAAATTAGTTTTTAAGATTAAAAAGAGCTGTAAATAATATAAAAATAGAAAAATAAATATTAGTAAAAATATTTTAAATACATCCATCTAAAAAATGTGGAGAGAGGATTTAGTTTTATTTAGTTAGAGTTATTTTATGTTCTTTAAAATTGTTTTATTTTATTTTATTACATTATTTATACTATTTTTATTTCAAGACTTATTTTAGGTTATTATTTAATTTTTAATTTTACTTTGAAAATTATAGCAAATATTTTATACCTATATGCTATTTTTTAAATTAATGTTTATTATTAAATATTAATTAGTTAATTTAAGGAATTCTTATGCACACACAATATAAAACTTCTTGTTGTCACTCGAGAATGCCTTTTGACATAATTCTATGTTATCCCCTACTTAATTATACTATGTTGTAACAATTAAAAAATTAATAGATTATAAAATTATTTAACTAGCATACCTATCTTTCGAAAAATATATCTAAAATACGCCATGAGATATCCTTGCGAGGAACCTATTCAACTTATATGTGATAAAGCCTAGGGAAGGCTATCTCTCCCATAAAATTTTTCAATACTTTAACATTTTATTTCATTATAAAAATATTATTAATTAAACCTGTAAATTATTCTAATAAATAAAATAACATAGAAAAGAAAAGATAACCTAATAAAAGGTAACATATTAATTTGGAGTATTTTCATTAAAATAGCTCAATATAAGTGAAAGTAGTATTTAATTTACTTGTAAATAAAACAACTTACAATTTGAATAACTTCTTATACTTTGCTCTTTGATATTTGATGTAAAATACTTTGCTCTTATATATTTGTTTTCATATTTTAGGGCAGTACATTTTTTAATACAATAGTGAAATTAGGAAACTCTTTCAGTAAAAACTCAGCACCAAAAGAGAGCCAACAATTGTATTAATATATAAAACATGGAATCCACATGCAAAATAGTTACCTCTTATCTCACCATTCTCAATCTATAGATATCCAATGTATGGTTCTACACAAACTCATCTTAGCTTGCACAATCATCATCATTCCCTCATCAACCTTCTCCTCTTATGTCTTAGGTAAGATTAACTAGAGTCATTTCATGGAAAACCAATTGACTCCACACCCTAACCATCTTTGGAATACCAACCATCACACCTAAACAAAAACCCATCTTAGCTTGCACAATCATCATCATTCCCTCATCAACCTTCTCCTCTCATGTCTTAGGTAAGATTTAACTTGAGTCAATTCATGGAAAACCAATTGACTCCACACCATAACCATCTTTGGAATGCCAACCATCACACCTAAATAAAGACCTTATAGTGTGACATCATCTTTGCCATGTGTTACTCCCATGAGATCTATGTTCTCAACTGACAAAAAAACCGTAGTCAAGAAACTTGCCCTATAGGTCCAAGTCACTAGTACTTGACCATACATCCACTATGTATAGATAATGCAATAAAAGAGTATCCCAAAAAATTTATTGGCTGAATTACAATGGGTTTGCATCCACTATTAGTAGTTTTATTTTCCCAATTTATCCAATTTTGGCAGAATTTTCTAACATTAAAGGGGTACATATTTAAAAATATACCCCTAAATATGCATTTCCACTCCAATCAATCCTCTACTTTATAATTTATGAATTGAATTTCTTAAGATAGGTCAATACTTATGCCACATGGCATCTGCATTTATCTATTAATACTTGAAATTTAATGAAGTAACATGCATAATTTACGACTCTTTTTGGTTAAGAACACATTACAAATTCAATTTTTCTTTCACCGAATTCCACCTAGGTCCTATTTCCTAGTTTATCATCCCTTTGTTGCTGCTTTAGAAAAAATATAATTTTCAATATGTATCTAAATATAATGCATTCACACATTTAGGTATGTTGTCTCTCTTAGTTTTGGGTTTTGTTCTAAATGGAAAAATGATACAATGGTTAGCCCATTTCCAGTTATAGTTACATATAAAAGTATTGCACGGCAATGTCCAACATTCTCCAAGTGAGTTTACCATCTAACCCTTCCAAACATACCAACATGTCAAATCATACATCCTCAAGTTCTCTACATTTTAAGTTCATAGCAATTCATGCTTATACCAAGAGATGGATTCTTAATACTCTTACATATGTAGCAAAAGTCGTCACATAACAATGAGCATATTCAAATCCAACAATTGTGTCATAGAGTAAAATATGAATTATTGATCCTCACATACATCAATCCTTCTTCCACATACTCTGATCATCCTTCACAAATTTGAGATCCAAATTTCCTTTCATAACAAGTTAGGTATGCTTGGTTAGGGAAGGCCAACCATTGTTATAGGCTTAAAATCCCTTTTTAAAAATTCAAGGCTAATACATTCTATAGTGAGATAGTACCTCTAGATCATCTACTTTACCTAGAGTCTAGTGAGATTCTTAGGTGTAGTGTTTTAACCATGCTTTGGTACCAATGTAATAACCAATTTGGTTGCTACTAAATTTCTTTTTATTACACTTAAAGTAAAAATTTAATTTACAAAGCATATTCTATCTGATTTGAAATTGCCAACTTCATAGACTTATATAGATAGCCATGGCAAAAACTCATATACTCATACTAAAATGGTAGATCCCAATGTTAGTGCCAACCCTACACACATACCTAAACCTCGAGGGTTCATTCGTAGTGGCCCTACCTATGTATCCCTTCCTAGGAATCAGATGCTTTGTAGTTTGTACACAAATAATAGAGGCTTTATCCTCTTCATTGATATGAGATCTCCAATCTCATTTTTAAACCATATCCTTTAAGTGAATCTTATTATTGAAATTTAGTTCATATGCAATAGTATGATAGAAAATTCAATCCAATCAAATGTTAGCTCAATGCCAACATTAATGTATAAGCACACACAAAACCACATAGTGACAAGCTCACATGAACATCACTTGTTTGTACATAGTGATTGGCTCAACCATACATCACATGCAAATAACGTGAATAACTCTCACCTATGTCACAAATACACAATGTGACTAGCTCATGGGTACAACACAAATACATAGAGTGAATAACTCATACGTGTGTCACTTATACCAATTGTGACTATCTCATGCATACCACATATACATAGTGTGAATAGCTCATGTATGCATCGTGTACACATAGAGTTACCAAACTATGCATATAACACATACACACAATGTGAATAACTCATGCATGCATCACATACACAGAGAGTGTCTAGCTCATGCATACAACACATATATTGTACAATGTGAATAACTCATATGTGTGTCACATATACTAATTGTGACTATTTCATGCATACCATAGATACATAATGTGAATAACTTTTACATTCATCACATACACACAAGGTGACTAGCTCATACATACAACAGATATACATGTAGTGTGAATAACTTATGCATGCATCACATATACATAGAGTGCCTATCTCATGCATACAACACATACACATGGTGTGATTAGTTCACACATACATCACATGTACATAATCTGAATAGCTCATGTATGCATCACATATATACACAATGTTACTAATTCACATATACTTCACATATACACAATGTGAATAGATTGTGTAGGCATCATATATACACAATGTGATTGAACCATATGCACATCCTAGGTACACATAGTCACCAGGTAGCACAAAGGAATGATTGCAACCTTACTGGAAGCATCTTCTTATTTACTTGGTTCACTAACCCATAAGAGCTCAAGTATATCCCAACCACGAAAAGGAACATTGGTCATGCTACACTATGTGTCCCATTCTTTTTCTTGATTTACTACTAGTTGTGTTGATGAGACAAGAATCCAATTCTACTTGTTGTCATCATTAGTAAGGGTTCAAGTGCAATAACACACAACACATAAGTTCCTTAATATATATGCACATAGTGATTGACTCACACATACATAGTGACCAAATAGTAATAGAATACGGCCTACTTCATGCATCTTCCCATGACTTGGTTCACTAACACATAAGCCCATAAATACCTCATAGAGAGAAAAAGGAAAGTCAGTGCATCTCACGCTACACCTTCGGTCTCATCTTTTTCATGATTCACTACCAATTTTGATGACAAGAAACCATCCCATACTAGTTGTCATGAATAGCTAAGGGCACAAGTGTGACAATGTACAACACATGAGGCCATCAATACACATGCATATAGTGATTGACTCACATGCACATAGTCACCAAATTGTAATAAGAAGTGAATGCAACCTATTATATGCATCTTCACATCACCTGCTTCACTAACACTTACCCTTTTAGTACATCCTAGCTAGAAAATAGAATGTTGGTGCATCTCATGCTACACTATGGGTCCCATCCCTTTTCCTACTTCATTTCCAACTATGATGACAAGCAAGCATCCCATACTACTTACAATCACCATTGACTAAGATGTAAGTGTAACAAAATACAACACATAAGGCCATTAATAAGATTTCCATAGCTTTCTAAACCTTTCAAGTCAGTGGATCTTGACATCTATTGACTCCATGCCACTAGTGGAAATTGGTACAACCTAGTATGAGGTAGCTCCTAGAATGTATCAATTTTATGGTACTAGTGAAAGCTGGCTAAGCCCTATCATACCATGGGTAACTCCTAGCATCTGTCACCTCCATTGTACTAGTGACAAATGACTAAACAATAAGATATGATGGATAACTCTTAGCATCCATCACCTACCAGGTACTAGTGACAACTGGCTGAAATGCTCCTATATCAAAACATGGATAGCTCATGGCATCCATCACCTCCATTCTACTAGCAATAACTAGCTAATCCTATGATATGGTGGATAGCTCTTGGCATCTGTTACCTGCACGATATTGGTGATAGCTAACTATTCGCACTTGTATAAAACTCAATTTTGAAATGTGGGTTCATCTTAGAGATAGGTACACATAATCAAGGTATCACAAGGATTTATAACTATTGGTTAGGTTGACCTAGTTACATGCTATATAAATTAATTCATAAGCATATACACATGGTCTTCTAGGTCTCGGGGTCTAAGTTATTGGTTAACACACAAGTAACACATTGAACCCTCATAAATTGGCTTCTATCAAGTCACATATAAATAAAAAATATAATCTCATAAAGTAATCTAAAAGGTCATTCAACACATTCAAATTGTTACCTAGAAACACCATATTTATTGGATAGAAATTTAATTCATAGTAGTAATATTAGAAAATATTCTACTTCTGAGTAAATAACATTTTGCATATTACCAATCATAAAGCTTAGGATAAAATTATCCACCAACTAGATATAGAATTAAAACACCATACATAGTAATTCTCACCATTAATTTCTCATAGTTGGCAAAGGTAGTCACAAGAAACTATGTCCTATAACTAAATCTAGGCACATATTTAGAATAGATAGATCTTCCATAAAGATCAAGCATTATTCACACAATTAGATCATAATTTCTTAATTCAAGATCATCATTCAATGCAAAGTTAAATAGTTTCCTTGACTCCTTCAAAGCCATGCCATAACCATGTTTATCAAGCCCTTTGGAAGAAGAGACCTTCATAACACTTTGAGGCTAACCAATGTCTTCCATACTTATCCTTAAGTCAACACACCATGCCATAGGGTTCCACACATAACACTCTACTAATTATAGTTAAATGAGTATAGAGGCACTCTTACACAAGCATGTTAAAGAAAAACCATGATGACAATGACTCAAAAAGTTCATCTAAGATTAGAAAAACTTATATAGTGAGGACATATTAATTGGATGGTGAGTTCATACTCATCTAATATAAATTTCAACCTCAAGATGAAGCATATAGAAGAAGGAAGGTTATTCAAGTTTAGGAACACCCCATATCTTGGAGACAATTCCATAAATCCCTCCCCTACAGAATTGGTTCTAGGAGCATCCTTCACCTAAAGATTACCTACATACCTACTTCCAAAAAGGATCAGAGTCCTTCTCCCCACTTTAATCTCTCAAGGTTTATACACATACGTTCCTACCACCATCCTAAATTTATAACAACACTTCTCATATTCCAATAATCAAATCCATATACAAAAATATGCATGACAACATAATTAACTTATAAAATAAGTCCAATCATATTGTGGCATAGGACAACAATAGACAAAACATCTTCATAATACAACAATTATGCATTACTCAATGAGGCTCCACATGATACCTTATCATGATATGATTTAATGATATCAATTGCACCCTTCTTGATCAAAAACAAAACATGCATCTACAAGGCCATATGACAATCATTTGAACCTCGAAAGACATATAATAGTAATTAGAATTTTTCTTAAGGGGTGATCCCCAAGTCATACTCAAGACGGTCGGCAACACTATATCTATTAGATCCTCAAATGAGTAGTACACTCAATAATATTAATAATAATATTATTAGCCTTTTCATTTAAATTGCAATATAGTGCAATCAAATATTCTTATGATAGTCTAGATCATGGTCTAGATAGTGTTCAAACTTGCCATTTATATTAAATATAACTGTAATGGTCAGTAGTAAGTGATTCCATAGAGGAGCAATAGGTTTACAACTCAATCTGTATACTTATATTTTAGTGCTCATAAGATGTAGAAACATCACAAATCCATATCACATCTTTCAAAATCTAACATAATGTGACTAGAAAGAAACTTGACATAACAACAATATAGGTGTAGGGTGTTTAAATTTGAAGAACATTCCTCATAATTTAGTACCAAACATGTATGAATACTTCTTTGTTCAAGCATTTTTTGAGGATGGAGGTCATAAGGGTAGATCAAGCATCATGTCAATTAATGATTCACAATGATTTAAACCAACCACAAGGTTTCTTGAATTCCAACAGCTACTAGATAACCTATTAGCCCCTATATATCATAGCTTAGCACTTGGAGATTCCTACACCTCTAACATGCCAAACATTTGCTATTGATAATATTAAAAATATTTTCCCCAACTATAATGATATTAAGCAAGGTCAATTTCAGTAAGGATCACATAGATGAATCAAAGGATATAAATTTTGTCACAAAAAGTTTAACACAAAACTGACCATCATAGCCCCAACCCTAGTCATAGAAAAGGTTTTTTTAGCAGAAATCATATCAATGATAAGATAATGAGAAGGACCTCTTACCACTATTCCATAGGATAATGATAGGCAACAATGTTATTTGTAACCCAAAATTCATAAATGATAGTACACATGATATTATGATGGTACAATTAATCATTTCTACTCACACAACTAGCTATATTTTCATTTAACTCATAACCATATCATTCACTATTTTATCGAACCAAAACACAATTATGAAACACAATGGAAAGTTGACTATTGGGTCACTAATATGCCATTAATCTAACCATTACACACTACATCTACTCACAACATGGCACAGGGGTATCTTGCTATGTACGAGCAACAATTTGAACATTGGCATTATAATTATAATCACCAAAGTAAATTTCTGGGCTCTTTATTATCCCCATTGATGTCATTAATTCTAGTTAAGAAAAATAAGTAAAATAGTATTTTATCCAAGAGAAGGGATAATGCATCCGATACTTCTCCTACATCGCATTAACCTTCTCAAGCAACATACTCAATAGTGTTATTCATTCACCTTGCTTGTAGAGGTATATCGAAATAACTTATATGGTATTATCCTTCCCATTTCTATATATTTTCATTTAATCCATTCCAAAGTACACTCACACAAACTATAATGGTTTCTTTAACAGTTAGAGAACTAAAGACGGATAATATTAAGAGCTACTCTTGTAAATTTTATTTTATACAAGAAATGACTTTTAAGAAGAGAATAAAATGTTGACTCAACACCCATCATATAGATTAGTCTTTAAATATTGCTATTATGTTTTACATAACTAATAGTAGTGTCCCAACTTTTCCATCTTATGTGGGAATATATGTGAATTGCAAAAATCATGAACATTTAACACATATTATGAAATCCTTTTATCTTGGGTGTGTTGATTTTCTATAACTCAAAAGGTGCTCCACGATGTGGAGTGTGAAATTGCTTAAGGGCAACTCGAGTTGGATATTTAGCAACAACATGATTTATATTCATTAATAGAATGTTTTCAGGAAGAGAACTGGAGTTGTGATGTTGAGATAACACAAAGAGTGATTTCATGTGTAAGTTAGGCCAAGGTATGTAAGGAAAGTTTCTTTTCTCTTGCATGTCGATGAAAATCAGCATAGCTATATATGTTAGTTCATTGTAACAAACTAGCATTATATTCTGTGAGGAAAGTTTGTTGTTGAGGCTAAATAGAAGATCCAACATTTGCAGGATTTTCCCCATACTGGGGTTTCCTGGGTATATTTGTGTTATTGTGTTTCTATGATTTGCTTCTTGTTATTTTTGCTTCTACAATTATTAGTTGTTAATTAACCTAGTGTATTAATTGTTGTAAATCAAATAGATACACAAGAATTGTTTTGGTTCTATTCTGTGAAATTTATTGAGAAATTAATCTATAGCTATGTTAAGAGAAATTAACATGGTATTAGAGTGCTAAACTCTGAATACAAAGCCAAGATTTGTGATCTAGATTTCAAGAAAACAAAAAAAAAAATAGAATTTCATCTCTAGTTTCTTCTGTGACTATGGCAACCAGTGTTCGATATGAGGACAAGCTTGAGGGTGCATCGAACTTCATCTAGTGGAAGGTTAAGATTACATCCATTCTTAAGGAGAATAGGTTGTGGATCTATGCTAGTACAGAGGTGACACCACCAACAAATGATCCTATTGCCCTAGATTCTCATGAAGTCAAGGAGGCCAAGGCTCAGAGGATTATCCTTGATGGGCTAAGAGATAATTTGATTCATCATCTATTGGGGAAAGACACCACCAAGGAGATGTGGGATACACCCACAAAACTTTATCAGAGTCGTAAGATGATGTTCAAGAGCAAATTGCATAACACCAAGATGTCCAAGGGCGAGAGAAAGACCCCTTACTTGTCAAGGATGAATTAGGTTAGGGACAAGTTGGCTACTATTGGAGAGATGATTTCTGATGATGAGCTAGCGCATATAGCCTTGAATGGTTTTTCAAATCACTGGGAAGTGTTTGTCAAGTGTGTTGTCAATAGAGATTCCCTACCCAACTAGGTGAGGCTTTGGGATGATTTTGTTCAGGAGGAGATCTATGAAAGTGGTCATCAAGGAGATCAGACGAAGAAGGTTCAAGTTGAAGAGAATCTTTCTCTTGCAAGCAAGGGTAAGCAGAAGCTCAATAAAGGGTAAATAGAAGGTTGTTCTTCCAAGAGTGGGAAGAAGAAAGATTTGAGCAAGATAAAATGTTTTTTCTGCCATTAGTTGAGTCACTATGTCAGTCAATGTCTGAATAAGAAAAATATGGACAAGCAGAAGAAGCAAGTTGCTACTACAACAAAGGTGGACAAGTTTGTTGCATGATTTGAGAATGAGTTTTCATTCGTTGCTTGTCTCTCAAGTTCAGTTGCCAACATTGTATGGTATATTGACAGTGGAGCTTCTTTTCACATGATGGGAGTTAGAGAATGTTTCACCGAGTTGGAGGAGAAGAAGTTGAATTTCTATATTGATCTTGGAGACAATGCAAAGTACCATGCAACTGGTGTTAGCATGGTCAAGTTTCAAAGGGAGTCTGGCAAACCTCTATTAGTGGAGGATGTGTTGTAAGTCCCTAGCATGACAAATAATTTAATATATATTTCTACTTTGGAGGACAAGGGTTACATTGTGACCTTTGAAAGGGGCCAAGTATATATTTGTCCCAAGGGTTCCAAGGTTGCAAAGTGATTGGAGTCAGGCATGGTAGTTTGTTTCAGTTATAGTTTTATCCAGTACATGTGTTGGTAAGTAGTTGTAGAGGGCTAGGAGAATTGTGGCATAGGAGGATGGGTCATCTTCACCATGGAGCACTTAATGTGCTCAAAGAAATAGTGATGGGGCTGCCTGAGATGAAGACACAAAAGCATGAGGTGTGCAAGGGCTGTTCTCTTGTGAAATATGTCAAGACCATTTTTCCAAGTAGTGACACTAGATCCAAAGGGATTTTGGATCTCATACACTCAGATGTGTGTGGGCCCATGACAATAGTATCCTTGAATGGGTACGAGTATTATGTTACTTTAATTGATGATTTCTCCAAGAAAATGTGGATATATTTTCTTAAGAAAAAAGATGAGGTCTTTAGTAGGTTCAAAGAGTTTAAGGCTCTTGTGGAGAACCAAATAGGGAGAAAGATCAAGATACTGAGGTCTGATAATGGAGGTGAGTATATCTTGATTGCCTTCAAAGATTTTTGTGCTAAGGAAGCTATCAAGAAAGAGTCGATAGTTCCATACAACCCTCAGCAGAATGGGGTTGCTGAATGAAAAAATAGGGCTATAGTTGGAGCAACTAGGGTTCTTATGGATAGAAGCTTGCAATACAACCGTGTATTTGTAGAATAGGAGCCCACACAAAGTGTTGGGCAAATGGACTCTATAAGAGGCATTCACCGATAAGAAACCAGATTTGGAGGACATTCACATCTTTGGCATATTCTTGTGGAGAAGAGAACTAAGTTGGAACCAACTGCATAGAAGGGTATCCTTGTTGTGTATACTAAAACCTCTAAGGCCTATCAGGTTTACATTCTTAGCCTTAGGAAAATAGTTGTTTGCAGAGCTATGAAGTTCAAGGAAGAGAGGGCTCTTCAAAAATCTAGCAATTTGATGAATGAAAAGAAGCAATCACCCATGGCTGAGGCAACACAAAATTTCTCAAACTTCAATCACACAAGCTGGAGAGTAGAGCAAGCAGGCTGAGCAAGTTGATCAGAAGGAGGAACAAATAATTCCTCAGCCTCTGATTCCTATTACCGAGAAGAGGAGAAACATGATGGCTAAAAAGACACTGAGAGAGGCCTTGGAATATGTTGGTGATCCACAAGATTTAGTAAGATAGAGAAAGGTTCCCAAACATTATTTGAGTATGTGGCACTTATGAGTGAATTAATTGAACTGGAACCTTCCAACTTTCAGGAGGTGTCCATGCACCAAGTATGGAGGGATGCCATGGTGCAAGAGTATTCTTCCATCATGAAGAATAGCATGTGGGAGCTAGTACCATGGTTAGAAGGTAAGTCTATGGTGGGATCGAGATGGTTGTATAAGATTAAGCATGTTGCAGATGGTAGTGTGGAAAAGTTCAAAGTTTAGATTGTGGCAAAGGAGTTTTCTCATAAGGAAGGGATTGACTATGACGAGACTTTTGCACATGTAGCCAGGTACTCATCCATAAGAGCTACCATTTCTATGGCATCTTAGATGGGTTGGAGGATTCACCAGATGGATGTAAAGATGACCTTCCTCAATGGACTGATTGAGGAAGAGATTTACATAGAACAACTAGAAGGATTTGAAGCACATGGGAGGGATTATTATGTATGTAGGTTGAGAAGAGCATTGTATGGGCTCAAACAGGCTCCTAGGGCATGGTATTCAAGTATTGACAGTTACTTGCAGAGCATGGGCTTCATCAAGAGAGGCAAATCTGAACCTATACTATGTTCAGGTGAAGAGTGAACTTCTCATATTGGTGTTGTATGTTGATGACATGTTTTTCACAAGGTCAGAGGAGCTCATAGCACATTGCAAGCGGGATATTGTATAAGAGTTTGAGATGAAGGACTTGGGCTTGATGCACTACTTTCTGGGATTGGAGTTGTGGTAAAAAGAGGGAGAGATCTTCCTTGGACAAGGGAAGTACATAATTGATATCCCGAAGCAATTCAAGATGGAGGATTGTATGCCCAGGTCCATGCCACTTGTGACCAACTGGAAGAAGATTGACGCTTCTAAATTAGAGGCAATGGACCTAACTTTATACAGACAATTGATAGGCTCTCTGAGTATCTGGTCAACTCTAGGCCAGACATTTGTTTTGCAGTAAACTCACTTAGTCAATTTATGGTGGAACCTAAATGTGTGCAGTGGATAGCTGCAAAGCATGTTTTGAGGTATCACTGAGGCACAATTGATTATGGGCTGAAGTATACTTAGCAGGATGGAGTGAAGCTTGAGGGGTTCACCGATGCAGATTGGCTAGGCAGTACCACTGACCAAAAGAGCACTTTGGGGTGTAGTTTCAGTTTGGGATCAGGAACAATCTCTTGGTACAACAGGAAATAGAAGTTAGTTTCATTGAGTTCTACGAAGGTTGAGTATATGGCAGACAATATGGCTACATGTGAGGCTATCTAGCTTTGAAAACTTCTTGCTAGGCTCTTTGATTAGGAGCTAAATCCTATAGTCATTTATTGTGATAATCAGAGTTGTATCAAACTCTCTCAGAATCCAGTGTTTCATGACAAGTCAAAGCACATTGAGATCAAGTATCACTTCATCAGAGATTGTGTGGAGAAGGGGACAATGAAACTGCAATACATTCCTACAGATGAATAGATAGCAGATATACTGACCAAGGCCTTGATGAAGAATAAGTTTGTATTCTTTAGGGCTAAGCTAGGAGCAGAACACCTTCCTCACTAAGAGGGAGTGTTGATTTTCCATAGCTCAAAAGGTGCTCCACGATGTGGAGTGTGGATTTTCTTAAGGGCAACTCGAGTTAGATATTTAGCAACAACATGATTTATATTCATTAATAGAATGTTTCTAGGCAGAGAATTGGAGTTGTGAGGTTGAGATAACACCAAGAGTGATTTTATATGTAAGTTAGGCCAAGTTATGTAAGGAAAGTTTCTCTTCTCTTGCATGTTGATGAAAATCAGCAGGGCTATATATGTAAGATAGCTATAACAAACTAGCATTGTATTCTGTGATGAAAGTTTACTGTTAAGGCTGAATAGAAGATCCAACATTTGCAGGTTTTTGTGATTGGCTTCTTGTTATTTTTGCTTCCACTATTGTTAGCTGTTAATTAACCTAGTGTATTAATTGTTATAAATCAGATAGATAGACAAGAGTTGTTTTGGTTCTATTGTGTGAAATTTATTGAGAAATTAATCTATAGTTGGGTTATGAGAAATTAACAGGGTGCACTTATATACTAAAGCATTTGGAGTGTACTTAGCTCTTTGGACAATGTTGAAGATATTTATGATGTAGGTGTTGAAATATGCTCTTCATCTCCCAGAACGATGTTGAAGATATTTTTAATGTAGGCGCTGGAATTTGAAGGGCTTATCCCAATAACTCACACTTTCGAAATCCTATAGAGTATCCATATATTTTTTTCTTTTCTCCTCCTTTGACCTCTAACAAGTAGCTTTTTATTAGGATAGTGATGGGCCTTCTAATTAGAGTAGACTTTGTAAGGAAGGAAGTAATCGTCACATTCCTTCCTCTGGCACAATAGTTGATTTCTTCGTTGCAAATCTGTCAGGGAGTTCCTAGTTGCATTCAACCAAAAAAAAGTAAATATTTCCAGTCCAGACCGCCCCTTTGCTGGTCCTTTCACGAATTAAAAATGACCAAGGAAGGGATGCCATGCTTCTTTATGGCATGACAGACGATCTCCTTTCTTGCTAGGGTTCGTGTATTGACGCCATCAATTTGTCTCCTCCATGTAGCTCTTACAATTGAATTAATGACTTCACCTTTGACCGATTTATTTGGTTTTAAGAATATCTTTTAAATTATTTATTTATTTATTTATTTAATTGCCCACTTGCAATGTCCAACGGTGTAAGTTACACGTCCATTGGGGATGTGAATTATCTTGTAAATGAATGTTTGAATTTGCAATCATAAAACATTAACTCTTTTAGGTAAAGTTTTCATTCAAAAAAGTTTTCCAAAAGAAAGCTGAAGTACTTTATAAACATGTTAAAAAAAATTGAAATATTAATAGATCAATTCTCAAAGTAGTCCAAGTTGAGGATTAATAGAAATTGAAATATTAATAAACAAGCCCAATGGAGATGATCAATTCTCAAAGTAGTAAGTTAAGGATTAACAGTTGTGTGTTTGAGCAAGCATCTGCTGTGTTAAACTGGGATCACCACTTTAGTTGAGAACATGTAGTAGAGAAAAATGAATTTAATTCTCAAATCTTCGGAAAACTGCAGTTTCAGAGCATATTCTTGAAGAATTTATATTCCATCATTCCAACAAAGCATACAGGTACATACAATCTCAGGTTTCTCCCCTTGCTTCTATGGTTGAAACTAAAATCTAAGATATGCTATTGTATTTTTAACACTTTTTGTGATCAATACTTTTGATAAATTTTTCCATATCTCCCTTTAAAATTATCAATCCTCCAATAGTCAGATTGATTCAATAACAACGGCTTTAAGAAATAATGTGATAAGTTGGAAATAACAATGGATTTATTTTGCATAAACTTAATATATAAATGAAAGTTGAGCTCCCTAGCAGACAATTCTCATCTAAAATAAAATTAATTCAAATGAATATTTCACGGCAATTGGGAAGTTAAATATGAAACTCAGGAAAGCAAACCTTGAGATTACATAGTTAAATACAATTCCATATTCAAAAGCCACGGTTAGATATCTACGTTTTATAATATAATCTCTGGTCTGGGGTTCTATTCCCCTTTCTTTAAAAAATAAAAATTAAAAAAAAAGCCACGGTTAGCATTTCGAGTATCTAGAGTTTGGCTCTAACTGTACCGAAACTTTGCCCAGCTTCACTGAATTTGTAACTACATCAGCCAGTAGAAATGCTGTAATAACAAGGTATTTTTCTCCGATATTGCATATCCTGCCCCTTACAATTCATGAAAAGGCCAGGATGAGAATATGCACTTTAACGATAAGGTAGGTTTTAATTTTTGAAGACATTTCCATACTGAGGATTTCGATGGGAACACTAGAGAATATAAGATTGGATCATATTGAAAACCTATTTCTAATTTACTCATAGATCAAAACCACTACATTGCGGAAAGGATATATAAGCTGAATAAATAATTACTCAACAGTTATTAGTCCTTAATATTCCATTCAAAGGGTAATGCATAAGAATTTGTATCTCAATCTTAAGAGACAGATATGAGTGTCAATTACGAGAAGATAACCTGTTACCTGTTATGACCTCAAGTTCAGATGGCCTTGACATGCATGGCACGGGCACTTCTAGAGCTTGCTTGTCTGTATGGCAATTACCCTTCTCACGCATACTTCAACCAGATAAGGGAGAAATGCTTTCTGACAGATTGTACTCAATCATTTCCAAGCGAGATGCCAATGCATCCACTGCTCTAATGCATGAAGACTATACAGATCTAGCTTACAAACATTGTTTTTTTTATTTCTAATCAGAAGAATTTCTATGGCTGCTTTGGCATTGGATTACTCTGCAGCCGAGGGAAGAGCTTAATCAGTTAGTGTGTTGTAAATGACCGGCTAGTCAACATTCATAAGGACTCCAAATGGCGGTCGACTCTGCCTCACAAGTAGTAGGACAGCATCTTCGACTCATCTTTTTTGGTCCTAAACAGCAGTTGACTGTGTCAATTGTCAGAACCACTGTACAGCTGGTCCTTTTCAACGCACCGGCTGTTTACGGTGGGTGGCAGCCGAGTACTCTTGCTGGGTTTTCTTTGACAAAAGCCTAACAGTATGGTAATTATCTCGAAGATGTGCATTTTGAGCCTTCTTTGAATGTCGACCCGCAGAACTACTCAAACTCAAGCCAAAAGACACCATTCTAACGTTTCAAACAAAATCGAATTAAAATTAATGGCATACTCAAAGACTACAATTTGGTCTTCAAATGATTCACGCTTACAAGTAAATGACATATTGACACACAGGAAACATCACATGAGAGAAGATCAATATTTAATATAACTAATCTCAATTTCAACCTAGTAGTAGAGTACCTGGACAATCGCAATCCATTCTTCCGATTTTTCCAATAAACATTATAATTTCCATCCCATTCTGGCCCGGGAGGAGCCACCAGCATGAACCCCATTAACCTCCCTCCCCCTGGTTCCTCTGCATCTTCCGAAGCAAGGCATTTAGAAGTGGCATCACAATTTACAAGACCTTCCTTGGTCGTAGCATTATCGAGAGTTTCACAAAGGTCAGACATTTCTGAGGAATCTGTTGCTAACATGGACTCCATAGAAACAAAGGCTTGGTACAAACCCTTCAATTTCTCTATTGCCAACTGGTCTCGATTAACGTGATCTGTCACTATCCTGTTCTGCACATCAATGCCAGGAAATGGTTTCTACAATGTAAATTTTCAACATTTGCATCAAATACAAGCTAATTACAGTGCGGTGTACATGTATAAAAAATTCCACTAAATCTGTAGACAAGGTCATTTTATATAAATAATTTAATTATTTTCTTAATATTTGAAAAAATAAAAATCCCGAATGTTAAGTACAAAAGGCCACAACAGGCACTAAATGGATGCCATAACTGACAAAACCCGAAGGCATCAACGTGGTCAAACATGGACCTCAAGATAGGACAGCAATTGATGACCAGCCGGAAAAGAGGAGAAGAACGAAAAAACTATCACAACACCTAATGGACGGTGGAAAATTAATGAATTCCACTAAGGAAAAACTATTTAAGACGATATGCAAGAAAATACCCATGTGGAACATCCAAAAATGGCTATCAAATCACACTAATAAGCTTTTAATGCTAAAACATTAAAAGACCACCTCCAAGTGAGGGCCACCGACATTTTCCCATTGATGAGGACAGGAAGGACAAACAAGAGTCATCGATGTGACTGTCCCAAAGCTTGGATAATCCAGCGCCATGAATACCATAATTTAATATTGTCTATGAGTCCAAAACATCCCACATCTTCTCTTCGGCCAGGCCCGTACCAAAAACCGCCACTAGTTCCACCATGACCACAGGCAATGCCCGGTTCACGTCCACCACCGGGGACAACCACCATGACTGCAAACCCCTAAATAACTCCACCAAAGGCACCACCACCAACCAGCGTATCGCCCACATTTCTACACGAGCCCCCCAACAACCAGCCTGGACAATGAAAGCAACTCGAACAGAGCCACCGCAAGCCCAACACCACGAAACCCACCTCCCCAACCAACAACCATCACGTCAACCACGACATCCACCAAAAAAAGCCACCTCTGCTCCCACATGAAAATGCAGGCACCAAATCTGACTATGGAGGCAAAAACCACGACAGAGCCACCGCCACAACCATGTCAAGACTAGCGCAAATAAGTTGGGCGACACTCATCGGATCTAGGCCTCTGCACATCCCTTCTAAGCCCAACATTAGAGCCGCAACAACTACCCCAGGTCCTTACCTGCACCTCCCCCAAGGCACTCATTACCATCATAACCAACAAGATATCCACCAGAGCCCCCTGCGGGAGAAACTCAAGATTCTCCCTCAAGCCCACCACCAGTTCCTACACCAGGTCAAGCGGATCAAGGCAAAATGTAATGTCCCGTACTAGGATATTCTCTTAATGACTTGTTCAATAGCATTCCCAGACTTCTTACACCCTGTCCTCTGCAGTAGTTGAGATGGTCTGTATGATCTTTGATATATGTTGTCCCTGATAATGACAAAATCTGAGTCTCTATCCTTCTCTGTATAGATTCTACTCATATACAAATCTGAATCCTATAGAATTGCTGCCTCTGTGTGTTGTAGAGGAATCTTATGGCACCTAGGCATAAACTATTATTTGCAGACGACTACTCTAATCATTGGCAACGGATCTTCAAGCTATGTATCAAACTTGAATGCTATGATTCCTGTTGTATGACGGCGAATGTAGATATATATGCAAATCGATGCCTTAGATGATATTCACAATGGATTCAACTCGTGCGCTTGTCTGTGGATTAGTTGCATCACCACTCCGAATGCTTCGTTAAATATATATGGATCATAATATGCATAGTGACTCCCACGAATTCCTTAAGGCTGCGGACTGGGGCCCGATTATATCATCAACCTGTGATGGTGGGTTTGATATTGCTGCGATGATAGAAACTGTAGCTACTTTGACACCAAATCCTCCTCCTATCAATATACGGTGATGGGCTGCGATTCAAATCCTCAGTTGCTCCGATCCTATAGTCTTCCAAAGCCAATTACTGTCATTACAGGCGAACTGATAGACTCCCAGAGTTCACTGATTTTAATAATCCAATAGTTCCCCTCAGATTGGATGCATTTGGTCCTCTTATATCGTTATGCATTGGCAAGTCGTGCCTTTTCATTTCTGTCACCTCTTTTCATAAGCGCTTATCATTGTTCGTGATTATTCTTATTACCTTTGTTTATTTATTTTATCTTATGTATGATAGTTATTTGTTGATGAGTCTTTGGCTTTCGATGCTCAAGGGACAATGTTATTCAATACCACAGACCGTGATTTATTGACTTTAGCGCTGTCTTAGGATATAATGCATTGCCTTTATATGGGGACATGACAGTCCACCCCACCCAAGATTGCTTGTCCTCAAGCAATCGCAACGAGTTTTTTTTTTTTTTTTGTCTCCTTCATTACTTTTCACTTTTTAACGTCCACCCTCCATTAAGACGAAATCATGGTTTTGATTCAAAATGAACATGCTTGAGTGAAGAGAAAATGATTTTGAGAAGTGTAGGTAAGTATTGATGTTTTGGGTAATCATTGATGAATGATGAGGACATCTCGATTGAGATTCAGTCTTGTACTTGTCATCTTGTAATTTTACCTTTTGATATGTTATTGACCTCAAAACTGAGAAGAGTTATGTTCTTTGCGGAGTAATTGATTATATGATGTCATGATCAAAGAAGATTTGATTTGATTTTGAAATTGCAATATGATTGAGGAAATGTAGTAATCAAATGAGTGTAGGAAGGAAGAATTTTTTTCAATGTTAAAGAAAACTTTTGGAGTATTGATAATCCAAACATTGGAGATTTGGAATGAAATATTGATGAAAATCCCAAAAGATGAATCTAATGATGTTGTATGACTTTGATTGCTTAAGCAAGTTGATGATAGTGTTGTTTTTCTTATGTGGCACATGCCATTCATCTAAGGTACTTTCGATCTAATGTGGCGCATGCCATTCGTTTGAAGTTTGCCATTTGTTCTTACCTTATGTGGCACATGTCATTCATATAAGGTACCTTTGATCTAACGTGGCACATGCCATTCATGATAGATCACCTCGGACTCATGTGGCACATGCCATTCATATGAAGTCCGCCATTTGTTCTTATCTTATGTGGCGCATGCCATTCATATAAGGTACCTTCGTTCTAACGTGGCGCATGCCATTCATGATAGATCACCTCGGACTCATATGGTGCATGCCATTCATATGAAGTCCGCCATTTGTTCTTACCTTATGTGGTGCATGCCATTCATATAAGGTACCTTCGATCTAACGTGGCACATGCCATTCACGATAGATCACCTCGGACTCATGTGGCGCATGTCATTCATATGAAGTCCGCCATTTGTTCTTACCTTATGTGGTGCATGCCATTCATATAAGGTACCTTTGATCTAACGTGGCGCATGCCATTCATGATAGATCTCCTTGGACTCATCTGGGGCATGCCATTCATATAAGGTACCTTCGATCTAACGTGGCACATGCCATTCATGATAGATCGCATCGGACTCATGTGGCTCATGCCATTCATATGAAGTCTGTTATTCTCATGATTGCCTTCTCTACATATGCCATGCTAGGAGAGTGAGATTACTAAGGTGTCCTGGTAGCCACTCCCTAAGCCCAGAGGCAGTACCCTTCATACTAAAGGCAGAACCCCTCTGGCCCATGTGGGCTCATTACGTCTCC
Organism: Cunninghamia lanceolata; assembly: GCA_027924645.1. Lineage (NCBI taxonomy): Eukaryota > Viridiplantae > Streptophyta > Pinopsida > Cupressales > Cupressaceae > Cunninghamia > Cunninghamia lanceolata. Next base: position 2,618,030 of record BSBN01000892.1, read on the forward strand.
CCCTGGGTGGCGTACCTAGAAGAGGGCCCTCGCGTTGTTTCCTTTGGTTCTTCTTCTCCACCATAGCGAAGGTATATGTAGAATAGTGTAATCAAAATCACATCATTATTTACTTACAAATATAGGTAACATATTATACTCCCATATGAGTATCCTCTTTCTTATTTGCTATTATGCTTCCCTCTATATTTTTCTTTTGGGTGCTTGGTCCTTGAATCAATTTTCTTTCCTTCTTTTACTTGCACTTATTGCATTCTCCTCTTGTATGTCCGAGTTTGATATGACTTCTATAATATGCACTTGAGCTCGTTTTCCACATTTATGCCCTGGTTCCCATACTTCCTTGCATTTGTAACATATCCTTTCCTCTCTTCCACAAATATGCCCTTTCTTCCATTCTTTCTTACAATCAAAACAAAGGCCCTTTTTTCTAAGCTCTTCTCGGTCATGGTAAGAAAGATATGGTTTTTCGTGTTCGTCTTCCCTTCTCAAAGGTTTACCCTTTGAAGTAAAGTCTTTGGGAAAACTCTCCTTGTGTAGAGAGGGTTTGCTTTGCTCTAATTGTGTTGCCATTTCTATTGCATCATCGAGTGTAGTGGATCTTAGTGCTCCCACTAGTCCCCTTAACTTCTCATCTAATCCTTGAATGAATAAGAAAGTGAGTCTTTGATTTTCCATTCCGGGGACTCGTAGGGCTATTTTCTCAAATTCATTCACATATTCATCTACTATTCCTCTTTGTCTTAATAGGGTTAGATCCTTGAAGTCTTGTTGGGGATGTCTCCTATCAAATTTCTTAAGGAATCTTTTAGAAAATTCTTCATAAGATGTAATGTTTTCATGACCCAGGGTGTGCTTCCCGTGATGCCACCAATCATAGGCCAAGCCTTCTAGATGTAGGATGGCGAATTGAAGGGCATCTCTTTCCATCAAGGGGGTTATGAAGAAAATAGTCATTTAGCTTTTGCAACCATGCGTGAGGTGACAACTTATGTGTTCCATCAAAATGAGGTAAATTGACTTTGTTGGCTTTTTGCTTCAAGTCCTTGTTAGCGGGTCTTTTCTCTCTTCTTGTTAACTCATTCCTTTTTGAATTGCTATATTCGGTAAAGGACACCATTCTTCATAGTTCAGGTTCTAAGTTGGTATAAGCTCTCATCATGTCTTCCGTGCTCATGCTTTGGGGGGTATCGTTTTCCATTCTTAGATTTTCTTCACTTGGTAGGAAGGATGGTAGTGGAATCCTTGAACTTGACAGAGAGTTGCTATTTTCAGCTTGATTAGAAGCTACTTCCTTCCCATTAGCTGTTTGTGCCTTTAAAGTTTCCATGTCATTTCTCAAGGTTTGCACAGTTTGCAAAAGGGCTTGAGTAGCTTGATTTTGATCATTCAAATTCCTTGTGGTTGCTTCAATGAAGGCTCTCAATTCGTTGTTCATCCTTACTTGGCTGCTTCTTGGCCTTCTATATGTTTGCATATAGTATCCTCACAGGTTGGTAGGACATAGCTCTGATACCACTTGTAATGTCCCGTACTAGGATATTCTCTTAATGACTTGTTCAATAGCACTCCCAGACTTCTTACACCCTGTCCTCTACAGTAGTTGAGATGGTCTGTATGATCTTTGATAAATGTTGTCCCTGATAATGACAAAATCTGAGTCTCTATCCTTCTCTGTATAGATTCTACTCATATACAAATCTGAATCCTATAGAATTGCTGCCTCTATGTGTTGTAGAGGAATCTTATGGCACCTAGGCATAAACTATTATTTGCAGACGACTACTCTAATCATTGGCAACGGATCTTCAAGCTATGTATCAAACTTGAATGCTATGATTCCTGTTGTATGACGGCGAATGTAGATATATATGCAAATCAATGCCTTAGATGATATTCACAATGGATTCAACTCATGCACTTGTCTGTGGATTAGTTGCATCAGCACTTCGAATGCTTCGTTAAATACATATGGATCATAATATGCATAGTGACTCCCACGAATTCCTTAAGGCTGCGGACTGGGGGCCGATTATATCATCAACCTGCGATGGTGGGTTTGATATTGCTGCGATGATAGAAACTGTAGCTACTTTGACACCAAATCCTCCTCCTATCAATATACGGTGATGGGCTGCGATTCAAATCCTCAGTTGCTCCGATCCTATAGTCTTCCAAAGCCAATTACTGTCATTACAGGCGAACTGATAGACTCCCAGAGTTCACTGATTTTAATAATCCGATTGTTCCCCTCAGATTGGATGCATTTGGTCCTCTTATATCGTTATGCATTGGCAAGTCGTGCCTTTTCATTTCCGTCACCTCTTTTCATAAGCGCTTATCATTGTTCGTGATTATTCTTATTACCTTTGTTTATTTATTTTATCTTATGTATGATAGTTATTTGTTGATGAGTCTTTGGCTTTCGATGCTCAAGGGACAATGTTATTCAATACCAAAGACCGTGATTTATTGACTTTAGCGCTGTCTTAGGATATAATGCATTGCCTTTATATGGGGACATGACACAAAATGAGGTTGAACACCACTCCCACGAGTCCGGGAATTGCAACCATCCCACCAGTGTCCCAGTCGAAGGTAATACCTAAACCACCTCCATCGTGAAGGATGCATGATCAACGCACCTAGATCTCCAGTTCCACCGCATCTAGATCTCCAGTTCTACTGCCAAACAAGTCTTCTTTACTTTATTTGTTTCTTGCATAATAAAACTGCATGAGCAGTTTCAGTGGGCGTAGTTTTTTAATTTAGTTTGCTTTTTTGACAGTGATGTTAAAACTGTTATTATCGCAGTGCATGAGCATTGCATGATTAGTTTTTTATTTTTAGTTTTGAAGACCTCTTTAACTGCAGCTTTATTTAGGTCTATTTTTTTGTTAAGACAGCTAAGAAGTTATATATCCCAGTCTTTGATCACTGTCATCAGCAGAAGGAGAATGGACAGTTGAAATATACAGAATTATATTTTCCAGCGTAGTTGTTCGCTCACTTTGTGAGTAGATATAATGTTCATTGTTTTTTTTTTTTTTTAATGAGTTTATCAATCTGAATTTATCAGTATAGTATAAGAGCATAAGTTTAAAATCTTCACATCGGTGCCTCCTCAAGACTCCACCTCCTTCTATACCACAATTAGACTCTAGCGCCTCATAACTAGACCTCCGTACAACCCCTCTGCACCCATCCACTAGAAAAATTCATAGCCACCACCCCAAGCATCACCACGGCCTCCAAAAAGACAACATGTTAAGGCCTCCAATGGCGACCCACTGGTGCACCACCACCAGTAACCGCATCGGCACCTCCTCCAGGACCCAAGCACCAACGACCCTACCACATGCTCCAACAGAGCCTCCTTCGGAACCTCTCACAAAGGGAAACTTCAGCTACACCACTGGGACCTTCAGAAAGACAACACGCCAGAGCCGAAAAATGGACGCGTCTTCCATAAGATAGGTAAAGTTACAATAAAATTTAGTATCCAATCAAAATTTTTAAATTGAGGAAATAATTCGAAGCAAAATTTTTAAAGAATATCTTATTTAAAGTTTAAGATTTCAAAACTTTTAACAAAAGCCTCGATCACAAAAAGTGTTTGTAGCTCAGACACAGAGAACTCAAAAATCCAATAGCAGGTTCTAGATTTTGAGATCCATATCTCTTTTGGCTTCCCTTTTGATTTCTGGATTCATGTCATCTTTGATATTCATTTTGATTTTTTGCTTGACTTTGATTTTGTACTTATTTTTGATTTGGTACTTGATTTCGACTCTTTGCTTCGTGTCTATTATTTTCTTTGTATGATGTATGATCTTGTTGGTCCCACTCCACGGGTTTAGGATGTTGGAGATAAAGACATTGATGGCATGGTAGTGATATTGATGAAATAATTAATGGCAGCAAGATTGTTGCCATAGCCATGGATGGACTCTAATTCAATATTTGCATGGGATGAGATTGCCGAAGCAATCACCAAAGTCTTAATAACATCATTAGATTGCTTACTAGAAGAATTATAGTCGATGCCTCAATAGCAAAGATTTGCACAAACTTGTACAAGTTCTAGGATGCCTTGCTCATGAGGCCAAATCCCTTTCCTTTATATCCTATGATTTGACAAATTTTTCTAGCTGATAGGATATTTGTAATTATGGAAACAAGATGTGAATCCATTAGTTGTATTTCTAGAAACCACTACAGCTTGTAATTTGCTCATCTACAAGGAGAGCGGATTTAACGAAGGTGATTGGACTAACTTGATAGAATTTTTGTTCCTTCTTGTTGTTAATGATTATTGGAACTTGATTATTTGTAGGATTAATATGATCAATCATGACTTGCTTATCCTAATGATCAATGTGATCAAGTTCATTTACAACTCGATTGCCAATATGCTTGTCATGATTGTTTTTTTTTGTCTATCTATTTGATGGGGAAAACAATCTTCTAATGAAGGGGGAGTTGTGGGATGATGGATAGGATTAGCTTGATTTTCTTGGTTTGGGGAGTTTGTGATAGGATGGATGGAATTGGCTTGAGCGTTTTGACCTCGATTTGGTGATGGGCAAGATTGATCATGCCACGGCACAAGATCTTTACATATTCTTAAATGCATTGTCTACAAGATGGATGTACTTTGTTTGTCTTTGATATCCCATTTAGCAATTAATTCATGGAGACAATCTCACATTTTCAGCACATGAATTCGGGAAGGATATTTTATTCTTATAGGTTTTATGGATCTTGTACATTTGATAGATTTGATGGATTTGGTGAACCTTTGGATATGTCAGTATTTAACGTCTGATATAGCTAGTCTTATAAGGATGGTAGCTTGAGGGGGATATTCATCATCTTTAATAGGCTTTGGATTGATAATATCTTTTCCTTATGCCATTTTTTGTTGGGTGGGAATGGTCCTAGGAGGCTTAAGTGAACAACCTGAATAGGCCTTGCATCAAGAACTTTATTTCCAACAACATATTGTTAGAAATATAAGCAGTGCAGAATTGAAATAATAGTGAATTAGCAATAAAAGCACAAAATATACAACTTAGATTTACGTGGAAAACTTGGTAATACACCAAAAAAAACCATGGGCAAAGATCTCTCAATTTTATTCTTAGAAGAAAATTTGCAGTTACAAAATTTTTTCTCTTGCCTTGGGAATCAAGCTCGACAACCCTAAATATTCACGAAAAAGCACATGCAAAAACCAATCAAATCTAAAGATAAATTTCCATGTATAGAAGCACGAGTGGCACTTCCGCATGCAATTTTACATGGTGAACACATTGAACATGGCCAAAAAAATCTCAATTGACTACTCGTCATTGCTGGAATAAGTCAAACTGACTTCACATTTCAACAACCTCCCACTTGAAGTCATGTTTATACCTTGTGAATAATTCCTCATATTGAGAGACCAATGCCACTGTTGCTTATCATCAAGTGATATGCAAGCCAAGAGAAGTTATGCAACATATGAACTTCTCTCTACTAGTTGGCTTCATCAAAATATCTGTTGGATTTATATTAGTGTGTATCTTAACCAAAGAGACTTGTCTTTCCACCACCTCACATACAAAGTGATAATGTACATCAATATGTTTGTTATGGCATGATAAGCTGAGTTTCGTGCTAAGTGTATAGCACTTTGGCTGTCACAATGTAACACCATGCTATCCTGCTTTAATTGCAGTTCACCCAAGAGTCTATGAAACTAGATTACCTCCTTGCTAGCTTGTGTCACTGCCATATATTCAGCTTCAGTAATAGACAAAGCCACCACTATCTACAACTTTGAAACCTGGCTAACAACACTTCCTGCTAAGGAGAAAACATAACCTGTAGTAGATTTTCTCTTATCTCTGTTTCCACCAAAATCCACATCCACATATCCATTAACCTGGAGACTAGTCCCACTATAACAAATAGTAACATAAGAAGTGCCCCTCAAATACCTAAGAATCCACTTCACATCTGTCTAATGATCACAACCTGGATTCGCCATGAAATGACTGACTACTCCCACTGCTTTTACAATGCCTGGTCTGGTGCACACCATAGCAAACATTAGACTACCAACTGCTGATGAGTATGGTACACAAGACATTTGTGTATTCTCCACTTCTGTGCTAGGGCACGCATCCAAAGACAATTTAATATGAACAAGAACTAGAGTACTGATTGGTTGAGCATTTTGCATATTGAAGCACTACAAAATCTTCTCCACATAAGTCTTCTGTGTCAACCAAATTTTCTTGTTCTTTCTGTCTCTATGTATCCTCATTCCAAGAATCTAATTTACATTTCCTAAGTCCTTCATTTCAAACTCCCTAGCAAGCTAATTTTTTAACCCGATGATTCTTTGCATGTTGGGACCTACTACCAATATATCATCTACATACAAAGAAAAGTAATGAAACTATCATCTTCATACCTTTTAAAATAGGCACAATGATCAGCCTCCCATCTACTAAAACCCAAACTTATCGTGAAAGAACCAAATCGCTTGTACAAACACCTTGGCAGCTATTTCAAACCATACAACAATTTGTTCAACCTGCATACTAGATTCTCCTTGTCTTTTTCCTCAAACCCTTCTGATTGTAGCATATAAATTTCCTCATAAAGATCACCAATGCAGGAAAGTTGTTTTAACATCTAACTGTTGTAACTCCAAATCAAGACTAGCAACAAGAGCCAAAACAACTCTAACTGTATGTAACTACACCACAGGTGAAAATATTTCATCAAAACCAATACCAAAATTCTATGCATACCCCTTGGCCACAAACCGAGCTTTATATTGCTCCACATTATCATTTATATCCCTTTTCAATTTGAAGACCCACTTGTTGCCAATAGCTTTTCACCCCTTAGGGAATTGCACAAGCTCCCATGTTTTATTTTTATGTAGAGCTCTCATCTCCTCATCCATGGCTTCTCTCCATTTATTTGCATCTTCATCTTCACAAGCCTCTTGATATGAGCTAGGCTCACCAACATCAGTGAGTAAAGCATAAGCTTAATTACAATTAGGAGAATACCTTGTTGGTGGTTTGATTACTCTAGTGGATCTCCTTAGAAGGGGTAATGTGCTACCCTGTGGCTCATTTGGTTGTTGTTCAACCTCATAAAAAAATTAATTTTGATTATTATCTTTCTAATTTTCATGAATAGGTGGCTGATTTTCATCTAGCACCTTTGAATTAGCATCATACTTTTCCACCTCTACTAGAACAGTTTCTGTACCTTGCTGTTCTTTACTTCGTTGTATTTATTTTTCATTAAAATAAACATCTCGGCTAATACTAATCTTCCAGGCAGTAGTATCTCACAAGATGTACCCATTTGTATCTTCTATATAGCCAAGAAAAATACATTTCATGGACTTCACATCCAACTTATTCATATCCTCTTTGGGAATATGAGAATAAGCATTAGAACCAAAAATATGAACAAAGGAATAATCAACAAGTTTACCTATCCAAACTTCTTCAGGAATTTGATGATCTTGAGCTTTAGTGGGTGGTCTATTAATCAAGAAATAGGTTGTTTTAACAGCTTCAGCCCAAAATTTCTACTCCAATCCAACAATGCTTAGCATACATCTAGCTCTTTCCATAATTGTATGGTTCATCCTTTCAACAACACCATTTTGTTGTGGTGTTCTAGGAACCGTCAACTACCTTGCAATACTAGGTTCACTGCAAAACTGATTAAACTCCCTTGAACAAAATTCCCCTCCACTATCTGTTTTAAGACACTTAATTGTCTTACCTTTCTGATTCTCTTCCAAAGATTTAAACTTCTTAAAATAAGAAAATACATCAGATTTCTTCTTCAATAGATAAATCGACACCTTATTAGAACAATCATCTATAAATGAAATGAAACATGATGAACCCCTAATTGATGTAACGGGTGCTTGCCAAGTATCTGAATGAATTAAATCTAAAATTTCTTTACTTCTGGTAGTGCAACTAGAAAAACTCAACCTTTCTATTTTCCAAACAAACAACACTCACAAACATTCAAATCTCTAGATTTAGCACTTGGGAGATGATTTCTATCTAGCAGTACCTTTAGACGACATTGACTCATGTGGTCTAGCCTTTGATCCCAAGTAGATAATGGATCTATCTGCATCTGATACCACTGAGGCATCTCCATTACAAGTTTCTCCAACTAGCCTATAGAGATTGCCAACCTTTTCCTCTTTTATCACCACCAATGCTCCTTTTGTTACCTTAAGACAACTATTTTCTCCACTAAATCGGTAACCTTGCTCATTGAATACTCCAAGTGATAGCAGATTTTTCTTCAAGCTTGGTACATCTCTTACATGCTGAAGAGTCCTTATAATCCCATCAAACATTTCTATTTTGACCTCTCCTTCACCAATAGCTTCACACATGTTGTCATTTCCCATGTAAACCATACCTCCTTCACATGACTGGTAAGAAGAAAACCAATCCCTGTGAGGATTCATGTGAAAAGAGGCACCAGAATCAATGATCTAATCTTGATGAAATGAACCTCTCAAATTAGCACTCTCATCTTCCAATGGTGCTTCAACTTATTCTGTATTTGCCTCTAATGGATACAAGCTAGGATTTTCTTTGTTTACTTTTGACAGCCTGCAATCCTTTTTGACATGCCCTATTTTTCCATAGTTCCAACACTTGACTCTTTTCCGTCCCTTAGATTTTGACCTAGTCTATCCATGCTTAGTTTTCTCTCTTTTCGAAGCTCTATCCCTTACAAAAAGGGCATCAGAGGAAGAAGAAGTCCCTTGAGATGTCTTCCACCTTGAATCTTCAAAAATTATTGTGGCTACCACATCTTTAAAAACAAGTTTCCCCTTCGGTGCTAAGTTACTAAGCACCATAACTAGCTGATCCCAAGTTTCAGGCAAAGCACACAATAGTATAGCCGCTTTATCATCTTCTTCAATTTTTACCTCCACTGAAGCCAACTTGCTAATTAGTGTGTTAAAATTATTGAGATGATCTGTGACTGAAGAACTATCATGCATCCTTAGATTGTACAACTGCCATTGTAACAAAATTTTATTTGCCAATGACTTGGTCTCATATAACTTTTCCATCTTAATCCACAAGTCACGTGTCGTTTTCTCCTCTGCAACATTGAATAAAACTAAATTAGTCAAAGATAACCGAATTGTAGCTCTAGCCATGTTATCTTACTCACCCCAATCCTCTTGCTTTGTGGTTGTAGGTTTTGATGTTGTCCCCTTGAGAGCCAAGGCGCATCCATCCTTCACCAACAAGGCTTGAACCTTCAGCTTCCACAAAGCAAAATTAGAACTATCAATGTTTTGAACCTCAAATATGGTAACTGTGCCTCCTATCATTGCTTTTCACAAAGATGGGAAAACCCCACAAAATAATTTCTGCACAAAAACCGTGTGCTCTAAGACCAACTGTTAGAAATATAAGCAGTGCAGAATTGAAATAATAGTGAATTAGCAATAAAAGCACAAAATAGACAACACAGATTTACATGGAAAAATTGGTAATATACCAAGAAAAAACCATGGGCAAAGATCTCTCAATTTTAGTCTAAGAAAAAAATTCGTAGTTACAAAACTTTTTCTCATGCCTTGGAATTCAAGCTCGACAACCCTAAATATTCATGAAAAAACACATGCAAAAACTGATCAAATCTAAAGATAGATTTCCATGCATAAAAGTGCTGACACTTCCTCATGCAATTTAGCATGGTGAACACATGGAACATGGCCAAAAAAATCTCAATCGACTACTCATCTCTGCATTGATATGGTATATGAGACTCAATAGATAGTCGTCTTACCTAGTTTTATTTTAGAAATGCATACTTTCCACTTCTATCTATTAGTATATATTTGTGTAGACCTATTGAATGTGATTTTGCAACTTTGTATGCTCTATAAAAACTTCCACTGTAATCACTATCTTTGCATTCTCTTGAGCTATATATAACTTGATACAAGGTTTCAAATGATAACCAGTCCTCACACTTATACAATTTCTTGTATTGATTTAGTAGTGTTTTCATTGTTATGAGGACAAAAGAAAGGATATAAACATTGATGATTTCCAGCCTCTTAAACAAGGTATAATAGAGGCAGACCACTGTCATCTTAGAAAACCACTTTTACAATCCATGCCATCATTGATTAAGATTAGACTACTATATATTGGAGAAGACTTCCCTAGGTATGACTATCTTGATCACATTTCACAGACCTCTAAACCTTCTAGATTGTCCATCATCTTATGAAAATATACATTACTTGAGGAAACTTAGCCACTTTAACTGATTGTGATTGTGGCTATCTTGAAATGGATAAGTGGGTTGATCCTACCCTTCTTGATACTCAACTTCATGCACAGAGGTAACCATTGCAAGTTACAACTTCTTCTCATATGTACCCAGTTGGGCTAGATGTCTTCTAATACATCCCATTGAAATAGTATGCAAACCAATAGTGCTAATAGTATGCGAATCAATAGGACTTCTATGACCCTTTGCTTGTCTAAATGCTCTTGTTCTTGTGGATTGTCTAGAAATATGGCCACCTCCACATTATGCTCAGGCTGCTTAGGGTAGTTATTTGAAATAGGCTCTGAAAAGAAACCCTAAATATGTTCAATGGTGGAATCTCCCTCACCGAGAAGCTGGTATCCATTCTAAATAATTAAGAACAAATATTTAATTTGTTCCCCATCATGCTCAAGCTCTGAATAACTATCTTACACAAAATGTGGAAGCTCATCAAACATGCTAATGCAAACATTCCCTGCAACCTCAGGGATAATCTCCTCTTCAACCTCTTCCCTTGAATGAGAAGCAAGATCTTCATCATTCCTCTACAGGTGTCCATCATCCTTAGGAGTAGTGAAGGGATCATCATTAGAATACTCCTCATCCTCTCTCATTTGACTGCACCTCTAGTTGGCGTTGTAGATGCTACTTCAGTATCTAAAGATTCTCTCAATGCAAAATTTGTATTCTGGCATTCATTTCATGAAAGGCATGAGAAAAATCCCCATATGAGTTAAAGTCTACATGATTAAACTTTGAGCCTGACTCAATATTGTCGACATGTGCAAGATGCTCACCACTTTCTGCTTTTGTAGGTTCACAAGCAACATACCATTGATCCTTTGCCTTAAACATATCCTCCTCTAGTAGGGGAAAGGGATTTTGAATGGGTTGTTCCTAAAGAATAATAGGTTGGGATTGTACAAGAACAAGCTCTTTCATAGTATGTAGCTCCTTAAAACTGGAATTTTAAAATTGGGAGGATGTTGTGGTCCTTTAAACAGATGGATTCCCCTACTTGAAGATTGGAAAATTAAAGTGAGGAGGGGGATGTGAAATATTGGAAGGCCTTTGAGAGGGTTGTTCCTGAGGGATAATAGAATAAATTTGTGGAGGAACAAGCCCTTGTCAAGGATAAGGGCTCCTAAAACTTGGAAACTTAAAGCGCTAAGGCTAGCTTAGGGTTTTAGGAGGCTTTGCTTGCTTAAATCTTGGGATTAACTAGAAACCTTCTTATTTGTAGGCTGATTCATAATGGTGGAAGGGGCTTGCATGAAACTAGAAAAGGATGGTATTGATTGAGATTTTGACCTCTACATTTTGGCAAGCACTTGCCTCATTTTCTACTCCTCATCTGTAATCTACCATTGGCAAGATTTTCTTGATAAGCCCTTTCTTGTGCCTCCATCTATTATTGGTGAAGATAAGCTTGATAAGAAAGGTCATCTTGCTATTGGTTATACTCTTGCTTTCTTTGAATCTCCCAAAACTATCTTTCAAGATCTAGGATCATCTCCTACATATCACCAATATTCATATGGCCAAAATCATAGTCCTCTTGACACTAATTAGGAAGGTAATCATATTGATTAGTAGAAAATGAGTCTTCTTAAGGTTGATAATAGGCATGATTAGGTTTCCAAGAAGACTGGGTAGGGCTGGTAAGGAGGTAAGCATCATGAGGATTCTTATAACTTGTTGATGCAAGGGCATCTAGAATGAAACCAAGAGCATTTCAGGTCTGATATGGCTGATAGGGAGGCATAAAATCTACATTTTGATAAGGTGAAGGGGGATATCCATAGTCCCTATAATAATTTGACATACTAGAGAATTCAAAAGATATAAAATCATTCAAATATTCTTGAAATAAGAGTAACTAGATCTGCTCTTAAGAACTAGGTACATACCAAAAAGTTACCAAGCGATTGGAATGCTTCAAAAAGTAACGAAAATATCAAGAGTATCACCTAAATCTTGATCCTTGATAATCTTAAGCACTTTTAACTAATTAAACTAGTAGATCTGATCTTGGACTCACTTTTATCTCGAGGTAGAATGTCCCACCAGGCATGCCAGAAACTATTTTCACATCAAATTACACCTTGTCTTGACTTGCTATCCAAACATTCTAATGACACAATGGGAATGATCTCAAGGTGTGGGACCTTGCAGATGAGATCATACCTCTAGAGAAGGTTGGTTCCTCTCTAAGTCTAAAACTAAAACAACTAAACCTATTCTAACAATCACCATGGAAAAGGAAGAGAAGGAGGATAACATAAAAATAAAAAGTGATGCACTAGATTTAGTTGGGAGACTTATGTATAATCTCAACATGCACATAATAACCTTAAATAATGAAAGAACATGCACAATTCATAGAAACCGTAATTGAGATCAAGGGATAAAGTTACAACTATAACGAATCAACCATTCACAAGTTAGAAAACAAACACTAAATACTACATAGTGCAAGAAGAAAGAATGAAAAGGCACAAATTAGTTGCTTATATTTATTAAAGAGGCAAAATATAGTAGATACATAATCTTGGTGATCCATATAGAGATCCAACCATTAGAAGGATTGAATCTAGATGTGATAGAACACAATAAATGATAGTTTTCCATTTATAGCCAAATTAAAAACGAAGACATGAGAGGCCCAAAATAAGCACATAGTTCTTAGGAAAATGACAAAAGGCCTAAGTCTATAGCTAAATAATTCTTCCTGGTGGATCTACAAAAAACAACACTAACATATTGAAAACATGTAGATATTGTTGGCAACATGGTCAAGAGAAACTCCTGATATGCTTGAGATGTTGTCATTGATGGCAATAGTCAGATATGATTGGCAACAAGTCTTGATGCAAGTTGTGTACATAATTTTAGTCCAGTAAGAATAGCTTAGTCAAAATAACTAAGTGTTAGTAACTTATTGAGCTAGTAACAAGGAATTGATTGGTACTCCTCCATAGATGAAGACATTGATATGCGATTCTAGTATGTTGCATATAGTTGTTTGATTTAATGCCATATTCCAAGTCTCATGTCCTAACAATCTCTGGAAGCTATACTTTGAATTTCTTAAGTTTGGGTTATCCGAGTTTAGTCATGAATAGTGAAGACTACCTAAGTATTTCAATCTACATTCCTCCACTATTGGTTGTTTCAATGTGCAATTTAGAAGTGTTGGAAACACATGTTAGGAGTATCTAATTCGAAATTTGTGAAGTATGAGGTTAATTGGATGATCATCTACAAGCTCTTAAGTATTGGCACTCAGTTTGATAGTGTTTCGTAGTGATAGAGTAAGTAGTTCAGAGATCCGCATTTTGCCCCATAAGAATATTATGACTTGCAGTTCTGAAGGTATGTTGGATGATGTGTAATGAGTGTTTGATATGAATTTTAGAGGTCCATGTGGTCCACATTAGAATTTGTGTTATGATAGTAGAGTTGGTTAAGTGTATACTTAAGAATGAAGCGGACACTCATATTGGATCGATGTGCAGTAAAGATATATTACTTGGATCATATTATAAGTGGTTCTATGATAGGTCCACACCTATATGAAGGTTCTTGAAGGATTGCATTAGTTCACCTGACTTCTTGTGTAAAGATTTCAAGCTGACTAAGTATAATTTTTAGTGTAAACGTTTCATCTCTAGCAAGCCGACCCAGTTTTGAGTTAAATCTTGTTGTGGATATAAATAATTGATGGATTTTGATATTTGAAGCATGAATGTGTTGTAAAATTAATTTTTGTGTGATCTAAGATGATTCTTGTGATCTAAAAAGTGTAGTAAGGGTTCAGAAGATTGAAGAACAAAGCATATGTGAATAGGACAGAGAATCAAAGCAATTATGATGAAGACCTTTGAATTGGTATTTTGAGCTATCATTGGAACTATATTCTAGCATTCAATAGATGCATTTGTAATAGTTATTTCTTGGCAGTGAGCCACCCTTTCTCTATCTTCTTTTATTTATGGCAGTGAGCCTATTGCAGTGAGCACTTCAATGGATAGTGAGTCCTTGGGCAGTGAGCCTTTTTGTAATCCGGTCTTGATATTATAATATATTGAGCTAACACTCATTGTGGTTTTTCCCTTTTTGGGTTGTCCACATAAAAATCTTGGTGTCTATGTGTTATGACTTTGTGGCTGCTCTTCCTATGTTTATTTTGCTTTCATGTTATTGAATTTGGTAACTGGATTAAGGAACATGTGAAAGAATGGTTTTATAGAGTAATGATTCACCCCCCGTCTCAATATTCGTTGTGTTCACTAGATATAGAATTACAAATCACATTGTAGTAGCCTCAATGAAAGAAGAGTGTTCAACACATTTTCAAGTCACCCATGCCTATTGTATCATGTCCACATGGGCTATTTCAAGAAATCCTATAGAAAATAGAGTGTTTTCCCATACCCTGGTACAAAAATCCATTAAACAAGGGTACTACAATATCATGGGGGCATGAAAAAACAATCTACCACTCCATTAGGATTTGGAATGAGAATTAATGGAGGTTAGGAGGGCCATTGAGAAGTCCTATCATGAGTTGCACTGTTGATGAACTAGGGAAGGCAATTTTTTCCAGTCTTGACAAATCGAGCTTCCAACAATTAGTCTACTTCTATATTAGGATTAGGAGACTCCCCACAACCTTTAAAATTCTAAAAGAGGGTAAAACCATTGGGGTTTGGCAATTAGGCCATTATCAAACTAACCTCCATATTGAAAAGGTGAGAAAAGACACCCCGATCTAGCTGAAATCTAAAACAAACAAAAAGAAGCCATCAGGCCCTCATCATAACATCTTCTTCTTTATAATGGTGCAAAAGAGATCACCAATCTCTAAAGTCTGAAAAGGGAACAAAGAGGAACCATCATACTTTAGGGTCAATTCACTTCTATAACATGTGCCTCAAAGGTAGAAGGACAAGAACATCTCTGAATTCTGAAGTTTGAAGAAACATAAGACAAAGTTAACTTGTCAAACTTTAGCCTGGTTCAGGCCTTTGTTGGATCATCTTCTACTATAGAAAGAGAACAATAACCTATCTGATACCATGATCCCAAAATACTTAGACAAATATGAAACTATCAGGGATCAGGATCAGAGCATTTCAAAACATCTTTCATCCATTCAACAGAATAATGAATGCCATCTTGACAGGCCATAGTCTTGAAATACTTAGAGCACTTTTGATTTATTAGGGATCAAAGTTAGGGCCATCAAGAAAAATGTGCCTAAAGGAGGGAAGTAAAACACATTCAGTCATGATCCTGATATAGTTAGCAACTATAGAACATCAAGGATCAGAGCCACAACCAAATGCATGCCCAAAGAGCAAGCCAAAAAGGGAAAACTGAACTCACAATCCTGAAAGACTAGAAGAACTTTGAATTCTTGGGGATAAGGATATGGCCTTCTACCAAACATTTTCCATCTCTAAGCGAGAGTAGAAGAAACTCCCGAAGCCTAAAATTTGAAGAATTACCAAGGCAAAGGTAATTCATCGAGCCTTAGCAAGCAGACCACCACCACTCCACATGAGGAAGAAAACAAGATGACCTCCCAAATCTTGAAGCTTTAAAGAAATACAAAGAACCACAAATAAACCAATTGTTAAACTTTGGCAAGTAGGCCCTCACCAAACTGTCTGCACCTTTTGGAAGAAGAATGATCATCAACCTGACTCCCAAAGTTTGAAAGACTTAGAACAATTTTTGAATTGGTGGACTTCGGTGGTCAGGCCTTTACTGGAACAATATTCACTTTGAGAAATAAAACAAGGAACCTCTTGATCTTTGAAGTCCAAAAGACTTAGTAGAATACAAGGCAAAAAATTGAAGGGAGGAGACCTCTAACCATGCTCATGTTGAAGAAGCAAAGGAAAATGAGAATGTCTAATGTAGGGATCCTGCAACACATAGCAAAATAACAAGGCACCAATGTGGAGTTCGGAGCCAGTAAGGATGGCATGCTAGTAGGAAAAACCTTAAAACTTTGAAAAAGATAGAAAATCCAAGGGAAAAAATAGGAAACATTTAGACTTCAATTTTATGAGCTTCCCCTTCCATTTTGAGAATTGAAGGGTCCATACAAGATGTCTTAGATTGGTTGTCAACATTAGGTTAAAAGGGCCAAGGCAAAGAGGGGTAAAACATAGGATTTTGATAAATATGGAAAGGAATTATAAGATTTCTAAGGGGCAGGCTATTTGAGTCTAAAAGAGTAAAATAATTCAAGAATACAAAACAATGGTTGGAAGCCTAATGTATTTGATTCCTACAAGACCTAACTTTGTGTGTGTAGTAAGTCTAATTCCTAGGTTCATGGACAGACTTAAAAACACATAATAGAAAGCAAGAACAAGAATCCTGAGATATGTCAATGGTAGCAAAGGCTATGGAATTTTGTATATTGAATCTAATGAGGTTAAGCTAGTTGCCTACACTGACACTGATTGGGTAGGTAGTGTAGATTACAGGAAGTCACATCAGGATATGTGTGTCACATGGGTTTAGGAGCCATTTCATGGGAATCAAAGAAGTATCTCATTGCTTCTCTCTCTACAATAGAAGATGAGTACATAGTAGAAAATATAGCATCATGTTAGGTTATTTGATTTAAAAGGACCCTTACAAACTTGAATGAGGAGCAAGAAGATAGTACAACCATATAGTGTGATAACATTTCTTCAATAGCCTTGAAAAGAAATCTAGTATTCCATGGACATTTAGAAAGTATAGTGAAATCTGTTATCATTTCATAAGGGAGTTGGTAGAAAATGGAGAGACTGAGATTCACTTCTATTGATCTAAGAAATAGCTTTCTGATATTTTCAGCAAGGTATTGTCAAAAGATTGCTTTAAATGCCTAAGAGATAGGCTTAGCATCATATACAACTCTCAAAGTTTATCTCTAGAAAGATAGTCTCAAAATAACTCCAAAAAGTCAATTTCAGAAGGCTAGCTTTAGTATATCTCCAAAGATTCAACTCAAAAAAGTGAGAAGAGCTCTGAAGGGTTCAACTCTGGAGGTTCAGCTTTAGAAGGTCAGAAGAGCTTTGGAAGTTCAATTTTGGAAAGATAGAAGTGTTGATGACTGTTTTGATGCAATCATAACAATAAGTTAAAATTCACATAAAATGAACTGAAACTATACTTGAAAGACAAGAAGGAATCATCTGGTGATTCAACTAATCCCAAGTCTACAATGGTTCGGTTGGTCAAGTTCAGTTGGTCAATGTGAAGCTGTAATGTTCAAGGGGCCTTACGTAGTTTAGGTTTCTTTTGTGGTTTACTGGACTAAGAATATGCAAAGAGGTCATAGATTTCAACAAGTATTCTGTTCATTTGCATACAAGTGATACTGGGCTGCAAGTTTTAGAGGGTTTTCTTGGATTTTTGCAGCTTTCTTCTTTATCTGTTTATGAAAACTGTCTACTTATAGCTCTGTTATGCATGCTTCTTCAAATTTGAGACAATTTCCTTTGGATTTCTACGTTTTCAGCTAGATATTTCAGATGGGTTGGGAAAAGTTAGAAAGATCTACTCTATACCTCACTTAATCTACCAAAGGATCTAAGTGTTTCTGTTATGCACTATGTAAATACCACAGTAGTTTGATCAAATCCACAGTAAAAACCCTAAATGTAAGTTCTGAGCATTTTCACAAACATACATTTAAAATTGCAAGCTCTCAAAGAAGATATTTCAAAACACAAAGAAGAGCAGGAGAACACTCAGAAGATAGATGCAGAACTCCAGATTCTATTGTATTAGAAACGAATAGCCATACATGATTTACAATGTAAGAATGACTCTTAGTTTCATTGATCATAGTACAGAGAACTTACAAGCTTTACAGATACAGTAAGGCAGCCAGACATTCCACGCGCACCTTACTGCAGACAAACAGGCGACCTCCTTCTTCTACTTCTAAACTATGCCCAGAAAGACTCTACAATTCTGGCAAAATCCTAAAATCCCTGTGTGTAGCCCCTGTTGTAAAGTATTACAGTGTAGAGAGGCACAATATAAAGACATTCTGATTGTCCTCACTACAGCAAAAAACCTAACTGAACCCCTGGTTCAAACCCCTAGTTACAGCAATAAATGCAGGTGAACCAGTTCTCAAAAATATCTCAGAGCAGTGGTCAAATCTGGGTGAAATATTGCCCCTTCTGAGAAGTTCCGGCAGCTGGGTAATAACTTCTGTTTGTCTTTTGTGATAATACCCTCAGCTGCAACCTTCTTCTTTACTTGAATGGCCTTGACCTTTTGCATTTCATCTCTATCTTCTTGCTCCTGAGATCAGATCTTCTGCCTCCATGAGGTCACTGCGCTGACTTTCCAGCTGCTTCCTCAACTGCAAGCTTGCAAGACAAGACAAGCAATAAGTTTCACATTTATCATAAAAACAGCATGAAATTAAAATAACCGTTTAAACCCAGGTGACTGCGCAAGATGGAGAAAATCGGATCCAGAAATCCTCTCAAAACGCGTCAAAAAAATGCGTTCAGACTGCTCAAGATTCACGGGTCAACCATCGCTGACTGAAAAATGCCAGAGGCGCCAAAAAAAATGCTTTAAAATTCCACCGCCTCATTTCCCGCCCATCGGCATGACTATCCCTGTCGGTGCGTCAAAAAAAACATGTTAGCCGACATACTTCATCATCATGATATTTTGCTTCTGCATATTGGAGAAAAGAACAACATCATCATCATCATCATGTTGAAGAAGAATAGGAGGATATGAATATAATCATGCTGCCGAGGAAAGGAAGATGATGGTGACGTCATCATGATATTCGGGCTTCATTGAAATGCTAAGGATGACGTCATCATCATGTTCGGTTAAGATCAGGGGGATATTTGTGATATCGGGTCACCTAAGGAGCATGATCAGGATGATGAAGTGAATATGACCCTTTCGCGGCCAAGGTAACCCTCTCGAAAGATCAGGATGATGATTATCATCATCGAATTTGGGGCTTTTGTCGAACTTGGAATAAGACGTCATCATCATATTTCGTGAACCTGATCGTGTTTTGGAAAATATCCTGTTGAAAGAAAAAATGATGATGATGATCATCAGGATATTAGCTTCTTCGTTTATCAGATCGGGATGACGTCATCATGATATCCGGGGCCTTTGTTAAACTTAAAACATGACGTCATCATCATATTTCGCCAACCGGATCATGTTTGGGAAAAAATATCCTGCCGAAGACAAATCAGGATGATGATGATCATCAGGATATTTGGAAAAGGTCATTCTTCTCGGCAGGAGGACTTTGCGAAATATCAGGTGGACAAACAAGATCATGATGATGTTGACGATATGCCAGGATAAAAAATGTATGATGATGATCCTCCTTATCGAGTTATCCAGATGATGTCATCATCATTTTTTGTCTTCGGAGCACAAAGATGAGTTAAGGTCATCATGATATTTGCGCTAGGGTGATATTACAAAATATGATGATGCTGTTGAGAAATGTAATATCGACCACTTCTGAATAGATAGGGTGATCATCATGATATTCGCTAACCGGAGATCAGGAGGATATGAAGATGATGATCCTCTTTGATTTATGATGATGTTGTCCCCATCACTTAGCGAATTTCAGCAAATGACCCGTGAAAGATCAAGATGATATGGAGTCGTCATCATCATAATTCGAAGTTCAGCAAATATCATGATGATGATCTTGCGATAGGATTATAACACGTGCACGCAAATATGCCGAAGGTGGATTTTTCTAAGTCTGGGTGATCAGCATGATAATATAAGATCAGGTAATGTTGAATTATCATGATGATGCTTGCGATACAAAAGACCACTTCGACGAGGAACTTACCTTGACTTAAAGCCGATGTCATCATGATATTTGAACCTCAGGATATTGTCGGGGGGGTGCGTTTCAAATATGATGATGATGTCCTCATACAGCAAAACCAGGTTTATAAAATATGACGCTCCTAAGAAAATCATGATGCTGATGATGCGCCTGAGGCCATTTGACGGGTAAAGGGAACTACCACCTAAAATTGACGTCCGGATATTGCGACTGCATGATTTTTAGCGGGTGATAGACCAAGATCATGATGATCCTGTCAACATGACTTAGGATATAAAAATATGATGATCCTCCTGCGAATATCAGGTTTGACCAAGACTTTGACCATGCATAACTTCCACATATGGAGGAATTTTCAAGTGAAGTAAAAGGCAAACCTGCATGGAATTTCAAGCTCTTTTAAAATATGAGGTCACAGAAACAAAATATGAACTTTGACAAACAGACCTCATGATGATGACCTACCTCATCATATATCATGATGATGATGCACCTGACCTTCATTTTTACCAGACCGCCAGGAAGCAGAAAAAACACAAGCAGAAGCAAAAAGCAAGACATCAGCAGGGGTCCCCATTTTGCTAAGGAGCATAATGGGGCATGTTGTGAACATCACAACAACTAGCAACCAAAACAAAACAATTAAATTCAGAGTGTTCAAGGAAACTAGGTGAAATGAACTCATAACTTCCATCTATCTTTCCTGCAAATTACTATTCAGCTTGAGACTCAAAGTGTTCAATAAAGATGCATGAATTTCCATTTTCAGTTTAGTTGTGTGCATGTGATTAATTATCCTCATCTTGAAGATCGGTTGAACAAACCAGTGACTGACATTAGCCTACGTAGGTGAGGATATTCCCTCATAGCCGACCGGATAGAGCCGTGCTGCCAGCGAGCGTCTATAGCCCCGGCAAGGTTATCGTTACACTTCTCCTAAGTAGAGCCCCACTGCCAGCGAGCGTCCATAGCCCCGGTAGAGTTACTTAGATGGCTTAATCTGGATTTTCAGTATAATCCGCTTTATTCATTTATTTATTTATTTATTTGTTTTCTAATTTTGAAAGATTTCATAAGATATAGCAATTTGTAACTTCATGATGCAAGGAGTGGGCACTTGCTGAAATTAAGCTGAGAATTGTAATGGTAGCAAGGGTGACCTCTGATTTTTCACCTAATATCTACACTGGTAGGTTCAACAAACCTAAGGATTTTAGGTGTGTCATCATGAGAAACCTGCTTCGAATTCTCAATCACATTTATTGAATACGAAACTTCAGAAGATGAACAACTCTCTACATTCATGACAGTGACAAGTTATGTGTAAATTGCAAATGGTTAACCTGAATATCCTAAATTATATACTGTTTTGAATGGTTGCTAGTTCTGCTCCTTAATACTCTACAGTAAAATAAAGATCCCTGCTGAGGAGACAACAAACAAACCAAACAAACAGGCTGTACAAACAACACAGCAAAAGAAAAAACTGTACAAACAGAAAGAAACAAAAAGAAGACAAGCCATACAAACAACCAACCTAAAAAAGAAAACAGCAAAAGAAGAACACAAAAACAAAAACAACTACCCTACCAGACTATATACAAGCCTCCACGAGGCAATTTAGAAACCCAGGAAATAGACCCAAGAACACCCCTACTTGCATATTTCTTTAGGTTGTGCAGGAGTAACAGGGTACTAGTTATGGTCCTCATCATAGCAAATTTATCTTTGAATTCTGAAAAAAATTCTGATATTCTAGATTCATTGTGTTTATCAGAATAGCTCTTAACTAGTAACTGAGGCTGCTCATCAGGGTTATGATTAATCCATAAGCATGTCCTATCTCTTGAATTTCCATAATCAAAATAGCATTTATCATTGTTTACTAAGGAAAGGAAAGAGACAACCTAATGTGCCTTTAGCTCTGTGGAACACACTTGTTCATTGATAGCTGGCTCTTCATTTAGCTCTGCATTTTCATTGCCCAGCTCTATGTCTAGTCCTTCTTCAAGTTGAAAGAAGAATGACTCTAGATGTATCATTTCTTCATCTTCATCCAGCTTTGTTTCTTCATTCTGGATGTTCAGTTTATCCTCAAATTTAGCAAACTTCTCAATGTTCTCATTAGTTTCCTGCACATCAGCACTTAAGTAAGTATCTCCATCATCATAATCTGACATACATAAATTAATCATTTCTAAATCACTTGAGAGTAAAGGTGGGACGACATCTTTTGATTGATAGGAATACTCCCTTGTTTTACTTTCAACATGGTGCTGGGGCGATGTCTGATTATGCACAGCAGCTCCATGATCTTCTGTATTTTCAATTTTTAAGAATTGGTCATCAACTAACTCACATTTATCGTCCAGTGTGGAGTCTGCTTCTATTAACCTGCAACAATCCGGAACTTGGTCATTCAATTCAGAGAAATCAGTCATGTGATTGGGGTTTACTTTCTCCTCTATGACTTCACTAGTTTTTATAGTAGGGATCTCATCAATTTCAGTGCACTCTAATTTTTTCATTTGCCCACATTTCTCCTTTCCATAAAATGACTTAAGGAAAGATGTTTTACTGTCTTTACCAAAAGCATTAGGGTCAGCAATAAAAACCTTATCCTGACAAATGGTTTCCTCTCTACAAGATTTAAAAGACTTATACTTGCACTCCCCTTTTCCTGTATTAGGAAGTAGAGACCTACTATCAATCCCTCCATAATATGACCTAAGAAAAGATGCTCTGTTATCATTCCCTTCCAGAATTGATTTTTCTATTGTATTTTCTAACCACCTATTAGTTTCTAGTGTTGTATTAGCTTGTTGCTGCAAAATTTCATTTTCCTGCCAGCTTTCAGCCCTGAACACATCTGAAAAAATAATTAGTCCTTTCAAATATGAATCTATCCTAGTGAGGAATGTTAAACATTTAAGTTCATTGTGTTCAATAGTCCGGTGTATCCTGCAACAACTGGACAAACAAAAATTAGATAAACTTTGAGAATAAAACTGTTCATTCAAAGCTCCCTGAAATAAAGGACTGTTAACTTGAAAACTGTCCCCATATGTGTCCATTAAAAAAAAAATGGGACCTTCTTTTCACCCTTTTAGGCCTTTTGAAATTTTATGAGATCTAACATATCTCAGAATATAGCATTTGAACTCAGAAAATTAACCCTAAACCAAATCAGGCCCTCCTTCTAGCGCCAGAAAACTGTTGATGACTGTTTTGATGCAATCATAACAATAAGTTAAAATTCACATAAAATGAACTGAAACTATACTTGAAAGACAAGAAGGAATCATCTGGTGATTCAACTAATCCCAAGTCTACAATGGTTCGGTTGGTCAAGTTCAGTTGGTCAATGTGAAGCTGTAATGTTCAAGGGGCCTTACGTAGTTTAGGTTTATTTTGTGGTTTACTGGACTAAGAATATGCAAAGAGGTCATAGATTTCAACAAGTATTCTGTTCATTTGCATACAAGTGATACTGGGCTGCAAGTTTTAGAGGGTTTTCTTGGATTTTTGCAGCTTTCTTCTTTATCTGTTTATGAAAACTGTCTACTTATAGCTCTGTTATGCATGCTTCTTCAAATTTGAGACAATTTCCTTTGGATTTCTACGTTTTCAGCTAGATATTTCAGATGGGTTGGGAAAAGTTAGAAAGATCTACTCTATACCTCACTTAATCTACCGAAGGATCTAAGTGTTTCTGTTATGCACTATGTAAATACCACAGTAGTTTGATCAAATCCACAGTAAAAACCCTAAATGTAAGTTCTGAGCATTTTCACAAACATACATTTAAAATTGCAAGCTCTCAAAGAAGATATTTCAAAACACAAAGAAGAGCAGGAGAACACTCAGAAGATAGATGCAGAACTCCAGATTCTATTGTATTAGAAACGAATAGCCATACATGATTTACAATGTAAGAATGACTCTTAGTTTCATTGATCATACTACAGAGAACTTACAAGCTTTACAGATACAGTAAGGCAGCCAGACATTCCACGCGCACCTTACTGCAGACAAACAGGCGACCTCCTTCTTCTACTTCTAAACTATGCCCAGAAAGACTCTACAATTCTGGCAAAATCCTAAAATCCCTGTGTGTAGCCCCTGTTGTAAAGTATTACAGTGTAGAGAGGCACAATATAAAGACATTCTGATTGTCCTCACTACAGCAAAAAACCTAACTGAACCCCTGGTTCAAACCCCTAGTTACAGCAATAAATGCAGGTGAACCAGTTCTCAAAAATATCTCAGAGCAGTGGTCAAATCTGGGCGAAATATTGCCCCTTCTGAGAAGTTTCGGCAGCTGGGTAATAACTTCTGTTTGTCTTTTGTGATAATACCCTCAGCTGCAACCTTCTTCTTTACTTGAATGGCCTTGACCTTTTGCATTTCATCTCTATCTTCTTGCTCCTGAGATCAGATCTTCTGCCTCCATGAGGTCACTGCGCTGACTTTCCAGCTGCTTCCTCAACTGCAAGCCTGCAAGACAAGACAAGCAATAAGTTTCACATTTATCATAAAAACAGCATGAAATTAAAATAACCGTTTAAACCCAGGTGACTGCGCAAGATGGAGAAAATCGGATCCAGAAATCCTCTCAAAACGCGTCAAAAAAATGCGTTCAGACTGCTCAAGATTCACGGGTCAACCATCGCTGACCGAAAAATGCCAGAGGCGCCAAAAAAAATGCTTTAAAATTCCACCGCCTCATTTCCTGCCCATCGGCATGACTATCCCTGTCGGTGTGTCAAAAAAAACATGTTAGCCGACATACTTCATCATCATGATATTTCGCTTCTGCATATTGGAGAAAAGAACAACATCATCATCATCATCATGTTGAAGAAGAATAGGAGGATATGAATATAATCATGCTGCCGAGGAAAGGAAGATGATGGTGATGTCATCATGATATTCGGGCTTCATTGAAATGCTAAGGATGACGTCATCATCATGTTCGGTTAAGATCAGGGGGATATTTGTGATATCGGGTCACCTAAGGAGCATGATCAGGATGATGAAGTGAATATGACCCTTTCGCGGCCAAGGTAACCCTCTCGAAAGATCAGGATGATGATGATCATCATCAAATTTGGGGCTTTTGTCGAACTTGGAATAAGACGTCATCATCATATTTCGTGAACCTGATCGTGTTTTGGAAAATATCTTGTTGAAAGAAAAAAGGATGATGATGATCATCAGGATATTAGCTTCTTCGTTTATCAGATCGGGATGACGTCATCATGATATCCGAGGCCTTTGTTAAACTTAAAACATGACGTCATCATCATATTTCGCCAACCGGATCATGTTTGGGAAAAAATATCCTGCCGAAGACAAATCAGGATGATGATGATCATCAGGATATTTGGAAAAGGTTGTTCTTCTCGGCAGGAGGACTTTGCGAAATATCAGGTGGACAAACAAGATCATGATGATGTTGACGATATGCCAGGATAAAAAATGTATGATGATGATCCTCCTTATCGAGTTATCCAGATGACGTCATCATCATTTTTTGTCTTCGGAGCACAAAGATGAGTTAAGGTCATCATGATATTTGCGCTAGGGTGATATTACAAAATATGATGATGCTGTTGAGAAATGTAATATCGACCACTTCTGAATAGATAGGGTGATCATCATGATAT
Source organism: Cunninghamia lanceolata (assembly GCA_027924645.1). Lineage (NCBI taxonomy): Eukaryota > Viridiplantae > Streptophyta > Pinopsida > Cupressales > Cupressaceae > Cunninghamia > Cunninghamia lanceolata. The sequence continues at coordinate 2,643,944 of BSBN01000892.1, forward strand.
TCGCTAACCAGAGATCAGGAGGATATGAAGATGATGATCCTCTTCGATTTATGATGATGTTGTCCCCATCACTTAGTGAATTTCAGCAAATGACCCGTGAAAGATCAAGATGATATGGAGTCGTCATCATAATTCAAAGTTCAGCAAATATCATGATGATGACCTTGCGATAGGATTATAACACGCGCACGCAAATATGCCGAAGGTGGATTTTTCTAAGTCTGGGTGATCAGCATGATAATATAAGATTAGGTAATGTTGAATTATCATGATGATGCTTGCGATACAAAAGACCACTTCGACGGGGAACTTACCTTGACTTAAAGCCGATGTCATCATGATATTTGAACCTCAGGATATTGTCGGGGGGGTGCGTTTCAAATATGATGATGATGTCCTCATACAGCAAAACCAGGTTTATAAAATATGACGCTCCTAAGAAAATCATGATGCTGATGATGCGCCTGAGGCCATTTGACGGGTAAAGGGAACTACCACCTAAAATTGACGTCCGGATATTGCGACTGCATGATTTTTAGCGGGTGATAGACCCAGATCATGATGATCCTGTCAACATGACTTAGGATATAAAAATATTCCTCCTGCGAATATCAGGTTTGACCAAGACTTTGACCATGCATAACTTCCACATATGGATGAATTTTCAAGTGAAGTAAAAGGCAAACCTGCATGGAATTTCAAGCTCTTTTAAAATATGAGGTCACAGAAACAAAATATGAACTTTGACAAACAGAACTCATGATGATGACCTACCTCATTATATATCATGATGATGATGCACCTGACCTTCATTTTTACCAGACCGCCAGGAAGCAGAAAAAACACAAGCAGAAGCAAAAAGCAAGACATCAGCAGGGGTCCCCATTTTGCTAAGGAGCATAATGGGGCGTGTTGTGAACATCACAACAAGAAGAGCTTCAAATGTTCATCTCTAGAAGGAGAAGAGCTCTGGAGGTTTAGCTCTAGAAGGATAGTCTCAAAAGAGCTCTAGAAGATTTAGGTCTAGAAGTTTTAGCTTCAAAAGTTCATCTCTAAAAGTTTCAACATGGCTCTAAAAGTTGTGGATCAGCTCTGAAAGTTTCAACTCAACTCCAAAGATTATCTCTAGAAGGATAGCTCTAGAGGGATACTTCTAGAAAGGTGACTATGTAAGGATATCTCTAGAGGATGACTCCGGAAAGGTAACTATGGAAGTTTATCTCTAGAGAGCAACTCCAAAAAAATATAGAAAGACACAAATGATCATATATGCATAAAGACTCAAGACTAAGGGGAAGTGTTGGAAAATCATAATCTTGAGAAATAGCTGTTGCATTTAATGAAAAGTGTCAATGATCCCTTTGAGATCTATTTTTCCCCTATTATCTTTAATGCCAGCTACCATAGTTAATGTTGATTGGTAGGGAAGTAATTGTTGGTAGGTGATTTTAAATGGCTGGCAAATTTTTGTGAGGACAAAAAAACAAAATAGAAGAGTTAGAATAGTGAGAAAGTAAAGAAGAAGAGGTAGAATTAGTCACAGTAGCAATAGGCGATTTTGCTGGTATACAGTGGAAAGCTCCAGATAGAAAAATGCAAACAACTTTGGAAAGGGAGAAGTGCAGGCATCTCTAGAAGTTTTGAGGCATCTCTAGAAGTTTGTTGGCAAATCTAATAAGGTAGCTCTAGAACATTGTAGGTAGCTTGAAAAGATTGCATGGAGATTTGGAAAGAGGCAAACACACAATAGCTCCAAAAACTCTAGAAGGTAGATAAGTTTATTGTGAAACAAGATTTAGAGCAACAAATCAGTGACTATAATTTTGGGATGTAAAATATCTTTTAATAGAAATACAAATCTTTGCTTTGTTTTCTCTCTTTTGGCCTTCTTTGTCCCCTTTAGTTGGTTTTTTGTCCAACATATATCTCAATCTTATATTATCCAATGGTGGTTTTCTTAAATGTATCTCAACTAGACTATGATTAAATGTGATGTCTCTCTCAATCCACACTTTGGCATGTAAATTTAATTCTTTCCATCATTCCCTCTCATGTCATATTATAACCTAGGCAATAACTAATACTGAGAATTTCTTCATTATGAAATGGAAGGGCACATATGAAAGATAAGGGATAGTGCATCCAATTAAACATAGTCTTTATATATAATAATAATAATGCAATTATACTATATATGTTTAAGATTTAATTTATATTCTAACATTTCATCAATATTATAAGAGATCATACTTTATTGTGTTATCTATAATTATAAAAAATTTACCTTTTGAAAGTAAATTCTTATTTTTACTCTTCACAAGGAAAGATATTTCAAAGAGTCATGATTCCTTTTTCTAAAGAAACAAGATAACCTACACCAGATATCATAATAATCTATATATGAAATTATAAATCTGTAACTATGGATGTATTCTAGGATAAATTTTATTGATAGAGGATCCATTCTACGTTATTTAAATTTGATTAACTCAAGGAATGAAATCACTATATTTTCACCTATGACTAGAATAATTTCAAGTTAGTTTTTGTTATACTTAATCATTACAATATCATCCTAACTAATTGGTCATGGTTGACATACAATAGGGTACAAGTAACACAATTAAATTTAATACCATTTACTATTGATCTCATAAATCAATCACTTTCTAATTTTGTAGATCAATTACCATCAACTCAAACTAGTCAAAGTGCTCTACCTACATATTACATCAGCAATTACTGATATACTATTATAAAAATGCTTATCGATTTCATAATTAATTGTTTAGCCTAATTAGTCAGACATCTAGAGCATCTAAAAGTATACAATATCTAGTACTTGAACTTTGGGTTGTGACAAAACTATTGTCAATTGACCACTTCTTTCTTACCTCATGACATATGATGTACTACATTATAACTAATTGTACTTAATCTATTTGGAGTATTAAAGGTTTTCACATAGAGGAATCAAATGATCCTAAAAACAAAAGAGGTATAGATTTAATAATATTACTATTAGGACTAATAGGTTATCATAGGTTCCATGAAGAACAAGTGGTCTAGAAGACAAACATATAGAATAATATGATAATCCTTTACAAGCAGTATGGTCATATGTCACATTAATTATTGGTAGATTAGGATTGGAGGAATATTTTTTTTATATCTATGCTATTATATTTCTTAATGATGTTTTGGCCAATAGGCCATTATATGTGCACACATTTTTTAGCAATAAAAAAATTTGGTAGTCCCAATTTTTGGTCATCCAATTGCTAAAAGTAAATTTGGTAGTCCCACAATTTTTTGGTAGTCCAACAAAAACTATGGAACCAAAAAAGAAATTGGACAAAATAAATAATAAATAAAAACTAAAAAGGAAATTGAAATAAGAAAATAAGAAAATCACAAAAACTATGGAACCAAAAAAGAAATTGGACAAAAGAAATAATAAATAAAAAATAAAAAAGAAATTGAAATAAGGAAATAAGAAAATCATAAAAACTATGGAACCAAAAAAGAAATTGGACAAAATAAATAATAAAAAATAAAAACAAAAAAAAATTGAACGAAAAAAAATGGAAAAATCACAAAATCCTTTAAAAGTTACATTTTATTTTAAAGTTGCAAGATGTTAGTGTAAGTTTTTATTTCATAGTGGGTTATTTATTTTTTCCCTATATTCCTAGGTTTTTCCTACACTTCTATTAATCTCGCTTAGGTTAATAAAGCATGCCTTATTAGGTGAGTGGTTGCGAGGTGTCACCTTCCTACATGTGAGCAACCGTTAGCTATCTTGGGAAGATACTTTGCTATCTTTAGTCTGATAGATGGTTGCTCCTCATTGGTCGGTGTTGCCACCTCCTCCCTCTTCCTAGTCTATATAAGCATGCTACCTGGCTTGTATTTTGTATCTTTTGCTTTTGCATCCTCTTAATGCTATTTTGATTCTAGCATTTGTATTACTTTCTTGGAGACTAACTCTGTGTTGCTATTTTTATTTCGTATCATTTGCATTCATAGTTTAGATATCTATTCTTTGCACTAGTTTTCTAAGTTAATAATCTTTTCAGATTCTAACATGGTATCAGAGTTGTTCTATGTGCAAGAATAGATTTTAGTTTCCTTATTTGAGAGATTCAGGGGGGCTAATAAATCTTATTATAGTTTTTTGAAAAACCTAGTATGCTCTTCTCTTGCATCTTCGGATGATCTTGAGAATCAGAAAAGTTTGACGAAATTTTTTTAATCTCTGGGGTTTGCACATGTGTTTTATAAAATCTAGGTGATTGTAGCATTTCTGGTTATACTAGAAGCATTTTTGGCAATTCCAACAAGTCCAAGAGGATTGAGAAAGTCAGATTTGGTTTTCGTTTCACTGAAATCAGAGATTGTCATACACAATTGCGGAACTGAGGTTTAAAGCTCAAATCTGACAACCATCTTGTATATTTGGTGTTTTCAATCAATATTGCAGGTTCCAACATGTCATTGCTTGTCTTAGGTAGCTAAATCAGCCTTTGCATGTTGTTTTTTGGTTGCTGGGGTAATTTACTATCACTAAAAGTGTTCTATTTACACTGGATCAACATCTTCTATACGTAAACAAGAAAAATGTCTTTTGGGGTTTGTTCGAAACATAGAAAACCTATTTGGGTATGTTTTATTTTTTGCATGTAGTCTAAATATTTTACATAAATGCACTCAGAAAGCTATAGTAGGACCCCTCTTTGTTGGTAGTTGCAGTTTTGAAGGTATTTTTCAAATGCTCCGTTCTTGCTCATATGGACTCCATTTCTCACGAATGTTTTTTTCTATTTTAGCTATTTTTTCATGCTCTATGCACTAGTCTAGTTATTTTTTAATTTTGATGCAGAGATTTTTTAGAAATTACAGATTCTCAATCATGACACTGCATAGTTCTCATTTTGGGAACATCGGAGGATCATAACTTTCACATACGACCTCGTATCGAGGTGATTCTTTTTTGAAAGTGCATGATTTTTCAATTAGATCATAGTGGTGTTGTTTATTTCTCTAGGTATTGTGCCAAAGTTGTATTTTCAGCATATGCTCCTCATGAGGGTTTTGTAATGCATTGAAATCAAGACCACTTAGTGTTTCTTGCTAGTGGCAGTTGTAAATGCACTAATGTAAAGTGTAAAATCATATTTTCTTGGGGGGGTTCTTTGATTGAGTGAAAAAGGGGGGGGTTGTCTTGGTTGGGTTCTCTTATTTTTGGCATTTCTTCTCTGCATTTCTTCATCATAGATCAAAGAAATGTGTCCATCCTAACTCCATAAAATTACTTTGAGTGGAAATCACGCATGACAATTCACTTAAGGAAAGATAGATTAAATAGGATAACTATGGGACTTGAAATTGAACCTGCTAAAAATGAAAATAAGCCTAAGTGGTTTAACAAATGTGATGAGGCATATGAAACATTGTGTTTGTCTGTTTCTCATGATTTTCTCTTTCACATTGAGTCTTTAAATACACCAAATGAAATCTGGACAAAGCTAGAAATACTATTTGGTACACAAGATTCAATGAGGGGTCATATGTTAGAAAATGAACTAATTAGTTTAAGTCCAGGCAATTTCAAAACAATCCAGGATTTCTTCACTAAATTGAAATCACTAAGGCTGCAGTTAAAACAATGTGGAATTGAAAAGAAAGATGAACAACTGATTCTTAGTATTCTTTCTAAGCTAAGTTCAGAATATTCGGTGTTTGTTTCTACTTTCTATGCTACTAAGGTGCTCTTGGTACTCAATTCACCATGCCATCTTTAGACAATTTTGTTGTCAATCTCACTCAGGAATAAGACAAGCTAATCCAGAGGGGCACTCTTAAGTCCTCTAAGTCACATGCCTTGGCTACCAACTAAGGCACAAAAGAACAGAAAGCTAAGTAGTAACAACAATAGTAAGGATAAGAAACATAAGAATAGCAAGGAGAAGAAGGATTAGATATTAGTTTCTTCAAAAGCAACTAATGAGACCCAATCTTCCAAGGGCGACAAGCCTAAGAAAGAGAGGGTCCAATGTGCCTATTGTAAAAGACTCAGTCATGATGAACATAAATGTCTGAAGAAACAAATTGATCACTTGACACACATTCTTAAGAAGAATAATATCAGTGTTCCTAAGTCCATCAAATAGAGTTTTAATGAGGGGTCTAACAAGGCAAAACAAAACAACAAGGAGATACAAAAGGGCAAGGTCCTTGTTCCAGTTGCCTCTTCACCATCCACTTAGGTTCTTGATTTGGGTGCTTCGTACCACATAGCTTCATCTAAGGAAGAACTTGCATCTTTGGAGCCATGTACTATACCTTCTATTTTGATGGGTAATGACACTCCTATTTAGGTGTGTGGGAGAGGGTCTGTTGATGTGGGGGATGGCACATTCAATGATGTTCTTTATGTACCCTCATTATCAACTAATCTCCTACCAGTATACAAGATCACTCATACAGGTTCAGGCAAGCGGGTTGAGTTCACTCCTAATTCAGTGGAGATTCGTGAGTTGTATAGTGGTTGTACAGTTGCAGTTGGGAGAGTAGATCATCAGTCACGGCTCTATCTATTTTCTCACTTTGTTCCTGATCCTCCTTTGACTATTTTTCTCACTCATTCTAATGATGTGAGTAGATTATGGCATGAGCGGTTTGGCCATCTAAACTTCTGCTACTTGTAGTGGCTCAACTAGTAGAGCATGGTCACAGGGTTGCCTTCAGTTTAATTTTTAGGTGGTGTTTGCCAAGGTTACATTCTTGGTAAGCATCCTAAGGAAAAGTTTGATAAAGGTAAGGTATGGAGAGCTTCATAGATACTAGAGTTAGTTCACAGTGATTTGGCTAGTCCATTTCAATATCCTTCTTTCAGCAGGGCCCAATATGTCCTCACAATCATTGATGACTTTTCTCGATATACTTGGGTGTACTTTCTCAAACAAAAGTTAGAGGTATTTGATCATTTTCAGGACTTCAAAACTTTTGTAGAGAAGTAATCTAAGAAAGCCATCAAAGTTTTGTACACTGATAATGGTGGTTAGTATGTCAACCATCAGTTTGAGAGGTTTTACACTTCAGAGGGGATTGATTTGCAGCATTCAGTTCCATACAATCCTCAGCAGAACGGTGTTGTAGAATAGAAGAATAGGTCCTTGAAGGAAATGGTGAACTACATGATTCACTCTAGATCTCTTGCACCACAGTATTGGGCAGTGGCCATTAACTGTGCTTATTATATCTAGAACCGTGTTCCTCACTGAGCCTTGAAGAGAGTCACTCCTTTTGAAGCTTGGAGAAGTCAGAAACCATCAGTTAAGCACTTTCAAGTTTTTGGTTCTCCTGCATGGGCCCACATTCCTACAGAGAAACACAAGGCCTTAGATCCGTAGAGCAAACCTTGCATATTTGTAGGTTATCCTGATGGTGTGAAGGGTTATTGATTGCTCCACCCTACTACACATGAGTTGTTCATTGAGAGGAGTGTTCAGTTTGAGGAGGGCTCTTCGAGCTCACTTTCTATCACTTGTCCAACTCCTTATACTTTGCTATTGGAGTCACTTGGGATACATGACAGATCTTCTGATGAGTCAGATTCACCTGAATAGTCTTCTACCTCCACTTCTGATGCAGAGAGTGATACAGAGGACTCATCTCCTTCCTCTCCTAGTCATCATTTAGAGGTTGATGATTTTCCTCCAGATTCTCCATCTTCCAATACACTTTGGGCTAGATAGACCTTGCAGTCTGCAGGTGATTAGGTTGGGGATCCATCAGACACCAAGCGGACTTGTTCACAGTTCCAGGATGCTCCACATGTCTTCATTGCTACTACCTCAGATCCACAGTCTTTTCATGAGGCTTCTGGTATTCCTAAGTGGGATACAACTATGCAGGAAGAGTATAGTTCCTTGATGAGGAACCACACTTGGGATCTTGTCCCTCTTCCTAAGGGAAGAAAACTTGTTCGATGTAAGTGGATCTATTAGAAAAAATTTGCAGCAGGTGGGTCAGTTGACAAGCATAAGGCTTGCTTGGTCACCAAAGGATTCTCCCAGGTTCTTGGGATTGACTACTCTGAGACTTTTGTACCAGTTGCATGAATGAATTCCATCCAACTTATTCTTGCCATTGCTACAACCAATCATTGGGAAGTACACCAGATGGATGTGAAGAGTGCTTTTCTTCATGGTGACCTTCAGGAGGAGATCTCCATGGAGAAACCATAGGAGTTCCTTCAAGATTCTTCACTTGTGTGCCATCTTTGGAAGTCTCTCTATGGCCTCAAACAGGCTCCTCGGGCCTAGTATGCCAAGATGGACTCCTTCCTTCTATCAATTGGGTTCACTCGGTGCCATTCTAATCCCAATGTCTATATTCTGTAGCAGGATGATTCACTCCTATTTCTGGTTTTATATGTTGATGACTTGCTAATCACAGGGAGTTCTTCATCCACCGTTGGGGCTATCAAAACTACCCTTCATGACAGGTTTTTGATGACTGACTTGGGCTTGTTGCATTGCTTTCTTATGATTGAGATCCTTCAGTTTTCTTCTAGGATCACCATCACGTAGTCCAAGTATGATCTAGATTTGCTCTCGAGGTTTCATATGGCTAACTGCAAGCCTGCTCTGACTCCCTTTCTTTCTCGATTCAAACTTGAGGCTCAGTGTTCTTCTCCACTTGTTGATAGCACTTTATACTGAAATCTTGTTGGGAGTCCTATTAATCTAACTCATACGAGACCTAACATTTCATATGCTATAGGCATGGTCTCTCGATTCATGTAAGAGCCTCACGAGCTGCACTGGAAAGTAGCCAAGCAAATCCTTCACTACATTCAGGGTACTCATAGTTTTGGGATTCACTACGTAGTGGGCATTGAGCTTGACTTGGTGGGCTACATAGATTTAGATTGGGTAGATGATTCTCAAGATCACAAGTCTACTTCAGGTTACAACTTCTCACTTGGTTCAGGTCCTATTTGTTGGTCGAGCAAGAAGCAGTCTGCTATTGCTCTATCTTCTATTGAGGCTGAGTATCGAGGGGCTGTGAATACTGTCACTGAGGCCATTTGGCTTCAGAATCTTCTCACTCAGTTTGGTATCCAGATCAGACGGCCATCGGTCATATTTTGTGACAACCAGAGTGCCATTCAGATCTCACGGAATCTATTCCATCCTAGGCTAACCAAACACATTGAGGTCCACATGCACTACATTTGGGAGCTCATCTATGGGCATGTCATCGACCTTCGCTATTGTTTGACTTCCGAGCAGGTTTTTGATATCTTCACCAAACCCTTCACTGAGAGCAAGTTCCTTCATTTGCGAGCTTTGCTAGGGGTGTGGGATGCTTCATCTTTTGGGGGGGCTTCTTCCTCTCACTCATAGTCCTGACTCTCTCTACTTTGGGGGGGTCTCTTCTCTCTCTTTTTTTGGGGGAATTTTATGTACATGGGTACCTCATCAGGCTTGATTTGCTGGGACCCATTTCTACATCCACCTAAGCTTCACTTATGGGGGGGTGTTAGTGTAGGTTTTTATTTCCTAGTCGGTTATTTATTTTTTCCGTATATTCCTAAGTTTTTCCTACACTTCTATTAATCTCCCTTAGGTTAATAAAGTATGTCTTATTAGGTGAGTGGTTGCGAGGTGTCACCTTCCTACATCTGAGCATCCATTAGCTATCTTGGGAAGATACTTTGCTATTTTTAGTCCGATAGATGGTTGTTCCTCATTGGTCAGTGTTGCCATCCCCTTCCTCTTCCTAGTCTATATAAGCATGCTACCTGGCTTGTATTTTGTATCTTTTACTTTTGCATCCTCTTAATGCTATTTTGCTTTTAACATTTGCATTACTCTCTTGGAGACTAACTTTGTGTTGCTATTTTGATTTCATATCATTTGCATTTATAGTTTAGATATCTATTCTTTACACTAGTTTTCTGGGTTAATAATCTTTTCAGATTCTAACACAAGAGTGTAGTCCAAAAAAAAAATTGGAAAAAATAAATAGGAAAAAATAAAAAATAAAAACAAAAAATGAAATTGAAAATAAGAAAACAAAAAATATGGAACCAAAAAAGAAATTGGGAAAAAAATAAAAATAAAAACCAAACATAAAAATTGGAAAAATTAAAAAATAGAAACTAAAATATAAATTGGAAAAACTAAAAAATAAAAACCAAAAAAGAAATTGGACAAAATAAAAATTAAAAACCAAAACTATTTTGTGATGGTTAATTTTTTTTAGTTATTTAAAAAAATAGTTTAGTTAAGATTTAAATTTAATCTTATTTAGTTTGAAATTGGTTTAATTTATTTATTTAATTTATAATTGATTTTTCCAATTTTCTAAATTCGGTTTTTTCCTCCATCATCTATCTTATCATTATTTTTTCCATTATTCTTCTAAAATTAAATAAATTTTCTAAATTTATTTAATTTGGTCTTTCCATTATTCTTCTAAAATTAAATAAATTTTCTAGATTTATTTAATTTGGTCTTTTCCATTATTCTTCTAAAATTAAATAAAATTCTTAGATTTATTTAATTTGATCTTTTCCATTATTCTTCTAAATTTAAATAAAATTTCTAGATTTATTTAATTTGATCTTTTCCATTATTCTTCTAAAATTAATAATAATTTTTTTAGTTCTTTAAAAAATAATTTAATTAAGTTTTTTATTTAGTTTGAAATTAGTTCTTATTTAATTCTATTAAAAAATATAGAAGATTTTACATTGATATATATATATGAAAATAGTGTTTATTTAATTAACATTATAATTTTTTTAAGTCTTTGAAAAAATATAATTTTTTAGTTCTCTCTTATTTACTTTAGTTTGAAATTAGTTCTTATTTAATTTTATACACTGAAGTTATTTTTTAAAATTATAAAACTATGTTAGGTTGATTTATTGAATATATATCTTTTATGTACTAAAGATACTTTTTTAAATTATAAATTTATGTTAGGTTGAAAGATGTTTTTTTAAATTGCAAATTTATGTTAGGATGAAAAATACGTTTTTAAATTGCAAATTTGTATTAGGTTGATTTATTGTATTTAGAAAGGTTTTTTACAGATTTCTTTTTTCAAATATAAAATATAAAATAAATTTTATTATAATTGAGAAAAATTTTAATTTTACTTTAGTTCTTTTTAAAAATATTTTTTTTTTACACTAAGTTATTTTTTAAAATTGCAAAACCATGTTAGGTTGATTTATTGAATTTTGTGTACTCCCTGGGTCACCACAGTTGCCTGCCTCATTAATTTTTATAAATATAGAAGATTTTACATTGATATATATGAAAATAGTGTTTATTTATATTAACATTATAATTTTTTTAGTTGTTTAAAAAATAATTTAGTATAAAGAAAGGGAAACCTTTCTGGAGAGATAAGGAACCCTCATATTTAAAAATGACTTCAAATGATAAAAAAAAATCATGTGTGTTCATTATCAACTATTTGATCCCTTTTAATGAATGACTTGCTTGAATCTTGCAACAAACTACTTTTATGTTGCTTATTTTTATCTCAAAAAATACAAACAAAAAAACATTTTGAAAACCCGTATGATATTATGATTCACTCAATGAGTTCTACTATGTCCTAATTATTAACTTGATGTGATTTTCATGTAGTGTTAGTTGATAAGTGTTGTAGTCATATGTGAATGTAAAGTACAAATATAAATACACACACTAGACAAAGTGAATGCCCAAATTAAATTTCATACACACAATTCATACAAAATGAATGTCAAAGTGAAAACATACACTTCACACATAGAAAGTGAACATGTGCCAAATTTTAAACATGCTTCATGCACAAAGTTAGTTCAATCACACACAAGTAAACACTCCAGTTGAAATATGCCAAAGACAAACACACACAAAGTGAATGCCAAAGTTAAAGCACACTCTTCACACACAGTTAGTTCAATCACTTCATACATAGTTGATCCAAACACAAACTTCATGCATATTGTTTCTCAAAAGTTATTTTGTGCAATACTTGGTCGATAGAAAATTAGTAACATGGATTTTTATTATCCTACATTATTTAGGTACTGCACGGTTCACCTAATCTCTTGATTGCTTAGAATTTATTTAGTTCATTCAGGATTTACTTCATGTGCTTATTCATTTAATATCACTCCATTATTTTTATTTGTGAAAAAATGATTGAATTTCTTATAGTATTTATAGCCTTGTCTACCAACAACTACATGTAATGACTTTCCATAAAAATAAAAATATAAACTATTTAGTGATAGGCATATAAATATTTGTGCCTATTGACCATTTGATAGCACCTTTGGTGCTTTTACTAGTGATAAAAATGGAACATAAAAGATTATATTATGTATATATTACTTCAGCAATAAGCCATATTTGCATAGGAGGATGACTAAAAGCATTATTATTGAAAACCAATAATGATGCATAATTAGAAATTATAAAGAGTTTGGTACAAAGATTCTGTAGTCTTCTCTGGCAGCACTAAGAGAAAGGGGGTCCATCGGGACAACGTCTTTGGTAGCCAAAGATCTGGTCCCTATTGGTCAACTTTGGGAGCATGGGATTGAGGTTTCCAGAACAGGGACAAGGAAGACTGACATAAGTATCCTAGACGGGATAGTGGATCAGATTTCCGTGATCACTGGTGGCCAAAGGCTTCTCGGGCCGACAAGCAAGAAGACATGTCCTACAAATCAAAGAACTCAACTAAAAGAGTGGGTTTCTTAAAAGGTGGAACAATGGAAAATAGGCAAATTCATCTTTTGGAACCTGAGGCAAGTTCCATCCGAAGGAAAGTTTGAGGAACATGACTCCTCACTTTAAGGCAGTTTTCCTTCAAAACTTAGAGCTCCAAATTCTCATCCCAGAGGAGTTTGTTGGAAGTAGGATTAGTAATCTCAAAGAAACAACGTTGATTGGAAAATTTTGGAATAACCCCTCTTAGAAAGACGCCTTGCTCGATTGGATCAATTCAACTTGGCCTAAGTGCTCTGATTTCTTCCTTCTTGATGAGGATTTTGTTGTTGTCGTCTTCCACTTACTGGTGATAGAGAGATTGTCTTTTCAACACATGGCTGAACTTTTGAAGGGGTGGGATTATATATGCAGGCATGACAACCAAATTTTGATCTATTCAATGTGGGCCTTTCCTTTGCACCCTTTTGGATGAAGTTGGGAAACCTTCTGTTAGAATACAGAGAAGAAAAAATCCTTAAGCTCATTGGGGACTCGCTTGGATTATTTCAAGCTTTAGATGGAGAACATTCTCTTTCTAATGGGGATATCAGTATTTGTATTCTTTTGGATATCAAGAAAAGTTTCCCTAAAAACATCAGATTTCATTCTGCTATGGGGGATTGGGTCCAAGAAAATTCCATTGTAGGTCCGGAATCTAAGTGCAGAATTTGCAAAGGCCATCGACACCTCAAATGTGTACCTGTCCTCTCTAACAAATCATTCGCTTCACTGGACACTCCTCATCTCCCTCCAGTGTTGGACGAGTTGTCCCTGAAAAAGAGCTAATCCAAAGAGTTGGAGGTCTCTGAGGAGGGTGTTACTATTGAGGGAAAGGGAGGATCATTTCCATCTATATGGGACTAAACCAATCACCCCTTCAGAGGAGATCATCAAGGTTTTAGATAAGGAGGTGAATCGCACCTTACTGGATGGGGCTGGTAATGAAGGTTGCTTGAACAATGATATCAATTCTCTTTTGGAGGAGGTCATCCTTAAAATAAGTGAAGAAATATGTGAGGACATCGCTAATAAAGCTCTTGTAGAGCAACCTGATCTTGCTCTGAAGGAGAATTCCTATACATCAAGTTTCTTTTGGTGTTGAAGGAGGGATCAACCCTTCTGAGCAGAACACCATCATTTGCAAGAATAGAGTAGCATTCCTGGTGTAAGAAATGGCTGAGGAACTTCATTCCTTTATTAGCCAAGATTTGGAGAAGGAAGAAACAAAAAAATTGACTTCTAGCAAAGGTTTTTCTTTGGGGGAACAAGAGCTCTAGATTCAGGACTAAGGGTTGTTTTGGATGATGCTATCTTCAATGTCGGGAATGATTTTTGCATTGATTCTCATGAGGAGGTGGACTAGGTAAATGTAATCCCGCACAACTCCCCAAGGCTAGGAATCTCTCAAACCAATATGGTAAAAAATTTAGATAGCATTTCGTCGAGGCTCGGCAGGAAAGGGTGTAAATTGAAAAGCTACAAGACTGAAGCGGAGATTGCAAAAGACATTCAAACCACAATTGAAAAGTACCTGAGATCGAGGAGAGTGAAGTGCTCTCCTGAGGAGAAATATTCACCCCCTCTTTAAATTTTATTAGAGGTCGTTTTCCTCGTCTTGAGCTGTCTGGGGTGTTGTTTGGGTGCGGTTTCGATTTACTTGCAGCGTCTTTGGTTTTGGGCCTAGGGAGGGCCCACTAGGCCCTTGTTTCTTTTTTTGGATTTATCCACTGTTCGTTCTCATTTTTGTTTTGATTGGTGATGTTTTATTGGCATTTTCAATTTCTGTGTAGAGTGCCTTTCAAGGATCATTTCTTTGGTGGTCCATCTAGCTAGGTATTTCATGGGCTGGCTTTCAGTTTCTAGTTCTCACCTCTTTCTCTGAGCTTTGCTTTCAGCTTAGGCAACTTCACTTCATTGTGTTGTGTTGTGGGGCTGGGAGCTTTTTGTTTCTCTGGTGCTAGGCACTTCTGTGCTCTCTTTTTTGGCCAGCCCTAAACAACCGATGTGTTGTAAACAACTGGTTGTACAGCTGGTCAAAGAGGAATGTCAGTCAACTAAACCTAATAAATGATTCAACTTAATTCTTCGACCTACACCTGTATTCAACCTTCCATACATGCATTTTTGACTATTTCAACTAGCCATACCACATGTCGACCAGTTAGTCACTTACAATGCACCAGCTGGTTAAGATGTTCCCCCTTTTTTGGGGTTTTTATTTCACCTCGGCAGTGGCCTGGGTGGAGGTAGCACCTTGGGTGGTGGTTTGGGTATTGGAAGCATTTTTTATGGTAGTCTCGGTGGTGGTTGGATGTTGTCCGGTGGTCATCTTGGTGCTGATTTCATTACCTACTTGGAAGACTTCACTTGTTTTGCTCAAGGAGTGGAGGTGGAGTTTTTGAAATTGACATGCCAAGAATTTTAAATTATTCTTCCATGGTTTATCTCACCATCCCTCCTTCCTCATATGGTGTGGTACATTGAGGAAGCAGTTTTGTTGACCGCCCAATGGCTCTCTCAAGTTGGGTTTTTGCAATCTTCTTATGGCATTCTTGGCTAGTAGTTTGATGTAGTGGCATCGCGTTCATCAATTTTGGATTGCATCTTTTTAGTTTTTGGGCTTTATTGTGCAGCTCCTGTCACCCATATGACAGTAACTTGTTTGGCTATTTCTGTAAACCATTGCTGAGACATTAAATTGCTATTATTATCTAGAGGTCATGGTAGCCAGTTATCTGCACATTTTAGAAATAAAAGGCCTCAAATCATGTATCTAAGAGTGGACACAGCTGGCAGCAATCAAAAGATTCTTTCTAATTTTTTCCTTCTTTATGGTTCGACATATTTAGAAATATCTGGCTATTTCTTTAGGCAACAAATTTATGTCTTTCTTTATTTCCTGCAAATCTCCGAGAGCTTTCATTGGATGGTTCTATTTTCTACATGTTGGGCGTTGTGGGGGTCGTTCCTTGATTGCAACATTATGTTTTGATTTTGTTTCTGTACACTTCAATGTGTGAAATCGTGGGCAGTTATGCTTAGTGGGCATCGATGGTTATTATCTTCTGCAGATTTCAAAATGGAGGAAGATTTGTATAGCCATTCGTATCTTGAGAAAGGTAGATCAAGAGCCGTGAAGATGAAAAAGGTCAATCATTTGGAGAGGGCAAAATTAGTTAGCTGCAATTATCTAAAGCACTTGAAGAGTCAAAGTCATGGGTCTATATATATGAAGGTCGATAGTATGCTAGAAGAATAAATCAATTGGAGAATAGCCGAATAGAAGTTAGAAGGATTTATGTATTGCTATAAGGCCATTTGTGTAGGCTGATTGATGCTATGGCATGTATTTTGTCTCTTAAATGGAATGATAAGAAATTGTTAGTGCACTTTGACTTCGTGTTGTTTATCCCCATTTTCCTGTCTTTGTGCTAGACTGAGTCAAGAATGTGCAGAAGATCTATTAACTTCCTATCATTGTGAAGGAACTGTGATCGTATTTTCTATCATTCATTCTGAATTTTACTTTGGCTTTGGTTTTTATAATAGGGTTTTGAATCTAAATCTGTAATCTCTCCTATCAAGTGGTATCAGAACATGGTTGGTCTTGAGTGCTAAGTAAATCGGCGAAGAGAGGCAACTTAGCTAGGACTACTGGGTGTGTTAAAAGTGTCAAGTTGTTATGTCTCGAGTAAACCCTATGAGAATTATTGCAGGAGAGAGGGGACCTGTAACTGCAGAGGGTAGAGGAGGCATGGAGGATTGATTACAGAGTGCAAGTTGGCAAAGTATTGCAGTAGTGAAGGAGATGAAGATTGTAGTTAGAAGACCCATTGTTATACCATCATGGGATAGATATTGGGATAGTGTGGAGAAGAGAAAGTTCAATGAGGAATTGCAAAAGATTTCAAGAAGAATGGATGCATTGGAAAAGTATTATTTTCCTAATACTGATGTGATTGCAGGAAAGAAGGAAGCAAAAGATCATGAGGCAGCAACAGACATAGAAGAAGCTAACAACAAGAATGCAGAGGATGTTGACGAGGACTGTGAACAATTTGGTAAGAAAGAAGATTATCCAATGACAAAAACTAGTGCAAATATTAATTCTCTGAATCTAGTAAGTTCATATTTTGATTGTTTTGATAATCCAGGAAAAGATGGTTCTCAACCTGATGATGGAAAAGATTTTGTTCCTATTTTCGTTTCTAACGATCGCAATTGTAGTGAGGATAAGGAGAAATTTGTGGTTGCAAAGGAGAATCTAGGAGTAGAGGAAATGTTCAATTTGGAAGAGTATTTGGAAGAAGAAAGTATAGAGTTAGTGAAGGTAGATGCAGTAGAGAAAGAAAGTGCAGAAGATTCAATGAAAGAACCAGAGGATGTAGAAGAGTCAGAAGACTTACTGTTATCAGAGAACATTGCAGAAATGAAAATTCTGGAGGCAATCTCTTTTACACAAAGTAAGGATGAGGTTTTATTTTCATTTGAGATAATACCAGTAGACAAGTCAGAATGATGGAGATTTGGAGTTGATAAGGAGAATCGAAGGTGGATGTATGCATAGAGAGAAAGAAGCTGACAAATGCAAACAACAAAATTTTGAAGGCAACAATGCAAGTATGGAAGTGTAGAATCAAGAAACTGGAAAGCAAGGAAAAAAAGTAGAAATGAAGTTTCCGTCATAGACCTCATGAGCAGGAGCTCATGATTTTTTCTACCTGGGGAGTCTGATGCAGTGGCATCACATTCATCAGTTTTGGATTGCATCTTTTCAGTTTTTGGGCTTTATTGTGCAGCTCCTCTCACCCATATGACAGTAAGTTGTTTGGCTATTTCTATCAAGCATTGCTAAGATATTAAATTGCTATTATTATCTAGAAGTCGTGGTAGCCAGTTATCTACAAATTTTAGAAGCAAAAGGCCTCAAATCGTGCATCTAAGAGTGGACACAGTTGCCAGCAATCAAAAGATTCTTTCTGATTTTTTCCTTCTTTGTGGTTCGACATATTTAGAAATATCAAGCTATTTCTTTAGGCAACAAATTTATGTCTTTCTTTATTTTCTACCTAGTTGTTTCATGGCGACCTCCATTTTCTACAAATCTCCAAGAGTTTTTATTAGATGGTTCTATTTTCTGCATGTTGGGCATTGTGGGGGTCGTTCCTTTATTGCAGCGTTATTTTTTAATTTTGTTTCTATAGACTTCAATGTGTGAAATCATGGGTAGTTATGCTTAGTGGGCATCAACGGTTATTATCTTCTGTAGATTTCAAAATGGAGGAAGATTTATATAGCCATTCGCAGCTTGAGAAAGGTAGATCAGGAGCCATGAAGATGAAAAAGGTCGATCATTTGGAGAGGGCAAAATTAGTAGCTGCCATTATCTAAAGCACTTGAAGAGTCGAAGTCGTGGGTCTATATAAATGAAGGTCGACAGTATGCTGGAAGAATAAATTGATTGGTTAGAAGGATTTATGTATTGTTGTAAGGCCATTTGTGTAGGCCGATTGATGTTATGGCATGTAATTTGTCTCTAGAATGGAATGATAAGAAATTGTTAGTGCACTTTGACTTCATGTTGTTTATCCCCATTTTCCTGTCTTTGTGCTGGACTGAGTCAAGAATGTGCAGAAGATCTATTAACTTCCTGTCATTGTGAAGGAACTATGATTGTATTTTTGTCATTCATTCTGAATTTTGCTTTGGCTTTGGTTTTTATAACGGGCTTTTGAATCTAGATCTGTAATCTCTCCTATCACAGTTTCTTCATGCTCGTGGTCTTTATGAGATGGAAGTTTTTGCTGAACATGATTTGAACTTCCATGTCTTCTCGTGGCATAGGTTGGGTTGAAGTAATGGTACTCATGAAGGCTTTCCAACTAATGGTACTTAAGGGTTTCGAACGGCCTTTCTATTTGAGACTTGGTGTGGTAGGTAATCCAACGGCCGTCTCAAAATCATTTAAATCTCTTTAGATATTTATTCCAGCAGATTTTGTCAAATGGTCATTTCAATGGATTGCCAGCTCCTTTTCCTTCTCAACGGTCTTCTTCGTGTTAGTATTTTGGATCTTTTATATGGATTTCAAAGGATTCTCTATTAGTCTTATGTATTTTGGATCTTTTATATTAATAAAATTTGTATGGGTGCTCCGCACCTTTTTTTATTTGAAAAGAAAGTTGTGGCTCCTAGCTATTGGAAAGTAATTATCATCATGAAAATACACTCGAGGGCAATTAGTAATAAAATGTGCAATGAAAATACACTCTAAGGTAACTAGTAATAAAATGTGCAATTTAAAAAGTAAATAATGTTGATTTTAGTAGCTAGGTCAGATCCCTTCTAGAGACCGACCTAGTCATGAAATGCTGAATGGCCTACCGGCCTTAGCATTTTGAGATCTCAGATTGTATTATCTAGTTAATGCAGGCCCCAATTGGGTGAACTCACCATTCTATGTATCTTGAAATTACAAATAGGTTAGGACCTATTTCAAATGTAACGTATATGTAATTTGGCACCAAAATGTTTTTGCGATCTCATATAAATGAAGAGTGACTGGCAGTCACAATGTACAACAATCACTTACCAAATTATGCCCTATGAAATCTAATCAATCAACAATCTACTACAAGCACAGTGAAAGGGCTCCATCATTGGTTGAACCATTCGACAGGTTCATCAGTTCAATGGTTCAACAAGTTCATCGAGCTCCACTGGTTCAAAGGTTCAATAGTGAAGGGCTTTGCCGATGGTTGAATTGGTTCAACGGTTCAACGGTTCGACGGGTTCAAAGGTTCGATAGTGCAAGGGTTCCGCTAACAGTTGAACTGGTTCAATGGTTCGACGGTTCAACTGATTCAATGGTTTAAAGGGTTTGATGATTCAAGAAGTTCAAGGGTTCGATAATTCAAGAAGAGGCCATGTTGTATTTTGATATCTATGTTTCATGCCTTAGCTGGGCAAAGTTGTAATCTATTTTTGCTCTTAATATAAATCAGATCTGAGATTTTCTTGCTGGGTTTTTCACCTCCAAGAGGGAGGTTTTCCCAGGGTATATGTGTGTTATGTGAGCATTTATGTTTTATTGTTTCTTACTGTCAATCTGAATATTAAAATTAACATGGTATTAGAGCTAGGTTCAAATTAGTATAATCATATTTGCAGTATTCAGTTATTTACATTCTGCTCTTATCATTAATGATCAGATAAAATGGCTCACAGTCTTAGGGTTGAAGACAGATTGGATGGGGCTTCCAATTTCACATCATGGAGAGTCTGCATCATGCTTGCGTTGAATGAAAATGACCTTGCAGACTTTGTGACCAAAGAATCTTCTGAGCCTGAGGCATAAGGAGAAAAGACCCAATGGAGGAAGAAAGATCTTCAAGCTCAGAAGATCTTAATTGATTCAGTAAAAGATCACAATGTTCTCATCATCTCCAAGCTAAATACAGCAAGCAAAATGTTCAGAACCTTGGAGGAGATGTATGAAATCAACAACACTAGTCGTGTTCTAGCTTTGAAGCAGCAGCTTCATCACATCAAGATGGCTAAAGGTGAATCTGTCATGGCTTACTTCATGAGGATTTTTGATTTGAGAGATCAGCTCTCATCTATTGGAAAGATTGTTGATGAAAATGATTTAACTATGCTAGCCCTCAATGGTCTTCCAGCATCTTGGGAATCCTACATTCAAGGAATTAGTGCAAGAGCTGATCTGCCCAAGTTTGACAGATTAAGGGCTGACTGTATCTAAGAAGAGTCTCGACTAGCTGCTAGAGGAGTTATAAAAAACACTCATGAAGACAATCATGTCCTTGCTGCCCAGTCTTTCAAGAAGAAAGGAGGCTATTGGAAGAAGAACAATTTCAAGAGGAATAGAGATCAAAGGTCTAATCCATCTCATGATTTGAAGAAAAAGAAAAAGGACCTGTCTCACATCAAGTGCTTCAGGTGTAACAAATTCAGTCACTATGCAAGGGACTATTTATCCCAGTCTAAGCAACAAGGAGCAAACTTAAATGAAGTCTCAAATCAGTCTAATACTGAAGACTTCCTTTTCATTTCTGCTTTGTCAAGCAATGTACCCTTGAAGACAGTGATACTTGGCTGATTGATAGTGGTGCATCTAGACACATCACTGGCTATCGAGAGCACCTCTTAGATTTAATGGAGAAAGAGTCTAATCTTAATGTGGTTATTGGTGATGATGCTCGCTATTCTATGAGAGGTTTTGGTACTACTTCCCTTAATTTAGATTCTAGAATTTCTCTTCACCTCAGTGATATTTTGTTTGTGCCAGTAATCAAAAGAAACCTTATCTCCATATCAGCACTAGAAGATAAGGGTTATCAGATTGCATTTTCTGAGGGAAGGGTGCTTGCATGGCCTAAGAAGTCCAGCATCAAATCAGCTTGTGTTATTGGGAATAGGTATGAGAGCCTATATAAGCTTTCAGCACGTCCAGTTCAAGCTCTCATTCATAAAGCACTGGAGTCAAGCGAGCTATGGCATAGAAGACTTGGACATCTTCATTTCCAAGCCCTTCCCACACTTGAGAAGATAGTTAAAGGTATGCCTAAACTTAGTCATATTCATGATAATACATGCAAAGGTTGTGCTATGGGTAAGAACACTAAGAGTCCATTTCATCAAAGTGAAAGTAGGTCTAAAGAGAAATTAGCTCTTGTGCATTCTGATTTATGTGGACCTATGTCTGTTGCTTCCGCAAGTGGATTCTTGTATTTTGTAATCTTTATAGATGACTACTCTAGGAAAACTTGGATTTACTTTCTCAAATCAAAAGAATCTGATGAAGTTCTAAGTAGATTCAAAGAATCTAAAGCTTTAGCTGAAAATCTATCTGGTAAAAGAATTAATGTTTTAAGGTCTGACAATGGAGGTGAATACACCTCGGGTAGTTTTCATGATTTTTGTGTTGAGGCAAGGATCAAGAGGGAGTTTTGTGTTCCCTACAACCCTTAGCAAAATGGGGTTGCAGAAAGAAAGAACAGATCCATAGTTGAGGTAGAAAAATCTATTATTCATGATCAGGATTTGGAGACTTTCCTATGGGCCGAAGCATCTAGGACTGTTGTCTACATTTAGAATAGATGCCCTCACCATGTATTGAAAGATATGACTCTAGAAGAAGCATTTTCAGGGATCAAACTTGATATCAGTCACTTAAGGATCTTTAGGAGTCCAGTATATCTCCATGTACCCAAAGAGAAGAGAACCAAGTTGGAACCTTCTGGCAAAAGAGGCATTCTTGTGGGCTACAATGAAACATCCAAAGCATTTAGAATTTACATTCCAGGTAAGAAGTTTATTGAGGTTAGTAGAGATGTCACTTTTGAAGAAAATATTGCACTCAAAAGATCTAAAGGCTCAAGTTTAGAGATTGACAATGAAGTCCATGATAACCATCAAGACATGGATATTGAGCATGATACTGAGATTCAGAGAGAGTCTACAGAATCTAAAAATCATGATGATCCAAGTGAACCTTTGGATCCTACAGATGGGCCTAGGGACATTATCATGAGTAAGAAGAGACCTCTCTGGATTTAAGAGGCAAAAAAGTTTGCAGCTCCAAGTGGCACACTTAGAGAAAGAAGGAGACCTCAGAAATTCTCAAACTATGTTGCATTGATGTGCAATCTCATTGAGACTGAACCTTCCAGCGTTGAAGAGGCCATGAACCAATATACATGGAAGAATTCTATGGATGAAGAATATCAGTCTATCATTAAGAATGATATTTGGGATATTGAGCCTAGACCCAAAGGTAAGTCTGTTGTATCTTCCAAATGGTTGTTTAAGATTAAACATGCTGCTGATGGAAGTATTGAGAAATACAAAGCTAGATTTGTGGCTCATGGCTTCTCTCAGAAAGAAGGCATAGATTATGAGGAAACCTTTGCCCCTATTGCTTGATATACTTCCATCAGGACTATCATTGCTATTGCCGCAACTAAGGGATTGAAGTTGCCTCAGATGGATGTAAAGACAACCTTCCTCAATGGTGTTATTAAAGAAGAGGTCTACATTAAGCAACCTGAAGGCTTTGTGATCCATAAAAAAGAATCTCATGTATGCAGATTGAAGAAAGCATTATATGGCCTTAAGCAGGCCCCCCATGCTTGGTATGAAAGAATTGATAAGTACTTGGTAAGCCTAGGATTCTATAAGAATGATGTTGATCCTAACCTTTACTTTAAGGTATTCAATGGTGAAATGTTGATTTTGGTTTTATATGTTGACGATCTATTCCTAACTGGAGAAGATCATCTCATTCTTAGATGTAAGGAAGAACTGATTTCAGAATTTGAAATGAAAGATCTAGGTCTCATGCATTTCTTTCTAGGGTTAGAAGTATGGCAAAGACCCAATGAAATTATTCTAAGTCAAGGAAAATATACCATTGATATTTTGAAGAGATTTGGAATGCTAGATTGTAAACCTATGCCTACTCCTATGGAAACTAACTTAAAGAAGTTGAGTGAATCTGCAGCTAGGTCTGATCTTGTGAATCCCACTTAATATAGGCAGCTGATTGGATCCTTGATGTATCTAGTTAACACTAGACCTGACATTTGCTATGCAGTGAGTGTCCTCAGCCAGTTTATGTACGAACCAAGGCAGATTCATCTTGTTGTAGCCAAGCATATCTTGAGATATTTGTGTGGTACAGTTGGATATGGATTGAAGTACTCTTCCAACACAGTCATTACCTTGGAAGGCTATTCGAATTCTGATTCGGTAGGAAGTGTCACTGATAGAAAGAGCAGTTCTGGAGTTTACTTCAGCTTGGGATCCGCCATGATATCTTGGTGCAGTATAAAATAGTCTTCAATAGCATTGAGTACTGCCGAAGTAGAATATATTATAGCGTGTGTGGCATCTTAAGAAGCAGTGTGGCTTTGAAAACTCCTTGCAGGTTTGTTTGGACAACCCTGGGAGCCTACAATTATTCACAGTGATAACCAGAGCTGTGTGAAGCTCTCTGCCAATCCTGTGTTTCATGATAGATCAAAGCATGTGAAACTCAGTATCACTATATCTGGGATATGTTGTAAAGGAATGCTATTCAGCTGAAGTACATCAACACTGATGAGCAAACAACATATGTTCTCACCAAACCCCTTGCTCAAGTGAAGCTTGCATATTTTTGAGACAAGCTTGGAGTTGTGGAGAATGAAGCTCTAGCTGAGAGGGAGTCTCAGCATTAGTGATACATTATACTGTATCTTCCACCCTCTGCGAGTAGCCATGGTGGATCCACCCTCAGCAAGTAGGCATGGTGGTAATGCACTCTTCTCTGGGAGAAGTTTGAGGTGAAAGCCCTCTTCCACCCTCTGCGAGTAGGCATGGTGGAGCCACCCTCTGCAAGTAGGTATGGTGGATATCATGAGAGAAATTCCATGATGTACTTGTTCACCCTTTGGGAGTATCTATGGTAAACATCATGAGGAGATGACAATAAGCACTTATGTTTTCATCCATGGGAGTAGCCATGATGTTAGTCACTATGTGACTTGATCCTTATGAAGGAATCCTTCCTAGCTAAGAGGGAGTGTTGATTTTGGTAGCTAGGTCAGATCCCTTCTAGAGATTGACCTAGTCATGAAATGATGAATGGCCTACCGATCTTAGCACTTCGAGATCTCAGATTGTATTATCTGATTAAGGCAGGCCCCAATTGGGAGAACTCACCATTCTATATATCTTGAAATTACAAATAGGGCAAGACCTATTTCAAATGTAACGTATATGTAATTTGGCGCCAAAACATTTGTGCGATCTCATATAAATGAAGAGTGACTGGCAGTCACAATGTACGGCAATCACTTACCAAATTCTGCAATGCAAAATCTAATTGATTAGTGATCTACTACAAGCACAGTGAAAGGGCTCCGCCGTTGGTTGAACTATTCAACAGGTTCATCGGTTCAATGGTTCAACAAGTTAATTGAGCTCCACTGGTTCAAAGGTTCAATAGTGAAGGGCTCTACCAATGGTTGAACTGGTTCAATGGTTCAACGATTCGACGGGTTCAAAGGTTTGACAGTGCAAGGGTTATGCTGACAATTGAACTGGTTCAACGGTTCAATGGTTCAACTAATTCAATGGTTCAAAGGGTTCGATGATTCAAGAAGTTCAAGGGTTTGATAATTCAAGAAGAGGCCATGTTGTATTTTGATATCTATGTTTCATGCCATAGCTGGGAAAAGTTGTAATCTATTTCTGCTCTTAATATAAATCAGATCTGAGATTTTCTTGCTGGGTTTTTCACCTCCAAGAGGGAGGTTTTCCCAGGGTATATGTGTGTTATGTGAGAATTTATGTTTTATTGTTTCTTATTGTCAATCTAAATATTAAAATACACTCAAGGGCAATTAGTAATAAAATGTGCAATAAAAATACACTCTAAGGTAACTAGTAATAAAATGTGCAATTTAAAAGGTAAATAATGAAATGAAGTAAAGTAAATATTGCATTCATCAAAATATTAGAATTCTTTTTCAATAAAACTTTTCCTAAAAGCATGTATAAAGAACCTACTATCACTTATGTGCTCATAATATGATAAAATGAAATCTCTAGTCTAAATTCAAGCTTGTCCATATCTATCCAATGCAAAATATATGAATAAGCTACACTTGAGTTATGAAGTACATGTGTAGCAGTAGTAAGAATTGAAGGCAATATCTTTCATAAGTTGCATGGGGGAAATTATCATTATAAGTTGTAGCAATGTCATGTGATGGATTGAGAGAAAATAATACTAATCACATTAGTAATCATCTCTAAATTAATTGTTATATATGTCATTGTGTTGAATATAGGGTGAACATCATAATGAGAATATTAAAAATAAATTATTTCAATTTAAATTAACCCGTGATAAACAATAAAATATTAATGAAATGAAGGATAAGAAAACATAAATACATACCATATGAAAATCCGATATACATGGAGAAACCATGAGAAACCATTATGGCAAAAAAACTCCACCACCAGTGAGACTTGAGCTTGTATTAATTGGATTAAAAGTGTCAAAAATACAATCAAGTTGTAACTTTTCCTCACAATAATTTGGAAGCATAAGAGTACATGCAATAGAACCTTACAAAACCTGTATCTCATGTGTCCTTAATTTAGAAATATCAAAACCAAGAAACCAACTGGTATCCCAAAATATGAGTCAAAACCATGAACCATAACAAAATACCAATTCCCCAAAGTTTTAGTCAAGCAACTAAAAATAGAAATCAAATCCTCTTAGCCCTCTCTTACACAAATTCTATGATAACATCAAACTAAACAATTTTTCAAATCTAGGAACTCTATGAGGGATAACAATTAGTTGTCATAATACCCAAATTGGAAAGATGCAGCTTCATAACTCCCAAATTTGACCTTTTCAATGTAACCTCCATATTTGATGCCTTCTTCAACAATATCTAAGGTATCCTATAGAATAAATAGTAAATAAATAATATCCCACCCTCGCATAGACATCAAAATTTTCCCACTCTATGAAGTTTTGAGATTATAGCTTATTTATAACCTTCATAATTAAATGCAATTAACAAGGCTTGAGATTTGGGAGGTCAATAGTAAACCTAATCTCAACACACTGTAAATATTATCATACATTATTCATTAGTGAAATTTATGGAGTTCTATGCTTTATTGATGTGGATCTACTAGTTTTATTCACCTTTTCTTTAGTATCCATCTTATAAAACTTGGGTCTACTCAGCTATTCAGACAAGCCATGAATTCTTCCTCTCAACTTGAAGTAAGACCATAGAGGAAAAAATGATGTTGCAAAGAAAACAAGCAAGGAGATATTATATGTAGATGTAGTAGTAAAGTGTCTATAAAAGATAGTCTAACCTAGAGTGCTCTAAATCATATTAATATTTTAGGGATTCTATAATTATCTTCATATCCTAATAATGACTTACATGAGAGGTTTATATTTACATGTACATTTTATTGAATTCAATGTTTTTAGTGCACATAGTATTTGGTTGATGGCTAATTATTGAAATTCCTAGCTTTGCAACAAGAATTTTTGAATTAGGAGTAAAATGGGGCACATGTACTTGATCACACTTAGTTTAAAAAGATATAAATGGGGATTGATATAGGTTAAGGTGATATGTAGTGGCATTTTGTTGATGGATTATGAGATAGGGGTTGGTTTGTGCGCTAAATAAATAAAAGTGAAAACTATAACAATATATTCATAGCAATTATGTAAATTAGTGTAATAATAAGATGTAAAAGTGTAAAGTATGCATTTTTACCACTTCAAATAATATAAGAAACTATATGTGAATGGTGAAACATTAAATTATATGATGGCATTATTAAGACATATTAGTTATTTTCTTAAACATTGTTAGATAATAACAAAACAAGGAATATTATAGATGAAAACTTATGACATTATTAAATAATCTAATTGAACATATAACTACAATATTCTTTAAAATCTAATTATATTGTGACCCTTAAAATAAACAGTTCTTTAGAATGTATACTAAACAAATAAATTTATTTAAGATTGTGGTAGGCTTACAAACTCTCCATCTTTATCAATTGGTGTTTTAGCAACAAAAATGGCAAGAGGAGCAATGTTTGTTAGGAAATTCTCAATAATATTAATTGTGACAATAATATTTGTAGTGGGAATGATGGTTTCAGCCTAGCAATCTCTCCAATGCTATGAGACATCCACTGGTGCAAAAACGTGTATTGGAGAATATAAGTGTTGCTAGTTTGACTACTGGACGAGGACTATTGAGCATCTAGAAAGCGGGGTATTCTTTCTCTCAAAGATAATATAAATAAGGGGACATGGATGTCTCAATCTTCCTGTATTTAAACACTTAATAAGTGTCACTTTTCTTCTTTAATAGTATGAGTGCATTATCTTTAATGGTAATGTCTCGATTTTTAATAACAGTAATGTTTTCTTCCATTTCTTAATCTAAGTCCTCACTTAAAGAAGTGATGTTTTGGACTCATATTATGATAGCATGGGAACATATACATTTTGAAATGGTTCTAATACCTTTCAATCTAGCATCAACGTTTGACTAAGTAATCATTATAATTTGTAAAGTTTATTAATCATAATAAAATGTAACATCAAAGTTTAATAAAATAATTATTATAATATATAGATTTTCTTGATCATAATAAAATGTTATAATTATGTAGGGATTGCCTATTAATTTATTTTTTCATATTTTTTAGTTTTAATATTATTTAAATTATTTTTTTATATATTATATGCATTAGTTCATTTAATTAAATTGTTTTAAGATGATGTGCAGGTGGTTACCACCTTTTCTCAAACAAATAAAAAAATAAAAATCATTTAATTATATATTATAAATTATAATTCTTCATTTTCTTATAAATTTATATGTTCAAATATTTAAAATAATAAAAAAATATTTTAAACTGTCGATGTTGGGAGAAAGTAATATTATATGGCCTACTCAGAAGTAACGTACTCCACACAGAAATAACATCAATTTATCAATTCATCTGACTCTGTTTGTCAAGGATTCCGAACCGCATTTATTCATAGTAAGCTACTCATCGTTAGTTAAGCGACTAAATCCTTCTAGTAATTGTCTGTAGCCACTAAGATTTTGGATTACAAGAAAGGCAGGCAGCTTCAATTCTTGTGGAAATTTTAACCATTTCCATGTTATTTGATGAAAGTTTGCAAAGATTCTAGGTTTTAAAGTGGAAGTATTGCAAATCTATCAAAATTGGCTATTCTTAAAGGCTGTTCTTAAATATCATCCACTTCAACAATCAAAGGTTAATTTTGGCCAATAAAAATAGGACAAATATTTAACACTTTTTATTGTGAATGAGATGTAAAATTGTTATTGATTGTATGACCATTGAAGTGGATGATATTTAAGTAGAGTGTTTAAATATCATCCATTTTAATGGTCAAATACTCAATAGTAATTTTATACCTCATTCACAACACAAAGTGGTGAATATTTATCCTATTTTTATTGGTCCAAATTAACCTTTGACTGTTGAAGTGGATGATATTCTTTTTATTGGTCCAAATTAACCTTTGACTGTTGAAGTGGATGATATTTAAGAATATCATCCACTTCAACAGTCAAAGGTTAATTTGGACCAATAAAAATAGGATAAATATTCACCACTTTGTGTTGTGAATGAGGTATAAAATTACTATTGAGTATTTGACCATTAAAATGGATGATATTTAAACACTCTACTTAAATATCATCCACTTCAATGGTCATACAATCAATAACAATTTTACATCTCATTCACAATAAAAAGTGTTAAATATTTGTCCTATTTTTATTGGCCAAAATTAACCTTTGATTGTTGAAGTGGATGATATTTGAGAACAGCCTTATTTAAATAGAATGATCAAAATCTGCACAAACTTATTATAACTTTTGCAACCTTCGAATTATGAAGACATGATATTTCAATTCAGACAAGTTTGGCAGTGATGATGAAAACTATCCTAACGAATAGTTGCTATGTAATTTGTAAAGAAGACAAAGTTCTATCCTTATTGAGAAAAAATTCAAAAAAATCAATGGTGTAGTGGTAGGAGTTTACCCATCCTGTTGAAGATTTAGTCTTTAGGTTATATGTAGGCTTTTATATAACTGCAGTTGTGTGGCATATATGATTATATTTATTTGTTTCTGCAAATCTTTTTGTATCAATTTACTTTTAACAATAGAAAACGTTAATAAGCTGTATTTGATCTTTGTTCTTAGGTTTGATGTGTTTGGTGATTATTAGAATTATAGTATAGCGGTATTTATTGTTATTATTAACATTAAAATATTATTATATTGATTGATTAAACTTTGACGCCAGATTACTGTATACCTAAACCATTTCTCAAATTATAGTCTCATGCTCTCACACCTATAAGAACATTACTTCTAGATGAGAACGCAGATTAAAAGAGAAAAAATCAATTACAGTTTTAAAAATATCAGAACATCACAAATTAAAGACAAGAGAAAGATACTATTACATAAGAAAAAAAGGTAATATTATAATGCATACATACCATGAAGACACAGATTTTGCATGACTGTATTTGAGCTTTGCGTGCTGAAACCAGAATTCTCACACCTGAAACTATCATCACCATAAACATTACGAGGCGTTTTCTTGCAAACATTATTCCCCTTACCATTTTCGCTCCTAAGACAACCAAGTCAAGAAGATAGGGAGTTTGTATATCTATTATGGCTTTAAATAAGTGGAGATGTACATTGTAATACCCGGGCCAATTATTTTAAGGGTAGATTCGAGTAAGACGGCGGACAAGGATGCGTTAATAAAGCTATAGGTTTTCCTTGATTTTAACACCTCGAAAATGGATACATTGGCTAATAGCTGTTTGCCGGCATTGGAAATAACAAAAAAACTCCTAATAATGCCATTATATAACATAAAGGTCTTTCTCTCCAGCTCAGTATTTCGCTTTCCAACCTAAGGCTTTTCAAGCATTTTGTTGTTACAGTTGGAAGGTATATTGTGGCAATCTTTCTTTCCTGTGCATTTAAATTAATTTTTGCTTCATTTGCCAATTAAAATTGTTTATTGTCATAAACAACATTTAAGAAATATTAGTGAAACTTTGGATGGAAATAAAATAGTTATAAAGTTAGTTTAGAGCATTTCGGAGGAATAATATGCAATCGAATATGTAATTACACTCTATATTAACAAGAGATGAGGTTGTTTAATCTAAATTAGATCTTGAATATTTTAAGATAGAAATGATTGAAATGTTGAGATGGATTTAGGCTAGCTAAAAATTGAATTGATGTGGATTTTGATATTGAATCTATTGATGTTGAGGTGTATTGTTTATGATAGATTCAATCAAACCCTCCATTCACATATACTTTTCAAGGACATAAACTAAGTCAAGTAACTTCTCTTTTAAGAGGACTTAGCTATAGGTTTGGTGTCACTTTGAGATGATAAGGAAAGTTGGAACGTATTGATAAATTTGTTAAACCCTAATCTGATTAAGCCTTAAACCCTAATTATATCTAATTGTATATAGATAGATGAAACACGACAAATGATCACACAGGAAGGCACTAAATGTAGATTAGAAAAATATTAGGATTTGGA
Organism: Cunninghamia lanceolata; assembly: GCA_027924645.1. Lineage (NCBI taxonomy): Eukaryota > Viridiplantae > Streptophyta > Pinopsida > Cupressales > Cupressaceae > Cunninghamia > Cunninghamia lanceolata. The sequence continues at coordinate 2,674,951 of BSBN01000892.1, forward strand.
TTCCAAAAAGAAAAAACTTTAGGGACACTGGGGCGGGCACCCTAGTCTAACATGCCACTTTTTCTGAATATCTGAAATAGTGAGGTGATATAGACAGCAACCTACTTAAGAGTTTTTGACAACAGTAATCAGGAGGACACAGGGGCTAGTGCCCTTGTCCAGAAAGGAATATTCTCTGCTATTTTTTTCAGATGCTGACTCTTTATCTTTTACTTTGATCTCCTGTAACTCTTGTGTGCAAGATCCTACACCTGTAACCTACAATTACAAGAGAGGGCTTGGGGGTTGTGGTGTTTAGGAGCTTGCCTTAGTCAAGCCCCAGAATGGATTCAATCCTTCCAACACCATTGTTAGATAGAGTGTGTGTCATTGCGGGATAAAGGCAAAATCAAATGATAAGATAGATTGATTGAAACACATAATAGATATCCTCATGGAGATGAAGTGCCTTCAAATCATAAGGAGATGAGTTGATGGAGCTAAATCTACAACAAACACATACAAACACAATACAATTCTACTCACCAATATATTGAATGCCTTGTTGGTTAATAGTTTTGTCACTACAAAAACACACTTTGATTTGCCCAATAGGCATCAACAAAAAGACACTAACAAATGGAGTAATCATTATGGATGCAACGATTATCCTCTGTGTTTGAGAGGGGCAGCTCCCTCATATGATGGGGGTTTTAAGATTTTAGAGTGCCTTTAACCAGATGGTACAAAAATGCAATAAAAAGGAAGAGAGAAAGATGAACAAAATAGAAGGAGAAATCTGCGTATGAGCATAGGCACACAACACAAATTTCCACTATAGAAAGAAGTAAAATACTAACAACAAAGGCACACAGTCCTTCAATAACACCTGCAAATCAAGAGTATGTAGAAGGGATTATAACAGATAAAAATGATGAATTACCATAAGAACAATTAGCCTCTATGAAGAAACCATGGACATAAGAACACAATTTTTCATTAAAGTGAAATTCAAACTAGAGCTCAAAGTCTCCCACAACCCCTTTCTATAGAAAAATGAATAATAAGTTTCCTTCCAAAAATTACACTAATCGAGTCTCACTCATATATCAAAGTACAAAGGGGATCATAAATTTGGCCAGCCCAAAAGATATAGAAAATAGAATTAAACATCTAGTCACTATACACCTACAGCTGTCACAAGAGCTCCTAGTTGAACAACCAAAGATCCTTTACAATGATTACAAATCCAGTTTTATAGAACTCCTTAGATGGAAGCCCAAAAGCCATCCATTCACACCAAGAAATTAGAAAAAAAGGAAAACAAAGAGTCATCGATGAGTCTTCACATTTTACCCTAGCTTATGAATATCATAAACTACTTCCAAGTACAAAAATATCTTCACAACCAGGTGTCGGACACCACTTAGTCTTTCTATTGTCTTCGACATATGGTCTAAGAAGGTGAAGCATACACTTGATCTTATCTTCATCAGGAACCAAAGGAAGAACCATATCCTCACCACTAACAGCATCGCATGATCTATCGAGGCATCATAGAACCATCATTGATCACAGTATGAATGTAACCTACCCAATATGTTACAAAATTGATGGCCACAAGTAGTAGCTCTCATTCTTTGACAAGCATAAGTCTCAAAGTATATACCACATGTCAACTCTTTTACATCTAGTCGTATTCTAGAGGCTCTTCATATGGGTCCAACTGTATCTATTATATCTGAATGCATGGAAATGCTGCAAGTTAGGTTGGTTCCATAAATCAACTTGAGATGGAGGTGATGTTCATGGAATGACTCCTTCATAGGCTTTGAACTAGCACTATCAAGTTCATTATTCTTGGGATCCATCATTGTCAATCATGCTTGAATACCAAAAGCATTCCCATTTATAAGATCTACATTATACTACACAGCCTGATAGAGAAAATATGACAAAGGTTGTGAAAATTGAATTTACACCACAGTTGCATTTGCTTGAAAGCTCATAACATTTCTGTTTTGGCACAAAGGTTACTACTGTCATCGTGCTTTACATTTGCATATTGGTTGCCAAAGCATTTTCAACTATAATATCTAAAAGAAATCTACATTCTTCTTATACTTTGATGTGTTTCCATCATACTTCAATGTTTTTTTTTCAAGATTTCTACTTGATGCAGGTTGGGATGCATTGGCACAAACTCAAGAAAACTGTAACCCTACCAGTGGTTTACTTTCCTTCAAGGGTTCTTAAAACTTTTTAAAACTATTTTGTAGCATCCCTGGATCATTACATGCTATTTAGAAAGATTTATTCCTTTTATCCAGCAGTGGCTTTTGATTTCGACGTATCCAAATCTCATCATCACTGCATAAAGAAACAATAACTTGCTCTGAAAGCTCTTGGATTAGTGCTAATAAGAAAATGATGACAAAGGTTTGAAAGATGGAGTTACACCTGTCAATTGCATTTGCATGGAAAATTCTAAACTTTTTCAAACAAATCCATCTATGGCTCCTTTGATGATATTTAGCAATTTACAATCATATGCATTATTCCTACTTTATGATAGGTGTGCCAGCGAGGAGAGAATGGCATTTCAACTTCTGAAAGCTTTGAGCTTTTTTAGTAGATCTGTTTTGAGCAAATCCCATGATCTATCAACTCCAACATTTCCATCTTTATTATCTCGCAAAAATTTGTCTCATTGTGCTATTTGTATGAGTGCTAACAAACCAAGTTCCAAAACATCTAGCAAGAATTCTACTCCCATTATAGTTTGATGGTGGTCAATGCTATGCTTGAAGGCTCTCAGTCCAGTACATTAGGATACTGGTAATGATTTCAGTTATAGGCTTATACATACTGATCGTAGCTACCTTGAATACCGCTGCTCTTTCTGTTGGAAAGAGACACTTCTAGGCATGTCAGTTGTTGTCATTTATGGCAACTAAATCCATCTTACACATCCACATTACATCAATGAATCATACTAGAAGTCAGAGTGAAGATTTGTCTAAGTCTAGGTAGTTAGAAATAGAGCATGTGATAGGGTCCAGTATCTTGGTCTAGATCTCTTTGGTGGTAAATCACAGTGTGCTATGGATCTGAGGGAGTGATAAGGATTGTTAGGATTATCTAAATCTAGAAATTTATCCTTCGTTGAGAAAGGATTCAAAAGTTATAAGCATCTGAGTATCGGGTTCCAGTTAGTCAGTACAGTCAGAAGAAGACAGGCCAACCTATTTGATCTTGGTCCGGATGAAGAAAAGTTGTTGGTTAAGCAATTTGTGATAATCAATGGTATTGGCCGACATGATTGATGATTTGAGAGCACAAGTTTTTGTTCTATGTTGTTTGTGCATGGATTCAACCGAAAGAGTAGAGTTATTAATAAATGTTCTAAGTTTTCTTAAAGCCAACTATAGTTGATTGAATTTCTTGATGCAGATATATATAGCCAATGGATTCGAGTGTTTTGGTGTGTGTGTGTATGGTGTGGTGATGGAGTAAGTACGAAGGTGAAGATCTAAGCTCAGACTATGGCCAAAGAGTGAAAGAGGGAAAAATAAGGAGGAAGTGTGTAAGATCAGTATTTTGTGCTTAATTGGAACTAAACTTTTGCATTGGTAGATTCTATTCATCAGTTCAAATATTCTATAATCTTCTTGTAATCATTTCTTGTAGGCAGTGAGCCCAAAGGCATGTGCCTTCCCATTTGTAATACTTTTAATAGAGTATAAATTATTTTGGGTTAACCCCCACCATGGTTTTTCCCTTAGCTAGGTTTCTACGTAATAATCGTGGTGTTCATGTGTTATGATCTTTCTATTTCTACTCTTATGTTCATGCTTCTTTCTATTGAATATATATGGTGAATTAATAAGGAACATAGTAATAAGTTTTGCAAAACACTGATTCACCCCCCTCTCAGTGTTCCTTAATTTCAACAATTGGTATCAGAGTAAGGTTCCTTGGAAGAAGCTTAATAGCTTGAGGAAGATCTGGGAAGGAGTCTCAATAGGTTCACTCAGAGAACAACTTCAATTGGCTTTAGAAGATCTTGATCAATCCAAAGAAGAAGTAAGTGAACTAAAAGAGAACATTAAAGATGTTGATGATTACATTAAGATGTTAAAAGAAAAACTAAAAAAATTTATGGAAAAGAGGAAGGAGCTACTTCAACAGCTACCTAATCTTACTGAAGAAAATGGCATGAATGAGGCTTTGGGAGAAAAGACAAAAGAATGTGAGAAGATGAAAAAAGAACTTTCTATTCTAAAACATGAGATGGAATCTGGGGTGATGAGGCTAACCAAAGAAATTGAGGAAAGGAAGAAAACTGAAGAAGACCTGAATCAAACTCTGAAGGAAAGAACAAAAGAATGTTGTAGAATGGACATAACAATTGGGCACCTAAAATCTGATCTACAAGAATGCAGATATAATGAGGAGGAACCTAAAAGGGAAATTGTTATTCTCAAACATGACCTAGAAGTTGCAAATGAATATAAGGAGAAGTTCAAGATAAGCTTAGCTTAACTTGAAGTGCTCCTTGAGAGTCAGAAGAAGACCAATGATAAGCATGGTTTGGGTATGAGAAAAGTGAAATCTCTAGATCTAGACAAAGAAATTCTCAATCAAGAAATGGTAGAAACAGACATAGAAGACCTCTGATAATATAGCCCAATGCTCAAAGGTATCGATATTTCAATGAAAATTGTTTTAGTTGCAATAAATTTCATCATAGAGCTACTCAGTGCAAAAGAAGAATAAATTAAAGTGGTCCATCCTTCTCCAATCAATGCTTCAAGTGTAAGAGGTATGGTCATAGATCCAATGAATGCAGAAGTATGATAATCATTAACTCTAACAATAGAGGAAATGGCAATTCTTTCAATTGCAAATGCTTTGCATGCAATAGATTTGGACATATGGCTAATTAGTACAGATTAAGAGGACATCAATTAAATGGGCAAAGAAATGTTGTGTGCTTCAATTGTAACCAATCTGGTCATATTGAAAGATTATGTACAAGTAGGAATAATGAAAGAAAAGGTCTGGTAAACAAAAAACTAGATGAGTAGAGACAAGACAAAGGCAAAAGAAAATTTGATATAAATGAGATCCAGAATGAAATGAACAAGACATGGGTGAAGAAAAGTATAAGAAATGATGGTGATGGGTCCACATCGAATCCGGTGCTAAGAATTCCTCAGAGAGCTAAAATGGGAGCTTTGGCTTAGGGGGAGTAGCATCGAAAATCAAATTCCCCTAGCCCGTAAGTGGGTGCATGAATCTGACACGATGAGAGAAGATAATTTGGGCTATTACAGATCATTTGAAAGGATTTCCAGATGAAAAGAAGTTGATATGGCATTTTGTGGAGTGATTCATGAGAAACTGCATGTAGAAATAGTGTAAACAGATGTATTAGGGTAGAGCATTTATTACAATGGAGAATTGGGTTTTACAGATCATAAAAGGTTATCCTTTCATCATTTGGATCACTTCTATGTACCTAAGCTAAGATTTCAAGGATTTAAAGTACGACTAGCAAATTCATCAGCTAACCCTAATTTCATACAAGAAAAAGGTATTTTTATGCAAAGCTTTTAATTTGTAATCTTTTGAGATGGCTACTCTTCTTGTTGTGAATATCACTGAGAGACCTAGGCTAAAATTTTAGAAACATCCCTTCAAGTCCATCGATGTTGACCCATTAGGAGCATTTTCTGGTGTCCCACATGGAGTGCTACATGTCGAGGATATTAGGGCATACATCCATGGTAGCATAGATGAATTTGGGAACCTGAAATTGTTGGATTTGTTTGAGAACTACCTAAGTGATGATAACTATGATTTGAAACCGGAATACAAAGCCCTAGAAAGCAAACATTTTTTCCTAGGTCATTGAATTTGTGACATTTGGTGAGGGTGAGTGGGTTCGATATGTCTTGAGCTGAATGCATGATGAGTTTATGTGGCTATAGAAACCATTCAAGATTACAAAGGATACTATCAGGATTGTAACTAGGTTAAATTCAACTGGTGGTTTACCCATGCTGAAATCTATGAAGAACTAGACCGTAACTGATGCAACCAGTGCCAAATTCAACAAAAGGGTAATGACTATCAATGACATTATTGATCCAGATGTTGTGTTTGCTTCAATGGTAATTGGTTACAAAATTTATCACTCCAATAGGGAGAACTCTATTTCTAGAATGGCCATATATGCTACATACCAAATGTTAAAGGAAAATGTAGATTATGACTTGTGTGAGTTATTACAGAACCAACTAATTGAGAACTTGAACAAAATCAAGAAAGACAAGAAAAAAACCTTTAAATGTGGTACTTTGGTTCTATGCTTATTTTTCTACTTCATGAATGAGGTGCCTAGAGTAAAGGGTGTGCACTGGACCAATGACAAGTCAGTTGCTATGCAGATCAGAAATCATCTACATAGTATTAGTGACTCTAACGCACAAAAAACTACAATCTAGGGATACTTCAAGAATTTTTAGAGTATGATGCATTCTAGGGAAAGAATCCCTAAATCAGTTATTAAGAAATACAAGAATGAAATCTGTTTCATGGTGGACACTAATTAGTGCTTAATAGAAGCAGTAGAACACAAAAATGTTTGGATCATGCCGATGGGGTATGATGCAGATGAGAAAATTTTGGATATGTATGTGCAACATCTCTTGAGCAAACCCAAGGATGATTCTGTTGAGAGATTCAGAACTTATAAAAAATTTCTCAAAAGCTACATATGGAGTTCAAGGGTCTTGAAATCAAAAGGACTATGAGAAAAGAAGTGGAACTTGGTTGAGAAACTTGGCATCACCAAGGAAGCTGTGAGGCAGAATAGAGAAAGGATAGAAAAAGCTGAGAAGGAGAAGCAGGATAAGAAGCAAGGGAGTGCTCCGGTAGAATCCTCCTCCACATCAAGGACTACTAGGAGCTTTGCTGCTGCCCCTAATCCCCCAAAACCTGCCAAACCTAGGAAACCAGAAGGAAAATCATATGGAAAAGAAGGGAAAAGGGTGAAAACTAAGGCTTCCCGGACATATGAGAGCATGAAAAATGATGAAGAAGAAACTGATTCTGATGTTGAAGTCAAAGAGTTGAAGGCCTCAGGTACAAAAGCAACCAAGGTATCTAAGGAGAAGTCCTCTAGAAGCAAAATGGCAAGCAAGAGGCAAAAGACTGAAACATATGTTGAAAAGCCCACTCTTTATATGGATGAAATCATCAAATCAGTCACTGCATATGGAAATTTAAGGCCAATGACTGAATTTTATGATTATTATAGTGATGCTAATAAGAGGGTTCTAGAGGAAGCAACAATCAAATATTTGAATATCTACAATAAGGCCTTAATTGAAATAACTTCTAAAATTCCAGCAAGTCTTGCAAATATTCTGGAGTTAAGAAAAGAAAATGCAAAAAAGTAAAGACATTGAGCTAAGGGAGCATGTCCTATTAAAATTGTGCCCTCAGATTAGTCCAGATCGAATGAACTTAATATTCAAAGAAGTGAAAGATGACTTCAGGAGTAAGAAAAGAATGAATAAACTCATGCTTGGTGAAATTGATGAGATAGTCAAAGATACTTAGGAGATTCTTCTGAGTGCATTGAAAAGGCATAATCTTCCCATTGTTGAAGAAGAGATTGATGATGGGATTGATTTCTCAATTCCGGATGTTGAAGAATTAAAGATCAATGAGTAGCAAACTGAGATAGATGACTCCTCTGTTCTGGAAGAGGAAGCAATAAACAAAGAAGATGTAAAGATGACAGATAAAACTAATGATGCAGGAGGTATTCAAACAAATGCTCAAACAAATGAATGTTGAAACAAATGCTCAAATAGAAGATGATTCATTGAAGAATAAAGAGCATGAAACAAAAGAAGCTAAGGACCAAGAAGCAGAAAAGGCCAAGGAAAAAAATGAAAAAGAAGAAGAGATTGTAAAGGTTGATGAAGAGCCCAAGTAGGACAATCTAGTTGACAGTACTGGTAAGTATCAAATAGATACATCAACATCTTGGGCAAGAGACATTGCAGAAGCAGTGAAGGAAATTTTGCAAAGAGATAAACAAATTGAAGAAGATCAAGACATAATACAAGGTCCAATAAGTTTTGATACCTTATCACTGGTATAGATGATAGAATTGGCCTCTATTGCATAAGCTAAGGCCAAAGAAGATATATTAAAGTCTCATATAGAATATAGCGAGCTGCTTGGCCTTGCATCTAGAATCCTGGAGAAGATCATGCCCACCTTTCAGAAGGATTCTTCACCATCTCCCTCCAACCAATTGAAAAGTCTAATAAACTCTATAAGTTCTCATTTTGAATCTCTAGAGAAGTCTACAGAAGTTAAAGTCAAAAATGAGTTTAATGAGAAAAGGTTTTCTGAGATAAAGAAAATAATTAGTTATGATAGATTTGGTCTTGATACCAGTATAAAGAATATTCAAAATGCTCTATTTGAAGGAGCAAAGATCTACAAGTTTTGTCTAAATAGATCTAAAGCAATTGAAGATATTGAGGAAAAGATTAAGGACATACAACTCAAACTGTCTAATATTTCTTATTTATACAGTCCTTTAACTGAGTCAGTAACATCTAAAGAATTCCAAATAGTGAGTCTCCAAAATGAATTGAGTGATTTGGAAAAGGAAAAGGCCAAAGTTCTAGGCAGATTGGATGAGCTCTGGGGACTGATCTCCCCTAGATTGGAAATTATGTATGATATGTTGGCAAAGTCTCAAACACTAGTAGCTACTAGTGATCCTACTGACCTTCAAATGGCAGAATCATAAGCATTTTTGTGTAGTGGACATATATCTATTTTGAACTGTACTAAGAAGAATTGGGACAATGAATTGGCAAAGTTGAAAAACATTTTTGGTGATATCTTTTTGCTGATGAACAAAGCCTAAGAACAACATGTTTATGAAATGTTTTGACCCTTGTACATAAAATTTTTGTATGACCTTTGGTATGCGGATCCCAGCCTTTACCATTGATGTCAAAGGGGGAGAGGAAGATTAGTGAAAAATGAAGAATTAATCTAAGGGGGAGCATTGGAAATCATAAGTGCACATAGTAAGGGGTAGTTGTTCTAACACTTATCCATTTTTCACTAAGTGTTTCCATCAATGCCAAAGGGGGAGAATATTAGCAAGAGACACTACTAGGCATGTCAGGTGTTGTCATTGATGGCAACTAAATCCATCTTACACATCCGCATTACATCAATGAATCATACCGGAAGTCAAAGTAAAGATTTGTCTAAGTCCGGGTAGTCAAAAATAGAGCATATGACAAGGTCTAGTATCTTGGTCCTGATCTCTCCAATGGTAAATAATAGTGTGCTGTAGATCTGAGGGAGTGATAAGGATTGTTAGGATTATCTAAATGTAGAAATTTAGCCTTTAGTGCTAAAGGATTCAAAAGTTATAAGCATCTGAGTATCGGGTTCCAGTTAGTTAATACAATCAGAAGAAGAACATGCTGACCTAGTATTTGATCTTGGTCCGGATGAAGGAAAGTTGTTGGTTAAGCAATTTGTGATAATAAGTGGTATTGGACGACATGATTGATGATTTGAGAGCACAATTTTTTGGTCTGCGTTGTTGTTTGTGCATGGATTCAGCTAACAGAGCAGAGTTCTTAATAAATGTTCTAAGTTTTCTTGAAGCCGACTATGGTTGATTGAATTTCTTGATGCAGATGTATATAGTCGATGGATTTGAGTGTTTTTGTGTGTGTGTGTGTGGTGTGGTGATGGAGTAAGTGCAAAAAGGTAGAAATAAGTACGAAGGTAAAGATCTAAGCTCAGATTATGGACGAAGAGTGAAACACGGTAGAGTAAGGATGAAGTGTATAAGATCAATATTCTGTGCTTAACCGGAACTGAACTTTTGCATTGGTAGATGCTAGTCATCAGTTCAAATATTCTATAATCTTCTTGTAATGATTTCTTGTAGGTAGTGAGCCTCTTTGAGCAGTGAGCCCAAAGGCATGTGCCTTCCCATTTGTAATACTTTTAACAAAGTATAAATTCTTGTGGGTTAACCCCCACCATGATTTTTCCCTTAACCAGATTTCCATGTAAAAATCCTGGTGTTCATGTGTTATGATCTTTCTATTTCTGCTCTTATGTTCATGCTTCTTTCTTTTGAATATATATGGTGAATTAATAAAGGAACATAGTAATAAGTTTTGCAGAACACTGATTCACCCCGCCTCTTAGTGTTCCTTAATTTCCACACTTTCAACCAACCATTATCTATACATCCCGTGATCATTAATACTATTTCCAATACACAACATTTCCTTTATGAAGAAATAGCTCTTTTACTGATGGTCACGGACTTATCTGCATTTACAAATAGCATTTGCATGAAAGTTTCTAAAACCACGTCAACATACATACTCTGTGCCTATCTTAGATCATTGCATTCCAAGAATAATGGTTCTTACTGGCATTTTTTTTTGTGATAGTCCATGACCTCTTTTCTAAAGTCTTTTTACCTTAGTCTTGATTTTTAGAATTTTAAATTTGCCAAGTAAATAAATATCTAAACCATCTTCAACAAATGCACTTTTGTACATATCCTACAATCAATATGGCATAGGAAGGTCGCCACTATCTTAGAAATGACATCCCATGTAACATACCATATTCCCACTAGAGGATTTCTGACTACCATATTTACTGAAAAATCTGCATTTAACACATCCATTTCTAATCTTGGCTCTAGATGAAAGTGTGCAAGTTAAGGGATTTGGTGCAGTTTGGCATTATACCTGCCACTTGCATTTGTTTGGAAGTTTCTAAATAGAGTTAACAAAACTGCGGTGTAGCTCCAGTAACCTCAAGCATTTCTAGCCATAATATATGAGATAATATCTTATTAGTGACCTTGATAGATATTCCATGTGCTTTGTCTTTCCTTCCACATTTTACATTTCACACTTATCTGATTATAATATAGGTTGCACTTTAATGCAAATCTCAAGCCTTTTCGATAAATCCATTTTAAATATATCATTTGTTTTTGCATTCCAGGAGATAAAACCTCCTTGAGACATCTGTCAAACATTTCACACTATCATCTGCATCTTTCGATATCTCCTTTGTCTTGGTCTTCTTTAATATGAAGCTTTTCTTCTCCACTTGTAAGTTATCCATGAAACTGAATCATAATCTGACATGGATGTTTTTTACAACAATCATAAGCATTGAGCCTTCTAATATATGCTCCTTAGTGCCAGACAATTCATATGCTTCCTCATAGTGTTTCATAACTATATTTGTTGGAGGCATCTTATCGAACAGGCTACATACTCTTCACCCCATCCCGCTATAGATTCCTAGAGCTACTTCCTACATACAAGTACTTACATTTCTTCCAATGATGGATGGCACATAAGGCAGCATGGATGGAAGATCAAACAAATCCTGAATCAAATGTTTTAATATACATATAAACATCAAGGACTCTAGGCTCAGACTGATCTATCAAATTTTTAGTCTATTCCACTGAGGCCCTCATGTGGTTGTGTATGATGATAGATGATAATCTGCTCATGTGATGAGAAGAGGATTGATATATAATGAATCAATAGGGCCAGATTCACTCAATGATAAGAAAGTCTTCAAGTTCATGAACATTTGAAACACTTAGTTATTTCATCAAGAAATCACATGGAAAAACCATAGCATAGTCTGCTAATGTCCACAGTGTCTGTTGCTTCAATTCTGATCTAATCCCAATGAAGAAAGTTAAGTAGCATTACTTTTACAATCATTCCATGTGCCTCATCAAGTTGCCACTCAAGAAAAACATAGATTGTTCATCTAGTGTATATATTGCTAGATGGCTAAGTATTACCACTATCGTGATTTTACAAGAACAATTCACTTAGAATTTGTTGATGATTAGTTTCTGATACTAATCCTATGCAAATTGAGATGACAAACCAACTTTGAATGCTAGTATGAATTCACATGTGGATCAAGAAAACAAATAATGCAGTGTGGATTTGGATTCAATGATATGAGATAGCTCATAAAGGACAAGGAAAGTTCAAATTTTTTGAGGTTTCAAAATTGTGGACAACATGCCTTGAATGGTCTTTGCCTGATAATCATAAATTTGCCTTCATCAAATAGGAGTAAAATGAAGTCTTAAACATGTTTATATATGCTTTCTCGCTAACATTTGTAATTAAAATGGAAAAGGCTGACAAAGGGAAACCTTTTAACAATCATAAATTGACACTTTTAAATTTGGGTCCCAACAAAATAGGTTTGGACTAAGGCATGGGTGCTCAAGTCCAAAGGCTTATTTTTGGTCATGATTCACATTTAGGATGGGCCCCTAAGCATCATTTGACATGGGTCTTGGGGGATTTTTCTCCAGGATGAGTTTTATAGATGCATGATTAAACTAAGGGGACCTACGAGCTAAACTAGGTGGTAAAAAGTCCTAGGGGAATATTTCATGACATAACATTTAGTCCCCACTTTAATGTATGTATGATCTTACTGTTAGGTCTCAAAACTGTGGGTTGAAAATCCAAAGAGGATGTTAGGCTCTATGCTCAGGTTTGCAATGTCTTTGGCTAATGAAATAGAGAAACCTTATGTGGTTTTGGACTCCCTACTCTTTAGGTTCTACTAGACCTAGGAGGGTTACCCTAATAATTGAGCAGATTATTGATTATGTATGCTTTGATTGTAATGATCTATCTCCTAGTGGCATATGAGTGAAAATAGATAGTAGAGTGATAGGTAAATCTAAAAAATTATGTTTTCAAATTGAATGTGATCAATGCCTATTCTTGTTTGGATAATGGGGTCAAGATTTGTGTGATATGCAGATTTATCTACTTGGCTTAACTCTAACTACTTGGAAGTTTTGAATGTTTATAACTTGTATAAATGTGCAAGACTATTTGGTTATTAGACTCTTCTTTAAAATCCCATTGATATCTTTTCAAGTTACTGTGATTATCTGAAAGGATTTTAATTCTAGCTTGAAGAAAACTAAGATGACTTATTTAAAGGGTTTTAACTCTGGGCAGAGACCAATAAATAGAAATCACTTAGAAGGACTTAAATCAAATTCTCACATAAACCAATCAAGCATATCACACAGAGACAGAAAATATTCCTTGATAAATAAAAATTATCTAAATAACTAGAAAAGATTGATATGGAGACAACCAAATAAGTCATAAAATGAATATCCACATAGTAATTTAACACCAAAGATGAATCCAGTGATTAAACCTTCTTGCCCATTAGATTATTTCAAAAATGAATTCATAGAAGTCTCTATATTCTGTTATGCAAATGTGACTGAAATAATAATATTAATATTGTATTTTTTGTGATTGTTTTTAACTGTTGATAATGATAAACTTGGCCTTGGTTTCCTTTATATGTACGGGAAGAAAATAAGCTTCAAGCCAAAACAACATAACCTTTTCCTAAATTGCACCTCTTTGGATAACTAACATTTATTATGAAACATAATTAAGAAATAAATAGAGAGATTAAATTGGGCATCCACATTAATCATGATGTAAGTCTATTAATCACTATAGAGAACTTGTACCACATACCTAGCAAGATTCTCCCCTCCAAAGATGCAGTATTTGATGTTCGTGCTTTGCCCATTATTCTAGATGCAATATGTATTTCACCTTTGTAGTTTAATATACAAAATTCTTAAATTAGCATTGGTAAAAATTTCACTTCAAGTTTATTGCAAGGGTCAGAGGATTCTCTAGATTTTCTAGCTTCTTTAGCTTCTTTCTTAACCATTGCCTTCTAGTTTTAATCAGATGAGGATTTAGACATGGTTGGTGCACCTCTTGACCCTCTATGCTGCTTTGGAGATGGACAAGTTAATCTTGGCAATATGATCAACATACTCTTGAGTTGCATAAGTATCTGTAGTTGAGATTATTTCCTTCATAGCAAACTCAAGAGTAAAAATCCTTTCTAACTACTCATCTATGTTCTTCATCATTAACCTTGTTTAGAGCTATTGGAAATAATTGAGAAAGTTCATCCTTCCAAATATCCTATTTTCTTAGATTGCCCTCATCATCAAACAAACTAGGAAAAGCCATATCTAATGGTCGATCAAAGTCACCAAGGTCTTGTGTTAGTACAAAGTTGAATTTCTTATGCATGTTGATTAGCTCACCATAATTCTTGAAAACATGTGCATTCACATCTCGTTTGGCCATCAACTCTTCTATTTTCTCTAACATCATGAAATGCAACCTTTTATGTTCTCGATAGGCAACATGTGTTCCATGATGTACTGCCCACACTTTATCAACATTTGCAATCATTTTCTCAAATCTATTCTTGATTAATTCTGAGACCATCTTATATTTGATAGTTTTGATTTCTATCTCTAACTAGTCATTCCTCTTTTGAAGTTTTTAAAATTATATTTTCCAATAGGCAGTGTTATCTCTGGCCTCTACTAACCTCTTATCTTCTTCTAACCATGGTGAATAACTGCTTGATGAGGATGGTAGTTTATCCTTATAAATAGAAACTTCATGTCTTAGTCTCTCATTCTCTTCCATGTACATCTTATTATTCTTCACCAATCTCTCAATTTGGGCCTTTGTAAATCTAGCAACGTTGATATTTAAATCAATAGTCTCCGTAGGATCTATGTCCTCAACTCATTGTATCAAGAGGTGACCAAATGCTTCATTTGGATTATTAATAATCAAAGGTCTCTTGTTAGGTGGGTGCAAGGCCCACATCAGTAATGTTGCTTTATCATGATTATAGCTTGACCCTATTTTAATCTTATCCAATGCTTCAATACTTAATGGCATGTCTTTGTCCTTGTTTGTTCTAAAGCTGTCAAAAATAATGGCTAAAGTCATGTCCCACCTAGAGACTAGCATAACTCCTTCTTCATGCAATGCTCTCCCCTTTTTTGGAGTTATATTCTCCATCTCCTTATCAATTTTTTCCTACAACTCTTTCAAGGCTTCTACTTCTAGGTTAGGGGTGATATTCTTTATATTTTCCCTAACCTATTTATCCTTGTTTTCATACAAGAAGGCTTTGAATTTAGGAGTTTTGATAAAATCATTATCGGAGACAAAATTTCTTCTTACACCATGCCTTATGTCATCTAAAAGTTTATCAAGGGCTTCCATCATGACCATTTCTCTTTCTATAGGAGCTCATACTCTTCAACCATAGGCTAAAAGCCCTGCACACCTTCATCTCCACTCTCAAATTCTTCTTCCTTTGCAACACTTGTATCAACAGAGAATCTAATGTTTGGTGTAGGCTGAGGGGAAGATGGCCCAAGGGTACTTCATACTCAGCTTGTATCTCCCTAGTGTTCTTACTTCTCTTTTCAAAAACCCTAGGGGGAACATTGCCAGTCAATTCTACTGCATGTGTAGCTAATGGGTCTAGCCTGTCAACATGATCATTAATCTCAAGAAAAGCTCCTTTATAATTGGGATTTTTGGCTATCCTCCAAGCCTCTGGTAGGATTGTTCTATGATACAAATTTCTTTTCTCAACTGCACAGTTCTCATCAACATTTCTGATCAAGTCATCATCAATAAATAGCACACGGTGATACCCTTTCAAATTTTTACTAACTTTGACACTGTTTATGAAATGCTCAGGGTCAAAATTTTCTCTTGGATTTCCTGATGGCATTTTGATGCGGGAGCATCCAAGAGGTCACCTTGGAAAAGAGACCCAGGAAGGGCACGGAGAGATGATCATAGAAATATAGGGGTAAAATGTCTTAAGGCGCCTAATAAGGACCCTAGGACCAAAATGAATGTAATAAACACCTAGGTAGTTTAATTTCATTTTGTGGTTTATTTTGGTGTGATGTGTTTCCTAAGGTCCAAGCGACCAAGAATGTGAGAATCAAGATGTAACTGTCCCATCGCTAGCTGGCAAGAAACAGAATGTAACTATGAGGTGAGCGGTTACAGAATGGTTGGCATTCCCACCGCTGCAACTGCCACCCATGGAGAATGTTTTAAGCATCTTTTGCGATTAGACAGAGTGTGTATGTGTGTAGGTAGAGAAACAATCAGATTTTAGAAAATAAGAATTTCCTTTTGATAGTGAGTTTTATTTTCAGTTCTGTAATCTTCTGTATACTTTCTGACTGGCATCAAAGTAACTATTTTTCTTTTTTCTTTGAGTGTGACTATGCCGGAACGGACCCATCCATGGATGTAAGAATCTGGTCCTCATGGAGTGGTCTGCAATCACTTGTACCATAGTGGACTAACTCTAACTATGTAGAGTGGAAATGAAGCTGAAAGGTGATCACCAGATAGAATGTGGACTTTGAGCCACAAGGAGAGATTGGTGCAGAACGGAGTCGAGGAGGAAGAATGGTGCGAAAGATTTGTTTGCAGGTAAGCATCGAATTTGTGGCGAACTTTAGTGGGAAGGAGAACATGCTTCGGTGTATCAACAAAGGCAATTTGAAGAGTCATTAGAGCTACCGAATGTGTCGGTAAGAAAATTTCTGAGTTAACTGATAGTGTAGTTTTGCTGATAGTGTCTGTTGAACCATCAGGTTGAACCAGTTCAATGGTTCAATGGTTTCATTTGGTTCATGGGTTCAACGAGACACATTGATTCTACGGTTTGGGAGTTTGAGGTTGCGCCAGTTCAACCACAAGGTTCAAGCGGAAGGTTCAACCGCATGGTTTAAGCGGAAGGTTCAACCGCAAGGTTCAAGCGGGAGGTTCCACCGCAAGGTTCAAGGGAAAGGTTCAATCGCAAGGTTCAAGCGGGAGGTTCAACCACGAGGTTCAAGCAGAAGGTTCAACCGAACTGTTCGAGCGAACGGTTCAATGAGTTCACGGGTTCAACGGTTCAATGAACTTGTAGGTTCATTTGTTTTAAGAGGTTCAATTGGTTCAACCACTGCGGTGGTTCAATATATTTTTGTGTTGCTGATTTATGTTTCCGTAGCGCGCTCCCCATCAAATTGGTAATAGATAGGGGTTTTTTCGGGGGAGAGATGGAAGGGTCTAGCTGATATAGGCCGAAACTACCATTTGGGGTGGATAGTGGAACTTCCTCCACATCACATTTTATAATGTTCTATTTTTTTATCAATTAATTGATATCCATTCTCTGTAACAACTGTGAATTCTCCAAAATAGAAAGTACCAGGCATTAAGGACTACTTATTGTAACTTTTAAGATGCATAAAGTTAGAATACGCTAATTGCCTCGCAATTTCTAAATAGGAAATTCTATTAAAACAAGTTTTTGGTAACAAGAATGGTGGTCCCTCATATCCAAAGACACTCATCTTTGTGCAATCATTGTAACCATGCCAATCACTCCAGTTGTGATTGAATTTTCCACTTTCATCTTTATCTTTTGGCCTTAGAAATTTCTGCACTTCTATTGATAAACTATTATCACATGGATGGCCTAGTAACTTATAAAAAGGCTTCACAAAATATTCTTCAAAATATAGATAATGGGATCTTTCACATCTACTATCCTAGGTAGCTGTCAACATCTGTATAGGTTTGATGTTTTCATCCCTATCCAAGTCTCTTCCTCTCAAACATTCATCTCACAAACACATATTATGTCCCTCATACAAAACTAGATGCATGAATAAAGAGTAATGCATTAATTTACTACCTCCATTCTTTATAGCGAGCAAATCATTATTAAGATAATTAGTGAGGTATTTAACATAATCTAGACATCTGTGGTTAGGACCATTGGTGTAACTTCCATAAACAGAGGGGCATCTAAACCAAGCAATTGGTAGATAAAATAGTAGGTGTATCTAAAATATTCCTCAAACAAATCTATAGAATCGGGTGGATCCTCAACTCCTAAGAATACTCTAAGCATTTGCAATTCATATCGGGGCCTATGTAGTGGTAGCCTCCATCTCTTATAACTATTTCTCAAATTGTGATATTCATTTAACATGTCCTTGATTCTAAATTTCATATCAAAGCTAGTGTCCAACTGAAACACCATGGATATATAGTTTTTGGTGAGAGGGATGAAAACAGACCTATCATTCAACTCAATCATATAGGTCTGTGGATTTTATTTCTTGGCTAAAGCTATTAACAACTTCTCATTGATGAACACATTTGATACTACCAATTTTCACAAGTTCAATCTCCATGCGTTGGAGACAGGTTTATGCCTATGCATTTTCTTATAGTGATAGAGAAATAGATCATACCCCCTTATTGGGGTCCATGTGTCCCCTATTTGTCTATTTATATCCTCCATTTTTTTGGTTTGGTGGTTTAATTGGGCATTTCTTCTAGACCATTGTCCTAAACCTGGGCATTGGTCTATTAAATCCTAGTTCAAATTTCTTTGTTCTAATTTCAACCTCTCACCCTTAGGGTTTTTGGTCACATCTTCCATGATGAAACTTAAGTATAAAAAGGAACCCTACTTTTGTGATTGTAGTTCAAACCAGTCTGTGTATTCTACAAAAATTTTTAAGCTGAGCTTAGAGTACTTGAATATCTTCTCCAGTTCTAGAATTATTATTTTTTGCCACGCCCTACCCTTGCTTTTTCGTGGTTGCTTAATTGTTTCAATCTTCTCAAGATTTGTCTAAATATACTCAGCGATGGTGTATTAATGGTGTCTTATGGTATCTTTCATGTCATCGAAGGGAGATTTAATTTTTTAAATAAGGTTTGTTGGATCACTACCAAACATTGTCTTGTCACTATTCCATTAGGATGACCAATTTTGTGATCCCATCAATATTTCTTTCTGTGTCTAATATCTTTTATTGATTCTTTTAATTCCTTCAAGATTTTGGAGTGACCTCAAATGACCTCATACCGACATCACAACATCTCTTCAAAACCCTCTTATGAAGAAAAATCCCTTTGATATCAGCTTGTCTCTTCGATGATTTCATATATCTTATTTCATTGAAGGGACCAATGTTGGACCGTCCCCAATATGGATCCATCCCTTCAATGTCTTGTTTATTAGGTGGACCTTTTGGCTTTTCAGTGGAACTAAGAATCACTTCACTCTGATATCTTAGAGTCATCTCGAAACACTTTTCCTTTATTTACAATGCTATCACTTTATCAATGTGACACATTTAATTGTCACGCCGATATACCTTTATCTATTTTGATGGTTTTGTGATATCGAAGAGACCCTTGAGTTATTCAATCTGATACTTCATAGTCTCTTCGATCCTTCAAGTGTATAGGTTTGGCTTTTTAGACCCCTTGATCTCTCATTGTTAGCCTAATATGCCAATGAGTTATTTTATGCCCCTTAATTATTTATTCCCCTTTTTATCGAAGAGACTCCAAGATACTTCCATTCGCTACATAGCAATATCTTTGACACAATTTTGAAGGGACTCTAAAAAGAGTTCTCCAGATATGGCACTTTCTCACTGATAACATATGTATTGCCTTTTCGAGGGGACACTGGGATGAGTCTTGCCTATATAGAAGTATCTCTCCGATATAATTTTTTCTTCTATGGTGAGGGTGACAAAACATGGGTTTATTAGGGTTATGACTTATGGATTAGTCAAATGAGTTATTTTTGGGAGAGGGAAATTTAAAATGGCATTTTAGGTGATGATATTGTGGAGGGAAATGAATTTTTTACAAAAACTTTGGGGTTAAATTTTTTGTCCCAACATTGGCTCTGATTGGGGATGAATGACTGTGAGGTCATTGCAAGAATCCAAAAATATTCTCTAGGATGTAGGCCAATGGTGGGGGAGTTGGAAAAATGAAAAATAAAAATTGTAATCTATTGCGTATGGAAAATTATAGTTTCAAGAGAAGAAGTATTTCACGAATTGTCCATGCACTGGCAATTCTTGTTCTTCACAAATTAGATTTTGTAGGTAATATGAGTCTTCACCATATTTACCAGTAATGATAAATGGGCCTAACCATAATGCTTCAAATTTCCCATGCTTCCCTTTATCCTAGCCTTTGGCATTCCACATAAGGACCATGTCATCCACTTTAAATTTTCTATCCTTTGCCCTTTTGTCAAATAGATACTTCATTTGTAATTGTATTTTTTCATTTTGCTCCTGGGGTTGGGTCCTTATTTCATCTAATTCAACCAATTGTTCTATCCTTTCTTCCATAGGCTTAGGGACATCTATATCTTCTTGAAGGTTAAAATTATAGATTGGTAAAATGTAATGCATTGGGAGCCTAGATTGTGCTCCATACACTAGTTCAAATGGAGATTTTATAGTGGCCTTCTTTATAGTAACCCTATCTATCCATAGAGCCATTTTTAATTTAAAATATAATGCTTTCTTGTTGTTATCCAACATCCTCTTGATTATTTTTATAATACTTTTTTTACTAGATTCTACCTTCCCATTGGCTTGAGGATGGTATGGTGAAGCATAAAAAATTGTTATGCCATAGGAATCATAGAATGTCTTAAATTATTTAATCTAAAGCACATACTGTTATCTATAATGAGCCTTACATGGACCCCAAATCTAGTAATAATGTTCTCTAGTAGGAAATTAATCACTACTCTGCTAGTGGCTTACCTTGTTGGAATTGCTTCTATCCTTTTTGTAAAATAATCAATGGCTAGAAAGATCCATCTGTGTCCACCACTATATCTATCTGTAATTTCCCCTATAAAGTTGATTCCCCATTGGTCCAAAGCTTGCATTAATCTTAAGGATAGTGCTCCCTAATAATTCAATTTGCCAGAAAACTTCTGACATGCTTCACACTTTCTTACATATCTGTGGGCATCATTGAAAACTTTAGGCCAATAATAGCCTACTCTCAATATCTTATGGGTATTGGTTTTTGCTGAGAAGTATCCTCCACATACGCCTTTATGCATTTCTTGCAACATCCACTCTACTTGTGTTTCATCTAAACACAATAATAAGACACCGTCCCTGTTTTTCCAATATAAATCCCAATCCATGAACACATATTTTGAAGCATGTAGTTTTAAGGTTCTTCTTTGATCATCATTTAACCCTTTAGGACACTTCATGTGTTTGAGATAATATATTATATTGGTGTACCATGGTTTGTGTTCAATGCTTGCAATCATATCACATTCCTCCCTTAAATTACATATTTGTGAAGCCTCCAAGTTAAATTTAGCTATTAACCTAGCTAACCCTTTCCCCATTACTAGTTTGGTGATTTGAATATCAATATTAAACTCTTGAATATGATTTATCCACCTACATCTTCGTCTTGTGACCTTAGTTTGAACAAACATATCCTTAACTATAGCATTAGGCACATAAGCAATCACTATTGCCCCCACCAAGTAAGGCCTAAATGCCTTGACTTCTTTTACAAGGTCATAAGCTTGTTTTTTAGTAATATCATACTTTAATTTTACCCCTTGAAGTGATTTGCTGAAGAATGAGATGGGTTGTTCATATCCTTCATTATTCTTTTGTAACATTACATCTGCTGTGCTGTGTGAAATGATGCAAAAGAAAATATCTGGAATGGTTTGTCAAAGTCTAGAGATTTTAGTACAAGGGCTTCCTTAATTTCTCTCTTAATCGACATGAACACACCAATAGATTCCTCTATCCAATCAATTTTTGAACCTTTCTTTAACATTTTTGAGATTGGCTTGACAATCTCTGCAAAGTTTGATATGAATCTCCTGACAAAGTTAATTTGTCCAAAGAAGGACTGGATGGCTTTTACATTTTTTGGAATGGGAATTTTATCAACAATGTCTACTCATTCAGTATCAATCCTTACTCCATCCTTTGAGACTATGTGTCCTAGTAATTTGCCCTTTGTTACAGTAAAATGGTATTTCTTTGGGTTTAAGGGAATGCCATATTCTAATGGCATTTCTTTGGCCTTTTTGGAATATGCTGTCAAATCATCTTGATAGACCACCATGATAGTATTGATTAGGTCAGCAAAGGATAAATCCATAGCCCTTTGAAATGTCGCTCTATCATTTGTGAGGCCAAAAGGCATTCTCACATACACATATGTACCCCAGGGTGTGGTGAAAGCAATTTTATACTATTCTTATTCTTTGAGTTTCACTTGGTTGTACCCTAAGAAGCCATCCATAATAGACAACAATTCACATCATGTCACCTTTTGTATCCTTGCTTCCATGTTTGGAAGTGGATAATTGTCTTTGAGTGATGAGATATTTAAATTTCTGAAATCCACACATAATCTAATCTCTCCATTTTTCTTTCTTACTGGCACCAAATTTGAGACCCCAGAAGAATGTCTAATTGGCTTGATTATTCCACCATCTATGAGTTTCATAAGCTCCTCTTGCATCTTAGGTGCTAATGTGGGATTTATGGGTCTTTGTTTCTATCTAAATGGCTTAGCATTGGGTTTCAATGGTATTTCATGTAGGAATAAGTCTTCTCTGTACATGCCTTTAGATCATCATAGGACCAAGCAAACACATGTTTATATCTTCTAAGAAGGGCTATAAGCATTTCTCTGACTTTAGGGTGAATCTTTTTTCCAATGTACACCCTATTGTGAGCCATCTTTGTTCCTAGATTGATCTCGTCAATATCCTTAAGATTGATTAGTGAAGATTTGAAATTAAATCTATCATGTCCATCGAATACTCTTTCTAGGGCTACAAGACCTTTTGGTATTAATTGTTTGTTTTGAATTGAACCACCTCTTTCCCAAAAAGAGTTTCCTTACCATCTACCTCTTCCACAAATGTGTTGAATTCTATTTCTTGAGATTCATATTGGTCCACAGAATGAAGAAACTTAAGCAAATCATAATCATCATTGAACACTTTCTCATTATAGATATTATCAGGGGCTATAGGCCTAGTCTTGAATTTGACCTCTATTATCCCTGATAATGTGATATCATCTCTCTTTAGGGCTACATTTGCTAGGAAGTCTAGCATTATGTTTTTAGATCTTTCTACCCAGTCTATAGAGAATGCATCAAAATGTTTGATAATGTCCTAGAAAACATTTCTATATTGTATTAACCTCTTAATTTTTGATGAATATTTTCCCTTGAACTGTGAGACAATTAGTTCATCTGAGTCTCCATACACTACTAGCAGTTTGATTCCATATCTTAGGGCAATGTTCAAATCCAACAGCAACATCTCGTATTCAATGATATTATTGTTGGCAACAGACACTATATGGATTCATGAATGTTGTCATTGATGGCAACAAAGGTTATCTCACACATCCACAAGACATGATGAGTCTCTACCGAAAGTCAGATTGAAGAAGTATTATGATTCGGTAAGCAAGAATAGAGCAGTCAGCAAGGTCCGACAGTCAGGTCTGGATCTCTCAGAGCAAGTATTTTAGTAAAGTATAGATTTGGGGAAGTCAAGAGGAGTACCTTGAATAATAGATTCCAAGGATTTAGCCTCCGGTGATGGAAGGGTGAAGAGATATGAGCACTTGAGTGTTGGGTTCCTATTTGACAGAGTAGACAGAGGAAGAACTGTACCGGTAGAGTGTCAGACCCAAATCCAGAAGAGATATTACTAATGACTAAGTTTCTTGAGGTATCATTCATGATTGGCCAACATGATTGAAGACTTCTACAAGCATATTCTTGATCTGCATTACTTGGTATACAAGGATTTAGCCAACAGGCCAAAGTTTGAGATAATATTGACTATTCCGGATGCTGACTAGAAAAGTGTTGAAATCACTTGTGCGGATATATATACAAGATGCATTTAGATGTGAAGGGGTGTGTGGTGTATGTATTGAAGTGCGAATAAAAGAAGAAGAATAGTATAAAAGGCAGAAAAATAGATTCAGAATGTAAGAGGACAGCAGCACTTAAAGAGAGTAAGAATGAAGTACAGTAGGTCAATCTATTGAGCTTAACCTGAACTGAACTTTAGTATGTGTGGATGCTTCTCATTAGTTCAAGTTTTCTTCTTGTAGATAGTAAGTCTTTTGTAGGCAATGAGCCTCTTGTGATCAGTGTGCTCGGGTAGTGAGCCCTAATTGGCAAGTGTCATTTTGTATCTTCTATTCTTCTAATAGAGAATAATATCTTGGGTTAATCACCCCATGGTTTTTCCCTTAACAAGGTTTCCACATCAAAATCATTGTGTCATGTGTATTGGTGTTATTTCTATTTCATGATTATGCTTGCTTAGTTGATCTAATGTTGCATTAACTGTTAAGAAAGCACAGGAAGTTGAAATATTAGGATAACTGATTCACCCCCCTCTCAGTTATCAAAAATTGGTATCAGAGCCAAGTTCCTCCCAACAGAGCCTAACAACTTGAGGAAGATCTAGGAATTCAAAAAGATGTGTATGGTATAAGGGAGCAATTTAAGTCTGCCCTTGATGATCTTGAGCAGTCAAACTCTGAAGTCAATGAATTGAAGGAAAGACTCAAACAGGCTGATGATTTCATAAAAGAACTAAAAGAGAAACTGAGTCTCTCTATGAAAAAGAGAAAGGAGCTACTTCAGTAATTGGCAAGTCAAGGTGAAGCCAATGATACAAATGGAGATTTGAAAGAGAAAACCAAGTTATGTGAAAAGTTATCAAAAGAAATCATCATGGTAAGACATGAAATGGAATTAGGAGTTATGAAGTTCACCCAAGAAATTGAAGAAAGAAGAAAATCTGAAGATGATCTAAGACAATCTCTCAAGGAAAAATCAGAAGACTGCCACAAGATGGATAGAATAATCAGACATCTTGAATCTAATCTTGAAGATGCTAAAGATAATGAAGAAAAACTTGAGGATCAAATTGTCTCTCTTAAAAGGGATCTTCAAACAACAAATAAATACAAAGAGAAATTCAAGATAAGCTCTGCTCAACTTGAAGTTCTTCTTGAAAGCCAAAAGAGGGTAGATGACAAGTGTGGCCTGGGGTATGAAAAAGGTGAAAGCTCTGGATCTGGTCAGAAGAATTTTGGATCAGAAAATCCAAGGAACAGGCCTAGAAGACCTCCGGTAAGGCAGCCTAATGCTCAAAGATATCCATCCTTCAATGGATACTGCCACAACTGCAATAACTTTGGTCATAAAGCTAATCAGTGCAGAAAGAGAATGAATCAAACTAATACATCCTTCTCCGGATAGTGTTTCAACTGCAAAAGGTATGGTCACAATCTCATGAATGCAGAAATATACAAATGAACAATTCATTCAATGGTAGATGCTTTGCATGCAATAGAATGGGTCATATGGCTAATCAATGCAGATCAAGAGGATATTAATCAAATATGCAAAGAAATGTTGTTTTCCAAATTTGCAATAGATCCGGTCATATTGCAAAATTCTGTAGAAGCAAGAATCAGGACAAAAGAGGTCTGGTACATCATAATCAGAATTAAGATAAGGGAAAACAAAACATGAATGTGGATGAAGTTCAAAGTGAGATGAACAAGATTTGGGTGAAGAAAAGTACAGAGAATGTAGGGGATGGATTCGTACTAGACTCTGGTGCTGATATTCCTTCCAGAAATTAAAAAGTGAGCTCTGGCTTAGGGGGAGACACAAAGAAAACCTTTTTCCCCTAGCTAGTCAATTGGTGTCGGAACTGGCACAAGGAGAGTTGTAGATTAAAGGGTTCATAAGAGAAACATCTAAATAAACTATGGTTAAGATTTGGAAGATCTACAAGATGTTTAGATCAAGATTGATCCAGTTCTTCAAGTCATCTGAATAAGGCAAACCACAATGACTTAGGTCAAGCATTTATTGCAACTTGGTATTAGGGTTTACAGAGTAATATAAGGGTTCTTCTTATTAAACATTTGCTCATTCTCCATTTAAGAAGAAGAAAAGAGGAGCTTTGCAACAAATTTCCTCAAGCCCGTCAAAGTTCATTTACAGATGTCGATTCATCCAGAAATCGATCCAGCTCTCTCCATGAAACCTGAAGGTGCAAAAGGTATTTTCCATTCTTAAATATCTATCTGCAAATATTTTTAAAGATGTCTACTCCAAATATTGTGAAGGTCACTGATAGGCCTCACCCCAAATTCAAGAAACATCCCTACAAATCCTTGGAAGTAGATCCCCTAGGAGCATTTTCCAGTGTTCCGCATGGTGTCTTGCATACAGAAGATATTAGGGTTTACATTCATGCAAACATTGAAGAATTTAGAGAGTTCAAATTGAGGGATATCTACCACAAACAACCAATAGATGATTCATTTGAGCTCAAACCCAAATACAAGGCCCTTCGGGAGAAGCACTTTGCACAGTGTATACATTTTCCCTGCTTTGCTGAGGATGAATGGGTTCGGTATGTCTTGAGCAGAATACATGACAACTTCATCTGGTTGAATGGACCATTCAAGATCACAAAAGATGCCATTAGGGCAGTTACCAATATGCACTCATCTGATGGGATACCTATTCTCAAATCGGTCAAGAATCAGACTGTAAGTGAGGCTACCAGATCTAGGTTTGACAAAAGAGCAATGACAATAGAAGATATCACTGATCTGGATATCAAGTTTGTCTCCATGATCATAGGATAGAAGATATATCATTCTAGCAGGGAGAATTCAGTACCTGGAACTACTATCTACACTGCTTATGAAATGTTAAGAAAGAAATCAGATTATGACCTTTCTCAGCTCCTTGTAAATCAACTCTTGGAGAATCTGTAGAAAATAAAGAAAGATAAAAGGAATTCATTTACGTATGGTGGGTTAATATTGTGCTTATTCTTCTACTTTATGAATGAGCTACTTGGATCCAGTGGATGGGTATGGCAGAATGATAGACTGGTTGCCATACAAATCAGGGACTATTTGCATGGACTTGGTGATGACAAAGCACAAAACACAGCTCTTTGGGGTTTCTTCAAAAACTTCGAGAACATGATGCAAGCTAGAGAGAGAATTCCCCAGTCTCTAGTTGAGAAATACAAAGACACAGTATGCTTTATGGTAGAGATTGATCAGTGCCTAATGGAGGTAGTAGAACCAAGAACAGTATGGATCATGTCAATGGGGTATGAGGTGGATGAGAAAATCGTAGAGCTGCATGTTCAACACATGTTGAGTCAACCAAAGGATCCTAAGGAAGAAAGGATTGGAACCTTTGAAGAATTAAGTATAAAAATCCATGTGGAACTCAAACAACCAGAGATGAAGAGAAAAGTGAGAAAAGAGGTAGAAGATTTTGCCAAGAGGCATGGAATCTCAAAAGAAGCACTTGATGCACATAGAGAAAAGATGGAAATGGCAGAAAAAGAGAAGGAAGAAGCAGAAAAGGAAAGTGATCCGGTAAAAGCCTCCTCCCAAACTAGATCCTCTAAGAGGTCTGCACCTACTAAGACCTCAAAGGCATCAAAACCGGAAGAAAAATCATCCGGTAAAGAAGAGAAAAGAACTAAGACAAAGGTCACAAGGTCTTATTTCAGTCAGAAAGACGAAGAAGAGATAGAATCTGATGAAGAAATCAAGAAGATGATGAAGAAGAAACTTTCTGGTGAACCCTCTACTGGTGAAGACAAGAAAGAGATGGCAGAAGAGTTTGTTGAAAAGTCCACTCTATCATTAGATGATGTCGTCAATCAGTTACTGTGGATGGAAACCTTCAACCAATGACTAAATTCTATGATTATTATAATGAGGCTGACCAAAAGATCTTGCAGGATGTAGTAGTCAAGTATCTGAACATCTACAATAAGGCTTTTATTGAAATTATATCTCTTATTTCTAAAAGCTTAGAGAAAGAGTTAGAAATAAGAAAGAATAATGCTATGGAAAAAAATCTTGAGATCCGAGAACAGATAGCCATTCAGCTATATCCTTCAATTGATTCAAAGAAAATGAATATGATCTTCAAAGACTGCAAGGATGAGTTCCGGAGCAAAGTAAGAATGAATCAACTTATGCTCGGAGAAACTAACAAAGTAGCAAAAGAGACAGAAGAGATCCTCTGGAATGCATACTCAAGATTCAACATTCCTATTATAGAGGACTTGGGTGTTGATCCCTCGGCCACAAGTGTTGAAGAATGATCTACTGAGAAAATAACAGAAGAAGTAATGGACACCGGTAAAGATAAGGGCTTGGAATCCTTTGCTCCGGAAGAGGTGGCCCATGAACAAACAAATATTACTCCTCCGGTTTCCCCTGCTAACTCCAGATCCAAAGGAGAAGAAAGGATAAAGGAGAAAGAAAAAGAAGTGAAGGGAAAAGAAGATGACAGCTCTAAGACTGCAAAAGAAAAGAAAACTCTGTCTCTAGCAAGAGACACTACAGA
Source organism: Cunninghamia lanceolata (assembly GCA_027924645.1). Lineage (NCBI taxonomy): Eukaryota > Viridiplantae > Streptophyta > Pinopsida > Cupressales > Cupressaceae > Cunninghamia > Cunninghamia lanceolata. Next base: position 2,703,255 of record BSBN01000892.1, read on the forward strand.
AATTGTCAAAGATTTCTTAATCAAAGAGACAATAGAAATTGATGAACTGGAACTTCTACTAGGACCATTTGATTTTGATTCTCTTTCCCTGGTACAAACAATGAAGATAGCTTCATTTGCTAATGCAAAGGCAAAAGAAAAACTCCTGAAGTCTCACATGGAAGACTGTGAGCTAATAGAAGCTGCATCCGGTGTGCTTGAAAAGATCATGCCATCCTTTCTGAAGGATTCATCAGCTTCCTCATCAGGTAATCTTAAGTCTCTTGTTAGTTCAGTCAGCACTCATTTTGAGTCCTTAGAGAAATCAGATGAGGAAAAGGTCTGGAAAGAGTTTCTGGATAAAAGATTCTCTGAAGTACTAAGTCTAATATCAAATAATAGAAGAAATATGGATATAGGGATAAAGAGCTTAGAAAATGCTCTTAAAGATGGCAGGGAAATATATAAATTTTGTCTATCATGGTCCAAAGCAACAATGGAGATTGAGAAGAAAATGAAAGAATAGGAGATCAAACTAACAAAACTTTCTCAAAATTTTGATCCACTTACCTCATCCATAGTAAATCAAGAATGTTAGACTATTGCAGTCTTGGATGAAATTAAGAAGCTAGAGAAAGAAAAGAAAAATAGAATCAGCAGGTTAAATGAAATTAGAAGAATAATCATTCCTAAGTTGGAGGCCATGCATGAGGCCCTAAGCAATGCTCAAACCACAGCCAAGACAAATGATCCGACAGATCTCAAGAAGGCAAAAGCTTTTGCATTCCTATTGACTGGTCACATATCAATTTTGGACATTATGAAGTTGAGTTGGGCAACCGAAGTTGTACAATTGAAAAACACTTTTGCAGACATACTAAAGTATATGTAGAGTACAACCAGATGATATACTTATGCGACTAAGTATAGATTAATTTTTGAAAATTTTGGTGTGCGGACCCCACCCTTTGCCATTGATGTCAAAGGGGAAGTGATGAGCAGTGAAAAATGAGGAATCCAGCTAAGGGGGAGCTTTGAAAAATGTACATAGAGACATAGCATCAGCCAAGGGGGAGTATAGTGTGACACTTAGTCATTTTTCACTAAGTGTTGCCATCAATGCCAAAGGGGGAGATTGTTGGCAAGAGACACTATATGGATTCATGAATGTTGTCATTGATGGCAACAAAGGTTATCTCACACATCCACAAGACATGATGAGTCTCTACCAGAAGTCAGATTGAAGAAGTGTTATGATCCGATAAGCAAGAACAGAGTAGTCAGCAAGGTCCGACAGTCAGGTCCGGATCTCTCAGAGCAAGTATTTTAGTAAAGTTTAGATTTGGGGAAGTTAGGAGGAGTACCTTGACTAATAGATTCCAAGGATTTAGCCTCCGGTGATGGAAGGGTGAAGAGATATGAGCACTTGAGTGTTGGGTTCCTATTTGATAGAGTAGACAGAGGAAGAACTATACCGACAGAGTGTCAGACCCAAATTCGGAAGAGATATTGCTAATGACTAAGTTTCTTGAGGTATCATTCATGATTGTCCAACATGATTGAAGACTTCTACAAGCATATTCTTGATCCACATTACTTGGTATGCAAGGATTTAGCTAACAGACCAGAGTTTGAGATAATATTGACTATTCCGGATGCCGACTAGAAAAGTGTTGAAATCACTTGTGCAGATATATATACAAGATGGATTTAGATGTGAAGGGGTGTGTGGTGTATGTATTGAAGTGTGAATAAAAGCAGAAGAATAGTATAAAAGGTAGAAAAATAGATTCAGAATGTAAGAGGACAGTAGCACTTAAAGAGAGTAAGAATGAAGTGCAGCAGATCAATCTATTGACCTTAACTGGAACTGAAATTCAGCATGTGTGGATGCTTCTCATCAGTTCAAGTTTTCTTCTTGTAGACAATAAGTCTTTTATAGGCAGTGAGCCTCTTGTGAGCAGTGTGCTCGGGCAGTGAGCCCTAATTAGCAAGTGCCATTTTGTATCTTCTATTCTTCTAACAAAGAATAATATCTTGGGTTAATCACCCCACTGTTTTTCCCTTAACAGGGTTTCCATGTCAAAATCATTGTGTCATGTGTATTGGTGTTATTTCCATTTCATGATTATGCTTGTTTATTTGATCTGATGTTGCATTAACTGTTAAGAAAGCACAGAAAGTTGAAATATTAGGATAACTGATTCACCCCCCCTCTCAGTTATCAACAATTATTAGTACATTCAAAGGTTAATAAAAATGAATACTTGAATGTCTTGCCTATTGGTGAGATGACCACTCCTACCCCATTCCCTCCTTTACTGCATGCACCATCAAAATGCATTTTCCACACACCATGTTCATCTAGTTGGGCCTCTCTATTGATTGGTTCTATATTTTGCAATTCAGGTTGTGATTTTTGAATTCTTAAGCTTCCAAGATCCACATCAAAAAAATAAGTTATCTAGTTTGGATCAGGACATTCTACAATATTTTCATATCTTGGCTCTCTACACAATCTGACTTCCTTTCCATTTACTGGTATTGTTGCATATGACAAGTCTAATTAGACATTTACCCCTATTGAAGCAGTCCACTGTCTAAATAAATACATACCATAGTATGGTGGAGTATCTACTATGGCTATATCAATTCTATAAGTGGCTTTAGGGCATGAGGCCAATTTCAATTCTATATTCTTCATGACTTCAACAACTGGGATGGACCTAGTGTCCATTACATAGCATTTACCATATGTTGTGTCCACCCACAAGCCTAATTCTTTCATAACAACTATTGACATGATGTTTATTGCTACTCCAGAGTTGATTATACAATTTCTGACCAATTTATTATTGATCAATAGTATTATATAGAATGGGTCCACTTGGGAAGGATTCTTTGTTATGGTATCACCAAGATAGATTTCCAATATTTTCATGATTTCTTGTCCAATATTGTTTATTTTTGTTTCTGACCCTTCTTTGTTTTTGTTCTAATTTTGCTGCTTGTTTGGTATATTAGAAATCAATTTGAGAGCATTGTCCCTGTATTCATCTACTTTCATCATCTCCAGTAATGGTACTGACATCTTTATTTGAGACAATGCTTGTTTTATGTCAAATGAAGGAGTAGTTGTTAATTGCTCTATTTTTTCTATCTTATTGGAGCCTTTTTCTTTAGATTGTTCCTTACCGCTATCCTTTGTCTTATTTTTCTCAACCTTTCTTGTTTCCATGTGTGTATCTTTTTGAGTTTCTCCTTCCTTCTGGTTATCCAAGGCTTCCTTCTTATGATTTGGCTCTTTGATGAACAAGCCTCTGGGTGTTCCTTGATCTGAATTTATGGTTATATTCCTCATATTGTAATTACTTCTAGCTTGAGCCACAACAACAATTGTAAGAGATCTTGTTTCTTCCTCAGTTGGTTTTCTTAATTGGAACTATGGGAATGCATTGGGTATATAAGTGGTTCCTTCATTATTATCTTCCTGATCAGAGAAGATTTCTTGTTGACCCATTTTAACATTATACCTCTGGTTGCTCACATTGTATTCAAACCCATCTTCCTTAAAGGACGAGTATTCTTCATCAATTTAGTGAGGTCTCATTCTAAACATGTTTATAGTATGATCATTCATGTCCTGATCATAAGATATTTCATTTTCTTGTAATGAATGTGCCACTACATAGTATTCAGGTGAATACAATAGGTTTCATGCTAAACAACATGGATTATTTTCTACCACATGTGTCCCATATTTCTTTAAGGGATCAGGGTTATCTTTACTATAGTTCTTCTTTTGTTTATTATCCACATGTCTCCCATCCTTCCAATTAGTGTTGTAGGGCATATCATGTAACCTAGGCCTCTCATTTCTATAATAGTTTTCTTGCTTAGTCTGATGATTGTTAGGACTTTGTGGAACTCTGATGTTTTCCCTTTTGCCAAGTTTTTTAGTAGCTCTTCTATTATTTTTAGTATTCATAGAAGCCTTATGAGTTTCTGCAAGAGTAATGGGAGCTCTATTTTTGAGTTCATATCCAGTTTTGGGATCAAAGGCTTTTAAGTATAAAGTCGGGGCCATACCATTCGGGGGTTTTAACTCAGATGAGATTTTATGGTATATTTTTGAGAACCTCTGGTTGAAATCCACAACTGATCCATGATGGTATTTTTGTATGCCTATCAGTTCATGCACAATAAAATTTAGGTCACATTGATTTTCATATTGTTCTTTAAATTGATCTTTAAAGTCTTCAAAAGAATTGATTGAAGCATGAGGCAAATTCTTATACCAATCCCTAGCATCTTCAATCAAGGATAATATAAATAATTTCATGAGGACATCTTCCTACTGTGCATCATAACTATCCATGACTTTCTAAAAGTTTCTGATTTGTTCTTCTGCTGAAATAGCATTATTCCTAGAAACCTTTGGGATTGCATTCCTTAAATCATTGTCAATGGGATCAGGGTAGATCTAATACCCAGATAAATCTAGCAACCTATATTTGTTTATAATCAGGGGTCCTTGCAGGTTTTGATTTGACTGGTATTGTTGGTGGTGGTGGTGAGGTACATGTTGTACATTATGGTATGGATTTATATTTCCATGTACATTTTTCTTGCGAGGTGGAACATGCTGCTAACTAGGAGGTGGATAGGTATTATCCATATGTTGGGAAGTCATATGAACATTATGTGTTCTTGGGTTTCATGGTGGAATGTTTTGCTCTACATAATTGGAGTTACTTGGATTATGTAGTGATTTTGAAGCATTTAAATCACTTACACTTTGATGTGACCCTTGTGGATTGCTTGTAGGAGCATGGGTATTTTACTTATGGGGGGTATATACTTTGAGCTACTTGTACTTCTAGACTTTAACTATTGTAATTCTAGTTTTATTCATTCTTCCTCTTCCCTTAGTTTGGATAACATGAGCTCTTCCTGTAATTTATGTAGGGTTTCTTGTATCTCATCAGCATTCTATGTATCTTTTGGTGGACTATAAGTCTCTGTAGATGCCATTTGATCCATAGACTCATATTGATCTTCTCTACCTTTTTGTAGTGATATTTTATACTCATATTCTACTTGGGCTTGTATCCTTTCTCATTCAATCCATGCCTTGAATTCAAACTCCTTTTGAGTGTCAGTCTATATTGATCTAGAATGTCACCAAATATGTTTTTTTCTGACTAGGTAGGATTACTTTTTGATTGGAATCCTTCATGAAATTTTGATTCATGCAAAGGGTAAAACTATTATGTGTTAGGAGAGGTTGTTCTAATGTTTTTAATTGACTATTCTGGCTATTAATTTAAGTGTGTTCTAACTAATTTGATGTTCCATTCTTCTAGTAGGGACCTTTGAAGGTGGGGATGATTTCTTATCAGTCAACTTTTTATCATTTGTCCTAGATCTCCTACTGTCCATGTTGCAAAAGACTGATATTTTATTTTAGAGTCGCCACCTCTCTTAGAAAGGAATGATGTTATCTTCTAGGTTTTCTCCACTAGTAGAGTTTCAATTCCTTAATTTTTTTGACTCTTTGACTAGTTAGTTGAAACCAAATATTTTGGAGTGATCCCATGCAGAGTCACCAATTCTGTTAGGTCTCAAAAGTGTAGGTTGTAAACCCTAAGAGGATGTTAGGATATATGGTCAGGTTTACAATGTTTCTGGCTAACGAAACAGAGCAACCCTATGTGGTTTTGGACTCCCTACTATTTAGGTTCTGCTAGACCTAGGTAGGTGTACCCTAATAATTAAGCAGATTATAGATTATGTATGATTTGATTGTAGTGATCTATCTCCTAGTGGCATATGAGTGAAAATAGATAGTAGAGTGATAGGTAAATCTAAAAGATTATGTTTTCAAATTGAACATGATCAGTGCCTATTCTTGTTGGTCTAATGGGGTCAAGATTTGTGTGATATGAAGATTTATCTACTTGGCTTAACTCTAACTACTTGGCAATTTTGAATGTTTATACCTTGTATAAATGTGCAAGACTATTGGTTATTAGACTCTTCTTTAAAATTCCATGATTTCTTTTCAAGTTACTATGATTATCTAAAAGGATTTTAATTCTAGCTTAAAGGAAACCAACTAAGATGAATTATTTAAAGGTTTTTAACTCTGGGTAGAGACCAATAAATAGAAATCACTCAGAAAGACTTAAATCAACTTCTCAAAGAAACCAATCAAGCATATGACATAGAGACAACAAATGTGCCTTGATAAATCAAAATGATCTAAATATCTAGAAAAGACCAATATGGAGACAATGAAATAACTTATAAAATGAATATCCACAAAGTAATTGAACACCAAAGATGAATCCACTGATTAAATCTTCTTGCCCATTAGATTATTTCAAAAATTCACAGAAGTCTCTATATTTTGTTTTACAAATATGACTGAAATAATAATTAATATTGTATTCTTTGTGATTGTTTTTAACCACTGATGATGATAAACTTGGCCTTGGTTTCCCTTATATGTATGGGAAGTGGACAAGATTTAGACCAAAACAACATAACCTTTTCCTAAATTGCACCTCTTCAGATAACTAACATTTGTTATGAAACATAATTAAGAAATAAATAGATAGATTAAATTGGGCATCTGAATTAATCATGATCTGAGTTCATTAATCAACATAGAGAACCCGTGACCATAGGCCTGGCAAGATTTGCCTATCCAATGATGCAGTATCTGATGTTCATGCTTTTCCTGTTATTCTAGATGCAATATGTATTCCACCTTCATACTTTAATATAAAAAATTCTTGAATTAGTATTGGCATAAACTTCACCTCAAGTTTATTGCGAGGGTCAGATGATTCTCCAGATTTTCTAGCTTCTTTAGCTTATTTCTTAATCATTGCCTTCCATTTTTAATCAGCTGAGGATGTAGACATGGTTGGTACAACACCTCCTAACCCTCTCTGTTGCTCTAGAGATGAACAAGTTAATCTTGGCAATATGATCAACATACTCTTGAGTTGCATAAGTATCTTAAGTTGAGATTATTTCCTTCATAGAAAACTCAAGATTAAAAATCATTTCTAACTACTCATGTGTGTTCTTCATCACTGTGGGCTCATCATTGACCCTGTCTAGATCTATTGGTAATAATTGAGAAAGTTCATCCTTTCAAATGTCATGTTTTCTCATATTGCCCTCATCATCAAAGGAACTAGGAAAGGCCATATCTAAAGATTGATCAAAGTCACCAAGGTCTTATGTTAGTACATAGTTGAATTTCTCATGCATGTCGATCATCTCATCATAATTCTTGAAAACATGTGTATTAACATGTCCTTTGGCCATCAACTCTTCTCTTTTCTCTAACATCTTGAGATGCAACCTTTTATGTTATTGATAAGGAACATTTGTTCCCTGATCTATTGCCTACACTTTATCAGCATTTGTAATCATTTTCTCAAATATGTTCTTGACTAATTCTGAGACCATCTTATATTTGACACTTTTTATTTCTATGTCTAACTGGTCATTCCTCTTCTCACGTTTATCAAATTTTATTTTCTTGTAGGCAGTGTCAGCTCTGGCCTCTACTAATCTCTTATCTGCTTCTAACCATGGTGAATAACTGCTTGATGAGGATGATAGTTTGTCCTTATAACTAGCAACTTCTTGTCTTAGTCTCTCATTCTTTACCATATAGATCTTATTATTCTTCAGCAATCTCTAAATTTGGGACTTTGTAAATCTAGCAACATTGATATTTAAATCAGTAGTCTCCAATGGATCTATGTCCTCAACTCGCTGTATCAAGAGGTGACCAAATGCTTCATTTCGATCATTAATAATTAGAGGCCTCTTATTAAGTGGGTACAAGGTCCACATCAGTAATGTTACTTTATCATGATCATATCCTGAACCTCATTTAATCTTATCCAATGCTTCAATACTTAATTACACTTTTTTTGTCTTGGTTTCTTCTAAAGTTGTCAAAAACAATGGCTAAAGTCATGTCCCACCTGGAGACTAGCATAACTCCTTCTTCTTGAAGCAGTGCTCTCCCCTTTTGTGGAGTTATAGTCTCTATTTCCTTGCCTATTTCTTCCTGCAACTCTTTCAAGGCTTCTGCGTCTAGGTTAGGGGTGATATTCTTTATCTTTTCCCTAGCCTATTTGCACTTGTATTTATACACAGAAGGATTTGAATTTAGGAGTTTTGATAAAATCATTATTAGAAACAAAATTTATGCTTGCACTATGCCTTACGTCATCTCAAAGTTCATCAGGGGCTTCCATCATAACCATTTCTCTTTCTACAAGAGGCTCATACTCTTAAACCATAGGCTGAAAGATCTACACACCTTCATCTCCACTCTCAAATTCGTCTTCCTCTACAACACTTGTATCAATAGAGAAGCTGGTGTTTGGTGTAGGATGAGGGGAAAGATGGCCCAAGGGTACTTCATACTTATCTTGTGTCTCCTTGATGTTCTTACTTCTCTTTTCAAAAACCCCATGGGGAACATCCATAGTCAATTCTACTACATGTGCAACTAATCTATCTAACCTCTCAACAAGATCATTAATCTTGAGAGAAGCTCCTTTATAAGTGGGATTTTTGGCTATCCTCCAAGCCTCTGCTAGCATTATTCTATGATAAAGATTTATTTTCTCAACTACATAGTTCTCATCAATATTTCTGATTAAGTCATCATCAATAGATAGCACATGGTGATACCCTTTCAAATTTTTACTAACTTTGGCATTGTTTATGAAATTCTCATGGTCAAAATTTTCTCTTGCATTTCTTGATGGCATTTTGTAATGTTCTATTTTTTTATCAATTAATTGATATCCTTTCTCCACAACAACTATGAAATCTCCAAAACACAAAGTACCAAGCATTAAGCACTGCTTATTGTAACCTTTAAGATGCATAAAGTTAGAATAAGCTAATTGCCTCACAATTTCTAAATAGACAATTCTATCTGGATAGGTTTTTGCTAACAAGATAGGTGGTTCCTCATATCCAAATAATCTAATCTTTGTGCAGTCATTGTAAGCATACAAATCACCCTAGTTGTGATTGAATTTTCCACTTTCATCCTTATCTTTTGGCCTTAGAAATTTCTGCACTTCTATTGACAAACTGTATTCACATGGATGGTCTAGCAACTTATACAAAGGCTTCATGAAATATTCTTCAAAATATAGATAATGGTATCTTTCACATCTGCTATCCTAGATAGCTGTCCACATTTGTATGGGTTTGATTTTTTCATCCCTATCCAAGTCTCTCACTCTCAAACATTTATCCCACAAACACATATTCTATCCCTCATACAAAACTAGATGCATGGATAAAGAGTAATGTATGAATTTACTACCTCTATTCTTTACAACAACCAAATCATTATGAAGATCATTAGCAATGTATTCAACATAATCTAGAGGGCATGCATCTTGGCTTTGCACATCTGTGGTTAGGACCATTCGTGCAGCTTCAATAAACAGAGGGGCATCTAAGCCAAGCAATTGGTAGACATAATAGTAGGTGTATCTAAAATATTCCTCAAACAAATCTACAAAATTGGGTGGATCCTCAACTCCTGAGAATACTCTGAGCTTGTTCCCTTCATATCGGGGCCTATGCAAGGGTAGCCTCCATCTCTTATAACTATTTCTTAGATTGTAATATTCATTTAACAGGTCCTTAATTTGGAATTTCATATCAAAGCTAGTGTCCCACTGAAACACCATGGATATATAGTTTTTGGTGATAGGGATGAAACGAGATCCATTATTCAACTTAGTCATACAGGTCTATGGATTATATTTCTTAGCCAAATCTCTTAACAACTCCACATTGATGAAAACATTTGATACTAGCAATTTTCTCAAGTTCAATCTCCATGGGTTGGAGGTAGGTTTATGCCTATGCATAAATTCCTATAGTGATAGAGAAATAGATCATACCCTCTTATTGGGGTCCATGTGTCCCCTATTTGTCTGTTTATATCCTCCAATTTTTTGTCTTAGGGGTTCAATTGGCTATTTCTTCTAGACCGTTGTCCTGAACCTGGGCATTGGTCTATTAAATCTTGGTTCAAATGTCTTTCTTCTAATTTTTTCCTCTTACCCTTAGGGTTTGTGGTCACATCTTCCATGATGAAACTTATGTATAAAAAATAACTCTACTTCTGTGATTGTAATTCAAACCAGTCTGTGTATTCTGCAAAAAATTTTAAGCCGAGCTTAGATTACTTACTTGGATATCTTCTCTGGTTCTAGAATTATTATTTTATGCCATGCCCTACCCTTACTTTTAGTGGTTTCTTAATTGTTCCAATCTTTCAAGATTTGTTTCAATATACTCAGCTCTGGTGTATTAATGGTGTCTCATGACAGCTTTCATGTCATCGAAGGGACATTTAATTTTTTGAATAAGGGTCATTTGATCACTGCCAAACATGTCTTGTCACTATTCCATGATGACTAATTTTGTGATCCCATCAATATTTCTTTCTGTCCCTGATATCTTTTATTGATTCTTTGAATTCCTTTAGGATTTCAGAGTGACCTCAAGTGACCTTATACCGATATCACATCTCTTCGAAACCCTTTTGTGAAAAAAAATCCCCTTGATATCTACTTGTCTCTTCGATGTGTTCATATATGTTGTTTCATTAAAGGGACCAATGTTTAGGATTCCCTAATATGGATTTGTCCCTTTGATGTCTTGTTTATTAGGTGAACCTTTTGGCTTTTCAGAGGGATTGAGAATCACTTCACTCTGATATCCCTAAGTCATCTCGAAACACTTTTCCTTTATTTACAATGTTGTCACTTTATTAGCATGACACATTTAATTTCATGTCGATATACCTCTATCTATTTAAGTGGTTTCATGATATCGAAGAGACCCTTAATTCATTCACTTTGATACTTCATAGTCTCTTCGATCCTTTAAGTGTACAGGTTTGGCTTTTCAGTCCCCTCGATCTCTCATTGTTAGCTTGATATGCTGATGAGTTATTTTATGCCCCTTGATTATTTATTTCCCTGGTTATCGAAGATACTCCAAGATACTTCCCTTCGATACCTAGTGGTGTCTTTGACACAATTCTGATGAGATATCGAAGGGACTCTAAAATGAGTTCTCTCGATATGGCACTTTCTAACTGATAATGTATGTATCACCTTTTCGAGGGACACTAGGATGAGTCTTGCAGATACAAAAGTATCTCTTCGATATGATTTTTACTTTTATGGTGAGGGTGACAAAACATGGGTTTATTGGTGTTATGACTGATGGATCAGTCAAATGAGTTCTTTTTGGGAGAGAGAAATTTAAAATGGCATTTTAGGTGATGATATTATGGAGGGAAATGAATTTTTTAGAAAAACTTTGGGGTTAATTTTTTTGTCCCAACACTTACGACCCATGCATGTATTAAAGTACAGTCGAAAACACATCAAAAATACCAAGAACATGAAGCTAAGGCATACACAAAGATTGAGGAACTATTTCTAGGCCCCAGTCTCAAGTGAGCACTAGAAAACACATTGAGGATAGGCAAGACATAATGAATACAGTGAAAGCATGCAAAACATGATGAAGACATGAGAGTAGTCACTCAAAACATAATGAATACATTGATATAAATTTGTCATATATTAAATAAAATCCTAACTAAGGGGTGAGGGGAGCTCATTGCTACACCCTTGAATAAGCCAAAAACATGCGATACAAAACCCAAAATGTAGGGAGAGCTCAACGCTACACCCTTGATACTACACAAGAGGGAAAACATGCCAAACAAAACCAGTGTGAGGGGAGCTCGTCACTACAGCCTTAAAACTACACAAGTGGGAAGACATGCCAAACAAAACCCTAGTGTGGGGGAGATAATCGCTATGCTCTTGAAACCATAGAAGTGGGAAGATAAATAAAGAATACACACAGAATACACAAGTGTCATATAGCATGTCATAGACATACTATATGTCTTATACATGGCAAACACAAGTGATGGAAGGAGATTATTGCTAAGTCCCACAATCTAAAACACATTGTAGACACACCTAACAGTTGATCTTATGCTACAACAACCACCAAAGACACACTTAAGGGAGGATAGCTCAAGATCTAACCCCACCTCCCAATAAGGACTTTGTATAAAAGGATGTGCACTAGTTGAAGAGATACACCATCCCACCTTCTGTAACAAGCCTTTGTATAAAAGGATACACACTGGCTCAAGAGATACGTTATTGTACCTCATGGAGAGGGCTTACAAGCATGCTTTATTAGTGCCAAAATCATTAGATAGATACCATTATATATTCCCCCACTTTAAGGTGGTTGATGTCACTTACCGATATCAAGCACATTAAGGTAGAGAGAAAACATGCAAGGGAACAAGAGTTCTCACAAAGCCCATCCCCCTAAGGTGACAGTGCTTATGATCACTAAATATTTCCACAAACACATTGATAAGATTTGCTAAGATAAATAACAAGATCAAATCATGAAAGGTATGCATGAAAATAATCACATCAACGACCAAGGCTATACTCACAGGTTCAGAGCTGAGTATAACTATTGGGCTATACTACAAGAACCTCGAAACCAAGTGTAGCAACAAGGTGAGATACCAATCAAAGTGTACAAGAGCAGATTGAGTGGATTGTAAAATGTTAGGCACAAGAAATGCCATAAGATGATACATCACACAAAGTGATTCTACTAGTCCAGCATCAGATATATATATCAACCCCATCTTCATATATGGACTAGGTCCATTTTTGCTTTCTTTCTTAAGGGATGCATAGTCCATATAAGTATTTATTTGTCATCTGCCAACTAGGTAGAATCACTAAAGAAGGTAAACAATAAAAATGAGAGAGGAGAACAAGTGCCTTAGGAACACCACGTAGGAGGATGCCCCCAAAACACCCTTCATGACACTATGCCCCTAAGGCATGACACACAAAAATAAAATAGAGGAGAGGAATGATAGAAGAATGATGAAACAAATAGAAGAATGGGCACAATAGAAGCGGTCTCCTGGTATCCTTGACCTTACAAGAGTATCAAGGGTCATCCAAGGAAACTTAAAGAACAAATAACACAACACGGGGGAACACAACACATATATAAATATAACTTTTTGTATTTTATCTAAGAGGAGCCTAAACTTGTGAACATCTTAGAAAGGTGCTCTGTCAAGTGAAGAAAAATGTATGAGTAGTTCATACTTGATTGATTCTTATTTCCAGAATGGTCATGGAGTGCTTGTTTCTCAAGTCCCTATATATTTGAAATCTTTTGTTGCTTGTGAGGAGGGGAATCATTGTTATTTCCCACTGATGATAGCCGCCTTGTTCTTTTCTGATCCTTTGCTTTCTTATTTTGATGAATGAGCCTTTCACAGTGGTATGTGATATTTTGCATCATGGCAACCTTTGCTTGTATCATAATATCTTATTGTGGTTGTTTAATTTGTGTATCCAGTGCATTTTGGTTGTCTCTCGATCCTTGAAGGGATAACGGTGAAGGAACCACAACATAGATACCTTAACCTCATGGACAAGATGAGTCTTCAAACTTCTCATTATCAACTTCTATTGTACCAACTATTTCAACATAATCCAGATAGTCATCATCTTGCTCTATTATATTTTGTTCTACCATATTGTTGTTGCTATTCTTAGGAAAGGGATTAGTGAAATCTACAAATTGTGATTCAGAGGGGCGACTGATTTATTTCCATTGTCATTTAATCTAGTTACATGTATTATATTAGAATAGATGAGGTCTTGAATTTCATGTTTCAGATCCATACATCATTCGGTGTCATGTCCTATTGATTGATGATACTGACAGAAAGCATTAGCATCAAAGTTAGGTCCTTGTATCCTATTACAATCAAATGGTTTCATAGGAGGAAGCTTCAAAAGATTATTGCTTACTACTTGATTCATAATTGATAGGAGAGATTCAGATAATGGAGTAAACTATATTTATTATTGTCTAATTTGAAACGGTGCCCATTTAGAATTACTAATAGTGGACACTTGTGATTGAAAATTATTTGAATGCTATTGATTTATCTTGATGAAACTCTTGTTATTCTTTTTAAAGTTTTTTTGTGAAGTTCCAACCATGGATTGACTAACTTGAGCTGAATTTTGATTCTCATACTAACTAGACAAAAGATTGTAATCATGAAGGACTGTGCATAAGTGTTGAAAGGAGCTATACTTTATCAAGATGATTTTATCACGGATGTTAGGTTGTAAATTTGTAATGAATACCTTATGAATATCTTCATCTTTAATCGGGTATTGTATTTGTGAGATGAGTCATTGATATTGACTGATGAATTCTATTAACTTCTCTTTTGAACCTTGTTTACAATGAACCAAGTCAATCAAAGAGACCATAGGTCTAATGTTTACTTGGAAGTGCTGTAAGAATTGATCAACTAGTTGCGAGAAAGAGTTTATTGAGTTTGGAGGTAAAGAGCAAAACCATTCCAAAGGAGTATCTTTAAGAGATCACGAGAAGAGTTTCACTAGAAAGTCCTGTTTAAAGAATAAATCACTACACATCATCATGAATGCTGCCACATGAGTATTAGGATCACCTTTACCACCATATTTTTCAAAGCAAGGAGTCTCAAAATTTTTAGGAATAGGAGTTCTCAAGATTGCATAGGATAAAGGTCTATGACCATGATATGTTACTAAAATAGGTTGGGAAGAATTAGTCAAGTTTGTCAGCTTTTGTTGTAAAGAGGTCATGCTTCGTAAGACTTGATTTAAGAGGGCATCATTGTGAGATGTGTAGTTTGTTGTTGAGAAGAATTAGAAGCTATGGCGATGAAGTTTTGAGGTGACTGGTTGTGAGTGGTAATGAAAGGAAGTTGAGAACAATTGTAAGTGAAAGGTGGTTGAGAACAATTGTTAGTGAAAGGTGGTTGAGAATAGGTGGAATGGAGAGGTGGTTGAGAGTGATTATTCATATAAGAAGTCACCCTAGGTGCCAAATTATTATAATTGAATCCCATAGCCTTGTAATTCCATGAATTAATGTTGTTAGATACTCCAATACTAGTGGTAGCATTACTAAAAGCTTTTCCATTAGTAACAAGGATCGATGATCTGAATGTAGACATTCTGGTAGTCAGTATAGGTGCCAATAAATATGTATGATTTGGTGATGACATATTATTACTAGTATTTGCATATTTCGTCACTGTCATAATGTTGTTATGCACTATATGGGCTAGTACATGTAGTGTATTAACACCATCTTGTCCTTCATTTAATATCTCTCTTAGACTATGAACAATAGGTACAACCTCTTCAGCCATCCTTTCTTTCTCCACAAACGCTTGAAAATCAACTAGTTCCTTATCAAGTGTGTTTATTTGATCATCAGGTACATGTGTTACCACCTCAATAAGATCTTAAAAATCATGAAATGTTTATTCTTCCATTGTAGTTGTATAGGAGGTATGATATTTTGCAAAGTTTGTGTTTCACCTTTTGTAAAGTAAGTGTTCAATGGATTTTCTGATGTAGGTACATTGTTACTATCAAGAGCACTAGAAACCATTAATCTAATACTTCTCCTCAAATGAATGTTTCTATTAGGGTAGTGAGTTATACAACTCATGCAAAAGAATACAAAACTCAATACTCAAACTAATAGAACAAACCAAAGGAGCAAGATATGCTTGTTGAAATACACAATGTTTAATTTAGAAAATATGCCAATTTTCAATCCAAATTTTCAAATGACAAATTAATACATGCCTGAAAATGAATGCAATATCTGAAATGAAATATATTTATGACAAATGCAATGAAACAAAGAAAAACTATGCTTGTTTATGAACATAAAATGCTCAAATTTTTCACTTTTTTCAATGTAAATGCACAAAAAATGTTATTAAATTATGCAAAATGATGGATTAATATAATATAATCTGATATAATGTGTGATATAGATTAGATATGATGCAAAAATGATGCTAAAATCCTACAATGCTTAATGAAAATTAAAGAAAAATAGATGAAAGTTTTTGATTTTATTGAAATACACAATGTGTAAATGCAAAATTTGAAATCTAAATGCAATGAAACAAAATGATGAAATAATAAAGTCCAAAATAAGATTTGAAGGAGTGTTAAAATGAGTAATAAAATTGGAAACAAGATTTTAATTACAAGCCCTAGCTTTTGAAATTACTAGGTTATATGAAAAATGTAAAATTTCAAACAAAACCCTACCAAGCGAGAGATACAAATGCAAGGTAAATGATGATAAAAAGATGAAATGCTGTTATTTATCTCAAATTCTATATAAATTTTATAAAATTAAATGTTTTCAATGATATGCAAGGAAAATAGTGCAAATAATGCCTTAATGCAAGCCAAAAATGCCTATGTTTTTCAAAAATTTCAAATTTATGCAATATTTCTTAATGTATGATGATGAATGTGAGATGAATGAATGCAAATATGATTTAGCAAGATGCAAGTTCAACAAAATCACAGGTTCACCAAAATGTTATATATGAAAAGTGGCAATGATTATGTGTTGAGGTGTATTATTTATGATAGATTCAATCAAACCCTCCTTTCACATATTCCATTCAAGGACATAAACTAAGTCAATGCACTTCTCTTGTAAGAGGAATTAGCTATAGGTTTGGTGTCACTTTGAGATAATAAGGAAAGTTGGAATGTATTGATAAATTTGTTAAAATCTAATTATATGAAATCATATATAAATGGATGAAACATGAAAAATGATCACATAGGAAGGCATTACATGCATATTACAAACATACTAGGATTTAGATTCTAGAAAGTAGAAACTTTGGGGACATTGGGGTGGGCACCCTAGTCTAATAGACCACTTTTTCTATAGATCTAAAATAGTGAGGTGATGTTGACAACAACTTGTTTCAGAGTTTCTTACAACAGTAATCGAGAGGACACAAGGGTAGGTGCCCTTGTCCAAAAAGGAATATTCTCCATTGTTTTCTTTGGATCTCAAATCTTTATCTTTTGGTTCAAATGATCTCCTACAACTCCTCTATGCAAGATCAAATGCATAGGACAATTGAGATGGGGAGGGGTGAATTAGTTGTGACAAAAATTTAACCATTTATGAATATCAACACCTACAATTCTTAATCACTTTTATTAAGATTAACCATGAAAGCATAAAACGAGAAGATCAACACAACAACACATGAGACACCAAAATTTTTACGTGGAAAAACCTATAAGGGAAAA
Organism: Cunninghamia lanceolata; assembly: GCA_027924645.1. Classification (NCBI taxonomy): domain Eukaryota; kingdom Viridiplantae; phylum Streptophyta; class Pinopsida; order Cupressales; family Cupressaceae; genus Cunninghamia; species Cunninghamia lanceolata. Next base: position 2,720,546 of record BSBN01000892.1, read on the forward strand.
ACCACGATGGGTGTTAGCCCACAAAAATAAATAAGTTATAACAATACCAAAAATCAAAGGCTCATTGCCTTAGGGCTCACTACCCAAAATTCTCATTGCAAATGTTAGGGCTTATTGCCAAGGGGTGGCTCATTGCCAAGGATTGGTGAACTGATTTGATAGCATCTACTTCATGCCCGAGTTCAGTTCCATTGAAGCACAATATAACACCTCTTCCATAATCTTACTACACATCTACACCTATCTTTTAATTTTTGCACAAGTACATGTTTTTTGCAACTACATTACATGTTTTTATACAACTCATCAACCTTGAAATGTACATCAAGGTTGGTATTACATTCATCAACCATTGGAGCAATCTCCAAGCTCAGCATTACAAACATACATAAAAGTTAGTCTAGACCTAAACAAGATTAGCTAAGGGAAAGATGTATGTGGATCATGTTACACCATAGCTGGGACTCAAAAGCAATCTTCAATACCACAACATGCTTCCACAATCTTCAATGCATCTCCACAAGTAGTGAAAACAACCAGGTTGGCCAAGACTAGTGTTAACATTAAGTCTTCTAAGAACAGTCTTCTTCTACGATCCAAATTTCTCTTTGTAGACCAATCCGAATGTAGGAACATGATCAGGAGACATCCACAAGCACATTGTAATCACCAAGAATAACCACACAATATCTAACCATTATATCAAGAAGATTCTTCAAACTAGAGCACATAAACAACACTGTCAACTATTGTCATAAGGAAAAGATCGCTTGCGGACCACCAAATCATGAACCATTGGAATTGAAGGAAGTTATCATTATTACAAACTTTATTTCAGAACCATAGACTGAAATACCTAACTACAGAGGAATGTGGAGAATAGTACATTCTCCCTCTCACCACCAGCTATATAGAAAAAGAAGATTTCACTCTAGTGAACATATTTCACTCAAATCTGCATACTAGAGGCTTAAACTTGGAACATAGCATCTTCAAACTTGTATCTAAATAAATTTCAATCTGTAGACAAGGATATTCATTCTAAAAGAAATGCAAAGCAATCTATCAAACTATTTTTCTTCATCAAAAATACTTATTATCTTCAACACTTAACTCATTACAAGTAAGCGTCAAAACAAGAGCACAGTTGACACCAATGACAACACAGATATGTTGACATCAATGACAACACTGGTTAGGCATATACTTGCAACAATATCTACCTTTGTCATTGATGGAAATATATGATGTGAAAAAATGTAATGACCATCAAGACAAGATATTCCCCGTTTCTTTCTATACATCTGCACTCTTTCTCCCCATGAGTTTTTCACATGATTTCTCTCCCCCTTTGACATCAATGGAAAAGGGCACATACTTGCACTGAGCTACTTTGATCAAAGTAAAATTTTTCTACTATCAGTATTTATTGCTTATTATCTAGCTACTCCCCCTGAGAGGTATCCCTCAAAACATCAATCCAGATCAATGAATGAGACTCTAGGCACCACTAGATTGACGCATTCTTATGCATCTTAGTTCAAAGAAAGAGGGTTAGTAACCCATAACTTTTCTCTAAGATAGTCAAAGGTATCCTTAGGCAAAGATTTAGTGAAAATATTTGCAATCTAATCCTTTGTGGATACATATTTCATCTTTACTTCATTCTCTATCACCTTCTCTCTCGAAAAGTGATACCTTATTGATATGTGCTTTGTTCTTAAGTACATCACTAGATTCTTTGAAATGTTTATGGAACTTGTATTGTCACAAAGGATTGCAATCGGATCTTCATACACAACTCTTATGTCCTTCAAAGTATACTTCATACATAACACTTGAGTGAAACAACATGCTACTACTATATACTTTACTATTGCAGTAGACAAGGAGATCGAGTCTTGATTTTTGCTCAACCATGAAACCAATCTATTGTCACATAGATTTGCACCCAGTGTTGAAGGCTTTTAGGGCTCCAACAATCTAGTGAAATGTTGAGATGACCTCTAGGTGTGGGACCCTACAGGGAGGCTGAATCTCCAGAGAGATGCTGTTTCCTTTGCTAAATATGAGATTCAGCGAGCATAAGACTAAACCTAATCTATTCACCTGATAGGACAAGAGGAAGAGGGAGAAAAAACTAAAAGTAAAGGGAGGTGATACACCAGGGTCGAATAAAGAACATTCATAGAGAAGAGATGCACAAATAAAGAAATACAACTGATAAACTTACATAGATCATGAAGACTTTTAATAGAGGTAAATAATGGATTGCTAGGAATTAAACGTTCACAAACAATGGCCAATTCTAAGACTACACAGAGTTAAAAGTATGAAGTAAAAAACCATATGTATATATCAAGAGGCACAATTACAATAGAGGAAAGTTCTGTTTAGAATATAGAAGCATAAGACTAACTATTTTCCAACCCTTTTTACATCTTACATTTATGCATATATAGCATCTAATTCCAAACCTTGACTTAATTAGGGTACAATAAATTGCCCCATGGGCCCTATCAGAAATTATCTACATCTGAAGGGATGACTGTCTGCAATAATTAACTACAAAAAATATCTAGAGGCTGGGAAGATGAAAAATGTTTCTTCTTCTTTAATGTGAGTAGTTGATTCATTGATCTACATCAATCAATGTAGTGCATATCTATTCAGAGATAGCTGAGAAGATCAGATCCTATTGATGGCAGATGAGACAAAAATCTTGAGAAAAGCTTTTACAACACTTTAAGTCCTTGGACCCTTTGAATTTTTGCATCTTTCATCTCTTGAAACCTTTGAATAGTTGGGCTCTACATTTTACCACCTTTGGGATGCTTGGAAATCTCCTTTAAATTCTAACCAATTATAAGATTTTCTTTAAGAGATTAATGACCGCCAAGGTTTATTTTTTATTCTTTGCTGAGGAGAAGTGTTAATTTTCCACATGTCATCCTATCATAGCCACATGGAAGGAAATGGGCCACCATCTTTTGTCTCTACGTGAGTGTGCTAAGCCTTCCACATATCCTTATTTCATAGCCTCACATTAAATTTTTCCCATAGGCTTCATTCCCTTGCAACGCTGCATTGCCATTGGATCTTTCATCTCCTACAACTCCTTTGTCCTTTTGATGCTTGGTAGAGAGTCCTCCATCGATTCTAAGATTCTCAATCTTGTGGTCATAATCCCAGGCCTCTGCAACATGTGGCACCATTATTGTGTCAGGTAGTAAATCTTGAGCCATATTCTTTTAGCTCCATGATAGCGTACTAAATATTCCATGTGACTGACCCTATGAAAGTCTTTTCACTTCTGTAGAGGGTAGGCCACGTAGTGTTGAGTGGACATTTCCTTCTAATAGTTGTCAATGTATGAGGGCCCATCTAAGAGATCCAGTAAAGAAGGCACCAGGATACCATGTGGAGGCATTTCATGGTCACGCATAGGATCTTCACCACTGGAAAGATTCCCTTGCGACAACGTGCGACCATCTGATCTGTATCAGCCCTCTTCCTTTCATTATCTAATGACACTTAGCAGGCTCCACTTAATTTATCCAATTCATAGACCATGCCTTACACCTGTCATTCTTTTGTAGTCGCATAGAAGGAAAGTGACATCAACCTGGGAGGCTTGCAGGCATGCGATAGCTCGTAACGTGGCTCATTCGAACCAAAACAAAGCACGTTCTTGTTAAGTTTTTTTTTTTTTTAAAAGGAGGGCACGCTAGGTAGATGAGACACAAAGGGCTCAAAATATTTAACTTAGAGTCTTTAGAAATTAAAGGCTAGGGTTGGTTATTTTATGAAATAAAGGGGCTCAAGACTATAACTTAGAAGATCCTTCTAGGCAATAGCAAGTCAACGAGAGAATAGAACAAAAAGCACTTTGCCCAGTAGAATACCCTTAGGGTTTAAGGTTTAAGGCCTTGGGAGTATGATTCTTCAGAAATTTTAACATTCTAAGACCCTAAACATAGGGGAATTTGAAGGCTTCTGGGTCTACAAAACCAGGCTTTAGATGGATTCAATGAGAATTTTAAGAGTGGATCATTTGACTTTGAATAGAGGAAAATAGGTCAAAACAATCTATTTCCCAAGAAGAAAGCACCTCCACTTGTACTCTTTTTGTCATCAACATCTCTGATGCAATCTACATCTATATAAGCACTGCGAGTGAAATCATTGTCCTTTAGATACCATAAGCCATGCTTCGATGTGCCTTTCAAATATCTCAGAATTCTTTTGACTACCATCACATGTGATTCTCTAGGATATTCTTGAAATCTTGCCACAAGACGTACCACATGCATTATATTAGGCCTACTTTGAGTTAGATAAAGTAATCCACCAATCATAGATATGTACCTCTTCTGATTAGTCTTAGGCGATCCATCATATTTGCTCAATTTGCAACCATTCACCATGGGAGGACATACTAGTTTGGATTCCTCCATCCCAAACTTCTTCAACATCTCTTTCACATACTTGGACTAAGAAATGAAGATTCCTTTATTTGATTGAGTAATTTGAAGACCTAAAAAAAAATTCATTTCACCAAGCATAGACATCTCAAGTTCATTTTGTAATTGTCCTGCAAACTTCATGCACATACCATCATTTCCTCCAAAGATAATGTCATCAACAAAGACTCTAACAATCAGGATTTGATTATCATTGATTTTGAAATATAGATTGTTGTTAGTAGTACCTTTATTGAATCTTAATTGCAGAAGATACTTGTCTAACCTTGCATACCATGCTCTGGGGGCTTGCTTTAGTCCATACAATTCCTTTTTCAATATACATACCATATCACCTTGGTTTGATAACTAAAATCCTTTCGGTTTCTCAATGTAAACTTCCTCTTCCAAGTCACCATTCAAGAATGTAGACTTCACTTTTATTTGATACACTTTGAAATCTTTGTGAGCTGTAAATGCCAGAAATATTTTGATTGCTTCTATCCTAGCCACTGAAGAAAAAGTCTCTTCAAAATCGATTCCTTCAATTTGAGAATATCCTTTGCAGATAAGCCTTTCTTTGTTTCTTACAACATCTCCATTTTCATTCAGCTTGTTTTTGAAAACTCATTTAGTTCCAATGACATTCTTATCAACAGGTCTAGGAACCAATTACCAAGTTTGATTCTTCTGAATTTGCTTCAGTTCTTCTTCCATGGATTTTACCCAATTTTCATCATTGTAAGATTCATTCATAGTTTTTGGTTCAACTTTTGAAAGCAAACAATAATTCACTTGTTCTTTTGTATCTCTTTTTCTTGTTAACACACCTTTGTTTTCATCACCTATAATTTGATCTTCAGAATGATTAATCCTTACATACCCAGGAGTCTTAACAACATTTTCTAGAGCCTCTTCTTCATCCTGACTGTCTTCTTTCTCAACTTTTTCTTCATTTGCTATAATCACATGTTCATCTAGTTCATAGCAACTCAGATTTTATATTCCTTCCTTTCCTTCATCCACCTTAACATTAGCACTCTCAACAATCTTTTTCAGTCTCTTATTGTAGCACCGATAGGCCTTACTCTTGGTAGAGTAACTAAGAAAAATTCCTTCATCACATCTAGCATCAAACTTGCCTAGTTCTTCATCTCTTCTGATATAAAATTTGCTTCCAGAAACTTTGAAATACTTCACTGTAGGAATTCTTCCATACCATTATTCAAAAGGAGTTTTAGAGCTGTTACCTTTGACTTAAACTCTATTTAGGATGTACATAGCAGTAGGTATGGCTTCTCTCCAGTATGTTTCTTATAGTTCAGCATCCTTCAACATAGTCCTGGCAGCTTCTTGAATTGTCCCATTTTTTCTTTCAACAACTCCATTCCGTTGAGGAGTTCTAGGTGCAGACAACTATCTCTTTATCCCTTATTCTTCATAGAAAATATTGAATTCATTTGATATGAACTCACCTCCTCTATCAGATCTCAAGCATTTGATCCTCAATTCTAACTCATTTTCAACCATTTCTTTGAAAAATTTGAACTTGTCTAGAGCTTTAAATTTTTCTTTTAGAAAAGTGACCCGAGTAATTCTAGAATAGTCATCAATAAGCAACATAAAGTACATGTCACCTTGCAAACTTCTTGTTATTGTGGGACCACACAAATATGTATGTACTAGCTCCAGTAGTCTGGTAGAGAATTGTTCTTTGATTTTGAAACTTGTTTTTGTTTGTTTCCTAAATTGACACTCCTTGCAAATGGTGTTGGTTGGCTTCACAAGTTTAGGCAGATCTCTTACAGCCTATACAAAACTTATTTTCACCAAATTGTCAAAATTGATATGACACATACTTCTATGCCACAACTAACTCTCATCTATTTGAGCCAATAAACAATAATCATTAGTTCCTCTTAATTGGTAATTGTTACCTCTGGTCTTCTTCCCGGTAGCAATCATTGTTCCAGAGCTTTCCATGATCTTGCACCCATTGTCTTTGAATCTTAGATCATAACCTTTGTCACACATCTGACCAACACTCAAAAGATTATGCTTCAAACCCTTCACATATAGGACATTATCAGTATTGCTCTTTCCATCAAAAGAAAGATATCCTTTTCCACAAATCTTACCACCTGCATTATCTCCAAACCTAACCAGCCCTCCATCATACTTTTCCAAACTCACATTGAACTTACTTTTGTCATTGGTCATGTAATGAGAGCATCTACTATCAATAGTCCATTCATCCTTACCTTTATCAACATGAACAACCAATGCACTTTCTTCCACTAGTTTTTCTTTCTTCACACAAATAGTAGGATTAGTAGATAGATGGTCTTCTTTAATTGCAATAACAAGCACTCATTTCCACTAGTACTAACATCATCAGATTGATCATCTGTCACACCTTAATCATCAAGATCTCTAACATAGTAACATTTCTTTAAAACCCTAGGTTTGCTCTAAAATATTTTTCTATTTCTTTCAATTCTCTTAGGACATCTAGAATCATACTGACCAATATTACCAAATGAAAAACATTTGAAAGGTAACTTTCTTTTGAACTTACCAGAACCTCTCTATACTCTGTCAACAAAGTTAGCTTCAATTTCATGAAACTCATCATCAGGTTCCACCTTTTATTATTAAGCTTTGGAAATCTTCTTTGAAGTGCTAGCTTTGAAAGTAGTTTCAACCTTCGGTAGGGCATCACCAAACTCTCTCATCTCAAAGGTTGTAAGCTTTCCAAGTAGCTGATCCTTAGTGAGATCTTGTACTCTCATTACTTCTTCAATTGCTGCTACCTTGTGACTATAGGACTTGGGTAGTGACCTTAGAATTTTCATCACAACTTCCTTCTCATCAATAGTTCCTCCCATACCTTTTATTCAATTGACAATTTCATCAACCTTTTGCATAAAGGCAATTATGTTTTCATCTTTGTTCATTTTTAAATCCTCATATTTTAGTTTCAAGCCCTGCAATCTAGCACATTTACAAAATCATCTTCTTCATACAGTTTTTCCTTCTTTTCCCAGACTTCATGAGCAGATTCCAGATCCATGACTTTTATTAACGTAGCATTAGACAAGGCACTCAACAGAGTATCTATGGCTTTTATGTTTAACCCATATTCTTTGATTTCATCTTCAGTTCGCAAAACATTATGAGGCAAGGTATACTTTGTCTCTATCGCTTTCCATACTTTATAACCAAGACAAAGGAGATGGATTTTCATTCATACCTTCCAGAGAGCATAATTTGTTCCATCAAATTGTGGATCTGCCTTCCTATAAGACATCCTAGATCTTCCTCAAGCAGTTAGGCTTTCTTCTGAGGAACTAGCTCTGATACAAATTGTTGAAATGCACAGGACAACTGAGAGGGGGGTGAATTAGTTGTCACAAAACTTTAACCATTTATGAATATCAATACATCCAATTCTTAATCACCATTATTAAGATTAACCATGATAGCATAAAAAAGAAGCTCAACACAATAACACATGAGACACTAGAATTTTTATATGGAAAACCCTATAAGGGAAAAACCACAAAGGGTGTTATCCCACAAAAATAAATAGGTTATAGCAATACTAAAAATTAGAGACTCACTACCAAGGATTGGTGAACTAATTTGATAGCATCTACTTCATGTCTAAGTTCAGTTCCATTAAAGCACAATATAACACCTCTGCTCTAGTCTTACTACACTTTTGCACCTATCTTTTCATTTTTGCACAAGTACATTTTTTGCAACTACATTACATGTTTTTATACAACTCATCAACCTTGGAATGTACATCTAGGTCAGCATTACATTCATCAATCATTAGAGCAATCTCCAAGGTTAGCATTACAAACATACATAAAAATAGGTCTAGACCTAAATAAGATTATCTAAGGGAAAGATGTATGCGGATCATGTTACACCTTAGTACAGATTCAAAATCAATCTTCCATGCCACAACATGCTTCCACAATCTTCAATGCATCTCCACAAGTAGTGAAAAAAACTAGGTCAGCCAAGACTGGTGTTAACATTAAGTCTTCTAAGAATAATCTTCTTCTATGATGCAAATTTCTCTTTGCAAACCAATCCAAATGTAGAAACGCAATCAAGAGACATCCACAAGCAGATTGTACTCACCAGGAACAACCACACAATTTCTAACCACTCTGTAAAGAAGATTCTTCAAACTGGAGAACATAAACAACATTGCTAACTACTGTCATAAGGAAAAGATCGCTTGCGGACCACCAAATATTAAACCATTAGAATTGAAGGCACTTACCATTATTAGAAAATTTATTCTAGAACCCCAGACTGAAATACCTAACTGCGAAGGAATGCAGAACATAATACATTCTCCCTATCACCACCAACTATACAGAATAAGTAGATTTCACTCTGGTTAACATATCTCACTCAAATCTTCATACTAGAGGCTCAAACTTGGAACATAGCTATTGATGATTGTTTTGAGACAGTCATAACAATTAGTTAAAATTCACATAAAATGAACCAAAACTGACTTGAAAGATATGAAGGAATCGGTTAAGATTTGCTTAATCCCAAGTTTAATATGGTTAGGTCTTGACCTGTTGGGAAAATTTAGTTGGTCGATGTGAAGCTGTAATGTTCAAGGGGCCTTACATAATTTAGGGTTTCTTGTTGGTTTACTAGGCTCAAACTATGCAAAAGAGATTGTGAATATCAGTGTGTTGTTCATTCCTTTCTTGAATAAAAGTGTTACTGTATTTCAAAGCTTTAAAGAATTTAAACTATAGCAAGCTTTCTTCTCCTTAATATTATGAAAATTGTCTACTTTCAACTCAGTTATACATGCTTTTCCAAACATGAGACAAATTTCCTTAGAATTTTTATGTTTTAAGCTAAGTACTTTCAGATGGGTTGGGAAAATTTAGGAAGATCTAATCTAAACATCATTCATTCTACCAAAGGATCTAATTGTTCTATTACACACTTTGTAAATCATACAACAAATTGATCAAATCCACAGACAAAACCCTAAGTGTAAGTTCTGAGCATTTTCACAAACATACACTTAAAATTGTAAGCTCTAAGAGAAAATGTTTCAAACACAATGAAGAGCAAGAAAACACTCAGAAGATAGATGCGGAATTCTAGATTCAATTGTATTAGAAATAGACAGCCATATAAGATTTACAATGTCTGAATGACTCCTAGCTTCATTGATCAAATTACAGAAAACTTACAAGCTTTACAGATACAACAAAGAGGCAAGATGTTCCACATGCTCCTTGTTGCAGACATAGGCAACCTCCTTCTTCTACTTTTAAACTAAAAGGTCCCTCTATTCTAAAATGTTATGCTTTACAAATCTCTATTGCTGCAAATCTCTATGTAGCCCCTGTGTAAAGTTTTACAGTGTATAGAGGGACAATATATAGACTTTGATCATCCTCAATACAGCTCAAAACCTTAGTTAAATAATGGTTCAAACTTCTGGTTACAACAATAAATGTTGGAGAACAAGTCTCCCAAAATATCTTTGAGCATACATCAAATCTAGGTGAAAATATGCCCTTCTGGAAACCCTAGCAGCTCAATATTAACTTCTGTGGTCTACTGCAATAATGTTTTCAGCTGCATTTTGTCTTCATCAATGAAGACCCTTTGACTTCCTCACCCTTCATCCTTATCTTCCTCTGCTTCTGAGATCAGACTTCCTCCATCCCATGATGTCACCGCCATTAAGTTTCAGCTCTCTCTTCAATTGCAAACCTGCAAAAATAGACCAGCAATAAGTATCATTGATTAATAAAACTAGCTAGAAATTAAAACATTTGTTAAATCAAGGTGTGACTATACAAACGCAAGTATCGGGCCCTAAATCTATGAAAATCGCATCCAAAAAAATGCATATACAATGTTAAACTGGTCGGGTCAACCATCGTTGACCGAAAACATGCATTCGGGCCCTAAATCGGCCTCAAATTCCTACCGCTCTGTCTTTTCCCACCTATTGGTGTGATATCCACTCATCGGCGAGTCCAAATAATTCTCAACCAATCGCCTTTGTTTGGCCGATATGGCCCTTTTTTGTTTAAAATTTTGTATTTTCCGATATGCAAGCCAGGCGTGATGCCCCCGTTAAATCGGATTTCAGTCTTCCTTTAGTTACGTGATTTGCATGTACGCAATGTCTGTAAATTATATACAAGCTGGACGTATACATTGATTTAACTCTTCTTAACCTTCCTTCGCGTCCGCGCAATGTATAAGTGCATTTGTATCTTTTAGATATTCAACTCGGACATGATACAAGCACTTAAATCTGACTTCAGATTCATTTGGATTCCAGCTTGATGTGCGCAAAGTATGTTATTCATACAACGAATTAACATTGTTCGATAACTCCTTTAAGTCCGCCATTGCATATTTGCATTGTATGTAACTCTAACATACAAGCCCATGGATATACAACGAATTAACTGTCCTTCATAAGATTTTGAATTCTGCACGATGTATATTGCCAATGTATGTTTCACCTTGTATATTTTGACCTGCCAAACATACAACGAAAGATATATGCAACAGAACTCAAAAATCAATTCATTTCAACTCTGAGTTATTTCAAATCCATCTTGTATGTATACATATATCTTTTATCTAAAATGCATACAAGGAAAAAAGACATACAATTGCCTTTGCATATCAAAGCGATGTATAAATGTCAATGTATGTAACATTACAATGACCCAACATGCAAACAAATAATGCATATGCAACCTGATAGCCCACGCGACTAAGTATAAAATGACTTTGCATATACAAACCTGAATGCACATTTTACAAAAATGATCATAACTTGCAAAATATGGCAAATTTTAAGATGGTTCAAAAAGCAACCCTAGCTCATTTTTCTCAAGGAATCCAACCATATCATGCGCTAGTACTGAAAATGCATTTTTTCTCTATTTTTTATCAAAGTTTGCAATTTTAACCCCCTTTTCCCTTCTACCACCAAGCAAAACAACACGCACAAAAGCAAAAGCAACAGCCACAGCAGGGGTCCTGATTTTGCTAAGGAGTAAAATGGGGCATGTTGTGAATATCACAACAATAGCATCTTTAGACATGTATCTAAATAACTTCCAATTTGCAGACAAGGATATTCATTCTACATGAAATGCGGAGCAATCTACCGAACTATTCTACTTCATCAGAAATACTTATTATCTTCAACACTTAACTCATTACAAGCAAGCATCAAAACAAGAGCACAGGTGACACCAATGACAACACTAGTTCGGCACATACTTGCAACACCTACACCTCTAACTTACAATCACAAGAGAGGGGTTGGGGGTTGTGGTGTTTAGGAGCTTGCCTTGGCCAAACCCCCGAATGGCATTTAAGTGTTCCAACAACATTGTTAGATAGAGTGTGTGTCCTTGGTGAATACAGGAAAAATCAAATGATAAGATAGATTGATTGAAACACAAAATAGATATCACCTTGGAGGTGAAAACCCTCATAGAGATGAAGTGCCTTCAAATCATGAGGAAATGACTTAATGGAGCCAAATCTACAACAAACACAACACAATTATTCTCTGCAACACAATGAATGTCTTGAATGCTCTTTGCTTGATAATCATAAGTTTTCCTTCATCAACTAGGAGTAAAATGTTGTCTTAAATATGTTTATATATGCATTCCCTCTAACATTAGTAATTCAAATTGAAAAGGTTGACAGAGGGAAACCTTTTAACGGTCATAAATTGACACTTTTAAATTTGGGTCCCGACAAAATAGGATTGGACTAGGGTGTGGACACCCAAGTTGAGAATCCTTATTTTGGTCATGATTGACATTTAAGATTGGCCTCTAAGCCCCATTTGACATGGGTTCCAGGGGATTTTACTCCAGGATGAGTTTTACACGTTCATGAATAAACTAAGGGGACCTAGGAGCTAAACTAGGTGGTAAAAAGTGCTAGGGGGACATTTTATGATATAACAAAGATACAAAGGCTATTGAAAAATATGCCACATCTATTAAAAAATAATAGAAAATATACATAAAAGTTAGATGAGAATGTATGTGTGCCTCTTCTTACTTGACTTTGTTAAGTGTGTTGAGCAATGTTGATTGCACTGATGAAATAAATGCATGACTCTAAACTCAAATAAATTTACCCCGCTTATGCATCAACAATCACTACTGCATTGGTAGTGAGTTGATAAACTATATGCATATTTACTAAAGATTTTACCACTTTTCTTAATTGGCATACACAATATTGGCTACTCAAAAGAGTTGATGAGTGTCATGGAAAGTACAAGTGGTAGTGTTCTTAATAATATTTACCCTAGATATTTGATGTAAATGCATTAGGTCCATTTTGTAGGATGTTGGATTATGAGAGGCTCCAACCAAGGAGGAAAATAATTTGAAGGAGTTCTACTGTAAGTATTGGGTGTGGGATCATCTATTATGCAAGATCATGAACAAACCCTGAGTTCTCACTAGTTATGTAGAGTAAGGTGTATGGAAAATAGCATAGAGGCTTCATCTTCCAACATGAACCCTTGAATTTCTCCTTCTCAACATGTAGCCAAACCTTGTCACCAACCTAAATGTGTGAAGTGCATGGTACATATCGTTGTAGTCTTTGTATTTAAATTGTTGGCATGTAACTCTCTATTGAACCCATTGGTGTACATTCTAAATATGACTGCCATGTGGATGGTGATAGTGGGACATGTCAAGGGGCACTAGTAGTTGGAACCCAAGACATGTCTAGAGAAAGGAGAATACATTGAAGGATTGTGAAGATCTCTATTATAGGAATATTTTATGTAGAGGATAATTTCATCCCATGTGCATGGATGCATGATGCTATAGATGCATAAGAGTGTGCTTGAATACCTCTATTTAGTTGCTTATCTATAGATGGAAGGCTATAGATTGTCTCATTTGTGTATCTAACATGGTTCACAAAATTAGTAAGATGTGAGTAACAAACCATGGCTCATGGTTGGAACCAATCAATATTGATAAGCTGCAATAAATGTAAACATGGGTGAGGAAAAGGTACAATGTGTATGGAGTTGTTTAGGCTTTTCTTGTATGTCATCATCAAGGCATTCTGAGATAATCTATCTAACACAATCTCATGCTAGAACTTTTCCATAGGTATTCCACTCAATAATTCTATGTGGATGGATTCCCATGGCTATGTTAGAACCATAAAATAAGTTTAGAGCTTGAGTTTCATGATTTTATGCTTGGCAAGGTTGAAAGAAATATAAAACTTGATATAGTGCTTAATGTTTATGCAAATGTGAGGCTAGTCAAAGTGCTCTTGAAGTAGTACCAATATTTTGGAATTATTTAAGTGTTTAGTGGTCTTTTCATAATGTGCTTCCTAGACAAGTCTTTGACATGGCTCACTATTTGTATGAAGGAAATATCCAAGCTTGTAGAGAATCTTGCAAAAAAAAAGAATTTATCAACCTACTTTCCTTCCAAGAGATTGGCATAAGTCTACACACTTTTTGTATTTTCTAGGTAGAGTGTTTACTAATTAGAGAAGTTATGACTACTTTATTCCAACATTACAATGAGCTTGTGAACTAGTAGTCACCTAGAGTACAGTTAGATGCCTTAATAATTTTTCAATTATTGTGCTTGATTATCAAATGGAAGTATTGTAGATAATTTAGATCCACTTCATGTTGGATGCATTTAATAGTTTTATTTGATTGCACAATAATTGGACCAACTTATGGTCAAAGTGCATGATTGTCTCTAACCCAAGGCATAGTGGTTCCATTGTTTCCTATCTTATATTGGCATAAAAATCCTTTTTTTAGGTGGAGAAGAATTAATCCATGTTTTTAAAAGTCTATAAAAAATATACAACTAAATGTCCATCCTATGTAAGTTCCACACCAATTGCATAGAGTTTAAGTAGAATAGTCTAGACTACTTCTAGGCTCACCCTTATTTGTACCTAAAATCACATTCTCATTGAAAATGTATGGGATGTTCGATGTAAGCCTAGGAGTTTTAGATCAAAGAACCCTAGGGTTAGATTTAACAGCCATTTATTGATCCCTTGATAGAGTCTCCTTTACTACTATAAACATGCTATCAAAATAGTTATTCCACCTCATAATTTTAGGGGTCAAATTGAGTCATGAAAATGTGACATTTTGTTAGTACTATTGGTACCTATTTTTACAAATGTTAAAAATTTCAAGTCTTGTGCCCCCTATGTTGTCTTGGAAGTACATACCCATTATTGATAACTAATATGAGAGATCTTCAATTTAGATTATACCTTGGTCAAACTTTGTGTTGAGGTGGTCATTTTCATTGAGAAACATGAATTCTTGATTTTTGTTTGATGAACAATGAACAATAGTGAACATATAAATATAGGGACAATTACAGTTGAATAACTGCTAGTAATAATCGGTAGTAACAAACTACGTAACCATCTAAATTTAACAATGTAATAGTGTATAACTGCTACAATAACATTCCCCCTTATTACATTTGTCTTACATAACAAGTCACTAAGGTGACTTTATTTCTAATGAACAACCCCTTAAGGTGTACATTTCACAAATAGAACTTATAACGAAAACATGTTGATTACACAAAATAAATACATATTATTGAGAAGATTTTTCTTTGAATAAATATATCTTGAATTAGGTGGAACTACATCAAGCTACACCTTAACCCTTAGAAGGGTATAGCTGATCCTGAATTCTTGAGTTCCCATATTACCACCTCCCCGAACCCCCGAATCACAGATGCCCTGAATTATTGGACAACAATCCATGTTAAGCTCCACAAGGCTCCATCAAGTTGTCTCATGAACCTTAGAAGGGTATATTTCCCCAAATCACAGACTTTCAAGCTATCTGGGAAACAATCCATATTGAGTTCACCAAATCCTTACCTATCTTCAAAAACAAGCTTCGCAGTATATGTATTCTTTCAATTTTGTTAGCATAGAAAACAAAGCATAAGAAAACATTAAAGACATATGGTTATTTTGCAAAGCATTGGATCTTTGAGAAAGAAGGTGACTCAATATAATGAAGACTCCTCCAAACTCTAATGCCTCCAGCCTCCAGTATGATGTGGTTACACTCTATCCATTTGCATTAGACTCTTCAATAGCACAAGCTTGCGAGTCTCTCAAATTTCTATCAAGGATAGCATGGATGACATCGAAAACACAAACATAATGTGTGGCCATATTCAAATGTTAAAAATAATAATGTCAATTTTGATCAATAATGGACCCATACACTAGTCAATATTATACTTCCAAGACACTATTATCCCTTCATCAAATTAAACCTTCAACAATTTAATTTCATCAAATTAAACCTTCAAAAACAAAACTCATCCTTATCTTCCTTATTTCCAATTACAAAAAATCATCAATACCAATATTACAATACAAAATGTCCATACAAATCTTTGAACTTGTAACCTCCAATAATATCAATATTGTGAAAATACTTCCAATAACCTACCTAGAGAATGCTACAATGTAAAAATTATCTCCTCTATATATCAGTCTTCACAATAGAAATAGAATATATCTACACCTTTAGCACTTCATAGCTTTGAAAAATAAATTTCCCACTTTTATTTCTAGATATTCAATGTTTTCTAATTCTTGATTTTTAAACACTCTCTCCTTATATGTAGTAAAAGCTATACATTACCTAAGATACTTTGCTTCTCCTTTTCACACTTGACCAACCTTTCCTTCTTAGGAAAGCTATTCAACACCTTTCAATAAATGGAGTAAGACCATTCCGAATATCTATGATGGCGTTTGATTGAATCTAGTGATGTATGGGCATTTAGGGAATTGGATCTTCCAAAAAATCCTCCACATTCTCCTCTATATACCTACGCTTTTTGATATTTGATATGATGATTGTGGATCACATATGTAATCTTTGCTTTCCATGTTCCTCTTTATGCTCGGGCTTCCTTTCAAACATTAACAGCAACAAACCTTTGGGGTTGGCTCATTCACTTGATAGTCAGTGGATCTACTTTATATGTGCTTGCTACAAATGCACATACTATTTTAAGGCTTCCTCATGCTTCTATGGGGACTATGCACTAGAGGAGATTATGGAAAAGTTTCTAACAAATTAAGTGGATCCAGCACCATGGCATGCTCCAACACCCTTAGAAAATTCTCCACACTACTCTCCCATCAAATGGATGCAACAAAATGATGCCTTCTTCACATTGTGAAAGGATCTGATACCAAAATGTGAAACATTAATTCTTGATTTTCATTTGATGAAAAATGAACAACAATGAACATATAAATATAGGGAAAATTATAGTTGAATAAAAAGTAACAATAATTGGTAGTTACTGACTACATAACCATCTAAACTTAACAATGTGATAGTGTATAACTACTATGCTAACATGCTTCACACATGTCTTCATCTTGCATTTCCATGTCCAAAATTTCCAAAGAAATTCAAAGTGTAAGGATTTTGGTTTAATTCCTAGGCCTAGGTAAAATTTCAATAATTTGGAGATTCTCATACCTTCATCTAGGCATGCCTTTTCCCTAAACTCCTAGAAAATAAACTAAAATGTGGGATGTTCAAACCTTTCTCTCCCAATATACTTTTTTAGATTTTTTCCTTCATGCAATTCCTTTCCTTCCATTTCCCCATATCTCATTTCCATCTTGGTCCATTTTCCTCCTTCCTTCAAATTTTAGAAATTTAAAGTTTCTCATACCTTCATCCCAACATACCTTTTCCCTAAACTACTACTTAATACACTAAAATGTCATTGGTTCAGAACTTTCGCTACCGAAATACATTTTTGAAATTTTTCCTTCATGGCATGCCTTTCCTTCAATTTCCCCATCTCCTGTTTCAATCTTGGTCCATTTCCCCCCCTCCTTCGAATTTCAAAATTTTGGAGTTTCTCATACCTTCATGCTAGCATGTCTTTTACCTAAACTCCTATAAAATACACTAAAATATTAAAGGTTTGGACATTTCTCCATTGAAATACTTTTTGGTGGTTTTCCTTCCTAGCATACCCTATAGAGTTTGTTGTTATGCATAGAGCCTAGCTTGCATGTAAAACCTTCAAGTATAGTCTTTCTTAATATCTTGATTAAGGTACCATTATGTGGATTCCATTGATGCCCCCATTGGTAGTTATTTAGACTTTGTTTCCCTCACTAGATAAAGGCACTAATGTACTATGACCTCCCATCCCACCAACACACCAAAATAGAACCTCAATCTTTATCTCTATTTGTGTTGTTTGTTTCACCCACATCCATGTCTATATGTATAAATTTGCATTAAGGTTTACCAAAGTATCAATTTAGAATGTCTATACGATTGTGTACCTTCTTTATGAAGGTGTAGCATCCTTGTGTTTTTAAACCAGCATATAGACACTTAGTGATAGTTAAATTTTAGTTTCTTATGCATTGGGTATGGTTTGATCCAAGACTTAATTTATGTTATTATTAGTTATTATCCTTGTATATCTTAGAGAATCCCCCCTTAGTCTAGTAGGACCTAAATAAGATGAAGGTCTTACCAAGCTTATCAAATTGGTCCATTGTTGCCTCATCCTAATCATAAGTTGGCAGTAGTTTTCTCAAGAGTTTGACACCCCCAACAATCAAGAACTACTTGGATTTATGGATTTGAGGAGCCTCAACTTTGAGCACCAACAAGTACAAAGCCCTCATGGTTACCATTTAAAAAATTATTATTTATATCATCTTTTTTTGTAAAATTATGTTTTCTAATATAATATTTTTTAATTTCATAATCAACATAGGTCTAGATCATAGAGAAATAAGAACCTCTATTCAAGATATTTGGAAAAATACCAAACTATGTTAAAAAAATTCTAAAAACATTATTACATTCTACACAGATGTCTTTTCAATTGAAAAAAATAAAATAAAATTATATATATGCTAAGAGTTATGAATTATAATAAAATAGAGATTTAATATTTTTATGCCAACTAATGATTCACTAATAATCAAAATATTTAATAGATATCTTCTATACATATATCTTCACTACATATTAGAGTTAATGACCCAATTTTAAGAAATCATGGAAATATTTTATTTGTAGTAAAATTAATGCGTTATGGTAAAATATAACTCAATATATAATAATATAAAAATAAAAATATTTATTGAAAATTGTTACCATAGTGTGATATTTAATTAAAATCCTATTGTATAAGTTGAATATCCAAGCATATTGGAATGGGTACCTAGATTCTTGGATGTAGGTGGTTGTAGGATATTATTATGTTATTATTCTCCTTGTAACTTAAAAATATTAGTTGTAGTAGCATTATAGAGGGAGGTGGAGCGTGATGGTGGTGGTTACAATTTGGATTTATTTACACTAGTTTCCAAATCCTAGGAACTAAAAGAGGGAGTGGGGATTCTTTACCTGTTAGGTGGGGTACACAATGTGTAATGCAGTGTATAATGGAGTACTACTTTTGGGAATTTGTCCCCACTCTTAACATGGAACAAAATGCTTTAGGAATTACATTATCTATGCATGGATATATCTGGGTACTGGGCCTTTGTAATACCATGGTTTTGGGGTGTTATGGTTTTACAAATCCACTTATAGTTTCCTATGAAATATCCTTTATGTAGTGTGTACATTAGATAGAGGTTTCATTAGTTATTTATAGGTACACATTTAGTATAAAAAAGTTGTTATATTAAAGGGACAAGTTTATTTCTTATCTAGTCTTCACTCAAAGAATAATATGGACTTGTGCTCTCTTTGGTTATGGAGTTTCTTCCAAACGGATTTCTCCATGTACATCCAGTGTTATGTGTCATATTCTTATGGTTTGATAATTTTTCATTTATTCTTATATACTTTCATACAATGGTTCATCCAATGATCTTAATGGTTCATCCAATGATCTTAATGGTTCATTCAATGTTGCATTAGTGAATTTCATATTTTTATACTTCTATACAAATTTTACATTTGTAGTAATTTATCCTATTTAACAATATTTGGTATTAGAGCCTTGGTTTTGTTGATAAGGGGATGACTTTATTGAAGTGTTGTAGGTTTTTTCATCTATAGTGGGAGAGTGTGACATGAGTGGTTTTATAGATTTGTGAGTGATTGAAGCCATGGCCTCTACCTCTCATTAAAAAATTGATAAGTTCAATGTGTTGGTGTGAATAGGGTTTTTTTCTTAACTAGTTTAGTATTTTCTAGTTAATTTCCCCTTGTGTAAATAATTCATATTATTTAACTATTATTAGTTAAATAATATTCACACATCACAGATAATTTACATGTTAAGTTGATTTAGTGAGTCTAATAGATGTCTCTAGTTGTGTCTAGTTGTTGATAGTTGGCATCTTATCCTATAGTTGTCTCATACCATAGGATTAAGACACTTGTCACATGACTACAACATCTTATCTCTCATCCTTGACATTATCAGCAAGGCATATCATCTACATTGTAACAATATTTTGTGTTCATTGATAGAATAGAATTAATCTCTCACTTGATCTCTATTGTGCTTTCATGAAGTCCTAGATCTTGGGTGGCTACCATCATAGCCAACTCTAACATGGTATCAGATCTCTAGGAAGAATCACTTCTTGTTAGTCATTTTTAAGAGATCTTGAGTGCAAATCATGGTGGATCTTGATAGTTGAGTATGCTCTTCTCTTGCATCAAATGATGATCTAGAGAATCAGAAAGACTTGATAGAAAAATCAGATTTGTGATGGTTTCTTCTTTGTGGCATTGTATTGTGGGTTTAGTTTGGAGTATGTTTCTACAAATCTGAGCACACCATTATGTTTAAGAGACTTGAGATAGTCAAGATCACCTTTTGTTTCATCCAGATCAGACATTGGAGGCTAAATCTATGAGGGTTTGAAGTTAGGAAGTGCATGCTAGATCCAATAGGTACCTAATCTTTTAGAGTAGTTAGGGTCAAATATGACCCTACCATCATGCTTAGGAGGCCCAAAAATGCTAAGATCAATTATCAATTCATCAAAATCAAACAAAGTTGTAGGAAAAGGCAAAAAAAGTTTACTCAATTCTGCTCTATAGAATCTCACAGAGAATCTTTTCACAATATTTCAAAATCAGAGCTTGCACAAGTAGAATCAAAATCTACATATTATCCAACTGGTAAAGTTATTTGCTTGCGAGTAAAATATGTGTCTCCCACTTTAAGTTTGTTCTCTATGGATTTTTTTTATATTGTAAGTTCGTACCCTACAATTGCAGGGTACTCTACACACAAGGTACAACCCCATATATAGGGTGCCACATGGCATCCAAACATGAACTTGTGGGCCCTCATCCAACATCTACCCACCCATGGCCACCATCAAATCTTAGTGGTAGGTTCCTACCACCTGGGAAAATTAAAACCCTAAGTTGTAATGTACATATAGCACGCTGAATACCAAAGACCTCAAAATAGACTGTAAAACATTTCTCTAGCAGAAAACAACCTTACTAGCAAAGCAAAGAACCCTCACACAATAGAAGAAGTTTCAATGTCACTATAAAGTGGTTTTCCACAAATAGAGAAGGTGGTATTTAATCCTAAATGGTAGTTTCAGTGATTTTGAAGTAGTTTTGGCAGAAAGTGACAGTGGTTTAGAATATTCCAGTGAAGCTTGAGAATATTCTGAGAGTATCATTTTTTGCTGGTGATGACATCATATTGATCTCACTTTCTGTAGGGTGATGTCACTTATTAGTAAGTCAATAGAATATTTATTCATCTCTAAGCATATTCCACTTTGTTATGTCATCAAATTGATGGATGACATCATCCAAACACATCCCTGTGCTGATGTCACTTTTCAACTACCTGACACCATTTGTAGGCATATGTATAGGAATATTCTAGGGAATATTTTAGATTTCATTGTTGATTCTACTGATGTCAACAATCTGACTACTGACTTCAATAGTAGAGTTGGCCCAATTTTCTCACCCTCTCATTGAGCTTTTCATTTTCGTAGTCCAACCTCAATAGCTCATATCTTGTCCAATTTTGCTCCATTTTAAAGCATTTTTTTTTATTTGGGATATAATTTCATAAAATTCATAGTGGTAGAATCAGATTTTGGTTTTGGTTCCTTGGTTCTCCAAAAATTGTAGTTTTTCATGACTTTATCTGAGCAGTTCCCATTTTCAGAATTTCAAAAGCTTCGGTCGGGCTCATATGATAACATTTGTTAGTGCTTTTTTTAAAAGTGCATAAGTTTTTGAGTACTTTCTAGATATAAAATGAGTTTGATCTAGTTTTTCTTAGATATTGTACTTTCAGTTTTATCCTAATCTTGACTTTTGCATTGTACCAAAATCAAAGACCACTTTGCTATTTTGTCTTGTGGCAATTGTAATTGGACTGAATATAAAGTCCCACAATCACTTTTTTTCTTGGGGTGATTTCATTTATTAATTAAAAGGGGGGTTGTAATTGTGTTCTTTTTTGTACTCTTGTATCATGGATCAAACCAAAATTCCTCTACTCACACCATATAACTATCATAAGTGGAAAACTAAAATAGAGATTTATTTAAGTTTGAAAATTCATAGAGCAACAATGGGTATAGAAATTGAACTAACAATAGTTGTAGAAAAGAGACAGTGGTACAATAGATGTGATAAAGCCTATGGAACACTATGCTTGTCTATTTCTCCTAATCTCCTTTATTATATTGAATCTTGTAATACACCTAATGAAGTCTGGACTACCTTAGAGAATCTTTTTGGTATGAAAGATACTATGAGAGGTTTCAAATTGGAGAATGAACTAATTGGTTTGAATCCAACTGACTTTGCAAGCATCCAAGACTTCTTCACAAAGCTAAAGTCATAGATTGCAGCTCTAACAATGTGGTATTGAGAAAGATGAAACTCAATTGATTATTTCAATCCTTGCCAAGCTTGGTCCTGACTATTCAGTCTTTGTTCTACCTGTTATGCTACTATGGATTCTCTTGGGAAAGATTTCACAATGCCTTCACTTGATAAGTTTGCCACATCACTCACTGGGGAGAAATCCAAGTTAGTACACATGGGCACATTGAAGTCTCCTAGATCTTAATCTATTCTTGGTAATCAAGGTACAAAGGATCAAAAGGCTTCAACTAGCAAAGGGAAGAAATAAAAAAAATAAGGATTTCAAGAACAATGAGCAAGAAAAAGAGTCAACCAATTCACCTAAATCCTCTTTCTCTCCCAAAGAGAAATCATCTAAGAAGGAGAGACCAAAGTGTGCATATTGCAAGAAACTAAGACATGATGAGCATAAGTGTTATGAGAAGAAAATTGATGAGTTGACTCGCATTATTCAAAAGCACAATATCAAATTGCCATTATCCATTATCATTGGAGATGGAGTTTCTTCTACATCAGCCTTTGGACCTATTTCTTCCTAAGGGGAGGAATGTTGTTTGTAGGTACATGATTATATTCAACATTCTTCTTCAGACATTCACAATCAGTATAGGAGATACTTCTTTATGGGGGGGATTATAGTCTCTCTTGCTCTCCTATGGGGGTTTTTGATTGTATATATGTGATAGAATTAGTACTTGGGGGTCATGTTGAGTCCTTCCTTCTTTCATTTCTTTCACTTTCATTATTTTTCTCTCTTTTGGAGATGGATTTTTCCCTACAAGGTTTTCTCCTTTACTACATTTGTGAGAGAATTGTTTGTACATGGGTACCTAACATGGCCTAGTAGCTAGGACCCATCAATCATTGCATCTTTGATTTAATCAGTTACTCCCTAAATTGTACTTAAGGGGGGGGTGTTGGTGTGAATAGGATTTTTTTCTTAACTAGTTTAATATTTCCTAGTTGATTTCCCCTTGTGTTAATAATTCATATTATTTAACTATTTATTAGTTAAATAATATTCACACATCACACATAATTCACATGGTAAGTTAACTTAGTGAGTCTACTAGATGTTTCTAGTTGTATCTAGTTGTGTCAAGTTGTTGAAAGTTGTTGATAGTTGGCATCTTATCCTATAGTTGTCTCATGTCATAGGATTAAGACACCTATCACATGACTACAACATCTTAGCTCTCATCCTTTTCTTTACAAGAAAGGCATATCATCTACATTGTAACAATATTTTGCATTCATTCATAGAATAAAATTATTCTCATTTGATCTCTCTTGTGCTTTCATGATGTCCTAGAACTTGGGTGGCTACCATCATAGCCAACTCTAACACAATGGAACTAGGTATGAGTTATGGAATCTATAGCATCAATTATGATGAGAAAGGATACATATCTAATTTCTCTGGGTGGCCTATAGACCTATTAAACATTGAAAATCCTATTTCACTAGGAACAATTATTGCATACCCTGGGATTTCAAAACAAGCTGAAACTATAACTTCAAATTTTGAGTGTGGCATTCTTTTAGAACAATCCTTTTCTGCATGTGTGGTGGTAGGTGGTACAATTTTTAATGAGATCAGGAATTTTGATACAAATAGCCAAACAATTATTCATTAACTACACAAATATTACCTACATGATTGAAGGAAGAACTCTGCCATCTAGATTGGAAAATCCTATGCATGGAAATCCTACAAACACAAGTGGAGACCAAACTATTCCATATAAATCATTATCACATTGCAAAACATGTCTTCACTCTCATGTAAATATAACCAGTACACCTTAGTTAGAACATGATGGTTTTGATACACAAGAAGCCTTTAACATAGAGCACCATGGAAGAGATTTTTATTTTTAGACAAACATGACAAGGGATAGTTGTCTCAAATTATATTACATTTTATAAAGATGGAGAAAACATTCCTAAAAAATGAATAGTAGTGTGGTAGCTCGATAAAGTGAAGCATAGGAATCTTGTTCAGTCACCAGTTCTAATGAGAGACCTTTAGTTGATGATGTGGCTATCTTTCCATAAAATGCTTATTAGCTATTTGCATGTGGTAAATGGTCAAGTACATCAAGAATATCTTATTACAAAAATTGAAACACATCCTATAGTCTTAATAGTCCTGGGACATGTTAATCATGACAAAACTTCACCTCTTGATGCTCTAAGGAAAACACTTATAGCCTATGCAGGTTATCCTGATAGTCTTTTAGATGTCAATCTCAAGACGAGTCCTGAGTATCTCCTTATTACAAAGTGCATTTTATTAATATTTTAATTCATTTACGAGTTAAAATGTTCTATACATGGGAAAGTTCAAGAAAATTTATTTGTCATTTATATGTTTTTCAAGAAGTAGTTCTAGGTAAAAGGAAAGGTATAAATTGAATTATTTTTCATGATAAAGTACCTTTTTTCCAACTTCTCATTACGGGAGCTTGGTGTGGAGGTTTTGGTTTTTCTAAAAACTTTTAGTAGTACTGTTCATTTTTCCAACACAACTATTGTACAGGGACTTCTGGAGGATATGGCATCCACTCTTATTGAAGAATTGAAGGGATATTTATGGATATTGTGTCTTTTCTATTTCCTTTTGGATTGCAAGTTTTCTTTTGTCAATTTGTAATTATTCCTCAATGCTTTCCTGTTGTTTGTGGTTGCATATGAATCTCTATAGAACATTGTGTTTTGAGATAGTTGCATGTTATTCTTGTGCCTAACATGGGACTTATTTTGTTGTTGGAAGAGATAGCTATTTATTATATTCATTTATCATTCATGGACAATAAATTGATGATATTTGTATCCTTCATTTCTTCTCACTCTATTATTCTATTCTTGGGAAACCTAGGTGTATTTATTATGTCTTTCATTTAGGGTTTCCTCTCTTTACCATTTCATTTTTCTTTCCTTTCCTGCTTTCTAGTTAAAAGCATACCCAAAAAACCTAATAGATCATATAAGGGAGATGCCCCTCTTAACGTAGAGTAAGATCATCAACTAGTTGGTGATCTCTCCAACTATTGTAGATAGTTTTTGTCACACATCATTAGGCAAGTCACAATTTTAATTATCTATTTTCAATATAACAAAATCTGTTTACCAACACACTTAAAGGAAGGTTGTTAGTGTGAAAACGGTGTTTAACCTAACTAGTTTATATTAGGTCCTATTCACACTTGCATAATTAAGATTACTTAGGTCACTTATATTTATCTCAAGCCATTTAATTGAGACACTTGTCATGATCTTAGTATGAGTTAGGGTTTCAACCTTGTCTTTATTACAAGGCTTTATCATTGTACATTCTACCAATATGTATGCATCTTGTTATCAGAAAATCAGAATGATCAATCAATAATATCGAATAATCCAAATAACTCAATGAAATAATGAACAAAAGAAGGTTTAATCAAACAATGAAATAATACAAAAAAAAAACCTCTTTAATTCTTAGCTTCCATTGGTCGCCTATCACAATTGATCTTGCATGTATGAAATAGGGCCCTCAGATAGTGAACTTCTTTCCTTTCTTTCAAGATTGTCAATTGGGAATGGCTATGATAGTTTCACCATGAAGATGAGCTTCACAACAATGATAGTGATATGGTAATGGGTTGATCACAAGAAATGAAGGAATTGGTGTCAAAGGCGTGCTGTGATTCCTGTAGAGTAAGTTTACTTAAAGCCTGGATGAATGAAATGGATGAATAGGGTTCAATTTATAGACTCGGGAGAAAGAAGATCAATGGTATAGAAAGAATGAGATGATCAACGGTATAGAATGGTTGAGGAACATGCACGAATAGGAAGAAGACATGTGTCTTTCTCAATTTTGCATGAGAGGAATTAATAAAATAGAAGAATGAGTAAACTGAAGAGATTAACCAATTAAAAAAATAAATTAATTAGTTAAGAGAATAGAACTAGAGAATAGAAATTGTATGAGGAAGAGAAGATATTTTGACTCAATTAAATATTTAGAATATTCAATTGCATGTGCACAAGTATTGAATTGTATTTAGAGATAACTCAATTTAGAAGAAATGGACAACTTAAATAAATATTTGATTTATTTAAATTTAGAGAAGATATTATTGGAAGAAACAATTAAATATTTGGTATTATTTAATTTAGAATGATTTTGGAAGAACTAATTAAATAATTGGTATTATTTAATTTGTTGGAGGAATTAGAAGAATTTAAGAATTTTAATTAAATAAATTGATTTTATTTAATTACTGGAAGAATATGAATCAAATAAAAAAATTTGTTTGTTTATTTATTGATAGAGGATTTAGACTTAAATAAATATTAAGAATATTTATTTGGACATAGTCGTGTCATTTTTAGGTGTATACATTTTGCCCTTCTTTTATGCAATGTGTTTTATCATGTTGTTTCAAAGAATAAGTTTCTAATAATGATACATGCCCTAGTTTTCCCCTAGTAGAAGCTTAATGATGATAGGATTCCCCCTCAGGAGATTGGATAGGAAGAAGGTAGAAGGCGTGAGATGGACAATCTCACGAAGAAGAAGAAGGTGAAAAAAATAGGTTAGGATGAAGACAAAGATGAATGATACAATATGCAAGATAGAATGATAACACACACAAGAAAGTAAGCAAGCATGCACAAATGTTATAAGAACAAACAAGGCATTACCCATGTCCAATAGTAAACCAATGATATACGATAGTGTTGTCATGGCGGGGAACGATATATCCCTAGACCAACATGGCAGACATGTTGTCATGGTGGGGAATGATAGATCCCTAGAGCAACACAAAGGATAGTGTTTGGTTTCAAGAAATGAAACATGTCATGTAAAATGTGTGTGTTGGTCTGATTTCAACAATGTTACATCCTATGTAAGATAATTGATTGATTAACTAATCGAGTTGGCTTACAACCAGATAAGGATCAAGACCACTGACTGTGATTGGACCATTTGACAAGTTTGACTTGACTTGATTGATATAGATTAAGGATGGACTTGCATTTGGATAACTTCTTAGGTTGACCAGATTGAGAAGAATGGACCACAACAATAGATAGAATACTGATTGATAGAAGAATGATTCGATAGAAGGAATCACAAGCTTTTATAAACATTGATACTCTGCATAGAATTTTTATTGCATGGGACATGGTATGGATTCTTTGTGGATGCGAATGGTTTTGCCATCTGGATAGTGCAAGCATTTTTAAGTGCTTATTTCATCATTGGGCTATTTGTTTTCTTTTGTGTTTTTGAAATGTTGTAAGAAAATACAAGCATCTAGGTATAATTAAACCGAGATGACCTGAGCATCACTTACATGGATTTTGATTTAGCAAGTTAATACAAGCCTCTAGGTATAATTGAACCGAGATAACCTAAGTATTTCTTGCGTATCAACAGACAAGGGTTGGCCCTATTCATGTTAGACCTTTGATGTCCTCAATGATCATTGAGTTGATCATGTCCATAGACAAGGCTTCACATTACTAAAGATAAACCCACAAGCAACAAACAAAGAAAAGAATCATGTCCCCATCATAGCATCTCTATCTTATGGTATCCTTGAGTAGCATAGGAAACATGATAACAAAAGTGAAGATTTTAAGACACCCTATGATTTAAACAAATACTCTTGTATTTAGATGTATCTTTCTTGCCATAAGTTGATAGAATCACTTGGATCAGTTTGTTCTTTCTTTTTTCTTTGCTTTGGATTAGTTGAATGTCTTGCGTCAAAACTTTTTTCTTGGAAACAGGATTTGCTTGCGTGCGCTTGCATCTGGTGAAAGGTGCCGCAATCCTTATTGGGGAAAAACAAACCCTAAGGGACTAACCTAGTGCCTCGAGGGCACATTGATAATGGCCTTGACTACGTGACAATGTACAGGCAACGTAGTTTGGGACATGGACCATGGATGGACTAGAGGAAAGATGACAAGCTATGCGATGGAAGGGGAAAGTGGAGGAAGTACCAACATCTTGAGATTGTTCATCTTGGGGTATGCAGTGGATAGTGGGATTGTGTATAGGTGGAACACTAGACATGAGTTCCTTATTGGATGGAGAAGGTGAGATATAGGATAATGGTTACTGGTGTTCTAAGGAGGAACACTCATGAATGAAGGTGGTAAGACCAAGGATATATGGTGGGGGATTTGTAGCATGGTCGATAATGAATGGTGGAAGATTATTATTGGTTTGATCTTCTATGCTTTCTTGGGAGGCAAGTGTCTCATTGAGGGAATTGGAAGTCATTGGATCTTGGATCTTGGATGGGACTAGATGGGCTGATAAGCTTAGGACCATGGAATGCATAAAGTGGACTAAGAGGTTCATCATTTTTTTCTTGATCATAGATAGGCTCTTGATCGTAGATGGGATCTTGATCATAGATGGGATTTTGATCATAGCTAGGATGAAGCATGATGGGATCAACGTTCTTATGCATAGGTTCTTCATCAACAATAATATCTTGATCATAGAAAGGATAGAAGTTATGGAGAGGTTGAAATTGGCTCTCTTGCTCATGTATAGGATCAAGTTGATCATGGATAGCTTCTTCATTAGAGGTAGCATCTTGATTATGGGAAAGATATGGGTCATGAATGGATTGAAATTGGATTTCTTGCTCTTGCATAGGTATAGGATCATCAAAAGATAAAGGTTATGCATGGGCCGGATGGGGGTGCTTTGATCTTGATTTAGACAAAGGTCAAATGTTTTACATATGTTCTAAGGTGTGCTCTTGACATAATGCTTGAGGTGCTTGAATTGGAATGGAGGTAGAGGACTCTTGGATAGGATCTTGGTCAACAATATGAAGGTATGATGGACCTTGACTTTGGTTCATGGTAGGAGGGTTTTCAACAAGCTCGAGGGGTTGCCGATGACACGACAAGGTTGGTGCAATGGACTTGTTTGAAGGCTATTTGATAAGGTCAAGGACTGGAATTTGGGGACATGGTTGACTCTCTACTAGTAGTCCTTGGATCACATCCTGCATAGGTGTATGGGTAGATGAATGAGGTAATGGATGGGTGGACTTGGAGTTCTCCCTAGCTTTTCTTTTGCTGTGTAAATCTGGAAAACATCTTTCCCAAAAATTATCTAAGGATTTTTTGGTTGTTGGATTAGAGCTTGGGGAACTTGATGTTGGTGTTGTTGTAGAACTGGTATGATTTGGGATAGGCATCTTAGTAAATGGTGAAGGAGGACTAGTAGATAGAGTGATATATGATTTCCAACTTGAGGTGGTGCTTGCCTTGTCATGAGCATCTTTAAGACAGGAAAAGGATGTACGATTTTGGGGTGGGGCATAGCTAGTACTAACAAGTTTATCTTGTAAGATTGTCATTTCTTGTTGTATGACTTGGAGTTCTTGAGCAATTACTATATGATCTTGGAGCGAGGCATTAGAGTGCTTCACCAATTGCTTCTAAATTGGTTTGTCATATCCACAGAAATTGACACAAGATTGAAATGGGTACCCAAAAAGGTTGAAAATTTTCTCCCAAAAGAAGTGGAAATGCTCACTGTCACGGATGCGCAGAAATAGAAGCATAGAAATAGAGGATAAAAGAGCAGCAAGTCACAATAAATGTGCAATTCTGGTGAATTATAAATGTGCAAGAACTAGCAGTAAATGCGTAGGAAATCAATATACATGCAACACAAGTTGACACATATGCGCAACATCGGAGGGTAAATGCGTAACTCTAGTTTTATTGACTATTTTTGCAATTTTTTGCACACTTTTTGGTATTTTTTTTGTTTTCTTGTTCTGCAAGTTGGTCTTTTTGATCTGATTTGCTCAATTATGGCAAGAAGACATAGCAAACACAAAGAATGATTTCATGTTTTTTGAATTTTTTGGTAATTTTTTGGACTCTTTTTGACACAAAAACAAGTACAATCCTAGGCTTCAAAGGACAATATAAACCAAATTCTCCCTATTTTTAGGTGAGGCATCTTCAGGAGGTGATCATTGCCCTTCCCTATACCAGCTTATAAGGGTTTTTGGCTACTAATAACAAGGTGTTTAATAAGTGCAACCGTTTGAGTGGTTATACATGCGGAAGCACTACTCTCCATTATGGAATCTCCTAGCCTACAAGGGTTGCACCTTAGAGGGTTTTGGGGGAGGTTGGCTCTTGGTATACCACAACTTCACTCGTTGTTTGAAGCTTTCACTCTAAATACAATTTATTTATAGTGGCTTGGTAGAGCTTGGCTTTAGCTTGTTACCACTTAAGGTCATTCCCCAAGGACAGACGGGTATCCAAGGGCAAGCCTCTCTAAAGGAAAAACACATGCGAAAATGATATGTCTGGCATTTTCATCACCCAAGATAGGGGAGAACATAGGCCTGGTATCATTCCCAAAAACATGAAATACAATGGTTATTTTCCCTTAGTTAAAATGAGATAAACTAGATGAGCTACCTACTTGGGCAAGCACAGAAAGTTGTTAACTTTGAAGTGATAACAAGATAGCAATGGTTCAATTTTACCCAAATAGCAATGATGTGTTCAATTTTACCTAGATAGTAGTGATTTGTTAACTTTGAAGTGATAACAAGATAGCAATGGTCCAATTTTACCAAGATAGCAATGAGTTTGTTAACTTTGAAGGATAGCAATATAGCAATGATTCAATGATATGCAAGATAGGAATGATTCAATTACCGCCTTCCTAGTTAAGACTATGTGAGATTTGCATGAGCATCCATTTACTTTCCTGTTATAAATTAAAGTGTAAGTTAACAAGTGCAACTATATGATTCTAAACCAGTACCTAGCCTACAAACAGATCAAGAGTGTTCCTATAAAAAGATGTTAGTGTTAGTGAAAACTTTAATAAAACCTTAAAAATCACTGCCTATATCATATGCGTAGCTTTAGAGCTTGAATGCATAGAAATAGAGATCAAAAGCACCACAGTACATATGTTCTAAGACAGAGGTCAAAAGTGCAGGAAAATAATATATATGAGCCAAACTAATGGATGCGCTGTATTAGAAGGTATATGCACCAAAACAGTGTTTGTATGCACTGAAAGAATGCATGTACCAGAACAAATATTAGATGCATGTTAGGATGTGTCAGATGCATGGTTTCCTCCTATGTACGGCTTTCTAAAACACAAAAACTTAGTTTTTGGGTTAATTTGGGGCTAGGCCCCATGGTGGGCGCCAAAAATATTATCAGAAAATTGGAATGATCAATCAATAATATCGAATAATCCAAATAACTCAATGAAATAATGAACAAAAGAAGGTTTAATCAAACAATAAAACAATACAAAGAAAACCTCTTTAATTCTCAGCTTCCATTGGTCACCTATCACAATCGATCTTGCATGTATGAAATAAGGCCCTCAGAGAGTGCACTTCTTTGCTTTCTTTCAAGATTGTCAATTGCAAATGACTATGATAGTTTCACCATGAAGACAACAATGATAGTGATATGGTAATGGGTTGATCACAAGCAATGAAGGAATTGGTTCCAAAGGTGCATTGTGATTCCTACAGAGTAAGTTTACTTAAAGCCTAGATGAATGAAATGGAGGAATAGGGTTCAATTTATAGACTCGGGAGAAAGAAGATCAATGGTATAGAAAGAATAAGATGATCAACGGTATAGAATGGTTGAGGAATGTGCACAAATAGGAAGAAGACATGTGTCTTTCTCAATTTTGCATGAGAGGAATTAATAAAATAGAAGAATGAGTTAACTGAAGAGATTAACGAATTAAAAGAATAAATTAATTAGTTAAGAGAATAGAACTAGAGAATGGAAATTGAATGAGGAAGAGAAGATATTTTGACTCAATAAAATATTTAGAATATTCAATTGCATGTGCACAAGTATTGAATTATATTTAGAGATAACTCAATTTAGAAGAAATGGACAACTTAAATAAATATTTGATTTATTTAAATTTAGAGAAGATATTATTGGAAGAAACAATTAAATATTTGGTATTATTTAATTTAGAATTATTTTGAAACAACTAATTAAATAATTGGTATTATTTAATTTGTTGGAGGAATTAGAAGAATTTAAGAATTTTAATTAAATAAATTGATTTTATTTAATTATTGGAAGAATATGAATCAAATAAAAAAATTTGTTTGTTTATTTATTGATAGAGGATTTAGACTTAAATAAATATTAAGAATATTTATTTGGACATAGTCATGTCATGTTTAGGTGTATACACATCTAATACAATTTCTTAGCTTCATAGCATTTCCATTGCTTCTTGTTTGTGAAAGTTGTTCTAACTATAGTTGATTCTTAGCTCCTAGGGGGTTTCTCATCAACTCTTATAGTTCCTCTTAACAATTGTATGCATATATGAGTACAACATAGGAATACATAGAAGTAGGGGTAGCGATAAGTAGGGGTAGGATTGTAAGTTAAGAATGATATGTAAGTGAGAAAGATTATATATCAAAAATATATGATAGAGAATAAAAGTAAGTGATGTATAAAACTATGTTGTATTGAGTATTTCATGAGTTATGACTTGTGGTGTATGTATGAATGTATGGTTTATTTAATTTTATATGTTCTATTCTACCATATCCTTCTATAATCTCCTACATAAGCCATACACTTTCACTTAACCCACTTACTAGGGTATAAATACAAATCTCAAGAAACTCAAGCTCAAGTCTTTGATCTATGTTCCGTTGTTGTGAACAATAGGTTATCTTAGCCTCAACTTCTTTGTAGTAATTTTTTTTTCATAATGATAACTTGAAATTTTAGTTCACCAATTATTATTATTTTTTGATTTTGATAAATTTATTTTTATGTAAATCTTTAAAATCTCATGTACTAAAAATATAACTATCTTAAGAGGCCCCCAAATTTTGTCTTAGGAATTTATTTGAGGTAATGCATCTCAATATAGAATCCTTCTTTACATCACATTTTTAATTTTTTAAAATAAAATTTAGTATTTCTCCTTGAGTAAAAAATCAACCTTATATTTAATTGTTGGTGACTTATGTTAAGTCAAAAAAATATAAGCACTAATAAAAATGTTTAACAAATTATATTTTGAACATTACACAATTAGATCTACAAACATGTATTTTTGGATTTTTCAAAAGACATTATTTACCCAAGTAAAAGAATTAATCTCATATAAAACAAATAATCCTCACCCAAATCTTATTAAAATAATGCACTAAAATAAATTAAAATTCTAGTGTTAAATCAAATCCACTAAACTCCTTTTTAGGTCACACTATCCCTAATTAATTTTAAAAGGCAATAAAAAGGTTTGAAAGCCCAAAAAGATGAAAGCTTTTTTTTTACCATGTTCCCACATTTTACAATTTAAAACTGTTTGTGCTTAGGGATGCAAGTTAGTTTTGAAAGTTTTAATTATCTCCTACAAAGTTTTAAAAGCCATTTAAATTGCCAATGGGATTTGCTTTCAGAGATTACATGTTCTTTCAAAAGTACTTCAAGTTATTCATAAGGTTTTGAAGGTCTCTACAGTCCACCGACATGCAGCACAACATTATAAACAGATATAACCTCCTAGAATATACGACATGTAATCAAGTTTACTTTCAATCTTTGCCAGCATTCTCCTAGCTTGTGCAAATCGTGATAGCATAGATAAGGTTGTAATTGTTAGGTGTGAAGTTAAATTCCACCACCTTCACAAAAATCCTCCCAACTGCACCAAAATGGGATCTTACGAATAGGCTCATGGATGTCCATCAAAGCATAATAGAAAGTGGATTTTCTACCAGATGTAGAAGTTACAAATATAAATGGTAGAAACATAGCCAATGCACATAAACTGCATGATAAAACACCTTGAAAAAACATGGTCTCATAGAATGTAAGGACTAGATGATATGCACATTATGGATTTATTGAAAGGTCGTAAAAACTTTTAATCAAATGCATTTTGGCAAATTTAAAACTAGACTCATTTGTCTTCGCCAGTAGCCACACAACGTATGACAAAATGGGGGATTTGTAGCAAGATATGATCATCCATCAAGTCATAATGAAACAAAGATTTTTGTCATATATTATAGTTCAAAATAAGAGTTGTCAGCATATATACACAATGTGGAAACTGAGAAAAGGCGTACAAATTGTTTGGCTGAACGCCTCAAAGAATTTTAACTAATAGGTTTTATATGTGAGCATTATAGTGCTCAGAAAATTGTCTCATGTTGTATTAAAAAAAAATCATTCCAATAAACTTTCTAAACCTACCTTTTTGTCCCTGTCAGTGTATTCCTAAACCTCCTATAAGTGTAAGTGCCAGTATGATTTGGAATACCTTGGTAAACTATATTACAAAACATGAAAGCATAGACAAGGCATCTAAAACACTTTGAATAACTGCTTCAAATAAACATGGTATGGTGGTATGCAATGACTGCATGATAGACAGAAAATAAGATTCAATGAAAAGGCTTTAGAAATTCCAAGAAAATGCACTTGGCAGACACATATTGGATTTGTTTAAGAAGTTTTTGAAACTGTCAAAGAAAGTGTGATGGGTAGTTATAAAACCAATCTCCACAATCTCTTCCAGCATTCACGTAGCTTGCAAGCAAGACCTTAAATATCATTTACCACTTTTTGTTGTGAATGAGGTGTAAAATTGCTATTGATTATTTTACCATTGAAGTGGATGATTTTTAAGTAGAGTGCATTTTAACTAATGTCAAGATGTTTCAAAAGAGATTGTTATCTCATAGACTGCCACAATTAGGTGGGCATAAAATCATCCACAATTTCTATCAGCATCTCTCATTCCCATGTCAAACAAAGAGCTCTTACAACAAAAGTATCTAAATGGATTTTCTAAAAAGGCCGTAATAACAAATGTTATATGCAAGCATATTATTATTAGCTATGGATATGAAATGATGAAGTCTGGCCAAAGCATGCAAAACTACTGGCATATTGCCTCAATAAGACACTTTCTTACATAAACAAATGATTACAAGATATGTACAAAATGGATTCATTGTGGAAGGCGTGGATTGAAAAGAAAAGGCATGCAAATTGCTTGACATAATGTAGAATGCCATGACAATAGTATGTGCACAAAATGAATCTATTAAATGGGCCATCTTCAAAAGAAAGATCCTTCTAGAATTCTAGATTTAGTTCATCACACTAGCAAAGGTCCTTCAGAGGTGGAGTGAGGTGGAAAACGTAAGGAAATTGATGGAAAGCATAAAGGTGAAGTTTCAAAGAAGCTCTTGAAGATGAGAAAGTGAAAGAGATGGCTCATGGATTCTATAATCCATTATGATGAATGAAATTACATGTCAAAAACAAGATAGTAAAGACTTAAAAGGAAATAAAGATCATGAGGTCATATCATTTTGAAGATAAGCTGATATGGAAAGAAGAGGTGGGTTTTTTTAACTTGAAGGGCTGAGAATCATTTCTATTGCAGTGAGTATGATAGTATTGTCAGTTCATACTGGGAAACAAACTTACGGAAACTTCAAGTGACATCAAAACTGATGAATATGTATATCCTAAGGAGAAAAACAAGGAATTTTCTTCAATTCAAAGGTTGTAGAGAGAATGATAATTGGGTTCCATGGAAGGAATTGATGGTCACAAAATGTAGTTGTTGTTTGTGAATAGATGATACATGGATTGGAAAGAAAACATGGTGCCTACTTCAGTAAAACTTATAACTTAGCTTTTCTTTCAAACTTACAAGTTTTCAGTCACCTTTTTCTAAAAGTGACTTATGTCACATGTTGTAACTAAAAGTTAGAAAATGAGCTTAGTTTCTAGTTATTTCTAAAGTGCCAAAATTGGATAGTTACTCTAAGTAACTATCTTTCTGAAAAGAAAGTTAGTTATTCCAATTTGGTGCACTTAAAGAGTTTGTTATTTTAAGTAGTTACTTGAAGTAGTTAGGAAGTAGTTATAGGATGGTTATCTAAATGAAGCCTATAAATACAAGGCTAATGGGTGTTGTAAAGGATAATTTTTAGAAGAGACTTTTTGAGGGGGACTTATGGAGAATATTTTTAGAGATCTCCACTCTAACACTTTGTACATGAAAGCTTTTGAAATTGTATAATTTCATGAAGGTAATGAAGAGTGCTTTGGTTCGTATGTTCCAATGGTATTTCTAAGTTATTGTTACTAATTTCTCGTATGTTAGATTGGTAATACTTTTGTGTCACTGTGTAAATCCAAGGTCATTCATTGAAATATTTTAACTATGAAATCGATGTAAATAAATGCAATCTTATCTTGGTATCTTGATTAGAATGTTGTTGATGTAACCTATCTCATAGTGTGTGGGATTAGTATATCATTCTTTCATCATTGTTATAATATCATATACATTGTTGTCCAATCTGTCATATAGACTTAGGAACATAGTTTCTAATTCTTATGATGAAACCCCTCTTTAACCTGTTAATAAGTTTATGAAATCTTGGTTGGTATTCGTATGTCTACTACTATAATTTCTATTAATCATCTTTATTGTTCATTTTTCTTTTTCTCCTTTTTGTAATTGCAGGATAAAAGTACACAAAAACTACAAAAAATCATTATATGAGGGAGCTGCCCCTCTCAAATGCAGAGGAAAGCTGATAATTCAATAACAGCTTCTCCAACTATTGGGACAATTTAGTCACCACTCTAAGGGCAATGGGTAAATTTCAAAGGTTATTTTGTAGTGACAAATCTGTTTACCAACAAATTTTTGGCAACTCTAATGGGGAAAGATTAAAGCATTGGTGCCTTTTGTTCCTCATAAATCTACAAGTATCTCCCAAGAAATGAAGTTGGCAACTCTATCTAAAAGAAGAATACTGAAAAATGGTTTGGTATCGAAGAACCCAGACGCATAACTTTCAATTTCTTGAATCAAACAGTGACAATGAAGATGAAGATTATTCTTTCTCTACATCCTCTGCGCAACAAAATCAAGTTCTTGATGACCCTAAGCAAGTAGAGTTTTTGAAGAATTTCTATGGTGGCATGCAACTTACTACTAATCTGGTTCATCCTTCTTTACTTCAAACATTGCGGAAGATTGAAGAAAAAGATGGGAAAGAGACTCATTTTCTTTCTTGTGATCAAAACTCCCTATCAAAAGAGATTCATGCACTAGGAGATAGAAGAAATTATGCTGAGATATATCATTTGCATGATAAGGACAGCAATGAAGAGACAAAAGTGTTTCCTACAAATGAACCTATATTTAATACAACATCTTCTAATCAAAGGGTTGAAAGAGGCTCATCGGAACATGCACGTACTAGAGAAGAAGAATTTATTACATTTTCTCAGAAAAGGACACCTCCACTGAAGCAAGAAGAAAAAGAAGAAGTGATAGAGATAGAAGAAGAAGATTGTATGGAAACATGCAATGATGAAGAAGAAATTTACCCAGACGATGACATGTTCTCAGTTTCTTTGAAGAATGTCACTCCTCTCATGACAACTTGCTCCAGTTCAACAACTATATCTTCCGAGGAAGGTTCCAATGACATGGTTAATGTTCAAGGGAATGCAGAAGAAATTTTGGACCAAAGTGTAAACAAAGATGAAGATGAGTTGCAAAGTGTTTTTCTGACATGCATGCAACTTGAGCAAGAGGAGAATGATGATAAAATAATACCACAAGATCATCTCAAGACTCCTGAAGATGATTTTCTTTGTAAAGAAGATTTTATTCTTTCTCCTTTATCATCTATTGAAGAAGAATACTCAACTATTGGAATCAAAGGTACTACTCAAGAGGAAGTGTTTAGTACTCCCACTCCAAATATGCAAGAAGATCTTGAGGATACCGGGATTGATGAAGAGTTGCACGTTCTAACTTCTCCTTCACTACTTCCAAGAGAGGAAAATATTACTTCTTCTTCATTGATGATACAAGAAGACTTTTAGGAGGATAAAATGCATAATGTAAATTCATCACTTTCTCTTCCTCATGTGCAACCCTCTGATAAAGAAGATCCTGAGTTAGTAATGTTGAAGAAGAAGGACGACATTAATCATAAGAAGAATCAGTTGTAGAGTATTGATTTCTCTTCATTTCTTACTTCATGTGGATGATGTCCATTTCATGATTTAGTTTTCTTTGATTCAAGCTATCAAAGGAATCTTTAGATAGAGAAGATTGGTATGCTTGATGTGATGCCAGAAGAGATGATCAGTAATACACAGGGCAATACCAATGTGATACAAAAGGACTCAGATATTTATGATGAGAAATGGTTATTTAGTGCAATATTCAAAGAGTCCACATATTTTGTATATTGTATTTTTATCATCATCTTGAAATGCCTATGGAGTTAGCATGTGCCTCATTTGTGCACATCTCTTTTTCATACAAGTGCCTATTTTTCTCAACCAGTTAATGGTTTCACATGATCATCTTGAAGTAGTCTAAGGTAGGAGTCACCTACCATGTATATAGGTTAATTAGGAGTTTTTGTCATGTCTTTCTTGTTTCAGTTTCTGAGTGTCTTTGTTATTTGTCCTTTTGTCTCATTGGAGTCTCCTTGTTTCCCATTATACATCGTGTTATCTCTTGACTCTATTTGTCCAATGGATAAGTCACTGGTCATTTCTAGAGATTCTAGGTTCATCCTATGTCCACATGGTCCTTGTCCCCAGTTAGAGCCAGCTATTCACCCTGTTCCTACATTTTACAATTTAAAACTTTTTGTGCTCAAGGATGCAAGTTAGTTTTGAAAGTTTTAATTATCTCCTACAAAGTTTTAAAGCCATTTAAATTGCCAATGCAAATAGCCTTCAAAGATTACATGTTCTTTCAAAAGTACTTTAAGTTATTCATAAGGTTTTGAAGGTCTCTATTGTCCACTGACATGCAGCACAACATTATAAATAGTTATAACCTCCAAGAATATATGGCATGTAATCAAGTTTACTTTCAATCTTTGCCAACATTCTCCTAGCTCGTGCGAATTGTGACAGCATATATAAGGCCACAAAAGCCTTTTAAACAAGTGCAATTATCAGGTGTGAAGTTAAATTCCACCACCTTCACAAAAATACTCCCAATTGAACCAAAATGGGAGCTTGCAAACAGGCTCATGGACGTCCATCAGAGCATAATAGAAACTAGATTTTCTACCAGATGTAGCAGTTGCAAATATAAATGGTAGAAGCACAGCCAATGCACATAAACTGCATGATAAAACACCTTGACGAAAGGTGGTCTCGTAGAATGCAAGGACTATATGATATGAACATTATGGATTTATTGAAAGGCCGTAGAAACTTTTAATCAAATGTATTTTGGCAAATTTAAAACCAGAATCATTTGTCTTCGCTAGTACCCTCACAACATATGCCAAAATGGGGGATTTGTAGCAAGATATGATCATCCATCAAGTCATAATGAAATAGAGATTTTTGTCATATATTATAGTTTGAAATGCTCTGTCAGACATACATACACAATGTGGAAGCCAAGACAAGGCATACAAACCATTTGGCTAAACATCTCAAAGAATTTTAACTGATAGGTTTTATATGTGAGCATTATATTGCTAAGAAAATTGTCTCAGGTTGTATTTAAAAAAAAATCATTCAAATAAACTTTCTAAACTTACCATTTTGTCCCTATCAGTGTATTCCTAAACCTCCTATAAGTGCAAGTGCTAGTGTGATTTGGAACGCCTTGGTAAATTGTATTGCAAAATGTGAAAGCATAGACACGGCATCTTAAACACTTTGAATAACTACTTCAAAGAAACATGGTATGGTCGTATGCAATGATTGCATGATAGATAGAAAATAAGATTCAATGAAAAGGCTTTCAAAATTCTAAGCAAATGCACTTGGAAGACACATATTGGATTTGTTTAAGAAGTTTTTGAAACTGTCAAAGAAAGTGTGATGGACAATTATAAAACCAATCTCCACAATCTCTTCCAGCATTCACACAACTTACAAGCAAGACCTTAAATATCATTACCACTTTTTGTTGTCAATGAGGTGTAAAATTGCTATTGATTTATTGACCATTGAAGTGGATGATATTTAACTATAGTGCATTTTAACTAATGTCAAGATGTTTCAAAAGAGATTGTTATCTCATAGACTACCACGACCACAGGAAATTCACAAAATGGGTTCGATGAATAGGCTTTAGAAGATTTTAAGTGAATACATTTGGTGGGTGTAAAATCATCGATAATTTCTATCAGCATCTCTCATTCCTGTGTCAAAGAAAGAGCTCTTACAACAAGAGTATCGAAATGGATTTGCTAAAAAGGCCATAGCAACAAATGTTATATGGAAGCATATGATTATTAGCTATGAATATGAAATGATGACGTGTGGCAAAAGCATGTAAAACTATTGGCATATTGCCTCAATAAAACATTTTCATACATAAAGAAATGATTACAAGATATGTACAAAATGGACTCATTGTGGAAGGCATGGATTGAAAAGAAAAGGCATGCAAATTGCTTGACATAATGTAGAATGCTGTGACAATAGTATATACACAAAATGAATCTATTAAATGGGCCATCTTCAACAGAAAGATCCTTCTAGCATTCTGGATTTAGTTCATCACACTAAAAAAGGTCCTTCAGAGGTGGAGTGAGGTGGAAAATGCAAGGAAATTGATGGAAAGCATAAAGGTGAAGTTTCAAAGAAGCTCTTGAAGATGAGAAAGTGAAAGAGATGGTTCATGGATTCTATAATCCATTATGATGAATGAAGTTACATGTCAAAAACAAGATAGTAAAGTCTTAGAAGGTAGACTTTTTTAACTTGAAGGGCCGAGAATCATTTCTATTGCAGTGAGTATGATAGTATTGTCACTTCATACTGGGAAACAAACTTAGGGAAACTTCAAGCGACATCAAAACTAATGAATATATATATCCTAAGGGGAAGAACAAGGAATTTTCTTCAATTCAAAGGTTGCAAAGGGAATGGTAATTGGGTTCCATGGAAGGAATTGATGGTCACAAAATGTAGTTGTTGTTCGTGAATAGATGATACATGGATTGGAAAGAAAACATGGTGCCTATTTCAGTAAAACTTATAACTTAGCTTTTCTTTCAAACTTACAAGTTTTCAGTCACCTTTTTGTAAAAGTGACTTATGTCACATGTTGTAACTAAAAGTTAGAAAATGAGCTTAGTTTCTAGTTATTTCTAAAGTGCCAAAATTGGATAGTTACTCTAAGTAACTATCTTTCTGAAAAGAAAGTTAGTTACTCCAAGTTGGTGCACTGAAAGAGTTTGATATTCTAAATAGTTACTTGAAGTAGTTAGGAAGTAGTTATAGGATGGTTATCTAAATGAAGCCTATAAATACAAGGCTAATGGGTGTTGTAAAGGAGACTTTTTAGAAGAGACTTTTTGAGGGGAACTTATGGAGAATATTTTCAGAGACCTCCGGTCTAACACTTTGTACATGAAAGCTTTTGAAATTGTATAATTTCACAAAGGTAATGAAGAGTGCTTTGGTCTGTATGTTCCAATGGTATTTCTGAGTTATTGCTACTAATTTCTTGTATTTTAGATTGGTAAAACTTTTGTATCACTATGCAAATCCAAGGTCATTCATTGAAACATTTTAACTATGCAATCGATGTAAAGAAATGCAATCTTATCTTGGTATCTTGATTAGAATGTTGTTCATGTAACCTATCTCATAGTGTGTGGGATTAGTATATCATTCTTTTATCATTGTTGTCCAATTCATCATATAGACTTAGGAACATAGTTTCTAACTCTTATGATGAAACCCCTCTTTAACCTATTAATAAGTTTATGAAATCTTGGTTGGTATTCATATGTCTACTACTAGGGTTTCTGTTAATCATGTTTATTGTTAGGTTTTCTTTTTCTCCTTTTTGTACTTTCAGGATAAAAGTACACAAAAACTACAAAAATCCCATCATATGAGGGAGCTGCCCCTCTAAACGCAGAGGAAAGCTGATAATTCAATAACAACTTCTCCAATTGTTGGGACAATTTAGTCACCACTCTAAGGGCAATGGGTCAATTTCAAAGGTTATTTTGCAGTGACAAATCTGTTTACCAACACTTTTTATGGAGAAGAAATAAAAAATGAAAAGTCAAGTTCACAAAGAGAACTTATTCTTTTATTTTCTTTCCATTTTCTATTTGGTCTCTTTTATGTGCTTTGTTTGTTTCTCTAAACCTAATCTTTTCATTTCTTCTAACCCTAATTTCTTTTTATCTTCTTTTGTTTTCTATCTCTCTCTTCATTTGCACAGGTTCATCTCTAGTTTCAATGGAGCTCTTTGGTTGTTTTATTTAATTAATTTGTGTAGGGTTTCTCACAGGTTTCCTCAAGAAGGGTTTCAAGATTTGTATGGGGCTCTCTCTCTAATTTTCTTTTTCTTATAGGAAGGAAATAATGACTCTAATTTTTTTGTGCAGGGTTATAATTTTTCCAGCAGTGTATATATATATATATATATATATATATATATATATATATATATATATATATATATATATATATATATATATATATATATATATATATATATAACCTCATTGATTGTACAAATGTATCTTATAAACATTGAACTACATAGAAAGGTTGCAGTCTAGGTCTATTTTAACTAAATCTAAACCAACCAAAATACAATTTCATCTCAAATTGACTATTATTTAGAAATGCTTAAATTTTGGCATGCTAAAAATCTAGTAGAAAACGTAACACAACTTTAAACATCCACCAATGAATTAGGCTAAGTATTTAATCTTGGTAATTAGACATGTAGTTTTCTTAGATCATTCTTCATGCAATGGTCTCAGTTACTCATTTATTGGAACATCAATGATCTAAGTGCAGCCTTGTGCATACACTCTATTAGTCCATTGAACATCAATTACATTCAACCTAGTAATATAAGAGGAGGCACACAGATTCTTATCTAAACCTCCATTTATATTCTCTTTATTTTCTAAAAGGAAGTGGCATATCTTCTAGTAACCTTCTACATCTCAAATGAGCCTTTAGTTTGCATATTAGTTTTTTGTTGCACATTCTATGATCTTGTTACATCACTAACTAGTTTGTATGATCATCGACCAATCCACCCTAGGAATTAGATCAACTCTCCTCAACGCCGCACTATATCATACTTAGGTACACTTGCTGGTGGACTAATTTTTAAGGGACTAAACCTAAAATATTATAGTTGACAAAATCATGCCATGAGAAAACATCTAAGGATCTAATTATGGGCACAAACTATAGAGGAATATCAAGCAATTGAAACAGTTAGAATATGTTAAATTGTATACTCTATAAGAAATATTAAGCAATTGAAACAGTTAGAATATGTTAAATTGTATACACTATAGAGGAATATCAAGCAATTGAAACAATTAGAATATGTTAAATTGTATACTCTATAGAGGAATATCAAGCAATATGGCACAATCTAGATATAGCATCCTACAACTCAAAATTCATCTCTCATATCCTTGATCAAATATTCAATATTAATTACTAATTTACTAATCTCTATCATAATGTCTCAATGATCAAACTCTACATAAATCCAAATTTGAATAAACTCAAATCCATCTCAACATTTCAATTACTTCTATCTTAAACTATTCTGATCCAATTTACATTAAACCTCTATATCTTATTAATTTGGGTTATAACTTCATATTGATTGCATATCATCTCATTTAAGTCCTATAAATTAAGTGTGAATATTTTATTTCTCTAGAAAATTTACTTCATTTTTTTAAATTATGAAAAATAAATAATTTTAATTTGGTGAAGCGGAAATTATTTTAAAACTACAAGAATTTTTTTTTTTCCGCAATATGCCTTCCAACTGTAACAAAAGCTGGAATATTCAGCTTGAGATGACATTTATGTTATATAATGACCTTCTTAGTAGCCTTTCAGTTATTTCCTATGCGGGCAAACAGCTATT
Source organism: Cunninghamia lanceolata (assembly GCA_027924645.1). Taxonomy (NCBI): domain Eukaryota; kingdom Viridiplantae; phylum Streptophyta; class Pinopsida; order Cupressales; family Cupressaceae; genus Cunninghamia; species Cunninghamia lanceolata. The sequence continues at coordinate 2,765,007 of BSBN01000892.1, forward strand.
AGCCAATGTAGCCATATAAATCCACGAAAATAGATGGCTTTATTATATACATCCTTATTAGCCGTCTGTAACTGGAATCTTCAGACGGTTGGTGCCTTGTTACCATTAAAATAAAATGGCCCGGTAATTACAATGCACATCTCCCCTTATTTAAGGCCACAATAGATGTACAAACACTCCATGTTTTTGACTTGGTTGTCTTAACAGCAAAAATGGCCAGGGGAATAATGTTTTGTAATGTTAATGGTGATGATAATTTTTGGTGTGGGCATATTGGTTTCAGCAGGCTGTTTTTAAACATCATCCATTTCAATAGTTAAAAGTTAATTTTGACCAAAAAAATTAGGACAAATATTTACCAAATTAAATTATTTTTGAGATTTCAAAATTTTATTTACCCAAGACATTTCAAAACGAGTTCCCATAAAATTTTCCTTATAAATTTAGTTTTCAAGTATAATAGTTACAAATTTGAAATGATAAACAATTCTTTATTTTAGAAAAAAAATATTACCAAACCACAATATTAGATTAATTAAAGTAATTAAAACCATGTTCTCTAAAAGTACTTACTTTATTAAAAATTGACTGAGATGAAATACTGTAGTGATCTAAATATGAATATGTTATTGTTATTATATTGTGTAATTATTCTTCAAACTTACAATATTTTAATGCATTTAATAGTATTCAATATTATTACATTTTAATATCTTAGTCAGACATTTCAAATCTCTCCACACCCAACTAGGGTTAGGGTTCTACACATTTTATTTTATCAAATTAGATTATTTTTGAGATTTCAATTTTATTTACTCAAGAGTTAAAAATCTAGGATTTCAATTTTATTTAGTCAAAAGTTAAAAATCTTAAAAATCTATAGTCTCACAAAAATTAGGGTTAGGGTTCTACACATTTTGTTTTATGAAATTAGATTAATTTTGAGATTTCAATTTTATTTACTCAAGAGTTAAAAATCTAGGATTTCAATTTTATTTATCAAAAGTGAAAAATCTACGAAAAATATTTCACCATTTTATTACATTTTTTATTTTATTCTTCAAACATACAATAAATTATGAAATTATAAAAGTATTAGTATTATTAGATTTAAGGAAATATTTGTGTTATTTAATAGGCTTTAAAATTTACAACTAAACAAATACTATATACAACCAATAGCTAATCAACAAAAAGAAAAAATTAATTTTAAAAACGTTCACTTTGGAGACTTTGATTTTGAGTATTAAAGAGTAGGTGTGGCTGTCTGATTGCCATAGTTGTCTCGTGTCACGGTAGGGTAGGTCCGTACGAGGTATCCTTAGGATCAATAATTTTAGTATTTATGACCTATTATCATATATAACTTTGCATTTTTAAAAAAGCCATGGAAAACTCTATCCCTAAACACCACCTTGACCTACTGCAAGTATTGAAGTGAAAGGAGTGAAATTCAAAGCATGTTATAGGCATAAAAAAGATCACAATTTTTTGACCTAATCATATTTTTTTAAAATAGCATTTTTTGTAGTTGATTCTATTAGAGTTGGTATAGATTACTCTATACCATGCAAGACTTAGCTATGAAGGTAGCCACCCAAGATCTAGGAGCTTCAATGAAAGCACAAGAGAGACCCAACATGAAAGATTAATTTTATTCTATCAAAGGATGCAATGTGCATACTATTGTGATGTTCACAACATACCCCATTTTGCTCCTTAGCAAAATGAGGACCCCTATTGTTGCTTTGCTTTTTTCACTTCTACTTGTGTTGGTCTGTTTGGTGGAAAAGGGGAAAAGAGTCAAAATTTGCAAACGTTGTTAAAAATAGGGAAAATTGTATTTTTTAGTACCAGTGCATGATGTGGTTGGATTCCTTGTGAAAAATGATCCAGGGTTGTTTTTTGAACCATCTTGAAATTCGCCATATTTTGCAAGTTATGATCATTTTGATAACATGTACTATGAGGTTTTTGCATGATACATGGTTAGTTGTTTGTTTTTTTTCTTGTGGGCATTTGGTTAAAATTTTGAAATAAATTTGCAGGATGGATTTCAAGTTAAAAATGAAATATTGTTTTGAGTTCCACTCTGTAAACTCACATTTGTATGTTCGACATGTTTGACCATACAAGACAAATAAACAGGGCATAGTATACAAGCATGGGCCTATCAGTGAAACATTAGCATTCGGAATGACATTTTAAAACCTCACCGATGAGGTATCTCATGCCGATGAAAGGGCAAAAAGCAAGGGGGGAGACTTAGCGAATCAAAGAGTTGTGTGCTTGCAGTCATCGGCATAACATTCAATATCGGCAACCTTTGGAATGGTCTCACCGAGGATTATGGTCTCCCTGATGTTAAATGCCATCGATGTAACATTTGCCTTTGGCAATGTTTGGATTTATCTTGCCAATGGTGTTTATCAGACCGATGGGAAGTGAAGAAAGGAGATCGGCAAGACTTACGCCGATAGAGGGATGATTGGACGATCGGTGTGAAAATGGTGATCGGCCAAGGAATTTTTGCCTTCGCCGATATGGGTGATCATGCCGATATATGGCGATGGATGATGTGGAGGTTTGTCGGTAGGAGTCACACTGACAGGTAGTCATCGACCAGACATTAACGATCAGTGAAGAAAATTTTGGGCTCGCTGATACTGTAGTGTCATACCGATGGATGCTTTTCGGCCAAACTTTCAACGTCGGCCAATCATTTTTTGAGCTCGCCGATAGGCGTTCTCATGCCAATGAATTAAAAAAAAAGAGAGAGCATGCCGAATAAACAACGAAGGCATCGGCCTAACTAACAACATCGGCCGGTCTTCTTTTGGGCTTGCCGATAGTATAATCTCACTCCGATGAAAGAGGCAAGAGGGTTTCATCGGCATAACATGAACGATCGGCTAACAGGATTTTTGACTTGCCGATGGGCAATGTCAGCTCGATAGGAAGAAAATACAAGCCACTAGGGCTACTTCGGCAAGAGTCACGCCCATGGAAGGAAGCAAAAGGGCCATCGGCCAAACAACGATGATCGACAAAGAAGTTTTTTCTTGCGCCGATAATGTGTATCATGCCAATGGGTGGGAAGAACAAAATGATGGGAATTTTAAACACATTTTTAGTGCCTGATGGCATTTTCTAGTCAACGATGGTTGACCCATGGCATTTTGAGCGTCTGTATGCATTTTGAACACATTTTTTGCCAATTTTGGACCCGATTTCTGTATTTTACGCAGTCATGCCTTGTTTAAATCAGATATTTTTGGTTTCCTACTGTTCATTTGTTGAAATGTGATACTTATTACTTTGTCTATTTGTAGGCTTGCAGTTGAGAAAGATGGTTGGAACTTGATGACGATGACATCACGCAGAGGAGGAAATCAAATCTCACAGCGGAGGGAAGTAAAGACAAAGTGTAAAGAAGTCAAGGCCATTCAAGTGAAGGACAAGGTTGCAGCTGAGAACAAACTACAACAGACAAATAGAAGTTACTACTGAGCTGCCAGAGCTTCTCAGAAGGGGCATTTTTTTGCCCAGATTTGACACTGCTCAGAGGTATTTTGGGGAACTGGTTCACCTGCATTTGTTGTCATAACCAGGGGTTTAGTTAGGGTTTTTGCTGTAGTGAGGACAATCAGAGTCTATATATATTGTGCCTCTCTGCACTGTAATATTGGACAACAGGGATTTTAGGAGCACATATAGGATTTGAGTAGCTAGCTTAGTGTAGTCTAGAAGTAGAAGAAGGAGGTCACCTGTTTGTCTACAGTAAGGTGTGTGTGGAATGTCTAGCTTCCTTACTGTATCTGTAAAGCTTGTAAGTTCTTTGTAGTTTGATCAATGAAACTAAGAGTCATTCCAACATTGTAAATCATGTATGACTGTTCATTTCTAATACAATAGAATCTGGAGTTTTGCATCTATCTTCTGAGTATTTTCCTACTCTTCTTTGTGTTTTGGAATCTTTTCTTTGAGAGCTTGCAATTTTAAATGTATGTTTGTGAAAATGCTCAGAATATACATTTAAGGTTTTTATTGTGGATTTGATCAAATTGCTGTATGATTTACATAGTTCATAATAGAACATTTAGATCCTTTGGTAGATTAAAATGGAGTTTAGTTTAGATCTTTCTAACTTTTCCCAACCCATCTAAAATATTTAGCTAAAAATGTAGAAATCTAAAGGAAATTTGTCTCAAATTTGAAAGAGTATGCATAACAGAGTTTCATGTAGACAGTTTTCATAAATGTATAAAGAAGAAAGCTGCAATAATTCAAGAAACACATCTAAGATTTATAGCACAGTAACACTTTCATGCAAAGAATGAACAAACACACCCATATTTCATGATATTTTTGCATAGTTTGAGTCCAGTTAACCAGTAAGAAACTTTAAATTACGTAAGGCACCTTAAACATTACAGCTTCACGTCGACCAACTGAATTTGACCAACAGGTCAAGACCTGACCACTGTAGACTTGGGATTAAGCGAATCCTAAACGATTCCTTCTTATCTTTTAAGTATAGTTTCAGTTCATTATATGTGAATTTTAACTTAATTGTTATGATTGCATCAAAACAATCACCAACACATACATTATGTACATATACTACAATGAGAAGCCCTTGGTTATATAGACCAACACCCCATTGCAAGTACAACTTAGGAAGAATGTGAAAACATAAAAAGATGCAAAGATGGGTCCTAGGTACAAGTCCATGTTAGGTACCTATGTATAAACAAATCTCTCATAAACAGAGAAAAGGAGAAAAACTTGTAGAAAAAAAAACCCTCTCCAAAAGAGAGAAAACATAAGATGTTCTCCAAAAGTATGTGAACGACAAACCCCATGTGAGGAAAAAAGTCCCCCCATAAGAGAAAACAACAAAGACTATGCAGTTGCCCCTCAATGTGCAATCTCCTACACTAACGGTAGATGTTTGATCATGAATGCTGAAGATGATCCAAAAATGTCAAACAACATTCCTCTCCTTAGGAAGAAACAAAACTAATGATGTATGCAAGATGTCTTCCCATTCCTTAAAGGAATATGAGGTAAGGAAACATGAAATGTATGATGTCTCTAAACTCTGCTCAAGTATCACCATGTCGGTGCCAAAAGGTGCCTCGACCAAATTAGGAGTCTCGGGCCAAACTAAAGAAAGTGACAATCCAAAACCTAGTTAAAACAAATGTAAAACATGATCCAAAAACAATGAAGGCTCCACCAAATGTTGTTCAAGGATCTCCAACCCAATACCAAACTATGACAAATGAATAGGCATATCTAAAGAACATGAAGGTATAAATGTTTCCTCATCACATTCAAAGAAGATATGCAACTCCATAAGAGCTAACACTAAAGAGGAGATGAATATCCTTAATAGTGTCCTTCAAATCTACAAGATAGGACTCACAAAATAAACCTACAATGTATGTCAAGTACTCATACCAAGTAGCTATCTCTAGAAGATAATGTATGTTATGTTGCATTGAATCACTAGAAACCATGGATGTAGTGACACTTTACTCTATAGAAGCAATAGGAGATGAAGATGAGATCTCAATGCATGTCTTCTGACTACACTGCTCATCCCCAAATGATGTGTCCACACAAGATGTCCGAGTGTGAACATCAAATGTATCTACTAATGTTGGAATACAAGAGTTGTCAGCCTCAAGATGTTGACTCATAGATAAAGAAGATGAACCCTCTATATTATATTAAGAGTCATAGAAGTCAAAGTCTCAATGGAAATCTTTGTAGGAGGAGAAGGGGCATTTGTAGAAGTCTCTATGTCATCTCAACATTCAAGCTCTTCCCATTCACCAAGCACCGCATTTGTTTTATGATCATGTGGTCAAAAAACATCAAGTGGAACAAGACAATTTCCAATAGGATCCTCTTGGAATGGAGATTCATTTGAGTCTCCATACATCTCCCAAGGTATGGTCCAAAGGTCATCAGGGAACTCAATGTGAGAGGTGGCCATTTGAGTGTCGATATCAATCACTCTTTGAATTTGTTCAATCTTTAAATCCCACACAAGTTTCCACCAAAAGGATGTAGGTTCAAGAACTAGTACATGGAGATAGGGAAAAAGATGAAGCTACCTGAGATGTATCAAGATTCCATCTTACCAAGACTTATTGTTCCATCCTTCTAATCTTATTGCAGAAGAATGCCCTTTAATACCCATGATAAACTCTTCAAATTTAATCACACAATAGACCAATCAAGAGACTCAATCTAACAAAAGCACAAGATTACCCCCCAAAATTCATTCAATTAATGATCCCCAACATATATGATTATGGAACTTTATACTTAGTACAATTGCGACTACCACTTGCCAAATCAACAAAGTGGTCTTGAACTTAGTATATTGCAAATGCAAAATTAGGTCACAAAGATGAAAGTATAATTTTGATATACGATATGATAAATTTGACTACATCAATAAGAATTAAATGAAAAATTATGAACTTTAAAACAAAATTGAACCAAAAAATGTTTTTCTATGAGCCCAAACAAAGCCCTAGAAGTTCCCTAAATGAGAACTACTTAACAAAAATAGTGAAAATCTATAATCTCTAGAAAATCTAGACACCAAAAATCAAAAACCATCTACACCACTACAAATCTCTCAAAATTCTTCACCAAATAAAATAAAATTGCTCACAAAAAGGAGCTTGTATGATTCATAAAGGAGCCTCTGAAGTTTGAGTACAAAATTCAAAACTGCATTAGAGAGGGGGCCTAGTTGGGGGTGAAAAGGATGATGAAACCATGATAAAATCAATACTCACCTAAAAGAATCTTCTCCCATGTTGATAGAATATTCTTCCTAATGTCAAAATTATTGTCAACTAAGACAAAACTGCTCTCCGTATAAAAATATTACTATCTAGAGTTGTGAAACCACTTGCTATTTTTGAGAAACCATTTATCGGTGAGGATTAGTAGCTTTAGATGTTAGATTAGCTATTTTGTGGGTTGATTACAATGAAGAATGATTGTTGGTGGAGGGTTGTGGTAAGTGACAAGGCCTACACCACATGGAGACCCTATAGGAAAGTTGGGCCCCATACCATTTGGTGACCCTACAAAAAGGTGGGTACCCTACACATGCAAGTATGATTGTACCCTAATTTTTTGTGTACTGGTAGATAATATCCACAAAAAATTAAAATACTAGCAGTCAGAACAAAAAAATAGAAGATAAAAAATTTTACCCAATAGATAAGTGAAATGCATCAAGTGGATCTGTCAATGCCAGAAATATTTTACCAATGCTAGTACATCACAAAATATTATGTGAAAAGATTCTAATGGTATTATTCATATGACCTGAGGAGGCGAAATGTTTTGAGACCTCTAGGCAAAGTGCTCCAAACTTGACAAAATGGTAGTTGATCTTTAGGTTCTTGGGCCTTCTAGATATGATGGTTGGATCGGATTTGACTCAAAGTGCTCCAAAAATATGGCTACCTTCTAGATCTAGCAACCACCTCCCAAATGTAAACCTTTGTAGATCTAGCCTCTAATGTCTAATTTAGACAAATCAAAAGGTAAACTAACTTTTGTGGACACCTTGAACTCAATAGTGAGCTCAAATTTACTCAAGGAATCTTCTAAAGAAACCTGAAATACAAAGCCACAAAGAATAAATCTTCTCAAATTTGGTATTTCTATCATTTTTTTTATTCTCCAAGTCATCATTTGATACAAAAGAAGAGCATACTCAACTTTTCAAGAGCAACCAAAATCTATAACCTAGATCTCTCGTAAGACTAACATAAAGCAATCCGACAAGCTTTCATACCATGTAAGAGTTGGTATAGAATTCTCAATACCATGCAAGATTTGGCTATGGAGGTAGCCACTCCAGATATAGGAGCTTCAATTAAATCACAAGAGACACCCAACATGAAAGAATAATCATATTCTATCAAAGGATGCAATATGTACATATATCATAATGAGAAGTTCTTGGTTACATAAGTCGAGGTGAGACATAATACAAAATAGGATTATGCCATGTGTCATAATCATATTACATAAGACACAAAAAGACAATTATCTTTAAGTGTGCCCTAAGTAAACTTAACTAAATAAGTGTGAATAGGACCTAATGTGGAACCCGTTAGGTAATGTACCTTGTTTATGGAAACAAATTGTAGTATTCAATGGCAACTCTAGGGGAAGTTCTAAAGTACATGGCAAAATGCATTATAAGAAATGTGATAAAGGATAGATTGCATCACATTGCTTTAACCCCATTTGGAGGAGCTAAGTTCTCCCTAACCCTATTCATTTCAATTATGATTTTACATTTATTTGTCTTTAACTTGGCTTAACTCATTTATGTTGGTCTAGATTTGATTTATTTGATTAATCACTTATTCAAATTAGCATAAATTTAGAAGAGGAATTTCAACCATTTAAATTTCATGTTTTCTCATCTTCATTTGGAGAACTTGAACCCCTAAACTATTCCATTTTCCCTAGGGTTATGCTTTTTATTTTTCTGATTTTTAAAACAAATTTGAGTCTTATCTTCATTTGGTTTTCTTTATATTATTTCATCTTTTGCATGTATGCCAATCTCATAACCTAATTTTCACTTTCCACTAAGGAGAAGCCTTAGGCTAAAACCTACAATGTCATTGAATCAAATGGAGGAAATTATTGTTGGGGATTTAAGTACCAACACCTAACTCCATGGGAGGATGATTTTGATCATGACACACATGTAGTAAACAAGGATAGGTGAGACATCTCTCTCACTACACAAATTCTTAGATTGGATTTGCTAATTTGGATTATAATGCCAATCCTTTGGATTTATTAGATGTTTCTAAGAATTTGTTCATGACCAGAAGTTATGGAATGGAAGTACTACTAGATATAGGTCAAAAGATAAGTTCATCAATCTCTTTAAATAATTTGTCTTCCCCTACCCTCACAAGCATCATCTTATATTGTGCACCCTCTCACATCTCATTCTCCTCCTTCCACTTCTCATACACTTTCCATAGCACCCACTCTCTATAATATTCTTATTGTTCTTACACATATTGCACATGTTGACTCTTTTTTGTTAGTGACAAGTATTTCCTAAAAAGCTCATTGAAGAATTTTGATTAAAGATTTTGAGGCTTTTTGTCAAGCAATAAGCAAAATGAATTCCTACAATTGGAAAGGTTGGGTGAACATGCCAAACAATGAGAGAGGTTTCTTCTCTTCTAAACTTTGAGCTATGTTGGGCTAAAGAAGGTAGACCTATAGAGATCTTATGAGGATATGCAATTAATAGTATGAATACCTTTCAAATAACAATAAATAATCAAACATTTTTTGTGTGTTTATCTAAAATTATCTGAAGGATTGGTATATTCAAGAAGATTTAAGTATTAAGAAACTTTTTGTAATGTCAAAAATTGCATACCATCTACAATTTCCACCTAGAATTTGCACTCATTTTAGTGTCCATTCCTATAGCATATTTTAGGTTCCATTGAGCCAATTGACCTAGCCTTTTACCCTAATCCAAGTGTTGATGATGTTATTCTTCATGTTTTTATCAAATTTTTTACATTTCACATCATTTTCTCTCTATCTAATCAATTTTATTATTTTTGGACCTTCTTAGATGCCAGTTGTAGTAGCCTCCACCAAAAAATAAAAATAATGACTAACAAAGCTTGCGCAACTTAATTTGGTAATGTGTTTCCAGTGACTCTTTAATTGTGACTTAATGTCACATTTTCCTAAGAGGTCTTTTTATTGGCTACCTTTTAGGCATCAAATCTAAATCGAATATAAATGTATCATTTCAAATTATTTTCTCTTAAATTCATACACAAATCATACAAAGTTTTTTAGATGCAAGAACTCTCTCTCTCTCTCAAATTTATTCTCATAATCTATTACTTCCATAATTTATATTATTATATTCTTCATTATTCAATTCTCCTTTTCACATATAGAAAATTCTTGTTGTGCCCTTGATAAATCTAGAGATATCTAGTAATTCCAACATTATTTGAGGCCAATATATGCATATTTCTATTACTTATTGCACATTATTCTCATGTGTTTGCCATAGATTTTTTAGAGGAAGATTTGAGTGGATTTACCTCATCTTCTCTCATACCCATTCCAAGATACTCTAAGTAAAATCTATTATTTGTTTCACTTTTGCATACTTTTGTATTCTTCCATAATATAATTCTCATATCTTAGCTTCTCCAGTTATGTAACTCTTGATATGATTTTAAAGGAATAAATCTTCTCCTCCACTTTCAAAGAAGTAAATAGTGTCTTAGTTTCTCCTCTTGAGCTCCTTCATTTACCTTATTCTCTGTTTCTTCCATTTGTGAAGAGTTTTTCCTCTTGTAGTGAATATTGACTCAAGGAAAAAAGTCTTTTGTGGGTGTCTTTCTGTTCTTCCATAATGTTGAAGTTCTCCTCTTGAAATCATCTCTTGACTCAAAGGATCTTCCCATTTAACTCTTTGACATTATCATCATATTTAGCATAATATTGTTTACAAGATTATTGATCCATTTTATTTGTCTTCTCAAAATTATCAATCTATCCCATTTAACTTTGCCTCATCACATTCAATACACAATTTGCATTGTCCATTTCCTATTTTCTTACATATACATTTTGTCACATCCTTATTTTATCTATTAATATCTAAAACTAATAATCATGTGTGAGCAAAAGTCCAACATCATGGAGAAGAAATCAAACACGAATGCAATGTATTGAAAACAAACTAATTGATTTACATCTGAACAGGTATAAATAGATGAAGCTTGAGGAACAAGTCTCCACGAGAATAGGAAAGGTGGCAAAATTGGAACTATGAGAATAGCTCAAGGTTTAACCTCCCTCCAAAATAGCAGTGATGTATTGGCAAGAGACACTGTGTGGCTTCATAAGTGTTGCCATTGATGGCAACAAAGTCTATCCCACACATCCGCATTACATAATATGCCTATACCAGAAGACAGATTGAAGATTGTTTTGGTTCGGTAAACAACAACAGAGTATGTAACAAGGTCTAACAATCAGGTCTGGATCTCTCAGATGGTGTAACTCAGTAAGTTGTGGACTTGGACAAGTCAAGAGGGGTATCATGACTACTATATTCTAGACATTTAGCCTCTGATGATAAAGCAAGAAAAAGATATGAGCATTTGAGTGTTGGGTTCCAGTCAGACAGAGCATATAGAGGAAGAACTGACCGACAGAGTATCAAACTTCATTTTGAATGAGTAAAAAGTGTTGATCAAGCAACTTGTGGGATTATACATTGTGGGATGACATGATTAATGACTTCTATGCTTAAGCTTTTGATACGCATCACAAATCAAGCATGGATTTAGCCGAGAGATCAATAACTTGTAAATATCTTGAGTGTTCTTATTGCCGACTAGAATGTTGATGAAAATCCTTGATGCGGATATATATACTAGATGGATTCTGGCATGTAAGTGTGTGTGTAAAAGGTGTGAAGAAACAAGGTGTGAAGAAAAGCAGGGATAAGTGTGAGAACAACAATTCAAGTCTCATATGTGACTGAATACCAACATTGAACAGAGGAAGGATGAAGAGCATCAGATCAGTATATTATGCCTAACCGGAACTAAACTCTTTCATTTGTTGATGCTTCTAATCAGTTCAAACACTTGATTATCTTCTATAAGTTTTGTAGATAGTGAGTCTCTTGTAAGTAGTGTGCCTCTTGTGAGCAGTGTGCTCGGGCAGTGAGCCCTAATTGGCAAGTGCCATTTTGTACTCCTTTATTCTTTTAATAGAGAATACAATCTTGGGTTAGTCACCCTGTGGTTTTTCCCTTAATAGGGTTTCCATGTAAAAATCCCTGTGTTATGTATGTTAATTTTATTTCTGCTCTCATGATTGCATATGCTTTCATGTTTTGATACAACATTGAATATTGAGATAACTAAAGAAAAGAAAATTAAGGAAATTTTGAGATAACTAATTCATCCCCCCTCTCAGTTATCTGCCCTGTCTTCAATAATTGGTATTAGAGCCAGGTTCCTTTGAACAAAGCCTAACATCTTGAGGAAGATCTAGGAATATCAATGAATGCATATGGTATGAAGGAACAACTTCAGTCTGCCCTAGATGATCTTGAACAATCCCACACTAAAATTAATAATTTGAGAGAAAGACTCAAACAAGTTGATGAATTCATAAATGACCTAAAAGAAAAACTTAGTATCTCTGTGAAAAAGACAAAGGAACTACTTCAAAAATTAGCCAATCAGAGTGAAGTCAATGATACTAATGAAGACCTAAATGAGAAACATAAGCTATGTGAGAAGCTGTCAAAACAAGTCATTATGGTAAGGCATGAAATGGAATCAGGGGTTATGAGATTCACCCAAGAAATTGAAAAAAAAAAGAAAGATTGAAGATAATCTAAAATAATCCCTCAAGGAGAAAACAAAGGACTGCCACAAAATGGATAGAATAATCAGGCATCTTGAATCTGATCTTGAAGAAGCTAGAGACAATGAAGAACAACTTGAGAATTAGATAGACACTCTTAAACAAGATCTTCAAACTATAAATGAATACAAAGAAAAATTCAACATAAGCTCAGCCCAACTTGAAGTTCTTCTTGAAAGCCAGAAGAGGGTAGATGATAAGTGTGGCTTAGGATATGAGAAAGGTGAAAGCTCTGGATCTAGTTAGAAGAACTTTGGATCAAGAAATCAAGGAAATAGGCCTAGAAGACCTTTGGTAAGGCAACCAAATGCCCAAAGATATCCATCTTTCAATGGATATTGCTTCAATTGCAACAATTTTGGTCATAAAGAAACTTAGTACAGGAGAAGAATGAATCAAAATTATCCATCCTTCTCTGGATAATGTTTTAATTACAAAAGGTATCATCACAAATCTCATGAATACAAAAATATGCAAATAAACAATTCATTCAATGGTAGATGCTTTGCATGCAATAGAATGGGACATATGGCTAATCAATGCAGATCAAGAGGATATCAATCAAATAAGCAAAGAAATGTTGTATGTTACAATTGCAATAGATCTGGTCATATTGCCAAATTTTGTAGAAGAAATCAAGATAGAAAAGGTCCAGTGGAACATGATCAAAAACAAGATAAAGGCAAAGGTAAAATAAATATGGATGAAGTTCAAAAGGAGATGAGAAAGATTTGGGTAAAAAGGAGTACAATGAATATTGGGGATGGATCCGCACTAGAATTCAGTGTTGATACTCCTTCCAGAAACTAAAAAGGTGAGCTCTAGCTCAGGAGGAGTCACAAAGAAAAATAATTTCCCCTAGCTAGTTAGATAATGCCTAAATTTGGCACATTGAGTAAACATATGACACTGCGGATTAAAGGGTTCTTAGAAAAATCTACAAATAACCTTCAGTAAAAATATGAAAGGTCTGCATGGAGTTTTGTAAGATTTATAACTACTCAAGTTAATCCAGTTCTGACAGCTATCCGATAAAGCATAATTTCTCAGACACATCTAGTATGATTCAAAATTGAAATGCTTTGATCTGCGGACCCATGACATGATTAAAGAAAAGAAGATATGTTATCAATCCTCACTGACAATGATTCTAAAGTTCTCCGCAGTGATTCAATAAAATCTCTCTCAAAATAGGGCAACCGAATAACTTAAGTTGTGCATTTCTTACAAAAGGAAATTAGGGTTTGCGCAAGGATTAAAGGGTTCTTTCACTCATCATTTACACACTTGCACTCATGAAGAAGAAAAGAATAGCTCTACAAAGAAGATTCTACAATTCACTCAAGATCAACTGAAAATTGAATTCAACCAGCGATTCATTCTGGCTCCTGCTTCAAACCCTAAAGTGTGAAAAGGTACTTCCATTTTGAAAATCTCTGTCTAAATCTCTTGCAAAATGGCTACTCCAATGGTTGTAAATATTTCTGATAGGCCGATACCTAAATTCAAGAAACATCCTTACAAATCTCTAGAAGTTGATCCCTTGGGCGCGTTTTCTAGCATTCCGCATGGAGTTTTGCATGTAGAAGATGTTAGGGTTTATATCCATGTAAACATTGAAGAATTTGGAGACTCAAAATTGATGGACATTTATCACAAATAGCTAATAGATGAGAATTTTGAACTCAAACCTGAATTTAAGGGCTTCTGGGACAAACACTTTGGACATTGCATACATTTTCCATGTTTTGCAGAAGATGATTGGGTCCGGTATGTTCTAAGTAGGATGCATGATAATTTTATGTGGCTAATGAGGCCATTCAAGATAACTAAAGATGCCATCAGGGAAGTGACCAGACTGCATTCATCCGGTGGGTTACCTACACTTAAATATGTGAAGAACCAAACAGTAACTGAAGCCACTGGATCTAAATTTGATAAGAGAGCAATGACCATAGATGACATCACAGATCTGGATGTCAAGTTTTCCTCAATGATAATCAGCTACAATATCTATCATTTGAGCAGGGAGAATTTTGTGTCTGGTACAATAATCTATGTTGCATATCAGATGTTGAGGGAAGATGTAGACTATGATCTATGTGAGCTTCTTCTAAATCAGCTATTGGAGAACTTGTAGTAGATCAAAAACGATAAGAAAAATTCCTTTAAGTATGGTAGTCTAATACTATGTTTGTTCTTCTATTATATGAATGAGGTACCTGGATCAAAATGGTTGGGTCTGGTAAAATGATAAAACCGGTTGCAATTTATATCAGAGATTACATGTACGGACTTGGTGATGGTCAAGCCCAAAACACATCCCTTTGGGGTTACTTTAAGAATTTCCAAAGCATGATGCAAACTAGAGAGAGAATACCCTAGTCCATAGTTGAGAAATACAAGGACACAGTTTTCTTTATGGTTGACACTGATCAATGTCTAATGGAGGTAGTTGAGCCAAGAACTATATGGATAATGCCTATGGGATATGAGGTGGATAAAAAAAATCTTGGAGCTACATATTCAACACTTGCTGAGCCATCCTAAGGACACTAAAGCAGAAAGGTTTGGCACCTTTGAAGAGCTAAGTATAAAAATACATGTTGAGTTAAGACAACTGAAGATAAACAGGAAAGTAAGAAAGGAAGTTGAAGAAATTGCCAAAAGATTTGGCTTATCAAAAGAGATAGTAGATGCAAAGAGAGAAAAAATGGAGAAGGTAGAGAAAGAGAGACAAGAAGCAAAGAAAGGAAACATTCCGGTGCAAGCCTCCTCCTAGACTAGATCTTCCAAGAGTTTTGCACCTATCAATCCTAAAAGATCCAAGGCTACCAAACCGGAAGTCAACCCATCTGGTAAAAGTGAAAAGAGAATGAAGACCAAAGCCTTAAGAACATATACAAGCCATAAGGATGATGAAGAAATGGAATCCGATGAAGAAATCAAGAAAATGTAGAAAAATAAAACATGTGGGAAGTTCTCTGCTAGTAGAGATGAGGAAGAGAAGGCAGAGGAATTTGTTGAAAAGCCCACTCTTTCCATTGATAACATCATCAAAGTAGTTACTGTGGATGGGAACCTGTAGCCAGTGACTGAGTTCTATGATGCATACAATGATGCTGACAAGAGAATTCTAGAAGAGGCTACTGTCAGGTACTTGAACATTTATAATAAAGCCTTCATTGAAATTATATCATTAATTCCTAAGATCCTAGAAAAGGTACTTGAGCTGAGAAAAGAGCATGCAATGGCAAAAGACCTAGAGATTTGGGAGTAGATAATAATACAACTTTATCCTTCCATCACTCCAAAACAAATGGACATGATTTTCAAGGAGTGTAAGAATAAGTTCTAGAGCAAGGCAAGAATGAACAAACTCATGCTTGGAGAAACTGACCAAGTAGCAAGAGAAACAAAAGATATCCTTCAAAATGCCTTGAAGAGATTCAATCTTCCTATTGTAGAGGAAACAGATGAAGAACCTCCTACCATGGATGTTGAAGGATTAAATGTAATCAATGAAGAACTTTCTGACAAAGATGTCGAAGGATTAAAGAAAATGGATGAAGAGAAGTCTAAGGACTTAGATTCCTCTGTTCCAGTAGAGGAAGTTCATGAAGCAACAAACATAGGTGACATCTCTTCTCCAGATCCCAGTGTAGCTATGACAAACATTCCAGACTCTGAAGCTGAAGGAGAAGGTAAAAGAGAGGAGGAGAAGATTCAAGAAGAAGAGGTTAAGGGAAAAGAAAAAGAACAAGCAGAAAAGACTAATGATGACTATTCTGATATCCCAAAAGAAAAGAAGACTCAATCACTAGCAAGAGACACTATAGAGACAATGAAGAACTTCTTAGATAGAGAAATGATGGAGCTGGATGAACTTGAGCTATTTCAAGGACCACTAAATTTTGACTCTCTCTCTCCAGTTTAGACAATGAAAATAGCATCTTTTGCTCAAGCCAAAGCAAAAGAAAAAATCTTGAAATCTCACATGGAGGACTGTGAATTGTTGGAGATTGCATCCGGGATGCTGGAGAAGATCATGCCATCCTATCAAAAGGATCCTTTGGACTCACCATCCGGTAACTTGAAAAACTTAGTAAATTTTGTTAACACTCATTCTGAATCTCTTGAGAAATTAGCAGAAGCAAAGGTCTGGAAGGAGTTTCTGGGAAAAAGATTCAATGAGGTGGAAGGACTTATTATAAATGATAGGAGGACTCTAGATATTGGAATAAAGAGCCTCGAAAATGCTCTCAAAGACTATGGGGACCTATTCAAATTTTGTCTGACTTGGCCTAAAGTGACAAAAGATATTGAGGAGAAAGTAAAAGAACAAGAAGAAAAACTGTCAAGCCTAGTTCAGAATTTTGACCCTCTTTCCTCCTCTCTAATGAATCAAGAATGCCAGGATATTGTCATCATAAATGAAATAAAGAGGCTGGACAATGAAAACAAAAATATAATGAACAGAATGGGTGAACTCAGAGGGATAATTATTCCTAAGCTAGAGGCAATGCATGAGGCCTTGACAGATGCTCAGACCATAGCCTGGACCAGTGATCTAGCAGATTTAAGAAGGGCAGAAGCATATGCATTTTTATTGAGTGATCACATCTCCATTTTGGACAGGATGAAGAAGAGTTGGGCCACAGAATTTGTACAACTGAAGACTACTTTTGTGGATATACTTAAGTATATGTAAGTATAACATATTATTTATATATACTTATGTGACCACGTATAGATAATTTTTACAAAATTTCAGTATGTGGATTCTGTCCTTTTCCATTGATGTGAAAGGGGAAGTGAAGAGTAGTGAAAAATGTGGAATCTAGCTAAGGGGGAGCTCCAGTAAAATAGTGTAAAAGATAGAGCATCAGCCAAGGGGGAGTTACTGCGACACTTAGCCATTTTTCACTAAGTGTTGCCATCAATGCCAAAGGAGGAGATTGTTGGAAAGAGACACTGTGTGGCTTCATAAGTGTTGTTATTGATAGAAACAAAGTCTATCCCACACATCCGTATTACATAATATGCCTATACCGAAAGACAGATTGAAGATTGTTTTGGTCTAGTAAACAAGAATAGAGTATGTAACAAGGTCCGACAATCAGGTCCAAATCTCTCAGATGGTGTAACTTAGTAAGTTGTAGACTTGGACAAGTCAAGAGGGGTATCATGACTACTGTATTCCAGAGATTTAGCCTTCGGTGATAAAGCAAGAAAAAGATATGAGCATCTGAGTGTTGGGTTCCAGTCAGGCAAAGCAGACAGAGGAAGAACTGCCCAGCAAAGTATCAGACTTCATTCCAGATGAGTAAAAGGTGTTGATCAAGCAATTTGTGGGATTATACATTGTGGGCCGACATGATTACTGACTTCTATCTTTAAGATTTTGATACGCATCACAAATCAAGCATGGATTCAGCTGATAGATCAATAACTTGTAAATATCTTAAGTGTTCCTATTGCTGACTAGAAAGTTGATGAAAATCCTTGATGCAGATATATATACCAGATGGATTCCGGCATATAAGTTTGTGTGTGTAGAAGGTGTAAAGAAACAAGGTGTGAAGAAAAGCAGGGATAAGTGTGAGAACAACAATTCAAGTCCGGTATGTGATTGAATAACAACATTGAACAGAGGAAGTGTTGTGATGTTCACAACACGCCCCATTATGCTCCTTAGCAAAATGGGGAGCCCTACTGATGTTTGCTTTTTGCTTCTGCTTGTGTTTTTCTGCTTTCTGGCGGTCTGGTAAAAATGAAGGTCAGGTGCATCATCATCATGATATTGGATGAGGTGGGTCATCATCATGAGGTCAGTTTGTCAAAGTTCATATTTTATTGTTGTGACCTCATATTTAGAAAGAGCTTGAAATTCCATGCAGGTTTGCCTTTTACTTCACTTGAAAATTCGTCCATATGTGAAAGATATGCACGGTCAAAGTTTTGGTCAAACCTGATATTCGCAGGAGGATCATCATATTTTTATATCCTAAGTCATGTTGTCAGGATCATCATGATCTTGGTCTATCACCTGATAAAAATCATGCAGTCGCAATATCCGGACGTCAATCTTAGGTGGTAGTGCCCTTTACCCGTCAAATGGCCTTATGCGCATTATGCAGCATCATGATTTTCTTAGGAGCGTCATATTTTATAAACTTGGTTTTGCTGTATGAGGACATCATCATCATATTTGAAACGCACCCCCCCGATAATATCCTGAGGTTCAAATATCATGATGATATCAGCTTTAAGTCAAGGTAAGTTCCCCGTCGAAGTGGTCTGTTGTATCGCGAGCATCATCATGATATTTCAACATTACCTGATCTTATAATATCATGCTGATCACCCTTAGCAAATCCACCGTCGGCATATTTGCGTGCGCGTGTTATAAACCTATCGCAAGGTCATCATCATGATATTTGCTGAAGTTCGATTTATGATGATGACGACTTCATATCCTCCTGGTCTCCTTTTGCAACATCATGACCATCATCCTGATCTTTCACGAGAGGGTCATTTGCTGAACTTCGCTAAGTGCTGGAAACATCATCATGATAATTCGATATGGAGGATCATCATCTTCATATCCTCTTGATCTTCTTTAGCGAAGTATCCTGATGATCACCCTATCTATTAAGAAGAAGTCGATATTGCATTCCTTAAACAGCATCATCATATTTTGTAATATCACCCTAGCGCAAATATCATGATGACCTTAACTCATCCTTGTGCTCCGAAGACAAATTATGATGATGACGTCATCTGGATAATTCGATGAGGAGGATCATCATCATATATTTTTTATCCTGTCATATCGTCAAGATCATCATGATCTTGTTTGTCCACCTGATATTTCGCAAAGTCCTCCTGCCGATGAAATACAACCTTTTGCAAGTATCCTGATGATCATCATCATCCTGATTTCCCTTCGGCAGGAATTTTTCCCAAACATGATCCGGTTGGCAAAATATCATGATGACGTCATGTTCTAATTTAACGAAAGGCCCCGGACATCATGATGACGTCATCCCGATCTGATAAACGAAGAAGCTAATATCCTGATGATCATCATCATCATTTTTCCTTCAAACAGGATATTTTCAAGCACGATCCGTTTCCCGAATATGATGATGACGTCTTATTCCAAGTTCGACAAAAGCCGCAAATATGATGATGATCATCATCATCTTGATCTTTCGAGAGGGTTACCTTGGCCGTAAAAGGATCATATTCACTTCATCATCCTGATCATGCTCCTTAGGTGACCCGATATCATAATTATCCCCTGATCTTAACCAAACATCATGATGACGTCATCCTTAGCATTTCAATGAAGCCCGAATATCATGATGACGTCACCATCATCTTCCTTTCCTCGGCAACATGATTATATTCATATCCTCCTATTCTTCTTCAACATGATGATGATGATGATGATGTTCTTTTCTCCAATATGCAAAAGTGAAATATCATGATGATGAAGTATATCGGCCAACATGTTTTTTTGACGCACCGACAGTGATGATCATGCCGATGGGCGGGAAATGAGGCGGTGGAGTTTTAAAGTGTTTTTTTGGCGCCTCTGGCATTTTTTCGGTCAGCGATGGTTGACCCGTGAACTTTGAGCAGTCTGAACGCATTTTGGACGCGTTTTGAGAGGATTCTGGATCCGATTTTCTCAATCTTGCGCTGTCACCTGGATTTGAACGCTTATTTTAATTTCCTGCTGTTTTTGTGATAAATGTGAAACTTATTGCTTGTCTTGTCTTGCAGGCTTGCAGTTGAGGAAGCAGCTGGAAAGTCAACACAGTGACCTCATAGAGGAAGAAGATCTGATCCCAGGAGCAAGAAGATAAGGATGAAGTGCAAAAGTCAAAGCCATTCAAAGTGAAACAGAAGGTTGCAGCTGAAGGTATTATCACAAAATACAAACAGAAGTTATTACCCAGCTGCCGGAACTTCTCAGAAGGGGCAATATTTTGCCCAGATTTGACACTGCTCAGAGATATTTTGAGAACTGGTTCACCTGTATTTATTGCTGTAACCAGGGGTTTGAACCAGGGGTTTAGTTAGGTTTTTGCTGTAGTGAGGACAATCAAAATGTCTTTATATTGTGCCTCTCTACACTGTAATACTTTACAACAGGGGCTACACACAGGGATTTTAGGATTTTGCCAGAATTGTAGAGTCTTTCTGGGCATAGTTTAGAAGTAGAAGAAGGAGGTCGCCTGTTTGTCTGCAGTAAGGTGTGCGTGGAATGTCTGGCTGCCTTACTGTATCTGTAAAGCTTGTAAGTTCTCTGTAGTATGATCAATGAAACTAAGATTCATTCTTACATTGTAAATCATGTATGGCTATTCGTTTCTAATACAATAGAATCTGGAGTTCTGCATCTATCTTCTGAGTGTTCTCCTGCTCTTCTTTGTGTTTTGAAATATCTTCTTTGAGAGCTTGCAATTTTAAATGTATGTTTGTGAAAATGCTTAGAACTTACATTTAGGGTTTTTACTGTGGATTTGATCAGATTACTGTGGTATTTACATAGTGCATAACAGAAACAATTAGATCCTTCGGTAGATTAAGTGAGGTATAGTTTAGATCTTTCTAACTTTTCCCAACCCATCTGAAATATTTAGCTGAAAACGTAGAAATCCAAAGGAAATTGTCTCAAATTTGAAGAAGCATGCATAACAGAGCTATAAGTAGACAGTTTTCATAAATAGATAAAGAAGAAAGCTGCAAAAAAATCCAAGAAAACCATCTAAAACTTGCAGCCCAGTAACACCTGTATGCAAATGAACAGAATACTTGTTGAAATCTATGACCTCTTTGCATATTCTTAGTCCAGTAAACCACAAAATAAACCTAAACTACGTAAGGCCCCTTGAACATTACAACTTCACATTGACCAACTGAACTTGACCAACCGAACCATTGTAGACTTGGGATTAGTTGAATCACCAAATGATTCCTTCTTGTCTTTCAAGTATAGTTTCAGTTCATTTTATGTGAATTTTAACTTATTGTTATGATTGCATCAAAACAGTCATCAACAGGAAGGATGAAGTGCATCAGATCAGTATATTGTGCCTAACCAAAACTAAACTCTTGCATTTGTAGATGCTTCTCATGAGTTTAAACACTTGATTATCTTCTGTAAGTTTTGTAGACAATGAGTCTCTTGTAGGCCGTGTGCCTCTTGTGAGTAGTGTGCTCGGGCAGTGAGCCCTAATTGGCAAGTGCCATTTTGTACTCCTTTATTCTTTTAATAGAGAATGCAATCTTGGGTTAGTCACCTCGTGGTTTTTCCCTTAATAGAGTTTCCATGTAAAAATCCCTATGTTATGTGTGTTAATTTTATTTCTACTCTCATGATTACATATGCTTTCATGTTTTGATACAACATTGAATATTGAGATAACAAAAGAAAAGAAAATTAAGGAAATTTTGAGATAACTGATTCACCCCCCCTCTCAGTTATCTGCCATGTCTTCAACACGATGTATTGAAGATGGATTGACACATCGACTAATGACTCAACAAGAGGACTTAGTCTTTCCACATGTGAGGAAAACCACTAACTATGAGTAAGTTAGGTATAACTCATATGAGTTTATACACCAAAACCCCCCCTTAAGCATAGATTAGGTGGGTTTATGAAATATGAGTCTAGGCTACGTGCCATTTTAGGTACTCATTTACAAAACATCTCTCATAAAATGGAGAAAGAAAGAAAACCCTATGGGAAAAAACATTCCTCCTAAAGAGAGAAAACAAGGAGAGGACTTTAGATGGCCCCTCCAGATGATGATGATGTTGATGTAGACCCAGATGCTATTGCTGAGAACTCTCCAAGCAAAATATGTTGTAAATTGTAAATTTTCTATATATTCATTAAAATAGACAAATCATCTCCAATGTGCACATAAGTTGGTATACTAAAGCCTGATAAAAGGATGTGCATATACGCATATAATGAGATAAAGAATCTGTGCAATTCTTTGAGAAGTGATTGTTCCTCCCATTACACTTTGTAATTCAGTGTATATACAATTCTCAATTTTCATGATTGATTACACAAGTGATTTTTATTTGACACTTTTTTTGAAGTGCATGTACAACAAAATAGCTTTATAGGAGTCCTAATAATCAGCTATATTGATCCAACTGAGTTGAGCCTCGAATTGATACTAGGGTTTCAGTTAACTTCTTCATCAGTTGTAAAGTGTAAAAATATGAAGCAGGCATCTGGATGGCAGACTTTACCAACTACAACTAGTTTTCTATCTTTGAACTCTCTGATGAGGGCAGCATCTGCAGTGAATTCTACCATCTTTTTCAGAATTGGTAAGTGCATATACTGAGAGATAATTTTTAAATAAACTAGGGATATAGTATACATTATTTAGAATACCATTCCCTAGTTCAAATGTGCCTTTACCGATGACATCATAATACTTTGGTTCATTAAAATCTTGTAGATTCTACAAGGTTCTAGTTTTATAAACATTTCCAGAAATGGTGACATATGATCACCAACAATGGAACTTATGACCCATCAGTTTAACTCTATTTTAGATGGTGGCATTTTTATCTCTTTTTATCCCTATTAGAGTTGATGAATGGATTTAGTTTTAAACTTAGTTTTGGGAATTAAGGTGGTGCTTTAGTGATAGAAGAAGTGATTGATTGTGTGCAGTCTTCTTACTTATTTACCCCCTTAAAGTGGCACTTTAAAAGTAGTGCATGACATCATACAACAATATTTTCCCTTTTTGTTTCTCTCCCAGCACGCTTGCAATTTGAGATGAAGTATTTTAAGAACCCTAAACCTAACTTAATTTGACACTTTATAATGATAATGCAATTAGTATCTAGAATGATAGAGGTCAAAAAATAAGGCACTTTTGCCTTTTGAATGACTCGATTACGAGATTGTATGCAAAAGTTATAGCCTTTACAATTTTTTCATAAATTTTCAATATGCTTGAAAATAAAATTTTGAACAGACTAATATATGGAGAAAAAAAACTTGATAGGGAAAAAGATAAGCCCCCTATGGTAGAGAGTGACCAAGGGCTTAAAAACCATATGACCAGGGACTTATTTTTTAAAATTTTGTGCCCCCCCTTTCTATTTTGCCTCTTTGCTTATGTCACCCCCCTAGTTTCTTAGGTCAGCAAAAGTGACAAAAATACAATGACTAGTGTTGCTAATGCTCTCTTTGAAATTGAAGGTCATCGCTTTTCATGTGCCTCCCAAGGCACTTTCAAATCCCACGACCCACCTACCTTTTTAATGTTGATTTCTCTCTGCCTTCCCGCCTAGAAATTTGGCCTATGGTCCACCTTTTGGCGTGGGCACTAAGAGGACATTGTTGACTAAGGAAATGTGGTGAAAATGCCACAAACAAGGTGATGACATGGTGTTGAATTCCATAGAATTGGGCGGCAAGTTGGATGAGAAGGTCAAGCCTCTTGGAGGTGCCAAAGGGCGATTTCAACCTCATTCATTGAGGTGTGATGAGCATAGGGTTTGGCCTTTGTGTGAGGCACATCACCAAATAAAAATTGGCCTCTATGTGAGGCATGAATACCATAGAAAAAATACCTCTCTTGAGGTTTTCTCGGCTATGATTCGACCTCATTGTGGTGAGAGTCAATGAGCTCTTCAAATGATGATTATGACCTGTAAAAAAAACTATTTCAAATGTGCTTTGAAAAAAAAATTTACCTCCTCGATATGCAGTGATAGAAGGCCGGATTGATCCTAGCATGCAAGAGAAGTTGCAGAGATTCACCAATGGAGCTATGTAATCAATGAGCAAACAATTTGATGCTATTCCAACTGCTCTAATAGCATGTGTGAGTGGAAGTCCAAGATCATGGAGCAAAAATCAAACATGAATGCAATGTATTGAAAATGAACTAATTGATTTACAACTAAATAGGTATAAATAGGTGAAGCTTGAGGAACAAGTCTCCACGAGAATAGGAAAGGTGGTGAAATTGGAACCAAGAGAATAGCTCAAGGTTTAACCTCCCTCCAAAATAGCAGTGATGTGTCGAAGATGGATCGACACATCGACTAATGACTCAACAAGAGGACTTAGTCTTTCCACATGTGAGGAAAACCACTAACTATGATTAAGTTAGGTATAACTTGTATGATTTTATACACCAACAAATCATATTTGATTAAGATTTATATTAATGGTAGTCTTATCAAATTGAGCATTATATACCTCCACATAATCTAAGGTAAAACTCAAGTATGGTTTCATTTTGGTTGGTATAATTTCACTTTGGTAAGGAAAAGTTGATTGTTATTTGTAGTATTATATATGATTAACTACCATCTATTTCCTTGAGGTAGATGTAGGATGATTATTCTAACCCTCACAATTGTTATAGGGATAGAATTTTATGGGAGAGGTGTTGAGACATGGACTAGATAGGACTCGAACCTAGGACCTTCCATACACTGCTGGAGTGCTCTACCACTAAGCTACTGGCCCCTCTTGGACCAATCCATCATCGGTCCGGGTGGCTTATTTCCAACACCAACACCCCCCCTTAAGCCACACCTCTCATGTGCTTGGGGCTCCTAGCCTGGGCTTGGCTCTGATAGCATGTTGAGACATGGACCAGCTAGGACTCGAACCTAGGACCTTCCATATGCTATTGGAGTGCTCTACCACTGAGCTACTGGCCCCTCTTGGACTAGTCCATCGTCGGTCCGGGTGTGGCTTATTTCCAACACCAACAAGAGGAAGGTAGATTGTGATAGTATGTGGAGGTTTGAACCTATTGATAACCATCACACACATAAACCAACTTACATACTGTTAATTTTAATGAGTCTATAGGAATGATAA
Source organism: Cunninghamia lanceolata (assembly GCA_027924645.1). NCBI lineage: Eukaryota > Viridiplantae > Streptophyta > Pinopsida > Cupressales > Cupressaceae > Cunninghamia > Cunninghamia lanceolata. The sequence continues at coordinate 2,790,415 of BSBN01000892.1, forward strand.
TGGTGTTAGGTACATTCGTAAGTGTGAATAATAGATGATTAATTAGTTAATTAATTAATTAATTAATGGAGATAATTAATAATGAATTGTAAATAAATAATTTCATAGTTATTTATTTATGAAGTAATTTAATTATATATTAAGGATATTTTTTAAGATATGAATAAGATAAAGCATTTTCTTCATTTATAGAGATTTGCTTTATTTAAATATATAAAATTAAATTATTATATTATTTCTAAATTTTTGGATTAATTAATCATAATTAAATAATTTCATAATTATTTAATTATGAAGTCATTTAGAAATTAATTTAATTAATTATCTAATTAGAATAATTTTTGAGATAAGAATTTAAAAATAACTTTTTTATTTTTAGAGATTTGCCTTATTGAATAACTAAAATTATTTCTAAAGTTTTTGAATGGATAACACATTTGATGATAAGGATAATTGAGTTTTTCTAGCTAATTGTGGCATGCATTATTTTGTTTTATGCTTTTTTTTAAAATCTTATTAGTGAATAAAAAGTTCTTATCTAGTGATTAATTGTTTAAAATAAACCAAGCATAAACAAGTATTTTTTATTGTTAAACATTATACAAAGTCTATAAATCAATCATAAACAAGTATTTTTATTGTTAAATATTGTAGAAAGTCTATGAATTTTTTTTAACAAATACTATTCAAAAAATTAATAATAAATTTTTTAATTGGCTCCAGACTCTTAGATGATTTTCTGATTGGACAAAAATTTTAAGTATTATTGGCAAAAAAATTGTTCGAGTCATCTAAATTCTCTAGCACATGCTCGTGAGATAGGTGTTGTCCTCTCAGGCGAGGCCCGCATACTAAGAATATTTAAAGCTTTAACTAGAAAGTAATGTACATCCATGGCTGCTTTGGCTAAAACTTAGTGAGGTCACTTTGGAAAATGATAATTATATTGAGGTCATTGAGCATCCTCTCCCTGGTGATGGATCAATGAGTGTGATCTGAAATGTTGAAACAAAGAAATACACACAATGAAATCCAAAAGCATTCTTTTTTATTCTATGGACTGTGGAAAGCTCATGCCTACTAAATGACAGTTACGTCCAAATATGTTATTGTCAACTACCACCAATCTTCTCTCGTGGGAAACTACTAGTCCTATGTGATTTAACATCAAATTTTCTATCAAGTAACACCATTGGTGCATACAGGATTTGAAAAAAAAACAAAAAGCGCACCTTTTGTAATCTAATCTTGCCACTTTCAAACGATTTTTGTCAAGTTGCTTAGTTTTTGTTTTCTGTCACTTGACACACTTGAATAAAAATTTTGTTTTTTTCTTTTCCACCAGGTAAATTTTTTTGTAGGTATTTGATTCCAAGGTGGTCACTAACACTGCTTTTGAACAACATTACAACTACTTTCATTTTATTAATTTTTTGTCTAATAGGTGATAGAAGTTCTTCCTAGTAAAATTTTTTGTTACATTTTTGTGATGTCTCAAAACTATACAATGGAAGGATGTCTTTATGTTATACGCCCAAACAGATTGAGGTTGCAGTTCCCTCACAAAAAACATTTTTTTCTGCAAGGAAATATGCTCTTGTGCTTCATATTCTTGCCCTCCATAGTTTTAAAAAATTAATTTGCATTGGTTTGAGTTGCTCTAGGATTGAATGGATTTTTATTATTAGTGCTCGTGATTACCAAGAAAAATGTTGGTGTTCCAATGCACAGTGAATGCCATTGAATATGTAATTTGAACAAATTTTTCATCTTTTAAATAATTTGATTTTTTGGGTTATCGTTCTCTTTTATTTTTACGATTTCTGCATTGAAATAATTTTTCCAGGTTTTTTTCTTTTCCAGAGTGAAAATTTGATTATCGTTTTAAAATAAGTCTTCATGGGTGTACTATATCTTGTTTCTCTAGACTCCTTGGACCACCCAATGAAATATTTGTACTAATGGCTTTTTTAATGAATATATAGTAAGGAAATTTTAATTTTAGTGTTTTGGTCGATTCTTCTTTTAAGTGTTTAATGTCTCCTTTTTTCATCCTTTCTAAATTCAATCTGTGAAATTGATTTCAAATTCTAAAGAATCATGTAATATTTTTTGGTTCATCGATTTTAAATTCTTCCTAAAATACTCTATTAGATATTTATTTTTTCCTCTTTTCTCAAGTCAATACACATGCACTATAGTTATTCCATTTTTAATATTTTTCTTTGGGTTTTAGTATATTATAATTCTTTGAATTTTTGTGGTGTTTTACTTTTCACAGTTTATTATTTTTTATTGTTTTATTAAGTGTTCACCCGTTTGCCTTTCATGAAATCTTGCTTGTATGGAAGCACCTTGTATGATGCTTGTTTTGGGTGTATTGTCAATCTAATTGTAGTATTCTATTACATCCCATGTGTTTCTACCATTTACTATTTACCTAGATTAATTAATTTGTTTGATTAATGAATGATTGTGAAATCTTTGCATTTATGTATTTATGAATCTTGATTTGAAATATGAAGAAAATGGAATAATGCAATGTCTTGTACTATATATGATTAATGTTGGAAAATGCATGAAACAAATGATTATATTTTGATTAGCTAACTACTATGATCTAAGTGGATGCAGGAACAGGTTGCTCCTCTGAAAGGGAGTGGAGGTATCACTCAGGAGGACTTGGTCCGGTAACCTTAGTAAAACCTATATTGAGCAATCACACACACACAACTCTATTTTGACCTAGGTTATGTCGAGTCAGTGTGGGTAGCAGCAAGTGATCTATATTGTGAATCTTGATTACATGTTTGGATAATCGTGTGAGAACTATGATTTAATTCACATGTTAATAAGTTTACAAGTGCATAGACAATGTTTTATCATGAAACAATTTTATGTTATGCATGTGTCTATGTGGTTGTCGTTCATGTCACCAATGAATGTGTGGATTCCATTCATTTGTGTTGTCAATATGTGGGTCATGAGTTTAGGAATAATATGTTATAAGTGATTTTTGTTATATATATATATTTTTAAAATAAGCCATTATAATTCTTTCAGAAAAATGATATTGTTTTGCTAATATTATCCATTTGATATATTGAATATAATTTATATAAAATTATATATTATATGAGTTATAAAGTCTTAAAAACACACGTAGCCCATAAAAGAGGGGAAGAAGTTTATTGAGCGCTTGGTATGGGGTACTTTTAATATTATTAAAACATATTTAAACTGCCTTCTAAAGCACATGACTTTGAAAACTAATAGAATATGAGTTATAAAATTTATAAAGGCATGGTAAGTGCTCCATATAGGCCACACAGCCTATGTCAAGAGAGAAATAAAACCTAGCACTCACCCTAGCACGTGGGCATGGTCGTTGGGAGGATAGTTACATAAGGAATAAAGCCTTACCTCTTGCCAATTAAAGTGCTCATGTAAGCATATGGGTATAGGAAATATATGCAATGCTTAGTAAGTTGTATTTGAATTCTTTTGGTAGTTTGACCATTTCTTTGAATGCTTATGAAAGTTAGAAAATCAGGTAGAAGATTTTTATAAGAGTTTTTCATTTTTTTTTTTTTAACGTGCTTGGACGTTTTCTTTGCAAACCAACTTTGCAAGATTAATAAGGAACATGATTGATTTAGTGTCAATTCTATGAAGAGTGTTTGATCTTATAGAAGTCTATTTTATTTATTGTTTTACAAGTGTCCTTATATGTGTTAATTTCTCATTATGTATTTGCCATCTCTATTTTTTATTTTTTTAAAAGGGGAGTTGTGTCAACTTGGAAAGCTAAATTGTAGCTTGATCACTCTTTGATTTTTAGTATAAAATGAGGAGCTCTTTGTCATTCTTTACGCACAAGTTTTTCCAAGAGCAATCTTATTCTATCATTTTCATTTTGAGTTAGCATTGAGAGTTTTTGTCATTTTTGCTTGAAGTTGTGAGGAGAGGTTTTGGAAGTTTAGAAGGAGAGTTGTTTTACTTTGGAGGAGGTTTTAGTTCATTGGAAGGAGCTTAAGCGAGGGAATCTCGTAGATTCATTTGGAGCTTATATCATAAGCGTGGGGATTTCTCTTTCATTATGCTTTTCTATTTTCAAGGCATTTTGTGTTGTTATTGTGGGATGCATTGTTTGATTGATTATATAATAGTATATATATTTACATATATCTAGTAAAAGATTTATATTGTGAATGTGAAGTTAATCTCAGTAATAGAGATTTGTACCTATATGGGACTTTATGTATAATTATTAGTTTGAGTATGATTAGTTAATTGTACAAGGGGAAAGATAGTAAAATGTAATTTGCAAGTAGTGTTACTTTGACATAGGTGTCATGATGAAACTTGGAATAGGTTAAACTTGGGATATGTGTTCCATAGAAGAGGGAGATAACCTAGAATATAATTTGATGTAATTGTTAAGTGGGGATATCCTGGGATTTGTTGATACATGGGAGAGGGAATATCCTATATATAGAGAATGATGCATTTGTTAAGTGGGGTTATTCCTGGGATTTGTTGATCCATGGGTAAGGAAATAACTTTTTGTATAGAGATTATTGTCTTTCCCAATCGAAAAGAAGGGTGGGTGAATATGTGACGATGAAAACTTTGGCCAAAGTAGTTTAAATTGTCATCGTTTACACTGTCTAGTTTCACTATGATCCAAGATTGCATTACTTAGTAAGGATTTCATATTTTGATAGTTGTTGCAATAGTATGATAGTACTAGTTAATATAGGACACAACACCTTGCTCAAATTAGGCTTAATTTATTTGGGGTTACTAAACCAATACCTTCGACGAAGGGTAGGGTTATTTACCAGTTTGGTAAATGTGTAGGGGACTGCAGTTAGTCTACAGTTGGAGGTAAAGCGCTTGAGTGATGCTTCCCCTCATGAAGTTAGCATGCAATTGGTAGCTGGGAATATTGAACATAGACATTAGCATCATATGTATCTTTATCTTTTGGTTAAGCTCTTGAAGCTTGGATGTATATTATGAAAAGTTGTAAAGATGAATATTCAAATTCTTTTACTATGAAATGTATTATGGATTATGTAATGGAAGTTTGAAATATGTTTTCAAATGTGCATATTATCGAATGAATTTAAGGAAAAATGTTATTGCTTTAGTTATTTGTAAATTGATCATATTACCTTAGAGTTAAACTTAGAAAATCTTAATTGGTAGAACAAGTGGCATGTTACATGTGGTATCAGACCTAACCAGGTTCAACTCTAGAACATATGTGCTCACAATGCTATGGGAGTCCAAAGTTGAAATTAGTTGTATGCAAGAATGGCATAATAGACTAACCAAGAAAATTGTCAGAAGGACTATTATCCAACACTTACCAATCTAGTGGTTAAGATAGAACCAACTGAGGAATTAAGGAATCAATGAGTCAATTTAACTCTATTGAGGATGTGTAACAGAAAGATTCCAAGATTTGGATTAGAAAGGTAAAACCTTGATCAAATGTTATTAGACTAAGAGCTCAGGAAGAGAAATGTCTATGTGAATACAAGATCACTTTTATATCTCAAGAACTTAGGGATTGGAAGATCCTGAAGTAATCAACCAGGTGCAGAAGAAACTAAGTTTGGAAGATTCTATAAATTGTATCAAGAATACATAGATAAATTGGGTTCTTGTCTAACCCTAGAATGGATTGGAATGACTCAAGAGAGATAAAAGGATCAATGAAAGACAAGAAGTGATGTATTGGCATAAAATACTTGGAAAAATAGTACAAGTCTTGGAAATGCTTTTTGATTTCTAAGATTTATGAGAAAACCAAATTACCATATAGAAAGAATTATGCATAAATGAAGGAGAATAAGATTTCCTTACAAAACTTTTGAAGCCTATTTGGTAAAGGTGACAATGTGTAGTTGAGGAAATAAATGAAGAGGATCCGCTCTAGTGATATTTTGATGAATAAAGATAGGGATTGGTAACATTCTTTTGTTAAGAGTGCATGAAGTTGCATGATATTTTGTAACAATTGCAAGGAGAAGTTATTTATTTTCATATCATTTTTGGACAAAAGTTGAGAGCTATGTATTTTGTCTGTTGGTGAAGATAGAAAGTATAATTGCAATGATGAATATGATCATCACCGAGCTATTTAGACAAGTTTGATTTAATTAAACTATTCCGAGAGGTAGGGAATAGAGTTTTGTAAACAAAGGAAAGAGGTGTGTGTGTGTGTTACAACTGAAGTCCTTGTGTATTGTTGTAACACTACCTTATGGTATCATCTATGTGATGAATGATAGATATTCCATGATGTGATGGTGGATGTGTTTTAATCTTTTGATTTTTGAGTATAATGAAAGTCTCAAGGGACTTATTTATTATTGTGCTAGTAGCATGGTCTCTAAACCACTATAATTTTTTGGAAACCTCGAGTGCAATACAACAATCTACTCCCTTGTTAGTGACTCAGCCAGTCACATAGTGCATAGTCAGTGTATCTTTTGATTTTGACACTTCTTAAAATTTTGGTAAAATTCCTTTTTAAATACTTGCATGAATTTTCATTCTTTTATGCATTTATTCTAAAATGGTTTAGCCACCAAATTTTGAAGATTACTTATTTTATGACCAATTGATCAAAATTTGATTTATTGAGCTCAAACTTTCGACTTATTGTTGAAAATAAAATTGTTTACCCTTTGATATTGATTTAAATTATTGAGGTGGCTATACTAGAATATTTTTGGTTGTTTTGTGCAATGTTCATCTCTGTCATGTCTTGGATGGGCCTTTGATGGATTGTGTAAGGGAGTAAATTGTAGAAAATGCACTTTGTATATTCCTAACTTTTCTAATTTAAGAAACCATGTGAGGTAGGAAATTCTTTCTTAATCATAATCAGGTCATCTATGAGTAACTAAATTCCTAGTCAATGTGAACTCTCTTTATTTCAGAAAGAGAATGAAGAGTGATAGCAAGTTGTCTAGAATGTGAGAGAGTCAAGGATGATTAAAAGCACCCTGTAGGGAATTGGTATCTATATGATATTCCAAGAGTGGAAGTTGTGTATCATTAGCTAGACTTTGTAAAGTCTTTAGCGCTAGAAGCTTAGCTTTTTATAACTTAGTTTATCACTCTAAGAGAGGATGTCAACTTTAACTGTTTGCTTTTGGTCTCTTCAACCAAATCAAAAGCCTTACCACTTTTCTAAGGATATGTCCTCAGAGTATAGTGTGAACTATGCCATGTTGTTTAGGAATCTTTATGTTCCTCCTTTGGTAGAAGAAATTGTAATTTCTTTAAGTGATAAATTGAAGAGATATATTTTGCAAAATTTTGTATTTGAGAATAAATTTGATGGTTATTAACCATTCAAGGATAATCATGGACTAGAATCTGAGGGATATACTCCACTTTGTTGTAGCTGAGAGGGTATTCAAATCCTTTTGATATAAAGGAAATAAAAGTGTTTTATCAAAAGCTTGTGTATATGAAATCTTTCTTGGGCAAAAGTTTTGAATAAGAATGAGAGATTCAGTTTGGAAATGTTAAATGTTTTTAAAGCATTGGGGAACATTCATAGAATCTAAATCTTTATGGAAGCCCATAGGGTGAACTATCTTTTTAAGATGGTTAGAACAAGAATTAACTTTGGGGAAAGTGAAGAAGTAAGACAATGAGTTGAGAATATGGATACTATGTTAGATCAAATCCTAGTGATGTTTTTCAAGACAAGTGAGAGAGTCAGAATATTGGAACAAGGAAAGGATTAATAGGAGAATGCCACGAGTATTACCTAAGGACATGAGAAAAAATTACTCCTCTAAAGTTCAAAGGTAGTACCAGATGTCTTAGGTGAAGGTTTGGATGGAGTATTAATGCAAGAAGGGAAAGTCATAGCCTATAAATCAAGAAGAAAAAACCTTATGAACAAAAATTATGCTTTGTATGATTTGGAGTTAACAATAGTTGCTCATGCATTACAGATATGGAGACACTATCTAATGGAGAAAAATCTTTGAATTGAAATCAGACCATCATGGTGTAAACAATCTATTTATTTAGCCTATCTCGATACAAGGCTAAGGAGGTGGTTAGAACTAATATTGCACTAAGATTTTAACCTTAACTATATCAAGGGAAACGAGAACCTTTTATGTCAGAGAATTTATTTGGTGGAGCACCAGTGTTAGCTCACAAAATTATGCAGTAAGTGTTTAAATTACATAGAATTCTTGAGGAGATTATCTCAGATAGAGATGCACATGTGACAACAAGGTTTGACTAAACTAATATAAGTATAACTTATCATTCTGAGAACATATGGTTAAATTAAGAGAGTTAACTAGGTTTTGGGTGAATTGTTTGAATATATTATATGGATCACCATTATAAGTGGAAAGAATATCTACCACTGGTGGGTTTTGGATTATAAAAAAAATTGCTATCTTTCTTCTTGAAACATTAGATAGAAGAAGATGTCAAACTCCTATAAGCTAGGTAATCTAGAAGATAGGATTAGCATTAGTCCAAAAATGTTGTCAGAAATGGATGAACATATCATGATGATCAGAAAAGATTGGTGGAGAACCAATAATGAATAGAGAAGCTATGATGATGCTAAGTATATATAGAGACAATTTTTGATTAAAGAATAAAAGTTTTTTGGAGGGTCCAACCCCAGAAAAAGTTTCATTAAGTATGGAATGTATTCCAAACCACCTCCTAGATATAAAGAGCTCTTCAAAATTCTCAAAGTTAACAAATCAATTGATTACAGAATCATTTTGATAATAGTTATTACCAGGAGACACAATGGTCTTAATGATTCAATTTGATATAATTATATATTTAACTGATGATTATTATATTCATAGAATGTTTTACAAGTACAGAACCTAGGAATAGTTTTGATCAAGATTCTTAAATGCTAAAAGTTTGCAAGTTCTGCTTGCATAGTAGAAAGGTTATGTAATACAAAATCCAATGGGATCAGTATGCAGAAGATTCTACCACTTGGGAAGATTATGCTGAGATAAAGTAGAAGTTTCCTCAAGTTGTTCTAGATTATGAAAGGTCTTGATATCAATATGTTTTGTAGTATGATACATTTTATGACTTATTTATGTGGTGATAATACTTGATACTTAAAAATCATCAGGGATGATGATTCACAATGGAGGGAGTATGTTACATCCCATGTGTTTCTACCATTTACTATTTACCTAGATTGGTTAATTTGTTTGATTAATGAATGATTATGAAATCTTTGCATTTATGTGTTTATGAATCTTGATTTCAAATATGAAGAAAAATGGAATAATGCAATGTCTTGTATTATATATGATTAATGTTGGAAAATGCATGAAGTAAATGGTTATATTTTGATCAACTAACTACTATGATCTAAGTGGATGCAGGAATAGGTTGCTCCTCAAAAAGGGAGGGGAAGTATCACTTAGGAGAAGGACTTGGTCTGGTAACCTTAGTAAAACCTATATTGAGCAATCACACACACACAACCCTATTTTGACCTAGGTTATGTCAAGTTAGTGTTGGTAGTGGTAAGTGATCTATGTTGTGAATCTTAATTACATGTTTGGATGATTGTGTGAGAACTATGATTTAATCTACATGTTAAGATGTTTACAATTGCATAGACAAGGTTTTATTGTGAAATGATTTTATATTATGCACATGTATATGTGGTTGTCATTCATGTCACCAATGTATGTGTGGATTCCATTCATTTGTGTCATCAATATGTGGGTCATGAGTTTAGGAATAATATGTTATAAGTGATTTTTGTGATTCATGATATATACATATAAATATATATAGAGTACATATATGTGTGTGTGTGTTGGGAATTAAGGTGTCTCAACCTTGGTAATTCCTTGTATTATTTCATTGTATTTATTTATGTATTGCCTATTATTGTAATTAGGATGCAAATCCTTATTGTCATCTTGTGGGAGTCGGCACGGTGATGTGTCATCCTACGTGGAAGGTGACCACATGTAAATTTGTCCTCACATGAGTAGATAGGCATCCCACTTAGTGGTAGGAATATTTTTCCATGTGTCAGCATCTTAGATAGTGTGTAAGAGAATATTGACCAAAATGGTTATGACAGATTCCTATGACAATTCTATGACGTATAAGAGTCATAAATGGAAGATTCTATGATAGGTGAAGACATGTGTCACAAGGCATCTTAGAAGAAGGCATTTTTGGGTACCCCAAGGAGGGTTATGACAAGTTGTAAGAGAATATGCTCTTTTTAGCATGTGTATGGTAGATTCTCTTACAGTTGTAAGATATGACAGCTATGACGGATTCTATGACAGTCGTAAGAGTATCTATCATTGCCCAACTTAGGAATAGGCAACCTCTTTGGATGCGATGAAATGAAAAGTGTAAAACCCATTTGTAATGATGGACAAGTATCCTTAGGAATGGGTTTTAGGCTATGAGGCCAAGTTGGATGCCCATCTCAAGAAATAGCCATTTTTGCCTTGTATTTTCTATATAAATAGGTGCTTTTGAGAGGAGATGTATTATGTGATTGATTGGTACTGTTATGCTATCAGATTGTCTCTAGATATGAGTATCGAAGACTCCTGAGAGCTTTCATTGCAAGTGTATTCTAAACCATTACAATTTTGATAATACATTGTGTAGCTTTTTTAGTGTGGGGTTTTTCACCCGATAAGAGTTTTCCCGATATTATATTTTGTCTCTCTCTTCTTCTGTCTTACATTCTTGTGTTGTGTATTGCTGCAATATCTCCATTGTTGTGTTAAAAATTATGTAATTGTAAAGGTTAAAAATAATTTGCACTCATCTCTCCTCATTAGATTAGTGTAGGAAGTGATTTCCACACACCTAGCTTCCTTTCAGTTGGTATTAGAGCTTGATCACCTTTGGTCCTAGTTGTTGGGTAGGGGTTTTTTGAGCTAATCTTAGGTTGGGTAGGAGCTTTTGTAGAGTATTTTGTAATCCTATTGTAGGAAGGAGATGGAAGGCACATCCAAAAGATTAGAGGTGGAGAAATTTAATGGCACAAATTTTGAGTTATAGAAACTTAAGATGGAAGACATGCTTGTTGATCGTGACCTATGGGAAACCATATCAGGTGTAAAACTAGCTAAAATGGCACAAGTTGATTGGGATCTCAAAGATTGGAAGGCTAAGGTTCTCATAAGACTTAGTCTAGATAACTCTCTCTTGTTAAATGTCCATGAGGAGAAGACCATGAAAGTTCTTTGGAAGAACTTGGGAGATGTTTATCAAACCAAATCCCTAGAGAACAAGCTTTTTCTAAGAAAGAAGTTGTTTTCTCTGAGGATGGAGGATAGAGGACCCGTTGCAAATCACCTGAATGCTTTCAACATGTTAATTACACAGTTGACATTTGTTGGTGTAAAGATGGAGGACGAGGATTGTTGTATGACCTTGCTTTGTTCTTTACTGTGTAATGCCCTGCCATGAAACCCTAGAGACAAGTTTAACTAAGCAATAAAAAGGTGGAAAATATTTTTTTAAAATAGAAGAAACAATAGCATAATATAATATAAACTAATATAGCAACAAAGTTAAACTATCATCTCTAGGGATTACATAGCTGCATTATTGCAATATAACAAAAATAACTACATACTTAGTTCACTTAAACAAATCAAATAAGTCAAACTAACAGCTTTCATTACATCATCAGATAAATATATCAACATTGTTTTAGCAATAAAGGTTGCAAGTACAAAATAGTTTATCTTACAAGAGGGATTACATAATTGCATTGTTACAAGATCTCTTTTTCTGAATACATCAAATTACATAATGAATTTCACTGATACACAGATCTAAATGCAAATGGTACAAATATCTGTCTTCAATTACAGGTGCAAACTAGAATCATGAGAGATACATCTATTTTACACACAAGCCTTGATGCCAGAAAACTAATGGAATAAAGCACAACCACTCGACCATGTGCAACCCTAAGATCCGCTCCCATGCTAGGAGATAACATAATTTCCCACTACAACAAATAGTCAGGTAGATAGTAGACTATAAGGAACATAGACAACACATGACACCAACAACACAAGTCAATATCACAAGCATCTCAACAACACTACTAGAGGAAACCACACTAGGGAATGCTAGGTTGCAGTAGGGGTGAGTGACATTGCATGGTCCTAACATGGGTTACCCTGATAGCCCCTAGCTAGACGTCAGCTCCAATCCATGGGTTACCCTGACAATCTCTCACTAGGCAATGGCCCCCATCTATGGTCACCCTAACAATCTCTCACTAGACGCCAGCCCCATAGGGTGATACATGTAGAACCAACATTACTTTCGTGAGGACAAGGAAGTTAATCTTGCCAACCAGGCCTTCTCATACCATCCTTAGCCTGAATGAGCATTACAGTCATGGGTGAGGAATCCAATTATCTTAATTAGTGTAAAAATTACCCTACCCCTAGATTTATTATTAGATTATCACTTGATTACAAAACTCCCAATGGGTTACCCCAGCTAGCCACTTTGGGTACCAACCCCACATTGGAAGCCACTCCCCTTCACTACATCTAGATTCTCACAACCCATAACATAAACCAAGCATGAACTATTACATTCTCATCATGATGCATTTACAACAAATTACACACCATTTCACATCACACAGAGCAAGGCATTATCCATCTTGCATAGTCATCATAACCACATGAATAGATACAATGAGCAAGGTATTATCCATCTTCCATAGTCATCATAACCACATGAATCCATAAATAGAAGGGAGTAAACATTACATCTAACAATTAAATATTCAACCATTAGGAAGATTACATATTCACAAGAGTCATACATATGACTACCCCTCTTGGCCTTTGGAATAAACTTTCTGAATGACCCAAACACATGACATCACTATAACACTATAGTCTCATATTGACATTCACTCTCAAATACACATCACCATCTAATAGACCAAACTAAGATCCTTCAACAATATTTCAATTACATTACCTCAAAAGTAACATATAATTTGATGCACTAATTATGGGTCTTAAAGAATGTAACACTAATCAAACCATGATCTATCATCTAATCAAACATAAAGTGAATCTATCTCTACAATGCAAAACAATAATATTCTAGCTACTATAACAAAAGCACTTACATCAAAGTTCTATCTACTTATCTTTAACAAATAACATAGCTTAAACTTCCCATTATGATTTTAACCATAGGTGACACATATACAACAATTGTCAACTAATACATTTAAGATTCAGATTAAATTCACAATACTCATACATTAGCACTTAACTATCCATGATTGAATTCTACATTTAAGTAGCCTTGATAAATTAATGTGTGTTATTATCATTTGCAATGCAAGTGATAGTAAAGGAAATAATCAATAGATGAATCCGTGGGTGGTAGAGGAGAGACATGTATGTTTCAAAGCAAGTCAAGATATCATAGAACAAAGACTATATCCATACTTATATTCTAGCAAGTGGTATCAAGAAAAACTATTTCTCATTTGTAATTTTCTACTAATCTAGCATCATTCTCATAATAATTTCAAGATTAGAAACTCTCAACATTGAGAAGGTATTAATTATCTATACGGTCATATGACTAAACTAAGCTAATATTATTACCACCACTCCACAAGATAACAATAGATAAAGGTGTTTCCAATGAATTCAATGAAAGCTAAGAAATCTTCTACAATTGTTAAAACTTGGTCAAGAGCAATAATCTAACATTAGTCTAGATTGGGTGTGAGGAAAATCTTCATTTATGTCATACTCAAACCTACTACTAGGACTTGATTATCTTGGGCAACTTTCCTACATCTATATGCAATAGCTAACTTATCCCTTTGACCATTTGACCAACTTCATGAAGGTTTGACACTATACACATAGTTGGTGACAAAGGAAAGTCATTTATCACCATGAATCCATACGAGCATTTTATGACAAAAGAATGTAGCCATGCATTAGGGTCTATTTTAAAGACACCATTTATCTTTCTTTCAAGAGGCATCTCGAATGTAATGCAAATTAATTTATTCAGGAAAGATTACAGAGTTCCTACCCTATAATGTCCATCTGAAGATATAGTGATTATTACATATAATTACCTAAGAGCAACCAATGAAGGGCATAAGGTATAAGAATAAACTCTATTTAAAATTAGATACTCTCGGTTCATGCCTATAGATAAGGTTTAAACTTCAGTCAAAACTAAGACAACAGATATGGTAATCGTCATTATAACACAACTGTTCCTATTTTGATGGAGGCTAAGCATGCAAAATGTGATGACATAGGTGAGGCACGTGGATTTCTTAACAGAATGCCTCAAGAGATGTCATTTCATGAAATGCGATAATCACAGGGTATGTACAAAATGGATTTGTGGATTTAATAACAACAATCAAGATGACATAGGAATCTCTGTCACTAATGGATACGTATATTTGAATTGGCAAACTGGGTAATGCTAATTTTTGGATATGATTTTCATAGATAAGAGTTGATTCTTATATAAAAATTTCAAAGAAACCTAGTTTAAAAATAAAGAGTTATTGGTGACGCAATTAACTATTTGAATAGAGATGAAATGGGTGAGAGGTTGACAATCACAAAATATTCATATCTCCAAAATGACAAACTAGGTAAGGTTGTTTTTAGATATAAGTTATATAACCAGGTCATGCACCATATATAAAAAATTTAGAGGAACCAAATTTGTAGAAATAAAGTTATGGCTGACGCAACATACTATAAAAATAGAGATGAAATGGGTGAGAGATAGACAGTTACAAATTATTCATATCTTTCAAATGACAAGCTGGGTAAAGCTGATTTTCGGATATAATCTAGATAACTAGGTTGTGCACCATGTATTAAAAAATTAGAGGAACCCAGTTCATAAAAATAAGGTTATGGATGACGCAATAGACTATAAAAATAGAGATGAAATGGGTGAGAGATAGACAGTCACTTCAATCAGTGATTCCCAGAAATGCAATGATACGGGCATGCACAATTGGATCTAATAACAAGGCTTCTAACCTCTCAAGCAAATTACAATCAATAGGAAAAATCATAAATCAAACATTTGGTTCAAAACAAACTGAGACAAATATTAGAACCAAAGCAACCTAATTTCACTTGCTTGACTACGATGAAGATTCAACGCCAAGTTCAACTATTGTAGCCACAAACTAGTCACTCCAATTCCTTTTTGCCCCCAAAAGTTCCATCTCCTAAAGATTATTATGAGAGAGAAATTCCCCAAAATATCTTACAAAAGATTCCTCCCACTAAAGGCAATAAATTCTGACTAAATCCCTTTCTTACATTTTGCTATTTTTTTATCCTTTATAACCAAACCAGACAATATAATTTTTTTATCTTATTTATTTCCTTTACAACTAGAGAAGAACCATTTTTATTCTTATTTATTTAGTATTTACTATATATGAGTTTTATGACAACTCATAAATATTATCTTTTTCTATTGCCACTTAACACAACATTTAATTATACTAATTAATTTATTTATCTTTAGCTAGCATTTACAATCATTATTGTTATTTTTTATTATTTATTTCCATAAACTCAAATTCTCATAAAGGCATATATATTTATTTATTTATTTAAGAAAAATGCTTTCATAAATAATAATATTATTTTAATGCAACAATTAACCAAAGCAACAATCAAACAATGCCAAACTAAATAACCCAAATGCCAAACAATACCTGACACTATGCACGATCAAAAAGCATGACCACATCGACAATGACTTACTATCATGCCCATACAGACAACACTGATTGGGTGCAAAACTAGATTATCATCCTTTTCAAGGATGATGACTAACTAGGGAACCATATGTTATCTCCGTTCAATAGTTTCTATTGGATTTAAGGCATGCTCAGACATGTCAATTCAAGCGGAGTCGATGCCTAGTACCTGCAACCTACAGCACACAACATGGTCTATGAACAAGTATAATAAATATCAACTGGTCACAGAGTGAAAGAGAATCGCAATGTCATCAGACGCTCATGAGTGAGTGGTACGACATCGTCTCTTTTCACACCACACAATAATCAGATCATCCTATAATACAAAATCAGTCACATAAAAATCAATTCTAACTTATGACAATCATATTAAGATCAACATCATTATCACCTAAATGTAAAATAATGTTAGAGCATATGGATTATCAGTGTAGCAACAAGGATTATCAATAAAACATGCTAACTGTCATATGAAACCACACATGAGGATAATCAGGAATGTCACCAACATGAATGGAGCATCTACCAACATCATATAATGTACAATATCAACTATCTAAAACACCCTAAATATTTCTATTATTTTGCCTTCATCTTCATGCTCCTTAGCCAGACTATCTACACATCCAAGATGAGAATGGAGGGGCACTACATCCTCCCCCCCTAAAACTTGACTTACTCCTAGAAGTCATAGACTAGGGTGGAAATATAACATACTAGTATTACAATTTTCTATTGTCAACATATGCATCCATATTAAGCAATTGTTCATAACACAGACACAATCGTTCAAGAAAGACAAGAAGGACTTCCATTCCTCACCTTAAGATGTATCATGTGATCTACTTATAACCAATCACACATATTTTTAGAATTTTATACGATTTAGAAAATTCCATTCACATATTAACAAGGAAGAATACATCTCATCTCTTATTTCCACTATGGTTCCAACTAATTACCAAACATGCAAAGAACAATTCTCCACAGAGTCCTCCCTTAAACACACTATTAGAGGTTCGAAATGAACACGATAGAAAGAACACTTAACATGAAAAGGAGCCAATAGAAACAAACATTTAGAATAGCCACCATAGAAATTTAAAAAAAATGCAAACCCAAGTGGAGAAATGATCAAATTCAACCTTAAGTCACAAAATGCCGATAATTTTCAACAATAAATCAAGTATAAAGAAAATAGTTTTAGTGACCACTCCTATCATAAGAGAGTTCAAAGAAAACAAATTCACTGTTAGCCCACCAACAACACATGAAGCAACTATCAAAAATTTCAAAACAACCAAATATACAAACAAATCCACATCACGGTGTGACTAATTTTAGCCACAAAAGGGAGTATCTACTACACAACACACTAGGACTCAAAGTCTAGAATGCATTAGAGAATGTACACCAAACACATGGACAACTAAGTTTTCTACATTTTCATATCTAAACAACTTTTATACAAAAATTTAAAGTAACACAATTGCTACTTATATACAAAAATTTTCTATTATTAATGTAGTACAATTTCTTTTTTACCAAGCTATGAACATATGCAATTACTTCCTTATGCAATAATATATTTATAGAGGGAATGTATGATATCACACACAAGAATAATTCAAAACGCTAATTGACTTACAGTATCACATTCATGATCTCATGGGTCCAACACAAGCCCCAATTTGATCTCTTACACACGGTTCTTACATAGGCATACACAACAAAACTTGCACAAGAAAACTCCCACATGAGGTCATGGCCAACAAGAAGATAGATATCAAATTATCAAGAAACCACGCAAAGATACCCCACACACGGCAACACCACATAATCCACATGTCACGCGATGCATGATGCCACCGTGTGATTAAATCATTCCAATACTTACACATATAATGCAATTAACATAAAGATGGTATGGTGCTTCTACACCCATAGCTAAACATAACCTGCAAGTATGATTACTTCACCAAACCAGGGAACACAAAACACCACTGGCCTTTCACAACACCCCACACATAATGGGTATGGGATATTCACATCACTAGACGGGGCAAATACCACACTGCTAATTACATGCACTAATAGTAACCATGGTTCTTTCTTCTAAAGCACCAGAGACAAGAAGAGGAACTCAAGGCCTCAACAATTCAACAAGCACTAGCATTCAAGAAACACATATTGTTAGTTACATCATCATATTTTTAGAAAAGGAGGGAGAACACATAGCAGACACATAAGTAAAACAAGGAATAAAGAATTTATTTCTTTCAGAATCAAAGAACAAGTCTGTAAACTTATCGACCTTCTAACATCACACTAAGGCACATAGGTGAGAGGTATTATTACGAACTCACCACAAGGAGAGAAATGCTTAACCTAGAGTAACAACAACAATCTACAGGTCCCTGTGTGGCAACTTAGAAACTGATACCAAATGTAAGAGCAACAAAGTTAAACTATCATCTCTAGGGATAACATAGCTGCATTATTGCAGTATAACAACAATCAACTACATGCTTAGTTCACTTAAATAAATCAAATAAGTAAAACTAACATCTATCATTACATCATCAGATAAATATATCAACATTGTTTTAGCAATAAAGGTTACAAGTACAAAATAGTTTATCTTACAAGAGGGATTACATAATTTCATTGTTACAAAAGCTCTTTTTCTGAATACATCAAAATATATAATGAATTTCATTGATACACAGATCTAAATGCAAATGGTACAAATATCTGTCTTCAATTACATTGGCAAACTGGAATCATGAGAAATACATCTTTATACAGGAGCCTCAATGCCAGAAAACCAATGGAATAAAGCACAACCACCTAGCCATGTGGAACCCTGAGATCCACCCCTCATGCTAGGAGATAACATAAGGTCCCACTAGAACAAATAGTCAGGTAGACAGTAGACTATAAGGAACATGGACAACACATGATACCAACAACAAAAGTCAATATCACAAGCATCTCAACAACACTTCCAGAGGCAACCACACTAGGGAATGCTATGTTGTAGTAGGGGTGAGTGTCATCACATGGTCCTAACATGGGTTACCCTAATAGCCCCTAACTAGACATTGGCCCCCATCCATGGGTTACCCTAACAATCTCTCACTAGGGGACGACCCCCATCTATGGTTACCTTGACAGTCTCTCACTAAACACTAGCCCCATAGAGTGGCACATGTAGAACCAACATTGCTTTTGTGAGGACAAAGAAGTTGATCTTGAATACCAGTCCTTCTCATACCATCCTTAGCCGGAATGAACATTACAGTCATGGGTGAGGAATCCAATTATCTTAATTAGTGTGAAAATTACCCAACCACTAGATTTATTATTAGGTTATCAATTGATTACAACACTCCCAATAGGTTACCCTAGCTAGCCACTTTGGGCACTGGCCCCACATTGGAAGCCACTCCCCCTTCACTGCATCAAGATTCTCACAACCCATAACATAAACCAAGCATGAACTATTACATTCTCATCATGATGCATTTACAACAAATTACACATCATTTCACATCACACAGAGTAAGGCATTATCCATCTTGCATAGTCATCATAACCATATGAATAGGTACACTGAGTAAGGAATTATCCATCTTGCATAGTCATCATAACCACATGAATCCATAAACAAAAGGGAGTCAACATTACATATAACCAATACATATTCAACCATTAGCAAGATTACATATTGACAAGAGTCATACACATGACTACCCCTATTGACCTCTGGAATAAACTTTCCCAATGACCCAAACACATGACATCACTATAACACAATAGTCTCACATTGACATTCACTCTCAAATACACATCACCATCTAATAGACTAAACTAAGATCCTTCAACAATATTTCAATTTCATTACCACAAAAGCAACATATAATTTGATGCACTAATTATGGGTCTTAAACTATGCAACATTAATCCAACCATGATTTATCATCTAATCAAACATAAAATGAATCTATCTCTACAATGCAGAACGATAATATTCTAGCTACTATAACAAGAGAACTTACATCAAAGTTCTATCTACTTATATTTAACAACTAGCATAGCTTAAACTTCCCCTTACAGTTTCAACCATAGGTGACACATATACAACAATTGTCAACTAATACATTTAATATTCAGATTAAATTCACAATACTCATACATTAGCACTTAACTATCCCTGATTGAATTTTACATTTAAGTAGCCTTGATAAGTTAATGTGTGTTATTGTCATCCGTAGTGCAAGTGATAGTAAATAAGATAAGCAATAGATGAATCCATGGGCAGCAGAGGAGAGGCATGTATGTTTCAAAGCAAGTCAAGATATCATAAAACAAAGACTATATCCATACTTATATTCTAGCAAGTAGTATCAAGAAAAACTATTTCTCATTTGCAATGTTCTAATATTGTTCTTATAATAAATTCAAGATTAGAAACTCTGAACATTGAGAAGGTATTAATTATTTATATGGTCATACGACTAAACTAAGCTAATCTTATTAACACCACTCCATAAGATAACAATAGATAAAGGTGTTTCCAATGAATTCAATGAAAGCTAAGAGATCTTCTACAATTGTTAAAACTTGGTCAAGAGCAATAATCTAACATTTGTCTAAATTGGGTGTGAGGAAAAACTTCAATTATGTCATACTCAAACCTACTACTAGGACTTGATTATCTTGGGTAACTTTCCTACATCTATATGCAATAGCTAACTTATCCCATTAACCATTTGACCAACTTCATGAAGGTTTGACACTATACACATAGTTGGTGAGAAAGGAAAGTCATTTATCAACATGAAACCATACAAGCATTTTATGATAAAAGAATGTAGCCATGCATTAGGGTTTATTTTGAAGACATCATTTATCTTTGTTTCAAGAGGCATCTCGAATGAAATGCAACTTAATTTATTCAGGAAAGATTAAGGAGTTCCTACCGTATAATGTCCATCCAAAGATATAGTGATGATTACATATAATTACCTAAGATTAACTAATGAAGGGAATCAGGTATAAGAATAAACTCTATTTAAAATTAGATACTCTCGCTTCACACCTATACATAAGGTTTAAACTTCAGTCAAAACTAAGACAACAAATATGGTAATCTCCATTATAACACAACTGTTCCTATTTTGACAGAGGCTAAGCATGCAAAATGTGATAATAGAGGTGAGGCACGCAAATTGCTTAATAAAATGCCTCAAGAGATGTCATTTCATGAAATACAATGATCGTAGGGTATGTAGAAAATTGATTTGTGGATTTAATAACAACAACCAAGATGGCATACGAATGTCTATCACTAATGGATACTTATCTCTGGAATGGCAAACTAGGTAATGCTAATTTTTGGATATGATTTTCATAGATAAGAGTTGAATCTTATATAATTTTTTTAGAGAAACCCCGTTCAAAAATAAAGAGTTATTGGTGATGCACCTAACTATTTGAACAGAGATGAAACTGTTGGATTTGGGATAGACACCTGAGAGGGAGGTGAATCAGTTGTCCAAAACTTTCTTCTGATTAATCACTTAAATCCTTTACTTAATTCAGCTGCATAATGATAAATCAATCATGGAAACATAATGCAATAATTGAAGAGTAGAAACACATTAACACATAAGACACCAAGATTTTTGACATGGAAAACCTGGTTAAGGGAAAAACTATGAGGTGACTAACCCAAGATTGTATTCTATGTTAGAAGAATAGGAAGAACAAAATGTCACATGCCAATTAGGGCTCACTGCCCAAGCACAATGCTCACAAGAGGCCCACTACCTACGGGAGACACACTATCTAAAGAGTAATAAGTATTACATACTTGAACTAAAGAATAGCATCTTCACCATGCTTGAGTCAGTTCCATTTAAGCTTAATACTTCTGCTCTGCCTTTTCACTCTACTTCTCTCTACCACACTCTCATCTCCACAAGATACCTTTGAAATGACTTTACAACTCCTTATTTATACAAGGTATCGACTTAGGGATAATCATCCAAGTCGGCAAACATTACAGAGAAAATACATAAATACAATATGACTAATTATAAAAAGACGTCATGCAGATCAACACACTATCAGCCACACAGATATGAGCCTTCAATCTTTCTTTAGGAACATGCCATTCTTCATAGAACATCTTCAATATCATCCACAGGATGTCTAACTTATTTGGTCGGCCAGACTTAGGAAGAACACCATCATCCAGAAGTAATTCTTCAATTATGAGCTCAATCTTCAATGCGGACCACCAATACAAACTGGACACAATCCAAAGACCTCCACAAGCTTTCCTGAATCACCAAGAACATCCACACTACTTTTGTTCACTAAAATCATTCTCTCTTTCATCCAAAACCTTAAGAACATAGTTTGTCATCACTGTCATATTGGAATAGATTCTTGCAGACCTCCAAACCATGAACCAATTGAGTTGTCAATTCATATTGACTTCCTAAACACTCCACAAAATCCATAGAACACGATATTGCACTTTCAGATCTTACCGGACCTATTTGTGTCACTCTATCACCTCTGAACATCTGCCAAAGCCAGTTTTACTTACGTGGCTATAACTTCTTTAGATCTTCATGTGAACCTCTAAAATCTTTACTGGATCATCTTAAGACACATATCTTCAAACCCTTAGAAGCACATCCTCTGATCTTCATCTTAGCTGGGATCTTTACCTTATTGGCTCCATTGTTCCTCTATGTTCCTAATTAGGACTAATTTTCTCAATATCCTTAGTACATAGCTCATCCCATCCTTATCATCAATGCAATAGGAGTATGTTGACATCAATGTCAACACCGATTAGGCCCATACTTGCAACAATCTGCCCCTTTGTCATTGATGGTAACATATGATATGAAAAACTATTTTAACCATCAAGACAAGAACTTCTCCTTACTAATATAACTCCCCCTATCAGCAACAACCATTCACATGTCTTTTCTTCCTTTACTGCTCCCCCTTTGATCAGCAACTACTTGTTTTCACATGTCTTCTCTCCCCCTTTGACATCAATGGAAAAGGGCACATACTTGCATCACTTCATAATTATACCAGCTACTCCCCCTGAGTAGCAGCTTCCCATCAACAATCTAGACCACAAGATATGACCGTAAAATCCACCAAACTGATGCACATCAGTGCACCTTAATTTAGAACCGGAGGGGTAATAACCCCTAACTTCTCCCTGAGATACTCAAAAGAGTCCTTAGGTAGAGGTTTAGTAAAAATATCTGCAATCTAATCCTTGGAAGGCACAAACTCCAATTTGACTTCATTCTTGTTCACTTGCTCTCTCAAAAAGTGAAACTTGATGGATATGTGTTTAGTCTTGGAATGCAACACTGGATTTTTTGATATGATAATTGCACTTGAATTATTACAAAAGATTGTGATAGGTTCTTCATACTCCACTTTGATATCTCTTAGCATTTTCTTCATCCACAAAACTTGAGTGCAACTACCTGCTACTGCAATATATTCTTCTTCTGCAGTGGACAGAGATATTGCCTCTTGTTTCTTGCTCAGCCAAGAAACCAATCTCTTCCCTAAAAGGAATGCTCCACCACTGGTACTCTTTTGGTCATCCACATCTCCTATCCAATCCACATCTATATATGCATGAAGAGAAAAATCATGATCTCTGGGATACCACAATCCATACTCAACTATCCCTTTTAGATATCTAAAAATCCTCTTGATTTCCATGACATGAGATTCTCTAGGATTAGCTTGGAATCTAGCAACAAGACCAACAACATTCATAATGTTAGGTCTAGTTTGAGTGAGATACAATAGTCCTCCAATCATTGACCTGTACTTTTTCTGATCAACCTTAGGAGAGTCATCATCTTTGCTCAATTTACATCCAATTGCCATGGGAGTATTCAATGGTTTTGAGTCTTCCATCCCAAATTTCTTCAACAATTCTTTCACATATTTGGTCTGAGAAATGAAGATTCCTTTCTTTGTTTGAGTGATTTGCAAACCCAAGAAGAAATTCATTTCCCCAAACATGGACATCTCAAATTCACTTTTCATTTGATTTGCAAAGGTTTTGCACATACTATCTCTTCCTCCAAAAATAATATCATCAACAAATACTTCAACAATCAAGATATTTTCATGATCAATTTTGAAATACAAATTACTATCAGCAGTACCTTTATTGAAAACAATATTTAAAAGATGCTTATCCAATCTTTCATACCAGGCTCTTAGAACTTGCTTGAGTCCATACAGTGCTTTCTTCAACTTGCAAACCATATCACCATGATCAGACAATTGAAATCCATCCAGTTGGTCAATGTAAACTTCTTCTTCCAATTAGGAAGGTAGATTTGACATCCATCTGATATACTTTGAAATCCTTGAAGGCAGCAAAAGTAAGAAATAATCTGACTACTTCAATTCTTGCCACCAGAACAAAAGTTTCTTCAAAATCAACTCCTTCTACTTGGGAGTAGCCCTTGTAGACCAATCTAGCTTTGTTTCTGACTACTTCAGCATCTTCATTTAGTTTATTCCAGAAGACCCATTTGGTTCCAATCACATTCTTATTTTTAGGTCTAGGAACAAGATCCCAAGTGTGATTTTTCTCAATTTACATCAGTTCTTCTTCCATTACTTTAGTCTAGTTTTTATCATTGCAAGCTCCATTCACTATTTGAGGTTCAATCTTTGAAATCAGACAATACTCTTCTAAATCTTGAGCAATCCTTCTTGTTTGTACACCTTTGCTTTTATCACCTATGATATGATCTTTAGAGTGATTCAGTCTTACATACTTGGGAACCTTGGGAGTTTCTTACACTTCGGATTCTTGAACAGGTTCATTCAAACTTATCTCTTCTTCCTAATTTACTAGATCAGTTTGAATATGAATTTTAGAGGGAGATTGGACTTCTTGAACAAAAACATCATTTTGATCAACTTCATCATATTCATAAAACCTTGAGGGTTTTTCAATACCTTCATCAACCTTCCCATTTGTACTTTCTACAATCTTCCTTAATCTCTTGTTATAACACCAATATGCTTTTCTTTGAGTAGAATAACCCAAGAATATTCCTTCATCACTTCTAGCATCAAATTTTCCTAGATCTTCATCTCTTTTAATGTAACATTTTCTACCAAAGACTCTAAAATACCTCATAGTGGGAGTGATACCAAACCAAAGTTCATAAGGAGTCTTACTGGTATTGCTTCTGATTTGTACTTGATTTAGAGTATAGATTGCAGTGCTTACAGCTTCTCTCCAATAGATCTGAGGAACATTTACTTCAATCATTATGGTTCTATATGCTTCCTGGATGGTCTATTTCTTTTTCTCCACTACTCCATTCTGTTGTGGAGTCCTAGGAGCAAACAACTATCTTTTTATTCCATGTTTCTCACAGAATTCTATGAACTCACCGGATGTGAATTCTACACCTCTATCAAACCAGAGACATTTTGATTTTAATCTAGTTTCATTCTCTACCACAGCCTTGAATATTTTGAATTTCTCAAGAGATTCTAATTTCACTTTCAGAAAAGTCACCCACATCATCTGGGTATGGTCATCAATTAATAACATGAAGTATCTATCACCTTGCACACTCCTGATTCTTGTTAGACCATATAGGTCAGTATGAACTAAGTCCAATAATCTGGTAGAGGATTGTTCCTTGCTTTTGAATGAGATTCTACTTTGTTTACCCAACTTACATTCTTTGCACAAACTATTTGTAGGTTTCACCAATCTTGGAAGATCTCTTACAGCCTGAGTGTTTCTTATTTTGATGATATTATCAAAATTTACATGACACATTCTCCTATGCCACAACAAACTCTGATCAATTTGATCAAATAGACAACTTTTACCAGTACCAACTAAGTGGAAGATATTACCTTTTGTTTGAGTACCGAATGCAATCTCTGTTCTGAAACTTTCAAAGATCTTGCATTTTCCATTCTTGAATTGGAGATCATAACCTTTGTCCACCAACTGTCCAACACTGAGAAGATTGTGCTTCAGACCTTCAACATACAGTACATTACTGGTTTTGTTCTTTCCATCAAAAGAAATGGTTCCTCTACCTCTGATTCTACCAACAGAATTATCACCAAACTTTACCACTCCTCCTTCATACCTTTCCAAATCTAAGAATTTATTTTTGTCACCTATCATATGGTGAGAGCATCCACTATCAATGACCCAATCATCCTTTTCTTCAACTTGGGAAACTAGAGCTCTTTCTACAATTTTATGGTTGACAGATTCAGAGGGCATTGGATCTTCTTCCTTGATGGCAATAAACACCCAGTCACTTCTAGATTTGTTTCCTATCTCTGATTCATCATTTGTTACTCCTTCATTATCATCATTTTCATGAACATAGTAACAATTCTTTTGGAACCTTGATCTGTTAGGATTTGGCCTTGAAAATCTTTCCGGACACCTTGAGGCAAAATGACCAATATTATTGCAGTTAAAACATTTGAAAGGCAATTTCCCCTCATACTTACTGGATTCTCTTGGCAGTCTTTTTGCAATAAGGGTTTCAAGTTGAGCAGCTTCTACTTCATCTTCTTCCAGCTCTTTTCTTGCTTTTTCATACCATGATAGTTTCCTTGAAGAGTTCTCTCTCAGATCAAACTTTTGTTTTCATTTTACAGAGGTACTAGCTTTGAATGCAGATTTAGTCTTAGGGGGTGCATCTCTAAACTTGGTTAGTTCAAATGCAGCCAATTTACCAACCAACTGATCTCTAGTGATACCTGAGAAGGATCTGAATTCTTCAATAGCAACAACCTTATATTTGTAAGAATCAGGAAGAGATCTGAGAACTTTGCCAACAATCTCATCTTCATCCAAGATTCCACCAGCACATCTAATGCCACAAACAAGCTCATTTACTCTTGGCATAAATGAAGTGATATTTTCATCTTCTCTCATCTTTAGGTTTTCAAATTTTCCTTTCAGACTCTGTAGTTTGGCACATTTAACATACTTGTCTCCTTCGTATAGAAGTTCCAGTTTTTATCAAATCTCATATGCAATTTTTAGATCAATAACATTTGTCAGCTCTGAATTAGATAAGGCACTTAGAAGAGCTTCTTTAGTCCACAGATTGTTTTTAGCATCTTTGATTTCATCTATGGTATGTGGACCATTCTGTGGAGGATCATATTTCTTTGAACCCATGTTCCAATACTACATTCCCATACATTGCAAGTGGCATTCCATGTGACTTTTCCAAAGAGTGAAATTGGTTCCATCAAACCTCAGACTATCCTTCTTATAGGACGACATCCTGGATCTCCTCAAGCGGTTAAGCTCCTTTCAGAGGAACTTGGCTCTGATACCAATTCTTGGATTTAGGATAGACAACTGAGAGGGGGGGTGAATCAGTTGTCTAAAACTTTCTTCCAATTAATCACTTAAATCCTTTACTTAATTCAGCTGCATAATGATAAATCAATCATGGAAACATAATGCAATAATTCAAGAGCAGAAACACATTAACACATAAGACACCAAGATTTTTGACGTGGAAACCCCGGTTAAGGGAAAAACCATGGGGTAACTAACCCAAGATTGTATTCTCTATTAGAAGAATAGGAAGAACAAAATGGTACATGCCAATTAGGGCTCATTTCCCAAGAACACTGCTCACAAGAGGCCCATTGCCCACAGGAGACACACTATCTATAGAATAATAAGTATTACATACTTGAATTGAAGAATAGCATCTTCACCATGCTTGAGTCAGTTCGATTTAAGCGCAATACTTCTTCTCTACCTTTTCACTCTGCTCCTCTCTACCACACTCTCATCTCCACAAGATACCTTGGAAATGACTTTACAACTCCTTATTTATACAAGACATCGACTTAGGGATAATCATCCAAGTCGGCAAACATTACAAAGAAAATACATAAATACAATATGACTAATTACAAAAAGACTTCACATGGATCAACACAGTGTCAGCCACACATATCTAAGTCTTCAATCTATCTTTAGGAACACGTGATTATTCATAAAACATCTTCAAGATCATCCACAGGATGGGTAACACATCCAGTCGGCCAGACATAGGAAGAACACCATCATCCGAAAGTAATTCTTCAATTACGAGCTCAATCACAATACGGACCACCAACACAAACTGGACACAATCCAAAGACCTCCACAAGCTTGCCTGAATCACCAAGAACATCCACACTACTTCTATTGACTGAAATCATTCTCTCCTTCATCTGGAACCTCAAGAACACAGTCTGTCATCACTATCATATTGGAATAGATGCTTGCAGACCTCCATACCATGAACCAATTGAGTTGTCAATTCATATTGACTTCCTAAAGACTCCATAAAATCTGTAGAACAAGATATTGCACTTCTGAATCTTATCGGATCTATCTGTGTCACTCTGTCACCTCTAAACATCTGCTAGAGCCAATTTTACTTAAGTGGTCATAACTTCTTCAGATCTTCATGCAGACCTTTGAAATATTTACTGGATCATCTTAAGACACATATCTTCAAACCCTTTGAAGCGCATCCTCTGATCTTCAACTTAGCTAGGATCTTTACCTCACTGTCTCCACTATTCTTCTATGTTCCTCTATGTTCCTGATTAGGACTAATTTTCTCAATATCCTCAACACATAGGTCATCCAATCCTTATCATCAATGCAACAGGAGTATGTTGACATCAATGACAACACTGGGTAGGCCCATACTTGAAATAGAAATGGGTGAGAGATAGACAATCACAAAATATTCATATCTCCAAAATGACAAACTAGGTAAGGTTGTTTTCATATATAAGTTATATAACCAGGTCATGCACCATATATAACAAATTTAGAGGAACCCAGTTCGTAGAAGTAAAGTTATGGCTGATGCAACATACTATAAAAATAGATATGAAATGGGTGAGAGATAGACATTTACAAATTATTCATATTTTTAAATGACAAGCTGGGTAAGGCTGATTTTTGGATATGTTTTGGATAACTAGGTTCTGCACCATATATAAAAATGCTAGAGGAACCTAGTTCATAAAAGTAAAGTTATGGCTGATGCAACATACTATAAAAATAGAGATGAAATGGGTGAGAGATAGACAGTCACATCAATCGGTGATTTCTAGAAATGCAATGATATAGACATGCACAATTGGATCTGATAACAAGGATTCTAACCTCTCAAGTAAATTACAATCAAAAGGAAAAATCATAAAACAAACATTTGCTTCAACAAAAACTGAGATAGAAATTAAAACCAAAGGAACCTGATTTCACTTGCTTGACTGGGCTATAGATTTGATGTTGGGTTCAACTACTGTAGCCACAAATAAGTCTCTTCCATCCCTTTCTACCCCTAAAAGTTCCATCTGCTGAAGATTATTATGACAAAGAAATCCCCCCCAATATCTTATAGAAGATTCCTCCCATTAAAGGCAATAAATTGTGCCTGAATCCCTTTCTTACAATTTGCTATTTTTAATCCTTTACAACTAGACCAGACAATATATATATATATATATATATATATATATATAAACTTATTTATTTCCTTTACAACTAGACAAAAATCATTTTTATTCTTATTTATTTAGTATTTACTATATATGAGTTTTATTACAACTCATAGATATCATCTATTTTTATTGCCACTTAACACAACATTTAATTATATTAATTTATTTATTTATCTTTAGCTAGCATTTATATTTATTATTTATTTCCATAAACTCAAATTCTCATAAAGGCATTTATATATATTTATTTATTTGACAAAATTGCTTTCATAACTAATAATATTATTTTCATGCAACAATTAACCAAAGTAGCAAACAAACAATGTCAAATGAAATAACCCAAATGCCAAACAATACCTGACACTATGCACGATCAAAAAGCATGACCACAACGATAGCGACTGACTATCATGCCCATACAGACAACACTGACTGGGTGCAAAATTGGATACTCATCATTTTGAAGGATGATGACTAACTAGGGGACCATATGTTATCTCCGTTCAACAATTTCTATTGGATTTAATGCACGCTCAGACCTGTCAATTCAGGTGGAGTGCCTGGTACCTGCAACCTACAGCACACAACATGGTCTATTCACAAGTATAATCAATATCAAACGGTCACAGACTGAAAGAGAATCGTAATGTCATCGAACGCTCACAAATGAGTGGTACGTCATTGTCACTTTTCACACCACACAATAATCAAATCATCCTATAATAGAAAATTAGTCACACAAAAATCAATTCTAACTTATGACAATCATAGTAAGATCAACATCATAATCACCTGAATGTAAAACAATGTGAGAGCAGATGGATTATTAGTGTAGCAACAAGGATTATGAATAAAACATGCTAACTGTCATATGAAACCACACATCATGATAATCAAGAATGTCACCAACATGAATGGAGCATCTACCAACATCATATAATGTACAACATCAACTATCTAACATACCCTAAATATAACTACTATTTTACCTTCATCTTCATGCTCCTTAGCCAGACTATCTACACATCCAAGATGAGAATGGAAGGGCACTATATCCTCCCCCTCTAAAACTTGAATTACTCTTGGAAGTCATAGACTAGGGTGGAAATATAACATATTAGTATTATAATTTTCTATTGTCAACATATGCATCCATATTAAGCAATTGTTCATAAGATAGGCACAATCGTTCAAGAAAGACAAGGACTTCCATTCCTCATTTTAAGACGTATCATGTGATCTACTTATAACCAATCACACATATTTTCAAAATTTCATACGATTTATACAATCGCATTCACATATTAACAAGGAAAAATACATCTCATCTCTTATTTCCACTATGGTTCCAAATAATTACCAAACATGCAAAGTACAATTCTCCACAGAGTCCTCCCTTAAACACACTATCAGAGGTTCAAAATGAATGTGATAGAAACAACACTTAACATGAAACAGAGCCAACATAAACAAACATTTGGAATAGCCACCATAGAAATTAAAAAAAATACAAACCCAAGTGGGGAAATGATCAAATTCAACCTTAAGTCACAAAATGCCAACAATTTTCAACAATAAATCAAGTATAAAGAAAAGGGTTTTTGTGACCACTCCTATCATAAGAGAGTTCAAAGAAAACAAATTCACTGTTAGCCCACCAACAACACATGAAGCAACTATCAAAAATTTCAAAACAACCAATATTACAAACAAATCCACATCACGGTGTCACTAATTTTAGCCACAAAAGGGAGTATCTGCTACACAACACCCCAGGACTCAAAGTCTAGAATGAATTAGAGAATGTACACAAAACACATGGACAACTAAGTTTTCTACATCTTCATATCTAAACAACTTTTATACAAAAATTTAAGGTAACATAGTTGCTACTTATATACAAAAATTTTCTATCATTAATGCAGTACAATTTCTTTTTTACCAAGCTATGAACATACGCAATTACTTCCTTATGAAAAAATATATTTATAGAAGGAATGTATGATATCACACACAAGAATAATTCAAAACTCTAATTGACTTATAGTATCACATTCATGATCTCATGGGTCTAACACAAGCTCCAATTTCATCTCCTACACATGGTTCTTACATAGGCATACACAACAAAACTTGCACAACAAAACTCCCACATGAGGTCATGGCCAACAAGAAGATAGATATCAAATTATCAAGCAACCACGCAAAGATAACCCACACAGAAACACCACATAATCCACAAGTCTCGCGATGCATGATGCCATCGAGTGATTAAATCATTCCAATACTTACACATATAATGCAATTAACAAAAATATGGTATGGTGCTTCTACACCCATAGCTAAACATAACCCCCAAGTATGATTACTTCACCAAACTAGGGAACACAAAACACCATTTTCCTTTCACAACACCCCACACAAAATGGGTACAGGATATTTACATCACTAGAGGGGGCAAATACCACACTGCTAATTACATGCACTAACAGTAACCATGCTTCTTTCTTCTAAAGCACTAGAGACAAGAAGATGAACTCAAGGCCTCAACAAATCAACAAGCACTAACATTCAGGAAACACATATTGTTAGATACATCATCACATTTTCAGAAAAGGAGGGAGAACACATAAGTAAAACAAGGAATAAAGTATTTATTTCTTCCAGAATCAAAGAACAAGTTTGTAAACTTATCAACCTTCTAACATCACACTAAGGTACATATGTGAGAAGTATTATTACCAACTCCCCACAAGGAGAAAAACGCTTAACCTAAAGCAACAACAACAATCTAGAGGACCCTGTGTTGCAACCTAGGCTATGATACCAAATGTAATGCCCCGCAATGAAACCCTAGAGATAAGTTTAACTAAGTAATAAAAATGTGGAAAATATATTTTTTAAAATAGAATAAATGATAACATAACATAACATAAACTAATAGCAACAAAGTTAAACTATCATCTCTAGGGATTACATAGTTGCATTATTGCAATATAACAGCAATCAACTATATACTTAGTTCACTTAAATAAATCAAATGAGTCAAACTAATATCTTTCATGACATCATCAAATAAATACATCAACATTGTTTTAACAATAAAGGTTAAAAGTACAAAATAGTTTATCTTACAAGAGGGATTACATAATTTCATTGTTACAAAAGCTCTTTTTCTGAATACATCAAAATATATAATGAATTTCATTGATACACAGATCTAAATGCAAATGGTACAAATATCTGTCTTCAATTACAGGTGCAAATTGGAATCATGAGAGATACATCTTGTTTACACACGAGCCTTGATGCCAGAAAACTAATGGAATAAAGCACAACCACCTAGCCATGTGGAACCTTGAGGTCCACCCCCATAATAGGAGATAACATATGGTCCCACTACAACAAATAGTTAGGTAGACAATAGACTATAAGGAACATGGACAACACATCACACCAATAACATAGGTCTATATCATGAGCATCTCAACAACACTTCTAGAGGCAACCACACTAGGGAATGCTAGGCTACAGTAGGGGTAAGTGTCATTGTATGGTCCTAACATGGGTTACCCTGATAGTCCCTAGCTAGACATTGGCCTGCATCCATGGGTTAACCTGACAGTCTCTCGCTAGGCGATGGCCCCCATCTATGGTTACCCTGATAGTCTCTCACTAGATATCGGCCCCATAAGGTAACACATGTAGAACCAACATTCCTTTTGTGAGGACAAGGAAGTTGATCTTGCCAACCAGGCCTTCTCATCCAATCATTATCTTGAACAAGCACTACAGTCATCGGTGAGGAATCTAATTATCTTAATTAGTGTGAAATTTACCCAACACCTAGATTTATTATTAGGTTATCACTTTATTACAAAACTCCCAATGGGTTAGCTTGGCTAGCCACTTTGGGCACTGATTCCACATTGGAAGCCACTCCCCCTTGACTGCATCTAGATTCTCACAACCCATAACATAAACCAAACATGAGCTTTTAAATTATCATCGTGATGCATTTACAAAAAATTACACATAATTTCACATCACATAGAGCAAGGCATTATCCATCATGCATAGTCATCATAACCACATGAATAGTACGCTGAGTAAGGCATTATCCATCTTGCACAGTCATCATAACCAAATGAATCCATAAACAGAAGGGAGTCAACATTACATATAACCAATACATATTCAACCATTAGCAAGATTACATATTCACAAGAGTCATACACATGATTACCCCTCTTGGCCTCTAGAATAAACTTTCCCAATGACCCAAACACATGACATCACTATAACACAATAGTCTCACATTGATATTCACTCTCAAATACACATCACCATATAATAGACCAAACTAAGATCCTTCAACAATATTTCAATTACATTACCACAAAAGCAACATATAATTTGATGCACTAATTATGGGTCTTAAAGAATGTAACATTAATCCAACTATGATTTATCATCTAATCAGACATAAAGTGAATCTATCTCTACAATGCAAAACAATGATATTATAGCTACTATAACAAAAACACTTACATCAAAGTTCTATCTACTTATCTTTAACAAATAACATAGCTTAAACTTCCCCTTACGGTTTCAACCATAGGTGACACATATTCAACAATTGTCAATTAATACATTTAAGATTTAGATTAAATTTACAATACTCATATATTAGCACTTAAGTATCCCTGATTGAATTCTACATTTAAGCAACCTTGATAAATTAATCTGTGTTAATGTCATCCGTAGTGCAAGTGATAGTAAAGGAGATAAACAATAGATGAATCTGTGGGTGGCAGAGGAGAGACATGTATGTTTCAAAGCAAGTCAAGATATCATAGAACAAAGACTATATCCATACTTATACTCTAGCAAGTGGTATCAAGAAAAACAATTTCTCATTTGTAATTTTCTACTAATCTAGCATCATTCCCATAATAAATTCAAGATTAGCAACTCTCAACATTGAGAAGGTATTAATTATCTATACGGTCATACAACTAAACTAAGCTAATCCTATTAACACCACTCTGCAAGATAACAATAGATAAAGGTGTTTCTAATGAATTCAATGAAAGCTAAGAGATCTTCTACAATTGCTAAAACTTGGTCAAGAGTAATAATCTAACATTAGTCTAGATTGGGTGTGAGGAAAAACTTCATTTATGTCATACTCAAACCTACTACTAGGACTTGATTATCTTGGGAAACTTTACTACATCTATATGCAACATTTAACTTATCCCATTGACCATTTGACCAACTTCATGAAGGTTTGACACTAGACACATAGTTGGTGACAAAGGAGTGTCATTTATCAGCATGAAACCATATGATCATTTTATGACAAAAGAATGTAGCCATGCATTAGGGTCTATTTTGAAGACATCATTTATCTTTGTTTCAAAAGGCATCTTGAATGTAATGCAAATTAATTTATTCAAGAAAGATTAGGGAGTTCCTACCCTATAATGTCCATCCAAAGATATAGTGATGATTACATATAATTACCTAAGAGAAACCAATGAAGGGAATAAGGTATAAGAATAAACTCTATTTAAAATTAGATACTCTCGATTCACACCTGTACATAATGTTTAAACTTCAGTCAAAACTAAGACAATAGATATGGTAATCACCGTTATAACACAACTATTCCTAGTTTGATGGAGGCTAAGCATGCAAAATGTGATAACAGAGGTGGGGCACAAAGATTGCTTAATAGAATGCCTTAAGAGATGTCATTTCATGAAATGTGATGATCACAGGGTATGTACAAAATGGATTTGTAGATTTAATAACAACAACCAAGATGGCATAGAAATGTCTGTCACTAATGGATACCTATCTCTGATTTGACAAATTGGGTAATGCTAATTTTTGGATATGATTTTCATAGATAAGAGTTGAATCTTATATAATTTTTTTGGGGAAACCCAGTTCAAACATAAAGACTTATTGGTGACATAACTAACTATTTTAACAGATACAAAATGGGTGAGAGGTGGACAATCAAAAAATATTCATATCTCCAAAATGACAAACTAGGTAAGGTTGTTTTCATATATAAGTTATATAACCAGGTCATGCACCATATATAAAAAATTTAGATGAACCCAGTTCATAGAAATAAAGTTATGGTTGAGGCAACATACTATAAAAATAGAGATGAAATGGGTGAGAGATAGACAGTCACAAATTATCCATATCTCCAAAACAACAAGCTAGGTAAGGCTGATTTTTAGATATGATTTGGATAACTAGGTTGTACACCATATATAAAAATATTAGAGGAACCCAGTTTGTAAAAATAAAGTTATAGCTGATACAACAAACTATAAAAATAGAGATGAAATGGATGAGAGATAGACATTCACTTCAATCAGTGATTTCTAGACATGTAATGATACAGACATGCACAATTGGATCTGATAACAAGGCTTCTAACCTCTCAAACAAATTACAGTTGTTAGGAAAAATCATAAATCAAACATTTGCTTCAACAGAAACTAAGACAGAAATTAGAACCAAAGGAATCTAATTTCGCTTGCTTGTTTGGGCTGTAGATTCGATGCCGGGTTCAACTGCTATAGTCACAAACTAGTCACTCGCATCCTTTTCTGCCACCAAAAGTTTCATCTACTAAAGATTATTTTGAGAGAGAAATCCCCCCAATATCTTACAAAAGATTCCTCCCATTAAAGGCAATAAATTCTTCCTAAATCCCTTTCTTACAATTTGCTAAAAAAAATTATCCTTTACAACCAGACCAAACAATATATTTTTTTTATCTTATTTATTTCCTTTACAACTAGACAAGAATTATTTTTATTCTTATTTATTTAGTATTTACTATAGATGAATTTTATTACAACTCATAAATATTATCTATTTTTATTGCCACTTAACACAACATTTAATTATATTAATTAATTTATTTATCTTTAGTTAGCATTTACATTTATTATTGTTATTTTTTATTATTTATTTCCATAAACTCAAATTCTCATAAAGGCATTTATATATATTTATTTATTTAACAAAAATACTTTCATAACTAATAATATTATTTTAATTTAAGAATTAATCAAAGTAGCAATCAAACAATGCCAAACTAAATAACCCAAATGCCAAAGAATACCTGACACTATGCACGATTGAAAAGCATGACCACAACAACAGTGACTGGCTATCATGCCCATACAAACAACACTGGCTGGGTGCAAAATTGGATACTCATCATTTTCAAGGATGATGACTAACTAGGGGACCATATGTTATCTCTGTTAAATAGTTTCTATTGGATTGAAGGCATGCTCATACCTTTCAATTCAGGTGGAGTCAATGCCTGATACCTGTAACCTATAGCACACAACACGGTCTATGCATAAGTATAATAAATATCAAATGGTCATGGAGTGAAAGAGAATCACAACATCGTCGAATGCTCACAAATGAGTGGTACGACATTATCCCTTTTCACACAACACAATAATCAAATCATCCTATAATACAAAATCAGTTGCATAAAAATTAATTCTAAGTTATGACAATCATAGTAAGATCAACATCATAATCACCTAAATGTAAAATAATGTTAGAGAATATGGATTATCAGTGTCGCAACAAGGATTATCAATAAAACATGTTAACTGTCATATGAAACCACACATGAGGATAATTAGGAATGTCACGAACATGAGTGGAGCATCTACCAACATCATATAATGTACAACATCAACTGTCTAACATACCCTAAATATTCCTATTATTTTATCTTCATCTTCATGCTCCTTAGCCAGACTATCTACACATCTAAGATGAGAATGGAAGGGCACTACATGTCGAACTCATGGGATCATCTTGTTATGGCCATTGGGAGAACCACATCCACTTTCACAATGGATAAACAGGTATCTTCACTGTTATATGAAGAGATGTGGAGAAAGTCTTCTAAAGTAGCCAAAGAGGCTCTTGCGGTTCATGGAAGAGCCAAGGAGGAAGGGAAAAAGAAGGACAAGAAAGCTGAGAAGGGTAGATCCAAATCCTGTGGGAGATCCAAGTCTCCTGGAAAGTCTAAGGCTCTCTGTTGGAACTGTGTAAAAACTGGGCATTTTCAAAGGGAATGAAAAGAGGAAAAGAAAAAGAAGAAGAAGAAGAAGGTTCCAGATTAAGATTTTGACAAGTCACAAGATGATGGTGATGCGTTCATTGTAGCCTTGGCCACCCATGCATCTAATGATGTGTGGTTGATAGATTTTGGTGCATCATTCCACATGACCTCACATCAAAACTGGTTCATGAAGTATGAAGCATTCGATGGTGGAAGAGTGTACCTAGGTGATGATTCTCATCTGAAGATTATTGGTTGTGGAAGAGTCTCTATTTGATTCCTAATGGACGAGTGAAGTGGATCTCTAGGGTTATGCACATCCCAGGCTTGGCACAGAACCTGCTTTCTATAAGTATGTTAAATGATGTAGGTGTGCAGATTATCTTTGTGAAGGATGGATACAAGATGACTAGAGGATCTATGATGCTTTTGAAGGGTACTTGGAGAGGTACTCTATTTTAGCTAGAGGCATGCGCTTCATAGTGTAATAGTTCTTCTGACTCGAAGAAAAGAGCTGTAGTCACTTCATCCCCACCATTTGAACAAGAAGTGAAGAAATATATTGTAACAAATTCTGATGATAGTGCATCTTGTGTACCCAAGGGTGCTCATGCGTTGGAAATATAATAGTTATAAATTTGAAATGATAAACAATTCTTTATCTTTAGAAAAAATTATTACTAAACCACAATATTAGATTAATTAAAATCATGTTCTCTAAAAGTACTTACTATTATTACTTAAACAAAAAATTAAGTGATCTAAATATAAATATGTTATTGTTATTATATTGTGTAATTATTCTTCAAACTTACAATATTTTAATGCATGTTAAATTGTAATAGTATTCAATATTATTACATTTTAATAACTTAGGCAGACATTTCAAATCTCTCCACACCTGACTAGGGTTAGGGTTCTACACATTTTATTAGTACCTGCCTTCGGCTAGTACTATTGCAATGAGTTCACACCTATCTAGTTATTAATCTATGGATTGCAAACCAATCAAAAGGATCATTTTTCTTGTTGGACAAATTTGATTTAAATTTGTACTTTTCCTATGTTAACATGATAAATTTTTAACAAAAAATTATTGAAAAATGATTTATCTGTATTGTCATTGGTTGAAAAAAAATGACCTCTTCTCTATGGATTGTCAGAGAGTGCAACAAAAAGCTATAAATGCAGAGAGAATTTTGGTTTGAGGGGAGGATGTGGCAAGTAAACAAATTATGAACACAAATTTTGTGAGTGCAACAAAAAGCTATAATTGCAGAGAGAATTTTGGTTTGAGGGGAGGATGTGGCAAGTAAACAAATTATGAACACAAATTTTGTCTCCCACTAGTTAAGTCATGCCTAAATGGATGACGATAATTATGAGAGGGAAGAATCATCAACTTTTATGAATTTAATTTTTTGCTTCATTAGTTAAACATAAAAATTATTTTTTGTCAAAGGGATAAAGTTATAATATTAAGTGCCA
Organism: Cunninghamia lanceolata; assembly: GCA_027924645.1. Taxonomy (NCBI): domain Eukaryota; kingdom Viridiplantae; phylum Streptophyta; class Pinopsida; order Cupressales; family Cupressaceae; genus Cunninghamia; species Cunninghamia lanceolata. Next base: position 2,829,498 of record BSBN01000892.1, read on the forward strand.
CATAGTGGCCACTACCTACCTTGTAGTGTTGTTTTTATAGTATTTGTTTAGTTGTAACTTTTTTTGTTGATTAGCTATTAGTTGTATATAGTATTTGTTTAGTTGTAATTTTTTTGTTGATTATGTATTGATTGTATAGATAAATTGCATTCTAATAATTGAAAAATTAATTTTTGAAGAGTGTTTAAATGTCTTGGGTAAATAAAATTGAAATCTCAAAAATAATTTAATTTGATAAAAACAAGTGCCACGTAGTGGCCAGTACCTGCCTTATAGTGTTGTTATTATAGTATTTGTTCAGTTGTAATTTTTTTGTTGATTAGCTATTGGTTGTATATAGTATCTATTTAGTTGTAATTTTTTTGTTGATTAGGTATTGGTTGTATAGACAAATTGCATTCCAATAATTGAAAAATTAATTTTTGAAGAGTGTTGAAATGTCTTGGGTAAATAAAATTGAAATCTCAAAAATAATTTAACTTGGTAACAATAAAATAGGGCTAAAATATTTCCTTAACTATAAAACTAAACTTTAGAAAGCCTATTAAATAACAAAAATATTTCCTTAACTATAAAATTAAACTTTACAAAGCCCACATATTTGTATTATGTGGAGAGCCTTGGCCCTAGTTGAGTGTATAGAAATTATGCATTAAAATAAAAAAATGTAGATTTTTAACTTTTCAATAAATAAAATTGAAATACTAGATTTTTAACTTGAGTAAATAAAAATGAAATCCCAAAAATAATTTAATTTCATAAAATAAAATGTGTAGAACCCTATAATTTTAATAGTATTATTAATATTATAACTTCGTCCCTTTGACAAAAAAAATCATTTAACTAATGAAGCCAATAATTAAATTCATAAAAACTGATAATTCTTCCCTCTTATAATTATGACCATCCATTTAGGCATGACTTAACTAGTGGGAGACAAAATTTGTGTTCATAATTTGTTTACTTGCCACATTCTTCTCTTAAACCAAAATTTTAGTACAGATAAATCATTTTTCCCAAAAAAATTTGTTAAAAATTTATCATGTTGGCATAGGAAAAGTATAAATTTAAATCAAATTTGCTCACAAGAAAAATAATCCTCTCTTTTGATTGGTTTACAATCAATAAATTAATAACTAGATAAGTGCAAACTCATTGCACAATAGTACTTGTCGAAGGCAGGTACTAATAAAATAGTACTAAAATATTTCCTTAACTATAAAACTAAATTTTACAAAGCCTATTAAATAACACAAATATTTCCTTAACTATAAAACTAAACTTTAGAAAGCCTGCATATTTGTATTATGTGGAGAGCCTGAGATTTAAAATGTCTGCTTAAGATATTGAAATGTAATAATATTAATACTATGATAATTTAAAAATGCATTAAAATATTGTATGTTTGAAGAATAAAATAAAAATATGTTATAACATGGCGAAATATTTTTCATGATACTGTAGATTTTTAACTTTTAGGTAAATAAAATTGAACTAACTCCATAAAATAGAATGTGTAGAATCCTATATTTTTAATAGTATTACTAACATTATAATTTTGTCTTTTGAAAAAAATAATTTTTACGTTTAGCTAATGAAGAAATTAAATTCATAAAAATGTTGATTCATCCCTCTCATAATTATTGTCATCGATTTAGGCATGACTTAACTATTGGGAGACAAAATTTGTGTTCATAATTTGTTTACTTGCCACATCCTTCCTTCAAACCAAAATTCTCTCCGCATTTTTTTTAACCAATGACAATAAAGATAAATCATTTTCCAATAATTTTTTATTAAAATTTTATCATTTTGACATGGGAAAAGTACAAATTTAAATAACTAGATAAGTGCAAACTCATTGCAATAGTACATGTCGAAAGCATGTACTAATAATACTATTAAAAATATAGGGTTCTACACATTTTATTTTATGAAATTAGATTATTTTTGAGATTTCAATTTTATTTACTCAAGAGCTAAAAATCTAATATTTTAATTTTATTTACTAATGCATTTTAAATTATCATAGTATTAATATTATTACATTACAATATCTTAAGCAGACATTTCAAATCTCCACATAATACAAATATGCAGGTTTTGTAAAGTTTAGTTTTATAGGTAATGAAATATTTGTGTTATTTAATAGGCTTTGTAAAGTTTAGTTTTATAGCTAAGTAAATATTTTAGTGCTATTTATTTTTACCAAATTAAATTATTTTTTATATTTCAATTTTATTTACTCAAGACATTTCAAAATGAGTTCACATAAATTTTTCCTTATAAATTTAGTTCTCCAAATATAATAGTTACATTTGAAATGATAAATAATTATTTATCTTTAGAAAAAATCATTACCATACCACAATATTAGATTAATTAAAATAATTAAAATGATGTTTTCTAAAAGAATTTACTATTATTACTTAAACAAAAAATTGACTTAGATAAAATATTGTAGTGATCTAAATATGAATATGCTAATGTTATTATATTGTGTAATTATTCTCCACACCCAACTAGGGTTAGGTTCTACACATTTTATTTTATGATGTGTAATTATTCTCCACACCCAACTAGGGTTAGGTTCTACACATTTTATTTTATGAAATGAGATTATTTTTGGGATTTCAATTTTATTTACTTAAGAGTTAAAAATCTAAGATTTCAATTTTATTTAGTCAAAAGTTAAAAATCTACAATATCAGGAAAAATATTTCGCCATGGTATTACAGTTTTTATTTTATTTTTCAAACTTACAATATTTTAATGCATTTTAAATTATAAAAGTATAGTATTATTACATTTTAAGGAAATATTTGTGTTATTTAATAGGCTTTGTAAAATTTAGTTTTATAGTTAAGGAAATATTTTAGTCCTATTTTATTTTTACCAAATTAGATTATTTTTGAGATTTCAATTTTATTTACCTGAGACATTTCAACAGTCTTCAAAATTTAATTTTTTTTATTATTGGAATGCAATTTGTATATACAACCAATACCTAATCAACAAATAAATTACAACTAAACAAATACTATATATAATCAATAGCTAATCAACAAAAAAATTATACAAGGCAGCTCGCCACTACATAGCACTTGTTTTAATACGAATATGTTATTGTTATTATATTGTGTAATTATTTTTCAAACTTACAATATTTTAATGCATTTTAAATTATAATAGTATTCAATATTATTACATTTTAATATCTTAGGCAGACATTTCAAATCTCTCCACACCCAACTAAACAAATACTATAATAACAACACTACAAGACAAGTGCTGGCCACTACATGGCACTTGTTGTAAAGTTGTTTTTATATCTACAAATATTAATAAATATAAATATAGCTAAACTTCTTACATTCAAAATGGCGCCTAAATCAAAAAGGCCCTCTATATTTAAATTGGAAAAAAGGTTTCACCTGCAGTGGAAGTTTATCCTTGAATAAAATTTAAAAATAAAAATCAGTTCTTATACCGTTATAATTATAACATAAATAAAATATTTATTTTAAAAACAAAAAACTAGTTTTATCCCTTCTTTGGTGTATAGTGTGACGTTTGTCCTATCTCATACTTTTCCTATATTTAATAATTGTGATGTTTTTCCTATCTCAATATTGAATGAATCCTGTACCCTTAGAGGGATCAAAAGTAAGTTTGACGGGGCCAGATAATTTGAAATTCAAGTATTAAACCTTCAAGTACGGTCCTTTACAATGTTGTGCAGGTTCCTGGGAATACATCAATAAAGTTATACGGACAACTTGATTTACCCATTGACATCTGTGGGAAGATTTTAATGGCAGTCACAAATTTCTTTCCTGTGAAGATCATTTATACTGAATGTCGACCATAGCGGCAGCCGCTAACCATAGCGATCTTCTATTCGAAAATACAACGGAAATTCAATATTCTTTACGCACGCATTTTTTTCAGCCGCTAACCATAGCGATCTTCTATTCGAAAATACAACGGACATTCAATATTCTTTACGCACGCCTTTTTTTTTAGGGTCTCCCGAAAATTCCCAAAAGAAGTGCTTTTGCTTCCGACGAAATATAAAAGTCAAAGAAACAAACTTTTAACATGTTTTCGTTTTCGTTGAATAAGAAAAAGTTAGAAGATAAAATAAGAGAGACAAATGACGAAACGTCCGACGCAAACACAAATGTGAGAAAATAAATACAAAGATGAGTTGAAATATTTACTTAGATAAGGAGGAGGTATTTTTGGTTGTATGTGATATTTATATGTCCATTTAATTGTGTAGTTTTTGAGTCAAATTTATTGATGAGACTTATCAATAAGTTTGACTCCTAAATTATATAAGTTGATTCCTCACATGTAATATTCAACTGCGTAGTTTTTTAGTGGAATTTATTAACGATGTCCATCAATAAATTTGACTCAAAATTATGTAGTTGAATTGTCAATGGATAGTGTAGTTTTAGTGGACTGTGGAAAGTGTCAATAAATATGACTCAAAATTATATAGTTGAATTGTCAATGAACTGGTAGAATAAACATCATCCACTTCAATAGTCAAAGCTCAAATAAGAGTAGACAAATATTCACTCTTTATTGTGGATGAGGTGTTGAATTGTCAATGAACAGTGTAGCTTTTTGGTACAATAAACATCATACACTTCAATAGTCAAAGGCCAAATAAGAGTAAGACAAATATTCACTTTTATTGTGGATGAGGTGTAAAATTACTATTAACTATTTAACTATTGAAATAGATGATATTTAAATAGAGCATAGTGGAACCCATCAATAAATTTGACTCAAAATTAGACTGTTGAATTGTCAAAAAAAAATTGACTAAAACCTAAACAGTTGGTAGGCCTACACATACAGATAGATGTTGTGTAAGATTTAGTAGCAGTCCAGTTATGGAGTTTCCAGATGTTTACGACTGGATGTGCCGAGTAGGCGAATCGGGTGGGGGCGCGGAATTGCTGAAACAAATTGTTTTGTTTGACAGTCCATTCTCACTGGAGCTCTGTGCACGCTACAACAAAGGACAAGTGTCTCTCAGATTAATGTCTTTCGCGATCGGCTCTAAGCAACACGGTTTAATAGTTGATTTAGGGACTTGTGATATTCAGAATTGTAAACAAGATTCAATGCAACACAATTTGCTTCCTTTGTCTTCATTGCTGTTTTGGGGTTTATTCTCACCTCTTTCCATCGATTCCGAAGATCTTAAAATCTCAGGATCCTACGATTATTCTCAGGAGTCCTACGATTTTCCTTCTTACAATCTTTATTAGACATAGAGGGAGGCACAATTGAACCCACAGAATACAAGCAGTTATTTAACTCTCTAATTTCTGCTATGTGTTCTTCCTTTCCTTCCAACTCCGAAGAGTTTGGGCTTCACAAAGATGAATCTAATGCCTGTCCGGCTTCTTCCTGCTTCAAAATACTGGCGCAAGCACAATAAAAAGCTCTGTTACTCCTTGGACCTGCCGGAACACATCGTTTCATGCATCTTTGGGCTTCCCAATTCACTGCAGAATCGTTACCTTGCTCGAAGGAGTGTCCAGCCATGTTGAGAATTTCATACAACTCAAACATTGGGGGATTCTGGAAGATTTCGTCCTATTCTCCACTGCTCTCCATGGAGAGTAGCAGCGAATCTCCGATCACTAAAGGATTTCTCCATCGAGCTTTGAGTTACCACCAGCTACACTGCATCTTTCAGTTCCGACACGTCGTCAATGTCTGCCCACATTGGATTGAAGTTTGCCTGCAAATAGATAATGTCAGGTGCGATGTGTGTCCATTGGACCCAACGTACGTTAAGGATAAGAATATCATAGGTGATTTTCCAAATGAACAACACTTTCCTGCCTAAATCTGTTTGACAATTGGCCCTGAGAATGGATATGACGTCCATTCTGTTTCCTTGACTCAATCATCACACAATACCATCACAGAAATTGGTAAGGGGAATACCTACGAGGCCACATTCGACCCACTCAGGAATGTGGGTTTCAAGGCTTCCGCTACAACTACATCCACAGTGAAGATCAACAATTGGGGTTTTGAGCAGTCGGTCGTCGACTATAGCAATGCAAAAATAGACTGGACTCTGTATGATAGCACTACCGGAAAGGCAGTATTTAACAATGTTGGCAGAAAACAGGGGGACGGAGCAGGGGAGGCAGACCACAACCACCAGAATATATAAAAACAAAACCCAAAGCTACAGCAATGTAAGATGGACAGAAGAATAAAATACACACACAGAGAAGACACAGCACAAACAATGACAGCAATATATCTTTATCTTTATATATATATATATATATATATATATATATATATATATATATATATATATTCCTTTTTTCTAGATTACATTCAAACTTCAATACACATTACAGATTCAGAGCTGCTGCTCTGTTTTCATACTCTGCCCCAATCTCTGGAGCTGCACACTGTATATCCGGAGCTGCCTGTGCGAACTCCGTAGATGTCTACTGTTGCTGCTGCAATATTCCTCTCTATTGCTTTCCTTCTACTGTTCTCTCCTAAAACCTTCTAATTCCTTTGCTACTGTAGGATGTTCTCTAACATTCTCTACTTTCTTCTGCTGCTGCAGGCTTTTACTTACTCCACATTCTGTGTGTGTTTTTGTCAACGGTTCTTTCCCTCCTATTTGTCTCATGCCTGAAACTGGCGCTCAAACAAACTTCAAATTCAAACTTACCTACTAGAATTGAATGCGGCAGGCCAACGGTGCTGGAGTCTGACATGGGGTCAGTCAGAATTAAATGTCTGACAGAAAATTAAATTTACAACACTCCCCCTTAATCTGAAGTCAGACGTCAAATTGCAATCTTCATTCCGGAACTAATCTCCAGAGTTATACACTTGCCTTTGCCTTTCCAGAGCAAATCTCTAGAGCTCTTTCTGCTATGCTGCAACATCTCCGGAGCTGCCCTCTGCATCTCCAAAGCTCCCTGTCTGCATCTCCGGAGCTGACTTCCTATTTCAGCGTCTCCAGAGCATCTCCAGAGCTGACTCTCTACAACTCCAGAGTTCCTTTTCTGCATCTCCGGAGCATCTCCGTAGCTGTCCTCTTTCCGAGGCTGCACACCTCCGGAGCTATCCACAATGCCTAGCCTATCTCTTAGATGTTCAAACGAATCTTTTAGCAATGCTTTTGTGAAAATGTCAGCGAGCTACTGCTCAGATCTGCAATACTGCAACTCAATCTCTCCTCGTTCTACCAACTCCCTTATGAAGTGATAGTGGATCTAAATGTGCTTGCTTCGTCTGTGGAAGACTGGATTCTTTGTTAAGGCTATTGATGAAATATTGTCACAATGAATGGTTGTACCATCTTCTTGCTGCTCATACAAGTCTACAAAGATTCTTCTCAGCCAAATAGCCTGACAAGCTGCTACATTTGCTGCAATGTTCTCAGCTTCTACTGTAGAGAGAGAAACAATGGACTGCTTCTTGGATGCCCATGATATCACGCCTGAACCCATGTGAAATACATAGCCGGATGTGCTCTTCTGGTCATCAACATTTCCTGCCCAATCACTGTCCATGAAACCAACCAACTTAAATTCATCAGAAACATCATACAAAATGCCATAACCTATTGTGCCATTGACATACCTCAGGATCCTCTTTCCTGCTTGCCAATGTGTGTCCTTAGGCTTCTCCATGAACCTAGAAATCAGGCTTACAACATAGATCAAATCAGGGCTAGTTGCTATCAAGTACATGAGGCTTCCAACCATGCTCTTATAGAGGGTTGGGTTTACTTCTTTGCTGCTATCCTCTTTACTCAATTTTAGACCTATGGCTGTTGGTGTAGGGGTAGGTTTACTGTTCTCCATTTTAAACCTCTTCACAATCTGTTTAGCATAGTTAGTTTGCGAAATAAATATGCCATGCTCTGTTTGCTTGACCTCAATGCCAAGGAAATACTTCAGCAGACCTAAGTCTGTCATCTCAAACTCATTCTTTATTGTCTCTTTGAAATCAGCAATGAAAAGATCACTATTGCCAGTAAAAATCAGATCATCTACATACAAAATAGCAATCAAAATGTTACCTTCGGCTGCTTTGATGTAGAGAGTGGGCTCACTGTTGCTTTTGCTAAAGTCATTGCTCAACAAATATGAGTCAATTCTACTGTACCATGCCCTAGGTGCTTGCTTCAGCCCATAGAGGGCTTTCCGGAGCCTATATACTTTGTCTTCTTGCCCTGGGACTTCATAGCCAGGTGGCTGCTCCACATACACTTCCTCTTTCAGCACTCCGTTCAAGAAGGCTAACTTTACATCCATTTGAAACACCTTCCACTTGTGTTGGGCTGGAATTGCTATGACTGCCCGAACTGTTTCCAGCCTTGCAACTGGTGCATAGGTCTCATCATAATCTCTTCCAGGCTGTTGTTTGTACCCTTTGACAACTAGCCTTGCCTTATGTCTTTCTACTTTTCCTTCAGCAGTAGACTTGGTCTTATAGACCCACTTAACTCTAATCACTTGTTTACCCTTTGGGTAAATCAGTTAGCTACCATGTATCATTCCTCACTATGGCATCTAATTCTTCATCCATGGCCTTACACCATTTCTCCTCTTTCACAGCTTCTTCAAAATAGATTGGATCACTAGAAGTGAATAATATAAAATTCAAATCTTCATCATCATCAGCATACCTTGTGCTATCGTAAATCTCCTTCACACTGTTTGTCCTCTGTGGCATCAATGATGCGACTGTGGGGTCTGAATTCCCTCTGGAACTACTGCTGTTCTGACCTCTGGAGCTGCAGTTGTGATGACCTCCAGAGCTGCTACACAAACCTCTAGAGCTGCTATTATAATGTTCTCTAGAGCTGCTATTCTCCAGAGTTGCAGACCTCCGGAGCTGCTGATCTCTAGAGCTGCAATGCTATTGTCTACCTCCGGAGCTGCTGTGCTGAGCATCTCTGGAGCTACTATTTTTTAGAGCTCTGCGGTAGTTTCTCCCCGAGCTGCTACTCTCTGTAGCTTCATCATCTTCGAGGGGTATTGTGACTGAAATACCTGTGTTGCTGTCCACCGTTCCATCCCATGCTTCATTCTCAATGAACTCAACATCTCTGCTGATCACAAATTTTTTGGTGATGGGATTAAACAATCTATAGGCTTGTGATTCTTCACTATAACCTGTGAAGATACATTTCTCACCTTTATCATCAAATTTCTGCCTCTTCTCTTTAGGCACGAATGCATATGCCACACACCTAAAAATTCTTAGGTGCTCAACAGTCCATTTGTAGTTTGTCCATGCCTCTTGTGGAATCCGATCACGAACTACCTTTGTAGGACACCTATTCAATAGGTACACCATTGTTGCTACAGCTTCACCCCAATAATCATTTGACAGACCTTTTTCTTTCAGCATGCTTGCTGCCATTTCTGTGATGGTTCTATTTTTCCTTTCAGCAACTCCATTTTGCTATGGAGTAGTGAACTGTTTATGAATGCCTTCATACTTGCAGAAATTTAGAAATTGTTTGGAGACATACTCTCCCCCTCTATCTGTTCTTAGGGCCTTGAGATGTCGGCCGCTTTGCTTTTCAGCCAATGCCTTAAATTCCTTGAACTTCTCAAAGGTCTCTGATTTATTTTTTAAAAAATAGATCCATATTTTTCTGCTGTAATCATCAATGAAGGTCATAAAATATACATTCCCACCCAATGTGGGAGTTTTCATAGGGCCACATAAATCTGAATGCACCAACTCCAAAGGTGCTCTTGCCCTTCTAGAATACCCTGATTGAAAGGGTTGTCTATGTTGCTTTCCTAGAATATAGGCTTCACATTTTCCATCGGGCTCTACAATGTTCGGTAGCCCTCTAACCATGTCTTTCCTAGACAGTAAACTTAAACCAGAAAAGCTTAAGTGCCCATACCTCAAATGCCACAATTTGGATGGGTCTTTGATGACTATCCTGAAGGCGGTTTGCGGTCCCACTGCTGTGAGCACCGGAGATAGTGCAGGAAACTGCTCTAGAGATAGCACCGGAGTTAACTCTGGAGATGGCGCCGGAGTCAGCGACAGGGGAAACATTCTATTTCTTGTCATCTGCACTGCTGCAATGACCTTCTTGCTGCCTCCTCTATCAAATATTATGCACCCTCTATTTTCCATCAAGATTGTATAACCATTTTGGACCATCTGTCTAATACTCAAGAGGTTATGCTTTATGCCTGGGGCATAATAGACATCATGGATCTGCATTTTCTTACCTTACTTGCTAAGGACTGTTATGATGCCTCTTCCTATGACAGGGACCTTTTGGCTACTCCCCATCATGATTTGAAACTTGACATTTCTGTCAATGGAGGCAAACAAGTTTTCATTACCACTCATGTGGTTGCTACACCCACTATCCAAATACCAGACTTCAGGGCTGCTCTTTTCAACAAGGTTGCACACTATAAATACCTTGGACTGTTTTCATTTTCAACCCTATTCTCATTTGCTACATTAGCATTTTGGTCTCCATGGTCTTGTTGTTTCTTTCTACACTCACTAGCATAATGGCCAAATTTATGACAGTAATAGCATTGAATATTACTTTTGTCATGTACCTCTGATTATAACTGCTGTTCTGCTTCTTTCCTTGATAGCTTGGTTGTGAGCTGCGTGCCTCTTCTTGGTTGTTTGAAACTCCTCTTCTGGAGTTGCTTCTTCCTCTACCTCTTTGACCTTTACCTCTACTGTTTCTTCCTCTTCCTCGACCTCTTGCATTGGTCTGAGCCTTGAAGGCTTGCTCAAGGGAAGGAGCGGATCTATTCAACCGCTGCTCATGGCTTTGTAGAGAGCCCATCAACTCATCCACTGTCATCTTGGACAGATCCTTTGTCTCTTCGATAGTTATCACTATAGGGTCAAATCTAGAAGGTAGACTCCTTAGGATTTTCTCAACAATCCTTTGTTCATCCATGGTTTTTCCATTTATCCTTAGCTGATTCAGCATGGTAGAAACCCTGGTGTGAAAGTCTGAAATAGACTCACTCTCCTTCATCTGTAGCATCTCGAAATCTCTTCTAAACAGCTGGACCTTGACTGACCTCACTTTGTCAGTTCCCTTGTAGCTGTTCTGCAATATCTCCCAAGCCTATTTTGAATAGTTTGCTGTTGCAATGCGGGGGAAAAGGGCCTCTGTCAAGGCTACCTCAACTAGACTGAGGGCTTTTGCATCTTTCATCCTAGTTTCCTTCAACTGGTTTCTTAGAGCATTCGTTAGAGCTGCATAGGCTGCTGGGTCTGTGATGTCTGTGAACCCATTAGTGACCAAATCCCATAGGTCATTCGCAACCAGAATGGTCTTCATCTTCTTAGACCAAATATCATAGTTCTACCCATCAAAAGTAGGTGGCTGTTGCCATCCTTTGCTATCCCTACCTGCCATGAATGCTTAGACAAAACTAAGGCTTATAAAACACCCACACAAACTTGACTGCCCAGAAAAATAGGGCTCTGATACCACCTGTTGGCAGAAAACAGGGGGACAGAGCAGGGGAGGCAGACCACAACCACCAGAATATATAAAAACAAAACTCAATGCTACAGCAATGTAAGATGGACAGAAGAACAAAATACACACACAGAGAAGACACAGCACAAACAATGACAGCAATATATCTTTATATATATATATATTCCTTTTTCTAGATTACATTCAAACTTCAATACACATTACAAATTCAGAGCTGCTGCTCTGTTTTCATACTCTGCCCCAATCTCTGGAGCTGCACACTGTATATCTAGAGCTGCCTGTGCAAACTCCATAGCTGTCTACTGTTGCTGCTGCAACATTCCTCTCTATTGTTTTCCTTCTGTTATTCTCTCCTGAAACCTTCTAATTCCTCTGCTGCTGCAAGATGTTCTCTAACATTCTCTACTTTCTTCTGCTGCTGCAGGCTTTTACTTACTCCACATTCTGTGTGTGTTTTTGTCAATGGTTCTTTCCCTCCTATTTGTCTCATGCCTGAAACTAGCACTCAAACAAACTTCAAATTCAAACTTACCTACCAGAATTGAATGCGGCAGGTCAACGGTGCTGGAGTCTGATGCGGGGGTAGTCATAATTAAATGTCTGACGGAAGATTAAATTTCCAACAAACAATGGGCCTCCAAGATTTTCAATGTCCCACCCCAAAACATGGTCCATTGATAGGTATTCCAAGGCTTCTAGAGCTTTCATAGAGGAAGGAGGGGTAGTCTTTACCAAGGATGTTTATGGAAAGCCCATAACATGGAGGCTTAATAGAGATTTGGAGGGATAGACATTGAAATGGGTTGTTAAAGGTTCCATCTGGTTAAACTATTGGCCAAATACACACCACTCAATGTTCGGAGACTAAACGCCATAATTTTTGTCAAGAAGTTGATCTTACATTGCTACAGTCTTCTTATCCACACTGAATATTTGGTGTAAACCATTCACCACCAAATTAGGGGAATTGACTTTCTAATAATAGTGGTAGTTGAAACTACCATGCTATTATGGTGCAAGGGGATAATGTCGATTAAAAGCTTGTTTATATTCTAGGAGAGTTTGTTAGGAGTTTTGAGAGTTGGATTAGGAGTTTTTTTTTGCTGTGTGGAATGCATTTGGTGAGATGAAGAGTGGGGAAAGAGTTAGACAATTTTGTAAATGTTTTAACTTTTCTAAATACATTATTTGTGTTTTTGTTTTGAAAGATAAATCCCCTTAATAAGTTTTTGGTCATCTAGCAAATCCTCTTAATGAGCATTTTTATTGTGAATTTTCTAGGTTTTCACCCAAAGACTATGATAGGACATTGTAATAATGAAGAATGAATTAAATGTGTAGATTTGGCATTTTATTGAGTGTCTCCATGAACATTGCATGCACTTCACCAACATGAACTTGTAGGTAGAACCATACAACTTGTGCAAATAGAATTGTTGAGTGATACAAGAGTTATTTTGGTGCTCACGAAGGAAAGAACATGAAATGTTATTTTTAGGAAGTCAAAGGTATTAAACATATCAAACTTTATTTCTAGAGCATGAATCTTGTAATTTCATAAATATCTTGTAATTTACATACATATTTATGAAATTGCATACATTATACATATTCATTGGATGTTTAAAGTTTAACATTTTAAATTTTCATATGAAATTGCATACATTATACATATTCATTGGATGTTTAACGTTTAATATTTTAAATTTTCATATTTGTAGATATTGATTGCTCAAATCCTTATAATTGTCAAATAATTGTTGGTATTAGAAGACAACATAAAGTGATGACTATGAGACATAACAAGCTAATTGCTATTCAAGTGAGAAAAATCATGTATTTTTGTTGACTACATTGAGAGCAATATAAACGTTCTACGATGTGAGAATATTATTGATGGATATGTTTCACAATAAGAAATGAATCATTTAGTTTCAATGCCTCTTTATGAAGATAATGTCATTATAGATGTCTATGATCCTCTACATTTAGCTAATTATGAACATGTATATGATCTAGTTTTTGTAGGTAAATTAAACATATTGATTGTCTAGTTTATTTTAGTGGGATATTTGTATTACCTAAGTTGAGTGATAAATATTTGAATTGACTCTAACATGTGCATTTGTTGTAGGAGATATTTTTGTTGTGGTTTCAAATTCTAACAATACCAAAGTTGTAGATTACTTTCTACTCAGATGGACACAACCAAAATGCAAGTTGACACAATCTATGATAGATGATGATAGAGAGGAGTATCCCATTGGATTTGTTGTTGTTGAAGGTACTTATTATCAATAAATCAATATAGGTAAAGTGGTATTATATTTGTTGAATATATGTTGGGACAAAAGGTTCCACATTATAGTCACTTAGTTATAGCAACATGATTAAATTTGGAAACTTTATAAAAACTTGTACATAGCTAGAACAAAAAAGAAGGTTGAATATTGAATATCATAATAATATTTTAGAGATAATAAAACATAGAGAGGACCTAGATTATATGTACCCTAAGTTAAATGTATATATTTTACTTAGTTGATATATTGAACTCAAATTTGAACATATTTTATTAACTTATATGATGTGTACATGTTCATTGAGTACATATTTTTAAGATATAATAAAAGATATCTAGATGACCCAAATTATATGAGCTAACTTAAATGTATATATTGTGCATAGTTGATATATTGTTTTTGATAATATAAGGCAGCTAAACAAGGGGCCAAACCCTTACAAAAAATAGAGAGGCCAAAAAGGTAGCAAACACAAATAGTGCCTTAAACCAGATACAACAGATACATCAAATACAGATTTCCCAGTATAACCAGCAAAACCAGCTACTATAAACTAATATCATAAAAACAGAGTAACAGAGTATCAGTAGTATAACAACAAAAACTAAGGAGGCAACATCTCTCCTTACTAGACCATAGATTTAATAATATCATCCACATTCTTAGCAAGATTGTCATTGTCAGCATTCACAGTCACCCCCAGATTCTTCAGCACAGAGAGGTTGAGGAGAATAGAGGTCCTGAGTACAATGGAGAGATTCTGTTCCAGCTTCGCAATGTGAACACGCAGGCCCGCAAGTTCAGCCCCCAGACCATCATCAGTATCCATAGCATCCTCAGCCTCTTCCATGAACATCTCACCCGCTTTGTCAGCATTTCCAGCAAAGTCAACAACATCCTCAGTGGTAGCCCCCGTATCATGAGTCTCCTGCTTGCCTTCATCATCACAAGATATGTCCTGAATCACCATATCCCTGTCGTCTTTCCTCCGGGTGGATTCATCCGAACCGCTCTCAGAATAGTCAATGACCTTTGCTTGAGGAGCCGGTTTGCCAGCAATATGCCCTGACCGCTGAACTCCAGAGGAAAGACCATCCCTACAAACCTTCGCAAAAGAATTAGACTTGCTTCTCTGGCCCACCGGGGTCCTACCAAGAGTTTTAGGGGTCCCAACCACAGCCTTCCCAGTACTTATATCGCTAGCAATCTTCCTCTTTTTACCTTTCATATTAGTAGTAGGGCTCGGAGTATCAACAGGAATTTCCTCAGGAGTGTAAAAAGAAACTTCTTTAGTCTTGATAGGAACAGGGGAGGGCCCGGGTTCATCAACATCAGGAATATCCTTAGGGTTAGAGGAGGGTTCCCCTTCCCCACTATTAGTTTGAATGGACTTAGAAGGTTCGAGGGCATGATGGTGGTTATAAAGACAGAGATTAAGGCCCTGATGAAGAGGGATAGGCTTCTTAGTAGGGTTTTTAGCCAGTTTCACCCTAACCCTAAGGACGGAATGTTCAAGGGAAGAAAACAAATAAAACAGAAAGCTAATTTGAGCATTGCAACGGAAATGATTTAAAAGGGGGAGATGATAGTTATAAAACCTGGTGAAGCGCCCCTCCAGGGTAAAATACTTCATGAGGAGAAAACACATAGCATCCTACGGCTCAGGCAACTTGGCTCTGTCAAATCCTCCCTGGTAAGGGACTAATTCTTCACCATCTCCAAGAAAGAGCTTTTGGCTGGAAAGGTCCGCAATTTTAGTTTTCCTCTGCAGCTTCAAACCCTGAGTAGACATACCAATGGCCATAGCAATCATGCATTCAGAAACTTCAAAGCTGATTCCACCCACTGAAACCCATCTGTTCTGCCAAGACCGCACAAATTGTTCAGAAATAGTTTCATTATACCCATTAAGCCTCTCCAAATAGGGACTAATCCCACCCTCTTTGCAATAATGCCAAACCACTAGATTGTCTTTGAATTCACAGCACGAGACAGGTTTGGTTCTAATTCTATCTCCTCCCATGGCAAAATTACAGCGCATGTCACAGAAACCCCAAATCTCCTCAGTCGTATTTACAGAAGAATTACTAACATGATCGAGGCTAATAATGTAGGTAATAACATCACACACATTATCATAAATATGGGAAGCCTTGCAAATGCCAATCCCATGCTTAACCATAATTACCCGGCACACACCATGATGATCCAGCTGTCCGCTCACCTTATGAGAGAAAGGATCGAAGTTGACAGTAGAGAAGGTACGAAAGGACTCGTACTTCAAGAGACACATCAGCCCCCTCCCAAGGAACTGATAATATGAGCTATCTTTCCAACACATCTGACTCATCAAGACCCGGGCACATCCTTAAGAATGAGGGCCTTAGGATTTAAAGGGATATGATCAAATTGGCGCCAAACCCTCCAATTTGAATACTATTGTCCAAGTTCGGCACAGGTGTCTGCAACTCCATTTCCCTCACGGTAAATATGTGAAATATTCACATTAGTAATCCTCTGCAAGAGAAGCTGTATATCCCTAATAATGTCTTTCAACTGAATGCCAACAGTTGACACATTGGTAACGGCATCAATGACCATTTTAGAATCTCCCTAGATATCCAAATTCCTAATACCAAGGGATATAGCCAATTTAATTCCTTAAAGAAGAGCCATAGCCTCGGCATAGTTATTGTTGTGACAGCCCAGACCTCTAGCATAGACAGCAAACATCCACCCTTTATCATCTCTGATGATCCCTCCCCCACTAGCTGTACCATCTATCTTAGAAGCCCCATCAAAGTTGAGTTTCATCCAGTTAGAAATTAGAGGCCTCCATCTAGTATTAAGCCTCTGCAACAATTTGGTATTGTTATGAATAGGAATATGATTGAGAATCTTCTAGTTTGCCGCGATTTGTTCTTCCTCCTAGGTTAGAGGTTTCTCCGCGGTACGGATATGGCCGTAGTGACACTCTCCAGGAGAGTCTTAATTAAAGTATGAGAGACCTGGGAGGCATCTCTAGTAGTATCCCTAAAAATCCTATGATTGCGCTCTTTCCACAAAGTCCAGCTCAAACACGGCAGAGTTTGATTCCATAACTCAACAAGCCAGGGGTGAGAAAAGGGAGGATACCAACTATTAATAACTTCCTGGATATCAGAATTGCAAGCCCACTGAATACCAAAATTGCTGAGGATTAAGTTCCAGAGTTCCCTAGCAAAGTCACAGTGGAAGAATAAATGAGAAACCGTTTCCTCCTTTTCACAGCATAGACAACATCTGTTGACCAAGGTAAAACCTCTCTTCTGTAAATTATCTTGGGTCAGAATCTTGTTATGAATAGAGGCCCACCAGAACATGTTAATTTTTGGGACCAGTTTGTGGTTCCACACTTTTCTCCATATCTCCTTTCTATGAACCTCAGGGACCAATAAGTGATAGGCAGACTTAATAGAGAATCGACCATTCTTGTCCGGCCACCAAAACTGCTCATCTTCACGAGGGAAGAGAGGGATTCTAACTTCCTGAATCAACTTTTGAACGATCTAGGCTTTAGAGGCAAGATCAGAGCGATGAGTACAGCAATCCAACAAATTTCTCCAGCTCCTGTGACCATTATTATTTAACATGTAATCACTGACCTTATTACCAAAAAACTGAGTAGCAATGCTAGCAATCTCACCCAAATCCCTCTAAGTGATGAGAGCCTTATCTTTTATCCAAATATCAGTCCAAAACTTGATAGCCATACCACTACCCAATTTCCATCTAATCCCTTACATGAGCAAACTTCTAGAATTCAGCATTTTATTCCAGATAACAGATCCCTTAGGAAGACCTTCTTGCTGGAGGAAGTTAGACCAGTCAGTGACATGCAAATATTTGGCTTGCATGATTTCTCCCCAATCTTTATGATGATGAATCAAGTTCCAATTGATTTTAGAGAGCAGGGCTTTATTCATATTACGTATGGTTCTAATATTGAGACCTCCATGGGATTTAGGGAGACACGCTTTTTCCCAGCTGACCAAGGACATTCACTGTTTATCTTCAGCTCCCGTCCATAAAAATTTTCTTTGAATCTATTCCATCTTGTCAGCAAAAGAAGTAGGAATTTTGAAAAGAGAAAGGAAATAAGTGGGTATACCTTGCAAGGAGGCCCGAAGAAGCTGCAATTTACCAACACTACTGAGGACTTTTCCCTTCCAACCAATCAGCTTCTGCTGAGTTCTTTCCAAAAGGCTGTTCCAAAAATTTTGAGAAACTTCTTTAACCATAAAGGGGAGACCCAGATAGATAGCAGGAAGAACATCTTCAGCACAGTCCAGAATATGGATAATTTTTTGATAGAGAGTAGTGGGAGTATTAAAAAAATACACATTACTCTTTTAGAAATTGATGTTTTGCCCAGAGGCTATGGCATAAAGGTTTAAAATATTCTTCCATCTCCTAGCTTCAAGCACCGAAGAGATGCCAAAAAGAAGGGTATCATCAACAAATTGCTGCACAGACATAGGGGCAAGGGAGGAAGCAGGTTTAATGCCCACAAGATGCTTAGAGGCCACATTATCTTGAATGTATCCCCCAAGAGCCTCAACCATTATGATAAAAAAGTAAGGAGAAAGGGGATCCCCATGCCGGAGTCCATGTGAGGAGGAGAAGAAACCCCTAGGAATCCCATTGACCAAGATAGAAAATTTGGCAGAAGAGATGGCTGTCTAGATAAGGAGATGAATTTTGTCATTAAACCCAAATTTTCTAAGAACTTGAAACAGAAAATCCCATGAGACCCTATCATACGCTTTAGAGATATCCAACTTGAGAGCCATACCAAGAATTCTACTCTTCTCCATGGAATGAATAGTTTCATGGGTGGAGATCACAACATCTAAAATTTGACGCCTTGGGACAAAACCTTTTTGGGAAGGAGAAATAATTTTATCAAGAAAAGGTTGAAGTCTCATGACAAGGGCTTTGGTGCAA
Organism: Cunninghamia lanceolata; assembly: GCA_027924645.1. Classification (NCBI taxonomy): domain Eukaryota; kingdom Viridiplantae; phylum Streptophyta; class Pinopsida; order Cupressales; family Cupressaceae; genus Cunninghamia; species Cunninghamia lanceolata. The sequence continues at coordinate 2,848,326 of BSBN01000892.1, forward strand.
AGCTTATAGACAGTATTACACAAGCTAATAGGTTTGAAATCAAAAAGATTGGTGGGTTTCAGCTTTTTAGGGACAAGGACAATAAAGGTGTTATTGAGCTACTTTAAAAGCTTACTAGTTTTAAAAAATCACGAACTGCAGCAGTGAGATCAGCCCCCACAATATCCCAATACTCTTGAAAAAAGATCGAAGGGAAGCCATCCGGACCCAGAGCTTTAAAAGGACCCATAGAGAATAAAACAGCACGAACCTCCTCCTCAGAAATAGGCCTCAGCATTTCCAGATTATCTTCCTCAATTATGAGACAGGAGATTTTGTCAATAAATTGATTAGTAGCCCTGTCATTATCAACACGAGTAGCTTGTTCAATCAACAAATTCTAAAAAAATAACACAGCTTGTTCCCCAATCTCGTTGTCCTCAGTGATAACATCACCATTGTCCAAACACAATTTTGTGATGGAGTTAGCCTTCCTATGTTTCATGGCAGAAATATGAAAAAAAGTAGTATTGCGATCACCCTCCTTAAGCCACTGAATCCTAGATTTTTGCTTCCAAAAGACCTCTTCACAGCACATAAGATTCTTCCAATCCGAAATCAGATCTTGTTCTTTCTTAGAAGTATCTTCTAAAACATCACCTTGAGCAATCCGCTGCTGAATATCCTCAAGTTGTCTAGTTAAAGTTTTCTTCTGCCAAAACACATGACCAAAACTGTATCTATTCCATCCACGAACCTCCTGTTTGATATGCAGAAGCTTCTTAACTAATCTAAACATAGGAGTACCCTGGATAGGAATTTGCCACCATTGGGTCACCAGTTGTCTGAAATCCTTATGCTTAATCCACATAGCTTCAAATCAGAAAGGGAAAGGACCCCGATGACATTGATCATGCCAATGAAGCAAGATAGGGCAATGATCAGATATGGTTCTAGGAAAAGCTTGCAATTGCATATTATGATGATTGTCCCAGTTACTCGATATAAGGACCCTATCTAATTTAACCTGGATCATATGGTCCCCATGTCTCCTGTTGGACTAGGTAAAAATCTAATTTTGCAACTCCACATCAAGCAATCCCCAGACATTGATAAACTTGGCAAAGTCAAACATGCTGTCAGAGTAGTCTAGGATCCCACCAGATTTCTCAGAGGGATACAAAGGAGTGTTGAAGTCACCAGCCAACATCCATCTAGAGCACAGGGACTTGGTCAGGGTACTACTCAAATCAGTCCATAAAGATTGTCTCTGAACTCTAGTATTAGGAGCATAAATACTGATTAAATACCAATTGAGAGAAGGCAAGGAGAAATTGATAACCAAGAAATATTGTTCAAATCATGATATTATATTAATTTAAATTTTTGATATATCAATTCATATCAATTTCAATTTTGCTATCAATTTTCAAGATATGATGTTTTTAAGATATCAGTTTCGATATAAATTAATTTTTCAATTTTGATATCAATTTTTATATCTTGTAAATTTTAGTTTTGATATCAATTCAAGATATCAATTTTGATCTATCAAATTTTTAATATTGATATCAATTTAAGCTATCAATTTTAATTTTGATATATATCAATTTCAAGATGTCAATTGATATCATTTGAATTCAATTTGCTTGAAATTGACATCAATTTTATTTTTGAACGTATCATTTTTTATATCAATTTTAGTTTTTAAGATATCATTTGTATATCAATTTCAATTTTAATATACTAATTTTGATAAATCAATTTCAACACTGATGTTAATATTAATCTTGATATCAAATTTGATATTGATACCAACTAATATCAATTTTAATTTTGACATCAAATTTGATATTGATATCAAATGATTTATTAATTTCAATTTTGATATCAATTCAAGATATCAAATTTGATATTGTTATCAATTTCAATTCTAGTGGCAATTCAAAATATTAATTTTTACAAATCAATTTCAATATTGATATCAATTTTAATTTTGATATGAAAATTGATATATCAATTTCAATTTTGATGTCAAACTTTATAAATGTACTTTACCTCACTATGTTTAGTTGTGATTGCAATTTTGTACCATTTCCTTTGGTTCCATGAGACTAATTATCTCCCAATACCATTGTGTTATTATGCTTTTCATCTAAATTATTGAACAAATTCTCATTAGATGGCATATGAGAATAACACCTCAAATTAATGCATCACACATTATTCTCATTAAAGTTTGTATTAAAGTGGAGAATGAACAAATTTTGTTAATCTTCAATAATATTATGAGCAACCTATTTATTCCAAAACCAAATTGATTGCAATGAAAACACATATTTGCAGTTTTATTTCTTTCCTGATTTGATCTTGATTTGAATTTTGGAATAATAATGCAAGGCTTGATTTGATACTTTATAAAAATTATATAAGGCTCTAGATGTCTCATTTTGAAAAGTATAATATATCATTTGGGCATATTTATTTTCTATAAAAATCCTAAAAATTCCCAAGGCATATGGGAAGGTTTAATAAAATAAAAAACCCCTAGGGTTTATTCTCTATCTGGTTTTGCAAAATATTATAAGGGCATATGAACCTATATGTTTATATCATCAAATGTGAATGCATGAACTCCAAAGGGCACAATGCCTAGGCAATGAGTATGTAAAAGTGATCACAAAGACTTAAGGCATAAAGCCAAGGCATTGAATACTCAAGAGGAACCTAAGGCATTTGATACTCTAGGTTATAAGGACTAGGCAATTGTAAAGTGGACCACAATACCACGATGGGTATTAGTGAAGGCAACATTAATAATTCAATGTGACAAAAATGTCACAATCAAATTAGGGCATATGGAACCTTAAGCAAAACCACTATGCCCTAGCTTTTCGTATTCACTTCACACCTTGCAAATATGGAAATGAGGCTCTTTGCCGCTCAGCCACCATGAAAGCTAAGGTTGGAGGGGAAAACTTGACTCTCCTGCTGTCTCTGAGCATGTTTCCTAAAGCATTCTGTAAGGGAACGAAGGTAAGATACTTTCTACCACAGATTTGGACCATATTTTTCATTTCAACACAAGTTTTGGGATTTTAACTGCGGCTATAATAGGTTATGATGTATTTGCACTGTGTTTCTTGTTGTTACTACCTTTCTCATGTTATGAGGCTACCATGAGTGTATTTGTTTGCGCTTATTGGAGACCATATAAGGTGAAACCCGTGGCCCCCATGTGCATACTTCACTTAGAAACAGTGGCAAGGTTAGTTTACCTTTCAAACTCTATATGAATCCTTATCTTCTCATTTGATATGTGCTCAACATAGGAAACTCAAAATGAATGCATTTTCCTTCTTCGCACTCTGTTCAAAGCATAATAAAAACCCTGTATTGTTACAGGCTGCGGCCATGAAGTTTTTCTTGATGCATTTTTTTATGTTTTTCCTCTATCATTTGTATCTCTTGTGTGGGGCTGCCATGGCCATTGGTCTAAACTTATATGGAGGCAATAAAAGGCATACCATGGGTAGAAAGTTGCGGTTGTCTACATATCTCCACTCAGAAAATAATAAAATGTAAGACTTACCTTCAAACTCTGCAAATATTTCTTGTTTCCCTTTATTCTGTGTTAACACAAATATGAATGCATTCGACTCTCTTTATTCTACAAAGATTTATGGAAAACTTCTACAGGCCTTCAGGTCGTGAACTATAATCTGCATATTGTTCTATTCTTTCTGTGTAAAAGGAGCCTGACTAATGACATAAGGAGGAAGCTTGGACTCTTTCTTATAGTATATTTTCCACATTCTGGGTTATGAGACCCCCTATAGTCACATTTTCCAAAACTCTGAATATTGCCTCATGCTCAAAAATCACTATCATACTGGCTCGGTACTGAGTGAAGAGATTTGATTCTTTCTATAGCTATTACTTACATCATGTCTGAGGATCACCATTGATCACTGCCACATGATACACATATTGTCATATTGATCATTATGGCATTTGCTTCTTTGCTCAACTGGTATGTTTACACATGATTGTTTTATCATCATAATGACACAACACTCTCTTGTATTGTGTTTGAACTAGAATATACATACTGTTTGCTTATATCAGCATGACTGTACTTGGTAGGCACTTCAATTGCTCACACTGACATGGCTTATCTATCTTGTATATAATTGGTGATCACACTCAAACTGGAACATGGCATTGATTACTTGTAATCAAGTTCACTGTATTTACAACATGGATATATCTACTATTTCAACTTGCAACTACAAGTGCTACCTACTGTAGATAAATATGAGCATTGAAACTCTATCTTCTTACAACTATCTCTAGATTGAAATATGTAATTTCCATGCTCATATTATTTTGTAGTAGCATGATTATCTTATTCAACCTATAATATGGCATGCTCTCTCACTATTCTAGTTTACTATACCATTTTGTTTTGGTTGTCTCAAATACACTATGTAATGTTAATAGATGCATCATCTCCTCTTACATAATATGTACATTAATGACCATGATTTTGAAGATATTAGTGAAAAATACCTCTCTTGATATATATCTTTTGCATACTCTATATATGGCTTCTTGTTCATAGCTATAGCTATACATGCATATCTACATTCAATGACCATGCATCTTCTCTCCTTTTGTAAAGCATGGATACTTTGATCTGCAATCTTCCCTGGCTACATCATTCAGGCATAAAATGATACTTATAATGATTGAATTGACATGTATGTCAAGAAAACATTCATGAGCTACTTCTTGTATCTATATTTGATGGTTGTTATATGGTTGTTCATCTCTTTTCTTCTCAGTTTGATCATTGATATGTGATAAGGATGCTTATTTTTACAATTGTTGCTACTCATATGATATGATTGAAGTACTTATTGAGTGATGTTGTCCATCTGCAACTATGATCTTCCTGCATCTTTCACTTTGACATTCAAACTCTTTGGCTATAATTAATGATTGAAGCATTATTGATCAATGGTGGAAGCCTTTCATTAGTTGAACTATTCTATCCTCATGATGACCTCCTTATCTGTAGTATAGCAACATGTAAACATATGTATAAAATAATGAATGTAATCTATGATGTGACAAATGGATCTTACTCAAACCACAGGTAGTCTTGAAAAGAGCTTACTACTTATTCATGGTTTTCATTTCAAATTATCTTCAACTGACAATCATGGATGAGCACTAAGCTCAAAGCACATGCTCTTACTTGATGTAGCATTCCTTCAGTTTAATATATTTTGTTTGCATTAAGAACATGAATCTCTATCCCAAAACCCCTCTTGAAGATACAGGGGCAGCATGCTGAGCTCTACCCTTGTGGGAGCCCACTTTACACCACATTCTGAAATGGTCTTCAAAACAACAACATAACTTCTCCTATACCTGCATATGAAACAAACATGTTAGTTTAAATAGTGAAGCTCAATGATTGTTTCATTTTCAGTCTCTCTTGCATATGAATGATTTGATATCTGGCATAGTACATCATAGGCAATATATCATGCTTCTATCAATAGGCACATAGGGACTCATAACTGGAGCTCTAACAAATCTTCCTCAATTGCTGCAGGTTCTCATGAAGATCAAGAGCAAGGACGGGATAGCAACAATAGAAACCAAAACATTAAAAAGGCAATGATGGCTATGTTTCTCCTATATGCTTTTTTCTTTAAATATCCTCAGATGCATAGTGTATTTCCTATGTTTGTACTTTGGTTTAGCTATTCCCATGGCTTGTGTGGGACTTTTGATCTATCATGTTTTCATTCAATGCAGTGTTTATTCAAACTTTGCAAAACATTATAATAGAAAATGTTAGAAAATATTTCATCTCAAAATAAACTTGATGTACACCAGCTCTGCCAATTTGAACCGCAAGTAAAAAATTGCAACAGTATTAATCAGAAATAAAACTCTCATATAAAATTACATATCTGTAGCTCTACAATGATCATATATCTTCTTCTTACAGCAACGAATACACTCCACTTTGAGTCTAAAATTAGTCAATTGCAATAACCTCATTGTGGGAGATAAGAGCATGTAGAGGTCGATGCCAGGAGAGAGGAAAGAGTGGTAACCATTTCAAATAGGAAAGGATTGGACTGCACCATTATTGTGACCGTTACACCAACAACAAGAGCAATATGCATGTCTCTTAACAAAAGAGCTCAATTGAACATTGACCAGATTTTATATTGATTCAAGCTAAAACAAGTGCCACGTAGTGGCGCCTTGTAGTATTGTTATTATAGTATTTGTTTAGTTGTAACTTTTTTTGTTGATTAGCTATTGGTTGTATATAGTATTTGTTTAGTTGTAATTTTTTTGATTAGGTATTGGTTATATAGACAAATTGCATTCCAATAATTGAAAAATTAATTTTTGAAGAGTATTGAAATGTCTTGGGTAAATAAAATTAAAATCTCAAAAATAATCTAATTTGGTGAAAATAAAATAGGGCTAAAATATTTCCTTAACTATAAAACTAAACTTTACAAAGCCTATTAAATAACACAAATATTTCCTTAAAATGTAATAATACTAATACTTTTATAATTTAAAATGCATTAAAATATTGTAAGTTTGAAGAATAAAAAAAAAATGTAATAACATGCCCAAAAATATTTCGTAGATTTTTAACTTTTGACTAAATAAAATTGAAATCCAAGATTTTTAACTTTTGGGTAAATAAAATTGAAATCCCAAAAATAATTTAATTTCATAAAATAAAATGTGTAGAACCCTAACCCTAGTTGGGTGTTAACATATTAAAATGTAATAAATATTGAATACTATTACAATTTAAAATGCATTAAAATAGTGTAAGTTTGAAGAATAATTACACAATATAATAACAATAACATATTCATATTTGGATCACTAGAGTATTTTATCTTAGTCACTTAATTTTTTAGTTTCTGCTAAGAAAACTATAGGCTAGGCCTGTTCCTAACTAGTTATTAATAATTATTTTTGCAACCAATTGGAACGAAATAATTTTTCTATTTAAAAAATATTTACCTATTGTTTAGATGCAAATATTTTAACAAAACATATTTGAAAAATTATTTTTCTTCAATCTAATTGGTAGAAAACTTTCACCAGATATGGGCGATTATTGCGGATCATCAAGGTTTAAATTATAAAGTTTTTTGATAGATAATATCCTTAATCTATGATAATAATATACTAATACTTAAAACTATTATGTTTCTAGTTTGAGACTTTACGGGCAAAATATTATACAGTAAAATTTTTTTTAGCATCTCACCTATTAACCGATTTAAATATATTATAACTAAAATAAAAATAATAAAAAATATTAAGAAACATGTATTTAAATTCCTATTAGTATTAATATTGATAATATTATTAGACAACAAAAATATTATAGTTATATAAGATTCATATTACTAATCAATATTAATACTAATAGGAATTTAAATACAAATATAATTTATAAGTTTATCCCAAATTTATATATATGCCTTTAATAATTAATAATAATAATAATATATCATTTACATAGATAATATCCTTAATCTATGATAATAATATACTAATACATCAAAATTTTAAAATATATTAGTGCATAGAGGGAAAAATTGACTAGTGATCAATTCTATAAGTCCTCCCTTCACATTAATTTAATTAATTTTAATTAATTAATTAAATTTCCCTTAATCCCTAATCTACCTTTAATCATAGGATTTAATTAATTTTAATTAATTAATTAAATCTTTCCACTGTAAATAATAAATTAAAATAAAAGATTTTAATTTATTATTTACAAACCTAAAAACCTAAATCAAAACTTATTAGTAACAAATTGAAAATATTAAAAACCCATGCAGTTCACCTAACTATTAAAGTTCAACTACCCAAACTGTACCCTACATTTCCTAAATCAAATTTATGATAGGATAATCAAAGTTTTGGTACATTTCTGGAGATATCTCAGTTTCGAGGTGTTGCAAGACTGGAAAAATTTGAATTTTTTTTAAAAATTGTTTTTGTTCATAGGCCTTTTAGTCGCTTTATCCAGCAATATCAATGTCTTTTCTATAACTCTTTTACAGTTCACAGTATATTAAATTAGATTTTATCTATTCCCTCTACTCGTGCAAGTTTTTCAATTGATTTGGGTTCTTGCAGTAGTTGCTATTTATTTCATTGGCTCAACAGTTTCTTGATCATTAAATCTTGAATGCATGGGTTGTTACTTTGTGCTATTTATTTTAAAATATCAAACTTTAATATTTGACAGTAATGGGTTGTTACTTTGTGCTGTTTATTTTAAAATACAAACTTTAATATTTGACGGCCTTAATGTTTGTTTTTAATCTTGACATTTAAAAAGGTTTTTGAATGCTTCAAATAACAAATCTGAAGTGCTTTGAAAATTTTCTCATCCCTGAGCTTTTATATAGAAGCATTATAGTGCTAGAATTATCTCACGCCCTAAAAAAATTTTACGCATAGAGTTTTTTCCTACACAAAACGGTTCGGCAAAAATTATCTCACGCCAGGAAATTTTCTTTGAACTCATTGATTCTTTTCTATCGGCATATTCTTTGAACTCATTGCTTTTTTCTATAGGCATATTCCTGGAACTCATCGCTCATTCCTATCAGTGCATTCCTTGAACCTATGGAACCCTAAAATTACACCTCTTCAAATTGAAAACACAACCGCTTCTACTTATATCCCGATCCCATCACATAGTGAAAACAACTTTATGCTGCGAAATTTTCTAAACTCGTTGGTTGTTCTTATTGTTTTTAATGAACCTCTTATTGGTGCAAGTGCTAGTTATATGGTAGAACTAATCTTAGGGTTTCACTTGTCCCTCACTATAAGCTATAACTTCAAATCTTTAAAATAATGACGTTAAGTGATTTTTATAGCACTCACAACTCTTTGTATTCATGATGTTAAATGATTTTTATAGCACTAACAATTCTTTGTATTGCAGCTTAAGTGCAAACTGTTGAAGGCTAGTGTATTTATCGCCTTCTATATTTGTCTCTTGTTAGACCATCAAGAACCAAACTTTAATTGCCAGGGTGTCCATTTCTAACCTTAGGAGGTTGTATCAATCAAATAATCCATTTTGTCAAGTTCATCATAAATTTTGAAGTATAATAATAAATCTTCAGGTGTAATAAAAAATCACTTACTTTGCAGCTTCCATTTTACGCAATCTAATTATTAAATGTAGAGTTCATCATAAATTTTGAAGTATAATAATAAATCTTCAGGTGTAATAAAAAATCACTTACTTTGCAGCTTCCATTTTACGCAATCTAATTATTAAATGTAGAATCTCAAAGTTCTTCAATTTTCAACATTCAGTGTAAATATTACAAAAATATCAACTCTAACTTAAATCAAAAAATTCACAAATTTCAAGATTATTATAAAGTTATTATATTATACCATTGTTGCTAAAACTAAACAAACACAACAAATTAAAACAAAACAATACTATTCATGAATATTTTGGCAGAAACTTGGCTACTTTGCAGCTCTTGTTGTTTAAGTAATAATAGTAAGTACTTTTAGAGATCTAATATTGTGGTTTAGTAATAATTTTTTCTAAAAATAAAAAAAAATTGTTTATCATTTCAAATTTGTAACTATTATATTTCCAGAACTAAATTTATAAGGAAAATTTTATGTGAACTCAGTTTTTCTTGGGTAAATAAAATTGAAATCTCAAAAATAATTTAATTTGGTAAAGATAAAATAGCACTGAAATATTTACTTAGATATAAAACAAAATTTTACAAAGCCTATTAAATAACACAAATATTTCCTTAGCTATAAAACTAAACTTTACAAAACCTGCATATTTGTATTATGTGGAGAGCCCTAGCCCTAGTTGAGTGTATATAGATTTGAAATGTCTTCTTAAGATATTAAAATGTAATAATATTAATACTATGATAATTTAAAATGCATTAAAATATTGTATGTTTGAAGAATAAAATAAAAAATGTAATAACATGGCAAAATATTTTTCATGATACTATAGATTTTTAACTTTTTAGTGAATGAAATTGAAATACTAGATTTTTAACTCTTGAGTAAATAAAATTAAAATCACAAAAATAATATATTTTCATAAAATAAAATGTGTAGAACCCTATATTTTTAATAGTATTATTAATATTATAACTTTGTCCCTTTGACAAAAACTAATTTTTAAGCAAAAAAATTAATTTCATAGAAACCAATGAATCTTCCCTCTCCTCTGTATTTATAGCTTTTTGTTGCACTCTTTGACAAGAGGTTTTTTTTCGGCCAATGACAATACAGATAAATCATTTTTCAATTATTTTTTTATTAAAAATTTATCATGTTGACATAGGAAAAGTACAAATATAGAAGTGAGTGTAAGGATATCTATTTTATTCTTGAACACACAAAGTCTAAAAAATCATATTGATGATATTGTGAATGACTACAACTTCATGCAATAAAACATAATATGCTTACAAGAAACACACATATCACAGTTACCTCAATACATTGAACTACAAAATTTCAAATCTATTTCCATGTATGATAACTATAGATTTATGATATGTGTTAAAAACAAAATACAAATTTTACAGTCTAATCTTTACAAAACTATTAACATAGAAGCTATTTTAGCAACCATACATGTTAACAACTTCCAAGTTATAATAATAAAGTTATATGCATGACCAACTACAAAAGTGTCTACAATTATCAATATAATTAATTAGGAAATACTTGAAAGGCACCTTAATGACAATATACTTATTCTTGGTGATTTCAATATCGATATGAAAAAAAAAATGCAAAAACAAACACATTAGAAGGATTTTTCAAGAACAAAAATATACATTTCCTACTTGACAAAAACAATCCTTTATAAACATCACTCATTGACCATGTTCGGTCAAATATTAACAAACACAAATTCAAAATCTTCAAAATTGGCACATAGTGGAGTGATCATGACATCATTTGTCTTTTACTTGATATTTCACCAAAAAATTTTTAAAGAAAACCAACTAGACATTGTAAATCATAGTCATAACAACATTTCTGTATGAACTACAAAACATTATATATATATATACACAATTTGGAATTACAATAAAATTACAATTTATTAAATTATATCTCTTTCCTAAATTATATTTAGAAAAATGTTTTATATTTAGAAATCATCCAACCACTTCTACAAATTATCAGCTACATTCACTTCCTACTTATTCAGTAAGATCACACAATTCCCCCACATTTTCTTTAGTCATTTTTTTTTAATAATATATACTTCAAACACTTTGTTTACTATTTTGCAGTACAAATGACAAATAACAAGAGAGTAGAAAAGGACAGAACCATTATCCAGCAGCAACAAGTGAAGATGTGAGTATTATTTTATAACAAAAATTTTACAAAATTTATATTTATTATTTAAAATTTATTATGTTTCATTGCTATATAGGTCCAAAAAAGAGCCTTCCAAAATACATTCCATAGAAGACATAAATGCACATAAATTTGGAGATGTTTTTGAAGCTGAAGTTATGGTCATGTATCGAACTCATTTAGACAAAACAAAAAACACACTTGAGGACTTCTATGCTGATTTGACTGATAAAAAATTAGAAATAACAATCACCGTCAATTTGACTGGAAATCTGGTCCAAATATTTGAAAATAAGATTTTCCCAAGAGAAAGTATCTGTATTACTAGTTTCATAATTGCACCTTAAATAGAATATGATCATGGTAATTGCAAATCTATTTTGTTATTGACCCAATCAAGTGTTGTAGAAAACATCTCTCGTATTTGTGAAGGATATTCATTTATACCAAGGACAACTAGATTAAAATGATGTTGGAAAGTACTGAAAATTATACAGTTGGAACTATTGGTGCAATTGTAATGTCTTCCAAATGAACAACTTTTCAATATTTATTGGACATTAAAGATGGAGAGAAAAAATATGGCAAAGCACAAGTAATAAACAAATCTATTTTTTTATTTTGATCTATTCAAATATTGATTTTCTTAAAAACTACCTCCTTAATATTCTCTTACCTATTACTCTTCTTAATTTAAATAGATACACTTGCATCCAATCTTGCATAAACAATTTTACTTCATTGAAGAACATGTCCTAAGAAAGAATTTCATTTAATATTGTTCAAAAATATTGTTAAGCGCTTTGATGCAAAAGACTGCATTCTTCACACCTATTAGTCAATGTACATTGCTCCTCTAGTAAATATGCCAACATTGACTCACCTTCAAAATCTTCTCCAAACAACATACTAGGTAATTTTTCTTCTTTTACCTTCTTCTATCTTTTTCTTTATGATTATATTCATTATGCAGTAGCTACTAAGTTGAAATGTTTCACTGTGTTTTTGATAGATTATACACATTACTAAATTTTCTTTCTTTACAGTTCAAGTATGTCATGTACTATTTTTCCTCTCAAATATTTTTATAGCATTGGTTCAATTACCTTTTAATGGTTTCAAACAAAATTACATTTCTAATTAAAAGAGGTGATAAATTTACAACTATTTTCTTGATTCTCTTTGTCAATAACACATAAATCTACTATTTCCACATTTTTTGGAACTACAAATGTATCATACCTTTATGCTTAATTTTTTATTGTATTGCCAGGTATACTAAAAATTGAAAGTTGCAACTACCTTTTCCATTCCATTCTAGCCTACTTGTCCACTATGCAATTACACATTCTTCAACTTCAACGAACTAAAAAATGAAACTGCTCACTACAACAAATGCAAGAAGGACATTGTCTACACATATACGCATAATCTCAAATGCATAGTAATAATAGATAAGAATATAAGTTTGCAGTGCTCGGGCTTAAAAAGGACATGTTCAATCGCTTCCTTATAGAGCTTCAACAAATCAATTATGAAAAATACATGTATGATAAGTCGAGAGTCATCTTCATTCTACATGCCTTTCAAGTTCAAGGATACTTCACACTGGATCAAAATAATGACATTTTTGAGATACAAGAAAATCAACAATAAAAAGGTATGGCCTTCTCAACTATATAATTTCTTTACAAATTATAATTTTTATACTTATAATTTCTTTTAACCAATTTTTTTTAAAACCTAATCATTATCTACAATCTTATTGCAGATTACAATGCTTTGATTCTGTAGCCATCCACTCGTGCAACCAGAACCTCCTGTCATTTGAAACTACAAGAAAGACTTTGAATTTAAAGATTTAGATGTTTTCTTTGAACATATTTTAGTCCACAAAATACTCTTACTAAACTCTTGAAATTGGTTTTTCCTCTAATCATTTCTAACTGATAACTTTAAATAGTTTTATGGTTTTGACTACTTTTATATACCATAGTAGTACAGATTAAATATATTAAAGCTATCTATTGTCAACAATTCCAATTTTCTATGATACCCTATTTTGCTTTTTTAGTTGTGTTATTTAACTTCTCTTTACAGATAATACATTTATTTTCCACTATAACATAATTTGACTTTTCCAAGTATAATAGAAATCAAGCCATGTTATTAGTAAAGCTTGCTTTCCTCTAATTCTACAATACACGTTTGATTTATTAAATAGATTTCAAATTTGTTTTCTTTTTTGGTGAACCACTTAAATTCTCACTGTGTCTACGTTAATTAGTAGCTGTATTCATTTGTGCCCTTTTCACTTTTTTTGCATGCACAAATGGCTTGGAATAAGTTTTTGGTTATTGTGAATTTCAATACTGGCTATCTATTTCATGATCATTTATGTATTTTTTGGAATCATGGTAGTTAAATGGGAGAAATTCGTGACTTCAATCCATAAGTAATTAGCAATACAGTTTGCAAGTGTGCTCTTTTCACACTTTCCAATGCCAAAATGGATTGCAATTGGTTTTTTTCTTGTTGAGGATTTTGCTATTGGTCATCTATGTTATTTATGTAATGTGTTTTTTAGTGATAGCAATTAAATGGGAAATATAAATTGCTCTACTTCAAAAGCTATCAGCAATATAGTATGTGGGAGTGCCATTTTCACACTGGTTTCCAACACCTAAATAGCTTGGCCTAGTTTTTGCTTGTTATGGATCTTGCTAGTGATCATCTCGTAAATTTATGTAAATTATTTTTTATTGTGTACCATTTTTACAATGTTTTCTAGTACGCAGATGGATTGGCATTAGTTTTTGTTTGTAATGGATTCTGCTAGTGGTGTTTTGTTTTATTTTTTAAAAAAAATAGCGATAGCAAATATATGGGCAATGTTAGCCCAAGTGCATATAGCTTAATAGGAATGGGGATTATTTGTAAAAGTGTGATCCAAGTTCAAATGTTGCTGCCCATTCTAGTAGACATGTGGCAAGGTTATGGTGTAACAATTATGGGTATTCATATTAACAGTTCAAGGTGTCTGGTGCAATATGGTAATCCATAAGAGTCTGACATCATCATAGCATGACCCAAGTTCAAATATTGTGGCCCATAATTCCAATAGACATGTAACAAGGTTATGGTAAAACTCTTGTGGGTTTCCATGTTTGCATGTCTTAAGAAGGTAATCCAAATTAAGTTTAAAGTATTTTCTATTTCTTAGATGGAATCAACAACTCATTAAAGAACTAAGCACCCTTGCTCTAGGCTCAAATGATCTAAATTTTCCAACAAAGTACCCATAGTCATTCCCAATTTAGTGCATGGCATGCCTTTGGAAGCAGTATTGGTCATATTGGTGAAATCCACACTATGTTGTACATTTTCTCTTCAGCATAATGGTTACCTTGCTCTTTGGGAACATCTTTTGGGACCTTGGGAAAAAGATGCTCTATGCTCTTTTCACTGGCACAATAGTGTAGATTTTCCAATATGCACTTGCAGCCACTAGATTTGTGTTTTACACCTTTGTTGTGATTTATCAGAGTTCTTCTACAAGACTACATGTTCCAATTCAACTCTGACCTATCATATTGGCAATTTATTTTTTAACATTCTATTATTATTTTTTTGTATAGGTAATCAACAAGATTTATTCAATATTTTTAAAGCAATGTATTGTTCTATGCTTTTTCTTGGAATAAGTAATGCATCTAGTGTACAATTTGTGGTTGATGTGGAATGGACGGTCTTGTATAAAGAAAGAGCTGTTGGAATGTATTCAACATTCCCTTATGCCTTTAGACATGTACTCTAAATTATGTCACTGTCAAATGTTCAACCATGCAACCTCATATTAATGAGATAATACTCTTGTTATTTATTTATGCAGGTGGCAATTGAGGTCCCTTATATTCTTTTGTATTCTATAGTTTATGCCATCATGCTCTATTCCATAATAGCATTTGAATGGACATTAGTCAAGTTTTTATGGTTCCTCTTTTTCATGTATTTCACTTTTCTATACTTCACCTTGTTCAGAATGGTGACAGTTGCTATGACTCCAAACTTCCATGTTGTGGCAATCATTGCATCAGCATTTTATTCTACATGGAACTTCTTTTATGGCTTCATCATTCCTTGACCTATAAGGCCATGTTAAAACTTTTTTGTTGAGGCAAATTTTATATATTACAATTTAAACTAAACTTTTTAAAATGTATAGAAGTAAGCCATGACAATTAATAATATAGTCAAGTCTATTTTCTTTGAACCAAAAAATGCCTATGTGGTGGAGATGGTACAACTAGGTGACACCTATTTCCTTGACACTCTATGGTTTGGTTGCATCATAGCTTGCTGATGTGGATACAGAGATGGAAACAATAGATGGGAAAGTGGTGGTGTCTAAATCTTATATAGTTAAAAATGGTGACACCTATTTCATGGATGCTCTATGGTTTGGTTGCATCATAGCTTACCAATGTGGATATAGAGATGGAAACAACAGATGGGAAAATGGTGGTGTCTAAATTATTTTGGGATGAGACATGACTGTCTATGAATTGTAGCATTAGTGATTGTTTGCATCCCTATTGGCTTTGGTTCCTTGTTTGGTTTGGCCATTAAAAATCTCAATTTCTAAAAAAAAAGGTATTCCATACAACTAGTTTATTGCACAATCATTCAATGTATTAGAAAGGTGATTATTTCATGTTTTCGTTAGACCACACAAATCATATGCTTCACATGAAATCATATGAACATTTTAGCCATGTCCTATAATTCATCTTCAACTTTTGGATATTCAATCCCTAGTGTAATCATATTCTTCTATCCTACTTCGTAACTACCACTTTTGGGAATAGCTTCAAGAATTCTACACATTTCTTTCATACTACGTACTTCCAATTGTAGACACTGAAAAATGTCCTCATGTCACAAATGTGATAAGACAAATTTCCCCTTCGAATCCCATTATTCAACTAGTTCAATTTTGTCCATTCTAGTCATTTGTTCATATTTCTTCTATAATTAAATAATTAATTTCAATTGATTATTTAATTATTCGATCATATCCTAATGTCCCCTTCACTTGATTTATTCAAATAAATAAATCAATCCCATAAAATCCCCTTTTCACATGTCCCCTTCCTCAAATAAATTAAATAAACTAATCAAGTTTATTTAATTTAAACATTTCCCACCTCACCATATTTGTGAATTTAAAATTCACTTTTGTCCTCTAGTGTAGAGGAACCCTAACTCATCCTAGCCCTTAATTTTGGTTCCAAGTCAACAATGAATCCTAACCATTCATTCAAGTGGGGCTTCCCTATAAAATCACTTTTTCCAGCTCATTTGGCTCTCTTGGAGTTCATTTTTCATCCCATAGGCTCTTAGTTCATTTTTTCAATTTTCATGGACTATCATCTCTCAACAATCTCCAAAATCTTGCTTAACATACACACAAGAGCTTCTCAAGATGGTTGCATGAATCTGCAAGTCTGAGAACAATAATGTAAGATGAGGAGGACAATGGAGAGAAGTCATTACTAGCTTAGATTCTTAGTTGTTTTCTATTTGCTTGATTGATTTTCTAGGTTAGAATGCACTCCATTGGGAGTTAGGTTAGTTGTTATTTCATTTCTGCATGTTTAACTAGCTTTTTTCCTATCTTCATTGGTGAACCCAATATGAACGCATGTGAAATCTAACCTTTTTAGTTATTTTTGAAAAATAAATCTCGTAGGTGACCTCTGGAGCTCAAACAGACCTCACCATTGAGTCTAGGAGGTACTTTCTATGAAAAATGACAGTAAATTTGCTATGTTTTCTTGACATGAAATTTTTTGTATTTTTTTGAAAAAAAAATTAGTTTCTTGTCCATACTATACGGATCGAGGGGTCTTGATTTTGTTTGGGTTTACCTATTAATTTTCTTTGATTGCAGTTCTTATGTTGCTTGGCAAGTTTTAAATCTTTGATTACAAGGCTGGTTTGTAGGTTTAAGGCATTTTTTTAGCGGGTTTTAAAACCCTAAAGACTATTGCTTGGTCACTTCTATTACCAGTCAATCCCACATCCACCACTTCAACAAGCCCTAACACTCCCCTTCGACTACCTCACCTCCAACCCCCTTCCTCTACTCGGTTGACTCTAATGCACGACTATTCCCTTTGAACCTCTGCCCGTCACCACTGTGTAAACTATTCCCTGGTCACCACCAAACCCTAACCATCTCGGCCTATCTGCTGCTATACTACCTCCTCCCAACATCAAAACCCTTAAAGCAGTTGACACTCTCTGAAATCTTGTTACCACCCATCAAAACTTCAACTGCTACCCTCATTTCATAGTGGTCGCAACCTCTGTTGACCACCCAATGTCACCTTATTTTCCCTGTCAGATGTGTCTACTGTCTGCTCCACCTTAGTCACCCCTGCTCTGCCACTCTTCAACAAAATCTCTGGTCGACTACCTAAACCATCCCTTCTGCCACCAGTCGTGAGCTACCTACCGCTATCTACAGGTCATTCCCCTGCCGACCGCCGCTCCATATCCCCGCTCGGCCTTCTATTTAAAACCCTAATGTCGCCACTTACCTAGCATTCTACCTACTGGATCTTTCCCATTCTCAGCTTACTACGAACCCTAACACCTCTTCTTGACCGCCTTCAACACCATCATCAATTGTAGCATCGCCATTCTAGAAGTTCCCTGTCATCTCCCATACATATCCCATGGGTAGCAAAAGTCTTTGTGGTGGTGACAGATCCCATGTTGCCACCTAACATATTGACCTCTAATTGTCCCTTTAAAACTTGTCGACACCATCAAGAGGATCCTGTTGCTACCAAGACATTTCCCATCAAAACCCTACAGCTTACACTTTGCCCCCCCTCACTATTGAAGTCTCACCAGTCACCTCCTAAAGCTCGTTGACTCCTGTGGTCTGCTTAAGAGTCTCTAAAGTCAAAATCCCTTGTGATAGCTTAAGAGTCTCCTCAAAATTCCGTTGGTTGCCGCCTATGATTAACTGATCGACACCATAAAATCTATGGTAGCAACCTCCCTAGGATCTCTGTCGAAGACCCTTGGATGTATCCACAGCCTCAAAACCCTAAACCTGCTCATCCACGAGGGTGCTGGCTTTTACTTAGCCACGGGCTTTCACTTAGCTGCTCGTTTTTTCTATCCCCAAAGCATAAAAGGGATTCCAATTGCATTTGTTGTTTAACTCTTAACATTGGATATGGTCACATTAGTGACCGAGGGGGAAGTTGTTACCATGGGCCCCCCATTTTATTTATTTATTTGAAATTCATTTTTATATTTGCCCGCGACTAGCCCCTAGTCATATGGGAGACCATGGGCTTCTCTTAAACTTAACCCTCAAATAGACTGTCTGACTAGCCTAAATAGGTAGTTTTTTTTCAAATTTTCAGAACTTTTGCATGCGGTGACGAAATCACACAAAATTGGTGGCATTGGAAAGCTGATTCTAAGACATTCACAAAAGTACATGTTTGATGAGGTAAAATTATCATTTTATCAGACTTTTTTTTGGTCAAAGTCAAAGGTCAATTTAAACTTCAAACACTTGTAACTTATGCAAATTTGGTCCTTTTTTTGCGCAATTTTTTTTAAAACTACATGGAATTTCATTAACAATCTGATTCTTCTATTATTTCTACTACAACTAATCAAATTTCTTATATATTTTCTAGATTGCATATTTCAAGGCTTTTCACTTAGTGGCTTGCACAGGGGGTACTGGATTTGTAATTTCATATTTTTTGCCTTGTCATGGGGATTTTTCTGCTATTGATGTCTGATTTGTAGCATGTGGCATTCATGGACTGAAAACATTCAATTGAAACTACTAACACATTTGATGCAGGGATTCAAATTTCTTTCATGTGCATGTGTGTTGGTTATGATAGGCACGTTTGGTTTTGGTACACTAAAATGAACTTACTTACTATTTTCACACATATCTTGGGGATTAAAATGAATCAGTATTTTCTTTATTTGGTGATTGTGCTTGTGTTTTGAGATGTGTATGCTCTTGCCTCGCACGTCATGTGATCTTGGGAATCAAAAGCATCTCTCGACACTTTCATAATCACACCACACATCTATTTTCTAAGGTCAATGAACCCCCATGTGAGGGTGAGCAAGTTCACATGTGTATGCTCTCCCATTGTGACTTAGTGCAAGCCTGGGGATCAAAAACATGTTAACTTGTTTTGCTTTTGTTTGAGCCTTAGAGTGGGCCTGCTTGTGAGGCACATCCGAAAGGAGAACTCACTTGCGACCCAAAGTGAGACATCCATCCATCCCGCTATATAAGTTGAGGATAAGGCAAAAGCCAAGTCTAACAGGTATGAGTGCTCACCATACAATGCTAGCTCGAAAGGAGGCATACCTTTGTGTATATTAAACTCCTAGCAGGGTTAGTTAGAGCCTTAAGTGGCTTGCTAGATGCTCATGGGGTGCTGGTCCCCCAGATATTCACTAGAACCCTCTTGTTTAGTGGCCAAAAAACCTCTATTTATTGACGTAGAAGGGTAACCTTTGAAGCTGCCCTGATTCTTGCAGTTCTTAGCTGAGATAGTAGGGACAATCCTAAGGTTTGGTGGGTGGATGAGCCTTGGGAAACCCAGAACTTGGTATACATGAGAAGTGAGTACTGTGGAGGGAAGCCGATGCTACCAAGATCCTAGAGCTATCCGCTTTGAATAAGCATAGCTAGGGGATTCAACAAATATAGTCCTTGCCTAGCCTAGGGTTGTGCATGTCTTCCAAGTGTTTGCAAAACATCACGAATCATCAAAAAATAGCCAACTAACTACCAAGTGTCTTCTATGATTGATGTGTGTGCTTGCCTAATCATCACCCTTGACATTCATTCCAACCCATACATTCCAAGTTATCATATCCTAATCACTCCTCTAAGCCAATCAATTTCATCCTAAACATTCCACATCATATCCTAGTCACATTATCCTAATCCATCCAAGTCACCATATCCTAATCATCATTTCAGATTTCATATTCATCATTCATCCTATCCTAATGATACCCTATTCATCATGCTCAATCATCCAACATCATCATAACCACATCCTATTCATCATTCTGAATCACCTTCATCCTTATCACCTCATCCAATCATATCATACCTAATCATGTTCTCCCTATCCAAGTCATAGTGTAGCCATTCATCATAATCCAATCATCTTCATCTTAATCATCCAAGTCATCTATTCCTTATCACTACATCATCATCTTTCTTCTAATCCAAATGATCACATCCCAATCATATCCTAACCATTCATTCAAATCCAATCCATTTCATCTTTCATCATTCCCCATCATATTACACCCCAACCATAGGGAAAACCTTGAGTATCTACCCTCCCTATCAAATTGATTGCAACTGTATCAGACCTTATAGACATACATATTCAATTTCATTCCACTACATATTCAATTTCATTCAGCCTTTGACATCTATAGATGACCCTCCACATTAGTCTTCCTAAGGTTGAAACATAGGGAGAAACTGCCGAAGCTTGACTATATCACAAGCACAAATTCAGACCAAGAGACCTTGACATCTTTTCACATCAATCAAAACTTGGGATTAATACTCCATGGCTAGTTTAAGTCCATCCTTACAAGTGAATTCTAAAACTCATGGGTTCACTCTAAGCAATCATTTCTTACATACCTCAAGGTCTTGACAAAACCAATTTGCACTTTGAAAGGTCATTAGTAGACGAGAGTATCCTTGTGGAGCTAGACTTTTCAAAGACTAATATCATTAGCCTCTATCATAGCTTGGGCATCATCACATTCAATTGTCATCCCCATAACACCCCACATTTCACAAGTCTCATTTGGCATAGACATGGTTGAAAAAAGAAGAGAAAGGGAGTTGATCTTCCTAGTTATCCCTATTCATTCTTATCATTCCAATCGACATCATCATAATCACATCCTACTCATATTTTCTTCATTCAACCTTTGCACCCTAATCACTCTTTCTAATCACATCATTCAATCAAATTCATCCCAATCACCTCACTCCTAATCATATCCTAATCATTTCCAAGTTATCCTAATCACAACCCTAACCATACCCTAATCATCTCTAATCATGTATCTAATCATTCGATCAATCCCACACTCTATCACATCTCATTCATCCCAATCATTCCATCTCATCATTCATCCCAGTCAAGCACAACATGATCCTAATCGCACAAGAAGACATACAAAAATGTGAAGACATGCATCATTCTGTGACAATCCTCGAGAAAAAGGTTCCAACACCCCAAGCATATTCACAAGTTTATCCAAGTCCACCTTGGCAACAAGACAAAAGGCCTTCAAATTCCAGTGCTACCTTTGACAAGGGTAGCATAAGTCTACCTCATCCATCCTATGAGTACATTGTACCACCGCACTCCTAATCTGAGTCCACACCATCTACCCTCATTGTCCATCCATTATATTGTCCATCTGCACATGC
Organism: Cunninghamia lanceolata; assembly: GCA_027924645.1. Classification (NCBI taxonomy): domain Eukaryota; kingdom Viridiplantae; phylum Streptophyta; class Pinopsida; order Cupressales; family Cupressaceae; genus Cunninghamia; species Cunninghamia lanceolata. Next base: position 2,870,317 of record BSBN01000892.1, read on the forward strand.
ACTCACAAAGGATATGATCCATTGGCTACTAGTAAGGAATAAATCATGTCACCAAACACCCATCCTTCTTTCAATCAATGAGTCCTCAAACATCATGTCCATCCCTTCCATCCCACCATGTGGTCCAAAACATATCAAACCTCTCCAAGAGTCCTCCACTTCCATTTCCATTCCAAGTCAAGAGATATGTCAAGGGTCTAATCCTAAGCACATGGAAACATTAGTCCCTTGTCCAAATCAAGATCAAACTGCTTCCATTCAACCTATGCATAACACACTTGATCTCATTCTCACGATCTCCTCCATAATCAAGAAGATCATGATGATTCACTTAGCTAACTCTATGTATTCCATGGTCAAGAGCTTTCCACCTCACCCATCTATGATCCAACCACTTATGCTTGTCATGATGAGACATATGTCTCCCAATAACACATAAACATAGAAGATCAAACAAATAACTTGGATCTACATGAACATAATAAAGATCCTAATGACCCTTCCACATCCACCTTTAATCACATTTTAAGTCCACCATCATATCCACTTGGCTTATCTGCTTTCATACATGAATATTCCTCCTTAGGAACACAACAAGCTTTGTCCACTTCACCTTCTCCATCCAATAATGAACTCATTTCTAGTGTCCATACAACACATAGTCCCATTGTCAATCCCATCCTCCAAAACCAAGTACTTTGGAGCCAATCCATGTCAATGTCCCTCCTTGCTCACATGGCCTTAGACACACACCTCAAGGTCAACAATCTAACGATGTTGATACTTCCACCATTCCTTCTAAGTCTACCACTTTCCATCACACATCCCATCACATTCCTAAAACATACATTGTCATTCCACCTCCATCATCCTATAAATGTCAAAAGCATGTGACCATACACGTGCCACCATCAAATCTACCTCTGCTATGTCCAACTCCATGTGTCCTACCATATTCTTTACCTTCATTGCTTCCAACACCTAAGAACTAGATCATCAAATAAATTCCCTCACATTCCTATTCATGACCAACAAATGGATGCATCATGTGAACAAGAAGCTTCCACTCATTCCACCCGCCACATGGGATTCAAAAATAAACATTTGGATGCCTCATGCCAAAAAGATAAAAACCCTAAGGGTCATAATGCCTTAGGATATCAATACAAACATTCAAAGAAAAATCCATTCAAAAATCCATCTAAGCCCATACCTCCCAAAGCAAAGTCTAAAACTAAAATCGTATGGGTCCCTAAACAAAAATCAATCAAGTCAAATGAGGGATCCACCTCTCAAAAATCCCAACAATCCTCATCCATCCATTCCATTCCAAAATCCCAAATTCCTCCATCTCGCATGAAAAATAAAAATCACGAAAATACTAAGTCTATGTGGGTCCCCAAATGCTTACATCACCCATCCACTAAGCGAACATCACCATTGCTTCCTACACCTCCATCCAATCACAAGCTTCCATGTTTAACACAGTGTGCAACCATTGGTTATGATTCCTTTTCACACCTCCATCACCCCACCATTCAATCATCACCCTACATACTTACCTTATCATCTCCCTATGGTCCGTGCTTTGGCATAAACATTTTATCTATCCTTACATAAATCCCACATAATCCACATCATAACCCACTTTCGTCCCACATAATCCACATCATAATCCACTTTTGTTCCCTACATAATCCACATCATAATCCACTCATTCCATCCATAATTAAGTATCTACCTTATCCATCTCACTTTCATGCCATCACTTACCAACATCGATGAGCATAGTGACATTTGACATGGTCAATGCAACATACCTTTGGGACTATCACCTTCATGATACTAGACACCTAAGTCCTTCTCGTCCATATTCCCCTATCTAATTCAAAAAATAAAAAAAAGTTGATCTTCTATGCCACTTATACTTGGGGGCACATTGTCTCATCCTCTTATCATTTTCAACCTTACCATCCTTATTCATACACCCACATGCCTATCATATTACATCCATTCATACTCCCTTCCTCTTTTGATCTTGATAAAAGATTGGGGGCACAATGTTGACAAATGTTTTGGGCTGTCTCTTGACATACCTCATCCTATCCGAATAATCCTACCATCATCCTATCATCATAAGCCTTGTCATGACCAATCTTAACTGTTACCACCAAGAATGGGGCATGTTATTCCTATGCGACATAGTCCTTTGGAGATCACATCTTTGCTCTCGTATGCATACATCCTTCCATCCATCCATCCTTCTTGCACCTATACTTGGTTACCCCCCTTGTCATTGGTACCTAGTGAAAAGGCTTCCCAAATTGTCATCCAATACCATCCCAAAACATTTTCAAAAATACAAAAAAAATAAAAACATTTTCAAAATCCAAAAAAATCAAAACATGTCAAAATCCCCAAAAAATCCCAAATAATTCAAAAACCAAAAACAAAATCAAAATATTTCAAAAAAATCACAAAACCCAAAAAATCCAAAAAATTCAAATATTTTCAAAAACACAAAAAAAACAAATATTCCTAAAAAAAAAAAAAATCACAAACAGTCTAAAAATACAAAAAAAAATCAAATATTTCCAAAACCCAAAAAAATCAAATATTCCTCAAAATCCAAAAAAATCAAAATATTGTCAAAAATCCAAAAAAATAAAACATCTTCAAAATCCAAAAAATCAAAATATGTCAAAAATCCAAAAAATCAAATATCCTACAAAAATCCAAGCAATAAAATCAATCAACTCATCCTATCCATCCACTAGATCATCCAATCCATTCATTCAAACCAATTCAATTCATCACATCATTCCAACCCAATCAATTCTTCCAATCATTCAATCACTCAATCAAATCACTCAATCAAATCTCACAATCCATTCAAACATCCTAATCAATCACATCATCATATCAGTCAAATCAATTCTTCAAATCATCCACAATTTGCATGGTCAAACTATGTCACCTCTGAGATTTCACATAGGCAAGACCATCTTTGATGCACCCCTGAGGGATTAGGTCGATCCCTTAGGGCCTATCATGTCAACCATCATAATAAGTCATCCTTTTGCAAAATGGACACTTTGATTAGACAATCAATCTTTCACAGCAGTACACACTTCAAAACCAATCCCAAAGAACAAGACAAGCTATCCAATCAATCAAATCAATCAATTGCCTTGTGATAATTGTATGTCACTATCCTCATCAACCATCACATATCCTATAAGGAATGGGGCATCGTCAAAACTAGGACTCTGTGCCTTATATGACATGTGTCATTTATCAAACATCATCAATCAAACCTTGGTGTTACTCGTATGACCAACAACACTAGTGTCATTCAATCATTTCCATTGCCTTAGACAGGTAGGGGCATTGTTGAAACTAGACCAGGCATCTTATACGACATGCTTCTTTCTTGAAACTAGGCCTCCTTCATTCAACCCATCATAATCAATCAAGCATACATCACTTGGCAAAAGTTCCAACTGGCTGTTTGTCTAGTTTGTCTTATCTTTCATTTAGATTATTTTGTAGTCTCGTTCTTATGCTTCTAAAGGCAGTCCCTAAGTGATGAAGAGAAGCGAGGATAGGGTGAGACATTTTTCTTTGATTACTACTTGCGGTTTGTCTTGACAAAATGACTGGGGCAACTTGGTGCCTTGCGTGTGATCGAGATTCCATTGGGTGTGAATCAAAGACATCCTATGCATTGGAAAGAATAACTGCTTCCTTGCATTAGGACTTACACACCTCAAAGTTATCTCATTGCGTGTTCCGACAAGGTATCATAGTTCCTAGTCTAAGTCAGGCAATCCTTGTCTATTATGTGCCTATTTCACAAGGGACTACACTTTCCACTTTGGCCTTTGACATGCCACGGTGATTGTTGTCCTTTGACATAATAATTTCTATGATGATAATAAAATTGCAAACAAGAAGCTCAAAAATCTATCAAAGCAAGATATCATTCCCATTCTTCTATCCAATCTTTCATTTTTCCACCATTTCTCTCTCGCATCTTCATTCCTCCACCTTCATTGAATCTTACCTATAATTCATTTCTTCTATCCATTCCCCTATCTTTCTTCCTTCACCAATCCCTTTCATTTCAAGAGCCTACCCATGTTTGTCCAACCCACCTATCCTCTCAAGGGGGCATCATCATCCTATCTTTCCATCATCATCCTTTTCCTCCATCCATTTCCTTTACTTCTTTGAAATGGTGTTACTTGGTTGCAACATCATCTCAAAGAGCCTGGGCAAAATGTAGACACTAAAAAATGTCCTCATGTCGCAAATGGGACAGGGCAAATTTCCCCTTCGAATCCCATTATTCAACTAGTTCAATTTTGTCCATTCTAGTCATTTGTTCATATTTCTTCTATAATTAAATAATTAATTTCAATTGATTATTTAATTATTCGATCATATCCTAATGTCCCCTTCACTTGATTTATTCAAATAAATAAATCAATCCCATAAAAATCCCTTTTCACGTGTCCCCTTCCTCAAATAAATTAAATAAACTAATCAAGTTTATTTAATTTAAACATTTCCCACCTCACCATATTTGTGAATTTAAAATTCACTTTTGTCCTCTAGTGTAGAGGAACCCTAACTCATCCTAGCCCTTCATTTTGGCTCCAAGTCAACAATGAATCCTAACCATTCATTCTAGTGGGCTCCTCTATAAAACCACTTTTTCTAGCTCATTTGGCTCTCTTGGAGTTCATTTTTCATCCCTTAGGCTCTTAGTTCATTTTTTCAGTTTTCATGCTCTCTCATCTCTCAACAATCTCCAAAATCTTGCTTAACATACATAGAAGAGCTTCTCAAGATGGTTGCATGAATCTGCAAGTCTGAGAACAATAATGAAAGATGAGGAGGACAATGGAGAGAAGTCATTACTAGCTTAGATTCTTAGTTATTTTTTGTTTACTTGATTGATTTTCTAGGTTAGAATGCACTCCATTGGGAGTTAGGTTAGCTATTATTTCATTTCTGCATGTTTAACTAGCTTTTTTCCTATCTTCACCAATATTAATGGTGTTCAAGAAAAATTTCAAGGAACTGAGATTAAAGGTAGATATTATAGAAACATGTGCGGGAATGATGTGATTTTCCAAGAATTAAAGTGTTCATAGAGTTATATGCTCAAGGTTTGGGGGTTTTCGATGATATTTGCAGAATAAGCATGTGGAACAGTGTGTAGGGGTTATGTATACAATGTATTTGTTTGGTTCACTTTACTTGTACATGCAAATACACACTGAGTAATCAAATTGAGGTGTTGGGTGTACCACATACGATTTCAGAGGATCCAAACAAGTGACATAATTGTGACCTGTTGGTCATTGTGTTTTTGAGTCTTGAGGTTAAGATTTTGCCATTTGTTGGGCTTTTCCAATGATCTACTTTTCTTTTTGGCTGCTTCTGAGAGCATTGGACTCTCTTGGTAGAGCTCATTGGCTCATGCTTTGGACTCTTTTGGAAAAGCATATTTGCTCCAGGCAATAGCCTTGCACTGCTTTCTAGTGGAAACAGCATCATGGAAGGAAGTGAGCTAGTGAGGGGAATATTACATCCTTAATTCAACCAAGGGGAAATAGCAATCTTATTCCATGCAATTCAAACATTTCACTAGGTTTTGCAATTGATCAGTTTAATTTAATATAGTTTTTTGTTGGTGTTTTGGCTCGTATTTCAATAAGCCAGTATCAAACAATGACAAGTGTTCTTTTGAGTTGAAGATATGCAATATTTTTAGGGCTTTCATACAATTTGGAATAGAGCTTCATAGGAATGAGACTAGTTGAAACTAGATGTGAATTCAAGTGGAGTTTCCAAGAATTATGTAGGAGAAGATATTGGCCCTTGGCATTATAGTTTAATTACTAGTTTTCACCACAAATTAAATATTCAGGGAGGGGAGCTAATTAATTTATTGTGTCACGTTCCCAAAGGAGCACCCCCAAACCCTACCACAATAAAAGGAAATTTCAAAATACACATAGCATCATATATAAGAACAAGGTCTAAATGGAACCAGTTGAAAATTACACCTTGTATGCTAGCATTGTCCAAGATAGATATGAATTCATAGGAATCAATTGATAGATGATATTGTCCTATGGCATTATTGCTTAATTATCACTATGTAGGAGTTATTTAATGTTGTAAGTGTAATAAATTTGGATGTAAAACTAGTTTGGTGAATACACCTAACCAGCATAAGAAAATGAAGGATACCTTGAATAAATAGAAGAGGATTACAAAAATATGGAAAAGGAAACAGGGGAAAGATAATGAAAAGAAGGAAGAACCTTTTGTTGGTGTAATTAAATATTTAATTACACTTCATTAAGTTGACTTAGGTCTCATTTTAGTCTAAGGTTATTCTTATGTCATATTAGGGTTTTCTAACTTGCAAATATAAAAGCAAGTTCTCACATGTAATTCATTAGTCCAATTCATTAATTGTATCCAATATTGTGAAAATTCATTCTCCTTGTTTTTTCTCTTGTAGAAGGTAAATCTTAGGTTTTGCAAGTGATCCTGATGCATTGAGTCAATCAGTGACTTTCACATGGTATCAGAGCTCTAGATCTACAAGGCCCTTCTCAAATCTAGAGAAACATTTAAGTAAGAGCTATTTGTTGGGTGTATTTTTGTGTAAAAATGAGTCTTCCATTAGATTCAGAGAAGTTAAAATAGTTAGATTGGTCTTTTATTTGGCTTGATTTGAGCTATGTATGCCATATCTGCAAGGGTTTTAGCAGGAGTTTTTTTCAAGATCTAGAGGAAAGCTATTTTTGGAGTGTTTTACACCAAATCCAACCCTGTCATATGGCTCAAAAGGCCTAAAAAACTTAATATTGACTATCAAATCATTAAAATAAGCCACGGGATCATTTGCGAAATTTTTTCGCCAAGCAAGCCGTACGACTTGCCCAACATGCAGTATGAGTAGGAGGGTCCCTTTTTTGCCCTAATTTATGCTTTAGGGTGTTGTTTTTGTTTTTGGCATAACTTGGGCAAATGGGGTCATATTTTTGAAAATAAATAGGCGTTGGAAAGAATGTTGTAAGCACAATCTAGTATAGGTATTTTTCTAGGTTATTCTACTAGTGACATTTATTGTTGTTTGAATTCTAGATAGCTTTTTTGGCTTCTAAGCTTGCATCTTTTTTCCATGATCTTTGTTTTTGCAATTCTTGTGGCAGTCAAAAGGTATTGACGAGCTCTACACAGCCATCCATGCAAATTTTCTAGACTCAGCCCCAAGTATTCTTTATTCAGTTTGTTAGTTTTATGGTTTTTGTTTGATATTCTGAACATTTTAGCATCTAGAGAAGTTTGTTTGTTTTCTTGGGCTTCATTTATCAACATTAATACATATTCAAATTTTTTATCTCTGATTTGATTTATTTTAAGAGATATCATGGCTTTCCTATTCACCCTTCTGTGGTAACATTGGGTAAGGATAACTATAAGTCTTCGTGAAAGGGCATCTTGACACATCTCAAGTGGGTTAATATTTTGCCTTATCTTGATGGACTCGTACTTGAATGAAATACTCCTGAGAGAAAATCTAGATGGGGAAATTATATTGATCATGCATTGTAGGATTGATTGGTTCTAGTGTTGATTTTGACACTATGTTTTCTATCTCACATATTGAGTGCTCACACACTCTTTGGACTAGCATTTTGGAGATCTATGGAAACCCACATATCTCTCCATTCATTGATGATCCTACTACGGATTGCCACATTCCCCTTGATGATGTAGATTGCATACCTTTTTATGATCATATAGTTGAGGAGCTTGCATATTTGACATGTCTTACGAGTTCATATGACATATAACCTTCACTTGCTTCTCCATCTTCACTTATGGAGATCACATCTTTATTACTTGTTGCTACATTAGATTCTTTCTAATAGGATATTATCTGTCTTCTAGAGATAGCTCATTGGGACACATATCTACCAGATATATCATTGGTGTTTATAGAGTCCCATCTTGCATATTTGGAGGACCACATTGAGGATATTTGTCTTCTATTTGATGACAACTTCAATGGAGTTGCATCACCACCATCTTCTTCAGAGATTGTTCTTTATCCTCCTATTCAGTCATAATTTTGTAGTGGATTGGAGACATTTGAGTAGTTTTTACGAGCATTATTTTTGTCTTTGGACCATGTACAAAGTTCAGAGACATTTATCCTTCTTTCTATACATTCCCATCTGGAATGGGAGGACATTATGCACACATTTGAAATTCTATTTCTTCCCAAGGGGAAATGTTGTTCGACATTCATGGGTCTGAACATCTTTATTCTATGTCGAGCATCTTCCAGCACTATAGGAGTCATCTTGAGGAGCGAATGCATGGTCTCTCTTCTCATTTCTATTTTGGGAGGGAGCATTTCCTCACATGGAGTTTCATCCTTCTCACTTCTGGGGGTCACCAAACCTTCTCTCTACTTCCTTTCTTATGGGGGTCATTCATGATTGTACTTTTGTGAAGGATTCAATTCTTGGGGGTTTTAGTGAACTAGTCCTTCCATCACATGTTCATGTACTTGTATTTTTCTCTCTTTTGGAGAGGAGTTTTCTCCCATTGGGTTTTCCTCCATTTTCTCCACTTTATGAGAGATTCCTATTGTACATGGGTACCTAGCATGGCATTGTATCTAGGACCCATTCTTGCATTGGTTGCATGTTTTTCATTTCTCCCTAAGTTGCAGTTAAGGGGGTGTTGGTGTAATTAAATATGTAATTACACTTTATTACGTTGACTTGGGGCTACTTTTAGTCTTAGGTTATTTTTAAGTCATATTAGGGTTTTCTAAATTGCAAATATAAAAGCAAGTTCTCACATGTAATTCATTAATCTAATTCATTAATTGCATCGAATATTATGCAAGTTCATCCTCTTTTCTTTTTCTCTTATAGAAGGTAAATCTTAGGTTTTATAGGTGAACATGGTGGCTTGATTCAATCAATGAATCTCACACCTTTTCATGTACCTCCTGCAGAGGACTTCATATTAGATTAAGAAAAAGCATGGGTTTAGGGGGAGCTAACCACTACATAATCTTCTAGCTCCCTATAAAAATGAGATGTTTTGAAGTGAAAGCAAGGCATATAGGTGACTTGATAAGAAATTTTAAGATGGATATGTTAATAAGGCAAGACTAAATAAATAACTCAAATCTTTGGAATGAAAACATGAAAGATAGAGGAATTCCAGATGCAAATAGTTCTCTATGAACCTATAAAATGAACCGGTAGCTAAAAGCTCTCATAAACCTAACAAGCAAAAGATGTAATAAATGCAAAAAGTTAGGAAAAAAGAAGGTTACTTAAGTCTTAATAATTCAATTCCTCCTCATTCATATTCAAAGTGATTGATGAATTTGAGAAAAGAAGAGTAAAAGGAAAAGCCCTAGCTATAGATTGCAAATTCATGATAAGAAGAGTTAAGAAGTGAAACCATAGCCGTAGAGTGCAGAAGAGATAAAATTTTGATACCAAAATTGGTTGATGTTTCAGAGAAGCCAAGACCTAAGTACAAGAAATATCCATATAAAGCTATGAAAGTGGGTAAGAATGGAGCATTCTCTTTTGTTCTAACTGATGTTGTTTATACTCAGGATGTAAGGATGTACATCCACTCATCACTCACTAAAATCAACCACATGAAATTTGAGAAACTGAGAGATACCTTGTTAGATGACAATGAATATAAGCCATAATACATGAACATTACCACCAAATGACTAGATTTCTGGAAAGATTACCAAAATTTCTACGATGAACATGAATGGGTAAGAATCAATGGACCATTTTCTATTAAGTTGTAAATATGCAAAGGAATGTTGGAAGTTTGTCTGTTGAACATTGAGTTGGCAGAACCAACAACCCCAAGATATATGTAAACTTTTCTCTGCATGCTCAGTGCTCCATAAGAAATTGGTTTTCTCTAGCATTTGGATTATCAACCCATCTTTGGTGATATGGGATTTGTGGAAATAGAGGAATATGAGAATCTTATAGGATAAGGAAGTGTCGACTGAAGCATTAAAATGTAAAATTGAGCATGTTCTATAATAGAAGTGGTAAACAATGCATTAAGACATTAATCTTTGAAAAGTAGCTGCTTCACTTCTTGGGATAATGAGATCAAAAAGATGTGGTTGGGTCTGAATATTTCTCCCATTTATGGGAAGGCAGAGGATCATATGTCTCATAATGCTAGTGTGGATAAAAGATGGGTCCCCCCAAATGAGGGATGGCTAACTTGAATTTTGACAAAGCAACTAAAGGTAATCTAGAAATTTTTAGGGTTGGATGCATCAATCAAGATCACAAAGGGGCAATGGTGATTTCGACAAAAAAAATACTACTTGTTGGGACCAATAATGAAGTAGAAGCTCAAGATCTATTGCCAGGGCATCAGATGGGGGACGTCAAAGGTGTAAAAAGATTGATGATAGAAGGGGATTCAGAAGTGATTATTAACGACATAGGAAATAATGCTAATCCTAACATGAATTGGAGACTTAGAAATATTTTAAGTATGTGTAAGGAATATATGAATAAATTGGATGACTTCAAAATAGTACATGTCTATAGGGATGCCAACACCAAGGCAGATGAACTTGCCAATGTGGCCATGACCATGCAATACACCAAATTTATTGCAAATAATTGGGAAGATTGGAATTCACTTGAACATTAGTTTTAATTATCATTTGAAGCACATTGAAGCATGAGAATTAATGATGATAGAGAGTTGGAGCTACTGGTGCATGTGAGTTGTAGATATGATGGTAGAAAGGGACAGTTCATTGTTGGTAAAATCATTTCAATTAAAAGTCAGGGGTTGATATTTAGTAGTTTGGCTAATACAAGTTTTTCCATTCAAAATGGATACTATGGCATGCCTTTGAGGGAGATGTAGACAGATGGTTTGAGGGGCAACATTTCAAATACAAGGTTGAAGAAGATTTTCAAAACTCATTTCTCTATTGTGCTTCCTACGATAAGGATGATATTGGGAGATGTCTACCTTTTGGCATCTCATAGATACCGGGTGAATACGAATGTGGCCTATATGTTTGTGGTGACCATGTTGAATTTGAGGGAGGATAAGGATAATATCAAAGTTGTCATGAAGGCTCTGGTCTTTTCCAAGTGGCGCAGGGGCCTTATTGATTACTTGGAGATTGCAATGGTTGGGTTGGGGTTCCAAATGAACTAGGGCATATGGTGATTAATGTTTCCTAATTTCAATGGGCACTAAGCTCCTTTCATGATTGAAGTGGTGGGGCTTGGAGTTGAAGCAAGATGGAAGAAGGTGGCATGGGGGCTAAATTTCCTAAAAAATGTTGCAAGTGTTATGGTAGACAATGCAGTTGATTAGTCCTTTGCTTTGGTTCCTGAGGATTTTGAGGAGATGGAGATGGAATATGTGATGAGAAGAACTGTAGGGGATACCATAGAGGTGGCGATAATCGAGTAGTGCTATAGTTTTTACATATAAAAATAGTGAATAGTATAGAAATTACCCATAATGAGGTTTTTGTATTAGAAAGACTATGTAAACAACAAAGTTGTAGCTCATAGTAAGCATACTTATTGGAATTTTTTTTGTGGCCCTCCTTGGAGTAGCATGTTAGAATTTTTGATTGATTTCTTCTTTAGTTTATGGGTAAGGTCACTTTGGGCAATTCACTCATAAAAAATGATATCTTTTTCAAAAATAAAATTAAAATTTATATAACAATATAAAATAATTTTTCAAATAAAAATAAACAATGTAATAAAATAAACTAATTTTAAAATAAAACTAGCATACCTATCTTCAAAATTTAAATATATCTAAAACACCAAGTGATATTGAGGCATCAATTTTTGAAAATTAATTTAAAGCCTAATATAATGTACTTACTTGAACTACTTCTGCCTTCAGAATACATTTTGTTCTTTTTATACTTCATATGATAAAACCCCAATAAAATATAGTTATAAAATAAAATATTCTACAATAAATAATTAATTTGAGTATTTTCATTAAAATAACTCTACAAGTAAATAGAACAAAATATATTACACCATAACTATAGTGGCAGCAAGGGGTGGAGTGTAATGGTCTAAGCGTGTTAAAAAAAAATTTAAAGAGCCGACATATATAAATAATTACACCAAGAAGAGTTATCTAGTTGCATTAAGGGGATGACTGTGACCATGTATATAAAAACAATTGCCACAGTGGCCAGTACCTGCCTTGTAGTGTTATTATAGTATTTGTTTAGTTGTAATTTTTTTTGTTGATTACTTATTGGTTGTATAGACAAATTGCATTCCAATAATTGAAAATTTAATTTTTGAAGAGTGTTTATAGTCGCAACAGTCCCTCACAAATTCCCATTTTGGTTTCAAATTTTATAAGATTTGAATTTACACTTAGATTTTTACCATTCAAAAGAGTGCAGTTACATGTCCATCACTTCTAAATTTGCTATAAAATCTGAAGAATAATGTTTGCCTCATAATGTTGTTATTATAGTATTTGTTTAGTTGTAATTTTTTTGTTGATTAGGTATTGGTTGTATAGACAAATTGCTAGTTTCATTGTATGTCTTCATATGTAGTTATTAACAAAATGTAGTGTTACACTTTATATTTATGAATATTACAGTTGTTTGTCAAGTGTGTAAATGGTTGTATGATATTTGTGCAATCAAACTAAAATACCAAACATATTAATATACTGCCAAGATTCACTAAACAAAAAAGTTTAGTTCATATTAACCTTCATCTAATAACTGTGTTCTTTTGGTGGGTTTCATGTATTCACAGTAGTTAAGGACTCAAAAGTAAATAATTTGCCTTACAAGATAAGACAAAAAGCATTTCAAATTATTATGTCCCTTTGATGTATAAAATTGTTGCAAACTAGCTATAACCCCCAAATCTAGGACATCCCTACCGTGGTGGTCTACCACCGAGCTATAAGCTCCTTTGGGGTTCAGAGTGTGGTTTGTTCTTCCAACAGGTAATGGGTACAGATTTAAACCTTAATATATAAGGTCAAGCGAAAAAGTATCCTTGTTGCTATAGCTGGGTGGCCTGCTAACTAATTTATCTCTTAAAAAGTGATCATATTCATTCCTACAATTTTGTTACCTATAAATTACCATGATATAATTGTAATGATCTTCACCTACTAGAAATCTTGCTGGTGGAGTTTAATTACAGCTAATTATAACTTACAATTATTTATCAAATGTAATTAGTCTGTCTTATAGTAGAATTGCTTACAATGTTTGATTTAAATAGATAGATTGTTAATGGAATGGAGCTTTGAGTAAATCAAACCCTAGAACATGGTCTTGATGATTTAGTCTTTTAGGAGATGAATGACGTAAAATGGTTCTTATGAATACAGAACATCAAGTGTTCATGCAAGGAATTTATATAAATAGTGAATGTAGAGATTTTTTTTAATTACAGATAATGGCATATAAAATGGTCAAGCAATCCCTTCAATGTTCAGGCTTAATTTTAATGTTCAGCTGGTGAGGCTCAGGGCTTAGAGGCTAACATATATCATTTTAATGTTCAAGATCAAATCTCAATTGTGGAGAAGCTTTCTAACAGGGTATACAGACCAGTCACTTGAGGCAGGTGATCTAGATGATCTAGGGATGAAAGCTAATTATAGTAGAAATCATCCCAGTCCAATGAACAGTAAAATGCCAATATTTTACCTTTGCATACTTAGAAAGATAGTTTTACCTACGTAATTGAGAGCTCAAGCAGGAACAAAGAATGTGGTATTGACAAGAAAAAACTCTGCCAACATTGTATCATTATTTATATCATCATGCTCATGATCTGACAAATCTCAAAAGTTTATTAACAATTAAACTAAAATTGGGCTTCAAAGACAGGTTATCATTCCCAGCATGTTCTTCATTCCACACACATGCATTTGCTATGTCTCATGTACATGCCATAACAAAAATAGCAACAATAGACTAAAGTTTTTACAAAATACGGAGAAATGTACCTCTAAAAGTAAGGTGCAAGGGACTAAGAAGATCTCCCACTCATTGCTATCCTTAAAATCAAGTCGTTGTGCATAAGTATCCATTGATTAGAAGATCAATGCAAGAGTTTTAAAATGTGACAGCTTTAGACTGATAGAGAGCTGTTAACGATTAAAAACTTTGAGAAGGATGGTCCTTTTTACTTCCTTGTTGATGGAAAAATTAAATGTCTGGTCACCGTGCGATCAGCTTATGGTAGTCAACTTCTTGAACTAAGACTGTACAAGATGTCCCATTGAATGATTCTTGCTTGATGAAACTTGGTTCCATGTCACTGTATCTGATGACGTGTCTGAATAACTAAAAGGCAGCCTGAGTTTCAAAGTAGAATCATGAGTTTAAATTTTAATCTCTACAAGGATTTTTCTTGTTACTCAAAAATCTGATTCTTGATTGAGCTGTCCTGGCCTATGTTGAGGTGCTACTCAAGAAGATATACCACTCAGTCATGCTTATCAATAAAGGTTTTTAGGAAAACAATCATATTATGGGCTAAGATCTACATCAAGAGATCAAATTGGTATATAGATGGATGCTGCAGTTTCTGGGAAATGGATTGAGATTCTTACATTTGGTGTGAGGAAGTAGCATTTTGAAGTGGAGCCTGAGGAATTTGAGTTTGAGAACTATTAGCTTTGTATTATGGAACCTGTGAAACAACAATTAGATTCAACTGGTCAAATGACTGAGATTTTAAGATCCAGGGTAAGAGAAACCTTGATTTTTTTAAGATATACCCACTATTGGAATTTGGGCGATATGGGAAAGGTTGTGATGGATGTTTCCTAAGACTATGGAGCAAATAAAGTTTGTTGGTTAGTTTGTTCCAATATAGAAGGGACAGGGGGAGGATATTTAGCCTGAGATTTTTGTCTTTACAAAGTGAAAAGAAACTCTGTAGGAAAAACAAAATGGGGGTTATCTGTTGTATATGGGGAGAAAGAAGATTTAGGTGACCTCTTATCCCTGAACTACAAGTTCAAATATCCAAAGCTTGAAAATGGAGTAGAGTGTGACTGTTACCTGCAGAAGGGAGTTGGCTCGTAAAAAGCAGTCTAAATTTTACATTAACAATGTAACAGGCAGCTTAAAAGATAGCATGAGACTTAGCCGGTTAGATTTAGGATTTAGAATGGTACCTTGAAATCCTTACAATGTCAATATTGTAAGAAATGCACTCCTGGAAGCATTTGTGGGTCAAAAATAGCAATGAATCTTACCTTTATAGCAGAGTGTTAGACATCTTGCACAAATCTCAAGCAAAATTCCAAACTGCTAGAGAGAAGACTCCCATAATCCATATATTAAAAAGCATGCTTCCTAAATACACAACATGATTTAAACATCTCTTAGTTTTCTACATATTGGATACCTGAATTAATTTAGGATAGATGGAAAGTAAGAGAAATGATTGCATTATAAACAAAATAGCTATCACATGTGATGGAGAAATATATGGAACAAATTTTTAGTCCTAAGTTGTTTTCATTTCTGTTAAAGTTTAGAAACACAATTAATTTAAGAACACGAAGAAACGATTTTATCTGTAAGCACAAGAGAAATAACACAAAGAAGCAACAAAAATAGAGCATAATAGAAAAATCAAACTGTTACCGATAAAAAGGTTGGGCATATATAAACTGTATTACTGTACTATATAAATATTGTCCAAATCACAAAACTTGTATATATAAACTATACAAGTATAGTATATATAAAAGTGGTGAAAACCAAAAACTATTTAGAGTTATGAGTTGGGCATATATAAATTGTATTACTGTACTATATAAATATTATCCAGATCACAAAACTTGTATCTATAAACTATACAAGTATAGTATATATAAAAGTGGTGAAAACCAGAAACTGTTTAGAGTTATGAGTTGCATCTAAAGAGTGGTGGATCAGAGTTAAAGAGTCTAGTACAAGTCTTTTGTTCACAAAGATTATTAAAAAAAAAAATCTAAATCATGAAATCCCAAGTATTTTATGTAATTTGAGATAACAGAAGTTTTGAGTTGCAGTAGTGGATGCGTACAAAATAAAGACATAGAAATCTGCAAAGAGATTGTGGATATTGATTAGATTTTAATACTTTTTGTGGAAATAAATAATATGTCTACAAATTGTAAAATGTAAAGAGATTGTATAGTAGGAATGTCCATACCTTTTTATGATTGATTTTCTATTATTTCAAGAATATCATTATTGTGATCTAGTGTAAACTGTCCTTGAAGTTGAAAAGCACGAAGAATAAAGATGACTGTTGATTTATCATGAATGTAGTTTTCATAACTGATCTGTTGGAAGTTTGGAAGGAATCAATTGAACGTGTCATTTTTAAGATTGCACTGCAAACTTGTATTCTTATTTTTTATGATTACACATTTCAGATTATGTGTATATGTGTAGACAATGTTCTTTTTGCACTTGTTACAGTGACAGAAAATAGTTTATGATATAGTTAAATTGGGAAAATTTCAAATTTACTAATGTCTGTAATGTGTAAAAAATAGAGCTAAATATTTGAACTTTGAACTTGCAAAATAATAAATATAATTATAAAGCAATGGTTAAAAGAAGGTAAGAGAAGAGAAATTACCTGGTATGTTGTTTGCAGCAAATGTTGAAGATGATTAATTGTTAGCTTATTTGTTAGAGGAGCAATATAAGTTGAAAGGAAATTCTTTTCATAAGACACATTTTTAATAAAGGAATATTTTTCTTGCAAGGCCCGGTGCAATTGAACCTGATGCAATATAGGTTGTGTTATATGTTAGAGAATATTGAGGATATAATTTTTTTGAAAAAATTAAATTTCACTAGGTAGAAGACACAGGAGAAACTGGTTTAATACCTGTGCCTTGTCATTCTCTGTTTTTCCATCTTTAATGTCCAATACAAAATGAAATAGTGTTTGTTTGCATGACAGTACAATTGCGCCAATAGTGCCAACTGTATAATTATCAGTACTTTCCAACATCATTTTGATAGTTGTGCTTGGTATAAATGAGTAGTCATTACAAATACAGGGATCGTTTCTATAACACTTGATTGGGTCATTAACAGAATAGAATCACAATCACCATGATCGTATTCTGTTTTAGGTGCAATTATAAAACCAGTTATACGGATACTTGCACGTGGATAACAGCTGTGCTGTATGTCTGTAAGCCACCTAACCCTGAGATGTTTATGAACATTGATTTATTTGTTCAGATTGCTCGTCTCGTGGTTCGAATCTTTGAATCACCTTTCACGTTCGATTGTTTTCAGCTTGTATTAATTAAAGCTTGTTAATAGGTATCTCTAGTTGAGGAGATATTAATTACTATAAATCCTTCTTAAAACCTTGTCATGCTCAATTTGTTCTGCCTTAATTACGTCCACCAGTCCAAAAACAGTTTATGCAACCACATCGATCACAAAACCCCACACACATCCCACTGTGAAGCGTTTATATACCCATTTAATGAAATCCAAAAGAGAACAAAGAAACTTACCTAATAACCTTGTAGAATTTTATTCAACGCTGGTTTGGAAGGGGGAAAAATAGGAAACAGAGAACTAACAAAGAATACTAAAAGGGACTCTTGAATTTTACCAGCAGTGTGAATAATTGGACTCTAATAATAAATTAAATTGTTAGCAACTAACCTAACACAGAACGCAACATTTGAATAGAGCGGGAGGAAGGCTCGGTGGCGGCAACAGAAGTGAAGTTCTCACTGTAGGCTTCGTATAATTTCTGAATTGCAGTAATCGGCATTGGAGACTTGAACTCTGGCCACTTATTTCTCTGGTTCTATGGCTTTCAAAATAAGATGAGTGGGAACATTGTGAATGGAGGTTGAGTAAAAGCATGAAAAAGATATGCTCCAAACTTCCTGGAGGGAGAAGTTCTAAAACAAATGTATGGTGCAACGTTGCGGTCTAGAAGGGTGAGGGTTCGATCCCCAGATCAAACATGGATTCGATATTTGGTGGCTTCCATGTATTTGGGATATAAAGAACTTGAAAATGCGGGAGGATTTTAAACAAAAGAGATCCCTTGAGTCGAGGTGGGCCCAGGATTATTTTTCTTGTCAGGGAAATTTGATTTAAATTTGTACTTTCCCTATGTTAACATGATAAATTTTTAACAAAAAATTATTGAAAAATGATTTATCTGTATTGTTATTGGCTAAAAAAAATGACCTCTTCTCTCTGGATTGTCAAAGAATGCAACAAAAAAGCTATAAATGTGGAGAGAATTTTGGTTTGAGGGGAGGATGTGGCAAGTAAACAAATTATGAACACAAATTTTGTCTCCCACTAATTAAATCATGCCTAAATGGATGGCAATAATTATGAGAGGGAAGAACCATTAGTTTTATGAATTTAACTTTTTACTTCAATAGCTAAACGTAAACATTACTTTTTGTAAAGGGTCAAAGTTATAATATTAATAATACTATTAAAAATATAGGGTTCTACACATTTTATTTTATGAAATTAGATTTTTTTGGGATTTCAATTTTATTTATTCAAGAGTTAAAAATCTAGGATTTCAATTTTATTTAGTCAAACTTAATTATAAAAGTATTAGTATTATTAAGGAAATATTTGTGTTATTTAATAGGCTTTGTAAAGTTTAGTTTTATAGTTAAGGAAATATTTTAGTCCTATTTTATTTTTACCAAATTAGATTATTTTTGAGAGTTCAATTTTATTTACCCAAAACATTTCAACACTTTTCAAAAATTAATTTTTCAATTATTGGAATTCTATAAAAAAAAATTACAACTAAACAAATACTATATACAACCAATAGCTAATCAACAAAAAAAATTACAACTAAACAAATACTATAATAACAACACTATAAGGCAGGTACTAGCCACTACGTGGCACTTGTTATTTAAAACTTTTAGTTAAAAATTTAGAAATCTAGATCAATGGTGTAGAACTACCACATTTTACTATTCTATTTATATCGCAACTTAAGTTAAATTTAAGCCATCTTTGACATAAATTTATCTAATTTTACTGTATAGAAAACAAACAAAAACCTATGTAAATATATTATATTTAATCAATCAAATCAATAATATATTAAAACTAGCATAGATATAATTTATCTAATTTTATTGTATAGAAAACAAACAAAAACCTATATAAATATATTATATTTAATCAATCAAAGCAATAATATATTAAAGCTAGCATAGATATCTTAAATACATCTATTGAAACACACCCTCAGAAGTAGCTATCTATTTTCAATAACAAATTCAATATAGGAGTCTCAAGAGTGATATCTCTTTATATCTTTTAGATAGATGTATTTAAGATATCTATGCTAGTCAATATTATATATTATATATATGTTTTTATATTTAATATAATATATATTAAATAGTGGGTGGTAACTTTGAATATTTAATTTTTTATATTTCAATTTTATTAATAAGTATTAGCTCCCTTCCTTTCTGTTTTTCATTTCATTTGTAACCCCCGTCCCCTAATGTTTTTAAAAAGGCTTAGTCTCCAATTCATAATATTCCTCTTCTGAAACCTTGATGAAAAAAGATACATAGTTAAATCCAAAAGCACTAATCATAAATATTAATTTTTAATTTCCACATTTATTCACATTTTTACAACAATTAAACTCAGCTCTCATTAATCTAGGTTTAATTGCTTATTGCTGGCATCAATTCAATTAGTGGGAGGGAGAGATGTTAGTAGGAAAAATTGAGTTGTGGTTGGCTATGGTAAATATTAGAGAAAATCAATAATAATATTTTTTCATTACATATGCCAATATGATTTACAACCCCAGCTCTAATTAATCTTGGTTTAATTGCTTATTTATGGCATCAATTTAATTGGTGGGAGGGAGAGATGTTAGTAGGAAAAATTGAGTTGTTGGCAGCTCTGGTAAATATCAGAGAAAAACAATAATACTATTTTCTCTATGATCTACAAATATATATGTTGAATAATGGTAACGGTGTGCTCTAAAATAGAGGTCACGGGTTCAACCAAATAACAAATTATGCACACATATTCAAAACAAACCAACCAAACTAATAACAAATAAACCATCAAACAAACCATACGGGTGCAAATGATGGAATATCCAACAATAAATAACGGCCGCTATCATGATAGCCGAGGGGGAGATTGTGTCGTCCTTAGGGAACCAAAAGCTTGCTTCTTCTTTTCATGTTATTGGTTGAAAATGGATCTCAACTTTAACATGTTATTTAATAGGAGTTGTTTTCACGGCAGCTGTGTCACAGTAATAAATGCGATGTGGTTGGTACCACAACACTTCATTCCTATATATACCAGTAGAGGCGAAGGTATGATGTACATGCAAAGCGTTTGCAGCCACAATGAGGATGTTTTCAGTACACAGCATTTACTTGGCCTTCCTTGCCCTCTGCATAATCTCCAACGGCGTCTCAGGTCTCAATTTAATGCTTCCATTTGCAGTTTAAACTTTCGCTATGAAAGCTTTTTTACCCTGATATAGTAGGAAGAAATTCATTTTTTGTTAACATTATCAGAAAAACGGTTGTAAATATGCAGGCTTGTCAACAATGGAAGATTCATACTCGGTGGGAGCATCCAATCTGACGAATGACAGTGTGAATTCAGGCTATAGAAACAGCAGGCTGTTGAATGCAGGTAAGTTGAATCCTGTGCATACCTTATTACCAATTCCATTGTAAGGAAGTTTATGGGTTTGATTAAATATGTACGTTTTTGTGAAATTATAGGACAAGCTTGCGCAAAAGATGACATAGTAGTGAGCCAGGGCGCCACATCCCCTATGCCAAACGGAATTCCACAATACACTGTACAAATTTTGAATACCTGCGTCACAGGCTGCTCAATAGCAGAGATCCACCTCAGCTGCGGATGGTTCAGCTCTGCAGAAGAGGTAGATCCCAAATTATTCAAGCGTTTGAACTACAATGACTGCCTTGTCAATGATGGGAAGCCATTGAAGTCCGGAGCCTCCATAACCTTCGAGTATGCCAACACTTTTCAATATCCCATGGCAGTCTCTTCGGTTAAATGTGTCTCATGACTAGCAAGCATTTATTATGATATTATATACCACAGGCCCTGTCTGATTCTTAACGGCCTGATTAAATAAAAATATAGGTAATAGAATATAAGGATGGTCAATTTCATGTTTCTGCAATGTATATTATTAACGAGTTCCTGTCGATATGAAATGTTGAATTGTGTATGGGGAATTTGATTTGAGGTGATATTTTAAAAATGTGTGAGGATGTTCTGCTTTGAAGATTGCATGTAATTTGGAGCTAAACATGAAAATGGAAGTGTAGAATGGGTTGATTTGCATACACAAAAAAATTATGTTTTCTTTGATAGTTGTCATTGTTTTGGCTTTTGTTGAACAACTCCAAGGATGTTTTCTTAGACATCTATATCTCACCAGCTTTGCAAAATGTTTGCTCTTGTTAGCAAGCAACATTAGGTGTTGACTTAAATTTTTATTGTTTTCAACAATGCCATAAGAATAAGCTAGTCTTACATTTGTTCTTTGATTTGTTCAGTGCAACATCTAGATTTGATTAGACCATTTCTTTTGGGAAAATCTAATATTGTTTTAAGGTTCCACATTTCTAAATCAAACTTGCTCATTAATATTTTGGAAAAAAAGTTAAACATAATTGTCAATTTTGCAAGACAATAATACAAATCATGATATGAAAATTTAAAAAAAAATACTATAATGGAAAAAAAACAAATGGTATGAAGCTATTAGTATATTAATAGCAAAAGAAAATCACTAAGAAAGAGGTTCATTTCTCTGTCCTGCAACATGTTACTTGTTGCATGACTATCCAGCTGCATTCTAGGATAGTCAATTGGCACCAAACAAGTATAAAAAGACTAATACATTGCATGTGACCAATATGCAAAAATATAAGGTCTTTTTGACTAAAATTAGCAATAGGAACAATATGATCATTTCAACTATTAAAATAACGAATGCTTCTAACATGAAATCATCACTAACCAATGCAACCATTTCTTTGGTCTACTAGATGGTTATATAAATTGTAACAATAGTGATGTAGAATAGCTATTTTGAAGTTGTTAGTGTTGCAAGTATGGGTCTAACTGGTGTTGTCATTGATGAGAAGGATTAGATGAGCAGAGAGGAGCAATATAGACAGTGAAGTGGAGATCCTAGCTAAGATGCAGATCAGAGGTTGCGGTTCAAAGGGTTTGTAGATATGAGTCTTGAGATGATCCAGTCAAGTTTTCAGAGGTCCGTATGAAGATCTGAAGAAGTTATGGCTGCTCAAGTAGAACCAGCTCTGGCAGGTGTTCAGAGGTGACAGAGTGACACAGATAGGTCCGGTGAGATCCAGAAATGTATTATCCCACTCTGCAGATTTGAGGGAGTGTTGAGGACATCCTTGTGAAGTGTCAACTCTATTGGTTCGTGGTTTAAAGGTCCGAAAGCACCTATTCCTTTGTGACAGTGATGACAGACTGTATTCTTGAAGCTCCAGATAAAGGAGAGAATAATTCTAGTAAGCAGATGAAGTGCGGATGTTCTTGGTAATTCAGGAAACCTTGTGAAGGACTTTGGATTGTGTCCAACATGTGTTAATGGCCTGCATTAGAGTTGGAGCTCGCTATTAAAGATTAACCTCAGGATGATGATGTTTTTCATGAGACTGGCTGACCGGATAAGTTACACTTCTTGTGGATGTTCTGGTAGATGTTTTTCGACTTAGATGATTATTCCTAAGTTGATGTCTTGTATAAATAAGGGGTTGTGAAGTCATTTCAAAGTTGTCCTTGTGGTGATGAGAGTGTTGTAGCGAGGAGGAGAGCGAAAGGCAGAGCAGAAGTATTGGGCTTAAATGGAACTGATTCAAGCATGGTGAAAATGCTATTCTCCAGTTCATGTATGTGATATTTATTTCTTTATAGATAGTGTGTCTCTTGTAGGCAGTGAGCCTCTTGTGAGTAGTGTGCTCGGACAGTGAGCCCTAATTGGCATGTGCTATTTGTTCTTTCTATTCTTCTAACAGAGAATACAATTTTGGTTTAATCACCCCATAGTTTTTCCCTTAACTGAGTTTTCCACGTCAAAATCTTGGTGTCTTATATGTTGATTTATTTCTGCTCTCGATTTGAATGCATTATGGTTCATTATTAATATACTGCTAATCACTAAGAAGATTTAAGTGTTTTACTGGAGAAAGTTTTGCACAAGTGATTCACCCCCCCTCTCAGTTGTATGCCCTAAGTCTAACAATTGGTATCAAAGCTAAGTTCCTCTAAAAGAGCTTAACCGCTTGAGGAGATCCAAGATGTCGTCCTACAAGAAAGATAGCTCGAAGTTTGATGGAACAAATTTTAATCTATGGAAAGGTCGCATGAAGTGTCACTTGCAATGCATGGGTATGGCATACCAGACCATGGTTACAACACAGTATGTACCTCCACAGGGTGGTCCAAAAGTTCAAAATGAAATCACAGATGCTGAAAACAATATGCGGACTATAGAAGCTCTTCTAAGAACATTATCTAATTCAGAACTCTCAAATGTTATTGACCTACCAACTGCTTTTGATATTTAAAAAAAATTGGAACTTTTGCATGAAGGAGACCAGTATGTTAAATGTGCAAGGTTACAAAGTTTGAAAGGAAAATTTGAAAACCTAAAGATGAGAGATGATGAAAATATTACTACTTTTATGCCAAGAGTAAATGAGCTTGTTTGTAGAATTAGAAATGTTGGTGGAGTCTTGGATGAAAATGAGATTGTTAGCAAAATTCTTAGATCCCTTTCTTCTTCTTACAAAATTAATGTTGCTGCCATTGATGAATTTAGAGCCCATACAATTGTCACAAGAGATCAATTGGTGGCAAATTGGCTGCATTTGAAATGACTGAGTTGGAGATGATCCCCCCAAGACTGAATCTGCATTCAAAGCCAATGCCTCTGTAAAAGGTAAACAATGGTTTGATCCAGGAGAGAACTCATCAAGGAAACTATCATGGTATGAAAAAGCAAGAAAATACCTAGAAGAAGAAGTAGAAGCTGCTCAACTTGAAGCCCTCATTGCAAAGAGACTGCCAAGAGGATCTAGTAAGTATGAAGGACAATTGTCTTTTAAGTGTTTTAACTGCAATAAGATTGGTCATTTTGCCTCAAGATGTCCGGAAAGATTTTCAAGACAAAATCCTAACAGGTCAAGGTTCCAAAAGAATTATTACTATGTTCATGAAGAAGATGATAATGAAGGAGTAACAGATGATCAATCAAAGACAAGAAACAAATCTGGAAGTGAATGGGTGTTTATTGTCATCAAGGAAGAAGAACCAATATCCTCTGTATCTATCAATCATAAAGTTGTGGAAAGAGCTCTGGCTGCCCAAGTTGAAGAAAAGGATGATTGGGTCATTGACAGTGGTTGCTTTCACCATATGACAGGTGACAAAAATAAGCTCATAGATTTGAAAAGGTATGAAGGAGGAGTGGTGAAGTTTGGTGATAATTCTACTGGTAGAATCAGAGGAAGAGGAACTATTTCTTTTGATGGAAGGAACAAAACTGGTAATGTTCTATATGTTGAAGGCTTGAAGCACAATCTTCTCAGTGTTGGACAGTTGGTGGACAAAGGCTATGATCTTCGGTTCAAGAATGGAAAATGCAAGATCTTTGAAAGCTCAGGAAAAGAGATTACATCCAGTACCCAAACTAAAGGTAATATCTTCCACTTGGTTGGCACTGGAAAAAGTTGCTTATTTGTTCAAGTTGATCAGAGTTGTTTATGGCATAGGAGAATGTGTCATGTGAATTTTGATAATATCATCAAGATAAGCAATACTCAGGCTATAAGAGATCTTCCAAAATTGGTGAAACCTACTAATAGCTTGTGCAAAGAATGTCAGTTGGGTAAGCTGAGCAGAATCACATTCAAGAGTAAGGAACTGTCTTCTACCAGATTATTGGACTTAGTTCATACTAACCTTTGTGGCCTGGCAAAAATTAGGTGTATGCAAGGTGATAGATACTTCATGTTACTAATTGATGACTATTCCCGGATGGTGTGGGTAACTTTTCTGAAAGAGAAATCAGAAGCTTTTGAGAGATTCAAAATATTCAAGGCTATGGTAGAAAATAAAACTAGATTGAAATTGAAATGTCTGAGGTCTGATAGAGGTGGAGAATTCACATCCCGTGAGTTCATAGAGTTCTGTGAGAAACATGGAATAAAGAGACAGTTGTCTGCTCCTAGGGCTCCACAACAGGATGGAGTAGTGGAAAGAAAGAACCGTACCATACAGGAAACATCTAGGACCATGATGATGGAAGCAAATGTTCCTCACATCTATTGGAGAGAAGTTGTCAGCACTATAGTCTATACTCTCAATCAAGTTCAAATCAGAAGCAATACTGGTAAGACTCCTTATGAACTTTGGTTTGGCATCACTCCTACTATAAGGTATTTTAGAGTTTTTGGTAGCAAATGTTACATTAAAAGAGATGAAGATCTAGGAAAGTTTGATGCTAGAAGTGATGAAGGAATATTCTTGGGTTACTCTACTCAAAGCAAAGCATACCGGTGTTATAACAAAAGACTAAGAAAGATGATAGAAAGTACAAATGTGAAGGTTGATGAGGGAATTGAGAAACCATCAAGGTTTTATGAATATGATGAAGATGATCAGAATGGTGTTCTAACTCAAGAAGCCCAAGCCTCATCTGTTAGTCAAATTCAAGCTAATCCGGTAAACCAGGAAGAAGAAATGAGTTTCAATGAGCCTGATCAAGAATTAGAAGTGCAAGAAATTCCTAAAGTTCCCAGGTATGTAAGACTGAACCACTTTGAAGATCAGATCATAGGTGATAAAAGCAAAGGAGTACTAACAAGAAGGAGAATTGCTCAAGATTTAGAAAAGTATTGTTTGATTTCAAAGATTGAACCTAAGACAGTGAATGAAGCTTGCAATGATGAAAACTGGACTAAAGCAATGGAGGAAGAGCTAGTGTAAATAGAGAAAAATCACACTTCGGATCTTGTTCCCAGACCTAGAAACAAGAATGTGATTGGAACCAAATGGGTCTTCCGGAACAAACTAAATGAAGTTGGTGAAGTAATCAGAAATAAAGCCAAACTGGTCTGCAAAGGCTACTCTCAAATAGAAGGAATTGATTTTGAAGAAACTTTTTCTCTAGTGGCAAGAATTGAAGTAGTCAGATTATTTCTTGCCTTTGTTGCCTTCAAGGATTTCAAGGTATATTAGATGGATGTCAAGTCTACCTTTCTAAACGCTTACTTGGAAGAAGAAGTGTATATAGAGCAACTGAATGGATTTCAATTGTCTGATCATGGTGATATGGTCTACAAGTTGAAGAAGGCACCGTATGGATTGAAGCAAGCCCCAAGAGCTTGGTATGAAAGATTGGATAAGCATCTTTTGAAGATTGGTTTCAACAAAGGTACTGCTGATAGTAACTTATATTTTAAAATTAATCATGAAAACATCTTGATTGTTGAAGTATTTCTTGATGATATCATCTTTGGAGGAAGAGATAGTATGTGTAAAACTTTTGCAAATCAAATGAAAAGTGAGTTTGAGATGTCTATGCTTGGTGAATAAATTTCTTCTTGGGTCTGTAAATTACTCAAACAAAGAAAGGAATCTTCATTTCTCAGACCAAATATGTGAAAGAATTGTTAAGGAAATTTGGGATGGAAGATTCAAAGTCAATGAACACTCCCATGGCAACCGGATGTAAGTTGAGAAAGATGATGACTCTCCTAAGGTAGACCAGACAAAGTACAAATCAATGATTGGAGGATTGTTGTATGTCACTCAAACTAGACCAGATATTATGCAAGATGTTGGGCTTGTTGCTAGATTCCAAGTTGATCCTAGAGAATCCCATATCATGGCAATCAAGAGGATCTTTAGATATCTAAAAGGGACGGTTGAGTATGGTCTGTGGTATCCTAGAGATCATGATTTCTCTCTTCATGCATATGCAGATGCTGATTGGGCAAGAGATATGGATGACCGGAAGAGTACCAGTGGTGGAGAATTCTTTTTGGGGAAGAGATTGGTTTCTTGGCTAAGCAAGAAATAAGAGGCAATATCTCTGTCTACAACTAAAGCAAAATATATGGCAGCAGTAGGTAGTTGCACTCAAGTTTTGTGGATGAAGTAGATGCTAAGAGATATCAAAGTGGAGTATGAGGAACCTATCACAATCTTCTGTGATAATTCAAGTGCTATAAATATATCTAAGAATCCGGTGTTGCATTCAAAGACTAAACACATATCCATCAAGTTTCACTTTTGGAGAGAGCAAGTGAACAAGAATAAAGTCAGATTGGAGTTTGTCCCCTCCAAGGATCAGATTGCAGATATCTTTACTAAACCTCTACCTAAGGACTCTTTTGAGTATCTTAGGGAGAAGTTAGGGGTTATTGCCCCTCTGGTGATGAACTAAGGTGCACTGAGGTGCATCAGTCCAGTGGATATCACAGTCATATCTTGTGATCCGGATTGATGGGAGCTGCCACTTAGGGGGAGTAGCAAGTATGATTCTAAAGTGTTGAAGTTGCAAGTATGATCCCTTTGCCATTGATGTCAAAGGGGGAGAGAAGACATGTGAAAAACAAGTGGTTGATGATCAAAGGCGGAGTAGTAAAGGAAGAGAAGACATGTAAATGGTTGTTACTGATAGGGGGAGTTGTGACAGTAAGGAGAAGTTCTTGTCTTGATGGTTTTTCACATCATATGTTGCCATCAATGACAAAGGGAGAGATTGTTGCAAGTATGGGTCTAACCAGTGTTATCATTGATGTCAACATACTCATGTTGCATTGATGAGAAGGATTGGATGAGTAGAGAGGAGCAATGGAGACAGTGAAGTGGCGATCCTAGCTAAGATGCAGATCAGAGGTTGCGGTTCAAAGGGTTTGTAGACATGAGTCTTGAGATGATCAAGTCAAGTTTTCAGAGGTCCACATGAAGATCTGAAGAAATTATGGCTGCTCAAGTAGAACCAGCTCCGGTAGGTGTTTAGAGGTGACAGAGTGACACAGATAGGTCCGGTGAGATCCAGAAATGCATTATCCCACTCTGCAGATTTGAGGGAGTGTTGAGGACATCCTTGTGAACTGTCAACTCTATTGGTTCATGGTTTGAAGGTTCAGAAGTGCCTATTCCTTTGTGACAGTGATGACAGACTATGTTCTTGAAGTTCCAGATGAAGGAGAGAAGAATTCCAGTAAGCAGATGAAGTACGAATGTTCTTGGTGATTCAGGAGACCTTGTGAAGGACTTTGGATTGTGTTCAGTATGTGTTAATGGCCCGCATTAGAGTTGGAGCTCGCTATTAAAGATTAACCTCCGGATGATGATGTTCTTCCTGAGACTGGCTGACCGGATAAGTTACACTTCTTGTGGATGTTCTGGTAGATGTTTTCCGACTTAGGTGATTATTTCTAAGTTGATGTATTGTATAAGGGGTTGTGAAGTCATTTCAAAGTTGTCCTTGTGGTGATGAGAGTGTTGTAGTGAGGAGGAGAGTGAAATGCAGAGCAGAAGTATTGGGCTTAAATGGAACTGATTCAAGCATGGTGAAGATGCTATTCTCCAGTTCATGTATGTGATATTTATTTCTTTATAGACAATGTGTCTCTTATAGGTAGTGAGCCTCTTGTGAGAAGTGTGCTTGGGCAGTGAGCCCTAATTGGCATGTGCCATTTGTTCTTTCTATTCTTCTAACAGAGAATACAATCTTGGGTTAATCACTCCGTGGTTTTTCCCTTAACCGAATTTTTCACGTCAAAATCTTGGTGTCTTATGTGTTGATTTATTTCTGCTCTTGATTTGAATGCATTATGGTTCATTATTAATATACTGCTAATCACTAAGAAGATTTAAGTGTTTTACTGGAGAAAGTTTTGCACAAGTGATTCACCCCCTCTCTTAGTTGTATGCCCTAAGTCTAACAGTTAGCACCACATCCACTCTTTTTACATAATCTATGAATCAGCTATTATAATATCCTTTACATAATCTATCAATCACTTGTTACAATATCCTTTGAAATGTATGCTGCACCAAATGGACAATTTTAGCTCTTGTTTTATAAACAATTAGAGGACCATACAAAAATTAGTTGTATCCCAAGACTCCTTTGACATTTTCACATTGCTTATATGCATTAGTTTTTGTATGTGAAGTTATTTTCTTATTTTGGTATTGATCAAGAATATTTTGGTCATATGAAGGCTTTTGAATCGCCAAAGTATTTCTATATAACTATTCTTATATATAAATATATTTAATCTAATATATTTTTATATATATAACATAATATATTTCTAAAAAATTTCCTCTGTTTTCTAATGATTAGATTTTAATTTTTTTCTAGAATACAAAAGTAAGATTTTATAACATAATATATTTCTAAAAAATTTCCTCTGTTTTCTAATGATTAGATTTTAATTTTTTTCTAGAATACAAAAGTAAGTAATAAAAAAATCTTTTGTATGAAAATTTGAAGCCCACATGTCTCAAATAGTGTCTATTCAACGTTGTGGATAAACATCTATGGGTAGCCGTTGGAGAGGAGGGGCTAGAGATTTGCAACACACGTTCAGGATATGCACAAAATGAGTTTGTTGAAAAATCTTTAGAAATTTTCAAGCAAATGCAAATGGTAGGTGTAAAGCTAGACTCCACAAAGCTTTGCCAGCCTCATACTACAAGTATTTTATAGATCTCCTTAATGTTAAGCCTCAAATTACTGTCTTGAAGGTCTTCCTGCGGTTTGTGAGCTCATCTACTTGTCTGTTCATTATCAGTAGGACTATATTCTCTATCCCCTCGATGGACCAAACCTCTTTTTGACTTGGCATTAAGTCTCTCATCGATGGGAGCTGCATTGCTATGAGTGTGATATCGCCAGGACCTTGGAGATTGTCTCCTCGACATTCCAATCAGTACTCCGCTGCTTAGCGTTAAGTTCTTCATATTGGCCTAACTCAACATTTTTGTAGGACCACATGTAGAGTTATGACTTTCATCAGAGTGACTTGGTGCCTTTGGTAGGACTCTATCCTGAGTCTCTTCAATATAAAAATTTTAGGTGCTAAGTATAGAAAGCATATAGTTATCACATACAGTTGTCTTTTACATACTGATTCTTGAAGTTAGTCATCAACCTAACGGTTTCCTAACCACCTTCTCAAACTACTCATCCTAACCCCTAGTTGTTAGCTATAACATTTGATACTATCTATGGCATTAAGCTTAACGTTATATAGTTTTTGCATGATCTTAGTGGTGGTGGTAGTTGTATATATGATGACACATCATTATATATGTTATTTATAATTATGAACACAGTTTTGCTTTCCATATATACAATGTTGGCAAAAATTGAACTCGAGATTACAATCATTTAACCCCTAACAAAGTTTTTATGCATCTAATACAATTTTTTAGCTTTATAGCATTTCCATTCCTTCTTGTTTGTGAAAGTTGTTCTAACTGTAGTTGATTCTTAGCTCCTAGGGAGTTTCTCATCAACTCTTATAGTTCCTCTTAACAATTGTATGCATATATGAGTACAACATAGGAATACATAGAAGTAGGTGTAGAGATAAGATAGAAATGTAGAGAAAGGATTGTAAGTTATGAATGATATGTAAGTGAGAAAGATTATATATCAAAAATGTATGATAGAGAATAAAAGGAAGTGATGTATAAAACTATGTTGTATTGAGTATTTGATGAGTTATGACTTGTGGTGTATGTATGAATGTATTGTTTATTTAATTTTATATGTTCTATTCTACCACACCCTTCTATAATCTACTATATAAGCCATACATTTTCTCTTAACCCACTTACTAAGGTAAGTATAAATACAAATCTCAAGAAACCCAAGTTCAAATCTTTGATCTATGTTCCCCTGTTGTGAACAATAGGTTATCTTAGCCTCAACTTCTTTTGTAGTAATTTTTTTTTCATAATGATAACTTGAAATTTTAGTACACGAATTATTATTATTTTTTGATTTTGATAAATTTATTTTTATGTAAATCTTTAAAATCTCATGTACTAAAAATATAACTATCTTAAGCGGCCTCTACATTTTGTCTTAAGAATTTATTTGAGATAATGCATCTCAATATAGAATCCTTCTTGTCCATCACATTTTTAATTTTTTTAAATAAACTTTAGTATTTCTCCTTGACAAAAAAAAAAAACCTTATATTTAGGTGTTGGTGAGTTACTTAAAGAACAAAAATATAAGCAATAATAAAAATATTTAACAAATTATATTTTGAACATTACACAATTAGATCTACAAACATGTATTTTTGGATTTTTCAAAAGACATTATTTACCCAAGTAAAAGTGGCAAGAAGATTAAGTTACACCACATTGATTGTACAAATGTATCTTGTAAACATTGAACTAGGTAGAAAGGTTGCAGTCTAGGTCTATTTTAGCTAAAGCTAAACCAACCAAAATACAATTTCATCTCAAATTGACTATTATTTAGAAATGCTTAAATTTTGGCATGCTAAAAATCTAGTGGAAAATGCAACACAACTTTAAACTTCCACCAACCAATTAGGGTAAGTATTTAATCTTGGCAATTAGACATGTAGTTTTCTTAGATCATTCTTCATGCAATGGTGTCAGTTACTCATTTATTGGAACATGAATGATCTAAGTGCAACCTTGTGCATACACTTTATTAGTTCATTGAACATTAATTGTTTAGTACATACAAGATAGTAATATAAGAGGAGGCACACATAGATTCTTATCTAAACCTCCATTTATATTCTCTCTAGTTTCTAAAAGGAAGTGGCATATCTTCTAGTAACCTTCTTACATCTCAAATGAGCCTTAGTTTGCATATTAGTTTTTTAGTTGCATATTCTATGATCTTGTTACATCACAAACTAGTTTGTATGATCATTGACCAATCCACCCTAGGAATTAGATCAACTCTCCTCAACACCGCACTATATCATACTTAGGTACACTTGTTGGTGGACTAATTTTGAAGGGACTAAACCTAAAATTTTATAGTTGACAAAATCATGCCATGAGAAAACATCTAAGGATCTAATCATGGGCACAATCTATAGAGGAATATCAAGCAATTGAAATAGTTAGAATATGTTAAATTGTATACACTATAGAGGAATATCAAGCAATTGAAACAATTAGAATATGTTAAATTCTATACTCTATAGAGGAATATCAAGCAATATGAGCACAATCTAGATATAGCATCCTAAAACTCAAAATTCATCTCTCATATCCTTGATCAAAGATTCAATATTAATTTCTAATTTACTAATCTCTATCATAATGTCTCAATGATCAAACTCTACATAAATCCAAATTTGAATAAACTCAAATCCATCTCAACATTTCAATCACTTCTATCTTAAAATATTCATGATCCAATTTACATTAAACCTCTATTTCTTATTAATTTGGGTTATAACTTCATATTGATTGCATATCATCTCATTTCAGTCCTATATAAATTAACTGTATGAATATTTTATTTCTCTAGAAAATTTACTTCAGTTTTTTAAATTATGAAAAATAAATAATTTTAATTTGGTGAAGCGGAAATTATTTTGAAAGTACAAGAATTTTTTTTTTCCGCAATATGCCTTCCAACTGTAACAACTAATAGCGAAAGAAGCTTTAGGTTGGAAAGCTGGAATATTCAGCTGGAGAAGACATTTATGTTATATAATGACCTTCTTAGTAGCCTTTCAGTTATTTCCTATAGGGGCAAACAGCTATTAGCCAATGTAGCCATATAAATCCACGAAAATAGATGATGGCTTTATTATATATATCCTTATTAGCCGTCTGTATCTGGAGTCTTCAGACGGTTGGTGGCTTGTTACCCTTAAAATAAAATGGCCCGGTAATTACAATGCACATCTCCCCTTATTTAAGGCCACAATAGATGTACAAACACTCCATGTTTTTGACTTGGTTGTCTTAGCAGCAAAAATGGCCAGGGGAATAATGTTTGCAAGCAATTGTTTTGTAATGTTAATGGTGATGATAATTTCTGGTGTGGGCATATTGGTTTCAGCAGGCTGCTTTTAAACATCATTCACTTCAATAATCAAAAGTTAATTTTGACCAAAAAAAGACAGGACAAATATTTACCACTTTTTGTAAAATTGTTATTGACTGTTTGACCATTGAAGTGGATGATATTTAAGTAGAGCAGTGCCAACCTTAAATACAGTCATAGGGCCATCAAACTTTTAGCCTATGGAAACCAAATAAAAATAAACAAGTGCCCTTGTAGTGTTGTTATTATAGTATTTTTTAGTTGTAATTTTTGTTGTTGATTAGCTATTAGTTGTATATAGTATTTGTTTAGTTGTAATTTTTTGTTGATTAGGTATTGGTTGTATAGACAAATTGCATTCTAATAATTGAAAAAATAATTTTTGAAGAGCATTGAGATGTCTTGGATAAATAAAATTGAAATCTCAAAAATAATCTAATTTAGTAAAAATAAAATAGGACTAAAATATTTGCTTCACTATAAAACTAAACTTTACAAAGCCTATTAAATAACACAAATATTTCCTATTAAAATATTTGCCTAACATATTAAAATGTAATAATATTGAATACTATTACAATTTAAAATGCATTAAAATATTGTAAGTTTGAAGAATAATTACACAATATAATAACAATAACATATTCATATTTATATCACTATAGTATTTTAGTCACTTAAATTTTTGTTTAAATAATAATAGTAAGTACGTTTAGTCTAATATTGTGGTTTAGTAATATTTTTTATAAAGATAAAGAATTGTTTATCATTTCAAATTTGTAACTATTATATTTCCAAAACTAAATTTACAAGGAAAAATATATGTGAAGTCATTTTGAAATGTCTTGGGTTGATAAAATTGAAATCTCAAAAATAATTTAATTTGGTAAAAATAAAATAGCACTAAAATATTTACTTAGCTATCAAACTAAACTTTACAAAGCATATTAAAAAATGTAATAACATGGCCAAATATTTTTCATAGATTTTGAAATTTTTAGTAAGTAAAATTGAAATATTAGATTTTTAACTTCTGAGTAAATAAAATTGAAATCCTAAATTTTTAATTCTTGAGAAAATAAAATTGAAATCTCAAAAATAATTTAATTTCATAAAATAAAATGTGTAGAACCCTAACCCTAGTTGGGTGTGGAGAGATTTGAAATGTTTGCCTAACATATTAAAATGTAATAATATTAAACACTATTACAATTTAAAATGTATTAAAATATTGTAAGTTTGAAGAATAATTACACAATATAATAACAATAACATATTCATATTTAGATACTACAGTATTTTATCTTAGTCACTTAATTTAATTTTTTGTTTAAGTAATAATAGATATTGTTTATTATTTCAAATTTGTAACTATTATATTTCTAGAACTAAGGAAAAATTTATGTGAACTATTTTTTATGATACTATAGATTTTTAACTTTTTAGTAAATAAAATTAAAATAATAGATTTTTAACTCTTCAGTAAATAAAATTGAAATCCTAAAAATAATCTAATTTTATAAAATAAAATGTGTAGAACCCTATATTTCTAATAGTATTATTAATATTATAAGTTTGTCAAAGTTGTAGATTTGAAGAATAAAATAAAAAATGTAACAAATATTTTTTTGATACTGTAGATTTTTAACTTTTGACTAGATAAAATTAAAATCCTAAATTTTTAACTCTTAGACTAAATAAAATTGAAATCTAAAAAATAATCTAATTTCATAAAATAAAATGTGTACAACCCTAACCCTAGTTGGGTGTTGAGAGATTTGAAATGTCTGCCTAATATATTAAAATGTAATAATATTGAATACTATTACAATTTAAAATGCATTAAAATATTGTAAGTTTGAAGAATAATTACACAATATAATAACAATAACATATTCATATTTAGATCCCTACATTATTTTATCTTAGTCACTTAATTTTTGTTTAAGTATTAATAGTAAGTAAATTGTTTATCATTTCAAATTTGTAACTATTATAGAGGAAAAATTATGTGAACTCATTTTGAAATGTCCTCGGTAAATAAAATTGAAATCTCAAAAATAATTTATTTTGGTAAAAATAAAATAGTACTAAAATATTTACTTAGCTATAAAACTAAACTTTACAAAGCCTATTAAATAACACAAATATTTCCTTGAATATTTGTATTATGTGGAAAGCCTTGGCCCTAGTTGAGTGTATAGAGATTTGAAATGTCTGCTTAAAATATTAAAATGTAATAATATTAATACTATGATTATTTAAAATGCATTAAAATATTGTGTTTGAAGAATAAATAAAAAATGTAATAAAAATATTTTTCATGATACTGTAGATTTATAACTTTGAAATAAAATTCAACTACTAGATTTTTAACTTTTGAGTAAATAACTTTGTCCCTTTGACAAAAAGTAATTTTTATGTTTAGCTGAAACAAAAAATTAAATTCATAAAAATTGATGATTCTTCCCTCTCATATGACTATCCATTTAGGCATGACTTAACTAGTGGGAGACAAAATTTGTGTTCATACCACATCCTTCCCTCAAACCAAAATTCTCTTTGCATTTATAACTTTTTGTTGCACTCTCCGACAATCCTAGAGAAGAGGTCATTTTTTTCAGCCAATGACAATACAAAGAAATCAATTTTCAATAATTTTTTGTTAAAAATTTATCATCTTGACATAGAAAAAGTACAAATTTAAATCAAATTTGCCCGACAAGAAAAATAATCCTGTCTTTTAATTGGTTTACAATCAATAGATTAATAACTAGATAAGTGTAAACTCATTGCAATAGTACTGGACGAAGGCAAGTACTAATAAGGAGACATACAAATTCTCAATCTTCTAGTGTCTTGTCTTTAATTTGTGATGCTTTGATATTATTTTTAACTATATATTATTTTCCCTCTTTAATGTATGTGCTGGCTTAAAATTAATGTTCTCATAGTTGTGACAGCATGTGAACTGGTTTTGATATAGGTATGCTGGCATCAAAGTTTATTTAACCAATATAATACTCTTAATGCTAATAATAAAAAAATTAAAATTAATAAAATTAATTATAATCATATTTTCACAATGTTAAAATTAATAATAAAAATTATTAGTTAATATAATAGTGTTGGATGAAAATAAATATACAGTAAAAGTAAAAAAGTATAGGTGAAAAATATATGTAAAATTAAAACTTATAACAAATCTAAAAATATATAATCTTTGATGTAAATGAAAAAATATTGAATTAAATCTTTAAAATATTTGTAAAATCAAATCTCTTTTGTCTTCCTGGTTTCTTTGGGCTCTTATCAAGATTGAGTTTCTAAAGGCTCTGTCCTATTTATTTTTCCTTGCTTTGCCGCTTCCCTGTCCGCTCCCTGTTGTTTCCTCTTTCTCACTTGCCTCACTTCTGACTAAAGTTGGCGATGGTGGATACGCGACTGAACAAGAGGCTATTCTTCCCTGCCCTTGATTGGGAACTAGTGATACAGGGGTGAGTGAAGGCAATTGACCTCATGACCCTTATCGACTCTGACTGCACTCTTTCTCAGCTTGCAGTCCGGAATATCGTGGGTCATGCCTAGATCAGAGGTTTCGAGGGACGCGTGTTAAACTATTCAGATATTGTCTCAGCTTCTTTCCAACATAATGGATCTGGTAATGGACGGTGATTATGTGCACTCCCTTGCAGCAGGTTTGTTCTTTAAGAACATTTACACAGTGGAAAGATGGGAGGCGGCAGTGTCTAATTACCGCATGGAGGAAGGTGACGCTCTCATTGGAGGGCTCTTTAATCTTACAACTCTACGAAATTTTCCTCAACAGCAGGTCATTTACAGAGCTATGCAGTCTAGTATCAAATCCCTTTGCAATGAGGATTTAGATGATGCCCTACGAGCTTACTATTTTTTTTTCTCCAAGAAAAGATGTGAACGTATAAGGGATGTCTTCACAGCCATTCGATTCCTCAGAGTGCATGCATCTGACATGGCCCTGGGGATGCCCTTTTATGCTCTGCCGGATTTGGAGGAAGGGGATCAGTCAGCGGCCACAGTGGACCTGGAGGAAAGGGCTCTTCCGGCTGCTCCGCCAGCGGCTTAAGGTATGTTGGAGGGTTGGCGATGGTGGGGTGTTTCGTTGTTTTTCTGTCTTTGGCTCTGTCTTGCTTGGTGGTGCTGGCTTCATCTTTCAGAGGTGGTTGGTGGTCGGGGTTTAGCGTGTGTAATGGTAGATTTATCTACTATTTTTTTTTATGTTTTCCTATATCATGATTTATCTGGTCTGGTCAAGACCCTGATATGTAATTTTTGTTTATCTTTCTGCATTACGAATGTTGCAGCTATGTAAAACTCTTCTCCCTTAATTTACGGGTACTCCGTCACCTTTTTTTTTAAAAAAAAAAAAATCTTTAAAAGGATTAAAACACATATCTTTTGATGAATTTTTCTCTTTTGATGAATTTAATTATAGAAAAGTATATTTTCTATTTTTTTCGCCACCAAGACGAATTTTTTTTAATGTATGGTCCATTTAGAGGCTTAATAAATCTACTTTTAAATTTTATGTAAGAATATATAAATATCAACACACATATAAATAAACAAACAAATATATTATATATATCCATAGCCTTTTATATACAAATTACTATGGCTCTTTTTATAGCCTAAATATAACGTAAAAACTAAATCTTCTAACAAGGATGTTAAACTCCTATTGATCTACCACTACAACATTGATCTTACTTTTTATTTTTCTAAATAAAAAGAGAACTAGTTTTTTTTTACCAATTATTTAGCAACTCTTTATTAGTATAATCTATAATTTTTGAGCTTGTATGACAGATCAATTAAAATTGAGAATTTATATCTTAATATTTGCATTCATTCATGTTGATATATTCCCATACAATAAAGTTTATAATTGACATAGTATCATATCACTCTGCTTAAACATCACAAAATTTTATTCCTAGGCCCTATTAAAAAGTGGTAAATAGTAGTCTTACTTTTATTTATCAAAATTTACCTTTGACTAACCATTCAACTGGTGATATTTAACTAGTATATTTATATTTTTTAAAATATATCTAAAGTACCATGAGGGATATCAGAAAAAACATAGCTAGCTTCGAGGAACTATAGAGCCAATGCAATTAGAAAAATCAACTTGACTCAGCATAGGGAATCACTACTTAATGCTCGTAGGGAATCACAATTTAATGATGAACTAATAGTTCATGTATTTTTTTATTTATAATATAAAACATTAAACGATATTTAAGATTTTTTATTAAAAAACTTATTATATTTTAAATCACGTATTTTTTTTAATAGTTGAATTGGGCTTTAGGAGCCACATTACATATAAAAACTAAAAAACAAATTGCATGAGCCTATCATATCTTACCATAACAAAGTCTTTAGAAAACCAATTTATTTATCTATCACTAGTGAACATATGCAAATTAAATAGATAGTTTCAACCTTCACCATCCTCTTCAATGGTTTCTTCATCTGAGCTCTCTCTTTCTACCTCATTGGCCTATTCCACTCCATCAGCACTAGAAATCCTAAACATTATCTTCAAGAATTCTAAACCCCACCTTGCTTCATTCCTTCTCTCCTCCTCTCAAACACCCACCACTGGAATCACAAAAGGAATCCAAGGGCCATTATAGGTCGGTAAAATTGCAAGCCATATTCCCTTGTGGGATGGAATCCCAAACCAAGAATCATCATGTCAAGGATCTCATATAGGTCTACTCTCCATTCTGCCCTTATTAATACAATTGCAATCTCCTTGATACAATCCTTAGACTCCCCTAGATCTGTTACATCCCCAATTTTTGTCTTTCTATACTATTTACTTTTACTTGAACATAAGTAAATATACTATGATGCTTGGATCAATGACAAGGAAAGACATTGAGTATATTGAATGTCATTTATGAAATTATGGAAATGAATATGTTATTGTCAATTTAATATTGCATTATGAGATCTGGTTTATTATTTGAGTAATGATGCACTGATCATAATTTGTTGGTTACAAGTTTGATACAGGATTACAGGTTTTCAGATGACTCTCAGAGAGAGAGAAAGAGAGAGACCTCAGGTTACGAGTGATGATTTGCCAAATGAGTGTTAGTGTTTAACAAAAATGTGAACCAGTATCGTAAGAGGTAAGTCTTGTCTTGTCAGTTTACTTTTGAACCCAATCGACAGGTAGTTGATATCCTATGAATCTTTTCAAGTTGTAGTGTGTCAACATAGTCGTTTATGAAGTAAAAAACATCATGAAAGTAAGAACTATGACCATTTACTATAACATAAA
The DNA here is from genome assembly GCA_027924645.1 of Cunninghamia lanceolata. Lineage (NCBI taxonomy): Eukaryota > Viridiplantae > Streptophyta > Pinopsida > Cupressales > Cupressaceae > Cunninghamia > Cunninghamia lanceolata. The sequence continues at coordinate 2,909,953 of BSBN01000892.1, forward strand.
CATTATGATGTATTGTCATAAAATGGTTGTGTTATTACTTTTGAGTCACTTAAGATTTTATTGTTGACATTTAACATCAAATAACAATCTCGTTACAATAACTTGACATGATTTATCGAGAGACTGTGTAGGGGAGACAAGCTCGACCCTTCCATAGTATTCGTAAGTCTTTCAATTTAATTGTTATTATCATATTTTGATCAAGGCATAAACTATCACTTAAGATTGGTGCCATGTTGAACCATAGTTATGTGTATAAACAAATATATATGTAATTATAAATAGAGGATAATACCTTTTGGTTGTTGATAGAACTTACTCACTTGAGCAGCCATAGGTATATATCTTGGAGTGCTTTCATTGTAAATAAATAGTGGATCGAATCACTCTTAATGATTATTAAATAATCAAAGATGGTTTAAATGTTTTATCGGCCTTTTAGAAGAGGAGTGGTGGTTATGTTAACCACATTTTGTTGAGCTTCCACAAAGGACGTTCTCATCATCGACAATGATGAGATTTACATTTTATTAGCTATCGGTTGAAACTGAATCATCATCAAACTGCTCTATATTTATTTTCCTTTCCAAACTGTAAAGAGTGGAAATGGAAGAGGGGTGACTCATTATGAGTATTGCTGAGTCTTTATAGCCATGAGGGAGTTAAGTCGTTGGCGGCATCATGGAGTGATATGCTATTTTTGCATAGTCACTATCATTGGGATAGGAGATTGAAGTAGGCAGTGTGCACGGTGAGCAGAAGGATAATGAGTTAGAGAAAGGAAAGAATGTAGTCTATCTTTGACAACCACAGTAGAATTCTCTTCTGTAAATCTTCCTTAGTTTAGACCACCGCAACTAGGTATTAGTCTTGCATTCTATTCGTTGACAGATAATGAATAATCGCATGTTTATTATGACCATTGCATTGACTAGTTAAGGGTAAACACTTATGCCTATATAGCTTATTCCTTAAGCTCATTGTATTTGTTAAAAAAACAAGGAGAGCCGACTATGTTGAATAGGATATGGAGTCATTGAAAGGTTATTTAGTTAACTTAGTAAAAGAAAACAAAGAGCATCAATTTAGTCTGCAAAGGCCAATGCAAGCTTTTACAATGAAGTCTTTTTCATTATCAAACTAGGTCAACAATATATGTATTGTCTTTAAAATAATAAACAGACCAATCATTTGAAGGAAGCTATCATAGTTTTCTAGAGTCTAGTAAACCAGTCGCTCTATTGAATGAGATATCATTATGAAACAAGTGTATAATTATGTATTTAACTCTCCTTAAGATTAGTGTAAATGATACTTGATAGAAAAACTTACTAGCTATGAGTAGTATGGTTCATAGTATTAAATGGAGATATTATCTTTTAGAAACCATTCTTGGTTTAATTTGTATACATTTGTCAAAAATGTTTCCTTATCAAAAGAACCTAGATTCGTGATGATCTATGATAACTATGCTAAAACCTATTGACTAGTAGAAGAACTAGCGATAGTTTGGAAGATGGGATGAATGTCATATGACCATCCCTAAAGTCTATTCTATTATTCTTGATGAGTATAGCATTAAAGTAAACCATTATGATGGAATCGACTAAGTCTATATAGAAATAACTTTGTATAGAATCACATATGAGTATATAAGAATTAATGGTCAATGACATCACATGAGGGTAATTGAAAGCATTCATAATCCTTTTGTATAGGAGTTATTATCTATTACAAAACCATAGTATTCTTAACCTTGGTTGAGTTACACCAAAGGTCATTTATAAACCTCAGTCTTAAAGTTATGAGATGGGGTTATTGTGATATAATGGATTATTCATGGGTAAAATAAAACCCTAGTTTATCCTAGAAGGGTTAAAGATTATATGTTGACACCTTTATGGTTATAACCTGTTTTAGCTATTTTATGGGGGTAGGCATTAAGCGTCGAGAACCCTAAATAATAATTTTTTCTTTTATCTTATTGAAAAGAGATTTGTTAATAGTCGATAATATTTAACCTTAGGTATAGAAACCTATTTGTTTGGTTACAAGTTGAATTGAGATATAAGTCATAAGCCTTGTCTTTTGTAAGCATGCAAGAGGTAGCATTAAATCGATAGTCAAACATAAAGTTTATTATACCTTTTTAGTCACAACTTCACTTAGCTATTACTTGTCAATAAGTGATGAATATCAAATGTTACAAAGATGCAAAGAGATACCCTAGAATAAGTAGTCATTCCATAAGGTCTATGGAGTAATGACAGTGTCTTGTAAATCCACCTAAGTCAGAAAGACTAGATTTAAGTTAGATAAAACTCTTTAGTTAAACCTTAACTTCACCAAATAAGATAATTATTTATATTAAATTGTTGTGATCATTATATAGATCATGATTGAAGGGACAAGTACCCTAGCTATGATTATTTATTCTTACTCGTAAGAAAGGAAATAATTTCCTAGACTATGATGTTTAACCTGGGTAAGGTAGACATCTTAGTCATTATAAATCGATTTAAAATTCTTATGAATTGATAAGTCATGGATCTTGGGTATTGTAATGACGCAATGAGAATCCATTTAAAGAAAGGTAGTCGATAAGGTCTATGGAATATAGACAGTGAATGAAAACTTGTCTAGGTCAGGAAGACTAAAAATATTGAAGTTGTCAAGACTATTTAGTTATACGTAACTGACCAAATCAACTATAGGAATATGATAGTATCCATGTCGAGTCAGGGTGGGTAATAATTTCGACAATGTTCATTGCAAATGTCAATTTATATTGAGACTATGGCCATAGTAATGCATATGTCTCTATATGCATTGTTGGTTCACTGTATCTGAATTACACAACCTATCAGGAATCATACTTAGCTAGAGGGTATCTAGGGTTGTATGATTGATAGAGTTTTGTAGGATACAATACTATGTACTCAGTAAGGCAACTTACCACTTGTCACCTTTGGTCTATATTCCTCGTGAAGGGTAGGGCCAATTCCTATGTGGAAGATGTGTGGGAGACCGTCGGTCTATGGATTGAGGTAAAGCACTAGGAAGATGCTCTCTCTCTCTCTAGTAGAAGACATGTCGAGGCTTGTGATAAAGATGTTAGACTTTTGGATGCAGTATATCTTTGAGACTTGTGTTTATTGAGATTATGTAAAACATTATCTAATGTAGATATTTGTAATTGTAAAGACATAATGTCACTTTTGTATATTATATAATGTTGCTTACTTTAGGATAGAAATCTTGCAATTTGTTATTACTTGATTATATGTTAAATAAAAGAAAAATTTTCTCTCATTTTTACCTTGTTGAATTACTCTATGGTAAATTACTATGTTTTTAGAATTTAGATGTTACATATGGAATCAGAGCTACCAGGTTCAACACTAGGGCTTATGAGTCCACTATGCTAACCTGTAGTCAACATTATGCAGATAGGTAATGCTTGAATTTCTTGTGCCAGAATGGCATGGAGAAGAACCAAGAAAATTGCTAGAAAATCTATTCCACAACATTTGCTTGAATTAGTAGTGAAGAAGGAACCTATCGAGGAAGTGAAACTTAAAGAGCATATTAATTACAGCAAGGGTGCATGGCTGGAGGATTTAGAGACTTTTTCTGATGCACTTAAGCGTATTCATCTGGAAAGAAAACAACGTTTTGAACTAGCCAAGAATCTTACTATTTCTACGTGTGTAGTTAAACCTTGTAAACTATAGTCAAGTTATGACATGTCATTTGGAAAAAACTACGATGCTTGTGTTTTAGGAAAAGAGGTGTTGGAGGAGTACCTGTGTGTACATCCATCCTCTAAGTTTGTTTAGTTGGAAGATTGTTAAATCGACAGTGACATGTAGTCTTGTCGTATCAACTATATAAATAAGGATGTGGTTAATCCTAAATAAATTATAATATAGATGAGAATGTTTTGTATCAATCTATTGATTGTTATGAGATAAATATGTTTGATGTTTTGAGTCACATTAGATTCAGAAAAACTATTAGATACCCTATTTTCTAACATGAGAGAAAAAAAAGACATGTTTCATACAAGAACAAACTAGGATGAGAGTCTAAAAGAAAATAAACCACCAATTAATCTCTTGGACAAATTGGAGCAATCCTAACCATGTTTGTAAAAACCAAGAAGATACCAGGTATTTTTGGAAAAGAGAGTAAGAGATTAAGGAAAATCACCAAGAATATAGTGTGAGTAATGAAAATCTTGAAACTATGGACCCTAAAAGGAATCAAAGGATAGGATTGCCTTACAACTTTCCTAGATATGAAGAAAGTCATTCCACCAAAGTTAATGGAATAGGTGATTGGAGAAACTAAAAATTTTATTCCTCCTAGAGTTTTGGGATAAGTTACCTAGAAAAGTACCTTGCTATATGACAACTACAAAATTAATGGAAACAAAAGCCCCATTAAAAGAATTATTGGCTAAAGGTTTGATTAGATCCAGTATCTCACCTTGGGATGCACTAGTTATCATTGCCAAGAAAAAGGACATAACTCTGTAATTGTGTATTTAGTATTGTATTGTCATTAAAGCAATGATAAAGAACAAATATCTTTCACCACTTATTGATGACCTCTTTGATTAGATGTGTGGAGCTGCTATATTTTCAAAGATTGATTGGCAATCAATATATCATCAGTCAAGATTGAAGGATGAGGATACCCATAAAACATTTTTTTGGACAAAAAATGGGCACTATGAGTTTGCAGTGTTGCCTTTTAGAGTTACAAATACTTCTATCGTATTCATAAATCTCATGAACACTTTGTTTAGAGATTGTTTAGACAAGTTTGTTCTACCCTTTCTGGAAGATATACTTATTTATTCTAAGAATGAAGGAGAACATTACCAACATGTGCAAGTGGTTCTACAATGGTTAAGGGAAGCGGTTTTTAGAGAACAGAGTACTTGATGCTCTGATTCTGAGGGGATATGTTTCTTCAATTATCACTATACATGCAAAATTTAAAGATTAAGTGTTGCAAAATTTATTAGGTGAGGAGTATTATGAGTAAGTCAAGCAAGCTCTTATGGTAAATCCTAAAGATTCAAGGTATGATAGGTTTCATTTTGAGTGTGATAGATTATTGAGTTTTAGAGGAAGAATACATGTTTCTAATTCTACAGAATTAAGAAAACTAGTGTGGAAAGAAGTTCATATCGCACCATACCCAGGACATCCAAGGGTAACCAACTACCAACAAATGTAAAACCTCTTTAATGCTAGAAAGCAATGAAGAATGATGCTACAAAATTTGTAGCAAGTTGTTTGGAGTACTTGAGGCTAAAAATAGAACATCAACACCCTGCAGGATTGTTGTATCCACATGATGTACCAGAGTGGAAAAGGCAAGTTTTAGTATGGATTTTGTCCAAGGTCTTCCTATGTATAGGAATCGACATAATGCCATTTTAGTCATGGTTGATAAACTCACAAAGGTAGCACATTTTATACTAGGGAATTTAACTGATGAAGAACCAGTGTTAGCTCACAAATTTGTGCAAGAGAAGTTTAGATTGCATGGTTTCCCTAAAAAGATTATCTTAGATAGAGATGTGCATGTAACATTGAGGTTTTGGCAAACTTTGTTCTCTATGCTAAGGACTAAATTTAATAACAGTACAACTTATCATCTTGAGAATAGATGGTTAATCTAAGAGAGTTAACTAGGTTTTGGAAGATTTGTAACAAATGTATTGCATGGATCAACAATATAAGTGGGGAGACTACTTATCACTTGTGAAATTTTCAACAATCCCTTACTTTTTGCTATTAAGATGACTCCATTTGAAACATTGGACCAAAAAAGATACTGAACTTCTATAAGCTAGGTAAGATAGAAGATAGGATTAGCATTAGTGCATAAATGTTATTATAAATGGATGAAAAGATTTAGCTAATCAGAAAAGATCAGTGGAAATTGATAATAAATAGAAAAGTTACATTTATGTTAAGCATACACTAAGACAATTCTCAGTTAGAGAAGAAAAGCTCTTTTGAGGGTCAAACGCCAGAAAAAGTTTCATAAAGTATGGAATGTATTCCAAACCAGTTCCTAACTATAAAGGACTCTTCTAAATTTTTAAAGATTATCAAATATATTGATTACAAGAATCAATCTATTACCAGTTATTGCTAGGAGGCATAATTCTTCTTGTGATTCATATATGAAAAATATATTTATGTAATATATGAATATTATCTTCTAAGAATGTTTTACAAAGTATAGAACCTAGGAATGGTTATGATCTAGGTTCTTAAATGCTTGAGGTTTGCAAACACTGCTTGTGTAACATAGAGGTCTTGCAGTGCAAGGTCCAATAGGATCAATATGATGAGGAAAATGCTACATGGGAGGATTACTATGAATTTTACCAAATGTTTCTTCATTTATTTAATGTTGTTACCAATTGAAAACAATGAACTTATTTTTTTTCAATTGCATTTTGATACTTTATATCATCAAGGATGATGAATCTTTAGGGGAAGGATATGTTACATCCCCAATTTTTGTCTTGCTATACTTTTTACTTTTATTTGGACATAAGTAAATCTATTATGATGTTTGGATCAATGACAAGGAAAGACATAGATTATATTGAATGTCATTTATGAAATTATGGAAATGAATATGTTATTGTCAATTTAATATTGCATTATGAGATTTGGTTTATTATTTAAGTAATGATGCATTGATCATAATTTGTTGGTTACAAGTTTGATACAGGATTACAGGTTTTCAGATGACTCACGGAGAGAGAGAGAGAGAGAGAGAGAGAGAGAGAGAGAGAGAGAGAGACCTTAGGTTACGAATGATGATTTGCCAAATGAGTATTAGTGTTTAACGAAAATGTGAACCAATGTTGTAAGAAGTAAGTCTTGTCTTGTTAGTTTACTTTTGAACCCAATCGATAGGTAGTCAATATCCTTCAAATCTTTTCAAGTCGTAGTGTGTCAATATATTCGTTTGTGAAGTAAAAACATCGTCAGAGTAAGAACTGGGTAAAAGCACAAAGCTGTGTCACACTTTTATAAAGGAAATAGTCAACGCTAATCCAATTTTTAAACTTGAATCACTAAAAAGTGACATATATGTTTTAAATTTTGAAATGATGTTAACTAATAAAATATTTATTTTTTTAGTATATTTTATGTTATTATTTTTTGAAAAAAATTAAAAAATTACTTGAATATAATTATTAATAAATTGAAACTATGATTTAGTTGCTGATAAAATGCTGAAAAATGAAGTTACATTAGACATCAATCTTTATATAGTAAATTTTATTTTATTTTCTTCGATTTTTTTGTGTGTATTTATAACTTGAAACTTTAGTGCATGGATATATATTTTTTTAAATAAATAATAAAATGTGTGTGTACTAAAATGTAGTTGTTTCTATTCGACACCAACTTTCATATTAACTCTTTATTTAAAATAGAAAAAAAATTATAGCATCTTGATATAGATTCTTTTTTCTAGTGCATCATATTTTTTTCAAATTTTTAATAAGTTTTACTATTTTTCCTTGACATGGTAATCGATCTAATGTTTTGTACTGATAACCTACTTTTAGTAAAAATAGAAAGGAAAATATAAATAATAATTAAACTATTAAAATATATATTTTTTAAAACTAAACTTATAGATCTACAAAAGGGTATTTTATATTTTTTAAAAAATGTTATTTACATGAGTAAAAGTTGTTAAAATATCAAGTTTTTCAAACAATTTTATTTTTTGGTAAATTGGCCTCATAGTGGTGCTCCATACACATTTAGCCAACAATTTTAGTTGGAAAAGTTGTGGACATATCTAACTTAGCTAGAATGAATCTTACAAGATCATATGTTTGACCAAAATTGATTTTTAGTTAGAAATACTTAAAATTCACTTGTGCTAATAAGTCAGCTAAAAGTGTAACACAACTTTGTGCATTTACCCAACTATGACCATTTACATATAACGTAAATGTTATGATGCCATTGTTGTAAAATGGTTGTGTTATTACTTTTGAGTCACTTAAGATTTTATTGTCAACTTTTAATGTTAGTTCAATCTCGTCATGATAAGTTGACATGATTTATCGAGAGACTGTGTAGGGGAGACAAGCTCGACCCTTCCATAGTATTCATAAGTCTTTCGATTTAATTGTTATTATTGTATTTTGATCAAGGCATAAACTATCACTTAAGATAGGTGCCATGTTGAACCATATTTATGTGTATAAACACACACACACACACACACACACACATATATATACACCTTTTGGTTGTTGATAGAACTTACTCACTTGAGTAGCCATAGGCATATATCTTGGAGTGCTTTCATTGTAAATAAATAGTGGATTGAATCACTCTTTGTGATTAATAAATGCATGATGGTTTAAATGTTTTGTTGGCCTTTTAGAAGAGGAGTGGTGGTTATGTTAACCACATTTCGCTGAGCTTCCACAAAGGACGTTCTCATCGTCGACATATGAAGAGATTTGTATTGTATTAGCTATCGGTTGAAACTAAATCATCATCAAACTGTTATGTATTTATTTTTCTTTCCAAACTATAAAGAGTGGAAATGGAAGAGGAGTGACTCATTGTGAGTCTTGCAGAGTCCTTATAGCCACGAGGGAGTTAAGTCATTGGTGGCATCATGGAGTGATATGCTACTTTTGCATAGTCATTATCATTGGGATAGGAGATTGAAGTAGGTAGTGTGCGTGGTGATCAGAAGGATAATGAATTAGAGAAAGGAAAGAACGTAGTCTATTTTAGATGAACACAATAGAATTCTCTTCTGCAAATCTTCCTCAATTTAGACTGCCGCAACTAGGTATTAATCATGCATTCTATGCATTGATAGGTAATGAATAATTGCATGTTTATTATGGTCATTGCATTTGAATGGTTAAGGGTAAACACTTATGCCTATATACCTTATTCCTTAAGTTCATTGTATTTGTTAGAAAAACAAGGAGAGTCGACTGTCTCGTATAGGATATGGAGTCATTGAAAGGCTATTTAGTTAACTTAGTAAAAAACATAGAGAGCATTGATTTAGTCTGCAAAGGCCAATGCAAGCAAGTCTTTTTCGTTATCAAGCTAGGTCGACAATATACTTATTGTCTTTAAAACAATAAACAACCTAATCATTTGAAGGAGGGTATCATAGTTTTCTAGAGTCTAGTAAACCTTTTGCTCTATTGAATGAGCTATCATTATGAAACAAGTCTATTATTTTGTCATAAGATAATTATGTATTTAACTCTCATCGAGATTAGTGTCAATGATACTTGATAGGAAAACTTATCAGCTGTGAGCAATATGGTTCATAGTATTAAATGGAGATATTATCTTTTCGAAACCATTCTTGGTTTAATTTCTATACATTTGTCAAAAACATTTCCTTATCAAAAGAACTTAAATTCTTGATGATCTATGATAACTATGCTAAAACCTATTGACTAGTAGAAGAACTAGGGATAGTTTGGAAAATGGGATAAATGTCGTAGGACCATCCTTAAAGTCTATTCTATTATTCTTGATGAGTATAGCATTATAGTAAACCATTATGATGGAATAGACTAAGTCTATCTAGAAATGACTTTGTATAGAATCACATATGAGTATATAAGAAGTGATGGTTAATGACATCACGTGAGGGTAATTGAAAGTATTCGTATTCCTTTTGTATAGGAGTTATTGTCTATTACAAAACAATAGTAAATTCTTAACCTTGGTTGAGTTAAACTAAAGGTCATTTATAAACCTCAGTCTTGAAGTTGTGAGATACGGTTATTGTGATATAAATGGATTATTCATGGGTAAAATAAAACTCTAGTTTATCCTAGAAGGGTTAAAGATTATATGATGACACCTTTCTGGTTATAAACTATTTTAGCTATTTTATAGGGGTAGTCATTAAGGGTCGAGAACCCTAAATAATAAATGTTTCTTTTATCTTATTGAAAAGAGATTTGTTAATAGTTGATAATATTTAACCTTCGGTAGAGAAACCTATTTGTTTGTTTACAAGTCAACTTGAGATATAAGTCATAAGCCTCATGTTTTGCAAGCATGCAAGAGGTACCATTAAATGGATAGTCAAACATAAAGTTTATTATATCTTTTTAGTCACAACATCCCTTAGCTATTACTTGTCAATAAGTGATCAATCTCAAATGCTGCAAAGATGCAAAGAGATACCCTAGAATAAATAGTCATTCCATAAGGTCTATGGCATAATGATAGTGTCTTGTGAATCCACCTAAGTTAGAAAGACTAGATTTGAGTTAGATAAAACTTTTTAGTTAAACCTTAACTTGACCAAATAAGATAATTATTTATATTAAACTGTTGTGATCATTATATAGATCGTGATTGAAGGGACAAGTACCCTAGCTATGATTATTTATTCTTACTTGTAAGAAAGAAAATAATTTCCTAGACTATGATGTTTAACCTGGGTAAGGTAACCATCTTAATCATTATAAATTGATTTTAAATTATTATCAATTGATAAGTATTGGATCTTGGGTATTGTAATGACGCAATGAGAATCCTTGTAAAGAAAGGTAGTCGATAAGGTCTATGGAATATAGAAAGTGAATGAAAACTTGTCTAGGTTAGGAAGACTAAAAATATTGAAGTTGTCAAGACTATATAGTTATACGTAACCGACCAAGTCAACTATAGGAATATGATAGTATCCAAGTCAAGTTAGGGTGGGTGAATATTACAACAATGTTCATTGTGAATGTAAATTTATATTGAAACCATGGCCATAGTAATGCATATGTCTCTGCATGCATTGTCAGTTCACTGTATCTAGATTGCACAACATATCGGGAATCATACTTAGCTAGAGGGTATCTAGGGTTGTATGATTGATAGAGTTGTGTAGGATACAACAATATGTACTTGGTAAGGCAAATTACCACTGGACACCTTTGGTCTATATTCCTCGTGAAGGGTAGGGCCAATTCCTATGTAGAAGATGTGTGGGAGACCGCTGGTTTGTGGATGGAGGTAAAGCACTGGGAAGATGCTCTCTCTCTCTCTAGCAAAAGGCATGCTGAGGCTTGTAATAAAGATGTCAGACTTTTGGATGTAGTATATCTTTGAGACTTGTGGTTATTGAGATTATGTAAAACATTATCTAATGCAGGTATTTGTAATTGTAAAGACATAGTGTCACCTTTGTATATTATATTATTTTGCTTACTTCAGGATAGAAATCTTGTAATTTATTATTACTTGATTATATGTTAAATAAAAGAAAAAATTCCTCTCATTTTTACTTTGTTGAATTACTCTATGGTAAATTACTATGTTTTTTGAATTTGGATGTTACAAGATCAAACAAAACTGCTAAATGTACTGATGCTTATTCTAAGTTTACACAATATTTCTTTTCTATATTAAAAAAAAAAAGAGCCAAGAACCATACCAACAATGTGAAGCCCAACGAATAACTTGATTTTAAACACTTTCTTCAATCTTTTTTTTGAAATGTCTCCATTGAATGCCATTTGTCATATTTTACCCTACAACCAAATAGTCGAATCCATATTTGCAATGCGTTTATCTCCTCTCAAGCCAAGCCCTATACCTTCATCTGCCATGGCATTTATAACAAATTGAATGATCAATAAGGCCATGAAGGACTGATTCAAGTTCCTCCCACAAGCTAAGGTTCTAACTCACGCCATCATCTTTCTCTGATGCACTCATAATAAAAATTTGAGATGAAGTGAATTCATAGAGATTAATTGCCAAATAAATCTATCAATACCACCACTTAACATTATTAACTTGATTTCCTTCCACTTGTCTTGTCTGTTTGTCAACCATGTGTTAATAAGACTTGGATGACTAATGCAATGACTGTCCCCTTTCCTCCTTATTCATCGTTAACACCTCTTCTTTCTTATAACCTTGTTGTAGAAGGGTCTCCATTTCTGGTATATATTTTAGCCAATCCCTAATTGAGGAACTCACAAACACTTCATCTTTGATTTGGAAAGTCTCATTTGCTATTCTATCTACAACCTTATTGGCCCCCTTGTATACATGGTTTATTTTGAATTCACTGAACTTATCCAATAGTTCCAGGCTTCTAATTAGTAGGTTATTCAACTTCTAGTTTTCCATTTATCTATTAAAGATGACATTTATGGTTAATAGAGACTACCCCTCAATATGGATTCTCCTTGCTCCCATTGCCAAACCTAGCTAAAGACCCATTATCAATGCCTTAAGTTTTGCTTCATTGTTTGATTGGATTCCCCACCCTTTTTGGTGTAGCTCCAACTAATCTACCTTTGTGATATCAAAATATACAACCTGTACTTGCCTCTCTTGGGTTGTCCCTTGAGGCATCATTGAAGTCCACCTTCAACTGTCTTTGTTCCAGTGGTGACCATCTAGTTTCTATCATCTTCTCCTTACTCAGACCCCATTAGCATCTTCTCCATACCAAGACTCCATGAGTAGGGAATATTTTAAATCATGTATTTTAAATGTTAAAAACTTGTTAAAAAACATGAAGTTTAAATATTGTTTTATAAATATAAAAATATTATTAAAAATTAAAGAATATTGAAAGTTTTAAAAAGATTTCTAATTAGTTTTTTTTCTAATTTTTAAAACTATTTTTAATCATTTTAAAATAAGAAAAATGATTAAATATATTAACAACATTAAACATTTTCTAATATAAATATTAAAAATTTATTTTTAATTTTCACCTCTTTTATATTTTTGATTTTTGATTTTGTTTATTTTAGTTTTTTTTTTTTATTATTAGTAAATTTTTAAATTTTTAACATCATTCTAATTAACAAATTCTAAATTCTAAATACAAGAGCTATAGTCTTTTTATATTTTTGAATTTTTTTGGTTTAGTTTAGTTTTTGATTTTCTTTTGGTTTTTGTGGGTAAAGTGTCCAGATTCAATGACGTTAGAAAGTGACTGGGCATTGAAGATCTCATGAAAATGATACCTATTCTTTGAACAAGCAGGCCAACTAATTTTGGCCGCGTAAGAGTCTGTTTTATCTTAGTGTTTATCCTGGCTATGGTGGCTTCCCCTGCCATTATAGGGTTGCTTGCTCCCTTGTTTTGTTCTCCTATCTTTGATAAAAGTCCTTATCTTTTGTTGTCAGCTGAGAGTGGAGGTCCCTGGGCTATTTCTCTGTCACCGTTCTTCGAGCGTCTTTGCTGTCTTTTGGGTTCGGGCTATTTCTCATTCTCTTTGCTCTAGTTATGCTAAGATATTAGTTTTGCGTGGTGGGCTTTCCAGTCCTTTGGCCCACACTCTGTTTCTAGATTTGTTGTAGTTGTTTATTTGGTTGTTCTGCCTTTTTGATCTCTTTTCTGTGTTTTGTGGGGAGGTAAGCTATTAGTTCTTTCCTCTGTATCTCGATAGGGGCCATTCCTATGTTAATAAATTTACAAAATTAAATTAAAAGAGACTATCTTTAGAATAAAATATTTAGTGAAAAATATTATATAAAAGTTATCTAATTTATGCTTGTATTTAGATTTTTTTAGTTTTTTTAGATTTTTAAATTTTAATTTAAATATTTTTTAATTTATTTTAAGTACTTTTAAATATTTGTATATATTCCACATAAGGTAGTATAAATATAAACAATCTTTATCCATTTTTCTAATGAAGTTAAAAAAATTATTCAATCATAAAGACGCCATAGGCCGATTACAAAGGGACAACAATAAAGGAAAACTTATAATGTCCATTGAGCCACTCCATATGAGGAAGGAGATATTTATGATCCTGTTAGAAAAACTGCCAGCGTCTTGCCTGCCAGTCCACTCCAGATCAAGACAAAAACAATACCAATTATGAGAATAAAAAGGTAGCGTGGAAGAGACTATTATTCCCAATTTCGCACATCCATAAATAAGAGGAGACCCAATAGACAAGAGCAACTTGATCATCTATTCCCATAAATATTGCATTATCATTACAATTGGCAAGAATATTGCATTATTATTAAAATTGTCCGTTGTACATCTTTCATAAAAAAAATGTTAATCTAAGAATAAATATTTAATTGTGCTGTATCTTAGAGATGTGGATATCATATAAGTTGGGCATTCTTAGGGGCACCTATATGTTGTACATTGGTTTAAATATTTTATGTGTGTGTCATATTGGAAAAATATTTATATTGGAAAAACTTACTACTAAATATTTAATTTGGGGTCAGGGTTTAGTGAGCTTGTGGTTTTGAAATGGGTGGTTTATGTAATACCACTGAGTGGTTTTGTAAAGATTGTCTTTCATATAAGAAAACACACGAGTAGTCATTGTGGTTGGCTTGTTTGGTACGGTTGTATTTAGCTTCTTTTGTAGGTTGCATATATTATTTGAGAAAACATGGATTGGGATGTGAGGCTACATGGCTTTCATTTGCTTATTCACTTAAAAGAATATAACTAGGGTGCTTGATGCTTCAAAAGTGTTGCATGGAGACTCTCCAAGTGTATTCTAATCTTAATCTTGATATAATACATTGAGTGTTGTAGGTGCTTTTGGAGGTTGGATTATTTCTCTTGAGAGAGTTTTCTCAAGGTATATCTGGTGTTGTCTTGTGGTATGTTTTGTCATTTTTTGTATTGTGGATTCTAAATACTTATTTTGCATTCCTTTCTCTCATGAGAGTTATGTGAAAATGATATATTTTACTACAATTTATAATAATCACCCTGGTTAATATTTTTTTTCCTCATTACCTATCAATTGTTAGAAATGAGGATACAACTACTCAATGGAAATTTGATTCAAATAAGTTTAATGATCTTTAACAGTGTATTGCAGAATGGAGATTGCAACATAATATAAAATATGCAACACAGAAGCCACAAATATGAAAAATGAACACACAATGACACAATGTTTATGTGGATAAAACCCTTTCGGGTAAAAAAAATCCACCAAGAAAGAGGCATAAGTTTGTATTAATCTACAAAAGTGATACAATACATCAACTACACAACTTTCTCCACCAGTCTTCAATTCGACAGCATTCCTGCAACACCTAAGTTCCTGTAAATATTTTATATTACAATGAATACATGGAAAAATACTTATAGAAGTGCTCTCACACCAAAATAGGCATCCACTTTCTCTCCTTGGGAATCTTTAACATGCAAACATTAAATGCCAACTTACAAGCTCCTAACACTTCTCCAAAATTACCCATGCAAATTTGGGTGCCCAAGACTAAAATTGGTCTCTTACAACATCTTATGATGCATCATAACCATAATAGATTCTTCTAGAGAGTATCTTGCCAAGTTGAGCACCTAGAGCTAATACTAACACCTTACAACTATTAATTACCTATCATAAGTTGTCATACCATCATAGAAACTTATGACAACTTACAG
This sequence comes from Cunninghamia lanceolata, assembly GCA_027924645.1. Lineage (NCBI taxonomy): Eukaryota > Viridiplantae > Streptophyta > Pinopsida > Cupressales > Cupressaceae > Cunninghamia > Cunninghamia lanceolata. The sequence continues at coordinate 2,925,411 of BSBN01000892.1, forward strand.
TTGTCATGAATTCTCTTACAATATCTTACCAACTTTATGACAACATGTCATACATGCTAGAAATAGTAGATTCTCCCAAGGTGGCACCTACAGTCATTTACTCATGATTTTTACAATTGCCAATACTAAATGACACTCCATAATTACCGCTGGTGACTCCAGAATTACCACTGCCAGTGAAACTACATCATTCCCTTATGGGTAATTACAAATCACAAATAATAAAATAGAGTAAATACAATATTGGGATTTACAACGTTAAATGGCACCCTATCCCAATATCAGTTACTAATTTAATTGACTAAGGATTTCCTATTTGTTTTAGAAATGCCCACTTCATAAACTTAACAACCAAAGTTGTGGCAACAATTTTTTGCCACAACTCATATACTTGCACTAGAATATGACATGCTCCCAAGATAAGGGTCATCTCTAGACCCAGAAGTAGACCTTGAGGGTTCATTTGTAATGACCCTACCTATATATTCCTTCCTAGAAATCAAAGACTCCATAGTTTATATGCTAATAATAGCAAGGCTTCTTCCTGTACTTGATATGAGATCAATTTGATCTCACTTTTAAATCACAACCATTAGTTGATCTTATGATTCTAATTCAATCCAAACATAGTAGTGTGATAGAAATACATTACGATCAAATGTTAATTTGAGGCTGACATCAATGTATAAACACATACAAAACCACATTGTGACTAACTCATATAAACATCATTTGTTCACACATAGTGATTGGCTCAAGCATACATCAAATATACATAATGTGACTAACACATACCTAAATCGTACACAATTTTGAGTTAACTCATGCAATAACATATGTACAACATTTGACTAGCTTATACATGTGTCACACACAAGGTGACTAGCTCATACATACAACACATATGCACAATGTGAATAGTTCACACATACATCACATATACCTATGTGATTAGATTGTGTAAGAATCACATATATACACTGGTGGTGTATAACCTTTAATCCTAGGCATATACACTTGATTTAACCATAGCTAGGTGTATTTTCTACATGTACTTTGAACTTATCAAAGTTGTTAGCTATTTTGGAGAGGTGTCGACTTGCATCGATACCTCATGCTATCTTTGTGGGTGGTTACTTGCCACCACTTCATGTAGAGGAGTCTTATCCTCATTTGGTGGAGAATCGGGTAGTCACACTTGCCTATTTATATCCACCTCATTTGTGAATACAATTGGTCAATTTAATTTGCAATCTCGTGCTTGTTTGTCTACTCCACAATCTTGGTAGTTTCTATATGGTATCAGCTCGTGTTGTGGTTATCTTCAAGCCGTTTGTTCTCTGCTATGTGATTCACCCCTTCATATGCTATTTTTCACACCGCGAGGTTTTATTTTTGTTTGGTTTTGTTATTCTTTAACTATGCTCTTGTTGTGTTTGTTGTGGAGGTCAAAATACCCACAGAGGGCATTGTTTTGTCATGCCACAAAGAGGCCATAGAATGGCCTACTTCTTCTAAATGCCCTTTAAAGGGCTCGGTATAGGAGACATACATAGGCATCCTTTGCCTTTGTTGAGGAGCTCGGGGCATATTAAGGATAGCTCACATAGGCATGTCTTGTGTGCCTGCATTACGAGCATGCTATGATTTGCAATGCCCATACAAAGGGCTCGACACAAGTCACAGACCAGCATGGTCCAATGGCTCATAAATGCCAATCATTGGGCATGTAGCAAGAAGGTTAGGGTTGAGCATAGATGCCACATAGAGGCGTCACCAATCCATCCCCTAAACAGCATGGAAATCACCCTCACATGCCTCAGTTTCACCCTTCCATATGACCCTCCAACGGCCTCTCAGGTAGAGTGATAGGTGTCATTTTTTATCTAAGTAGGGTTGGCACTATTCATTTTTAAAAGTGTCAAAAATACTGATGTAAGAAACTAGGGGGTGATGTATGCAGGGGAAGGGGGAGTAATTTTTAAAGTTAAGCCCTTGGTCACATGGGGTTTTAGCCCATGGTTGTGCACAACCCAAGGGGGCTTATTTTCCTCCTCATTTCAATTTTTTTTTCTCCCCAACAAATTTGCATGCAAATTGTTTTCCAAAATTGGGAATTTTTATTACTGTGGAAGGATTTTTTGTAAATGCAAAAATTGAAAGAGCTATAACTTTTGCAAATCAACTCGAAATCGAGTGATTCCTTTTGCAAAAGTGCATGGTTTTTCATTTCTAATCTAAATAGTCTAATATTGAATTAAAATTATAGAGTGCCTATTTATGCTATTTTAGGGTGACTTCACACACTCCTCCTATAAAAGTGCCTAACTTGGGGGAAAACACATAATTAAGGGGGGGAATTATATCATCAAAAGGTATAAAATGATGTCAATGCACTAATTTTATAAAGTGTCACTTTAAGGGGGTATTAAGCAAGAGTAATCAAGCATTCATACTTATAAAGTTCCACCTTAAAAACTAAGTTTAAATATGAGTTTAATTTGCAAAACAACTTCACAACTTGAGGGTGAAAATGGAATTTAATGACACCTTCTAAATCCTAAGTCCAAAAATGGAGTCTCAATTCAGTTGCAATGGATCACATGTTACCTTACCAAGAGGTGTTTGTGAGAATCAAACCATGCAATACCTTCAAAATTTTGATGGATGATATCTACTACAAAGTTTGTGGTAAGGGAATTGTAAAGTTAGGAAATGGATTTGTACACAATGTATTTTTAATTCCTAAACTTTTAATGAATCATCTCTCCATATATCAACTCACCTATTCCAAAAAAATAGTTTAGTTTACGCCCACAACAGCTCTAATTAGAGAATCACAAAGTCAAAAACTTGTAGCAGTAGCGAAAGTTTTGGCATTTTGACTGCAGCTTCATTTTTTCACACTTTACATCAGGTGAAGAGGATGTGACTTCAAAGCCTAGTGTTAATTCATAGCTCAACTCAGTTGGTTCTATATAGTAGGTTGATTGAACTCCACTAGCATCTTTGTTTGTAAATACACTCATAGAGTGTCATGTAATTGAATGTGTGTTGCACATAAAGAGAATTGGGAAATTGTACTCACACTGATCTATAAAGTGTAATGGGGGGTTGTAACAATAACAACTATGAATCGCATAGATTCTCATCTCATTCTTATGTGCGCTCAATTTACATCCTTGTTTTTAGTTTTTTTGTATATTTCCTAGACCTACATCCTAGTCTTCATCCCTTGCACACTACCAACTTCAATTAGTTTGCCAAATTCTCTTGGAATTAAGGAAATGATAGAATTTACAAATGTTTTATGCTTTAGGAGTTCCTCATATCTACATCAGAACCATCATCTTTTGGGGAGGCTATCTAAGCCTTTCTTTCTTTTTTCTCTCCTTTGGAGGATAGTTTTTTCCCACTAGGTTTTCTATCTTTCTCCATTTGTGAGAGATTTGCATTGTGTATGGGTACCTCACTAAGCTTATAACTGGGACCCATTTTTCATAAACTCACATAAGTTATGCTTAAAGGGGGGGTGTTGGTGTATAACCTTTAATCCTAGGTGTATACACTTGCTTTAATCATAGTTAGACGTATTTTCCACATGTAATTTGAACTTGTCAAAGTAGTTAGCCATTTTAGAGAGGTGTCGACTTGCATTGACGCCTCATGATATCTTTGTGGGTGGTTACTCACCACCACTTCATGTAGAGGAGTCCTATCCTCATTTGGTGGAGAATTGGGTACTCACACTCACCTATTTATATCCACCTCATTTGTGAATACAATTGGTTGATTTCATTTGCAATCTTGTGCTTGTTTGTCTACTCCATGATCTTGGTAGTTTCTACATACACAATGTGACTAATTCATGTAAGGAAACTAAAGTAGTGGAACAACTTCCTACACTAATCTTGAGATGAGGGTTACGCAAAAAAATTCAAATCTTTACAATAGTTACATAAATTATACAGAAATAAACATAAATAGCAATCATACCACATTACATTGATTTATGTGGGGAAAACCCTTTCAGAAGAAAAACCCCACACTCCAAAAGCTGCCAAATATATTATTCAAAAATCAACAAGATTACAATTGTTATGTATGAAAAGTGGAAAGATAGTGGATAGTGTTAAGGTATATCAAATCAAACCCTCCTTTCACAATAACATTCGAGGACAAAAACCAAACCAAGTAATTATAGATGAGTGAGGACTCAACTATAGCTTTGTGTACTTAGGAATGATTTGGAAACATAGATTAGATTGAGATACTTGTCAAAGCCTAGATTGAATAAGCCTCAAACCCTAATTATAGTGCAATCACTTACAAACAAACAAAATGTTATAGGAAACTGTATAGGAAGATAATCAAGGATGATTAGAAACATACCAGATGCTGAGTTTTTAGAAACAAAAACTTTGTGGACTATGGGGTGGGCATCCAAGTCCAATAGGGTAGTTTTTCTATAGAGCCAGAGTAGAGAGATGTGTCGTACTATATCGAGATCTTGATTTTGGGGTCAAGCCTATTGGGAGGACTAGGGGGTGGGTGCCCTAGTCCAGGAGGGAGGAACATCTACAAATTTCTTCCAGATCCTGAATCCTTATCCTTCAAACTACTTCTTTGCACCTATACTTTTCCAAATCCTACACCTGTAACCTACAATCACAAGAAAGGGTGTTTGGGTTTGTGATGTTTAGGAGCTTCCTCGGTCAAGCCCTGGAATGACATTCAATTCTTCCAACACTGTTGTTAGATAGAGTGCATGCCCAAGGAGGGCAGAGGTCAAATCCATTGATGAAATGAAATGATTGAAACAAAAATTGATGTCACCTTAGAGGTGAAGCCCTCATGGAGATGAAGATCCTTCAAATCATGAGGAGATGGATTGATGAAATGAAATCTACAACAAACAAACACAATAACAACACAATTCTACTCTGCAACACAATGAAGACCTTGAAATCTCTTTGCTCAATATCACAAGTTTGCATTATCCTTCTAGGTGTAAAATGACTTCATAAACTCATTTATATATGCTTTCCTGCTAACATTCATAATTTAAATTGAAGAGTCCAATAGAGGGAAACTATTTGGAAGGGCCCAAGCTGACACCCTTTAATTTTTATCATGATAAATTAGGCTAGACTTGGATGCGGGTGCCCAAGTCCCAAGGCCCTAATTAGGTCTTGATTAAGATTTAGACTGGGCCCCTAAGTCCCATTTGACATGGTTTTTGGGGAAAATTGCTTTGGGATTAGTATTAAGCTTACAGAGTGTAAACACAGGGACCTAGGAGCTAAACTAGGAGGTAAAAAGACATAGGGAAACTTTTTACTCCATAACAATAGTATACTTGTAGAGAAAGATTTCAAAGGAGTATCACCAACCAAAGATCCAAAGGTAACACAACATATAAAAGACTATCACACTCAACCTCTATCTCAAGCACCTAACATACAAGAGATACAATACATGAAACCATCAAATGGTAATTACAAAACCATGAGCTAAAACCACCCAAAAAAGTGGCACCAAAATTATCTCTAATAAAAAATTCCCTATGATGTGTCAGAACACACACCAACATATGTAACTCCCTCTTACAACTCCTATCAAGTTATAACCAACTTGGTTATTTACGACAACTTTTGGGGCTAGAAATGACCTCTAGATGCCTTAGAATTGACTTCAAAATTTTTTGAAGAGTTTCATAAATTGGAAACTTTAATATATTTACATCTAGACATTACCTTGGGTTGAAACTCACGTAGAATGTTTATTTGGCAATACCATAGCTTTGAAGAAAATTTTAGGCCCATATGTGCTCATATGCAAACTTACAATAAATGAAAACCTTTTGTAATTGCAAGGTTGAGATGTCTTTTATAACAATTCACATATACATCGAATATACCAATTTGATTAGCTCCTTTACGAATCACATATACAAAAGGTGACTAATTCACACATACATCACTTATACCAATGTGATTAGCTCATACAAGTGTCACATATATACAATGTGACTAGCTCATACACACATCATAGGTACACAAAGTGACTAACTAGCAAAAAGGAATGGTTGCAACTGTACTACAAGAATCTCCCTCTTTACTTTGTTCACTAACACATAATCCCTTAAGTACATCCTAACTAGAAAAATGTATTTTAGTGCATATCATGCTACAACATGGGTTCCATCCTTTTCTTTAGGTTACTTCCAGCCATGATGATGAGACAAGCATTCCATACTAATTGTTATCATCACTAGTGAGGCCATAAGTGTAATAACACAAAATACATGAGACCTTTAATCCATAGGTATATAGTGATTGACTCACACATACATAGTGACCAACTAGTAATAGGAAGTGGATGCAACCTATTGCATGCATCTTCCCCTTTACCTAGTTCACTATAACTTAGCCTTTAAGTACATCCTAACTAGAAAAAAGAATGTTGGTGCATCTCATGCTACACCATGGATCCCATCCTTTTCCTCAAATCACTACCAATTATGATGAAAAAAAAGCATCCCATAATACTTGAAGTCATCACTAGCTAAGGTCACAAGTGTGATAATGCACAACACATGAGGCCATGAATACACATGTACATAGTGATGAACTAGAAATATGAAGTAGATTCGACATACTGCATGGATCATCCCATCACCTAGTCCACTAACACTTACCCTTTTAGTACATCCTAGTTGGAAAAAGGAATGTCAATGCATCTCATGCTAAACCATGGGTCCCATCCTTTTTCTTAAGTTCATTTCCAACTATAATGACAAGAAAGCATCACATATTACTTACAGTAATCAATAGCTAACATGTAAGTGTATCAACATAAAACACATGAGGCTATTAATAAGATTTACATAACCCACTAAACTTGCCAACTCAATGGATCTTGAAATATATCACCACCTTGCCACTAGCAAAAGTCAACCTCTAACTAGGTATGGGGTAGCTCCTAGCATCTATCACGTACATGGTATTGGTGACAACCATCTAAGCTCTATCATACATTGGTATCGCCTAGCATTTGTCACCTCTATACTACTAGTGACAACTATTTAAACCCTAAGATACAATAGATAGCACCTAATATCTATCACTTGCATAGTACTAGTGATAGCTAGCTAAATTGCTCTTGTATCATAACATGGATAGCTCCTAGCATCTATCACCTCAATGTTGCTAGTGATAGTTGCTTAATCCAAAGATATGTTGGAAAGAACCTAGCATCCATCACTTGCATGGTACTAGTGACCTACTAAATTCTATTGTGCCTATATTAGACCTAATTTTGATGTGGAAAAATATTATAACTACGAAAACATTATTATGATATCACAATGATTCACAAATACTAGGTAGGTTGTGTTAGTTAGATGCCACATAAGAGGCCCAAAATCCTATACACAAGGTCCTATAGGTCCTATGGTCTAAAATATTGGTTAGTCTAAAATATTGGTTACACACACAAGAAATACATTGAACCCACATGATCTAGCTTTTATCTTGTCACATATTCATAAAAAAATCTAAACACATATAGTGATCTAAATGGACATTCCATACATTCAAATTATTACTTCAAAACATAGTATACATTATACAAAAATCAAACCCACCACAGTACTATTAGAAAACATTGTATATCTGAGTAGATAGCATTTGCATATTACCAATCATAAATCTTAGTAGACAATTATCCACCAACTAGATGTAAAGGTAAAATACCATTCATATTTGGTAATTATCACCATCAATTGCCCATAGTATTCAATATAGAAAACAATGATTATTGTAGTTTAGAAAAGTATAAAGTATCTTTGTACATCTACATTAGAGATAGACCACAATGATAGTAACTCTAAAGGTTCATCCAAGATTGGAGTAGGTTTAGGAAAGCCAAACCCAACAAACCTCAAAGTACATAAACTTAGTGCAAATAAAGTGTCTTTTATTGGCTTAGGATGATATAATGGGGACATATTAATTGAAAAGGTGAGTTCACTATCATCATATGCAAATTTTAGCCTCAATCTCAAATGTACTAAAGAGGGAAGGTTCATCAAGTTTAGGAGTGCTCCAATCTTTGAGCTATTCCATCAACCCTTCTACTATAGACTTGTCCAGGGTCATCCTTCACCCAAGGACTACCTATGTAACCACTTCAAAATGGGATTGAATTCCAATGTATTTATCCACATAATAATCTCTCTAGGATATACAAATAGATTCCCATACCTATGGGTTTCATACCAAAAATTAATAGATCTCATACATAACAGTCAATGTTTGAAGAACTCAAACAACCTTTCTCACCATCATTGGCTAGAATAGTTATAAATAACCCATCAAAATAACCATTCAATAATAGTGTCCATTCCTATGATAGTAATTATCTAACACCTTCCATGTCATCAAAATGTAGGTACATCATACAAATTCTCTAGCATGGAGTTATATTCAGGTTTAGTACATGATATCATACAACAACATGATTTGGTGATATTTAAATATCACAATCATATTGCTAAATGATATTAGAACCCTAAAATTCATGATAAGAATAAAATATTCATAATAGAAATAAAATCAAGTACTTTAAATACATGTTGTAACCCAACTATATCATTGCTAAATATGATTATCAAATCTTAGTCTAGACAACTCTTTTAGTCATGAAATAGCCTACCAAAGTGCTTACATATTTTCCAATGACATTTAGAGTAAAATATTATCTAATTTGAGGTCATGAATCCACCTTATTTCCAACTATTTTATAATTTAATCTAGAGGATTGAGGACAAAATTGGATGCAATCAAAGTCTTATCACCATAGGTTCCTTACTAGAACCATTCCCTATCTATGGTAAGTTTATAGTGATATATAGACTATATCATGCTAATAGGCATGAGAAACATTTACCTTTCACCATGAAATAGCCTACCAAAGTGATTACATATTTTTCAATGACATTTAGAGTAAAATATTATCTAATTTGAGGTCATGAATCCACCTTATTTCAAACTATTTTATAATTTAATCTAGAGGATTGAGGACAAAATTGGATGCAATCAAAGCCTTATCACCATAGGTTCCTTACTAGAACCGTTCCCTATCTATGGTAAGTTTATAGTGATATATAGACTATATCATGCTAATAGGCATGAGAAACATTTACCTTTCACCATTTGTGGTAAATTAATATCATCCATATCCCTACAAAGATGTGGTCTTTATCATACTTCTTATAGATACTAGTAATTATTAAATTTAATCATATTACACAAGATGACCAATTGATTGTACGAGGCGGTAGCCTTGGATCGACTGGATAAAGTATCCTGTTGTAGGCAAGAGGTCACAAGGTCCATTCCCCCACCCATGTCATACTAGCATCATTGGTCACGTTAAAAAGTTAACCCGGTGTACTACAGGTTATAGGGGCTTAGTTGATTCCTGCAATCTAAAAAAAATAGATTGCACAATTTAATTTTGAATTGATACAATGATAAAGAATCATATTAGTCATACTCTATGCTTGGGATGACAACCCATCCTATATCAACTTAAATCCTTGATTATTAATAACACATCCCAACTAGATGTTAGAGTATGTCATTTAATAATGCATTACAAGAAGTTATCTACAGTTGCACCTACGCTTTTGGTATTTATTTTAAAGAAAACTAAATTACAATATAATCCAACATTCAGGGAAACATTTTTTCCATTGATAAATTAATTATACCAAGGAACCATTTTTAGATTGAAAGATAACATCCATCCAACCTAACATTGTCCACTAAATTCATGTACCAACAATTAAACTAAATTATGATTAAACCTAGGCGATATTGAATCCTAACTTTTTCAACCAAGCTATACCAAACCTATGCTTCCCCATGAATACATGTCTAGCACTTTATGTATGAACATCATTTATTTTCCAAAGTAATAAAGAGCTCAATGAAAATCTCTACCAAATCTCTTCAAGAAGGAACCAATCGAAAAGGATTTGAAAACAATGCATTACTTGGAAGTGTTCAATAGATGAGAATGCCTCACAAATTTAAATGCAATAAGGTCTAATCTATCACTAGAAATAACTGGCTTATAGACCTTGGGAGACATCTACAAGTTTTTTAGCACACATATACTCTTCATAATTGTGAGAATGTAGTAGAAATTTAATCAATAGGGAAAACCCCAAACCCAATAGTTAAGATGTCACCCTTTATAAAAAAAATGAATTTGTTCAAAGCAATAACAATTCCTTGTCTTCAGCACACCATTTCTTAACTCAAAACACCATAATCTTACAATATATCACAAGTTAACCTCAATATGAAAGGAGCATATGTAACGATAATAACACATCTTGAATCATCTACCTTTCAAGTGAACAAAGGTAATTAAGGATGCTACTATAGTTTAAATTTTATCCTTATCTTGTTGGGTGATGGGTATTCCCTTAGTTGTCTATTTGTTAACATGACACTAGGCAGCGATATCCTTCAAAATTAAAGACATTTCTTTAACTAACAACAATACCCAAGAGAATGTTATATCTAATTATCTCTTTAAACACCTTATTTCTATTTAGTTTAAGATGTATAACACTATCACTACTGATCACAATATGCAACAACTTTAAAGATCAATCAAACTAATCATATTTAAGTGTATTATTTTCTTATATATAGTGATGATGAGCCTAGAACTTATAATAATTTAACTAGCAACTTAAATCTACCTTTTGTTAAAATAATAAGAATATTTATTTATACCATTTGAGATAGATTGTCAACAATTTCAAACTCTTATCACAATAAAAAAATACCCAACATATTAGAAATATTTTAGAAGTTGGGCATTAATGTTTTCCCTCCATGTAGGGCTTGTAGGTGAGGGTGTTCCAAAATCCAACTGTGCATTCCACACCCACTTGATCATGTAATTTGTATAAATTTTATAGGTTTATTTCTACATCAGTAATAATGCTAGTAATCTCATGGCTAAGAAACAACTGAGTAGGTGGGCATTCCAAAGTCATCCTTGGCATAATGAAGGTTTGTATGACCAATGCCACTAAAAATTATCTTGATGCTCATATCCTCAAATCCATTTGATCTCCAAGATAAGTTTAGAATAGAAAATATGTCTTTATCATCCCCACAAAGCTAGCTTGATAAAGTCTTTCCTAGTATTTCCTTGGCAAGTTGTTTATCTAATTCAATCTGATATCCCCTAGATGTAGTACTTCCTATCCCTTTTCCTTTGCACTTAAAACATATTTATTTTCTTATCTTCTGTGTCCCACCTCTACTAGTCCTCCTTGGGTATTAATTGCCCCAAAAGGGAGGCCATACTTTCATAAAGTATGGCAGAAAAATTCCTTTCATCATAACCATGTCATCATTTTAAATTTGTCCCCTCCTTCCAATTTGCATCAAAGAATTATTTATTTATTTTTCATTCTTTATGATTTTTTCCATCTGTGTGGAGGACTCCTTCTATAGGGGATGCGATACAATTTCCTTTCTATTAAATTCGTGTAGTTTTTTTCTAAATATCTTTTTTATGAACATTTTAAGATCAATAAAAAGTGGAAAGTTTCTCAAAAAAACTCCCATGATCTATACTCATGATAGATTTCTTTAATGCTACAACTAGCAATTTCCACTTGATTTTCTTCTCGATAGATCTAATTGATTTTGAAATTAATTTTTTTCTAAGAGATCAATAGTTTCTAAAAGAAGACTATAGAGCCTCCATTGATTAACTTCTTAACATTGCAAACTCTTTATAATCAATTTTGAATCCCTTTCAATAAAAATATTTTGAGACTTAATTATTAATCTTAGTTTCATTCAAATAATCAAACCTTTCATCTCTACAACATTATAGGTATGATAGCTAGAAAACTAAGTTCCTAATTCAACCACCTCACTTTTATAATTTCTAAGGAAAACCCTTCCAAAACTACATAGATTATTTCTAGATGCTCCATTAAAATTGAGTTTTATTCATCCTCCTAGAAATTGGGACCAAAAATCATTCTTATGTGTTTTCTCCTTCTTCGGCCAACTTTTAAGAATAGCTATCTTTGATGGACTAGTTTCTTTGGTCTTATTTTTTAGTTGTCCCTTATAAAAAGAATTATAATCTTTCATAATCTCTTTTCAAAGAGCATATGCTATTTTGCCTTATAATTGAACACTATTATTTCTTCCAAGACAAATCTTTTAAACAATGATACTTCATACCTACCATCTCCCCAATATCATGAAGAAAGTTTAAATTTGTAGGAATCACTAAAACTATTATATGATCATTTAATGATCCAAAAAATCCCATCTCACATTAACACAATCCATGAACTAATTACAAATTTTACTAACATATTCACATAGGTATAAAAGACTTTTTCTATTGTCTTCTTAACTCAAACAAAGAGGGAACCAACCTAGACCATTAAAACATTGTTTTTGAAGTTAGCCTCAAGTTAAAATCTTTAGTGGCAAGCCATCCCCAAAAAACCTTAGGCCATCATTTAGCTCTCGAAATTTTATACCAAGGAAAAGTAGATCTCTAAGTAATTTTAGGTAACAAAAGATTAAATCATAACCATCCTTGACCATAAACTCCAACTACCTTCAATATTCCATCCCAAATGACCCCTATTAAAACATTCCAAATTATCTTGAAATTTTTTAAGAACATAGATAGATTAAGATGAGCCCTTTCATCAATCTTAGGCATACTACGTAAATGTAGATAGAGAGTCCTCTTAATTTAGAATCATTTTCTAGAGGAGTATCAAATTTTCATCTAGTTTTTCCATAACTCTCATTTTTTTTATAATAATCTTTGAATTCAGTTCTCCATTGAGCTATAAGGTAGACAGAGAGTCGTCTTAATTTAGAATAATTTTCTAGAGTATCAATCAACCATCAATATTTCCAAATTGAAATAGAATAACTATCTTGAATCTTCCAAATTCTCTAGCTCTCAATTTATCTTTTCCACAACCTTCATTCCCTCTCAAATAAGTGAACTTGATCATAGATTAGTGAAATTGAGTAAAGTTAAAGGATGAGTACCACTAATATATTTTTATCTTGGAATATCAATCCAAGAATTTTGAGAAGAAGAAATAAATAACTAGCTAATGGAACTTCATTAAAAATCTAAAATTCTTTGGTTCTTAAGTCCCCCTCTTTTCTATTTATGTAGATTTTATTCTAGGATAATAAAGTCCAAATTTAAAATGATCTCTTAAACCTTTCATGACAAATTCTCTCATTGAAGAACTGATTTTCCCAATAATATTCTTATGAGTAGGTAGAAAAGAGAAGAAATAAATAGGAATAGCTTAAAAATATAAGTAAGAAGGACCAACCTCCTAGTAGATGAAATCCATCTTCCATTTGAACCACTCATTAGTCTTTTAAATTTGTCTAAAATTGAGTTCCATGGTGATTTTTCATTTCTTCAACAAAATGGAGGGAGACCTTGATAGGAATAAGGAATATAACATGTTGTAAAATAAAGATATCTACAAAGGAAATATTGTTCATTTTGCCCTATATTAAGGAAGAAAATTTTAGATTTTGATTGATTAACAATTTGACTAGAATTCTATTCATAATTTGATCACAAATCTTTAATTGTCCTAACTTAAAAAATGGAAGGAGTAAAAATTATTTTGTCATCCATAAATTGTTGATGAGAGACCATTACCTATTTATGGATCTCTAATAACTTGAAAAGATAATTTATTTTAACAGAACTGATAAATCTTTCTAGAGATTCAACCATGATTTAGATAAGTATGGAGACAAAGGATCCCCTTGCCTAAGACATTAAGAGGAATATGAAAACCCTTTTTTAAAGCCATGTATAAGGACTAAAAAGGAGGTATAAGAGTATCATACAAAAAACCAACTATTCTAATCCTTTCTAAATACGTTTGGTAGCATACTCCAATGCTATCATAGGTACTATGAAAATTTATTTCTTCTATTTTTTTCCAATATCTTCCCAGAACCCTTCCAATCTTCCTCTGCCAAATTTGTTCATAATTCTTTCCTACTTGTAGAATTTTGTCCATCATAAGCTGATATCCTCCACCAAATGCATTCTCCTCTAAACTCTTTTCTCATGGGATTCAACCCACCACAATTTGACCACCTCCACCAAAATTCTTTCCATTCTCTTGTCACCATCTCTCCTGCACTCACCTCATTACAACAAATATTATTAAAATGAAACAAATCTTCAATCAACACTTTTACTTCTTCATTCAATTCTTCCTCACACTCTTTTTCATTCACCAATATGTCCCTCAAAGGATAGACAGTTCTGTTGCAACTTTATTCTCATCTTAAACCACAAGTTAAACCATAAGAATTTGCCTCATACCTACAATAAAGCGTTTAATATGGAAAGGGGGATGAATGGAATGTGGGGTTTTAGTTTGAATCCTCCTTTCCACAAAACATTCCAAGGGATTTTCAACCGAGTGCTTCTCCTATCAAGAGGAGAGTCATCTATTAGATTGGGTTGCCACTTGGTTTTCTATTGGGAAATTTAGAAGTTATCACACAATGTTGTTAATTAATGCTTTGATGCTCTTCAAACCCTAATTTGAGAAAAATAGCAATTAAATCTAAAAATTATGACAAATGCCACCAAAATTAGACAAAAAACAGAGAACCTTAACTCACTATTTTGTGTAGTCCAGAAAATGGAAATATCAGGGACAATGGTGATGGTGCCGTAGTCCAATGTGCTACCTTTTCTATGGATTCCCGATCTCCTTGCAACACTAATCTCTACTATGTCTTCTATATTTGGTGATCTAACAGTGGAGGACAATGGTGATAGCACCCTTGCCCCAAAATCCCACATAGTATCCACTTCTTTTTATATCCTAAATCTTCACTGTTTCCCTATCTTCCCTACAACTCCATTTTCTCCAGATCTAATTCCTGTAACCTGCAATCACAAGGAGTGTGGGAGGGGGTTGTGGTGTTTAGAGGCTTACCTCTGTCAAGCCTCTAAGAGACATTCAAGTCTTCCAAATACCATTGTCAGAGAGAGAGAGTGTGTGTATCCTTGTGGCATAGAGGTAAAAATCCAAATGATAATAATTATAAAGCACAATAAATGTCACCTTGATGATGAAGCTCTCATGGAAGGAAGAAGCTCTTCAATGCAATGAGCAGAAGATGCAATCCAACCTGCAAAAACAAACACAATAACAATGCTATGCTCTGCAACACAATGATAATCACAAGTATGCCAATAGATTTTAGTCATAAACATCCTCTAGTTTGCAAATGATAACATGAACATGCTTATATATGCAACTACTAAGATTCTCGCCAAGAAGTTTGTATTTGAAACTTATGATGTCAGCCTGGAAACCAAATAATGGTCACAAACCCAACATTTGAATTTAGGGTTGGACTAGGGTGCTAGCACCCTTGTCCACCCCCTATCTTTGTGCCAGAATCATTAAATTAGCACCCCCTTAGTCCTATTTGTGACAAGACCCAAGGGTTTTCTCATTGGGAGTTTTAATTATCATGCAAGATGCTCTAAATGCAATCTAAATACCTGGGAGCTAAACCTTAAAGGAAAAAGCCCCTAAGGGTGTATTTTTCTGACATGACATTTAGCCCCCACTTTAATGTATTTATTAAATGCAAGGCCAATACATGCATTAAAGTAAGGTCAACAAACACAACAAACACGCTAGGCATGGAGGAGACACACCAAACACATTGAAGACAATAACAGGTATGTAAAACATGAAGAATACAGTTGCAGTCATACAAAACACGGAGAATATAGCTTTGAAGACACATAGAGCATAGAGAATACAATGATTGTAGTGATTGTTTTCTTTTTTATTTTTCCATATGAAATGCAAAATGCAAGTACAAGGAAAGTAAACAAACAAATCCCAAAAAAGTGTAGAGGAGATTTTTATCGTAGGTCTTGCACTTTTTGAGAACAAACATGCCAACAAAATCCCTAGGTGTAGAGGAGCTATTCACCACTGGTCTTGTATGTTGAGAACAAACATGCCAAACAAATCCCAAAAGTGTAGAGGAGCTCATTGCCACCAGTCTTGCACTTTGAGAACAAACACACCATACACACATGTTGAAGACATGGAGAAAACATGGCAGACAAGCGATGGAGTGAAACATTTTCTAGGTTCATCACCATCTCAGACACATTATAGGCACACACTGATGATTGGGCTTCACCACAACAACTGCTGAAAACATGCTTAAGGGTTGAGTTAGTCACAGAACTACTCCCCACCTCGCGATGAAGACTTTTTGAAAATGGTAGGATAGTGCAATCTCTTTGAGAAGTACACCATCCCCACCTCGCGATGAGGGCTTAAGATAAAAGGATATGCTTGATCTCCTACCTCCACAGAGGGCTTAAATGATTGTGATTGATTTTTAGATTGTTTAAACATGCTTTACTATGATCTAAAGAAAACAACTTACCTTATATATGCCCCCACCTTAAGGTGGTTGATATCACGTACTAATATCAAGTATGTTAAGGTAGAAGAAAACACACAAGGGAACACGAGCTCTCACAAAACTCATGCCCTCCTAGGTGACATGTACTTTACGATCGCCAAATGTTCCCAAAAACACATCCCTGCAAGAAAAGTGTTAGTGCACAAATAAGCGTGATAAATAATAATGCATATGATCTACTGCATGAAAGAGCCAAGCAAGGCGATATTGATGATAAACAAAGTGCACGGAGCACCAATATTGTTAAAGTGTTGTTAGCAAGATAAGATAACATCGACATCAACATCAAGATAGAGAAATCACAGAGTGATTCCACTAGCCAGGCGTTGGATAATTTGTTACAACCCCGTTGTCATATATGGATTAGGTCCATTTTTTGATTACTTGCGAAAGGGACACTAGGTCCATATCAATATAATATGTTTTTTTGTCATCAGTCAGCTAGATGGAAACACCAAAGGAAGGTAAACAATAAATGAGAGAGGAGAACAAGTGCCTTAGGGACAGTCAGATAGGAAGGTGCCCTCAAGTCACCAACCGCAACACTATGTCCGTAAGACACAACACACAACGATGAAATCAGAGGAGAGGAGATATAGAAGAATGATGATACAAATAGAAGAAGGTCATGACAGAGGTAGTCTCCTACTATCCTTGACCTTACAAGAGAATCAAGGGTCATCCTGGGAGGCCTAACAACATATAACACATCATGGGGAAACACATCACGAGAGATAAAGGGTTAGAGATACTTACCTAAAGAGAGGTCCATTCTAGAAGTCGTCATTGAGGAGGTCATCATCCTCCCAATCTTGAATTGTAGATGAAAGGGGTCTATCAGGCACTAAAGCCCAACTGTTGTTCTTGTTTTCAACTTTTTCATCCTTAAGCTCTTCTTGATTTGTTTCAATGTTAGGTTGAATGTTCTCTTGTTAATTTGTGAGCCGTTGGACTTAGGCTTGTCTTCTCCTCCTCCGTTCTTTTGCTAGTCTATTTCTTGTTGTCTTATTACTTATTTCATCATTGTTATGTTTTTCCATAGTTTGTACAGTAGAGGAGGAAGCGCCATGTTCAAATCTCATTGGTCTTGGTGGAATATTTTGTTGTCGATGAAAGACTCCATATCCATTTAAGGATGACGGGGGAGGGACCTCAGCATAAATGCCATCTCTTCGTGGACAAGGCGGGTTATAGAAACTTTCCTTATCCACATTTCTCAAGCTAAAAATTTCATCAAAGAAATAATAATCCTATTCTATGCTTGCTTCTTGTTCTTGTCTTACTGGTTGTAAAGGAGACCTAGCCACTCGAGCTAGTTGTTTTGCTTTGTATTTTCTGTATTCTACGAAAGTTCTATCTCTTCATGGCTCAAGATCTGTCTCAATTTGCAGCCAAAAGTAGTCAAGAATAAAGTTCTTGTCGTTACCTGAAGGTTGATAATCATTGCGATGTATAGTACGGATCTCTCAACATAGGAAATTTTATACATTTGTGAATAGTGGAAGGAACAACATTCATAGCTTTTAGCCAAGGATGTCCAAGTTTTACATGGAAGAGGTTAGATAAGGGGATTAAATCAAATTACTAATCCACAACTTTATGATACACCGAGACCATTAGAGTTATCTTTCTAATTGATTTCATTAAAGCTCCATTATGTGTTTTAATTCTCTAATTTGACGGTTCATAAGAGTCTTATACCATTTCGTGTTTAAGGAGGAAATCTTTTGTGACCACATTTGTCATGAAATTAGGATCTATGAGTGTTCCATGCATAGATTGTTACATTATCTTTACTGTGATATAAAGACGCCCTTCGGTATTTACCATTTCTTTGTCATGGGGTGTGAATGTTATTTCAAGCTCAGGGGCTCTTCCTTTTAATTGAGGGCTAGGAACAAACCTAGCATTATTATTATATTGAGAAGCCATTTGTAATCTTTGAAAGGAGTTTCAAATCAGATTTTCAAGATATTCCAAAACTTATGCAAAAAGTAAATGGAAAAGTGATGTCGAATATGCTCTAAAATGCTTGATTTTTCAACTTTTCTCAATGCAAACAAATGAATGAAGAGGTGTTGTAAATATTTTTCAAGAGGCATAGAAAATTATATTCCTCAAAACAGTCCACTAATTCAATAATACATTTGACAACATGCTTTTGAAGCAACTATAGAAAGTCAATAAGCCAAAACCTAGTGAAAATAAGGCAAAATATGTGGATTTTTCACCAAATCTCCATGCAAAAGAGTAGGGAAACAGGTGTTGTAAGGAAAATTATGATGGATAACAACTTATAATAGTAAAAACAGCCACCTAATTCTATATCTGTTGCAACATGCCTATAGTGCCACTCTAGATCAAACCCTAGTGCAAAAATAGCAAACATATGCAAAATTTCACAAAATTTCAATACAAAGGCCCAAAAGAAAGGGTGTTGTAAGGAAATTTAGAAGGGGAAAAATATAATAACACTAATAACAGCCAATTAGTGCAGCAAAAATTCCTTGCAACACGCTTGGAGTGCAAATCTAGCAAGACGGTAAGGCCAAATCTAGTGAAAAATGCAAGTTTTCAAGCCCTAGACATGAAATTTCACAAGGAGGCCACTATGATTCAAAACTACAATTAGGAATTAGACTAAATGAGTGTTTTAAAAAGGTAGTAAAATCTGAAACAAGATTTTGGCTACAACCCTAGCTCATTCAACACTAGGTTTTCATGAAAAATGCAAAATTTCAAGCAATTTCTAACAAATCAAGCATGCAAATGCAATGCAAATGAATTGTAAATGATGAATTTCTATATTTTGGATTAGATATAATGTAAATAATAAAAATTAGTTGAAATTAGATGCCAATTAATTCAAATTTTATAAAAATGCAAGCCTAACATGCCAATTTTTGCAAATTTTTCAAATTTTTCAATTTTTTTTGTAATTTTTCAAATGCAATATTAAAAATAGTGAATTTAATGATAATTAATTTTAGATCTGATGTAAAAATTAGAGAGTTAATTAAATACAATTTAATGAATGCAAACTATGTCAACAATCAAACCCTAGAATGCATTGTTTTCAATTTTTCCAAATATATCATTTTTTTGTAAATTTTTAAATGCAATGAAATGAATGAATGCAAATCTATCAAACAACACTTAGAAAGGTGCCAAAAAGTTCAAAACATGGGTTCACCAAAATTTTTAATATGGAAAGGGGGATGAGTGGAATGTGGGGTTTTAGTTTGAATCCTCCTTTCCACAAAACATTCCAAGGGCTTTTCAACTGAGTGCTTCTCCTATCGAGAGGAGAGTCATCTATCAAATTGGGTTGCCACTTGATTTTCTGCTGGCAAATTTAGAAGTTATCACACAATGTTGCTAATTAATGCTTTTATGCTCTTGAAACCCTAATTTAAGAAAAATAGTAATTAAATCTTTGAATTACGACAAATGCCACCACAATTAGACAAAAGGCAAAGAACCTTAACTCACTATTTTTTCGTAGTCTAGAAAATAGAAATATTAGGGACAATGGTGATGGCGCCCTAGTCTAATGTGCTATTTTTTCTATGGATTCCCAATCTCCTTCTAACACTGATCTCTGCCATGTCTTCTATTTCTAGTGATCTGATAGTGGAAGACAATGGTGATGGTGCCCTTGTCCCTAAATCTCACACAATGTCTACTTCTTTTTGGATTCTGAATCTTCACTATTTCCCTATCTTCCCTACAACTCAACTTTCTCTAGATCCGATACCTGTAACTTGCAATCACAAGGAGTATGGGAGGGGGTTGTGGTCTTTAGAGGCTTGCCTTAGTCAAGCCTCGGAGAGACATTCAAGTCTTTCGAACACCATTGTCAGAGAGAGTGTGTAACCTTATCGGATAGAAGCAAAAATCTAAATGATAATGATGATACAACACAATAAATGTCACCTTGATGATGAAGCTCTCATGGAAGGAAGAAGCTCTTCAATGCCATGAGGAGAAGATGCAATCCAAACTGCAAAAATAAACTCAATAACAATGCTATGCTCTGCAACACAATGATAATCACAAGTATGCCAATAGATTTCAATCATAAACATCATCTAGTTTGAAAATGATAACCTAAACATGCTTATATATGCAACTACTAAGATTCCCCCCAAAAATTTGTATTTGACACTTATGACATCAGCCTGGAAACCAAATAATGGTCACAAATCAGACATTTGAATTTAGGGTAGACCTAAAATAGGGCTGGACTAGGGCCTTAGTGCCCTTGTCCACCCCTTATCTTTGTTCCAGAATCATTAAATTAGCATCCCCTAGGTCCTATTTATCACAAGATCCAAGGGTTTTCTCATCGAGACTCTGGCGCCCTAGTCGAACCCTTGTCTTTGTTACAAAATCATTAAATTAGTACCCCCTAGGTCCTATTTGTCACAAGATCCAAAGGTTTTCTCATTGGGAGTCTGGATTATCATGCAAGATGCTCTAAAAGCAATCTAAAGACTTGGGAGCTAAACCTTAAAGGAAAAATCCCCCAACAGTGCAATTTTTTGACATAACACAAAGTATTAGAGTTATACCATCTCATGCAACTCACCTCAACACACCTCCCAAAAAAACTACCTACTCTGATACCATTTGATGCAGTCATGACAAGAGAATCCAGTGAAGGATTGAACCCATCATGCAGTCCAATCAACTTCACTTATGTACATTATGATAACAAAAATATTCATGCCTTCAAATTCTTATAATCATGTGCTCAAAACTTCAAATAATGTAACAAATTGTATGTGCCAACATATCCTTGGTAAATTTCAGCCCTAAGATTGTTGTTTGTCAAGACTTTTCCACTCCTCTTAGATGCAAATTAACTTTGATAAACTCTAGCTCTTAATGATTGTTATGTGTCCCTTTGATTCCTTTAGTTGCAGGAAAATAAATGTAGATTAGCCTCTTAAACATGGAGCCCTTAAGTGAATATAGTTTGTGAATGTTGTAGCAACTATTTCGGTTATGAAGTAACATTATATCTTGAGAATCTCATAAAACATAAAAAACAACAAATAGTTACAACTCAAATATTTTTATGCAGCCAATCAAGATGGTAATACACTTACATAACCTCTACAAATCCAACTATAAAGTATCTCTGACAAACTTTCCAACTATAAACCTCAACAAAGTTACAAATTCAAAAAAAATTCACCTAACAAGTCACTATGGACATCCACTTTCTTTGTCTCACTAAAATGGATGTATCTCCCTTGCAGAATTCTCTTCAACACTACACATGGATGTCCTCTTGGTGACCTGCAAAAATTAGAACTAAACTTGGACTCTTATCTTGTTTTTCAATTCCTCTCTAGAACAAAACTTCTATCTATTTATAATATCTCCTTTGCCAAGTTTCATCTTCCTCATTTGGGTTCCAATGACTCTTGGTATTCCTCTTCTTTCTTGGTGGTGTCCAACTTGGAGAAATGTAACTCTTGGGATTCCTTCATGGCTCTGATGCTTGAATAATCTTCATTGTCCAATATCTATCTTATAGCATGTAGGTGACTAGGATTTAGTCCATATGCAACTTGCCTTGTCTTTTCCTTGGAGTGTTGGAGAATTAAAATATGTATTTTATTTTCCCCACAGTTGGAGTATGATGTTGATTAGAAACTGGCAAGCCAAGAAAAGGGGTAAAAGAAATAAAATACTTTTTGGTTGATGCAAGATTGCTTGTGAGCCTGGATGCTCCTGCATCAAAAGGTTAAGAAGATAGGCCAATGACCAAAATCCATTTCAATAAAAAATTTAGACTTAAAAATTATATTAATTTGAATCCATGAAGTAGAGAACAAAAATCTATCTATTCTAGAAAGAATATTTTCTTAAACTTTTCTTTTTTTAGTCTAAGTAAACCACCCACTTTGAGGTTTAATATATCATAGGTTAGAATCTCTTAAGAAAAAAGAGAAACTGAGATTATCTCTAGAAAAAAGAGAAACTAAGATTATCTCTAGAATCTTGGGACCCCCTTATTTTTAAAAGGATCAATTCTAGCATTAAAAACAACCACAATCTATCTTTCTCAAAGATTTACCCTCGTAATAGAAGATATTTGTTCCTAATATTGTTCCTTCTCTTGAGAATATTGAGGACCATAAACACTAATAAGGGAAAAATTTTGTCTAGAATGTAATCAACTTTCTAGAACTATCATCCATGAGTTTCAAAATAAGATTTATGAAATGGAAATCACAAGATGATTCCAAATTATAGAAAGTCCAACAATTGATTCTTTAGCGTATTGAAACAACCCATTTTCTAGAGGCCTTTAGAAGGATATGAAGTTATCCATATTCATAAATTTAGTTTATTATAAAAAAATCATCTTCAAATTATATTCCCCAAGACTTTTGAAATAAAATGATTCTTGGATGTGGAATTTAATCCCCTTATGTTCAAAAAGATAATCTTTATTGATAAACCTTAGATTAACCTTAGATTGCTTGGTGCCTATCAAGACAAGCTCCAATTAAGATTCATTACAAAATACCACCTTAGCAATAGTTGTATTTTGTTGAATTTAATATCACTTAGGTATGCCCACCATGTTTTGTCTAAAATATCCCTTTATCTTACCTATTATTTTGAAAGGAACTAATTTACCTATAGTTTCCTGGTCAGAGCTAGAATCCTCCAAAGATTATGGAGCAACCTTGTTACTTCCATAATTTTCTTAATGGAAAGATGAATTGGGAGCGATTTTCGTCTTTCCCCTAAATCTCTAATTTATGAATATTTATAGAATTCTTCTCAATCAATTTTTTTTTGGATCACCTTTGAATTCATAATTTTCAACGATTTCCTTAGTGGGACTCTATTCATTCGGATGAAGTAATTCTTTTTTACTAGTTTCATTCTTCTCAGAATTTGAGCGTAAACCAACATTCTTCTTAAAATTTTTAGACGCTAATTTTCTAGTTTAAAAGTTTGTTTTTTTTGGTTTAGAAACATGAATCCCTCTTAATCCTTTTCTTCTTTAACTTTCTTTTTTCAATTTTAAAAGTTACTTGGAATGTTGGGACATTCTCAGATAAAATGACCACATTCATGGCATCTTTTACATTTAAACGGAAGACTTTCATAATAAAGAGCTTGAGACCATTCAAAATCTCCTACATGCAAGGTAACTTTTTTTTGGGAAGAAGAGAAGAGAGAGCCAATTCCACATAGATTGCATAAATAGATTGACCATGTCCATGAACAAGCTTTTAAATGTCAATAACCTTCCCTAGGTTGCCAACAATTGCCTTAAAGACATAAATAGATTAGAACTCTTCAGAAGAGCATATATCCACAATTCCAAATCCAAATTGTGGTTGCCATAGGAATTTCTTCTAATGAGTTAAAAACCATATGACTATGCTTCATGAAAATGCCAACATTTCAATAGAAGTAATGACTTCTACACAAAAAAACTCCATGTCTATCAAATTAATTAGTAAAGATTACTATGAAATTTACCCTTTAGTCCAAGATTGTATTTCATATTCTCCTCGAGTCTTCTAGTTATTTCTTGACTAGAAAACCAATTCCTTCAAAGAATGTTAAAAACAAAGGAATCTACAAATCAAGTTATGTCCTTGGAATGTAGATACATTCTTCTTAAACTCATCTAGATTAAGATTAATAATTAGGGATCCCTCTAAAGCAAGAGTGCATGCTACCAATTTTTTACCAAGAAGATCTACTTTCTTCTTACCTGGTGTTGTAATTGCTACATTAATTTACTTTTACAAATTGATGATCTAGAAGAAGAACTAACAACTATATCTCTAAATGACCAACAAGAGGAGTGATTCTACTAGGATCCATTACAAGAAACAAAGATTGGTCGAAAAGAAAAAATAGAAATCCCTCAAATCTCACTACAAAAACAATTCCATCTCCTCGCAAAATATTTATTTATTTTTAGTAACTTTTGAATTATATTTAATTTTAATATTAATAATAAAAAGCAAAACTTAAAATCATTTATATATTATTATTTTAAAATTATAAATAAGTTTAAAATATATAATAAATTGCAGAAATATAATAATAAGATTTTTTTATATTATCTTAATTAATTTGTATAATTTATTTGATTATAGAAAAAAAAATATATTTTTTTAAATAATTGAATATAAGATGTAAATAAAAACAATATATTATAATTTAGAATATAATAAATAATTTCTATTTCTTTAGTAATAGTTCATTATTGATTATTTTTATTTATATTGGTCAAAATCTTATTACACTCAATTTTTTCTAAACATTTAAATTTAATGTAGTAAATAGAAAATTTAGTTTACTTCTATGATCTTATTTTATAATTTTCTTAGTTTTTATAATTTTATTCAATTTTTTTTTTAATTTTTTATTATATAACATTAATGGAATTTAATTTATCTATTAATGTTTCTTGAAAATTAAAATTGGTTTATAGGATATAAAAATATATGTAAATTGAAAACATAAATTAGATAGAATCATACATAATTATAATGTTTTAATATAATTAAAAAATTGCATGTTATAATAATTATTATTTAAACTTTGATGCTAAATTTTACATGTGATTAATAAATTTTAGAAATTCTAATTATTATTTAATTAAACTTTGATGCTAGATTACGTAAGTAGAACTATTCCAAAAAGTGTATGTTCTCGTGCTATCATAATATGATCCGAAACATCACTTCTTTAAGAGAGCACTTAGATTAAGTGGTGCAGGGGCACCTAGTCCACATTTTGTAAATATGGGTCAAATGTGAGTTTTTATGTGTTGAGTTATGTTTTTGATGTAATAAGGTCTCTTTAGACCATATGTGATGTTTTAGTGATGTAGGGGTCAGTTTGGAGTCAAGTTGTCATTTGTTGCAGAAGCAACTTTGAAATTTTTGGTATATATGGAAGTTGGACAGTCATATGTGTAAAAAGTGGTTTTGAACCATTGGGTTTTTATTGTAAATTTTTAAATATGACTTTCTTTGGTTGAGGCAAGGGGGAGAAGACAAATTTGGAGATCAAACAATTAAAAAAGTTCTAATTTCTATGTGATTTCTATGTTTTCTACTGCTACAGTGATTGGTATAGCTCCGTACAATATGAACATAAGATATGTGTTATTGAAATTGATGAAGAGATGAGTCTTATGTGATTTTAAATTGATTCCATTGATTTTCATTAGGTTTGGAAGGAGTTAGAGTGGATTTGCTGGAAACTGCTAGAAAACCCTAGTTGTGAGGGTTTAATTGAAGAAACGAGTTTTTCTAGATCATTCCATAGCTCCAATGGATAAAGTTGGAATATTCAAACCCCAGGTAGTGTGAGGAATCCCTTGAAGTGAGATTTTGCATTTTGGGTTTTGATTATCACATAGTTTCTTTGTAAAATAGGGCTAATTAGGCTTAAATTAGAGTGAAACAATCAAAATTTGAGGGCTATATTCCAAAACAACCCTATCTACAAATTTGGTATGTTGTCAAACACCATAATGGATATCTAAAATAGTTTTTATATTGTGGGTTTGAGTTGTTCTCTTTGAATTATGTCAAAAATACCTCATTTGTTGTTCTGTTAGGCCTAATTGCAGCATAACAGTCAATTTTTTGAAGGATTGGCTCCAATGTGACCACATTTGCATTCTTGATATGTTTAAAATAAGGATAAAGGGTATCTATAACAATGATTAGGTTCTAGGTTTGAAGCTTTCTTTAAAAGTTATGGTGAAGAAAACCCGTTTGCTGTACTACTAGGGAAGTTGAAGAGTTTGTGAGAGAACCCCTCAAGTAAGAGTCTAAAATTTGCAAAGGTTGTTTATTTGTGATTGTGTTTGATATCCTCCATTATCTCTACATCATATTTGTATCAGAGCATAGCTAGGTATGTAAGAGAGAGAAGGTGTGAAGAAAAAGTGATCAAGACGCCTCAAAAAGGTAGCCATGTGGCTAGAGAAATGTAAGAGATGAAAGAGAAGATTGAAAGGGAGATTAGAAGGTTGAAGGAACTGCAAGATAGGTTGGTAGCAAGGATAGAGGCTGTGGAAACTAGTCAAAGAAGATGTGTGGTCATAAGTGATGGGAGTGACAGTGAAGAGGAAGGGGAAAAGAAGAATCCACCTAATGAGCAGAAGCTTGCCAAGCTACTGAGAGCAATCAAGGAAGAAAAACAAAAGGTGAAGATGGATGTGCCAATGTATGGAGGTAACCTAGATGATGAAGAGCTATTAGATTGGATTGCAACACTCGATAAATACTTTGAGTCTGAAGATGTTCCAGAGGAGCAAAGAGTGAAGATAGCAAAGACAAAATTGAAGGGCCATGCACTGTTATGGTGGGATTATGAGAAATCTGAAAGGAGGAAAAAAATTAAGTAAAAGATTATTTCTTGGGATAGAATGGTGGCAAAACTTAAGGGTAAGTTTCTTCCAAGTGATTATGCAGTTCAATTGCGCAATAAAATTCAAGGTTTGAAGCAAAGAGATATGGATGTCAAAACTTATACTAATGAGTTTTATAAGTTGAGTATAAGAGCAAGCCATATGGAGGATGATGTGGAGAAGGTGGCTAGATACCTTAGTGGATTGAGATTTAATATTCAAGATGACTTAACTATGGAAAACCCAAGAATGGTTGAGGAATGCTATCAAATGGCAATAAGGGTTGAAGAAAAGATCAAGAGAAGGAAAGACAAGTCAAATAGGGGTAGAAGAAGCAATGTCAAAGGTAGAGGATCATTTTCCAACTCAAGGTAGTCATGTGAGGGTCAAGAAGATGCAAGGAAGGTACAACAACAAGTTTCTGATCAAAAAGATGGATTTAGAGGTGGTAGATCAGGCTTTAGAGGTAGATTTGGAGGTCAAGGAAGAGGTTCACAAGGATTCACAGGAAGGTGCTATCAATGTAATAAGTTTGGACATCAAGCATGGCAGTGCAATGAAGGTCAAGCCTCTAGTTCACATGGATGAGAAAGAAGGAATCAATTGGTAAAAGAGGAGAATAATGAGAGTGTAAGATCTCCATCACAACATGTTGCTCCTAAAGTTGGAGAATCACTCATGGTAAGGAAAACATTCATCAAAGCATCAAAGGAAAAGGAGCCACCACAAAGAAGTCTTTTCAAAACAACTTGTACGTGCTTGGGTAAGGTATGTAATGTTGTAATTGATTTAGGTAGTACTGATAATATGGTGTCCATTGAAATGGTTGAGAAACTAAAATTGCCTAGAATACCACATGATACCCCTTATAAAGTTTCTTGGTTGAAAGAGGGTCAATATGTTTAGCAAAGTTGGGTGGAGTTCAACATAGGAGGGTATAAGGACATAATTTTATGTGATGCATTGCCTATGGATGTATGCCATTTTCTACCATGGAGACCTTGGCAATTTGATAGGCATGTTTTATATCATGGTAGAAGAAATACCTATGAGATAGAAAAAGATGGAATCTCTTATACATTGACACCCTTGCAAGAAGAAGAAAAGGACAAAATAAGGAAGCTAATGTGATGATGGGTGGTGGGAAAGAGTTTATAAAAGTAGAAGGAAAAGAGGATAGAAACTTTGCCTAAACTTGGAGATGTGAAGACAACAGACATGAAGAATATGATTTTGGAGGGAAATGATGTTGAGTTAAAGGTCAAATATGAATTGATTCTTGGGATACAAGATTGGCTTGAAAGATATGTTGATATGAAGATAGGAGTGTCCCATGCATTGCTTGTACAAGGGGATGGTAGTTATTCTACTTCTTCCAGGACAGAGGTCAATACACCTGATAAAGTAGTAGTCATAAGGGCAGATCAGCAGGTGGACGAGATGAAAGGTAAGAGTGAGGAGGTCAAGGATAAGTTGCAAAGGGAGGTGGAAAAATCTAAGCACACAATGGGAGTGAAGAAGAAGGCAGTGCATTACAAGGCACAAGGAGGTGTGGTAGTAGATAAATATGTAGATTTACCAGTATTATTAGGTGAACCACAAACCAAAGATCATCCATCAAGTGAAGAACAATAGTCTCAAGGGAAGAACCAATCAAAGGCAAGAAATAATGCATGTTTTCAATACTTGACTCATTGGAAGGGATTACCAAATGGAGGTTTCACTTGCAGATCGGAAGATGACATGAACAAACTTGAATCCATTGTTGCACCACTATCCTCAAGGGGACATGAGTTCATTTTTTGCCTGAGAGTATGGTGCAAGGGCACCTAGTCCACATTTTGTAAATATGGGTCAAATGTGAGTTTTATGTGTTGAGTCATGTTTTTGATGTAATAAGGTGTATTTAGACCATATGTGATGTTTTAGTCATGTGGGGGTCAATTTGGAGTCAAGTTGTCATTTGTTGCACAAGCAACTTTGAAATTTTTGGTATACATGGAAGTTGAACATTCATGTGTAAAAAGTGGTTTTGAACCATTGGGTTTTTATTGTAAATGTTTAAATATGACTTTCTTTGGTTGAGGCAAGGGGGAGAAGACAAATTTGGAGATCAAACAATGAACAAAAGCTCTATTTTCTATATGATTTCTATGTTTTCTACTGCTATAGTGATTGGTATGGCTCCATACAATCTGAACATGAGACAAGTGTTATTGAGATTGATGAAGAAATGGGTCTTATGTTATTTTCAATTGATTCCATTTATTTTCATTAAGTTTGGAAGGAGTTAGACTCGATTTGCTGGAAATTGTTAGAAAACACTAGTTGTGAGGGTTTAATTGAAGAAATGTGTTTTTCTAGATCATTCCATAACTCCAATGGATAAAGTTGGCATATTCAGACCCCAAGTAGTGTGAGGAATCTCTTGAAGTGAAATTTTGTAGTTTGGGTTTTGATTATCACATAGTTGCTTTGTAAAATAGGGCTAATTAGGCCTAAATTAGAGTGGAACAGTCAAAATTTGAGGGCTTTGTTCCAAAACAGTCCTATCTACAAATTTGTCATGTTGTCAAACACCATAATAGGTATCCAAAAAAGTTTTTATATTGCGGTTTTGAGTTTTTCTCTTCAAATTATGTCAACAATACCTCATTTGTTGTCCTATTAGGCCTAATTGTAGCATAACAGTCAATTTTTTTAAGGATTGGTTCCAAAGTAACCATATTTGCAATCTTTATATGTTGAAAAGAAGCATAAAGGGTATGTAGAACAGTGATTAGGTTCTAGGTTTGAAGCCTTCTTTAAAAGTTATGGTGAAATAAGCCCATTTGCTGTACTACTAGGGAAGTTGAAGAGTTTGTTAGAGAACCCACCATGTAAGAGTCTAAAATTTGAAAAGGTTGTTTATTTTGATTGTGATTGATATCCTCCATTAGCTCTACATCATTAAGTGAGGAAAAATACATTACTAGCACCAAAAATCAACACATTACAAATAAAGATAATATTCTCATGTTATTATATAAAAATGTGATAGCTATAAGTGTTCAAATACTAAGGATTGAGACATCCACATGTCCCCTTATTTATTTATATTTTTTTTGAAATAAATAATGTTCCCATTTCTATATTCTCTAAGAGTCCCTAAGCAAAGAAGGAAAGAATAGTTCTACTACTACCATAATAGTCTTGAAGCAATTGGCTTAAACCACTTTGCAAGCATTTGACATGTGATTAGTAGGTGCTCGAGCTTTTTGGCATTTGGGGAGTGTTGGCATGGGGCGGGGTTTTATTTACCCCCTTTTCTTTCTTGTTTACTTTCTAATTTTTGTCTTTCTTCTTGTGCATAGGTTTTGTGGTTGCATGATAGTGGTTGGGTTCCAACTTCTAGGGACCCCTCCTTTATCATATAAAGATGTTATAGTTGATGAGCCCCCTTCCTCTAGATATGAGGATGTTTATTTTTTGGTACATGTAATAAGTGAGATCAAGTTGGATTAGAAATTTAAAAATCATCCTAGATTAAATGGTGGCATGGAGAAGAGTGTGGAAAGACCTATTTTGGTCATAAATCTTAACCTAATTTTTATGATGTGTTTTATGTCTTTGAACATGCACCTATCTATAAGTTTATGGCCATTAGAATCTCTTTTCCTTTTTTGGAAGCCTAGGTTCAAAGGACTTGGCAACCTAAAGGAGATATGAAGATTATTCTTGTTGTGAATGGCTATTTCTTTGTTTTCTTTTCGAGAATGTTTGATTGTAATATGATCTTTGAGGGTGGTTTGTACTTTCATAATCAAGCTATAGTTTATTTATCAAACCCTCCCATGTGGGGTTTGATCCAATGGTGGAGACCCCTTCTAAGATTGAGTTTAGATCTTCCTCCTTTAGCTTCCCATACAATATATAGTTGCTATCCTTGGGAAACGCTTGGAACCTTCTCATCACATGCTTGAAAGAAATGTAACAACCTATGCACATATTTGTACCAAGACATCTATTGTTTGAACCTTCTAATCTTTGTTAGCCAAGAGATGGATCTATTGTTTGAACCTTCTAATCTTTGTTAGCCAAGACATGGATCTTACTAATTATGGTACCTCATCCAACCAAGATAAAACTAATGCCTTAATAGGTAAACATGTGTTACTCAAAGAAGGGGTTACTCCTTCTCCTATTCATATTGAGTGATCTATTAAGCATTATAAATCTAATAGTGTTGATACTAGATAATTTGGAGCATCTCCTATTATGACATAGGATTATATTGAAGATTTTATAGATTGTACTATGACAAAATCTCCTCAAGCCCTAGGTGGAAAGGATTATTTGAGAAATAAATCTCCAACTCTACTAGGAATCCAAAAAAAGAATCTCAAATAGGTTGGATCAAATAATCTCTCCAAATTTGGGTTAAAAAGTGATTAGGAAAAGTTGAATATGATAGGGGAATCACTAGTGTAATCTGGTATAATTTGGACATTATATACTCACTCCTCTATTCTAAAAAAATGATAGTGATTTCACAAAATTCTAGGGATTTCGACAAAACCCCTCAACAAAAGGTTGTTTGAGATCTTATTCATGAACATAAGATTCATATCATCTTTTATCAAGAAACTATACTTTATGTGGAGGAAATGGCTACCCTATCTTCTAAGATTTTGAAAGGTAGTCAATGTCAGTGTATTGGAGCTCAAGTTTCTATAGCTAGAGGGCTAGACTACTTATGGGATCCTGTCTAACTCAATCATTGTTGGACAGCGAGAAAACATTCCTTATCATTGGTGGGTTGTTTCTTTGATTAGGGAAGCTCCATTATTCTCATTATTGTGTATGGTAAGGATCTTATTTGGTCCCATAATAGGTCTTTCCACTCTAAGGTCTCTTATTTTCCTTCAATCTTGGTAGGTGATTTTAATGCTATTCTTAGCCTCGATGAGAAACATGGAGTCTCTAGTTGACTAGACCCCTCTTTTACTTTGTTTAGAGATAATTTGTCTTTTCTTAACATGGGGGATATTTAACCAAGAGGTGGAGTTTTTACTTGGAACAATGTAAGGAAGCTAAGGTAGTGGAAGAACTTCCTACAGTAATCTTGAGGGGCAGGATATGTAGAATTTTTAAGATCTTTACAAAAGTTACAGATGTAAACACAAATAGTAATTATACCACAACACAATAATTACATGGGGAAACCTAATGCAGAGTGCACGGCAGGAAAGCTCAACCAACTGCAATCGACCAGACCCTACCTATGTCTAGGCGACCTTCTTCCTATCGGCCAAACATACTTCTATCAGGCCACTTCCAATTCCTCTCACCAACCTCTACACTCTCCCCGACAACCAACTCCCTTCTGTCTTCAGACAGACTTCTTCTATCGGTAGTGTCTATTTTCCTCACACTGACACCCCGATGACCATTGGCTTGCACTAACTTAACCGTAAGGTTTAGTCACTCTTCATCGGACAGACTTCTCTCTTCAGTCACACTTCCTCTATGCTCACTGATGCCAATCTCACACCGATATCCTTCTTCCGCACATCTGAGCGTTGCTTACATGCAATTGGTGGGGCCCTCATTCATCAAATCTTCCATTGTATGTTCCAACACATACAATCCCGTGTACATTGCCAATATCCAATGGGAGGGGACCACAATCTTTGGTCAATAGTGATTTGGTTCACTTGATGCACCACGACATGCATGGCCCATATACATTTTGTGGGACCCACTGTCTGCGCTCAACCGTTGTATGATTCACCCGATACAACACTATATGCACACGCACCATACATTCTCTGGGACCCACGTGCTCTGATTCCCTATTGTATGTCTCGCACATACAAACTCAAAGTGCAACTCCAATATACAACAAGTGGGGACCACCCTCCTTAGTCTTCTGAAGGAATACTTGTATGTGTCTCTGACACCAATACAAATCGACTTGCATCAAACGAATGTATGTTCTCAATGTATAATGCGATGTGTATTTACAACATACATACAACGAACCTGATACAAAGTTTGTATCATTGCATCTTTGGCAAGATGAAACCTGACTGTCACCGATGCCCATTTTATCAGTTTGACATTATGATTCGGTGGGACTTCCAAAGGTTCTCCTGATGCCTATGTTACGCCGATAGCCTCTCAGGTTCTCTGTGATAGCATAAGTCCCAAACCTCATACACAGAAACAAAGAAATCTATGTACAGAAAGGTCTGTCTCCTCTGCAAACCCTTAGTCACTCTGTCCATTCAGTCACAACACTACACCACTCTTTTCCATCAATTCCATGACTAGTCACATAGAGATGCCTAGTCAACTTAAATCGAGTTTCCTGGATTCCTAGGTGTCAAAATAGAAAATACAAAGCATATGTAGTTTTCCTCCATCAGACTGATAATGAAGATGATTTCAGTGGATAGAGGAAAGAGTTTCCATTTGTCTACCAAACCCTAGCTTCTAGGTTTTAACCCAGTCTTTGCAGAAACAACAATACTTCACCCGTCTACACGTTACAAAACATTGGCAACTACCAGATAGAATCTAGATTATTACATGAATGCTTACAATCTGAACAGAGATACAACCATAGAAAATACACAGACAAAATAATATGCAATACCCAAAAACTCCAATTATTCATTCATTCAATCTTCTTCAGCGTGCCTCAATACATCATGCTACTTGCCTACAAAGGGTTTAAGATAGCAGTTTGTAGCTTCCAACCGTGCAAACTGACTTACA
This sequence comes from Cunninghamia lanceolata, assembly GCA_027924645.1. Lineage (NCBI taxonomy): Eukaryota > Viridiplantae > Streptophyta > Pinopsida > Cupressales > Cupressaceae > Cunninghamia > Cunninghamia lanceolata. The sequence goes on from BSBN01000892.1 coordinate 2,959,197, forward strand.
AATTAGTTAGCCACTAGCTTTCCCCTCATACAAGAAAAACCACATGTTTTCCTTGCATAATTACATCAATGTGACCAAATTGACCCTTATTACAACATGAAATGGCTTAAGAGCCTTATTAAACAACAAAAGAAAACATGACCCTGCACTACAGAGAAGGTGCTCCTGCACCATACTCCCCCTACAGGAAAAACTCAAGTCCCTTGAGTTGCTAACTACTGAAGTGTCTTCCCATGCTTTAGAATATCTACTTCACTCATCCAGGTTGCCTCTAAATTAGGAAGATCCTGCCACTTGACCAAGTAGTCCTTGTACACACCCTTCCTTGTCTTCTTGACAACTTTGGAATCCAAAATGCATTCCAACTGTAAAGGCTTACTTGGAGGTAAATCTCTGATCTAGTCTTCATCTTCAATCACAACATCTGACCCATCTGCAGTATTCAATGGAGGTCTGAAAGGAAATAGGTCTGAAACATTAAAAATGGGAGAGATACCAAGACCAGATGGCAATTCTATATCATATGCATTTGGACCAAATTTATACACTACCTTGCACAGTCCTATCTTCTTCATTAACAATTTGGTTGGTTGTCCCTTAGGAAACCTTTCCTTCCTGAGATAGGCCATCACCAAATCTCCTACCTTGAACTATACCTCTCTTCTTTTTAGATCTGCCCTATCCTTGTACTTGGAGACTATTTTCTCCAACTAAACTTTGACCTGATCATGAATTGCTTTCATGGTAGCAGCAAAGTCTTCCCCTAGAGCACTCCTCTTGTCCCAACCTTGTAGGTCTTTGAGTTCAAGTGGTCCTCTTGGATGGAAACCATAAACAATTTCAAAAGGACTTTTCCTAGTACTTTTATTCCTTGAATCATTATAAGCTTACTTAGCTTGACTGATCACTAAATCCCATGCCAAACCATGCTATTTGGTAAGGCATCTCAAAAGGTTTCCCAAGGACCTATTAACAACCTTAGTCTGACCATCAGTTTGGGGATGGTAGGCTGATTGAAAGGACAACTGTCTGCCCAATTTCCTCCATAGGGTCCTCCAAAAATGACCAACAAACTTGGAGTCCCTATCAGTGACAATGGAGAGGGGCAAACCATGAATTCTAACCACCTCTCTGAAAAAGAGACCAGCAATATGAGATGCATCATTCGTGCATTTGCATGGCACAAAATGAGCCATCTTACTGAACCTGTCCACAATGATGAAAACACTATCTACACCCCTTGCTGTCTTAGGAAGACCAAGCATAAAATCCATACTAATGCTTTCCCAAGGTCTAGTGGGAATGGGAAGTGGTTGGTACAAACCAACATTAGAAGACATACCTTTGGCCTTTTGACATGTGGTACAACTTGTAACATACCTCCTCACATCTTCCTATACCTTTGGCCAATAGTAGAACCTGGCGACTTATTCCAAAGTCTTGTCCAACCCAAAATGTCCTCCTAAGGTTCCATTGTGCTTCTCCTTGATGATATTGTCCCTCATTGAACATTTAGGAACACATAACAAACTGCCTTTGAATAGGAGACCTTCTTGCAACACAAAATCAGAATACTCACCATGAAACGTGTTAGCCAAACTTGCACACACTTCGTAGGCAGCCTTGAAATTTGCATCTTCCTTGTACAACTCCTTCAAACATTCTATACCCATGCTTTCCATCTGTACTTCCTGTATGACCAACATCCTTCTACTTAAAGCATCTTCCACTTTGTTGGCAACACCTTTTTTATGCTTAATAGTGAAGGTATAGGCTTGCAATTGTTCCATCCACTTGACATGCCTATGATTCAACTTTTCCTGACTATTTAGGAAGCTAAGAGCATGGTTGTCAGTAAAAACAATGAACTCTTTTGGCAGTAAATAGTTTCTCTACTTTTTCAGAGCTTGTACCCTTGCATACAGCTCTAGGTCATAGGTAGAATACCTTTGTTTAACCTCATTCAACTTCTCTGAAAAGAATGCTACTGGATGTCCTTCCTGATTAAGAATAGCACCTATGGCTTGTTGACTTGCATCACACTCTACAACAAAAACTTTGTCAAAATCAGGGAGTCCCAATGTAGGTAACTCAGCCACCTTCTTTTTCAACAATTCAAAACTATCATCAGCTTGTTTTGTCCATTGGAATTTACACTTCACTCCACCCTTGATGGTATTGAGAATAGGAGCACTGATGTGAGTGAACCCTCTAATGAACTTCTTGTAAAAAATTGCCAAACCATGGAAACTTCTAACATCTCCTACTATCTTAGGAGTAGGCCAATTGAGAATAGCCTCAACCTTTGTGGGATCCATTGTCAAACAGCCATTGGAAATCACAAAGCCAAGATACACCAATTCAGTTTTCATAAAATCACATTTATCTAAGTTGATAATCAACTTACTCTCATGAAATTTCTTCAACACCTGTCCAAGATGCTTCACATGCTCTTCTTTGGTCCTACTGAAAATCAGTATATCATCAAGATAAACAATAACAAATTTTCCAATGAATTCTACAAGTACCTCATTCATCAATTGCATGAATGTGCTTAGAGCATTGCTGAGGCCGAATGGCATGACCAGCCACTCATAGAGACCTTCATTTGTCTTGAAGGTAGTCTTCCACTCATCTCCCTGCCTAATTCTAATCTGGTGATAACCAAATTTCAAATCAATCTTGGAATAGTAGCATGAACTGCCAAGATAGTCCAACAGATCCTCAATCCTTGGCATAGGAAATCTATACCTTATGGTGATCTTATTAATAGCCCTTGAATCTGTACATAGCCTCCACTTTCCATCTTTCTTAGGAGCAAGTACACTAGGGACTGCACATGGATTGAGACTCTTACTAATCAACCCTTTCTCCAAGAGTTCTTGAATCTGTCTACCTACCTCTTCATTCTGCTATGGTGTCAACTTGTAGGCAGCCTTATTGGGCAATGTGGCTCTGGGAATCAAGTCAATTTGATGACTTATGTCCCTCATAGGTGGTAAGGAGTTAGGAGTATCCTCTACCACAAGACCTTGGTACTTATCCAATAATTGTTGCACTTCCAATGGAATCTCCTTCTACTTCTTGTTTTGCTAACCTTATACATCTACAAGCTTCACCATCAGGGCATACCCTTGGGTATCCTCCTCCTTCATAAGTTATAGGAACTCTTTGCCACTAACTAACACGACACTACTGTCATTGCTCTTCTCTCCAACCTGCTCTGGTAAGGGATCCATCTTAAACTTCTTGCCATTCTTGGTGATCATATATGTGTTCTTTTCACCATCATCCTGTGCATCCACATCATACTGCCAAGGTCATCCAAGAAGAAGGTGACAAGCATCCATAGGAACAATTTCACATAGTACTTTATCCCTATAATCACCTAGTTCAAACTCTACCCAAGTTTGTTCTTCTACCATGTAGTTTTGATTCTTATTCAACCAAGACATTTTATGAGGACTAACATGGGGCAGCCTTTTCAGTTTACATTTTTCTACCATTTCAGCAGACACTACATTTTCAATAGAACTTGAATCAACAATGATTTTACAGAGCTTACCATATGGTACCCCTTGGGTTTTGAAGAGATTCTTCCTCTATGGGGGCTCTTGCTTCAATGACATCTTCACCAAGGTTCTCTTAATCATCATGCTCTCTCCTTCAAGCACTGGTGCAGCACTACCAATTGGTGAATTTACACTCTGGCAATCATCATCCTTCAATAGCTGGTTCCTTCTCCCACCATCATGGGAGCTAGATGCCTTCTTAGGGCATTTATTTGTAGTATGACCTACTTGATTGCAATTGTAGCATCTTCCAGTGAAGACTCCAGGTCCTCTGCCTGCACCACCACCTCTGCCTCTGCCATTAGGTCTTCTCCAACCTCTAGAACCACCACCCCTCTGTTCTACATCAGAACGAGATTCTTGCTGACTTGAATTTTCACTTTTGCTTGGTTGTCCTCTACCAAAATTACCTCTTCCTCTATTGTTTCTACCACCTCTTCCTCTATTATTTTGATCACTTCTTCTTTTCAACTTATCCTCTACCCTAGAGGCTAATTGAAAACATTCATCCATTGTCTTGGGAATCACCATACTGAACTCATCTTTTATATTATATCTTAGACCATCAAGATATCTGGCCACCATCTCTTTCTCCTCCTCCCTGTGATTGGATTTCATGCTCAATCTGTGGAATTCTTCAGTGTATGTAGCCACGTTCATATCTTTATGTCTGAGATGATTGAATTTTCTGATGGTCTGCAACTCATAGTCACATGGCATGAACTTGGTTCTCAGAATGGCCACCATTCTACTCCATTTGGTGATTGGACTCTTTCCAGTCTTCTCCCTTTCATATTGTGTGTAGTTCCACCAAACCAATGCAGAACCTCTCAATCTGGTTTTTACAAATTTGACCTTCTTACTGTCACTGTACTCCTTGAAGTCAAAATAATTACTTATTGCTTCAATCCAGTCCACGAGAGTATCCCCACCCAGTTTCCCATTAAATGAGGGAACATCCATTTTTGGATCACCACTATCTCCATGACCCTTAAGTGCGTGTAGGAATGCCCTTTGATCAACAGACATACTTTCTCTTTGAGGATTCTCCTCTATTTCTTCTTCTTCATCATCTTCTGACTTAGAAGTGCTTCCATCCTCTTTGTTCTTTCCTTTGGATCTCTCTTCCTTCAGTCTTTCTTTGAGCATCTCTTCTACCATCTTCTGGATGGCTACTTTGCTCATCGACTTGGGAGGCATTATGCTAGCCTCTATTTCTATCTGTAGCTCTTCGTCTGACATACACGGCTCTGATTCAGATATTGGTTCTGATACCAATATGATGCAGAGTGCACGGCAGGAAAGCTCAACCAATTGCAATCGACTAGACCCTACCTATGTCTTGGCAACCTTCTTCTTATCAGCCAAACATACTTCTATCAAGCCACTTCCAATTCCTCTCACCGACCTCTACACTCTCCCCAACGACCAACTCCCTTCTGTCTTCAGACAGACTTCTTCTATCGACAATGTCCGTTTTCCTCACGCTGACACCCTGATGACTATTGGCTTGCAATGACGTAACCGTAAGGTTTAGTCACTCCTCGTCAGATAGACTTCCCTCTTCGGTCACACTTCCTCTATGTTCACCAATACCAATCTCACGTAGATATCCTTCTTCCGCACATCTGAGCGTTGCTTACATGCAACTGGTGGGGGCCTCATTCATCAACTCTTCCGTTGTATGTTCCAACACATACAATCCCGTGTACATTGCCAATATACAATGGGAGGGGCCCACAATCTTCGGTCAATAGCTATTTGGTTCACCCGATGCACCACAACATGCATGTCCCATATACATTTTGTGGGACCCACTGTCTGTGCTCAACCGTTGTATGATTCACCTGATACAACATTGTATGCACACTCACCATACATTCTCTGGGACCCACATGCTCTGATTCCCCGTTGTATGTCTCACACATACAAACTCAAAGTGCAACTCCAATATACAATGAGTGGGGACCACCCTCCTTAGTCTTCCGAAGGAATACTTGTATGTGTCTCCGACACCAATACAAATCGACTTGCATCAAACGAATGTATGTTCTCAATGTATAATGCGATGTGCATTTACAACATACATACAACGAACCTAATACAAAGTTTGTATTGTTGCATCTTCGGCAAGACAAAACCTGATTGTCACCGATGCCTGTTTTATCGGTTTGACGTTATGATTCAGTGAGACTTCCAAAGGTTCTCCCGACGCCTATGTTATGCCAATAGCCTCTCAGGTACTCTGCGATAGCATAAGTCCCAAACCTCATACACAGAAACAAAGAAATCTATGTATAGAAAGGTCTATCTCCTCTATAAACCCTTAATCACTCTGTCAATTTAGTCACAACACTACACCACTCTTTTCCATCAATTCCATGACTAGTCACATAGAGATGCCTAGTTGACTTAGATCAGGTTTCCTAGATTCCTGGGTGTTAGAATAGAAAATACAAAGCATATGTAGTTTTCCTCCATCACACTGATAATGAAGATGATTTCAGTGGATAGAGGAAAGAGTTTCCATTTTTCTGCCAAACCCTAGCTTCTAGGTTTCAACCCAGTCTTTACAGAAACAACAATACTTCACCTGTCTACACGTTACAAAACACCGGGAACTACCAGATAGAATCTAGCTTAAAACATGAATGCTTACAATTTGAACAAAGATACAACCACAGAAAATACACAGACAGAATAATATGCAACACCCAAAAACTCCAATTATTCATTCATTCAATCTTCTTCAGCATGCCTCAATACATCATACTGCTTGCCTACAAAAGGTTTAAGATAGTAGTTTGTAGCTTCCAACCATGCAAACTAACTTACAAATTAGTTAGCCATTGGCTTTCCCCTCATACAAGCAAAACCAGATGTTTTCCTTGCATATTTACATCAATGTGACCAAATTGATCCTTATTACAACATGAAATGGCTTAAGAGCCTTATTAAACAACAAAAGAAAACATGACCCTACACTACAGAGAAGGTGTTCCTGCACCAAAACCCTTTTGGGAGAAAAAACCCACACTCCAAAGCTGCCCAATATATTATTTAGGAATAAAAAAGATTACAATATACTTGTAGAGAAGGATTTCACAGGAGTATAACCAACTAGAGATCAGGAGGCAACTCAACATCTATAAGACTCTTACACATAACCTCCATCTCAAGCTTTAGATATATAGGAGATACAATATAGTAAACCATCAATGGTAGTTACAAAACCATGAGCTAAAACCACCCAAAAGTGGCACACAAATTATATCCAATCAAAGATGCCTTGTGATGTGTCAAATAACACACTAACATGTGTAACTCTCCCCTTTACAACTCCTTTAAGTGTCCAACAGATTTTCACATTTCCCAAAATAGGAGGTCGAACTTCCAAGGTCATAACTTTTGATCTGAGTGTTTGATTGACGAACCGTTTAATGCATTGGAAAGATCGTGAAAAGATCTATCAAGCTATAACCCAGTTCATTGGTTACAAAAACTTTTAAGGAACTTAGGGACCTCTAAGTGCCTCAAATCTAAGTTTAAAACATTTTTTGGGAGTTTCAAAAAATCAAAACTTTAATTTATCTTGCAATCCAGGTATGATCTTGAGTTGAAACTCACTCAAGATATTTACTTGGAAGTTCTGCACCTTTTGGCAAAATTATGGGTCCATCCATACTGAGAGTTACTAAAAATAGTAATCCATACAATTTTTATCTCCTTTTGGAAACTTTGGAAGTTCTAAACCATTCTTCAAGATAAAGGGTATTCGAAAAGACCAAAATTTGGAAGAATAGAAACCTTTTGTAGTTGCAAGGTTGAGATACCCTTCCTAACTTTCTCCTTCTTGTTGAACACCTTGCAAGAGAAAAGGGAGTATAGACACCATGATTTAATTGCTAGGGGCCAAGAGGCCCATAGACTTCGAACACCATTTGAACTTCTCTGTGCTCACAGGTTTAGTTAATGGATTTGTAACATTCATCAAATTATCTACTTTAAATAGCTTTACCTTTCCATTCTCAACCATATCTCTAACAAAATGATACCGTACATCAATGTACTTGGTTTTGTCATTAAATATTGGGTTCTTAGCTAGAAAAATCACACTCTGACTGTCACAATAAACTGTCACTACACCTTGTTTTATTTTAATATTTTAACATAGTCTCTTAAGCCAAATGGATTCTTTACAAGCATGAGTAGCTATCATATACTTAGCTTCAGTAGTTGACAAAGAAACCACATCCTATCACTTACTCATCCAACTAATTGCACTACCAAATAATGTAAATACATAAGCATTGGTGGATCCTCTGCTATCAACATCACCTACCCAACTTGAATCCACATAACCATGAATATCAAGTGAATGTATGTCTCCTATCAAATTACCATGATAACATAATGAATACTCTGAGGTACCTTACAAATATTTGAAGACTCTTTTAACTGCATCCCAATGAACTCTACCAAGATTAGACATATATCTATAAAAAACTCCCACTGCTTGGGCAATGTCTGATCTAGTACAAACCATAGGTTGGGCATGTTGGACATTGTGATGTAGGTAACTTTGTTCCAACTATAAAAGGAACACATAATTGTCTACAATCTTGCATACTAAACCTCTATAAAATTGAATTGACATACTCTAGCCAATCCATAGTCTTTTGTTCACTATATCTCTTCTTATTTCCATCCCAATAATGCGTTTAGCTGTACCAAGATATTTCATTTCAAATTTAGTTGCAAGTTAAGACTTTAGTTTTGAAATCATTCCTTTCCCTTTACCAATAAATAATAGATCATCAACATATAATGCAATAAACAGGAAATAATCACCATCATATTTATAATAAACATAGTGATCAAATTTAGAACACTCAAATCCCAAACTCAACACATATGTATCAAATTTATGGTGCCACATCCTAGGACTTTGTTTGAGGGCATACAAATATTTATTCAATTTACTAACCAAATTACTTTTACCTTTCACCATGTAGTGCTCTGGATGTGTCATATAAATATCCTCTTCTAAAACACCATGAAGGAAAGTCATTTTCACATCCATTTTCTCAACCTCTAGATCATAAGCAACAACAATAGAAAGAAAGAATCTAATAGATGTCATTTTTGCAATATGAGAAAATTACCCATTGTAATCAACACCCTCAACCTAAGAGTAGCTTTTCGCAACCAATTGTGCTTTGTACTTCTCAAAACTTCCATTTGAACCAATATTTTTCTTGAAAACCCATTTGCAACCAACAAGTTCTTATCCTTCAGGTAATGGAACTAGGTCCCATATATCATTCTTTTTCAAAGATGTCATTTCTTTATCTATAGAAATCTTCCAAGACTTTGCATCATTCATACCTAATGCCTCTTCTATAGATCTAGGTTCATCTATGTTAGTATTCAAAGAAAAAATACATCTCCAGTCATTAGGTGAATACCTTATAGGTGGCTATCTATACCTTGTAGACCTTCGAACAAGTTGAGTTGGAGGTTCTTCCTCCTCTTCTAATGATTTAGAGATAGATGAGCTCTACTCAACTTCATGTCTATCTAGGGGCCTCAATTCATCTTTCTCAGGTGTAGAAGGTAGTTGAATCACATCTTTTTGCTCACTTTGTTCTGGCTGTAATGTAATAGAAGAAGGCTTAGTTTCTCTAAAAATAACACTTCTACTATATATTATCTTCTATGCAATAGGTTCCCAAAGCTTTTATCCTTTCACACCATAACTATACCTAATGAAGATACATTTCACAGTCTTGTTCTCCAACTTTGTCTGCTTATCCTTTGGCACATGTGCATATGCCTTGTAACCAAAAACTCTAAGATGTCTCAGTGAAGGCGTGTGCCTTGACCACACCTCAATAGGTGTTTTCTCAACTGTTGCAAGTATGGGCCTAACTAGTGTTGTGATTGATGTCAACATACATCTATTGCATTGATGATAAGGATTGGATGAGCTGTGTGCTAAGGATATTGAGAAAATTAGTCCTAATCAGGAACAAAGAAGAACAGTGAAGACAATGAGCTAAAGATCCTAGTTAAGATGAAGATCAGAGGATGTGCATCAAAGGGTTTATAGATATGTGTCTTAAGATGAACCAATAAAGATTTTAGACATCCGCATGAACATCTGAAGAAGTTATGGCCGCTTAAGTAAAACCATTCTGGCAAGTGTTCAGAGGTGACAGAGTGATATAGATAGGTCTGGTGAGATCTGGAAATGCAATATCCTATTCTGTGGATTTGGTGGAGTTTTTAGGAAGTCCATGTGAAGTGACAATTCAATTGGTTCGTGGTCTGGAGGTCCACAAGCATCTATTCTATTGTGACAGTGATGACAGACTATGTTCTTGAGGTTCCGAATGAAGGAGATAAGGATTTTAGTAAGCAGATGTAGTGTGGATGTTCTTGGTGATTCAGGCAAGCTTGTGAAGGTCTTTGGATCGTGTCTAGTTTGTGTTGGTTGTCTGCATTGGAGTTTGAGCTCGCAATTGAAGAATAACTTGCAGACGATGACATTCTTCCTAACTTCGGCTGACCGGATAAGTTACACATCCTGCAGATGATCTTGAAGATGTTATGTGAGGATTGGCGTGTTCCTAAATGAAGATTGAAGTCTCAGATCTGTGTGGCTGACAGTGTGTTGATCCGTGTGAAGTCTTTTGTAATTAGTCATGTTGTATTTATGTATTTTCTCTATAATGTATGCTGACTTGAATGATTATCCCTAAGTCGATGTCTTGTATAAATAAGGAGTTACAAAGTCATTTCAAACGTATCTGGTGGAGATGATAGTGTGGTAGCGAGGAGGAGAGTGAAAGGAAGAGTAGAAGTACTGGGCTTAAATGGAACTGACTCAAGCATGGTGAAGATGATATTCTTTAGTTCAAGTATGTAATACTTATTATTTTTTAAACAATGTGTCTCCTGTAGGCAGTGAGCCTCTTGTGAGCAGTGTGCTTAGGTAGTGAGCCCTAATTGGCATGTGCCATTTGGTTCTTTCTGTTCTTCTAACAAAGAAGACATTCTTGGGTTAGTCACCTTGTTGTTTTTCTCTTAACTAGGTTTTCCATGTCAAAATCTTGGTGCCTCATGTGTTAATTTGTTTCTGCTCTTAATTTAATTGATTGTATTTCCACGATTGATTTATTATTATGCTGCTGAATTACAAAGTGGATTTAAGTGTTTAATTGGAAGAAAGTTTTGGACAACTAATTCACCCCCTCTCTCAGTTGTCTATCCTAAATCTAACAATTGGTATGAGAGCTAAGTTCCTCTCAAAGAGCTTAACTACTTGAGGAGATCCAGGATGTCGTCATACAAGAAGGATAGTCCGATGTTTGATGGAACCAATTTTACTCTTTGGAAAAGTCGCATGTAATGTCACTTGCAATGTATGGGAGTGTAGTATTGGACCATGGCTTCAAAAAAGTATACTCCTCCACATAATGGTCTGAAATCCGTAGATGAAATCACAGATGCTGAAAACAATCTATGAACTAAAGAAGCTCTTCTAAGTGCCTTGTCTGATTCAAAGCTAACAAATGTTGTTGACCTACAAACTACTTTTGAGATTTGGAAAAAAATGGAACTTCTGCATGAAGGAGACAAGTATGTTAAATGTGCAAGGCTACAGAGTCTAAAAGGAAAATTCAAAAATCTGAAGATGAGAGAAGATGAAAATATCACTACTTTTATGCCAAGAGTAAATGAGCTTGTTTGTGGCATTAGATGTGCTGGTGGAGTCTTGGATGAAGATGAGATTGTTGGCAAAGTTCTCAGATCCCTTCTTGCTTCTTACAAATATAAGGTTTCTACCATTGAAGAATTTAGAGCCCATTCAAGTGTCATAAGAGATCAATTGGTTGATAAATTGGCTGCATTTGAATTGACCGAGTTTGGAGATGCCCCCCCCAAGACTGAATCTGCAGTCAAATCTAGTGCCTCTGTAAAAGGAAAACAAAGGTTTGATCCCAGAGAGAACTCTTCAAGGAAACTTTCATGGTATGAAAAAGTAAGAAAAGAACTTGAAGAAGATGAAGCAGAAGCTACTCAACTTGAATCCCTTATTGCAAAAATGCTGCCAAGAGGATCCAGTAAGTATGAAGGAAAACTACCTTTTAAATGTTTTAACTGCAATAAGATTGGTCATTTTGCCTCAAGGTGTCTGGAAATATGTTCAAGGTCAAATCCTGACAAATCAAGGTTCCAGAAGAAGTGTTACTATGCCCATGAAGATGATGATGGAGTAATAGATGATGAATCATAATCTGGAAACAAATCTAGAAGTGACTGGGTGTTTATTGCCATCAAAGAGGAAGATCTAATGCCCTCTGAATTTTTCAATCATAAAATTGTGGAAAGAGCTCTAGTTATCCAAGTTGAAGAAAAGGATGATTGGGTCATTGACAATGGATGCTCCCAACATATGACAAGTGACAAAAATAAGTTCATAGATTTGGAAAGGTATGAAGGAGGTGTGGTAAAATTTGGTGATAATTCTGCTAGTAGAATCAGAGGTAGAGGAGCTATTTCTTTTGATGGAAAGAACAAAACCGGTAATGTACTATATGTTGAAGGTTTGAAACACAATCTATTCAGTGTTGGACAGTTGGTGGGTAAGGGCTATGATCTCTGATTCAAAAATGGAAAATGCAAGATCTTTGAAATCTCTAGAACAAAGATTGCATCTGGTACCTAGACTATAGGTAACATCTTCCACTTGGTTGGTACTGGTAATAGTTGTTTATTTGTTTAAATTGATCAGAGTTGGTTGTGGTATAGGAGAATGTGTCATGTGAATTTTGATAATATAATCAAGATAAGCAACACTCAGGCTGTAAGAGATCTTCCAAAATTGGTGAAACCTACAAATAGTTTGTGCAAAGAATGTCGGTTGGGTAAACAAAGCAGAGTCTCATTCAAAAGCAAGGAACAATCTTGTACTAGATTATTGGACCTAGTTCATACTGATCTATGTGGTCTGATAAGAATCAGGAGTGTGCAAGGTGATAGATACTTCATGTTATTAATTGATGACTATTCCTGGATGATGTGGGTAACTTTTCTCAAGGAGAAATCAGAGGCTCTTGAGAAATTCAAAATATTCAAGGCTATGGTGGAGAATGAAACCAGATTGAACATAAAATGTTTGAGGTCTGATAGAGGTGGTGAATTCACATTCAGTCATTTCATAGAATTCTATGAGAAGCATGGAATAAGAAGACAATTGTCTACTCCTAGGACTCCACAGTAGAATGGAGTAGTGGAAAGAAAGAACCAGACCATCCAAGAAGCATCTAGAACCATGATGATGGAAGAAAATGTTCCTCAGATCAACTGGAGAGAAGCTATGAGCACTGTAGTCTACACTCTTAATCGAGTTCAAATTAGAAGCAATACCAGTAAGACTCCTTATGAACTCTAGTTTGGCATCACTCCTACTATGAAGTATTTCAGACTCTTTGGTAGCAAATGTTACATTAAAAGAGATGAAGATCTAGGAAAATTTGATGCTAGAAGTGATGAACGAATATTCTTGGGTTATTCTACTCAAAGTAAAGCATACTGGTGTTATAACAAGAGACTGAGAAAGATTATAGAAAGTACAAATGTGAAGGTTGATGAAGGAATTGAAAAACTGTCAAGGTTTTATGAATATGATGAAGATGATCAAAATGATGTTCTGATTCAAGGAGTCCAAGCCCCTTCTGAAATTTAGATTTAGATTGATCTGGTAAATTAGGTAGAAGAGATGAGTTTGAATGAGCCTGTTCAAGAATCAGAAGTGTTAGAAACTCCCAAAGTTCCCAGGTATGTAAGACTGAATCACTTTGAAGATCAGATCATAGGTGATAAAAGCAAAGGTGTACAAACAAGAAGGATTGGCCAAGGTTCAGAAGAGTATTGTTTGATTTCAAAGATTGAGCCTAAGACAGTGAATGAAGCTTGCAATGATGAAAACTGCACTAAAGCAATGGAGGAAGAGTTGATGCAAATTGAGAAAAATCACACTTGGGATCTTGTTCCCAGACCTAAAAACAAAAATGTGATTGGAACCAAATGGGTCTTCTGGAACAAACTGAATGAAGTTGGTGAAGTAAGCAGAAATAAAGCCAGATTAGTCTACAAGGGTTACTCTCAAATAGGAGTTGATTTTGAAGAAACTTTTTCTCTGGTGGCAAGAATTGAAGCAGTCAAACTATTTCTTGCTTTTTCTACCTTCAAGGATTTCAAAGTATATCAGATGGTTGTCAAGTCTGCCTTCCTGAATGGTGACTTGGAAGAAGAAGTATACATTGAGCAACTGGATGGATTTCAATTGTCTGATCATGGTGATATGGTCTGCAAGTTGAAGAAACCACTGTATGGAATCAAGCAAGCCCCAAGAGCCTAGTATGAAAGATTGGATAAGCATCTTTTGAAGATTGGTTTCAACAAAGGTACTGCTGACAGTAATTTTTACTTCAAAATTGATCATGAAAATATCTTGATTGTTGAAGTATTTGTTGATGATATCATTTTTGGAGGAAGAGATAGTATGTGCAAAACTTTTGCAAATCAAATGAAAAGTGAATTTGAGATGTCCATGCTTGGGGAAATAAATTTCTTCTTGGGTCTACAAATCATTCAAACTAAGAAAGGAATCTTCATTTTTCAGACCAAATATGTGAAAGAATTGTTGAAGAAATTTGGGATGGAAGAATCAAAACCAATGAGTACTCCCATGGCAACCAGATGTAAATTGAGCAAAGATGATGATTCTCCTAAGGTTGACCAGAAAAAGTACAAGTCAATGATTGGAGGATTATTTAATCTCACTCAAACTAGACCTGATATTATGAATGTTGTTGGTCTTGTTGCTAGATTCCAAGCTGATCCTAGAGAATCTCATGTCATGGCATTCAAGAGGATTTTTAGGTATCTAAAAGGGAGAGTTGAGTATGGTTTGTGGTATCCTAGAGATCATAATTTCTATCTTCATGCATATACAGATGCAGATTGGGCAGGAGATGTGGATGACCAGAAGAGTACCAGTGGTGGAGCATTCTTTTTGGGAAAGAGATTGGTTTCTTGGTTGAACAAGAACTAAGAGGCAATATCTTTGTCCACTACAGAAGTAGAATATATTGCAGTAGCAGGTAGTTGTACTCAAGTTTTGTGGATGAAGTAGATGTTAAGAGACATCGGAGTGAAGTATGAGGAACCTATCACAATCTTCTGTGATAATTCAAGTGCAATAAATATATCTAAGAATCTAGTGTTGCATTCAAAGACTAAACATATATCCATCAAGTTTCACTTTTTGAGAGAGCAAGTGAACAAGAATGAAGTCAGATTGGAGTTTGTGCCTTCCAAGGATCAAATTGCAGATATCTTTACTAAACCTCTACCTATGGACTCTTTTGAGTATCTTAGGGAGAAGTTAGGGGTTTTTGCCCCTCCAGTGATGAACTAAGGTGAACTGATGTGTATTAGTTTGGTGGATCTCATAGTCATATCTTGTGGTCTGGATTGATGTTTGGGAAGCTTCTACTCAAGGGGAGTAGCTGGTATGATTCTGAAGTGTTGGAGTTGCAAGTATGTGCCCTTTGCCATTGATGTCAAAGGGGGAGAGAAGACATGTGAAAAATAAGTGGTTGCTGATCAAAGGGGGGGTAGTAAAGGAAGAGAAGACATGTAAATGGTTGTTGTTGATAGGGGGAGTTGTGTTAGTGAGAAAAACTTCTTGTCTTGATGGTTAAAACAATTTTTCACATCATATGTTGCAATCAATGATAAAGTGGGAGATTGTTGCAAGTATGGGCCTAAACGGTGTTGTGATTGATGTCAACATACACCTATTGCATTGATGATAAGGATTGGATGAGCTGTGTGCTAAGGATATTGAGAAAATTAGTCCTTATCAGGAACATCGAAGAATAGTGAAGAAAGTGAGCTAAAGATCCTAGTTAAGATGAAGATCAGAGGATGCGCATTAAAGGGTTTGTAGATATGTGTCTTAAGATGATCCAGTAAAAATTTTCAACGTCCACATGAAGATCTGAAGAAGTTGTGTGAGTGACACAGATAGGTCCAGTGAGATCTGGAAATGCACTATCCTATTCTACAGATTTGGTGGAGTGTTTAGGAAGTCCATATGAAGTGACGATTCAATTGGTTTGTGGTCTAGAGGTCCACAAGTATCTATTTCATTGTGACAGTGATGACAAACTATGTTCTTGAGGTTCCAAATGAAGGAGATAAGGATTTCAGTAAGCAGATGTAGTGTGGATGTTCTTGGTGATTCAGGAAAGCTTGTGGAGGTCTTTGGATCATGTCCAGTTTGTGTTGGTGGTCTGCATTGGAGTTTGAGCTCGCAATTGAAGAATAACTTCTGGATGATGATGTTCTTCATAACTCTGGCTGACTGGATAAGTTACACATCCTACGGATGATCTTGAAGATGTTATGTGAGGATTGATGTGTTCCTAAATGAAGATTGAAGTCTTAGATCTATGTGGCTGACAGTGTGTTGATCCGCGTGAAGTCTTTTTGTAATTAGTCATGTTGTATTTATGTATTTTCTCTGTAATGTATGTCGACTTGGATTATTATCCCTAAGTCGATGTCTTGTATAAATAAGGAGTTACAAAGTCATTTCAAAGGTATCTTGTGGAGATGAGAGTGTGGTAGTGAGGAGGAGAGCGAAACACAGAGTAGAAGTATTGGGCTTAAATGGAACTGACTCAAGCATGGTGAAGATGCTATTCTTTAGTTCAAGTATGTAATACTTATTATTCTATAGACAGTGTGTCTCCTATAGGTAGTTAACCTCTTGTGAGCAATGTGCTCAGGCAGTGAGCCCTAATTGGCATGTGCCATTTGGTTCTTTCTATTCTTCTAACAGAGAATACATTCTTGGGTTAGTCACCCTGTGGTTTTCCCCTTAACCAGGTTTTCCATGTCAAAATCTTGGTGTCTCATGTGTTAATGTGTTTCTTCTCTTGATTTAATGCATTGTATTTCCATGATTGATTTATTATTATGCTTCTGAATTACAAAGTTGATTTAACTGTTTAATTAGAAGAAAGTTTTGGACAACTGATTCACCCCCCCTCTTAGTTGTCTGTCCTAAATCTAACATCAATAAGAGTTGATGTAGGAGACTTGTTAATCAGGTAGCAAGTAGTAGCAATAGCTTCAATCCCAAACCTTTGTTCTAGACTAGCACCACTAAGCATACTACTAGCCTTATCCATCAGTGTCTTGTGCATTCTTTTTGCAATTCCATTTTGCTATGGAGAATATGGAGTTGTCTTTTATCTCTGAATGCCATGATCTTTATAGAATCTATCAAAAGTATTAGAGAAGAATTCACTACAATTGTCCATCCTCATACATTTTATTTTCTTTCCAGTCTGCAACTCAACTATTGCTTTAAATTCTTTAATTCAAATGAAAACTTTAGATTTATTATTTAGAAATCATGCCCATGTCCTTTTTCTATAATCATCAATAAATGAAACATAATACATGGATTTCACAATTGAAGGAACTTATATAGGGCCAAACACATAAGAATGAATAAGATCCAATACACCACAAGATTTATGAGAACTTGAGTAAAATTGAACGTGGTTTTGTTTAATATAAGTGCAATGCTCATAGTTCAATCAAAATCAAGTTTACAATCTATCACCCCTTCAACAAGGTTTTTATTTTTCAAGGTTCTTAGACCCTTTTCTCCTATGTGGCCTAATATCTAGTGCCATAACATAGTCTTCTCTATAGGCAATTTTGATTCAGAAGTAAGAGCATTCTTAGTTACCCAGAAGCCATGACCATCCAATGAAAATAAAACCCTCTCCTTCTCTAATGAAGTAGTCATAGATCTAATTTTTGCAGAAGGGTGCTGCCATAATAATAGGTTATGCTTTTTGGGACTTCCCGATTTTACTGAAATCACATCTTTTTAGAAAATATAATGATTTAAGCCTTAAAAGGTTCTATTTAAAGGATTTTTATTGAAGAGGGTTTGATTAATCCCCCTTAGATTCAAACCCCCTTGGATAGAACCCCGCTAGTTTTAAACCATACCTATAATGGAGTCTCCTCTACACCTATCAAAATGCTGATAAAAAACCACTTTTGATTTACCTTGTGGGAGACCAAATGAATTCATTTAAAATTTATGTTTTGTAAGTATGTAGTCCTTATTATAATCTTTCCAAAAAATATAATTTTAAATATATTTAATTGAATTATTAGATTTATTTTTTATTTCTTGTGAATGCAGTTTTTTTAATGAACATCAAGGTCTTTGTTTCATTCATATGAAAAATACGAGAAATACAGAAAAAAAAATTCTAAAAAATACATGTCCTCTATGTATTGATGTCCTTATTACAACAAAAAAAAATTGAATTCTGATAGATACAAAAAGGTTATGTTGGATAGAATATGCCTATGTCTAAATTATAATTGGTCTGACTTTAAAACTTAATTAAAAAAATTCAACAAGACATTATGAAACAAAATGCATCCTCTAGATATCGGAGTTACCAATCTAAATTCAAAAGAATCAGAATTTTATCTTTTGTAGAAAAAAAGTTATGTACAACAGAATACACATCACCTTAAAAAAATGTTGTTTACTATTAAAAACTAGTTATCAAAGGAGACACAAAAATTTTATAATTTAAATCCAAATATTTTTAAAAAAATATATTTAGAATCTACAGACAGAATCTCACAAATCACTAGTTTGAATCATCTTCAAATTCCTAATAGTTTAGTAGCTATAGGTGTCAGAAAGTGAAGATTTAGTTCAAAATGTTGATTTGAATGTCAAGTTTGGCCAAAAAGTGTAACCCATTATTGTGGAATGACCTAGAAGTACTATTGCACTCAACAATGCATACATCAAGCTTATATAATGTGATGAATATGACACCTCTAGAAATCACCATAGAACCTCTTACCATCTTGCATCATGAATCAGAAAAAGCTACCTACACACCCACATCTATTAGTTTTCTCATAGATTTAATAAATTTTGTGCTAATCCAGGGATATGCAACACACCATTAATCCTTTTTATTCTATCATTAGGAAATCTTATTTTAACTTTGCCATTACCAACAATATTTAAATGATAATAATCACACAAGTACACCTTACTTCCATCAAATTCTTCATATGAATAGAAAACCAATCTCTATTAGGGGTCATATGGAAAGATGCACCTGAGTCAATTAACCATGCATCATTGCCTGTACGAGTGACCAAAGCTACAATGAATACATCACCATCTTCCTTCTTAGACTTAGAATCAAATTTCTTCTTTTTCTTCTTATTTTCTTCTTTTAATCCTTTTGAAAGTGTCCAAAGTTACCACAATTCCAAAAAGTAACTTTGGACTTTCTAGGAGATTTGGAGCTCCCCTTGGACTTGGATTTGTCACACTTCACACTCTTCTTTCCTTTTTCTTTAGGTCTTCCATGAACAGTTAGGGCTTCTTTGGCACTAATGGATACCTTCCTCCCCATTGCTTCAAAAAGATAAGAACCACAACATCTTCAACTTTCAAGACAACAGAAGTACTCCCAATCACTATAACAAGAGAATTCCATGAATCGAGAAAAGAACAAAGCATGATCTGACGTCTCTCCTCCTCATCCATTTTTTTACCAACTGATGCCAATTAAGCCACCAACATATTGAATGCTTCTAGATGGTCTACAATTCATCTACCCTCTTCTATTCTCAAGGAATATAATTTCTTCCTCAAGGAAATCTAGTTCACTAAATATTTGGCTTGATATATTTCACTGAGTTTCTTCCATAGTTCCTTTACAGAGGGCTCTTCATGAACATTGATTAAAATAGATTCTATTATGCATAATCTAATAAGGCCCTTGTTTTTATGGTCCATAAAATTATATGCAACAACCAAAGTAGCATTTGTGGTCCTTGAAACATTCTCATTAATATCATCCCACAAATCTTGATGAATTAACAGATCCTCCATCTTCTGCTTGCACATCTCAAAATTGTTACCAAGAAAATTTCTACCTCTATTCTACCTGATGTGCTCACCATCTAAGAATTCCTTTAACAAGATCACAAAATATTTTCTAAACAAGCTCCCACTCAAAATTGAATTAGTTCAAAAAACCAAACAACCCACAACTAAAACCAATTGTGATCAAGCTTTGATACCACTAGCAAGGAAGCTAAGGTAGTGGAACAACTTCCTACACTAATCTTGAGGGAAGGGATATGTAGAACTTTTCAAAACTTTACAATAGTTACAAAAGTAAACAAAAATAGAAATCATACCACAACACAATATTTATGTAGGGAAACCCTATTGGGAGAAAAACCCCACACTCCAAAGCCACCATATATATTATTGAAAAATCAAGAAGATTACAATATACTTGCAGAGAAATATTTCACAAGAGTATAACAAACTATATATCTGGAGGCAAGTCAACATCTATAAGACTCTTACACAGAACCTCCATCTCAAGCTTCTGATATATAGGAGATACAATATAGTAAACCATCAATGGTAATTTCAAAACCATGAGCCAAAACCACCCAAAAGTGGTGCCAAATTATCTCCAATCAAAGATGCCTTGACATGTACCAAATCACATGCCAACATGTGTAAATATCCCATTTACAACTCTTTTAAGTGTGCAACAAATTTTCACATTTCCCAAAATAGGAGGTCCAACTTCTAAAGGTCATAACTTTTGATCCGAGTGTCTGATTGATGAACCATTTAATGTGTTGAAAAGATCATGAAGATATCTATCTAGATATAACCTACATCAGCAATTATGAAAACTTTTGGGGCATTTAGGAACCTCTAAGTACCTCAAATCTAAGTTGGAAACTTTTTTTTTATGAGTTTCAAAAAATAGAAACATTAATATCTTGCAATCCAGGTATGATCTTGAGTCAAAACTCACCCAAGATGTTTACTTGGAAGTTTCACACCTTTTGGGACAATTCTAGGTCCATCCGTACTCAAATGTAGAGATACTAAAAATAGTAATCCCTGGCATTTTTATCCCCTTTTAGAAACTTTGAAAGTTCTAAAACATTCTTCAAGATAGAGGGTACTCAAAAAGACCAAAATTGGGAAGAATAGAAACCATTTTTAGTTGCAAAGTTGAGACTCCTTTCCTAACAAGAAATACAAAATGTGGTCATACTTCCAACTCTGAATAGTTTGATAGGCTTTTAGTCTCTAAATGTTGTATTTGTAACAACTAGGTCTCTTCTTTTGACATTTTTTAGTGGAAGGGATGATATCACTGGCCTATCAAAATTTCTCTCTTTTTTTTCTCTTCCAAAAATGTTTCTTTCCATGTTTTAGTAAATGTGCCTCAAAGTGTTAGAATCTTGAAAAAGAATATAACCCATAATCAAATTGAAAGAGCTAGAATCAATAAACTGTAATGCAAATGAAATGAATACCATAACAGTACAATTAGAGAATAATATAAATGCTTAATGACATAATAGCATTATGAGAGAACTATAGCTCCAACCTTGATTACATTCATTCATTACAAAATGAAGAGACATACCTTGCTTATAAAGACAAGGTTGAGAGATAAGAAGTTGTAGTCATGTGACAAGTGTCATTATCCTATTACATGTGACAACTAGAGGGTAAGATGCCAACTAGTTGATGTGTAGGATATGACAACTATAAGACAACTATTAACAACTATCAACAACTAGACATAACTAGAAACATCTAGAAGGCTCACTAAGTCAACTTCACATGTGAATATGTGTGTGAATATTATTTAAGTAATAAATAGTTAAATAATATGAATTATCCACACAACAAGGGAAATAACTAGTTAAGTAATATGCCTATTCACACTTACACTCTCCTTAAGTGCAACTTAGGGAGGAGTTGACTAAAGGAAGAATGCAAAATGAAAAAAATGGGTCCCGACTACAAGGCCATGTTAGGTACCCATGTACAAAAAATATCTCACAAATAAATAAAATGAGAAACCTAGTGGGAAAAAACTCCTCCCCAAACAAGAGAAAACAAAACACCCCCTAGAATAGAGAGAGTATAGAGAAGTACTAAAAGACCCCCCTTGAAGTGGACACCTACCACACCCCCAGCAAAGCTCACAAATGAAGGAACTTGCTCTCAGTGAAGGGTTTGGTGAAGATGTCAACAATCTTCTTTGATGTTGTACAATATCTGAGATCAATGATCTACTCATGAATCAGCTCTCGTATGAAGTGCATATGAATCTCAATGTGTTTGGTTTGCTGATGATGGACTGGATTACAAGATATCTAAATCACACTCTGATTATCGTAGAAGATGACTGTAGGCCTCCGAAAGGGAATACCAAACTTAGTGAGAATCTATTGAAGCCAAATAGCCTCAATACTAGCATTAAATGCTCCTTGATACTTAGCCTCTGTAGATAAAAGAGCAATAGAAGACTTCTTCTTACTTGACCAGACCAAGAAACTAGACTCAAACCAAGAGAGAAGCAATACCCTGAAGTAGATTTGTGATCTTGAGAATCGCGTACCCAATTTAAATCTATGTATCCCACCAAGTCAATATCCATGCCTACGGTATAATGAATCCCAAAACTATGAGTGCCCTGAACATAGTGAAGAATCCACTTAGATGCCTCCTAATGTAGCCCATGTGGCCTCTGCATGAACTGAGAGACCATACCCATGACATATGAAATGTTTGGCTCGTATGAGTCAAATTGGTGAGACTCCCAACAAGATGTTGGCATAAAGTGCCATCCACCAAAGGTGAAGAACACTTAGCCTCAACTTTGACTCTTGACAGAAAGGGAGTTGATGCAGACTTATAGTTAGCCATATGAAATCTAGAGAACATGTCAAGTGCATACTTGGGCCATGAAAGGAAGATACCCAATGAAGACTAAGTGCTCTCGATCCCCAAGAAGTAATGTAGAAGGCCCAAGTCTAACATTGAAAACTGATCATGAAGGGTATTTTTTACTGCCTTGATGGTGGATGAGGAACTACCTATGATCAATAAGTCATCAACATAGAGAACAAGGAGTGTGAGAGTATCATCTTGCTACAGAATATACTTATTTAGATTAGAATGGCATCATGAAAACCCAACTGTCAGAAGGAAGGAGTCCATCTTGGCATACCAAGCACTAGGGGCCTGTTTGAGGCCATAGAGAGACTTTCAAAGATGGCAAACAAGTGAAGGATCCTAAATGAACTCCTGTGGCTACTTTATGTATATCTCCTCCTGAAGGTCTCCGTGAAGAAAAGCACTATTCACATCCATATGATGAACTTCCCAATGATGGGAAGTAGCAAGGGCAAGAACAAGTCAAATAGAAGTCATCTTGGCAACTGGCACAAAAGTCTCAGAGTAGTCAATCCCAGGAACTTGGGAGAATCCTTTCAGAACCAATCGAGCCTTAAGCTTATCGACCAACCCATCTGTAGTAAATTTTGTTTGATAGATCCACTTGCATCAAACAAGTTTCCTTCTCTTAGGAAGGGGGACTAAATCCCAAGTGTGGTTCCTCTCCAAGGAACTGAACTCTTCTTACATAGCTGCATCCCACTCAGAGACACCATAAGCTTCCCAAAAAGACTGTGGATCGAAAGCTATGGCAAGCAAGAGATGTGGAGCCTGCCTAAACTGTGACGTAGTTCTTCTATCATTTGAAGGATCACGAACCCAATCACCTATTGACTCCAATGTCTATCGAGCCCAAAGAGGCCTAGTAGAAGAATCAAGAGGAGAATAATAAATCTCTGAATGATGACTTGAAAGAGAAGATAAATTCTCATCATCACTGTCACCATCTGAAGAAGAGGTAGAAGACTCCTTATTAGGATCAGGAGGGTTAGGAACCTCCAAAGAACTAGCATCATGGCGCAATGGCTCCAAAGTGATTGTGGAGGGAGAAGTGATAGGAGGAGAATGGGAAGCATCCTCCTCAAACTAAACACTCCTCTAAATGAATAGCTCATGTGTAGTGTGATGAAGAAGTCTGTAGCCTTTGACACCCTCAGGATACCCAACAAATATGCAATGCCTGCTCTATGGATCCATAGCCTTACATTTCTCTGCTAGAATGTGGGCCCATGCAAGAGAACCAAACACCATTAAGTGTTTGACTATGGGTTTTCAACCAGTCCATGCTTGAAGAGGAGAAAACCCCTTGATAGCTTGGTGAGGTACCTGGTTCTGGATATAACATGCACAGTTGATGGTCTCTACCAAGTATTGAGGTGACAAGGATTTGGAGTGAATCATACAATTGACTATCTCTTTCAAGGACTGTTCTTCCTCTCGGCGACACTGTTCTCTTGTGGAGTATAGGGAACTATATGCTAAAGATCAATACCTTCTGAGGCACAAAACTACTCAAACCTATGGTTGACATATTCCCCCCATTATCTGTACATAGAATTTTGATGGCCTTCCCTGACTGTTTCTCTATAAAATATTTGAATTCCTGAAATGAATCAAAAATCTCAGTATTCTATTTGAGAAAATAGACCCAAGTGTATCTGGAAAGATCATAAATGAAAGTCAAAACATATCTCACCCTGCTAAAAGAAGGATGTGGAAATGGACCCACTAAGTCACTATGTACTAACTCCAAAAGTTGTGTGGTCATCCATGCTTTGCCTTTATCAAAATTTTCTTCAATATGCTTACCAAGAACACAAACTTGGAAAAATCCATTAGAAAACTAAATAGAAGGAAACCCTATGACCATGTCCTATTGCCTAAGTTGTTTCAAGTAGCGGCATTTCAAGTGGTCAAACCGCTGATGCCACAAACAACTCACCTCATCTGAGTGAGTAAGAAAAGCAAGTGAAGGAAAATAAGGAATAAAGTGAGAAAAGTTATATAGTCTAGACTTATGATCAGCCTTCCCCACTGCAACTAAAGACCCACTATCCATCTCACTGATTTCCATTGCATCTGTAGTGAACTCAACCCACTTGCCAGAGCTAGTATGAGTGATCTGATAGACCGATAGGAGATTGGTTGATAATGATGGAACACAAAGAACATCCTTAAATGTTCCTTCATTCACATCAACAGACCCTTTCCCATGCACCTTAATAGGTGAGTCATCACCCAATAGAATAGATGGCAAAGAACATGGCTCTAAGGAGACAAATCTATCTTGTGATGAGACCATGTAATGTGAAGCACCCAAGTCAATGATCCAAGAATCTGGTTGTGAAACAACAGCAACAAGGGCCTTACCCTTTCCTTTCCCCTTACCTTTTCCTTTCTCTATGTCCTTTAAAGAATCCTGTGATGAACTCTGTTTGACTGAAACAAGTACCTTAAGATTATTCTTTTGAAGAATATTTGTCAGGTGATCAATGTGTTTCTTCAAACATTTGTGCTCATCATCCCCTATTTTCTTACAATAGGAACACTTCACCTTCTCCTTCTTGGGCTTATCACCTTTTGAAGAAGAGAGCTCAATAGTTGCTTTGGGAACAACTTTATTTTGATCTTATTTCTTCTATCCTTGATTCTATTGTTTCTTATTTCATTTGTCACTTCCCTTCTAATCTTTAGTGCCATGATTTGCAGTCAAGGCATGAGACTTAGAAGACTTGATTGTACCCATTTGAATCAACCTATCTTGCTCCCTTATGAGGTCATTTGCAAAATCTTCAAGAGAAGGCATTGTGAAATTGGTTCCTAAGGCACTTTTAGTGGCATGAAATGTAGAAACAAATAAATAATATTGTGGCCCTAGCTTGGAAAGAATACTTAAGATTAATTGTGTGTCTTTCTTCTCAATCCCACACTATTTCAACTGTAACCTTATGGCCTTAATTTTTGTGAAGAAGTCATGTATAGTGTCAAAACTTGTAGGACTTAACCCTATGAGCTCATTCTCTAGTATATGTCCCCTCATTTCATCCTGTTTACCAAAGAGTTTATCCAAAGTAGTCCATACTTCATTTGGTGTTGAAAGAGATTTAATGTGAAAAAGCAAATCTGGGGATACAAACATGCACAAGGTTCCAAAAGCTTCAACCAACTTATTAAACCATTTAGTCTTTTCTGTATCTATAGTAGGTTTAGGTTCAAGCCTCATTGTTATTCTATGCAACGCATCCTTCTTGAGATAGATTGACATTTTAGATTTCCAATCAATGTAATTGTATATAGTGAGCATTGGAATTATATTTTGATCCATCTTAGTGCATAAAAGAGATTGAGAATTCAAGAACTCAAAAAAGGAACACAAGAGATACCCCCCCTTTTCACTCAATCAAAGAACCCCCTATTAAAAAATGATTGTGGGACTTTATGATCAGTCCAATTACAATTTCCACAAGCAAAAAAAATTTGAAGTCTTTGAGTTTGGTACAATGCAAAAGCCAGAATTAGGCTAAATTTGAAAGTACAATTCTAAGCAACAATTGGATCAAACTGATAGCAGCTCTAGAAAGTAGTTAAAAAATCATGCACTTTCAAAAAAAATTTCACCAAATAATGTTACCGTATGAGCCCAAACAGAGTCTTTGAAGTTCTAAAAATAAGGACTGCTCAGGTATAGTGATGAAAAACTACAATTTTTGGACAAACTAGGCATCAAAATAGAAAATTGATTCCGCCACTACGAATCCTATGAAATTCTAGACTAAATAAAAAAATCACTCAAAAATTGAAGCAAATATGAGCAAGATATAGGTGTTTGTAGTTGGACTATCAAATTGAAAAGCTCATTGGAGATGGGGGGCCAAATAGGGCCAAGGTTGTTGACATCAGCATGAGATCAGTAGAATCTTCAAAGATTCGATGGAATATTCTACAGGATTCTCCAGAAAGATGATATAAGCACACTTGAAAATGATGTCATTATGAAGACTCTGATGGAATATGCTTTTCCCACCGAAATATTTTATTGATGCATGAAAATGATGATGTCATCATGAAGTCAGGATTAGCTAAAAATAACATTTCCAGAATATGTTGGAGACAATCAGAATATTCCAAATCAGCTTTTTGTTTTTCCCAAAACCACTCATGAAGCGTGAAATCGCCTATTTAAACTTTGAAACCACTTTTGTGTGGCGGGGTGGTTTTACGACATACGGAGCTTGTTTAAAAATTGTCGACGATCTATTTTTCTGCCGTATCTATCAGCATTTTTCAAGACCCCATCGGTTTGTATTGCTATGACTGCTAGTTGTTTGAACTTTCCACTGCCAAGGGTACATATGCTTGTAGGGCGGTTTCAAAGGCCACCTACTAGTTCATTTTGGATTTCAGTGGGAAGTAAAAAAAAAGACTACCGATTTTAAAAAAAAAACCTCTGCTGATTTGGCTGCTTTGTATTTTGTTTGATAACCACTTGTCGGTGGTTTGAAATGGCTGAAAGTGGAAGAAGTGTGGTCAGAGGTGGATTGATGTGAATCTAGATGGTTTTTAAAACCTACATTGCCAACAAGTATTGACTATCAGAGTTTTGTAGACTGCAGGTCTGAAATGAAAGTTCACTGGAGTATAGATTTGGGCAAGGCCCACGCCATGTGGTGCTAGCCTATTAGCACTGTAACTGCCATTATGCAGGGAGTACCCTATAATAGGGTACGATCCTGTCACAACTAAAAACTCGCAAACATAAACTTTAATCCTGTATAAAAAGTTTTATCCAACAGATAATGATTTTACCTGATGGAACGACCTGATTCTACCTATACAAGCACTGTGCTTAGAAGATTCTACAAATATTCCACTGATGTAGAGAATATTCTCTACGACAGATCCGTACGGCCTATGGGCAAGAATTTTTTTGCCTCTTGCTGCAACTTTGTCCGATTTCAATGAATTGATAGTTGATCTTGGGGTTTTTAGGCCTCTTGAGGGCAATGGCAGGGTCTATATTTCCCAAAGTGCTTTGAAAGATCAGGTACCTGTTGGATCAGGCATGTACCTCCCAACTTCAAACCCTCATAGATTTTGCCTTTGATGTTTGATGTGGACGAAACAAAAGGTGATCTTGACTATCTCGGATCTCCTAAACACAATGGTGTGCTCAGATTTACAGCAACATGCTCCAAAATGAACCTACAATACAAGGCCACAAAGAGGAACCCTCACAAATCTAGTATTCTATCAAGTCTTTTTGATTCTCTAGGTCATCAATAGATGGAAAAGAAGAGCATACTCAACTATCAAGATCCACCATGATTTGCACTCTCAAACAATGAATCTAATCTTCCCAAATATGCTTTGATACCATGTTATAATCTTGAAAAAGAATATAACCTAGAATCAAATTGAAAGAGCTAGAATCAATAAACTGTAATGCAAATGAAATCAATAGCATAATAGTACAATGAGAGAATAATGTAAATGCTCAATGACATAATAGAATAATGAGAGAACTATAGCTTTGGCCTTCATTACATTCATTCATTCATTCAATACAAAATGAGGAGACATACCTGTTGTGATGTTCACAACATGCCCTATTTTACTCCTTAGCAAAATGAGGACCCCTGCTGTGGCTGTTGCTTTTGCTTTTTGTGTGTGTTGTTTTGCTTGGTGGTAAAGGGAAAAAGGGGGGGTTAAAATTGCAAACTTTGTTAAAATAGAGAAAAAAATACATTTTTGGTACCAGGGCATAATATGGTTGGATTCCTTGTGAAAAATGAGCTAAGGTTGCTTTTTGAACCATCTTAAAATTTGCCATATTTTGCAAGTTATGATCACTTTGGTAAAATGTACAAAGGAAGGGTTTTCTGTTTGTACATACAAGTCTGTTTGTCTATATATGTTGATATACAAGGCCCTTTGTATGCGAGTTCGCTTGTATACAAAGACCTTTGTATATCGCTTTGCATGTACAAAGTCGTTTGTATATGCAAAGTCATTTTTTTTACTCAGTCGCATTTGCAATCGGGTTCATATGGCAAGGTTATTTGCATGGTTGGGTCGTTTGAAGTGTACATATGGTGCCCTTTGTATATTGCTTTCATATACAAAGCCGATTATATGTCTTTTTTCCTTGTATGCATTTTAAATACAACTTTACATATACATACAGGATGGATCCGAAATAGTTTTAGGGTTAAAGTGAATGAAGGTTTGAGTTCCGTTGCATGTATCTCACGTTGTATATTTTGGCAGGTCGAAACATACAAGTGCACTTTATACATGGCGCGGAACCCAAATGTTATGAAGCAATGTTAATTTGTTGTTTATCCGTGGGCTCGTATCTTTAAGTGGCATACAACGAAATATACAAGTGCCCTTATACATTGCGTGGACGCAAAAATGAAGTTAAGGGGAGTTAAATCATTGCATATTCAGGTTGTATATTCAAATATACATTGCAAGATGCATTGTTGAACATACAAGCCGGATTTGAAGTAAAGGTCCAAAATAGAAAATTTATTGTATATCGGAGGATACGTACAAGCGGAACATACAAGCAAAATATGCTAGGCCCATATACAACACGGACTTAAAAGAGTTATCAAACAATGTTAATTCATTGTATAAATTCTAACTTGTATATTTACATATACATTGCAGTATACAATAGTTTATACAACTGCTAGAATCAAAGATATTATGGAATGAGGTTAAATCGTTGTATAATTCCGGACTTGTATATTTCTAAACATACATTGCACACATACAAGCCGGAATCCAAATGAATTTGAGGTCGGATTTAAATGCTTGTATCATGTTCGAATTGAATATCTAAAAATACAATGCATTTATACATTGAGCAGAATTGAAAAGTCATAAAATAGAGTTAAGTGCTTGTATATTTTGGCGTTTGTATGCTATGACATAAGACTGATATGCATTGTGATATGTAGGCTACAGAATCAAAGGAAGTTTGAAATCTGATTTAGCGGGGGTGTCACGTCTGACTTGTATATCAAGTATACAAGGATTTTAAATAGGGAAATGGCCAGGAGGACAGAGCGATAGGAATTTGAGGGCATTTTGGGGGCCCGAATGCATGTTTTTGGTCAACAATGGTTGACTCGACTGGTTTTAGCATTGAATATGCATTTTGGACCCGCATTTTCTCACATATTTGGCACCCAATTTCTGTATTCACACAGTCACGCCTTAATTTAACAAGTGTTTTAATTTCTTTCTAGTTTTATTAAAATGATGATACTTATTGTTGGTCTATTTTTGCAGGTTTGCAGTTGAAGAGGGAGCTGAAACTTAATGGCGGTGACATCACGGAGGAGGAAATCTGATTTCAGGAGTAGAGGAAGATAAGGATGAAGGGTGAGGAAGTCAAGGGTCTTCATTGATGAGGACAAAATGCAGATGAAGACATTATTGCAGCAGACCACAGAAGTTAATATTAAGCTGCTAGGGTTTCCAGAAGGGCATATTTTACCCAAATTTGATGTATGCTCAAAGATATTTTGGGAGACTTGTTCTCCAACATTTATTATTATAACCAGAGGTTTGAACCATTGCTTAACTAGGGTTTTGAGCTATATTGAGGACAATCAAAAGTCTATATATTCTGCCTCTATACACTATAAAACTTGACACAGGGGCTACATAGAGATTTGTAGCAGTAGAGCTTTGTAAAGCATAACATTTAGACTAGAGGGACCTTTTAGTTTAGAAGTAGAAGAAGGAGGTCACCTGTGTCTGCAACAAGGAGCGTGTGGAACATCCTGCCTCCTTGTTGTATCTGTAAAGCTTGTAAGTTTTCTGTAATTTAATCAATGAAGCTAAGAGTCATTTAGACATTGTAAATCTTATATGACTATTTGTTTCTAATACGATTGAATCTGGAATTCTGCATCTATCTTATAAGTGTTTTCTGGCTCTTCATTGTGTTTGAAACATTTTTCTCTTAGAGCTTGCAATTTTTAAGTGTATGTTTGTGAAATGCTCATAACTTACACTTAGGGTTTTTATCTGTGGATTTGATCAAATTGCTCTATGATTTACAAAGTGCATAATAGAATAATTAGATCCTTTGGTAGAATGAATGATGTTTAGTTTAGATCCTTCTAACTTTTCCCAACCCATCTAAATATACTTAGTTGAAAATGCAAAAATTTAAAGAAAATTTGTCTCATATTAAAAAAAAAAGCATGCATAATAGAGTTAAAAGTAGATAGTTTTCATAAATATTTAAGAGGAGAAAGCTGCAATAATTCAACAAAACCATTTAAAGATTTGTAAACACAGTAACACTTTTATGCAAGAGAGGAATGAACAATATGCTTATATTTATGACCTTTTGCATAGTTTGAGTCCAATAAACCAACAAGAAACCCTAAATCACGTAAGGCCCCTTGAACATTACAGCTTCACATCGACCAACTAAATTTGCCCAATAGGTCAAGACCTGACCATATTAAACTTGGGATTAAGCGAATCTTAACCGATTCCTTCATATCTTTCAAGTCAGTTTTGGTTCATTTTATGTGAATTTTAACTAATTGTTATGATTGCATCAAAACAATCATCAACAATACCTTGCTTATAAAGACAAGGTTGAGAGATAAGAAATGTGACAAGTGTCATTATCTTATTACATGTGACAACTAGAGGGTAAGATGCCAACTAGTTGATGTGTAGGATATGAAAACTATAAGACAACAACTAGAAACAACTAGAAGGCTCACTAAGTCAACTTGCCATGTGAATATGTGTGTGAATATTATTTAACTAATAAATAGTTAAATACTATGAATTAACCACACAACAAGGGAAATAACTAGTTACGTAATATCCCTATTCACAGTAACACAAAGATCTATCTATTCATGAGTGCATGGCCTTATGATGGTTGGAGAGAAATCCTTCATTAGTTATTGCTATGGATTCTTTCTTCAAGATACTATAGTTTATCAAACTCAAGCTTAACCAATGGAAAAAATGTTCTTTTGAAAATAGTTTTATAAAAATGTACAGATATAAGAAAAAAGTTGGATGGTATCTTTCCATAGATCAATGAGTTTCAAATAAACAAGGAACTTGTTTTTAAAATATATTTTGTAGGCTCTTTGTAGATACAAATTCTTTGTGCTATCAACCACTAAAATCTTTCTCAAGGAATTTGACACTCTTTCTAGGAAATTATTATGAGAAAGGAATCTAGATTCCTAAAAACATATTTTAATTAGTTAGGATCAAGTTTTCATACCTAAATAATATGGTGGCATTGGCCTTAGGTACTTTGAGCTTAATAGTCTAGCCCTGGTTGCCAAATTGTACTAGATGTGGTACAAGCATTTGGATAAACCATTGGTTAGAATTATTAACTTTAAATATTTGGGGAGAGTTGTTGTTGATGATGTTCCTCAAATATATCTAAGTGGGAAAAGCTCTATGGTTTGGAATACCATTAGGAAGGGGGCTACAATTGTTAATGTTATTTATATATTCTTAAAATGGTCATAGAGCTCTTTTTTGGAATGATTCTTGGGACCTACACTCCCCAATGCTCTTTTCTTCACCCCTTCTTCTTCTTGTGAGTGCAATCTTTCAAGTAGTATGGTGGTCAAAACTTATTTATTTTGAGAGCTCTATTTGTTTAAGGAATTCCTAGATATATCATTGGAAGGATTCTAGTAGTTGACTTGAGGGGAACACCTAAAACCTGAGCTACTCTCTCTTCCATTCTTATATGAACTCACCTTGCTTTTCCCTAGAGGAACTGATATACTTACTTGGGGACATTAACCTAAAGGGGCTTATTCAATGGTTTTGTTTATTAGCTTTTAGAGTGAAATAAAGATACAAATAGAGATTTTCTCTAGTAGAGAAAAATCTAGAACAAATTTAGCTATCCCAAGTGCAATTTCTTGATCTAGTTATTGTGCCAAAATAAATGTATCATCTGGGATAATATCATAAAGAAAGGATTTGAAGGCCCTTAAAATTTTTACATGTGTGGTAATAGTGAAGAAAGTGTTTCCTAACTTTTATTTTAGTTCTCCTTCTCCTTGGGTATTTGGGGACAATTCCATCAATGGTGGAATTGACCTATCATTCATGCTACTTCTTTAACTAAATTCTAGGAAAGCTTAGTACAACCTCCTAAATTATCTTCTTTCCTTTTGCTTGCTCAGGATCATGGTCCCATTTTAATTTTTTGTAAGAGACCCTACCTTCCTTTGACTCTCATCTCTCAATATTCCTAGACCTATTTTCCTTAGTTACTTCCTAGGTTCAACCTTGCTTTGGGTTGAAGGCTTCTAGGAAGGTGAATAGGACCAGTAAGTGGTCTCTTCTCCCATTGAGTTTTTTTCAAAATTAATATCGATGGTTCTTCTTAGGGCAACTTGAGTGTTGCTAAGCTTGGAGGGGTTGGTTGTGCTAGTGATGGGATGGATATTTTCCTTTTTTCTTCTACTATGGAAATCATTACCAATAATTTGATGGAAGCTTGGGCCATTCTTGTGGCTCTTGAGAAAGATTTTGAGTAGGGCTGGAAGAAGGTTATCTATGAAACTGATTCCATGATCTTGGTTTCTATTATAGACAAAGTAAGCATACAAAATTCCTATTGGAGCTTGGCTTCTCTTGTTTATAAGATCCTTAACCTCACTCCTAATGTTGAGGCTATCACTTTTGTTCATATCCATAGGGACTGGAATGTTGTTGGAAATTGCCTTGCTAAATGGGATTCAAAGGATTATTTGTAATTGGCATGTATCTGAGATGGGGACTTTCCATTCTAATAAATCTTCATAGCTTGTTCATAATGGTCATGAGCCTCCTCTTTCTTTGTCTTTTTGGATGAATTTGTTTTTGGTTTTTTTCTCCTTGATGTTTCTCTTGATAATTTTTTACCAGCCTCATAACTTTGTCTTTCCTTTAGTTTGGGATTCACTCTTTTTTTACTAACAAGGAGGATAATGAAATTCACTATTTCAAAGAGTATGGTAGTGAGATGGTCTATTCTATTTCTTGTTAGAAGAAGGATAGTGGAAAAACCCCTTGGGTTTTCCCTCTTTGTTCCTTAATATTATATCTTTCCATTTGAAAGTCTTAATGTTGTAAATTGCTTCTATTCTTTTAATAAATTTCTCTCCCCCTCAAAATAAAATAGTCCCTATACAATTATTAGTCTAGAAACGCTTGTATTCTCCAATATGCATTTTCCATTGGTGTATGTATCGTAATATTGGAATGATTATTATGGTGAAACTATCATTTCCACTTAAAATATTATTATTGAAATTAATATATTACAAAAAGTTTCATGAGAAACCTTGGTCCTATTGCCATTTTTGTTACTAAGACACCAAATGATAAAGGTAGAAAGTTTATATGCCTTCGACAACCTTAAATAAATGTATTTATCAATTGTACTTGTTCCACACTTTTATTTAAATGTAACAAGACAAGTACCCTTTGAAAGAGGACTATAGCAAGATATGTCTTTTTAGATTATTTAATAAGGCCATAAGTTTTTGTCAAGTATAATTCTTATTTTTCTATTATCTACTACCACTCAAGAAATTAATTCAATTATCTTAACAATGTCATCACATAATGTAATGTTTCAATATTCAATAGATACTTCCTTGTTAATAGAGAAACAAGTATACCTTTAACTTTTACATCTTTGTTTTAAATTACCTTATGCAATTGCAATAATTATACTATTGTAGTCCTCAATTTGATTTATTTAGTGTACAAACCAACTCCTACTTCATAATCCATCAATAAAATTCCACTACATATCATCTTAACCTCTATAAATTTTCATTTATAGCTTTTTACTATAAGAACTATGCCACATAGTGTTATCTAGCACATACACTCCACTTTCCTCCTATTTAAAAACTATTGTTTCAAAGCTAAGCAATTAAGAAAAAAACCATTAAGCCATAATAATTGTACTATAAGAATTGAATTCAACAAAATGGGAATGTAACTAGATAGACATCTCATATAGGTCATTATTAAGACATAAATAAATCATGCAATCACATAAAAGATTAATTTGATTTTGAGCACTCAAGACTAGACTATTCATCTAGATATTACACTACTACATTTACATATAGGATCTCCATGTTAGATGCGTTTCCACCATCATTCTTTAATCTAGAGGCTTTCTTCAAGATGAGAAGAGGAATCCTTATCTTGTCTCAATATCCAAGTAGAAACTATGTCTAGAAAACCTGTATCGAAGACAAGTTGAGTAGAACCACTAGACCTATGTCAATAGAGATAGATCTACATAAACTATGCTAATCAACATGGCATAACCTAGCCTGGGACTAGGTTGCATAACATGACATAGTTTGTTGTAATATATTTGTGTATCTATGGTCTCCATATATTTCTAACCATTGATTCATATTTGGACTTTGGCTTATGATAATTTCTTATAGTACCCATCTAGTCAACAAATTATATAACCATATATCAAGCCTAAAATGATAAACATATAAGTATTATATAGTTAATCAATTTCCTAGTCACTTCAGTTCATATCTAATTTGATATTGATATTGTCTGATCATTTTTATTAGATCTAGATAATAGTAGGGAAGTGTTCACTTTCCTTACTTGAACTCAACAACTTGTCATTTCACATACACTAGACCTAGTGGCTTTTGCATATATTATCCTTTAATGTAAAATCTTTAGGTCCTTAAGTGAATTTACCTCATTCAATATGAATTATCGTAAGCTTTTGCCCATGGTTAATATACATGCATACCTCAAAGATTTCAATCTTATTTCTCATTTTCTTATAACCAATTGATCCATGATAGTTTAGTGTTCTAAAAACAAGATTATTTTTAAACTTCTATCTACTAATTGTTTCCATGTGTATCCTAATTTTAATCTTTCATATAGGTTGTTGTCATTCACTCATCTACGCAAGATAAACTCAAATTTTTTAACATGGTTCAAGATTATGTCACCTCTTTTGTAATGCACAATAGCGACTTACCTCTAACTATATCTACTTTTGGGAATGATGTATCTATCAATGAACTTAGAAATGATTACTAATGTGATGATAATTCTTTTCCCTCAATCCCTCACATGATGCTGCTATGCCTTATGATGATGATTCCTTCATCCAACACATGAAACCTTTTCCCTACAGCTCTTTCTACCTTTATACATATATGTCATAACTCAAATGTATCTATTCATGGATTGGTTCCTACTACTAGGTAAATGCAAGAAGTTGTGTCCACTTAAGCTGGAAGTTTTAGAGTTAGAAAAAAATCCAAAAAATCAGGGAACCAAAAACGGGATCCCGTTTATATAAAATGAGATCCCATTTATATAAAATGTGATCCCATTTTGCTTCGGGATCCCGAGCCTAGAACCAAAAACACGATCCCATTTTTTCCCAGGATCCTGAACCTAGAGGCCAATAACGGGATCCCGTTTGAAAATACGGGATCTCGTTATAAACGGGATCCTGTTTTATATAACGGGATCGTGTTATATATAACGGGATCCCGTTTCATAAAATGGGATCTCATTTTGGAAAAGTATTAAATTTTAAAAAAAATGACAGAGACCCCATTTTCAACAGCGACAGTTGACAGGCGAAAATGGGATCCCGAGTTCAGAGACCATCCAGCCACCAGGTAAGTAGATTTTTCCACTTCTACAAATTACCCATCAATTGTTTTAAGCTTCCCTTGTTTGTTTTAGTGTAAAATACAATCAAAATTTAAATTTTGAATTGTTATTTAGGGTTTAGGGTTTATGTAATCAGTAGCTGATTTTTGACAGTTTAGTTGTAAAATACAATTGAAATTTTGAAAGACTATGTCATATAAAAGGTTAGAATTTGAACAAACTATCAAAATTATGTTTAAAATTGAGAATTGAATAGATATATTTAGACATCTTAGCTGTAAAATACAATTGAAATTTTGAAAATACTGTATCATATGAAAGGAGAGATTTTGAACAAACTGTCAAATTTTGAGTTCAATTTGAGTGTTGAATAGCTGTATTTAAACATTTTAGCTATAAAATACAATTGAAATTTTGAAAATACTGTATCATATGAAAGGAGAGATTTTGAACAAACTGTCAAAATTTGAGTTCAATTTGAGTGTTGAATAGCTGTATTTGAACATTTTAGCTAGAAAATACAATTGAAATTTTGAAACGATTGTATCATATGAAAGGAGAGATTTTGAACAAACTGTCAAAAATTATATAGCATTGGGATGATATATATATTTGGTTTTTATAAAATTTACTTATAACAATGTATGTCATTGTATTTTAAAGGCATTATTGAATAGCTAACTATCATGTAAAAAAATTACAACAAACCATAATAAAACCAAGTTATCACATCCTTCATAATCAAACATTTATAGATAACCAGCTAATCAAGAATTGAGAAAATTTTACAGTTTTTGTGATAGCCAACTAATCAAGAATGAAATGAAGCCAACATTTATGTAACTTTTGATATACTCAAGTAGCTGTCCTCACTAGCTAGGTTATGCCCCTGGAATGAACATTGTGATGTTAATTGTGATACAAGCTCAACCTCATTGGTAATGCTTTCCCTAATCTTAATGACATTGATGTAGGCTCCACTCATGATCCTTACGAAGATCTTTCCACCACTAACCTCTTTCATGATAGGTCACTATCCTCACCATCTCCTTAGACCTAGAATACCTTGAGCTTATCGATTGGGACCAACATGACCCTTTATGATTTGATGTTTTCCAAAATGATGAAGCCATCATGAAACTTATGAAGTGTCAAGACCACATCCCCATTGTAATCATAAGAAAGACTTTTCCACCATACTTAACACCTACATATGCTTATTTTGGAGAGAAAGAAAAAACCCTTTAGTCCTGA
The DNA here is from genome assembly GCA_027924645.1 of Cunninghamia lanceolata. NCBI lineage: Eukaryota > Viridiplantae > Streptophyta > Pinopsida > Cupressales > Cupressaceae > Cunninghamia > Cunninghamia lanceolata. The sequence continues at coordinate 2,996,673 of BSBN01000892.1, forward strand.
GGCACCCTAGACTAGGAAGAATAACAACAAGATATAAGAAGAAACTTGTGATCGATTAAAATGATACAATAAAAATGGACACTTCCCAAGAGATCCTCAATTTGACAAACTTTACCTTCCATTAGATACCACTTAGCTACAAGACATGACTCCCCTCTCCTTGTTGAGGACATGCTATAAACATCAACCTGTGAATAGAAGCTTGGACCCTAAACTCTCTAAGATAGTAGCTCCACTGGACCTTGACATTAAAGAAGGCATATATAACCATGTCACCATGTTAAAGATTACATTGATTTCTTTATGTTGTTTTATGATGATATGCCTTGAGACTCCATCTTTAAAGTCATGCATCATCTTGTGGTTCACCTCAATGCCAAACCTATTCAATAAAAGCTACGCAAAATGCACCCCCAAGTAGCCCTCGTGGTCATAGAAGAATTGTATAAACTCTTGGATGTCCAGGGTTCATTTAGACTATTACTTATCCTAAATGGGTAGATCTAATGTGGTCTTAGTTAACAAGAAAACTAAGGGAATTCATGTTTGCACTAACTTTTGAGACATCAAAAAAGAATCTACCCCAACTTAGATAACTTTTCTCTACCAAACATTGATATGGTTGTGGATCTTGTGCATAGCCATATATATAAAATTTTATCATTAATCTGGATATAATATGGACCAAGTTGAAACATTTGAGTTAGACATGGAGACACCTAGATTATGGATCTCGGTCTATGTAAGAAAACACCTCCTATATACTCAACACAAACTTATCCCTCAACCGTCTAAATTGTGACTTACATCATTTGATTACCCTGGAACACACTATAGACAACTCTATACAGATTTGGCAAAATATATTTTCTCCTAACAAAAACTTGTATATGTAGAAGTATCTACTACTACATTAGATTTGATATACTTCTTAAAAGGAAAGAGTTGGGACTAACAAATAAATAGAAAACAATAACTAGTTTTGCATTTTCTAGGAAATAGTAAACAAAATTGAGCTAGAACCATCTTGACTAATTTATCTATTTCTAGCTAGATTGAACCCTAATTCTATATGCAATTTCAACCCTAACTCTAACACTAATTCTAACCCTAATCCTAACCCTAATTCTATATGCAATTCAAACCCTAACCCTTATTATAACCCTAATCATAACCCTAACCCTAACTCTACTTGTAATTGTAATTGTAATTGTAACTCTAACTCTAGCCCTAACCCTAACCCTAACGAGCTACTTGTAATTGTAATTATAACCCTAACTCTAGCCATAACCCAAACCATAATTGTAGCTCTAATACTTACCCTAATTTAGCAACCCTTGAATTCTAATTCTAACCCTAACCTCAATTCTAACCCTAAGCCTGATCCTAATTGAAACCCTAACCCTAACTTTAATTAATCACGAGTCATGCTACAGGGATTTCTTCTACATATTTTGTATGCATGTGTTATTCCCTTATTGCATGTGAGTTCACCAATTATTTGGAAGTCTCCTAATTGGGAGGCGGGCTTGTATTCAAGCCCTATAAATTTTGTGTTTATAGGTGTTATGTTTAAAGCTATATGGAGACTTGTAATAGGAGGTCTTGAATTTGGTACCAATGATTGTGAGTTCCTTGTCTACAATATGATGAACCTTTTGAACAAGAGAACCTTGTAGACCATGATGCATATCTTGAAATTTAAACTTGAACATTATCGTCATGTGAATGCTTTTAGCCATCCGACAACCTCCTATCACCCTTCATCCTCTGAGAGGGCTATGCCACACAACCTCTCCAAGTTGACCATGCCAAACCCAAAGTCACAATCATAAGAGGTAAAGAATCTTTTGGCCCCATTCAAGTCCACTCCCTAATAGGAGTGATACAATGCTAATAGGGTTGTGAAGGTAATTAAGTTCTTGATTAGCATGTTGGGTGTATCTAAGCATAATGATGATATAGTTAGTCCTGATTTCATTAATCTTAAGATCATTGAGCTAGAGTACTTAATATATATGGTATAGTTTTGTTCAATCAATAGTGGTAGGGAAAATTAATATACTACAATGACATCAAACATAAACCAATAGGTGTCTTAAGATATATTAGTGGTAGGGAAAATTATAGTGGCCCTAACCCTAGAGTAATAAGTTGAAGTAGTGTTAGAATTACTAATAAACTAAAAAACTTTATCAGGTAGGGTTGTGGGACAAATTACACAAGCCTTACAAAGCCTCTACCACTTCCTTGACATTTTTAACATTGTTCGAATTTGATAGGAGCGATTTATGTCACCTCCTCCTCATCTTAATTCTCATAGTGGATAGAATCATCCAATTTAGCATCAAGACATAAAGGTTTATCTTCATTATCTTAGAAATATCCTCCAAGGCTTTGTGCATATGCTCATGCCACACATTGAAGATGTGGAATTTATCTAAGTAGCAATATAGAAATCCTTAGCCTAACCTTCTACCCCTTCAATATCATTGTATAGAAGGTAGATACAAGTAACATTTGATAGCATGGAGGCACAACTTAGGGATTTCAAGTTGAATGTAAAAAAATTATTCTTCCCAACAAATGCTAGATGTCTAGGAGCAATTTAATGATTTCTTCCATTATCTGCCTAGTCTAGAATATAATTACCTTTTCTTTTGATATGTTTGAAGGAGATAGATTTAAACAAGTATTCACCAAGTTTCTAGCTTCCAATATATAATAGTTTCCAATAACCACAAGCTTCATCTATGCTTTTTCATATGATCAATGTTGATCTTGGAATCTCCTTCCACACTAAGGGATATCTTGTTTAGTTTCCAAGTCATCTTGAGGCCCTGGATATCATGGCCCTAGAATCTACCATATTATTGTTCTTGACACCAAAATCATAAGCTTTAAGATAGGTAGAGGTTTTCCCTTATCATCTCTTAATAAACATACTCCTTCTACTTCACTAGGATTACCCTTGGCTACCCATCAAAATTTCAAGCTTAATCCATCCCAATGTAGGTGTGGACCAAAGGGTGTGAATATCAACACGGGTATCTCCTTGTTTTAACCTTATTCAAAGCAAACTTGGCCAATTATGAGCCTAATCAGTGCCTCTTCTAGCATGATCATATATTCCTCTTTACCCCAACAATCACCAAGTTCCTAAATGCACCATATTTCTTTAAAATAGTCCAAAATTTGGGATGCATATTCACATTTAAGAAATACATGATGATTGTCCAGAGAAGTTTCCTTACTTAAATGCACATTGAAATTTTGAAATATATATTGCCCATTGTATCAATCATTATGGTAGTCCTAATAGCTCTCTTACATTTTGAAATTTGTACATGCATGTATACATTATTTGTATGTTTTTAATTTAAATTTATTTCAAGTGTAATTTCTTGAAACATATTGTATACACCTAAAAATGACACGATTCATCCTAAATAAATATTCTAAATATTTATTCCCTTCTTCTATTAATTAAATAAATATTCCAAATTTATTTAATCAATTCATTGTTCAATAATTAAATAAAATCTATTTATTTAATTAAAATCCTTCTAAGTGTCCTGCATGATTAAATAATCATAAATTATTTAATTAATCCAAATTCCTCTATCCTAAGTTCTAAATTCCAAAAATCCACCTCACCTTTACACCTCACCTTTTCCACCTCACCTTGTCCACCTCATCAGGTTGCACATGTAATTAAATATATTTAATATTTAATTATCTTATTTTCCCTCACCCACATGGCCTATTTCTCCTCAAATCAGAGGTTAGTTAACTAATCAATCAAAAGAGTTAACTAACCTGTCAATTGAGTCAAATCCTCAATCAATTCAGTCAGTTCCACAATTTATTCTTCTAACTGATCAATCAAGTCTGTTAACAGACCAGTCAATGGAGTTAACTCTCCAATTAGTTTTGTCACATCCCCCCTTTCATGATGGAGCTGGGACACTTGTCACATTTCCACTGGTTGCACATTCCTCAACCATCCTCAGCCGTTGATCTTCATATCTCCTCTCAACCGTTGATTCCCATTCTTCCAAGTCTATAAATGAAGCTTCATCCCTCCACTCTATTCATCCAGGCTTTTGACATCGTTACTCTGCAGAAATATCACCAGCGCGCCTTTGGCACCCTTTGGTCATCTACAAGCTTGAGATCACATACTTGCATTGGAGCTCATCTTCATTACATATCACCATAGCCATTCACCGTCGACTTCCTACAAACAGCTAAAAAGATTGCACTCTCTGAGGGCTCATCTCATCTGCAAAAGGACGATTTGTGATAGGCGAACAACAGAAGTTTCGAAACGGGAGAGGTTTGCACTGTGTTTGTTCATTGCTTCATTTATTGAATCCTTCTTGTTTCTCTATTCTGTTGATGTTTGGGTCTTGTTTAATTCATTTGATTGATCACGATTTTACCCTTACATTTTTGGCGCCCACCGTGGGGCCGTTTGCCCCTTTATTTTACCATTTATGAGCTTTTTTTGAAGGCAGGTTCCGTACAGGTCACGCAGAGTCATGCACAGATTACTTCAGTGCATCTATTCATTTAGGCGGTGCTTTTAAAGACTGTTATGGTGCTTTTATCCTTTCTGCGTATCTGTGTATTTTTGTTGCGCTTCTGTGCACTGTTACGGCACTTTTGTTGTTTCTACGCATCTCTATATTTTTGCTGCGCTTCTGTGCACTGTTACGGTGCTTTTATTATTTCTGCACACCTGTGCATTTTTGCTGCCCTTTTGAAGACTGTTACTGTGCATACATTAATACTGCGCATTCATCCCTTTTAACGGCGCATGCGTGCAATATTGCGGCGCATTTATTAATGCTGCGCTTCTGTTGATTATTTCTGCACATCTGATCACTGAAGCTGCGCATTTGTAACAGGATGAGATTTTAGTACTTTTCTAGGGGAAGTTGTTAACGCTAACCTTTCCGCAGGTGTTTACTAGAGCGTTTTTGCAGGATAGGTGCAGGTTTAGTTCCATGTAGTTGCATCTAATTAGTTCACATTTCATTTTCAAAGGGAAAGTAAAAATTAATGTTCATTCAAATCTTCATTTAGTTTTAATTAGGGAGGAAGTAACTGGATTATTTCTTGCTTGCATTGTAAACACCTTCCAAGTTATTGCTATCTAAGATTAAAATTGAACTCACCACTGCTTTCTGAAGTTAAAATGAACCATTGCTATATCGTGAGACCTGAATTTCAAAGTTAACAATCTTGTGCTATGCGGTTTAAAAATTGAACTCACCACTACTTTCTGAAGTTAAAATGAACCATTGCTATATCGTGAGACCTGAATTTCAAAGTTAACAATCTCATGCTATGCAGTTTAAAAATTGAACTCACCACTGCTTTCTGAAGTTAAAATGAACCATTGCTATATCGTGAGACTTGAATTTCAAAGTTAACAATCTCATGCTACGCAGTTTAAAAATTGAACTCACTACTACTTTCTGAAGTTAAAATGAACCATTGCTATATCGTGAGACCTGAATTTCAAAGTTAACAATCTCGTGCTACATGGTTTAAAAATTAAACTCACCACTGCTTTCTGGGATTTAAAACTGAACCATTGCTATATTGCTGAAATCACTTCAAAGTTCTGTTTGAGTAGATTAGCCCATTTAGTTTTTCACTTTTAACTAGGTTGGATTAATCAGTGTATTCTGTGCTTGCGAATGACAATAGGCTTATGCTCTCCCCTCTTCTGGGTGATCAGAGTGCCAGACTTGTCATTCTATTTGTTTAACCTTTAGGAGGGGCGTGCCCTTGGATGCACGCTTGTCCAAGTGGGAACGACCCTGAGTGGTAATAGGCTAATGCCAAGCCCTACCAAGCCACTTAAAATAAATTGTGCTTGAGGTGAAAACTTCCTGCAACAAGTGCTATTATGTTACACCGACGGCCAACCTCTCCCAAAACCCTCTCAGGCGCAACCCTGTGAGGCTGAGAGACTCCATAACGGAGAGTAGCGCCGCCACACGTGTAACCACTTGAACGGTTGCCCGAATTAAATACCTCTTGTTTTAGTGGCCCAAATCCCTTATAATCCATTTCTCACCTAGGATTTTGTGCTTGCTTTTGTCCAAAATAGAGTCAAAAAAATTACAAAAATAATGAAAAACTACAAAATATACTTTGTGCTTGTTGTGTTTTCTTGCTATTAAATTCATAATATCAAATCAGGAAGACCTTTCCTAGCCAAAAAAAAATACCAAAAATAGGAGAAAAAAATAAAAATTTTGCAAAAACTTCAAAGCTGTGCATTTACACATTTCTGCTGCGCATTTATAGCGACTTGCTGCGCTTTTATAATGACTTACTGCGCATATACCTTTTTTGCTGCGCATATATGCACTGTTGCTGCACATATATGCACTGTTGTTGCGCATACATCATTCACCAGACTGGCGCATTTACTGCGACTTGCGGCGCATTTGTCCATTTCTGCTACGCATCTATTTCTGCGCATATGCGACAGTGAGCACTTGCCCTATTTTTGAGGAGATATTTTCACCTAATCAGAGCACCCATTTCAGCCTAGTTTCACTTTTCGAGATCAGAGTCAACCTTGCAGTCAATCTCCATCCGTTTCACCCAACTCTTTCTCTTTCATCCATTGTCTCTCTCACTTTTCGTCCAAATCACTCTTGTCCCAAAGTCAGCCTATCCCATATTGATTCAGCATAAGTCCTTTTTCATTTCATTAGTGAATTCACGTAAGCCTAGTAGGTCACAGTACCTTTACTAGTAGTCTTGTTGAACGACTAAGCCCTACATAGTAAGACTGGTATCGACTACCCTTGCTAGTGGCTAGAGTCTTGTGTCAACCGTCTTACTTGAAGTCATTGAGCGAGAGAATCCTTTGTCCAAGTCTTATCCTAGGTATCCCATTCATAATAGTCTCGGTCGGCACCTCGCCAGAATTTCTAATCCTGGTCCACTTCATCCCACCCCACCTTGCATGGTTCTTACTCGATCCCAATACAACAAACAAATAGAAATGGCTGACTCATCTGATCTCCTTCTCCCACCACGTGATGGTGAAGAAGAGATTTCTCATGAAGAATTAGTGGCGCACATGCAAGATAGAAAATTCCAACACGTCGTCGAGAAGATGATCCTTGAAGACCCCCATAAGTATTTCCATCATCTTGCTAGTCTCGGAATCAAACTCCCTGCAGACTTTGACATTAGCTCCATCATGGAAAATGCAAACGATGATCATGAGAGGGGCACAAATGACACTGTCCCACATGATCATGAGAGAGGCGCAAATGACACGGTTCCCCATACAAATGCGAGAGGAAAGCAACCCGTAGATCCAACTACTCCTATGGCAGACGTGAGACAACAAATCGAAAGTCTAAAGCTCGAGATATCCAACCTTAAGACCGGTACAAGTTCTAAGAACTACTCGTTGGAAGATATAGCACCGTACCCCTTTGATAGAAATTTGATCATGAAACCATTCCCCTATCAGTTCGGAGTTCTAAAATTTGACAAATATAAAGGGAAGGGGGACCCTAGAGATCATATCAGGGAATTCACTGCAGCATGTTTAGAAGTAGCTCACGACGAGACCTACTTAATGAGACTATTCCCATGATCTTTAGGTGGCCAAGCTATGGAGTGGTTCTCGCGTCTCCCACCAGGAATCAAAACTTTTGATGAACTTGTCAATAAATTTATAACGCACTTCTCTTACAACATAGAACACGAGGTATCTATGCTAGATCTATGCAACACCAAGCAGAAGAGTGGTGAGTCATTCACCACCTTCCTACAATGATGGAGATAGCTATCTAGTAAGTGTTCTTACGATATGCCTGAGAAGCAGCTATTGGAAATGTTTGTCCACAATCTAAACACTGATCTTAGCTATCAGATTTAGAAAAAATGCCCTACCTCATTCGCTAAAGTCATTGAAATGGGCCTCTTCATTGAAAAAGCTATGATCACTAAAGGAACTCTCAAGCTCTACAAGGACACACCTCCTTCCAATTACACAATAGATAAATCAAAGTTTTGGACCAAGAACAAGAATGTGGTCAATGATGGAGTAGTGGACGCCAAGGCGGCAACCCCTAAGCAACAACCTATATTCACTCTTCAGGGAGAAGCAAATACCGGTGCACTCAACAAGCCACCCTCTCGGGAACCTAGACCTTGGTTCAATTCAAATCCAAGGAGAAAATTCATGCCGTTGGGGGAATCTCAAGAGTCTGCCCTCAGGAAGTTGTTGGCTAACAATGAAATTTCTCTACCACCAACAAGTGACTATGAGCCTATCGTCAAACCTCCCTATTAGAAGGACACAGACTATTGTGAGTATCATAGAGGAAGGGGGCACACGACTAACAATTGTATTCACCTCAAGAATGTCATACAGGATATATTGGATCAGAATCAGGGAGGGACACAATAGCATACCTCCAATGAATCTCATGTGGCCTATCAAGATCCTCTTCTGAACCACAACCGGCCATATAACAACAATCACCACAATCGCCACAACAGCAACAATGGTCACAATGGCAATAACTCCAATGGCAATCCCAATAACGACAACAGTCACAACCGGCCAAATCAGAACAACAGGTCGAGTAATGCTAACTATGCAAGCATTCGATTTGAGTACACCATTAACTGCATTTCTGAGCATCTTCCGCAAGTCAATGTCATCTCCCCCGACCAACAACCAGGACCTAATAGAACTGGTTGTAGTATAATTACCCGCAGTGGTAAAGTCATGATCAATACCACCCCTCCAAGGTCATCACCATCTCCGTCCAACACCTGCCCATACAATGTCATTGACCAGTTGCAAAAAACTCCAGCTCACATTTCTATATTGGAGCTCTTGCGTCTATCTCCTTCTCATAAGGAGATTCTTGAGAAAGCCTTAGTGGAAACTACTGTCCCAACTAACCTAGCCCAAGAAAAGTTTCAGACCATGGTAGGCAATCTGACATCCTCCACTTCCATCTCGTTTATGGAGCAAGATGACCTTTCCATATCTCAACCCCACAACACTCCTCTACACATTATCGCATTCGTGCACAAGCACCGCATCAAGAGGGTTCTCATTGATGGGGGCACCGGTCTAAATATTTGCATGTTGAAGCTAGTCCTTGCACTAGGGTTCTCCGAACAGGCAATTGATCCAAGACGGAAAATTACCATCAAAGCCTATGACGAGGAGGAACGAACCACCAAAGGAACAGTTGTCCTACCCATTCAAGTAGGACCTGTAATTAAAGATGTGATGTGCCAAGTCCTTGATCGAGAGCTTGCTTACAATATTCTACTAGGGAGACCATGGATCCACGCCATGAAGGCTATCCCCTCCACCTATCATCAATGCATTAAGTTCCCACACGATGGCAAGCAGGTCACCATACAAGGCGACCTCGACCCCTACCAACACTGCAATTCTTTCCAAGCAAAATCTGAATGTGTCATTCCCAACAGTAGGGCCTACATCTCCCCTACTCCACAACAAGACCATACCGCCGAAGCTTCCTCCTCGAGGCCCAAACCGCTGAAACTTACCATAAAAGAAAATGGTGTGGGGGAGTACTCCATTGAGCACAACCTCAACCTTGCCACCATGCCTTTGTCTCCTGGCTCCTTTGGCAAACCCAAGCATCAACCTAGGCATTTTCCAAAGCCATCTGCTCCTCCTATAACTCCCGCAAATCCCGTTGTAAAATGGGGGACCTTATCTGATGAGACAGAGGAGCGAGATCTCCTGCAATGGCTTTATGCTGAAGAAGAAAACACACCCCAAGAGCCGCCTAGACTCCCTACAGAACTCTATGGACGGGGTGAAACTATTTTGCACAGGATGGGGTACGAAGGACAAGGCCCCATAGGCCTTAGAAAAGAAGGAATCGTTGAACCTATACAACCTTCTTCATCCTCTTCAGCTAGAAACACAACTGGCCTAGGGTACAAAGGCAAAGGTAAAGCCAAGGAAAATCCCTGCCTTGTGGAGACAATTCAAACACTCCAAGTGGATAGGGACACAGATTTAGATGATTCGAATGAGTATGAGTGGGACGAGCTAATAGAGCACTCCTACGATGACAAGGAGATTGACACCATCCAAACTCTCATCCCCTACCATGAGGGACAGATGCAACGGGACAGACCACTGGAGTCTGATTTGCCCCTCCCTGAGATTATGGCTTTCGAGGAAAGTTTCGATTCCATTGCGATAAACAACTTGGAGGAAAGTACCACCCAGAACACTACCCCCACCAATGCTCATAACATCTCCATTCACAACATTAATGAATCAGATCTCTCATCTGACTCCCTTCCCCTCTTACACCCTAAACTTATTGAATGGGACCTGCAAGGAACCCCCCAATTAGATATGTTCCAGAACGATGATGCTTACATTGACTATATGGAACTTAGGGATCACTTACCAAAAGGAGATCATAAAGCTGGTTTTGCTATCAAACTCAATACTGTGGCTTACTTCGGGGAGGGTGCCAAGCCTTCTAGTCACAAAAATATTAAAATCAAAAATGGATCTGACGGTGAAAACTGCCGTGCGGCAGTGTCAGATCATAAAACAGTAAAAAGAAAGGACATATCCAAAGGTGAAAACCCAACTGTGGCACCTGACGATGGAATGCTTGACACCCTCCCTAGTGATATGTACCAAGAAAGGTCACAAATTGTGGTGGAGCCAACAGAGCCAGTGAACATTGGAATCGAAGAGCAGTCCAAGATTATCCACTTTGCAAAATCTCTCACACCACCAGAGAAAACTAGGTTTGTACCATTCTTTAAGAAGAAGAGAGGCAGCTTTGCTTGGTCATATGCTGACATGCTAGGTTTAGACCCGAACTTGATCCTACATCATTTGCCATTGGATCCAGGGGTGAAACCCGTAAAGCAGAAACTGAGAAAGATGCACCCTCATATAGCCCTTTTGGTCAAGGAAGAACTCACGAAATTGCTAGATGTGGGGTTCATTAGAGCCATAGATTACCCTGAATGGATATCTAATATTGTGCCAGTGTCTAAACCAGATGGCAGGGTTCAACTGTGCAACGATTTTAGAGACTTAAACAAAGCATGCCGCAAGGATGACTTTCAGTTACCAAACATCGACATCATAGTCGACCTTACTGTAGGGCATACAATGCTATCACTCATGGATGGATTCTCTGGGTATAACCAAATCAAAATAGCACTAGAGGACCAGCACAAAATAGCTTTCACTTGTCCATGGGGTACCTTTTGCTAGAATGTCATGCCTTTTGGGCTGAAAAACGCAGGTGCTACATATCAGCGGGCCATGACAACCATATTCCATGACATGATGCATGTGACCATGGAGGATTATGTTGACGATATCTTGGCAAAATCTCTCACACGGGACTCACACCTGGACATATTAGAAAAAGTCTTTCAACGGTTGGATCAATTCCAAGTCAAACTAAACCTGAAGAAGTGTGTGTTTGGGGTAACATCGGGCAAGCTGCTCAGCTTCATCGTGTCAACAAATGGCATAGAGGTAGACCCGGCCAAGGTCAAAGCAATAATGGACATGCCACCGCCCAAGGCTCTAACCCAGTTGAGATCCTTACAGGGCAAGCTACAGGCCATCTGAAGATTCATCTCACAGTTGGCAGACAAGTGCCAACCTTTCAGCCACCTCCTACATAAGAATATTCTATTTAAATGGGATGAGCGGTGCGAAGAGGCATTCAACAAGCTAAAGGAGTACCTTATGAACCCTCCTATACTCATGCCTCCGATCCAAGGAAAACCTTTCATTCTCTACATATCCGCTAGACCTACTGCTCTTGGGGCTCTCCTAGCGCAGCAAGATTATGAGAACAAGGAAAGAGCTGTATACTACATTAGTTGAACCTTAGTGGGCTATGAGTTACAATACTCACAGGTAGAATGATCATGCCTTGTGGTGGTTTTTGGTTCACAAAAACTCCGACACTACATGTTGGCACATCCTGTCAAACTCATTGCCAAAATCGACCCACTAAAGTATCTTCTCAGCAAAGCAGCTCTCACAAGTTGACTAGCAAAGTGGGTTATGCTTCTTAGTGAATATGATATAGAATATGTGGACAAAAAAGCCATCAAAGGGCAAATCATAGCTGACCAACTAGCCGAGGCACCATTACAGGACACTTCACCAATGCAGTTTGAGTTTCCCGATGAGTCTTTATTTACTCTGTCAACATCTCCTTGGAAACTCTACTTTGACGGATCTTACACCAACCATGGATCGGGGGCAAGTATCTTGTTTATCACTCCCCAAGGTGACACAATTCTGAAGTCCTACAGGTTATTATTTCCATGCACTAACAATATAGCGGAATATGAAGCCTTGGTAATTGGTCTCAAGATGGCCACTGAGTGGAAAATCCAAGCACTATGTGTCTACGGTGATTCTCAGCTTATCATAAATTAGGTCAACGATGAATATCAAACCAAAGATGAGAAGCTCATCCCATACAAATGGATGGTCGACGACCTCAAAGAACACTTTGGGACCATCTCCTTTGAACAAATACCCAGGATCAAGAACAAAGCGGTAGATGCAATGGCTACCATAGCCTCTCTTCTTGAAAAACCGGAATACGAGTCACAGTATGAGTTCTTAGTAGAAACCATTTGGCAACCAGCTTATGATCTCCTTGAAACCCATTCCATTTGCCTCCTAGTAGGATCTGATTCACCTTGGTACGGTAAGACCTACACTTACCTCAAAGACAATATTCTTCCTCTGAACCTCTCTTCCAACCAAAAATGAACTTTCATCCAACAAGCCTCCCGTTACACCATCATAGCTAATACCCTTTACCGACGTGGTCTAGATGGTACTTTACTCCATTGTCTAGAACAAGAAGAATCCATAACGGCCTTGGGAGAAATACACGAAGGGATCTGCGGAACACACTCCAGTGGTCCTTCCTTAGCTAAGAAACTCATGTGTTTGGGTTATTACTGGCCCAATATGGAAATGGATTCATATCAATTCGTCAAAAAGTGCAAACAGTGCCAAATACATGGGAACCTGATTCATGCACCTGCTCAGGAGTTGAGACCTTTAACGACACCCTGGCCCTTTTGCCAGTGGGGACTTGACCTTGTGGGAAAAATTCATCCACCTTCTTCCAATGGCCATAAATTTATCATAACCGCCACTGAATACTTCACCAAGTGGATTGAAGCCATTCCCCTAACCACCGTCATAGGAAAGCAAATTTCCTCATTCATTCTGAATTACATTATCTACCGATATGGCATCCCTTCATCCATCATAATGGATAATGGGAGACCATTCAAAAATCAGGATGTCTAAGAACTTTGTGAGCGTTTCAAAATCCAACATTGTTTCTCCATTCCATACTACCCCCCAAGGTAACGGCCAAGCTGAGGCATCAAATAAAACCATTCTGAAAATCCTAAAGAAAACTGTCAATGAAGCCGGTCGCGATTGGCACGTCCAACTCAATCCCGCTCTGTGGGCCTACAGAACTAGTATACGCACTCCCAGAGGTGCTACACCCTACGCCCTTGTCTATGGTTCCGAAGCCATCCTTCCCATTGAGGTCGAACTCCCATCCCTCAGGGTGTCGTTGAAAGGTCTCATATTAGATGAAGAATACAGAGTCTCCAGGCTACAAGAACTAGAACTGCTAGAGGAAAGGCGCCAGAAAGATTTTGACCATCTCAAAGCCTATCAACAGATGATGTCCAGAAGCTACAACCACAAGGTTAGACCAAGATGCTTCAAGGTTGGGGACCTCGTTCTAAAAGAGAACCCTCGCAATCAACAGGACAGAGAAAAGAAAGGTAAGTTTGAGCCTAACTGGCTTGGGCCCTATGTGATTGTAGCTGCTTACGGATCGGGGGCATATCAGTTGGCCACATCAGAGGGTGAGTTGTTTGATGATCCAATCAACAGCATGCACCTTCGCCGGTTCTATACCTAGGAGAACCCCAATGCAAGGGGGCACAATAAAATCAAAAATAAATAAAAAAAAATCAAAACAAATTGAAAAGAGAAAATAAAAAAAAATCAAAACAAATTGAAAAGAGAAAATACAAAAAAATCAAAACAAATTGAAAAGAGAAAATACAAAAAAATTAGAAAAAAATAGAAAGCATACAAAAAAAATCGTCCTTTGGTGAAAACCTAGCAAACAGGCACCTTGGATAGGTATCATGATGAAAACCTAGCAATCAGGCGTCATGTTACTTTCTAGCTTCACGTGCAAATAAAAGCAAGTGATGAAAACCTCGTAAACAGGCGTTACTTGTGATAAATCGCCTTCTCCATCTTTGGGAATCCACTCACCCTGGGTCCATTCTTCCTTCGCTCATTTCCCATTTGACCCATATCTATCCCACAATAAACACTTGACAGTTACCTATCATGGCTTAATACTCTCCTTGTGGCCTTGTCAACCAAGGTTTTGTCCCATACTGTCTCCTCAATATGAGCCTAGCATAGGGTCTCTTGTCAGTGCCCATGGTCCAAGTCCGTGAACTACGTTGCCTCTGCGCCGTCACGTAGGCAAGGCCTTTATTCTAATGCACCCCTGAGGCTTTCATTTCTTCCATGGTCCCATTCATCCTCTTTTTTGTCTTCATTCTTGTTGTCTTTCTTCTAGTCCATCCATGGTCCATTAGGGTTTACCCCGAACTACGTTGCCTCTACGTCGTCACGTAGGCAAGACCATTTAGCAATGAGCCCCTGAGGCACTAGGTCAGTCCCTTAGGGTCCGTCTCCCCAATAAGGATTGTGCAATCTTCTCACCAAACAAACAAGTGCAAGCAAAACCCGCGCCTCAAGCAAAAATCTTGACAATGAGCATCTTAACCTATCCAATGCAAAGCAAATACCCAAGGTCTTCTAACTGATTTTATCTAAATTATGGCAAGAAACTCACATCTAAATGCAAGAATGTTTTGTGGATTGGAACCATGGTTAAGTTACAGAATCTAGATTTTTGTTATCATGTCTTTCTATGCTACTCAAGGATGCCAAAAGCTAGAGATGCTATGATGGGGGGCATGATTATTTTCTTTGTTTGCTATTTGTGGATTAAACTTTAGTAATGTGAAGCTTTGTCTAAGGACATGATCAGCAAAAGATCATCGAGGACATCAAAGGTATAACATGAACGGGGGCAATCCTTGCTTGTTGAAATGCAGGAAGTACTCAGGTCATCTAGATTCAATTTTGACTAGATGCTTGTATTAGCTTGCTAAATCGCAATCCATGTAAGCGATACTTAGGTCATCTCGGTTCAATTATACCTCGATGCTTGTATTCACTTACAACATTTCAGAAAATGTACCACAAAAATATGCCCAATGATGAAATAAAGCACTCTAAAAGCAAAGCATCCATCCTATATCCACATACACATCCATGTAATCCTCATTATCCAAACTATGTAGAGTAAAGATATCAAGTTAAGTTTCTAATTCATCTTATCACAAACATTCTTCTATCTATCTATCATGTCAGTCTTGTGTCGATAGAGTACATTTGAACTTCACAAAAACAAAGCATATAGGAGCATATCAATCATTCGTAGGACTAGTCATGCACATGCTTAGGTTCATAGAATACGCCATCCAATGCATTAGGTCACCAATACATTTGCATCACATCACATCCTAAAGCACAGTTACACCATCACATAGAAATCATAACACATATACATACAGTTGCATTAGATCATATAGATGTCCCATCACACAGTTGCATCATCACATAGAAATCATAACACATATACATACATTTGCATTAGATCATATAGACATCCCATAACACAGTTGCACCATCACATAGAAATCATAACACATATACATATAGTTGCATTAGATCATATAGATGTCCCATCACACAGTTGCATCATCACATAGAAATCATAACACATTTTGCATTCATTTGAAAACATTTAATCACATAGACATCATATAGCAGCATATCATAAAACATCTCATATAGCATCAGATAGACCATCTAACTATGCACATACATCACATCATATAATAGAAGTACATCTTCATCACATAGCACATGCAATAGATACACAAAGCTGCATCATCATATATACTATCATATAAAAGAGGTCCAAATGTACAATATTGTCATCTATCTCTAGAATAAAAGTGTCATATACAATATGCATCCAAATGGATGGTGATACATGTCCCAAAATGTGCCAAATCAGGTCTGTGTCTATCCCTGCTACTGTGGGCCACCACTGCCAGCTCCTGACTGTCGGGGACCCATCACAGAGGCCCCTGACTATGATGGACCTGCTCTATGAGTCACCCCAGATTGACTCCTGAAGCTCCCTACCCTCTGGCTCGATGCCACGGCACCATGGTATAACCCTCGGTAATACTGCGCCTAGGACTGTGCTCTGGCTAGATCTGTCTGTGCCTGTGCCAACTGCGTCTGCAATTGCCCAACCTGTGCCTGTGCCTGCTGCACCTGCCCAACCAAAAATGAACTTGCTGCATCTGTCCCCATAGCGGCCATAGCAGTGTCCCGCTCTACACGGATAATCCGTACCCGTGCATCTGCCATGTCTCTCTCGCGAGTCAACCCAGTGATCACCGTTGCGTCTGTCTCTCACCTCCGCTCTACCCTCCTCAGCTATGCCTGCAGCTCTCGCACCTATCCCCTCAGGCCCGCTATAGTCCTCTCATGAGCCTCTCCCTGCACTGGCCCCTGTGCTGCCTCTGCCTGTCCTAGCCCCTGTGGCTGGGGTACCTGCTGCTGTGGTACCTGCTGGGGTGGTGGCATCTGTGCCTGCTGAGGTATCTGCTGCTGTGCCTCTACCTGCCATGGCACTACCTGCTCAGCCTGAACTATCCTCCTCCACTGTCTCGGCCTCTCTCTGGCCCTACCACCCTGTCGTCCTCGTCCTCCACTACCTCCCCTCCGCCCTGGGCCAGCCTCTCCCTCCTCCTCTGAGTCCGCCTCGTCAATACGAGGCACCAGCATGCCGGGTCCTGAATATCTCGGGAAAGGATGTGCAGTGATCCAATCCTCGTACTCCTGTGTCACCCCCGCATCGGCTATCTCTCTCCTCATATCCCATGCCACATACGGCGTCTGCTGGAACTCTGCCAGAGCCTCCTCATACAAAGCCATCGGCCCCCATCGGACCCTCTCTATGCATCCGTGCAAACATAGCCTGCCCCTGTGGTATACCCTGTCTCCGCCCAAACTGTCTCAGCACCCTGCCCACCATCTGTCTCTCCAAGATGTGCCGTGTCTGGCCTATCAGCCACCTGGTCTGAAAGCAGAATGGTAGCTCGTCTCCCTTGTCATCCCACGGCTCACAATCCAGATATGGTCGCTAGATGACCACATCCACTCCATCCAAGTTGTGTCTCCAATACTCTAACTTCCCCAACCTATGCTGGGAAATCACTCCTGCATAGCCATAACTGTATGGCTGTCCTCGCTACCTCGCGAAGACATAGATCAGCCTAGTCACTGCTATGTGCTCCCACAGCCAGAACTGTAACAGCAACACCCTAGCCGATAGACTCGTGCTGCGGTGGTACACCACCTGATGCATGTCATGGTACAAATGGGCCAGTACGCAGACTCCCCATGCATATCGGGTGCCCTCCATCAGCATCCGCTCCATGATCCTGCCCCATCCAATGGGGAACCCATGCGATCTTCTGTCTGGGCATACAACGCCCCCGACCAGTCCAGCCACAATCCCAGGGAAGTAGTCATAGTAGTCGTATATATCCTACCACGGGATAACCTGTCCAGCTAGCTCAGGATCATCAAAAACCCGCTGGCACTCGGCAAGTCCCACGTCCCGCTGTGCATTGTACTCTACTAACTCACCTACCACAGGCAAGTGTAGTATCCGGTAGACGTCCTCCAAGGTCACCGTCATCTCTCCTGTCGGAAAGTGGAAGGTCCCATCCTCACTGTGGAATCTCTCCACGGCAGCTGTCAGCAATCCACAGTGAAGCATACATAATCCAAACCCATGGCACCAAGCACCACTCTGTCAGTCTCTATCAGCATATATCTCTGCAATAGGGGCATGGGAAACGTCTCCCTCGACTGCAGTGTGTCCTGAAATATCCTCCTGCAAACCAGCAAGGCAAAGCATCAGTCTCAAGTGACATATACCATACTCAACATACCTACTGAACTATATCAACTAAACTTAGCATTTCAAATTGATCAAAACAGCACACTACATCTCTTGACTAGATTTCTGCAATCTCGAAGATAGCTCATCGATTATCGCGTCAAGCAGGACACTAATCGAGTCAATTTGGCTAAGTCCTTTGCTATCCACAGCAAATGCGCCACTACAGGTGGTAAAAGCACCATTTCTTGGTATATGCGCCGCTAAAATCGGCATATGCGCTGCCTCGCACAAATGTGCCGCCACAGTGCACATATGCGAAGATCCAGCAGATGCACCGCAACATTCGGCATATGCGCTGCTACAATCGACACATGCGTGGCATTAACAAATGCGCCGCTACTTTCCACATATGCGCGGCTTCAATACACATGCGCCGCCACATTGCATAAGCGCAGCTACATTGTACAAATGCGCAGTTTTCATGTATGCGCTGCCGAAACTGGCATATGCGCCGCGCAACGACAAAAGCTCCACTTCGCAAGGCATATGCACCGTTCTGAGTTTTAGCGCATGCATTTGACCTATTTTTTAAGTGCATTTATGACATCCTAAATCGACCCTAGGAGAAATTTTTCGAAACACATACCGGGGGTCCTGCCTCTGCTGGCCGCCCGAATCAACGGACTTGCTCGAATCGGTGCTCCTCGCGTGGAATGTTTGCTGCTCTGGCTACCATGCTACTCCATGTTTGCTCTAGGCTCTCTCACTCCAATCCAGAGTAAACAAGTGTACAAATGACTATTCTTGTGGACCCAGCTCCTATTTATAGCCTCCAAACCCTAATTCTAGCTAGGTGATGACTGTGACTACTTCCTGTGCCCATTTTCTTCCCGCATCCTTGACCACGTCCCTTTTCCTCCAACCTATCCTCACCCCTTCGTCTTTAGGAGATTGTCCATCTCCGAATCTTCTGCCCTTTTCCCGTCCAATCTCCCGAGGGGGCATCCTATCATCATTAAACTTGTACCAGGGGCAAACTGGGGCATGTATCACTGTCAGACTATCGATTTCTTTGAGGCAACGCTGTAAACTGCATTGCATCAAAGAGGGGCAAAATGTATACACCTAAAAATGACACGATTCATCCTAAATAAATATTCTAAATATTTATTCCCTTCTTCTATTAATTAAATAAATATTCCAAATTTATTTAATCAATTCATTGTTCAATAATTAAATAAAATCTATTTATTTAATTAAAATCCTTCTAAGTGTCCTGCATGATTAAATAATCATAAATTATTTAATTAATCCAAATTCCTCTATCCTAAGTTCTAAATTCCAAAAATCCACCTCACCTTTACACCTCACCTTTTCCACCTCACCTTGTCCACCTCATCAGGTTGCACATGTAATTAAATATATTTAATAATTAATTATCTTATTTTCCCTCACCCACATGGCCTATTTCTTCTCAAATCAAAGGTTAGTTAACTAATCAATTGAAAGAGTTAACTAACCTGTCAATTGAGTCAAATCCTCAATCAATTCAGTCAGTTCCACAATATATTCTTCTAACTGATCAATCAAGTCTGTTAACAGACCAGTCAATGGAGTTAACTCTCCAATCAGTTTTGTCACATCCCCCCTTTCATGATGGAGCTGGGACACTTGTCACATTTCCACTAGTTGCACATTCCTCAACCATCCTCAGCCATTGATCTTCATATCTCCTCTCAACTGTTGATTCCCATTCTTCCAAGTCTATAAATGAAGCTTCATCCCTCCACTCTATTCATCTAGGCTTTTGACATCGTTAATCTGCAGAAATATCACCAGCATGCCTTTGGCACCCTTTGGTCATCTACAAGCTTGAGATCACATACTTGCATTGGAGCTCATCTTCATTGCATATCACCATAGCCATTCACTGTCGACTTCCTACAAACAGCTAAAAAGATTGCACTCTCTGAGGGCTCATCTCATCTGCAAAAGGACAATTTGTGATAGGAGAATAACAGAAGTTTCGAAACGGGAGAGGTTTGCACTGTGTTTGTTTATTGCTTCGTTTATTGAATCCTTCTTGTTTCTCTATTCTGTTGATGTTTGGGTCTTGTTTAATTCATTTGATTGATCATGATTTTACCCTTACACACACACACACACATATATATATTATTGATTTAATTTTAAATTTGTACTAAAGTTTGTATGTTTATATGTATATATATGCAGGTTCATATCTAGATTTTTATATATACATCATGAATCTAGATGATATTCACTTTGATGTTGATGACTTCCTCAATGCACAAGATGATCCGGCTGCACCCCCACCCCCACCCCCACCCCCACCCGCACCCCCAGTGCCAAATGCCCCACCTCTAGATGCCCCACCTGGAGATGACCCGCCTCCACCTCCACCTCCACCCCCACCTGGAACTGACCAGGCTCGCTTACGAGCCATAATAAATGAAAATGTGGATTCAATACAAGAAAAACTGAATTCTATTCGCAATGAACAATTCATGCCACCTCATGTAGTACGTTTTGCATCTTTGATGCAAAACATTGTAGATTCTGTGAGGTCTATTGACTCATATTTTGATGGATTCCAGAAATGCAGAGAGGAGAGGTGCCAATTTTATGCCGATGGCCTCTCCTATAAGACTATTTTGGATCTTAAAATCACAAAAGCTCATTTAGCACAATATTTTAGACATCCCATTACAAATGAACCTATTCCTACAAATAAGAAAAGAATATCAATCAGGTGGTGTAGGCATGAAGGAATGTCTACCAATTTTTGGGATAGATGGTGGATGGTGTTTGATTATCCACCTCATGCTAATTGTGAGGTTCCTTTATATTTTTTGAGAAAATTATATGTAGAGTTTGTTATGAATAAAAAACCCAACTACTTTGATTTTAGATCATTCTAGGGTGTTGGTGGTGGCATGCCACAACAGAGGTTGGGGGCACGAGTTGATCCCCAATGACCGGTGCCTGTTCAACCTCTTATTGACCCTCCTATTGCTGCCATTCCTTCGCCCTTCGAGCATTGTGCAGTGGTATCCACACTAGGCACATTGAGTGCACTCTCAGGTAGCCTACATGAGCAGACTTCTATGATGGTAGCTCGAGTTAGAGAGCATGGAGGAGTTGATGATGGAAATGGTCCTAGTGCCACTCCACATGTGTCCGTGCCTCATACATGTACGAGTTGCAATCAGTTGTGTTATGGACCTGATTAGGCAGTTGCACCCACTTGAGCTACACATGCATCATTTGATAATGTGGGCATTGAATCATTTGTTGATTATCTATTTGCTGAGGATCATCCCACTGATCATTCAACACAGGTATATATAGGTTATGTACACATGTTGAATTTAAAACAATTTTTTAACCACGTGTTTTTAATCAACATATAGATGATCAATTAAATCAAGTAATATTTTAACAATCGAATTGTTTGGTTTGTTTGGTGTAGATGATGGCAACAGGGGTCACAATTGATCGAATTAATTTTTCATCGACACCTGTTCATCTCGGGCACCCATTTGGGGTACATTTTCAATGATTTGTAAATTTGTAAAATTCAGTCTTGAATGTGTGTACAATTAAATATTTATGAACTTATTTATGAACTGGTTCAGGGTTCTTCCACATTGAATCCTCCATCTCAGGGTGTCTCGAGCGCTCCTCCATCATTGGGCATCTCACGTGACACTCTTACAGTATGTATATTGTTTTTAAAAACTGTATATATACTTAAATTTTTCTATTTTGATATCAGTGTATCTAAAAATGTGCACATGTACTATTTAATATTTTATAAATATGTCTGTGCAGGTTGACACAACTATGAGGATGGGCATTGTAGCACACTTGGATAATCCAAGTTTATATCAGGAGTCGACTGCATTTCAGATTGTTGAAAAACGTATTTAACATGTACACTGTAAGTCAATTATATATATGTTTTAAAACTTAATTTGTACACACATGTGCTAACTTAAATATAAATGACATTGTAGGAGCTTGTTAGTGACACGTTTCATGATCAACACACAGCACATGCAGAGCAGGAGGACAGAGGAGATGGGCAACCTGATATGGTATAATTTAAAATTTACATTATATTTAAATTGAACAATTAAAATATACGTTGTGAACTTAAAGTAAATTTCTTGATATATATATATATATATATATATATATATATATATATATATATGTTGACATGTACATTCAAAATTCTTTTTTCTTTTATAGCTCGATACATGTCATGGAGCTAAGCCTATAGAGACAGGTCCTGGAATAGAGGATTCACAAGTTCCTCTTACGGTATAATAATTTTTAAATATGATAGTTCTTATAAATTAAATTGAATTAAATCATTTTTAAAATCGTTAAGTATATCTAATTTCAACTTGAACTTTCTCTTGTATTAAATAGATTGATTCAGAGCATGGAGACACAGGTCCAGGTGCACCAGAGCATGCCTCTCAGCCTCACACAGTAATTTAATTTTATGATAAATTATAAATTTAAAAATTGTCATTAAATTAGATTTCCTTATCATCTTACATCTAACTTCATCTAAATCTTTCTCTTTTGCAGAGTGATTCAGGTCATCTGAGTAGTTCGCATGGTGTGAAGAGGACTCTTGATGATAGAGATAGTATGTGATAGGTTATTTCAAACATGGGCTATGTATAATTTGACTATTTCATGGACTATTTGTTATATACTGTTTGTCATGGACTTTATATATATATTGTTGAACCTGGACTTTATATATTTGACTATTTCATGGACTATTTGTTATATACTATTTGTCATGGACTTTATATATATATATATATATATATTGTTGAACATGGACTTTATATATTTTTTTGAACATGGACCTGGACTTTATATATTTGACTATTTCATGGACTATTTGTTATATACTGTTTGTCATGGACTTTATATATATATTGTTGAACCTGGACTATATATTTTTACATGTCACACAATAAATGCAATCTTGTCGTAGTTCAAAATCATACACATGTCAAAGTAATAATCATGTAAAACCATCATGTTAGTTTAGGTGCATCCATATTTATATATATGTTATCCATGCATACATACATTGCATATACATCATAAAATATAAAAGCATAACATCACATACATATGTATATACAAGCATCCCTAAATTTAATCATAAATCAAACTCTAATCTAACCATATGCATGAAGGAAAAGAAATGTAGACATTTGAGATCAACCATAATAAGATATATAGATTGACATCAATAGAAATAATCAATTGTCATATATAAATCTACAAGTGTCAGAGTGTTGATCTAGATTTGAGCTTAATGAAGAAATTGCATTGAAAGAATTTATGTAGTGATGAGGTCCTAAAAAAGTTCCTCCATTCATTCACAGTATGCATATTTAGGTCCTGGTCAAATTTTAAGCAATAAAATGGTAAGCAAATCAAAACAAAGCATTAAAAAGTGAGATAAGTTCATGAGGATCTCTTGCCTACTAGGAGGGATCAATCTCTCACATCTTCTCATCTAGAGATCAACTAAGTTATATTAAATGATCCTAGCATGGTTATAGTTATATTTATCCAAGTGCCTTGGTGCTTGAACATCTTGTGTTGATCATGTAATTTAGGATGTCATAAGGGGTCCTAATTCACGATGTCTTAAGTGAACACAACTTCTTCACCAAATGGGTGGAGGAGTGCCTACAAGGATAATTGTTGATAATGCAATGTATTTTAGATCCCATGACCTCCTTGGCATATGCTCTAAATATGGGATAGCTTTAATACATTTTTCCCCTTATAATCCATAAGGGAATGGTCAAGTTGAATCTAGTAACAAGTGTATCATGATAATCATCAAGAAGACACCATATTCAAACAAGAAAACAATGGATGATAAGCTTAAGTTTATTGTTCAGGGAGATAGAATAACATACTTGGAGTTCCATGGAACTTTCTTCCCAAGTCATCTTGAGGCCCTGGATCTCATCTATTTCTCCCCTCCACTTCCTAGCTATGGTCCCATATGGTTCTCCGACAATTTATATTCCTTTGTATCTTCCCTTCCCTCCACTTTGTGAAAGCTAGATTAACTTTAGGATATGATTTATCCCATCCCACTTCCTATCCTATTGTCTAGTTTTACATCATTTCCCCATAACATTGAACACTCATTTCTTCCTAATTGTAGAAGCCTAACTGCCTTGAAGAAATCATTCCTTTCTTCAATTCATTTCATCCAATTCCCACCTGAAGTTTTGTAACATTTTTTGCAAAAGTTTGCCAAGTTCATACCCTGTCCCAAGTCAAATTTCTACAACTTCTTCAAAAGATTCCACCCACCCCAAGTACTCCCCTGCATGACTTAGGACCACCATTAATGACTTTCAATGGACATGATATGATGTAATATTTCCTCCAAATTCCTCTTAACATCGGTGGACCCCTCAAAAATATGATTTGGGCATAAAGGTATGGGATAATGGTATAATTCAGCATGATAATCAAGTGTGTGCCATGTGAAAGTGACACGAGAAAGTATGGGTGGACATTTAACTCTCAAGTGACCAAGGTCCTTGTCCAACGTTGCTTGTTGACATTGAACGATCTATATATTATAGTATCTCATTAAACTGAGAGATGGAAAACTAGTTGCAAAGGAGAGACTAAGAAAAACAAAGAAAAACATGCATAAACCTCTAGGGTTTTGTTCTAGTGATAGATTTTAGAGCATTTTCATTGTAATTTTCATGGGTTTTCTTTCAAGGGATATGATATAGGGCATTGTAATCTAAAAAGATGATATTAATAGTGAAGATTTGGAATTTTATTAAGTGTCTTCATGAGCATTACAGGAATTTCGAGACATAAGGGAATGAAAAGTGGATTAGAAGGAATAACAAATTTGAAAGAATTGGTTTTGGGTGTGGCTAATTGGGATGACACCTTGAATTCTATGAGAAAGGATTGGGATTCCCTGCTCTCTAGTTGCAAGAAGTAATTTCTCTATGTTCTATGGAGGGTTTGGTGTTGTTTTTATTGTTGTCTGTATGTTATTTTCTAGTTAATTTTTGTCTATTCTGTCACCTATCCTAGTTTATTGTAGCTAGTGTTTTTTGTTGTATTGGTGGTCTTTAATTTTCTTCATGCTAGTTTGTTGAACTCTTGGGATTTGTAAGGGAATAGGACCCTTTTTCTAGCTTATCTTAATCAAAAACAAATTTGAAAGAAGGAAGGCTTGATCCTTGTGTGAGAATAAAAAGCTAGAGGGGGTGCTATACATAAGCTTGGATGAGAAAATAATACTTGAAGACAACCTTCTAAAAGGAAATGTTTGAATATTTGTAAAATTAAAACTCAAACTAAACTAATACTCTCAAAGACCTATGAAGAATCTTAAAGAAGTTTGTGAGGAAGCTTTTAAAGAAGCTTCTATGAGAGAAGTGTGTGAAACTTCTTGATGATAAATAATGAAGAGATGAGGGGTATTTATAGGTAGAAATAAGAGGGAAGAGAAGAAGAGATTAGATCAAAATAAATATTTAACTTAATAAGAAATGGAATCAATTCCATGAATAAGAGAGAAGATAGAAAGAAAATTAGAAGACTTGAGAAAACTAAAAGAAAACTAAAATGAACTCAAAGAGAAAATGGAAACAATTTAGAAGAGATAAGATTTGATCATGAGTTCAAAATAGAAATAAAGTGAGGAAAAGCACAAGTTAGCACAAAAAATGGGAGTTAAAATGGGTTAAAAATCAAGAAGAAAAGATAAAAATATGAGTTATTTCATGCATTAAAAACTACAAGGTCACTCAAGTAACCTAGAGACACTAGGGGCAACCCTAAGACACAAAGAGGTGACCCTAAGTAGGAAAAATGAAGGGGCACAAGGTAAAAATGTGAGGTAGGGAAGGTCAATTTGGGGGTTGAAGAAGATGGTCAAGAGGGGGAAGAACACACAGGACATGCCACCAAGAGTGAAACTACTGGTAGGAGTGTAATTCACACCTACATGACTATGATTAGGACTTATTTATCATCATCAAATTGTCATGTAGGCTTGATATGATTTTAGTACTTATAGATATCAAATGTTAGGAGTTTCAAGCCACAGATACTAATTCCACATAACCTTAATGAGAGAAACTATGCTAAATAGTATGCAGAATCTAAAATACAAAAGAAGAATAAAGCATAATTACATGATAACACAAGATACACCTTGAGAAAACCCTTTTAGAAAAAACCTAGCCTCCAAAGCACCACAAACCCAATGTATTATCTCAAGAATGGGATTACAGAGATAATACATTTGTAGAGTTCTCCATGTCGAACTTCAACAAAATTAAATAACTTCTTACATTTGTAGTGTCCACTTAAGGTGGAAGTTGTATGCTAACTTTTTGGATGTCTTAAGGGGTCCTAATTTACGATGTCTTAAGGGGACGTCTTAAGTTCTCAAAATAATTGAACAATATAATAAATCAAATTTAAAGTAAATTCTAAGTAGAAAAACATGGACATTTAACAAATAAAATAATAATTTTGATAAATTTAATACTGTAGAGTATAAAATTGTGTACATACACATGTATACAAATTTCTGTACAAAATGTGTAATAATGTAATTGTGTATGTACATATATGCCAACTCAAAATAATGTAAATACAAAATGTCGTTATATGCCATCTCAAGAAAATCCAAAACTTGAGGAGAATGTAGCAGGTCTTCATGCCACCTGATGTAAAAATAATACAAGCAATTTATCAATATATCTGAATCAAAACATGTATTTTAATTTATATAAAACTATCTAGATATACACAATTTGTACCTGTATTTACAAGTGCCTCTCAAGTTTTTGTTTCAAAGTATTTGATAAATTTGTGATGATGGCCTGAGGATATAAAAGGATAAATTAAATCAATTTCAACTAATAACGCACAAGAAATATCAAAACATGTATTTAGTGCATATTTAAAACAACAATATAAATCTATTTAACTATATTTACCTGTATTTACTTATTCCATTGTACCATCTCCATCCTCTCTTTTTTCCAACGCATCGATGATTGTCTCATGGTCTTCCATAGAAATGTTCCATAGCTCTTTATTTGTAGGTTTTCCGCGATACCTCTCCAGTTTTATATTTGTTGCCAACACCAAATGTGAGTAGTGTATAATCTTCTTATGTGTTTCATAATCTTCGAATGCAGGCAAACCATTCTTCCTTATTAGGTATTTCCATAGCCAAGTGCCAACAACCACCACCGAACCTATTGGATAATGATAGGCATCATCAAAGAAATACTTAAATTTTGCTTAAGGGGATCAAAGAAGTTCTTAAAATATGCTTAAGGGGATGTTGTTGTGATGTTCACAACACGCCTCATTTTGCTCCTTAGCAAAATGAGGACCCCTGCTGTTGCTTTGCTTTTTGCTTCTGCTTGTGTTGCTCTACTTGGTGGTAAAGGGGAAAAGAGAGTCAAATTTGCAAACTGTGTTAAAAATATGGAAAAATGCATTTTCAGTACCATTGCATGATATGGTTGGATTCCTTGTGAAAAATGAGCTAGGGTTGCTTTTTGAACCATCTTAAAATTTGCCATATTTTACAAGTTATGATCATTTTAGTAAAATGTACATTTAGGTTTGTTTATCGCTTGACATATACAAAGTCCTTTGTATGTGCAAAGTCATATTTTTTATACTTGGTCGCTTTTGCATTCGGGTTCAAAATATACAAGGCCGATTGTTTTTTTTCTTTTTTCCTTATATGCATTTGGGAAATATACAAGGCATCATATACATAGCGGACCCGAAAAGGTCATTATGCATTGAAAATTTGATGTACATTCGGGCTTGTATATTTGGAGATACAAGGCACTTTATACAATGGAGGACCCGACGGACTTATCAAATGCAGAAAAGTCGATGTATATTCGGTACTTATATATTTTCATATACAAGCAGAATATACAAGCAAAATATACATGGCACTATTCACATGCATGGCTTTGTTCGCATACAATGAAAATATACAAATGCCAGAATAAAAAAGGTTATGAATTGAAATTAAGTGCTTGTATATTCACGTTTGTATGTCACGATATATAAGACAATATACATTGCACAATGTGCATTGCGAAATAGACATCAGTGAAACTCTCGGCGATAAAAGGTATCGGTCGAGGTAAGGCCATCAGCAGAGGAAGATTGTGAGTCGCCAATGGGCGATCTCACGCCGATAAGGAAGAATGCAAGCTGATAAGGCTGTATCGGCATAACTCTCACTGATGAAGTGAAGCAAAAGAGCATCGGCCAAACAATGGAAATTCGCAAGGAGGTTTTTTATCATGCCAATAATGTGGATCTCGCCGATAGAGGAAATAACGAGTAAGGCCATCGGCCAAATAGCGATGATCGCCCTGAGTATTTTTGGACACGCCGATAGTGTTTGTCACGCCAATGGGCGGGAAATGGAATGCGATAGGAGTTTTAAACGCATTTTTTGGCGCCTGTGGCATTTTTTCGGTCAGCGATGGTTGACCTATTGTTTTTTGAATGTCTGTATGCAGTTTTGGATGCGTTTTAAGAGTTTTTTGGACCCAATTTCCACATTTTTGCACAGTCACCCTAATTTAAATAGATATTTTGGTTTCCTACTATTCATTTGGTAAATTTGATACTTATTGCTTGTCTTGTCTTGATGGCTTGTAGTTGAGGAAGCAGCTGGAACTTGATCACAGTGACATCATGGAGGAAGAAAATCTAATTTCAGGAGCAGGAAGGTAAAGATGAAGTGCGAAGAAGTCAAGGCCATTCAAATGAAGGACAAAGTTGCAGTTGAGAACATTATTGCAGCAGATAAACAAAAGTTATTGCTGAGCTGCTAGAGCTTCTCAGAAGGGGCAATATTTCGCCTAGATTTGACACTGCTCAGAGATATTTTGGAGAACTGGTTCACCTGCATTTACTGCTATAACCAGGGGTTTAGTTAGGTTTTTTAGCTGTAGTGAGGACAATCAGAAAGTCTTTATATTGTGCCTCTCTGCACTGTAATACTCTACAACAGGGGCTACAACAGGGATTTTAGGAAAACAATAGGGGCTACACAGTAGGTTAGCTTGGTTTAGATTAGAAGTAGAAGAAGGAGGTCACCCGTTTGTCTGCAGTAAGGTGTACGTGGAATGTCTGGCTTCCTTACTGTATCTGTAAAGCTTGTAAGTTCTCTGTAGTTTGATCAATGAAACTAAGAGTCATTCCTACATTGTAAATCATGTATGACTATTTGTTTCTAATACAATAGAATCTGGAGTTCTGCATCTATCTTCTGAGTGTTCTCCTGCTCTTCTTTGTGTTTTGAAATATTTTCTTTGAGAGCTTGCAATTTTAAATGTATGTTTGTGAAAATGCTCAGGACTTGCATTTAAGGTTTTTACTGTGGATTTGATCAAATTACTGTAGTATTTACATAGTGCATAACAGAACAATTAGATCCTTCGGTAGAGTAAATGAGGTGTAGATTAAATCTTTCTAACTTTTCCCAACCCATCTGAAATATTTAGCTATAAACGTAGAAATCAAAAGGAAGTTGTCTCAAATTTGAAGAAGCATGCATAACAGAGTTAAAGGTAGACAGTTTTCATAAATGTATAAAGGAGAAAGCTACAATAATTCAAGAAAACCATCTAAAATTTGTAGCACAGTAACACTTGTATGCAAATGAACAAAATACTTGTTGATATCTATGACCTTTTGCATAAACTTAGTCTAGAAAACCACAAAGCAACTCTAAACTACGTAAGGCCCCTTGAACATTACAGCTTCACATTGACCAACTGAACTTGACCAACTGTACCATTGTAGACTTGTGATTAATTGAATCTTAAGTGATTCCTTCTTATCTTTCAAGTATAGTTTCAGTTCATTTTATGTGAATTTTAACTTATTGTTATGATTGCATCAAAACAATCACCAACAGTTTTCTGGCGCTAGAAGGAGAGCTGTATATTGCAATCATCAACAGTTTTTTGGCACTAAAAGGAGTGCCTGATTTGGTTTAGGGTTAAAATTCTGAGTTTTAAATGCTATATTCTGAGATATGTTAGATCTCATAAAATTTCAAAAAACCTAAAAAAAAAAAAAAAGTTAAAAGAGGGTCCCATTTTCAATGGACTCATATAGGGACAGTTTTCAAGTAAACAGTCCTTTATTTCAGGGAGCTTTGAATGAACATTTTTATTCTCAAAGTTTATCTAATTTTGGTTTGTCTAGTTGTTGCAGGATACACCGGACTATTGAACACAGTGAACTTAAATGTTTAACATTCCTCACTAGGATAGATTCATATTTGAAAGGACTAATTATTTTTTCAGATGTGTTCAGGGCTGAAGACTGGCAGGAAAAAGAAGTTTTGCAGCAACAAGCTAATACAGTACTAGGAACTAATAGGTGGTTAGAAAATACAATAGATAAATCAATTCTGGAAGGGAATGATAATAGAGCATCTTTTCTTAGGTCATATTATGGTGGGATTGATAGTAGGTCTCTACTTCCTAATATAGGTAAAGGGGAGTGCAGGTATAAATCTTTTAAATCTTGTAGAGAGGAAACCATTTGTCAGGATAAGGTTTTTATTGCCAATCCTAATGCTTTTGGTAAAGACAGTAAAACGTCTTTCCTTGAGTCATTTTATGGAAAGGAGAAATGTGGACAAATGAAAAAATTAAAATGCACTAAAACTGATGAGATCCCTACTATAGAAGCTAATGAAGTCATAGAGGAGAAAGTAAATCCTAATCCCATGACTGACTTCTTTAAATTGAATGACCAAGTTCAAGATTGTTGCAGGTCAATAGAAGCAGACTCCACACCGGATGATAAATGTGGGTCAGTTGATGACCAATTCTTAAAAATTGAAAATACAGAAGATTTTGAAGCTGCTGTGCATAATCAGACATCACCCGTATGCCATGTTGAAAATAAAATAGGGGGTATTCCTGTCAATCTAAAGATGTTGTTCCACCTTTACTCTCAAGTGATTTAGAAATGATTAAATTCTATATATCAGATTATGATGATGAAGATACTTACTTAAGTGCTAATGTGTAGGAAACTAATGAGAACATTGAGAGGTGTGCTGAATTTGAGGATAAACTGAACATCCAGAATGAAGGAACAAGGGTAGATGAAGATGAAGTAATGATACATCTTGAGTTATTCATCTTTCAACTTGAAAAAGGACCAGACATAGAGCTAGGCAACGAAAATGTAGAGTTAAATGAAGAGCCAGCTATCAATAAACAAGCATGTCCCACAGAGCTAAAAACACATCAGGTTGTCTCTTTCTTTTCCTTAGTAAACCATGATAAATACTGCTTTGATTATAGAAATTCAAGAGATAGGACATGCATATGGATTAGTCATGAACCCGATGGGCTGCCTCAGTTACTAATTATTAAGAGCTATTCTGATAAACACAATGAATTTAGAACACAAGAATTTTTTTCAGAATTTAAAGATAAATTTGCTAAGTTAAGAACCATAACCAATACCCTGATGCTCCTGCACAATCTAAATAAATATGCAAGTAGGGGTGTTCTTGGGTCTTTTCCTGGGTTTTTGTTTGCCTTATAGAGGCTTGTATATAGTTTGGTAGGGTAGTTGTTTTTGTTTTATTTTCTTTTTTCTATTGTTTCCCTTTGTAGGTTAGCTGTTTGTACAGTTTGTCTTCTGTTTGTTTTTGTTTTCTGTTTCTTTCTGTTTGTACAGTTTTTTCTGCTTTTTACTTTTTGTACAGCCTGTTTGTTTGGTTTGTTTGTTGTCTCCTCAGCAGGGATCTTTATTCTACTTTAGAGTATTAAGGAGCAAACTAGCAACCATTCAAAACAGTATAAAATTTAGGATATTCAAGTTAATCATTTGCAATCTACACATAAATTGTTACTGTCATGAATGTAGAGAGTTGTTTATCTTCTGAAATTTTGTATTCAATAAATGTGATTAAGAATTCGAAGCAAGTTTCTCATGATGACACACCTAAAATCCTTGGGTTTGTTGAATTTACCAGTGTAGATATTAGGTGAAAAATCAGAGGTCACCCTTGCTACCATTACAATTCTCAGCTTAATTTCAGCAAGTGTCCACTCCTTGCATCATAAAGTTACAAATTGCTATATCTTGTGAAATCTTTCAAAATCAGAAGATTAGAAAATAAAAGACAAAAAATAAAAAATAAATAAAGCAGATTATACAAAAAATCTAGATTAAGCCATCTAAGTAAATCTACCGGGGCTATAGACGCTCACTGACAGTGGGGCTCTACTTAGGTGAATTGTAACGATAACCTTGCCAGGGCTATGGACGCTCGCTGGCAGCAAGGCTCTATCCGGTCAGCTATGAGGGAATATCCTCACCTATGTAGGCTAATGTCAGTCACTGTTTTGTTCAACCGATCTTCAAGATGAGGATAATTAATCACGTGCACACAATTAAACTGAAAATGGAAGTTCATGCACCCTTATTGAATACCTTAAGTCTCAAGTTGAATAGTAATTTGTAGGAAAGATAGTCAGAAATTATGGATTCATTTCATCTAGTTTTCTTGAACACTTTGAATTTAATTATTTTTTTTGGTTGCTAGTTGTTGTAATGTTCACAACACGCCCCATTTTGCTCCTTAGAAAAAGAGGACCCCTGCTGTTGCTTTGCTTTTTGCTTCTGCTTGTGTTGCTCTACTTGGTGGTAAAGGGGAAAAGAGAGTCAAATTTGCAAATCGTGTTAAAAATATGAAAAAATGCATTTTCAGTACCATTGCATGATATGGTTGGATTCCTTGTGAAAAATGAGCCAGGGTTACTTTTTGAACCATCTTAAAATTCACCATATTTTGCAAGTTATGATCATTTTAGTAAAATGTACATTCAGGTTTGTCTATCGCTTGGCATATACAAAGTCATATTTTTTATACTTGGTCGCTTTTGCATTCGGGTTCAAAATATACAAGGCCGATTGTTTTTTTTCTTTTTTCCTTATATGCATTTGGGAAATATACAAGGCATCATATACATAGCGGACCCAAAAAGGTCATTATGCATTGAAAATTCGATGTACATTCAGGCTTGTATATTTGGAGATACAAGGCACTTTATACAATGGCGGACCCGACGCACTTATCAAATTTAGAAAAGTCGATGTATATTTGGCACTTCTATATTTTCATATACAAGCGGAATATACAAGCAAAATATACATGGCACTATTCACATGCATGGCACTGTTCGCATACAATGAAAATATACAAACACCGAAATCAAAAAGGTTATGAATTGGAATTAAGTGCTTGTATATTCGCATTTGTATGTCGCGATATACAAGACAATATACATTGCACAATGTGCATTGCGAAATAGACATCGGCGAAACTCTCGCCGATAAAAGGTATCGGCCAAGGTAAGGCCATCAGCAGAGGAAGATTGTGAGTCGTCGATGGGCGATCTCACGCCAATAAGGAAGAATGCAAGCCGATAAGGCTGTATCGGCATAACTCTCGCCGATGAAGCGAAGCAAAAGAGCATCGGCCAAAGAATGGAAATCAGCAAGGAGGTTTTTTATCATGCCGATAATGTGGATCTCGCCGATAGAGGACATAACGAGTAAGGCCATCGGCCAAATAGCGATGATCGGCCTGAATATTTTTGGACGCGCCGATAGTGTTTGTCACGCCGATGGGCGGGAAATGGAATGTGATAGGAGTTTTAAACGCATTTTTTGGCACCCGTGGCATTTTTTTGGTCAGTGATGGTTGACCTGTTGTTTTTTGAACGTCTGTATGCAGTTTTGGACGCGTTTTAAGAGTTTTTTGGACCCGATTTCCACATTTTTGCATAGTCACCCTGATTTAAACAGATATTTTGGTTTCCTATTGTTCATTTGGTAAATTTGATACTTATTACTTGTCTTGTCTTGCAGGCTTGCAGTGGAGGAAGCAGTTGGAACTTGATCACAGTGACATCATGGAGGAAGAAAATCTGATTTCAGGAGCAGGAAGGTAAAGATGAAGTGCAAAGAAGTCAAGGCCATTCAAATGAAGGACAAAGTTGCAGCTGAGAACATTATTGCTGTAGATAAACATAAGTTATTACTGAGCTGCCAGAGCTTCTAAGAAGGGGCAATATTTCGCCCAGATTTGACACTGCTCAGAGATATTTTGGAGAACTAATTCACCTACATTTACTGCTATAACCAGGGGTTTAGTTAGGTTTTTTTGCTGTAGTGAGGACAATCAGATAGTCTTTATATTGTGCCTCTCTGCACTGTAATACTCTACAACAGGGGCTACAACAGGGATTTTAAGAAAACAACAGGGGCTACACAGTAGGTTAGCTTAGTTTAGATTAGAAGTAGAAGAAGGAGGTCACCTGTTTGTCTGCAGTAAGGTGTGCGTGGAATGTCTGGCTTCCTTACTGTATCTGTAAAGCTTGTAAGTTCTCTGTAGTTTGATCAATGAAACTAAGAGTCATTCCTACATTGTAAATCATGTATAACTATTTGTTTCTAATACAATAGAATCTGGAGTTCTGCATCTATCGTCTGAGTTTCTCCTGCTCTTCTTTGTGTTTTGAAATATTTTTTTTGAGAGCTTGCAATTTTAAATGTATGTTTGTGAAAATGCTCAGGACTTGCATTTAAGGTTTTTACTGTGGATTTGATCAAATTACTGTAGTATTTACATAGTGCATAATAGAACAATTAGATCCTTCGGTAGTTTAAATGAGGTGTAGATTAAATCTTTCTAACTTTTCCCAACCCATCTGAAATATTTAGCTATAAATGTAGAAATCAAAAAGAAGTTGTCTCAAATTTGAAGAAGCATGCATAACAGAGTTAAAGGTAGATAGTTTTCATAAATGTATAAAGGAGAAAGCTGCAATAATTCAAGAAAACCATCTAAAATTTGTAGCACAGTAACACTTGTATGCAAATGAACAAAATACTTGTTGATATCTATGACCTTTTGCATAAACTTAGTCCAGAAAACCACAAAGCAACTCTAAACTACGTAAGGCCCCTTGAACATTACAGCTTCACATTGACCAACTGAACTTGACCAACCGTACCATTGTAGACTTGGGATTAATTGAATCTTAAGTGATTCCTTCTTATCGTTCAAGTATAGTTTCAGTTCATTTTATGTGAATTTTAACTTATTGTTATGATTGCATCAAAACAATCACCAATAGTTTTCTGGCGCTAGAAGGAGGGCTGTATATTGCAATCATCAACAGATGTCTTAAGGGGATCACCAAACTTATTGGATAAGGAAAGCCATCATCATCTTCTCGAGGTGTTGTTAACTTATGTTTAGTCTCCACACAACGAGCCAACCAATATTCAGTTTCCTCTTTGTTATTCTTTGGTGCAACAATAGCATACACATGTCCTGCAAAACAAATTTTGATTCAATAACTTGCACATGTCCATAAAATTTGACCAATCAACATACATGCATTCATATGTACACATAAATAAATAAAATCACTACAAATTAGTAATCAAAGTGAAATAAAATGAAATGATTTGAATTAAATTACCTTCTTGTACAAGGTCTAAAACACGGTCATAATCGTCTTATACAAACAGTTGATCATTGTCTTCAATTGTTGTTTCACTTTGATTGTGTGCTTGTGCAAGTGTCAATGGTCTTTGTTTCCACTCTTCAACCCATTCTGTATTCTCACATGCTTCCCAATCTCTTGAAATACAAAACTGACAAAAACATGCAAGCTCCCTTGTCTAGATAGTCCATGTACTTGCAATCGAACTCCTAAATGAATGCCATTTAGTAGATCCACTAATTGTCTGGCAATCAAGTCTAGGTAGAATGTTTTCTTCTTCAACCAACCAAAAGAATCGATAAACTATAGAGTACTCACTTGATCCAGGTGTACATAATCTTGTATTGCACCAATCTACAATCCCACGTGCATCTTTAAATTTTACTGCATCCTCAAATTTTAATTGTTGTCTAGCAAGAATTCTTTTAACACATGCACCAGCTCCATCATGTTCTCCTTTACTATGTCCAGCTTCAAAAAAATTTCACATATGTTGGACATTATTCTCCTTGTGAACCCTACATAACTAATAGAACATTCAAGCATTCTTGAACTGCCCCGTACAATTATCTGACCATATAAGATGTTCAGTCATCTGGATTCCTCTTTCTCTTAAATTTATATAAAATATATTGAAACAATATTGAACAAACTGTGACAAGTGTAATTGGTTGTCACTCAAATAGAAATGATACTCCCTCAAAAAATTTCTATCATTCTCTGTGCTATCATCTGCATGTCTATAAACAATATGAACATAGCAACCTGCACTGAATTGTAATATTGTGATTGAATTTCCTCTTGCGGAGTTAAAGTATAGTTTTCTACAAAATCAACCACTGATAGTATAGTACCAACTGGAAATGTGTTTCTACATTCACGAAATTGTCCATCAAGCCATCGAGCTTGTGGAGAGTGCTTGACATATTTTGGTACAATTTTACTTTTAAATTTTGATATGAATGCATGCACAGTAACCTTTTCTGTAATTAAATCACAACCCTTTCCAAATTTTCCATCTTTTAAAGAATATTCAACATTCTTAAATCTTTTAACATCCACTAATTGTTGTCCAAAATCATTTTCAACACTTTCATGCATACAAACTCTTAACAAAGAAAGATTGCCACAACTAGTGCATTGTCCAGAAATACATGAACTTAAATAAAAACCTTTTTCATTAGATCTTTCACAGAAAAAATTTGATATAAACTCTTTTATTGCTTCAGTTGGCATATTAGTATCACATTCCTGTATAATCATGTTACGATGTAAAGTACAACGTATATATTGAAACACATCATAATAATAACGAAATTGAACATGCATTTTACAACAACAAGATATTCATTCCTTATTAATCTTTACATACCATGGTTTGTATTTTTTAAAAGATCTTTGACTTATTTTAATATTACTAGGTAACACTAATTCATGACAAAATTTTCTATAAAATTCAGTTTGCGTTGTATCTAATAGGTGCTTTGGATGAGGATCACGAACTTTGGACCCCGCTCTTAATTTTAAAAAATCTCTAGCATTAAATGATACCCTAGTATTATCATGACAATATTTTTCGATCAAAGATCTGATTTCAACATTTAGTTTCATTTCAGATCTCAGAATTCGACCACTAAAACTCCAACATTGGTTAATTGGATCATTTTCTATACTTTCTCTTCTTTTTGCCGCTCTTACCAATGTTTTAGGATGTATTTTTAGAATTCCACTAATATTGCTTACCATTCTTCTATTCAAAGTTGATTTATTCACTATAGCAGTTGTTATAGCTCGTCTTGCTGCATTTTTATCTTTGGATCGACTATTACTTCCAATAGACTCAATGGCACTAGCAACAGTAGACATAGCATGTTTTAGTGATTGATCTTTTCTTCTTGGTTTAACAAAAATGCCTAACATTTTCATTACTTTTCTCATTTTCCACATTCTCATTAATTGCATGATTAGTTGACATTGAATTGATAGTTTTTTATGATAAAAAAATTCTTTGTATAATCTATTGGCATGTGTTTTTATTTGTCTCCAAGAAATTTTACCAGGAAGATTATCCAAAACATCTCTTTCAATTTTGAAAAAATATTTCTCATTTTCAACATCACTTCCTAGATTTTCATTTTCATTTTCAACTTCAAAATGATTTTCATTTTCAACAACAAAACGGTTTTCATTTTCATTTTCAAGAAAAGGATTTTTGTTTTCATTTTCAACAACAAAATGGTTTTCATTTTCATTTTCAACAAAAGGATTTTCGTTTTCATTTTCAACAACAAAACAATTTTCATTTTCATTTTCAACAAAAGGATTTTCATTTTCATTTTCAACAACAAAACGGTTTTCATTTTCATTTTCAACAACAAAACGGTTTTCATTTTCATTTTCAACAACAAAAGGATTTTCATTTTCATTTTCAACAAAAGGATTTTCATTTTCATTTTCAACTACAATTTGTTTCAAATTTTGATCTCTACGAATATTATCAATCTCAACATTATTATATCCAGCTTGTTTTAATTCTCCTATCAACACTATTTCTATTTCATTCAAAGGTGGATTTGAAGAAGTACTTGGATTTGTGCCTATTGAAACATTCTCCATAGCATTAATAGAGGGATTTGAAGACATACCAGGAGTAGTTTGTATAATCGTATTAGTTTCCACATTCACCTCTTGCAAACTTGCATCGTCTATATCCATGGTCTCCTCAATGTTTTTATCTTCACTAGTTGTGGAATTGGATGCTTCAGCATTGTTCATTGATTGAATCTTTACTTTTCTATCTCTTTGTCTTTTTTCCTCCTTCTCTCTCTTTGCTTCAATTTCTTCAGGGGTTAATAGCTTCCTATCTTTCCTCTTATTACGACTTTGTGATCCCATGATTAAAAAATTTACGAAGCATGTACAAATGAATGTCAAAAACTTGAATGTGTTTCAAGTCCTTCAAACAAGTACCAATTCAACAAAATTCCACTCAAATAATGTCTCCATGATGGCTTCTATCAAAATACTAACAATACTTCAAGTTGATGGACCTGCAAAAGAAAGAAACATGCCAAAGAGTGCTACAAGAGTCGCTGTCGGCCGTACTATAGAGCAAGTTGCAGAAATGATAGTCATAGTACAGTCTTATTAAAAAAAATGGGCAAATAAGAAATGGGATCCCGTTATATAAAACATGATCCCATTTTATTTACGACTGATGAAGAAAGCAACGGGATCCCGTTATTCAAAATTTAAATTTTAGGCTCGGGTTTTACTTTGTAACCCGCTTCAAAAAATACATTGGGGACCTGACCCTGACCTCTGGACCTAGTTTGACCTACAACTTGAAGGCCCTGTCAATGTCACAACAAAATAGTGACTTTGGACATATATTTAAAGGTCTATTTTGCAGAATATTTTGACGAAATTAAAACCCATTATAAAGGAGACAATGTAGATTCTAAATATGTAATTTTTTTTACAATTGAATTATTTTTTCTATTTTTTAATCAATTTATGATGAAATAGGTTCATAACCTTGAATTATTAGGGTTTTTTAATATTTTAATAACTTTTTATTAAAATATTTTTTTGTAAAAAAAATTGTATGAAAACATACTTTAGACAATTCTTTTCAATTTTAAAAAAAAATTTCAAAAAATGTTAAGTTTAGGTCATCTTATGCGTGACGTATACGATGATTTTTTAAAAGACAAAAAATGACCAATAAAAAATTAATAAAAAAAAATTATTCAATAAAAAATTACAAATAAATATGAAAAACGTGCTTCAGTGAGTTACAAAGCTTTTCCCAAAAGGATTTTGAAAAATATGATTATTTAGGTCAAAATATAGATGACGTACACGTACATGGTATAGTTAAAAAAAAGTGACTTTTAAACAGTGGTTTCTAGAAACGCTTATTCAAAATCAATTTATATCATCTGGGTATTGAAAAAAATTACATATTTGGAAACTAGACTCTGAGTGCTACATTTCATATTTAGTGACTTTTTCCAAGATTCCACCTTTAAGTGCTTCAAATTTTTAGGTCAAATGTTACAAATTCTGAAAATCAGGAAAAACACTTCCACTTTTTGGCCAAAAAGTGGACACAACTTCTTGCACACACCCTACTTGTGATGGCGATATTATTATTAAGCCTAATAATGTTGCATTTGATGCATATGGACACATTTTTATTTATGTTAAATATTTTGATTCATTGTATTATGAGCACACAAGTGATAATATTTTTATGTATACTTTTAAAAAAAGTAATGTCAGAAAATAATTCTAATGGTTTGATGAATCTTATGTTTACTTTACTTTTTTCATTATTTATCATTTAAATAACACATATCTATTATTAATCACCCTGAAGTGTATTGACATAATAATCATTGTTTTCCAACCTCTAGTACCACAACTTTGGTATTGCTATAAAACCCTTTATGAATTCTAATTCTTCATCATCCTTAGACATTCATAATGATTCCTTTAATTATTTATCTAATGTAAATGTGGCTAATTGGTGAAGCAATACATACAAAATCCTTTGTGTTCCACCTTGATCAATATCACTAGGAAATTTTAATGCCATAGTTATCAAAAACTTTACCTCAAATCCTAATCCACTAATAGCTAATGCCACATATGATTAGACTCATACTATAGGATTATCATCTTCTTCTACATATTTTCCTTCTAGACATCTTGTTCTTCATGGAATAATTGATGATATGTTAGTCTCAATAACGATACTCTTAAATCTAGATAGGTCTTATTTGGACGGTTTATTTGATTCCCTCATGAGAAAATCTATTGTACTCCTTGATTTGTATTTTTATCATTAAAATAATATTTAGTAAATTCCATAAGGCCATACCAATGTTTTTAAAAATATAAGTAGATAATAATACAAATAGTTATCATGTTGTCCATTACATGTAGATACACATGTCAAGAGGGAAAAAAGTAGTCAATGAACAATAGCTTTGAAATAACTAATAATTCAAGTACTAAATATTTTAAACTTTTAGGTGCTCAAGATATGGGCTTCATTAAGATGACCAATTAATTATAAAAATAAAAAGTGTTTTTGGTAATATTATATCAGCAATTATTTAAGTACTATATGTTTGGAACACATCAACAAGTTTGAGTCGATGACAATTGATCTATAATATTAGAAAATGATTGATAGATAGGATCAATCGTAAATGATATTAACTTTAATTGTGTGATTAGTACCCGTTGTATGTTAACCCTGGCCAATTAGTATTAATTATACTAATAATTAACTTGAAAT
Source organism: Cunninghamia lanceolata (assembly GCA_027924645.1). NCBI lineage: Eukaryota > Viridiplantae > Streptophyta > Pinopsida > Cupressales > Cupressaceae > Cunninghamia > Cunninghamia lanceolata. The sequence goes on from BSBN01000892.1 coordinate 3,037,850, forward strand.
TATTACGATTTTAGGTGATAATATTGTGATTTCATCCATCCAATCAATCAAATTCAAATAACTTAGAATGATTCTTCTACCGGTATAATTTGTCCTAGAGGGAAACCATGTTTATATGATTTATAATAGTGAACTATAATCTCAATAGTATTTTATAATTAAATTTATAGATCATTATGAGATTTATGGTAAGTTATAATACAACTTTAGAGAGAAAAAAACATGATTCCTTACAAGATATCATTCCTTTTAAGGAGTAAAGGCATGTACCTTTATTCATTAGAAAAAATGACCTAATAAACCAATAAAATATGATAACTTGTAGTACTGGTTGAACCTTAACCTATGGTCAATTAAATCTAAGACATATAATAATTACACTGAAGGCGTTCCATCTATAAGGTTAACCGACCTACCAAATGAAATCAACAGTTAAGGCTCCTTGTTACACAGTGCAAGAAAATGAAAAAGATCTTGGGCATTCATTTTATTTTGCCATTTTTTTTAATCTTTTTCCACCATTTTTTTGCTGTTCTATTTTCCGGTTGATGTTTGTCATTGAAGAGAATTTAACTTCTTTCTGCTCGGAAGAGGATGAAAAGGATGAAAAAACTTGTTTAGTTTACACTTTTTATTTTTCCTGGATGTTGGAAAACTTTATGTACTTTGAGATTTCTATTTTTTTTACATTAAAATTGGTCACCGACATTTGTATGTCTTCGGAAACCATTGTTGATGTTGTCAATCTTCTCTGTTCAATACTATTTCAAATCGATGGATGAGTAAAGATGTACATTTATATGTGGTGTAAAAAGAACATAATGAGCAGCATCTGAGATTAATATTTGTTTTTCACCTCTTAAAAAGGAATAAAATTCCTTTTCATTTAACTTTTTATTGGGGTAAATAATTTGATGAAGGTGGTAATAAAAGTTCACTTAGATCATGTTTAATTACACTAAACGGTGGGAGAAAAAGATGAGGGTTAAATTGTTCTCCTCACAAAATTTATTTCTCAAAAGAATAATTATAAAAATTTAAATGTATAGTGGGATAGTTGTAAATATGATGTATATATTAATTTAGATTAATTTAATTATATGTATATGTGTACAAATTAATTTAGATTAATAAATGTTAGAGGGTATAAAAATCTAAATTTAATAGCAATTAATAAAAGTAAAGAGGATAAAGGTATTTATCTTAATTGTTAAATATATGTGATTTTGATGTAGATTTTGAAATTTAACTCATTTTTAATATAAGAATAGTACCTCTCTATCTATACACACATTTAAATTCTACACATGACATTTGTCTCTACCTAAGTTTTGCATCTTTAGGTTACTTTTGCATTCATAGATCTTTTATTATGTGACATAGATCTTATCTCACTAGTCAAGTGCTCTTGGTCCTTAGTTCACCAAATTTTCTTCTATCTTCCCTATTAGCTAAATTAGAGGTATAAAGAAATACCTTAAAAGAGGGTTGTCAAAATCACTAGGATTCATGTGCTCATAGGTAAACCCTAAAAAATGATAGGTTTTACAACCATGCAAAGGATCATGTAGCAAGAAATGTCCTAAAATGACTATGCAACCTTAGATTTATTTTAGTGCACTAAATTAAAGTGTTCTTCTAATGTTTTATTCCTTGTAATGCTTCTAGAATGAGCCAATATGAGAGGGATGAGAGGATATGAAATGATTGCAAGTCAATGCTTCTAAATATAAGCCAATAACAACAAGTCACACCAATATGTGTTTATTTATCTTACAATGATTGGTATAATAGGTCAGAGGGAAGTAAAGAGAGATGAAGATAGATAGATATATAAAGGGATAGATAGAAATAGATGGAGAGAGAGATGGAGATATCAAGAAATAAAGATCTAGATAGAGATAAACGTAGAGAGAGATAGTGACAAAGAGAGATAGAGAGGGAGGGAGAAAGATAGAGAGAGGAATAGAGAAGTGAAGAGAAAAAGGGGAGAGAGATGACAAAGAAAGAGAGAGACATAGAGAGGGAAAGATATAGAAATAGGAGATTGATAGAGAGGAATAGAGATATATAGAGTAGGAGAGAGATAAGTGATATATAGAGAGAGGGAAATAGAGAGGAAAAGATAAATATATAGAGAGAGAGGGATATTGATAGAGAGGGGATTAGAGAAAGAGAGATATTTTTGATGGCCCGTCTACCCATCTTCCACATGTCAATTTCTATTTTTTCTTTATAATATTCAATGTTAAGATTTACTAATTTGTGTTTAATGCCTTAATGTCAATATTTAGAGTTTTTGGTTTGCATTTTGGTAACTTATATTTGAATGTTAAGGAAGATGAAGGAAGAAGGAGAGGGCGAGAGAGAGAAAGAGGGAGATAGAGATAGGAAGCGATAGACTTTCATTGTGTGATAGACTTAGAGCTATGGTGTAGAATTCTATTGGAAAATCCTACATTAAATCTCATGCTATGGTAGATAGATAAGGGAGAGATGGAGGAAGAGATAAAAGTGAGAGAGATAGAGAGGGGTGAATAGAGAGAGAATTAGAGATATTTAAAATACAGAGAGAGAGAGAGAGAGGAGAACAATGGATCAAGGAGAATGGGACAAATTGGATAGAAGAGATAGATTAGTACTATTAGTTGTCTTTCTAATTTAGGCTTAAATAATGTTTTAGTTCAAAACGTTGCTATGAGTTTATGAGAAAAAAATATTGCATTATATCAAACAAAATGTCTTGTAAATAAGTTATTTTTAAAAGGAAATTTGTATTCATTAAAGATTCATGAAGGAGACTTTGTAACCAAACATTTAAAACCTAGCTTCCATAGATGTAAAATTGTTCATCGTAAGTTACCATATTTTTGTTTTCAAGCCTATTTATCTAAAGGGAAAGAGATGAAAAGAGATAGAGAAGAGAAAGAGAGAAATAGAGATAGAGATAGAGAGCTTAGATGGAGATAAGGAGAAAGAGAGAAATAGAGATATAGACAAAGATCTTAGATGGAGATAAGGAGAAAGAAAGAAAGAGGAAGATAGACAAACATAGAGATTTAAAAAGAGACAGAGAAAGAATGAGACAAAGAGATATATATATATATAGAGAGAGATGTAGAGTGATACAAATATAATGAGGGAGAGAGGGGGAGAGAGAATGGAATGATAGAGAGAAGGAGAGGAAGAGATATATAGAGAGGTAGATTGATATAGAGATAAAGAGGGAGATAGGGAGACAGGGAGACATGGATATTGGTAGAGAGAGGAATAGAGAAAGATGTATAGAGATAAGAGATAAAAGGGGAAGAGAGAGGGGTTAAAGAGTGAAATAGAGATAGAGGAAGAGAGAAGGGGAGAGAGGTGGAGAGGGAGACAAAGATAAATAGAGAGATAGAGTGGGATATATATATATATATATATATATATATATATATATATATATATATATATATATATATATATATATATATATATATATATATATATATATATATATATATATATATATATAGTACATTTTACCTTGAATACCTTCATCAACACAATTTCTAAGCCCTACACATATAAAGGAAACCTTAAGACATTATCCACATTATAAAGATTTAAGATTAATTTAATTTTTATTTTATATGAAGTGTTATAATTAATAAGGCATATAACAATTCCATCTATAGAAATTAGGTCTCCATGCTTATTGTCCATGTGGTAACTTGTAATGATTGAATTATATATTTATTTTTATATAAAATCTATACTATAGTTATATAGTTATATGAGAGAAAGAGAGACAGAAGACAAATGGAATTAAACAAAAAGAGAGAGATGAGAAAGAGGGAGAGAGAGAGAGACAAAGATATTTATATAGAGAGATAAAGAGAAAAATATCTTTATATTATAGTATGAGAAAGATTGACAAAGAGGGGAGATAAATAGAATTAAAGAAAGATAGAGGAGAGATAGAAATGGATAGACAATGGAAGAGAGAGAGATAAAGGGATAGATAGGGAGAGAGAGAGGGGTGGGATTGATGGAGAGAAGAATAGAGATAAGTGATATAGAGAGAAAGAGAGAGATAAAAGAGATAAAGAGATTGAGCAAGAGAGAGTGAGCAATACGGTGAGGGTAGGAGAGAGAAATAGAGAGGAATGCATATTGATAGAGAGAGAGAAATAGAGAGGGAGGGATATTGACAGAGAGAGGAATAGAGAAACAGAGATATAGTAGGAGAGAAAGATAGAGATAAGATATATAGAGGGAATGATAGGGGGAGAGAGAGAGAGAGAGAGAGAGAGAGAGAGAGAGAGAGAGAGAGAGAGAGAGAGAGAGAGAGAGAGAGAGATCAGAAGGAGAGGAGGAAAAATAGATAAAGAGGAAGATAGACAAACATAGAGATATAGAAAGAGACACAAAGAGGAGACAAAGAGATATAGAGAGAGGTAGAGTGATACATATATAGAGAGGGAGAGAGAGAGAGAGGTGGGGAGATATAGAGATAGAAGAAGACAAAGAGATATAGAGAGAGGTAGAGTGATATAGAGATAAAGAGGGAGATACAGTGAGAGAGAGAGAGAGAGATAGAGAGAGATAGAGATATAACGAGAGGGATATTGGTAGAGTGAGGAATAGAGAAAGAGATATAAGGGTTTAAGATATAGAAGGGGGAGAGGATCCACAAGGAGATACATAGAAAGAGGGAGATTGATGGAGAGGAATAGAGATAGCTGATAAAGATGGAAAGAGTGATATAGAGATAGAGAAGTAGAGAGGGAGGGGATAGAGAGATAGACAAGGATAGAGATAGAGAGAGGGAAAATTATGGAGAGGAATAGAGATAAGTGATATAGAGGGAGAGAAAGAGAGGGTTATTGATAGGGAGAGAGAGGAATAGAGAAATATAGGTAGAGTAGAAGAAAAAGATAGAGAGAGAGGAGGAGAAAAAGAAAAAGAGGAGGATAGAGAAACATAGAGATATAGACAGAGACAAAGAGAGAAGGAGACAAAGAGATATATAGAAAGGTAGAGTGATGGATTTTTTGGATTTTATTGTAGGTCTAAGTATCAACATGCTACTAAAGTGTTAACACATAGGCTACAACATTAGTGGATTTTCCCAATATATTGTAATATTATTTTGATGGAACATATTAAGGATTACTTTTTGTGATTGCTTTCTTACTCAAAGGGGTTACGTCATCTTTTCTTCTCTATTTTTATCACTTATTCTTCTATATTTAATTAAGGTTACATTTCTTTTAGATCAACAAACTTTATTACCGAGATAAGGTCTATGTAGTCCAAATATGCCATGATTCAATAATAACTATGTGGCATTGTAATTAATTAATAACAAAGGAACCAATTGATATCTTAAATGTGAGGATCACTTATAACCTTTGTACATCTAAGACAATGTAGTTTCCTTAAAGAAAGTTTGGATTTGTTTCTAAATAATTTTAGAACAATGTTTTGCATCCACATAAAAAGATAGTGACATCTTATGCGAGACATAATTAATTAATTCACAAGATAGAGAAAGAGATAGAGTTTCAAGTAGAGAAGGATAGGGAATATTAGAGAGATATAGATATAGGGATAGAGAGAGAGAGAGGGAGAGAGATAGAGATAGACAGAGGTACAAATCTAGAGAAGAATAGAGAGTGAAAATAGAGAAAGACAAGAAGAGACAAAAAGAGATAGAGCAAGAGAGAGGTACAAAGATAGAAAGCGATAGAGAGAGATATAGATAGAGGGATAGGGAGAGAGAGAGGGGGGGAAGAAATAGATATAAAGAGGGTGAAAATAGAGAAAAACATATATATATATATATAGAGAGAGAGAGAGAGAGAGCTCGGTAAACAGATAAAGAGGGAGAGAGACAGAGATAAAGAATGTAAAAATAGAGAAAGATAAGAAGAGAAAAAAATAGATAGAGCAAGAGAGAGGTACAAAGATAGAGAAAGATAGAGAGATATATAGATAGAGGGATAGAGAGAGAGGTAAAGAGATAGAGAGGGAAAGAGAGATATAGAGGGTGAAAATAGAGAAAAACAAAGAGATATGTAGAGAGAGAAAGAGAGATAGAGAGAGGAAGAGAGAACAAGGGAGAGAGGTATAAAGATAGAGAAGGAGAGAAATGGGAGGGAGGGAGAAAGAGATAGAGCAAAAGATAGAGGAAGATGAATAAATAGAGAAAACAAGAGAGGTACAGAGATAGAGACAAGATGAGACAAAGAGAGAGAAAAAGAGAGGTAGACTAGTGAGAAATCTCAAAAGGAGGAGAGAGAGAGAAACATACGAAGAGAAAAATCTCAGAGAAAGGAAATACATGAGAGAGAAGGGTGAGGGAAATAAAGATAGATATAAGAATAAATAGAGAACTAGAGATGGAGACATATATATTTTCTACCTATAAAAATGAGACCTTAAATGGATGCAAATTACCCCTAAGATGCACCCTATCTAAGCAAACTAATGATGATATGTCCTAAATGGATGATAAACTAAACTAGACTATGTTGAATTGCACTAAGAACTATAGATGTAAGCACTCAAATTGACATCATAACATTGCACAAAATGACTTGTTCCAAATGGGAGGTGGAGGCCTCAATTTATAGATTTTTGGAGATAGGATTAGGGGGCTAGGATCAATTTGAAGGATCAATGGTTGAAATTGCTTGAGGATCCTCAAGCAAGGAGGATTGGACAAATGGCATGATTGGATTGGATGTGAAAGTTTCCCCAACATTCAAGTGATGATCAATGGATGAAAATGCAAGTTTGAATTGATGGATGGTAAAGATTGAGTAGGTGTATGACATGTAAGGACTCATTTATGAAAAGGTAAGGCTTGGATTTTGTGAAATTTTAAATTTCATGGAGAGGACAAGTAGAATTTAAAATTAGAGGAATAGTGTTCAAATAGTGCCACACGGAATTTCAAATTGAGATGAATAGTGACACATGGAGTGGGGTGGAAGAAAGAGGACAAATGTACTCAATTAGGAAGATTTGCCCATGCTTCCAAAGTACCACTTGTCATTTACATGTGTGTACATTGGATGACAAACGAACTTCTAGAAACATGTGAGTTTGTAATGATGAATTAATTAAAATTAATTCATGTGCACATAGATTAGAAGAAAATAATTATGATTACAAAAAGTAATCAAAAGTGCACAAAATAGGGAATTAAATAAATATGATAATTTATTTAATTTTTGAAATGAACTATAGTAAAAAATATTTAATTTTTAAACTATAGTAGAAGAATTGATTTTTATGACATGATAAAGGAGCAAAATTAATTAATTAAATAATTAAAAATTATTTAATCAATAATCTGATTGGACGAAGTGATGCGGGTGGATTAGTGTTGAATGCGTGAGTGGATGAAGTTGGTTGTGGCCATTTTCAGGTGTATATGTATATATATATAGACGCACACAAAGAGAGAGAGAGAGAGAGAGAGAGAGAGAGAGAGAGAGAGAGAGAGAGAGAGAGAGAGAGAGTACCTTTGAATTTCAAGTAGAGAACATGGTCACATGCATAAGCTTCCTATGAATAATTATTTCTAAATTTTACCTTTACCACCCATCACAATTGAAGAGACATTTCCTAGAACACAAAATCATTACCCATCATGGGATTATAAAATTAAGCTTAACTACATAATCATAGTGACAAAAAGTGTTCCATTTTGTGATAGACTTGAGGTTACAATCAAGTATTCCAATGGCAAATCCTACATTAAAGATCAATCTATGGTACTTTTATAATGTAACAAGTGGAGCTTGGTATGTGTTGGTCCAAACATCCATTCAAACTTTACTTACCATTATAGAACACCAACACACATCATTACATCATTTCAATGTTCAAATGATGACCATGATTCAACAAATCAAAATAAACCCAAAAAATAAATGCAAATATTCTATATACTCTCTTTTTGAGAATATAGTTAATATTACAAACAAACAAAAATTTCTCTTTACTACTCTTACAAACATGTCCCCTTATTTATTGCTCTTAAGGAATCAATTTCAAAAACTATTTATACTTCAAGTTTCCCATATGCAAAATAATGTTTTCTTTTATCGACATAGAGCTCCTTTCCATATCCATTTTTGGCATACCCATTGCACACTAAGGTGTGATTGCATGTATTTTATTCTTGTATATTTAGATTATGTTGGAATGCATGGAAAAATTGCATTTTCCATGTCTTCTAGTTTACCCCTAATCTCTATTTAGCTGATTAATAGTAATAACTGAATTTTACTTTCAATGCACCACACTAAATCCTTCATGAAGCTTCTAATATTGTTTTAATGTCTTTCAATGCTAATTGTTCAAGTAATATATAGATTAATCAATTTGACACATCACTTTATATGTACTTTAATGGCAATCTATGTGTTCATTTGATAATGTGAGATCGAGTGATGTGACAATAATGATAAATGGTGAGAGTATTGAGATTTGATCTTACGATGTTATTTGCAAGGATCTAATGGTTTGGATCATCTAATATCATGTATAGAATATGAAGCAATGATCGTGTGTACTATGTTCTTAGGGGCAAGTGTGGTAGAGCTCTTTATCCATGGCAAAGAAAAAAAATTTCCTATTGTAAATTAGGTTTCTTGTCCTATGGACTTCATGTGTTCTTCAGGGTGATTAATAATTGATCCTCTTTTGATTAATCTTGAGAGTGATTAATAATTGAACTTCTTTTGATCATGTTTCTGTTGAATTTATTTATAATGTATTTTCTTATCACATCCTCCAAATTGCGTTATCTGTCAAATCTATTTTTAAAGATGTTAGTGGGTAGTTGTACCATTACATAGTTTGTAGCCATGTCATTATTCGTTGGGTCTCTCCTCCTATGTTCTTTTTTGTGTTCATGGATAATGTCAACAAAGTTCTCCCATGGGTTGAAGAAATTGTGATTTTAGCACAAATCACCCGTATGCCATTTATTAGCTATCCGATAGGCTTCTTAGTGGGAGCTTTTCCTCCTAGAAAATCACCATCCTAGCAATTAGGTTGCTTAAATATCACTATTTTTTTGTTTTCTGGCATGCTACTTCCACTTCTATCCCCTGGAAAAAAAAAATTTACTTGTCCTTTTTTAATGAATATGCATATCTATTACTAAAAAAGTATAACAATAAAGTACATATTCACAAAAAAAGGCTGAGGGATACAAGGTCACTCCACAAAGTCTAGCTTCACATGGGTAGAGCCCAGAGAGAACCAAAATTAAGTAAACAACACAAGCCAACTAAGTAGCAAGAGCAATCCCAGCAAGTGGCAGTGGAGGATCCTTATCCTCTGAATTACCCTAGATATCATTGGGGTTCAAGGTATTGTCAGCAATAGACCAGCCATCCTTAGCTTCTCATTCTCCTCTATCATCATGCATCAGGGAAATAGCTAGGGCCAAAGTGGGGAACACTTTAGAAGAACCCAGCCAACTAGAATCCTGCCAGCCAATAGCACCTCCAATATGCTACTCATCTCTTCCAGCACCCCACACAGAGCCTCCACACGGAGGGGACATAAAGTGCCGCTGAGTAGCTCCACCCCATGGGGGAGAGGTAAAGTGCCGCCTAGGAATACCACTACCGCCAGAGTGGCACCGGGACTAGGAATGAGGGTTTTGAAAATGATGGTTGAGAGAACTCCTGCCACGTCTTCATCCCTGAGAGGGGGAATAACCTTGGGATGTGGAAGCATCTGGAGTTACCTGGGCCACAATGAAAGGGGCATTGCCCCAGTGGTGTAGGAACTCTTGGAGGTGAGAGACCTCCAAAGCCACTTTGTTGGATTGAACCTGAATCTAAAAAAGAACATTGTTGCGAAGACAAGCTTTAGTTAACATAGAAATATCAGTTGCTATAGTATGATGAGCAAAAAGAGTAGAATTCCTATCCTTTCATAAGGAAAATAAAATCTACCCCTAGAAGACATGCATTATTTGACTAAATCTGGGTGGAAGATGAGGCAAATCTCCCAAAAGAATCATATGCCAGGAAAAAGGTTCTAGAAGGAATGGCCTAAAAAAGTTATGATTCCAGTTCCAAAGGTTCTAGGCAAGTCAAAAAAACTAGAAGATATGCATAAAAGTCTCTAGCTAGCCACAAAATGGGCACCAAGGAACAACAACACCTAAATGGTGCCAGCGAGATCCAATTGGTAATCCTTGAAAAATCACACATCATGCAAAAGGAGCCAACTTGGGTTCAAAAATTGTAGACCAAATAGTCTAGAATCACCTTTGCTAAACAGAAGGTGAAGATTGCAAATGCCCCCAATTGTTCAAAGAAGATACCATTGGTAGATGTGGAGATAACCAACAATATCCAAGCTATGGCTTGTACCGACAAAAAGCTGTCTCATGAGACCACAACCAATCCTTCCACCAAGGTTTAGCAGAGAAAATACCAATCTTGTGAATCATATTTACTGGGAGAGTTGACATCACAATGTAAAACATTTCACGATCCAATCTGTTAAGATTAAATTGGACCCGTGTATCCTCCCATGAGTATAAATTCATTGAGGCTCTAAAAAATAAGTCTTTTGGAGTGTGAATGCCTCGCTTGTGAAAATGAAAAGAACAAACCCAACGAAGATTAGCAAGAGGTTGACCTTAAAATTGAATGAGAAGGCACAACCAGAGGTTGTAACAATTAAATGAAAGGCCTTCTTGAAAACTAGAACCATTCCATTGAAGCCATGGTTTAATGGCTTCCCAAGCCTACCAAATGCTTTTGGCAACAAAAGTTTCTTCAATATGAACAACTTCTTTTATAACAAGAAGGGTCTGAAATCTAATCCCCTTCTAAGTTGGCCAGTCAACAAGGTAGCCAGAAGAAATATAGTGTCAAAGCAACACTTTCCAGGCCTCGTTACTAGAGACTACCCGCATAATGCGTTTGGCACAAAGAGCCATACCTTGGCGATGAGTGGAAAGCAGTCCAAGCCCTCCAGAAACTCTTGGGAGGCAGCAAAAATCCCAGGGTACTCTAAGAAATCCTCTATGCTCCTCTTAGGAGGCCCATAAAATCCCTGAGAAGCTTTTCCAACTTCATGTATGAATCTTTAGATGGGACCCGACAAGAAGAGTAATAAACATGAGTAGTTGCAAGAATTTTGGAGCATACCTAAAATTTACCAGCCAAAGAAAGTGGCTTGGTAATCCGGAATGAAAGCTTGTTGTCAACTAGAGAGAGCACATTATTCCAAAGATCCATAGAGGAGGCTTGGAAAGCAAAAGGGATGCCCAAAAAGTGAAAAATCTCTCCATGAGTGATCCACTTCCATTGATATTGAAGGAGCCATTGAGGAGTCGAAAGAATGGATTGCATGCAACATTAAGTCTTATGCCATTGAATTACAAAGCCAGAAGCTAGGAAAAATGTGTCAAGGTAGCGAAGAGCTTCTTTGACATTTTCCTCTTCTTCAATCAGCATAAGAAAGGAATCATTTGGAAAGTGACCATTCATGAGCTAATCTGAAGAATCAGGGAGAGCAATCCCTTTGACCCTTCCAAGAGAAAAGGAATGAGCCACAAGATAACCAAAACCTTCAGTAGCTAGGACATATAAAGAAGCAACAAGCCAGCATCCTTGCCTGATAGAATGATGAAGGCCAAAAGCTTGAGATTGGCTACCATTAATGATAATGCATGTAGAAGCATCTCCAAAAAGCATTTTCACAGATTGAATAAAATGGGGGCCAAAACCTAGAGCTTTAAGCATGGAAAGAATAAAAGGCCACTCAATGCGTTCATAAGCTTTAGCAAAGTCAATTTTGAGGAAAAGGGCCTATTGCCGAGACTGGCAAGCCCTTTCCATATCTTCCCAAATAGCAATAATATTGTCCATAATGAATATGGATTTAATGAAGCTTTTTTTCTCTAGGGGAACAATCTGCAGAAGCAAATGACGAATATTTAAAGCTAACGCTTTGGCAATGATCTTGTAGGAAACATTGAGCAGTGTTATAGGATGCCAATTGCAGATATCTTTAGGGTCTACAGCCTTAGGTATGAATTTGATATTTCCCTTGTTAATTAAATGACCTAAGGATTGATTATAAAAGGCTTCTAGGTAAAATTTGTGCAAGTTTGGACCCACACAATGCCATAATGCTTTATAAAATTCACAAGGAAAGCCATGACATCTGGGAGCTTTGTCATCCGCCATGGAAAAAGTAACTTCATTAAGGTCTTCAATATTGAGCAATTACTCACTTTTTGAGAGCTTAGTAGGAACCACTTGAAGGAATTCTTGTAAGGCTCTATTACACTTTGGAGAAACCTCTTATGCTCTGAAAACTTTCTCATAATGGTGGACAAAAGATTGAATAATATTTGGCAACTCAAAAAGCACCATTTGTCCTTCCCGGATTCTCTTAATCCCTGGCGAAGAATGGCGAAAACATAGAGCTAGGAAAAACTCCTTTGAAGCTCGGTCTCTAATTTTAAGCCAATGAATGTGAGCCTTAATCTAGTTACCTCTAGCAACATAACTATCAGCTACCTATATTTGATGATGAAGTTGAGCCACCCTAGCCTGTAAGGTTTGAGAAAAAGGGTTGGCAAGAAGCTCTTCTATAGCACAATGAAGATTTGAGGTGGTGGCATCGTATGAATGCTACCGGAAGGTGGCAAGTTAGAGGCCATAGATGTGAAGAAACCAAGTGGTGTTCTACTAGTTAATCCAATCGAAATGTTGAGCTAGACGACATGCAAGATTCCAAACCCACTAGATGTGGGCTAAGATACGTTGATGACTCAGAAGAGACGTGTTGAGAAAAAATGCATTTTTGGGGGTCAAGAAAACCCCACTTGTCATTTAATGCCACATTTAATAGGAAAGTGGTCTGACAACGTGACCTTTGGGAGAGGCATAACTGGGAGCTGCTGACAGGATGCAAAAGAAAAAAAAGATTGTGCCGTTATCATGGAATAATCAAGACATTGAAGAACTCTATTAGAACTGACTTAGAAATTACTCCACGTATGCCAAACAACTTGTTGATGGTGGAAGATGGTATTGGGGTCATAAAGGCCCAATTTATTATGCATATAAAACCACACCTCACTTTTTCAAGCTATCCATCAGAAAGGAAATAAACCTTCCTTATCAGAGGCCATCTCTACCATATTAAAGTCACTGCACTAAACTGAAGTCGCTAGGGGGAGAGAATCTGCAATCCAACACCAAAGAAAAGATCTTTCAATAGCATCATTGGGAGCATAAACAATAATGACTCCAAAATAATGATTGCCGATTGACATGAGAATCCAAACCAGCCTCATGGATGGATCCGACCCATGATTAATGACACAGGACTTCCACTGTGGCACCAAGAGGGTGACAACCCCTCCACATCCCACTTTGTGACTAGATGCAAATACTAAAGAACTAGGCCAAATAACCTGACATGCAGAAGAAAGCATGAAGGCAGCAATCTTAACTTCTTGAAGACACAAAACATCAATACTATGATAATTCTGGTGAGTATTCCTTACGGAATATTTTCTGGCGAGGTCAGTGAGACCTCGAACATTCCATGAAAGAAAATTCTTGTGTCAAAATCTTGAATATTGTCCTCATCTCCAAGAGAGGAGAAATGATTCTACAAGAAATTAGACACTTTTGGAGCTCCTGCATGTCCATTTTGCTTCTTCTCTGACATACCATTTCCCTCCTCTGCATGTCCAAAGGGGCTATGTGAGCAACGAAGGCTAGGGGTATGAGTTGGAATAGATGGGGTGGGTTGTGGAGTCTGCACACCCAGAGTTTCTACCATTTGTATAACTAAATTCTCCTTCCCCTTCATTGAAGGGTTTGAAGTTGGTGCCAATAGGAAATTAATAGGTTCAACCTGTTTAACACTATTAGAAGCTACAAATTTCCCCTTGCAGGAAACTATGGTCCATTTTTCCTTAGAGTTGGAAGCTTATTGGGACTTCAGAGGGTCATCCACCTTAGGTGGGGACTTATCTCTCCAAACATTCAAAGGACAATCTTTAATTTTGTGCTCTGATGATTGACATCGGAAGCAAGTGTTGGGCAGATTGAGTTAAAACACATGCTGGGTATGAGAAACCCCACCCATCTAGATATCAATAGTTTTTTTGAGGTCACAGGATAAGTCAACCTCCACATAGACCCTTTTCTAGGATTGAGCATGAAAAAAATGGGCATGCTCCACACAAACCACTTTACCCAAAGATTAGGCAATGAGGTACATAAAAGGCCAAAAAGGCAAAGAGAGGCTAGGGAATTCAACCCACACAGGGACACAGAGTCTCTTATCATTAGAGACTATGAAATCACATGACCATGGTTAAAAAACCAAAAGAGAAGACCTCACATACTAGGGCCTATTCTGAAGAATGGCTTTGACATGGTTGACCTCAGTAAAACAAAACAAGAAAAAACCTTTGGTTAGGTTTTGAACATTGTCAAGGCGGACCCCATGAGGGGTCCATGCCTTGGCTACCCAATCACTAAGCATGCTTTCTAGGGGAACCATCCCAACAAAATAGCCTATTAAAGTATGCTGCTCAAGCCATTGGTAAGCATTATCAAAATCCTGAATAGACAAAATTACATCTACAGATTTTTTAGTATGCATACCTCGTGAAACATCTGTTACTAAATTATTTTCACACCTAATTTAGCAAGGCCTAGATTACAATCATTACAAAGAGGATAAAAGAACATTTTTAAAGTGCATGATCACTAAGTCAAATGCCAGATATCTTGACAAGAGAACAGTGAAGATTCATTTATCAGGATAATGTGACAGCTCAATCAGAGCTGTCAAACCATCCTGATAAGTGAAATGTGGTCTAAGGACAAGAGAACAAGCATTCAAAGATTGACATGTATCTAATTGATTTCATCTTTTAGTTATGGTGTTTTGAATTATTCAAATACCATAGTTCAGTGCAAAATAAAAGGTATTTATAAACTGTCATTTCATCATGTTTTAAACATGTGTTTTAAATTAGATTCAGTTGTTTTATGCTATGCATTTGATTTAGAAAGAAAAACATACATAAATCATTGGATAAACTAAAATAACTGATTATATTCAAGAGAATATTTAACTATGTCCCACACAAGCCATGGGAATGACTAAATTGAGCCAATGCAACAAAGCATGCAAGCTATACATCTAAAGATAAAGTAAAGGAAAAAAACACGAGGAGAGTGATATCCATCATTGCCTTGGAATGAAGGTTGATCCTCCTATCTGCAACTTGATCTTCATGTTTTCAACCTTTTGCTCCTAATCAGAATGAAGAACCTGCAAGGTTGGGAAAGGTTTTGTTAGAATCTCCGGATATACAAACTCATCATATGCCTTACTAGTAGATATACAAACTTGCAATCATGATGCATCAAAACAATTAGATCATTATCAGACATATGCAAAAATTAGATCATTAGTTGGAAGCCAAATCATCATGAGAAAGATCATTGAACTTTCAAAAGTATGTTTTATATGCTAACTTGTTTGTTCACTATGTAGGTATAGGAGAAATCATGTTGTTGATTTAATTCTTATGAACTAGCATGTGGAGAAAATGGGCTCCCATAAGGGTTGAGGCTAGCATGCTCAGAGTAATAACATTAATGCAGAGATATTCAATTGACCAAACATCATGATGTTTTATCACAATTCATGTTGGTGCTATGTCAGGTGTATCAAGAAAAAGAAAAGAGGACAGTCATGTAAGATATACAGTCATATGCCTTACGCATAGAAGGTATAGTTGCCAAAAGCAAATCATGGAGCAATAAATTAAATTAGGTATTTTCCACTTTTGTTGTGAATGAGATGTAGAATTGTTTTTTGAATTCCTTGAACAGTCATAAAGGATAGTCATGCAAAAATAAACAGTCCTCTATCAGTCAAGTACAGTCATAGAGTGACAACATTGATAGCCAAAAGGCATAGATAAGGTGGATCAACTATTTTGTAACTCTAGGATAGTCCTCATAAAGAATAAATACACCTTTGAATTAGGAAGAGGATAGTCATAGCATGTGGAACAGCCATACCATGGAGCAACATGAGGGACAGTCCAGTGAAATGACACATGGAAACCATAGCATAACCAAACACCATGGTGGTACATCACATTCAAGTTGCTGCCATATCTCATCAATGAACATGTACAAATGAAGAAAACAACTATATCATAAAATGCCATGTGGAACAGCCAAATCAAATGAGCAAGACATAGTCATCAATGATAAAGAGACAAGTAGGATTTTGAGAGAGAACAAGGAGAAGAACATTGTGAAGTAATGACAGTATCAAGAGATAAGGTTTTGTTTATGCAAGGTTTTGTATGTAGGATAGAAAGATAATGTTTTGTTTTACTAGAGCCATACTGTTTATACATTCCTAAAATGTCAAAAGAATAGTCATTATTGACTATCCAAGAAGGGTGAAATGCAGTTATGGTTATGACTACCCAGGTGTCTAGCAATCATAGTCATTTCAATTGTCCAAACAAGCAGAGGAGTTGCTATTGTCATAAATGTATGAATGAGATAGACAGAGGTTTAAAATAGGCCTAAGACCTCAAATAAGTTTGTAAAATGTAAGCTTTGGAGTTAGTGTTCTCAAATAAGAATGTTACAAGAAGGCCATGGTCCTAGGTATGAAGACAACCTACAAGGATTTAGATAGAAAAAAAAGATCTCATTCACGATGAATACTGTTCTATGTTCTACAGAGTCAATAAGGGAAAAATAAAAAGGGGACTGTTTGTACATGAAGAGAATAGATGGCCAACAACCAAGCAAGGATGATATGAGCATTCCACCATATAGAAGAGTAGCTATTCTTGAGCATGGATAGGTGGATGAAGTGAAGGAAGGTCATATGTAAGGCAACCTAAATTGGAATTGATAAAAGACAGTCATGTTGTTTGGACAGGAAGAAGGAGGAAGAGGATCTTTAATGACAATGCCATAGGTAAACAAACAAAAGTTATAAGGATGACTGTTCCAAATGAACACCCTTAAATATCATCCATTTTGATAGTCAAAAGGCTCATCTTGGAAGATAAAATAGGATAGTTATTTACCACTTTTATTGTGAACAAGGTGTAAAATTACTAGTGAATGTTTGATCATTGAAATGAATGATATTTAAAAGTTGTCCTACTACCCCCAACATCAAAATCTATCCTATATCAGTCAGAAATAGTCATATTAAGGACTATTAGAACAACAAAAGGGTCATAAATATGACTGTTAGATCATGCTCAGAGGTCACAATATTGAATCATTTTGGCATAACGTTTTAAGACAATATGGTATGCATGGATAATGAATACACTCATCCAAAGTCAAAGTGGCAGTCATGATGAGCTATAACAGTCACACTAAAAAACCCTTGGTCAAAAGTTTTATATCAAGGTCTTTCCATTTTCTCGAAGAAAGAGCAACACATGGACAGAGGAAATGTTAGGGAACAACACATATATATCTTATGCAGTCTTAGCATCAGGTAAACATATATATGGAACAACATAAGGAGGACTATAGAAGGATATGGAAAAATCACAAAGACGTTGACAGTATGCTACACCACTATAACCCATGAAGGCTTGTATCAATCATAGGAATAGCCAAATGAAGTGAACAAAGTCTTCTCAGTCACAAAGAATATCCATGGATATCTGAGATGGTTTATAGAAGGAGGTCTCTAAGCACCTTTCTAAGGACACAAAAGAGCTCTACCAAAGACTAGAACCTCTGTCAAGCAACAAATGAATTTTCATAGTGGCAAAGGTATTCCCCAAACCAAAAAAGCAGAAGTAGACCTCAGACATAGGCGAAAATGACAAGGCCTGGAGAAAATATTAAGGATTTTACAAAGCAAGGTGTTGATGTATAAAATTGCGCAGGTTCCAACACCAACATGGGAAGTTTCAGGAATGTGAGACTTGACACTTGAAATAACCTCCAGATTTTACACAAGTTGGCTCTTCCTTTTTATATGGGCTTTTAGATAAAGGGAAGAGAAAAAGAAGATTACAGATACAATAAAAGGAACTTCTAACTTTATGGTGATGTGCCTGATTTAAATGTATTTCAGTAACTTAGCACAGTGATCAAATTCTTAAGATTCAACTATATTAAAGAGAAAATGTTGCATGATTAACATAGACAGATTGCAAATGAATTTAAAATCAAAGGCTAAACTCAGAAGATTGACATAAAGACACAGAAAATATCATACTAGAACAGAATAGAGCTTCTTTCATTAACAATTCAGAAAATACAAAAGGCATAGAAACATGCATAGATATATCAACTTCTTTCTCAAAAATAGCTAAACTAAGGCAAATGATATAATCTAATCACCACAAAAATCTCCAAATTCTTAATCAAAAATAACGTCTCTCTGTGTTACAACAGCTCCCTATATATATAGCCAAAAAAATTGACTCAAGATCACCTTCAACCGCCTAAGATCTTAACAGCCTCAACAAAGCTAGAATTCAACTGGGACTTGAACTGACACTAAAAATCTTCTTGAATC
The DNA here is from genome assembly GCA_027924645.1 of Cunninghamia lanceolata. Taxonomy (NCBI): domain Eukaryota; kingdom Viridiplantae; phylum Streptophyta; class Pinopsida; order Cupressales; family Cupressaceae; genus Cunninghamia; species Cunninghamia lanceolata. The sequence continues at coordinate 3,056,453 of BSBN01000892.1, forward strand.
TATAACCATCCTCCTCTGCACACTCATTGGTCGAGTGATAAAATATGTGGCACATTAACTACTATTCTATTTCTACACGTGGCATCACCCGTGAATTCCTAATCGGCTTCAAAATATACCATGCGACAGCTTCTGCTCAACACTTATATTCCTTACCTTTCAAAAGGGGCACACAAAATAGCGCCACTTGTCATTATCCACCATACTTGAAACTTGATACGTGGTAGCCTCCAACAAACAAAACTAGGACACCTGGCATTCTTTACTGATCTTAAAACTTCTTTACCTTTATGCCCTGAGCATCCATGGCAATAACACTTGTCACTTCCTGCATCATTAAGAGACTATAGCATTTATTTTGGGGACCCACCATATATTTCTTTACTTTTATGTGCTGAAACAGAGACACAATATTGTGACACATGGTGTGCTCCGCAAAAAGCAACAATAGAAATGTGGTACCCTCTAGCTATATTGAAAGCTTGATAAAAAGAGTCTCCCAAATCCCTGTGGAGATGATACTTGTCACACTCCACTTCAACTGAAACTTTATAAAAGAAAATACATGGTGGCCTCTAACTGTATCATAAGGCAAATAGACTTAGCCTTCTGCATGAAACACGTGGCAAGCTCCACACAAAACTGAAACTGTGTTGTAACATCCCTCGGGCCCACCATATATTTCTTGGTGCCTAGAGCTTAATAAAAGGAATACATGTGGAAACATTTGCTACAACAACAAAAGGACACTTGGCAACACCCATGAGCAAGCTATAGGAAAAGAAATGTTTCACCAAGGCCTTCGGCAGTGACATGTGGTGCATTCCGTGCTTAGGAAACAACTTGAAACACATCTGATACAGTAAGAAATGGGAAGCATAATACTGAGACCACGAAGCATAAAGAGGCATACAGAAACATACAGAATACTTTAAAAACTACAAAAACTAGAAGAATACAAAGAAACTGGAAACAATGAGCCACAACCAAATACAAACAATGAAACATAGAGTTAGACTCTACAGTTCTTGGCAACTACATGGACCTCTATGCCTTCCCAGAGAGAATTCCATAATCAACAAAATTTCAAAATTGCACTGCCACTAATAAAGAAAAGAATCACAACTTCTGCAATGCAACCTGATAAACATACCATTCTAAATCTAATAATCCCTATTTACTTTGCAGATCTTAAATGCAAAATATAAATTAATGATGTCCTTATGAAAAAAAGATTGCAAAATTTGCACCACAACATGTAACTGAAATTCAAGCTGAGCCATTGGAACCAGGACTGCTTCTACCTCTTTCATAATGGAGGAATCACTAAGACCTTGGAAAATAGTATGATCATTTTGCTTAATAAGAAGAAGAGCCTTTATAGCATCAGCTGTCAACACTGTACTGTCATCAGGAAAAGGGGAGGGTAGCCCCAACTAGACCAATCCTTTAATGTGCCTTTTCATATATTTTACTCCTTTAACTACATCCAAAAGTTCTTTACAATTCATTGCAGCAGAATTACAACTCAACACTTCATTTACCCTTTTGGCAGCAACCATTCTATCACTTACACCAGCTGCAGATAGGGTCTAACTCTGATGTGTCATAAAGTTTTTGCAATAGGAGTTGGGAATATAAAACTCTCAATGAAACAATAGACAAAGTTGCTTGCACAGAAGACTCTACTTTTTCACAAAGTTGCTAGGCATTTAGCAAGAAGGTGAGGGATGGTTTAAGTCATACAATCTCCTCAGAGATTCTTCCCCATGCAGATGCATAAAGCTCTTTCACCATATTCAAAAGCCCTACATTTTGTGGCCTCTGTGCCAACTCAATTGTTAATTGCTTTGTCTTTTGCTATTCGGCCATAAGTTGGGCTTGAGCGGCATTATTTAGATTTTACTCTTTCAAAAGGGTCTATTGCAATTGTAACACCTCTTGCATTTTATCTTGATACTTTTTCTGCACAGTGGCCTTCTCTTGTCTCAATATAGCAACAACAACTTTCTCCTATGATAACTCAACCTTCAAGGCTACAACTTGAGCCTGTGATGCCTGATGTATCTATAAAGAAATAGTAGATTGTAAATACTTTTTCAAGGTATCAATTTCTCTATAGTTGGCTCTTATTTTTGATGTTAAGATACTACTAGTAGCTTTCTCTTATGTCAAATCTGCTTCAACTTTCTGCAATCTTTTGGACATCTTCAAATAATCAGTAGTAACTACTGAGGCAATTTCATTCATCAATTCTACTTTGTCCTATGGTCTGAAATGGGTTAGATCCATGGCCATTGCATTCATTGTATAACTATGTGGCTTAATTTGCTCCACTGGCTTAACCACATTAGGGGCCAAATGACTAATAGTCAAAGACTGTTGAATAGGATCAAATAAGGATTTCATGTGAGACACAGTTGGGCTCTTATTATCTTTCTTTCTCTTCTTTTTTATTTGAGCCTCTCTTGCCTTCCTTGTTGTGTCATCTTGTTCTTGAAAATTAGGAGGTGAAGCAATGTGTCCACCGGTAAATGGATAACCTTGGGGTAGGCCATAAGGAATGGTAGTCATTTGTTGGCTTGGGTCAATCTGAGGAAAAGCCAGCATATGCATTGATGGAGAAAATAGGGGCAAAGATGTGGCCTGTGTTGACATGGCTAGTGAACTAGCAAATGGGGAAAAAGTTTGAATTGGCATAGCAGAGGTGACAGGAGGTGTGGAAGAGTGGGTTAATTGGGCAGCCACCCCTATATGAGAAGAAACATAAGAAGGGGAAAAGAGACAAGAAACACTAACTTGGGCCACCGATGAAGTCATGGGAACTTGTTATTGCTGGGGCGCCAGTACATCTTCTTTCTCCTCCTCTAAAACCAATTTATGTTTTCTTTTCAAAAGTCTCTCCCCTATGCCTTCATGATCTTCTTGTTTTGAACCAATTAGAATTTGCTAAAAAGGTGCCACTTTGAGGCTCCCTGATGCCAAAGCTATTTGAGTCTCACAAGATGACGATATTGTCTCCTTTTGTTTCTATAAGGTGCCAAGAGATGGAGGCCATGGGACTCTAGGAATTTTTGCCACTACATTCTCTGTTTCTACAAGCTCTTGGGCTTCCTCTGATACTCCTTCCCCTTCTACTCTTGAGCTTCTTGGAATTTTACTTGTATCAGGACTAGAAACTGGGGACATATGAAACTCATCCCAGACTATTTCACATTCTTCATCAGTCTCAACATCTCCAAAAGCTTGGGTAAATTCAGATATCTCCTATCTATATTTTTAGTAAGTACCAATTTTCTCTGCATTCCATTCTTTCTTCTTTAAGGTAGCTCTAAGGCTTGCAGTCATCGACTTCGTAGGGTCAAATTCCTGTATTTTCCTACAAAAGGTTTCCCATGGCCTGGGACCTTCAGCTGGCAGATCTATCAATTCAACATAAACTACAAGATCATCTTGCTTAGGTGATATCCTCTTCTCCCAAAATGGGCATTTATCATGAATGAATTTTGTAGAAACCTTATTACTGATAATCCAAGAAGCTAAGAAACTGTCTAGATCATATTTCCATTTGTCTTCAACTATCAAGAAACCATAAGCTACTAATTTCCTCAATAGGAGGTTTTCAGTTTCTCTCCTCTCAATTGTTATTTTCTCTCTGGTCCAAGGAACATCATATATTTTCTTCTTCTTCTTCTTCTTATGACCAAAATTGTTATCAATGACAGATATTTGTCAGGCCACTTCAAAAAATGTAATCCTAGGAATCAAAACATTTGGGAGAAGGACATGCCCTCCGACAAAGCCATGAAGTCTGATGATAGTTGTATGGGCTCCAAAGAAATAATCACAGGGAGCTTTCAAGTTTGTTAAGAAACCTCTGAGGCCCTCTGTCATTCTATTTTCTACATGCTCAAAAATTAACTACCCAAAAATAGGTGCAACAAAACACTCTGCAAAGTCATATGGACCTGAGGTATATGACAAAACATTGGTCCATGCTGACACTAGGATTTTTCTATTGCTACTAGATTCAGGGTCATACATACTTAAAGGCATATATTGCTAGAAGAGGCCAAAATTTTGATACAACATCAAGTTAAATAGGTATGCTAAATACCTAAAAACACAATCCTGAGAAAAGTTCATGAGCTGATCCACCATATCCTAAGCAATTTATTCTACAAAGTCAAGATGATACTCCTAAGGCTTGTCTAATGTCTTGAATGTAAAAATTACTGTGAGTTCCCAATCATGCACCGTTGAGTCATCATATTGGCCAAAGATGAAAGATAGCATGGCGAGGGCATCTTGAACATCAGGATTGAACTGAGCATGACCTATGGATAGTGAAGGAAACTAGGTATTGTCATCATCTAGATGCATTTCAGTGTTTAGAAACTTCACCTTACTGTGGAGATTTCCCCATGTAGACTGCAACTTGGGAATAGTAGGAAATGTAGCTGTCCTGTCATGTTGCAAACCCAACATATCCTGGATTACCTTAGGAGTTATTTGTACCATGAAGGGGTCGCACTGAATAGAGGTAGTTGGAGGATGAAACAATTTTGGATATATATCAATCAATTCTAGATATGGGCGAACAACGGGAACCACAAATTGTGCTACTTGGGATGTTCATACCCTCATTCCAAAAGTTTCTGACTACCCCTTTGTAGCTCGGATGAGGCACCTCTGATGAGCTCCCTCCTAAAGATTTTTGGGTTCTTCTATACATATGTGTGTCAAAAATGCCATCAGCATAGTCTGTTACCTGTGTAGAGTCTGCACTTACCCTCGTATCTAGGACCCTTGTCTTTGGATAGCTTGTTTTTGTTGTGTTGGTACAGATGCATATGATTTGCTACCTTTTAACCTATTAGATTGCTCGAAAAGCCCTAGCCCTTCCTATGGTGACTGAGGCTTTGACATCCCTATATCTCTTTCAGTAGCCTTGGAATATCTTGGAGCAGAAAGTAGACAAGAAACCTGAAAATGACTCGAATCTAGCTTTAATTGCGGGAAAGGAGTAAAACTTCGACATAGACAGCAACTCAGGAAATGTAGAATGAGAAAATAGCAAATGCAACAATCTAAGGGATTCAAAACTTACCTAAGCAAGGCATAAGGAAACATTAATGACCCATCATGTCTTATTAATGGAGTTTATGCCAAAAAGATGGTTAGTGTATCTATGAAAATCCATATGGGACAGTGCGTCAAATTAGTAGTAAAACGATGATCATATGATTTGGTACTTTCTTGATGTTTAAGGAACTACCAAATGACCTTAGTATGCACAACTGCTAATAAAATGGGCTACTTTTCTATGGACACATGTTATGAGAACACTTATTTAAAAGGAAAAAAGTAGGAAAGCAAGGAAAAAGTAGAAAATGACATAAAAGACACCTAACTAACTATGATACATGGCGGGTTTCAAGACTTATGTAAAATGCTTCAAGAAAATCCCATTTATAGGAATCTCTTTAGGTTCTACATCCATAGTCTCTACCTCAAATGTATTTTGTTTCTTATAGGAATGGATGTTAAATGGTCCATTCCATAATGAGTCAAACTTCTTATGACAGCCTGGTTTAGCAACTCTCTCATCCCATTTGAGAACAAGTGACCCAACTTCAAAATTTGGATTGGAGGTATTTCTATCAAACCAGTTCTTCACAATCTACTAATGTTTCATCAATGACTCATGTGCCTTTTCTCTTTTCTCTTGAACCTCTAACAACTCAGTAGGTCTCATATGCATCGAGCCACTTTCTTCTATCTCCAATTGTTTAAGCAACTGTAAGGCAAGAACTTCTATACTTAGTGGCATCACCACATGGTTTCCATAGACTAACTCATATGGAGACATCTTAGTCACTTACTTTGGTGTGATTCTATCTGCCCATAGTGCTGAATTAAGAGATTTGTGCCAGTCCATCTTATGCGCAGCCCCCATTCTCTTTATGAGTCTAATCAAGTTCTTATTGGTAGACTCTACCAAGCCATTGCCTTGTGGATAGTAATTAGAAGAAGTCTTTAGATATATTCCATTTCTTAATGCAAACTCTTCACAGTCTAGTTCCTAAAAATTGCCTTAGCATTGTCTAATATGATAGTGCATGGAGGGCCAAACCAGGTAGTTATCCCCTCTAGAAACTCTAAGATGGCCTTTTGAGTAGCTTCCTTGAGTGGTACTGCTTCACTCCACCTCGTAAAGTAGTCAGTTGCAACAAGGATCCACTTTTATCTCATATTTGACATTGGATTAATCATCCCAATAAAATTTAAACCCCACTAAGAAAAAGGTTCTTCCACTATTATGGGACTTAAAGGCAATGCAGTATTTCATCTTCTCCCAGTATAAAACTGACAAGCCTGACATTCTTTGACCACCCTATAGCAATCTAAAAATAGTGTTGACTAGAAGTAGCCAGCTTGTGTCACTTTAATTATAGTAGTTCTTGCTGAAAAATGTCCCCCTGAGGTTCCATGATGAAACTCATGCAGTATCCTTTGGGCTTCATCCTTCTCTACACATCTTAACAGTATTCCATCAATATTCTTTCTAAACAAAACATGATCAACCAATACAAAATGTACTCCCTATTGCCTATAGTATCTTATCTTGTCAGGGGAATGTTCATTTGGGAAAATACCACTTCTCATGAACTATATTTCATCACTTACCCAAGAATCTTGGTCAATCTCTTGAAATTTCAACATTGTTTCTACTTCTGCTTCTTTAGGCATTGACTCCTCTATGTCATGAGTAATATATTGGTAGAGTCCCTTGCCTCTAATCAATTTGGTAGGCCTTACCTCTACATCATATTCTAAGATTTTAGTTATCTAGTTGGCCCTCTTTTCAGTAATCTCACCCTCCATGGTATATTCCCTTACACTAGGATGAGCTACTAGTATTAGGATCTTATTCCCTGTCACTAAATACCTAAATTTATTAAGAGCTTTTACCATAGCATAAGCTTGTTTCTCAACAAAATTATAACTTGATTCATACTCCTTGAGTGTTCTGGAGAAGAATGCGATTGGATGTTCTCCTTCTTTGTCATCTTTCTTGGTCAAAACAGCTACAACACTGTGTTCTCCTCCATATACATACATTATAAAGTGCTTAGAGAAATCTAGATTTCTCAGTACTAGTGCAGTGGAAATGGCTTTCTTGACTTCTTCAAAAGCTTGTCTCCCTTCAATAGTCCATTTGAAATCTAAATCCTTCTTCAACAATAGAGTAATGGGTCTAACTAGCCCTCCACAATCGGATATAAAGCAATTGACAAAAATTATCTTACCCAAAAAGGACTAAACTGCCTTCTTATTGACTGACAAAGATAGATTTAGTATGGCTATGATCCACACTAGATCAATCAAAATTCTATCTTTCGAAACAATGTGTCCCAGAAGTTTCCCTTGAGACACAACAAAAATACACTTCTTAGGATTTAGGGAGATTCCAAACTCCTGACATTTCTGGAAAACAGCTTCTAAGTGCTCAAAGTGATCATTGGCATTTTGGTAAATATAGTAAGGTCATCCATATAGATCAAAATGATATTATTTATAAGGTATCCAAATGCTATGTCCATGGCACGTTGAAAAGTAGCTCCAGCATTTGAATGGCATTTTGGCATATTTTGAAGGTTCCCCATTTTGTAGTGAATGCTATCTTATGTTGGTCTTCATTAGCCAACGAAATTTGTTTGTACCCTAAGAAACCATCAAGCAAAGGAAACCTCTCTGATCCAGCCACTATTTTCAAAATCTACTCCATAGAGGGCAAGGGATAATGATCCTTCAATGATGCTTTATTTAGGTCTCTGAAGTCTACACAGAGTCTTATGTCCCCATTCTTTTTCCTTACAAGAACTAAGTTAGACACCCAAATAGAATGTTTAATTGGAAAAATAATCTTGGATTCTAGAAGCTATTACAATTCATCTACCATTAAAGGCTCAATCCTACGATTCACTGGTCTTTGTTTTTGATAGACTAGTTTTGACCCTTCATCAAGTTCTATGGTATGTTGAATGATGTCTCTATTATAACCATGAAGATCATCATAGGTCCATGTAATTACTCTATCATACTTATTACACAAAGAAATCAGCTTATCCTTTTCCTCTTGGGTAGTAGCATTGCCTACCTTCAGCCTTCTTCCTTTACTGACTTGGATTTCTGAATAACCATATTTGCTTGCCTTAAGCTTCCTATTGTCCAGGCTTACGTCATCTAGGTCAAATAGATTTTCCAGTGTGATCAATCCTTTTGGGAGTTTATTAGACTTTAGTTGGATAATTTGGTCACCATAAGCTTCTTCAATCTTAGGCCGTAATTGGTCAGCAAATTCTTTGGATTGCTGTAGAAAGAAAAGAACTTGGAGATCATTATCAAATACTTTCCAGTTCTAGATGTTGTCTAGGATTTCTGGTCTCACTATCACCTTCACTGACTTACTGTTAATGAGCAGGTCACTCGCTGGGCCAAACTGGGAACCAATTTGTGCCATTCTGTTTGATTCAATGTTTTGAGTTCTAGGGACAACTTTCTTTGTTAAAAGCATCAAAACCATCTATTAGATCCCAAATTCTGTGGCGATAAGATCTCATTCTTACATTCTTTACCACAACTTTCTCTCTGATTTGTTTTACAATCAATTCTGAATCTCCCTTGACCACCAAATTCTTTATCCCTTTCTTCTTGTCCAGCATAAGACCATGCACCAAAGACTCATACTCAGCATCATTATTTGTGCAAGCAAATTGAAAGCATATGACTCTAAGAATTTTATCACCATTTGGAGAAGTGAGACAGATACCTGCTCTAGCACCATTTTTGCTCCTAGCCCCATCAAAATTCAAGGTCTAGATTTATGAGCTTATGTTAGATTCTTCTTTTTCAAATACTTCTTTCCTCATAACATTTGGTATTTCTTGGTCTTCTTCAAAAATAACATAAGTGCCCAGACCAATGGGGTCATAATTTCCATAATGGTCACTTTGCATCATGGTCATCAACTGACTGTTTTCTTCTTTCTGATGATCATGTTTAGTCCAGTCCCCTAGTTCCTCAACAAAGACTCTCTCCTCCTTACTCATCATGGTGTGGGATGCTTCAATTCTTAGGGCTGGTTCATTAGTGATATGATCTTTGGATAGAGGTTCAAACAATACCTTCATCTTTGTTGCATACTTGGTTCTCAAAATCATATCTAACCAATCTAGTGACATGTATCCTCCTATCTTATCTATGAAATCTCTAAATAGGCATAGACCAAAGACCGAGGGAATATCTATAACCACTACATCTTGCTTGACAGTTATGTTTGGGCAAGTATACAACTACAATGGGAGTTTTTTAATCCTTCCTATGGTTTGGAGAGACTTGCCATTTAATTGCATAACTCCTTTAGTAAGTGGCTCATATTTTATCTTTAAAGCATCTGCTATCTGTTTTGGCATGACTATAGTACTAGCCCCAGAATCTATCATTGAGTTATGCAACAATTTCTTTCCCACTATTAAAGTTAAGTAAAATGGCTTAGGCCTAGGTTTGCTTACCTCTGGTGCAACATTCAATAGGGCAGCTGACTACAAGGGTGGAGTGTCTTTATTTTGAGCCTTTCCTTTGTTGGTACCTCCTTTTGTATTGATAGGTTTAGGATCAACCTGAATCTGCAGTGCTTCTTGCAATAGTGTCTTTTGCTCAGGAATGGCCATCATATCCCATATTGATACATGAGCATGGGTTTTATTCAGTTATTCTACCACATTCATGGGTCCCCATGCCTATGTCTTTGGGTAGTAAGGATACTTTACTCTCTCCAGTATTGGATTAGAGTCTGCTTGATTCTAGGTCAACTGAGATACTTCTTGTCTTGAAACTAGATTATAGTGAGCATGGATTTATAGCTTCAAGCTGTTCCACCATCCTCCTCTTTGATTGGGTATAGTAATCAGACTGTACTAAGTGTTTCATGGAGGTAGATGCTTCATTCAAGAATACTGAATCTTCATCTTCAATCCATGAAAACAAAACATGTTTTGGGGCAATCTCTTCTTCCTATTGAATGGACATTCCTTGCATCTAAGCCACCATTACTGCATTCTAGACTCTAGGTGACTAATATGGATGAGCATTGGACATTATAGCTTGACTTTCCATCCTTTTTTGTTTTGCTATCTTCTACTGTAAATTACCTCTAGGACAATCTCTAGGCATATGAGCATTGTTGGAAGGAAAACACCAAGCATTGGCATCTTCTACTAATTTTTTTTTATCTAGGAACCATATCTATACCTAGGTTAGGAGGGACAACTTGTAAAGGTGTGGGAACCATGACCAATTGGTTTGAGGGTTGAGGATTATTTGGTCTTTGAGCACCTTGGTATGGGTTTGGCTGATATGGGGGTCTATTTCCTTGGAATCCCTGATAAGGAGGCTTTGGGTGAGTTGTTTGTTGCCTCGTGAGATTAATAATCTCATATAGAAAGGTCCTAAGAATGTTCTTGATGTCATCCATTTCAGATGGAGGGGCAGAGGGTGTTGGCATAGTGGGTTGTTTAGATGTTGGGAAGGTGTACATGGATATAGGGACAAATGGTGAATTAGGTGCTTCTTGAGGCAAGGGGATAGAAATTTCTGGGAACATAGGCATAGGAGGCCTTGGAGGCAATTTTCTAGCATCTATCAAATTGTTCTCAGCTTTTATAGCCAACCCATATGCTTCTGGCAAGGTCTATCCTCCTAGGGACTGAATCATTATAGATATATTAGAATTGAAAGCTTTGAGGTAGAATACAATAGCCATACTTGATGGTGGCCTAGCTGTAGCAGCGATTCTATCCCAGGTCTTTTGAAACCTAGTGTTAAAATATATTATAGCTTCTTGTGGTACCCTCTTTATAGTGATCGATTTCTGCAGCAGGGAAGATTTGTCACCCTTTTCACTGAATCTTGCCAAGAAAGTATCGCCAAGTTAGTCCCAAGTATATATTGAATTTTGGGTCAAAGACCTCTACCAATATAGAGCCTTCCCTTTGACAGACACCATCAATACCCTGATAACTACATTTTGTATAGTGATAACATGTACCGCACACGCATCTGATACATCTTGGAGATGCTGCCCTGGTGTCTTGAAATCTTCTTGACTAAACTTGGGTAAAGCCTTCAAAGAATTAGTTGGAATTAGATCCCAAGTAGCTAGTGGTGTTGGAAGAATGAGAGGACTGCCATTGTTCCAATTTGCATAGTTTCTTGGAGTACAGGTGCTCCAATGTTTGTTCTTGATGCTATTGCTACTTGAAATATTCTTCTTCTTGGAGTGGCAACTAATGGTGGTAGTAAAATCCCTAGATTAGCAGATGACTGAGCTCTTGTCGTTGGTCCATAACTTTGACTCCTTGATGCTCTCTGGTTTATACGAAGTGCCAAAATCTGTTGATGTATAAAATTGTGTAGGTTCCAACACCAACATGAGAAGTTTCAAGAATATGAGACTTGACACTTGAAACAACCTCCGGATTTTATAGAAGCTGGCTCTTCCTTTTTCAATGGGGTTTTGGATAAAGGGAATAGAAAAATAAGATTACAAATACAATAAAAGGAACTTCTAACTTTATGGCAATGTGCCAGATTTAAATGTATTTTAGTAACTTAGCACAGTGATCAAATTCTTAAGATTCAACTATATTAAAGAGCAAATGTTGCATGATTAACATAGACAGATTGTAAATGAATTTAAAATCAAAGGCTAAATTCAGAAGATTGACACAGAGACACATAAAATATCATACTAGCATAGAATAGGGCTTCTTTCATTAACAATTCAGCAAATAGAAAATGGACAGAAAGATGCACAGATATATCAACTTCCTTATCAGAAATAGCTAGACTAAGGCAAATGATATAATTTGATCACCTCAAAAATCTCTAATTTCTTAATCAATAATAATGTCTCTCTGTGTTACAACAGCTCCCTGTATATATATAGCCACAAAATTTGACTCAAGATCACCTTCAACCACCTAAGATCTTAACGGCCTCAACAAAACTAGAATTCAACTAGGACTTGAATTGACACTGAAAATCTTCTTGAATCTGTAACCATTCTCCTTTGCATGCTCATTGGTCGAGTGATAAAATATGTGGCACATTAACTGCTATTCTATTGCTACACATGGCATCACCTGTGAATTCTTAACCAGCTTCAAAATATACCACACGGTAGCTTCTGCTAAATGCTTAGCTTCCTTACCCTTCAAAAGGGACACATAGAATAGCACCAGTTGTCTTTATCTGCCATACTTGAAAATTGATATGCGGTAGCCTCCAAGAAACAAAACTAGGACACCTGGCATTCTCTACTGATCTTAAAACTTCTTTACCTTTATGCCCCAAGCATCCATGACAATGACACTTGTCACTTATCGCATCATTAAAAAACTACAACATTTATTTTGGGGACCCACCATATATTTCTTTACGTTTATGCCTCGAAATAGTTGTGACACATGGTGTGCTCCTCAAAAAGAAACAATAGAAACGTGGCACCCTCCTATTTTATCTAAAGCTTGATAAAAAGAGTTTCCCAAAGCGCTGCGGAGATGATACTTGTCACACTTTGCTTCAAATGCAACTTTATAAAAGAAAATATGTGGTGGCCTCTGACTGTAGCAGAATGCAAATAGACTTAGCCTTTCGCATGTAACACGTGGCAAGCTCCATGCAAAACTGAAACTATGTCGTAACATCCCTTGGGCCTACCATATATTTCTCAGTTCCTAAAGCTTAATAAAAGGAATACATGTGGTAGAGTTCACTACAACAACAAAAGGACACTTTTCACCAAAAGAGCAAGTTGTAGCAAAAGAAACTTTTCACCAAGGCCTCCGACAATGACATGTGGTGCATTCTGCACTCAGGAAACAATTTGAAACACATCTCATATAGTAAGAACTAGGAAGCATAATACTGAGACCGTGAAGCATAATGACGCATACAAAAACTTATAGAATACTTTAAAAACTGTAGAAACTGGAAGAATACTAAGAAATTGGAAACGATGAGCCACAACCAAATAAAAACAATGAAATGTAGAGTTAGACTCTACACAAGGTAATGAGAGAAACAAGGATGCAGATTTCATGTCTTTCATAGTTTTTATTCAAGATAAGAGCTACAAAATAGAAAAGCCATTCATTATTTCTAAGATACATTTTTTATGAAAAGATAAGAGCATGAAATGACTCAAAAACTAGTTTCCTTTACCATTTCCCAAGTATGAAAATCTAAATACAGAATGATACTTACTAGTGTAACAGCAAATCAACATAGCACAAGAAAACCCTCTTGTAGTAGCTCAGAGGGAACTCAAGGAGCTGAACATGAATCATCCATGGTGGCATGGTAGAGAGCTCCCAGCAAAGAATATAATCAAAATGAAATATAATTTAGGGTTTGGAGTTCCTTTTTCCCTATTTTGTTTTGAAAAGCCTCTAGGCTTCGAATGGCTTTTGAGCCATTTTTATTAAAATTTAACTTTAATATGCATTGAGGTAAACACATTGGATGTGTTAATACCTAGTGAAGGGGGTCAGATGCCATATAATGGCCGTGGGAGTCATAAGGGATCATACACATGTTAAAAGTTAACATAAGGTATTACTACCTAATAAAGGCCAAGGGCCTAAGGAATTGTATGCATATGGCATAAGTGTCATGATGACATAGGAGTCATAAGGGGATATCATATGCATATGGATGAGGTCCTATGATAATGCATAGTGGTATGGGATATATAAGGGGTTAAATTAAGATTTCTATCTAATCACATCTCACATATGAAAGGTAAATTTTGACTTTTGCATGTATGGAGGAATATTTTCATTGGCATCATCATAGGATGAATGAGGTAATTATGCAAATCAAAGGGGAGTTATAAGGAGTTATTATTATTTTCAAAACCATTTGAAAATAATTACCCTCATCTTGCATGACTTAGAAACTGGTAAACAAAAATATAAACAAATAATAAAGTAATGCAATCATAAATTACTTTATTATTTGTCATAAATTTGTAAAAGTCAAAGATAGACAAATTCATAACAAATAGTAAAGTAAATCATGTTGATTACTTTATTATTTTTTCACATCCCAAAATCATGCAAAATTAGGAGATGAAGTCCACCGATGTATTTTGGGAGCTTTTGCATGTTTCTTGGTAACACTTGGAAAGTTTGGTCCATCTTTTGGTCTAACTAATAGAGAGGAGTAGTTTGGAGCTATTTTAGCTTGATTTAGGATAGTTATAGCCCTTATTTTTAGGGATTTTCTTGCTTGCTCGTGGATCAGTTTTGAGAGCTTATTTTTAAAGGCAATTGATTACAGTTGACCTTTCTAGGTTTCTTGAAGAGAGCATATTATATATTGTATGAAAATCTTAGGATTTTTTAGTTCTTGCCTTTTTGCTCTCTTACACATTGCTGAGAGAAGGTTTTGTAACTCATATTTTATAGATTTATAGAGATTACAGCAGATTACATGTTCTATTCTTTGTCTTTTTATGTAATTATTCCTTTATTTTTTAGTTGAATCAAGTGTCTACCTTTTCATTAATGTTGCTTTTGTGAATGATTTGATGAAATTTTATTGTGTTTAATATCAAAACCTTTAAAATCATTGTCTCATTTGTACTTGCATGTAATAAAAAGTATTGAAATCATAGGTCTTAGGTTATGCAATTGGAATAATTTTCTTTCATGTTGTGAGAACCCTATTTTCCTTCAAAAAGAAAGTTGTTTCTAGCCACCCTTAGAATCATTTTTGTGATCACGTTGCCAAAAGTGGATTGTGTGGATACATTTTCTGAGATCTATTGTGAGTTAGGTTTATAGTTTTCCATCAAAATTAGGTGTATCACCACACTTTAGATTACAATTTTAATGCTTTTCGTAGATCCTTTCAACCCTTTTCATATCAAAGTTACAAATCCATTGAAGATTACAAGGGAACCAGCCCATAATATTGAGGTTCAAGCTCACCATAGGTCACCCATAGCCTGAGTTTGATCCCATGTTACACAAGATTGCTGAGCTTCACAACTTTCCATAACAGGTGCAATCATGCTCATCAATAGTTTTTGGCATGCTAGGTGGGATATTAAACTGATTTCCAGTTCAACAGAGAACTTATTCTTTCTATTGTTTTGGTATGAGCAACAGTTAATACAACATTTTTTAAAGTTTTAATTCAAGTACTTGGCAACTCTAAGTTTCTAGTTGGAATAGATTAGATTTTTTGTAGCCTACAAGAAGATTTCAAACAAAATTAGGTGTTGTTTTATTTCAAGTAACTTTGGCTTCAGTTTGTTTTTCCATCTTTTTAATGAGTAAACATGTCTATCTTTCATGGGAGCATGTCATATCATCCATCATATCATGAATATCAAGGTGAGCGTTAAGCTAGTTTTAGCCCAAATACCATGGTTTTCAAGGAAACCAGTATGTTTAGTACTCTTACCCCCCACCAACCCTAGTTTAGCTTTGTTGGTAGCCTATACATAAACCAACTCATCTTCACAAAGCCTATCTTCATCAAAACCAAAAATATATCTTTCCCAACCAGCTCGAAGTGAGTGAAAAGGAGGAAATTGCAAGCATAAAAAGTATGATGCTTGATCTCAATAGCACATTGCTAGAAATTAATAAGTAGATATAAGAAATCAAGAAGCAATAAGAGTATGAGTAGAAACAGAAGTTAGATTATCAAGCTTGTCTCTATGAGAAAGACTTGCTGATGTAGAGAAGACAAGATGAAGAGGATCTTGCAAGGGAGGTTGCAGCCAAAGAAGCACAAATAAAACATTTTCTTGCACAAGTACAAAGGCATGAGATCCAAATAGCTCATTTCATTCCAGATCATCCTATTCAAAATGAGATTAGTAGGTATCAAATCCCAAGTTTTAGAAGTTCTAATTTTAATCAAGATCCTATTTGCATTCAAAATCATTCCATTAATCCTCAGTGTCAGTCACATCAAGTACTTGAATCAAGTCATGAAATTTTTGACCAAGAATGGTAGCCTTCTTGGACCAAGTATCCTAATTATAAAATGCCAAATCTTATTAAGGCTACCCCTTCCATACCAATCCAAAATCAGGAAGAGGAAAAGATATTAAAATCTAAGCTAATCAAAACTCCAAGTTTCAGTCCAACAGCTGAAGGTTTTGTTGTTTTTACTGTTTCCTTAGCTAAAAATGAACATAATACATATGTTGAAGGGTTTGACTCACATTTGATTTGAAATCCTTTGCATTTTGATTCATTTGATAAGTTTTCTAATGCTCTTTATAAGATGAATGAAAGCAGAGTACAGAGGTCACAAGCTGAAAGTCTTAAAATACAAAGACTGAATACCCAAGTTTCATTGGTAAAAGTACTGCATAAGGAGGACAAATTAGTTTTTTTATTTGATCAGCTACTTGGTTTTGTTGAGCCAGATGAGGAAAGCATGCTCATAATAGAGGCAACCACAAAAGGACAGCAAGAGGATGCGAATAATTGTGACGGTTTACTAGTTCACCAAGAACAAAATGAGGACAGTCTTGGTTTGGAGGATGGAGAGATTTATATACATAAGGACACTAGTAGTTTGGAGTTTGAACCAACTATTCTATCAACCGTTCCTATGAACCTTTGAAGAACTAATAGTTTTGATAAATTTTTGGCTGTCATAATAGAGGAAGATAATTCATTAAACATGGAGGAGGAATTGACATGGAAGGTTATCATGCAAGGCAACAATAATGAACAACAAGAAGGAAGGTTTGAAGAGAGCTTCCATGAGCAGAGTGAGAAAATTCATTTGGATTTAGTGCAAGACTATGCATTTGATGAGAACATTTTCTCTAGCATCATAGAAGATTTCTGCTCTAACATTGATAATAATTTGATGCCACGTGAATCAGCAATATGTGATTAGCATAATCAGGTCAAAGAGGCAGACATCTCCTCATTTTAATTTTGTGAGCTAACTTTTTCAAATCAGGTTGAGACTAAAAGTGACAACAGGACATCAGATCTCAATAAAGAAACTAGGAGTATTATCTAAAGGTTCATCATTGCAAGAGGATGCCCCATTAGGGATTTAGCTGATAGAGAGCTAATCAATCAGACACATGCGACTGTTGTATCCAAAGAGGAGATTATAGCCTTAGAAAAATTGATTGAAACCATCTATTCACCCCATAATAGCAATATAAATGATCATTTTCAGATGGTGAGTGATTTTGTTTTCATTCTTCAGAGAATTTTGCAACATTATGTAGTGTATATTCTTGTGAATCATATCTTATCAGTAGAAAATCACCTTTCAGAACACCCTTTCTAAATTAGAAAGGGAAGTTATTTCACAAAGCCAGTTAATGGATTTGTTTGACCAATAACCATGGCTAGTTAGTGTAGGGTTGAGTAGAATTTTAGTTCAATATTTTGTTTTCCAAGAAGTGCACATGCACATTTTTCTAGCCATGTCCTAAATAGGTCAGATTAGTTTGAATTTTAGGTTTGTTTGGTTGTTGTAGTTTTCTATTAGTTTGAGTTGCAAAAGTTTTTCAAAGTTTTAGGCAAGAAAAGACCCATATGCCCAATGGATTTGCAAGGCTACTGGTTGTGTTTTGTTTAGCAAGCAAACACCCCTAAGAGGTCACCAAAAATATTACTAAATTATGTTCACACCTAATTTAGCAAGGCCTAGATTGCAGTCGTTACAAAGAGGATAAAAGAAATTTTTTAAAGTGCATGATCACTTAGTCAAATGTCTAATATCTTAACAAGAGAACAATGGAGATTCATTTATTAGGATAATGTGACAGCTCAATTAGAGTTGTCAAACCATCTTGACAAGTGAAATGTGTTCTAAGGAAAGAGAACAGGCATTCAAAGAATGACAGGTAACAGATTTCATCTTTTAGTTATGGTGTTGTTGAATTATTTAAATACCATACTTTAGTGCAAAAGAAAAGGTATTTATAAATTGTCATTTCATCAGTATGTTTTAAACATGTGTTTTAAATCAAATTCAGTTGTGTTATGTTATGCATTTGATTTAGAAAGCAAAACATACATAAAACATTGCATAAAGTAAAATAACTAACTATATTCAAGAGAATGTTTAAAGATGTCTCACAGAAGCCGTGGGAATGACTAAACTGAGCCAATGCAACAAAGCATGAAAGCTATACATTTGAAGATAAAGTAAAGGAAAAGAACACATGAGGAGAGTGATATCCATCATTGCCTTGGAATGAAGGTTGATCCTCATATCTGTAGCTTAATATTCATGTTTTCAACCTTTTTCTCCTAATCAGAATGAAGAACTTGCAATGTTGGGAAAGGTTTTGTTAGAAGCTCCAGATATACAAACTCATCATATGCCTTATCAACAAATATATAAACTTGCAATCATGATGCATCAAAACAATTGGATCATTATCAGACATATGCAAAAATTAGATCATCAATTGAAAGCCAAATCATTATGAGGAAGATCATTAAACTTTCAAAGGTATGTCTTATATTCTAACTTGTTTGTTCACTATGTAGGTATAGGAGAAATCATGTTGCTAATTCATTTCTTTTGAACTAGCATGTGGAGAAAATGGGCTCCCATAAGGGTTGAGCCTAGCATGCTCAGAGTAATAACATTAATGCAAAGATATTCAATTGACCAAATATCATGGTGTTTTATCACAATTCATGTTGCTTCTATGTCAGGTGTATCAAGCACAAGAGAAGAGGATAGTCATGTAGGATATACAGTCATATTCTTTATGCATAGAAGGTACAGTTGCCAAAAGCAAATCATGGAACAACAAATTAAATTAGGTATTTACCACTTTTGGTGTGAATAAGATGTCATTTTTTTTTGAATTCCTTGAATAGTCATAAAGGACATGTACTATCATAAAGGATGTAGTCATGCAAAAATAAACAGTCCTATATCAGTCAAGTACAATCATAGAGTGACAACATCGATAGCCAAAACGCATATACAAGGTGGAGCAACTATTTTCTAACTGTAGGACAGTCCTCATAAAGAATAAATGCACCTTTGAATGAAGAAGAGGACAGTCATAGCATGTGTAATACCATGGAGTAGGATGAGGGACAGTCCAGTCAAATGACATGTGGAAACCATAGCATGACCAAACACCATGGTGTTACATCATTTTGCTGCCATATCTCATCAATGAACAAGTACAAATGAATAAAACAACTTATCATAAAATGTCATGTGGAACAATCAAATCAAATGAGCAAGACATAGTCATCAATGATAAAGATACAAGTAGTATTTTGAGAGAGAACAAGGAGAACAACAATGTGAAGTAATGACAGTATCAAGAGATAAGGTTTTGTTTCTGCAAGGTTTTGTATGTAGGGTAAAAAGATAATGTTTTGTTTTACTAGAGCCTAACAATTTATACAATCAGTAATAAACAAGAAAAAGGAATGATAGTCCTAAAATGTCAAAAGAATAGTCATTATTGACTGTCTAGGAAGGGTGAAATGAAGTTATGGTTATGACTGCCTAGGTGTCTAGCAATCACAATTATTTCAATTGTCCAAACAAGCAGAGGAGCTGCTAATGTCATAAATGTATGAATGAGACAATTAGAGGTTTAAAATAGGCCTAAGACCTCAAATAAGTTTGCAAAATGTAAGCTTTGGAGTCAATGTTCTCAAATAAAAATGTTGGAAGAAGGCCAAGCTCCCAAGTATGAAGAGAACCTATGAGGATTCAGATAGAAATTAAAAAATAAAAAGTAAATAAAAGACCTCATTCATGATGAATACTATTCTATGTTCTGCAAAGTTAATAAGGGAAAAATACAAAGGGGACTATTTATACATGAAGAGAATAGATGGCCAACAGTCAGCAAGGATGATATGAGCAGTCCACCATACAGAGGAGCAGCTATTCTTGAGCATGGATAGGTGGATCAAGTGAAGGAAAGGTCATATGTAAGGCTGCCTAAATTGAAACTAATAAAAGACAGTGATGTTATTTTGACAGGAAGAAGGGGGAAGAGGATCTTTAATGACAATGCCACAGGGAAATAGACAAAATTTATAAGGATGACTGTTCCAAATGAACACCCTTAAATATCATCCATTTCGATAGTCAAAAGGCTCATCTTAAAAGATAAAATATGACAACTATTTACCACTTTTATTGTGAATAAGGTGTAAAATTGCTAATGACTATTTGATCATTGAAATGAATGATATTTAAAAGTTGTCCTACTATCCCCACCATCAAAATCTTTCCTATATCAGTCGGAAATAGTCATATTAAGGACTATTAGAACAACAAAAGGGTCATAAATATGACTGTTAGATCATGCTGAGAGGTCACAATATTGAGTAGTTTTGGCATAAGGTTTTAAGACAATAGGTTATGCATGGATAATGGATATAGTCTTATCCAAAGTGAAAGTGGTAGTCATGATGAGGTATAACAGTCACACTAAAAAACCCTGGGTCAAAAGTTATATATGAAGGTCTTTCCATTTTCTTGAAGAAAGAGAAACACATGGACATAGGAAATGTTAGGAAACAACACATATATGTCTTATGCAGTCTTAGCATCAGGTAAACATATATATGGAACAACATAAGGACTATAGAAGGATATGGAAAAATCACAAAGACATTGATAATATGTTGCACCACTGTAACCCATGAAGGTTTGTATTAGTCACACGAATAACCAACTGAAATGAACAAAGTCTTCTTAGTCACAAAGAATATCAATGGATATCGTAGATGGTTTATAGAAGGAGGTCTCTAAGCACCTTTCCAAGGACACAAAAGAGCTCTGCCAAAGACTAGAACCTCTGTCAAGCAACAAATGAATTTTCACAGTGGCAAAGGTATTCCCCAAACTAGAAAAGTAGCAATAGACCTTAGATAGAGGCAGAAGTGACAAGGCCTGAAGAAAATGTTAAGGAGTTTACAAAAGCAAGGTAATGAGAGCAACAAGGATGTAAATTTCATGTCTTTCACAGTTTTTGTTCAAGATAAGAGCCACAACACAGAAAAGCCATTCATTTTTCTGAGATACATTTTTTATTAAAAGATAAGAGCATCAAATGACTCAAAAACTAGTTTCCTTCACCATTTCCTCAAGTATGAAAATCCAAATATAGAATGATACTTGCCAGTAGAACAACAAAGTGATGTAGCATAAGAAAACCCTCTTGTAGTTGCTCCGAAGGCACTCAAGGAGCTGAACATAAATCATCCATGGCGGCATGGTAGAGAGCTCCTAGCAAAGAAGATAATCAAAATGAAATATACTTTAGGGTTTGGAGTTCCTTTTTCCTTATTTTGTTTTGAAAAGCCTCTAGGCTTTGAATGGATTTTGAGCCATTTTTATTAAAATTAAACTTTAATATGCACCAGGGTAAACACATTGGATGTGTTAATACCTTGTGAAGGGGGTCAGATGCCATATAATGGTCACAGGACTCATAAGGGATCATACACGTGTTAAAAGTTAACATAAGGTATTAATACCTAATAAAAGCCAAGGGCCTAAGGAATTGTATGCATATGGCATAAGTGTCATGATGACATAGGAGTCATAAGGAGATATCATATGCATATGGATGAGGTCCTACGATAATGCATAGTGGCATGGGAGATATAAGGGGTTAACTCAAGATTTCTATCTAATCACATCTCACATATGAAAGGTAAATTTTGACTTTTTCATGTATGGAGGTATATTTTCATTGGAATCATCATAGGATGCATGAGGTCATCATGCAAATCAAAGAGGTGTTATAAGGAGTTATTATTTTTTTTAAAACCTTTGAAAATATTACCCTCATTTTGCATGACTTAGAAATTGGTAAACAAAATGTAAACAAATAATAAAGTAATGCAATTATAAATTACTTTATTATTTGTCATAAAGTTGTAAAAGTCAAAGATAGACAAATTCATAACCAATAGTAAAGTAAATCATGTTGATTACTTTATTACTTTTTCACATTGTTTTCCTCATCCCCAAAATCATACAAAATTAGGAGATGAAGTTAACTGAGGTATTTTTGGAGCTTTTGCATTTTTTTTGGTCATACTTGGAGAGTTTGGTCCACCTTTTGGTCAAACTAATAGAGAGGAGTAGTTTGGAGCTATTTTAGATTGATTTGGGATAGTTATAGCCCTTATTTTTAGGGATTTGCTTGCTTGCTGATGGATCAGTTTTGAGAGATTAGTTTTAGAGGCAATTGACTGCAGTTGACCTTTCTAGGTCTCTTGGAGAGAGAGCATATTATATATTGTATGAAAAACTTAAGTTTCTTTAGTTCTTTCCTATTTTTCTCTCTTACACATTGCTGAGAGAAGAAGATTTTGTAAGACATATTTTACAGATTTATAAAGATTATAGCAAATTACAGGTTCTATTCTTTGTCTTTTTATGCAATTGTTCCTTTATTTTTTAGTTGAATCAAATGTCTACCTTTTCATTAATGTTGATTTTGTGAATGATTTGATGATATTTTAGTGTGTTTAATAGTAGAACTTTTCAAATCATTTTCTCATTTGTACTTGCATGTTATAGAAATCATTGAAATCCTAGGTCTTAGGTTGTGCAATTGGAATAATTTTCTTTCATGTTGTGAGAACCCTATTTTCCTTCAAAAATAAAGTTGTTTCCAGCCTCCCTTAGAATCATTTTTGTGATCATGTTGCCAAAGGTGGATTGTGTGGATAGATTTTCTAAGATCTATTCTAAGTTAGGTTTGCAGTTTTCCATCAAAATTAGGTGCATCACCATACTTTAGATTACAATTTTAGTGCTTTTAGTAGATCCTTTCAACCCTTTTCATATCAAAGTTACAAATCCATTGAAGATTAGAAGGGAACTAGCCCATAATCTGGAGGTTCAAACTCACCATAGGTCATCCACACCTTGAGTTTGATCCCATGTTACACAGGATTGCTGAGCTTCACAGCTTTGCATAACAGGTGTAATCCTTCTCGTTAATAATACTTTGGGTACAAACTTTCGGGGACATTTTTTCACAGGAGCCTTTCTCGCTGGATGCCAAAATGCCAACACCAACAACAATAGCTAGGTTGAGGCTGGCTGAGGCCATTATAGACTCAAAAAGCTCCCACAATAAGTGCGGTATGATGTAAGATAGAAGCTAGCAGGAAAAACACATGGTGAAACCCTAGCAGACCTAAAACCATTAGACGTCCTCAGATAAAATTTTAAACATATAGAAAATTTCTTGTCTTTTCAATCTTACATATTGATATAGGTGTTATGCAAGTAGTCCCAAAGCTAGAAAACTTTTTTTCCATTTGGTATATGTACTAAATGTGATATTACTATTATAATGCACTGTATCTCAAAGTTGATTCTAGGAATTTTAAATGAGGTTACATTGGGACCCATTATTGGTCGGATGACACTATATACAAAACTTAGATTGGCCACATTGAATAGAGATTCGAAGGAAACCATGATGAATCCTGATCTTGCCCTTGCTAAATTTTATTCAGATTAGAGTCATCGATTAAACCCTACACCTCTAGCCAACCCCAACTCAATTCTTCTACATACTTGTACCATTATCTTTTACCCACCATTCACTAGACATTCTCTTAGTATTTATCAAGGAGGTGTTCTTATAGGTTTGCCACTCCCTAATAACATTTGGGTGGATACTTGTAATTCCATAAGATTTCTTGTTGCGGATCAACAGATATATTCTTTGGTCCCTACCTTGGCTGGCCATCATGAGATGAGCATGCTTGATTTGTGTAGAGGAGCACTTTACTTTCACTAGGAATGTGTGGCCACAATCACAATCCCAGATCAAGGGGATGTATGGTCTTCAACTCTCACTAGCCAAGGTAAATGGTTTAGTTAAATTTGAGTAGTTTATTTTTATTTATAAAAAAAATTATGAGTATGTTACCCTTCTATTTACCCTTATTCAATTTTTCATAATCCTTTCTCGACCAAGCATTAATGTACCATTTTTCTTTATTGGTCAATATGTTCACTCCTCAAGTCATCCCATTGTTATTAAAAATACATCCGCCTGTCATCTTAATTATGAAATTAATGTAGAATTAAACCTTTGAAATTGAACCCTTCTCATGGTTTAGGAGTTCAATGGTTCAAGAGTTCAAGAGTTCAATGGTTCAAAATTCAATATCTTCTTGAAAAGTCATTGGTCCCTTTGTGTAACTCATTTTGTATCTTTAAACTTTCGAGTTGAACTTCAATGTCAAAAGTTCAAAGGTTTAAAAGAAAATTGGCCGATGGTCCGACAAGTCCATACATTCATTGGAAATACCCCGATAGCAATGTATGCAAAAATAATTACAAGTTTAAAGTGTATAGATTGTTTGATGAAATAATAATCACAAATATACAGCCTCTCATTCTCCTCACATACAAGACAGAAGGTATGGATGATCAAGTGTTAAAGGTGAAGGAAATGTTGGATATGAACGTCAATAACCCATCCCTAGCAGTTGTATTGTGTGGATTTGGGGTGTTGGGAAGAGTACTTTAGCAGCTTCAATCATTCAAGACTTGGATTTGACATCTGCAGACTCCAAATTTTGCAAGGAGAAAATAAATGTAGAAGCTACAGATAGGGTATCTCACATTGTGTAGCCCCAAAAAAAGATTGTCCTTGATTTGGGAGGACAAAAACATGGTTTCAATGATCCAGATGTTAGGCGATCTCACCTCCACACAATAATGGAGAACAAATCATGTTTTCTCTTTGTTGATAATGTAGTTGAAAAGTATTATATCGAAGAGCTGTTACTTGAAGATTTTTTACCAAAAGAACCATCTATGGGGCACATGCAAAAATCAAAGGTGAGGATACTTGTAACATGTTGAGAGAATAAACTGAAGCCAA
Source organism: Cunninghamia lanceolata (assembly GCA_027924645.1). NCBI lineage: Eukaryota > Viridiplantae > Streptophyta > Pinopsida > Cupressales > Cupressaceae > Cunninghamia > Cunninghamia lanceolata. Next base: position 3,081,441 of record BSBN01000892.1, read on the forward strand.
TACTCCACAACAAGAAAAAAATCACTTATAGAGAGCACTATGTAAGCCATCTCAGTGATGAAGCAATCTAGAAGCTCCTCAAGGGAATGATTTTAGGTGGTGAAAATGAGGAAACCCTAAGCAGGCCCAGCGAGAACTCTGATGAAAAGGATTACATGGAATGCATGGCAAAGGCCTTCAAAGATGTTCCGCTTCTTTTATCTGTCTTCAGGCAGTACTTAGCAGTTAAGAGGGGAAGTTCAACTCTTAATTTTGCTTCTTAGTGTTTCATCGGACCTCACAACAAATGTTAATGTAGTTGATAACTTAAGGGATAAACCCATCCCTCAATCCACAGTAATAAATCCTTACTGCCTGGAGTAATGATGTTACCATTTCCAACTTCTTCTATCTCCAAGTTTAGAGAAGCATCAAATCCTACTGCTTGACATGATTTTTCAAAGTAATCCAGTCTAGGAGAATGTGATGATTACAAGATATTCACAGTATGGATTTGTCTTTAAAAACTTTCAAGACACTGCTAATGCAAAACTAGATATCATGACCTTTTCCAGTATCCTCTCTACCTATGGAGGGATGGGAGTCATTGAGGAAAGATGTAGTATGAAATGGATTCATCAGATTGTCTTTAGAAACCTTCGAAGAAAGATTCTGCATTCTTTACCAGCATCCCTGCATGTTAGAAATGGATATGTTGAATAGTCTTTAAAACCTCTCGAGCAAACATCTCTAGTAGTACTAAGAATTGCCTCCAAAGTGATCAAATGGACACATAGCCTATTCTAGATTATGTGGACTATTGAACAATAAATGCCACTCATGTGCTAAGACTATTTGAAACATCCATTGCTTGGCCATAAAGAAGTGATTGAATTTGTTAAAGTGAACTGCAAAGATGTTTGGAATAAATGTATAGGGAGAAAGCCAGTATAGTTTTGAAGAGACAGTCAATGAACTTTCATTTCAGTAATGGACCAAACAAATGTAGGAGACCTTGAATTCAAGGAAGTCGGGAGATGCTTCTTTTCAAGGGTAATATTTTATGACTGTAATTGACTGTTGTGCTTAGTTCATTATCTTATCTTTTGAGTGATATTGCACAAGAAGCTCCTGGCGATGCAATGCAAGCTCAGTCAATATTAATAGCCTAAAAGAGAGTAGAAATTTGATTGATGAAGAAAACATTAGCTGGGGTCTTCAAAAAATAAGAAAAATGTTTCTCATCTAAGATCTATTGAAGAACAAATAAATTCTAACGAAACTCAAGGAGTGAACGTTCGAGAAAGAAATATTACTTATGGTAAAAAGTATAGATGTGTAAAAGTGGGGACCACATCAAAATTGAACCATAAGAAAAACAAAATCACTACAGAAGATACAAGATTTTTTTTTAAAGGAATGAAAAAAGCCACTGAGAAATGGTTATGAAAAGAGGAGAAATCAAAGGTCAATTAAAAGAGGCAGTTGCCGTAGAAAGAAATGGGGATTTCATGGTAACCGAATCAGAAGATGCAATTATAGGGAACTGAAAAGTCTTACCGAGGGGGGGGATTATAAATTCCACCTTTCTCATAGTGAAACGATCTTTTTTATATATCTTCTAGAGCTTCGGTGGAATAGGGGAAGTAGTAAGAGTAGAGTTTTCTTTTCTTTTCAGCTACAGTTTGTTGTACAGGAGGACGAGTCTGTGAACTCATTTTGTATTGGGAGAAATGAGGAAGATGTTTATGAATCTGTGAATTCATTTATGATTTATTTAGATTGCAAACCCCTATGTGTGTCTATAATCATTCTCCAATATAGTTTCTATGATAATGAATTGTGGGGATTTTTATTTCTGAATCTTTGAATTCATGATAAAATCATCTCTTGAAAATGTTTTTCTCTTCGTCTTTTCTTGTTTACCGATTGAAGTTCTAGGTTAGGTGAACTGTGAGTCATTTAACCTACATCTCCTTCATTTCAATTTTAATCTTCCGCATATACTTTCATGGTTATGTGTATATGTTAGTAAGCCTTTCCTACTTTCTAGTCAAAAGCATACCCCATATTTTCATTCATTGTATATCTTAGGAGGGAGCTGTACCTCTAAAATTTTGAGGAAGGTTCCCAATTTAATGGCAACTTCTCCAACTGTTGGTGCTATTTGTCCTTCTACTTGGGCATTCGAGTCATTTTTCTGTAGTTGTTTGTGAGGACAAATCTATAAACCAACAGATTTTTGGTGACTCTACTGGGGAAAGAATCAAAGTATTGGTGTCTTCTTTCCTCAGAAATTTAATGGTGCCTCCTTTTTAGGAGGCTGGTGACTCTATTTTATATGAAGATCTCATAAAATGGTTCGATTCCAGGCAAGCCAAAGAAATTAGTTTAAAGCCAGAAGAAGACCTATGCCAACGATTGAAGAGATATTATTTGAAAATGATGAAATACTTCATTTATTATGGAATAATATCAAAGCTAGCATCTCTGAAGCAGAGAATCTAAGGAAGTTGCATCCATCAAAAGATTACAAATCTACATCACTGCTAAGAAGTTTGCATGATAGGTTTTATTCTCTCAAACACTTTAAACAAAAGATTCATGAGGATCAAGTTTCATATAACTTCTCTTTTTTTAATGAACAAGATAATGTGCAAGCATTTGTCAAGCCCAAAGATTTATTGCCAAGAAATGACCATCAGTAGCAAGAAAGAGTTTTAAGCTAGGATGAAAGTAAAAGACCAGAATTTTTTTCAGCATACATAGAAAGGAGTGAAATAGAACAATCATCTACTCTTGCTGAAGAGAATAATGAAGAAGTTCTAGAAGAAGAGCCCAATATCACTATCATCCCAAACTAGTGCCTGGAGGGATCGAATGATAATTTTCTATGTGGAGTTTTGAATGAAGATGGTCACATTAATGAAATTGAAATGGATGAGGCTACTTGTGCCTCCCATAATATGAAAGAAGGTATGAATGATTCCATATTTTCTCCTAAATCAGAAATTTTTAATTTTGACATGGATGAAAAAGACTAAATAATAGAAAGTGTTTCATATGAAGCTGAGAAAGAGTTCTTAAATTCAAACATGGAATTCTTTGTTTTTGACGATACCTATTTAACATTGGAAGAGATGAAACAATCAAATCTTGCATTTCTCCTAAATACTTAGCATTTGAATTTCTTTATGAAGAAAATGGAAAGTCACAAGAAGAGGTAGGAGACATTACACAAGCTCATATGGTCTCATTTCAATTTCCCATTACTTGTTATGCTGATTCAATAAATGGAATATATACATTTGATAATGTGATGATTGAGCGTAGTGAGGAAATAGATAAATTACATTGTCAATCTACTTATTCCCTCGATGATTTTCTTTGTGCAAGAGAAGAAGTCTTTTCTATCAAACTTGATCCCATGCTGATAGAATGTGATATTCAAAAATCACAACCCACAGTCACATTCTCAGAAATTGATTCATCATGTAGTTTGTAGAAAGAATGTTTTTTTGATGTTTTATTTCTAGGTCCTGATGTAGACAATGAAGCTATGATTGATACATAGCTGGAATGTGAAGTTGTCAAAATTCCCGCATTTAATCATGAAAAGGCTTGGCTACAAGAAGAGCTTATAGGTGAGAATGATGAAGTAAGTGAATCAGCCCTGGCAAAGAAAGAGACTATTATTCCATCCGAGAATGATTTTCAGCCACATGAGAGTTTCGTTGATAATATGGATTTTCATTCTTCTTCAACTAAAGTTAATTCACTTTCAGTTTTACATGAGTCATGCATGTCCTATGATTGGTTTGCTGATGGGTTGAGTAGTCATGATTATTTCCAAGCTAGAGATATTATTTTGTCTGATGTAGAGGAGAAGGATTCTATGAGTTGTGATCCAAAATTTTTGAACAATGCAATTACTTCCATAGCCAAAGAAAGCTTTTCATCTCATGACCTGTATGTAGGTTGTCCAATATGGGGGCTAGTTTCTCTGTGCTTACAGAATTAGTTGAACAATGACATTATACATGAGGTCATTCAGATAGAGGTTGGTAATTATGTACTGAGCAATACTGACATGAGTTGTTCAATTGAAAAAACATACAATGAAGAGTGGCTTTTTGAGCAGCAAATCACATCCAAAGGATTTTTGTATGATGCCATTCCTATCAATTCAATCACGATGGTCACCAGTTGGTAGTTGGTTTCTTCCAGGCTTCTCACGTACCAATCATTATTTCGCAGAGGTTTCTATTTCTCCCAGCCTATCAATGGATTTGCATAATCACTCTAGAGTCTCTAGAGGTGGGGTCTTCATGACCATGTACATAGTAGGAGTTTTGGTGTGCTAGTAGTGTAGTTTCCTTTCTTGTTGCATCCTATTTTTGGCTTGTTTTGGCCCCTGTGCTGTCTGACTCTATTGGTCCAATGGATAGGCACTGGTCTTGACTTGAGATCCTAGATTCCTTGCCTTGTCCTTTTGCAATCCTCGTCCCCAATCAGAGCCAATGTTACCCTTTTATTTACTCTTATTTGATTTTTCATAATCCTTTCTCGACCAAGCATTGATGTACCATTTTTCTTTATTGGTCAATATGTTCACTCTTCAAGTCATTCCGTTGTTATTAAAAATACATCCTCCTATCATCTTACTTACAAAATTACTATAGAATTGAACCTTCGGAATTGAATGCTTCTCATGGTTCAGGAGTTCAATGGTTCAAGAGTTCAAGAGTTCAATGGTTCAAAATTCAATATCTTCTTGAAAAGTCGTTGGCCCCTTTGTGTAACTCATTTTGTATCTTTAAACTTTTGAGTTGAACCTCATTGTCAAAAGTTTAAAGGTTCAAAGGTTAAAAGGTTAAAAGAAAAATTGGCTGATGGTCTGACAAGTCGATACATTCGTTGGAAATGCCCCGGTAGTAACGTATGCAAAAATGATTACAGGTTTAAAGTGTATAGATTGTTTGATGAAATAATAATCATGAATATACCGCCTCTCATCCTCCTCACATACAAGCTAGAAGGTATGGATGATCAAGTGTTAAAGGTGAAGGAAATGTTGGATATGAATGTCAGTAACCCATCCCTAGCAGTTGTATTGTGTGGATTTGGAGGTGTTGGGAGGAGTAATTTAGTAGCTTCAATCATTCAAGACTTGGATTAGACGTCTGCAGACTCCAAATTTTACAAAGAGAAAATAAATGCAGAAGCTACAGATAGGGTATCTCACATTGTGCAGCCCCAGCAAAGTATTATCCTTGATTTGGGAGGACAAAAACATGGTTTCAATGATCCAGATGTTGGGCAATCTCACCTCCACACAACAATGGAGAACAAATCTTGTTTTCTCTTTTTTGATAATGTAGTTGACAAGTATTATATCGAAGAGCTATTACGTGAAGATTTTTCACCAAAAGAGCCATCTATGGGGCACATGCAAAAATCAAAGGTGAGGATAGTTGTAACATGTTGAGAAAATAAACTAAAGCCAATACTCCACAGCAAGAAAAAAATCACTTACAGAGAGCACCATGTAAGCCGTCTCAGTGATGAAGCAATCTAGAAGCTCCTCAAGGGAATGATTTTAGGTGGTGAAAATGAGGAAACCCTAAGTAGGCCTAGCGAGAACTTTGATGAAAAGGATTACATGGAACGTGTGGCAAAGGCCTACAAAGATGTTTTGCTTCTTTTATCTATATTCAGGGAGTACTTAGCAGTTAAGAGGGGAAGTTCAACTCTTAAGTTCACTTCTTAGTGTTTCATCGGACCTCGCAAAAAATGTTAATGTAGTTGATAACTTAAGGGATAAACCCATCCCTTATTCCATGGTGATAAAGCCTTACTGCCCGGAGTAATGATGTTACCATTGTCAGCTTCTTCTATCTCACAGCTTAGAGAAGCATGAACTCCTACTGCTTGACATGATGTTTCAAAGAAATCCAGTCTGGGAGAATGCGATGATTATAGGATATTCACAGTATGGATTTGTATTTAAAAACTTTCAAGACACTGCTAATGAAAAACTAGATATCATGACCTTTGCCAATATCCTCTCTGCCTATGGAGGGATGGGAGTCATTGAGGAAAGATGTAGTATGAAATAGAGTCATTGGATTATCTTTAGAAACCTTAGAAGCAAGATTCTGCATTCTTTACCGGTGTCCCCGCGTGTTAGAAATGGATATGTTGAATAGTCTTTAAAACCTCTTGAGCAAGCATCTCTAGTAGTAATAAGAATTGCCTCCAAACTGCTCAAATGGACACATAGCCTATTCCAGATGATGTGGGCTATTGAACAATAAATGCCACTCATGCACTAAGACTATTTGAAAGATCCGTTGCTTGGCCATAAAGAAATGACTGAATTTGTTAAAGTGAATTGCAAAGATGTTTGGAATAAATGTATAGGGACAAGGCCAATATAGTTTTGAAGAGACAGTCAATGAACTTTCATTTCAGTAATGGACCAAACAAATGTAGGAGACCTTGAATTCATGGAAGTCGGGAGATGCTTCTTTTCAAGGGAAAGATTTTATGACTGCAATTGACTGTTGTGCTTAGTTCATTATCTTATCTTTTGAGTGATATGGCACAAGAAGCTCTTGGTGATGCAATGCAAGCTCAGTCAATATTAATACCCTGGAAGAGAGTAGAGATTTGATTGATGAAGAAAACATTAGCTGGGGTCTTCACAAAATAAGAAAAATGTTTCTCATCTAAGATCCATTGAAGAACAAATCAATTCTAACGAAGCTCAAGGAGTGAATATTCCAGAAAGAAATATTACTTATGGTAAAAAGTATAGATGTGTAAAAGCAGGGGCCACATCAAAATTGAACCATAAGAAAAACAAAATCACTACAGAAGATACAAGATGTTTTCTAAAAGGAATGAAAAAAGCCACCAAAAAATGGTTATGAAAAGAGGAGAAATCAAAGGTCAATTAAAAGAGGCAGTTGCCGTAGAAAGAAATGGGGATTTCATGGTAACCAAATGGGAAGATGCAGTTATAGGGAACTGAAAAGTCTTACCAAGGGGGGGATTATAAATTCCACATTTCTCATAGTGAAAGGATCTTTTGTAGATATCTTTTGGAGCTTCGGTGGAATAGGGGAAGTATTAAGAGGGTGTGTGCAAGAAGTTGAGTCCACATTTTGGCCAAAAAGTGGAAGTGTTTTCTCTGATTTTTAGAATTTGTCACATTTGACCTAACAATTTGAAGCACTTAAGCGTGGAATCTTGGAAAAAGTCACTAAATATGAAATGTAGTACTCGGAGTCTAGTTTCCAGATATGTAATTTTTTTAATACCCAGATGATACAAATTGATTTTTAATAGGCGTTTCTAAAAACCACTGTTTAAAAGTCACTTTTTTTTTACTATACCATGCACATGTACGTCATCCATATTTTGACCTAAATAATCATTGTTTTTTAAATTCTTTTGGGAAAAGATTTGTAACTCACTGAAGCATGTTTTCCATATTGTTTTGTAATTTTTTATTGAATATTTTTTTTTGTTAATTTTTTCTTGGCCATTTTTGGTGTTTTAAAAAATCATTGTGTACGTCATGCATAAGATGACCTAAACTTATCATTTTTTCAAATTTTTTTCTCAAATTGAAAAGATTTGTCTAAAGTACAATTTCGTACAATTTTTTTTACAAAAATTTGTTTTTATAAAAAGTTATTAAAATATTAAAAAACCTAGATAATTAAAGTTTATGGATCTGTTTCATTAGAAATTAATTGAAAACTAGAAAAATAATCCAATTGTTAAAAAAATTACATATTTCGAATCTACACTATCTCATCTATAATGGGTTTTAATTTCGTCAAAAAATTCTACAAAAAAGGCCTTCAGACATATGCCCAGAGTCACTATTTTGTTGTGACATTGACAGGACCTTCAACTTGCAGGTCAAACTAGGTCCAAAGCCAAGGGTCGAGTTTCCAAGCTAAAACCCATAGCAAAAACTGGGTTAGAAATTCAAATTTTATGAAACGAGATCCTGTTTCATAAAAAGTTAATATTTTAACATTTTATGAAATGGGATCCCGTTTCTAGAAACCAAGATCCTACTTTTGGCTTGGGATCCCGAAGCATAATGGGATCCTATTTCATAAAAACTGGGATCCCATTTTTGGTTTACCCGATTTCAAGTTTTTTTCTAACGCCGAAACTTCCACCTTAAGTGGACTCATCTTTGTACATTCACCCAAGAGTAGAGTTTTTTTTTCTTTTCAGCTACAATTTGTTGTATAGGAGGATGAGTCTTTGAACTCATTTTGTATTGGGACAAATAAGGAAGATGTTTATGAATATGTGAATTTATGATTTCTTTAGATTGCAAATCCCTATGTGTGTTTGTAATCATTCTCTAATATAGTTTCTATGGTAACGAATTGTGGGGATTTTTATTTCTGAATCTTTGAATTCATGATAAAATCATCTCTTGAAAATGTTTTGCTATTCGTCTTCTCTTGTTTACCAATTGAAGTTGTAGGTTAGGTGAACTGTGAGTCATTTAACCTGCATCTCCTTCATTTCAGTTTTAATCTTCCGCATATACTTTCATGGTTATGTGTATATGTTAGTAAGCCTTTCCTACTTTCTAGTCAAAAGCATACCCTACATTTTCATTCATTGTATATCTTAGGAGGGAGCTGTACCTCTAAAATTCAGAGGGAGGTTTCCAATTTAATGGCAACTTCTCCATCTGTTGGTGCTATTTGTGCTTCTACTTGGGCATTCAAGTCACTTTTCTGTAGTTGTTTGTGAGAGACAAATCTGTAAACCAATAGAGTATAAATTTTTATTTTCACGAGTTCAAGGATAAATATTTTCTTTTCTAATAATATTAGAAATATAATAATATAGATAGATATAAATATAAGATTCAAATTTTTTATTAAATGTTAATAAAAAATTGAAGTTTGAAAATATATAATGGATTTGGACTTATATATATAGATTAAAAGGGTTGATTATAGTAAGACATATATTTGAAAGGTATAAATAAAAACTAGCAATGAAGACTCTTAGTTTACATAGTTTACATGTTGGATATTGTCATGATTTGAATATGTATTATATAATTATTAAAACATTTAAATTTAAAATTCATATTATAAGGTGCAGGCACATATAATTTATTCAAATTTAGGTTGAATATATGCTGATTTGTTCATTTTTAGTTTATAATTAATAATATATTTAATTGTCATTGAGAGTATTCGGATAAATGCAAGATTTTAGATTTTAATGGCAATCAACCCCTTAATGATGTTCAATTGCCTACAGAGGTGGATGAAGGAATGTTTTACATATAGGAATGATTCTAGATATGAATAAGATTTACCAACACATCGGTACCATGAAGGGGGTTTATTGCGGGAAGAAATTCAGATGGGCATAATGAGAAGAGGTGACCCTGGGCAGTCTCTATCCAAGTAGACAGTCATATTTGATGACCCCCATGCATGAAATAGAAGCAAAGTAACAAGGTGCCTGCATTTGTGCCAATGCACAAAGCCCCACAATTTATAAGTAACATAATCCATTGCCTTAAGCTTCTCTTGTTTGACTCCATACAACCCTATTTCTAGATCCACCTTAACAAATCATTTTATGTCATCCTCCACTTGTGCCATTGCGAACTATATTTCCCTGATATAAACCGTGGAAACTAGAAAGTTGAATAACACTATATATATATAGTTTATAGTATAATAATTAAGCATATGGAATATTAATACAAAATTATTTTAAAGATTTCTTTTAATTTATTAATATTTAATTTATCTATTGTAATTAACTTTGACTAACTAACTATTGTTTAATATAAAAACTATACTATTATGTTAAATCAAAAAATATTTTAATATTATTTAGTATATAGTTAACTATTGTATATAGATATAATATTAATTGTAATTAATTATGAATAATTAATAAAAGTTATTAATATATATTGTTTATTGTAATTAACTATGAATAATTAATTATAGTTTAATATCAAAACTACATTTTTTTTTTGATCGGTAAGTGAGGGATTTTTAGGCTGGCCCACTCCAGCGGAGGTCACAAGGGGGACCTCCTCCCCATAGAACTACCACCACCACTGCAGCATGGATCGCCAGCACTGCGAAGACCGGAGAACACTAGAATTTGAGCACACTCCACTTAACGACCTCAGAGTGCCATGCGTCACCTACATAGAGCCACAACCATTCTAGAAGCCAAGATGTCTTGGGGGGATTTGAACCTTGGTCTCCACAATAAGGACCAAGTGGTCTTAACCACTAGACCACACCCACTCGACATATCAAAACTACATTATTATGTTGAGTCATAGATTATTTTTCTATTATTTAATATATAGTAAAGGGAAATGCTTTCCAATGCTTTGTTTAAGTTCTCTTCTCATAATATACTAAAATAGTCTATTATAAAATTTAAAGAATAAAATTTTAATATTTTAAATTTTTTAATATTGATCTTTAATTATAAATATATTTCATATATAAATTTTAATATATTTACTAATGTTTATTTACTTTTATAATTTTATGGATTTATTTTATATTTAAAAATTTTAAAGATTTATATTAGTCGAATATAATCATGATTTTTTTAATTTTTTTTATTGTTAATTGTTTTAATCTGAGTAGAAATAATTTGGATTTGTTTTTTAAAGAGAAGCGACAGCTGGAACTGCTGCTTAACACCTATAATTTCAATTATTTTTTTAACCTAGCATCCAACCTAATGTAATAAACACATTAAAAAGGACACTTGAACCCATGTCAACAATTTTTTGTTTAGTTTATTTCTTAATATTTCTACAATTTATTTCCCAATGTCTTTCATGCAAGTTTGCATTTCAAATTTATGATTACAAATTGATACACCCTAATCATATATAATTACAACTATCTTCTTTCTGAATATTCTTACATTTCAGGTTTACAATTACATATGAGATATTGATAAACCCTATCAGCTATTCCATTGTGCATAAATTTCATGCCAGTACTAGTTTATATACCTATGTGGATTATTGAACAATTACACGACACTAGGGTTTGTCAGAGCGCATTGTTGTTTCAAGTTTAATCCAATGACTTGGATTCCATTTACACTTAAAATAAATATGTCAGGCCAAGGGTACGACATTGGTTGTTTTGAGGTAAGTCATTATGGCAGGTCCTTTCATTCTATTGGTCTAATTCTTAAATAAAGAGAGCAGGTAAATAATTTGAGAAAATAGAAAAGAAAAACACACGACATAAATTTATGTGGTTCACCAAAACTAGTTACGTCCATGGGGGAAGGGGAAAATCTCTTTATTAATTGTCACAACAAAGTACATAGTTTTTCATAGTCAATTACAATGAGCAAGTGAATTTTTATAGCTTGCACAAATGACTCTTCAAGGAGGAGGCAGCAGAAGGTGAGGAGTCACGATCAATGTGACCGTTGTACTTCACACACCAAAAATCACCCACTTGAAGTCAAATCACTATTGTAAAAAATTGCTCAAAGATGCTACCCAACTCCATTCAATTTCACATCTTGACAATGTCAAGAGAAGCCCTACAGAACTCAAACATGTCTCTTGGTACTATCTTGGTAGTGGAAAGGGCAACCACTTGTTGATTAGTCTAAGCACAAAAGCCTTGAATCTTGGAAGGCTAATTAGAATCCCCTACTTCCTCAGCATTTGCACTCATGAGAAATGGAACCACCAGATCTTCAAGTAACTTGCAAGCACCATTCATATTTACTTTCTATTTCTTTGGAATTATTTCCCTTTTAGGGTGATCCTCAAGATTCCGATCTACCTCCTATGATGTTTTCCAATTTACTAATGTCTATTATGGCATCATCCTTAAAATTCTAATCAATGACATTAGCAAAAATAATTTTGCCATCATGTGTAGTACCCATCTTCCTTTCATCCTTAAAGAGATGGAAGAACCACTACAGTTGCTCTATAGCCTATGACACCATGCATCAATTCCATGGCTTGTATTTGGAGGTTTCTCCATTACTACACTTGTAGGACCCTAATGTTTTAACATCACTACAACCACTACATGGGAAAGGTTACTTTCAGTTGAAAGTGGCCTATTGCCACCATGCGGACTAGACAAACATGCATCTTGTAATGCCCCACCTGAGTACCCAGAAAACAAGAGCCCAAGGCGTACAACAAATTTGTTTTTCAACACAATGGTAAACATATACTACAAGTATTCCCAAACTTACTCAAGGCATCTAAAACAACGTGACATCCTGTTGCCAAGATAGATAACATGAGCGGAAGATTATCACAATACATCTATTATTGAAGAGTACATCATGAGTATTGATTCCAATGAACTCAAGATTTGGAGTGTCTCACATAAATAATTACATTAATACAAGAATACAATACATATTCTCAGCTCAACAAGTTGTACCATACATAAGATAATATATCCAAGAAACTATCTAGAGAGAAGGATAGAGAAGCCCTTACTGACGTCGTCACCAAACTGATGTTGATATCTAGAACCCCAATAGTGGGTGCAACATAACTCTACCACGTGGAACCTTGAAGGTCCACCCTTCGTGCTTGGAGAGGATCACATGGCCACATACAACCATAACAACAAAATGGGTAAGAAGGCATGTATTCACACAAAATTATGCATCATTTTCCATTGTAGATTCTATACCAACATTTGACAACATTTCTTACACCAAACTAATTGCCCCAACCTCAAAGGTCACACAAAAGTCATTGGAGAACTATGGCATCAAGTTCATGTCAATACCTACCTTAAGTTACCAGTTCTAAGAAGGGAGTTTGAAACAAGGGGCTAGACTGCAACAAAGTATAGTCTGACTTACTCTTAAATACTTCTAAAATTAGGGCCTATAAAGACATCATCTTACCTCCAAATAAAATTACAGCACCACATAGGAAAATTTTAGGATTGTATTAATGCTACCTCTATGAAGATGACAATTATGTATTGAAGATTCTCACAAGTTAGTAATGGGGAACTCTTGGAACAATATACTAGTAGAAAACCAAGTATCAACATAATCTTGGTTCAAGTTTACCACACACCACATTGAGGGCATGGTGCATGAATTCAATCTAGACACAAACCTGCATAAATGGAGCCAATCACTGCACAGATATTGAAAGACAAGCAAAAAACAAAAGACACCAGATTAATGTATCTAAGAGAGTGCAAGGAAGGGATCTGAGCCAAAATCAACATCAATGCTCAAAGCACATGATAATTTCATATAGATTCATTGCTCCATCTGGATGATATATAATGTGTATAAACTTAAGAGTCTACCCAATGACTAGTTTGTATCCTATAACTGATCCATAACATACTGAAAACTGTAGGTTCAATAAAACTTTGGAACAGAGTATGAACATTCACCAAAGCATCGTGGCAGGGGAGTTTGTTAGATGCTACAACAACAATTGCCATGGTAGACATGTGTGCAGAAGGTGGAGCATAGACAAGGCATGAGAACTGTCTCAGAAAATGTCTAAACGACATGTGGCCTCATGACCTGCAATGACGAAAGGTTATGCACAAAATGGATTTGTAGAAAAGACTTTAAAAACTTTTAGGCAAATGCCCATGGCAAGTGTAATGCCAAATTCTCCATCATTTGCCAACATGGAGAGGGCATGTAAATAGTTTGACAAATTGGCCAAATAAAAATGTAGTATCATGGAACACAATGATTGTAGGATAATAACAAAATGGGTTTGTTGATTTCGCTTGGTATAGGTTTGGACAACCACAAATTAGATTATAATGTTAAGGAATGAGGATATGTTGGAATAGGGGATGTAGCAAATGATAGCTATTCTGAATGCCTTCATAGCTACCCATAAGAGAGCCATCAGCTAGATACATTAGAAAATTATTTTGCAGGTTGATTTGGTTTCATACAACTCTAATTAAGAATGTAGACTAAAAAATTGGTCCCATTGGTACACCCCCACAAAAATAATAGAGCAGATGCTGAGTGATATTTTTAGCTCATAGGGGAAGCCTAGTTTAGTCAGTAAGATCACGTGTTAGTCAAATTCCCCACTTGGGAAACATGCAATACAGATAATATTTCACATATCAAAAGCACATCTTGTTGAAAGAGCCTATTTTTAACACATGCGATTTGCAGACGTTTTTCATATATCAATAGTGCATATCTTATTTAAGTGTTGCATTGATTTAACCACATTGCAATGATCAATAAATAGTGGTAAACAATATTTTAATCTTGATGATCTATGGATATTAGTAGTCTTTTCTAAACAAATTTCATATTCTATAGTTTTTCCCTCTACTACCCACAAGTTAGAATTAGTCATGCCTAAGTTTTTTAGCCTAGGTCTCATACCCAAAAAATAAAAAACCAGTTATCCTTTTTAATAATCTATGATAGTTTTCACGTAATTGACGGATCAGATTAGCTAGCCAGACGTCATGAGTTCAAATCCAATGAAGTACTTTGCACCCTACAATACATGCCACACTACCTTGGACAAAGATGTGCTCAAAATAAATTATCACAGTGTTTGGCTCAACATTGGAGTGGGTTTCTAAATTATTGCTTCAAAAGAACATTAAATGGGTTAAGGAGAGGAGTAAGTTTCACATGCTTATTCATTACACAATTCATCCAAGAAAACCCTAATTAGAATGGCAGGTTTCTAGAATAAAATAATACCCAGTTCTCCTAAAAAAGTCTAACTTACAATGGCTGACCCCTAGAGTAAATTAATGGAGTTTCACATAAAACGCTATGAGAAAACCATTCAGAAATTACCTATTTGTAGAATTGCCCTTTATAGTAGCACCATGTAACAGGTCCTCTAATTAAAGAGATTCACAAGTTCTCTACTTCAGCTAAAATATTTATTCTACGTTTGATCATGTAAAGAATGAATAATTAATAGTTGCTTATATCTTCTACATTTTAAGAACAAATTCCCTCCACCCAAGGTTGTCCATGCATGCATTTTGCGGTAGCAGTGATGAGGCACTTGGCCTGTTTGGCAGAGAGCCTCCAAGAGGTGTCAACTCATCCAATGCACACAATAGAGCTAAGAGTTGACATAATATAATTTGGTTGTTATTTATAGCTAAAGATTTATTACACAATCAAGTTATATTACACTACTCACCTTATAATATCTTACTCTCACTTATTCACTTCATTATTTTTCTCACATAACATAACAATTTACTTTCTATTCACTTCACTTTTGTCTCATGTATCGATTCTTTTGATAAATTATTTTATCTTCACACATATTTTTTACTGCTCCTATAATAGATATCTTCTACATATACTCTTATCTTTATCTTTTTATTTCTGTATAACACTATATTTAATTTCCTATCATATTTATTATTATTATTATTATTTACTTTTCTTTTTTGTTCAATTATATCTAATGTAGGTATAAAAATTCCTCTCTTGCCCTAACTTGCGCATCACTAAGGATGTGCTTAAACCATGCCCTCAATTGAAACATGATGTCCTCCACTTTATTACATGATTGGATTAAACATGCAAATAGGTAAGCTATCTTGAAGTTGATCAAATATAATTACTAAGCACATTACATATTGTAAACCAAATTGTCACTATCTACCATGACCCAAACAGTAGCACAACACCACAGGGAACTAACTGAACACCCTAACCACATGGTTCAAACTCATTAAGGATGGAGTAATCAAACGATGTTCGAGGGGACTAACACCACATCAGAAACTCATTCCCAATGGAGATGGTGGTGAAATTAAGGTGTATGGCCAGTGTGTCATCTCCAACTCACCACCATTGGGGCATTACGCATGCTCAGACCTATGAAGCCAGGTGGAGTCAGTGCCTAGTACCTGCACCACTCAAAACACATTATAACATCTGCATATACATATCATATAATAGCCAAAGCAAGAATAGCCCACATTGGAGGATTCGAACATCCATGATCATTCACATAGTATGCCAATGTCAAGGTGTCATCCTCTCCACATGTACACCCAATCTCAATATGAAATCTAACATAACAAAATGTCAATAACACAACATCATATATGGCTTGAATTTCATACCTCGATGTCACCTCGATTAGGCTAGGACTAGGGAGGCACTACATACTCCCCCCATGAGCTTGACTTACTCCTGGAAGTCACAACGGTAAATGCAGCCATAACACACATTAGTTCCATAGAATTCAAGAAAATTATAAAATTCAAACTATCACATTTCCCATGGTACACACAATTACGTGCAATAATTTCTAGTACACAGGTGAGGAAGAGGCAAGGCACTCAATTTCATATAAAATATACATTATCATGCAACCATTTCCTCCAATCAAATAATTAATGAGGCCATAATAATTCAAGCATTCACTATCTCAAACAGCCAACCAATTTCTCACAACCATTAATTTGCACATTTATACTAGCATCAACCACATAATTTCACATGAATATAGCAAATTGTACTTTTCAATATACAAAATTTTCAATTCTCTAAATTTCACATGCAACCATCTTTAAAATGGAGCACACAACACACACACACACAAACACACACACACATATATATGCACATTTACCCAATTTCAACCTCTTCTTTCATAGCATGCATGACCTCTGTATCATATAATGCAGTAATTTGTCACTCTTCAGGGCATAATGAAATATTTTACTTCTAATATGCAACCAGAAACATAACAAAATGTACAACTTACACATAGATGCTCTTTCAAATCACAGGGAATTCACATCACAAGGCTACATTAAGAGGGATATTATGAGGTGGACAACACTAATAGGCCACTAAGAAATCGATAGTTCCATAGAGATGAATGATCAAGGAGTGAATAGCCATGCCATGTAGTAACCATCATGCCAATATCCAAAGAAACATAACATCATATAATCTCACCTCAAAAGGGAACCTAATATCATCCATATTGTAGTACTGAATAACAATGAATAATCATGCCATGTAGAATACCATTGTGTCAAGAAGGAGATCATGAAGGATGGTCTCAGGGTACTCTCTAGGAGCCCTCCAAACATAACTCAGTATGTACAAGATTCCCTAGGCCATCTACTCCCCTAAATGGCCTGTCAGTGATCCCTCTAGGATATGATAGTATACAATAGTCACAACACTCCACACATACCAATAGTTGCAACATTAAAGTGCCTCAAATGAGAAAATTAGAGAAGTAAAGTAACTCATAAATTAAACCTCAATAAAGTAGAAGAAAACAAATATAAATGAATCATAAAAGAAGTGAAGATTGAAATAACACTCATTGTATTATCCCAAGTTTATCCAAAAACATGTCCTTCAAGCAAAAGGACTAACTCAAACATAAAAAAAGGCCAATTAGCCCAAAGTAACAAAACACTACTTGCTTGCAAGAAAAATATTCAACACATAAATAAATATTCCAACATTCTCTTAGAAATTTGCACATTACGAACACCATGCGACCTTGCAACAAGGTCACCTAAGGGGGGGAGGGGAATCGTACAGTGGTCTCAAACCACATAAGATAATAAATAGCAGGCAATATCATGGTGGTCTCATACCACATAATATTATGGTGGTTCTCAAACCATAGAATAATATGGTGGTTCTCAAACCACAGAATAGTATGGTGGTTCTCAAACCACATAATAGTATGGTGGTTCTCTTACCACAGAGTAGCATGGTGGTTCTCAAACCACATAATAGTATCGTGGTTCTCAAACAACATAATGATCAATGAAGAATTTACCATATCATAATGGGTGTATTCCACACAATCCACAATAGTCTGATCATATATCTGCATAATGAGTCCACATGAATAGGCACCTACCAACATACCAAGGTCCACTGACATTAATCCAAGTAGAGAACAACACACCTCATACTCGTACTAATGGCCAAATCAAAAGGCATATCATCCTTGTATCATAGTATCATCCACTATTATCTTGTTACACACAACTATCACTTCATCAAGATACCATCCCAAATACTAGAAATCCATGATGACATCAATATAGTTCTGCCATGTGTCTATAGCTAGAACTAAGTATATACTCAGGGCACATTATGGTCCATCCTCAACCCATGGAACAATTCGATAGGGAAAATGGATTATCCACCATATGTACCAATATCACAAGGGCATATCCTTTATCAAATACTAGAGGCATGACTACAATGTTAACTATCATTTACACATCACAATACATATCCCTATTTTACATGCGTAACATTACAATATCACAACATTGTCTAGGGTAATTTTACTCAAGTGACCATTGACAATCACAACAAGAAATATAATTACATTATTCCTTTTTCTAGTTCACTACTTAATATTGAAACCATTTTTTTTTAAAATTAATTATGCAATTGGTACTCATTTTAAGGAATTTTTAATAGGTCATAATGCAATATCAACTAGACGCAAAAATCTATTTCAAGGCAACAAATTTCCAATTACTATGCCATACATAATCAACTTATCTTAAAAGTTTCCACCAAAATCATTCTTAAGGCACTCACATTTAACTAACAATCAAATTCTAATTACAAGTTGTCTATAGCATCACCAATTTAGCAAAATCCTTTCTATGTATGTGAGAGAAATACATTTTTAAAGTTACTGAACACACTAACAGCCACTCAAAGAATCAAGTATATAAGAGGATAAAATAAGACATGAAAACAAGTTACATCAACTTTATCATCTAATAGCAGATACAAATATGATTCTCTAATCGAAAATGATGAAATCTAAACACTGTCAAATTACCTAGATAATTTATCGCTTCAATTTGTATCTTCATTTGTGACCTTTAAAAGAGTAGATTCAAAATATATCATATATTCCATATATACTAGATATAAGACAAAAATGTTTAACCATATAGCTACCCTCGATATCGTGCAAATAATCTCGAGAAGTATAAGAAAGACAACTCATTCTTCTTATCTAATTTCCCATCCTACCTACTTCATACCTAGAAGATGCACAAGGTTAGAGAAAATCCATCCACATGTTATGGTTCACAACCTACTCATGAACATATTCATAACTTTTGATAGGATAAACCATCATCCTAGTCTACAACTATCAAGTGGAAACTCACAAAAGACTTAGTTCTTATGACATGCACAAATGAAAGGTTAGACCCTACAAACACTCCCCAGAGTTCCGAGAGTTGTAAAACCTGGGTGCTCTGATACCTATGTAATGCCCCACTCGGGCACCCAGAAAACAAGATCCCAAGGGGCACGACAATTTTTTTTTCAACACAAGGGTAAACATATACTACAAGTATTCCCAAAATTACTCAAGGCATGAAAAATAATGACATCCTACCACAAAGATAGATAACATGAGCGGAAGATTATCACAATACACCTATTACTAAAGAGTACATAATGAGTATTGATTACAATGAACTCTAGATTAGGAGTGTCTCACATAACAAATTACATTAATACAAGAATACAATACATATTCTTAGATAACTAAGTTGTACAATACATAAGAGAATATATCCAGGAAACCAGAGAGAAGAATTGAGAAGCCCTTCCGATGTCATCACCAAACTGATGTCGATATCTAGATCCCCAATGGTGGGTGCAATAGCACCCTACCATGTGGAAGCTTGAAGGTCCACCACCCCATGCTCGGAGATGATCAATGTGGCCATACACAAGCATAACAGAAAAAGGGGTAAGAAGGCATGTATTCACACCAAATTTTGCATCATTTTCCATTGCAGATTCTACACCAATATTTGACAACATTTCTCACACCAAACTGATTGCCCCAACCTCAAAGGTCAAACCAAAGTCATCAGACAACTATGGCATCAGGTTCATGTCAATACCAACCTTAAGTCATTAGTTCTAAGTAGGGAGTTTGAAACAAGGGGCTAGGTTGCAACAAAGACTGGTCTGACTTACACTTAAAGACTTCTAAAAATAGGGCCTGTATAAACATCATGTTACCTCAAAAAATATTATAGCACCACGTACGCAAATTTTAGTATGGTATTAATGCTACCTCTATGAAGATGACAATCATGTATTGGAGATTCTCACAAGTTAGGTATGGGGAATTCTTAGAACAATCTATTGGTAGAAAACCAAGTGTCAACACAATCTTGGCTCAAGTTTACTCCACACCACATTGAGGGGCATGGTGCATGAATTCAATGTAGACACAAACTTGTAAAAATGGAGCTGATCATTCCATAGATATTGAAAGACAAGAACAAAACAAAAGACACTAGATTAATGTATCTAAGAGAGTGCAAGGAAGGGATCTGAGCCAGAATCAACATCGACCCTCAAAGCACATGATAATTTCATATAGCTTTAGTGCTCCATCTGGATGATATATAATGTGTATAAGCTTAAGAGTCTGCCCACCGAGCAGTGTGTACCCTATAACCGATCCATAGCATACTACAAACTATAGGTTCAATAGGAACTTTGGAACATAGTATGGACATTCACCAAAGCATCGTGGCAGGGGAGTTTTGTTAGATGTTGCAACAACAATTGCCACGGTAGACATGTGTGTAGAAGGTGGAGCATAGACAAGGCATGAGAACTGTCTCACAAGATGTCTAAAAGACATGCGGCCTCATGGCCTGCAATGACCAATGGGTATGCACAAAATGGATTTGTAGAAAAGACATTAAAAATTTTTAGGCAAATGCCCATGGCAGGCATAATGCTAGATTCTCCACCATTTGCCAACATGGAGAGGTAACGTAAATAGTTTGACAAATTGCCCAAAGAAAAATGTGGTATAATGGACTGCAATGATTGCAGGATAATAACAAAATGGATTTGTTGATTTGGCTTGGTATAGGTGTGGACAACCAAAAATCAGTTTATAACATTAAAGAATGCGGATATGTTGGAACAGGGGACGTAGCTAATGATAGTTGTTCTGAATGCCTTCATAGCTGCCCATAAGAGAGGCAACAGCCAAATAGATTGGCAAAGTATTTTGTAGGTTGATTTGGTTGCATACAACTCTAAATAAGAATGCAGAGTAAAAAATTGGTCCCAATGGTACACCCAAACAAAAATAATAGAGCAGATGATGAGTAATATTTTCAGCTCGTAGGGGAATCGTAGTTTCCCCAGTAAGATCACATGTTACTCAAATTCCCCACTTGGGAAACATGCAATACAGATAATATTTCACATATCAAAAGCACATCTTGTTGAAAGAGCCTATTTTTAACACATGCGATTTGCAGACGTTTTTCATATATCAATAGTGCATATCTTATTTAAGTGTTGCTTTGATTTAACCACATTGCAATGATCAATAAATAGCGGTAAACAATATTTTAATCTTGATGATCTATGGATATTAGTAGTCTTTTCTAAACAAATTTCATATTCTATAGTTTTTCCCTCTACTACCCACAAGTTAGAATTAGTCATGCCTAAGTTTTTTAGCCTAGGTCTCATACCCAAAAAATAAAAAACCAGTTATCCTTTTTAATAATCTATGATAGTTTTCACGTAATTGACCGATCAGATTAGCTAGCCAGACGTCATGAGTTCAAATCCAATGAAGTACTTTGCACCCTACAATACATGCCACACTACCTTGGACAAAGATGTGCTCAAAATAAAGAATCACAGTGTTTGGCTCAACATTGGAGTGGGTTTCTAAATTATTCCTTCAATAGAACATTAAATGGGTTAAGGAGAGGAGTAAGTTTCACATGCATATGCATTACACAATTCGCCCAAGAAAACCTTACATAGAATGGCAGGTTTCTAGAATAAAATAATACCTAGTTCTCCTAAGAAAGTCTAACTTAGAATGGCTGACCCACCCAGAGTAAATTAATGGAGTTTCACATAAAAAGCTATGAGAAAACCATTCAGAAATTACCTTATTTGCAGAATTGCCCTTTATAGTAGCACCGTGTAATAGGTCATCTAATTAAAGAGATTTCCAAGTTCTCTATATTAGCAGCAAGGTATGGTGTGTACCAAGTTGAGAATTAAACCTAGAACATTTATTCTAGGTTTGATCTATGCAAAGAATGAATAATTAATAGCTGCTTATATCTTCTACATTTTAAGAACAAAATCCCCTTCCAACCAACCTCAATTCTAGAAAAATAATAATCCAAAATTCCCTCCCCCCAAGGCTATCCATGCATGCATTTTGTGGTAGCAGTGATGAGGCACATGAACTATTTGGCAGAGAGCCTCCAAGAGGTGTCAACTCATCTAATGCACACAATAGAGCTAAGAGTTGACATAATATAATTTGGTTGTTATTTACAGCTAATAATTTATTACACAATCAAGTTATATAACAATACTCACCTTATAATATCTTACACTCACTTATTCACTTCATTATTTTTCTCACATAACATATCAATTTACTTTCTATTCACTTCACTTTTGTCTCATGTATCAATTCTTTTAATTAATTAATTTATGTTCATGCATACTTTTTACTGCTCCTATAATAGCTATCTTCTACATATACTCGTATCTTTATCTTTTTATTTCTTTGTAACACTATATTTAATTTCCTATCATCTTTATTATTATTATTATTATTATTATTATTATTATTACTTTTCTTATTTGTTCAATTATATCTAAAGTATGTATAAAAATTACTCTCTTGCCCTAACTTGCACATCACTAACGATGTTCTTAAACCATGCCCTCAATTGAAACATGATGTACTCCACTTTATTACGTGATTGGATTAACCATGCAAATAGGTAAGTTATCTTGTTATGTAAACCAAATGGTCGCTATCTACCATGACCCAAACACTAGCGCAACACCACAAGGAACTAACTGAACACTCTAACCACATGGTTCGGACTCACCAAGGATGGAGTAATAGGATGGTGTCTGAGGGGACTAACACCACATCAGAAATTCATTCCCTATGGAGATAGTAGTGAAACTAAGGTGTATGGCCAATGTGTCATCTCCAACTCACCACCATTGGGGCATTAGGTACACTCAGAGCTGTGAAGCTAGGTGGAGTCAATGCTTGGTACCTACACCACTCAAAACAAATTTTAATATTTGCATATACATATTATATAATAGCTAAAGCAAGAATAGCCCACATCGGAGGATTCCAACATCTGTGGTCATTTGCATAGTATGCCAATGTCAAGGTGTAATCCTCTCTACATGTACACCCAATCTCAATATGAAATCTAACATAACAAAATGTCAATAACACAATGTCATATACAACTTAAATTTCATACCTTGATGTCACCTTGATTAGGCTAGGACTAGGGAGACACTACACATCTTCCACTACAAACCTATTTCTACTAGCCTCATTGTCCAAACCCTAAACAACATTTCCACTCACTTTATAATCTGAATTGAAGATGCTCTTTGAACCATTTGATATTAAAGAATCCTTAGAATTACCCAAACTCTGTGCACTTCTTGTATTATAATAAGGCCCAGAAACCTCAAAACTATTTTCACCTAATGTAACTCTCTCCTTAAGGTGACTGCTTCCATTTTTATTTTCAGTATGATCTGTAATAGAAGATAATTACCTTGAGACTGTGTTGCCAGGAGTGACCATCTCACTCCTACTAATGTCTCCACAAACTTTAGTTCTATTACAACTAGCATCTGCATTACCACAATTTTTCACATTGAACCAAGCCTTGACTCTGCCAACTCTCCAAAACTTGCTTTAGCAGTTTCTTCATATACTGATAGCTTGTCAACAACACTATTTTGTTTTGGCTCAATCAAAAAATCCCTTACAACATCAGTTTTACCTACATCTATAGATAATCCCTTCCTAATATGCACATAACTATTCCATCTAAAATCATCAACATGTTCCCCAAAAGCCTCACCTGCATCTTCCTCATCACTTTCTTCTCCTTCAGACTTCCTCTATGTTATTGTTATCATTTGTGATGGATTCTTTTCCATTGTAATCAGTAACAAGGGATTTTTCCTTAGCATCAGTAACAGAAGGTGTAGACATTTCACTAGATGGATCTTCAGAAGATTTGGTCTCCCCATTTCCTCCTGAAGCCCCATCTACAACATTAGACAAAGGATGCCCCTTATCTTCCCAATCAAACCAATCAACATAAGGCACATATGGATTCACTTTAGCATGTGGTATTTTTCCTTTGCATAATCTATTTATCAACTTGATTTCTTCTTTAGATAGATCAATCTCTTCATCATTGTAATCATTGTATATTTTTCTCCAATCCTTAGAGTCATCTACTTGTGCAAGGAAGGAATCAAGCTGGTCTTTTTTACGTTGCTTCTTAATCTTTTTACCACCAATATCATAGCCAATATGTTGTTCGTCCTTATACCATTTGAGGGGAACATCACCAACAGTATTTCTAGAAGGAACCTCGTCTTTTGAAGAATCACTCTCTTCAATTGTTTCAGGCTTGTAACCTCGTCTTTTGAAGAATCACTCTCTTCTTCATCTGCGGCAGGGTTTTGTTGATGAGAATGGGTATTGAGAACTTGCATGTAATCTAACATGACTTCATCAATCCCATTGGTCTCTTGGTCTACAAGTACATTATCATCTTCATCTTCATCTTCATAGTCAACTCTAACTACTAGGTCATTGTCTAAAGATGTATACTCTTCTTCTTCATCTGATGTAGAGGGGCTATCACTTTCACTGTCTCCTTTTATTTCTTCCTCTTCCTCTTGGTGATCCTTCTACTTCTACTTCATCTTTTCTACTTTTGCTTCTGCTATTGCTCCAACTATACCCAAATCTTGTGTATTATGTTGTGGAATATATGGCATAGGTTGTGTGGCATCTTGTCTCCCCTGTACAGTATTTTCAATCCTTTGTAAAGCACCAATTTCACCACAAAGGGGCCACCTAGTCACAAGTTGTGAGGAATATAGATTTTGATCTTATTTTTTAAATATATCAGTGCCATTTCCAATATCATCAAGTGGCACATACTCTTTTGCTTGTGTCCCCTATTTTGTAGACATGGGAACACCTTTTCATTTAAAACAACATCCCTACAATGAATAAACTTTTTGGAAATTGGATCCCAAAGTCTGAAACCAAATTGTTCCTCACCATAACCGATAAATATACACCTTTTTTATTTGGGATCTAACTTCTCCACTACTCCTTTGGAACATGAGCAAAGGCTTCATAGCCAAACCCACATAGGTGATTGTAATGTTGGTATGTGGCGACTGATCCTGCAAGTACTGTACACTTGTAATATATCCTTGCCATGGTTTAGGGCTAGGCCGAGCCTTGAGCGAGGCTTTGGGGGCCCAGCCCATGAAAATTTTTTTACTTCTTTTTTGCACGATCAGAGTTGGTTGTTAATTTTTTGTTAACCGAAAAAAGAAAAATGACATTGCAAAACCGTAATTCTAGAAGCTTCCAAAAAGCTTGTTATAAGCGGCTGGGATGTATGTTATGGCAATGTATTTTGTGAGATTGCAATCCGTTTTGCACTAGATAATAAAATCATTGGATGGCTGAGTTTCTGTGGATGTAGCCCATATTGGGTGAGCCACGTTAAATTTCTGTGTTGATCTCTTTTGTGTTATTCATCGTTGTTATATTTGGGTTATTTAATCTGCATATAATTGTTAGTGTTTATTGCTTTGATCTACCTAAACCCTAACATGTAAGAGATTGGTTTCCTGAGCCATCTCTCCTTTGGAATATCAAAATCCCATCAAGATGAAGGAGCTCAATTGATCAAGTAGACTGTTCTATTACAAGCCTCTGCCCAAAATTCTTTCCCCAATCCAGCATTAGAGAGCATACACTGAGCTCTCTCAAGAATCGTTTTGTTCAACTACTCAGCTATACCATTCTCTTGAGGGGTGAAAGGAACTATCTTAATCCTATGAATACCATCGTCTGCACAAAATGTATCAAATTCTGAAGAATGAAATTCTCCTCCATTATCTATTTTAAAACATTTTATTTTGTGCCAAATCTGATTCTCAACAATGGCTTTAAACGTTTTAAATTTTGAAAACACTTTTGATTTTTGACTGAGCATGTAAATATATACTTTTCTAGTACAATCATCAAGAAAAGTAATGAAGCAATTAGCTCCTCCAATGGGGGTTGCCTCCGTAAGACCGAAAACATTTGAACGCACGAGCTCCAAGGGTGTAGATTTATATTCATGACTAGTTGTCAAGAAGCTGGTCCATCTTTGTTTTCCATAGAGGCAATGCTCACACATTTCCAAGTCAACAAACTTCAAACTAGGAAGTTGATCCCTCTTTAGCATAAATTCAAGTCCTCTTTTGCTCATGTTTCTAAGTCTTTTATGCTAAAGCTCCAAACCATTGTCCACAAGGTTGCCATTGCAACTCCCACTTCAACCTTATTCTCTAGAACATATAGACTGCCTAATTTGTTTCCTTTTGCAATCACCAAGGCTCCCTTGGTCACCTTCCATGTTTTTGGAGAAAAACTAACATTAAACCCTTGAGCACCAAGTTGTCCCACAGATATTAGATTTCTTTTCAGCATGGGAACATGTCTTACATCTTTTTAAAAACCATTTATTTTCATTTTGTAGTTGCAATATCATATCACCTTTGCCAACTATTTCACATGCTTTGTTATCACCAAAACAAATTCTCCCAAGATGACCTTCTTGGTAGTTTGTGAAGGCTTCTTAGCATGGAGTGGCATGGAAAGAGGCACCGGAATCCAATGCCTATGAATCAACTATAATTTCACTTGTGGACAAAACTAAAACCCTTCCATCATCTTCACATGTTGTGTTAACTTCATTTTCTTTCAGCTATTTTGTGCCTTTTTGTATGACCAACACTCTTTTTTGATATGTCCTTCCTTGCCACAAAACCATCAACCTTCTTTTCTTCCCCTAGACTTAGATCTCTTTGCAGATTTAGATCTTTTCCTATTGTGTTTTCCCCTTTTCTCGGGATCTTCCTCTATTGCCAAAAATCAAAGCTTCTCTGGTTGTTTTGTTTTTCCCTCTTCTCATATCATCATTGAGAAGTGTTGAAACAACATCATCATATCTCAACCTTGATTCTTTTTCCTTGTCATCGGATCCACCATCGAATTTCCTTCTTCCAGATATCAAATTGCTGATTGTCATTACCACACTATCCCAGCTATTGGGAAGAGAGCATAAAAGTAACATGGCTCTCATTTCTTTTTCAAAGTTGATATCCATGGAGGCTAATTGGCTGATCAAAACACTAAATTCATTTAAATAGTTTGAGATGTTGTTACTTTCTTTCATCTTCAATTAAACAATTCCTTCAACAAGAAAATTCTATTTGTTGCTGAAGCCCTTTCATACATATCGTATCGATTATCCCATATTTTTTTTTCTATTATTTCTATGGAAACATTGAAAAGAACATTGCTGGATAGAGAAAGAATGATAGTTGCAACTACCTTTTGGTCTGAAACATCCCAGTTAGCATTCGACATCTTCTTTGACTTCTTTTCCTTCCCTTACAATGCAACAACGAGGTCTTTCTAAATCAGCAAGGCATGAATTTGAAGCTTCCAAAAACCAAAGTTCTATCCTAAAAAAATTTGAATCTTCCATTTATCTACCTCTTCCATCTTTTTAGAAATTTGTTACATAATTTCTAAACAGCTCCTTCCCTAAGCTCTAATGCCAATTGTTAGATAAAGAGAGTAGATAAACAATTTGAGAAAACAAAAAAGAATTTTTTGTATGTGGCAACTGATCATGCAAATAATGTACACTTGTAATGTATTCTTGTCGAGGTTTAGGGGTGCAACCCCTAAAAAAAATTGTCCTTTTTTGCAAGTTTGGCATTGGTAGTTAATTTTTAGTTAACCAACAAATGAAAAATGACATTGTAAAACGCTAATTCTAGAAGATTCTAAAAAGCTTGTTATAAGCAGCTGGGATATATGTTGTGGGATGGAATTCATGGGATTGTAATATGTTTTGCATTGGATAATAAAATCATTAGATGGCTGAGTTTCTGTGGATGTAGCCCATTTTGGGTGAACCACGTTAAAATTCTATGTTAGTCTCTTTTGTGTTATTCTTCATTTCTATATTTGGGTTATTTAACCTACGTATAATTGTTAGTGTTTATTGCTCTAATCTACCTAGACCATAACAACTAGTATCAGAGTAAGTTGTGTTTGATTATCATCTGCAAGAAGGTCTCATAGTTGAGTGGGAGTCTCATGGTTAAGTGGGAGCAATGGCAGACGAGGGCAAATTGAAGGTAGATAAATTCAATGGATAGAACTATCAAGTATAGAAGATGCAGATAGAGGATTATCTCTATTAGAAGGATATATGGAGGCTGTTGGAAGGAAAAGCTAAGAAACTAGTAACAATGACTGATGAGGATTAGGAACTTCTAAATAGAAAGGCATTGGGAACCTGTTCCTAGCACCATCTATGGTGTTCAATATAACATAAACAAAGACAATAGATGAATGAATGAAAACTTTGGCTAAATTGTATGAAAAACCCTTAGCCTCAAATAAGATATTTCTCATAAAGCATTTGTTTAATTTGAAAATGATTGAAGGTGGATCTATGACAGATCATTAAAATGAGTTTAATACAATTACAAGTTAGTTAACTTCTGTAAAAGTGAAATTTGATGAAGAGGTGAGGGTTCTCTTGGTTTTATGTTTTTTCCCAAAATGTTGGAATAGCTTGGTAATGGTTGTAAGTAACTCTATCTCTGGTTCAAATACTTTGAAATTTGATGATGTTGTTGGTGTTATCCTTAGCGAGAAAATGTGACAGAGAAGCACAGGTGAGAGTTTAACATCGGGTAATGCTTTGACTGTAGAGAATAGGGGAAGAACAAAGGAGAGAGGAAAAAGCTCAACAAATCATGGGAAGTCACAAAGGGAAGTCGAAGAGAGGCTGATCTAAATCCAAAGGAAGAATGGATTGTTGGCACTGTGGAAAGCTAGGACACTTGAAGAAGAATTGTTGGTCTTAAAAGGGCAAACGAGGAGACAAACAACATGATGACAGTAAAGAAGCTAATGTTGTAAGTAATAAATTATAGGATGCTTTAATTCTGTGTTTAGATAATGTTAGTGATTCCTAGGTAATAGATTCAGGGACTTCATTTCATGCCACACCCTGGATAGGAAATCTTTCATAGATTATGTTAAAGGTGATTTTGGACAGGTATATTTGGGTGATGATGAACACTATCAGATTGTTGGAAAAGGAAAGATAAAAATCAAGATGTAGAATGGAAATGAATGGTTGCTACAGGAGGTAAGGTATGTTCCAAATTTGAGAAGGAATTTAATCTCCATAGGAAAATTGGGTAGTGAAGGCTGCATAGTTACCTTTTCAAACAAAGTCTGGGAGGTCATTAAAGGTGCATTAGTAGCAGCTAAATGTGTAAAGGTAGGGACATTTTATTTGTGTACTGGTAATACTTATTCTACCTTACCTACTATTGAAACAATTTCTACTGAGATAGTTATAGCACTTGCTATAGAGACAGAAACATAATTGTGGCACCATAGACTTGGGCACATGAGTGAGAAATAGATGAAGATCCTTCATTCTAGAAAGTTGCTACTAGGTCTGAAGTAGATTGACTTGGAATTCTGTGAAAATTGTGTTTATGGAAAATAGAAAAGATTCCAATTCCTCAAAGTTGGGAAAGAGAAGAAGAGTGAGAAATTAGAGCTTGTGCATTCAGATGTATGGGGACCAACTTAGGTATCTTCTCTTGGTGGCTCTTGCTATAATGTTACTTTTATTGATGATGCAACTAGGAAAACATGGGTGTATTTCCTAAACAAAAATTAGAAGTATTTGAAACTTTTAAAAGGTGGGAAGCTTTGGTTGAGAATAATACAGAAAAAAAGTTGAAGTGTCTCAGATCTGGTAATTGAGGTGAGTATTGCAGTAGAGAATTTAAAAATTACTATTCATATAATGGAATTCCTAGGTAGAAAACAGTTCCTAGAACCCCACAAGAAAATGGTGTGTCTAAGAGGATGAATAGGACCATTATGGAGTGTGCAAGGAGCATGATATTTCATGCTAGACTACCCTTACACTTTTGGGTAGATGTTGTACATATCGCTATTTATTTAATAAACAGGGGACCTTCAAATCCTTTGGATGGTGGCATTCCAGAGGAGGCATGGATGGGTAAAAATATAAACTATTGATTTCTGAAAACCTTTGGTTGTGAAGCTTTTGTCTATGTGGATATTGAAAATAGAACCAAGCTAGAGGCTAAGTCTAAAAAATTCACCTTCATTAGATATGGAATAGATGAATTTGGTTAGCGGTTATGGGATTATGAAAATCATAAAATCATTAGGACTAAGATGTTATATTTAATGAGAAGGTCATGTATGAGGATCAACTATAGGAAAAGAAGCATGAACATGACAAAAAGGAATATGTGGTGTTGAATGAGATTCCAAAAAATAAAATGCTAGTGTTACCTGATCCTTAGCAATAACAAGTTATCCCATAGACTCATGTAAGTGTTAGACATTCTACAATGATAACTAACCTCCAGAAAGATTTTCTCCATCATTATATTCTATATTATTAACTAATTGTGGTGAGCATGAAGGTTATGAAGAAACAATGTAGGTAGATACCAATAAGTAGTGGGAGCTAGGCATGAAAGAAGAAATGGATTCCTTGCTGTAGAATCAGACTTGAGACTTAGTTCAATTACATGTAGGTAAAAAGGAATTGCCAAATAAATGGGTTTACAGGTTGAAGGAAGAAGATGGAGGCAAGAAAAGATATAAGGCTAGACTCATGGTAAAAGGTTTTGCATAGAAAAAAGGTATAGATTTTGATGAAATATTTTCTCTGGTTGTAAAGATGACTTCTATTAGAACTATTATAAGTCTCATGGCTACGAAAGACTTGCATATTGAACAACTAGATGTGAAAACAACATTTCTCCATGAGAATTTGGAAGAGGAAATATACATGCAAGAACCAGAGGAATATGAGGTCAAGAGTAAGGAGGAATTTGTGTGTAGGTTAAAGAAGAGTTGTACAGCCTGAAGCAAGCACCTTGGCAATGGTATTTAAAATTAGATAGTTTTATGGCTAAACAAGGTTACAAAAGATGTCATTCTAATTATTGTGTTTATTTTAAGAAATTAGGTAATGACAACTATATTATCCCATTGCTTTATGTTGATGGCATGCATGTTGCCAGGTCTAACATCTAGCATATTAATGAACTTAAGCATAAATTAGCAAATTCATTTGCTATGAAGGATTTGGGTGCAGGAAAACAAATCCTTGGTATGAGGATCACACGGGACATGACAAATAGAAATTATTTTTGTCTCAAAGTGAGTATGTAGAGAAGGTGTTGAAAAGGTTTAATATGCAGAATGTGAAAGCATTTAGTCCACCTTTGCCTAGTCATTTTAAGTTGACTAAGGAGATGTGTCCAAAGACACAAGAGGAGGAAGACAAAATGTCTAAGATACCATATGCATCAGCAGTTGGTAGCTTGATCTATGAAATGATATGCACAAGGCCAGATATTGCACATGCAGTTGGAGTTGTCAGAAGGTATATGAGCAATTTGTGAATAGAACATTGGAATGTGGTAAAGTGGATTCTCTGATATTTGAGAGGTACTACTTCAAAGAAACTATGTTTTGGAGGAATAAATTCTGCTCTAAAAGGAGATGTTGACTCTGATTTGGTGGGTGATATTGATAGAAGTAGGAGTACTATAGGGTATTTTTTTACTGTAGGAGGTACTGTAGTCAGTTGGATTTCAAGGCTACAAAAAGATTGTTGTTCTTTCAACTATCAACGCTAGCAAGGAGGTGATTTGGTTACAACATTTTTTGGATGAATTGGGACAACAACAAGAAGATAGCCCTTTGTACACTAATAATTAGAAATCCATTCATCTTTCTAAGAATTCATTTCCGCACTCAAAAACTAAGCAGTACAGCTCAAATACCACTTGATCCTATCAATTTTGGAGGATGGACAGTTGAAGCTAGAGAAAATTCACACATGTGAGAATCCTACAAATATGTTCACAAAGGTAATTACATGGGAGAAATTGATTTCCTCATTAGCTTCTATTGGCCTTTATGACTGATAATGGTGGACATAAGAAACTAGCCAGACCTGTAATCCAGTGGGAGCTGCAAGTGTAGCAGTGGCATCCAAGATCAGTCTCCAAGTGGGAGATTGTTGGTATGTGGTGACTAATCATGCAAATATTGTACACTTGTAACATATCCTTGATGGGGTTTGGGGTTGGGCTAGGCCCCGAGTGGGGGTTCGAGGGTGCAGCCCCTGAATTTTTTTCCCCCTTTTTGCAAGTTTGGCATCGGTAGTTAATTTTTGGTTAACCAACAAATGAAAAATGACATTGTAAAACCCTAATTCTAGAAACTTTCAAAAAGATTGTTATAAGTAGTTGGAATGTATGTTGTGGGATGGAATTCACAAGATTGTAATCTGTTTTGACCTGGATAATAAAATCATTAGATGGTTGAGTTTCTGTGGATGTAGCCCATTTTGGGTAAACCACGTTAAAATTCTATGTTGATCTCTTTTGTTTTATTCTTCATTGTTATATTTGGGTTATTATATTTGAATACAACTGTTAGTGTTTATTGTTCTGATCTGCCTAAACAATAACAAGAAGAACACACAAGACATGAATTTACATGGTTCACCAAAACTAGCTACGTCCACGGGAGCAGGGGAAAATCTCTTTATTAATTGTCACAGCAGAGTACATAATTTTCATAGTCAATTACAATGAGCAAGTGAAGTTTTATAGCTTGCACAAATGACTCTTCAAGGAGGAGGCAACAAAAGGTGAGGAGTCATGGTCAATCTGACCATTGGACTTCACACACCAACACTGATTGCACATGGTCTGCATTAGCTCTATTCCCATTATATAAAAGTTAGGTAATGGTCTTATGAACTTGTTATATAAGAATGCCATCATCAAGCTACTAAAGGGTAAAAGCACAAAGCTGTGTTACACTTTCAGCCGACTTATCAGCACAAGCGAATTTAAGTATTTCTAACTAAAAATCAATTTTGCTCAAACATATGATCTTGTAACATTCATTCTAGCTAAGTTAGCTATGTGCACAACTTTTACAACTAAAATTGTTGGCTAAATGCATATGTAGCACCATGATGAGGTCAATTTACCAAAAAAATAAAATTATTTGAAAAACTTGATATAGCTTATTTCAAGATTATTTCAAGATGGTTACTAAAAATTAATGAGAATATGATAGTGTTCATGCTATGTGCAAAATCATAATATGTAGAATAGGAAATGTTCGAAGATCAACTGGATATAGGTAGTTGTGAATTCAATGCACTAATAATTGTTGAACTTGATAAGGCCTATGGTAGCGAAGTGTAGATCTATAGGTGATAGGAGCATTATGGTTTTATTTCATTAGCTTGTTTCAAGATGGTTACTGAGGATTGATGAGAACATGATAATGCTATGTGCAAGGCAATTAATATAAAATTAAATCTTTGTGTCATGTTGACATTCTAGTATTTAATGAAGACTAGAAATTAATGCAAAAAAAAAAATTGTAAGAGATTTTTTAAACTATTTTAGTTTGAGTTCTAATCCAATCAAACCTCACCTATTCATACATAAATATAATATCTAATTGTGCTCTTTAGTTTATAAATTTAATTTTTGACAGAAATTGTTATCTAATAGAGAATTTGATATGCACCAAGTGTCATCTATGTAGGACATTTACAGTAGTCTTTAGCATGTGTGCATATGTTTCTATTTTCAATGTGTTATGGGGGATTAGTTTTATGTTTGCCATACTAAAAATTTCATGTATAATGATCAAGAAATTCTATGCCATTAATTCTTGTATTTTCAAATTCTATTTTCTTAGGCTTTCATGTTTTGTAAGGCTAGAGAAAGATTTAAATGCATAAATCTCTTTATTTTATGAATGTCTTCACAACTCTCTAGATTTGTTCAGTGAATAACTATTCTATAAACTTATTCCTGAGATTACACCCACTAATCTATTGTTGTACTAATTAGTTGATCATCATAGGTAATTGTAATACTATGTCAAAGTGTATCTGCAAAAATCATTTTAATGCAACTTATGGGCTTATCTTGTTTGGTTGTGGATTCTTTGAAGTTTGTTATTTTTTGAACATTTCCTATTAACATATGGGTTTGCACTTGTTAATTATAGACCTATAGTTATGGTTTTTAGTTAGACACCCATTTCAAATATGTCAATTTTGTAAACATGTTAGTGTACAGGGTTGTGTTTGACTAAGTTGTCCATGTGAATAAGGCACTGGTTATAGTAGCTCATCACTATACCAGACTATTTAAAAATATTTAAAAAATCAGTTTCATTTTCATTTTGAGTTTACAGTTATTGTCCTTCCCTCTTTCTAGACTTGATTATTTTGCTTGTCTAAAATATCTTGTAATAATAGAACTTACTAAAATTCTAGAGAGTCATGTTAGAGTTGTTTCTAGGTTTGCACTTATCTATGCAAGGTTAAGGGGATTCATCAAGCTTGTATGCATCATTATCTCTCATAGAGTTATGTAGAAATTAGTTTGATCAACTTGATAATTTCCTAAAAAGTGGTATTAGAGCTATATTCATGGTTGGGAGAGGTGTTAGCTCCCTGGTTTTGTATAACACTTGTTTGAGTAGATCTGGTGCAAAGTTGAATCCATGGAAATGGAAGAAAGATTTGAGATATTTCAAGGTTTGAGGGTTTTGTGTAGCTTGTTGTTTTACAGATTTGGGGTTTGTAAATTTGTGGTGTTTATTGTAGATCTAGGGTTTGAAAGATGTATGGAAAAATAAGTTTCTTGGATGCGCTTTATATGAGGGTTTTATGGCAGAGGTTGTAGAGATGACCTCATGGGATAGAATTTACTCACTATTGGATCCAAGAGCCTCGAGACATGAAGATTTACATAAAATATGATATATTTTGGCCACCAAGGCCTAGAGACAAAAATGTATCCCTTGGTTTGGTCGTATGGTCATACAAATTTTACAAGTTAAAAAATTTATTAAACCCTGCAATAGACTTTTTCTATAGTTTTTTTTTAAATATTAATGAAATTTTTTTGAATAGAAAATATTTTAAACTATAGAAAATGTTTGAAAAGATTAAAAAAACTTAAGGGAAGGGTATGATGTTCATAGACCATCATATTGTATTCCCCATATTGACAACCATTAACATTGATAGCATGGCAGGGGGTGTCAACCTCTGTGTGACAGACAGGTTGTGTGGCTAGTAGGCCCTTAGGCCTTTGGTCCTAGTCCCTAGTAGTGGTCAGGCTTAAGGCCAATGCCCAGAGCCACTTTACGTGAAGTCTACATCGGACGCCAAAGAAAAATTAAACCTTTTTAATGATAGTTTTATGTCCATAATACAAGGTTTGTGGATTTTGAAACTTGAAATATTAAATAGTTTTGAAAACTTTTTGAAAATCATTGTTGCTTAGAATCCTACACACCACCTTCACCAACACTCCACTTGGTTACCACCTATTAGTGTTGATGATGTCAACTATTGATAACTGAGAGTGGGGGGTGAATTAGTTATCTTAATTAATTTAACGTTTTGTTCTTCTTTAATAACTAGTGCAGCATCAAAACAAATAAGCATCTACAACCATGAAAGCAGAAACAAAATCAATACACATAACACAGTGATTTTGACATGGAAAACCCTGTTAAGGGAAAAACCACGGGGTGACTAACCCAAGATTGTATTCTCTATTAAAAGAATAGAAGTACAAAATGGCACTTGCCAATTAGGGCTCACTACCCAAGCACACTGCTCACAAAAGACTTACTGCCTACAAGAGACTTACTATCTACAAGGTACAAGATACTTGAACTGATGAGAAGCATCCACATATGCTGAGGTTCAGTTCCGGTTAGGCCCAATACACTGATCTACTACACTTCATTCTTCCTTTTCTTTGGTGTTGTTGTCCTGTCACATACTAGACCTGTATTATTGCTTCCACACTACTCTCTACTTTTCTTTGCACTATTCCACACACACATATATATTCACATCTAAATCCATCTGGTATATATATCCGCACCAAGGATTTCAACATCTTCCTAGTCGGCATCCGGAATACTCAATATTTTCCCAAACTCTGGTCTGTCGGCTGAATCCTTACTTATCAAGTGATGCATATCAAAGAAATGCTTATAGAAGTCATCAATCATGTCGGCCAATCATGAATGATCCCTTAAGAAACTTGATTACCATCAATATCTCGTCCAGATTAAGGTCTGATGCTCTGCCGGTTAGTTCTTCCTTAGTCTACTCTGCCAAACAGGAACCCAACACTTAGGTGCTCATATCTCTTCACTCTTTCATCACTGGAGGCTCAATCTTTAGAATTTATCAGTCAAGGTACACCTCTTAACTTCTCCAAGTCCATATTTTGTTGAGATACTTCCTTTGAGAGATCCAAACCTGATTGTTAGACCTTGCTGCATGCTTTATTCTTGGTCACCGAACCAAAATACTCTTCAATCTGACTTCCGGTATAGACACACCATGTCTTGCAATGTGTGGGATGGAATTTGTTGCCATCAATGACAACACTTATGAAGCCACACAATGTCTCTTGCCAACAATCTCCCCCTTTGGCATTGATGGCAACACTTAGTGAAAAATGACTAAGTGTCACACTATACTGCCCCTTGGCTGATGCTCTGTTCTAATGTACACTTTTTCAGAGCTCCCCCTTAGCTAGAGTCCACATTTTTCATTGCTCCTCACTCCCCCTTTGACATCAATGGCAAAGGGTAGGATCCGCATACCAAAATTTCCAAAAATTATCTAGACTTGGCCACATAAATATATATACAAAACATACTTACATATACTGAAGTATATTTGCAAAAGTTGTCTTCAACTGTACAAATTATGTTGCCCAACTCTGCTTCATCCTATCCAAAATTGAGATGTGACCACTCAACAAGAATGCAAAGGCTTCTGCCCTCTTTAGATCTATTGGATCATTGGTCCAGGTTGTGGTTTGGGCATCAGTTAGGGTCTCATGCATGGCCTCTAACTTAGGGATAATTATCTCTCTAAGTTCACCCATCCTACTTATTATATTCTTCCTTTCCTTTTCAAGTTTGTTTAATTCATTTAGAATGGCAATAGTCAGACATTCCTAGTTTATTATGGATGTGGTGAGAGGATCAAAATTTTGAGATACACTTGACAGTTTATCCTCTTGCTTTTTCAATTTCTTCTCAATATCCTTTGTCACTTTAGACCAGGATAAGTAAAATTTATATATCTCTCCACCATCTTTAAGAGCATTTTCTAAGCTCTTTATCCCAATATCCATAGTTCTCCTATCATTTATTATTAGCCCTTGTACTTTAGAGAATCTCTTACTCAAAAATTCTTCCAGACTTTCTCTTCTGCTGCTTTCTCTGAGGAGTCAAAATGTGTATTAACAGAATTAACAAGAGATTTTAGATTACCGGATGTGGAGGCCGAAGGATCCTTTTGGAAGGATGGCATGATTTTCTCTAGTACACTAGATGCAATCTCTATTAGCTCACAATCTTACATGTGAGACTTTAGAAGCTTTTCTTTTTCTTTGGCTTGAGCAAAAGATGCTACCTTCATTGTCTGAACCGGAGAAAGGGAATCAAAATTGAATGGTCCTTGAAGTAGCTCTGGTTCATCTAATTCCATCATTTCTTTTGTCAAGAAGTCTTTGACTACTTCTGCAGTGACTCTTGCTGGAGACATAGTTTTCTTCCCTTCTGTAGCCTCGGCACTGTCACTTGTGGTCTTCTCTGTTGGACCTTCTTCTCTTCCCTTCATTTCTTCTCCTTGATTGATGCTCTCTTCTTTTCTTTCTTCTCCTTCAATTCTGGAGTCTGCAGGTGGATCCAAAAGAGAGGTGTCTACTTCTCCATGAACTTCCTCTTTCAGAATAGAGGAATCTAAGTCCTTAGCTTTCTCTTTACTTATCTTCATTGTCTCTTCTACAACTATCTCAGTAGATTCTCCTTTGTCATCCATGGGAGAGGGTTCATCACCTAAGTCCTCAATAACAAGAAGATTGAATCTTTTAAAAGCATTTCGGAGGATATCTTTTAAAAGCATTCCATAGGATATCTTTTGTTTCTTTAGCCACCTATTTAGTCTCTCCAAGCATAAGCTTATTTATTCTGGCTTTGCTTCGAAACTCATCCTTGTAATCCTTGAATATCATGTTATTTTGTTGAGGAGTGATGGAAGGATAGAGTTGGATCGCAATCTTCTCCTAGATTTCTAGGTCTTTTACCATGGCATTGTTCTTTCTCATTTCAAGTTCCTTTTCTAAGTTTTTGGGAATCAAAGATATAATTTCAATGAATGCTTTGTTATAGATGTTTAGATACCTGACAGTGGTATCTTGCAAAATCTTCTGGTCAGCTTCATTAAATTCATCATAAAACTCAGTCATTGGTTTCAGGTTCCCATCCACAGTGACTGATTTGATGATATCATCAATGCAGAGAGTAGGCTTTTCAACAAATTCTTCTAGCGTTTCTTTCTTGCCTTGACTGGTAGAGGGTTCACCAGATGTTTTCTTCTTCTTCTTCATTTTCTTGACTTCCTCATCAGTTTCAGTTTCTTCATCATCCTTCTGACTTTTATAGGATCTTATTACCTTTTTCTTTGTTCTCTTCTCTCCCTTTCTGGATGTCTGGGCTTTCGGTTTTGATGCCTTTTTGCTCTTAGAGGTGGTAGGTGTAGAGATCTTAGAGGATTTGGTCTGGGAAGGGGCTTGCACCGAATCACTTTCCTTTTCTGCATCTTGTTTCTCTTTCTCTACCTTTTCTAGTTTTTCTCTATTTGCATCAAGTGCTTCTTTTGAAATGCCATACCTTTTGGCAACATCCTCTACTTCTCTTCTCACTTTTCTTTTCATCTCGAGTTGTCTTAGCTCTACATGAATCTTCACACTCAATTCTTCAAAGGTTCCAAACCTTTTTGCCTCAAGGTCCTTGGGCTAACTCAGCAGGTGTTGAATATTTAGCTCTAGAATTTTCTCATCAACTTCATATCCCATTGGCATGATCTAAACTATCCTTGCCTCCACTCCCTCCGTTAGGCATTGATCAATTTCTACCATAAATCATACTATATCCTTATACTTTTCAACTAGAGATTAGGGAATTCTCTCTCTGGCTTGCATCATACTCTGAAAGTTTTTGAATTAGCCCTACAGTACTATATTATGTGCCTTGGCATCACCAATTCCATGCAAATAATCTCTGATTTGAATGGTTACTGGTCTATCATTTTGCCATAACCAACCATTAGTTCCAGGTAGCTCATTCATAAAGTAAAAGAACAAACACAGTATCAAGCCACCATACTTAAATGAATTCTTTTTATCCTTCTTTATTTTCTACAAATTCTCTAACAGTTGATTCAGGAGAAGCTCACAAAGATCATAGTCAACATTTTCTCTTAGTGCTATCTGATAAGCAGTGTAAATTACAGTTCTGGGTACTGAATTTTCCCTGCTGGAGTGATATATCTTGTCACCAATTATCATGGAGGCAAACTTGATATCCGGATTAGTGATATCTTCTATTGTCATTGCTCTCTTGTCAAATTTTGATCTGGTAGCCTCGCTCACAGTCTGATTCTTGATGGATTTGAGAGTAGGTAATCCACCGGATGAGTGCAATCTAGTAACTACTCTAATGGCATCCTTGGTTATCTTAAATGGTCTCATCAACCACATAAATTTGTCATGCATCCTACTCAAAATAGGGGAAATGGATGCAATGTCCAAAGTACTTGTCCTGGATAGCCTTGTATTGAGGTTTGAGTTCAAAAGAATCATCTATTAACTAATTGTGATAGATATCCATTAGTTTGGATTCCACAAATTCCTCAATGTTTGCATGAATATATGCCCTAACATCTTCTACATGCAAAACCCCATGCAAAATGCTTGAAAAGGTGCCTAGGGGATCAACTTCTAGGGATTTGTAGGAATGTTTCTTGAATTTAGGATGCGGCCTATCAGTGATCTTCACAACATTCAGAGTAGCCATCTTTAAAAGGATTCAGAGAGAGGTTTTCAAGAGCAGAAAATACCTTTTACGCTTCTAGGGTTCATGATATGAGCCGGATCAGATTGCTAGAAGAATCAACTTCTGCAGTTGATCTTTGAGAGGATTGAGACAATTTTGTTGCAGAGCTCCTTTTCTCTTTTTCTCGAATGCAAATGTACAAATGATGAACAAAAGAACCCTTATATTTCTGTGCAAACCCTAATTTCACATTGTAATAAATGCACAACTTAAGGTGTTCTGGTTGCTTTGTTTTCCTTGTCCTGAGAGATTTTTGAGATCACTGAGATGCACTTAGAGCTATTCTTGGTGAATATTAGCAATCTATCTACCTTTCTCCAATCATTCCATTTATCCGTAGATCAAGATACCTCAAATTTGAATCATACCGCATCTAACTATGAAAATCCTATTCTTACTAGATCACTGTTAAACCGGATCAATCTTTGAAGATTGGCCTCTTCTAAACTTCTTGCAGATCTTTCATATATTTTACCAAGGCTTATTTAGATGTTTCTCTAGGAACCTTTCAATTTGCAACTTTTCATGTGCCAATTTCAGGCACCAATTGATTGGCTGGGGGAATTTGTTTTCCTTTTTGACTCCCCCTGAGCCAGAGCTCATTTATTTAGTTTCTGGAAGGAATATCAGCACCAGATTCTGGTGCGGATCCATCCTCAACATTTTTTGTACTCCTCTTCACCCAAATCTTGTTCATCTCCCTTTGAATTTCATCTGCATTCGCTTTTCCTTTTCCTTTGTCTTGGTTTTGATTATGATACACCAGACCCTTTTTGTCCTAATTCTTACTTCTGTAGAATTTGGCAATATCACCGGATCTATTGCAATTGTAGAAAATAATATTTCTTTGCATATTTGACTGGTATCCTCTAGATCTACATTGATTAGCCATATGTCCCATTCTATTGCATGCAAAGCATCTACCATTGAATGAATTGTTCATTTTCAACTTTCTACATTCATGAGATTTGTGACTATACCTTTTGCAGTTAAAACACTATCCGAAGAAGGATGAATTAGTCTGATTCATTCTTCTTCTGTATTGATTTGCTTTATGACCAAAGTTATTGCAATTGTGGCAGTATCCATTGAAGGATGGATATCTTTGAGTATTTGGTTGCCTTACCAGAGGTCTTCTAGGCCTATTTCTTAGATTTCCTGATCTAGAGTTCTTCTGACCAGAT
Organism: Cunninghamia lanceolata; assembly: GCA_027924645.1. NCBI lineage: Eukaryota > Viridiplantae > Streptophyta > Pinopsida > Cupressales > Cupressaceae > Cunninghamia > Cunninghamia lanceolata. Next base: position 3,122,916 of record BSBN01000892.1, read on the forward strand.
TCGGAGCTTTCACCTTTCTCATACCCCAAGCCTTGCTTGTCATCTACCCTCTTTTGGCTTTCAAGAAGAACTTCAAGTTGAGCAGAGCTTATCTTGAATTTCTCTTTATATTCATTTGCTGTTTGAAGATCCCTTTTAAGAGTGTCAATATGATTCTCAAGTTGTTCTTCATTATCTCTAGCTTCTTCAAGATTAGATCTAGATGCCTAATTATTCTATCCATTTTGTGACAGTCTTCTAATTTTTCCTTGAGAGATTTTCTTAGATCATCTTCAATTTTTCTTTTCTCTTCAATTTCTTGGGTGAATTTCATAATCCCTGATTCCGTTTCATGTCTTACCATAATGACCTCTTTTGATAGTTTCTCACATAACTTTTTTCTTCTCTTTTAGATCTTCATCAGTATTATTGGCTTCATTTTGACTTTCTAATTGTTGAAGTAGTTCATTTCTCTTTTTCATAGAGATACCCAGTTTCTCTTTTAGTTCACTGATGAAATCATCAGCCTGTTTGAGTCTTTCCTTCAAGTTATTGACTTCGGAGTGAGATTGCTCAAGATCATCTAGGGCAGACTGAAGCTGTTCCCTCATACCATACATATCCATTTAGATTCCCAGGTCTTCCTCAAGTTGTTAGGCTCTATTTGGAGGAACTTAGCTCTGAAACCAATTGTTGATAACTAAGAGGGCAGGGTGAATCAGTTATCTTTATTAATTTAACATTTTGTTCTTCTTTAATAGCTAGTGCAGCATCAAAACAAATAAGCATCCATAACCATGAAAGAAGAAACAAAATCAATACACATAACATAGTGATTTTGACGTGGAAAACCTTGTTAAGGGAAAAACCACAGGGTGACTAACCCAAAATTGTATTCTCTGTTAAAAGAATAGAAGTACAAAATGGCACTTGCCAATTAGGGCTCACTACCTACAAGATACTTGGACTGATGAGAAGCATCCACATATGCTGAGGTTCAATTCCGGTTTGGCTCAATACACTAATCTACTGCACTTCATTCTTCCTTTTCTTTGGTACTGTTGTCTTGTCACATACCAGACCTATATTACTACTTCCACACTACTCTCTGCTTTTCTTCACACTATTCCACACACACATATATTTTCACATCTAAATCAATCTGGTATATATATTTGCACCAAGGATTTCAACATCTTCCTAGTTAGCATCCAGAATACTCAATATTTTCCCAAACTCTGGTCTGTCAGATGAATCCTTGCTTATCAAGTGATGTGTATCAAAGAGATGCTTATATAAGTCATCAATCATGTTGGCCAATCATGAATGATCCCTTAAGAAACTTGATTACCATCAATATCTCATCTGGATTAAGGTCTGATGCTTTGTCGGTCAATTCTTCCTCAGCCTACTCTGCCAAACAAGAACCCAACACTTAGGTGCTCATATCTCTTCACTCTTTCATCACCGGAGGCTCAATCTCTAGAATATATCAGTCAAGGTACACCTCTTAACTTCCCCAAGTCCACACTTTGCTGAGATACTTCCTCTGAGAGATCCGGACCTAATTGTCAGACCTTGTTGCATGCTCTATTCTTGGTCACCGGACCAAAATACTCTTCAATCTTACTTTAGATATAGACACACCATGTCCTGCAAATGTGTGGGATGGACTTTGTTTCCATCAATGACAACACTTATGAAGCCACACAGTCTCTCTTTCCAATAGTCAACATGACATTAGCAGCATACAAACCATACAGATGCTGACATAAGTAGGTCATATGAATAGTCCCCTAAGGGGATGTTTTTAGCCCTTGGAGTGCTTTTTCTTGTGGGGGGATAACTTTTACCCATGGTATCAAATTTTTAACTTTTTATAGGTGTTATAAAGGTCTCTCCGAGTACTACATAGTGGTATAGGTTTGGTCATTTGATTTTTTTGTTTATGTCAAAATTTGGTGCCTGAAGCTAGTTATTGCTCTGGGATAATTAATTAGTCATAACTTTTTCATACATAATTAGATTTTTTATTTTAGATAGGTATTGGAGAGAATTTGTAGTGTACTACATAACAGATCATGTGTAGGATTTTAGTTCTATGTGTAGAGAGTGTTTTTTACTTGTTTGATCACTTGTGAGAGCCTAAGATTTGGGGTGTGATTATGAGAGCATTTAGATGAATTTTTGGGCACAAACTCATGGGAGTGTATAATGTTATGAGACCAACATCATGGTATAGTAGTTTTTTAGATTTGGTGTTTGCACATATAGGTTTATAGTTGTTTTTAGAGTTTGGACTTTGATGGATATAGGTACATAGGTAGTCTTCTAGTTTGAGGACATGATTGATACACATATGAGGTCCCAAGAGTCTCAATTTAGTGGGAGTTGAGTACACATACAATGATGATGATGATCATGCTATCATGGATATGAAGGTAAATTTAAGCATTACCATTATATGATCATGTATGTGGTTGATAGGTGTTGGCAAGAAGAGGGGTCACAGACTAAAGTTTTGAGCCTTGGTGTCCTGCTAGTAGTGTTTATACCCTAGTTATGATAGTGAGAGAATGCTTAGACCATTTTTGCTAAGGAATATGGTAATGTAGTAACTAAAAGTAATAGACAACACATTATACTAATTTTAACCATAAACGGAGTCATCCAAACCTTATATCTACCTTTATATTCATATATTCATTTGATATTACAATAGCAAGTATGTAACTTCTACTTTGTTTCCTATCTCTTCTAAAATACCCACTTCTTAAAACTACTTCCAATGGTTATGTGGAAAAGAGTGATCTAGTCTTAGGAGTTAAACTAGGTCAAACTCTCTTCTACAAACATTGAGACACAAACTGAGATTGGCTTCTACCCTTGAGGAAGAGCTAAACTACAAGGGCTCTTCCTCCTTGTTATATAGGTGAGTGTTAAACCAAATTCAACCAATCTAGTTAGGGCACAAGATCAAACCCTAATTGAGATAGATTGAGTGATAGATGATTGTCAGAAGAGAAATCATAGAAAATAAATAAACAATAGAGATTAGGGAATTCTGAACCTGCATATGGGAGCAGAAATGCCAAGGACCAAGGCTCTTGAGGTGCCCTAGGCCTTTTTTAGGGTTTGTAGAAACTATAAATTTCACTGGGTCTGTACCTACAATATATTTCTTCTCTTGGATTGATATCTCCCTAAACATGTTTCTCTAATCTGCATAGAAGAAAGAAGGGAAAAATGTTGTGTCTATATAGGAGCTTGCCTTAGTCAAGCCCTTGTTTTGGTATTCATACCTCATGGATAGCCAAGATTAGAAATAGATGTTGTGTGTGATCAAAAACCCTAAGTGTGAGTAGTAACATGCAAGATCTAACCAAATAATATCAAACCCTAATCCTATATGACTCAAGAAAATAGGAAGAAATGATACACAAGATGCCTTCACTCAAGGAACCTCACAACTTCACAACAAGTATGAAGATTCAAGAGAGGTTTGCTAAATAAGAAGGTGATGCAACCATACTCTTAGAGGGTATTCAAGCCAAACTCAAGTTAGTGTTTCCAACCCTTCTCCCAATCATGCAAAGTGTTTCAACCTGGAATAAATAAGATAGACTCAAGATCTCATCTTGTAGACTTCATACAAATCTTTCCAAGATCAAAGTAGAACTTCACTTGATAAAAAAATTGCAATAATTCAAATAGCATAGAGAGAATAACAATAGAGAGCTTTTCTACCTCTAGAAAACATATAGTTTCAAATGAAACAAGTCACTTTTATAGAAGGCTATAGAAAAGTGTAATTTTAATTAAAATGCTGACATAATGTACCAACAAGAAAATTTGAGTATAGGGTCAACCTAATCAACACTAAAGCTGACTTGTAGACTTAAACTACCTCCCTAAAAACTAGGGGGGACTAGGGCGCCTCGGGTGCCCCAAGCCCTCTAGGTAATTTAAGGCTCTAGCCCACACTTAATGTGGGGCTAACTCCAAATCTCAATTTATCTCTCAGGTTATGATGAAACTTTAATCAAAATCATGACATTTTCTATAAACATGGCCAAAATAGGGCTTTAAGGTGGACCAAAAAACAAAGTAGGCTTGGGATCACTAAAGGGAGGAGCTAAACATAGTGAAATTATGCCTACACAACAAGCGTACACAATTTATGACATAACACTGCTATTATATACATAGGATTACATTGGGGGCTTGTCCTTTACAAAAACATGTCTATTCCTATTAGGCCTAGTCATCCATATGCTCTGCATTCCATTTGTGGCCAATTGTGATGGCTTCTGATCCCTGTACTAGCTTCTGCCAACATCATCCCCCCTTTATAACCATGTATTGTCATCAAGACATGCAAGACTACTTTACTTTGTAGGCAAGATGTTCTTATATGTTGTCTCCAACTATGCAAATGTTGTACCCCATTGAGTAGATTTGTTTGATGTAGCACTTGGGTTTTTCTATGGGTCTAAACCAATGTTTTCATTGCCTCTGCAACATTGGTTGGGATATATATTTGTTGTACAATTTTCTTTGCTTCTCTTATTAGACCTGTCACATGGGCCAATCTTAGACTTACCACCTCCCCAGAGCTATTTGAAATTTGTCTTTATTCATCTCCCTCTGATCTTGCAATTCCCTAGAGCTGAGTATGCATTGTTTCCACTTGGGTCCTTACTATGCCAATTGCATCTTGAGTTGGGCCATATGTGCTTGCTACTTGTAAGATGTGTTCCTCCATCTGGTCTATTTGGTTTTTGAGGCCTTTTGTGAGTGTAGGCCATTGTAGAAAAAATGGTATAGAGTGTTGGTGTCATTAGTTATTTTTTTTGCAGAGTGTTGAGATATCTTTCCAATTATGTGTGTGTTACAGCACACTTCTTTCTTGCTTCATCCATTCTACCTTTTTCTATCTCTATTGTCACTTTGTTTCTAGTGGTGTGGCTTGGGTATCTATCTCTCCTCTAGGTTCCATCAATTAACATTTTCAATTGTTGCTCCAATGGTAATGATGTATCCCTTTGTAACTGGGACCTATCTTATTCTAAATTGCAGCTATGGTGTCCTCTCGCTACTATGCACTTTCCACATGTTATTTTAGTATCTCTTCTAGGATTGTGCTTTGGAAAATATCCCTTAATTGGGGATACTTGTGATCCTATTAAATATGGTTGCAATAGTTATAGTGTGGCTATTGGTTGTATCTATCTCTTTACACCAAAGATTCCTTAATGGGTTGGATACGGGAAGTTGTGGTGGAAGAAGAGGCCCTTGACAGAGACGGTTGTTGTTGCTGAGGTCCCTGTCCCTCTATCTGCTAGCTAGCTTGTGGGCTACCTTTGGAAGGTGTAGATTGTTTCTATTGACTCTTCTTCTATTCTTCAATTATTGCCTCATAATCCTACCTTGTGATAGAAACTATTTATTTTTAATCTTTCCTTTTGCCTCCTCATTTAAGCCCATTAATATATGCACCCTTTGTTTATTCCTCAGATCCTTTGCCTGTAGTTGTGTCAATTTTTCTTTCTGTGCAGTGGGGAGGCTTGGATCGATCTCCTCTAAGGTACACTTTCTTATTTCTTCCTCCAACAACATTTCTTTCTCTCTCTTTCCTCCTTATTACAGAGGCTAACTAATATGGGAAAATTTCAATGATATTTTCTAAGGTGTCTTCAAACACCCCTTTTGTGTCTTACCATTGCTCTATCAATGATTGATTTATCTCCATACCCACCTTATCATACATTTTGGCAGTCTATTTTGAGTATTCTCTTATTATTATTTATGGCTATTGTTAAGAGTTCAACATCCATAATGGTTTCCTCCTGAGGTTCTTCTGGTACCTCTCTTTCCACCATTGATTGTCTACTACTTCTTGTTGTATTTTTGTGGTAGTTGAGAGACTTCTTATACTTCTTCCTCCTCTATTTGTTTTCTTACTTCTTGTATCATTCTTCTCTTGACTCCTTGTTTTTTCCATGATTTCCATTTTTTCTCCACACTCATTTGCAACAGTATTTTCGATACCTCTTCTATAGAGGGATCTATTTGTAGAGGTTGTAGAGTGGATACATATGATTCTTGTGAGTATGTTCCCTTCTTTGTTTTAGCTTGTGATCTCAGGGTCCTTGATTTCAGTCCCTTTGATCTCCACACTTGTGGTGTAGTTGTTCTTTCTTGCAGTTGATCTTGGTGTGGGATACCCCATTTTTCATGTAATTTCTCTAATTGCTCCTCCACATTTTTCTTATGTTGTTTCTCCATGAACTCCTAGTATGTTCCAAATCTCTCTACAATTTTATACTTTGGTTGTTTGAGGAGATTCTTAGCATATGGTTATATGATCTTGTTTCTTATTTCATATGGAAGCCTAGGGATCCAAGAAATCATAGGTTCTATTGCTTCCATTAAGGTGAAATCCTTGTCTACTAGGAAGACTATGTCCTTGGCATACTTCTTCACCATCTCATATGATATCCCTTCTATTTTGCATTTTTTGTTGGAGGACCTTAAAGAACCCCCAATATGCGGTAGTTCATGTTATGTTGTTTGTGTCTTGAATTCCTAGATGTGGTACTTTATTTGTACATCTACCAGTATGTGTGTTTGCCATGCTTTTTTGGAGATAGATGGAAAGACATACATGAAATAGAATATGAGGCATTTGATGATAGTACCATATTAGAATTGGTTCTATGAGTTCTTGGTTTTATGTAGATTCTCCATTAGCTGTACTTGTGGAGGACCTCACACAATTCAAAATCTTTCCTCTCCACCACCATTTGATATGTAGTACGGATGATGGTGTTGGTTGCTAAATCTTCCTAGTTTGCATAGTATATTTTGTATGTTATTCCCATTATGGCATACGTCATTGCTAGATTTGTTATCTTTGGGACATTCAAACTTTGTCCATCATATGTGGCTTTAGTGAGCTCTATAATAGTTTTCATTTTTTATTGCCTTCTTTGATGGTAGCTCCACAGTAGTGCACAAGCCCATTTCCACTTGAATTGCTTGTTTTGTAATGTCATAGGGTTTGTCCAAGTAGATGAATTCATCATGAATTCTACTCAATATTATTCTAACCCATCCATGCTCTGTGGAGAAATCAGGGAAGTCCTTCCAAACATCCAGCTTCTTTTTCTCTATTTCTTGGTATTGTGGTAGCTATTGGGTTTAATCTAGTTGGAGTAGTGTTCTTCAAAGATCTTGAAATTTTGTGTGATCTATTTCTAATATTGGCACACCAATATTCTTCCTCACATCTTCTATGTATATCACATCGGTTGGGATGATGGAAAATCCCTGAGATGGGTAGACTTACATTTCCTTGTAGGGGAACTTCTTATATTTTGGGAAAGGCTTGTCAGTGACATTAACTAGAACAGGAGTCACCACTTTTTCTCTATATTTTAGTAGGGTTTTCTTTGTCAGAAAATATTTTTTGATCTCGTGAGAATACTTAGAGTGAAAATGGTGTTGGAGTCTCTATTGAGATATATCTTTTATAATTTCAATGGTGACATTTTGTAATAATTCCTTTTTTCTATTCATGTTTTTGGTGGGCTTTTTTAGCCATTAATAAAAAAGAGCACCTTTAGGCACCTAAAATCCATGACCATACACTAAAGAAGAAACCCTCATCTTTTCCAATGAAATAGTCATAGCCTTGCTTTTCACAGAAGTACCATTGCACTCAACAATGTACGCACAAATCTTCTATAATGTGCCAAATCTGAGTCCTTTAATGATTATCATAGCACCTCTAACCATCTAGCATCTTGCATAAAAAAAGACTACCTACACACTTGCATCTATTAGTTTTCTCATAGATAATAAATTTTACACTAACCCAAGGATATGAAACCCACCATTGATATTTTTTACTCTACCATGAGGAAATCTGATTTTAACTTTACCATGGCCAACAATATATAAATAAGAATCATCACCTAAGTACACCTTACCTCCATCAAATTCTTCATATTCAAAAAACCAATCTATATTAGGGGTCATATGGAAAGAGGCACCTAAGGCAATTAAACATGCATCATTACCTACATGAGTGGCCAAAGTTGCAATGAACACATCACCATCTTCCTTCTTGGACTTAAAATTAGAATCAAATTTCTTCTTTTTCTTCTATACACTCCTTACAGAAGTGTCCAGGCTTACCATAATTTCAGCAAATAACTTTGGACTTTCCAAGAGATTTGAATCTTCCCTTAGACTTGGATTTGTCATGCTTCTCTCTCTTCTTTCCTTTTTGTTTAGATCTTCCATGAACATTTACGGCATCTTTGCCATTGATGGATAACTTCCTCCTCATCTATTGAGAAAACAAAAATCCACAACATCTTCAACTTTCAAGACATTAGAAGCACTCCCAATAGCCATAACAAGAGAACCCCATGAATTAGGGAACTTAGAACAATGTAGGATATGACATCTCTCCTCCTAATCCATTTTTACACCAACTAATACCAATTGAGTCACCAATATATTTAAAGCTTCCATGTGTCTACAATTCATCCACCATCTTCCATTCTCAAGGAATACAACTTCTTCCTCAAGAAAATATTTTTCACTACATGTTTGTTTTGATATATCTCACCAAGTTTCTTTCATAGTTTTTTTTCATAGAGTACTCTTATTTGACATTGATTAAAATAGAATTTTCTAGGAATCTGCCCTTTGATTTACGATACATAACATCATATTGAGAAAACAGTAGAATTTGTAGACCTTGAAACATTCTCATCAACAACATCCCATGGGTCTCAATCTATCAATAGATCTTCCATAGTTAGCTTCCACATCTCAAAGTTCTTAACAGAAAATTTCTCTACCTCTATTCTCCTTGATGTGCTTGCCTTCTGAAAAGTATTGCAACAAGACCAAAAAGTATCTTCTGCACAAGATCCCTCTCAAACCTAGATTAGTTCAAAAAACCCAACAACCCACAATTAAAACTAAAGGTGATCAAGCTTTGATACCATTTGTAAGGAAGCTAAGGTAGAAAAACAACTTCCTACACTAATCTTGAGAGGAGGGTTATGCAAAACTTTTCAGATCTCTATAAAATTTATATAAATTATAAAAATGAACATAAATAGAAATCATACCACAACACAATGATTTACATGGGGGAAAACTCTTTTAGAAGAAAAAACCTACACTCCAAAAGCAACTCAATATATTATTCAAAATATAAACAAGGTTACAATATACTAACAAATTTCATAGAAGTGTCACCAACTAGAGATCTAGAGAAAACTCAACATCTATAATACTCTCGCACACAACCTTCATCTCATGTACCTAATATGTGGAAGTTTCAATACATGAAACTGTCAAATGGTAATTACAAAACCATGAGATAAAACCACACAAATGTGGCAAACAAATTCTTAGGGTTTTATTATCTCCAATCACAAATGCCTTATGATGTGTTAAAACATTCATCAACATGTGCAAATTCCCCTTATATCTCTTTTCTATGTCTAATTTACATTTTTTACATTTTCCAGAGGCCCAACTTCTAGAGGCCATAACTTTTGATCCAGGAGGTCAATTGTTCCATTTTTAAAATTGAAGAGCTCAAAAACATTTACACATTAGGCACCCCATAGGTAATGTTGAACAACTTGAAAATTTTATTTTGACAAAAAACCAACCCTATAGCCCATAAATTGCATTTATTCAAATTGATAACTGAAAAATCACACATTTTGTAATTGTAACATTCAGACACCTTTCCTAATAGTTCTTATGTGTTTACTTCATTAGGTGGTTCAATTAGTTGGATGAGTAAGTGACAGGTTGTGGTTTGTTTGTCCACTATTGAGGGTACGTATATGGTAGCTACTCATGCTTGCAAAGAATCCATTTGGCTTAAGAGATTATGTTTAGGAATTAGAATAAAATATGGTACAATGATAATTTATTTTGATACTCAAAGTGTGAATTTCCTAGCTAAGAACCTAATTTTTCATACCAAGACCAAGCATATTGATGTATAATATCATTTTGTGAGAGATGTGGGTGGGAATGGTAGGGTGTAGTTGGTTAAGGTAAAAACATTGATGAATATTGCAGATTCACTTGCTAAGCCTATGAGCATAGAGAAGTTTAGATGTTGTTTGGAATCTATGGGCCTTTCAACCCCTAGCAATTAGATAATGGTGTTGATACTTCTCTTTTTCTCTTGCCTAGTGTTCAACAAGAGGAAGAATGTTGGGAAAAGAGTCTCAATCTTGTGATTATAAAATGTGAAAACATTTGGGTTATAAAAATGAATAAACTCATCTTTTGGGCTGTAGATTTGGTTTAAGGATAAAATAATTTCTACAAGTTACTTGAAATTAATTCTAGGGGTTCCTAGTGTGTAGATCACTTTGAGATCCATAATTTAAAAATGGGCTCAATCGACCACCCAGATCAAAAGTTACATGGTCTCTAGAAGCTAGGCCTCTCGCATTGAAAAATGTAAACACATGTTGGACATGGAAAAGAGATGTAAGGGGGATTTACACATATTTACAAACTTAGGATGTGTGTTATGACACATCATAAGACATCTTTGATTGGAGATAATGAAACCCTAAGGATTTGGGTGCCACTTTTAGGTGATTTTACCTCATGCTTTTCTAATTACCATTTGATGGTTTCATGTATTGTATCTCCTATATATTAGGTATTTGAGGTGGAGGTTGTTTGTGATAATCTTACAAATATTGTTAAGCTACCTCTAGATCTTTTGTTGGTAATACTACTATGAAGGCTTACTCTGCAATCATATTGTAATCTTCTAAAGTTTTTTGAATAATATATTAGGCTACTTTTGGAGTGGTCTTTTTCTCTCGAAAGGGTTTTCCCCACATAAATCACTATATTTTTTATGATTACTATTTATGGTTATTTCTGTATAGTTTCTATAATTGTTGTATATATTTTAAAAGTTTTACATAGTCCTCCTCTCAAGATTAGTGTAGGAAGTTGTTCTACTACTTTAGCTTCCTTACAAATAGGAATTCTTCCTATTACTACTATAATTCAATATCGAAAAATGAATTTAAATCTACTATGGACTCTATTCCATTAATTAAACACAAAATATTCAAGAGTTTTATTTCCCCTACATTATAACAATTTATATAATATTAATATTTTATTGTTTATGGTAGCTTTTTCTATCTCTTTCTTGGATGGAACAATATTTTGTATATCATCCATTCTTAGTCTTAAAATTACAATCCTAATGCAATCTAGGAATAATCTTTGACCTTAGCCATCCTTTATGCTTGTAGACACACTAAGACAAGGTCAATAAAGGGATCGGTTTAGGAAATGAATCCTCTTTACTATAATTCAATTAATCTTAGTTTCGTTTTAGTGGACCATGATCACAAGAAATATTGGATATGTATAACTAAATTTAAGAGGGATCAAACTCTACTAGGTTTCATCCCCAAGTGTAAGTTTCTTTTCTTAGAGGCCAATCCAAATATCAAGACTACTTGTCCACTCAACCACCATCATAGTAGGATATTCATGCTCATAGGAGCATCAATGTAATGCATGGCAACCAACAATCTCTACAACCAAATGATTAACACTAGCCTCTTCCACTTAGCTATTCTACAACCCAAACTCACTAGATTTAACTAGCACACACACAAGCATGTACACGTATAGACACACACAACTCTCTAAATATCAAAGTTAAAACTACATTCATTATGTAGTATAGGTGATCTATAGAAACTATGATTGGCCCAATAATAGGTGAAGAAGGAAACACATTGATAAAACAAGGAAACACTAGCCAACCTTTAACTAAGATATCATCCATCCTATAAACTCCTTGGTAAATAAGGAAATATTTTATCTCTACCAAGATAACCATTGTCTAGCTTCCAGATTCATAAGAATGACCATCATCCAACTTTAAACACAAATGACCATGGAGCTCGAATCTCTACAGAATGTTTGTTATACAACTCCACCAATGGTTTAAGGTTTATTAATAATTTATTCCATGGAGTGTTCCTCGTCACTAATTCAAATGCATACTATTCAAGAAGAGATCATACTCAAACATGAGGACCACAATTCACACTTGACACCATGAGATTCACAAATACACAAACACAAACTGATATATTCTCACATTAACCACATAGGCTTTAATCAAGTCATATACCCACACAAATTAACAACCTTGAGTTTCATCTTAGGCATATACCTTAGCAAATCTTCCTCAAATTACGGTGTCCTTTGATACTATTCACTTAATATGACCTTCTCACGAGTATTCATAGATTTAATATCCTTCATCAAGGGTTTCTTCTATTATTTATATATTCTTTTATGCACTTTCTCTTCAATCTTATTAGGTAGTTTATTTATTTTTTAGAAAAATCATACTGAATTTTTCTACCATCATGACATCTGACTATATTTACTAAAGGTACATTATCTTAGAATTTTATTTAAGGAACTTTCTTTAGGCAATTAAATCACTAATCTTGTCATCGTGGTTGATACTTAGTTGCGAGTTTCTCCCCTATTGGCACTCATGCACTATCAACATACATTTGGTAGAGATTCTTGTGAACCCATATAAACCCTCATCTACTTGGTTGGTGTGTCCATGTGAGTGGTCATCAAGACACTTAAACAATTTGTCATGACATCATATTTGTAAAATAATTCAAGTAATTCTAATTCAAATTAAATAAAGCATTGGTCGATAGATATTAAATGTAAATAATTTTTTTTGAAACCTCTGCCATCAAAAATATGTTATCCCAAGTCTTCTACATGATACAATTACAATCAAGACTCTAGTTTTAGAAACAAGACCAAAATCCTTAATTCATGATCAGCCAACTTATTACTCGTAACAAAATTATATTACCATCCTTCCTCAAGAAACATGTATGTGATATCATGATCATTCATCAATGCAGAACACAATCTTTAAAAGAATTTCTTGACATTCGGTTATAAGGTCCTTAGGATTCTGTCTGATTACTAGGCTTTACAAAAGTTAAGAATCACGGAGTATTACAATGCACTATCTTTCAATTCTTTTTATAATAGCTATTATTAAACATCAACATTAATTTCAAACTTTAATTAATATTTTATATATCCATTTTGTCCTGCATTTTTATCAATTAGTACATATACTTACCATACTCTACAAAAACTAATGAAAATTAAGACAATTATCATTTGAAGTTATAATTTAAAAGTATAATCATTTAAAAGGTGGAAATTTAATTTGTTTACTTAAATTGGTGAAGATAATTATATGTTATTTAATGATGGTATATAATTCCTTGACATTAAATTATTTTTAAACACTTTTTACATATATATTTTGAAAAAATAAATCTAATAACAAGATAATCAAATTATTTTAAATATATTTAAAATCACATTCCTATTAAATCCTATATCTTTAAAAATTGTACATCTTTAAATTATTTCTACAAGTATAAAATCCTTATTCTTTATCTACTGCATACTCAGATAGATTTAGGGAGAGTCGTTGGCTAACTAGAAGCCCGAGACGTTTTCCTCATAAACCTTTAGTAATTTCTGTGTTCAGCTGTGTTGTATAAGTTTGGTGGTTGTTTTCAATAGGAAAAAAATTCACCATGAGTTTCACTCCTCTTCTTCGTATTCTTCTATTTTAAATCTAATGTAGTAGCTTGTTATATTTTTTGAATACATTGCGGTCAAAACACATTTAAGTTATGAATCTAGTAATAGTTATGTTGATCCGATGTAAAATAGCTTAAACAACTCCCACATTTTCTGTAATTGACTTTTATCCTAAAAAATGCTTGGATATTCAAAGCTATTAAGAATCTGTATCCATCTTAAAATAACAAGCACTCAATATGAATCATTATTTACTGATTTTATTGCAACATTGACACTTTGACACTTTAATTTTAAATGTTTCACTCGAAATTTATTTTTGGGTTCATTCCATGTTCAACCCATTTATAATATGCAGTAAGGCAATCACAAGAAGTTCCAAAGGCACAAAAATCTGCCATGACAAATATTGCTAATCATTTGTGCTACACCATCATAGATTTGACTATAATTTTTTGACAGCCCCGTTAGCTTATTGATACAATATTTCTACAGTCCATGTTATTGAAATTAAGGAAACTTATTATGTGAATGTTTTCTACATCATAGTTATATGAAGAAGTATTGATGATTTCAGCCACCTTAGTATTATATATAGTAATCTGTTTTTAACTTTCTTAATAATAGAATTTGAGAAAGTGGACAATCACTTTGGCCAATAAAAATAAGGTAAATATTTACCACTTTTTGTTGTGAATGAGGTGTAAAATTGCTATTGAATGTTTGACCGTTGAAGTGGATAATATTTAAATAAAATGTGTAAGGTGTCAATTTTGTATGTTATTCATATTAACTTAATATAACTTGTAAATTCGTCTATTCATCCTACCCAACTTCAAGAAACAGTGAAAATAAATAGTATAGAACTTGACTATAATGAAAATATGAATATCGTGGACAGCTTCGATTCAATCAATTTAAACAGCATAAAAACAGCGAAAACCAATACCAGACAACATGAATACAATGGAAATAATCACATACAAGTAGAACACAATGAAAGGCCATAGAAACGGTAAGTAAGAAATATGAGAGCTTGTATTATCTCAATTATTTATTGATGACCATGCTCAATACTCAAGAGCTACTTTATATCATAACCTATATATCATATGTAATTATAGAATTCAACCCATATAAAAGATTATGGGGATAGAGAATTTATTGTTAGCCTCTCTTTGTATCTCGAACTCTTTGAGTTTATTCTGTTCCCTAATACATGTCTATCATTCAGTCAGAGTATAGCTCAGTTTAAAACCGGGGCCATCCCAGGGCCTGCAAGACCAATCATCATCAACGGTTAGCAACTAAACAAGTATTGATAAAAACATAAACAATTTTTTCAAAATAACAGATATGGGGAAGGTGATAAAATTTACATGTAATAGATGGAAGGCCACACTTTGAAGGAAGAGCTGTGACTGTTCTGACTGCATTACAGATGCAAGATGAACTAGTAATTTTGAGGGCACTGCAGCATTCAGTAGTTGGTGCGGATACAGTGCCATTCCCTCCTATTGCTGGGGTGCAAGAAGCCAGATCCTCCAAGTAATCTAAACAGGTTTGGGCTTCTGCAAAACTGTAAGATAGCAGTAATATGGCTGCCAACAGTCCCACTGTAATTTTGCTTGATGATGCCATCTTTAACTGCAATAATGAGAAGAAAATACAATGAAAGAGATTATTTGATGATTGGGATGATTCCTTGTCTCTGGGTTTATATAGCTCTTTTGTATACTAACAAGATGAATAGAATAATTATTTTTCAAGGGGTGGTGTTAGCGGCATGGATGAACTGTCTACCACATGAAAATGACGCTTCAGTTTCAATATTGATTCACGTTTGAAGCATGAGAGAATAAATGTTTTGAATGCACTTATTAAGAAGCTCACAAATGTCGTGGAAGTGTAGTCTCTATCGCAATATTTTTTCTCATTAAAATTTGAAAGCATACCTTAGGTAGTCATTACAGCTTGGGGCCTTATCTAATTCCACAATGGGTAAGACATATGTTTCGTTGTTTAACGGTTTTTAAATTATTTAAAGTCCATAGAAAATTATTTTCTTCTCTAACCACGCTATGGAATAATTTCTGTCCAATAGGAAATTATAGTAAATAAGTCATTTTCCCTTACTATTAAACCTTGTATACCATATTGCTCTAGCATCTAGTTTAGATCTCTATAACCCCATGTTCCTATGTGGTTGTTTAAATTATTTTTCTGCTTAAAATTAAGCAGTTGGAGTTGCCCCATAGAAATTTACAATTATGGGAAAGAATAATATAGAATCTTTCTCTATTTTTGTGGAGCAGCTACTGTTTAGGAATTGTTGTGGAAAAAAAGGGGGGGCAGGAAATAAGCAGCCACTTCATAATGAAAAATATGCCATGTGGCTGCATATATTTCCTTCCCACCTCTTTTTTTTTTTTTTTTTTTTAAATTCTTCTAAATTAACATAATTAAGATAGTTTGGAAATAAGCAGCCACTTCATAATGAAAAATATGCCATGTGGCTGCATATATTTCCTTCCCTCCTTTTTTTTTTTTTAAAAAAAAAAATTCTTCTAAATTAACATAATTAAGATAGTTTATTTTTTATTTTTTATATAGTAGAAACTACAAATTAAGATAATTGCTGAAGATAAGCAGAAAAATAAAATATTCATGTGATCACTAGCTCCACAAATATCTCCTAAAAAACTTGAGCAGTAGCTGCTAGCCAAAATATGCTAAGCAGTAGCATGAGACATGCCCTAAACAATCAATTATAAGATATTTTCAAGTTTGCCCGAAGAGTTCATTTTCTTTCCAATTAGAGGCAGAATTGCCTAGTTTACCTACTTTGTTCTCTACATGGTAAACTCCGCTCCCACAATCGAGGGCATATCCTTGCCATCCATTTTGTACTTTCCTTTTGAAATCAATAGACAAATATTGATAAGACCAATGTCTATCAATTTACACTTATACCTGTTATGTATTAGAACTAATGTCTATTGATTGTTTATTTGGGGACTTAAATGTCTAATTGTTAATATATTGGTTGTTTAAGTGTTGAATTTAGTTAACACAAATAATTATTGTGTTGACTATGTTGGAATAGCCAATGATTCTTTGTAACACTTGATATTCACTCTCACAATATAGAAATTGATAAATAGAGATAAACATCAATGGTATTGATGAACCTAATTTGAGCATAAACATATATTAATCTCACTTAAAAATTTATATGAGAAAGCCTCATTATATAGGCATAGAAGAGGGAATCCACCTTGCATGTGGATTGACAAGTGCTCCATGATGTGGCACAAACAAGTACATAAGTGTCCTATAAGGTGCCAACCTTTGGACCACTTAGAATGTGCAAACCAACAACTTATTTGACCAAGTCATCAACCTTAGTGACAAGTGTAGAATGATGACAAAGGTGACATTTGAGGTGAGATGGAAAGTTTTCCAACATCAAAAGATATGCACATGAAGTTTATGCTAGAAACATAAGCATGATGATTGATAAGGGGTAAATCATAAAACACACAATAACATAAATTGCACACAGAAAATAGAACGATATTTTATTAATATGGGCAAAACATTACATTACAGAAGCTCAAATACAATCAAAGGATGAATCCCCTATAAGCTACAACACATTACAGCTTCCTCTCTCAAGACTCTAGAATCTTCAGCATTCTGTAACCCCAAATCAACTAGGGTTTCTATTTTCCCACCATTTCTTGACTCTACACCTTCCCCCTTAACTCTACCCCCAAGGGTTCCCAAAAATAGTCATATATATCCCTTTTTGGTGGCCACCAGCTTAATTTTGAAATTTGCATCTCCCTCCAAAAATAGGTCAACTTCGCGGGGCCATAACTTTCAATTCGACCATTGGATTTTCAATTATAATACCTTTTCAGAAAGCTCTTGAAAAGACAATGGTGCATAAGTAGTACCAAAAGGTAGACTGTCTGGGTTTCCCACCAAATTTCAGGCCCATCTGGAGTCTCTAAGTGCCTCAAATTTTACTTTGAATATTTCAATAGGATTTTTAGAATTTGAAATTTTCATATCTCACAAATGATAAATAATATTGAAGTGATTTCATCACCATTAGCTTCAATTCACCATACTAGAGGTCTGTGTAAGATTTTGTATCCAACCATGCACAATTGCAGACTTACTAAAAATAGTAACCCTGCCAAATTTAGCCCTTATTGAAAAGAAACAACATTTTTGTTTGGTTGATGCAAGATTGCTCTTACTCCCTGGATGCTCCTGCGTCAGACACCCGAGGTAATTTGAAAAGTGACCCTATCACTTTTCATGAGTTAGAGGGAAACCAAAATGGTTAAACTTGGTCTCAGATAACCGTGATGAATCTTCAACAGGCCTTCCTTTCCATTTCACTAAGTATTTTGTATACTGCCTGTTTCTTGTACTCTTACCCACATGGCTATCCAGAATCGCTTCTATCTCCTCCGTTGAAGTAGATGTTGGAATACTTCACTGTTCTTCTATTGGTTCGTCCTCTGTTCCACCTTCATGATATTTTGATAAATCAACAATGTTGAAAACAGGGGAAATGTTGATCTCACTCGGCAGCTTTACCTCATATGCATTTCCTAAATCATGTTTCTTCAAAATTCTGCATGGTCCAAATTTCTTCATTTTTAGCTTGTTGTATGTTCTAATTGGGAACCTTTCTTTTCTCAAGTGAACCATGACTTCATCTCCTACCTGGAATTCCATATATCTCCTCTTCTAATCCGCCTTAGCCTTATACTGAATATTCATCTTATAAATGTGCTTTTTGACTTCTTCATGCAAATTCTTCATGTGTTCTGCAAAGTCTTCAGCCTCAGCACTTGTTTTTTCTCCTTTGTCAAGATTCCTTAACTCTAAAACATTTCTTGGACTATTCCCACATACAATCTGGAATGGTGATTTACCAGTACTCCTATTGACAGAATTGTTGTAAGTAAATTCTGCATATGGTAAAATCAAATCCCATCCCTTGGGCTTATCTCCTACTAAGCATCATAGTAGGTTACCCAAACTCCTATTCACCACTTCGGTCTGTCCATCAGTCTGTGGATGGTGTGCAGAACTGAACTTCAAATCTGTCTCCAACTTCTTCCACAATGTCCTCCAAAAATAACCAACAAACTTGCTATCTCAATCTGAAACTATGCTCTTTGGTAGACCTTGTAATCTCACCACCTCCCTGAAAAATAACTCTGCAATATGAATAGCATCATTAGTCTTCTTGCAATGAATAACATGGGCCATTTTTGAGAATCTGTCCACCACCACAAAAATGGAATCATGTCCTCTCTGTATCCTTGGTAAACAACAACAAAATCCATACTAATATCATCCCATCGCTTCTCTGGTATAGGTAATGGCTAATATAACCCTATATTCTGACTTGTTCTTTTTGCCATCTAACATACTCTGCAACTCTGCACAAATTCCTCACATCTTGCTGCAATTTTGGCCAGTAAAAATGTTCACCAGCAATAGCAATGGTCTTATCTCGACCAAAGTGTCTAGCTAATCCTCCACTATGCTTCTCCTTAATCAGATTCTCTCTCATGGAACTCCTCAGAATGCACAAATGGCTTCCTCTAAACAACATGCCATCTTGGATTATGAAATCCAACCATTTTGTCCTATCCAAAGTAATAGGTTCCAGACAAGCTTTCCAGGCCTCTACAAAATCTGGATCTTCAGGATACAAACATTTGAGATCATCAAACCCAACAACCTTTATCTTCATTTCTGTCAACAAATTTTGCCTTCTACTCAAGGCATGTACAACTCTGTTGGACTTCCCACTCCTGTGCTTCAAAACAAAAGTATAACTCTGCAAAAATTTGACCCATTTTAAGTGCCTTTGATTTAACTTTCCTTGACTATACAGATACTCCAAAGCTTGATGATCAGTATATAAAACAAACTCTTTTGGCAACAAATAATGTCTCCATTTCTTCAAAGCTTGAACTATTGCATAAAACTCCTGATCATAAACAAAACATTTTTTCTTGGCATCATTAAGCTTCTCACTAGAATAGGTAATGGGCTTACCTTCTTGACTTAGAATAGCTCCTATACAACTACCACCAGCATCACAATCTACCTGAAATACCTTATTGAAATCTAGAAGTACCAAAACAGGTTGTTCTATGACTTTCTGCTTCAATGTATCAAAGCTCTTGTCTCCTCCTTTAATCCATCTAAACTCTTTTCTATCCCCTCTCATTGTCTTAGTTAGGGGTGCACAAATGCTACTAAAATTCCTGATAAACTTTCTATAAAAACTTGCCAAACCATGAAAAGATCTTACCTTGGAAGCACTCCTTAGTGTAGGCCATTCAATAATAGCCCTCACCTTCTCTGGGTCCATCTTAAGACCTTCCTCTAAGACAACAAATCCCAGGTACACCAACTCCTTCTTTGTAAAACTACATTTCTTCATATTGATCAACAACTTCTCCTCCCTTAGCTTCTCCAAAACTCTTCTAATATGCATCATATGCTCATCCCATGTCTTACTGAAAAATTAAAATATCATCTAAATAAACAATAACAAAACTTCCCAAAACTTCTTTCAATACTTCATTCATGAGCCACATGAATGTGCTCAGTTCATTGGTTAGCCCAAATGGCATGACTAACAACTCATACAAACCTTCCTTTGTCTTGAAGGCTGTCTTCCACTCATCTCCTTCTCTGATACGGATCTGGTGATACCCACTCTTCAGGTCAATCTTTTTGAAGTACTTGGCTCCACTCAAATAGTCCATTATGTCATCCATTCTTGGCAATGGAAACCTATACTTGATCATGATCTTATTGATGGCCCGATAATTTGTACATATTCTTTATTCTCCATCTTTCTTTGGTGCTAGTACTGTAGGTACCGCACATGGACTTAAGCTCTCCCTTATTAGTCCCTTCCTTAACAGCTCTTAAACTTGTCTGTTCAGCTCTTCACTCTCTGTAGGAGTCATTCTGTGGGCTGCCTTATTCAGTAAACTAGCTCCTGGTATTAAATCCATTTGGTGACTTATCTTCTTCGCCGGTGGTAAACCTTCTGGTACATTATCAAAGATAATATCCTAAAATTCTTCCAACATATCTGAGACTTTTGCTAGTACATCTTCACATTTCTCTTGACTAATCTTAGGAATCAATGCAAAGCAATGATGCTTATGCTTCATACCCTCCAAAAAATTTTTACCATCTACCAAGCAAATTCTAGTAGTACTACATACCTTTTCTTCCACCTCCTTCAAGGGCTTCAATTTATGACAAACTCCATCCTTTGTTAGGGAATATGTGTTTGCATGGCCATCATGGATAGCGTGCCTATCATACTGCCACGACCTCTCCAACAACATATGACATGTGTCCATTGGTATGATATCACACAGCATCTCATCATGGTAGTCTCCAATCTTGAAGTTCACTAAACACTGCTCATTGACCAAAGCTCTATGGTCCTTCTGTAACCATGCAATCCAATATGGATGTGGATGCTTTCTTCCTCTCAACTTCAACTTGTCAACCATCTCCTCTGAAACAAGATTATCAGTGCTCCCACTATCAATAATAATATCACAACACTTACCTTCACATTTGCAGCTTGTGCGGAATAAACTTTTCCTCTGATTGGGTTCTTTCTCCTCATTCAACAAAGTTCTTATGACAACTAGGGTTTCTCCCCTTTTAGCATCTTTAGAACACTTAGACTGCGCATCTTCATCTACATGTGCAACTCGTGCATTACCTTCTAGTATTCTATTTATCCTTCCTTGATGTTGCGGACACTCGTATGCTCGATGCCCATCTTCTCCACATTGGAAATAGGTTCCTTTAAAACATCCTCTTCCAGGTCTTTGCTCACCATTGTTCTGGTCACGAGGGCGGTAGGTATTATCTCCTCTCTAATTTTGACTGGTGCTAGCTTCTTCACTTTTCTTTGAATCTTCATTTTGGCCCCCATAAGGTCTTCCACTAGTCCTTCCACCTTTACCTCTTCCCCTTTGCTTGCTCTCAAATCTTTTATTCAGCTTCTCTTCCAACTTCAGGGAAAACTAGTATGCATCTTCTATGGTGGTCATTCTGACCAGGCTCAGCTCCTCTTGAATGCTCAGCCTCAACCCATTAATGTAACGGGCTACCTTCTCCTTGTTGGGCTCTGCATGACCTATCCTGATAGTAATTTTATAAAACTCTTATGTATACTCCTTAATAGACTTGTTGCCTTGCTCCAATCCTTGCATCTTCTTCAACAACTCCATCTCATAGTCCACAGGAATGAACTGCTTCTTCAGTTTCTCCACCATCTGATCCCATTTGGTGATCTTTCCTTTTCCTCTTCTATTCCTTTCTAACTAGACCTCCTTCCACCAAATACTGGCATGGCCCTTCAATTTTATTTTTGCAAACTTGACTCAATCTGGGTCTTCCACATCTTTATACTCAAAATATTCCTCCATGTCATTGATCTAATCAATAAGCTATTCTAGATTCAAATCTCTAGAATATGTAGAAACTTCGATCCCAGGCCTCTTTCCAATCTTAGAAATGACCCTCAACAACTTCAATTTTGCAGGATCTCCTGCAGCTTCTTGTTCTTCCTCAGATAGCTCCTCTTCTGCTTCATCCTCACTTTATTCTTTTGATCTTGACTCAAACCCTCTTCGCAACTCCTCTTGCAATGCATTGATTTGTCCTTCCAAGGCTCTAAAACCCTCTTCTGTCAAAGCATTCCTGCCAATATGATTTCTTCATGGAGGCATCTTGATCTCTGGAAAAAATCCACAACCTCAGGTCCTGGTACAAACTACCTCATGGTCGGTGATCTATCTACACACTCAGGAACCTGGCTCTGATACCACTTGATGAAGGGGGTAAATCATAAAACAAACAATAATAGAAATTGCACATAGAAAGTAGAATGATATTTTATTAATATGGCCAAAACATTACATTATAGAAGCTCAAATACAATCAGAGGATGAATCCCCTACAGGCTGCAACACATTACAGCTCCCTCTCTCAAGACTCTAGAATCTTCAACCTTCTGTAACCCCAAATCAACTAGGGTTTCTATTTTCCTACCATTTCTTGACTCTACACCTTCCCCCTTAACTCTACCCCCAAGGGTTCCCAAAAATGGTCATATATAGCCCTTTTTGGTGGCCACCAACTTAATTTCAAAATTTGCATCTCCCTCCAAAAATAGGTCAACTTCGTGGGGCCATAACTTTTGATCTGACTGTTGGATTTTCAATTATAATACATTTTCAGAAAAATCTCGAAAAGTCGATGGTACACAAGCAATACTGAAAGGTAAACTACTTGGGTTTCCCACCAAATTTTGGGCCCATCTGGAGCCTCTAAGTGCCTCAAATTTAACTTTGAATATTTCGATAGGATTTTTAGAATTTGAAATTTTAATATCTCACAAATGACAAATGATATTGAAGTGATTTCTTCACCATTAGCTTCAATTCGCCATTCTAGAGGTCTATGTAAGATTTTGTATCCAACCGTACATAATTGCAAACTTACTAAAAATAGTAACCCTACCAAATTTAGCGCTTATTGAAAAGAAACAACAATTTTTTTTCTGGTTGATGCAAGATTACTGTTACACCCTGGATGCTCCTGCATTAATGATGAAGAGAATGATGTCCATAGTAGTAAGCAGTGTTGTCATTGATGGTAACATAGGGTAAAGACATAGTGGTGTTGGTCTGAAGAGGTTTAGTAAGGTATACAAGAATAGTTGTGTTGGTCTATTAAGTATGATACCCTAAGTATTGGTCTAGAGAAGCTACTAAGTGTAGTATGATGAAGATTACACCCAAGCATGATATGTCCTCATTTTGGTGCTCCATAGTTAGGTATAATATGTTGAAGGTTTTCCTAAGGCATTTACTGAACATAAACTATGACAGCGAGATAGTTCTTCAGTTCGCATGTCTCCACTATAAAGAGTTTTTCTCTGAGGTTGTAAGGTGATGATGGTGGATACCAAGGGAGTCTAAATCCAAATATTTAGGTCTTGAAATCCTTCAAAGTGGAAGATAGAGTTGATAGAGTACCACACTATGTAATGACAGTGCTAGTGACAGATTGGATTGCTCTGCAATCCACCATAGATGAATATCTTGCCATGCAGTTTTGAGGAAGAGATTGTGTATGTCAGAGGTGTGTATGATTCATATGGTAAGCATTTTGGTGGTCTACACATTGTATTTTGAACTAGCAGTTAGTTCATGCTATTGTTGCTTCACCAGTTGGGCCGACCTGAAGGTGTTCAGGTTGTGCGGAGATAAGACATGTATGAAATAATGTCATAGGAATAATTATAGGTGGTGCCAACCTATATGAATGTGCCAAATTCTTTGGTTCTCTTTGCAAAGTGTATTGGATTGTGTTTTGGGCCGACAAGACAAGAAGTCACACGGTACATATGTTGTCTTGACCTAATTGATGTTTTTTTTTAGTGCAGTATTTATACAAGACTGAATTCTTGTATGAAGTGTGAGAGTGAAGTCAAGGTGTGGAGTGAGCATGTGTGAGTGAAATCTGATGTAAAGAAAGATTAGTTGAAGTTGTCATGAAGATGAAGTGTGCAAAGTCAATATTCTGAGATTCAGTGGAACAATATCTCTAGTATAAGTTAGATGCATTATTAGTAGTTCATTTTTTGGTAGTGAGCCGTCCCTTCTTTTATCTCTTTCTATTCAGGATGGTTCAGTCCTTAGGTAGTGAGAATTCTCTATTATGGATAGTGAGTCATTTTGGTAGTGAGCCTAATTGTAATCGGTATTGTTATTCATATATATATGTGAGCTAATCCTCACTGTGGTTTTTCCTTTTTTAGGTTTTCCACGTAAAAATCTTGTGTTCATATGTTATGTGCTTTAATGGTTGAATTCATGCTTTTCTTTCTTACTGCAATTTAAATGTGGCATGTGGAATGAATGTTTAAATGCTTAAGTGGCTTTAGAGAATACTAAATCACCCTCCCCTCTTAGTATTCTAGGTGCTCAACAATTGGTATTAGAGCATGGTTTCTTGGAAGAAGCTTAATTGCTTGAGGAGGATCTTGAGGTGTGAACACATGGCTCCTAGGAGATATCCAACTCCTCGAAAAGAAATCCCTATTGTTGAATTTACTAAAGAAGACTACATAGTTGACATGAATGGAGAACTTCAATCAGCCCTTGAAGACCTTGAAAAAGCTCTTGTAAGAACAGAGATTTGGAAGAGAATGTTAAGGAAGCAGATCAGTGCATAAAAAAGTTGAGGGAACAAAACAAGAAATTCAAAGAAAGATAAAAAGAAGTAAATAAATAGATCAATCAATCAAATGAGACAATCACTAGTCTGAAAATACAAATTGAGAAAGGAAAAACAATTAAAGAATGCCTAAATGAAAAACTGAAAGACAAATCCGAAGAATGCTCAAGGCTTGAACAAGAAATAGTGATCTTAAAGACAGAACTTGAAAAGGCAAAAATTCATGAAGACAAATTCAAGAAGAGCTCCATATTGCTTGATGAAATGATTGCAAATCAAAAGGCTGCTAAGGACTTCAAAGAAGGATTAGGATTTGAAAAGGGTGAAAGTTTAAAGATGAATTAGACTTCAAGCAATGCTGGAAAGAAAAATAACTACCGAAAGAAGGCTTCTATCAAGAAAGGTAATAATAGATAGGTCCAGAACTAGAAGAAAAACTTCAAGAAGCCACATATCAAACAACCAACTACACAAAGGTACTCTAGCTATTGTTACTCTTGCAATAAATTTGAACATAAGGCTATGGAATGTAGGAGTAGGATAAATCAAATTGTTCAATCATTCTTTGGTCAATGTTTTACATGTCAAAGAATTGGTCATAGAGCTAGTGAATGCAGAAATCAAATGATGAATGGTTACAATAAGAGTATGATAGTTTCATCTTTCAATGGTTACTATTATACATGCAATAGATTTGTGCATAAGGCTACTCAATGTAGATATAGAATGAATAGAAGTAATCTTGTTCAAAATGTTAGATGCTATGAATGCAACAAATTAGGTCATATTGCTAGATTTTGTAGAAGTAAGAATTTGAAGGTTGATCTGGTAAAGAAGAGTGATTTAGTTGTGGATCTAATAGAGATAAAGAAATAAATGGACAAGGTCTAGAAAAAGAAAGAAGAAATTAAGGTGAATGATGAGGCTGTGCCAGTATATGGTATAGACGCATCCTCTGGGAACTAATTTGAGAGCTTTGGCTCAGGGGGAGGTTTAATGGAGATCTTTCATCCACTACCAGAGAAATGGTACTGATGCTTCAGCACAAGGGTATGAGATATAGATCAATATTCTTGGCCTGTTGAAGAAAACACTGGTGAAAAATACCTTATTATGGAAGATTGCGGAGCAATTGAAGGTGATTGTGAATCATGGTAGAAGATTTGATAGCTTTATCAAATAGAGCATTGAATGCAAACTAGGTTATTGCAAAAAAGGGTTTATAAGCTATCTCACATAAACAAAGATCATTTGCAAATAAATTTCTAAGAAAAAAAGAGAAAATTAAGAGCAGTGTAGTACATTTGAAGCGATCAAGTGGTGGTGCAAGTAAAATCCTAGCTAAAAGTGATCAAATGGTATTTACAAATTTCCATCTTGCCCTAAGTTTTTCTGGAGTACTTTGAAGATGTCCACTCTGCAAGTTGTAGAAGTAGTAGACAAACATCACCCTAAGTTTAAAAAACATCCCTTCAAATCTATGGAAATGGATCTGGATGGTGCCTTTTCAGATATTCCATATAGTGTCTTACATATAGAGGATGTGAGAATGTATATTCATACAAAGATGGAACAATATAATCATGCAAAATTGGGAGAAGTTTGGGTCAATGAGCAAATCGATGACAATTTCAACTTAAAACATGAGTATAGTGCCCTAACATAGAAGAAATTGGATGTTTGGAATGATTTCCCTATTCTATGTTATGAAAATGCTTGGGTTAAGTATGTATTGAGCCGCATCCATGATAAATTCATGTGGCTAGATCTACCACATATGATAAGCAAGGAAGCAATTAGGGTTATAACTAGGTTGTGCTCCACTGGAGTTCTTCCCACACTCAAATTTGTTAAAAATGATGTTCTAATGAAGCTTTCTGGTGCAAAGTTTGATAAAAGAGCCCTAACAGTGAATGACATTGAAGACCCTACTGTGAAGTATGCGTCTTTGATGATTGGGTACAAGATTTACTTCACCAACAGAGAAAACTTAGTCTCTGTAATTGCCATCTACACAGCATATGAGATGGTTAAGAATGGTGTAGACTATAACTTATGTGAGTTTCTCAAGCAACAATTAATGGAGAACCACAAACCTTAGCGAAAAGATATGGGACATATGAAGAGAAATCCATGGAAGTACATCTAAAACACAAGGAATGTGAAATAAAGAAAAATGTTGAGAAAATGAGGTCTGAGGTTGAAAAGATGATGTCAATTAAGAGCTCTGTAGAGAAAATTGATATTCCTAAAGAGTCACCAAGCATAAGAAGGTCAAATAGGACCTCTACCTCCTCTATTGTTGCTCCAAAATCCTCTAGAGCCATGCCTACAACAAGTACAAAGAAGAATGAAGCATCCAGTGCCTCTATGCAACAACCTTCTAAGAAGAGAAAGCTAAAGGAAAAGACAACTAGAGAAAAGTATATAAGCCATGATGATATTGAGCAAGAAGAGGAAGGACCCAAATTGGTCTGGAAGAAGAGAGAGCCTCTTGTCCCTAGTCAGAACACAAGTCAAAAGAATAAATATTGACATTGTGACAAAGGAAGAAGAAGACATTGAGAAAGAAAAGGATGGTGACCATATTGAGAAGAATGAGGAATTTGGTTCAACAAGTGTAGATCAGGGTGTGTAGACTGAACTGAGTATGCCATCTCCACTAGTAGACAATGGTGTAGAAGATATGAATGTTGTCAACCCTCTGGAGAATATAGAGAATACTGAAGAGATGAGGGAGCCACCAGAAGAGAAGATAGATGAAGAAAAGGGAGAATAGAGTGAGGCTATTGTAGCTCAAGTTGTTAACATTGTGGATAATGTCTCTGCCCCCCAAGAAATTAAGAAGAAGAAATATATGAGGAGAATTGTCCTCTAGAAACCTTTGGTTCTCATATGGTATCTATCTTAGAAGAGGAGAAAAGGAATATAGTTGGTGAGTGCTCTGGAGTCTCCCTAATAGACTCTATCAGAGAGTTTTTGACAAAAAAAAGACAAATCCAAACTATGTCCTCACCATAACTACTTCAAGTGGAATCTTTGGATGGACAAATCAATTTGTCCAATATATCTCTGTTGCAGAAACTGCAACTAGGAACAAGTTTTAAGGAAATAGCTCAGGAAGAGATTCTACAGTCACATGTAGAAGGGAATAAGCTTCTAGAAGAAGCAATAATTTTTTTTGAAAAGATGCTGCTAGAAATAAAGAGGGATGCCTCTCTGACTCTGGCACAACAAATGAAACAATTCATGGAGTCAGTTAACAGTCATTTTGAGTCATTCGAAAAGGCAGTTGAGAGGAAGGTAAAGGAAGAAATATGCAATAAGGGACAGATGGATCTATAAGATAAGTGCTCCAAAGCACACATTTTGTTAAGCAATAGAGTAAAGAGTATTAAAAATGCTCTAAATGATGCAAATGTAATGTACTAGTTTTGTTTATTATGGCCTATATCTACCAATGAAATAAAAGAGAAGATTGATGGTTTGGAAATGCAAATAATAAATATCTCAAGAACTTATGACCCCTTTAAGGATAATAATGGAAACTAAGAGCTGAAGTGGAAAAGACTCATGTTATCATAAAGAAATTACGAAGCCAAAGAGAATCTATCAAAGATCAGATGAGTCATCTTAGAGAGATGGTCAGTTTCGAGATGGCTACATTGACAAGATTATTAAGGGAAGTTGATAAGGTTGGGAAGATGACAACTACTCTAACATCAAAGGAAAATGCAGAAGAATTTCTCTTATAGATCAATGGGCAAATCCAAACACTCAACTCTACCAAGATACATTGAGACTCTACTGTAACATGAATGAAGAACATATATAGGGCTATTTTTGTCACCAACGAGTAAGTTTCACATTCTGATTTCCTGTAGATATGCGGAAGAATAGAATTTTTTTTTTTGGTAATTTGGTGTATAGAAATAAAATAGTAAGGGAAGCATGTATTTAGTGGGAGAAGTTTCAAATGACTTATAGATATATAAGTACTTCCTTTTTCATTCATGACAAAGGGGGAGAAGTTTTGGATATGTTGCCAACAATGAAAAAGGGGGAGATTGGTGCCAATATAAGCATGTTGATGAAGAGAATGATGTGCATGGAAATAAGCAGTGTTGTCATTGATGGAAACATAGGGCAAACACATAGTGGTGTTTGTTTGGAGAGCTTCAGTAAGCTATTCAGGCACATTTGTGTTGGTCTAGTTAAGTATGATACCCTAATTATTGATTTGGAGAAGCTACTAAGTGTAGTACGATAAAGAATACATCCAAGCATGATATCTCTTCATTTTGGTGCTCCTAAGTCAGGTATAATATGTTGAAGATTTTCCTAAGGAATTTACTGAACATAAACTATGATAAGGCCACAATTCTTTAGTCCACATTTCTCTACTATAAAGAGTTTTTCTTTGTGCTTGTAAGGTAATGGTGGTGCATACTAAGGGAGTCTTTGGGTCTTGAAATCCTCCGGAGTGAAAGATAGAGATGGTAGAGTACTAGACTCTGTAATGACAGTGCCAGTGATAGATTGGAATGCTCCATATTCCACTGCAAATCAATATCTTGCCATGTGGCTTTGAGGATGAGGTTATGGATGTTAGAGGTGTGTATAATTCAAATGGTAAGCATTTTGGTGGTCCGTATGTTGAATTATGAACTATCAGTTAGTTCATGCTATTGTTACTTCATCAGTTGAACCGACCTAAAGGTGTTGAGGTTGTGTGGAGATAAGACATATATGAAATAATGTCATGGGTGTAATTATAGGTGGTGCTGACGTATATGAATGTGCTACATGCTTTGGTTCTATCTCCAAAGCCTATTGGATTGTCTTTTATGCCAATAGGACATGAAGTCACATGATACATATATTGTGCCGACCTAATTGATGTTTTTCTTTAGTGTGGTATATATACAATATTGAATTCTTGTATGTAAGTGTGAGAGTGAAGCGAAGGTGTGAAGTGAGCATGTGTAAGGAAAATCTGATGTAAAGAAAGATTAGTTGAATTTTTGGTGAAGATGAAGTGTGCAAAGTTAGTATTTTGAGCTTCAATGGAACTATATCTCCAGCATAAGTTAGATGCATTATTAGTAGTTCATTTTGGTAGTGAGCCATCCCTTCTTCTATCTCTTTCTATTTAGGACAATGAGTCCTTAGGTAGTGAACCACTAGCAGTGATCATTCTCTATTATGGATACTGAGTCCTTTTGGCAGTGAGCCTAATTGTAATTGATATTCTTAGTCATAAATATATGTGAGTTAATCCTCACCATTATTTTTCCCTTTCTGGGCTTTCCACATAAAAATATGGGGTTCATGTTTTATGTGCTTTAATGGTTGAATTCATGCTTTTCTTTCTTACTGCAATTTAAATGTTGTGTATAGAATGAATGTTTAAATGCTTATATGGTTTTAGAGAATACTGATTCACCCCCCCTCTCAGTATTCTAGGTTTTTAATAGTTTACCAAACAACTAGGTAACTTGTAAAGGCCTAAAAGATTGCACATTCAATTAGACAAGTGTTTTCTAACCTCATCAACCTAAGTACACTTAATCTACAGTGAATAGGTAAATTATTCACTCTAAAACCCCCCTTAAGTGATACTTAGGGAGATCATAAGAGTGCAATAGATACTAAGGTATGAGTCTTGGATACTAGGCTATGTTAGGTACCCATGTACAAAGTTTTTAATAAAATGGAGTAAAGGAGAAAACCCATTGGGAACAAAACTCCTCTCCAAAAAGGAAAAAAAATGCATGAAAAAGAAAACAAGTGAAGAAGGGGGACTTATATCATGATCCGCCTTAGGACAACTTATTTCACATGTGTACAAGAAATTCTCCCCATAGGAGAAAAAAAATGAGAAAAGATGAGAAGGTCGATGTGACCTCCTCGAAAAATATGAAGTAATGAACCCCATGTGAGGAAATAGATCCTCCCAATACTAATGTGAAAGGACTAACCATACAGTCTCCTCTAAAAATACCTCCTATAGAGCTACTAAAGACAATCCATAAGCACTAAACAATATTTCTCCCCTTATGAAGAAATTGAACCACATAAATGTGCAAAGAATCTTCCCATTAAGGATAGGAACATACAGGAAGAAGTATGAAGGTCTTTGAGTTCTACACATGATTCAAAGACACAGATGATGCCCATGATATCTTCAAAGGATACTCAAGGACCTCAAATCCAATGCTAACATGTGATAGATGCTAATAGGATGAATCAGGTACCATAGAAGATTTTGGAACAAAAACCATAGGAACCATAGATGTATGGTCATAAAAGGAACAATAAGATTCTAATACTACCACTATAGAAGCAAATGTAGGTATAGCAAATGCAATATCTAAAGATGAATATCATGATGCAACTTCTTAGAAGTTGTCATTGAATAGAAGATGAATGTCCTCAATCATGTCTCCCAAATATGCAACCCAATGTGGTACATATGAAAAGATGAGATCAATGTCTTGGTCTAATGAATCACTAGAAGGCATGGACATATCAACTTGGGATTTAAATGTAGCAACAAGTGTTTGTGGTTTTGAAATCTGACAGAGGAGTTTGAAAGCAACATGTGAGAAATAGGGACACATTGTGTCATCATGTTGGTTTCCATTATAGTTGTATTTGATATTGTAGTTAGGATATGGAGTATCCATAGCAATATACATGACCAAATGCTAGTGTTGCCTCCCATGAAATTATGAGATTTTACACCTTTTTGGCACTTTATAACTTAGTGTGTTTTACAAAATAGATATGACCAAATTGAAAAAAATGCACTTTTGTTAAAAATGGTGCTCAATTTCGAGCTACCAAGAAAAAGTTATTACAATAACAAATTCCTATAAATATGGCCTATTTTTAAAAACTGCACTCGAAGAAGCAAAAAATGCCTAGGTGGAGAGAGAGAAGAACTAGCCTTCCAACTACTCATTAGAATTGGCAAAGAAAGTACAATACAATTGTTTAACTTGAGAGGAGATATTGACATCCTACCAATCTAGACCTCTCCCTTCGTCTTTGACTAGCAAAGATACAAGGATTCGATATGCTATTCAAAACAAATTTTCATGTTGCTTGTAGCACTAAATGTTAAGGTTACATATGACAATTATAATGAGTTGTTGAGGTTAACCAACACTACCTCTAGAGTTGGAAGAAAAGATAACAAGAAAGACTATCATACAACCCAACAACATGCTTATAAAGAGCAATTAGAGCTCCAACAATAATAACAAAACAAACTCCAAATGGTTGCCACCATAGACATGGCCATTATTGATAATATCCAGGAATGAAGGAATACCTTTGAATTTGGGAATAACCACCATAGAAACATCGATCTAGGTGATGACCTTCATGAAGACCTTGGCAGCGATGGTGATGAAGATTTGACCATTGAGATGTGAAGTATGCAAGGTCTAACTTGCATAATCAAATGGGTCTTTGAGTAGGTTGAATTGTTGATGTAGTTGGGTATGTTTGGTGTGGAAGCAAAAAGTGACCAGCTAGTTTGTAATCTACCAAACGTATCGAAACCTATGACTAGAAGATGGAAGGCAATGACCTTATGTAAACTGTGACCATGAAAGAGCCAATGGAAACTTAAAAGGTCAATCTGCAAGAGTGGAATGGCAGTTTGGAACAAACATTGACTAGAGTAGATTCTAAATCCATAGAGATTTGAGTTTGATACCTCCTTAATTCTAAAGACTACAAGTGGAATGGAGAAGATGGAACCGTGAGAAGATCACAATGAAACTGCCTTGAAATAGAGCCCTTGACTAGCATGAAAATAGTGATTGGAGATTTTGGACGACATGGATCTACCAAAAAACCACAAACCAGAAGCAAAGAAACCAACAACAACACAAATCATCAATCATGAATGTTCTAAACTTTAAAAAAAATCAACAAACCCTTAATGACCTCTCCTGAATACTATCATCAAAGCAATGGATGTGGAATCACTAATGAACCCTGAAGGTACAAAGATGAGCTAATCTTCTATTGCAATGAGCTAGAGTGTGAAACCCTTGTGATAATGCCACAAAACACCTCCAATGAATAGATCCAAACACCAAACTAGTTGTAAAAAACTTTACCATAGGTCATGAGGCAAAAATGTTGCCTACATAAATGAAAGAAGCGACCCAAAATTATTGGTAGAGGCCAAATAGGCAACTTGATCTCCCAAAATATGAATAAATGGACCAAAAATTTGATAAAAAGTAACAAAAAATTATAGGGGTCAAAGTGACCTTTGCAAAAAAATTCAATTTTTTAAAAATTTTGCTCATGAGATTAATTTTTGCTCTAAGACACATTGACTTTTGCCTCACCTCCAGGGATCCCCTAAAAATGAAGAGTGTGTCTGTAGCATGGCTTTGATACCATGTTGGAATAGCCAAGGATTATCTACAAGACTTGATATTCACTATCACAATATGCAAATCGACAAATAGAGATAAGAAATCAATGATATTCATGAACCTAATTTGAGCATAAACATATCTTAATCTCACTTACAAATTTACATTGGAATGCCTCAATATGTAGACATAGGATGCCTTTCATGTAAAGATGCCAGGATCTCTTCAAAGGTGTTCATGATCATGTTCATGTTGAGTTGGTATTGATTGATCATCTCGTGATTCAAGAGTTGATGGCACTTGATAAGTTTGGTGTGAAGTTGTTATGTCAGCAAGGTGGTCAATAGGGAGTTGTGTCTTTGTATAGCATTTGTATCTGTTGTCTCTTATTTGTCATGATGTTATAAAAGAAATCTACACATTCATTCATTGTTCAAAACCCTAAGTCTAGTTCTATTGACCTAAACCCTAGGTCTCTAGGTGTAAACCCTACAAAATCTAAAGCAATGGATTTTGACATTATGAAGACTATCTATAAAGAAAGTGCTTTTTGTTACAATTTGATAGTGACCAGCTATAAGTAGTCATCTCATAACTTAAGT
This sequence comes from Cunninghamia lanceolata, assembly GCA_027924645.1. Lineage (NCBI taxonomy): Eukaryota > Viridiplantae > Streptophyta > Pinopsida > Cupressales > Cupressaceae > Cunninghamia > Cunninghamia lanceolata. The sequence continues at coordinate 3,156,937 of BSBN01000892.1, forward strand.
TATGACTAAGGGGTATCAACCCATTGAGAAACCGACCCTCTCTCCTAGATTTCACTGAAGGGATTGGTGAAGCTTTTTGATTTTAGGTGGTAAATGTTAATCTTTGTTGATTGCAAGGTACCAAATGGAAAATCTATGGCACATATTCAAAATCTATGCAAATTCCAACAAATAGTCTCTGAGGCATAATGTTGATGGGCTTCAAGATGGTTCTAGTTCTAACTACTTTCTTACAATTTTTCAACTATTTTTCTTCATTTGCTTTATGGTTTTGAAAATAGAGGATTGGGTTTGATGTGTAGTTCCTTTTTCTTCCATAATGTGTTGTGAAGTGGGAGATTTAAAGAAAAAAAATTTATATGTAAAAGGATCTGATGATATACCTGATTGATGGAAATGGAGTCTATATACAAGTATGTCTTCATGAAAAAGGGGATTTAAGACATCAATCTGTAGTCAAAAGGTGATTATAGTTCTCAATTGATGAAGCAAGTAGACTCAATGAGAAGTTTGTTTTGCTGATTGAAATTAAACTTTGCTTGTATTAATATTTACACAAAAAGGGCACAAAGTGCAAATAGGTGATATATATATATATGTCTTGTATTTTTTTCCTACACAACCTTGCATATTCTGAATGAGTTTATAAGAATGTGAAGTGTCTTGGTTTTGTAATTTGATAACTACAAACAGTTTAAAAGTGGTTTTGATATTACTTTGAGAATGATGTACGATCAGGAAGAATAGGGTAGGGGTGTATGTTGCAGAATATGGTGATGAAAGCAAAGTATAATAGTGAATTTGAAGATTGAATCTATAGAGGTAAATCAAACATTTTCTTCTTATGCAGAGTTGATAATGAAAATGATTTTAGAAACTTTCTTTGAACTATTGAAGTAGAAGAGTGTTATGCATGTATGCAAACTAAAGGTGTAGAAGATAATGAAAAGCTTGACAGAGTATAAAAATAGATAGAGGTAGAAGTACTTGATGGGAGAGCATGATCATGGCAGACAATAAGGATGATTAGCATGAAAGGGAATATGGTTATGTAAGATTCTTTTTGTGCTTTCTATTTGATCATTCATATAGATCATAGTCAAGATGTTATCAGAGGGTCAATGACTTCACTATCCTTGTATATGTCAGTTTATATCTTGTGTGAATATGTTGAAACAAGAAGGAATTCTTGATATGAGTATCTGTTGAATTAAGGAGTTTTTTTGTGATTGGATATATGGTGGTCTTAATGAGATATTATTTTGTACCAAATTAGGAGAAATAAGTGTTGATGTAAGAGTTATAGAACTTGTCTATGGGTAAGTGCAAGAAGATGAGTGCACTTTTTGGCCAAAAAGTGGAAGTGTTTTTCCCGTTTTTCAAATTTTGTCGTTCTTGGAGTGACAATTTGAAGAACTTGTACATATACTATTAAGATGATGTAAAAATAAGAAATGTAGGATTTTATTTCTAGTTTTCAAATATGTAATTTTTTCTAATACCCAGATGATGTAATTTGGATTTTTAATGAGTGTACAAAAAGTGGATTTTTAAAAATCCCCTATTTTTTGCAAAGCATGCATGTGTGCGGCCAACATAATTTGACCTAAATTAATGTATTTTTCTAATTCCTTTTGTTGAAAGATTTTTAGGATGTTGAATTTTGGTCAGGGTATTGTTTTGTATTTTTTGATAAATATTCTTTTTAATTAATTTTTTAATGGCCCTAATTACTATTTTTTAAAACCCCTCGTGTATGGACAACATAATTTGAGCTAAACTAATCAATTCACTAATTTTTTTTCATCACGTAGAGAATGATGTCTAGTTTGGTCAAACATAATTTTTTTCAAGAAACTTTCAAAATCAAAAGTTATTAAAAAAATAGTAACCTATGTTATTTCAAGTTTATGAGTTAGTTTGTTTGAAAAATAAATAATAAATAGAAAATTATGTTCAATAGTAGAAAAAATTACATATTTGAAAACTAGACTTTTAGATCTATAATGGGTTTTAATTTCATTTTTAAATATTTTAAAAAAAAAAGTCATCAGCCATAGTGGTGAAACTAGTTTTTTCTCTTGTTGTTTTCATGGTCTCCTAGTTATAGGTCCAAAGCTAAGGCTTGGGTTTCCAAGCCTAAAACATATACAAATTGGTAGGTTTGAAATTTCAAAATTTTAGAAATGGGTACCCATTGATAATGGGTTTCCATTATAAATGGGTACCCATTTTAAAAATAATAGGTGTCCATTTCTAAAAAAGTAAAAACAATTAGCCATAGGCATGTAAAAAAAATACTTTTTAAAAATGGGTACCCATTTTTCTTTAGGAGCCCGATCCTGAATGGGTATCCATTATTTTTCAAATGGGTACTCGTTCCAAGTAGCAGTTTTCATCTGCTAGAGACTTTCGTGAAATCTATACTCATCTTTGTGCCTTCACTGCTATAACCTTTGATTTTAATTATAAACATAGTAGTACTTTGTGTTTATCTTCTTGTATTGAGATTGGTGTTGCCAGTGAGGCTTGTGAGTTTGCCAGTGAGGCATTGTAACCAGTGAGGTTTATATCTAGTGAGGCTTGTATGTGATCAATGAGATCCTAGCCAGTGAGGCTTGTACATGATCAATGAGATCCTAGCCAATGAGGCTTATATGTACTCAGTGAGAGTTTGGTCAGTGAGACTCAATAAAGTCTTGGTGAGGATTGGATAGTGGTTTTTCCTTGGATAGGGATTTCCACTTTACATCTTGTGTTATGGTTTTATTTGTGTGATTCTATCATTTGTTGATGTCTTTGTCATGATGATGTTAAAAAATATTTCTACAAGATTGATGAATGAACAAGTTTTATTGGATCACTGATTCACCCCTCCTCTCAGTGATCCTTAGTATTCCTACAATTGGTATTAGAGCTACAGGTTCCTTGGAAGAGTCTAGTAGACTTGGGTAGATTCTGGAGCTGGAATACTATGGGTAAGAGGCATAGAAATAAAGTTTCTAAAAAGGAGAAAGATCTGTATCAAAGGAAAGAGAAGTCTAATACAAAAGTTGATGATATTTGTAATGTTCTTTTCTCTAAAGAATGTCATGCAGGAATGTCTGATGCAAAAAGAGCTGAGTTTGAGTTCATGGAGGTTGCAAATGAGCATCAGAATGATCTATAAATAGATGAAGAGGAAGGAGTTGTTGATATTGAAGGTGAACTCATGTGTGTCATGGATGAGAACAAGAAACTCAAAAAGGAGAATCAGAGATTAGAGGTACAACTTCAAGAAGAAAAAGACTCCAAAGACAAAGTGCTTGTTGCCCTTGAAGAAGCAAAGAAACTGATCATAGATCTGAAAGTTCAAACTGAAGAGGCAAAGAAAATATAGTAAGATGTACGAATCCAATTGAAAGCAAAAGAGGAAAATAGTAAAAGGATATAATCTGAGATTGTCTCTTTGAAGAAAAAATTGGAGAAAACAAGTGCTCAATTGAGTAAAGACCCGAAAAATGAGAAGAGTACCTAAATGTTCAAAAATGTTTGATAATACTCTCACGCCAACATACAATAATAGTGGTCTTGGATTTGAAGGACAAAGCTCAAAGACAGTTGTATTGGAAGGCAAAAAAAAGATTGATTTTATTGCTGAAACATCAAAGATGAATGGCAAAATTTTAGAAGAAAAACTCAAGCAAGCTATGATCTGATTGAAGATGAGATGAAAACCAAAGGAGAAATTTCAAAAGAACTACTCCAGCAAGGAAAACATTTATGTACAAGTACAATTATTCATTTTTTGGTTATTGTTATACCTGTAAACATTTTGGACACAAAGCAAATGATTGTAGAACACAAACAAGAAACAATTTTAAATTGAATTATTACAGAAGTCCTTGTAAGGTGCATAATATAAATTATGGGATTACATTCTATGAGTGTAAAAAGGTAGGTCATATGGTTGTTGAATGCAGACATAGGATAAGAAGAAGTGATAATGGGTTGTCAAGAAAACATTACAGTATATTTTCCCTAGATTACAATGTCATATGTTATAAATGTAATAGCTTTAGACATAAAGCATATTTTGTAGAAATGGTCTTGTGGAACCATCTAGACATAACAAATAGGTGGGTACTTTTAGCAAAAGGAAGAAAGGTATTATAAAGGTTTGGAGAAGAAAGCAAGACCGGGAAAAAGAAGATCCTAAACTTGTGCATATTGCACAAGAATCATCACTAACTGCATGAGAAGCAGCTTGAAGATAGGGGGAGATGATCATTGTCTTATCATTGTGCTCCAAGGAGTTAGAAGATAGTATTTTAGTGATGGTACTGAATGCAAGTCACACACACAAAGTAGATTTGTTGAAAGGATTTCTTCAAGAAAATGTAGTTAGCAGGTGCAATGTCTGGTTCTGCACCTTTTCTCAGCATTCTTATAGTGACAGTTTATGATTATTGGCTACTTCATGATAATGATGCAAAATAATGTTGTATGCAAAATGTAAAAGAACAAACAAAGCACATGAACCCCCTGACAAAGTGTCTCAAATAAATGTGGTATAGGTACATTGTTTTGGTGATAAGATGTTTTGATAGTCAATATGATAGATAAATGTATCTATATCAGATCTCAAATTTTGTAACATTAATGATTCACTATACTAGTATCACATTAAGCAATTATGCACATTATTTGTAAGTGACAATATTTAGAAGTGATTTGAGTGGTTAGGAAAAGAAAATCAAGACAATATTTTTAATGCAGTCAGTGGTCAGTAAATGCAAAGATCTTCTAAGTTTTTTAAGACTCTCTAAGCCTTTAGTGAAGTCTGTATCACACATATAAAATCCTTCATGATGATAGAAAGTTGTGGATTTGTTCACCATATATGGTAGGTAAGTGCAATGAGTAAGGACATATTGACAGAGATTAGTAAAAGTACAGTGTTATTGTTGCAAGGAAAATGAATTGCAACGATAGTTTAGTCTGCTAACAGAACAAGAGTTGATACCCTCATCAAATAGTTAAGGACATTGTTGTTTGTCCTTGACAATGTAGATGGCAGTAGTGGACTTTAAAATAGAGTATGGAATCCATCAAAGTCTTAAGGAAAATATTGTTGTAGTTGCAGGTGATTTTGTGGCAATCAAAGAGCTAATATAGTGTAGGTATATGATGTAGTATAAAACCTTGACTATGATTTTGTTCCATTCATGACATTATCAAGTGATTGTACATTTGAAACAAGGGGAGTTTCCTTGATTAGCATATTTTCATTTGCAGTGGTACTCTCATTGTTTTTGTGACAATGGTATAGACATCTTACTTCCTGTCTTTTGTCATTTGATATCGAAGCGGGATTGAGAGAGGAGAGTTTTTGTTTTGCCATCAATGATCAAGGGGGAGTTTGTTGAGTGTCGGTTGTTGTTGATGTCAAAAGTGATTTGGTTAGGATGCCTTTCATGTTAGGATGTCAGGATTTCTTCAAAGATGTTCATGATCATGTTCATGTTGAGTTGGTGTTGATTGATCATCTCATGATTTAGGAGTTGAAGGCACTTGATAAGTTTGGTGTGAAGTTATGTTAGCAATGTGGTCAATAGAGATTTGTGTGTTTGCATAGCATTTGTATCTGTTATCTCTTATTTGTCATGATGTTAAGAAGGAAATCTACACATTCTTTCATTATTCAAAACCATATGTCTAGTTCTAATGACCTAAACCCTAGTTCTGTAGGTATAAACCCTAAAGAGCCTAAAGCAAGGGCTTTTAACCTTATGAAGACTATCTATAATGAAAGTTCCTTTTGTTATAATTTGATAGTGACTGGCTATAAGCAATCATCTCATAACTTAAGTTATGACTAAGGAGTATCGACACAATGAGAAACTATCCCTCTCCTAGAGTTCACCAAAGGGCTCAATGAAACTTTTTTATTTCAGGTGGTAAATGTTAATATTTGTTGATTCCAAGGCACCAAAAGAAAAATCTATGGCACAGATTCAAAATTTATTCAAATTCCAATGAATAGTCTCCAAGGCATAATGTTGATGGGCTTTGAGACGGTTCTAGTTCTAACTACTTTCTTAATGTTTTTCAACTGCTTTTCTTGATTTTCTTTAGGGTTCTCAAAGCAGAGGATTGGGTTTGATGTGTAGTTCCTTTTTCTTGCATAATGTGTATCCTGTGAAGTGGGAGATTTAAAGAAAAGTTTTTGATACGTAAAAAGATTTGATGATATACCTGACTGATGCAAAATAGAGTCTGTATACAAGTATGTCTTCATAAAAAGGGGATTTAAGACATCAATCTGCAGTCAAAAGGTGATTACAATTCTCAGTTGATGAAGTAAGTAGACTCAATGAGAAGTTTCTTTTTTTGATTGAAATGAAACTTTTCTTGTATTAATATTTACACAAAAGGGAACAAAGTGTAAATAGGTGATATATATGTCTTGTATTTTTGTCTTACACAACCTTGCATAATCTGAATGAGGTCATAAGAATGTGAAGTGTCTTGGTTTTGTAATGATAACTGCAAATAGTGTAAAAGTGGTTTTTATATTACTTTGACAATGATATGTGATCAATAAGAATAGGGTAGGGGTGTATGTTGCATAATATAGTGATGAAGGCAGATTATAATAGTGAATTTGAAGATTGAATCTATAGATGTAAATTAGACGATTTCTTATTATGCATAGTTGATAATGAAAATGATAAAGAATCTTTCTTTGAACTATTGAAGCAGAAGAGTGTTATGCATGTATGTAGACTAATGGTGCAGAGGATAATGAAAAGTTTGACAGAGTATAAAAATAGACAGAGGCAAAAGTACTTGATGGGAGAGCATGATCATGGCAGACAAGAATGATTAGCATGAAAGGGAATATGGTTATGTAAGAGTCTTTTTGTGCTTTCTATTTGATCATTCATATAGATCATAGTCAAGATGTTATTAGAGGGTCAATGAGTTCACTATCCTTGTATATGTCAGTTTATATCTTGTGTGAATATGTTGAAACAAGAAGGAATTCTTGATATGAGTATCTATTGAATTAAGGAGTTTTTTTGTGATTTGATATATGGTGGTCTTAATGAGATTTTATTTTGTACCAAATTAGGAGAAATAAGGTGTTGATGTAAGAGTTATAGAACTCATCTATAACCTTTAATTTTCATTGTAAACAAAGTAGTACTCTGTGTTTGACTGCTTGTATTGAGATTGGTGTTTCAAGTGAGGCTTGTGAGTTTTCTAGTGAGGCATTGTAACTAGTGTGGTTTATAGCGAGTGAGGCTTGCATATGATTAGTGAGATCCTAGCTAGTGAGGCTTGTATATGACTAGTGAGATCCTAGCTAGTGAGGCTTATATGTACTCAGTGAGTGTTTGATTAGTGAGACCCAGTAATGTTTTAGTCAGGATTGGACAATAGTTTTTCCCTGGATAGGGTTTTCCACTTTACATATTTTGTTATGGTTTTATTGTGTGATTCTATCATTTGTTGATGTCTTTGTCATGATGATGTTAGAAATTGTTTCTACAAGATTGATGAATGAACAAGTTTTATTGGATCACTAATTCACCCCCCTCTCAGTGATCATTAGTACTCCTACATGGAAGAGGCAATCCACCTTGTACATGGATTGACAAGTGACCCATGATGTGGCACAAACAAGTAGACAAGTGTCCTATAAGGTTTCAACCTTTGGATCACTTGGAATGTGAAAACCAACAATCTATTTGACCAAGTCATCAACCTTGGTGACAAGTGTTGAATGACTACAAAGGTGACCTTTGAGGTGAGATGGAAAGTCTTCCAACCTCAAAAGGTATACACATGAGGTTTACCAAGTAAACTAGGTAACCTCTAAAGGCCTAAAATGTTGCACATTTGGTTAGAAAAGATGTTGTCTAACCTCATCAACCTAAGTACACTTAAGCTATAATGAATAGGTAAATTATTGACTCCAATAGACTACAACATATTACATATTTATATAAAAATTTAGATCTCAACATAAGTAGTATGTGCATTGATCACAACACACCAACTTTACAAGTTTTTCCTATTAGACTACTCTTTTACGAAGAGTGCACAACATATTTTTTGTTTATATAGTGACAACAAAATGGATGTAAATATTTGGTGTATTAATAATAACACACTAGTTCTATAACCTCTTCCTACTAGAATACTCTATTACACAAGCGGAAATAAACACAAGAAAAGAACTAGATCTCAACTTAAACTAAAGAATGAACTAGCCTTCTACATGGTATTCTAGATTTACTATATAGGAAGCATCTCTCTAGGTTAAACATAATGACAATTTAGGATTCTTTAATTTAATTTTAACTTATTGAAAGACCATAATATACATAGTCTATATATACTTTAAGAATTTGATGAATGCCATGTTCAAAGGGTCAAAGTTAAAACATGTTGTCTTGAAAATTTGATTGTCCTTCAAGAATTTTAAGTCCTCCATGTCTTAGTAATAGTCTTGTCAAATATTACTTATGTCATGTGACGTCTAAGTTTTGGGAAATTAACTATAAAAGTTTGTATGGAAATGTGTTTGTGCTCTTAGGTTATTATGTGTTGTTTTTATCTTAAATAGTTATTAAAATTTTTGAAGGAAACCTGCTAAAGTTTATCAAAGTTAGTGACCTATAGTTTCCATGTAGTTGTACAATTTCATACAAAACTACACCCAAACTTGGAAACCTTGATTTACTCTAATTTGTAAATGCTTTTGAGTAATTTTGCAGTTTGATAATTGCTAAACAACTACATTAAATCCCTACAAACCTAGTATTTTTTCATCAATGAAAATCTAGAGTATTAATTCAAGCATTTAGTTGCTATATAACTACATGAAAAGCCTGAAATTTTACCAATGCTTAATAGATTAGTGAAGTGGGGAATCCATGAAAGTTTGTTGTTTTAACAAAACTACATGAAACTCTAAAAACCTTGAGACTCGCTTAAATGCCCAAGATTCAAAATTTTCATGTAGTTCCATATATTTATGTAAAACTACATAGTATTCTTTAGTATTTACCAAAAAATAACAAAGTGCCTCACATTAATTACTAAGAATCTGAAATATTTTAATGCTCCCTCAAACCCTATTTTACTTTTCATGAGAGGCTCTGATTTTTTTATATCACTTCTAATGTAGAGGTATCTCAAGGTTCTACTAGTTTGTATTAACAAAAGATGCATTTCTAGGCTATATTGTTGAATTTTTCCTTTTGATATCTTGATAACATAGATGAAACTTGGTTGTAGAAGTTGATGCTTATTAAAGAGGATGATAAATACCTAGGGAAATTGATTCTTGTTGACAAAGATGATACATGGCTACAAAATTTGGTGCTAGCTGACAAAGAAGGCTTTTGGCTATAAAAGTGTGTTCTTACTAACTAAGGCATGCTTTAGGTTATAAAAGTACACATATAGGGCTAAAAAATTGATATGGTTTCATGTTACATCAAAATAATTCTTCAAAGGAATATGGAATCTTGAGTATCTCATGGCATAAACAATGTAATATAGCGAAAAGAGATAACAAGATAAGGAAATATAAACCACTCTAAAATTTAATAATATAAAAAATTGATATATTAGATCTGAAAATAAAGCCCCAAAGAGGAATCAATGGGTGGGTAGGGTGAGAAAAATAAATACCACATAAAGAAACACTAACATCAGAGAAGAAATAAAACAATAAGAATTATAATTGGAAGTTTTTTATAGAAATTAAATGACATAATAATACGGTACTTAACTCTTTGAATAATTGTGATACTATCAACTAATTATCTTTTTGTGTAACTTGGCCTTAGCCCCAATGCCACCTATTTTTGGTGGCCCTGGCTTGCCAATCTTAACCCTCGAGATTTGCTTTGTATTCTTGATTTTTCTAAGGAGTACTCTTTCCCTATCATGGCCACTTTGGGGCCTTCTTTATGTACTTCCTTTTTCATAGTAATTCATTTCATATGGCTTCCTTGCACTTTTTATTAAAAAACTCTTGGAACAATTTCGAAGAATGATGTTGATGCAACATAGAACTAATTAGGCAATGCTTACTAATGAAGTACACATGTAGGGCTCAAAAATTTATGGAGTTAAATCTTATACTTTGGAACTCAATGAGGAGTTGGACAGAATGACACTTTAACTCTCTTTTAATTTCTCTACTTATGGGTGGCATTTCAGATATCTTGATAATTTGAACATCTCCTATCTCTTTGGAAATGGGTTGCTACTTGGCTTAAGCCCCCAACTACATATTTCATAAATTCAAATTTAGTATAGATAGTATTTGATTTGTGTTGAATTATTTTGAGCATGTACTACATACCTGACCAAAGCTCTTGAAAGTCCAACAAAGTGTAACCTTGCAAGGAGTTGGGATTTCTCTTGTACTCTTGTAGCCAAAACAAAACTACTCAAGAGATTTGAAAGCCTACTTAACACTATGCTATTAGGGATATAAAATTTTTAATAGAATTTTGTAGCACATCACAACTATAGCCAAACCCAAAAGGTCCTCCAATGTATAAAAACATGGTCGTTTCAACTACACAAGCACTCCAAAAATCCATGACAAGATGTTTTACTCACTAGTTCTTGCATTTGGTCTAGAAACATGATAGGAGATCCAATTTAATATTAAGTCCATTTCATGTCTACATCCCACTTAGATATAAAAATAAACTATGGATTTAAAGGGATCACATGCACTTCCAAAGATGATTTTGAAATTTCCCAAATCTTTGATACAAAACTACGCAGAAGAAAATGAACTTTCTTTTAACAATTAATTAAGTTGATAGAACCCCACTTGGTAGGTGTGTTTTTCTAGTGGAACTATCAAAGTAATAGCCTTTAGTAGTTTTTTCAATGCCTTGAGTTGGTCATGGCCTATTCTTAGCACCATGACAATAACAACTAGAAAATTTTGAATTCATCAAACAATGTAGGATTACAATTGATGTCCAAATAAATTGTTGATATGTGATCTAAAAAAGGTTAATTGGTTTAGATAAACATGATATTTGCTTGTGGAAAAAATTAACATTTTTATTTGAAGTTGAAAGTTGCTACCAAAGTGCGCTTTTATTGTCAAAGTTTCCTCTACTATTTATGAGTAGTTAGTTCCTAATGAACTCATGGCTAGTTGTTAATAAAGACAGGTAGTTTCTAAATAAATCATAGAGTTGTTGAAAATGATAGTTGATTACCAATGCTAATAAAGATAATAATTTAGTGATGGAAATTAGGTAGGATTTCTATTAGAAATGTATGAATGGTCGTAGAAGTTGGAAATGGAACAAGAAGTGTTGTGGAGAGGATATTTGTTGCCTTTTGGCTACAAAAGTAAGAATGAGGTGCTGAAGTGTGCCATAGTTTTCTAGAGTAGATGCTTAGTCCTTATTTCTCATTTGACCTAAGAAATGTCATGTCTTTAGTCTCCACATATACAGAGTGATACCATGGGAAGTACCATGTCCTATAAGTGGTTGTCTAGTTATAGCTATGGATTGTAATATTTATGGAGATATGTATCATGGTAGATACATGAACAATTTGAGTAGATGGTTATTGACATGGATGAAGCCAATTTAGTTGTTCCTATCCACATGGAAAATAATAAGTAGGCAAATACATGCCTCCCAAATGGAAGAAAATGCTAGAATCATTGATTTCTAAGAGGGCCATAGATAGAGGCATGTGTGGCAATCTAATATTGGTGATTGATTAGATTATATTGAGATGGTTATATTGATGGTCATTGCAAGAAATAATCCATATGCCTAGGATCACTTGATCTCCCCATGGTAGTAGTCAGACAAGGGTTAGAGAAGAGATTGTAATCTTGAAGGATAAGGTAGGTTGGCATGTATATATGACTGTAATTGTTCTGTTTTAGATACAATAGAATTATAGAAGATAGGAGTACTTTATAAAAGACTTCTATAAAATTTGTAGCCATTATGAAAATAATTGTTCAAATTTGGAGAATGAGAGATTGAAAAGAGTTGAGAGTTCTTTAGTTTAAAAGTGGTTTTAGATGCCATTTATATTTTCCTCACTATTGTACAATGCTACAAGTTTGGATAGTCATATAATTTTCTTGGTGAGGATTGGGGATACAAGATTAAGATGGCTTCTTATTGAGTGGACTAGGGAAGAATGTAGAGGCATAAGACCTTGTGATTAATGGTTGTTTGGGATGCCAATATTTTTTTGAAAAAGGTACAAATCACCCATACTAAATATATTAATAAAACAAATCAAAAAGTACAAAGAGAGGCCCCAACCTGGACAAATAGGGCACAATGACCAGCAATACCTAATAAAATCATTAACAAGCAATCTTGGCCAGAGGACCTAGTAGTGACAACCTGTGGGCAACAACCAAACTATTAAAGTAGAAACACGCCCATAAATAGGCTAGATGACATTCTATGGAACCATCAAATCTAACATAAAGGATACTAAAAAGAAAATTGAGAGCCTCGAAAATATGAGCCAACTCCATAAATAAGACAATCCAAAAAAGATATGGACCATTAGTGAGTGCCTATGGTTGTCTTCCCAAAAGTGAGTACAATGACATAAACATGTGAGTAACAGAGAATTTAAAAGGACATTGATCTTATCTTACTATTGAATAATGAATATTGGAGTTAGGATAGTGTTATACACTTTTAGAAGCAATGTATTTGAGTCCTAAGGTGTTAGTTCATCTAAATCCTCCTAATGTTAGAGTGAATACCTTATTAGTTGTGTCCATATATAGGATAGCTTTTAATAGTAGGAGTTAGTGTATTCAACGTCATCCTATTGTTGAATAGTATACATTTGGGTATTTAAAACCTACAAGTATTGTAAAAGATTATTATACATTATGTATTAATGTAGTATGAGGAGCCAAATATCACTCTTCTAGAGTTTTATTTCCATTAGAGAGTTTCACCATAGGTATTTGGTGTTAGTGAAAAATATTAATATATATTGCTTAGCCTAAGTAATATATTTGCACATGGCCTTAAGCCACCTTAGGTGGTTGGATGTTGACTTGGAGAGTTTTCCATAACTCTCCAAGAGATGTGTTGACACTCCTTTTTCACTTGGTGGAAAGCTTCTTGCCACCACTCATTGGGTCTTGGGATCGACTTTTAATTAGACTCAATGACTCTTCTCTTACATGTACAATCCTTTGGTGATAATAGATTGACTTTGAATTAGTGATCAACATTGGTTTGTTGATTCTTGACTTCTCATATGGCAAAAAAGCATGTATAAGCTATTTTACTAGTTCATTTAGAGGAAAAAATTCCTTGTTTAGCATGTGGAGAGATCTACCTATTTGAAGGTCTATCTATTGTGCGGAAGAGGAATTAATCTCTTTGGGTGTTTTATTTCTATGGTGAAGGGAGTGAAGCTACCAATATTAAGTATAGAGAGGGCGTAGACATGTGATAAATTGATCTTGGTTTTGCATTTTATTTTTTCCTCTCTTTGTTATCTGTGTCTTGACATGCTGTAGAATCTGAGAAGAAATTTGGGCTAGCCATTGCAGAGGCAGACACCATTGCAGGCTAGAGTTTGAGATTAGCCAGTTTGTTGGAGGTGTCATAGCATTTGAGGCGCGACCTATTTAGAGGGCATTTGACCCTGCTTTCATCGTGTTCATGTACATTTTTGTGTGGAGATGAGAAGGTAGCCTAAGGTTTCACCATCCTTGGTAGGGGTTGAAACCTCCCCTTTGCTAAGCCAACTTTGCATATTATTTTAGGTTTTACCCTGCACTTTGACACAAGGCTTTTGCCTCAGATTTTTCCCCTACAGGCTGCCCATGCAGAAGAGGGCATATGACCCTATTTCTAACCAAAGGAGGCATGATTTAGCCCCTATGCCATCCAGAAACCCTCAGCCCTTGTGCCATTGAAACCGATAGCATCCAAATGGACCCCTACATTGATTGAAATGCTCTATCTCTACGTCCAAAATTTTTCTCATTTGACCCTACAGGTATGAAGGAAATGCACTACCATTTCCATTGTTCACCCCATTCTAGATGCCATGCATATTTTACCCAAATTGTTTTGGGTTTGGAAAATATTTTGCCATAATTTGTCTTTTTTGCAAAGGCATTTTTAAAATTTTTTAATTCTTTTGTTTTTCTTAATACTAAAGAATATAATGTCTTAAGAATTTACAAATGCAAATTTGGAGGGGTAATTTAATATTTGGACAAATTGCCTTCGTGGAATTAATGGTTTTTTAAACCCTTGTATCTTGGCCAGACAAAGATGAAGGGTGAGGACCAGGTTGGTAGGAGGCCAATTCCCCCTCATAAATCAAAATAGTTAGAAGGATATAGAGCATAATGGAAAGTTCACCAAAGGAGACTGCATGCTATGTGGAGGCCAGAGCTAATAGAAGACACATCCCAAGATATAAGAGATATAATATATATAGGGATAGCAAATAGTAGAATGTAAGAAAATATGATAGGAGAATAGGAGTATATTCTAATGTAAACAATGACATAGAAGTCATTTATGTAACTAGTGAGGTAGAGACTTAGACCTGTTGGAGGATGGACATCTGATGTGTACATTTGATTACTATTAATATATAGATGTGCAGGTCTACCAGTATTAGGTAACTCTGTGTGTTATCTTATTTTGATGTATATGTGATGTGAGTTGTTTTGTTATTCTATATATTTTGCTATCAATCTCTAGCTACCTGACTTGGGTATAAACTGACTAAAAAGACTTGCATGAGGACTGGATATCTAGACCAGTATCTCCTGTACATTTATTGCTAACAATTGGTTTTGTTGTTGGCATCTTGGAAGAAGGTAGTTAAATATTGAAAGGGAAAAACATCTGAAGAAGTAATGCAGAGTTTAACAAAAGAGAAAAGATGAGGTTGTTGGGAATAAATTTTGAATTGCAAAGAAATTCAATTCTCCTTAAGTTTATATATCTACGAGAGGAGGTAGGCACTTAAGGGATGGAAAGTGGGAAGGAGGTAGGGTATGTAAGGACCTTTCGAATGATGCGATTCTTCAAATAAGGATTCCATGGGATATAAGAGGACTAATGGAACATCAAATCTAGCAAACCCATGGTGAATGGGGAGCAGTAAAAGAAAAAGAAGATTGGCAAAGAAACTAGGACTAAAATGGAGATAAGCAGAGAAGAGAGATTGAAGAAACTCAAGAAAGATAAGAACATCACTGTAGAAGAATGGAAAGGGCACAAGAAATGGAAGAAGGAAGGATAACAGAAGGTGTGGAAGAAAAGACGGATGAATTTGAAGAGTGTGCCACTGAGGGTGTTGGCAGAAGGAAGGAAGAAGACAATCATGTCAAAAAGGATGCTGTTGAGTGTGCCAAGGAAGGTGCTGTTAGAGAAAGGTGGTTAGACAGAGAAGACATAGAGGGTTTTACGCAAAATGGGGATGACTGCACCACTATGGGTTCTACCAGAGAAGAAGACAAAAGGGAAAGAGAAGAAATGGGTGAATTAGGGTTTATGCTGTATAGTGCCAAAACATATGAGTTAACACTAGAGATTTGAAGATGGTTGAGGAATATATAGAGGAGTTAGTTTTCTAATGTATAAAGGAGATAAGAGGAGGAGGAGAAGATGTAGTACACATTTAGAAGACTTTTGAGGGTTTTAGAAAGGCTATTTGAATCATCTCATGATGTT
The DNA here is from genome assembly GCA_027924645.1 of Cunninghamia lanceolata. Lineage (NCBI taxonomy): Eukaryota > Viridiplantae > Streptophyta > Pinopsida > Cupressales > Cupressaceae > Cunninghamia > Cunninghamia lanceolata. The sequence goes on from BSBN01000892.1 coordinate 3,172,683, forward strand.
GGCATGATGTCATTGACAAAGGAAAGAGAATACACTAGTTTGAAGCGACACTATGAAGAGACACAACCCCTAGACCATGAGTCACCTTAACTGCCATATAAATTCAAGAAATTTTTAGTGGAGAAGGAAGACATTCAAGTAAACAAATAAGCAAAGAGAATAGCAAAGATACGGAGCAGTTTCACAGAAGTTTTAGGAGAGGAGTACTTTGAGATCTAACTACAAAGAGATAAGGGAAGAGAATGGAAGCAAGTTGATAGAAGAAATCTTAATCAAGAAAGAAGACCAGAGGAAGCCTACCGCAAAGTACTAGAAACTTAGAGAAAAATAATCATGGATATGCCTATCATGTTACCATTATTTGGAAAGGATACTACTGAACCAGCTAAATACATTTTTGTACTGGAGTCAATTTGGAACTGAAAGGAAGTAACAAGAGATCAAATCAAGCTATTTGACTTCATAGGCACCTTGTAGAATGAAGTATTGAAGTGGTATACGAAGACATACCCAAATAGTGACAAGGATTGGGATGAGATCAAAAAGGCATTTTTAGAGAATTTTGGAGTTCTGAATGTTCTGACAAAAGGGGTAAGCAAGATGATAGATTTGATGCAATTGGAGAAAGAATCAATAAAAGACTTTGATCAAAGATTCAAGGAGACAACTAGGAGATTGGAGGAACCACTAACAGAAGAGAAAAAGATAGTATAGTTTATTTCTAGAATAAACCCTGAAATAAGGTTAGCCTTAGATAGAAGAATATTTGAGACATATGCAAAAGTAGTGACACTATCCTATTGGATAGAGTCTCAATCCTAGAACAAATAAGATAAGATGAAAGAAAACTTAGAATTAGAAAAGTCGAAGTTAGAATTGGAGCAATTGAAGTTGAGGCAGAAGATATTGGTTAAATAGGAAGAAAATTTACATACAAGCAAAGACCGAATATCTGGTGTTCATATTGTACAAGAGAAGGCCACTTGAGAAATGAATGCCTTAGAATGAAAGGTGAAAGGCAATCTACTGCAATAAAAGTAGACACCAATGCAACAATGAAAATAGTTAATTCAATATATTTTAGATTATGTAAAGAACGGGATGACCATGAAACACTTGATTGCCCTTCACCAAACTTTTGGAGGAAAAGAGACTTTGTTGATGAAGAAGATGAACCATGGTATGGTGGAAACACTACAAACTCTGTGGAGAGCAGTAGCATGACATCTATGAAAGAAAGAGATTCATATGATCATGACAAGCAGCCAAGTTGGAAAAATCAAAGGAATACCAATGCAATACAAAATTCAAATTCTAGTGGTCCATCATATAGAAATAGCTATAATAATGATGACAAAAACCATCATGGAGGCTACTGATGTAGCCAACAACATATACTCAATATAATTTTGCCATTAATCATGTGTGAGAGCCAAAGATTCGAAATAAATGGAAAATAAAAGAAATATTATATTCACAAACTCTCCTACTACAATGAGAGAAAAACTCTCTTATATCCAAGAAAACAAAAAAAAAACCAAAAAATTACTTTTTTTGGCAGATTTCGACAATTGTCAAATTTTGCCATTTTAGGTAATTTCACATTCATATCTTTGAGAGTCCAATTTTTTCCCAAAAACTTCCTAAAACTAAGGTACGATAAATTACCAACTAACATCCTAAATTTGAAACATGAGTTTCGAGTTATTAACAAAAACAACTTTCAAAAAACTAGGAAAAAAACACTAAATTGCCATTTTGAGGGCCAAGATGAAAGTTTCAAGCCCCAAAAAAGTGCCAAAATGGGGACCAACCCACTAGGGTCAATTGGGAATCTACTTGCCACCTCATAACATATCCACCTATAAAATTTCAGCCTAAACAAACATCTGAGTCAAAAGTTATGACCTCCAGAAGTCCCTGCTTCATTTTGCTCTGGTTGAAAAAAATGCAGCTCTTGCAAGTGAGTGTCTTCAAACTGCTGCCACTTGACTGGATCCAACCTCTACACTTCCCACTCTATAATCCACATGCTATCTGTTGGTGGCAATCCTTCCCATGTTGTACTAAATACTTGTTGTAATGCCCTTACTGAGTGTAGATAGTTTTCTTATCAAGAACCTATGCAATCTTTTCCTTCTTCTTACAGAGAATGTGGTGGTGCCATGCCACTTCTGGTTGACTATCTTTAGCATCATCCTCACCATGGAATGCATATAAATCAAAAATATTAAACACAAGAGAAAGATCTAGATCATCTAGTAAACTGACTTCATATGCATTATCATTGATCTTCTTTGTAATTTTGCAAGGACCAATTTTCCTGTACTTCAACTTGTGGTATGTTCCAATAGGAAACCTCTCTTTATTCAAATACACCATCACTAAGTCACCTTCATTGAATGTCTGATGTCACCTACTAGCATCCACTGTATTCGTGTACCTCTCGTTACTGTCCTGCAACTTCTGTCTCACATATTTCTGCAACTATTGAAGGTGTTCTACAAATGCTTCCCCATCATCACTGACTCTATCTTTCGTCGGTACCTATACCAAATCTAGAACACCCTTAGGATTCCTGCCATACACAAGATGGAAAGGGGACTTTCCTATTGATCTGTTAACATAACTATTATAGGCAAATTCGGCCTGGGGAAATGCCATGTCCCATTGTTTTGGCTTTTCTCCAACAATACACATCAATAAATTTCCCAGACTCTGATTGACTACCTCTATTTGCCCATCCGTTTGAGAATGATAGGCACTACTAAATTGTAACTTGATCCCCATCTTCTTCCATAAAGTCCTCCAGAAATGACTAAGGAATTCAGTATCCCTATCAGAGGTAATAGTCTTTGGAACACCATATAGTCAAATAACTTCTAAAAAAAAAACTCTACTACCCTCATTGCATCATTAATTTTCTTACAGGCAATAAAATGAACCATCTTAGAGAACCTATCAAAAACTACAAAAATAGAGTCATTACCTCATTGGGTGTGTCGAAGTCCTGACACAAAGTTCATCTTTAAATTTGTCCATGGTGCAGTTGGTACTGGTAATGGCTTATACAACCCTATATTTTGTGAATGTCCCTTAGCCACTTGGTAGATCATACACCTTGTTACATACCTAGTTATATCCCTTTTCATCTTTGGCTAGTAATATATAACTTCTATCAAGGCTATTGTCTTGTCCTTTCCAAAATGTCTAGCCAACCCACTACTATGAAATTCTCTGATAATATTTTCCCTCATAGAACCAGCTGGTATGCATAGTTGTTTTCCTTTAAATAGATACCCATCATGCATAAAATATTCACCCCTAAAGGGATCCAAATTACCAGATACTGGTGCCTTCAATTGTTCCACAATATCCCAAAAATCATCTTCAGACTCATACAAATTTTTGATGGCATCAAAACCAATCACCTCAGTTTCCATTGTGGTCAAAAGTGTAACACGCCTACTTAACACATCTACAACCTGATTTTGTTTTCCAGACTTATACTTCAACAAAAATTGTAACCCTAGAAGAAAGAGACCCACTTGGCATGCCTACTATTCAAATTTTTGTGTGTGTTCAAGTATCTCAATGTAATATGATTTGTAAACAATACAAACTCCTAGGAAACTAGATAATGTCTCCAATGCCTCAATGCTTGAACAATTGCATAAAATTCCAAATCATAAGTAGAATAATTCTTTCTCACTTCATTCAAATTTTCACTAAAGAAAGCTATAGGTTTTCTTGTTTGGCTAAGTACAGCACCTATTCCCACATGGGAGGCATCACATTCTACTTCAAATACCTTATCAAAATTTGGCAATACAAGTATAGGCGCTTCTGTTACCTTTTGCTTCAAGTACTTAAAACTCTCCTTAGCATCCTTGGTCCATATAAACTCCCTTCCTTTGGTGCAATCTGTTATAGGAGCTACAATACTACTAAAATTTTGAATAAACTTTTGATAAAAAGTGGCCAAGCCATGAAAATTTTTTACCTCCATGATGCTACTTGGACTAGGCCATTCTAGAATTGCCCTGACCTTTTTTGGATCCATTCTAACATCATCTTTAGAAATGACAAAGCCTAAAAAGACCAAACTATCTTGCATGAACCTACACTTCTTCAAATTGGTAGAGCTTCTCCTTCCTTAACACACCAAAGATGATCCTCAAGTGTTGTAGGTGCTCTTCTTTGCTGTTACTAAATACCAAAATATCATCAAAATAAACTACCACAAACCTACCAATGTAAGGTCATAGTATAGTGTTCATCAATCTCATAAATGTGCTAGGTGCATTTGATAATCCGAATGGCATAACCATCTACTCATATAATCCATCTCTAGTCTTAAAGGTTGTCTTCCACTCATCCCCTTCTTGGATCTAGATTTGGTGGTAGCCACTTCGTAGGTCGATCTTGCTGAAATATTTGGCCCCTACAAGGAAATCCATTATGTCCTCCATACGAGGTATAGGAAACTGATACTTGATGGTAATCTTATTAATTGCTCTCCTATTAGTGCACATCCTCCATGTTCCATCTTTTTTTAGGGTCAACAATGCAAGTACAACACATGGGCTCATGCTCTCTCTCACCACACCTTTACTTATGCGTTCTGTTACTTATTCAACTTTGCATGTTGTGTTGGATTCATCCTATAAGCTGCTTGGTTGGGTAGAGTTGCTCCTAGAATCAAATCAATATGATGCTAAATATCTCTCTTTGGTGGTAGACCATTAGGTAATTCATGAAGTACAACATCAAAAAATTCTTCCAATAGCTCTGCTACTTCTGGGGATACTGAAATGTCTTCGTCTTAACCTTTTTTCACTACTAATGCATAACAACACCCTATCACCTTCATTTCTTTAACAAGATCTCTTTCAGACAACATGGTCTCACCTTTTTCTTCATCCTTGAGAGGCAACAAAATCACCTTAGATCCATCTTTCCAAAAGGTGTATGTGTTTTTCTCTCCATGCATAACTCTTCTATCATACTACCATGGCCTTCCTAATAACACATGATAGGCATCCATTGGGACAACATCACACCATATCTCATCCTGATAGATTTTCCCTATGCTAAACTTAATTATGCATCTTTTATCAATAGTGACTTCATTTCCCTTTTTAAACCATGCAATGCGGTACGGATGAGGATTTTTTCATAGTGTAAATTCAATTTTTTCTACTATTTCTTTAGAAACCATATTTTCACAACTACCTTCGTCAACAATAACTTGACATACCTTGCCAGCTGAAGTGCATCTAGTTCTAAAGATATTGGTTCAAAGCCATGAACCATTAGAGCTTTTGGCTCATGTTTTCTCCTTCTCTAGAATCACCGTTGCTCTTCTCATCATGAGACTTTCTCCCACATCTCGTGGAACCTCTAGTTCTGTCCCTTCCACTTCATGCTGCGTTTGAATCAGGTTCACCCTAGGTTGTCCTCCTTGATTTATTTCTCAAGCATGTTATAATTTGAGCATTCAAATGGTCTATGACCTTCTTCTCCACATCTAAAACAAGTTAAAGGCTTTCTTTGGTTTTCCCATCCTCTACCGCTGCCATAACCTCTACCTCTTTGAAATCCCCTTCCTCATTCTTGATTTGGAAGATCTTGTCAAGTGTCTACTTGTTTTTTCAATCCATGGGATGACTCTCCCTTGCCATACTTTGAAGCTCCTTGAAATGGGATTGATGTACCCCTTCTTCCTCCTCTATTCCTCTGATGGTATTTTCTGTTTTGTTTTTCTTCAGCCTTTAGATCCAATTGGTAAGCCTCTTCCATATTGTTGAGTCGATGCATGCTCAATTTATCTTGAATAGAGAATTTTAGGCCATTCACATATCTAGCAGCCATCTGTTCATCAATTTCTTGATGCTCTACATGTATAGACAACGTATAAAACTCATTTGTATAATATTGCACAGAAGAGAGGTTCTGCTTTAAATTTTGAAACCTCTGAAAAAGGGTTTGCACATAATCTATGGGCAAAAATTATTCTCTCAACTTCTTCTCCATTTTATTACATGTCCTAATCTTATCCTTGCATTTACTTGTTCATTCCTTTTGAAAATGATCCCACCAAATCATTGCATGACCCTTTAATTCGGTGCAAGTGAATTTCACCTTCTTTTCCTCTGTCATGGATTTCCATTCAAAAACATTTCTCATGTCATTCAACCAATCTATCAACTACTCTGGTTTAAGACTACCTACATAATCTGAAACATCAACCTTGACCCCTTCATTTTTCCCTTATAAGGCCCTGAGCATCCTCTCTTCAAAACTCATGCCTTATAATTCTTCTTCTTCATGTTTTGTATCTTGATCTGCATGTCCTCGACCTATCTCTTCATCAGATTTGTCTCCTTTACCTAGTCTTTGGTTTTCCATCCATGTTGTAAGTTCTTCTACTCACCTTTGCAGATTTTACATTTCTCTATGCATCTAGGAAAGACTGCCTCTTCCTCTTCCTCTCCCAACCATCTTCCTGCTCTGATACCAGATGATGTAGCCAATAACATATACTCAATAGAATTGTGCGATTAATCACATGTGAGAGCCAAAGATATGAAATAACTGGAAAATTAAAAAAATCTTCTATTCACCAACTCTCTTACTACAATGAGAGAAAAACTCTCTTATACCCAAGAAAACAAAAACAAACCAAAAAATTACCTTTTTTGGCAGATTTTGACAATTGTCAGATTTTTCCATTTTAGGTAATTTCACATGCATATCTTTGAGAGTCCAGTTTTTTCCCAAAAACTTCCTAAAACTAAGGTAGGATGAATTGCCAACTAACATCCTAAATTCGAAACATGAGTTTCAAGTTATTAACAAAAACAACTTTTTAAAAACTAAGAAAAAACACTAAATTGTCGTTTTGAAGGCCAAGATGAAAGTTTCAAGACTCGAAAAAGTGCCAAAATGGGGACCAACCCACTAGGGTGGTTGGGAATCTACTTGCCACCTCATAACGCATCGACCTATAAAATTTCAGCCCAAACAGACATCTGAGTCAAAAGTTATGACCTCCAGAAGTCCCTGCATCATCTACGAAGGAGGAAAAGGTTGTGGAAGAAGTCAAAGAAGGAGAGAGGATGCAACATGCTTCAATTGTGATATGTTAGGATACTTTGCTAATGAATGTTGGGCTGAACAGAAAACATAATGTTCATTTTGTAACAACACAGAGTATGATTTATTATGTTGTGATAGAGCACAACAATACTTTCAGAATGCACAACAATAATCTAAGAGTGAAGAGTTACAAAACTTGAATAATAAAAAAAGGAGCATGGATCATAAGAAGGGCACCAAAAGATCAAGGAGAACAAACTTATCGGAAGAAAAATAGAGAGGAGACAGACATATCTTCAATTGAATCCATAGAGGAAGAAGAGTACTACTAGAGAATCACACCAAAAAATACCAAAAAAGTGAGAAGGAAAACAAAGGAGAAAGCTGTGGTACTAACAAGAAAAGGAATAAATACCAGAAGGCATTATATAATTGAGATTGAAGAGGAAGATACTAAGGAGGATGAAGCATTTGTCCCTGCTATGAAACAACATGAAGAAGTGGTGAAGGAGGCTAAACAAACAATAAGAAAGGAACAAGAAGAGGAAAAGAAATACAAGTAATTTTTGTCCAAAGAAGAAGTGGATGCTCTCAAGAAATTAGCCCAATTGACACAATAACACAAACTCTTTGAGAAACTAAAGCAATTCTCTAAGTATTGGAATAAGGAACAAAATTAAAAGATTCAACTCTAGAGGATGGGAAGGATAAATAGAGAATAGAAGACAAAATGACCAATGGTGGATGTTCATATTAACTCTAGGAAAGTCTGGAATGTCATGATAGATTTGGGAGCAGATGTCAATATGATAACAAAGAAGCTATGAGAATAGTTAGGAAGACCTAAGCTGTTAGAAATGACTTACAATATAACATTGGTGGATGGATTTAACATGCAAACAATGGGAACAAGGAAATAAGAGGAAGTTAATCTTATGGGGATCAAACATGTCTTAGATTTCATTGTGGTCGCCATGAAGGATCAAGGAGAAGCTTTCAATGCACTTTTATGATTGAGATGGTTTGTAGATGCAAACTGTGTCATAGACTCCTGGAGAGAAGAGTTATAATTTTCCAATGAGAACAAATTTGTCAATATCCCTTTGGGATCATCAATGGAGGAAGCATATATAGAAGAAATGAATCAGGATGAATACAGTGACAAGGATGCAAAGAATTTCTATACAATTACAAGGTTGGATGTAGAGGAGAAAATAGAAGAGCCTAATTTTGAGGGAGAAGTGGAGATAGAGGATGATCACTATAGCACAGATAGTGAGGAGGTTTTTGAAGCCTTGATGAGAGAAAAACCAAAACCAAAAAAAGGAAAATGTTGAGCTACTAGAGCATATGCATGATTAGGACTGGCAAGAAAACACACCATAATCCTCCATAGTTCATCAAAACCCATTGAAGACCACTGGTAGCATAGTAGGAACAAATAAGAAGCTTACAAACCTCAAAAATATCACCAATTGGAGCAAAGTAAATAGAGAAATCAACATACCAAGATGGTTGGGTTATCAGTAATACACCAAAATAGTCACAACTAAACAAGAAAAATAAAAATAAAAAGAAGACAAGAAAAACAATGGGGAGAGGTTGCTTAGGATACCAAATCACCAAATCATAAATCTATGGATGAAAGAAATCAATTGTAGAAAGATTCCTCCTCAACAATACATGTCAGCAAACCCTATCCACTAACAAGGAGTAGAACTTAAGTCATAAAGAGAAAATAAATAAAGTAATGAAGAAAAAGAATAAAAAAGATAAGTAGGAAAATTTAGGGTAAAACAAAAAGGTATTTAAACCTAATCTCATGAAAGGAGGTTCACTTTACATTTATATTTTGGTGAAACCAGAGCTCTGAGAGAAGAAGCAATTAGTGTATTTAGGAGTGAAGAGAAGAATCACACTGGAAACTAGAAAATACACAATGGCGAATCTTGAGATGATCAATATTACACACAAGCCTCGATCAAAGTTCAAGAAATATCCATGGAAAGCCCTAGAGGTGGATCCAGATAGTGCATTCTCAAATGTACTGGTAGATGTCGTATATATGAAATATGTAAGGAAATATATTCATAACATGTTGGGAGAGATGAACCACATGAACTTTGAAGAGTTGAGGGACACGCTTCTAGGAGATATAGGGTATCTACCAGAATATGCAAACATATAGGTAATGAAATTGGATATATGGGAAGACTATCCCAACTTCATAGACATGGGTACGGATCATCCTAAGTAGATACATGATGAGTTAATATATATGTATAGACCCTTTAGAATAACAAAGAAAGATATTAGGGCAGTAATAGGGTTAAGTGTCATAGGGCACCTACTGGCAATGAAGCTATCAAAATAGAGTTGACTGGAGCTACAAAAGACATGAGAAATATGAATGTGAAGGACATCACAGATCTGGGGGTGAAGTATGATACAATAGGCATTGCTTATAAAGTCTATTATACCAAGCGATAGGATTTGACCATAGCAACTACAATCCATACTACCTACAAGATGGTGAAAAAAGGAATGGATTTTGACCTTTGCGAGGTAATATGCCAACAACTCTTGGAGAACTTGCAAAAAGACTAAGGATTCTAACTATAACTTACGTTATGGTACTCTAATCATTTTCCTTGCATTTTTTTTTGAATCAGCTACCGGGGTAAGAGGGGAAGCAATGGCAACAAAATATATTGGTATGGTTAGAGGTCAAATAACACATAGCTCAAAATTTTGACACCAAAGTGTCTAGTGCCACATATTTGGGATTTCTCAAAACCCTACAAGAAGAGATGAGGGCACCCTTATGCAATAGTTAATAAATACATAAAATATATCACACTTAAATGGTGGACAATAACTTTACATACATAGAGGTAGTGGAGCCAAGAACATGGGTACCTCAGTTACCCTATGAGGTAATTGTTGTAGAAGCTAGTGCTTATACAAAAAATTTACTAAGTAAGCTAAAAGATGCAAGTGCGGAGAGATTTGGCACTTAGAAGTTATGGACAAACAACACAAGAAGCACATGGAGGAACATCTTGAAAAATGCAAGGGCAGACTACATAAACAATGGGGAGTTTTAGAGAAAGGAACTACATCAGCTCCAAAACCAGCCACATCAACTCCCCTGCCTACCAAAGAGGCTTCTGTAGTAAGGAGATTAGAGAGGACATCATAGACATCATTTACCTCTACTATGTCATTTGGAGTGAGAGCAACATTAGAAGTGGAATGAAGAAGAACATAGAGAAGAAGGCCCCAGAAGAAACAAAAAGCAAAAAGGAAGAAAGCTCAAGACATCCCGAAGGAGATTGAGTCAAATGAAGAAGGAGAGGAGTAGGAGTCAAAGTTGAAAAGAAAGAAGAAAGAAAAACAAAAACCAAAGGAAGAACTATTAGAATAAGAAGTAGAGGAATGAGCACAAGAGCTCTATAACCTGGAGACATTGGTGAATGCCATGGAAAGTATAGGTATGTTGAAAGAATTTACTATTTTATATGAAGATTCATCTATAGAGAATAAAAAAATGATACTTATTTCTATGGTAAAATATATGAGGGATAAGGAGAAAACATTAGATGAAATAATGGAAGGATTTCTAGAGATCTTAGTAGAAGCATTGAGGGAGAGGAGAAATAAGGCACTCTAATTGGAGGAAGAAATAAGGTAGAATGTCATTACTAAGCTCAGCGACACATTGTCACTAGAAGAAAAGAATAAATTGATGTAGCAACAAGCTATGGAGTTAAGGAGAAAACAAAGGGTAGACACCCTCATGAGTGGAAATAAGAAAGAAGAAGAGAAAATATAAAAAGAAATAATGAAGTAGCAACAAATATATACCAACCTATCAAAGAGCAAGAACAAAAACAACTCACACCTTCAAAACTCCTTTCACAACATAGTGATTTACATGGGAAAAACCCTTTTGAGAGAAAACTCACACACTCCAAAAGAAACTCAATATATTATTCAAAAATATCAATAAGATTATAAAGTACTTGCAAAGAATGACTTTATAGGATTATCACCAACCAGAGTTCTGGAAGTAACTCAACATCTACTAGACTCTTACACACATAACCTCCATCTCAAGCACCTGATATATAGGAGATACAACATAGGAAACCATCTATGGTAATTACAAAACCATGAGGTAAAACCACCCAAAAGTGTCACCCCAATTATCTCCAACCAAAGATGCCTTATGATGTGTCAAACCATACATCAACATGTGTAAGTTTCCCTTATAACTCTTTTCTATGTCCAACACATTTTTACATTTTCCAATACAAGAGACCCTACTTTTAGAAGTCATAATTTTTTATCAGGGAGGTTGATTAATGAACCATTTGATGTGTTGGAAATCTCGTGAAGAGATGTATGCAACTATAACTAGCTCTATATGTTAAGGAATATTTTGGGGCCAAATATAATTTCTAGATGCCTCAAAATTGACTTCAACACTTTTCTAGGTATTTCAAAAACTATAAACTTCAATATCTTGAGATCTACACATGACCTTGAGTTGAAGCTCAACCAAAATTTTCATTTCAAAATTTTGTAGCTTTGGGGAAAATTTTGGGTCCATATTTGCACAAATGTAGACTTACTAAAAATAATAGGTTACCATTATTATCCTTTTACCAAGATGAAACAACATTAAAATAAAATTGGTTGATGCAAGATTTCTCTTACACCTCTAGATGCTACTGCATCAAGGTGTTATAGTAGAAGGAATGATTATGCATGATTATGTAGGGCATGGTCATGATCCTACTTTTGTGAAAGCCATGATGGAGGTACTAGTTTATTAAATTTAATTCAAATCAACCAACTATAAATTCTATTTATTTTTTCTTTCAATGCCCCATTTTGTATACATGTCAACCACAACTATAACAAATCTAACTAAAATTCTCTTTCAACTAAAAAGAGATTTATCCCCAAATCCACAACACCAAACTATATGCAAACTGGGAGAATGAGGTCAAGACTACAATTCTTTTTCCCAATGACATCTACAAAGAAAACTCCAAATTTATTTGAAAATCAAGTTTCTATGTCTGTTTGATATTTATGTTTGGTCTATTAACTATTTTTGTAGTAATACATAGGGACTAGAGCTGCACTTGCCCCTACATCATGATTTTCCATTATATGGTTCACCCATTTAACATGTGCATCTGAGTATATTTTTTTAAGTAAAATTGGCATGTTGATATCAATTGTTAAATTTCAAATTGGATTTATGAAGCTTCAATTACACACCAATCTATTACTTCATTCATTAAAAATTTAGCCAAGTATGCAATCATTTTGAAGTTAACTATCAAGGTTATATCATTTGTTCAATATATTGACATTAAGTCTTTTTCATGTTTAATTGTTCATCTTATCTCATCTATTTAATAAATGAGTATAAAACTCAAATCTTAGGCTAGAAGACTATAATAATTTGTATATACATCTATGTAAGTTATGAGGTTATAAAAATGTTTTATGCAAAGATGTGAAGGAAACATACAATCATAGTAATCTATGTGAGGATCAAAGCTATGATAATACTAATTTTCATGTGAGGATACATACAACCATAGATTCCATAAGGGGACACATACACATTCAATGCATACAAAAAGCAAATCTTGCTAGCTAACAAAATAAGTCAAGTTTTCTTTTGAATTTGAAATTCTTGCACAATGATCATGAAAAAATGATTACATCCATGCCAATACAAAATATCTTAAACTCCTCTCAATTTTCTTGCAACTTTAGGTAGGGAGTCGAACTATAGAACAACTTGTTATATTTTATCTCTAACATTATCATGTTTTCTAATATCTGTAGAGCTTGTAATTGTTCTATTTTCAAGGGGCTATGTGTCTTGGATTATAGATTGCATTTGTAATAAATAATTATTAAGGTGATTCATATGATAAGATTTAAAGGTGCAAGTTTTTGAGGTAGTTTCCTTGTAGGAATAATAGTGAAACCACACCAATTGGTAGCCATAAATGTGAACGAATTAGGATATGCATTTGAGCACACAATTCCAACAGTCAATCTAACCTATATACTAAATAGGTTGAGATTTAAGATTACAAAATAATTAGATGTGTGCTAACGTGAGTCTAATGAGTTAGCAAGGACATGTTTCAAAATTTTATCTTACTCAAATTAGTTTTAGTAATCTTCCATTGAATACAAAACCATATAGGAAAAAGATCAAAAGGGACACATTTGGCAAAGGCTCTAGTGGTACAGGAAATAAAATAGTGAAAGAGAAAAATATGACATGAAAATCATATCATGATCAAGTCATTTGTACACTCTATTTAATTGAGCTCTTTAAATTTCTCCATGTAAAGCAATGTGAATGATTATGGCAGTGACCCATATTGGAGTAAAAATGCCCAAAATTATTTTTTGTGTAGAAATGGGCCTCCCATCACTAGTTGTCCATATTTTTCACAAGCCATCTCAACCATATTAAAGTATCCCCACAAAACCCAATTGGCAATAGGAACTAAATCAACAATCCATCATCAAAGGGAAGATTGTTCAAAAACATAATTGGAGGTATAAATATTAATAACTCCAAAGGAAAGACTACCAATGTTTAAAAGATCCCATAATGATCTATTAGTGGGGTTACATTGTTGGTAAACTAAATGTAGTTTCCATCTATGAAAGAGAAAAGTGATGACCCCTTCACAACTTGTATCATGGTTACTACACAAAAAAGGACCTATTAGCTAAATAAAATCACATTTAGCAGAAAGAAAAAAACTATTAATCATTGCTTGTTGAAAATAGACAATGTCCAAAGATGGAAGTTAAAGTCAAGTGTCTTAGACAAAATATTTTCTAGACAGGTATATGAGACATTGAATATTCTAGGAGAAACAGCTCATTCCTGATAATTGAGAGTCATGTCCTCATTATCTAGGTCATCAAGGGTTGAATAGTTATTCTAAAAGAAATCCTCTTTAGAAAAAAACAACCTTTTTGGATAACTAGAGGACTATTCCTTCTTTTATCTAGGATAAATTCTCCCTCTTCCAAATGTCCATATGGATTGTGGTAATGATGGTGATCCATTGGGGGCAAGAGATGATGGATAAAATCTTGAAGCAACTAGTTAACAAGAAAGCACCAAAGCTAGAAGTAGCACTCTAATGAACTTGGGCTTACCTTTCTCCTTAGAGGGCTCTCCAATATAGGGAGCCACCTATTTCCCCTTATCTAGTGGGTTTCAAGTAACACCACCTAGTTAGTTGGTAGACTATCCATTATTGCTAAGAGAATTCTTAGCTAGGGTACCACCAACAATAGGGTTCTAGTCTCCCAACTATTGTCCAAAACTCTTCTATTTTATAAAGAGAAGCCTTAGTAATTGGACAACAAGGGGACTTAATGTGGGACAATGTTTAATCTTCTGATCCATAGATTGGAACCTGAAGCAAGTATTTGGAAGATTAACATAAGGGACATACTAGGTGTGACAAATTTGTCTAATTTGGATGTCAAAAGTTTCCTTCAAGTCTTTGGAGAGATCCATTTCAACACAAACTCATTTTTGACGATGAGCCAAAAAGAATATATCTAGCTCAATGCAAACAACATTACCAAGTGAACTAGCTATTATGGGTAGGAACTTCTAGCATGGAAAAGGTCAATTTGGAAACTCCACCAATTAGAGAACAAAAAGATCACTTTTTTGAAAGATAGCGAGGTCTCAAGTCTAGGGTGTAAAAACTAGAAGACATGCATAGCCAAAAAAGGGACCATGTTTGAGGCTGGCTTTTTCAAGACAAGATTTAGAAAAGAAAAAAGAGAACAACCCTTTAGTTAGGTCTTAAATTGCATAAATTATGACTCCATGTATGACTCAAGCCTTACTACCCTGATCTCTTAGCATGGTCTCATAGGGACCCTCTGAACAAAGTATTCTTTTAGAATTAAAAACATCAAGCTATTTAAGGGTACTATCAAACTATGGGATGGGGAGAACAACATTTTGAGATGAATCAAAATACACACCTCAATGAGCACCTTCAAAATAAATTTATTGGGTTTCTTGTTTGGTGGAGCCATCCTTGTGCCCTATCATACCTTCAACACTAGCAAAAACTGCTAATTTGATTAAGCTTGATGTCATCAAAAAGGAAAACTAAATGCCTATAGGCACTATAAGCTAAGGTGCCCAACAATAAAGGAAGAAAAATAAAGAAACTTCCTACTATAAAGTCAAACATTACATATCCTTGCAATTTCTCACTATATTTTAGGCTTGCTTTAGTGTTAATTCCCTTAGTATGTGTTAGGGATCATTTTAGCCTAGCCTTATCCTTTTTCCTTAAGAAAATTACTAAATTTCTTTATCAAAATCTAATTCTTCTCACTATTCTAAGAACACATGTTAAATTTTATGTAATTTCTCTAGGACGCTAGCATGACACACAAACATCTATGTGACATACTATCATCCCGTGAGCTCTAAAAATTGAAAACGTTGATTTCCTACCCAACCACCTACCATTGCCTGCTATAATGCTCAGGTGCCAGAAAAACTCCTTTACCATTTGAATCTAACCCTTTATCTTCACTCTTCATCTCTTTCAAAAGTAATTTTTGAATCTAACCCTCATATTCTTGCCTTGAGGGTGCATGTTGGTCAAATATTCTTGGGCAAATATAAGTCTTATTTCACCTTCTACATCATGCTAATAATCTTGTTTGTATGAGTTTCCTTATTTTTTAACAAAGCATTAATAGTATAATTTCTTTTCTTTATTTCATTCAATCTCTATTGGAAAATCTTTGGTGTAGACCACTACCTCATTCATCTCAATACATACACTAGGATATTCTTCCCCATAGACTAGGGTTGATACTTATAGATTTTATTTATTATGGCTGCTCTTAATTCCCACAAGCACATACAATAGGAGCACACACTAATTTTCTACTCTCTTTATCATTGATTGTCTATGGAGGACAAAAGACCAACATAGGGGCTTGACCTAAAGGAAATCTCCAAATAAATCCAATATTTTCTCTTGTTTTAGATATAGGTATTTTGTGAGACATTCAACTACACAAAGGCTTCGAAGTGTCTTCCCCTTTGCTTGTTGTTTCAATATTTCATTTAATTTTAGTTAGTTTGGCTTTATTTTATCATTTCTGTATTATCTAGCATTTGTTGGTTTGTTCTTCTAGTTGTCCTTGCTTTCTATTATACATGATAGTTTTAAATTTGGTAAAAACTTTGAGTTTTGCAATGTTTTTGGATGGTAGTGCGAGACTGGGATGACAATGTGTGATTAGACTATAGCACTTCACATGGATGTCCACACATCATGCTAGTGTCTGAGACCAAGAGCTCACCTTTTTGTGCCAAGTTCCTTTATTTATGCTATTTACAATTCTAAATTCTATTTTCTGATTCTAAATTTTAATTTCATATAAATTCACTCTATATTCTAACCCATATTTAATGTAGTATAGAAATTGAAGGTATCACTTTTCTATATTACAGCTACAAGAATAAGCAATGCAACATTAGAATGATACAAAATAGCCCAACATGGATGAGATTGAAACCATAACACGCCCTTAATCTAATGTTACTTTTATCATAGGCTAATAATTTTGATAAAATTTCTTAAGTATTTTTTTTAAAATATTCATTTAAGTTGTGCAATTTATAAAGTTGATAAGTAAAATATTTATAACTATTTCAAAAATATTTTTAAAAATGATAAATAATCTTAATAAAAAAATTATTTCTTTAATTATTTAATACTATTAGAATCATAGAACATTGGTAATATTTAATAATTATTTAGAAAATAAATTTTATTTAAATTATTAAATGTAAAGTGACAATTGTTAAAAATTATCTTTTTGACAAGTATCGTTAGTTTTATATTCTAGATGAAGTACCCATAGATGGTGATGATCAAAAGCCAATAGGAATAGAGGAGGATATATATTATTAAATCCATATTGTATTGCCACAATATGTTCAACCTTTTGAAGCTTGCAGCCACCACTCATTTTTGGGGTCTTATTTTGGCTTCGAACTTGATTTGGCTTCATATTTTCCCCTTTGGATTATGTGGTTCAGCATTAAACTAAATTTCAAAAGATTCTAGCACTAACTAAATTTAAATTGATTACTAAATTTTATCATTTTGAAGCTTAATTTTCATTTATATTGTTTAATCTAGTTTCTTCTTAAAGGGTCCTTGTCTTAGTTTCTATCTCTACATCTTTAGGCATTTCTAGTTTCTCTTCATGGTTTCTATCTTTTAATAGTTTGTTTTATAAGTTGGCAATCTCTAGTTTTAATTTTTATCTTGGTTTGCATGTCTACACCTTTAGGCATTTCTAGTTCCTCTTCATAGTTTGTTTATTCTCTAAGTTGACAATCTCTAGTTTTAACTTTTAAGTTGTTTAGTTCTCTATTGTTTATCTTCATGTTTCATAGCTTGAAATTCTTTTCTATTTTGTAGGCTATCAAAACATTTGTACCTAGTTTCTAATGTCTCACTAGGTGCATTTTAGAAACTTATTCAAAATTAAATTATTCTCATATTATGCTTTTCCATAGCAAATTTATCACTTTCCTTCCCTAGATGCAAAAAAAATTTAACATACTTGTCTAATATTACTATGTTTTGATTTTGGAGGAATGTGAATATTAGGTCTTTCCTCCAAATATTTATTGACCAAAGATAGGATTCATTCTAATTTGTTTTATTTTGCATCTAAGTTTATCTATAATTATTCATTTTCAAATCTATATTATTCTAGGGTTCGCCACTTTCAATGTGTGTATCCCTAAAGCTCCTTGATGCCTCCACTTCCCCCTTAGTTTTAACCTAATCACAACACTTGCCACTTTAAGAGAAAGCTAGCGTCATTATACATAAAATAAGATGGATGCAATAAAATAAATCTTTAATGTGAAAGTTTATAAATTGGGTTCAATTTCTCTTTTGATCCAAGTTTTCTTTTAGAGGGAATCTTTTCTTTAAAGGTATGTTAAGTTCCAAACCCTATCCCTCTAGGCTTTTTCAAGATGCTTTCACACATTCCTATTAGACCGCACACAATTCTCTTAGACTATATTAGACTTGAACACATGTCCTCATATGAGACCTAGAACCTTAAAGTCATAAGACTGGGATGTGAAAGAATTGAAGTTGGTTTAAAAAAAATTTGGATCCAATTTTTATTAGCCGATAGGCTTATTAGTGGGAGCTTTTGCTCCGGGAAAATTGTCATCCTGCCTGCCTGCTAGCTTGCATCAGAAAAAATCTGCCGTTTTCTGCTTTAGGACCTGTTTCGTCCGTCATCCTGCCTGGTAACTTGCACCGGAAAAAACCGCCGATAATGTGTCATCCTACTTGCCTGCTGTTGCCGGAAAAAGGTTGCCAGATTTTCTCTTTCCCTGTTGTCCTGCTGTTATTCTTGAGCGTCCTCTGCCGTTGTTAGTTGTCAGTACTGTCAACTTTAACCATCCTCATGGTCCACGCAGCTTGCCAACAATCAACACCTGGGGAGAAAAGGTGGTTTTGTGAACGGTATTGTATTTATCATGTTTTAAAAATGTCCGATTCATTTAATTCTGAATATTAAATTATAATATAGAGTAGTTCTTATGTAAAAAGATTTAAATTAGTAAAGCATTTTTGCAAGGAATTTTGAGGTGTCTAAAGAATTTCTTATAAAACAAGAGTTTCGTAAGGATTTATTTATTAGATTTATTTTGATATCTTAAGATAGGGTTTTATTTGTTTATATCAGTTAATTTTAATATTAAAATATTATTATCATTTTATTATTATTATCAATCTTGACATAATAAATCAGGATTACAAATTTTTTTTTTGGTAAATTATTAATTTTCTCTAACACTTAAATCAGAATTACAATTTTTTTGTGCTAAATTATTAATTTTAATTGGCATGTGCAATTTTTAAGTAAATTAATTTAGGCATTATTTTGCTCTTACTTGACTTAGCTCTTAACCAAATAAATATTCTTCTTTTCTTATCTAAATAAAATTGATATTTGTGATTATATACTATTAAAGTTATTACTATGTATATTAATATAAATAATTTTAGGACTGATTTTAAATTATTGATATTTAATTAACTATAAATAATTAATTAAAGTTATTAATATAAATTATTTTAAAGATTGATTTTAATTTATTCATATTTAATGTATTTATTGTAATTAAGTATGAATAATTAAAGTTATTAATATATATATATATATATATATATATATATATATATTATTATATGTAATGAAAAACAATGCCTATATACAATTGTTTATACCTATAATAAAAAGTAACAAGTGCCACTAGTGACCAGTACATGTCTTGTAGTGTTGTTATTATAGTATTTGTGTAGTTGTAATTGTTTTTGTGGATTAGCTATTGGTTGTATAGACAAATTACATTCCAATAATTAAAATTTTAATTTTTGAAGAGTATTTATAGTCCCAATAGTCCCTCACAAATTCTCATTTTCCCTTCAAATTTTGTAGGATTTGAATTTACAATTAGATTTTTCATGATACTTAGATTTTTAACTTTTGACTGAATAAAATTGAAATCCTAGATTTTTGACTCTTTAGTAAATAAAATTGAAATCCCAAAAATAATCTAATTTTATAAAATAAAATGTGTAGAACTCTAAAGCTAGTTGGGTGTGGAGAGATTTGAAATGTTTGCCTAAGATATTAAAATTTAATAATATTGAATACTATTACAATTTAAAATGCATTAAAATATTGTAAGTATAATATAATAACAATAACATATTCATATTTAGATCACTACATTATTTTATCTTAATTACTTAATTTTTTGTTTAAGTAATAATAGTAAGTACTTTTAGAGAACATGATATTAGTTATTTTAATTAATCTAATATTGTAGTTTAGTAATATTTTTTTCTAAAATAAACAATTGTTTATCATTTCAAATTTGTAACTATTATATTTGTGAGAATTTGCTTTTGGATTACATTGTGTATGTTTTTATCTCAATGTTTCGGATCACACTCAGTGATCCATTATCAAGAAGATGATACAATGAAATATGATTGCAGAGTTTAACCTTATAAAAGGGGAGAGGAGGATTAGGGTTGACAATGAAGTAGGGAAAGTAACTCAATGATTAACAACCCAAGAATTCCTATAAAGTCAAAGATGGAAGACCAAAGAGTTAAGTCACATTATAATATCATTAGAATGGTAAAAATGAACCCAATAGATCTAAAAAAATAACATCAAATAGAATGACTCAATAAACTATAATAAATGGATATATATAGTATGTTGTATAATACGGTTGAACAAAACACAATAAGAAGAGGAAGAAGATATAATGAATTAAAGTAACATAATGTGTAGTAATACAATTAGAGCCAAGAGTATAAATAGCAATATATAATAAAACTAAATAAGGAACACATTAAAATTAATTTAACATAACTCAGGAGAGAATAAGGTAAAATATTATGATAAGGAAATAAATGATGTGAAAATATTTAAGAAGGAACAAAATGTATAATAGAAGGCACACAGAAAATAAAATAAATAATAAATAATTAATAATTATAGATGAAAAAGTACCTAAAAGGTAAACAAATGAAAGAAACAAAGAAAGATAAAATAAGACATCAAATTAGAAAACCAAATAGGACAAAAACTGTAAGTATGGCAAAGAAAGAAAATAAAATTATATAATGAGGCGAAACAATGAGAATAGGGGCAAGAAGCCATGTATACCACATTATATCATAAAAGGCTTATGCTATAATAATATAAGATATAGGATAAAATATGATAATAAGAACAATACAACTAGAGTGAAAATGTAGTATAACAAATATCTAAATACATGACAAAATGTATAAATAGAAGCTATAAACAAATTAATATAAATTAATGAAATGATAAAAAGGTAGTTAAGGCCTTAGTGTAAAGAAAGAGATTTAAAAAGCTAATATAACAAGAAGTCAAATATATTGAATCAAGCAAATAATAATGCGTTAATAAGTTATAAACAATAACAATCAATATAGCCAAAAAATCCCCAATAAATTGCAATTAATAACTATAATAAATTAAAAAGAAGTCTAGGAAAATCATAAATGGACAAAAGGGAAGCAAACTAAGAAGATGTGAGATACCGATAATAGGCAGAGCAAAAGCAACAAGGATAACATAAACGAGGCAACCCACTTGAGAAGACATAATAAAATATGATAAGCAGTACATATGTCAATATACAATGATACTAAGTTATATCATACCTATGTATAAAACAAAATGCAACACATGTACCAATACAATAAAATGAATATAATGAATACAATTAATTGATATAATACGTTATGAAATAAATATATCCATATATAATTATACCCAATAATATCACCAATCAATCCATATAAAAAAGGATAGTGATAAGATCATATAAAAATAGGATGAAATATAATAATAAGAACAATATAAAAATAGTAAAAATTGTAATAAATGACAAATAATATAAAGAAAAGCTAAGTATATGACAAAATATAAAAAGAGAAGCTATATATAAATTAATTATTATAAGAAATAAAAATGGGTAGATATTAAGATTACAATGTAAAGAAAGAGAGAAATTACACAGGACCAATAAGCCAAGAAGCAAAACAAATATAAGCCTTAATAATCAATACAGCAAAGGGCACACAAAATAATAAAATTAACTAACTAAGATAAATTGAAAAAGATAATGAATAGCACAAAAGAACAAAAAAGAAACAAAGAGAGAAGATCAATAACAACAATAAATAATAGGAAGGAAAAAACACATAAGAAGAACATAAGTAATGAGGAGAATACAAACGAGGAGGCCCACTTGAGAAGACAAGTGAAGAGACCTCCCTAACTACACAACAACGAAAAGAGGACGGCGACCTAAACATTTCGGGAAACCAATGAAAACACCTTGAACCTCCTTCTATATGTTGCATGTTTTAACTTGAACTCAGTATTGATCTTTTATTGAGCAACTGTGTTAAAAAGCAAAGGCCTGATCGGACAATCCTGACTTTCTTTCAAAATTTAAAAAAATCTTATGTGGGCAACTAGGCCAGGCATTCTTCAAATGTAATGCAATCCTTGCCGATAGAAAATCATAAATTTACACGCACTTTTTATTCAATGCTCTGAAGATGCACTAAATTGCAGCAGCTGTAGGATAATCGTTTTATATATTATGAATAGTTTGAATCAAATATTCTATTGAATTTTCAACAGTTTGATATAGAATAATGACTTGTTTTAGAAAATACAGCTTCTGTTTTTATTTTAATAACTACAAATCATTTCCTAAGATCAAATTGAAAGATATTGTTTCTATTTTTTCATTCAGAACATTAAAATGTTATATTATTGAAATTTGAAGTCTCCGCGCTAAAGCACTGGAACTAAACATTACTGTTATGGGTTTAGTATAAACCTGTGTAATTATTAAAAAACCCTGAGTGCTATAAAAATCCCAATAATTACCGCTTGAGCTTATACCATTTAACTGTATGTTATATCAAATTTGGACAGCATCTGATGCAAAACTAAAAAAAATGAGTTGGAAAATCTATAGGCATTTCAATGCGAGTCCATATCTTTTCCTCTTCCCTCTCCAGGACATGAAAAAGAAAACACAAATCGAAATACTCCCTGTCGTCCGTGTAATGAATGGCTCTTAAAAAAATACAGTCACGCCACGGTACAGTATCTTCAACAACGCCAAACCAGATAGGACATTGCCCGACTGTGGTTAATGAGTTGTTGGCAATATCAAATCTTGTTACCCTCGTAGATGCCCAGTGAAAGTAATACAAGCCCCCAAAAGCCCCTACGCAATTGTGAACAGAACCAACATTACCCTCCGTGTTTAACTTTCTCCACAGTCGTGTGTGAGGATCATAAACGTGTGCGCTCTGCCCATGAATGGGAACTACATAAAACTTGCCATCAATAAAAGCACCACGACAATATCTTTGAGGCCGATCGGGATTCATGCGAGGAAGAATGCCCCACTCCTTTTTATCTAAATTATAAACATAAGCTTCCAGTAGATGGGGACTGATGTCCTCGTCCGAAAGCCCCTCGACGCCTCCGGCTACATAGACAAGACCTTCAGGAGACGGAGACGCTGCGCAGGCATACAAGTATCGAGGACTAGGCATGACGGCGCCGAGCTGCCATGTGCGAGACAAAAATTCAAATCTCAAAACAATTTCTCTTTCGTACAATTTGTGAATAAACCCCATCACAACTAACTGTTGTTTTGATCTAACGTACACACACCTAGGATAGACATATTCTTGTATTTTAAGATCATGTTTAGTTTCTGTGCGGATTTTAGGGAGCCTTTCCCACCAGTTCCCAACCGGGTAGTAAATAATTGCTTCGAAATAATTTCTTTCCATTGGAAAGTATTCAAGAAAAACTATTCCCTCCTCGAACACGTTATTCCTCTCTCGCTCTTTATAGAATTCGGCGCTGCTCAGCAAAGCGTTCCAGCTCTTGCAGACGGCCCTAAGGTTCCTGTGGAATTTGTATGGAACCTTTACGAGGCATTGAAGCACTAAATCTTCTGGAAGGCCCAGAATTATCTCCATTGCAATGCAACTCTTGCACAAGAAATTTTAAATACCCCTGAATCGATCTATATATATATATATATAAATAGAGAGAGAGAGAGAGAGAGAGAGAATGAAACGGCAACGTCCATTGCACTATACTAAAATAACAATTAGTTTGTTGATAATGGATTTGAAATTTTAATTACATTTCATCTTAATTAAAAAATCATCGACCATGCTAGATGGATTAGAGCAAATGGAAGCAGCCTTTCGCTCTTCCCTATTTTTACAAAGTTTGTGCATTTCGCGTTTGGAGAGAAGTTTATTCAAACTTTAAAATGTTGGCACTTGTTTGCTATTTGCGGTAGCAATCGCATTTCATGTGCAATGGGTATGCCGACAGGTATTTTCATTTAGCTTACTGTATTAAGAAACAACAAAATTTGAAAGAAATGTAAAAAATTTATTTTACTTTTACGTAACATATTAAACAAAAGGTATAGGACAAGGAACTTGCAGGAAGTACAAAAGGCATTATCATCCTACAGATTGATCAAGGGGACAAATCAAAATCAGTGGCTGGGTATATATAGGAGCCTGAGTCTATCAAAAGACATGTAAGACATCACTGGATACAAAAACACTAATACATTTCATTAATGTAAAGTTTGGGTACACAGACATCCAAATTTTCTAATTTTAAAATAAACTTTTAATAATTGAAATCTACGAGGCTTTAAGATTGAATGAGTTTGGGTCCCCCATGGTCTACCAATTCATGGCTTAAAAATCTCCAACGTGGGCTTAATATCAACTTTGACTGTGTTGGCAGGGGGGGAGGTTAATGGTGGCTGTCAAGGAAACAAATGTTACAGCAATGTATGGACAGCAAGAACAAACACAAACAGAGAGAGAGAGAGAGACAAAACACAGAGAGAACAAATTATATTTATATTTTCCACTATAAAGTACATTCAAAACTTCTTACAAACTTAATTCAGAGCTACTGCTCTATTTTCCTGACATGCCCCAATCTCTGGAGCTAGAAACTAATACAAATCTGGAGTTGCTGTCTAGAAACTCTGTAGTTGCCTATAGATCACTGTTGCTGCTGCAACATTCCTTTTTGCTATCTTCTCTTTATTGTTCTTTGTTATTCTCCTCCATCACATTCCTTCTGGTGCTGCAAGCTCACTCTTACTCATTCATACGGTCAACTCTTCCCTCTCTTTTTGTTTCATTCTTACCAAGCCAAAACTGGTGCTCAATCTTTTTTCTCAAATTCGAAATCACCTACCTAATTTAATGCTGGCAGGAGCAACGAATGCCAGGGCAGATTTGGAAATCCCCAAGCCTAACGCAGGGGCAGAGGAAATAAATGCACTGATGGAAGATTAATTTTCCAACACTCCCCCTTAATCTAAAGTCAGATGTCATTCAACAATTTTCTTTCTGGAACTGATCTCTGGAGTTATATCTTTGCATTTGTCTTTCCGGAGTAGATCTCCAGAGCTATTTCTGCCATTTTAGATCACCTCCGGAGTTCTTTTTTGCATCTTCGAAGCACTCTGTCTACATCTCTGGAGCTCTGTTTCTGCATCTCCAGAGCAAGTCCAGAGCTACACATACCTTCCAGAGTTGAACTTCTGGAGCTCTGCTATTGTCTTTCTGGAGCTGAACCTCCAGAGCTGTCTTCTTACTGGGGCTGCACACCTTCGAAGCTGTCAACAATGCCAGACCTATCTCTTAGGCATTCAAAAGAGTCTTTTGGCAATGCCTTTGTAAAAATGTCAGCAAGTTGTTTCTCAAATCTACAATATTGTAACACAATCTCTCCTCGTTCTACCAACTCCCTTCTGAAATGATAATGGATCTTAATGTGCTTGCTTCATCTATGGAAGACTGGATTCTTTGTTAGGGCTATTGATGAAACATTGTCACAATGAATGGTTGTACCATCTTCTTGCCGCTCATTCAAATCTGCAAGGATCCTTCTCAACCAAATAGCCTGACATGTTATTGCATTTACTATAATATACTCACTTCTGCTATAGAGAGAGAGACAATGGGCTGCTTCTTAGATGCCCATGATATCATGCCTAAACCCATGTGAAATACATAGCCGAATGTGCTCTTCCGGTCATCTACACTTCCTACCCAATCACTATCTATGAAACCAGCCAACTTAAACTCATTAGAAACACCATACAAGATGCCAAAGCCTGTTGTGCCATTCACATATCTTAGGATCCTCTTTCCTACTTGCCAATGTGTGTCCTTAGGCTTCTCCATGAACCTAGAAATTAGGCTTACTGCATACATCAAATCAGGCCTAGTGGCTGTCAAGTACATGAGGTGTCCAACCATGCTCTTATAGAGGGTTGGGTTTACTTCCTTGTTGTTGTCCTCTTTACTCAATTTTAGACCTGTAGTTGTTGGTGTAGGGACAGTTTTACTATTCTCCATTTTAAATCTCTTCACAATTTATTTGACATAGATAGTTTGCGAAATAAATATGCTAGGATCTGTTTGTTTAACCTCAATACCAGGAAAATACTGTAGCAGACCTATGTCTGTCATCTCAAATTCATTCTTCATTGCCTCTTTCAAATCAACAACGAAAAGATCACTATTGCCAATAAAAATCAGATCATCTACATACAAAATAGCAATCAAAATATTACCTTCAGCTGCTTTAATGTAAAGAGTGGGCTCACTACTGCTTTTGCTAAAGCCATTACTCACTAAATATGAGTCTATTTTATTGTACCATGCCCTAGGTGCTTGTTTTGGCCCATAGAGGGCTTTCTGGAGCCTATATACTTTGTCCTCTTACCCTGGGACTTCATAGCCAGGTGGCTACTCCACATACACTTTCTCTTTCAACACTTTGTTCAAGAAGGTTGACTTTACACTCAGTTGAAACACCTTCCACTTGTGTTGGGCTGCTATAGCTATGACTGCCTGAACTGTTTCCAGCCTTACAACTAGTGCATATGTCTCATTATAATCTCTTCTAGGCTGTTGTTTGTATCCTTTGACAACTAGCCTTTCTTTATGTCTTTCAATCTTTCCTTCAGTAGAAGACTTGGTCTTATAGACCCACTTAACTCTAATCACTTGTTGACCCTTGGGTAAATTAGTTAGCTGCCATGTGTCATTCTTCTATATGGCATCCAACCCTTCATCCATGGCCTTACACCATTTCTCTTCTTTCAGAGTTTCTTCAAAGTGTATTAGATCACTATAAGAAAATAATGGAAAATCTAAATTCTCATCATCATCAGCATACCTTGTGCTGTCATAAATCTCCTTCACACTCCTTGTCCTCCATGGCATCAATGATGTGAGTGTAGGGTCTGAATTACCTCCAGAGCTACTGTTGTTCTGACCTCAGGAGCTACTGTACTACTGACCTTCGGAGTTGCTGCTCTGTTGAACTCTGGAGTTGTAATCTCTGGGATTGCATACATCTGAAGCTACTAATCCCTGAAATTGCTGAGCTCCTGTCCACCTCTAGAGCTTCTCTGTTGAACACCTTCAGAACTACTAGTTTCTCCCAGAGCTGTTGCTCTTCGTAGTTCATCTAGAGTTACTGTTCTCTGGAGCTTCTTCATCTTCAAGGGGTATTGTAACTGAAATACCCATGGTTCTTCCACCGTTCCATTCCATGCTTCATTCTCGATGAACTCAACATCCCTACTGATCGTAACATTTTTGGTGATGGGATTATACAGTTTGTAGGATTTTGACTCTTCACTATAGCCTATGAAGATACATTTTTCACCTCTATCATCAAATTTCTACCTCTTCTCTTTAGGCACTAATGCATATGCTACACACCCGAAGATTCTTAGGTGTTCAACACTCTATTTGTTGTTTGTCCACACCTCTTGTGGAATCCTATCACAAATAGCCTTTGTAGGACACCTATTCAATAGGTAAACCGCTGTTACTATAGCTTCACTCCAAAAATCATGTGATAGTCCTTTTGCTTTCAGCATGCTTGCTGCCATCTTTTGAATGGTTCTATTTTTCCTTTCAGCCACTCCATTTTGTTGTGGAGTATACTTAGTTGTAAACTATTTTTCTATGCCTTCATTCGTACACAAATTTAGAAATTCCTTAGAGATATACTCTCCCCCTCTATCTATTTTTAGGGCTTTGATATAGTGGTCGCTTTGCTTTTCAACTAATGCCTTAAACCACTTGAATTTGTCGAAGGCTTCTAATTCATTCTTCAAAAAATAAACCAAATATTTTTGCTATAATCATCTATGAATGTCATAAAATATGTATTTCCTGCCAAGGTGTGGGTTTTCATGGGACCACACAAATCTGAGTGCACTAACTCCAATGGTGCTTTTGTTCTCCTAGAATACCCTAATTGAAAGGGTTGTCTATGCTGCTTTCCTAAAATGCAAGCTTCACATTTTCCATCAGGCTCTACAATGTTAGGTAGCCCTCTAACCATGCCTTTCTTGGATAATAAACTCAAACCAGAAAAACCTAAGTGCCCATACCTCAAATGCCACAATTTAGATGGGTCTTTCATGACTATCCTAAAGGTAGATTGTTGTCCCACTGCTATGAGCACCGAAGATAGTGCTGGAAGCTGCGGTGGAGATAGCGCTAGAGATGGCACCGGAGGCTGTATGTGTATCCTAAGAGGGAACATTCTGTTTCTCATCATCTGTACTACTGCAATCACTTTCTTACTTCATCCTTTGTCAAATATTGGGCACTCTCCATTTTCCATCAGGATTTTATAACCATTTTGGACTATCTGTCCAATGCTCAGTAGGTTATGTTTTATGCCAGGGGCATAATATACATCTTGGATCTTCCTTCTTTCACCATACTTGGACTAAATGTTGACTGTACCTTTTCCCATGACGAGAACTTGCTCATTGTTTCCCATTTTTATTTTAGTCTGTATGCTGCTATCTATGGAGGCAAAGAAGTTTTTATTTATATTCATGTGGTTGCTACAACCACTATCTAAGTACCATACTTCATCACTACTCCTCTTAGCAAGGTTGCAAACAGTAAAAACATTTAACTATTTTTCATTTTCAGCCTTGTTCTCATTTGCTACATTAGTAGTTTGGCCTCCATGATCATGTTGTTTCTTTTACACTCACTAGCATAATGACCAAACTTATGATAGTAATAACATTGAACATTGCTTTTGTCATACCTTTGATTAGAACTATTCTTTTTCTTTTCTTGATAGCTTGGCTGTGAGCTGCTTGCCTCATCTTGGTTGTTTGAAACTCCTCTTCCAGAGTTGCTTCTTCCTCTACCTCTACTATTTCTTCCTCTTCCCCTATCTCTTGCATTGGTTTAAGCCTTGAAGGCTTGCTCAAGGGAAGGAGCGAATCTATTCAACCTCTGCTTATGGCTTTATAATGAACCCATCAACTCATCGACTATCATCTTGGACAGTTCCTTTGACTCTTTAATGGTTATGACAATAAGGTAAAATCTAGAAGGTAGACTCCTTAGAATTTTTTCAACAATCCTTTGATCATCCATGGTTTATCCATTTATCCTTAGCTAATTTATCATGGTATAAACCATAGTGTGAAAGTTTGAAATAGACTCACTCTCCTTCATCTGTAGGGTCTCAAAATCTCTCATAAACAGCTAGAGTTTCACTGATCTCACTTTGTCAGTTCCCTTGTAACTATTCTAGAATATTTCCCATGCCTGTTTTGAGTAGTTTGCTACTGCAATGCAGGGGAAAATAGCCTCTGTCAAGGCTACCTCAATTAGACCGAGGGCTTTTGCATCCTTCATTCTTGTTTCTTTGAGCATTAGTTAGGGCTGCATAAGCTGCTAGGTCTGTGGTGTCTATGAACCCATTGATGACCAACTCCCATAGGTCATTAGCAACCAGTATAGTCTTCATCTTCTTAGTCCAGATATCATAATTTTACCCATCAAAATTTGGGGGTTGCTGCCATCCTTTGCTGTCCCCACCTGCCATGCTTCTCAAATTTGAGAAGGTTGATAATGCTTACACAAACTAGAGCTTACATAAAACACCCACAAAAATAGCACTCTAATACCACTTATTGGCAGGTAGGGGAGGTTAATGGTGGCTGTCAAGAAAACAAATGCTACAACAATGTATGGAAAACAAGAACAAACAAAAATAGAGAGAGACAAAACATAGAGACAACAAATTATATTTATATTTTCCACTATAAGTACATTCAAAACTTCTTACAAACTTAATTCAGAGTTTCTACTCTATTTTCCTAACATGCCCCAATCTCTGGAGCTGGAAACTAATAAAAATTTGGAGCTGCTATCCAGAAACTCCATAGCTGCCTGTAGATCACTGTTGCTCCTATAACATTCCCTTCTGCTATCTTCTCTCTATTGTTCTCTGTTATTCTCCTCCTTCACATTCCTTCTACTATTGCAAGCTCACTCTTAATCATTCATATGGTCAACTCTTCCCTCTCTTTTTGTCTCATTTTTAGCAAGCAAAAACTAGCACTCAATCATTTTTCTTAGATTCTAAATCACCTACCTAATTTAATGCTAGCAAGATCAACAAATGTTGGGGCAGATTTGGAAATCCTCAAGTTTGATGTGGGGGCAGAGGAAGTAAATGCACTGGTGGAAGATTAATTTTCCAATAGACTAAAGATGCTTTAAAGTAAAATCTATGAGGATTTAATTTCGAATGAGACTTGTGTAAAATCAAATCGAACTTATAATCTCTAACTTGGATATTTTCTAAATGTTGAGTATTTGTATTGCAGACTTAATTTATTATTTTCTTTTATTTTAGAATCGATTTCCACTTCTCATACACTTTCGATTTTTGTGTTGATCGTGGTATTGCAGGGTAAAGACGTTTGATATATATGTGATTTATGGTAGGAGTCACATCTGTGATAGACATGACTCCTCAAGGAGTCACGCCTATCACAGGTGTGACTTCGTCACCCTTTCTTTAGTAATCACAGTTTGAATCATCGACTTTAACAATTTTCAATTATTGTTAGAATGCAGTCGGTGTTTATAATTGGTAATATGTCATTCGATCATGCTATATTGATATTTATTTAACATACTTTATATATTAAGTATGAATATATAAGTAATATTTAATATTACTTATATATTCATATTTATTATGATCATAATGAATATGTTATCTAATCGAAGCTACAAACAACTCAACACTCCCTCTTAGCTCAGGAAGATAACAATATCACAATAATCTCTATGAATATCAATTATCTGATCTGTAATGAATTTCACAAAGTAATTTAATATCACATAAATCATGATATATAGTATCACCTATCTCATGATACGTAGCATCACCTACCTCGTGATACTAAAGGATATACTATACTCGAGAACATTACATTCTCCTTATATATCCTAGTTATGGTATGTGCACTAACATTAAGTCACATAATGTCTACCATAACTTAATCATGATAACTCCATGATTCATACAAATATCAAGCACATGATATCAGTCTAATAAACATTATAAGATCATCACCTTATAATGTTAGGTACAAGTGTAGATTATCCAAAAGATCGTCACCTTTTAGAAATAAACACAGAATGGGTAGGCCCATAATGTCATAGAGTCACACATATGACACAAGATGTTTACACATTAAACATCTTTAATATATTAGTACAAATCAATTAGAATTTTACATTTCAATCATACCAAGATTTTTTCTGAAGTATTCAACTTTCACCTTGAGGAGTGGTTTGGAAGAATATCTACAGTTTGATCTCCTATACTGATATACTCCAACTAAATCACATTCCTTTCCACCATATCACGCACATAGTGATGAGGAATCTCAATATATTTAGATCTATCATGGAATACTGGATTCATGGATAGCTTAATACAGCTTTGATTGTCACAGTGGATGATAGTTGGTTTCAGAGGTTTACCAAATAATCCCACAAGTAGTTTTCTAAGCCATACTGCCTCTCTAGCAGCCATAGAAGCTGCAATATATTCAGCTTCTGTAGAGATTTGAGCAACTGAAGACTATTTTCTGCTGATCCACGATATCATTGCTGACCCTAAACTGAAACAACATCTGGAGGTACTCTTTCGGTCTGTTACACTTCCAGCCCAATCTAAATCTGTGAATCCATGTAGATCTAAGTCAACCTTTTCATATTTTAAGTCACAATTTAGAGTACCTTGAAGGTATCTCATTATATGCTTCACAGCCACAAGATGTATCTCCTTGGGTTCACACATAAATAGACTTAAGGCATTTACAGCATAGCAGATATCAGGTCTGGTATTGACCAAATACATCAAGGATCCAATTATCTGTTTGTACAGAGTGGGATCTGCCAACAGAGAATCTGCTGCTACTTCCTTCAATTTATGAAGATTTGTTTCCATGGGGGAAGACATAGGTCTACATTCCATCATACCAAACCTTTTTAATATATCAATTGTGTACTTCCCTTGGTTTAGAATAATACAGTCTAATTTCTACCATACTTCTAGTCCAAGGAAGTAGTGTAATAGACCTAAGTCTTTCATGTCAAATTCTGAAGCTAGATCTTTCTTACATTGATCAATAAGGTGATCTTCCCCTGTAATCAATTGATCATCAACATATAATATCAATATTAACATATCACCTTTGCTTTGTTTGAAGTAGAGATTTGGATTTGCATCATTCTTTGAGAAGCCTAATCTCAAGAGATAACTGTCAATTCTTTCATACCAGGCTCTGGGGGACTTTTTAAGTCCATATAGAGCTTTCTTTAATTTACATACATGGGATCTTGCATTGTGAATCTCAAATCCTTCGAGTTGCTCTAAGTAAACCTCTTCTTCAATGGTTCCATTTAAGAAAGCAATTTTTACGTCCATTTGATGGACTTTCCACCCTTTGGCTGCTGCAATAGCTAGAACTGCCCTGACTGATGTATATCGAGCAATTGGAGCAAAGGTTTCATTGTAATCAATTCCTTCCTTTTGTGAAAATCCTCTGGCTACAAATCTTGCTTTGTATTTCCCTATATTGCCATCTGCAGCATGTTTGATTTTAAATATCCATTTTGAAGAAACAATAGATTTCCCTTTTGGTCTAGGTACTATATCCCACACATCATTCTTCAGAATGGATTGATACTCCTCTGTCATGGCATCCTTCCATACTTGGTGCTTAAGAGCTTCTATAGCACTAGAAGGTTCTGATTTAATGAATTCACTCATTAAAGCTACATAACTAAGGTCTTGTGCTTTCCCTAAAATTCCCTGATGGAGCGGCATAATTTTTAGCTTCTTCCATTGTTTTTGTGGCCAAGAGTGGTCTTTTCTTGGGATTTTCTAGTGATGTGATTTGTTCATGATTTACCTCTTCCTCAGGATACTCCCTTTGAAACTCAGGTGTAGGATCCTCTTCTATGCTTGAGTTGGAAGTTTGAATTTCTGACTCAATATGATTTTTGGCTCTTTTGAAAGCTATGTCTTCCTCAAAAATCACATCTCTGCTTAGTTCAATCTGTCTTTGACCAGGTATATATATTCTATAAGCTTTTGATGTTTCACTATAACCTACAAAGATGCCTTTTCTCCCAGAAGGTTCTAGCTTAGTTCTTTTCTCTTTGGGCACATGAATGTAAACATGACAACCAAATATCCTTAAATGACTAATGTCTAGTTTTGTACCAGTGAAGGCTTCTTCAGGAGTTTTGTCATCAATATGAGAGTGAGGACATCTGTTCTGTATATAGACAGTAGTACTAGATGCTTCTACCCAAAGTGAAGTGTCTATATTGTGATCAAGTAATATAACCCTAGCAGCTTCTACAATGGTTCTATTTTTTCTTTCTACAACTCCATTTTGTTGAGGATTATAAGGTACAGTGAACTCCCTCTTAATCCCAGTGTTTTTACAAAAGTCTTTAAAAATGTCTGAAGTGTATTCACTCCCATTATTTGTTCTTAAGGTTTTGATTTTTCTCCTGGAAGAGTTTTCAGTAATGGATTTGAATTCCTTAAATCTTTTAAGGATTTCTTGCGATTCTTTACATTTAAGAAAATAGATCCATATCTTTCTGGAGAAGCCATCAATGAAGATTACATAGTATAGAAACCCACCTAAGGAGGGTACAGACATGGGTCCACATAAATCTAAGTGGACTAGTTCTAATACTTTATTTGTTTTTCTAGAACTATTTTGAAAGGACCCCTTTGTATTTTTCCCTAAGGCACACCCCTTACATACCCCTAAATTACATTGTGTGAGTTTGGGTAACCTTGTAACTAGTCTTTCCATGGAAGATAGGGCACGAAAATTTAGGTGTCCTAGTCTTCTATGCAATATTTCATTAGAGTCTGCAATTTCATGAATTAGGGCTAGATTTGGTTCTGTACATAACTCATACAAGTACCCTTGTCTATGACCTATGGTTTTAGCTTTCTTAATAGTAGAATTCTTTGGCCATGCCAATACTTTGCCATCCATAAAGGTCACCCTCTATCCATTATCATCAAGTGCAGATATGGAGACTAGATTTCTTTTGATGCCTAGGACAAACAATACTCTAGTAAGTTAGATGGAGATGCCAGTCTTTAATTTGAGGGTGCATGTGCCAACACCCTTGACTAGATGTATAGAGTTATCTCCAATTGTTACTTCTTCGTCAGTCTCTTCTACCATGGTGTCTAGTAGTTCCCTGAACCCTGTGATGTGTCTTGATGAACCACTATCTATAACCTAGGTGTTGAATTTATTTGTTACTTGGTTTGAAAGTACAGAGTAGAATACATATTTCTCAGTTTCATGCTCCTTTATTTTGGCATAAGATACTTGTTGCTTGGTTCTGTCAGGACATCTAACTGCATAGTGTCCATATTGGTCGCATCTGAAACATTGGATGCGAGAAATGTCTTTCTTGAATGAACCTTTCATGTGATGATTTTTCCTCTTCTTGAAGTGTTTCTTCTTCTCTTTCTTTTGAGAGTTTGTATTTAGAACATGAAGGTCTTCATCTATATTTTTTTGTTTTGACCCTTTCTTTGTCTGTCTAGATTCTTCTTGAAGACAGTCTGATCGTAGGCAGTCAAATTTTGAAAATTTAGACCTTGCACTAATGCCTTGAACAAATGTCTCCCAGGAATTTGGGAGACCATCTAGAGCAATAAGTGTTAGTTCCTTGCTTTCAACTTGGTACCCAAGTGTTAATAGTTGATCCCTTAGTGCAGATATTCTCATAAACTATGCATTGATAGTTTCTCTTTTGTTCATACTTATATGATTTATTTCTCTCTTTAGGGCTAAGGTTTTGCTAGAGTTATTAATTTCATAATTTCCTTCAAGTGACTTAAACATATGATATGCAGTCTCATGTTTTGTCAGAATTGGCACGATATGATCTCTAACTCCATCAACTATGATTTTCATGGCTTTGTCATTTCCTTCAATCCATGTCATTTTATCAGGATCATTCTTTGGTTCCATTTTATTTTCTCTCACAAATGATTCAACTTTATTTTCTTTTAGTATCATCATAATTCTAAATTTCCATGATGAGAAGTTATTTCCTCCTTCCAATCTGTCTTCAAATTGGATTGCTGCTACCATTTGAGAAATGAGATGTATTAAATCTGAATTTCTTAAGTTCAATTTTCTACCTGGATTCTGCTTAACCTAGCTCTGATACCATGTAAAATCAAATCAAACTTATAATCTCTAACTTGGATATTTTATAAATGTTGAGTATTTGTATTGCAGACTTAATTTATTACTTTCTTTTATTTTAGAATCAATTTCCACTTCTCATACACTTCCAATTTTTGTGTTGATCCGTGGTATTGCAGGGTAAAGATGTTTGATATATATGCAATTTACAGTAGGAGTTACATTTGTGATAGACATGACTCCTCAAGGAGTCATGCCTATCATAGGTGTGACTTCGTCACCCTTTCTTTAGCAATCACCATTTGAATCATCAACTTTAAAAATTTTCAATTACCGTTAGAATGCAGTTGGTGTTTATACTTGGTAATATGTCATTCGATCATGCTATATTGATATTTATTTAACATACTTTATATATTAAGTATGAATTTATAAGTAATATTTAATATTACTTATATATTCATATTTATTATGATCATAATGAATATGTTATCTGATTGAAGCTACAAACAACTCAACAACTTGGTCTACTATGGCCAACAAATTCATGGCTTTAAGATCTTGAATGTAGGATTAATATAAAGTTTTATGTAAGATGCTTCTAGGTTCCTCCAACAATCTTCCCAAACCTCCAAGTATGATAATATTATACACAAGAT
Organism: Cunninghamia lanceolata; assembly: GCA_027924645.1. Taxonomy (NCBI): domain Eukaryota; kingdom Viridiplantae; phylum Streptophyta; class Pinopsida; order Cupressales; family Cupressaceae; genus Cunninghamia; species Cunninghamia lanceolata. Next base: position 3,208,815 of record BSBN01000892.1, read on the forward strand.
ACTGACTTTATTAATATTAGCAATATCTTCCAAGTTCACAAGAAACATGTGAATCCCAAAATTTGAACACATGTGATAGGAGAGATTACAGATTCAGACAAAATACCCGTTCCTAGAATTACAGTATTAAATAGGTTTGCAAAATTAATGACATGAACTTCAAATCAAGAATGACTGGAGGTTGAACAAGCTTTTGCTCAGTCTTAACAATCTCATACTAATGACTAGGAAATGGATTTACACAACAAATGTTATGAAAAGAAATAGATAACAACAGTCTATATTATTATCAAAATCAAACGTTATAGAACTACCAATTGGCAACTGCACAATCAGCTTCTATAACACACTATGATTTCATACCATTGACTCTACTTAGTGTCTCTTCACTCTACTTCAGACTTCACCTACATCGCTCAGTCACTAAGGCCACTATGAATGGCCTCTTCTATTTCTCCTGCCTCCCACAACATCAGACCATTGGCCTTTTATAACTGACACTTCTGTACATCGTCTTCTTGTTATCAACCCCTCTATTCATAGCCTTCAACCCCCACATCGAGGCTGTCCTCCTTCCATATATCTTCCAATGGGGTTTAAAGTTTTATAGAAATAATGAACATTTCACCGCATTGCTACCACTAGGGATATACCACGACCTGCTGAAGCTGTCGATGCCACCAAGCATGATCCCCACGACTTCCTCCATTGATATTTTCTACTAAAGAATTTAAAACCATCACTGCCAAAAAAGAACTTCCATGATGTTGAGATGTAATGGTCCATGCCATGCACACATCGATGCCAAGATTTAATGAGAAATAATTGTTGTTTCTAATCTTGTCGATCGACCAAAAGAGCATAAAGAATCTTTTTGCTAGTTGGTTCCTCTTTATTTTGTACGACTTGAGGCTTTTGTCTTTTATAACTGGAGTTAGAAGATAACCACAACCTCACCAAGAATAGGCAGAAAATAAATATAATGCTAATCAAGTTAGTGTTATAAGGGCGACAAACTAAAAATATAAAAATATGCAAACCAAAATTGGAGGAAATGGCATGCCACTGCATCAGACTCCCTAGGCAAAAAAATTCATCATCTCATGAGGTCCATGATTCCACTTTCTTTTTCCTCGCTTTCCAGTTTCTTAATTCTGCACTTCCATACTTCCATTGTCATCTTCAAAATTTTATTGTCTACATTTGTCCACTTCTTTCTCTATCTGCATACTTCCTCCTTCGATTCTCCTTATCAACTCCAAATCTCCACCATTCTAACTCATCATCATAGTCATCTACTAGCATCATTTCAAATGAAAACAAAATCTCATCCTTACTTTGTGTAAAATAAATTACCTCTGAAATCTTTATGACTGCAATGTTATCTGGTAACAGTAAGTCTTCTACCTCTTCTATATCCTCTGGTTCTTTTATTATAATATCAACTGAACCTTCTGCACTTTCTTTCTCATCTACAACCTCCTTCACTAGGTCTATATTCTCTTCTTCAAAATACTCTTTCAAACTGGACATTTCCTCTACATCCAGATTCTCCTTTGTAACCACAAATTTCTCCTCATCATCATTAGAAATGAAAACGGGAACAAAATCTTTTCCATCATCAGGCTCAGAACAACCAAAATATGAACTTACTATATTTAGAGAATCAATATTCGAACTAGTTTCTATCAATGGATAATATTCTTCATTACCAAATCATTCATAGTCCTCATTAACATCCTCTACATTCTTGCTATCAAATTCTTCTATATCTGTTGCTACCTTACGATTTTCTGCTTCCTTCTTTCCTGCAATCACATCAGCATTAGGAAAATAATACTTTTCCAGTGCATCTGTTCTTCTTGAAATCTTTTACAAATTCTCTTTGAACTTTCTCTTTTCCAAACCATCCCAATATATGTCCCACAATGGTATAAAAATGGGTCTTCAAACTGCAATCTTCATCCTCTTCACTTTTCCAACTTGCACTCTGCAACCAATCTTTCATGGCTCCTTCTCTACCTTCTGCAGTTACAGGTCTTCTCTCTCCTGCAACAAATTCTCCTAGGGTTTACTTGAGACACAACCACTTGACTCTTTTCCCACACCCACTAGTCCTGGCTAAGTTACCTCTCTTCGGTGATCTACTTTGCACTCAAGAACAACCTTAGGCTCTGATACCACTTGATAGGAGAGATTACAGATTAAGACAAAATACCCGTTCCTAGAATTACACTACCAAATAGGTTTGCAAAATTAATGACAAGAACTTCAAATCAAGAATGCTCGGAGGTCGAACAAGCTTTTTCTCAGTCTTAACAATCTCATTCTGATGACCGGGAAATGGATTTAAATAGCAAATGTTATGAAAAGAAATAGATCACAACAATCTATATTATTATTAAAATCAAACATTACAGAAATACCAATCGGCAGCTGCACAGTCGGTTGCTATAACATACTATGATTTCGTACCATTGACTCTACTTAGTCTCTCTTCACTCTACTTCAATCTTCACCTACATCACTCAGTCACTATGGCCACTATGAATGGCCTCTTCTATTTGTCCTACCTCCCACAACATTAGACCATCGGCCTTTTATAACCGACGCTTTCCCACACTGTCTTCTTACTATCAACCCATCTATTCATAGTCGTCGACCCTCACATCAAGGTTGTCCTCCTTCCATATATCTTCCCATGGGGTTTAAAGTTTTACAAAAATAATGAACATTTCACCACGTTGTTGCCGTTGGGGATATACCACAACCTACTGAAGCTGTTGATGCCACCAAGCATGATCCCTATGACTTCCTCCATTGATATATTCCGTTGAAGAATTTAAAACCATCACTGTTAAAGGAGAACTTCCATGATGTTGACATGTAATGGTCCACGCCGTACACACATCGAAGCCAAGATTTAATGAGAAATAATTGTTGTTTCTAATCTTGTCGATCCACCAAAAAAGCATAAAGAATCTTTTTGCCAGCTGGTTCCTCTTTATTTTGTATGACTTGAGGCTTTTGTCTTTTATAACTGGAATTAAAAGATAACCATGATCTCACCAAAAAGAGGTAGAAAATAAATATAATGCTAATCAAGTTGTTGTTATTAGGGCAACAGGAGCTACACAATAAAGCCCAAAAACTAAAAATATAAAAATATGCAAACCAAAATTGGAGGAAATGGGATGCCACTACATCAACATGCAAATTCTAACTTGATGGGGAATTCTTATGTCTAAAAGGACTAGAAACTTAAAACTTTTAAATACTTAGATGCCAAAAAGTGAGTGAACTATGACTCATAGACCAAAGACTTTATTAATGGAAATCTAAGGATTTTCACGTTCTTTCTTCTAACCAACCTAAGATGTTTGAAATCAAAATATGAAGTTGATGTCCTTAGGACCTGTGTTTATAAGACCTAAAGTTTCATTAATCAAATTCTGGAGGGAGATTCTCATCCAAAGTTTGCTTTGCTTCATGCTCATCTTCTAACTAGACCCCAAAACTTTATGTGATATAATTCAGAAAACAATCTTGGGTCTATGGTATTTATAATCTCATGTTTATGATTATAAGGTGGTCATTAGAGAATTTTTGGACACCAACCAATGCTACTCCACTAAAATCCTAACACACCTATAAATCCCCAGATATAGAGTCTAAAACAAATAAACTATCAAATTGCAAAGTGATACTTCCAAGACGGTATCTGTGTGGATTTTTTGTTTCCCCTATTGTGGTGGTGGATTGACAAGTGACTTGTGATAGGGAAAAATAGAATGTTAAATTCAGACTTGAACATTTAAAAATTGTAAGCATAATTGCATTGATATAGTTTAGTAAGTAACCTTAATGGAATGCTACTTCTTGGTAGCCTTCTGTCAAGTCGACTTATAGGCTATCTACTTTGTGAAAACCATCCTCCTTTCTTCAAAAGGATATGTAATCACAAATTAAAATTTAATAAATCATTATTAAAACTCTATAGCACTACATGTGGATGACCCCATCCAACTCATTTGTAGTGTGGGCTATTTACATTTGCAAACACTATGTCCACTCCATTGATAGGAATAATTGCAAGGGCTTTAAACATTACATGTATAGCTTTGAATGCATAGGTAGAACAAATCAAATCACATCATAGGCACTAAATCCATTGAATCCAAATCACAAATTCTACTTCCTAATCACTAGACCCAGAATTAATATAGGTTGATCACTACATTTCCCCATCACTAGACCCAGAATTAATATAGGTTGATCACTACATTTCCCCATCACTAGACCCAAAATTAATATAGGTTGATCACTACATTTCCCCTTTTATTGGAAAATAAGTTGTAACTTGAAATTTTCTTGAAAATTCTTCTCCCTATGGATAATTTTAATTAAGAGAAAGCCTTTCTATGAGCTAAATTCATTTTTCCTTGGTATAATAATCCTTTTGTTAAACTCCATGGTTTCTGGCTCACTCTTGCATATGAGTCCTCTCTATATCACTATAGAAAATTGTTAGTGTATAGTTTATCTCATCAATTATTTAGATGCATACAGATAATTTATATATTATCTCATGCATTGTTTACATGCCTATGGATAATTCATATATTATCTCATGCATTATTTACACATGCATGGATAATTCCACATGGTGTTAAGCCTGCTTAGGTGTGCTTTTTCACATGGAGAGGCATGGAGTTTGCATGCCACAAGTTTTAGTTAGGGGAGTTACATATGACTATTCTAGGTGGTAGTTTTTTTTCCTCTCTTCTACATACACAAGCAATAGGCATATTGTAACATTAAAAATTACATACCCCACAATTTTATGTCATATTTTACACCCACCTTAGTGCTAATCCCTACAGCATGACTTAGAACCATTTAGACCTAATCTTTGATTACTTCCCCTAGATAATTTTTTATCAAATTTGTATTAGAGAATTAATGTTGTCATTTTTCTAGGCACATGTTGTAAATTAGATAAAATTCCCTCTAGACACTAGCACAATGCACAAACATTTGTGTGACACACTGGTGTCTTATATTACATACATCTCAAAATATGTGTTACTCATGCATGTTTCTACCTTATAATGTCTCTTGATGGCTATAACACTCCCTCAAATGTGTCTTTTCTACTTTTAGCCTATTCTTGACCATAGGATAAGGATAATGAAAAGACATCTAAAAGATCTCTCTAACTAGAATATGGAAACTCACAAAATTCCTATGGATTAGTGATCTAAAGCTCTAATTTTATCCATAGATTTCTCATAGTGGATAGATTTTCTCCCTTGCTCAGTTATCCCATAGCATTTCAATCTTCTTTTGTCATGCTTGCAAATTCTTATGATCATTGTGCAAATTATTAACAGAAATCACAAGGGCATATTTTCTTATAGAAGCATAGGCTTCTCCCAAAAGATTTCTCTAGATTTTATCCTACCATTGAAGGTGTCTTCAACAAGTGGTGAATGAAAATGTGCTTTCTAGAAACCCTTCCCATATTCAACACTCAAATCTACATGGATAAGGTAGTGAATCCTTTTGGTATTTTCTTTATCATATTCCAAGAGAAAGTGATTTATTCTTAATATTTTCATTCTTTTCACCATTTTGTTGATCCTATTGTATAAGAAGTGAATCAACCATCCTTTCAAAACTACTTAAGAAATTCACTTTTCATCATTTTACAGATCATTGGTGTAGATGACCACTTTGATTACTAAATCATTAATCTAGGCCTAGCATCCTCTCCATAGATTAGGGAGGTGATCCTAGAACACTTTGTCACTACATCCTAGCTCCTAGACACACTTAGGATATGTACACACACTTTTTGCAATATCTTTATTATTTGACTTCTCATGGAGGTTGAAAGACCAAAGAAGGGTTTTGACCATTCCTGGAAAACACCTTAGAAGACCCAAACTTCTTTTCAGCTTTATTTATTTATCTAGATGTTATTATTGTGTTTTACCTCACTATGTTATATAGGTTGATCATGAAATCACACAAACAAAGAAAAAGATTACTAGAGATGCACATATTGACACTAGCAGACCTTGCCATCCATATAGTGTCATACATATGAAAGCATGACATGCTACTATACAAATGAAAACACATTAGCTAATACTTCCAAGTTTTGGTGATAGGTTGATGTTGTGTTATCATTTTCAATTCTACCTTTTGTTCATTAAAAAAATCCAAAATTATATAAATAACACTTCATTCCTATTCATTTATTTCTTTTAGCTTAAAAAAGATGTATTATTTAGAATATCTAGGATAGTTTTGTAAGTATAAAATAGAACTTTTTCTCCTTTAAAGCTAGACATTCTAGAGTAGTTCCTTCTAAGATCACTTTGTCTAGAGGGTACAACTCTCTAGGGTAAGTTTCTATCCTATGCACTACATAGATGTAGTGTGTTTTACTAAATTAATCATACATTCCATTATAGACTTGAATCCATGCCCACATTCTAATGCTATCCTTTTTGAGATTTTTCACCAATTAACTTCAAAGCAATGCAACATGAAACATATCTATAGTACACACTCATAATAAAACTAAGATAATACATAAACATGTAAATTAGATTTAGAAGATACTTGCAATTAAAAACATATTTTACATAAGGCCAAAAAACATCAATTAGTGGACCTTTTCAAAATAATTTTATGTATTTAATATAATTTAAGTGTTAATAGAAATTTAAACTATTAAGCAAGAGTTGCATGCTAAGTTGAGACTAAAGAGCTTCATTCTTCATTCACCCTTCAGGTCATCATTTTTTCTCTCAAGGTATATAGTCCCATTTTGTTCAAGTCATCACTATATTTTGGGGTTTTATAGTGTTTTTACTTTACATCTGATTTATCTTTCTTGAATAATGCTTTAGAGATTTGGTGGTTCTAGTTTTCAATTTTTGCATGTTTGTTTCTAAAATAAGTGATGTTTTTTTATCATTGATAAAGGATGTAGATCTACATGGAGATATCTTGCAACTTTTGAACATTGTCAATCTAACACATTCAAAACTTTGTGCCATTAGATGTTCAACCCAAGTCAGCATTCAACATGGCCCACCATTCTAAAAGGCTTAGGGTAAAATGAAAAATGCTCTTATCAAATCCATTGATGTCTTGGAAAGAAAGTTTGATCTGGCACAATCTTACTACATTTAAACATTGTTAGTTTGTCAACTTTAAAATGTTACACCATTGGCCAGGGTAGATCAGTTTGTGGATATCATGGGCACATATTTCTTCTCTAAAGGGTTAAGTGAATAAAAGTTAATATGAGGTTACAAGTGCCACATGGGATCATAATGAAATATTTTGAGATGGAATATCTGATAGGTTCTAAATGTTACACCATTGGTCCAATATTTCCATGTTGGAATCAACAAGCCCCATTATTCAAAAGTTTCTATGTTAACAAAATAGATGAACCTAAACCATGATTGATCAACCTCTTATGATCTGATGAGTTGTTTAATGTATAAATGTTATCAGTCTAACAACATTATAATGTTGTACTATTAGATGGTAAAGGTGTGTCAAATTATGTGTTTGCATGATAATAGTGACCAGTTGATTTGTGCCTCCAACAATACTTGGAATCTCAATGCTATTTTAAAGGATTGCATATCTGACACAACTTATTGTTGTGCTATTAGTCAAAGTAAAAGAAAGTTTAGTTTACTTGGTGTGACTCAAAACCATCAAATCTTGTGTAATATATGTCAATCAATCTTTTGAATATCTTTTCATTGATCATTCTATAATAATGTCTAGAGAACAATGATATGTTGCTCAGTGTTGTTGATGTTAACGCATTGATCAACTAGTACAACTCTAGTTCTGAAGCATACAATGTATTTATCAGCGATATAAGTGTAGACACCTAAAATTAACCTCACCTCCTGACCCAGTTATTCATCTACCATACCTTCACATTAATTTATTAATTCTTAATTATTTGATTAATTTCATCTATTAAAACTCTACCTTATTCTTCTGCATTAACTAAATAATTATTAATTATTTAACTAATTTATGTTTTCCATTTCCTAGCATTAATTAAATAGTTTTATAATTATTTAATTAATCCTTCATTTCTTCCATATTAATTAAATAATTCATCTATCTCCATCATATCCTTCCATATTAATTAAATAGTTCTAGTTATTTAATTAAGCTAATTTCCCTCCATAATTTAATTAAATAAATTCAAATTATTAAAATATTCTATTTCCTGCAAAAAAAAAAATTTAATATTTATTTATTTATTTATTTATCCATGTGTAAATGAAATTGAATATTAATTTATTTAATTTCCCTATTTTCCCCTCTCATCACTCCATCAAACCACTCTCAATCAAATCAGTTAACTAATCAATCAATCTAGTTAACACGTCAATCAATTCAGTTACTAATCAATCAATTCAGTTAATAGATCAATCAAATTAGTTTACTCCTCAATCAATTTTGTTAACACATCAATCAATTTTGTTAACAATCACATCAATCCAATTAATAGATTAATCAATTAAATCAAATCACCAATCAAATTTGTTAACTCCCATGTTTCATGAGAGGACAATGACACTTATCACTCTGTCATTTGTTCAAATCCTCTCAACTACTTCGAGCCACTGATCTCTCTGATCATTCTCCACCATTGATCTTCGTTTCTGAAGGTCTATAAATAAAATGTCTTCTCAACCTCTCATCCATCTCTCATTTTCGTAAATGTATGTTGTTGCAATTGACTCATTCACTTTGGGAGATCAAAGCTATGTTGTTTCGATTAAAAGCAATCCAAATATCCATGACATATCAAAGGAGCACATTTATTGGGGTTCAAGTGCATTCCAATACACTCAATCAGTGAGGTTGAATTTGTATGTGAAGAAAGGTATGATTTTCTGTTTAGTCTATTTTCCTTTCATTTGTCTTCATATGCAAATTTCTGCCTTCACAATAAGTATCAATGAAAGCTCTGGTAAAAGGGAGGGGAAGAGGGGGATTTATTTTGTAATAGAGTAAAGACTTTGAGGTAATTTTCAAGATCTAATATAATATTTGAATATTGTGCCTTTGATTCTTTCATGTAATATTTTTTTAGTTCAACTATGAAAGAAATTGACATATTGTGCCAAATTCTCATTATAGTCTTTTTCCTTAGTTCTATCTTGACATTTAACTTTTATTTACATATTTGATAATTAATAATTTATTATTGGTTAATAATCATGCATTATAATGCCCTTTGTTACAATAATTTATTGTCATAATTTGATCATAGGTCAAATTTTGTGCAAATCTAAAGCTAGTAAAAGGTTTCAAAATCTAATGCATCGCCTTAGGATAGTTTTCTTTTTAGTATTTCTTCCCTTTTTCTTTCTTTTTTGGAAAAAACATATTGAATAGTCTATGAAGAGCCAGCTTCAAAATCCCAAAGGTTATTTCATAGTTCACATCCCACACCTATGAAATTTCCCATGTTGGTTCAAGTTTTCTTGCAGGCGCAACATTCAAGTGGAAATTTGAACATCAATAATTTTAGGCACATCCAGTGGGACCCAAAAATCAATTTTTTATAATATAGGGGTTATTATATAATTCTAGGGGTTATTCTAGGACCTAAAAAAACTATTTCATGATCACTCTCAACATCTAACCTAGGTCTGTTAGTTCCTCCTCTAGTTCTCAATCCTAGAAGAAGAGTTGTACAACCAAATCCACCACCACCACCACCTACTCAAATGGCCACACTAGGGGCTCCTAGGAATTTTGTCAACTAGAATAGTGGTAAGACTTGGTGGTGTTCACCTAGGGTTAGGGTTTTGAGTCATTTCTACAGGTTTATGTTTTGATTCCTTCAAACCCTTGGTGCCTTAGTTTTAATTTTTCCTTGGCCCCCATGCATTGGTTTACCGCTTTTTCCTGTATGTTCAGACATACAACGGATATGTACAAGAGAAAAGATACATTGCAGGCATATTCCAAGAAAGATTCACTGTTTGTATGCAGGGGTGAATGTATGTTCGGACATGCAAAGGGTCACATACAAGGAACAATATACAAGGCAGCAGGATATACAACTGGTGGGGCTCACAGACATACAAGGGCGAATGTATGTGAAATATACATTTGCAATATGCAAAGAAGGTGACATACAACCCAGACACGAAGGAGAAATCTAATGTAGTGAATAATATTTTAAGGTCCGTGGGTTGTATAAAGCACTTGTATATGCTGATATACAAGCCAATGTGTAATGAAGAGTATACAAGCCAGATTTCAAAAGGAGGTACATTCTGATGCATAATGATTTAAAGTCCGTGGCTTGTGTGTATGTGTGTTGTATATCACGGATGTACAAAGGAGAAAGATACACGCTAGACCCAATTGAAAATTCCAATTTACTCTATAACAGTTTGTGGTCTACTCTATATGATGAACAGTTGTATGTATATGCTCTCGCATATACAAAGATTTGAAAGGCAAAAAGAAAGTGATTGTGTATACATCCGTTCTTGCATATACAAGGACGTGATGGCAAAATGGAGATAGCAAAAAGTCAGCGATAGGAACATGGAGTGCCTACGTGGCATGAAATCATTGGCTCTTGGCTTTTATGTAGGATTTTGGGCTGTTTGATCTCAGCGATAGGAAAATAAAATCAACGGCTATGTTTTAAACCCTCAATGAAGGTTTTTCCTGAGCATCGGCAGTCATGTTTTGAGCGGGAAAATTCCATGGACGCACTGCTGCAAATTCCAAGAGGGCTGTGAGTAGCTGAGGCATTAATGGTAGTTTAAAGAAGGATGGTCGATGGAGTGACGGGCCAACTATGAGATTTAAGATGAAGATCTTTAGGTGGTGGTGCAGATCCTGAACCTACCTGCTTCTTCCTCTTTATCCCTCTACTGCATTGATTATTTTGGGTGCCAATTTGGAGATGCGTTGTATCTGGTAGATTTTTGATTTACCTTGTAATTAATTTTGCCGAGTTTGCAGTCTTGGTATAAAGGCCAAACTGTGTCACTCTTTGTGGGGGTGGAAAAACTGAACAACTTTTTTGGTGCTGTAACAAGAAACAACTTCATTGGTGGCTCTGTTTTGGGTGTCTTGTGAGTTTATGAGTTGTATGTTGAATGTCTTATATACAGAATTCATCAATTTCATGTTGATTGAAATGAGTAATGCTTTATAGCATGTACTTTGTTATTTGTCTCCAAATTGCATGTGTTCTTCTTCTAAATTTTAATATCTAAGGGGTGTTAGAAATTCTAGGATATGGATTTCCTATATTGAATGCTTAAACTTTTGCTTCTACTCAAGGAGTGGATTGAATGTTTTGGGCTAAGTATTAGGAAGAATGCATTATAGTAAGGATGTTTGTAAGCAGAAATAACTAAATACTTTATCTTGGGTATTGTCTGTAAGGCAGACATGGCATATTCCAATTGGAATCTGATTGTTATTTTAAGTCTATGATAAACATTCACATATATATATCTATTGACTCTAAGCCCTGGATAGGCACTGATCTAGTCTTGTATTTTGGTTGCAACCCAAAGTCTCAGTTTTGTATCCAAACATAAAATCAAACTTAAACTTTAAATCAAACCATTAGGAATTTAGAAGTAGTTTAGGACTAAAATCCTCTAATTCACAACTGAACATAAGCCCAAAGCTAGCCCCTCTACTCTTATCCCATAGTTTTGGTATGCATAAAGGAGGATTTATCTGCTTTGTATCAACATCCCAGTCAATCCACAAGCATATTTCATGGATGTTGAATAGGGAATACCCCCCTTGGTTCTGCAGAGCCTAAAGAAGAAAAGATATTTATAGAGTCTATCTCCTGTACTATTGGCCCCTGGCCCAGCAATCCTGTTGATCATTGATGGATACCTTGAAGGGATTACTGGGAATAAGCATCCAGTCTAGGAAAAATAACCAACAAATTTGGTGACTCTACTGGGGAAGGTGAAGTGAAAGTATTATCTTTTCATCCCTGGTAAATTATTGCCCATCTAAGTCGTAATAGAAATTGGTGACTCTGCTGGGGAGGTGAAGTGAAAGAACTCTAATTTTAAAAGAAAATAGTTCCTAGTTATATGTGGTGACTCTGAATCAATCTCCCAACTGGTAAAGTGAAAATTTGTATGCAAGGGAGAAGATCCATGTGTAATTCTCTATCTGAAGAATTATCTAGAAAAATGATTCACAGGAAAAAGGGAACTGCTCAAGCTAGTTAAGAGGGTTCCCACGGAAGCAATGATAATATTCAGGACAATCCAGGATCTTCAGAGAGGACAATACCTTATTTTTCAAACACTGAGGCTAAGATCCAGAATGTATATGAAAGACAACAGGGTGTTAATTTGAGAATAAGGTCAGAGGTTTTTCAAAAACACCCTTTCTTAGATCCTAGTGATAGATTTGAAGAGGTTGAGTCTCCAAGGGATGAAGATAATGATGACCAAAATGGAATGGAACCATCCTCTTCTATGCCTAGAGAGGAGGAATTAGCTGAAGAAATCAAAAGTTTGAGGGTAGAATTAGAATATATGTAGGTAGTGAAAATCAAAGATGATATGAGGCAGAAAGTGCAAGCTTTGAGAATTGCTCAGAATGATTCAATTCCTACCCTTAAAAATGCAAATGTACAAAGAAATCAACAAAGAAATGAAGTGCAGGATTAGCATAATGATCAAAGACAGAATGCAAATAATGCTAGAACACCATTAAATAATGTAAGAAATTAGAATGTAAACAAAAATGCCAATGCTAATCAATTTGGTAGATAGCCTATGCAGCTGGACAAATTCAGGTAGTTGGTTTTTGATGGCATTCCTAGTTACTCCAATCTTATTGACAAACATGTGAGGCTGCAAGTGCCTAAATTTTTAGGAAATAATACTGTGTCAGGAGAAGACCACATAAAAGCTTTTCAGAATATCATGTACAATTTTGAAGTTGAGCATGAGGATGTTTTTATGAAATTATTTATGCAATCCTTAGTTGATGTAGCTAGAGAATGGTACAAGGGTCTGCCTGACAGAAGTGTTTCATCATGGGATGACTTTAGGAGAATATTCAAAGAACATTATGGTGACAAAACTGATCCAAGTTTCTTCATTAATGAATTCACTGGCATTACCAAAGGATCGAATCAACAGGTTGTTGATTTCAATGCTAGATTCACTAAGGTGTTGAACAAATTGCCACACCACCTGAGGCCTAATGTACCTATGTGCATAGTGTTGTACATAAATGATTTTGATGCCAAAACTACTTATGGATTGAGAGATAAGGGTCCTCACAGCCTCAAAGATGCTTTCAAAATTGCAACAAATATTGAAAATAATAGAAAAATGTCTAGTAAGACAAACAAAAGAGCTGATGTAAAAATTCTGCAAAATCCAAATACTAAATCTCAAAGTGTTCAAGGCAATACATCTACTTCTGAGGATAAATTGGATAAACTGACAACTATTGTCAAGGACTTGAGCTATAGAATGGCTAAAAATGAAAAGGGGGTTGGTCCTAATAGAAAAGTTTACCAAAGGCAAGAAAGAAGACCATCATTACATGATATGCCATATAATACTAACTGGCAAAATGGCAAACCCATTCTCCCAAACAGCAACACAAATCAAAGGACTCAAAATGTTAAGGAAACACCTGACCCTTTGAAGAAAGCTGTTAATATTGTTAATGATACCCCATGGTGCATAATATGCCAGATGCCTCATTCTCAGTCACAATGTCTGATTGCTCAGTCTCTATATAATAATGTCATGACCTGTGATGAGTGCAATGAGCTGCATTACATGGAGGATGATAATGTCAACATGTTGTCTACAAACTGGGAATATCCTTCTCATGATGTTGATGCAAGTAGGAATAATGAGATCAGGTCTATCAGCAGTTTCCCTATGATGAAGATGAGGAAGACAACTATGCCTATGCTTAGGACTCGCATAACTTTTTGAATAACTTAAGAAATCCTTCTGATGAAGAAATTAGAGCCCTCATAGCTGCAGTGGTAGCTCAAGTCAAATTCAATTATAACCGAAGAGGTAAATCTTAGGTAAGTAACTCACAACAACTAGAGAATACTTTTGTAAGCCAACCAGTGCATAGTCATAAAGGGGGTGAACCACAAAAGAAACAATGGAGCAATAATAAGCAAAATTTTAATCAAAAAATAGATCATGATTCTCAAAGACCAGAGAATGAGGTTTCTCAAAACAAGGATCAAAGTAATAATTCTCAGATCATGGAAGACAGTCAAGGAGGCATAAAAATTAAGGCTGGATCATCTCAGGATAAAAATAAAATTGTGGATCAGAGTACAACTGTTATACAAAATTATGCTCCTTTTGACATAACGCAAGTCTTGTCTCAGATAAAAATCTCTGTTCCATTGATGGAGCTGATGAAAGTTGAAGAATTCAAAAATAAAGCATTATCCTTGATTTCAGGAGTGCCTTGTCAAGCCAAGCAGAATGTTGAATCTCAGGGTAAGAAACAAGCCCTGTGTATTGATGAAGATGAGACTCCTGAGGTATATCTGGGGGTGACCGTGACAAAATTTCCTTCACAGGTTGAACCATTTTATGTCTCCCTTATCATAAATGGAAAAGTGATTAAGAATTATATGCTTGATTTAGGAGCATCAATGAATATCATGCCTCTGGCTATCATGCAGCAAGCTGGGTTAAAAATAGATAAGGCATGTGGGAAATACTATGCCATGGATGCTAGAGAAGTACCTATCATTGGAATCATGAAAGATGTAGATTTCAGACTGGCAGCATATCCTAAAAAGACCTACAACATGAATATAACAGTTGTTGATATTAAGCCACAATATGGTATGTTATTGTCAAGAAGATGGGCAGCATTGATTGGTGGGAGTATGCAATTAGACCTGTCATATGCTATGATCCCTATGAATGGCAAGGATGTCAAACTGATCAGAGAAGAAAGGTCATCAGAAACAGTTGAGGATCAAGAGTCGGAGGAACATATATGTTTTGTGGACACTGACTGTAATAATTTTAGAGTTGTCTCAGATGATCGAGAGGGTAAAAAGGGATACATGTGCATTCAAGAGATTGACCAATAGGGTCTCTGGACCATGTACTTTGATGGAGCTTGTTCAAAGGAAGGGTCTGGTGCTAAAATTGTTTTTCTGTCTCCAACTGGTAAGCTTTTAAAATTCTCTTTCTTGTTGAAGTTTGCTTACATAAACAATTTTGCAGAGTATGAAGCTCTGTTATTAGGATTGAATGTAGCTTTGAAGCATGGAATCAAGATGCTCAAAGTATTTAGGGATTCAGAGTTAGTTGTTTCCTAGGTTAGAGATAAGTATGCATAAAAAAATAAGAGGCTAAAACAGTATAAGCATGTTGTTTCAAATACAATTGAATTTTTTGATGCTTTTTCAATAAGCTAGATAGAGAGATCAAAAAATGTCAGGGCAGATTTTCTAGCTAATGTAGCTATAAGGCCAGATGACATCACTCTTTCAGATGTTACAAATGTTGAGGTCAAACTTAGACCTGTAGTGTTGGACAATGTATGTAGCTGGCAAGTGTTTGATGATGATAAGGATTTGTTGAGATTTCTACATTGCATTGATGAGTATGAGAACCAGGAAATAGATTTTTAGAATTTTGTAGAGTTGTAGATGGAAAAGAAACTCTCTTAGGGAAGGAGGTAATTCAACTCAAGACAAATAAAATCCCTAGACGACTGGTTGCTTTAGAAAGAGCTTTTAACAATAGGGACCAATTTGTTACAAAGGCATCTCCAACAAACAAAAATGATTTAGAGGAGATAAACTTGGGGACATCTCATGCTCCCAAAAAGGTGTACATTGGCAAACAACTCAAGCCACATATCAAAATTATGTTGATTGCACTATTGAAAAAATATAAGCATGTCTTTGCCTGGTCATATGAGGACCTGAAAGCTTATAGGGAGGATTTATTCCAGCCTGAAATCCCTTTGAAGCTTGAAGCTAAACCATTTAGACAAAAATAGAGACCTATCAATCCAACCTTAGCTCCAAAAATGCAAGAAGAAATTATGAAGCTTAGGGAGGCTAGAATAATCATGCCTATTAGACACTCAACTTGGGTGTCCAACCTTGTCCCGGTTAGAAAGAAGAATGGTGACATAAGACTTTGTGTGGATTTTAGAAATCTGAATATATCTTCTTTGAAGGACAATTATCCATTGCCAAACATAGAAGCCATGTTACAGAAGGTGACTGGCTGTGAACTTTTAGCCATGATGGATGGATTTTCAGGATACAATCAAGTGAAAGTAAAAGAATCAGAATAGTTCAAGACTACTTTCACCACTCCATGGGGAACATATGTATATATGAGAATGCCATTTGGGCTGATAAATGCAGGTGCCACATTTCAAAGGGCAATGGACGTTGCCTTTGCAGGATTGATTGACTCAATCTTGGTTGTGTATCAAGATGATTTGATTGCCTTTTCAAAAAAGGAGGAGCAGCACTATATGCACTTGGAGTAGATTTTTATTAGAGCATTGGAATATGGTATCTCACTCAACCCAAAGAAGTGTGCTTTTGGGGTGATAAAAGGAAAATTGCTTGAACACATTGTTTCCAAGGATGGAGTCAGGATTGACCCTGAAAGGGTGGCTGCAATTGACAGTGAAAGGTGTTTAGTCCTTCTTTGGACAAATTAATTTTGTTAGAAGATTTGTCCCTAACTTTGTAGAAACCACAAAAGATATCTCCAAGATGTTGAAGAAAGGTGCAACTGTCACATGGGAAGATGAAGCAACTAAATCATTTCAGAACATAAAAGAGGCTGTAAAGATGGCTCCTGTGTTGAAATCTCCTAATTTTTCTAAGACATTTCAATTGTTTTCATTTGATTCTTTCCATACTATTGCTGCATGTTTATTGCAAAAAAATGCAGAAGGTTTGAACAACCTATAGCTTTCTTCAACAGGTCATTGCAAGCTGATGAGTTGAAGTATAACATCACGGAGAAACAAGCATATGCACTGGTTAGAGCAGTCAAAAGTTTTAGGCCATATTTGGTAGGCTCTCACATAGTTTCATATGTGCCTCATGCAGCAGTCAAAGATATTTTTACTCAACAGGAGGCAACTAGAAGAAGATGCAGATGGATAAACAAATTGCAGTTCAACATTGAAATACAGATCACAAAGTTGGTAAGAGGAGAAGGCTTGGGAAAACTGATGGCATGGTCAAACCTAGATGCATGCCAAGTGAATGTAGTGTATAATGAAATTATAAATATGTTAGAATCTGAATGGTATAAGGACATAGTACATTATTTACAGAAACTAAATTGTCCTTCCCATCTCAGTGACAATCAGAAGAGGACCTTGAAGCTACATACTATTAAATACATCATTGTTCAAGGAGAACTGTAATAGAAAAATCCTGATGGTGTATTACTCAGGTGTATAGATGAAAATCAAGCCAGGGATATTCTAAGTGACATGCACAATGGAATGTGTGGTGGAAATTATACTGCCCAAACAATGGCCCACAAAATTCTCAGAGCAGGCTATTGGTGGCCAACTCTTTCCTCAGATGCACACATAATGGTGAGAAGATGTGATCCATGCCAAAGGTTCTCAGGAAAGCTAAAATATGAAGGTATATTGCCCCTTAGGACTATAACTATAGAAGCTCCATTTCAGCAATGGGGAATTGACTTTATAGCAAAAATCTCAAAAAAGTCAAGTTGAGGACACAGCTAGATTCTAGTTGCTACTTATTACTTCACTAAATGGATTGAGGCCATTCTGACTAAAAAGACTACAAGCAAAGTGGTGATGGATTTTATTCTAGAAAATATTATTATCAAATTTGGAATACCAGCCAAATTGGTCACAGATAATGCTATGTGCTTCAGGTCTAGTGAATTTATTGATTTTTACAACAACTATGGAATAAATTTGTTACATGCATCACCATACCACCCACAAGGAAATGGTCAAGCAGATTCAAGCAACAAAAGTCTCATGAAGATCATCAAAAGGATGATAGATAAAAACAAGAGGGCTTGGGATTCAAAGCTGAAAGTGGCATTATGGGCTGACAGGGTGATGGTGAAGAAAGCAACTGGAAGGTCACGTTTTGAATTAGTATATGGTGTAGTAGTTAGATTGCCTATGAACAACGTCCTACCAGTTTATAAATTCATACAAGAAAATGAGGAGATTGAGAACTCAATGACTGAAAGAATAAATCAGTTGGTTGCACTGAATGAAATGAGAAGGGAGGCACATAAATCAAACATCGAGAGATAGCAAGAGGTAAAATATCTATTTGATAAAAGAGATACAGAAAGAAAATTCCAAATACATGACTTGGTCCTTGTTTGGAATGCAAAAAACTAGGATAAGGACAAACACAGTAAGTCCGAACCCTTATGGATGGGCCCGTACCAAATCTGTGACACTCATGGAGAGGATTCCTATTTTCTCTAGGCCCTAAGTGGTGAGATGTTGGAATTACCTGTGCACGGTCAGTTCCTAAAACCCTACTTTTCATAAATATTTGTCTTGTGTGCACGCTGTAAACTAGATGTAAATATTTTGCATGTGCCTTGTATAGCCAGTCGAGTTTCAAGTTTTGTGTTTTGTCTGGTCTGCCCTGAAGTAGCTTGGTTCTCGCTGTAGTCTTGTGTCTGCATGTCCCCAGTCGGAGCCACTGGTGGTGTTCACCTAGGGTTAGGGTTTTGAGTCATTTCTACAGGTTTATGTTTTGGTTCCTTCAAACCCTTGGTGCCTTAGTTTTAATTTTTCCTTGGCCCCCATGCATTGGTTTATCTCTTTTTCCTGTCGCACTTGAGAGGACTGTTAAGTTTCTGTATGTGCAATTACAAATGTATGTTATCGGGCTTGTGAATTATCAGTCGGCTTCTAAAAAATGATAAGGAATTGAGTTATATGCATTTCTGAATGCATATCAGGCTAAGGAATGTGCATATACAAAGTGGGAATCTGTTGCAGATTCTTGGAATATTCCCAATTTGTATATTGGGTTGCATTTGAAAATATACGAGGATGGAATCTGTTGTAGATTCCAAGAATATGCCACCGTTGTATATCAGGTTGCATGTATATTTGGTTTGTATGTTCAGACATACAACGACTATGCACAAGAGAAAAGATACATTGTAGGCATATTCCATGAAAGATTCGTTGTTTGTATGTAGGGGTGAATGTATGTTTGGACATGCAAAGGGTCACATACAAGGAACAATATACAAGGCAGCATGATATACAACTAGTGGGGCCCGCAAACATACAAGGGCAAATGTATGTGAAATATACATTCGTAATATGCAAAGAAAGCGACATACAACCCAGACACAAAGGAGAAATCAAATTCAGCGAATAATATTTTGAGGTCTGTGGGTTGTATAAAGCACTTGTATATGCTGATATACAAGCCAATGTGTAATGAAGAGTATACAAGCCAGATTTCAAAAGGAGGTACATTCTAGTGCATAATGATTTAAAGTCCATAGCTTGTGTGTCTATGTGTTGTAGATCGTGGATGTACAAAGAAGAAAGATACACGTCGGACCCAATTGAAAATTCCAATTTGCTCTATAACAGTTTGGGGTCCACTCTATATGATGAATAGTTGTATGTATATGCTCTCGCATATACAAAGATTTGAAAGGCAAAAAGCAAGTGATTGTGTATGCATCCGTTCTTACATATACAAGGACGTGATGGCAAAATGGAGATAGCAAAAAGTCAGCGATATGAACATGGAGTGCCTACGTGGCACGAAATCATTGGCTCTTGGCTTTTCTACAAGATTTTGGGTCGTTTGATCTTAGTGTTAGGAAAATAAAATCAATGGCTATGTTTTAAACCCTCAATGATAGTTTTTCCTAAGCATCGGTAGTCATGTTTTGAGCAGGAAAATTCCATGGACGCGCTACTGCAAATTCCAAGAGGGCTATGGGTAGCTAAGGCATTAATGGCAGTTTACGGAAGGATGGTCGATGGAATGACAGGCCAACTATGAGATTTAAGATGAAGATCTTTAGGAGGTGGTGCAGATCTCAAACCTACCTACTCCTTCCTCTTTATCCCTCTATTGCATTGATTATTTTGGGCGCCAGTCTGGAGATGCATTGTATCTGGTAGATTTTTTATTTGCCTTGTAATTAATTTTTCCGTGTTTACAGTCTTGGTATAAAGGCCAAACTATGTCATTCTTTGTGGGGGTGGAAAAATTGAACAAGTTTTTTGGTGCTGTAACAAGATACAAATTCATTGGTGGCTCTGGTTTGGGTGTCTTGTGTGTTTATGAGTTGTATGTTGAATGTCTTATATACAAAATTCATCAGTTTCATGTTGATTTAAATGAGTAATGCTTTATAGCATGTATTTTGTTATTTGTCTCCAAATTGAATGTGTTCTTCTTCTTAACCTGAATATCTAAGCGGTGTTAGAGATTCTAGGATATGGGTTTCCTATATTGAATGCTTAATCTTTTACTTCTGCTCAAGGAGTGGATTGAATGTTTTAGGTAAGTATTGGGAAGAATGCATTGCAGTTAGGATGTTTGTAAGCAGAAATAACTAAATACTTTATCTTGGGTATTGTCTGTAAGGCAGACATTACATATTCCCCTTGGAATCTGATTGCTGTTTTAGGTCTGTGATAAACATTCACGTATATATATCTATTGACTTCAATCCCTGGATAGGCACCGATCCGGTCTTGTATTTTAGTTGCAACCCAAAGTCTCAGTGTTGCATCCAAACATAAAATCAAACTTAAACTTTAAATCAAACCATTAAACTTTAAATCAAACCATTAGGACTTTAGAAGTAGTTTAGGACCAAAATCCTTTGATTCACAACTGAACATAAGCCGAAAGCTAGCCCCTTCGCTCTTATCCCACAGTTTTGGTTTGCATAAAGGAGGATTTATCTACATTGTATCAACATCCCAGTCAATCCACAAGCATATTTCATGGATGTTGAATAGGGAATACCCCCCTTGGTTCTGCAGAGCCTAAAGAAGAAGAGGAGATATTTATAGAGTCTATCTCCTATACTATTGGCCCGTAGCCCGGCAATCCTATTGATCACTGATGGCTACCTTGTAGGGATTACTGGGAATAAGCATCCAGTCTGGGAAAAATAACCAACAAGACCTTTGATTCATCTAGTTCCTCCTACTACCTAGGACCTTATTATTTCTAATGCTCTCAAAGTCCTCTTGAAATATATGGGAGAAGATTTCAAAAATCCTACCAAATGTCTCCAGGATGTGGTAGATATATGTACCATCCATCATATTACAGAGAAAAGTATTATCTTAAGATTACTTGCTACTTACTTTAAATCAAAATCATTAGATTAACACATATCATAGGCACCTAACTTAATATTTTCATGAGATGAACTTGGTGATGCATTCTTTGAGAGATTTAAACAAAATGGTGATAGTTCCTCATTGTTGTAGTAGTTCATAATCATCAAAAGAGCACCACAAAAATCCATCACCAATTTAAACACCTAATTTCATAAGACCTAGAAAAGGATCCCTACTATAGCATGGCTACCAACTAGTATGACATTTCTCTTTTACCTTAAGTATTTTAATTTATACATTTCTATTATGATCCAATCATTAGGGGAAAATCCTTCTAGTAGCATATGACTTAGAAACAAAAGTGAAAAATAGCTTGATAGATGTAGGAAGACTTCTATCTTGAGTCCCCATTGGTATATTTCTAGAAGATTCATTTCTAGTACAAGAGGATGTCTCAAAGATCAATTCTCCTTTTGTAAGTACACATCTAGCTCGCCCTTTTATTTATATTTTTCCTTTCTCTCAAGTCACGATACGTATAGTTTTAGCTACATAGATGTCAGTGGAAATTGATGATATGAAGAGTATCTTATGAAGCTTTTTAAATTAAATCATTAACCTTGAATGGAAACATGCTTCATATCCTAGGCTAGCCTACCAGAATACTCAAGGATTAATAAATCAGTACTATCCAAACAGAAATCAGAATTTGCAAGGTTCTAGTCCTTCTCACGAATAGGAATCAAACAAATTGTGTCGGTACCATCTCCACAACAATGGATCCCTTATAATATAGTAAGGGACCTAGTTCTAGGGAAGAATAACTTTGTGGAGGATAGGAATGGATGTTGCTTTCCCCGCAATGATGCTCACATGTCCAAAAAATACCTAAGGGGAATTTGTAGTAGAAGATAGTGGAACAAAGACAACAAGCTAGATATGAGGAGGAGTCCAAATAGGAGAGGCCCCCTATCAATATCCATGAGAATAAAATGATTTCTTGGTTTCACAAATACAAGGGACGTCTCTTGAGAAAGAAGAATAAATTTCTTTTGCACATACATTATTCTCTTAGGTAGAAGAAGAGGAAGAAGTCTTCCTAAATGATCCCTCGACTTCCAAGTATACACAAGTATACTCTGATTACTTTACATTATAAGAAACTAGAATAGTGGAAGACCCAGGTATTGGATTATATCCATAACTAATGGTTAGAAAATCCTCGATTGTTTAAAAATTCAATCCCATACTATGTATGTGATTCAATGAGGTCTTCCTGGCATTAAATGTCAAAGCACCTAATTTGGTACCTATAAGAAACATATCAAGTACATCCTAAATTTAATATAAGAACTTAAATATTTGGGGCCCCACTTATTGTGGTGGAAAAACTAAAGAAATCCCCAGCTAGTGTTTCATTATGGAACATCTTATCTATCCCTAAGGAAAATGTCTTTCCTCTAAGAAGATCTAAAGAGGAAGAAAATCTAGCCAAGGTGGTTGATTCAACCATCAACACTGGAGGAAAAATATTATAAACATGTAAAGTGTTGCAAACTCAACATTCTACTACTCTTGTCAATGTTGGTGCAAATATGACTAAGAACAATCCAATGCCTTTTTACTTAACCTTAATAATTGGTGAGAAGCTATTACATGAAACCATGATTGGCTTTGGTGCAAGCATTGATGTCATGTCCAAAAAGATAGCAGGTTCCCTAAGATTAAAGTATGAAAACATGGAGAAAGGAGTCATGTAGTTGGATAGGAAAAGGTTTCAAATAGTTGGGATCATAATAGAACTCCCTCTCACCTTGTATGCAAGCCCAAATATTATTGTGTCTCAAGAGGTAGCGATAATTGATATTCTACTTGTGTTTAGGCTATGCTTATTTGGGATTTTACTACCAAATTTGGTGGATATATTTCCCTTGATTGGTCTCATCTTATTCCTAGGACTAAATATGGATCTAAATTGAAGATATTGTCTGAACCATTTCATAAGGAACATATTACCATGAGTTAATGATCTAAACTTTGAACCATTTCATAAGGAACATATTACCATGAGTTAATGATCTAAACTTTGAACCATTTCATAAGGAACATATTATCACGAGTTAATGATAAACTTTGAACCTTCTCATACCATGGTCATTAAGGAAGACAGGTATAAAATGGAATGTGTGTAATATATGATGAAGATCAAGCTATTCTTGAGGTAAATAGTTCTCCTATGAAGGTGAGTGATAATACTAATAGTATATCATAGCTATGGAAATTAAATTTTGATGGTTCAATATGTCCAAATGATTCAACTGTAGGTGTACACCTTCTCTCACCAAAAGGGAACAAGGTTCTAAAAGATTTATGCTTTCAATTTAGCTCCACTAACAATGAAGTTGAGTATGAATCTCTAGTACATGGAATTCTTTTGGCTAAGAAGTTGAAGATAAAATAATTGTAGATATTCAAAGATTCAGAATTAGTTATCAAATAGGTTAGAGGGATAGCTACTTCCAAGAATAAAAAATGAGGTCTTATTGCCAGAGTTTGGGACCTTTTAGAAGTATTTGAAGCATTCAATATTTAGGTGATTATGAGATCCCAAAGTTCATAAGTAAGATATTTATGATTATTTCAAAAATATTTAAAAAAATGATAAATAATCTTGATAAAAAAAATATATTTTTAATTATTTAATACTATTAAAATCAAGAACATTGATAAAATTTAATAACTATTTAAAAAATAGATTTTATTTAAATTATAAAATGTAAAGTGAAAATTATTAAAAATTATCTTTTCGGCAAGTATCATTAGTTTTAAATTTTAGGCTTGCATTCTCTACTTGAAGTACCCATAAATGGTGATGATGAAAATCTAACTTGTGGTAGTATAACAAAACTAAAATTATTTTTTTTATTTTAGTTTTGAATTAATTAGAAATAAAGGAGGATATATATTAGTAAATCCATATTTTATTGCCACAATATGTTAAACCTTTTCAAACTTGTGGCCACCACTCATTTTTTTTTGGAAGATTGGCTTCATATTTCTCCCTTGGATTATGTAGTTCAAAACTAAACTAAATTTCAAAAGAGTAAAATACTAACTAAATTTAAATTGATTACTAAATTTTATTACTAAATTTTGTTAGTTAAATATTTTCAACCTTAATTTTCATTTATATTGTTTAATTTTATTTCCTCTTAAAGGGTCCTTGTCTTGGTTTCTATGTCTACACTTCTAGTTTCTCTTTATGATTTCTATTGGTTAGTAGTTTGTTCTTTAAGTTGGCAATATCTAGTTTTAACATTTGTCTTGGTTTGCATGTCTACACCTTTAGGCATTTCTAGTTCTTCTTTATGGTTTCTATCTTTTAATAGTTTATTCTCTAAGTTGGCAATCTCTAGTTTTAACTTTTAGGTTTCTTAGTTCTCTATTGTTTACCTTCATCTTCCATAGTTTGAAATTATTTTCTATTTTGTAGGATCTCAAAATATTTTTACCTAGTTTCTAATGACTCACTAGGTCCAATTAAAGGCTTATTCCAAATTAAATTATTCTCATATTATCCTTTTCCATAGAAAATTTATCACTTTCCTTACTTAGATGCAAAAAAAAAAAATTAACACACTTGTCTAGTAGTGCTATGTTTTTTTTTATTTTGGAGGAATGTGATTGTTAGATCTCTCCTCCAAATATTTATTGACCAATAACAGGATTCATTCTAATTTGTTTTCTTTTACATCTAAGTTTATCTATGATTATTCATTTCCAAATATATAATATTCTAAGATTCCCCACTTTCAAGGTGTGTATTCCTAAAGCTCATTGATGCCTCCCACTTCCCCCTTAGTTTTAAGTAATCATGACACATGTCATTTAAAGGGAAAGCTAGAGTCATTATACATAAAATAAAAGGATGTAATAAAATAAATCATTAATGTGAAAAATTATAAATTGGGTTCAATTTGTCTTTTGATCCAAGTTTTCTTTTGGAGGGTATTTTTCTCTAAAGGGATCTTGAGTTCCAAACCCTATCCCTTTGGGTTTTTTCAACATGATTTCACACATTCCTATTAGACTACAAACAATCATCTTAGACTATCTTGGACTTGAACACATATTGTCCTCATATGAGACCTAGAACCTTAAAGTCATAAGACTTGGGTGTGAAAGAATTGAAGTTGGTTTAAACTTAAATTTGGATTCAATGTAAAGAAAATTTAAAATATAAAGGACTTTTAGAGCCCCAAACCTAACAAAACTTTTAAAATTAGATTAATCTTATTTTTTTCTTTTTTGATTTCAAAACTAGTTAACCTTTAGATTACAAGTCGAGGTATCTTTAGGAAAACCATGGTTTTGAAGTTGATAAATTGTGACATCCCACTTTTAAGAGGAAACCTTTCCATTGAGCCTCAAAATTATGACAATATGGTAGCACCCAATTGAACTCAAATAGGATGATCCACCATTGTGTCCTCATCAGTGTCTAACATGTTGGGCTGCCACCAAAGTAAGATTAACACCCTTTGTAAGGTAATCAGTCGAATAACTTGATATAGAAGAAGTTGCATGACAACTACAAAATCAAAGTGGTTTACTCTCCTCACCTAATCTTGTTCTTAATTAAATAATTATCCAAACATAGGGATTAAAATAGGTAATTTAAATCTTGATTCTATTGCTTTTCTAATGCTATTTTTTATCATAATTTAATTTGATTTCTTTGTGCAAGTTCTAGGAACTAATTCAAATTCCAACCATTAAATTAAATTCAGTTGTAATTCCATGATTGATTATATTTGGTTTCTTAAAGAACTAGAACCAATCATTAGTACAAGAGTACCATACGTAGATTATTAAAGGAATTTGCAAATCCTCCAAATCTCTGAATGAAACTAATTTCATGTCAATATGGGAATGGGGGATAGGCACTTTATATATATATATATATATATAATTCTCCCTATAATTTTGATATAATGCATTTTTTTCTAAGTTCTTGAGGTTTAGAAAATGAAGATTATAAAGGCACTCTTCAATATTTATACATAGATTAAGTTATTTAGGTTCATAGGATTATTTCCATTTCAAATTTGATTGATCGAAGAGTGTAATGACAATTTCTACCTAATATTTTTTTATAAAAAATAAAAGTTTAGACATTTAATGAAATTTGTGGGTAATATTGGTTATAGCTTGCATATACTCATATTATCTTTTTCTAATAGTTATTTATCAATATTGATATATGGTTTTATATCTTTCTACGATTTATGGTTTGTTGTATCAACACACTCATGGTGATTAATTCCCATTTTATTAGGTAATTAGTTCAATATTTGATTATTCAATTTTTGCAAGAGCATTTTTTATGTAATCACAAGGGATGCTAGTTAGACAACATTTCATAGCAATAAAATCTCTCTCACACATGCACATACACATATAGCATAGGAGGATATTTAAGTTTCCCATTTTTAGATTGAGTCTCATTGCAAAACCCTTCAATTTCTTGCACCTACATACTCAAACTATTAAAAAAATGCACAAATTACATTTTTCCCATTCTTTTAGAAGTATAACTACTAGGATCCTTGTGCGTTGACTCATAGCTTACCCTAGTAATGCTTTATCAGTATCCCTAACTAGGAAAGAAAAACATTCAGTAGTTCACTCCTTTGAAGAGATTGTCAATTAACACTAAATCTTATTGATGTATATTTGAACCATCAAAAGTAATTATATATAAAATGATTTTGAACATATATAATTGTAAAAGGTACATATTATGTATATATTACAAAATAGTTGCATTACATATGTAGTTAATATCATATGTTTTCTTAATGATATGAACTAATTTTGTTTAAATAGTTGTTATTTCATTGGATACCATGTTTATTCAACAATGTACATAATGGGAGTGGACACAGATTATATATGGCTTGTATTTTTTATAGTAAAAACTCAACACAAAGATCAATCTCTCTCTCGCACACACAATTTGTGGGGCATTTGATGATGTCTAGTAAAATGTTGATTGTAGATGTTATTGATGGACAATTGATGTGTATATGTTCCAACTTATTGTATTTATTGCACCTAATGAGTGTTATTTCAGATATTATTTTCAATGATAATACAGAGTTGTCCCATGTTGATGACCACTCATATTGGTCACTAAAGATTGATCATTTTTCTTAAATTGCAGCATGGACAAAACAAGTCCAAATTTGAGACATCTCAATGTAACACACTTATTTATATAAAAACTTGGAGACCTCTCCAAGTAATAGGCTCGATTCAAATAAAAACTTGAGACCTTTCAAGACAATAGACTTAGTACCAAAATTTGAGATATCTCCCTCCCTCCCCCTCTCTCCACCTATATAATATCAATATTCTAGAGTTGAGACTCTAGTAATTTGAGTCACAATTTTAAAGCATGTGCATGATAACTATCTAATATCAAACGTCTTAACTTAATAGTTGAGAAATAGTCATGACAATTTACTGTATTGTCTGCTATCCTAGTTTGACAAACCAATGTAAACACCTTGAACCTCCTTCTATACGTTGCATGTTTTAATTTCAATTCAGTATTGATCTTATATTGAGCAACTCTGTTGAAAAGCAAAGGCCTTATCGGACAATCCTGACTTTCTTCCAACATTTTAAAAAATCTTATGTGGGAAACTAGGCCAGGCATTCTTCAAATGTAATGCAATCCTTGCCGTTAGAAAATGATAATTTTATGCACACTTTTTATTCAATGTTCCGATGATGCACTAAATTGCACCAGCTATAGAATAATCGTTTAATATATATTATGAATAGTTTGAATCAAATATTCTATTGAATTTTCAACAGTTTGATATAGAATAATGTCTTGTTTTAGAAAATACAGCTTCTGTTTTTATTTTAATAACTACAAATCATTTCCTAAGATCAAATTGAAAGATATTGTTTCTGTTTTTTCATTCAGAACTTTAAAATGTTATATTATTGAAATTTGAAGTCTCCGCTCTAAAGCGGTGGAACTAAACATTACTGTTACGGGTTTAGTATAAACCTGTGTAATTATTTAAAAAACCCCGAGTGCTATAAAAATCCCAATAATTACCGCTTGAGCTTATACCATTTAACAATATGTTAATCAAATCTGCACAGCATTTGATGCACAACTAAAACAACGAATTGGAAAACCTGCAGGCATTTGAATGCGAGTCCATCTCTTTTCCTCTTCCCTCTCCAGGACATGAAAAAGAAAACACAAATCCAAATACCCCGTGTCGTCCGTGTAATGAATGGCTCTTACAAAAATACAGTCACGCCACGGTACAGTACATTCAACAAAGTCAAACCAGATAGTATATTGTCCGACTGTGGTTAATGAGTTGTTGGCAATATCAAATCTTGTCACGTTTACACTCGGACGTGCCCAGTGAAAGTAATACAACCCCCCAAAAGCTCCTACGCAATTGTTAACACAATCAACATTACCCTCCGTGTTGAACTTTCTCCAGAGTTGTGTTTGAGGATCATAAACGTGTGTGGTCTGCCCATGAATGGGAACTACATAAAACTTGCCATCAACAAAAGCACCAAGACAAGATCTTTGAGGCCGATCGGGATTCATGCGAGGAAGAATGCCCCACTCCTTTTTATCTAAATTATAAACATAAGCTTCCAGTAGATGGGGACTGAGAGCATTGTCCCAAAGTCCATCGACGCCGCCGGCTACATATACAAGACCTTCAGGCGACGGGGACGCTGCGTAGGCATAGAAGAATCGAGGACTAGGCGTGACGGCGCCCAGCTGCCATGTGCGAGACAAAAATTCAAATCTCAAAACAATTTCTCTTTCGTACAATCTGTGAATAAACCCCAACACAACTAACTGTTGTTTTGATCTAACGTACACCCACCTAGGATAGACATTTTTTGGTTGTTTAAGATCATGTTTAATTTCTGTGCCGATTTTGGGCAGCCTTTCCCACCAGTTCCCAAGCGGGTAGTAAATAATTGCTTCGAAATAATCTCTTTCCATTGGAAAGTATTCAAGAAAAACTATTCCCTCCTCGAACACGTTATTCCTCTCTCGCTCTTTATAGAATTCGGCGCTGCTCAGCAAAGCGTTCCAGCTCTTGCAGACGGCCCTAAGGTTCCTGTGGAATTTGTATGGAACCTTTACGAGGCATTGCAGCACTAAATCTTCTGGAAGACCCGGAATTATCTCCATTGCAATGCGACTCTCACACAAGCAATTTTAAATACCCCTGAATCGATCTATATATATATAGAGAGAGAGAGAATGAAACGGCAACGTCCATTGCCCTATACTAAAATAATAATTAGTTTGTTGACAATGGATTTCAAATTTTAATTACATTTCATCTTAATTAAAAAATCATCGACCATGCTAGATGGATTAGAGCAAATGGAAGCAGCCTTTCGCTCTTCCCTATTTTTAACAAACTTTGTGCATTTCTCATTTGGAGAGAAGTTTATTAAAACTTTAAAAAGTTGGCACTTGTTTGCTATTTGCGGTATTAAGCTCAGATAATAAATTAGCAATCGCATTTCATGTGCAATGGGTATGCCTACAGGTATTTTCATTTAGTGTACTGTTATAAGCAACAACAAAATTTGAAAGAAATGTAAAAATTTTATTTTATTTTTAGCGTAACATACTGTACAAAAGGCATTATGATCCTACAGATTGATCCAAAGGACAAAAGAAAAATCAGTGGCCTGGGTATGTATAGGAGTCTGAGGCTATCAAAAGACATACAAAACATCATTGGATACAAAATCCGTAATACACTTCATTCATGTAAAGTTAGGGTCCACAAACATCCAAATTTTCCAAACGTAAAATAAACTTTTAACAACTGAAATCTATGAGGCTTTAAAATTGAATGAGTTTGGGTCCCTCATGGTCTACCAATTCAAGGTTTAAAGATCTCCAACATGGGCCTCTTATCAAATTTGACTGAAGCTGCCTTAGAGTAAAATCTATGAGAATTTTAATTTCGAACGAGACTTGGTGATGCAGAGGGATCTAGGTGCACAAGCAATGTGCGTCAAACAAAAAGATGAGATTCCAGTTTTGCTTGATTTTGATGTGGTTTGTTGTTGCAATTCATAGTTCGGAGTTGTTGGCAGTTTGTCATGGTCGATGGTTGGTGATCGACTTCATTGTTGCCAATTGTTCCGCCGCCAGTGCATTTTAGTGAGAAGGCATTTGAAATTGCTTGCCATTAACTGTAAGATAGTTGCCGCCATTCATAAACTTTGGGAATGATTGGTAATACCAAGAGGGGTGTCGATCATTTGGAGATTGCACATTGGTATTGTTGTTCTTATTCAGATGCCAAGATACATCTGCCCATCACACTAGCATCAATAATGTGATGTTTTTTCTCGATAGATGAACCTGAGGAGTTGAATAGTGCAGAAAAAAATGAAAGAATAGAAGTTGGAGCAGCGAAAGGAAATGAGGTAAAATCTGAGCATTTTAAGTTTAATTCATTTGATTTGATGAAAATAAGGGAGGATGTAGAGCAAGAAGAATGTAGATATATGGAAGGCTTCAATTTCCATGCAGATTTATGTGAGGATGCTATAGATTTAGTTGTTGTTGATGAGCGTGAATTGCTTGAGGAAGAAATTGAGAAGACAAAGAAGTTGTTTAGGTGGAGTGAACATTTGAAAGAGATGAACAGTGCAATAAAGAGTAAGATGGATGCCACAGCAATGGAGAATGAAGAGGTAAATTTTAATTTTTTGAATTTTGTGATGAGGAAATTGACAATGATTTTCTTGTTGTTGAGGTGAGTAAGAAGTTGCATGTAGATGGAAAGAAAACAAATGAAGTTGCATATTTGTACATACCTATGCATGTTTTGTGTGTAGAGGTTGTAGAAGATGCTACAAGTGAAAAAAATGTCGCAGCAGTTGAAGACATGAGGATGATGGTGGGAGTAGATGGTGTAGATGAAAACCTCACAACTAAGGATGAGAGGATGAAGGTTACAGTTGATGATGATGAGGGAAATATTGCAAGAGTGAAGGAAGAGGTAAATTTATTTGTATTTTGTGATGATAGTATTTTAATTCATTTGCCATGTTAAAGGTTGAGGAGTATGGAGAAGAACAGGTGGAAATTTTTAATTTCCATGAAGTTATAGGGAAAGATTTGTATGTATATGCTGCAGGTTGTGATGTGAATGATGTGATATTTTGGAGTAGGTGGTCGGTTTGTGGTGGGTCAAATCTCATGAAATATTGTAAGAGAAAAGGATGTCTTTGGTGGTGGATGGATATGGTGGGGTGGATCCTAGAAAGGAGGAGAGGAGAAGAGAGTCTTTGGAGGAGGACAGTTCATGGTGGACATGAGTCCATGAGAGCAAGGAGGAAGAGAGTAAAAAATTGGTAGAGGAGGACGATACTTGTTATAACAAGATGTTAGAAGAGAAGGAAAAATAATTGATCTTGTGCACCTATCACAGTGTTGGAGTTCACTGTAGGTTGTTTACAATCTAGGAGAGTAGTCCTAATACTTAGCTTCACCTTTGTGATCTTATGCTTAAAAACTTCCTACCTAGCATGTCTGATGCAAGAGCACTCAGGTGCACGAGCAATCCTCAGTCAAACAAAATTATTATCTAGATTCTAGTTTTCTTGATTTTGATGTGGTTTGTTGTTGCTATTCGTAGTTTGGAGTCGTTAGTAGTTAGTCAGGGTTCATGGTTGGTGGCTAACTTCATTGTTATCAATTATTTTTTTGCCAATGCATTTTGGTTACAAGGTATTTGAATTTGCTTGCCATTCACTATAAGATAGCTACGGCCCTTTTCTAAACTCTAGGAATGATTGGTAATACCAAGAGAGATGTGGATCATTTGGAGATTGGAGATTGGTATTGTTGTTCTTATTCAGATGCCAAGATACATCTCCCCATCACACTAGCATCAATAATGTGATGTTTTTCCTTGATATTCATGGAGGTATTGATGCAAGAGGTACTCCCTTCTCCCACAGAAAACACACACAATCACTCACACTTCACAATCACTCATTGTCAGACCCTCTCTATTCCACAATTTCAAAAGGCATATAACTATTGCAATTAACAACAAACCAAAGCACTCAAAATCTTATTCTTATTCAAAGCATAAATTCACATATATGTAAACCCATTATTTTCAATATTGGGCCTTAATGGCCTCTCTCATAGGCATAGAAACATTCAATTTCTTCCAATAATGAGTACTATCTCCTCTTAGCTCCTCAGAAACACTCTCAACATTCTCTTCCTTATTTTCTGTTCTTGGCAACGTTTGGATTTTATGTCCTTTTTCTATTTCTCTTCTTGTTCATTAAACTGGAGATCCTTCTCTTCCACAAGCAACACCCAATTCTTTTCACTATGTTTTTCTTTTCTATTGAGCAGCAATGCCTCTGTCATAATGTTAGCATAATATATTGCATTGTTTGTTATGTAACCATGTAGTTACATTAGTTGGTTCTACTAGTTGGTTCTATTATACCAACTGCCTTAACAGTTTCATCAACTATTATATATTATATATACACATCTTGTAATGCTTTCAATCGTCAAATACATTTTCCTCTACTTGCTTAACATTAAATGGTATTAGAGCCTGTGTAGGAGTGCAGAAAAGAGCGATGTGAAGCACTACTCCTCCTACGTGGAAGAAGGCACCCAAAGCAACCAGATGGAGTTCTCTTGAGTGGCAAGGAGAAAGTGCCAACAAATGAAGTTGCATATTTGTACGTAGCTATTGCATGTTTTGTGTGTAGAGGTTGTAGAAGATGCTACAAGTGAAAAAATTGTTACAGCAATTGAAGACATGAGGATGATGGTGGGAGTAGATGGTGTAGATGAAAACCTCACAACTAAGGATGAGAGGATGAAGGTTACAGTTGATGATGATGAGGGAAATATTGCAGGGGTGAAGGAAGAGGTAAATTTATTTGTATTTTGTGATGATAGTGTTTTAATTCATTTTCCATGTTGAAGGTTGAGGAGTATGGAGAAGAACAGGTGGAAATTTTTAATTTCCTTGAAGTTGTAGGGGAAGATTTGTATGTATATGCTGCAGGTTGTGACGTGAATGATGTGATATTTTGGAGTAGGTGGTCAGTTTGTGGTGGGTCAAATCTCATGAAATATTGTAAGAGAAAAGGATGTCTTTGGTGGAGGTGGATGGATATGGTGGGGTGGAGCCCACGAAGGAGGAGAGGAGAAGAGAAAGTCTTTGGAGGAGGACAGTTCGTGGTGGACATGAGTCCATGAGAGGAAGAAGGAAGAGAGTAAAAAATTGGTAGAGGAGGATGACACTTTTTCTAACAAGATGTTGGAAGAGAAGGAAAAATAATTGATCTTGTGCACCTATCATAGTGATGGAGTGCACTGTAGGTTCTTTACAATCTAGGAGAGTAGTCCTAATACTCAACTTCGCCTTTGTGAGCTTATGCTTACAAACTTCCTACCTAGCATGTCTGATGCAAGAGCACTTGGGCACACGACCAATCCTGAGTCAAACAAAAATATTATCTAGATTCTAGTTTTCTTGATTTTGATGTGGTTTTTTGTTGCTATTCGTAGTTTAGAGTCATTGGCAGTTAGTCAGGGTTCATGGTTGGTGACTAACTTCATTGTTATCAATTGTTTTTCTGCCAACCCATTTTGGTGACAAGGTATTTGAATTTGCTTGACATTCACTATAAGATAGCTACGACCCTTTTATAAACTCTAGGAATGATTGGTAATACCAAGAGAGATGTGGATCATTTGGAGATTGGAGATTGGTATTGTTGTTCTTATTTAGATGCCAAGATACATCTGCCCATCACACTAGCATCAATAATCTGATGTTTTTGCTTGATATTCACGGAGGTATTGATGCAGGAGGTACTCTCTTCTCACACAGAAAACACACACAATCCCTCACACTTTACAATCACTCACAGTCAGACCCTCTCTATTCCTCAATTTCAAAAGGCATATAACTATTGCAATTAACAACAAACCAAAGCACTTGAAATTTTATTCTTATTCAAAGCATAAATTTACATATCTGTAAACCATTATTTATAATAGTGGGCCTTAATGGCCTCTCTCATAGGAATAGAAACATTTAGTTTCTTCCACTAATGAGTACTATATCCTCTTGGCTCCTCAGAAACCCTCTCAACATTCTCCTCCTTATTTCTATTCTTGGCAGCATTTGGATTTTATCTCCTTTTTCTATTACTCTTCTTGTTCATTAAACTAGAGATCCTTCTCTTCCACAAGTAGCACCCAATTCTTTCCACTATGTTTTCCTTTTCTATTGAGCAGCAATGCCTCTCTCATAATGTTAGCATAATATATTGCATTGTTTGCTATGTAACCATGTAGTTACGTTAGTTGGTTTTGCTAGTTGGTTCTATTATACCAACTACCTTAATAGTTTCATCAACTGTTATATATATTATATATACTCATCTTGTAATGCTTTCAATCATTAAATATGTACATTTTCGTCTGCTTGCTTATCATTAAATGGTATCATAGCCTGTGTAGGAGTGTAGCAAAAGCGATGTGAAGCACTACTCCTCCTGCATGGAAGAAGGCACCCAAAGCAACTAGATGGAGTTCTCTTGAGTGGCAAGGAGAAAGCAAAAAGCCATTGGCAGGCCCGTCAATAAAGAGAGGATTTTTTTTTATTGTAGTCATTTGCAGGAAAGTTTAATACGCGCTCTGATGTAGAGATTATTCTCTGGTCTGTAATTTCTCCATTTTTTGGCATTTGTTGCAACCTTCATGAGTCACTCAAGTTGAGGCATGTAAAGGAAGACAAGGAAGTTGGTCTGAAAGGGAAACAAGGCAATTGAAAGAGGAAGACAGTCTGAAAAAACTAGGCAATCAATCAAAAGTGGATGTCCACCACACTAGATGCTAGCAGTGTGGGAAATAATCATGCAAATGAGCCACCTTGAGGCGGACGTGCTGTTTCGGAAAGCTCAAGCTTCTATTTTTCCCTTCTAGATGCCCTACAAAACACCGGTAATCTTCAATTCGATGAATTATTTAGGCAAGGATTGTTAGATTGCTTTCTATTTGATGTACAATGTCAAGCAAGGAAGATTAGAGAAAAACTTGATGAGGGTTATGATGTTGATGACAAAGATGAGTTAGAACACACACCCAAGCATCCCCATCTCATAGCACAAGCCTATCGTGCTCATCTCCATGCCATAATTTCTTCTTGAAAGTGAATGTATTGTCAAATAAAATAATAATAAAATTGTTGTCTGGACTAGTTTTTTTTTTGTGGTGAACAATGTTAGCCTCGAAATTGCTTCATTTTGATGCTCAACTTTTGAAAGGGCCAAAATATGCTACATGGAAGACAAAGATGCGGACAATTCTCTTTTTTGAGGAGCTATGGGGAATTGTCATTGGTGACATAACCAGACCGAAAGAGGTATGGACTGGACAAAAGCCTTCAATTTCTCATCTAATGGTGTTTGGTTGCACAGCATACATGCATGTCCTTGGCAATAAGAGAAAGAAGACTGATCCTAAGACACTCCAGTGTATATTGTTGGGATACAGTATTACATCAAAAGCATGTTGTCTCATAGATCGTGAGACAAAGAAGATACATGAGAGTCAAGATGTGGTGTGTGATGAATCATCATTCAATTCCTTATCATAAAAAGAAGAGAAACAACCTCCTCCTTCTCATAAATTGCTCTCACAATCAGGTGATGAGCATGTGGAAGACTTTCACAGAGAAAGTGAACTACAAGGAGAGTTGTATGTTGATTTGGGCCCTCTAGAAAATATTACACACCAGCAGCAGCACAGTCAACCTCCAAAGTGGGTCCAAAGTACAATCAAGGACTCTAACCTGCACACTCTTCTAGATACTTCATCAGGAATCAGAACTAGGAGTCAGACAAGAAATAAAGTGAATCTTGTGCTCATAAGTACTGTTGTTGATAGCACTAAACCTGACACAATTCGAGAGGCATTCAACCAACCTCAGTGGAAGAAGACTATGGATGCAGAGTATAATTCTCTGATGCAAAATCATACTTGGGAACTTGTCAATCTTCCTGAAGGGAAGAAACCCATTGGCTGCAAATGGATCTTCAAAACAAAGTACAAGGTAGATGGATCTATTGACAAGTACAAAGCATGATTTGTAGCAAAGGGATATGCTCAACAGGAGGGCATTGATTATGAAGAGACCTTTGCACCCACTGAAAAGATCAAAACTATCAAAATGGTCTATGCATTGGTAGCATAGAAGGGATGGAAGCTTCAGTAGATGCATGTCAAGAGTGCTTTCTTAAATGGTGATCTCAAAGAAGAAGTGTACATGACCCAGCTAGAAGGGTTTGTTGATGAACATCATCCACACAAGATATGTTGTCTTATCAAATCACTTTATGGCCTTAAGCAAGATCCTAGGGCATGGTACATTAAGATTGATGGCCACCTATTGCAGCATGGATTCACCCATAACCCCCCTGATCCTAATTTGTATATTAAGAAGGTAGGCACAGAGATTGTCATTTTGGTTTTGTATGTGGACAATCTTATTCTCACTGGCAGCTCAGACAGTCTCATTGATGATGTAAAGAATGATCTCAAGAACTCCTTCGACATGACAGATTTGGAGCTACTTCATTATTGTCTTGGCTTGGAGATATGGCAGAAGAAGAACCACATATTCATCTCCCAAATGAAATATGCCAAGACTCTCCTAGAAAAGTATAGAATGGTCAATTGTAAGCCTATTTCCACTCTAATGGAGAAAGGTTTGCAACTATCCCATTTCCAGGATTCACCTCAAGTAGATGCCACTCTCTACAGGCAGCTAGTTGGGAGCCTTATCTACTTGACCTACACCAGACCAAACTTGTGTTTTGCTATCAGCTATCTCTCTAGATTCATGCAGGAGCCAAAGAGGTGTCATTGGGTTGCAGCAAAGCATGTGTTGAGATATATCTGAGGCACAGTTGATTATGGTCTAGAATATAAGAAGAACAATTAGTTCTTCTTATAGGGATATACAAACTTAGATTATGCAGGATCTGTAGATAACAGGAAATCCACCTCAGGTTATGTTTTTCATCTCAGATCTAGGCCAATTTTGTGGGTTAGTAAAAAGCAAACTATTGTTGCTCTTTCATCCACTGAGGCTGAATATCATGCTGGATGAGGAGCTGTGTGCGAAGTGATTTGTTTATGTCGCATTCTGGTAGATATGGACATTCCTGAAGAGAAGTCACCAATTCTCTATTGCGACAATGAGGGTGTGTTAAAACTTGTGAAGAATCTAGTTTTCCATGAGTGCACTAAGCATATTGAGGTCGAGTATCATTACATTCAG
Organism: Cunninghamia lanceolata; assembly: GCA_027924645.1. Classification (NCBI taxonomy): domain Eukaryota; kingdom Viridiplantae; phylum Streptophyta; class Pinopsida; order Cupressales; family Cupressaceae; genus Cunninghamia; species Cunninghamia lanceolata. The sequence goes on from BSBN01000892.1 coordinate 3,246,674, forward strand.
GACCAAGTTTTGAACCACCACATCCAACTCTAGTACTTCCCTACAGACTCTCAGATAGCAGATATGTTCACCAAATCTCTTGGTAGGATCAAATTTGAACTATTTAGGGGGTACATTTGTAAAAACAATGTAATAAGGGGGGGAATGTTAGCATAATATATTACATTGTTTGTTACGTAACCATGTAGTTACGTTAGTTGGTTCTGCTAGTTGGCTCTATTATACCAACAGCCTTAATAGTTTCATCAACTATTACATATTATATATACTCATCTTGTAATGCTTTCAATCATTGAATACATTTTCCTCTACTTGCTTATCATTACATAAGAGGTCAAATCCTCTTCCTCAATGCCTAAACTTCTTACAAATAGCAATAGATTTATGAAGGTGAAGTGACCCATTCAAACTAAAATTTAGATGGTTTGAAGATAAAATGAAAGATTTATTTCCTCCTTTAGGCTGCACCCTCCAATTCTTCCCATCGTTTCATTTCTAAAGGATGACAAATGAGGCATTTGATATACCAAAACTTGGTGCTGGGAATTACAGTTTTTGGTGCCTATTTATTGGGTAGTGAACTCCTTATTTTCTCCCCTCAACACTGCTTCCATTCCTCTCTCTTTTTTTCCTTGTTTTATTTTAGTTTTTCTTTATCAAACAAAACCACAATTAAAAGGAATCGATTCATTTTTAATCAAGATATGTTGGGCCTCAAAAGAGGCATTGCATTTTTCTCCAACGTCCTTCAACTGCAGCAAGCTCACAACATTCAAATTCTGACACATTTATTTGCTATTCCATACAACTAGAATATGAATCTCTAATGGAATAAAATCTATAAGTTTAAACAAGAAATAAAAGACTCCTCTCCTTCTCAACCATGAGCCTTAAGGCATTTCTTTTTGTTTCTTGTATTGTATTTTCACCCACAGAGCTTAAAAGACTTCACAAACTTCCAATTTCCTCTGTCTCCCATGGCCCCTAGAGCAATTACAAACAAATGAAGACATATATTTAACATTTCCCTTTTTTGTGGTTTTACAAATACATTAATTCCTTCTTCACATGGATGCATCACAATTTAGGTAATTTGGCAATTCAAACCAAACATATCACCAGAGGAATGTATTCAATCTGCAAAGACTTTGCTGAAATAATGATTGCAAATATTTCATCGAACAAGTGTGATGAAGCTTCAATCCTCCAAGCATGAAGACATTTGTGACAACAAAACCAAACTGAAATACCAAAATGCAACAACTCAATCCTAAACTAAAATATCATCTTTTTGTTTGATGTAGGATCACTTATTCGCCCATGATGCTCTTGCATCAGACACGTCAAGTAGAAATTTTATGAGGATATTCTCACAAAGTGGATTTGACTAGTCGAACTACACTTCACAACCAACCTGTAGTGAATTCCATCACTGAAGAATGTGCACCATGATCAATTCTTCTTCCTCTTCTTCTAGTACAATGTCGGAACAACTGTCATCCTCGTCCCACAACTACATTCACTATTCTTCTCCCCTCTTGTGGATTTACATCCACCATGTGCCATCCTCCTCTACCAAATTATCTCTCTTCTCCTCTCCTTTGTGGGATATAGCCCACTGGTAACCAGCCTCCTCCACCAAACTCTCATGTCACTCACACAACTTGCAGCATATAAATCTTCATCGAATAACTTATGGAAATTAAAGATTTCCATAGGTTCTTCTCCACACTCTTCAACCTTATCCACATTAAACAAAAGTACAAAAGCATCATCCAAATATACAACAAGGTTTACCTCTTCATTTGTTGCTGTGAACTTACCACCAATTGCATCATTATCTTCTACTCTCTTCACTGCAATGGTTGTCTTCTTGTCCTTAATCGATGCAATCTTCTCCAACCATTCATTCTCCACTGCTAAAATTCATGACAATAAGTCATCCTCTACCTCATGTTTTACTACAACCTCTTCGTATCCCATCATTGCATCTTCATATTTCTCCTCTTCAACTACCTCTGCTGCAGGTTCTTCGTTGTTCATTCCATCCCCATTCTCTTTTTGTTCATTCAACTATGTCTCCAATTTCTCTAGCTTATCCAATCACTTGATTACATTTTTGACCATCTTGCATTTCTTATTTTCTTCATACTATCTACACTCTTCCCAAATCACAAGATTCTTCCTTATGACTATACCCATACTATTTGCTGCTGCAATCTTTGACAACTTACATCATGCTTAGAATCTATAACTCACTTCCACACAACTATTCACACAATCTTTTTCAGAGCCAACCAAGCTCTCACCAATCATAGGTACTCCCTCCAACCAAACACTTTTTCCTACTACTCTCTACCCAAGAAGACTTTTGGAAGATGCTTCCTCAACCCTCTCTCTCTCTCAGTGGTGGAACTCAACACCCTCTACCCAGCTTTAGACTTCAATGGAGAATAGCCCACCTTGGTCTTGGTGCACACTCTGAACTCTTAGGATCACCTCGCTCTAATACCATTTGATACAAGAGGTACTCCTGTCTCACATAGAAAACACATACAATTACTCACACTTCACAATCACTCATAGGCAAACCCTCTCTATTCCTCAATTTCAAAAGACATATAACTATTGCAATTAACAACAAACCAAAGCACTCCAAATTTTATTTTTATTGAAAGCATAAATTCACATATACGCAAACCATTATTTACAATATTGGGCCTTAATAGCCTCTCTCATAGGCATAGAAACATTTAGTTTCTTCAACTAATGAGTACTATCTCCTCTTGTCTCCTCAACAACACTCTCAACATTCTCTTCCTTCTTTTCTATTCTTGGCAGCATTTCAATTTTATCTCTATTTTTTTTATATTACTCTTCCTATTCATTAAACTGGAGATCCTTCTCTTCCACTAGTACTTCCCAATTCTTTCAACTTTGTATTCCTTTTCTATTGAGCAGTGATGCCTCTATCATAAGATGCCAAATCCTCTTCCTCAATGCCTAAACTTCTTACAAATAGTAATAGTTTTCTAAAGGTGAAGCAACCCATTCAAACTTAAATTTAGATGGTTTGAAGCTAAAGTCAAAGACTTATCTCCTTCTTCAAGCTGCACACTCCAATTCTTCCCATTGTTTCATTTCTAAAGAATGACAAATGAGGCATTTAATATGCCAAAACTTGGTGCTGGGAATTTCAGTTTTTTGCACCTATTCCTTGGGCATCGAACTCCTTATTTTCTCCCCTCTATGTCACTTCCATTCCTCTTTTTTTTGTCCTTTTTTTATTTTAGTTTTTCTTTATCAAACAAAACCACAATGAAAAGGAATCAATTCATTTTCAATAAAGATATGTTGAGCCTCAAAAGAGGTGTGGCATTTTTCTCCAACATCCTCCAACCGTAGCAAGCTCACAACATTCAAATTCAGACACATTTATTTTCTATTCGATACAACTGGAATATGAATCTCTCATGGAATAAAATGTATAAGTTTAAACAAGAAATAAAATACTCCTCTCCTCAACCGTGAGCCTTAAGGCATTTCTATTTATTTTATGTAATGTATTTGTTGCAAGTACGGACCTAACCAGTGTTGTCATTGATGTCACCATACTCCTATTGCATTGATGATAAGGATTGGATGAGCTGTATGCTGAGGATATTGAGAAAATTATTCCTACCAGGAACAGAGAAGAACAGTGAAGTCAGTGAGGTAAAGATCCCAGCTAAGATGAATATAAGAGGATGCGCTTCAAAGGGTTTGTAGATATGTGTCTTAAAATTATCTAGTAAAGATTTCAGAGGTTCGCATGAAGATCCGAAGAAGCTTTGGCCACTTAAGTAAAACTGGTTCTGGCAGGTGTTCAGAGGTGACAGAGTGACACAAATAGGTCTGGTGAGATCCATAAATGCAATATCCTATTCTGCGTATTTGGTGGAATGTTTAGGAAGTCAATGTGAATTGACAACTCAATTGGTTCATGGTCTGGAGGTTTGCAAGCATCTATTCCAATATGACAGTGATGACAGACTATGTTCTTGAGCTTCTGGATAAAAGAGAAGAATGATTTCAGTAAGAAGTAGTGTGGATGTTCTTTATGATTTAGGAAAGCTTGTGGAGGTCTGTAGATTATGTCTAGTTTGTTAGTGGTCTACATTGAAGATTAACCTCGTAATTGAAGAATTACTTTCAGATGATGATGTTCTTCCTATGTCCGGCTGACCGGATGAGTTACTCCTCCTACAGATGATCTTGAAGATGCTCTGTGAAGAATGGTGTATTCCCAAAAAAGGATTGAAGTCTTAGATCTGTGTGGCTAACAATGTGCTGATCCATGTGAAGTCTTTTGTAATTAGTCATGTTGTATTTTTCTATTTGCTCTGTAATGTATGCCGACTTGGATGATTATCCCTAAGTTGATGTCTTATATAAATAAGCAGTTGTGAGGTCATTTCAATGGTATCTTATGGAGATGAGAGTGTGGTAGAAAGAAGCAGAGCAGAAGTATTGGGCTTAAATGGAACTGACTCAAGCATTGTGAAGATGCTATTCTTTAGTTCAAGTATGTAATACTTATTATTTTGTAGATAGTGTGTCTCCTGTAGGCAGTGGACCTCTTGTGAGCAGTGTGCTCGGATAGTGAGCCCTAATTGGCATGTGCCATTTTATTCTTTCTATTCTTTTAATAGAGAATACAATCTTGGGTTAGTCATCCCGTGGTTTTTCCCTTAACTGGGTTTTCCACGTCAAAATCTTGGTGTCATATGTGTTAATGTGTTTCTGCTCTTGAATTATTGCATTATGTTTCCATGATTGATTTATTATTATGCTATTGAATTAAGAAAGGATTTAAGTGATTATTTTTAAGAAAGTTTTGGCAACTGATTCACCCCCCTTCTCAGTTGTCTATCCTAAATCTAATAGTATTTTTACCCACAGAGCTTAAAGGACTTCACAAACTTCTAATTTCCTCAGTCTCTCATAGCCCCCACAACAATTACAAACAAATGAAGAGATATATTTAACACTTCCTTCTTTGTGGTTTTACAAATACATGAATTCCTTCTCCACATGGATGCATCATAATTTAGGTAATTTGGCAATTCAAACCAAACATATCGCTAGAGGAATGTATTCAATTTGTGAAGATTTTGCTGAAATAATGATTGTGAATGTTTCATCGAACAAGTGTCATGAAGCTTCAATCTGCCAAACATGAAGACATCCATGACAACAAAACCAAACTCAAATACCAAAATGCAACAACTCAATCCAAAACTGAAATATCATTTTTTTGTTTGACGTAGGATCACGTATTCGTCCGAGATGCTCCTGCATCAGGTATAAAGTATTTGTTACATGTTTTGGTTTACTCTCTGATCAATTCATTGAAGGGGACCATGGGTAGCTAGGAGAATTAGATTTGTATGATGTTCATTATTAAATACTAAAGATAAGTGTGTGCAATGTACCATAGTCATGAAAGATGTTAACTACTATGAATTTTTTGTTGTTTGTTGATACCTATGAGTGTAATAAACATTGTGGATATGTTTTCATTTGTTTGCGATGTAGTTGAGGCTGTGATTGGTGTCACTTGGATTGGGTGTGAGCTAGAGTTATAAAATTTAATTTGATTTGAATAAAGGTCATTACCTTTGTTGTGCATGGATACATTATCTAAATGAAACAAACCATATTCAAAGTCATTTATAGGCATCCTCAAGGTTTGTTTAATGTTTGAATGCAAAAGAAATGCATGGTCGTAATAGTGCATGGATGATAAACCATTTGTTCCTAACTATTAAGTATTTATGAAAAAGATTAGTAGTGCTCACCAGAAATGAGAAGATAGATTGTGGTAAAATATCTATTGAATCTTGGGAAAAATCTTTCCAAAATAAATTTTAACATGGCACCGTTGAGTAGCATAATATGCCTCATCAATAGTATTAATGCATTGTTTAAATGGGTTGGAGTGGGGTATTGAAAGCACCAAACATCATAAATAAAGTCTATGTGGAGTGATGCCACGATTGGCATATGGGACCAGACCACTAAATTTAACTCAAGTGACTATTTGAGATTGGGAGAGGCATTCCCACTATTAGGATTAAGGTGCCATCAACCTTGTAAATCCTATGTAATTATTTACCCCTAATATTATTTGTAAATCACCCATAAGGGATGAAAGGTTTCACCAATAGTGATCTTGTTTCAGCCGCATGTTTATATCTGGTCCCCAACACTAATTTGTCCACGATAGGGGGGTCACATGGGGGTTTTCCCCTACAATGGGTCTGGGGGAATCATCCCCCTAGTGATGGGTTTGATGGATGTGTGTCCCGACGGGGGCTTAGGGGCAGTGCTGTTGGAGCTAAATTTTATCATTGTAAATATAGACCGTTTTCCATTAGGTGACAGATTTGACAGTTGATATTATGTCAATTTTCTTGCCCTAGAAGGAAACCCCCTTTTATAAAAATATATGTACTATGTTTTTAGTCAAGTTGAGAGGAATAGGCACTGTGAGATTTGAGACTGAAGAAGAAGAGGAAGTGAATGCATTATAATCTCATATTTGAATATAATACAACTTGGAGCCTCTTTTCTTGTGGAGTTTTTTTTACCTAAAAGGGTTTTCTCCATGTTACATATTGTGTCATGTGTTCAGTTCTTAATGCATGTTATTTCTATGTAGTGGGTTTTATTAAAGAAATTTACATTACGATAACATCCTAGAACAAAAGCCCTTATATCAATATTTAGGAACTCACTTAAATAAATCACCTTTTTTTTATATTCATAACTTAAGGTCTATGGTAGATTTCTTACTAATACATTTACTCATAAAAATAATAATAAACACAACAAGGTTATTATCTAAGACCAAGATGAAATTAACACTAATTTAAACTAATCTTCTTACTAAGTTTATACTTATCAACCATTATTTTTGCTAGACACTAAGAAGCTAATACTATATTATACAAGATAAAACAATAATTAAATAAGCAAGATAAGGGTACAATAATTAATTACATTTAACTTCAACTATATAAGATCATAAAGCAACTTATTTTATGATCTCACAATACAATAGATAAAAGAAAATTTAAGGAAATACAAATTAAACAAAACTTTCTACCACTCAAAGCTTGTAAGAAGCTAACCTTTTGTATACGAGTAAAATCAATATTTTAGAAGAAACAATAAGTTGAAGCATAGCAATTGCAAGGAGGATAATTTTCTTATTTCAAGAAATATACATATATTTATATATACATAAGACAATTAAAATTTCTTGAAATATGAAAACCAAAAGTATTAAATTCCCTAAATACTTCCAATTACTTTTTCTAAAAGATTGACTAGTATAAGAATCAATATTATCCCGTTAGGTAAAAATATATACAATAACCAACATTCTACAACTTCTAGAGTTGACAAAGATCATAGTAAAATGAACTCTTCTTGTAACTTCATAATCATTATGAATAAGATAATCACATACTCTTTATATTTATACCAGATGATTCTTTATATAAATATATAAATATATAATTAAATTATAGTTTCCAATCATGAATTTTTCTAGTTAAAGAAAACCATCAAATATGTTTTATATTTTATGAAAGACAACAAAATATTTTTAGGTTAAAAGTATAATGAAACAATAGTTTTAAAAAATTTATATCTTTCTCATTTCCAAACAAAATTTTAAAACTTAAAATTCTATTGAAAGATGAAACATAGGGGAATAAAAACTAGAAAGGAATTAAAGAGAATTCCACACATACAAAAGTTCTTCACACCATAAAGTAAACAATTAAAACAGATTTCTGAGTAAAATAAAACTAACCAGCAGTCTAAAAATAGACATATATTACTCATTTCTAAATGAAATTTAAAACTTAAAAATGTTTTAGAAATATAAACATTAGAGGAATAAAATCTAGAAGGGTTTTGAATAGAATTTCAATCATGAAAATCTATTTGCACTAAAAACTAGACAAATAAAACCATTTATTCAAATTTCCTAAATCAAATTGTATAAAGTTGAAGCTTTCAATCATTCTCCAAAATACATTCTACCACTGAATCAAATTACCAAAATTATTTGTCTCAAATTCCATGCATACATTATTCATATAGATAAGTTATATTATTTTTGCATACATCAAATCGAATGACCAAAATGGCCAAATCATATATCATATAATTAGTGCATAAAACATTCTGTATAGATCATCAATCAAGATTCTAAAGATCCAAATTGATTAGCATATAAATCCATGTATTTCAACATTTTCTAAAAATATATATAATGAATGAACAATCATACCATTCAATATGTTCAAGTCAATTATCAAAACAAACAAAGCATTCTACCTGAAGTATTTAGAGATACATTCTCATAAAACACACCTAGTAAATTTGCATAGAAGGAATTATTTCTTGGCAGCCCCAATCAACATTTTCCTCAGACCTGGATTATCATTCCTTAGCCCAACAGTCATGAAATAATACTATTTATGGTTGTTTTAACAACATCTCTATCTAGACCAAGTGAAGTCATTCATTTTCAATAGAGCCTACAATTTTTTTTCTTCATTAGAAATCCAACTACAGAATAAAAGAAAATACTAATTACTCATAAGAAAGAAGGAAAGAAATCCCAGAGGTATCCCCAAAACATCCTTTTAATACCAAACAACATGACTATTTGTCTTCCAAAGGATAGTGACTCTCAAAGAGGAGATGACTCTTCATGTTCCAATTGCGGCACCCATTTTCTTATGAACAAAAAGATGGGTTAAAATAATTCTAAAACATAATTTTTATGAATAAATAAGTACCCTACCCATAGGTGATTGATCTATGGACCTAATTTTACAAAAATAATGATTAGAAGAACTCTTATTCCCTACAACACATGAAAACAATTAATTTAAATCAATTAATAAACCCATAACACGACCTTAATTCTAAATTCTAATCACAATATAACTTATATCATAAATTCATAAGAAAGTCTATCATATACATAAGAAATTGTTAGTAAAGATTAGGCCTTACATGAATGCTCCTACATCAGATAATTATACATAAAATTATTTCTATAGCGTAATAGAATTACAAATATACTCAAATTAAACATGTAATGATACTTACACAAATGCATGTGGAAGAAACATAATTTTAAACAATACACATAAAGTATTTACATTCCTAAATGAAGTAAATGATCAAAAATGCAAAACTCATACTTTGTTTATCTTCTTGGATTCTCCTTTATCGTTAATGTCTCTTTGATATTATTACAACTTAAATTTTTTTCCCAATGATTGGAGAAATCCAACTTACAATAATAATTAAAATAATGATTTTATGAAGATCATCTAGTCTAATATCATTTCAAAAGATAGATTCAAAATAAAATATATATACTCATAATTTAACTAAATAATTCTTTGATCCATCTCCAAAATATTCCTAATAAAGTTCTATCACAAAAATATCAATATATCTATCATTAGATTTATTAGATAGGGTTTAGGCATCCTTATAGGGAAGATGGAGGTAACAAATAGAGAGCTAAAAAATATCTTTACAAGGATAGTGGCAATGAATAGGAAAGATTGGGCCAATAGGTTACATAAAGCAGTATGGGCTTACAACACCATATGGAAGTCAACAAGAAAGTTCTCACCTTATGAACTTGTCTATGGGAAAAAAATAATACTGTCAGTAGAGTTTAAATTACAATTGCTTAGGATATCACTGGAAATTTTATTTCCATTTTATATAGTACAACAAGATCAGATTCTTCAACTTAATTAATTGGATGAAATTAGGATGGAGGCCATATAGTAGACAAGAATCATTCAACATTAGAATTAAAAAGAGGACATTTTAGAAAGGAAACTAGGTTCTCTTATATGATTCTAAGTTCAAGGAGTTCAAGGGAAAATTGCAATCCTATTGGATGGGACCTTAGCAAATTAGGGAATTTTATGACAATGGAACAATCTAGATGGCACCCATCAATGGAGGGGAAAACACATTCTTATTGAATGGCCATAGAATTCACCTTTACTAGTGACCAACCACAAAAGAAGAGTTTACCAATGACCCGTGCTTTGTGGTAGAGGTCACATCCTATGGCACAAATTGAAAAGATCCAATTGATAAAAAAATAAATAAATAAATAAAAGAAGGGTTGAAAACCAGTAATATGGCAGCTCTTCTCAAAAGAAAAAGGAGAAAGATTGAAAACAAGCCAAATAGTTGTCTTTCTCACCTAGGGACCTAAAAACTAGCAAATGGTGGTTCACTTTACCATGAAGGAATCAATCAGGAGCATCTTCGAAGCTAAACAAGAGCAACCCCAGAGCCAACTAGGAGCACCTCCAAGGCTTCAATAGATAGAGAGGATTTCTGAGCTCTGAAACATACCTTTCCAAATGTCAAAGAAGGGGCATCAAAAAGGTGATGAAGTCTTTATGACTTCACACACCTCACTTTCAAAAAGGAAGCCATGTCAAGCACTCATTTTCACCTAGCCACTAACTAGCCCTATCTTCGCATTAATTGTTGATATGATCCATTGATGCAAAGCAGTCCCATCAATCATCAAAGGGACCTGACATTCCACATTTTGTAGACATCAAGATAAGTGACCGAGAAAGCTAGACACACAGAGTCATAATCATATCATATCTCACAGAGGTAGTAGTGCAAAACCCCAAGCATACCATCCAATAATTACAAATGGTAATCCAAATATTTCTCTTAAATTAGCTAATTATGATAGGTCCTTTCATTTTCTATTTTGTGCAAGTTATCTACATGTTGTACACTACCATTATTCCCAGTTTAATCTAATGCATGTCTCCTTAACTACCCACCTAAAATGTCCACTCTAGAGTGTCATAACCCTCCTTCATACATGATTAACCCTCAATCTAGGACTACAATCCATAACTTTTTCTTGACTAGTTTAGTAGTCATCAACTAGAGCAAAATGAAAGAAAATTTCCAACTCTAGAGTTCAAGAAATAAAAAGAGTTCCAGAAGTAAAGTCATTATGTAAAAATAGCGGGAGCTCCAAAGATAGATTCATTCTATGAAAACCAAGAGGGCTCTAGAGGAAAGATCATTCTGTGAAAACTACTCAGAGGAAGGTAGTTAAAACTAAGGGTTTGCAAATGAAAGAACAAGAGAAAAGAAGGGCAAATCATCTTCAAAGTACATAATGGGGATTAAAAAGAAGTCAGAGCTAAAGACATCTGAAGGAAGTAACTTCATGACCGTGCATTAGTTGATTCTTAAGATTTGTTGGATGGCTTGAGTTCTTGAAGAAATTTGAAGGCTATCAAGAGGACATCATAGAGGAATTTCTCTCCAACCTAAAGAATAACTAGACACAAGTATGAAGGGTAACTATCTAGTGCAGTAGCAGCTAGCAAATGTGATCAGTTTGAGTTTGTCAAGGTCATGTAAATAGGTGTCAAAGTGGTATTTTTGAGTGTCAAGACATGTGATGTAACAAGGTCTAACTAAGACCACCTTTGATATATTGGTGTCATTTTAAGTTCTAGGAGGATGGTTTTGTCAAATAATGCATTGTAAGGTGAAGATGCAGGGTCATATTTTTGATTTTCAGTTGGAAACCATTGGGATTCATTTAAAACATGTTTAAAAGGCTTGGAAAACTTTGATGGAAGGTTGTTAAAGATTGCAAAAGGAGAATAAAGAACAAACACTTCATTTTACCCTATTTTCTGCTAAAAACCTGTGTTTTTTTGTGAATTTTAACAACTCTATAGCTAGGTACAGCCTAGTCAGGAGTTGAAGCTCGCAAGGTTGGATAGTATCATGAATCTACTTTTGTTTGCATATGATTTTGTGCGTTCTCATCATTGTAGAAGGATTTTCTGGCACTTGACTAAAAATAGTTAGTAAAGGTAGGGTTTAGGGCTTTTGTGTGGACAGATTGAATTTACAGGCACCTCCACCAATGAAATACCTTGAAACCAAGTAGAATGAAGATATGAAATGTATATCCAATGATTTTTGGTGAATTAGCGAGCATGGTGTGTAGTTTCTTTTGGTTTTAAAAAAATCCTAGATGTAATTCCTAGTTTTTAGGCTTTGTAAGGGTTATGCTTGAAACTTGAAAACTTGGAGCATATTTTACTGATCCTGATGACAAAACTTGCATAATCCATCCATTTGCAATATGTTGAGAGTCCTCAAGTAGATTTTAGAATTTGGAAGGTTGAATACTACATAGTTGCTTTGGAAAAGTGGCCTAATTAGGCCTAGGAGCGGAAATACCAGTGAATTATTAAGTGAATCAGTCTAAAACAACCTAATCCTATTTCTTGATATGTTGAATAAGAGAATAAAGGATGTTCAAAAAAGTGATTGAGTAGTGGGTTTGAGGTCCTTTTTACAAGTTATGTTGAAAATGCCCCAAAAAGAGGGCTAGTAGGAATAAGGAGCTATTGAAGGACATTCCATGATCACAGAGATTTGAGACTTGTAGGTTAGTTTTCTTGAAAGTTGAACATCATAACACCTTGCTCTACATCATAGTGGTATCAGAGCTTAGGTTCTAATTGGAAGTGGGAAAGTGAATATGAATTAGCATAGGTAAGATGCCTCTAAAGACCAAGGCAATGGCCAAAGAAATAAATGAACTAAAAGAGCAGATGCTCCATAGACAGGTTCTCTATAAGGAATCTCAAGAAGCACCCCTAGCTAGATTAGCAGCCCTAAAAAAAATTAGAGAAGAGGAATGGTCAATGATGACCAAAGTGATGAGGAGGATGAGGTGAAAGTGAAAACCCTCCAATTGAAGTCTAAGATGAGGAAGAAGAAGTGGACCCTGATGAAGCAAGAATAATCAGGATGCTAAAGGTAGTCAAGGGTGACAATACTCCTAAGGTGAAATTTGAAGTGCCTATGTATGGTGGAAAGATGGATAGTGAAGAAGTTTCGACTTGGATTGATACTGTGGACAATTTCTTTAAATTTGAAGACATAGAAGACAACAAGAAAGTGAAATTTGCAAAAAATAAATTGAAGGGGTAAACTCTAATTTGATTGAATTTTAATCAAGAAGAAACCGTCAAGAAAGGAAAGTCTAAGATAAGTTCATGGGATAGGATGGTGGCCAAGGTGAAGGCCCAATTCTTACCTGTGGATTATGCCATTCAAACCTTCATGAAGCTCCAAACTTTGAAGCAAAGGGAGTTGGATGTAATGTCATATACTAAAGAGTTTCATAGGTTGTGCATTAGAGAAGGACACAATGAGGATGAAGTAGACAAGGTGGTTAGATACCTAAGTGGTCTGAGATTAAGCATTAGAGATGAAATCAGCCTCAATCCTCCTAAAAAAGTGGAAAAATGCTTCCAAATGGTAGTTAGGGAAGAGGAGAAAATCAAAAGGAAACAAGAGTAGTAGGGAAGAAGAAGGGGAAGGAATTTTAGAGGCAGAGGTAATTTTCATGGAAGAGGATAGTCATCAAAGCCACATGGTGAAACAAGTAACCAATAAGAGCAAAGGGGTGAGTCAAGTGATAGAGGCAACTTTAGAGGAAGGATATTTGGAAGTAGAGGAAGGTTTGGTGGACAAGGGAGAGGATCCATTGCCTTTTTGGGTAGATGCTATAACTGTAGTCAGTTTGGGTACCCATCTTGGAAATGCCCAGACAAGAAATCATCAAATTCTCATGGAGGTGAGAGGAGGACTCAAATTGTGCAAGAGGAGGATTAGGAAAGTGTGAATTCACCCTCTGTACATGTTGTCCCAGAAGTAGGTGAAACCTTGATGCTAAGGAGGACATTGATCAAAGTACCAACCACCAAAGAACCCCCACAAAGAAAGGCATTATTTAGGACAACTTGCAAAGCACAAGGAAAGGTATATAAAGTAGAAGTAAATTATGGTTGTACTGATAATCTTGTCTCATTGGAGATGATAGAAAAAGTAAAAACAAAGAGGTATCCTCACCCAACACCCTACAAAGTTTCATGGCTCAATAAGGGTCAGTAAGTTTTGGTGAATGAGCAGGCTTGGATTGAATTTAACATTGCTGTCTACAAGGATAAAATATTATGTGACATCATCCCTATGGATGTGTGCCATGTTCTCCTAGGAAGGCCAAGCATGATGGGGAGAAGAACATATATGTGATAGAGAAGGATGGGGTGGCATACACCCTTACAAGAAGACAACAGTGCCATTCATGAAGGACCAAGTGTGATGGTGGTCAAGGAGAAAGACTTCTTAATGAGACTGAATGAAGAAGATATTGTTTATGCCATCACTAGGAAGCCCACGTCAACTATTACAGCAGCAGATGGGAAAGAGATACCCAAAGAAGTTCATACCCTATTGGATAGATATAAAAATATAGTGGTAGATGAGCTCCCTAGATCCTTACCTCCTATAAGAGATGTGAGTCATCATATTGATTTCATACCTAGTACAAACTTGCCAAACAAGGTTGCATACAAAATGACACCCAAGTAGAATGAGGAGATAAGAAATCAGGTTCAAGAGTTATTGGATAAAGGTCTCATAAGGGAAAGCTTGAGCCCTTGTACTGTTCCTACTATTTTGGCACCCAAGAAGGATGGTAAGTGGAGGTTATGTATGTTGCAAATATGTGCCTAAGTGGTGTTGTCATTGATGTCAACACATCCTTGTTGCCATTGGTGTCAACTGTATCCTATTTTGTTGTCTATATAGAAGACCAGACTATTGAGGATATTGAGAAAATCAATGACAATCAATACATACGGACCAGATATCTATGTAGAGGATTGTTAGAGGTTGCTCTAGTTAAGATTTGAGAAGTTTGCATGAAGATTTGAAGAAGTTATGGCCATCTGAGTAGAACCAAATTTTGCAGTATACAGAAGAGACAGTGTAACAATATGTTGGTCCGGGTTGCTCCGCAGTAAAATATTATGGTCTGTGGATCTGAAGGCATGTTTAGAAAATTAGTATGTATCATCAACTCTAGTGGTTCATGGTTTGGAGGTCTACAAGATATTTTTCTAGTTTGATAGTCATGGCAGATAGTGTTCTTGAGGTTTAGAAGGAAGATACAAATGATTCTGGTAATTTGGTTGAAAGTGAATGTTGTTGGTAATTTCAATGTACTTGTGGAGGTCTCTGGATCATGTCGCTACTATTTTGGAGCTCCACACTAAAATTTGAGCTTGTTGATTGAAGATTTCTTCTTTGAGGTTGACGTTCTTCTCAGCCTTGGCCGACCAGATGTTCCTAGCATGTTGTGGATGATCTAAGAGCATTTTTATGAAGCATGGTGTGGTTGTAGAAGAAGATTCAAGTCTTGATTGTGTTTGGCCAACGGTGTGATGATCCGCATCAAGTTTAGCCAACCTTGTTGATCATTCCAAGGTTGATAAAGCATATAAATACTTGTTGAAGAGTTGTTGAAAAGCATCCTTGTACACAATGAATTAAATCTAAAGAAGGGATCAAAAGCAGAGCAAAGAAGAAGAGGAGAAAAGGGAGTATAGAGTAAAGAGTTAGTAAAGAAGAATTTAAAGATAAGAGCAGATGTTTTGAGCCTTCAAGGGGACTAATTTAGGCATGAATGTAGATGCTATTTCTTAGTTCATTATTTCTGTATAAATCATAATTTCTTATAGGTAGTGAGCCTCTTCTTAAGCAGTGAGCTCTGGGCAGTGTGGTCGAAGGCATGTGCCTTCTATTTTCTTAAATACTTTGAATAGGGTACACAATTTTGTGGGTTAACCCCCACCATGGGTTTTCCCTTAACTGGGTTTTCCACGTCAAAATTCTAGTGTTGTGTGTTCATGTTGTTTCTTCTGATATATTGATTTATGCTTAAATATTTTCATCATTAATCTAATTATAAAGAACATTTAAAAGGTTATGAAAAGGTTAATGTTTAGGGACAACTAATTCACCCCCCTTCTTAATTGTCCAGACTATTTCCAACAATTGATATCAGAGGCAAGTTCCTCTAAAAGAAGTCTGCCTGCTTGAGGAGATCCAAGATGTCGATCTACAAGAAGGAAAGTCTGAGATTTGATGGAACAAATTACTCCCTCTGGGAGGTATGCACGCAATTTCATCTAGAATGTATGGGTGATGGCTTTTGGACAATAACCAAGAATGTGAATAAGATTCTGAAGAATGGACTATCAAATATAGATGAACTCAGAGATTCTGAATTCAACACTCGAGCCAAAGAAGAATTGTTGATTGCCTTGTCTGATATCAAATTAGTAAATGTCTTGGATTTGCAAATTGCTCATGAAATCTAGAGTAAATTGGAAAATCTGTATGAAGGTGACAAATATGTTAAATGTGCCAAGCTACAAAGCTTGAAGGGTAAATATGAAAGATTGGTAATGAGTGAAGATGAAAACATTACTTCCTACATGCAGAAAGTAAATGAACTTGTGACTGGTATCAGAAATGTCGACAGAGTATCAGATGAATTAGAAATTGTTCCCAAGGTGCTTAGATCCTTACTTGGAGCTTACAAACACAAGGCTAAGCCATTGAAGAAATCTAGATAGTTACAACAGTCACAAGGAATCAGTTAGTTAGCAAGCTTTCTCCATTTGAAATGAGTGAGTTTGGTGACTCTCTTCCTAAGTTTGAATCTGCATTCAAGGCCAATGTGTATGGAAAGCAAACATATGATCCGAGTGAAAGCTCTTCTACAAGATCAAATAGATTTGTGAAGACAAGAAAGGATCTTGAAGATATTGAGATAGAAACTACAGATCTTGAAGCTTTCATTGCCAAAGGGATACCAAGAAGATCCGATAAGTATGAAGGAAAGTTGCCACTCAAATGTTTTGCTTGTAAAAGATTGGTCATTTTGCCTCAAGGTGTCTAGAGAGGTTTTCAAAACCAAACCCTAATAGGTACAATAGTCAGAAGAATTATTACTATGTCCAAGAAGCTAGGGAAGAAGGAGTCACAGATTATGAATCTGATCATGGAGAAGGTGATTAGGTTTTCATTTCTATTAAAGAAGAAGATCTAATGTCTACCAAATCTGCTAGCAATGCAAATGTAGAAAATGCCTTGGCTTCTCAGGTTGTTGAAAAGGATGAATGGGTGATTGATAGTGGATGTTCTCATCATATGACTGGAGACAAGAGTATGTTTTTGAGTTTTTAAAATTATGGAGGACTTGTAAAATTTGGAGACAACTCAACTGGTAGAATCCGTGGCAAAGGACCCATCTCTTTGGATGGTAAGAATAAGATCCATAATGTTCTGTATGTAGATGGACTGAAGCATAATCTTCTCAGTATTGGATAGTTGGTTGACAAGGGTTATGATCTTCATTTCAAGGATGGAAAATACAGAATCTTGGAAATCTCTAGAACTAAAATTACATCTGGTACTTAGACTAAAGGTAACATCTTCCACTTAAGTAGTTTAGGAAAAAGTTGTTTAATTGCTCAAATAGATCAAAGTTGGTTATGGCATAGGATGATGTGTCATATAAATTTTCATAACATTGTCAAAATAAGTTCCACTCAAGTTGTAAGAGATCTTCCAAGACTTCTGAAACCTAAGAGTATATGTAGAGAATGTTAATTGGGTAAATAGAAGAAAATTTCATTCAAAAGTAAGGAACAAGGTTCTAGTGGGAGATTGGAACTGGTACATACTAGCCTCTATGGTCCTGCTACAATTAGGAGTGTGCAAGGAGATAGATATTTTAGGTTGCTAATTGATGATTACTCGCAGATGATGTGGGTAACCTTCCTAAAGGAAAAATTAGAAGCTCTTGATAAGTTTAAGGTGTTCAAGATGATAGTTAAAAATGAGATTGGTGGGAAATTGAAATGTCTGAGATCTGATAAAGGTGGAGAATTCACTTCTGGTGAGTTTGATGCTTTTTATGAAAAGCATGTGATAAAAAGATAATTATTTGCCCTGGGGCTCCTCAGCAAAATAGAGTTGTGGAAAGGATAAACTGGACCATTCAAGAAGCTGCCAGGACCATGATGATGGAAAGAAATGTTCCTCAAGTTTATTGGAGGGAAGCTATGAGTATTGCTATCTACACTCTTAATCAGGTGGAGACGAAAGGAAATTCTGGTAAAACTCCTTATGAACTATGGTTTGTTCATCCTCCTACTATAAGATATTTTAGAGTTTTTGGTAGTAAATGCTATATCAAAAGAGATGAGTATTTAGGCATGTTTGGTGCAAGAAGTAATGAAGGAATATTCTTGGCATACTCTACTCAAAGTAAGGCTTACCGATCCTTCAACAAGAGGTTGAAAAAGATTGTTGAAAGTGCTAATGTTAAAGTTGATGAAAGCAAAGAAGGTCATTCCAAGTATTGCGGATATGATTTAGATGATCAAGATGAAAGTCAAAGTCAAGGAAGGCAAGATCACATTCAAACTCAGATCCAAATTGATCCTGTAACTCCAGTAACTCAAGAGATTAGTGCAAAAGATGAGTAACTAGTTCAAGAAACAAAAGTTCAAACAATTCCCAAAATCCCCAGGTATGTAAGAATGAATCATCCTAAAGATCAAATCATAGGAGATAAAAATAGAGGTGTTTGAATTGGGAGAAGAGTTGCTAAAGATCAAGAAGAGATTTGTTTGATTTCAAAGATTGAACCTAAATTAGTAAGTGAAGCTTGCAATGATGAGAATTGGGTTAAAGCAATGGAAGAAGAATTGGTGCAAATTGAAAAGAATCACACTTGGGATCTTGTTCCCAGACCTGAGGACAAAAATGTGATTGGAACCAAATGGGTCTTCCAGAATAAACTAAATGAAGATGGTGAGGCTGTAAGAAATAAGGCATGGTTGGTATGTAAAGGTTATTTTCAAGTGGAAGGAACTGATTTTGAAGAAACTTTTGCTCCAGTGGCAAGGATAGAGGCAGTGAGATTATTTCTTGTCTTTGCCGCTTTCAAAGATTTTAAATTTTATCTAATGGATGTCAAATCAACATTTCTAAATGGAGATTTGGAGGAATAAATCTACATTAAACAACCAGAAGGATTTCAGTTGTCTGATCAGTGAGATACGGTTTGTAGATTAAGAAAAGCTTTGTATGGACTCAAGTAAGCTCTAAGAGCCTGGTATGCCAAATTGGATAAGCATTTTCTTAAGCTAAGATTTAGCAAAGGTACTACTGATAGTAATCTATACTTCAAGATAAATTATAAAGACATTTTAATTGTTGAGGTCTTTGTTGATGATATCCTTTTTTGTGGAAAAGAATGTATGTATAAAGCATTTACTAATCAAATGAAAAGTGAGCTTGGGATGTCAATGTTTGGTGAGATGAACTTCTTCCTAGGTCTTCAAATTGTTCAGTCAAATAAAGGTATCTTCATATCTCAGTCTAAGTATGTGAAAGAATTGTTGAAGAAGTTTGGAATGGAAGATTCAAATCCAGTAGGTACTCCTATGGTAAACAGATGCAAGCTAAGCAAAGATGATGACTCCCCAAAGGCAAATTAGAAAAGGTATAGATCAATGATTGGAGGATTGCTCTATCTGACTCAGACCAGACCTAACATCATGAATGTAGTTGAACTTGTTGCCAAATTTCAAGCTGATCCAAAAGAATCCCAAGTTGTGGCAGTCAAGAATTTTTAGATATCTCAAGGGGACAATTGATTATGGACTGTGGTATCCAAAGGACAATGATTTCACTGTTCATGCATATATAGATGCTGATTGAACAGGAGATGTGGATGATAGAAAAAGTGCTAGTGGTGGTGCATTCTTCTTGGGAAGAAGAGTGGTCTCTTGGATGAGCAAAAAGAAAGAGGCAATTTCTATGTCTACTGTAGAGGCAGAGTATATAGCAGCAGCAAATAATTGGTCTCACGTTCTGTGGATGAAGCAAATGTTAAAGGACATTAGAATTGTGTTTGAGGAGCCAGTCACAATTTTTTGTGATAATTCAAGTGCTATAAGCATTTCCAAGAATTTGGTATTGCACTCAAGACAAAGCATATATCTATCAAGTTTCATTTCCTGAGAGAGAAAGTTAATGAGAATGAAGTCAAGTTGGAGTTTATGTCTTCCAAAGATCAGATTGTAGATATCTTCACTAAGCCTCTTCCTAAAGATACTTTTGAGTATCTCAGAGAAAAGTTAGGGGTTATTACCCCTCCTCATAAGAATTAAGAGGCACTAAGGTGCATCAGTCTGGTGGAATTCACATTCATATCTTGTGATCTAGATTGATGTTAAGGAGGTACTACTCAAAGGAGGAGTAGTCAGTATGCAAATTCTGGGATCAATTTGAAGCAAAAAGGTAGAAAAGATAGAAAATATGTGCCCTTTGCCATTGATGTCAAAGGTGGAGAGAAGTCATGTAAAAAACTAGTTGCTGATGTAAGGGGGAGCAATAAAGAAAGTAGTTGTAGAAGTGAGAAGAGCAAAGGGGAGAAGTTCTTGTATTGATGGTTAAATTTAGTTTTTCACATCATATGTTGTCATCAATGATAAAGGGGGATATTGTTGCAAATATGTGCCTAAGTGGTGTTGTCATCGATGTCAACATATCCTTGTTGCCATTGGTGTCAACTATATCCTATTTTATTATTTGTATAGAAGACCAAACTATTAAGGATATTGAGAAAACTAATGAGAATCAATGCATGCAGACAATATATCTATGTAGAGGATTGTTAGAGGTTGCTCCAGTTAAGATTTGAGAAGTCCGCATGAAGATTTGAAAAAGTTATGGCCATGTGAGCAGAATCAAATTTTGTAGTATATAGAAGAGATAGTGTAACAGTAAGTTGGTCTGGGTTGCTCCGCAATGAAATATTATGGTCTGTAGATCTGAAAGCATGTTTGGGAAATCAGTATGTATCATCAACTCTAGTGGTTTGTGGTTTGGAGGTCCGCAAACTATCTTTCTAGTTTGATAGTCATGGAAGATAGTGTTCTTAAGGTTCTAGAGGAAGATACGAATAATTTTGGTAATTTAGTTTAAAGTGAATGTTATTGGCAATTTCAATGTGCTTGTGGAGGTCTCTGGATCATGTGGCTACTATGTTGGAGGTTTGCACTAAATTTTGAGCTTGTTGATTGAAGATTTCTTCTTTGAGGCTGATATTCTTCCCAGTCTTGGCTGACCGAATGTTCCTAGCATGTTGCAGATGATCTAACAGAATTTTTATGAAGCATGGAGTGGTTGTAGAAGAAGATTCAAGTATGAGTTGTGTTTGGCCAATAGTGTGATGATTCACATCAAGTTTAGCTGACCTTGTTGATCATTCTAAGGTGGATAAAGCATATAAATACTTGTTGAAGAGTTGTCGAAAGGCATCCTTGTACACAATGAATTAAATCTGAAGAAGGGATCAAAAGCAGAGCAGAGAAGAAAAGGAGCAAAGGGAGTATAGCATGAAGAGTTAGCAATGAAGAATCTAAAGATAAGAGTAGAAGTTTTGAGCCTTCAAAGGGACTGATTTAGGCATGAATGTAGATGTTATTTCTCAATTCATTATTTCTATATAAATCATAATTTTTTATAGGTAGTGAGACTCTTCTTGAGTAGTGAGCTCTGGGCAGTGCGCTTGAAGGCATGTGCCTTCTATTTTCTTAAGTACTTTTAATAAGGTATGCATTTTTGTGGGTTAACCCCCACCATGGTTTTTTCCTTAACTGGATTTTCCACGTTAAAATTCTGGTGTTGTGTGTTCATGTTGTTTCTTCTCATATGTTGATTTATGCTTAAATGTTTTCATCATTAATCTCATTATAAAGAAGATTTAAAAGGTTTTGAAAAGGTTAAAGTTTAGGGATGGATGATTCACCCCCTGCTCTTAGTTGTCTGGACTATTTCCAACAATTTACTAACTCAAGAGCCATTAGCAAAATTACAATAAGATATAGATACCCTATACCCTGGATGGAGGATTTGATGGATAGTTTAACAGGTGCATGCTATTTCTCAAAAATTAACTTTAAAAGTGCATATCATCCAATTAGGATAAGGGAAGGAGATGAGTGGAAAACAACATTCAAAACCAATGAGGGTCTCTATGAGTGGATGGTGATGCCATTTGGCCTCTATAATGCCCAAAGCACATTTATGAGGCTAATGAATGAGGTCCTAAAATAGTTCATAGGCAGATTTGTGGTGGTGTACTAGGATGATATTCTTGTATATAACAAGGCAAAGAGAGAACACCTGCAACACTTGGATATGATGTTGAAAATGTTGGATGAGGAGAAGATGATGATCAACGTCAAGAAATGTGGGTTCATGAAAGAAGAACTTGTCTACCTTGGTTTTGTGATCTCCAAAGACACCTTGAAGATGGACCCCACCAAAGTAGAATCCATACTCAGTTGGCCAACTCCAAAGTCAGTAGGAGAGGTAAAACGTTTCAATGGCTTAGCTACTTTCCATAGGAAATTCATTAAAAACTTTAGTCATATCTGCTCTCCCATTCTTGATACCATAGAAGGGGACAAAAGTAGGAAATTTTAGTGGACTAATGAGGTAGAAAGATGTTTTTAATAATTGAAAAGTAGAGTGGCTCAACAACCTATTCTTGTCCTACTTGATTTCAGAAAGCTCTTCACAATGGAGTGTGATGCTAGTGGACTTGCAGTTGGAGTAGTTTTGAGTCAAGAAGGGAGACTGGTGGCATTTTTCAGTGAGAAGCTCAATGAGGATACAAAGAAGTATTCTTCATATGACCTAGAGCTCTATGCAATGGTACAAGCCCTCAATAAGTGAAGGCATTACCTCTTGCCAAAGGAATTCATTATTTTTATAGATAACCATGCATTAAGCGTTTTGAATAGTCAAGACAAATTGAATCATAGGCATATGAAATGGGTGGAGTATTTGCAGGCATATACCTTTACAATCAAGCACAAGAAAGGTCAAGCTAACAAGGTTGTTGATGCTCTAAGCAAGAGATCCATGATGGTGTAATAGATCCAACTCCAAAGTGTAGGGATAGATGTATTGGGAGGTTTGTATAAAGAAGATGATTTCAAAGATGCATTTTCTGTTTGTAATCAGTCTCAAGATGCCTTCCACATTGAGTATTCTAATTTTGTGTTGCAAGATGGTTTATTGTTCAAGGGTGCTTAGTTATGTGTGCCTAAGTGCTCTATGAGAGAAAATCTGATAAGGGAAAATCATTGTGGCACTTTGGGTGGACACTTTGGGTATGATAAAACCTTGGAGTAGGTCAAGAGATTTTATCATTAGCCAAGGATGCATGTAGATGTCAAGAAGTTTGTAGAGACTTGTGTAGTGTGCCAAAGAGAAAAAGGCTCAAGTTCCAATGCAAGGCTTTATCAACCTTTACCAGTACCTAACCACCCATAATAGTCAATCAACATGGATTTTGTATTGGGTCTACCCAAGACACAAAGAGGGTATGATAGTGTTTATTTTGTTGTGGACAAATTTAGTAAAATGGCTCATTTTATTCCTTGTAGGTCAACAAATGATTCATCTCATATTCTTGGACTATTTTTCAAAGAAATTGTAAGGATTCATAGACTTCCCTTAACCGTTGTGTTAGAGATTCTAAATTCATAGGACACTTTTGGAGGTCCTTGTGGAAAAAGTTGGGTACAAATTTGACATTTAGTTTTGCCTACCATCCACAAACAGATGGGTAGACTAAAGTTGTCAATAGGTCACTTGGGAACTTGTTGAGGTGTCTTACTAAGGAACATGGTCAGCAATGGGATTTGATACTCCCTCAAGCAGAGTATGCATATAATGATTCTATTAATCGGAGCATAGGGAGGAGTCCATTTGAAGTAGTATTTGGTATGAGCCCAAGAGGGATACATGAACTCAGAGATTTGAAAGGAATGGAGAAGGTGAGTGTAAAGGGGAAGATTTTATAGTGGCAATGAGGGACATCCATCAGCAAGTGAAAGAAAACCTTCAAAGGAGTGTAGAGATGTATAAAAGGCATACAGATTTGAAGAAGAAGGACATCTAATTTAAGGTTGGGGACATGGTACTTGCACACCTAAGGAAGGAGAGATTGCCTAAAGGCAAGTACACCAAGTTACTGATGAAGAAGATTGGACCTTGCAAGGTGGTCCATAAGTTTGGACAAAATGCTTATGAGATAGAACTCCCTCCTGGAGTGACTATCTCACCTATATTTAATGTTGCTAATCTTTATCCTTTAAGAGGATTACTGGTTGCAGGTGAAGAAGTAGATGTAGTAGGAGATGATGATGAAGAATGGATCAAAGACTTACCACCTAGCCAACCAATGAAGCTTGAAAGTATATTGGACACAAGGGAGATCAAGAGGACAAAACACAAAGTGTATAATGAGTACTTGGTCAAATGGCATGGCCTGCCAAATGAAGATGCTAGTTGGATGTCAGAAGATGATATAAAACAGCATGAAACCTATGTTCATGAGCTTATTTCATCAGAAGGATGAAATCCTTTTCACCCCAGTTGTATGGTGCAGGAGCACATAGCAAATGTGATCAGTTTGAGTTTGTCAAGGTCATGTAAATAGGTGTCAAAGTGGTGTTTTGGAGTGTCAAGACATGTTGTGATGTAATAAGGTCTAACTAAAACCATCTTTGATGTATTGGTGTCATTTTAAGTTCTAGGAGCATGGTTTGGTCAAATAATGCATTGTAAGGTGAAGATGAAGAGTCATATTTTTTATTTTCAGTTCGAGACCATTGGGATTCATTGAAAACATGTTTAAAACACTTGGAAAACTTCAATGGAAGGTTGTTGAAGATTGCAAAAGGAGAATAAAGAACAAACACTTCATTTTTACCCTATTTTTTGCTAAAAACTTGTGTTCCCTATGAATTCTAATGACTATACGACCAGGTACGGCCCAATCAAGAGCTAAAAATCATAGGGTTGGATAGTATTGTGAATCTACTTTTGTTAGCATATGGTTTTGTGTGTTCTCATTGTTGTAGAAGGATTTTATTGGTACTTGACTGAAAATAATTAGTAAAGGTAGGGTTTAAGGCTTTTGTGTGGACAGATTGAATTTGTAGGCACCTCCACCAATGAAATCCCTTGAAACCAATGATTTTGGTGAATTAGCAAGTAGGGTGTGTAGTTTCTTTTGGTTTTGAATAAACCCTAGCTATAATTCCTAGTTTTTAGGCTTTGTAAGGGTTCAGCTTGAAACTTGGAAACTCAGAACATATTTGACTAATCCTGATGATGAAACCTACATAATCCATCCATTTGAAATGTGTTCAGAGTCCTCAAGTAGATTTTGGAAGTTGGAAGGCTGAATACCACATAGTTGCTTTGGAAAAGTGGCCTAATTAGGCCTAGAGCAAAAATACCAATGAATTATTGAGTGAATCAGTTTGAAACAACCTAAGCCCATTTCTTGGTATGTTAAATAAAAGAATAAATGGTGTTCAAAAAGGTGATTGAGTAGTGGGTTTGAGGTCCTTTTTGCAAGTTATGTTGAAAAGACCCCAAAAAGAGGGCTACTAGGAATAAGGAGCTATTGAAGGACATTCCATGATCACAGAGATTTGAGACTTGCAGGTTAGTTTTCTTGAAAGTTGAACATCATAACACCTTGTTCTACATCACTATCTTTGTTTTTTCCACCATCATCAACATAATATCTAACCTCCAAGAAGGAGGTGAGAGGTTCTATCATATGAAAACCCTGTACTTTGATTTGATAAAATGTTTCTCAATGGATAATGATCTTGAAATTCAAACACACATGAATAAGGGAGAAGTCAATGGGATAGTTAGGACCACCCATCCTTAGCCATGTAAATCATTGGCCTTGTGGTTATTGAAGTATTTCACTTATGATGAGTTATTTTCACTAGTGTTAGGGCCCATCATGAAAATGCTAATTTTCCCAAGGCATGGACATACACATCCTAAGTATAGAATCAATTTGCCCAAATTCCTCTATTCTACAATCATAGCATTAGTAGAGAAGTACCAGCAACGGAAGGGTCTTTAGAACCACCATGTTCTCATACATTTAATTGTCAAACACCAGTTTATCTCCAAGAGAGGATGGGAGTCCTTATGGTAGGAATTTTTTGTTGATACACATAGGCCTAAGAAAAAGAGCAAGAAAACAACAATAGAGTCACCTCCCTCCACTCAAGAGATAGAATAAGAAAGACCAGCTCCATCTAGATCTCTGCTACAGCTGAACATGAAGAAGCAACACCTGAGAAACAACCCTAAAAAACACCTCACAAAACAAAAAGAAAATTAAACTTGGCTGAGGAGTCCACTGCATCAACCAAAATGAGAGGTGTTATAAGTGGAGAAGATAAATCAGTAGAGAAGTATGTAGAGACTCCCAAACCTCAAATTTAAAACAAGAATAAGGTAAGTGAGGAAGAAATAGCAGAGGAGCCTCCAAAAACTCCTAGATCACACAAACACAAAAAGGACTCCACTAGTACTGACACTCCTCCCTTATTGAGAAGAATGAAAGGGGGAGGGTCACTAAGGAGAGTAATCTAGAGATCCCCATTCCTCAAACTTATACCCAAGTGTTGGAGGTGACACCCAGTTAACCCCAAACCATCTCATCAGATTCAGATGAAGTAACAGCAACACCAGAGACAAACAAAGCAAGTGCTCTAGAGAAACAAATGGAAGAGACAATCAACTTACAAAGAAGGGGACATTGTACTCCTAGCTGAGGTACTTGTTGGTTTTACAACCTCCATGACCCCTTTTTCGGAGCAGGCTAGGCCATCACATGCCCTAGTGTATGCTACAGACAAAGAAATAGAAGAACAGGTGGAGGCATAGATGGAAGGTGCAGAGGAACAAGAACAACAGGATAATGTTGGAGGATAGGAGGATATTGGGGTTCCAGATAATGTCATAGTTGAGGGGTTAGAAACAAGTATCTACTTCCATCCCTCTGATCACAAAGATATTAAAATCTCAAGAGAGTTGTAGGTGATGGAGGAGATTTAAAATATGAAAACATTGATATGAGGTGAACAACTAATTATCATAGACCCTAAAAAAATCATGAAAGAGAAGGAGTCAGCTAAAGACCAATAGATCAGTGACCTAAAGAAACAAGTGGAGGAAAAAGGGAAGGTCATTGAGGCAAAAGAGGTTGAGGTTAGGAAAAGGATGCAAAGATAACACAAAAGGACATCCACACCTCTGATGTTGTGTTGTTCTCAAAATTAGTTATGCTTGTTTCTGTAGACAACCCCTATGAAACTTGTCGATTTTGTGATCTACACTCTAAGCTTGCAAATTGAGACAAGATTCTCTTGGTCTTGTGTGAAGTCGTATGGCATCCTAAACTAGTTTGCGACATTCCCTCGAATCGATTCCTTGAAGTTTTTGCAAATCGATTAAGTCGTAAACTGACCAAAATATCAATTTTGATCATTTTTGGGTGTTAGTTAAATTTTGAAATAGTATGTGCAAAGTTGGCAAAATTCACCGCTATTGCATACCCTTTCATCTATTTGTGTTATGTCAGCACTTTTTGCCACTTTTACATAGTTTTTCCTTTACACATGCTCGAGCGACACTTTTTGCTGTTGTTACATGTCCCTCTCTATAAAGCACATGCAAAGTTAGAAATTTTTACTGCCTTTGCATTTCAGAAAGCACATGCAAGGTCAGTGATTTTCACTGCCCAAGCAAGGTCGATCTTCAAAATCATGAACTCTAGTGGCATTAATTGCCACTCGTTTTGGCATTCAGATCATATCTTTTGAACCTATTAGATGTGTAATCTCGTTGTTTTTTCATCATTTCTTTTTCTTCAAAGCTTCCTAGTCAATTCTTGAACCCTCCTCAAACTGGTCGACTGTGGTGACCTTGGATTCAAATAGATTTTGAAGCATTGCCGTCATGCTTAGGGTTTCAATCTCTTGATAGGTAAGTCATTAAACCGCTTTCAATTTCTTGAATTTTGTTAACATGATTGTTCGGTAGCTTTATTATTTTGAATTTATCAAAAACCTTTGTAATACGTTGCATTTCTGATTGATATTGTCATTTTTGCTTGATCTTTTATATTGAATCCTTGTTCTTCAATATGCTTGTGCCCTAAATTGTAAACTAGTGAGTCCAAATGGCGAAAATCATCGACCAATACTTGTGCCCTAGGTTTTAAGCTGATATGTGTCATCGGTGGTTTGTTCTGACCAAACACCAAAACCATCTTCAACGTCTTCAACGTCGGCAATAATTGCCACTTGAAATCTTTCCATAAGCTTGTGAGCAAATGTGAAGTTGGCAGAAGTCACCGCTTTTGCATTTGAAGAGGTATCAAAAAGCAAGTGCATGGGCGGTGAAATTCGCCACCCTTACACAAAGAAGACCATGAAATACCAATTTGCTATGTTGGCATAATTTTTCGCTCAAACACTTACAATTCTCCCATCACATGCAGTGTCGGTATTTTTTTCCACTAAAACATCATGCACTTACAATTCTTCCAAAAATATGGAAAAGCAGTAAATTTAGCAACCGATACACTTGCATTTTCAAGCTACCTATAGGGTTAGTAAAAATGGCCGCCCTGACACTTGTGAAATATCCCTCACATGCAAGGGCGGCAAATTTTACCACCCGTGCACACATTCTCTAAAATTTTTCTAACTCTGTGATATTTTCAATTTTGCCTTTCCAAGCCCGCTTTCCTCTATTTTTTGACCTGCTCGCACTCTAGCCCTTTCAAGCGTATCTCCATAGTCGTGATCATCGACATGCAATTTTCCTGGATTAACAGTATTTCCCCTATTTGCATGATCATGACTTTTTGTTGCAGTTTCTTCTATAGATCTTCTCTCTTCATCGACATCCTTCTGGTGATAGCTTGTTCAGATGACTGAGTTGTCTCTGAAGAAGTCGAAGCCAATGAAGTATAAATATCAAAGTGTTTTTCCAATCACCTCAGTTACTTCTAATGTCGACGACATTAGGGATACAGAGATTGGTCATGTGGACATGGCTGAATTTGTAGAAAGGACTAAATCCAATAATTGCAATGAAGAATATTATTGATAGTAACATTCATTTGGTGTCGTCTTTCCTGGTGGTAGCCCATAACATAGAGTTTGTTCTTCAATGTGCTCAGTTTTATAATAGAGATACTAGGGTTGTGATGGATGAAAGTGGCAATGTGATAATCAGACTAGACCTTGAATTCATTGATAAGGTTTTCATGTGCCCTCCTGCTACAGAAGTGATAAAGCTAGATTTTGCTAAAGCATAAACAGTGTATGATAAAATTCTCGAGAAGGCTAAGAAAATAATCAATACCAAATGATCAAAACTTCACGATGAAACTTGTCTAGGTTGCCAAAGAGTTTTCCTAGAAGTGACTTTATAGAAGAAGTTGGTGATCTGATAAGTCTTCTCAGCAAGATAAGGGGATTGGCCTCTTCCTCACTTTTTCATGAGTGGATGTACCCTTTCATCAAGGTAATACTCTAAGGAAAACAAGCCATCTTCTGGGATGAGCAAATCAGCAATGCTTTGCACGAGCAATTGACAAAGGTATCCACTACCTTCAAATTTTACATGACTTCTTATCTGGTACATATAGTAGCCTCCATGAGAAACTTTCTAGGTCTAACATCAGAAGGAGATAGGAGAGTAATTCCTGTATATTAGTATTATTCTCAATTGACATTGAAGGGTTCTATTCACCACTTCAGGAGGGTAAATGATGCTTTCTTCGTAGTATTCTTGTGTATTTTTGACCCTCATCTAGAAAAAAGAAGAGTGTTAGATGAAGCTTGGTCAGTGGTGAATGATTTTGGATGCATGTTCTTACAGTTTCCTTCTTTCTCATATCTGAGGGTTGGCTTTTTCCAAGGTCATCCCTATATGCTACCAAGGTTTCCCTAAGACAAATTTGTTTTAATGGAATTATGCAGACAAATGATTGTCATGTATAATAAACAAATGGAGTTCAAGAAGCCCAGTTTTAGGTTTCCAGTTGAAATTGGCAGGTTTTTAGTATTAACTGCTGCAAAGGCTAGAGCCATGGAAACATAAATGTAGCTCGTAAACATGAAGAAATTCAAGAGAAGGCCAAGGATTGATTACAGAGGTGTGAAAGAGAAGATTAGAAGGAAAACCTAGTTCCATGAACCTATGGTTGAGGACGTTTGGGTAGATTTGAGAACATAATAATATATCAGAAAGTTGGATTATAGGAGGTTATCTCTTGAGCAAATTGAATATCTGGGACTTGCTGACATTCCTGAAGATCTAGTGGATGATGGAGAGTTGATCGATGATAGATATAAAACTAAACAGGTCACTGGCTCTCCTCTTCCTCCAATCCAATGGTCTAAAAAAGAATTGACCTCTCTGAGGAAAAGATTTGAGCCTATATTGGTAAACACCAATAAGTAGCTAGAGGATAAGGGAATTTCTTTGAAAGAATTCGTTATAGGATCAGAGACTGAGATCCAAGAGCAAACAGGTAAAAAGGTGGAGAACAGGATGAAGAAAAAGAGTGATGTTCCCTCTTCTTCCAAGCCACATAAGCCCAAGATCAAATTTGTAACGAAAAAGTCAAAAGCTGTGGAAAAAGAATCAAAGATAGAAGACATGGAAATTGAGAAACAAAACACTAAAGAACCAGCCACTAAGGAAATGGAGGTTGAAGACAGACCTACAGATCAACAAGAAGAGGAAGTTTTGTCTCCACAAGAGAATGTCCAACAAGAAACGGGAGTCTCATCTCCTTTGTCAGACACACCTATTGCAGTTCCTTTGTATGCTTCTACCATTGGTATTCCCTCTTCTGAATCCCCCTCACCTTCCAAAACTATTTTTGATAATCCTCAAAATACTTTTGAAGATGTTCTGTGTTCCTCAGAGTCTATTCCTAGCTTTTTTTCTTCATCTTTTGATATCGGGGATACTTCCATATTTGATCACTTTGAAATGAATACTGAACAGGTTTCTAATGTGAATATAACAGGTGCATTTTTTACTAACACTCCACCTATTGTTTCCACCTCTAGTGCAAGTGTGGTTCTGGTGACACCAACAATGGGAACATATCCTAATGTGAGTACTTCTATGCTTCCACCATGGTTGTTAGCTTATACACCAAAAAGGAAGAAACAAGCCATCTCCCCAGATGACTTTGATTTTAGTAAGCTGGTGCCTGCAAAAACCAAGTCCCTGAAGAAGCTGAAGATTCTTTTGAGAATGCTCAGAGATAAGGGACACAAATTTCTGGAGATTGGAAGACCTCCGCAAGATGCAACCATGGAAAATTTTAGTATGAATGATTACTCTATCTCTATAGTGGAGTTAGCCAAGATAACTCATGAAAGTGCCAAGACTGACATGCAGTCAGCTATGGATATTCTGATTCAGAAATTTGACAAAGAGAAAGAATTGAAAGATCACTACAAAGCAATGGTTGAACAATTGACTGCAGTGGTGAGGAAAATCACTTTGAATTTAGAAGCAGTAACTCCCAAGGCCATTTCTATAGAAGACCGTGTTATCCAGAAAGTAGAAAAGACTCATCTTAAGGGAAGAGTACTTGAAGAGTACTTGGAGAGAATGCATGCCGAAGGAATATCTTTTCTTATAGAGCTCTCTGAGAAGACAAACAAAATGGAGAAAATAAGAGCAGAACTTGATGATCTAATTGATGTTATTTCTCAAGATATTCAGCACCTAGAACAAAATCATGATAAGTGGGTTGAGATGAGAAAGCTGAAAATAAGCACTCTGATATCAATTAGCATCATTCCTAATAGGGATTCTTATACTGAAACAAAAGAGGCATTGACATATACGAGCCGTGTGCTAAAAGATTTGATCAATGACCTGGAAGCTGCAAGGAAACTCAGTGAATAGAGTGATGTTAGTCTTTTGCATAAATTAGAGGAGCTGCTATGTAAACTTGTGTCACGGGATAACCAATTTCTTTTTGCAAAGGAGATGATTCAAGAATTTGAAAATATGTTCTAGAAAGAATTCGAGGACAAAACATTCTCAATGGCATTCGTGGACAATATCCTTGACAATTAGTTAACTTTAGACAATTTCGAGACCAAGTTAACTAGTCATGCAAAATCAGTCACCACAGTCAGAGATGCCATAGTTAGAGCTAAGATGATTTTCAAGAACATGGTTAGTCTAGATAGTATTGGGATGCAAGCAGCTTTTACCATGTACAATGGCCACATGAAGAAACACGGCAATACAAGTTGAAGCAATATTTCCCAATACTTAGTTTATTTTCTGCTTTTTAGATGTACTTTTGAAACAATTTTGGACATATTTACATGTACTTTTCTCATATGCAATTACATGTAAAAACATAGGAAGTCCCAAATCAAAAAGGACTCCTTTGTTGAATAAGTCATAGTTATTTTTTCTTTTCCTATTTTTGCTCTCAGTTCCTCTTATAAATAAAGATGACCCCCATTGTAATTATCCATCTTTTAGTTATTGAAGCGAAACTCTGCCAAATTGAAGAGCATTTTGAGACTTTGTGTTTAAATTGTAAATAAAATTTTATCAAGTGAATAAGAAAGCAAGTGACCATTCAATCTTTGTGTTGGAATAACTTGTGGTATATTGGAAATTGTTCTTATGTCCTTTTTCTTAATACTATCTTATCTATTTGATCAAATTGGAGTGTGAGTGTGGATAATCTGGGAGATGTTCTGAAGTTGATTGTGGAGACTTTGTGCTACAACAATTATCTTTAGGTTGTGATTTTATGTTTTGAAGTAAAAGATATTGGAAAGGCTTCGAACTACTATTATCTTTTGTGATCATATATTTTGTCATAGTTTCCGGTGAAGACTTTGGGTTGCAGCTTATTCTACTTGGTTCTAAGTTATAAATCAATAAAAGAAGCAATGATAGACTTTGTGCTCTCATGGGTTTCTTGGTTATTCAATTTGTATCGAGAAAGTGCTCTTTTATTTTGTAAACATCATTTCTAAAAAAATAGAAATGGATGATATGGTTTGACCCCTAAGTTAGTTTTTAGTTTAAATAAGTTTGTGATAGTTGATAGGGAACCTCCCCTTGCTGAGAGGAGAGATTTATCTCATTACAATGTGGTTGATATAACCATTTTGTGTTCAGTTATTTGAAGACAAAATATTCACCCAATAGTTTTTGGCAACTCTACTGCGGAAGGAATGCGCAACCTGAAGCCTCATGCTCTGAGTTGAAGCATTGCAGTTCTTTTCCATTGTTTCGAGATTTTCAAAATTTTGTTGAGTACACTACATTCTGGCAGATTCATGGTATACAAGAAGCAAGAGAGCTCAAGGTATTATTTATCCTACATTTGAGTTGATGAAGCAAAATAATTTTGGTCTTTTGCCTTCACGACCTCAACTTCAGCAAACTAGGAGTTTTCCTCCTACCAACGCCAGGTCTCCAATACTAGGTGAAGCTTCTGGTTCTAGTACTAGTAGAGTTTTGTCTATTCATACTCCACAGAAGTTTGTTATCCCACCCTTTAATCAGTGCACCATGGCATCTCAAGGCCCTTGGGGTAATACTTTTGGTCCTTTAAATTTAACTCCACCTTTGCACAAACTACATCATAGTTCGAGGAAGAATTTTCCTAAGTTCTATGGTGATGGGAAAGTTCATCCGAATGAACACATTGCATCTTTCAGCATAGCTTGTGGTGTAATAGGTGTTGAGCATGAAGATGTAGTAGTAGAACTTTTTGTGGAAACACTGCAAGGTGCTACTACAGATTGGTTTTAGCATCTCCAACCTCAGACTATAACCAATTGGAACACTCTCAAGACCAAGTTTGAGACTAGATTCAAACCTATAGAAGATGCACATGCCATATTGGTTCAGCTCACACCAATGAAGAAAGAGCCTCATGAACCCATGTGAGACTTCATTGCCAAGTTCAATAAGCTGAGAAGCAGGATTCCTGCAACCGCTCAACCAACGGCAGAGAATCTCAAATGCTTTTTCATTAATACTCAGCTTCCTAAGGTAAGTTTTCTATTAAGATGGGCTAGCCCTATAGATCTTTCTGCATTTCAAATTTTGGCTACTGAAGTGGAAGATGATCTTATCCTTGCAGGTAAGATAAGAAGAGATTCTAACAGAAATAAAGGTCCCTCTTCTGTTGATAATTCTTCCACAAGCACCACAGATCCTATGGTGAAAAAGTTAGCAAACGAATTGCTAGCTTTGAAAAGGCAAATGTCCCAAGGTATGTCTTTCCCTCCTTCCTATTGGTATATACCAAGGAGGACATTCCCCAATAATTCTTATCAAGGCAACACTACTAAAAATCAAGGGCAACACAATCGTCTTCCACCCACATAGGGGAATCTTGCCATTGAAGTAGTGCCGATCAACTTAGCAGTTGGCTATTATGAAGTAGAACATGATCATTCTTTCCAACTCGAGTTGGACTAGGAGAATGATGCTAATATTTTTGCAGAAGGAGAAGAAGAATTAGCTGGCAACTCTACCATTGGCTTTCTGAATTACCAAGATGAAGCTGAAAAAGAAGGAGAAGTGTACGATGGAGCATATGCTATTTTTACTAGGTCCCAAAATTAGTTAACT
This sequence comes from Cunninghamia lanceolata, assembly GCA_027924645.1. Taxonomy (NCBI): domain Eukaryota; kingdom Viridiplantae; phylum Streptophyta; class Pinopsida; order Cupressales; family Cupressaceae; genus Cunninghamia; species Cunninghamia lanceolata. Next base: position 3,281,279 of record BSBN01000892.1, read on the forward strand.
CAACAAGATGATAAAGGAAAAGAAAGAGAAAAACCTCAACCAGTGATCTCAATTACTAAACGGGGAACTTCGTTGCCTTTTCAACCGAAGGACCCAGTGGGCAATAAGGAAGTAAGTGCATCTAATGACCCTATCTCTTCTACTTCTGTTCCTCAGACTAGTACTACCCCTAATAAAACTTAGAATGATGGATTTCCTTCCTCTATTTCTAGTTCATTTCAGTTATTTGATATAATAGATCATGCTAGGAAGACCAAAATCCAAATGTCTGAGGTTGAGTATTTACAAGCTAATCCTGAACAATTTGATAGGTTAGCTAAAAATGTCAAAAACAAAACTGTTCCTATAGGACAAGATTTTAAAAAGGTTGCACATGATTCCTCAAAGAACAAATCCACTCAAAATAATCTTGTCACTACTCCCCTTGTTGCCTCCGAGAAAATAGAACCTTTCTATGTTTCCCTATTGGTAAATGGTCACAAGTTGAGCAATTGCATAATAGATTATGGAGCCTCTAATAATGTTATGCCTGCCAAAGTAGCAGACGCCCTTAGTCTCACCTTAACTAAGACCTTTGGGAGATGTTTCTCCATGGAAAATAAGCAAGTACCATTGTTGGGTCAAATCAAAGATGCCCAATTTGCATTTGTCTCCTTTCCGGACAAGAGGATTAAAATGACCGTCCTAGTAGCTGATGTTCCATTTTCTTATGGCATTCTACTTGGGCATAATTTTTGAAAGGATGTAGGTGGGGAGTTGAACATGGATCTATCTGAAGCAAGGATACTTGTTAAAGGCATTATACAAAAGTTACTTCCTGAGGAAGAGGCAAAATATATTGTTACCCAAACGGCAAACCCCAAAACCCAATTTTTTTTAAGTCCTTGAGAATGGGTAATTATTTCCTATCTATTGAAGATATTCCTAGTTCATTAGATGAGAGCTCATCAAGTGAGAGATCAGATAATTTAGATGGAGAATTAGAAGAGTATTTAGATGAAAGTTCAGGGGAACATATAGTAATGCTAGATTCTTCCCTCACTAATGAAGAGGAATCTTTTGGTCAAAGAATTTCAAAAAAAATAAATTCTAATGAGGTCTGGGTTTTAGAATTTGATGGCAGTTGTTCCTTTACTAGTTCTGGAGCGAGGTTTGTTTTGATATCTCCACAAGGTGATATCTTCCCTTTCTCATACAAGTTGCAATTTGACAATACCAACAACACCACTGAATACGAGTCATTGTTGCTCGGATTAGAGGCTGCTCATGCTTAGGGTGTTAAAAATCTTCATGCTCAAGGGGATGCTAAATTAGTGGTTTGTCAAGTGATAAATTTGTATCAGACCAAAAATAAAAGATTGAGAAATTATCGCAATCGCTTGTGGGATTACATTGAAGGTTTTGATGCTTTCAATATTTATGCGGTGCCTAGAGAGTTTAATGATCGTGCAAATTCATTAGCTATTTCTGCCACCCTCATGGTTCCTCATAAAGACTTCAAAGGAAACAAGTACACAATTGAGCTGGTCTTCCAACCAAGTGTACCTGATAATGCTAACCATTGGCAGGTGTTCAATGGTGATAACCAAATCATAGCTTTTTTTGAAAAGACGGATAGCTTTGATGAGCTCTATTTTGAAGGTAGTGAATCTCTACCATGGGAATTAGTTTCTGAAATAGATTCACAAGCCAGTGAAGAGCTTCTTCAGTTGAAAGGGAATAAGATTACAAAAGGTTTGGTTTCCCTAGAAAGGCTATTTGATAATCATGACAGATATATTAAATAGTAGCAACAACTTGATTCAAGTTCTTCTATGGAATTTGAGCAAGTAAATTTGAGTTCTGAGGTAGATCCCAAAATGGTCAACATTGGGAAGTGTTACACTGCTGATGAGAAGTTCAAATTCATTACATTCCTTTGTCATTACATTGATGTTTTGGCATATTCTTATGATGATCTGGAGTCCTTCAGGCCTAAGGAGATTCATACTAAAATTCCTCTCAAAGCTGGGTCATTGCCTCACAAGTAGAAACAAAGGCTATACAATCCCAAAATATCAGGTACTATCCTTTTCGAGATTCAGAAAATGTTGAATGCAAGGATAATCTTTCTAATTCATCACTCCACCTAGATAGCGAATATAGTTCCTATAAGGAAAAGAATGGATAAATCCATATCTACATTGATTTCAGGAATCTCAACCAGTTTTCTCTAAAGGATAACTACCCCCTACCTATCATGGACCAAGTGTTGCAAACAGTAACTAGTTTAGAAATGCTGTCTATGTTAGATGGCTTTTTAGGATATAATCAAGTAGAGGTCAGTGAAGCAGATTAGTACAAGATTGCTTTCACAACATCTTGGGGCATGTTTGCATATCGCAGGATGCCTTTTGGTCTGATCAATGCTGGCACCACATTCTAGAGAGCAATGGAACTTACCTTCAGAGATGAGATGGGGAAGTTCATTGTGGTGTATCTTGATGACTTGACTATTTTCTCCAAATAGCGTCATGATCATGCGTACCATTTACGACAAGTACTGGAACGATGTCGGCAAAATGGTATCTCTCTTAACCCTAAGAAGTTAGTTTTTGGGGTTACAGAAGGTAAACTTCTCAGTCACATTGTATCCCAAGAAGGTACTAAAATCGACTTAGAAAGAGTCAAACCCATTCAAAGTCTTACTTTGCCTGCTAGTAAGACTATAGTTCACTCTTTCTTTGGAAAGGTGAAGTTTCTGCAGAGATTCATTCTAGAATTCGTAGAGAAAACCTGTCACATCATCAACATGATGAAGGTAAGGCTACTTTTCACTGGAGTACAGAAGGAAAAGAAGCATTTGAGGATATCAAGAGAGCCATAGCTCATGCTCCAGTTCTTGTTTGTCCTGACTATACCAAAGATTTCATAGTATACAGCTATGCTTCTGAACATACACTTTCAGCCATTCTTATTCAGTAGAATGAGGAATGTGTGGAATCTCCCATTTCAATTATGAGTTTCCCTCTCAAATCTCATGAATTAAAATATTCAAATATGGAGAATCATGCTTATGCCATGGTCAAGGCGGTAAAGGATTTCTGGTTCTATATTCTGAATTCACATACTATTGTTTTAGTGCCTAATACAATAGTAAAGTCTATTCTGACTCAACTAGAGTTCAGAACTAAAAGAGGTAGTTGGATTACTAAGATCTAAGAGTTTGATCTTGACATAAAACCTACCATGTTGGTGCATGGTAGAGGTTTGTGTAAATTGATTGCTGATAATGTACCTAAAGAGACAGGGGATGAAGAACAAGAAGTTGAAGATATGCCAACTGTTCTTTTTGTCACTACTACAGATGAGTGGTATTCAAATATTGCTCATTTTCTTACCTATGGTGAGTGTCATTCCCATCTTTCTTATAAGGAGAAAAGAGCTTTGAAATTGAAGGTTGTTAACTATGTCCTATGGGACAATGATTTATACAAAAGAAGCCTTGATGGAGTATTTCTCCATTGCGTGGATAAAGTGCAACAAAGTAGACTTCTAGAGTCTTTCCACAATTTGGCTTGTGGAGGACATTTTTTTGCACCTATGACGGCTCACAAGATTCTACGGGCTAGATACTATTGGCCCACACTATTTCAAGATGCATACAATTGGGTACGTAGGTGTGAGTTGTGTCAATAGTTTGTTGGCAAACCTAAGTTGGCCGCACTACCTCTTAAGCCAGTGGTGATTGAAGAACCTTTTCAACAATTGGGCATCAACTTCATTGGTATTGTGAACCCACCATCAAGTGTGGGACACAACTTTGTTCTCACCATAATAGATTATTTTTCCAAGTGGGTGGAAGCCATCCCAGTTAAACATGCTACTTCTGAAGTGGTATGTAATTTCCTTAAGGAAAACACTATTTCCTGGTTTGGAGTCCCAAACAAGGTTGTAGCAGATAATGCTACTTGTTTATTTTCCCTCGAGATTAGTAGCTTTTGCTACAAGCATGGGATCATTCTTTCCCACTCTTCAGACTATTATCTGCAAGGAAATGGTTAGGCGGAATCAAGCAACAAAAATCTGGTTACTATTATCAGGAAAGTGGTGGAAGATAATCAGAGGACTTGGCATAAAGCATTGTTTGATGCTTTATGGGCAGCCAGGATTACCCCCAAAAGGGCAATAGGTATGTCACCATTTTAGCTTCTATATGGACTAAATGCAGAGATACCTATTTCCTTGGAGTTGCTAGCACTGAAGTTGGCAAAGGCAGTGGAAGATAGAACTTTTGAAAGTTGTATTGACAAAGGATCATGTACCTAACTAAACTTGAGGAGCAGTGAACTATGGTGATAGATCCTATCACTAAGCATCAAAGTCAAGTGAAGAAGCTCATTGAAAAGAAAGCAAGGGCTCATGAGTTTCAAATTAGAGATCAAGTCTTGTTATGGGACAAGAGAAGAGAACCAAAAGGAATGCATGGGAAGTTTGATTCCTTATGGAGAGGCCCGTTCACCATTCATCAGCTCTATGGTGAAAATAGCTTCTTGCTGGAGTATCTAGATGGAATATAATTCTTGCTACCTCACAGTGGACAACATCTAAAGCACTTCAATCCTTCAAGTATCAGATAAGTCCATTTGTACATTTGTATAGTTTTGTGTTTTTGTTTAGTCTTTTGTGTCTTTTTCTTTTTGGTAGCTTTACTCTATGGCCCAATGGCATGGATGAAGGCACTTAGAGACTAGATTCTTCTCCCTTCAATCATTTCAAAGTTTGATCGACGGAAGTTCTTGAGTTAGAGCCAGATGTTGTTATGAAAATTACCTACGCTCATTTTTTTAGACAACCCTTAGAAAACTTGTCCGTTTTGTGATCTACACTCTAAGTTCACAAATTGAGACAAGATTCTCTTGGTCCCGTGTGAAGTCGTATGGCATCCTAAGCTAGTTTGTGACATTCCCTTGAATCAATTCCTTGAAGTTTGTGCAAATCGATTAAGTCGTAAATTGACCAAAATATCAATTTTGATCATTTTTGAGTGTTAGTTAAATTTTGAAATAGTATGTGCAAAGTCGGCAAAATTCACCGCTATTGCATAGCCTTTCATCTATTTGTGTTATGTTGGCACTTTTCGCCACTTTTACATAGTTTTTCCTTTACACATGCTTGAGTGGCACTTTTTGTCGATGTTACATGTCCCTCTCTATAAAGCGCATGCAAAGTTGGTGATTTTTACTGCCATTGCATTTCGGAAAGCACATGCGAGATCAGCAATTTTCACCGCCCAAGCGAGGTCAATCTTCAAAATCATGAACTCCAGTGGCATTAATTGTGACTCGTGTTGGCATTAAGATCATATATTTTGAACCTTTTAAATGTGTAATCTCATTATTTTTTTGTCATTTCTTTTTCTTCAAAGCTTCCTAGTCGATTATTGAACCCTCCTCAAACCGCTTGACCGTCGTGACCTTGGATTCAAATAGATTTTAAATCACCGCTATCACGCTTAGGGTTTCAATCTCTCCAGAGGTAAGTCATTAAACTACTTTCAATTTCTAGGGTTTTGTTAACATGATTGTTCAATAGCTTTATTATTTTGAATTTGTTAAAAACCTTTATAATACATTACATTTCTTATTGATATTGTCATTTTTACTTGATCTTTTATATTGAATCCTTGTTCGTCAATATGCTTGTTCCCTAAATTTTAAACTAGTGAGTCCAAACGGCCAAAATCGCTGACCAATACTTGTGCCCTAGGTTTTAAGGTGATATAAGTCGTCAGTGGTTTGTTCTGACCAAACACCAAAACCATCTTTCAATGTCTTCAACGTCGGCGATAATTGCCACTTGAAATCTTTCCATAAGCTTGTGAGTGAATGCAAAGTTGGCGAAAGTCACCACTTTTGCATTTGAAGATGTATCAAAATGCAAGTGCATGTGCAGCAAAATTTGCTGCCCTTACACAAAGAAGACCTTGAAATACCAATCTACTATATCGGCATAATTTGTCACCCGAACACTTACAATTCTCCCATCACATGCAGTGTCGACATTTTTTGCTGCTAAAACATCATGCACTTACAATTCTTCAGAAAATATGCAAAAGTGATAAATTTGGCCGTCGATACACATGCATTTTCAGGCTACCTACAGGGTCGGTAAAAATGTTCGCCTTGACACTTGTGAAATATCCCTCACATGCAAGGGCGGCAAATTTTGCTACTTGTGCACACATTCTCTCAAATTTTCTGAACTCTAGGATATTTTCAATTTCCCTTTCCAAGCCCGCTTTCCTCATTTTTTTGACTTGCTCGCACTCTAGCCCTTTCAAGCGTATCTCCATAGTCGTGATTGGTGACATGCAATTTTCCTAGATTACCAGTATTTCCCCTAATTGCATGATCATGACTTTTTTTTGTAGTTTCTTCTATGGATCTTCTCTCTTCATCAACATCCTTCTGGTGATAGCTTGTATAGATGACTAAGTTGTCTCTGAAGAAGTCAAAGGCAATGAAATATAAATATCAAGGTGTTTTTCCAATCATCTCGATTACTTCTAATGTCGACAACATTGGGGATACAGAGATTGGTCATGTGGACATCGCTGAATTTGTAGAAAGGACTAAATCCAATAATCCCAGTTCTGCAATGGAGAAGATTATTGACAGTAACATTTATTTGGTATCGTCTTTGCCGGTGGTAGCTCATAACATAGAGTTTGTTCTTTAGTGTGCTCAGTTTTATAATACAGATACTAGGGCTGTGATGAATGCAAGTGGCAATGTGATCATCAGATTAGACCTTGAATTCATTGATAAGGTTTTCACGTGCCCTCCTATAGAAGTGATAAAGCTAGATTTTGCTAAAGGACAAAAAGAATATGATAAAAATCCCAAGAAGGCTAAGAAGATAATCAATACCAAATGGCTCAAAACTTCATTGTCAAACTTGTCTAGGTGGCCAAGGAATTTTCCTAGAAGTGACTTTATAGAAGAAGTTGGTGATCTGATAACTCTTCTTAGTAGGATAAGGGGATTGGCCTCTTCCTCACTTTTTCATGAGTGGATGTACCCTTTCATCAAGGTAATACTCCTAGGCAAACAAGCCATCTTCTGGGATGAGAAAATCAGCAATGCTCTGCACGAGCAATTGACAAAGGTATCCACTACCTTCAAATTTTACATGACTTCTTATCTAGTATATATAGCAGCCTCCATGTGAACATTTCCAGGTCTAACATCAGAAGGAGATAGGAGAGTAATTCCTGTATATCAGTAGTATACTCAATTGACATTGAAGGGTTCTATTCACCACTTCAGGAGAGTAAATGATGCTTTCTTCATAGTATTCTTGTGTCTTTTTGACCCTCAGCTAGAACAAAGAAGAGTTTTAGATGAAGCTTGGTTAGTGGTAAATAATTTTGGATGCATGTTCTTACAGTTTCCTTCTTTCTCATATATGAGGGTTGGCTTTTTCCAAGGTCATCCCTATATGTTGCCAAGGTTTCCCTTAGACAAACTTGTTTTAATAGAATTATGCAGACAAATAATTGTCATGCATAATAAACAAATGGAGCTCAAGAAGCCCTGTTTTAGGTTTCTAGTTGAAATTGGCAGGTTTTTAGTATTAACTGCTGCAAAGGCTAGAGCCATGGAAACATAAATGCAGCTTGTAACCATGAAGCAATTAAAGAGAAGGCCAAGGTTTGATTACAACGGTGTGAAAAATAAGATTAGGAGGAAAAGCTAGTTCTATGAACCTATGGTTGAGGACGTCTGGGTAGATTTGAGAACAGAACAAGATATCAGAAAGTTAGATTATATTAGGTTATCTCTTGAGTAGATTGAATATCTGGGACTTGCTAACATTCCTGAAGATCTAGTGGATGATGGAGAGTTGATCGATGATAGATATAACACTGAATAGGTCACTGGCTCTCCTCTTCCTCTGATCCAATGGTCTAAAAAAGAATTGACCTCTCTGAGGAAAAGATTTGAGCCTATATTGGCAAACACCAATAAGTAGCTAGAGGATAAGGGAATTTCTTTGAAAGAATTCCTTATAGGATCAGAGACTGAGATCCAAGAGCAAACAGGTAAAAAGGTGGAGAACAGGATGAAGAAAAAGAGTGATGTTCCCTCTTCTTCCAAGCCACATAAGCCCAGGATCAAATTTGTGATGAAAAAGTCAAAAGCTATGGAAAAAGAATTAGAGATAGAAAACATGGAAATTGAGAAACAAAACACTGAAGAAACAGCCACTAAGGAAATGGAGGTTGAAAACAGACCTTTAGATCAACAAGAAGAGGAATTTTTGTCTCCATAGGAGAATGTCCAACAAGAAACAGGAGTCTCATCGCCTTTGTCAGACACACCTATTGTAGTTCCTTTGTATGCTTCCCCCATTGATATTCCCTCTTTTGAATCTCCCTCACCTTCCAAAACTATTTTTGACAATCCTCAAAATACTTTTGAAGATGTTCTTTGTTCCTCAGAGTCTATTCCTATCTTGTCCTCTTTGTCTTTTGATATTGGGGATACTTCCATATTTGATCACTTTGTAATGAATATTGAATAGGTTTCTAATGCAAATATAACATGTGCAGTTTTTACTAACACTCCACCTATTGTTTCCACCACCAGTGTAAGTGTAGTTTCAGTGACACCAAGGATGAGAACAGATCCTAATGTGAGTACTTCTGTGCTTCCACCATGGTTGTTAGCTTATACACCAAAAAGAAAGAAAGAAGCCATCTCCCTAGATGACTTTGATTTTAGTAAATTGGTGCCTGTGAAAGCCAAGACCCCGAAGAAGCCAAAGATTCTTTCAAGAATGATCAGAGATAAGGGACACAAATTTTTGGAGATTGCAAGACCTCCATAGGATGCAACCATGGAAAATTTTAGTATGAATGATTACTCTATCTCTAGAGTGGAGTTAGGCAAGATAACTCATGAAGGTACCAAGACTGACATGCAGTCAGCTATGGATATTTTGATTCAGAAATTTGACAAAGAGAAAGAAATGAAAGATCACTACAAAGTAATGGTTGAACATTTGACTCCAGTGGTGAGAAAAATCACTTTGAATTCAGAAGCAGTAACTCCCTAGGCCGTTTCTGTAGAAGACCCTGTTATCCAGAAAGCAGAAAAGACTCATCTTAAGGGAAGAGTACTTGAAGAGTACTTGGAGAGAATGCGTGCACAAAGAATATCTTTGCTTACAGAGCTATCTGAGAAGACGAACAAAATGGAGAAAATAAGAGCAGAACTCGATGATCTAATTGAAGTTATTTCTCAAGATATTGAGCGCCTAGAACAGAATCATGATAAGTGGGTTGAGATGAAAAAGCTAGAAATAAGCACTCTGATATCAATTGGTGTCATTCCTAATAGGGATTCTTATACTGAAACAAAAGAGGCATTGACATATAGGAGCCGTGTGTTGAAAGATTTGATCACTGACCTAGAAGCTGTAAGGAAACTCAGTGAACATAGTGATGTTAGTCTTTTGCATAAATTAGAGGAGCTGTCGTGTAAACTTGTGTCACAGGATAACCAATTTCTTTTTGTAGAGGAGATGGTTCAGGAATTTGAAAATATGTCCCAGAAAGAATTCGAGGACAAAACATTCTCAATGGCCTCCGTGGACAATATCTCTGAAAATTAGTTAACTTTGGACAATCTGAAGACCAAGTTAACTAGTCATGAAAAATCAGTCACCGCAGTCAGAGATGCCATAGTTAGAGCCAGGATGATTTTCAAGAACACAGTTAGTCTAGATAGTATCGGGATGCAAGCAGCTTTCACCATGTACAATGGCTACATGAAGAAAGATGGCAATACAAGTTGAAGCAATTTTTCCCAATACTTAGTTTATTTTCTACTTTTAAGATGTACTTTTGAAACAATTTTGGACATATTTACATGTACTTTTCTCATATGCAATTACATGTAAAAACATAGGAAGTCCCAAATCAAAAAGGACTCCTTTGTTGAATAAGTCATAGTTAGTTTTTCTTTTCCTATTTTTGCTCTCAGTTCCTCTTATAAATAAAGAGGACCCCCATTGTAATTATCCATCTTTTAGTTATTGAAGCGAAACTCTACCAAATTGAAGAGCATTTTGAGAATTTGTGTTCAAATTGTAAATCAAATTTTATCAAGTGAATAAGAAAGCAAGTGACCATTCAATCTTTGTGTTGGAATAACTTGTGGCATATTGGAAATTGTTCTTATGTCCTTTTTCTTAATACTATCTTATCTATTCGATCAAACTGTAGTGTGAGTGTGGATAATCTGGGAGATGTTCTGAAGTTGATTGTGGAGACTTTGTGCTACAACAATTATCTTTAGTTTGTGATTTTATGTTTTGAAGTAAAAGATATTGGAAAGGCTTCGAACTAGTATTATCTTTTGTGATCATATATTTTGTCATTGTTTCTCGTGAAGACTTTGGGCTGCACCTTATTCTACTTGGTTCTAAGTTATAAATTAGTAAAAGAAGCAACGATAGACTTTGTGCTCTCGTGGGTTTCTTGGTTATTCAATTTGTATCGAGAAAGTGCTCTTTTATTTTGTAAACATCATTTTTGAAAAAAGAGAAATGGATGATATGGTTTCACCCCTAAGTTAGTATTTAGTTTAAATAAGTTTGTGATAGTTGATAGGGAACCTCCCCTTGCTGAGAGGAGAGATTTATCTCATTACACTATGGTCGATATAACTATTTTGCCTTCAATTAGTTGAAGACAAAATATTCACCCAACATGTTGTCAATGCCAGAGATAACAACATCATTTTGATTTCAGTCCTAGTTGAAAAATTGCATAATCAGACCTAAGAATTGACAAAGGCCAATAATAAAATTGGTGATCAAGCAAAGTTGTTCCAAGAATTGCTTGTTCTAGTTTCTACCAATGATCAAAGCACACAAACAGATGTCTCTTTGAGGACATTTTAGTTGGATATCCCTAGAGCCTTGTTCAATTGGGAAAGAAGGTGTAGGAAACTAGAAGGAACAACTATTACGATGCAATTACAAAGGGTAGTCACTATCATGAATAACAAAGTAAATACCCTAGAAAAAAAGTCAAGATAGTGGCCACCCTCTCATAAAAAATCCTTTCCTATAGACCCCGCAGTGGAAATTATGTAATTTTTCTACAAGAATGGGTCCTCCAAGGGAAACTTTTATTAGTTCTCTCCAACTTAACTTAAAACATATAGGATGGGAATGACTTCCTTAAAGTATATATGTAGATCAAGGATGAAGAAAATAATTTTATGTGTGAATTGTATTTGCATAATTTATTTATTGAAGATCACACATTCTTCATCAATCCTTTTGTAGGAGAGTGCTAGCTGAGGCCATTCATGTCATTAATGAGGAACCATTAGATATGAAATGAGAGAATGGAGGCCTACACATAGAAGGTAGGATGTACAACCCTATTCCTTAGATGAGATTGCCCAAACCCAATGGCCTTTGAAATCCATTTTAGGGCAGCAATCTATTCCCCAAAAGAAAAAATTATGCCCCTATACCAGCAACACCTATAGGTGTGTGCCATTTAATTTGGGTTTTTCATGCATACTTCATTTGATTAGATTATGGAAATTTGTAAGAAGAGGTGGAATACCCTCACCCAAGATCAGAAAATGAGGGACATAGTATCCCCAACCAACATTAAATGGTTCACGAAGAAGGAAAGGGGTATATCAAAATTGATGGACAAATATAAGTAAAAGTGGATAGGGGGATGCTTCAGGCCACCCCTAATCATAGAGCCCCTACAAATGTGGGTTGAACAGCTAGGAGATACTAGGTTTCAAGAATGCATGAAGCAAGTTGATCAATTTAGAGGGAATGGTAATACAAACACTAGGACCTAGTCAGTCTATGAACAAGAGTACAACCTCTTAGATAGGTTGTATAAGCTCAACAAATATAGGTTGTGAGCAGTGCAAGAGGACCTACAAACCATCAAGCTTGGGTGTAAATGATGAGTTGCAGGTTCATCTAGACATACCTTTTTACTCCCTTTTTATCCTCTTTCTACACTACATGTCTTGGTAATTGCACTATAGGAACTATGAAGTCTTGTTTTAATTATCCTAATAAGAGATGAAATGTTGAAGTTACTCTAATGACAGGACCTATGTTTGAAGTGAAAGTTATAGAATTATCTATTTTTGTTTCACAAGTATCCATCGCTTAGGCTGAAGACAATTTTGGGAACTCCAGAGATGATCCTAATTATCTCCAGAGCTAAGCAAGACAGACACTACAGAACACTCCAACATTTTCAAGCATTGTTGGGGGATCTCTAGAGTTAAAGTAGAAGGAAAGGGAAGGTTGGTGATCGTGAAGACCTCTAGAGATATGTCCTAATAAGCTTTGGAAGTATCTCCAAACCTTTGGCAACTACATAGAGTCTCCGAAGTTGCATAGGGTCTCCGAAGTTGAACATAGTCTTTGGTAGCACTTAACTCCCAAAATCTATGGAGCTTCTAAGGAGCTATGGAGTTCCACAAATCAAGGCTAGAGTGTTTAAGAAGATAACTCTAGTGATCCAAAGGGGCATAATACACTTATATTTGATTTTCTATAAGTTAGATGACTTCTAATAGTTCGTTGTTTCTGAGAAGTTAAGTTCCTTTTTATTAGGGCCTCCACGACCTATTTTGTTAAAAGTCAAACTCTATATTTAAGGACACCTTCAATGTCACTTAATTCATTTTTAAGATTTACATTATTGTAAATTTAATAGGCAGTTGCATGTTTAAATTCTAGAATAATATATCTTTTATATCTCAAGTTGAATTGAGAGGAAAGATAGTTAACTCCAAAAATATGATATTGCTCCGATAGATATATATTGATGGAGATAATAGAATAACATATAGATTTTTAGCAAGTTTTTATATAATTTCATCTTTCAAAAGAAACATATACTTTTTGAATATAATATACTTCGGGTAGGAAAGATTAAGGAAAGTAGTTTTATTATAGTTTTGTTGATAACTGAGAGGGGGGGGTGAATCAGTTATCCTAATTATTTCTCTATCTGAACTTTCTTTTTAATTAATGCAGCATTGAATCAAACACAAAAAACATTACCATGAAATAAGAAACACATGACACAGTATTTTTGACGTGGAAACCCTGTTAAGGGAGAAAACCACGGGGTGATTAACCCAAAAATTATTCTCTGTTAGAAGAATAGGAAATTACAAAATGGCACTTGCCAATTAGGGCTCACTGCCCGAGCACACTGCTCACAAGAGGCTCACTGCCTACAATAAGACACACTGTCTACAAAGTGATAAGAATCACAGTCTTGAACTGATTGGAAGCATCTGCATATGCTGGAGTTTAGTTCCGGTTAGGCTCAGTACACTGATCTGCTGCACTTCATCTTTCCTCTGTTCTTTATTCTGCTATCCTTTCACATACTGGATCTTTCTTGCTACTTCTGTTCTATTCTGGACTTGTTCGCATATACACTCACACACACACACCTTTCACAACTAAATCCATCCTTTATATATGTCCGCACAAGTAATTTCATCACCTTTCTAGTCGGCATCCGGAACAGTTTAGTTTCTCACAAACTTGGTTCTGTCGGCTGAATCCTTGCTCACCAAGCAATGCGGATCAAGCATATACTTGTAGATATCATCAATCATGTCGGCCAAACACGATTCATGCCTTCACAACCTTTATCATTAACAGTAACACATCCGGAAAGTAGTCTGATACTCTGTCAGTCAGTTCTTCCTCTGTTTTCACTGTCTCTCAAGAATCCGGTACTCAACTATTCATATCTTTTTCCTTATCCATCACCGGAGGCTAAATCCTTGGAATATACCACTCAAGGTAGTCCTCTTGACTTCCCCAAATCCGCACTACATCAAGACACTTCCTCTGAGAGATCCGGATCAATCTGTCGGACCTTGCCACATGCTCTGTTCTTGTTCACCGGACCACAACAATCTTTATTCTGACTTCCGGTAGAGATACATTATGACTTGCGGATATGTGGGATGACCTTTGTTGCCATCAATGACAACAATCATGAATCCATATAGTGTCTCTTGCCAACAATCTCCCCCTTTGGCATTGATGGCAACACTTAGTGAAAAATGACTAAGTGTTTTCACTATGCTCCCCCTTTGCTGATGCTCTGTCTTTATATACAATTTCCGGAACTCCCCCTTAGTTGGATTCCTCATTTTTCACTGCTCCTCACTCCCCCTTTGACATCAATGGCAAAGGGTAGGGTCTGCACACCAAAATTTTCAAAAATTTTCTATATATAGCCACATATTTACATACTCACATATACTGAAGAATGTCTACAAAGGATGTCTGCAATTGGATCATTTCAGTGGCCCAACTTTGCTTCATTCTATCCAAAATTGAAATGTGACCACTCAACAAAAATGCAAAAGCTTCTGCCCGCCTGAGATCTGTCGGATCTTTTGTTTGGGCGGTGGTCTGAGCATCACTGATGGCCTCATGCATAGTTTCCAACTTAGGGATTATAATCCTTCTAAATTCTCCCATCCGGTTGGTGATGTTCTTCCTTTCCTTCTCAAGATTCTTTATTTCATTCAAGACTGCAATAGTCTGACATTCTTGATTTATTATAGAGGAAGAGAGAGGATCAAAACTTTGAGATAAGCTTTGAAGCTTGTCCTGTTCCTCTTTTATTTTCTTGTCAATTGCTGTTGTTGCCTTTGACCAGGATATACAAAATTTGTAGATGTCACCACCATCCTTAAGAGCATTCTCTAAGCTCTTTATTCCAATGCTCACAATCTTCCTATCTTTAGAGATTAATTCTAATATTTCTGAAAATCTCTTATCCAAAAATTCCTTCCGGACCTTTTCTTCAGCTGATTTTTCTAGAGAATCAAAATGTGTATCAACACTGCTGACTAAGGTTTTTAGATTACCGGAAGAGGAGGCTGTCGGATCTATCTGGATTGATGGCATAATCTTTACAAGTACTCCAGAAGCAGCCTCTATCAACTCACAGTCTTCCATATGAGACTTCAGGAGTTTTTCATTTGCCTTGGCATTTGCAAATGAAGCTATCTTCATTGTTTGTACCGGAGAGAGAGAGTCAAAGTCGAATGGGCCTTTTAGAAGCTCCGGTTCATCAATCTCTAAAGTTTCTTTGCTCAAAAATTGTTGAACAGTTTGTGCAGTGTCTCTTGCCGGAGACAGATGTTTCTTTTCTTCTGCAGTCTTGGAACTGTCAACCTCTTTGTCTTTCACCCCTGCTTCCTTCTCCTGTAATCCCTCTTCTTCTTTGGATCCGGAGACTGTAGGGGAAACTGGAGGAGAGATGTTTGTCTGTTCGGGGCCCACTTCTTCTGGAACAGATGATTCCGGATCTGCAGCTGTTTCTGTACCTAAGTCCTCTACAACAGGAAGATTGAACCTTTGGAAGGCCTTCCGGAGGATCTCTTCTGTCTCTTGTGCCACTTTGTCAGTCTCACCAAGCATGAGTTGATTCATCCTGGCTTTACTTCTGAACTCATCTTTGCAGTCCTTGAAGATTATGTTCATTGTCTTGGGATCAATTTGAGGATATAGCTGAATAGCTATCTGCTCCCAGATCTCAAGATCTTTTGCATGAGCATTGTTCTTTCTTACTTCCAATTCCTTTTCTAGGCTTTTAGGAATAAGAGATATGATCTCAATGAAAGCCTTATTATATATGTTCAGATATTTGATGGTGGCTTCCTGCAGAGTCTTTTGGTCAGCCTCACTGAAGTCATCATAAGATTCAGTCATTGGTTGAAGGTTTCCATCCACCGTGACCGACTTGATTACATTCTCTAGAGACAGAGTGGGCTTTTCAACAGATACCTCTGCCATTTCATCCTTGTCTTGGCCTGTGGAGGGTTTACCAGATCCTTTCCTCTTCTGCTTCTTTATTTCTTTTACACCCTCATCTGACTCTGTTTCCTCTTCATCCTTTTGGCTTTCATAAGCCCTTGTGGCTTTTGTCTTGGATCTTTTACCAGATGCCTGGACTTCCGGTTTTGAGCTTTTGGTTGTGGGAGGTGCAGATCTCTTTGATGATCTGGTCCGGGTGGGAGTTTCAACTGGAGCACTTTCTTTACTTTTCTCTTCTTCCTCAGCCTTCCTCCTCTTTTCCCGGCTGGCATCAAGTGCCTCTTTTGAGATGCCTAGGCCTTGAGCAATGTGCTCTACTTCTTTTCTCACCTTTCTCTTAATCTCAGGTTCCCTGAGTTCTACATGTATTTTTACACTCAGCTCCTCAAAGGTTCCAAACCTTTCTGCCTTGGGATCTTTGGGCTGACTTAGCATGTGTTGAACATGCAGCTCCACTATCTGTTCATCCACTTCATACCCCATGGGCATGATCCAGACAATCCTTGGCTCCACTGCCTCCATTAGGCACTGATCAGTGTCAACCATGAAGCACACTGAGTCTTTGTATTTTTCAACAAGAGACTGGGGAATTCTCTCTCTTGCTTGCATCATGCTCTGAAAGTTTTTGAAGTATCCCCATAGAGCTGTATTTCTTGCTTTTGCATCCCCAAGTCCATGCAAATAGTCTCTTATCTGGACTGCAACAGGTTTGTCACTCTCCCATACCCATCCACTTGATCCGGGCAGCTCATTCATGAAGTAGAAGAATAGACATACAATAAGAGTACCATACTTAAAGGAATTCTTCTTGTCCTTCTTGATTTTCTGTATATTTTCCATTAATTGGCTTAGCAGTAGTTCGCAGAGATCATATTCTGCATTCTTTCTTAGCATTTCTTAGGCTGTGTATACTGCAGTTCCGGATATAGAATTCTCCCTGCTGGAGTGATAGATCTTGTATCCTATTATCATGGATGCATACTTGATATTCGGATCCGAAATATCTTCAATGGTCATTGCCCTCTTATCAAATTTTGATCTGGTGGCCTCAGTTACAATGTTGTTCTTGACAGATTTGAGGATAGGTATCCCTCCGGAAGAGTATAGACCAGTTACTGCCCTAATTGCCTCTTTTGTGATCTTGCAGGGTCTATCCAGCCATAGAAATTTGTCATGCATCCTGCTCAGTACATACCGGACCCATTCATCTTCTTCAAAGCTGGGGAAATGAATAAATTGCTCAAATTGTTTCTTCTGGATACCCTTATACTCTGGTTTAAGCTCAAAAGCATTGTCTATCAGTTGCTTGTGATAGAGGTCTCTTAATTTGAATTCCCCAAATTCCTCAATGCTTGCATGTATGTAAACCCTAATGTCTTTAGTATGTAAAACTCCGTGAGGAACACTAGAGAAGGCTCCTAGTGGATCTACCTCCAATGATTTGTAAGGATGTTTCTTGAAAGTGGGGCGAGGTCTATCAGAGATCTTAACTATATTTGGAGTAGCCATTCTTCAAGGATTTATAGTGAGATAATGAAAAATGGAGAATACCTTATGCGTCTTCGGTTGGCACAGAGTGGTTGGATTGATTTCTTTATGCAATGACTTCGGCAGGAGATCCTTGGTGTGCTTGATGAATCTTGTTGCAGAGCTCCACTTTTCGCTTCTTCTTGAGTGCAGAATGAGCAAATGACTTTTGAGAAATCCCTTATATTGCTCTGCAAACCCTAATATCTGTCTGCAATAAATGCTTCACCTGCATTATTCCGGTTTGCCCTGTCTGGATAGCTTGGAGTATCCTGGATTAGTCCTGATCAGTGAATATCATCCGGATCTTTAAATCATGAATAAATCGAGGAAACATATTACAAGAGCATCCCAAACACTCTGTCCAATCCGCAGAACAAGATAGTGTACTTCCGGATCTCTCCGGACCTTTTTGTAATCCTTTGTCATACCGGAGCCTCTCCCTGAACAGGTCTTACTTGATCGATCACAACTTCTTCATAACTCCATGCGGACCTCTGAAAACTTGACTGAAGCATCTCAAGACTCATATCTACAAACCCTTTAATCCGCATCTTGTGCCACATCCGGCACCACTTGTTTGGCTGGGGAAACAGGATTTTCTTTGAGTCTCCCCCTGAGCCTGAGCTCACCTTTTAATTTCTGGAAGAAATATCAGCACCAGAGTCTGGTGCGGATCCAACCTCTACATTCTCTGAACTTTTCTTCACCCAAATCTTGCTCATCTGATTCCTAACTTCATCCGCATTCATCTTTTGTTTTCCCTTGTCTTGATTCTGATTATACACTAGACTTCTTTTGTCCTGATTCTTATTTCTGCAGACTTTAGCATTATGACCGGACCTATTGCAGATTTGGCAAATAACATTTCTTTGCATATTTGACTGATATCCCCTTGATCTGCATTGATTAGCCATATGACCTACTCTATTGCATGTAAAGCATCTACCTTTGAATGATTTGTTTACTTGCATAATTCTGCATTCATGGGATTTGTGTCCATACCTTTTGCAGTTGAAGCACTGTCCGGAGAAGGATGAATTAATCTGATTCATTCTCATTTTGCACTGATTAGCTTTGTGACCAAAGTGGTTGCAGCTATGGCAGTATCCATTGAAGGATGGATATCTTTGAGCATTTGGCTGTCTTACCGGAGGTCTTCTAGGCCTGCTCCTTGGATTTTCCGATCCAAGATTCTTTTGACCGGATCCGGAGCTTTCTCCTTTCTCATATCCCAAACCATACTTGTCATCTGTCCTCTTTTGACTTCCAAGAAGAACTTCAAGTTGAGCAGAACTTATCTTGAATTTCTCTTTATATTCATTTGCTATTTGAAGGTCTCTTTTGAGAGAGGCAATTTGATCCTCAAGTTTTTCTTCATTATCTTTGGCATCTTCAAGATCAGATTCAAGATGTCTGATAATCCTGTCCATCTGGTGGCATTCTTCTGATTTCTCTTTAAGAGATTGTCTTAGATTGTCTTCAGCCTTTCTTTTTTCTTCAATCTCTTGAGTAAACTTTATAGTTCCTGATTCCATTTCATGTCTTAACATAATGACTTCTTTTGATAACTTTTCACATAACTTGGTTTGCTCAGTCAATTCTTCATTTGTATTGCTTTCTTCACTTTGTCTTGCCAATTGTTGGAGCAGCTCCTTTCTCTTTTTCATAGAGAGACTTAATTTGTCTTTTAATTCCCTCATGAATTCATCAGCCTGTTTGAGTCTTTCTTTTAATTCATTGACTTCAGAATTTGACTGTTCAAGATCCTCAAGGGCAGTTTTGAGTTGTTCCCTTAAACCATATGCATCCATTTGAATTCCCAGATCTTCCTCAAGCTGTTAAGCTCTATTAGGAGGAACCTTGCTCTGATACCAATTGTTGATAACTGAGAGGGGGGGGTGAATCAGTTATCCTAATTATTTCTCTATCTGAACTTTCTTTTTAATTAATGCAGCATTGAATCAAACACAAAAAACATTACCATGAAATAAGAAACACATGACATAGTATTTTTGATGTGGAAACCCTGTTAAGGGAGAAAACCACGGGGTGATTAACCCAAAAATTATTCTCTGTTAGAAGAATAGGAAATTACAAAATGGCACTTGCCAATTAGGGCTCACTGCCCGAGCACACTGCTCACAAGAGGCTCACTGCCTACAATAAGACACACTGTCTACAAAGTGATAAGAATCACAGTCTTGAACTGATTGGAAGCATCTGCATATGCTGGAGTTCAGTTCCGGTTAGGCTCAGTACACTGATCTGCTGCACTTCATCTTTCCTCTGTTCTTTATTCTGCTATCCTTTCACATACCGGATCTTTCTTGCTACTTCTGTTCTATTCTGGACTTGTTCGCATATACACTCACACACACACACACCTTTCACAACTAAATCCATCCTTTATATATGTCCGCACAAGTAATTTCATCACCTTTCTAGTCGGCATCCGGAACAGTTTAGTTTCTCACAAACTTGGTTCTGTCGGCTGAATCCTTGCTCACCAAGCAATGCGGATCAAGCATATACTTGTAGATATCATCAATCATGTCAGCCAAACATGATTCATGCCTTCACAACCTTTATCATTAAAAGTAACACATCCGGAAAGTAGTCTGATACTCTGTCAGTCAGTTCTTCCTCTGTTTTCACTATCTCTCAGGAATCCGGTACTCAACTATTCATATCTTTTTCCTTATCCATCACCGGAGGCTAAATCCTTGGAATATACCACTCAAGGTAGTCCTCTTGACTTCCCCAAATCCGCACTGCACCAAGACACTTCCTCTGAGAGATCTGGATCAATCTGTCGGACCTTGCCACATGCTCTGTTCTTGTTCACCGGACCACAACAATCTTTATTCTGACTTCCGGTAGAGATACATTATGACTTGCGGATATGTGGGATGACCTTTGTTGCCATCAATGACAACAATCATGAATCCATATAGTGTCTCTTGCCAACAAGTTTTACTCTGAAATCTTTGTTTATCCTTTAGTTTTGAAGGTGTGTAGAAAGGACCCACTCCCACCAATAGATAGGAGGCTAGTATGTTCTCTACTTTATCATATTATTTTAGCTTTCTCAAATATAGTCTTTTCCTATTTTCATGAAATAGATCAATTCCTATTAAAGCAATCTTGTTTCTCATTTAATGAATGTTTATCTTTTTGTGAATCAGAGAAAATATTTTAGTATAGTACTATTTCAACTATTAGATCAAGTTTTCCTTTCAAGCAAGTAATTAGAATCATGAGTTTGATTAATTAGGTAAGTTCAATTTAGTATATTAGTTAGGGACTATTGGTTATCAATTTTCTATTGCAAACAACCATGGACACAAGCCTAGATTTGACACATAAAATATGATTGTATGCCAAGGTACAGTGACCCTTGTCACATAGTATACTAAAAATTCTCTCTAGTGCCTATTCAAAACATAAAATATGATTTTGTATACAAAAGTTATGAACAATTAATTGTTCCAGAGAAATGCCTAGATTCAATCACCAAATTATAACACAAGAAACCAAATCTAATGACCAAACCTATAACACTATATAGTTATCATAGAGACACTTCTAATTCCTATAGAAAGTTAAAAATCCAATAGCATGGGTGAAAATTATGCCCTTCAGAAGAAAATGCCCTCCAAGGGCTAAAAACTATTCGTTGGGAACTTGTCCATACAGTTGATGCCATACTAACATAATCACTTATGTTAGTGGTGGTAACTAGGTGGAACAAGGGTGGTCAAGACACTCTAGGAAATTCTTGGACTGAAGTTGAGTAGTGTGTAGGTGGAGCTTAGGTGGTGGACCCAAGACAAGTTTAAGTCTGCTTAATTTTCCAATTTAAAAACTTTGTTCATAGAGCCTGATTAGTTTATTAAATGCATTTAAATGTTTTTTTTTTTTTTTTGCCCACTGGTGGTTTTCCATATAGATGGGTTGACTGAGGTCTAAGCCTCACTACCCGCATGGCCTATGAGCTAGCCAAGAGGGTCAATTGTACACTTGTCACTGTTGACGGTACTTCATCCACCATTAAACCACACTATCACCTAGGTATTGTCCAGATACTAATTTTTTTCTTCTAATAATTGAACCTAAAGATACCATTGAATATATTCTCTTGTCTACAAACTATGACTTCTACCTTTTTTTACTATACTTATCCACACGATCATATGGATTCATACAAAAGATTCATACTTATCCTTGATCTAGAATAATTTTGGCAAATGTGACCAACTTAATAATCAAAATCTAATTTTGGAATTTTAGACACTATAATGAGATATACAGATTCAATACAATAACTAAAAAATCTAGGAAGAAAGATTATCTTGATTGCCTCTACTTAGAGCCAATTTTTCTTTACATACTAAAGCATAAATAGAAATGACCCCAAAATGTCTTCCAATGGTTCAACATCTTTTTTTGTGTCATCCTAAAACTTCATCCTACACTTCCATAGATTTACAATATTCTTGACACTTCTTTAAGGAATTTTCTTTCACTTAATCCCATGAATGAATAGAGTGGTAATCATAATATTGTAGGAAATAGATTGATTTTTTGAGTATCAAAGTGGTAATCATAATTGTGGCACAAAACATCAAGCTCAAACAAAAATATATTTGGTTCCCCTATTGAAATTCCATGAAAAATGTGGAAGAGCATAGTGTGGATTTTTTTTCATGGGGACTTCTCCTTTAAGAAAGTCAATGGGAAATCCAAATGCAATAGAAAATTATTAGCCAATGCACATCCTTCCTCATTATTTTCTGCTAAATTGAGCCTATGTGTACTAATTTTAAATATTGTTCAATTTTAACTTTTTATTTCTCGAAAGATATTGGTTAGGTAGATGCTATGTTAATCCAAGAATTGGTTCCCCTATTAAAATTCCATGAAAAATGTGGAAGAGCATAATGTGGAATTTTTTTCATGGGGACTTCTCCTTTAAGAAAGTCAATTGGAAATCCAAATGCATTAGAAAATTATTAGCCAATGTACATCCTTCCTCATTATTTTCTGGTAAATTGAGCTTATGTGTACTAATTTTAAATATTGTTCAATTTTAATTTTTAATTTCTCCAAAGATATTGGTTAGGTAGATGTTATGCTAATCTAAAAATGTACACTTGTGATTGTGTCTGATAAAAGTATATGCAAAAGAGTTGAAAATAACTGAATTAGGTACCTACCATGGATTCAAGTTTTATTTTTTTGAAGATGACAAAAGGTTCCCTAATACAAACATAATTCAATTGATACAAGTAAACTAGTTTCTCTACAATTAAATAATAATGCATAGATAGATTTTTTGTAAATGAATAAAAATGTAAGAATAACTTATCTTGAACAAGAAGGGGCATGGGAAAGGCTCAAGAAAGGGAATAAGGGTGGTGGTCCTACTATAGATTAGAAGATATAACACCCATGGCAATACTATTAGAGGTGTGAGTGGAAAAACATGTGAACTCTTCAAGGAAGGTTTCTTGAGAATGGAGCTGGAAGCAACATAAATTTTTCATAATTTGTGGGTCTTATGCCCTTAGGTGTTCTATTCTATTCTTGCTTATTTATTTCTTTTTTAGTTTTTTTCATTGTTGTTCTACTTGGTAGCTCTTTGGTCCTTGTGACAACTTGCTGGTTGTGTTTTGATTGTAATTTTGTAAAGGGTTTATGTTCCCTTCAAAATCAACTTATCCTAATCCAAACAATGTAGGAATAACTTTATTCCAAGTAGCTAATTTCACACAATAATTGGAAAACACTAAATTATAATAATTATAATTAAATTACATGAAGGATGACAACAAACAATGAGGATTACAAATAAAATAGTTTTTGAAATAGATGAATGTGTGGGTCCTTTCTCTTTTCTTACTGTGGTAACTTAGAAAAACACTTTTTTAAATCAATAGTGACATACTTTTGTATTAATAAGTTATATTGTAAATCTACACTATATTAATCTCTCTATATCATCAACTACACTACCCCTATATTTATAGAAAATAATGTAAACAAACAATGATTCAATAAGTAGTACAATTCTAAAAAATTAAATGCATCCAAAGGATTGACTTTTGAAAATAAACATAAGATACTATATTTTATTATCCTCTATTCTTGCATATTGGCTTTGCCAATGGTATTTTTGATTGGCTGTCTAGTAGTTAAATTTAATTGATATTATACAACTTCCTATAGATATTTTTGAAATACATATTTCACGTAATATGTGGATGGCTTCACTAATCCCTTGCTTCTTTGACACATGATCTTGTATTAGCAAAAATATTATAGGCCAACATTCAACAAAATCACATAGTTAAGATTAAATTTTATAACAAAATCTTGTTTTTCCTACCACTTATCACTATAATCATAATTAAACAATTATAACACTATTAAGTAATCCTAGTGGTAGAGTCATAACTATGAGTGTGTGAAAAAAAAAAATAGGGTAGAGAAAATTAGGGAATACTATAAGACTCATCAACTTGCCCTATGTTATCTACCTACCATTTACACATCTTTCTATACATACCACTTATTCCCTTTCCCATAATCGAACACCACTATACACTCACCTTATCAATTAATTTACTATTCTCATGCTTGCACTTATTCCAAGGCACACGTGCTATCCATTGCCATCTAGCCCTTCTTCTATCTTGGAACTAGTTTGTGGTCCTAGGGAGGTCCTTACCGCTATAAACTCATTTTTTCCTAATCCAAATTTGTAAATTCAAAATTTGTTCAAATTTAAACCTTTACCTTTCTAAGCTAGGGCAAAGTAAATGTAAGTTTGTGTTACATGTTTCTGTGTCATTGTATTTAAAAGCCAATTTGACCATACGTGCATGCATTATAATTATTTGCACTAGCTCAACATCATCCCATCTCACACCATGTGATTCCATTACATGTTCACACATTCCTAGGATGCATCCTACCTAGATGAACTAGTATTATAGACTCATGCACATCTCCATAAGTGCTCACTACACTAGCTTTGCACTACTTGGTGCAAGTTAGGCATGCATAGACTCCATATCTATACTGTGCAATATCATGGCCATACACCATCTATCAACTTTGCATCACTCGCTTCTACAATAACTTTGCCAACTCCTCCAACACACATCTCAGCATTGTACATGACCTTGCACATTGGCACACATATGTCCACTCAGTTGCAACTAGTTCCACACCATACACGTCGAACACACAATCACACATTTTACCACATGAACATGCCTGTTCGACACCTGACATCACCAAATTCAAGATATCTTAATTTCTTGAAGCAAATTATCTTGATTCCTAGGTGAATTACCTATATACTAACTACTCTCCCAAATTTTGAGATATATCAAATTAAGAACTATAATAAAAAATTATTCCATTCTCCATTTATCAAATTAAATACATTTGTATTCTTTATATTTCTACCATATGGTTATGTCAGATTATAATACTGCACCTGTCATCTATTTACGTAGGCTGGCTTATGCTTATTGATAAGCCTAGGTTACATTAAGGAAAGTTTATTTTCCTCCACGAATATTCACTTAGAAGATTTCGTTTCACCAAATAGTCACTCATCTTGCCCGATTTGGCTAATTTGTAACGAATTCTAGATTCACAATCATTTGGTCTGCCTTGTGTTCTGAATGAATAACAGGTTACAGGTAGGTCACGAGAATTGCATCTGTTTGGCAGTTGGAATAATAGTAAATAAAATGCAGCGAATAACGATTTCTCTTCATGAATATATTGGCCTTCTCTACCAGGTGCTGTTAAATGCTTTTTTCCATGGCGTCCGTACGGATTATAGCATTCATTTTAGGAATTATACTGGCATGTTCTATTTTGGTAGATGGCCAACAGTATTGTAACAATACAATGGCGGATCTTAGCAATTGCCTTGCATTAGTATCAGATTATGCACCCATACCCTCTGGCAGCTGTTGCGCTATTTTTGTAGAAGCTGCTGAGACGTGCCTCTGCAATGCCCTTGATGTCGTTGTACAGTTGCCTCCAAAATGCAATCTTCCTATTATCAACTGTAACGATTTATTTTTTATTTCTTTTAACAATTTGCTGATTAAATTTTAGAAACTTGTTCATTTTTAACATTCTTCTTTAATTCCATTTAAACTCTTACGGTTTTATATGTTGCAGGTTTATGATTCTGTTATGGAGAGTAACGAAGAGACAGAACATCCTAGACAAGAACACTTATTAGCATTGATTGAATAAATCAATCAAAATTAGAGTTGTGTGAAATTAATATATCTCAAATGAAAGTGAGTTGTGAAATACTCTTCTTGTTCAATAAGAATTTAACTTTTAGTCTAACACTATGGTGGAATATCTATACTAAGTATATCGACTGTGTTAATGTTTTTCAACTTAAATGAGAAAAGCAGTAGCTTTTCTACATTTCTTAATGTTAATATATTTACAGTGATTTCTATTCTCCGTCAATCTGGATAGAATTCTACCTTAAAATAAATAGAAGCAGAAAATTCCGATCATGCATACCAAAAGCAATGCATTTAACACTATCAAAGAAAATAAATGTGGGCTCAATATTTAGGACTATAATAGTGTTGGCAGAAAACAGGGGGAGAGCAGGGGAGGCAGGACAAAGGCCACCAGAAAAATACAAAAAAAACAAAACCCAATGCTACGGCAATGTGTATGATGGACAGCAATATATAAATACACAGAAAGATAAGAGAGATGACAGCAATATATCTTTATATATATTCCTTTGAGGTTACATACAAAACTTCTTACAATTTACAGTGTAGAGCTGCTGCTCTGTTTTCATACTCTGCCCCAAACTCTGGAGCTGCACAATAAGACAAGTCTGGAGCTGCTGTCCAGAATCTCCGTAGCTGTATGTGTCTCTATTGCTGCTGCACATAGAAACCTTCTATTCTCTCTGCTGTTCACCACAAAACATTCTCTCTTCTATTCTCTCTGTCTGTTGTTCTTTGCAAGAACATTTTCATTCTTCTACTGCTGCAGGTTCAACTCTTCCGTCCTCTCTATCTACTATCGACAACTCATTTCCCTCCTTTTGTCTCTTCTACATACCCAGCAAAAAGGGCACTCAAACACACTTGAATTTCAAACTTACCTACCTCATTAACTTCTGGCAGGCCAACGGTGCTGGGGAGATTTGAGGGGATCCCAATCCTGACGCGGGGGCTGACAGCATTAAATGAACACTGACGGAGGATTAAATTTCCAACACTCCCCCTTAATATGAAGTCAGGTGTTAATTTGCAATCTTCATTTCGAAATTGATCTCCAGAGCTCTTTCTACCACTTTTCATCATCTCCGAAGCTGCCCTCTGCATCTCTGGAGCTCCCTGTCTGCATCTCCAGAGCTGACTTCCTATAACTCCGAAGTTCCTTTTCTGCATCTCCAGAGCATCTCCGGAGCTGCACATACATTCCAGAGTTGAATCTCTAGAGTTCTCCTGCTGTCTTTCCGGATCTGAACCTCCAGAGCTATCCACAATGCCGAGCCTATCCCTTAGGTGTTCAAATGAATCTTTTGGCAATGCTTTTGTGAAAATGTCAGCGAGTTACTGCTCGGATCCGCAATACTGCATCTTAATTTCTTCTCATTCTACCAACTCCCTAATGAAGTGATAGTGGATCTCAATGTGCTTGCTTCGTCCATGGAAGACTTGATTCTTTGTCAGGGCTATTGATGAAACATTGTCACAATGAATGGTTGTACCATCTTCTTGTTGCTCATACAAGTCTGCAAGGATCCTCCTCAACCAAATAGCCTGACAAGCTGCTGCATTTGCTGTAATGTACTCAGCTTCTGCTGTAGAGAGAGAAACAATGGGCTGCTTCTTAGATGCCCATGATATCACGCGTGAACCCATGTGAAATACATAGCTAGATGTGCTCTTCCGGTCATCAACATTTCCTGCCCAATCACTGTCCATGAAACCAGCCAACTTAAACTCATCAGAAACATCATACAAAATGCCATAACCTATTGTGCCATTGACATACCTCAGGATCCTCTTTCCTACTTGCCAATGTGTGTCCTTAGGCTTCTCCATGAACTTAGAAATCTGGCTTACAACATACATCAAATCAGGCCTAGTTGCTATCAAGTACATGAGGCTTCCAACCATGCTCTTATAGAAGGTTGGGTTTACTTCCCTGATTTATTTTTCAAGAAATAAATCTAGATTTTTCTGCTGTAATCATCAATGAAGGTCATGAAATATACATTCCCACCTAATGTGGGAGTTTTTATAGGGCCACATAAATCTGAATGCACCAACTCCAATGGTGCTCTTGCCCTTCTTGAATACCCTGATTGAAAGGGTTGTCTATGCTACTTTCCTAAAATATAGGCTTCACATTTGCCATCGGGCTCTACAATATTTGGTAGCCCTCTAACCATGCCTTTCCTAGACAGTAAACTCAAACCAGAAAAGCTTAAGTGCCCATACCTTAAATGCCAGAGTTTGGATGGGTCTTTGATGACTATCCTGAAGGCGGTTTGCTGTCCCACTGCTATGAGCCCCGGAGATAGTGCAGGAAACTACACTAGAGATAGCACCGGAGTTAGTGCCAGAGATGGCGCCGGAGTCACTGACAGAGGAAACATTCTATTTCTCGTGATCTGCACTACTGCAATCACTTTCTTGTTGCCTCCTCTATCAAATATGGTGCACCCTCCATTTTCTATTAGGATTCTATAACCATTTTGGACTATCTGTCCAATGCTCAATAGGTTATGCTTTATGCCAGGGGCATAATAGACATCCTGGATCTGTATTTTCTCACCTTGCTTGCTAAGGACTGTGATGATGCCTCTTCCTATGACAGGAACCTTTTGGCTGTTCCCCATCATGATTTTAGACTTGACACTTCTGTCAATGGAGGCAAACAAGTTTTCATTACCACTTATGTGGTTGCTACACCTACTGTCCAAATACTAGACTTCAAGGCTGCTCTTCTCAGTAAGGTTGCACACTATAAATACCTTGGACTATTTCTCATTTTCTACATTAGCATTTTGGCCTCCATGGTCTTGTTGTTTCTTTCTACACTCACTAGCATAATGACCAAACTTATGATAGTAATAGCATTGAATATTACTTTTGTCATACCTCTGATTAGAACTGCTATTCTTCTTCGTTCCTTGATAGCTTGGCTATGAGTAGCTTGCCTCTTCTTAGCTATTTGAAACTCCTCTTCTGGAGTTGCTTCTTCCTCTACCTCTTTGACCTTTACCTCTGCTATTTCTTCCTCTTCCTCGACCTCTTGCGTTGGTTTGAGCCTTGAAGGCTTGCTCAAGGCAAGGAGCAGATCTACTCAACCGCTGCTCATGGCTTTGTAGAGAGCCCATCAACTCATCCACTATCATCTTGGACAAATCCTTTGTCTCCTCAATGGTTATGACAATAGGGTCAAATCTAGAAGGTAGGCTCCTTAGGATTTTCTCAACAATCCTTTGATCATCCATGGTTTCTCCATTTATCCTTAGCTGATTTAGTATGGTAGAAACCCTGGTGTGAAAGTCTGAAATAGAATCACTCTCCTTCATCTAAAGCATCTCAAAATCTCTTCTAAACAGCTGGAGCTTAACTGACCTCACTTTGTCAGTTCCCTTGTAGTTGTTGTGCAATATTTCCCATGCCTACTTCGAGTAGTTTGCTGCTGTAATGCGGGGGAAAATAGCCTCTGTCAAGGCTGCCTCAACTAGACTGAGGGCTTTTGCATCTTTCATCCTAGATTCCTTCAACTAGTTTCTTTGAGCATTCGTTAGGGCTGCATAGGCTGCTGGGTCTGTGGTGTTTGTGAACCCATTTGTGACCAAATCCCATAGGTCATTCGCAACCAAAATGGTCTTCATCTTCTTAGACCAAATATCATAGTTCTACCCATCAAATGTAGGTGGCTGCTGCCATCCTTTACTGTCCCCACCTGCCATGCTTCTCAAAACTGAGAAGGCTAAGAATGCTTAGACAAACTAGGGCTTATAGAATACCCACACAAACTTGACTGCCCAAAAAAATAGGGATCTGATACCACTTATTGGCAGAAAACAGGGGGAGACCAGGGGAGGCAGGACAAAGGCCACCAGAAAAATACAAAAAAAAAAAAAACCCAATGCTACAGCAATGTGTATGATGGACAGCAATATATAAATACATAGAAAGATAAGAGAGATGACAGCAATATATCTTTATATATATTCCTTTAAGGTTACATACAAAACTTCTTACAATTTACAGTGTAGAGCTACTGCTCTGTTTTCATACTCTGCCCCAAACACTGGAGCTGTACAATAAGACAAGTCTAGAGCTGCTGTCCAGAATCTTCGTAGCTATATGTGTCTCTGTTGCTGCTGCACACAAAAACCTTCTATTCTCTCTTCTGTTCTCTCTGTCTGCTATTCTCTACAAGAACATTCTCATTCCTCTGCTGCCTTAGGTTCAACTCTTCCATCCTCTCTATCTGCTATCAACAACTCATTTCCCTCCTTTTGTGTCTTCTACATGCCCAACAAAAAGGGCACTCAAACACACTTAAATTTCAAACTTACCTACCTCATTAACTTCTGGTAGGCCAATGGTGCTGGGGAGATTTGAGGGGATCCCAATCCTGATGCGGGGGCTAATAGCATTAAATGAACACTAACAGAGGATTAAATTTCCAACAAATAGCACCACATAAACGAGTTAGCAGCACTATTTAATAAATACGAGATAAATATTTAATATACAACTACTAATGAGAAGTTGGTTGTTCTGCAGATTTTTTATTAAGTAAATATAAAGATATTAATCACACAAAATGTAGTAAACTATTGACCCCAAAGCTCAGCATCTCAAAGTTTAAATCATACAAAGTACTTCCAACAAAATTCAGCCTAAAATGCAATACCACATGATACCAAATGCTTCCAAAAGATTGAGAAATATTAATTTTACAAAGAAAGAATTTCAATCGCATTCATTGACAATGTAATTGTAAAATTTGGCAAAATTTCTTAATATTTTCTAGGTAATCCAAATCTGGGACTGAAATATGATATCAAACTAAACTAGTTAAAGCATTAAAAAATATAAAACAAAAAGTGTTATGCCCAATGTGTCTATGCTCAACAATGAACTCGACAAAATCTGAGCAATTAAAATCTATCCTACAACTAAATAATTACAGTTATAATTCTCTCACAAATTCTGTAGACATAAGATGTTTTGTGTTACAGAAAGTTTCATCATAAATAATCGGTGGTCTAATACGATGAGAATCGTAGAAATTCTTCCTTAATCCTTCCTGTATCTTCATCTTCATATTCTTCATTCTGGTCGCATTTCAATGAAAAAATTAGACAAATACCTTGGTAAATATCCTTTGAAATAGATGAATTTAAATAGTTAAATGCTTAATGAACTAAATGAACCTGTAACGACGCCTTGTTCAGACTACATCGTAATAAGCTTAGTCTATGAAATTGACAATTTAGAAGCACACGAGAAAGGAAGTGTGGATATAATCATTTATAACAGTACTTAAAACAACGATCGAAATCTTTAAGCTGTGAAAGCAATTTCAAAACATATATTTGTTTAGCATATTTGATTTTTATTTTGTTTAAAAGAGAAAAGAGTGGTAAACCACCTAGACCAAGAATTATATTAATTAAAACTAAACACAGGAAAATGGAAGGCAAAAGCCTCAACCCATATGTCATACAATAAAGCCAGCTAAACATAACTGTTGGCGATTAACACATCACCAAAAAAAAGATCTGTCAACAGTCACTATCCTTCCGTTGAATGGTAAATGAGGCACGGTTTGGGGAAAGTCATACACTGTTGCAGCCTCCTACCGCTAAGATGACCAATCCCTCATTAGAGCTGTGACCTATTCAGGAGAAACCTGTCAAAGCTGTAGGACCATCAAGGAGCCCATACTGCGAGCATAGAAGGGAGATAATGCCACCTGGGCTATCCAACAAGCCCACTCAAAGTCCATGATGGCCTCCAAGGCCTTCCACATCATATTTTAGAGTGTCCACCAGCTAACACGGCAAATCTCATTGACCTAGGAAGAAGACCTCCATGTCCGATAATTGATCAATAGCCAAGTTGGCTAAGGTGTCTGCCACCCGATTTCCCTCTCTATAAGTATGTGAAATAAGGTAGTTATCAAAAGTTGCTAAGGAAGAGATAGCCTGCTGCAGGATGTAATTGACTTTCCAATTATCGGAATCCTTGGACTTCAATGCATTAATAATTATAAGTGAGTCCCCCTTGATCCAGATGTCTTTAATAATTAAAGCAATGGCCAGATGAATGCCATGTACCAGAGCCTAGACTTCGGCTTCATTGTTTGTTTCTTTGTTTATTTTTTGATGCCTTCACTACCACAGGGGAACCATCCTCCCTCCTAATGATACAACCTATCCCAGAGGGGCCTAGGTTGCCTCTACTTGCCCCATCAAGATTTAACTTAAAGGAGTGGCAGGTAGGGGGGATCCATTTGATGATATTTATATCTGGAGGTCTATCCTTTTTAAAGCCTTTAACTCTATCTCTGATCAATTTGAGGGAGCTCCAATTCCGTGTCACCTCATCATCCCATTTAGACCAACCATCCGTCTTAGTAGATTTCTTAGAAATCTTGGCCTTGGCAACTTCTACAATGGCTTCCTCTAATTTGACACACAAAAGAGCCTACTTCCTAAAAATTCTAAAATTCCTCTCTCTCCATAGATGCCAGGCTATTAGAGAAGGTCCTATCTCCCAAACACATGCAAAGTAGTAGTTTGGAAAAAGAATAGACCAGCTAGTAAACATGGACAGTAGTGTTTCAGGCAAAGGAGAGAACCAATTCAGTTTTTGCATGAACCACATCCAAAAATTTCTACTAAAATTACAATGGAGGAGGAGATGATCCATAGATTCTTCACTTTCACCACAAAGGACACAAGAGACATTCGCTCCCAGACCTAACCTCCTCAATCTGTCCCCCATTAAAATTTTCCTGTGTAGTGCTAGCCTAGAGAAGGATCCCACTTTGGGAAGAACTACATCACTCTAGCATAAGATAGACGACCATCCTGTCTTCCTCTTTTATAATTCAGCATCATAACCTTTTTTAATTGTCTACCTACCAGACTTTGAACCTAGCCAGATTAGTTCATCCTCCCGGTTAGAGTAAACAACAATTCTCCTGGCAAGGACTTTTTTCAAAAAAAAATTCTAATCCTGGGGAATGTCATAGTCCCTAGTACTTCACCATGACAAAGAAAAGGAATTAGATCTCTCTATCAAGCACCAGTAATCCTTTACCTTGCATCCCCAATGCTCTTTTAGGTAAGACTTGGCTTCTCTCAGCTCGACCCAATCAGAGAACTTTGGCTGATCACACCACGAGTCCTCCCAAAAGTCAGCATTTTTTGCATTATGAATAAACCAAGACAACTTAGTTAAGATGAAATCTCTACTCCTCAAAATGAAGTTCTAGATTGTAGATCCCCTTGGGGGATTTTTAATTATGAAGATTCTCTCTTTCTCAGCTAAATCCAAGTATTTATCTCTCATCATTCTGACCCATTTAGCTTCCATTTTTTTGTACATTCCCCATACTAGCTTGGCTCCCAAAGCCTGATTGTGAATATTTAAGTCAAGCACTCCAGTTCCTCCCATTTATTTAGGCTTACACACTTTATCCCAGGCCATAAGATGTATTTTCTTTCCTTTAGATGAGCCTTGCCAAAGAAACTTCTTACAAATTTTCTCAATCTCCATAGACACCCCTTTAGGCATTTGGAGGATGGACATCATGAAAGTTGGAACCACTGTCAAGACTGCTTTAATCATTGTAATCCTATCAACTAGTGATAACCAACATCTCTTCCATCAAGAAATTTTAGCATGTAAATTATTTAACACATCCTTCCACAGATTATTCTTATACCTCCCACTGAAGATGGGGATACCTAAATATTTACTAGGGAGGGATTCAGTCTTGAAGTGGAACATATTAGCAATAACAGATTGTGCCCTTGAATCTACATTGAAGAAGTAGACCATAGACTTGCTATAGTTGATCAGTTGGCCAGAACTCTTACAATACCTATCTAGGACAAACCTAATTGGTTGAGCTTTTGTCACCATAGCTAAGCCAAAAAGAATTGTATCATCTGTGAAGAGTGCATAGGTGATGGAGTTTTGAAAACATTGAGGCTTGATGCCTATCTAATCTCCCATCCTATAGGCATTTCTGACTGCCCAAGTAAAAGCTTCTGACATCAAAATGGAAAGATAAGGGGAAATGCGATCCCCTTGTCTTAATCCTCTTCAGGGTTCGAAAGATTCTCACTCCACACCATTGACCAAAACTAAAATTTGAATCTTGAGATAAAGGACCAGATCCACTTACAGAAATCTTTGGAGAAGTCTAGCCTATCAAGGATGGCCATGAGGAAATGCCAATCCACTCTATCATATGCCTTAGCCATATCTAGCTTAAGAATCATGGCTAGGTCTAACCCTTTATTAACAGAATGAATGATCTCATGGGTTAAAATTGCACCTTCATTTGTTTCTTTACCTAGAATGAAACCTCCCTGCTCCTCTGAGATGATTTCTATTAAGAATGAGGCTAGCCTCAAGGCCACTACTTTGGAGATGATCTTGTAAATATAATTGCAAAGAGAAATAGGTCTAAACTCTGAACTTCTGGGCGTCTTTCAACTTTGGAATGCGCATAAGACATGTAGTCTTCATTTCCTTGAGTACATTCTTGTACTTCCTAGATTCTTCTATAGCCAAATAGATTTCCTTTCCTACTGTATCCCAACAGTTTTGGAAAAAGTGACCAATCCAACCATCTAGACCTGAAGCTTTTTCCCCAGGCATAGAAAAAACTGTTGCCTTAACTTCCTCATGCATGAAAACCTTCATCAATTCCATATTGTGATGATCTGAAACCAAGGATGGGACAAAAGAGAGGACCGTCCCCCCATCACCTACGCCAATATCCTTTGAAAGCAAATCTTTAAAGAATTTTCTTGCTTATTTTTTAAGGTCCTCCTGATTTGTCAGCAAAGACCCATTTGAACATTCACTTGAACTTATACGATTGGATGATCTTTTGACTTTGGAGGCTATATGGAAGAAAGAAGTATTTTTGTCACCCTCCTTTAACCAGTACTCTCTAGACCTTTTTCTCCAAAAAATTTCCTCCCTCCTTAATATCTCTTCCAACTCCAATTTTAGATTCTTTTCTAAGAGGAATGAAGCTGCATGCATACCTTCTTTTATCACTTTCTCCCTAAGCTGCAACAAATCCTACAAAAGTCTAACCTTTTCTTGAAAAATATTTTTAAAATGGATTCTATTCCAACTCATCACTTTACTCTAGAGGAATTTTAGCTTAGAGATTAACTGAAACATATGTGAACCTTTGACGAAGGGGACCTCCTTCCACTAATTATCACTCATTTGGAGAAAAGAAGGGTCTCTAAACCACATTGATTTAAACTTAAACTTTTTCCTACCAAGACAGATATCCATACCTAGTCTTAATCTAATAGGAAAATGGTCAAAGCTAGCCAATGAGAGAATATCCGATTCCAGATTGAGCCCATCATCAAAGAAGCACTCAGGTGATAATAGGAATCTATCAAGTCTTTTAGCAATTTTGCTAAAATAATTTCTCCTATTTGTCCATGTATATTTTCCATTTTAGGGATGCAATTAACCAAACTATTAGACTCCACAAAGTTTTTGAAGTCCTATTGTGATCTGGCTGGATGCGTTATCCCCTGAGTGTTCTCTGAGGCATCCATAATTACATTAAAATCACCCTCTAACAAGATTCTCTTAGTTCTTAATGAAATTAGTCTTGCTTCTATTTGGGACTAGGCCTATTGTCTATGCAGGCTATTCATTGGACCATACACACAGAAAACCCAAAGGTCTTTACCTCTAAGCAACTCTGAAAATCTACCTAACAGCTAATGAGGATTAGCCTCAATCACCTCCATACTCGAAAGATGGGATCTCCAAAGGATCACCAAACCCCCTGAAGCATCTGTAGTAGCAACAGTTGCAAAATCCCATCCTTGCCAACTCTTAAAAACCCTGTCACCCACCTCAGAGGATAACTTAGTCTCTTGAAATAGAATAATGTCACAATTTTCCCCATCAAGCTGTTGTTTGACGAGGTGTCTCTTGTTAGGGGCATTGAAGCCCCTAACATTCTAGCTAAGGATCTTCATGGCTTCTAAGGAGAGCCTTCTACTCTCCTCTTACTGGCACAAACGATCTGGGTCTTTTTCTATTCATCCACATCTTCATTAATCATTGTGAATTTTCTTTGTCTAGTATTCTTCCTAGTGGAAACTGGACTTATCTTTCCTTGGATAGCCTTTGAATCAGTCTATGATATCCCTAACATTCTTGACCTTCCAAGTCCTTCATCTTCTACTAGGACTTTAGATGTAATATGATCAAATAATTTATCCATTGTTGTAACCAGGATTTTGTCAAGCAAGATCCTTAAATTCTTATTATCCTGGAGCAACTTATCACATCCTATAGGCATTTCTGACTACCCAAGTAAAAGCTTCTGACATCAAAATGAAAAGATAAGGGGAATTGTGATCCCCTTGTCTTAATCCTCTTGAGGGTTCAAAAGATTTTGACTCCACACCATTGACAAAAACTAAAATTTTGAATCCTGAGATAAAGGACCAGATCCACTTACAGAAATCTTTGGAGAAGTCTAGCCTGTCAAGGACAACCATGAGGAAATGCCAATCCACTCTATCATATGGCTTAGCCATATCTAGCTTAAGAATCATTGCTGGGTATGTCCCTTTATTGACAGAATGAATGATCTCATGGGTTAAAATTGCACCTTCATTAGTTTCTTTACCTAGGATAAAACCTCCTTGCTCCTTTGAAATGATTTTTGGTAACAATGAGGCTAGCCTCAAGGCCACTTCTTTGGAGATGATCTTGTAAATATAATTGCAAAGAGAAATAGGTCTAAAGTCTTTGAACTTTAGATAGGGGAAAGATATTATCTAACATAAGAGAAGAGGGGAGGCTAAGAAAGTAACCAAATTTATGTATTTAAATATTGGGCATAAACATTATAGAAGTGTAAGGGTGAAATTTGTATATTCATATTAATTCTTATTTAGTTTTGTGTGTATTATGATCTGATATCTTAATACAATTATATATCAACAAATGTTGTACTTTTGTACAAAGTCAGACACATTCCTCAATTCTTTACAACTCCATAGTAATACATACTTTCACACCTTTAACCCTATCCTATCAATAACTACACTTATTCCTATGTCTTTGAACTTATGGTCCTACACTCGTTCCACCTCAAGATCCCACATCACGTCTGAGATCATTTCTAGAATGAGTGGTAGAGATCCCAAATGGCTTAGACCTAACCTATAATTTCAATATTGTTGGCTCCTTCCTATTTCATTAGCCATTATAAGTTGACTCGGTACATAGTTTGTGATTAATTGTTGTGTATTTTTATTTAAAAGCATGTAATGTGCACTAATTCATAATCTAGAATCATGAGAAAAATTCTATCAATTAACAGGACTATCATTCTAGGAGCTCTTTGCTT
This sequence comes from Cunninghamia lanceolata, assembly GCA_027924645.1. Classification (NCBI taxonomy): domain Eukaryota; kingdom Viridiplantae; phylum Streptophyta; class Pinopsida; order Cupressales; family Cupressaceae; genus Cunninghamia; species Cunninghamia lanceolata. Next base: position 3,318,419 of record BSBN01000892.1, read on the forward strand.
TGGAGCACTAAAAGGAATGAAAATCTACTTAACATGCATTTTTAAGGCACCTCCATGTGTGATTTCTATCTAACAACATTCACCAAAGACCATAAAGCTACTAAAATAGTATGGTAATGGAGAAGAATGCAAACCCTCATAAATCATCAAATTTTATAAGATGTTTTTAAATGTTACCTATCTTTAGGCATCAACAATAGCAAGAGATTATAGCAAACTAGAAAGAAAGATTACATATTTTACCAAATAAGATCCATAGGTTACAAAGTAAATCCAGACAACATGGAAATGATCTAGTTGTAGGATTAACTTGTAGAATGTTTCAGGGTTGTGTAGAGTTTTAGAGTATTAGAAAATATAAGACATATATTTTTCTATACTTAGATAATTGAGCTCTACATAAGGTTTATTTGTCATCATAGTTCCATGAGCTAAGTACACCCTTCCTTTACACTTAAGTTCCTAAATTAGCCTTAATTACAGAATTGTCACTTCCTATTCATCATTAATTAATATAGGTGGTGAGTGCAGGACCATGATGAGCCAAAGAATACTCCTAAGTGGCAATGAAAATGCTAAAAATATACTTATGTAACTTCGCATAAAAAATTGAATGAGTTATCTACACAATTTAAAAATAGAGTAGTAATTAATTAATATAGGGGGTGAGTCTAGGACTATGATGGGCCAAACAATACTCCTAAGTGACAATGAAAATGTTAAAAATATACTAAAATTGAAAATTGAATGAGTTATCTACACAATCTAAAATTGAAAACCTCTTGATGGAGTGCTAGAACCAGAGCCAAGAGGAATAGAGCATGAGATGGAAATAGGTGGAGAGTGTGGAATATAGCATGGAATGACTCCGGCTTTGTTTTCTTTAGGGAAAAAGACAAGGGAGGAACGCATTTGCATCATCCATATGGAGTGAATGTGGTGCCCTATCTTCGAAATACATGGGAAGTCCCCTAGTTCAGGGGATGTAGAGATTCTAGAATACACTGTCAACATAAGGCGGCATATGGATCCCTATGATCATCTATTCAGACTCAGATTTGGGTCCTCATGGCCGTCTCATCAATCTTGGTAGTTTTGTTTCCAAAAGAGCGATCACATGGATCGCTACAAGAACAAATGGCGTGGCCTTAGATATGGAACCACATGTCAAAGGATACCAAACTTTGTCAACTTAGGGAGCATAAGGCAAAGGGGTAGAAAGGTACCACCTAAATAAGACACATTCTATCAAAAAAGAGCAATGTCTTGATAGCCATTTTCGTTAAGCGCTAGACGGTACTCGCTCCCTTTAAGAAGAGCATTCCATACCAATGGGTATGACAATGGGAAGAAATTTTACTCAAGGAAGGGTTGTGGGTGACGGTCAGCCTATCTCTAAAGGTTGCAAGGAAAGCCCTCTTCCAAAGAAGACAAAAATGAGTATTGTATCAAAAGGACTTGTCACAATATGGTGGAAACTTCATAGAATAGGGAGCTTCTACTTCACATTCTACAGGAGCTTGTTGGAAATACGAAGGACAAACTCAAGGAGACTATATTAATAGGTAAAATCTGGAAGTACCCCTCATCTAACAATGATTTGTTTGAATGGATCAAAATGAATTGGCCTGAGAGTGAGGAAATTCCTATGCTTGAAGAAGGTTTTTTTATTCTCATTTTTCAAAAAAAGGAGGATAGAAAATCAATCTTTCAAAAAAATGTATGGTTCTATGTAGGAGTAGAATTATATTTGCAACCATGGCAACCTACTTGATTGTGGTGACATCCCAAGCACTTTTCTGGATTAAACTAAAAAAAATTCTCTAGATTACAGAGAGGATAAAGTCTTGAGGCTCATTGGTGATTCTATTAGCATTTCCAAAACCAAGGAGGAGTTTCAGCCACTAGTGGTAAAATAAGGCATTTGGATTTGTATTCTTCTATAAATTGAGAAGGGGCTTCCCAAAGACATCATTTAAGAACCTTTGAAGGGGAATGGGAACATGAAATCTGCTTTGAGGTCATGAAATCAGATGCTTAAATTATGGGTGCTTGATCATTATGAATGCATATTTAAGTCTAACATCCAGGCAAGCTCCAAAAGGGTTTCTTTTCAAGACCCACTTGTGACTATAAACTATTTTTTAGGTGAGATAAGCTCAAAAAACACCATAGATATGGATAACACTATGGAGGGTGGGAATGATGGAGAGGAGGTTGAACATTTGAGCACTATAGCAAGTAGAGAGATCTCAGCAAAGGAAAAGGATATGGGTGAATGTTCTACCCTAGAGCATAGCCCTAAGACCCATTCATCAAGTTATTCTCACTTTTTAGAAGAGACTATTTCAAAGGGGTTTTCCATTGAGATAGAATAGGATCTTGATAGATTGATAGACCTACATGTGTTGATCCCAACCCTCTTTGGGGAAAGAATGAACACATATTACTATAGTGAAAAAGATATAGAAGTAGAAGAGAGAGATTTTAGATTTTGACAGAGATTTCTTTTAGAAGAGGAAGAATTTCCAGACCAATCCCTACGAGCTATGCTAGATGATGTATTGTTTAATGTAGGGAATAATTTTTTTATGACATTGCTAAAGAGGTGCTTCGGGGGGAAATTGGTATAGCAAGCATACCAAGTCTCAGTTTGTTTCATAAATAGATGGTAAAGAAATTAGAAAGCACCCCATTGGGACATGGCAAGAAAAGCTATAGAGCTAAGAGTAGGAGCGTTGAAGAGGAGGTAGTGGTAGACTCTCAAACCATAATAGAAAATATTTCACAATCAAGGAGAGGGGAGTATTCTCCTCAGGTGAAAGGAAGGTCATCTTTTGATTTTTAGGGGAAAAACATGTTGTGCCTTGCACACACGCCTCATTTTGCCAAATGGAGACCCCCTTTTATTGTTGTTGTTTTGGCTTGGTCTCAAATTTTTGACCTCCTTGCTTGTGAGAGAGTGAAATCTTGGTCAATTGGATAATTTGTTTTTAATTTTGGGCATTTTATCATATTTGAACTTCCTTTGAGGTTTTCGATGATTGAATTGAAGAGTCTTGATTGTTTTTAACCCAAGAACTATCTCATTGTGATGTTCTAAGCTAAAGATGTTCTTCACTGGACTTTGTGCTAAAATGTTGCATCACCAGATAATGCACTAAAAGCACACTGCACAAGATATGCACTAAAAGTTGTGGTCACCAGACATATCCGGTACCCACCAAAAGTTTGGCCAACCTCCAACTTGGTGCTGCTTAAGGCTAAAGTGGGTTTTCTATACCTCACCAGACATTGTCCTAATTTCCCTCATCACAGGATATATCCTGTGAGGTTTAATTTGCCCGCATGTCCGTCTAGTGACATTTCTTTGCCTTTTTCATGTTGAATGCGTGACACTCTGTCAAATTGATAGTGCCATTAATGCTTTGTCCAAGCACATAAAGGTTGAATTCAATCATTATTTCCTCATTTTCATCCAAATTTCCTTATAAACATGAGCTCTATGACCCAAATGATTTTCCAAGTTCTTTATTTGCATGATTCATAGCTCCCCATGATGATTTAGGAGAGTCTATAGAGTCATCTTGCGAGTTAACCAAACTTTTCATTTTGCACCAAGTCACCCTTTGTTATACCCTCTTCTTGAACTTTTGATGGAAGCCTTATTTAAACTCAAATTGGTAAATTTTTTTCCAATTTCCTTTCAACATGGATTCTCGTCAATGTAAGCAAATCATTCTTTGTCGATTATTTTCATTTTACTTCATTTGAATTAGGGTTTTCTTATTTAAGGCTCTGTGTGGGGGTTGCATTTCATTGTTTGGGATGGTGAATGAATTTAGTTGCATATTTTGATGATAGGATTGTTGAGAATATTTTATTCTTTGGTGGGCAAGTTTCAAATTTGGTAGTTTCTAAACTAGGGCATGATATTCCTTATAAAGCTAAAGAATTAAATGTGCCCTAGGCATGAATTTAGTTGTAGTTCATCTTTTGACCTATAGAGGATATATCCTTTAGACCTTAAAAACACCATTAATCTTAGAAAATGGTTATATTCAACTTAACAGTTACAAAAATTCAAGCTTATGGTGTTTTGCATTAAAATCCCTCTTCACCAGACATGCCTAGTGAACCCTAATTTCTCCGCATCATCTAGTCAATCGAACTTCTTTTGTTTTACATTACAGCCTTAAGAAGTTGGATTTGTGCTAGTTTCACACTGCACTGGATATATCCAGTGACTATCAAATTCTTTGCTATCCAGTGACCCACTTTCTACTCACTCCTGAATTCCTAAGGACTTGGTATCTGTCAGCGCTAAAAAATCACTACATTAGATATGTCCTTTGACCTACGATTTCCCCACTATGTAGTAGCATAGGTTTTCACCACATATGCTTAATATTACACCTTGCACCTATGAACTAAGCATTGTACTAAAACTGAAAGGAAGCTAGTTGTGTGGAAATCACTTCCTAAACTAATCTAATGAGGGAGAGGTATGCAAATTCTTTACAACCTTTACAATTGTAGCATTATGAAACATATATTAGAGATATTATAGCAACAAAAACAAAACAAGAATGTAGACAGAGAGAAGTAGACACAAGATGTACATGGGGAAAACCTTTTCAGGTAAAAATCCCCACACTCTAAAACTTGCACAATGTATTACTGAAACAGTCACAGTTTATAATACACTTGCAATGCAAGTTCTTCCAAGAGTCTTTAAATGTCAATTCTAGAGTTATTCTAGTAGCATAATAGTACCTGTAAAAACACTATGCAACTACAACTCCAAACTATGCAATATATAGAGATTACAAGGCTTATATTGAGATCATCTTGGGATAGGCATCCACCTTGGCCACATGGCCATTACACCAAATCAAAGGATACTTGTTCTTTCTGCAGTTACATCCCTTACATCTATCATACATGGTAGATTTGACTTTCCCAACATAGGAGTGCTCCATGTTAAAAATAGACTATTACAGATGCTCTTACACATCTTACAGTTGTCATAGATTTTCCCAACATAACAACCTTAAATGATGTAAGAGAATTCATCATACAATGCAAAATATAGCATATATATCTTACAACATGTCATAGCCCAACTTGGACACCCAAAGATGCCTTTCCGTCATGCAAAGATCCTCACCGACACTTGTCATTACTTGTCATAGGAATCTCTAAACTTGGCTCTTACACATCATAGATTATGTCACATGGAGTATTGTCTTGTACACACCACAAGATGCCCACACATGGCATATTAGTGCCACATCAATTGGGGCACCCAAATCCATGTAGGTTTGACTTGACTATATAAGTCACATTGCAAGTAAGATGACATGTCACCATGCCATCTCAACTAGGTGACCAAACTAAATGTGCAATAAATTACAACATTAGGCAATAAATAAATATACAAATAAATAAATAATGCTAGGAATTTGGAAAGGTTGAGACACCTTAATTCTCAACATTCTCCCACTTTTCGAATACCTTGCAAGAGCCAAAAGAAATGACAAGATTTAACTGCTAGGGGCCAAGATACCCATAGACTCCAAATACCATGTGAACTTCTCTATGCCCATTGGTTTCATCAATGCATCTACAACATTCTTCAAAGTGTCTACTTTCTCCAATATCACCTTCCCATCCTCTACCATGTCTCTGCACAAAATAAAATTGTACATCAATATGCTTTGTTCTGGCATGGAAAGTCATATTCCTTGCTAAGCAAATCGCTCTCTGACTGTCACAAAAAATAGTAATATGTCCTACATCAACACCAATATCTGAACACAACCTCTTAAGGCAAACGACATCCTTACAAGCATGAGCTACTACCATATACTCATCTTTTGTCATGTACAAAGTAACCACAGGTTGTTGCTTACTCATCCAACTAAGTGCACCACTGAACATAGTAAACACATAAGCACTGGTTGATCTCCTGCTGTCAGTGTCACCTACCCAAATAGAATCCACAAACCCATGAATACATACAAAATGTAGAGGTCTTGTAGGATGACCATGATAACATAGGGAATACTCAGAAGTACCCCACAAATATCTGAACACTCGCTTTATTGCATCCTAGTGTACTCATCCAGGATTAACCATAAACTGACTAAGGACTCCCACTGCTTGGGTAATGTCTTGTCTTGTGTAGACCATAACATACATCAAGCTACCAACAACACTAGCATAAGGTACTCTGCTCATATCCTCTATCTCACAAGGAGACTTTGTTGCAAATATGTGCCTAAGTGGTGTTGTCATTGATGTCAACATATCCTTGTTGCCATTAGTGTCAACTATATCCTATTCTGTTGTCTGTATAGAAGACTGAATTGTTGAGGATATTGAGAAAATTAATGACAATCAATGCATGTGGACCATATAGCTATGTAGAGGATTATTAGAGGTTGCTCTAGTTATGTTTTGAGAAGTTCGCATGAATATTTTTAGAAGTTATGGCCATTTGAGTAGAACTGAATTCTGCAGTATTTAGTAGAGACAGTGTGTCAATAAGTTGGTCTAGATTGCTCCGCAGTGAAATATTATGGTTTGTAGATCTAAAGGTATGGTTGGGAAGTCAGTGTGTGTTATCAACTCCAGTGGTTCATGGTTTGGAGCTCTGCAAGCTATCTTTCTAGTTTGGCAGTCATGATAGATAATGTTCTTGAGATTTTAGATAAAAGATGCAAGTGATTCTAATGAATTGGAGGAGTGTGGATGTTTCTGTTGAATTCAATGTGCTTGTGGAGGTCTCTAGATCGTGTGATTACTGTGTTGGAGGTCTGTATTGAAGTTTGAGCATGTCGATTGAAGATATCTTCCTTGAGGTTAATGTTCTTCCTAGTCTTGGCCGACAGGATGTTCCTGGCATGTTACAGATGATCTAAGAGCATTTTATGAAGTGTGTCATGGTTGTAGAGGAAGATTCAAGTCTCAGTTGTGTTTGGCCGATAGTATGAAGATCCACGTTAAGTTTGGCTAACCTTGTTGATCATTCCAAGGTTGATGAAGTATAAATACTTGTTCAAGAGGTGTTGAAAATTGTCCTTGTGCAAAAACAGATAAAATCCAAGGAAAGGATCAGGAGTAGAGTAGAGAAGAAAAGGAGCAAAAGCAGTGTGAAGAAGAATTTAAGGTAAAGAAAAAGTCTTGAGCATTCATTAGAACTTAATCATACATGAATAAGATGTTATTTCTCAGTTAATTCCTTCTAAATATATTTTGTAGGCAGTGAGCTTCTCTCTTGAGCAATGTGCTCTGGGCAGTGTGCTCGAAGGCATGTGCCTTCTATTTTCTTAAGTACTTTTAACAGGGTATGCATTTTAGTGGGTTGACCCCCACTATGGTTTTTCCCTTAACCAGGTTTTCCATGTCAAAATTTTGGTGTTATGTGTTCATGTTGTTTCTGCTCAAGTGTTGATTAATGCTTTAATATTCTTATCATTAATCTAATTGTTAAAAGATAAAATTTGGGACAACTAATTCACCCCCCTCTTACTTGTCCAGACTATTTCTAACAATTGGTATCAGAGCTAGATCCTCTTTGAAAAGCCTGACTACTTGAGGAGATCTAGGATGTCAACCCACAAGAAGGATAGTTTGAGATTTGATGGAACAAATTATTTTGTTTGGAAGGATCGCATGGAGTGCCATTTGCAATGCATGGGTGATGCCTATTGGGCAATAACCAAGGTTGAATATAAACCTCCAAAAAAGGTCCTTCAACTCCATATCAAATCAAAGATGCTAAAAATAATCTTTGAGCTAAAGAAGCCTTGTTATGCGCCCTAAGTGATTCAGAAATGACAAATGTGTTTGGTCTAAAAATAGAGTATGAAATCTGAAAAAAGTTGGAGTTTTTGCATGAAGGTGATAAACATGTCAAATGCACCAAGCTACAAAGTCTAAGAGGAAAATTCAAAACTATAAGGATGAGCGAAGATGAAAATATCACAAGCTACATGCAAAAGATAAATGAACTTGTGTGTGGTATCACGTGTGCTAGTGGAGTATTCGAAGAATTAGAAATTGTATCAAAAGTACTCAGATTTTTACCTAGTTCATACAAACATAAGGCTACAGCAACAGAGGAGATTAGAACTATTGCAAATATTACTAGAGATCACTTGGTTGGCAAAATTTCAGCTTTTGAATTAAGTGAATTTGGTGATTCTCTTCCTAAGACTGAATCAGCATTCAAGGCTAGTGTGCATGGAAAGAAAAGATATGATCCAGATGAAGGCTCTTCAAGAAAATCAAGTAGGTTTATCAAAACAAAGAAGGATCTTGAAGATGAAGAAAAAGAGATTGCAGACCTTGAATCTCTCATTGTCAAACAGATGCCAAGAGGATCCAGTATGTATGAAGGAATGTTGCCACTTAAGTGCTTTTCTTGTAATAAGATTGGTCATTTTTCTTCAAGATATCTGAAGAGGTTTTCAAAACCAAACCCTAAGAAATACAGAAATTAGAAGAATTGCTATTATGTCCAAGAAGCGGGTGAAGAAGGGGTCACAAATGATGAATCTGATCATGGTGAAAATGATTGGGTGTTCATTGCAATTATAGAAGAAGATCTAATATCTATTGAATCTGCTAGTTGCACAAATGTGGAAAGTGGTTTGGCTTCTCAAGTTGTTGAAAAGGATGAATGGGTGATTAATAGTGGATGCTCTCATCATATGACTAGTGACAAGAGCAAGTTTGTGAGTTTTGAAAATTATGGAGGATTTGTGAAATTTGGAGACAATTCAGCTGGTAGAATTCATGGTAGAGGATCCATGTCTTTTGATGGTAAGAACTACAGTAATGATTTTCTATATGTGGAAGGCCTAAAACACAATTTACTCAATGTTGGGCAGTTGGTTGACAAGGGTTATGATCTCTAATTTAACGATGGAAAATGTAGAATCTTGGAAAGCTCCAGAACTGAAATTGCATCTGATACTCAAACTAGAGGTAACATACTTCACTTAAAAGGTTCAGACAAAAGTTGTTTTACTACTCAAACAGATCAAAGTAGGTTATGGAATAGGAGGATGTGTCATGTAAATTTTGATAACATTGTCAAAATAAGTTCCACTCAAGTTGTTAGAGATCTTCCAAAGCTTGTGAAATTGGATAACATTTGCAGGGAATGTCAATTGGGTAAATAGAATAAAATTTCATTCAAAATTAAGGAACAAGGTTGAAGTGAGAGATTAGAACTAATGCATACTGATATTTGTGGCCTTGCTAGAATCAGGAGTGTATAAGGAGACAGATACTTCATGTTTCTAATTGGTGACTACTCCCGAATGATGTGGGTAACCTTCCTAAAGGAAAAATTAGAAGCCCTTGATAATTTTAAGGTGTTCAAAATGATGGTTAAAAATGAGATTGGTGGGAAATTGAAGTGTCTAAGACCTGACAGAGGTGGAGAATTCACTTCTGGTGAGTTTGATACTTTTTGTGAAAAGCATGGAATACAAAGACAGTTATCTGCTCCTAAGACTTCTCAGCAAAATGGAGTTGTGGAAAGGAAGAATAGGACTATTCAAGAAGCTACCAAAACCATGATGATGGAAACAAATGTTCCTCAAGTTTATTGGAGAGAAGATGTAAGTACTGTTGTCTACACTCTTAACCAAGTGCAGATCAAAGGACCCTCTGGTAAGACACGTTATGAACTTTGGTTTGGTCATTCTCCTACTATGAGATATTTTAGAATTTTTGGTAGTAAGTGCTATATCAAAAGAGATGAGGATTTAGGGAAGCTTGAGGCTAGAAGTGATGAAGGAATATTTTTGGGATACTCAACTCAAAGTAAGGCTTACTAATGCTTCAACAAAAGATTGAAAAATATTGTTGAAAGTGCTAATGTTAAAGTTGATGAAAGCAAAGGACACTCCAGGTATTGTGGTTATGATTCAGATGATCAAGATGAAAGTCAAAATCAAGGAAGACAAGCTCAAATCTAAACCCAATTTCAGATTCATCTGGGAACACCAATAACTCAAGAAATTACTGTAGAAGATGAGCAAAAAGAAACAAAAGTTCAAACAATTCCCAAAACTCCTAGGTATCTAAAATTGAATCATCCTAAAGATCAAATCATAGGAGATAAAAGTAGAGGTGTTCAAACTAGGACAAGAGTTGTTGAAGATCAAGAAGAGACTTGTCTGATTTCAAAGATTGAACCTAAATCAATAAATGAAGCTTGTAATGATGAAAAATAGGTTAAGGGAATGGAAGAAGAATTGATGCAAATTGATAAGAATCACACTTGGGATCTTGTTCCTAGACTTGAGGATAAAAATGTGATCAGAACTAAATGGGTCATCTAGAATAAACTAAATGAAGATGGTGAGGTAGTAAGAAACAAGGCAAGGTTGGTATGTAAAGGTTATTCTCAAGTGTAAGGAATTGATTGTGAAGAAACGTTTGCTACGGTGGCAAGAATAGTGGCAGTTAGATTATTTCTTGCCTTTGCTTCTTTCAAAGACTTTAAATTCTATCAGATGGATGTCAAATCAGCCTTTCTAAATGGAGATTTAGAGGAAGAAGTCTACATTGAACAACCGGAAGGATTCTAGTTGTCTAATCAGGGAGATATGGTTTATAGATTGAGAAAAGACTTATATGGACTCAAGCAAGCTCCAAGAGCATGGTATATCAAATTGGATAAGCATCTGCTTAAGCTAGGATTTAGCAAAGGAACTACTGATAGCAATCTATACTTCAAGATAAATCATGAGGACATTTTGATTGTTGAGGTCTTTGTTGATGATATCATTTTTAGTGGAAATGAATGCATGTGCAAACCATTTGCTGATCAGATGAAAAGTGAGTTTGAGATGCCAATGTTTGGTGAGATGAACTTTTTCCTAGGTCTATAAATTGTTCAAACAGATAAAGATATCTTCATATTTCAATCTAAATATGTGACAAAATTGTTGAAGAAGTTTGGTATAGAAGATTCAAAGTCAGTAGGCACTCCTTTGGTAACCGGATGCAAGCTAAGCAAAGATGATGATTCCCCAAAGGCAAATTAGAAAAGGTATAGATCAATGATTGGAGGAATGCTCTATCTGACTCAGACCAGACCTAACATCATAAATGCAATTGGACTTGTTGCCAGATTTCAAGCTGATCCAAAAGAAGCTCATGTTGTGGTAGTCATAAGAATTTTCAGGTATCTTAAAGGGACAATTGATTATGGACTGTGGTATCTAAAGGATAATGGCTTCACTCTTCATGCATATATAGATGCTGATTGGGCAAGAGATGTAGATGACAAAAAAGGTACTAGTGGTGGTGCATTCTTCTTGGGAAGAAGATTGGTATCTTGGATGAGATAAAAGCAAGAGGCAATTTCCCTGACTACCACAGAGGCAGAGTATATAGTAGAAACAAATAATTGTTCTCAAGTTCTATGGATGAAGCAAATGTTGAAGGACATCAGAGTTGTGTTTAAGGAGCTAGTCACAATTTTCTATGATAATTCAAGTGCTATAAGCATCTCAAAGAATCCAATATTGTACTCAAAGACACCATATATATATCAAGTTTCACTTCTTAAGGGAGAAAGTTAATGAGAATGAAGTTAAGTTGGAGTTTGTATCCTCCAAGGATCATATTGTAGATATCTTCACTAAACCTCTTCCTAAAGATAATTTTTAGTATCTTAGAGAAAAGTTAGGGGTCATTACCCCTCTTGATTAGAAGTAAGATGCACTAAGGTGCATCAATCCAGTGGAGATCACATTCATATCCTGTGATCGAGATTGATGTTAAGGAAGTATTACTCAAAGGGGGAGTAGTCAGTATGTAGGTTTTGGGAATCAATCTGAAGAGGGAGAAAAGATAGAAAATATGTGCCCTTTGCCATTGATGTCAAAGGGGGAGAAAAGTCATGTGAAAAACTAGTTGCTGATGTAAGGGGGAGCAGTAAAGAAAGAAGTTGCAAAAGTTAGAAAGGAAATGGGGAGAAGTTCTTGTCTTGATGGTTGAATTCAATTTTTCACATCATATGTTGCTATCAATGACAAAGGGGGAGATTGTTGCAAATATGTGCCTAAGTGGTGTTTTCATTGATGTCAACATATCCTTGTTGCCATTAGTGTCAACTATATCCTATTCTTCTATTTGTATAAAATACTAGATTGTTGAGGATATTAAGAAAATTAATGACAATCAATGCATGCAGACCATATAGCTATGTAGAGGATTGTCAGAGGTTGCTCCAGTTAAGCTTTGAGAAGTCTGCATGAAGATTTTTAGAAGTTATGGCCATCTAAGTAGAACCAGATTTTGTAGTATTCAGTAGAGACAATGTGTTAGTAAGTTGGTCTAGATTACTCCGCAGTGAAATATTATTGTCTATAGATCTGAAGGCATGGTTGGGAAGTCAGTGTGTGTCATCAACTCTAGTGGTTTGTGGTTTGGAGGTTCGTAAGCTATCTTTCCAGTTTGGTAGTCATGACAGATAGTGTTCTTGAGGTTCTAGATAAAACATGCAAGTGATTCTAATGAATTGGAGGAGTGTGGATGTTTCTATTGAATTCAATGTGTTTGTGGAGGTCTCTGGATCATGTGATTACTGAGTTGGAGGTCCACATTGAATTTTGAGCCTGTTGATTGAATATTTCTTCCTTAAGGTCAATGTTCTTCCCAGTCTTGGCCAACCAGATGTTCCTAGCGTGTTGCGAATGATCTAAGAGCATGTTATGAAGCATGGCATGGTTGTAGAGGAAGATTCAAGTCTCAGTTGTGTTTGGTTGATAGTATGAAAATCTGCATTAAGTTTGGCTGACCTTGTTGATCATTCCAAGGTTGATGAAGTATAAATACTTGTTGAAGAGGTGTTGAAAATTGTCCTTGTCCAAAAATAGATAAAATCCAAGGAAAGGATTAGGAGCAGAGTAGAGAAGAAAAGGAGTGAAAGCAGTGTAGAGTGTGAAGAAAAATTTAAGGGAAAGTGAAAGTCTTGAGCATTCATTGAAACTAAATCAAGCATGAAGTAGATGTTATTTCTCAGTTAATTCCTTCTAAATATATTCTGTAGGTAGTGAGCCTCTCTCTTGAGCAGTGAGCTTTGGGCAGTGCGCCCGAAGGCATGTGCCTTCTATTTTCTTAAGTACTTTTAACAGGGTACGTATTTTTGTGGGTTGTCCCCCACCGTGGTTTTTCCCTTAACTGAGTTTTCCATGCCAAAAAATTGGTGGTATTTGTTCATGTTGTTTCTGGTCAAGTGTTGATTAATGCTTTAATATTCTTATCATTAATCTGATTGTTAAAAGATAAAATTTGGGACAACTTATTCACCCCCCCTCTCAGTTTTTTAAACTATTTCTAATAGACTTTGGAAATTCATTCATAGATAACTTTGTCTCCAATGAAACAAGAAAACACAATGGTCTGCAATTTGCCATGCTGAATCTATCCAACAAGGTCTTCGCATACTTACTCTGGGTTAACCAAAGTTCTTTGTTTGTTTTGTCTCTTCTGATTTCCATTCCTAGAATGTAGATGGCTGCCCCTAAGTTTTTCATCTCAAATTATGCTGATAACTAAGACTTCAAATCAAAAATCATATGATTATCATCTATGAATGTCATAAAATATGTATTTCCTACCAAGGTGTGGGTTTTCATGGGACCACATAAATCTGAGTGCACCAACTCCAATGGTGCTTTTATTCTCCTAGAATACCCTAATTTGAAAGGGTTGTCTATGCTTCTTTCCTAAAACGCAAGCTTCACATTTTCCATCGGGCTCTACAATGTTAGGTAGCCCTCTAACCATGCCTTTCTTGGACAATAAACTCAAACCAGAAAAACCTAAGTGCCCATACCTCAAATGCCGCAATTTAGATGGGTATTTCATGACTATCCTAAAGGTAGATTGTTGTCCCACTGCTGTGAGCACCGAAGATAGTGCTGGAAGCTGCGTTAGAGATGGAACCGGAGGCTGTATGTGTATCCTAAGAGGGAACATTCGATTTCTCATCATCTGCACTGCTGCAATCACTTTCTTACTTCATCCTTTGTCAAATTTTGGGCACTCTCCATTTTTCATCAGGATTTTATAACCATTTTGGACCATCTGTCCAATGCTCAATAGGTTATGTTTTATGCCAGGGGCAGAATATACATCCTGGATCTTCCTTCTTTCACCATACTTGGACTAAATGTTGACTGTACCTTTTCCCATGATGGGAACTTGCTCATTGTTTCCCATTTTTATTTTAGTCTGTATGCTCCTATCTATGGAGGCAAAGAAGTTTTTATTTCCATTCATGTGGTTGCTACAACTGCTGTCTAAGTACCATACTTCATCACTACTCCTCTCAGCAAGGTTGCAAACAATAAAAACATTTGACTGTTTTTCATTTTTAGCCTTGTTCTCATTTGCTATATTAGCAGTTTGGCCTCCATGATCACGTTGTTTCTTTGTACACTCACTAGCATAATGACCAAACTTATGATAGTAATAACATTGAACATTGCTTTTGTCATACCTTTGATTAGAACTGTTCTTTTTCTTTTCTCGATAGCTTAGTTGTGAGCTGCTTGCCTCTTCTTGGTTGTTTGAAACTCCTCTTCCAGAGTTGTTTCTTCCTCTACCTCTGCTATTTCTTCCTCTTCCCCTATCTCTTGCATTGGTTTGAGCCTTGAAGGCTTGCTCAAGGGAAGAAATGAATCTATTCAACCTCTTCTTATGGATTTATAACGAACCCATCAACTCATCCACTATCATCTTGGACAGTTCCTTTGACTCTTCAATGGTTATGACAATAAGGTCAAATCTAGAAGGTAGACTCCTTAGAATTTTCTCAACAATCCTTTGATCATCCATGGTTTATCCATTTATCCTTAGCTAATTTATCATGGTATAAACCCTAGTGTGAAAGTCTAAAATAGACTCACTCTCCTTCATCTGTAGGGTCTCAAAATCTCTCATAAACATCTAGAGTTTCACTGATCTCACTTTGTCAGTTCCCTTGTAACTATTCTGCAATATTTCCCATGCCTATTTTGAGTAGTTTGCTACTGCAATGCAGGGAAAATAGCCTCTGTCAAGGCTACCTCAATTAGACCGAGGGCTTTTGCATCCTTCATTCTTGTTTCCTTTAACTAGTTTCTTTGAGCATTAGTTAGGGCTGCATAAACTGCTAGGTCTTGGTGTCTATGAACCCATTGATGACCAACTCCCATAGGTCATTAGCAACCAGTATAGTCTTCATCTTTTTAGTCCAGATATCATAATTTTACCCATCAAAATTTGGGGGTTGCTGCCATCCTTTGCTGTCCCCACCTGCCATGCTTCTCAAATTTGAGAAGGTTGATAATGCTTATACAAACTAGGGCTTACATAAAACACCCACAAAAATAGCGCTCTAATACCACTTGTTGGCAGGTAGGGGAGGTTAATGGTGGCTGTCAAGAAAACAAATGCTACAACAATGTATGGAAAATAAGAACAAACACAAATAGAGAGAGACAAAACATAGAGACAACAAATTATATTTATATTTTCCACTATAAGTACATTCAAAACTTCTCACAAACTTAATTCAAAGTTTCTACTCTGTTTTCCTAACATGCTCCAATCTCTGGAGCTGGAAACTAATACAAATTTGGAGCTGCTATCTAGAAACTCCGTAGCTGCCTATAGATCACTGTTGCTCCTACAACATTCCCTTCTGCTATCTTCTCTCTGTTGTTCTCTATTATTCTCCTCCTTCACATTCCTTCTACTATTGCAAGCTCACTCTTACTCATTCATACGGTCAACTCTTCCCTCTCTTTTTGTCTCATTCTTAGCAAGCCAAAACTAGCGCTCAATCATTTTTCTCAGATTCAAAATCACCTACCTAATTTAATGCTGGCAGGATCAACAAATGCTGGGGCAGATTTGGAAATCCTCAAGTTTGATGTGGGGGCAGAGGAAATAAATGCAATGGTGGAAGATTAATTTTCCAATAGACTAAAGATGCTTTAAAGTAAAATCTATGAGGATTTAATTTTGAATGAGACTTGTGTAAAATCAAATCAAACTTATAATCTCTAACTTGGATATTTTCTAAATGTTGAGTATTTGTATTGTAGACTTAATTTATTACTTTCTTTTATTTTAGAATTGATTTCCACTTCTCATACACTTCCAATTTTTGTGTTGATCCGTGGTATTGCAGGGTAAAGACGTTTGATATATGTGCAATTTACGGTAGGAGTCACATCTGTGATAGATGTGACTCCTCAAGGAGTCACGCCTATCACAAGTGTGACTTCATCACCCTTTCTTTAGCAATCACCATTTGAATCATCGACTTTAACAATTTTCAATTACCGTTAGAATGCAGTCGGTGTTTATAATTGGTAATATGTCATTCGATCATGCTTTATTGATATTTATTTAACATACTTTATATATTAAGTATGAATATATAAGTAATATTTAATATTACTTATATATTCATATTTATTATGATCATAATGAATATGTTATCTAATCAAAGCTACAAACAACTCAACACTCCCTCTTAGCTTGGGAAGATAACAATATCACAATAATCTCTGTGAATATCAATTATCTGATCTGTAATGAATTTCACTAAGTAATTTAATATCACATAAATCATGATATTTAGTATCACCTATCTCGTGATACGTAGCATCACCTACCTCATGATACTAAAGGATATACTATACTCAAGAACATTACATTCTCCTTATATATCCTAGTTATGGTATGTGCACTAACATTAAGTCACAAAATGTCTACCATAACTTAATCATGATAACTCCATGATTCATACAAATATCAAGTCACATGATATCAGTCTAATAAACATTATAAGATTGTCACCTTATAATGTTAGGTACAAGTGTAGATTATCCAAAAGATCGTCACCTTTTATAAATAAACACAGAATGGGTAGGCCCATAATGTCATAGAGTCACACATATGACACAAGATGTTTACACATTAAACATCTTTAATATATTAGTACAAATCAATTAGAATTTTAAATTTAAATCATACCAAGATTTTTTCTGAAGTATTCAACTTTCACCTTGAGGAGTGGTTTGGTAAGAATATCTACAGTTTGATCTCCTGTACTGATATACTCCAACTGAATCACATTCCTTTCCACCATATCACGCACATAGTGATGAGGAGTCTCAATATATTTAGATCTATCATAGAATATTAGATTCACGGATAGCTTAATACAGCTTTGATTGTCACAGTGGATGATAGTTGGTTTCAGAGGTTTACCAAGTAATCCCACAAGTAGTTTTCTAAGCCATACTGCCTCTCTAGAAGCCATAGAAGCTGTAATATATTTAGCTTCTGTAGAGCTCTGAGCAACTGAAGACTATTTTCTGCTGATCCATGATATCATTGCTGACCCTAAACTGAAACAACATCTGGAGGTGCTCTTCCGGTCCGTTACACTTCCAGCCCAATCTAAATATGTGAATCCATGTAGATCTAAGTCAACCTTTTCATATTTTAAGTCATAATTTAGAGTACCTTGAAGGTATCTCATTATATGCTTCATAGCCACAAGATGTATCTCCTTGGGCTCATACATAAACTAACTTAAGGCATTTATAGCATAGCAGATATCAGGTCTAGTATTGAACAAATACATCAAGGATCTAATTATCTATCTGTACAGAGTGGGATCTACCAACAGAGAATCTGTTGCTGCTTCCTTCAATTTATGAAGATTTGGTTCCATGGGGGAAGACATAGGTCTACATTCCATCATACCAAACTTTTTTAATATATCAATTGTGTACTTCCCTTGGTTTAGAATAATACAGTCTAATTTATGCCATACTTCCAGTCCAAGGAAGTAGTGTAATAGACCTAAGTCTTTCATGTCAAATTCTGAAGCTAGATCTTTCTTACATTGATCAATAAGGTGATCTTCCCCTGTAATCAATTGATCATCAACATATAATATCAATATTAACATATCACCTTTACTTTGTTTGAAGTAGAGATTTGGATTTGCATCATTCTTTGAGAAGCCTAATCTCAAGAGATAACTGTCAATTCTTTCATACCAGGCTCTGGGGGACATTTTAAGTCCATATAGAGCTTTCTTTAATTTACATACATGGGATCCTGCATTGTGAATCTCAAATCCTTTAGGTTGCTCTAAGTAAACCTCTTCTTCAATGGTTCCATTTAAGAAAGCAGTTTTTACATCCATTTGATGGACTTTCTACCCTTTGGCTGCTGCAATAGCTAGAACTGCCCTGACTGATGTATATCGAGCAACTGGAGCGAAGGTTTCGTCGTAATCAATTCCTTCCTTTTTTTAAAATCCTTTGGCTACAAATCTTGCTTTATATTTCCCTATATTGCCATCTACAGCATGTTTGATTTTAAATAGCCATTTTGAAGAAACAACAGATTTCCCTTTTGGTCTAGGTACTATATCCCACACATCATTCTTCAAAATGGATTGATACTCCTCTGTCATGGCATCCTTCCATACTTGGTGCTTAAGAGCTTCTATAGCACTAGAAGGTTCTGATTTAATGAATTCACTCATTAAAGCTACATAACTAGAGAATCTCTTAGGTCTTGTGCTTTCCCTAAAAGTCACTGATGGAGCGGCATAATTTTTAGCTTCTTCCATTGTTTTGGTGACCAAGAGTGGTCTTTTCTTGCGATTTTCTAGTGATGTGATTTGTTCATGATTTACCTCTTCCTCAGGATACTCCCTCTAAAACTCAGGTGTAGGATCCTCTTTTATGCTTGAGTTGGAAGTTTGAATTTTTGACTCAATATGATTTCTGGCTCTTTTGAAAGCTATGTCTTCCTCAAAAATCACATCTCTGCTTAGTTCAATCTGTCTTTGACCAGGTATATATATTCTATAAGCTTTTGATGTTTCACTATAGCCTACAAAGATGCCTTTTCTCAGGGAAGGTTCTAGCTTAGTTCTTTTCTCTTTGGGCACATGAATGTAAACATGACAACCAAATATCCTTAAATGACTAAAGTCTGGTTTTGTACCAGTGAAGGCTTCTTCAAGAGTTTTGTCATCAATATGAGAGTGAGGACATATGTTCTGTATATAGACAGCAGTACTAGATGCTTCTACCCAAAGTGAAGTGTCTATATTCTAATCAAGTAACATAGCCCTAGTAGCTTCTACAATGGTTCTATTTTTTCTTTTTGCAACTCTATTTTGTTGAGGATTATAAGGTATAGTGAACTCCCTCTTAATCCCAGTGTTTTTACAAAAGTCTTTAAAAATGTTTGAAGTGTATTCACTCCCATTATCTATTCTTAAGGTTTTGATTTTTCTCCCAGAAGAGTTGTCAGTAATGGATTTGAATTCCTTAAATCTTTTAAGGATTTCCTGTGATTCTTTACATTTAAGAAAATAGATCCATGTCTTTCTGGAGAAGTCATCAACGAAGATTACATAGTATAGAAACCCACCTAAGGAGGGTACAAACATGGGTCCACATAAATCTGAGTGGACTAGTTCTAATACTTTATTTGTTTTGCTAGAACTATTTTGAAAGGACCCCTTTGTATTTTTCCCTAAGGCACACCCCTTACATACCCCTGAATTACATTGTGTGAGTTTGGGTAACACTGTAACTAGTCTTTCCATGGAAGATAGGGCATGAAAATTTAGGTGTCCTAGTCTTCTATGCCATATTTCATTAGAGTCTGTAATTTCATGAATTAGGGCTAGATTTGGTTCCGTACATAACTCATACAAGTACCCTTGTCTATGACCTATGGTTTTAGCTTTCTTAATAGTAGAATTCTTTGGTCATGCCAATACTTTGCTATCCATAAAGGTCACCATATATCCATTATCTTCAAGTGCAGATATGGAGACTAGATTTCTTTTGATGCCTAGGACAAACAATACTCCAGTAAGTTAGATGGAGATGCTAGTCTTTAATTTGAGGGTGCATGTGCCAACACCCTTGACTGGTTGTATAGAGTTATCTCCAATTGTTACTTCTTCATCAGTCTCTTCTACCATGGTGTCTAGTAGTTCCCTGAACCCTGTGATGTGTCTTGATGAACCACTATCTATAACCCAGGTGTTGAATTTATTTGTTACTTGGTTTGAAAGTGCAGAGTAGAATACATATTTCTCAATTTCATGCTCCTTTATTTTGGCATAAGATGCTTGTTGCTTGGTTCTGTTAGGACATCTAACTGCATAGTGTCCATATTGGTCACATCTGAAACATTGGATGCAAGAAATGTCTTTCTTGAATGAACCTTTCCCGTGATGATTTTTCCTCTTCTTGAAGTGTTTCTTCTTCTCTTTCTTTTGAGAGTTTGTATTTAGAAGATGAAGGTCTTCATCTATATTTTTCTGTTTTGACCCTTTCTTTGTCTGTCTAGATTCTTCTTGAAGACAGTCTGATCTTAGGCAGTCAAATTTTGGAAATTTAGACCTTGCACTAATGCCTTGAACAAATGTCTCCCAAGAATTTCGGAGACCATCTAGAGAAATAAGTGTTAGTTCCTTGCTTTCAATTTGGTACCCAAGTGTTGATAGTTGATCCCTTAGTGCAGATATTCTCATAAAGTATGCATTGATAGATTCTCCTTTGTTCATACTTATATGATTTATTTCTCTCTTTAGGGCTAAGGTTTTGCTGGAGTTATTAATTTCATAATTTCCTTCAAGTGACTTAAACATATGATATGCAGTCTCATGTTTTGTCAGAATCAGCATGATATGATCTCTAACTCCATCAACTATGATTTTCATGGCTTTGTCATTTCCTTCAATCCATGTCATTTTATCAGGATCATTCTTTGGTTCCATTTTATTTTATCTCACAAATGAATCAACTTTATTTTCTTTTAGTATCATCATAATTCTAAATTTCCATGATGAGAAGTTATTTCCTCCTTCCAATCTATCTTTTTATCAGATTACTGCTGCCATTTGAGAAATGAGATGTATTGAATCTAAATTTCTTAATTTCAATTTTCTACCTAGATTTTGCTTAACCTAGCTCTGATACCATGTAAAATCAAATTGAACTTATAATCTCTAACTTGGATATTTTCTGAATGTTGAGTATTTGTATTGCGGACTTAATTTATTACTATTTTTTATTTTAGAATCGATTTCCACTTCTCATACACTTCCAATTTTTGTGTTGATCCATGGTATTGTAGGGTAAAGACATTTGATATATATGTGATTTACAGTAGGAGTCACATCTGTGATAGACGTGAATCCTCAAGGAGTCACGCCTATCACAGGTGTGACTTCATCCCCCTTTCTTTAGCAATCACCGTTTGAATCATCGACTCTAAAAATTTTCAATTACCATTAGAATGCAGTCGGTGTTTATACTGTTGGCAAGAGACACTATATGGATTCATGGTTGTTGTCATTGATGGCAACAAAGGTCATCCCACATATCCGCAAGTCATGGTGTGTCCCTACCGGAAGTCAGAATGAAGATTATTGTGGTCCGGTGAACAAGAACAGAGCATGTGGCAAGGTCTGACAGACAGGTCCGTATCTCTTAGAGGAAGTATCCTGGTACAGTATGGATTTGGGGAAGTCAAGAGGACTACCTTGAGTAGTATATTCCAAGGATTTAGCCTCCGGTGATGGACAAAGAAAAAGATATGAATAGTTGTGTACCGGATTCCTGAGTGACAGTGTGAACAGAGGAAGAACTGACTGACAGAGCATCAGACTATTTTCCGGATGTGTTATTGTTGATGGTAAAGGTTGTGAAGGCATGAATCATGTTTGGCCGACATGATTAATGATATCTACAAGTATATGCTTGATCCGCATTACTTGATATGCAAAGATTCAGCCGACAGAACAGAGTTTGTGAGAAGATAGACTATTCCGGGTGCCGACTAGAAAGGTGATGAAATTACTTGTGCAGATATATATGCACGATGGATTTAGTTGTGAGAGATGTTGTTGTTATGTGTGTGTATGCGAAAAAGTGCAGAGCAGAGCAGAAGTAGTAAGATAGATCCGGTATGTGAAAGGAAAGCAGAATACAGAGAAAAGGGAAGATGAAGTGCAGCGGATCAGTGTCTTGAGCCTAACCAGAACTAAACTCCAGCATATGTGGATGCTTCCAATCAGCTCAAGTATTGTATAACCTTCTTTTGTAGACAGTGTGTCTCTTTGTAGGCAGTGTGCCTCTTGTGAGTAGTGTGCTCGGGCAATGAGCCCTAATTGGCAAGTGCCATTTTTGTAACTTCCTATTCTTCTAACAGAGAATAATCTTTGGGTTAATCACCCTGTGGTTTTCTCCCTTAACAGGGTTTCCACGTCAAAAATACTATGTCATGTGTTTCTCATTTCATGATAATGTTTGTTTGTTTGATTCAATGCTGCATTAATTAATAAGAAAGTTCAAAAGAAGAAATAATTAGGATAACTGATTCACCCCCCCTCTCAGTTATCAACAATTGGTATCAGAGCTAAGTTCCTCCTAATAGAGCCTAATAGCTTGAGGAAGATCTGGGAGTTCAAATGGATGCATATGGTTTAAAGGAGCAACTCAAGACTGCCCTTGAGGATCTTGAACAGTCAAACTCTGAAGTCAATGAATTAAAGGAAAGACTCAAATAGGCTGATGAATTCATGAGAGAACTAAAGGACAAATTAAGTCTCTCTATGAAAAAGAGAAAGGAGCTGCTCCAACAATTGGCAAGACAAAGTGAAGAAAGTAATGCAAATGAAGAATTGACTGAGAAAACCAAGTTATGTGAAAAGTTATCAAAAGAAGTCATTATGGTAAGACATGAAATGGAATCAGGAGTTATAAAGTTTACTCAAGAGATTGAAGAGAAAAGAAAAGATGAAGACAATCTAAGACAATCTCTTAAAGAGAAATCAAAAGATTGCCACCAGATGGACATGATTATCAGACATCTTGAATCTGATCTTGGAGATGCCAAAGATAATGAAGAAAAACTTGAGGATCAAATTGTCTCTCTCAAAAGAGATCTTCAAACAGCAAATGAATATAAAGAGAAATTCAAAATAAGTTTTGCTCAACTTGAAGTTCTTCTTGGAAGTCAAAAGAGGGCAAATGACAAGTATGGTTTGGGATATGAGAAAGGAGAAAGCTTTGGATCCAGTCAAAAGAATTTTGGATCAGAAAATCCAAGGAATAGGCCTAGAAGACCTCCGGTAAGACAGTCCAATGCTCAAAGATATCCATCCTTCAATGGATAATGCCACAGCTGCAATCACTTTGGTCACAAAGCTAATCAGTGCAGAAAGAGAATGAATTAGACTAATTCATCCTTCTCCGGATAGTGCTTTAACTGCAAAAGGTATGGATACAAGTCTCATGAATGCAGAAATATGCAAATAAACAAATCATTCAATGGTAGATGCTTTGCATGCAATAGAGTAGGTCATATGGCTAATCAATGCAGATCAAGAGGTTATGAGTCAAGTATGCAAGGAAATGTTATTTGCCAAATCTGTAATAGGTCTGGTCATAATGTAAAAGTTTGCAAAAGCAAGAATCAGGACAAAAGAGGTCTGGTGTATAATCAGAATCAAGACAAGGGTAAACAAAAGATGAATGCGGATGAAGTTAGGAATCAGATGAACAAGATTTGGGTGAAGAAAAGTTCAGAGAATGTAGAGATTGGATCTACACCAGACTCTGGTGCTGATATTCCTTCCGAAAATTAAAAAGTGAGCTCTGGCTCAGGGGGACAATAAAAGAAAATCCTGTTCCCCTAGCCAATCAAGTGGTGCCGGATGTGGCACAAGATGTGGAGTAAAGGGTTTGTAGATATAAGTCTTGAGATGATCCATATAAGATTTCAGAGGTCCGCATGAAGATGTGAAGAAGTTGTGATTGATCAAGTAAGACTTGTTCTGGGAGATGCTCCGGAATGACAGAGGATCACAAAAAGGTCCGGAGAGATCCGGAAGTGCATTGTCTTATTCTACGGATTGGACAGAGTGTTTGGGATGTCCTTGTGATATGTCATCTTGATTTGTTCATGGTTGGAAGATCCGCATGATGTTCATAGATCAGGACTAATCCGGTTCTTCAAGTTATCCGAATAAGGCAAACTGGAATAATGTAGGTCGAGCATTTATTGCCATCAGATATTAGGGTTTGCGGAGCAATATAAGGGATTTCTCATAAATCACTTGCTCATTCTGCACTAAGAAGAAGCGAAAAGTGGAGCTCTGCAACAAGTTTCATCAAGTTCACCAAAGATCTCTTGCCGAAGTCATTACATACAGAAATCAATCCAACCACTCCGTGTAACCGAAGGCGCATAAGGTATTTTCCATTTTTGATATCTTACTACAAATCTTTTGAGAAATGGCTACTCCAAATATAGTAAAGATCTCAGATAGGCCCCAACCTGAATTTAAGAAACACCCATACAAGTCATTGGAGGTAGATCCCTTAGGAGCATTCTCTAGTGTTCCTCATGGTGTTTTACGCACATAAGACATTAGGGTTTACATACATGCAAGTATTGAGGAATTTAGGGAATTCAAATTGAGAGATTTCTATCACAAACAACTAATAGACAATGCTTTTGAGCTTAAACCAGAGTATAAGGATATCCAGAAGAAACAGTTTGATCAATTCATTCATTTCCCCTATTTTGAAGAAGATGAATGGGTCCGGTATGTATTGAGTAGGATGCATGACAACTTCCTATGGCTGGATAGACCCTGCAAGATCACAAAAGAGGCAATTAGGGCAGTAACTGGTCTATACTCTTCCAGAGGGATACCTATCCTTAAATTTGTCAAAAATAGCATTGTAACTGAGGCCACCGGATCAAAATTTGATAAGAGGGCAGTGACCATTGAAGATATCTCTGACCCGGATATCAAGTTTGCATCCATGATAATAGGATACAAGATTTATCACTCTAGTAGGGAGAATTCTGTATCCGGAACTGCAGTATATACTGCCTATGAAATGCTGAGGAAAAATGTAGATTATGATCTCTATGAACTACTCTTAAGCCAATTAATGGAAAATATACAGAAGATCAAAAAGGACAAAAAGAATTCTTTTAAGTATGGTACTCTTATATTATGTCTATTTTTCTACTTCATGAATGAGCTGCCCGGATCAAGTGGATGGGTATGGCAGAATGACAAACCTGTTGCAATCCAGATAAGAGATTATTTACATGGGCTTGGGGATGCCAAAGCAAGAAATACAGCCCTGTGGGGATACTTCAAAAACTTCTAGAGCATGATGCAAGCAAGAGAAAGAATTCCTCAGTCCATTGTTGAAAAATACAAAGACTCAGTTTGCTTTATGGTGGATACTGATCAGTGCCTAATGGAGGCAGTGGAGCCAAGGACAATCTGGATCATGCCCATGGGGTATGAGGTTGATGAACAGATTATGGAACTGCATGTTCAACACATGCTTAGTCAGCCCAAAGATCCAAAGGCAGAAAGGTTTGGAACCTTCGAGGAGCTAAGTGTGAAGATCCATGTGGAACTCAGGGAACCTGAGATAAAGAGGAAGGTGAGAAAAGAAGTAGAGCATATTGCTCAAGGCCTAGGCATCCCAAAGGAGGCACTTGATGCCAACTGGGAAAAGAGGAGAAAGGCTGAGGAAGAAAAGAAAGAGGCAGAAAAGAAAAGCAAGAAAAGTGCTCCGATGGAAACCTCAACCCAGACTAGATCATCAAAAGGATCTACACCTGTTAGAACCAAAAGCTCAAAAATATCTAAACCAGAAGGTCAAACATCCGGTAAAGGAGAGAAAAGGTCTAAAATAAAAGCCACAAGGGCTTATACAAGTCAGAAAGATGAAGAGGAAACAGAATTAGATGAGGGGGCAAAAGAAATAAAGAAGCAAAAGAAGAAAGGATCTGGTAAACCCTCCACAGGCCAAGACAAGGAAGAAATGGTAGAGAAATTTGTTGAAAAGCCCACCCTGTCTCTAGACAGTGTAATCAAATCAATCACTGTGGATGGAAACCTTCAACCAATGTTTGAATTCTATGATGACTTCAATGAGGCTGATCAAAAGATCCTGCAGGAAGCTACAATCAGGTATCTGAACATCTACAACAAAGCCTTCATTGAAATTATCTCCCTTATTCCTAAGAGTCTAGAGAAGGAATTGGAAATGAGAAAGGCAAATGCCATGGCAAAAGACCTTGAGATCAAGGAACAGATAGCTATTCAGCTATATCCTTCAATTGATCACAAAATAATGAACATGGTATTCAAAGACTGCAAGGATGAATTCAGAAGAAAAGCAAGGATGAATCAGCTTATGTTTGGTGAGACCGACAAGGTAGCCAAGGACACTGAAGAGATCCTCTGGAATACATTCAAAAGGTTCAACATTCCTATTATAGAGGACTTGGGTGCAGAAATAGCTGTGGACTTGGAATCCTCTGCTCCGGGAGAAGTGGCCCTTGAACAGATTAGCATCTCCCCTCTGGTTTCCCCTACAGTCTCCGGATCCCAAGAAAAAGAGAAATTACAGGAGAAAGAAGCAGCTGTAAAAGAAAAAGAGGTTGATAGTACCAAGGGTGCAAAGAAAGAGAAGACTCCAACAGAGAAAACCATGACTGATAGTGGTAAGAATGTGGAAGGAGAGAAAATTCCAAAGGACAGTTCCAAGACTGTAGAAGAGAAGAAACATCTATCTCCGGCAAGAGACACTACACAAACTATTCAAAAATTTCTGAGCCAAGAAACAATAGAGATTGATGAACCGGAGCTTCTAAAAGGTCCATTCAACTTTGATTCCCTCTCTCTGGTACAAACAATGAAGATAGCTTCATTTGCAAATGCTAAGGCAAATGAAAAACTCCTAAAGTCTCATATGGAAGACTGTGAGTTGATAGAGGCTGCTTCCGGAGTGCTTGAAAAGATTATGCCATCCATCAAGATAGATCCAATAGCCTCCTCTTCCAGTAATCTCAAAACCTTAGTCAGGAGTGTCGGTACACATTTTGATTCTCTAGAAAAATTAGCTAAAGAAAAGGTCTGGAAGGAGTTTTTGGATAAGAGATTTTTAGAAGTACTAGGATTAATCTCTAATGATAGGAGAAATATGGGTATTGGAATAAAGAGCTTAGAAAATTCTCTTAAGGATGGTGGTGACATTTACAAATTTTGTATCTCCTGGTCAAAGGCAACAGTAGAAATTGATAAGAAAATAAAAGAGGAACAGGACAAACTACTTAGTTTGTCTTAGAGTTTTGATCCTCTCTCTTCCTCCATAGTAAATCAAGAATGTCAAACTATTGCAATCACAAATGCAATCAAGAATTTTGAAAAGGAAAGGAAGAATATAATTAACCAGATGGGAGAACTTAGAAGGATTATAATCCCTAAGTTAGAAACTATGCATGAGGCCATAAATGATGCCAAGACTATTGCCCAAACCAATGATCCGACAGATCTTAAGAGGGCAAAAGCTTTTGCATTTTTGTTGAGTGGTCATATTTCAATTTTGGATAGAATGAAGCAAATTTGGGCTACAGAACTCATCCAATTGAAGACATCCTTTGCAGACATTCTTCAATTTTTGTGAATATGTAATATACAATCAAGTATAGTAAATTTTTGAAAATTTTGGTGTGCGAACCCTACCCTTTGCCATTGATGTCAAAGGGGGAGTGAGGAACAGTGAAAAATGAGGAATCCAACTAAGGGGGAGCTCTGGAAAATGTAAAGACAGAGCATCAGTCAAGGGGGAGCATAGTGTAAACACTTAGTCATTTTTCACTAAGTGTTGCCATCAATGCCAAAGGGGGAGATTGTTGGCAAGAGACACTATATGGATTCATGGTTGTTGTCATTGATGGCAACAAAGGTCATCCCACATATCCGCAAGTCATGGTGTGTCTCTACCGGAACTCAGAATGAAGATTATTGTGGTCCAGTGAACAAGAACAGAGCATGTGGCGAGGTCCGATAGACAGGTCCGGATCTCTCAGAGGAAGTATCTTGGTATAGTGCAGATCTGGGGAAGTCAAGAGGACTACCTTGAGTAGTATATTCTAAGGATTTAGTCTCCAGTGATGGACAAAGAAAAAGATATGAATAGTTGAGTACCGGACTCCTGAGTGACAGTGTGAACAGAGGAAGAACTAACTGACAGAGCATCAGACTATTTTCTGGATGTGTTATTGTTGATGGTAAAGGTTGTGAAGGCATGAATCATGTTTGGTCGACATGATTAATGAAATCTACAAGTATATGCTTGATCCGCATTACTTGATATGCAAGGATTCAGCCGACATAACAGAGTTTGTGAGAAGATAGACTATTCCGGGTGCCGACTGGAAAGGTGATGAAATTACTTGTGCGGATATATATACATGATGGATTTAGTTGTGAGAGATGTTGTTGTTGTGTGTGTGTATGCGAAAAAGTGCAGAGCAGAGCAGAAGTAGTAAGATAGATCCGATATGTGAAAGGTGTTGGCAAGAGACACTATATGGATTCATGGTTGTTGTCATTGATGGCAACAAAGGTCATCCCACATATCCGCAAGTCATGGTGTGCCTCTACCGGAAGTCAGGATGAAGAACTGTTGTGGTCCAGTGAACAAGAACAGAGCATGTGGCAAGGTCCGACAGATTGGTCCGAACCTCTCAGAGGAAGTGTCTTGGTGCAGTGTGGATTTGGGGAAGTCAAGAGGACTACCTTGAGTAGTATATTCCAAGGATTTAGCCTCCGGTGATGGACAAAGAAAAAGATATGAATAGCTGAGTACCAGATTCTTGAAAGACAATGAGAATAGAAGGAAGAACTAACTGACAGAGCATCAGAATATTTTCTGGATATGTTACTGTTGATGGTAAAGGTTGTGAAGGCATGAATCATGTTTGGCCAACATGATTAATGATATCTACAAGTATATGCTTGATCTGCATTGCTTGGTGAGCAAGGATTCAGCTGACAGAACAGAGTTTGTAAGAAACTAGACTGTTCCGGATGCCGACTAGAAAGGTGATGAAATTACTTGTGCGGATATATATAGAGGATGGATTTAGTTGTGAAAAAAGTGATTGTGTGATGGTGTATGCGAATAAGCACAGAGCAGAGCAGAAGTAGTAAGAAAGATCTGGTATGTGAAAAGATAGCAGAATAAAGAACAGAGGAAAGATGAAGTGCAGCAGATCAGTGTACTGAGCCTAACCGGAACTGAACCCCACCATATGTAGGTGCTTCCAATCAGTTCAAGTATTATATAACATTCTTTGTAGACAGTGTGTCTCCTTGTAGGTAGTGGGCCTCTTTGTGAGCAGTGTGCTCGGGCAGTGAGCCCTAATTGGCAAGTGCCATTTTTGTAACTCTTTATTCTTCTAACAGAGAATAATCTTTGGGTTAATCACCCCATTGTTTTCTCCCTTAACCAGGTTTCCACGTCAAAAATACTGTGTCATGTGTCTCTCATTTCATGATAATGTTTGTTTGTTTAATTCAATGCTGCTTTGATTAATAAGAAAGTTTAAAAGAAGAAACAATTAGGATAACTGATTCACCCCCCCTCTCAGTTATCAACAAAAGGAAAGAAGAATACCAAGACAAGGGAAGATGAAGTGCAGCAGATCAGTGTACTGAGCCTAACTGGGACTGAACTCCAACATATGTGGATGCTTCCAATCAGTTCAAGTATTGTATAACCTTCTTTTGTAGACAGTGTGTCTCTTTGTAGGCATTGTGCCTCTTGTGAGCAGAGTGCTCAGGTAGTGAGCCCTAATTGGCAAGTGCCATTTTTGTAACTTCCTATTCTTCTAACAGAGAATAATCTTTGGGTTAATCACCCCGTGGTTTTCTCCCTTAATAGGGTTTCCACGTCAACAATATTGTGTCATGTGTTTCTCATTTCATGATAATGTTTGTTTGTTTGATTCAATGCTGCATTAATTAATAAGAAAGTTCAAAAGAAGAAATAATTAGGATAACTGATTCATCCCCCCCTTTCAGTTATCAACATATACTTGGTAATATGTCATTCGATCATGCTATATCGATATTTATTTAACATACTTTATATATTAAATATGAATATATAAGTAATATTTAATATTACTTATATATTCATATTTATTATGATCATAATGCATACGTTATCTGATCAAAGCTACAAACAACTCAACAACTTGGTCTACTATGGCCTACAAATTCATGGCTTTAAGATCTTGATTGTAGGATTAATATAAAGTTTGATGTAAGATGCTTCTAGGTTCCTCCAACAATCTTCCCAAACCTCCAAGTTTGATAATATCATACACAAGATACTGACTTTATCAATATTAGCAATATCTTCCAAGTTCACAAGAAACATGTGAATCCCAACATTTAAACACATGTGATAGGAGAGATTACAGATTCAGACAAAATACCCATTCCTAGAATTATAGTATCAAATAGGTTTGCAAAATTAATTACATGAACTTCAAATCAAGAATGATTGGAGGTCGAACAAGCTTTTGCTCAGTCTTAACAATCTCATACTAATGACTAGGAAATGGATTTACACAGCAAATGTTATGAAAAGAAATAGATAACAATAGTCTATATTATTATCAAAATCAAACATTACAGAACTACCAATCGGCAAATGTACAATCAGCTTCTATAACACACTATGATTTCATACCATCGACTCTACTTAGTGTCTCTTCACTCTACTTCAGACTTCACCTACATTGCTCAGTCACTAAGGCCACTATGAATGGCCTCTTCTATTTCTCCTGCCTCCCACAACATCAGACCATTGGCCTTTTATAACTGATACTTCTGTACATCGTCTTCTTGTTATCAACCCCTCTATTCATAGCCTTCAACCCCCACATCAAGGCTGTCCTCCTTCCATATATCTTCCAATGGGGTTTAAAGTTCTGCAGAAATAATGAACATTTCACCACATTGCTGCCACTAGGGATATACCACAACCTGCTGAAGCCGTCGATGCCACCAAGCATGATCCCCATGACTTCCTCCATTGATATTTTCTGCTGAAGAATTTAAAACCATCGCTGCCAAAAAAGAACTTCCATGATGTCGAGATGTAATGGTCCATGCCATGCACACATCGATGCCAAGATTTAATGAGAAATAATTATTGTTTCTAATCTTGTCGATCCACCAAAAGAGCATAAAGAATCTTTTTGCTAGTTGGTTCCTCTTTATTTTGTATGACTTGAGGCTTTTGTCTTTTATAACTAGAGTTAAAAGATAACCACAACCTCACCAAGAATAGGCAGAAAATAAATATAATGCTAATCAAGTTAGTGTTATAAGGGTGACAAACTAAAAATATAAAAATATGCAAACCAAAATCGGAGGAAACGGCATGCCACTGCATCAAACTACCTAGGCAAAAAAATTCATGATCTCATGAGGTCCATGGTTCCACTTTCTTTTTCCTCGCTTTCCAGTTTCTTAATTCTGCACTTCCATACTTCCATTGTCATCTTCAAAATTTTGTTGTCTACATTTGTCCACTTCTTTCTCTCTGTGCATACTTCCTCCTTCAATTCTCCTTATCAACTCCAAATCTCCACCATTCTGACTCATCGTCGTAGTCATCTACTAGCATCATTTCAAATGAAAACAAAACCTCATCCTTACTTTGTGTAAAATAAATTACCTCTGAAATCTTTATGACTGCAATGTTATCTAGTAATAGTAAGTCTTCTGCCTCTTCTATATCCTCCGGTTCTTTTATTGTAATATCAACTGAACCTTTTGCACTTTCTTTCTTATCTGCAACCTCTTTCACCAGGTCTATATTCTCTTCTTCAAAATACTCTTTCAAACTGGACATTTCCTCTACATCTAGATTCTCCTTTGTAACCACAAATTTCTCCTCATCATCATTAGAAATGAAAATGGGAACAAAATCTTTTCCATCATCAGGCTCAAAACAACCAAAATATGAACTTACTATATTTAGAGAATCAATATTCATACTAGTTTCTGTCATTGGATAATATTCTTCATTACCAAATCATTCATAATCCTCATTAACATCCTCTACATTCTTGATATCAATTTCTTCTATATTTGTTGCTACCTTACAATTTTCTGCTTCCTTCTTTCCTGCAATCACATCATCTTTAGGAAAATAATACTTTTCCAGTGCATCTGTTCTTCTTGAAATCTTTTACAAATTCTCATTGAACTTTATCTTTTCCAAACCATCCCAATATATGTCCCACAATGGTATAAAAATGGGTCTTTGAACTGCAATCTTCGTCCTCTTCACTTTGCCAACTTGCACTCTGCAACCAATCTCTCGTGCCTCCTTCTCTACCCTCTGTAGTTACAAGTCTTCTCTCTCCTGCAACAAATTCTCCTAGGGTTTACTCGAGACACAACCACTTGACTCTTTTCCCACACCCACTAGTCCTAGCTAAGTTACCTCTCTTCGGCAATCTACTTTGCACTCAAGAACAACCTTAGGCTCTGATACCACTTGATAGGAGAGATTACAGATTAAGACAAAATACCCATTCCTAGAATTACACTACCAAATAGGTTTGCAAAATTAATGACAAGAACTTCAAATCAAGAATGCCCGGAGGTCGAACAAGCTTTTCTCAGTCTTAATAATCTCATACTAATGACCGGGAAATGGATTTAAATAGCAAATGTTATGAAAAGAAATAGATCACAACAATCTATATTATTATTAAAATCAAACATTATAGAACTACCAATCGGCAGCTGCATAGTCGGTTGCTATAACATACTATGATTTCATACCATTGACTCTACTTAGTCTCTCTTCACTCGACTTCAAACTTCACCTACATCGCTCAGTCACTACGGCCACTATGAATGGCCTCTTATATTTGTCCTGCCTCCCACAACATCAGACCATCGGTCTTTTATAACCGATGCTTTCCTACACTGTCTTCTTGCTATCAACCCCTCTATTCATAGTCGTCGACCCTCACATCAAGGCTATCCTCCTTCCATATTTCTTCCAATGGGGTTTAAAGTTTTACAGAAATAATGAACATTTCACTACATTGCTGCCGTTGGGGATATACCATAACCTACTGAAGCTGTTGATGCCACCAAGCATGATCCCTATGACTTCCTCCATTGATATATTCCGTTGAAGAATTTAAAACCATCACTGTCAGAGAAGAACTTCCATGATGTTGACATGTAATGGTCCATGCCATACACACATCGATGCCAAGATTTAATGAGAAATAATTGTTGTTTCTAATCTTGTTGATCCACCAAAAAAGCATAAAGAATCTTTTTGCTAGCTGGTTCCTCTTTATTTTGTACGACTTAAGGCTTTTGTCTTTTATAACTGGAATTAAAAGATAACCATGATCTCACCAAAATAGGTAGAAAATAAATATAATGCTAATCAAGTTATTGTTATTCGGGTAATAGGAGCTACACAATAAAGCCCAAAAATTGAAAATATAAAAATATGCAAACCAAAATTGGAGGAAATGGGATGCCACTACATCAACATACAAATTCTAACTTGATGGGGAATTCTTATGTCTAAAAGGACTAGAAACTTAAAACTTTTAAATTCTTAGATGCCAAAAAGTGAGTGAACTATGACTCATAGACCAAAGCCTTTATTAATGGAAATCTAAGGATTTCACGTTCTTTCTTCTAACCAACCTAAGATGTTTGAAATAAAAATATGAAGATGATGTCCTTAGGACCTGTGTTTATAAGACCTAAAGTTTCATTAATCAAATTCTAGAGGGAGACTCTCATCCAAAGTTTGCTTTGATTCATGCTCATCTTCTAACTAGACCCCAAAACTTTATGTGATATAATTCAAAAAACAATCTTGGGTCTATGGTATTTATAATCTCATGTTTATGATTATAAGGTGGTCCTTAGAGAATTTTTGGACACCAACCAATGCTACTCCACTAAAATCCTAACACACCTATAAATCCCCAGATATAGAGTCTAAAACAAATAAACTATCAAATTGCAAAGTGATACTTCCAAGACGGTAGCTGTGTGGATTTTTTGTTTCCCCTTTTGTGGTGGTGGATTGACAAGTGACTTGTGATAGGGAAAAATAGAATGTTAAATTCAGACTTGAACACTTAAAAATTGTAAGCATAATTGCATTGAGATAGTTTAGTAAGTAACCTTAATGGAATGCTACTTCTTGGTAGCCTTCTGTCAAGTCGACTTATAGGCTATCTACTTTGTGAAAACCATCCTCCTTTCTTCAAAAGGATATGTAATCACAAATTAAAATTTAATAAATCATTATTAAAACTCTATAGCACTACATGTGGATGACCCCATCCAACTCATTTGTAGTGTGGGCTATTTACATTTGCAAACACTATGTCCACTCCATTGATAGGAATAATTGCAAGGGCTTTAAACATTACATGGATAGCTTTGAATGCATAGGTAGAACAAATCAAATCACATCATAGGCACTAAATCCATTGAATCCAAATCACAAATTCTACTTCCTAATCAGTAGACCCAGAATTAATAGAGGTTGATCACTACATTTCTCCATCACTAGACCCAGAATTAATATAGGTTGATCACTACATTTCCCCATCACTAGACCCAAAAATAATATAGGTTGATCACTACATTTCCCCTTTTATTGGAAAATAAGTTGTAACTTGAAATTTTCTTGAAAATTCTTCTCCCTATGGATAATTTTAATTAAGAGAAAGCATTTCTATGAGCTAAATTCATTTTTCCTTGGTATAATAATCCTTTCATTAAACTCCATGGTTACTGGCTCACTCTTGCATATGAGTCCTCTCTATATCACTATAGAAAATTGTTAGTGTATATTTTATCTCATCAATTATTTAGATGCATACAAATAATTTATATATTATCTCATGCATTGTTTACATGCCTATGGATAATTCATATATTATCTCATGCATTATTTACACATGCATGGATAATTCCACATGGTGTTAAGCCTGCTTAGGTGTGCTTTTTCACATGGAGAGGCATGGAGTTTGCATGCCACAAGTTTTAGTTAGGGGAGTTGCATATGACTATTCTAGGTGGTAGTTTTTTTTTCCTCTCTTCTACATACACAAGCAATAGGCATATTGTAACATTAAAAATTACATACCCCGCAATTTTATGTCATATTTTACACCCACCTTAGTGCTAATCCCTACAGCATGACTTAGAACCATTTAGACCTAATCTTTGATTACTTCCCCTAGAGAAGTTTTTATCAAATTTGTATTAGAGAATTAATGTTGTCATTTTTCTAGGCACATGTTGTAAATTAGATAAAATTCCCTCTAGACACTAGCACAATGCACATACATTTGTGTGACACACTGGTGTCTTATATTACATACATCTCAAAATATGTGTTACTCATGAATGTTTCTACCTTATAATGTCTCTTGATGGCTACAACACTCCCTCAAATGTGTCTTTTCTACCTTTAGCCTATTCTTGACCATAGGATAAGGACAATGAAAAGACATCTAAAAGATCTCTCTAACTAGAATATGGAAACTCACAAAATTCCTATGGATTAGTGAGCTAAAGCTCTAATTTTATCCATAGATTTCTCATAGTGGATAGATTTTCTCCCTTGCTTAGTTATCCCATAGCATTTCAATCTTCTTTTGTCATGCTTGCAAATTCTTATGATCATTGTGCAAATTATTAACAGAAATCACAAGGGCATATTTTCTTATAGAAGCATAGGCTTCTCCCAAAAGATTTCTCTAGATTTTATCCTACCATTGAAGGTGTCTTCAACAAGTGGTGAATGAAAATGTGCTCTCTAGAAACCCTTCCCATATTCAACACTCAAATCTACATGGATAAGGTAGTGAATCCTCTTAGTATTTTCTTTATCATATTCCAAGAGAAAGTGATTTATTCTTGATAGTTTCATTCTTTTCACCATTTTGTTGATCCTATTGTATAAGAAGTGAATCAACCATCCTTTCAAAACTACTTAAGAAATTTGCTTTTCATCATTTTATAGATCATTGGTGTAGACGACCACTTTGATTACTAAATCATTAATCTAGGCCCAACATCCTCTCCATAGATTAGGGAGGTCATCCTAGAACACTTTTTCACTACATCCTAGCTCCTAGACACACTTAGGATATGTACACACACTTTTTGCAATATATTTATTATTTGACTTCTCATGGAGGTTGAAAGACCAAAGAAGGGGTTTGACCATTCCTGGAAAACACCTTAGAAGAACCAAACTTCTTTTTAGCTTTATTTGTTTATCTAGATGTTATTCTTGTGTTTTACCTCACTATGTTATATAGGTTGATCATGAAATCACACAAACAAAGAAAAAGATTACTAGAGATGCACATATTGACACTAGTAGACCTTGCCATCCATATAGTGTCATACATATGAAAGCATGACATGCTATTGTACAAATGAAAACACATTAGCTGATACTTCCAATTTTTGGTGATAGGTTGATGTTGTGTTATCATTTTCAATTCTACCTTTTGTTCATTAAAAAAATCCAAAATTATATAAATAACACTTCATTCCTATTCATTTATTTCATTTAGCTTAAAAAAGATGTATTATTTAGAATATCTAGGATAGTTTTGCAAGTATAAAATATAACTTTTTCTCCTTTGAAGCTAGACATTCTAGAGTAGTTCCTTGTAAGATCACTTTGTCTAGACGGTACACCTCTCTAGGGTAAGTTTCTATCCTATGTGCTACATATATGTAGTGTGTTTGACTAAATTAATCATACATTCCATTAGAGACTTGAATCCATGCCCACATTCTAATGCTATCCTTCTTGCAACATAAATGGTGATACTGCTCAATTTTTTGAGATTTTTCACCAATTAACTTCAAAGCAATGCAACATGAAACATATCTATAGTACACACTCATAATAAAACTAAGATAATACATAAACATGTAAATTAGATTTAGAAGCTACTTGCAATTAAAAACATATTTTACATAAGGCCAAAAAACATCAATTAGTGGACCTTTTCAAAGTAATTTTATGTATTTAATATAATTTAAGTGTTAATAGAAATTTAAACTATTAAGCAAGAGTTGCATGCTAAGTTGAGACAAAAGAGCTTCATTCTTCATTCACCCTTCAGGTCATCATTTTTTCTCTCAAGATATATAGTCCCATTTTGTTCAAGTCATCACTATATTTGGGGTTTTATAGTGTTTTTAGTTTACATCTGATTTATCTTTCTTGAATAATGCTTTAGAGATTTGGTGGTTCTAGTTTTCAATTTTTGCATGTTTGTTTCTAAAATAAGTGATGATTTTTTTTTATCATTGATAAAGGATGTAGATCTACATGGAGATATCTTGCAACATTTGAACATTGTCAATCTAACACATTCAAAACATTGTGCCATTGGATGTTCAACCCAAGTCAGCATTCAACATGGCCCACCATTCTAAAAGGCTTAGGGTAAAATTAAAAATGCTCTTATCAAATCCATTGATGTCTTGGAAAGAAAGTTTGATCTGGCACAATCTTACTACATTTAAAAATTATTAGTTTGTCAACTTTAAAATGTTGCACCATTGGCCAGGGTAGATCAGTTTGTGGATATCATGGGCACATATTTCTTCTCTAAAGGGTTAAGTGAATAAAGGTTAATATGAGGTTACAAGTGCCACATGGTATCATAATGAAATATTTTGAGATGGAATATCTGATAGGTTCTAAATGTTACACCATTGGTCCAATATTTCCATATTAGAATCAACAAGCCCCATTATTCAAAAGTTTCTATGTTAACAAAATAGATGAACCTAAACCATGATTGATCAACCTCTTATGATCTGATGAGTTGTTTAATGTATAAATGTTATCAGTCTAACAACATTATAATGTTGTACTATTAGATGGTAAAGGTGTGTCAAATTATGTGCTTGCATGATAATAGTGACCAGTTGATTTGTGCCTCCAACAATACTTGGAATCTCAATGCTATTTTAAAGGATTGCATATCTGACACAACCTATTGTTGTGCTATTGGTCGAAGTAAAAGAAAGTCTAGTTTACTTGGTGTGACTCAAAACCATCAAATCTTGTGTAATATATGTCAATCAATCTTTTGAAGATCTTTTCATTGATCATTCTATAATAATGTCTAGAGAACAATGATATGTTGCTCAGTGTTGTTGATGTTAACGCATTGATCAACTAGTACAACTCTAGTTCTGAAGCATACAATGTATTTATCAGCGATATAAGTGTAGACACCTAAAATTAACCTCACCTCCTGACCCAGTTATTCATCTACCATACCTTCACATTAATTTAATAATTCTTAATTATTTGATTAATTTCATCTATTAAAACTCTACCTTATTCTTCCGCATTAATTAAATAATTATTAATTATTTAACTAATTTATGTTTTCCATTTCCTAGCATTAATTAAATAGTTTTATAATTATTTAATTAATCCTTCATTTCTTCCATATTAATTAAATAATTCATCTATCTCCATCATATCCTTCCGTATTAATTAAATAGTTCTAGTTATTTAATTAAGCTAATTTCCCTCCATAATTTAATTAAATAAATTCAAATTATTAAAATATTCCATTTCCTGCAAAAAAAATAAAATTTAATATTTATTTATTTATTTATTTATCCATGTGTAAATGAAATTGAATATTAATTTATTTAATTTCCCTATTTTCCCCTTTCATCACTCCATCAAACCACTCTCAATCAAATCAGTTAACTAATCAATCAATCAAGTTAACAAGTCAATCAATTCAGTTACTAATTAATCGATTCAGTTAATAGATCAATCAAATTAGTTTACTCCTCAATCAATTTTGTTAACACATCAATCAATTTTGTTAACAATCCCATCAATCTAGTTAATAGATTAATCAATTAAATCAAATCACCAATCAAATTTGTTAACTCCCATGTTTCATGAGAGGACAATGACACTTATCACTCTCTCATTTGTTCAAATCCTCTCACCTACTTTGAGCCACTGATCTCTCTGATCATTCTCCACCATTGATCTTCATTTCTGAAGGTCTATAAATAAAATGTCTTCTCAACCTCTCATCCATCTCTCATTTTCGTAAACGTATGTTGTTGCAATTGACTCATTCACTTTGGGAGATCAAAGATATGTTGTTTCGATTAAAAGCAATCCAAATATCCATGACATATCAAAGGAGCACATTTATTGGGGTTTAGGTGCATTCCAATATGCTCAATCAGTGAGGTTTAATTTGTATGTGAAGAAAGGTATGACTTTCTATTTAGTTTATTTTCCTTTCATTTGTCTTCCTATGCAAATTTCCGCCTTCACAATAAGTATCAATGAAAGCTCTGGTAAAAGGGAGGGGAAGAGGGGGATTTATTTTGTAATAGAGTAAGGACTTTGTGGTAATTTTCAAGAACTAATCTAATATTTGAATATTGTGCCTTTGATTCTTTCATGTAATATGTTTTTAGTTCAACTATGAAAGAAATTGACATATTGTGCCAAATTCTCTTTATAGTCTTTTTCCTTAGTTCTATCTTGACATTTAACTTTTATTTACATATTTGATAATTAATAATTTATTATTGGTTAATAATCATGCATTATAATACCCTTTGTTACAATAATTTATTATCATAATTTGATCATAGGTCAAATTTTGTGCAAATCTAAAGCTAGTAAAAGGTTTCAAAATCTAATGCATCGCCTTAGGATAGTTTTCTTTTTAGCATTTCTTCCCTTTTTCTTTCTTTTTTGGAAAAAACATATTGAATAGTCTATGAAGAGCTAACTTCAAAATCTCAAAGGTTATTTCATAGTTCACATCCCACAACTATGAAATTTCCCATGTTGGTTCAAGTTTGCATGCAGGTGCAACATTCAAGTGGAAATTTGAACATCAATAATTTTAGGCACATCCAATGGGACCCAAAAATCAATTTTTTATAATATAGGGGTTATTATATAATTCTAGGGGTCATTCAAGGACCTAAAAAAACTATTTCATGATCACTCTCAACATCTAACCTAGGCCTGTTAGTTCCTCCTCTAGTTCTCAATCCTAGAAGAAGAGTTGTACAACCAAATCCACCACCACCACCACCTACTCAAATGGCCACACCAGGGGCTCCTAGGAATTTTGTCAACTAGAATAGTGGTAAGACTAGGTGGTGTTCACCTAGGGTTAGGGTTCTGAGTCATTTCTACAGGTTTATGTTTTGGTTCCTTCAAACCCTTGGTGCCTTAGTTTTAATTTTTCCTTGGCCCCCATGCATTGGTTTACAGCTTTTTCCTGTATGTTCAGACATACAACGGCTATGTACAAGAGAAAAGATACATTGCAGGCATATTCTAGGAAAGATCCACTATTTGTATGCAAGGGTGAATGTATGTTCATACATGCAAAGGGTCACATACAAGGAACAATATACAAGCCAGCAGGATATACAACTGGTGGGGCTCGCGAACATACAAGGGTGAATGTATGTGAAATATACATTCGCAATATGCAAAGAAGGTGACATACAACCCAAACATGGAGGAGAATTCTAATGCAGTGAATAATATTTTGAGGTCTGTGGGTTGTATAAAGCACTTGTATATGCTGATATACAAGCCGATGTGCAATGAAGAGTATACAAGAGAGATTTCAAAAGGAGGTACATTCTGATGCATAATGATTTAAAGTCTATGGCTTGTGTGGATGTGTGTTGTATATCGCGGATGTACAAAGGAGAAAGATACACACTGGACCCGATTGAAAATTCCAAGTTGCCCTATAAGAGTTTGGGGTCCACTCTGTATGATGAACAGTTGTATGTATATGCTCTCACATATACAAAGATTTGAAAGGCAAAAAGCAAGTGATTATGTATACATCCGTTCTTGCATATACGAGGACGTGATGGCAAAATGGAGATAGTAAAAAGTCAGCAATAGGAACATGGAGTGCCTATGTGGCACGAAATCATTGGCTCTTGGCTTTTATGTAGGATTTTGGGCTGTTTGATCTCAGCGATAGGAAAATAAAATCAATTGCTATATTTTAAACCCTCAATGAAGGTTTTTTCTGAGCATCGGCAGTCATGTTTTGAGTGGGAAAATTCCATGGACGTGCTGCTGCAAATTCCAAGAGGGTTGTGAGTAGCTGAGGCATTAATGGTAGTTTACGGAAGGATGGTCGATGGAATGACGGGCCAACTACGAGATTTAAGATGAAGATCTTTAGGTGGTGGTGCAGATCCTGAACCTACCTGCTCCTTCCTCTTTATCCCTCTACTGCATTGATTATTTTGGGTTCCAATTTGGAGATGCGTTGTATCTGGCAGATTTTTTATTTACCTTGTAATTAATTTAGCCGAGTTTACAGTCTTGGTATAAAGGCCAAACTATGTCACTCTTTGTGGGGGTGGAAAAATTGAACAACTTTTTTAGCATTGTAACAAGATACAACTTCATTGGTGGCTCTATTTTGGGTGTCTTGTGAGTTTATGAGTTGTATATTGAATGTTTTATATGCAAAATTCATCAGTTTCATGTTGATTTAAATGAGTAATGCTTTATAGCATGTACTTTGTTATTTGTCTCTAAATTGAATGTGTTCTTCTTCTAAATTTGAATATCTAAGGGGTGTTAGAGATTCTAGGATATGGGTTTCCTATATTGAATGCTTAATCTTTTGCTTCTGCTCAAGGAGTGGATTGAATGTTTTGGGTTAAGTATTGGGAAGAATGCATTACAGTAAGGATGTTTGTAAGCAGAAATAACTAAATACTTTATCTTGGGTATTGTCTGTAAGGCAGACATTGCATATTCCCATTGGAATTTGATTGTTGTTTTAGGTCTGTGATAAACATTCACACACACACACACACACACACACACACACACACACACACACACACACATATATATATATCTATATATCTATTGACTCCGAGCCCTAGATAGACATCGATTTAGTCTTGTATTTTGGTTGCAACCCAAAGTCTCAATTTTTTATCCAAACATAAAATCAAACTTAAACTTTAAATCAAACCATTAGGACTTTAGAAGTAGTTTAGGACCAAAATCCTCTGATTCACAACTGAACATAAGCCCAAAGCTAGCCCCTTTTCTCTTATCCCATAGTTTTGGTATGCATCAAGGTGGATTTATCTGCTTTGTATCAACATCCCAGTCAATCCACAAGCATATTTCATGGATGTTGAATAGGGAATACCCCCCTTGGTTCTGCAGAGCCTAAAGAAGAAGACGAGATATTTATAGAGTCTATCTCCTGTACTATTGACCCCTGGCCCAGTAATCCTATTGATCACTGATGGATAGCTTGAAGGGATTACTAGGAATAAGCATCCAGTCTGGGAAAAATAACCAATAGATTTGGTGACTCTACTGGGGAAGGTGAAGTGAAAGTATTATCTTTTCATCCCTAGTAAATTATTGCCCATCTGAGTCGCAACAGAAATTGGTGACTCTACTGGGGAGGTGAAGTGAAAGAACCCTCATTTTAAAAGAAAACAGTTCCTAGTTATATGTGGCGACTCCGAATCAATCTCCCAACTGGTAAAGTGAAAATTTGTATGCAAGGGAGAAGATCCATGTGTAAATCTCTATCTGAAGAATTACGCAGAAAAATGATTTACAGAAAAAAGGGAACTGCTCAAGCCAATTAAGAGGGTTCCCACATAAGCAATGATAATATTTGGGACAATCCAGGATCTTTAGAGAGGACAATACCTTATTTTTCAAACACTGAGGTTGAGATCCAGAATGTATATGAAAGACAACAGGGTGTTAATTTGAGAATAAGGTCAGAGGTTTTTCAAGAACGCCCTTTCTTGGATCCTAGTGATAGATTTGAAGTGGTTGAGTCTCCAAGGGATGAAGATAATGATGACCAAAATGGAATGGGACGATCCTCTTCTATGCCTAGAGAGGAGGAATTAGCTGAAGAAATCAAAAGCTTGAGGGTAGAATTAGAATATCTGTAGGCAGTGAAAATCAGAGATGATATGAGACAGAAAGTGCAAGCTTTGAGAGTTGCTCAGAATGATTCAATTCCTACCGTTGAAAACACAAATGTACAAAGAAATCAGCAAAGAAATAAAGTGCAGGATTAGCATAATGATCAAAGACAGAATGCAAATAATGCTAGAACACCATTAAATAATGTAAGAAATCAGAATGTAAATAGAAATGCCAATGCTAATCAATTTGTTAGACAGCCTATGCAGCTAGACAGATTCAGGCAGTTAGTTTTTGATAGCATTCCTGGTTACTCCAATCTTATTGACAAACATGTGAGGTTGCAAGTGCCTAAATTTTCAGGAAATAATACTGTGTCAGGAGAAGACCACTTAAAAGGTTTTCAGAATATCATGTACAATTTTGAAGTTGAGCATGAGGATGTTTTTATGAAATTATTTATGCAATCCTTAGTTAATGAAGCCAGAGAATGGTACAAGGGTCTGCCTGACAAAAGTGTTTCATCATGGGATGACTTTAGGAGAATATTCAAAGAACAGTATGGTGACAAAAATGATCCAAGTTTCTTCATTAATGAATTCATTAGCATTACCAAAGGATTGAATGAACAGGTTGCTGATTTCAATGCTAGATTCACTAAGGTGTTGAACAAATTGCCACACCACCTGAGGCCTAATGAACCTATGTGCATAGTGTCATACATAAATGCTTTTGATGCTAAAACTACTTATGGATTAAGAGATAAGGGTCCTCACAGCCTTAGAGATGCTTTCAAAATTGCAACAAATATTGAAAATAATAGAAAAGCGTCTGGTAAGACAAACATAAGAGATGATGTAAAAATTCTGCAAAATCCAAATACTAAATCTCAAAGTGTTCAAGGCAATGCATCTACTTCTAAGGATAAATTAGATAAACTGACAACTATTGTCAA
The DNA here is from genome assembly GCA_027924645.1 of Cunninghamia lanceolata. NCBI lineage: Eukaryota > Viridiplantae > Streptophyta > Pinopsida > Cupressales > Cupressaceae > Cunninghamia > Cunninghamia lanceolata. The sequence goes on from BSBN01000892.1 coordinate 3,362,369, forward strand.
GGACCTGAGCTATAGAATGGCTAAAAATGAAAAGGGGGTTGGTCTTGACAGATAGGTTTACCAAAGGCAAGAAAGAAGACCGTCATTACATGATATGCCATATAATACTAACTGGCAAAATGGCAAATGTATTCTCCCAAACAGCAACACAAATCAAAGGACTCAAAATGTTAAGGAAAGACCCGACCCTTTGAAGAAAGCTGTTAATATTGTTAATGACACCCCATGGTGCATAATATGCCAGATGCCTCATTCTCAGTCACAATGTCTGATTGCTTAGTCTCTATATAATAATGCTGTTACCTGTGATCAGTGCAATGAGCCGCATTGCATGGAGGATGATAATGTCAACATGCTATCTACAAACTGGGAATATCCTTCTCATGATATTGATGCAAGCAGGAATAATGAGATCCAGGTCTATTAGTAGTTTCCCTATGATGAAGATGAGGAAGACAACTATGCCTATGCTCAGGACTCGCATAACTTTTTGAATAACTTAAGAAGTCCTTCTAATGATGAAATTAGATCCCTCACGGCTGTAGTGGTAGCTCAAGTCAAAAGCAATTATAACCTAAGAGGTAAATCTTAGGTAAGTAACTCACACCAACCAGAGAATACTTTTGTAAGCCAACCAGTACATAGTCATAAAGGGGGTGTACCACAAAAGAAACAATGGAGCAATAATAAGCAAAATTTTAATCAAAAAATAGGTCATGATTCTCAAAGACCAGAGAATGAGGTTTCTCAAAAGAAGGATCAAAGTAATAATTCTCAGATCATGGAAGATAGTCAAGGAGCCATGAAAATTAAGGCTGGGTCATCTTAGGATAAAAATAAAACTGTGGATCAGAGTACAACTGTTATACAAAATTATGCTCCTTTTGACATAACGCAAGTCTTTTCTTAGATAAAAATCTCTGTTCCATTGATGGAGCTAATGAAAGTTGAATAATTCAAAAATAAAGTAGTATCCTTGATTTCAGGAGTGCCTTGTCAAGCCAAACAGAATGTTGAATCTCAGGGTAAGAAACAAGCCCTGTGTATTGATGAAGATGAGACTCCTGAGCTATATTTGGGGGTGACCATGACAAAATTTCCTTCACAAGTTGAACCATTTTATGTCTCCCTTATCATAAATGGAAAAGTGATTAAGAATTATATGCTTGATTCAGGAGCATCAATGAATATCATGCCTCTGGCTATCATGCAGTAAGCTAGGTTAAAAATAGATAAGGCATGTGGGAAATACTATGCCATGGATGCTAGAGAAGTACCTATCATTGGAATCATCAAAGATGTAGATTTCAGACTAGCAGCATATCCTGAAAAGACCTACAACATGAATATAACAGTTGTTGATATTAAGCCACAATATGGTATGTTATTGTCAAGAAGATGGGTAGCATTGATTGGTGGGAGTATGCAATTAGACCTGTCATATGCTATGATCCCTATGAATGGCAAGGATGTCAAACTGATCAGAGAAGAAAGGTCATCAGAAACAATTGAGAATCAAGAGTCGGAGGAACATATATGTTTTGTGGACACTGACTGCAATAATTTCAGAGTTGTCTCAGATGATCGAGAGGGTAAAAAGGGATACATGTGCATTCAAGAGCTTGACCGACAAGGTCTCTGGACCATGTACTTTGATGGAGCTTGTTCAAAGGAAGGGTCTGGTGCTAAAATTGTTTTTCTGTCTCCAACTGGTAAGCTTTTAAAATTCTCTTTCTTGTTGAAGTTTGCTTGCACAAACAATATTGCAGAGTATGAAGCTCTGTTATTAAGATTGAATGTAGCTTTGAAGCATGGAATCAAGATGCCCAAAGTATTTAGGGATTCAGAGTTAGTTGTTTCCCAGGTTAGAGATAAGTATGCATAAAAAAATAAGAGGCTAAAATAGTATAAGCATGTTGTTTGGGATACAATTGAATTGTTTGATGGTTTTTCAATAAGCTGGATAGAGTGATCAAAAAATGTCAGGGCAGATTTTCTAGCTAATGTAGCTATAAGGCTAGATGACATCACTATTTCAGATGTTACAAATGTTGAGATCAAACTTAGACCTGCAGTGCTGGACAATGTATGCAGCTGGCAAGTGTTTTATGATGATAAGGATTTGCTGAGATTTCTACATTGCATTGATGAGTATGAGAACTAGGAAATGGATTTTTAGAATTTTGTAGAGGTTGTAGATGGAAAAGAAACTCCTTTAGGGAAGGAGGTAATTCAACTCAAGAGAAATAAAATCCCTAGAGGGCTAGTTGCTTTAGAGACAGCTTTTGATAATAGGGACCAATTTGTTACAAAGGCATCTCCAGCAAACAAGAATGATTTGGAGGAGATAAACTTGGGGACATCTCATGCTCTGAAAAAGGTCTACATTGGCAAACAGCTCAAGCCACATATCAGAATTATGCTGATTGCACTACTAAAAAAATATAAGCATGTCTTTGCCTGGTCATATGAGGACCTGAAAGCTTATAGGGAGGATTTATTCCAGTATGAAATCCCTTTGAAGCCTGAAGCTAAACCATTTAGACAAAAATAGAGACCTATCAACCCAACCTTAGCTCCAAAAATGCAAGAAGAACTTATGAAGCTTAGGGAGGCTGGAATAATCATGCCTATCATACACTCAACTTGGGTGTCCAACCTTGTCCTGGTTAGAAAGAAGAATGGTGACATAAGACTTTGTGTGGATTTTAGAAATCTGAATATATCTTCTTTGAAGGACAATTATCCATTGCCAAACATGGAAGCCATGTTACAGAAGGTGACTGGCTGTGAACTTTTAGCCATGATGGATGGATTTTCAAGATACAATCAAGTGAAAGTAAAAGAATTAGAATAGTTCAAGACTACTTTCACCACTCCATGGGGAACATATGTATATGTGAGAATGCCATTTCAGCTGACAAATGCAGGTGCCACATTTCAAAGGGAATTGGACGTTGCCTTTGTAGGATTGATTGACTCAATCTTGGCTATGTATCAAGATGATTTGACTACCTTTTCAAAAAAGGAGGAGCATCACTGTATGCACCTGGAGTAGATTTTTATTAGAGCATTGGAATATGGTATCTCACTCAACCCAAAGAAGTGTCCTTTTGGGGTGATAAAAGGAAAATTGCTTGGACACATTGTTTCCAAGGATGGAGTTAGGATTGACCCTGAAAGGGTGGCTGCAATTGACAAAATTTAGATCCCTAAAATAGTGAAAGGTGTTCAGTCCTTCTTTGGACAAATTAATTTTGTTAGAAGATTTGTCCCTAACTTTGCAGAAACCACAAAAGATATCTCCAAGATGTTGAAGAAAGGTGCAACTGTCACATGGGAAGATGAAACAACTAAATCATTTCAGAACATAAAAGAAGCTGTAAAGATGGCTCCTATGCTGAAATCTCCTAATTTTTCTAAGCCATTTCAGTTGTTTTCATTTGCTTCTTTCCATACTATTGCTGCATGTTTATTGCAGAAAAATGCAGAAGGTTTGAACAACCTATAGCTTTCTTCAACAGGTCATTGCAAGCTACTGAGTTGAAGTATAACATCATGGAGAAACAAGCATATGCACTAGTTAGAGCAGTCAAAAGTTTCAAGCCATATTTGGTAGGCTCTCACATAGTTCCATATGTGCCTCATGCAGCAGTCAAAGATATTTTTACTCAACAGGAGGCAACTAGAAGAAGATGCAGATGGATAAACAAATTGCAAGAGTTCAACATTGAAATACAGATCACAAAGTTGGTAAGAGGACAACGATTGGGAAAACTGATCGCACGGTCAAACCTAGAGGCATGCCAAGTGAATGTAGTGTATAATGAAATTATAAATATGTCAAAATCTGAATGGTATAAGGACATAGTACATTATTTACAGAATCTAAACTGTCCTTCCCATCTTAGTGACAATCAGAAGAGGACCTTAAAGCTGCATACTATTAAATACATCATTGTTTAAGGAGAACTGTATTGGAAAAATCCTGATGGTGTATTACTCAGGTGTATAGATGAAAATCAGGCCAGGGATATTCTAAGTGACATGCACAATGGAATGTGTGGTGGACATTATACTGCCCAAACAATGGCCCACAAAATTCTCAGAGCAGGCTATTGGTGGCCAACTCTTTTCTCATATGCACACATAATGGTGAGAAGATATGATCCATGCCAAAGGTTCTCAGGAAAGCTAAAATATGAAGGTATATTGCCCCTTAGGACTATAACTGTAGAAGCTCCATTTTAGCAATGGGGAATTGACTTTATAGCAGAAATCTCAGAAAAGTCAAGTGGAGGACACAGCTAGATTCTAGTTGCTACTAATTACTTCACTAAATGGATTGAGGCCATTCTGACTAAAAAGGCTACAAGCAAAGTGGTAATGGATTTTATTCTAGAAAATATTATTATTAGATTTGGAGTACCAGCCAAATTGGTCACAGATAATGCTATGTGCTTTAGATCTGGTGAATTTATTGATTTTTGCAACAACTATGGAATAAATTTCTTACATGCATCACCATACCACCCACAAGGAAATGGTCAAGCAGAGTCAAGCAACAAAAGTCTCATGAAGATCATCAAAAGGGTGATAGATAAAAACAAGAGGGCTTGGGATTCGAAGCTGAAAGTGGCATTATGCGCTGACAAGGTGATGGTGAAGAAAGCAACTGGAAGGTCACCTTTTGAATTAGTATATGGTGCAGCAATTAGATTGCCTATAAATAACCTCCTACCAGTTTATAAATTCATACAAGAAAATGAGGAGGAGATTGAGGACTCAATGACTGAAAGAATAAATTAGTTGGTTGCACTAGATGAAATGAGAAGGGAGGCACATAAATCAAACATTGGGAGATAGCAAAAGGTAAAATATTTGTTTGATAAAAGAGCTACAGAAAGAAAATTCCAAATACATGACTTGGTCCTTGTTTGGAATGCAAAAAACCAGGATAAGGGCAAACACGGTAAGTTTGAGCCCTTATGGATGGGCCCGTACCAAATCTGTGACACTCATGGAGAGGATTCCTATTTTCTCTAGGCCCTGAGTGGTGAGATGTTGGAATTGCCTGTGCACGGTCAGTTCCTAAAACCCTACTTTTCATAAATATTTGTCTTGTGTGCACGCTGTAAACTAGATGTAAATGTTTTGCATGTGCCTTGTATAGCTAGTCAAGTTTTGAGTTTTGTGTTTTGTCTGGTCTACCCCGGAGTAGCTTGGTTCTCGCTATAGTCTTGTGTCTGCATGTCCCCAGTCGGAGCCACTAGTGGTGTTCACCTAGGGTTAGGGTTTTGAGTCATTTATACAGGTTTATGTTTTGGTTCCTTCAAACCCTTGGTGCCTTAGTTTTAATTTTTCCTTGGCCCCCATGCATTGGTTTACCGCTTTTTCTTGTCGCACTTGAGAGGACTATTAAGTTTCTGTATTTGCAATTGCAAATGTATGTTATCGAGCTTGTGAATTATCAGTTAGCTTCCAAAAAATGATAAGGAATTGAGTTATATGCATTTTTGAATGCATATCGGGCTAAGGAATGTGCATATACAAAGTGGGAATCTATCGCAGATTCTTGGAATATTCCTAGTTTGTATATTGGGTTGCATTTGAAAATATACAAGGATGGAATCTGTTGCAAATTCCAGGAATATGCCGCTGTTGTATATCGGGTTGCATGTATATTTGGCTTGTATGTTCAGACATACAACAGCTATGCATAAGAGAAAAGATACATTGCAGGCATATTCCATGAAATATTCATTGTTTGTATGTAGGGGTGAATGTATGTTTGGACATGCAAAGGGTCACATACAAGGAACAATATACAAGGCAGTAGGATATACAACTGGTGGGGCCTGCGGACATACAAGGGTGAATGTATGTGAAATATACAGTCATAATATGCAAAGAAGGTGACATACAACCCGGACACGGAGGAGAAATCAAATGCAGCGAATAATATTTTGAGATCCGTGGGTTGTATAAAGCACTTGTATATGCTGATATACAAGCCAATGTAGCAATGAAGAGTATACAAGACAAATTTCAAAAGGAGGTACATTCTAGTGCATAATGATTTAAAGTCCGCAACTTGTGTGTGTGTGTTGTGGATCGCGGATGTACAAAGGAGAAAGATACACGCCGGACCCGATTGAAAATTTGAATTTGCTCTATAACAATTTGGGGTCCACTCTGTATGATGAACAGTTGTATGCATATGCTCTCACATACATAAAGATTTGAAAGGCAAAAAGCAAGTGATTATGTATGCATCCGTTCTTACATATACAAGGACGTGATGACAAAATGGAGATAGCAAAAAGTCAGCGATAGGAACATGGAGTGCCAACATGGCATGAAATCATTGGCTCTTAGCTTTTCTGCAGGATTTTGGGTCATTTGATCTCAGTGATAGGAAAATAAAATCAATGGCTATGTTTTAAACCCTTAATGATGGTTTTTCCTAAGCATCAGCAGTCATGTTTTGAGCGGGAAAATTCCATGGACGCACTGCTGCAAATTCCAAGAGGGCTGTGAGTAGCTGAGGCATTAATGGCAGTTTATGGAAGGATGGTCAATGGAATGATGGGCCAACTATGAGATTTAAGATGAAGATCTTTAGGAGGTGGTGTAGATCTCAAACCTACCTACTCCTTCCTCTTTATCCCTTTGTTGCATTGATTATTTTGGGCGCTAGTCTGGAGATGCATTGTATCTGGAGGATTTTTTATTTACCTTGTAATTAATTTTGCCAAGTTTACAGTCTTGGTATAAAGGTCAAACTATGTCACTCTTTGTGGGGGTGGAAAAATTGAACAACTTTTTTGGTGCTGTAACAAGATACAAATTCGTTGGTGGCTCTGTTTTGGGTGTCTTGTGTGTTTATGAGTTGTATGTTGAATGTCTTATATGCAGAATTCATCAGTTTCATGTTGATTTAAATGAGTAATGCTTTATAGCATGTATTTTGTTATTTGTCTCCAAATTGAATGTGTTCTTCTTCTTAATCTAAATATCTAATCGGTGTTAGAGATTCTAGGATATGGGTTTCCTATATTGAATGCTTAATCTTTTACTTCTACTCAAGGAGTGGATTGAATGTTCTGGGTTAAGTATTGGGAAGAATGCATTGCAATTAGGATGTTTGTAAGCAGAAATAACTAAATACTTTATCTTGGGTATTGTCTGTAAGGCAGACATTACATATCCCCCTTGGAATCTGATTGTTGTTTTAGGTCTGTGATAAACATTCACGTATATATATCTATTGACTCCGATCCCTGGATAGGAACCGATCCGGTCTTGTATTTTAGTTGCAACCCAAAGTCTTAGTTTTGTATCCAAACATAAAATCAAACCATTAAACTTTAAATCAAACCATTAGGACTTTAGAAGTAGTTTAGGACCAAAATCCTCTGATTCACAACTGAACATAAGCCCAAAGCTAGCCCCTTTGCTCTTATCCCTAGTTTTGGTCTGCATAAAGGAGGATTTATTTGCATTGTATCAACATCCTAGTCAATCCACAAGCATATTTCATGGATGTTGAATAGGGAATACCCCCCTTGGTTCTGCAGAGCCTAAAGAAGAAGAGGAGATATTTATAGAGTCTATCTCCTGTACTATTGGCCCTTGGCCTTACAATCCTATTGATCACTGATGGCTACCTTGTAGGGATTACTGGGAATAAGCATCCAGTCTGGGAAAAATAACCAACAAGACCTTTGATTCATCTACTTCATTCTACTATCTAGGACCTTATTATTTCTAATGCTCTCAAAGTCCTCTTGAAATATATGGGAGAAGATTTCAAAAATCCTACCAAATGTCTCCAGGATGTGGTAGATATATGCACCATCCATCATATTACAGAGAAAAGTATTACCTTAAGATTACTTGCTACTTACTTTAAATCATAATCATTAGATTGACACATATCATAGGCACCTAACTTAATATTTTCATGAGATGAACTTCTTGATGCATTCTTTGAGAGATTTAAACAAAATGGTGATAGTTCCTCATTGTTGTAGTAGTTCATAATCATCAAAAGAGCACCACAAAAAGCCATCACCAATTTAAACACCTAATTTCATAAGACCTAGAAAAGGATCCCTACTATAGCATGGCTACCAACTAGTATGACATTTCTCTTTTACCTTAAGTATTTTAATTTATACATTTCTATTATGATCCAATCATTAGGGGAAAATCCTTCCAGTAGCATATGACTTAGAAAAAAAAGTGAAAAATAGCTTGATAGATGTAGGAAGACTTCTATCTAGAGTCCCCATTGGTATATTTCTTGAAGATTCACTTCTAGTACAAGAGGATGTATCAAAGATCAATTCTCCAATTGTAAGTACACATCTAGCTTGCCCTTTTATTTATATTTTTCCTTTCTCTCAAGTCACGATACATATAGTTTTAGCTCCATAGATGTCAGTGGAAATTGATGATATGAAGAGTATCTTATGAAGCTTTTTAAATTAAATCATTAACCTTGAATGGAAACATGCTTCATATCCTAGGCTAGCCTACCAGAATATTCAAGGATTAATAAATCAGTACTATCCAAACAGAAATCAAAATTTGCAAGGTTCTAGTCCTTCTAACTAATAGGAATCAAACAAATTGTGTCAGTACCATTTCCACAACAATGGATTGCTTATAATATAGTAAGGGACCTAGTTCTAGGGAAGAATAACTTTGTGGAGGATAGGAATGGATGTTGCTTTCCCCGCAATGATGCTCACATGTCCAAAAAATGCCTAAGGGGAATTTGTAGAAGAAGATAGTGGAACAAAGACAACAAGCTAGATATGAGGAGAAGTCCAAATAGAAGAGGCCCCCTATCAATATCCATGAGAATAAAATGATATCTTGGTTTCACAAATACAAGGGACATCTCTTGAGAAAGAAGAATAAATTGCTTTTGCACATACATTATTCTCTTAGGTAGAAGAAGAGGAAGAAGTCTTCCTAAATGATCCCTCCACTTCCAAGAATACACAAGTATACTCTGATTACTTTACATTATAAGAAACTAGAATAGTGGAAGACCCAGGTATTGGATTATATCCATAACTAATGGTTAGAAAATCCTCGATTGTTTAAAAATTCAATCCCATACTATGTATGTGATTCAATGAGGTCTTCCTGGCATTAAATGTCAAAGCACCTAATTTGGTACCTATAAGACTAACAAATCAAGTACATCCTAAATTTACTATAAGAACTTAAATATTTGGGGCCCCACTTATTGTGGTGGAAAAACTAAAGAAATCCCCAGCTAGTGTTTCATTATGGAACGTCTTATCTATCCCTAAGGAAAATGTCTTTCCTCTAAGAAGATCTAAAGAGGAAGAAAATCTAGCCAAGGTGGTTGATTCAACCATCAACACTGGAGGAAAAATATTAGAAACATGTAAAGTGTTGCAAACTCAACATTCTACTACTCTTGTCAATGTTGGTGCAAATATGACTAAGAACAATCCAATGCCTTTTTACTAAACCTTAATAATTGGTGAGAAGCTATTACATGAAACCATGATTGGCTTTGGTGCAAGCATTGATGTCATGTCCAAAAAGATAACAGGTTCCCTAAGATTAAAGTATGAAAACATGGAGAAAGGAGTCATGTAGTTGGATAGGAAAAGGTTTCAAATAGTTGGGATCATAATAGAACTCCCTCTCACCTTGTATGCAAGCCCAAATATTATTGTGTCTCAAGAGGTAGTGATAAATTATATTCTACTTGTGTTTAGGCTATGCTTATCTAGGATTTTACTACCAAATTTGGTGGATATATTTCCCTTGATTGGTCTCATCTTATTCCCAGGACTAAATATGGATCTAAATTGAAGATATTGTCTGAACCATTTCATAAGGAACATATTACCATGAGTTAATGATCGAAACTTTGAACCATTTCATAAGGAACATATTACCATGAGTTAATGATCTAAACTTTGAACTATTTCATAAGGAACATATTATCACGAGTTAATGATAAACTTTGAACCTTCTTATACCATGGTCATTAAGGAAGAGAGGTATAGCATGGAATGTATGTAATATATGATGAAGATCAAGCTATTCTTGAGGTAAATAGTTCTCCTATGAAGGTGAGTGATAATACTAACAGTATATCATAGCTATGGAAATTAAATTTTGATGGTTCAATATGTCCAAATGATTCAATTGTAGGTGTACACCTTCTCTCACCAAAAGGGAAAAAGGTTCTAAAAGATTTATGCTTTCAATTTAGCTCCACTAACAATGAAGTTGAGTATGAATCTCTAGTACATGGAATTCTTTTGGCTAAGAAGTTGAAGATAAAATAATTGTAGATATTCAAAGATTTAGAATTAGTTATCAAATAGGTTAGAGGGATAGCTACTTCCAAGAATAAAAAATGAGGTCTTACTGCCAGAGTTTGGGACATTTTAGAAGTATTTGAAGCATTCAATATTTAGGTGATTCTGAGATCCCAAAGTTGATAAGTAAACTATTTATGATTATTTCAAAAATATTTAAAAAAATGATAAATAATCTTGATAAAAAAAAATATTTTTTTAATTATTTAATACTATTAAAATCAAGAACATTGATAAAATTTAATAACTATTTAAAAAATAGATTTTATTTAAATTATAAAATGTAAAGTGAAAATTATTAAAAATTATCTTTTCGGCAAGTATCATTAGTTTTAAATTTTAGGCTTGCATTCTAGTTGAAGTACCCATAAATGGTGATGATGAAAATCTAACTTGTGGTAGTATAACAAAACTAAAATAATTTGTTATTTTAGTTTTGAATTAATTAGAAATAAAGGAGGATATATATTATTAAATCCATATTTTATTGCCACAATATGTTAAACCTTTTCAAACTTGCGGCCACCACTCATTTTTTTTTGGAAGATTGGCTTCATATTTCTCCCTTGGATTATGTAGTTCAAAACTAAACTAAATTTCAAAAGAGTAAAATACTAACTAAATTTAAATTGATTACTAAATTTTATTACTAAATTTTGTTAGTTAAATATTTTGAACCTTAATTTTCATTTATATTGTTTAATCTTATTTCCTCTTAAAGGGTCCTTGTCTTGGTTTCTATGTCTGCATTTCTAGTTTCTCTTTATGATTTCTATCGGTTAGTAGTTTGTTCTTTAAGTTGGCAATATCTAGTTTAAACTTTTGTCTTGGTTTGCATGTCTACACCTTTAGGCATTTCTAGTTCTTCTTTATGGTTTCTATCTTTTAATAGTTTATTCTCTAAGTTGGCAATCTCTAGTTTTAACTTTTAGGTTTCTTAGTTCTCTATTGTTTACCTTCATCTTCCATAGTTTGAAATTATTTTCTATTTTGTAGGATCTCAAAATATTCTTACGTAGTTTCTAATGACTCACTAGGTGCAATTAAAGGCTTATTCCAACTTAAATTATTCTCATATTATCCTTTTCCATAGAAAATTTATCACTTTCCTTCCCTAGATGCAAAAAAAAAATTAACACACTTGTCTAGTAGTGCTATGTTTTTTTTTATTTTGGAGGAATGTGATTGTTAGAGCTCTCCTCCAAATATTTATTGACCAATAACAGGATTCATTCTAATTTGTTTTCTTTTGCATCTAATTTTATCTATGATTATTCATTTCCAAATATATAATATTCTAAGATTCCCCACTTTCAATGTGTGTATTCCTAAAGCTCATTGATGCCTCCCACTTCCCCCTTAGTTTTAGGTAATCATGACACATGTCATTTAAAGGGAAAGCTAGAGTCATTATACATAAAATAAGAGGATGTAATAAAATAAATCATTAATGTGAAAAATTATAAATTGGGTTCAATTTGTCTTTTGATCCAAGTTTTCTTTTGGAGGGTATTTTTCTCTAAAGGGATCTTGAGTTCCAAACCCTATCCCTCTGGGCTTTTTCAAGATGATTTCACACATTCCTACTAGACTACAAACAATCATCTTAGACTATCTTGGACTTGAACACATATTGTCCTCATATGAGACCTAGAACCTTAAAGTCATAAGACTTGGGTGTGAAAGAATTGAAGTTGGTTTAAACCTAATTTTGGATTCAATGTAAAGAAAATTTAAAATATAAAGGACTTTTAGAGCCCCAAACCTAACAAAACTTTTAAAATTAGATTAATCATATTTTTTTCTTTTTTGATTTCAAAATTAGTTAACCTTTAGATTACAAGTCGAGGTATCTTTAGGAAAACCATGGTTTTGAAGTTGATAAATTGTGACATCCCAATTTTGAGAGGAAACCTTTCCATTGAACCTCAAAATTATGACAATATAGTAGCACCCAATTGTACTCAAACAGGATGATCCACCATTGTGTCCTCATCAGTGTCTAACATGTTGGGCTGCCACCAACGTAAGATTAACACCCTTTGTAAGGTAATCAGTCAAATAACCTGATATAGAAGAAGTTGCATGACAACTACAAAATCAAAGTGGTTTACTCTCCTCACCTAATCTTGTTCTTAATTAAATAATTATCCAAACATAGGGATTAAAATAGGTAATTTAAATCTTGATTCTATTGCTTTTCTAATGCTATTTTTTATCGTAATTTAATTTGATTTCTTTGTGCAAGTTCTAGGAACTAATTCAAATTCCAACCATTAAATTAAATTCAGTTGTAATTCCATGATTGATTATATTTGGTTTCTTAAAGAACTAGAACCAATCATTAGTACAAGAGTACCATATGTAGATTATTAAAGGAATTTGCAATTCCTCCAAATCTCTGAATGAAACTAATTTCATGTCAATATGGGAATGGGCGATAGGCACTTTATATAGATATAAATATCTTTTTTTTTTAATTCTCCCTATAATTTTGATATAATGCATTTTTTTCTAAGTTCTTGAGGTTTAGAAAATGAAGATTATAAAGGCACTCTTCAATATTTATACATAGATTAAGTTATTTAGGTTCATAGGATTATTTCCATTTCAAATTTGATTGATCAAAGAGTGTAATGACAATTTCTACCTAATATTTTGATTGATCTAAGAGTGTAACGACAATTTCTACCTAATATTTTTTTTTAAAAAATGGAAGTTTAGACATTTAATGAAATTTGTGGGTAATATTGGTTATAGCTTGCAAATACTCATATTATCTTTTTCTAATAGTTATTTATCAATATTGATATATGGTTTTATATCTTTCTACGATTTATGGTTTGTTGTATCAACACACTCATGGTGATTACTTTCCATTTTATTAGGTAATTAGTTCAATATTTGATTATTCAATTTTTGCAAGAGCATTTTTTATGTAATCACAAGGGATGCTAGTCAGCCAACATTTCATTGCAATAAAATCTCTCTCTCACACAAGCACATACACATATAGCATAGGAGGATATTTAAGTTTCCCATTTTCAGATTGAGTCTCATTGCAAAACCCTTCAATTTCTTGCACCTACACACTCAAACTATTAAAAAAATGCACAAATTACATTTTTCCCATTCTTTTAGAAGTATAACTACTAGGATCCTTGTGCGTTGACTCATAACTTACCCTAGTAATGCTTTATCAGTATCCCTAACTAGGAAAGCAAAACATTCAATAGTTCACTTCTTTGAAGAGATTGTCAATTAACACTAAATCTTATTGGTGTATATTTGAACCATCAAAAGTAATTATATATAAAATGATTTTGAATATATATAATTGTAAAAGGTACATATTATGTATATATTACAAAATAGTTGCATTATATATGTAGTTAATATCATATGTTTTCTTAATGATATGAACTAATTTTGTTTAAATAGTTGTTATTTCATTGGATACCATGTTTATTCAACAATGTACATAATGGGAGTGGACACAGATTATATATGGCTTGTATTTTTTATAGTAAAAACTCAACACAAAGATCAATCTCTCTCTCACACACACAATTTGTGATGCATTTGATGATGTCTAGTAAAATGTTGATTGTAGATGTTATTGATGGACAATTGATGTGTATATGTTCCAACTTATTGTATTTATTGCACCTAATGAGTGTTATTTCAGATATTATTTTCAATGATAATACAGAGTTGTCCCATGATGGTGACCACTCATATTGGTCACTAAAGATTGATCATTTTTCTTAAATTGCAGCATGGACAAAACAAGTCCAAATTTGAGACGTATCAATGTAACACACTTATTTATATAAAAACTTGGAGACCTCTCCAAGTAATAGGCTCGATTCAAATAAAAACTTGAGACCTTTCAAGACAATAGACTTAGTACCAAAATTTGAGATATCTCCCTCCCTCCCCCTCTCTCCACCTATATAATATCAATATTCTAGAGTTGAGACTCTAATAATTTGAGTCACAATTTTAAAGCATGTGCATGATAACTATCTAATATCAAACGTCTTAACTTAATAGTTGAGAAATAGTCATGACAATTTACTGTATTGTCTGCTATCCTAGTTTGACAAACCAATGTAAATACCTTGAACCTCCTTCTATACGTTGCATGTTTTAATTTCAATTCAGTATTGATCTTATATTGAGCAACTCTGTTGAAAAGCAAAGGCCTGATCGGACAATCCTGACTTTCTTCCAACATTTTAAAAAATCTTATGTGGGAAATTAGGCCAGGCATTCTTCAAATGTAATGCAATCCTTGCCGTTAGAAAATGATAATTTTATGCACACTTTTTATTCAATGTTCCGATGATGCACTAAATTGCAGCAGCTAATGAATAATCGTTTAATATATATTATGAATAGTTTGAATCAAATATTCTATTGAATTTTCAACAGTTTGATATAGAATAATGTCTTGTTTTAGAAAATACAGCTTCTGTTTTTATTTTAATAACTACAAATCATTTCCTAAGATCAAATTGAAAGATATTGTTTCTGTTTTTTCATTCAGAACTTTAAAATGTTATATTATTGAAATTTGAAGTCTCCGCGCTAAAGCGCTGGAACTAAACATTACTGTTACGGGTTTAGTATAAACCTGTGTAATTATTTAAAAAACCGTGAGTGCTATAAAAATCCCAATAATTACCGCTTGAGCTTATACCATTTAACAATATGTTAATCAAATCTGCACAGCATTTGATGCACAACTAAAACAACGAATTGGAAAACCTGCAGGCATTTGAATGCGAGTCCATCTCTTTTCCTCTTCCCTCTCCAGGACATGAAAAAGAAAACACAAATCCAAATACCCCGTGTCGTCCGTGTAATGAATGGCTCTTACAAAAATACAGTCACGCCATCGTACAGTACATTCAACAAAGTCAAACCAGATAGTATATTGCCTCACTGTGGTTAATGAGTTGTTGGCAATATCAAATCTTGTCACGTTTACCCTCGGACTGTTAGGAATTATTAAGATTGTCTATAATGTTTATAGAAGTCTTCCAAAGAACATTCCAGGAAGAAGCTTCCAATTGTTAAGAGAAACTTCCAACTGTTCTAGAAAAGAATATTCTAGGAATTTAGAATCATCTAGAATGCCAGAAGCTTCCAGGCCTCAAAGCTTTTGTAGCTATATATATGTGTTTAGAGAGAGCTGCCGGATAAGCATTTTGGATGTAATGCAAGTTAGATGAATAAATATTTCTGAGTTTATTCAACTCTGTTTGCCCTATTTTCTCTCTGTTTTGCTGTTGCTGTTCTGTATTTATTATCTTGGGACTATTTTTACATGGTATCAGAGCCTGGTTCAGCTAGATTTTTTTCCAGGTTCAGCTAGATATTCAGTTAGAGGCTCAGTTGGAAGTATAATGCTGAAGTGATTTGTTTGCAGGGCATATATATTGTTGGAAGTGATTTATCTGCAGGGCTCTTTACTTTTGGCTAACATGGGATCTACAAATGAAGTGTTGCCAATATTTGATGGAAGTGGTTTTGCAGATTGGAAGATTGCAGTCAAGAATGCTTTGAGAGAAAAGGCTCTATGGAGGATAGTGAATAAAGAAATTGGAGAACCCCAAAGTGAAAAAGAAAAGGAGCTATGGAAATGCAAGCTGGAACAAGCTAGAGGTATTATTGGTAAAGCTTTAAGCCCCAATCTCAATAGAAGATTTGTTGATACTGATAATCCAATAGAGCTATGGGAGAGTTTAGAAAAAGATTATAAAGATGCAGATATTGCTAGCATGTTTAGCATAGAAGAAAGATTGGTGAATTTAGATCCTTCTGATTTTGAAAAAATGTCTGATTACTTTAATGAAGTTACATTTTTAAATGCTCAGCTGAAGAAAATAGGTGCTGAATATGCAAAAAAAAAAATTCAATTGATTGCAATGGTTGAAAGTAAGCTTCCCCAGCCATACAAGGTATTTAAAGAATCAAGGAAAAGGGTTCTCCAACTAACTCCCAATGCCCCCTAGCAAACTTTTGATCAATTTTGTAAGTCTGTTTTAGATGAAGAGGTTCAGCTTATTAAAGAAGGGCATATTAAGAAGAATCATGCATATGCAGCCAAGAGTAAATTTTCTAGATATGATGGAAAGAAGAATTGGAAAGGAAATTATAAATTTTGAAATGACGGTTCTAACCATTTCTCTAGAAATGACTCTGCAAAAAAGTAAGTTGGACGGAAATCGATTATTTGCAGGTATTGTGGAGGTGAAAATCATATGGAGAAATTTTGTTTGAAGAAGAGGGACAACGAAAGGCAGCAATACAAGCCCAAGCAAGAAAGGTTCAAGGATGGCAAGAAGGATAGGCATAGCTTCGTAGCCATCTCTCTAAAAAGGCCAGAAAAATCAAACAAGGAGGTAATTGCTAGACCTGAAAGTAGTGTTAGGGGGGGTACTTTGCTTCAGATTCTAATAAAGAATGGATTTTAGATTCAGGGGCATCATATCACGTGACTGGGGATAGATCTTTGTTTATTGATTTTTATGAAGGGAAGAATTCAGATCAAGAAATTACTATTGGCAATAAAATGAGACTTTCAGTTTTAGGAACGGGGACTGTTAATGTAACGAATGGGTCTTTGAAAAATGTTCTTCTGGTTGAAGGATTAGGGGTGAATTTTATTTCAGTATATAAAATTGTTCAAGCTAGATATGAGTTTGTTGTCACCGCTGATCAAGTTACTGTTAGAGATAGAAAAGACCCAAGCAATATAATTGCTATTGGTAGAGTTGATCATAAAGAGAGTTTATTTAAATTTGTCGGGTTTGTTGATGATGAATATACACTCTCTCATGTTTTTATTGCTCGGGCAATTTATATGTCAAAACTTTGGCATGCTAGACTTGGACATATAAATTATAGAAAATTACAAGATATGATTAGAAAGGATATGGTTAGTGGATTGACAAAAATTTCAGCATCTGAAGGTGTGTGTGAAGGATGTGTGTTAGGAAAACATCATCGAGATCCTTTTGATTCAGGAAAAGCATGGAGAGCTAATCACCCAATGCAGCTCATTTATAGTGATCTATGTGAACCAGGATATCCTTCACTTTCAGGTACCAGGTACCTTCTGACTTTTATTGATGATTACAGTAGGAGAGTATGGGTTTATTTTCTTGAAAGGAAAAATGAAGTATTTGAAGTTTTTCAAAAGTTTAAGGCATTAGTTGAAAATCAAAGTGGAAAAAGAATTAAGTGTTTAAGGACAGATAATGGGGGTGAATATTGAAACTATGCATTTGAGTCATTTTGTGAAAATTGTGGTATTAAGGTGCAAAGAACGGTTTCTTATACTCCTCAACAAAATGGGGTTGCTGAACCAATGAATAGAACTCTTTTAGAAATGGCTTGTTGTATGTTGCATTTTAAAAGTTTGCATAATCAATTTTGGGGTTTGGCTGTTTCTTGTGCTGCATATATTGTGAATAGAATTCCAACTAAAGCCCTCCCAAATATTACCCCTGAAGAAGCTTGGAGTGGTAGAAAGCCCCACATTGGGTATTTTAAAGTATTTGGATGCATTGCTTGGACACATGTTCCTGATGAAAAGAGTAAAAAGTTAGAACCAAAGAGTCATAAGTGTTTGTTTGTGGGTTATAATGAAGAATCAAAGGCTTACAGGTTATATGATTTGACAACAAGAAAGGTCTTTGTTAGTAGAGATGTAAAATTTAATGAGCTTTCACAACTTACAGCCACTTCCTCTCACTCTACAACAAAAAATGTTTCTAATTTTTTAGATATTTTAGAAAGAAATGAAGCCAATATTGATGAGGATGAGGTGAGCACTACTAATGATGATAATACTATTGAAAATGAAACTACTGATGCTTGTACTCAGCCATTTTCTATAGGTAGTGATGATGAAGAAGATGTCATTTCAGCTAGACAAAAGACAAGGAGTGTTGAAGAAATATATAGACAAGGCTCAAAGATCCAAGGAAGGAATGGTAGTGCTCTCATGGCCAAAGTATTACAAGTAAATGACCCAATCTCATATGAGCAAGCTAGAGGAAAGAAGGAATGGGAGCAAGCCATGAAAGAGGAATATGATGCATTGTTAGAGAATAAAACTTGGGAACTTGTGCCCCGGCCCAAAGGTAAGAATGTTATTGGTTACAAATGGGTTTACAAAACTAAATTTAAATTAGATGGTGCTATAGAAAAATTCAAAGCTAGATTGGTTGCTAAGGGGTTCAATCAAAAAGAGGGTGTTGATTATGAAGAAACATTTGCTCCTGTCATTAAAATGAACACAGTTAGAATTATTCTTTCTTTGGCTGCAAGTCTTGGGTGGCATATTCATCAAATGGATGTCAAAAATGCATTCTTAAATGGAGATTTATATGAAGAAATATAGATGGATCAACCACTAGGTTTTGTGGATCAACAACATCCTAATCTTGTTTGCAGATTAAAGAAGTCACTTTATGGTCTTAAACAAGCACCACGAGCATGGAATGAGAAGATTGACAGGTATTTTAAGCTTCATGGATTTAAGAGATGTAAGTCAGATCCCAATCTTTATGTGAAGAAAGTTCAAGATGATATTCTTCTTGTTGCACTTTATGTAGATGATTTACTCATTGCTGGACCGAATATTGGGTTAATCAATTATTTAAAATCAGATCTTAAGAGGACATTTCATATGAGTGATTTGGGTGAACTAAACTATTTTCTTGGCTTACAAGTTTGTCGATTACATGATGGATTGTTCATCTCACAATCAAAATATGCTTTGGATCTTTTAGAAAAGTTTAACATGCTTGAATGCAAGCTAGCATCTACCCCATTTCAATCCGGAGTCAAGCTTACTAAAGAATGTACTTCCAAGAGTGTCGATGCCACTTTATATAGACAGCTTGTTGGTAGCTTGGTTTATCTAACTCATACTAGACCAGATATTTGTTTTGCAGTCAATCTTGTATCTAGATTTATGCAGGCACCTAAACAAAGTCATTGGCTGGCTACTAAGAGAATTTTACGATACATCCATGGAACCATACACTTTGGAATCTACTATAGTTATAAGTCTTCAATTTCTTTGGTTGGATTTACTGATTCAGATTGGGGTGGTGATATAGATGATTGAAAATCTACTGGTGGTTATGTTTTCAATCTTGGATCAGGCCCTATTACATGGAGTAGCAAGAAACAAACAACTACATCATTATCTTCATATGAAGCAGAATATAGAGTAGCAAAAGAAGCAGGCAAGGAAGCAGTTTGGATTCAGAATCTTCTATTTGAGATTGGTTTTCTACAAAGTTCAACCAGCACTCTGTATTCTGACAATCAAAGTACCATACAGGTTGCCAACAATCCAGTCTTTCATGCTAAAACAAAGCACATTGAGATAGATGTTCACTACCTTCGGGATCTTGTTCAAGCATCTATTATCACTCTTTAGTTTTGTCCAAGTGAAGAACAAGTAGCTGATATATTCACTAAGAGTATGACTGAAGCCAAATTCTTAAAATTAAGAGGCATGCTTGGTATGTTAGAGGTGAACATTAAGGGGGGATAGTAGTATAATGTTCCCCTCTCCTTTGTATTTCCCCTCTCCTTTTGTATTATGTTTGTATTATTCCAGCCAATATTAAGGGGGGATGTTAGGAATTATTAAGATTGTCTAGAATGTTTCTAGAAGTCTTCCAAAGAACATTCCAGGAAGAAGCTTCCAGTTGTTCTAGAAAAGAACTTTCTAAGAGAAACTTCCAGCTGTTCTAGAAAAGAACATTCTAGGAATTTAGAATCATCTAAAATGCCAGAAGCTTCCAGGCCTCAAAGCTTCTGTAACTATATATATGTGTTTAGAGAGCTTCCGGATAAGCATTTTGGATGTAATGCAAGTTAGATGAATAAATATTTCTGAGTTTATTCAACTCTGTTTGCCCTGTTTTCTCTCTGTTTTGCTGTTGCTGTTCTGTATTTATTATCTTGGGACTGTTTTTACATGCCCACTGAAAGTAATACAACCCCCCAAAAGCTCCTATGCAATTTTTAACATAATCAACATTACCCTCCGTGTTGAACTTTCTCTAGAGTTGTGTTTGAGGATCATAAACGTGTGTGGTCTGCCCATGAATGGGAACAACATAAAACTTTCCATCAACAAAAGCACCAAGACAAGATCTTTGAGGCCGATCGGGATTCATGCGAGGAAGAATGCCCCACTCTTCTTTATCTAAATTATAAACATAAGCTTCCAATAGTTATGGGAACTGAGAGCCGTGTCCCAAAGTCCGTCGACGCCGCCGGCTACATATATAAGACCTTCAGGCGACGGGGACGCTGCGTAGGCATAGAAGAATCGAGGACTAGGTGTGACGGCGCCCAGCTACCATGTGCGAGACAAAAATTCAAATCTCAAAACAATTTCTCTTTCGTACAATCTGTGAATAAACCCCATCACAACTAACTATTGTTTTGATCTAACGTACACGTACCTAGGATAGACATTTTCTGGTTGTTTAAGATCATGTTTAATTTCTGTGTGGATTTTAGGCAGCCTTTCCCACCAGTTCCCAAGCGGGTAGTAAATAATTGCTTCGAAATAATCTCTTTCCATTGGAAAGTATTCAAGAAAAACTATTCCCTCCTCGAACACGTTATTCCTCTCTCGCTCTTTATAGAATTCGGCGCTGCTTAGCAAAGCGTTCCAGCTCTTGCAGATGGCCCTAAGGTTCCTGTGGAATTTGTATGGAACCTTTACGAGGCATTGCAGCACTAAATCTTCTGGAAGACCCAGAATTATCTCCATTGCAATGCGACTCTCACACAAGCAATTTTAAATACCCCTGAATCGATCTATATATAGAGAGAGAGAGAATGAAACGGCAACGTCCATTGCCCTATACTAAAATAATAATTAGTTTGTTCACAATGGATTTCAAATTTTAATTACATTTCATCTTAATTAAAAGATCATCGACCATGCTAGATGGATTAGAGCAAATGGAAGCAGCCTTTCGCTCTTCCCTATTCTTACAAAGTTTTTGCATTTCTCATTTGGAGCGAAGTTCATTAAAACTTTAAAAGCGGCACTTAAGTTCAGATAATAAATTAGCAATCGCATTTCATGTGCAATGGGTACGCCTATAGGTATTTTCATTTAGTTTACTGTTATAAGGCACAACAAAATTCGAAAGTTATTTTTAAGATACTATACAAATGGTATAGGACAAGGAGTGGAAGTACAAAAGGCATTATGATCCTACAGATTGATCCAGAGGACAAATAAAAATTAGTGACCTGGGCTATATATAGGAGCCTGAGTCTATCAAAAGACATGCAAGATATCGTTGGATACAAAAACCCTAATACACTTCATTTCATTAATGTAAAGTTTGGATCTACAGACATCCAAAATTTCCAAACTTAAAATAAACTTTTAATAACTGAAATCTAGGAGGCCTTAAGATTGAGTGAGTTTGGGTCCCTCATAGTCTATCAATTCATGGCTTAAAGATCTCCAACATGGGCTTAATATCAACTTTGATTGAAGATGCTTTTGAGTAAAATCTCTGAGGATTTAATTTCGAATGAGACTTGGTCTACTATGGCCTACGAATTCATAGTTTTAAGATCTTGAATGTGGCTTAATATAAAGTTTGACCTAACATGCTTCTAGGCTAATCCAACATTCTCCCCAAACCTCCAAGCTTGACAATATCAAACACAAGATACTAACTTTATCATGGTTAGCAATATCTTCCATGTTGACAAGAAACATGTGAAACCCAAGATTTGAACACATAGACAAATTCTAACTTGATGGGGAATTCTTATGTCTGAAAGGAGTAGAAACATAAAAATTTTAAATTCTTGGATGCGAAAAAGTGAGTGAACTACGACTCATGGACCAAAACCTTTATTAAGGGAAATCGAAGGATTTTCATGTTCTTTCTTCTTACAGACCTAAGTTGCCCTATATAACTATGTTGAGTAGATGTTTGAAATCCAAATATCAAGTTGATGTCCTTAGGGCCTATGTTTAGAAGACCTAAAAGTTTCATTAATCAGATTCTGGAGGGAGGCTCTAATCCAAAGTTCATTTTGCTTCATAATCATCTTCTAACTAGGACCCAAAACTTTATGTGATATAATTCATAAAGTAGTCTTGGGTCTATGGTATTTATAATCTCATGTTTATGATTATAAGGTGGTGCTTAGAGAATGTTTGGACATCGACCAATGCTACTGCACTAAAATTCTAACACACCTTTAAATCACCAAATTTAGAGGTTGAAACAAATAAACTATCGAATTACAAACTGATACTTCCAAGATGGTATCTGGTCTCACTTGGATTTGCACCCTGTGTTGGAGAGGTTTAATGGTCTTCAACAATCCAGTGAAACAATGAGATGACCTCCAGGTGTGGGACCCTGCAAAGAGGCCAAATCTCCAGAGAGAGGCTGGTTCCTTCTCTGAATGTGAGATTCAACTATTCCTAAGACTAAACCTAAATTATCCATTATTTAGGAAAAGAGGAAGATGGATAAAACTATAAATTAATGGAGGTGATACACCAAGTTTGAATATAAAATCTCTCACAAAACTAGAAATGCACAAAATAACTAGATGCAACTGATCATTCACACAAATCTAACAAATTCTTAGCAGAGGTAAAGTAAAGAACTAAGTTGAGAGGAAATAAACATTCACAGACAACTAATTCTGAATTACACAGAGCTAAAACAACAAAAAAGGTAAAAACACAGTGTGTATTTCATCAAAAGGGAAGGCTATAATAGAAGAGGGCTCTATTTGGAGTACAAAAATGTGTCTGTATCCAACCCTCATTACAACTTACAAATATGCATATATAGTAATTGATTTACATTTACCTCAGTCATTTATCACAATTAATTCATCCCATGGACCTGTCAAAAAAATATCCTTACAAAAGGAATGTCTTTTTACATAAATTCAATGCAGAAAACATTTTTTTTAAAAAAATGTGCCTGGGAAACTTTTTAACGTGACTGGCGACGCTAGTGCGACACGCCCTCCGGGTCCACGCGAATGCTTTTTTCCCGGAGTAATGAATTGGTGAGACCACAACTGGGGGACATCATCCCCTAGGAAGAACACTTCAAACCCACGAGCTCATTGGCCCAGCGAAGGCGGAAAGCCTTGCGAGCTCGTTGGCCCAGCGGGGGTTTGAACTCTGGTGGCCGCCACTACAACTGAGCGACTTAACCACCGAACCATGCCATCATCGGCAATGCAGAAAACATTTTGGATCATGAAGTAGTTGGGAGATATTTTTTCTCTTCAATGGACCAACTGATTCATCACATGCAATCATAAATACAAAATATCTAAAATGGAGTAGTTGAGTAGATCAGATTTTGCATTAATGGCTAATGACGAAAATCAAAAATATTTTCCCTCCACAATCCCCTTTTTACAAAGCTTTTACAATACTTCAAATATCTACATTTAGATATTCAAAGTTTACAATACATTACAATTCTCTATTTTACATTAATTCTATCTTTTTAGGAAATTCTGGCCTGAATTTTTCCCTGTCAGCAAAATATGCAATTTACAAACCATTCTACCTTTGTTTCTACACATTTTCATCTTGAGTCAGCAACTTTATCTATTTCTAAACTTTGTTTCTTCAACTTTTCACTCTCCTTTTTTCCTTTATTAGCAAAATTATCTTTTGCCGAACTATTCTTGCTTGCTTCCTCTTTTGCCCTATAGGTAAAAGTGGCCTTTGGAAAACTTTGGTTCTTTTATCAGCAAAAGTTATTTTTCTAAACTTTGCCTTTGGCCTTTCTTTTCTTTCCCATCGGCAAAAGTCTCTTATTGATGAACTAAAGCAACTTTGAACCTTTTAGAAGTTCGGCCTTATGTCGATTCACTGACAAGGCCTTTCTTTTCCATTTTTACTTATGTATTTTTCCATGTGTCCATTTTGATTTTTTGCCTTATCAACAAAATGATCATTTATTGAACCTTGCTCACTTCTCCACCTTTTTACCCTTATCGGCAAAACTTGCATTGCCAAACTGTTGTTCTTTGTCATCAAAATTAGCCTCCGCTGAACCATTTGACTTAGTTGATTTTATGAAGAGGTCGACTCCCATGGAGACTTTGAACTGATCAATGCCTTAGCCATTTTTACATTGTCAGCCCCTTTCCCTTTTATTGAACCTTTCACTTAGCCTCCCTGCCTTATTGCCAAAAATCCATGCCGGTGAGCTTGAAGATTTTTGAACCTTTGAAAGGTTCACGGTTTTCTTACTTCATCGATAAAGACAATCCTTTGCTTTTCTTTTGCCTTGGACTATTGGAAGAACACATTCCTCTTTCCTTCTATCGGCAAATCACCGAGTCGACGAACTGGAAAAAAAGTGAACCTTTGGAAAGTTTGTATTTGATCTAGACTTTGCCAATAAAGGGAAAAAACATCCTTTACTTAGCCACTTTTGGGAACTTGCCACCTCTGTCGGCGAATCGGCCAGTTGGAGAACTTATGAAAAAATGAACCTTTCACAAGTTCATAAAACCTAAATTTTGCCGATAAGGGGAAAGGAACCATTCCATGCCTTAGTCATTTTTTTTTAGTTTAGGAATCTAAAACTTTGTCGATAAAGGCCAAAAGGGGGGCAAAAAACAAGGTAAAAGATTCAATTTTTTTGGGTTTTTTTGGTTTTTTTTATAAGGATTCTCCTAATGATTTTCAGGAATTTTACAAGGAAAAAACTAAGATTTGAAGGATTTTAGGCTTTTAGAGTTAAGTTCTCAAGGGATTTTAACAATATTTTTATTTTGGGCTATTTAACTTTGGGTAGAGGAAGATAGGTCAACATCTTGGTGACCTCTCAGGGATGTTTGCTTGCTAAACAAATAGACCAGTGGCTTTAAGCATCCATTGGGCATGGAGTCTAAAAGGGACTACAGTAGGTCAAAATAACTAAAACCCTGCCTTCAAAACAACACCAAAAGGAATAAGGCCTGCATTCTCCTAATGATAATGCAACATGTGCAAAAGCACTTATTGAAGGGAAAACTAGAAGAAAAATAAAACTAAAATAATATGTAGAGAATCTCAAACCAACCTTAATGGTAAGGTTTGAGATGGATCCCATTGACTAAGATCAGTACAACTTCACCATCCAGTCTTGAAAGAATAAAAGCATTGGCTTGCTTGTAGTTGATGATGATATATGGCCCAGTCCAGAATGCATTAAACTTAGCATGGCCTCAAGGTTTGGCTTGGTCAACATCCCATTTGAGAACAAGATCACTCTCATTGAAGGTCTAAACCTTGTCCTTCTTATCAAAATACCTTTTGGTCTTCCTTAGATGTTCTTCCAATGTATTCATGGATGATTGTATTTGTTCTTCTAGTTCAGTCAAATCAACCATTTTGACAGACCTTGTATCTTCTCCTTCCCATTCTAATTGTTGAGCCAATTCTAATGCAGGAAGCTCCAAAGATATAGGCAATCTAGCCTCTCTTCTATACACAAGAACAAAAGGAGAATTTCCAATCACTCTCTTGTATGTGATCGTATTCGCCCAAAGAACTAGTTTGATCTTATTGTACCATTGCTTCTAGTTTGTCTCCATGGTCTTATTTAAAATTCTTATTGAGTTCTTGTTTGTGGATTTAGCCAACCCATTACCATGGGGGTAATAGTTGAATGGTGTCTTCAAGAACATATTGTATTTAAGAGCCTAATCAACAATTCTAAAACTAGTGAAAGCTTTTGCATTATAAGAAATAATGGTATGAGGAGTTCCAAACCTCGTCATGGTTTCTTCTAATAAATCCATGATTGATGACTCCATGGCCTCTTTTAGTTGGACTACTTCAACCCACTTGGTGAAGTAGTTTGTTGCAGTCAAAACCCACTTGTGATCAACACTAGAAATGGGTTTAGCATGCCAATGAAATCTAATCCCCACTATGAGAAGGGTTGACCAGCCTGAATAGGATGGAGTGGGAGTGTTGCTAATCATTTCTTTCCAGCAAAGAGAGCACACTCTTTGCACTTTCTTACCCATACATGGGCATCATTAAATAATGTGGGCCAAAAATAACCTACCCTCATTATTTTCATTGTTGTAGCTCTAGAAGACAAATGACCACCAACTGGGCCTACATGGAACTCACTGAGAAGCCTATCAATTTGATCTTCTTCTATACACCTCAATAAGACTCCATCAAATTTCTCTTGAAGAGAACACCATCTATCAAAGCATAAGGAATAGACTATAACATGAAGTGTCTTCTTTAGGTTCTATCCAATCCATAGGGATACTCACCAATGGATAGGAATTTGGCAATGTCTATTGTCCAAGAACTCATAGCCAATGGCTCAATTGTAGGTTCTTCCTCATTCAAATGGTAAGATGAACTCACTTCATCTACGGAAGTCTGAGCTAGCTTTTCACACAATCATCTGCCTCTAATCAGCTTAGTGGCCTTTAAAATCACATCATGCTCTAGGATCTTAGTGACCTAGCTAGCTCTCTTTTCACTAATCTCAATCCCCATTATATAATCTCACACAGGGATGAGAAACTAAAACTTTAATATGATTATTTCCTAATATATATCTAATTTTTATCTAAAGCTCCAACAATGGCAAATACCTATTTATCCATGGGGCTATAACTAACCTCATGGTCCTTCAAGGTCTCACTAAAGAAGGCCAAAAGCTATTCCATACCTTGTTCATTCTGCTGCTTCAGAACAACAACAATTCTACTATCTCCTCCATGTGCATAGAGTTTGACGTCCTCATAATTTGGGTTCATGAGAGTAGGTTCCTAGGCAATCTCTTCTTTGATCTTTTCAAAACCATCCTTCTCTTCCTTTGTCCATCTAAAGGAAACATCTTTCTTGAACATAAGGGTTAGAGGTTTTACCAAGCTAGCATAGTTAGGAATATAATTCCTAACAAAGTTCATCTGCCCTAGAAATGATTGCAAATTCTTTTTATGAGTAGGCAGGCGAACAGAAAGGAGAGTAGATATCCTTTCAGGTTCTATGGAGATCCCATCTTTAGACACTATATGGTGTAGAAGTTTACCCTGTGGAATAGAAAAAATACATTTCTTGGGTTTCAGAGACACCCCAAACTATATGTATCTTTGGAAGACTTTCTCCAAACACTCCATATGATTTTTCCATTCTTGGAGAAGACTGTAATGTCATCTAGATAAATCAGGATGAACTTGTTTATAAAACTTTTAAAGGCAATATCCATTGCCCTCTGAATATGGCACCACTATTAGATAGATCAAATGGTATTTTTGCATATGCCATGGTTCCCCATTCGATTGTGAATGCTATTTTAAATCTATCTTCCTCTTTGACAAAGAACTAATTGTAGCTAGAAAAACCATCTATGAATGAAAACCTCTCCGCCCCTACAACAATTTGCAAAATTTGACCCATATAGGGTAAAGGGTAATGATCTTTCAAAGAAGCCTGATTCATTTCTCTAAAATCTACATAGAGCCTTATTTCTCTATTTTTCTTCCTCATAGGCACTAGACTAAGAACCCAAGTAGAATATTTAATGGGGAAGTTGATCCTTACCTGCATGAGTTTTGCCAACACTTTCCTCATGAGTGGCTCAATCTTAGGGCTTAGAGGCTGCTACTTTTGATGGACCGACTTGCAATTTGGATCTAGATTGATGGCATGCTAAGCCACATCTGGATAGAAACCTTTTAAATCTTCATATGTCCATACCAGGACATCCCTATATTTTTGGGAGAGGTGTATAACTTCTTGCTACTCAGCATTACCACATACCTTTCCCAACATTAATTCCTTCTCTTGGGTGATGAAAACCTTCTGATAATCTTCTTTTTTAAATTTTATATTATTCCTCTCACCCTTGAATTCATCATCTGGGCTTAAAATAGCCTCAAGCATAACTAAACCCTTAGACAGCTTGTTCAATTTTAGCTAGATGATCTGATCACTATAACTCTCCTACAACCTAGGCTATGCCATGGAAGAAAACATTTCTTCATTCTGAATGAAGATCGCAATTTATTCATTGCTATTAAAGACTTTCCAATGAATATCATTGTTAGGAACAGAGGCCTGACAATAATTATAACGTGTTGATTGTGGCCCTGAAACAAATTTGTAGGTGGAGAAAATTGAGTCCCCATTATAGATAATTGATCAACATTTGAATTTAATTTTCTTCCGATTACCTATAGGTTGAGAGCATGAAAACTCTCAAACAGGTCCCAAACACTATGTCTGTAAGCTCTTAGGAGTTGATTTTTTGTTGCATATCTCTCTCTAACTTGGTTGACCACCATCTCAGTGTCGCTAAAGATTTCCAAATGCTTGATATTTTTCTTCTTAGCAATCAATAAACCATGAACCAATGCCTCGTACTCTGCTACATTGTTGGTATAAGAAAATATAATCTATGAACAAAATGCAATTTCTTACCCATCAAAGAAACTAGAAAAACCCCTACACCAACTCCATTTCTGCTCTTTGCACCATCAAGGAACATCTTCCATGGAGTATTAGAGTCCTCATTTGGCTTAAGTATAAAAGGGACTGAAGAATTCCCTTCATGGATCATGTAGGTGCCCAAGTCAGTTGCTTCAGTGGTATCATAATGATCAAAATCATAGTGATCGCTCACCCATTCATCAAGAAATAGATTAGGAGTATGAAGAGGTGAAGATTCTATCTCAATAGACTTTGAGTCATACACTTTCTCACCTTGGATCATAACATGCAAGTTCACCAGGTTGTGGTCATAGTTCTCCACATGGTAATTTGAAGTTGGTTTAGCATTGATGGTGAACCTTGTGTCATATCTACTCCTCAAGAGCATATGAGACCAGTCAGAAGAAAGGTAGCCACCTATCTTGGTTTATAAGTCCCTTGACAAGCAAATGCCAAAGAAGGGAGGAAGATCAATGACTGAAATGCCTTGACTGAAAGTCAAGTTTTGACATGCATGTAGAGTCAAGTCCAGTCCATTGATCACTCCTATAGTGTTTATAGAGGTGCCATCCAATTGTAATACTATTGATGAAACAAGGGTAAAACCTTCTGATGATCTTCTTTTTTTAATTTAATATTATTCTTCTCACCCCTGAATTCATCATCTGGGCTAAAAATGGCCTGAAGCATAACTAAACCCTTGGACAACTTATTTAATTTTAGCCGGATGATCTAATCACTCTAACTCTCCTATAGCCTAGGCTATGCGATAGAAGAAAACTTTACTTCATTCAAAATGAAGCTCGTAATTTGTTCATTGCTATCAATAATTTGCCAATGAATATCATTGTTGTGAACAGAGGGCTTGACAACAATTTTAACATGTTGATCGGGGCCCTAAAACAAATCTGTAGGTGGAGAAAATTGAGCCCCCATTATAGATAATTGATCAACATCTAAATTTAATTTTCTTCAGATTACCTATAGGTTGAGAGCATGAAAACTCTCAAACAGGTCCCAAACACTATGTTTGTAAGCTCTTAGGATTTGATTTTTCGTTGCATATCTCTCTCTGACTTGGTTGACCACCAAATTAGTGTCACCAAAGATTTCCAAATGCTTGATATTTTTCATCTTAGCAATCAGCAAACCATGAACCAATGCCTCATACTCTGCTACATTGTTGGTGCAAGAAAATATAATCTATGAGCAAAATGCAATTTCTTACCTGTTGGAGAGACCAGAAAAACCCCTACACTAGCACCATTTCTGCTCTTTTCACCATCAAAGAACATCTTCCATGGGCTATTAGAGTCATCATATGGCTTAAGTATAGAAGGAACTGAAGAATTCCCTTCACGGATCATGTACGTAACATCTTGCTACGTAACCCCCAAAGGGTAAGAGCCAAAAGAGAACCAAAATATTTTTTTTTGACATAAGTAGATAACATACACATGATGCAATTTTCAATTCAATAGATTGACAAAATTCATGGCCAAGTATGTCCGAATGAGCAACCTGAAGGAGAGGACTAATTCACCCTCAAGAGAAAAAATTATAAAACTACATTCATTTAACCACAAAATCAAATGTTCGTAATCCCATATCTACTATAAACATGAAACCAAAAGCATCATAGTACAAGTGGCTCTGATACCCACACCAAAATTCATAATCTAAATAGGAAACAACTCATTTCTTCTCATTAACTTGCATGATTACATCTTCTCTCTTAAGAGAGTACAATTACATAAATGAATATACAAATACAATGATATAGTTTAGAATATGATACAAGTATAATAACATAGTCCTAAATATGATACAATGACTAAATGAGTACAATAACTGAATGAAGTAACAGAAAGAGAACATCTCCACTAGTGCTCCAAAACTTGTTTGTCAGTCCCCAATAGTGGTGGCAACACCTCCCAACCATGTGGACTCATATGAGACCACCCCACCTTGCTCAGAGATAGTAATAAGGCCCAACGAAAGAATAACAATAACGGGATACAATATGGCCAACACTCACATCAATCACGGAGCAGACATGGAAAACAAAGCATACGACCAATGTCATAACATAGAGGTACTCATCCAAGTCATAGGTCAGGTACTACTCATGACTTCTAAGGTGCTAGATACTAGAGTGTAATTAGATGGAGTGTCATCATGCGTGCTCAAAGGGATGGCACCACACAGAACCAAGTACTCCTCTCATGCAAACAAGGTGACTCAATCATGCCTGAATCCACGCCCCATAGCTGGATGACTTGATGCCCCACAGATGGATAGGCCTTCTCATTGCATCCTTAGCCTTTACAAGTGCTCAAGGCCATGCATGAGGACTAATTATCTTATTTATGTTTTTACTCCAATGCTTTAATTTAGTTATCACTTATTAATGTAACTCTACTACTAGTTCCCATGGCAACCACTTGCAGGCCCTGGGCCCAAAGAGAACCACTCCAAATGACCACTCTAATGCCTAGACCTAGTTCATCTCATTTAAGAAATGAGGAATCCAAATGACTAAAACACTGAATTCTAAATTTGAAATAGTAAATAAAGAAATGTGATCTACAAGACAAAATCTTGCAGTAACAGTGTAATTTTATTGAAAATGACTTGTTACCAGTTAGATTAGTTTTGTAATAACTCTAGTGACCCCAATTTAAATACTCTTCACAAAGGAATGCACAAATACCAAGAAAACATGACAAATGGTATTGCATGTCGACTCACAACCTAAATTCTCCATATTATCTACCATATTTAACAATAACAAAATAAAATATTAAAAAGGCTTACAAAAAGGCTCTTAATTTTCCCTCCTATAGTAGTTCCCTTAGATCTTTGGGTTGAGTGATAGATTTTCTTTCCAAATAGAGTTTATGTGACCAATTTTAATGCACAAACACAAATAGATGTTCCTAATGTATTTTAGTGTCATTTCATTCTTTAACTCAAAGACAGTGGCTTCCACAAGGTTGGAGATTTAATCAGAAAATGACCGTAATGATCCAAAATATAGCCACTAAGCTTTATTTAAGAAGATTTGCAATGATAATCTCATCAAAGAGTCAATGTATAACACAAGGGTTCCATGGGACTGAGATCTCTTCAATCTCTATCATATGTCTCAATTTATTTTTATGGCTGCACTCATTTTATTCTTTATAAAATTGAAACCCTCTTTTTTTCTTTCAATAAATTATAAATCATAAACCATATGACCTTTCTTTAGAAACCTATTTATCAACGAATAAGAACATCGTTATGCAGATTTAAAAATAAATTCAAGGAAAGCAACAATGTAAATATCTTACATTGAAATAATTTCTGCATGTATATTAAACACGGTATGGAGTTTTAGTTTCCCTATGCTTAATGAAATCACAACAAATATATTCACTTCTTCTTTTTAAGGGCAGTAAAGGGATTTCAATTTTCTATGCTTAATGAAATCGTAATAGACTCTCAGTTTTTGTGCTAGAAAAACAATGACTGAGGTAAATACCTATTTTCCTACCACCTTCAACTTACCTCAGATCTTGCAATTTGATAACCTCACCTGGGTTATTTCATTGTCCCCTCTATACATTTCCTTGTGATTTTTGTTTTAGAGCCTCCAAAAAATGAGGCGTTCACTCTCAAATCATGGTCCTCTTTCTAGCAGTTCTTTAATGACATCGATGAAATCATCAAGTCCTATAATGCTACTCACGACCTCTTCCAGTGTTGGTGCATTCGTGGAAGGAGGAGGTCTGATTGATGTTGTGGATAAGCATGTCTTTTTTTGCATTTTCAATAGGGAGATCTATTGATCAATCAGGAGAATCTGTTGATGGGTTTTCTGCAGTTTTAGCAGGAAAATGTATTGATGGATCATTGACAGAAGGATATATTGATGGCCTTTCTACAGTGTCCTAGGAGTCACGAGGCTTCTTCATCCACCAGCACCTCATGGCTAGTAAGAAAAATTGAATAGAGAAGCTCAACTAATCG
This sequence comes from Cunninghamia lanceolata, assembly GCA_027924645.1. NCBI lineage: Eukaryota > Viridiplantae > Streptophyta > Pinopsida > Cupressales > Cupressaceae > Cunninghamia > Cunninghamia lanceolata. Next base: position 3,395,288 of record BSBN01000892.1, read on the forward strand.
TATGATTGAACATATCTGAAACAATTTCACACTTTTTCCACCAAATCATTCTCCTACCATCATTGACTTTCTCTCCCTTGATTTGTACACCTTCCCTAGAGATATTTTGCAGCATTTAACTCATCCACCAACTTTTTCCCTATGCAGCTATCATATAGGCATGATAAGAGTTAAATAATATTTGACTTCTCCATTTCCTCTCCTAGAATGCTCTTTTTTGTTGTCCCCCTCAGTATCAACTAAAAAAACCCTTTATTAGATATTTTCGAGCTGCATTGATCATACACCTACTTCCCCACAGGCCATCGTATGGCATGGGAAAGAATCCAAAAAATGATGAAACTGACTTTCTTCTTCCATTCCTATGCTCTCTTCCATAAATCCTCCATCCTCTTTTCATCTACCCCAAAGATATTTTCTCTAGCATTTAACACTTTTTTTTCCACTTCTCTAAGATGAATGACTACTAGGTTTCCCCCAAGATATTTTTAATATGTAATGATTGCCAACCTCCCCAAATCATGGTGCCTCTTCCCAAAAATTGTGTCCTCTTATTTTTACTAGTTAACTTCCCTATTTCAAAGATATTTTCATTTTCCCATTAACTGTCTCACTAACTTTCCATGGGCCAACCGGGAGGGTTGTTACAATGTAGGTGCCCAAGTTAGTTGCCTCAGTTGTATCATAAGGATCAAAATCATTGTGATTGCTCACCCATTCATCAAGAAATATATTAGGAGTAGGAAGAGGTGAAGATTCTACCTCAATAGACTTTGATTCATACATTTCCTCACCTCAGATCATAACATGTAGGTTCACCAGGTTGTGGTCATAGTTCTCCACATAGTAATTTAAAATTGGTTCAGCCTTGATGGTGAACCTTGTGCCATATTTGGTCCTCAAGAGCATATGAGACCAGTCAGAAGAAAGGTAGCCACCTGTCTTGGTTTTAAAGTCCCTTGATGAAGAAAATGAAAATAAATGCCTTGACTGAAAGTCATGTTTGGACATGCATGTAGAGTCAAGTCTAATCCTTTGATCACTCCTATAGTTTTTATAGAGGTGCCATCCAATTGTAATACTATTGATGAAACAAGGGTATATTTGATGCCTAATGCATCTACTATCTTCTTGGGCATAACTGAAACAGTAGCCCTTGAGTCAATCATACAATTGTGCACTAAAAACATGCCAATGATTAAAGACAAGTAGAATGGGTATGGCTTCTTAGTTGCACTTACTTGTTCTTCCCTTGGTTGCACAAGACTAACATGGCTCTTTTACCTCTATTTTGTTGATGAGTCAGTTACTTCTGATTCAACTAATGGTTATTGTCTCAAAGCTTCTTGTAACAAACCCCTTTGAGATTGGATTGACATTACCTCCCAAATTGAGACATTTATTTTCATTTTCTTCATCTGTTCCATGATATTTAGTGGAACAACTACTACTTTGTGCATTGACAGAATCCATGTTCCCTTCTTTGATTGATCAACAACTGACTCAAGCACCTTTGAGTCTGATAAGATTTATTTTGTAGCATCATATTTGCTACTCTCAATTGGAATTGTGGCACTGGCCACCTTTTCCTTTGAAACAGGCTCATTGTACAAAACTGTAGGCATTGGGCTAGCCTCCAACTACCTCTTTCTGGATCTAGTATTGTCTGCAATACTACTTACATGGATGGTCATAATATCCATAGTTCTATTGACAAAACATAAGTCCTTTGAATTCCATAGTGTTGTGATGCTCACAACATGCCCCATTTTACCCTTTAGCAAAATGAGGACCCATGCCGTGGCTTTTTACTTTTTGTTTGTGTGGTTCTGCTTCCTTGGTAGTATAGGCAAAATGAGATGGATGCTTGAAATTTGAGTTATATAGAATTTGGGTATAAGTGGTGGATATCAATAGAATTAGCATGAAAAATTAGCTAGGGTTTCCTTTTGAATCATTTGAAAATTTGGCATATTTTGAGAATTATTCTTGTTTCTAGGAAAAGTCAACGCTGGGTTGATGTTGGTCAATGTTTATTTGATATACATTGTTATTTATGTGTATATGTTATGCTTTTAGTTTGTCAGGTTACTTTATTAATCTTTTAATGTATATCACATGCATTAAAACATTCAAGTCCAGACTCGACAAAGTTTTATGGCGAACTGTTTAAAAGGTTAAAATCCGCAATTGTATTTTGTATATTATCACATATGTATTGGAAATACAAATGCAAGATATACATCAACGAATGTCAAAATAAATTCAAAATGGTGTATAAGGTCAAGGAAATTTGATATGTATTTTGTGTACATGTTTTTGAATGGTTTTGATATATGGACCGAAAAAGAAAATTCAATCGAATTCTGAAGATAAAGGTAAATGCACATGTTTGTATGTATTGTTGTATGTATAACTATATGTATCCTATATACAAATACAAAACTAGACATGACAAGGAAAGGTAAACAAAATGAATTATAAATGGAGTCCATGCTTGTTTATTTGGGTTCATGTATTATATATACAAAAGGTAAGGTGCATTTATGGATTCAAACTAAGTGCTAAATATAGAATAAAGTGCATTTGGTCATAATGAAAGGTTAGAAAAGTTAAATGAAGATCTTTGTATCTGCACTTGTATATGATATACATTGTCATATACAAAGAGAATGATATGCAAAGCCTAACATGATTAAAGTTTTGAATATTACATACATCGGGTGGGGTCCACATATATATGTTTGGGATATATGAATGTGATGTACAAAAAAGTGATACAAAAGATTAAGGTACAAAGCTAGACTCAAAATGAATTTCAATTTGTTTTATAAATCTGCTAGAGTTTGAGTTTGTATGTTTCGATGATTGTATAAGATATGCATAGAGATATGAAAAAGTTAAATATACAAAAAGCAAAGAGAAAAGTGCATGTATATGAGACACAAAATTCAAAAGTGTAGTAAATTAACGTATACAAGATTCAAAATATGAACTAAACGAGAAAAGTAAAACATAGATTGAATTGTATGACTTAATTACAACATTTAATGCACATGTACAACTGAAAACCTAGAATTCGAAAGAAGTAAAAGAAAATTTGATTATGTTAATTCTCACAATTGTATTAAAGAGTTAAAAGTGCGGAGCTTTTTACAAAGCTGAGGTAAAGGCAATTCAAAGGACAATTTGAATTTCAAGAATGGTGGCTATATAGAATTTAAACAATAAATTTCTTGTCAACATTCTTAAAGTCAACAGGTTGCGAAATACGGGTATGTTTCTAAAACCTCACTGGTATTTTACAGAATGGGATTACCAAATTTAATACAGTGATTACAGTTGAATAATGGAACGAGTTTAATTTAGTTAATCATTGTACGGATAAAATCATATTTTAGGTACAATGAGGAAAATATATGCATAGTTGAAATGAAAAGAAAGCCTAGGGTAAAAGTTAAATGTTAAAGATGCATGGTAAAAACCCTAGGAAACGTAAAACATGGTTGTAAAATAAATGTATATCTTTTCAGAATGCTGCCAAAAGAAAAGAAAGTGGAGGAAATGGATGGAAAAGTCAAAAAGAAAGAAACTAGAGCTAAAGAGGAATTTGTAGACAAAGTTTACCATTCAAACACATATTGTCCATACAAGGCATTGGATACAGAAATTGGGGATTTCAATTCTGATGATTTATTGAACAAAATTCAAGAACCTGGCATATCTTTAGCAACAAAAAATATTTGGGATGCTTGATTGTACAATGCTATAGGTTTTCCACAAGCAATGGAGGCTAGAGACTTGGTTCTTGAGTGTTTAAGGAGATATTATTTTCAATCTAGGAAGGTGTAGCATAATGGAGTGGTATTCATAGAATTGTCTATGGAAGGGATAGCACAAACTTTTGGTTTGAGGGATACTAGAAAAATTAAGGAGGTGGATGTAGATAAATATGCTAGAGAATTTAAGAAGGAGGAGGCATCATGTAAAAGTTCCATATTCTATGGGTGGTACACTTCTGACAAGAAACTAAAGGTAGTTGCTAGAGTACCTAAGACTTTAAATAGATCAGACTTCAAAGAAGAAGTTTATATCATGATTATGTTGTTGAGAAAAGTGATGGGGTTAGAGGATGCAAGTTCATTCGAACCTTGGATGTTTTCAGATATACAATACATTAGAGAAGAGATAGGGTATGTACACTGGGCTTTGGAAATTAGCAATGCCATCTATGCACACGCCATGAGATTCAACAAGCATAAGAAATTCTTCACATCTTCATACATCATATACTCTTGTGCTGCTAAGATACAACTAAATGCAATACAAAGAGTTGAAACCTTAGAGAGTGGGCCAGGACAAACCTTGGTATATGATCATTACCCTGACATACAAGCACAAAATGTAGGAAAAAAACTAGATAAGGGTCAATGATGTATTTTCTATGTACTTGACAAGGATTATGATAGGGGAGAAAGATCAAATATTATCTGAAATAGCCAAGAATTCAATCACATTGCATAGTGTTTGGTAGATTTAGTTTTCCACATTTATGTACATTAGAACTGAAAGATTCAAGGGACTTTTAGATTACCGAGATACCCATATGACAAGGTGGTGCTACAAGAGTTCACAAGGCATATACTAGATGTATATGCAATATATAAGGCTCAGTGCAACAGGGGCAACATTAAATTCCCCTTTGTTATTGGGAGATATCAATGTTTCAATGAGGATGTGGCTAAAACATCAGAGGTCGAGTTGTTATATTATGGTTTTCCAATGTTTGATTTAGTCAGACCTTTTGATCCTTTCAAAAGGATTCAAAATTTTATAGATAAGAAGTACATACATTTACCTCACATTGATGATTTTTGAGTAGATTGTGATAATGAGGCAGAAGTAAAGAGGAGATCTCATCAGTGATTAACTCTTGATCAAATGAGGACATTAGGAGGGAATTGAAGTGCACCAAGAGATCACAGATGACGATTAAAATACACTGCATATAGGGTATGATGGTACCAAAGAAATTGTAACTAAGCCATATTAGAGTCAATCTGAAGAGATTTCAATTGATAATGTATCAAAATTAATTTTTTCATACTCTAACATGTGGATAAAGGAAAAAATAGAAGAGTTGAATGCAAAAGGAGTGACAATTACCTACAAAAAGGGTAAGAAAAGGAGTAGAGATAATGAAAAAGATTTTTGATGATTTTATAAGAAGAAAAAGGCAAGTGGCAGAGCCCAAAATAGAAAAGGCCAACACAGAAGGAGCTACAATGATGGATCCATAGGTGAGTGCAAGATCATGATGGGCCAAACAATGGCAATGGAGAAAAAACTTGTTGGATGAAAGAGTGCTAACATTTAGACTAATATTTAGTTTTGGATGGAAAGGATGTTAATATTTCTAGCTCAAATATAGATTCCCTCAAAAAATTCCTTAGGATTACCTCATATTTAGGCAAGTGGGAGTCCTAAAACTTGCCAAAGAAACAAATACCTTTGGAGACCCCCATGGCTGCAAAACAAACTCAACAAGTGAAGTTGTAGGGATTCATCTAGGTTAAACAAGAAATGGCTGAAGAAATGATGATAGCCAGGACATCTACTGTCCAAACATCTACCTAAGGGAATGTAGAAATCATAGATGTAGATCAAATTGAAGATGTAGAAGAAGGTGTAGAGGAAGGTGAAGAAGAAGGTGAGAAAGAAGGCACATATGATAGCCTTGAAATGAGTATTGAGGATGAAGGAGACAAACAAGGATCTAAATCTTGTCTACTCTCCAAGAAATCAGTGAAGAATAATAAAATCATTGATCCTTTCAAGAATATAGTACCAAGGGATATCATGGATGAGGTCAAGGAAGTAACCCAAGGACTATTGAAGAATCAGGCTAGAGAAGAAGAAAATGTGAATATGGAGGAACAAGGAGATGATCATGGATAGGATCCACCACAAGAGGATCTTAATCTTGAAGTACCCAATGAAGAGGACCATCAAAATATAGAAAATGTTCAACCTCCACAATAGCAGGGACCTCAACAACAACAACAAGTTCTCCAACAACAACAACAACCACCATAACAACAAGAGCAAGAGCATGAACAAGAAGAAGTGCTCATAGAAGGAGATGATGAGGAAGTATTGCATGAAGAAGGCATAGATATAAATAAAGAAGTGCCATCCTGGTTGGAGTCTAAGGTGAAACAAGATACAAGAATTGAGGTGGCACCAATTGATATCAAAACTTTTTTATCTAGTGAAGCCGGGAGGAGGGGTAGAAGAAAGCCCATACCAATGTCGGATATAAAGAGGGATTCCTCTTGTGGAAGGATGGTACAAATAGCAATTCCCTATGTGGATAAGGAGAAAGGAGAGATAAGTGTAGATGAATACTATTGGCAAGAGACACTGTGTGGCTTCATAAGTGTTGTCATTGATGGCTACAAAGTCTATTCTACACATCCACAATACATAATATGCCTATACCAGAAGTCAGAGTGAAGAATGTTTTGGTCTGGTGGACAAGAACAAAGTATACAACCTGGTCCAACAATCAGGTCCTGATCTCTCAAATGGTGTAACTCAGTAAATTGTGGACTTGGACAAGTCAAGAAGGGTATCATGACTATTGTATTCCAGAGATTTAGCCTCCAGTCATAAAGCATGAAAAGATATGAGCTTCTAAGTGTTGGGTTCCAGTTAGATAGAGCAGATAGAGGAAGAACTAACTGATAGAGTACCAGACTTTAATCCATATGTATAAAAGGTGTTGATCAAGCAATTTGTGGCATTATACATTATTGGCCAACATGATTAATGACTTCTATGTCTATGTTTTTGATGTGCATCATCAACCAAGCAAGGATTTAGCTGACAGAACATAAACTTGCAAATATCTCAAGTGTTCTTATTGCTGACTATGAAGTTGTTGGAAATCCTTGATGCGGATATATATACTCGATGGATTCAATCTTGTGGGAGAGAAGGCATGTAGAGGAAGTGGAAGAAGATATAGGAAGAAGTGCGAAAATAAAGATCTGAATCTGGAATATGACTGAAGAGTGATATTGAGTAGAGGAAGAATGAAATGTGCCAGATTAGTATACAGTGCCTAACTGGAACTGAATTCTTGCATGTATGGATGTGGTTGATTAGTTCAAACACTTTGGTATCATCTGTAAGCATTTGTAGACAGTGAGTCTCTTGTAGGTAGTGGGCCTCTTGTGAGCAGTGTGCTTGGGCAGTGAACCCTAATTGGCAAGTGCCAAATTTGTACTCCTTATTCTTTTAATAGAGAATACAATCTTGGGTTAGTCACACCGTGGTTTTTCCCTTAACAGGGTTTCCACGTAAAAATCCTTGTGTTGTGTGTTAATTTCATTTTTAGTTCTTATGGTTGCCTTTGCTTTTATGTTTTTATATAGTACTAAATGATAAAGATAAGAAAAGAAAGTAAAGAGGAGGAAAAGTTATAAGATAACTGATTCACCCCCCTTCTCTCAATTATCTACATTGTTTCCAACAATTGGTATCAGAGCCAAGTCCCTCAAAAAAAGCCTAACAGTTTGAGGAGGATCTGGGAATCTCAATGGATGCATATGGTATGAAAGAACAAATTTAATCTGCCCTAGATGATCTTGAACAATCCCACTCCAAGGTCAATAATTTGAGAGAGCGACTCAAGGAAGCTGATGATTTCATCAATGAGCTAAAAGAAAAACTCACCAATTCTGTGAAAAAAAGAAAGGGACTACTTCAGAAACTAGCAAGTCATAATGAAGCCAATAATACTGATGAGGATCTGAATGAGAAAACTAAATTATGTGAGAAGCTATCCAAATAAGTCATTATGATGAGACATGAAATGGAATCAGGGGTTATGAAATTCACCCAAGAAATTGAAGAAAAAAGAAAGACTGGAGATAACCTAAAACAATCCCTCAAGGAGAAAATAGAGGACTGCCACAAAATGGACAGAATAATCAGACATCTTGAATTTGATCTTGAAGAAGCTAGATGCAATGAAGAAAAACTTGAGAGTCAGATTAACACTTTGAAACAAGATCTTCAATCTGCAACTGAGTACAAAGAAAAATTCAAGATAAGTCTAGCTCAACTTGAAGTTCTTCTTGAAAGTCAAAAGAGGGTAGATGATAAGCATGGCTTGGGATATGAGAAAGGTGAAAGTTCTAGATCTGGTCAAAAGAACTTTGGATCAGGAAATCAAAGAAATAGGCCTAGAAGACCTCCGGTAAGGCAACCAAATGCTCAAAGATATCCATCTTTCAATGGATACTACTTCAATTGCAACAAATTTGGTCATAAAGCAATTCAGTGTAGAAAAAAAATGAATAAGATCAATCCATCCTTCTCTAGTCAATGTTTCAGTTGCAAAATGTATCGTCACAAATCTCATGAATGCAGAAATATGCAAATGAACAATTCCTTCAATTGTAGATACTTTGTATGGAATAGAATTGGACATATGCTAATGAGTGCAGATCAAGAGGATATCATTCAAATAAGCAAAGAAGTGTTGTGTGTTACAAATGCAATGGATCCGGTCATACAACCAGATTCTGTAGAAGAAGAAATCAAAATAGAAAAGGTCTAGTGGAGCATGATCAGAAACAAGATAAAGGAAAAGGTAAAGTGAATGCAGATGAAGTTCAGAAAGAGATAAGCAAGATTTGGGTAAAGAAGAGTACAATGAATATTGGAGATGGATTCACACTAGAATTCGGTGCTGATAATCCTTCCAGAAACTAAAAGGTGAGCTTTGGCTCAAGGGGAGCCATAGAGAAAATCATTTTCCCCCAGCTACTCGGTAAGTGCCTAAATTTGGCACATTGAGTAAACATCTAATGTTGCTGATTAAGGGGTTCTTAGAAAATCCTCCGAAGAACTTTCAGTCAGAATGTGAGAGGTCCGCATGAAGTTTAACAAGGTTTATGACCACTTGAGTAGATCTGGTTCTGGCAACCATCCAGTGTTAACAGAGCAATAGAAATTGGTCTGATATGATCTGAAAATACATTGTTCCGACCTACGGATCCAGAGGCAAGTTTATAAGGTAGATATGTGTTAATCAAATCACTAAGACACTGGGTTGAACATCTGCAAGGCAATTCATGAAAAGCTTGCTTGAGAAACAGGGTAACTAGTTGACTTAAAAGGTTGTGCATTTATTCCAAAGACAAATTAGGCTTAGGAGAAAGATAAAAGGGTCTTCATTTGCCATTTATCACACATTACATTCAAAACAAAGAAGAGAGAAGAGATCTAAAAGGAGATCCTATAGTTTACTCAAGATTTAATCTAAAGATCAAATTCAAATAGGAAATCACTCCAATATCTACTTCATAACCATAGATGATATCATTGATCTAGATATCAAGTTTGCATCAATCATAATTGGCTACAAAATTTACCACTCAAGTAGAGAGAATTTTGTATCTGGTACAACAATCTATGTTGCTTATCAAATGCTGAGAGAAAATACAAACTATGATCTGTGTGAGATTTTATTGAATCAACTGATGGAAAACCTAGAGAAGATCAAGAAAGAGAAGAAAAATAACTTCAAATATGGCAGTTTGCTATTATGCTTATTCTTCTACTTCATGAATGAGCTACTAAGATCAAGAGGTTTGATCTAGTCAAATGATAAACTAGTGGCCATTCAAATCAGGGATTATCTATATGCACTTGGTGATGCACAAGCCTGGAAGGTAGCTCTCTAGGGTTACTTCAAGAATTTCCAAGGCATAATACATACAAGAGAGAGAATACCAAAATTAATAGCTGATAAATAGAAAGATATAGTTTGCTTCATGTTTGATACAGACCAATGCCTAATGGAGGCAGTTGAACCAAGGACTATATGGGTGATGCCCATGGGTTATGAAGCAGATGAACGCCTAGTAGAGGATCATGTTCAATGTTTGTTAAGCCAACCCAAGGACACTGAAGCAAAGAGGTTTGGCACCTTTGATGAGCTAAACATAAAATTGCATGTTGAGTTAAGGAAGCTAGAAACAAAAAGGAAAGTAAGATGGGAGGTTGAAGAGCTTGCTGGGATGTTTGGCATAACAAAGGAGGCAATTTCTGCAAATAGAGAAAGAATAGAGAGAATTGAAAGAGAAGGGGAAGGAGCAAAGAAAGAAAGCATTCTAGTGAAAGCCTCTACCCAGGCAAAATCTACTACAATTTCTGTCCCTGTCACCTCTGAAAGCTCAAAGTCTACAAAATCAAAAGCCAAACCTACTGAAAAGAGAAAGAAGACTAAGGCCACAAGAACATATGTGAGCCTCAAAGATGTTGAAGAAACAAAATCAGATATGGAGGTCAAAGAATTAAAGAAAGCCAAGCACAAACTTTCCAAGGATGCAAAGAATGATGAGGAGAAGAAGATAGAAGAGTTTGTTGAGAAACCCACTCTTTCAATTAAAGATGTCATCAAATCCATCATTGTAGATGGAAACTTGCAACCGGTGACACATTTTTATGATGAATACATTGATGCAGATAATAGAATTCTTGAAGAGGCAACTGCCAGGTATTTGAACATCTACAACAAAGCCTTCATTGAAATAATTTCATTAATTCCTAAGAGCCTAGAAGAAGTACTAGAGATGAGAAAAGGGAATGCCAAGGAAAAAGACTTGGAGATCCAGGAGCATATAGTGATACAAATATGTCCTATCACTCCAAAGCAAATGAACATGGGTTTAATGAACAATAAAGATGAGTTCCAGAGTAAGGCAAGAATGGATAAGCTCATGCTTGGAGAAACTAACCAAATAGCAAATGAAACAAATGAAATTCTCTGGAATGCCTTGAAAAAATTTAATCTTCCCATTGTAGAGGAAACAGATGAAGAGCCTTCTAACATGGATGTTGAAGGATTAAAGAAAAATGATGAAGATTCATCTGAGGCATTAGATTCCTTTATTCCAGAAGAGGAAGGATAGAAAGAAGAAATTTGTTTTGATAAGGATGTCCGAGGATTAAAGAAAAATGATGAAGAGCCATCTAAGGCATTAGACTCCTCTATTCTGGACAAGGAAGGACATAAAGAAGAAATAAATACCATTGATGTCAATAAACAAGTCAGTCTGGATGCCCCCAAAAGGAAGGAAGTTGAGTCGACAAGAGACACTATAGAGACAGTAAAGAATTTCTTGGACAAAGAAATGATGGAGCTGGATGAAAGTATCATCTTTTGCTCAGGCCAAAGTGAAAGAGAAACTTCTAAAATCACACATGGAAGACAGTGAACTATTGAACATTACATTAGGTGTACTAGAGAAGATCATGCCTACATATCAAAAGGATGCATCTACCTCTCCATCAGGTAACTTGAAAAACTTGGTTAATTCTATCAATTCTCACTTTGAATCTCTTGAAAAATTGGCAGAAACTAAGGTCCGGAAAGAGTTCTCTGAAAAAAGGTTCAGTGAGGTACAAGGACTAATTAACAATGATAGAAGAACCTTAGACATTGGAATAAAGAGAATTGAAAATGCCCTTAAGGATGGAGGAGATATATATAAATTTTATTTATCTTGGCCTAAAGTTTTAGTGGACATTGAAAAGAAGATGAAAGAACAAGAAGAAAAGTTGTTAAGCCTATCCCAGAATTTTAATCCTCTTACCATCTCTCTGGTAAACAAAGAATGTCAAGCAGTTGTTATCATAAATGAGATAAAGAAACTGGTTAAGGAGAAGAGGAATCTGATGGATACAATGGGTGAACTTAGGGGAATAATCCTCCCTAAGTTAGAGGTATTGCGTGATGCTTTAACAGATGCTCAAAGTACAACCTGGATCAGTAATCCAATAGATTTGAAGAGGGTAGAAGCATATGCATTTTTGTTAAATGGACACATCTCCATTATGGATAGAATGCAGAGGAGTTGGGCCACAGAAATTGTACAATTGAAGACAACCTTTGCGGATGTATTTAAGTATAGTAAGTATAACGTATGATTTGTATATACATACGCGGGCATGTATATAATTATTTTTGCATAATTTTAGTATGCAGATTCCACACTTTGCCATTGATGTCAAAGGGGGAGTGAAGATTAGTGAAAAATGAGGATTCCAACAAAGGGGGAGCTCTGGTAAAGCAGTGCAAAGAAACAGAGCACAAGCAAATGGGGAGTTATTGCAACACTTAGCCCTTTTTCACTAAGTGTTGCCATCAATGCCAAAGGGGGAGATTGTTGGCAAGAGACACTGTACGGCTTCATAAGTGTTCTTGTTAATGTCCAAAAAGTCTATTCTACACATCCATAGTACATAATATAACTATACCGAAAGTCAAAGTGAAGACTATTTTAGTTCGGTGGACAAGAACAGAGTATGCAACATGGTCCGACAATCAGGTTTGGATATCTCAGATGGTGTAACTCACTAAGTTGTAGAATTAGACAAGTCAAGAAGGGTATCATGACTATTGTATTCCAAAGATTTAGCCTCCCATGATAAAGAATGAAAAAGATATGAGCTTATGAGTGTTGGGTTCCAATCAGATAGAGCAGATAGAGGAAGATCTGACCAACAGAGTACCAGACTTCAATCCAAATGTATAAAAGGTATTGATCAAGAAATTTATGGCATTATAAATTATTGTCTGACATGATTAATGACTTCTATGTATAATTTTTTGATGTGCATCATCAACCAAGCAAGGATTTAGCTGACAGAATAGAAACTTGCAAATATCTCAAGTGTTCTTGTTGTCGACTATGAAGTTGTTAGAAATCCTTGATGCGGATATATATACTCGATAGATTCAAGCTTGTGGGAGAGAAGGCATGTAGAGGAAGTGGAAGAAGATATAGGAAGAAGTGTAAAAACAATGTTCTAAATCCAGAATATGACTGAAGAGTGATATTGAGCAGAGGAAGAATGAAATGTGCCAGATCAGTATACAGTGGCTAACCAGAACTAAATTCTTACATGTATGGATGATGTTCATCAGTTCAAACACTTTGGTATCATCTGTAAGCATTTGTAGATAGTGAGTCTCTTGTAGATAGTGCGCCTCTTGTGAGCAGTGTGCTCGGGCAGTGAGCCCTAATTGGCAAGTGCCAAATTTATACTCCTTATTCTTTTAACAGAGAATACAATCTTGGGTTAGTCACCCCATGGCTTTTCCCTTAAAATGGTTTCCACGTAAAAATCCTTGTTTTGTGTGTTAATTTCATTTTCAGTTCTTATGGTTGCCTTTGCTTTCATGTTTTGATATAGCACTAAATGATAAAGATAGGAAAAGAAAGTAAAGAGGAAGAAAAATTATAAGATAACTGATTCACCCCCCTCTTAGTTATCTACATTGTTTCCAACAAATACAAGGTAATCAGTGTGGATCCTGGTCATGTGAATAGGGAGTAGCATACTGAAGAGCTGCAAGAAATGACATAGTTCACCACTAGCAGATTGAGAAAGGACCAATACAAAATAAGGTGTTTGAGAGGGAAAATTACCCTATATGAGCAATTCATTCAAGGGATATTTGATCCCACACAAAATATGCCAAAGTTAGCTCCAGAGCTAACTATTCTCTCTAAAGAGAAAATTAAGGAAATTGAAAATAAGAAGCATGAGGCTAGTGTGCTAGAGAACTGTTTTAAATCATTCATTCATAAAGGAGAAGAAGTAATAAAAATTGCTATTAGCAATTGGAATATTACATTGACAGAGAGGAATAATTGTGCACACATTGTGCAAAAGTGCCAAAACAGGATAAAACAAAACATGGATGAACTAAAGAAGATCAAGGCTCTAGAAGGACATACTCAAGCCCTAGTAAATGAAGGTATTATAACAATGCAGACTGTATTCCAGCTACCAAAAATGAAGATGGAGCTCAAGTACGAGGAAAGGATATTGAGGCCATGTTTGGCCAATATAAAAGAGATGAAAATAATAATTAGGTTTTATTAAAGAAACACGTGAAGATGGTGGAAGATCTGGTTAAGCATCCATGCTATCAGAGTCAGGTATTTGATGCAGATATAGCTATAAGAGAATTCAAAGATAAATTTCAGCCCTACACTGATGATCCTGTGAACCATTTGGATGAAGAAGAGATGGAGAACATGATGAAATTGCGTGCTAAGATCAGGAAATATCTTAAAAGGAGAGAAGATAGGGAAAGCAAGGCCCATGCATTGAAGACAGGCATTGAGATGCAGCAATACACCTGGGATGCTTCTCAGAGGATCAGTTGTACTTCCATATCCACTCTAACTACAAAGTTTGCACAGTACATGAGTGACAATAACAAATATATGTAGATTGAAGATGACAGTGAGTGAATAGGCTATGTATTCACTATTTGTTACATAATATACTTTTGTTATGATTTTGCAATGATACTTGGTCAAGTAAAGTCAAATATTTTAAAAGATTATAAAGGCATCTTTGCACCTGAGACAATATTATTTGAGATATTTTTGAAGTGGCAACTAGCAGGGGAATTTGAATTTGAACTATTGATGGTTTTTGTGCTCAGGGAGGAGATTTTAATTCTATATAAGGGACTTTAGTATGTATATTTTATACACATGGCTTACCTAGAAAAACACTGGTGAATTTACAAGAGAAGTTATTTGTGAAAATACTTTGAGCTTAGGTAATTGAAGTAGTAGTTGCTTGTGTCTGCAGTGGAGATAATGTGCAATATCCTATTGCTTGTTGTATCTAGAAAATGTTTGTAGGTTTGTGTTAGTTTGTGGATACTTTCAAAGACTTTGAAATCAAAATACATTGTAAATTTAAAATGACTTTCATATGTTAATGAATACAACATCTAATTGTTGTGTCTATTTTAGAGTGTAATTAGATTTAGGTGTTCTTTGATATATTTCCTTTGATGATTGCAGTTCTATATGTTAATTTGTGATATTGCTTTGAAGAAACATACATGAATTTTACTCCTTTGAAGTGTTACAGCTAATCAAATGTATGCACATGAGTAGCATAGAAATAGTTCTTACAGAATCAAGTTTTCTAAACCTTATCTTTTTTCCTTTTTTACTAGTAGTTTAAATAATTAGCATGCACATAGTTATCTAAAGGAGATTGTTATAGATTTGAATAAAGGATTGTGAATAAAAAAGATCTTCAATAGTTTTCATATTAATCTAAAGTACAAAGTATGTTTTCTTTGAAATTCATGCAAAGCTTTGTAGTAAAATGGTAAATACATGCAAAGGATCACTAATTGTAGAATAATTTGTTGTTATTTGAAAAGTGTAAGTACAAAGCAAGCAATACACATCCCTTAAAATCAGGTAAGGCCCCTTGAACAAACAAATTCACATCAAACACTGAATGAGTCCAACACAAACATGACTTGGTTACCATAGCCTTGGAATTGAGAACTATTTTTAAGATTTCTCCATATTCATCAAGATAAGACGAGATTCTTTGTGAATTTTATCTATTGTTTTTTTGAATAAAATCATCATCAATAATTTTTCGGTGCTAGAAGGAGGGCCTAATAGGATTTAAAGTGAGCTTTGTGCAAACTGGCTAATAATACTGGTCGGATGACCAGGTCTAGGTCAAATCCAGAGAATATTTTCTTACAATTATCTGACAAATGACAGAAAAGGTACAAATAATCCCTTAATCTCAAGTCCTAGAATATTTCAGGTAGGAGGTTCATCATATACTCTACCCAGTCCAGGATCACCTCTGGTTATACCTAACATAGTAAGTCCTAATGTCTTTGCATTCAAATTGTTGAATTTTGGTTTAAATCCTTAGAATCAACCAAATCTTGGTTTAGTTCCATCTAGAGGTCCTACCATGGTGTACTTTAATGTGGATTCACCTATACACTTTGTTGTGTATAATGATATGCCAAAGAATCCAAATAACATTTGTCTTAAGTATCAATTACATCAGGATCCCAAGGATCATATCAGTATTTTCAAGGAAACTTGCTTCAGGGCAAGAATAGCACATGAAGATATGGTTTGTAGATTATTTCCTTTCACTTTCAATGAACAAGCTGGCAACTAGTATGTCAATTTGCCTAACAATTGTATTAGAAGCTAGGCACTTATGGAAGAAAGCTTTCTATCTAGATTTAGAGGTCCAATAGAGCTAGCAACTTTATATCATAAGTTAGATGAGATCAAGAGAGGTGAAGGAGAGTTTATAACTACATTTAATGATCATTTCTAGAAACCTTATTTGAGGTTAGTTGCTCCTTATACTATAACCAATGATGCAATAATAGAAATGTATTATGCTGCTTTGGATCCTCTAATTTCCATGTTTGTTAAGAGATAGCTACCTGTAAGGGGAAATTTATCCCAAGCATTCAAAGAGGCTATGGAGGTAAATCAGGAGATGAGACAAACAACTTATGGTCCTTTAGTGAGTTTAGGCAATGTTGCAGCTCCCAATCAAATGCAGCAAGTGAATGGTGCTTTGATGCACCATACTCACATGTTCAATCCAGTACCTACTACACCAGTGTCCAAGCTTGTCCCTACTCATGCAATAGTTCCATACACATGTAACAATGCTCTCGATGGCTTTATCGCAGTGGGAGTTGGTATAGTGGGAGTGGAAGTTGGTATAGTAGGAGCTGGAGGATGTGGAGTAGTTGTCACCTCTCATCCACACCCCTCCCTCGATCATTCTTAATATATTATTTTATTCAGAAAATATCTTTGGTGGTGGGTGAAATTGTGATTGCTGGCAAACAAGCGTAGAAAAAGGAAAGATGAGTCATCATTTTGGGAAGATAGAAAATAGAGTAATGCTTGAAGAAATATCTCGGGAGGTAGTTAAAAAGGGGATGGAGGAGTTAAAGAGGGATGAACTATTTTTGCAGAAAAGAGGGAATATTATAGAGAAAAGAGGAGCGGAGGAAAAAAAAAAAGCAAATCTCTTAGGCAAGCACATTAGATTGCAAGAGGAGGTGCGCTACAGTGTAGGGAGGAATGATCTGCCAGCTGAGGAAGGGGAGTGCGAGTGGTAAAGAGGTATTTACCTCAGTTATCTATTTTGTTTTCCAGCACAAAAACTTAAATCTGTTTGCTGCGATTTTTATAACCACAAAAAAAAATTGAAGCTCCATTGTTGCCCTTAAAACCAAATATGCCAGAATTTATTCAAATGCAAGATATTTACATTGCCTCTATTCTTGAAATTATTTTAATTTGTAGAACTATTTCCTTAATCCGTTAGATAGGGGGGAGTTTCAAAGAAAGATCGCGTGGTTTTGGTTTATAATTTTTTTGTTAAAGGGGTTTTTGGTAAGAGTTACCTGAGAATTTATGAACCACCCCATTCACATCTTTGTAGACTACCATCTTTTGCATATTCTTTTGAATAACCCCCCCCACTATTGGGCAGCATGTCTTAAATATTGATTGAATCTATTCCAAAGAAAGGAATACGATCTGGGTATCCCTATTTTTTAAATTTGAAGAAATAAATTATAATTAAAATACCTCCTATGGTCCCTAAATAGTTACTCTAATTTACCATTTAACCATAGAATTGTGGACAATAAAGAGGATGATACTGAATAGTTACATTTTATTCACGTGGTGATTGAATAAACAAATATTTATATTTATAAATATTATTTTTAATTAAGTGTTTGTTTTTGACTTGGAATATTACCTTTGCTTTATGATAACTTTAATGGAAACCCAGAGTACAAACATGTCTAGAAACTGTAGTACCTAATCCCATATGCCTTTCAACATAAATGATTATAATGTTACCTAGAAACATTGATAGCTAACACAGTTTGCAAATGGGTGAAAGTGAAACTTTTTATAAGCACTTTACATACTTGACTAACAAAGGGCTTTTTTTAATAAAACTACACTGTCATCAAAAGCTTCTGTATTGTAGATCTCATTTATCATATTTACTATTTCAAATTTAGAATTTAGTGTTACAGTCTATTTTAGATTACCTCGTTTGGTCAAACGAGATGAGATTGGTCTAGGTAATTAGAGTTGTCGTTTGGAGTGGCTCTCTATGGGCTCGGGGCCCGCAAGTGGCTGCCAGGGGAACTAGTAGCAGAGTTACATTAATAAGTGATAACTAAAACTAAAACATTGGGGTAAATACACTAATAAGATAATTAAACCTCATGCATGGCCTTGAGCGCTTGTAAAGGCTAAGGATGCAACGAGAAGGCCTATCCGTCTGCGGGGTGTCGAGTCATCTGTCTATGGGATGTGGATCCAGGCACGATTGAGTCTCCTCATCTATATGAGAGGTACTTGGTCCCATGTGTGCCATCCCTTCGAGCACATATGATGACACTCCATATGATTACACTCTAGTATCTAGCACCTTAGGAGTCGTGAGTAGTACTTGACTTATGATTTAGATGAGTACACCTATTTTATTGCTTTAACTGTAAGCACTATTCTTCGTGTCTTCTCTGTGTTTGATGTGTGTGTGTTGGCCATCTTGTATCCCCTTGTTGTTGTTCATCCGTTTGGGCCTTGTGACTATCTCCGAGCATGGTGGGGTGGTCTCTTAGGAGTCCACATGGTTGGGAGGCATTGCCACCACCATTGGGGACCGGCGAACAGGTTTTGGAGCACCAGTTAGAGATGATCTCTCTTTCCATTACTTCATTCAGCTATTGTAACCATTCAATCCTTGTACCATAGTCAAGACTATGTTATTATACTTGTATCATATTCTGGAATGTATCATTGTAATTGTATATGTAGTTATGTAATTGAACTCTCTTAGGAGAGAAGTTGTAATCATTGCAATTAATGAGAAGAAATGTGATGTTCTTTTATTACTTTATGGATTCCAGTGTGGGTATCAGATCCACTTGTATTTCATGCTTATGAATTCATGTTTTTATCATATGTGAATTGGAACATTTGTTTTGGTGTTTAAAATGAATGGTATCAATCTATTGCATAGACAACTAAATCTATGTATGTTGTTTACTTATGTCAAAAAAAAAATTATCTTGCTCCCTTTTGGCTCTTACCCTTCGGGGTTACATAGCGGGATGTTACAACACATGCCAAGTTGCCAATGATAACTAGTTTAATGGCCAATCATTTTTCCAAGCCCCCCAGCATACATATATAGCTAAAACTCAGGAGGATAGAAGTGAGTTAAAAGAAATTACTGATCACTTAAGAAGGTTAACCACTGAGGTGACTCAGTTGAGGAACAACAACTTTTATGGTCAGAATTATAGGGACAGGGATCACAGAATAGAGACCATAAAGGAGACAATAGAACCTATGGAAATGATAATAGGAATTTGAATCTACTTAGACCTCCTAGGATGTGGAACACTAGACCAAATAATGGTACTCTAGATTCTCCATTTTAGAATCTAGACAATCAAGAGTCTAAACAACCCACTAGGATATAGGTAACAGATATAGCCCTTAAGAATTGGTCCAAAATTCATAATACAAGTGTGCATACAGAACCTGATGGTCCAAATTTCATTTGGCTACTAGTATCATTAAAGTAGAAGTACAAACCCCTATGTTTGAGTTCTTGATTCCTAAAGGATATGAGATAGTGCCTTCAAGATACGAGTTGTCCATGGTTCTAAAAAGTTTTACATTCTAAACAAAAGAAGAAGAAGACCAGATAAAAGAGGATGAGCCATACTATTGTGAAAATTTATATCCTGAATTAGCTCTAGTATTAGAGGCTTTCTAGTTTCCCTTTGAAACTAAGAAGGAAGTGTTATGTGAACCAGATGAGGTTCAAGCTTTTCAACAGTCCCAAAGGAATCATACTTACAATTTGGGAAGTGACAATAAAATTGGAAGTCCTTTCAATACCTCCACACCTTCAAATAACTTCAATACACCACCTGATTTGCATTCAAGTAATAATCCTATGCCTCCAAAAGCAAATTATCAGGGTGCTAGTACTTCAACCGCACTGAAAGTTTAGTAGGTAAATCAGAACTTAATGAAGCTTCTAAATCGATGAATTATTGTCTAAATAGATTCAAAAGATAAAAGTTAATGTACCTTTGTATGAATTATTAAAAATTCTAGGAGTGAGAACTACATTTATAAAATCCTTAGATGAATCAGGTCCTCGAGAGAATTTAGTAGGTCCAGATAATCATAGTAAAGACATACAAACTAAGGATAAAAACAAGAGTGTTGAATAGACTACAAGTACTAATGTAGTGATGTATATAGATAAGAAGGAGTCTCCTCCTTTCCTCTTAACTTTGATAATTTTTGGAAAGAACTTGCATAAATGCATGGTAGATTTTGGAGCATCTGCTAATGTCACGCTATTAGGAATTTGTAAAATTTTAGGTCTCACACCTACTAAGTCTGCCAAGGTCATAACTTAGTTGGATAAATCTGAGGTAAATGTGGTAGGGGAGTTTATGCATATCCAAATACAATTAGCTTTGGATCCTAGGATAAACCAATACATTGACATTCAGGTTGTAGACATTCCTATGAATTATGGTATATTATTGAGAAGAGATTGGTCTAAAACTTTAAACGGATATATGGCAACAAACTTTTCTCACATGTGGTTTACCTGGAGAGGCATACCAAACCAAATTAGGATTGAGGATAAACCTAAGATGAAGCATATGATCATAGAATATAACAAGACAAGTGAGATATTATATGCTTCTATAGAGCCTAGTGTTTATAAAGTTTCAAGCATAGGAGTCCAAATAGAAGAAATCTTGGCCTTTGACTTTGAAACAAGGCCTACTGATAAGAGAACAAATTTGTTCATTGAGACTGATCACAGTTCTTTGGATGAAGAAGATAATAGCATGAGTAATTTTAGTCAAATCACGAGACAAGAAATGAAGAAATGCATTCAACAGGGAACTCCTATTCAGTGCGTTCTATGTAGGAATTGGTGTAGAGTTCGTAGGACTACCCATTCCGAAGAAGATTATGGAATGTGCAGAGAAATAATTGAATATCAGCACAAAAAATGTATGACATTAATGGGAAATCAGGAAGGGAAACATATTATTAGCAAACTTGAGTTGCTTTTAAATGAGAATTCTAGTGTTTCACTAAAAAATTTAGATGAAGGCGTAAAAGCACAAGGTATCAGTCATGTTGGCTTGTACAAAAGGGTAGGAAATATAACGATACCTACAAGTCAAACAAAAGTACATGAGAATATAGACATTCCTACAAAATTTAAGGTAAATGAGGTGCTTCCTGTAAAAACAAAGGATCTAGTTCACAAAAAGAACATGTGGATTTTAAAATGTGATGGATCAAAATCCAAATAGGGAGCAGGAGCAAGAATAGAGATAATTGATCCCAATGGTAAGTCATTTTTGGTATCTTTTAGATTACAATTCCCTTGTACTAACAATCTAGCTGAATATGAAGCATTAGTGCATGGACTAGTAATGGCCATCAAGAAGAAGGTGAAAGTTCTTCAGGTTTTGTCTGATTTTGATTTTGTAGTAAGGCGAGTTAGAAAATTATATGCTTGCAATTTTTAAAAAATGGTGAGCTATAGGCATAGGGTCTGGGATTTCATTGAGTCTTTTGATTCTTTTAATATTTTTGCATATTCCCAGGGAGTTAAATCAAAGTTTAGATGCCTTAGTAGTTGCAGCTGGTACCCTTGAACCATTAGCTTTATCAAGATTGAAGAAATTTGTAGTAGAACTAGTGTCTATTCCAAGTATACTTGATAATGTGATAAATTTTCAAGTGTTTGAAGGTGATCAATAGATACTTAATTTTATAACAAGTCATGATGTTTTTAAATCTCAGATAATTGATGAACAAGAAAGACTGGAGGTATTCTTGGATGAGGAAGACATTTTTGACTTGAAAAGTAACTCCTTACCAAAAGGAGTTATTGAGTTAGAAAAAATCTTTGACTTTGATGGAGTTGTGAGACAAGGAGACCTTCCTAAAATTGAAGGAGGTAAACGTGAGCCTTTAAATTTAGGCACTAATAAGGATCCTTAAAATGTGTTAATTGGTAAGACTTGTTCCCCTAAGTTGAGAGCTGATATAGCCGTTGTATTGAAAGCTTATAAACATGTGATTACATGGATGTATGAAGACCTTAAAACGTATGATACATCCATCATAACCCACATAATTCCCTTGAAACTAGAAGTGAAACCATTTAGGCTAAAACAAAGGCTAGTAAACACCATACTAGAACCCTTGATATTTGAGGAGGTCAAGAAGTTGTTGTCTACAAGAATATTTTTTCCAATAAGACATTCCACTTGTGTAACCAATGTAGTGCCTGTGAGAAAGAAAAATAGAGGCATCAGACTCTGTGTTGACTTTAGGAATGTTAATAAGGCTTCTAAAAAGGACAATTATCCTTTGCCTCCTTTAGATGAAGTTTTAGAAGCAGTTAATGGTGCTAAGATGATGTCCTTCCTTGATAGATTTTTTGGTTATAACCAAGTCTTGGTAGATAAAGAGGATAGGTTGAAGAACACCTTCACATGTAAATGGGGTAATTATGCCTATAGAAGAATGTTGTTTCATTTAATTAATGCAAGTGCCACATTCTAAAGAGATATGAATATTTCTTTTTGTGGATTAATAGGACAATGTATTGTGATTTATGTGGATGATTTAACAATTTTATCTAAGGATAGGTCCAACCATGCAGATGATTTGAGGAGAGTATTACAAAGGTGAGAAAAGTATGGCATATCATTGAATCCAAGGAAATGTGTCTTCAGAGTGACAAAGGGAAAGTTGTTGGGACATGTTATTTCTAAGAATGGCATTTCCATTAATACAGATAGAGTGGAAGGGATAAATAAACTAGAATTGCCTAGTAGTAAGAAGGAACTAAAGTCAGTCTTTGTTAAAATTAACTTTGTCAGAAAGTTTATTACTAGTTTTGTAGACATAGTACAACCTTTGAATGTGATGCTTAAAAAGGATGCTCAGATAGAATGGACAGCAGTGGCCAGGGTGGCATTCAAAGGTATAAAGGAATCCATCACCAATGCTCATGTATTAACAAGTCCAGATTGTACTAAGCCATTTTATATATACTCTTTTGCATCCAAACACTCTTGTGTTGTAGCCTTGACACAAAAGGGAAAAGAAAATGAAGAGAGACCTATAGCATTTATGAGTGCTCCTCTCAAGGGTGCAGAACTAAAATATTTGGATACAATTAGGTAGTCTTTTGCCTTTGTAAAAGTAGTTAAAAAGTTTAGATATTACATCTTAAGAAGTCAGGTTAAATCTATTGTACCTGATGCAGCAATAAAGATGTTGTTAATGAAAAATGAGCCAGGAGACAAAAGAGCAAAATGGATTATTGTATTACAAGAGTTTGACTCAGAAATTATTCCAATGAAATTGGTATGAGGTAAAGCTCTGGTTCAGACCATAGCAAATATAGACCCTAAGATCGTTCATCAACAATATGTTGTGCATACAAATACTACAAAGGGATGGTATGATGATCTTATTTCATTCCTAATATCAAGAAAGTATCCTAGTCCTATGAAGTCTTCACAAAGAAGAGCATTAGGATTGAAAGCCTAGAAATACATGATCCAAGGAGGTATATTATTCAAAAAGAATCATGAGGGAATATACCTGAGATGTTAGAATAGAGAATAAGAAAACAAAGTGATTTCAAAATTACATGATAAATATGGGACAACCCATGGGTCTCATTTGACTACTACACATACGATTTTGAGGTTAGGCTATTACTAGCCTACCATGTTTAAAGATATTGAAGAGCCCATCAAGTGTTGTCATATTTGCCTTGAACCACTGCTAATAGAGGAAGAAAAATGAATCATCCTTTGTAGCCTGTAATTGAAACTAGATCATTTACATAATGGGGGTTAGATTTAATTGGAGTCATTAATCTTCCCTCTTCTGTTGGACATAAATTTATTCTTACAGTGACAGACTATTGCACTAGATGGATAGAAGCTACTTGCTACAAGTTTTCTACAACAGAAGTTGTCATCAAGTTTCTAGAAGAGAACATCATAACCATCTTTGGAGTACTATATTCACTGGTATGTGATAATGGCCCTCCATTTACTTCTTTAAAATTTTCAAATTGGGTATTCGAATATGGTATTGTTTTGAAGTTTTTATCAAATTACTATCCACAGGGAAATAGTTTAGCAGAATCTACTACCAATATTTTGTTAGATATCATTAAAAAACTTATTGCGAAAAACCCTAAGGAATGGAATACATTGTTGAAATATGCTTTATGGGTAGACAAATCAAAAGTTAAGGCAACATTGAGAAACTCTCCCTACC
The DNA here is from genome assembly GCA_027924645.1 of Cunninghamia lanceolata. Classification (NCBI taxonomy): domain Eukaryota; kingdom Viridiplantae; phylum Streptophyta; class Pinopsida; order Cupressales; family Cupressaceae; genus Cunninghamia; species Cunninghamia lanceolata. The sequence continues at coordinate 3,419,596 of BSBN01000892.1, forward strand.
ATTTTGTATATGGTACAGATGCAAAATCACAACTTGGAAGTTTGCCAATGAATACTTAGGTTTTGATGATCAAAGAGAAGCTAGGTTAGTTCAATTACTACACCTAGATGAGAAGAGGAACCAAGCCATAGACAAGTTTGCAAAATATCAAGTAGTAGTAAAAGGATGGTTTGATAAAAGAGATAGAGTCAAAACTTTCAAAATTTCAGACTTGGTCTTATGTTGGGATAAGGCTCATGAAAAGAAGGGAAGTCATGGAAAGTTTGATAAGCTGTGGATCATAAGTCCATTTAAAATTGTTGAAATCATAGGGGAAAACACGTTTAGGTTAAATACTTTAACTGGTGAAGATATTTCATTACCCATTAATGGCCAATATCTTAAACATTATTTTCAAGCTTGAAGGTGTTAAGATGAGTCTTACGGTGTATTATATTGTGAATATTGTATAGTCTTGTGTTTGTTTTGTTTTCTGTATGGTTGTTTCATTGGTTTGTTGGTAGGTTTGTTGTTTTTTTGTTTTCTATGTGTCTGGGGTCTTCGTTTTAATTTTGGGATAAACAAGAGCAGGCTATAACTTAAAAAACAATAGAATTTGTAAAGCTAAGAAAACCATTTGAAATTTATGTATAAGTTGTGACTTCTATAGATGCAGTTTGTTGTTTGTCTTTTAGAGATTTTATTCACTATCAGCAAATTTGAAATGTTCAGGGAATCATAAAAATACATATCTTAAGATTCTAGGACTAGGTTTGGAGGATAGTGAACACTTGCATTAAGGGAAAAAACTAAAGATTTGCCTTTGCTACCACTATAATCTCCACCCTTCATATCATTGACATGATTCAATTATCTATTAAACATTAGCTTTTTTGCAATATCAAAAGTATTAACGATAAATACAAAGTTTATGATCAAAAGAAATCATTTGAAAACATATGAGGGCTAGCAAATAAATGCACTAGGGCTATGGATGCTTGCTGGTAGTGGGGCTCTATTTGGGGAGATTATAGGCAATAACCTTGCTGGGGCTATGGATGCCTGACTTGCAGCAAGGCTCTATCTGGGTTGGCTTAGAAGGTTAAATCCATCTACATAGTTTAATGCAAATAGCTGCTATTTTCAAAATTTGATCCAAAGAATGAGAATAAATCAATTGCACACTTGTATTCCTTTGAGGTCTACTTTTGATGTTAGTGAATACTGTAAGGAAAGCAGAGGTGCGGAATACAACTTTCCTAATGTTAATTCAAAGGGGATAATGCAGCTAGGTAACTTTTACATTCAAACAACAGATGAACACACCAAAAAAAATGCAGAAAAACAAAACAAGATACAGAGAATGACACGAGATTTACGTGGGAAAACCTTTTTAGGTAAAAAACCCACCACCACAATAGAAGCTATCTTTATTACAATAAACTAAATAGTTACAATAAAGATCCCAGCTCTCTATTGCTCAGGTAATGATTCTCTACAATTATACTAAACTATTATTTCCTCTGTATATTTACAGAATAAACTGTATAATCGAATCTCTTCTTTTTTTCTAACAAGCTCACCAAATCTGTATATAAACCATAGTCTTCAAGAGCAAGAACCATTTTCACTTCTGCCCTAACTGCTCATTTCAACTGACTCAGCATCGCTGTCACAACTGTCGCGTAACTGCCTTCTGACAGTTCGCATTCCAATGAGATGATTAATCCCACATGCATCAGACATCAGGCGTAACAGTAATATATATACATGCCCAAAGGAATATAGACTGTCGACACCTATGTCGACAAAACCAACGGGTTTACCATTCACCGTCCATTGAAAAGATACTGGCAATCGGAGAGATGTCTCTAAACTTCGCCGATGATAATTTTCTTACCGATGTCCAAACATTCAATCTCCATCGATTAAACCATTAAACCTATGGAACCATCGAACCTTGGTTGAACCATTGAACCTCTAACCAATGGTTGAACCATTGAACCTGTGGAAACAACGAATAGTTCACTGAACCATTGAACTTGTGGAACCACCGAACAGTTTAATGAACCATTGAACCTGAGTTTGAACATTGAACCTTGAACCTGATGAACAATTCAATGAACCATTGAACCTGATGAACAGTTCAAGCCTTCAATGAAGTAACCAATGGATAGCGATTGAACCATTGAACTCGATGAACCAAGTTCAAGAGTTCACCGATAGTTCAACTTTTATTGTTTGAATGATGAACAAGAAGCATGAAAGGAAAAGGTTCCAAGCAGTAATTTGAGACATTAAGTCTCTTCAATCTCCCACTTGTCAAAGAGATTACTGCTACCTTGTAATCCTCATTTGATTACTGAAAATTATGGGCCCGAAGACCCATTTCATCTGAACACCATTTGAACTTGGCCGTGCTCACTAGTTTAGTTAAGGCATTAGCGACATTTTCCAAAGTGTCAATTTTTTCAAGCTTCACCTTCCTAACTTCCACCATATCACGAACAAAGTGATATTGGACATCAATATGTTTTGTCCTAGCATGAAATGTAGGATTCTTCGCCAAACATATAGCACTTTGACTATCACAGTGTATTTGCATCTGCCCTGCATTAAAACCAACATCAGAACACAACCTCTTTAACCAAATAGCTTCTTGGCATGCATGAGTAGCTGCCATGTACTTTGCCTCTATTGTGGACAAAGCGACTACAGCCTACCACTTGCTCATCCAACTGATAGCACCACCATTTAACGTGAATACATATCCACTGGTGGATCTTCTACTGTCAATGTCCCCTGCCCATTCAGAATCAACATAGCCGTGAATACTTATAGACCTCTGAGATCCAACTGAGTTTCCATGATAGAAAATAGTATAATCAGAAGTTCCCTTCAAATACCTCATAACTCTTTTCACAACATCCCAATGTGATATGCCTGGATTTGCCATAAACCAGCTCAAAAATCCCACTGCTTGGGCAATGTTTGGTCTGGTAGAGACCATTGCGTACATTAAACTGCCAACAGCACTTGCATTAGGCATGTTTTTCATGTCATCAATTTCATTCAAAGATTTTGGACAATCTTCAATAGATAGTTTCATTCCCTGCAAAACTCGAACAACTCGTTGTTTAGAATCAAACATATTAAATCTATCAAGAACATTGGTAATATATTTGCTCTTGCTGAGCCAAAGCTTTCTCTTAGATCTGTCCCTTTTAATTTGCATTTCCAGAATGTACTTTGCTACCCCCAGATTTTTCATTTCAAATTTCAAGGACAACTGAGCTTTTAAATCTGAGATCATCCCCTTACCATTGCCAATGCATAACATGTCATCCACATATAGTGCAATTATAAGAATTCGATCACTATCAGTTTTATAATAAACATAGTGATCAGATTTAGATCTCACATATCCTAAAGATAGAACATATGTATCAAATTTTTGATACCACATTCTGGGAGATTGCTTCAAACCATAAAGAGACTTCTTAAGTTTACATACCAAATGTTCTTTACCTTTTACCACAAAATGCTCTGGCTAGGACATATAAATTTCTTCTTCAAGGTCCCCATGAAGAAATGCTGTTGTCACATCCATCTGCTCAATTTCAAAATCATATGCTACTACAAGTGACAACAGAAATCTAATGGATGTCAGCTTAGCTACAGGAGAAAAGATTTCTCCATAATCTATACCTTCCTTTTGGGAATACCCCTTAGCAACTAGTCTTGCCTTGTACTTATCAACACTACCATCTAGACCATATTTATTTTTAAATACCCACTTACAGCCCACAAGTTTTCTACCTTTAGGCAAGGGCACTAGATCCTAGGTTCCATTCTTCTCCAATGATGACATTTCATTATCCATGGCTTCCAACCAAGAATCTGAACCAGATAAACTAATAGCTTCTTTCACAATCCTAGGTTCATCAGTATCAGTAAGTAAAGCATAGGCACAACTTGAATCATGTACTAAAAATCCATATCTATCTGGTTGTCTTCTTTCATGTGTAGACCACCTCAATGGTTGAGGTGCAGGTTCAGGTTCTTGCTCTGGATCTAAATCTTTGGAGCTACTTGAACTCACTTCTGAATCATCTACACTTGGTGTTTGTTGTTCCTCTTTTACAGGGGTTAGAGGAATATTAACAACACTCTTTTCTTTCTTCTTTTCTATCTTCTCCAGCTGAGGATTAATAACCAAAGGTTTCAGCTCTCTAAAAATTACATTCCTGCTGTAAATTACTTTTTCAATTTCAGGATTCCAAAGTTTGTACCCTTTAACACTGACTCCATAGCCAATAAAGATACATTTGACTGCCTTGTAATCCAACTTAGAGATTTTTACCTCAGTAATGTGAGCATATGTCTCACAGCCAAAGACACGAAGATATCTCAAAGAGGGCTTCTTTCTAGACCACGCTTCCATAGGCGTCTTATCAACCAATGCTGAAGTAGGAGAATGGTTCAACAAGTAACAAGCTGTAGCAACTGCCTCAGCCTAGAACCTTTGTTCAAGATTAGCATAACTCAACATACTTCTTACTTTCTCCATCAATGATCGATTCAACCTTTCAGCAACTCCATTTTGCTGTGGAGTATAAGGTGTAGTCTTATGCCTTTTTATACCATGATCTACACAATATTTATCAAAATCTGCATTGCAATATTCACCACCGTTATCTATTCTCAAGCATTTTATTTTTCTACCAGTCTAATTTTCCACAAGAGTTTTAAATTCTTTAAACCGACTGAACACTTCTGATTTATTTTTCAAAAAATATTCAAATGCCCTCCTTGAATAATCATCAATAAATGATACGTAGTATCTTGATTTAGCTAAAGAAGGAACATCAACTGGACCAAAGACATCAGAATGTACATAGTCCAGAACACCATAAGATTTATGAGAACTAGAGTAAAAAGAAACACGGTTCTATTTTCCATATATACAATGTTCACAGAAATCAAACTCCAGATTACAATCAATTAGCCCATTTACCAGGTTTTTGTTTTTCAAGGTTTTTAAACCTTTTTCACCTATGTGACCAAGTCTATGCTGCTAGAGCATTGTTTTCTCTGTAGGAAGTTTAACTTCCATAGAGTTTGCATCATGTGTTACAATAGTAGCTTTTTCAAATTTTGCAGAGACACTATTACAACACACTGGTTTAGAATCTAACCTATACAGAGTTCCAATGTGTTCACCCTTAGCCAGTACAATAGAACCTCTAGTCATCTTATAGCCACCATTCACAAAAGTAACTTGCACACCAACATCATTAAGCTTACTAACAGAAAGTAAATTTCGAGCCAGACCTGGGATGTGTAATACTCCATTCATTCCCTTTATCCTGCCATCCAAGAACTAGATTCTGACTCGTCCTCGGCCAACAATTTCCAGTGTTGAATCAATTGCCAGGAACAGCTTCCCACCAGCATATGGTTCATACTTTTTGAACCATTCTCTGTGAGATGTCATATGAAAAGATGCTCCCGAATCCACCAGCCACACATCTTCAAATGCAAGTGTTGCCAAGGTAGCAATGAAAGCATCAACATCACTCTGAGAAGAATCATTGTTAGAAGAGTTCTTCTTCTTTTTCTTTTTCTCCTCTTTACAGTCTCTTCTGATGTGTCCTTTCTGCCTACAATTCCAGCACTTCACCTTGGACTTTGTGCCAGGAGATTTTGATTTCCCCTCTGATTTGGACCTAGACTTGTTGTCCTTCTTCTTGCCTCTTTCCTTTGATCTACCTCGAACAGACAGAGCCTCTTTGGCTGTCTCAGAAGATTTCCTCCGCATCTCTTCAGATAACAATGAGGTAATAACCACTTCAATTGTAAACGTGGTTTGTTGTACTCCCAATAGCCATCACAAGATGATCTCATCAGTCAGGTAAGGAACACAATAGAAGCATACAGCAGTCTTCCTCTTCTATTTTTACACCTACAGACATCAAATGTGCAACAATCAAATTAAATGTGTTCAGATGGTCTGCTACAGATGCACCTTCATCCATCTTTAGAGAATACAACTTCTTTCTGAGGAACAGTTTATTCACTAAGGACTTGCCCTGGTAAATATCTCCCAACTTCTTCCACAAATCTTTGGCTGACTTCTCTTCATGGACGTTCAATAGAGTAGAATCCGCAAGACTTAATCTTATCAGTCCTCTGGCTTTTCTGTCAGCTAGGTCCCAATCTTCTTGTTTCATGCTTGTAGGTTTAACCACAGACACAGCAATCCAAAGATCTCTGTCGACCAGCAAATCTTCATCCTTAACCTTCCACAACTCAAAGTTTGTACCATTAAACTTTTCAATATCTATCTTTCCCGATGTACTTGCCATCTTATTAACAGAATAGACCTCTACAGAACTCCCACTCACTGAACTAACACAAAAAACCCAACCTACCAACAAGGATAACACAATTGGCCAAGCTCTGATACCACTTGTAAGGAAAGCAGAGGTGCAGAATAAAGCTTCCCTAATGTTAATTCAAAGGGGATAATGCAGCTAGGTAACTTTTACATTCAAACAATAGATGAACACACTAGAAAAAATACAGAAAAACAAAACAAGATACAGAGAATGACACCAGATTTATGTGGGAAAACCTTTTCTGGTAAAAAACCCACCATTACAATAAAAGTTATCTTTATTACAGTAAACTAAATAGTTACAATAAAGATCCCAGCTCTTTATTGCTCAGGTAACAATTCTCTACAATTATACTAAACTATTATTTCCTTTGTATATTTACAGAATAAACTGTATAATCGAATCTCTTCTTTTTTTCTGATGAGCTCACCAAATCTGTATATAAACCATAGTCTTCAAGAGCAAGAACCATTTTCACTTCTACCCTAACTACTCATTTCAACTGACTCAGTATCGCTGTCACAACTGTCACGTAACTGCCTTCTAATAGTTTGCATTCTAGTGAGATGATTAATCCCACATGCATTGAACATCGGGCGTAACAGTAATATATATACACACCCAAAGGAATATAGACTATTGACACCTATGTCAACGAAACCAATGGGTTTACCATTCACCGTCCATTGAAAAGATACTGGCAATTGGAGAGATGTCTCTAAACTTCGCCGATGATAATTTTCTTACCAATGTCCAAACATTCAATGTCCATCGATTAAACCATTAAACCTGTGGAACCATCGAACCATTGGTTGAACCATTGAACCTCAAACCAATGGTTGAACCATTGAACCTATGGAAACAATGAACAGTTCACTGAACCATTAAACTTGTGGAACCACCGAACAGTTCAATGAACCATTGAACCTGAGTTTCGACATTGAACCTTGAACCTAATGAATAGTTCAATGAACCATTGAACCCAATGAATAGTTCAAGCCTTCAACAAAGTAACCAATGGATAGCGATTGAACCATTGAACTTGATGAACCAAGTTCAAGAGTTCGCTGATAGTTCAACTTTTGTTGTTTGAATGATGAACAAGAAACATGAAAGGAAAAGGTTCCAAGCAGTGATTTGAGACATTAAGTCTCTTCAAATACATTATTTCTATGTTTGAACAACAACTTACATATAAAGAAGTTGAAAATTTATGATTTATTTCATTTTGTTTTCTAAGTTTTGTTGAATGTAGTTGTTTTATTTTTTTTCTTGTTGTTCTGATGCTCACAACATGTCCCATTTTACCCTTTAGCAAAATGAGGACCCCTATTGTGGCTTGTGTGATTTTACTTGCTTGGCGGTATAGACAAATGACATGGATGCCTAAAATTTGAGTTATATATCATTTGTGTATAAGTGGTGGTTATCAATAGAATCTGCATAAAAAATTAGTTAGGGTTGCGTTTGGAATCATTTGAAAATTTGGCATATTTTTATATTTATGCTTGTTTCTAAGAAAAGTCAACATTGGGTTGATGTTGGTCAATGTGTATCTGATATGCATTGTTATTTAAATGTATATGTTATGCTTTTAGTCTGTTAGGTTACTTTATTAATCATTTAATGTATATCGCATGCATGAAAACATTCAAACTTCTGGACCTGATGGAGTTTTATGGCGAATTGTTTACAATGTTAAAATCCGTAGTTGTATTTTGTATATTATAATGCATGAATTGGAAATACAAATGAAATATATACATTAGCAAATGTCAAAATAAATTCAAAATGGTGTATAAGGTCAGGGACATTTCCTATGTATGTTGTGTACATGTTGTTTTTTCATGCTTTTGATATACGGACCCGAAAAGAAAATTCAATCAAATCCTGAAGATAAAGGTAAATGCACATGTTTGTATGTATTATTGTATGTATAATTGTATGTATCTTATATACAAATACGAAACTGGATGTGACAAGGAAAGTTAAAGAAACTAAATTATAAATGGAGTCTGTGCTTGTATATTTGGGTGCATGTATTATATATACAAAAGGTAAAGTGCATTTGTGGATTTAAACTAAGTATTAAATATAGAATAAAGTGCATTTGGTCATAGAGAAAGGTTGGAAAAGTCAAACGAAGATGTTTGTATTTGCACACAGTATATGATATACATTGTGATATACAAAGAGAATTATATGCAAAGCCCAACATGATTAAAGTTTTGAATATTACATACAATAGGTGGGGTCCACATATGTATGTTCGGGATATATGAATGTGAGGTACATAAAAGTGATACAAAAGATTAAGATACAAAGCCAGACTCGAAATGAATTTCAATTTGGTTTATAAACCTGTTGGAGTTTGAGTTTGTATGTTTTGATGATTGTATAAGATATACATAGAGATATGCAAAAGTTAAATATACAAAAAGCAAAGAGAAAAATGCATGTATATGAGATACAAAATTCAAAAGTGCAGTGAATTAACATATAGAAGATTTAAAATATGAAATGAATGAGAAATGTAAAACACAAATTGAATTGTATGCTTTAATTACAACATTTAATGCATAGCTACCACTGAAAACCTAGAATTTGAAAGAAGTAAATGGAAATTTGATTATGTTAATTATCACAATCACATTAAAGAGTTAAAAGTAGAAAGTGTTTTACAGAGTTGAGGTAAAGGCGATTCAAAGGACAAATTGAAATTCAGGAATGGTGGTTGTGTAGAATTTGAAAGGTAAATTTCTTGTCAATTTTCTTAAAGTCAACAGGTTGTGAAATACATGTATGTTTCTAAAACCTCACTAGTATTTTACAAAATACGATTACTCAATTTTATATAGTGATTACAGTCAAATTACTGAATGGGTTTAATTTAGTTAATTACTGTAATTCAATGGGATAAAATTGTAAATTAAGCATAGTGAGGAAAATATATGCATAGTTCAAACAAAAAGAAAGCATAGGGTAAAAGTTAAACATTAAATATGCATGGTAAAAACCCTAGAAAACGTAAAACATGGTTGTAAAAGAAATGTATATCTTTTCAAGATGCCGCCAAAAGGGAAGAAAGTGGAGAAAATGGCTGGAAAAGCCAAAAAGAAAGAAACCAGAGCTAAAGAGGAATTTGCAGACAGAGGTTACCATTCAAACATATACTATCCATACAAGGCATTGGATATAGAAATTGGGGATTTTGATTCTAATGAGTTATTGAACAAAATCCAAGAACTTGGCATGTCTTTAGCAACAAAAAATATTTGGGATGCTTGATTGTACAATGCTACAGGTTTTCCAAAAGCAATGGAGGCTAGAGACCTGGTTCTTGAGTGTTTAAGGAGATATGATTTTCAATCTAGGAAGGTACAACATAATGGAGTGGTATTCATAGATTTGTCTATGTAAGGGATAGCGCAAACTTTTGAATTGAGGGCTACTGGAAAAATGGAGGTGGATGTAGAGAAATATGTTGCAAATTTTAAGTGTTGTCAAAAGACACTATGTGGCTTCATGAGTATTGTCATTGATGGCAACAAAGTTTATCCCACACATCCGCAGCACATAGTATGTCTATATCGGAAGTCAGATTGAAGAGTGTTTTGGTCCGGTGAACAAGAATAGAGCATGCAGCAAGGTCTGACAATCAGGTCCAGATCTCTCAGAGGATGTATCTCAACAAAGTGCGGACTTGGGGAAGTCAAGAGGAGTACCATGATTGCTACATTCCAGAGATTGAGCCTCCAGTGATGAAAGAGTGAAAAGATATGAGCATCTAAGTGTTGGGTTCCTGAAAAGTAGAGCAGACTGAGGAAGAACTGATCGGTAGAGCATCCAACTTTAATCTAGATAAGAAATCGATTGTGGTCAAGATATTTGAGAGATCATACATGGCTGGCTGACATGAACGATGACTTCTATGTCTACGACTTTGATATGCATCACATATTAAGCATGGATTCAGCCGACAGATCAGTGTTTTGTAAATATCTTAAGTATTCCAATTGCCAACTAGAAAGATGTTGAAATCCTTGATGCAGATATATATATACCAGATGGATTTTAGTATGAAGGTGTGTGTGTGTGTGTGTGTGTGTGTGTGTGTGTTGATAGAATGTGCAAGGAAAGGCAGAGAGAAGTGTGGAAGCTACAATACAAGTCCGGTATGTGATAGAACAGCAGCATTAGAGCAGAGGAAGAATGAAGTGCATTAGATCAGTATATTGAGCCTAACTGAAACTAAACCTTAGGATATGTGGATGCCTTTCATTAGTTCAAACACCTAGTTACTTTCTATATACCTTGTAGACAATGAGTCTCTTGTAGGCAGTGTGCCTCTGGTGAGTAGTGTGCTTGGGCACTGAGCCCTAATTGGCAAGCGCCATTTTGTACTTCTTATTCTTTTAACAGAGAATACAATCTTGGGTTAGTCACCCCATGGTTTTTCCCTTAATAGGGTTTTCCATGTAAAAATCCTTGTGCTATGTGTGTTGATTTTATTTATGCTCTCATGATTATGTATGCTCTTATGTTTTGATGCTGCATTAATATTAAAGAAAAGAAAGTTAAGATATTTAAGATAACTGATTCACCCCCCTCTTAGTTATCTGCCTTGTTTCCAACAATTGGTATCAGAGCTAAGTTCCTCTAAATAGAGCCTAACAGCTTGAGGAAGATCTAGAAATCTCAATGGATATGTATTGTATGAAGGAACAACTTTAGTCTGCCTTAGATGACCTTGAGCAATCTCACTCTGAAGTCAATAACTTGAGAGAAAGACTCAAACAAGCTAATGATTTCATAAATGAACTAAAAGAAAAATTGAGTATCTCTATGAAAAAGAGAAAGGAACTACTTCAACAATTAGCAAGTCAAAGTGAAGCCAATGATACTAATGAAGATCTGAATGTGAAAAACAAGCTATGTGAGAAGCTATCAAAAGAGGTCATTATGGTAAGACATGAAATGGAATCAGGGGCTATGAGATTCACCCAAGAAATTGAAGAGAAAAGAAAAATTGAAGATAATCTAAAACAATCTCTCAAGGAGAAGTCAGAAGACTGCCACAAAATGGATAGAATAATCAGGCATCTAGAATTTGATCTTGAAGAAGCTAGAGATAATGAAGAACAACTTGAGAATCAGATAGACACTCTTAAAAGGGATCTTCAAATAGCAAATGAATACAAAGAGAAATTCAAGATAAGCTCTACTCAACTTGAAGTTCTTCTTGAAAGCGAAAAGAGGGTAGATGACAAGCATGGCTTGGGATATGAGAAAGGTGAAAGCTCTAGATCTGGTCAGAAGAACTCTAGATTAGGAAATCCAAGGAATAGGCCTAGAAGACCTCTGGTAAGGCAACCAAATGCTCAAATATATCCATCCTTCAATGGATACTGCTACAATTGCAACAATTTTAGTCATAAATCAACTCAGTGCGGAAGAAGAATGAATTAGACTAATTCATCCTTCTTCAAATAGTGTTTCAACTACAAAAGGTATGGTCACAAATCTCATGAATGTAGAAATATACAAATAAACAATTTATTCAATGGTAGATGCTTTGCATGCAATAGAATGGGAGATATGGCTAATCAATGCAGATCTAGAGGATATCAGTCACATATGGAAAGAAATGTTGTTTGCTACAATTGCAATAGATCCAGTCATATTGCTAAATTCTATAGAAGTAAGAATCAGGATAAAAAGGGTCCAGTGCATCATAATCAAAATCAAGACAAAGGAAAAGGAAAAGTGAATGCAGATGAATTTCAAAGGGAGATGAACAAGATTTGGGTGAAGAGAAGCACAAAAAATGTTGGGGATGGATCCACACTAGAATCTGGTGCTGATATTCCTTCTAGAAACTAAATAGATGACCTCTAGTTCAGGAGGAGTCACAAAAGAAAATAAATTCCCCCAGCCAGTCAATTGGTGCCTAAATTTGGCACATGGAATGTTGCAGATTAAAGGGTTCTCAGAGAAATATCCAAATAACCCTCAGTAAAAATATGAATGATCCACAAGAAATTTTGAAGAGTTCAATCAGCCAAGATTGATCTGGTTTGACAGTCATCCGCTAAAAGTAGGATTTTCATAGTTAGATCCGGTATGATTCAAAATTAAAATATCTTGATCTGCGGTTGAATGGCGTGATTGGAGGAAGGGAGGTACATTGTTAGTTATCACTAAAAATAATTCTACGTGCATCTCAGTGATTCAAAAAATCTCTCTCAAAGCAAGGCAACTGAAATAACTTAAGTTGTGCATTTATTGCAATAGGAAATTGGGGTTTGCGCAGAGATAAAAGGGTTCCTTTATTCATCATTTGCACAATTGCATTCGAGAAAAGGAAAGGAAGAGCTCTACATCAAGATTGTTACAACCTTCTTAAAGATCAACCGCAGAATCTGATTCAACCAATGATCTTTTCTGGTGCATATTGTGAACCCTAGAAGCGTAAAAAGGTATTTCAATTTTTGAATATCTCTCTCTAAATCTTTTGCAAAGATGGCTACTCCTATGGTTTTCAAGATCACTGATAGGCTGCACCCAATGTTTAAGAAACACCCCTACAAAGACCTAGAAGTTGATCCCTTAGGTGCCTTTTCTAGCATTCCACATGGGGTTCTGCACGTAGAAGATGTTAGGGTATACATCCATGCCAATATTGAGGAATTTGGAGAATCAACGCTGATGGATATCTACCACAAACAACTAATAGATGAAACTTTTGAACTCAAACCCCAATACAAGGCCCTCTGGGATAAGCATTTTAGATATTGCATCCACTTTCCCTATTTTACAGAAGATGAATGGGTCTGATATGTTCTTAGAAAAATACATGACAACTTCATGTGGTTGTTAAAGTCCTTCAAGATAACAAAGGATGCAATTAGGGTAGTAACTGGTTTGCACTCATCTAGTGGGTTGCCTGCTCTCAAATCGGTCAAGAACCAAATAGTAAGTGAGGCTACCAGATCAAAGTTTGACAAAAGAGCAATGACAATAGAAGATATCACAGATTCGGATATCAAATTTGCCTCTATGATAATTGGCTATAAAATATATCATTCCAGTAGGGAGAACTCTGTGTCTGAAACTATAATTTATACTGTATATCAGATGCTAAGGGAAAATGTAGACTATGATCTATGTGAGCTTCTCCTGAGCCAACTGTTAGAAAATTTGCAAAAGATCAAGAAGGACAAGAAGAACTCATTCAAGTATGGTGGTTTAATACTATGTTTATTCTTTTATTATATGAATGAGCTACTTGGATATGGAAAAATGACAGACTGGTTGCCATACAAATTAGAGATTATATGTATGGGCTTGGTGATGCCAAGGCTCAAAGTACAACACTCTGGGGATACTTCAAAAACTTCCAAAGCTTGATGTAGGCCAGAGAAAGAATTCCCCAATCTTTAGTTGAAAAATACAAGGATACAGTGTGTTTCATGGTAGACACTGATCAATGCCTAATGGAGGTAGTGGAGCTCAGAACAGTCTGGATTATGCTAATGGGCTATGAGGTAGATGAGAAAATCCTAGAGCTGCATGTCCAACACTTATTGAGTTAGCCTAAGGACCCTAAGGCATAAAGGTTTGGAACCTTTCAAGAACTGAGTGTAAAGATACATGTTGAACTAAGACAACCAGAGATGAAAAGAAAAGTGAGAAGGGAAGTAGAAGAAGTTTTCAAAAGATATGGCATTTCAAAAGAGGTAGTGGATACAAATAGAGAAAAAATAGAAAGAGTTGAGAAAGAGAAACAAGAAGCAAAAAAAGTAAGTGTTCTAGTACAAGCCTCTTCCCAGACCAGATCCTCCAAGAGCTCTACACCTGCCACTTCTAAGAGCTCAAGAACCTCCAAAACAGAAGCCAAGACATCTGGTAAGGGAGAGAAGAGAACAAAAACCAAGGCCACAAGGTCCCATATAAGCTGAAAGGATGATGAAGAAACAGAGACTGATGAGGAAGTTAAGAAAATGAGGAAGAAGAAGAAAATATTAGGGGAATCCTCTACCAGTATAAACAAAGAAGAAGAGGCAGAAGAATTTATTGAAAGGCCTACTCTCTCTATCGATGATATCATCAAGGCAGTCATAGTGGATGGGAACGTGTAACCAGTCACTGAATTTTATAATGAATATAGTGACACTGACAAGAAGATTCTGGAAGATGCTACAATAAGGTACCTAAACATTTATAATAAAGCTTTCATTCAAATCATCTCTCTAATTCCCAAAAGTCTAGAAAAGGTACTTGAACTAAGAAAGGAGAATGCTAAGGCAAAGGACCTAGAGATCCGAGCATAGATTGCAATTCAGCTCTATCCTTCCATTACTCCAAAACAAATGAACATAATCTTTAAGGACTACAAGGATGAGTTCCAGAGTAAAGCCAAAATGAACAAACTTATAATTGGAGAGACTGATCAGGTACCCAAATAAATAGAGGACATCCTCCAGAATGCATTTAAAAGATTCAAACTTCCTATTATAGAGGACATAGATAATGAACCTTCTGCCATGGATGACGAAGGATTAAGTACATCAAAAAAAGAATCTACTGAGAAAAATGTAGAATAGTCAAAGGAGATAGGTGAGGAGAGGATTAAGGACTTGGATTCCTCTGTTCTAGAAGAGGAATTCCATGAAGAAATAAACATCTCTCTTCCGGATTCCCCTACTAACTTTGGAACTGAAGGAGAAGGAAGAAAATAGGAGAAATTGAGTCAAGTAGAGGAGGAAAAGGGAAGAGAAGAAGAACACACAAAGAAGATCTCTGATGACAGTTCTAAGGCTGCAAAAGGAAAGAAGACTCTATCTCTGGCAAGAGACACTGTAGAAGCAGTGAAAAACTTTTTGACCAAAGAGATGATGGAAATAGATGAACCAGAACTATTTCAAGGACCACTCAATTTTGACTCCCTCTCTCCAGTCCAGACAATGAAGGTAGCATCTTTTGCTCAAGCTAAAGTAAAAGAATAGCTTCTGAAGTCTCACATGAAAGACTGTGAGCTGATAGAGATTGCATCCAGTGTTCTAGAGAAGATCATGCCATCCTTCTAAAAGGATCTTTTAGCCTCTTCATCCAGTAACTTGAAATCTCTGGTTAACTCTATTAACACACATTTTGATTCTTTGGAGAAATCGATAGAAGAGAAAGTCTGGAAAGAGATTCACTGAGGTGTAGGGACTCATAACTAATGATAGGAGGACCTTGGATAATGGCATAAAGAGCCTAGAAAATGCTCTTAAAGATGGTGGAGAAATATACAAATTTTGTTTATCTTGGTCCACAGTGACAACAAACATTGCAAAAAAGATGGAAGAACAAGAGGGTAAACTATCAAGTTTATCTCAAAATTTTGATCCTCTCACCTCATCCATAATGAATCAAGAGTGCTAGGCTATTGCCACTATAAATGAAATAAAGAGGCTTGAAAAGGAGAAGAGGAATAGAATAAGAAGAATGAGTGAACTAAGAGGGATAATTATCCCTAAGTTAGAGGCAATGCATGAGGCCCTAACTGTTGCTCAGACTATAGCCTGAACCAGTGATCCAGCAGACTTAAGAAGGGAAGAAGCTTATGCATTTTTGTTGAGTGGTCATATCTCAATTTTGGACAGGATGAAATAGAGTTGGGCAATAGAATTTGTCCTATTGAAGACCACTTTTGCAGATATACTTAAGTATATGTAAGTATAACATATATACTTATGCGGCTATGTATAGGTTGATTTTTGAAAATTTTGGTGTGCGGATTCCACCCTTTGCCATTGACGTCAAAGGGGGAGTGAGGAGTAGTGAAAAATTTGGAATCCAGCTAAGGGGGAGCTCTGGTAAAAGTGTACATAAGATAGAGAATCAGCCAAGGGGGAGTTTGCTACGACACTTAGTCATTTTTCACTAAGTGTTGCCATCAATGCCAAAGGGGGAGATTGTTGGCAAGAGACATTGTGTGGCTTCATCAGTGTTGTCATTGATGGCAACAAAGTTTATCCCACACATCAGCAACACATAGTATGTCTATACCAGAAGTTAGATTGAAGAGTGTTTTGGTTCGGTGAACAAGAATAGAGCATGCAGCAAGGTCCGACAATTAGGTCTGGATCTCTCAGAGGATGTATCCTATGTTTCAGAAGTGGTGCAACATGAAGACAACTTAGATGAAAAAGAACAAGCTTGGGTAAGTGTTGCCAAAACTCTAAGGTATGTAAGATTCAGTCATTCTAAAGATCAAATCATAGGAGATAAGAGCAATGGGATTTGTTGGTGATTATTTTGATGCAATCATAACAATTAGTTAAAATTCACATAAACTGAACCAAAACTAACTTGAGAGATATGAAGGAATCGGTTAAGATTCACTTAATCCCAAGTTTAATATGGTCAGGTCTTGACCTGTTGGGCAAATTCAGTTGGTCGATGTGAAGTTGTAATGTTCAAGGGGCCTTACATGATTTAGGGTTTCTTGATGATTAACTGGACTCAAACTATGCAAAAAGATCATAAATATTAGCAAGTTGTTCATTCCTTTTGCATAAAATATTACTATTCTGCAAAACTTTTGAATGGTCTACTTGAATTATTGCAGCTTTCTTCTCTTTTATATTTATGAAAACTTCTCTACTTTCAAACTCTGTTGTTCATGCTTCTTCAAATATGAGACAAATTTCCTTCAAATTTCTATGTTTTAAGCTAAGTATTTTCAGATGGGTTGGGAAAAGTTAGAAAGATCTAATCTAAACTCCATTCATTCTACCAAAGGATCTAATTGTTCTATTATGCACTTTATAAGTATTGCAGCAAATTGATCAAATCCACAGACAAAAAACCTTAAATGTAAGTTCTAAGCATTTTCACATACACTTAAAATTGCAAGCTCTAAGAGAAAATGTTTCAAACACAATGAAGAGAAAGAAAACACTCAGAAGATAGATGTAGAATCCCAGATTCAATTGTATTAGAAATAGATAGTCATATAAGATTTACAATGTCTGAATGACTCTTAGCTTCAATGATTAAATTACAGAAAACTTAGAAGCTTTACAGATACAGTAAGGAAGCTAGATGTTCCACACATTCCTTATTGCAAACATAGGTGACCTCCTTCTTCTACCTCTAAATTAAAAGGTCCCTTTAATACAACTGCTAGCTATTTTCTAAAAAATCCTTGTGTAAAGTTTTACAAAGTAGAAAGGCACAATATATAGACTTTTTGATTGTCCTTAATACAACTCAAAACCCTAGTTAAATAATGGTTCAAACCTCTGGCTATAGCAATAAATGCTGGAGAACAAGTCTCCCAAAATATCTCTGAGCATACATCCAATCTGGGTGAAATATGTCACTCGAAAACCCTAGTAGCTCAATAATAACTTTTGTTGTCTGCTGTAATAATGTCTTCAGCTGCATTTTATCCTCATCAATGAAGACCCTTGACTTCTTCTCATTTCATCCTTATCTTCCTTCTACTTCCTCCAAGATCTAATTTTTTTTCCTTCGTGATGTCATCGTCATCAAGTTCCAGCTCTTTCCTCAACTGCAAACCTGCAAAAAAAAAGACCAACAATAAATATCATCATTTAATAAACCTGCAGGAAAAAAAACAACTATCAAATCTAGTCATGACTGTGTCAACGCAAGTATTGGGCCCCAAATCTATGAAAATTGCATGTCCACAATGCATATTCAATGTTAACCTGGTCGGGTCAACCATCGTTGACCAAAAACATGCATTCGGGCCCTAAAATACCCTTAAACTCTTATTGTTCTATCTTTCCCCACCTATCAGTGTGAGATCCACTCATTGAAGAGTCCAACAAATATTTCATATTGATCGCTCAACTTTCAGTGAAATAGCCTTATTGACTTGTGTTTCTTTCCTATCGGCATGACTTTCATTCATCGGCGCAGGCTTAATGTTTCATTCTGATCGCCCACCTTACGCTGATGCCCCTGTTCAAATTCTCTGTATATCGTTCCCCATTGGTCAGACCAAGACCTTCAGCGAGAAAAATCCAAATTCTACCAATAGCGAAAGTTACGTCGACGGCAATATACATGCAAACTCCCTTTGTATGTGCATTGGACATAATACACTACATATATCAGATTTGAAACAAAGCCTGAATTATGGCTTGTATATGGGAAGCAGTGTATGTTTTGAAATATACAAGCAAGTCAGAATATACAAGGGATTTAACTCTATTTGATAGCTCTTTTAATTCTGCGCTTGTATACTGGGTTGTATATTTTTCAATATGCAAAGTATGAAATATACATTGACTTAACCACTTTAAATAAACCCCTCAGTTCTGCATTGTATACCCATCGCAATGTATAAATTACCATGTATGTTTCATTTCATAATGCTTCAAGTCCGCTCGATGTATAAAACACTTGTATATTTTAGATATTTAATTTGGGTTTGATACAAGCAATAAATCAGATTATATTTTATTTGGACTCTGGCCATTGTATAAGTTGTTTTGTATATCGCAATGTATATGTAAATATACAAGCCGGAATTATACAAGGAATTAATTACTTTTAATAAACTTCTAGTCCACGCGATGTATAAAATACTGTATCTTTCGCTTGTATGTCCAAATATACAAGCACCGAGTGTACATCGATTTAACAATGTTTAATGACTTTCCGGGTCCAGCATGCTTGTATATTTACATTGTATGTAATTCAAACATACAAGCCCACAGATATACAAGAAATTAACCGTGCTTCATAACATTTGGATTCCGCGCTTGTACCTCCGCTTTGTATGTTTTAGAATATATGTATATCGAAACATACATACAAGTCGAAACATACAAAGACTAAATTCAAATTTATAAATGTTTTGGGTCCACTGTTTGTATATTTCATTGCATGTTCTAATATACAAAGCATAAAGATACAACGACTTAACTCTGTTTAATAACCCCTTCAAGTCCGCGCCTTGCATGTAGCGTTTGTATGTGACCTTTATATGTAAGAAATATACAAAGCAAAAGATGCATGCGATAGACTTGACCACTTATACATTTCAACTCTAAAACCACTTCAGGTCTAGCTTGTATGTACAACTATAACACTAATGAATGCATACAAGGCGAACAACGTATAAAAACCCGATTGCTCATGCGACTAAGTATAAAAAATGACCTCCTTGTATATACAAACAAACTTGTATATGAACAACGATATACAAAGGCCGTAGTATACAAGCGAACTTGCATACAAAGGGCCTTGTATATGCAGCCCGATATACAAACTGGCTTGTATATACAAACAACAAACGCTCTCTTGTACATTTTACCAAAAAGATCATAACTTGAAAAATATGGCAAATTTTAAGATGGTTAAAAAAGCAACCCTAGCTTATTTTTCACAAGGAATCCAACCATATCATGCCTTGGTACTGAAAATGCATTTTTTCTCTATTTTTAACAAGGTTTGTAATTTTAACCCCCTTTTCCCTTTACCACCAAGCAAAACAACACACACAAAAAGCAAAAGCAACAGCAACAGTAGGGGCCCTCATTTTGCTAAGGAGTAAAATGGGGCGTGTTGTGAACATCACAACAACTAGCAACTAAACAAAACAATTAAATTCAAAGCATTTAAGAAAACTAAATGAAATAAATCCATAACTTCCAACTATCCTTCCTGTAAATTATTATTCAACTTGAGACCTGAGGTATTCAATAACGGTGCATGAATTTTTATTTTCAGTTTAAGTGTGTGCACGTGATTAATTATCCTGATCTTGAAGATCGGTTGAACAAACCAGTGACTGATATTAGCCTACGTAGTTGAGGATATTCCCCCATAGCCAACCGGATAGAGCCTTGCTGCCAGCGAGCGTCTATAGCCCCGGCAAGGTTATCGTTACAATTCTCCCAAGTAGAGCCCCACTACCTGCGAGCATCCATAGCCCCGGTAGAGTTACTTAGATGGCTTAATCTAGATTTTTAGTATAATCTGCTTTATTCATTTTATATTTTATATTTTCTAATTTTTTGAAAGAGATTTCACAAGATATTGCAGTTGCAACTTCATGATGCAAGGAGTGAACACTTGCTAAAATTAAGCTAAGAATTGTAATGGTAGCAAGTGTGACCTCGGATTTTTCACCTAATAGCTACACTAGTAGGTTCAACAAACCCAAGGATTTTAGGTATGTCATCATGAGAAGCCTTCCTTGAATTCTCAATCACATTTATTGAATACAAAATTTCAGAAGGTAAACAACTCTCTACATTCATGACAGTCACAAAAATTATGCATAAATTGCAAATGATTAACCTAAATATTCTAAATTTTATACTATTTTCAATGGTTGTTAGTTTGATCCTTAATACTCTAAAGAAAAAAAATAAAAATCCCTGCTGAGGAGACAACAACAAACAAACAAACAGACTGTACAAGAAAAATAAAACAAAGCAAAAGAAGACTACACACTACCCACACTATATTACACAAAAATGGACTGCCCTTTACCTCAAGCCTGGAAGTAGTGTTTCAAATGTTGGCCATTAACTGGTAATGGCACATCTTCCCCTGTCAAGGTCTTAAGTCTAAATGTGTTGTCCCCTATTATTTCTGAGACTTGCAATGGGCCTAATCATAGTTTATCGAATTTTCCATGGCTCCCTTTCCTTTCATGTGCTTTATCCCAGCACAACACTAAGTCTGATATCCTAAATGTCTTGACTCTTGCCCTCTTATCAAACCACCTCTTAACTACTGCTTGGTGTTTGACAAATTTTTCAATGGCTTGACCTCTTTTCTTTTCTAGTTGTAGCATTTGTACTATCCTGGCTTCCCTATGATTATCAAAGCCTGAATACTCATTGGCAAACTTCTAGATTGGTATTCTCAGATTTACTGGAAGTATGGGATCAGTCCCATAAACTAAATGATAAGGTGTACTACCTAAAGTTGTTTTGAACTTGGTCCTATCTACCCATAGTGCATATTTTAACAAGGTATTCCACTCTCTAGGACTCTTTGCATTTAGCTTTTTGATTATGTCTAATAAAATTTTGTTCATAGACTCAACTAATCCATTACCTTGAGGGTAATAATTCAAAGAAAACTTTAAAACAATCCCGTATTCAAATGCCCATTTAGAAAACTTTAAAGAAGAGAAAGCAGGGCTGTTATCACATACCAATGAATAGGGAGTTCCAAACCTGGTGATGATGTTCTCTTCAAGAAACTTGATAACTACCTCAGTTGTGGAGAATTTGCAGCATGTGGCCTCCATCCACCTTGTACAGTAGTTTGTCACCATCAATATGAACTTGTGTCCTACAGAAGATGGAGGATTGATGACTCCAATGAAATCCAGGCCCCATTGTGCAAATGGTCTTGATTCAATCATAAGTTGTAATGGGTTGGCCTGATTTCTTCCCTTATCTGCTATAGTCTGACATGTGTGGAAACTCTTGATGTGACTCTCTGTATCTTTGAGCATTGTGGGCCAGTAATAACGTGCCCTCAATATTTTGTGTGTTGTAGCTAGATGGGAACCATGACCTATTCCGTATTTGTCATGCAACTCCGTCAACACTTTATCCACTTCAGCTCTGTTTAGACATCTCAAATAAATTCCATCATGGTTCTTCCTAAAAAGAAGACCTCCTTGCACCATATATTTATGTGCTTTAATCTTCAAAGCTCTCCTTTGAGAAGCTTTCATCCTATTTGGGTACTTTCCAGCTATTAGGAAAGCATTTAAATCATCATACCAGTCTGATGTGTCATGGGAATTCAGCACATACTGTTGTTTTATCAAATCTGGGTCTGTGTTTGCTATTGTTTGCACCAACACCTGCCCTCTGACCAGCTTCATTGGAATGATTTCCATGTCAAACTCTTGCAGCGTGGTGATCCATTTGGCTCTCTTTTCTTCAGGTTCATTCTGCATCAGCAGCATCTTTACTGCTGCGTCTAGGACTATGGCTTTGATCTGGCTACACAGAATATAATGTCTAAATTTCTTCACGGCCCTCATTAGTGCAAATGCCTATCTTTCGGTATCCAGATATCTTAATTGTGCACCCTTTAGAGGCGCGCTCATAAATGCAATAGGTTTTTCTTCATTGTTTTCACCCTTCTATGTCAAGGCAACCACAATTGAATGGGAGGATGTGAAGGAGTAGATATAAAACATCTTGGCACAGTCTAGGCTTGTTAGTACAGGGGCATCAGAAATGGCCCTCTTGATATCTTCGAATGCAGCCTTAGCCACAGGCGTCCACTCCATCTGTGCATCTTTCTTTAACATGGCATTTAACAGCTGCACGATTTCTGCAAAACCCGTAATAAAGTTCTGAACAAAGTTAATCTTACCAAAAATTGATTTTAACTCTTTCCTACTATTTGGTATTTGCAAATTTTTTATTGATTCTATTCTATCAGGGTCAATTGATATTCCATCTTCAGAATTGACATGCCCTAGTAATTTACCTTTAGTAACTCCAAATGAACATTTTTTTGGATTAAGGGAAATTTTGTACCTCTCGTATCGCATAAGTACTTTCCTGAGATCTTCAGCGTGAGTGGATGCATCCTTGGAATACACAGTTAGATCGTCCATATACACAACAATGCACTTACTTGATAACCTACGAAACGCAATGTCCATGGCTCTTTGAAAAGTGGCACCTGCATTAATCAGACCAAAAGGCAGTCTCCTCTATGCATAATTACCCCATTTACAAGTGAAAGTGGTTTTTAATCTATCATCTCTATCTATTAAAACTTGGTTATAGCCTGAGAAACCATCTAAGAAAGACATCATATTTGCCCCATTCACTGCTTGCAGTAGTTCGTCTATTGGAGGCAAAGGATAATTATCCTTTTCAGATGCTTTGTTCAAGTTTATAAAATCTATGCATAATCTGATGTCTCCATTTTTCTTCCTTACTCGTACTAGGTTAGCTACCCAGACTGAATGTCTAACTAGGGAAATTATTCTAGTAGACAGCAGTTTTTTAACTTCCTCAAAGATTAAAGACTCTAGGATAGCATTCACAAGCCTTTGTTTTTGCCTAAATGGTTAAACCTCTGGCCTCAAAGGTATCACGTGGGTTATGATGGATGTATCATAGGTTTTTAATTCTTCATACATCCATGCTATAATGTGTTTATAATCTTTCAGGGCGTCTATAATTTCTTTTCTTATTTTCTCAGAGAAAGTCTTTCTAATCGACACATTTTGCGGTTTCTGCTCTGTCCCTAAGTTGTGTAAATCACACTTACCCCCTTCTGTTTCGGGTAAGTCTTTCTGTCTTATTACTCCATTGAAGTCAAAAATATGTTCTAATACAATTACGCCTTTGGGTAAAAAGTTGCTCTTCAAGTTGATTATATCCTCTTCGTCCCATGTTATCTCAGGTCTTTCTTGTTCATCAATGATTTGAGCCTCAAATACCTCATTACAAGTTAGAAAATCAATAATTTGTTGATCCCCTCCAAATACCTGAAAGCGTGTAACATTGTCTGGGATACTAGAAACATTAACTAACTCAACAGCAAATCGTCTCAATCCTGACAGTGCCAAGGGTTCTAATGTGCTAGCAGCAACTGCTAGTGCATCTGGCCTGTGTTTCAACTCTCTAGGGATGTGCTCTATGTTGAAAGCATCAAATGAATCTATTAAACCCCATACTCTATGTCTATGACAAATCATTTTCTTGTGATTGTAGGCATATAGTTTCCTTACTTGTCTAACTACTAGTTCAAAGTCTAAAAATACCTTAATCATTTTTATCTTTTTCTTGATGGCCATGACAAGTCCCAAAATTAAGGCTTCATATTTAGCAATATTGTTAGTACAGGAAAACTGCAGTCTATATGTTGCTAGGTATGACTTACCCTGAGGATCTATAAGTTCAACACCTGCACCTACGCCCTGTTTTGATTTGGACCTGTCACATTTTAATGTCCACATGCCATCTTTACTTTTCTGATCTTTCCCCTTGGCATGCTTCATCTCTTCTATTACTTGTGAGGTGCTGGTCTATTTATTCATGGGTATTTCCATTTGGTCAACTTGCATATGTGTATTTTCAGCTTGTGAATTAGAAAGACAACTACCCATGTCCTTTATTCCCTCTCCTAAATTTGAAATCAGAGCATCTACATCACTCTGAACACACCTCTATGGTTGATCAGGATTCACATTTTCCTCTTGTAACCCTACCCTCTTCATGCATTTTTTGTATTCATATTCGATGATGTCCTTGCACATTCCACAACTCTCCTCAGAATGTGGCCTATCGTGAACTCTACATCTACTTTTATACAATTTACATTGGACTGGAAGATTTTGTTTAATGCATTCTTCCACCTCTTATCTAATGACATGACCAAATTTGTATATTGCACTATTTTCTTCATCCAAAGAATTTCCATCAGACTCAATGAATAATGATGTCTCCTTGCTGGCACTTTTTTCTTTAATGTTTAACATCATAATCTCTTCAGTTTGCACCCCATTGTTAGTAATCCTATAAACACCAGGTTCAACAGCAACATATAATATTTCACTTGTTCGATTATACTCTGTTATCATATGTTTCATCCTAGGTTCTGCCTCTATCCTAATCTGGTTTGGGACACCTCTCCAAGGTAGCCACATATGCGAAAAATTAGTGGCCATATATCCGTTTAATGTTTTGGACCAATCCCTACTTAGCAATATTCCATAATTCACATGTATATCTACTATTTGAATGTCAATGAATTGGCTTACCCTAGGGTCTGAAGCTAATTGCATCTGAATGTTCATCAATTCTCCTATCACACTAACCTCAGTTTTATCTAACTGTGTGAGAACCTTGGCAATAATTCATGGGTATATCTACTATTTGAATGTTAATGAATTGGCTTACCCTAGGGTCTGAAGCTAATTGCATCTGAATGTTCATCAATTCTCCTATCACAGTAACCTCAGTTTTATCTAACTGTGTGACAACCTTGGCAGATTTGGTGGGAGTCAGCCTGAGAGTTTTACATATCCCTAAGGGCATTACATTGGCTAATGCACCAGAGTCCACCATGCAATTATGTATGTTCTTCCCACACAATATAACAGTTAACAAGAAAGGAGGAGCATCCTTCTTATCAGCATACATCACTACATTTGTATTGGAAGGTAGCTCAACTTTCTTACTTTTCTCTTTAGGCGGTGAATCTCTACTAGGAACAGCTATATCAGTAGCAACCTCACCTATCATGGATGTATCCAGAGATTTTATAAAAGCATTTCTGATCCCTAGAGTTTTCAATAATTCATTCAGAGGTATACTAACCTTTATTTTCTTTATTTCTTCTGACAAGTAACTCATTAATCTTGTTGTCTCTACTATTTCCGCTTTACTTGTTTGGGTCTTTAGTTCTATTGTTCCACTGTTTGCATGATTATTAGCTTTAAGTATGGTAGGATTGTTGCTAGCATTCTGGTCTGGGGGTGTATTGAAGTTGTTAGGAGGAGTGGAAGTGGTGAAAGGTCCTCCTGGCCTAGTGTTGTTCCTTAAATTGTAGGTGTGGTTTTTATTTGTTTACTGAAAAGCCTGCACCTCCTCTATTTCAGTTAATACTTCATTTTGTATTTCAAAGGGAAACTGAAAAGCATTTAACACAAAGGCTAATATAGGATAAAGATTTTCACAGAAATATGGTTCATCCTCTAACAATTCATCCTCTTTCTCTTCTGTAGTTGCAAAAGTAAAGGTTTCTAAAACTAAAGCCATATCATACCCTAAGGGTAGTACCTCATTACCCTTGGGAATGAGGAATTCAGAAGTAGGAGGCTGCACGTCTATATTAAAAATGCTGGCTGCTAAATGAAACTGTGGACAGTTAAGCTCAGCATGGGCATTGGTATTGTGAAATTTGCACCAATTTTTTAATGATGTATTGGCCATTTGGATGCCAGCCGTTTGTTTTGCATCATGATTATCTATATTCTCAAAAAGAGAAGCCAGAGTACCATTGTTTGGTCCAGTGTTCCATGTCTTGGGTGGTCTGGGTTGATTCTGATTTTTGTTATTATTACCCCAAGCCCTATTATCTACCACTGGTCCTCTATTTTGCATTGGTTACCCTTGCTTATGACTTTGATGTTGATTATAGTTATGATTCTGATTTGAATTTTGGCCTTGGTTGTTATTCTAGGGTTGACTCTGATTATAGTTCTAATTGTAATGCTAATTTTGATTTGAACTATAGTTCTGATTTTGGCCTTGGTTATAATTCTGATTTTGATTGTATCCTTGGTTACTTCTTCCATAGAGGTTCTCATTTCTTAGTTGTGTCACTTCGGTGGTTAATCTTTTTAAATGTGCAGTGATCTCCTTGATTTCTTCCCTTTCCTCTTGTGCTTTTGCCATAGGTTGTATCTCTAGGAGGTTGGAAGAAAGGCTAACCATTATTTTGACTGTTATTAGAAGTGTTACCTATGTAAGGGGCTATGGCTTGGATTGGGGCAGGACTATACATAGGTGTGTATGTAGGAACCGGATTTAATAGTGGAGTGTGATGCATAGGGACTCCATTCCAAGGTTGTGCCTAATTTTGCACCCCAAAATTTCCTCCATTAACAAATGGACTATAATTTGTATGCCTCATTTCTTGGTTTACTGAGGTTGCCTCTTTATAGGCTTTGGATATTGAATCGATGTCAAGTTTTCTTTTGACAAACATGGCAGTTAAAGGATCTAAGGTAGCATAGTACATAGCTAACAAGGTATCATCATCCACGGTGTAAGGGGCCATCAACCTAGAGTAGGCCTTTTGAAATCTGTCATTGAAATTATCAATCAACTCTCCCTCTCCCCTTTTTATGGTAGCCAATTTGTGATACAAGATGCAAGGATCAATGGGTCCTCTAAATCTAGATAGAAATGATTCTTCCATAAGTGACCAGGAAGAAATGTAACCGTTGGGTAAGTTTACATACCAGTTAGAGGCTTGCTCATTAAAGGTGTAGGGAAACAATCTACACACCACATCCTCGTGTTCTAATCTGGCCCTAAAGCATGCTTCCTTGAATATTCTAATATGGTCTTCTGGGTCTTGGTGCAACTAGTATTTGGGACATATCTTTTCAGGATTTTTGGGCATCTCATTATAATCATTAAAGTGTATGGGAGAGTTAGTATTAAAATAAGCCATTGCAGGTACTTGTGCTTGACCTGGACCTGTGGGAATACCTAGATTTCCTTGGGGATTAGGATCCCTAGGAGTACCTGAACCAAGATTTAGACATCTAAATGAAGATCTGTTAGGACTCACAAAGTTATGAATGCTAAAAGGTGAGTCAGGAGGTGTTCTAGATGAGCCTCCTGCTTGCAATATTTTAGGATTCCAAATCAAAGGGTTCTTACTTCGCCTTATGTCAGGTAATTGCACAAATATATCCCATGAACTGGATCTAGATCTAGTCACTCTATCATTGTTATTAGCCAGTTTGAAACAAACCCTAACTCAAGTCGGCCCTCCTTCTAGCGCCAAAGAAACTGTTGGTGATTGTTTTGATGCAATCATAACAATTAGTTAAAATTCACATAAAATGAGCCAAAATTGACTTGAAATATATGAAGGAATTGGTTAAGATTCACTTAATCCCAAGTTTAATATGGTCAGGTCCTGACCTGTTGGGCAAATTCAGTTGGTCAATGTGAAGCTGTAATGTTCAAGGGGCCTTATGTGATTTAGGGTTTCTTGATGATTAACTGGACTCAAACTATACAAAAAGATCATAAATATCAGCAAGTTGTTCATTCCTTTTGCATAAAATATTACTATGCTGCAAAACTTTTGAATGGTCTTCTTGAATTATTGCAGCTTTCTTCTCTTTTATATTTATGAAAACTTGTCTACTTTCAAACTCTGTTGTTCATGCTTCTTCAAATATGAGACAAATTTCCTTCAAATTTCTATGTTTTAAGCTAAGTATTTTTAGATGGGTTGGGAAAAGTTAGAAAGATCTAATCTAAACTCCATTCATTCTACCAAGGGATCTAATTGTTTTGTTATGCACTTTATAAGTATTGCAGCAAATTGATCAAATCCACACACAAAAAACCTTAAATGTAAGTTCTGAGCATTTTCACAAACATACACTTAAAATTGCAAGCTCTAAGAGAAAATGTTTCAAACACAATGAAGAGCAAGAAAACACTCAAAAGATAGATGCAGAATCCTAGATTCAATTATATTAGAAACAGACAGTCATATAAGATTTACAATGTCTGAATGACTCTTAGCTTCAATGATCAAATTACAAAAAACTTACAAGCTTTACAGATACAGTAAGGAAGCTAGATGTTCCATGCATTCCTTATTGTAGACACAAGCGACCTCCTTCTTCTACCTCTAAACTAAAAGGTCCCTTTAATACAACTGCAAGCTATTTTCTAAAAAATCCCTATGTAAAGTTTTACAAAGTAGAGAGGCACAATATATAGACTTTTTGATTGTCCTCAATACAGCTCAAAACCCTAGTTAAACAATGGTTCAAACCTCTGGCTACAACAATAAATGCTGGAGAACAAGTCTCCCAAAATATCTCTGAGCATACATCCAATCTGGGTGAATATGCCACTCGGAAACCCTAGCAGCTCAATAATAACTTCTATTGTCTGCTGCAATAATGTCTTCAGCTACATTTTGCCCTTATCAATGAAGACCCTTGACTTCTTCTCATTTCATCCTTATCTTCCTTCTACTTCCTCTGAGATCTGATTTTTTTTCCTTCGTGATGTCATCATCATCAAGTTCCAGCTCTTTTCTCAACTGTAAACCTGTGAAAAAAAAGACCAGCAATAAGTATCATCATTTAATAAACCTGTAGGAAAAAAAACAACTGTCAAATCTAGTCATGACTGTGTAAATGCAAGTATCGGGCCCCAAATCTATGAAAATCGCACATCCAAAATGCATATTCAATGTTAAACTAGTTGGGTCAACCATCGTTGACCAGAAACATGCATTCGGGCTCTGAAATGCCCTTAAACTCTTATTGTTTTGTCTTTCCTCGCCTATCGGTGTGAGATCCACTCTTCGGAGAGTCCAAAAAAAATTTCATACCGATCGCTCAACTTTCAGAGAAATAGCCTTATTGACTTGTGTTGATTTCCTATCGACATGACTTTCATTCATCGGCATGGGCTTAATGTTTCATTCTGATCACCCACCTTATGCTGATGCCCTTGTTCAAATTCTCTGTATATCATTCCCCATTGGTTAGACCAAGACCTTCAGCTAGAAATACCCAAATTCTACCGATAGCAAAAGTTATGTCGACGGCAATATACATGCAAACTCCCTTTGTATGTGCATTAGACATAATACACTACATATATCAGATTTGAAAGAAAGCCTGAATTCCAGCTTGTAAATGGGAAGCAGTGTATGTTTCGAAATATATAAGCAAGTCAGAATATACAAGGGATTTAACTCCATTTGATAGCTCTTTTAATTCCGCGCTTGTATACTGGGTTGTATATTTTATAATATGCAAAGTACGAAATATACATTGACTTAACCACTTTAAATAAACCCCTCGGTTCTGCATTGTATACCCATCGCAATGTATAAATTACCATGTATGTTTCATTTCATAATGCTTCGAGTCTGCCCCATGTATAAAACACTTGTATATTTTAGATATTCAATTCGGGTTCAATACAAGAAATAAATCGGATTATATTTTATTCGGACTCTAGCCATTGTATAAGTTGTTTGTATATTGCAATGTATATGTAAAGATACAAGCCGGTATTATACAAGGAATTAATTACTTTTAATAAACTTCCAGTCCGTGCAATGTATAAAACACTTTATCTTTCGCTTGTATGTCCAAATATACAAGCACCGAATGTACATTGATTTAACAATGTTTAATGACTTTCCGGGTCCAGCATGCTTGTATATTTACATTGTATGTAATTCAAACATACAAGCCCGTGGATATACAACAAATTAACCGTGCTCATAACATTTGGATTCCATGCTTGTACCTCCGTTTTGTATGTTTTAGAATGTATGTATATCGAAACATACATACAAGTTGAAATATACAAAGACTAAATTCAAATTTATAAATGTTTTGGGTCCACTGTTTGTATATTTCATTGCATGTTCTAATATACAAAGCATAAAGATACAACGACTTAACTCTGTTTAATAACCCCTTCAAGTCCGTGCCTTGCATGTAGCGTTTGTATGTGACCTTTGTATGTAAGAAATATACAAAGCAAAAGATGCATGCGACGGACTTGACCACTTATACATTTCAACTCTAAAACCACTTTGGGTCCAGCTTGTATGTACAACTATAGCACTAATGAATGCATACAAGGCGAACAATGTATAAAAACCTGATTGCTCATGCGACTAACTATAAAAAATGACCTCTTTGTATATACAAATGAACTTGTGTATGAACAATGATATACAAAGGTCGCAGTATAAAAGCGAACTTGCATACAAAGGGCCTTGTATATGTAATGCGATATAGAAATAGGCTTGTATATAGAAAGAACAATCCCCTCTCTTGTACATTTTACCAAAATGATCATAACTTGCAAAATATGGCAAATTTTAAGATGGTTAAAAAAGCAACCCTAGCTTATTTTTCACAAGGAATCCAACCATATCATGCCTTGGTACTGAAAATGCATTTTTTCTCTATTTTTAACAAGGTTTGTAATTTTAACCCCCTTTTCCCTTTACCACCAAGAAAAACAACACACACAAAAAGCAAAAGCAACAATGATAGTAGGGGTCCTCATTTTGCTAAGGAGTAAAATGGGGTGTGTTGTGAACATAACAACAGGATTCTAACCAAATGAAAAGATGTAGAGGATTAAGTAAATTTCTGTCTAATTTCCAAGATTGAACCCAAAACTGTGGATGAGGGTTGCAAATATGAGAATTCGGCAAATGCTATGGAAGAGGAATTGATGGATATAGAGAAGAATCAGACTTGGGATCATGTTCCTAGACCAGTAGATAAGAATGTAATTGGCACAAAGTTGGTTTTCAGAAACAAGATGAATGAGAATGGTGAAGTGGTAAGAAATAAAGAAAGGTTGGTATGCAAAGGATACGCTCAAGTTGAAGGAATAGACTTTGAAGAAACTTTTGCTCCAGTAGCAAAGATTGAAGCAATAAGGATGTTTTTGGCTTTTGTAGCATACAAATATTTCAAGGTTTATCAAATGGATGTGAAGTCTACTTTCTTAAATGGAGAGTTGGAAGAGGAAGTCTATAATGAACAACCAGAAGGATTTTAGCCATTAGATTAGGGTAACATGCTATGCAAACTAAAGAAAGCTTTGTACAAAATAAAACAAGCTCCCAGGGCATGGTATGCATGGTTGGACAAGTATCTTATACAGATAGGGTTCAGTAAAGGTACTACAGATAGCAATCTCTACTTCAAGATCGATGATGAACAAACCCTGACTGTTGCAATTTTTATTGATATTATTTTTGGAGGCAATGAAGGTATGTGCTCAATTTTTGATAGAGAAATGCAAAGTGAATTTGAAATGTCCATGTTTGGAGAGATGAACTTCTTTTTAGGTCTATAAATAAGTCAATCAGATAAAGGTATCTTCATTTCTCAATCTAAGTATGTGAAAGAGTTGTTAAAGAAATTTGGAATGGAAGACTCTAAACCAGTTTATACACCTATGATAACTGGTTGTAAGTTGAGTAAAGATGATAAATCACCCATGACAGACCAAAAAATGTATAGATCTATGATTGGAGGATTACTTTATCTAACTCAAACCAGACCTGACATAATGCATGTAGTATGTCTTATGGCAAGATTTTAGGCAAAACCCAAGGAATCTCATGTGATGGCAGTCAAGAGAACTCTAAGATATTTAAAAGGCATAATGGATTCTGGTTTTTGGTACTGGTACAGGAGCACCTAAAGGAACACCTTGGAACAAGAAGACACCAATGACCATGAGAGGAGCCTATGGAGCAAGTCAAGTCAATTGGAACATCTTAAAACCAGTTATAGCATGTTATAATGGTCAAATGTCCTGAGGGTATTGGCAAGGACCATAGGACCAAAAATGATGTAATTTGGGCCAATAGTGCCTCTGGTGCAGGGGCACCTAGATAATTTATCTAATTTCTTGTTTATGTAGTTCATTATGATATTTCAGTGTTGCATAAGGTCCAAGCGACCAATTGTAAGGCCTTAGTGCCATGTGTGAGTCTGAACTAGCCATGTCTGGTAGTCAAAGAATCTTGTAACTAGGAATAAATTGTGTGTAACCATGTGGTGGACAGTTATAGAGTCGTTGGCATTCCCAATGGTGCAATTGCCACCCACATAGTGAAGTATTAAACCAGTCCTATGAAATCGGGGAGGATAGGGTGGAGTAATTGGAGACCTGGGTTGTATGAATTGATTGCAATAAACAAAGAAGTTTGTTTATTTCTTGCATTTTCCTTTCAGTTTTGATAGTTTTACCTCTATTCTTCTGACTAGCACAAAGAACAGTGAACTGTCCTTGTTTTGTTTTGAGAGTGACAATGTCTTATTGGACCTTTCCATGAATGTAAGACCCTAATTCTCATGGAATAGGTCCTAGACAACTTGTATAATATGACTCTAACCCTAATAGTGTAGGAGAAGTATAGATTTGGAGGGTGATCACCATTAGAATGCAAGTTTGCATGTGAAAAAGAACATGGGAATGATGGCACAGGTGTAGCAGCAAGAGATCTACCTTAACAAGGTAATGTTATGTCGCAGAGGATTATATCGGCATGAATTTTGTGTTGTGTCACTGAATATGCATTTTATGTGTATACTATAATTGTATGTCGAGAACATTTCATGTGTATATCGCAATTGTACCTGAGTACATTTTGTGTGTATCCTGGAATTGTATATCCCGATTGTATGTTGTGAATATACATTGAGAATATGCAAGCGTCAGATACAAGGAGTGACTGGTAGAAATGGTAAGGAAGACCAACAACAACAAGTCAAGTTATGTATATGCGAAATTGAAGGATCATCAGGGTGACCGAATGTGTCGGTAGGAGAATTTTTGAGTTGGCCAATAGTGTATGTTTTGCCGATGGTTGAATCGGTTCAACGGTTCAATAGATTCAATTGGTTCAATGGTTCAGTAACCGTAGGTTCAATGAGTTCATTTGGTTCAAAGAGTTTAATAGGTTCAACCACATCAACAGTTCATATTTTTGACCTATTTTAAGCACTTCCATTGTGCACTCTGCATCAAGTGGTATTAGAGTAGCAAGTAGGTCCTTGAGGAAGTAGTAGGATCTTGTGAAAGAGTTAAGGGTTGGTGAAAGTTGTGAAGATGCCCCCTAAGAATCAGATGGCTAGGGAGAATAATGAATTGAGGGAAGCCTTAGAGGCAAGAGAAAGAGAATTGAGGGAGAGAATAGAATGGGATGCTATAAGAGAGAGAGTTAAGACAAGTGAGAAGAGAGAATGCATAAATCTTGGCAAGATTGGAAGCACTAGAGAAGAATCCTAGAAGGGATGAACAAGATGATCAAGAAGGAGATGATGAGGGACATGAGAAGGTAGATGAAAACCCTCCTGAGGATGAATTAGATCCTAAAGAAAAGAGATTTTTGAGATTGCTTAAGGCAGTTCAAGGTAGTGGAACAAAGATAGAGTTGCCTATCTATCAGGGGAAGATGGATAGTGAGGAGGTATTAGGGTGGATATATGCCATTGAAAATATCTTTGAGTATGAGGAAATAAGTGATGAGAAGAAGGTTAAATTTGCAAAGACAAAGATGAGAGGGACATCACTTACTTGGTGGAGTAGTGTACAAGCAAAAAGAGTGGCTAGAGGTGGAATAAAAATCACTTCTTGGGGTAGGATGAAGGATATGATGAAGGATCAGTTTCTTCTATCTGATTATGCTATTCAAACAAAGAGGATGAGGTAGAATTTGAAGCAAAAGGACATGGATGTTATGTCTTATACTGAGTAATTTCATAAGCTTAGTATTAGGGGTGGATTGGAAGATGAAGATGAGAAAGTTGCAAGATACCTTAATGGGCTTAGGTACAACTTACAAGATGAAATTGGTTTGAGCATACCAAAATCACTTAGAGAATGTTTTCAATTGGCCATAAGGGCTGAAGAGAAGGTGAAGAGGAAGCAAGAAAGACAAGGAGGTAGTGGTAAAGGATAGAGAGGTAGGGGCAGACCTACTAATGAAGGACAGAGCAACAATGAGAAAGACAAAGAGTTTTCTATAGATCAGAGAGGTGGATATAGAGGTGGAGGTAGGTTTGGATCAGGTAGAGGAGTATTCATAGGCAGATGTTATCAAAGCAATGAAGTTGGACACCTATATTTCAAATGTCCTAAGTGGGATGATATTGATAAGAGCAAGGATAGAAGAGTTCACTTGGCACAAGAAGAGGAAAAGAAAGAAGACCAGGAACTAATAGTAGCCCATCCAGAAATAAATGGGGAATTTCTCATGGTGGAAAAAGGCAAAGTGCAGCAAGCACCACAGCTATCCATTTTTAAAACTAATTGTTTAAGCCATGGAAAAATGTGTAAGTTGATCATAGATTCAGGTTCACATGATAATTTAGTTGCCTAGGATATGGTACACAAATTGGGATTGAAGACATTTGATCATCCTAGTCCTTACAATGCCACTTGGGTAAGTCAAGAGCACCAAGTAAGGGTTAATCAGAGGGCATATGTTGATTTTTCAATTGGCCCATATCATGATTTTGTTTTGTGTGATGTTATTTCAATGACATGTGGGCATATAATTTTGGGTAGACCATAGCAACATTTAAGAAGGACAATTCATGATGGCTATACTAATAGCTATTCGATGCACAAAGATGGTAAAAAGTTTAAACTAATACCTTTACCTCATGAAGACAAGAAGGAGCATGCTATTGTCTATTTTGGAGAGAAATTGTAGTTGAATGTGCAGGTTAAGGATGGTTGGAAGAAACATGGACAATTGCAGCAGAGGAAGGTGGATGACAGTCCTAAGGAATAGCAAGTTTGGGACTCAAATTGCATCAGGATAGGGGAAATTGATTTCCATAGATGGAGGTAGGAAAAGAAAGGCAAACAATAGACATTACAGAGAGGAACAAGTCGAAACCTTAAGATGGGAAGAGCAGAAGCATTACAGGAGTAGGGTCCTAGGCAAAGACACCAAAACATGTTTTGTGATACTAAAACTTTTTGTAAGAGCCATGCAGGTTGAAGAAGGAGGAGGATAACCCTTGGAGAGTTCATGTTCCCTATTACAAATCAGAGGAACCCTTCAAAAAGACTACAGGATGTTTGGAGCAGATCACATAACTCTTTGGACAAGAGTTTTCTTCTTGCTGGGGAGTATGGTGCAGGAGCATCTAAAGGAACACCTTGGAACAAGAAGACACCAATGACCATGAGAGGAGCCTATGGAGCAAGTCAAGTCAATTGGAACATCTTAAAACCAGTTATGGCATGTTATAATGGTCAAAATGATGTAATGGTCAAATGTCTTGAGGGTATTGGCAAGGACCCTAGGACCAAAAATGATGTAATTTGGGCCAATAGTGCCTCTGGTGCAGGGGCACCTAGATAATTTAGCTAATTTCTTGTTTATGTAGTTCATTTTGATATTTCAGTGTTGCATAAGGTCGAAGAGACCAATTATAAGGCCTTAGTGCCATGTGTGAGTTTGAACTAGTCATGTCTGGTAGTCGAAGAATGTTGTAACTAGCAAGAAATTGTGTGTAACCGTGTGGTGGAGAGTTGTAGAGCGGTTGGCATTCGCACTGGTACAACTACCACCCACACATTGAAGTACTAAACCAGTCTTGTGAGATTGGCGATGACAGGGTGGAGTAATTGGAGACCTGGGTTGTATGATTTGACTGCAATAAACAAAGACGTATGTTTATTTCTTGCATTTTCCTTTTAGTTTTGATAGTTTTACCTCTATTCTTCTGACTGGCACAAAGAACAGTGAACTGTCCTTGTTTTGTTTTGAGAGTGACAATGTCTTATTGGACCTTTCCATGAATGTAAGACCCTGATTCTCATGGAATAGGTCCTAGACAACTTGTATAATATGACTCTAACCTTAATAGTGTAGGAGAAGTAGAGATTTGGAGGGTGATCACCATTAGAATGCAAGTTTGCATGTCAAAAAGAACATGGGAATGATGGCACAAGTGTAGCAGCAGGAGATCTACCTTAACAAGGTAATGTTATGTCGCAGAGGATTATATCGGCGTGAATTCTGTGTTGTGTCACCAAATATGCATTTTATGTGTATATTGCAATTGTATGTCGAGAACATTTCATGTGTATATCGCAATTGTACCTGAGTATCATTTCGTGTGTATCCTGCAATTGTATATCGTGGTTATATGTTGTGAAGATACATTGAGAATATGCAAGCATCAGATATAATGAGTGACCAGTAGAAATGAAAAGGAAGACCGGCAACAGCAAGTCAAGTTATGTATATGCAAAATTGAAGGATCATCAGGGTGACCGAATGTGTTGGCGAGAGAATTTCTAAGTTGGCCGATAGTGTATGTTTTGCCGATGGTTGAACTGGTTCAACGGTTCAACAGGTTCAATTGGTTCAATGGTTCAATAGCCATAGGTTCAATGAGTTCATTTGGTTCAAAGAGTTCAATAGGTTCAACCATAGCAATAGTTCATATTTTTGACCTATTTTAAGCACTTCCGTTGTGCACTCTACATCAGGTACCCTAAGAACTGTGACTTTACTCTCAGTGCATATACTGATGCAGATTGGGCTGGAGATGTGGATGATAGAAAAAGTACAAGTGGAGGTGCATTCTTCTTTGGAAAAATGTTAGTATCTTGGTTGAGCAAGAAACAAGATTCAATATCCCTATATATTGTAGAAGAACAATACATTGCAGCAGCATGCAATTGCACTCAAGTGTTATGGATGTGTTACCATTTTTCACTTACAGCTCAAATTGGAGGAGTTGGTACAACAAATTCATTTTTTAAGTGAAGGTTAACATTCTTCTGTTCAAAGTTATTTGAATAGTTGTTTGTGTTTCAGTGATATTACAGTTCATTTGTTCAAGAAAAGAAAATATTTTCAGATCGATCATTGCATTATAGAACATTCACAGGAGAGATAAGTATTTCATTCACTACAATGATTATTTGTTTAAAAATTGAGATACATAAAAGGATAAACATTGCATCGAAAGAAATAATGATAGACCAAATGTCCCACACAAGCCATGGGAATAGCTGAACAAATGCAAATATAGGAAAAATACTATGCATCTAACAATAGGAAGAGAAAGTTATAGCCAGCATTGCCTTGTGTTGTCTTCAATCTCTGAGGTTTCCATCTTGTCCTTGCTGATGATCTTTGACAAAAACCTAAAAAATATTAGAAAAGGTCCTGTTAGAGATTCAATTATTAGATCTCAATATGTTTATCAGAAAAAGCATAATACATTACCTATAATGCATTGATCAGATGAACATCACTTACATGCAAGAGGAACTGAGAAGGAAATAATCATAGAGCTTCATTGTTTTATTCTAATCTGTTTGTTTCATGTGCAGGTATAGGATAAGTCATGTAGTTGATTGAAGACAAGTACAACATTTGGTGTAAAATGAGACTCGCACAAGGGTTGAGTCCAGCATGCTGCCTCCCCTTAATCTCAAAGGGGGTGGAATGGAAAAGTGAGAACATTACTGATATTGTTTAAATTGAATGACAAAATGTAGGAGTATCAAAGAAATCAGATGCATTGATTTCTAGAATAGGACATAATCATGCTTGCAGTTCAAGAAATTAAATGAAACCATTAGCATAAACTAAGCTCATCTAGGACAACATTTAAAAACATCTATCATCATTGCTTCAATAGCCATTGAAGAAATAGAATTCACAGGTATTTCATCTATGTATCTTTCATGGTATTTGTATGCAGCAAAGGCATTAAGAATATCAAGTACGTTTCGGTCATTTGTATGTCAAATAGTTGCCAATGGATAACATCTTTCAGAGATTTATGATTGCTTTATCCACATCATAGCATCAAAAAGAAATAGCAAATGTATGGAACAAACTAAAGAGTGCACACAAAGAATCATAATGATACAATTATAAGGTACACACTGATGCATATTGCCCAAAGCTACATGAAGTAAAATAAACATTGTAACTAAAGGTGGAACAATAGAGACAATTTGGAGTAGCAAATATCTCATATTTTTTCAAGAGGCAATTGTATGTTCACCTCTGTTCATCATATGTATCACATATGCATATATGGAACAACCAGAAAAATCATAAATTTTAGGTATATGTTGGGAATTAAGGTGTCTCAACCTTGGTAATTCTCTGCATTTGTAATGTTCATATTCATTATTCATTGCCTATGTTGTAAATAATTGGAAATTCCACTTTGTCATATTGTGGGATATGGCATGGTGATGTGTCAATCCTACATGGATTATGAAAACTTAGTATTTTGTCCTCACATGAGGAGATAGGTGTCCCACCTAGTGGTAGGAATGTTCTGCCATGTGTCAGCATATTCTATGTTGTGTAAGGAATGTTTGACCGAAACGGTTATGATGGATATGATAGATCTATGACATGTAAGAGTCGAGAATAGAAGTTTGTAAGATAGGTAATGACATGTGTCATGAAGCATCTTTGAATGAGGCATATTTGGGTGCCCCAAGGTGGAATATGATGTGTTGTAAGAGAATATTCTATTTATAGCATGTGTATGACAGATTCTCTTACAGCTATAAGTTGTAACTGCTATGACAGATTCTATGATGATCGTAAGTGTCGTAAGAGCATCTGTCATAGCCCATTTTGGAAAGTGACGACCTCTTTGGGATGTGGCCTATGGACAAGTGTTAGACACATTCTACAATGTTGACCAAGTGTCCCTAGGCATGGGTTTTGGTCCAAGATGCCATATTGGACGCCCATTCCAAGAAAGGTCCAAAATTGCCTTGTACGTTCTATTTAAACAGGTACTTGGAGATGGAGTTTGTATCATAGGTTCACAAGTATTGTTATGCTACCGTATTGACTCTAGACACGAGTGTCAAAGACCATTGAAGCTTGCATTGCAAGTGTATTGTAAACATTCCTTCAAATTTGTTAATACATTGTGCAGGTTTCTGAGTGTGGGGTTTTTCACCCGATAAGGGTTTTCCCCACCATAAATCTCAGTCTCTCTTCTTCCATCTTCTTTCTGGCTCTTGTGTTTTGCTGTAATATCTCATGTTAATGGTTTAAAATTGCTGTAATAGTTAGCATAAATTTGAATTTGCATAACCCTCTCCTCAATAGATTAGTGTAGGAAGCGTTTCCGCACACCTAGCTTCCTTTCAGTTGGTATCAGAGCTTGATCACCTTTTCTCCTAGTTGTTGGGTAGGGTTTTTTTGAGATAATCTTAGGTTGAGTGGGAGTTTGTGTAGAGTATTCTATATCTTATTGCAGCAAGGATATGGCAAGCACATCAGGAAGGTTTGAAGTAGAGAAGTTCAATGGTAGTAATTTCGATCTATGGAAGCTCAAGATGGAAGACATGTTAGTTGACCGAGACCTTTGGGAAAGTGTGAATGGAACTAAACTAGCTGTAATGTCACAAGCTGACTAGGATCTCAAGGATCAAAACCCTAAGGGTCTCATAAGGCTTAGTCTTGCCGATTCTGTGTTGTTAAATGTCCATGAGGAGGCTACTACAACACTCCTTTGGAAGAAGTTGGGGGATGTGTATCAAGCCAAATACCTTGTCAATAAACTTTTCCTAAGAAAGAAGTTGTATTCTCTTCGAATGGAGGACGAAGGATCCATGGCTGAGCATATGAATGCCTTTAACATGTTGCTTGTCAATTGACATCTATCGGTGTAAAGATGGAGGAGGAGGATCGGTGATCACCTTGCTTTGTTCTCTACCGGACTCATGGGCTCATCTTGTCATGGCAATCGGAAGCACCACATCCACATTCAAAATGGAAGAGGTGGTTTCTTTGCTGTTATCTGAAGAGATGTGGAGAAAGTCTTCTCAGGCAACCAAAGAAGCCCTTGCAATTCATGGAAGACCCAAGGAGAAAGGGAAGAAGAAGGACAAGAAAGCTGAGAAGGGTAGATCCAAATCTCCTGGAAAGTCCAAGGCTCTTTGTTGGAACTGTGGCAAGATCAAGCATTTCTAAAAGGAATGCAAAGAGGAGAAGAAGAAAAAGAAGAAAGCTCCTGATTCAGATTCTGATAAATCACAAGATGACGGTGATGCTTTCATCGCAGCCCTGGCAACCCATACATCTGATGATGTGTGGCTAATCGACTCTGGTGCATCATTCCACATGACCTCACATCGAGACTGGTTCACTAAGTATGAGGAGTTCGATGGTGGAAAGGTGTATCTGGGTGACGACTCTCATCTGAAGATCGTTGGTCATGGAAGAGTCTCTATCCGATTCCTTGATGGTTGACTGAAGGGGATCTCTGGGGTTATGCACATCCCAGGCTTAGCACGGAACCTGCTTTTTGTAAGTAGTTTGAATGATGCAGGTGTGCATGTTGTCTTTTTGAAAGAAGGATGCAAGATGACTAGAGGATCTATGGTGCTTGCTAAGGGTACTCAGAGAGGTACTCTATTTCAGATGGAAGCATGCATTGCACAATGCAATAGTTCTTTTGACTCAAGGAAGAGGGCAGCAATCACTTCATCCCCACCATCTGAATGAGCAGTGAAGAAATCTATTGTTTCTAATCTTGATGGTTGTAATCATGCATTGGAAGTTAAACTTCCTGCAGAAAAGACAATGTTATGGCATAAGAGATTTGGCCACATTGGTGAGAAGGGTTTGCATACCCTTAAAAATAAGAACCTTGTTGAGGGGTTAGATGATTGTAATCTTGAGTTTGACTTTTACGAACATTGCATTTATGGAAAACAAAACCATGTTTAGTTTTACTCGAGTTCTCATAAGTCTTCTGGTGTGTTGGACCTCATTCATTCTGATGTGTTTGGTCCTGTTAATGTTCCTTCATTATCAAAATCTGTATACTTTGTATCGTTTATAGATGATTATAGTAGAAGGACATGGATTTATTTTCTCAGAAGCAAATCTGAAGTCTATAGCAAGTTTAAGGAGTTTAAAGCCTTTGTTAAAAATCAGACTGGTAAAAAGATTAAATGTTTGAGAACTGACAACGGTGGTGAGTTCTATTCTACAGAATTTGATAAGTATTACAAGGAACTTGGGATTGAAAGACATAAGACAACTCCATACACACTACAGCAAAATGGATTTGCAGAGAGGATGAACATGACACTGATGGAGAAGGCTAGGAGTATGCTTAGCTGGTCTAGAACAAAAGTTTTGGGCTGAAGTTGTTGCCACTGCTTGCTATTTGGTAAATAGATCTCCTACATTAGCTCTTGTTGGAAAGACACCCATGGAGGTGTGGTTTGGTAGAAAGCCTTCAGTAAGGCATCTTCATGTTTTTGGTTGTGAGGCATATGCACATGTACCTAGGGAGAAGTAGTCAAAGTTGGAGAACAAAGATGTTAAGTGTATCTTCATCGACTATGGTGTTGATGTGAAAGGATACAAGCTTTGGGATCCCGTGGCTAAAGAAGTGTTGTATAGTAGAAGTGCCATATTTAGAGAGCTTACACCTTCTTCCATTGTTTTGCATCTAGAAGAAAAAGAAAAGAAAGAGGATGTTGTTCAATTTCCTCTCACCCCTGAGAAGACTGAATAGAAAGATAATGTTGGACCTGATGATGAGGAGAGCTCTAGCAGCTCTGAAAGCTCAGAAGAAGAAGTTGAACCTCAACATCAGGACTTGAGGAGGTCTACACAGATAAGGAAGCAACCTAAAAGGTTTGGTTTTACATTGCTTGATTCTAGTTGTGCTTATGCTTTGACCAGTAACAGTGATGAACCTAGAATTGTATCAGAGGCTTTGGATATGAAGGATACAGGTTCCTGGAAGGAGGCCATGGAGGAAGAAATGGCTTCTTTGGAAAAGAATCAAACTTGGGACTTGGTGCCTTTGCCTCCTGGACTTAAACCCATTGGATGCAAATGGGTTTTCAAGAAGAAGACTGGTGCAGATGGTAGTATTGAGAACTATAAGGCTACATTGGTTACAAAGGGGTATTCACAAGTGGAGGGTATAGATTATGGTGAGATCTTCTCTCCCATTGCAAAGTTGACATCCATTCGATTCCTGTTGTCTCTTGCAGCAGCTTATGACTTGGAGGTAGAACAGATGGATGTGAAGACAACTTTCCTTCATGGTGACTTCGAGGAGGAAATCTACATGTCACAGCCAGAGCATTACATGGTAAAAGGTAAAGAAAATTTGGTTTGCAAACTTAAGAAGTCTTTGTATGGTTTGAAGAAATCCCCTAGGAGATGGTACTTGAAGTTTGATGCCTTTGTGTTGTCAATTGGATTTGTGAGATCAAAATTGGATCACTGTGTTTATTATAAGTTTGATGGTGATCGTATTCTTATTGTTGCACTGTATGTTGATGATATGTTGCTCATTGGGAAGGGTAAGAATATGATTTCTGATTTTAAATCTCAGTTGTCAGCTTAGTTTGAAATGAAAGATTTAGGGGCAGCGAGGTATATTCTAGGAATGGAAATCAGAAGAGACAGAACTAACAAAATACTTTGGTTAAGTCAGAGTAAGTATGTTAAGACCGTGTTGGACAGATTCAAGATGGGAGATTGTAGACCATTGTGTGTTCCCGTTTCCTTGGGGACAAAGTTGT
The DNA here is from genome assembly GCA_027924645.1 of Cunninghamia lanceolata. Lineage (NCBI taxonomy): Eukaryota > Viridiplantae > Streptophyta > Pinopsida > Cupressales > Cupressaceae > Cunninghamia > Cunninghamia lanceolata. The sequence continues at coordinate 3,462,845 of BSBN01000892.1, forward strand.
CTATTGAGGATTGTCCAAATCTCCTAGTGAGGTGGAGGACATGAGCAGAGTACCTTATGCTAGTGCTATTGGCAGTTTGATGTATGCTATGGTCTGCACAAGACCAGACATTGCCCAAGCAGTGGGAGTCCTTAGTCGATTTATGGCTAATCTTGGATGAGTTCATTGGGATGCGGTTAAGCAAGTGTTTAGATATTTGAGGGGTACTTCTGAGGGTACTTTTGAGTATTCCATTTTCTATCATGGTAATGTTTCAGGACCTCCGCATTCTATTAATATTCGTGGATTTGTGGATTTAGATTGGGCAGGTGACATTGAAAGGAGGAGATCCACCAGTGCTTATGTTTTTACACTGTTTGGTGGTGCCATTAGTTGGATGAGTGACACCCTATTGTTGCTTTGTCCATGACAGAAGCTGAGTATATGGCAGCAACTCATGCTTGTAAGGAATCCATTTGGATTAAGAAATTGTGTTTCGATATTGGTGTTGATGTAGGCCATATCACGATCAGTTGTGACAATCAGAGTGCAATTTGCCTTGTAAAGAATCCAACTTTCCATACTAGAACCAAGCACATTGATGTTCAGTTTCACTTCGTGAGGGACATGGTTGAGGATGGAAAGGTAAATTTGGCTAAGGTAGATACTTTGAAGAATGTTGCAAATGCATTGATGAAACCAGTGGGCACAGAGAAGTTTAGATGGTGTACAGAGTCTATGGGCCTCTCGGCCTATAGCGGTTAAATCCAATTTTTCTATTAGCTCTTACAAGGTGTTTGACAAGTGGGAGAATGTTGGGAATTAAGGTGTCTCAACCTTGGTAATTCTCTACATTTGTAATGTTTGTATTTATTGTTCATTCCCTATGTTGTAAATAATTGGAAATTCCACTTTGTCATATTGTGGGATGTGGCATGGTGATGTGTCAATCCTACATGGATTATGACAACTTGGTATTTTGTCCTCACATGAGGAGATAGGTGTCCCACTTAGTGGTAGGAATATTCTGCCATGTGTCGGCATCTTCTATGTTGTGTAAGGAATGTTTGACCGAAACGGTTATGACGGATTCCTATGACGGATCTATGACATGTAAGAGTCAAGAATAGAAGTTTTTGAGACAGGTAATGACATGTGTCATGAAGCATCTTTGAATGAGGCATATTTGGGTGCCCCAAGGTGGAATATGATGTGTTGTAAGAGAATATGTTATTTATAGCATGTGTATGATAGATTCTCTTATAGCTGTAAGTTGTAACTGCTATGATATATTCTATGATGGTCATAAGTGTTGTAAGAGCATCTGTCATAGACCATTTTGGAAAGTGGCAACCTCTTTGGGATGGCAGCTATGGACAAGTGTTAGACACATTCTACAATGTTGACCAAGTGTCCCTAGGCATGGGTTTTGGTCCAAGATCCCATATTGGACGCCCATTCCAAGAAAGGTCCAAAATTGCCTTGTATGTTCTATTTAAACATGTGCTTGGAGATGGAGTTTGTATCACAGGTTTACAAGTACTGTTATGCTACCGGATTGACTCTAGACATGAGTGTCAAAGACCATTGAAGCTTACATTGCAAGTGTATTGTAAACATTCCTTAAGATTTGTTAATATATTGTGCAGGTTTCTGAGTGTGGGGTTTTTCACCCAATAAGGGTTTTCCCCATCGTAAATCTCTGTCTCTCTTCTTCTGTATTCTTCCTGGCTCTTGTGTTTTTCTATAATATCTCATGTTAATGGTTTAACATTGTTGTAATAGTTAGGATAAATTTGAATTTTCATAGCCCTCTCCTCAATAGATTAGTGTAGGAAGCGTTTCCGCACACCTAGCTTCCTTTCAGTATATACAGTGTCACTTCATCATGATGGAGCAAGATAATAAATGTCAAGTGCAGTTCAATCATAAATTCTCTTCCATATGATGGTGTTGCTACAGAAAAAAGTGCTGATAAGAAGCGTCATCATTCAATAGGGTATGCATATGCTTTTATTTGAAACATCAAGTGCATGCTTCAGGGTCATCTCCAATGATGAAATGATCTACAAGTTTCATCAATGGAGGTTTTCACAACTATATAATAGCCAATCAAAAGATGCCATATCATATTGGAGTATGAAACTATATGTGGTGTATGGGTAGAAATACTGGACTAAATCAATGTCAAGTATATATGCTACAGTTTGAGTGACCATATCAAGTGTATGCAAACCAAAAGTTCAATAAATGCACTTCAGGGAAATTGGTGTCATCTATAGGAAATGCAAAAGGAGATACTAATAGCATACATCTTGACCTTTCTATTTCCTTTTTAAGGTATAGAATTATAAATGTAAAGTGTAGTAACAAAAAGGTGTCATGAATTTTATCATGGTAGAGTACTTTTGGAACAGTAGATGATGCATCCCATGTTACAAATTGAATATAGACATGCCAAATGTATACAAGGGCCTCAGCCTTCAATAATGTGTGATAGGAGTAGCTCATGAATAAAATAAAACAATCATAGCATGTGTGTATGTCACGGTAGACATCAAATACAATGAGTCTAATATCAAAAAATGGGAGATCCCAAATGCATTACATAATTGTTGGAACACAACATCAATAAGAAATGAGTATCATTGTCAAAGAGAGAATGATATAGAATGAAATGAAATCTTTGAACTCATAGCTACAGGAGAGGATAAAAATCAAACTCATTTTTGGGCACAGACCCATCTGGATTTTTATTCCATATTCTAGACTATACAGGCCATGGCCTTATGAATAAAAATCTACAAAAAGGAGGACATTCATGTGATCATTTCATTTTACATTCAACACCACAGTACATATATGTTATTGTAGCATAATGAAAAAGGGTTATCATAGCCGCAGTCAAAGGATGGAGTGTATATTTCTGTTCATGATGAGATAACCCATTATTGTTTCAATTGATGTGGAGCAAAATATATCATAGCCACGGACTTTCAGAAGGAAAGCATAGTTCATAAGATTTATAGCTTGGAGGTCATCATTTCATATGAAACCCTCTCATCATTTTGAGCCCAAAGCCAAACACATAATCCATTCTCCATTATGGGTTTCAAGTACTCAGAAATAATGATACAGTCGCTGCCTCTTAAAAGGATAGACATAGAAATAGACATACCTGAGGCATAAACGCATCACATACAGGAAAAAAATGTATTTTCCATACAAATGTGGTTTCATTCATGCTAAAGACTCGAATCATGAGAAGATGTAAATATTGCACTAGAGGTTGTTATTATGTTGAGTAGTGGTAAAATATGCATTCTTTCCTCAATAGTTCAAAAAACCCATTTTAGTTTATAATGAATAAGTTCAACTACAGGATAAAAAGAACATGGCTATGAGTTTTAACCACAAAAGCTACAAAATACCATGGAAATAGTGATTTAACCAAGAGATTTGTCTAAAGTTTGATCTCATAAAGACTCACCTTGCTAAGTATTCATGGTCGAGGTTTCTTCTTCTTTTGTATCATTTTGTTTTTCTTTAGATGAAGCTCACAGTTGCAGTGAATGGCTGCCAAGGCACCAAGGAAGAAAGAAATGGTAGTGAAACAAATGCAAACAAATCCATCAAATAAATGTCATGGCCGCAACTTTCAAAGCCTTATTCAACTCAGAAATTAAAATGAAGGATATAAATATAAGTTATTTTGCATCAGGTAAATATTTTACCTCTACTTTCTATAAGAATCATGCTTAGAGACACAGTAAAATGAAGATTCTTAGGTCCCAACCCTAGCAGGCTCATGGCAGCTCACAAAGCCACTTTTCTCCAAAGTTACAAAATGAAAATGGGCCAAAACGTTAGGGCAAAGAATGGTTTTGAGATTAGGGTTTCTTGGTGCCCTAATGGGAAAATATGATTTTGATCACATTATTTTGTATTTTGAGTGCCCTCACTAATACCTGTGGGGGTATTATGGCATGTCTTTTGTGCCTAGGCTTCGTGCCTAATGGGTCCTTTGACCCCTTTTTACAATTGCAATAATAAGGCAAGATAAACATATAGAAGATGCTCATAGCCTCACAAGATGGAGATAGAAGCCATTTAGGCTTTTTATTTTACTTTATTTTTGCCAAATTGTTCATAGAGGCCATAGTATTTTTATGAAATTTAATAAGAAAAATCAACATTGTAAAATCCTTGTAAGGTTTTATTTTCTTTAATCAAAGCTAAATTAGAAAACTGCAACTACGTATAGTTTGTTTTAAAGTAATAATCTATAAATTGCTTTAAAACTAAAACTATTTTATGCAGTTAAATTGAAGTAAAGCAGATAGGATCTTCTTTTATTTTTTACTTTCTTCCGGACGAGTTATGCAAATGAGGACAAAATAAGAGCCTTTAGGGGTTAGATAGGGCCTGATTTTAAAGTGGGTTTGGTGGGGCCACCTAAGTGAACAGTTTGGCATCTCCTATTTTCAGTTTGGAGGCAGTTTGGAGGCTTTATTGACAGCTTTCATAAGGAGGTCGAAAATGGATTCTTTTTAAAAAAATTTAGGATCTTTTTGGAGAGATCTTTGGCAGGGAATTTATAGGAGAAAACTTAGTTTTTCTCAATCAATTGATATTCTTGTTTCTTCTCTCTTGAGCATAGGCAAAGAGTTTGTAAACCGATCTTGACCCATATTTTCATAGTTAGATGTACCCCTTTCATTTCAATACAGCAAAACATTCGTGTTTCACATTTATTGCCTCTTTTATAACTTTGATTTGATGTTTTCACTATGATTATGATGTCTAATCCTCTATTTATGTCTTAATGTTTTTGAAATCTGTGTAGTTATTGCCCATCTAATCTAGGTTGTGTGTTATGTTTAAGTTAAACCTTCATATGAAGTACTTTTGGATTGTTGGACATAGGTGAAATTGAGAAGGTTATAGGCTTAAGAGTTGTTTGTGGGTAAATAATTAGATTTTAGGATCATCTTTAAATAAACATAGAATTTTATTTTAGTTACTTCTCTTCACTTTTCTCAGAGAAGTCATTAGATTAGGAAAATCATAAGGAGAACCAGCTCACTATAGAGATTCATTCTCACTATAGGTCACCCACAACCTGAGAGTGATTCCATGTCTCAATAGAAAACTAAGACTTTTATAAGCTTAGCATATGGTGTATATCTGATTGATAACAATTTTTGGCATGTTTGATGGGACTCTGAAAGTGATTTCTAAGAAGTTTTATACCATCATAGTTGTTTATCTGGTCCATGTAGTAGCATTCTAGCCTTTGGAGGCTTTTACAATATACCCGGCGATTCATTTTCTCTGGTCTTGAAAGCAGATTAGTGTTACCAGCTTATGAAAACCAGATCTAGTTCTGATCCATTTGAGTATTTATAGCTATCTTTGCCACGAAGAAGAGGTAGATTAGTTAGCAGAATAGTTGATTCAACGAGGAGATCAAAATCAACACCTTCTAGAATTAGTCCTCCAACTCTAGCACAAAGGAGTAGAAGCTTGGTGAGAATAGTTCAAATACCCATAAAGCCAAGGCAGTACACATTTGTCCCCTTTAACAGACGAAGCCCACTGCAACTTGCTTAACGTGATGATATTATAGTTGTAGCCCCTAAAGGACTACCATATTTCACCGGAGAAGACCATACTACAGCTGTTGAGCACATTCAGGATGTGGCAACTCTTGTTTTGTGCACCATGTCACCCAAGAAAATGTAGCAATCAAACTCTTGGTTACATCATTAAAAGGTAAAGCCTTACAATGGTTCAGAGGACTTGCTAAAAATTCAATAACATCGTGGGATCTACTAGGAGATGGATTGTACAAGCACTTTGAAGACAAATCTGATCATCTCTCATTGCTGGAGCAGTTGAGGACCATCTAAAGGGCACCCCACGAACACATGGTAGATTTCAATTACTAAATTTAGAGAACCTAGGATATAATCCCCTCAACGGTAAAGCCCTTGCCAAGGCATGCATTTTTGTTCTATCTTAAAGCTTTGAACAGTAAAAGTTTTGTAATGATCCAGTCTATGGGAGGAACCACCCTTCTTGATTCTTTTGAGATTGTTGTTAGAGCAAAAAACTACCTTATCCAAGCAGGGAAGATATCCCCAAGGCTCCCCTTACGTATTTTCCCAAAAATCCATCCATCTGTGCCAATATTAGTGCCTCCTTTGGTTGTTGTCCCACCCGTTCTAGTAATAACCCATCAACCTGTAGCCCAAGAATCCACTATTCCAGTTCAAGATTTCCAAGCACTTAATAACACACTAAAAACCCTTAGCAATGAGATTGTTAATGTCAAGAAGTAGTTTGGTCAAGAGTATAAGCCTTACCAAGACCCGTATCAACCCAACCAATAGTATAGGTAACCTTTCAAAGCTGATCCTCAGGGTTAAAGAAGAAATTACAACCCTCAACCCTTCCAATCTTACAATCCAAATGTTGTCAACACCTCGAAGGAGCTTGTGCCCACTCAAAACAACTTAGCTCAAGATAGTGACTAGTGTTATCCATGTCACCAATTGCATAATCAAACTCCATACACAAATAGTATGAGAAATCAGGCACTTATGGTGTAGAACAGTTATGCAAGTTCGGAAGGTGTCTCTAGTAAAGTTTCAACTTAGCAAAATAATACTGATGTGCCCTTAATGAACTAGTGAGATTTTGATTTATGTAGTGTAAATTACCCACAAGATCAAAATCAGCAAAATACACCTATTTTAGCCAACACAAGGTCAAAATAGAGGGCTACAAATGTTAATTAACAAGCCATAGTGGTACAACAACAGCCTACAAGAGATAAAATTCAGATTTTTCCATCACAAGCTACCCTTGTATCACAACAAAAAGTGTAAATTCTACAAAGCCATCAAACTATACCAAGAAAAAATTAGTCCAAGTACAACCATAGCCTTTACAAAGGCAGAATGATGTTGTTGCTGCCAAAGGATAGCAAAAGGTAAATCATATTTCTTTCAACATAGTAGATCATCTTAAGAAAGCTATGGTGAGTATGTCAGTCATGGATCCATTGGACATTCCTGGCTGAAAGAATTTTCTACAAGAGGCACTGGCTAAACTTTTGATTTCTAATCATTCTAGTCAAGAAAAGGCCAAAGTTGTACTTGCCAATAGCTCAGAAATCAAGAGTGCACAACCAACAAACAAGGTAAAACCTCCTCCTTTCTACCTAAGTCTGATTATTGGTGACAAGTTTGTTCATAACTGTATGATTCTATTCTGGAGCAAGCAGTTCTGTCATGCCCAAGAGTCTTGCTGATACATTAGGATTGGTTTATGAACCCCTTGCAAAAGGAGTAGTCTAGCTAGACATGTCTATACTTAGTACTGCAGGAATAATTAGAAATCTACCAGTTACACTACATGTCTATCCTAATTTTGCAATCCATCAAGACATTTATATCATTGATCTGCCACTTAGCTTTGCATTATGCCTTTCCAGGGAGTTTACCACAAAATTGGGTGGGTTTTTATCCATCAAGACATTTACATCATTGATCTGCCGCCACTTGTTTTTCATAACAAGATATGGTACAAAAGTAACCATACAGTCTAAACCACTTGAAAAGGATCATGTTGAGCCCTATGTCCCTAGCCCAATAAACGCTAACTCTACATCACCTATGGGTAGCAGGATGAACCAATGAGCCTAGATCCCAATGCACCTATACAAGACATAAATTTAGATGATTGGGCAGCTGAAGATCATGAGAGTGACTCTTTCCATCACACAGATGAGGTAGGATTAGGCATTTATATGATATAGGAACTTGATGCAGTGATTCCTAATCTGATTAAGGACCAAAGTCAGACAAAACAACAAGAAGATCAACTTTGGAAGATGTACTTTCACGGATCAAGGACCAAAACAGGTGGTGGCAGAGGGAATATGTTGATTGCACCTGAAGGGGACAAGTACTATGCAACCTTGAGGTTCACTTCCAGCTGTACAAATAATGTGGTTGAGTATGAGGCCCTAAATCATGTTTTAGAGTGGACCCATAAAAGAGGTATCAAATCTATCCAAGTTTATGGTTATTTTGAATTGATAATTAATTAGGTTAGGAATCTAAATGCTACTAAGAATGATCTGCTCAAAAAGTACAAGCATAGAATATGGGATTCAATTGAAGTTTTTTGATGTATTTAATCTATTTTTGATTCCCAGAAACCAAAATAAGTATGCAGATAGGCTCGCAGCTTTAGGATCTCAATTTGAGATTCCTGATCAGATTCATAATATTCAAGTATAGCGATATGTCAAAGTAGTTGTCAAACCTTCTATACCTGACAATAGTGTTTCTTGGCAAGTATTTGACAGTGATAAATAGATATTAAGCTTCTTGAGTGCAAAAGCTGAATTTGTAGCTGATAATCAGCATAAATACCAACATAAATTTGAAGATCAAATTGTACAGTTGAAATCTAACAATTTGTCCAAAGGACCAGTGACACTAGAATTAGTTTTTAATTCAGATGATCTGTTCAAAAAGGACAAGTGCAGCATGGTGGTGAAACAAGAGCACTATAAGGTAGTGAAGGTATTCAAGGATAAGCTGTTGAAACTTGGAAAGGTATGTACTAAAGAAGAGTAGCTATCTTTTGTTCAATTATGCCAAGAACTTTTTGATGTTTTTGCATGGGAGTATAAAAATTTAAGTGGGTTTGATCCTGGTTTAGCCCAACATACCATTGAATTAGAGCCTAATGCCAAACCTGTTAGGCATAAACAAAGACCCCTTAATCAAAAACTTGAGCATTTAATTAAAGCTGAGTTAAACAAACTGATTGAGAGCAGTATCATATTCCCAATAAAACATACATCCTGGGTTTCAAAATTGGTCCCAATCAGAAAGAAGAATGGAGAAATCTGACTTTGTGTCAATTTCTGTGATCTAAATCAGGACTCATTGAAAGACTACTACCTTCTTCCTTCAATGGAACAAATATTACAAATTGTTTCTGGTTCTAATAGATATTCCTTGTTAGATGGTTACTCAGGTTACAACTAGATTTTGGTCAAGGAGGAAGACCAATATAAAACTGCATTCATGACTAAGTGGGGTACCATGCCTTATCAAAAAATGTCATTCAGTCTGTCCAATGCAGAGGAACCTTTCAGAGGGCAATGGATATGGTCTTCCATGACCTTATGAACATAATAGTGCTAGTATATTTAGATGACATAACATTTTTTTCCAAAGATTCCAATGATCACTTTGACCACTTCAAGAAGATTTTTCAAAGGTGTAGAGAGTTTGGAGTTTCATTGAACCCCCAAAAGTGCATATTTTTAGTTCATGAAGGTAAACTTATCGACCATATTGTTTCAAAGCAACGTATCTCCATTGACCATGAAATAGTGTCTACAATTTTAGATTTACCTCTACCTACACATAAGAAAGGCTTACAAAGCTTTCTTGGCATGATTAATTTTGTGAGGAGATTTATTCCAAACATTACAACTTTGTTACAACCTCTCACTACCATGCTAAGGAAGAATGTGCCATTTAGTTTGACTAAGGGAAAGGAAGCTTTGAGAAGATCAAGGAAGCCCTCGTAGCTGCCCCTACCCTCATTAATCCTAATTATGAGAGGGATTTTATTTTATATGATTTTGGAGGTACTGACACCATCTCAGCAATATTATGTCAGCAAAATGATGAAGGTTTGGAGCATCCAGTGGCATTTTTCAACAAGGTATTGCATGACTACGAGGTAAAGTATTCTTTTGCTGAGAAGCATGTTTTTGCTATTGTTAGAAGCCTCAAGAAATTTAGACACATGCTATCCAATAACAAAATTCATTTAATGGTTGCTCACCCTACTGTCAAAATGTTTTTACTTAACAGAGATATAAATGATAAGAGGGTTGGTTGGATAACCAAGGTTATGGAGTTTCATGTTGATATCAAGGTAACTAAGCTGATTAGGGGAAACGGCTTGTGTGAGCAGCTTGCTGAAAGTGAAGAGAACATAGAAATAGTACTGAATAATAGTGTACCAGCCATTGTGCTAGCTCCTACAAACAACTAGGTGCACCAGATGATGCACTATCTAAAGACTAGTCAATGCCCCAAAGGTTTGGATAGGGTAGAAAGGAGGTATTTTAGGTTACAAGCTACTCCTTACATTATAATCGATGGAATTTTTTATAGGAGAGATTTTAATGGTGTATTTCTAAGATGTATTGAGCCAATTTAAGTTGATAAACTGTTAAAGGAGTTTCACAATGGACCTTCCAAAGCTCACTTTGTAGCTAGGACAACTACCTTGAAGATTATGCAGGTTGGTTATTACTGGCATGACTTGTTTAAAGATGCTTTTGCTTGGGGAAGAAGCTGTGAAAAATGCTCATTATTTCGAGGTAAGGAAAGGCTTACAGCCTTACCTCTGCATCCTATCAAAGTTGAACAGCCATTTGCAAAATGGGGTCTTGATTTCATAGGACTGATAAACCCACCTTCAAGTGCAAGCCACAAGTGGATCTTGAATGCCACGGACTATTTCACCAAGTGGACCAAGGTTGTTGCTTTAAAAGAGGCAAATGAATCTGTTGTTTTAAATTTCTCTCAAGATTTGGTATCAGGGTTTGGTACACTAGATTCAATTATCTCTGATAATGGTTTGGCTTTTGTTGGTTTGAGAATTTCAGATTGGTCTATGAAAAATAACATCTTTCTGAATACTTCTTCTAGCTATTACCCACAAGGTAATGGATAGGTTGAATCCACCAATAAGAATCTGATAAGAATCACCAAGAAGACTCTTGAAGACAACTAGAGAACATGGCACAAGAAGTTGAAGTTAGCTCTTTGGGTTGATAGAATTACACCCAAGAGAGCTACTGGTTGTTCTTTGTATAGGCTTACTTATGGTAAGAAGGCTAGATTGCCTATTTCATTTGAATTACAAACTTTGACTTTTATCAAAGAACTTAAGCTACAAGAGGAACAACCTTTAGTAGTCAGGCTAGCTTAGCTTATGGAATTAGAAGAAACCAGGAAAGAAACCTTGAGGAAGCTTGATATACATCAAGCTCAAATGAAAAAGCTTTTCAATAAGAGGGCAAGACCGAGAATCTTCATTGTCGGTGATTTGGTTTTCAAATGGAATGAACTGAGAAGAAGACCTGGAAAACATTCCAAGTTTGATGTAATTTAGGATGGGCCTTATGTAATCATAGAGTGCAAAGAAAACAATGCATTTCAGCTGTCCAAGTTAAGTGAAGAGGTGCTGTCTATCCTAGTTAATGGGATCTACCTCAAACATTGCCTCTGAGGATAAGTACTACCTTTGTATCATAGTAGAGTAGTGTTGCAATTAATAAGGGCTTCATGCACATTTGCTTTCAGTGTTTTTGTTTCCCTAAGCGCTGCTACATATTTCTATTGGCCATCAGGGCCTATCAGTTTGCTTTTAGTTTAGTTTGTTTTTAGTTTTCTGTTTGTATTTGAACTAGTTGAAGAGCTAAATTTTAGTGTTTGTTGAGTTTGAGAAGAGCAGAGTATGACTCAATGCCTAATGGATATTCAAGGTAACTAATCTAATGCTTAGAAGGCAACCATATAACAAAAGTCTCCATAAATGTTACCATTTTTCACTTACAACTCAAACTGGTGGAGCTGGTACAGCAAATTCATTTTTAAAGTGAAGGTTAACATTCTTCTATTATAAGTTATTTGCATAGTTGTTTGTGTTTCAGTGATATTGTAGTTCAGTTGTTCAAGAAAAGAAAATATTTTCAGATCATTCATTGAATTACAGAACATTCACATGAGAGATAAGTATTTCATTCACTACAATGATTATTCATTTACAAATTGAGATACATAAAAGGATAAACATTGCATTGAAAGAAATAATGATAAACCAAATGTCCCACATAAGCCATGGGAATAGCTGAACAAATGCAAATATAGGAAAAATACTATTCATCTAAAGATATAGAGAGAAAGTCATAGCCATCATTGCCTTATGGAGTCTTCAATTTCTGAGGTTTCCATCCTATCCTTGCTCCTGATCTTTGACAAGAGCCTACAAAAAATTGGAAAAGGTCCTATTAGAGCTCCGGTTATGAGATCTCAATATGTCTATCAGAAGAGGCATAATACATTTCCTATAATGCACTGATCAGATGAATATCACTTACATGCAAGATGAACTGAGAAGGAAATAGTCATGGAGCTTCACTATTTTTTTCTAATCTATTTTTCTCATGTGCAAGTATAGGATAAGTCATGTAGTTGATTGAAGACAAGTATAGCATGTGGTGTAAAATGAGGATCCCACAAGAGTTGAGCCCAACATACTGCGTCCCCTTAATCTCAAAGGGGATGGAATGGAAAAGAGAGAACATTACTCATATTATTTAAATTGAATGACAAACTAAAGGAGTATCAAAGCAATTAGATGCATTGATTTCTAGAATAGGACATACCCATGATTGCAGTTCAAGAAATAAAATGAAACCATTAGCATGAACTGAGCTCATCTAGGACAACATTTAATGCATAAAAAGAGTTGTCATCATTGCTTCAACTACCATTGAGGAAATGGAATTCATAGGTATTTCATCTATGTATCTTTCATGGTATTTGTATGCAGCAAAAGCATTAAGAACATCGAGTACATTTCCACCATTTGTATGTCAAATAGTTGCCAATGGATAACATCTTTCAAAGATTTACGATTCCTTTATCCACATCATAGAATCATAAATAAATAGCAGATGTATGGAACAAACTGAAGAGTGCACAAGAATAGCCATAATGATACAATTACAAGGTACACATAGATGTATATTACCCCAAGCTACATGAAGTAAAATAAACATTATCACTGATGGTGGAACAACAGAGACAATTTGGAGAAGCAAATATTTCATATTCTTTTCAAGAAACAATTGTATGTTCACCTGTGTTCATCATAAGTATCACAGATACATATATGGAACAACTCAAAAAATCATAAATTGCAGATATATACAGTGTCACTTCATCATGAAGGAGCAAGATAATAAATGCTAAGTGCGGTTCAATCATAAGTTCTCTTCCATATGATGGTGTTGCTATAGAAAAAGTATTGATCAGAAGTGCCATCATTCAATAGGGTATGCATATGCTTTTATTTGAAACATCAAGTGCATGCTGCAGGGTCATCTCCAATGATGAAATGATCTATAGGTTTAATCAATGGAGATTTTCACAACTATATAATAGCCAATGAAAAGATGCCATATCATAGTGGAGTATGAAACCATATGTGGTGTATGGGTAGAAATAGTGGACTGAATCAATGTCAAGTATATATGCTACATGTTGAGTGACCATATCAAGTGTATGCAAACTAAAAGTTCAATAAATGTACTTTAGGGAAATGGTGTCATCTACAGGTTATGCAAAAGGAGATACTAACAACATACATCTCGGCCTTTCTATTTCCTTTTCAAGGTATGGAATTATAAATGTAAAGTGCAATCACAAAGAGGTGACATGAATTTTATCATGGCAGAGTACTTTTGGAACAACATATGATGCATCACATGTTACAAATTGAATATAGTCATGCCAAATGTATACAAGGGCCTCAGCCTTAAATAATGTGAGATAGCAACATCTCATGAATAAAATAAAACAATCATAGCATGTGTGTATGTCATGGTAGACATCAAATACAGTGAGTCTAATTTCAAAAAATGGGAGATCCCAAATGTATTACATAATTGTTGGAACATAGAGCATCAGTAAGAAATGAGCATCATTGTCAAAGAGAAAGATATAGAATGAAATGAAAGCTTTAAACTCATAGCTACATGAGAGGATAAAAATCAAACTCATTTTTGTGCACAGACCCATCTGGGTTTTTATTCCATATTCAAGACTATACAGGCCGCGGCCTTATGAATGAAAACCTACATAAAGGAGGTCATTTCATTTTATATTAAGCATCATGGTACATATATGTTATTGTAGCATAATGAAAAAGGGTTATCATAACCACAGTCAAAGGATGTGTTGTGGTGTTCACAACACACCCCATTTTACTTCTTAGTAAAATGAGGACCCCTGTAGTGGCTGTGGCTTTTTTGCTTGTGTGTGGGTCTGCTTGGTGGTAAAAGGGAAAACGAGGTAAATGTTACAAACCTTGTTCAAAAAAATGAAAAATAAGCATTAAGTACTAGAACAAAATAGGGGTGAATTCCTTGTCAAAAATGAGTAGGGGTCGCTTTTTGAACCATTTTAAAATTCCCAATATTCTGCAAGATATGCGTGTTTTTGGTAAAATACACTATAGGAAGGTTTGTATGTTACATATACAAGGTCGTTTGTATGCCAAGTCATTGTATTAGTCACATAAAAGAGTTGTCGAGTTTATTAAATCTCGATATTTGTATGCTTATTGCTAACATTTCATTCTTTACATACAAATCAGACCTAAAAGAACTCGGAGATAAAATGGATAATTGGGTAAGTCTGTGGGTTGTCTCATGGGTTTGTATGATTGGCGAAAGGAAACATACAAGGTGATATACAACATGGTATACATATCTTGGACCTGAGGAAAATATTAAATTTGGTTTTATCATGGTATGTTTCGCGGTTTGTATGTTGTATGCTTCGGGTTATACTTTTCCATATACATATAGCATAGAAGTTAAAGAAAATTAAAATCTAATAAAGGTCATGCATCATACCCTAATGCATATTGAAAGATGAATTTCACTTTATATGCATGTATGGAGCCGAATCTGAGTTATGTACTATGGTTTATAAAAGATGAAAAGTCTTAAGGAAAGATACAAATGAGTTTGCATGTATCGGGGTTTGTATCTAAGCATAGATACAAGTATTGTTGTATCACGGAGATACAAGTAGAAAATAAAGTGGGGCCCACCAATTGTATCTCAGGCTTGTATGTTAACAATGTATATCTCTGATATATAAGCTGATATACAAGAAAAGATGCAAACAAGAGATGCAAGACAGATTCGAAAGGAAGTCAAATAAAGGAAAGTCTTTGTCTATTTGAGGCAATTGTATGTTAATGATATACATATCCAATATACAAGGAAATAAAAGACATTGTGGGAGATAAAGACAGCAGGAGGTTTGTATGGGTTGTTTGTATATGCGCTTGTATCTAATGAGACATACAAAGAGCAATATACAAAGCAAAGATACAAGTACGGATAAAAAGGAAAAGGGAAATAACATTAGTTATGGTTCATTGCATATATGTTTGTATGTTGAAAAGATACAATGGGAACATACAAAGAATAACATACAAGGAAGAATACAAAGAAAACGAGATGTATGCAGAAATAAACTAATGAATAAAAAGTTTAAAACCAAAATGCTGAAATAGAAAGCCAAAGCTTTAGGTGCATTAATTGCTATAATTAATGCCGAGCTAACACCAAAAAAGAGTAATATTCAAAAGGGTAAATTTAACGTCACTTTCTTTCAGATTTATATTGTCAAGAATTAAAACTGTAGAAAGAAGAATTGCTATAGAAAAATTGAATAGAATTCATCAAAGTGACAGAATTACAGAAGCTGGATGGAGTAAGAGACGGTAAAGTAAGTCAACAACGTAAAGTTGGATTGTCAAGAAATACAGGTATTTATCTTAAAATGCCATTACAATTTATTTGGTAAAAATGCAAAGTAGATTTCAGTGATTTCATTTTGAAATATAAACATCTGTTAAATTACTAGTTTAACTGTTAATTAGCTGGGCAGAGTTAAACAAATGTGAAAGTCAAAACAGAAAAGACAAATGGGGTTTAGGGTAAAATCATAAAAATAGAAAAATTCCTAGTAAAACCCTAGGTAAAAGGTAAAATGAAGAGTTAAAAGGATGCATTTTTCTATAGGATGGCCCCAAAGCAGAAAAAGGTAGATATATGTGGTGAAGTTAAAAAGAAATAGAGAAAGAAGAATTACCATTACATAGAGGGTACCCGTCATTGATCAGTTACACTGGAGTAGGAACAGACACCAATATCAAGAATTATGATGCAAATGATGTCTTACAGAAGATCACAGCTGCTGATGCTACACCTAACATGAGGTGTATATGGGAGACTAGATTGTACAGAGCTGCAGGTTTTCTGTTGGCTATGGAAGCCAGGGATTTGTGTCTAGATTGCTTAATTTTGTATGACCCGTCAAACAAGGAAATAATGTTTCATGATAGACTCATTGTAGACTTATCCACATAGGGTATTACAAGAACATTTGGTCTAGAAATCAATGAGAAAATGGTGGATATTGATATAGATCAATACACTGAAGATTTTCATAACAATGAAAGGGATTGCAGAGGCAAGATATTCTACAGTTGGTATAGCCCAGAAAACAAACCCAAAGTTGTGGTAAGAGTGCACAAGAATCTAGTGAGAATATACTTCAAAGAGGAAATATACTTGATGATTACAATGTTAAGTAGATTGGTGGGATTGAGGGATGGCACTAAATGTGAGCCATGGATGTTTACTGTCATCGAGTTCATGAGAGAAGCAGGAAAAGAGCAAGGACAAATTCATTGGGCCAAGCCTATAAGCACAGCCATATGGAAACATGCCATGCTAAGAAAGCAAAAGCTGTTGCCTTTCTATTTGTCTTCATACTTATTATATTCATGTGCAGCAGAGGTTCAACCATACATACATGGGATAGAAAGGGTTGGAACCTTGGGCAATGGTCCAGGTCAAAAGCTGGTATATGAGCATTACCCTGATTTACAGGAGGAGAATGCATTGAAGAAATATGCTTTAGTTAATGATGTGTTCTATACATACATGGTGAGAATTTTAAGGGAAGAACCTGATAAGAGGATAGCTAAAGATGCAAAAGATACAATTGGGCTGCATAGTTCTTGGTATATTCAATTTGAGCATTTTACTTACATCAGAACTGAAGGATTTGAGGGAAAGCCTTTCATGCTACCTAGGCATCCTTCCAATAAAATAATTGTTCTGGAGTTTTCAAGGCAGAATCTGAATGCCTTTAGAATGTATAAGAAGAGGTTTAGCAGAGGAAATCTTAAGTTACCAAATGGTCAATTGGTAGGACTTCATGTTATAGTGAGGAGGTTTCTAGTTATTCAAAATAGGAATTGAGATATTATGGATTTGAGGAGTTTGATTTAGCTAGAAGGTTTGACCCCTTCCATAGGATTCAAAATACAATTGATAAAAATTTTAAACATCAAATACATATTGAAGATTTTTGGTCAGATTGTGAAAATGATAGAGAGGTAAGAAAGAGGGCTCATAAAAGGCTAACAGTTGATCAAATGAGATCTATGGGAGATATATATGTTCCTCAAGAGGTTAAGGAAGATGATAAACTACTGCATCATAGTTATGAAGGTGCTAGGCTTGCTCCTATTGGAGAGCCTAATTGGTCACAACCATGGAACACATCTTTGGACATATTGTCCAAACCAGTTATCTTGTTTTCAAAAACATGTTTAAAGGATAGGATTCAAGAGCTTAAAGTTGAAGGGAGGGAAATCAGATATCCAAAGAAAGGGAAAAGAGAGTAAGAGAGCCTAGTGATGATCCCCAGTGTTTTTATGAGAAGAAAAGAAAAATTGTAGAAGCTAAAATTATAGAGAAGGATAAGAATGCTACTTTAATGGATCCTTATGCATTAGGAGTGATAGTAGTAGTGTCAACTGGTACATTTGTGGAAGCAAAATCAGTAAGCCATGGTATTAATATGGAAGAAGCACAGACCTCCAAGGAAGTAACAGGGCAAAAGGTTAGAAAGGCAATACCAATAAGCATATAAAAAGGAGAGACTCCAAAAACAAGTGAAGTCATAGGAGCATAGCAGGTAGGTGCAAAGTTGAGTGATATACCTAGTGCATCCACCCCAATAGAAAAAACACAAGCATATGCTTAAGTGAAGATAGAGTTGGCTGGAGAAATGTTGCAAGGGTCAAAAGCACATGAAGCCAAACAAACCATTGAGACTGTCCACATTGAGAGTGACAGCAGTGAAAGTGAGGAAATAAAAATGTATTTAGGAAAAGAAATTGAGATAGAAGAAGAATCTAGTGAATTCTTAAGCGAAGAAGAGGAGAAAAGCACTTAGGCTGAGATGGAAATTGAACAAGGCTTAGAGTCTGAAAAGGAAAGGGTACAAGAAGAATCAAGAACAGTAGATCCATTTAGTACCCTAGTGTCTCCTGAAATAATCAAAGATGTGCAAGAGGAAGCACATAAAATAGAAGAGTCTAAAAAGGAGAATGCACCTGAGGAGATTATAAAAGAAAAAACTACTCAAGCCAAGGATGAAACAGGAGCTGGTACTTTAAGTGTAGATGTACTAAATATTCTAAATATGTACGGTGAATAGAGTGAAGAAGAAAAGAACATAGAAAGTAAAAATGAACAAGGAAAAGAGGTAAGAGAAACTAACACAATGGTAAGTTCACCTATACATACAAAGTAAGTAGAAAAAGAAGGTGAAACTACAGAAGATGTAGCTAAGAAACCTGAAGGTGAAGAACATTCAGTAAACATTGATGAAGGTAAAACTGAAGAACAAACAGAAGATATAGACATGACAAAGATAGAGCAAGCACATAATGAAGAAGACCAAGAAAAGGAATCATCAAAGGTAGAAGGTCCTGAAGAAGAAGAAGAAGCCAGAGAGGACACAGAAATTGAAGAAGAAGAAAATGAAGGGGAGTCCAAACAATAAAATGATCCCATGGTACAAGAGCCAGCCCTTTAACAATAGTCTTCTCCACAACAACAACAATGACATGAATAGGGAGAAGTGGAAAAGCATCAGGAAAAGGTAATCAATGAAGAAAAAACTGTTGAAGGCACAAAAGAGGTTCCTGCTTGGTTAGGGGCAGAGATAAGGAAAGAAAAGAAGGAGGTACAATTGGTACCTATTGATATTAAAAGTTTATTGGGTGATACCACACCAAGGAAGGGAAAAGAGAAAGGCCATAACCATGTTAGCCATACAAAGAGGCCAGATGGATCCAGGATGCTAAACTTGGCCATACCCCAAAAGGAGAAAGCAAAAGGAGAAATAACTATAGATGAGTATAAAATACTTAATTTTGACCTGGGGCATACAACAAGGGAACAACACATAACTGAGTGGGAAGACATGCACCAAGTAACATTAGAAATGTTAAGAAAGGATAAAGATAAACATGAATATTTGAATGGACATATTGTCCAATTGCAACAATTCATTAAAGGGATATTTGATCCCAATACAATAGTGTCAGAATTGCCTAATGAGATAGTAGTTGTATCCAAGGATGAAATAAAACATATGGAAAATAAAAGGCTTAAGGCCAATATTTTTGAAGAATGGTTCAAGGATTTCCTACAAGAAGGAGAGCAAGTAATAAAACAAGTAGTAAAAGGGTGGGAATTGGTTGCAAAAGAAAAGAATCAATGCAACATGCTTGTATATAATGACCAATTTAGAAGAGAAGAATGTAAATCTAAATTAGAATAGTTAATCAAAATTGAGGAAAGAGCAGAAGAATTAATCAATGAAGGAGTAATTACCCCTTCAATGGCAAATCAAGTGCCATAGGCAAGGTTAGAACTAAAATTTGAAAAGCATAATCTCAGAAAGTACATAATAGTTGCTCAGGACTTAGAAGAAAAGGCAGATAACATGATCAGAATGCATAAAAGGATAGTGGAAAAGCTATTAGATCATGAATGCATGGATACACTAGCATATGAACTAGAAAGGGCCTTAACAGAATTGAAAGCCATTTTTACACCATGTATGGAAAGTCTTGAGGTATATCTAAGCAAGCAAATGATTGATTCATTGATGGAAGAAAGTGCCAAAATGAAGAATTACAAGAAAAAGATTGAAGGTTTAGAGAACAGAGAAAAGAAACTGAAAGAAGGGGTTATAATGTAGGAGTATGTATGGAGAAAAAGTCTAGGAGGAGATCGCACCTTTATAGAAGTTGTAACTAATAATTTCAAATCATATTTGAAGGAGTAGAAATTGCAAAAGGAGCAACAGTTTTGGAAAGAGATCAAGTAAATAGTATCTACGAGCAGAAGTTAAAAAAAAGGGGGAATCTTATTTTGAAAAGATTCCAATGGCATCCTTTGAGAAGGAAAAGATACCATTCAGATATTTTGAGAAACAGTTAGAGATGAATAAGAACCCTTGATTAATAATAGATAGATCTTGACCATAGATTAAGTTTTGTAGTCGTAGCAGTAGGAAGCTTCAAATTCTATATAAGAAGCTTTGCTACTTGTACATTAGTTACATAGGGATTTTGAAAGATAGCTGGTAATTGTAGTTTGTTTGAACATTTTGATTAGAAAGAGTATTTTAGTTTAGAGGAGGTCGCTTGTGTCTGCACTAAGGAATGCATGGAGTGTCTAGCTTCCTTATTGTATCTGTAAGACATTTGTAAGTTTTTTGTTAAGTTGATTAATGAAGCAAAGAGTCATTCATACATTGTAAATCATATATGACTGTATATTTTAAATACAAATAAATCTAGAATTCTGTGTCTATTTTCAGAGTGTTTTCTGGCTCTTACTTGTATTTGAAATATTACCTCTTTAAAATCTTGCAATCTTGGATGTGTGTTCATGAAAATACTCAGGGCTTCACATTTAGAGATTTAGTCTATTGATTTGATCAAGTGATGTATTTCTTACAATGTGAATAACAGAGCATGTAGATCCTATGCTAGAATGATATTCAATTTGAATTTCTCTAACTTTTCCCCAAATATTTGAAATAATTAGCTTAAACGCAGAGATTTAGAGGAAATTGTCTTACATTTGAAGGAAGCATGAACAATTCTGTTAATATTTGACAATTTTCATATCAATTGGAAGAGAAAAGCTTGTTTCATTATAAATCATACAAAGCTTTGTGATGTAATAGTAGATTTATCTAAAGAGATGGATAATTTGTTGATATTTGCAACAACTTGCATAATTCGAGTCTAGTGAGTCATAGATCACCTTAAATCAAGTAAGGCCCCTTGCATATTATAGTTTCACATTAACCTACTAAATTGTCCACAAGGTCAAGACCTGACAATACAGAAACTTGGGATTAAGAACTCTTAAGTGATTTCTTCATATCTTTCAAGATAGTTTAGGTTCATTTTGTGAATTTTAACTTTTGTTATGAATGTGTAAAAACAATCATCAACAGGATGGAGTGTATATTTCTATTCATGATGAGATAACCCATCAAGGTTTCAACTAAAGTGGAGCAAAATATATCATAGCCATGGCCTTCTAGAAGGAAAGTACAGTTCATAAGATTTACTACATGGAGGTCGTCATTTCATATAAAACCCTCTCATCATTTTGAGCCCAAATTCAAACATAGAAGCCATTCTCCATATGGGTTTCAAGTGCTCATAAATATTGATATAGTTGTGGCCTCTTAAAAGGATAGACATAGAAAAGGACATACCTGAGGCATAAATGTATCACATACAGGAAAAGAAATGCATTTTCCATAGAAAGTTATTACATGGGGTTTCATTCATGCTAAAGACTCGAATCATGAGAAGATGTAAAGATTGCATTAGAGATTGTTATTATGCTGAGTCGTGGTCAAATATGCATTCTTTCCTCAAAAGTTCAAAAAACCCATTTCAGTTTATATTGAATAAGTTCATCTACATGATAAAGAGAACATGGCCACAAGTTTTAAGCACAAAAGCTACAGAACTCTATGGAAACAGTGATTTAACCAAGAGATTTCTCTAAAGTTCAAGCTCATAAAGACTCAACTTGCTAAGTATTCAGAGTCAAGGTTTCTTCTTCTTTTGTCTCATTTTGTTTTTCTCCAGATGAAGCTCACAGTTACAGTGAATGATGGCCAAGACACCAAGGAAGAAGGAAATGACAGTGAAACAAATGCAAACAAATCCATTAGAAAAATGTCATGGCCACGGCTTGTAAAGGCTTATTCAACTTAGAAATGAAAAAGAAGGATAGAAATATGAGTTATTTTGTGTCAGGTAAACATTTTACCTCTACTTTCTATAAGAATCATGCTCAGAGACACAACAAAATGAAGATTCTCAGGTCCAAACCCTAGTAGGCTCATGGCCGCTCGTAGAACCACTTTTCTCCAAAGTTACAAAATGCAAATGGCCTGAAAAGTTAGGGCAAAGAATGGTTTTGAGATTAGGGTTTCTTAGTGCCCTAATGGGAAAATATGATTTTGATCACATTATTTTGTATTTTGAGTGCCCTCACTAATACTTGTAGGGGTATTAAGGCATGTCTTTTGTGCCTAGGCTTCGTGCGTAATGGGTCCTTTGACCCCTTTTTACAATTGTAATAATAAGGCAAGACAAACATATAGAAGATGCCCATAACCTTGCAAGATGGAGATAGAAGCCATTTAGGCTTTTTATTTTACTTTAATTTTGCCAAATTGTTCATAGAGGCCATAGTATTTTTATGATTATAAGAAAAATCAACATTGTGAAAGCCTTGTAACGTTTTATTTGCTTTAATCAAAGACAAATTAGAAAACTGTATTTCTATGTAAAGTTTGTTTTAAAGAAATAATCTTTAAATTGCTTTAAAACTAAAACTATTTTATGTAGTAAAATTGAAGTAAAGCAGAGAGGATCTTCTTTTGTTTTTTGCTTTCTTCTGGGCGAGTTGGGAAAATGACGACAAAATAAGAGCCTTTAGGGGTCAAATAGGGCCTAATTTTAAAGTGGGTTTGGTGGGGCCACCTAAGGGAATAGTTTTGCATCTCCTATTTTCAATTTGGAGGTGGTTTGGAGGCTTTATTGACAGCTTCTATAAGGATATTGAAAATGGATTCTTTTTTCTATTTTTTTGGAGATTTTTTGAGAGATCTTTGACAAGGCATTTATAGGAGAAAAATTAGTTTTTCATTAGTTAGTTGATATTCTTGTTTCTTCTCTCTTGAGTATAGGTAGAGAGTTTCTAAACTGATCTTGACTCATATTTTCATAGTTAGATGTACCCCTTTCATTTCAATAGAGAAAAGAATTCTTGTTTCACATTTATTGCCTCTATTGTAACTTTGATTTCATGTTTTCACTGTGATTATGATGTCTAATCCTCTATTTATGTCTTAATGTTATTGAAATATGTGTAGTTATTGCCCATCTAATCTAGGTTGTGTTGTGTTTAAGTTAAACCTTCATATAAAGTACTTTTGGATTGTTGGACTTGGGTGAAACTGAGAAGGTTATAGGCTTGAGAGTTGTTTTTGGGTAAATAATTAGATTTTAGGATCATCTTTAAATAAAAATAGAATTTCATTTTAGTTATTCCTCTTCCCTTTTCTTAGAGAAGTCATTAGATTAGGAAAATCATAAGGAGAACCAGCTCACTATAGAGATTCGATCTCACTATAGGTCACCCACAACCTAAGAGTGATTCCATGTGTTAATAGATAGCTAAGTCTTCTGTAAGCTTAGCATAGGGTGCATATCTGATTGATAACAGGATGAAGCAGACTTTGAAGGACATCATACTTGTATATGAGGATCCAATTGCAATCCTTTGTGATACCACAAGTGCCCTAAACATATCAAAGAATCTAGTAATGCATTCAATGACAAAGCACATATCCATTAGGTATCATTTTCTGAGAGAAAAGGTGACAGAAAGTGAAGTCAAGTTGGAGTATGTTTCTACTAAAGATTAGATTGTAGACATTTTTACCAAGCCTCTGTCTATGGATACTTTTGAGTATCTCAGAGAAAAGTTAAGGGTTATCACCCAAACTAAGATGCACAATAGTGTATCAGTTTGGAGGTGCTTAGAGGTATGAATTGATTTTTTTTAATGGCTACTTCTCAGGGCGAGTAGTCAGAGAGATCATAAGAGAGATTAGATCAAAAGTAGGAGGATGCAAATACGTGCCTTTTGCCATTGATGTCAAAGGGGGAGAGAAGTCAAGTGAAAAACTTAGAATGCAGATGTGTAAGAGAAAGGGGGAGAATCTTGGTGAAAGAAAGAGTGCAGGTGTGTAAAGAGAAAGGGGGAGAATCTTGTCTTGATGGCTATTGTAGTTTTTCACATCATAAGTTTCCATCAATGACAAAGGGGGAGATTATTGCAAGTATGTGCCTAATTGGTGTTGTCATTGATGTCAACATATCTTTGTTGTCATTGGTGTCAACTATATATTATTCTATTACTTGTTTAGAAGCTTTGTATGTTGAGTATATTGAGAAAATTATCCTCTTCGGAAGAAACAAGTGAGTTATAGAGAAGTGCAATGCAAACAATGAGTTGTATGCTGAAGAACAGTCTGATAAACTACTCCACATTTATTGTTGCTTGAAGATCATGGTCTGTGGATTGGAAGTAAGTTAGAGGTATGTCTAAGGATGTTACATTCCAGGTTTGAGCCCTCCACTCAAAGATCTGAGTGAGTTATGTTCACTAGAGTGAAACTTAATTTTTCTATAAGTTCAGTTGGGACAGGGAGGAAGTATTTTGCTCCACATTCCTCCACAATAAAGTATTTTTCTTTGTGGTTCTAGAGGGAAGTCTGGGATGATGATAAGTGCCTACAGTCACAATGGTTCATGGTTTGGTGGTCCACAAGCTATCTTTTTTTTATGACAATTGAAGATAGTGAAGTTCATGTGTTTCGGTGTGAAGATTCTTATGGGTAAAGTGGTTAAAGGTTGTGTGGTTTCTCCTAATGATTATAACATGCTTGTGGATGTCTCCTGATCATGTTCCTATTTGGACTTTGGTCCACATTAAGGAATTGGGATTGTGTTTAAAGATTGTTCCTGGATAATGTAGTGTGTAACCAGTTTTAGCCAACTTGGTTAATCCCAGTGATTGCGGTGATCTCTTAAAGATAGTGGAGCTATGTTGAAGCATGGAAGATCATGTTTGAGTCCCAGCTAAGGCATGGTGTGATCCATGTACACTTTTACTTCATCTCCTTTGCATAATATTGTAATAGGTCAAGACCAGTTTTGTAAATGTTTGTAATGCCAACCTTGGATATTGTTCCAATGGTTGATGATTGTGATGCTGACCTTGATTATCATTCCTAGGTTGCTGAAGTGTATAAATAATTGTAGTTCAATTGTGGAAAAGTTGTCCTTGAGCGAAAAAGAAAAGATCTTAAGAAAGGTCCAAAAGGCATAGTAGAGAAGAGGTAGGGCAGAGCAGACAAGAGCTAGAGCAAAGCAGAGAAGAAGTAGAGTAGAGTAGAGGAATTATTGTACTCCAATCATAGACATATAAAGGTGTTGATCATGGTAGTGAGCTTGGCGGTGAGCTACCAGTAGGGTTCAACAACCCTCAGGGTTTAACAACCCTTATTGTAATCTTGCTAGTTTTAGGGTTGAGGCAGTGAGCCTCCTAGACTTAATTGTTCTTCATGGTAGTGAGCTGGTATGTTTAGGTTCGTGGAGTGTCCAAGACTAAACATCATTATTTCAAGACTGCAATATATATTGAGAGATAATCCTCTCCATGGTTTTTCCCCACCTTGGAGTTTTCCATGTAAAATTTGGCGTCTCTTATGTTTGATGTTATATCTCTGGTTAAGTTTCTAATTTCATGCACTCATTTTTAAATCATAATAATTGTATATAAGTCATGAATGTTTAATTGCAGAAAGTGTTTATGTTTTTGAGACAACTGATTCACCCCCCCTCACATTTATCCGGTGCATATCAATAGGTTATTATCTCCATTAGAGAAAGTGTCATGCACTAGGGGGACATGGAAGGATACCTTCTTAGATTTGGAAATATATGGAAGGGTAGAATTGCAGCTATAGTGACCCAAACCACCATAGTTTATACAAATAGTTTTTGAATCCTCATAGGAAAATTTCCTAAGTCTATTCCTCTAAAAGAAAAATGAATCTTAATAAATTTGGGGAAGCCCTTCTTTAGATCAAGGAGGATACATACTCTTGTGACGTCTTAATCCTAGGAGAGATGCAAGACATCTTTGGACTTGAAAATACCCAGGTTATCCCTATGATCTTCAGAATCCTATCCTCTTTGTATTCTAGGGGTACATTTCTTAGCTTAATCCAGAATGGTGCAAAGGATAGTTTCGATACAGAGGTATTGAAGTTGGGTTGCTAGGGTTAAAGATATAACCCTGCCCCATCAAAGGCCCAGTCATTCTTTTGTAGAACATCTCTATCTCTTTGGACTGGAACGATGATAGTTAAAAAACCCTTATCCAACTAGATTAAATCCAGATACTTAAGCAAATTAGACTCAATCCAATTGGACAACTCCATATTGGAGGTAGAGCATTTTCTACATTTTCCAATGAGATTTGTCTTTCTGAAAGTGTTGACCTTCACGCCAAGAAACTCCTTAGGAATGAGAATTTGGATCACCAATTTTTTATTATACCTATCCCCTGATTTTTCCAAACAGAGATTTTTTAAACTCTCCCAAATGATTTTTTCCACGTGAATATCTTGCTTTGTTTCCTCAGAAGCCCCCCACTCCTCTATGAGATTTTTTTCCTCTATGGAGAGTCTAGTTCTTTTCAAAAGAACATTTCTTGGATGATCTACTAGCATTTCCTAAGACCCCTCCTTTGCTTCCAGGAAAGAGAGGAATAAAACTAGACCATTTTGGTACAGGTAGGTCCTAATAAAATATACTATGATAATCCCTACCCCAGGCTCTAAAGTGTGGTCACTGAGGGTGAAAGGACTTTGTTAGAAAGTAATGGTCATGGGAATTCTTCTCGCACCCCCAAAAAGGAAAAGGAATCCCACCATATCTCAAAGCCCTAAAGTCTCTATATTATGAGAGGCCACCCTTTCCCATAAAATACCTACCATATTTGCAAGACTTGCCTATATTGAAGGCTCTACCATCTCTATAAACCCTATCCTCTGTGAAAAACTCTCTCTCTCTCTCTCTCTCTCTCTCCTTGTATATCTTGTTGAACACATAGAAGTACTGAGAGGTGGGTGAATTAGTACATAATCAAATTCTTTTTCCTCTACTAGTATTAAAATTAATGAAAGCATTTAAAGAATGAGAAATACAAGAACATAGGACTACATAACCATAACACTAGATGTACGTGGAAAACCCTAGAAGGGAAAAACCATGGTGAGCAAGTTGCTTTGATCTACTATCCAAATCTAGCCTAACAAATAAGAAGAAGATTACATTATCATTTATGAGATACAACCCAAAGGAATTTGTAGCTCCATGAACACATACAACTTTTATACAAAGAATCTTCAACCTCTACAACACAATGCTTAGCTTACTCAACTTTCACAAACATCGACTGGTCCAATATAACCTCTACAACCTTTGAAAAACTATCTCACCTCTTCACAACAATAATACCAACCTTCAAAATATAAAAACAACTTCAGAAATTCTTCTCAATTATCACAACTTCTGCAGTCACCTCCACAACGATACTACTTCACATAAACTGATCCTTTTCACACTTGTCATTATCTACTTCTACGGTAAGTTTATTCACACATAATCAATGGACTAACACATTACATAATTCTTACATAACTCACAACTTTGATCTTACATTTATATCCTATGCAAGATTCAAAATATTTCTCTTTGGTTGGCCAAGATGAAGTGTGTGACATGAAACATGTAATGGCCACAATAGTGAGGTCTAAAACATATGTAGTGATTAGAAATCAAATGCGATGCAAAAGAAAGATATGATAAGGTTTTATTTTACCTTAGAACACTTTCCCAAGTTAGTGCACACTTCAAATGCATGGCATAATCAACAACATACACCAAGTCTACTTCCCAAACACTTATCCTTCTTTGCATTTCGCTCTAGACCTAAAGTGGTACCAGAGGAGACAAAATTCCATCATGTAGACCACACAATGAGCATTATGTAACTTGAAAAACATTTCTATATACTTCTTTTACCAATTCATGTTGTTATATGCTAGCACAAATTCTTGTACATTGATTCTGGCATCCTTAACACACTCTACTTACACATTCTTGAAGTAAAACAATGAAAATCATATTTATGGTAAACTAAAACATTTGAAACTTCAGTTGAGCTTGCCAAACAATCATATGATCTTATCATTCAATTAGTAGGGCCAAATATCAGTATGCAATGAACTATGGTGGCATCTACTATCTCCCTCTATTTACCTTAAGCAATAGGTAAATTTGTCTTCACACAATAGACTCCAAAAAACTATTTCTAGTATATATCATGACCTAAAACTTGAAGCATGCATACCTGATACTCATTTCTACTTGTCCTCCAAATTTCAATATCATATCTTCATTTGTAGAGAAGTGTAGAGCATTCTCTTATCTCTCTGTGACTTCACTTACCTTCTCTCACTACTGTCTTCACTCTTCTGACTCCAAAATACTTTGTGGTAACATAAAATTTAGAATATACATTCTTCACACCTATGTCTACTTATTTTTCAAACTCCAAGATAGACTCTTCAACAGTAAAGATATGTGATGTATTTATCTGATCCTGTGTCCCCTTCACTGACTTGAACTTTTTCTTAGAGAATTTCCTTCAACCTTTTACAACTTTCTTCATTAGGTGGTAAACACCATGAATTCATATCATCATCATACAACAAGAATCCAACTCTACTCATCAAAAACTTCAAACATAAACATATCAAAGATGTGAACTTACACACGAACTTTAGAAGATATGGTATGACTATTTAGAAATGTTACTGATCCATCTTCCTCACTTATCAACTCTTTTGATGAACTTCCTTTGTCTACTTGTTTCACCATCACAACATATGCACATCACTTTGCTTTCTACCTCATAACACTTCTTATTATTTACTCTACTATCTTCAATGATCACCATACTATTACAGATTCCCTTAGACATCTTTGGTGACATCACTTCTAACATTCCCCAAGACAACACTCTATACCACTATTAACATCAATGGCAACACATATGAAGAAATCTCCCCTTTTCAGATTGATGGCAACACTTAACCTGGTGTGTACACATTTCTCCCCCTTTGACATCAATGACAAAGTGCTAGTGGTCTTCCTCTATTCTGGCAAAACATATAGGCTTCCCTTATGTAGTAGCCTCTATCTCTTCAAAACTAATGTAGTTAAAATTGTTCATCAAAATACATAGATACCATGTGCAAAGTGCCTATATCAAAATGGCACTGATTGCTCCTATATTATTCTCTTTATATCAATACAAACATCAAAAATTTGTTTTATCATCAACATTTCTTCAATTACTTGGAAGGTAGAAGATTCTTGTAAATCACCTTCAACTAGGCAAGTGTTGTGTCCCAGTTCTTTGCAGAAGACAACATGTGCAATTGACTTTCAAACTAAATGTATAGTTCTTCTACTTCTTCCAATGTGGATGGAACTTTTACTTTATAAGCCACATTCTCTACTTCAGTTAGGATGTCAGTCAAGACTAATAAACTCATAGTCAGCTGGTGCAGGAGCACCTAGTATCTCTTTTGTGTCAAATTGGCAAACTATGTCCTTTATTAGAGTCTAAGTGTTTTTCTTTGTGTCATTTTATATTGAATAAGGTCACCATAGACCAAGAGGAATGTAATAAGGTCACAATGACCAATTCCATATGTGTTTAGAGTCATAATATAGGTGGTTGTAAAAAACAAAGTAAAATAATGCAAGTTGTATAAAGAAGTTACTTTATCAACTTAATAAACTATGATAATGAAGGCTCCCAACGGTCACCAAGTTTCAAATATGGTTGCAACCAATTGGGAATCACTCCATACATGTAAATAGGCCTTTAACAATCAAAGGTGTGGGGAAGGAGAATGGTGATAAAACAATGAATAAAATTTAGTTTTTTTTTATATATTTTTCTTAAAATTTTGATATTCCTAATGATGGTACGACCCCATACGACCTCCAAATGACATAAAATTAATTTTTTTGGAAAGGTATTTGAATCTCCTTTCATTTGATTATAATTTTATAATTTTTATTGAGTTTTGTAAAATTTACAACCACTTTTGTAAATACTATTTTAAGCTGCCAAAAACCCTCATCTAGGGTAATAGTCCTATTGTAGAGTGTGGTACGGCATCCTAGAATACTTTATACATAAATGGTTGAAACCCATTTTAGATGGTATTTGTATCTCAAATGGGTTTTTTATTTGGTTCAATGTTGTTGTGTGTGGATGTCCAGATATCCTCATTTTTTGCTAAAACTGGTCTGAAATAACCTAGTTTTGAATGGTCATTGTGAGAGTTTGTGAATCCAATCAAGAGCATAAGTTTGTGAAACTTTGTAAAACCAAGTTGTTACCACCTTGTATTGCATTAAAGTGGTATCAGAGCTTGAGGAATTAGATCTTTTGAAGGTAAGAAAGTTGAGAGAAGTTGAGAAGCAAGGGGAAATTTGCTTGAGTAGAGAATAAGATGGATTTGCTGAGAAGACTTTTGCAGGAGGAAGGTTCACAAAGGAAGTGGAAATAAGAAGAGAGGAAGAGCAAAGAGGAAAAGTTGAGGTAAGAGGAGTTTGATAGAGAGATAGCAGCACTAAAGCAAGACATAGGAAGATTTGATTTGGAGTTCTGGATGAAGATGGAGCAAAGGATTGAGCAAATGACAAGATGCAACTTGAAGATTAAGAAAAGAATTACATGGCCCATTAAGGAGATTGTCAAAAGAAGGAAAAGACAAGTAAGGGAAGTAGCTAAAAAGAAAAAAAAGGAAGAAGAGATGCTGACAACAAAGAATGAGTTGTTGATAACAAAGCCTAAGATAGAGACAATGAAAGATGAACTCCTTAAGGAAGAAAATAACTAGATGAAAGGTATGTAGGATAAGAGTAAAGAAAGCACAGTTACATGGAAAAGTCAAAAGGTGAAAGAGAACATCTATCATTTCATCACTGTAGCCTTGATGGGATATCAACCAGGATACAAAGTGCAAGAATAAGGACAAGTTACTGGGATAAAAATTGAAGTGCATTAAAGCATGAATAATCTGATTTCAAATGGTAAGACATGGGGAAGACTAATTTGCATGGATAAGTTCAAGCCAAAGGTAAAAGATGAAATCAAGTTAGATCAGTTACAAGAACAAGGAGGAGCATCAAAGCATTAAAGATCAAGGGATTATTGTAGGTCAATAGGTAGAAGACTTCCAAGGGACTCGGAAGAATTTCATGGCCAGGAGTATGATGCTAGAGCACCCAATATCTCTTTTGTGTCAAATTGGCAAACTAAGTCCTTTATTAGAGTCTAAGTGTTTTTTTGGTGTAATTTTGCATTGAATAAGGTAACCATAGACCAAGATGCATGTAATAAGGTCACAATGACCAATTCCATATGTTTTTAGAGTCATAATATAGGTGGTTGTCAAAAACAAAGTAAAATAATGCAAGTTGTATAAAGAAGTTGCTTTGTCAACTTAACAAACTATGATAATTAAGGCTCCCAATGGTCAAGTTTCAAATATGGTTGCAACCAATTGGGAATCACTCCATACATGTAAATAGGCCTTCAACAACCAAAGGTGGGGGGAAGGAGAATGGTGATAAAACAATGAATAAAATTCAGTGTTTTTGTATATTTTTCCTAAAATTTTGATGTTCTCAAGGATGGTACGGCCCCATATAGCCTCCAAATGACATACAATATGATTTTTTAGAAAATTATTTGAATATCCTTTCATTTGATTCTAATTTTATAAATGCTTATTGAGTTTTACAAAAATTATATCCATTTTTGTAAAAACTGTTTTAAATTGCCAGAAATCCTTATCTAGGGTAATAGTCATGTTGCAGAGTGTGGTGTGGTATCCTTGTGTATGTTCTACATAAATGGTTGAAACCCATTTTAGCAAGAATTCTAGTCTCAAATGGGTTTTTTATTTGGTTCAATTTCATTGTGTTTGGATGGAGATATCCCTATTTTTCTAAAACTGGTCTGAAATAACCTAGTTTTGAAGGGTCAATGTGACAATTCGTGAAGCTAATCAAGAGCATAAGTTTGTGAAAATTTGTAAAACAAAGTTGTTGCCACCTTCTATTGCATCATCACCACTTCCCTTAGCTAACCTATTTCTCATTTGATTTGCTCTCTTTGGTTAAGGAGTTGCTTCAACTAAGTATGGATATTTTCAATTTCAACCATAATAGCTCCATCTTTATCGTTCAAAGGATCATATATGTTGGTTGTTTGAGTTAAATGTGACTCAATAGAGTCATCTTGATAGTACTTTATGCTTTTTGTAGTTTCTATCCAGTTCAAACAAAATTGATAGAAAACTTTGGCATCCTATTGTTCTCAAATCAGCTACACTCATTTTTGTAGACAACCCCTATGAAACTTGTATGTTTCGTAGCCTACACTCTAAGTTAGAAAATTGAGACAAGTTCTCTTGGCCTTGTGTGAAGTCATCTGACACTATAGAATAGCTCATGAGATTTGTGAAAATCTATTAGGTTGCAAGCTTGTCAAAATATCAATTTTGATCATTTTAAGGTGTTAGAAAATTTTTAAGTCCTCATGTGTAGAGTCAGTCAAAAACACTACTCTTACATGTTTTTAAGTCTTCATGTGTAATATTGGTCATATATACTACTCTTGCATATCCTTAATGTTTTAATGTGCGATGTCGGCCAAAATTGTCGCTTATACATACTTGTCTTGTTTCTTTATTAACATGCAAGAGAGGTTAAATCCGCCTCCCATGCATGCCCCTTGTCAAATTTTGCATATCTATAACCGGTCATATCTGCCACTCATACATGTTGAACCTTCATGTGTAGGAGCAGTTGTTTTTACCAACCAAGCATATTTCTATGAAATCTTTGAACTACGGTGGTGTTAATGCCACTCATGTTGGCATTAATGCTTTCAATTTAAACCTTTTTAAATCATTTTAATTCTTTTTGTTTTGTTCATTTCTTATTTTCAAACCTTTTAATCGATTGGAGAATCCTTCTTGAGATCCTTTAATCATGTCAACTGCTCGATTCAATTGGATTTCAACTTCATGAAATTGTTTAGGTTTTCGTTGGGTTTTCTGGGTAAGCCATTGTTTTTGCTTTCCTTTCTTTTCTTTCCTTTCATTTTTGTTTCTTTTAAAGCTTACTTATGAATAATTGTTTGTATTTCCTATATATGTGATTATTTTCATTTATGAATTGTTGTTTCTTGGTTTATGTCTCCGTGAGTCCTCTTCATCCAAACCCTAGTTTTAAGTCCTAGGCTTTTGTTGTTTTTGTTTTTCTTTAAGGATTTCTATCAGATTTTCCAAGTTTCCTTGTCATTACTAAGAAGATTTTCATGTTAGATCTCACTTAGTAGAGGCAAAAGTCACTGTTTATAAAAACTTAGAAAATCCCATACATGCTTAAGGGGTCATATCTACCACCTAAACATCAAAACTTCAATCTTTCCTGTATAAGTAGAAGCGGTTAAAACTACCACTTATGCACTTGAAATGTTCTATACTTATGTGTAAAGGTGGTGAAATTGACCACCCTTACATGTAGCAAACTTGCAAACTTCCACATGTATGCGATGTCAATAAATTTTGCCACGTTTACAAAACCTTGTATATCCCCTGTGCATCAACGAGTATTTCCACTACTTAGACATGTATGCAAACTTATTTTTCTACCCTCATGTAAGGGCGGTAAAATTGACCGCCCCTACATCAAACTTGAATATCTTACCTCATACATGTAAAGACGACCCTTTTTTCTGACCATGCATGTTGAATGATGTGTCCCTTATGCAGGAGCGATCATTTTGACAGCCCATGCATATTTTCTTGAAATTTTCCTAACACTGGGAAAATTTTCCTTTCAAAGCCTATTGGCCCGCTTTAACTTTTTCCCCTGATTTATGTCCTTTTGAACCCTTCAACACACACTCCCATGTTCATGATCGTCAACTCACAGTAACCCCAATTTACCCATTTCCCCCCTAACTATGAGATCATGGCTTTTTGTAGTTTTCAACAAACATTTGTGGTAGACGTTGTTTCCAGTTTTCCTCACAGAGCTGATGTCAAAACTGTCCCCATCAAAAACTAAGATCATGAAGTACAAATATCAATAGATCTTCCCTATCACTTCAGTGTAGTCTAATGATGATGTGATTAGGGATACAACGATAGGACATGTGGATATGGTAGAGTTTGTGGACAGAACCAAACAGACAAATCCTTCCAGACACATACAAAAGATTATTGACAACAACATTCACTTGGTTGCCTCTTTTCCTATTGCTGCCCATAATCCTGAGTTTCTTCTTCAGATAGCCAGTCATTGTAACGGGGATACTAGGACTGTGTCAGATTCCCAAGGGAATGTGATCATGAGACTAGATGTAGAATTTCTTGACAAAATCTTCATGTGGCCTCCTGTTCAAAATATTGAACAAATTGATTTTTATCAAGGGTAAAAAGATTATGATGAAGATGTGGAAGCCACGAGGAAGTACATAAATAGTAAGTGGTTGAAGATTCCACAGAGCAATTTGACCAGATGGCCAAAAGATATCATGAGGAGTGACTTTTTTGAGGAGGTCTGTGACTTGATTACACTATTGAGTCGTATCAGAGGTCTCCCTTCTTCATACAAGTTTGAGGAATGGATGTACACATACATCAAGGTGATTCTTAGGGGTACACAACAAATCTTTTGGGGAGAACAGATCAGTAATGCTTTGGATGAGCAATTGGTGAGAGTCAATACCACCTTCAAGTTTTATATGACTTCATATCTAGTGTATGTTGTTGCAAGCATGAGGCTTTTTCCTAGTCTCACTTAGGTTGGTGATAGGAGATTAGTTCCTGTGTATGAGTACTATCCTCAAATCACTCTAAAAGGATCAATCCATCATTTCCGTAGGGTTAATGATGCTTTCTTTTCAATGTTTATGTGTTTGTGGGATAATGAGCTTGTTCAAAAAAGAGTTTCAGATGAAGCTTGGCAAGTGGTGAATTCTTTTGGCTGTTCGTTCTTAAAATTTCCAACTTTAACATATCTTATAGTGGGATATTATCCTGGTTATCCATATATACTTTCACGGTATCCCAATGATAGGAATGTTCTCATGGAATTATGTAGGCAGCTAATTGTGGTACATAATAAACAAATGGAGCTACAAAAGTTAGGGATTAAGTTTTCTATAGAAATTGGAAGGTACTTAGTCGAGTCAACTACCAAGGCTAAAACAGTTGAATCTAAAATTTGACTAGTCACAATGAAGACTTTCAAGAAAAGAGATCATTTTGATTTTAGGAGGGTACAGGATAAAATCAAAAGAAAGACAACTTTCCACATGCCAATGGTTGAAGATATTTGGGCTGATCTCAGGACACAAAATGAGATCAGGAAACTAGATTTTTGTAGACTTCATTGGAGTCAGATTGAAGAGCTAGGCCTTGCAGACATTCTAGAAGGAATGGAAGATGATGGGAATGTTTTAGATCCCAAATACAATACTGAGAACACTGAGGCTTGACCTCTTCCAGAGGTCAGATGGTTAGTTAAAGAGGAGACTTCAATAAGGAAAAGGCTTCAGCCAATCTTGGTTAATACAAATGTATGGTTAGAAAGCAAAGGAATTAGTCTAAAAGAATTCCTTGCTGGGTCAAAGATCGAAGTTCAAGAGCAAACAAGCAAAAAGGTGGAAAACCAAACCAAGAACAAAAGTGACACTCCCTCCTCTTGTAAAGTACATAAGCCAAAAATCAAATTTGTATCTAAGGGAGGTAAGAAGAAAGAGGTTGTAGGAACCTCTAATGTCAATAAATTAGGTACTGAGGATACAAATGTTGAGCAAATGGAAGTTGAAAATGTTGAAACTAAAAAGCAAAATATTGAGAAATCTAAAGATGCCCGACAAGTAGAAATGTCTGAAAAGTCTGATGAGGAAGGTGAAATAGAACAAGGCAAAGAAGAGAATGTAGAACAAGAACAACTTGGTGATTCACAACTTTCTCCATAGAAGGATCTCCCATCAGAATCCCAAGTTTCTATGCCTCTACTTCATGTTCCTGTTTCTAGTAGTTTTCCTGTAGTTTCAAGTGCTCCTATTTCACCTATTTTAGTTGTTTCTTCTGATAATACCCCTCCATCTTTATAAACAAGTTTTGGGACCATGTTTGATTCCTCTAGTTCCATTCCAAGTTTATCTTCCCCATCTTTTGATATTGGTGAACAATCTATTTTGGAACATCTTCTGGATGGTTCATAGAAAGTTGTTGACACAGGTGCAATTTTTACCAACACTAGTCCTATTGTTACCATAACAGGTGTGAGCATGGATCCAAAAAAATAGGTAATGGATTCTTCTCTGAATGTTGGTGCTTCTATACTTCCTCCATGGTTTTTTGCATATACTACTAATAGAAAGAAGCAAGCAATTTCACCAAATGAAATTGATATTAAGAAGCTGTTGCTTGTTAAATTAAAGACTCTAAAGAAGAAGCCCAAGACTATTTCTAGGCTCATTAATGAAATAGGAATCAGATATGCAGAAATTGCCAAGCCACCAGAGGATGCTACTATTGACAATTTTGATATGAATGATTATGTTGTCTCAAGAGTTGAGCTAGGTAAGCTAACTCATGAAAGTATTAAGGAAGATTTTCAAACTACTACCAGTACCCTACTTAAGAAATATGATGAGGTTAAGAAGGAGAAAGAATAGTATAAAGCCAAAGTAGAACGACTTGTTGTTGTTCTTCAAAAAGTAGTAAAATCATCTAAGATTGTGGAACCTATGGCAGTAATAGTAGAAGATCCTCTGATTCAAAAGGTGGAAAAAACTCAAGCCAGAGGGATAATAGTTGGTGATATTGTGGAGTGGTTGCTGGCACAAGGAAGAGTTATGTTAAAGACCACTATACAAAGAAGGGAAAAGATGGACAAAGCAAAAGCTGAGCTTGATGACATTGTTGACTTACTTTCTCAAGAACTGCAGGATCAGGAAGAAAGCTTAGAGGAGTGGATAGAGATGAAGAAGATTAAGATAAATAACCTAATAGCCATTGGGATCATCTCAAACCGGGAGTCTTATATTAAGACTAAGGAATCTCTTGTTCACTGCATTGATATAGTAAAAGGCTTACTTGATGACTTGTGCCTAGTGCACAAAAATAGTGAAGACAATAATGTCTCGCTTCTACACAGGTTGGAGGAACTTCCATGAACTCTGATAGGTGAAGGTCACAAGTTTCTCTCAGTAGAAGAAATGATAGATGCTTTTGAGAAGATGGTGCAACATAAATTTGAAGATGAAGTGCCTATAGTTGTTTTCATGGAGAGCCTTTATGATCATGATTCAACTTTTGAGAATCAAAAGGATAATCTTGACAAGCATGAGAAAATGATAAAGGCCATCAGAGATGTGGTTGTCAGGGCTTGCACTATATCAGATAATACAGCCAAGCTAGATGTGTGTGAAATGGTAGCAGTGCAAACCATATATCAGAACTTTTTGAAGAAGAATGATGGGGGCAGTTGAAGTTCCTTTTCAATACCTTAGTTTATTTTCATTCTTGTATATGTTATTTGAATTTTGTTATGGACATACTCATGTGTAATTTTCCAAAATGTAATTACATATGAGGCAAAAGAAGTCATAAAGCTAAATAGGACTCTTTTCTTTGAATAAGTCAAAGTAGTTACGATTTCTCTATTTTTCCTCTAGGCTCCTCCCTATGAATAAAGAGGGCCTCTATTGTATCTAATATCTTTTAGTTATTGAAGTGAAACTCTACCAAATTGAAGAGCATTTTGAGACTTTGTGTTCAAATTGTAAATCATATTTTATCAAAGTGAATAGAAAAGCAAGTGTAGTTAGGGTAAAATTGCAAATCAGGGCAAATGAATAAACAGCAATGATAAAACCCTAGCAATGCACAATGAAGCACAAGACAACATGAAAATCAAAATAACAAATGTAAATTCAAACCGATCTCCATGCTATGCTCGATTTATCTCCATTGCTCTTCTCCACCTCGCATGAGCATGCAAGATTTTGAAGGATTATTGTTGGAGGAATGTTGGGTGCTCATTTCTGTAGCATAACCTTAAGATGAAGATGATATGAGGATGATAGCTGAAGGATGCAAAGGCTCTATTGATATTTTGACAGCATGTGGATACTTGAGGATCAATGCATTATAGAAAATTTGGCAAAATGATGTTACTTGAGGCTCAATGCATTATAGAAAATTTGATAGAATAATGGTACTTGAAGCTCAATGCATGCTAGAAGATTTGGCAGAATAATGTTACTTGAAGTTCCATGCCTTGCTAATGGCTTATGAGGGGGTTGATTTATAGGAAAGGCTTGGTTCAAATGAATGGTTGAGATTAAAAAGCTAATTGATTGATGTGGACAGCTAGGATTGATTAGGTATTCCCACTCTTCAAGGGAGTTGTAGTCATTTGACAAGTGTCAAGGAGAATAGGGCTCATGTGTACATAAAAAGTACTACAAATAAAAGATATTAAATAAAAGGCTATAGTACCACTTATCTTTTTTAAATGAAAGAGGCACACATGTCGGCTTAATGATAAGATAAATTAATTAAATAAATAAAATTTATTTAATTAATTGGAAAGTCAGCTTATGATGAGAACTTAATTCAAATAAAATATTTGAATTAGTTGGGATATGAGTTGGATATTAATTAAATAAATAAAATTTATTTAATTAATTGGATAGTGGGATTAGGATATGATGTGGAAATTAATTAAATAAATAAAATTTATTTAATTAATTGGCTAAGTGGGATTATGCATGTGAAATTAATTAAATAAATAAAATTTATTTAATTAATTGGCTAAGTAGGATAAGGATGGGATTGAATGGGATTTTAATTAAATAAATAAAATTTATTTAATTAATTGGCTTAATGGGATAAGGATGGAATTAAGAGTGGGATTTAGGACAAAATGTTACATGATGTTTAGGATAATGTATTTGATAAGGTGTTGCTAGACATAGACAAATTTGGGACAATTTTGGGTGTCTACATTTTGCCCCTCTTTGAGATGATGTTCGAGATGATAAGATTTGTGTTGAGTAACATCATTTCAAAGAAGCTGAGGTATGGATAGAGGAAAAAGATATGGGATGATGATGTAAGGATATGATGATGATGGAAAGATGATGGGATGATGATGCCCCCTCGAGAGGATATGCGGGTTGGACAAGCACAGGTAGGCTCTCGAAAAGAAATGGCTTGGCTGAGAAAGATGGATAAGAGAATGGATAGAAGAAATGATGATGAGTTATGCTGCAATGGAAGGTGAGCAACCATGATGTTTGATATAGCACTAGACGTTATGCACCAAGATATAAGGACCAGGGTGACGATGTGTCTCGTGCCCCAGCATAATACAACCTTGTCTGGATACAAGATATGAATATTAGCTGGAATGGTATTGATATGATGCAAATGCAAGATAAAATGATAGCACACACAAGCAAGCAAGCAAGCATGCACAAATGATTCAAAAACAAACAAGGTATTGCCCCTGTCAAGCTGTAAACCAATGATTGATTGCTGATTGTTGATGATAGTTGAGAGTGTTGTCATTGCGGGGAAAGCTATATCCCTAGATCAACACAAGGTTGTTTGCGGAGTTGGTTGGTTGATTGGCTGATTGATTTGGCTTACAACAAGGCTAGGATCAAGACCATTGATTGCAGTTGGATAACTTGGCTTGATTGATTAACTTGCTTGATATGGATTAAGGATTAACTTGCATTTGGATCATTGCTTGGAATGATTGGAAGATGATTGAAGGATGATTAGATGAAGTGATGATTGGATTGATGTGCTATGATAGATTGATTGGAAGAAGTTTTTTATTGATGATGTATATGATAGATGATAGAAGAAATGATGAGAGAAGAAAGAGGAAAATTGCTTGTGCCTGAATCTGGGCACTTCCTTCGTACTCCAGACTGCCTACATACCCTATATCCATGGGATCAAAGCACTTAATGATGGAAATGAGATGTAGTTCTAATTTTTGTTTGATTGATGATGATCAAAGATTGGGTTGAATTGATCAAGTTATGGATGAATGAAATGTTGATGATGTGATGATATCTGGTGGATTGAGCTGCTTTTGATTTGCTAAAGTGATTGGATTTGTTTTGATGGTTAGCTTGATGTGCTCTGGTTTTGATGTTTGCTATTGCTGGGTTGATTGTTTTGATGATTGGATTGTTTTGAATGATGATAGTGATGGTGCGATGATTAGAGTGTCGATTCAATCTAAGCATAAGCAAGTGTTCTCAGTATGCTCAAAGGATGTAAAAAAAACAAGGTATTGCCCTTGTCAAGTCATAAACCAATAATTGATTGTTTGATTTGTTGATGATGATAGTGTTGTCATTGTGGGGAAAGCTATATCCCTAGATCAACACAAGGATGTGGGAACGCTATATCCCATTGATGATGATTGATGATGAGTGATTTGGCTCATGACAAGATGAGGTTCAAAACCTATTGATTTGATTTGATAATGTTCCTTGATTGATTATCTTGCTTGACATGGATTAGTGTGGCTTGGATTTAAGATCATTGCTTAGATTGATTTGATTGATATGATTGGAAATTGATTGATTGAAATGGATGAATGAATGTTATTGATAGGAAGAATTGATGATGATGATTTTGATTGAATGTTGATGGAGTGGATTATTTTGGATGATGTGATTGGTTTTATTGCTTGGATTTTTTTGGTGGATATTTGATTTTTTTTTTCGAGATTTTTTTGACATATTTTGATTTTTTTGTGTTTTTTGGAATATTTTATTTTTTTGTGTTTTTGAATGTTTTGGAAAATGCCAATGGATTTACAATGTGGGTAGCCTTTGTGCTTGATACCAATGACAAGGGAAAAAAACCAAGTCTAGGTGCAAGGGATGGATAAAAGGATGGGTGATAGTCAATGGGATGGTAAGATCATGAGAGTTGGATGGATAGATAAGAGGATAGGCCATATAAGGGATGGACGCTTGCCTCATGATAAATGGATAGGTAGGATATAGTGGAAAGCTCATGATAAATAGATGGGGATAAGCTATAAGATAGAAAGCTAATGATAAGGATATGCCATAGTGGATGGATCATAAGGGAGCTAGGATGTGATCTCCAAAGGCTATGTTGAATAAGAAGAACTTGCCCCATTCTAGGTGGTAATGCTTAGGATTCTTTGTGTGACAAAGTTCATGACCAAGGGATGACATGATGGATTGGATTTGGATGGGATGGATAAATGGTCAATGGATAGGACTTGGTTTGGAAAGAAGGTATGTCAAGAAATATCCAAACATGTTTCAACATTTTGCCCCTATGTCTTCATCAAAATCAAAAGGAGGAAGGGTGGATGAATGGGTTCAATAGGATAGGCATGTTTATGTAATGGCTAAGGATGGTAGGATGGTATGGTAATAGTTTGGAAATGGATAGGTTGGATGAGACAATGTGCCCCCAAGTGTAAGTGACATAGAAGATCAACCTACACATGACGCCTGTTTACCAGGTTTTCATCATGGTACTTATCCAAGGCGCCTGTTTACCAAGTTTTCACCATTGGACGAAGGGATTTCTCTTTACTATTTTGACTTTTATTTTTTCTTTCTTTTGCCTTTTTTTTGCTTTTAGATGGGTTGACAATTACACATGGCGCCTGTTTGCTAGGTTTTCACCATCGTAATGGATAGGAGGGACTCAAGTGGCTAGTTCAATGGATGTTGGTAGTCCCATTAGAGATAGATGATGTCTTCGCATGGACCATGTCAAGTGTGCTCATTGATGTTGATAAGGGATTGCATGGATGGGAGATGGATTAGGTAGATAGTGGATGATGATGTGGAATTATGGTAGGGTAGGCTAGTGGCTTATGGTGTGGATTTATATAGGCTTATGGAATGAAGATGGATGAAAAGTTTATGCCAAAGCATGGACCATAGGGATAGCATGGGGGAGATATGTAGGATAATGGATGGAAGATGGGGCGATGTAGTTGTGTGGAGGTGCTGCAGAGTGGAAGGGAACCATGACCAATGGTTGCACACACCGTGATAAACATTGAAGCTTTTGATGAGATGGTGGTGTAGGAAGCAATGGAGATGTTTGCTTAGGAGATGGTTGATGAAGTGATTTAGGAACCCACATAGATTTAGTATTTTTAGTGTTTTTGTTTTGCTTGTGGGATTTTTGAAAGGAATGGAAGTTTTGGTTGGAAGTAGGCTTTTGGATGGATATAGGTGGTTGGGATTCTTGAGATGTAGAGGAGGATGCCTCATTTGCTTTGCTAGCTATTTGCTTAGGAACCCAAACCATTTTGCTTTTGGACTTTGCTCTTGGAGGTGTGGGCTTGGATATCTTTGTGAATGTTCTTTGCTTAGAAGATGGATGATTTAGAGACTTTTCACATCGATGCCCTAAGGCATGAGGGTCCTTAGGAGTTTTAGTTGGATTTTTGGCTTTATAGATAAAGGCATCCAAATGTTTATTTTGGAATCCCATGGGTTTGATGGAAGTAGGGTTGGTGGAATGATTGGAAGCTTTATGCTTAAACGATGTGTGCTTTTGTCGGTCATGATTAGGGATGTAATGATACTTATGAACAATAGGTATGTTAGGTGTTGGAAGCAGCGGTGGCAAGGTGGATGGAGGGATATTTGGAGTTGGTAAAAGTGGAGGCAAAGTGGATGGTGGAAGGTGTACGGTCACATGCTTTTGACATTTATAGGATGATGGAGATGAAATGGCTACATATGTTTTGGGTAGATGATGGGGGGTGTGATGGAAAGTGATAGGTTTAGTATGTATGAAGGGATTACCAACATCTTGGCCTTGTTTACCTTGGGGTGTGTATCCAAAGTCATATGAGCATGGAGGGATCTTGACATGGTTTGGCTCCAAAATACCTTGTTCATAAAGGCGTAGGCCTTTACCTTGGCAGTTCATGTTTTGGAGGATGCAATTGACTATGGGACTAGATGTGTTTTGGACACTAGACTTGAGTTTTTTATTGGATGGAGAAGCTAAAGTGGATAAAGGTCATTGTTGTCCTAAGGAAGAACACTCATGTATAAGGGTGGATAGACCAATAGGACATGATGGATTTGAAATGGGATCAATGATGGATGTGGAAGGGGGATCATTAGGATCTTGATTAGCATTATGTTCACTAAGATCCAAGTTATTTGTTTGATCTTTTATGCTTACTTGGGGGACAAGTGTCCCATCATGATAAGTGGATGTTTGCTCATTATGGATAGAGCTAGATGACAGATGACTAGGAGCAATGTGGATATCTTTCTCATGGATAGATATAGGATTATGGATAGGATCAAGATGCTCATGGATAGCTTCTTCATAGGTATCATCTTGATCATAAAGAAGGTACATGTTATGGATAGGTTGAATGAAAGCGTTGTGATCTTGAGTTAGACTAAAGCTTAATGTTTCCACATGTTTAGGATTAAATGCTTGACATACCTCTTGGGTTGCTTGAATGGAAGTATAAGGCTTTTGGATAGGCTCTTGGTCAACAACATGAGAACATGATGACTCTTGACTTGGATTAATGATAGAAGGTTTGCAAATAGGCTTGATAGATTGTAGGTCACATGATGGGCTTGAAGGGCTAAGAATGTTAATGGAGGGCTCTTGGATAGGCTCAAGGATAGGTGGACCACATGATGGGATTATGACCTTTGGAAGTTCTTTGGTAGGCTCATAAATGGGTGTTTGACATGGAGGTAGTTTATTCCTAGCTAGTAGCCAATGGATCACATCCTTCGCAAGGGTATGAGTGGATGGGAAGTATAATGGATGAGCAATAATAGTGGATGATGTTGTAGGCTTAGGAATAGGATTAGGTTGAGGGCTAATTAGATTGGGTGGATTAGGATTTGGACTAGATGGGGGTGACACATGGGATTGG
The DNA here is from genome assembly GCA_027924645.1 of Cunninghamia lanceolata. Taxonomy (NCBI): domain Eukaryota; kingdom Viridiplantae; phylum Streptophyta; class Pinopsida; order Cupressales; family Cupressaceae; genus Cunninghamia; species Cunninghamia lanceolata. The sequence goes on from BSBN01000892.1 coordinate 3,506,861, forward strand.
GATGATGTGGCATGTTTTCCCATTATAGGTAGGTACACTTTATAATCAATTGGAACAAATATTGGGCATTGATTTGTATTATGGCCTTTGGTCCTATGGTATGCACAATAATCATGTTCATCATATGGACTTTCTTCACATGGTTTGACTTCAGGAAGTTCAATGAGTTTTGCTTCAAGCATTCTTTGTAAAACTCTCTCAGCCATATCCTTTGGTGAAGGATTAGACTGACATGGTGATGAAGGTAATGAAGGGCTTGGTGATTTGGAAGGTTGATGGACCAATGGACTAGGAGTAGGATCACATGGTGGTGTTGGGGTAGGATTTGTTGGCTCATGTGTTGGCATGTGATTGGATGGTGGTGGCCACTCTAGATTGGTATCTCCCTTGTCAAAGGTTATTAGATCTGGCATAGGATAAATTGGGCTTTGATTTATGTACAAGGGACCACTTGGACTTGGATGTGCTTCTTGTTGTAAAGGTGGATTTAGATCTATCAATGGTGCTTGGTGGTCTTGTTGAAAAGGTGTACTTGGACTTACTTGATTTATGTACAAAGGACCATTGGGACTTGCATGTTGTTCTTGTGATATCACTTGATTACTTTTTGGATGGGCTTGGTAGTGCATCAGAATGTCAGCATGAGGGAATGGATAAGCTTGAGGTGGATGTTCATATGTTGATGTGATATTGACTTGGTGGATAGGTGGATTAAGTTGATAGGAGGTGGATGGATATGACATGTGGCTATGAGGTGGATTAGGTTGGTATGGAGTGGTTAAGGATTGTTGTACTTGTTGAGCTTGACTAGTGGCTAAAAGGTGTTGAACTTGGGTTACGAGGTTTTGCAGATGAGGTGATTGGCTTACGTGGGGTTGAGCTTTTTGGATGAAGAATTGTAATATTTCAATGGCATCTTGGTTTAGGGGTTGTGATCCTTGATAAAGATTTTGGAGGAATCTTTGGAATTTGATTTCTAGGTCCTCTAGTGTAGACATGTTGTCACCAAGTGTTTGTCTTAAGTCCTTTTAGCAAGTGCTTGTTTAGGGATTTGAATGATGATGTGGAAGTGATTTGGCTATGAAGGGTTGGATGATGACTAGGCTATGTTTGGAATGAAAGTGATTGGGTTTGAATGTTATTGGAAGAATGTGTAGGATGACTTGTCTTTATGTGTTTGGGTGTTTATAGCTTGATGTGGCAATATTCAAACAAATGATTATGTATATACACACATGAATCACTCACGTAAGACACATAAGCAAGTTATTAGTTTGGAATAATGTGATGTTGGTTAAGCAAGCACGTGAAGACAATTCAACAAGTCCTAGTTAAGGCAAGGCCACTATCACAAGGAGGTTCTAGTGAAAATCTGGGGGACCGGCACCCCACGAGCATCCAGCAAGCCACTTAAGACTTTAACTAACCCTACTAGGAGTTTTAATATACACAAAGGTACACCTCCTTTCGAGTTAGCACTGTATGATGAGCGCTAATACCGGTTAGACTTGGCTTTTGCCTTATCCTCTAATTTTTATAGCGGACCGGATGAAAGTACCGCTTGAGGTCATTCCCTTGGGGTGGATACCAAGGCAGGCCTCTCTAAGGCTAAACAAAAGCAACACAAGTAAATGTTTTTGATCTCCAAGTTTGTGTTGGGACGCGAGGAGAGAGCATACACATTTACTTGGTCACACTCGCATGGGGTTCATTAACCTTAGAAATTCCATGTGTGATCAAACAGTTCAAGCACTTATTTGTTTTAGATCCAAATCCAAATGTGATGAAAGACACTTGTTCATTTTATCCCAATTTCTCAATGATGTGATAGCAAACAATGTTCGTTTTAATCCCAAAGTCCAAATGTGTGATCAAACAAGATTAAGAGATGAAAGATTAGAATGAGTGCACCTGATACAATCACTTTCCAATTTGCTGTAGATGTTGATGCCAATGCTGCTCCAGCTCCTTAGATGCCCTTACAAGTCACCAATTCCAAAAAGAAACAAGTAAACTTGCAAAGAAGATGATTACATGAAAAAGATGAAATCTGAAAATTCTAATGAAAATGATTTGATACAGAAAAATAGATTGCATAAACAGAAAGTTCAGGAGATTCTAAGCAATTTGAAAAAAAGTTTCGCTGAAAAATGATCAAAATTGCTCAAGTTATGCTCAAATGAAGTTTGCAATGAACCTAAACTTTGACTGATAAAAAAGCCTGAAAAACAATACAGTCACCTGACAAAAGTGGTACAGTTGTGAAGCTTGTCCTCCCAGCTTTCCAACGAGTCCTTGTTTGTGTGATTTGGCCTCCGTATGTGAAAGTTATGCAAGTTTGAAAACAAATAGCTTCCTTTGGCATGCAGGAGGTACGGGTGAACCTTGGCGGTTAAGAAAAGTGCAGAGGTGATTTACTGTTAATCATAAGCAATCTCCTTTTAGCTATATGTGAACCCCTGCAGATTGAATGCGATCTGGAAAAGCACTAGATACGAGCAGTGTAGGCTTGTAAGCGATGCGAAAGATGCAGAGGCGATCTGTATCTTGCGACAGGCGAGATCTTGCAGATCAAATGCGACATGAAAAATACTAGATGCGGTTCCTGTAGGCTTATAAGCGATGAAGATATACCAGAAGCGACCAACTGTGGGCTGAAAGTGACCTGTATCTACAAAACACAGTCAAAACCCTATCCTGCAGAGGCGAGCAATGTCAATTCATAAGCGATTCATATCCGTTTAAAAGCGGCATCTTCAGATTCATAAGCGACGCGGTTATATCCTAAAGCGACCGGTTTCGGGTTAAAAGCGACCCGTCTGCAAAAAGAGAGTTAAAACACAGAAACCCTGTCTACACAGGCGATCAATGTTAACTCAAAAGCGATGCATATCAGGTCAAAAGCGGGCACTGTCAGTCCATAAGCAACACACATGACATCAAAAGCGACGACTGTTATTTTAAAAGTGATCCAAATTAATGCGGAAGCGATCACTGAGGCGATCACTGTTGGTTTAAAGGCGATCCAGAAAATGATAGATGCGGCTGATCTTAGTGCAGAAGCGACGTGGAGATGCAGAAAGCGACGGATTTTTGCTCAGAAGCGACTAGAATTAACCATAAGCACCTGCAAAATCTGATCTTCAAAGAAGCAACTCCCAAAAATGAAGTTAATCAAGGACGTGAGTCCCACCGGGTGTGCCAAATGTAGTTACGGTAAAATTGCAAATCAGGGCAAATGAATAAACAGCAATGATAAAACCCTAGCAATGCACAATGAAGCACAAGACAACATGAAAATCAAAATAACAAATGTAAATTCAAACCGATCTCCATGCTATGCTTGATTTATCTCCATTGTTCTTCTCCACCTCGCATGAGCATGCAAGATTTTGAAGGATTATTGTTGGAGGAATGTTGGGTGCTCATTTCTGCAGCATAACCTTAAGATGAAGATGATATGAGGATGATAGCTGAAGGATGCAAAGGCTCTATTGATATTTTGACAGCATGTGGATACTTGAGGATTAATGCATTATAGAAAATTTGGCAGAATGATGTTACTTGAGGCTCAATGCATTATAGAGAATTTGACAGAATAATGGTACTTGAAGCTCAATGCATGCTAGAAGATTTGGCAGAATAATGTTACTTGAAGTTCCATGCCTTGCTAATGGCTTATAAGGGGGTTGATTTATAGGAAAGGCTTGGTTCAAATGAATGGTTGAGATTAAAAAGCTAATTGATTGATGTGGACGGCTAGGATTGATTAGGTATTCCCACTCTTCAAGGGAGTTGTAGTCATTTGACAAGTGTCAAGGAGAATAGGGCTCATGTGTACATAAAAAGTACTACATATAAAAGATATTAAATAAAAGGCTGTAGTACCACTTATCTTTTTTAAATGAAAGAGGCACACATGTTGGCTTAATGATAAGATAAATTAATTAAATAAATAAAATTTATTTAATTAATTGGAAAGTCGGCTTATGATGAGAACTTAATTCAAATAAAATATTTGAATTAGTTGGGATATGAGTTGGATATTAATTAAATAAATAAAATTTATTTAATTAATTGGATAGTGGGATTAGGATATGATGTGGAAATTAATTAAATAAATAAAATTTATTTAATTAATTGGCTAAGTGGGATTATGCATGTGAAATTAATTAAATAAATAAAATTTATTTAATTAATTGGCTAAGTAGGATAAGGATGGGATTGAATGGGATTTTAATTAAATAAATAAAATTTATTTAATTAATTGGCTTAATGGGATAAGGATGGGATTAAGAGTGGGATTTAGGACAAAATGTTACATGATGTTTAGGATAATGTATTTGATAAGGTGTTGCTAGACATAGACAAATTTGGGACAATTTTAGGTGTCTACAGCAAGCAATCATTCAATCTTTGCATTGCAATAACTTGTGGTGTATTGGAAATTGTTCTTATGTCCTTTTCCTTATGCTATCTTATCTATTTGATCAAATTGCAGTGTGAGTTTGGATAATCTAGGAGATATTCTAAATTAAATTTTGGAGAATTTGTGCTGCAATAATTATCTTTGGGTTTGTGATTTTATGTTTTAGAGTAAAAGATATTGGAAAGACTTTGAGTTGCTACTATCTTTTATGATCATGTGCTTTTATCATAGTATTCGATGAAGACTTTGGGCTGCACCTTATCCTATTTGGTTCTAAATTTTAAATCAGCAAAAAGGAGCAATGATAGACATTTTTCTTTCGTGATTTTCTTCGTTATTTTGATTTGTATTGTGAAATTGCTATTTTAATTGTAAACATCATTTTTGAAAAAAGAGAAATGGATGATATGGATTCACCCTAAAGATTAGTGTTAGAATAGATAAGTTTGAAAATTGTTAGAAAAGGGAAACTTCCCTTGCTGATAGGAGAGAAATTTCTCATCATCGCTGTGGTGATATAACCATTTTGTCATTAGTTAGCTAAACAACAAAATATTCACCCAAACATTTTTTGGTGACTCCGCTGGGGAAGAATGCGCAACTTAGAGCCTCATGCTTTGAGTTGAAACATTTCATCCTCTTCCATTGTTTTAAGTTGTTTCCAAATCTTTGTTGAGTACATTGCATTCTGGTAGACTCACATTATACAAGAAGCAAGAGACCTCAAGGTATTATTGATCCTATATTTGAGTTAATTCAGAAAAATAACTTTGGTCTTTTGCCTCCACAACCTCGGCTTAAGCTAACTAGGAGTTTTCCTCCTACCACTACTAGGTCTCCAATACCGGGTGAATCTTCTAGCTCCAGTACTAACAAAGTTCTATCTATTTGAATCCCTCAAAGGTTTGTCATCCCACCTTTCAATCAGCGCATAATGATAGCTCAAGGTCTGTGGAGTAATACTTTTGGCCCTTTGAATTTAGCACCTCGATTGCATGAACTACCTCGTAGTTCAGGGAAGAATTTCCCTAAATTCTATGGTGATGGGAAAGTCTGGTGCAGGAGCACCTACCTGACAGCTGGTCTTGATAAGGCAGTTAGTTGTTTTAGGTCTTGTTTATGTTTCCAAGAAGGTCTGTTAAGACCAAATGCATGTAATAAGGTCATGCTGATCATGATAAGATCATGCTGACCAGGCTTTGCTATTTTTAGTTAGTTTGTTAAGACAGTTGTCATGATGTATGTTCGGTTGCATCTCCCAGCCGCTTGGAGAGAGTTCCCAGCCGCTTGGAGTCGGGTCAGTAGTACTCGAAGGCAAATCTATTTAAGCATGAGATCGGTCGATATTGCATATACAGAGAGAGATCATCGATTAGACTTTGCGAGAGTGAGGCAGAGAGAGAGAAACTGATCATTGTATTTGCATCTTTTGAAATCAAATAAAGGGTTCCTGTTTGTGTTAATCCTCTGTTGCATTCCATTGCTTGATCGATTTGCTGGTTTGGTGGCTGTATGGATTCACTGATCCATTCCACCGGTTGATTCATCTGATCGGTGGAATGGTCATGTACAGTAGGTTAGGTTGTAGTTTGTTTTCTGTTTGCATGCAGATGTGCAGGATCACCGTCGAGAGATGTTGAAGACCCTAGCATGGGCATGTGCTAGGTCAAGCTGATAAGATAGAGTCTGGAAGATCACCCTGAGAGAGGATCAGGTCGTCCCTGGAGGATCGGCGAAGTGAAATTTTGCTAAGGCTAAAAGTTCGTGAAGACGGCATCATCAGGATATTTCTGCAAATATCCTGCAGTCGCATTGGGCATCGTCATCCGGATGAGTGGAGGAGATCGACATGATGCAGTCGAGTGCATGAAGTAAAGGAGCATCGGGGTGATCATCATCAGGAGTTTCCGAGGAGTGCATCGGCATCAGGAAGAAGATCGGGTTGATCGCGGGCTGAAAAAGCTACGTTTGGCCAACAGCAGGATATGACGTCATCATCATCATGATATACGTCATCAGGACATTTCGGAGCAGCAGGATATTGAGAAACTACGGGTGACGTCATCGTCATCAGGATCTACGTCATTAGGATATCGGGTGACGTCAGCATCGAGGGGACGGTGCGAGGAGTTAAGGTTTTGTCATCATCAGGATAAATGGAAGGAACCGGATGTTCGTTATCCTGTTGATTATCATGATGTCGAATATCATGATGCTGAAGGTAGTGAAGATGGAGGTTGTCGCTGAAGTGAACAGTGGAGGTCAAGAGGATGTTCACGCTGGTTGAACATGATGATGCTGCCGAATATGATGATGCTGTCGATAATCGAGTAAGGTGATGCTGTTGACAGGCGAAAGTGCGAAGGCTTGTCTGCAGGAGGATATCGGTCGGCAGGTGAAATATGATGATGATGATGGGTTGCAGACATCCATGCTGTATTGTAAGGTTATAGTGTGGATGCCTCTGCATCATAGTGGTATCAGAGCTCAGCAAAAGGTCTGGGCTGTTGTGTGTTGATTCTGTCACCGAAAGGGCAGAGATAGAGCTGATTGTGTGTTGTGTGTTGATTGAGAGGTTGACAAAATGCCTCTGAAAGGTAGTGGGACTGCAAGGGAATTGTAAGAGATGAAGGAGAAACATGCCAGAGAGATGAGGAAAATGAAGGAGCTTGCTGAAGCACTTCAAGCCAGGCTTACAGCCCTGGAAAAGAACAAAAAGAGGGAAGTGGAAGACAGTGAGTCTGAAGAAGATGAAGATACTGTTGAAGAGTATGAAGAGGTAGCTGAAGATCTGGATGCTGAAGACCAGAAGTTTGTAAAACTGTTAAAGGCAGTGCAGAGTGATAAACCTAAGGTAAAGGTTGATGTTTCCAAGTATACTGGATGTTTGAATGAAGATGAGTTGCTGGATTGGATTGCTGCACTTGATAATCACTTTGAACGTGAAGATGTTGCTGAGGATCAGAAGGTAAAGATTGCAAAGACCAAGTTAGGAGGTCATGCTTTGGTCTGGTGGGATTATGTACAGTCTGAGAGAAGGAAACAAGGGAAGTCAAAGATCACTTCATGGGATAAGATGGTAGCAAGGATCAAAGGTAAATTCTTGCCTAGGGATTATGAAATCCAGATGTTTAAGAAGCTGCAATTTTTAAAGCAGAAGGAAAGGGATGTCAAGGCCTATACTGAGGAGTTTTATAAGTTGAGTATGAGATCTGGTCATCATGAGAATGAGGTAGAAAAGGTGGCTAGGCACTTGGCTGGTTTGAGATTTAACATACAGGATGAGTTAGTTTTAGCTAACCCTAAGAATGTGGAGGATTGTTATCAAATGGCAATCAGGATTGAAGAAAAGATGAATAGAGGACATGATAAGTCCATGAGAGGAAGAGGAAACCATAGGGGACGAGGAGCAGCCCCTACACAAAAGCAAACCATTGAGGGTCAAGAAGACACTGGTAAAGGACAGGGACAGTCTGATTTCAGGGGTGGATGGAAAGGTAATAGAGGAAGATTTGGAGGTGGTAGAGGTTCTACTACATTTTCAGGAAAATGTTACACCTGTGGTGAGTTTGGTCATCCATCCTTCAAATGTCCAGAAAACAAAGGTTCATCATCCAGAAATGATAGAGCTAATGACAAGAGAGTACAACTTGTACAAGAAGAGAAAGTAGAAGAAAGTGCACAGAGTTCAAACAGAGAGCCTGATAATTATGGATATCCAGAGAGTGGAGAATCATTGATGCTAAGGAGAATTAGTTTGCAGGCATCAAAGGATCTGATGCAAAGAAGAGCTCTTTTCAAGACCACATGCAAGAGCAAAGGTAAAGTATGTAAGGTTGTCATTGATACTGGTTCAACAGACAACATGGTATCTCAGGAAATGGTGAATAAACTGAATTTGGAAAGGATTCCACATCCACACCCTTACAAGGCATCTTGGGTGAGTGATAGTCAATCACTTTTTGTCTCTGAACAGGCATATGTGGATTTCCAGATTGGAGCATATCAGGATAGAATTTTGTGTGACATTTTGCCCATGGAATGTTGTCACCTACTGTTGGGTAGACCATGGCAATTTGATAGGAGGGTACTGTATGATGGGTATGCTAATACCTACACCATCAAGAAGGATGGGAAGACTATTAAGTTGATGCCATTGCAGGCAAAAGCTGCAGTACAGAAGGCAGCCCAAATCATTTTAATGGGAAAAAAGGAGTTTGTGCAGATGCCTAGAGGAGCAGGCATAAAGGCAGTTAAGGACACTGCAGGGAAAGGAGTTGTTACAGACAACAAGTTGAAGACAGTTTCAGTTGTGACTGACAGAGGTCAGCAGCAGGTGCAGAAACAGGGGTGCACACAGCAATCAGTTGAGAAGAATGACAAGGATGTTGTCATAGTTGGGACTATTGCTTGTCCTATAAGAGTTGACAGGAAGATAGAGTTGCACATTTCAGAAGTTCAAGAGGCAGTTCAGAAAGAGGTTCTGGTCAGACAACCTGACAAACACAAGGTATGTGAGAGAAAGGCCTACATTGACAGGCATGAGGATTTACTTGCCAGCAAGCAGGTTACAGTTCAGAAGTCTTGGAGCAGCCAAGAGCCAGCAGAGGACAAAGCTGGAACAGTTCAACATATTGCACAGGCAAAGTGTACAGGTGGAGGACTTCCACATACTAAACTCATGGGACATGAGTTCTTTTCTGTTGGGGAGTATGGTGCAGGAGCACCTACCTGACAGCTGGTCTTGATAAGGCAGTTAGTTGTTTTAGGTCTTGTTTATGTTTCCAAGAAGGTCTGTTAAGACCAAATGCATGTAATAAGGTCATGCTGATCATGATAAGATCATGCTGACCAGGCTTTGCTATTTTTAGTTAGTTTGTTAAGACAGTTGTCATGATGTATGTTCGGTTGGATCTCCCAGCCGCTTGGAGAGAGTTCCCAGCCGCTTGGAGTCGGGTCAGTAGTACTCGAAGGCAAATCTATTTAAGCATGAGATCGGTCGATATTGCATATACAGAGAGAGATCATCGATTAGACTTTGCGAGAGTGAGGCAGAGAGAGAGAAACTGATCATTGTATTTGCATCTTTTGAAATCAAATAAAGGGTTCTTGTTTGTGTTAATCCTCTGTTGCATTCCATTGCTTGATCGATTTGCTGGTTTGGTGGCTGTATGGATTCACTGATCCATTCCACCGGTTGATTCATCTGATCGGTGGAATGGTCATGTACAGTAGGTTAGGTTGTAGTTTGTTTTCTATTTGCATGCAGATGTGCAGGATCGCCGTCGAGAGATGTTGAAGACCCTAGCATGGGCATGTGCTAGGTCAAGCTGATAAGATAGAGTCTGGAAGATCACCCTGAGAGAGGATCGGGTCGTCCCTGGAGGATCAGCGAAGTGAAATTTCGCTAAGGCTAAAAGTTCGTGAAGACGGCATCATCAGGATATTTCTGCAAATATCCTGCAGTCGCATTGGGCATCGTCATCCGGATGAGTGGAGGAGATCGACATGATGCAGTCGAGTGCATGAAGTAAAGGAGCATCGAGGTGATCATCATCAGGAGTTGCCGAGGAGTGCATCGGCATCAGGAAGAAGATCGGGTTGATCGCGGGATGAAAAAGCTACGTTTGGCCAACAGCAGGATATGACGTCATCATCATCATGATATATGTCATCAGGACATTTCGGAGCAGCAGGATATTGAGAAACTGCGGGTGACGTCATCGTCATCAGGATCTACGTCATCAGGATATCAGGTGATGTCAGCATCGAGGGGACGGTGTGAGGAGTTAAGGTTTTGTCATCATCAGGATAAATGGAAGGAACCAGATGTTCGTTATCCTGTTGATTATCATGATGTCAAATATCATGATGCTGAAGGTAGTGAAGATGGAGGTTGTCGCTGAAGTGAACAGTGGATGTCAGGAGGATGTTCGCGTTGGTCGAACATGATGATGCTGCTGAATATGATGATGCTGTCGATAATCAAGTAAGGTGATGCTGTTGACAGGCGAAAGTGTGAAGGCTTGTCTGCAGGAGGATATCGGTCGGCAGGTGAAATGTGATGATGATGATGGGCTGCAGACATCCATGCTGTATTGTAAGGTTATAGTGTGGATGCCTCTGCATCAAAGTCCATCAGGATGAACACATTGTAGCATTTTGCATAGCTTGTGGTGTGCTTGGGGTGGAACATGAAGACGTAGCAGTAAGACTTTTTGTAGAAACATTGCAAGGTATTGCTGTAGATTGGTTTTACCACCTTCAAGCTCAAACCATCACTAGTTGGAATACTCTCAAAACCAAGTTTGAAGCCAGGTTCAAGCTTGCGGAAGATTCTCATGCCTTGTTAGCCCAGCTTACCTAGATGAAAAAACAACCACATGAGCCCATGCGAGATTTCATCGCCAAGTTCAACAAATTGACAAATAGGATTCTTGCAACCGCTCAACCAACGGTGGAGAATCTTTAATGTTTCTTCATCAATACTCAGCTTCCTGAGGTAAGCTTTATGTTAAGTCGGGTTGGCCCTGCTGATCTTCCCACAACTTAAATTTTGGCTATGGAGTTTCAAGATGATCTTATCCTTGTGGGTAAGATAAGAAAGATTAAAATAGAAATAGAGGTCAGCCCTCTACTGATAATCCTTCCAGGAGCACCATAGATCCTATGGTGCAAAAGTTTGCAAATGAGTTGCTAGCTTTGAAAAATAAAATGTCCCAAGGTATGTCTACCCCTTCTTATATAGATATAGCAAGGAGGACATTTCCCAACAATTCATACCAAGGCAATGCTGCCAAAAATCAACGGCAACAAAGTCATCTTCTGCCAACAAAGGGTAAGCTTGCCATTGAAGAAACACTAGTCAACTCGGTGGTTGGCTACTATGAAGCTTAACATGACAGTTCTTTCCAACCTACGTTGGATCAGTAGAATGGTGCTAATCTTTTTACAAAAGTAGAAGAAGAATTAGCTAGCGACTCTACCATTAGTTTTTTGAATTACCAAGATGAAGCTGAAAGAGAAGGAGAAGTATATGATGGAGCATATACTATTTTTACTAGGTCCCAAAATCAATCAAATCAATAAGTTGATAAAGGAAAGACAAGAGAGGAACCTCAACCTGTGATCTCAATTGCAAAACAAGGAACTATGTTGCCTTTTCAATCAAAGGACCCGATTGTTAATAAGCAAGTTCATCTAACAATCTTGTTTCTTTTACTTCTGTTCCTCAGACCAGTACTACCCCAAAAAAAATCCAGAATGATGGATTTCCTTTCTCTATATCTAGTTCATTTCAGCTATTTGACATAATAGATCATGCTAGGAAAACCAAAATCGAGATGTCTGAGGTTGAGTATTTACAAGCTAATCCTGAACAGTTTGATAGGTTAGCTAAATACGTTAAAAACAAGACTATCCCTATAGGGCAAAATTCTCCCAAATTTGTCCATGACTCCTCAAAGAATAAATCCACCCAAAATAATATTCTCACTACTCCCCTTGTTGCCCCAAGGAAAATAGAACCTTTCTATGTTTCTTTATTGGTAAATGGTCGCAAGTTAATCGATTGTATAATAGACTTGGGCACTTCTAATAATGTCATGCCCGCCAAGGTGGTGGATGCTCTTGGTTTCACTTTAACTAAGACCTTTGGGATATGTTTCTCAATGGAAAATAAGCAAGTGTCATTATTAGGTCAAATCAAGGATGCCCAATTTGCATTTGTAGCCTTTCCAGATAAGAGGATTAAAATGACTGTCCTAGTGGTTGATGTTCTAGCTTCTTATGGTATTTTGGTTGGGCACAATTTTTGTAAAGATGTGTGTGGAGAACTAAACATGGACCTATTCGAGGCAAGGATACCTATTAAAGGTGTCATGCAAAATTTGCTTCTTGAGAAGGAGGCAAAATATATCGTTACCCAAACTGAAAATCCAAAAGCCCAAATTTTGTTTGAGTCTTTAGGAATGGGTAATTATTTCTTATCTACTGAAGATACTTCAATTTCATTAGATGAGAGTTCAGATATTTCAAATGTAGAATCAGAGGATACTTCTAGTAAATCAGATGAAACTTTAGATGAGACCATAGTGATGCCAGATTCTTCTCTTTCTGACAAAGAAGAATCTACTAGTTGTAGAAACATCAAAGTGGTAAATTCAAATGATGTTTGGGTTTTAGAATTTGATGGTAGTTGTTCTTCCACCAGTTCTAGAGCTAGAATAGTTTTGATATCTCCACAAGGTGATATATTTCCTTTCTCTTATAAGCTACAGTTCAACAATACTAATAACACCACTGAATAAAAGTCATTATTGCTCAGAATGGAGGCTGCTCGTGTTAAAGATATTAAGAATCTTCACGCACAAGGTGATGCTGAACTTGTGGTTTTCCAAGTGAGAAATCTATATCAGACCAAAAATGAAAGGATGAGACATTACCACAACCGTGTCTAGGATTGCATTGAAGGGTTTAATTCATTTGACATCTCTACAGTACCGAGAGAGTTTAATGATTGTGTTGATTGATTGGCTATGTCTGCCACTCTCATCGTACCTCATAAGGACTTCAAAGGTAACAAGTACACAATTGAGTTTGTTTTCTAACCAAGTGTGCTAGACAATGCTAACCATTGGCAGGTCTTCAATGGTGACAATCAGATCATAGCTTTCTTAGAAAAGATAGATAACTTTGATGAGCTTTATTTTGATGGTAGTGATTCTCCACCATGTGAATATGTTTCTAAAATAGATTCACAGACTGGTGAGGAGATTCTTTAGCTAAAAGGAAATAAGATTCTAAAAGGTTTGGTGTCTTTAGGAAAGTTATTTGATAAGCATAATAGATATATCAAATAGTAGCAACAACTTGATTCAAGTTCATCCATGGAATTCAAACAAGTAAATTTGTGTTCTGAAGCAGACCCTAAAATGGTTAACATTGGGAAGTGTTGCACAGCTGATGAGAAATTCAAATTCACTACACTTCTTTTCCATTACATTGATGTTCTAGCATATTCATATGATGATCTTAAGTCTTTCAGACCTAAGGAGATTCAACATTAGATTCCTCTCAAGGATGGATTGATTCCTCATGAGTAAAAGCAGAGGCAGTATAATCCCAAGATATCAGGTACTATTCTATCTGAAATCTAGAAAATGTTGAATGCAAGGATAATTTTTCCTATCCATCATTCTACTTGGATTGCAAATATTGTTCATATGAGAAAGAAGAATGGAGAAATCCATGTATGTGTTGACTTCAAAAATCTCAACCAGTCTTCTTTAAAAGATAACTACCCCTTTCTTATTATGGACCAAGTGTTACAAACTATAACTAGTTCAGAGATGCTATCTATGTTAGATGGTTTTTTAGGCTATAATCAAGTAGAGGTCAGCAAAACAGATCAATATAAGACTGCTTTCACAACACCTTGGGGCACATTTGCTTACCGCAAGATGCAGTTTGGTTTGATCAATGCTAGCGCTACTTTCTAAAGAGTAATGGACCTTGCTTTCAGAGATGAGATAGGGAAATTCATTGTGGTGTACCTTGATGACTTGACTATTTTTTTCTAAACAATATCAAGATCATGCCTATCATTTTTTATAGGTTCTAGAATGGTGTTGATAAAATAGTATTTCTCTTAATCCTAAGAAATTAGTTTTTGGGGTTACAGAGGGTAAGCTTCTCAGTCACATTGTGTCTAGAGAAGGTGCTAAGATTGACTTAGAAAGAGTCAAGTCTATCCAAAGTCTTACTTTTCCTGCTAGTAAGACTGTAGTTCATTCTTTCTTTGGAAAGGTGAATTTTATGTGGAGGTTCATTCCAGAATTTGCAGACAAAACATGTCACATTGTCAACATGATGAAGGGTAAGACTACTTTCCATTGGAGTACAGAAGGAAAACTAGAATTTGAGGACATTAAGAGAGCCATAGCTCATGCTCTGGTTCTAGTTTGTCCTAATTATACTAAAGACTTCATAATGTACAGTTATGGTTCTGACCATACACTTTCAGCCATTCTTGTTCAGTTGAATGAGGAAGGTGTGGAATCTCCTATTTCATTTATGAGCTATCCTCTGAAGGCTCATGAATTGAAATACTCAAATATGGAGAAAAATACTTATACCATGGTCAAGGCAGTAAAGCATTTCTGGTTTTATATTTTGAATTCACATACTATTGTTTTGGTATCAGATACAATAGTGAAGTCTATCCTAACACAACAAGAGTTTGGGACCAAAAAAGGCAATTGGATTTCCAAAATTCAAGAGTTTGATCTTGATATCAAGCCTACCAAGCTTGTGCATGACAGAAGTTTGTGTCAGCTGATTGCTGGCAACATCCCAAAAGAAATAGGTGATGAAGAGCAAGAGGTTGAGGCTATGCCAACTATTCTCTTTGTTACTACTACAGATGAGTGGTATTCGAATATCACTCATTTTCTTACCTATGGTGAGTGTCCTTCTCATTTATCTTGTAAAGAGAAGTGAACTATCAAATTAAAGGCTATGAACTATGTCTTGTGGGATAATGGTTTGTATAAAAGAAGCCTTGATGGAGTTTTTCTTTGTTGTGTGGGTAGAGCACAACAAAGCAGACTTTTGGAGTCTTTTCACAATTTCACTTGTAGATGAGATTTTTCTGCACCTATGACAGCTCATAAAATTTTGTGGGCTAGGTACTATTGGCCCACATTGTTTCAGGATGCGTATAACTAGGTATGTAGATGTGAGTTATGTCAGCAATTTGTTGGAAGGCCTAAGTTGGATGTACTACCTCTCAAACCAATTGTAATTGAAGAACCTTTTCAGCAATGGGCCATTGACTTGATTGGTGCTGTGAACCCACCGTCGAGTGTGGGACACAATTTTGTTCTCACTACAACTGATTACTTCATGAAGTGGGTGGAGGCCATTCCAGTTAAGCATGCTAATTCTGAAGTGGTATGTAATTTTCTTAAGGAAAATATTATTTCCTAGTTTGGAGTTCCAAACAAAATTGTAGTAGACAATGCTACTTGTTTCTCTTCCAACAAGATCACTAGTTTTTTCTATGAACATGGGATTATCCTTTCTAATTCTTCAAACTATTATCCGCAAGGAAATGGTTAGGCATAATCTAGTCACAAAAATTTGGTTACGATTATGGATAGATAGGATTACCCCCAAAAGAGTGATAGGCATGTCACCATTTCAATTTCTATATGGTTTGAATTTAGAGATACCTATTACCTTGGAGTTTCCAACATTAAAGTTGGTGAAGGCAATAGAAGATAGAACTTTTGAAAGTTCTATTGACAAAAGGATATTGTACCTCACTGGACTTGAAGAACAGTAGGCTATGGTAATAGACCATATTGCTAAACATCAAAGTCAGGTAAAGAAGCTCTTTGACAAGAAGGCAAAGGCTCATGAGTTTCAAATTGGAGATCAAGTCTTGTTATGGGACAAGAGGAGAGAACCAAAAGGAATGCATAGGAAGTTTGATTCCCTATGGAGAGGCTCATTCATCATTCATCAACTTTGTGGTGAAAATAGCTTCTTGTTGGAGTATCTTGATGGAACACCATTCTTGCTACCTCATAGTGGACAACATCTGAAACACTTCAATCCTTGAAGTATCAGATAAGTTCATTTATACATTTGTATAGTTTTTATGTTTTTATTTTTTGTTTTCGTTTAGTCTTTTGTGTATTTTTCTTTTTGATAGCTTGACTCTATAGGCCAATGGCATGGATGAAGTTACTTAGAGATTGGATTCTTCTCCCTTTGATCATTTCAAAGAATGATCGAAGAAAGTTCCCTAGTCAAAGCTAGGTGTTGTTCTCAAAATTAGCTACGCTTGTTTTTGTAGACAACCCCTACAAAACTTGTCCTTTTCTTAGCCTACACTCTAAGTTTGCAAATCGAGACAAGTTTTGTTGGCCTTGTGCAAAGTCATCTAACACTATAGAATAGCTTGTGACATTCCCCTAAGCTGATTTCTTGAGATTTGTGAAAATCAATTAGGTTGCAAGCTTGTCAAAATATCATTTTTAATTGTTTGAAGGTGTTAGAAAATTTTTAAGTCCTCATGTGTAGAGTCGGTCAAAACACCACTCTTACATGTTTTTAAGTCTTCATGTGCAATATCGGTCATACATACCACTCTTGCATATCCTTAATGTTTTAATGTGCAATGTCGGCCAAAATTGCTACTTATACATACTAGTCTTGTTTCTTTATTAACATGCAAGAGCGGTTAAATCCGCCGCCCATGCATGCCCCTTGTCAAATTTTGCATATGTATAAGTGGTCATATTCTCCACTCATACATGTTGAACCTTCATGTGTAGGAGCGGTCATTTTGACCGACCAAGCATATCTCCACAAAATCTTTGAACTATGGTGGCATTAATGCCACTCGTGTTGGCATTAATGTTTTCGATTTAAACCTTTTTAAATCATTTTAAGTTGTTTTGTTTTGTTCATTTCTTATTTTCAAACCTTTTAATCGATTGGTGAATCCTTCTTGAGATCATTTAATCATGTCAACTACTCAATTCAATTGGATTTTGACTTCGTGAAAGTGTTTAGGTTTTGGTTGGCTTTTCCAAGTAAGCCATTATTTTTTCTTTCCTTTCTTTTCTTTCCTTTCATTTCTATTTCTTTTAAAGCTTAGCTGTAAATAATTGTTTGTATTTCCTATATATGTTATTATTTTTATTTACGAGTCGTTGTTTCTTGGTTTATGTCTTTGTGAGTTGTCTTCATCGAAACCCTAGTTTTAAGTCCTAGTTTTTTGTTGTTTTTGTTTTTCTTTAAGGATTTCTATCAGATTTTCCAAGTTTCCTTGCATTACTAGGAAGATTTTCATGTTATATCTCACTTAATAGTAGAAACAGTCACTATTTAAAAAAACTTAGAAAATCCCTTACATGCCTCAGCAGTCATATCTACCACCCAAAGATCAAAACTTCAATTTTTCCTGTATAAGTAGAAGTAGTTAAAACTACCGCTTATGCACTTGAAATTTTTTACACTTATGTGTAAAGGTGGTGAAATTGACCACCCTTACATGTAGAAAACTTACAAACTTCCACATGTATGCAATGTCGGCAAATTTTTCCAATTTTACAAAATCTTATATATCCCCTATGTGTAAGTAGGTATTTCCACCGCTTAGACATGTATGCAAACTTGTTTTTCTACCCTCATGTAAGGGCGGTCAAATTGATTGCCCTACATCAAACTTGAATATCTTACCTCATACATGTAAAGGTGGCCCTTTTTGCCAACCATGCATGTTGAATGACTTGTCCCTTATGTAGGAGCGGTCATTTGACCACCCATGCATATTTTCCTGAATTTTTCCTTAACACTACAAAAATTTGCCTTTCAAAGTTTATTAGCCCACTTTCACCTTTTTCCTTGATTTACGCGCTCTCGAGCCCTTCAACGCACACTGTTGTGTTCATGATCATCAACTCACAGTTGTAGACACCTAAAAATGTCTTTTACCATCCAACTGACTCCTAACATCCCTAAACACATCAATTTCCCTTCTAACCAATTAATTAAATTTTTATTTAATTAATTATCCCTCCATTTCCTAAATTCATATCATTCTATCTCCAAAATTGAATTAATTTCATTAATTCAATAGTCCAAACCTTAGCCAATTGATTTAATAAATATGCAATATTTATTTAATCAATTTTCCCCTTTTCACTAAATCCAATTAATTAGCTAAACCATGTTTGACTAATTAATTCAGCCTATTAATTGACCTATCCCTACCCTAGACAATTAAATAGCTATTATTTAATTGCCTACCCTAGCCTACCTCATCCTAGCCCTAGGATTAATTAAACAAAACCTATGTTTAATTAATCCTAACCTCTCATTTGGGTGGTCAAACCTAGTTTAACACCCTTCCCCACATCATCCAAATAAAAAATTGAAATAAATCCACATAAGTCAATTTTATATTTAAAATCCCACATCACAATTAATTCTTCTTACAACCCCTTACCTCACCCATACTCATTTATTTCCACTTATCCCCGAATGAATTTTTAGTTTATTTTACATTCCCCATATGAATCTTTAATTCAAAAATAATCATTCACCCCCATGCTCATTTAATTCCTCCTTTCCCCAAAATGAATAAAAGATTCACTTTTATTCATAGCCCTCCATTCCTCCAAGATCTAATCTAGGCCCTCCACATCACTTTTATCCTCCACCATTGATCTCCCAAATCAATCTCCACCCTTGGATCAAAATCCCTTCCAAAAATCTATAAATACATCTCTCAACCCATTTGAGGATCCAACTTTCAAGTAATGTTACCATGTCCAAATATCCATTGAGCTAGAATCATGAGTTGCATAATTAGGATAGCATTTCACATTTTATTCACTTATCTAGGGAATATCATGTCTTAGGAGCTTTTTGGGTGCATAGTTTCCTCTTCCCTTGATGAGATTGGGTCTACATGTGAAGGTATAACTTTGTGTGTTTATGCATTTTGTTAGTATTTCAACTTCATTTGTTATCCTAATCTACAACAGTAACCCGAATTTACCCATTTTTCCCCTAACTGGGAGATCATGGATTTTTGTAGTTTTTAACAAACATTTGGGTAGATGTTGTTTCCAGTTTTCCTCACAGAGCTGATATCAGAGTTGTCCCCATCAAAAGCTAAGATCATGAAGTACAAATAAAAAAGGGACTTCCCTGTCACTTCAATGTAGTCTAATGTTGATGAGATCAGGGATACAGAGATAGGACATGTGGATATGGAAGAGTTCGTGGATAGAACCAAACAGACAAATCCTTCTAGACACGTAGAAGATTATCAACAGCAACATTCACTTGGTTGCCTCTTTTCCTATTGCTGCCCATAATCCTAAGTTAGTTCTTTAGATAGCCAGTCACTATAATAGGGATACTAGGAATGTGTCTAATTCTTAACAGAATGTGATCATGAGACTGGATGCAAAATTTCTTGACAAAATCTTCATGTGTCCTTCTATTGAAAATATGGGAAAAAAGATTATGATGAAGATGTGGAAGCCTCAAGGAAGTACATAAATAGTAAGTGGTTGAAGATTCCTTGGAGTAATTTGATGAGATGGCTGAAAGATCTCTCGAGGAGTGACTTTGTTGAGGAGGTATGTGACTTGATTACACTGTTGAGTCATATCAGAGGTCTCCCTTCTTCATCCAAGTTTAAGGAATGGATGTACATGTCCATCAAGGTGATTGTCAGGGGTACACAACAAATCTTTTGGGGAGAATAGATCAGTAATGCTTTACAAGAGCAATTGGTGAGAGTCAACACCACCTTCAAGTTTTATATGACTTCATATCTGGTGTATGCTGATGTGAGTATGAGGAGTTTTCTTAGTCTCACTCAGGTTGGTGATAGGAGATTGGTTCTCCTGTATGAGTACTATCCTCAAATCACTCTAAAAGGATCAATCCATTATTTTCATAGGGTTAATGATGCTTTCTTTTCAGTGCATATGTGTTTGTGGGATAATGAGCTTGTTCAAAAAAGAGTTTTAGATGAAGCTTGGCAAGTGGTGAAATCTTTTGGTTGTTTGTTCTTACAATTTCCAACTTTCACATATCTTAGAGTGGGATATTATCCTGGTTATCCATATATACTTTCATGGTATCCCAGTGATAGGATTGTTCTCATGGAATTATATAGGTAGCTGATTGTGGTACACAATAAACAAATGGAGCTGAAAAAGTTAGGAATTAAGTTTCCTGTAGAAATTGGAAGGTACTCAGTCTAGTCAGCTACCAAGGCTAAAATAGTTGAATCTAAAATGTAACTGGTCAGAATGAAGACTTTCAGGAAAAGAGATTGTTTTGATTTTAGGAGGGTACAGGATAAATCAAAAGAAAGTCAACTTTCCACATGCCAATGGTTGAAGATATTTGGGTCGATCTCAGGACACAAAATGAGATCAGGAAACTAGATTTTTGCAGACTTCATTTGAGTCAGATTAAAGAGCTGGGCCTTACAGACATTCCAAAAGGAATGGAAGATGATGGGAATGTCTTAGATCTCAAATACAATACTGAGAACATTGAGGCCTCACCTCTTCCAGAGGTCAAATGGTTAGTTAAAGAGGAGACTTCAATAAGGAAAAGGTTTCAACCAATCCTGGCTGATACAAATGTATGGTTAGAAAGCAAAGGAATTAGTCTGAAAGAATTCCTTACTAGGTCAGAGACCGAAGTTCAAGAGCAAATAGGCAAAAAGGTGGAAAACTAGACCAAGAACAAAAGTGACACTCCCTCCTCTTCTAAAGTACATAAGCCAATAATCAACTTTGTATCTAAGGGAGGTAAGAAGAAAGAGGTTGTAGGAACCTCTAATGTCACTGAATCAGGTGCCGAGGACACAAATATTGAGCAAATGGAAGTTTAAAATATTAAAACTTAAAAGCAAAATATTGAGAAATTGAAAGATGCCCAACAAGCAGAAATGTCTAAAAAGTCTGATGAGGAAGGTGAAACAGAACAAGGCAAAGAAGAGAATGTAGAATAGGAACAACTTGGTGACTCACAACTTTCCCCATAGAAGGATCTCCATTAGAATCCCAAGTTTTTATGCCTCTACATCATGTTCCTGTTTCTGGTAGTTTTCCTACAGTTTCAAATGCTCCTATTTCACCTATTCTGATTGTTTCTTCTGATAATACCCCTCCATCATTAAGAACAAGTTTTGGGACCATGTTTGATTCCTCTGGTTCCATTCCAAGTTTATCTTCCCCATCTTTTGATATTGGTAAACAATCTATTTTGGAACATCTTCTGGATGGTTCATAGAAAGTTGTTGACACAGGTTTAATTTTTATCAACACTAGTCCTATTGTTACCATAATAGGTGTGAGCATGGATCTAGCAAAATAGGTAATCTATTCTTCTCTAAATGTTGGTGCTTCTATACTTCCTTCATGGTTGTCTGCATATACTCCTAAGAGAAAGAAGCAAGCAATTTCACCAAATGAAATTGATATTGAGAAGCTATTGCCTGTTAAATCAAAGACTCGACAGAAGAAGCCCAAGATTGTTTCCAGGCTCATTAATGAAAAAGGAATTAGATATGCAAAAATTTCCAAGCCACCAGAGGATGCTACTATTGACAATTTTGATATGAATGATAATGTTGTCTCAAGAGTTGAGCTAGGTAAGCTAACTCATGAAGGTATTAAGGTAGACTTTTAAACTACTGCCAGTACCCTGCTTGAGAAATATGACAAGGTTAAGAAGGAGAAAGAATAGTATAAAGCAAAAGCAAAACAACTTGTCGTTGTTCTTCAAAAAATAGTAAAATCATCTAAGATTATGGAACCTATGGCAGTAATGGTAGAAGATCCTTTGATCCAAGAGGTGGAAAAAGCTCAAGCCAGAGGGAGAGTAGTTGGTGATATTGTGGAGCGGTTGCTGGCACAAGGAAGAGTTATGTTAAAGACCACCGTAGAAAGAAAGGAAAAGATGGACAAAGTAAAAGGTGAGCTTTATGACATTGTAGACTTACTTTCTCAAGAACTGCAGGATTAGGAAGAAAGCTTAGAGGAGTGGTAAGAGATGAAGAAGATTAAGATAAAGAATCTGATAGCCATTGGGGTCATCTCAAACCAGGAGTCTTTTATTAAGACTAAGGAATCTCTTATTCACCTCATCAATATAATAAAAGGCTTACTTGATGACTTCTACCTAGTGCGTGAAAACAATGAAAATAGTAATGTCTCACTTCAACACAGGTTGGAGGGCCTTCCATGCACTCTGATAGGTGAAGGTCACAAGTTTCTCTTAGCAGAAGAAATGATAGATGCTTTTGATAAGATGGTGCAATATAAATTTGAAGATGAAGTGCCTACAGTTGTCTCGATGGATAGCCTTTATAATCATCATTCAAATTTTGAGAATCTAAAGGATAATCTTAACAAGCATGAGAAAGTGATAAAGGTCGTGAGAGATGTGGTTGTCAGGGCTTGCACTATATTAGAGAATACAGCCAAGCCAGATGTGTGTGAAATGGTAGCGGTGCAAACCATATATCAGAACTTTTTGAAGAAGAATGATGGGGGCAGATGAAGTTCCTTTTCAATACCTTAGTTTATATATGTAATTTAAATTTTGTTATGGACATACTCACATGTAATTTTCCAAAATGTAATTACATATGAAGCAAAATAAGTCATAAGTCAAATAGGACTCTTTTGTTTGAATAAGTCAAATTGTTAAGATTTCCCTATTTTTGGTCTAGGCTCCTCCATATAAATAAAGAAAGTCTCTATTGTATCTGATATCTTTTAGTTATTGAAGCGAAACTTTGCCAAATTGAAGAGCATTTTGAGACTTTGTGTTCAAATTATAAATCATATTTTATCAAAGTGAATAGAAAAGCAAGCAATCATTCAATCTTTGCATTGGAATAACTTGTGGTGTATTGTAAATTGTTCTTATGTCCTTTTCCTTATGCTATCTTATCTATTTGATCAAATTGTAGTGCGAGTTTGGATAATCTAGGAGATATTCTAAAGTTAATTTTGGAGACTTTGTGCTGCAATAATTATCTTTGGGTTTGTGATTTTATGTTTTGGACTAAAGGATATTGGAAAGACTTTGAGCTACTGCTATCTTTTATGATTGTGTGCTTTTATCATAGTATTCGGTGAAGACTTTGGGCTGCACCTTATCCTATTCGGTTCTAAATTTTTAATCAGCAAAAAGGAGCAACAATAGACTTTGTGCTTTCGTGAGTTTCTTGGTTATTTTGATTTGTATTGTGAAATTGCTATTTTAAATTTTAAACATCGTTTCTAAAAATAGAGAAATAGATGATATGGATTCACCCTAAAGATTAGTGTTAGAATAGATAAGTTTGAAAGTTGTTAGAAAAGGGAACCTCCCCTTCCTGAGAGGAGAGAAATTTCTCATCATAGCTGTGGTGATATAACCATTTTCTCTTTAGTTAGCTAAATGACAAAATATTCACCCAACACATCATCTATACATTTTAAATGTTTCTTATATTTTCTTGCAAATTATTATGTGCCTTAGCACATCTACCAAATGCATTAGCCAATCTTTTACTATTCACTTACTCTGTTATCTTTAGCCTAGCTTCCTTCTCAAGGTAAGGTAAATGAGCCTTGAAAGACACCATAAATTTCATTTACTGAGTAAGAGGCAAGGTGGGACCTCTCTTTACCTCAAGTAATTCCTGCTATATTAACTTGATTGCCTCTTCTAATAGCTCATCTCCTTCAATTTATTGTTTTGAAATTTCTTGTCTTGTTGAGGACTGAAGTATATCTCCCAATTACAGCTTGTGGAGTGGAGATATAGTGGACAAGTTAACTTGTCCATCTAACACAACCAAATGGAAAAGTTGCAGAGTAACTACTAGTTGTATTTACATTTGTTGGGAAAAAAAATTCTTTAATGGAATTATTAGTAAATTGTGCTTTTCAGCCTAATCGGGTCAACCTAGAACAACTCTAAGATTTACTATTTTGAAGAAGCAAATAATTTCAAGGAGAAAGGAAAGCTAGTCTTTGTGTTGTAGATTATGTTGTAGGTTGTTTCCATTGTTCATTGTTTACAGTTGATACATTATTAAATGAAAAAAGGTACACAAATATTGCTAAATCCATTCATGATTATGAACATTTGTATCATGTAATCATTTTCAGTTTATATTTATGCAATTAATTCACAAAGAAGAAGAGGCTAATCCCCCTCCATATTTTCATATCATCATCAAGAGAGGCTAATCACCCTCCATGTTTTCTCTAACTTGTTTTTTTATTATGCAGGTATAGGTATTTGAAGACCAATCATTAATGACATAATTTAAGACTATCATTGCAAGTCAAAGGATGAGCCATGATGAATAATCAAATCTCAAAATGCAGGAACAGTCAGGCATCAAGGACAGTAGTTATAACTGTAAAGTGCTAGTGCTAGGACAATCTTGAAGGTATAGTGTATGCAAGACTAGCAACAATGGATAATCAAAGAGTTTTGACAGAAAAAGGATAGTCAAAAAGTATACACCTCATGGATGTCAATGTGTAAAAGTATAGATGAAGGTAAGAGACACTCTGTAGATAGTTAGCAAGCTTTAGGAACAACCATACCTTGTTCACAACAAGAAGTACCAAGTAGAAATCACATCAGTAGCACAACATAGACAGTCTAAGCATGCTTATTATAGTATATATCAATGAATAGTTAATGTATAATGGAGCAATCATGTTAAAAGACTAGACAAGTAACAGTCACAACATGAATGGTCTATTGGAAAGAGGCACTACTTAGGATTGATAGGTGTTTTCATTGATGGAAACTAAGATCATCCCAATCATCTGTATAACAAAATTTGTTCATACCGGAAGTCAGATTTAGAATTTGTCTAAGTCTAGGTAGTTAGGAATCGAGCAGTAATAGGTTCTAGTATTTTGGTCCGGATCTCTCTGGTGGAAAGTCATGATTAGCTATGGATCTAGAGGAGTTAGATGCATCATCAAGACAGTCTAAATCTATATTTTTGTTATCCTATGATGAAGGATTAAAAAGATATTAGCGTCTAAGTATTGGGTTCTAGATTGACAGAGCAGACAGAAGAAGAACAAGCCAACCTTGAAGAAGATCCTGATTCCAGATGTATGGAAGTTGTTTGTTGGACAAATGGTGATGATCAGTGATAGTGGCTAACATGAGTGATGATTTTCAAGAGCAAGTTTTGGTTCGCACCTTAAGTTATGCATAGATATAGCTGACAAAGAAGAGAATTCATAAAAGTTCTTAAGTGTTGTTGTAGCCAACTAACAAGTGATTACAAATCAAGAATAGGATATTGTTGCAACTATGGGCCTAACTGGTGTTGTCATTAATGTCAACATACTCCTATTGCATTAATGTCAAGGATTGGATGAGTTGTGTGCTAAGGATATTGAGAAAATTAGTCCTATCAGAAACATAGAAGCTCAGTTAAGACAGTGAAGCTCTATGAAGTGAAGATCCTAGTTATATGAAAATCAGAGAGTGTGCATCAAAGGGTTTGTAGATCTATTTCTGAAGATGATCCAATTAAGATTTGAAAGGTCTGCATGAAAATATGGAGGCATTATGGCCATGAGAGTAAAACTAATTCTGGCAACTGTTTAGAGGTGACAGAGTGACACAATTAGGTCTGGTGAGATCCAGAAATACAATATCATGTTCTATGGATCTAATGGCATGTTTGGGAGGCTAATGTGAATTGACAACTCAATTGGTTCATGGTTTGGAGGTCCACAAGAAATCCTTCTAATATGATAGTGATGGGCGACTGTGTTCTTGAGGTTCTGGATGAAGATACAAATGATTATAGTAAGCAAAAGTGGTGCAGATGTTTCTAGTGATTCAAGCAAGCTTGTGGGGGTCTCTAGATTGTGTCCATTTTGTGTTGGTGGTCCACATTGAAGTTTGAGCTCGTAATTGAAGATTTACCTTCCAATGATGGTGTTCTTCCTAGTCTTGGACGATCAGATGTTTTGTACATGTTACGGATGATCTTGAAGTTGTTTTGAGAAGCATGGCGTATTCCTCTAAGAAGATTGAAGTCCCAGCTATGTGTGGCTGATAGTGTAGTAATGCACATGAAGTTTTGTAATAAGTCAAGTTGTATTTTTGTATCTATTATGTAATAAAATAAGTGTATGTTGTATTGACTTTGATGATCATTCCAAAGTTGATGTCATGTATAAATAAGAATTGTGAAGTCATTCAAAAGTATCCTTAATGATGACAAGGAGGTGATAGTGAAGAGGAGCAAAAACAGAGCAGGGGTGTTGAGCTTAAATGGAACTGACTCAAGCATAGTGAAGATGCTAATCTCCAGTTCAAGTATGTAATATTTATAGTCTTACGTAGACAGTTTGTCTCCTATAGGTAGTGGGCCTCTTGTGAGTAGTGTGCTCAGGCAGTGAGCCCTAATTGGCAAGTGCCATTTTATTCTTCTTATTCTTTTAACAGAGAATACAATCTTGGGTTAGTCACCCCATGGTTTTTCCCTTAACTGGGTTTTCCACATTAAAATCTTAGTGTTGTATGTGTTGGATTTGTTTTTGCTCTTGAATTCATGTATTATGCTTCATGATTGAATCTTTGATATGCTATTGAAATATAAGAAGGTTTAAAGTATATAAGGAATAGAAGTTTGATGACAACTAATTCACCCCCCCTCTCAGTTGTCTTTCCTAAATCCAACAATTATTATCAAATCCAATTTCCTATAGAAGAAGCTTAACCACTTGAGGAGATTCATGATGTCGACCTACAAGAAGGACAGTCCAAGGTTTGATGGAACAAACTTTACTGCATGGAAGAGCCGCATGGAATGTCACTTACAATGCATGGGAGATCAGTATTGGAGCATAACCTCAACTAAATATGTTCCCCCAAGGAATGGTCCAACAACTATAGATGAAGTTAGAGATGTGGACAATAATCTTCGATCTAAGGAAGCCCTATTAAGTGCCTTATTTGATTCAGAGCTAACAAATGTTATGGGATTGAAGACTGCTTAAGAGATTTGGACAAAGCTAGAAAATCTTTATGAAGGAGACAAATATGTTAAGTGTGCCAAGATGCAAAGTTTGAAAGGAAAGTTTGAAAACTTGAAGATGAGCGAAGATGAGAATATCACTTTATATATGACAAAAGTAAATGAGCTTGTATGTGGCATTAGATGTGTTGGTGGAATATTAGATGAAGAAGAGATTGTTGCCAAAGTTCTCAGATCTTTACCTCCTGTTTATAAACACAAAGTTTCTGCCATTGAGGAAATCAGATCTTTAACAACTATTACAAAGGATCAACTGGTTGGTAAGATATCTACATTTGAGTTGACTGAGTTTCATGATGCACTTCCCAAGACTAAACCTGCCTTTAAAGCTAGTGCCTCTACAAAAGGTAAATAGAGATATGATCCAGGAGAAAGTTCCTCAAGAAAATCAACTTGGTATGAGAAATCAAGAAAAGATCTAGAAGAGGATGAATTAGAAGCTGAACAACTTGAAGCCCTCATTGCAAAGAGACTGCCAAGAAGATCTAGTAAGTATGAAGGAAAATTACCTTTTAAATGATTTGCCTACAATAAGATTGGTCATTTTGCCTCAAGATGTCTGGAAAGGTTTTCAAGGCCAAACCCGAGTATATCAAGGTTTCAAAATAAGTGTTACTATGTTCAAGAAGATGATGATGATGATGAAGTAACAGATGATAAATTAGAGATAGGAAACAAACTTGGAAGTGACTGGGTGTTTATTGCCATCAAGAAGATCTAATGCCTATTGAATATGCCAATCATAAGATGATAGAAAGTGCTTTGGCTGCTAAGGTTGAAGAAAAGGATGAATGGGTTTTTGACAATGGATGCTCTCACCATATGACTGGTGACAAGAGTAAGTTCTTAAGCTTGGAAAAATATGAAGGTGGATTTGTAAAGTTTGGAGATAATTCTGTTGGTAGAATTAGAGGCAGAGGAACTATTTCTATTGATGGAAAGAACAAAACCAGTGATGTTCTGTATGTCAAAGGTTTGAAGCATAATCTTCTCAGTGTGGGATAGTTGGTAGATAAAGGCTATGATCTCTAATTAAAAAATGGAAAATGCAAGATCTTTGAAAGCTCTGGAATTGAGATTGCATCCGGTACACAGACAAAAGGCAACATCTTCTAATTGGTTGGTATTGACAAAAGTTTCTTATTCATTCAAATTGGTCAGAGTTGGTTGTGGCATAGGAAAATGTGTCATGTGAATTTTGATAATATCATCAAGATATCCAACACTTAGGTTGTAAGAGATCTTCCAAGACTGGTGAAACCCACTAACAGTTTGTGCAAAGAATGTCAGTTGGGTAAGTAGAATAGAGTCACATTCAAAAGTAAGGAACAATCTTCAACTAGACTGTTAGAATTGGTGCACACTAATCTCTATGGTCCGGCAATAATTAGGAGTCTACAAGGAGATAGGTATTTCATGCTACTGATTAATGACCACTCTAGAATGATGTGGGTAACCTTCTGAAAGGAGAAATCTGAAGCACTTGAGAAGTTCAAAATATTCAAGGCTATGCTAGAAAATGAAACTAGCATAAACATAAAATGCCTCAGGTTTGGTAGAGGTGGAGAATTCACATCCGGTGAGTTCATAACATTTTGTGAGAAACATGGGATAAAGAGAGTTATTTGCTCCAAGGACTCCACAGTAGAATGGAGTAGTGGAGAGAAAGAACTAGACCATCCAAGAAGCATCTAGGAGCATCATGATGGAAGAAAATGTTCATCACATCTATTGGAGAGAAGTTGTAAGCACTTCTATCTATATTCTTAATCAGGTACAAATCAGAGGCAATACTGGTAAGACTCCTTATGAACTTTGGTTTGGCATCACTCATACTATGAAGTATTTCAGAGTCTTTGGTAGTAAATGTATATGCCTAAAAATGACACGATTCACATTCTTCTAAGTTAATTAAATATCAAAATATTTAATTATCTCTTCTAAAGTCAAAATTAAATAAAATCTTTTATTTAATTTAATTCTTCCAAACAATTAAATAATTCTTAATTATCTAATTAAATCAAATCATTCTTCCAAATTTAAATAAATCAAATCAAATTTATTTAAATCCTCTCAATCTCTAAAAATAAAATATAATCAAATATTTTATTTATTCTTCAAAACCATTCACAAACAATTAAATAAATTTATTTATTTAATTTGCTTTCTTATCTTCTAAATTAAATAATACCAATTATTTATTATTTCTTCCAAAAAATATCTTCTCTAAATTTAAATAAATCAATTATTCATTTAAATTGTTTTTTCTTCTAAGTTGAGTTATCTCTAAATATAATTCAAGCTTTGTGCACATGCAATTAAATATTCCTAATATTTAATAAAGCAAAATATCTTCTTATTTTCATGCAAATCTATTCTTCTTGTTTTAAATCACTTAATTGATTATCATATTATTTTAAATTCTTTAACTCATTCTTCTATTCTTGTTAACTACTCTCATGCAAAAGAAAGCATGACACATGTCCTCTTTCTATTCGTTGCACGTTCCTCGTCTATTCTCAATCGTTGATCTTCTCAAGTCTTCTATACTGTTGATCTCTTCTTTCACAAGTCTATAAAAGCAACCTCATTCTTCCATTTCAATCATCCAAGCTTTAAGTATTGTTACTCTACAAGAATTACAGTGCGCCTTTGGCACCAATTCCTTCATTGCTTCTGATCACGCTATGCACTACACACTACTACCATTGTTGTGAAGCTCCTCTTCATTACAATAAACTATCACAGCCATTCTCAATTGATATTCTTGAAGCATAGCAAGGAAGTACACTATATGAGGGCCTTATTTCATATATGCAAGATCAATTGTGATAGGCAATTATTGGAAGCTTCGAATTAAGGAGGTTTGCTTTGTTGTTTGTTCATTGTTTATTTGAATTTTCTTTGTTCACCATTTCATTGAGTTTTGGGTATTTGATATTGATTATTATTGTTTATTCATTGTTGATCCAATTTTTCCTTAACATTTTTTGTGCCCACCATGGGGCCTTGCCCCGATTTAATCCAAAAATTGAGTTTTTTGTGCTGATGTTTCCTACACAGGAGGATTGAGAGAATAGGTGTTGAACATTCAAATGGTGTAACCCTAGCTCAAAAGGTTTCTGGGTTTTGTGTAAAATATCAAAATCTTATTTGGATATCTCTTACTTTTTGTAGAAAGTGCACGGATTTCAATAAAAATAGACCAGAAATCCGTGTCCCTAGTTTTAGCCTATATTTTTTTTTTGCTTTTTTGGGGCCTATTTTTAGAAATTTCATGAAATAATGTATATCTATGTAACTTTAGCTTAAATTATTTCTAGGTTTTGTTGAAAACATCAAAATCCTATTTGGGTATCTCTTTATTTCTGTGGGAAGTGCATGAATTTTGACAAAAACATATCCCAATGTGTGTCCCTATTTTTAGCAATTTCACGAAATCGGACATATCTTTTGCATTAGGAGTCAAATTTTCATGAAACCAACGGCGTTGGAAAGATGGTTCTCCCAACTTTTCTATGGTGAAAAAAAATTGAGGTAATTTTATCAGATTTGTCAAGTACACTCAGTCAAAGTTAACCCTTCTTTGCAAAACTTCAAATGGTCATAACTTGTGCAAAAGTTATTCAATTTTCATGATTTGTTTTTTGAAATTGCATAGAATTTCATGTAAAATCTGATCATAATATCAAATCTAGTGTACCTAATCATTATTATTAGATTTTTTTTAGATTGGTCATTTTTCACCTAAGAAGTTAAACACTTTTGGTTCAATTGATTTTATGCTAACTATTGAGTTTTTGGTGGAACTAATCAATTTTTTGTAGCCTCTTATTACTCAAACAGAGAAAATGGGTTTTCCTAACATGTTCATGTAGGACAAGCGTTGAAGAATTAAAAACCTATCACACTAAGTCTTAGGAACAAATTGCTTTCTTAAGGGACAATTGAACAAATCATATTTGCAATCGAAGTCTTTGGAACATATTTCTTTCTTAAGGGACAAAACATCTTTTTGCAATCTAAATCTTAGGAACATATTGTTTTCTTAAGGGACAATGTACATGAATGCTAAACACTTCAATTTCTAATGGGAAAGTAAATCGATGCTCATGCAAATCTCACGTAGTCTTAACTAGGAGGGTTGGTAATTGAATCATTGCTATCTTGCATATCATTGAATCATTGCTATATTTCTATGTTTCGAAGTTAGACACATTGCTATTTGGGTAAAATTGAATTATCGCTATCTTGTTATCACTTCAAACTTAACAAATCATTGCTATCTCGGTAAAATTGAACCATTGCTATCTTGTTATCACTTCAAAGTTAACAAATCTCTGTGCTTGCCCAAGTAGATAGCTCATCTAGTTTTTCTCATTTGAAATAGGGGAAAAAAACCACTGTACTATGTGTTTTGGAAATGATACCAAGCCTATGGTCTCCCCTATCTTGGGTGACCAAAATGCCAGACATATCATTTTTGCATGTGTTTTTCCTTTAGAGGGGCCTGCTCTTAGATACTGTTCATCCAAGTAGGAACGACCCTAAGTGGTAACAGGCTAGACGCCAAGCCCTTCCAAGCCACTATATATAAATTGTGTTTGGAGTGAAAGATTCAAACAACAAGTGCAGTTATCTTATACCGACAGCCAACCTCCCCCAAAACCCTCCAAGGTGCAACCCTTGCAAGCTGGGAGACTCCATAACGGAGAGTAGTGTTGCCGCATGTATAACCACTTGAATAGTTGCCTTTATTACTCACCTTTTTCTAGTGGCCAAAAACCCATGTAATCCATTTGAAGCCTAGGATTGTACTTGCTTTTCTTTTTTAGTCCAAAAAGAGTAAAAAAAATCACAATAAAATAAAAAACCATAAAAACATTCTTTGTGTTTGTTGTGTCTTCTTACCATAATTTCAGAATATCAAATCAAAGAGACCATCTTGCAACAAAAGAAACTAAAAACATCAAAAAAATTACCAAAAATTTGCAAAAACACTAAAAAAACCAGAGTTGCGCTTTTATCACTTTCTATTGTGCATTTGTTCTGACTTGTGCATTTGTACCGACTTGCTGCACTTATATCACCTATTACTATGCATCTACTTTTTTACCAGTACCACACATTTGTGTCAACTTTCTGTGCTTGTATCCTCTACTGCTGTGCATATGGTTCTGCACATGCATAATAGTGAGTACTTCCACATCTTTTCAAAAAAAAATTTTAGGTTTTCTAGGTACCCATTTTAGTCTTGTGTCAGTTTCTATTGAAATGACAAACCAATTAGAAGTAGTTGATCAAGAACTCTAATACCTACAAGAACAATTAGACTTCGATGCCCCACCCCAAGATCGTATAGCAATTGCTCAAGAACTCCAAGTCATACAACAAGAAATTGCAATCTTACAAGCTGAATATGTCAGTACTAGCTATGCCTCACCCCAAACTCATACATTTGTTTCCTGTCTTAATGATGCTCATGACAAGGCAAGCACCACCTCAAGTTAGAAATTGTATACCACTCTGTCTACTAGTCCTCCTTCACCATCTTCTAAGACACATATCCCAAAGCATATTAATCCTACACCAACACCGCCATCAAGTTCCCCGAGCTCTAAATGGAGAACCAAAAAAGCCTCAGATGATTTTTGGGAAAGATGTTTTCCAGATTTACACAACAAAAGAAAAGCTAGGGAGAACTCGAAATCCACTCATCCATTACCTCATTCATCTACCCATACACCTATGTAGGATATGATCCAAGGGCTACTAGCAGAGAGTCAACCATGTCCCCAAATTCTGGTCCTTGACCTTATCAAAGAGTCTCCAAAAATGTCAAATCATACAACCCCTTCATGTAACCTACAACCCCTTAAGCATATTGAAGAACCTCCTACCATGCACCAAAGTCAAGGTCTGTCGCACCTTCATGTTGTTGACCAAGAGCCTATCCAAGAGTCTTCTACCTCAACTTCAATTCAAACAACCCAAGAGTTATGTCAAGAGCACACTTTAGAACATGTGGAAACATCAAACCCTTGTCTAAATCAAGATCAAAGCACTCCCATCTGACCCTTACATAACCTTTATCTTTTCGATGATCCTATACCTATACATGAGCAAGAAATCTAATTTCAAACCATTCATAACCTATATCTCTTTTATTATCAAGATACTACCTTTGATGAAGAAGCTATCCATGAGCAACATGATCCTATACATGAACAAGAGATCAAATTCCAACCTCTCCATGGCCTATATCCTTTCCATGATCAAGGTATTATCATTGATGAAGAACATATACAAGAGCACCTTAATTCCATCACGCTAAATCCTATCTGTGATCAAGATCGCACCTATGATCAAGAGTTTATCTATGATCAAGTAGACCATGATGATCCTCTTAGCCCACTTTATGCATTCCATGGTCCTAAGCTTATAACCCCTTCTAGTCCTATCCAAGATTCAACAACTTCCTCTTCCTTTGATGAGACACTTGCCTCCCAAGAAAGCATAGAAGATCAAACCAAAAATACTCCTCTACCATCCATTATCGACCATACTATAAATCCGTCACCATATATCCTTGGTCCTACCGCCTTCATTCATGAGTGTTCCTCCTTAGAACACTAGCAACCATTATCCTCTATCTCATATTCTCCATCCAATAAGGAACTTGTGTCTAGTGTTCTACCTAAACATAATCCCATTGTCTACCGCATACTCCAACATATAAACTATCAAGGTAAAGGCTTAGGCCTTTACAAACAACGTATTGTGGAGCCCATCCATGTCAATGTTCCTCCTTCATATGGCCTTAGATACACACCCCAAGGTGAACAATCTCGAGATGTTGGTACTTCCTCCACTCCTCCAAAGTCCATGACTTTCCATCGCAAACCCTATCATATCCCCAAAACATATGTCGCCATTCTACCTTCATCATCCTACAATTATCAAAAGCATGTGACCATTGTACCTTCTGTAATCTGCTATCTACCTTCTCCATCTTAGTGTCATGCAATCTCCTACCAACATCTATGAGAGCACTCGACATGGTCCATACAACAATGTCCATCTAGTGGGACTATCACCTTTTGTGGAAATTGGCCATTGAGGCCCTCTCGTCCATTCTACCTATCCTATCCATATGTTAAAAAAAAATTAAAAAAAAAATTAAAAAAGTAAAGAAAAATCCCTTCGTCTAATGGTGAAAATCTAGAAAATAAGCACATTGGATAAGTACCATGATGAAAATCTAGAAAACAGGTGTCATGTGTAAGTTGATCTTCTATGTCACGTACACTTGGGGGCACCTTGTCTCATCAGCCTATCACTCTTCTCCTATCAGTTTCCTTCTGTGCCATTTCCTATCCTATCCTACCTATATTATCTAGTCTATCCATCCTAATCTTCCTTTCCTCTATTTCTTTAGTCTTGATAAAGATTGGGGACACAATGTTGACAAATGTTTTAGATGTCTCTTGACATACCTTATCCCTCCAAACCATGCAAATCCTTCATTACCCTCTCATCCTCCTATTGTCGTAAGCTTTGTCATGAAAAATCTGAAGTATTCTACCTACAATGGGGCATGTTATTCTTATGCGACATAGTCCCTGGAGATCAAATCCTTTTTTCCTTCTACCTAACCATCTATATCTACTATCACCCATCCATCTACCTATCCATGGTGTTTCCTTGTCATCAGTATCATCTATTCCATGTCTGATCCATATCTACTCCATATCGTGTCTTGTCTGATCCATATCTGTTCCATATCGTGTCTTGTCTGATCCATATCATGTCTTGTCTTATCCATATCTATTCCATATCATGTCTCATCTGATCCATATCTAATCCATATTTGTTCCATATCTAATCCATATCTATTCCATATCGTGTCTTATCTGATCCATATCTATTCCATGTCTGATCCATATCTGTTCCATATCATGTCTCATCTGATCCATATCTAAAACCTAGTAATAACCTATCATGGCTTGGTACTCTATCCTTGTTGTCACCTTATTAACCAAGTTTTTATCCCATATCATATCCATAGTGTGAGCCTAGCATAGTGTCTCTCGTCAGTATCCATGGTCCAGGTCCATGAACTACGTCACCTCTACGTCATTACGTAGGCAATGCCATTATTCTAATGCACCCTCGAGGCTCCATTGTCCCATCCATCCCGTATCTAGTCCTTCTATCTATTTGAGTTCACATCATTTTCTACTGCCTAGGTCTTAGGTCCATTAGGGTTTACCTCGAACTACATTGCCTCTACATTGTCACATAGGTAAGGCCATTTAGCAATGAGCCCCCAAGGTACTAGGTCAATCCCTTAGGGTTCACCTCACCAATAAAGATTGTGGAATCTTCTCACCAAGCAAGCAAGTGCAAACAAAGCTGGCTCTTTTTAAGAAGAAATCATGATGCAAGACATTAAACTATCCAAAGCAAAACAAACAAATGCCTAAGGCCTTCTAAATGATTTTACCCAAGTTATGGCAAGGAACAAACACATCTAAATGCAAAAATGTTTTGTGGATTGGAAACATGGTTAAAATACAAAGTCTTGATTTTTACTATCATCCCTTTCTATACTACTCAAGGATGCCAAAAGCTAGAGATGCTATGATGGGGGCATGCTTATTTTATTTGTTTGTTGTTTTTGGATTAAACTTTAGTAATGTGAAGCCTTGTCTAAAGACATGATCAGCAAAAGATCATCGAGGACATCAAAGGTCTAACATGAATGGGGGCAATCCTTATTTGTTGTTATGCAAGAAATACTCAGGTCATCTCAATTCAATTATACCTAGATGCTTGTAATAACTTGCTAAATCAAAATCCATGTAAGCAATGCTCAGGTCATCTTGGTTTAATTATACCTCGATGCTTGTATTACCTTAAAACATTCGAAAAAGTACCAAAACAAATTGCCCAATGATGAAATAAACACTTCAAAAATACTTGCACCATCAAGATGTCAAAAACAAAGCATCCATTATACATCCATTTTACATCCATACATCCATATCCCATGCAATAAAAGATCCAAACAATGCATAGTATCAATACAAAATGAAGCTTGTGATTTCTTCTCTCAAGTCATTCTTCTATCGATCAAAATTCTATCTATTGTTGTTATCCATTATTCTCAATCTAGTCAATCCAAGCAATGATCCAGATGCAAGGTCCATCCTTAATCCATACCAATCAAGTCAAGTCAATCTTGTCAAATGATCGAATCACAATCAGTGGTCTTGATCCTTGTCTAGTCGTAAACCAACTCAATTAGTTAATCAATCAATTATCTTATACAAGATGTGGCACTGTCAAAATCAAACCAACACACGCGCCTTACATGACATGCTTCATTTCCTAAAACTAGATAGTATCCTTCATGTTGTTCTAGGAATCTATCATTCCCCGCCATGACAACATGCCTGCCATGTTGGTCTAGGGATATATCATTCCCCGCCATGACAATATTATCATATATCGTTATTAGTATATCGTTGGTTTACCGCTTGATAGGGGTAATACCTTGTTTCTTCTTGTATCATTTGTGCATACTTACTTCCTTTCTTGTGTGTGTTATCATTCTATCTTGCATCGCGTATCATTCAGCTCTTTTTTCCCCATCTTCTTTGTGAGATTATCCATCTCTTGTCCTTCTGCCTTCTTCCCATCAAATCTCCTGAGGGGGCATCCTGTCGTCATAACCTGTGCCAGGGGAAAACTGGGGCATGTATCATTGTCAGATTATCTATTCTTTGAAGCAACACCATAAACTACATTGCATCAAAGAGGGGCAAAATGTATACACCTCAAAATGACACGATTCACATTCTTCTAAGTTAATTAAATATCAAAATATTTAATTGTCTCTTCTAAGGTCAAAATTAAATAAAATCCTTTATTTAATTTAATTCTTCCAAACAATTAAATAATTCTTAATTATTTAATTAAATCAAATCAAATTTATTTAAATCCTCTCAATCTCTAAAAATAAAATACAATCAAATATTTTATTTATTCTTCAAAACCATGCACAAACAATTAAATAAATTTATTTATTTAATTTACTTTCTTATCTTCTAAATTAAATAATACCAATTATTTAATTATTTCTTCCAAAAAATATCTTCTATAAATTTAAATAAATAAATAAATAATTTATTTAAATTGCTTTTCCTTCTAAATTGAGTTATCTCTAAATATAATTCAAGCTTTGTGCACATGCAATTAAATATTCCTAATATTTAATAAAGCAAAATATCTTCTTATTTTCATGCAAATCTATTCTTCTTGTTTTAAATCACTTAACTAATTATTATATTCTTTTAAATGCTTTAACTCATTCTTCTATTCTTGTTAACTACTCTCATGCAAAAGAAAGTAAGACACATGTCCTCTTTCTATTTGTTGCATGTTCCTCATCTATTCTCAATCATTAATCTTCTGAAGTCTTCTATACTATTGATCTCTTCTTTCACAAGTCTATAAAAGCAACCTCATTCTTCCATTTCAATCATCCAAGCTTTAAGTATTGTTACTCTATAGGAATTACAATGCGTCTTTGGCACCAATTCCTTCATTTCTTGTGATCATGCTACGCACTATGCACTACTACCATTGTTGTGAAGCTCCTCTTCATTACAATAAACTATCACTACCATTCCCAATTGACATTCTTGAAGCATAGCAAGAAAGTACACTCTCTGAGGGCCTTATTTCATACATGCAAGATCAATTGTGATAGATAATCAATGGAAGCTTCGAATTAAGGAGGTTTGCTTTGTTGTTTGTTCATTGTTTATTTGAATCTTCTTTGTTCACCATTTCATTGAGTTTTGGGTATTTGATATTGATTATTATTGTTAATTCATTGTTGACCCAATTTTCCCTTAACAGTAATTGCTATATCAAAAGAGATGATGACCTTGGCAAGATGCTAGAATTGATGAAGGAATATTCTTGGGATATTTTACTCAAAGCAAAGCATATTAGTGTTATAACAAGAGATTGAGAAAAATTGTAGAAAGTACAAATGTGAAGGTTGATGAAGGCATGATGAGTCCCTAAAGGTATAATGAATATGAAGTAGATGATCAGAATGATGTCGCAAACCAAGGAGAACAAATCCCAACTCTAGTTCAGATCCTGACTGATCCGAAGAATCTTGATATATAAGAAGAAGAGACATGCTTGGATGAACCTATCCAAGAATTAGAAGTGCAAGAGAATCCCAAAACTCCCAGGTATGTAAGACTAAATCATTCTAGAGATTAGATCATAGGAGATAAAAGAAAAGGTGTTCAAACAAGAAAAAAAATTGTCTCAAGATTTAATGAAATATTGTTTGATTTCAAAGGTTGAACCAAAAATAGTAAGTGAAGCATACAATGATGAAAGCTGGGCTAAAGCAATGGAGGAAGAATTGATGTAGATTGAAAAGAATCACACTTGGGATCTTGTTCCCAGATCTAAGGACAAAAATGTGATTGGAAATTCGAGAATAAACTGAATGAAGATGGTGAAGTAGTCAGAAACAAAGCCATATTGGTTTGTAATGTCTATTCTCAAGTAGAAGGAGTTGACTTTCAAGAAACCTTTGCTTCGATGGCAAGAATTGAAGTAGTCAGATTATTTCTTGCTTTTGCTACTTTTCAAAGATTTCAAGGTGTATCAGATGGATGTTAATTCTACCTTCCTAAATGGTAATTTGGAAGAAGAGGTATACATTGAGTAACCAAATGGATTTCAATTATCTGATCATGGAGATATGGTTTGCAAACTAAAGAAGGCATTGTATGGACTCAAACAAGCCCCAAGAGCCTAGTATGAAAGATTGGACAAAAATCTTTTAAAGATTGGCTTCAACAAAGGTACTACTGACAGTAATCTGTATTTTAAGATTGGTCATGAAAATATCTTTATTGTTGAAGTATTTGTTGATGATATCATTTTTGGAGGGAAAGATAGTATGTGCAAGACTTTTACAAATCAAATGCAAAGTGAATTTGAGATGTCTATGTTTGGGGAAATAATTTCTTCTTGGGTCTGCAAATCACTCAAACAAATAAAGGAATCTTCATATCACAGACCAAGTATGTGAAAGAATTGTTGAAGGAATTTGGGATGGAATACTCAAAGGCAATGAATACTCCCATGGCAACCAGATGTAAGTTGAGTAAAGATGATGAATCCCCTAAGGCTAATCAGAAAAAGTATAGGTCAATGATTGGAGGACTGCTCTATCTTACTCAAACCAGACTTGATATTATGAATGTTGTTGGTCTTGTTGCGAGATTCCAAGCTGATCCTAGAGAGTCTCATGTCATGGAAATCAAGAGAATTCTCATATATTTAAAGGGAATAGTTGAGTATGGATTATGGTACCCTAAGGATCATGATTTCTCCCTTCATGCATATATAGATGCTGATGGGGCAGGAGATGTGGATGACAAGAAGAGTACCAGTGGTGGTACATTCATTTTAGGAAAGAGATTGGTTTCTTGGCTAAGCAAGAAACAAGAGGCAATATCTCTGTCCACTACAGAAGCAGAGTATATTGAAGCAGCGGGCAGTTTTACTCAAGTATTATGGATGAAGAAAATGCTAAGAGATATCAGAGTAGAGTATGATGAACCTATGACAATCTTCTGTGATAATTCAAGTGCAATAAAAATATCAAAAAATCTAGTGTTACATTCAAAGACAAAACATATATCCATCAAGTTCCACTTTTTGAGAGAGAAGGTGAACAAGAACGAAGTTAGATTAGAGTCTGTGCCCTCAAAAGATCAGATTGCAAACATTTTTACTAAACCTCTTGCTAAGGACTCTTTTGAGTATCTCAGGGAGAAGTTAGGTGTTATTACCACTCCGATTCTAAATTAAGGTGTACTGATGTGCATCAATTTGGTGGATCCCAAAATCACATCTTGTGATCTAGATTGATGTTAGGAGGCTACTACTCATGGGGAGTAGTTTGTATGTTTTTGAAGTATGAGAAGTGGTTGCAAGTATGCACCCTTTGCCATTGATGTCAAAGGGGGAGAGAAGACATGTGAAAAATAGAAGCAGTTGCTAATCAAAGGGGGAGTGGTGCAGGAGCACCCCTACAAGACAGGATATAGGTTCATTGTCTGCATGACAGGACATTAGTCTAGTTTTATCATGTTTGACTTCATAATGTAATAAGGTCCATTGGACCAATGCATATGTATTAGATCAGCCTAGGAGAGTGTGCAGGCAGTTAGAGCTCGTGATCAGGTAGTATGAGCTGTCCTCTCCCAGCCGCTTGGAAGCTCCCAGCCGCTGGGAACCGAGTTGGTAGTACTCGTAGGATATTGCTATAAATAACTCAGATCAGTTAGGGTTTGACATAAGAGAGAGTAGTAGTTATGTTATGTTGTACTGGTGATTGAGTGAGATCCAGAGATCAGTCCAGACATTGTGAAACATTGTTGTTCAATAGTATTGTAGAAACAGGACATTTGTGTTTCATCTAAATAAGATCTCATCAATTGCATTATCTAGTTTATCAGCTGTTTATGTTTTGATTTCTGTTCTAATTATAGGTTAATGGATTCTTTCAACCCTTCCATCGGTTGATTCTGTGAATCGGTGGAATGGTCATGCATGTTAGTTTAGGTTGTATTTTAGTTTTCTGTTTATGCATTTCATTGTGTGGGAGATCGATTAGTAGGATGCTATGAATCAACCTAGCATCCTCATGTGCTAGGGTTTAGGAAGATAAACTATTAAGTTTTGATCTGAAGGTGATCCGGCCCGATCATCATATTTTCTTTGTGAAATTGTGCGGTTCTGTGAGTTTGCATGCAGCTGACGGATATACAGGGATCTGCATGTGCTTTTCTAGACAGAGTGAATCGTATCGACATCTGCGAGTATATCGCTATCCGGATCGGGTTATGAAGCTGACGAAGACTGTATGTTTTGAATGCATCAGGATGATATAAGTTAGATGTATACTCAGTGTGTATATCATCGTCAAGATCATCTTTCGTGTGTATCCATCGTCCGCATATCGCTATCGCATGCAGAAGTGAAAGTTCACTTTTTGGCTAAGGACCGGAAAGGTCATCATCAGGATATTGAAAAGATCACCAGATATTCATTATCATGTTGCGGAGGATATAAGGGTCTTATATCCTATTGACATCATCAGCAGGTGCATTGACATCATCATCGGGTGCAAGTGACGTCATCGTCATTAGGATATTGCGAATATCACCCTATGCAAGTTTATCCTGCTGTCGCTAAGTGTTTTGGCATCGGCGTAAGTCATCGGCATAAAGTTTGGTTAACATCATCAGGATGTTTCAATATGACCAGATAAATCATATCCTAATGCTGTTGTTTAAGTAGTCAGATATCGGGGTGACGTAAGCATCGAAGGAAAGGTGCTTGAAGTTGTCGTCATCAGGATATATGAGAGGAACCGGATATTTCATATCCTACTGACGAAGGGTGAAGATGATGCTAAACATCATGATGCTGCCGATAGAGTTTGGCGCTAAGTGAATAGTGATCATCAGGAGGATAATTGTGTTCGTCGAGTATCATGATGCTGCTGACAGGCGAAAGGCGAAAGGCGATAAGGAAGTGAACAGTAGTTAGCAGGAGGATGTTTCATGCCTCTTCAAAATATGATGATGATGTCTGTGTTAGCAAGAAATATGATGATGATGATAAGCCGATAGGTATTACATACTGCATGTCCAGGATTTTAACATGCTGGTTGTGTTAATGACTCCTCCTTCCCATTTGTAAGCTTCTGTTGCGTTTCCTCTGCATCATAGTGGTATCAGAGCAAAGGAAGGATCTTCTGGAAAAGATCAGGATATAGCAGGATGTCAGATGAAGAAGGAACATCTGAGATTCCGTCAAGGATGACCAACGTTGAGTTGGCAGTTCTGGTAAAGAAATAGATTACAGAGAGTAAGGCCGTGAAGGCTCAGAATCAGGAATTGAAGGATGAGTTAGAGAAGTTGAGGAACAGAGTAGGTTCTAGTAGAGAAGAAGATAGGGAAGAAGAAGAGATCCCTAGTTGGAACGAGGAGGTCGTTCCTGCAGACCAGAGACCACTGTTGAACGCCCTCAAGGCCATGGAGAGGAGAACCATGGATGTGAAATTGGATTTGCCAGTGTTTACAGGAAAGATGGAACCTGATTCAGTGATGGAGTGGATAGACTCCTTGAACAATTTCTTTGAAATAGAGGAGATACCAGAACAACAGAGGGTGAAAATAGCCCAGTCAAAAATGAAAGAAGCTGCCTTGACATGGTGGAATTTCATCCAAGATGATAGAGTACAGGAAGGAAAGCCTAGAGTCACTACATGGAAGAAAATGATGGCATTAGTAAAGGAAGCTTATGTCCCATTGGATTACAGTATCCAATTACACAAGAGGAAGCAAA
The DNA here is from genome assembly GCA_027924645.1 of Cunninghamia lanceolata. Classification (NCBI taxonomy): domain Eukaryota; kingdom Viridiplantae; phylum Streptophyta; class Pinopsida; order Cupressales; family Cupressaceae; genus Cunninghamia; species Cunninghamia lanceolata. The sequence goes on from BSBN01000892.1 coordinate 3,549,391, forward strand.
ACCTGAAGCAGAAGGAGCTAGATGTCAGCTCATATACAGAAGAATTCATGAAACTTTGTATGAAAACAAAGGTAAAGGAAAGTGAAGAAGAGAAGGTAGCCAGATACCTTAATGGATTGAGGTTCAATATTCAGGAAGATTTAAGTCTGCATAATCCAGATACAGTTCAGAAATGCTTTCAGTTGGCATTGAAAGTGGAAGAGAAGTTAAAGAGAAAACAAGAACAACACAATAGAGGAAGAGGAAGACAACAAAGGGGTGGAAGAGGTCCTTTTAGAGGTAGAGGACATGGACATGGATATCAAGGAGAATCCAGTCATGACAATAGTAAGGGAAACAATAGTCAGAACCAGGGGGAAAATTATAGTCAGCAAGGAAACTTCAGAAGTAGAAGACCTTTCAGAGGAAGATCCCAGGGTAGAGGATCCATCAGATGTTATAACTATAACAAAGAAGGCCATATAGCCAGCAGATGTCCAGAAAAGGCCACAAGCTCAACAGGAGAAAGGAGAACAAATCTGATCCAAGAACCTGATAATCAAAGTATGACAGGCTCTAATGCTTTTTAGAGTGTGAATGCTCCTGATAATTATGGATACCCAAAAAGTGGAGAGTCTCTAATGATGAGAAGAACAGTGACTACCATGAAGGTACCTGACAAAGAATCCCCTCCAAGAAAGTCTCTTTTCAGGACTATTTGCAAAGTAGGAGGTAAGGCATGCAAAGTTTTGATTGATTCTGGTTCTACTGAAAATTTTGTGTCTGAAGAAATGGTGACAAAGCTTAAGCTTAGGAGATTGCCTCACCCATCCCCATATAAAGTCTCATGGCTTACCCAAGGTCAGCAGACAATTGTAGAAGAGCAGGCTTGGGTAGAATTTCAGATTGGAGCATATAAGGATAAGTTGTTGTTTGATATTACCACAATGGATGCTTGCAATCTTTTATTTGGTAGACCATGGCAGTATGATTTGAAGGCACAACATGATGGTGTTAGAAACACCTATACAATCACTAAAGATGGTAAGGTTATAAAGTTACTACCATTGACGGAGAAGGAGGAGAAATCTAAAGGAAAAGAGGTGAAGGTAATGTTGATGGAAGGTAAACAGTTCATGAAAGAAGTAGCAGCAGAAGGTGCAGTTGCATATGCCCTAATCCCATGTATGAGGGTGAATAAAGAACAGCAGCAAGAAGTCAAGGAAGAGAAAAAGCAAAGGTTCATAGACCCATCTACCCAAGAGCTATTGGATAAGTACAAAGGTATCATCTCAGAGGGAATGCCAAGATCCCTACCACCTATCAGGGATATTAGTCACTGCATAGACTTAATTCTAGGGTCAACACTTCCAAACAAAGCAGCCTATAAGCTAACTCCAGAACAGAATGCAGAAGTAGCCAGACAAATTGAAGAATTATTGGATTCAGGTCTGATTGGGAAAAGTTTAAGTCCATGTGCAGTACCAGCTGTACTAGCACCAAAGAAGGAAGGTACTTGGAGGCTTTGCACAGATTCCAGAGCTATTAACAAGATCACAATCAGGTATAGGTTTCCAATCCCTAGGATAGAGGATTTACTTGACTGTTTGGGAGGTGCTAAGTATTTTACAAAAATAGATTTGAAGAGTGGATATCATCAGATTAGGATTAGGCCAGGAGATGAATGGAAAACATCATTCAAAACTAATGAAGGGTTATATGAGTGGAAGGTTATGCCTTTTGGTTTATCTAATGCACCTAGTACTTTTATGAGGTTGATGACTGAGGTTTTGAAAGAGTTCATTGGTAAGTTTGTCATAGTATATCTAGATGACATTCTGATTTTCAGCAACACAAAAGAAGAACATCTCAGACACATAGATTTGGTTCTTAAGAGGTTACATGAAGAGCAGCTGATGATAAATTTAGACAAGTGTTTGTTCATGCAAGAGGAGATCACATATTTGGGTTTTGTCATTTCACAAGGAAAGTTACAAATGGATAAGGAGAAGGTAAGTGCCATATTGTCTTGGCCAACCCCAAAGACTATGAATGATGTCAGAAGTTTCCATGGGTTAGCAACCTTCTATAGGAAGTTTATAAGAGGGTTTAGTCATATTTGTGCACCCATGCTTGATACCATCAAAAGAGGACAGAAGTGCAGATCTGTTTGGACTCAAAGAGCAGATGATTCTTTTGAAACATTGAAGAAGAAGGTGGCACAACAGCCAGTCCTTGCACTTCTAGACTTTAACAAAGTCTTTCAGGTGGAATGTGATGCCAGTCACATGGCCATTGGAGCAGTACTCAGCCAAGAAGGTAGACCTATTGCATTTTTCAGTGAGAAGCTCAATGATGCTAAAAAGAGGTATTCCTCATATGATTTGGAAATGTATGCTTTAGTCCAGTCACTCAAGAAATGGAGGCATTACTTGATGCCAAAGGAATTCATAGTATTCACAGATAACCAGGCTCTGAGTTTCATAAACAACTAGGAAAAGCTGAACCACAGACACATGAAATGGGTAGAAACCTTACAAGCGTTTACTTTTACATTGAAGCATAAGAAAGGAGTCAAGAATAAAGTTGCAGATGCTTTAAGTAGGAGAGTTCTAACAGTCAACCAGATTCAGTTAGAAAGTGTTGGCATTGATTCACTAAAGACCATGTATGAGACTGATGAAGATTTTGGGGAGATATATCATGTATGTACTTCTTTTGGAGAGAAATATCATGCTGAATTCTCTGAATTTTTGATTCAGGATGGATTGTTGTTCAAAGGTGGACAGTTATGTATTCCAAGGTGTTCTATGAGGTTAAACATCATTAAGGAGAAACATTGTGGAGCTATGGCAGGTCATTTTGGTCTAGATAAGACTCTTGATCTTGTCCGAAGACATTACTTTTGGCCTAAGTTACAATCAGATGTCAGAAAGTTTGTAGAGACATGTGTGATATGTCAGAAAGCTAAAGGCAGGTCGACTAATGCAGGTTTATATCAGCCCTTACCCATTCCTTCTAGACCATGGGAAAGCATAAGTATGGATTTTGTCTTGGGTTTACCAAGGACAAGGAAAGGGTTTGATAGTGTTTTTGTTGTAGTGGATAGATTCAGCAAAATGGCACATTTCTTGCCATGCAAAAACACTGTTGATGCTTCATACATTGCAGATTTGTTTTTCAGGGAGATTGTCAGGATCCATGGATTGCCATTGAGTATAGTGTCAGATAGGGATGTGAAGTTTATTGGTCACTTCTGGAGAACTCTTTGGAAGAAACTTGGAACAAATTTGTCTTTTTCCTCTGCATATCATCCTCAAACGGATGGACAGACTGAAGTAGTGAACCGTTCCTTAGGAAATTTGCTTAGATGTTTGACAAAACAACATGGAGAAAAGTGGGATAATATTCTATCTCAAGCTGAATTTTCCTATAATGATACTGTCAATAGGAGCACAGGGAAATCACCTTTTCAGATAGTTTATGGTGTGCATCCAAGAGGAATTTTGGAATTGAGAGATCTACCTATAGTAGACCCTATTAGTACAGAAGGTGAAGCTTTTGCAGAAGCCATAAAAGAGGTTCATGATCAAGTCAAGACCCAACTGCAACAAACCACCTTGAAGTATAAGGAATATGCTGATAAAAAGAAGAAGGATGTTCAGTTTGATGTTGTAGATTTGGTATGGGTTCATTTGAAGAAGGACAGACTTCCTAAGGGAAAATATACTAAACTTATGCAGAGAAAAGTTGGACCATGTCAGATCTTGCACAAGCATGGACAGAATGCTTATGAGATACAACTCCCCCCTGATCTTGGTTTATCCCCTGTATTCAATGTATGTGATTTAACTCCATACAAGTCTTATCCAGATGCAGATCAGGAACTCCTATAGGATACATTCCATGATAACATTCCCAAGCATGATCCTCCACAGTTGCAGAAGGTTTTGGACACCAGAGTGGTCAAACAGACCCGGAACAAACAATACTTGGAGTATCTAGTCTCTTGGAAGGGAAAACCTAATTCCAAAGCAGTATGGATGACTAAAGAGTAGATCCAAAAACATGGTGCAGATCTTCATACTCTCATCTCAAGTGGACTTGAGATTTCTTCTTCTGGGGAGTATGGTGCAGGAGCACCCCTACAAGACAGGATATAGGTTCATTGTCCGCATGACAGGACATTAGTCTAGTTTTAGCATGTTTGACTTCATAATGTAATAAGGTCCATTGGACCAATGCATATGTATTAGATCAGCCTAGGAGAGTGTGCAGGCAGTTAGAGCTCATGATCAGGTAGTATGAGCTGTCCTCTCCCAGCCGCTTGGAAGCTCCCAGCCACTGGGAACCGAGTTGGTAGTACTCGTAGGATATTGCTATAAATAACTCAGATCAGTTAGGGTTTAACATAAGAGAGAGTAGTAGTTATGTTATGTTGTACTGGTGATTGAGTGAGATCCAGAGATCAGTCCAGACATTGTGAAACATTGTTGTTCGATAGTATTGTAGAAACAGGACATTTGTGTTTCATCTAAATAAGATCTCATCAATTGCATTATCTGGTTTATCAGCTGTTTATGTTTTGATTTCTGTTCTGATTACAGGTTAATGGATTCTTTCAACCCTTCCACCAGTTGATTCTGTGAATCGGTGGAATGGTCATGCATGTTAGTTTAGGTTGTATATTAGTTTTCTGTTTATGCATTTCATTGTGTGGGAGATCGATTGGTAGCATGCTATGAATCAACCTAGCATCCTCATGTGCTAGGGTTTAGGAAGATAAACTGTTAAGTTTTGATCTGAAGGTGATCCGGCCCGATCATCATATTTTCTTTGTGAAATTGTGCGGTTCTGTGAGTTTGCATGCAGCTGACGGATATACAGGGATCTGCATGTGCTTTTCCAGACGAAGTGAATCGCATCGACATCTGCGAGTATATCGCTATCCAGATCGAGTTATGAAGCTGACAAAGACTGTATATTTTGAATGCATCAGGATGATATAAGTCAGATGTATACTCAGTGTGTATATCATCGTCAAGATCATCTTTCGTGTGTATCCATCGTCTGCATATAGCTATCGTATGCAGAAGTGAAAGTTCACTTTTTGGCTAAGGACCGGAAAGGTCATCATCAGGATATTGAAAAGATCACTGGATATTCATTATCATGTTGGATATTCATTATCATGTTGCGGAGGATATAAGTGTCTTATATCCTGTTGACATCATCATCAGGTGCATTGACATCATCATCGGGTGCAAGTGACGTCATCGTCATCAGGATATTGCGAATATCACCCTATGCAAGTTTATCCTGCTGTCACTAAGTGTTTTGGCATCGGCGTAAGTCATCGGCATAAAGTTTGGTTAACATCATCAAGATGTTTCAATATGACCGGATAAATCATATCCTGATGCTGTTGTTTAAGTAGTCAGATATCGGGGTGACGTAAGCATCGAAGGAAAGGTGCTTGAAGTTGTCGTCATCAGGATATATGAGAGGAACCGGATATTTCATATCCTACTGACAAAGGGTGAAGATGATGCTAAACATCATGATGCTGCCGATAGAGTTTGGCGCTAAGTGAATAGTGATCATCAAGAGGATAATTGTGTTCGTCGAGTATCATGATGCTGCTGACAGGCGAAAGGCGAAAGGTGATAAGGAAGTGAACAGTAGTTAGCAGGAGGATGTTTCATGCCTCTTCGAAATATGATGATGCTGTCTGTGTTAGCAAGAAATATGATGATGATGATAAGCCGATAGGTATTACATACTGCATGTCCAGGATTTTAACATGCTGGTTGGGTTAATGACTCCTCCTTCCCATTTGTAAGCTTCTGTTGCGTTTCCTCTGCATCAGGGAGCAATCAATTGGTTGTTGTTGATAGGTGGGTCTATGTTAGTCAGTGAGAAGTTCTTGTCTTGATGGCTAAAATAGTTTTTCACAATATATGTTACCATCAATGACAAAGGGGGAGATTGTTGCAAGTATGGGCCTAACCGGTGTTGTCATTGATGTCAACATACTCCTATTGCATTAATGTCAAGGATTGGATGAGTTGTGTGCTGAGGATATTGATAAAATTAGTCCTATCAGAAATAGAGAAGCTCAGTGAAGACAATGAAGCTCTATGAAGTGAAGATCATGGCTATATAAAGATCAAAGAGTTCGCATCAAAGGGTTTGTAGATCTGTGTCTGAAAATGATCCAGTCAAGATTTGAGAGGTTCACATGAAAATGTGGAGTTATGGCCATGAGAGTAAAACCAATTCTGGCAACTATTTAGAGGTGACAGAGTGACACAATTAGGTCTGGTGAGATCCAAAAATACAATTCATGTTCTGGGGATCTGATGGCATGTTTGGGAGGCTAATGTGAATTGACAACTCAATTGGTTCATGGTTTAGAGGTCCACAAGTAATCCTTCTAATGTGACATTGATGGGTGACTGTGTTCTTGAGGTTCTGGATGAATATGGAAATGATTACAGTAAGAAGAAGTGGTTTAGATGTTTCTAGTGATTCAAGCAAGCTTGTGGGGGTCTCTAGATTGTGTCCAGTTTGTGTTGGCGGTCCGCATTGAAGTTTGAGCTCGTAATTGAAGATTTACCTTCCAGTGATGGTGTTCTTCCTAGTCTTGGCTAACTGGATCTTTTGCACACATTATGGATGATCTTGAAGTTGTTTTGTGAAGCATGGCGTATTCCTCTAAGAAGATTGAAGTCCTAGCTATCTATAGCCAACAGTGTAGTAATGCGCATGAAGTTTTATAATAAGTCAAGTTGTATTTTTGTATTTGCTCTATAATAAAATAAGTGTATGTTGTGCCGACTTTGATGATCATTCCAAAGTTGATGTCATGTATAAATAAGAATTGCGAATTCATTCAAAAGTATCCATAATGATGACAAGGAGGTGATAGTGAATAGGAGCAAACACACAACAAAGGTGTTGAGCTTAAATGGAACTGACTCAAGCCTAATGAAGATGCTAATCTCCAATTCAAGTATGTAATATTTATATTCTTCTATAAACAATGTGTCTCATGTAGGCAGTGGGCCTCTTGTGAGCAGTGTGCTTGGGCAGTGAGCCCTAATTGGCAAGTGCCATTTTATTCTTCTTATTCTTTTAATAGAAAATACAATCTTGGGTTAGTCACCTCGTGGTTTTTCCCTTAACTAGGTTTTCCATGTTAAAATCTTGGTGTTGTATGTGTTGAATTTGTTTCTTCTCTTGAATTCATGCATTATGCTTCATGATTGAATCTTTGATATGCTATTGAAATATAAGAAGGTTTAAAGTATATGAGGAATAGAAGACAACTGATTCACCCTCCCTCTCAGTTGTCTTTCCTAAATCCAACAGATATATATAACCAATTGTTGTGGATGTTTTTAGTGTGTATGTATGGCAATCATGGAATAAATGTGAAAGGAGCAAAAGTCTAAGATCTGAATGAAGGCAGAATAGTAAGAAGAGTAGAGGAAAGATGAAGTGTGTAAAATCAGTATTTGTACTTAACTAGAACTGAACTCTACCATTGGTAGATGCATATTATTAGGTCAATTTCTCAGTAAATCTCTTGTAATCCTTTATGTAGGTAGTGAGCCTCCATTTGAGCAGTGATCTCTAGGAAGTGAGCTCGAATGCATGTGCATTCCTATTTGTAAAATACTTTTAACAAGGTATTAATTTTTGTGGGTTAACCCCCACTGTGGTTTTTCCCTTAACCAGGTTTCCACGTCAAAATCTTGGTGTCAAGTGTGTTATTGTGTTTCTTCTCTTACACTTATGATTGATTGTTTTCATGGTTAAATTATTGAATTATTCTTAAGTAGCAAAAGATAGAATTAACTGCAGAAAGATACAAAGTTTTGTAACAACTAATTCACCCCCCCTCAGTTGTCTGTCCTATTTCAAACAATTGGTATTAGAGAAAGGTTCCTTGGAGAAGACTAACAGCTTAAGGAAAACATCTTGGAAATTTTTTTAAATGGGTTCATTCAAAGATCAACTTTAGTTGGCTTTAGAAGAGCTTTCACAATCTAAAATAGAAATTAGTAATCTTAGAGGTGAACTTACAGATGTTAATGATACCATTGAAATCTTAAAAGATAAATTAAAGAAATCTATGCAAAGGAAAAAGGAGCTACTTGTATAGCTATCTAGTTTACCTGAAGAAAATGGCATGAATGATGCTTTGGAAGAAAAAATAAAGGAATGTGAGATGCTGTCAAAAGAAGTCAATGTTTTGAAAATTGAAATGGAATCTGGGGTGATAAGGCAAACCAAATAAAGTGAAGATAGGAAGAAAATTGAAGAAGATCTGAAACAAAAACTAAAAGAAACATCTAAAGAATGTTGTAAATTGGATGGAATGGCCATCTAGAGTTTGATCTACAAGAAAGTAAAGACAATGAGAGATAACATGAAAGGTAAATTGTCATTCTTAGACATGATCTAGATATTGTAAATGAATATAAGGAGAAGTTAAAGATAAGCTTAAAAAAACTTGAAGCATTGCTCAAAGGATAGAAAAGGGTTGATGACAAGCATGGTCCTGGATATGAGAAAGGTGAAATCTTTGGATCCAGACAGAGAAGTTTTCAACCTAGGAATGGGAAAAACAGATCTAGGAAACCTCTGGTAAGATAGCCTAATGCTCAAAGATATCCATCATTTAATGGAAATTGTTTCAACTGCAACAAATTTGGTCATAGAGCTACTCAGTGCAGAAGTAGAGTAAATCAAAATGGTCCATCCTTCTCTGGTCAATGCTTCAAGTGTAAGAGATATGGTCATAGATCAAATGAATGCAAAAGTATGATAATGAATAATGCTAACAATAGAAGAATTAGCAATTCTTTCAATGGTTACTTCTTTGTTTGCAATGGGTTTGGACACATGGCTAATTAGTGCAGATCGAGAGAAAATTAGGTTTATAAGAAAAGAAATGTTATGTGCTTTAATAGCAATAAATCTGGTCATATTGCAAGATTCTGCAGAAGTAGGAACAATGGAAGAAGTGGTCCGGTAAACAGAAAACTAGATGAGCAGAGACAAGACAAAGGTAAAGAAAAAATTGATACAAATGAGACTCAGGATGAATCAAACAAGATATGGGTCAAGAAAATAATTATGAATGATAGTAATGAACCCACACCAGAATCCAGTGCTGATAATTCCTCCAGGAATTGAGTTGGAAGCCTTGGCTTAGGGGGAGCAACATTGTAAATCAAATTCCCCCAGTTGGTAAGTAAGTGCTTGGATCTAGCTTAGTGAAAAAAGAGATCTTGGATTGTTTCAGATCATTTGGAAGGATTTCTAAAAGAAAAGAGGTGGATATGGCAAATTGCAGAGTAATACATGAAAGACTATTCAAAAATAGAGCAACCAAATGTGCTAGGGGAGAGCATTTATTGTAAAGGCAAATTAGGTGATGTGAACCTTAAAAAGGTAATTCATTCCTCATTTGAAACACTTTGCATCAGGAGAAATCAAGAAGAAAGAAGTGGACAAGCTTAGAGCTGAGAACTCTCAAGATTTGGAAGCAAGAAAAGGATTACCAAGCAAAAACCCAAACCTGTATAACAAGGTATTTTCTATTTTCTATGAAATCTCTTGAGTTCTCAATTTCTGCAAATGGCTACACCTCTAGTTGTAGATGTTATTGAGAGGCCTCGTCCCTAATTCCAAAATCATCCATTCAAATCCATAGAATTTGAGCTGCTAGGTGCATTTTCTAGAGTTACATATGGGGTTTTACATGTCAAAGATATTAGAGCTTGCATCCACTGCAATATAGAAGAGTTTGGAAATCTGAAACTACTAGATTTATTTCAAAACCATTTGAAGAATGACAATTATCAATTGAAACTGGAGCATGAAACCCTAGAGAGAAAACACTTCATACAAGTTATTGAATTTCTATCTTTTGATGTGTAACGTCAGAAAATGTCCCCTTGGGGGCTTTTCCCTCATAAGGTTTAGCTCCTAGGTCTTTAGCATGCATTTAGGACATTTTAGTCAATATTTTAGCGTCCTGATAGAGTGAGACCTAGGTTTCATGGAAAATAGGACCTAGGAGGACCCCTTGAGCTGTACCCTACCTAAATAGAGAGGAGGACTTGAGTACCCACACCCTAGTCCTGCCCTATTTTAGGGCAGCCCCAATTTTTGGGTGTCAGTTTATGACCGTTAGGAGGTTCTTTTGCCAACACAGTAAAGTTTGATTTTCAAAATTTTGGTGGGAATGCTTGTAGGTACACATATAACAATGTGTAGGAATTCATTTTTAAACTAGATTATCTTCATGTGATTTTGACATCCTAAGGTGATTCAAGGCTTTCTATTGTGTTCTAAGAGCAGACTTGTATGTTTTATGTGTTGATATTTGTAGATTTGAGCATCAATCTCCTCATGGCATGAAGAGCATCTTCCTCCATGAGTGCTTCACTACAAGGTGACATAATATTATGTTTTTATCATTGTTTCCTTTATTTTTTGCCTCTGCCACACAAGGACACACACTCTTTGTCTGACAATGGTGTTTGGAGACTTAAGTGTCCTCTAGGGATTGACTGAGGCAAGCCTCTAAACAACACAACCCCCAAACCAAGTCTTGTGATTGCAGGTTATAGGTGTCACATTTAGGAAAAGTGGAGTTGTAGGAAGGAGTGGCAGGCATGAAGGATTCAAGATCTGAAGAGAAGTTGGACAAAGGTGTACTTCTAGGACTAGGGCTCCGGTAAAAGTGTCCCCCGTAAATAGGTTCCAAAAAATAGAAGTTACAAGGCTGATCAGTGTCGGAAGGAGGTCTAGATTCCCCCAAAAAGTAGGTACCTTGGACTTGGGTGCCCGCACCAGTGTCCCTGACTATTCCACCTTGGAACCTTGAAAATAGGTATTCTGTGATTTGTTATTTTACTCCTGTCTGTAAGATCTTTTTCCATCTTTCATCAATTTGTTTCCGTATTTGCATAATTAGAGTTTTAATGCTTAATTGGACATAAGAGAAGGAAAATTAATAATTAAATTCCCTAATCTAGACTTCCCTTCATTTTCAAGTGACCTAGGGTATGATAGTGCTCACCACTTGACCCTAGATCCTTTAATGTTAGGGTGAAAGGAGGATTTTAACATCTAAACCACAAAAGATAAACAAATCCAATTTTACCCTAAACGTTTTAGTGAACCCAAGTTTTTGGCCTTAAATTACAACTTTATGAGTGTTTGTCTTCATATTTGGTGTGATTTCATTCATTCATTTGGTCATTTAATTTATTGCATTGAGAAATTTTCAAAAAAATTGAAATTTTGGAAAAATACAAAAAAATGCTTTGTTGGGCTTACTATATTGTGTCAGTTCTTCCTAAACTTTCCTAATTCATGATTTTTGTATCAGATCTGATATAAACTACAGAAAAAATAAAAAATTCAAAATCTTGCTTTGCATTTTCGTCATTTAATTGCTAGGGTTTTGTGGAAATTTTGACAATTTTTAGATAACCTAGTAATTCCAAAATCTAGGGTTTGTAGGCAAAATATTTTATCATATTTTTATACTAATTTTAGAGGCTCATTCAAATTTTAATTTGGCTGTAGTCTTGCATTTTAGTGTGAATTTGCATTTAGATTTAAAATATTTGCATTTTGACATAGAAAATTTCAACAAAAACTAGCAATTTTGATGCATTTTTATTAAGTTTGCATGGGCATTTTGCATGTTAATGCTTAAAAAATAATTTTCATATCCAAGACTAAGTCAATTTCATCATAAATCAGACTTCAAATCATTAACATAGAATTTTGTTCCAAGATCTAAAACCTAGGGCTTCAAAAACAACGATTTTTGTGAAATTTGGCCTAATTGACTCTCTAAACTTGCACTATAGGTGTTTTGTGAAGGGTATTTTTGCATTAATTTTATTTTATCATGGTAATAATTTACTTCCCCTCATAAAAATATTCACAACACCCTTTTAACGGGCTCTTGTAGTGAGAATTTTGCAGAAAACTACACATTTTGGCTATTTTAGCCCTAGGGTTTGACCTAGTTTGCACTCCAAGCATGTTGTGATTAATTTTATGGATTGAGGTGACTAATATTATTTATACTCTTTTCTGTACCTCCTAAAATTTCTTACAACACCTCCTTTTCTAGGACTTGGAATTGAAAAACTGTGAAAAATAGCCTATTTTTGCTATATTTTCACTAGGGTTTGACCTTAAATGGTGCTAAAATCATGTTGTGTTTGGTATTTTGGCACCAATTAACTGTTATTACTGATATTATTTTCTTTCTATCATAATTTTCCTCACAACACCCTTTCTTACGCCCTTTTGCATTGAATTTTGGTGAAAAAAGTGCCTATTTCGACATATTTTCACTATATTTTGACTTGGCATTATATTGGATTTGAATCAAGAGTGTGTTGAGAGTGATTATATTGTTGTTTTGGATTTATATCAGACATATAATTTTCTTCCCTTGATTGAAATCCTTACAACACCTTTTTTTTTCATTTATTTGCATTGAAAAAGTACCAAAAATAAAGCATTTCAAGTTATTTTTACATATAGTTTTGCACTTGTCTTTTGCATCAAATTTGAAAACCTTTTAAAATCTGAGTTTACATTGAAAACAATGCAATGGCACCTTCATGTCATTTTTCTATGCTATCTCTGCATGCATTTATCAAAGATCTTGATTTTGAAGAATTCCTAATCCTCATGAGTGAACATCCTTTGATATTAGAAGATTTAAATAAATTCATCTCTGGGAACACTCATGAGAAAGATGAGAGAGAAAATCCCTTTTCCACCATAGAATATGATGATGATGGTGATGATGTACCCTCCTCTCATCCCACTACTCTCCCTGGCCAAGATGTAGCATTAGTGGATGATAAAAGCTCTCTCACATTAAATTCTTTGAGGATGGATATTGGGTGCAATCAAGAGAGAAACAATGTTAATTCAATAATCATTAATAGACTTCATAGAAATATTCCTAAAATGATTGTTTGAGGGGCACTTAGTGCACCCTATTGCTTAAAACCAGTGATTACGGTTCAAGGTGTTCAAAATGTGTTACAGCAAGCACACCATAATGTGATTGCTCACGCATACAACACCCATAATAACAAGAAAAGTAAGTAAACACCACTTGTGCTTGTCTCTCTTCCATGTTCTCAACCTATGTTCCCTCAACAACCTTGTCTTACTCATAAAAGTGGTCAAGAGTATGATCTTGTCAAACAGCTTCACGCTACTCCAACTAAGATCTCTCTTTGGGATTTAATACAAACATCACCTACATACCATGGAATGCTCCAAGAAGCTTTGCAAAAGGTGATTGTCCCACCCATTACTAAGCCTAATGATGTAGCAGCTGTATTGGATAGTATGCATGTGACAAAAACATATATTTTCTTTCAACCACATGAATTACCATCAATTGAAGTTCAAAACCAATATGATCCTCTTATAATCTTTTTCTCAATAAACAGAACGTTGGTAAAACAAGTTATGATTGACAATGGATTAGCTCTTAATGTTTGTAGCATTGACCTACTACATAAAATCAAGATTGACACATGACAAATCATACCAAACAACATTAGCATTCGTGGCTTTTATAATGTTGGACGACAATCTGTGGGCACTATAACTCTACCTATATAAGTAGGACCTATGCTTGTGCCTACCCTGATTCATGTCATGCCTTGTTCTTTATCATACAACATGATTCTTGGTAGACCTTGGATTCATGCATTGGGGGAAGTTCCTTCCACCTTACATCACTCAATCAAATATATATTCAAAGGTAAACTTCATACTATTCATGCTGATCTTGAACCAGATAATTGTTTACACATTAAAATGCAAAAACCAATTTACAATCATATGAGCTCAAAAAAATTGCAAGGTGATCCATCAATACCTCTAGCCATGAATAATGATGTGCAAGACCCTCAACCATCGAATGCACTTGTTGATGATGATTGGGGTTCATTAAATTTTAATCCTTGCAATGTAGGGGAATATATACTTAATAACCTCAACACATCAAAAGTCACATCGATTTCATCAAGGTAGTCTTTTGAAACATCTGAGAAAAATAAAGCCTCCTTGGTTGAGAATAAAGACAATACCCTCACTTATACTACAAATTATGACACCTATGAGGTTTCACCTTCTTCTAAGGAAATGACATCCCTTTATGGCCAGGGATTTAAAATCCTTTATAACAATTGTGAATATGAAGGTAAGGGATGTGGTGTAAATCAAAAAGGGATTCGAGTACCTATAGAATCTGCTTCAACACATTACTCAAGCGGCATTAGATATAATCCTTTTAAAGGAAAGAAAGCCTCTCGTCATCCTATGCTTAATGTTAATTTAATAAGATCAAAACAACATGATAGATATTCTAGATATATAGGTTCCTAATGATGATACCCTAATAGGTAAGTATCTCTAACCCTTTATCTCTCTCATGATGTGCTTCCCTCATGATGTGTTATGTGTTGTTTAGGCCTCCTGGGATAACCTCAGATTCTCCTATAAGGTTTGGGATACCAGGAGACTGCCTCTGTTGTGACCTTCTATTTGTACCATCATTCTTCTATATTGCCTCTCTCTATGATTTCATGGTTGTGTGTTGTGTCTTGTAGACATAGCATCATGGTTGGTGACTTGGGGGCACCCTCCTACGTGACTATCCCTAAGACATTTGTTTTCTCCTCTCTTATTTATTGTTTCCCTTCCTCTAGTGTTTCCACCTAGCAAGCAGATGATGACACACATTTATACTGATGCGGACCTAGTGTCCCTTTCAAGAGAAATAAAAAAAATGGACTAGAGTTCCTAATATGATGATGGGGTTGTATATTTTATCTGACACTTGGCTAGTGGAAGCACTCATGCTTTCCGCATAGTGAATTTTATGATGTTTCTGTTGCATTTACAAACCTTAATGATACTGCTGCTCCATACACCTTTGTTTGCCTTTGAATCTAGTCTTGGCAGTACTCAATTCGGAGAGCTTCATGATATAACACATAGTTATCCTCAAACTTCAAATTCATTGTATAACCTTGGCTCTTTGTGTGGTTAATCATATGCATTGATGTTTTTGTTTATCATGATGTTGTAGACACTAACATGTTTTCTTGTAGGGATGTGTTTGTGGGAACACTTGGTGATCGTAAAGTACATGTCACCTTTAGGGGGCATGGACTTTGCAAAAGTTGGTGTTCGCTTGTGTGTTTTCTTCATACCTTAACTTGCTTGATATCAATAACTACTATCAACCACCTTAAGGTGGGGACATATAAGGTAAGCTATTTCTTAATGTGTTAGCAATGTGTTTGACCTTAGATGTAGTGACATGTGCTCTTGAGTAGTTCATCATGCATCTTGAGTTTGTTTGTAATCAATCAATAAATCATGTAAGACCTATGAGGAGGTGGGATATCGAGCATATCCTTTTTCTTAAGCCCTCTGTGGAGGCAAGGATGGTGTATTTCTCATATCAGATTGCATCATCCTGTCATTTTCAAAAGTCCTCTGTCGAGGTGGGGAACGGTTCTGTGACTAAGTCAACCCTTAAGTGTGTCTTTGGTGGTTGTTGTGGTGAAGACCAATCATCAGTGTGTGCCTATAATGTGCCTGAGATGGTGATGAGCCTAGAAATAGGGAACACACAATCGCTTATCTGTCGTGTTTTCTCTGTGTCTTCAAGTGTGTGTGTTTTGATGTGCTTGTTTTGTATGGCATGTTTGTTTCCCCATATGTAGTGACCAGCCCTCTTGGGGAGTGTTTCATGCATTTTGGGAGGTTTTACATGTCTTGCATGTGTATTGCCCCATATACATAGATTTGTGCCCTTAAGTGGTGCATCATGTATTATGGGAGGTTTGTTTACTTTCCAGTACCTGCATTTACATTTCATATATATGAGAAAAAAAAAAGAAAAGAAAAGATATCATTTCTGTCTTCCATGCATTAATGTGTCTTTTATGCATTAAATGTCTGCTCCATGTTCTATGTGACTATAACTATCTTCTCTGTGTTCTGCATGTCTGTTACTGTCTTCTATGTGATTGGCATGTCTTCTCTGTGCTTGGTGTGTTGGCTGTATTTGTGACCTTACTTTAATGCATGTATTGGCTTTGCATTTATACATACATTAAAGTGGGGGCTAAGTGTAACATCATTAAATATCCCCTTGGGGGCTTTTCCCTCATAAGGTTTAGCTCCTGGGTCTTTAGCATGCATTTAGGACATTTTAGTCCATATTTTAGCATCTCGATAGAGTGAGACCTGGGTTTCATGGAAAATGGGACCTGGGAGGACCCCTTGAGCTGTACTCTACCTAAAATAGGGGGGAGGACTTGGGTGCCCATGCACTAGTCTTGCCCTATTTTAGGGCAATCCCAATTTCTGGGCGTTGATTTATGACCGTTAGGAAGTTCTTTGCTGACACTATAAAATTTGATTTTTAAAATCTTGGAGGGAATGCTTGTAGGTGCATATATAAGCATGTGTAGGCATTCATTTATAAACTAGATTATGTTCATGTGATTTTGATATCCTAAGATGATTCAAGTCTTTCTATTGTGTTGCAAGAGCAGACTTGTATATTTTATGTGTTGATATTTGCATATTTGAGCATCAATCTCCTCATGGCATGAAGAGCATCTTCCTCCATGAGAGCTTCACTACAAGGTGACATAATATTGTGTTTTTATCATTGTTTCCTTTAGTTTTTGTCTTTGCCTCACAATGGCACGCACTCTTTGTCTGACAAGGATGTTCAGAGAATTAAGTGTCCTCCAGGGCTTGACTGAGGCAAGCCTCTAAACACCACAACCCCCAAACCAAGTCTTGTGATTGTAGGTTATAGGTATCGCATTTGGGAAAACTAGAGTTGTAAGAACGAGTGGCAAGCATCAAGGATTCAGGATCTAAAGAGAAGTTGGACAAAGATTCACTTCCAGGACTAGGGTGCCCACAAAAGTGTCCTTCATAGATAGGTCCCAAAAAATAGAAGTTACAGGGTTGATCAGTGTTAGAAGGAGGTCCAGATTCTCCAAAATAGCAGCTACCTTGGACTTGGGCGCCCACACCAGTGTCCCTGACTATTCTACCTTGGAACCCTAAAAATAGGTATTTTGTGATTTGTTATTTTACTCCCATCTATAAGATCTTTTTTCATCTTTCATCAATTTGTTGCCGTATTTGCACAATTAGGGTTTTAATGGTTAATTGGACATAAGAGAAGGAAACTTAATAATTAAATTCTCTAATCCAAACTTCACTTCATTTGCAAATGACCTAGGGTATGATAGTGCTCGTGACTCGACCCTAGATCCTTCAATGTTAGGGTGAAAGGAGGATTTTAACATCTAAACCACAAAAGATCAACAAATTAAATTTTACCCTAAACATGATGAAAGTGAATTGGTTACGTATGTATTGAGTCAGATACATGATGAGTTTATGTGCAATTGAAGCCATTCAAGATCACAAAAGATGTAATCTAAATTGTGACTAGACTGAATACAACTGGTGGCCTACCCATGGTTAAGGCTGTGAAAAATCAAACAGTAACTGATGTAACCCGAGAAAAATTTGATAGGAGGTCTATGACTATTAATGACATCACTAATCCGGATGTCAATTTTGCTTCGATGGTAGTTGGTTATAATATTTACCACTCCATCAGGAGGAATTTAGTTTCTAGAATAGCTATTTATGCCACATATCAGATGCTAAAGGAGAATGTGGATTATGACTTGTGTGGGTTGCTACAGAGCCAACTGATAGAAAATCTAAACAAAATAAAAAAGTACAAGAAAATTTCCTTCAAGTATGGTTCTTTGGTGGTATACATATTGTTATGCTTCATGAATGAAGTGCCTGTAGTTCTAGGTATATGTTGGACATCTAACAGGCTAGTGGCATGGCAAATTAAGGATCTTCTACATAGTCTTGGTGATACCTAGACACAAAAGACTGCTATCTGGGGTTACTTCAAAAACTTCCAAAGCTTAATGCATGCAAGGGAAAGAATCCCTAAATCAATTGTGGAGAAGTACATGAAAATGACATGTGTTTCATGGTTGACACATATCAATGTTTTATGGAAGCTACAGAACCAAGGACAGTTTGAATAATGCCTATGGGTTATGAGGTGGATGGAAGAGCTTTGGATATGTATGCTCAACATCTTCTGAGCACACCTAAAGATACCTCTGTGGAAAGGTTTGGAACCTACAAGGAACTGAGTCTAAAATTCCATGTGGTGCTCAAAGAACTGGAGACCAAGCGGAAAGTGTAGAGATAAATTGAAAGGTATGCTGAGAGCATTGGCCTAACTAAGGAGGAAGTAAAGTAGAAGAGAGAAAGAATTGAAATCATGAAGAAAGGCACTGAGCATACTACAAAATAAAAAGTAGAAAGTGAGCTGGAAGTTGCTCTGGAAGTCTCACAAAGCCCCTCAAGGATGACAAGGAGTTCTACAACTCCTGCTGAGAAACTCAAGTCCACTTCCACTAAGAAGTTGGAAGCCACTCCATCCGGTGATGAAGGGAAAAGAAAGAAAACCAAGGTCACAAGAACCCACAAGAGCATAAAAGATGATGAGGAGATAGAGACAAATGAAGAAGTGAAAGAAATAAGATCCAAGAAAGCCAGAACTTCAAAGACTTTTGAAGACTAGCCTTACAGAAGCAATAAGGCCATTTAAAAGCAAGTATCTGGTAAGGTCACTATGACTATTGATGTAATTGTAAAAACAATCATTGTTCATGGAAATTTGAAGCCTATCAGAGTTTACTTTGATAATTTTGATCAAGCAAATAAGAAAATTTTGGAAGACGCCATTATCATATATTTGAATAAATTCAATAGAGCCCTGTTGGAAATTTTACAAGAACTTCCTAAAAGTTTAAGGAAAGTACTAGAAATGAGGAAAGAAGCAACTAAGGATAAAGACATAGAACTCAGAAGACTAGAAGAGAAGCAGATAAAATCCTTAGAGAAGTTAAAGATAAATTCAGAAGCAAGGTCCGAATGAACAAACTAATGTTTGGTGAAACTAGGGAAATTGCAAAAGAAATAGAAGAAATCTTTAAAAAGGATTTAGACAAAGATAAATATTATATTGTTTTAGAGAAACAAGTAGAAGAAGACAATCCTCCAGTTCCATAACATGAAGCCCTAAAAGAATAGATTAATAAAAGAATTGATGACCAAGGTACTAATTTAGATCCTCTGGAGTTAACCTATGAAGAGGCTAATGTTGGATTGTTAGATGTAAATGTTGGAAAAGTCTAGGAAGCGGAGCAAGTCAATCAGGAGGATACAAAAATGATAGATAAAGTAGATGATGAAAGAGATATCTCTAATCCACCTAATCAATCCAAAGAAGAAGATGTTATTGCTACCTCACGAAGTCATCTAGATCAGGGAGTGAATGATGTAGACACAGAAAAGACTTCACCTACAAATAATACAGAGGAAGATAAAGCAAATGAAGAGAAGAAAGAGAAACAAGAAGACAAAGTAGAAGAAGATGGTGTAAATGTTGAGGCACCTAAAATAGATGCAGAGAAATCTAATGATCAAAAAGATGGTTCAAAAAATGTAGCAAGAGACTCTGCAGATCCAGTAAAAGGTCTTCCTAAAAAAGAAGTGATTGAGCTTGATGAGACTAAACTACTCCAAGGACTAACCAATTTGAATGCTCTCTCCCCATTTCAATTGATGAAAATAGCATCGTTCACCCAAGTAAAAGCCAGAGAAAAGATGTTAAAATGCCACATAGAGGACAATGAGCTGCTGGGACTAGCAACTAGAGTTTTCAAGAAATTAATGCCAACCTATCAGAAGAATCAAAATGATTCCCCCTCCAGACATCTAAAAAATCTTGTAAGTTTAGTAAATTCACATTTTGATTCCTTTGAAAAGTTTGTGGAGGCAAAAGTTTAGAAAGAGTTCTTGAATAAGAAATTCAGTCAAGTTAAGAATCTGATAAGGAATGATAGGTTGATATTAGGCATCAGCATAAAGAGCATTCAAAATGCTCTAAGTGTTGGAGGAGATATATATAAGTTTTGTCTATCTTGGTCTAAAGTAAATGAAAATATTGAAAAGAAGATAAAGGAACAAGAACAGAAAATATCAATTCTATCTCAAAATTTTGATCATCTGACTATCTCTCCTACAAGCTAGGAATGTAGGTTATTAGCTTAACAGATGAAATAAAGGGACTTGTAAAAGAGAAAAGAAATACTATGAAGAGGATGTGTGAACTCTAGGGATTGATTGCCCCCAAGTTGGAATCCATGTATAATGTCTTATCCAAAGCCCAGAATGTACTTCAGACAAGTGATCCTCTGGATCTAGCAAAGGCAGAAGCATATGCATTTTTGTTGAGTGGGCACATCTCAATTTTGGATGGAATGAAGGGAACTTGGGCCTCAAAACTTGTACAATTGAAAAATAGTTTTGCAGACATTCTTAAGTTCATGTGAATAGAATATATTGATTACTTGTACATATGCGGCATTATACATAGAATTTTTGGAGAATTTTGTGTTGTGGACCCCACCCTTTGCCATTGATGTCAAAGGGGGAGTGAAGAGTAGTGAAAAATGAGGAATCCAACAAAGGGATAGATTTGGAAAGAAGTATGAACAACAATATGGAGTACAAGCAAAGGGGGAGTTATTCTGACACTTAGTCATTTTTCACTAAGTGTTGCCATCAATGCCAAAGGGGGAGATTGTTGGCAAGAGACACTGCTTAGCACTGACAGGTGTTGTCATTGATGGCAACTAAGATCATCCTGTTGCAAGTATGAAGGTGAACCAGTGTTGTCATTGATGTCAACATACTCATACTACATTGACAAGAAGGATTGGATGAGCAGTGTGCTAAGGATATTGAGAAAATTAGCCTCAGTCAGGAACAGTGAAGAACAATGATGAGAAGAAGGGAAATGTATTGTATAGGTTCTGAACTGGAGGATACGGATCAAAGGGTTTGTAGATATATGTCCTGAGATGTTTTAGTTAAGATTTCAGAGGTTCGCATGAATATCTGAAGGAGTTGTGGCTGTCGGTATGGAACCGGTTCCGACAAGTGCTCAGAGGTGACAGAGGATCACAGAAAGGTCTGGTGAGGTCTGGAATTGTACAATCCTAATCTGCGGATTGGAAGGAGTGTTTGGGATGTCCTTGTGATGTGTCATCTTGAGTTGTGTATGATTTTGAGGTCCGAAAGTGCCTTTTGCATTGTGACAGTGGCGACAGACTGTGTTCATGAAGCTCTGGATGAGGAAGAGAAGAGATTCTAGTATGTAGAGAAAGTGCAGATGTACCTGGTCATTCAGGTAGGCTTGTGAAGGTTCTTGGATCATGATAAAGTTGTGTTGTTGGTCCACATTAATGGTAGAGCCTGGAATTGAAGTTATTCTTTCAGATGAAGTTCTTGTTCTGACTAGCCGACCGGATGAGTTGTTCATCCTACGAATGTTCTTGTGATGGCTGACCA
The DNA here is from genome assembly GCA_027924645.1 of Cunninghamia lanceolata. Lineage (NCBI taxonomy): Eukaryota > Viridiplantae > Streptophyta > Pinopsida > Cupressales > Cupressaceae > Cunninghamia > Cunninghamia lanceolata. Next base: position 3,570,946 of record BSBN01000892.1, read on the forward strand.
AATGTGTTATTCATCTTGCGGATATTCTTATGATTGATTTCTGACTTAGATGATTGTTCCTAAGTCAATGTCTTGTATAAATAAAGGTTTGTGAGTTTATTTAGGAGTGTAGATTGTGTGAATGAGTGTGGTGTAGCGAAGAGAAGTGTGAAAGGCAGAGCAAGGGTTTTGGGCTTAAATGGAACTGATCCGAACATAGTAGAGATGTCATTCTCTAGTTCAAGATTGTGATTCTTATCACTTTGTAGATAGTGTGTCTCCTTGTAGGCAGTGGGCCTCTTTGTGAGTAGTGTGCTCGGGCAGTGAGCCCTAATTGGCAAGTGCCATTCTTTTTCTTATTCTTCTAATAGAGAATAATCCTTGGGTTAATCACCCCGTGGTTTTTCCCTTAACTGGGTTTTCTACATCAAAATCTTGGTGTTCAATGTGTTGATGTTTATTTGCTCTTATGTTTGTGCATTATGCTTTCATGGATGATTAATTGATATACTGTTAACTAACAAGAAGAATCAAGTATTTAAAGTAAAGCAATTTTTTATACAACTGATTCACCCCCCCTCTCAGTTGTATGCCCTAGATCCAACAATTGGTATCAGAGCTAAGTTCCTCTAAAAGGAGCTTAACCGCTTGAGGAGATCTAGGATGTCATCATACAAGAAGGATAGTCTGAAGTTTGATGGAACCAACTTCACTCTCTGGAAAGGTCGCATGAAATGTCACTTGGAATGTATGGGAAAAGCATACTTGGCCATGGTCTCAAAACCATATATACCTCCACAAGGTGGTCCGACAACTCTGAATGAAATTGCAGACGCTGAAAACAATCTGCGGACCAAGGAAGCTCTGCTAAGCGCATTAAACGACTCAGATCTCTCAAATGTTATCGACCTACCAACTGCATATGAGATCCTAACTAAATTGGAATTTCTGTATGAAGGAGATGAGTTTGTCAAAAGTGCAAGGCTGCAAAGTATGAAAGGGAAATTTGAAAGATGATGAAAACATCACTACATTTATGCCAAGAGTGAATGAGCTGGTATGTGGAATTAGAAATGCTGGTGGAACTCTAGATGAAAATGAGATTGTTTGCAAAATCCTCAGATCCCTTCCTGCTGCCTACAAAATCAAGGTTGCTGCCATTGATGAATTCAGAGCCCACACAACTGTCACAAGAGAACAATTGGCTGGCAAACTAGCTGCATTTGAAATGACCAAGTTTGGAGATGATCCTCCCAAGACTGAATCTACTTTCAAAGCTAGTGCCTATGTGAAAGGTAAACAGAGATTTGATCTGGGTGAAAACTCTTCAAGGAAGATGGCATGGTATGATCAAGCAAGAAGAGACATGGAAGAAGAAGAAACAAAAACAGCTCAACTTGAAGCCCTCATTGCAAAGAGACTGCCAAGAGGATCCGGTAAGTATGAAGGAAAACTACCCTTTAAGTGCTTTAACTACAATAAGATTGGTCTTTTTACTTCAAGATGTCCGGAAAGATCTGCAAGGACTAATACTAACAGACAAAGGCTTCAAAAGAACTGCTATTATGTTCATGAAGAAGATGACAATGAAGGAGTAATAGATGATGAATCAGAACTAGGAAGCAAATCCGGAAATGAATGGGTGTTTATTGCCATCAAGGAAGAAGATTCAATACTCTCTAAATCTGTCAATCACAAGGTTGTGGAAAAAGCTTTGGCTGCTCAAGTGGAAGAAAAGGATGATTGGCTTATTGATAGTGGATGTTCTCACCATATGACTGGTGACAAGGATAAGTTCTTGGATTTGGAAAGGTATGAAGGAGGAATGGTAGAATTTGGTGACAATTCTACTGGCAGAATCAAAGGTAGGGGAACTATTTCCTTTGGTGGAAAGAGCAAAACAGGTAATGTACTATATGTTGAAGGATTGAAGCATAATATTCTCAGTGTTGGTCAGTTAGTAGACAAAGGCTATGATCTCCGGTTCAAGAATGGAAAATACAGAATCTTTATAAGTTCTGAAACTGAAATTGCATCCGGTACTCAGACAAAAGGTAACATCTTTCATCTGGTTGGTTCAAATAAAAGTTGTCTGTTTGTTCAAATTGATCAGAGTTGGTTATGGCATAGAAGAATGTGTCATGTAAATTTTGATAACATCATCAAGATAAGCAATACTCAGGCTGTAAGAGATCTTCCAAAATTGATGAAACCTACAAATAGTTTGTGCAAAGAATGTCAGCTAGGTAAATAGAGTAGAGTCTCTTTCAAAAGCAAAGATCAGTCCTCTACCAGATTGTTGGAATTAGTACATACTAATCTTTGTGGTCCGACAAGAATCAAGAGTCTACAAGGTGATAGATATTTCATGTTGCTAATTGATGACCATTCCCAGATGATGTGGGTTACCTTCCTAAAGGAGAAATCAGAAGCCCTTGAGAAGTTCAAAATCTTCAAAGCTATGGTAGAGAATCAAACTGGATTAAAGTTGAAGTGTCTAAGGTCTAATAGAGGTGGTGAATTTACATCTGGTGAGCTCATTGACTTTTGTGAGAAGTAGGGTATAAGAAGACAGTTGTCTGCTCCTAGGACTCCACAGCAAAATGGAGTAGTTGAGAGAAAGAACTGGACCATCCAGGAAGCTGCCAGGACAATAATGTTGGAAGCAAATGTTCCTCAAATGTTTTGGAAAGAAGCTATCAGCACTGCAGTCTACACTCTCAATCGAGTTTAAATCAGAAACAACACAAGTAAGACCCCTTATGAACTCTAGTTTGGCATCACTCCTACTATGAAATATTTCAGAGTATTTGGTAGCAAGTGTTATATTAAAAGAGATGAAGATCTAGGAAAGTTTGATGCTAGAAGTGATGAAGGAATTTTCTTGGGTTACTCCACTCAAAGCAAAGCATACTGGTGTTACAATAAGAGATTAAGGAAGATGATAGAAAGCACTAATGTGAAAGTTGATGAAGGAATTGAGAAGCCCTCAAGGTTTTATGAGTTTGATGAGGATAACCAAGATGGTGTTCAAGTTCAAGGAGCTCAATCCTCTCCGGTAAGTCAGAATCAGCCTGATCTGGTAAATCAGGAAGAAGAGATAGGTCTGAATGAGCCTGATCAAGAAGCAGCAGTGTAGAATGCTCCCAAAATTCCAAGGTATGTAATACAGAACCACTCTGAAGATCAGATCATAGGTGACAGAAACAAAGGTGTGCAAACTAGAAGGAATGTTGCTCAAAATTAGGATGAATGTTGTCTGATTTCAAAGATAAAACCCAAAACAATAAATGAAGCTTGCAATGATGAAAACTGGACCAAAGCAATGGAAGATGAATTGATGCAAATTGAGAGAAATTATACTTGGGATCTTGTTCCCAGACCTAGAGACAGGAATGTGATTGGAACCAAATGGGTTTTCCAAAACAAACTGAATGAAGCTGGTGAAGTAATCAGAAACAAAGCTAGATTGGTCTGCAAAGGCTACTCTCAAATAGAAGGAATTGATTTTGAAGAAACCTTTGCTCCAGTGGCAAGAATTGAAGTAATCAGATTACTCCTTGCATTTACTACCTTCAAAGACTTCAAGGTATATCAAATGGATGTCAAGTCTGCCTTCCTAAATGGTGATCTGGAAGAAGAAGTTTACATTGAACAACTGGATGGATTTCAATTGTCTGATAATGATGATATGGTCTGCAAGTTAAAGAAAGCTTTGTATGGATTAAAGCAAGCCCCAAGAGCATGGTATGAAAGGTTGGATAAGCATCTTGTGCAGATTGGATTCAACAAAGGTACTACTGACAGCAACTTATATTTCAAAATTGATCATGAAAACATTTTGATTGTTGAAGTGTTTGTGGATGATATCATTTTTGGAGGAAGAGATAGTATGTGCAAAACTTTTGCAAATCAGATGAAAAGTGAGTTTGAAATGTCTATGCTTGGTGAAATGAATTTCTTCTTGGGTCTACAAATTACTCAAACAAAGAAAGGGATCTTTATTTCTCAAACCAAATATGTGAAAGAATTGTTGAGGAAATTTGGTATGGAAGATTCAAAGCCAATGAACACTCCCATGGCAACCGGATGTAAGTTGAGCAAAGATGATGACTCCCCAAAGGCAGAGCAGACAAAGTATAGATCAATGATAGGTGGATTGTTGTATCTCACTCAGACTAGACCAGATATAATGCAGGTTGTTGGTCTTGTGGCAAGATTCCAGGCTGATCCTAGAGAATCTCATGTTATGGCAATCAAAAGAATTTTTAGGTACTTGAAAGGAACAGTTGAGTATGGTCTATGGTACCCTAGAGATCTAGATTTCTCTCTTCATGCTTACATAGATGTAGATTGGGCAGGAGATGTGGATGACTGGAAGAGCACCAGTGATGGAGCATTCTTTCTGGGGAAGAGATTGGTTTCTTGGCTAAGCAAGAAACAAGATGCAATATCTCTGTCCACAACTGGAGCAGAATACATTGCAGTAGTAGGTAGTTGCACTCAAATCTTATGGATGAAGTAGATGCTAAGAGACATTAAAGTTGAATATGAGGAGCTTATCACAATTTTCTGTGATAATTCAAGTGCAATTAATATTTCTAAGAATCCAGTATTGCACTCTAAGACTAAGCACATATCTATCAAGTTTCACTTTTTGAGAGAACAAGTGAACAAGGAAGAAGTCAGGTTGGAGTATGTTCCTTCCAAGGATCAGATTGCAGATATTTTTACTAAACCTCTTCCCAAGGACTCTTTTGAATATCTCTGGGAGAAGTTAGGGGTCATGGCCCCTCTGGTAATGAACTAAGATGCACTGATGTGCATCAGTCCGGTGGATATCACAGTCATATCTTGTGATCCAGATTGATGATGGGGAGCTGCTACTAAGGGGGAGCAGCTGATATGATTCTGATGTGTTAGAATTGCAAGTATGAGCCCTTTGCCATTGATGTCAAAGGGGGAGAGAAGACATGTGAAAAACAAGTGGCTGATGATCAAAGGGGGAGCAGTAAATGAGGAGAAGACATGTTGCTGATAGGGGGAGCTGTGACAGAAAGGAGAAGTTCTTGTCTTGATGGTTTTTCACATCATATGTTGCCATCAATGACAAAAGGGGAGATTGTTACAAGTATGAAGGTGAACCAATGTTGTCATTGATGTCAACATACTCATACTGCATTGACAAGAAGGATTGGATGAGTAGTGTGCTGAGGATATTGAGAAAATTAGCCTCAGTCAGGAACAGTGAAGAATAGTGATGAGAATAAGGGAAATGTATTGTATAGGTTGCGAACCGGAGGATGCGGATCAAAGGGTTTGTAGATATGTGTCCTGAGATGTTTTAGTTAAGATTTTAGAGGTCCGCATGAAGATCTGAAGGAGTTGTGGTTGTCGGTATGGAACCGGTTCCGGTAAGTGCTCAGAGGTGACAGAGGATCACAGAAAGGTCCGGTGAGATCCAAAATTGTACAATCCTAATCTGTAGATTGGAAGGAGTGTTTTGGATGTCCTTGTGATGTGTCATCTCAAGTTGTGTATGATTTTGAGGTCTGGAAGTGCCTTTTGCATTGTAACAGTGGCGACAGACTGTGTTCTTGAAGCTCCAGATGAGGAAGAGAAGAGATTCCAGTATGTAGAGAAAGTGCGGATGTACTTGGTCATTCAGGTAGGCTTGTGAAGGTTCTTGGATCATGATGAAGTTGTGTTGTTGGTCCGCATTGATGGTAGAGCCTAGAATTGAAGTTATTCTTCCGGAGGAGTTGTTCATCCTGCGAATGTTCTTGTGATGGCCGACCGGATGTGTTATTCATCTTGCGGATATTCTTATGGTTGATTGTCGACTTAGATGATTGTTCCTAAGTCGATGTCTTGTATAAATAAAGGTTTGTGAGTTCATTTAGGAGTGTGGATTGTGTGAATGAGTGTGGTGTAGTGAAGAGAAGTGCGAAAGGCAGAGCAGGGGTTTTGGGCTTAAATGGAACTGATCCGAACATAGTAGAGATGTCATTCTCTAGTTCAAGATTGTGATTCTTATCACTTTGTAGATAGTGTGTCTCCTTGTAGGTAGTGGGCCTCTTTGTGAGCAGTGTGCTCGGGCAGTGAGCCCTAATTGGCAAGTGCCATTCTTTTTCTTATTCTTCTAACAGAGAATAATCCTTGGGTTAATCACCCCGTGGTTTTTCCCTTAACCAGGTTTTCCACATCAAAATCTTGGTGTTCAATGTGTTGATGTTTATCTGCTCTTATGTCTGTGCATTATGCTTTCATGGATGATTAATTGATATACTGTTAACTAACAAGGAGAATCAAGTATTTAAAGTAAAGCAGGTTTTTATACAACTGATTCACCCCCCCTCTCAGTTGTATGCCCTAGATCTAACACATCCCAATCATTCACATAACACAATTTGTTCATACCAGAAGTCAGATTCATAATTTGTCTAAGTCTGGGTAGTTAGGAATAGAGCAGTAACAGGGTCCGGTATTTTGGTCCAGATCTCTCCGATGGAAAATCATGATTAGTTGCAGATCTAGGGGAGTTAGATACATTATCAAGATAGTCTAGATCTAGATTTTTGTTATCCTATGACGATGGATTCAAAAGATATTAGCCTCTAAGTACCGAGTTCCATTTTGACAGAGTAGACAAAAGAAGAACATGCTGACCTTGCAGAAGATCCTGATTCCAAATGTATGGAAGTTGTTTGTTGGACAAATGGTGATGATCAGTGATAGTGGCTGACACGAGTGATGATTTTCAAGAGCAATTTTTGGTCTGTACCTTAAGTTATGCATAGATCTAGCCAACAGTAGAGAATTCATAAAAGTTCTAAGTGTTGTTGTAGCCAACTAACAAGTGATTGCAAATCAAGATAAGGATATATATAACCGATTGTTGTGCATGTTTTTGGTGTGTATGTGTGGTGATCATGGAATAAATGTGAAAGAAGTAGAAGTCTAATATCTAAATGAAGGTAGAATAGTAAGAAGAGCAGAGGAAAGATGAAGTGTGTAAAATCAATATTTGTACTTAACTAGAACTGAACTCTAGCATTGGTAGATGCATATTATCGATTCAAATTCTCAGTAAATCTCTTGTAATCCTTTCTATAGGCAGTGAGCCTCTATTTGAGAAGTGAGCTCTAGGTAATGAGCCCCAATGCATGTGCATTCCCATTTGTAAAATAATTTTAAGAGGGTATTAATTTTTGTGGGTTAACCCCCACTGTGGTTTTTCCCTTAACCAGGTTTCCACATCAAAATCTTGGTGTCAAGTGTGTTATTATGTTTCTGCTCTTACACTTATGATTGACTATTTTCATGGTTAAATTATTGAATTATTATTAAGTAGAAAAAGATAGAATTAACTGTAGAAAGATACAAAGTTTTGTAACAACCGATTCACCCCCCTCCTCTCAGTTGTCTATCCTATTTCCAATATGGTCATCATCATAGTCAACATACAATATAAAGCTATACTTCTTAGAAGAATAGGATGCAGTTGAGATCGTAAGAGGTTGTCACAAAATCTATGGTTTAATATTGAGAATGATGAAAGCCCTAGCAGAGCTATAGTACGTAAACTCTTTATAAACGATTTAAAACTAATTGTTTCAGGTCTGACAGGTATTTGGTGAATTTGCATAAACATTGTGGGACACTTGACTATCAACAAGTGACTAAGACAATACTAGGAAATCAAAGGTAGCCAAGTAAAGGACTATCATAACCATGGAAGGACCTGTTACAGCTATGTTGTCCTCAAAATTAGTTGTGCTAATTTTGTACGATGACCCCTATGAAACATGTCTGTTTCATAGCCTACACTCTAACTATGCATTTCGAGGCATATCTCTTCAACATCATGCATAGTCCTCTGACACCTAGGAATGTCTTGGAACATTTCCCCAGGTTGATTCCTCAAAGTTTGTGAAATTTGACTAGTTATAAGCTTGTCAAAATATTGATTTTCAAACTTTTAAGGTGTTAGAAAGTTTTTAATAGTACACATGCAATGTCAGTCAAAAACACTGACATTGCATGTGACTTGTTTTCATCACATGCACAAGTAGTCAAAAACCCCACCCGAACATGTGGTCTCAGTCTCTCATGCACAAGTGATCAAAAGCCCCACTCGTGCATGTGTTTACTTGTTTTTATCGAAACATCTAGTGGTGGTCGAAAATACCAGCCGAGCAACTTGAGTTCACATGCAGTGCATTTATTGTACTTCGTGTGGATGTTTAATTTGCTCCTTTATATGTTTTTAATCACTTTTTAGTTTTCATTTTTATTTGTTAATTTTCTCTGCACTCCCCTTGGTTCATTAGAGACCCTCATAATCATCCCCAATCATTCCTAATGTGCGATTTCTAGATCTTGCCAAAGGTTTCTCTTGTCCGCATCACCATTATTTTCTAGCTAGGGTTTTGACTCCCTGTTTATTTCTTTTGTTTAAGGTTTTAAATGTTTTCATTTCTGTTTTCTTTAAACATTTTCTAGGAATCATGTGATTTTTTTTGAGCAATCTATCCTACTGTAAACTTAGAGTTTTGATCTACAAGTTACTTCTTTCATTTTTCTTCTGGTTCTTCATATGTGTGGTCAGTGATTTTTGCCATTCGTTCATGTTCCCCTATTCAATTTCAAAACATTATTTCTTAGCATTTTTTGCATCTTTCTTTCATGAAGTGGTGGTGAAATTCGCCGCCTATGCCCCTTTTAAGTTTTAAATACATAATATGCAAGGGCAGTGAATTTTTCTACCTAAACATACCTTTTAGGTTTATTTTAGAACTAAGTGAAGAGCAGAGTTTTTACCTTCTTGGTCAAGAGTTAGTTTTAATATCAATATGCATAGTTGGTAACAAACCGCGACTATGCATGTCATAAGAAATAAAACCTTCATGCATGAGCAATCATTTTGGCTGCCCATGCACTTTAAACTCGCATATCTACTTACATGTAAGAGTAGTCATTTCAACCACTCATACATGTAAGTTTAGCTATCTTACCAACATGCAAAAGTGGTTATTTTGACTGCCATTTCACCCCTTTGCAATCAAACACACTTACATGCAGAGGTAGCTATTTTGGCCACCCTTACACCAAAATGTAGTATATGCACATGTAGGAGTGGTCATTTTGACTGCCCGTGCATGACTCCCTAAAAATTTCAGAACACTGGGATTTTTTGAAAAGTAATACCTTTGACCCACTTTCACCTAATTTTTTGACTTGCTCTCTCTCGAGCCATTTTAAGCTCACCCCTATTAACATGATCATCATTACCCAGTTTCCATAAATTGCCAATTTTTCCCCTAACTACTAGATCATTGATTTTTACAATTCCTTCAAGTAGCAGCTATGTTCAACATTACATCCAGTGAAATCTTCAAAGCCAATGTCTGAGCATTCTCCATCCAAGGCTAAAACAATGAAGTATAAGTATCAAGGGGTTTTCCCTATTACTTTAGTTCAGTCAAATGTTGATGAGATTAGAGATACATAAATAGGCCACGTTGATATGGTAGAATTAGTAGAAAGAACCAAGAAACCAAATCCTCCACATTTCATGCAAAAGATCATTGATAGTAATATACCCTTGGTGGCTTTATTTCCAGTTGCAGCTCACAAATCAGAGTTTGTTCTTCAAGTATCCAGTCATTATGAAAAAAAAACTAGAACTATAGTTGATGCCAATGGAAACATTATCATGATGCTAGATGCATTATTCTTAGATAAGGTATTCATGCCCCCGCCTATTGAGAATTTTAGGGAAATTGACTTTGCCAAAGGTCAGCAAGATTTTGATAATGATGTTGAATCTACAAAGAGGCATATTAATAACAAGTGGTTGAAAACTCCTCGAGTAAACCTATCCAGATGGCCCAGAGGACTTCCAAGGAGTGACTTTTTGGAGGAAGTTAGTGATCTAATTACTTTGTTGAGAAGAGTCAAAGGTCTTCCTACTTCTTCTACATTCCATGAATGGATGTATTTATACATTAGGGTCATTCTTAAGGGGCAACAAAAGATATTTTGGGGAGAACAAATCCGTAATGCTTTGCATGAACAACTACTTAAGGCCAATACTACTTTCAAGTTTTATATGACCTCCTATCTAGTGTATGTTTCTACCTCAATGAGGATGTTTCTAGGTTTAACTCAAGATGGGGATCAGAGATTTGTGCTAGTTTTTCAATACTATCCTCAAATAACTCTCAAAGGATCTATTCAGCATTTTAGGAGGGTGAATGATGCTTTCTTTTTAGTCTTCATGTGTTTGTGGAATAATGAGTTGGAATAGAAGAGGGTGTTTGATGAGGCTTGGGAGGTTCTGAATTCTTTTGGTTGTTTATTTTTGCAATTCCCTACTTTTATATATCTAAGAGTTGGATATTACCTAGGTTATCCATACATGTTACCTCAGTATCCAAGTGACAAAATACTTCTGATGGAGTGGTGTAGATAATTGATTATGGTTCATAATAAGCAAATGGAATTGAAAAAGTCTGGAATTAAGTTTCCTATGGAAATAGGGAGATATTCAATTTAATCTGCTACCAAAGCTAAAGCAATTGAGACTAAAATGTAGCTTGTGACTATGAAGCAATTCAAAAAAGGAGTAATTTTGATTTCCACACAGTACATGACAAAATCAAAAAGAAATATGTATTCCATGTTCCTATGGTAGAGGATGTTTTAGCTAACTTGAGGACCCAAAATGAGATTCACAAGTTGGATTACTACAGACTTCATTTGAGTCAAAGAGAAGAACTTAGGTTGGCAGATATTCCTTATGGCATGGAGGATGAGGGGGATTTTTTAGACCCTACATATAATATTGAATATATTGAAGCCTCACGCTTACTTGAAATCAAATGATCAATAAAAAAGGAAACTTCCCTTAGAAAAAAAATTAGCCCATATTGGCCAACACCAATATATGGTTGCAGAGCAAAGGAATCAATTTGAAGTAATTTCTTACTGGTCTGAAACTGAAGTTCACGAACAAATAGGGAAGAAGGTTGAGAATAGGACCAAGAACAAAAGTGATGCTCCTTCTTCATCAAAGGCATCAAAGTCACAGATTAAGTTTGTTTTTAAATGAGGTAAAGCAAAAGAAGTTGTAGAAGGTACAAATACTGAGGATCCAGGTGCAAAAAAGATGAATGTTGACATTGAGGAGTCTAAAAATGTAGAAGCAGAGCAGCAAGATGTTAAAGAGCCCCATATAGAGGATGTGGAGATGGGTGAGAAATCAACTGATGAAATATATGAGGGACATGAAATAGAGATAGATGTAGAATAGGAACAACTTGATGGTTTGCATAAGTCCCCATATAAAGATGTTTGCCCACCACAAGTTTCTACTACCTTGCCACAAACTTCTATTTCTGATCATTTCCAGTTGTTTCAAATATTCCTCTCTCCTATTATTGTTGTGTCTACTAATTCTACTCCTACCTCTATAAAGACTGGTTTTGGAAATGTTTTTTATTCTTCTAGTTCAATACCCAGTTTGTCTTCACCTTCATTTGACATTGGAGAACAAACTGTGTTAGATCAATTTCATTAATACTCCTGAGAAGAATGCTGATGCTACAGGTATAGTTTTTACTACCACTTCTCCAATTGTTACTATCATGGGTGTCAGTATGAATCCTATTGAGTAGATAGTTGATCCACCCCCAAATGTAAATGTTTCCACACTCCCTACATGGTTGTCAACATATACTCCAAAGAGAAGGAAGCAGGCTATTTTGGCTAATGATATTGATATAGAGAAGCTATTGCCAGCCAAGCCAAATGCATAAAAGAAAAAGACAAAGACTATTTCTAGGCATGTGGATGATAAAGGAGTCAGATATGCAGTGATTGCAAGACCTCGTCCTAAAGATACACTAGATACCTTCAATATAAATGACTACATTATTTCTAGAGTTGAGTTGGGGAAGCTTACCCATGAGGGTATTAAATCAAATTTTTAGATAACAACCAATTCTTTGCTTAGTAAATATGATGAAGAAAAGAAAGAGAAAGAACAATATAAAGCCAAGGCTAAACAGCTTGCAGCAGTTCGTCAAAAGATAACAATGTCCTCAGAAGTTGTGGAGCCTATGGCGGTTTCTATTGAAGACCCTATGATTCAGAAGATTGAAAAGGTTCATGCTAGAGGAAGGGTTGTTGTTGAATTCCATTAAGAGTTGAGCTTGATGAGCATGTTGATTCATTGTCTCAAGGACTTCAAGCTCTAGAGGAAACTCTAGAATAATGGATTGAAATGAAGAAGATAAAGATAAATAATTTGATAACAATTGGTGTTGTATCAAATCAGGAGTCTTATATTAAGACTAAAGAATCTTTGATCCATCATATCAATGTGTTGAAAAGTGTGCTTGAAGGTCTGCAAAGTGTATGGGAATTCATTGAGGACGATGATGTAACACTTTTACATAGACTTGAAGAATTTCCATGTACCTTGAGAGGATAAAGCCACAAATTTATCTTTGTAGAGGAAATGATTGATGCATTTGGAAAGATGATTCTAAGATATTTTGAGGATGAAGTATTTTTAGTTGCCTCATTGGACAAGCTTCGTGACTATCAGTCAACTCTTGACAATTTGAAGGACAATCTTGATGAACATGAGAAGGTGATAAAAGTAGTGAAAGATGTGATTGTCAAGGCTCACACTATTTCAAAAATTATAGTTGGATCTGATGTCTATGAGATGGAAGTAGTGAAGGCTATGTATCATAATTTCCTGAAGAAGAATGGTGGTGCCAGCTATACCTTAGTTTATTTTTCATAAACCTTTCCATATGTAATTTGAAATCAGATTTAGACATATCTACGTGTATTTTCCCAAAATGTAATTACATGTGGAACAAAGGAAGTCCTAAGTCAAAAAGGACTCTTTTTGTGGAATAACTCAAAGTAGTTGTAGATTTCCTATTTTTGCTCCAGGCCTTTCCCTATAAATAAAGATGGCCCCTATTGTAATTTCTATCTTTTATCTATTATAAGAAAACTCTGCCAAACTGAAAAGCTTATCAAGACTTTGAGCTTTTTTGTGTTTATCAAAATTTCAAGCAATTATTAATATAAGAAGGCATTTTTTATTATCAAACTTTTTGTTGAATCAAATTGTGTTGTAATATTGATGTTCTTATGTCATTAATATTACATTATATTAAATAGTTATTTGAATTATGGAGGTTTTATCAATCGATTGAAAGAGTGTTCTTATTATGATTTTAATAGTCTTTGTGCTAGTATATCATTAAAGGATATTGTGTTAAGTTAGTGAAGGAGATATAAATTGGAGACATTTTGTTGTCAATTGTTGTTTTCAACTTGGTTATATTTCATAGTTGATATAAGGTGAAGACTTTGCGCTTCATTTTGTTTCAAATCAGTTTATTGTTATTCAAGTGGAAGGAGTTACAGAAAACTTAGGGTTTTTGTGAGCCTCATGGTAATTTATATTTCTTGAAATAAGTGATATTTTGTGAAAGTTATTGTTGTGGTGAAAGAATACATATTCTAAAAAAAGAGAATATTGTAATATGAAACAATCATCTACATAGTTTAGTATAAGAAAAGTTTACTTTGTGATAAAGGGAAGCCCCCTTGTTGAGAGGAGAGACTTTGTCTCATCATAGCTATGGATGATATAACTATTTTATTGTTAGTGAGTTAATGAAAAAATATTCATCCAATAGTTGAGAGGAACCTCCTGCAACAATATAATGAAAAATGCATGAAATAACAGAAATAGCAGAAGCACAGAAGGAATTTATTGATCACAGGCCAATTCGAGGGGACAACCTCCTTTGAGAAAGTTCAATACAATATAGTAGATGCCTTCATTTGCCTTAACACGTACTTATATACTAAGTCTAATCTAAACAACTATTACTTCCCATGAATGTGGGATAATAGAGTATGCTCACAAGATGACTTACAAGGCATATGTGTTCTAATGTAATATACTAACAAAGTAAAGAGAAGGGGTAAACATAGGTTCATAACATCCCCTCCCTCTTAAAAAAAGCTTTGTCCTCAAAGCTTAAGACATTGAAATTGTTACTAAATCTGAAGGACGGGTTCCCATGTAGCATCCTCTAGTTGCATTCCGTTCCATGGAATTAAGACCTCTGTGATGGATCGGGATCAAATATGATGGGTACATCTGTCAAGGATTGCCTTCGGCTCCAAAATGATGGATCCTTCGTTATCCAGTTCTGGTAAAAAAGTTTGTGCTCTGATGTTGGTGCCAAGAACTTTCTTTAGATAAGAGACATGAAATACTGGATGAACGCAGGAAGAAGGACGAAGATCCAATTTATAAGCAACCAACCCAATCTTCTAAAGAACCTGATATGGCCAATAGAACTTTGGAGCTAGCTTATGATGCCCTTTGAGTTTCAGGGATGATTGGTTGTATGGCTGTAGGTGAAGAAAAACCATATCACCTACTTGAAAAGTGCACTCAGAACGGTGCTAATCAGCTTATTGTTTCATTCAATTTCTTACCATGTGAAGATTGTCCTACATGATGCAAAGAATCTTATCCCAGGTTTGGAGAACTGTGTTAACTGTCTAAACTGGTGAAGTAATGGGGGTGTATGGAAGGAGCACTAGTAGTCCCTGACCATAGACTACTTCATATGGAGTCATTTTAGATGCAGTGTGGTAGGACCTATTCTACCACCATTCAGCGAGAGGGAGCCACTTTGCCCACTAATGCTATTATTCTGAGGTGAAGCAATGAAGATAAGTTTCCAAACATTTGTTGATAATTTTAGTCTGACCATCTGTTTGTGGGTGATACCTAAAACTCATCTTTAGTTTGGTGCCAGTGTGTCAAAAAAATTCTGTCCAAAAATGACTGGTGAAAGTTGCATCACGATCTGAGACAATGGAAGAAGGGATTCCATGAAGACAAAGGATCTAATCCATGAAAATTTGTGCGACTGAGGAGGCTATATAGGGATAGTTGAGGGCACACAAATGAATATATTTGGAGAGGTGATCAACCACAACCAAGATCACTATCTTTCCTCCAAATTAGGGAGCCCCTTAATGAAATCCAAGAAATGTCTATCCAAATCTGTGTAGGGATGGACTGTTGGAAACAATATAGATAACTGAGAGGGGTGGAGTGAATCAGCTATCTTAATACTTTTCTATTTTTACTTTCTTTTCTTATCTTATCATTTAGTGTTAAATCAAAGAAAGGCAATCATAAGAACTGAAAAAGAAATTAACACATAACACAAGGATTTTTATGTGGAAACCCTGTTAAGCGAAAATCCATGGGGTGACTAACCCAAGATTGAATTATCTATTAAAAGAATAAAGAGTACAAATTTGGCACTTGCCAATTAGGGCTCACTACCTGAGCACACTGTTCACAAGAGGCCTACTGCCTACAAGAGACTTACAGTCTACAAATGCTTACAGATGATACCAAGGTGTTTGAACTAATGAACAACATCTATACATGTAGGAATTTAGTTCCAATTAGGCATAGTACACTGATCTGGCACATTTCATTCTTCCTCTTCTCAATATTACGTTCTTGTCACATTTCAGGCTTGAATTACCGCCTTCACACTTGTCTCTACTTTTCTTCATACTTAATCATACTTTCTATCTCTTACACATGCTCACAAGCTTGAATCCATTAGGTATATATATCTGCATCAAGGATTTCCAACAACTTCTTAGTCGGCAACAAGAACACCTGAGATATTTGCAAGTTATTGATCTATCAATTGAATCCATGCTTGATTAGTGATGTGTAGAAAAAAGATAGGCATAAAAGTCATTAATCATGTCGTCCAACAATGTATAATGCCACAAATTGCTTGATCAACACCTTTTAAACATCCAACTTGAGGTCTGATACTTTTTCAGTCAGTTCTTCCTCTGTCTGCTCTGCCTGACTAGAACACAACACTCAGATGGTCATATCATTTTCATTCTTTATCAGCGAAGGATAAATCTCTAGAATACAATAGTCATGATACCCCTCTTGACTTGTCCAAGTCTACAACTTATTGAGTTACACCATCTAAGAGATCTAGACCTAATTGTCAGACCTTGTTACATACTCTGTTCTTGTTCACCAGACCAGAACAATCTTCAATCTAAATTTTGGTATAGGCATATTATGAATTGCAGATGTATGGGATAGACTTTGTTTCCATCAATGACAACACTTATGAAGCCACATAGTGTCTCTTTCGAACAATCTTTCCTTTTGACATTAATGGCAACACTTAGTGAAAAATGGTTGTGTCGTAATAACTCCCCCTTAGGTTGTGCTCTGTCCCTTGTACTATTTTACCAGAGATCCCCCTTTACTGGATTCCTCATTTTTCACTACTCTTCACTCCCCTGTTGACATCAATGGCAAAGGGTGGAATCCGCATACCAATATTTTGCAAAAATTATTATATACATGGCCGCACAAGTATATACAAATCATATGTTATACTTACATATACTTAAGTATATCCATAAAGGTTGTCTTCAACTGTATGATTTCTATGGCCCAACTCCTCTTAATTCTATCCAAAATGGAGATGTGTCTACTTAACAAAAACACATATGCTTTTGCCCTCTTTAAGTTTATTGGATCACTGGTCCGGACTGTATTTTGTGCCTCTGTCAAGGCATTATGCATTGCCTCTAACTTAGGGATGATTGTCCCTCTGAGCTCACCCATTCTATCTATTATGTTCTTTTTCTCTTTAACCAGTTCTTTAATTTCATTTATTATAGCAATAGCTTGACATTCATGATTCATCAGAGAGGCAGTAAGGGGATCAAAATTCTAAGATAAACTTGATAGTTTTCCTTCTTGTTCTTTCACTTTCTTCTCAATATCCTCTGTCACTTTGGGCCAAGTTAAACAAAATTTGTATATGTCCCCACCATCCTTAAGAGCATTTTCAAGGCTCTTTAGGCCAATGCCTAAGGTTCTTCTATCATTAGCAATCAGCCCTTGTACTTCACTAAACATCTTTCCCAAGAACTCCTTCCAGACCTTAGTTTCTACTGATTTATCTAAGGATTCAAAATGAGTGTTAATAGAATTGACTAAGTTTTTCAGATTACCAGATGCAGAGGCAGAAGGATCCTTTTGATAGGTTGGCATAATTATCTCCAGCATCCTAGATACAATCTCCAACAGCACACAATCCTTCATGTGTGATTTTAGAAGTGTCTCTTTTGTTTTGGCCTAAGAAAAAGATGCTACCTTCATTATCTGAATTGGAGAGAGAGAGAGTCAAAGTTTAGTGGCCCTTGAATTAACTCAGGTTCATCCAGCTCCATTATTTCTTTGTCTAGGAAATTCTGTATAGTCTCTATAGTGTCTCTTGCCGACTCTACTTCCTTCCTTTTGGGGGCATCTGGACTAACTTGCTTATTGATATTTGTTTCTTCTACTTGTCCTTCTTCCGAAATAGAGGAGTCTAATGCCTTAGATGGCTCTTCATCGTTTTTCTTTAATCCTTTGACATCCTTGTTAGAAAATATTTTTTCTTTCTATCCTTCCTCTTTTGGAACAGAGGAATCTAAAGCCTTAGATGATTCTTCATCATTTTTATTTAATCCTTCAACATCCATGTTAGAAGGTTCTTCATCTGTTTCCTCTATAATGGGAAGATTGAATCTCTTCAAGGCATTCTAGAGAATTTCTTTTATTTCATCTACTATTTGGTCAGTTTCTCCAACCATGAGTTTGTTCATCCGGGACTTGCTTCGGAAATCTTCTTTACAATCCTTAAAACCATGTCCATTTGTTTTGGAGTGATAGAGGGACATAGCTCTATCACTATCTGCTCCCAGATCTCCAAGTCTTTAGCCTTTGTATTCTCTTTTCTTTGCTCCAATACATCTTCTAGGCTCTTTGGAATTAATGAAATTCACTCAATGAATGCTTTGTTATAGATATTCAAATACCTTATAGTAGCTTCCTCCAAAATTCTCTTGTCAGCATCATTGTATTCATCATAGAACTCTATCATCAGCTGCAGGTTCCCATCCATAGTAACTACCTTGATGATATCATCAATAGATAGAGTAGGCTTCTCAACATACTCCATTGACTTCTGCTCCACATCAACCTTGGGGGATTTTACTTTTGTTTTCTTCATTTCTCTAATCTCTACATCTAACTTAGTCTCATCATCATCCTTTAGACTCATATAGGCTCTTTTGGCCTTGGATTTCTTTCTCTTATCTTTTGCAGATGAATGGGCTTCTAGATTTGTAGCTTTAGAGCTCCCAGAGGTAGAACTCTTGGTAGTTCTAGTTTGGGTGGAGGCTTCTACTGGAACCTGTTCTTTCTTTCCTTCCTCTTTTTCTTTCTCAATTTTCTCTATTCTTTCTCTATTTGCAATAACAGCTTCCCTAGTGATGCCAAATTTCTCAACTAGTTCTTTAACTTCTTTTCTCACATTTTTTTTGTCTCAAGCCTTCTTAGTTCAACATGTAGTTTTATGTTTAATTCTTCAAAAGTGCCAAACCTCTCTAATTTGGGGTCTTTAGATTGACTTAGTAATGTTGAATATGTGTCTCCAATATGTTTCCATCAGCCTCATAGCCCATGGGTAATATCCATACTGTCCTTGGGTCAACTACCTCTATTAAGCATTGATCAGTATCTACCATAAAGTAGACTATGTCTTTGTACTTCTCCACTATTGTTTTGGGAATTCTTTCTCTTTCTTGCATCATGATCTAGAAGTTTTTGAAGTAACCCCAGAGAGTTGTCTTCCGGGTTTGAGTGTCACCAAGTTCATACAAGTAATCCCTGATCTGTATAGCAACCGGTTTGTCATTTTCCCAAATCAGACCTTTTGAGCTTGGTAACTCATTCATGAAGTAGAAAAATAAGCATAACACCAAATCACCATATTTGAAAGAGTTCTTTTTATCTTCTTGATCTTTTGTAGGTTCTCTAGCAACTGATTCAGTAGGAGTTCACATAGGTCATAATCTGCATTCTCTCTTAGCATCTGGTATGCAGTGTAGATGGCAGTACTGGATACAGAGTTTTCTCTACTTGAATGGTAAATCTTGTATCCATTCACAATTGAGGCAAACTTGACATTTGGATCAGTGATGTCATCAATGGTCATTGCCCTCTTATCATATTTTGAACTTGTGGCTTTAGATATTGTTTGATTCTTCACAGACTTAAGAGAAGGCAACCCACCAATGGAGTGCAAACCAGTTACAACTTTGATGGTGTCTTTGGTTATTTCGAAAGGCCTCATTAACCACATGAAGTTATCATGTATCCTACTTAAGATATACCAGACCCATTCTTCCTCTCCAAAAGATGGAAAATGTATGCAATGTACAAAATGCTTATCTTTTAGGGTCTGGAACTCCAGTTTTAGATCAAAGTTCTCAATGCTTAACTGATTGTGATATAGATTCATCAATTTTAGGTCTCCAAAGTCCTCAATGTTTGCATGTATATAAACCCTAATGTCTTCTACATGGAGAACGCCATATAGAGTACGGGAAAATGAACCCAAAGGATCAATCTCAATAGATTTGTAAGAATGTTTCTTGAAAATTAGCCTTGGTCTCTCAGAATCATTTACAACCATAGGAGTAGCCATTCTAATCAATGAATATTGGAGAGATTTACAAAAGAAATACCTCTTCATGCCTTAGGGTTTGGAGTGACTACCAGAACAGACTGCACTTGGATTCGATCTTCAACTGAGTTTCAGTGTTTTGCTGGATTTTTTCTTAGAGCTCTTCTCCCTTCTTCGTGAGTGAAAAATGTTGCAAATGATGGATGAGAAAGTTTTTAACCTTGCCCAAAAAACTAATTTCCCTTTGTAATAAATGCACAACTTAAGTCATCTGGTTACCTTGTATTGAGAGAGGTTTTCTTGAATCACTGTGAAGATCTTAAAATCATTGTCTATTAGGGTTGACAACATATCTTCAGCCTTTTCAAACATACCATAGGTCCACAGATTAAAACATTTCAATTTTGGATCATACTGGATCTGTCTGTGAAATTCTACTTTACTCAATAGCTGCTGATATAGGATCTCCTCATAGCTTCCTCAAATCTGCATGTAGATTTGTCAAGTTTTGACTAGATGAATTTTAACTAAATCTCCTCAAACCCTTTAAATTGTAACCTCTTATTATGACTTAATGTGCTGAATTGAGGCACTCACTAGCTGGCTGGGGGAAAAAGGATCTTCTCTGTAGCTCCCCCTGAGCCAAAGTTTACTTTTTAGTTTCCGGAAGGAATATCAGCACTGAATTCTGGTGCGGATCCATCCCCAATATTCATTGTACTCCCTTTTATCCAAATCTTTCTCATCTCCTTTTGAACTTCATCCACATTTACTTTACCTCAACCTTTATCTTGTTTCTGATCATGTTCCACCGGACCTTTTCTATCCTAATTTTTGCTTCTGCAGAATCTGGTGATATGACCAGATCTATTGCAATTGTAACACAATATTTATTTTCTTATTTGAATGATATCCTCTTGATCTGCACTCATTAGCCATATGTCCAATTATATTGCATACAAAGCATTTACCATTTAAATAATTGTTCATTTACATATTTTTACATTCATGAGATTTGTGACCATACCTTTTGCAACTGAAACATTTACTGGAGAAGGATGGATTGATTTGATTCATTTTGTTTCTACACTGGATTGCTTTATGACCGAACTTGTTGCAATTGAAGTAGTATCCATTGAAAGATGGATATCTTTGAGCATTTAGTTGTCTTACCAGAGGTCTTCTAGGCATGTTTCTTTGATTTCCTGATCTAAAGTTCTTCTGATCAGATCCAGAGCTTTCACCTTTCTCATTTCCCAAGCCACGCTTATCATCTACCCTCTTTTGACTTTCAAGAAGAACTTCAAGTTGGATTGAGCTTATCTTGAATTTTGCTTTGTATTTTTTTGCAGATTGAAGATTTTGTTTAAGAGTGTCTATCTAGTTCTCAAGTTGTTCTTCATTATCTCTGGCTTCTTCAAGATCAGATTCAAGATGCCTGATTATTCTATCCATTTTGTGGTAGTCCTCTGTTTTTTCCTTGAGGGATTGTTTTAGATTATCTTCAATCTTTCTCTTTTCTTAAATTTTTTGGGTGAATTTCATAACCCCTGATTCCATTTCATGCCTTATCATAATGACTTCCTTTGACAGCTTCTCACATAGCTTATTTTTCTCATTTAGATCCTCATTAGCATTATTGACCTCATTCTGATTTGCTAATTTATGGAGTAGTTCCTTTCTCTTTTTCATAGAATTACTAAGTTTTTATTTCAGCTCATTGATGAAATCATCAGCTTTCTTGAGTTTTTCTCTTAAATTGTTGACTTCAGAGTGGGATTGTTTAAGATCAACTAGGGCAGACTAAAGTTGTTCTTTCATACCATATGCATCCATTAAGATTCCCAAATCTTCTTCAAGGTGTTAGGCTTGTTCAGAGGAACTTTCTTTTAATGCAGATAACTGAGAGGGGGGAAAGTGAATCAATTATCTTAATACTTTTCTATTTTTACTTTCTTTTATTATCTTATCATTTAGTGTTAAATCCAGAAGCACTCAATCACAATGCTATGGACTGTGGAAAATTAATGAATTCTATCAAAGCAAGGCAATCATAAGAACTAAAAAATAAATTAACACATAACACAAGGATTTCTACGTGGAAATCCTATTAAGGGAAAAACCATGGGGTGACTAACCCAAGATTGTATTCTGAGTACAAATAATAAAGAGTACAAATTTGGCACTTGCCAATTAGGGCTCACTACCTGAGCACACTGCTCACAAGAGGCCCATTGCCTACAAGAGACTTACAGTCTACAAGTGCTTACAGGTGATACCAGGGTGTTTGAACTGATGAATAACATCTATACATGTAGGAATTTAGTTTTAATTAGGCATAGTATACTGATCTAGCACATTTCATTCTTCCTCTGCTTAATATTACTTTCTTGTCACATTCCGGGCTTGAATTACTACCTTTGCACTTGCCTCTACTTTTCTTCACACTTAATCATACTTTCTATCTCTTGCAGATGTTCACAAGCTTGAATCCATCAGGTATATATATCTACATCAGGGATTTCAAACAACTTCTTAGTCGGCAACAAGAACACCTGAGATATTTGCAAGTTGTTGATCTGTCAGCTGAATCCATACTTGATTAGTGGTACGCATCAAAAACATAGGCATAGAAGTCATTAATCATGTTGGCCAACAATGTATAATGCCACAAATTGCTTGATCAACACCTTTTACACATCCAAATTGAGGTCTTATACTCTGTCGGTTAGTTCTTCCTCTATCTGCTCTACTTGACTAGAACCCAACACTCAGATGCTCATATCTTTTTCATGCTTTATCACCGAAGGCTAAATCTCTAGAATACAGTAGTCATGATACCCCTCTTGACTTGTCCAAGTCCACAACTTACTAAGTTACACCATCTAAGAGATCCGGACCTAATTGTCAGACCTTGTTACATACTCTGTTGTTGTTCACCGAACCAAAACAATCTTCAATCTGACTTCTAGTAGAGGCATATTATGTACTGTAGATGTATGGGATAGACTTTGTTGCCATCAATGACAACAATTATGAAGCCACACATTGTCTCTTGCCAACATGGACAAGGGTTCAAGCAATCTAGAAAGGAGTGTCATTTCACCCTTGTTGCATTGGCAGTTATCACATTCAGCCACCATCTGTTGAATTTCCCTTTTCGTTCCCTTCCAAAATAAGTTACACCCTGCCTGCTCATAAGTTTTGAGGAACCCAGAGTCCCCTGCCAATGGAGAAGCATGGAGTTCATAGAAAATAGCCTGCTGAAGATCTGTGTTATGGGGAAGCACCAGGCAACCCTTGTATTGCAGAGAAGCACCATCCCAAGAGTAATGTGGTATAGCAGAGGTGTTAGTGGCCAACTATTGAATGATTTGACATAATGAAGAGTCATTGACATAGCCCTGCTGGACAGATTCCAACCAATTTGGAATAGGCATAGAAATAGCTAAAAGAGAAGCTTGGTCATCAAATGTGTGGGAAAGAGCATCCGCCACAATATTGTCCTTAACCTTCATGTAAGTGATCTCATAGTCATAACCCATCAGTTTACTGACCCATTTCTATTGTGTTGGGGAGGAGACCCATTGTTCTATGAAATATTTCAGACTCTGGTGATCAGTCTTGATGCAAAAATGATTCCCTAGTAGGTATGGCCGCCACTTCTGTACTGCATGCAAAATAGCCATCATTTCCTTCTCATATGTAGAGAGTACTAATTTTTTTCCAAAAAGGGCTTTGCTGGTGAATGCAATGGGATGTTCCTCTTGAAGGAGAACAACACCAATTCAATTGCTACAAGCATCACTCTCAATGGTGAAGGTCTTCGAAAAATCTGGCATAGCTAGAATAGGTGTAGTACACGTAGCTTGTTTCAATTTTTTAAATGCACACTCAACATTATGTGTCCAGATAAAAGCATCCTTTTTAAACATTGCTATTAATGAAGCTGTAATCTTCCCATAATCCTTGACAAGCTTGCAATAGTACCCAGTCAGCTCTAAAAAACCACAGAGGCTCTTGAGTGTCTAAGGATGCAGCCAATTTTTCATGGCATCTATTTTTGTAGGATCTACTTGAACCCCTTGGGCTGAAATAATATACCCATGATACTCCACTTCCTCCTAGTCAAAAACATATTTAGACTATTTTGCACAGAGATGAAGATTAGAGAGAAGTTGCAGTACAAGATCCAGATGTTAGACATGCTCATACCGTGTTTTACTATAGATGAGGATATCATCAAGGAAGACTAGAATGAATTTCTACAGGTACGGCTGGAGTATTTTATTCATCAATGCCTAGAATGTTGAAGGAGCATTAGTGAGGCCAAAGGGCAAGACCAAAAACTCATAGTGCCCATCATGTGTGTAGAAAGCCATTTTAGGGATATCATCCTCATGAACCCGAATTTGGTGATACCCAGAACAAAGATCCAACTTGGAGAAAAATGAGTGCCATGAAGCTCATCAAGAAGCTCATCCACAATAGGAATAAAAAACTTATCTTTGATTGTGATGTGATTAAGTGCTTAGAAGTCAATGCAGAGGCACCATGACCCATCTTTTTTCTGCACAAGAAGGACTGGTGAAGAAAAGGAACTGGTACTAGGGTGAATAATACCTTGCTTCAGTAACTCTTGAATGAGCATCTCAATCTCTGTCTTTTGGTGAAATGGGTAGTGGTAGGGCCGAATGTTGGGAGGAATGCTTCCAGGAAGGAGCTGAATATGGTGGTCCTCTAGTTCTAAAGGTAGCAATCCCACTAGTTCAGTAAAGACACATGCATACCTCTCCAAAAAAAATTGTAGATCTAAAGGAGTAGTGGAGATCTCTGATGGTTGCATCTGAATGGAATGGAGCTGAGTGATGACACCATGTGAATTCCTCTTAAGAATCTCTTCCATGTGATGTGACCTTATGATGCTAAGAGACCCCGGTTGTAAGCCCTTCAATGTGTGTTTTTACCCATTGTCTGAAAACTACATCCAAAGTTCAGCAAAATCCCATAAGATGGGTCCAAGTGTGCATAACCATTGGGCACCCAAAACCACATCACATATGCCTAAGGGCAAGGTAAACATGTCAGAGTGTAGGTTATAATCTCCCATAGAGATACACAGATTGCATCACTTCCCTTTGCAAAGTAATGTTCCCCATTGACAATCATGACTTCCAAATTGGAGCAAAGATGGACAAAACAATCAGTGTGTTTGGCGATCCAAGGGTCAATGAAGTTATGAGTGCTACTAGAATCAATGAGTATTGTAAGAGGGAGCTTCTTGAAGAAACCCTTGACCCACATGGTTTGTGGGGTGGTGACTCCTGCTAAAGCATGGAGAGAAATATCTAGGTGGTCTTCCTAAGAAGCAGGGTCAACAGGCAACTACTGAGTGTTGACCTAATCATCCACTATATCTTAAGCACCTGCATAAACTTTAGTTTTAGGAGGAGAATCCACATCCAAGAGATAGAGATTTTACTCAACACATCTATGTCCCTAAGTGAATTTCTCATCACAATTATAACAAAACTCTTTTTCTCTACGTGCCTGTCTCTGCGTCAATCAAACGCTTGATAGGAGTTGTTCTAGGAGCTGGCATTACTTGAGGTCATTGGGAAGTCGTATTTCTAAATGGAACAAAATTGGATTTGGATCACTGTTGAGCTATGATCTTTTCCTCCACCACTTAGACAACCCTGGGGATTACATCATTATGCTGGGATAAAACATTTTAACCTCAGAGAAAATTGCATCCTTCAAGCCATTGACAAAACAACTCCTGAAGAATTCATCAGACAATCCCTCTGTGTGATTGGCTAGTTTTTAAATTCTATTTGATATTCTCTTACAATGCCTATTTGATGCAATTTAGTGAGTTCTCTTGTGAAGTCATCAAAAGCACTAGGGCCAAATCATTGCAAAATGAGTTTACAAAAATCTGTCCATTTTGGCTCTTCATTACCCTTGATGTACCAATAGAACCATTTAAGGACTTCATGTTCCAAATGAAAAGATGTAAGTGGGACTTTGTTGACATCAAAAGTACTATGTAGACTGAAATATTGTTCTATCCAGTATATCCATCCAATCAGATCATCACCATTGAAGCGAGGAAAATCAAGCTTCGACCCATAAAATTTGTTGGAAGAAGAAAACCTAGTGTCTGTAGAAGACTCTAGCTTCGTCTATTATTCATGGTTTAATGCTGAAGATTAAGGACGAGAATTTTTTCATCCAGATCTTAGAGTTTGGTCTTGAGGGCTGCAAGTTCATCTTCCATGTTTTTTACTCCTGTGTAGGTGATAACCATAACCAGGTGATTTTTTTTGGAATGGGTAGAAAAACAAAAAAAAATTAGTAAAGGAAAATTTGGATTTGGGAAAAACTCTGATGGGTAATTGGAGTTTGACTAGGTTTTGGACACTTTCTGAGGGAAAGGGGAGAAGAAAATGGGGATTTCAGAAAGAGGGACAAAGGAGCAGAAATATGAAATGAACACTGTGGCAAAATTTGTAGGCTATTGGGTGAGAATCGAAGAAGTTATGGCAAACCCTAAAAATAGACAAATGTGGGATTTCTAGCTTCAATAAGTGGAATTTGGGATAGGGTCCTCAAGGAAGGAAATATGCAGAATGAAATTTTAAGGGTTCCAGTGATTTTTGAGAGAAAACGGAGCTAAACCAAGGAAGATATGGTGAAAAAATGGAAATTTGTTTACTTTTATTTTTCTAGAAATGATCTACAAACTACTCTAGAAGGATTTAATCTGCGATTTGTCAGTTGTCATTAGATATGGGATCCAAGTATGCTCATCTTCCTAAAGATTCAAGGGAGTCACTTGGCCACCAATGTTATCTAACGGCTTGCGTATTTGGGCAGTACCCCTCACTCCACGGCTTAGGTAAAACTAATAATTGCTTTGCCACAAATGGCATCTCTTGGTTTACCTCATGGATGTGAACTAGTCAATTAGTTAGGGGCTATTACCCTTTTTTCTGGCAGGTCCTCTCAATGGGCCAGCTACTTCGGGGTTCTTGTGGTACTCCTCATAATAAGTTTTAGGGCTATGCCTAGGCACTTCCCATAGTTAATTGGATAGGGATATTCCTTAATCTGAACCTGCAATTCAAATGAACAATATAGATGAAAAAAAGAAAGAACTACTGCAATAATCACAATGCCTGGAGACCACTACAAAAAAAAAATTGGTAGAAATTCCACCCAGTGAGCCCAAGAAAGTGCTCTAATACTAGATAAGAGGAACCTCTTGCAACAATATAATGAAAAATGCATGAAATAACATAAATAGTAGAAACACAGAAGGAATTTATTGATTGCAGGGCACTTTGAGGGGGTAACCTCTTTTGAGTAAGATCAGTACAATAAATTCATGGATGCCTTCATTGGCCTCAACACATATTTATATACTAAGTCTAATCTAAACAACTATTACTTCCCATGAATGTGGGATAATACAATATGCTCACGAGATGACTTACAAAGCATATGCATCCAAATGTAATACACTAGCAAAGTAAAGAAAAGCTGTAAACACAAGTTCCTAACAACAGTTTTTATGCAACTCTGTTGGGGACAAACATACAACTTAGAGCCTCATGCTTTGAGTTGAAGTATTCTAGCCTCATTGCTTGTAACATGTTTCTAAAAAAAATTATCATTGTTAAGTATATTGGATTCTGCCAAACTTAAGGTATACAAGAAGTAAGAGAGAGCAAGGAATTATTGATCCTATGTTTGAGTTAATGTAGCAAAACAATTTCAGCCTTTTGCCTCTGAAATCACCACTTCAACGTACAAGGAGTTTCCCTCCTACCAATGCTAAGTCTCCTATACTAGGTGAAACTTCCAGTGCTAATATGAATAGAGTATGATCTACACAGGCTCTTCAAAGTTTTGTTATCCCACCTTTCAACTGGTGCACAATGGCAGCTCAAGGCCCTTGGGGTGATTCTTCTAGACCCCTAAATTTGATACCACCATTGCATGAACTACCCTGTAGTTCAAGAAAGAATTTTCCAAAATTCTATGGTGATGGGAAAGTCCATCTTGATGAACACATCACAGATTTTTGCATAGCTTGTGGTGTGCTAGGAGTGGAGTACGAGAATGTATCTGTGAGACTTTTTGTGGAGACACTTCAAGGCATCGTTGCAGGTTGGTTCTATCATCTTCTAGCCCAAACTATTACTGGGTGGGATACTCTTAAAACTAAGTTTGAGGCAAGGTTCAAACCTATTGAAGATGCACATGCCCTATTGGCTTAGTTAACTCAAATGAGAAAAGAATCGTAAGAACCCATGCGGGAATTTATTGCTAAGTTCAACAAGTTGACTAACATGATTCCTACCAATGCTCAGCCCACAGCTAAGAATAAAATGTGTTTCTTTATAAATACTCATCTGCCAGAGGTGATTTTTCTTTTGTAGCAGGCAAATCCATCAAATTTGACAGTAGCTCAGAATCTAGCCATAGAAATTGAAGATGATCTCATTCTCACTACGAAAATAAGGATAGACACTAACAAAAATTGAGGGCAGACCTCTAATGAAGTACTATCTACTAGTACCATTGATCCCATGGTGCAAAAATTAGCTACCAAAATGTTAGCTTTGAAGAAATAGACATCTCTATTGCAAATATGTGCCTAAGTGGGTTGTCATTGATGTTAACATATCCTTGTTGCCATTAGTGTCAATTGTATCCTTTTTTGTTGTCTACATAGAAGATTGAATTGTTGAGGATATTGAGAAAATTAATGATAATCAATGCATGTGGATCTTGTGGATGTGTAGAGGATTGTCAGAGATTGTCTCAATTAAGATTTGAGAAGTCCGCATAGAGATCTAAAGGAGTTATGGCCATTTGACCAGAAGTAGTTCTTGTAATACTTAGGAAAGACAGAGTGATAGGAAAGAGGTCTGGATTGCTTTGGAAATATAAACTCATGATCTATAGATCTGAAGGCAAGTTTGGGAAGTCAATGTGTATCACCAACATTAGTGGTTCATGGATTGGAGGTTCGCAAGCTATCTTTCCAGTCTGACAGTCATGGTAGAGAGTGTTCTTGAGATTCTGAAGGAAGTTTCAAATGTTTCTAGTAGTTTGGTTTGGAATGGATGTTACTGATGAATTTAACTTGCTTGTGGAGGTCTCTAGATCATATGGCTACTATGTTTGAGGTCTGTATTGAAGTTTGGGCTTGTTGATTAAAAAATTCTTCTTGAGGATGACGTTCTTCCCAGTCTTGGCTGACCAGATGTTCCTAGCCTGATGTGGATGCCTTAAAAACATTTTTATGAAGCATGGATTGGTTGTAGAAGTACACTCAAGTCTCAGTTGTGTTTGGTTGATAGTGTGATGATCCACGACAAGTTTTGCCAACCTTGTTGATCATTCCAAGGTTGATGAAATATATAAATACTTGTTGAAGAGGTATTGCAATTATCCTTGTGTAAAACAAGATAAAATCCAAAGAAAGGAATAGGAGAAGAGCAGAGAAGGAAAGGGGTGAGAGCACTGTAGAGTATGAAGAAGAGTTTGAGGCAAAGCAAAATTTCTTGAGCATTCATTGAAATTGAATCAGGCATGAATTAGACACTATTTCTTAGTTAATTCTTTCTAAATAAATTTTGTAGGCAGTGAGCCTCTCTTTTGAGTAGTGATCTCTGGGCAGTGTAGCTGAAAGCATGTGCCTTCTATTTTCTAAGTACTTGTAATAGGGTACACATTTTTGTAGGTTAACCCCCACCATGGTTTTTCCCTTAACCAGGTTTCCAAATCAAAATCTTGGTGTCAAATATGTTGATTATGTTTCTGCTCTTATGTTGTTGATTTATGCTTTAATGTTTACATCACTAATCTGATAGTAAGATAATAAAGAAGGTTAAAGGTAGAAAAGTTTTATTGAGAGACAACTAATTCACCCCCCCTCTCAGTTGTCTAGTTCAACAATTGGTATCAGATCCAGATCATCTCTTAAAAGCCTAACCACTTGAGAAGATCCAGGATATCAATCTACAGAAAGGATAGTCCAAGATTTGATGAAACAAATTATTCTATTTGGAAAAATCACATGGAGTGCCATTTACAATGTATGGGTGATGCCTATTGGGCAATAACCAGTGTTGAATACAAACCCCCAAAGAAAAGTCCTTCAACTCCTGATCAAGTCAAAGATGCTAAAATTGATCTTTGAGCTAAAGAAGCCTTGTTGAGTGCCCTGACTAATTCAGAAATGACAAATGTCTTTGGTCTAAAAACTGCTTATCAAATTTGGAAAAAGTTGGAGTATCTGTATAAAGGTGATAAATATGTCAAATGTGCAAAGCTGCAAAGTCTGAGAGGAAAATTTGAAACCATGAGGATGAGCAAAGATGAAAACATCACAATCTAGATGATAAAGAAAAATGAAATTTTGTGTGGCATCAGGTGTGCTGGTGGAACCTTGGAAGAATTAGAAATTGTGTCAAAAGTACTCAGATCTTTACCAGATTCATACAAACATAAGGTTGTAGCTATAGAAGAAATCAGGATAGTCTCAAAGGTTACAAGAGATCATTTGGTTGGCAAAATTTCATCCTTCGAATTAAGTGAGTTTGGTGATTCTCTTCCCAAGTTTGAATCTGCATTCAAGGCCAGTGTGCATGGGAAACAAAGATATGAGCCAGGTGAAAGCTCTTCTACAAGATCAAATAGATTTGTAAATACAAGAAAGGATCTTAAAGATGTTGAAATAGAAATAGTATATCTTGAAGCTCTTATTGCCAGAAGAATGCCAAGAGGATCTGGTAAGTATGAAGGAAAATTACCACTCAAATGCTTTGCTTGTAATAAGATTGGTCATTTTGCCTCAAGATGTCCAGAAAGGTTTTCAAAACCTAACCCTAATAGTTATAAAGGTTAGAAGAAATGTTATTATATCCAAGAAAATGGAGAAGAAGGGGTAATAGATGATGAATCTGATCATGGAGGCTCCTCTGAAAATCATTGGGTGTTTATTGCTATCAAAGAAGAAGATCTGGGGTCTACTGAATCTGCTAGCTATTAAAATGTGGAAAGTGCCTTGGTTGCTTAGGTTATTGAAAAGGATGAATGGGTGATTGATAGTGGATTCTCTCATCATATGACTGGTGACAAGAGTAAGTTTGTGAACTTTGAAAACTATGAAGGAGGACTTGTGAAATTTGGAGACAACTCAGCTGGTAGAATCTGTGGCAGAGGATCCATCTCTTTTGATGACAAGAAAAACACCAATGATGTTCTGTATGTGGAAGCATTGAAACATAATCTTCTCAGTGTTGGATAGTTGGTTGACAAGGGTTATGATCTTCAGTTCAAGGATGGAAAGTGCATAATCTTGGAAAGCTCCGGAACTAAAATTGCATTCGGTACTCAAACTAGAGTAACATCTTTCACTTAAGTAGTTTTGGGAAAAGTTGTTTGATTGCTCAAACAAATCAAAGTTGGCTATAGCATAGGAGGTTGTGTCATGTCAATTTTGACAATATTGTCAAAATAAGTTCCACTTAAGATGTAAGAGATCTTCCAAGAGTTGTGAAACCTAATAACATATGTAGAGAATGTCAATTGGATGAACAGAACAAAATTTCATTCAAGAGTAAGGAACAAGGTTCAAGTGAGAGATTGGAACTGGTACATACTGATCTCTGTGGCTGCTAGAATTAGGATTCTACAAGGAGACAAATATTTCATGTTGCTAATTGATGATTACTCCCAGATGATGTGGGTAACTTTTCTAAGTGAAAAATCAGAAGCCCTTGACAAGTTTAAGGTGTTCAAGATAATGGTTGAAAATTAAATTGGTGGGAAACTAAAGTGTCTAAGATTTGACATGCGTGGAGAATTTACCTCCAGTGAGTTTGATACTTTCTGTGAAAAGCATGGAATAAAAAGATAGTTATCTGCTCCTAGGACTCCTCAACAAAATGGAGTTTTGGAAAGAAAGAACTAGACCATTCAAGAAGCTGCCAGAACCATGATGATGGAAACTAATGTTCCTCAAGTTCATTGGAGAGAAGCCATGAGTACTACTATCTACACTCTTAATCAGGTGCAGATCAAAGGAAATTCTGGTAACACTCCTTATGAACTTTGGTTTGGTCATCCTCCTACTGTGAGATATTTTAGAGTCTTTGGTAGTAAATGTTATATCAAAAGAGATGAGGACTTAGGTAAGTTTGAGAGAATAAGTGATGAAGAAATATTTTTGGGATACTCAACTCAAAGTAAGGCATATCGGTGCTTCAATAAAAGATTGAAGAAGATTGTTGAAAGTATGAATGTTAAAGTTGATGAAAGTAAAGGACACTCCAGGTACTCTAGATATGATTCAGATGATCAAGATGAAAGTCAAAGTTAAGAAAGGCAAGTTCAAGTTTAGACCTAGATTTAGTTTGATCTCGTGACTCCAGAGGTTAACACAGATGTTGAGGAACAAGTTCAAGAAACAGAAGCTCAAACAATCTCCAAAACACCCAGGTATGTAACCTTAAATCATCCTGAAGATTAGATCATTGGAGATAAGAGTAAAGGTGTTCGAACTAGGAGAAAAATGTTTGAAAATCAAGAAGAGATTTATTTGATTTCAAGGATTGAACCTAAATCAGTAAGTGAAGCTTACAATGATGAAAAATGGCTCAAAGCAATGGAAGAGGAATTGATGCAAATTGAAAAGAATCACACATGAGATCTAGTTCCTAGACCTGAGGACAAAAATGTGATTGGAACCAAATGGGTCTTCTAGAATAAAATAAATGAAGATGGCGAGGTGGTAAGGAATAAGGAAAGGTTGGTATGCAAGGCTACTCTCAAGTAGAAGGAATTCATTTTGAAGAAACTTTTTCTCTGATGTCAAGGATAGAGGGAGTTAGATTATTTCTTGCATTTGCTACCTTCAAAGATTTTAAGTATATCAAATGGATGTGAAATTAGCATTTTTGAATGGAGATTTGGAGGAAGAAGTCTACATTGAGCAACTAGAAGGATTTCAGTTGTTTGATCAGGGAGATATGGTTTGTAGATTGACAAAAGCCTTCTATGGACTCAAGAAAGCCCCAAGAGCCTAGTATGCCAGATTGGATAAACATTTTCTTAAGCTAGGTTTTAGCAGAGGTACTGCTGATAGAAATATCTACTTCAAAATTGATCATGAGGACATTCTAATTGTTGAAGTTTTTGTTGATGATATCATTTTTGGTGGAAATGAATGCATGTGTAAAGTATTTGCTGATCAGATGAAAAGTGAGTTTAAGATGTCAATGTTTGGTGAGATGAATTTCTTCCTAGGTCTACAAATTGTTCAATCAAATAAAGGTATCTTCATATCTCAGTCCAAGTATGCGAAATAATTTCTAAAGAAATTTGGAATGGAAGACTCAAAGCTAGTAGGTACACCTATGGTAACCGGATGCAAGCTAAGCAAAGATGATGACTCTCCCAAGGAAAATCAGAAAAGATATAGATCAATGATTGGAGGATTGCTTTATTTAACTTAGGCTAGACCTGACATCATGAATGCAGTGGGACTTGCTACTAGATTTCAAGTTGATCCAAAAGAATCCCATGTTATGGCAGTCAAAAGAATTTTTAGATATCTCAAGAGGACAATTGATTATGGACTGTGGTATCCAAAGGACAATAACTTCACTCTTCATGCATATACAGATGCTGATTGGGCAAGAGATGTGGATGATAAAAAAGTACTAGTGGTGTGCATTCTTCTTGGGGAGAAGATTGGTCTCTTGGATAAGCAAAAAGAAAGAGGCAATATCTTTGTCTACTGCAGATGCAGAGTACATAGCAGCAACAAATAATTACACTCATGTTTTGTGGATGAAGCAAATGTTGAAGGACATTAGAATTGTGTTTGAGGATCCAGTCACATTTTTTTGTGATAATTCTAGTGCAATAAGCATCCCAAAGAATCCTATATAACATTCCAAGACAAAACATATATCTATCAAGTTTCATTTCTTCAGAGAGAAAGTAACTGAGAATGAAGTCAAATTGGAGTCTGTGCCTTCCAAAGATTAGATTGCAGACATCTTCACTAAGCCTCTTCCCAAGGATACTTTTGAGTATCTTAGAGAGAAGTGAGGGGTTATTGCCCCTCATGAGTAGAACTAAGATGTATTAAGGTGCATCAGTCCAGTGGAATTCACAATCATATCTTGTGATCTAGATTAATGTTAAGGAGGAACTACTCAAAGGGGGAGTAGTCAATATGCAAATTTTAGGATCAATCTAAAGCAAAAAGGGAGAAAAGATAGCAAATATGTGCCCTTTGCCATTGATGTCAAAGGGGGAGACAAGTCATGTGAAAAACTAGTTGCTGATGTAAGGGGGGCAGTAAAGAAAGTAGTTGTAGAAGTGAGAAGAGAAAGGGGGAGAAATTCTTGTCGTGATGGTTAGATTCAATTTTTCACATAATATGTTGCCATCAATGACAAAGGGGGAGATTGTTACAAATATGTGCCTAAGTAGGTTCTCATTGATGTCAACATATCCTTGTTGCCATTAGTGTCAAATGTATCCTATTTTGCTATCTGCATAGAAGACTGGACTATTGAGGATATTGAGAAAATTAATGATAATCAATGCATCCAGATCTTGTGGCTGTGTAAAGGATTGTTAGAGATTGCCTCAGTTAAGATTTGAGAAGTCTGCATGGAGATTTGAAGGAGTTATGGCCATCTGAATAGAACCAGTTCTTGCAATACTCAGGAAAGATAGAGTGACAGGAAAGAGGTTCAAATTGCTTTGGAAATATAAACTCATGATGTTCAGATCTGAAGGCATGTTTGGGAAGTTAATGTGTATCATCAACATGATTGGTTCATGGATTGGAGTTCTGCAAGCTATGCTTTGTTGCAAGTATGGGCCTAATCGGTGTTGTCATTGATGTCAACATACTCCTATTGCATTAATGATATGGATTGGATGAGCTGTGTGCTGAGGATATTGAGAAAATTAGTCTCAATCTGGAACAGTGAAGAATAGTGATGACAATAAGGTAAAAGTCCAAGATACGATGAGGATCAGAGGATACTGTTGTGATGTTCACAACACACCCCATTTTGCTCCTCAGCAAAACAAGGACCCCTGCTGATGTCTTGCTTTTTGCTTCTGCTTGTGTTTTTTCTGCTTTTTGGCGGTCTGGTAAAAATGAAGGTCAGGTGCATCATCATCATGATATTGCATAAGGTAGGTCATCATCATGAGGTCTGTTTGTCGAAGTTTATATTTTGTTTCTGTGACCTCATATTTTGAAAGAGCTCGAAACTCCATGCAGGTTTGCCTTTTACTTCACTCGAAAATTCGTCCATATGTGAAAGTTATGCACGGTCAAAGTCTTGGTCAAACCTGATATTCGCAGGAGGATCATCATATTTTTTATATCCTAAGTCATGTTGACAGGATCATCATGATCTTGGTCTATCACCGGCTAAAAATCATGCAGTCGCAACATCCAGACGTCAATTTTAGGTGGTAATGCTTTTTACCCGTCAAAGGGCCTTAGGCGCATTATGTAGCATCATGATTTTCTTAGGAGCGTCATATTTTACAAACTCAGTTTTGCTGTATAAACCTCATCATCATCATATTTAAACACACCCCCCCGATAATATCCTGAGGTCCGAAATATCATGATGACATCAACTTAAGGTCAAGGTAAGTTCCCCCGTCGAAGCGGTCTTAGTATCGCTAACATCATCATGATATCTTTGCATCGCCTGATCTTAAAATATCCTGCTGATGGTCTAAGATCACCCTGACTTAACAAAATCACCTTCGGCATATTTGCATGCACACGTTCAAAACCTATCGCAAGGTCATCATCATGATATTTGCTGACACTCGAAAGATGATGACGACGACTTCATATCCTCCTGGTCTCCTTTCGCAACATCATGATCATCATCCTGATCTTTCACAGAACATTCGCTGAAATTCGCTAAGTAATGCATCATCATCATGATAATTTCGAAGGAGGATCATCATCTTTGTATCCTCCTGATATCCGTTTGCCGAAAGATCATGATGATCAGCCTATCTATTAAGAGGTGGTCGATATTACATTACTCAACAGCATCATCATATTTTGTAATATCACCCTGGCCCGAAATATCATGATGACATTAACTTATCCTTGTGCTCCGAAAACCAAATATCATGATGATGTCATCATGATAAATCGATGAGGAGGGTCATCATCATCATTTTTTTATCCTGTCCTGATTGTCAAGATCATCATGATCTTGTTTGTTCGCCTGATGTTTCGCCAAGTCCTCCTGCCGAAAATGCGACCTTTATGCAGTTATCCTGATGATGATCATCATCACATTTTCCCTTCGGCAGGATTTTTTCCCAAACATGATCCGGTTGGCGAAATATCATGATGACGTCATGTTTCAAGTTTAACGAAGGACCCGAATATCATGATGACGTCATCCCGATCTGAATAGCGAAAAAAAAACAAATATCCTCCTGATGATCATCATCACATTTTTTCCTTCAAACAGGATATTTTCCAAGACCCGATCTGGTTCGCGAAACATGATGATGACGTTCTATTCCAAGTTCGACACAAGCCCCAAATATGATGACGATCTTCATCATGCTGATTTTTTTTGTTCTTGAGAGGGTTACCTTGGCCGCGAAAGGGTCATATTCACTTCATCATCCTGATCATGCTCCTTAGGTGACCCGATATCACAAATATCCCCCTGATCTTAAACGAACATGATGATGACGTCATCCTTAGCATTTCAATGGAGCCCGAATATCATGATGACGTCACCATCATCTTCCTTTCCTCGGCAGCATGATTATATTCGCATCCTCCTATTCTTCTTCAACATGAAGATGATGATGTTGTTGTTCTTTTCTCCAATATGCAGAACCGAAATATCATGATGACATTCATCTGGACCTTCAGGAGGGAATGCTATTTCCAGAATATCATGATGATGGGGTATATCGACTAACCTGTTTTTTGACGCACCGACAGGGATGATCATGCCAGTGGGCGGGAAATGAAGCGGTGGAGTTTTAAAGTGTTTTTTTTGGCACCTCTGGCATTTTTCAGTCAGCGGTGGTTGACCTAATCAATTTTGAGCAGCTTGGGCGCATTTTGGACGCGTTTTTTGGAGTTTTCTGGATCCGATCTCCTCAATCTTGCGCAGTCACCTGTATTTAAACGCTTATTCTATTTTCATGCTGTTTTTGTGATAAATGTGAAACTTATTGCTTGTCTTGTCTTGCAGGCTTGCAGTTGAGGAAGCAGCTGGAAAGTCAATGCAGTGACCTCATGGAGGCAGAAGATCAGATCTCAGGAGCAAGAAGATAGAGATGAAATGCAAAGGGTCAAGGCCATTCAAGTAAAGAAGAAGGTCGCAGCTGAAGGTATTATCACAAAAGACAAACAGAAGTTATTACCCAGCTGCTGGAACTTCTCAGAAGGGGCAATATTTCGCCCAGATTTGACCACTGCTCAGAGATATTTTTGAGAACTGGTTCACCTGCATTTATTACTGTAACTAGGGGTTTGAACCAGGGATTCTGTTAGGTTTTTGCTGTAGTGAGGACAATCAAAATGTCTTTATATTGTGCCTCTCTACACTGTAATACTTTACAACAGGGGCTACACAACAGAGATTTTAGGAAAACACAGCAAGTTAGCATAGTTTAGAAGTAGAAGAAGGAGGTCGCCTGTTTGTCTGCAGTAAGATGTGCGTGGAATGTCTGGCTGTCTTACTGTATCTGTAAAGCTTGTAAGTTCTCTGTAGTATGATCAATGAAACTAAGAGTCATTCTTACATTGTAAATCATGTATGGCTATTCGTTTCTAATACAATAGAATCTGGAGTTCTGCATCTATCTTCTGAGTGTTCTCCTGCCCTTCTTTGTATTTTGAAATATCTTCTTTGAGAGCTTGCAATTTTAAATGTATGTTTGTGAAAATGCTCAGAACTTACATTTAGGGTTTTTACTGTGGATTTGATCAAATTACTATGGTATTTACATAGTGGATAACAGAAACACTTAGATCCTTCTGTAGATTAGATGAAGTGTAGATTAGATCTCTCTAACTTTTCCCAACCCATCTGAAATATCTAGCTGAAAACGTAGAAATCCAAAAGAAATTGTCTCAAATTTGAGGAAACATGATAACAGAGCCATAAATAGACAGTTTTCATAAGTACATAAAGAAGAAAGCTACAAAATCCAAGAAAACCCTCTAAAACTTGCAGCCCAGTATCACTTGTATGCAAATGAACAGAATACATTGTTGAAATCTCATGACCTCTTTGTATATTCTTAGTCCAGTAAACCACAAAATAAACCTAAACTACATAAGGCCCCTTGAACATTATAGCTTCATATTGACCAACTGAACTTGACCAACCGAACCATTGTAGACTTGGGATTAGTCGAATCACCAAATGATTCCTTCTCATCTTTCAAGTATAGTTTTAGTTCATGTCATGTGAATTTTAACTTATTGTTATGATTGCATCAAAACAGTCATCAACAGTTTTCTGGCGCTAGAAGGAGGGCCTGCTTGGGTTAGGTTTCATTTCAAACTGGCTAACGACAGTAACAGAGTGACTAGGTCTAGGTCCAGTTCAGGAGATATATTTGTGCAACTACCTGATACAAGGCGAAGTAAAGGCCCTTTGATTTGGAATCCAAAAATATCGCAAGCAGGAAGTTCATCTGGAACACCCCCTGGGTCACCTTTTAACATCCGTAGTATTGTAAGTCCTGACAGATCACTGTTCAGATCTTTAAATCTTGGTTCAGGCACTCCTGGAGGTCTTAATCCTCCTCTAAATCCTAATCCACCAATCAATCCAGGTATTTCTGCAAGTTCAAGTCAAGCTCAAACACCTGCAATGGCTTATTTCGATGTCAATTCTCCCATATTCTTCAATGACTATCATGACATGCCAAAAAATCCGGAAAAGATATGTCCCAAATACCAGTTGCATCAAGACCCAGAAGATCATATTAGAATATTTAAGGAAGCATGTTTTAGGGCTATGTTAGAGCACGAGGATGTTGTGTGTAGGTTGTTTCCTTACACCTTTAATGAGCAGGCCTCTAGCTGGTACGTAAACTTACCCAATGGTTACATTTCTTCCTAGGCACTTATGGAAGAAGCATTTCTGTCAAGATTTAGAGGACCCATTGACCCTTGTGCTTTGTATCATAAGTTGGCTGCTATAAAACGAGGTGAGGGAGAGCTAATTGATAATTTCAATGACAGATTTCAAAAGGCCTATTCTAGGCTAGCAGCTCCTTATACCATAGATGATGCTCCCTTGTTGGCTATGTACTATGCTGCTCTGGATCCTTTAACTGCCATGTTTGTCAAAAGGAAACCTGACATAGATTCAGTATCCAAAGCTTATAAAGAGGCAGCCTCAGTGAACCAAGAAATGAGACATACAACCTACAGTCCATTTGGAGGAAATTTTGGGGTGCAGAATCAGGCACACCCATGGAATGGAGTCCCTGTGCAGCATGCTCCACTAATAAATCCGGTTCCTTCTTACACACCTGTGTATAATCCTACTCCAATCCAGGCTATAACTCCTTACACGGCTAGTACTTCCAATAATAGTCAAAATAATGGTCAGCCTTTCTTCCAACTTCTTAGGGATGTAACTGTGGCAAAAGCACAAGATGATAGGGAAGACATCAAAGAGATTACTGCACATTTGAAAAGATTAACAACCGAAGTGACACAGCTAAGAAATGAGAATCTCTATGGAAGAAGCAACCAAAACTACAATCCACCTCAAGGTCACAACCAAGGCCAAAATCAGAATTATAGTCTCAACCAGAATCAGCAGTACAATCAGAACCAAAACTACAATCAGCATCAAGGCCCCAGTCAGGGGCAACCAATGCAAAATAGGGGGCCAGTGATAGATAATAGGACCTGGGGCAATAATAACAAGAACCAGAATCAACCTAGGCCACCCAAGACATGGAACACTGGGCCCAACAACGGTACTCTGGCTTCTCCTTTTGAGAATACAGATAATCATGGTGCCAAACAAATAACTAACATACAAATGGCCAATACAGCACCCAAAAATTGGTGCAGATTTCATAATACTAATGCCCATGCTGAGCATGACTGTCCACAGTTCCACTTGGCAGCTAGTATCTTCAACATAGATGTACATCCTCCTACCTCTGAATTTCTCATTCTTAAGGGTAATGAGGTAGTACCCTCGGAATATGACACAGCATTAGTCTTAGAAACGTTTACCTTTGCAACTGCAGAAGAGAAAGAGGATGAATTGCTAGAGGATGAACCATACTGTTGTGAAAGTCTTTATCCCGAATCAACCTTTGTGTTAAATGCTTTTCAGTTTCCTTTTGAATCTGAAAACGAGATATTAAATGAAACAGAGGAGGTGCAGGCCTTTCAATAGACAAATAAAAGCCACACCTACAATTTGAGGAACAACCCTAGGCCAGGAGGACCTTTCACCACTTCCACTCCTCCGAATAACATTAATACACCCCCAGATCAGAATGCTAGCAACAATCCTGCCATACTTAAAGCTAGTCAGCACACAAATAACGGAACAGCAGTGCAAAAGGATCAAACAGGTAAGACAGAAGCAGCAGAGACAACAAGATTAGTGAATTACTTATCAGAAGAAATAAAGAAAATGAAGGTCAGCATACCTCTAAATGAATTATTGAAGACCCCAGGGATCAGAAATGCTTTTTTAAAATCCCTGGACACATCCATAACAAACATGGTGTCTGCTGATATAACTGTTCCTAGTAGTGATTCACCACCTAAGGAGAAAGGTAAGAAAGTTGAGCAGCCTTCCAACACAAATGTAGTAATACATGCGGATAAGAGGGATACTTGACCTTTCTTGTTAACTGTTAGGTTGTGTGGGAAGAATATACACAATTGCATGGTAGATTCTGGTGCTTCAGCCAACGTAATGCCCTTAGGAATATGTAAAACTCTCGGGCTGACTCCCACCAAATCTGCCAAGGTCGTCACACAATTAGATAAGACCGAGGTTAGTGTGATAGGAGAACTCATGAACATACAGGTGCAGTTAGCTTCAGACCCTAGGGTGAGCCAAATCATTGACATCCAAGTAGTGGATATACCCGTAAATTATGGAATGTTGCTGAGTAGGGATTGGTCCAAGACATTAAACGGATATATGGCTACTGACTTTTCACACATGTGGTTACCATGGAGAGGCATCCCAAACCAGATCAGAATAGAGGCAGAGCCCAGAATGAGACATATGATAACAGAGTATAATCGAACTAATGAAATCTTATATGCTGCTGTTGAGCTAGGTGTCTACAGAATTACCAACAATGGGATGCAGATTGAAGAGATTATGATGTTAAACATTAGAAAGAAGTGTGTCAGCAATAGAACGGCACTATTCATTGAGTCTGACGAAAATTCTTCAGATGAGGAAAACAATGCCATAGACAAATTTGGTCATGCCATTAGACAAGAGGTAGAAGAGTGTGTTACACACAATCTCCCAGTCCAATGTAAGTTATATAAAAATTGGTGTAGAGTCCATGATAGACAACATTCTGAGGAGAATTGTGAAATATGTAAAGACATCATTGAATATGAATACAAAAAGTGCATAGGGAAGGTAGAGTCACAAGAGAAAAATGAGCATCCTGATCCAGCACAGAGATATGTTCAGGGTAATATAGATGCCCTGACCCCAGATTTAGGGAAAGAAATAGAGGATGAGGGTAGTTATCTTTCTGAGTTGCAAACTACAAACACACACATGCAAGATAACCAAACGGAAAAACCCATGAATCAACAAGACAACACCCCACAGGCAATAAAAGGGACAAAATGTCCCAAGGTAAAAGATCAAAAAAGTAAGGATGGCATGTGGACGTTAAAATGTGATGGGTCCAAATCAAAACAGGGCGCAGGTGCAGGTGTTGAACTCATAAATCCTCAAGGTAAATCTCATTTGGCAGCATATAGATTACAATTTTCCTGCACTAACAATATTGCTGAATATGAGGCCCTAATTTTAGGACTTGTCATGGCCATCAAGAAAGGGGTAAAAACCATCAGAGTGTTTTCAGACTCTGAATTAGTAGTCAGACAAGTGAGGAAACTATATGCCTGCAATTATAAGAAGATGATCAGTTACAGACATAGAGTTTGGGGTTTAATGGATTCATTTGATGCTGTTAACATAGAGCATATTCCTAGAGAGCTGAACCACAGGCCAGATGCGTTAGCAGTTGCTGCTAGTACATTAGAACCATTGACACTGTCAGGATTAAGACGATTTGTTGTTGAGCTAATTAACGTGCCCAGTATACCAGACAACGTTACACACTTTCAGGTATTTGGAGAGGATCAGCAAATTATTGATTTTCTGACTTGTAATGAGGCATTTGAGGCCCAAGTTATTGATGAACAAGAAAGGCCTGAA
Source organism: Cunninghamia lanceolata (assembly GCA_027924645.1). NCBI lineage: Eukaryota > Viridiplantae > Streptophyta > Pinopsida > Cupressales > Cupressaceae > Cunninghamia > Cunninghamia lanceolata. Next base: position 3,613,094 of record BSBN01000892.1, read on the forward strand.
GTAACATGGGACGAAGAAGATATGATCAACTTAAAGAGCAACTTCTTGCCAAAAGGAGTAATTGAATTAGAACACATCTTTGACTTCGACGGAATAATAAGACAGAAGGACTTACCCAAAACGGAAGGGGGTAAGTGTGATTTACATAACTTAGGGACTGAGCTAAATCCGCAAAATGTACTAATTGGGAAGGCTTGCTCTGAGAAAATCAGAAAAGAGGTTCTGGATGTTCTGAAAAAATATAAACATGTCATAGCATGGACTTATGAAGACTTGAAAACATTTGATGAGTCCATCATAACTCACGTCATACCTTTAAGAAAAGAAGTCAAACCATTTAGGCAGAAACAGAGACCTGTAAACGCCATTCTAGAGCCTTTAATCTTTGAGGAAGTTAAAAAACTACTGTCCGCTGGAATAATTTTTCCAGTCAGACATTCTGTCTGGGTAGCTAACTTAGTGCCAGTAAGGAAGAAAAACTGAGACATTCAGCTGTGCGTAGACTTTAGAAATTTAAACAAGGCTTCTGAAAAGGATAATTATCCTTTGCCCCCAATAGATGAAGTACTGCAAGCAGTAAATGGCGCAAAGATGATGTCCTTTTTAGATGGTTTTTCAGGTTATAACCAGGTCTTAATTGACAGGGAGGATAGACTAAAAACCACCTTCACTTGCAAATGGGGAAATTATGCGTATAGAAGAATGCCTTTTGGTCTGATTAATGCAGGTGCCACTTTTCAGAGGGCCATGGACGTTGCTTTTCGTGGATTATCAGGTAAATGTATTGTTATATATATGGATGATTTAACTGTGTATTCCAAGGATGCATCCACCCACGCTGAGGACCTCAGAAAAGTACTTTAGCGATGTGAAAGGTATGGGATTTCCCTTAATCCTAAGAAATGTATATTTGGCGTAACTGAAGGTAAATTATTAGGCCATGTCATTTCTGAAAATGGAATTTCAATTGATCCGGATAGAATAGAATCTATAAAAAATTTGCAAATACCAAACAGTAGGAAAGAATTGAAATCATTTTTTGGTAAAATTAACTTTGTTCGGAAGTTTATAACAGGTTTTGCAGAGATTGTGCAGCCGTTGAATGCTATGTTAAAGAAAGATGCACAGATGGAATGGACGCCAGTAGCCAAAGCCGCATTTGAAGATATAAAGGAGGCAATTTCTAATGCCCCTGTATTGGCAAGTCCAGACTACACATGCCCGTTTTACATCTACTCCTTTGCATCTTCTCATTCTGTCGCTACTGCCTTGACACAGAAAGGTGAAAATAATGACGAGAGGCCCATAGCATTTATGAGTGCACCTCTGAAGGATGCACAGCTGAGATATCTAGATATCGAAAGACAGGCATTTGCATTGGTAAAGGCTGTGAAAAAATTCAGACACTACATCCTGCGCAGCCAGATTAAAGCCATAGTACCAGACGCAGCAGTAAAGATGTTGCTGATGCAGAATGAGCCTGGAGAAAAAAGAGCCAAATGGATCACCACGCTGCAAGAATTCGACATGGAGATCATTCCCGCAAAGCTGGTCAGAGGGCAGGCGCTGGTGCAGACAATAGCAAACATGGATCCAAATTTGATAAAACAGCAGTATGTATTGGATTCCCAAGACGCATCAGGCTGGTACGATGATTTAAGCACCTTCCTGATAGCTGGAAAGTATCCAGGCAAGATGAAGGCTTCTCAGAGGAGAGCTTTGAAGATTAAGGCACAGCATTATATGGTCCAAGGAGGTCTTCTATTCAGGAAGAACCATGATGGAATTTATTTGAGATGCATAAACAGAACTGAAGCTGATAAAGTGTTGGCAGAACTACATGATAAGTACGGAACCGGCCATGGTTCCCATTTAGCTACAGCACACAAAATATTGAGAGCGGGCTATTACTGGCCCACTATGTTCAAAGATACTAAGCGTCATATCAGAGGTTGCCACACCTGTCAGACTGCAGCAGACAAAGGAAGAAATCTGGCCAATCCACTGCAGCCTGTGATCGAGTCCAGACTGTTTGCACAGTGGGGCTTGGATTTTATCAGAGTCATCAATCCCCCATCTTCTGCAGGACACAAGTTTATATTGACAGTGACGGACTATTGTACAAGGTGGACTGAGGCCACCTGCTGCAAGTTTTCCACAACTGAGGTAGTTATCAAGTTCCTTGAAGAAAACATCATCACCAGGTTTGGAACACCCTATTCATTGGTATGTGATAACGACCCTGCTTTCTCTTCTTTAAAATTTTCTAAATGGGCATTTGAATATGGGATCATCCTAAGGTTTTCTTCGAATTATTACCCTCAAGGTAATGGACTGGCTGAATCAACAAACAAAATCTTATTAGACATCATCAAGAGGTTAATTGCCAAAAGTCCTAGAGAGTGGAATACCCTATTAAGATATGCATTATGGGTAGACAGGACCAAGTTCAAAACAGCTTTAGGTAGCACACCTTATCACTTAGTTTATGGGACTGATCCCATACTTCCGGTCAATCTGAGAATACCAACCTGGAAGTTTGCCAATGAATATCTAGGCTTTGATAACCATAGGGAAGCCAGAATAGTGCAAATGTTGCAACTAGAGGAGAAAAGAGGTCAAGCCCTCGAGAAGTTTGCCAAACACCAAGCAGTTGTTAAGAGGTGGTTTGACAAAAGGGCAAGAGTCAAAACATTTAGGATATCAGACTTAGTGTTGTGCTGGGACAAAGCACATGAAAAGAAAGGAAGCCATGGAAAATTCGATAAATTATGGCTGGGTCCATTACAAATCTCAGAAATAATAGGAGATAACACCTTTAGACTTAAGACCTTGACTGGAGAAGATGTGCCATTACCAGTTAATGGCCAGCATTTGAAACACTACTTCCAGGCTTGAAGGTCAGGATGAGGCAGTCCTTTCTTTCTTAATGTAAAATGCTGTAGATAATGTACAGTTCTGCTTTTGCTGTTTCCTTTTGGGTTGGCTGTTTGTGTAGGCCTGTCCTCTGCTGGTTTTTGTTTTTTGTTTCTGTCTGTTTGTACAGTTTTTTCTGTTGTTTTGTTGTTTGTACAGCCTGTTTGTTTGGTCTGTTTGTTGTCTCCTCAGCAGGGATCTTTATTTTACTGTAGAGTATTAAGGAGCAGAACTAGCAACCATTCAAAACAGTATATAATTTAGGATATTCAGGTTAACCATTTGCAATTTATACATAACCTGTCACTGTCATGAATGCAGAGAGTTGTTCATCTTCTGAAGTTTCGTATTCAATAAATGTGATTGAGAATTCGAAGCAGGTTTCTCACGATGACACACCTAAAATCCTTGGGTTTGTTGAACCTACCAGTGTAGATATTAGGTGAAAAATCAGAGGTCACCCTTGCTACCATTACAATTCTCAGCTTAATTTCAGCAAGTGTCCACTCCTTGCATCATCATGAAGTTACAAATTGTTCTACCTTATGAAATCTTTCAAAATTAGAAAACAAAATAAATAAATAAATAAATGAATAAAATGGATTATACTGAAAATCTAGATTAAGCCATCTAAGTAACTCTACCGGGGCTATGGATGCTCGCTGGCAGTGGGGCTCTACTTAGGAGAATTGTAACGATAACCTTGCCGGGGCTATAGACGCTCGCTGGCAGCAAGGCTCTATTCGGTCGGCTATGAGGGAATATCCTCACCTACGTAGGCTAATGTCAGTCACTGGTTTGTTCAACCGATCTTCAAGATGAGGATAATTAATCACATGCACACAACTAAACTGAAAATGAAAATTCATGCATCTTTATTGAATACTTTGAGTCTCAAGCTGAGTAGCAATTTGCAGGAAAGATAGTTGGAAGTTATGAGTTCATTTCATCTAGTTTCCTTGAACACTCTAAATTTAATTATTTTATTTTGGTTGCTAGTTGTTGTGATGTTCACAACACGCCCCATTTTGCTCCTCAGCAAAACGAGGACCCCTGCTGATGTCTTGCTTTTTGCTTCTGCTTGTGTTTTTTCTGCTTTTTGGCGGTCTGGTAAAAATGAAGGTCAGGTGCATCATCATCATGATATTGCATAAGGTAGGTCATCATCATGAGGTCTGTTTGTTGAAGTTTATATTTTGTTTCTGTGACCTCATATTTTGAAAGAGCTCGAAACTCCATGCAGGTTTGCCTTTTACTTCACTCGAAAATTCGTCCATATGTGAAAGTTATGCACGGTCAAAGTCTTGGTCAAACCTGATATTCGCAGGAGGATCATCATATTTTTTATATCCTAAGTCATGTTGACAGGATCATCATGATCTTGGTCTATCACCCGCTAAAAATCATGCAGTCGCAACATCCGGACGTCAATTTTAGGTGGTAATGCTTTTTACCCGTCAAAGGGCCTTAGGCGCATTATGCAGCATCATGATTTTCTTAGGAGCGTCATATTTTACAAACTCGGTTTTGCTGTATAAACCTCATCATCATCATATTTAAACGCACCCCCCGATAATATCCTGAGGTCTGAAATATCATGATGACATCAACTTAAGGTCAAGGTAAGTTCCCCCGTCGAAGCGGTCTTAGTATCGCTAACATCATCATGATATCTTTGCATCGCCTGATCTTAAAATATCCTGCTGATGGTCTAAGATCACCCTGACTTAACAAAATCACCTTCGGCATATTTGCATGCGCACGTTCAAAACCTATCGCAAGGTCATCATCATGATATTTGCTGACACTCGAAAGATGATGACGACGACTTCATATCCTCCTGGTCTCCTTTCGCAACATCATGATCATCATCTTGATCTTTCACAGAACATTCGCTGAAATTCGCTAAGTAATGCATCATCATCATGATAATTTCGAAGGAGGATCATCATCTTTGTATCCTCCTGATATCCGTTTGCCGAAACATCATGATGATCAGCCTATCTATTAAGAGGTGGTCGATATTACATTACTCAACAACATCATCATATTTTGTAATATCACCCTGGCCCGAAATATCATGATGACGTTAACTTATCCTTGTGCTCCGAAAACCAAATATCATGATGACGTCATCATGATAAATCGATGAGGAGGGTCATCATCATCATTTTTTTATCCTGTCCTGATTGTCAAGATCATCATGATCTTGTTTGTTCGCCCGATGTTTCGCCAAGTCCTCCTGCCGAAAATGCGACCTTTATGCAGTTATCCTGATGATGATCATCATCACATTTTCCCTTCGGCAGGATTTTTTCCCAAACATGATCCGGTTGGCGAAATATCATGATGACGTCATGTTTCAAGTTTAACGGAGGACCCGAATATCATGATGACGTCATCCCGATCTGAATAGCGAAAAAAAAACAAATATCCTCCTGATGATCATCATCACATTTTTTCCTTCAAACAGGATATTTTCCAAGACCCGATCTGGTTCGCGAAACATGATGATGACGTTCTATTCCAAGTTCGACACAAGCCCCAAATATGATGACGATCTTCATCATGCTGATTTTTTTTGTTCTTGAGAGGGTTACCTTGGCCGCGAAAGGGTCATATTCACTTCATCATCCTGATCATGCTCCTTAGGTGACCCGATATCACAAATATCCCCCTGATCTTAAACGAACATGATGATGACGTCATCCTTAGCATTTCAATGGAGCCCGAATATCATGATGACGTCACCATCATCTTCCTTTCCTCGGCAGCATGATTATATTCGCATCCTCCTATTCTTCTTCAACATGAAGATGATGATGTTGTTGTTCTTTTCTCCAATATGCAGAACCGAAATATCATGATGACATTCATCTGGACCTTCAGGAGGGAATGCTATTTCCAGAATATCATGATGATGGGGTATATCGACTAACCTGTTTTTTGACGCACCGACAGGGATGATCATGCCAGTGGGCGGGAAATGAAGCGGTGGAGTTTTAAAGTGTTTTTTTTGGCACCTCTGGCATTTTTCAGTCAGCGGTGGTTGACCTAATCAATTTTGAGCAGCTTGGGCGCATTTTGGACGCGTTTTTTGGAGTTTTCTGGATCCGATCTCCTCAATCTTGCACAGTCACCTGTATTTAAACACTTATTCTATTTTCATGCTGTTTTTGTGATAAATGTGAAACTTATTGCTTGTCTTGTCTTGCAGGCTTGCAGTTGAGGAAGCAGCTGGAAAGTCAATGCAGTGACCTCATGGAGGCAGAAGATCAGATCTCAGGAGCAAGAAGATAGAGATGAAATGCAAAGGGTCAAGGCCATTCAAGTAAAGAAGAAGGTCGCAGCTGAAGGTATTATCACAAAAGACAAACAGAAGTTATTACCCAGCTGCTGGAACTTCTCAGAAGGGGCAATATTTCGCCCAGATTTGACCACTGCTCAGAGATATTTTTGAGAACTGGTTCACCTGCATTTATTGCTGTAACTAGGGGTTTGAACCAGGGATTCTGTTAGGTTTTTGCTGTAGTGAGGACAATCAAAATGTCTTTATATTGTGCCTCTCTACACTGTAATACTTTACAACAGGGGCTACACAACAGAGATTTTAGGAAAACACAGCAAGTTAGCATAGTTTAGAAGTAGAAGAAGGAGGTCGCCTGTTTGTCTGCAGTAAGATGTGCGTGGAATGTCTGGCTGTCTTACTGTATCTGTAAAGCTTGTAAGTTCTCTGTAGTATGATCAATGAAACTAAGAGTCATTCTTACATTGTAAATCATGTATGGCTATTCGTTTCTAATACAATAGAATCTGGAGTTCTGCATCTATCTTCTGAGTGTTCTCCTGCCCTTCTTTGTATTATGAAATATCTTCTTTGAGAGCTTGCAATTTTAAATGTATGTTTGTGAAAATGCTCAGAACTTACATTTAGGGTTTTTACTGTGGATTTGATCAAATTACTATGGTATTTACATAGTGGATAACAGAAACACTTAGATCCTTCTGTAGATTAGATGAAGTGTAGATTAGATCTCTCTAACTTTTCCCAACCCATCTGAAATATCTAGCTGAAAATGTAGAAATCCAAAGGAAATTGTCTCAAATTTGAGGAAACATGATAACAGAGCCATAAATAGACAGTTTTCATAAGTACATAAAGAAGAAAGCTGCAAAATCCAAGAAAACCCTCTAAAACTTGCAGCCCAGTATCACTTGTATGCAAATGAATAGAATACATTGTTGAAATCTCATGACCTCTTTGCATATTCTTAGTCCAGTAAACCACAAAATAAACCTAAACTACGTAAGGCCCCTTGAACATTACAGCTTCACATTGACCAACTGAACTTGACCAACCGAACCATTGTAGACTTGGGATTAGTCGAATCACCAAATGATTCCTTCTCATCTTTCAAGTATAGTTTTAGTTCATGTCATGTGAATTTTAACTTATTGTTATGATTGCATCAAAACAGTCATCAACAGATACGGATTAAAGGGTTTGTAGATATGTGTCTTAAGGTGATCTAGTAGAGATTTTAGAGGTCCACATGAAGATCCAATGAAGTTGAGGCCACTCAAGTAAAAATGGTTCTGGCAGATGTTCAGTGGTGACAGAGTGATACAGATAGGTCTGGTGAGATCCAGAAGTGCATTATCCTATTCTACGAATTTGAGGGAGTGTTGAGGAGGTCTTTGTGAAGTATCAAATTGATTGGTTTATGGTTTGAAGGTCTGAAAGCATCTATTGCTTTGTGATAGTAATGATAGACTGTGTTCTTGAGGTTCCGGATGAAGGGGAGAAGGATTTCAATAAGCAGATGAAGTGTGAATGTTCTTTGTGATTCAGGCAAGCGTGTGGTGGTCTTTGGATCGTGCCCAGTTCATATTGGTGGTCCACATTGAAGTTGGAGTTCATATTTGAAGAACAACTTCTAAATGATGGTGTTCTTCCTGAGACAGGCCAATCGGATGAGTTATACATCTTGCAGATGTTCTTGTGGATGTTTGCCAACTTAGATGATCATTCCTAAGTTGATGCCTTGTATAAATAAGGGATTACAAAGTAATTTTAAAGGAGTCCTTGTCAAGATGAGTGTGTGGTAGCGAGGAGGAGAGCGAAAGGTAGAGCAGAAGTATTGGGCTTAAATGGAACTGATTCAAGCATGGTGAAAGATGCTATTCTCTAGTTCATGTATGTGATACTTTTGTCTTTGTAGATAGTGTGTCTCTTGTAGGCAGTGAGTCTCTTGTGAGTAGTGTGCTCAAGCAGTGAGCCCTAATTGGCATGTGTCATTTTGTTCTTTCTATTCTTCTAACAGAGAATACAATCTTGAGTTAATCACCCTGTGGTTTTTCTCTTAATTAGGTTTTCCACGTCAAAATCTTGGTGTCTCATGTGTTGATGTGTTTCTACTCTTGATTTGTTGCATTGTGCTTTCATGATTGATTTATTATTATGCTGCTAAATAACAATGTGGAGTTAAGTGTTTAAATTGGAAGAAAGTTTTGTACAACTAATTCACCCCCCCTCTTAGTTGTCTACCCTAAATCTAACAATTGGTATCAGAGCCAAGTTCCTCTAAAAGGAGCTTAACCGCTTGAGGAGATCTAGGATGTCATCTTACAAGAAGGATAGTCTGAAGTTTGATGGAACAAATTTTAATCTTTGGAAAGGTCGCATGAAATGTCACTTGCAATGTATGGGAATGGCATACTGGACCATGGCTACAACATAGTATACACCTCCACAGGGTGGTCCAAAAACCCAAAATGAAATCACAGATGCTGAAAATAATCTGTGGACTATAGAGGCTCTTCTAAGTGCATTATCTAATTCAAAGCTCTCAAATGTTATTGACCTACCAACTGCTTTTGAGATTTGGCAAAAACTAGAACTTTTGCATGAAGGAGACAAGTATCGAAGGCATGAGTTTTCCACAGTCCATAACAGTAATGTAAGTACTTCTAGAAACAACTGTGTATGTTTTTGTATCAACATTTTAGATCATGCTCAATGATCCATCATCAAGAATTGGACAGTAGACTTGAACATTTATAAAAAGAGTGAGAGAGGAAGAAGGCACTAAAAACAAAGGGTAGGAGGTGAGGAGGCAAAAATAAAGTTAGGTTAAAGGGAAAAAATGATCAAATAGGGGGTAAATGGGTAACAATCAAAACATACAAGCCACATGCAAGCTAAAGTAAAACAAACAAAAGATAAAGCAAGTGAAAGCAAGGAGAGGGAAAGGGGGGCCCATATAAACCCACAAACTAATCCTAACAAGAAGAACAAATTCTAAATATTAATACAAGAACAAGCACCTAAATAAAGAATAAGAAAGAATAGTCAAAGCATATACTGAAATAACTAAAATAGAGATAAATAAACATATGACCAAGGATGATGTACAACACACCAAGACAAAAAGAAGGAAGTAAACTAGCAACCCAATGAAGCAACAACCAAAAAGAAAGAGAGACCAACCTATACATCACATGAAAATGAAGTGCAAGTGAAAGGTGACTGCTCCATAAAAGGAAGAGGCAACAACAAACCAACGAAAGAACAATGATGAAGAAAATAAATCAAGGAGGAAATATAATGAAAAACTAGTAATCACCCAAAAACACAAAAATATAGAACAACAAATAAAGGTAGAAACAAAACCAACACAGAGAGCAAACCAATATATGTGTGTGTGTGTGTGTGTGTGTGTGTGTGTGTGTGTGTGTGTGTGTGTGTGTGTGTGTGTGTGTGTGTGTGTGTGAACAAGGGTGCAAGTAAAAGTAAAAATTATAAGAAAAATATAAGAAAAAATATAGGGGTGTGCCTATATATGTATAATATAGATGCATGCAAATATTAATAATACAAAAGATCTGCACAATTAAATTAAGGGAAGAACAGAGCCAACATGCATGAAAATGATAAAATACAAACTAGCACGCCCAAACACAAACACAAAACACCCACACACACGTTATATATATAGTGTGTGTATTGAAAGTGACACAAAACACTAAAAACCCACTCACACCTAAATACACATCAGAAATGTGTATAAAAGGACAATGCCACACAAAATATATAAGGATCAACAACAGCACAAAAATACACCTAAGAAAAATACACCATTAAAAAGGGGGGGGAACAACCGTCGAAGAGGGCAAAGAGGAGGAGGGGAAGATATGAACAAGAGAGGAGGGAGCAGGAGGAAGGGACAAGTGGGTTAAAGAGGACAGTTGAGTCAAGGGGGAGATGGGAATGGTTGGAGAGAGTTCAATAGAGATTGCCAGGTTGGACTGAGATGCCAACTTTCATCACAATTTAGATTTGTGGGATGACTTTTGATAAAGATGGCTTCTTGGAGTTTCCTCTTGAAAAAGCAATCTTCTTTAACCAACACTTGGGTGTGTTCGAGACAAATGTGGTGTTTGGTGTTGAAGGAGTGCTCCGCTAGGGCAGATTTGGAGATGGTCATGTTTGATGTCTGCACTATGCTCCTTGATCCTCATGTTGATGGATCGACCTGTTTCTCCAATGTATGGAGTCCCACAGGAGCAGGCAATCTTATAGACCCTAGAGTTGATTAGGTTGTTTCTGGGATCTTTAGCAGAAGGGATAAGATTCTTCAACATGGAGACAGGTTTGAAAGTACATGAAAGGTCCTTCTTGTGAAGTATTTTAGAGACTTTATTTGAGAGGCCCTCAATGTAGGGGAGGGTGGCCACCCATGTAGTATCAAGGACAATGGGTTTAGGGGAGGGGTTGGCTTGATTTTTAGCAAGACTGAAGGCACGAGCGATAACTCTATTGTGATAACCATTTAGCTTAAAAACTTGAGATAGGTGGGTGAGCTCTTGGTCAATGTGCTCGTTATCACAAATGTGATAAGCATGGGTGGCAAGTGTCTTGAGAACACTCACTTTTTGGGTAGGATGGTGGTGAGATGATGAGTGAAGGTAGAGGTCAGTGTGGGTGGACTTTCTATAGACACTTCGAGCAAGGGATCCATCCTTTTTCTTCATGATAAGGACATCCAAGAAAGGAATTTGGTTGTCCTTTCTAGCTCCATGGTGAATTGAATGCAATCCACCAAATTGTTTAGGTGAGAGTGGAAAAGCTCTAAATTATCATGACCATACGGCCAACATATGTTGGTGTCATCAACATATCATTTCCACCACTTGGGTTTGAGGGGAAAGGAGTTGAGAGCTAATTCATCAAAGTGTTCCATATACAGGTTAACAACAACCGGGGAAAGGGGGGAGCCCATGGTGACTCCATCAGATTGCTCGTAGACCACATCTTGGAAAGTGAAGAATGTGGACCTAAGACACAACTCAACAAGAGAAGCAATCTTGTCATTAGTTTTATGTCTAATGAGCTCTATAGAGTCAACCACAGGGACTCTAGTGAACAAAGACATCACATCAAAGCTAACAAGGATTTCGTTGTCCTCAACCTTTTTGTCATGTATGAAATTGACAAAATGGGTGGAATCTTTAATGTAGGTATCTGTCTTGCCCACAAGAGGTGAGATCAACTTAGCAAGGAAGGCAGCTAACTTGTAGGTTGGGGAATGCATGGTGTCAACGATAGGTCTGAGAGGAACACCAAGTTTGTGGATTTTAGGGGCTCCATAGATGCGAGGGGTGATTTCTTTATTAGGAAGGAGACGTTTCTTGGTGAGGTCATCGAAGGAAGAAAGGGAAATAGCCTGCTTGACTTTTTTACAAACCTTTGAGATGGGATTATGGGGAAGGACTGTGTAGCTCCCACTATTGGAGAGGTGGTCAAGCATCTTAGTGATGTAGTCATGCTTGTTAAGGATGACAGTTGCATTCCCCTTGTCAGCTCTGGTGATGACAATATCAGTGTTCTTTGAGAGTTTTTTGAAGACAAAAAACTCATCTTTGGGAGCATTCCATACGGGGCATTTGGCATGTCTTAGTGCCACCACACAATCCTGTCGGACCTCATTAGCAATGGCTATGGGAAGCGTGCAGACATCATTTTCAATTTCAATCCAAAAGTCAATCTTAGGGATGGTTGAAGGTGTAATAGTGAAGCTCACACATCTTTTTAAGAAGTTGAGCACAAGAGGGTCAATACAAAGGCTAGAGAGGTTAAGGACAAGTTTGTCCTCCCAATTATTAATGACATTGGGGGACTCGTGAATGCCATGAAGCTTAGATAAGTTACCACAAAAATTATTAAAGATGGGGTGGGATGGGTAAGGAAGAGTCTCAAAATGGTGCTAAGAGGCATGTAGAGAGGATGGGGCAGTAGGCAAGGGAGACAGGTTGGAGATGGTGGGAAGTGACACTAATGTATCTTCATGAGAAGGGTGGGCCATGTGTGAGACAATGAGAGAGGGATGGGGACACGAGATTGTGAGCAGCATCAGGTGTTGAGGTGTGGAAAAGAGAGACGACGTGATGGGGAAGGGGTGATAAAGGAAGGGATGGGTTCAAAGGAAGCACAGGGCTTGAGGAGAGAGTTGGCGTGTGCAGGGAGGGAGAAGGTGTCAGGTTTAAGGAATAAGATTGGAGATCAAACATAGCAGAAGTCAATCCATCATAAATGCAAGAGACATTGGGATCAATGGTCAGTCGGGACTCACCTGGTGTAGCTGCCAACCTGGAAGATTGAGGTTCCTGTGTGTTTGATGTTGCTGCAATGGGGTTGCCATCAATAGGAGAGTGTTGCATGGAGGACAACACCAAGCTGGAGGCATGTTGAGATCTTCCTGGAGAGCAGAGAGGAGGAGGAGAGTGAGGTGAACTCTGACATGGAGATAGCAATCTGCCACTGTGGTTAAAACTAGAGAACTTGATAGATGCTGACACGTGGGGAAAGAGTGCGCAGGGGTGCTTTCTGAAGAAGAGGGATCTACCACAGATGCAACAATGAGCTCAGAAGGAGTTTAAGGAGTGACACCAATGGGGTTGTTGTCCTCTGGAGAGTGTTCTCGATTGGATAACAAGAAATTAGTTGACAGTAGCAAACTCCCGGGAGAGCTGAGTGGCGGCAGTAAGTAAGGTACCTTATGAGACGGGAGACAAGTATGTTAAATGTACAAGGTTACAAAGTCTAAAAGGAAAATTTAAAAATCTAAAGATGAGAGATGATGAAAATATTACTACTTTTATGCCAGGAGTAAATGAGATTGTTTGTGGAATTAGAAATGCTGGTGGAGTCCTGGATGAAAATGAGATTGTTGGCAAAATTCTCAAATCCCTACCTGCTTCTTACAAAATCAAGGTTGATGCCATCGAAGAATTCAAAGGCCATACAACTATCACAAGAGATCAATTGGCTGGCAAATTGGCTTCATTTGAAATGACCGAGTTTGGAGATGACCCCCCCAAGACTGAATCTACATTCAAAGCTAGTGCCTCTGTAAAAGGTAAACAAAGGTTTGATCTAGGAGAGAACTCATGAAGGAAACTCTCATGGTATGAAAAAGCAAGAAAAGACCTAGAAGAAGAGGAAGTAGAAACTGCTCAACTTGAAGCCCTTATTAAAAAAAGACTACCAAGAGGATCCGGTAAGTATGAAGGAAAATTGCCTTTTAAGTGTTTTAACTGCAATAAGATTGGTCATTTTGCCTCAAGGTGTTCGGAAAGATTTTCAAGGCCAAAACCTAACAAATCAAGGTTCCAAAAGAATTGTTACTATGTTCATGAAGGAGATGATGAGGGAGTAATAGATGATGAATCAGAGACAGGAGACAAATCCAGAAGTGACTAGGTGTTCATTGCCATCAAGGAAGAAGATCCAATGCCCTCTGAATCTGTCAATCATAAAGTTGTAGAAAGAGCTCTGGCTGCCCAAGTTGAAGAAAAGGATGATTGGGTCATTGACAGTGGATGCTCTCACCATATGATAGGTGATAAAAGTAAGTTCATAGATTTGGAAAGGTATGAAGGAGGAGTGGTAAAGTTTGGTGATAATTCTATTGGTAGAATAAGAGGAAGAGGAACTATTTCTTTTGATGGAAGGAACAAAAATGGAAATGTACTGTATGTTGAAGGACTGAAGCACAATCTTCTCAGTGTTGGTTAGTTGGTGGACAAAGGCTATGATCTTTGATTCAAGAATGGAAAATGCAAGATCTTTGAAAGTTTCAGAATAGAGATTGCATCCGGTACTCAAACTAAAGGTAATATCTTCCACTTGGTTGGTACTGGTAAAAATTACTTATTTGTTCAAGTTGATCAGAGTTGGTTATGGCATAGGAGAATGTGTCATGTGAATTTTGATAATATCATCAAGATAAGCAATACTCAGTCTGTAAGAGATCTTCCAAAATTGGTGAAACCTACTAATAGCTTGTGCAAAGAATGTCAGTTGGGTAAGCTGAGCAGAGTCACATTCAAAAGTAAGGAACTATCTTCTACTAGATTATTGGACTTAGTTCAAACTGATCTTTGTGGTCTGACAAGAATCAGAAGTGTGTAAGGTGATAGATACTTTATGTAGCTAATTGATGACTATTCCTGGATGATGTGGGTAACCTTTCTAAAAGAGAAATCAGAGGCTCTTGAGAAATTCAAAATCTTTAAGGCTATGGTAGAGAATGAAACCGGATTAAAATTGAAATGTTTGAGGTCTGATAGAGGTGGAGAATTCACATCCGGTGAGTTCATAGAGTTCTATGAGAAACATGGAATAAAGAGATAGTTGTCTACTCCTAGGACTCCACAGCAGAATGGAGTAGTGGAGAGAAGAAAATGGACCATCCGGGAAGCATCTAGGACCATGATGATGGAAGTAAATATTCCTCAGATCTATTGGAGAGAAACTGTCAGCACTGCAGTCTATACTCTCAATCAAGTTCAAATCAGAAGCAATACTGGTAAGACTCCTTATGAACTTTGGTTTGGCATCACTCCTATTGTGAGGTATTTCAGAGTTTTTGGTAGAAAATGTTACATTAAAATAGATGAACATCTAGGAAATTTTGATGCTAGAAGTGATGAAGGAATATTCTTGGGTTACTCTACTCAAAGCAAAGCATACCGATGTTATAACAAGAGACTGAGAAAGATGATAGAAAGTACAAATGTGAAGGTTGATGAGGGAATTGAGAAACCCTCAAGGTTTTATGAATATGATGAAGATGATCAAAATGGTGTTCTAACTCAAGGAGCCCAAGCCTCCTCTGTAAGTCAGATTCAAACTAATCCGGTAAACCAGGAAGAAGAGATGAGTTTCAATGAGCCTGATCAGGAATTAGAAGTGCAAGAAATTCCCAAAGTTCCTAGCTATGTAAGACTGAACCACTCTGAAGATTAGATCAGAGGTGATAAAAGCAAAGGAGTACAAACAAGGAGGAGAATTGCTCAAGATTTAGAAGAGTATTGTCTAATTTCAAAGATTGAACCTAAGATAGTGAATGAAGCTTGCAATGATGAAAACTGGACTAAAGCAATGGATGAAGAGCTGATGCAAATTGAGAAAAATCACACTTGGGATCTTGTTCCCAGACTTAGAAACAAGAATGTGATTGGAACAAAATGGGTCTTCCGGAACAAACTGAATAAAGTTGGTGAAGTAATCAGAAATAAAGCCAGACTGGTCTGCAAGGGTTACTCTCAAATAGAAGGAATTGATTTTGAAGAAAATTTTACTCCGGTGGCAAGAATTGAAGCAGTCAAATTATTTCTTGCCTTTGTTGCCTTTAAGGATTTCAAGGTATATTAGATGGATGTCAAATCTGCCTTCCTGAATGGTGACTTGGAAGAAGAAGTGTACATAGAGCAACTAGATGGATTTCAATTGTCTGATCATGGTGATATGGTTTGGAAGTTGAAGAAAGCACTATATGGACTAAAGCAAGCCCCAAGAGCCTGGTATGAAAGATTGGCTAAGCATCTTTTGAAGATTGGTTTCAACAAAGGTACTGTTGACAGTAATTTATACTTCAAAATAGATCATGAAAACATCTTGATTGTTGAAGTATTTGTTGATGATATCATTTTTTGAGGAAGAGACAGTATGTGTAAAACTTTTGCAAATCAAATGAAAAGTGAGTTTGAGATGTCCATGCTTGGTGAAATGAATTTTGTCTTGTGTCGACAAATCACTCAAACAAAGAAAGGAATCTTCATTTCTTAGACCAAATATGTGAAAGAATTGTTGAAGAAATTTGGGATGGAAGACTCAAAACCAATGAATACTCCCATGGCAACCAGATGTAAACTAAGCAAAGATGATGATTCTCCTAAGGCTAATCAGACAAAGTATAGGTCAATGATTAGAGGATTGTTGTATCTCACTCAAACTAGACTAGACATTATGCAGGCTATTGGTCTTGTTGCTAGATTCCAGGCTAATTCTGGAGAATCTCATGTCATGGCAATCAAGAGGATTTTTAGATATCTAAAAGGGACAATTGAGTATGGTTTGTGGTATCCTAGAGATCATGTTTTCTCTCTTCATGCATATACAGATGTAGATTAGGCAGGAGATGTGGATGACCGGAAGAGTACCAATGGTGGAGCATTCTTTTTGGGGAAGAGATTGGTTTCTTGTCTAAGCAAGAAATAAGAGGCAATAGCTCTATCTACAACTGAAGCAGAATATATTGCAGTAGTAGGTAGTTGCACTAAAGTTTTGTGGATGAAGTAGATGCTAAGATATATAAAAGTGGAGTATGAGGAACCTATCACAATCTTCTATGATAATTCAAGTGCAATAAACATATCTAAGAATCTGGTGTTGCATTCAAAGAGTAAACATATATCCATCAAGTTTCACTTTCTAAGAGAGCAAGTGAACAAGAACGAAGTTAGATTGGAGTTTGTGCCCTCCAAGGATTAGATTGCAAACATCTTTACTAAACCTCTACCTAAGGATTCTTTTGAGTATCTCAGGGAGAAGTTAGGGGTTATTGCCCCTATGGTGATGAACTAAGGTGCACTGGTGTGCATCAGTCTAGTGGATATCATAGTCACATCTTGTGGTCCAGATTGATAATGGGGAGCTGCTACTCAGGGGGAGCAGCAGGTATGATTCTAAAGTGGTGCAATTGCAAGTATGTACCCTTTGCCATTGATGTCAAAAGGGGAGAGAAGACATGCAAAAAAAAAAGTGGTTGCTGATCAAAGGGGAAGCATTTAAGAGAGAGAAGAGATGTGAATGGTTGTTGCTACTGGGGGGAGTTGTGACAGTGAGGAGAAGTTCTTGTCTTGATGGTTAAAATAGTTTTTCACATCATATGTTGCCATCAATGACAAAGGGGGAGATTGTTGCAAGTATGGGCCTAACCGGTGTTGTCATTGATGTCAACATACTCCTGTTGCATTAATGATAAGGATTGGATGAGCTGTGTGTTGAAGATATTGAGAAAACTAATCTCAATATGGAACAGTGAAGAACAGTGATGACAATAAGGTAAAAGTCCAAGATAGGATGAGGATCAGAGGATACGAATTAATGGGTTTGTAGATATGTGTCTTAAGGTGATCCAGTAGATATTTCAGAGGTCCGCATGAAGATCTGATGAAGTTGTGGCCGCTCAAGTAAAACTAGTTCTGGTAGATGTTCAGTGGTGATAGAGTGATCCAGATAGGTCCAGTGAGATCCGAAAGTGCATTATCCTATTCTACGGATTTGAGGGAGTGTTGAGGAGGTCTTTGTAAAGTATCAAATCGATTGGTTTGTGGTTTGAAGGTCTACAAGCATCTATTCCTTTGTGACAGTAATGACAGACTATGTTCTTAAGGTTCCAGATGAAGGGGAGAAGTATTTTAGTAGGCAGATGAAGTGTGAACATTCTTTGTGATTCAAGCAAGCTTGTGATGGTGTTTGGATCATGTCCAGTTCATATTGGTGGTCCGCATTGAAGTTGGAGTTCATATTTGAAGAACAACTTCTGGATGATGGTGTTCTTCCTGAGACAGGCCGACCGGACGATCATTCCTAAGTTGATGCTTTGTATAAATAAGGGATTGCGAAGTTATTTTAAAGGAGTCCTTGTCACAATGAGTGTGTGGTAGCGAGGAGAAGAGCAAAAGGTAGAGCAGAATTATTCGGCTTAAATGGAACTGATTCAAGCATGGTGAAAGATGCTATTCTCCAGTTCATGTATGTGATACTTATGTCTTTGTAGACAGTGTGTCTCTTGTAGGTAGTGAGTCTCTTGTGAGCAGTGTGCTCGAGCAGTGAGCCCTAATTGGCATGTGCCATTTTGTTCTTTCTATTCTTCTAACAGAGAATACAATCTTGGGTTAATCAGCCCCTGGTTTTTCCCTTAATTAGGTTTTCCACATAAAAATCTTGGTGTCTCATGTGTTGATGTGTTTCTGCTCTTGATTTGTTGCATTGTGCTTTCATGATTGATTTACTATTATGTTGCTAAATAACAATGTGGAGTTAAGTGTTTAAATTGGAAGAAAGTTTTGTACAATTGATTCACCCCCCTCTTAGTTGTCTGCCCTAAATCTAACATCCTTTTAGTTTGACAGTCATGGAAGAGAGTGTTCTTGAGGTTCTAGAGGAAGTTTCAAATGTTTTCGGTAGTTTGGTTTGGAATGGATGTTACTGATGAATTTAAATTTCTTGTAGAGGTCTCTGGATCGAATGCCTACTATGTTTGAGGTCTGCATTGAAGTTTGAGCTTGTTGATTAAAGATTTCTTCTTGATGATGATGTTCTTCCTAGTCTTCGCCGACCGGATGTTCCTAGCCTATTGCGGATGCTTTAAAAACATTTTTATGAAGCATGAATTGGTTGTAGAAGCAGACTCAAGTCTCAGTTCTATTTGGTTGATAGTGTGATCTGACCTTGTTGATCATTCCAAGGTTGCTGAAGTATATATATACTTGTTGAAGAGGTATTGAAATTATCCTTGTGCAAAACAAGATAAAATCCTAAGAAAGGATCAGGAGAAGGGCAGAGAAGGAAAGGAGCGAGAGCAGTGTAGAGTATGAAGAAGAGTTTGAGGCAAAGCAAAAGTTGCTCAATATTCATTGAAACTGAATTAGGCATGAAGTAGATGCTATTTCTTAGTTAATTCTTTCTAAATAAATTCTATAGGGAGTGAGCCTCTTTTTTGAGTAGTGAGCTCTGGGCAGTGCACCTAAAGGCACGTGCCTTCTATTTTCTAAGTACTTTTAACACGGTATGCATTTTTGTGGGTTAACCCCCACCATGGTTTTTCCCTTAACTAGGTTTCCACGTCAAAATCTTGGTGTCAAATGTGTTGATTATGTTTCTACTCTTACGTTGTTGATTTATGCTTTAATGTTTACATCACTAATCTGATAGTAAGATAATAAAGAAGGTTAAAGGCAAAAAAGTTTTATTGAGGGACAACTGATTCACCCCCCTCTCAATTATCTAGTTCCAACAATCTCAAGGCATATCCATTCCTTCCTATAGGGATATACCTAGGAGGACATTTCCTAATGCTCAATATCAGGGCAATGCTCCTAAAAACCAAGGATAGAATAGGCTTCTTCCAACACAAGGGAGACTTGTGTTAGAAGCATAGCTAGTTAACTCAGCAGTTGGCTACTATGAAGGTAAGCATGAAACTTTTTCTCTACCTGACTTGGATTGGGAAAATAGTGCCAATCTCTTTATGGAAGGGGAAGAGGAATTGGCTGGCGACTCGAATATTGGGTTCTTGAACTATTAGGATGAGGTAGAAAGAGGAGGAGATGCATATGGTGGGGCGTATGATGTTTTCACCAAATCGCAAAATTAGTCAATCCAACAAGTGGCTGATAAAGGTAAATCAAAAGAAGATTCTCAACATGTAATTTCTATTTCTAAAAGAGGAACTCCTTTGCCTTTTCAATGAAGGGATCCGGGTGGTCAAAAACAAGTAAGTTCCTCTAATACTCCTACTTCTTCTACTGTCATTCCTCAGACTAGTACTTCTACAATGAAACCTTAGAATGAAAGTTTCCCTACTTCTATGTCCAATTCATTTAAGCTTTTAATATAATTGATCATGCCAGGAAAACCAAAATTCAAATGTCTGAGGTGGAATATTTACAAGCTAACCCCAATCAATTTGAAAGGTTAGCTGAGTTTGTTAAAAATAAGACTAACTCTATAGGGTAAGATATTTCCAAGACTATTCCTAACCCCTCAAAGACTAGGTCTACTCACAATAGCCTAGTTACCACTCCTCTTATTGCTTCAGGGAAATTTGAACCTTTATATGTTTCTTTGTTAATCAATGGTCACAAACGTAGTAATTGTGTCATAGATTTGTGAGCTTCTAACAACGTTATGCCTGCCAAGGTAGCAGATGCTTTATGCTCGACTCAAACAAAGACCTTTGGAAGGTGCTTTTCAATGGAAAGCAAATAGGTGCCTTTGTTAGGCCAGATTAAGGATGCACAGTTTGCATTCACTGCTTTTCTAGAGAAAAGAATAAAGATGAGTGTCATAGTTGTTGATGTTTTGACTTCATATGGTATTTTGCTGTGACAAAATTTTTGTAAAGATGTAGGAGGAGAACTTAATATGGATTTATCTGAAGCCAGGATACCCATCAAGGGTGTCATGCAAAAATTTCTTTCTGAAAGGGAAGCGAAATATCTTGTCACTCTATCTAAAGACCTAAAAGCTTAAATTTTAGTTGAATCTTTAGGTTTAGGTAACTATTTCCTGAGTACTAAATATATTTCTAGTTCATCAAACAATAGTTCAGATGAAAGTATGGTGATGGAAGATTCATCTTCTTCTTTGGGTGAAGAGTCTACTAATCATAGAGATATCAAACCAGAAAGTTCAAATGATATTTGGACTTTGGAATTTGACAGTAGATGCTCTTCTATAGGATCTGGGGCTGGAGCAGTCCTGATATCTCCTCAAGGTGATATTTTCTCTTTTCCATATAAGTTACAGTTTGACAATACCAACAATACTATTGAGTATGAATCTTTGTTACTCAAAATGGAGTTTGCTTGCACAAAGGGAATAAAAAATCTTCATGCACAAGGAGATGTGGAGCTGATTGTTTGTTAGGTAAGAAATCTATACCAAACAAAAAATGAAAGGTTAAAGCATTATCGAAATTAGGTATGGGATTGCATTGATAAATTTGATGCATTTGATATTGATGTTGTTCCTAGAGAGTATAATGACATAGCTGATTCATTGGCTGTGTTGGCTACCCTTATGGTTCTAGATAAGGATTTTAATGGTGATAAGTATACTATTGAGTTGGTCTTCCAGCCAAGTGTGCCTGATAATGCTGACCATTGGAAAGTCTTTAAAGGTGATAACCAGATTATAGCTTTTCTAGATAAAACATATAGTTTTGTTGAACTTTACTTTGAGGGGAGTGATTCTCCACCTTGAGAATATGCTTTCAAAGTAAACTTAGAGACTGGTGAAGAGTTATTTCAATTGAAAGGAAATAAAATTCCAAAAGGTTTAGTTTCCCTTGAAAATCTTATTGATAAATATGATTATTATATCAAGAAAAAGCAACAACTTGATTCAAGTTCGCCAATGGAATTTGAACAAGTGAACCCTAATATAGAAGCAGATCCTAAGATGGTCAATATTGGGAAATGCTATACACTGATGATGAAAAGTTCAAGTTCACAACACTTCTATGCCACTACATTGATGTGCTAGCATATTCATATGATGACTTGAAGTCCATCAAACCAAAAGAAATTCAACATGAGATTCCACTCAAGGTGGGATCATTGCCTCATAAATAGAAGTAGAGGTAGTACAATCCTAAAATATTAGGTACTATTCTTACTAAAATTCAAAAGATGTTGAATGCTAGGACAATTTTCCCTATTCATCATTCAACTTGGATTGCAAACATTGTCCCTGTAAGGAAGATGATCGGAGAGATCCATATCTGTGTAGATTTTAGGAATCTAAATCAATCTTCCTTGAAAGATAACTACCCTTTGCCCATAATGGATCAAGTGTTACAAAAAGTAACAAGTTCAAAGATACTTTCTATGTTGGATGGCTTTTTGGGCTACAATCAAGTAGAGGTCAGTGAAGTGGATCAGTACAAAACTACTTTCACAACTCCATGGGGTGCTTTTGCATATCGTAGGATGCCATTTGGATTGATCAATGCTGGCGCTACTTTTTAGAGAGCAATGGACTTAGCATATAGAGATGAAATGGGTAAATTCATAGGTGTACCTTGATGATTTGATTGTTTTATCCAAGAAATGTCAAGATCATGCTTACTATTTGCAACAAGATTTGTATTGATGCCATCAAAATGGTATTTCTCTTAACATGAAGAAGTCAGTTTTTGGAGTTATAGAAGGTAAAATTCTTGGTCACATTGTGTCTAAAGAAGGAACAAATATTGACTATGAAAGGGTCAAATCCATCCAAGGTCTTACTTTGCCTATAAGTAAGATGGTTGTTCATTCTTTCTTCAGGAAAGTAAATTTCTTGCAAAGGTTCATTCTAGAGTTCACAGAGAAAACTCATCATATTGTTAATATGATGAAAGGTAAGACCACATTATGTTGGAGTGTGGAAGGTAAAGTAGCTTTTGAGGTCATAAAAAGAGCCATAGCCCATGCCCCGATTTTGGTGTGTCCTAACTATAACATAAATTTCATTATGGATAGTTATGCTTTAGAGAATACATTGTCAGCAATTTTGGTTCAACAGAACGAGGAAGGTGTTGAATCTCCAATTTCATTAATGATTTTCCATTGAAATCTCATGAACTCAATTATTCTAACATGGATAAAAATGCTTATGTTGTAGTAAAGTTTGTGAAACATTTCAGATTTTACATCTTGAACTCACATACTATTGCTTTAGTGCTGGATACAATAGTAAAATCAATTTTAACTTAGTAGGATTTTGGGACTAAAAGAGGCAATTGGATTGCCAAAATTTAGGAATTTGATCTTGATATTAAACCCACCAAGCTTGTGCATGGGACATGTTTGTGTCATCTTATTGTTGATAATGTTCCAAAGGAAACAGGTGATGAAGAGACAAAGATTGAAGATGTTCTAACTATTCTTTTTATTACTACAATTGATGAGTAGTATTCTAATATCACTTACTTTCTCACATATGGTGAGTGCCCTACTCATTTGTCCTATACAGAAAAATGGACTATCAAGCTCAAGGCTACGAACATTGTCTTATGGGATAATGGTTTGTACAAGAGAAGTCTTGATGGAATTTTCATTCGTTGTGTTGATAAAGAACAACAAAGTAAGTTATTGGAATCTTTCCATAATTTGGCATGTGGTGGACACTTCTCAGCACTAGTAATAGTTCACAAGATTTTGAGATCCAGGTATTATTGGTTGACCTTGTTTTAGGATGCATATGACTGGGTGCGTAAGTGTGGATTTTGTTAGTAGTTTGTGGGGAAACCCAAGTTTGTTGCACTACCATTGAAACTAGTTGTAATTGAGGAACCATTTCAGCAGTGGGGCATCAATTTCATTGGCATTGTGAATCCACCATCAAGTGCAGGACATATTTATGTTCTCACTACAACTGATTATTCACCAAGTGGGTGGAAGCTATTCTAGTTGACCATGCTACTTCCGAAGTGGTGTGTAAGTTTCTCATAGAAAATATCATATCCTCGTTTGGTTTTCCAAACAAGATTGTGGCAGATAATGCTACATGTTTTTCCTCTAATGAGATTACTAGTTTCTATTTTGAGTATAGAATTATTCTTTCACATTCATCTGACTATTATCAGCAAGGAAATGGTCAAGCAAAATCAAGTAATAAGAATCTGGTTAGTATTATGAAGAAGCTGGTAGAGGATAATTAGAGAACATGGCATAAGGCATTGTTTGATGCTTTGTCGGTAGGTAGAATTACACCAAAGAGGGCTATTGGTATGTCACCATTTTAGTTGTTATATAGTTTGAATGCAGAGATACCAATCAACTTAGAGTTGTGAGCTTTGAAGTTGGCAAAGTTGGTTGAAAATAGAATGTTTGAAATTTCTATTGATAAACACATAATGTATCTTTCTGAACTTGAAGAGAAATGAGTTATGGTGGAAAATTGTATAGTTGAACATGAAAATCAAGTCAAGAAGTTGTTTGATAAGAAATCAAAGGCCAGAGATTTTTAGATTGGGTATCAAGTCTTGTTGTGGGACAAGAGGAGAGAGCCAAAGGGAATGCATGGGAAATTTGATTCCCTATGGAGAAGCCTGTTTGTTATTCACTAGTTCTATGGTGAAAATAGTTTCTTCCTACAATATCAAGATGGGACACCATTCTTGTTGCCACATAGTGGACAACATCTAAAGCTTTTCAATCCATGAAGTGCCAGATAAGTTCACTTGTATATTTGTACAGTTTGTGTTTTTCTTTTTTATTTTTTTAGTCTTTCTGTGTGTCTTTTGTTTTGTTTGCTTGACTCTATGGTCCAATGGCATGGATGAAGGCACTTAGAGACTAGAATTCTTCTCCCTTCAATCATTTCAAAGAATGATCAAAGGAAGCTCCCCAATTAGATCCAGTTGTTGTCCTCAAAATCAGCTGTGCTCATTTTGTAGGATGACCCCTACGCAACTTGTCCATTTCGTAGCCTACACTCAAAGTAGACATTTTGAGGCATATCTCTTTGACCTCATGCATAGTCCTCTGACACCTAGGAATGTCTTGGAACATTTCCCCATGTTGATTCCTCGAAGTTCATGAAATTTGACTAGTTATAAGCTTGTCAAAATATTGATTTGTGAACTTTTAAGGTGTTAGAAAGTTTTTAATAGTTCACATGCAAAGTTGGTCAAAAACACTGACATTGCATGTGACTTGTTTTCATCACATCCACAAGTGGTCAAAAACCCTGCCCGAACATGTGGTCTCAGTCTCTCATGCACAAGTGGTCAAAAACCCCGCTCGTGCATGTGTTTAATTATTTTTATTAAAACATGTAGTGGCGGTCAAAAATGCCACCTGAGTGACTTGAGTTCACATGTAGTGTATTTATTGTACTTTGTGTGTACGTTTAATTTGCTCCTTTATATGTTTTTAATCACTTTTTAGTTTTCATTTTTATTTGTTAATTTTTCCTGTACTCCCCTTGGTTCGTTAGAGACCCCCGTGGTCATCCCGAATCATTCTTGGTGTGTGATTTCTAGATCTTGTCGAAGGTTTTTCTTTTTGCCGTCACCATTGTTCTCTAAGTAGGGTTTTGACTCCCTGTTTATTTATTTTATTTAAGGTTTAAAATGTTTTCATTTCTATTTTCTTTAAACATTTTCTAGGAATCATGTGATTTTCTTTATTTTCAAATGATCTATCCTACTCTAAAACTTAGGGTTTTGATCTGCAAGTTACTTCTTTCATTTTTCTTCTAGTTGGTCATATGTGTGGTCGGTGATTTTTGCCATTCATTCATCTTCCCTTGTTCAATTTTAAAATGTTGTTTCTTAGCATTTTTTGCATCTTTCTTTCATGAAGTGGTGGCAAAATCTAGCACCTATGCATCTTTTAATTTTTAAATACCCAATATGTAAGGGCGGCAAATTTCTCCACCCAAACATACCTTTCAGACTTATTTTAGAACTAAGTAAGGATAGGGGTTTTTACTCACTTGGTCAAGAGTTAGTTTTAATATCAATATACATAGTCGGTAAAAAACCCTGACTATGCATGTCATAAGAAATAAAACCTTCATGCATGAGTGCTCATTTTGGCTGCCCATCCACTTTAAACTCACATATCTACTTACATGTAAGAGTGGTCATTTTGACCACTCATACATGTAAGTTAACCTATCTTACCAACATGTAAAAGTGGTTATTTTGACCACCATTTCACTCGTTTTCAAACAAATCCACCTACATGCAGAGGCAGCTATTTTGGCTACTCTTACACCAAAATATTGTATACCCACATGCGGGAGCGGTCATTTTGATCACCCGTGCATGACTCCCTGAAAATTTCCTAACACTGGGAATTTTTGAAAAGTAACACCTTTGACTTGCTTACACCTACTTTTTTGACTTGCTCACTCTCTAGCCATTTTAAGCTCACCCCTATGAACATGATCATCATTACGTAGTTTCCCTAAATTGCTGAATTTTCCCCTAACTGCGGGATCATGGATTTTTGCAGTTCCTTCAAATAGCAACTGTGTTCAACATTACATCCAGTGAAATCTTCAAAGCCTATGTCTGAGCCATCTCCATCCAAGGCTAAAACAATGAAGTATAAGTATCAAGGGGTTTTCCCTATTACTTCAATTTAGTCAAATGTTGATGAGATCAGAGATACAGAAATAGGCCATGTTGATATGGTAAAATTTGTGGAAAGAACCAAGCAACCAAATCCTCCACATTTCATGCAAATGATCATTGATAGTAATATAGCCTTAGTGGTTTCATTTCCAATTGTAGCTCACAATCTATAGTTTGTTCTTCAAGTGGCTAGTCATTATGACAAAGACACTAGAACTATAGTTGATGCCAATGGAAACATTATCATGAGCCTAGATGCATAATTCTTAGATAAGGTATTCCTATGCCCACTTATTGAGAATGTTGGAGAAATTGACTTTACCAAAGGTCAACAAGATTTTGATAATGATGTTGAGTCTACAAAGAGGCATATTAATAACAAGTGGTTGAAAACTCCTCGAACAAACCTATCCAGATGGCCAAGAGGACTTCAGATGAAGGGGGCAAATCATAAAAGACACAAGAACATAAATGACATGCAGAAAATAGAATATTTCTTTATTGATTTTGAAAACTCATTACATTACAAAAGCTCAATTACAATCAGAGGAATCAATCCTCCACAGGTTGCAACACACTACAGCTACACATCACTAGGGTCTAGAATCTTCTACCTTCTGTAACCCCAAATCATCTAGGGTTTCTATTTTCCCATCTATTATTGACTCTAGACATTCTCCCTTTTACTCTACCACTACCCAGGGTTCCCAAAATAGTCATAAATAACACTTTTTGGCGGCCTCCAGCTAAATTTCAAAATTTGTAGCTCCCTCGAAAAGTAGGTCAACTCCTGGGAAGAATAACTTTTGATCCAGGTGTTCAATTGACCAATTTTAAGTGTCAGAAAGCTCACGATGTGCGATATCACGCTAGAAATCTATAAACATATTTCTGTCAACTTTTAGGGATGTTATGGGACATTTTAGTGCCTCATACCTCGTTTTAGAACATTTTAGGGGCTTTTTAGAAAATAAAAACTTTAATAACTTTTAGCTCACAAATGATCTTTGGCTGATTCCTTTGCCAAAGGTTTTATATTTCAGTTATGAAGCTTCCTATAAATCTTCACTTCCATCCATTCCAAATGCAAACTTTCCTAAAATGGCAGTTAAACTTTCCAAAACTAGCAGTGTGTTATTTTTAGTAGTTTGGAAAAATTGAAAGTCCTACATCATTATTCAAGAGATTATAGAACCAGAAACACTAATTATGGAAAGAAATGAAAACAAATGCAATGATTTTGAATCAACTTCTTTTTTATTGATGCAAGATTGCCCTTACACTACTAGATGCTCCTGCATCAACTTCCAAGGATTGACTTTGTGGAGGAAGTTAGTGATCTAATTACTTTGTTGAGTAGAGTCAAAGGCCTTCCTACTACTTCTACATTCTATAAATGGATGTATTTATACATTAGAGTCATTCTTAAGGGGAAACAAAAGATATTTTGGGGAGAACAAATCAACAATGTTTTGCATAAACAACTACTTAAGGTCAATACTACTTTCATGTTTTATATGATCTCCTATCTGGTGTATGTTGCTACCTCAATGAGGATGTTTCTAGGTTTAACTCAAGATCGGGATCAAAGAGTTGTGCCATTTTTTCAATACTATCCACAAATAACTCTCAAAGGATCTATTCACCATTTTAGGAGGGTGAATGATGCTTTCTTTTCAGTCTTCATATGTTTGTGGAATAATGAGTTAGAACATAAGAGGGTGTCTGATGAAGTTTGGGAGGTTGTGTATTCTTTTGGTTGTTCATTTTTGCAATTCCCTACTTTTACATATCTAAGAGTAGGATATTACCTAGGTTATCCATACATGTTACCTTGGTATCCGAGTGATAAAATGGTTTTGATGGAGCTGTGCAAATAATTGATTGTGATTCATAATAAGTAAATGGAATTAAAAACTTCTGGAATTAAGTTTCCTATGAAAATAGGGAGATATTTAGTTTAATCTGCTACCAAAGCTAAAGTAATTGAGACTAAAATGCAGCTTGTGACTCTAAAGAAATTCAAAAAGAGGAGTAATTTTGATTTCCACATAGTACAGGACAAGATCAAAAGGAAATTTGTATTCCATGTTCCTATGGTAGAGGATGTTTGGGCCGACTTGAGGACCCAAAATGAGATTCGCAAGTTGGATTACTACAGACTTCATTTGAGTCTAATAGAAGAACTTAGGTTGGTAGATATTCCCAATGGCATGGAGGATGAGGGGGATGTTTTAGAGCCTACATATAATACTAAAAATATTGAAGCCTCACCCTTACCTAAAATCAAATGGTTAGTAAAAGAGGAAACTTCCCTTAGAAAAAGATTTCAGCCCATATTGGCCAACACCAATATATGGTTGCAGAGCAAAGGAATCAGTTTGAAGGAATTTCCTACTGGGTCTAAAACTAAAGTTCAGGAGCAAACAAGGAAGAAGGTTTAAAATAGGACCAAGAACAAAAGTGATGATCCTTGTTCATCCAAGGCATCAAAGCCATGGATTAAGTTTGTTTCTAAAGGAGGTAAAGCAAAAGAAGTTGTAGAAGGTACAAATACTAAGGATCTGGGTGTAGAAAAGATAAATGTTTATATTAAGGAGCCTGAAAATGTAGAAATAGAGCAACAAGATGTTGAAGAGCCCCATACAAAGGATGTGGAGATGGGTGAGAAATCAGTTAATGAAAGAGATGAGGGACATGAAATAGAGACAGATGTAGAATAGGAATAGCTTGATGATTTGTATAAGTCCCCATATAAAGATGTTTCCCATGAACCATAAGTTTCTATTGCCTTGCCACATATTTCTATTTCTCATCATATACCAATTGTTTCAAATACTCCTATTTATCCTATTATTCTTGTGTCTATTGATTCTACTCCTACTTCTATAAAGACTGGTTTTGGAACTATTTTTTTATTCTTCTGGTTCAATACCCAGTTTGTCTTCACCTTCATTTGACATTAGAGAACAAACTGTGTTAGATCAATTTCTTAATACTCCTAAGAAGAATGTTGATGCTACAGGTATAGTTTATACTACTACTTCTCCAATTGTTACCATCACAGGTATCAGTATGAATCCTATTGAGTAGATAGTTGATCCACCCCCAAATGTAAATACTCTAAAGAGAAAGAAGCAGGCTATTTCACCTGATGATATTGATTTAGAGAAGCTACTACCAACCAGGCCAAAAGCACAAAAGAAAAATCCAAAGACTGTTTCTAGGCTTGTGGATGATAAAGAAGTGAGATATGTAGAGATTCTAAGACCTCCTCTTGAAGCTACAATAGATACCTTCAATATAAATGACTACATTATTTCCAGGGTTGAGTTGGGGAAGCTTACCCATGAGGGTATTAAATCAGATTTTCAGGTAACAACCAGTTCTTTGCTTAGTAAATATGATGAAGAAAAGAAAGATAAAGAATAATATAAGTCAAAGGATGAATAGCTTGCAGTAGTTCTTTGAAAGATAACAATGTCCTCAAAAGTTGTGTAGCCTATGGCAGTTTCTATTGAAGACCCTTTGATTCAGAAGGTTGAAAAGGTTCATGCTAGAGCAAGGGTTATTGGTGAATTCCTAGATAGGATGCTCATGCAAGGTAAATTTCTTTTGAAGACTGTAGTGGAATGAAAAGAGAAAATGGGAGAAGTAAGAGCTGAGCTTTATGATCTTGTTGATTCATTGTCTCAAGGACTTCAAGATCTAGACAAAAGTCTATAAGAATGGATTGAAATGAAGAAGATAAAGATAAAGAATTTGATAACAATTGGTGTTGTATCAAATCAGGAGTCTTATATTAAGACTAAAGAATCTTTGATCCATTATATCAATGTGTTGAAAAGTGTGCTTGAAGGTCTGTAAAGTACATGGGAACTCAGTGAGGACAATGATGTAACACTTTTGCATAGACTTGAAGAATTTCCATGTACCTTGACAAGATAAAGTCACAAGTTTCTTTCTGTAGAGGAAATGATTGATGCATTTGAAAAGATGATTCAAAGAGATTTTGAGGATGAAGTATTTTTAGTTGCTTCATTGGATAAGCTTCATGACTATTAGTCAACTCTTGAAAATTTGAAGGAGAATCTTGAGAAACATGAGAAGGCATTAAAAGCAGTGAAAGATGTGATTGTCAAGGATCGCACTATTTTAGAAAATACAACTGGAACTAATGTCTATGAGATGGAAGAAGTGAAGGCTATGTATCATAATTTCTTGAAGAAGAATGGTGGTGGCAGCTGAAATTCTTTCTTCATAACTTAGTTTATTTTTCATAATTTTTGCATATGTAATTTGAAATCAGATTTGGACATATCTACATGTATTTTTCTTCTAAAATATTATCAGGTGTGGAACAAAGGAAGTCCTAAGTCAAAAAGGACTCTTTTTGTGGAATAAGTCAAAGTAGTTGTAGATTTCTTATTTTTTCTCCAAACCTCTCCCTATAAATAAAGAGGGTGCCTATTGTAATTTCTATCTTTTATGCATTGCATGAAAACTCTACCGAATTGAAAAGCATATCAAGACTTTGAGATTTATTGTGCTTATCAAATTTTCTAGCAATTATTACTATAAGAAGGCATTTTTGAGTATCAAACTTTTGTGTTGAATCAAATTGTGTTGTAATATTGATTTTCTTATGTCATTAAGATTACATTATATTCAATAGTTATTTGAATTGTGGAGGTTTAATCGATTGTGATTCTAATAGTCTTTGTGCTATTATATCATTAAAGGATATTGTGTTAAGTTAGTGAAGAAGATATAGATTGGAGACTTTGTGCTATCAATTGTTGTCTTCAACTTGGTTATATTTCATAGTTAATATAAGTTGAAGACTATTGGCAAGAGACATTGCTAGGATTCATAAGTGTTGTCATTGATGGCAACAAACCATATCCCACACATCCGCAGTGCATAAATTACTCATATTGGAAGTCAGATTGGAGATAGGTTGATCTGGTAGTCAAGAATAGAGCATATGGTAGGGTCCAATAGATTGGATCTAGAACTTTCTGATGGTGAAACCCAGCATGTTGTGGATATGGGTAAGAAATAGGGAGTATTTGAAGTATTGTATTCCAAAGATTTAGCCTTCGGTGGCAAAGCATGTGATAAATACAAGCATCTGAGTATCAAACTTTAGTTAGACAATGTAGATAGAGGAAGAACTGGCCAGCAAGGTATCATACCTCAATTTGGATATGTAGAAGATGTTGATCAAGTAACTTAAGGTGTTATATGAGTTTGGCCGACTTAGGTAATGACTTCTATGCCTAAGCTTTTTGTATGCATCATCTATCAAGTATGAATTCAGTCAATAGAACAATATCTTGCAAATATCCAAAGTGTTCTTGTTGCCAACTAAAAGGTTGTTTGAAATCCTTGATGTGGATATATATACCTGATGGATTCAAGCTTGTGAAGGTGTGACAGTGATTGTAGTATGGATTAAGTGTGAAGAAAAGTAGAGAGAAGTGCGAAGGTAGTAATCCAAGCTCAGAATGTGACAGAAGAGTGATAATAAGTAGAGGAAGAATGAAATGTGCTAGATCAGTATATTGAGCCTAATCAGAACTGAATTCTTGCATATGTCGATGTTGCTCATCAGTTAAAACACATTGTTATCATCTGTAAGTCTCTCGTAGGCAGTGAGCCTCTTGTGAGCAGTGTGCTCAAGTAGTGAGCCCTAACTGGAAAGTACCATTTTGTACCTCTTTATTCTTTTAATAGAGAATACAATCTTGGGTTAATCACCCTGTGGTTTTTCCCTTAATAGGGTTTCCACATAAAAATCCTTGTGTTATATGTGTTGATTTCATTTTAGTTCTTATGGTTGCTTATTATTCCATGCTTTGATATTTCACTGAATGTTAAGATAAGAAAAGGAAGTAAAAGTAGGAAAGTTTTGAGATAACTAATTCACCCCCCCTCTTAGTTATCTGCCTTGTTTCCAATTATTGGTATCAAAGCCAAGCTCTTTAGAAAAAATCCTAACAACTTGAGGAGGATCTGGGAATATCAATGGATGCATATGGTATGAAAGAACAACTATAGTCTACGTTAGATGATCTTGAACAATCCCAATCTAAAGTCAATAATTTGAGAGAGTGACTTAAGGAGGCTAATGATTTCATCAATGAGCTGAAAAAAAACTCAGTAATTCTATGAAAAAGAGAAAGGAACTACTTTAGAAGCTAGCAGATCAGAATGAAACCTATAATATTGATAAGGATCTGAATGAGAAAACAAAGCTATATGAAAAGATATCAAAAGAAGTTATGCTAAGACATGAAATGGAATTAGGGGTTATGAGATTTACCCAAGAAATTGAAGAAAATAGAAAGACTGGAGATAACTTAAAACAATCCCTCAAGGAGAAAACAAAAGAATGCTACAAAATGGACAGAATAATTACACATCTTGAGTCTAATCTTGGAGAAGCTAGATACAATGAAGAACAACTTGAGAGATATATTGACACTCTTAAACAAGACCTTGAAACTACAAATGAATACAAAAAAAAATTCAAGATAAGCTCAGCCAAACTTGAAGTACTTCTTGAAAGTCAAAAGAGGGTAGATGATAAGCAAGGTTTGGGATATGAGAAAGGTGAAAGCTTTGGATTTGGTCAAAAGAACTTTAGATCAGGAAGACAAAGAAATAGGTCTAGAAGACCTCTAGTAAGACAACCTAATGCTCAAAGATATCCATCCTTCAATGGAGGCTACTTCAACTGCAAAAAATTTGGTCATAAAGCAACTCAGTGTAGGAACAAAATGAATCAGAATAATCCACCCTTCTCTGGTCACTATTTTAGTTGCAAAAGGTATGGTAACAAATCTCATGAATGCAAAAATATGCAAATGTTCAATTCCTTCAATGGTAGATGCTTTACATGTAATAGAATGGGGCCTATGGCTAATTAGTACAGATCAAGAGGATATCAATCAAATAAGCAAGGAAATGCTATGTGCTACAATTTTAATAAATCCGGTCATATAGCTAGATTTTACAGGAGCAAAAATTATGATGGAAAAGGTCTGGCGAAACATGATCAGAAACAAGACAAAGACAAAGGTAAAGTGAATGCGAATGAGATTCAGAAGGAGTTGAACAAGACCTAGGTAAAGAAGAGTGTTATGAACATTAGTGATGGGTCTGTACCAGAATCTGGTGCTGATAACCCATCCAAAAATTAAAAGGTGAGCTCTGGCTCAGGGGCAGCTACAAAGAAGATCAAAATTCCCCCATCTAGCTAGTATGTGTCTAAATTTGGCACATTAAGTAAGAATTAGAGGTTACAAATTAAAGGCCTTGTTGGAAGTTCATCTGAAATTCTTTCAGTTAAAAGTTGAGGAATCTTCTTATAGATTTTAAGTTGTGAGTAAGTCTGGTTCCGATAGCTATTCGGTAAAAATAGAATTACACAAATAGATCTGGTATGATTTGAAAATGCAATTTTATGGTCTGTAGATTTAGAGGCATGTTTTGAAAGGCTAAAGTTATGTTGTAAACTCACTTAAATGATAATTTGGAGATCTGCATAATGATTCATGAGAAATTCACTCAAATTAGGGCTGTAACTGGATTGCACTCAACTAGTGGGTTGCCTGCACTCAAATATGTGAAAATCAAACTGTAATAGATGCCACCAGATTAAAATATGAAAAGAAGGCAATGGCTATAGATGATATTACTGACCTGGATGTCAACTTTGCATCAATTGTAATTGATTATAAAATTTACCACTCAAGTAGGGAAAATTCTATATTTGGTACTGCAATCTATACTGCATGTCAGATGGTGAAGGAAAATGTAGATTATGATTTGTGTGGGCTTTTATTGAATCAACTGATGAAGAATCTATAGAAGATCAAGAATGATAAGAAAATTTCCTTCAAATATGGCAATCTGGTGTTATGTCTGTTGTTCTACTACATGAATGAGCAATCAGGATCAAAAGGTCTAATATGGGCAAATGATAGATCTGTTGCAATTCAAATTAGAGATTATTTATATGGACTTGGTGATACACAAGCCCAAAAGATAGCTCTCTAGGGTTACTTCAAGAATTTCCAAAGCATGATGCATCCAAGAGAAAGAATACCAAAATCAATAGTTGAGAAGTACAGAGACATAGTTTGCTTTATGGTTGACACAGATCAATGCCTAATGGAGGCAGTTGAGCCAAGAACTATATGGGTAATGCCCATGGGCTATGAAGTTGATGAAAACATATTGGAGGTACATGTTCAACACTTGCTAAGCCAACCCAAGGACACAGGCAGAGAGGTTTGGCACCTTTGATGAGCTAAACATAAAAATACATGTTGAATTAAAGAAGCCTGAGTCAAAAAGAAA
The DNA here is from genome assembly GCA_027924645.1 of Cunninghamia lanceolata. Taxonomy (NCBI): domain Eukaryota; kingdom Viridiplantae; phylum Streptophyta; class Pinopsida; order Cupressales; family Cupressaceae; genus Cunninghamia; species Cunninghamia lanceolata. The sequence continues at coordinate 3,647,587 of BSBN01000892.1, forward strand.
GGTGAGAAAGGAGGTTGAAGAAATTGCTAAGAGGTTGGAATAACAAAGGAGGCAGTAGATGCTAATAGAGAAAGAATAGTGAAAATTGAAAGGGAAAGGGAAGAAGCAAAGAAAGAAAGCATCTCGGTGGAAGCCTCTACCTGGACAAGATCTACCAGGAGTTCTACCCCTATCTCTCCTAAAAGCTCAAAGACTACAAAACCAGTAACCAAACCATCTATTATAGGAGAAAAGAGAAAGAAGTCTAAGGCCACAAGAACATATGTGAGCATTAAGGATGATGAAGAGATAGAATCAGATGTAGATGTCAGAGATTTGAAGAAAGCCAAGAACAAACCTTCCAAGAATGACAGGAGTGATGAGGAGTAAAAGATAGAAGAGTTTATTGAGAGACCCACTCTCTCAATCGAAGACATCATTAAAGTAGTCACTATGGATGGAAACCTGTAGCCGGTAATAGAATTCTATGATGAGTACAATGATACAGACAAGAGAATTCTTGAGGAAGCAACAGTAAGGTACTTGAACATTTATAACAAAGCTTTCATTGAAATAATCTCCTTGATTCCTAAGAGCTTAGAAGAAGTTTTGGAGTTAATAAAAGAAAGTATAAAAGCAAAAGACTTGGAGATCTGGGAATAGATAGTGATACAGTTATGTCCAACTATCACTCAAAAACAAATGGACATGGTTTTCAAGGAGGCCAAAGAAGAATTCTAGAGCAAGTCCAAAATGAACAAGCTCATGCTTGGAGAAACTGACCAAATAGCTGATGAGACAAAAGAAATTCTTTGGTGTGCCCTGAAAAGGTTCAATCTTCCCATTGTAGAGGAAGCAAATGAAGAGCCTTCTAACATGGATGTTGAAAGATTAAAGAAAATTGATGAAGAGCCTTCTGACATGGATGTTGAAGGATTAAAGAAAAGTAATGAAGAACAATCTGAGGCCCTAGAGTCCTCTATTCTGGAAGAGGAAGTGCAGATAGAAGAAACAAATTCTGTTGGTGGCAATAAGCAAATCAGTCCAGATGTTCCTAAAGAAAAGGAAGATGAGAATACAAGAGACACTACAGAAGTGGTGCAAAGTTTCTTAGACAAGGAATTTGTGGAATTAGATGAACTAGAGTTGATACAAGGACCACTAAATCTAGACTCTCTCTCTTTAGTTTAGATAATGAAGATATCATCCTTTGCTCAGGTCAAAACCAAAGAAAAACTCCTAAAATCTCACACAAAGGACTGTGAGTTGCTGAGTATTGCATCTAAAATGCTAGAGAAGACTATGTCCTCATATCAAAAGGATCCATTTGCCTCTCCATCTGGTAACTTGAAGAACTTAGTTAATTCTGTCAATACACAATTTGAGTCTTCAGAAAAATCAATAGAAACTAAGGTCTAGAATGAGTTCTTGGGAAAAAGATTCAGTGAGGTGTAAGGGCTAATTGTTAATGATAGAAAAAACCTAGGCATTGGCATAAAAAGAATTGAAAATGCTCTTACGGATGGTGGAGACATATACAAATTTGGTTTATCCTGGCCCAAAGTTGCAGAGGACATTGAGAAGAAAATAAAAGAACAAGAAGAAAAACTGACAAATCTATCTCAAATTTTTGATCCTCTCATTGTCTCTCTAGTAAGTCAAGAATGCCAAGCAGTTGTTATAATAAATGAAATGAAGAAATTGGCTAAGGAGAAGAAGAATATAATGGATAGAATGGGTGAACTCAGAGGTATAGTCATCCCTAAGTTAGAGGCAATGCATCATGCCTTGGCAGATGATCCAAGTACAGCCTAGACCAGTGATCCAATAAATTTGAAGAGAGCAGAAACATATGCATTTTTGTTGAGTGGACACATCTCCATTTTGGATAGGATGATGAGAATTTGGGCCACAGAGCTTGTACGGTTGAAGATTACATTTGCAAATATACTTAAGTATATGTAAGTTTATCTTATGGATTGAATGTACATATGTGGCTTTATATAACATTTTTTGCACATTTTTGGTTTGCGGATCCCACCCTTTGCCATTGATGTTAAAGGAGGAATAAAGAGAAGTGAAAAATGAGGAATTCAGTATTAAGAAGCACCAGTAAGCAGTGTGGAGAAATGGAGCACAAGCTAAGGGGGAGTTACAGCGACACTTCATCATTCTTCATTAAGTGTTGCCATCAATGCCAAAGGGGGAGATTGTTGGCAAGAGACACTGCTAGGATTCATAAGTGTTGTCATTGATGGCAACAAATGATATTCCACACATCCGTAGTGCATAAATTACTCATACTAGAATTCAGATTGGAGATAGGTTGACTCGGTAGTCAAGAACAGAGCATATGGTAGGGTCTGACAGATTGGGTCCAAAACTCTTTGACGGTGAAACCTAGCATGTTGTGGATTTGGGTAAGAAATAAGGAGTATCTAAACTATTGTATTCTAGAGATTTAGCCTCTGGTGACAAAGCATGTGATAGATATGAGCATTTGAGTATCAGACTTTAGTTAGACAATGCAAATAGAGGAAGAACTGGCCAACAGGGTATTATACCTCAATCCGGATATGCAAAAGGTGTTGATCAAGTAACTTAAGGTGTTATATGAGTTTGAATGACTTAGGTAATGACTTCTATGCCTAAGCTTTTGGTACGCATCATCTATCAAGTATGAATTCAGCTGATAGAATAATATCTTGCAAATATCCTAAGTGTTCTTATTGCCAACTAAAAGGTTGTTTAAAATCCTTGATGTGGATATATATACCTGATTGATTCAATCTTACGAAGGTGTGATAGTGATTTTAGTATGGATTAAGTGCAAAGAAAAGTAGAGAGAAGTGCAAAGGTAATAATCCAAGCTCAGAATGTGACAGAAAAGTGATAATAAGCAGAGGAAGAATTAAATGTGCTAGATCAGTATATTAAGCCTAATTGGAATTGAATTCTTGCATATGTGGATGCTGCTCATCAGTTTAGACACATTGTTATCATCTATAAGTCTCTAGTAGGCAGTGAGCCTCTTGTGAGCAGTGTGCTCGGTTAGTGAGCCCTAACTAGCAAGTGCCATTTTGTACCTCTTTATTCTTTTAATATAGAATACAATCTTGGGTTAATCACCCCATGGTTTTTCCCTTAATAGGGTTTCCACGTAAAAATCTTGTGTTATGTGTGTTGATTTCATTTCAGTTCTTATGGTTGCTTATTATTCCATGCTTTCATATTTCATTGAATGTTAAGATAAGAAAAGGAAGTAAGAGTAAGAAAGTTTTGAGATAATTGATTCACCCCCCCTCTCAGTTATCTACCTTGTTTCCAACAAATACTTTGCACTTCATTTTGTTTCAAGTGGAAGGATTTCTGGAAAACTTTGGGTTTTCGAGAGCTTCATGGTAATTTACATTTCTTGGAATAAGTGATATTTTGTGAAAGTTATTGTTGTTGAGAAAGAACACATATTCTAAAAAAAAAGAATATTGTGATATGAAACCATCATCTACATAGTTTAGTATAAGAAAAGTTTACTTTGTGATAAAGGGAACCTACCCTAGATGAGAGTAGAGACTTTGTCTCATCATAGCTGTAGTTGATATAACCATTTTTTCATTAGTGAGTTAACGAGAAAATATTCACCCAACAAGCTACAAAATATAGAGCAATCTCAATAATAGAAAGCAGTCATAAAGGTTGACTCAAAGAAATGAAAGTAGTGAACTATGATAGTACATGCAGAGATCATTGAATACAAAGACTATAAGCTACAAAAGGAATGGTCATTTTTAAAAGACTGCAAGAAGTCTATGACTGTCATAAGGACTGCCTTGAGAAACTAGAAAAATAGTCATAAAGGCAGACAATCATGAAGACAAAAGGAGTAGTCATATCAGTGCTAAAGAGATCAATTGAACAACATAATTATAAGAGATACAAGGTTTGGCAGAGGAGAGGTCTTATGAGGATTGTTCAAAGATATTTAGAACAATCAAGGACAACAATTTTGTTTCAAATGAGAACATGAAGATAAACACTATGGTATGTTGTCTTAGCAAAACAATGCAACAATAGTAATGTTGTCATAGTAGAATCAAATGAAAAGTCATTTCGTGTGACTATTTTAGTAAAAATGTGCAGTCTCAATGCTAAAAGTAGTCTTAATGTACGAAAGAAGAATGAAACAGCATCTCAAGGACATTACCAGTGTTTAATGATCTTACCTAAGAACTGTCTCACAGGTAGAAAGTGTGGAGCAACACAAGGAAAAAATGGAGGATGACAATGAATAAACATTAATTATACCCAATGGCTCATGGAAGCCATGGAAGTGGTGAATACTGAGGTGATAGAAACTCTAGTGAGGGTTTGTATAAAAACACTTTTTACAGTTAAAGAAGATAGGTTTTTTTCTCTCTTTTTGTGTAGAGGATCTCATGAAAGAAAACTCATGCTAAAATAAGCAATAGTGGTAAAAATTTTCTTTTTCCCACAAAGCCAACAAATTTTTAACAGTCTCCATGAAAACCCTAATAGAGTTTTAGTCAAATGTCATAAAAGAGAGCAAGGTAATGAGAATAGAAAGGGTGAACATTTTGTGTCTTCGACAATTTTATTTTAGGATAAGAGCTAGACAGAGCTGCAAAATAAACCTTTCAATGGTTTTCTCATCAGTATACAAAGAAAATGAAACCCTAATAGTCTTCAATAGAATGCTCTTCAAAACCATCACTTTTCTTCATGAAATGATAAAAGGAAAATAAATCTTTCCTTTGTTCCATACACAGAAACTTTAGAGATCATGAGAAAGGAGCAATTTTCTTTAACATTATCATGGAGCAAATGGAAAGTAAAGAGATCACTGAAACAATAGAAGATGAAACAAACTTCACCATTTTTGTCAAATATAAAAGAGCCATAGCAAAAGCATACAACTAGTTTCATTTTTCTTTTCATGGAAGAAGCTTACAAGTAGAAAAAGGAGGAGCAATAGTGAAACCATCTGAAACAACAGGAAACCTTCAACAAGAGCTTCTAGAAACCCTCATGGTGGTGCAGCAAATAGAGAACCAACATTTGAGAAGAAGGAAGAATGAAATGATATGATTTTAGGGTTGTAAAAGATGTTTTGTGGATAAGGATGCCCTAGTGCGATGGGCTTATTTTCCTTTTGTGATTTCTGAAGTTAAAATCATTAAAATACAAAAGGAGGCCCATGGTCAAGACTTGTAAATGTTGAATTCCTAATGAAGCATGAGGAAGCCCATGGAGTTACAAGGTGATGATAGAGTTTTTGACCTTTTAATGGTCTTTTAAAACTTAAACCAATTAGACTGGGGCCTTATGTAGATTTGATGATTTGATCATATGCCATGAAAATCCTTGTAAGGATAGGAGTCATGTAGTCATTCTTTTGCCTCCTCTTCTTTTTGCATGAAGAAAAGACACTCATGTAATTATTTTAGCAATTATTAGTGTAATTGGTCTATAAATTACCACTAATACTTGTTAGAATAAAATAGACTATATTGTAAACTATTATAACACTTATTAGGGTATTTAATGAATTACATTACCTCTAATAATTGTTAAAGATAAATCATAATTGCCCTCAAAACATGCAAAAAGAAGGAAGGAGTGTGATGGGGAGCGTACAATAGGAAACGCAGATCGGGTCCCAACTTACTCACAGTTGGCAAAAATTAACAAATGAACTACCGGAACATTTCCATCGGCTGCCTTAGGGTTTGCTACGCCGAACATCATTGCATAGTTTACTTCCTACAGACCCTAGTACATGGAGATGCTAGGTCAACCTATTGTGCAAAATGCACTGTCTGGTTCCTCTGCATTATCGACACAAAACAAAACAAGAAGCAAAATGAATATTGGTACAACAAAGCCATTGTTAGCTGTCGTTGCACCAAAAGATCGACATGTTAATGCCTGATGCAACCACTTGACTTAACAAGCACGGGAGGCGGTTAATCCCTTGTCGCAAACCACTGCAATGCAGCATTGAACAAGGAGACCAAGGGTCACACCTTGCAACAATCCCCCCCATTGCAAGCATGGGGTTTGACCCTGTGACCTCAGCTCTGATATTAATTGTTAGCTGCCATTGCACCAAAAGATCAACCTGTTAATGCCTGATACAACCACTTGACTTAACAAGCATAGGAGGCGGTTAAGCCCTTGTCGCAAACCACTATAGTGTAACACTAAACAAGGACACCAAGGGTCACACCTTGCAAAAGCCATTCCACTAATTTTGATAGAAATCGCACCAGAAGAATGCTTCACGATGACATACGGCAACAATGGAAAATGCAGAAAGAATGGAGACCTATAGTTACACAATTTACAGTTACAAGAAATGGAAATTGGATTGACAAAATAGAATATCTTTATTTCTTTTGAGCACAATGCACAATTACATTCACACCCTTCTTCGATCTGATTACATTTGATGATCATTTGGTTCATTCCTTTGGGCATTTATCAACTTGCCCTGTGTAGTACCGAACTAACTCCAAGTGGCTGGGAGATCAATCCAAGTGGTTGGGTGACTAATTCCAAGCGGCTGGGAGTCAACCATCTAAAACAACCTCCAACTGCCCTACTGCCCTATTTTGGCATTATGCGGTTAGAATTTGACAAAAGTGTCCCCTAAGTCACTTGGGACTTACAAAATGAACCTAGATACAAACTGAAATGAAAATGCATTGGTCAAATAGACCTTATTACAAAAGAAAACATGATTTTCTAGGTGCTCCTGCACCATACTCCCTAGGTGAAAGTTGTCTCAAGTCCTCTTAGAGACTAACTGCTACAAATCACCACCCTGCTTCTTGATGTCTACTGCCAGCATCCATGTGGCTCTAAATTCTGGGAGTCCTTTCCATTTGACTAAGTGTTCAAAATAGGTCTGATGTTTGGTCTTCTTGGCTATCCTGCTATCCAAGATGCATTCCATCTTTGATGGTTCCTTAGGTGGTAAATACTGCACCCACTCTGCATTGTCTTGGATAGAATCTGCTGTCCCTTCTCCTATATCAGGACTCCTATATAATGTCAAATCAGCAACATTGAATATAGTTGAAATAGTAATATCATCAAAGAGTTCAATTTTGTAAGCATTAGAACCATATTTCTCTAGAATTTGACAAGGTCCAATTTTTTGCATCATCAACTTATTGTGTTTTCCTGTGGGTAGTCTGTTCTTGTTGAGATGAACCATGACCATATCTCCTATTTGGTACTACACATCCCTTCTTCTTTGATCCACTCTAGCCTTGATCTTTTGACTATTCTGGTGTAGAGTATCTCTGACTTGTTGATGGATCTCTTTCATAGCCTCTGCAAATGTATTAGCATGTCCACTCCTTTTGTCCAACCCTTGAACATCATTTAATTCAAAAATTCCTCAAGGATGAGTACCATAAACAACTTCAAAAGGACTTAGACCTATACTTCTATTTGTAGAATCATTATAGGCATACTCTACTTGTGGGAGTACCACATCCCAACTACTGACATGTTCTCTTGTCAAACATCTCAGCAGATTTCCTAATGACCTATTGACAACCTTAGTTTCACCATCGGTCTGAGGATGATAGGCTAAACTAAAAGACAAATTTGTACCCAATCTTTTCCACAAGGTTCTCCAAAAATGTCCCACAAATTTGTTGTCTTTGTCAGATACAATACTCAAAGGCAATCCATGAATCCTAACAATTTCTTTAAAGAACAACCCTGCAATGTAACTAGCATCATTGGTGGTTTTACAAGGAATAAAGTGTGCCATTTTGCTAAATCTATCTACCACAACAAACACACTATCATAACCTGACCTTGTCTTGGGTAATGCCATCACAAAATCCATACTCAAACTTTCCCAAGGTTTGTTTGGTATGGGCAAAGGTTGGTACAGTCCTGCATTGGTTGAGACCCCTCTTGCTTTCTGGCAAATCATACAACTCTCAACAAACCTTCTGATATTAGATTGCATCCTTGGCCAAAAGTAAAACCTTCTTACAAGATCTAAGGTCTTATTAAGCCCAAAATGTCCTCCTAAACCACCACTATGTTTCTCCTTCACTATATTAGCCCTCATTGAACACTTAGGGATACATAGTTGACTTCCCTTAAACAAAAGTCCATCCTGTAGTGTATAATCTAAAAATTCACTATGGAAATCATTGGCAAACTCACTACATACCCTATAAATCTCCTTAAAATCTTGGTCCTCTTCATACAATCCCTTGACTGACTCAACACCCATGCTTTGTAGCTACACTTCTTACACTGTCAACACCCTTTTGCTTAGAGCATCAGCAACCTTATTGGTTATCCCCTTCTTATGTTTGATTATGAAGGTGTATGCTTAAAGAATTTCCACCCATTTCATGTCTCTATGGTTGAGCTTTTCCTGTCCATTCAAAAAATTGAGAGCATGATTGTCAGTGTATACAATAAATTCTTTAGGAAGCAAATAGTGCCTCCATTTTTTTAGAGCTTGTACCATAGCATACAACTGTAAATCATAAGAGGAGTATTTCTTCTTGGCTTCATTTAACTTTTCATTGAAGAAGGCTACTGGTCTGCCTTCTTGGCTCAACACTACTCCTATGGCCAACCCACCTGTATCACATTCAATTGTGAAAACCTTATTGAAATTAGGTAACACTAAAACAGGGAATTTAGCAACTTTCTATTTTAGACTCTCAAAGTTCCTATCTACTTCTCTCGTCCACACAAACTTCATCTTACCTCCACCCTTGATGGTCTCCAACATAGGTACACAGATGTCATTGTAGTTCTTAATGAATTTCCTGTAAAATGTGGCCAAACCATGGAAACTTCTGACCTCTCCTACTATCCTCGGTGTAGGCCAATTCAAAATAGCTTCTACCCTAGAAGGATCCATTTTCAAATCACCCTTAGAGATGACAAAACCTAGGTACACCAATTCTTTTTCATGAAGTCACACTTTTCCAAGTTTATCAATAACTTATGATCTTGCAACCTCTTCAAGACTATCTCCAAATGTTCCAAGTTCTCTTCCTTGCTCTTTCTAAACACCAAGATATCATCAAGGTAGACTACCAAAAATTTTCCTATGAATTCCTACAACACCTCATTCATCAGCCTCATAAAGGTGCTAGGGGCATTTGAAAGACCAAATGGCATCACAAGCCACTCCTACAACCCTTCATTGGTTTTGAAAGATGTCTTCCACTCATCCCCCTCTCTTATTCTTATCTGGTGATACCCACTCTTTAAGTCTATTTTGGAGAAATAAGTAGCCCCTCCCAAACAATCCATTAGATCTTCTATTCTAGGAATAGAAAACCTATACCTGATGGTTATCTTATTTATGGCCCTAGAATCGGTACACAGTCTCCATTTCCCATCCTTCTTTGGGGCTAAAACAATAGGTACTACACATGAGCTAAGGCTCTTCCTTATCAGCCCTTTGTTTAGGAGTTCTTGAATCTGATTTGCTATCTCTTCATTCTGCTGTGGGGTCATTTTATATGCTGCCTTATTAGGAAGTACTACTCTTGGTATGAGATCTATCTGATGGCTAATGTCTCTGATTGGTGGTAGGGAATTAGGTATATCCTTTGCAATCACTCCTTTGTAACTCTCAAGCAAATCTCTGACCTCCTTACGTCCTACTTCTCTCACACTTTTCTTCTTTTCCCCCTTAGGCTTCACAATCAAAGAAAAACATATCCCATCACCTTCCTTTAGTGTATCCATGAATTCTTTTGCTCCTACCAGCATTACACTAGACCCTACATGATGTGGATCCTCTTCTACCAATGACAGTATCCTATAAGTTGCACCATCCTTTTGGAATGAGTAAGCATTCATTTCTCCATCATGATGAGCCTTTCTGTCAAACTGCCATGGTTTGCCTAACAAAAGATGGCAAGCATCCATTGGAAGGATGTCAAACACGATTTCATCTCTATACCCCCTAATACTGAATTCTACCCATGCTTGTTCATTGATGAGTATGTGCTACCCCTTATTCAACCAACTGACTTTATATGGACTGCTATGTGATATCTTGTCTAACTTCAAAATATTCACTACTTCCAAAGATATAATTTTATCAGTAGAACCAGAGTCAATAATAACTTTACAAACCTTACCTTGGATCTTGCAGTTGATTCTAAACAAAGACCTTCTTTGCAATGGTTCAGTCTATACTAGTTCCTTAAGTAGTGTCCTCTTGATCATTAGATTCTCTCCCATTTCTTATGCTATATTCACTTTAGGAGATGTCACACTCCTTGCATCTTCTTGAATCAAAGTGGTTCTCTTCTCACCACCATGAGAAGTTGAGGCCTTCTCTGGACACTTGTATCTTGGGTGCCCTATCGGATTGCAGTTATAACATCTCATATTGGAGAATTTGGATCCTCTACCTAATCCATTTGTCCCACCTCTTCCATTAGGCCTTCTTCCTCAGTAGCCTCCTCTGCTACTTGAGTCTCCAACTTGCTCTTCTTGGCTAGACTCACCACTAGGCCTCTGGTCAGGACTTCTTCCTCCAAAACTACCTCTGCCTCTGAAATTCCTTCCACCTCAACCTCTATTTTTCTACTCACTCTTTCTCTTTATCTTCTCTTCCACCATTAAGGCCATTTGGAAACACTTGTTCACTATTTCTGGTGCTAAGATGTTGATCTCATCTTGGATGTTCATCCTTAGGCCATTCAAATACCTGGCCACCTTCTTTGACTCTTCTTCTTGCCTCTTTGACCTGAGACTAAGTTTATGAAACTCTTGTGTGTATGCATTCACATCAAGGTCTCTCTGTCTGAGGTTCTACAATTTCTTATACATCTGCACATCATAGTCCAGGGGTAAGAATTGTGCCTTGATTTTGGTCTTCATCCTTCCCTAGGAGGTTATCATATTCTTCCCCTCCTTGACTCTTTCTCCTTGTTCATAATTCTACCATGCAAGAGTAGATCCCTTCAATCTTGCCTTTGCCAACTTAACCCTCTTATCATCAGGGACTTCTTTGTATTCGAAATGATTGTTCAATGCCTCAATCCAATCAATCACCTCTTCAGCTTCCATACTTCCACTATACATAGGTAACCCATCTATGGTGTCCCTATTGACTGACTTTAATGCATTTAAAAATGCCCTCTGGTCTGCTGGTATCTCCTCTCTTTTTTACTTGTTTCAACAATTTTTGTATCGCCTTCATCACTATCACTTTCATCTTCCCAATCTTTGATGGAGTTAAGTTGTCATTGATGTAAAAAAGGTGTCCTCAGTTTGTTTGATGTCATCAGGACTTGGTTGATCAGGTTTGGCCTTCAATGTGTCTTCTTATGTTCTTTGTGTAGAGATACATACTTGTTAAAGGATCAGGAGTTGTGTTCATTGCACAGAGATGTGGACTTGGTTTGATGTAATGTAGTATTGATGACAAAAAGTGTTCTGCATGGATCTGAGAGAGGTTGCTTCATCTCATGGTGATAAGATGGATTGGTGTTATTCATTCTTTGGTAGTATCCATGTGATCTTTGGTTTATTTCAATCATCTCTAGTCTCATGTCTTTTCATGGCAGTTGATATGCTCTTAATGTTATCCTGCATTAGTTTGATATCATGATCCCCTGAAAATGGTATTGTATACAATGGCATCATGTTTTTTTTTAGAAGGATACAAATGACAATGGTTTGGTGGAATGATCTTCATAATGGCAGTGGCTTGGTTATTTGATATCAGTGAAACACAGTGGCATAGTCTTCAGTAACATGATCTAGTCTTCAATGGTATGCTAGTCTTCATTGTCCCAAGGTTGTAACAGGTTGATTATTCTGATGGCAGTTTTGGTGGTTCAGAATATTCACTGATGTATTCAGATGATGGTCCTTGTTCATATTATGATCAAGTTAATGCGTTAGGAGTTCTCAATTTATCTCATTGCTTTCAGTTGATTTATACTTCAATGTGTTGTCAAGGTATTTGGAATTTGCAAAGAGTATACATAAAAGACAAAAAGTGGCAGAAAATTGTCATTTTAGAGATGTTCAATGAGGTCATATTCTTCAAGGTTTAAATATGACTTAAATGGTAATTAGTCATCTTATAAAAATTCTTATATAGCCCTATTGAGACTGCCATATGATTTTTACACTATTGTTTTATTTTTAACCTGCTTCTCCAGGTAATTGCCACTTAAGTGACCTGCAGAAGGATATAAGCAACATTGGAGGACCGGCCCCCTTAAATTTCTTACCACCTTCACCGGTTGTCTCCTATGCGATGGACATTGTTTATGAAATGGTTCTTGGGCGCGCATAAAGCATTTTAAATTGCCTTGAAATGTGGAGCAGGATTTCCTTAAGGATTTTTAAGAGTTTGAAAAGCATTTGAAAATGCTTTATGCATTATGAAAAGCCCGAAATGCATTTAAAAGGAAATTTTTTAAAAGATAGAAACTTTGGTGGTGTTTATACTTATGTCATATTTTATGACATTTAAGAATATGTTTTATAAAAGATTTTTTTTGGGAAACCTTTTAAAATTTCTATTTTATTTAAAAGGCTTGAGATCCATTATAGAATGCATAGGAGTTTTTTCAAGGAGTTGGTGGATTTTTTTAGAAGGAAATTTTTTAAGAAAATCCATTCTAGTTTTAGTGAAGAATTTGGTGAATTTTTTTGAGAAGATTTTTATCAAAGAAGACAAAAGAGATTTTTTTTTTAAGATGAACAAAATTTTGAAGAAGATGAAAGAAATTTTTGTTTGAAAAGATATATTATGATTTTGTTTGGAGATGGATTTTTCTGTGAGATGTTTACAGGTGCTTTGTTGAGGTAAATTGATTTATTGAAAAATAAATTATTGAAGACATTCAATCTGCAAATTGAAAAGAAGATGAAAGGTTTTGAAAAGAAGATTGGAGAGAATTTCTTTGTTGCAGGAATATGAATCAAAACTGAAGAGTTTATTTGCAGGAGAAAAGGAAATGTGTTTTTGTAGAGAAGTGAAATTTCAAAAGTCTTGTTGTTTATAATTGCAAAATTTGTGTGATCAGATGCAAGAGAAATTTATGAAGGAATGTGAAAGGTTCCAAGGCAGTGAAAAGACATTCAACTTGTATAAATTTGTTTTTCAGGTGCATTGATGTGTGAATGAAGAAGGATAGAGATGAAACATATAGTGTTGTGAAGTGTTGTTGAATGGATTAGAATACATATTTGATATGCAGTGTTGTTGAATGGATTAGAATACAGGATTAATATGCAGTGTTGATTGGATCAGAATAAAGGATTGTTGAGTGTATCCGGATGTCAGATTGAATAGAATGGGTATTTGACAGACATATGTTTGTATTGGATGGAAACAGAGTATCCCTCTGATTTGCTTATTACATTTGTTGGTAATTTGGTTTGCCAGCGAGGCACAATATGCCAGTGTGGCTTGTGGTCAGTGAGACCTTTCTATGCTAGTGAAGCTTGTGGTCAGTGAGACCTTGTATATGTCAGTGAGACATTTGTAAGAAGCTTTTCATTTAAGCCAGTGAGGTAGTTTTGGAGTGGTTTTTCTACCCCTGATGGGTTTTCCACTCGTGCATATCTTGTGTCATGATTCATATTGATCTTCTTTGTGTGTGTTTGATTTACTTAAGAAGTTTTTATTCTCTTTCTGTATTCACAGTCATGTGCAGATGTATTTTACAAATCAAATGGTATCTTTTTTTTTGAGCTCTGAAAGTTAAAGTTTAAAAAGGATTTGAAAATTTACACAACACTGATTCACCCCCCCTCTCAGTGTTGCCCTTGATTCCTACAATCTTTTATTTTGGACTATTTGAACTCTCCCAACTTGGATTCAAGCATCTTCTCAATCAACTTCTTAATGATGTCCCATGACATACTTTTGGGAGGCATCCTCTCCGCCTCTGTCTCGCTTTCTCTGTCTGACATAAACATTCACAGACAGCACCCAAATGCCAACACTCTTGTAAACCCTCAATTCAGCTTGCCGCCTAAATATTTAACCTTGCTCTAATACCAATATGATGGGGAGCGCACAGTGGGAAACATAGATCAGGTCCCAACTTAGTCACAGTTGGAAAAAACTAACAAATGAACTACTGAAACATTTCCATCAGCCGCCTTAGGGTTTGCTACACCGAATGCCATTGCACATTTTACTTCCTATGAACCCTAGCACATGGAGATTCTAGGTCAACCTACTATGTGAAACAGACTATCGACATAAAACAAAACAAGAAGCAAAATGAATACTGGTACAACGAAGCCATTCTGCTGATTTCGACAGAAATTGCACCAGCGGAATGCTTCACAATGACATACGACAACAATGGAAAACACAGAAAGAATGGAGACCTATAGTTACACAATTTGCAATTACAAGAAACAAAAATTAGATTGACAAAAAAGAATAGATTTATTTCTTTTGAGCATAATGCACAATTACATTCACACCCTTCTTCGATATGATTACATTTGATGATCATTTGGTTCATTCCTCTGGGCATTTATCAACTCACCCTGAGTAGTACCAAACTAACTCCAAGCGGTTGGGAGATCAATCCAAGCGGCTAGGAGTCAACCATGTAAAATAGCCTCCAACTGCCCTACTGCCCTATTTTTGCATTATGTGGTTACAATTTGACAAAAGTGTCCCCTAAGTCACTTGGGACTTACAAAATGAACCTAGATACAAACTGAAATGAAAATGCATTGGTCAAATAGACCTTATTACAAAAGAAAACATGGTTTTCTAGGTGCTCTCGCACCAAAGTGAGAAGGAGTTAGACTAAAGCTATAAACTCGTGTAGGAGGAGTTTCTCTTTCTATTATTGACTTGGAGTCAAACTAAGTAATTTTTGGTAGTTTTTTGGTCAAACACCTTGATAGGAGGAGTCGTGAGCCAAAATACCTCAATTTGGAGTAGTTATTGACTCTATTTCTTAGCCTTTTTCCTTTTTCTCACCCAACAACCAGGAGTTGCTTTTTCAGCCTATTCATGCATCATTTGGAGTCCACTTAGACTGGAGTTGAGTCCCACTTGGCTTTTGGAGACACATTTTGTATTATAGGGGAACAAGCTTACGCTTTTTTCTCAATTCTTACTTTTTTTCCTTGCCTTTGCACATTGTAGAGAGAGATATTCAGTATTGTAACTCTACTTTTTATAGGTTTTATACAGTAACAACTTCATTTTTCAACATATTTTAGAGTTTTATAGTTATTGCCTAGTTTTCTTTCCATTTCTTAATAAAATCAAGTGTTCTTTTTTAATTTAGGTGTCTTGTCTCTTTTTGAATGATTTCATAAAGATTTATTGTGTTTTAAATCAAAACCTTTAAGTTTTCTATCTCATTCATTAAATGCAAGTATATAAATGTACAAGTTTTACAACAGGTTATAGATTGTTTGAGTGATTTCATGCCTTTCTATGAAACATTTTTTGAATAAGATTATTAAGTTTGAGTTGTATGAGTAGATGATATTAAAAAATAGTTGTGAATCAGTTGCAAGTTAGATTACAATCATTGGTGCATCACCCCTTACGATAAATTTCAATTTATTTAATCATCCTTCTACCTCTTTTCCACAAAGTATATCAAATCTAAGGGGCATTTAAAGGTAGCTTACTCTTCCAGAGGTTCATTCTCATCATAGACAACTAACAGTCTAAGAATGTTCCCATGTTGCATAGGATTGCAAAGCCTTGAGGCTTAACATTCAAGGCACAATCCTTTGTGAGAACAGTTTTTGGCATTCTTGGTGGGACTCTGAACATAGTTTCAGGCCACTAGAATACAATTTTCTTTGTTGTTTTCATATGCACAATAGAATTTCAACCTTTTTGAGGTAAAAACAACATACTTGGTGGATCTATATTCTTGAATTTTTGCAAATTGAGTGCAGGTAGCACATGAGAAGGATCCAAACTAGAGGAATCTCAACTCCATTTGAGTACCTGCAACTATCACCCCCAAAAAGGAGAGGTAGAATAATAATAAGAGCTCCCTATCCAATATGGAGAACCTATTCTACTCCTCCAAATATCAGGTCTGCAGGGTTTCATTAAAGAAATATGGTAATAAACCATCAAATACAAGCTCCACAACCTCCACCAATGGAAAGACAGTTGCCTTTTGTTCCATTCAATGCTAGCAACCCATTGCTGCTTGCACAACATGATGATTTTCCCATGGTAACCTTGAGAGGCTTTCCCTTCTTTACTAGTGAAGATCAAACTTCTCTAGTCAAACATATCAATGATGTGGCTACATTATGTTTAGTTCATCATGTAACATAGGAGAATGTTACAGTGAGACTTTTGGTTGCATCTCTGAAGGGTAAGACACTTCAATGGTTTTTAGGATTGGCTATAGGTTTAATTACTTCATGGGATCTATTAGGTGAAGCATTGAATAAGCAGTTTGAAGACAAGTCAAACAACTGATCATTGGTTGAACAACTGAGTACAATAAAGAGAGATCCACAAGACTACATGGAATATTTTAACTTTTGCTTTGATAAGACATGGAACATAATACCACCAATGGTAAGGCATACTGCCAATCATGAATTTTTGTAATTTCATAGAGCTTTAAATAGTGATAAATCAGTAATGATTCAATCAATGGGTAGTACAAAATTACCAAATGCTTATGATGTTGCCATAAGGGCTAAAAAAAGACTAATTCAAGCTAGTAATATAGCTCCAAGACCACCTATGCCCATTTTTCTAGAGGTGCAACCACCTATCCCATTGCAAATCCCACCTATTGCTACTAGACCTATTGTACCATCTCTAAACTATCAAGTTACTACCCAAACAAGCACTATCCTAGCCCCATCTCAGGAGTTTAAGAATATTAAAGGGTTGTTACAAATAATTGGCAAAGAGTTGGTGAATATTAAAAGGCATCTAGATCAGGTTTATAGGCCTTATCATCCCCCATATCAAAACTAATAGCAAAATAACCAATAAAATAGACATATATATGAGGCTAAAAATCAAGGCTAAAGAAGGAATTTTAACACAAGGCCTTATCAGCCCTATAAGCAACATGTTGCCATCTCTTCTAGAGAATTAGTTCTAGTGCAGAATAATATGGCATAGGAGAACAATTGGTGTTACTCATGTAACCAACCACACAACCAATCAACTTGCTCAAATGGCATGATAAATCAGGCCTTAATGGTGCAAAATAATGTTTTTGTCCAACAAAACATAGTACAAGAAAATTTAGAATAGTAGGTTTCTCCTCTTGAATAAGAGCATTTTGATGCAATATTTACGAATTGGAAAGGTGAGGATTTTTGTGGGATAAAGCATACACAAGGGCATAAACAATCAGCCCAGTCCATAGTAGCCAACAAAAGGGCCAAAAAGAGAGCAATTGACAAAGGACAACAAGCTGGTAGAGGCCAAAATCAGGCACAAACAAGCCATCAAGGTACTGTTGGTCTATCACAACCACCTAATGTTCATGTTTAACAAAGAGGATAGCCTGTTCCAAATAGAGATAAGCCTAGAGGGCAACCACAAGTACAACAACAAGTAGATCCTGTTGTTCTGTGAATTCAACCAAAGGTTGGTTCTTTTCCTTTCAATATTTTAGATCATATGAAGAAATCAAATGTAAGCATGTCTATGTGGGATTGATTGTCTCTTTTGGGCCAAAGAGACTTGTTGAAAAAAGCCTTATATAATGTCTCTTTGACCAATTGACCCAATCAAGATCATCCTAGAGACCAGCCTAGAGTTGTGCTTGCAAATGATTCCCCAATCAAGAATGAACATCAAAATCATAATGTCAAACCAACCCCATTCCGTGTCTTTGATAATTGGTAATCACCTTGTTCATAATTGCATGATTGATTCAAGTGCTAGTAGCTCAGTAATTCCTAAAGAGATAGTAGATAAGTTGGGTTTGACTTATGCACCACTATCTAAAGTAGTAGTACATTTAGATGGTTAATGCCTCAATACCATTTGAGTCATCAAGAACATAAGTCTTACCTTGTGTGCTTGCCTAAATTTTTCAATTCCACAAGATATATATGTTATAGACCTACCCTCGCTCTTTGCCTTATGCCTTTCTAGGGATTTCACAACAAAATTAGGTGGTTATTTGTCAACTAATTGGTCACATATGTGTTTTAGGATAAAATATGGTACAAGAGTAACTGCCAAATATGAATCCATTGGAAAAGATCATATTGAACGTTATGTTCCTAGTGCTGTCAATGCCAATTTAACTTACCATGAAGAGGAGCAACATGTTGTCCAGGAAAATAACACCCCAATAGACAACATTGTTGATCTATTTTTAGATGAATGGGCATCTAAAATCCATGAAGATGACACTTACAAAAAATGGAAGGATCTGGATTAGGAATTTATATGATCCATGAGTAGAACCAGACTGTTCCTAACCTCATGAAGGAGGAAAAACAACAGGAACAACAATCTAAACAACAAGTTAATGACCTGTGGTAGCTATATTTTGATGTTGCAAGAAGTAAATTGGTGTTGGAGGTGGAGCCATGCTCATTTCTCCTAAAGGTGAGAAATATTATGTAGCTTTCTATTTTGCATTCAACTATACTAACAATACAACAGAATATGAGGCATTCATTCATGGTTTGGAATGGGCCAGAAAGAAGAATATCAAGCATTTATAGGTATTTGGTGATAGTGAGTTAGTTGCAAATCAACTAAGGAATGTAAATGTCACCAAAAATGACTTACTGAAGTCATATAAACATAGAATATGGAATTTCATCAAATATTTTTATGCATTTAACCTATTGTTTGTGCCTAGGAACCAAAATAAATAGGCTGATAAGATGGCAGCCATGGGAGTTGAGTTTGATATCACAAAAGAGATCAGAAATGTTGAACAATAGTAGTATGTCAAGGTAGTTGTGAGACCATCAGTCCTAGATAACAACATCCATTGATAGGTGTTTGAAAGTGACAAGCAAATTGCTAACTTTCTCATTGAAGAGGCTGAGTTTTCAGCTAGAAACTAGTAGAAATTACAATAGAAGTTTGTACACCAGATTCTCCAACTCAAGACAAACAAGCTACCAAAGGGTCTTGTTACCTTGGAATCAATTTTTAATTCAAATGATCAGCTAAGAAGAGAAAAAGGCAGCATACTGATCAATGAAGAACACTATGAATCAGTTGAGATTTTCAAAGCCAAACTTCTCAAACTAGGAAAGGTATGTATTACAGAAGATAAACATGCATTTGTTTTATTATGTCAGGAATTTGATAACATTTTTTCTTGGGAATACAAAGATCTAAAAGGTTTTAATCTAGAACTAGCTCAGTACACCATTGACCTAGAAATGGGTGCAAAACTGGTGGGGCAAAAACAAAGCCCTCTGAATCCCAAGCTAGAAATCATTATGAAAACTGAACTTAACAAGATAATTTACAGAAGCATTATATTTCCCATCAAACACACATCTTCGGTATCAAATTTAGTACCTATGAGAAAGAAAAATGGTGAAATTAGGTTGTGTGTTGATTTTAGAGACTTAAACAGAACATCATTGAAAGATCATTATTCGTTGCCTTCAATGGAGTAGATTTTGCAAGTTGTATTAGGTTTTGAAAGGTTCTCATTGTTGGACGGATTCTTAGGGTATAATCAAATTTTGGTGGAGGAGGATTAGTATAAAACAACATTCACAACGAAATGGGGAACCATGGATTACCATAAAATGCCATTTGGGTTGTCAAGTGTTGGAGAAACCTTTCAAAGAGCCATGGATATGGCCTTTCATGATATCATGAATAAGTTTGTTTTGGTTTACTTAGATGATATTGCTATATTTTCAAAGGATGCAAAAGATCATTTTTCCTATTTGAGATAGGTTTTTGAAAGATGCAGAGAGTATGGTGTCTCTCTTAATCCAAAAAAGTGTATTTTTACTATCCATGAAGGTAAGCTACTAGGTCACATTGTTTCCAAGCATGGAATCACAATTGATCCAGAAAGAGTAAGTGCCATTTCAGCCTGACCCTTACTAGCCCATAAAAAGTGACTGCAAAGTTTCCTAGGCAGAATCAATTTTGTAAGAAGGTTTATCCCAAATATTGCCACTCTTTTGAAGCCTCTAACATCTATGCTAAAAAAGAACATTTGTTTCAGCTGGACTAAAGAAGGAAAAAATAGTTTTGAGGACATCAATGTAGCAATAGCAGTAGCAGCAACATTGATAAATCTGAACTTATCAAAAGATTTCATACTGTATGTCGATGGAGGAGCTGATACTATTTCTACTATGCTGACAAAACAAAATAAGGACAATCAGGAGCAACTAGTTACATTTTTCAGACAAGGATTAGAGGGCTATGAACAAAGGTATTCATTTGTTGAGAATCATGTACTTGCAGTTATTAGAAGCCTTAAAATGTTTAGGCACATGCTTTCTAACAATAAGATTCAGCTTATGGTTGCCCATCCAAGTGTAAAAGAGTTCTTGTTAAGCAAAGATTTGGGAGATAAAAGGGCTAGATGGGTAACTAAAGTAATGGAATATGATGTTGACATCAAGGTAACCAAGATGGTTAGGGGTAATGGACTATATGAAAAACTACCTGAAAGTATAGAAAATGGCCTAGAACTACAAAAGGAAGCTATTTTTGGTGGCTGATAATAATGTTGTACCTACTATCCCAACAAATAACACTACCTAGACACATGATATGATACATTACTTGCAGACCAATGAGTGCCTAGTAGGGCTAAATGCTGCTAAAAGAAGGTATTAAATGCTTCAAGCCATTCCATGTGTTATTTTGAAAGATATCTTTTTTAGAAAGCACTACAATGGAGTACTTTTAAGATGCAATGAATCAGACCAAACTAAAAAAAATCTTGCATGAGTTCCATGATGGACTAGCTAGTGGTCACTTTGCACCCAAAACAATAGCCTTGAAGATCATGAAGGGTGGATATTATTGCCCATCTCTTTTCAAAGATGTGTATACATGGGTAAGAAAGTGTGTGAAATGCATTGTCTTTTTAGGCAAACAGAAGTTAGTAGCCTTGCCACTACAACCCATTTCAATTGATCGACCTTTTATAAAGTGGGTCCTTTCATTGGAGCCATTAACCCATTGTTAAGTTCTGGCCACAAGTGGGTATTAACAGCCACAGATTATTTTACCAAGTGGACAAAAGTAGTAGCTTTGAAAAAGGCTAATGAGAGTGCTATATTAAATTTCTATGAAGGCATAGTAGCCAGGTTTGGTGTACTAGATTCTATCATTTTAGATAAAGCCTTAGCTTTTGTAGGTATTAAAATAACTGATTGGGGCATTAAACATGGTATTTACCTAAGTACTTCTTCAAACTACTACCCTCAGGGGAATGGATAGGCTAAGTCCACTAATAAAAACCTCATCTGGGTTATCAAAAGGATAAAAGAAGACAACTAGAGGACTTGTCATTCAAAGTTGAAATTAGCCTTATGGGCTGATAGAGTGACTCCTAAGAGGTCAATAGGTCAATCTTGATTTATGCTTGTGTATAGAAGGGAAGCCATGCTACCTAATTCAGCTGAGTTACTAGTTCTGAACATCATGATGGAGCTTGAAATGATGGAAGATGGTTTATGGAGGTACGGTTGACTAAGTTGTTAGAACTAGAGGAAATAAGGAAGCAAAAAATATAACAGTTGGAGATGCATCAGATGGAAATGAAGAGGACATTTGACAAGAGGACAACATTTAGACATTTCAAGGAGGGAGACATTGTCCTTGAGTGGGATGAGTTAAAAAATAGACCTAGTAAGCAACAAGTTTGATGTTATGTGGGGTGGCCCATTCATGATTGTTGAATACAAACATCATAATGCTTTTCAGCTGGCCACTATGGAAGGATAGGTGTTACCTATCACAGTAAATGGGATTCACCTCAAACACTATTTCTGAGGAGCAAAAGTTTGCAAATGTATCATAGTAGAGTAGTTTTTTAGTTAATAAGTGCTAATTGCACAGTAGTTTTAGTTTAGTTTTATTTTCCAAGAAGGGCTAATGCACAATTTGTTGGCATAGTTTAGAGCCAGTCTAGTTTGGTTTTTATTTTCTATTTTGTTGCTATTATTTTTCTAGCAGCTCAGTTTTAATAAATTTTTTGAGTTGTGAAGGCCAAGAAATGACTCTATTGCCCAATAGATATACTAGGCAACTGGTTAGGAGAGTTTTAGCAAGAAAAACTGGTGTAGAGCTCATAAAAAATGTTACCAAATTGTGCTTTTCAGCCCAATCAGGTCAAGCTAGAACAACACTAGGATTTACTAGTTTGAAGAAGCAGATAAGTTTAAGGAGAAAGAAAAACTAGTCTATGTGTTGTAGATTGTGTTGCAAGTTGTTTCCATTGGTCATTCTTTACAATTGATACATTATAGAATGAAAAAAGGTACACAAATATTGCTAAATCCATTCATGATTATGAACGCCTGTATAATGCAATCATTTTCAGTTTATCTTTATGCAATTGATTCACAAAGAAGAAGCAATATACAAAAACATTGCATAAAATAACTGTTCATATTCATGAGAAGAAAAGTTCTTATATGCTCCCACATGAGCCATGTGATTAACTATATATGATTCAATGAAAGAGTACAAGTACATCTAAAACAAAAGGAGTAAGCACATAAAAGGGAGAAAGGATCCATCATTGCCTTAATGAAAAATCCCATTGTCAGCTACATCACCTTCAGTTTTCTTCATTGATCACTCTCCAAGGTCACCTAGAAGAGAAAGAGAAAGACATGTTTTTTTTTTTTTTTAAATGTGGCTGGTAAACTTTTTAACATGATCGGCAACATTGGTACAACACGTCCTCCAGCTCTACGTGAATGCTTTTGCCCAGAGCAATGAACCAGTGAAGCCACAACATGGGGGACCTCATCCCCTAGCAATAACACTTCAAACCTGTGAGCTCATTGGCCTAGCGAAGGCATAAAGCCTACGAGTCCATTAGCCCAACAGGGGTTTGAACTCTAGTCGCCGCCACTACAACCAAGTAACTTAACCACTAAACCACGCCCTTATCAACAGAAAGAGAAAGACATGTTAGAGCTCAGGAGTGTGTTCACTTCTATATGTAGTAATATAGGAGGGTACCTACTATCTTACACAAACATCTAGTGATGAAGATGGAAGAGATAAAAAGACATCAAATGTAGATATACAATCATAAGAAGAGGCAAGAAAGAGTTATATCATCATCAAGGGAGGCTAATCAGCCTCAATGTTTTCTCTAACTTATTTTTTAATTGTGTAGGTATAGGTATTTGAGGACCAATCATTAATGACATAATTTAATATTGTCATTGCAATTCAAAGGATGAGCCACAATGAATAATCAACTCTCAAAATACAGGAATAGTCAGGCCTCAAGGATAAAAATTATAACTACAAAGTGCAAGTGCTAGGATAGTCTTGAAGGTACAGTGCATGCAAGACTAGAAACAAAGGACATTCAGAGAGTTTTGAAAGTGACATGATAGTCACAAAGCATACACCTCATGGATGTGGATGTGTAAAAGTCTAGATGAAGGTAAGAGACACTCTATAGATAGTTAGCAAGATTTAGGAATAGCCATACCTTGTTCATAGCAAGAAGCACCAAGTAGTAATCACATCAACATCACAACATAGATAGTCTAAGCATGGTTATTAAAATATAATATCAATGACCAGTCAATGTATAATGGAGGAGTCATGTTAAAAGACTAGATAGGTAATAGTCACAACTTGAATGGTCATCAACACAGTCAACATACAATACAAAGATAGACTTTTTAGAATAATATGATGCAGTTGAGATTGAAAGAGGTTGTTACAAAATCTATCATTTAACCTTGAGAATGATAAAAGCCCTAACTAATTGTTCCAAACTAATTGTTCCAAGTCTGACATGTATTTGGTGAATTTGCATAAACATTGTGGGACACCTGACTATCAAGAAAAGACTAAGACAGTACTAGGAAATCAAAGGTAGTCAATTAAGGGATAGTCACAGCCATAGAAGGGCCTACTACAACTACAAAATATAGAGAAATCTCAATAATAGAAAGAAGTCATAGAGGTTGACTTAAAGCAATGAAAGTAGTGAACCATGATAGTGCACGCAAAGATCACTGATCACAAAGACTATAAACTGCAAAAGGAACAACCATTTTTAAAAGACTGTGCAATAAGTCTATGACAATCATAAGGACTACATTAAGAGACTAGAAAAACAATCACAAAGAAAGACAATCATGAAAACAAAAGGAGCAGTCATATCACAGCTAAAGAGATCAATTGAACAACATAATTATAAGAGATACAACATTTGATAGAGGAACAGTCTAATGAGGATTATTCAAAGATATTTAGAATAGTCAAGGATAACAATTTTGTTTCAAATGAGAACATGAAGATAAACACTAAGGTATGTTGTCTCAATAGAAGAATGGAACAACAGTAATGCTGTCATAATAGAATCAAAGGAAAAGTCAATTCAGATGACTATTTTAGTCAAAATGTACAGTCTTAATGTACAAAAGAAGAATGAAACAAAATCTCAAGGACATTACTAGAGTTTAAAGATCTTACCTAAGAACTATCTCATAGGTGGAATGTGTGGAGCAAAAGAAGAAAAAAATGGATGATGACAATGAATAACCCTTCATTATACCCAATGACTCATGGTAGGCATGGAAGTGGCAAATACAGAGGTGACAAAGACCCTAGCAAGATTTTGTATAAAAACACTTTTTGCAATTAAAGAAGACAAGTTTTTTTCCCTATGTTTGTGCACAAGATCTCATGAAAGAAAACTCATGCTAAAATAAGCAACAGAGGTAACATTTTCTTTTTCTCACAAAGCCTACAAATTCTTAATAGTCTCCATTAAAACCCTAATAGGGTTTTAGTCAAATGTCAAAAAAGAGAGCAAGGTAATGAGAACAACAATGGTGAAGATTTTATGTCTTCCACAGTTTTATTTTAGGATAAGAGCCAGATAGACATGCAAAATAAACATTTCACTGGTTTTCTCCTCATCAGTATACAAAGAAAATGAAACCCTAATAGTCTTCAATAGAAAGCTCTTCAAAACCCTTTCTTTTCTTCATGAAATGATAAAAGGTATACAAATGTTTCCTTCATTCCATACACAGAAACTATAGAGATCATGAGAAAGGAGCATTTTTCTTCAACATTATCATGGAGTAGATGGAAAGTAAAGAGATCACTAAAACAATACAAGATGAAATGAATTTCACCATTTTTGTCAAATATAAAAGAGCCATAGCAAAAGCATATAGTTGATTTAATTTTTGTCTTCAAGGAAGAAGCTTACCAATAGAGCAACGAGAAGTAGTAGTGAAACCATCTGAAATAGCAGGAAACCTTCAAAAAGATCTCCCAAAAACCCTCATGGCAGCATAGCAAATAGAGAACGAATATTTGAGAAGAAGGAAGAATGAAATGATTTGATTTTAGGGTTGCAAAAGATATTTTATGCATAAGGATGCCCTAGTTCGATGGGCTTATTTTCCTTTTGTGATTTCTAAAGTTAAAATCATTAAAACTCAAAAGGAGGCCCATGGTCAAGACTTGTAAATGTTGAATGCCTAGTGAAGCATGAGGAAGCCCATGGATTTACAAGGTGATGATAGTGTTTTTGACCTTTTAGGGGTCTTTTAAAACTTAAACTAATCAGAATGGGGCCTTATGTAGATTTGATAACTTGATCATATGCCATGAAAATCCTTTTAAGGATAGAAGTCATGTAGTCATTCTTTTGCGTCCTCTTCTTTTTGCATGAAGAAAAGACACTCATGTAATTATTTTAGCAATTATTAGTGTAATTGGTTTATAAATTACCACTAGTACTTGTTAGAATAAAATAGACTATCTTGTAGTTTATAATAACACTTATTAGGGTAAATAATAAATTACATTACCTCTAATAATTGTTAAAGATAAATCATACTTTCCCCAAAAACATGCAAAAAGAAGGAAGGAGTGAGAAGAAGTTAGACTGAAGCTATAAACTCATGCAGGAGGATTTTCTCTTTCTATTTTTGACTTGGATTCAAACTGAGCTATTTTTGGTAGTTTTTTGGTCAAACACCTTGAGAGGGGGAGTCATGGCTAGAATAGCCCAATTTGGAGCAGTTATGGACCCTATTTCTTAGGCTTTTTCTTCTTCCTCGCCCAACAACTAGGAGTTGCTTTTTTAGCCTATTCATGCATCATTTGGAGTCTAGTTAGACTGGACTTGAGTCCCCCTTGGCTTTTGGAGACACATTTTTGTATTATAGGAGATAAAGCTTATCTTTTTTTCTTAGTTCTTTCTTGTTTTCTTGCCTTTGCACATTGTAGAGAGTGATATTCAATATTATAGCTCAACTTTTTACAGGTTTTATAAAGTAGTAACTTCACTTTTCAACATATTTTACAATTTTATAGTTATTGTAGAGTTTTCCTTCCATTTCTCAATAAAATCAAGTGTTCTTCTTCTTGAATTCATGTGTCTTGTCTCTTTTTGAATAATTTGATAAAGATTAATTGTGTTTTAAATCAAAACCTTTAAGTTTTATGTCTCATTCATTGAATGGAAGTACACAAACATGCAAGTTTTACCATAGGTTACAGATTGTGCAATTGATTTCATACCTTTTTATGAAACATTTTTCTGATAAGATTGTTCTGTTTGAGTTGTATGAGTAGATGATATTAAAAAATATCTATGAATCAGTTGCAAGTTAGATTACAATCATTGGTACATCACCCCTTAGGATAAATTTTAGTTTATTTAATCATCCTTCTATCTCTTTTGCACAAAGTATATCAAATCTAAGGTGCATTTAAAGGGAGCAGGCTCTTCCAGAGGTTTAGTCTCATTATAGACAACCCACAGTCTAAGAATGTTCCCATGTTACATAGGATTGCCAAACTTGCAGGCTTAACATTTGAGATGCAATCCTTCATGACAACATGAATCAACTAGAGATGAGGAGGAAGATGTATCTTGTTCCTTTTTTGAGTTCTCCCCTACACCAGCATTCACCTGCTCCTCTTACTATTTAGGGTTACCCTATTGTTCAGTATTTTTTGAAGGAGGATTATCATGTACTATATTACAATTAGGTGAAGTGTTTCCTTCATCATGTGCAATGTTTTCTTAATCTTGTGTTGCTTTCTCTTCGTTCTCCTCTTGGGGAGCTTGATGTTCATTGTTGTGCAGATTAGATATTGCCATGTGAGGTGGAGAAGCAATGTCATGCAGTGGAGACACATGTGGCTGCTTCACATTTTCAATAACTTTTACACCTTCAAGTATTTTCTTTGTCAATCCTTCTTTTTCTTTATGAATTTTATCTTTATCCCCTTTCTCTATGGTCATAAGGGCATCTACCCTTTACTTTTTCCTCAACTCTTGAGCTTGCATCTGAGCTATTTTATCCTTTTCTTCTTGAGTTATGGAAGATGCAACCTTATCAAGAGCTTGCTACCTCAATTCATCATCTATTTTAATAGCCTTTTCTCTCCTCTACCTTAGAGCATTAGCTAGGCTTTTTAGAACTTGTTCAATAATGTCATTCAAAGGGACATTAAATATGAGCATATACATTAAAATAGATTTCTCAATGGTGCTCTTCTTTTTAGGTGGACCTTGGGATATAAGTCTGTTGTATCCTTTAGGATACCATAATGCACAATTGCAGTGAAAATAACATCTAATTGGAAAGGTGCATGTTCTTGTACCACCAAAGGAGCTTTCTTAGACTTATTCTCTTTCTTATTTGGATGAGAGGTACCTTCCTCTCCTACTTCTGCTTCCTCCTCACTCTCTTCTATGATGTAAATAATCTAAGGGGATACAAGACACTTCAATAAGTTTGCCAAACCACTCAACGAGAAAGGGGGAATTCACTGTTTCACAAAGACAATGTTTCAAGGTTTCAAGGCCTAAGCCAAGGGGCTCAATATGCGATATGGCACCAAATGTATGACCTTGTCAAGGGAAGTCATTTCAAAGAGTTTGAGACAACCAACATAACCATTCCCAACCAATGGTTAGGGTCTTGCATGTATAGGGTTAGTACTTGCTTCACAAGCCTAGCACACTCCTTGTAGCCCTGTTTTAGGGGACAGTGGCAATAACTCTTCACAATGACCTTCTTCTAATAGACCTTGACCATTACAAAGTGTATTTATACAAGACTCACAACATATCACCCAATGACTAGTGGGTCCCTTGGGAAAAATGCCTCAAAATAGGACTGGTATTACTGATAGAGCCCTAATTATGCCTATTTTACAAAGGAACTACACTTGACTTCCCTCACAGAACTTACAGACCCACTTGGAAATGTCAATTTCATGGAAAAACATATGATTCAATGGGTTTTAGACCCCTACAGTCGACTACACGGGATTTGAACTCATTGGTTTCTTTTAGTGGCTTGACACATGGTTTTGTCAAGCCAAAACCATCAAAACTCAACCCAAAACTTGACCTTCCATCATGAAATCATTACAAACATCAAATAGACAAAACACAGACCCATTCCACTAATCACTTGGTGATGAACAATAGTGGAATGGTCATTTATTCATAGTTTTGCTCATAACCCTAAATCAGGGTTTTATCGGCCAGTTTGTAGAAGAACAACAATATCTCCACTCCAAATCAATGTCAAGGGCTCAAATCAAGTTCAAAACAACCTTAACACCCTACTCTATCAATCCAATACCATAGGAACTTATGAAAGTCATGTACCAAGATAGAGTATGGCCTTTAATAGCAAAAAGACACCAGAAATTATAGGAAACTGAGTGTTTGTTTTTAAATTTGTCCTTAAAAACCTTCATCATCCCTTCCAATGACCATGATGAGGTTTATAAACATGTTTAAATTCTCCCCAAGTAGTTTGGGTCAATTTGGAAATTGAAAACTACCACTGCACCCTCTAAACTACCTCTTTTTGTCACCTTGTTACTATGCAGATTAGTGTATTTGTTTACAATGTGGATAATCCATTTACAAGATCATTTCAAACTCTTCTAAGCTAGTTCCTACATGCCATGAATGACCTTCAATCATGGATTACATGCCTTCCACTCCATCTTTACTATCTTGGATTTCATGAATACAATTGACCATCTTAGGACTTGACTTGTCTACATACAAGATGACTACCAATGATTTCAACATACTTCAAAGTAGTCCAAGGTGACCTTATTACATTCCACAAATGGTCTTCAAGACCTTATTGCAACTCAAACCAAAAACATAACAAGCAACTCAAGATAGGCCTCTTGGACCTATAGGTGCCCCTGCACCATTCTACCTTGACCCTTTTCCTCTTAGAAGGTTGCTTTGGTCTGGCATGCTTCTTTTCTGAAGTCTTCATTTGTACCAGTCTTAGAAGCTATTCTTCTTCTAGTAGACACAGTTTGAACTGATCTGGAAGGTTTTGGAGCATTTGTAGTGTTTGATGTGAACCTTCTCATCCTTCTTGGTCCTTGTGTAGCTGGCAGAATGATAGGATCATGTTGTGTTTTGCAATGCTCACATCTTAAGCCCATGTATATGTCTTATGAACATAACACAAACAACATTTTTTTGGTTTAAAACAAACACATCACATAGGAACTGCTCAAATATATGCCCAAATGCTAAATTCACTTGTAATGCTCCCAAATAACATCATGCAAACATGACATAAAATCCTAACTTTGCTATAAGATCATTTTTTGTTTAAGAAAGTTTAGCTTAGGATGGTTTTACCAACCTACCAATTTTGTTACTAATTTAACTATTGTAAGTACTATCTTTTAAATTTTAACCATAAAACTTTTATAATAATCTAAAATCTAATCATTATGCAATAAATATTGTATTTTATTAAAGGAACATACCGAAATAAATAATTATTAACTTTTAAAATTCACAAATTATTCATTGATGCAACTATAAAAGGACAATCATTCATCTATCTCAAAATAAAACATTACCACTTTTCTTATAACTTACTCCTCCCATTATTCTTTGCCAATATTTTTTTTATTAATAGAACTTAATGGTATTATCTCATTTGTGGCTTCTATTTTATTGTCTCATCAATAAAGGCAAGATTTATTATCCTTGGGATTAAAAAAGATAAGAGATTTCTAAATAAGTGTCATTTCTCTTAAACCATGAGCCATCTAAGTTTTCCATGGCTCCTTCCTTGCATAGAATTTAATAATTTTTTTGTCTAATCTATGTGCCTAACTCCCTAATTTCGTTTACCCCAAATGAAAGAGAAATTAAAACAAATCTATCATAGTTTATATATATTTCTTAAGAGAGAACTATATCCCTAAACTATATGTGATGAGTGAGATAAGAAGTTTCCTGTAAGGCTCTCATGCCTTGGCTAGAAACCCTAATTGCTAAGGGGAATAAGATACATTTTCTAGAGGCTTCCATGCCTCTTCTTAGTTATTTCATGACTATCACAGGGGTTTATCAGCATAATGAATTCCATTCTATCCTCTTCAGAGCAGTGGTAACAAGGACAAGTTTCACAAGAAAATATTATTTAATTTTTTTTGTTTTTTATGTTTTCTTTATTTTTTTGTAGTTCTTTGCAAGAACCCTAGATAGAGGGTGACATTTGTGAGACTTACCCTAAGTAGGGGGCAATATATTCCTAACAAGGTTGTGCCTAAAATAGCATGTGTTTCCTTTTGTTTTGCAGAGAGGCAGCAACAAGGCGGTTGTGTGTTGACCTTTCCTTACTATCAATGGCTTTGGAGCAACACACTAAATACAATCTCTAAGTCTTCTTTCCACAACCACAGAAACTTCTTGAGTTGGAGTCAAAAGTATCATCATCTCTCTATTACCCCCAACATGATTTGGCCCTAACGGTACTAAAGAACCTTGCTGAGCTCTTTTCTCTACAATAGCCAAAGCACTTTGTCTGAGAGACATTAAAGGTGGATAATGGGAAAACCATCCCATATGTCTACCAGGAGCATCAAACCCTTGGATAGTTCCACTAATCTCCTTAGCCATTTTCTCCTCACATTTCTTGGTGTTCTCAACAAGCAATTTGTAAAATGTAGCACCATGGGCACCATGTTCAGTTACTATTGTTTATCATTCCATGCACTCCCTTCTTAAGGGGATTAAACCTTTTATTTCCCTCTTTTCTCTATGTTGAGAGTTGTTAGTTGCCCTCTTAAATTATTTTGTGTTGTTATCCTTTTTTTTTTAATCTAACATTTGTGCTCAATTTGAATCCTCAAAAGCCACTAGTTGCAGGGTCGCGCTACAATGGCATGGATGTAGGGCTTAGATGTCATGCCCGCTCAATCACCTCATGTCATTCTTTCCTTTGAGTGTAGGTCCAATGTATTAGACTAGGTAAATATAATAATTTTGTTTTTTCCTTTTTAGAAGATCCCTAAATGAAAGGTTGAATTCTCTGAAGGTGCACAGGGGCTGGGCTATAGCCCCTCCCTTATTTTCTAATCCACTATATTGCAATAACTATTTTTTTTTGTTTTGTGAATAGATCAACTATGTGGTAGAAATTGTTGTTTACAAGTTTTAAGTTCTTCACATTACTTATTAGTGCAAATAATTCATTAGAATTTAGTTATATATATATATATATATATATATATATATATATATATATATATATATATAAATATATATATATATATTCCCTCTTGCCAATTTAAGAACAAACATACTGAGTTTAGGCATTTATTTAACAACTAGATAAGTATACTATACATCATAAGAACATTTCATTCATTTATTTGTACTACAAATTAAGGAAGAAATGCTTTTTGCTAATTAACTTGGCATGGAAATTTTTTGCAAATGCTACAATCAAAAGCAATAACCCTAATCCTCTTTATATCTATCTATTCTACCGACCATAAGCCTACAATATCAACATTCACATTTATGAGGGAGTGGATAAGGTATATCATATTAACATCATACAATAACTTGAACATATTTTATGTTATCAAGCTCATATGCAGGTATCTTTCATGGCCTCCAATAGTCTAGTTAACTGAACATACCTCCATTATTTGATTTTATTTGTATTTTTATTTTTACTCATGGCATACAATAGTTCTCCTTCCTTTTGGAATATTACTTTTTTTGACACCTCCACAAGGTAGAAATACCATCTCAGCTACTATTTCTTTCCACCACCTGTAGGAACCTACACAAGGCTTAAATTTCTTTATGTAACTAGTGGAGGCTCACCTCCCAGCCTAGTGCATTAGCTGCCCACCCCTAAGCTAGGGGAAAACATAGGGAGACCAAGGAAACACATTTATACAACCATTATTTATTTATTTACTTTTTTATTCCTCACAAATAGAATAAATAGGTATCCCAATTTAGTTCAATAACAAGCTTTTGTACACCACTCACTCACAACTGGTCACAACAACATAACTCTACTCGACACAACAACACAACTCATTAGATACACACAGGGTGAAAAACATTATGCTAGGTTAAACTCAATATGTACACATACTCAAATCTATAAAAAATGTAGCATAGCAGAAAATAATTTCAGTAAAAACATATTTAGTCATAATTTTAATTCCCTTGAGCATTTCAACTCAAGAATTAAGATCCTACCTTGTTGGCTCTAAAGACATTGATGCAATCTAGTTTAACTCAACAACCCACAACCCCCTTCCCAGAAAACATAGTAGTAGCAGTCTTTCCCCAGAGAGAAAAAATGGTAAGAGGTGAGGTACAAGTGCCCAGTTAAAAGATGTACCCTCCCAATCCATATAGAAAAATTACAGCAATAGAGATCCTACAGCAGGTGATGGAGTAGTTACTACTAATGACAAGAATTTATAGCAGATGGTAAGTGGTTACTATAGACCCCCCTAGACACCTCTCCTCCTAAGAGGAAAACACTTGTCCTTTTTCATTAGGACACTTGCTTTTTTTATAATATTGTTTTTCACTTATGCTCTTAAGATCTTTACAGCTCACAACTCTTCTTTTTTGATGACTCATCATACCCTCAATTTTCGTCACCCTATTTTGGTGAAAGTTAGAATTTTCAAATTTTCATTTTTTTCTTAATTTGACTCTCTAGAATGTACCTAGACTATAGTCCTAGGTCCTTAAAATTTAATATTATGACTTAAGTGCCTATTTAATTATTTTACACTACTATAGGAAGCTGAAGGGAAAATTTAATTAATTTTAAGTTATGCAACACAATACATGTTACAACACATGAAACAACCACTACATATGATAACACATATTACCACTGAAGGAACAAAACACAAAATATGACAACATATATTGCAACACATAAGACCTAAGTCTCTCCAAATAGACTAGGTCAACTTAACTGGTGAATCACAAGAGGGTCTCCAAGTATTTTCCCCACATTTCCACTGGTTAGAGATATCCTGCACACTTATTTTCAAATTGTCAGTTGTAATCAAAATAATAATAGCCAAAGAAATGATAAGAAGACATATAATTCACCATTTATTTAATTATTCTAATCATTCAGACAACTCACTTACATACTTCATTTAGTTATTATAAATATTTTGTATTTCTTAATGTACAACATTACACAATAAAAAATCATAATAATTTAATTTGTAAATGGATTACAATCATCATTTTCACCTATTAGTAACCCATAGGCATCATATCATAAAATTAATCATAGTGCATAGATACCACATGAGGTTTCTGAATAGAACTTGACAATATGCATATTCATCACCACATCCATAACTAATGCATACATATTCATGATCACAACAATAACTAATGCACAACTCTCCTATAACAAAAATAGTCATACACATATGAGTGTTGTGGAAGCAAAATAATTATATCGAAGGCATACTCTAAAGTAAGATACTAACACACTAACGCAGAGTATATAATGTCTCTGGATAATACAAAATGATAAGAACAATACTATAGTAGGCTTTTTGGCAAAACAAGGTAATCTTATACCCATTTTGTGGTAGCCAAGATGTGTAGTTACATATACAACTTTTCCTAACCTATCATTATAGAAACATATTATAGATAACGTATGCATTTAAAGAAATGTGCGTCACAAGGTAATTCATTAAAGATCTAAAATTTCATATGTTCATCACAAGAGAGCAACAACTAACATCACCAGTTCCTCATTGAATGCATCAATACACCAACAGCCATAAGGAATGGAATATGGACTAGGAGATATTTTAAGGAGTTTGTAAGGGGTCTTACATTCTTCCCCCCTGTCTTGCATAGACTTCCTCCTAGAAGTCCTTAAAAGAAGAGAACTACCCACTTGGTGTGGACAAAACAAAATTAGAATCAACAAAGATATTTACTTTGCCACATCATATAACAAAGAATTGGAAGTCTAAGAAACCATATTATCTCAAGTCACATCAATGCATGTTAATCCACATACCTCATCTTAGTCAACTAAACATGTCCTTAGATCATCACTACTATCATGAACATATCAATTTCAATCTAGGGAATTAAACAAACCATCATACCTTAGGAGATTACTCAATTTTTTAAGTGAATAATTTCTAACACCTAATTTACAACTATACTCAATAACTCACATATGACATAGACCTCACTCCACATATAACACACCATTCAACTAGAGCCTATCTCACATCACATACTTCTCCTAGGTAAACCACATGATGAATACCATACTCACATGTATCAATCTATACTTGTCACAAAGACCTCACATGGCTCACACCACAAAGCTCAACAAGAATGGGTATTACAAGGAGGACCAACACTAATATACTATTGAGTAATCCATAGTTCCATGGAGAAAAATAACTAATAAATGAATAACCATGCAATGTAGAATCATTGTGCCAATATCCAATTAGCATTAAACAATATACTCTCACCTCAAAGGAACCCAATATCATCCATACCATAGTGGCAAGTAACAGATTAGGAAAGATGGTCTTAGGATCCTCTCAAAGGATCCCACTATACATTTCTGAGTATAAACTAGATATCCCAGGCCATCTACTTCCCTATACAATCTTGTTAGTGATACCTCTAGGATATGATAGTGTACAATAGTCACATTACTCCACACATACTAGTAGTTGTAACATCAAAGTGCCTTAAAACAAGAAGACAAAAGTAAGGCAAGCTCATAAGTTAAATTGTCAAATAAACTAAAATAAAAATGCAAATAAAGTAAAATAAATTAAATCATAGAAGAACTGGAGATCAAATAGCAATCATTACATCATCCTGATTTTATCCAAGGACATGTCCTTGAGACAAAAGGACTATCTCAACATTAAATGGCTAATTAGCCCAAAGTAACAAAACATTGTTGGCTTGTAAGAAAAAATATTCAACACATAAATAAATAATCCAACAATCTCTTAGAAACTGCACGTTACAATCACCATGTGACCTTACAATAAGACAACCTTAGGGGAGGAGGGGATTTTGGTGGACTTAATACTACCAAAATAGATAAATCATACAATGGTCTCAAATGACATAAGATAATAGCATGAAATATCATGGTGGTCTCAAACCACATAGAATAATATGGTGGTCTCAACCACATGAGATAATATGGTGGTCTTAAAACACATAAAAATCAATGAAAAATCACCATGTCATAATAACCATGTCCCACACAACCCAGGACAACATTACTATTAGTGTAGGTTTTTATTTCGTAGTTGGGTTATTTATTTTTCTCTATATTCCTAGGTTTTTCCTACAATTCTATTAATCTCACTTTGGTTAATAAAGCATGTCTTATTAGGTGAGTGGTTGCGAGGTGTCACCTTCCTACATGTGAGCATCCATTAGCTATCTTGGGAAGATACTTTGCTATCTTTAGTCCGATAGATGGTTGCTCCTCATTGGTTAGTGTTGCCACCTCGTCCCTCTCCCTGGTCTATATAAGCATGCTACCTGGCTTGTATTTTGCATCTTTTTATTTTTGCATCCTCTTAATGCTATTTTTTTTCTAGTATTTGCATTACTCTCTTGGAGACTAACTCTATGTTGTTATTTTGATTTCGTATCATTTGCATGCATAGTTTAGATATCTATTATTTGCATTAGTTTTCTGGGTTAATAATTTTTTTAGATTCTAACATGGTATCAGAGCCTTGGTATGTGCAAAAATAGATCTTAGTTTCCTTATTTGAGAGGTTTGGGGGGGGGGCTAATAAATCTTCTTACAGTTTTTCAAAAAACCTAGTATGCTCTTTTCTTGCATCTTCGGATGATCTTGAGAATCAAAAAAGTTTAACAGAAATTTTTTTAATCTCTGGGGTTTGCACATGTGTTTTATGAAATCTAGGTGATTGCAGTGTTTGTAGTTATACTAGCAGCATTTCTGGCTATTTCAATGCATCCAGGAGGCTTAAGAAAGTCAGATTTGGCTTTCAATTCACCGAAATTGGAGATCGTCATACACAGTTGCAAAACCAAGGTTTCAAGCTCAAATATGACAACCAACTTGCATATTTGGTGTTTTCAATCAATATTGCAGGTTCCAGCATACCTTGGCTTGTCTTAGGTAGCTGATTCAACCTTTGCATGTCATTTTTTGGTTGCTAGGGTCATTTTTTGTTGCTAAAGGCATCATGTTTACATTAGAACCACATCTTTTGTACATTAACAAGAAAAATGCTTTCTGCGTTTTGTTCACAGCACGGAAAAACCATCTGGGTATCTTTCAGTTTTTACATGCAATCTGTATATTTTGCATAATCAAACTCAGAAAGCTACAATAGTACCCCTCTCCATTGGCAGTTGTAGTTTTGAAGGTAGTTTTCAAATGCTGTGTTCTTGCTCATACGAACTCTGTTTCACACAATTTTTTTATTTTGGCTATTTTTTCGTGCTCTATGCACTACTACATCATTTTTTGATTTTGATGCAGAGATTTTTTAGAAATTATAGATTCTCAGTTGTGACACTACATAGTTCTTGTTTTGGGAACTTTGGAGGATCATAAATTTCACATACAACCTCATATCGAGGTGATTCTTGTTTTTAAAGTGCATGATTTTTCAAGTAGATCACAGTGGTGCTATTTATTTTCTTAGGTATTGTGCCAAAGTTGTATTTTCAGCATATGCTCTTCGAGAGGGTTTTGTAATGCATTGAAATCAAGACCACTTAGTATTTCTTGCTAGTGGTAGTTGTAAATAGACTAATATAAAGTGTCAAATCATATTTTCTTGGGGGGGTTCTTTTATTGAGTGAAAAGGAGGGGGGTTGTCCTGGTTGTGTTCTCTTCTTTTTAGCATTTCTTCTCTGCATTTCTTCATCATGGATCAAACAAATGTGCCCATCCTAACTCCATACAATTACTTTGAGTGGAAATCACACATGATAATTCACTTAAGGAAAGTTGGATTAAATAGGGTAACTATGGGACTTGAAACTGAACCTGCTAAAGATGAAGATAAGCCTAAGTGGTTTAACAAATGTGATGAGGCATATGGAACATTGTGTTTGTCTGTTTCTCCTGATTTGCTCTTTCACATTGAGTCTTTGAATACACCAAATGAAATTTGGACAAAGCTAGAAACACTATTTGGCAAACAAGATTCAATGAGGGGTCATATGTTGGAAAATGAACTAATTAGTTTAAGTCCAGGCAATTTCAACACAATCCAGAATTTCTTCACTAAATTAAAATCACTAAGGCTGCAGTTAAAACAATGTGGAATTGAAAAAAAAGATGAACAACTGATTCTTAGTATTCTCTTTAAGCTAAGTTCGGAATATTCTGTGTTTGTTTCTACCTTCTATACTACTAAGGGTGCACTTGGTACTCAATTCACCATGCCATCTTTATATGATTTTGCTGTCAATCTCACTCGGGAACAGGACAAGCTAATCTAGATGGGCACTCTTAAGTTTTCTAAGTCACATGCCTTGGTTGGCAACCAAGGCACAAAAGAATAGAAAGGACAAAGTAGTAACAACAATAGTAAGGATATGAAACATAAGAATAGCAAGGAGAAGAAAGATCAGATAATGGTTGCTTCAAAAGCAACTAATAAGACCTAATCTTCCAAGGGCAACAAGCCTAAGAAAATAAGGGTCCAACGTGCCTATTTTAAAAGACTCGGTCATGATGAACATAAATGTCTAAAGAAACAAATTGATCACTTGACACACATTCTTGAGAAGAATAATATCAGTGTTCCTGAGTCTATCAAATAGAGTTCTAATGAGGGGTCTAACAAGGTAAAAGAAAACAACAAGGGGAAAGGAAAGGGCAAGGCCCTTGTTGTAGTTGCTTCTTCACCATCCACTTAGATTCTTGATTTAGGTGCTTTGCACCACATGGCTTCATCTAAGGAAGAACTTGCATCTTTGGAGCCATGTACTATGCTTTCTATTTTGATGGGTGATGACACTCCTATTGAGGTGTGTGGGAGAGGGTCTGTTGATGTGGGGGATGGCACATTCCGTGATGTTCTTTGTGTTCCCTCATTACCAAATAATCTCCTATCGGTATACCAGATCACTCACACAGGTTTAGGCAAGCGGGTTGAGTTCACTCCTGATTTAGTGGAGATTCATGAGTTGCACAATGGTTCTATAGTTACAGTTGGGAGAGCAGATCATTAGTCACGGCTCTATCTATTTTCTCACTTTGTTCCTAATCCTTGTTTGACTATTTTTCTCAATCATTCTAATGATGTGAGTAGATTATGGTATGAGCGGTTTGGCCATCTAAACTTCTGCTACTTGCAGCAGCTCAACCAACAGAGTATGGTCATAGGCTTGCCTTCAATTCAGTTTTCATGTGGTGTTTGCCAAGGTCGCATTCTTGGTAAGCATCCTAAGGAAAAGTTTGACAAAGGTTAGGCATGGAGAGCTTCACAGATACTAGAGTTAGTTCACAGTGATTTGGCTGGTCCATTTCAGCATCCTTCTTTTAGCAGGGCCCGATATGTCCTCACATTCATTGATGAATTTTCTCGATATACTTGGGTGTACTTTCTCAAATATAATTCAGAGGTATTTGATCATTTTTAGGACTTCAAAACTTTTGTAGAGAAGCAATCCGGGAAAGCCATAAAATTTTTGCGCACTGACAATGGTGGTGAGTATGTGAACCATCAGTTTGAGAAGTTTTGCACTTCAAAGGGGATTGATTTACAACATTTAGTTCCATACAACCCTCAGTAGAATGGTGTTGCAGAACAAAAGAATAGGTCCTTAAAGGAAATGATGAACTGCATGATTCACTCCAGATCACTTGCACCACAGTATTGGGCAAAAGCCATTAACTGTACTTATTATATCTAGAACCATGTTCCTCACCAAGCCTTGAAGGGAGTCACTCCTTTTTAAGCTTGGAGCAGTTGGAAACCATCAGTTAAGTACTTTCAAGTTTTTGGTTCTCCTACGTGGGCCCACATTCCTGCAAAGAAATGCAAGGCCTTAGATCCATAGAGTAGACCTTGCATATTTGTAGGTTATCCTGATGGTGTGAAGGGTTATCAGTTGCTCCACCCTACTACACTTGAGTTGTTCATTGAGAGGAGTGTTCAGTTTGAGGAGGGCTCTTTGAGCTCACTTTCTATCACATCTCCAACTCCTACTTTGACATTGGAGCCACTTGGGATACATGACAGATCTTCTGATGAGTCAGATTCACCTGAGTAGTCTTCTACCTCCACTTCCGATGCAGAGAGTGATTCAGAGGACTCACCTCCTTCCTCTTCTAGTCATCATTCAGAGGTTGATGATTCTCCTCCAGATTATCCATCTTCCAGTCCACTTTGGGCTAGACAGACCTTACAGTCTGTAAGTGATTGGGTTTGGGATCCATCAGTCACCAGGCAGACTTGTTCATAGTTCCAGGATACTCGACATGTCTTCATTGCTACTACCTCATATCCACAGTCTTTTCATGAGGCTTTTGGTATTCCTGAGTGGGATACAGCTATGCAGGAGGAGTATAGTTCCTTGATGAGGAACCACACTTGGGATCTTGTCCCTCTTCCTAAGGGAAGAAAACTTGTTCGATGTAAGTGGATCTATTAGACAAAATTTTCAGCAGATGGGTTGGATGACAAGCATAAGGCTCGCTTGGTCACCAAAGGATTCTCCCAGGTTCCTAGGATTGACTACTCTCAAACTTTTGTGCTAGTTTCCTAAATGAATTCCGTCTGACTTGTTTTTGCCATTGCTATAGCTAATCGTTGGGAAGTACACCAAATGAATGTGAAGAGTGCTTTTCTTCATGGTGACCTTTAGGAGGAGATCTACATGGAGTAGCCACATGGATTCATTCAGGATTCTTCACTTGTGTGCCATCTTTAGAAGTCTCTCTATGGCCTCAAACAAGCTCCTCGGGCCTAGTATGCCAAGATGAACTCCTTCCTTCTATCAGTTGGGTTCACTCAGTGTCATTATGATCCCAATGTCTACATTCTGTAGTAGGATGATTCACTCCTATTTCTAGTTCTATATGCTGATGACTTGCTAATCACAGGGAGTTCTTCATCCACCATTGGGGCTATCAAAACTACCCTTCATGACAGGTTTTTGATGACAAACTTGGGCTTGTTACATTACTTTCTTAGGATTGAGATCTTTTAGTCTTCTTCTGGGATCACCATCACATAGTCCAAGTATTCTCTAGATTTGCTCTCAAGGTTTCATATGGCTGACTATAAGCCTACTCCAACTCCCTTTCTTTCTGGAGTCAAACTTGAGGCTCAATGTTCTTCTACGCTTGTTGATGGCACTTTATACCAACAGCTTGTTGGAAGTCTCATTTATCTGACTCATACAAGACCCAACATTTCATATGCTGTAGGCATGGTCTCTTGATTCATGCAGGAGCCTCATGAGCTACACTAGAAAGTAGCCAAGCGGATCCTTCACTACATTCAGGGTACTCACAATTTTTGGATTCACTATGTAGCGGGTATTAAGCTTGACTTGGTGGGCTACACAGATTTAGATTAGGAGGGCAATTCTTAGGATCACAAGTCTACTTCAGGTTACAACTTCTCACTTGGTTTAGGTCCTGTTTGTTGGTTGAGAAAGAAGTAGTCTACTATTGCTCTATCTTCTACTGAGACTGAGTATCGAGGGGCTATGAATGCCACCACTAAGTCCATTTAGCTTCAAAATCTTCTCACTGAGTTTGGTATCCAGAGATCAGATGGCCATCAGTCATATTTTGTGACAACTAGAGTGCCATTTAGATCTCATGGAATTGGGTCCATCATTAGCGGACCAAACACATAGAGGTCCACATGCACTACATCTGAGATCTCATCCATGGCCAAGTCATCGACCTTCGCTATTGTTTGACTTCTGAGCAGGTTGTTGATATTTTCATCAAACCCTTCACTGAGAGCAAGTTCCTTCATTTGCGAGCTTTGCTAGGGGTGCGGGATGCTTCATCTTCTATGGGGGCTTCTTCCTCTCACTTGGTGTCCTGACTCTCTCTACTTTAGAGGGGTCTCTTCTCTCTCTAGTTTGGGGGGCTTTTCTCTCTCTTTGGGGGGGAATTTTATGTACATGGGTACCTCATCAGGCTTGATTTTCCGGGACCCATTTCTACATCCACCTAAGCTTCTCTTATGGGGGGTGTTAGTGTAGGTTTTTATTTCTTAGTTAGGTTATTTATTTTTTCCTATATTCCTAGGTTTTTCCTACACTTCTATTAATCTCGCTTAGGTTAATAAAGCATGTCTTATTAGGTGAGTAGTTGCGAGGTGTCACCTTCCTACATGTGAGCATTCATTAGCTATCTTGGGAAGATACTTTTCTATCTTTAGTCCGATATATGGTTGCTCCTCATTGGTCAGTGTTTCCACCTCCTCCCTCTCCCTAGTCTATATAAGCATGCTACCTGGCTTGTATTTTGCATCTTTTGTTTTTGCATTCTCTTAATGCTATTTTGCTTCTAGCATTTGCATTACTCTCTTGGAGACTAACTCTATGTTGCTATTTTGATTTCGTATCATTTGCATACATAGTTTAGATATCTATTATTTGCACTAGTTTTTTGGGTTAATAATCTTTTCAGATTCTAACACTTACAATATATCTATATAGAAAATTCATACAAATAGTAACATGCCCCACACAACCAAGGGCATGCCATCATAAAAGATCCACTAATATATGCCACAAAATGAGTCATCCATAGGATCTGATATCTTTCTCACAAAGTAGAACCCACAAGCTTTTATGGTTGTTATGTACCATGTGTTTGAGATATCATGCATGTAAAAAGTCATCTGTATTTACCCCAAGTAGATAACTGTTGGCAACTTGTGTATTATTTTTGAAGACATTTTCATTGATGGCAACAAGAAAAGGAACAAGGTCAGAATAGAAGTTTTGGTCTAATAAGACTTAGTCATTTTAACTAAGTATTAGTATTACACAAGAGACAATGACAAAGAATGGTTGGCATTGGTCAACAATAGAAGATCATATCATGTGGTTTAGGTATGTTATTCCCAGTCCTCAAATGATCATTTATAAAAAATTTAAGTAATTGATGAGTAACAAAAGTCTATCTTCAAAAAGTCTAAGTCTGGTAGTTCAAAGAACAAAGGAAATCATAACAGAACACTGAACTGAATTGGTTTGCATTCGTCCACTATTGCACATTTTGTTATCTAGTTTTGAGGTGTTGTAAAAATATGTATGAAGTATCTAAATTCAACATTTCAAGTTCTGAGTTCCACCAGAAGGATAGTTATAGGTGCCTAAGTATCACTACTTGGTTTGATAGAACTTGATTGTGATAGAGCATGTGTTCTTGTGGTTCTCATTCTAACGCAAAAGATTATCTTTCTTTTTAGTTCTAGAGATATGATATATGATAGAAGAGTCTCTGATATGGATTTGTGCAAGTCTTGTGGTCCACAATGGAAGATGTAGTTTGGCAGTTGAACTAAACCAGTGACAGTCTATGCTTAAGGTCGACATGACAATATGATGTGTGTGCAGTAAGTTTTGTTGTTTGGAATCTTATTGTAAGTAATTATATGGATGGAGCTGACACATGTGAACATGATTCAAGTGTTCTTTTGATCCATAATGTATTTTGGTGAATGATTTCGGCCAACAAGCTACATAATGCATGACTACATGGTACACTTTATTAGGCTGACCTAATATGAAGATTTTGATTGTTGCGGATATATATATATATATATATATATATATATATATATATATATATATATATATATATATATATATATATATATATATATATATATATCTGTGTGTGTGTGTAACATTGGAAAATGTCCCCCTGGGGCCTTTTCCCTCATAAGATTTATCTCTCAGGTCATTGATTTGTATTTAGGACATCTTGGATCATATTTTGGAATCCCAATGAAAAGATCCCTAAGTTTCATGACAAATGGGACCTAGGGTAATCCCTTGAGCCCAACCCTAACCAAAATAGGGGGCAGGACATGGGCGCTCACACCCTAGTCCTACCTTATTTTGGGTCAGTCCCAAATTTTGAGTGTTGGCTTGTGACCGTTATTTAGGTCCTATGCTGACATGGTAAGTTAGAATTATGAAATTCTTGGCGGGAGTGTTTGTAGTTGTATTTATAAGCATTTTTAGGCATTCATTTGTAAACTAGATGGCTATTATGAACTTTATGCATCCTAAAGGTGAT
The DNA here is from genome assembly GCA_027924645.1 of Cunninghamia lanceolata. Lineage (NCBI taxonomy): Eukaryota > Viridiplantae > Streptophyta > Pinopsida > Cupressales > Cupressaceae > Cunninghamia > Cunninghamia lanceolata. The sequence goes on from BSBN01000892.1 coordinate 3,691,378, forward strand.
TTAAAGCATTCATTGTGTGGTAAGAGAAGCTATTGTGTTGTTTATGTGTTTGTTGTGAGGACCACCCTTTTTACTTTTGTTCTTGTGACTATTTACATTACTGTTATTGATACTTTTTATATTTATGGGATAGTAGTTCCCGGATTTGTCAAACTATTAAAACTTTATTATGATTACGGAAAAACTAATTGGGTGATGTTTGGATAAGTTTACATTTCAGAAAAGTTAATTAGGTGATGATGTAAAATTGTAATATGATTTCATTTATGCTATTTAGAACTATGTCATGGTAATGCGTGTTTTTTAAGTTGTTTCGGCTATGATGATTATATGTGAAACTGATCTCGTAATTTAGTGTGCAGGATTTACTAATCAAACCACAGATTCCGGAGATCATTCTGCACCTTGTTATTGTCATTCCTTGTTAAGTCGATCTGGTTCCACGAGGAACCAAGATCACTCTGTGATTGATGTGGTGTCGTAATGTGGTCTTTCATAAGGTTGAATGGGTGAGGTTACCCTCTTGTAACACTATATTATGATTTGTGTTGTAAAAAGATTGAATTTGAATTTCTTTCTTTTATTTAAATTTTTGAGGCCTTTTCTTGTACTTTACCTTGACCCTAGGTGTCTTGAGTAGGTTAAAGTTGACCCTGGGTTATACCCCATGGGTCCAGGGCCCCATTTGGCATGGGTAACCCTTGAGTAACCTCCTAAAGGTCAGCTTAACTCCCCACTGAAGTTAAGTGACGAAAATTGGGGGTATGGGAGAGATAGGATGGGTTGTACCAACACCCAACCCATCCCTCTTCAATCCCCAAGGTAAGAGATGACTACAAACCCATCCATTATAGAGGGATTGACTTGAAGTCACCCTCACCATTAGTGAGATTCCCCATGAGTTGTGGGGTCATCCATAATGAAGGAAGGAAGAAGAGGCATGGGTCACCTGTCTTTTCCTCCTTTAACTCCTTTTATTTCTCCCATGTGTAAGAGAAATGACATGAGGAGAGGGATAAGGAGGACTCTAGGGATGGGTGAGTGACATAAGCCAACACTCATCCCTTGGGACATAATAGTGGTCTTGGGAAGAGTGAGGAGGTGACAAGTGTCACCTCCCCATTCCTCTAAACTGAAAGGATTTGGGTTATTTGAATCCCATTTTGGGATGGGAAGGGAGTTAGTTGAATTTTAGAGAGTTTTATTTTTATTGCAAAAATAAGAAAGTTAGCTTTTGGGAGAGGGAAAGGAAGAGGGAGTTGGTGGCTAAGGTTGGAGAAGATCTCAGTGGAGCTCTACAACAGCTTCATCCTTGAAGGGCTTTGTAAGGTTGGTTTGTTTTACCTTTCTTTGTATATCTGATTGTTGTATGAAAAGTATGTGAAAGTTGTTTATTTGCTGTGTTTTTGTTTTGTTTTTGTGGGAACTGTTATCGGGTTGTTGACAGAGCTTCTCCTACTTGGGAGAAATGCTCATCAAGTTTGGGGTAGGGGAGGAGTGATCCTCCTCGGGTGCATACCTGGGTTCTTCTTTTGGGATGTTGAAAGCCTTGAGGGCATGTATTTGTGATTGGTTCTTTGACTTGAGAGTCAGATACAAATTTCTTGGAAAATTTTGTGATCAAACTTGGTTTGAGGCCAAGAGAAATTGTGTTGGTTATATTATCTGTAAGGGTGACACTCTGGAGTCGAGTGTGTCCACTCTCCTGCCCCTTGCGAAGCTCACTATAGTTGAGTTTTCATGTTGTGTAATTTACCCACGGGTGTTTGTGTGCTTTGGGTTTGTTGTTGTTCCCTGTTGTGAAGTGGAGTGCTTGAATTCCCAGGTGTGAGTATGGTCTCCCTAGCTTGAGGGTGACCCTCTTGTGGGTCTACGAAAGGGAGGAGAGCTAGATGAGTGGTGTTTTCTTCTTTGTTTGTCTTTGATACGCAGGTTTCCTCTTGAAGCTTATGGTTGGAATTGGAGGAGTGCTGTATTTAGGGAGAATGCATTTCATCCTTGCTATAAGGAGAGTTTGGTTCTTTGAGCCTCATCCAGTTTCAGTTCATTATGGAGGGATTTTCTCCCTCTGTAGTTGTAAGAATTATTGTATGGGGAAAGAGAGAAATTCTTCCCTTCAGTATTGTTGTAGTGTATAATTTTTCAATTATATTATACCTGGTGGAGCTAGTGTTAAGAAATGAAACTTGTATTGATTAGACAAACGAATGAAGTTATCTTTAGTATTGAAATTGTTATTGTTTTAGATCAAAAATGATAAATTTTATTTTTAGATTTGTTCGGAAGGAAAGAATGAATTTTAGTTAGTTAGCCTTGTTATAGATTGTAAATTGATTTAATTATTGGAAATAAATATAAATAAAGAAGTAAATATAATTGTATACAATGAGTTGTGGTTTAGCTGTAAACATTCCAGATGTGAGCCCAAGCAATTTGATCTGTATATGAATATATATTAAATTGAATTTAATTTGACTTTACTAAATCTCTGGGTTAACACTATCTGTATCAAGTTAAAAGTTAGAAGATTTCATACTAAGAAAATTATGGATGGTAGTAAAATATAGTTATATTTCATTTTCTACATTTAAAACAAATTTTAGGTCTTAAACAAACGGTGATTTTAAATGTCTGTTAGATAAAATTAAAATTTGTTCTCTGTATTTGAAATGCTCGTCTATTAATTGAAAATGTGATTACAAGATAAAATAGTTAATTTGTTTTCATTTCTCTAAGTCTATAAAGTTATCTGTGAAGGAAAACTATTAATAAGATTATTAAATAGAATTATATTTAAAAGGCTTAATCATCTAATTCTCTGTATTTTCTTTTGTTATTTCTCTGTGAAGGGAATATGACAAAGAGTAAGTGTGGGATATATATACATATATATATATATATATATATATATATAAATATATATATAGATTATCATGTTATTAACATAGAATAAATTCTCAGTAAAAGAAATAGATTAAAAAGAAAATAATAAAAAAAGCATTTTCGCTGTGAATGCTGTCACACAACACATATTAAAATTGAAGGAGTGGTGGTGGGAAGGGTTTCAACCTTCCCACCACCATTGTATATCCTCTTGGGTGTGGGGAGGGGCGGAGCCCCCACCCACACCCCACGTAGTGGGATGTGGGTGGGGGCTCCGCCCCTCCCCACACCCCCACCCCCAAACAAACTCCCCGCGGCAGTTAAGCTGTGAAACCCACAGCTCTCCCCTTCACGGCCGCTATGCCACTTTTCCCCGCCCTCCACCATGGGCGTTGACACCTCTGCATCTAGCGTGAGCCTCCTATCCGACACCTCCTCTGTGCGGCTCCCCGTGCTCCCTGTCCACGGCCCCAACGTGGCTCCTGCCACCTCAAACCCATCGCCTCACACTTAGAACACACAAAAAAAAACCCTCCTCCTTGCTCTAGCTGACCCTCCTCCATGGCCGCTGCCATGAGTGTACACTGCAATACAAAAAAAAAGGGTTAGGGCACATTGAAATGGCATAAGGAAATTAGGGCTTTAGCCCTTCAATGAAAATACAATTTTATGGGTTTTGAAAAAGGAATATAAAAGGAAGACATAATATTGTTTATATAAATATAAAAAAATGAAATAATAACAATTGAAATAATAACAACAGTAATAATATTAGAATAAATTAATAAAATAAACTAACAATAGTAATAATAGTAATAGTAATAAAATAGTAATAATAATACTAGTAGTAATAACAACAAGATAAATATATTTTTATATATGTATAAATATAATCCATATATATATGTATATAGATACATACATATATTAATTAGGTGATATAAGTTATCAGAGAGGCCGTTTTCACTTTACAACAATAAGAGAAAATACAATTATAACTTCAAGAGAGCATAAAGAAATATACTTTAATATTCCTGGAAGAGTTTCTCAGAAGTTTCAATAATCAACGCAAAATAGTAACCAGGAAAATGAAGAGGAAAATTAGACGTCTCCTATTATAAAGGACACTGGAAATAAACTTAAAGAAGCCATCACAGACATTCCACGTGTGGCCTTTTTAATTTCAACTGTAGTTAGTAAACGTCCAATGGAGGAAACATGAAAGAGAGAAAGAAGAAGAAAAACTAACATTGGAAAACACAGAGGAGAAAATGCGCGGCATTTTCCACCTGGGATAAGAGAACTAAGTAGATGAACCCTTCCACTAATTTTGCTTAGGAACAAGATTAATTAATACATATGTAGAGGAGAATCCTAGATCAGAGAAAACTAGGAGGCTGAGTCCAGCCAAATAGTAAACCAGCTTGTGTGATCTGGACCATCCAGAAGTTAGGAACAATGTTAAAATAGATACAGTGATAACACTGATTGATGTAGAATATGAAGAAAGGACAGGATAAACATAAAGAAAACGTAGAAATCAAAAGAGAGAGACCAAAATATAAACAAACTAAATTTTAGAGAAATAGTTAAGGTGAGCGCGATAGAAATACAATCAAAATTAAGATCCAGAGAAATGGAAGAGAGGGAAAATGATCTATCTTGTTGAGAATGCTAAGTTTGAAGTAGGAGTATATTTCAGGAAATGAGAAAGAAGGCAGACAAATGTGCTTTGCTGAAAAATGACCCAATAGGGAGATCACGAGTCAGTTTAGTATGAACAAGGCATCGTGGGAAGTTGTTAATCTATCAGGGAACCCGTAAGAAGTATAGTGTTGAGTAATTCCCACTTACGCCGTAAGGCGTTATGCTGTCGAGATCTGTTGAGATTTAGGGTTAGGAACCTTGATAATATAAACCTTGTAGCAATGTTAACGGCATCGTAGAGACCCCCTTGTTGGACTGTGTGCATCTGGATGAACACAATTGTACTTTGTACCCCGCCGACAACTGTAGAGTTTTCACCTTGAGCGTACACCGCTGAGCATGCTTACGCATGTGAGGGGGTTTTTAGGGAAGCGTGAGAAATTTTTTTGATGTTTCGTGTCATAACCACATGACAAATGTGGCTATGACATGTGTGATGAGTGTTGTGACCGCATGGAAAATGTGGGCATGACATTTGTATTTGTAGATTTGAGCAATTATCTCCTTATGGCATGAAGAGCTTCTTCCTTTCATGAGATCTTCACTACAAGGTGACATCATTTGTGTTTTTGAGCATTTATCATTTGGTTTTTGCCTCTACCTCCCAAGGGCATGCATTCTCTATCTGACAACAATGTTTGAAAGACTTGAATGTCTCTCTAGGGCTTGACTGAGGAAAGCTTCTAAACACCACAACACCATCCCAAAGTTTCTATGATTACAATTTACATGTTGAAGATATAGGAAAAGTGGAGTTGTAGGGGGGCATTACAGAGTGTCATATTTGTAGATCAGAGTTGAAAATAGCACCCTGGACTTGAGCACCCGCTCTTTAGTCCTCTGGATTCTGCAATGGAGAAATCTCTGTGATAGCAGGAACAAGTTACAGACTAAGCTTCAAGATCCTAACAAAAAACCTAGGCATTGGACTTGGGTGCCTGCTCCTTAGTCCCTGACTATTTTGCTTCCCAAACTTTGAAAATAGGTGCACATTTATCTATCATTTTACATCTTTCTATCACAATATTTTCAGTAATTTATCAGTTTGCTTCCGTAATTGCATAATTAGGGTTTTGAGGTATAATTGAGCATAATTAGCAATCAAATCACATGAATCCAAGTTTCCCTACATCTCATAGTGACCAAGAGCCTGATACTACATTGTCACTTGACCCAGAGTCCTTGAATGTAAAGGTGAAAGGAGGATAGGCACAAACAAACTAAATAAACCATTTAATCAACCCTATCCAAATTTTATCCTATTACATTTTGGTGAACTCATATTGTTGGACTTGTTTGCACCTTTCTAATTTTTTTGCTTCATATTTTAATTGATTTCATTTATTCATAGTGTCATTCATCTTATTGCATTGGAAAAATTACAAAAAAATTGAAAAATTAGAAAAAATTGAAATAAATTGCATTCTAGGGTTTGCATGTGGCATCAATTAAATTGAATTTTTAAAAAAAATTAAGATTTTTGCATTAGATATGAGATAAATTGTAGAAAATTACAAAAATTAAATCACTTGCATTGCATTTTCATCATAAAATTGCTAGGGTTTTGTTGAAAATTAAGAATTTTGCATATAACCTAGTAATTCCTAAAACTAGGGTTTGTAGGAAAAATCTTGTTTCAGATATTTCTACTCATATTAGGCACTCATTGAATTTTGCATTTGTCTTTCGTGTTGCATTTTAGTGTAAATTTGCATTTAGATCTCAAAAATTTGTATTTTTACATAGAAAATTTTAACAAAAAACTAACATTTTCATCGATTTTGCATTAGATTTGCACTTGGATTTTGCATCTTAGGGATTGGAAATCATTTTCAGATTTGGGAGAAATTAATTTTCATCATACATCAGCTTGTAAAATATTCATATAGCATTTTTCATTAAGATCTCAAACCTAGGGCTTGAAAAACCTTGATTTTCACTAGATTTGACCTTATCGACTCTCTAGATTTGCACTATAGGCATCTTGTGAAGAATATTTTTTCACTAATTAGCTATTATCAGGGTTATTATCTGCTGCCCCCCCTAAAAATCTTCACAACACCTTTTAATTGGGCCCTTGTATTGAAAATTTGGTGAAGAATTGCACATTTTTGCTATATTTGCCCTAGGATTTGACCCAGTTTACACTCCAACTGTGTTGTAAAAGATTTTATGATTCTAGTTGACTAATACCACTGATATTACTTGGTAAACCTCATAAAATTATTTACAACACCTCTTTCATTAGGTCTTGGGATTGAAAAATTGTGAAAAATTGCATATTTTAGGGCATTTTCACTAGGTTTTAACTTGTCGTCATCCTAGATTTGCATGAGTCTCATAACTCACTACCCTAAGAGAAATATCCCTTTAAGAAGAATCATAAGACACATAGGATTTAGTTCTCTTCAAGAAGTTGGTACATTGAACACCTTCTTTACAAATGGAGAGAAACAAATGTTGCAAGTTATTACATCTATCACAAGTATAATGGAAGAGCAAACTTTTCATGATGTTGATGATACTATTGAGGTGATAGGACATGTATCTAATGAGCAAATAGATAAACTTGATAAATACCTAGCTGAATTCTAGGACTATGTGGAATCTGAGAGGATAGCTGAAGAAGCTATACCTGTGATTCACCATGTAAGAGTATTGATAAAAGAGGGACAAGACGGTGTTAATGCAATCCATGGTTTAACACATATTGTACAAACCAATATCATGCCAATGATTGAATATGTAAAAGTGATAAAAACACTTTGTCATCATCTCATACACAATTATCAACACCTATACTGACTACAGGAATATCTACCTTTAAATCAATAATCTTAACAACTGATGCAAATGTTTGTAGTAATGCTACTAATGGTATTGGAGTATCTAATGGCACTAATTACAAAGGTGTGGGATTTAATTAACAGAATATGGTTTCTAAGGGGACCTCTTCTATGAATAATTGCTCTCTACTACAGGAGCTCTTCATCCCACCTATTCCCAACCTCCCATTACATATAGTTATTCTCAACCACCTTCCACCTACCATTATGTCCAACCACCGTTGACCTATTCATAGCCTCTGCCTATCATGTGTTAGACTCAATCACCTCCTCACTTTGGTTCCAATTCCTCACAGTAAACTACATCTCCCAATGATGCCATCCTAAACCAACTTTTGCAGGGCTTGACTTCTTTACAACAAAAGGTAACAAATCTGAAAAATTCTTCGCAGCCCAATATACCAACATATCATGCCCATAATTCCCTTTCCTATGCAATTTTGAGAAATCCTATGCCTAAGAGGTTGGAGACTCCTTGCTTTGAAAAATATGGTGGAAAAGGTGATCCTAATACTCATGTGACAGCATTCACAACTATGTGTAGTGATTTCTATTTTGAAGAGGATTTGTTGGCAAAACTTTTCCTACAATCTCTCAAAGATACTACTTTAGAATGGTTTTTCTCTTTGCCTCTAAATTCAATACACTCCTTTTCATAGTTGATTGATCAATTTTTACAACATTTTCAAGCAAACATTGGACCTCAAGTCTCTTTGATTAATTTATTTCATTGCAAGCAAGGTCCGAAAGAGAAGTGAACTGAGTTTATTAGTCGATACCAAGCTTTATATGCACAAATTCAATATCAGATAAAAGATGAGGATATTCAGAATGTGTTTATCACTAATCTACAACCTAACATCTATGATAAGATCATCTTGATGAAGTATAACTTCTTTCAACAGTTATGTACTACCCTTCACGATTATCAACTTTCATCTAGTTAGTATGAAAACAAAAACTCGTCAACTCAAGTTGGTCAATCCATGGGTGGATCATCACAAAACAACTTTAAGATGAATAATAATAATAGGAGTTTCAACAAGATTAATGGACTGAATACAAATGTGTTTACTATCACTAATTTAAAGAAGGCATCATATCAACCAAGAAAGTTTACTATGATATCTGAGTCTTATCATTCTATCATTAATCAAGTTGTGATTATAGGCCTTACCAAACCCTATATTAGCCTATCTAGCAGAATAAGCAACCTTTCAAAGCTGATCCTTAGGGTGAAAGAAGAAATTACATTCCTCAACCCTTCTAATCTTACAATCCAAATGTTGCCAGCACCTCGAAGGAGATTGTACCCACTCAGAACAACTTATCTCAAGATAGTGACTAGTGTTATCCATGTCACCAACCCCATAATCAAGCTACATGCACAAATGGTGTAAGAAATTAGGCACTTATGGTGTAGAACAGTTATGTAAGTTCAGAAGGTGTCTCTGGTGAAGTTTCAGCTCAGCAAAATAATGCTGATGTGGCCTTAATGAACTGACAAGATTCTGATTTATGCAGTGTAAGTTACCCACAAGGCCTGAATCAATAAAATACACTTGTTCTAGCCAACACAAGGTCAAAACACAGGGTTGCAGATCTTAATCAACAAACTGCAGTGGTACAATAGCATCCTATGAGAGATAAAATTCAGACATTTTCATCACAAGTTCCCCCTGCATCATAGCAAAAAGTACAAATTTTGCAAAGGGATCAAACTATACCAGAAAAAGATCAGTCTAAAGTACAATCACAGCCTTCACAAAGGCAAAATGATGCTGCTGCTATGAAAGAACAGCAAAAGGTAAATCTTGTTTCTTTAAACATAGTAGATCATCTTAAGGAAGGTACAGTGAGTATGTTAGTTATGGATGCATTTTGCATTTTTGACCAAAAGAATTTGCTACAAGAGGCATTGGTTGAACTTTCAATTTCTAACCATTCTAATCAAGAAAAGGGTAAGGTTGTACTTGCCAACAGCTCAAAAATTAAGAGTGGACAACCAACTAATGAGGTAAAGGCTCCTCTTTTATACCTAAGTCTAATTATTGGTGACAAGCTCATTCATAACTATATGATAGATTCTGGAGCAAGTAGTTCAGTCATGCCTAAGAGTCTAGCCGATTCATTAGGATTAGTCTATGAACCCCTTTCGAAGGGAGTGGTCTAGTTAGATGGATCAACACTTAATAATGCATGGATAATTAGAAATTTGCCACTTACACTGCATGCCTGTCCTGATTTTGTTATCCATCAGGACATTTATATCATTGATCTGCCACCTAGTTTTGCATTATTCCTTTTTAAGGAGTTTACTGCCAAATTGGGTGGGTTTTTATCTTTCGATTGGTCCCACTTGTTTTTTAGAACAAGATATGGTACGAAAGTAACCATACAATCTGAACCACTTGCAAAGGATCATGTTGAGCCCTATGTCCCTAGCCCAATAAACGCTAACCTCTACATCACCCATGGGCAGCAAGATCAATCCATGAGCCCAGATCCCAGTGCACCTATAGAAGATATAAATTTAGATGACTGTGTAGCTGAAGATCACGAAGAAGACCCTTTCCATCATAGTGATGAGGTAGGACTAGGCATTTATATGATACATGAACCTAATGCAGTGATTCCTAATCTAATTAAGGACCAACGTCAGTTGGAACAACAAGAAACAAAACTTTGGAAGCTATACTTTGATAGGTTAAGAAACAAAATAGGAGCTGGAGGAGGGACAATGTTGATTTCTCCTAAAGGAGACAAATACTATGTAGCATTAAGGTTCTTTTTCAGCTGTACAAATAATGTGGCTGAGTATGAGGCCATCATTCATGGTTTAGAATGGGCTCAGAAAAGAGGTATAAAATGTTTACTGATTCGGAGTTGATTGTAAACCAAGTTAGGAATCTGAATGTTACTAAAAATGATATGCTCAAAAAGTACAAGTATAGAGTGTGGGATTCAATTGAATTTTTTGATTCTTTTAATCTATTTTTGATTCCCATAAACCAAAATAAGTATGCAGATAAGCTTGTAGCTTTAGGATCTCAGTTCGAGATTCTTGATCAGATTCATAGAATTAAAGTACAACCATATGTCAAGGTAGTTTTTAGACCTTTTGTACCTAACAATAGTGTTTCCTAGCAAGTATCTGACAGCGATGAGTAAATCTTAAGTTTTTTGAGTGCAGGAGCTGAATTTGTAGCTAATAATCAACATAAATACTAGCAGCAATTTGAGGATTAGATTGTACAGTTGAAATCTAACAAGTTGTCCAAGGGACTAATCACACTAGAATCAGTGTTTAATTCAGATGATCAGTTCAGAAAAGACAAGTGCAATATGACTGTGAAACAAGAGCACTATAAGGCAGTGGAGATATTCAAGGATAAACAGATGAAATTGGGAAAGGTATGTACTAAAGAAGAGTAGTTGTCTTTTGTTCAGTTATGTCAAGAATTTTCTGATGTTTTTGCATGGGAATATAAATACTTAAGGGGGTTTGATCCTAGTTTAGCCTAGTATACCATTGAATTAGAGCCTAATCCTAGTCCTGTTAGGCAGAAACAAAGACCCCTTAATCCAAAACTTGAGCATTTAATGAAAGCTGAGTTAAAAAAGTTGATTGACAGAAGATAACATTCCCAATCAAACATACATCCTGAGTCTCCAATTTAGTGCCATTCAGAAAAAAGAATAGAGAAATTGACTTTGCATTGATTTTTGTGATTTGAATCAAGCTTCATTGAAAGACTGCTACCCTCTTCCTTCAATGGAACAAATATTGCAAATTGTTTCTAGTTTTGATAGATATTCCTTGTTAGATGGTTACTTAATTTACAACCAGATCCTGGTGAAGGAAGAAGACCAATATAAAACTGCATTCACAACTAAGTGGGGTACCATGGCATACATGAAGATGTCTTTCAGTTTGTCCAATGCAGGGGCAACCTTCCAGAGGGCAATGGATATGGCCTTCCATGGCCTTATGAATAAAATAGTGCTGGTGTATTTAGATGACATAATAGTTTTTTCAAAAGATTCTTATGATCACTTTGACCACTTGAAGTAGATTTTTCAAAGGTGCAGAGAGTTTGGAGTTTCATTGAACCTAAAAAAGTGCATATTTTTATTTCATGAAGGTAAACTTCTTGGCCATATTGTTTCAAAGCAAGGTATTTATTGACCCTAAGAGAGTTTTAGCTATTCTAGATTTACCACTACCTACACATAAGAAAGGCTTGTAGAGCTTTCTTGGTAGGATTAATTTTGTGAGAAGATTTATTCCAAACATCGCAACTTTATTACAACCCCTCACTACCATGCTAAAGAAGAACATACCTTTCAGTTGGACTAACGAAGGAAAGAGAAGCTTCAAGTAGATCAAAGAAGCTCTCACAGCTGCCCCTACCCTCATTAATCCTAATTATGAGAGGGATTTTATTTTATATTCTTTTGGAGGTACATATACCATTTCAACAATGTTATGCCAGCAAAATGATGAAGGCTTGGAGTAGCTAGTAGCATTTTTCAGCCAGGTACTACATGACTATGAGGTAAAGTATTCTTTTGTTGAGAAGCATGTTTTTGATGTTGTTAGAAGCCTCAAGAAATTTCTACACATGCTGTCTAATAACAGAATTCACTTAATGGTTGCTCCCCCTACTCTTAAGACTTTTTTACTTAACAGAGATATAAATGATAAGAGGGTTGATTGGATAACCAAGGTTATGGAGGTTCATGTTGATATAAAGCTGACTAAGCTGATTTAGGGAAAGGGCTTGTGTGAGAAGCTTACTAAAAGTGAAGAGCACAATCAAGAACATGAAGAGAACATGGAAATAGTACTGAATAATAGTGTACCAGCCATTGTACTATCTGTAGACTGGTCAATGCCTTGAAGGTTGGGATAGGGCAGGAAGAGAGTATTTCAAGTTACAAGCTACACCTTATGATATCATTGATGGTATTTTATATAGGAGAGATTTTAATGGTTTATTTTTGAGATGTATTGAACCAGATCAAGTTGATAGACTATTAGGAGAGTTTCACAATGGACCTTCAGAAGGCCAATTTATAGCTAGGACAACTACCTTAAAAATTATGCAGGCTAGTTATTACTGGCCTGACTTGTTTAAATATGCATTTGCTTTAGTAAGAAGATGTGAAAAATGCTCATTATTTGTAGGTAAGAAAAGGTTTGCAGCCTTACCTCTACATCCTATCAAAGTTGAACAACCATTTGCAAAATGGGGTCTTGATTTTATAGGACCAATAAACCTACCTTCAAGTGCAAGCCACAAGTGGATTTTGACTACTAAAGACTATTTTACCATGTGGACTGAAGTTGTTGCTTTGAAAGAAGAAAATGAATCTGTTATTTTAAGTTTCTATCAAGATTTGGTATTAAGGTTTGGTACACCAAATTCAATTATATCTGACAATGGTATGGCTTTTATTAGTTTGAGAATTTCAAATTGGTCTATCAAAAATAACATCTTTTTGAATACTTCTTCTAACTACATAGGGTAATGGGGATACTGAATCCACCAATAAGAATCTGATAAGAATCATCAAGAAGACTATTGAAGAGAACTAGAGAGCATGGCACAAGAAGTTGAAGTTAGCTCTTTGGGATAATAGAATTACACCCAAGAGAGTGACTTGTTGTTCTCCATATGTGCTTACTTATGGTAAGGAGGCTAGATTGTTTGTTTCAATTGAATTACCAACATTGACTTTCATTAAAGAACTTGAGCTTGTAAAGGAACAATCTTTAGTAGTCAGGCTAGCTCAGCTTATGGAATTAGAAGAAACCAAGAAAGAAGCCTTGAGGAAGCTTGATATACAATAAGATTACATGAAGAATTCCTTTGATAGAAAGACAAGTCTGAGAAGCTTCATTGTTGGTGATTTGGTTTTCAAATGGAATGAACTGAGAAGAAGACCTAGAAAGCATTCCATGTTTGATGCAATATGGGATGGGCCTTATGTAATCACATAGTGCAAAGAAAACAATGCATTTCAGCTATCCAAGTCAAGAGGTGCTATCTATCCCAGTAAATGGGACCCACCTCAAACATTTCTTCTAAGGATAAGTACTACCTTTGTATCATAGTAGAGTAGTGTTGTAGTTAATAAGTGCTTCATGGAAATTTGCTTTCAATAATTTTGTTTTCCTAAGTGTTGCTGCACAAGTTTTTTTTGGCCACTAGGGCCTTTTAGTTTTCCTTCACTTGGTTTAGTTTAGTTTTTTGTTACTATTTGGACTGGTTGGAGAGCTAAATTTTAGTGTTTTCTGAGTTTGAGAAGAACATAGTATGACTCAATGCCTAATGGATATTCAAGGAAACTAATTTGATGCTTAGAAGGCAAGCATATAGCAAAAGTCACTAGAAATGTTACCATTTTTCACTTACAACTCAAAGTAGTGGAGCTGGTAGAAAAAAATTATTTTTAGAGTGAAGGTTAATATTTTCTGTTGTGAGTTATTTACATAGTTGGAATGTTCAGTGATATTGCAGTTCAATTTTTCAAACAAAAGAAAGGAATTTCTAATCATCATTCATTTGCAGAAGGAGATAAGTGAATGTTCAGTGATATTGCAGTTTAGTTTTTCAAACAAAAGAAAGGAATTTATGATCATCATTCATTTTTAGAAGGAGATAAGTTGTTTCATTTCACTACCACGTTTATTTTGTTACAAATGAAGTACATAAAAGAAATAAACATTGCATTGAGTGAAAAGAGGATAGATCAAATGTCCCACACAAGCCGTGCTAATAGCTGAACAAATGCAAACATAGGAAAGATACTATGCATCTAAAGATAGAGGAGAGAAATTCATAACCATCATTGCCTTTAGGGTCTTCAGTCTCCAAGGTTGCTTTCTGTCCTTACTTTTGATTTCCAATAAGAATCTACAAAAAATGGAAAAGGTCCTGTTAGAGCTCCTGTTATGAGTTCTCAATGTGTCTATTAGAAGAGGCATTAATCATTGCCTATAATGCACTGATCAGATGAATATCACTCACATTCAAGAGGAATTGAAAGAGAAACAATCATTGAACTTCATTGTTTTAATCTAATCTATTTGTTTCATGTGTAGGTATAGGTGAAATTACGTTGTTTTTTAAGACATTTCAGTATGTGGTGTAAAATGGGCTCCCACAAGGGTAGAGCCCAACATGATGCCCCTGAGTCTCAAGGGGGATGGAATAAGAGTACTCATACTATGCAAAAAGGACATTTCAACTGATAGAGTAATTAGCAAAGTAAAAGTTTAATGATCATCCATGATTCTCAATTTGGGGTCTGAAGTAAGAACCATAAATGAACAATGAACTCCTTCTACGCTAATCAAAAGGAGTGGAACTGAATGAAAGGTATTTAGAAACTTTTGAATATTTATCTTTTTCTATTACAAATCATATATTATTTATAATCTTGATATTGGAACAGCCATGTGTATAATGAAGTATACAGAAAGGCATGACTAATGCCACAATAGTAGAATTGCATGACACAACTGTAAGAGAGTGTCTGAGAACAAATTTGAAATAGCATAGTAACTAGGAAACAAAACATATGCCATGTCATGATTTAAAGTTGATCATTCAAGGTATATATAGAGATCAACTAATCTATACCATCATCCATCAAATTAAGTATATACAATTATACAGTTGTTACAAGTTGCCATAATGATCATTCAAACCATCAATTCGGGACAACACAATCCATAAGATAGGCATAGTTACAAAAGATATTTGCAAAGACAATATTGTCATGCTACAAAAGGTAGAAGTTCCATCATTCAATAGGGTGTGTATATGCTTTTATTTAAAACACCAAGTGCATGGTGCAGGATCATCTCCAGTGATCAAATGATCTATAGCTTTCATCAATGGAGGTTTTCACAACTATATGATAGCCAATGAAAAGATACCATGTCATAGTGGAATATGAAACCATATGTAGTGTATGGATAGAAATAGTGGACTGAATCAATACCAAGTATATATGCTATAGATTGAATAACCATATCAAGTATATGCATATCAAAAGGTAAACACAAATATAAGTCATCACAGATTTTCTTTCACATAATTGGGCTGCCTTAGAGAGATATGAAGTATAAGACTGTGTATCTGATGCCAATATGACATGATTGAAGTAAGCACTTCAACTGCCCATAGGATCATCACATATGGGACTTTTCCAAGATATGTTTTTGTGCTTATAAATGCTACAATAAGAGAAAACATATCAAATGATATACAAGAGAACTAAAGAGTATGAATTGCCTATACAGTGAACTAGACTGCAAATGTCAAGTGCTATAGTTGTCAGATGGAGCACAAACATGTATGGTTGTATGGGTTAGAGAATCAAAATACATCTTATCAGTACAAAAGGTGCAGTCCAAGTATGAGACCCATTTCATGCCTCCAGATGTTATGAAGTATCTTTCCTCATGGATGAGCCAACACATCATGGGGTTTTGTTACAAGAAACCATACAAGAAATGAAATTAGAGGTTTGAGACACTTAGGGTAAGGAGAACCATTCAAAATGGCAAGCTATAGCTGCATGGAATGAAGAAGTGTCAGTCACAACCGCAGCCTTCTAAGAAAGATGAACACATAAATGTATGTATATTGTCTTCTTTCTTCATGATTGATAAAACCCATGTGGTTTTTTTATGGAGCCAAACATAGAAGGGTTTTTTTTCATCATCCCAATCAAGGCCATGCTTACTTTTGAAATAACAAGAAATGCATGTAAAGCTGTTGCCATAGAGGAGAAGAAATACTCAAGATATTATAAAGTGAATATGTTTAGAGCCGTGGTCTCATAAGAGTAAACCCTCAGAAAGGAGAATGTTTTAATGTATTTTCTTATACTTAAACATCAAACCCTATTGCTTCCATTCAATATCACAAAAAGCATAGAACCCTAAAAGTTTTGAACCCATGAGAAGATATAGAGATTCGTCAGAATAACTAAGTCATGGCTGTGGCCTCTCAAAGGGAAAAATAGAATTTTTATATATAGAAAGGAAAGAAGTATTATGATATTATTCAAGATTAGAAATAATGATATAGCCGCAGCCTTTCAAGAAAGGAAAATGGAGAGAGTATGGTTCATATTCAAGAGTTTTGTTGCCAAAGGATCATATCCTTTACAAATTGTGGCACATATTTTCCCAAGTCAAAGGTTTTCCTTTTGCAAAATCTAGCTATCTCATACAATATGCAAGTGAAGATACAGGGATTTGAAAGAGAAGATCTTACCTTTATTTCTAAGAAAAAGTATCTACATGAGAATGTGGGTTTCACCCACTTTACTACGCTCAAAATATTTGACAAATTGATCATGACAGCTTGAATACAGAGGGTTTCTACACAAGATAACATAGGACACAAGAAAATGCCTTAGTTGAATCATAGTTACAGAGAAAAGCCAATGATGAACCTCAGAAGTAAAGAAGAATGAATCATATATGTGGCTAAAGGTCCTTTAGCTTTCTTTTAATTGTATAAACTGCATGGAAGCTACTCAAAAATAGTAAATAATGAAAGAGTTTATCTTCAGTTCAAACCCTAACAATGGTGCCTATGGTAGAGGATCACAAGGTGCCCCTTATAAAGAAGCAAAGAGTCATGAAACTGATCAGAGAATAATGCAAAAGGCGCGGCTTAAAAGCCTTTTCATCTTAGGAAATAAAAGAAAAATCAAGAACATGAGTCATAGACACTCTTACCTTTGAAATCTATAAGAAATCTATGGAAGCCATGCTCAGAAATGACAAGAAGTTAGAATCTCAAGGTGAAACCCTAGGGTTTGAAGGCGGCTATAGAGAACCATTTTCTAAAAAATGCAGAAGTCAAAATGAACTCGAAAGAATAGGGCAAATGTGTTTTGTCTTTAGGGTTTCTTTTCACCCTAATTCTATGGTATTTTGGTCACATTCATTTCATTTTTGGAGGTTTCAACTAATTTCCTTTGTGGGATGAAACATATCTTGCTTAATTCCTAAGTCTAAGACTTAGAGTAATGTTGAAAACTAAGGTCCTTATATATTTCATATTAAGGATAGATGCCTTAAGCTCACTTTGATCATTGGAGGAGAAGGTCACCTACCCTTAGAGTCTTGTAGGGCTATTTGAAGGAGGGTAGGCCTTGAAGGCCTTTCATAATATTTTTTGTAAAAACCCCATATTGTAATGTCCTTGATATTTTTATAATTTTTTATAGAAAAATCAACTGATATGTAATGTATACACTTGGTAAAATTATAAGCCTTTTATTTTTTGCAAAAATTAAATCAAATAGGATATGTAATAAAACTACAATCTCATGTAAAGTTTTATTTTAAAGCAATAATTTATAAATTGCTTTAAAATCAAAAGTATTTTTAAGTAGATAAAGGAAGATAAAGGAAATGAAGTCTTTCTTTCTTTATTTTGCTTTCTCCTAGTCAGATATGGATAGGAACTAAGTTTTTTATGAGCACACAAAGTAGATTTTTGGTCAGGTCTACCTTGAGGATCTTTTTGGCAGTTTGCTTTCGTAGTTTGGAGGTGATTTGAAGGCATTATTTTTGGCTTTTCTGAGGAGCTTGAAAATGGTTTGGCATATCTATTTTTAGGGACCTTTTTCTAGCTTTTAGGAGTCATTCTACATGATATAATGCAGAGAGCTAGTTTATTTTGGGGTTCCAATTCCATTAGAGATCAGTTTGGTAGAGTAGATTAGAGATCAAAGTTTAGGATATCAGAGTCTTCCTCTCACACTGAGAGCGTTGTATTCTAGTTCATGTACTCATTATTCCTTCAGTCTATAGAG
Organism: Cunninghamia lanceolata; assembly: GCA_027924645.1. Taxonomy (NCBI): domain Eukaryota; kingdom Viridiplantae; phylum Streptophyta; class Pinopsida; order Cupressales; family Cupressaceae; genus Cunninghamia; species Cunninghamia lanceolata. Next base: position 3,709,668 of record BSBN01000892.1, read on the forward strand.
CAGCAGTTTTCCTTCACTTTTGCCTCTTCTTTTACAAATTTAATTTGATATTGCACTGTGGTAAGTATTTATCCTCTATTTTGTCTTGATTTTGTGATAGTTACATAATTATTTTTCTTGGTTTAGGTTCCATGTCATGTTCTAATTAAATCTTCATGCGAAATATTTTTGAATTAGGTAGAATCAAAGTGTTGTGTAGATTAAGGTTCTATAATTTGATTGTGAGTAAGGTCTGATAGGAGTTTAGTATTAGTGTATTGTCTTAGAGGTTAATTTCAGTTATTGATTTCAGTACACTTCTCTCATCCCTTTTCTCAGACAAATCAATTAGATTAGAAAAATCATAAGGAGAACCAACTCACTCTAGAGATTCACTCTCAATACAGATCACCCACAATCTGAAAGTGTTTCCATGTGTCAACAGATAGCTAAGTCTTTTGTAAGCTTAGCATATGGTGCATATCTGATTGATAACACCTTTTCCTAAACATACTAATAACAATATGTTGGAACAAGGGATAATAGAAGTAGTTGATGATGATTACTTGGAATATGATAACATCATGGGTATGATTCAAGTGGATAAGGAAAAGTTGGATAACCCACCCCATCCATGACGAAATCAAATTAATGCTAAGGTTCCTCCTCCATTATCCTTATATGGATCGGGAGATAACCAAAATGCATCGGAAAAACAAACAGAACAACCGATACTGATGATTGAGATGGTACATGATGATTCCTATTACTATGTTAGATGGCTTCAACAATGAAAACTTGCTAATAATTAGAAAAGCGTAAGATGACTATCAGTAGTTGGAAATAATAGTGGTTCTCTTCCTCATAAGCAACAAAAGGTCTCATTTACACAAGGATTTAAGAAACAAGCATCACACGATAACAAACAAGACTTTCATAAGAATCACTTAAATTGTACTCAACATGATTGAATACCTCTCCAAGAGGTTCGCAAATTTAAAAATATGATACAAAAATCCCATAGGTAGGTATATCTGACCCTTTACCTCTCTCGTGATGTGCTTCCCCTGTGATGTGTTATGTGTTGTTTAGGCCTCCTAGGATGACCCCTAATTCTCTTGTAAGGTCTGGGATACCAGGAGTCCGCATCTGTTGTGACCTTCTTCTATTTGTATCATCATTCTTCTATATTGCCTCTCTCTGATTTCATTGTTGTGTGTTGTGTCTTATAGACATAGCGTTGCAGTCGGTGACTTGGGGGCACCATCCTACATGACTATTCCTAAGACACTTGTTTCTACTCTCTGATTTATTGTTTCCCTTCCTCTAGTGTTTTTATCTAAAGGGCAGATGATGAAAAATATTTATACTAATGCGGACCTAGCATCCCTTTAGCGAGAAATCAAATATTGGACTTAGTTCCTAATATGATGATGGGTTTGTAATATTTTATCCGATGCTTGGCTAGTAGAAGTAATTATGCTTTCTACATAGTGATTTTGATGATCGTTTATCTCACTTACAAACCTTAACAATACTATTGCTATGTGCACTTTGTTTGTCTTTGAATCTTGCATTGGTGGTACTCGATTTAGAGATTTTTGTTATATAGCCCCACGGTTATCCTTGATCTTTGAATTCATGGTATAACCTTGGCTCTTTATGTGATTAATCAAATGCATTGATGTTGTTGTTTATCATGATTTTGGGGATGCTAACATGTTTCTTGCAGGGATGTGTTTGTGGGAACATTTGGCAATCGTAAAGTACATGTCACCTCTGGGAGGCATGGACTTTGTGACAGTCTATGTTCCCTTGTGTGTTTTCTTCCTACCTTAACATACTTAATATCGATGTGTCATATCAACTACCTTAAGGTGGGGGCATATATAAGGTAAGCTGTCTATTGTAGATGTTAGTAATGTGCTTGTCCTCAAGTGTAGTTTAAAGACTGGTGGTGATGAGTCCCTCCTACACTCTGAGTTTATTTGCAATCAATCAATCAATCAATCATCTTAAGTCCCCTGCAGAGGCATGGTGGCATATCTCTTGCAGATAGTGCTCATCCTGTCATTTTCAAAAGTCCCTTGCGAAGGCGGGGAGTGGTTTTGTGACTAACTCAACCTATAAGTGTGTCTTCAGCAATTCTGGTGAAGTCCAATCGTTAGTGTGTGTTTGTAATGTGCTTGAGATGGTGATGAGCCTAGAAATAGGAACACTCCATTGTTTGTCTTGTTAGAGTTGGCTATGATTGGAGCCACCCAGGATCTAGGACTTCATGAAAGCACAAGAGAGATCTAATCAAAGAATAATGATATTCTATCAATGAATGCAAAAGAAGGATGATATTACAATGTACATGATATGCATTGCTTATAAAGACAAGGTGAGAGCTAGAAAGGTGGATTGAAAGGTGGAGATATTCCTACAACATGTGACAATTAGAGGATGATAGCTAATTGCACATATGGAGGATAAGACAACTCACTCTAACTATCAACAACTCAACACACAACTAGACTCAAATAGAAACAACTAGAATACTTACTAAGTCAACTTAACATGTGTGAATTATGTGTGATGTGTGAATATTATTTAACTAGTATATAGTTAAATAAGATGAATTATCCACACAAGGGTAAACCGGTTAGGTGATAACCCTATTGACACCAACATGTCTGCCATGTTTTCTTTATGTCTTCAAAGTGTGTGTGTTTGGTGTACTTTCTTTATTTGGCATGTTTGTTGCCCCATATGTAGTCTAAAGACCAGTGCGATGAGTGCTTCCTACATTTTGCAAGGTTTTGCATGTCTTATGTGTGTGTTGTCCCATATACATAGTTTAAAGACCAGTGCGATGAGTGCTTCCTGCATTATGGGAGGTGTTTTTACTTTCTTGTACTTGCATCTACATTTCATATATACGAGAGAAAGAAAAGAAAAGAAAACATCTTTGTCTTCTATGCATTAACTATCTTCTATGCATTTGTTGCCTTCTCCATGTTTTGTGTGACTGTAACTGTCTTCTCCGTGTTTTGTGTGCATGTCATTGTCTTCAATGTGTCTAGTGTGTCTTCTCCATGCTTGGCATGTTTGCTATTTTTGTTGACTGTAGATTAATGCACGTATTGGCCTTGCATCTATACATACATTAAAGTGGGGCTAAATGTAACATAAAAAAATATCCCCTTGGAGGCTTTTTCCTCATAAGTTTTAGCTCTTGGGTCATTGATTTGCATTTAGGACATATTGCATCATATTTTGTCATCTCGATGAAATGATCCATAAGTTTCATGACAAATGGGACCTAGGGGGATCCCTTGAACCCAACCCTGACCAAAATAAGGGGAGGACTTGGGTACTTGTGCCCTAGTCCTACCCTATTTTGGGTCAGTCCCAAATTTTGAGTGTCATCTTGTGACTGTTATTTAAGTCCTATGCCAACACGGTAAGTTTGAATTATAAAATTCTTGGTGGGAGTGTTTGTAGTTGCATATATAAGCATGTTTAGGCATTCATTTGTAAACTAGATGACTATTGTGAACTTTATGCATCATAAGGGTGATTCAAAGCATTCATTGTGTGGCAAGAGAAGATATTGTGTTGTTCATGTGCTTGTATTTATAGATTTGAGCAATCATCTCCTCATGGAATGAAGAGCTTCTTCCTTGCATGAGATATTCACTACAAGGTGACATTGTTTATGTTTTTTAGCATTTATCACTTGGTTTTTGCTTCTACCTCCCAATGGCACACACTCTCTATCTGGAAATGGTGTTGAAAAGACTTGAATCTCTTTGAGGCTTGACTGAGGCAAGCCTTTAAACATCACAACCCCCTCCCAAAGTTTCTATGATTACAAGTTACAAGTTGAAGATATAGGAAAAGTTGATTTGCAAGAGGACATTACAGAGTGTCAAATTTGTAGATCAGAGTTGAAAATAGCACCCTGGACTTGCATGCTCACTCTTTAGCCCTCCAGATTCCACAATAGAGAAATCTTTGTGACATCAGGAACAAGTTGCAGACTGAGATTCCAGATCCTGACAAAAACCTAGGCATTGGACTTGGGTGCCTACTCCTTAGTCCCTGACTATTCCGCTTCCTGAACTTTGAAAATAGGTGCACATTTATCTATCATTTTACATCTTTCTGTCGCAACATTTTCAGTAATTTATCACTTTACTTCTATAAGTACATAATTAGGGTTTTGAGGTATAATTGAGCATAATTGGCAATCAAATCACACAAATCCATGTTTCCATACATCTCACAGTGACTAAGGGCCTAATAGTACATTTCTACTCGACCCAAAGTCCTTGAATGTGAAGGTGAAAGGAGGACAGGCACAAACAAACTAAACAAACCATCTAATCAACCCTATCCAGATCAAATCTCATGGAATCCGGTCCATCATCAGTAGACCAAACACATTGAGGTCCACGTGCACTACATCCAGGAGCTCATCCATGGCCATGTCATCGACCTTTGCTATTGTCTAACTTCTTAGCAGATTGTTGATATCTTCACCAAACCCTTCATAGAGAGCAAGTTCCTTCATTTGCAAGCTTTGCTGGGGGTGCAGGATGCTTCGTCTTCTAGGGGGCTTCTTCCTCTGACTCAGAGTCCTAACTCTCTCTACTTTGGGGGGTCTCTTCTCTCTCTCTTTGGGGGGAATTTTATGTACATGGGTAGCTCATCAGGCATGATTTGTTGGGACCCATTTCTAAATCCATCTAAGCTTCGCTTAAGGGGGGTGTTAGTGTAGGTTTTTATTTCCTAGATGGGTTATTTATTTTTCCCTTTATTCCTAGGTTTTTCCTACACTTCTATTAATCTCTCTTAGGTTAATAAAACATGCTTAATTAGGTGAGTGGTTATGAGGTGTCACCTTCCTACATGTGAGCATCCATTAGCTTTCATGGGAAGATACTTTGCTATCTTTAGTCCGATAGATGGATGCTCCTCATTGCTTGATGTTGCCACCTTCTCCCTCTCCCTAGTCTATATAAGTATGCTACCTGGCTTGTATTTTGTATCTCTTGCTTTTGCATGCTCTTAATACTATTTTTCTTCTAGCATCTGCATTACTCTCTTGGAGACTAACTCTGTGTTTCTATTTTGATTTCGTATCATTTGCATTCATAGTTTAGATATTTATTCATTTGCACTAGTTTTATGGGTTATTAATCTTTTCAGATTCTAACAAATCTTCTTGGCTCCCACATTGGAAAACTCTAGTTTTTAACTAACATCATCATCCAAGGGTTGATCTCTAAGCTTCTCAAACTTCACATGATCAATTTTGTCCAGCTTAAAGTGAATATAAAACCTAACATCTTCTATATATACCATATACACTAGGACATTTGAGAATGCACCTTCCCTATCAACTACCATTTCTTTGAAAGGGTATTATTATACTTAGGTCTCAGTTTTTTAGTAACATCAACTAGTTGAGGAGTCGCCATCATAGTTTTCTTTGAATTCATAAACTAGGGTTTTAACAAATAATAGTTCTAATAAATACCTTTGTGTTCAATTCCTAGGGTTTCACCTTCAACTTAATTCTTCTCAAATTTGCCAAGTACATTGAATTCCTTCTTCTTTGCTCAGCTCCGGATACAAATTCTTTGTTTTTGAATGTGGTTTGATTGTGCAAATAAAGAGTAAGTACCTTGCAAATTGCCCTAACTTTACATATTTAATGCACCTTCATCAGGTTAGGGGAACTACTACCAGAGTGCTCTATAGATCCACATACTCAAGTCTACTCTACAATCCTCTACATCTTGTGATTTTTCTCTAAAAATTTGGGGAAAAGAAACTATCTTGGGTTGTCAACAACTTCATTAGCTGATTTTACGTGAACTCATCTATATGCTTAGCTTCCATTTGTAGAAGCCAACAAATATTCAAGTGGGGGGGTATAGATATGCACTAGTTATATCCCCCTAACTCCATGCCTTTTCTCAATTAGTAATGAAGTCTTCTGCACTAGGTAGAAGCACCAATTCTCCATTCTCATTATCTTGCTCTATCTTCTTTTTCAATATCTTGGCTATTTCCTTCTTCTTCTAAGTCATAGTTTCCTCTGTCTTCTTGTATTGAACCATTGGTTTCTCATAACCCCTCTTGCAAAATCTTACCTTATGCCCAAAGTTGTTGCATTTGTAGGAAACAACATTATATTCTGAATTCCTACCATTTCTCCTGATTTTAGTTCTACACTCAACAACCCTATGACCAAACTTATTGCATGCATAATAATAGCCATAGAAGGAATGAGAAATTGCAGCATAATGTCTTGTAGGCACAAATAAGTTCTTCCTCATGTAATCATTTCTTCTTGCCTTAGTTCGACAATCAATAGCCTTATGACTAGACTTATTGCAAGAATAACAGTAACTATAAAAGGATTGAGAGAACCTAGGAGTATTAGTTTGTTTAGGAGGAGATATTTTGAACTCTTTCTTTTGATCACTGACCTATATAAAGTCATCATCATCCAACTCCTATTCCTCATCTTTAGTCTCCTTAAAGTCTTCAGTGTAGGGTTCTTCCTTTTTTATTTCAAACATGCCCTTAGGTATATCCATTTTAGAACTCTTACCTTTGTCAAATCTAATACCACTCTATCTTTTAGAGGTCATTGACTACTGATTATCTCATCAATGATGTTGGTGCTATTCTTTAGTTTTAGATCCTTGTCTATCTAATCCTTTGCTTTCTCTAATTCTTTCCTTAGAGAAATAATTTAATCTTCAAGATTGGAGCATACAACTAATTTTCCATTGAGATTAGCATTTAGGCACTCTTCAAACTTCTTACCTTTTTCAACTTCAGCTTTCAATTTGAAAATTGTTTCTTTTGATTATTTGAGCTTAATCTTATATTCTTCATTTTCTTTCATTGCAACATCTAGATCTTCTAGGGCAAAGATGAGTTCTCCTTCATAATCAACTTCACAATCTTCTATATTAAAGGCTATCATATCTTCTTCCGAAGGATTCTTATTATTAAATAGTACTTCAATTCCTATTTGTTTGAATCCGAGATCTACCTTAGTTGTTAGACTACATTCAAGGAACTCTACTCTAATACCAATTGTTGAACACACATAAGTACTGGAAGGAGGGTGGATCAGTACATAATTAAATTATTTTTCTTCCAATAATATTTAAACTAATGAAAGTAATTCAAATATAAAAAACACAAGAACACAGGAGCACACAACCATAAAACCATATGTACGTGGAAAATCCTAGAAGAGAAAAACCAAAGTGAGCAACCTACTTCGACCTACTATCTAAATCTAGCAATTACCAAATTTTTACCTATAGCTCAAATTAGTAGCTCTGAAACAATTTTATGATATTAAGGGTGAAACGTATTTCATACATTTCCATTATGCTTAACCATCTGCATATGAATGTTTTAAATGGAATTTAATTTTTTATTATGCAATGTTTTACAACAGAAAGAAATTACACAAGTTGCATGATATTGTTTTATTTCATTCATTTGCAATGGAAAACATATACAATGTTGTTGTCTCATACATTGAGATCAAAGAAGGTTTAAAATGTCCCACACAACACGTGGGAATGACTAAACTAAGCTAATGCAAACATGAAAAGAAAACTATACATCTAAAGATAAAATAAAGGAAAAGCATATGAAGAGAGTTCATATCCTTCATTGCCTTTGTTACCATTTTTTAACCACAACTCAAAATTGGCAGAGCTGGTGCAACAAATTCATTTTTAGAGTGAAGGTTAACATTGTTCTATTATAAGTTTTTTGCGTAGTTATTGTGTTTCAGAGATATTACAGTTTAGTTGTGTTAATTAAGAAAAGAAAAGTTTTAGATCATTCATTGTAATACAGAACATTCACAGGAGAGATAAATATTTCATTCACTATAATGGTTATTCATTTACAATTGAAATACATAAAAGGATAAGCATTACATTGAAAGAAATAATGACAAATCAAATGTCCCACACAAGCTGTGGGTAATAATTGAACAAATGCAAGTATAAAGAAAATGCTATGCATCTAAGGATAAGAAAGAGAAGGTCATAGCCATCATTGCCTTGAAGGTCTTCAATCTTCGAAGTTGTCTTCTGTTCTTGCTCCTGATCTCGACATGAACCTACAAAATGTGAAAAGGTCATGCTAGAGCTCCAGTTATGAGATCTCTATGTCCTATCAGAAGAGACATAACACTTTGCCTATAATGTATTGACCAATGAACATCATCCACATGCAAGAAGAACTAAGAAAGAAACAATCATGTAACTTCAATGTTTTATTCTAATCTATTTGTTTCATGTGCAAGTACTATGGATAAGTCATGTAGCTGATTGAAGACAAATTAGCATGTGGTATAAAATGAGGCTCCCACAAGGGCTGAGCCTAGCATGCAGCTTCCCCTTAATCTCAAAACAAATAGAATGGAAAAGAAAAGATCATTACTCATATTGTTTCATTGCATGACAAATTGAAGGAATATCAAAGGCAATCAGATGCATTGGTTTCCAGTTCAAGACATATTAATGATTGTAGATCAAGTATTGAAATGAAACCATAAAGATGAACTAAACTAATCTAGGACAATATTTAATGCATAAAATAGCTGTCATCATTGTTTCAATTACTATTGGAGAAATAGAATTCACAAGTATCTCATTTAGCTATCTTTCATGGTATTTGCAGAGACATTAAGAACATCAAGTACATTTCAATCATTTGAATGTCAAAAGCTACCAATGGATAATATCATGCAATAGTACATGATTGTTTTGGTCATGACATAACATTAGAGATAAATATCATTTTATGCATGATTTGAATGAAGTCAAGAGTGCAAGTGGATAGCCACCAAAGAACAACATATGCTTCCATGCCACTTGTATGTTGAAGTAAGGTACATTCATCATATGGAGCAATCACTCATTGAGAATGAGATGGTCTTATATCATAAAGAGACCTAGATAAATAAATAGCAGATAATGGAGCAGCCAAGGAATCAGAGTACCATATATTCTAGTTCATTTATGCATGGTCACATCAATATATCAAATAGTTCTAAAGTAAAGAGACAAGTTGGAACAACAAATGCCAAATGGATCCATAAAAAGATGCTCTAATAAATTATATCTTTCTCATTTTGTGATTATATCAAGACATGTACAATAATCACCTTCCAAATCTGTATGATGAAGGAATGTGATGATTGCTATAGAATAAGGTAATCAACAAAATTTTTCTGTAGTGCCATCATTCATCAAATCATCTACAGGACAACACTAGTTTCTATCTGGACAACCAATAAATGAGAGCAGTTAAATCATGTTTTGCTAGAGCTAGAGTGAAATTGACTGCAATACCAAATGCAATCATTCAATAGTGTTATTATGCTTTTGTTTGAGACATCAAATGTGTGCTACAGGATCATCACCAATGGTCAAATAATATACAGGTGTCATCAATGAAGATTTTCCACAACTCAAACAACCATGAGAGATGTCATACTTTATGTGGTGTATGAAAAGGAACAATGAATTGAATCAACATCACATGTATATGCTACAGGTTAAATAATCATTCTAGGTATGTGCATATAGAAATGGTGTCATCCTCAGAAGATGCAAAGACAAAATGAAAAATAGTAGTTATTTGATATGTTTCATCATGACAACAATGTAAGAAACCCCAATGTCCATATACCTCAGCAGTATTGATGTAATTATATCAGATAAAGGAAAAAAGAGGGTAACTACTGAATACATCAGATACAACATGTGAAATAAAAATAGAACATCATCTACAATGGAGAAAGAATGATACAGAAAGGAAGTGAGAGCTTTCAAATTCATTTCTACAGGAAAAGGTAAAGCCAAACACATTTTGTGCATAGACCCATTTGGGTTTTATTCCAAATTCAAGACTACAAAGGCCACGACCTCTTGAGTAATAACAAATACAAAGGTGAAACATATGTATCTGAGATATAAAAGGGTTGTGTTGAGGTAGAATCCATTTTTTCTTCTTGATTGTTAGAGTCATACAACTTTTATACATTGCTAGATGAGGGTTTCAAGCCATGAAAGGAGAAAACTATATATAGAAGTCATGGCCAGAACGAAATGACAAACAAATGCATAGATATGTTTTGCTAGCCATGACCCCATGGCCTTAGAAACACTTGTATATCAAAAGGAGAAGCTAAGAGTTTTATGGAGGATCATAGTCATGACCATACAGAGTTACAAACATTTCCTCATAATATGTGGAACCCACCTAGGGTTTTTAGAAAAAAAAAACATTATACATGGGTTTTATGCAGATGCAAAATTATAAGGAGTGATTTCAAGCCATGAAAATGTAAAGACTGCATAGAAATACAAAGCTATAGCCATAGTAAAAGTATGTCATTTTTCCTTAAACTTCAAAAAACCCATTTCACTTTCATTGAATAACACAGCGACAAAAGAATAGTAGATCGTGGCCGCAGGTTTCAACCACATAAGCTATAGATGATATGGAAAAATGAAATATACAGTGATAGATAACGATATTACATGTGTATGGAGACAATGCATAATGAGATAGAGCCAAAGACTTTCTTTTTTGCTTCATTTTCCTCTCAAGAATGCAGTAATGACAGCCAGAATACAAAGGAGGAATGACAAGTAAAACATATCCACACAAGTTCATTAGAGACAACACATAGACCATGGCTATAGAAGCCTTTTAACCTCAGAAATTCAAAGAAAATGAAAATAATCAAAGAACAAGAGTTATATTTGCAACAAGAGACCTGTTACCTTTCTTTTCCTGCAAAGATCCATCGAGGTTGAGCACCAAATTGCTAGAAGATGCAGTTTTCATGCTTGAAACCCTAGTGTTTCTTGTTGGTGGTACATAGCCACATTCACAAAATGCTAAAGTGAAAATGACCTCAAAAAGATAGGGCAAGGTTTGTTTTGTCATTAGGGTTACAAGTGAAGCCCTAATAGAATGTTAGAATTTCATGACATTCATTTTTATTTTGGGGCATAAGTTAATACCCTCATGGTATTAGGTGTTCACAACATGATGCCTATCTCCATGGCTTAGAGAGAGGTTAGGCCCATGGCTCCCTCAAAATGTTTAATGACTTAAATCTATTTAAGTCACCTTGAGAATGTGCTTTATGCCTTAGCCCTTGGAGATAGAGATGGAGTTCATACCTTAGGAATAATATGTAAACCTTTCATTTTTGGTATGAGACAAGTCTACATACCTTATATGCTTTAGAGATTGCCAGGTCATATGCAAATTAACTATCAAGCCTTTCATTTTTTAATATATCATATGATCCCCATAATTATTTCTATGATTTTTATGGAAAAATCAAACATTGTAATTGCAATTGGTAAACTTATAAGTCATGGAGATTTTTTTTTCTTGTAAATAAAATCAAATAGGGGATAGAGTAAAATTGCTAGAGTTGTAAAGTTTGTTTTAAAGCAATCATTTATAAATTGCTTTAAAATCAAACTATTTTTAGGTAGTTGGAACTAGAAAAACAAATCAAATATTCCTTTCTTGATTTGTTTTATTTAGAGGCAGATAAAGACAAAAACTGAGATTTCATGGGCAAAGAAAGGTAGATTTTTGGTGGGGTCACATCAGGGAGTCTTTTGGCATCTAGTGTTCATAGCTTGGAATCATTTTGAGATTTTGTATTTTGACTTTTCTAAGGAGCTCGAAAATGGACTTGGAGGTCTATTTTTAGGAGCTTTTTTCCAACTTTCAGAGAGAGATTGATTTCATAGGATATATGTCAAAGATTCACTTCTTCTTTAGTAGTTCCAGTTAGAGTTTTACAGCATAGAGTAGAGATCAGAGTGTGGGGATATCAGAGTCTTCCTCTCACATTGAGAGTGTTGTATTTAGTCTATGTATTCATTATTCCTTCAGATATAGACCAACAATGTTTCCTTCACTTTTTGCCTCACTTTTACAAAAGTGATTTGATATTACACTGTGATAAACATTTATCCTCTATTTTTGTCTTCGTTTTGTGATAGGTTAAGCAGTTTTTTGCTTAATTCAGGTTACATGTCCTGTTTGATTAAACCTTCATGTAAAATATTTATCAATTGGGTAAAATCAAAGTGTTGTGAAGATTAATGCTCCGTGGTTTAATTGTGAATAAGATTTGATAGGAATTTAGTATTGGTGCATCACCTTAGATTTCATTTCAGTTATTTACTTCATTTTACCTCTCTCGTCCCTTTTCCCAGATAAGTCACTACATTAGGAAATATCATAAGATGAACTAGGTCACTCTGGAGATTCTCTCTCGACATAGATCACCCACCATCTAGGAGGGTTTCCATATGTCAACAGGTAGCTAAGTCTTATGTGAGCTTAGTAGGGTGCATATTTGATTGATAACAATTTTTGGCATGCCTGGTGGGACTCTAAAAATGATTTTAGAGAAGTTCTATACCCTCAGAGCTATTGTTCTAGTATATGCAGTAGCATTCCAGCCTTCAGAGGCTTTCATAATATACCTGGTGACTCATTATCTCTAGTCTTGCATGTAGATTAGTGTTATTAGCTTATGAAAACTAGATCCAATTGTAATCCTTTTGAATATTTACAACTGTCCCTGCCAAGAAGAAGAGGTAGATCAGCAAGTGGAATAGTCGATTCAACAAGGAGATCAAAATCAACATCCCCAACTTCAATACGAAGAAGCAAGAGTCTGTTGCTGATAGTACAGATACCCATAATGACTAGGTAGTATGCATTTGCCCCCTACAATGGAGGCAGCCCACTGCAACTTGCTTAACATGATGATATTCTAGTTACAGCCCTCAAAGGACTACCATATTTCACTGGAGAAGATCATACTACAGTGGCTGAGTACATTCATGATGTGGTAACTCTTTGTTCTGTACATAATGTTGACAAGGGTCGTTGGTCATTGGCATTTAGTCATATTTCATTTTGTCAAATCTAGGGTTGTGTCCATGGCTATCTACAATTAGGAATCCTATCTCTAACTAACTCTAATAATCTTTACTAAACAAAGAAATTAATATTACTAATTTATCTGCTATGAAAATGAATTCCAAAAAATATTTAAAAATGAAACTGAACAATGAATTACTAAAGTAAATCTATACTATCCCTTTCAATTGAAACATGCATTTATGTATGAAAATAGTAACTATCTCCTGACATAGAATCTGAAATAACAAAACAATAGTACTAGCCTTCTGCCTTGGTAGTGAGAGTGGGCCCTTACTCCACACCCTTATGGATGAAGACTAAAGTAAAGAGGTAGCAGGAGAAAGTAATGTCACAATTTGTTTTCAGTCCAATTCCATTAGCTTTTGTATTAAGAAAATGTCTATATCAAAATGAGATTACAATAATACTAATTCATTCTCCCTTCTGCTGCTACATTTGTAAGTTTATATCTAATCTAGTGATGAGATATCACTTACCTTAACTACTAGTTCATCTATGAGATAATACAAATCTCTTATTCTACTAACTGCTTAACTATAGAGTAAAAATTCATGTAATTAAAATTGGTTTAGTGGAACAACAGTCTCACTAAAACTGAGTGTTAGTTTCAAATACAACTAGGAAACGAGGCCCCAAAATATAGGTACTTAAATTAGTTTATCAAGAACTCATGCAAAATTAAAAGAAAGATAAACTTCCAACAGTTAACTACGGTCTCCATCCAATTACTTAGGTGTTGATTGAGTAATATTTGGAATACTCCAATTACTACTGGAAGTGTTGACTGGTAGCACGCTGGAAATCTGCATCTATGTTGAGGAGACTCTAGAGATATGATTTATGACCCTCTGTTCTACTCTAAAGATATACTTTTGACTTCAATCCAGCTCTGGAGATGATTCTCCCCCTTTATCTCAAAAATCTCTCCAATCATATTGGAAAATATTCGAGACTAGTGCAGGATCCATCTGTCAGCTCCAGAGTTTATTAGGACCACCTATGGAGATGACCAAAATTGTCTTTGTCCAAACATCTACACCTGTTGATTCAAAAAGAGATAAATTTTGCATATTTCCATTAATTCAGTGCACATTAGTCCCTCAATTAGAAATCATGATTTTAACTAATTCATCTCTTATTAATAATAATTAGAACAATCTTGTTAATCTATTTTGGTGCAGTCATCAAGACAATGGAATTAGAAGGAAGGAAAAAGAGGGGTAAAAAGGTGTATTTCATGGGTGCTACTTGGCACTGATCATCCCCCCGTACTTAAGGATTAGCCAGTCCTCCTGCTTCTCACAATTTGGACTTATTCTAGTGGAATATCCTCTTAGTCAAGTTGTAGTCCTTTGCATAAGTGGTCTAAGTGGTGCGGTCTGTGTTACCATTTTCTCTGTACTAATCAATCTGCTTCATCCATTCCTATAATTTATCATCTTCCATTTGTTCATCCCAGATAGGTAGTGGCTCAATGATGAGAGGGGGTCTGAATCAACCACCTATCCACTCCTATTGGTATTTATCCATCATTTTGGATACTAACTTGGCCTTCCTCATAAACAACCTGAGCTTGGTAGGGGACACCACTTCTCTCATCTTCTGTTCTATAGTTAAAATGTTCCACCTTTTCTTTGCCACTACAAGAACTTGATTAGATGAACTGTTCATGAGGAGACCAAATTCAATGGAACATTCGTACAGATGTTTTAGATATAATGGCAAAATCTTGGTCTTATTGTCTGGGTGGTAGACGTATGTCCTGAATTGGACCTTAAAATCATGGGGATTTGGACATTCTTTTATGATAAAAAGACTCATTTCTGCATCCTTCTTTAGATAAGCCTCCATCCTTTCATTCTAGATCTGATGATTTCTCATCAGTGACATGAATGCCTTGAGTTGGCATTCTCCTACAAAATAGTTGATAATGAAGGTAATATCATCAACATAGAGGCCATGCAAATATAACTTGCACAGAAAAAAAATTCATCATCAAAATTTCTCATGTATGCTTCCATAAACCCTTCCCCTATTTATGTGTCCTCAGTTAAATTAGATGGAACCAAAGATAGTTTTCTCTGCAGGATTCTTTCTTCTAAGAACATATCATAACTTCCACTTGGGGGCTTGCAAGATAGGATCTATGATGAAATGGAAGCTACTTGAAGGACTTGTTCTTCCAAGGTTTGCACTCTTTTTGACATGGCAGTTACTGCCCTCGATAATTGTAGCATGGGCTTAGAAGCCTCATATTCTCTACATCTTCTTTCCTAGTGGAATAGGGCTTTAGGAATATCTATTTTAATTGGGCCTACATATGGATCTATTTGTACCTCTTGTTCCATGGTTTCTCTGGGGCCAATTAACTCTTGAATGTGCTCTTCTTGATCGTCTATTTTATTGTTGGCCCATGTCAATTGTTTGGCTTGCCTTTGCACTTTCTCAACTAGTTCTATAATTATTGTGAGACTATTGTCTCAAGCTTTTGTAAGGTCAGAGATATTTTGTACTGCCTCTACCTCCTTTTCTTTGATGCTTTACGTTACCTCTACCTCTTTTTCCTAAAGTATTTATTGTTTATTCTAGAGCTCTACTTGTAGCCCTTCAATCACCTACTTTTGCCCCATTTCTTTTTCTCCCATGACCTTCTTGAGGTTAGTAATAATTAGGTTCTTTCCCCACAATAATCTTTTCAGATTATTAATTTCCTCTAGCATATGTTGTTCCCTTGAAATCTCAATATCCTCTTGATCAGAGGGATGAGAATAAGTTCATGTTTCCTCTTTTGTTGTTATACATCAGGGTTTTCCATAGTTATTTGTGTATACACCTAAAATTGGCTCGGGTCGAATTAAGTAAATATTTCAATATTTATCTTAATTCTTACTTTCTTCTGTCAATCAAATAAATATTCAAAATTTATTTGATTGTTTCATTATCCCATAATTAAATAAAATCAATTTATTTAATTAAATTCCCTAAATTCTTCTAAAGTCTCACATAATTAAATAATCCTACATTATTTAATTAATCATAAATTCCTCTATCCTAAGTCCTAAATTCCATAAATCCACCTCACCAATCCACCTCATCAATCCACCTCATCTCTTCCACCTCACCATGTTGCACATATAATTAAATATTCTTAATATTTAATTAGCTAATATCCTCCATTTTCCAAAATAAATCTTAAAATCAATTATCCTCCACAAATTGAATATTTTATTCAATGTTCCCCACTCCTATCCTCCAATTGAATAGTTTATTCAATGTTCCCCACTCTCCTTCACCAATTGACTATTTAATTCAATTGTCATAATCCACTGTCTTCCACCATTAAATATTTAATTCAATGTTCCCCACTCCTATCCTCCAATTGAATATTTTATTCAAATGTCATAATCCACTATTTTCAAATAAAAGATTTTTAATTCACCCATTATGAATTAAAGATTCACTTTTATTCCTAGCCATTGATCTCATCTGGTGATCCTCACCCTCCATTTCTTTTTCAAGAAATCTATAAATAGAACCCTCTTCTAAGCCATTTAGAGAGGATTCATTATTGCATCAAATCTATACTCAAAATTCTCACACCATTCCACTCTCTTAGTATCCTCCATTATTGTGTATTGAAGCTCATCTTCAATCACACAAGGTATCAATAGCCATTCTTCCTTTGGCATCTTCAAACAAGCAAGCAAGCTACAAGAGCTTCTGAAGGCTTCAATCAAGATCAAAGCAAGATAGGCAACAATGGAAAATGACAGGTAATAGGTTTTGTAAGTATTTCTACTTCTTTGGTTTGATTCCTCTTTACTTTCAACTTCTATTGTGTTTGGGGTTTTATTGTGTTTCATTCATTTGAATCTAATATTCTCATTCTCTCCCTCACATTTTGGTGCCCACCATGGGGCACTTGCCCCTTTACTAATCCAAAAAGCTAGCTGTTTTAAGTTGCAGGATCGTGCAGGTGAAGAAACAGGTGAAGAACAGGTGTCTGGTAGTAGTTTTGCACATTTACACTACATAGTTGCGTATTTGTCCTCCGTAGCTACGCATTTGATGAAATTGCGCATCTGTTCTCCACAGCTGCATTTTTACACCCCGCAGCTGTGCATACAACCTTATTGCACATTTAAGAAGAACAGTTGCGCATTCATACTCCGCAGCTGCGCATACAACCTTATTGCACATTTAACCAGCACAGTTGCGCATTCACCACAATTGCGCATTCACGCTCCACAGTTGCACATTCATACTTTGCAGTTGCGCATTCACCACACTCGCGCATTCACACTCCAATGTTGCACATCCGCGCTCCTCAGTTGCACATCCATCCTTACTACAGAAACAAAAACCAGTGTTGCGCATATACTTCGTATTGTTGCGCATACGTATAATTTGTGCATTTACCTTGTATTGTTGCGCATACATTCTGTTTCATTGTGCATTTATCATTCTTGTGCATATACCTCGTAGAATTGTGCATTCATCCCATTTCTTTGTGCATTCATTTAATAGATGCATACACTCCCTGTTTCTGCGCATTCAGGCTGCAGTGTTACGCCTCTGTTTCCTATTTTTCTGTTGTATGGTTTCTGATTTTTGGCATGTTGAGCTAACATCGGTTTTGTAGGAGTAAAGGCTGGATTAGCTCATCTAGATATTTTGCTTAGACCATCTAGCCTAACTAGGGGAGAAATAATCAAATGCATTTCATGACAAAACTACACATAGTCCCTAATTAGGAAGGAAGTAATTGGACCAAACTGCTATCTTGCATTGTGGATTTACTTTCTAGTTTAATCACTGCTATCTTCTACAAATAGGAAAAGAACAATGCTATGATTAATCACCTTTCAAAGTTAACAAAGGGGAAAGAACAATGCTATGATTAATCACCTTTCAAAGTTAACAAATGGGAATGAACAATGCTATGATTAATCACTTTTTCAAGTTAACAATCGTGTGAGTGCACAAGTAGCTTAACTCATATAGTTTTTTTACTTTTAACTAGGTTGGATTCACAAGTGTTTTCTATAATTGTGAATGACAATAGGCTTATGCTTTCCTCTTAATTGGGTGATCAAAGTGCCAAACTTGTTATTCTTTTTGTCAAACCTTTAGGGGGGCCTGCCCTTGGATGCACGCTTGTCCAAGTGGGAACGACCCTAAGTGGTAACAGGCTAAAGCCAAGCCCTACCCAGCCACTTAAAATAAATTGTGTTTGGGGTGAAAACCTTGAACAACGAGTGCTGCTGTGTTATACCGACGACCAGGCTCCCCCATAACCCTCATAAGCACAACCCTTTGAGGCTGGGAGACTCCATAACGGAGAGTAGTGCCTCCGCATGTGTAACCACTCGAATGGTTGCCCAAACTAAGAACCAATTGTATAGTAAACCAAAAACACCTATTTGTTGATGGAAAGGGCAGAGCCCTTGAAGCAGCCTTGATTCAAGTGACTTTAAGTAGAGGTAGCAGGGACAATCCTAAGGTTCAGTGTGGGTATGAGCCTAGAGAAACCCAGATCTGGTATGCATGAGAAGTGAGTGTCGTGGAGGGGAGCCGGTGCTACCAGATCCTAGAGCTACATGGTTTTAGTGGCACAGCTAGAGGATTCAACAAATATTGCCCCATCCAGCCTAGGTTGTACTTATCTTTTGAGTCAGAGTAGTCCAAAAAAACACAAAAAAATATATATAAAGATAAAACTCATGAAAAACATTTATGTGTGTGCTGTGCTTTTTTTGCCATAATTGAATATCAACCTCAGCAGAAACACCAAATTTTTCAAAAAACCAAAAACACTGAGAAAAATCCTAAAAAAGATCCAAAAAAGTCAAAACTTCTGAGAAAAATACAAACAAAAGCCAGATTTGCGCATATATACCAACGTTTTGCGCATTTGAACTGACTTGTTGCACATTTGTCCATATTGCGCATATATACTCTATTGTTGTGCATACAAAAACCAGTGTTGCGCATTCATATCAACTTATTGCACATTTACCTCCTGTATTTGCACATTTAAAACAAAGAGCAAAAAAAATCACATCTTCCAAAAAAAGCCAAAATTGTCAATACTTTGCAAAAACTAGTTCAACCTGTTCTAGTTTTAAAACCTGATTAAAGACCCTACAAAATCACCATTTTCACCCTTTTTCGCACCATAGTTGCTTATTCATCCAAAATTTTGCCACTTTCTCCCAAGTTTCCAAACAAGGATATAGTCAAATTCTTCTTGATCAAAATCAAATCTTAAACAAGACCTAGTGAGCCTCCAAGTATCAAGGATTACTTATCCTTCTCTATCAGAACTCCACTAGTGGATGGACGAAGGCTAGTCAACATCAAGTCACAGATTCCTAACATCCTAGCTTTTGACTATTGCTTTCATATATCCCCCTTGTTTGACACCACCTAGATCTAAGAGGAACCTTGCTAAAACCTTGTTCCATCCTCACACCTTGTTCAAAATCTTCCAAGTCTCACCTCATCCCATCCCTTCACCACCTTGCATGGTCTTGACAAGATCACAAAAACAAAAATAGATAGAAATGGCTGAGAGAAACATTTTTGGCAATCATGACAATGACGAAGAACCTTCCATGGAAGAGATCCTCAAAATGCAACATGACACAAGATTTAACCGCCTACTAGATGGAGTACTTGCATAGGACCCTACAAAATTCTTCTTACACCTAGCAAGCCTAGGAGCAAAACTTCCCAAAGATTATGATGTAGAGGCTCTAAGGGAAACTGACGAAGAAAGAAACCCTGAAGGGAGCAGACAAGATGAAGTACCCACAGATAAGAGCAAAGCAACAATTGACTCTTTGGATGCTCTCACTCTGATGAACCAAAAATTCAAAACTCTCCAACAATGAATTTTGGACATAGAAAGGGGAACCTCGACAAAACAGTACACCCTAGAGGATATTTCACCATATCCTTTTGATAGCTCCTTAATCATGATTCCCTTCCCCTCAAGATTTGAGGTCCCTAAATTTGATAAGTATCGAGCGAAGGGCGATCCAAGAGATCATATCAGAGAGTTCAATGCTGCTTGTCTAGAGGTCGCACATAACGACACTTACCTTATGCGACTATTTCCACGAAGCTTGGGAGGACAAGCCATGGATTGGTTCTCTAGACTGCCACCTAGTATTAAGACATTCAATGAACTTGTCAACCAATTTGTCACCCACTTCTCATACAATATTGAAAATGACATCTCAATATTGGATCTCTGTAACACCAAATAGAAAGGAGGAGAATCTTTTGCTGCCTTCTTACATAGATGGAGACAATTGGCAAGCAAGTGCCCACACCAAATAGCAGAGAAACAGATGCTAGAGATGTTTGTCCACAATCTACAAATGGACTTAAGTTACCAGATCCAAATCCAATGTCCTACATCTTTTATCAAGGTCATCAAAATGGGCCTCATCATAGAGAAAGCTCTCATCGTGAAGGACCAAATCAAACTCTACAAAGACTCTCCCAATACCAACAACAACAATGATAAACCTAGGTTTTGGACCAAAAACAAAAACATTGTGAATGACCGGCTAGTAGATGCCAAGAATGTGGCACCTAAACAACTAATGTTTAAGCTATCAACGCCCCAAAACAACCCCACGCAAGATAAAACAACAAATAATCAATCTAGATTCACCAACTTCTGACCAAAAAGAACGTTCACGCCTTTCAATGAACCACTAGAGATAGCTCTACGAAAAGTGCTCACCAGCAATCTCATAACACTCTCCTCAACACGGGAGTATGAGCCAAAGGTCAAACCCCACTGGTGGAACGACAATGATTTCTGCAAATACCATCAAAACAGGGGGCACATGACAAATGATTGTATTACCCTCAAACATACAATCCA
This sequence comes from Cunninghamia lanceolata, assembly GCA_027924645.1. NCBI lineage: Eukaryota > Viridiplantae > Streptophyta > Pinopsida > Cupressales > Cupressaceae > Cunninghamia > Cunninghamia lanceolata. Next base: position 3,730,588 of record BSBN01000892.1, read on the forward strand.
AGACCTGATAGAGTAGAACAAGATATTTGTTAAAGGTCATACCTCCAATAACGACCATCAAGCATTCAAGGATCCTCTTCCCAATTATGAACAAGCAGGATCTTCTAACAGAAAAAATAATGGATCTAACAACGCGAACTACACAAACGTCAGTTACGACTATGTTGTTAACCATATCCAGGAAAGTGGCTCACATATCAATGTGACCACTATAAACAAAGACCCAGAATGTAACGTTACTACTCGTAGTAATAGAGTTACCCTTAGGGGAGCCTCTGCTCCTCTAACCAATCAATACAATATTGTGGATCAACTCCACAAAACACCGACACACATCTCCATGCTAGAACTTCTACATTTGTCTCCTTCTCATAGGTCCATACTCGACAAAGCCTTAGCAGAAGCCTCTGTTCCCATGAACCTAGCTGAGGACCAATTCCAAAACATGGTCGGTAACATCACCTCTCCACACTCCTTATCATTCACTGAGAAGGATGATATGTCTATCACTCAACCACATAATGCCTCCCTTCACATTGAAGCTTTCATACACAAGCATAAGATCAAAAGAGTCCTGATCGATGGAGGGGCTGGTTTGAATATTTGCACACTGAAGCTAGTCCTTGCATTGGGGTTTTTAGAGAAGGCTATAGATCTGAAAAGAAAAATCACCATAAAAGCCTATGATGAGGAAGAACGAACGTCTAAGGGAATTGTTACTCTACCAATTAGAGTGGGCCCCGTAGTGAAAGATGTGGCTTGTCAAGTCCTTGACATGGAGTTAGCATACAACATTCTTCTGGGATGACCATGGATACACGCTTTGAAAATGGTACCTTCTACATACCATCAATGCATCAAGTTCACACATGAAGGACAAGAGATCACCATCCCAGGCGATCCTAACCCCTATCAATACTGCAACTCCATTCAGTCCAAATGGGACGTTGTAATCCCTAACAACCATGCTTCTACATCCTCATCATCTCATGTTGATCTAGCTACACTGGCTTCTTCTTTAGGGGCACCTCCACCTAAACTCCAACTCAAAGATAAAGGTTTGGGAGAATACATGGTATCTCAGTCCCTCTACTTGGTGCAATTACCCCTATCTCCTCGATCCTATGGGAGACCTATCTTAAAAACACCCATAGCAAAGAAGCCAACCAAAGGACCATTTGTGAAATGGGGAAGCCTAGAAGATGAAAGTGATGAAAAAGATGTCCTACAATGGCTGTACAAAGATGAAGCTAGCTCCTCAATGCCACATGATCATCCCACTATACCAACAGAATAGTATGGGCAAGGTTATCAAATACTATAGAAAATGGGATATGAAGGACATAGTCCACTTGGATCAAGAAAGGAGGGCATCACTGAACCCATCCAACCTCATACCTTAATAGCCCGAAACACTATAGGGCTAGGCTACACTAGAGCATCAAGAAACAACAAAAATAAAGAAAAACAAATAGAAGTAGCCACTAACAATATGGTGGAACAAATTCAGAGGATGCAACTGGGGAGTGAAATAGATTCTAATGAATATGAATGGGATAGCCTCTCTGAGCTGTCTTGTGATGAAAAGGATATTGACGTTGTCCACGAGTATGACCCAACCCCTGCGAATGAGAGACAAAGTCTAAGAGCCAGACCGCTAGAGTCTGTTCCGCATAATGACAATAGTGACAATCACGAGGAAAGAATGATACCTCCCTCGATAGATCCCCTACTAGTGAGTACCATCGCAGACTTTGTTCATTCCCTCAACAATTCTATCCTTACTATCAACTCTGTTGAATCCAACCAACCTCATGACCCCTTACCTCTCATACACCCTGAACTTATAGACTGGGACCTTGAAGGCACCACCCCTGAGCTTGATACTTTTGAAAATGATGACGCCATCATAGATTTTCTTGAGCTTAGGGACCATCTACCCGCAGGAGACCACAGGGATGGCTATACTATTGAACTCAATGAGTAGGCCTATTTTGGAGAGAGAGCCAAGCCTTTCAGTCACAAAAACATCCAATTAAAAGAATGATCTAACAGTGAAAACCGCTCCGTGGTAGTGTTAGATCATCAAAAAAGTAAAAATAAAGACACATACAATGGTGAAAACCTCTTTGAGGCACCAAAGGATGGAAGGCTTGACTCCCTCCCCAATCTTACACATCAAAGATCATCGATCTTGATAGAACTGGCGGAAGCAGTCAATGTCAACACAGGAGATAATCCCAGAATGGTTCACATGGCAAAGGCTCTAACCGAGCAAGAAAAACCAACATTCACAGATTTCTTCAGAAGAAAATAGATCAACTTTACATGGACCTACACCAACATGCCAAGACTTGATCCAGATCTCATCATGCATCACTTATCTTTAGCTCCAGGAGCTAAGCTTGTTAAACAAAAGATCAGAAAGATGCACCTGCAGGTGGCTCTCATGGTGAAGGAAGAACTGAAGAAACTGCTAGATGTCGGGTTTATCAAGCCCATAGATTATCCTGAATGGGTTTCAAATATTATACCAGTGGCTAAACCAGATGGTAGGGTTAGAATCTGTAGTGACTTCAGGGACTTAAACAAAGCTTGTCCAAAGGATGATTTTCCCTTACCCAACATCGACATGATCGTAGATCTCATAGCAGGTCATACTATGCTATCACTCATGGACGGTTTCTCAGGGTACAACCAGATAAAGATTACACCAGAAGACTAGCACAAGACTGCATTCACATGTCCTTGGGGCACCTACTATTGGTGCCTCATGCCATTCGGTCTGAAAAATGCTGGGGCCACATACCAAAGAGCCATGACAACGATCTTCCATGATATGATGCATACTATAATGGAAGACTACGTTGATGACATTCTAGCAAAGTCTCTCACAAGAGAAGGGCATCTAGCAGTACTAGACAAGATCTTTAATAGACTGGAACAGTTCAATGTGCGACTTAATAAAAAAAAGTGTGTGTTCAGGGTTACATCAAGAAAACTACTGGGCTACATAGTATCAGCAAATGGTATCGAAGTTGATCCCGCTAAGGTGAAGGCCATAATGGAGATGCCACCTCCTAAAAATTTGACTCAATTGAGATCCCTACAGGGTAAACTACAGTCTATCAGATGGTTCACTTCCCAACTGGCAGATAAGTGCCACCCATTCTCTCATCTACTACATAAAAATGTATCCTTCAAATGGAACGAGTCATGCGAGCAGGCTTTTCAATAGCTAAAGGAATACCTAATGAAACCACTAGTATTAATGCCACCAATTCAAGGCAAGCCTCTGTTACTATATATCTCAGCTACATCAACAGCTTTGGGAGCTCTCCTTGCTCAACATAACTATGATGGAAAAGAGCAAGCTATCTAGTACATTAGTTGAACACTCGTCGGATACGAGTTGCAATACACACCAATAGAAAGAGCATGTCTAGCTGTTGTCTTTGCCTCACAAAAATGGATACACTACATGCTATCACACTCTGTTAAACTGGTGGCAAAGATTGACCCACTGAAATACTTACTCAACAAGGTGGCCTTAACAAGTAGATTATCAAAATGGGTCATGCTTCTCAGTGAGTTTGACATAGAATATGTGGATAGAAAAGCAATAAAAGGACAAGTGCTTGCAGATCAACTAGTAGAGGCACCTTTAACGAATGACAACCCCCTAACCTTTGAATTTCCAGATGAGTCTATCTTCCACGTCAGCATAGCAAACTAGAAAATGTACTTTGATGGCTCCTACACTCAGCAGGATTGGGGGCAGGTATCCTGTTGATCACGCCTAATGGTGATACTATTCCAAAGTCATACAGATTAATGTTCCCTTGCACTAACAATGTAGCAAAATACGAGGCTTTGGTCATCGGTATCAAGCTAGCAGTTGAGTGGAAAATCAAGGAGCTTCAAGTCTATGGTGACTCCCAACTAGTCATCAACCAAGTAAATGATGACTACCAAACAAAGCATGACAAACTGATTCCTTATAAATGCATGGTAGATGACTTCAAGGAGTATTTCATCCAGATATCATTTGAACAGATACCAAGGATTGAGAATAAAGCTGTGGATGCAATGGCTACAATCGCATCTCTTCTCGACATTCCAGGTAATCAAACACGATATGATTTCTTAGTAGAGCCAGTCTCTCATCCTGCTTATGACACTCCAGATTCCCATATCATATGCCACATCGTAGGAACTAATTCCCCTCTCTATGGTAAAATATTTGCCTATCTAAAAGAGAATACACTTCCACCCAACCTCTCCCATAACCAGAAAAGAACCTTTATCTGATAGGCATCCCGATATGCCATTGTTGCTAACACCCTATATCACCGAGGTCTCAATGGTACTCTCCGTAGGTGTCTAGATAGAGAGGAATATCAAACTTCTCTAAGCAAAATACATGATGGAATATGCAGAGCTCACTCTAGTGGCCCTACCTTAGCCAAAAAACTCATATGCATGGGATACTATTGGCCAACAATGGAACAAGACTCCTATCAGTTTGTAAAGAAATGCGCAAAATGCCAAATCTATGGGAACCTGATACATGCGCCAGCGCAAGAGCTACAGCCGTTGACGACGCCTTGGCCTTTCTGTCAGTGGGGACTCGACTTAGTGGGCAAGATCCAGCCTCCTTCCTCAAGCGGCCATAAATTCATTATCACTGCCACGAAGTATTTCACAAAGTGGATTGAAGCCATGCCTCTAGCCAACATCATAGGCAAACAGATTGCCTCGTTCATCCTGAACTATATCATTTGTCGCTATGGTGTCCCTTCGTCCATTATCACGGATAACGGATGACCCTTCAAGAACCAAGATGTCAGGGAACTATGCAACAAATTCCATATACAGCACCGCTTCTCCACTCCTTACTACACACAAGGTAATGGCCAAGCTGAGGCATCTAATAAAACCATTCTGAAAATCCTAAAAAAGATTGTCAATGATGCTGGCCGTGACTGGCATGTCCAACTGAATCCCGCACTGTGGTCCTACCGCACAAGCACCCACACACCCACAGGTGCAACCCCATACTCCCTAGTCTATGGCTCTGAAGCTATCTTGCCCATTGAAGTCGAGATCCCATCATTGCGAGTCTCATTAAAAGGCCTCATATCAAATGAAGAGTACAGAGTCACCAGACTCCAAGAGTTAGAGATGCTCGAAGAGAGAAGGCAACAGGCCTTTAATCACCTAAAAGCATATCAGCAGCGCATGTCCTGAAGCTATAATCACAAAGTAAATCCTCAGATATTCCATGTTGGAGACCTAGTCCTAAGAGAAAATCCAAGAAATTAGCAGGACAGAGAAAAGAAAGGAAATTTTGAACCTAACTGGCTGGGTCCCTATGTAGTCATCACAACTTATGGATCGGGGACATATCAATTGGCTACATCTGAAGGTGAACTGTTCGATGATCCTATCAATAGCATGCACCTTCACAGATTCTATACCTGAAAACCTCGATGTAAGGGAGTCCTAAAAAAATCAAAAAAATTGAAAAAGTGATAAAAAAATAGAACAAAAAATATATATATAGGTACCATGGTAAAAACCTGGCAAACAGGCATCATGTGTACTGTTGGCTACGCATGCACATAAAAGCAAGTGGTGAAAACCTGGTAAACAGGCGCTATTTACGACAAACCACTCCCTCCATCTATGACAACTTCATTTGACTCTTGTCCCCATCACACCGAACTAGTCCCTCCATGGTCCCATTCCTGAACTACGTTGCCTCTGAGCTATCACGTAGGCAAGGCCATTATCAATGCGCCCCCGAGGCTCCGCTGTCCCGTCAGTCCCATATTTGGTCTTTCTATCCAAGTCCACTTCTGCATATTCACCAACACCTAGGTCTTAGGTCCATCAGGGTTCACCCCGAACTACGCTACCTCTATGTCGTCACGTAGGCAAGGCCATTTAGCAATGAGCCCCCGAGGCACTAGGTCAGTCCCTTAGGGTCTGTCTCTCCACATCTGTTGTCATCTCATCCATAATAAATCAATCCTGGTCTAAATTGGGGGCAACTCCTTAACCTAGTTGTCGATTTGGGTTCTTGAATGCCATCATTCTGAAAGGAGATACCAATAAAGGATTGTGATACTTTCACTAGACACCTAGGACAAAGTTCTCGACACATAACCTCAACCTGTCCAAAGAAAACACAAAGAAGAACACCATATCAAAACACTCAAAACAATTCTATCTCAATTATGGCAAAAAGACACATCTAATGCAAGAATATTTTGTTAACAGGTTAACTTACAAGGTCTTGAATTTTCATCAATTATGTCTTCCTATGCTACTTAAGGATGCCAACAGCTAGAGATGCTATGATGGGGACATAATTTTTCTGTCTTCTGCTTGTGGATTAAACTTTAGTAATGTGATGACTTATGTCTAACGACGTGATCGGCAAAAGATCATCGAGGACTCTGAGGTCTAAACATGAAAAGGGGCAATCCTTGTCTGTTGAAATGCAAGAAGCACTCAGGTCATCTAGATTCAATTTTGACTAGATGCTTGTACCAACTTGCTATATCAAAATCTAGGCAAGAGATACTCAGGACATCTAGGTCTAATTATACCTAGACGCTTGTACTCTCTTACCACATTGCAAAAAAATGAAAAATACCAAAAAGTGCCCGATGATGAAAGCCAAAGCCTTGCGAAGATGACAACTCCATATCTGCATTCGTCTCATATCCAGCAACTCCATATCATCCACACAACCATGCACACCCTACAGTTTATCACAAACAAAAGTCAGTATTTCTCCATGCCTTCTTCTTTTCCACTCTTCTATATCATCCCTGTGTTGATTGAGTACATCTAGACATATCAAACACATAGTCAGTCACATGATTACATCATTTTGCATACATAATAAGTCCATGAAATCAATTTCCATATATTTTAGATCATCCATATACATTGTGCATCCATACCTCATATCAAGAGAAAATCAAAAACATAGATCACATACATATCGAACTGCATAACCATATCCATATACATTGACATTTGCATAACTCAAAAGCATTCTAAAACATCCATCTAGTATGCATCACATATAAACCATCATAAATAGCATGCATCCATAGCATATAAACATCCACGCATCACACATATAGCCCATACATATAGGAAGCAATAGCATCATCGCATAAACATATGTCCACATGTACAATATATCAAGATCTCTGTCCAAATCCATAGCCGTATAAAGAATGTATACAACATATAACCAATGGCGATACATGTCTCAGAAACTAATAAGTACAATGTTGGCTACCTCAGCCATCTGTCAAAAACATGCTAACAATATGATCAAAAACTGGTACAAGTAGCTAGGTCTGTCTAACCCCACTACCGCAGAACACTGCTCCCGGTACTAGGCTCTGAACGATCCACCCCTAATGGTGGTGGGCCCCTCACTAAGCCCACAGATCGAGACCCACCTGTTCTATGTGCTACCTCTGACTGGCTCTGAAAGGTCACGGCTCTCTGACTCGCTGGCACGACACCGTGATATAGACCCCTGTAATACTGAGTCTGTACCTGAGCTCTAGTCAGATCACCCTGCAATTGTGCTACCTGGGCCTGAGTCTGGTGCACCTGTGCTACCAAAAAGCTAGAGGTCGCATTGGTACCCATAGCCATCAAGGCTGCATCCCGCTCTACTCTCATAGCCCGCATACTAGCTAGGGCTCCATCTCTCTCCCGGCTCAACTCGAATATCTGAGTCGCATCTGCCTCTTGCCGTGACTCAGCCGCTCTTAGATGAACCCTCAACTGCCTAATCTGGGTTGTAATGACACCAAAACCTACTTCTACACATCAGGCTGTGGAGCTTGCTTAGCCTGTGCACTTGCTGTGCTGGCACCTATCCATGTATCGGTTATGCCACCTGCTGAGGCGGCGGCATCTACCCTGACACTGCCACTGACACCTTTGCCTACTCTCCCATGAGCCCCTCTTCGACTCTCTGCCTCTGCCTCTACCTCCCCTCATCTCTCGGATCTCCCTTCCTCCTTCGCCGTCCACCCCTCCCCCTGCCACCTCCACCTCCTCCATCAGAGTCACCCTCATCTATATGAGGAGCGATCTCTCCAGGACCTGAGTAGCGAGGAAACAGATGTGCTGCAAACCACTCCTCATAGTCTGGTGTCATGCCAGCATCCACTATATCCCTCTGCATCGGCTAGGCTACATACAGAATCTACCAAAAATTGGACAAAGCCTCCTCATAAGAAGACACAAGACCCCACCTATGTCGCTCTTGTAGGTCCTAGCAAAACAAGCCTCTCCCTGTGGTCTCCCCTGCACTCGGCCAAACTGTCGCTGCACGCAGCTAACAATCTGCCACTCCAAAATAAACTGAGTCTGACCAATTAGCCACCTCGTCTGAAAGCAATACAGGAGCTCATCTGCCTCGTCATCCCATACCTCGCAATCAATGTATGGCCGCTAGACAACTGCATCCATGCCGATCAAAGGCATGTCTCTAATACTCAAGCCTCCCCAGCCTGTGCTAGGAAATCACACCTGCATACCCATAGCTATAGGGATCACCCCTCTGCCTCTGAAAAACACAGATCAGATGTGTGATGGCAATATGCTCCCATAACCAAAACTATAAGAGCGACGTGCCTGTCGCTAAGCTAGAGCCTCGGTGGTATACTGCCTGATGCAGGTCTCTGTATAAGTGCGCAAGCATGCACACACCCCATGCATACTGGGTCCCATCAATAATCATACTCTCCAGCACCTGTCCTCAGCCAATGGGGAAGCCGTGTGCTCTCCTATCGGGGCATACTACGCCTCTGATCAGTCCAGCCACTATGCCTGGGAAGTAGTCATAGCAGTCATACATGTCCTGCCACGTGATCTCCTCCCCTACCAACTCGGGATCATCAAACACCTGCCTACACTCCTCTAGCCTAGTGCCACGCTGTGACTCATACTCAACCAGATCTCCCTGGATAGGGAGGTGCAGAATCTAATAAACATCTTCCAACATGATGGCCATCTCCCTCATTAGAAAATGGAAGGTCCCATCCTCACTGTGGAATCGCTCCGTGGCTGCTGTCACCATCGCTTGGTTCATGCAAACCTCAGGCATGAAGAGCACATGATATAATCTCATCGCAGCTAGAGCCTCTTGATTGATATTAGTCAGCATGTACCGCTACAACACCGGCAATAGGAACAACTCTTGTGATGTCAACACATCCCGAATATCCTCCTGCAACCAAAAAAATGCATACTGTCAACAAAAATCCAAATACATATCGACAACCTACTCCAAGCAATCAAGCTATCCTATCATTGACTCAACATATCAAATTAATCAAACAGCATATCATCTCTCCACTAGATTCTCAATAATCTCAGAGATCGCTCATCAATTGATGCATCGATCAGGATGCCAATTGGGTTAATTTCGTTAAGTCAACTGATTTGCCTAAAAGTGCAAATGCGCAAATCTAGATGGCAAATGCGTAATTTCATAACAAAAGCGCGCAATTTCCCCATGAATGCGCACCTCCATGACACGTATGCACCATTCTGGCATATGCGCAACCTATTGGAGCAAATGCGCAAATTACCTACATATGCGCAATGACAACTCAAATGTGCAATACTCAATATATGCGCAAACTCACAGTGTATATGCGCAAATTCAGAACAAATGTGCAACGTATTAGAACAAATGCACAATACACACAAATGCGCACATTCAGGATACAAAAGTGTAAAATAAGCGAATGCGCAATTCCGCAGCATGAATGCTCAATATCCCAACAAATGCGCAATTTAAGAGATCATATGCGCAACACTAAGGTTTTTGCGCATTCATTTTAGTTGATTTTCGTAGCCATTAATACGCACAAAAATTGACTTTCGACAAGTTTTGAAGAACTACATACTAGGGTTCCTGCCTCTGCTAGCCGATCTAACCATCGAACCCACTCAAACTGATGCTGCTCGCACGGAATATCCATCTCTCTGGCTGCCATGCTCTCCTAAGCTCTCTAGAGGACAAATCACCTATGGCCAAGTGTAGAAATGAATAGTTTGTGTGGACCCAACTCCTATATATAGCAAGCGGCCCATATTGGAATGTATGACTCTTTGATTGCTTCCCATGGCTATTCCTCCAAACCATAACCTATTTTTTTCCATCCTAACCCATTTCTTCACCTTCTTCTTCATGAGATTGTTCATCTCACGCCCCGCCGTCTTCCTCCTATCCAATCTCTTGAGGGGGCATCCTATCGTTAAACTTGTACTAGGGGCAAACTGGGGCATGTATCACTGTCAAAAATTCTTATTCTTTGAAACAACGTGATAAAACACATTGCTTTAAAGAGGGGCAAAATGTATACACCTAAAATTGGCTTGGGTCGAATTAAGTAAATATTTCAATATTAATCTTAATTCTTACTTTCTTCTGTCAATTAAATAAATATTCAAAATTTATTTGATTGTTTCATTATCCCATAATTAAATAAAATAAATTTATTTAATTAAATTCCCTAAATTCTTCTAAAGTCTCACATAATTAAATAATCCTACATTATTTAATTAATCATAAATTCCTCTATCCTAAGTCCTAAATTCCATAAATCCACCTCACCAATCCACCTCATCTCTTCCACCTCACCATGTTGCACATAAAATTAAATATTCTTAATATTTAATTAGCTAATATCCTCCATTTTCCAAAATAAATCTTAAAATCAATTATCCTCCACAAATTGAATATTTTATTCAATGTTCTCCACTCCTATCCTCCAATTGAATAGTTTATTCAATGTTCCCCACTCTCCTTCACCAATTGAATATTTAATTCAATTGTCATAATCCACTGTCTTCCACCATTGAATATTTAATTCAATGTTTCCCACTCCTATCCTCCAATTGAATATTTCATTCAAATGTCATAATCCACTATTTTCAAATAAAAGATTTTTAATTCACCCATTATGAATTAAAGATTCACTTTTATTCCTAGCCATTGATCTCATCTGGTGATCCTCACCCTCCATTTCTTTTTCAAGAAATCTATAAATAGAGCCCTCTTCTAAGCCATTTAGAGAGGATTCATTATTGCATCAAATCTATACTCAAAATTCTCACACCATTCCACTCTCTTAGTATCCTCCATTATTGTGTATTGAAGCTCATCTTCAATCACACAAGGTATCAATAGCCATTCTTCCTTTGACATCTTCAAACAAGCAAGCAAGCTACAAGAGCTTCTGAGGGCTTCAATCAAGATCAAAGCAAGATAGGCAACAATGGAAATGACAGGTAATAGGTTTTGTAAGTATTTCTACTTCTTTGGTTTGATTCCTCTTTACTTTCAACTTCTATTGTGTTTGGGGTTTTATTGTGTTTCATTCATTTGAATCTAACATTCTCATTCTCTCCCTCACAATTTGTTCTTCACTACCTGTTGTACCCACTTGCTTAGTCTCACCTTCTCCTATAGTCTCCTTGCCTTGAGCTTCCTGTTGACTTCTCTATGTAGTTATTGGTGTTGATGAAGGCCCAACCTCATCTATAGAAGCTCTAAAGCCCAAGAGAATTTTAGCCATGAGAGCAGTGTCTTTTTCAACTTGGGTAAGCTACATTTTCCTTTTGTTTCTCTATAGCACAAGTGGAGTAAGTTCCTTCGTAGCAAGTATATCATCCTCAGAGTCTAAGGAAATGGTAAAAGTTTCTTTTTGTTCTGTCTCCAGAGTAGAGGAATGTTGTGAAGTTGGACTATGAGAACATAGCTGAACAGATGGTTCTAGGGAAGCTTCTCTTAGTTTCTTCTTTCTTACTAGAAGAATTTCATTTGAATCATAAGATGCTTCCTCAACCCAGTAGTGTATTATGGAATCAATTTTCTTTTAAGTTCTTTTTTATTATGATGACCCTACCTTTCTCTTGTTGGTTCTATTGGAATAGATTCCTTAGCCAAGGCCATCTTCCGCCTTGCTAAGTGAGTCAAATATGGAGTTTGTTCAAGAGCAGGTTCCACAACTTCTTTTCCTTTTCTCTTTTTGCTAGAAACAAGGTAGTAGATGAAGTTGCCTCTAGTGAGGGATTTTGACCTTTACCTCTCTAAGTAGCTAGAGAGGAAATTGAAGACTCTACCTCCTCTTCCTAATGGGTAGAGGAAGCTTTTTCCATTCTATGTGCCCTCTTTGGTGTTCTGTCATGTGGTTTATTGTCTAAAAATTTGCCATAATGTTTCCCCATCAGCTTGACACAAAAAGTGATGTTTTACAACTAGAAAAATGAGGCCATGGTGTTTCATAGGATCCTTCCCTTGTTGATATCTGTTTGTAGATGATTTAATTGTAGAGTTCAGAAAGCTTGGAAGGTTTATGCTAAATTTTGGGTGTGCATTTCCATGCCCTAGAAAAATCAACATTTTCATTATTGGTCCTAGAACTATGGAAAATCGGCCATCACATATAAATTATTTCATCAACCATAATGCTACAAAATTCCAATAGTTTGGAAGTGAAGGCCTAACAATTCCTTTAACCTGATTTTTGCTTAAATGCAATTGTATTGCAAGTTCACCATCTCAAGAGAAAATTTTAATTGAATCAGCATATAGGGTTTTCAAATGGTAAAACCTCTCACCTTGTTCTAGTAATCTAGAGATATGACTGATGATGGTTGCAGAGATATTGACCTGAACCCCTCTGACAGTTGTTTGATCATCTCTTAGGTTTTGTAGGAAGTCATCAACAATATCCTCTTGAAAATCTTCAAATTTTTCTAGGAACTCTAACCACCCTGCATTCCTTAGAATGCCTGCCACAACTTCATCCTTCAATAGGCCTGATATATTCTCTAGCTTTGATTTATTCTTGACACCCATTTCTCTATCCTATTCCATGCTCTATAGCTAAAGTTCTTTATGTTTCTCTCTATAGCCTATTTCTCTTTTTACTCTCGAGGACTATGTAAGCAGTCTTGAATTTTATAGCCAAAGATTCTTAGAGAAATTCTACAAGTTTGAGTAAAGGTTGGTCTGTCATGTTGTTTTACTATTCATATTATGGGAAAGAAGTTTGAAAGTGGTTTAGCATGCTTGTGCAGTAATAATTATAGCAGAGTGATGGGATACTCCATAGATAGGTCGACAATGTGGTAAATATGGCGTCATGCATAAGGTGAAAAGGGAAATAATGGCAGGGAGATGTGGCATGATAACAACACCCAAAAATAGAAATGCTAAGATAGTTACTAACTAAGTTAATCAAAGAGAATTACTTGAATCATTCTTAATGATGACGATCCAATGTACTTGGCTACAAGACCATGACTATGATGTGACTTGATGTGACTAGGCATGTGAGCAGCATATGCGCAGGGTTGAAATGGCGTCACCATCCTTGATGTCACATATTCTGAAATGATTCCCACTGAGTGGTTTCAGAATGCCATGTTGTCAAATGACATTAGTACAGTGATTCATGATGGCCTGCACATGCAGAAGTAATGGCTTTTTTTGACTACTGATGGCATGGATGCTGATGCCATCTTTGTTTTTATCCTAAACTAGAGGATGAGTCATGCTAACCTAATCAAGTGACATATCCAATTTATTACTTGGAGAGGTGGGTCCCCTCCCTATTTATTCTATTCAATAATGGCTCTTTATTGGGGGAGCACCGGAGGTGCTTCTAGTTCATGAGCACTGGAGGTTCTCCAAATTTGTGAAGCACTAGAGGTGCTCCAAGTTTGTGAAGCACTGGAGGTGATCCAAGTTTGTGAGCGTCAGAGTTATGTTTGACTACTCTTGGGACTTGATTACCTCTGTAGCTTGATTATTTCTATTTGGAAGAAAGAAGGAAACCACCATTTACTAGTTTTCAATCCCCTTGTACGAGAAAGACAACCATTTACTAGTTTTCCATCTCTCTCTCTCCCTTTTTTTTAAAGAAGGCTGCCATTTGTTAGTTTTCAACCTTCCCTTTTTTCTTCTTTTTTTTTCAGAAGGTCACCATTTGCTAGTTTTCAACCTTCTCTATTTTTTTTTTAGTCTAAATCTATGATAGAGGATGTGTCTCCTGTAACCAAGCACAAATCTTTGATGAATTCTTCCTTAGTGGATGGCCTTTTATAAAGTCTAATTCTATGGCCATTCACTAAGAATGTGTCTGTGCTTCCATCAATGGGTTCCAATAGCATTGTTCCATTCTCAAAAACTTCCTTTATCTGGTAAGGACCCATCTAATGAGTTTGTAGCTTCCCTTTGAACTCTTTGAAATTAAAACCATATAGGAGAACCCAATCACCTTGCTGAAATATTCTCCTTTTGATGTGCTAGTCATGCCATTATTTTCTTTGATATTAAACAAGTTTTGTTTGATGTATGGCCTCTATATGGATTCCATCCAACTCATTAAGCTAAAGAATCCTATTCTATTGTGCTATAGACAATGGTAAGCCAATATCTAATGAAGTTTTAAGCATTTACAGTTCAAATTCTATAGACAGAATGGGCTTCTTCCCATAAACTAATTCATATGGTGAGAATTTGGTTGTGGACTTTCAAGTGGTATTGTAAGCCCAAACTGCTTCAGGTAATCTTTTAGCCTAATCCTTTCTGTTCATGGCCACTGTCCTTGTTAGAATATTCTCCAGTTCACTATTAGTCACCTCTACTTGCCCATTGGCTTGGGGGTGATAAGGTGAAGATTTCATGTGCTTACCTTGATATAAATGTGTGAATGCTTTGATTACTTATGAAGTAAACTGAGGTCATCTATCTAAAACTATTGATCTTGGGGCTCCAAACCTCAACAAAATTATGTTATAAAGGAAATCAACAACTTTCTCTTCTCTTGCAAATTGCAATGCCTAAACTTTGGCCCATTTAGTCACATAGTTTGTGCATACTAGAATGTACTTGTTGCCTGATGATGGTGGAGAAATTGGTCCCACAAAGTCTAGACCCCATTTCTCAAATGGTTCCAACATTACTTGAGGATGAAGTGACATTTCTTGGGTGAAAGTTGGTTGTCCCATCCTTTGGCACTAATCACACTATTGCACATACTTCTTGGTATCCTTATGAATAGAGGGTCGGTAGTAACTAGTTCCCAAAATCTTGTGGATGGTTATGTGTGAAGAATAGTGCCCACCATATGGTTCATCATGACATGCCCTTAAGACATAAAAAATTTCATTAGCTTTTAAACACCTGTGCAAAATATAATTAGGAACACATTTAAACAGTAAACCATTTAACCATTTGTAAGATAAGCTTTCCTGAAGTAAGTGTTTCCTTTGTTTTGAGGTAAAATGGGATGGAAACAAGCATGTAGCTAAGAGGTTAGCTATGTCTACAAACCAAGGTGCAGTAGAGGAGATAGAAAAAAGATGTTCATCTAGAAATCTGTCCTCCACTGGCTGGTTCTCTCCACCTATATGTAATCTTGATAGAAAGTCAGCAGCCAAATTAAATTTTCTTGGATTATCAACTATGGTAATGTCAATTTCCTGCAATAACAATAACCACCTGATTATCCTTGCACCCACTACTGACTTATTCATTAACTATTTGATGGATGCATGATTAGTATGTAAAAATATTTTGTACCTAGTGATATAATGCCTAAATTTGTTTATAGCATATATGACTGCCAATAATTCTTTTTCAGTTGTGGTATAGTTTCTTTCAATAGAGGTAAGGTTTTTACTGATGTAATAGATGGCATGCATACTTTGTCCTTTCGTCTTTTGTCCTAAGACTGCTCCAATGGACTCATTTGAAGCATCAGTTTGTATGTGAAATGGTAGAGTCTAATTGGGTCCTCTTAAAATAGGTGTGACAGTAAGTTTCTCCTTAAGGGTTTGAAATACTGATTGACAATCCTCTGTCCATAAGAATTTTGTGTCTTTGTTAAGCAGGGTAAACAAAGGAGCATCTATTCTGTTGAAATTTTCTATGAATCTCCTATAGTAGCCTACATGACCTAGAAAACTTCTAACATATATCTAATTTTTGGGTGAATGTAACTATTTGATCACTTCTATTTTGTTTTGGTCCACTTTGATCCCGTTTGCTAAAATCCAGGGTTGTGTCCATGGCTGTCTGCAATTAAGAATCTTATAGTTTCCAGTTTCTCTAACTAACTCTAATGAACTTTACTAAATAAATAAATTAATATTATTGATCTATCTACTATGAAAATGAATTCCAAAAAAAGATTAAAAAACAAAACCGAACAATGAATTGCTAAAGTAAATCTTTATTATTCCTTTCTCTACCATCATGAAGCACTTTCCATGGCTCAGAGATAGTTGATTTTTTTCACATCATTTTAATACCTTTTCTAAGTTTACAAGAGCTTCTTCAAAGTTGTCCCCATACACAGTAAAGTCATCCATATAGACCTCCATGCACTCATTAGCTAGTTCAGCAAAAATGGCTAAAACAAGCCTCTGAAATATAGCTGGAGCATCACATACTCCAAATGGGAGAACTTTGTAGGAAAAAGTTCCCCAAAAACAACTGAATGTGGTTTTATCCTAATCTTCAAGTGCTACTTGAATTTGGTTATATCCACTAAACCCATCTAGGAAAGAAAAATACTTCCTCCATGCAAGGTTGTCCAACACTTGATCAATGAATGGTACATGAATGTAGTCCTTATTTGTGCCTTTGTTTAGCTCTCTATAATAAATACACACTCTCAAGTTCCCATTATTTTTAGGCACTATGACTAAGGGTGAGACCCATTGACTATCTGAGATTAGATATATAAACCCTGCTTGCAACAATTTTTCTATTTCAGTCTTGATAATGTCTTTTAAAATAGGATTCAATCTTCTTTGGGGCTATCTAACAGGTTTGACATCTTTAGTGTATATATGATGAGTACATATCTCAAGAGGGATGCCCTTCATATCTTGGTATTCCCAAGCAAAAGATGTTGAATGGAAAATTAGGAATTTGATAAGTTCTTCCTATTTTTCTACTAACTGAGTGTTGATATTTAGTGTTTTCCTAGGTAAAATCATAACCTATTTTATGATCTGATCCATAGATGTATTCAATCCATATCCTGGAGTTATGGTATTGAAGGCACAAGAATGTGGAAGCAACATGTGGAATGTGGAAGCAACATGTGGAATGTGGCTAAATCTCTGTAAAAGGTTTCTTAACAAGGAATGATATTTGCTGGGGTATAATGAGCAGAAGTGAGAAGTTCTCTCCTAGAATCTTGTGTTAGCTCCATTATATCCTCATTAATAAGAATGTGGGTGATATCTTCTGTTGTATCATAGTGGATATCTTCCTCTAACTCACCCAAATGTTGTCTGATGGTAACCATAGCTACTAAGGCATTATTTTCCCTATTATCTGGTTCATCTACCCATACTCGTCCTAAATAATGTATTGAGGGTTTAGCTGGTGGATACAAATATATTTTCTTCAAGTCTATCCCATTAGAAATGACCATATCCCTAGTTCAACAATCAATAGGTGCTGCTACTGTAGCTAGCCATGGTCTTCTTAATATCAATGGATAAGCATTTCTCTGGTTTCTTGGCTCTAATATTCTATCACAATTGTAACATCAATAATCACCCCTTTTGGAATAGCTACTGACTGGTCATCAAGTTGAAGGATTCTAGATGTAGATTGGATACATGTTAAGGCTAATTTGTCCATTATATGAACTATAATTACATTTATTGCTACTCCCAAATCAGCTAAAACATTTGAAATTTCTACCCCTAAGATGTAAACAGTCATGACAGGATTTCCAGGGTCTCCATATTTGGGAGGAACATTTCTCCCATTGGAGGTCTAATACCTTTCCTTCCACCTGGGTGGTTGAGGGAAAGTTCTTCTTTCTTCCCTGGGTCTTAACACAATGTTGTTTGATGAATTGGTTAAGTTCAAGTACATCTCTGATTTCTTGTAGGAGTGGAATTTAAATGTTTAGTTGCCTAATTTCTTGTAAAAGTTTTGATTCTAGGGTAGATTTTTCTACAAGAAAGAGTTGCAAGAAAATATTGCAAAAGCCAAATGCATGAATTAGTGCTTCACATTCCCCTTGCATTATTCAGATATAAATACAAAGGATATACACAACCACTATCCAATAATAGACAAAGTGGAGAAATAAAGCATAAAGAAAGCATTTGACACATGTCAAAATGCTTTCAAGAGAAAAGAAAGCCTATGATACATGTCGTGAGGCTAAAAATAGAAAAAGAATCTCCCTAATTAACTTCTGTAAAAGTGAAAATATGATTTTTCACCAACACCCCCCATAAGTGCAACTTAGGGAGATTACACAAGCTAAAAAGAAAGAAAAAAAGATGGGTCCTAGAAACAAAGCCATGTTAGGTACCCATGAACAACAAGGATCTCTCATAAGGTGGAGAAAAGGAGAAAAACCCAATGCGAGAAAACTCCTCTCCAAAAGAGAAAAAATAAAAAGAAAGTACAAGAACATGTGATGGAAGAAGGACACTAAGACCTCCTAGGGAATGAATCCATCGTTAGAGTACAATCATGAGTGCCCCCATATAAGAGAGTGAAAAGAGAATATGAATCCCCTCCAAGAAGAATCTCTAGAACTAATGAAGAGATCTTGAAGACAGAATCCAATCGACTGCCTGCAAACAACATTTCTCCCTTTTGGAAGAAACAAATCCACTGGTGAATGTAGAAGCCATTCCCACATCTTGGATGAATAGGGAATCCATATCGAAATGTGTGCCTCTAAATGTAGCTCAAGTGACCTCATATTGGGAGAATATGTCTTCTCCAAAGAAGAAATTATTTGCCCAATCAGAGAAGAAGAACTAGGAGAGGATATGATCTGAATTGCATCTGGAAACATAGAAAATGAAGGTGATGATGCAAAGCCACCAGAGATAGCATAAAAAAAGAGAGATAAACCCTCAAATGTGTCCTCCAAATCAACAATGTGAGACTCCACAAATAGAGATGATATGTCTGCAAGATAGGAATCCCAATGAGGTGGATCTAAAAGACCAATATTAACCTGCTGCAGAGAATCACTGGAAGCCAATGATGATGCAACACTAAACTCTAAAGTAGCAACAGGTGATGGAGATGATATGATCTCAATAGGAGGAGAAGAGGGAGCAAAAGAGGTCTCTATCTCTGAACATTCAAGACATGCCATATAGTCAAGCTCCTCTAAAGTATCATCATCGTAAGGTATATTATTTGCATCATCAAGTGGAATGAGACAATCCGCTACAGGATCATTTGGAAATGGTGAGAGATGAGGGTCTCTATACAACTCCCAATTTTTTGTCCAAAGTGTGCGTGAGCTCTCATAAATGGGAAGATCACACACAATATCATAATCAACAGTGGTACAAATTAAACCTACAACATGATCTTAATTGTTACTCCAAACAAATTTTTTCATAGGTGTCTCTAGTTCAAGTATGAGCCCATAAAGATGAGGCAAAAGATGTAGCCACTTGAGATGTGTTAGCATGCTTCTTTTCTAGGACTCATAATTGTCCTTAGTCAGATTGACCACAGAAGGATGACTGGTAAAACCCATAATACCTCCTCAAAATGATAGAGATCAAAACATGCAAATAGATTTATGCTGATAATAGAAGCCTATCAAAGCAAACAGAACCTTTCCAAGAGGAAGCATGTCTAGGATATTTAACAGAAGCCATAAAATTGACAAACTAAATCAAAGCTACCTGGTGTTGAATGTGAAAAAATTACATAAATGGCTGTGTAGAGCTTGCTGATGCCTTTCCAATGCCTATTTGTTTTGGAAAAACTAAGATTTTGGGCTCAAGAATGGAGCTTGGAAGCCAAAAATGATGCTTTGACTTCAAACAGCAAAAACAGGTTTCAAACAAAAAAATCTAAAAAAAAAACTAGTACTAATAGATAGTGCTCAAAACCAGCATTTCAATGCTTTTTCGTTTGCCAATTTTCGAGTCCATATGCTCAAGTTATGGCCTCTAGAAGAAAACTACCTTTGTAGGCCTACACATGAATGCGGCACAGAAATCGAGGTAGATTCATAGATTGAGTGGCACAAAAATTAAGGCAGACATAAATCAAATGACACAAAAATTGAGGCAAATTCAAAAAATTTTGGCACGCAAATTGAGGCAGCTCAAAAATAAAATAAGCTAAAAAATCAGCACAGAAATCAAGGCAGCTATACAAAAAATCTCTCACAGCAATTGAGGCAGCTGTATGGATTTTCCCTGCACATAAAAAACCAAAACCCCAAAAAATGTCCAAAACTTTTTTTCAGAAAAATATAGAGTACCTTATATGAAAATAGGGGTTTTGACACCTTCTAAGCACAACCGTGAGGTTTGTTTTGCTCTAGGATGTACAAATTATCTACTCATGGATAAAACCCTCTCTGATTTGGGAAGAAATTGACAAATCTGGAGCTTTGATACCCTGTTAGATTCCCAAAATCATCTGCAAGAAAACTTCTACAAGAGAGAGCTGTAAGAAAATATTGCAAAAGCCAAATGCATGAATTAGTGCTTCACATTCCCCTTGCATTATTCAGATATAAATATAAAGGATATACACAATCACTATCCAAGAATAAACAAAGTGGGTAAAGAAAGCATGTGACACATGTCACAATGCTTTCAAGAGAAGAAAAAAGCTTATGATACATGTCATGAGGCTCAAAATGGAAAAAAATCTCTCCAATTAACTTATGTAAAAGTGAAAATATGATTTTTCACCAACAGATTGGACTTGTTTTTCTAAGACCATTTTCTGGGGAACATGTTGTTTGAGCCATTCTAGGTATGGTGCTAGTTTTTCCATCTTCGGAGCATCTCCTGAACTCTTATCAGAAATGTTTCTAGGGATGTTCTCTGGAGTCATTATTTTAGGAGGATCTCTGGAGTTATCCAAGGATTATTCTTTTAGCACTGTTTTAGTAGTAATCTCCTCTAGAAACTAAGTGGATGGATTTTCAAGTTCCTCATCATTGGTTACTTCAACCATAGTTGGAGGAGATGGTCTTGGAAGTGCTTTCCTAGAATGCAGTTGGAGATTATTGGAATATATGGAATTAAAACCAGCCATGTTTTCTTGTTTTGTCATGTAAACAATTGCTCCCTGCTTATTTCGTGGGTTTGGTATATGTTGAGTTGGTAAGGGTGGTTGGCTAACTAGTTTGTTTTGTGACTGACCTTATGTGTTTGGGGGTCTAGTTAGCAATGCTTGTTATTGAGGTTGGAAACATCTAGGTTGTCCCTAGTATTGTTGATTATATCCATGTTGAGGACCCCAATGAGGCTGCATGTTTTGTGATCCAAACTATTGTGGCCATTGTTGATTCACTAGGGCTAATTCTACCACTGTTGGTTCTACCAATGTTGGTTCTGCCATTATTAGTTTGGCCAATCTTGCGGCCCCCAAGGAGGATTATTTTGAGGCCCATGCCATGTTGGATTCCATTGATTATTTCCCCAATTAGAAGGACCCCTATAAGAAGTTTGGTTTGGATACTGATTATAAGGAAAATTCCTAGCTTGTTTATGTCCTACATAATTGAACTCCTCTATAATGGCATTCTTTTTACTTAGCCTTTTTAAGGCTGGGAGCTGATCACTCTGATTGGTAGGATGTCCCCTGTCACAGATCTGATAGATCTATAATTTATCCAAAGGACATTCTCTTAACAAATGTTTGTTTCTAAACCTAGGACAATAGATGGAGAGTGGTTCAGTTGTTTTGTCCTGATCATTTGTTCTAGTTTTTGACTAAATCCCATCTAATGTGGTATTCAGTTGGACTAGAATATCTGTTTTAAAATTTATAATTTCCTCCATTATCTGTCCTATTTCATTCTCCCCTTTGAAAGATTTGGGTGTTCTCACTCCATCTTGGGTTTTGGAATAGTTCCTATAGAGTTCTTCTATAGTAGGCATATCCATTTTGTTGATATTCCCTTTTCCCATCAAATCCAGTGCCTATTTTGATTCTTTGTCTAATTCCTTTACAAATAGGGTTCTGGCCAATGAATGATTTACAAGGTTGCCATACCTTCTCAAAGTAAAGTTGAACCTATCCACATAATCCTCTAAGGTCTCTTCCTGTCTCTATTTAATTTTGAATAATTCCTCATTTTTATCACTGACTCTACAGTAGTCCTAGTATTTTCCCAACAATTCTGTCTCCATGTGATCCCAGGAATGGATGGAGTTTTGGGGAAGACCCATAAACTATCTCATTGAAAAATCCTTTAGGGTTGAGGGAAATAGTTTGAGTTTTTTATTATCTTATCCAAAATCATAAGCCTGGCATACCACTTTGAATTCAGACAAAAACTGATCTGGATCCTCAGAAGCAAGACACCTAAAATTTGGCAAGTGTGCAAGTGAAATATTTTTCATAAGTGGCATTATCTCCAGCAGCCAGAACAATGGGATATGAGAAGGTTCTCCTCTTCATGATTATCATCCATGTCTAATACTGGTTCTTCTCCTTGAGGTTCTAGGTAATTAGTTTCTGTCAAAGGATCTACTTGGAATTTCTATTGTAATTCATGGATATAGTCAGCGAGTGGAAGATTTGGAGGATTTAAGGGATTATTGAATTGAGGTGCAACTTCCAAGGTAGGTTCAAGGTGTCTCTCTTCAACAAGATCTTGTGCCACCCCACTACTTTCTCCTATAGTTTGTTAATGGGGTATCTATTTTATGTATCTTCCTTTTGAATCTATAGCTCTAACCATACAGATTCAATCTATCCTAAAATGTTTTGACTAAGTTTTCGTTATTAGCACAAAAGATCCTTGGCAACGGCGCCAAAAATGACAAGGGTCATTGGTCTTTGGCATTTATTCCTATTTCATTTTGTCAAATCCAGGGCTGTGTCCATGGTTGTCTGCAATTAGGAATCCTATAGTTGCCAGTTTCTCTAACTCTAATGATGTTTACTAAATAAAGAAATTAATATTACTGATCTATCTGCTATGAAAATGAATTTTAAAAAAATATTAAAAAATGAAACTGAATAATGAATTGCTCAAGTAAATCTATACTATTCCTTTCAACTGAAACATACATTTATCTATGAAAATAGTAACTATCTCCTGAAATAGAATCTGAAATAACAAAACAACAGTACTGGCCTTCTGCCTTGGTGGTGAGAGTGGGCCCTTGCTTCACACCCTTAGGGCTGAAGACTAAAGTAAAGAGTCAGTAGAAGAGAGTAATGTCACAATTTGCTTTTAGTCCAATTCCATTAGCTTTTGTATTTAGAAAATGTCTATATCAAAATGAGATTACAATAACAATAATTCACTCTCCCTTCTACTACTACCATTGTAAGTTTATATCTAATCTAGTGATGAGATATCACTTACCTTAACTACTAGTTCATCTATGAGATAATACCATTCTCTTATTCTATTAATTGTTTAACTATAGAGTAAACATTCATGCAATTAAAGTTGGTTTAGTGGAACAATAGTCTCACTAAACTTGAGTCTTAGTTTCAAATCCAACTAGGCAACGAGGCCTTGAAATATACGTACTTAAATCAATTTATCAAGAACTCATGCAAAATCAAAAGAAAGATAAACTTCCAACAGTTAACCATAGTCTTCACCCGATTACTCAGGTTCTAATTGAGTAATATCTAGAATACCCCAATTACTACTGGAAGTGTTGAATAGCAGCGTGCTACAAATCTACATCTATGTTGAGGAGACTCCAGAGGTGTGTACTTCTATCTACAGCTCTAGAGATATGCTTTACGACCCTCTGTTCAGCTCTAGAGATATGCTTTTGACATCAATCCAGCTCTGGAGATGATTCTCCCCCTTTATCTAAAAAATTTCTCCAATCACATTGGAAAATATTGGAGACTAGTGTGGAATCCATCTGTTAGCTCTAGAGATTATTAGGAGCACCTCCAGAGATGACCAAAATTGTCTTTGCCCAAACATCTGCACCTGTTACTTCAAAAAGAGATAAATTATGCATATTTCCATTAATTCAGTGCACATTAGTCCCTCAATCTAAAATCATGATTTTAAGTAATTCATCTCTTATTAATCATAATTAGAACAATCTTGTTAATCTCCTTTGGTGTAGTCATCAAGATAATGGACTAAGAAGGAAGGAAAAAGAGGGGTAAAAAGGTGTATTTCATGGGTGCTACCTAGCACTCATCAAATGTCACCCAATAAAATGTGCCAAAAGACTCTTGGCTACATTGTTGAAGGGGAAAGCCTTACAATGGTTCAGAAAAATTGCTGAAAATTCAATAACATCATGGGATCTACTGGGAGATGGATTGCACAAACACTTTGAAGACAAATCAAATCACCTCTCATTGCTAGAGTAATTGAACCTCATCAAAAGAGCACCCCATGAACACATGGCAGATTTTAACTACCAGTTTTAGAGAACCTAGGACAAAATCCCCACAATGGTAAAACCCTTGCCAAGGCATGCATATGTATTTTATCTTAAAGCTTTGAATAGTGAAATTTCTATAATAATCTAGTCTATGGGAGGGACTAGCCTTCTAGATTCTTTTGTGAATGTTGTTAGAGAAGAAAACTACCTTATCCAAGTAGGGAAGATAGCCCTGAGGCCTCCCTTACCCATTTTCCTAGAAATCCAGCCATTTGTGCCAATAGTAGTGCCTCCTCTAGCTGGTGTCCCACTTGTTCCAGCAATAACACAATAGCCTACAACCCAAGAATCTATCACACCAGTTCAAGATTTCCAAACACTTAATAACACACTGAAAACCCTAAGCAACAAAATTGTTGATATCAAGAAGTAGTTTGGTCAAGCGTACAGCCCTTACCAAGCCCCGTATCAACTAAATAAGCAATATAGGTAGCCTTTCCAAGCTGATCCTTAGGTTGAAAGAAGAAAATACAACCCTCGACCCTTCCAATCTTACAATCTAAATGCTGCCAGTAGCTCAAAGGAACTTGTGCCCACTCAGAACAACCTAGCTCAAGATAGTGACTAGTGTTATCCATGTCACCAACCACATAATCAAGCTGCATGCACAAAAAGTGTAAGAAATCAGGCACTTATGGTGCAAAATAGCTTTTCAAGTTCGGAAGGAGTCTTCGATGAAGTTTCATCTCAGCAAAATGATGCTGATGTAGCCTTAATGAAATGACAAGATTCTAATTTTTGTGGTATAAGTTACCCACAAGGCCAAAATTAGTTAAATACTCCTGTTTCAGCCAAGACAAGGTCAAAACAGAGGGTTGCAGATATTAATTAGCAAGCTGTAGTGGTACAATAGTAGCCTACGAGTGATAAAAGTGAGACTTTTCCATCACAAGCTGCCCCTCTATCACAACAAAAAGTGCAAATTTTGCAAAGGGATCAAACTGTACCAATAAAAGATTAGTTCAAAGTACAATCACATCCTTCACAAGGGCAGAATGATGTTGTTGCTGCAAAAGGATAGCCAAAGGTAAATCTTGTTTATTTCAACATAGTAGATCATCTTAAGAAAGCTACAGTGAGCATGTTAGTTATGGATGCATTGTGCATTCCTATCCAAAAGAATCTACTATAGGAGGCATTGGCTGAACTTTCAATTTTTGAATGTTCTAGTCAAGAAAAGGCCAAAGTTGTACTTGCCAACAACTCAGAAATCAAGAGTGGATAGCCAACAAATGAGGTAAAGCCTCCTCCTTTCTATCTAAGTCTCATTATTGGTGATAAACTTGTTCATAACTACTTGATAGACTCCAGGGCAAGCAGTTTGGTCATGCCCAAAAGTCTAGCTGATTCACTAGGACTAGTTTATGAGCCTCTTGTAAAAGGAGTAGTCCAGTTAGATAGGTCTGCACTTAGTACTGTAGGAATAATTAGGAATCTACCACTTATATTGCATGCCTGTCCTAATTTTACCATCCATCAGGACATTTACATCATTGATCTGCCACCTAGTTTTGCAATATGTCTTTCTAGGGAATTCACTATCAAATTGGGTGGGTTTCTATACTCTAGTTGGTCTCACTTATTTTTTAGAACAAGGTATGGTATGAAAGTAACCATACAATCCAAACCAATTGCAAAGAATCATGTGGAGCCCTATGTTACTAGCCTAATAAATGCTAATCTGTACATCACCCGTGGGCAGCAAGATGAACCCAAGAGCCTAGATCCCAATGCACCTATAGAAGACATAAATTTAGATAATTTGGTAGTTGAAGATAATGAGAGTGACGTTTTCCATCACACGGATGAGGTAGGATTAGGTATCTATATTATACAGGAACCTGATGCAGTGATTCCTAATCTAATTAAGGACCACAATCAGTTGGAATAGCAAGAAGACCAGCTTTGGAAGCTATACTTTGATGGATCAAGGACCAAAATAGGTGCTAGTGGAGGTAATATGTTGATTTCACCTGAAGGGGAGAAGTACTATGCAGCCTTGAGGTTCACTTTTATCTACACAAACAATGTGACTGAGTATGAGGCCCTAATTCATGGTTTGGAGTGGGCCCGTAAAAGAGGTATCAAATCTATCCAAGTTTATGGAGATTCTGAATTGATCATTAATCAGGTTAGAAATGTGAATGCTACTAAAAATGATCTACTCAAAAAGTACAAGCATAGAGTGTGGGATTCAATTGAATTTTTCGATGCCTTTAATTTGTTTTTGATTCCCAGAAACCAAAATAAGTATGTAGATAAACTTGCAGCCTTGGGATCTCAGTTTGAGATTCCTGATCAAATTCAGAACATTGAAGTACAACCATATGTTAAAATAGTTGTCAAACCTTCTATACCTGACAATAGTGTTTCCTGGCAAGTATTTGTTAGTGATGAGCAAATCTTAGGTTTTTTGAGTGGAGAAACTGAATTTACAGCTAATTACCATCATAAATACTAGCAGCAATTTGAAGATTAGATTGTATAGTTGAGATCCAAAAAGCTACCCAAGGGAGTGGTGACACTAGAATCAATGTTTAACTCAGATGACCAGTTTAGAAAGGACAAGTGTAGCATGACAGTGAAACAAGAGCTTTATGAAGCAATGGATATTTTCAAAGATAAATTACTGAAACTCGTAAAGGTATGCATTAAAGATGAATAGCAGTCATTTATTCAATTATGTCAAGATTTTTCTGATGTTTTTGCATGGGAGTATAAAGACTTAAGGGGGTTTGATCCTGGTTTAGCCCAGCATACCATTGAATTAGAGCTTAATGCTAAACCTATTAGGTAGAAACAAAGACCCCTGAATCTAAAACTTGAGCATTTAATTAAGGCTGAATTAAATAAACTAATTGAGAGCAGCATCATATTCCCAATAAAACATACCTCCTCGGTTTCCAACTTGGTCCCATTCAGAAAAAAGAATGGAGAAATCTGACTTTGTGTCAATTTCTGTGATCTGAATTAGGCCTCATTGAAAGACCACTACCCTATTCCTTCCATGGAACAAATATTGCAAATTGTTTCTGGTTCTGATACATATTCCCTATTAGATGGTTACTTAGGTTACAACTAGATTCTGGTCAATGAGGAAGACCAATATAAAACTATATTCACAACTAAGTGGGGTACCATGGCCTATCAGAAGATGCCATTTGGTTTGTCCAATGCAGGGGCAACCTTTCAGAGGGAAATGGACATGGCCTTCCATGTCCTTATGAATAGAATAGTGTTGGTATATTTAGATGACATAACTATTTTTTCCAAAGATTCTAATGATCACTTTAACCACTTGAAGTAGATTTTTCAAAGGTGCAGAGAGTTTGGAGTTTCATTGAACCCCAAAAAGTGCATATTTTTAGTTCATGAAGGTAAACTTCTTGGCCATATTGTTTCAAAACAAGGTATTTCTATTGACCCTAAGAGAGTTTTATCTATTCTGGATTTAGTACTGCCTGCACATAAGAAAGGCTTGCAGCTCTTTCTTAGCAGAATTAATTTCGTGAGGAGATTTATTCCAAACATTGTAGCTTTCTTACAACCTCTCACTGCTATGTTGAAGAAGAATGTGCCATTCAGCTAGACTAAGGAAGGAAAAGGAAGCTTCAAGAAGATCAAAGAATCTCTCGTTACTGCCCCTGCCCTCATTAATTATAATTATGAGAGGGATTTTATCTTATATACTTTTGGAGGTACTAACACCATCTCAGTAATGTTATGTCAACAAAATGATGAAGGTTTGGACTCTTTTGTTGAGAAGCATGTTTTTGTTGTTGTTAGAAGTTTGAAGAAATTTAGACACATGTTGTCTAATAATAGAATTCACTTAATGGTTGCTCACCTTACTGTCAATAGTTTCTTACTAAACAGAGATATAAATGATAAGAGGGCTAGTTGGATAACCAAAGTTATGGAGTTCAACGTTGATATCAAGGTAACCAAGCTAATAAGGGGCAAGGGCTTATGCGTGTAGCTTGTTGAAAGTGAAGAGCACAGTCAAGAACATGAACAAGACACAGAAGGAATACTAAATAATAGTGTACCAACCACTATACTAGCTCCTACAAATAGCTGGGTGTAGCAGATGATGCACTATTTATAGACCTGTCAATGCCCTGAAGGTTTGGATAGGGTAGGAAGAAGATATTTCAGGTTACAAGTGACTCCTTATGCTACCATTGATGGTATTTTATATAGGAGATATTTTAATGGCATATTTATAAGATGTATTGGACCTGATCAAGTTGATAAACTATTAGAGGGGTTTCACAATGGACCTTTAGGAGGTCACTTTACAGCTAGAACAACTGCCTTGAAGATTATACAGGCTGGTTATTATTGGCCGGACTTGTTTAAAGATGCCTTTGCTTGGGTGAGAAGATGTGAGAAGTGCTCATTAATTGCAAGCCAACAAAGGCTTGATGTCTTACCTCTAGATCCTATTAAAGTTGAACATCCATTTGCAAAATGGGGTTTAGATTTCATAGGACTAATAAACCCGCCTTCAAGTGCAAGCCACAAGTGGATCTTGATTGCCACAGACTATGTCACTAAGTGGACTGAGGCTGTTGGTTTAAAAGAAGAAAATGAATCTGTTGTTCTAAGTTTCTATTAGGATCTGGTATCAAGATTTGGTACACTAGATTCAATTATTTTTTATAATAGTTTGGCTTTCGTTAGATTAAGAATTTCAGTTTGGTCTGTCAAAAATAACATCTTTTTGAATACTTCTAACTATTACCCACAGGGTAATGGGCAAGCCGAATCTACCAACAAGAATATGATAAGAATCATCAAGAAGACTATTGAAGACAACCAGAGAACATGGCACGAGAAGTTAAAGCTGGCTCTTTGGGCTGACAAAATTACACCTAAGAGAGTTACTAGTTTTTCTCCATATGTACTTACTTATGGCAAAGAGGCTAGGTTTCCTATTTAAGTTGAATTACCCACATTGACTTTCGCCAAAGAACTTGAGCTGCTAGAGGAAAAGCCTTTATTAGTCAAGCTAGCTTAGCTTATGGAGTTAGAAGAGACCAGAAAAGAGGCCTTGAGGAAGCTTGATATACATCAAGCTCAAATGAAGAATGATTTTGACTAGAGGGCAAGACCAAGAAGCTTCATTGTTGGTGATTTGGTGTTCAAATGGAATGAGCTAAGAAGTAGACCTAGAAAGCATCACATGTTCGATGCAATTTGGGATGGGCCTTCTATTATCACAGAGTTCCAAGAAAATAATACATTTCAGCTATCCAAGTTAAGTGGAGAGGTGCTATCAATCCCAGTTAATGGGATCCACCTCAAGTATTGCCTCTAAGGATAAGTACTACCTTTGTATCATAGTAGGTAGAGTTGCAATTAATACTTGTGCTCATGCACATTTACTTCTGGTATTTTGTTTCCCTAAGTGCTATTGCACAATTCTTTTGGCCATCAGGGCCTATTAGTTTGCTTTTAATTTAGTTTGTTTTTAGTTTTCTATTATTGTTGGAACTGGTTGGAGAGCTGAAATGTAGTGTTTTCCAAGTTTGAGAAGAACAGAGTATGACTCAATGCCCAATGGATGTTCAAGATAACTGATCCAATGCTTAGCAGGCAAGCATATAGCAGAAGTTGCCAGAAATGTTACCATTTTTTCATCACAACTCAAAATTGGCAAAGCTGATGAAACAAATTCATTTTTAGAGTGAAGGTCAACATTCTTTTGTTATAAGTTACTTGCATGGTTATTGTGTTTTAGAGATATTGTAGCTCAGTTATGTTGATTAAGAAAAGTAAAATTCAAATCATTCATTGCATTACAGAACATTCACAGGAGAGATAAGTATTTCATTCACTACAATGGTTATTTATTTACAATTGAAATACATAAAAGGATAAGCATTGCATTGAAAGAAATAATGACAGATCAAATGTCCCACACAAGCCATGGGTAATGGCTGAACAAATGCAAGTATAAAGAAAATGTTATGCATCTAAGGATAAGAAAGAGAAGGTCATAGCCATCATTGCCTTGAAGGTCTTCAATCTTCGATGTTGTCTTCTATTCCTGCTCCCAATCTTGACATGAACCTACAAAAATGTGAAAAGGTCCTATTAGAGCTCCGGTTATGAGATGTCTATGTCCTATCAAAAGAGACATAACATTTTGCCTATAATGCATTGATCAATGAACATCATCCACATGCAAGAAGAACTAAGAAAGAAACAATCATGGAACTTTAATGTTTTATTCTAATTTGTTTGTTTCGTGTGCAGGTATAGGATAAGTCATGTAGCTAATTGAAGACAAATCATCATGTGGTGTAAAATGAAGCTCCCACAAGGGTTGAGCCTAGCCTAGTGCTTCCCCTTAATCTCAAAAGGGATGGAATGGAAAAGAAAATATCATTACTCATATTGTTTCATTGCATGATAAACTAAGGGAATATCAAAGGCAATCAGAAGCATTGGTTTCTAGTTCAGGACATATTATTGATTGCAGATCAAGTAATGAAATTAAACCATAAAGTTGAACTGAATTAATGTAGGACAAAATTTAATGCATAAAACAACTGTCAACATTGCTTCAATTACCATTAGAGAAAAGGAATTCACAGGTATCTCATTTATCTTTCATGGTATTTGCAGAGATATTAAGAACATCAAGTACATTTCCACCATTTGAATGTCAAAAGTTGCCAATGGATAATATCATGCAATAGTACATGACTATTTTGGTCATGACATAACATCAGAGATAAATATCATTTTATGCATGATTTGAATGAAGTCAAGAGTGTAAGTGGACAACCACGAAAGAACAATATATGCTTCCATCCCATTTGTATGTTGAAGTAAGGTACATTTATCATATGGAACAATCACTCATTGAGTATGAGATGGTCATTTATCATAAAGATACCAAGATAAATAAATAGCAGATAATGGAGAAACAAAGGAATCAAAGTACCATATATTCTAGTTCATACATGCATGGTCACATCAATATATCAAACAGTGCTAAAGTAAAGAGACAGGTTGGAATAGAAAATACCAAATGGATCCATAAAAAGATACTTTGACATATTATATCTTTCTCATTTTGTGATTATATCAGGACATGTACAGTAATCACCTTGCAAATCTATATGATGAAGGAATGTGATGATTTCTACAGAATAAGGTAATCAATATAATTATTTAAGCAGTGCCATAATTCATCAAATCATCTATAGGACAACATCAGTTTCTATCTGGACAACCAATAAATGAAAGAAGCCAAATAATGTTTTGCTAGAGCTACAGTGAAATTGACTGCAATGCCAAATGTCATCAGTCAATAGTGTTATTATTCTTTTGTTTAATACATCAAATGTGTGCTATAGGATCATCACCAATGGGCAAATAATCTACAAGTGTCATCAATGAAGATTTTCCACAACTCAAACTGCCATGAGAGATGTCATACTTTATGTGGTGTATGAAAAGGAACAATGAATTGAATCAACATCACATGTATATGCTACAGGTTAAATAATCATTTCAAGTATGTACATATAGAAATGGTGTCATCCTCAAAAGATGCAAAGACACAATGAAAAATAGCAGTTATTTGATATGTTTCATCATGACAACAATGTAAGAAACCCTAATGTCCATATACCTCAGCAGTATTGAGGTAATTATATAAGTTCTAAATAAAAAAAGAGGATAATTGTCGAATACATCAGATACAACATGTGAAATCAAAACAGGACATAATCTACAATGGAGAAAGAATGATACATAAAGGAAGTGAGAGTTTTCGAATTCATTGCTACAAGAAAAGGTAAAGCCAAACACATTTTGTGCATAGACCCATTTGGGTTTTATTACAAGTTCAAGACTACATAGGCCGTGACCTCTTGAGTAATAACAAATAAAGAGGTGAAACATATGTATATGAGATATAAAAGGGTTGTGTACAGGTAGAATCCATTTTTTCTTCTTGATTGTTAGAGTCATACAACTTTTATACACTGCCAGATGAGGGTTTTGAGCCATGAAAGGAGAAAACTATATACAAAAGTCACGACAGGAATGAAATGACAAAGAAACATAGAGATATGTTTTGCTAGTTGCGGCCCCATGGCCTTAGAAACACTTGTATATCAAAGGGAGAAGCTCAGAGTTTTATGGACCTAGTCATGACCATACAGAGTTACAAACATTTCCCCATAATATGTCAAACCCACCTAAGGTTTTTGGAAACAAGAACAATATACATGTGGATTTTATGTAGATACAAAATTATAAGGAGTGATTTTGAGCCATGAAAACGTAAAAACTACATAGAAATGCAAATCTACAGCCGTGGTAAAAGTATGCCATTTTCCCTTAAACTTCAAAAAACCCATTTCACTTTCATTGAATAACACAACTAAAGAAGAATAGAAGCTTGTGGACGTGGATTTCAACCATAGAAGCTAGAGATGATATGGAAAAATGAAATATATAGTGACAATAAGGATATTACCCTTGTATGGAGACAATGCATAGTGGGATAGAGCTTAAAGGCTTTCTTTTTTGCTTCATTTTCCTCTCAAGAATCCAGTAATGGTGGCCAGAATACAGAGGAGGAATGACAAGTAAAATAAATCCACACAAGTTCATTAGAGACAACACATAGACCGCAGCTGTAGAATCCTTTTAACATCAGAAATTCAAAGCAAGTGAAAGGAAATGAAAAACAAGAGTTATATTTGCATCAAGAGACCTGTTATTTTTATTTTCCTACAAAGATCCATGGAGGCCAAGCACCAAATTCATAGAAGATGTAGTTTTCATGCTTGAAACCCTAGGGTTCCTTGTTAGTGGCAGAGACCCACATTTGCAAAATGCTAAAGTCAAAATGACCCCAAAAAGATAGGGCAATGTTTGTTTTGTCATTAGGGTTACAAGTGAAGCCCTAATCAAATATTGGAATTTCATCACATTCATTTTTATTTTGAGGCATAATTTAATACCCTCACGGTATTAGGTGTTCACAACATGATGCCTAAGTCCATGACTTAGAGATTGGTCTAGCCCAGGGCTCCCTCAAAATGTTTAATGCCTTAAATCTATTTAAGTCACCTTGAGAATGTGCTTTATGCCTTAGCCCTTGGGGATAGAGATGGAGTTCATACCTTAGGAATAATATGCAAACCTTTCATTTTTGGTATGTGACAAGTCTACATACCTTATATGCTTTAGATATTGCTAGGTCATATGCAAATTAACTATCAGGCCTTTCATTTTTGAAAATATCAAATGATCCCCATAATTATTTTTATGATTTTTATGGAAAAATCAGACATTGTGATTGGAATTGGCGAAATTATAAGCCATGGAGATTTTTTTTTTTGTAAATCAAATCAAATAGGGGATAGAGTAAAACTACGAGAGTTGTAAAGTATGTTTTAAAGAAATCATTTATAAATTGCTTTAAAATCAAACTACTTTTAGGGAGTTAGAACTAGAAAAACAAATCAAATATTCCTTTCTTGATTTGTTTTATTTAGAGGCAGATAAAGACAAAAAATGAGATTTCATGGGCAAAGAAAGGCAGATTTTTGGTGGGGCCACATCATAGAGTCTTTTGGCATCTAGTTTTCATAGTTTGGACTCATTTTGAGATTTTTTATTTTATATTTTCTGAGGAGCTCAAAAATGGACTTGGAGGTGTATTTTTAGGAGTTTTTTTCTAGCTTTCAGAGAGAGATTGATTTCACATGATATATGTCAGAGATTCACTTCTTTTTCAGCAATTCTAGTTAGAGTTTTACAGCATAGAGTAGAGTTCAGATTGTAGGGATATCACAGTCTTCCTCTCAAATTAAGAGTGTTGTACTCAGTCTATGTGCTCATTATTCCTTTAGATATAGAGCAATAGTTTTTCCTTCACTTTTTGCTTCACTTTTGCAAAACTGATTTGATATTACACTGTGATAAATATTTATCCTCTATTTTTGTCTTGGTTTTGTGATAGGTTATGCAATTTTTTGCTTAATTTAGGTTGCATGTTGTGTTTGATTAAACCTTCATGCAAAATATTTATGAATTGGGTAAAATCAAAGTGTTGTGAAGATTAATGCTCTGCGGTCTGATTGTGAATAAGATCTGATAGGAATTTAGTATTGATGCATCACCTTAGATTTCATTTTAGTTATTTACTTTAGTTTACCTCTCTCATCCCTTTTCCCAAATAAGTCACTAGATTAGGAAAAATCATAAGGAGAACCAGCTCACTCTGGAGATTCCCTCTCGACATAGATCACCCATAATCTGGAAGGGTTTCCATGTGTCAACAGGTAGCTAAGTCTTCTCTAAGCTTAGCAGGGTGCATATCTGATTGATAATAGCCTTAAATGGCTAATGTTGGTGTTGTTCCTCTTATCTTAAACTCCTCTTGTTCCTAATCTTCAAATATACCTATAGATGATTGAAAGTTTGGTTAGAGCTTGGGACATGAAATCTCATCATATGTTTCATCAATAGACATATAACCTAAGCATATGATGCATTAAATCAGTTGATCCATTACTAGATGTGTGTGAGAAAAGCCAAGAACTATATTATCAAATGAAAGATCAAGTCATCACTGGAAAATTAAACTTCATTGTTTTTATCTAACTTGTTTGTGCAATGTGTAGGTACAAGTACATTCATCATTGTGCATGATATTTCAGCATGTGGTGAGAAAATGGGCTCCCACAAGGGTTGAGCCCAGCATGTTGCCCCCTAAATATTAAGAGGGACATGATTAAGCTTTTCAAATAAAGCATATTCTATTTGAAGATCGAATTGTAAGGTAACTGAGAAAATTGTACATTCATAACAACCAAATCACCAAGTATAATCACAGTTCTATAACATAACAAAGGAATACACAATGAGTGTAGTACAAACTTGCACAACAAAGAGAGGAATGTGTACAGGCATATCAGACAGTGAGACATTCATGAGAGAGGTATCACTAAAATGAGTAGAGGAATCATTCAGGGAGGGACACGAAAGTACCTGAATAATAGAAGAAATGGTGGCTCTATATGAGTATTACCTCAGGCACATGAGTATCAGTCATATACAGTCATAGAGTGAGGGAATTTATAGACATAAATGCAAAGCATCATAATAGTCTTCTATAGCTTCCCAAATTGAAGATACAAGTTGAGGGATGGTCATTATAATGTTCTCAATGAAGAAGAGGGCATTCAAGGTATACACCATGTCAAAAGATCCTACAAGTATAGAAGGAGGATAGTCACTCCAAAAGAATAGAGCATACATGCGCAAGTATTAGAGTAGTCACCATTATTGAACAGTGGAGTACAGTGAAAAGTGAGTCTATCATTGACTCATACAATCATCAAGGTCATAAAAGTGCATAAGACATTGATGATCTCCTCATCACTCCAATAGCATGCTTAAATAGTGATATAAAAGATGAATTTTCTCATCATTCTTTGTACACAAAAGCTCATAGAGGAACAATAATATGCAAGAGGACTATCTTACTAGCTAAAGAGCAGTCATACAGGGTAATGGAATAATATGCTAGTGGATGAGATCTCCCCATAGGAGTGTAGGTTGTTGTTTGAAATAATAATATCACAGAGAGCAATAGGAGTATATCAAAAGAAGTATCAATACATGGATACACATAGCCAAGCACAACATAGCAAGAAGAATCTTTCACCATTTTCTTCTAGAGAATAGAGAGCATGGCAACACAGAGATAATAATATATAGAAACAATGATAAAAGATGGATCTTTTCATCATTTTTGTACACAAAAACCATCAATAGAGAAAGCTTCTTCTATCCTTTTATTCTATAATCCAAGCTAGAGATTAAAGGCTGGTGAACATACATAGTGGTAACAAATGATAAAGGATGATCATATGCCATTTTCATCAAAGAAGAAACTCATATCATAGAGAGAAGAATCTTTCATAAGCAATGAAATGAAGACATGTTTATGTCTTTTGTATTAAAATAACCCAAAAAAGGAGACATTTTATTTCAAATGGAGTTAAGCGATGCAACTTACTAGTAGTGGAGTCCAAGGTTCAATCTCTAAATCTCTCCCAGATCTCACAGAAAGGCTCCAAGAGCTTGAGAAAACCCTAGTTCATGGCGGCAGCATCCTCTCGAAGAAGTGAAAGATACAAAATGAAAACCATTTAGGGTTTTTTCAGCTTCTACTAAGTTGCCATAGCCCGAGAGTGGGCTTTTGTTTTATTTTTTGCAGAAAATCATTATTATCCAAAAATGTTTGTGGTCAAAGACCTCAAAGTCATAATGCCTAATGATGCAAGGAGAGCCCGTTAGGGTTGTGATTATTCTTTTTTGATTTTCCTAAATTTTTGGGATGTTAGGTCAATGAAGATAATAATGCAAAGGGATATCATATGCATGTTTATGGTGATGGAGGTTTCATGGGTCAAAGGGCAAATTTACACTCTTTTATGAGTCAAGAGACAGGATAAGAAGATATTTGATTTTCATATGCCAATAGAGAGGTTACTTTTACCTCTAGGAATTATTGCACTATAGTTTAATACAAATCCCTATGTTTACACCATCAAATGGCAAATATTGTAACTTAGCAATTACTACAGACAATAAATTATAAAATGCTTTAGTAATTACTATGTAATAAACATGGAAAGATATCATGCTCACATAACACTTATTAAATCAATCATATTGATTGCATTTAATAATTGCTATATTAGTTTAATTTTGCCTCTCAACTGTGAAAAATAGAGAGATAGTTAAACTAAGGTGCAACTAAGGTATTTTGGAGTGTTTTCCTTGATTTACGGCCAAACTAGGGTGAATTTGGAGTTCCACATGGTCAACCTAGCTGAGAGAGACATATTGGATCTATTTTTTGTCAAATTACTTCAATTTTGACCCCCTTTTTGGAGGATTTTCATCTTTGCTCATTGGAGAGATTCTAGGAGATTTTTTCACTTTCACTTAGCTGTTAGTGCCACCTCTTGGCACTTTGGAGTCATCTTTGGTATATAGGAGAAAAAACTTATGTTTTTCTCAATTCTTGCCTTCTTTTCTCTGACACATTTCAAAGAGGCAGAGGAGTGTTTGTAACTCATTTTTAGATCTATATAGTACAAAAGGTTACAGGTTCATTTTTTTTGTCTTATGCAAAGCTTTTTCCTTCTATTTTCATTTAGAGTACCAAAATTTGCCTTTTCAGAAATACACAAGTGCCTTTATGAATAATTTGATGAAATTATTATGTTTTAACCATTAAATCCTTTAAGTTTGTCTCATTCATTATTGTGCATCCATCACAAGTCTCAAGTTGTGCCTGTCTCATTTTGGCTTTAAAAATTGTGAAAATTTATTTTCCTTTTGAAAGAACAAACTAGTTGCCCTGATTTAGAAACACTTTTGTGATTAAGTTATAATTTTTGAATTGTGTAACTAGTATCTCTGAGAATAGCTCTAAATTATTCTACAAGATTTACCATCATAGAAATGCATCACCACAATTTCAATTTTAGTTTATTGTTTCACTCCAATTCCTCTTGTCCTTTTTCCTACAAAGTTAGTTAACCAACAGATCAATCATAAGGGAACCGACCCACAATCTGAAGGTTTACCTTCATCATAGGGTACCCACAACCTGGAGCTATTCCCATGTTACATAGGATTGCTGAGCCTCATAGCTTTGCATCACGTGTGCAATCCTCAGTGATAACAGTTTTTGGCACACTCAATGGGATAGTTTGAACTCTCATAGTTCAAATCTCATCATTTCATTTCTAGTTTTTGGTGTGTGCACCAGCAATCTCATCCTTTGGAGGCAAGAAATCAACACATTTGGCAACTTCGAGAAGCATTTTTCTACTTTTAGTATGATCAGCTGCTAATAATGCCAATTTTTTCTTATTTTAGCTTTTGAATGAATAAGCATGTCTATGTTTCATGGGAATATGTCATATCACCCATTATATCATGAAAATCCTACTCATCCATATCCTTATTAGCCATATCAAGCTAAGCATGCAGCTGGTTTTAGCCCAAATTTCATTCCTTTCCAAGAAAACTAGAATGCCTATTATGATTACCACCCACCCACCCCTATGCAAACTCCATATCAGCCTACACATGTTCAAAATCAACCCCAAAAAGCCCTTCTTGTATCCAAATAGTATGGCTATTCTCTCGATGAAACTTCAAATTTTGAAGACATGAGCATCACAGATATAAGGTTGTACTTTGAAGGGTAGTTTAACGAGATTGGGGGAAATCAAGGGTATGAAGGAGATCAAGAAAATAATTTATAGAAGGAGGAGTTGGCTTATCAAGCCTATCTTCATGAGCAGGAGATGGAGGCACAAAGAATATAGTTTGAGAGGGAGTTAGCAGTAAAAGAAGAGCAGATCAATCTTTTGGTTGCTCAATCACAAGGGCATGAGGTCCAAACAACTACTTTCATTTGAGATCAACATGTCCAAGAGGAGGTTCGTAAGTATAGGTTTCCAAGTTTCAAGAAAAGTGAGTCTCCTAACCCTTCTAAGGTTAAGATTCCTAGTTTTAGAGATCCATTACTATTGCAGGAGCCTAAGTTGGCACAATATGAATTTATTATGCCTCAAAACTAGCCACTTCAAGAGCGTTTTTTCCTCCAAGAGACTCAAGAAACTTCCCAAAGTCTCCAAATTCCAAGTTTTAGAAGTTCTAAATTTTCTCAGGATCCTATTTGCACTCAAAACTAGTCCATTAATCCTTAGTTTTAGCCATATCAAGAACCTAAGCCAAGTCATCAAAATTTTGAACAACCATGACAGCCTTCTTGGACTAAGTATCTTGGTTATAAAATGCCAAACCTTGTCGAGGCTACACCTTGCATACCAATCCAAAATCAAGAAGAGGAAAAGGTAGTAAAATCAAAACCAACCAAGATTCCAAGCTGGTAGGGTGGGCAGGAGCAAAGGATCATAGAGCCTAGTCCAATCAAAATTCTAGGTATTAGGGGTGCTCTTTCGGTCCAACAGCCAATTCGTAACCAAGAGCAGTCCATAACACCTCATAATGAGCTTAGTAATGAGTATATTCATCCTACTTTAGCAGATGAAGGTTCTTGTAGTCCTTTTTATGCCACCAAATTAGAAAAATTGGATGTAGAGCAAAAGGTTGCTATTGTTTGTACTATATCCTCAACTGAATATGAGCATAATGCATGTGTAGAGGAGGTTAGTTCAAGCTTGACATCAAGTCCTTTGAATTTTGATTCATTTGAAAAGTTCTCTAATGATGTTTATAATATTAATGAAAGGAGAGTACAAAGGTCACAAGGTGAAAATCTTCAGTTGCAAAGATAGAATGCCCAAGTTTCATTGGAGAAAGCATTGCATGAGGAGGAAGAATTGATTTCTTTGTTTGATCAGCTACCTAGTTTTATTGACTTAGATGAGGAAAACATGCTCATACCAAAGGTAGCAGTTTCAAAATAGTAAGAGGATCCTCAACAAAATGATGAGTTGCTCGTTGAAGATAGTCAAATGGATGATGGAGCCTTCGATCGGGAAGTGGAGCAAAAAAATGAAATCTTTGCGGAGTCTAAAAGATTTAATGAGATCTTCCATGAGGTAAAAAAGCACTCCCCTTTTATAAAAAATCTAAGAGGAATGTCATGAAGTTTCATTTTGGGATGATCTTGAGCCCTTTATGTCAAACTTAGATGGCAAACTAGATTAGGTTGAACATGCTTTTGTGAAGGAAATAGAGGTTGAGTCTCAGGATCTAGCTAATTTATTTGATGAACTTCCTGAATTTGTGGATGAAAATGAATATATCACATGCATCCTAACATATATGCCTAGTATTGAACAACATAATGATAAAACTCATTTGGATTTAGTGCAAGATTATGAGTCAGATGAGAACATGTTTTCAGGCATCATAGAAGTTTTTGGTTCTAGCATTGATGATAAGCTAGTATCATATGAGCCAAGAGTATGTGATCAACCTATTCAGGTCAAAGAGCCAAGCATTCCTTCATTTCATTCATGTGAGCTAACTTTTTAAAATTAGGTTGAAATTGCAAGTGACAACAGGACAACAGATCCTAAGCATGAAACCAGCAGTAGAAGTCCAAGTTTTATCCTTTCAATATGATGCCCAATCAGAGATTTAGCCAAGAGGGGTAGCAATAAGATACAACCAATGGTCAATTATCATAATGATGAAATTGTAGATGTAGAACAACAGACCCAACTCACCCATTCATTCCAAATTAGTCATATGCTTGATCAAATGCAAGAGGTGAGTGAGTTTGGTTATGTTCTTCATCAAGAATCACAATAGTTTGTGGGGTATCTTCTTGTTTCCCACTTCTTATCAGTAGTTCATAACCTTACAAAACATCCTTTATTGGTTAGAAGGGGGAGTTATTTTACAAAGCCAGTTAATGGGTTTTTTTTACCAGCTTCTTTGGCTGGCTAGTGTAGGGTAGAGTAGGATTTTCAGTTCAATGTTTTGTTTTCCAAGAAGTGATGTTGCACATGTGTGATTGTCTTGTCCTAAATAGAGCCATGATAGTTGTTTTCAATTTTTGTTTTGTTGCTGTATGTTTCTAGTAGCTAAGTTACAAAGGGTTTTCAAGGTTATCGAAGACATAAGTTGACTCAATGCCCAATGGATTATTCAGGCAACTTGTCTATATGCTTAGCAGAAAGCATTCAACAGAAATCACCAAGAATGTTACCAAAATTTCACCTACAACTCAAATTGGTAGAGATGAAAAAGTTTTATGATATTAAAGGTGAAAGGTATTTGATACATTTCCATTATGCTTAACCATTTTCATATGAATGTTTTAAATGGAATTTAGTTTTTTATTATGCAATGTTTTACAACAGATAGAAATTACCAAAGTTGCATGATATTTCTATCTTTCATTCATTTTGCAATGGAAAATGTATACAGTGTTGTTGTCTCGTACATTGAGATCAAAAGAAGGTTTAAAATGTCCCACACAAGCAATGGGAATGACTAAATTGAGCTAATGCAAACATGAAAAACAAACTATACATTTGAAGATAAAATAAAGGAAAAGTATATGGAGAGAGTTCATATCCTTCATTGCCTTAAATGGTCGATGCTGGTGTTGTTCCTCTTATCTTCAACTCCTCTTGTTCTTGATTGTCATATATACCTACAAATGATTGAAAGTTTGGTTAGAGCTCAGGACATGAAATCTCATCATATGTTTCATCAACAAACATATAACCTAAGCATATGATGCATTAAATTAGTTGAGCCATTACTAGATGTGTGCAAGAAAAGCTAAGAATTAGATCATCAAATGAAAGATCAAGTCATCACATGAGCATTGAACTTCATTGTTTTTATGTAACTTGTTTGTGCAATGTGTAGGTAGAGGTACATTTATCATTGTGCATGATATTTCAACATGTCGTGAGAAAATGGGCTCCCACAAGGGTTGAGCCCAGCATACTGCCCCCTAGCTTTTAAGAGGGACATGATTAAGCTTTTCAAATAAAGCATATTATGTTTGAAGATCAAATTGTAAGGCAACTAAACACATTGTACATTCATAATAGCCAGATCACCACATATAATCACAACTATAACATAGAAAAGGAATGCATAGTAAGTGTGGTACAAACTCGCACAACAAAGAGAGGTAGGTGTATGGGCATATAAGATAGTGAGACATTCATGAGATAGGTATCACTAAAATGAGTAGAGGAATCATTCAGGGAGGGACAAGAAAGTACTAGGATAATAGAAGAAATGGTGGCTCTGTATGAGTATTGCCTCAGGCACATGAATATTAGTCATATACAATCATAGAGTGACAAAATTTATAGACATAAATGCACATCATTAGGACAATCCTCCATAGCTGCCAAAATCAAAGATACAAGTTGAGGGACAGTCATTATGAAGTTCTCAACGAAGAAGAGGGCATTCAAGGTATACACCATGTTAAAAGAGCCTACAAGTATAGAAGTAGGACAACCACTCCAAAAGAAAGAGCATACATGCACAAGTATCAGAGCAGTCACCATGATTGAATAGTGGAGTATAGTGAAAAGTGAGTCTATCATTGACTCATATAGTCATCAAGGTCATAAAAATGCATAAGACATTGATGATCTCCTCATCACTCCAATAGCATGCTGAAACAAGGATATAAAAGATGAGTTTTTTCATCATTCTTTGTAGACAAAATCTCATAGAGGAACAATAATATGGAAGAGGACTGTCGTACAAGCTAAAGAGCAGTCATACAGGGTAAAAGAATAGTATCTTAGTGGATGAGATCTCCTCATAGGGTGTATGTTGTGGTTTGAAATAATAATATCACAAAGAGCAGCTGGAGTATATCAAAAGAAACATTAATACATGGATACACACAGCCAAGCACAACACAACAAGAAAAATCTTTCACCTTCTTCTTCCAGAGAACAGAGAGCAAGGGAACATAGAGATGATAATAATGTGTAGAAACAATGTTAAAAGATGGATTTTTTCATCATTTTTGTACACAAAAACCATCAACAGAGAAAGCTTCTTCTATCCTTTTATTCTATAAGTCAAGATAGAGATTAAAGGATGGTGAACATGCACAGTGGTAACAAATGATAAAGGATGATCATATGCCATTTTCATCAAAGAGGAAACTCATATCATAGAGAGAAGCATCTATCAGAAGCAATGAAATGAAGACATGTATATGTCTTTTGTATGAAAAAAACCTAGCAAATGAGACATTTTATTTTAGATGGAGTTAAGGGATGCAACTTACTAGTAGTGGAGTCCAAGGTTTAGTCTCAAAATCTCTCCCAAATCTCACAAAAAGCCTCCAAGAGCTCAAGAAAACCCTAGTTCATGGCCGTATCATCCTCTCGAAGAAATGAAAGATGCAAAATGAAAACCATTTAGGGTTTTTTCAACTTCTACTAATTTGCCCTAGCTCGAGTGTGGTCTTTTTTTTTATTTTTTGCAAAAAAAATTGTTATCCAAAAATACCCATGGTCAAAGACCTCAAATTCATAAAGCCTAATGATGCAAGGAGAGCCCGTGAGGGTTGTGATTATTCATTTTTTATTTTATTAAAGTTTTGGGATGTTAGGTCAATGAAGATAATAATGCAAAGGGATATCATATGCATGTGTATGGTGATGGAGCTTTCATGGGTCAAAGGGAAATTTGCATTCTTTATGATTCAAGAGACGGGATAAGAAGGTATTTGATTTTCATATGCCAAGGGAGAGGTTAGTTTTACCTCTAGGAATTATTGCTCCATAGTTTAAGACAAATCCCTATGTTTACACCATCAAATGGCAAATATTGTAACTTAGCAATTATTACATGTAATAAATTATAAATTGCTTTAGTAACTGCTATGAATAAACATAATAGGATATCATGCTCACATAGCACTTATTAAATCAATCATATTGATTGCATTTAATAATTGCTAATTTAGTTTAATTTTGCCTCTCAACCATGCAAAACAGAGAGATAGTTAAACTAAGGTACAACTAAGGTATTTTGGAGTGTTTTCCTCGATTTATAGCCAAACTAGGGTGAGTTTTGAGTTCCACATGGTCAAACTGGTTAAGAGAGACAGATTGGAGCTATTTTTGCTCAAATTACTTTAGTTTTGACCCCCTTTTTGGAGGATTTTTCATCTTTGGTCATGGGAGAGATTCTAGGAGATTTTTTCACTTTTAGTTAGTTGTTAGTGCCACCTCTTGGCACTTTGGAGTCATCTTTGGTATATAGGAGAAAAACTTATGTTTTTTCTTAGTTCTTGCCTTCTTTTCTCTCTTACACATTTCAGAGAGGCAGAAATGTGTTTGTAACTCATTTTTAGATCTATACAATACAATAGGTTACAAGTTCATTTTTTAATCTTATGTAGTGCTTTTTCCTTCAATTTT
Organism: Cunninghamia lanceolata; assembly: GCA_027924645.1. Taxonomy (NCBI): domain Eukaryota; kingdom Viridiplantae; phylum Streptophyta; class Pinopsida; order Cupressales; family Cupressaceae; genus Cunninghamia; species Cunninghamia lanceolata. Next base: position 3,775,041 of record BSBN01000892.1, read on the forward strand.
CATTTAGAATACCAAAATTTGCCTTTTTAGAAATATGCAAGTGCCTTTATGAATGATTTGATGAAATTATTGTGTTTTAACCATTAAAGCCTTTAAGTTTGTCTCATTCATTATTATGCATCCATGACAGGTCTCAATTTGTGCTTGTCTCATTTTGGCCTTAAAAACTATGAAAATTTATTTTCCTCTTGAAAGAACAAACTGGTTGGCCTGTTTTAGAAACACTTTTGTGATTAAGTGATAATTTTTGAATTGTGTAACTAGTGTCTCTGAGAATAGCTATGAATTATTCTACAAGTTTTATCATCATAGAGGTGCATCACCACAATTTCAATTTTAGTTTATTATTTCACTACAATTCCTCTTATCCATTTTCCTACAAAGTCAGTTAACCAACAGATCAATCCTAGAGGAACCAGCCCACAATCTGGAGGTTTACCTTCATCATAGGGTACCCACAACCTAAAGGTATTCCCATGTTACATAGGATTGCTGAGCCTCACAGCTTTGCATCATAGGTGCAATCCTGAGTAATAAGACTAGCCTCACAAATAAGAACAAGATCACATTATCATTTATGGGCTACAACCCAAAGGAAGCTGCAACTTCCTGAACACATACAACGTTTACATAAGGAATCTTCAACTTCTACAACACAATGCTTATTTGACTCAACTTTCACAAATGTACTGACTACTCCTATCTTCAGTTGAACTCTACAATCTTCGCACACCTATCTCACCTCTACACAATAATAATACCAACCTTCATAACATCAAAACAACTTCAGAAACTCTTCTCAGTCATCACAACTTCTACAATCACTTCAGCAATGGTACTACTTCACATGAACTGATCCATTCCACACTTCATCATTATATCTTCTTTTGTAGTAAGTTTATTCACAAATAATGAATGGAATCACACAATACATAATTCATACATCATTCATAAACTTTGATCATACATTTATATCTAAGTTGCAAGCTTCAAAATGTTTCTCCTTGGTCAGCCAAGATGAAATGTGTGACATGGAATGTGTAATGGCCACAACAGTCGGCTCCAAAATATATGTAGTGATTAGAAATCTAATACGATGCAAAGAAATATATGATCAGGTTCTATTTTACCTTAGCACACTTTCCAAAGCTAGCGCACACTTCAAACACATGGCATAATCAACAACATACACCATGTCGACTCTGCAAACACTATCCTTTCTTGCATTCAACTCTAGACCTAAAGCAAGACTGGAGGAGACAAAATTACATTATGTGGACCACACAATGAGCATTATATGACTTACTAAACATTCTTGTATACTTATTTTACCAATTCATGCTATTATATGCTGGCGCAAACATTTGTACATTGATTACAATAACATTAACACACTCTTCTTACACAATCTTGAATTAAAACAATGAAAATCATATTTGCGGTAAACTAAAACACTAGAATGTTGAGCTAAGCATACCAACCAATCATATGAGCTTATCATTTAATTAACAAGGCCAAATATCAGTATGCGGTGAACTACGATGGTATCTACTATCTCCCTCTATTTACTTTAAGCAATAGATAAACTTGTCTTCACACAACAGACTCCAAATTACTATCTACACTACATATCATCACTTGAAACTTGAAGCATACATACCTAATACTCATATCTACCTATCCTCCAAACTATAATGTTAGTTCTTCACTTGCAAAGAAGTATGGAGCATTCTTCTATCTCCCTATGAGTGCACTTACCTTTTTTCACTACTCCCTTCACTCTTGTGACTCCAAAATGCTTTGCTGTAACTTTGATGCTCTAAAATTTTGAATATACATTCTTCAAACCTATCTCTACTTATCTTTCAAATTGCAAGGTAGGCTCTTCAATAGTGGAGATATGCAATGCATTTATCTTAGCATGTGACCCCTTCACTGAGTTGAGATTTTTCTTAGATGATTTCCTTCATCCTTTTACTACTTTCTTCATCAAGCGACAAACACAATGAATTCATATAATCATCATAAAACAAGAATCCAACTCTACTCATCATAGACTTTAAACATAAAAATATCAAAGATGTGAACTTACACATGAACATCAGAAGATATGGTATGAATGTGTATAGATGATACTGATACATCTACTTCACTTCTCAACTATTCTGATCAACTTTTTTTGTTTGCTTCTTTGACCATCATAACATATGCACATCACTTTGGTTTCTGCCTCATAACGCTTCTAATTATTTACTCTGTTGTCTTCACTTATCACCATACTACTATTGTCTCCTTAGACATCTCTAGTGACATCACTTCCAGCCTTCCACAACATGAGACTCCATACCTCTGTTGACATCAATGACAACATATATGCAATAGATCTCTACCATGCGTTGTTGTTAGTTCAATGTCATTCATATTTCCATTTAATAGTAATTTCTTCATTGTTGGTACACTATAGAAAATTATTAGTGTATATTATTATCTCATCCATTTTTTGGATGCATATGGATACTTTATATATTATCTCATGCATTTTTTACATGCCTATGGATAACTCATATATTATCTCATGCATGGTTTACATGTGCATGGATAATTTCACATGATGTTAAGCCTACTTAGGTGTTCTTTTCCACATGGAATTGTATGGAGTTCGCATGCCATAAGTTTTAGTTAGTGGAGTTACCTGCAACTTTTCTAGGGGTAGTTTCTTTTCCTCTCTCCTATAAATGTATATCATGATCATAGGTAAATGTATCATAGAAACTTATTATGACTTATTGGCTTTTAATCTTCTTTTTATTTAACACTTTTGTTTTTCATAACTTTCAAGCGTGCCATTGTTCATCTCTCAAGGCCAACTAGTATCGATATTCCTCCTATAGACACTTAAAATTGTCCATGTCTTGACCATAAAACTAGTAGACACTTTATTAGAGACATCATACAACATTTTATCCTAATCCCACTCCTAATCCCTTCCTAATCACCTAGACAATTAATTAAATAAATCCCATTTATTTATTTAATCTCCCTTTCACATGTCCCAAATAATTCAAATAAAATATTTGAATTTATCCTTACCTTTCATCACATTGCAACACTTGTCTACCTCTCAATTGAATCATGTGTGGTACTACAACTTTCATTTAATACACTTCACATGTCAAACTAATTCAAATAAAACATTTGAATTATGTCTCCATTATTCTCCTTCGTACACTTGTCACATGACTACAACCGCTCATGGAGTGGGAAACCCTAAATGATCCTAGTTGTCCACATCACTCAAATCATCCCTTTCCTATAAATCAACCCTCACCCAAGCCATTTGATGCATTGGTTTTCAAGTAGCCTCATGCTATCAAATTTTCTATGTTGAGATTTTGAGTACTATTACACTGCTGGAATGAACAACAAACATTCCTCCCACAATCATCCTTCAAAATCTTGCATGCTTATGCAAGGTTGAGAAGAGAAATGGAGATAAAGCAAATCTATCTTGGATATTGGTATGCTTTGCTTTCTTGTTTTGATTTTCATGTTAGTTTGTACTCTATTGTGCTAGTTAGGGTTTGATAACTTGTTTTAGTTTCAGACCTAATTTTTTCCCTAATGAGAAATGGTGAACCCAACGTGAATCTAACATTTTTTTTATCAAATTTTGGTGACTAAATTTTGTAGGTGTCTTTCTAACTCAAATCTGACCTGGCCATTGAGTTTGGGAGGTTCAAAAACCCTAGAAGGCATGTAAAATTTGTCATTTTTGCTATAAAAAAAAGAATTTTTTTTGGTTTAGCCCCTATTGCAGGACCATACCATAGGGATCCATACAGACCCATACAACACCTACATAGGTGCCTTGCTCTAAACTATATGGTTTCCCTATCTGATTTCATGACTAATTTTTTCATCGTTGCAATGTCTATTTTAGTCTTGCATGTTTGATTTTTGATAAACCCCTAGCATGTTTTTACAAGATTAACATTGTCTGCTAAACCCTAATGCTCATTACCATGGTGGATAGCCTAGGTTTTCTTTCCCATCAACCTTGTAAAATCCCTGGTGGTGTCACTTTGCAAACACATCTCCCACCACTGTATGGACACCCTCTTGCCACCTTAGGTGTCCTGGTCACCCTCTGCAACTATCTCCTTGACACCTATTAGGAACCACTACTACTGAAATGTTATTTCCTCCTCCACCTACGTAGACCTCTAAAACCCAAGGTTCTACCTAAATGCCTACATTTAATTTTTTACCACGCTGCTAGCCTCCCAGTCACTTAAACCTCACGGGTTGGTCCACAAAACCTCTGCCACCACAAAACTTAGTCGCTACCAGAATCCACCTAGTCACTGCCATAAATGCATCTGACCACCAGGTTAAAACCCTAATCCCAACCCTTTAGGTCTCTACTAAAATCCTTGCTCAACCTTAAACCGTATTACTGCTACCTCTGCTTTGTCTTTCAGCTACAACGAAAACCCTAATTGCCAATCATCAACCGCCACTTACCCTAAATCCTCATCGCTATTAGATATTATTGACCTAGGCACTAAATCCTTACCATTGCCTATTTTCATCTTAGCCCTCATCTACCCCATGTCCATATCCTATGGTCACATTCGTGACCAAGCCCGCAGACCCTGCCTCTATTCTCTTTTTATTTTTCTTTTATTTTGGCCCTTGGTCACATGAAGGATCAAAGGCCCTGCTAGTTTTTATCTCCAAGTCACTAACCACTATAGTAACTTCCCATTGCTAGACTACATGCATGTGACCACGTACCTTTAAACTACTAGCATTTAACATTAACCTCCAGGGCCTGTCTTGTTCTTCTACATGCCCTAATAGGGCATTTTTCTTCTTTTCATCATAACTCAGACATACAATATTAAAAATTTAAAAAACAAGGACTCGTTGGAAGCTGACTCAGTAAACTACATAGTGGTGGAGATTTCATTAGGTGATGGTATCATTTTATTAGGTTTTTTCTTAGTCAAATTCAGCTATCATTTCAAATTTCAAATGCTAATAAGTTTTGTAAATTTCATCCAATTTTCATGAAACTTTTAAAAAATTGCTTAGAATTTCATCTGCGTCCTCTTCATGGTAGTCATTTGTCTATATCTCATCATATTGATTAGATTTGTATCATATTCCTCTTTTTCACATAACACTCTCATTTGCAAGTTTACTTGGTTTTTATTAGGATTTGTGGCTTGTAGGTGATCACACGAAGCTAGAACATCGTTTGCATCAGCACACAACACATTGGAAGCAAAAAGTTTCAAGTGTACTCGTTTCATCTTCCATCTCTCATTTCTATATAATCATTGTTTACAAACACACTTCTATTTGGGCATACAAAGGACATCTTGTTTCCATAAAAATTTAGATTTTATGCTCTAAAACATACTATTGTCTTCATTCACACATTGAAATTGAGTATAAAATGAACCATTGTCTTTCATCACACATTTTGACATTGGGTTTAAAAAGAACACATGATTGCATTGCTTGGTGAACTTGAGAGAGTTTAAAGGTGTGTATGCTCTTCTCATGTTCTTCATGCAATCTTGAGAATGAAAAACACCTTTCATCCATTCAATTTTGCACCATGCATTTGGATTTATTAAAGGGGAATTAACAAGTGTGAGTACGAATCAAGTGTGTGTGCGTATGCACTCTCCTTTCTCCACAAGGTGATCTTGGAGATCAAAAACACCTCACTTGGTTTTCTTTTATCATACCCTACCATGGGGGCTTGCTTGGAGACATACCACTCCAAGGGACAACCTCAACTCTAGCATTCTGACAGAGTATAAATAGTGAGGTGTGACATAAAAGACACCCTATTTGGAAGTTGAAATCTTCTCACTCTTAGCTAAGCCCCAAACAACTTTATACCTTTGGGAAGTGAAGGTGAAGGGTGGGTTACCCCTTTCTCCCGGTTGTGTGGCACTATTTTTCTTTCATTTCAAAGAATTGGGTCCCCTGTACCCTGAGTATATTTGGGACATCCTTAGTCAACCTCATGCATCCTAGAGTAAGACCTAATTGGCCACACCAACCTGACTAAATTTAGGGCTTGTTGATGTGTCTTCTTCACGTGCTTGCTTAATATCTTTAAATTCAAACTTGCTTATGTGTCTTGCGTGTGTGATTCTTGTGTACACATGTGTAATCATTTTTTTGCAAATTGCCAAATCAAGCTATAAACACAAACACATAAACAAGTGATTCTAAATATTCTTTCTATTACTTTCATCCTAGTCACATCATCCTAATCATTCCTAATCATTACACATCATCATCTTCATTCTAGTCCAATCAATTTCATCCTAATCATATCCTAATCATTCCTAATCATCTAATCACTAATTCCAAATCGTTCTAAACCATCATCCTAATAGTAATCAAGAACTTGTTAAAATGGTCCTAATCCTAAGAAAGCCTAATCCTAATCATAAGCCCAAACTCATACTTAGATGAGGCCCTTCCTCTACTCCAAATGATATGACCAACCCTAATCCCAAGATCAAACTTCGAGGAGGCCCTCCCTCTAATCTTAATGCTCAAAACAATCTCAGACCAAAGCTCATGCATTGAGGGGCCCCTCCTCCTACTTCTAATGATGACAACAATCATGCTGCATACCTTGAGGGACAAGATGAAATTCAAAAACTTAAACACATGTGTGACACCATGCCAACATTCAAGAATAATGTCCTAGCACCCAAACTCCAAGACCTCATCCAAACACTTCACCAAGTACCCCAACCCTTAGACCAACAAACCATACAATGATTTCAAGCCATCTTTCAAAAATTTCAACAAATCTAATCACCTCAAATACAATGCCTCCTAGTCCAAGCCCACCAATTCAAAGCCACTTGTCAAATCCAACAAACACAACCTCAACCACAACATCAACACATTCCACCTAAATCCTGTGTCACCCCCCTCCACTTCATAACAACCCAATTCATCCACACATCAAGTCAATGCCACATCAACCAATCCAACTTTCTTCCATGTCAATCCTACATCAACCTATAAATGTATTCCACAACAAGCACATGTTAGCCTAAGTTACTCTTTGCAACAAAATCAAATGCCTTTGGGTCTTAATGCCACCATTGACAATGGGAACACTAGTCTAGCTTATCCCTCTTATAAGTATATTATACCACCATCCAGTCAAATGCCTATCCTCAAGCCACAATGTCCTAGTCCTAATACATTGGTCCCTCCACATTTTAATCCATTGAAACCTTCATTACACTTACCATCATCTAATCCACCATCAACCCCACGTCCTAAATTCAAAAATTATAAAAGTAAACCTATGGAGTTATCCAAATCCACCAATCCATTCAATGCATTTGAATCTCCATCCAACCAAAGTCAAAGCCCTAAGTCTAATCCATCCAACACCCCTTTTATTCCTGCATCATAGGACCTATCCACTCCTAGTCCTAATTCATCCAATCCAATTAGGCCTCCACCTACTCCTAAGCCTTTAACTTCTACCACGCACACACCTACAAAGGATGTGATCCAAGGGCTATTAGCAAAGAATCAATCATCACCATGTCAACCATTTCCTATCATTTAGCCTCTCTGAGAGTCTTGCAATGTCATGTCCATCCCTTCAACCCCTTCATATAGTCCACAACCCCTTGAACCTATTCAAGAGTCTCCCCCCATGAGCCCAAGTCAACCTCCATCATGCCCTCATGTTGTTGACCATCAAGAACATGCCAAGCCTATCCAAGAGCCTTCCACCTCTAACTCCATTCAAGAAAATCAAGAGGTATGTCAAGTGTATAATCCTAGGCATGTGGAAACATCAAGCCCTCATTCTAATTAGGACCAAATCACTTTCATTCAACCTATCCATAACATATATCTTTTCCATGATGAGGAATCCATCCATGAGCAACTTAATCTTATCCATACCCTCACAACCATTAATGAGCAAGATACCCAAGACCTACATACTCCATCTAATAAATGTCTTGTTGACCTACTTGAGCACTCACCCCACTTCATGGGCTTCCTTCAAAGCAAAGAAACTTCTCCCTCACCTCGTGATCCCACAACATCCACTTTTCATGATGAGACACTTGGATCTTAGTGAACACAGTGATAATCAAGATCCTAATGATCCTTCTTCATCCACTATTGATCCCATTTGATTTCCACCATCATATCCACTTGGTCTTGCCACCTTCATCCATGAATGTTCTTCCTTAGGACAAAAACAACCATTGTCTTCCACCTCACATTCTCCATCCAATGATGAGCTCATGTCTAGTCTCCAAACCACACCTAGTCTCATTGTCCATCCCAGACTACAAAACATGAACTATCCTGGTAAAGGCTTAGGCCTTCATGAACAAGGTATTTTAGAGCCCATCCATGTCAAAGTCCCCCCACGCTCATATGTTCTTGGATACACACCCCAAGGTAAACAACATCAAGATGTTGGTACTTCCTCCATGCCTTCTAAGTCCACCTCCTTTCATCACCAAAAACATCATACCCCCAAAACATATGTTTCCATTCCACCTCTATCATCCTACAAGTGTCAAAATCAGGTGACCATACACCTTCCACCATCCACTTTACCTCCACTATTTGCAACTCCTAATATCCCTCCATCCACTTTATCACCACTTCTCCCAATACCAAATCCATCAATTTACACATTCCCTCACATTCCTAATCATGATCAACAAATGTACACATCGAGAAAACAAGAAGCTTCCACAATGTCCATGAGATTCGAAAATAAAAATTTGGATGCCTCATTTCATAAAGCCAAAAATCCTAAGGGCCCTAATGCTTTAGGGTACAAATGCAAATAATTAAAGGAAAATCTGTCTAAAAATCTATCCAAGCCCATACCTTCAAAACAAAAGTAAAAAAAAAAGTGATTGGGTCCCTGAACAAAAAAGCAAGTCAAATAAGGCATCCACCTCTCAAAAATCCCAACTATCCCCTTCCATCTAAAAATACCATTCCATTCAAACATCCCAAATTCCTTCATCCCACAAGTCAAGAAAAATCATAAAAATACTAAGTCTATGTGGGTCCCTAAATGTTTACATCATCCATCTGTTAGATTTAGGGTAGACAATTGAGAGGGGGGTGAATCAGTTGTACAAAACTTTCTTCAAATTTAAACACTTAACTCCACATTGTTATTTAGTAGTATAATAGTAAATCAATCGTGAAAGCATAATGCAACAAACCAAGAGCAGAAACACATCAACACATGAGACACCAAGATTTTGACGTGGAAAACCCGGTTAAGGGAAAAACCATGGGGTGATTAACCCAAGATTGTATTCTCTATTAGAAGAACAGAAAGAACAAAATGGCACATGCCAATTAGGGCTCACTACCTGAGCACACTGCTCACAAGAGGCTCACTGCCTACAAGAGACACACTGTTTATAAAGAAATAAGTATCACCTACTTGAACTGGAAAATAGCATCTTCACCATGCTTGAATCAGTTCCATTAAGCCCAATACTTTTGCTCTGCCTTTTTCTTTCCTCCTCACTACCACACCCTCATCTCTCCAAGGACAACTTTGAAATGACTTCATAATCCCTTATTTATACAAGACATCAACTTAGGAACAATCATCTAAGTCGGCAAACATCCACAAGAACATCCGTAGGATGTGTAACTCATCCGGTCGGCCTATCTTGGGAAGAACACCATCATCTGGAAGTTGTTCTTCAAATGTGAACTCCTACTTCAATGCGGACCACCAACATGAATTGGACACAATCCAAAGACCACCACAAGCTTGCCTGAATCACCAAGAACATCCATACTTCATCTACTTACTGGAATCCTTCTCTCCTTCATCTGGAACCTCAAGAACACAGTCTGTCATTACTGTCACAAAGGAATAGATTCTTGTAGACCTTCAAACTATGAACCAATCAAGTTGACACTCCACAAGGACTTCATCAAAACACCCTCAAATCCACAGAACAGGATAATGCATTTTCAGATCTCACAGGACCTATCTGTATCACTCTATCACCACTGAAGATTTTCCAGAACAAGTTTTACTTAAGTGGCCACAACTTCTTCAGATGTTCATGTGGACCTCTAAAATCTCTACTGAATCACCCTAAGACACATATCTACAAAATCTTTAATCCGCATCCTCTGATCCTCATCCTATCTTGGACTTTTACCTTATTGTCCTCACTATTCTTCACTGTTCCAGATTGAGACTAATTTTCTCAATATCCTCGGCACACAACTCATCCAATCCTTATCATTAATGCAACAGGAGTATGTTGACATCAATGACAACACTGGTTAGGCCCATACTTGCAACAATCTCTCCCTTTGTCATTGATGACAACATATAATGTGAAAAACTATTATGACCATCAAGACAAGAACTTCTCCTCACTGTCACAACTCCCCCTATCAGCAACAACCATTCACATGTCTTCTCTCTCTTTACTGTTCTCCCTTTGATCAACAACCACTTGTTTTTCACATGTCTTCTCTCCCCCTTTGACAACAATGGCAAAGAGCACATACTTCCAGTTCCAACACTTCAGAATCATACCTGCTACTCCCCCTGAGTAGCAGCTCCCCATCATCAATCTAGATCACAAGATATGACTATGATATCCACTGGACTAATGCAACTCAGTCCACCTTAATTCATCACTGGAGGGGCAATAACCCCTAACTTCTCCCTGAGATACTCAAAAGAATCCTTAGGTAGAGGTTTAGTAAAGATGTCTGCAATCTGATCCTTTGAAGGTACAAACTCCAATCTGACTTCATTCTTGTTCACTTGCTCTCTCAAAAAGTGAAACTTGATGGATATATGGTTAGTCTTTGAATAAAACACCATATTCTTAGATATGTTTATTGCACTTGAATTATCACAGAAGATTGTGATAGGTTCCTCATACTCCACTTTGATATCTCTTAGCATCTGCTTCATCCACAAAACTTGAGTGCAACTACCTACTACTGCAATATATTCTACTTCAGTTGTAGATAGAGATATTGCCTCTTGTTTCTTGCTTAGCCAAGAAATCAATCTCTTCCCCAAAAGGAATGCTCGACCACTTGTACTCTTCCAGTCATCCACATCTCCTGCCCAATCAGCATCTGTATAAGTATGAAGAGAGAAATCATGATCTCTAGGATACCACAGACCATACTCAACTGTCCCTTTTAGATATCTAAAAATTCTCTTGATTGCCATGACATGAGATTCTCTAGGATCAGCCTGGAATCTAGCAACAAGACCAATAGCCTACATAATGTCTAGTCTAGTTTGAGTGAGATACAACAGTCCTCCAATCATTGACCTATATTTTCTCTGATCAGCCTTAGGAGAATCATCATCTTTGCTCAATTTACATCTGGTTACTATGGGAGTATTCATTGGTTTTGAGTCTTCCATCCCAAATTTCTTCAGCAATTCTTTGACATATTTGGTCTGAGAAATGAAGATTCCTTTCTTTGTTTGAGTGATTTGTAGACCCAAGAAGAAATTTATTTCACCAAGCATGGACATCTCAAACTCACTTTTCATTTGATTTGTAAAAGTTTTACACATACTATCTCTTCCTCCAAAAATGATATCATCAACAAACACTTCAACAATCAAGATGTTTTCATGATCAATTTTAAAATACAAATTACTATCAGCAGTACCTTTGTTGAAACCAATCTTCAAAAGATGCTTATCCAATCTTTCATACCAGGCTCTTGGGGCTTGCTTCAGACCATACATTGCTTTCTTCAACTTGCAGACCATATCACCATGATCAGACAATTGAAAATCATCCGGTTGCTCAATGTACACTTCTTCTTCCAAGTCACCATTGAGGAAGGCAGACTTGACATCCATCTGATACACTTTGAAATCTTTGAAGGTAGCAAATACAAGAAATAATCTGACTGCTTCAATTCTTGCCACCGGAGCAAAGGTTTGTTCAAAATCAACTCCTTCTATTTGAGAATAGCCCTTACAGACTAATTTGGCTTTATTTCTGATTACTTCACCAACTTCATTCAGTTTGTTCCGGAAGACCCATTTGGTTCCAATCACATTCTTGTTTCTAGGTCTGGGAACAAGATCCCAAGTGTGATTTTTCTCAATTTGCATTAGTTCTTCCTCCATTGCTTTAGTCCAGTTTTCATCATTGCAAGCTTCATTAACTGACTTAGGTTCAATCTTTGAAATCAGACAATACTCATCTAAATCTTGAGCAATTATCCTTCTTGTTTTTACTCCTTTGGTTTTGTCACCTATGATCTGATCTTCAGAGTGGTTCAGTGTTACATACCTTGGAACTTTGGGAGTTTCTTGCACTTCTAATTCTTGATCAAGCTCATTGAGACTCATCTCTTCTTCTTGACTTACCAGATCATTTTGAATCTATTTTTCAAAAGAGGCTTGGGCACCTTGAATCAGAGCACCATTCTGATCATCTTCATCATACTCATAAAACCATGAGGATTTTTCAATTCCTTCATCAACCTTCACATTTGTAGTTTCTATAATCTTTCTTAGTCTCTTGTTATAACACTGATATGCTTTGCTTTGAGTAGAGTAACCCAAGAATATTCCTTCATCACTTCTAGCATCAAACTTGCCTAGATATTCATCTCTTTTAATGTAACACTTGCTGCCAAAGACTTTGAAATACCTTACAGTAGGAGTGATGCCAAACCAAAGTTCATAAGGAGTCTTACCAGTATTGCTTCTAATTTGAACTCGATTGAGAGTATAGATTACAGTGCTGATAGCTTCTCTCCAATAGATCTGAGGAACATTTACTTCCATCATCATGGTCTTAGATGCTTCCTTGATGGTCCAGTTCTTTCTCTCCACTACTCCATTTTGCTGTGGAGTCCTAGGAGTAGATAATTGTCTCTTTATTCCATGTTTCTCACAGAACTCTATGAACTCACCAGATGTGAATTCTCCACCTCTATCAGACCTCAGACATTTCAATTTTAATCCAGTTTCATTCTCTACCATAGCCTTGAATATTTTGAATTTCTCAAGAGCTTCTGATTTCTCTTTTAAAAAGGTTACCCACATCATCCAAAAATAGTCATCAATTAGTAACATGAAGTATCTATCACCTTGCACACTCCTGATTCTTGCCGGACCACAAAGATCAGTATGAACTAAGTCCAATAACCCGGTAGAAGATAGTTCCTTACTTTTGAATGAGACTCTACTCAGCTTACCCAACTGACATTCTTTACACAAGCTATTAGTAGGTTTCATCAATTTAGGAGGATCTCTTACAGCCTGAGTAATTCTTATCTTGATGATATTATCAAAACTCACATGACACAACCTTCTATGCCATAACCAACTCTGATCAACATAAGCAAATAAGCAACTTTTACCAGTACCAACCAAGTGGAAGATATTACCTTTAGTTTGAGTATCAGATGCAATCTCTATTCCAGAACTTTCAAAGATCTTGTATTTTCCATTCTTGAATCAGAGATCATAGCCTTTGTCCACCAACTGTCCAACACTGAGAAGATTATGCTTCAATCCTTCAACATATAATACATTACTGGTTTTGTTCTTTCCATCAAAGGAAATAGTTCCTCTACCTTTGATTCTACTAGCAAAATTATCACCAAACTTTACCACTCCTTCATACCTTTCCAAATCTATGAACTTACTTTTATCACGTGTCATATGGTGAGAGCATCCACTGTCAATGACCCAATCATCCTTTTCTTCAACTTGGGCAGCCAGAGCTCTTTCTATAACTTTATTATTGACAGATTTAGAGGGCATTGGATCTTCTTCCTTGATGGCAATGAACACCCAATCACTACCAGATTTGTCTCCTGTCTCTGATTCATTATCTATTACACCTTCATCATCTCCTTCATGAGCATAGTAACAATTCTTTTGGAACCTTGATTTGTTAGGATTTAGCCTTGAAAATCTTTCCGGACATCTTGAGGAAAAATGACCAATCTTATTGTAGTTAAAACACTTAAAAGGCAATTTCCCTTCATACTTACTGGATCCTCTTGACAGTCTTTCCGCAATAAAAGCTTCAAGGTCAGCAGTTTCAGCTTCTTCTTCTTCCAAGTCTTTGCTTGCTTTTTCATACCATGATAGTTTCCTTGAAGAGTTCTCTCCCGGATCAAACCTTTGTTTACCTTTTACAGAGGCACTGGCTTTGAATGTAGATTCAGTCTTTGGGAGTTCATCTCCAAACTCAGCCATTTCAAATGTAGCCAATTTACCAACCAATTGATCTCTTGTGATGGTTGTGTGAGCTCTGAATTCTTCAATTGTAGTAGCCTTGATTTTATAAGAAGTGGGAAGGGATCTGAGAACTTTGCCAACAATCTCATCTTCATTTAGGACTCCACCAGTATTTCTAATTCCACAAACAATCTCATTTACTCTTGGCATAAAAGTAGTAATGTTTTCATCATCTCTCATCTTCAAATTTTTAAATCTCCCTTTCAAACTCTGTAGCCTTGCACTTTTAACATACTTGTCTCCTTCATGCAAAAGTTCTAGTTTTTTCCAAATCTCAAAAGTAGTTGGTAGGTCAATAACATTTGAGAGCTCTGAATTAGATGATGTGCTTAGAAGAGCCTCTATAGTCCACAGATTCTTTTCAGCATCAACAATTTCATTTTGGGTTTTCAGACCACCTTGTGGAGGTACATACTATGTTGTAGCCATGGTCCAATACACCATTCCCATACATTGCAAGTGACATTTCATGCGACCTTTCCAAAGATTAAAATTGGTTCCATAAAACTTTGGACTATCCTTCTTGTAAGATGACATCCTGGATCTCCTCAAGTGGTTAACCTCCTTTTAGAGGAACTTGGCTCTGATACCAATTGTTAGATTTAGGGAAGACAACTGAGAGGGGGGGTGAATCAGTTGTACAAAACTTTCTTCCAATTTAAACACTTAACTCCACATTGTTATTTAGCATCATAATAGTAAATCAATCATGAAAGCATAATGCAACCAACCAAGAGCAGAAACGCATCAACACATGAGACACCAAGATTTTGATGTGGAAAACTCGGTTAAGGGAAAAACCACGGGGTGATTAACCCAAGATTGTATTCTTTGTTAGAAGAATAGAAAGAACAAAATGGCACATGCCAATTAGGGCACACTGCTCACAAGAGGCTCACTACCTACAAGAGACACACTGTGTACAAAGAAATAAGTATCACCTACTTGAACTGGAAAATAGCATCTTCGCCATGCTTGAATCAGTTCCATTAAGTCCAATACTTTTTCTCTACCTTTCACTTTCCTCCTCACTACTACACCCTCATCTCTCCAAGGACAACTTTGAAATGACTTTGCAATCCCTTATTCATACAAGACATCAACTTAGGAATAATCATCTAAGTCAACAAACATCCACAAGAACATCCGCAAGATGTGTAACTCATCCGGTCGGCCTATCTTAGGAAGAACACCATCATCCAAAAGTTATTCTTCAAATCTAAACTCCTACTTCAATGTGGACCACCAACATGAATTGGACATGATCCAAAGACCACCACAAGCTTGCCTAAATCACCAAGAATATCCATACTTCATCTGCTTACTCAAATCCTTCTCTCCTTCATCCAGAACCTCAAGAACACAGTTTGTCATTACTGTCACAAAGGAATAGATGCTTGTAGACCTTCAAACCATGAACCAATCGACTTGACACTCCACAAGGACTTCCTCAACATACCCTCAAATCTGTAGAATAGGAAAATGCATTTCTGGATCTCGCTGGACCTATCTGTATCACTCTGTCACCACTGAACATCTGCCAGAACCAATTTTACTTAAGCAGCCACAACTTCTTAAGATGTTCATGCGGACCTCTAAAATCTCTACTGAATCACCTTAAGACACATATCTACAAACCCTTTAATCTACATCCTCTGATCCTCATCCTATATTAGACTTTTACCTTATTGTCCTCACTATTCTTCATTGTTCCAAATTGAGACTAATTTTCTCAATATCCTTAGCACATAGCTCATCTAATCCTTATCATTAATGCAACAGGAGTATGTTGACATCAATGACAACACTGGTTAGGCCCATACTTGCAACACCATCTCCTAAGCAACCATCACCATTGCTCCCTACACCACCTTGAAATCATAAGCTTCAATGTTTGTCATGGTGTGTACAGTTGTTGGTCATGATTCCTTTTCATACCTCCCTCTACCCATCCTTCATTCATTATCCTACATATCTTACCCATCACCTCCCTATGGTCCATGCTTTTGCATAAGACTTCCATCCTTGACCTTTTGCACATGTCCTACATTATCCAAATCATAATCCACTATCCCCCATCCATGCTTGGATGAATATTTCATAATCCACTATCTACCTAATCCATCTCCCTCTCACGCAATCCTTTACCAACATCTTTGAGCATATTGACATTTGACATGGTCCATGCAACAACATCCATCTCTGATGGGACCATCACTTTCATGGAACTAGACACTTGAGTCCCTCCTATCCATATTTAACCCATCCCATCCCAAAAATTAAAAAAAATCAAAATAGTAAAGAGAAATCCTTTCATCCAACGGTGAAGACCACCCTTGGTTGCGCCTTGGATAAGTACCATGTTGATAACCTGGCAAATAGGTGTCATGTGTAGGTTGATCTTCTATTGCACTTACACTTGGGGGCACATTTTCTCATCCAAACTATCATTTCCTTCAATACCATTTCCATACTATCTTATCCTACCATCCTTATTCATTACACCTACATATACCTATCCCATTGGGTCCACTCATCCTCATCTTCCCTTCCTCTTTTAATCTTGATAAAGACATGGAGGCAAAATGTTGACAAATGTTTTGGATATCTCTTGATATACCTCATCCCTTCCAATCCATCCTATCACCTTATTGTAATAAGAATTGTCATGTAAAATCCTAAGTATTACACCTAGAATGGGGCATGTCATTCCTATGCGACATAGTCTTTGGAGATCACATCCTTTCCCTCTTATGCATACATCCATCCATCCCATACACTATCACCCATCCTTTTATCCATTCATCCAATCCCACATACCTCCTTGCACCTAGACTTGGTTTTCCATTGTTATTGTTATCTAGCATAAAGGCTACCCATAATTGTCATCCAATGCCATCCCAAAGCATTCCAATAAAACAAGAAAAAAAATCAAAACATTTCAAAAACACAAAAAAATCAAAACACTTCAAAAATACAAAAATATCAAATATCCAACAAAAACCCAATCAATAAAATCAAATCATCATTAAATCCAATCTTCAAATCTAATCTTCAAATCAAATCATCAATTCTTCAAATCAATTCTTCCAATCAATCACATTAATGAATCTCATAAATTCTTCCAATCAATCCATTTCAACTTCAATCCGATTCTCCAATTCTTTAAATTATCAAATCAATTCTTCAAATGAATCCACCAAGTCATCAGTCATCAATTTAATCAAACCAATCCAATTCCTCAATCAAATCATGTCTTCCAATCACCAAATCAATTCATCAATCAAATTCTTCAAAATCAAATCAATTCAATGAAATCATTAATCAAAATCAAATCAATTCTTCAATCAATCAAATTCAATCACTCAAATCAATTCAATCACATCACTTCTTCCAATCATTCCAAGCAATGATCCAAATGCAAGTCAATCCTCAATCCATACTAATCACATTAATCAATCTTGTCAAATTATCCAATTGCATCAATGGTCTTGATCCTAATCTTGACATAGACCAAATTAATCAATCAGTCAATCACTAATCAAACCCTGGTGTTGATTCACATGGCCATCAACACTAGTATCAATCAATCAATTAATTGTCTTATATAGGATGTTGCATTGTCAAAACCAGACTAGGTGTCTTATATGACATGTTTCATTTCCTGAAACTAGACACAATCATCAATCAATCAATCACTTAATCATTGGTTTACAACTTGACAGGGGAAATACCTTGTTTGTTTTTGAATCATTTGTGCATGCTTACTGGCGTGTGTTATCATTTTCATGTTGCATTTGTGTCACATTCTTCTCATTCTCGCTAATATTTGTATCTTGTGTATGTTGGAATGTCTTTTTACATTAACCTTTGCATCTAAGGACATAACATACCTTTTGTCCATTAGGACTTTAATGCTCTAAGTTAATTCCTCATACATTTAGACACGGTTGTATTATGCTGGGTACATAAGACACATTATCACCTTGGTCCTTATACCTTGGTGCATAACGTCTAGTGCTAAATCAAACTCCATGGTTTCTCACCTTCATTATAGCATAATGTATCATTCATTTCTTCTATTCATTCCCTTATCTTTCTTCCTTCACCAATCCCTTTCATATTGATAGCCTTCCCCTGTTTGTCCAACCCACCTACCCTCTTGAGGGGGCATCATCATCCAACATCATCATCCTTTTCATCTCATTTCCTTATCTTCTTTAAATGATGTTACTTCATCGCAACATCATCTTAATGAGGGGCAAAAGGTAGACACTTAAAATTGTCCATGTCATGACTATCCCCTAGTCAACACTTTATTAGAGACATTATACAACATTTTGTCCTAATCCCACTCCTAATCCCATCCTAATCAACTAGACAATGAATTAAATAAATCGCATTTATTTGATTAATTTCCCTTTCACATGTCCCAAATAATTCAAATGAAATATTTGAATTAGGTATCCTTTATTCTCCTTCACACACTTGTCACATGACTACAACACCTCACGGAGTGGGAACCCTAATTGATCCTATCCGTCTACATCACTCAAATCAATTTTCAATCTCAACCATCAATTCAAATCAGCCCTTTCCTATAAATCAACCTTTGTCCAAGCCATTTGATGCATTGGTTTTCATGTAGCCTCATGCTATCAAATTTTCTATGTTGAGCTTTTGAGTACAACATTCCTCCCACAATCATCCTTCAAAATCTTGCATGCCTATGTGAGGTTGAGAAGAGCAATGGAGATAAATCAAATCTATCTTGGAGATCAGTTTGCTTTGCTTTCTTGTTTTAATTTTCATGTTAGTTTATACTCTATTGTGCTAGTTAGGGTTTTATATCTTGTTGTTTTAGTTTCAAACTTGATTTTTGGCTTGATGATACCTCCAAAAGATCTTGGTTCTCACATGGTATCAGAGCAGATCTGGTTAGATTGGTGGCCTGATATATTTGCATAGTTAAATTAGAATCATGGGTTTGCATAATATCAAGAACTTCTATTGAGTTTGTGTGTGGGGAAGATTTTCTTACAGGACTGATATGTAGAGGAGAAGGCATTCCTATCATTTTTTCCTATTTAATGCAGCATCCAAGGGTGATTGAAAGTCTGATTCACAAAGGGTGAGGTTGTAAAAGGGTGACCCAAAGGCATGCATGGATTGGAGGGCAACGACCTGCATAAGAAGGGTGCAATGAGGACTGACAAGCTACAGAAAGGAGTGTTATGCCCATGATGGAGGACATTTGAAATTCAAGAGGCCCCAACAAGGTATTGAGACTCCTATCTCACCTAGCAAGGCCACATTAAAAAAGAAACCCATGTCTCACCTAGCAAAGATGCATCCAAGAATTAAGCCATTGAAACCCTTATCTCACACAACAAGACGACATCCAAAAAGCAAGGAATCTTCAAAACTACTTCAAACATGTAGCTAAATCCTATAATAAGGCTAATTTACAAGTGACTAGAGGCATCTATCAAGTTATCCAAGGAAGGCATGATTCACCAAGATTTCTTTGGTGTCTAGTGCCCAACACAGGTCGATAGAGGGTCAAAACACATACACTTTGCATCTGGAATTTTTGACTCTCAAAATCCTACCCTTGGAGGCCAAAACTAGATTGTAAGACATCTAGCCCTATTTCACCTCTATTTGTGTGGTAGATTCACCCCTAGTTTGGTTCACCCTTATTTGCAAGGATTTTCCCAATTTGCCCCTATTTTGCAAGACACTGAAGGTTTAGCAAGGCATCAAATGTAGACAAAGAGTGTAGGAAGGAGATAAAATTCACATAGAGGCAGCTTGCATTGTTCATGAGAGGGCTCCAAAAGGTGACATCAACATTCATCATCAAATGTCATTAGCAAATGCCAACCCCCTTCCCAATTTTTTTTTTTAAATTTCCAAATTCAATATCCACTTTTAAAGGCATAATATGTATTTTAGAGTGCAAATGTAATTGTGAATGCACTAAAAATTTAAAGTGCCAAATCAAGGGGTAATTAAGTAATTTGGGGATTTATTCATACATGCATTCAACTTATAATGTGCCTTTTATATATCATTCTTTGAGGCATTATATAGGCATCTTGTAATCAATGAACTGACATAAAGTCCCAAATTTTCTAAGGCGGTAATATATCAAAGTCAATAATAAGATAATAAATCATCCCTCTATCATTACTTTGGAAGATGGGAACTACATGCCTTGGCATGATGGCATCCTAAGCACTGCTGATGGATTCACTTATTACCACATTTGTATGGGCTTATTCTTGAAGTAAGTACATATTGGTAGAAATATGTTTAGGGAAATAGAAATGATCATGTCTTAGCATTAATCAGTTTGTGTTGTGAACCACACGTCATGGGATCTATCACACATTGACTACATTTGCACTCTCTAGATCACACTATGAGAAATGTATGGAGATCTAAATGAACGTTCATTCCCAAATGATCCCATTATGGACATACTTCTTCCTCTTTCAATGATGTTCATAATCCGTTGTATGGAGTTGATACTAAAGAGGAACTTCCTTATTGGGAAAGTCTTGAATGTGCTAATGATACAAATACATCTCATCTTACTTCACCTCTTTCTACACCTCTAGCATTAGCAACTATTCTTCCACCTCAACCTACCACTTTCATAGAAATCTTGGATTCTCCACATGCTACTTTAGATTCTCTGGACAACAAGTTCACACTTGTTCTCTTGATCAATGTGATATCATCTTATCAGACATCCATCATTTGTTTTTAGAATTTCTCATAATCAATATTGATGACAATATTAAGGACATATGTCTTCTCTTTGATGAAAATTCACTTCAAGTTACATTATCTCTTGGCTTGGATCCTCTTTTTCTCTCTACGCCACTTCTTTATAATACTAACTTGACACATCCCAAGTGATTGACATTGGTTCATATCTCACACTTAAGTGGTCATTGTTCTCAAATATTGCATGGCACAATCACAATTGAGTAATAGCTTTGTGAAACATGACCAATTTCTAGAACCATATATATTGATTCCTTCATACATTCCACTTGAATGGGAATTCAATAGTTTGATAGCTCGAGGTTTCTATCTTTTGAAACCACATCACAAATGATTTTCTTTGTAGCCACATGGCATATATTGTCATTCCACACATTACTTCTTTATATCCTACTCTTAATTAGTTTTCACATGATTTTGAGAGTTCACTTGTTTTAGTTAGGCCTGGGACTCCTGATTTGGTTGTGACTCATTTTGACATCAACATGAATACATTTGGGCAATGTTCTAAGATAGGGTTATTATGAGACTTTCCACCTCATCTTGCTTCTTTGAGTTGGAGTTACTTTAGTATTCACCATTGGATTTGTTTCTTCCTAAGGGGAGAAGTGTCATTTTCCATAAATAGATCATTTTTAGCATTCATATATGGGCATTCTCTTTTGGAACAAGGGATACTTCATTGTGGAGGGATTACATAGTCTCTTTCTCTCTCCTATGGCCATATGACATTGTTTCAAGATTCGTACAAAGTTATCATCTCTAAGGTCCTTTCTAGTCCTCTTAATTTTCTTTTCTCTTTTGGAGGGATGTTTTTTCCCACTGAGTTTTCTTCCTTTCTCCACCTTATGGGAGATTACATTGTCCTTGCATACATCATCAAGCCTAGTTTCCAGGACTCAATTTTTACTTTGTTCCCACCTAAGCTAAGCTTAAGGGGGGTGTTAGTGTATATTATTATCTCATCCATTTTTTATGTGCATATGAATCATTCATATATTATATCATGCATTGTTTACATGAATATAGATAATTCATATATTATCCCACGCATTGTTTACATATGCATGGATAATTCCACATGGCGTTAAGCCTACTTAGGTGTACTTTTTCACATGGACTTGCATGAAGTTCACATGCCACTATTATAGGCATCAGTTGTTTAAAATCATCTGTCCTATAAATCTACATCATGATCATGGGTAAATGTATTGTGGTGAATTATTGTGACTTATTTCTTTCAATCTTGTTTGTATTACATACTCTTGTTTTTCATAATTTTCAGGCATGTGATTGTTCGTCTCTCATGGCCAACTAGTATCAGCATTCCTCTGAAAGATCAAGTAGTTGTCACAAAAATGATTTTCACATCACACCAACAAATTGAACTCTACGTAGTCTACAATATATAATTGAATCCTATCTATAGAACCTACATCTAATCTTACCTCTACAAACTATTAAAAAAAAGATTCATAGGAACATAACTCAACCAAAACATCATCTTGAAGCCACTAGATCAAGAGGGACAAAACAATACAAATAAATATATTAAAATACATACAAAATCAATAGGCATATTGTAACATTTAAAATTACATACCCTTCAATCTCATGTCATATTTTGCACCCACCTTAGTGCCAATCCCTACAACATGATTTCTAAAGAACCATTTAGACCTAATCTTGGATTATTTCCCCTAGACAAGTTTTTATCAAATTTTTATTAGAGAGTTAATATTGTCAATTTTCTAGGAACGTTTGTTAAATTAGATGAAATTCCTTCTAGACACTAGCACAATGCACATACATTTGTGCAACAGACTGGTGTACTATGTTGTACATCTCAAAATGTGTGTTTCTAATGCATGTTTCCACCTCATATTGTCTCTCGATCACTATAACACTCCCTCAAATGTGTCTTTTCTACCCTTACCATATTCTTGACCATAGGATAATGACAATGAAAAGACATCTAAAAGATCTCTCTAGAAGATGGAAACTCACAAAATTCTTATAGATTAGTGATCTAAAGCTCTAGTTTTTCTCCACAAATTTATCAAAGTAGATAGATTTTCTCCCTTTCTCAGTTATCCCATAGCCTTGCAATCTTCATTTGTGTTTCTTGCAATTGTTCATGATCATTGTGGAAATTATTCATAGAAATCACAAGGGTAGATTTTATTACAGAAGCATAGGCTTCTCCCAAAAGATTTCTCTAGATTTTCTCCTACCATTGAAGGTTTCTTCAGTAAGTGGTGAATGAAAAATTTCTCTCTTGAAACCCTTCCCATATTCAACATTCAAATCTACATGGATAAGGTAGTGAATCCTTTTGGTATATTATTTATCATATTCCAATAGAAAGTGATTTATTGTTGATATTTTCATTCTTTTCACTATTTTGTTAATCCTATTGCGAAAGCATTGAATCAACCCTCCTTTCAAAACTACTTAAGCAATATCATTTTCATCATTTAATAGATCATTGGTGTAGACCACCAATTTGATCACTAAATCCTTAATCTAGGCCTAGCATCCCCCATATACTAGGGAAGTGATTCTGGCACACTTTGTCACTATATACCATCTCCTAGACACACTTAAGATAGGTGCACATACTTTTACTAATATAGTTGTTATTTGACTACTCATGGAGGTTGAAAGACCAAAGAAGTGGTTTCACCATTTCTAGAAAACACCTTAGAAGTCTCAAACTTCTTTTCTCCTTTATCAAAGAGAGGTTTTTTAAAAGACATCAATTGCATGGAGGTTTGTGAGTGTCAATCCTATTATTTTTGTGAATTCTATTATTTATAATTTATATGATTTATTTGTTTATCTGGATATTACGCTTGTGTTTTACCTCACTATGTTATGTAGGTTGATCATGAAATCACACAAACAAAGAAGAAGCTTACTCGACATGCACATATTGACACTACCAAACCCTGGCATCCATATAGTGTCATACATGACAACATGACATGCTATTGTACAAATGACAATGCATTAGTTGAGAGTTCAACTTTTGGTGATAGGTTGTGTTATCATTTTCAATTCAACCTTTTGTTCATAAAAAAAAATCCAAAATTCTATAAATAACACTTAATTCCTATTCATTTATTTCTTTTATCTCAAAAAAGTTGTATTTTTGAGTCAATAACATATTTAGAATATCTAGGATATTTTTATAAGTATAAAATAGAAAATTTTCTCCTTTGAAACTAGATGTTCTTGAGTAGTGCCTTGTAAGATCACTTTCTCTAGAGAGTGCAACTCTCTAGGCTAAGTTGTTATCCTATGCATTACACATATGTAGTTTATTCCATTAGAGACTTGAATCCATGCTCACATTCTAATGCTATCCTTTTGCAACATAAATGGTGATACTACTCAATTTTTTGAAATTTTTCACCTATTAACTTTAAAGAAATGCAACATGAAATAGATCTATAGTACACGCATAATACAACTAAGATAATACATAAACATGTAAATCAAATTTAGAAGCTACTTGCAATTAAAAATATATTTTACATAATGCCAAAAGCATCAACTGGTGGACCTTTTCAAATCAATTTTGTGTATTTAATATGAATTAAGTGTTAATAGAAATTCAAACTATTAAGCAAGAGTTGCATGCTAAGTTGAGCCAAAAGAGCTTCACTCTTCATTCACTCTTTAGGTCATCATGTTTTCTCTTTAGATACCTAGTCACATTTTGTTCAATTCATTACTATATATTGGGGTTTCATAGTGTTTTCAATCGACATTGTGTTTTTCTTTCTTGAAGAATAGTTCAAAGATTTGGTGGTTCTACTTTTCAATTTTTGCATGGTTTTTTTGATAAAATAAGTGGTCATTTCTTTTTTATCATTGATGAAGGATGTAGAGCTACATGGAGATATATTACAACATTTGAACATTGTCAATATGACACATTCAAAACATTTTTCCATTAGATGTTCAATCCAAGTCAGAATTCAACATGGCCCGCCATTCTAAAAGGATTAGGGTAAAATGGAAAAAGTTCTTATCAGAGCCATTGATGTCTTGGAAATAATGTTTGATGTTGGCACAATATTGCAACATTTAAACATTGTCAGATAGGTCAGAAGTGCCACATAGTAGCGTCATGAAATGTTTTGAGATGGGATGTCTGATAAGTTCTAAATGTTGCACCATTGGTCCAATATTTCCAAGTTGGAATCAGCAAGCCCCATTATTCAAAAGTTTCTATGGTAACAAAATAGATGAACCTAAACCATTGATCATCCTCTTATGATCTAATGAGTTGTTTAACATATAAATGTTATCAGTCTAACAACATATAATGTTGCGCTATTAGATGGTAAAGGTGAGTCAAATTATGTGTGGGCATGATAATGGTGACAAATTAATTTATGCCTCCAATGACACTTGGAAGCTCAATGCTCTTTTGAAGGATTGCCATATCTGACGCAACTTATTGTTGTGCTATTGGTCGAAGTAAAAGAAATTCTGGTTCCCTTGGTGCGACTCAAAATCATCAGATCTTGCGTAATATATGTCAATCAATCTTTTGAGTATCTTTTGACTGGTTGTTCTACAATGATATCCAGAGAACAATGATATGCTGCTTGGTGTTGTCGATGTTAATGCATTGATCAACTAATACAATTCTAGTTCTTAAGCATACAATGTATTTACCAGCGATATAAATCAATGAAAGCTCTCGTAAAAGGGAGAGGAAGATGGGTATTTCTTTTGTAATAAACTAAGTACTTTGTTGTAATTTTCAAGAAGTAATCTAGTATTTAAAATTGATCCTTTCGTGTAATATGTTCTTAGTTAAACTATGAATGAAATTGACATTTTGTGTCAAATTCTCTTTACATCTTTTTCCGTTGTTCTGTCTTGACATTTAACTTTTATTTTGCTATTTGGTAATTAATAATTTATTATTGGCTAATAATCATGGATTATAATGTCCTTTGTTACAATAATTTATTATCATAATTTGAGAAGAGGTCAAATATTGTGCAAATCTAAATCTAGTAAAAGATTTCAAAATCTAATGCATTGCTTTAGGATAGTTTTAATTTTAGTATTTCTTCCTTTTTCCTTTTTTTTCGGAAAAATATACTACACACTCTATGAAGAACTAGATTGAAAATCCTAAAGGTTACTTAATAGTTCACATCCCACACCTGTGAAATTTCCCATGTTGGCTCAGGTTTGCATGTAGGTGCATCATTAAGTGCAAATTTGAACATCAATTATTTTTCGCACACTTGATGGGACCCAAAAATTAAAGTTTTGATAATATAGGGATCATTATATCATTCAAGAGGCCACTTTACGACTTGAAAAGACATATTACAAGATCGCTCTTAACATCTAACCTAGGTCTTTTAGTTCCTCTAGTTATATAATCCTAGAAGAAGAGTTGTACAACCAAATCCACCACCACTACCTACTCAAATGGCCACACTACGGGCTCCTAGGAATTTTGTCAACTAGAATAGTGGTAAGCCCTTTAATTCCTCTAGTTTCTCCTATTATCTAGGACCTTATTCTTTCTAATGCTCTTAAAGTCCACTTGAAATATAGGGGAGAAGATTTCAAAAACCCTGCCAAACATATCTAGGATGTGGTAGATAAATGTACTATCCATCATATTATAGAGAAAAGTATTACCTTAAGATTACTTGCTACTTCCTTTAAAGGGAAATCACTAGATGGGTATGTTGCAAGTATGGGTCTAACCGGTGTTGTCATTGATATCAACATACTCATGTTGCATTAATGAGAAGGATTGGATGAGTTGTGTGCTAAGGATATTGAGAAAATTAGTCTCAATCAGGAACAGTGAAGAACATTGATGACAACAAGGTAAAAGTCTAAGATAGGTTGAGAATCAGAGGATGCAGTTTAAAGGGTTTGTAGATATAAGTCTTGATATGTTCCAGTCAAGTTTTTAGAGGTTCGCATGAAGATCAGAAGAAGTTATGGTCGCTCAAGTAGAACCAGTTCCGATAGGTGTTTAGAGATGACAGAGTATCACAGATAGGTCCAGTGAGATCCAGAAATGCACTATCCCTTTTTGTAGATTTGAGGAAGTGTTGAGAATGTCCTTATGAAGTGTTGAGTCAATTGGCTTGTGGTTCGAAGGTCTGGAAGAAGCTATTCTTTTGTGACAGTAATGACTGACTATGTTCTTGAGGTTCCAGATGAAGGAGAGAAGGATTTCAGTAAGCAAATGAAGTGCGGATGTTCTTGGTGATTCAGGAAAGCTTGTGGTGATCTGTAGATCATGTCCAGCTCATGTTGGTGGTCCATATTAGAGTTGGAGCCTGCAATTGAAGAGTAACTTCCAGATGTTGATGCTCTTCTTGTGACTAGCCGATTGGATGAGTTATACATCTTGCGGATGTTCTTGTGGATGTTTTCTAACTTAAATGATTGTTCCTAAGTTGATGTCTTGTATAAATAAAGGATTACGAAGTCATTTTAAAGGTGTGCCTGGGATGATAAGTGTGTGGTAGCGAAGAGTAGAGTGAAAGGCAGAGCATGAGTATTGAGCTTAATGGAACTGATTCAAGCATGGTGAAGATGCTATTCTCTAGTTCATGTATGTGATACTTATTTCCTTGTAGACAGTGTGTCTCTTGTAGGTAGTGAGCCTCTTGTGAGTAGTGTGCTCGGGCAGTGAGCCCTAATTGGCATGTGCCATTTTGTTCTTTCTATTCTTCTGACATAGAATACTTTCTTGGGTTAATCACTCCATGGTTTTTCCCTTAACTAGGTTTTCCACGTCAAAATCTTGGTGTGTTATTTGTTAATGAGTCTCTACTTTTGATTTGAATGCATTATGTTTCATGTTTAATATACTACTAATCACCAAGAAGATTTAAGTGTGCAAATTGGAGAAAGTTTTGTACAACTGATTCACCCCCCCTCTCAGTTGTGTACCCTAAGTCTAACAATTGGTATCAGAGCCAAGTTCCTCTAAAAGGAGCTTAACCACTTGAGGAGATCCAGGACGTCGTCTTACAAGAAGGATAGTCTGAAGTTTGATGGAACCAACTTTGCTCTTTGGAAAGGTCGCATGAAATGTCACTTGCAGTGTATGGGATTTGCATACTGGGCCATGGTTACAGAAGCATATGTACCTCCATAGGGTGCTCTGACAACCCTAAATGAAATCACAGATGCTGAAATTAATCTATGGACCAAAGAGGCTCTTTTAAGTGCATTATCTGACTTAGAACTCTCAAATGTTATTGACCTACCAACTGCCTTTGAGATTTGGAATAAACTGGAACTTTTGCATGAAGGAGACTAGTATGTTAAATGTGCAAGGTTACAAAGTCTAAAAGGGAATTTTGAAAAACTGAAGATGAGAGATGACAAAAATATAACCACTTTTATGCCAAGAGTGAATGAGCTGGTTTGTGGAATTAGAAATGCTGGTGGAGTACTAGATGAAAATGAGATTGTTGGTAAAATTCTCAGATCCCTTCCTGCCTCTTACAAAATCAAGGCTGTTGCCATTGAAGAATTCAGAGCCCATAAAACTATCACAAGAGATCAATTGGCTGGGAAATTGGCTGCATTTGAAATGACAGAGTTTGGAGATGACCCCCCAAGACTGAATCTGCATTCAAAGCTAGTGCCTCTGTTAAAGGCAAACAAAGGTCTAATCTGGGAGAGAATTCCTCAAGGAATTTGTCATGGTATGAAAAAGAAAGAAAAGATCTAGAAGAAGAAGAAGTAGAAACTGCTCAACTTGAAGCCCTTATTGCGAAGAGGTTGCCAAGAGGATCCGATAAGTATGAAGGAAAATTACCTTTTAAGTGTTTTAACTGCAATAAGATTGATCATTTTGCCTCAAGGTGTCTGGAAAGATTTTCAAGGCAAAATCCTAACAAGCCAAGGTTTCAACAGAACTGTTACTATGTACATAAAGATGATGATAATGAAGGAGTAACAGATGGTGAATCAGAGATAGGAAACAAATCTAGAAATAAATGGGTGTTCATTGCCATCAAGGAAGAAGATCCTTTGTCCTTTGTATCTGTCAATCTTAAGATTGTGGAAAGAGCTCTGGCTGCCCAAATTGAAGAGAAGGATGATTGGGTCATTGACAGTGGATGCTCACACCATATGACAGGTGACAAAAATAAGTTTGTAGATTTGGAAAGGTATGAAGGAGGAGTGGTAAAGTTTGGTGACAATTCTGCTGGTAGAATCAGAGGAAGAGGAACTATTTCTTTTGATGGAAGAAACAAAATTGGTAATGTACTATATGTTGAAGGTTTGAAGCACAATCTTCTCAGTGTTGAACAGTTGGTGGACAAAGGCTATGATCTCTAGTTCAAGGATGGAAAATGTAAGATCTTTGAAAGCTCCGGAATAGAGATTGCATCCGGTACTCAAACTAAAGGTAATATCTTCCACTTGGTTGGTACTGGTAAAAGTTGCTTATTTGTTCAAATTGATCAAAGTTGGTTATGGCATAGAAGGATGTGTCATGTGAATTTTGATAAAATCATCAAGATAAGCAATTCTCAGGCTGTAAGAGATCTTCCAAAATTGGTGAAACCTACTAATAGCTTGTGCAAGGAATGCCAGTTGGGTAAGCTGAGCAGAGTCTCATTCAAAAGCAAGGAACTGTCCTCTACCAGATTATTGGACTTAGTTTACACTGACCTCTGTGGTCCGGCAAGAACTAGGAGTATTCAAGGTGACAGATACTTCATGCTGCTAATTGATGACTATTCCTGGATGATGTGGGTAACCTTTCTAAAGGAGAAATCAGAAGCTCTTGAGAAATTCAAAATATTCAAGGCTACGGTAGAGAATGGAATAGGATTAAAGTTGAAATGTCTAAGGTCTGATAGAGGTGGAGAATTCACATCCGGTGAGTTCATAGAGTTCTATGAGAAACATGGAATTAAGAGACAGTTGTCTGCTCCTAGGACTCCACAATAGAATGGAGTAGTGGAGAGAAAGAACCGGACCATCCAGGAGGCTTCTACGGCCATGATGATGGAAGTAAATGTTCCTCACATCTGTTGGAGAGAAGCTATCAGCACTGCAGTCTACACTCTCAATCGAGTACAAATCAGAAGCAATACCGGTAAGACCCCTTATGAACTTTGGTTTGGCATTACTCCTACTGTAAGATATTTCAGAGTCTTTGGTAGAAAATGTTACATCAAAAGAGATGAGGATCTAGGCAAGTTTGATGCTAGAAGTGATGAAGGAATATTCTTGGGTTACTCTACTCAAAGCAAAGCATACCGGTGTTATAACAAGAGACTAAGAAAGATGATAGAAAGTACAAATGTGAAGGTTGACAAGGGAATGGAGAAACCCTCAAGGTTTTATGAATATGATGAAGATGATCAGAATGGTGTTCTGGTTCAAGGAGTTCAATCCTCTTATGAAAGTCAGATGCAAACTGATCCGGTAAATCAGGAAGAAGAGATAGGTCTAAATGAGCCTGATCAAGAAGCAGAAGTGCAAGAAACTCCCAAAGTTCCAAGGTATGTAAGATTGAACCACTCTGAAGATTAGATCATAGGTGGTAAAAGCAAAGGAGTACAAACAAGAAGAAGAATTGCTCAAGAAGAGTGTTGTTTGATTTCAAAGATTGAACCTAAGACAATGAATGAAGCTTGCAATGATGAAAATTGGTAAAAAGCCATGGAGGAAGAACTAATGCAAATTGAGAAAAATCACACTTGGGATCTTGTTCCCAGACCTAGAAACAAGAATGTGATTGGAACCAAATGGGTCTTCCGGAACAAACTAAATGAAGTTGGTGAAGTAATCAGAAATAAAGCCATATTGGTCTGCAAGGGCTACTCTCAAATAGAAGGAATTGACTTTGAAGAAACTTTTGCTCCAGTGGCAAGAATTGAAGGATTCAGATTATTTCTTGCCTTTGCTGCCTTTAAGGATTTCAAGGTATATCAGATGGATGTCAAGTCTGCCTTTCTGAATGGTGACTTGGAAGAGGAAGTGTATATAGAGCAACCGGATGGATTTCAGTTGTCTAATCATGGTGATATGGTCTACAAGTTGAAGAAGACACTGTATGGATTAAAACAAGCCCCAAGAGCCTGGTATAAAAGATTGGACAAGCATCTTTTGAAGATTGGTTTCAACAAAGGTACTGCTGACAGTAACTTATATTTCAAAATTGATCATGAAAACATCTTGATTGTTGAAGTATTTGTTGATGACATTATCTTTAGAGGAAGAGATAGTATGTGTAAAGCTTTTGCAAATCAAATGAAAAGTGAGTTTGAGATGTCTATGCTTGGTGAAATAAATTTCTTCTTGGGTCTACAAATTACTCAAACAAAGAAAGGAATCTTTATTTCTCAGACCAAATATGTAAAAGAAATGTTGAGGAAATTCAGGATGGAAGATTCAAAGCCAATAAATACTCCCATGGCAACTAGATGTAAGTTGAGCAAAGATGATGACTCTCCTAAGGTAGGCTAGAAAAAGTACAGATCAATGATTGGAGGATTGTTCTATCTCACTCAAACTAGACTAGATATTATGCAAGTTGTTGGTCTTGTTACTAGATTCCAAGCTGATCCTGGAGAATCCCATGTCATGGCAATCAAGAGGATTTTTAGATATCTAAAAGGGACGGTTGAGTATGGTCTGTGGTATCCTAGAGACCATGATTTCTCTCTTCATGCATATATAGATGTTGATTGGGCAGGAGATGTGGATGACCGGAAGAGTACCAGTGGTGGAGCATTAATTTTGGGAAAGAGATTGGTTTCTTGGCTAAGCAAGAAACAAGAGGCAATATCCCTATCTACAACTGAAGTAGAATACATTGTAGCTGTAGGTAGTTGCACTCAAGTTTTGTGGATGAAGCAGATGCTAAGAGACATTAAAGTAGAGTATGAGGAGCCTATCACAATCTTCTGTGATAATTCAAGTGCAATAAATATTTCTAAGAATCTGGTGTTGCATTCTAAGACTAAGCATATATCTATCAAGTTTCACTTTCTTAGAGAGCAAGTGAACAAGGATGAAGACAGATTGGAGTTTGTGCCCTCCAAGGATCAGATTGCAGATATCTTTACTAAACCACTTCCCAAGGACTCTTTTGAGTATCTCAGGGAGAAGTTAGGGGTTATTGCCCCTCCGGTGATGAACTAGGATGCACTAATGTGCATCAGTCCAGTGGATATCATAGTCATATCTTGTGATCCAAATTGATGATGGGGAGCTGCTACTCAGGGGGAGTAGTAGGTATGATTCTGAAGCATTGGAGTTGCAAGTATGAGCCCTTTGCCATTGATGTCAAAGAGGGAGAGAAGACATGTGAGAAACAAGTGGTTGATGATCAAAGGGGGAGTAGTAAAGGAAGAGAAGACATGTGAATAGTTGTTGTTGATAGGGGGAGTTGTGACAGTAAGGACAGGTTCTTGTCTTGATGGTTTTTCACATCATATGTTGTCATCAATGACAAAGGGGAAGATTGTTGCAAGTATGGGTCTAATCGTTGTTGTCATTGATGTCAACATACTCATGTTGCATTAATCAGAAAGATTGGATGAGTTGTGTGCTGAGGATATTGAGAAAATTAGTCTCAATCAGGAACAGTGAAGAACAGTGATGACAACAAGGTAAAAGTCCAAGATAGGTTGAGAATCAGACGATGCGGTTTAAAGGGTTTGTAGATATAAGTCTTGAGATGTTCTAGTCAAGTTTTTAGAGGTCACATGAAGATCAGAAGAAGTTATGGTCGCTCAAGTAGAACCGGTTCCAGTAGGTGTTCAGAGATGATAGAGTATCACAGATAGGTCCGGTGAGATCCAGAAATGCACTATCCCTTTTTGCGGATTTGAGGAAGTGTTGAGAATGTCCTTATGAAGTGTCAAGTCGATTGGCTCATGGTTTGAAGGTTCAAAAGAAGCTATTCTTTTGGGACAGTAATGACTGACTATGTTCTTGAGGTTCCAGATGAAGGAGAGAAGGATTCCAGTAAGAAGATGAAGTGCAGATGTTCTTGGTGATTCAGAAAAGGTTATGGTGATCTATAGATCATGTCCAGCTCGTGTTGGTGGTCCGCATTAGAGTTGGAGCCCAGAATTGAAGAGTAACTTCTGGATGTTGATGCTCTTCTTGTGACTGGCTGACCAGATGACTTATACATCTTGCGAATGTTCTTGTGGATGTTTGGCGACTTAGATGATTGTTCCTAAGTTGATGTCATGTATAAATAAAGGATTGCAAAGTCATTTTAAAGGTGTGCCTAGGATGATGAGTGTGTGGTAGCGAAGAGAAGAGTGAAAGGTAGAGCAGGAGTATTGACGTTAATGGAACTGATTCAAGCATGGTGAAGATGTTATTCTCTAGTTCATGTATGTGATACTTATTTCCTTGTAGATAGTATGTCTCTTGTAGGCAGTGAGCCTCTTGTGAGCAGTGTGCTCAGGCAGTGAGCCCTAATTGGCATGTGCCATTTTGTTCTTTCTATTCTTCTAATAGAGAATACTTTCTTGGGTTAATCACCCCATGGTTTTTCCCTTAATTGGGTTTTCCACGTCAAAATCTTCATGTGTTATGTGTTAATGAGTCTCTGCTTTTGATTTGAATGCATTATGTTTCATGTTTAATATACTGCTAATCACCAAGAAGATTTA
Source organism: Cunninghamia lanceolata (assembly GCA_027924645.1). Classification (NCBI taxonomy): domain Eukaryota; kingdom Viridiplantae; phylum Streptophyta; class Pinopsida; order Cupressales; family Cupressaceae; genus Cunninghamia; species Cunninghamia lanceolata. The sequence continues at coordinate 3,808,845 of BSBN01000892.1, forward strand.
AGTGTGCAAATTGGAGAACATTTTATACAACTGATTCACCCCCCCTCTCAGTTGTGTGCCCTAAGTCTAACAGGGTACATATCATAGGTACCAAACTTAATTTCTTCATGAGATGAACTTGGTGATGCATTCTTTTATAGATTTAAAGAGAAGAGATTGATAGGTCCTAATTGTTGTAGTTGTTAATGATCATCAAAAGAGAACCATAAGAAGTGATGACCAATTTCAACACCTAATTTCATAAGACCTACAAAAGGATCATTGCAATAGCATGGCTACCAACTAGTGTGATATTTGTCTTTTACCTTAAGTATTTTAATTTAGACATTTCTATTATGATCCAATCATTAGGGGAAAATCCTTCAAGTAGAATATGACTTAGAAATCAATGTGAAAAATAGCTTGATAGATGTAGGAAGAGTTCCTCCTAGACTCCCCATTTCTATATTTCTAGAAGTTTCACTTGTAGTACAAGAGGATCTATCAAAGATCAATCCTCCTTTTCTAAGGAAACATCTAGGTCATCCTTTCACTTAAGTCCCAATACTTGTAGTTTTAGATCCATAGATTGTAGTAGAAATTGATGATATGAAGAGTATCATATCAAGCTTTTCAATTGAAATCATTAACCTTAAAAGGAAAGCTTCATATCATAGGCTAGCCTACTAGAATACTCAGGGATTAATACATTAGTACTAGCCAAATATAAATTATAATTTGCAAGGTTCTAGTCCTTCTCACTAATAGGATTCAAACCAAATTGTGACAGTACCATCTCCACTACAATAGATCCCAATAATATAGTATGAGACCTAGTTCTAGGGAAGATTAACTCTGTGGAGATATGAATGGATGATGTTTTCCCTATAATGATGTTCACATGTAGAAAGAAATCCTAAGGGGAATTTTTAGTAGAAGATAATAGAACAAAGATAACAAGGTATTTGAGAAGGATTCTATATAGGAGAGGTCCCCTATCAATCTCCATGAGTATAAAATTCTATCTTGGTTGAACAAATGTAAGGGATGTCTCTTGAGAAAGAAGAATAAATTGCTTTTGAACAAACATTATTCTCTTAGGCAGAAGAAGAAGAAGCAATCTTTGCAAATGATCCCTCCACTTCCAATAATACACAAGTATAGTATGATTGCTTTACTTGATAAGAAAGAAGAATAGTGGAAGACCCAGTTATTCAATGATGTCCATAACTAATTGTTCAAAAATCCTCAATTGTATAAAATAGAAATCCCATACTATCTATGCAATTCAATGAGGTCTCTTCTAGCATAAAATGTCTGAGCACCTAATTTGGTAGCTAATAGACCAACATATCAAGTACATCCTAGATTTACTGTAAGAGCTTAGATTGTTGGGGTCCTAATTAATGTGGTGGAACAAATAAAGAAGTGCCTAGCTAGTGTTTCATTATGGGACATGTTATCTGTCCCTAAGAAAAATTCTTTTCTCTAGGAAGATCTAAAAAGGTAAGAAAATCTAGCCAAGGTCATTTATTCAACCATCAACACTGGAGGAAAAATAGTAGAACCATGTAATGTGTCACAAACTCAACATTCTACTACTCTTATCAATGTTGGTGCAAATGTTACTAAGAAAAATCCAATGCCATTTTACCTAACCTTAATAATTGGTGAGAAGCTATTACATGAAACCATGACTAGCCCTAGTGCAAGCACTGATGTCATGTCCAAAAAGATAGCAGATTCCCTAAGATTAAAGTATGAAAACATGGAGAAAGGAGTCATGCAATTGGACAAGGAAAGGTTTCCAATAGATGGGATCATAAAATAACTCCCTCTCACCTTGTATGCAAACCCAAATATTATTGTGTCTCAATAGGTAGTGATAATTGATATTCTACTTGTCTTTAAGCTATTCTTATCAAGGGATTTTACTACCAAAATTGGTGGATATCTTTCCCTTGATTGGTCTCATCTTATTTCTAAGACTAAACATGGATCTAAATTGAAGATATTGTCTAAACTATTTCATAAGGAACATATTATCATGAGTTAATGATAAACTTTGAACTATTTCATAAGGAACATATTACCATTACTTAAAGATAAAATTTCAACCTTCTCATACATTGATCATGAAGGAAGAGAGGTATAACATGGAGTTCATCGATGATGAATCTTCCTTGAGTGACAAGACATACCATGAATAGGTGTTCCTTATAGAGAAAATCATTTAGACCCTTATGCAAACTTTTATTCCACTGGTCTAGAAATGTATGTAATATATGATGAAGAGAAATCTATTCTTGAGGTAAATAGTTCTACTATGAAGGGTAGTGATAATACTAATAGTATATCACAATTGTGGCAATTAATTTTTGATGGTTCAATGTGTGTAAATGGTTCAACTATAGGTCTAGACCTTATATCGCCAAAAGGTAACAAGGTTCTAAAAGATTTATGCTATCAATTTAGCTCCACTAAAAATCAAGTTGTGTATAAATCTCTAGTACATGGATGTCTTTTGGCTAAGAAGTTGAAGATAAAAAAAATTACAGATATTTAAAGATTCAGAATTATTTATCAAATAGGTTAGAGGGATAGGTACTTCCAAGAACAAAAAAATAATATTTTATGGCCATCAGTTTTGGGACCTTTTAGAATTATTTGAAGCCTTCAATATTTAGGTTATCTTCTAAGATCCCATTATAGAACCAGATTGAATGAATTAGATTGGATCACAATTTAATCCAAAAAATGGCATTCTCTTGAAAAAATATTTTATTAAACTAATTGTAACTCTTATAATCCTAATAATAGGGATTGTTAGCAAGTATTTGAGAGGGATGCATATATATCTTTGGTCTCGCAATAGTTAGGGAAATTCAGATATCAAATTCAATCCAAGATTGATGAAGCTTATGAGGAATAGGTAGTTCAATTAAAACCTAATAAAATACCAAAAGGTTTGATCACCCTAGAAAGCATGTTCAAACCTAATGATGTAAAACAAAATAAGAGGAAATTCGCTACAAATAATGGTGATTATACAAAAAATGAAGTAATCCCATGTAAGAAATTAATGGTAGGAAAATTATCTATAGAAGAAGAAATTGATAATTTGATTTGTCTTTGTAGAGAGTATAATTGGGTCATGGCCTAAAATTATAAGGACCTTAGACGAAACAATAGGGATATGTTTCAACACACTATCAAACTATTGCTTAATTCTAAGGCTATTTGGACAAATAGAGGCCATTTATCTTTACGATCAAACCCCTCATGAAACAATCTAGCTTAGTAGTTTAGTAGATTCTAAGATAATTTTCACCATCAAACATTCAACTTGGGTGTCAAATTTAGTGCTGGTAAGAAAAAAGAAAGGATAAATTTGGCTTTGTGTTGACTTCAAGGATTTAAATAGAGATTCTCTCAAAGATCACTGTCATCCTTCAATAGAGTAGATACTTTAAACAATGGCTAGATTAGAGAGATTTTCCTTGTAATATGGGTTTTCTGGGTACAATCTACTTTGTCTTAATGTAAGAAGACCAACATAAACCAACATTTACAACTAAGTGGGTGACATTTTCTTATTTTCTTATTGGTTTTGTTATATCAAATGTAGGAGTGAGCTTTCAACATGCTATGGACATAGAGTTTAGAGAAAAAAGATAACTTTGGTGTACCTAAATGATATTACAGTGTTCTCCAAGGTGAAAGAAGAACACTCCAAACATTTGAAAAATGTATTCCAAAGGTGTCACAAATTTTGTATTTCATTGAATCCTAAAAAGTGTGCTTTTGTAGTTCTCCAAGGTAACCTCCTACGACACATAATATCAAAGCAAGGAATTTCCATAGATCCTGATATAATTCAAGTGATCATGGATTTACCCTTACCAATTAATAAGTATGCAGTCCAATCATTCCTAGGAAAGATTAGCTTTGATGAGATATTTATCTTAGATTTTTTATGATTGGTTTGAAGCATCACTCTCATGTTGAGTAAAGATGAGGAGTTTAGATGGACTCTCGAAGGAAGATAGGTATTTCAAAAGATTAAATAGGCAATATCTACTACACTAGTTCTAGTTAACCCTAATTTTTTAAAGGAATTCATCATGTATGTTTATGGTGGAGATCATAAAATAATAGCAATTTTAACATAAAAGGATGATAATGGGAAAAGAGAGCATCCAATATATTTCAGTTCTTGAACCTCCAAGACTTACAAAATAAAGTAGAATTTTATTAAAAAAACAGGCTTAAACTCTAGTCAAAGGGCTAAAAGGGCTAAAAAATTCAAACATCTAATATCAAGCAATAAAGTGATGGCCTATGTATTTCATTCTAACATCCATGAATATATCATGGAAGGAGAAATCTCCAAAAAAGGGTTGGATGGATTATCAAGATTCTTGAGTATGATGTAAATGTAAAACCTAGTAAGCTAGTGAAAGGAATAACTATATGTCAGATTACAAGAGGAAGAAGCTCAAGCACTGAAAGAGAATCAAGCATTAGATACTATTTTTTATAAATGAAAGAATTTTTTTAGCATCATGGATCAAGGATATGATCCATTTTACGGAGACTAGTCTATATCCAAATCAATTCCCTATTTTTAAAAGGAGATATTATAGATTATAGGGAGTCAATTTTTCATTAATTAATTATATCTTATTCAAAATTAACTTTGATTTAATCCTCTCAAGATGTGTTGATAAGGAATAAGCTAATATAATTGTTTGTGAATTTCACCAAGGAATATTAGGTATACCTTTCTTAGGCTAGACTATAGTAGCCAAAATCATCTACACAAGCTATTATTGACTTTCAATGTTTCTAGACTACTACAAAAGGGTGAAACAATTTAAATAGTGTTATTTTTACAATGGAGAAAGGAAGAATGTGCCCTTCCCCTCAACCCTATTCTGGTAGAAACCTTTTTCATTGTAGGGATTGGATTTAATTATAATGATAAATCCAGTTTCAAGCATAGGGTACAAATGGATCTTAACAAAAATAGATTATTTCACAAGATGAAGTGAGTTGGTTGCATTAAAGGAGGCAATCGAAGGGGTTGTCCTTAATTTCCTTGAGGATATTATCAATAAATTTGCTGCATTGTGCATCAAATTATAAAATAATGCTAAAAACCTATCCAAATCATCCCTTAATCATCTTATCACCTTATCCCAATCATCTTAATCATCCAATCACATCATCCCAACCTATCATTAATCCATCCCCAATCCATCATCTAAGACTCTAATCCTAATCAAGCTATTTAAATCTCATCAAGGTCCTAACCCTAATCCATTTTATCCACCTAATCTACATCTTAATCAAAACCATCATCCTAATCATAATCTGATCATTGAACCTCATCCAACCTATCACCATTCTAATCATATCCTAATCCAACCTCATAAATTATGATCCTTAATCCAATCTTCTTATCCACCTAATCCCATTTCAACCACATCCTAATCTAATCCATTGATCCCTCATCCCAAGTCAATAATCCATTATCATTTTTTATCAAGTATCCAATCCCTAATCAAAATCAATCCTTCAAAAATAAAAAAATTGGTTAAGGACATAGCGTCATCCAAACCCATCGACTATAATCCAAACCCTAATTACAATATATCCAAATCAATCATCATAACTCTTCATCTAAAGGACCCTAGCCCCAATCCACAATCATCCATTTAAAAAACCTATGTCCAATCCAAAACACACCTATAAACATCATGATTTGGTTTAGCAAAATGGTTATGGAAGTTAAAGCATCTCTATCAAACCCTATTCCTCAAACCATATCTCCAATCTAACCAACATCACTATCATACCAACCTACTCCATGCACATATCCTAGTGATCTTGCTGCAGAAATAATAGAAATTAAACGTTACTATGAGGTGCTAGATCCTCTTGCCAAGGTAAAAATCAAAGATCTCATCAAGCATAAACCTTATGCACATCTCATCATTTGAGATTCTCATGATCCTATCACCTCAATATCACCATCCCCACCAATCTCATACCAACATTCATCCCCCTATGCAACCATTCTATCACAACTAATCTATCAATCATATCAATCCAGTCTATCAACACCTCAAAGTTTCACCTATTCATAAATCTTACCCTAGAACACTTAGCAAGTAAACCCTACGACCTATACCCATCTTCCATATCTTCATCCATGGCATTACAACAAACTATATCTAATATCAATCCATCAATTCCTTCAATCCCTATCACCATGTTCCTTCAACCTTCCTAATCCTAATCCATTAGCTCACATGACTCCCAATCCATCTATCCATATAGTCCTTCCATCACAATATCCCTCCAACCCTCCTAATCCTAATCCATTAGTCCACCTACCTCCCACTCCATCAAATCCTATAGTCCATCATTCATTAGATCCCCCATCAAATCTTCCAATCCCTAATCCATTAGGCCATTCATTAACCCACCAAAATCCTAAAACATCAAACCATCCATCTAATCTCCATATTAATTCATCCATTGAAGATGACCCTTAATATCCAAGAATTCAAGAGTTCTCTAAAATCTTGATAATATGAAATTGGTTGATCATTTTCTCAAAGAAAACCTAGATTATTTCTTCCATTTACTTGATAAAAGTGGTGCCAAGTTACCATCTAATTTTGAAATTTCCCAACTCAAAAGAAAAAACCCTACCACATCCTCTCCTAATATCTATCCACCTAATCATAATCCCAATCCTACCACATCCAATCTCCTATTATCCATCCAAGTAATCACAATCCCAATCCTACCATATCCATTCCTATTATCCATCCACTTGATCCTAATCCTAATCCTATGACATCTACCCTTATTGTCCATCAATTATATTTTGCAATCAACCCATACAGTTATGAAGGATGTGATCCAATGGTTATTAACAAAGAATCAACCACCACCATGTATCACAATGCCTAACCTTGAACCCATCAGAGAGCCTCCTAGTCCTATGCAAACACCATCATGCAATCAAACACCTATCAAGTCTCTTGAAGAAACTCCAACACCGTCATGCATTCAAGATCCATCATGTAGCCATGTTGATGAACATACAAATATTATTGAGTCCATCCAAGAACCTTCCACTTCTATACAAACACAAGAGCTATGTCATGAGCCTAGTCCAAATAATGTGGAAACACCAACCCCCATCCTAATCAAGACCTAAACATCCCATTTAATCCTATCCAGGATCTCCTCCCATCTCATGATGAACCCATCCCATCAAATCCTATCCATGATCCCATAGTGACTCATGATGAAGAAACCCAAACTATCCCTATCCATCATCCCACTAGTCCTATTCATCATCCATGACCATCCCATGATGAGGCATTTGGTCCCTGCAAAAACATGGACAATCAAACTAATAACTTGGAACATATTACACCACATCCTAATAAGCATAATGTTAATCAAGATCTAAACATCCATAGTCATCCCTTTTCTGATTCTACACCATCATTGCCTATTGATTAACCATTATCCCCCATTGATCCTTTACCATCCCATATCGACCCTATCCCAAATCCATCATCCTATCCTCTTGGTCTTGCCACCTTCATACATCATGGTTCTCTCATAGGAAAGGAACAAATTTTATCCACCACCCTGCCTTCCCAATCTAATAATGGACTCACATCTTGTTTCCAAAGTAACAAACATCCCACTGCACATCGCATGCTCCAAAACATGAACTATCAAGGTAAAGGTTAAGGCCTTCATGAACAAGGTATCTTGGAGCCAATCCATGCCAACACCCATTCACAATTGCATGGCCTTGGCTATACATCCCAAGGAAAACAATCCAAAAATGTTGGTGCCACCCACACACCTCACATGGCATCTTCTTCCTATCCTAAACCTGGTACACCTCATCACACCTATAAATCATATATTTCTATCCCATCTCCATCGTCATATCTTTATCAAAAGCATGTGACCATACATCTCCCTCCATCCACTCTACCTCCCCTCCTCTAAAATCCTAATATCTCCAAATTTAAATCCCCTAATCCATCCATCCACACATCCCACTCCCCTAAATCCCCTAAAATTCCTAATCAAGATCAACGAATACATGCATCACCCAAACATGAAGCTACCACCAACTGAAATGGATTTAAAAACAAGAATTTTGATGCCTCCTTAAAGTAAAGAACCTAAAAAAGCCTCAAGATTATCAGTTGAAGAGCATCGATACACAAAATATAAGAACAATTAAGAATCCAAAAGACTACAAATGGCCACACTGCCAAAAGAAAAAAAATGTTGTGGTTCCCCAAGAAACAAGACATCAATCCAAATGAAGCATCTAAATCCTACAGTATAAAAAATCTTAAGTCCCAAAAATCCCACAAATCCTACTCCCCATCTAAAAATTCTACAAATCCTAAGTCCATTTGGGTCCCTAAGTCCCCAAATCGAAAAAATAAAAAATCCCCATTACTACCCAAACTCCCTCCACATAAAAAGCTTCAAAATCCATTATGGTGTGTGCAACCATTGGTCTTGGTTCCCCTCCACCCCATTACATTAAATCAACATAACTCTATCTCCCCATCTTATCTCCCTAATCCTGTATATCTCCCCCATCATGCCCTTATGGTTCATTCATTCACATAATCCTTTCATCCATCATCAATTTATCCATCCAGTTCCATCCATAATCCACATCATAATCTACTATCCTCCATCCATCCATAGTCCACATCATAATCCACTATTATCCATCTATCCATAATCCACTATTATCCATTCGTCCATAATCAATATCACAATCCACTCCATTTCCATCTCATCCAATCACCTACAAACATCCATGCACATATTGACACTCAACATGGTTCATATGTGACATACATCCAAAATGGGACATTATTACCTCCTCTTGGACATAGACGCTTGAATTGCCATCATCCATCCAAATCTCTCTTTCCCCCCATCCACCCATCCCATCCAAATAGAAAAATAAAAATAAATAAAAAATTTAAAATTTAAATAGTAAAGAGAAATCATCTGTCTAATAGTGAAAATCACCCTTGTGGCACCTTGGATAAGTGTCATGATGAAAACCTAGCCAACAAACATCATGTGTGTAGATTTATTATCTATGTATCTTACACTTGGGGGCAAGTTGTCTCATCTATCCTATCCTAGAATTTCCATCCTATCCTATCCATCATTATCCATTATATTTGCATACATGTCCTATTGTACCAAACTATCCTCCCCTCCTACCTTAGATCTTGATAAGGATAGGGAAAAATGTTGAAAAATGCTTTGGATGTCTCTTGATGTACCTAATATTTTCCAACCAATCCTTATCATGCATTCTAATAAGCATCGCCTCATGTTGTCCTAAGCATCATATCAAGAGGGGTAAGTGATTCATATATGACATAGTCTTTGGAGATCATATCCTAAATTCCTCCATCCATCCATTATAAACCTCTCATCCATTCCATCCACTGTCACCCATCCTTTTATCCATCCATCTATCATGTATCCTCCACCTATCTCATCCATTATCACCCATCCTTTTATCCATCCATCATGTATCACCCACCCATCCCATCCACTATTACCAATCCTTTTATACATCCTTTGAATTTTCCTCCATCCTTCCCTATAGACTTGGTTTTCTCTTGTCATTAGTATCTATAACATAGGCTATTCTAATGTCATTCAATGCCACCATCCTATAAATCCAAAAAATTATAAAACCAAAAAATCCAAGCAATAAAACCAAGTACAAGCCATCCTTAATCCATGTCAATCTATCCAAGTAATCTCACCAATCATCCAAAAGCATCCAAAGGTTTTGTTCCCATCCTTGCTACAAACCTAATCATCATCATCAATCCAATCTAATCATCTCTTGCTTAAGGACTATCTAACCTAAGTATAGAGATCCATCCTTATTAATCAATCTTGGTGTTGATTCACTTGGCCAACGACACTAGTCAATCCAATCAATCCATCAATCATCAATTTTCATATTGATAGGGGAAACAACTTTGTTTATCTTTTTGTAGCTTGTGTGCATGCTTGCTTGCTTGGTTCTGTGTGTCATCATTTTTATCTTACATTTGTATCATTCCTAGAAAAATATTGTCAACACAACATGATGGCCTTCCATATCATAGTGACCAACGAAGTATGTTTGCTTGTGACCTTTTATCTTTTATACACAAGACACATCATCACCCTAGTCTTGATATGTTGGTGCATAATGTCTAGTAATATATCAAACTATATGATTTCTCACTTGACGCAACATAACGTATCATTCATCTATTTCATCCAACCCTTAGCTTTCCTCCATCTCCTTAACCAATATGTTTCATCCATTTCAAGCACATACATGTGTTATTCTAACCTGCCTATCCTCTTGAGGGGGCATACCATCCTTACATCATCCTTCCTTGTCACTCTCACTTCAAGTGGCTAGGGCATCATCATCCCTAATCATATCATCTTTCTCTATCCAACCAACCACTATATTTTATCTTTCTTTGAAATAATGTTACTTTGCAACACCATCTCAAAGAGGGGCAAAATGTGGACACCTAAAATTGACTCCACCTTCACCATCACTTTCGGCATCATCCTAACACTAGACCCTAACATCACCTTCATCCTAACATGTCCTCTTTACCGCATTCCCTTCTCAATTAATCAAATAAATTATATTTATTTATTTATTTATCCCTTTTTCTCCATCACCTAGCTTAATTAAATAAATGCTATTTAATTAATTTAATCCTTGTATCCTAATTCCCAAATTAATTAATTAAATTATATTTATTTAAATCCATTATTCCACATAGCCATGATTAATTAAATTATTTATTTATTTATTTAATTTTATCCTCACATATCCTCCCTCTCCAATAATTAATTAAATAATTTTGTTTAATTAATTATTTGTACATTTCTCATCCACATTCATTATCATAAATAAATAAATTTAAAAACAAATCCAACTCATCAAATAACTAACTAGAATATTCCATCTTTATTCCATATTTATCTCATAAAAATCTATTTATCTTTTATCTTATCCTTTTGTCTTTTTAAAAATCTCTAGAATTTTCCATCCTTATCCTCATCAAGAATCTATAAATCTAGCCTCAAGCAAGACATTATCATCAAACAAGAAAGTAATGTTATGCTATAGGTTTCTAGAGCAATAAACACATCATCCTATCAGGGGCATATCTATTGGAAGTAGGATGAATTTCAAACCACTCTATCTGAGGAGAAAGAATGGTTTAAAGTGAAGGTTTTGTGTGTATATTGAATTATCTTTCTATTATTTAACTTTAATCTTTTCTTGTCTTCAGAAGCCTTTTCTATTGTTTTAGATCCCACCCTATTTGGGCATATTTTAGCTATATGAACTATTTTCTTGTAATAATATAAATAAAAATGGGAGTTCTTATAGGTTAAAAATTTATTCAAAGATTGATATTTTGTGGAGAGAATGATGGAGGAGGATGGAGCAAAGATTCCTAAAAAATATTCACACAGATGCATTCCAAGACTTTCCTCATTCTTTAGTTTGTAATTTGGTCAATAGTTGCAAGTTGACCAAATGAGGTAGCTATGGCCTTAAACACTTCTTCTTCCAAAAATTCTAAGTGGAGGCCTAGAAGCCTTACCCAAATAGGAGCTATTTTAAGAGATTCCTTGTCTAGATTAAAACCTAGATACCATCTCTTCAAAAATAGTAAAGATATACCCATGAACCATGGGTCATCAAGAAAAAATTTATTCAAATTCTCCTCACAAGAAAAGGAAATAGAGAAAAATCCATTTTTCCATGGCAATAATATCAACTTGAAATTTGATCACCTATTTCTTGCAAGCCCAAACTTGGACATTATTGGCATTTGGCCACAATTCTCAAAATTCACCAACACAAGTAGATCCCATTCTAGAGGATCCCCTTTCCAAAACATAATCTAGGATTTTAAGTTGGACTAGACCAAATAGGTCATGCTTTCTAATACTTAGACTTTCTTCTTATGCTACTCCTTTCCCTTTGCATGGGTTGCCCTTAAATAAAAGAAATAAGTTCACCTAGGATTTCAAGACACAGAGGTTCCCTATCTCAAAATAAGAATTGGGCATGTCATCCCCTTGTCTAAATATGAGTCTAATGCATCTCAACCCCTCAAAAACTCTACTGATCTCGGTGGGTCCTCTAACTATATCACTTCACTTGTCCTTCCTACACCAGACATTCTTCTTGCTCCATTCACATCAAACTTGGTCTTCTATGTTGTTCATACTTGGTCTTCTTTATCTTTCCTTCGTAATCTTTATTTTCTAGCTATAGGGGAGCCTTAGAACATGTCCATAATAGATACATTTTAATTTTTATGTTATTGGATACTTTCTTTTGAAGTATGCAATAAAAGAGGATAAGGTTCCTAAAATCTTAACTCATGTTTTTCTAAAGATGCATTGTCTAATGCATGCTTGTGGATATATTCTTTTTCTAATCCTATTGGCTATTGTGTAGTTTGTTTCAAAAATATAAGCTGGATGGCAAAAAATCATTTATTTTGGCTTTGAGCATTTTAATTTAATTTATCTTATTTTAGCATCTCTCCCTCTTCCCTTGTCAATTAGGCTTAGGTTGGGTAAATAAGCATCTAACCTTTTGTTACCTTTTGAGTCGCCCTTATTTATTTATTTATTGGTAATATTTCCTGAACAAGAGCTGGTTTACCGTGTTATATTTTTGGTCATACCTTTGTTTCGTAAATTGATTCTTGTTCCTTCAATTTCTACCCATTTGTCGTCTTTGTAGACAAGGTTACTTAAAGTTTGAACCTTTGAACCCGAACCATTCTCAAAGTTCAAAGTTCAAATGGTTCAATATGTCTAAAGTGTCTCATAAAGTAAGCTATTGTTTTGTATGTCTTAAACGTCTTTAAACTTTCGGGTTGAATTTGAACCTTTTTGTTTAAGGTTCAATGGTTCAACAGTCTAAAGTTCAACACTCACTGTCTTCTTATAAGTCAGGTCACGCAGTTACCTTGTGTAATTAATATATCAATGAACCTTCCGCTTGTACTCTGTAGCGGGGTTCAATGGTTCAAGGTTCAATAGTTCACTATTTCATAATTGGAAGCCTTTTACCAAAGCCGCGTAACTTTTTGTTGGTCTACATAACCCTTGCATCTTTGAACCTTCATATTGAACCATATCTTTACAAGTTCAATGGTTCATGAGTTAAGTTCCTGTTTCCGTAAGTCAATCCTTTACTTATCTATATGGTCCAATTGGCATGTTTGAACCACCGCATCGAACCACCGCATTCAACCACGTCCTAAAGGTTCAATGGTTCAATAGTTCAAAGATTTGGTGATTTTAGTCCCGTTTGTTCCTGCAGCTTTCTAAGTCAAATTTAGCAGGAAAGTTGGAAGAAATTATGTCAGAAACTCATTATGAAACCGAGAGCTCTAATTTAGCGGAGGCTACGGATAATCATTATACTTCATGATGACACGTGAATAATACTTGCTATTAATGAAGAAATCAGAGTTCACGTCTTTTCAAATATTTTTGGCACGTATTGTTCCGAGTGATAATTATTCAATCTAGTTAGTGCCATTATTAACCAAGAACAAGCCAAGTTTAGCAAGTAAACATACTATGCAATGTGGAGGAGGATAGCACCGGAAGTGTAAGGCTCTTGTTATTCAAGTTTTCACAGTGAATTCAGATATCTCGAAGGTGAGTTCTGTTTCCCATGTGCTATTCCTAGTTCTTATGCTGGAAAGAAGAATCTCTGGAATTTCTGTTGTTTTCAAAATTCCAAGTGTTTTATTGTAATCCTCCAAATATGTCTTTGAAATCTACGTGTTTGGGGAATGAATATTATCCTGGTCTTACTTATTCTCACTCGGAATTTGGAGATACTGCACTGGTTCAATATGATTTAGAGGAATTTAAAGAAAGAACTAGGAACCCTGTTCAAACCCCTACAATGAAGAAAATTGTAGACAGCGGTTTAGATGAAGCTGCAGCTTTTCCTCAGGCTATACTATGCCTAGAATTGGTTCAAGAGTGTATGAATAGGTATGACCCCCAGGACAGATGTATCAGAAATGCAAGCGGTGATGTGTTATTTCATGTCAACCCCCCTCATGTCTGTAATGAAGATACCGCCTAAAGAGGCGTATTCCAGCCTTGATATTACTTCCTCTCATGGGTATTTCTCAGAAAAGAAATTGACTTATAAAAGTGTAATAGCGAGAAACTAGCTGCTAAAATTTCAGAAGGGTGGTTCAAGGTTGCCCAGACCACTTACTAGAGATCATTTGATAAAAGAAGTAAGGGATATTGTGGTATTGTTACACAAACTGAAGGGCAGTCAGCATGCCTATTATTGGGAGGATTGGATGTGCTTTTTCATACAAGTCATCCTTCAAGGGGAACAATATTTGGATTGGGCCAAAATAGTGGCTGACTGTCTACATCAGGGTTTAAGTAATTGTCTGGGTGACAGAGATTTCTACATGTCTTCGTACCTGTTCTATTATCTGGCATCTACAAGAGAGTGGTTTGACCTACCTCATGCACCCTTAGCTGAGAATAGTAAGATCTATGAATATTATTCACAGTTGAAGAGAAGGAATTGCTATTAAAATTATAAAAGGGTTAATGATGTCTTCACTGGGAAAATGACCTATGAACTGGTAGGCAATCTAGGTAAGAGGATGTCCAGTGAGGCAATGCAACTGATCAGCATCTATGGTAGCTTCTTCATTCAATTTTCTGAGTTCACTTACATCAGAGTTGGAGGATTTGATGGTGAACCTGTGAAGTTACCTAGGTATGTGTTTGACCGTTTCGTGCTGATGGAGGTATGTAGACAATTAGCACATGTAGATAAGAAATTCTCATCAAAAAAGGGTTGTGGTATTTCTTTTCCCATTGAACTTGGGCATTATTCATGCCAATCAAAATCTGATGCTTTGAATTTGGAGGTGAACCTTAAAAGGTTCAATTTTCAGTTCTTCACTGCCAGGTCTCAATTCGACAGTAAACGATTTGTCAGAGATAACCTAGATCCTGGAACAGGGCATTCACACCTTCCTAAGCTGGAGGATTACTGGGAAGACTGTCCAGATGAATTTGAGGTCAGAAGAAGGTTGTGGCGTAGGTTTTCTTTGGGGCAGATAATTACACTCAATTTAAACATGGATATTTCTGGAATTTTTGATGATGAGGAACAGTTGGTTGACCTACAGTTTGAAAGAGTATAATAGTTACCTATTCCAGAAGTTGACTGGAGCAAAAAGGAGGAAGATAGAATTGAAATTAAAACCCTTCTAGTGATAAGGAGAACCAAAAAATGGTTGAGGGAAAAGAGACAGGAAGGGCTTCAAGATAAAAATACCCAACAAATCTCCTCAATGATTGGATCACCACTTCCCATTAGCTCTTCTAATCAGCCTATTGCTATCTATGGTGCAGGTGCTTCCAAGCCATCAACTGAAAGAAGCCCTACCACTAAGAGGTCCAGAAAAGTTCTCATAGATATTCTACCCTCTCGTGTTACCAGGTTGAGGACTAAAGGGAAAAGAAAGAAACAGGTTTCTGAAACAATAGTTGTTGATTTGAATTCAGAGGAGGATCCAGAAGAACCTATGGGTGACAAGGAGCTAAGTCCACAGAGAATAGAGGAAGTTGACACCGGGCCACATCCAGGGGTCATTCCGGAGACCCCTGAAATATTAATGATTTCAAATGAATCCTCTGATGGAGTGAACCCCAAGAAGACAACCTCAGCCCCTGCACCAAAGTGGCTAGAGAGTTCCATCTCTGACAAGAAAAAAGTGATTCCTTTTGTTGTCCCTTTAGAGGACATGGTAACCAAATGTTTGGGGAAAACCCCCAAGTCCAAGAAACTCAAGACGACATCTAGAATAGACATTGATCCAAACACTGGTAACTAGAGTGCTGAAATTGCTAAGCTAGTGACTAAGGAGGAAGTGCAGGATCTGACAGTACACGATTTTACTATGGAAAGAGTGGATCTCGGTGCTGCTTCTAGAGCTGTAGATGTCTACCACCTTGAAGCATCTACTAAGAGGATGGTCAGTCAAACATGGAAAGATGAAAAGGACAAGAGGGAGTTGAAAAAAACTCTGCGTTCAATGGAAGAGTACATTAAGGCTATTAATAACCCTAATCCGCAGCCGATCTCATAGCTCCCCCTGTCTTTTGACCTGAAATCACCTATCAATCAAAAGATGTTAGATCAGGTTCATAGAAGCAAAATGGTGACAAAAACATTTGACAGTTGGTTGGATAACATTGAGCAGAAAGGAACTGAATACATCCGTGAACTCAAGGGCATATATGATCTGACTTCTGCCACCATTGAAGATCTTAAAGCACAGGTTGTTGTTTGGGCGAAAGATGAGGGCAAGTGGGTGAATGTAATAAACCAAATAGATGAAGTTCAGAAATATGGGCTCGCAAAGTTTTTGACAGAAAAGAACCTGACTGGTTTGGATGAAGATTTATTATATGTGAACAAGAAAAATATTGAATGGAGGAATTCCATATCCCAGCAAGGATGCTTTGAACTCATAAAGCTAATTAAGGAGATAACAGAATTCACTCAATCACTGCAACGTGACTTGCAATGTATTGATGTTCAATACATAAAAGATGATGGAAAACCAGTGGAAGATGTCGACGTAGTGGTACAATCATTCAAAGATAAAATTGGCTTTGTCAGAGAAAATGACAATATTTTAATTGAGGATTTCTCCCAGATTTCTAAAGTTGAGTCATTACTTTATCTCTGTATAGACGGACTTCCAGAACACAAAGAAAAATTTGGGAAAATGCGAAGGGAAAAAGAAGTTTGGAGGTCAAGAATGAAGCATATAGGTATTCCCAACTTCCTGAAGATTCAGGAGTTCGTTGCTGCTTTTCAGGAGTGGAAGACTCAACATGCTTCCCAGGCCACCGATAACAAATCCGGAGATACAAACCCGTCGTCCCAGTCATGATCTCATCGGCTCATTTTCTTTATTTCAGTTCCTCTATTATGTTATTTTCAGCAATCTTGATCTTTAAAATCAGTTGTTACAAACTAAATCCCATACGGGTCAGAGTTATGTTAACTCTGGGTTTGATTTACTCAAAGACATGATTAAGACATTCATATATATAGGTTTTTAAAATCTTTGAAAGGATATAGAAGTTTAGGAAAAGAAAAGAAGAAGGAATTTTAGCTAAACTGTTCATAGTTTTACATTATGTGATGATTGTCTGAGTAATTTTCATCTGAGAATGAGAAGAAGAAACAATTACTGCTTATTTGGATCTGTGCATCTGAAGTGTGTGGAATTATATTTTCTGTGTGAAATCTCCTTTCATCTGGTAATTGCTCTTTATTTGGACAACTCGTCATATATGTTCTATTCTTTATTGGTTCAGCAAGTTCGTATGAATGTATTCATGTATTTGAATGTACCAAAAGTAGAATCTATGCATTCTATCCTATTACTATATAAATTTATCATGTTCATGACATAGTTATGTATGAATGTTAGTCTGCCTTAAGCATTTTCTGGTTAAAAGTGCATTTGAATAGTTGAATAGATTAAATTCATTGAAAATCTTAAAGGGAGCTATACCTAAATTCAGAGGGGAACTAATTTAAAAGGTTCACCCATTTGTTGTTTAATTCATTTGTTCTTGAAAAGAGGGGTATAGAGTCAAAATAAAATATTTTCAGGATAAGGACAAATCTGTTAGCCAACACCTTTCAATCTTAGAGATTTATGTGTAGGTCAACCTCCCATTTGTAAGTCTTTTAACACTTTAGTGGTCCTTTAGGGAATATTTTTCATTAAAATATTTAGTCTAATCACAAGTTCCCTCCAATGTTGTTGTAGTTCAATAGTGTACCCCATTCATGACTATTATAAATTGAAATAATGCACATATCTCAAAAGATTGTGACAAAAATTAGCTCCCATAAGATATAATAAAATTTATTATTATTGAGCTATCCATTTACTAGTATGACATATAAGACTAAACTAATGTAAGAGGAATAATTAATTTATTTTATTTTAATGTAGTGCAAGGATTGACAACCAATAACTGATACCTTCATCCTATGGGTGACAAAGTCAAGACTTAAATATATATACTAATGCTTGTGAAAATCTTAATCTATCATCATAATGTGAAGTAAGACTGAGCAAAGTAGTAGGTATATACTTAAAATATTATGATTTTAGATGTATATTTATCCAATTATTTTTTAAATCTTCCTTAAAACATCAATGACTAGGCACACTTGAACAATACATAGATGAGCCAAAGAATTCAATGTAGTTTAGTGAAAAGACTCATCAAAACACTCTAAGGAAAATCTTTAATCCCTATAAATATTTCCTAATTGCATTCATTAACATGCTAACAAGTGTAGGATTCATGACATATACTTATCCCAAAATACCGTAGATAATAATGCAGACACTTAGGGTAGAGAGAGATTTATGAATGCAAGAACCTTCTTTAAGACTTATAGGAAATAAACCCCACATTCAATTCCATTGCAGGCACCAAATTTATGATATCCAAAATAACAATGCCCATTTCAATTCTATAAGAAAGATTTCTTTCCAAAATGGTTTATGGCATAACTTCAACTAGTGATTATCGACAATCAAATCCTTTCTTCCATAGTCCACTATATATAACTTACTAGTCCATTGTTCAAGACATAATCAATCTCATAAGGGCTCAACAATCTAGTGTTAAACATACCCTTCAATTCCTAAGAATGGGAATCATAGAAGAGTGCTCGATCTCTCTGATGAAATATTTACCTTTTAATAAACTAGTCATGCCACAAGGTATGCTACTAATGAACAAATTTGGTGTGAAACAAAATATGTATTCACAACTCATCTAGAGAAGGTAATTGCTCAATTATGTATTTATTGATATTCATACCTAAATCTAAAGTAATTCAAAGAGTTTTAATTTCCAACTCAATTGGTAGAAGGGATCTCTTACCATACACAATATTATAAGGGGTGAGTTGATAGGCCCAGATAACCTTAGGGAATCAATGGACCAAACCTTTGTGATATAATGCAACTGTATTCATTAAGATGTTTTCAAATTTTGGATTAATGACTTCAACTTAGCCACTTGTGGTGGATGATATGGTGAAGACTATCTATGTTGAATTTGATATTCCTTCATTAAAGTAATGATGGGTTTAGATTCTAATTGTGGTCCTTGATTTGTGTCAATCTCCCTTGGTGCTCCATACCTTGTAAAAATTTCTTCGTATAGGAATTCAACTACTTTCTTATCCTATGCATGTTTAAGGATTTTAAATCCACCCACCTAGTAACATAATCTATACGCACAAATATACATTATTTATGATTACAGGGTTGATTAATGTGACCAATGAAGTCCATTTCCTATTTTTAAAAATCCACTATAGAAAGTTGTGGATGTAGTGTAATATCATCTGAATACATGGGATGAACCATCCATTGGCACTTATCACACTAAAAAATAAAGTTTTTTGCATCCCTATTTAGTTTTGTCAGTAGTATCCCATGTTCAAGACTTTGGTAGTAGTACATTGGGAATAAAAATATCCTCCACAAGTTTCTAAATGGAATTCTCAAAGAATGTAAAGAACTACATTTTCAACAGCATATTGCATGGCATTATCAAAACCTATATAGAGTAAAATCTCATTTATCCATGAAAATTTTTTAATTTGCATTATTATTATTTATGTTCTTTAGGAGAAAGAAGAGGAAGAAATTTAGTTGTAGGTAGAAAATTTAGTAATATTTGAAAACCATAGGCTTTTAGCTAAAATTATAAAGATATGTTCATCTACGATGGAATCATCAATGGATGCCTATTCTGAATTATTTAGAAATCTAAACAAGAAATCTGCAACTATATTTTCATGACAAAGTTTGTCAAGTATATTAATAGAAAATTCTTGTAAAAGAAAAATTCATATAATAGTTCTACCTATGACTAGTGGCTTCTTCATAAGAATTTAGATAGTTAAATGGTACATAAACATAGATTGGATAAGTAGTAATATAATGTTAGAATTTTTTAATGTAATTCTTTTTCAGTTATGGTATGGTAATGTTCAACATTATTTATATTTTTTCTAAAGGCAACAAAGTCACCTATACTGTATTAAAACCCTAATAAAAGAGTCAATTATAAAAGTCAGCCATAACAGGCCGAGTAACAAATAACTAGAAAGGTGAATAACAGGGAGTGTTGAAACCAAACAAAACAAGGAGGAGGAACACTATTTCATCCATCGTCTACAAAATCATTACTTTGGACAGGAGTTACATCTTTCTAAATGTGGTAGGAGATCAATAGATGGGGAGGTGAACTCTGGAAGAACCAATGACGGAGGGTGAGGCACAATGTCAAGGGAGTCCAAATGACTGAATCCCTTCGCTTTGGCATCTAGTCCTTGGAGAGTCGAAAATGGTGGATCTCCAATGTTCCACGTAATATGTTCATACATCATGAACAAAGCCCTTTTTAAAATCATGATAGACACATACTATAGATGGGAATGAACGTAGTAGATCAATGGGAAAAAAGGCCTCATATTGGTGCCTCCCCCCTGTATATGTCATAACCATCCACCACTGTCTTCCACTGATCCATGTCAAAGATATATCTGTCAATGAGACTGAAAAACCATTCAACACCATGAATTCAACGTCTTGCATCAGGTCCATGATGTTTGAAAGAAATATTGAAGCAACATCAGATAGTCGTTGCATTTGGGAAAAAAGCACAGAGCAAAGATTAGCCAATGACAATCGTCACAATGAATTCCACCCGTGGGAAATTAATTCCGAACACCTGGTGGAGTTTTACTATGTTGTATTCCCCTTGTTCCCTGGGCTTCCAGTCCAAAGGGTGAAGGTGGATTCTGAAATTCGTGCTCCAGTTGTCCAGTTCTAGCAATACCAAAAAACCTATAGAGAAAGATGAGATTAAAAAACAATCAAGTAGAGGAAAAAGAGTACAGTAATTAAGGAGCTTTGCCGATATCATTATTGCAAGTATAGGAAAAAGAGTACAGTAATTAAGGAGCTTTGCCGATCTAGATGGGGTATATAATGATGATATTCTCATTGCAAGATTAATGGGCGATGATGAGTAAATGGGGAATTTAATTCTGTTACACTCAGAATGATGCCACCAAGAAGTACTTTTCCATTCACCGTCCATCCACCACCCTAATAAATGTCTGGGTCTCCACGAAGTACAGAAGATCTCTTTGATATAATTATTGAAGGTCTTGGGGATCAAGTAATTGAGGTTGCTTGAGCATATTTAGATTTTTGTACGAGAATAAAATCCATTGATATGATCCTACTCGATCAAAACCAACCCCAACAATAGTAGAAAAAATGAGAAACTTTCCCATTGTAGATGGTGTGATGCTAAGTGAGTCATTGGTTGTGCTAGACTATCATGAAATGATTGTTTCACCACCGACCACTGATATGATATTTAAAGCTATTCCATGCCTCAATGGGTTGCCTAGTGCCTCTATTTTTAGAAGCCTCAAAGAAAATCATGACCGTGTGCCAACTAAATTTGGAGCATTACCACACAATGCTATTCCAAAGTTGCAAAGACTTCTCATAACCTTATATTAAAAGTTTGAATTTACTGCTTCAACAATGAGAAGCTAGTGGGGTCAATGGAGAACCAACGAGCTCCTATCCTACTCGATTAATTTGGAAAGGCTATTTGGAAAACTTTGTGTGCATGAATTCAACACCTTTGAATTTTGTATCTGATCAATAGCTGAGTTTGCCAGCCAATCCACCACCTTATTAGCCTCCGTATTACAATGAGAAATATAGAATGGATCTAATGCATTTAAATTCCCTTAACTGGATTCAAAAATATATTTTAGTTTCCAATTTGTCACCTTCTTGGATTTGAGAGGTTTTATTATTAGCTTAGAATCCCTATCAACCCATATATGTTTCATGTTATTCTCTGTAGTCAATCTAGGGCATACATAAGTGCAAAATCTTCAACCTCATTATTAGTTCCTTATCGAAGTTTGCAAGCCTTAGCATATATTCCTGGAGGGATCCCTAAGAATGCATCCCACGCCTAATTTCCCAGGATTACCTCAAGAGGCACTGTCAAAATTCAATTTGACAAAAGGAGACTCTGGAGAAGACCATTCAATCTTACTTCTATGCACCTTCATAGCTTAATTTTGAATTAAGCAAAATGAGAAAAAGGGTTGTAGTTGCAACCACTTTTTTACTATAGAGTTGTCCCAATCTATACATCTACCACTTGACCCTAAACACTTTAAAATTTTGGACACGACAACCTCTGAAATGGCTACTTCAATTTTATCTATCACCTTGGATGTGGTCAATAGGGATTTTCTAAGGATTCTGTGGTTCTACTCTTTCCAGATGTGGCAAACCACCAAAGAGGGAGATACTTTCCAAATGCATTTGAAAGTTGAATGTTTGTATAGACCAGGCCAACGTTTGAAATGTTCCAATAATGTCTTACAAATAAGAGTTTCCCAATTCAGTTTTTCCATAAGCCTATACAAACATTTTCTACTGAATGGGAAATTGAGAAGTAGATTATCCACGTCCTCCTCTTCCTCCCCACAAAGGACACATTTGGAAGAGGGAGATATATTCATTTTTATTAATCTTTTTCCTATTAATATTCTACTGTGTAATGCCAACCATGCAAATGCACCCTCTTTTGGTAAGCAAGCGTCACTCCAACAAAATTCAGCCAATCTGGCCTAGTGTTTACTAAAAGATACTTATACCCAAGAAATTAACAAAATAACATCCTAATTTAGCCACCACCCAACTAACCTCATCTTCGATTCCGGAGTAACTAATGACTCTTTCTAATAATAATTTTTCCAAGAATTCTTTCTGAGACTTAGGAAATTCATAGCCATGAAAACTCTTCCATATGACTTTGGTGTTAATATTTCCCTACCTAACCACCTCGTAATCCTTGATTTTGTTTCCCCGGGCCTATTTCAAATAAATTTTGGCATCAGATAAATCATTTCTTGTGGATAGAGGTGGGTGACCATTCCATGAATCTTCCTACAATAATGCCTTATTTCCATTATGGATTATCCATGATAAATGTGGAGTTAATACTTCTCTCCCTTGGATAAGAAAATTCCACATTTTAGATCGTACTAAGGGGTTGGCGATAGTAAAAATTCGTTCTCTATCCCTACTATCCATATATTTAGCCTGCATAATTGTAGCTCATTTTTTATCTAGTTTAGAATACATGTTCCATGCTAATTTGGCTGCAAATTCCTGGTTTTAATGTTCCGTGTTTTGCACCCCAACCCCACTTTAATTTTTTGGTTTACATACTTTTTCTCATGAAAGAAGAGGAATGCTTTTTATGTCTAAGCTACCCTACCAAAGAAAACATCTAATAAGTGTTTCAAGGTCTAAGATGGTTCCCGTTGGTATCATGAGAGTACACATCATATAATTCGAAACAGCAACGAGGATCGCCTTTACCATTGTTAACCTTCTTGTTAGGGACAACCATTTTCCTTTCCATAAAAGGATTTTATTTTATATACAATTGTGGATATGTTTCCAAATTTCCTACTTAAACTAGCAAACAACATAACACTATTTAGATTATTATTAATATGATAAATGGCATAAAAATCCTTGTCTTCCTTTTGACCAAGGATAGTACCTATAGTTGTGTCCCATGGGTTTGTGTAAATATCAAAAGTAAAATGTCCAATTTGGTCCTTATATAATAAGTATAGAAGTAAGATTTTCTTTTATAACATCAAACGTATATTGACATTTTGTTGTCTATGTAAATCCTTCATCTTTTCTCAACAAAGAAAAGAGATGTTAGAACTTTACATTAATCCTTATTAAATAATGTTAATATCCTACATGTCTTAGAAAACCTTTTACATCCTTTTATCTTCATGGTGTAGGAAGATTTTTAATTACAATTACCCTAGCCAAATCTACCTAAATACCTTTATCATAGATATAATTAACTAAAACAATTTCTTCCATCATAACCATATGGCACTTCTCAATGGATTTGTACCTTCACATCTTTGGAAAACTCATGCAAGACTAGCTTTAGATTCTTCAATA
This sequence comes from Cunninghamia lanceolata, assembly GCA_027924645.1. NCBI lineage: Eukaryota > Viridiplantae > Streptophyta > Pinopsida > Cupressales > Cupressaceae > Cunninghamia > Cunninghamia lanceolata. Next base: position 3,833,141 of record BSBN01000892.1, read on the forward strand.
TGAATTTCCCTAAATAGTGAAATCATCACTGTATATTCCCACACAATCATGAATTAGATTAGTAAAAATACTTAACACTGTTAGTTGAAAGGCTTCTAACACATTACAATGTTTGAAGAGAAGAACATTAGAGGAAAATGTTCCCCATTGGCAAGTAGAACTAGTTTTTTATTGATATTCTAGGGTAATTCAAATCTAATTTGAAAGGAAAAATACAACAATAAAGAATATTTTCACATAACTCCATGAGAGATATAAATGCAAACAAATATTAACCATGATAAATCAAAATCTAGTATATCAAAAGAATAAATAAGTGTTGTCACTTGGATTTGCACCCTGTGTTTGAGAGGTTTAACGATCTTCAACAATCTAGTGAAACATTGAGATTACCTCAAGATGTGGGACCCTACAAGGATGCAAAATCTCCTAGGAGAGGATGGTTCCTTTGTTGAATGTGAGATTCAGCTATTCCAAGGACGAAACCTAATCTATTCACCATTTAGGAAAAGGGAAAGAGGGATGCAACTATAAATTTTTGGAGCTGATACACCAAGTTTGAATATAAAAGCTCTCACAGAATTGAGAAAATGCACAAAATAAAAAAATGCATCTAATCATTTACACAAATCTAGCAAATTCCTAGTAGATGTAAAGAAATGAACAAGATTGAGAGGAAATAAACATTCACAGACAATCAGTTTTGAATTACACAGAGTTGAAACAATAGAAAAGGTAAAAACATAGTGAGTATTTCATCAAAAGGAAAGACTATAGTAGAGGAGGGCTCTATTTGGAGTACAAAAATGCCTTTGTATTCAACCCTCAATACATCTTACAAATTTGCATATATAGTAATTCATTTACATTGACCTCTGTCATCACATCAATAAATTCGCCCCATGTGCCTATCAAAAAAATATCCCTTCAAAAGGAATGTCTACCTGCAGAAATTCAATGTAAAAAATATCTTGGATCATGGAGTAACTGGGAGATATTTTTCTTCTTCAATGCACTAGCTGATTCACCACCTGTAACATTAAATGCAAAAATATCTACAATGGGGTAGTTGAGCAGATAAAATCTACATTAATAGTAGATGAGGAAAATCAAAAATATTTTCCCTCCAAAATCCCTTTTTTACAAAGCTTTTACAACACTTCAAATATCTACATTCATATATTTAAAGTTTACAATATTATAAATGTTGTTTTTTCATATTTTGTCTTTTCTATAAATTCTAAGATTCTGGCCTATATTTTTCTTTGTCAGCAAAATTAGTATTTTAAAGACTATTCTACCTCTGCTTTTGCACATTTTCATCTTTAGTCGACAACTTTTCCATTTCCTAAACTGTGGCTTGTTTCTTCATTTTTACCCTTATCAACAAAAATCCTCCTTTTTGAACCATTCTCATTCTATGATCTTTTGCCCTTATTGACAAAATATTCTTTTCTTGAATTATCTTTTCTTATCTTCTTTGCCCTTATCAAAAAAATATTACTTCTCTGAACTCTTCTTGCTTGCTCCTTTTCATCTCTATTTTAGCCTTATCAGTAAAAATATCCTTTTCTGAATCATTCATGGCTATATTCTACCTTATCGACAAAATGTTCACTCTCTAAACTTTTTTTGACTTTGTTTCTACTTTCTTTCTTATCAGCAAAATATCATTTTGACAAACTTGGCTTTATCTTGTCCTTTTCTATCAGTAAAATTCTCTTGTTAGCGAACTCCTCTTTCTTCATCACTTTTGCCATTGTTGGCAAAATCTTCTTTTTTTGAACCATTTGGACTTTTTTTTTGCATTATTGGAAAAATCTTAACTTTCTGAACCTTGCTTTTGGCTCTCCCTTGCCCCTTTATTGGCAAAAATTTGCCTCTACGAACTTTACTATTAGATTTACTTAATCCTTGCCTTATTGACAAAAGTATGCTATCAACAAACCAAGAGAACCTTGAACTTGCCATGCCTTGGCCCAAACTTTTGTTTGTCTACAAATCCACCTTTTGGGGAACTAAAGCAACTTTTAACTTTCAAAACGTTCAACCTTATGTTGATTTACCAATAAGGCCTTCCTTTCTCCGTCTTTACTTGGTCATTTTTTCATGCTTCCATTTTACCTTATCCCCAAAAGTGGTCTTTTGCAAACTGGGCCTTTGTTGTTAGTGATTTGATAATTTCTTGAACTTTGGATTTTGTTTGCTTCTTTGCCTTTATCAATGAAGTGCCATGTCAATGAACTTGAGGAATTTTGAACTTTCCTTGAGTTTACAATTTTTTAACATTGTTGACAATCTTTTGTCTTTTGTCTGCCTTAAACTATTTTCATGCTTCCTACTTTGCTATATCAAAAAAATGTGACCTTTTCAAACCTAGCCCTCCTTGTCGGCAAAAAATCAATTTTACATAACCTTTCTCCTTAGCTGCTTCTTTATCTTTACCCTTTATCAGTGTCATGCCCACATTTCCCATGCAGTCATGACATGCATCACATGTGTCATGTCCACATTTGACATTTGGTCATGACATGAAATATCAAAAATTTTCCCATGCTTCCCTAGAAACCCCCTGGCACACGTAAGCGTGCTTGGTGGCGTACACTTTAGGCGTAAACAATACAGTTATTAGCGGGGTAATACGCACACATACGCATCCCCAAACATAAAAAGGCCAACGAGGGAGTCATCGTGACACAGTTAACGTTGTTACAAGGGTTAAACTTTGTAGTTTTTTAAACCCTAAATTCTAGGAAAATCTGGCAGCATAACACCTCACAGGTGTGAGTGGGGTTTATTACACTAATACTGGTCTTGATCATGAGGTTTCCTGATAGGGTTAACAAATTTCTTACAACTCCCTCATTACAATGAAATTACAGTTGATCACATTAATGGAACATTTTTCAACAAAGCCTAATCATCTCTTCTCCTTCACATTTTTTGAAATTTAATATTAATTTCTCCTCCTAAATTTAGCATTTTCAACAACACCCGATCATTTGTTCTTCTTCCCGTTTCTCTGAAATTTAATTTTAATTTACTCTCTCTCACGTTCTCTATTAATCAGAGTTATCACTGCATCCTTTACATTATTCCTAATTTCTTGGTAGATCAGATCACTTAAACAGGACTTACTAACTTCACTTTGATGCAGTCCACTAGGTTTCCGCTCTAGGTTGAATTCAACGTTTAAATTACTTTTGATAATTAATTTGCTCCAAATTGGGTTTAACAGAATGTTAAATCTTAATTAATGTACTTTGTCCTATTTCAAAAATGCCATGCATTTTCTCCTCTTTATTTTCACCCATATCTTCTTTTCTCCTTTTCTCTCTTTTTTCTCAATTGGGCATTTACTCATTTTAGAGGTTGAGTTTATAAAGGCCACATATGAAATGCATATGATGGCTTGATTAATCTATATAAATGCAAATAAACCTATATATATATATATATATATATATATATATATATATATATATATATATATATATATATATATATATATATATATATATATATTTGCATTTATATTTTTTTAAGTGTTCTTTTATTAAAATTAGGTTTTTTTTTTCATTTTCTTGGTATTTCATTTGTGAAATTTATATATATATATATATATATATAGAAACCCTATTATAAACCCCCTTTTTTAAAAAAATGGTTTCTTTTCTTTGCTTCAAAATTATATATATATAAATAGAAATTTTCTATTGAGTTTCAAAGTTAGGTTTTCCTTTGAAAACCTATACATTTTATTTTATTTTAAATAGGGCTGAAGCCCTAAAATCTATATGTTTTGGATCATTGGCTGAGCCCTAACTTTTTTTATTTTCTTTTTATTGGTTTGTTTTGTGGTGCAGGGTTTAATGGAGCAGCGACGACGCTTTGGAGGAGAGGGACCTACGTGAGCGACGTGGTGCTCTCGGTGTTGGAGGAGATAGGTGGTGGCTTGGAGGTTGTGGGCAGAGGGAGGTTTGGCAGTGTCAGGGAGGTCTTGGTGGAGGGAGGCTGCAAGAAGTGGCAAAGGCGGAACGCAGTAGAGGATGGGAGCAGGGCTGTGTATGGGGGGTGCCGTGGGGTTCAATGAAGAGCGGGGAGTGTGGGGAGGGGGCAGAGCCCCCACCCACATCCCACTTAGTGGGGTGTGGGTGGGGGCTCGGCCCCCTCCCCACACCCTTTTGTAATAACCACGGTGGGGGTTCGATCCCCCACCATTCTTTGTAAATTTTTTCTTTGACTGTATTACAAAACATGAAATCTACGAATCATAAATTTAGTCCCCCATTAAATTTGTTTATAAAAATTTAAAATATATATATATACACAGGAATTTCACAGTTAACCCAATTCACAGTTTTATCAATTAAACAGATAACTGTATAAATACAGACTATATATATAATTATTAAATGTTTACTGTCAAATAATTTGTAAGGCAGAATATTAAATTAGTATATATTGAATTTTCATACAAATATATTTTCAAATGCACCTCTAAAATTAAAATTTTAATTTCTCTTTTCTACCATTTCACATGACTAATGAACCTATATTTTTTTTTTGTTTAACTCAAATCTATTGCAAGACCATAACTTATTTTGAAATGTTTTCGTTGGAATGTTATAAATTCTTGGATATATTTTTTTTTTATAAAACTAAATTGCAAATTTCCTTGTTTAACTAAAAATTGAACCCACAACTCTACTTCGTGGAAATTTAAATTTAACAAACAATAAAATTGGCTTATAACACAAAATTCTTCATTTCTTTTAACCTAATGGTAAAATTCAAATCAACAATTTTAACTTTCTTTGTTTACCACAACAACTAAATCAAAACTTTGCTAATAGAGATTTTAGGTAATAAACAAAATTAATAGCCTTTTAAAAATAAATTCCCTTCCTTCCTCATATCATAAATGGTAAAATTTAGTAAATAGTATAATTAAATCTATCAATACAATGAAGAGGGTTTTCTCACAACTGAAGAAGACCAAATATTACGACAAGAGAGAGAGAAGTTCTCCTCTTAAAATCAACAAGGATGTAGTTATTAATAAGACTAAGCTCTCCTATAGAACCTTAAGAGTAAAGGAAAATAAAATATTTTTCAAGACAAGTAAATCCTTCAACCTCCACACTAAGCTCCATGAAACCTACATAACACACAAGGGAAAGAAACACCACACATCTTTCTCTCCTCCCTACTGTAGACCCGCAAGAGGGTCACCCCTGAGCTAGGGATATCATCCGCACACCTAGGGGATCCAAATCCACTTTAGAACAAGGCAAAACAACATCCCAAAACACAAAATACACTCATAGATATTCACACACACACAAACTCAACCAAGTGAGTTTAAAAAGGGGCAAGAGAGTGGACACACTCAACTCTAGAGTACCACCCTTCAAATATTTCAACACACTTTTTCTCATGGCCTCCAGCCTATCATATTAACAAGATTTCTAAAGGAGTTCATATTTTGGCTCTCAAGCCATGTGACAAATCTACTCAAAAATTACATAAAATGTCCTCAAGGATTTCAACATCCCAAAACAAGAAAATGAACTCGAGGAGGATCACTCCTCCCCTACCCCACACTTGATGAGCATTTTCTCCCAAGTGGGAGAGGCTCTTTCAAACAACCCACTGAATATTTCCCACAATAACAAAATACAACACAAGCAAAATATAATTCACACATTCATCATGCAAGTAATTGAAATGCAAGGTGAAGGCCTTAGCCTTGAAAACCAACCTTCAAAAGCCTTATAATGGAAGAAGTTGATGTAGAGCTTATGTAAAGTCTCCTCCAACCAAAGCCACCAAAACTCTCTCTATCCTTTTACTCCAAAAACAATTTCCAATAATCTAAAATTCTCAAAAATTTAACAACAACCCCTCTCCCTATCCCAAGTGGGATTATAATAAGCCCAATCCATGAGCTTAGAGGAATGGGGAGGTGACACTTGTCACCTCCTCACTCTTCCTCCCAACTACTATTGTGTCCCAAGGGATGGGTCTTGACATATGACACTCTCCCATCCCCAAAGTCTTCCTTACCCCTTACCACATGTCCTCTCTCCTACACATGGGAGAGAAAAGGGGAGTTTAAGAGGGAAAGGGTGACACATGTCTCCCCTTCCTTCCCTCTCATGAAGGACCACACAACTCCATGGAGATTCTCACCAATTGTGAGAGACACTTGAAGTGAAGACCTCCACAATTGGTAGGTTGTGGAGTCATCTCTAGCCTTGGGAATTGAAAAGAAATGGGCTTGAGTGTTGGTACCACTCATCCTATCCCTCCCATACCTCCAAATTCGTCACTTAACATCACTGTGAACATAAGTTGACTATACGGAGGTTAACAAAGGGTTACCCAAGTTAAAAGGGACCCTAGACCCATGGGGTATAGCCTAGGGTCAATTTTAACCTAGTTAGAACACTTAGGGTCAAGTTAAAACACAAGAAAAGGGTCTCCAAAAATTAAATTTTAAAAAATAAATTTCAAAGACAATTCTCACAACACAAATCATAATTCAAATTAAAAGAGGGTAGAGCTAACCCATTCAACCTCATGCAAAATACATTACAACATTACATCAAACATAGAGCTGATCTTGGTTCCTCATGGAACCAGATTGGCTTCACAAGGCATTACAACATAAGGTGTAGAATAATCTCCAGTGTCTGTGGTTTGTTAGAAAATTATGCACACTCAATTGCAAAGTTAATTCCACATATAAATATCATAGCTAAAGTAATTTAAAACATGTATTCTCATAACATACCACAAGTTCTCTTAAGCATAAGGGAAATCACATTACAATTTTCTCTCTAACATCACCCAATTAGTTTTCTTGTAATGTAAACATCTATCTAACATCACCCAATTAGTTTTCCTATAAAATAAACATTTATCTAACATCACCCAATTAGTTTTCCTATAAAATAAACATCTATCTAACATCACCCAATTTGTTTTCTCTTAACTTAATATAGTCTAATAGTTCAGAAAATTTGGGATGAACAATCCCACAAATATAAAAGTATCAGCAATAGTAAGGTAAATAGTTGCACGAACGGAATGAAAAATGTAGGCCTCACATCCTCCCCCCCTAAGACTGTACTTCCTCTTGGAAGTCATCAAAGAGGTGAGGATAAAGAGTCCTCAATCTCACTGCATCCTCCCATGTCGCAGTGACCTCGTCATACATGAGCCACTGGACCCTAACCTAGTCCATCTCTCGACCTTAAAGGCCCAGTGTCTGACGAGCCAATATGCGAATTGGCTTCAAAGCCAGCTGTTCATCTACCTCTACCTGAAGAGCACTCCAATACAATACATGAGATAAGTTAGAGATGTAACGACGTAGAACTGAAACATGAAAGACATTGTGATTTCGCGACAGGCTAGGTGGCAAGGCTAGATGATAGGCTACAAGTCCTATCCGCCCCAAGATCTCAAAAGGTCCTACAAACCGAGGTGAGAGCTTAGAGCCCTTTCCATAACGGATTGGACTCTTGTGCAGTCGCACTCTCAAAAATACCCTGTCACCTAGTGAGAAGCTCCAATCAGTTCTCTTAGCATCAGCATACTTCTTCTGTCTATCCTATGCCTCCTGAAGTCTATCCAATTAGTGTAACCTACTGCTCCATATCCTAAACTATCTCTAGACCGATGGCAACCCTATTCTCTATCTGATCCCAACTCAATGGTGTCCTGCATGGTCTGTCATATAAAGCCTAGAAAGGAGGCATACCCAACGAGCTGTGATGCCCATTATTGTAGGCAAACTCAACTAGATACAGATACTCCTCCCATCTAGACTGATGGTTCATAACATACATATGAAGCATGTCTTCCAACACCTGATTAACTCTCTATATCTATCTGTCGGTCTCCGGATGGTAGGCTGAACTGAAGTTGAGCTGTGTGTCCAATGCTTGATGTAAGGATCTCCAAAATGATGAAGTGAATACTGAGTCTCTGTTGGAAATGATACGGTGAGGTACTCCATGAAGTCTAACAATCTGATCTAAAAACACTCTTGCCAAAGATGGTGCATTGTAGGTAGTGCGTACAGGTGAGAAATGCGCCACCTTGGTCAACTCGTCAACTATCACCATGATGGCATCATGGCAACATGATGACATAGGTAGACCTATGATAAAGTCCATGGAAATGGTGTCCCATTTCCACTCAAGTATCTCATGAGGATACAACAATCCTGTTGGATGCTGATGTTTAGCCTTGACCCTCTGACACTAAAGGAAACGAGCAACATATTCTATAATGTCGCGTCTCATCCTAGCCCAATGATATAACTGTCGCAAGTTAGCATTCATCTTCTTCACTCCCTAGTGTGCTGCATAAGGTTCCCGATGAGCCTCTAAAAGAATCACTGCACGTAGATCACCCGCATGGGGTACATAGATGCATTGTTGATGTCTAAGCAAGCCATCAGACTCAATAGAATATCCTACAAATTTTCCCTTAAGGACCCTCTGATTTTGAATTTCCTGTTGCACCTCAAGAAACCACTTGTCCTCAGGAAGATGCTGTAAAATATGCTCTCTCAAGTCCATGCTCAATGTCAGGTTCAGGATCTCGTGGCGCCTTCGACTCAAAGCGTCAGCGACCACATTCTCTTTCCCTTTGATGTAGTGGACATCAAAGTCATACTTGCATAAGAACTCCATCCAATGCCACTGGCGGGCGTTCAAATTTGGCTGTGTAAAAATGTACTGTAAGCTATGATGATCCAAATGGAGCTCAAAGCATCAACCTAAAAGGAAGTCTCTCCAACGAACAAGAGCATGAATAACTACCGCGAGCTCTAAATCATGAGTAGGGTAGTTTAGCTCATGTGTCTTGAGCTTACGCAATTCGTATGCAATCACCTACCACCCTGCATAAGTACGGCTCCCAAACCCTCTAATGATGCATCAGTGCAAACAACAAAATCTTCTGTAGGATCTAGAACCACTAATATGGGAGCGCTGGTAAGACGCTCCTTGAGGACCCTGAAGGCCCTCTCACACTGCTCAGTCCAAGTGAAACCTTTCCCTTTTCACTAAAGGGAAGTGATGGGATGTGCTAATCTAGAAAATCCTTCAATGAATCTATGGTAATAACTAGCTAATCCCATAAAGCTCCTGACATCAATCACACTGGTGGGTGCTAGCAAGTCCTGAATTGCTTTGGTCTTCGATGGATCTACAGAGATGCCATCTCCTGATAGGATGTGCCCCAAATACTACACCTCTATCCTGAAGAAGGCACACTTCACCAGGTTGCCATAAAGCTGCTGCTCTCGTAAGCACTACAACACCTGACACAGATGATCCACATGTTCTTCCTTGGTTCACGAATAGATCAAAATATCATCAAGAAATATGATCACGAACTGATCCAAGTAAGTGCGGAACACCCCATTCGTGAGACTCATGAACACTATAGGGGTGTTCATCAAACTGAAAGGTACCACCGTGAACTTGTAATGGCCATATCTGGTTTGAAAAGCAGTCTTATGAATGTCTGCCTCTGTGATGCGCAATTGGTGATACCCAGATTTTAGATCAATTTTGAGAACACTATGGCTCCCTACATCTGATCAAAGAGGTTGTCAATCCTAGGCAGAGGATAACAGTTCTTCACCGTCACCTTGTTCAACTACCTATAATCCATGCATAATCAAAGAGACCCATCCTTCTTCTTCACGAAGATAACCGGTGCGCCCCATGGTGAAATGCTAGGTCAGATGTGCCCCTTCTCAAGTAACTCCTCTAACTGCATCTTGAGCTCTATAAGCTCATGTGCAGTCATCCTGTAGGGTGCATGAGACACTGGCTCTGCACACGGCACTAAGTCAATGTGGAAATCAACCTTTGTGTGTGGAGGCATACCTAGTAATTCTGGCAAAAATACGTCTGCAAAATTTCTTAGGATAAGGTGATCATCTAAAGTAGCCTCAGCCTCATCCTCTGATCTGTCACTGATCGTGATAGCAAACATCTGACAACCCTTCCGTATCATATGAATAGCCATGGGCTTCTGAATGCCCACTATCTCAACCAGTGAACCATGATTGTCCAAGCAACTAATCGTCTTCTAGTGATAATCTAGCTTGGCTCTATGAGCCGCAAGCCAGTCCATACCTAGAACTACATTGTAGGATCCTAATGACATAACCCTAAGGTCACATGCTATAGTGAAGGAACCCAGGGTGATCTCACAATCTCTAACCAAGGTATCTACTGACATCCTAGCCCCAGAGGCCAACTCAACCTCCCACCTAATGTCCTACCTAGAAGCCACCAGCCTGCAACATTCCACTAACGATGTAGACAGAAAAGAGTCAGTAGCTCCAGAGTCAAAAAAAATAGAGATGGGGAAATCCCCAATCATACCTGCTGTCTCAATGATTGAAGCCTAGAAATCAGCCTGGAGGTTGTCAATCACTGCAAACATGCGGTGGGACCTGCCCACATCACCTACAATCTGCTCAGATCCTCCTAAATGGGGTTGTCCCCCTGCTGTAAATCCCTATGGACACTCTCTGGCCAAATGTCTTACCCCACCACATACATAACATGGGCCCCTAGCCTGTAACTGTCCTGGCTAAGTCCTACCTGACTGCTGCTATCTAGTCAGTCCAGTGGACCCCTGTGAACCTCTGTAAGACTGCTGAGACCTCGTGGGTCCCACAGATGATCCCTACTATCTCTGATCTCTACGCGGGTCCTACTACTGCCAACCATGGTTCTGTCCTCCCTGAACCCTCTACTGGGGTCTAGACCTCTCCTGATGCTGCTACTGTTGCTGTGAAGGCTTAGGAGGTAATGATGAGGAATTAAATCCTCCTCTCTTTGGTGTGGATTGTGGTCTTCAAAGGTTTTGTTGTTGCTGGTGATTACGGTCCTGAAACTGCAGGCGTGAATATTGCCCTCATCCCTGAATTTCCTCTGCAATAAAAGCTTTTTCGACAGCCTCACTCATAGTCTGGGGGTCTACCATACGTGCTGGTCCTACTATCCCGTGATTCAGTCCTCTAATGAATTTGTGTACTAGGAGTTTCTCGTTGTGGAGATACTCTGCGTAACAAGAAATCTCAATTAACCGGCTCTTATACTGAGCAACCGTGAGTCCTCTCTGCTGTAGGTCATGGCAATCATCTATCCTGCGCTATCTGTAATGATCTGACAAATATCACACATTAAAGTGCTCTATGAAAATGTCCCATGTGAGGGTATCTAAGGATAATTGACGCTTGCACTCCTTAATGCACCACCAGGTAGCTGCTGCATCTCTCAAAAGGTGTACTGCCACTCATGCTTTCATGTTGCTCCCATACGGTCGCAACATGAAACACCTATCTAGACTAATAAGCCAAGCCTTGACCATAGCTCTATCTGTAGCTCCTGCAAAGGTAGGTGGGTTGAGCCTAAGTAGGTCTCTGATGGGGTCTTCTTTGTCTCTAAGTCCTACAATCGGCTCATCCAACCCATACTCATACGGTCCATGATATATCTGCTCTACTCTCATGGCCTCATCTCATCTCGAGAGTCTCGGAGGACTCCTACTCTGTGCACGGTAGGCTGACCCTACCTCCTCTACTGTAGTGTCATGGATCTCTACGAAAGGCTCCATACGTGGCACCTCTCATGGATCAACGCGGGGCTCCACACATGGCTCAACATGTGAATCAGCATGCAGCTCATTACATGGCTCCTCTCGCAGATTGACACGAGGCTCATCACGTGGCTCTGGAATAGCTGGTGGTAACCTCTCTAACATGGCCTATAGTGTCTGTAGAATCTGTGGACCTATGTCAAATACTGGTGGTGCCTGTGGTACTGGTGGTGCCTGTGGTACTGTTGGATCTACTATGAGTGTAGGTTCTTGTCCATCTATAGAGGAGTCACTATGCACCTCAACGAATGCAGTGTTCCGCAATCGCGCTCGTCGAACATGTCGGGAAGGCATCCTACAAAACAAGGTAGGCACTAATTAATCAACGTTCTGGAAAAATATAACGTGCCCAAATATGCCTAGTGTTTAAACTTGGGCTCTGATACCAAATGTCATGCCCACATTTTCCATGCGGTCACGACACACATCACACGTGTCATGTCCACATTTGACATGTGGTCATGACACGAAATATAAAAAATTTTCCCATGCTTCCCTAGAAACTCCCTTGCATGCATAAGCGTGCTCAGTGGCGTACGCTTTAGGCATAAACAATACAGTTGTCAGCAGGGTAATATGCACACGTACGCATCCCCAAATACAAGAAGGCCAATAAGGGGGTCATCGTGATTTGGTTAACATCGTTACAAGGGTTAAACTTTCTAGTCTTCTAAACCCTAAATTCTAGGAAAATCTAGCAGCATAACGTCTCACAGGCGTGAGGGGTTTATTGCACTAATACTAGTCTTGATCATGAGGTTTCCTGATAGGGTTAACAAATTTCTTACAACTCCCTAATTACAATGAAATTACAATTGATCACATTAATGGAACATTTTTCAACAAAGCCCGATCATCTCTTCTCCTTCACATTTTCTAAAATTTAATATTAATTTCCGCCCCTTCTAATTTTAGCATTTTCAACAACACCTGATCATTTGTTCTTCTTTCCGTTTCTCTAAAATTTAATTTTAATTTACTCTCTCTCACATTCTCTATCAATCAGAGTTATCACTCCATCCTTTACATTATTCCTAATTTCTTGGTAGATCAGGTCACTTAAACAGGACTTACTAACTTTGCTTTGATGCAGTCCACAAGGTTTCCGCTCTAGGTTCAATTCAACGTTTAAATTACTTTTGATAATTAATTTGCTCCAAATTGGATTTAATGGAATGTTAAATCTTAATTAGTGTACTTTTTCCAATTTCAGAAATGTCACACATTTTTTGCTCTTTGTTTTCACCTATATCTTCCTTTCTCCTTTTCTCTCTTTTTTCTCAATTGGACGTTTACTCATTTTACAGGTTGAGTTTATAAAGGCCACATATGAAATGCATATGATGGCTTAATTTATTTTATAAAGATATAAATATCTATATAAATGCAAATAAACATATATATATATATATTTGCATTTATATTTTTTTAAGTTTTCTTTTATTAAAATTAGGTATATTTTTCTTTTCGTTTTCTTGGTATTTCATTTGTGAAATTTATTAAAAAAAAATATATATATATTCTTATTAATTTAATTGTTATATATATATATATATATATTATTGTCAAAATAGAAACCCTATTATAAACCCCCCCTTTTTTAAAAATCATTTCTTTTCTTTGTTTCAAAATTATATATATATATATTCTATTGAGTTTTAAAGTTAGGTTTTCCTTTGAAAACCTATACATTTTATTTTATTTTAAATAGGGCTAAAACCCTAAAATCTATATGTTTTGGCTCATTGGCGGAGCCCTAACTTTTTTTTTTTCATTGGTTTGTTTTGTGGTGCAGGGTTTAATGGAGTAGCGGCGGTGCTTTGGAGGAGAGGGACCTGCGTGGGCAGCGTGGTGCTCTCGGTTGCGGAAGAGATAGGTGGCATCCTGGAGGTCACAGGCAGAGGGAGGTTTGGTGGTGTGAGGGAGGTCTCAGTGGAGGGAGGCCGCAGGAAGCATCGAAGGCGGATCGTGACAGAGGATGGGAGCAAGGCTCAGTATGGGGGGTACTGCGGGGTTCAATGGAGGGTGGGGAGTGTGGGGAGGAGGCGGAGCCCCCACCCACATCCCACTTAGTGGGGTGTGGGTGGGGGCTCCACCCCCTCCCCACACCCTTTTGTAATAACCACGGTGGGGGTTCAATCCCCCACCATTCTTTGTAAAATTTTTCTTTGACTATATTACAAAATATGAAATTTGCGAATCATAAATTTATTCCCCCATTAAATTTTGTTTATAAAAATTTTAAATATATATATATTTCATAGTTAACCCAATTCACAGTTTTATCAATTAAACAGATAACTGTATAAATACATAATATATATATAACCACCCACATCCCACTTAGTGGGGTGTGGGTGGGGGCTCCACCCCCTCCCCACACCCTTTTGTAATAACGATGGTGGAGGTTCGATCCCCCACCATTCTTTGTAAAAATTTTCTTTGACTGTATTACAAAACATGAAATCTGTGAATCATAAATTTATTCCCCCATTAAATTTTGTTTATAAAAATTTAATATATATATATATACACAAAAATTTCACAGTTCACCCAATTCGTAGTTTTACCAATTAAACAGATAACTATATAAATATAGAATATATATATATATATATATATATATATATATATATAATTATTAAATATTTACTGTCAAATAATTTGTAAGGCAGAATATTAAATTAGTATATATTGAATTTTCATACAAATATATTTTCAAATGCACCTCTAATATTAAAATTTTAATTTCTCTTTTCTACCATTTCACATGAATAATAAACCTATTTTTTTTTTTTGTTTAACTCAAATCTATTGCAAGACCATAACTTATTTTAAAATGTTTTTGTTGGAATGTTATAAATTCTTGGATATATTTTTTTTTATAAAACTAAATTGCAAACTTCCTTGTTTAACTAAAAATTGAACCCACAACTCTACTTCATGGCAATTTAAATTTAACAAACAATAAAATTGGCTTATAACACAAAATTCTTCATTTCATTTAACATAATGGTAAAATTTAAATCGACAATTTTAACTTTCTTTGTTTACCACAACAACTAAATCAGAACTTTGCTAATAGAGATTTTAGGTAATAAACAAAATTAATATCCTTTTAAAAACAAATTCCCTTCCTTCCTCATATCATAAATGGTAAAATTTAATAAATACTATAATTAAATCTATCAATACAATGAAGAGGATTTTCTCACAACTCAAGAAGACCAAATATTACAACAAGAGAGAGAGAGAAGTTCTCCTCTTAAAATCAACAAGGATGTAGTTATTGATAAGACCAAGCTCTCCTATAGAACCTTAAGAGTAAAGGAAAATAAGATATTTTCCAAGACAAGTAAATCCTTCAACCTCCACACTAAGCTCCATGAAACCTCCATAATACACAAGGGAAAGAAACACCACACATCCTGCTCTCCTCCCTACCGTAGACCCGCAAGAGGGTCACCCCCGAACTAGGGAGATTATCCATACACCTAGGGGATCCAAATCCACTTCACAACAAGGCAAAACAACATCCCAAAACACAAAATACACCGATGGATATTCACACACACATAAACTCAACCATGTGAGTTTAAAAAGGGGTAGGAGAGTGGACACACTCAACTCTATAGTACCACCCTTCAAATATTTCAACACACTTTTTCTCATGGCCTCAAGCCTATCATATTAACAAGATTTCCAAAGGAGTTCATATTTTGGCTCTCAAGCCATGTGACAAATCTATTCAAAAATTACATAAAATGCCCTTAAGGCTTTCAACATCCCAAAACAAGGAAATGTACTCGAGGAGGATCACTCCTCCCCTACCCCACACTTGATGGGCATTTTCTCCCAAGTGGGAGAGACTCTTTAAAACAACCCACTAAATATTTCCCACAATAACAAAATACAACACAAGCAAAATATAACTCACACATTCATCATGCAAGTAATTGAAATGCAAGGGGAAGGCCTTAGCCTTGAAAACCAACCTTAAAAAGCCCTATAATGGAAGAAGTTGATGTAGAGCTCCTATAAAGTCTCCTCCAACTTAAGCCACCAAAACTCCCTCTATCCTTTTTCTCAAAAAATAATTTCCAATAATCTAAAATTCTCAAAAATTCAACAACAACCCCTCTCCCTATCCCAAGTGGGATTATAATAAGCCCAATCCATGAGCTTAGAGGAATGGGGAGGTGACACTTGTCACCTCCTCACTCTTCCTCCCAACTACTATTGTGTCCCAAGGCATGGATGTTGACACATGGCACTCACGCATCCCCAAAGTCTTCCTTACCCCTTACCACATGTCCTCTCTCCTACACATGGGAGAGAAAAGAGGAGTTGAAGAGGGAAAGGGTGACACAGGTCTCCCCTTCCTTCCCTCTCATGAAGGATGACACAACTCCATGGGGACTCTCGCCAATTGTGAGAGAGACTTGAAGTCAAGTCCTCCAAAATTGGTGGGTTGTGGAGTCATCTCTAGCCTTGGGAATTAAAAAGGAATGGGCTTGAATGTTGGTACCACTCATCCTATCCCTTCCATACCTCCAAATTCGTCACTTGACATCATTGTGAAGTTAAGGTGACCATACTGTGGTTAACCAAGGGTTACCCAAGTCAAAAGGGACCCTAGACCCATGGGGTATAACCCAGGGTCAATTTTAACCTAGGTATAACATCCAGGGTCAAGTTAAAACACAAGAAAAGGGTCTCCAAAAATTAAATTTAAAAAAATGAATTTCAAAGACAATTCTCACAACACAAATCATAATTCAAATTAAAAGAGGGTAGAGCTAACCCATTCAACCTCATGCAAAATACATTACAACATTACATCAAACACAGAGTTGATCTTGGTTCCTCATGGAACTAGATCAGCTTCACAAGGGATTACAACATAAGGTGCGGAATGATCTCTAGTGTCTATGGTTTGTTAGAAAAACCTACACACTCAAATGTAAATTTAATTCCACATATAAATATCATAGCTGAAGCAATTTAAAACATGCATTCTCATAACATACCACAAGTTCTCTTAAGCATAAGGGAAATCACATTACAATTTTCTATCTAACATCACCCAATTAATTTTCCTATAAAATAAATATTTATCTAACATCACCCAATTAGTTTTCCCATAAAATAAACATCAATCTAACATCACCCAATTTGTTTTCTCTTAACATAATATAGTCTAACAGTTCAGAAAATCTAGGATCAACAGTCCCACAAATATAAAAGTATCAGCAACAGTAAGGTAAATAGTCGCATGAATGGAATGTAAAATGTAGGCATCACAATCAGTGATTTGTCCTGTCGGTGAACTATGGAAATTTTTAACTTTATGTAAAGTTTTCTCTTCATACACCTTGCCAACAAGCCTTCCTTTATCCCTCTTTTGACTTAGCCATTTTTGGAAGAAGCCCGACCCTTGTCACTTTACTGGTAAAATGTTGAATCGGCAGAAAAGTGAACTTATGAAAATTTTATGAAATATGAACTTTGTCGATAAATGGGAAAACTTCTTATGTGCCTTAGACAATTTTTTGAAAAGACTGACTCCCATCTTTTTCAATCGGCAAATCGCCCAAGTGACAAACTTGTGAAAAAACAAACTCTTGAAGAGTTCATAAAACCTAAAATTTGTCGATAAAGGGGGAAGAGCTACTCCATGCCTTAGCCATTTTTTGTTAGTTCATGAACATGAAGTTTTTCCAAAGCCATTTTTTGTTAGTTCATGAACATGAAGTTTTTCCAACTAAGGCTCAAAATGGGTGAAAAACTAAGGCAAAAGATTCAAATTTTCTAGGTTTTTCTAGGTTCTCTGCAAGGATTCCCAAGATGAATTTTCATGGATTTTTACAAAGGAAAACACTAGAATTTGAAGGTTTTTAGGATTGTAGAGTTAGATTTCAAGGAATTTCAACAAGACTTTTGAGTTGGGCCATTTGATTATGGGAAGAGAAAAATAGGTCAACATTTTGGCGACCTCTAAGGGATGTTTGCCTGCTAAATAAATAGATCAATGGTGTTAAGCATCTATTGGACATGGAGTCTAAAAGTGGACTGCAGTAGGTTAAAATAACTAAAACCTTGCCTTCAAAACAACACAAAAAAGGAACAAGGCCTGCATTCTCCTAATGACAATGCAACCTGTGCAAAAGCACTTATTGAAGGGAAAACTAAAGAAAAAATTAAACCAAAATAGTACGTATAGAATCTCAGACCAACCTTAATGGTAAGGTTTGAGATGGATCCCATTGACTGAGATCCATAGAACTTCACCATCTAGCCTTGAAAGAATGAAAGCATTAGCTTGCTTGTAGCTAATGATGATATATGGCATACTCCAAAGTGCATCAAACCTAGTATGGCCTCCATGTTTGGCTCTGTCAACATCCCATTTCAGAACCATATCACCCTTTTTGAAGGTCTAAACCTTTTCCTTCTTATCAAAATACATTTTGATCTGCTTTTGATGCTCTTCCAATGTATTCATGGCTAACTATCTTTGTTCTTCTAATTCATTTAATTCAACCATTTTGACAGACCTGACATCTTCTCCTTTCAATTCCAATTACTGAGCCAGTTCTAATACAGGAAGATCTAAATATATAGGAAATCTAGCCTCTCTTCCACACATAAGAACAAAAGGAGAGTTTCCAATGGCTCTCTTGTATGTCATCCTATCATCCCAAAAGGAGAGTTGTGCCATTGCCTTTGGTTTGTCTCCATAGTCTTGTTCAAAATTCTGATTAGGTTCTTGTTGGTGGATTTAGCTAGCCCATTACCTTGGGGATAATAGCTAGATGAAGTCTTCAAGGACACATTGTATTTAAGAGCCCAATTAGCAATTCTAAAAGTATTGAATGGTTTTGCATTATCAGAAATAATGGTATGAGGAACTCCAAAACCTATCATGATTTATTCCAAGAAATCCATGATTGACAACTTAGTGGCCTCTTTCAATGGGACTTCTTCAACACATCTAGTAAAGTAATCTGTTGTAGTCAAAATACACTTTTGACCAGCACTGGAAGTGGGATTGATCATGCCAATAAAATCTAGTCCCCACTATCAGAGGGGTTGATTAGCCTGAATAAGATGGAGTGGAAGTGCTACTAATCATATGTTTCCATCAAAGAGAACACACTCTTTGTACTTTCTTACCCATACATGGGCATCATTGAATAATGTGTGCCAAACATAATCTAGCCTCATTATTTTCATCTCTATAGCTCTAGTAGAGAAATGGTTGCCAGCTGGGCCATCATGAAACACACTGAGTAGTCTATCAATCTAATCTTATTCTATGCACCTCAGTAAGACTTCATCTAAATTTATCTTGAAGAGAGCACCATCAACCAAAGCATAAGGGATAGACTGTAGCCTGAAGTGTCTTCTTTTGATTATGTCCAATCCAAAGGGATACTCACTAAGGGATAGGAATTTTGCCATATTTGTTGTCCAAGAACTCATAGCTAATGTCTCAGCTGTAGGTTCTTCCTCATTCTAATGGTAGGATGAACTCTCTTCATCCACATAAGTCTAATCTAGTTGTTCACACAATCCTCTTCCTCTAATCAGTATAGTGGCCTTTATGATCACATCATACTCTAGGACCTTAGTGACCCAGCTGGATCTCTTTTCACTAATCTCAATCCCCATTATATAATCTCTCACACTAGGATGAGAAACGAAAACTTTAATATGATTATTTGCCAGCATATATCTAATTTTTTTCGAAGTTCTAGCAATGGAAAATACTTGTTTATCCATGGGGTTGTATCTAACCTCATAGTCCTTCAAGGTTAGGCTGAAGAAGGCTAGAGGTTGTTCCATTCCTTGTTCATTCTATTGCATCAGAGCAACAACAATGCTGTTCTCTCCTCCATGTGCATAAAGGATGAAGTGCTTCTCATAATTTGGGTTCATGAGAGTAGGTTCATGGGCAATCTCTTCATTGATCTTCTCAATACCATCTTTCCCTTCCTTAGTTGATCTCAAGACTGCATCTTTCTTGAGGATAAGGGTTAGAGGCTTTGCCAAGCTAGCATAGTTAGGAATGAACTTCCTAACAAAATTGATCTTCCCTAAAAATGACTCTAAGGCTTTTTTGTAAGCAAGTAGGGGGAGAGAAAGTAGAGCTGATGTCCTTTCAGGGTCTATTGAGATCCCATCCTTAGACACTATAAGGCCCATAAAGCTTACCCTAAGGAACAATAGAAATACATTTCTTGGGGTTTAGAGACACCCAAACTCTCTGCATCTCTAGAAGACTTTCTCTAGATGCTCCATATGATTTTCTTAGGTTTTAGAGACACCCAAGCTCTCTGCATCTCTAGAAGACTTTCTCTAGATGCTCCATATGATTTTCTCCCTTCTTGGAGAAGACTGTAATGTCATCCAGATAAATCAGGATGAACTTGTTTATAAAAATTTTAAAGGTAATGCCCAGTGCCCTATAAAATGTGGCACCAACATTAGATAGACCAAAAGGTATTTTTGCATATGCCATGATTCCCCATTTGGTTGTGAATGTTTTTTTTAAAGTCTATCCTCCTCTCTGACAAAGATCTAGTTGTAACTAGAAAAGCCATCCAAGAATAAAAACCTCTCTATGCTTGCAACAATTAGAAAAATTTGATCCATACAAGGCAGAGGGTAATGGTCCTTTAGGGAAGCATGATTTAGGTCCCTAAAATTCACACAAAGCCTTATTTCTCCATTTTCTTCCTCACAGACACTAGGTTAGAAACCTAAGTAGAATATTTAATGGGAAAGATAATCCTTGCCTGGATGAGTTTTGCCAGCTCTTGTCTCATAAGTGGGTCAATCTTAAGTCTTATGGGCCACTACTTTTGATGGACCAACTTGCAATTTAGATCTAGATCGATGGCATGCTAAGACACGTCTGGGTTAAAACATTTCAAATCCTCATACATCCATGACAAAATGTCATTGTATTCTCGAGCTAGTCATATAAAATCTTGTTACTCTGCATCAACACAAACATTTCCCAGTAGCAACTCCTTCTCTTGGATGACTATAACCTTCTTATAATCTTCTTTTTTAAATGTCATATTATTCCTCTCACCCTTAAATTTGTCATTTCGGCTAAAAATGGCCTCAAGAGTGACTAAACCTTTGGGCAGCTTGTTCAACTTGAGCTGAATGGTCTAGTTGTCGTAACTTTCCTCTAGCCTGGCCTACACCATAGAAGAAAATTTTTCTTCATTCTGAATGAAGCTTGCAATCTGCCCATTGCTATCAATGACCTACCAATGTATATCATTATCAGGAATAGAGGGCCTGATTACTATTTTCACGTGCTAATCAAGACCCTGAAACAAAATCTATAGGTGGAGAAAATTGGGCCCCAACCATTGCCAATTGATTGGCATCTAAATTTTTTTTTTCTGGATTACTTGTAAGTTGAGAGAATCAAAACTCTCAAATAGGTTCCAAACTCTATGTATAATCTCTTAGAAGTTGGTTTTTAGTTGATCACATTTCTCTAACATGGTGGACTACCAACGCAGTGTACCCAAAAAATTCCAAATCTTAGATATTTCTCTTCTCATTAATAAGCAAACCATGAACTAATGCCTCATTCTCTACTGCATTATTGGTGCAAGAAAAATGTAGTCTATGAGAAAAATGCAATTTCTTACCAGTCAGATAGACTAATAAGTACCCTGCACTAGCTCCATTTCTAGTCTATGCACCATCAAAGAACAATTTCCATGGGCCATTGGAGTCATCACCTGTCTTGAGTATGGAATGGACTGAAGAATCCCCTTCGTAGATCATGTAGGTGCCCAAGTCATTTTCCTCAAGGGTATCATAACAATCAAAATCATAGTGATCACTTGTCCACTCATCAAGAAAAATATTAGGGGTAGGAAGAGGTGAAGATTCTGCGTCAATAGATTCTGATTCATGCACTTCCTTACCCTAAATCATAACATGCAGGTTCACCAGGCTATGGTCATAGTTCTCCACATGATAATTGAAATTGGTTCAGCCTTGATGGTGAACATTGTACCATATTTGGCTCTCAACAGCATATGAGACTAGTCAGAAGAAAGGTAGCCACCCACCTTTGTTGTGAAGTCCCTTGACAATCAAATGGCAAATAAGGGAGAGTGATCAATGACTGAATGTTTTGACTAAAAGTCAAGTTTGGACATGCATGTAGAGTCAATTCCAACCCCTTGAACACCCCTATAGTGTATACAGAGGTGACATCCACTCACAATACTCCTAATGAAGCGGGGGTATACTTGATGCTTAATGCTTCTGCTATCTTCTTGGGCATGACTAAAATAGTAGCCCTAGAGTCAATCATAAAATTGTGAACTAAAAACATGCCAGTAACTAAGGACAAGTAGAAAGGGGATGGCCTCTTCACTGCACCTACTTGTTCTTCCTTTGGTTGGACAAGATTGACAGGGCTCTTTCTTTCTATTTTGTTGATGAGTCTATTGATGCTTATTCAAATGATGGGAATTGCCTTAGTGCTTCTTGTAGAAGATCCCTTTGAGAATGGATTGACATTACATCCCATATTGAGATGTTGATATTTGTTTTCTTCATCTATTCCATGATATTTAGTTGAACAATGACTTCCTTATACATTGAAGAAATCCATGTTCCCTTCTTTGATTGATGTGAGCATGTTCAGACACCTTTGAGCCTAATGTAATTTCTTTTGTAGCACCAAATTTGCTACTATGAATTGGAATTTTGGCACTAGTCACTTTTTCCTTTGAAACATGATCTTTTTGTAACATAGTAGGCATGTGGTTAGCGTCTATCCACCTCTTTTTGGATCTAGTATTGTCTACAATACTACTTATAGGCATGGTTACACTATCCTTGGGATAATTGACAGCACAAAACTCCTCTAATGTCCATAGCATCATATTGACATCAGAGGTAACCTTATTTGATACTTTGGGGTTGTTATTGTTGGAATCTACCAGACAACTGAGAGGGGGGGTGAATTAGTTGTCACAAAAACTCAAACACTTCTGCACTTAAACATTAATCACTTATCCACACTTATTATGATTAAACAAAGAATGCATGAAATCAGAAGATTAAACACAGATGCAATATTAAACACAAGAGACACCATATTTTTACATGGAAAACCCCAAGGTAGAGAAAAACCATGGAGAAGATTAGCTCTCAAAATATATTGCAATCTTCAAAAAATAATGTTTAGGCTTGGTCACTCCATGGGTCAAGAACATACTGGCTCACTGCCATGAAGTTAAATACAATAATGGTTGTTAAATAGGGCTGTTAAACCCTACTGGCAGCTCACTGCCAAAGTCACCATGTCTTCTTTAAGTCTAAGATTAATACATTGAAATATAATGGTTCCCCTGCTCTACTCCGCCTCTACTCTGCTCTGCCTCTACTCTACTCTATCTCTACACCTCTTTCCTTATCTTCCCATCTTCATGCCAGACGACAACATTTTCATAGCTCAACTACATGTTTTTATACACTTCATCAAACTTGGAATGATCATCAAGGTCAACATTAGAATCATCAACCACTAGAGCAATCTCCAAGGTTAAGATTACAATCATTTGCAAAATAGGTTCTAACCTATTACAACATTATAAAAAGAAAATGAATTAAAGATGTATGTAGATCATGCCATGCCTTAGCTAGGACTCAAAAATGATCTTCCACATTTCAACATGCTTCCATGATCTTCAAAGGATATCCCTAATTACTAGAATTAATCAAGTTGGCTAAGACTGGTTACACGCTACATTGTCTAGGACAAATCTTCAAATACAATCTCACTTCCTTAATGCAAACCAATGTCAATATAGGAACATGACTAGGAGACATCCACAAGCACATTATAGTCATCATGAGGAACCACATGAACCTTAACCCCTTTAGCCATAGGAATCTCCTCACCGGAGCACATGAACTTCACTGTCTTCGATTGTCAAAAAAGAAAGATAGCTTGCGGACCACCAAAAAATGAACCACTACAATTGTAGACATTTATCATCATCCCAGACTTCCCTCTAGAACTACAGAAAAAAATATTTTATTGTAGAGAAATGTGGAGCAAAACACTTCCTCCCTATCCCTAGAGAATAATTAGAAGGAGAACTCTGGTGAATGTAACTTTCTTACAGCTTCACACCGGAGGCTTGAACTTAGCATTTAGCATCTTTAGACATCCCTTTAAAAACCTTCCAATACAAAGACCTAGATCTGTAAGCAGAAGGAAATGCAGAACAATCTATCAGGCTTTTCTTTAGTATACAAGTCACTGTCTATACTGCACTTCACTGTAACTCACTTGATTCTTCTAGAGAGGCCAATTTTCTCAATATCCTCAACACACAAGGATTCTAAAAAAGTAATAAAATAGGACACAGTTTACATCAATGACAACAAAGATATGTCGACGTCAATGAAAACACTGATTAGGCACATACTTGCAACAATCTTCCCCTTTGTCATTGATGGCAACATATGATGTGAGAAACTACAACCATCAAGTCAAGATTCTCCCCTATCTCTTTACACATATGCACTCCTTGTCTTCCTAAGTTTTTCACATGACTTCTCTCCCCCTTTAACATCAATGGAAATGGGCACATACTTGCACTCTTCTTCTTTGATCCATTCTCTCTTCTGAACATTCTGAGTACTCCCCCTAAGAAGTAGCCCTTAAAGCATCAATCTAGATCTAGATGTAAAACTCTGAGCATCACCAAAATGATGCACTCTTGTACATCTTAGTCTAAAGTAGGAAGGGTGATGGCCCCTAACTTTTCTTTGATATACTCAAAAGTATCCTTGGGTAGAGACTTAGTGAAAATGTCTATAATCTAATCTTTTGTAGAAACATACTCCAACTTGACTTCATTTTCTATCACCTTTTCCTTTAGAAAGTGATAGCTAATGGATATGTGCTTTGTCCTTGAATGCATCAATGGATTTTTTGATATGTTTATGGCACTAGTGTTGTCACAAAAGATTGCAATTGGATCTTCATACACAACTCTAATGTCATTCAAAGTCTGCTTCATCCATAACACTTGAGTGCAACTACATGCTGCTATAATGTATTCTACTTCTATGGTAGACATGGATATTGAATCATGTTTCTTGCTCAACCAAGATACCAACCTTTTTACCAAGAAGAATGCACCTCCACTTGTACTTTTTCTATCATCCACACCTCTGGCCCAATTTGCATCAGTTTTTTTTTCATAGCCTTAACCCAATTTTCATCATTGCAAGCCTCATCCATAGTTTTAGGTTCAATCTTAGAAATCAGATAAAAAATTACTTGTTCCTCTGCAACTGTTCTTCTAATTAAGATCCCTTTGTTCTTATATTGCTAGCTTATCCCTTAAGTGCATGAGTGACCAGTTCATCTATCACATCATATCTCCAGTGCAAATCTGAGCTGCATATAATGATTTTCCCAAACTCCATCACTTACCTCGCACACTTCTTATAGTTAGTCATTTTAGGCTTTCAGACCAGAATTGTTTCGTGGGATACAACATATTTTTGTGCCGAATCTCAGCATAGGCTATCTAGCTAGGGGATTTAGATTTTTCAATATGGCTCCCCCTGAGGCATAGATCACAATTCACTACCCAGAGGAAGTAGCTACTCCAGATTCTAGAGCAGACTTATCTTTTGCTTCATTTATTTCCTTCCTGACCCAAATCTTGTTCATTTCTGCTTTAACTTCTATCGGATCACCTTTTTTTTACTGGTATCTCTGATCCTGGTTGATCATCTTTCTTCATGTTCTCATTTCTGTAGTATCTTGTAGTATGTCAAGGTTTGTTGTAGTTGAAGCACACAATACTTCTCTGATCATTGTTTCTTCCATTTATTCTTGGTCTGCATAGGTTGTCTTTATGCCCAAAATCATTGCATGTATAACAGTAGCCACTGAAAGATTCCATTTTCCTATTTCTCCCATATCCTTTTCTCCCTTGACTCCTGCATTGATTTGCCCTATGTCTAATTTTATGACATGCATAGCACCTAATAGAATTTTAACTTACTTTATTTCTACATTCAGTAGCTTCATGACCCATTTTACTACATGTAAAACATTGACTAGAGAATGATGGGATATTTTCATTCATCCTGTTCCTACAACAAATAGCCTTGTGACCGAACTTGTTATATGAATTACAGTAACCATTGAAAGGTGGATACCTTTGAGCATTTGGCTGCCTAATTGATGGTCTTCTGCTTCTTTGATTCTGAATCTGTCTATTTATGTTCTCATCCTAACTTGCTCTGAACCGTTTATCTTTTTCAATTTTTATGATTTCTTTGTCCTCATCATTTTTCTAGATTGCCATTAGTTTATCATATCTAGCAGCACTCACACTAAATTGGTCTCTTTGAACCCACACATTTTTCAGATAAGATTTCAAGTCTTCATCTTCTTCTTCAAGCTTCATGTAGTCTTTAATTTTGTCTTTCAGACAGTTTTCATTTTTTGTCTTTTCTTCATTGTCCTCTTTTAGTGTTTGCTGTGGTTGCCAGATTTGTTTTCTTAACTCTCTAACGTGATCATTTGCTTCTATTATATTTTCTTTCAAATCCATGTCTTCTTCTATAGTTTTTGAATTATTACTGTCAATACTGGCAATCAGGCACATATTCATTTCATTCACAACAGCTTTGTGACTTTCCACATCACACTTGATGGTCTGGGAGCCTTGCAAATCCTTATTGGTTGAGACTGAGTACTCTTGAATGTTCTCATTAACTTTAACATAGGCAAGATTTGGTCCAAGATGAATATCCAAGAAAAATGCCTTCCTCATACTTAACATTGTCCTTTTCCATTTTAATGAGACATTTGCTTCCAAAGATTTTCAAACATTTCATAGTGGGTATTGATCCATACCACAACTCAAAGGGAGTCTTTACTTCTTTGGTTTTTACCTGAACTCTATTAAATGTATAGACAATAGTTTGAATTACCTCCTTCAAAAATGTATCTAGTAGATTTTCTTCTTCCATCATTAATTTTGTAGTTTCCTAAATAATTCTACTAGCTTCTTCCACTATCTTATTTTTTGAAGACACTTATTTTTCTATACCATAGGTTTCACAAAACATATTGAAATTGTTGGAGGTGAGCTCTTCTTCTTTGCCAATTCTCAGCGTTTTGATTTTCATGCTTAGCTCATTTTTAGTCATTTCTTTAAACGTGAGTGCATCTAGAATCTCTAATTTATCCTTTAAAAAACTGACCCAAGTCATTCTAGAAAAATAATCTATAAAAAACATAAAGTACCTATTATCATGTAGGCTTGGTATTCTTGTAGGACCACAAAATCTTGTGTGAATCAATTCCAATCGTTTAGTGGAAGATCTTTCTTTATCCTACAGTATTTTCCTTGACAGTCTTTGACATTTCCTACAAATGATGTTGTTTGAGTAATCAATTTCTAGTAGGTCCTTCACAATTTGAACTAAGCTTGTTTATATTAAATCATCAAGATTTGTATGACAAAGACTTTTATGCCAGACCCACCTTTCATTGTTCTGAGATGATAGAGATTGTCTTCCGTTCTTTTTCCAATTTCTATTGTAGCTCCATATTTTTCTTTGACTTCAAGGGAATCATTCTCAAACACAAACATTATTTATATTATTTAGATTTGCGTCCAATGCTTAAAAGGTTTTGTTTTAAATTATTTATATAAAGAACATCTTCATAAATTTGTCTATTGCCAACATTGATTGATCCTATTCCATAAATTTTAGGAGTGCAATCATCTCCAAACATAACTAGCCCTTCATCGCATCCTTCTAGACTTACAAACTTACTCCTATCACCAGTCATGTGGTTTGATTTGCTACTATCAATAACCCAACAGTTTTCACTTTGAAACTCAACTTCATCATTGGTGCATACTTCAGAACATCTTTGATGACTGGCATTTGCTTCCTTGGACAATCTTTCATTGATAATATTTTATGAGCATTCAGGTGCATCAATGAGTACCTATTTTCCTTTTGACTCCATTTATGATCTCCTTTGAGTTGTTAGACTCTTTCCAAAGGAACTTGGCTCTTATACCAATTGTTGGAAGCCATTGGACAATTGAGAGGGGGGGAAGTGAATTAGTTGTCAAAAAAACTCAAACACTTCTGCACTTAAACATTAATCACTTATTCACACTTAATGATTAAACAAGGAATGCATAAAGTTAGAAGCTTGAACATAGATGCAACATTAAACACAAGAGACACTAGATTTTTATGTGGAAAACCCCAAGGTGGGGAAAAACCATAGAGAGGATTAGATCTCAAAATATATTTCAATCTTTAAAAAATGATGTTAAGGCTTGGTCACTCCATGGGCCCAGAACATACTAGGTCACTGCGATGAAGTATAGCTAGGTCTAGTAGGCTCACTGCCTCAACCCTAAACCTAGAAAGATTACAATAAGGTCTATTAAACCTTGAGGGATGTTAAACCCTACTAGCGGGTCACTGCCAGGCTCGCTACCAAAGTCACCATCTTCTTTAAGTTTGAGATTAATACATTGAAATACAATGGTTCCTCTACTCTGCTCTACCTCTTCTTTGCTCTACCTCTACTCTACTCTAGCTCTGCACCTCTTTCCTTATCTTATCTTTGTGCCAAAGGACAAATTTTTTACAGCTCAACTACAAGTATTTATACACTTCATCAACCTTGCAATGATCATCAAAGTCGGCATTACAATCATCAACCATTGGAGCAATTTCTAAGGTAGGCATTACAAGCATTTGCAAAATAGGTCCTGACCTATTACAACATTATGCAAATAAAATGAAGTGAAGATGTATGTCGATCAGACCACACCTTAGTTGGGACTCAAACATGATCTTCCACTCTTCAACACACTTCCATGATCTTCAAAGGATCTCTACAATTACTAGAATTAACCAAGTTAGCTAAGACCGGTTACACGCTACATTTTTTGGGAACAATCTTCAAATATGATCTCAATTCCTTAACATGAACCAATGTTAAGATAGGAACATGATCATGAGACATCCACAACATTTTATAACCATCAGGAGAAACTGCATGAACCTTAACCACTTTAGCTGGAGGAATCTTCTCACCGGAGCACATGATTTTCACTGTCTTCCACTATCATAAAAGAAAGATAGCTTGTGGACCACCAAAACATGAACCACTGTACTTGTAGGCATTTATCATCATCCCAAACCTCCCTCTAGAACTACAGAGGAAAATACTTTATTGCGAAGAAATGTGGAGCAAAACACTTCCTCCCTGTCACCAGAGAATAATCAGAAGGAGAAGGCTTTACTCTGGTGAATGCAACTTTCTCATAGCTTCACAACAAAGGCTTGCACTTAGGATTTAGCATATTCAGACATCTCTTCAAACACCTTCCAATCTATGGACCCAAATCTATAAGAAGAAGGAAATGTAGAGCAATCTATCAGGTTGTTTTTCAGTATACAACTCACTGTCTATACTGCACTTCACTATAACTCACTTGATTCTTCTAGAGAGGCCAATTTTTTCAATATCCTCAACACACAAGGCTTCTAACCAAGTAATAGAATAGGACACAGTTGACACCAATAACAACAAAGATATGTTGACATCAATGACAACACCGATTAGGCACAAACTTGAAATAGTTATTGGCTACCTCTGATAATGATGCTTGCTAGGCATGAAAATTCTATACCATTAAAGCTCTTCGTTGTCCTACAAAAGCACAAGTGGATTGATTATGACGCTAGTTGTAGGGGTAGCACCAATATGTATCCTAGGATAGATTATTTTGAGTAGGGACTAGAGCCCTAACTAGATTCACAGCTGGTATCTGTTGGATAGGTTAGGCTATTTGCAAAGGCTAAGCAAGATTAGGGTTTTGATATCTATTTTGTTGGTAACCCTGATTTCAGTTTTGGTTTATGTTGGGATTGTAACCCTGATTCCAATTTTGATTTGATGACTGGCCTTGATTGTAAATCTGATGGGGTTTGAGGGTAGTTTGAATATCTATTTTATTTAATTTATTGGTCCAAGTGGTTACTAGGGTTTCAAGGTCACTTCCCTTTTGAGGAGGAGAAGAAGTTGAAACTTTAGGACCTAGGATAGGAGCAATTATGGGTTGCTAGGATGGTGAAGTTAGCTCTGGAAAAAGAGGTACAAGACATCTGGGAGCAATTTTCCCATCCTATATTAGACAATTTTCAACTTTTAAAGCTATCTCATAAGCAACGGCTAGGATTTCAACACCCATGGATTGCATCATCACTATAATATCATAATTTAAAGCTCTTTAAAAGTAGAAGAAAGCACCTTGTGGAGATGGCATGAGGATAGTTGGAATTCTCTCCCATGTCCTCTAGAATCTAAAGTTGGAATCTGCGAGCACCTCACCTAGGGCTCTTTTGATTGTTGTCAGTTGTTCCTGCAATGAGACATTATTTTCCCTCTCTCCAAATTGCTTGTAGAGTTGTTGAAAGGCACAAGACAACTGAGAGGGGGGGACGAATCAGTTGTATCAAAACTTTTTCTTATTTAAACTAAAAACACTGTCACATTCACTTAATCTAACTCCTTATTCTGTTATGAGCATTAACCATGAATAGAAGAATCAAAACATGAACACATCAATACCATACACACATGAACACAAGATTTTAACATCAAAAACCCTAAACAGGGAAAAACCATGGTGAGTGTAAGTTCACAATATAATGTAGTAACAATACCGAATATAAAAATGTGGCTCACTACCCAAACCTCACTGCCTAAAAGAATGGGTCATTGCCAAAGGGTTGGCTCACTGCCAAGGGTAGGTCATTTCTAGGGGTGGCTCACTGCCAAAGGGTGAACTAATTTAGTAGCATCTACACCATGCCTAAGTTTAGTTTCTTTGAAGCATAATATAACTCTTGTTCTCTACTCTGCTTTTCCCCTTCACACTTATCTTTTCATCTTCACACCATCATTCATCAAACATGAATTCATTACATGTATTTATACCTATCATCAACCTTGGAATGAATGTCAAGGTTAGCATTACATTCTACAACCATTTGAACTTTTTCCAAGGTCAGCATACATACATAAATAAGATTATGACTAGACCTAAACAAACTTGCAGATTAGATGAATGAAGGATAAACACATCATGTCTTAGCTTTGACCCAAATACATCTTCACATGCTTGGAAATGCTTCCACAATCCACGAATTACCTCCACAACAAGTGTGACAAACTAGGTAGGCTAAAAGTAATGCACATATCAAGAACACTTAAAAAATTGCTTGGAAGATCTTCAAAGTAGCTTGTGGATCAAGCACAGACCTTCAACATATTTTGGAGACATCCATGCACAACATAGAATCATGTGGGAGTTGACAAATCTAACTGCAATAGATCTTGTACTTGAGGACAACAAATATCACTTGAAGTTACATCACAAACTACTTCTCAATAGACATTATCAAACTCTGCTAAATAGAAACTTGCTTCTCAAAGCTTCAAATCACATGTCCTTTAGAATGAAGATGACTATGGACCTTATAATCTTAAGTCCAAAAAAAAATTTAAAATCCAAACTATGGAGAAATGCAGAGCAAAACAATTTCTCCCTGTCACTTTGCAAACCTTGCTAGGCACAATCTTCACATTGGTGAATAGAACCTTTTCTGCATAGTGATTTAGACCACCAATTTCTAGATTTAGCATCTTCAAACACTTCTCTGAATCATATCCAAATCTTATACTATGGTCTTTAATATAAAGAAAATGCAGAGCAAAATACTTAGAAAACTTTCTTCAATCACTCAACAAACAACAATAATAGAAGATATAGTTGGCACCAATGACAACACCAATTAGCACATACTTGAAAAAATTTCTCTCCCATCTCATCCCAATCATGTATTGAAGCAGGGGTTAAGCTCCTAAACCATTGAAGAGCCCTCCCTTTGAAAGAGGAGACCATTTGTCTAACTGCAATGTCCTCATGCTAGATATGATGGACTTATCAGACATCGGATATGTCTTTGATGTACTCAACAGGGGTTAAAGAACCATCACCCATAAAGGGTGACACTCTTTAGGGCCACAACTATTATATCATTGTATGCAGCCAAATTTAAAGGACTGCCTCCATTAAAGGTTAGAAAAGATAAATTCCTTGCCATAAACAGGGTATACAAATTTAAAATAGGAATATACAAGCCTCTACTTGTGTGTTCATTACTAATAGGAGGGCGTGTAGATTAAGCTCTCATATGAGGTACAATAGGCTTGCTATTTCTTCTCATAGGAGACATAGATAGCCTAGATGTTCTCCTTGTAGTAGTAGCAAATAATTCAGTGAATTAAAAGTTACCTTTTGAAGAAGCCCTTATTTGCACATCCATAAAAGATGGCACTAATCAAAACTAGAAGCTTGTAGAATTTCCAGGTGTAAGAAAAGTCTACCAAAGTGTAGAGTTCTAAGAGGAACATCATATTATCACCTTGATTCCTTGATTTAGATTGATCACTATCCCACCGGGCATGCTAGAAACTATTGTCACTTGGATTTTCACCCTGTGTTGTAGAGGTTTAATGGTCTTCAACAATCTAGTGAAACATTTAGATGACCTCCAGGTGTGGGACCCTGCAAGGAGGCCAAATATCCAGAGAGAGGCTGGTTCCTTCATTGAATGTGAGATTCAGCTATTCCTAAGACTAAATCTAATCTATCAACCATTTAGGAAAA
Source organism: Cunninghamia lanceolata (assembly GCA_027924645.1). Classification (NCBI taxonomy): domain Eukaryota; kingdom Viridiplantae; phylum Streptophyta; class Pinopsida; order Cupressales; family Cupressaceae; genus Cunninghamia; species Cunninghamia lanceolata. Next base: position 3,865,651 of record BSBN01000892.1, read on the forward strand.
GAGAAAGAGGGATCAAACTGTAAATTAACGGAGGTGATACAATAGGTTTGAATATAAAATCTCTCACAGAACCAAGAAAATATACAAAATAAAGAAATATAGCTGATCATTTACACAAATCTAGAAAATTCTTAGTAGAGGTAAAGAAATGAACAAGATTGAGAGGAAATATATATTCACAGACAATCAGTTCAGAATTACACAAAGCTAAAACAACAGAAAAGGTAAAAATACATTGTGTATTTCATCAAAAGGTAAGGATACAATAGAGGAGAGCTCTGTTTGGAGTGCAAAAATATCTTCATATTCATCCCTCAATACATCTTACAAATATGCATATATAGAAATTCATTTACATTGACCTTGGTCATCTCATCAATAAATTCACCCCATGGGCCTATTAGAAAAATATCCTACAAAAGGAAAGCTTGCCTGCAGAAATTTAATGCAAAAAATATCTTGGATCATGGAATAGCTAGGAGACATTTTTCTTCTTCAATGCACCAACTGATTCGCCACCAGCAACATTAAATGTAAAAATATCTACAATGGAGAAGCTAAGCAAATAAGATCTACATTAATGACATGATAAAAATAAAAAATATTTTCCCTCCAAAATCACTTTTTTACAGAGCTTTTACAACACTTCAAATATCTACATTTAGATATTTAAACTTTACAATATATTATAAACCTTGTTTTTCATATAATGTCTTTTCTAGAAATTCTAAGATTCTGGCCTATATTTTTCTCTGTTAGAAAAATTGGTATTTTATAGACCATTTTTCCTCTATTTCTACACATTTTCATCTTCAATCAACAATTTTTCCATTTCCTGAACTGTGGCTTGTTTTTTCATTTTTGCCCTTATTAGGAAAAGACCTCTTTTCTAAACCATTCTCATTATTTCATCTTTTGCCCTTATCAACAAAATATTCTTTTCTTGAATTATCTTTGCTTATCTTCTTTTTCCCTTATCAATAAAATATTACTTCTCTGAACTCCTCTTGTTTGCTCCTTTTCTTCTCTATTTTGGATTTATCAGCAAAATCACCCTTTTCTGAACCATTCTTGGCTATATTCTGCATTATTGGCACAATGTTCACTTTCTGAACTCTTCCTAACTTTGTTTCTCCTTTCTAGCTTATTGGAAAAATATGATTTTGCTAAACTTTACTTTATCCTATCCTTTTCTATCGGCAAAAGTCTCTTAGCCGCAAACTCCTCTTTCTTCATCACTTTTTCCCTTGTCAACAAAATATTCTTTTTTCAAACCATTCGGGGTTTCCTTTTTGCCTTATTGACAAAATCCTGACTTTTCAAACCTTTCTTTTAGCTCTCTCTCACCCCTTTCTTGGCAAAATTTCACCTTTGCAAACTTTGCCATTAGCTTTACTTCATCCTTGCCTTATTGGTGAAAGTATGCTATCGATGAACCAAGAGAACCCTGAACTCACCATGCCTTGGCCAAAACTTACCTTTATTGGCAAATCCATCTTTCAGGGAACTAAAGCAACTTTGAACTTTCAAGAAGTTCATTCTTATGTTGATTTGCTGATAAGGCCTTCCTTTTTCCATCTTTACTTAGCCATTTTTTTCATGTTTGTATTTTTCCTTATTGGCAAAAGTGGTCTTTTGTAAACTGGGCCTTTGTTGCTGGTGATTTAATAATTTCTTGAACTTTGGCCTTTACCTCCTTCTTTGCCTTTATCGGTGAAGTGCCATGTCAACAAACTTGAGGAATTTTCAACTTTCCTTGAGTTTGTAATTTTTGAACTTTGCTGACAAGCTTTTGTCTTTCCTCTACCTTAAACTATTTTCATGCTTTATACTTTACCTTATAAAAAAATGTGACCTTTTCAAACCTAGCCCACCTTGTCAGCAAAAATCATTTTTTTTGAACCTTTCTTCTTAGCTGCTTCTTTGTCTTTGCCCTTTATCTATGATTTACCCTGCTAGCGAACCATGGAAAATTTGAACTTTATGGAATTTTTGTTCGCCATACACATTTTCAGCAAGCCTTCATTTATCCCTCTTATACCTTAGCCATTTTTGAAGAAGACCACTCCTTGTCATGTTATCAACAAAATTTTGAATCAGCGAACTAGCAGAAAAACAAACTTATGAAAAGTTCATGAAATATGAACTTTTCTAATAAAGGGGAAAACTTCTCAGAGATACTCCATGCCTTAGCCATTTTTTAGTTCATGAACATGAAGTTTTGCCAACTAAGGCTCAAAATGAGTCAAAAACTAAGGCAACAACTTCAAATTTTTAGGGTTTTTTTGCGTTTTCTGCAAGGATTCCCCAGGTGAATATCTAAGGATTTTTACAAGGAAAAACATTGGAATTTGATGGTTTTTAGGCTTGTAGAGTTAGATTTCAAGGAATTCCAACAAGACTTTGAGTTGGGCCATTTGACTTTGGGTAGAGGAAAATAAGTCAACAACAAGCATATCGCAAGGTGACAAAAATATACCCCAGGAAAATACTCAAGAGAGAAAAATGCATCCTCTAAAAGTATCCATGCTCAATGTATTATTCAATAATAAACATTACAATACACTTACAGAGTCTCATGAGTATGTATGAAACATCAAGCTCCTCTAATGAATCCTCCATGTGCCCAAGCATATAACCATACATCCCATGCCATGCTCTGCATATGTACTCACAAGAGAAACTCAATACAATGACAAATCACTCAACCAACCAACCCCAACCACTAACCATGTTCTTGATTTTATAGACTCGAGCTCACACAAATACAACTTGTGGTATTGGAAAAACCATGTGTCTCAAAACCATCAGTACACAAAACTATTGACCCCTCATTTAATTCTTGATACTAAGTTTTCACTTTTTGGTACTAATTTTTCACTTTTTAGTACTAAGTTTTCTAAATATTAATTAATTATTCTATGTTTCCTACACATAAAATAACCAACCCAATGTTACATGCAAATTTACAAGGGCACCCAAATAAATAATTAATGTGGCTAAACACATCCCCAAAGATGCACCACAAATAAATATGTATTTTACATAATTTTAAAATATTTTGTTACTTGTGTAAGGTGTACAACACACCCTTCTCCTAACATTCTCCTACTTGTTGTATACATTACGTAAGGGCCAATCGATGCAATACATCATCACGGCCATACATGAAACCATATGAATCTCTAGCATGCTCTTGTGCTCCATTAAAATACTTGCAATAAAACCAAGGTGACCACCATCTCTAGTAAGAACTCCTCTTAACCTCCAAAATGCCACCTATGGAAGAAAAGGAACATGCCAAGGTAAAGATGTACAAATCCAAAGAAAACAACCATTAAATCCAAGTGCTAACAAATTCTCCAAGCTTAGATCGAAGGTAAAAAACCCACATGACTGGAAATAACATCCTCAACATATGCTAAGACATCCAACCATTCATACCTCCTAGGTATCAACAACATTAGTAAACTCATGGCAACAATATGTCTAACCCATATACTACAACCAAAATCTCCCTATATAAAACTTGTCAATGAAGAACATATATATCTAGGAACTCTCACTACATGGTTAATGTCAAGTCTGAAAATAGATCAATGCATACCAAGTCTACCAATCAACACTCAAACCAAGGTATGGATAATAATCAAAACCATGTAGTATTAAGAACAGTCTTAATGATCCACACATGCAACACAAATAGTTGCATACTCCCTCACAACATGTCACCATAACCTCTAGGAAGTACATCCATAGAAAAAAGAGAGAAAACCTATAAATTGTATCATGCCCTTCTACAAAAACTCCAAAGTTGTGTCAAGTATGATCTCTTTTACAACCTTAAATGAAAAGCCTCAACAACAACCAACCATTCAACCTCATATATCAAATGAAACATATGTATCATGTATAACCAACATGGATGTAAGTGTTTCTAACCAAGGAAGACCAACTCAGTTACCCATTCCCAAAACTAGGAACAATCCTAATAAACATCTCCTAAATACTCCTAAATGTCATCATAAATCAAACTCATATGCAAAAGGAGATAACCATGCCAAACAATCCTTAAATGAGCCCTCTAGAACCAATAACTATAGCTCAAGATCCATATATATAAGAAGATAAAGCATAAAAAATATCATTCAAAAAGATGAGAAATACCTCTTAGATGATAGTCTATCAAGCAGACCAGGAGTGGGGATGAGAATGCTCCTCCAAGATACACCAAGTCATGACTCTCTCCAAGAACAATCTCCTCTTAGTTCCAAGATCTCATGTCCATATCTAGGTGAAAGGCTCCTCAGTCTTCATATTAAAACCTCCAATAACTAACCATTTCAGAAAACATCTGTAATCCCAAGAGAACTCTAGCCTCACCCAAGTCTCCAAGTATCCATGAGCACCTCCAATCAATAAATCCATACTAACCTCCAAATGAAACAATGCACTATCATAAAGCTCCTAAGCACATGACCAATGTACTCAATACCAAGAGAACCAACAAAATCATTGTCAAAGCTCCCATTGCACATCTATGTAATCTAGGAATGTACATGACATCATGATCTAATATCTCCTCCTAGAGGATCACATGCTATAATGAACATATCCTAGTTTCAAGAGAATATGTTTCATGCCAACACTCTAGTCTATAATCAAGAGTAAACCAAGATGATACAGAACATACTCTAAACCAAGAATCAATATCTCCAATCACATGAAGATAACGATCTCATAATAGTAGAACTCAGGATGTCAAAGCACTCATATTGCATAAAAGAATCATAATCCAAGAGCTTGTCTATGGCACCCAACCACTGCATAAGATCATCCATCACTAGGTGACAAATACAAATTAGTACCAAAGATCCCATTAAACCATGATACTGATCTATCCATGGAATCATGATAACCATCTCTTAATTTGAAGATTACATAAGGTCCATACACACTCAACTGTAATATCAATAGCTCCAAAGTAGAACCAAGATCTCCAAGCCAAGAGGATAAACCATCGCTCTCAAAAGTTCACACAAAACCACGTATCCAAGCTATCCATTAAATTCTGATAATCACGCTACAAATCCCAATATTTGACTATCTAAGCACTTTACTCATCCATCCTCTCATCCCAATGCAACATACAAATGCACAAATGACCAAAGTGAAGGCCAACTAACAAAGTTTGCATCAATCATTGAAAAGACTTTGTGGATATAGACATTCCACATTTGAGTCATCAACCAATGAGTGATCAACCCACAAATCATAACTCATAGATCCAAAAAATTGAAGCATGCAAACTCATCATCACATCAGTAACCTACAAACCAAGATATCAAAGAAGATAACTTGTAGACCTCAAAACTCAAACACCAAATCAACAACAAATTTGATTTTCCCAAAAAATTCATAAATGAGTAGCAAGAGTCAAGGAACCAATCAAGCATCTAGGAGATAAGAGAAAACTCTTGACAATAAGCCACACCACTACTTGTAATCATGAGTCAAGCATCATAACCCAACCTATCAGTTGTATACATGATATGTCATACCAATGCTCAAATGTATCTACATATCCATGACACCATACTATATGATTGTAATTAACTCCCACTAAATTGGTACTACTAGTCTCACACATGTATCAAACCATGTCCTCGTGCTAGATGACAACATCTGTACATGTTATTGAGACTCATTTTTTCCATACCCCAAATTTGCAAAGTCTTGTCAAAATTCCTCAAAATTTTGCTAGGGACGAATGTTAAAAAATATGATGGTTCTAGTTGGAATTATGCCCAAGTAAGGATTGAATCTTGTTAAGGCGCCAAATGGGTATTTCTAATTTAAATTTGGTGAGAATCTAATAATTTTGGGCTAACTTGTGATCATCGCTCCATCTAGATATCAGGACATCTAGTTGCACATCTTTTTATTATTATCAAGTTGTCTTTGGTATCCATATTCAGTTATGTTCCTTTGTTTTTCTAACTAGATGTTGCATTATGTTTCATGTCAAAATACAATTACTTTTTTTATAATTCTATCAGCATATTTGGTTACACTTATATGTTTGGTTCGACCAAGTCAGGTTTGACCAAGATAGGTATAGTGGGCAGGATATATCAGGTTGGAATATGAGGTCACAATGTTGTGGTATCTTCATTCGCATGCTACCGGGTTTGAAAGTCGGACTAGATGTGAAACATAGGAACTATCAAAAGTTATTTGTGCAAGATTAGGTTTGAGTTAGTATATAATTTCAATGAGAAAATTTCCAAATACAAATTTCTTTATAGGCTAACCAGATGTGGATCTTCATAGTGAATAGGATCCTACAAATTTGTAAATGTCATGTCCAGTTGGGAGATCGGGGTTAGGTATTTCTTTGTTTCACAAAATTAAACCATATTTTAGACTTGGACTGGGTCTGGAGATTATTATAAGTTATTTCAAATCTTTAAAGGACTGCTTCTAGCTGAAAATTTTTCAACATGCTATGTTATGGTATCTTCACACAGATGTGGATCTGGATTTGGATTGTTAGGTTTGCTAATGTCATGTCTAGTTGAATGTTTGGTTAGGACCACTGGTTGAAATAACTTTCTCATTTCAACAAATTTTTAGAAAATTCCAAAGGTTACCCTAGCTAAAATTTAATGTTCTTTCTCTTTGTGCCATCACTTGGAACTTTTGGGATTCAAAATTGATCCTCTTGGTAACTTCAAAATAAGGAATGACTAATAGATGGCATGATAGCTCCACTTGTTTGAGCTTTTAGTGCAAGCATGATGGTTTTCTACCATTTGAGAAAGGCGTATAATTAGTATCAATTGAATTTCTCATTTACATGAAAGGGTATTGAGAAGGAGGAAATAAGCATTGTTGTTGAAGGAATTTCAAGGAGGTACAACTTGTAGAGAGTGCTCCTCACCATCAATTTGTAGAAATGATGGGAATAAAAGGACATTTTCAGAATGGAAAAGAGAATTAGGGAATTTTGTTCCTAATTCTATCAAATCAATCATGTCTGATAATATGATTGAGTAGGTCAGATGTAAAGTTGAAATGGATAAGCTACTAAATTTGGACTCTGGCCTAATAAACTTTGTAAGGAAAATAAAGGTACTGTCAGATTCTAGATGTGTCACTCATGTCAATAGAGTTGAAAAGGTTCTAAGCCATAGATGGCCATTGAAGGAAGGATTCAACTTATGGGTACAAGGACGTGTGATTTGATAGGATATCTAAAATAGAATGAGAGTTTTGCTATCCCTTTCAAGAATTGATAAGTTGATCAGGTGGTCTAGCATCAACATCTTTTGGTGGCATGCTTAGTATGAGGATCATTTATAGAAATACAGGTGAATTGGTTTATGTGCATTAAATGGTAGGTCACCTCATGGTTATAATAGAATAGGGTATTTTGTATTTTGCATCAGTTAGATCATTTTTTAGTATTTTGGTTAGGGATGTCTTCCACATTCCTAAGGTGTTGTTTATGTTAGAAGAATGATGTCAAAATACTCTTGGCTATAATTATGTAGTTTCAAGAACAAGAAAATAGAGACTAACTCCTTTTAGAATGGGAAGGCTAGCGAAATGAAGGGGATTATCTCTATGCCATCCATTCTACTCCATCAATTTCATCTTCCACTAGCTAGAATCTGATAAGGAATGGGCATTGTTGCTCAATCACTTTGACTGCATTTAGCTTCTCATTAGACATTATAGAGGAATCCTAAGTTCCAGTAGCCAATTTTGATTAGCAAAATATTATGTGTGGGCAAGACCACTCCTTTCTAGTTCCTCTTCCCCTCCATATTGATACATCACAAAGGGAAAATATCACAATTCGATGGTCCAGAAGTAGGTAACTTTTTGCAACTCTATTTGCAAGGTCAAGAGAATGAGTGAAAGACACCTTACATCTTTTTCATCCCCATCTTCACAGTGAAAATGTGCTACCAGATCAGATTTGATAGGTGAAGATTAATTCATGAACTCTCCCCATGACTACCTAACAAGATACAATTGTTTCCACTATTTAAAGGGATACGTATAACTGCTCACATGCACTACCCCTTACCAACAAATTATGGTTTAGTGTAGGTATCATTCATCTAAAGAACTGTAAGAGACTCCCTTATACTATAAAAGAGATGTACTCATTGTTGCAAATGATTGGTGCGAAAATACCTAAGATGCAATGTAATAAAGCCAATTCATTAAAATTATAGTAAATGTAAAGAAAAAAAACATTTTAAGACAGTTACTTATCAAATGAGGAGTAAAATAATTATATATATATATATATATAATTACAGATGTTTTCCTAGAATATAGTGTCAGTTTCAGCATACTTTACAGCTTGTGATAGCAACCTATGAGATAATTGAATACGATGTTTTCTTCATAAAATCCGAACTCATCTTTCACAATAGATTTTTGTTCTTACAAAAATATTGTCTTCAGAAATATAACCTTTGCGATAATTGTGTCAGATTCTAGAATTAAAGGAAATTAGATATGAAGTGTAATAAACTCTTATGAATACATAGAATGATCAGAATAAATTTTCTTTTTCTTTATATATTCTTAATTGGAGATTCATAATTGTATTACAATGTTAAAAAAAATGTATATATATGACTAAAAAAGAAATTACCAGACAAACATAATAGATAACTATATAAGCAAATACTATTAACTACTGTAACATAAAATTCAAGATAGTGGTATAAGAAAAATAAATATATTTGACATTTATTATAGACAGATTGTGGTGGTCATGCTGGCCACAGTAAGCATGATGGACATCCTGTTTGCCATGTGCCTCAGTTCCCTTGCAATGCTAACAAGAATTATTTAAAAGTTATAAAGATGGAATTCAATGATAATAACTTACAAAGTAAATAATAGTCAATACAATCATCAAACCTAAAATGCTCTAAAAAACTATTATGGTTCTTCATTATGTTTTCTGTATGCATAGTGAGATCATAGTATACAGCTATGCGGCCTTTACTCTTTGTTATAAACACTTAAATACTTACAAAAACATTCTTATGGTTATATGCTATTCTAAAAGATTATCATTTAAATACAGATGGCCACAGAGTAAAGATATTTCCTACAATTTTTTATTTCGCTACTTCTGAGCCCACGATTAACCTCTATAATAGATTCTACATATATTCATTACAATGCTTAATGCTTACTAAATAATTACTTTAGTTATAATTGTTGTACACAACTATCAGAGAAAATAAATAATGTATAATGTTACAAGTAGGTTACCAATATTACAGAGTCTTAAATCTAACATAGATTAATATTAGGGTTTGGAATGATTCAAATTAAAACTTCCTTAAGTAGAGCTTTCTACAAAGTAAAAGATTAAATCTTGACTTCAGATAACAGTCATAATAATACCAATGAAACATTACAATCTAAATACTTCTCTTTTAAATTGATACGACGTGCAGGCTCACGGCTCCATTAAGTCTTCGCTGGAAGTTTTCCTTGCCACGACATTAATACATGATAATTCCACTGCTAATCTTAACACAACATAATGCCAATTTAACTAGTTCTCATTAATAACATCAAACTATTACTCCAAATGTGTTCATTACTTGATGCTATGAATCAGTATTCAATATATATATATATAAACAAGATTACTTGTAATGCAGATGATTAACTATCTTTTCTTTGCAGGATCAAATGTCTTCTACAAACTGCAACTTAGTATTCAACCCTATGAATCATCAATAAACATGATAATAATTCTACAAAGAGATGCATAATTTTCCATCAATAGTAAACAATTAGTGATAATTCTGAAATATATATTCAACAAAGAACAGAGCAACCTAAATTAGCTCACTTGATCCGCAACCATAGAGTTTTAAAAAATTCAAATTTGCTCATTTGCCCTCCATTTCGCATTACACAACCCAAGTTTTCACTCTTCATAAATAATTGTTCCTTCAAATCTTTAGTAACAAAATTTAATCAATCATATTGCTCTCCACCCATCCTTAGGTCCGACAGAGTGGAAACCACCGCTGAGCTAAATTTTCTAAAAGTAAAATTTAAATTCACAGAGACAACTTTTTAAATAATAGTTTACATATAGCACAATATCAGCTGACATAGATCAACAATAGTGGTTGACACAGAGCTATGCTCACACAGAGCTATGATAATGGATCACATAGAGATATGCTTGCATAGAGCTATGATAATGGCACATAGAGCTATGATAATGGCTCACATAGAGCTATGCTCACACAGAGCTATGATAATGACTCACATAGAGCTATGCTCATATAGAACTATGATTTTAAATATTTCCAATCATTGAAATCAAAACATAAATATGGCCAGAAAATTAGAATTATTTACAAATTTCATACCTTCTTTCTTAAGGCTACAATCCACACCCACAACTTTTAGCCAGTTTTCTTCTATCTCTCTAAGAATGCTTTCAAGAATCTGTTACAGATGATTACAACACTTTTTCCTTCCAAGAGCATCTCCATAATAACTTACTGTTATTTCTTATTATACAATTTTTCTTAAACTCTTCATATTCTCTAGTAAATAATTTAATCAAAAAAATATTTATCTTCTCATAACCCTTTTTTAAAATAAAACAAGTAATTGTCTAATCATTTGATACTTAAACTTATTGTTTTCTTCCACATGAATAATTAATCATCTGTTAAATACATAAACATTAATTCTCATAGTAAAATTATCATAAATCAAAATTGACTCACAAATTGCACACCAAAATATAATGTTCAAATAAATGTTCAAAACAATATTAGGTAGATACTACATTCTCCCCCTCTAGGTTCTAGGCATCCTCCCAGAAGCTATCAAAAAGATTATAGTAGAATAACTAAGTGTACTATCATCACATCTCATTAATGAACTTCTATGATGAATTAAGTAACCAAAATAACCTACAAATAATTTGTACCCTAGGTTTTATCATTCCTATGAAAATTTCCTTACTTCTAGTTGAACAAGAGACATATCACTATCTATATTAACACTACATAAAGAGAGAGAATATAAAAAACACTAATTTGTCCCATGAAATTCTATAATAGTCAGATATAAACTAAATTCATATTTGTGCATACCAAAACACAATTAAATATTAAACTATTCTTTGTTTCATAACAAGGTTTTCTATCGTAGATTATCTAGCGTACAGATAATTTACATCAACATTCCAATTAAGAACCATCTCATGGATCAAGTTGTCATTTTGTCAAACATTTGTCAAGATAAAAAAAAGCTTGAGACATTACATTCAACGATTTATTTTATAATCTATTATACTAGTCAAAATCCCCATGTTTGCCTATGGTACCTATAAGGTGGATTCATATAGTTTGGTTGACTCTAAAACTTTGGTTCATGAGGTTGAAACCCATTAAACAATATATGAGGTAAAAGGAAAAAGGCCCTTGTAGTATGCCAAATTCTCTAGCAATCTTGGGCATGACCTAAAAAGTAACTTTACCTTTACATTTATAAGGCAATAGTAACTTATAATTATGATGATTTTTAATGGGCAGTCTCAACCATTAACAAATTTTCAGAGATAATAATAGCAATGCTTAGAATCATGGAAAGATTGAGACACTAGATGCAAACCCTATAATAAGGGGAGAGTAGCTAAGGTCTCATTGATTCTATTGGACTGACTCCACCATGTACAAATTGTTTGAGATAATTGCAAAAAGAGTGTATAAACATGGAACAATTCAAAGCCTAGTGGCAAAAAAACCCAATAAGTGGAGTGCTACATATGATAATATTGAATTCTACAGGACTGCTTCAAACAGGGAAACTGCAGATCATCGTTGAACCAATACATTGTTGTCAGAGCAAGATTACTAAATTCCCTATATTTTCCCATTATTTATTTCATATATTAATGAGATCAAGAGTAAAAAGTAAAACAAATCATGAATACTGAAACCACTACCTCAACTAAATGTAAATACTTCACCATGCTAATTCCTAATAAACATCTCATTGAAATGTCAAATATGTTGATTGGAAACATCTTATAAAATAATAGTGCAAATGGTCTAATAATTGTTATAAAACCACAAAGGTTGAAAGAATTTGACATAAGGTTAGTGAGGGGATTAGAGTTCTAATAACATGAGTATAGTAGGAGAATAGCCAAAGTTTCTAAGCAAATAAATAACTATTCAGTGCCCAAGATTGTTCCAACAAAAGATGACATGTCCCCACTATGTGGCAATAGAAAGTAGACAACCCTTAGCAAAGGTTTTGAATATTTTCAGCTGTAGATATCGGAGTTAGTGAGTTATGAGTTGCTTAAATAGAAAGAGTTGTGTAAGTCACTGGTAAATCCATAATAAGGTAAAAAGGTCAAGATTGTATCTATGGGTCCCAGCCAAGCCAGATGCCAATTTGGCATATGAGAAAACCAAAAAAGGAATTTCTTTCCATCATACATTGTTTCAAACCTACATTTCTACCCCTTGACCAAGCAAGTACACCAAACCTTGTCAATCCAACTACATCTGACTCCAAAGCATCAGGATAGGAAAGTAGATTTGTTGTATAACAGCTCACCTCCGAGAAAGAGCCAATCCCTATCTTGTGTGAATAGAAATTAGGATTCAACTTCAATCCTACTTATCAGATAAAGGTAACTAACAATAGCCAATTTTTTCCATGGTGCAAAAGGAGAAGTTAGAATTCAAGAATTGTTAATATCTCTCAATTCTACAAGTAAGCCCAGGACTAAAATATTCTACAGGAAAGCATTTCCGTGGATTTAGGGATGTCAAGGCATCCTGTTCAAAAACATTCTACTGCTCATGTTTGATCTATCATTTACCTCAAGACCCATTGTGGTTGATAGATAGACATAAATAGAAAAAGGAAACACCAAGAAGTATCCCCAAGAAATACAAAGGAACGATCCTACAAACAACTATTAAAGAAATTGCATGGATGCGACAATGCAGCAGACATGGATGGTAATGTGTCCCATAGAACATATTGTTCCTTCATACAACAAATTAATGGGAAACTATTTCCAAAGGTAGCAATTAAAATGAAAAATATGTGTAAACACACCTTAGGCGGATTAAATGCACTACAAAATAATATATACGAGAATCGACTCAATTAGGTTAGTTGACAATAGAGATAGGCACCACAGAAAATATTAAGGGGAGCCAATCCCATAAAACTATAGTGCGAGGGTATTCAAATTTGTATCAGAAGTTCTAAATCATTTATGTCCTTTTTTCTACAGAACCCAATTGTGAAATGTTTTATATAGGCTTGATTACCTGTTGCAAGGAGTATCAAGGGCTGGTATGTGACGAAGATCAGAATTTAGAACCTATAGATGAGGACAATGGGTTCTAGCATCAACCCACCCTGACACACTTCCATATGTGCTTTGCTCCTGGGCGTTAGAGCAAAACAAAGAAGAAGAAGCCTCCACTGCAATTATGTTGAGCTTGTAGTCAAATTATACAGAAGTATGGTTCCATTCAGCTCACTGGGATGTGCTTTGGAGACCCAGAAATTAGACTAAAAAATGTGCAATCATTTTCTAGCCCTCTCATACCTGACACTTCCTTATTAGTAGCCAGAAACATGGAAGACCTGGCAACAAAGTAAATATAAAAGGTATTCTATATTCTAAATCTTGGTTGTGGTTACACAATGTCATTCCTCAGAATAATGAGAAAAAATCACATATATGACTACATTTTTGAATCGAAACTCATTATTCCAACTGGGTGTAATCAATAACATTTTGTTGGTTGAAATCCAATATATCTAACAAGAAAATTTTAAGGCTTTTGCAGATTCTGTATATGCAACTAGATAATTCTTAGCAGTGTAAAAGAAAGAAAGAAAAATTTCTCAATCAACAATCCAACTCCACAAGGTAAACTAAATACCTATTTTAGAGAAAAAGAAAGAAATAAGTAAAAGAAAAATTTCCCCAAGGCTCCCAAGTGTTACAACCTGATGCTCTGATACCTATGTAATTCCCTTCCCAAAAAATGTTATTATTTTATAATGTAATAAAGCCAATTCATTCAAATGATAGTAAATGTAAAAAAAATTTAAAAAAAAAACATTTTAAAACAGTTACTTATCAAATGAGGAGTAAAATAATTACATTAATTTTATATATACAAAAGTTTTCCTTGAATACAGTGTCAGTTTCAGCATACTTTACAACCTGTGATAGCAACCTATGAGATAATTGAATACAATGTTTTCTTCATAAACTTTGAACTCATCTTTCACAAAGATTTTTGTTCTTACAACAATATTGTCTTCAGAAGTATGACCTTTGCGATAATTGAGTCAGATTCTAAAATTAAAGGAAATTAGATATGAAGTGTAATAAACTCCGATGAATGCAAAGAATGATTACAACAAATTTTATTTTTCTTTTATAGATTCCTAATCGGAGATTCATAATTTTATTACAAGGTTAACAAATTATATATATATGACTAGAAAAAGAAATTATTAGTTAGAGATAATCTAACTATGTAAGTAAATACTATTAGCTATTGTAACATGAGATTCAAGAGAGTGATATAAGAAAAATAAATGTATTTGACATTTGTTATAGCCAGACTGTGGTAGCCATGTCGGCCACAGTCAACATAATGGACATGTTGGATGCCATGTGCCTTAGTTCCCTTGCAATGCTCACACAAATTATTTAAATGTTATGAAGACCGAAATCAATGATAATAACTTACAAAGTAAATAATAGTCAATACAATCATCAAACTTAAAATTCTCTGAAAAAACTATTACGGTTCTTCATTATGTTTTCTGTATGTCTAGAGAGATCATAGTATACGGCTATACAACCTTTACTCTTTGTTATAAACAATTAAATACTTACAAAAATATTCTTATGCTTATATGTTATTCTAAGTTCATAAAAGATTATCATTTAAATACAGATGGCTGTGGAATAAAGACTTCTCCTATGTTTTTTGATTTCCCTACTTCCGAGCCCACGATTAACATCTATCATAGATTCTACATATATTCATTATAATGCTTAATGCTTACTAAATAATTACTTTTTTTGTAACTACTGTACACAACTGTCAGAGAAAATAAATAATGTATAATGTTACAAGTAGGCTACCGATATTACAGAGTCTTAAATCTAATACAGATTAATATTAGGGTTTGGAATGATTCAAATTAAAATTTCCTTAAGTAGAGCTTTCTACAAAGTAAAAGATTAAATCTTGAATTCAGATAACAGTCATAATAATACCAAGGAAACATTACAAGCTGAATACTTCTCTTTTAAATTGATATGACATGTAGGCTAATGGCTCCATTAAGTCTTCGCTGGAAGTTTTCCTTGCCAGAGCATTAATACAAGATGATGCTACTGCTAATCTTAACACAGCATAATGCCAAAACCAATTGTCATTAGTAACAACAAACTATTACTCTATTGTTCATTACTCGATACTATGAATCAGTATTCAATATATATATAAACAAGATTACTTGTAATGAAGATGATTAACTGCGTTCTTTTCCTTACAGGATCAAATGTCTTCTACAAACTACAACTTAGTATTCAAACCTGTGAATCATTAGTAAACATGATAATAATTCTAGAAAGAGATGCATAATTTTCCATTGATAATCAACAATCAGTGATAATTCTAAAATATGCATTCAAAAAAGAATGTAGCAACCTAAATTAGCTCACTTGATCTGCAACCACAAAGTTAAAGACACTCTAGATTTTCTCATTTGCCCTCCATTCCACATTACACAACAACTTAGATTTTCACTCTTCATAAATAATTCTTCCTTCAAATCTTTAGTAACAAAATTCAATCAATCATATTGCTATCCACCCATCCTTAAGTCTAACAGAGTCAAAACCACCCTCGAGCTAAATTTTCTTAAAACAAAATTTATATTCATAGAGATAACTAAGTTTCAAATAATAGTTTACACAGAGTACAATATCAGCTCACACATAGCAGCAATAGTGGCTCACACAGAGCTATACTCACATAGAGCTATGATAATGGCTCATACAAAGATATGCTCACACATAGCTATGATAATGTCTCACATAAAGCTATGCTCATAAATAGCTATGATAATGGCTCACACAGAACTATGATTTTAAACATTTCCAATCATTGCAATCCAAACATAAATCTAGCCAGAAAATTAGAATTATCTACAAATTTCATACCTTATTTTTCTAGGCTAGAATCCACACCTGCAACTTTCAGCCAATTTTCTTCTATCTCTCCAAGAATCGTTTCAAGAAAGATCTATCACAGATGATTAAAAAACTTTTTCCTTCCCAGAGGATCTCCATAATAACTTACTTTCCTTTCTTTTTATATAAATTTTCTCAAACTCTTCATATTTACTAGTAAATAATTTAATCAAGAAACTATTTATCTTCTCATAACCTATTTTTACAATAAAACAAGTAATTGTCTAATCATTTGATAATTAAACTTGTTATTTTCTTCCACATGAATAATTAATCATCTATTAAATACATAAACATTTAATTCTAATAGTAAATCATCATAACCCAAAATTGACTCACAAATTGCACACCAAAATATAATGTTCAAATAAACATTTAAAACAATATTAGGTAGATACTACATGTAACTTGTGTTATCTATAGTCTGTGTCTAGGAGATAGGAGATTTGGGTCACTAAATGTGTTTGTGATGTACTCTCATTAGTTGATTTAAATGATAGACTACAAAATTTTATGCATTTCATCTCCATTTGTGTTGTGTAAGTGACAATTGAGAATTAACATAATCAAGGATTTATTATTTCTCTAATAATACATTTGCTTTTATTAATTATTGTGTGCATCGGTTTATGTTTCAAGCAAACAAAGTAATTCTTTCATGATAAATAAAATTTTCAATTATAATGTAAAGTGATATTTCAAGAACAGTTTGGATAGTGTTTGCCATCATTGAAAAATCAGTATCAATGTTGAGGCGTTGGTATCTTTAACAAGATAAATTAATTTTCAATATGTGAAAGTCTCATTTGCAAAGCCTTACAAATCACATTGATGTTGTTTTCCACAATGAGGATTGGTCTTGAAGCTATATCAATTTCCCAACCACCCATACATATTCAAAGTGATAAATCATGCTTGTCATGTAATTTGTTTGCAATTATTCACTACTTTCACAATATTTGTTAAAGGTTAGAAGAGATTTTTATTCATAAGTCTAGATATCTTAATCTTTTCATATTCACTATAAAATAAATCTGCTATTCAAAACTGTGATTATTAACTAATTCATATTTCCATAGTCAGTATTTAAGAAGGGAAACCCACCTAGGTTTGCAGAGCCTGAAGTGCAGAGGAGATTGTCCTCATACAATATATCTTGTTCATTGGCCATTTTCCACTAATTTGTCTAAACCTAATGTAGTTTAAGAATTAGTGGGGTACAATTTTGAAGACCAACAGATTGGTGAATCTTTTGGGGACTAACTAGATTGTGTCTTATCCTGAGTCATATGCCAGCTGCAAATACCAAAACTCTCGTAGCATAAAGATCTTTTGATATTTTTGGTGTCACAGAGATTGCATCCAGATGCTAAGTTTAAATGCTCAACAATCTCGTGAAACATCAAAACACCTTTGAGCCTGTGGGTATGCTCATAGTGAAGATGAATCTCCAAATTATGGGCTCATTCCCATTTTGATTCTCCTACAGACTAATGAATTTTGAAGGAAAAGGATAAGAAAAATGATAATTTTGAAAATGAAAACTAACTCTAGGAGGTGATTTACCAAAATGCTATTAAAAGGGAAAATTGATTCATAATTACTACTTTAAAGATTTCTTCACATGACTCAATAAATGGTAACTTTATCACATAAGTATTTCAAAGGGATGCTTAATGATTTGTCTCTTAGCAAGAAAACTATGTTTCACAACTTGAAAGGTAAGATAACTATTTGCACAGCCTAAGACCTGTAATGTCAATTGCTTTTGTGTGTTTACAGTAATAGATGAGACAAGATTAAAGGTTTTGATTGTCTAAAACACATTTAAATTTCATCCAAATCATTCATTAAGGCATATACACTGATATGAGAAGGTAAAATGTAGATCTTTTAAGTAATGAAAGGAAAATACTACAAAAATGGCAAATATATAACCTATGAAAACTTGTTACTGTCTATAAATCTATCAAGAATGAGTTAGAAAATTGTATGGCTTTTCTACAATGTGCAAGAAAAAAGTATAGAATCAAGAACTGAGGAAAAATCATAAGTTTTTTATTCTATAATAAGAAAGAACCTCCAAGGGACCTACATAAGTCAACTGTAGTCAACTCCACTCCAAAATATCTCTCCAATGAGCACAACAAAAAATCCCTAAAAAAAGGGTCTCAACTGCTCCAAAACAAGCTAAAATAGCTCCGAACTATCCCTCTCATTCTGTTTGACTAAGAAGAACTTCAAAAACACCTCAGTTTGACCATAAATCAAGGAAAATCACCCCACAAATCTAAGTTTGCATGAAATAGTCTTAGTTTCACTCCTCTTGTGTTTCTACATGGCTTTGTGATGAGGATAAAAAAATGGAACAAATATTAAAGTACTTAGTTATGACAAACATTAATAGGTGTTGTGTGTTTGTTGAATTTAGCACTCTCATCAAAATTATTAAATTTATAAATTATTACTTTAATATTTGATTACATATTTTATTTTTGTTTCAACCTTATGCAAAACTCAAGGGGAATCTACATATTTTCAATTTCTCTAATACACCCTTGGTCAATAAAAACAAATAACATAAACACCTTATGACTCCCTTTGACCTTCATGTCTTCATCATACATCTATGTGATAATATAGTCTTGATCATGGCCCTTTGACTTCAAAAGTCACATTTGCAATGGATGTCAGCTATGATTAAAAAATCAAATCAAAATCCTTATATCTCCCATATGACTATCATGCCATCCTTCATAATGCATCATCAACCCCTTGCAATGATTCTATTATTGACTTAAGGTTCATCAAAACCTTAGCATTTGTAAAGGTTATCATACCCTCATAGGCACCATGCTATAATTGTTAGATTTTGATGACTTGAAGTGTTGATCCGTAGTGGCATTTTGCATTGTAATAGTTTTTTATAAAAGAAAAAAAAAACCCACACTCACAGCTAGGGCAAACTAGCTAAAAGGAGACCAAAACCTAAAATCTTATTCATTTTTCATTATATCCTTCTCCTAGCTACTACTTTGTCACCGCCATGCCTAGGGTTTGAAGGCTTTTTTGAAGCTGCTCTAGTTGATTTTGAAGCTCATCCCACCATGGAGTTTAGTTGTCTTTGTCATTTCATTCCTCCTATAATCCACTCTTCACTTTCACTCTTTTTCTTAAGCACAAAAGACATAAGATATCTCTGTTGCTTGTTGTTGATGTATAGTTTCTTCTTTTGTGTCGACTCAGTTAAATGGAGGCAAACTTTAAAATATTCTTTGTGAGAAGTATTTGTTCTACTTTTCATTATGCCTTTTTGCAACAAAACTGATGAAAACTTTCTATATTTGTTGCTTCTCCTCATAAAACTATTGCTCTCTCAATGAGAAAATGATAAAATGGCTTCATTTATGTTTTCCTATGTGTGCTCTTCTATTGTTTGTTATTTTTCACTATCCATATCACTGTCAACATTTTCTTTTGTTTACTAGGTTGTCTCCAGTACTGGTAAGTCTCCTTACAAAACCCTTGCTAGGGTTTGACCTGCACGCATCTTTTGGATTTCATAGCACTCTTGTAGGTGTTACTAAGTTTACAGGGTGATTTCAAGGTTTTGGAACATGTATAGTGTCTTATAGCTATATTAGATCAAAACAAGCCCTATGTGAGGCTTCCCTTGCATCATGGAGTCTTTGATTGTCTACATAGAAATCCTTTACTAGGCTTCCTTACAAACCCATCATTGCAATTTTTTGCATACATATTCACCCTGTATCATAACACTACTTGCATTGACCTTATCAGATTCTAAGTCATCTTAGGGTATATGTAATTTAGGAGTCTAACTAGAATATACAAGGACTCCAGACTGAGCTAGTCATGTGGGTCTACCAAAGTCCTTTCAAACCTTGCCTCTGCATTTATTCTATGACATATTAATCTTATACAACTTGTTGAGACTCCTCCTGGGTTTCATGATGAAAAGACATTTGAAAGAAATCTACAGACCCTTGGCATACCTCTAAAGCTTAAGAAACTTTTCATGTAAATAGGACAGGTTTGGAGACTATTACCACACCTTAACATATTGGTAACAGAGATCTTATCCCCATATCTTTGCATCGTTCACTGCTCCTTGAATGACCTTTGTATCAACTCTGTCTTTTAGTGTGAAAAATAAGGAAGCTTTCAACATCTTCATAGATCTTTCTTGAACTCCTTCATGATCCTCTCTTAGCCTATTATCACTACTTTGTTTCTTAGTTCCCTTGATCCATGTGCTTATCTAACTGTTGACTGCACTGCATATAGTTTAATTTCTCTTCTAGATGCTAATGTCTTAGCACTTGGTATAGTCTGTCAACAATGTACTTATCTGACTACTCCAAACTAGGGGTTTTCTTCTTACTTGTTCTACTATATGACTACATTTTCTCATATCTTCTTGGACTACTAAAGATCTCAAACACCTTATAATGGATGTACATCTTATCCTTCTATTGTCCTTAGTCTTTTAATAAGTCGTTAAGACCTATGCAAGATGCAATCGTACTTAGGTTTCTTTATGTTTGAATATCTTTCAATGATTATGGTTGTGTTTTGCTGGCTTGCAAGATACATTGTTGTCTCCTTGCATTCAGGTCATTGATTAGCATTTTATCTTTTTTATACTATCCCAAACACTTGAAATGATCAAATACATTCAAAGTTGTCCGATTTTGTTTCTTACAGGACTGTTCACAATCATTCCATGATGTTCACTATCTCATGCTTGCTCTATCCTTTACATCTTTGAAGGCACTAGTTGCACTATCATTGTGTTCTTGGTTGTAATGTGCTTGCATCATAATGATGACCTTCTATTGCATCTATATACTTATCACTTATGGTTAAGAACATTCATTGTTCTTGCACATTATGAATATTACACATGCTACCTCTACAAGTGACTGATGCTTTGTAGGTGACAACATATATTGTGATATCATTGATTGCAACCTCATATGTTCAATACACCTTTAGAGGTGACAAGCTTCATATAGATGTATCCTTGCATATGACAAATGCAACAATGGCTGTAACTGGTCCTTAAAGACCAATGACTTTGACTACGACATTATATTTTCATGATGTCACTATCCTAGAAGGTGATTAAGACTTCATTTCCACTTGGCAATCATGAGTACTGTCATGAATGAATCTCAATTATGTTGAATGCACTTACTAGTGGGTTAAATGTTCCTTATGTTTTATCATTGATGGCTCTCTTTGTGATTGATATGTGTAGAGTTAAAAGTCTACATTTTGTTATATTTTGATATTACTTGGTCGCAGTTGTTAGTTTCATTTCTAGTTTATATCTCAGTTGGTGTTCTAAATCTTGCCTATGAGCAGAGAGTGCCACATGTCAGCATGGTAGGGTTTTAAGAACCCAAAAGAAAAGATGCTTCTAAAAGATGCGTGAGGCTGCCACGTGGTAAGGTGGTTAGAAGCAATAAAATAGTGACCGAGAGTAGCCGATAGTGCCATGTGTCTTCCTTTTGGTTCATAGTTGCCATGTACCATAGAAATTTGCCATGTATCTTTGGCTATATGTTTCTTTTTGTATAGTTCCTATCTGGATATAGAATGTGCCACGTGTTTCCCCCACAAGAATTCATAGAGGAACTTTTTACAAAGGTATCAAGAAAGTGCACCAGTGCACCACGTGCCCCTTTCGTTCAAATATGCAGATGCCACCACGTGTCACTTTTCTTAATAAAGTTTTGAATAATCAGAGTACAACATGGTTGGCCCAAGGTTTTATGACTAAAGTTTCTAAGTGTAACGGAGTGTGCCACATGTCACTACCATGGGTGTTTGAAGGATAAAAGTGAAAGAAATTTTTTGAAGGCTAACCAGTCTGCCATATGTCCTATTTTCGAGGTTCTCAGGTGTGACCACTTTTCAGTAGGATAGGGGGTGGAAAGTGCCAAGTGTCATAGTGTTGTGTGTTCTCTTTATATCAAAGGGAAACTAAGCTAATGAAGCAAAAGGTGCCATGTAACATTTTTAGAGTCATTAGAAGCTTGTGGAGGAAGCCACATGTCTCAAATAGAACTGATAGTCACAATGCTATATTTTCTACTGCATTTGGCCAATGGGAGTGTAAGGATGAAACAGTTTTGGATTCAGACAGATCCTGTGCAGTTTCAGTTCTAGTTAGGTTCCAGTTCGGTTGTAGGCAGTTGCAGATTATTAATAGATGGGAACATTTTTTAGCCTCATTTTTGCCTCTATAAATAGGGGGAAGTTTTGTAACTATATAAATATATACACATAGATAAATACAGAGAGCTATTACTGTGACTGGATTGTATCATTTTGCCTTCACAACTATCTCAAAGAAGAAAGAAGATAGATATGTGCATGTTTTTGTGCCTCGTATATATGTTGTTAAACCTATTAATCAAAGAAGCTCTATTCTGTGTTGTTGGTGATATTTTCTATGTCTTTGTATATTTTCTCTGAGTTTGACCTTTGGTTTTGAAATCTATCTATAGTCTGTTTGTGTTGGTCATGCTTTATTTTCAATTTGACATAGAAAAAATCATAAGGGTTTAATCATTGTGCTAGTTGTTGAAACACATATAAGTTTGGCACATCATCTTAAGAGTTTTATTTAATTGTATTTGTAATCTTGTTTTTTTGTCCCTTTCCTAAAACCCATTGAAAAAGGAAGAGCCATCTTCCCTAAAATATGGAGGTTATTTCAAGAGTCTATACTACATTCACTTCCCATGTTGGTGCTGAATCTTGTGCAATTTTATACATCAATAGTTTTTGGCATGTCCAGTGGGACCATTCTTGATTTTTGATCAAGATCATATGAGACAAAGAGTAGAAGGGATTCAAAGTTGTAGACCAACCACTAGGGCCCGATCAGATGCTAATCCAGGGATCTTGTTGCTATGTTTAGCAGTCACTCCAAGAAGAAGAGTAAATCAATCATCCAGAGTACTAGGAATAGTCATGGCAGCACCTGCCCCGCCAAGAAACTTTGTAAATTGGGACAACAACAACCCTCTTATTCTCCAAACATCGCTAGATACCTGGGACCCAATTCTTGCTAGCTCTTGAAAGGTACTACCCAAGTTTTTAGGAGAAGAATCCAAGACTCCAGGGGAAAACCTCCAAGATGTGTCAGATGTATGTGTTGTACATGTCATTACAGAATAGAATGTTGCTATCAAGTTACTAGTTTTTCTTTCAAAGGGAAGGCTCTAGATTGGTATAGGTCTTTACCCTCAAATTCAATATCTACTTGGGATCAACTGGTTGATGCATTCTTTGCCAGATTCAGTGAAAATGGTGATAGATCCTCTCTATTATAGCAACTGATCACCATAAAGAGAGCATCCCAAGAAGCCATTACATATTTCAATACTAGATTTCAAAAGACTTGGGATAGAATCCCTACCATAGCCAGGCCATTAGCAGTTATCGCAATCGTATTTTACCTTAAGACTTTCAATTCTAATATCTCAGTCATTATCCAGTCTTTAGGAGGACAGACTTTACCAACGGCATATGAATTAGTAGTAAGAGTTGAAAATAGCTTAATAAATGTTGGGAAACTACTTCCAAGACCTCATATGCCTATGTTTCTAGAAATTTCTATGCTCCTACCACAAGAAAATAGTAATACTCCATCAGCTCTGGTGTCTATGTATACCTTCCCAACACCTTAGCAACCCATTACATCTACACCTTCTGCCCCTCCATCTGAAATGGATGATGTCAAGAATATCCTTAGGACCTTTTCAAATGAGATAATTAATCTCAAAAGGTAACAAACTTCTTATTCTAAACCTCCTTACCAGGGATTCCAAGGTAATAGGCCCCCATACCAACCAAACCAGTACCAAGGGGCTCAAAGACCAAATAATCCTCAACCTTCAAATTAGTTGGTTACAGTTCCCACACCATTATAAGTTGTCCCATCTAACTGAGGTAGAGAAATGGTCCCCAGATAAAAAAACCTAGTAGAAGATACCAATGCCTAGTGTTTCCCTTCCAATAATGCCCATATGCCCAGAGATTGTCCTAGAGGAAATTTACAATAGAAGATAGCAAAGCAAAGAAGGATGGAAGGTCAAGATGTTGTGTCTAATGCTCCTTCATATTAGTCACCTGGTATTCAAAATGCAGTAATGGTGGCTCAGATATGAGGAATGTCCATTCAACAAGAAGAAGAGATTGCCCTAGAGCATGCTTTTTTCTCATGGATTGAAGATGAAGAGTCAATATTTCTAAATGAAGTGTCTACTTCTAAGAAACCCTTAGTACAGTCTGATTATTTCACCAGATTGAAAAAGATGATGGTTGAACAACCCGAAGCCATCAATAATGAAGAAGCTGGAGTTCCTTCATTCCAAACCCAATACAACCCCACTCCAAGGCAAGAAATACCTTTGTCAACTCAAAATCAAGGGGAACTCTAACCTAGTGATAGAAAGAGCAAGGTATCCTTACTATCCTAAGTCACAAACATTGGGACTCTTGAGTGTGGTAGAACAAAAGAAGAAAACCCCTATACATGTGTCAATATGGGATATGCTGGCTATTCCTGAGCAAAAGATGCTATTGCAAGAAGCATTAGAAACTCAGAAAGACTCCAAAGCTGTCAATACAAAACAAGGAGGTACCAACAAAGGGAGGACTCAAAATAAATACACCCCACCCTTGTAGACAGCTACTCTGTTAAATGTTGTGCCAGAGGTAAGCAAGTCTAAGCCAAATATATTTTATCTAACTTTAATAGTAGGCAAGAAACTGTTGCATAACTCAATTATAGATTTGGGGGCTAGTATTACAGTCAGGCCAAAATAATAGCTGATGCTTTAAAGATAGAACATTAGCCACCTGGCTAAAGGGTTCATGCAATTAGATGGAAAGTCCATCCAAACAATAGGGATGATCAAACAACTCCCATTACAGCTATATACTTGCCCAAATATAACTATCTTACAAGATGTGATTATTTATGTGGATAGGGAAAAATTAGGTTAATAAGATCAAGTATGTAAATCAAAACCTAATGCTACCACCATCAAAGAATCGAATCTAAGTGAAATCAAACGCATTCAATTCAAGAACAAGATCACCTAGATTGTAAGATTCCTTGTTTAAGATGTGGATTTCTTCTCAACAATGAATAATCATGAAGATCAAAGCTACCATGATGGATAGATGATAGTGATAATATGCTCAATGGATGCTAATGGAGGTATTATGCTTAAGATGATAATGTAGATGCTATGATAATGTTGGAATTCTAGATGATATGATACTAGGTTGATTGTATGAAATGAGAGGGTGTTTATGTAGACCTCAACCAAAATCAATCAACAGTAGAGATTCGGCGGCTACGTGAATGGTTAAGATTAAAAGATGGCATAGATGAATGTGTACAAGCCGTGTGTCCATAGGTAAGAGCTATATTAAATGATTGTAGTAGGGTTGTTATTGAGGATAAGATAAGTTTACTTAAAATAGAAAAAAGGTTCTATTTTAAGAGATTGATGATGAGGATAGTTGATTTTGGAACCAATTAGAATTTAATCTAGATCATTCCAATGAACAAGGCTGACTTGTACACATAGAGGAAAGTGATGAGATAAGATATGATTTTAAATGATAAAAGAAATAAATTAAATAAATTAAAGATTTATTTAATTTATAAAGGCGATGATAAGATAAATAAATAAAATATTGATTTTATTTATTTATGATAGAAGAAAGTCAATTAAATAAATTAAGAAATTTATTTAATTGTTTGGAAGAAGATATAAGAAATAATTAAATAATAAAAAATTATTTAATTATTAGAAATAGAAGAAACTAGATAAAAATTGAGAGAAATTAATTAAATAAATATGATTTATTTAATTAATTAGAAAGATGGGTGATATAAGTGTCCTAGGACAAAGACAATCTAAATGGATGTAGATGATGAAAATATAATAAATCGATAAATAATAAACTGAGCCAATTTTGGGTGTCTACATTTTTCCCCTCTTTGATACAATGTTGTTAGAACGTTGTGTCAAAGAAGATACGATGATTTTCTTAATAAGAAATATTATGCCCCAGTGTAACTGGCAGGTGACGCCCCCTCGAGAGGTAAGCCAAGCTAACCAAGAACGTCTAGGTTGGCTCGCAATAAGATGAAAGACTAGAAACAAGGTTAACCAGAGAAAACAAGTGTTGGGTGGGAGAAATTGGGATGGTTTAGAATAAAATAGGCTTTAGTACAGAATAATTAGAGTCTGGGAAGGGGCTATAAGTAGGTCCCTCAAGAGAAAATAGGCTCATTTGTGCTTGTTGCTTGTAGAAATCAAGAGCTCTTGAGTTTTGTTATGCTTAGATTGTCAGAGAGATGGTATAGAAGATGGTACACTTGCCAGAGTGACATGAGAGAGGGATGTAATGAGGTAGAGTGAGCAGGTGATGAAGCTAGAAAGAGATACTGCCTTGTAGTAGGTTCAGGCTATTACTGTAGAGAGATATGTAGCAGTGTAGCAGGTGCAGGTGGTTACATCACAGATGGATGCACTGCAGACTGAAAGGGATTTAGATGTGCTTACATTAGCTATTGATCAGGCCACCATGTATCTGGTTACTCAGCTGACACAGACATATGCAAAGCTGAGGTGAGTGTAGGGTGAGTGATTATTATAGAGGCTTATGTTATTGAGCAGTGCCTACAGAATAGAGGCAATCGAGTTATAGGAGTAGATCAGTGGCTTCGGGGTCACGAAGGACGGGAGGGTCATGGTCTATAGCTTCAGTGGTGGGGCCTCCTAGAGATAGGGGACCAAATATAGGATCTGGTGGTGGAGGTCAGGGTGAGGGAGCTGCTAGTAGTCACTAGGGATACCTTGTTGTATATTTTGTATCATGATGAGGCCTATGAGCCAATTGTACATACATTTTTGATGGATCATGGATGGCCACTTTATACTTGTAGACACTTGTATATTGACACATTTGATGATATATATGATGATGATTTTGATTACTTATGTGATGTTTTGATGATAATGGATGCACTTATGTGATGATTTTCTATTTATGTTTTTTATGGTTTATATGGATGTTTATGGTAATGCAAATGTAAATGGTAATAATGGAAATGAATTATGTTAATGATATTGTGATAATAGATAATGTATATAATGGCAATGCATAATGATGATGTTATGATAATGCACATATATAGATAATATTAATGGTATATAATGTAAATGGATGCATAATGGACATGGACTTATGTATGCCTAACACACTTTGTTTTGCAGGATGAAGATGAAGGAAAAGAAGGTGATGAAAAGAAGAAAGATGGAGAGAATGATGAATTTTGGTTGAGGACTATATGGGATTATGATAGAATGGATAGGTGATATGACAACTTTTAAATGATTGCTCAAAAAGTAGAGAAATGCAATCCTTATGTTTGATATAGCATATGGATATTATGCACCAGGGTATGTAAGACCAAGGTGTTGGGATATCCAATGCATAACTAGCATACTACAATCTTGTCTAGACATATGAGGTCAAGATGTGAAACCAACATACACAAGATATGAATAGCAGCTAGTGTTCTTGAGATGGACTTTGACTCTACAAGCAAAGCATTGAGCTTATCTCCACTATACATAATGACACCTTGCTAGTTATATATATGGACATAGTCTTAGTATAGAATAGTCTCAATGCATAATAGACTATTTACCTTCTCAGATGCAAAAGATATTGATATGCAAGATGCTAATCCCAACATTTACAAGATATCAATATGCATAGAAGAGAGTAAGATCATCCCATAGACATAGCATACAAAATCCATATGACCATGCCCCATTCCATACTTCATCGTAACATACCAAGATATGATAGATCAAGGTACTCTTGATTAGACATAGGAAAGGGACAAAAGATACATCAAAGGATGAAATAAAAGATACTCTCATCATGTTCTCTTGCCAAATTTAAGTGCTCTTGAAAGGATTAAGTTGGTACCTTGTTGAGAGGAAAGCTGCATCCTGTTGAAGGCTAAAGATGTTGATAAAATGCTATAGCAAATGTTGGCTTAAGGCATGTGGACAAGTAGCTTTTGGCTTATCCCTAATTTGTTAAAGTGCTTGAGCTTTCTCTAATACGTATATTTTTCTTCTTGCTTGAGCTAGTCAAAGAGAAGAAGATGGGAGATGAAAGAAGATGGGATAGGGTGGATCATCTGTGCTTGCATACTAGATACTCCCTTTGTATTCCAAACTGCCTACATACCTTGTATCCATGGGATCAAAGCACATTACAATGATGATGAGACATGATTATATGTAGTTCTAGGCTTATTGATGATATCAGTGATGAAAGATAGAAGAAAGCGAGATGAAATATTGGAGGATGATTAGAGAAAAGATAGATGATGGATGATGAGAAAGGTCTATCACCTATGCCTGAATCAGAATGCTTCCTTCGCATCTAATATTGTCTACATACCTTGTATCCATGGGATCAAGGCTTTGAATGATAAAAATGAGATGTAGTTCTTGTTTATTGTGTTGGTGGTTGATGACAAAGGATCAACTTTATTGTTAAATTTTTTTTTGTAATGTTTTGATGTTTTTGGATTTTTTCTATGTTTTGATGGATGAAATGATATGAGCTAGAGCTTAAAATATCCACTTCCAAATAAGGCTCAACAGGTGCCCCCAGTGTGGGACAGAGCTTATTAGGGAGATGCTATGATGGATGGTGTTCATGCGGATGGTGTTCATGTGGATGGTATGCTAATGTGCCAAATAATATCTTAACCCCAACAAAGTCCAAGCTACGAGGACTAGTCATGGCAAAGGTAAAGGCGAAAAGGCTTTATGATGGATGGATAAATGGATAAAAAGCTATTGGATTATGATATGGATTATGAAGGAAAGATAGTAGATGATGTTATGGAAAGCAATGATCAAACAAACTAGATAGACAATTGAGATTGGTATCTACACATAGCACCTATTTACCAGGTTTTCACAAAAGGACAGATTATTTATTTTTACTATTTTTTAATCATCCAAAGTGCCACAAAGTGGTTTTCAATATTGGATTTTTTTTTTATGCTGACAAGTACACATGGTTCTTGTTTGCCAAGTTTTCACCATGGTAATGGATAGGAGGGACTGAAGTGTCTAGTGCTATGAAGGTTGATAGTGTCCGAATAAAGAGGAATGTCATCGCATGGACCATGTCATTATGCTCATAGATGTTTTGATTTTTTTGGATTTTTTCTATGTTTTGATGGATGAAATGATATGAGCTAGAGCTTAAAATATCCACTTCCAAATAAGGCTCGACAGGTGCCCCCAGTGTGGGATGGAGCTTATTAGGGAGATGCTTTGATGGATGGTGTTCATGCAGATGGTATGCTAATGTGCCAAATAATATCTTAACCCCAACAAAGTCTAAGCTATGAGGACTAGTCATGGCAAAGGTAAAGGCGAAAAGGCTTTATGATGGATGGCTAAATGGATAAAAAGCTACTGGATTATGATATGGCTTATGAAGGAAAGATAGTAGATGATGTTATTGAAAGCAATGATCAAACAAACTAGATAGATGATCGAGGCTAGTCTCTACACATAGCGCCTATTTACCAGGTTTTCACTATGGTACTTATCCAAGGCACCTATTTACTAGGTTTTCACCAAAGGATGGATTATTTTTCTTTTTTATTTTTTATCATCCAAAGCACCCCAAAGTGGTTTTCAATATTGGATTTTTTGTATTTATGCTAACAATTACACATGGCGCTTGTTTTCCAAGTTTTCACCATGGTAATGGATAGGAGGGACTCAAGTGTCTAGTGCTATGAAGGTTGATAGTCTCCAAATAGAGAGGAATGTCATCGCATGGACCATGTCATTATGCTCATAGATGTTGTTAGGGGATTTCATGAAAGGAGATGGAGTAGGTAGATAGTGGATTATGATAGGGATTATGTAGGGCTTATGGAAAAGGATGGATGAAATACTGATGCAAAAGTTTGGACCATGGGAAGATGATAGGGAAGATATGTAGAATAGTGGATGAAGGTTGGGGAGATGGAGGTAGGTGGAAATGTTGCAGAATGGAATGGAACCATGACCAACAGTTGCACACACCATGTCAAACATTGAATCTTTTGATGGGATGGCAGTGTAAGAAGTAATGGGGATGTTTGCTTAGGAGATGGATGATTGAGTGATTTAAGGAGCCACATAGACTTAGTATTTTTACCTTTTTTATTTTGCTTGTGGGATTTTTGGAATTTTTGAATGGAAGCAGATTTTTGGATGGAAGGGTAATTTTTGAAATGTAGAAGAGAATTTTAGATGGAAGTGGATGGTTGGGATATTTAAGAGGTTGATGGCTCATTTGACTTTCTTGCTTTTTTTCTTAGGGACCGAAACCCTTTCAATTTTGGACTTTGATTGTGGAGGTTTGGGCTTGGATAGCTTTTTGGATATATTTTTCTTTGATTCTTTGTATTGATGCCCTAAGCCATGAGGATCCTGAGGAGTTTTGGTAGGATTTTTGGCTTTATAAGTAGAGGCATCCAAATTTTTGCTTTGTAATCCCATGGGTTAGATGAAAGTGGGATTGGTGGGATAAGGAAAAGATTCATGTTTAAATGATGTGTGTATTTGTTTCTCATGATTAAGACTGTAAGGGTACTTATGGATAGGTGGATGATTAGACATTGGTAAAAGTGGAGATAAAGTGGATGGAGGGATGTGAGGAGTTGGCAGTAATGGTGGTAAATTGGATGGTAGGATATTAGGAGTTAGAAGGAGTGGAGGTAAAGTAGATGGCAGAAGGTGTACAGTCACATGCTTTTGACATTTGTAGGTTGATGGAGATGAAATGGAAACATATGTTTTGAGTATATAATACGATTTATGATGGAAAGTGGTGGACTTAGGATGCATGGAGGAATTACCTACATCTTTAGCTTGTGAAGTATGCGATTGACAATGGGACTAGGGGTGTTTTGGGAACTAGACCTGACTTCATTATTAGATGGAGAAGAAGGTGTGGTAGAAATCATGAAGATGGAGGTTTCCTTGAAAAGGTCGGTGATATGAAGGGAAGAGTCATCGATGGTATCTAAATTGGAAGTCTTTCCTATCGAGGAAGGTCCAACTACCATATCCAAAATACACTTGATATCTCTAGAAGGTGGTACCTCCAGTTGATAGCCAATGCCTTTCTTATTAAACTTCTTAGACACAACACTAGGTTCAATAGGTCCTTGTTCTTGCGATCCCAATCCAGCATATCCTTTGTAACCCATGTTCTTAATAATGCAAAATCCATTATTATATCTTTCCACTTCAAGTTGCACTTGGTCATTTTCATCATAGAATATCCAAGAGTTAATGTCTTTGATGTCTTCATCATCAAGGAATCCTCCTTTACTGAATATTGTTGGTGAAACTTTTATAACGGTTGTGGATGAAGATGACTTGGATGTGGAAGGTTTGCCATTAGATTTGGGAGATAGAGAGAGAGTTCCAACACAAAAAGATTTTTGCAATGTATATTCACCTAGTTCATGTTTAGTGTACTTGATACAGAGATTTGTAGTGGCTTTGCTATATGAGGGCTTGAGTAAGGTGGATGGATCAACATAGGATGAAGATGGAAAGGCTTCAACGTTGATAAGGATACGATTAGGACTTTGATACTTGGTTTGAAAAGCACGACACAACTCAAATGGATTGGGATCACCATGAATAGTGACTTCAACACTGTTATATGGAAACTTAAGACATTGATGGTATGTAGAAGGAATGACTTTAAGGGCATGGATCCATGGATGACCAAGGATGATGTTATAGGGAAGTTCAATATCAAGAACTTGACAATGGGTGTCAGTGGTGACAGGATCAACTTGGATAAGAAAATGGATAACTCCTTTAGTATCTCTCTCAGCATCATCATATGCTTTGATGGTAATGACCTTAGAGGTATCAATGTTCTTCTTAGAATATTCCATTTGTTTTATTAATTTAAGAGCATATATTGAGACCAGCTCCACCATCTACTAGTATTCGTTTGATACGACATTGGTTTACAAATACTTCTATGTGAAGGGCTTCGTTATGTGATGGGTAAATGGATGGTCTAAGATCTTTATTGGAGAAAGTGAGATGGCAAGGGGCTACAATGCTAGCTATCATAGATTGAAATTGTGTGGTATCGATATTATTAGGCACCAAAGAGTCTTGCAATGCTTTCTCAAGGATAGCTTTGTGAGTGGGGGATATGCATAGCAGATCTAGGATGGAGATGTGTGCAGGAGTTTTGCCAAGGTGATCAAGGATATTATAGCTCGAAGGTGGTTGAGGAGGATTGATAGGTGCTCCTTGAATGGTAACATGGCCTCGTTGTTGGATTTAGGACAGACAACTAAGAGGGGGGGTGAATCAGATGTCCAAAACTTGCTTGTAATTCAAACACTTAAATCCTCTTTGTTATTTAATAATATATCAATTAATCATTCATGAAAGCATAAAGCATAAGCACCAGAGCAGATCCACATCAACACATGAGACACCAAGATTTTGACATGGAAACCCGGTCAAGGGAAAAACCACGGGGTGATTAACCCAAGGATTATTCTCTATTAGAAGAATAAGAAAAAAAAAGGATGGCACATGCCAATTAGGGCTCACTGCCTGAGCACACTACTCACAAGAGGCACATTGCCTACAAGAGACACACTGTCTACAAAGTAACAAGTATTACAAACTTGAACTGGAGATTGACATCTTTACCATGCCTGGATCAGTTCCATTTAAGCCCAAAAACTCATGCTCTGCCTTTCGCATTTCTCTTCGCACTACCACACTTATCCGCTCCAAGACACACTTCAAAATGAATTCACAAACCTTTATTTATACAAGGCATTGACTTAGGAACAATCATCTAAGTCAGAAAACACCTACAAGATCATTCGCAAGACGTGTAACACATCCGGTCAGCCAGTCTCAAGAAGAACACCAATACCCCATGGTAATTCTTCAAAAATAAAACTCCAACTTCAATGCGGACAACCAATAAGAATTGTACATGATCCAAAGATCACCAAAACCTTTCCTGAGTCATCAAGAACATCCGCACTTTTTCATCTGACTGTAATTCTTCTCTTCTTCATCTGGAACTTCAAGAACACAGTCTGTCATCACTGTCATAATGAAAAAGGTGCTTCCGGACCTCCAAACCATGAACAAATCTAGTTGTCACTTCACACGGACTTCTTAAATACTCTCTCTAATCCGCAGAATTAGATAATGCAATTCCGGAGCTCACTGGACCAATCTGTGACACTCTATCACCACTGAACATCTGTCGGAACCGGTTCTACTAGAGTGACCATAACTTCTTCATATCTTTATGTGGACCTCTAAAATCTTGACTGGAGCATCTTAAGACTCATATCTGAAAACCCTTTAAACCGCATCCTTTGATCTTCATCTTATCTTGGCCTTTTACCTTAATGTCATCACTGTTCTTCACTGTTCCTGATTGAGGCTAATTTTCTCAATATCCTCAGCACACAGCTCATCCAATCCTTCTCATTAATGCAATATGAGTATGTTGACATCAATGACAACACTGGTTATCCTCATACTTGCAACAATCTCCCCCTTTGTCATTGATGGCAACATATGATGTGAAAAACCATCAAGGCAAGAACTTCTCCTTTCTGTCACAGCTCCCCCTATCAGCAACAACTCTTCACATGTCTTCTCTTTCTTTTATTACTCCCCCTTTGATTAACAACTTGTTTTTCACCTCTTCTCCCCCCCTTTGGCATCAATGGCAAAAACCTCATACTTGCAACTTTAACAGATCAGAATCATACCAGCTGCTCCCCCTGAGTAGTAGCTCCCCATCACCAATCCAGATCACAAGATATGACTGTGATATCCATCAGACTGATGCACATTAGTGCATCCTAGTTCATCATTGGAGGGGTAATGACCCCTAACTTCTCCCTGAGATACTCAAAAGAGTCCTTGGGAAGAGGTTTAGTAAAAATATCTACAATCTAATCCTTAGAGGGCACATACTCCAATCTGACTTCATCCTTGTTCACTTGCTCTCTCAGAAAGTGAAACTTGATAGATATGTGCTTGGTCTTAGAATGCAACACCGGATTCTTAGAAATATTTATTGCACTTGAATTATCATAGAAAATTGTGATAGGCTCCTCATATTCTACTTTAATGTCACTTAGCATCTACTTCATCCATAAGATTTGACTGCAACTACCTACTGCTGTAATGTATTCTGCTTCAGTTGTAGATAGAGATATTGCCTCTTGTTTCTTGCTTAGCCAAGAAACCAATCTTTTTCCCAAAAAGAAAGCTCCACCACTGGTGCTCTTCCGGTCATCCCCATCTCCTGCCCAATCTGCATCTATATATGCATGAAGAGAGAAATCATGATCTCTAGGGTACCATAGACCATACTCAACTATCCCCTTTAGATATCTAAAAATCCTCTTAATTGCCATAACATGAGATTCTCTAGGATCAGCTTGGAATCTAGAAACAAGACCAACAACCTACATAATATCTGGTCTAGTTTGAGTGAGATACAACAGTCCTCCAATCATTGACCTATATTTTGTCTGATCCACCTTGGGAGAGTCATCATCTTTGCTCAACTTGCGTCCGGTTGCCATGGGAGTATTCATTGGCTTTGAATCTTCCATCCCAAATTTCCTCAACAATTCTTTCACATATTTGGTCTGAGAAATGAAGATCCCTTTCTTTGTTTGAGTAATTTGCAGACCCAAGAAGAAATTCATTTCACCAAGCATGGACATCTCAAACTCACTTTTCATTTGATTTGAAAAAGTTTTACACATGCTATCTTTTCCTCCAAAGATGATATCATCAACAAATACTTCAACAATCAAGATGTTTTCATGATCAATTTTAAAATATAAGTTACTGTCAGAAGTACCTTTGTTGAAACCAATCTGCACAAGATGCTTATCCAACCTTTCATACCAAGCCCTTAGGGCTTGCTTCAATCCATACAGTACTTTCTTCAACTTGCAGACCATATCACTATGATCAGACAATTGAAATCCATCCGGTTGCTCAATGTATACTTCTTCTTCCAAATCACCATTTAGGAAGGCATACTTGACATTCATATGATATACCTTGAAGTCTTTGAAGGCAGCAAATGTAAGGAATAATCTGACTACTTCATTTCTTGCCACCAGAGAAAAGGTTTCTTCAAAATCAATTCCTTCTATTTGAGAGTAGCCTTTGCAGACCAATCTGGCTTTGTTTCCGATTACTTCACCAACTTCATTTAGTTTGTTCTGGAAGACCCATTTGGTTCCAATCACATTCTTGTTTCTAGGTCTGGGAACAAGATCCCAAGTGTGATTTTTCTCAATTTGCATCAACTCTTCCTCTATTGCTTTGGTCCAATTTTCATCATTACAGGCTTCATTTATTATCTTAGGCTCAATCTTTGAAATCCGACAACATTCATCTGAATTTTGAGTAAATTTCCTTCTAGTTTGCACACCTTTGCTTTTGTTACCTATGATCTGATCTTCAGAGTGGTTCAGTCTTACATACCTTGGAACTTTGGAAGTCTCTTGCACTTCTATTTCTTGATCATGCTCATTCAAACCAACCTCTTCTTCCTAATTTACCGAATCAGTCTAAATCTGACTTTCAGAGGAGGATTGAGCTCCTTGAACTAGAGAACCATTCTGATCATCTTCATCATATTCATAAAACCTTGAGGGATTCTCAATTCCTTCATCAACCTTCACATTTGTACTTTCTATCATCTTTCTCAGTCTCTTATTGTAACACCAGTATGCTTTGCTTTGAGTGGAGTAACCCAAGAAAATTCCCTCATCACTTCTAGCATAAATCTTTTCTAGATCTTCATCTCTTTTAATGTAACATTTGCTACCAAATACTCTGAAATATCTCACAGTAGGAGTTATACCAAACAAAAGTTCATAAAGAGTCTTACCGGTATTGCTTCTGATTTGAACTTGATTGAGAGTATAGACTGCAGTGCTGACTGCTTCTCTCCAAAACATCTAGGGAACATTTCCTTCCATCATCATTGTCCTGGATGCTTCTTGGATGGTCCGGTTCTTTCTCTCTACTACTCCATTCTGCTGTGGAGTCCTAGAAGTAGATAACTATCTCTTTATACCATGCTTCTCACAAAAGTCTATGAATTCACCGGATGTGAATTCACCACCTCTATCAGACCTCAAACATTTTAGTTTTAATCTGGTTTGATTCTCTAGCATGGCCTTGAAGATTTTGAACTTCTTAAAAGATTCTGATTTCTCTTTCAGAAAGGTAACCCACATCATCTGGGAATGGTCATCAATCAGTAACATGAAATATCTATCACCTTCCATACTTTTGATTCTTGTTGGACCACACAGATCAGTATGAATTAATTCCAATAATCTGGTTGAGGACTGATCCTTGCTTTTGAAAGAGACTCTGCTCTGTTTACCCAGCTAACATTCTTTGCACAAACTATTTGTAGGTTTCACCAATTTTGGAAGATCTCTTACAGCCTGAGTATTGCTTATCTTGATGATGATATCAAAATTTACATGACACAACCTTCTATGCATTAACCAACTCTGATCAACTTGAACAAACAAACAACTTTTATTAGAACCAACTAGATGGAAGATAATTACCTTTTGTTTGAGTGCCAGATACAATCTCAGTTCTGGAGCTCTCAAAGATCCTGCATCTACCATTCTTGAACCAGAGATCATAACCTTTGTCCACCAACTATCAAACACTGAGAAGATTGTACTTCAATCCTTCAACATACAGTACATTACCAGTTTTGCTTTTTCCATCAAAAGAAATAGTTCCCCTTCCTCTGATTCTACCAGCAGAATTATCACCAAACTTTACCATTCCTCCTTCATACCTTTCCAAGTCTAAGAACTTGTTTTTGTCACCTGTCATATGGTGAGAACATCCACTGTCAATAACCCAATCATCCTTTTCTTCAACTTGGGCAACCAAAGCTCTTTCTATAACCTTATGATTATCAGATTCAGAGGATATTGGATCTTCTTCCTTGATGACAATAAACACCCATTCATTTCTGGATTTGTTTCCTATTTCTGATTCATCATCTATTACTCCTTCATTATCATCATCTTCATGAACATAATAACAATTCTTTTGGAACCTTTGTCTGATAGAATTTGACCTTGTAGATCTTTCCGGACATCTTGAGGCAAAATGACCAATCTTATTGTAGGTGAAGCACTTAAAGGGTAATTTTCCTTCATACTTACCGGATCCTCTTGGTAGTCTCTTTGCAATGAGGGCTTCAAGTTGAGCTATTTCTACTTCTTCCTCTTCCAAGTCTCTTCTTGCTTGATCATACCATGACAACTTCCTTGAAGAGTTTTCTCCTGCATCAAATCTTTGTTTACCTTTCACAAAGGCACTGGCTTTGAATGCAGATTCAATTTTGGGGGGATCATCTCCAAACTTGGTCATTTCAAATGCAGCCAGTTTGCCAGCCAATTGGTCTCTTGTGATAGTTGTATGGGCTTTGAATTCATTAATGGCAGCAACCTTGATGTTGTAGACAGCAGGAAGGGATCTGAGAATTTTGCCACAATTTCATTTTCATCCAAAACTCCACCAGCATTCCTGATTCCACACACAAGCTCATTTACTCTTGGCATAAAGGTAGTAATATTTTTATCATCTCTCATCTTGAGTCTTTCAAATTTCCCTTTGAGACTCTACAACCTTGCACCCTTAACATACTTATCTCCTTCATACAGAAGTTCCAATTTAATCTAGATCTCATAGGCAGTTGGTAGGTCAATAACATTTGAGAGTTCTTAGTCAGTCAATGCGCTTAGAACAGCCTCTTTGGTCTGCATATTGTTTTCAACATATGTGATTTCATTTAGAGTTGTTGGACCACCCTGTGGAGGTACATATGCTTTTGTGACCATGGACAAGTACGCCTTTCCCATACACTCCAAGTGACATTTCACGCAACCTTTCCAAAGAGAGAAGTTGGTTCCATCAAACTTTAGACTATCCTTCTTGTATGACATCCTGGATCACCTCAAGTGGCTAAGCTCCTTTAGAGGAACTTGGCTCTGATACCAATTGTTGGATTTAGGATAGACAACTAAGAGGGGGGGTGAATCAGTTGTCCAAAACTTGCTTGTAATTCAAACACTTAAATCCTCTTTATTATTTAATAGTATATCAATTAATTATTCATGAAAGCATAAACACCAGAGCAGATACACATCAACACATGAGACACCAAGATTTTGACGTGGAAACCCGGTCAAGGGAAAAACCATGGGGTGATTAACCTAGGGATTGTTCTCTATTAGAAGAATAAGAAAAAAAAGGATGGCACATGTCAATTAGGGCTCACTGCTTGAGCACACTGCTCACAAGAGGTACACTGCCTACAAGAGACACACTGTCTACAAAGTAACAAGTATTACGAACTTGAACTAGAGATTGACATCTTTACCATGCCTGGATCAGTTCCATTTAAGCCCCAAAACTCCTACTCTACCTTTCGTACTTCTCTTCACACTACCACACTTATCCGCTCCAAGACACACTTCAAAA
Organism: Cunninghamia lanceolata; assembly: GCA_027924645.1. Taxonomy (NCBI): domain Eukaryota; kingdom Viridiplantae; phylum Streptophyta; class Pinopsida; order Cupressales; family Cupressaceae; genus Cunninghamia; species Cunninghamia lanceolata. The sequence goes on from BSBN01000892.1 coordinate 3,904,729, forward strand.
TGAATTCACAAACCTTTATTTATACAAGGCATCGACTTAGGAACAATCATCTAGGTCAGAAAACACCTACAAGATCATTCGCAAGACGTGTAACACATCTGGTCAGCCAGTCTCAAGAAGAACACCAATACCCGGTGGTAATTCTTCAAAAAGAAAACTCCAACTTCAATGCGGACCACCAATAAGAATTGTACACGATCCAAAGATCACCAAAACCTTTCCTGAGTCGTCAAGAACATCCGCACTTATTCATCTTACTGAAATTCTTCTCTTCTTCATCCGGAACTTCAAGGACACAGTCTTTCATTATTGTCATAATGAAAAACGTACTTCCAGACCTCCAAACCATGAACAAATCTAGTTGTGACTTCACACAGACTTGTTAAACACTCTCTCCAATCTGCAGAATTAGATAATGTAATTCTGGAGCTCACCAAACCAATATGTGACACTCTGTCACCACTGAACATCTGTCGGAACCGGTTCTACTAGAGCGACCATAACTTCTTCATATCTTTATGCGGACCTCTAAAATCTTGACTGGAGTATCTCAAGACTCATATCTGAAAACCCTTTAAACTGCATCCTCTGATCTTCATCCTATCTTGGCCTTTTACCTTAATGTCATCACTATTCTTCACTGTTCCTGATTGAGGCTAATTTTCTCAATATCCTCAGCACACAGCTCATCCAATCCTTCTCATTAATGCAATATGAATATGTTGACATCAATGACAACACTGGTTATCCTCATACTTGCAACACTCTTCTAGTAGTCGTGGCACAATCAGGAGCTTTACCTTGGATAGTGATGGTAGAAATGTGAGCATGGTCAGTTCAACCAATCATGGATGACTCATAGTTATAATGGATAGCATTCCTAGCATGAGGGTTACTTGCCCTATCATGAGATGGAAGTGGATTTTTGAAAGCATCTAGATCATAGTTCGAAGTTAGTTGGTGTGTTGTTTGTTATGTTGGTGTTGTGATTATAGCAAGGCCTTGGTCAATGCAATCTTGAATGACATGTTTCAAATGCATACAACCATTTGTGCTATGTCCTTTTAACTCGATGGTATTCACAATATTCATTCTCTTTGTACCAAGGATCTTTGAAGATAGGTTCTATGTTGGATGGAGCCTTAGGTAATGTAATGTCTCCCACTTGAATTGGCCTTTGAAGAATCACCTCAATAGGTTCTCTGAAAGGTGTGAATTGTCATCTAGGTGTTGGATTTGCTCTTGGTTGATTTAGTTGTAAAGATGGATTGGTTCTAGATGCAGCTTGAATGTGGATGGGAGCTTTCACTATTTGTATATTCTTAGCATCTACAATGCTGTCATTAATGACATTCTTATTTTTGTTTCAAAAGAGGGATTTGTTATTTGAAGATTGAGGATTGTCCTTGTTGTCTTTGAAAATTTTGATGGTGTCCTTAGTAATTAGAGCTTGCTCCATGGTGGTTCCTTTAGAGATGAGTTTGACAAAGGTGCTAGTACTTTCCAATAGCAATTGGAATGAGAGCTTCGGATGCAGATTTTGGACAAAGATGTCAAGTTTTTTATTTCTCAGGTATTTGCCATGATAATTTGCTAGCCATGTTACGCATCATTGGGTAAATGAGGAGAAAGTTTCACCATTTCGTTGTTTTTTGTTGTCAAGACCATTCATGTTCACCTCATGTTCAATGCTAAAAGAGAAATGGGATCATAATTTGTCTGCTAATTCTTCAAAAGTCTTGATTCATAGAGGTAGATGAGAGAACCATTCAAGAGCTTGTCCTACTAAGCTTCAAGGGAATAGTCTCAAGAGATATGTGTCATCATGGGCAATGTCAAGACATGCAACATAGAATGCTCTGAGATGGTCATCTAGATTACCTTTCCCTTTGTATTTGTCAAATTGTTGGATTTCAAAATGTGGGGGAAAAGGTGTCATGTGAAGTGATTTGTAAAATGGATAAGGGCATATGTCTCCAAAGGAAAATGTCTTCTTATTTTTTCCCACTACCTTGTGAACCATTTGTTCAAAATCCGCTTGAGATAGTTGTTGTTGTTGCAAAGGGGATTGATGGCTTGGATGTGGAATGTAGTATAATGTATATTGTTGCTGCAGTATGACTGTATGTTGAGGTTGAGTGCTCATATTGTGTGCCGAAGGATTGGTATACTACATATATGTGTTTGAAGAATGTTGTGCTTGAGACAGAAGTGGTGGTTGGGTATATTGTGATGGATTAACTCCAAGATTTTGCATCACATGGGAAGTAGAGGATAGATTGATGTTGATCAATGGTTGTGGGTTGGATGTTGGATTTGTATTAAGAGTGGAAGCAGTAACATTATGGTAAGCAATGGAAGGATTGGTGGATGAAGAAGGATGGACATTTGGGTTTATATTTTGGGCAACATAAGTACCTTGAGATGGATTGGTATATGTCATATGTTGGGTGGCAATGGGTAATGTTTGGGTTGCATAAGATGGATTGACATTTTGTGAAGAATTATATGGAGGTGAAGTAAGTGATGCAAGTTGATCAACATAAGGGAGAGTGGTACTAGGATTGGCTTGTGATACAATAAGTTGATCACTCATGTCAATAAGTTTGGCATTGGGGTTATATGGTGTATTTGATGCATTTGTGGAAATCATGGAGACCATATTAGAAGTGCTAGGGAAACTAGTTTGGGGTGTGGATTCCACATTTCATGTGATAGAAGTGGAAACTTGTAATGGCTGCGAGACTTGTATGGCTTGTGATATTGGGAAAGCTTGTGAAACTTGCAGAGTTTGGACTTGTGAAACATGGACAGCTTGTGATACTTGAGGAGTTTGTGAGACTTGATGCATGGACATGGTCATGGTAGGAGTGACAGTATGTTATGAGATATGAAAAGGTGGAAAGTTCAAATTTTGTGAAAGAAGAGGGAGCACCTAGGTTGGAGTTATCAAAGATTCTAGAGTATAATCCATTTGTGGTGGGCTAGATGGTGTAGTAATAGGCAACGAAAGAGATGGATTAGAAGACATGGATATGTCATGAGATGGTGTGTCTATGAAGGATGGTCCCTTTCCAACAATAGTAGGAGTGTTAGTATTTTTTTTACGAATGGTGGATATGTCAAATTTGCTTGGTAATTTGGCTCCCATTTGGGCTAATTGTAAGAAATGGTGATCGGGATCAGATAAAATGAGTCTATCAACTTGGTCCCATATGTGTGTCTCTTGAAAGTCAGATAAATCATCTTGGGATGGCTCATAATAGATCGTTATAGATGGTTGAGGTTGCACTTGTTGTGAGGATGATGGTCCAACAGTGTATCCTTCGAGTACAAACATGTGAGGAGGCATTCTAGTTGTGAATTGAGTTGCATCTTTGAGGGTAGTTGATCAAGATTATTGCATTTTGGCTTCCATTTCAACATAATTTAGCTTCCATTTCAACTCTATATTGGCTCCTAGTTTGAGGCATGATGGTTCATGATAGGGATTGGACTAGTTTGTCAAGGTTGAGACTTAAAAAGTTGATGGTTTTCTAATTACTTGTTGATGGTTTGTTTTACTAGATTACTGGTTAATTGGTTTGCTAATAGGTTGTTGTTGGTTGGTTGTTTGGGTTGCTTAGGTTGTTGTTTGCTAGGATTGCTTTGTTGGTTGTCTGTTTGGATAAACTTCCCTTTATGATAGCTCACAAACTCAAGGGAAAATCTTAGTTGCTAATGTTGTTTTTTGGTGTTGCTAGGGCTAAGTAAAGCCAAAGAGATGATGTATGTCATTGCTGGGTTGTTTGTTTGATGATTGATTGCTTATTGGGGGGTCTCAAAAGGATGAAAAGATCAAAAATTCCAATGGTTTCATATGTTCAAGATGAGAGATGATGTTCAAATGGTTGCAGATGATCAGAGGAATGTCTAAAAGCTGATAATAGAGCTAAGAAATTTGAAGGTACAATAGATTGGGCTTGGTTGATACAGATTGCTAATGTTTGACTAGAAGTGACAAGTAATAGCTCAAAAGTGACTCAAAAAAGGCCAAAAGAAATTACTAATAGCTCAAAAGTGATCTGGAGAGTTTCAAATGATAAACTATAGGGTTAACCAAAAGTGATTAGGTTTACTAGAGGCAACGAGTTTTAGTTCAAAAGCAAGCTACTGTTGTTTAAAAGTGATACAATTTTCCCAGAAGTGACTGTTTGTTGTTTAAAAGTGATGCAGTTTTGACAGAAGCGAGAAGTTTTAGTTCAAAGGTGATTTGTGTCTAACAAAGGATGTGTTTTGGCAAGAAAATAATGATTTTAGTCACTCACACTCACAACATGCACAAGCTTGTACAACCTAGGCTTGGAAAGGACTGTATTTGTTGAATTCGCTTGCCATGCCTATTCAAAGTAGATAGCTTCAGGCTCTTGGTAGCACCACGTCCCCTCCATAGCACTCACTTCTCATGCATACCAAGTTCTAAGTTTCCTAAGGCACACAAACCTTAAGATTGTCCCTGCTATCTCTACTAAGAACCACAAGAGTCGGGGTAGCTTCAAAGACCTATCATCAAGTCCTCTACATCAACAAATAGAGGGATTTTGGCTACTGCACAAAGGTTTCTAGTAAGGGCACCCGTTTGGGTGGCTACTCATGGGGTGATTCACTCTGTTAATGGAGGCTTCCCAGCCCAAAGACATTACGCTCTAAGGGGTTTTGGGGGAAATATTTGTTGGTGTAACACAATAGCACCCATTGTTTCTGTCTTTCGACAGAAAAACTTTTTTATATAGCAGCTTGTAAGAGATTGTCTTTAGCTTGTTACCACTTGGGTCATACCCCTTCTCACACCAGGAAGGTAGGCCCTCTAAAGAAAATAACAAGTTCTCATGCACCCAAGATCCATTTGATAGGCAAGGGGAGAGGATACTTTTTTTATTAGATTTGGATTACACACATACACATCAAGCAATCAAGAAAGATAAAACAAGAACAGAGCAAATAATGATTCTTTTTAAGCACCAAATCTAAATGTTCCTAAATTAAAGATAAAATGATATGTCTTGGACCGATCGAAGCTACAACAGATATGTTAGTAGTTTCACAACCTCCTTTTCTTGGATAAACGATAACATGCTGCACAAATAGATGATTAGTAGCTAAGAAAAACTAAAACTATAAATAGTAGAACTAGAAGCGGAACAAAGTTAGCAGAGGCATTCAACTATTGATTAAAAGTGAACTAAATTCTACCAAAAGTGACCAATTATAGCTCAAAAATGATGCAGAAAAACTAGAAGCGATCTGTTACTGCTTAGAAGTGACTCAAATCTGTCGGATGCATGCAAAAATCCATCTTTATGCAAAACTAGGGTTAGGATCATGAAAGAAATGATAACTAGAAATTGCAAGCTATAAAATATGAAATCCAATGGCCGAAATATGATTAGATAAACACACGAAAACCATGGATTGATCAATTGAAAACCCTAGAATGGCAAATTGATGAGATCTCGCAAAGTCAAGGATGTTAGACTAATAGAATCAAAACCCTAATCAAATTTGGTCAAATGATAATATGATGATTAGGATCCCACAAAACAAAGATTAAACCCTTGATTGATGAATAAGAATCCAAATAAACACATTGCAAAAGCCAAATGTTAACAGAACCCTAAATTGTAGAAAGTAATTGATACAACCAAAAGCGGTCTTTTTTTTATCAAAATTGATTCTGTGCGGACCAGAAGCGACCACTGTTATCTTAGAAGCAATGCCAAAATGCTAAAAGCAACTATTTTTAGCTCAAAAGTGATGCAGAGATACTAAAAGCAACTGGTTTATCTCAAAAGTGACCGTAAATTGCCGTAAGTGCTCTGAAAAATTTGAACTTCATAAAAATAACTTCAAACAACAAAGTTAATAAAGGATGTGAGTCCCACCGGGTGTGCCAGAATGTGGATAGGTAAAAATTAGGTTAATAAGATCAAGCATGTAAATCAAAACCTAATCCTACCACCATCAAATAATCAAATCTAAGTGAAATCAAATGCATGCAATTCCAGAGCAAGATCACCTATCTTGTATGACTCCTTGTTTTTGATGTGGATTGCTTCTCAACAATGAATAATCATGAAGATCAAAGCTACCATGATGGATAGATGATAGTGATAATATTCTCAATGGATTCTAATGGAGGTATTATGCTTAAGATGATAATATAGATGCTATGATAATGCTAGAATTCTAGATGATATGATACTAGGTCAACTGTATGAAATGGGAGGGTGTTTATATAGACCTCCACCAAAATCAATCAATGGTAGATATTGGGTGGCTACGTGAATGGTTAAGATTAAAAGATGGCATAAATGAATGTGTACAAGTCATGTGTCCATAGGTAAGAGCTATTTTAAATGATTGTAGTTGGGTTGTTATTGATGATAAGATAAGTTTACTTAAAATAGAAAATATTCTATTTTAAGAGCTTGATGATGAGGATAGCTAATTTTGGAACCAATTAGAATTTAATCTAGATCATTTGAATGAACAAGGCCGACTTGTACACATAGAAGAAATTGATGAGATAAGATATGATTTTAAATGAGAAAAGAAATAAATTAAACATTTATTTAATTTATAAAGGTGATGATAAGATAAATAAATAAAATATTGATTTTATTTATCTATGATAGAAGAAATCCAATTAAATAAATTAAGAAATTTATTTAATTGTTTGGAAGAAGATATAAGAAATAATTAAATAATTAAATATTATTTAATTATTAGAAATAGAAGAAATTAGATAAAAATTGAGACAAATTGATGCAATCAAGGTAGGAGGGTCCAGTGAGGGATTGTCCAACCTTGTAGCCCTAAACAGATAACACCATAATCAAAATAGATATGCAACAGAAGCCAACAACTAATCAACAGAAAGATAAAAGACATTCATGAACACACAACACAAGATGTATCGTGGGAAACCCTAACAGGGAAAAACCTAACCTTCAAATCTCATTCTTCATATATTATACTTCAAATCAAATTACACATACCTCAGGGGCTTTATAGATGCTAGGTCGCAGCCCAAGGATTAAAAAAGACTCATACAACAATATTGTTTCATGATTTCTTTCTTCTACAACTCAATTCTCTACTCTGTAACTCATTTTGATTCCTGTTCTGCCTTCTACTCTGTTCTGCTACACCTCTAGATCAAAACAACTTTGGATCTCCCTTTATATCTTCATGCTATATTGATCTCTTCTTAGAAACAATCCTTTATCTCTTATTTATATCATTTGGAAGCTTTCAAATCATCACCAGGTCAGTGTAATTGCAACGGTTAGCTTATGTAACATGTACACAAGATAGGTTAGGCCTAAACATAAGGTATTGCTCCACAAATGCATAGAATTTCATGTAGATCTCACTGAAGGTCAGCCAGGTCCTAAACTTCATCGAACAATGCTCCTTTTTGCTCCGCAAGTCACAGATTTGATATGTAAGCTAATTAAACTTCACTAAACACAATCGGCTCTGCTCTGCAAAAATAGTCAATCTTTAAACAATGATAACTTCCCATAATCAAAGCCAAATGATCTAAATTCTTGATATATCGTAATTTCCTATGTCTAGATGCTAAGTCTAGATCTATAGCCTCTCATACTCAAATTTTGGAATTCTACAAGGTCACTTTCTCTGCATACTCAAGCTCCTATCAACTGTTTCAATGATTCTAAATTCTTTTAGATGCTTCTACATCAGATGTTTAGATGCTCCTGCATCAGACCCTCAAGGTTATTTTAGAAGTGAGCCCCTCCACTTAGGTCTGTATTGAGTTAGATTCAAGGTTCAGTGATCTATTTTCAGGTACTTGCAACTGCATCAAGGTCGGTGGTCTGTTCAAGTCCACCCTGCAAAACTACGTCAAGTTCATCATCTTGCCATGGTCTAGGTCTGGTGATCTACCTGCAAGCCTTGTACTACCTCTATGATTAGCGGTCTAAGAAAGTCTTCTCCGCAAGTTGCCTCAAGATCAATGTCTATTTAAATCCAATTCATTCAAGCATCCTCCAAAATAATCAAGTTACTTTCTGATCGAACCAATACACATCCTGAACTTCTCTGTAACACTTTCCAATCCTTATCTCAGATACAATTTCTCTTACACACCTTAGAATATTACATTTTATGCTCTGTATATACTGCTTCAATACTTTTCTCTATTTCTTTATCCACATTTGCTTTACTCCAGTACACAAACTTTCTCGTCCGATAGAATATCTTGTCATTCTCTCTTTCTCCTTGACATGAATTCTTTTCTCTACTACGCTTTACACTTATTCAAAAAACTTTCTTTTTCACTGTTTCTCTATTCTTATAACATAAATCTCCTTAAGATCAATGTTTCACCTTCTTTTGGTTTCTCTATCAAATCTAATGTCTCAAAAGGTTCCTCTCCTCTCCATAAATTATCTCTGTATCAACAGCCTCTTCTTCTTCTACATAAAATATCTCTGTATTATACACTACTTCTCCTTCATAAACTTCTTTAGTTACAGGTTCTTGATGACTTTCCTTGCTTGATTCTTTTCTCCACCAAACTTGAAAATACGTTCTTCTTGGACATCCTCTTTCATTCCTCTAGTATCCTACACTATGATAATAATTATGACTCTTCTCACATCTTCCTCTATATCTTGAATTTATTTCATTGTTCTTTTCTGGATAAGGTCTTCTTTCTCCAACACATGAATACTTGAGTCTGTACCTCCCTCTAGACATACAAGAAACATGTTTCCATTCTTGTCCATCAATCCATCCATAATTCTTCTGTATACAACCTGCCATAGATTTTCTCCTCCTCATTTTATCCCAACACATCCTTTCAGAATGATTCCTTAATCAACAAAACTTACAAGGGTATAGATCCCAACACAATTATTTCTCATGTCCATATCTATTACAATTTGAACAATACATACCTCTTCTTTTTTGATTTGTCTTTCTTGAATTTACAATAACATCCTTACCTCTATCATATCATATGCCTTCACTTATTGATCTTATTACTGGTTCAATAGGTTCTGTAATTCCTTGCTGATGCTTTCCCAATCCTTGTCCTTCATATCCCATCTTCTTCATGATTTTGAAACCAATACCATCACCAACAACTATAGGTTCAGTTACACTATCATCTTTAATTTCACTTTCTAAAGAAACTTCTGCATCATCACACAAATCATCAGTATCACAATAAACATCACAAAATTCAGGTTTAGATGTCAATTTTTCTTTCTCTTCTCTACATGCTACAAGTGACTTCTCTAACTAATTAACTTGTTCTCTCAAATCTGATATTTCATTTTTTTTGCAAATTGTTCTCCTTCTTCAATTCTTCCAAACTATCTTCTAGATCTTTGTTCCTCTGTTCAACCTTATAAAACAACTTAAATCTTTCTTCTAGTTCTCTAAATTTCTTTTTAACATCCTCAAACAGTTTCAACTCTGCTTATAGGTCTTCATTTATGCTACTTACATCTTTCAGTTCTTCTTCAAGGGCATCAAACTTGTCCACTCCTAGATCTTTCATCTTCTCTAACAATGCTGAATTACATTTCTTGATTTCACACAATTCTTCTTCCAAAATATCCTTTTCACACATTAGGGTTTCATTCTCTTTCTTCATCCTCTTTCCTATCTTCCCCATTTGAAACAAAATAGATAAACAACTGAATTTGAAAACTGACTGAATCTTTCCTGCCTGGATCTTCTTAGGTGATGACAATTGTTACTTCTAGGGTTTCATACAACACTTTATTAGATTCACCACCTTCTGACAGATTCATAACCAGCCCAACAGATTTAAAACCAACTCTGATACCACATGATGCAGTCAAGGTAGGAGGGTCTGGTGAGGGACTGTCCAACCTTGCAGCCTTAAACAACTAACACCATAATCAAAATAGATATGCAACAGAAGCCAACAACTGATCAATAGAAAGATAAAAGATATTCATGAACACATAACACAAGATATATCTTGGCAAACCCTAACAGGGAAAAACCCACCCTTCAAAGCTCATTCTTCATATGTTATACTTCAAATCAAATTACACATGCCTCAGGGGATTTAAAAATGCTAGGCCGTAGACCAAGGATTACAAAAGACTCATACAACAATATTCTTTCATGATTCCTTTCTTCTACAACTCAATTCTCTTCTCTACAACTCATGCTACTTCCTATTCTACCTTCTACTCTATTTCACTACACCTCTGAATCAAAACAACTTCGGATATCCCTTCATATCTTCATGCTATATCAATCTTTTCTTAGAAACAATCCTTTATCTCTTATATATATATATCATCCTCAAGCATTCAAAGCATCACTAGGAAGCCTAATTGCAACGATTAGCTTATGTAATGTTTACACAAGATAGGTCAGGCCTAAACATAAGGCACTACTCCACAAATACATAAAAATTTGTACGGATCTCACTGAAGGTTGGCCAAGTCCTAAAATTCATCAAACAATGCTATTTTTTACTCTGCAAGTCACGAATTTGATCTGTAAGCTGATTAAACTTCACTAAACATAGTTGGCTCTGCTCTGGAAAAATAGTCAACCTTCAAACAACGATAACTTTCTGGAATCAAAGCCAAACGATCTGAATTCTTGATATGTTGTAACTTCCTATGTCTAGATGCTAAGTCTAGATCTGTAGCCTCTCATACTCAAAGTCCAGAATTTTACAAGGTCACTTTCTCTGCATACTCAAGCTTCTGTCAACTATCTCAATTATTCTAAGAAGGATTGGGAAAGCATTAGAAAGCATTTATAGAACCTATTGAACAAGTAATAAGATTAAGAAGTGAAGGCATAGGATATGAAAGAGGTAAGGATGTTATTGCAAATTCAAACAAGAAAAATCAGAAAAGAAGAGGTATGTATTGTTCACATTGTAACAAACATGGACATGAGAAAGAATTGTGCTGGGATTTATACCCTTGTAAGTTTTGTGGATTAAGGAAGCATTCTGAAAGGATGTGTTGGGATAAAATGAGGAGGAGAAAATCTATGGCAGGTTGTATATAGAAGAATTATGGATGGATTGATGGACAAAAATGGAAACATGTTGCTTGTATGTTTAGAGGGAGGTACAAACTAAAGTATTCATGTGTTGGAGAAAGAAAACCTTATGCAGAAAAGAACAATGAAAGAAATTCAAACTACATAGGGAGAAGTGACAGGAGTCATAATTCTTATCATAGTGTAGGATACTAGAAGAATGAAAGAGGATGTGCAAGAAGAACATGTTTTCAAGTTCAGAGGAGAAAAGAATCAAGCAAGGAAAGTCATCAAGAACCTATAACTAAAAAGCTGATAAATGAGAAGTAGTGTATAATACAGAGATAGTTTATGCAGAAAAAGAAGAGCTTGTTGATACAGAGATAGTTTATGTAGAGGAAGAGGAACCTTTTGAGACATCAGATTTGATAGAGAAACCAAAAGAAGGTGAAGTATTGGTCTTAAGGAGATTTGTGATATAAGAACAAAGAAACAGTGAAAGAGAAAGTTGTGTGAACAAGTGTAAAGCGTAGAAGAGAAAAGAATTCATGTGACAAAGAAAGAGGGAATGACAAGATATTCTATCGAAGGAGAAAGTTTGTGTACCAGAGTAAAGTGAATGTGGATAAATAAACATAGAAAAGTATTGAAGCAGTATATGCAGAGCAATATTGAAGTAGTATTGAAGAAGTATATGTACCAGATGTGTAAGAGAAATTGTATCTAAGATTAGGATTGGAAAGTGTTACAAAGAAGTTCAATAAGTGTATTGGTTGGATCAGAAAATAACTTGATTTTTCTGGAGGATGCATGAATGAATTGGATTAAAATAGACATTGATCTTGAGGTAACTTGTGTAGAAGACTTGGTCAAACTGTTAGTCATAGAGGTAGTGCAAGGCTTGTAGGTAGACCACTAGACCAAGACCATAACAAGATGATGAACTTGAGGCAGTTTTGCAGGGTAGACCTGAACAAACTGCTGACCTTGAGATCATTGCAAGTACCTAAAAACATATCACCAAAACTTGAATCTAACTCAATATAGACCAAAGTGAAGGGGCTCACTTCTCAAATAACCCCAAGGGTCGAATGCAAGAGCATCCGAAAGTCTAATGCAGAAGCATCCGGAAGAATTTAGAATCATTGAGACAGTTGACAGAAGCATGAGTATGCAGAGCAAGTGACCTTCTAGAATTCCAAACTTTGAGTATGAGATGCTATTGATCTAGACTTAGCATCTAGACATAGGAAATTACAACATATCAAGAATTCAAATCATTTGACTTTGATTCTGGAAAGTTATCATTGTTTGAAGATTGACTATTTTTGTAGGGCAGAGATGACTATGTTCAGTGAAGTTTAATCAGCTTACAGATCAAATCCGTGACTTGCGGAGTAAAAAGAAGCATTGTTCAATGATGTTTAGGACTTGGGTGACCTTCAGGGAGATCTGGATGAAGTTCTATTCATTTGTGGAGAAGTGCCTCATGTTTAGGCCTGACCTATCTTATGTACATGTTACATAAGCTAATCGTTGAAATTAGGCTGACCTGATGATGATTTAAAAGATTGTGGATGATATAAATAAGAGATAAAGGATTGTTTCTAAGTAGAGATCGATATAGCATGAAGATATGAAGGGAGATCCAAAGTTGTTTTGATCCGGAGGTGTAGTAGAGCAAAGTAGAAGACAGAACAAGAAGTAGAATGAGTTACAGAGCGGAGAATTGAGTTGTAGAAGAAAGAAATCATGAAAGAATATTGTATGAGTCTTTTATAATCCTTGGGCTAGGGCCTAGCATCTGTAAATCCCCTGAGGCATGTGTAATTCAATTTGAAGTATAATATATCAATAACGAGCCTTGAAGGCTGGGTTTTTCCCTGTTAGGATTTCCCAAGATATATCTTGTGTTATCTGTTCATGAATGTCTTTTATCTTTCTGTTGATCAACTATTGGCTTCTGTTGCATATCTATTTTGATTATGGTGTTAGTTGTTTAAGGTTGCAAGGTTGGACAGTCGCTCACCAAACCCTCCTACCTTGACTACATAAAAAATTAATTAAATAAATATGATTTATTTAATTAATTAGAAAGATGGGTGATACAAGTGTACTATGACAAAGACAATCTAAATGGATGCAGATGATGAAAATGCAATAAGTTAATAACTAATAGACTGAGTCAATTTTGGGTGTCCACAATTGATATTCCCCTGGTCTTTGGTCTATACCTATCTAGAGATTTCACAGCTAAAATAGGAGGGTACATGTCACTTGATTGGTCACATTTGATCTTAAGAACTAAACATGGAACAAAGATGAAGGTGATGTTTGAGCCTCTATCTAAAGATCATATCACTGAAGAACTAGCTCCAAGAATCGAAGCATCTCATGCTATGATCAATAGAGAGGAAAGAGCTTTTTTTGAAGAAATGGGAGAATGGATTGAATATGATTGGAATGAAGAAGATAACAACTAGCTAATGTCCATGATGTAGAGTGACCCTTATGGTAATTATTATTCTACTAGTTTGGGGACTTATGTAATCTTTGAGGAGGGTCAAGAATTACCAAATATAATCAACCAAGAGACACCTGAAAAGGAGGATTCAAATAAAGATTCAGAGATCTGGATTTCAAACTTTGATGGAGCCAGTAGTAAGAATGGTGTAAGAGTAGGTATATGTCTCACTTCCCCAAATGGTGAGAAAATTCACAAGTCCATATGCTTCCAATTTGCTTGTACCAATAATGATGCTGAGTATGAGTCTTTGGTACATGGTCTTATGTTGGCCAAGAAGAGGGATTAAAAAATTGATAGTCAAAGGTGATTCAAAGATGGTTGTGAAAGAAATTAGAGAAAAAGCTGTGGCAAATAATGTGAGGATGGGATCTTATCACCATAGGATTTGGGATCTGATTGATGGCTTTGATGATTTTAACATAGAAGTTGTCCCTAGAGCTTAGAATACTGAAGCAGAAAAAATGGCATAGATTGGCTCTCAGTTTGATCCAGCAAGTGACTTGCTCATAAATAATGAAGTAGTGAAGGTCATTATTAGACCAACGATTCCTAACAATGTCTCAAACCAGCAAGTTTTTGATGATGATCTTTAGGTGCTTCTGTTTCTACAACACTCCAGAGAGTTTGCTGACCAGTTGCAACCTAAGATTGAGGAAGCATATGGTGACCAAATTATTCAATTGAAGTCTAATAAACTTCCCAAGGGTTTAATAACATTGGAAAACCTATTTGACCTAGAAAACATAAGCCTAGATAAGAGGAGGTTTAAGGCAAGCAAAGAGAATTATTCTGAAATTCATGTCAGCAAAGGAAGAAAGCTAAAAGTAGCTAATGCCACTACTCAGGAGGAAAGAGATAAGCTAGTTTCTTTATACAACAAGTATGATAGAGTGATTGCATGGACCTATGATGACCTTCATTGTTATAATAGAGATATCATTCAACATAGTATAGAGCTTGCTGAAGGATCAAAACCTGTTCACCAGAAATAGAGATCGATGAATTCTAGAATCGAACCTTTAATGGTGGTTTAGTTATAGAAACTTCTGGAGTCTAAAATTATTTACCTAATTAAGCATTCAACTTGGGTATCTAATTTGGTGCCGGTCAGAAAGAAAAATGGAGACATTAGGCTCTATGTAGACTTCAGAGACTTATATAAAGCATCATTAAAAGATCACTATCCTCTACCATCCATGGAACACATTTTGGAAATAGTGGTTGGGTCAGAAAGATTTTCCTTTCTTGATAGTTTTTCAGGATATAATTAGATCTAGATGGTGGATGGAGACCAACACAAGATGGCATTCACAATGAAGTGGGGAACTTTTGCATATGACAAAATTCCATTTGGTCTCTCAAATGCTGGAGCCACTTTTCAGTGCACCATGAATATAACATTTAAGGGACTCATAAATAAGGTCATTCCGATCTATTTAGATGACCTCACATATTCAAAAAGAATGCTAAAGATCACTTTTAGCATTTAGAAGCCATTTTTTAGAGGTGTCAAGAGTTTGGGATTTCTTTAAATCCTAAGAAGTGTGTTTTTGCAGTACCTCAAGGAAAACTTTTGGGGCATATTATTTCAAAGAATGGAATCTCTATTGATCCCGAGAGGGTTAGAGCTATACTAGATTTGTCTTTACTAATTAATAAAAAGGCAGTCCAATCTTTCCTAGGTAAAATTAATTTCATCATTAGATTCATATATGATTTTGCAGGGCTAGTTAGGCCCATTACCTTGATGCTGAAGAAAGACTTAGTCTTTAGATGGACGATTGAAGGGAGGCAGGCTTTTGAAGAAATCAAGAAAGCTATCTCAACTGCACCAATACTGTGAAATCCTGATTTCTCTAAACACTTCATAATGTATGTATATCGAGGGGAACATAGTATTGCAACTGTGTTGACTCAAAAAGATGACAAAGAAGAGGGGAGCATCCAATTTTATTCTTCTCTAGGACGCTGAGGGAATATGAATCTTGGTATAATTTTGTTGAAAACCAAGCTTGTTCCATGGTTAAATATCTTAAGAAATTTAGACATTGGTAACAGGAAACAAAATCTTGATATTAGTGGCTCACTCAAGTGTTAAAGAATACATCATGGAATGTGAAATTATAGAAAAGAGGGCTAACTAGATAACCAAGATTTTTGAATATGATGTAGAGGAAAGACCTACCAAATTTGTCTAAGGGGACTCTACCAATATATTTCCCAAGAAACTAAAATGTCAATGTTGGAAGAAACAAAAGATGAAATAGTGCTGAAACTCCAAGAGATAGATCAAGATTCTTGAGTGAATGATAGAATAGAGTTCATGAGAACTGGTATTTTCCCTAGAGAGCTCTCCCTTGATAAAAGAAGATACTATAGACAATAGGGAAGTTATTTTGTGCTAATTGATCATGTTTTATTTAAAAGCATTTTTGATGGGATACTACTAAGATGTGTTGAAAAGGATGAAGCTCAAAGGGTATTACATGAACTTCATCATGGAGCTTTAGGGGGACATTTCTCAACAAGAACTACTACCATCAAGATTACACAAGCTTGCTACTACTAGCCCACATTGTTTGCAGGTTGTCATCAGGCGGTTAAAGAGTATCAGGCTTGTCAATTCTATGCTGGGAGGAGAAGGAATGCAACTTTACCTTTGAGCCACATAGTAGTAGATGAACCCTTTTGCACAGTGGGATTTAGATTTTGTAGGGATGATTAATCCAATTTCAAGTCAGCGGTATAAGTGGATCCTTACTACAACTAATTATTTTACATGATGGAGTAAAGAAATGCCACTTAAAGAAGCTACTGAGAAGGTGATTTTAGAGTTCCCTGAAGGAATAATTACCCATTTTGGTCCTCCGTGCATTGTTATATCTGATAATGCTAAAGCATTTTTAGGGACTAAACTATTAGATTTTGCTTTGAGGAATGGGATATATTTGAAGAGCTCATCAAATTATTATCCATAAGGCAATGGCTTAGCAAAATCCACAAATAAGAACCTGATTAGACTCATCAAGAAAATGGGGGCCAATCATCAGAGAGATTGGTACAAGTCCCTCAATTTAGCCCTATGGTCACATAGAATTACGCCAAAGAAATAACTAAAATGTCCCCATATGAGCTAGTCTATGGCAAGAATGCAGTTATGCCATTGAACATAGAAATTCTTGCTTTGTAGTTGATCAAACAATTGGAGATAGATGAAAATGGCCCAATGTAGGTGAGGCTTGCTAAATTGCAGGAAGTTCAAGAAAAAAGAGAAGTGGTGTATGAATCTGTGATGAAACATCAGCATACCATAAAGGATTTGTTCGATAGAAGGACTTCTCAACCAAAATTTGAAGTCAGGTCCTTGGTTCTGAAGTGGGATGAGAGAGAAGCTAAACTAGGTCGACACAACAAGTTTGACTCATTATGGACTGGGCCTTTTTAAGATTCATGTTTGTAAGCAGCAGAATGCGTTTGTGCTAGAGATATGGAAGGACAACCTGAAGAGATTCCCATTAATGAGATCTTTTTGAAACACTTCACATAATTTTGAAACCTAACCTTTTATCATAGTTAGTTAGGTGTCATTAGTTTCCTTTACTTTTTTTTTTCTTCTTTTCCCACTTTCTTTTAAATAAGTGTTCTAGGAACACATGTCCACAATACATTAGCTCCTGCAATTGATAGTTATGTTTCCCTAAGTCATTAGGCAATTCTTGTACTTCATTTCTAATCATTTCCCAAAGATCGCCGTCTTTAATGCCGATTTGATACTCAGTCCTATGTAGATACGAAATGATACACTA
Organism: Cunninghamia lanceolata; assembly: GCA_027924645.1. Taxonomy (NCBI): domain Eukaryota; kingdom Viridiplantae; phylum Streptophyta; class Pinopsida; order Cupressales; family Cupressaceae; genus Cunninghamia; species Cunninghamia lanceolata. The sequence goes on from BSBN01000892.1 coordinate 3,922,120, forward strand.
ACAGTCTTTTTGGTGTGTTTATTAATGACATTAATTTGATGTGATCGGTCATTTAATATGTCACTTAATGCCTCCGTTGACCCAAGTTTTTTAAGCTTCTCAAGTAGTTTCATTTGTTATTCCTTACTTCAAAATCCTTTTAATTTTTATTGTCTGTGTCAAGAAGTTGTGATTTCTACCTCCAGTTCTAGCTAGTTTGGGCTCATTTGCATTTTTCATAAGTTTCTAAGGAGATACAGAGATGGTAGAAGAGTAGTCTTCGCAAGAGGGGCTATTTGATTTACTCAAAAAATGGAATAATAGTAAAGCCTATGCATCTGCAAAGGCATAGCCAAGAATAAGTTACCCTAGGACAAAAGCCTTGGAGATAGGGGTAAACGTAGACTCCGCACAAGTAAAGGATTATGTAGATGGTATTTTTGACCCTCAGATGTTGAAGAATCTGAAGAATCTTTGAAGGAGCACACCAGAGATGTCTTCAGTGGGAAGAAAAGGGAGAGTCTAAAACATTTGGTATGAGGGTTTGGACTTCTCAATTAGTGTAATTTGTTGTTCCTACTATCCACTCTTATCTAGAATTGATTGATATGCATACAGAGATTTTTCACCTGCAGACTGCCCTGATTCAACATGGTAGATTCATGCTCCAGATAAACCCCAAGGCAATTCAAGATATGTTGGGTTTGTATTATGACCAGACTGCTACATTTGCTACAATCCCCAAGTTGTAACATACATGTAGCGATGTCCATAGTAAGGTCCAGTTTCTAAATATGGAGATGCATTTGGACAAGGAGAACACCTAGTTACCCTTACTGCCCACTGGCCGAGCCCAGTTCAATGCCAATGTTTAGGATGCTTTCTCCATGTTGTCTTTTATTTTTAGTCAAAATGATGATGCGATGGTAGATGATTGGCACTTGCCAGTAATTTTTAGACTCAAAACCATGGACAAGTCTTCAGAATACCATTTCAACTTTTCAAAACACATCTCTCAGGTTATGATTGAGCAGCTGACCAATTTCTCTTAGGAGTGAATTTTTAGGTATTTTGTCTACCTTTTTCCATTTGATTTTGTATCAAAATTATCACCTCTTCCAACAGCACATGCACCCAGAAATATATGACCCTGACGCAAGTAGTAAAAGGACTATCCCAGTGTCTGTGTGGACTAATGTCCTTTCAAAAACCACAGACCTTTATGAGTTTGCCAAGTGTTTTGTATCCCCAATCTTTGAGCAATTAGGGTCTGACGCAGTTGAAAATAGGATGACAGATAGTATGAGAGGCTTATTAACAAATTTAAAAATTCCCTCTGATTATTTCTTTGGTTCTCACACAACAATCATCAGACTTCATGGTTTTGTTGGAGAGCCTATTTTGCTCCTAAAAGTCTTAGCCCCTAGGCTCACAGCTTTGGAGGTGGGTCATCAATTGTCCATCATTGATAATAATTTTGGCAATAAGAAGAGGAAGAAGATAATGTATGATGTCCCTTAGAGCAAGGGAAATATTATGATAGAAAAGAGAGAAACTGAGAATCTCCTGTTGAGGAAACTAGCTACTTATGGTTTTGTGATAGTACAAGATAAGTGGAAGTATGATCCTGATGGTTTCTTAGCATCATGGATTATAAATAACAAAGTTTCAGCTATTTTTGGTCATGAGAAATGACCTTTCTGGTAATAGAGAAGGTCACCAAAGTAGGATGATCTTGCATTTTATGTAGAGCTCAAGGATCTACCAGATGAGGGTCCTAAACCATGGGAAACTTTTTACAAAAAAGAAAAAGAATATGATCCTAAAAAGCTTATGACTCCTTGTCTGATGTAGACTCTAAAGAAGAAAGATTGGAATGCTGAAAAGAGAGCCACCTATTGGAAGTAGAGGTAGGAGATTGTTGAATTCACCCATACTTTCGATGGAGTTCAAATAGATGAACAATGGGAAGCTATCTAGGATGAATATCATATGACCCCTGTATCAAGCCTAGATACAAGCAATCTTCCATGTAGCTCTCATGAAGTAGAGGAAACAAAAGAGCCAAAGAAGGTTCAAAAGGTAGAGGAAGTAGAGAAAATAACTACACAAGCCCCTAGGGTCCCATGTCCTCAACCTCTCAGTGCCCTTGAGAAACAAAGAGCTACATCATCACCGTCTCGTGAGACCCATATATCTTCAGCATCGAGGGGTCTTGGAGTGGCACTTCCCATCAAATATTGATAGAATCACAAGAAGCAATAGAGGAAGAGGATTTTGAAGATACATTAGATAGGCATTTGAAAAGAAGGTGCAAATTAGTGTTGCAAAAGGAGGATACTGAAGGAGACATCTTAGAGTTACTACAACAACAAATTCTCACAACAACAACAGCAGAACTGGTGCAGGAGCACCTACCTGACAGCTGGCCTCCATGAGGCAGTTAGTTTGTTATAGGTCTGGTTAATGTTTCCAAGAAGGTCTTATAAGACCAATGCATGTAATAAGGTCATGTTGACCAGACTTTACTATTTTTAGGTAGGTTGTTAGGATAGCTATTATGCTGTATGTCCGGTTGGATCTCCCAGCCACCTGGAGAGATCTCCCAGCCGCTTGGAAGCTCCTAGCCGCTTGGAATCAAGTTGGTAGTACTCGCAAGGAGTTCCTATTTATGCTTTAGGATCAGTTGATTTTAGACATGGAAGAGGAGAGACAGAGTGAGACAGAGAGAGAGAGACAAAATATTGTATTTGCATCTTTTGAAATCAATAAAGAGATCATGTTTGTGTCCATTCTCTGTTTTGAATTCCATTGTGTAATCGAGTTGCTGTTCTGGGGGTTACATGGATTCGCTGATCCATTCCACTGGTTGATTCATCGAATCGGTGGAATGGCTATGTACAATAGTTTAGGATTTAGTTTGCATTTTCTATTTGTTCACATGTATGTTTGTAGGATCGCAGTTGAGAGGTGTTGAGAACCCTAGCATGGGTATGTGCTAGGTTGTGCTGGTTGTTAGAGTCTGGAAGATCATCCAGGAAGCGGATCAGAATCCGTTAAGCTTGGGATATTCATCGCATCTGCATCATCAGGATACTTCTGTGTATATTCTGCAGTTACATCAGGTATCATATGAGTAGATGGAGGTGAACATGATGCAGTAGGTTGCATAAGGTGAGTACGCATTGGGGTGATGATCACAAGGTGTTGCCGATGAAGAGTATATCGACATAAGTTAGTCGATCGGGTTGATAAAATCATCGCGGGCCGATAATGTTAAGTTTGGCCGACAGCAGGATATTGAAGGAACTGCATATGACGTCATCGTCATCAGGATAATCGTCATCAGGACATTCTGAAATATCACCCGAATAGAGGTTTATCCTGCTGACCATAAGTGTTTTGGTATCGGCACAAGGCATTGAGGAGTTAAGTCGATCGGGAGGAGGATATTCGACAGAATATTCGTCATCAGTATAAAGTTGAGTATCAACATCAGGATGTTTCATTTGACCGGATAAGTCATATCTTGATGCTGTTTGTTTGAGTAGTCGGATATCGGGGTGACGTAAGCATCGAAGGAAAGGTGCTTGAAGTTGTCGTCATCAGGATATATGGAGGGAACTGGATATTTTATATCTTGCTGATGAACATGATGTTGAACATCATGATGTTGCAGAAAGCGTTTGGCGGTAAGATGAATAGTGATCGTCAGGAGGATGATTGCGCTTGCCGAATATGATGATGCTGCCGATAGCCAGATATGATGATGCTGCTGACAGGTGAAAGGTCGAAGGTTTGTCTACAGGAGGATATCGGTCGGCAAGAGAAAATATGATGATGCTGACAATGTTAACAGAAATATGATGATGATGAAGGGTTGTAGACATACATGCGGTATGTCAAGGTTTTAGTGTGGATGCCTCTGCATCATAGTGGTATCAGAGCTCAGCAAAAGGTCTTGGCTGTTGTGTGTTGATTCTGTCACTGAAAAGACAGAGGTAGAGGAGTGAGAGGTTGACAAAATGCCTCTGAAAGGTAATGGTACTGCAAGGGAGTTGCAGGAGATGAAGGAAAAACATGCCAGAGAGATGAGGAAGATGAAGGAGCTTGCTGAAGCACTTCAAGCCAGGCTTGTAGCCTTGGAGAAGAACAAAAAGAGGGAAGTGGACGACAGTGAATCAGAAGAAGATGAAGATGCTGTTGAAGAGTATGAAGAGGTAGCTGAAGGTCTGGATGCTGAAGACCAGAGATTTGCAAAACTGTTAAAGGCAATATAGAGTGATAAACCTAAAGTAAAGGTTGATGTTTCCAAGTATAATGGAAGTTTGAATGAAGATGAGTTGCTGGATTAGATTGCTGCACTTGATAATCATTTTGAATGTGATGATGTTGCTGAGGATCAGAAGGTAAAGATTGCAAAGACCAAGTTAGGAGGTCATGCTTTGGTATGGTGGGATTATGTACAATCCGAGAGAAGGAAACAAGGGAAGTCAAAGATCACTTCATGGGATAAGATGGTAGCAAGGATAAAAGGTAAATTCTTGCCTAAGGATTATGAGGTTCAGATGTTTAAGAAGCTGTAATTTTTAAGGCAGAAGGAAATGGATGTGAAGGCATATACTGAGGAGTTTTATAAGTTGAGTATGAGATCTGGTCATCATGAGAATGAGGTAGAAAAGGTAGCTAGGTACTTGGCTGGTTTGAGATTGAACATACAGGATGAGTTAGTTTTAGCTAACCCTAAGAATGTGGAAGATTGTTATCAAATGGCAATCAGGATTGAAGAAAAGATGAATAGGAGACAAGATAAGTCCATGAGAGGAAGAGGAAACAATATGAGGGGAAGAGGATCAGCCCCTACAACAAGGTAAACCAATGAGGGTCAAGAAGACACTGGTAAAGGACAGGGACAGTCTGATTTCAGAGGTGGATGGAAAGGTAATAGAGGCAGATTTGGAAGTGGTAGAGGTTCTACTACATTTTTAGGAAAGTGTTACACTTGTGGTGAGTTTGGTCATCCATTTTTCAAATTTCCAAAAAGCAAAGGTTCATCATCCAGAGATGATAGAACGAATGACAAGAGAGTACAACTTGTGCAAGAAGAGAAAGTAGAGAAAAGTGTACAAAGTTTAAACACTTATCAAGATAGAGTTCCTGACAATTATGGGTATCCTGAGGAGGGAGAAGCATTGATGCTAAGGAGAACTAGTTTGCAGACATCAAAGGATATGATGCAAAGAAGAGCTCTTTTCAAGACCACATGCAAGAGCAAAGGTAAAGTATGTAAGGTTGTCATTGATACTGGTTCAACAGACAACATGGTATCTCAGGAAATGGTGGATAAACTAAATTTGGAAAGGATTCCACACCATCACCCTTACAAGGCATCTTGGGTGAGTGATAGTCAATCACTTTGGGTATATGAATAGGCATATGTGGATTTTCAGATTGGAGCATATCAGGATAGAGTTTTGTGTGACATTTTGCCCATGGAATGTTGTCACCTACTGTTGGGTAGACCATGGCAATTTGACAGGAGGGTACTGTATGATGGGTATGCTAATACCTACACCATCAAGAAAGATGGGAAAACTATTGTTTTGATGCCATTACAGGAAGTAGCTGCAGTACAAAAGGCAGCCAAAATCATTTTAGTGGGAAAGAAGGAATTTGTGCAGAAGCCTATAGGAGCAGGCATAAAGGCAGTTGAGGACATTGCAGGGAAAGGAGTTGTTAACGACAACAATTTGAAGACAGTTTCAGTTTTGACTGACAGAGGTCAGCAGCAGGTTCAGAAACAGGTTTGCAAACAGCAACCAGTTGAGAGGAATGACAAGGATGTTGTCATAGTTGGGACTATTGTTTGTCCTATAAAGGTTGAAAGAAAGACAGAGTTGAACAGTGCAGAAGTTCAAGAGGCAGTTCAGACAGAGGTTCTGGTCAGACAACCTGACAAACACAAGGTATGTGAGAGAAGGGCCTACATTGACAGGCATGAGGATTTACTTGCAAAAAAGCAAGTTACAGTTCAGAAGTCTTGGAGTAGCTGAAAGCCAGCAGAGGACAAAGCTGGAACAGGTCAAGACACTGTAAAGGCAAAGTGTAAAGGTGGAGGACTTCCACAACCTAACTCATGGGACATGAGTTCTTTTCTATTGGGGAGTATGGTGCAGGAGCACCTACCTAACAGCTGGCCTCCATGAGGCAGTTAGTTTGTTATAGGTCTGGTTAATGTTTCCAAGAAGGTCTTATATGACCAATGCATGTAATAAGGTCATGTTGACCAGACTTTACTTTTTTTAGGTAGGTTGTTAGGACAGCTATTATGCTGTATGTCCGGTTGGATCTCCCAGCCACCTAGAGAGATCTCCCAGCCACTTGGAAGCTCCCAGCCGCTTGGAATCAAGTTGGTAGTACTCGCAAGGAGTTCCTATTTATGCTTTAGGATCGATTGATTTTAGACATGGAAGAGGAGAGACAGAGTGAGACAGAGAGAGAGACAAAATATTGTATTTGCATCTTTTGAAATCAATAAAGAGATCCTGTTTGTGTCCATTCTCTGTTTTGAATTCCATTGTGTAATCGACTTGCTGTTCTGGTGGTTACATGGATTCACTGATCCATTCCACCGGTTGATTCGTCGAATCGGTGGAATGGCTATGTACAATAGTTTAGGATTTAGTTTGTATTTTCTGTTTGTTCACATGTATGTTTGCAGGATCGCAGTCAAGAGGTGTTGAGAACCCTAGCATGGGTATGTGCTAGGTCGTGCTGGTTGTTAAAGTCTGGAAGATCATCCAGGAAGCGGATCGGGTCACCCCAGGAGGTTCGGTGGATCAGAATCCATTAAGCTTGGGATATTCATCTCATCTACATCATCAGGATACTTCTGTGTATATTCTGCAGTTACATCGGGTATCATATGAGTAGATGGAGGTGAACATGATGCAGTAGGTTGCATAAGGTGAGTATGCATTGGGGTGATGATCGCAAGGTGTTGCCGATGAAGAGTATATCGGCATAAGTTAGTCGAGCGGGCCGATAATGTTAAGTTTGGCCGACAGCAGGATATTGAAGGAACTGCATATGATGTCATCGTCATCAGGATAATCATCATCAGGACATTCCAAAATATCACCCGAATAGAGGTTTATCCTGCTGACCATAAGTGTTTTGGTATCGGCACAAGGCATTGAGGAGTTAAGTCGATCGGGAGGAGGATATTTGGCAGAATATTCGTCATCAGTATAAAGTTGAGTATCAACATTAGGATGTTTCATTTGACCGGATAAGTCATATCTTGATGCTGTTTGTTTGAGTAGTCAGATATCGGGGTGACGTAAGCATCGAAGGAAAGGTGTTTGAAGTTGTCGTCATCAGGATATATGGAGGGAACAGGATATTTTATATCCTGCTGATGAACATGATGTTGAACATCATGATGCTGTAGAAAGCGTTTGGCGGTAAGATGAATAGTGATTGTCAGGAGGATGATTGCACTTGCCGAATATGATGATGCTGCTGATAGGTGAAAGGTCAAAGGTTTGTCTACAGGAGGATATCGGTCGGCAAGAGAAAATATGATGATGCTGACAATGTTAACAGAAATATGATGATGATGAAGGGTTGTAGACATACATGCGGTATGTCAAGGTTTTAGTGTGGATGCCTCTGCATCAAGAACAAGTAAGTATCCCTTCTCCTTTTTCTCCTTCTTTGACTTCTTCTTCAATAGGGGTGGCAACCCAAATGACCCATTTTTCCACATCTCCTGCCACCTCTGATGTGCCATTATAGTCTTTTTTCCATACTACTAGTTCTACGGCCTTAGTATCATCATAGGTCATTTGATTACCTTTGTTTTAGCCAACCATACCTAGGTGGGCTTTGTCTCAGATTGATCCAGTGAAAAAATCACCACTATACCATATGGCCTACCATAGGGTTATCCTTTTGCTGGAGGTCTCATTACATCTCCACCCACCTTCCAAACACAAGTAGATATTGCTAAGAAAGCAAGGGAGGCTAGGATGGAAAAGAAGAAAAAGAAAGAAGGAAAAAGCCCTATTGCTCCCCATATGAGGTCATTATTTGACCCAATCCAATAGTCCCTCACAATCACTCACTTGACCCCTAATGTGGTTAAGCATGCTAAACAAATGAAGCTCGAGGACTACACTATGAATGCAGTGGCTATGGATCTAGCCCACTTCAGACCTCAGGATAAGGTGGAGCTGATGAATGAAATCGTCACGACTGTCACATCTAATTAACTAAAGGTGACAAAGAAGTTGTAGAAATTAGAAGAAGACTTAGCAAAAGTAAAAGCCACAAATAATAGCCTTATAGCAAAGATCAAGGCTAAGGACAAGGAGATTGATACTCTAAATAAGGATTAGCAGAAAGTTGTGTCTTTAGAATTGTACCAGGCATCTAAAACTCAGGTTGCAACATTGGATAATGAAATAGCACAAGCAAGAGCCACTACAATTGCATTAAAACAAGAAAAAGCTATTGCTGAGAAAAAATATCAAGATAAGATGCAAGAGGTATCTCAGTTGCAACAGAACCTATTAAAGGAATAGAATCAGAATAGTACTTATCAAGCCCAGTTCATGGCTAAACACCAAAAGACTAAGCAACATACTATTGAGATGAGTCAAAGGCCACAAAATGCAGGAGTATTGGCAATTGTTAAAGAGCTTTATATATCTTCCTAGCAAAGAATCTCTGAAGAGATTTTATAGCTTAAGCATGTTCTCAATTTCTTATTGAAAGCTCAATAGCTATGTGAGAGTGTAGAGTCTTCAGTGGAAGAAACTTTGTCTACTATTTATTTGAGAGTCTTTGATTCTCAACTTTTGTTGAAGAAAATTTATGATACAATGGATGAAGTTTTGTCAGCTATAGGGGTGGATGACAGAATGATTACAACAAAAAAGGTAAATGAAGTGCTAAGTTGTAATGATGTTGTTATGAATTGCAAGACACTTCTAGATGTTGTAAATGAAGGTGTCAAAGACATGAAGAGACACATCGAAGAGTTGGTATAGTTGGGACTTCTATATCCCTTTCCACATAATAGCACAGTCTTAATGACTAATGAAATTAACACTCTCTTACTGACAAAACAAAATGATTAGATTATTTTCCTAAGTCTAAGTGATTATTCAAGTGTGCAAGAAGTGGAAACAGTTCTCCTCCCCATGGACCAGCTAGAGTTCCAATTACATGCAATGGTACAGTTTCTTCAGTCCTTTTCTCACAAGGACGTTATTAATTTAGATTTTGCTTTCCAGGATTTGCAAAAGAAACAATGCTTGTCAAACTTAGCATGGTCTGTTTATTAGGTTGCTTTATATAAATTGTGATTCTCTGGGTGATGGCAGCACAATTTTGTTTTTTTGAATCTTTTCATATGTTTTTGAGGTTCCTTTTCTATGTAGGCACAAAGTCCTATTTGGTTGCCAAGTACTGTAGAGTTAAAACTTTACATTTTGTTATTTTTTGATATTACTTGGTCACAGTTGTTAGTTTCATTTCCAGTTTATATCTCAGTTGGTGTTCTAAATTTTTCCTATGCATGGAGAGTGTCACGTGTCAGCATGGTAGGGTTTTGAGAACTAGAAAGAGAATATGCTTCTAAAAGACGTGTAGGGCTTCCACATGGTAAGGTGGTTAGAAGCAATAAAATAGTGACCGAGAGTAGCTGATAGTGCCATGTGTCTTCTTTTTGGTTTGTAGTTCCCAGGTACAATAGAAATTTTCCATGTATCTTTGGTTGTATGTTTCTTTTTTTATAGTTTCTATCTGCATGCAGAATGTCCCACATGTTGCCCCTGTGAGAATTCATAGAGGAACTTTTGACAAAGGTATCGAGAAAGCGCACCATCACACCATGTGCCCCTTTTGTTCAAATATGTGGAAGCCACCGTGTGTCACTTTTCTTAATAAAATTTTGAAGCATTAGAGTACAACATGGTGGGCCCAAGATTTTATGACTAAAGTTTCTAAGTATAGAGGAGTGTGCCATATGTCACTACCATGGGTGTTTGAAGGATAAAAGGTGAAAGAAACTATTCGAAGGCATGCTAGTTTGCCATCTGTCCCAGTTTTGAGGTTCTCAGGTGTGGCAACATTTCAGCAGGATAAAAGGGCAAAAAGTGCCAAGTGTTGCAGCATTGTGTGTTCTCTTTATATCAAAGGGAAACTAAGCTGATCAAGCAGAAAGTGCCATGTAACATTTTTTGGAGCCGTTAGAAGCTTCCAGAGGAAGCCACGTGTCTCAAATAAAACTGATAGTTGCAGGGCCATATTTTCTGCTGCATTTGGCCAATGGGAGTGCAAGGATGAAATGGTTACAAATTTAGATAGATCTTGTGTAGTTTCAATCCCATTTAGGTTCTAGTCTAATTGCAGGCAGTTATAGATTCTTAATGGATAGGAATGTTTTTGAGCCCCATTTTTACCTCTATAAATAGAGGGAAGTTTTGTAACTATATAGATATATACACACAGAGAAATACAGAGAGATATTACTATGACTAGATTGTATCATTTTGCCTTCATAGCTATTTCAAAGAAGAAAGTAGATAGACCTATGCATGTTTCTATGCCTCATGTATTTTGTTGAACTAATTAATGAAAGAAGCCATGTCTGCTGTTGGTGATATTTTCTATGTCTTTGTATATTTTCTCTGAGTTTGGCCTTTGGTTTTAAAATCTATCTATAGTCTGTCCATGTTGATCATGCTTTATTTGCTCTTCAACATAGCATAAATCATAAGGGTTTCATCATTGTGCTAGTTGTTGAAACACATATAAGTCCAGCGCATCACCTTAATAGTTTTATTTCATTGTATTTGTAATCTTGTTTTTTCTGTCACTTTCCCAAAACCCATTAAAAAAGGAAGAGCCATCTTCCCTAAAATCTAGAGGTTGTTTCAAGAGTCTATCCTACATTCCTGAAGCTTCCCATGTTGGTGCTAAAACCCACACAATTTTATACATCAACAATATGCTCCTATGTGGCAATGGCATTATATTGTACTACTATTGTCAATCAAAGTATGAACCCAATTCTAAGCTATCAACTTAGCTACATGTTGACACATGGGAATACTCCTAGTCTTGTGAGTTGTCTAAAACTTGGAGTGAACCTCTAGAGTGAGCTGGTTTTCTTGATGAACTCTCCTAATCTAAATGATTTACTAAGGAAAAGGTTGAGAAGATAACTAAAACTTAAATTCTAAAATCTAATCTCCAAAACTATAACTTGTTCTAATGATCTCTCTCACAAATAGCTCCTTAAACATAAACTTTCACAACCTCAACTAGAACATACAACTCAAAAGTAATTTGCATTAAGGCTCAATCAAAACACAACACACAACAAGAAACATATGAAATATTTGCATACAGTTTCACAATAAAGAGACATAAGAAAGGACACAATATTTATTATCACAATGAAACATCAAATCAATATTAAGACTATGAGGCAAAAGAAATGAGGTAGGAATGCTCTGTTATATTGAATTTAAAGGAGTACATGAAAATAAAAATCTAAGTCAAAAAAGTGTTTACAAGCTCTCTACAAATGAACAGGAGAGAAGAAACAATGATCTCAACTAACTGAGAAAAACTAAATTTTCCTCCTATATATGCCTCCAAAAATCCTCCCAAAGAAAAAGATGGAAAACACTCCTCAAAATAACTATCTTGCCCATTTTCGAGCTCCACAAAAAGGCTCCCCAAAAGTAGCCAAACTACCTCCAAACCAAAAATAAAAGCTACAAAAATATCCTCCAAGGTGGTCCCACCAAAAACACCTAAAAAATAGGCTTTATCTGCTCAACAAAGGCTCCATTTCATCCATTTTTTTCCAATTTCACCCAAAAGAAAGTAAACTCAAAAAGAAAGATTTACTTTGCTTTAACTACATAAAAATAACAATCATTAAATAAATTTATAAAAGCATTTCTTTGATAATGTTTTACAATGGATTTGTAGTTTTATTTTCCTAATTTGCCTTGGCTTGATTCTTTACAAAGAATAATACATGATATTTCTACTTGGGCAATTTGTTTTTCTACAAAAACATAAAAATGTGAAAGGCACCATTGAATAGTTTGATAAAATAATAGCCTCTAGGGCTTATCCCCTCACTTGACCTACAAAATCTTAAGGCATAGTTGTCATTTTTATGAATTTAACTCTAAATAGCAAAGGAGCCATCAAGTTCTTAAGGCATACAACCTAGGCATCGAACATGTCGAAAGAGACATAATACCCTCAAGGGTAGTAGCCAAAGCTTTGAAAAAATTTAATTTGATGTGATAAAAACACTATCAAACTAGAGCTTCAATCAAAACCCTAACACAAAACAACCCAAGCCCTAATGTTTTGGGATTATTTGCATTTTCATGTTTTGAAGAAAGAGTCTCTACCTCTACTGCCATGAAGACTAGGGTTTGGAGCAAAACCCTTCTATTTCCTTTGTTTGTGAACATATTTCTTTCTAAACTCTTATAGGAAAATGAAAGTAAGATCTTTTGTCTGTCACAGATTGAACTATTTTTCATTTAACATAGATTTTTGGCTTTATATTTGTGGCCATAATAAATCTTTTGACATATTTTCTTTGTACATCTGGTATATGATTTGTTTGTCTTTCATTGTGAGGCCATCATGGCCGACTTGTGTTGAGTCTTGGAAGCTCTCCCTATGGGCAAACCTGTAGATTACATCCATGTATCTTCACTCAGGAATAAGGTAAAAGCTCATCTTTTGATCTCTGCACCATTTCTCTAATTTCTATTTATATGAAGCTTGACATGAGCTCAAGAAGTCATAAAATGAAAAGCATTTTTCTTACATTTTGTTAAAATCATTACAAAATCCTTGTCTACTTTGAAAGCCACGGCCATGTACTATATGTGTTCTCATTTTAGTAGTTTCCTTCATGAATGTCATGGTTGGGCTTATATCTCTGAGCATTTTCTTGTGTTTTCATAGCTTGAAAGCTCTATACTTCTTTTGTATACAAGATTCTTCTTCAAAACCCAAGTGGGTTTACCCTGTTACGAAAAAAAGTCTTCTTGACCTGCGACCAATGATGGCACAAACTGGGTTTCTTGTTCATTTTCTATATAGTTGAAAGTTCTTGAAAGCTCTTTCATTTTTCTGAGAATGCAAAAGACAAAACTTTACCTTCCACCACACAAGGCCGCGGGCTCTTGGTGTTTAAACTTCCATCTTTGTAGCAGCATAATGATTACTATATGAATAAGAATGCATGATGGATAATAACCTCCATTCGATTTTTCACTATAGCCACAAGCTATCACTTATCTTTCTGATTTGCAAAAATAATACTTGATGAGCTATGACATCATGAGAGAAAGATTATGGCCTCATTTTTTCTTTGCTTCTCCATTTGATGACTATGGTAATTTTTCTTATATGTTCTGTATATACTCTAGATGATCACTTCCAATCTATGACATGGCATATACTTTTGTTGTCTAGTTTGTTGTACTCTATCAAATGTATACCATATTCAATTATTTTACTTTTTGTATATCATGGACATTCTATGTATAACTTACAACTTCATGTGCTACCTACTGGAGCTACATCTTTAACTTTTTATGTTTCATAATAGAAAGTTATCATGGCACTTGACTTGTACTGTAGCTCATGTGAAGATTATGACTATTATATTGCTCTTGATTCTTGTAGCTGAACCTCCTGCAACTTATGATTTTCTTTTATACATGAAGTTACCATGGCATTCATATTGTATTGTATTTATCATAACTCAATGCTACACATTATGAGTGACATGATAATGATAATTATCATTCATTCATACAACATCACACTTTATTAATACCAAAATGATAAATACATGCTCATTATTGTTGAACTACTTCCTTGATAAAGAACTGAATTAGTCACTTCTTTATTTTTGATCAGCACAATAGTGTTGTCCTATCCATGTGAGCACTTGTACTGATGAAAGTTGCTTTATGTCATAACCTTTTCATTGATTTCTTTGTTTGAAAGGCTACATTGATGTGATTATAATGCTATTCTTGAGCATCTTGAATGTATACAAAAGATAATGAGATAGTCAGTGACTGTAATCATAAAGAAGCATGATGTTTGACAAAACTAATATTCAATTCCACACACTACGAAGCTATCTTGAATGAGTTCACTACTCATAAATGGTTATTATTTCATCATTTGAACTTATGGTCATGGATGGGAAATGAACTTAAAGTTCATGTACTCACTTGATGTGACACTCCTTCAGCAGAATCCATTCTATTTGAGCACAATGAATATCAATCTCTATCCCATCCCCTCTTGAGATTCAGGGGCAGCATGCTGGGCTCAACCCTTGTGGGAGCCCTATTGATATACACCAAACAACTGAGAGGGGGGGTGAATCAGTTTTCACAAAACTTAAACACTTTCTGCAATTTAGACATTCATCACTTATCCATAATTATAATGATTTAACAATGAGTGCATGAAATTAGAAACTTACCCACAAATACAACATCAAACACAAGAGATACTAGATTTACATGGAAAACCCAAAGTCAGGGAAAAACCACGGAGAGGATTAACTCTCAATATATATTGCAATCTTGAAATAGTGATGTTCAGGCTTGGTCACTCCAAGGGCCTAAACATAGTGGCTTACTACCATGAAGAACAACTAGGTCTAGCAAGCTCACTACCTCAACCCTAAACCTAGTAAGATTACAATAAGGGTCGTTAAACCCTATTCACTTTTATGATGAACACCTTTCTCTATTTGCAATTGAAGTATAATAATTTTTCTACTATGTCTTTCCTCTACTTTGCTCTTCCTTTGTAGTTCTCTTCCTCTTCTTTCATCTACTCCTTTGATATGCCTTTGGACCATTCTTAATATCTTTCCATTTCCACTCAAGGACACCTTTTCCACAACTCAGATACAAGTATTTATACACTACGTCAACCTTGGAATGATCATCAAGGTTAGTATCAACCACTGGAACAATCTCCAAGGTCCATATTACAAACATTTATAAAATAGGTCCTGACCTATTACAACAATGCACAAGGGGAATGCAATGTGGATCATGCCATGACTTAATTGAGACTCAAACATGATCTTCCATGCCACAACACTCTTCCACAATCTTTTGGAGATCTCTATAATCACTGGGATCAACCAGGTCAGCAAGGACTAGTTACATGCTACATTATCTAGGAACAATCTTCACACACCATCTCAATTTCTTAACACAAACCAAAGTCAAGCTAGGAATATGATTAGGAGACATCCACAAGTGTCCTATAATCATCAGGAGTAACCACATAAACCTTAATCACTTTATCCATAGGAATCCTCTCACCAGAACACATGAACTTCACTGTCTTCAACTGTCATAAAAGAAAGATAGCTTGCGGACCATTAAACCATGAACCATTGCAATTGTAGGCACTTATCATTATCCTAGACTTCTCTCTAGAACTATAGAGCAAAACAATTTATTACAGATAAATAGGGAGCCAAATACTATCTTCATGTCTCAACTAAACTTATAGAAAAAGCAAGTTTGACTCTAATGAACACAACTCACTCAGATCTTCATGCGGATGGCTCAAACTTAGAATGTAGCATCCTCAAACATACCTCTAACTTACTTCCAATCCACAGACCATGATCTTCAAGCAGGAATAAATGCGGAGTAGTTTACTGGACTATTCTTCAGCATACAACTTATTATTTGTACTACAATTCTCTATAACTCACTTGTTTCTTCCGGAGAGGCTAATTTTCTCAATATCCTCAACATACAAGTCTTCTAAACAAGTGATAGAATAAGATACAGTTGACATCAATGACAACAAGAGTATGTTAACATCAATGACAACACTGATTAGGCACATACTTGCAACAATCTCCCCCTTTGTCATTTATGGCAACATATGATGTGAAAAAATGCAACATCCATCAAGACAATATTCTCTCCCTTTCTCTTTACACACCTACACTTCTTTCTTTCTCAAAAAATCTCCCCCTTTCTTTTACACATTTGCACTCTAAGTTTTTCACATGACTTCTCTCCCCCTTTGATATCAATGACAAAGGGCACATACTTGCACTTTTCTTCTTTGATCTAATCTCTCTTTTCAACTTTCTAACTACTCCTCATTAGAAGTAGCCCTAAAAAGCATCAATTTGGGCCTCTGAATACTTTTGGACTGATGCACTATTATGCATCTTAGTTTAGAGTAGGAAGGGTGATGACCCCTAATGTTTCTCTGAGATACTCAAAAGTATCGTTGGGCAAAGGCTTCATAAAAATGTTTGCAATTTGATCCTTGGTAGAAACATACTCCAACTTGACTTCATTCTCTATCACTTTTTCTCTCAAGAAATGATATCTAATGGATATGTACTTGGTCCTTGAATGCATCACTAGGTTATTTGATATGTTTATGGCAATTGTGTTGTCACAAAAGATTCCAATAGGTTCTTCATACACAACTTTCATGTCCTTCAAAGTCTGCTTCATCCATAACACTTGAGTGCAACTACATGCTGCTGTAATGTATTTTGCCTTTGCAATAGATAGGGATATTGAATCTTGTTTCTTGCTTAGCCAAGATACTAATCTTTTTCCCAAGAAGAATGCACCTCCAATTATACTTTTTCTATCATCCACATCTCTAGCCCAATCAACATCAATATATGTATTGAGAGTAAAGTCACAGTCCTTAGGGTACCATAAACCATAATCTATTATGCCTTTTAAATATCTCAGAATTATTTTGATTGTCATCACATGTGATTCCTTGGGTTCTACCATAAATCATGCCACGAGACACACTGCATTCATTATGTCAAGTCTAGTTTGAGTCAGATAAAGTAATCCTCCAATCATAGATCTATACTTTTTCTAGTCTGCCATGGGTGAGTTATTATCTTTTCTCAACTTACAACCAGTTATCATAGATGTGCATACTGGTTTAGAGTATTCCATCAAAAATTTATTTAATAACTCTTTCACATAATTAGACTAAGAAATGAAGATACCCTTATTTGATTGACTTATTTGCATACCTAACAAGAAGTTCATCTCTCCAAACATAGACATTTCGAATTCACTTCGCATTTCTCCAACAAAAATTAAGCACATACCTTCATTGCCTCCAAAAATAATATCATCAACAAAAACTACAACAATAAGGGTCTGTTCATCATTAATCTTGAAGTAGAGATTACTATTTGTAGTACCTTCACTGAACCCTATATGTATCAAGTACCTATCCAACCATGCATACCATGCCCTATGAGCTTGTTTTAATCCATACAATGCTTTCTTCAATCTACATACCATGTCCCTTTGTTCTGATGACTAAAAACCTTCCGGTTGTTCAGTATAGACTTCCTCTTCCAACTCTCCATTTACAAGGCAGACTTCACATCCATTTGATAAACCTTGAAATCTTTGTATGCTACAAAAGCTAGAAACATTCTTATTGCTTCAATCCTTGCTATTGGAGTAAAAGTTTCTTCAAAGTCTATTCCTTCAACTTGAGCATATCCTTTGCATACCAATCTTGCTTTGTTTCTTACCATTTCACCATTCTCATTCATTTTGTTTCTGAAGACCCACTTTGTACAAATTACATTTTTGTCTGTTGGTCTCGGAACAAGATCACAAGTCTAATTTTTCTCTATTTGCATTAATTCCTCTTCCATAGCCTTTATCCAATTCTAATCTCTGTGAGATCAGACACAAATTTACTTGTTCCTCTACAACTTTTCTTCTAGTTAAGATCCCTTTGTTCTTATCTCCTATGATTTGATTTCCATAGTAATTGATTCTTACATATCTTGGAGTTTTGGTAGGACTTACCAGAGCTTGTTCTTCTTCATCTGTGTTGTCTTCATGCTATACCACTTTTGAAACATCTGGATCATTTGACTCATATCCACTTGATCCTAAAGACCTTTCCTTACATTCATCAACTTAAACATTTGCACTTTCAATGATCTTATTCAGCCTCTTATTATAGCATCGGTAGGCCTTGCTCTTGGTGGAGTAACCAAGGAAGATTCCTTCATCACATCTTGCATCAAACTTGTGTAAATCTTCTTCTCTTTTGATATAACATCTGCTACCAAAAAATTTGAAATATTTCACAGTAGGAACTCTACCATGCCACAATTCATAGGGATTTTTTAAACTATTACTTTTTACTGAAACTCTGTTTAGGATATATACTTTGGTGTGAATTGCTTCTCTCCAATAAGCTTCCAGAAGATGCACTTCCTTCATCATGGTTCTAGAAGCTTCTTGAACTGTTCTATTTTTCCTCTCAACAACTCCATTTTGTTGTGGATTTTTGGACATAGATAGTTGTCTCTTTATTCCATGCTCTTCACAAAAGAAATTGAATTTATTTCATATGAGCTCTCCTCCTCTATCAGACATCAAATATTTTGATTTTCAAATCCATCTCATTTTCAACCATTGCCTTAAATGCCTTGAATTTATGTAGAGCTTCAGCTTTCTCTTTCAAAAAGATGACCCAAGTCATTCTAGAATAATCAACAATAAGCAACATAAAATACATGTTTCCTTGCAAATTCTTACTCTGGTAGGTCCACACAAATCTATATGTACTAGCTCAAGTAGTCCTCCAACTGATTGGTCCTCGCTTTTGAAACTTGTTGTTGTCTATTTCCCAAATTGACACTCCTTGCAAATCAGATTAGTAGGCTTCACAAGCTTAGGCAGATCTCTAACAATCTATGTAGTACTTATCTTCATAATATTATCAAAACTTATGTGACACAACCTTCTATGCCATAACCAACTCTCATCAATCTGAGTCAACAAATAGTGGTTCTCAGTTCCTTTCAAGTGATAGATATTACCTTTGGTCTTCTTACCAGTTGTAATGACTATTCCAAAGCTTTCCCTAATCTTACATCTATTGTCCTTAAAGCTTAAGTCATAGCCCTTGTCACAGATCTGACCCACACTCAGAAGATTGTGCTTTCATTCTTTCACATACAAGACATCTTTAGTATTATGCTTGCCATCAAAAGAAATAGATCATTTCCCACAAATCCTACCAGTTGTATCATATCAAAACCTAACTAAGCCACCATCATTTTTTTCCAAACTTACAAACTCACTTTTGTCACCAGTCATGTGGTGAGAGAAAACACTATCAATAACCCATTCATCCTTGTCCTTAATGACCTGAGTAGCCAAAACACTTTCCACTGATTTCTCTTCCTTTATATAGCTAGAAGAATTAGTAGACAGAAGATCTTTCTTAATAGCAATGAACAAGCATTCATTTACAAAGGGATTGGAATTATCTGGTTCACCCTTATCTGATACTCCATCCTCATCAAAATCTTCAACATAATAACATTTCTTTTGGGCCCTAGGCTTGTTCTCATATCTTCTTTTATTTCTTTCAATTATTTCAAGACATCCAGAAGAAAAATGACCTACTTTACCATAGGAAAAATATTTGAAAGGTAATTTTCCTTTATACTTACCAGATCCTCTTTGCAGTCTATCCACAAAGTTGGCTTCAGCTTCATCTAACTCATCATCAAATTCTACCTCATACTTTTCTGATCTAGAAGTACTTCCAGGAGTACTAGCTTTGAAGGTCATCTCAACTTTCAGTAGAGCATCATCTAACTCCCTCATTTCAAAAGAAGTAAGCTTACCAAGTAACTGATCCCTATTAACTAGTTTTACTTGCATGAATTATTCAATCGTGGCCGCCTTGTGACAGTAGGACTTGGGCAGAGATCTAAGTATTTTCATAACAATTTCCTTTTCTTGAAGAGTTCTACCTATGTCTTTTATCCATGTAACAAGTTCATCAACTCTTTGCATAAAAGATGATATGTTTTCATCATTGTTCATCTTCAAGCTTTCATATTTAACTTTCAAATTTTGTTACAACTTGGCTTTGTTCATAGAATCATCTCCTTCATATAGATTTTTCAACTTTTCCCATACCTTATTCACAGTTTCAAGATCCACCCCTTTCGTCAATATTGACTCAGTTGATGAACCTAGCAAAGCATCCTTTGCCTTGATATCTATCTCATATTCTTTGATTTCATCTTCAATTGATAGACCATTTGGAGGTATAGTGTATTATGTTTCTGTAGCTTTCCAAACTTTGTAAGTAAGAGAAAGAAGATGGCTTTTCATCTGAGCCATCCAGAGGACATAATTTGTTCCATCAAAATGTGGCACTTCCTTCTTGTAATACATTATGGATCTTCCTCAAGCTGCTAAACTTTCTTCATAGGAACTTAGCTCTAATACCAATTGTTGATATGTACTGGACAACTGAGAGGGGGGGGTGAATTAGTTGTCACAAAATTTAAACACTTTTTGCAATTCAAACATTCATCACTTATCCACAATTATTATCATTTAACAATCAGTGCATGAAATTAGAAACTTCACCACAAATACAACATCAAACACAAGAGACACTAGATTTACATGGAAAACCCCAAGGTGGGGAAAAACCATGGAGAGGATTAACTCTCAATATATATTGCAATCTTCAAAAAGTGATGTTCAGGCTTGGTCACTCCACGGGCCTAAACATAGTGGCTTACTGCCATGAAGAACAACTAGGTCTAGCAAGCTCACTGCCTCAACCCCAAACCTAGCAAGATTACGATAAGGGTTGTTAAACCCTAAGGGATGTTAAACCCTATTCACTATGATGATCAACACCTTTCTCTATTTGCAACTGAAGTATAATAATTTCCTTACTCTGCCTTTCCTCTTCTTTGCTCTTCCTCTTCTTTCTCCTGCTCCTTCTCTGCTCTGTCTTTGGACCCTTCTTAATATCTCTCCATTTCCGCTCAAGGACACCTTTTCCATGACTCAACTATAAGTATTTATATACTACATCAACCTTGGAATGATCATCAAGGTTGACATCAACCATTGGAACAACCTCCAAGGTTGGTATTACAAAAATTTACAAAATAGGTCCTGACCTATTACAACAATGCACAAGGGAAATGAAATGTGGATCATGCCATGCCTTAGCTAAGAATCAAACACAATCTTCCATGCTACAACATGCTTCCACAATCTTCTAGAGATCCCTGCAACCACTGGGATCAACCAGGTTGGCCAAGACTAGTTACATGCTACATTGTCTGGGAACAATCTTCACACACCATTTCAATTTCTTAATGCGGACCAAAGTCTAGATAGGAACATGATTAGGAGACATCCACAAGCATTCTATAATCATTAGGAGAAACCACACGAACCTTAACCACTTTATCTATAGGAATCTTCTCACCAGAACACATGAACTTCACTATCTTCAACAATCATAAAAGAAAGATAGCTTGCATACCACCAAACCATAAGCCATTGCAACTGTAGGCACTTATCATTATCCTAGACATTCCTCTAGAACCACTGAAAAAAATACTTTATTGCAGAGAATGTGGAGCCAAATACTATCTTCCTATCTCAACTAAACTTACAAAAAAAGAAAGTTTCACTCTGGTGAACACAACTCACTCAAATCCTTATGCAGATCACTCAAACCTAGAATGTAGAATCCTTAGACATACCTCTAACTTACTTCCAATCCACAAACCATGATCTTCAAGAAGGAATAAATGTGGAGCAGTTTATATGACTATTCTTCAACATACAACTTATTGTCTGTACTACACTTCTCTGTAACTCACTTGTTTCTTCCGGAAAGGCTAATTTTCTCAATATCTTCAACATACAATTCTTCTAAACAAGTGATAGAATAAGATAAAGTTGACACCAATGACAACAAGAATATATTGACATCAATGACAACACCATTTAGGCACATACTTGCAACAAGCCCACTTTGCACTACATGCTAAATTGTCTTCAAACTAGGAACATAACTTCTTTTATACCTACACATTAAACAAACATGTTAATTTAAAATAGTGAAGCTCAATGATTGTTTCATTTCTTCAATCTATCTTGCCTATGGATGATTTGATATCTGATATAGTATATCATAGGCAATATACTATGTTCCTGTTGATAGGCACATAGGAAACCATATCTGGAGCTCTAACAATCCTTCTTTTCATGGTATAGGTTCATTCAAAGACCAGGAGTGAGGAGGAGAGAGTTGTAGTGAAGATCAACCAAGACCCCAAATAGACAATGATGGATATGCTCTTTTCCCTCCTTATCTTCATATGCATAGTGTATTTCCAATATTTGTACTAGTTCAGCTATTCCCACGACTTGTGTGGGACATTTGATATTTCTTTCTTTCATTCAATGCAACGCCTGCTCAGTTTGTATATATCTCATTTGTCAAAATGAATGAACATTGTAATGTGAAATGAAATAACTTCTATCTCTCATAAAAACTCTACAAAGCAATGAATGATGAACTAAATTTCTCTCTTCTATCATATAAAAAGCATGATAAAAATGAACCTTCTCTTTTCAAGGATCTTAAACTATGCAAAAACCAACATAGTAGAAAATGTTAAGAATCTTTTATCTTAAAATCGAATAATTATTTTAGCTCTACCAATTTGAGCTGTACATGAAAATTTGGTAACATTTTTGGAAACCTCTACTAAATGCTTGCCTACTAAGCATCAAGACCAACTGCCTTAACTATCCTTTGGGCATGGAGTCATACTCTACTCGTCTCAAACTTAGAAAACATGAAACTACACTTCAAACTACTCTAAACAACAGTAAAAACCAAACCAAACCAAACTGAAAGAAAACTAAAAGGCCCTGGTGGCCAGAAAACATGTTCATGAGCACTTAGGGAATGAAAAATAACTGAAAGAAAATGTGTATGAAGCACTTATTAACTGAAAATACTAACTCTAACCTACTCTAACCAGCCAAAGAAGTAGGTCAAACAAACCCATTCACTAGTTGGATGAAGTAGCTGTGTTTTCTCAACAAAGAACATTGTCTTACATGCTTACGATTAGCTAAAACTAGGTGAAGCACAAGAAGATACTTAATCAACTACTACAATGCTTCATAAAGAATGTAGATAAACTCACTCATCCTTTGAATATTACGAACCATACTGCTAGTTTGGGGTGAATGAATAAGTTGGATATGTTGTCCTTTTACTAAAACCTTATCAAGCATGCTTCGAATATCAATCCTAGAAAGATGCTTGATTGGGTATCCTTTTGTGATGATAAACTAATAACTCTCTTTTCTATCTTCTCCTCCAAGAATTGTTTCTTCTGCCACAACCCCTTTGGCCACTTGATTATGTTGATCACAAATCTTTGTTTTGAAAGGTGTCAAGTTATCAATAGTGTTAGAGCAAAAATTCTCAATGATAGTTGAGAATAAACCCTCTTGATGAACAATTTCATCATGCAATGTATACTCTAACTTATCCTCATAATGGCTTTCAAAGATCATACCTTAAAAATCTATGAATTGTTGCTTGTCTCGCCCTACTTAAACAGTCTTTTCTTGTGAATCAACCTCTTGACCTTCCAAAACATGACTGTCTTCAAACTTATTAGCCTTATATTGTTCAAATGTGAAAGGTAAAAGTTTAGAACTTGCTTTACCTTGTTATCCTCATCATTTACTAGCTTGGTATTTTGGTCGCTACAAGAATTCAGCATAGTCGAAAGCTCTCTACAAGCTAAATAGTCAGGATCTTGACAATCAAGCATAAAGTTGTCTTAAAAAGGCTGATCATCTCCAACTAGTCCACTTGATTGCTCTTCAAGGAAAGTTACCTTTGTTCTATTCATATTAGCCTCTTCATTGGAGTACAAAATACACTTTGAAAACAAACTAGATTCTTCATTTTCATGAAGAATCTGATCTGATTTAGCTTCATGTTCAGCTTGGTAGTCATTCCTATCTTCATGCAAAACAAGCTTGCTAGATTTCGAAACCAAAATGTCTCTTTGCTCTCCTAGATGAATTGAGGCCTCAATCTCATCCATGCCTTTATGTATCAGTAGTACATCATTTTTTGCAATATCCTCTGGTTGTCCCAAACCAGCTGGTAAGTTAGGTACCTACATGTCTTCATAATCACCAACAAAAGTAGGCAGCTGATCAAACAAAAAAAATTGAATCCTCTTCTTTATCTAGTTTATTCTCCATTGAAACTTGGGCAATTTCTCTTTGCAATTGGAGACTTTCACCTTCCAATCTTTGTACCCTACTTTCATTCATCTTATAAACAACATTAGAAATTTTTTCAAATGAAACAAAATGCAAAGGATTCATTGTCAAGATTGAATCAACTTCCTTTAGACATGCATTATGCTCATATTCAGCTGGGGATGCAGTACAAACAATAGCAACCTCTTGCTTCACATTTGGTTTGTCTAATTCGGTGGCATAAAAGGGATTCCAAGAACCTTCAGCTGCTGGACTGAAATATGAAATACTATTTGGTTTGGATTTTACTACCTTTTCCTCTTCTTTATTTTTGATTGGTATAGAAGGGGTAACTTTAACAAGGTTAGGCATTTTATAACCAGGATACTTAGTCCAAGAAGGCTGCCATGGTTGTTCGAAACATTGATGACTTGGTTCAGGCTCTTGGTATGACTAAAACTGAGTATTAATGGACTAGTTTTGAATGCAAATAGGCTCCTGAGCAAAATCAAAACCTCTGAAACTTAGAATTTGGAGACTTTGGGAAGCTTCTTGAGTTTATTGGAGGAAAAAGGACTCTTCAAGGAGCTAGTTTTGAAGCATAAAAAATTTAGACTGTGCCAACTTAGGCTACTGCAATAGTAAACGATCTCTAAAACTAGGAATCTTCATCTTAGGAGGGTTAAGAGGCTCATTTTTCATAAAACTTAGAATTTCATACCTACTAACCTCATCCTGAAGTGGCTGATCTAGAATGAAAGGTGTTGTTTGGGCTTTATGCCTTTGTCTTTCCAACCCTTGCTCATAGAGATAGGCCTATTAAGACATCTCTTTCTATTGTTGATTATACTAATGTTGCCTCTTAATCTCCTCTACCTACTTTGTGTAGTCACGCATGAAGTCAAACAACATACCCTTTATGCTTGTAATCTCCTTCTTTTCATGCTCTTGGAGCCGATCTTGAGTATATGAAAGTTGATATGGAGGCTGGGCTTGATGAGCCAAACCTTCTTGCAATTCTTCCAACTAAAAATTGATCTCTTGCTCCCTCTTAATGTCATCCATCTTCTAGTTGAAGTCTAACAAAATGTCTCCAAGCTCCATAATTTTAGAATTTTGAGGCTGATTCGAAGATTAGGCAAGAGTGGATGGATGGTAAGCATCTTGAGCAAGCTGGTAGCTTGTCGTAATAGGGTTATTTAGACTAAAACTAGCATTGTGGCTACTAGGGTATGATTGATAAGAAGGTTTGTTGACGGTATTTTCATAGTATGGAGGTGGATATACATAGTGACTATGAAAATTTGACATTTCTACTCATATGAAGAGCTAGAAATAAAAAACTTAATTTTTTGAGACATACCAACACTTTATCTATTAAAACTAGTAGATCTTGATTCGGAGTCACCAGATGTGTTTGAAGAACTTGCCTCCAAAGGCATATATCACTAACATACACACCGAATATCAGAGATATATGAACATTCCATTGGACTGAAATAGTCCAGTCGGTCCCACTGGGCATGCCAAAAGTTGTTGTCAATAAAAGTATGCACCCAGTGCTAAGCTATCAACTTAGCTACATGTTGACACATGGGAACACTCCTAGGCCTATGGGTTGCCTAAAAATTGGAGTGAACCTCTAGAGTGAGCTAGATCTCTTGATGAAATCTCCTAATCTAAATGATTTAATATGGAAAAGGGTGAGAAGATAACTAAAATTTAAATTCTAAAATCTAATCTCCAAAACTATAACTTGTTCTAATGATCTCTCTCACAAATAGCTCCTTAGACATAAACTTTCACAACCTCACCTAGAACATACAACTCAAAAGTAATCTGCATGAAGGCTTGATCTGAACACAACACACAACTAGAATCATATGAAATATTTGCATATAGTTTTACAATAAAGAGACATAACAAAGGACAAGATATTTATTATCACAATGAAACATAAAATGAATATTGTGACTATGAGGCAAAAGAAATGAGGTAGGAATGCTCTACTATATTGAACTGAAAGGAGTACATGAAAATGAAAATCTGAGGTAAAAAAATGTTTACAAGCTCTCTACAGATGAACAAGAGAGAAGAAATAATGATCTCAACTGACTGAGAAAAACTAAATTACCCTCCTATAGATGCCTCCAAAAATCCTCCCAAAGAAAAAGATGGAAAAAACTCCTCAAAATAACCATCCTAACCTATTTTTGAGCTCCACAGAAAAGTAGCCAATCTACCTCCAAAATGAAAAGAAAAGCTATCACAATCTCCTCCAAGGTGGTCCCACCAAAAACACCTAAAAAACATGCTTTATCTACTCAATAAAGGCTCCATTTCATCCCTTTTTTTCCAATTTTTCTCAAAAGAATGCAAACTCAAAAAGAAAGATTTACTTTGCTTTAACTAGATAAAAACAACAACCATTATAGCAATTTATAAAAGCATTGCTTTAATAATGTTTTTCAATGGATTTGT
This sequence comes from Cunninghamia lanceolata, assembly GCA_027924645.1. Classification (NCBI taxonomy): domain Eukaryota; kingdom Viridiplantae; phylum Streptophyta; class Pinopsida; order Cupressales; family Cupressaceae; genus Cunninghamia; species Cunninghamia lanceolata. The sequence continues at coordinate 3,948,798 of BSBN01000892.1, forward strand.
AGTTTTATTTTCCTAATTATCCTTGACTTGATTCTTTACAAAGAATAATACATGATATTTCTACTTGGGCAATTTGATTTTGTACAAAAACATAAAAATGTGAAAGGCACCATTGAATAGTATGAGAAAATAAAAGCCTCTAGGGCTGGTCCCCCCACTCGACCTACCAAATCTTAAGACATTGTTGTCATTGTTATGAATTTACCTATAAATGGAAAATGGGCCATTGAGGTCTTAACGCATATAACCTAGGCATCGAACATGTCTAAAGAGACATAATACCCTTGAGGGTATTAGCCAAAGCTTTGAAAAAATAATAATTCAATGTGATAAAAACACTATCGAACTAGGGCTTCAATGAAAACCCTAACACAAATCAACACAAGCCCTAACTTTTTGGGCTTATTTGCATTTTCAAGTTTTGAAGAAAAGAGGCTCTGCCTCTGCCACCATGAAGACTAGGGTTTGGAGAAAAACCCTTTGATTTCCTCTGTTTGTGAACACATTTCTTTGGAAACTCTTGTACGAAAATGAAGGTAAGATCTTCTGTTTGTCACAGATTGAACCATTTTTCATTTAACACAGGTTTTTAGCTTTATATTTTCAGCAATAATAAAGCTTTTGACATATTTTCTTTGTACCTCTGGTATATGATTTGTGTGTCTTTCATTGTGAGGCCAACATGGCTGACTGGTCTTGAATCTTGGGAGCTCCCCCTGTGGGCAAACATGTGGCTTACATGCATGTATCTTCACTCAGAAATAAGGTAAAAGCTCATCTTTTGATCTCTGCACCATTTCTCTGATTTCTACTTATATGAAGCTCGACCTGAGCTCGGGAAGTCATAAAATGAAAGGTATTTTTCTTCTATTTTGTTAAAATCATTATAGAACCCTTGTCTACTTTGAAGGTCATGGCCATGTACTGTATGTTTGCTCATTTTAGTAGTTTCCTTTATTAAAGTCATGGCTGGGCTTATATCTCTGAGCATTTTTTTATGTTTTTATATCCTGAAAGCTCTATACTTCTTCTATATATAAGATTCTTCTTCAAAACCTGAGTGGGTTTACCTTGTTAAGAATAAAAGTCTTCTTCAACCACAACCAATGATGGCACAAACTAGGTTTCTTGGTCATTTTCTGTATAGCTGAAAGCTCTTGAAAGCTCATCCATTTTTCTGAGAATGCAAAAGGCAAAAATTTACCTTCCACCACACAGGGCTACAGGCTCTTGGTGTTTAAGATTCTGTCTCTGTAGCAACATAATGATTACTATATCAATAAGAATGCATGATGGACAATAACCTCCATTAAATGTTTTCACTATAGCCACAAGATATCACTTCTCTCAACATTTCACTTATCTTTCTAATTTGCAAAAATAATACTTGATGAGATATGACATCATGAGAGAAAGATTCTGGCCTCATTTTTTCTTTATTGCTACATTTGAGGACTGTGGTAGTTTTGGTTATATGTTCTGTATATACTATGAATGATCACTTTCAATCTATGACATGGCATATACTTTTTTTGTCTAGTTTACTGTACTATATCAAATGTATTCATATACATACCATATTCAATGATTTTACTTTTTGTATATCATGGACATTCTATGTATAGCTTACAACTTCATGTGCTACCTACTATAGCTGCATCTGTAACTTTTGATCTTTCATACCAGAAAGTTATCATGGCACTTGACCTATATTGTAGCTAATGAGAAGATTATGACTATTATATTGCTCTTGATTCCTATAGTTGTACCTCCTACAGCTTATGATTTTCTTTTATACAGGAAGTTACCATGGCACTTGACAGGGTAAGTGCAAAAAGATGGGGGGCCAAAAAGTGGCCAAAAAATTTTCAAAAAAATTTAAGTCATAACGCAAGTGCATTATAACATGCTCGCGTTATGGCTTGACAATGACAAGCCTTAGGCTCGTCATTACCGAGCCATAACGCGAGTGCGTTATAACGTTCTATAAATTTAAAAAAAGCAGTCATTTCATTTCATTCTGAATTTCTCCTCCGTCCACGGCTTCAAAACCCTCAAAAACGCGCTCGCGTTCTACAAAACGCCAATCAACACAAAAGGCTTGTCGATTCATCACCAAAATGGTGCCGCGACGTCGAGCACGCCAAAGGGGTGAGTTATCTTTGTTTTTTTGTTTGAATTTCTTCCTAAATAGGTAGGTTTTTGTTGATTTTTGATGTATATTTCGTTAATTGAATGCACCTCCTCCTCCTCCTCCTCCTCCTCAAAATCCACAAAATCCTGAGGAGGAAATACCTACAGAACAACAACCTCGTCCATTCATTCCTCGACATGCCCCTGGAACACAAGATAATATAATGGGGGAAATTGAAAACAACAAAAAACAAATTGAAGATATAATTGCAAGGTTGAAAGATCCTTCCACTTCAACCTTGCATAGGTCCACGCTTGCCGAATCTCTTGAGTCTATGTTATCAAATGTAAATTCAATTAGCAAGCAAATAACTAGTTGGACCGATAAAAAGAGAGAGTTTAGAGATTACTATGCAGATAAATTGTCATACCAAGATGTCAAAAAATTACAAATTACAAAAGTAGACTTGTGTTCAATTTTCACAAACCCACAAACAAATCAACCTCCACCCATTACATGCAAGAGGTTCTCTATCCATTGGTGCAACAACCAAGCGATAAGGGACAATTTCGGGCAGAGGTGGTGGATGGTTTTTGACCATCCTCCATGCAATAACAATGAGGTCCCGCAATACTTTTTGAGGAAACTCTATTGCGAGTTTGTCCTCAATAAAGTGCCAAACTATTTTGATATGTGGGACTTCTAGGGTAGAGGTGGGGGCTCAGCATAGGATAGACCAGGGGCACGTCTTGATCCACAGCGGGTAGTGAGATGAGTAATCAGCAGACCAGCCCACGAGCATGTTTCTATCCCTTCCATTGTGAAGGAGAGTGTTGAGGTCAATACACTGAAGTTGATTAGTGCCTTGACCCAGAGCATCATAGAGCATGCCGATCCTGCAACACAGAGTGGGTTGGGAGATAGTGCAAGGAGTAGGGTCCCACCGCATACTTGCCAGGCTTGCGGGTCAGCCTGTGGTTATGACCCCATGGATAGTTAGGACACAGGTGCACAGGCTACATCTGCAGCTGAGCAGATGGTGATGACAGATACCCTCCTGAGTGAGACTTTTGGCCTTGATACTCAGGTAAATATTAGCAAGTTTATTGAATTTAATTTATTAAATTTCATTTTTGAAATACAAGATTAACTAATTTAAATTGATGATTTTAATGAAATTTCAGGGTCATAGCATCGATGCAGTTTTCAGTGGTTCTCCACCTACATTTTTCACTAGATCATCTACTGTCAAGGTATGTAACTAGTAAACAATTATAAATATTATATCTGAATAGCATCGTTATATGAATGGTATTCTAATTTCTAATTTTGGATGTTGAATAGGTTAACACTGTAGATTTCATGGCAACACCTGCCAGCGGTGGTGGACTTCAAAGCTTTACGGAGGTAATAAAATAAATAGTTTAATGAATGAATTGTACTTACTAATTTTTTGTATGTGATTTGTGTGTTTTATTGTGTGTACTTCCATGTTTAGATGAACGTGTGTGTATGTTAGGATCCATGATTTGCATCACTATTATAGTTTTCGTAATTGAATAATGTTGTTTTATTTCCAGATGATGCAGGCTGCGGATACACCTCCCCATGTTCATAGGGCAATGGAGCAGGGTGTGGCCTCTGCGATTCATAGCTCTATGGCATTGATAGGGGTATGAGGCAGATTAGTAAATTTCAATTTACATTCATTGTTATAGTTGTCTATTTTTGAAAAATCAAAAGATTATTGATTTGAAGTTTAATTTCTATCTGGATGGTTTCTATAGGACATGACATCACCAGGGCCTATTCCTGCTACTGAGGCAAGCGAGGAGACAGATTATATGTTAGCGGTAAGTGATTATTTTGTTAAATGTTTCATTTTTTTATAACATGTAATTTCTATATATTAATGTCTATACTTTTTTTTGTAACAGGTAAAGGTGCGGGAAGAACTAAATAGGAGTAGCCCTTGGGTTTGTAGTAGACCACCCACATGCATGTCTCCATCCCCTAGAAGATCAAAGGCTGCTCGTGATTTATTCTCTTCACCAACCAGAGGGGAATGACTTTTTATTGTGTTCCTCTGTTGTATGCCTATATGGCATTTGTGGACATATATTTTGTATTGTACATAGTTGACATTGTATGCCTATATGGCATTCTTGTAAGCCTATATGGCTATTTTGTATATATGTTATACTTATATCAACAGATATTGATGTATGCGTATATGGATATTTGGTGAATACAAATCTTTTTTATTGATGGCGTCCATACTTGCATTATAAATCCACTTTTGAATGGATATTTGTAGATGGCTACTTCAAATATTTAAAGTCTGATTGTATTACATAGGATGTTTGCATTTTTTTTGATAGGCTTGATAGGCCATGGATTACATGATGGTGTTTGATGGAAAAGTATGGTACTAGAAGACTCTAGTTCATTCTTAATAGGCTTGTTATTGATAATATCTTTGCATGATTGCACTTGATCTTGGATCATGGGCATGTTTTTAGGATTTTGATTGCATTGTGATGTTTGATGGATAGGCATGGTGTAAGTGTAAGATAACCAACTAGTTCTATGAAAATTTTTCCTTAAACACTTTTATTTGCTAACAATTCATCAACTACTTTAATAACATAAAGATATACATCAAGATAACTATTTGAATGAAACAACATTAGAGTTGGGTACTTGTCTTGTTACTTGATTCAATCAACTTGCAATGTCTTATTACATGGAAAATGCTTTCAATAGCATGAAGTACAACTCATTCAATGGAAATACAAGGACAGGCCTTGAAGCCTTGATGTTACAATGTCTTCCTTACTTGAGCAACATTGGAAGATTTGGAATGTTCAACTCATCACCTCACAAGGTAGACGCATATTTGAAGGATTTACAGGTTTTTCTGACTTGGGCACCAAGTTGAGGTGACCTCCTCCTGAAGTTGTGCCTTGTCAACATTAGGCGCCAATTAGAGTTTATGGATGCTCTGGATTGTTTCCAAGAGTAGGCACCAAAACATCATCATTATGAAAGTGTTTTAAATGCTAGGTGCCCAAATGAGCCCTCTGGAGTCTAGGCGCTCCTTTCATGCATTCTGTGTTCTAGGCGCCAATTGAAAGGAGTGGAGAACAGGGCAAGCGCCTTCCAAACTAGGTGTTTCCTTGAGGTGACAAGGACTTAGAAAGTGCGCCTAAGGTGAGCGCCTTGAGTGAAAAGGTCTAACAAACATCTTTGAACCCCCTTTCAAGGTTAGGCGCATTCTAGAGGTGGAAACAAGTAGAAGGTGCGCCTTAGCTTCCTTTGTCAATTCTTTAAAGTCTTTGTTGATTAGGAAGGTGGAATGCTTCATTGTAGAATGAGTGCCTATCTTCTAATGTCTAGACTACTTCTTCTGGCTCACTCTGTGGCTAGGCGCCAGAGCTAAACTATTCACACAAGGGAGTGCACCTAGACTCACTTGATGTTTTCTTACTACTTCAACCCCTGGAAGATGTTCCAAGGTGTTCCCTTTTACAAGCACCTGACCTCCCAAGTTCCTTCATGTGCTATTCCTTGAAGGCGCCAAAACTGAGCTCCAGTGCCATGGGATTGTGCCTAACATCTTTGAAGAGTTTCTAAGCCTTTTGCAAGTTGATATCCCAAACTCATCTTCTAGGCGCAACAGGAGCTTTCCAAAGGAGTTTCCAAGTTTTAGACGCCAAGCGAGGTCATGGGTGAATGGAACTGTGCCTTAGGAGATGACTGGATCCTAAGCGTCAGTCTAGAGTTACAGTGGAATTGATATGCGCCTCAACTAGCTTAGGCACCCATTTGAAGTGATTCCTTTAACACTTCTCTGTCAATCTCAACTACAAGGATGATCTCCTAATCCAATTTTGATCCTCTGGAGATGCAAATAGCTTTTCATTTCACTAGGCACCATCAATGATGATCATCAACCAAAGCGCATTTCAAAGGTGAGATAGGCAAGTGAGGCGCCAAACTAGTCCTTAAGACTTATCTCCTTCTATCAAGTCAATTTCAACTATGTGAGAGAGTTCTATTCTAGGCGCAAAATGGAAATGTTTCATCAATTGGTGCATCTTACAAAGCTCCCAATTCTAGGTGCCAGAGCCAAAGAGTTTTTCCCAACACATGCACCTGGGCTAGGAATTCACCTAAGAGACATCACTTAGCTTTAAAACTTTTAATCTATAGCCATCTGGGCTAGGTGCTCCAATGGAGGATCCTTGAACTCATGCATTGGCGCCTTCTAGTTCTAGGCACCCATTTTGGATGATTCATCCTGATACTAGCGCCCAAAATGACTAGACTCTCTTCATCATCTAATTCACTTAGAAGACTCAAGCTGGAGACTTAGTTGTCTATCCATGTTCTCTGAAAGATTCATTGTACCTCTATGCACTTAGGCGCCCTAGTTCATGTGATTAAAGTGCTTCAAAGCTCCATGATTCTTGGTTAGGCACACATTTGACATTGAGCAAGCAAGAAAGTGTGCCCTGACTCTAGGAGTCCTACCTTAGTCAAGTTTAGCATCCAAACTTAACTAATTTCAAGTTTCTGACTTTGTTCCTGCAAAAAACAAAAGTTAAGTTAGTCAAAAACCAATTCATTCCCTCATTATTTCGAATTAGCCTCCGGGAATGAGGAATAGGCTAACTCATTCTTCATTTGATGATCAGGCTAGAAACGGGGACATGACAATAAGATACCCAACTAGTTCTACGAAAATTTTTCCTTACTTAAACAATTTTACTTGCTATCAATTCATCAACTACTTCAACAACACAAAGATATACATCAAAGATAACTACTTGAATGAATCAACCTTAGAGTTGGGTACTTGTCTAGTTATTTGACTCAATCAACTTGCAATGTCTTATTGCATGGATAATGCTTTCAATAGCATGAAGTTACAACTTATTCAATGGAGATACAAAAGAAAGGCCTTGAAGCCTTGATGTTTACAATGGCATCTACACTTGATCAACTCAATCAAACTCAATGATGTCAACTGAATGTCAACACCTCACAATATCACAAGGGAGCATCAGCTTGCTTGTTGCATGGATGAACGTCATAGTTACAAGACCCTTAGGGTTAGGCGCCAACTGAAGGTAGTAGAGACCAGACTAGGCGCAATCCTAAGCTGGGCAATTCCTTGAGGTGGTAGAGACATGGATGAACGTCTGGTGGGGTTTGATGACTCTATATTGACACTCAAATTCACTTAGGTGCAATATTAGTGTTCTTCTAACTAGGCACCAGATAGGAGGATTCTCAGGGGTTTTGGCGCCTAGGTTACAACTTGTCAATTTCTCAAAGAATCTTTGAAACACTTGACTTCCAAGGATTATCATCTTAAGAGTAGATGATGATGACATGAAGTAGAGATCTCTCTAGGACTGGATGAAGCCTTGCTTGATGATAAGATGAAGATGAAGTGATCCTTCATGATGACCCTTGGAGTGACCCTCTTGGAGTTGTGGACTTTGAAACTTTGAAGATTGAGAGATCTTGAAACTCGGATGGATGAATGTCTATCATTGATGAAGTACACTTGCAAGATATTCCTTGGAGAACTTGAATGGATAGATGCCTTGAAATTTCAACATGACATTAGTGATGAAGAGTATTGACATGTTGGACTTGATGTGACCTTGCTGAAGGCGCATTTTCTTTCTTAGCATGATCATCCCAAACCAAGGCGCCAACTTGGAAAACCCTGTGAAGGCGACACTATCTGGAATTTCTTCCAAGGTGTTAAAACTTGACATCTTTTCTTCTCTAGGTACTATCTCCTTCATGGCGCTCCTTAAAATCATTGGAAGTGGTCAGGACTTACCTTAGTCCAAAGCGCCACAATCGATTCCTTAAAGCACAAAGAATTCTCAAAGGCACCCCTATTTACCTCTAAGCACTCAAATATCATTTAGATTCAAGGTGCACATTTAGCTCCAAAATGCAAATTTCCATCAACCCATCAAGGTGCATCATCTTCCCTTTGTATCCCCTTCAAGGCGCAGACATTCACTTCTTCACACTCAAACTCACTCTCTCGCACCAGAATAGGTGTATAACTTCAAATAAGGCGCTAATCTTAGGTTTCTAAGTACTTAGTTTGATCTTAAGGCTATCCTTCCTCTAAGCACTCTCTTCAACTACCTCACTGAAGGCCCTCTATAAGTTTGGGCGCATTTCATCCCAAGGCACTTCAACATCATCCAAGGCGCAAATTCACTCTCCAAGACAAGGTGCAAAAAACCCTATCCTAAGGCGCTCAAATCTTGCTTCTAGACCTAGGTGCACAAACATGAGATTGTGACTTCAATCATCATTCTTGGTTAAGGTACACAAACTCTCATTCAAGGCACATATCTTTCTCCAACAAGGCGCATATATTCCTCCAACAAGGCGCATATTCAATTCTAGGGCGCTCTATCTTGGATAAAATCAGGGTATCTCCTCAACAAGGCGCTCCAAACCATACCAAGGCGCTAAAACACTTAATGCAAGTTCTTCAAGTGCTTATCCAACTTGATTCCTCCAACACAGGGTGCTCAATCTACTTTCTCAAACTTTCAACTCAAATCCTCACCTTATATTCTCCAAGGCAAAAAGGTGCAATTTGATTGAGGGCGCTAAAACTCTTAGGCGCACTTATCTCCCTGAACTTACCTCTCTTCTTCCCTAGGTGCCAGAAACACCTCTTTATCTCAACTAGGCACTTATCTTCTCTAGGCGCACATGGTCTTCAAGGCACATTTCATTCATCAAGGCACCTATCTCTAACAATCTCAACACTCAAAGGGACTCAAAACTCATCTGGACACCATCACTTCCCTAAAGGCGCAAAATTGGTGTAGATATATTCCATTTATTAAGGATCATTCTGGCGCCCAAATCTTGTCAAAGCAAAGGATCAATAGGTTCTCTCTAAGGCGCACTCCAAGGTTTGATCTTGCAAGACTTCTCATGTCAAAATTTTGACCAAGACACTCAAGGCACTAGTCTTTATCATCTAACCCTACAGTGCACTTACTCATTATGATATACTCCTCAACTTTGTATTCAACCTTGCCCAAGGCGCATATTCACTATAAGACATTCTCACTTTGTCAAGGCTTAGAGGGCTTCAACTTGCCAAAGGGTAGAGGTCTAGGCACATATCTGACTTGAAGCTCAAGGCACTCCAACCCTCTTGCTCTGGAATTCCTTTTAGGCACTAAGTGACTTCTCCAATTCCTTGAAAACATTTGAAGTGTTTTACCTTCTCAATGTGCTCCTTCGAACTTGACTCCAAGGTGTTATAATCTCAAAGGTGCTGACATCATCTCAACCAAAGGTGCTTAATGATTCATCCCATATCTAGGCGGTAAAACACTTAATCAACCAAGTCATTCAAGGTGCCATTCAGTAAACTCATCTTCCATGATATTCCTATCAAGGCGCATATCACTTCTCTCATGGGCTTTAGGCGCTCGGTTGAGTGTTTTAATACTACTTAGGTGCTAAATTCATTTTAATGCACCAAACACAAAGAGCTTTCAAACACTGGGCGCTCACAAAGAGTCTTCCAACCTTGGGCGCTAAATTAGGTCTTTGCAACTATTTAAGGTGCATATCTTCATTTGAACAACTTATGGTGCCAAGACAACTTCTCATTAGGGCGCTCAAAACACTTGTGTTTACATTTGTAGTGCTTTACCTTCTTAAGGTGCTCCAGACTAACCTAACTCCAAGGCGCTCCATCATCATCCTTAAGGCGCTAAAAACATCATCCAAATCCTTAAGGCACTTCACTGTCAAAGTCTGAAGGCGCTCTACCTAGGACCATGCCTAGAGTAAATAGGACCATGCCTAGCGTAAATGTACCCATTTGGATGCGTTGGAATAGTCAATTTGGTCACATCAGGAACAGGATGAAAGTTAAACCCCTTTGCAACTTTACACTGCCTCCTTCTAACGATTTTTGGGGCAGCAGAAAACCTTTCACCACGGGCAAATGCCTCAGAGCTATAAAAAATTGAGAGAGGTTATTGTAGAGGCACTCTACGTGATTGCATTGCCTTAGATGGAATGTTTCTAAGTGACACAGTTTTTGAGTAACATCTCGTCAAAGATTGCTACCTTTTTGCACTTTGGACTCTTCAAGGATATCGTCGGTACAATGTAGCTTCGACTGTTTTGACATGTTTGGGTGAAAAATAGGACCATGCCTAGCGTAAATGTACCCATTCAGACGCATTGGAACAATCAATTTGGTCGCATCAGGAGTAGGATGAAAGTTACACCCCTTTGCAACTTTACACTGCCTCCTTCTCACGATTTTTGGGGCAACAGAAAACCTTTCACCACAGGCAAATACCTTAGAGCTATAAAAAACCGAGAGAGGTTATTGTAGAGGCACTCTACATGATCATGTTTCCTCAGACAGAATGTTTCTAAGTAACACAGTTTTTGTGTAACATATCATCAAAGATTGCTACATTTTTGCACTTTGGACTCTTCAGGGATATCATCGGTACAATGTAGCTCCGACTGTTTTAACATGTTTGGGTGAAAAATAGGACCATGCCTAGCGTAAATGTACCCATTCAGATGCATTGGAATAGTTAATTTGGTCGCATTAGGAGCAGGATGAAAGTTACACCCCTTTGCAACTTTACACTGCCTCCTTCTGACGATTTTTGGGGCAGCAGAAAACCTTTCACCATGGACAAATGCCTCAGAGCTATAAAAAACCGAGAGAGGTTATTGTAGAGGCACTCTACATGATTGCGTTGCCTTAGACAGAATGTTTCTAAGTGACACAATTTTTGAGTAACATCTCATCAAAGATTGCTGCATTTTTACACTTTGGACTCTTCAGGGATATCGTCGGTACAATGTAGCTCCGACTGTTTTGACATGTTTGGGTGAAAAATAGGACCATGCCTAGCGTAAATGTACCCATTCAGATGCATTGGAATAGTCAGTTTGGTCGCATCAGGAGCAAGACGAAAGTTACACCCCTTTGCAACTTTACACTGCCTCCTAACGATTTTTGGGGCAGCAGAAAACTTTTCACCACAGGCAAATGCCTCAGAGCTATAAAAAACTGAGAGAGGTTATTGTAGAGGCACTCTACGTGATCGTGTTGCTTTAGATAGAATGTTTCTAAGTGACATGGTTTTTGAGTAACATCTTGTCAAAGATTGCTGCCTTTTTGCACTTTGGACTCTTCAGGGATATCGTCGGTACAATGTAGCTCCGACTGTTTTAACATGTTTGGGTGAAAAATAGGACCATGCCTAGCGTAAATGTACCCATTCAGACGTGTTGGAACAATCAGTTCGGTCGCATCAGGAGCAGGATGAAAGTTACACCCCTTTGCAACTTTACACTGCCTCCTTCTGACGATTTTTGGGGCAACAGAAAACCTTTCACCACGGGCAAATGCCTCAGAGTTATAAAAAACTGAGAGAGGTTATTGTAGAGGCACTCTACATGATCACGTTGCCTCAGATGAAATGTTTCTAAGTGACACAGTTTTTGAGTAACATCTCGTCAAAGATTGCTGCATTTTTGCACTTTGGACTCTTCAGGGATGTTGTCGGTACAATGTAGCTCCGACTGTTTTGACATGTTTGGGTGAAAAATAGGACCATGCCTAGTGTAAATGTACCCATTCAGATGCATTGGAATAGTTATTTTGGTCGCATCAGGAGCAGGACGAAAGTTACACCTCTTTGCAACTTTACACTGCCTCCTTCTGACAATTTTTGGGGCAGCAGAAAACCTTTCACCACGGGCAAATGCCTCAGAGCTATAAAAAACCAAGAGGTTATTGTAGAGGCACTCTACGTGATCGCGTTGCCTTAGATAGAATGTTTCTAAGTGACATGGTTTTCGAGTAACATCTCATCAAAGATTGATGCCTTTTTGCACTTTGGACTCTTCAGGGATATCGTCGGTACAATGTAGCTCCGACTGTTTTGACATGTTTGGGTGAAAAACAGGACCACGCCTAGCGTAAATGTACCCATCCAGACGCGTTGGAATAGTCAGTTTGGTCACATCATGAGCAGGACACCAAAAATGCAAAAGTTGCTTTGTGTAACTTGACAACATTGACACTTTTTTGCAACATGACTCAAAGACTCAAACTAACCCCAAATGACTCAAAGTGACTTAAAATCACCTTGATTTGGTGTCCAATGTACATTATAGAGGTCGAAGCGCTCCTTATCATTCAAACATCTTAGATGAGCGCATAGGAAAGGAAAAAGCTCTAAGTTTCATCATCATGAGCGCCTAATATCAAGAGACTTTAATGGCTCAAACCTTAGCATGGAGTCCTAAGGTGCATTTCATGTGTCCTTTCATCCAGTTTGGCGCCCTTATGTAGATTTTTCAACTTGATTTGGTGCCCTATATGTGAAGGAAGATCTAAAGGCATGAAAGTGGATGTCATATTGCAAGAGTTTGGATCATCAAAATTGAAAGAAATAAGTCTATTAAGCTTGGGCGCCCTTGGTCTTCTTTTCATTCATTATGAGCGCCTTGGGAGAATGGTATATAGGTCATCATCATGATTGTGTGCCTTGGATCCAAAGTGTTGGAGAGATCATCAAATGGTGTCTAGTAGGGTGAGTTATGAGTTTGGTCGCATCAGGAGCAGGACACCAAAAATGCATAAGATGATGATGTAAAAATGTGTACATATGTGTAAAAATGCAGGAGGAAATAAAAAAAGACAAACCTTACAAATTAATGTGCATACTTACAACTCAATGTAACATAACTTTACAAAATCAATGTGAATACTTACAAATTAATCCAATGAACCATCCGGGTCTGCTCTACTCTTTATTGTGTCAAGTATTGCTTCATGGTCAGACTCACGCACCTTCCACAATATTTTGTTCAAAGGTCTACCCCGATACTTTATCAAATGAACATTGGATGCCACGACAAGGTTCAAGTAATGAAGAATCTTCTGATGCATGTCAAAGTCTTGAAATAGCCAAATATTAACACTCTTATGTGGGTACCTTCTAAGCCATGTTCCAGTAATAACCACTGATCCTGTAGGGTATTCGATGTTTTCTCCATCTGTAACAGGGGCCTCCAATTTCTTTTTGGCCTTAACACAATGACATAAGTAATAATCAGTTCCCTCTTCATTATCTTCATCTGTAATAACTGCATATACGTGCCCTACATTGATATGTGTAGCAAATTAGATGAAATTAGTCAACATTACAAAAACACTACAAAGTAAGATGACATTACCTGGTTGAACTAGATGAAATTAGATGCATATACGTGCCCTATATTACCTGGTTGAACTAAATCTAATATCTAGTCAAAGTCAATTGACGATTCCATCTGTGTTAGTTCCAGTGCCGTCGGGGGTCGATACGTGTCAAGTGGGCTAAGATAACTTAACTGCCATTCGTCAACCCACTCCTTTGACTCGCACTCATCCTAGACTTGAATTGTACAGGAAGAATAAAAGCATGACATCTTTCGTGTATGGATACTCCATGAACCTGCAATTGAGCTTCTGAAAGAGTGCATCTCATTTGATCCTATCAGTGTACAACAATCCTCATATGGTGCAATGTTAGTATCATCTATCAACCAAAAAAATCTACAAACTAAAGACTTACCTTCATTACCTAGACCCATGGAAGCATTACACCACTCGACAATCAATTTTGCATCTGTCAACTTTGCATTGTCTTTATACTTTAACTCTTCTCATTCTATGGCTCTTTTGATACATGCTCCTGCACCATCATGCTCCCCCTTTCCATGCTCAGCCTCACAAAAGTTCCACATATGTTGAATACGTATAAAATTATGCCTCCTACTCAGCCAATAGAAATTCCATGAGTTCTTGAATTGTGACACACAATTATCTGACCATATGATATGCTGACTGAACGATATGCCCCTTCTAGCCAAATCATTGTAGAACACCTGAAAGCAACCTTGTACAAACTCTGTAGAATGCGTGCGATCATCACTAATATAGAAATTATACTCCCTTATGATCTTTCTGTCATCCTCTGTACTATCATTCGCATGAATGAATGTGATGTGCACAAATATAGAAACCTGTGTGGAGTTGTAATATTGTGATTGCACCTCACGCTGTGGCTGTAGACTATAGTTCTCTGCAAAGTCGACGACTGAAACAATGCTACCAATCAAAAATGTGTCCTTGCATAACTTGAATTGCAAGTCCAACCATTGAGCTCTATGGGCATGTCTTGCATACTCATACACTATGCTGTCATGAAATATAGGCATAAACTGATACACTGGAATCTTTTCAATAGCTAATTCACACCTCTTTGCTTCTTTACCATCTTTTGTATTGTATGCCACTTTTTATACTTGCCAAACTCTACTAGTTCGTTTCCAATCGCATGTGTTATTTCCATATGTTCACATATTGGCAAATGTTGCAAGCCACCACAACGATGACATGTGCCATCCAAGCATAATTTCTTGTAGAATATTTGACCTTCCTCTCTTTCACATAAAATTCTTGATATGAAGTCTCTTGAAGATGTTGGTGGGGCACATATGGCACAACCTTGCAAATCATTGTTAGTATGCATATCTAAACATATAGACCTATAAGCATCAAAATGGTTAGAAAATTCAATATGTAATCTACAACAACAAGTAGTGCATGTGTGATTTATCTTAACATAGAAAGGTTTTAGCATTTCAAAATATCTTTGACAAATTTTAATTTGAGGATACTTCTCTAGAAATTTACCATAAAACTATGTTTGAGTCTCATCCAAAAAATGCTTTGGATGTGGCTCGCAGTTCTGACTACCGATTCTCCTTCTTACCACATCCCTTTGATTCGGAGATACCCTTGTGTAATTCTTCCAAAAGTCTTCAATTAGTGATCTCAATGCTTCAACAATTGGTTTATCTTTTCATGGTAGTCTCCCTGAGAATGTCCATAATTCATTGGCATTAGTGTCCGCAATTCTTTGGCGTCTTCTAATGGCTCTTGATAAATTTTTCCTATTAATTCTCAATTCTTGACTTGTCTTTCTAATGAGACGAGCTTTCCTTGTTTGACTACTTACTATAGTCAATGTAATCACACGTCGTGTTGCATTACTATGTTTTGTGCGTGAGGTGTTACCCACACTCTCATATGCACTCATTAGATTCTTGACAATAGATTTTTCACTTGAAGCCTCTGATGTTCTCAACCCAAGAATCTTCATGATAGACCTATACTTTATACTTCGCATCATTTCAACGAATAGTTGACATCTTGCAGTCTCATTTAACTTTTCAAAGAACAATCTCCAAATCTTATTAGCATATCTTCTATAAGTGCGTTTTGGAAGCTTACCTTCCATTGGCTACAAAATATTCTCATCAATATCAATCAAATACTTTGGCTTTCTATGCAAAATTCTAGGTGGTGTCAAGTTAGGTAAATTCATCTCAACATTAGGAATTTCATCAATATTTAAATGAGATGGGTTAGATGGCATACCTTCGATCGAAGATGGAATAGATGACATACCTTGAGGTTGAGGTGGGAACGATGGCGTACCTCCTTCATCACATGTGAGTGATGATGTACTCTCAACTTGAGATTTGGTAGATGGTGTCCCTACATGTTGACTTGTGGTAAAGGACGTGTCTCCAACTATGGTATTCAAATCTCTCGTACCACGAAGTTTTTGCATTCGTTCTCTTTGTGATGGTTGTGGTTCCTCTTCAATTGGTATGTCTTCATTTATCGTGTCCAATTTCCTCTTCTCACGAAGTTCCCTCATATCCATTGCTTTCTTTGCATTCTTAGCTTCTATCTCTTCCTGTGTTGGTTTAATTCTTGATCGTTTCCTTGGCATGACGGAGAATTTGTCTGTAGCATGATAAAGAGACCAATATTAGTTCCTAAGAAATGAATACATGATAATAGTGGGATTGTATTTTTTTATGTTGTAAGGATTTGTTGTGATGTTCACAACACGCCCCATTTTGCTCCTTAGCAAAATGAGGACCCTTGCTTGTGTTTGTTTTGTCTGGTGGTAAAGGGAAAATAGAGTCAAATTTGCAAACCTCGTTAAAAAATATAGAAAATTGCATTTGCAGTACCATTGCATAATATGGTTGGATTCCTTGCGAAAAATGAGCCAAGGTTGCTTTTTGAACCATCTTAAAATTCATCATATTTTGCAAGTTATGATCACTTAGGTGAAATGTACTATCAGGTTTTGCATGATAAACAGTCAGTTGTTTGCCTTTTTTCTTGTTGGCATTCGTTTTAAATTTCAAAAAATTCATACTTAGTGGTTCCGGGTCGTGGGCAATTTTGTCTGGGTTCCACTCTGTATGTTACATTTGATTGTTTTGCAGAAAATACATCGGCACACTTTAATCGCCATTATTATTCATTGGCATGTGTTTTTACAGGTTTGAACCTGCGCGTTGAACCCTCCGGTTGAACCTTTTTCAGAGGTTCAATGGTTCAGGGGTTCGGGGTTCAAAGTGGCCCGATGTCTTCAAAAGTGTCTAAGGAGCAGGCTGTTATTTTGTATTACAACGTTGAACCATCCGCTTGAACCTTTTTCAAAGGTTCGATGGTTCAGGGGTTCGGGGTTCAAAGTGGCCCGATGTCTTCAAAAGTGTCTAAGGAACGGGCTGTTATTTTGTATTACAATGTTGAACCATCCGCTTGAACCTTTTTCAAAGGTTTGATGGTTCAAAGTTGACGGGGTTCATTTTCTTTTAACAGTCGCTATATATCATTGTACCGCCGCGTTGAACCTTTTTTCTTCTTTGGTTCAAAGGGTATGGGGTTCAATGGTTCAAAGGGTTCAGGTTCAAAATAAGGGCTATCGGCATGACAGTGGTTATCGGTGGTGGTCGAAGTTCCTTTGCCGATGGGCAAAGTTGGGCTGATAGAAGAAATGGTAAGGATGTGAAGGCTATCGGTATGATATGGACGATCAGAGCAAGACATTTGAAGTATTCCCGATGGACCGTCTCACACCGATCGAACATAAGAAGAGTGGTGTCGGCAAGACTTGCGCTGATCGAAGGTAACAAAGGGTATCGGCGGGAGAACGGCGATCGGTGAAGTTTTAAGTAGCTTCACCGATATCATTGGTCACGCCGATAAATAAGGGAAGGCTTAGGTTTAGGGGCCATTTCGGCCAGACAGTGGTAGTCGGAGTAGGGTTTAGGACCTTTGTCGATGGGCAAGGTCAGGCGATGGACGAAGGGATCGTCGGCAGGAGTCTGGCCGACGAAAAGGCACATCGATAAAACATTGTCATCGGCAGGAGAATGGCGATCGGTGAAGTTTTAAGTAGCTTCACCGATATCGTAGGTCACACCGACGGAAGGCATCGGTGAGACGAGGGTGATCGGTGGGGATAATTTTACCCTCGCCGATAGTATGGTCTCATGCCAATTGAACCAAATAACGAACATCAGTAGTGCTTACACCGATAAGGGGCCATCGGCCTAACAAATGGCATCGGGCGGAAGAAATTGTGAGTCACCGATGGCGAATCTCACACCGATGGTGATCAACAAAAGGATCATCAGTGAAATCGTTATCGTCGGAGCAGAGGGTTTAGAGTTCTCTGATGGTGAAACTCTCGCCGATAAGGAAGAAATACAAGCTGCTAGGGCTGTGTCGGCATAACTTTCGCCGATGGAGGATGAGCAAAGTAAAAGGGCCATCGGCCAAACCATAAGTGATTGGCAGAGCTATTTTTTGACGCACCGATAATGTAAGACGTGCTGATGGAAGGAAACGAGAGGTAAACAATAGAAAAAGGCCATCGGCCAAATAACGAACGTCAGCCAGGGAATTTTGAGGCCCGCCAATAGCGATAGTCATGCCGATGGGCGGGAATGTACATAGCGGTGGAGTTTTAAAACATTTTTTGGCTGCCAGTAGCATTTTTTGGGCAGCGATAGTTGACCTGATGGGTTTTGAGCATTCTGTGTGTGTTTTGAACGCGTTTTAAGAGTATTTTGGACCTAATTTCCATTTTTTTTTGCACAGTCACCTGGATTTAAATGATTATTTTAATTTCCTATTTTTTATGTGATAAATGTAATACTTATTGCTTGTCTTGTCTTACAGGCTTGCAGTTGAGGAAGCAGCTGGAACTTGATCACAGTGACCTCATGGAGGAAGGAAATCCAATCTCAGGAGCAGGAAGATAAAGATGAAGTGCGAAGAAGTCAAGGCCAACCAAATAAAGGACAAAGTTGCAGCTGAAGGTATTACTACAACAGACAAAGAGAAGTTATTGCCAAGCTGCCGGAACTTCTCAGAAGGGGCAATATTTCACCCAGATTTGACACTGCTCAGAGATATTTTGGAAGATCTGGTTCACCTGTATTTATTGCTTTAACCAGGGGTTTGGACTGGGGGTTTAGTTAGGTTTTTTGCTGTAGTGAGGACAATCAGAATGTCTTTATATTGTGCCTCTCTACACTGTAATACTTTACAATAGGGGCTACAACAGGGATTTTAGGAACATACAGCAAGTTAGCTTAGTTTAGTCTAGAAGTAGAAGAAGGAGGTCACCTGTTTGTCTGCAGTAAGGTGTGCGTGGAATGTCTGGCTGCCTTACTGTATCTGTAAAGCTTGTAAGTTCTCTGTAGTTTGATTAATGAAACTAAGAGTCATTCCTACATTGTAAATCATGTGTGACTATTTGTTTCTAATACAATAGAATCTAGAGTTCTGCATCTATCTTCTGAGTGTTCTCCTACTCTTCTTTGTGTTTTGGAATATTTTCTTTGAGAGCTTGCAATTTTAAATGTATGTTTGTGAAAATGCTTAGAACTTGCATTTAAGGTTTTTTACTGTGGATTTGATCAAATTATTGTAGTATTTACATAGCGCATAACAGAAACAATTAGATCCTTCGGTAGATTAAATGAGGTATAGATTAGATCTTTCTAACTTTTCCCAACCCATCTGAAATATTTAGCTAAAAACGTAGAAATCTAAAGGAAATTGTCTCAAATTTGAAGAAGCATGCATAACAGAGTTAAGAGTAGACAGTTTTCATAAATAGATAAAGGAGAAAGCTGCAATAATTCAAGAAAATCATCTAGAACTTGCAGTACAGTAACACTTTTATGTAAAGGAATGAAAAGTATTAACATATCTTGTGATCTTTTGCATAATCTTAGTCCAGTAAACCACCAAACAAACCTAAACTACGTAAGGCCCCTTGAACATTACAGCTTCACATTGACCAACTGAACTTGACCAACCGAACCATTGTAGACTTGGGATTAGTTGAATCTTAAATGATTCCTTCTTATCTTTCAAGTATAGTTTCAGTTCATTATATGTGAATTTTAACTTATTGTTATGATTGCATCAAAACAATCATCAACATTTTTCTGGCGCTAGAAGGAGGGCTAGAAGGCTATATATTGCAATCATCAACAGTTTTCTGGTGCTAGAAGGAGGGCCTTCCTGAGTTAGGGTTTCATTTCAAACTGGCTAACGACAGTAATAGAGTGACTAGGTCTAGATCTAGTTCAGGAGATATATTTGTGCAACTACCTGCTACAAGGCGAAGTAAAAACCCTTTAATTTGGAATCCAAAGATATCGCAAATGGGAAGTTCATCTGGAACACCTCCTGGGTCATCTTTTAACATCCGTAGTATTGTGAGTCCTGACAGATCACTGTTTAGATCTTTAAATCTTGGTTCAAGCACTCCCGGGGGTCTCAATCCTCCTGTAAATCCTAATCCACCAATCAGTCCAGGTATTCCTGCAAGTTCAAGTCAAGCTCAAAAACCTGCAATGGCTTATTTCGATGTCAATTCTCCCATACTCTTCAATGATTATCATGAGATGCCAAAAAATCCGGAAAAGATATGTCCCAAATACCAGTTGCATCAGGACCCAGAAGATCATATTAGAATATTTAAGGAAGCATGTTTTAGGGCTATGTTAGAGCATGAGGATGTTGTGTGTAGATTGTTTCCTTACACCTTTAATGAGCAGGCCTCTAGCTGGTACATAAACTTACCCAATGGTTACATTTCTTCCTGGGCACTTATGGAAGAAGCATTTCTGTCAAGATTTAGAGGACCCATTGACCCTTGCGCTTTGTATCATAAATTGGCTGCTATAAAACGAGGTGAGGGAGAGCTAATTGATAATTTCAATGACAGATTTCAAAAGGCCTATTCTAGGCTGGTACCCCCTTATACCATAGATGATGCTCCCTTGTTGGCTATGTACTATGCTGCCTTGGATCCTTTAACTGCCATGTTTCTCAAAAGAAAACCTGACATAGATTCAATATCCAAAGCCTATAAAGAGGCAGCCTCAGTGAACCAAGAAATGAGGCATACAACTTATAGTCCATTTGTCAATGGAGGAAATTATGGGGTGCAGAATCAGGCACACCCATGGAATGGAGTCCCTGTGCAGCACGCTCCACTAGTAAATCCGGTTCCTTCTTACACACCTGTGTATAATCCTACTCCAATCCAAGCTATAACTCCTTACACGGCTAGTACTTCCAATAACAGTCAAAATAATGGACAGCCTTTCTTCCAACTTCCTAGGGATGTAACTATGGCAAAAGCATAAGAGGGTAGGGAAGAAATCAAAGAAATTACTGCACATTTGAAAAGATTAACAACCGAAGTGACACAGCTAAGAAATGAGAACCTCTATGGAAGAAGCAACCAAAACTACAATCCACAGCAAAATCACAACCAAGGCCAAAATCAAAATTATAGTCTCAATCAAAATCAGCAGTACAATCAGAACCAAAACTACAATCAGCATCAAGGCCCCAGTCAGGGGCAACCAATGCAAAATAGGGGGCCAGTGATAGATAATAGGACCTGGGGCAATAATAATAGAAATCAAAATCAACCTAGGCCACCCAAGACATGGAACACTGGGCCCAACAACGGTACTCTGGCTTCTCCTTTTGAGAATACAGATAATCATGGTGCAAAACAAATGACTAGCATACAAATGGCCAGTACAGCACCCAAAAATTGGTGCAGATTTCACAATACCAATGCCCATGCTGAGCACGACTGTCCACAGTTCCACTTGGCAGCTAGTATTTTCAACATAGATGTACAGCCTCCTACCTCTAAATTTCTCATTCCTAAGGGTAATGAGGTAGTACCCTCAGAATATGACACAACATTAGTCTTAGAAACGTTTACCTTTGCAACTGCAGAAGAGAAAGAGGATGAATTGCTAGAGGATGAACCATGCTGTTGTGAAAGTCTTTATCCTGAATCAACCTTTGTGTTAAATGCTTTTCAGTTTCCTTTTGAATCTGAAAATGAGATATTAAATGAAACAGAAGAGGTGCAGGCCTTTCAACAGACAAATAAAAGCCACACCTACAATTTGAGGAACAACCCTAGGCCGGGAGGACCTTTCACCACTTCCACTCCTCCGAATAACATCAATACACCCCCAGATCAGAATGCTAGCAACAATCCTGCCATACTTAAAGCTAGCCAACACACAAATAATGGAACAACAGTGCAAAAGGATCAAACAAGTAAGACAGAAGCAATAGAGACAACAAGATTAATGAATTACTTATCAGAGGAAATAAAGAAAATTAAGGTCAGTATACCTCTAAATGAATTATTGAAGACCCCAGGGATCAGGAATGCTTTTTTAAAATCCCTGGATACATCCATAACAAACAGGGTGTCTGCTAATATAACTGTTCCTAATAGTGATTCACCACCTAAGGAGAAAGGTAAGAAAGTTGAGCAGCCTTCCAATACAAATGTAGTAATACATGCGGATAAGAGGGATACTCACCCTTTCTTGTTAACTGTTAGGTTGTGTGGGAAGAATATACACAATTGCATGGTAGATTCTAGTGCTTCAGCCAACGTAATGCCCTTAGGAATATGTAAAACTCTCGGGCTGACTCCCACCAAATCTTCCAAGGTTGTCACACAATTAGATAAGACCGAGGTTAGCGTGATAGGAGAACTCATGAACATTCAAGTGCAATTAGCTTCAGACCCTAGGGTAAGCCAAATCATTGACATTCAAGTAGTGGATATACCTGTAAATTATGGAATGTTGCTAAGTAGGGATTGGTCCAAGACATTAAACGGATATATGGCTACTGACTTTTCACACATGTGGTTACCTTGGAGAGGCATCCCAAACCAGATCAGAATAGAGGCAAAGCCCAGAATGAAACATATGATAACAGAGTATAATCGAACTAATGAAATATTATATGCTGCTGTTGAACCAGGTGTCTATAGGATTACCAACAATGGGATGCAGATTGAAGAGATTATGATGTTAAACATTAGAAAAAGGTGTGTCAGCAATAGAACGGCACTATTCATTGAGTCTAACAGAAATTCTTCAGATGAAGAAAACAATGCAATAGACAAATTTGGTCATGCCATTAGACGAGAGGTGGAAGAGTGCGTTACACACAATCTCCCAGTCCAATGTAAGTTATATAAAAATAGGTGTAGAGTCCATGATAGGCAACATTCTGAGGAGAATTGTGAAATATGCAAAGACATCATTGAATATGAATACAAAAAGTGCATAGGGAGGGTAGAGTCACAAGAGGAAAATGAGAATCCTGATCCAACACAGAGATATGTTCAGGATAATATAGATGCCTTGATTCCAGATTTAGGAAAAGAAATAGAGGACAAGGGTAGTTATCTTTCTGAGTTGCAAACTAAAAACACACATATGCAAGATAACCAAACGAAAAACCCATGAATAAACAAGACAACACCCCACAGGCAATAAAAGGGACAAAGTATGCCAAGGTAAAAGATCAGAAAAGTAAAGATGGCATGTGGACGTTAAAATGTGATGGGTCCAAATCAAATCAGGGTGTAGGTGCGGGTATTGAACTCATAGATCCTCAAGGTAAATCACATTTGGCAGCATATAGATTACAATTTTCCTGCACTAACAATATTGCTAAATATGAGGCCCTAATTTTAGGACTTGTCATGGCCATCAAGAAAGGGGTAAAAACCATCAGAGTATTTTCAGACTCTGAATTAGTAGTCAGACAAGTGAGGAAACTATATGCCTGCAATTATAAGAAAATGATTAGTTACAGACATAGAGTATGGGGTTTAATGGATTTGTTTGATGCTTTTAACATAGAGCACATTCCTAGAGAGCTGAACCACAGGCCAGATGCATTAGCAGTTGCTGCTAGTACATTAGAACCATTGACACTATCAGGATTAAGACGATTTGCTGTTGAGCTAGTTAACATGCCCAGTATACCAGACAACGTTACACACTTTCAGGTATTTGGAGGGGATCAGCAAATTATTAATTTTCTGACTTGTAATGAGGCATTTGAGGCCCAAATCATTGATGAACAAGAAAGGCCTGAAGTAACATGGGACGAAGAAGATATGATCAACTTAAAGAGCAACTTCTTACCAAAAGGAGTAATTGAATTAGAACACATCTTTGACTTCGACGGAGTAATAAGACAGAAAGACTTACCCAAAATAGAAGGGGGTAGGTGTGATTTACATAACTTAGGGACTGAGCTAATTCCACAAAGTGTACTAATTGGGAAAGCTTGCTCTGAGAAAATTAGGAAAGAGGTTCTGGACGTTCTAAAAGAATATAAACATGTCATAGCATGGACTTATGAAGACTTGAAAACATTTGATGAGTCCATCATAACTCACGTAATACCTTTAAGAAAAGAAGTCAAACCATTTAGGTAGAAGCAGAGGCCTGTAAATGCCATTCTAGAGCCTTTAATCTTTGAGGAAGTTAAAAAATTATTGTCCGCTGGAATAATTTTTCCAGTCAGACATTCTGTCTGGGTAGCTAACTTAGTACCAGTAAGGAAGAAAAACGGAGACATCAGGTTGTGCGTAGACTTTAAAAATTTAAACAAGGCATCTGAAAAGGATAATTATCCTTTGCCCCTAATAGACGAAGTACTGCAAGTAGTAAATGGCGCAAAGATGATGTCTTTTTTAGATGGTTTCTCAGGTTATAATCAGGTCTTAATTGATAGAGAAGATAGACTAAAAACCACCTTCACTTGCAAATGGGGAAATTATGCGTATAGAAGAATGCCTTTTGGTCTAATCAATGCAGGTGCCACTTTTCAGAGGGCCATGGATGTTGCATTCCGTGGATTATCAGGTAAATGCATTGTTGTGTATATGGATGATTTAACTGTGTATTCCAAGGATGCATCCACCCACGCTGAAGACCTCAGAAAAGTACTCAAGCGATGTGAAAGGTATGGGATTTCCCTTAATCCTAAGAAATGTATATTTGGCGTAACTGAAGGTAAATTATTAGGCCATTTCATTTCTGAAAATGGAATTTCAATTGATCCGGATAGAATAGAATCCATAAAAAATTTGCAAATACCAAACAGTAGGAAAGAGTTGAAATCATTTTTTGGTAAAATCAACTTTGTTCGGAAGTTTATAACAGGTTTTGCAGAGATTTCTGCAGCCGTTGAATGCCATGTTGAAGAAAGATGCACAGATGGAATGGACGCCAGTGGCCAAAGCCGCATTTGAAGATATCAAGGGGGCAATTTCTGATGCCCCTGTATTGGCAAGTCCAAACTACACAAGCCCGTTTTACATCTACTCCTTTGCATCTTCTCATTCTGTCGCGGCTGCCTTAACACAGAAAGGTGAAAATAATGGAGAGAGGCCCATAGCATTTATGAGTGCGCCTCTGAAGGATGCACAGCTGAGATATCTAGATATCAAAAGACAGGCATTCACATTAGTAAAGGCTATGAAAAAATTTAGACACTACATTCTGCGCAGCCAGATCAAAGCCATAGTACCAGACGTAGCAGTAAAAATGTTGCTGATGCAAAACGAGCCTGGAGAAAAAAGAGCCAAATGGATCACCACACTGCAAGAATTCGACATGGAGATCATTCCCGTAAAGCTAGTCAGAGGGCAGGCATTGGTGCAGACAATAGCAAACATGGATCCAAATCTGATAAAACAACAATATGTATTGAATTCCCAAGACGCATCAGGCTGGTACGATGATTTAAGCACCTTCCTAATAGCTGGAAAGTACCCAAGCAAGATGAAGGCTTCTCAGAGGAGAGCTTTGAAGATTAAGGCACAAAATTATATGGTGCAAAGAGGTCTTCTATTCAGGAAGAACCATGATGGAATTTATCTGAGATGCATAAACAGAGCTGAAGCTGATAGAGTGTTGACAGAACTACATGACAAGTACGGAACCGGCCATGGTTCCCATTTAGCTACAACACACAAAATACTGAGGGCGGGCTATTACTGGCCCACTATGTTCAAAGATACTAAGAGTCACATCAGAAGTTGCCACACCTGTCAGACTGCAGCAGACAAAGGGAGAAATCTGGCCAATCCACTGCAACCTGTGATCGAATCCAGACCGTTTGCACAGTGGGGCTTGGATTTTATCGGAGTCATCAATCCCCCATCTTCTGCAGGACACAAATTTATATTGACGGTAATAGACTATTGTACAAGGTGGACTGAGGCCACCTGCTGCAAATTTTCCACAACTGAGGTAGTTATCAAGTTCCTTGAAGAAAACATTATCACCAGGTTTGGAACGCCCTATTCATTGGTATGTGATAACGGCCCTGCTTTCTCTTCTTTAAAATTTTCTAAATGGGCATTTGAATATGGGATTATTCTAAGGTTTTCTTCGAATTATTACCCTCAAGGTAATGGACTGGCTGAATCAACAAACAAAATTTTATTAGACATAATCAAGAGGTTAATTGCCAAAAGTCCTAGAGAGTGGAATACCCTGTTAAGATATGCATTATGGGTAGACAGGACCAAGTTTAAAATAGATTTAGGTAGCACACCTTATCACTTAGTTTATGGGACTGATCCCATACTTCCGGTTAATCTGAGAATACCAACCTGGAAGTTTGCCAATGAATATCTAGGCTTTGATAACCATAGGGAAGCCAGAATAGTGCAAATGTTACAACTAGAGGAGAAAAGAGGTCACGCCCTCGAGAAGTTTGCCAAACACCAAGTGGTTGTTAAGAGGTGGTTTGACAAAAGGGCAAGAGTCAAGACATTTAGGATATCAGACTTAGTGTTGTGCTAGGACAAAGCACATGAAAAGAAAGGAAGCCATGGAAAATTTGATAAATTATGGCTGGGTCCATTACAAGTCTCAGAAATAATAGGAGATAACACCTTTAGACTTAAGACCTTGACTGGAGAAGATATGCCATTACCAGTTAATGGCCAGCATTTGAAACACTACTTCCAGGCTTGAGGTAAAAGGGGGGCAGTCTTTTTTTCTTAATGTAAAGTGCTGTGGGTAATGTACAGTTCTTCTTTTGTGTTTTCTTTTGGGTTGGCTGTTTGTATAGTTTGTCTTCTGTTTGTTTTTGCTTTTTGTTTCTTTCTGTTTGTACAGTTTTTCTTTTGTTGTGTTTTTTGTACAGCTTGTTTGGTTGGTTTGTTGGTTGTCTCTTCAGCAGGGATCTTTATTTTACTTTAGAGTATTAAGGAGCAAAACTAGCAACCATTCAAAATAGTATAAAATTTAGGGTATTTCAAGTTAATCATTTGCAATTTACACATAACTTGTTACTGTCATGAATGTAGAGAGTTGTTCATCTTCTGAAGTTTTGTATTCAATAAATATGATTAAGAATTCGAAGCAAGTTTCTCACGATGACACACCTAAAATCCTTGGGTTTGTTGAACTTACCAGTGTAGATATTAGGTGAAAAATCAGAGGTTACCCTTGCTACCATTACAATTCTCAGCTTAATTTCAGCAAGTGTCCACTCCTTGCATCATGAAGTTACAAATTGCTATATCTTATGAAGTCTTTCAAAATGAGAAAATAAAAATAAATAAATAAATAAAGAGGATTATACTGAAAATCTAGATTAAGCCATCTAAGTAACTCTACCGGGGCTATAGACGCTCGCTGGCAGTGGGGCTCTACTTAGGAGAATTGTAACGATAACCTTGCCGGGGCTATGGACGCTCGCTGGCAGCAAGGCTCTATCCGGTCAGCTATGAGGGAATATCCTCACCTACGTAGGCTAATGTCAGTCACTGGTTTGTTCAACCGATCTTCAAGATGAGGATAATTAATCACGTGCACACAACTAAATTGAAAATGGAAATTCATGCATCTTTATTGAATACTTTGAGTCTCAAGCTGAATAGTAATTTGCAGGAGGGATAGTCGGAAGTTATGAGTTCATTTCATCTAGTTTTCTTGAACACTTTGAATTTAATTGTTTTGTTTTAGTTGCTAGTTGTTGTGATGTTCATAACATGCCCCATTTTGCTCCTTAGCAAAATGAGGACCCCTGCTGTCGCTTTGCTTTTTGCTTCTGCTTGCGTTTGTTTTGTCTGGTGGTAAAGGGAAAACAGAGTCAAATTTGCAAACTTCGTTAAAAAATATAGAAAATTGCATTTGCAGTACCATTGCATAATATGGTTGGATTCCTTGCGAAAAATGAGCCAAGGTTGCTTTTTGAACCATCTTAAAATTCATCATATTTTGCAAGTTATGATCACTTAGGTGAAATGTACTATCAGGTTTTGCATGATAAACAGTCAGTTGTTTGCCTTTTTTCTTGTTGGGATTCATTTTAAATTTCAAAAAATTCATACTTAGTGGTTCTGGGTTGTGGGCAATTTTGTATGGGTTCCACTCTGTATGTTACATTTGATTGTTTTGCAGAAAATACATCGGCACACTTTAATCGCCATTATTATTCATTGGCATGTGTTTTTACAGGTTTGAACCTACGCGTTGAACCCTCCGGTTGAACCTTTTTCAGAGGTTCAATGGTTCAGGGGTTCGGGGTTCAAAGTGGCCCGATGTCTTCAAAAGTGTCTAAGGAGCGGGCTGTTATTTTGTATTACAACGTTGAACCATCCGCTTGAACCTTTTTCAAAGGTTCGATGGTTCAGGGGTTCGGGGTTCAAAGTGGCCCGATGTCTTCAAAAGTGTCTAAGGAGCGGGCTGTTATTTTGTATTACAACGTTGAACCATCCGCTTGAACCTTTTTCAAAGGTTCGATGGTTCAAAGTTGACGAGGTTCATTTTCTTTTAACAGTCGCTATATATCATTGAACCGCTGCGTTGAACCTTTTTTCCTTTTTGGTTCAAAGGGTACGGGGTTCAATGGTTCAAAGGGTTCAGGTTCAAAATAAGGGCTATCGGCATGACAGTGGTTATCGGCAGTGGTCGAAGTTCCTTTGCCGATGGGCAAAGTTGGGCCGATAGAAGAAATGGTAAGGATGTGAAGGCTATCAGTATGATATGGACGATCGGAGCAAGACATTTGAAGTACGCCGATGGACCGTCTCACACCGATGGAACATAAGAAGAGCGGTGTCGGCAAGACTTGCGCCGATCGAAGGTAACAAAGGGTATCGGTGGGAGAACGGCGATCGGTGAAGTTTTAAGTAGCTTCACCGATATCATTGGTCACACCGATAAATAAGGGAAGGCTTAGGTTTAGGGGCCATTTCGGCCAGACAGTGGTAGTCGGAGTAGGGTTTAGGACCTTTGCCGATGGACAAGGTCAGGGCGATGGACGAAGGGATCGTCGGCAGGAGTCTGGCCGATGAAAAGGCACATCGATAAAACATTGTCATCGGTAGGAGAATGGCGATCGGTGAAGTTTTAAGTAGATTCACCGATATCGTAGGTCACACCAACGGAAGGCATCGGTGAGACGAGGGTGATCGGCGGGGATAATTTTACCCTCGCTGATAGTATGGTCTCACGCCGATTGAACCAAATAACGAACATCGGCAGTGCTTACACCGATAAGGGGCCATCAGCCTAACAAATGGCATCGCGCGGAAGAAATTGTGAGTCACCGATGGCGAATCTCACACCGATGGCGATCAACAAAAGGATCATCGGTGAAATCGTTATCATCGGAGCAGAGGGTTTAGAGTTCGCCGATGGTGAAACTCTCGCCGATAAGGAAGAAATACAAGCCGCTAGGGCTGTGTCGGCATAACTTTCACCGATGGAGGATGAGCGAAGTAAAAGGGCCATCGGCCAAACCATAAGTGATCGGCAGAGCTATTTTTTGACGCGCCGATAATGTAAGACGTGCCGATGGAAGGAAACGAGAGGTAAACAATAGAAACAGGCCATCGGCCAAATAACGAACGTCGGCCAGGGAATTTTGAGGCCCGCCGATAGCGATAGTCACGCCGATGGGCGGGAATGTACATAGTGGTGGAGTTTTAAAACATTTTTTGGCTGCCAGTAGCATTTTTTGGTCAGCAATAGTTGACCCGATGGGTTTTGAGCAGTCTATGTGCATTTTGAACGCGTTTTAAGAGTATTTTGGACCCGATTTCCATTTTTTTTTGCACAGTCACCTAGATTTAAACGATTATTTTAATTTCCTATTTTTTATGTGATAAATGTGATACTTATTGCTTGTCTTGTCTTACAGGCTTGCAGTTGAGGAAGCAGCTGGAACTTGATCACAGTGACCTCATGGAGGAAGGAAATCCAATCTCAGGAGCAGGAAGATAAAGATGAAGTGTGAAGAAGTCAAGGCCAACCAAATAAAGGACAAAGTTGCAGCTGAAGGTATTACTACAATAGACAAACAAAAGTTATTGCCAAGCTGCCGGAACTTCTCAGAAGGGGCAATATTTCGCCCAGATTTGACACTGCTCAGAGATATTTTGGAAGATCTGGTTCACTTGTATTTATTGCTTTAACTAGGGGTTTGGACTAGGGGTTTAGTTGGGTTTTTTTCTATAGTGAGGACAATCAGAATGTCTTTATATTGTGCCTCTCTACACTGTAATACTTTACAACAGGGGCTACAACAGGGATTTTAGGAACATACAGCAAGTTAGCTTAGTTTAGTCTAGAAGTAGAAGAAGGAGGTCGCATGTTTGTCTGCAGTAAGGTGTGTGTGGAATGTCTGGCTACCTTACTGTATCTGTAAAGCTTGTAAGTTCTCTGTAGTTTGATCAATGAAACTAAGAGTCATTCCTACATTGTAAATCATGTGTGACTATTTGTTTCTAATACAATAGAATCTGGAGTTCTGCATCTATCTTCTGAGTGTTCTCCTACTCTTCTTTGTGTTTTAGAATATTTTCTTTGAGAGCTTGCAATTTTAAATGTATGTTTGTGAAAATGCTCAGAACTTGCATTTAAGGTTTTTTACTGTGGATTTGATCAAATTATTGTAGTATTTACATAGTGCATAACAGAAATAATTAGATCCTTCGGTAGATTAAATGAGGTATAGATTAGATCTTTCTAACTTTTCCCAACCCATCTGAAATATTTAGCTGAAAACGTAGAAATCTAAAGGAAATTGTCTCAAATTTGAAGAAGCATGCATAACAGAGTTAAGAGTAGACAGTTTTCATAAATAGATAAAGGAGAAAGCTGCAATAATTCAAGAAAATCATCTAGAACTTGCAGTATAGTAACACTTTTATGTAAAGGAATGAAAAGTATTAACATATCTTGTGATCTTTTGCATAATCTTAGTCCAGTAAACCACCAAACAAACCTAAACTACGTAAGGCCCCTTGAACATTACAGTTTCACATTGACCAACTGAACCATTGTAGACTTGGGATTAGTTGAATCTTAAATGATTCCTTCTTATCTTTCAAGTATAGTTTCAGTTCATTATATGTGAATTTTAACTTATTGTTATGATTGCATCAAAACAATCATCAACAATTTTCTGGTGCTAGAAGGAGGGCTAGAAGGCTGTATATTGCAATCATCAACAGGATTTATTCTTGTATAGTTTGACATCATGGTATGAACCAAGGTTTGTTTATTACACATAACTATTAAAGAGCCCAAGTGTAGAAAATATACATGGCATCATGTGAGATTGTAGGTTGCTTTCTTGATTGGGAATGTGTCTATTTTAAACATTTATGATAAAGCATGATAAAGTAATTCAATCCGAAATAAGGAATATGTAAAGAACATGCATGTAAAGACTTGACATACCTAAATAACGAAGATTTGAATGGAGAGAGTACCCAATTATGTAGTGTTTTTATCTTCTTGCATCAAACTCCTCAACAATTTGAGTTTTTCACCACTTGCTTCCTTTTCAGTGTTAAATTCTTAAAATTGAATCACAATTAACATTGCAACACTACAAAAATTGAAACTTAAATAGATATATATCAAACTTGGTGTGAAAACTATGTTATTTCCTCCTTGTCAAGTTGGCAAAGCAGAAAAGGTGGTGGAAAGATCATGCAAAGTTGGTACAATGTGTCAAATGTGCATGTGAACTTCCCAATAGCATGAAAGCACTTCTTTTTTGTTGGAGCACGCGCAGAATCAGTAAGAAAATAGAGCATGTGGGCCTGGATCACGGGGGTAACCACTTTTTTACCGTTTCAATAGAACTACAAAATGCAAGCGCGTTATAATGCGAGCGCGTTATAACGCGCTCGCGCTATAACACGCTCACGTTTTATCCTACTATAGATTCATCACATCCTTTGCATTGATCACATCTTTTTCTTGCAAGGGCTTGCCAGATGCTCCACCATATCATAGGTATAACAATGAAGTGGCAAGCCCTCATAATCAAGTTCGTGATAGAAAATGCCCTCAACCCTCAACATCAAATCCTAATCCCTAAACCCTCAACTCTGATCCCTCGACCCTCAACCCTCAACCCTCAATGTCAAATCCTAATCCCTCAACCCTATCCCTAAACCCTCAACCCTCAACATCAAATCCTAATCCCTTAACCATTAACCCCATCCCTAAACCCTCAACGTCAAATCCTAATCTGTCATCCTTCAACGTCAAATCCTAATCTGTCATCCTTCAACGTCAAATCCTAATCCGTCAACCCTAATCCATCATCCCTCAACTCTAATCCCTCATCCCTAAACCCTAAATGCTATCCCTAATCCTACACCCTCAACAGACTCGATACTATACCTTAAACTCTAATCCCTTATCCCTAAACCCTCCAACCCTATCCCTAATCCTTACAACCCTCAACCCTAATCCCTCAACCCTTAACTCTGATCCATCTGTTGGATCTAGGGCATACAACTGAGAGGGGGGGGGTGAATCAGTTGTATAAAACTTCTTGTTATTTCAAACACTTGATTCTTTGTTGTTAGTTAGCAGCATATCAAATAATCATCCATGAAAGCATAATACATAAACACAAGAGCAGATAAGTATCAACACATTGAACACCAAGATTTTGACGTGGAAAACCCGGTTAAGGGAAAAACCACGGGGTGATTAACCCAAGAATTATTCTCTGTTAGAAGAATAAAGAAAAATGAATGGCACATGCCAATAAGGGCTCACTGCCCGAGCACACTGCTCACAAAGAGGCCCACTGCCTACAAGGAGACACACTGTCTACAAAGTGATAAAAATCACAGTCTTGAACTGGAGAATGACATCTCTACCATGTCCGGATCAGTTCCAATTAAGCCCAAAAACCTCTGCTCTGTCTTTCGCACTTCTCTTCACTATGCCACACTTATCCACACACCACACACACTGAAATGAACTCACAAACCGTTATTTATACAAGACATCAACTTAGGAACAAACATCTAAGTCGGCAAACAACCATAAGAACATCCACAAGATGAATAACACATCCGGTCGGCCACCACAAGAGCATTCGTAGGATGAACAACTCATCCAGTCGGCTAAACAGAGCAAGAACTTCATCCGGAAGAATATCTTCAATTCCAGGTTCTACTATCAGTGCGGACCGACAGCATAACCTTAACATGATCCAAGAACCTTCACAGGCCTGTCTGAAAGACCGGATACATCCGCACTTCCTTTACCTACTGGAATCTCTTGTCTTCCTCATCCGGAACTTCAAGAACACAGTCTGTCACCATTGTCATAATGCAAGAGATACTTCCGGACCTCCAAATCATACACAAATCAATGCGGACCAATAACACAACCTGAACATGATCTAAGAACCTTCACAAGCTTGCCTGAATGACCAGGTACGTCCGCATTTCATTTTCTTACTGAAATCTCTTATCCTCCTTATCCGGAACTCCAAGAACACTGTCTGTTGCTACTGTTATAATGCAAGAGGTATTTCTGGACCTCCAAATCATACACAACTCGAGATGGCACATCACAAGGACATCTCAAACACTCTTGCCAATCCACAGATTAGGATTGTACAATTCCGGACCTCACCGGACCTTTCTGTGATCCTTTGTCACCTCTGAACACTTGCCTGAACCGGTTCCATACAGACAGCCATAACTTCTTCAGATCTTCATGCGGACCTCTGAAATCTTGGCTGAAGCATGTCAAGACTCATATCTGTAAACCCTTTAATCCGCATCCTCCGGTTCTCAACCTATACAATACATTTGCCTTCTTCTCTTCACTGTTTTTCACTATTCCTGACTGAGGCTAATTTTCTCAATATCCTCAGCATACAGCTCATCAAATCCTTCTTGCCAATGCAATATGAGTATGTTGACATCAATGACAACACTGGATCACCTCATACTTGCAACAATCTCCCCCTTTGTCATTGATGGCAACATATGATGTGAAAAACCATCAAGACAAGAACTTCTCCTTTCTGTCACAGCTCCCCCTATCAACAACAACTTTTCACATGTCTTCTCTTCCTTTACTGGTCCCCCTTTGATCATCAACCACTTGTTTTTCACATGTCTTCTCTCCCCCTTTGACATCAATGGCAAAGGGCTCATACTTGCAATTCTAATACATCAGAATCATACCAGCTGCTCCCCCTTAGTAGCAGCTCCCCATCATCAATCCGGATCACAAGATATGACTGTGATATCCACCGGACTGATGCACATTAGTGCATCTTAGTTCATCACCGGAGGGGCCATGACCCCTAACTTCTCCCGAAGATATTCAAAAGAGTCCTTGGGAAGAGGTTTTGTAAAGATATCTGCAATCTGATCCTTGGAGGGAACATACTCCAATCTGACTTCTTCCTTGTTTACTTGTTCTCTCAAGAAGTGAAATTTGATAGATATGTGCTTAGTCTTAGAATGCAATACCGGATTCTTGGAGATATTAATTGCACTTGAATTATCACAGAAAATTGTGATAGGCTCCCCATATTCAACTTTGATGTCTCTTAGCATCTGCTTCATCCATAAGATTTGAGTGCAACTACCTGCTGCTGTAATGTATTCTGCTTCAGTTGTAGACAGAGATATTGCATCTTGTTTCTTGCTTAGCCAAGAAACTAATCTCTTCCCCAAAAAGAATGCTCCACCACTAGTGCTCTTCCTGTCATCCACATCTCCTGCCCAATCTGCATCTGTGTAAGCATGAAGAGAGAAGTCTGGATCTCTAGGGTACCATAGACCATACTCCACTATTCCTTTCAAGTACCTAAAAATTCTTTTGATTGCCATAACATGAGATTCTCTAGGATCAGCCTGGAATCTTGCCACAAGACCAACAGCCTGCATTATATCTGGTCTAGTTTGAGTGAGGTACAACAATCCACCAATCATTGATCTATACTTTGTCTGATCTGCCTTTGGAGAGTCATCATCTTTGCTTAACTTACATCCGGTTGCCATAGGAGTGTTCATAGATTTTGAGTCTTCCATACCAAATTTCTTTAACAATTCTTTCACATATTTGGTCTGAGAAATGAAGATCCCTTCTTTTGTTTGAGTAATTTGCAGACCCAAGAAGAAATTCATTTCACCAAGCATAGACATTTCAAACTCACTTTTCATCTGATTTGCAAAAGTTTTGCACATACTATCTCTTCCTCCAAAAATGATATCATCCACAAATACTTCAACAATTAAAATATTTTCATGATCAATTTTGAAATATAAGTTACTATCAGCAGTACCTTTGTTGAATCCAATCTGCACAAGATGCTTATCCAACCTTTCATACCATGCTCTTGGGGCTTGCTTCAATCCATACAAAGCTTTCTTCAATTTGCAGACCATATCATCATTGTCAGACAATTGAAAACCATCCGGTTGTTCAATGTAGACTTCTTCTTCCAGATCACCATTTAGGAAGGCAGACTTGACATCCATCTGATATACCTTGAAGTCTTTGAAGGCAGCAAATGCAAGAAGTAATCTGACTGCTTCAATTCTTGCCACCGGAGCAAAAGTCTCTTCAAAGTCAATTCCTTCTATTTGAGAGTAGCCTTTGCAGACCAATCTAGCTTTGTTTCTGATTACTTCACCAGCTTCATTTAGTTTGTTCCGGAAGACCCACTTGGTTCCAATTACATTCCTGTCACTAGGTCTGGGAACAAGATCCCAAGTATGATTTTTCTCAATTTGCATCAATTCATCTTCCATAGCTTTTGTCCAGTTTTCATCATTGCAGGCTTCATTTATTGTTTTAGGTTCAATCTTTGAAATCAGACAACATTCATTCTAATTTTGAGCAACATTCCTTCTAGTTTGTACACCTTTGCTTTTGTCACCTATGATTTGATCTTCAGAGTGGTTCAGTTTTACATACCTTGGAATTTTGGGAGTATCCTGTACTGCTGCTTCTTGATCAGGCTCATTTAGACCTATCTCTTCTTCCTGATTTACCGGATCAGGCTGACTCTGTCTCACCGGAGAGGATTGAGGTCCTTGAACACTCTCTTGGTCATCTTCATCAATCTCATAAAATCTTGAAGGCTTCTCAATTCCTTCATCAACTTTCACATTGGTGCTTTCTATCATCTTCCTCAATCTCTTATTGTAACACCGGTATGCTTTGCTTTGAGTGGAGTAACCCAAGAAAATTCCTTCATCACTTCTAGCATCAAACTTTCCTAGATCTTCATCTCTCTTAATATAACACTTGCTACCAAATACTCTGAAATATTTCATAGTAGGAGTGATGCCAAACCAGAGTTCATAGGGGGTCTTACCGGTGTTGTTTCTGATTTGAACTCGATTGAGAGTGTAGACTGCAGTGCTGATAGCTTCCTTCCAAAACATTTGAGGAACATTTGCTTCCAACATCATTGTCCTGGCAGCTTCCTGGATGGTCCGGTTCTTTCTCTCAACTACTCCATTCTGCTGTGGAGTCTTAGGAGCAGACAACTGTCTCCTTATACCCTGTTTCTCACAAAAGTCAATGAATTCACCAGATGTAAATTCACCACCTCTATCAGACCTTAGACACTTTAGTCTCAATCCGGTTTGATTCTCCACCATAGCTTTGAAGGTTTTGAACTTCTCAAAAGCTTCTGACTTTTCTTTTAGAAAGGTAACCCACATCATCCGGGAATGATCATCAATCAACAACATGAAATATCTATCACCCTGCAGACTCTTGATTCTTGTTGGACCACATAGATCAGTATGTACTAATTCCAGCAATCCAGTAGAAGACTGATCTTTGCTTTTGAAAGAGACTCTGCTTTGTTTACCTAGCTGGCATTCTTTGCACAAACTATTTGTAGGTTTCATCAATTTTGGAAGATCTCTTACAGCCTGAGTATTGCTTATCTTGATGATGTTATCAAAATTTACATGACACATTCTTCTATGCCATAACCAACTCTGATCAATTTGAGCAAACAAACAACTTTTGTTTGAACCAACTAGATGAAAGATATTACCTTTTGTCTGAGTACCAGATGCAATTTCAGTTCCGGAGCTTGTAAAGATTCTGCATTTTCCATTCTTGAACCGGAGATCATAACCTTTGTCCACTAACTAACCAACACTGAGAAGATTGTGCTTCAATCCTTCAACATACAGTACATTTCCTGTTTTGCTCTTACCATCAAAGGAAATAGTTCCCCTACCTCTGATTCTGCCAGCAGAATTGTCACCAAACTTTACCATTCCTCCTTCATATCTTTCCAGATCTAAGAACTTATTCTTGTCGCCAGTCATATGGTGAGAACATCCACTGTCAATAACCCAATCATCCTTTTCTTCCACTTGAGCAGCCAAGGCTTTTTCAACAACTTTGTGATTGACAGATTCAGAGAGTATTGAATCTTCTTCCTTGATGGCTATAAACACCCACTCATTTCCAGATTTGCTTCCTAGTTCTGATTCATCATCTGTTACTCCTTCATTGTCATCTTCTTCATGAACATAATAGCAATTCTTTTGAAACCTTTGTCTGTGAGTATTAGATCTTGCAGATCTCTCCGGACATCTTGAGGCAAAATGACCAATTTTATTGCAGTTGAAACACTTAAAGGGTAGTTTTCCTTCATACTTACCGGATCCTCTTGGCAGTCTCTTTGCAATGAGGGCTTCAAGTTGAGCTGTTTCTGCTTCTTCTTCTTCCATGTCTCTTCTTGCTTGATCATACCATGACATTCTCCTTGATGAGTTTTCACCCGGATCAAATCTCTGTTTGCCTTTCACATAGGCACTGGCCTTGAAAGCAGATTCAGTCTTGGGACGATCATCTCCAAACTCGGTCATTTCAAATGCAGCTAGTTTGCCAGCCAGTTGTTCTCTTGTGACAGTTGTGTGGGCTCTGAATTCATCAATGGCAGCAACTTTGATTTTGTAGGCAGCAGGAAGGGATCTTAGGATTTTGCAGACAATCTCATTTTCATCTAAAGTTCCACCAGCATTTCTGATTCCACATACCAGCTCATTTACTCTTGGCATGAAGGTAGTGATGTTTTCATCATCTCTCATTTTCAATCTTTCAAATTTCCCTTTCAGGCTTTGTAACCTTGCACTTTTGACAAACTCATCTCCTTCATACAGAAGTTCCAGCTTAGTCAGGATCTCATATGCAGTTGGTAGGTCAATAACATTCGAGAGATCTGAGTCATTCAATGCGCTTAGAAGAGCTTCCTTGGTCCGCAGATTGTTTTCAGCTTCTGTGATTTCATTCAGAGTTGTCGGACCACCTTGTGGAGGTACATATGGTTTTGAAACCATATCCAAGTATGCTTTTCCCATACATTCCAAGTGACACTTCATGCGACCCTTCCAGAGAGTGAAGTTGGTTCCATCGAACTTCAGACTATCCTTCTTGTATGACGACATCCTGGATCTCCTCAAGCGGTTAAGCTCCTGTCAGAGGAACTTGGCTCTGATACCAATTGTTGGATCTAGGGCATACAACTGAGAGGGGGGGGTGAATCAGTTGTATAAAACTTCTTGTTATTTCAAACACTTGATTCTTTGTTGTTAGTTAGCAGCATATCAAATAATCATCCATGAAAGCATAATACATAAACACAAGAGCAGATAAGTATCAACACATTGAACACCAAGATTTTGACGTGGAAAACCCGGTTAAGGGAAAAACCACGGGGTGATTAACCCAAGAATTATTCTCTGTTAGAAGAATAAAGAAAAATGAATGGCACATGCCAATAAGGGCTCACTGCCCGAGCACACTGCTCACAAAGAGGCCCACTGCCTACAAGGAGACACACTGTCTACAAAGTGATAAAAATCACAGTCTTGAACTGGAGAATGACATCTCTACCATGTCTGGATCAGTTCCAATTAAGCCCAAAAACCTCTGCTCTGTCTTTCGCACTTCTCTTCACTATGCCACACTTATCCACACACCACACACACTGAAATGAACTCACAAACCATTATTTATACAAGACATCAACTTAGGAACAAACATCTAAGTCGGCAAACAACCATAAGAACATCCGCAAGATGAATAACACATCCGGTCGGCCACCACAAGAGCATTCGTAGGATGAACAACTCATCCGGTCGGCTAAACAGAGCAAGAACTTCATCCGGAAGAATATCTTCAATTCTGGGTTCTACTATCAGTGCGGACCGACAGCATAACCTCAACATGATCCAAGAACCTTCGCAGGCCTGTCTGAAAGACCAGATACATCCGCACTTCCTTTACCTACTGGAATCTCTTGTCTTCCTCATCCGGAACTTCAAGAACACAGTCTGTCACCATTGTCATAATGCAAGAGATACTTCCGGACCTCCAAATCATACACAAATCAATGCGGACCAATAACACAACCTGAACATGATCTAAGAACCTTCACAAGCTTGCCTGAATGACCAGGTACGTCCGCATTTCATTTTCTTACTGAAATCTCTTATCCTCCTTATCCGGAACTCCAAGAACACTGTCTGTTGCTACTGTTATAATGCAAGAGGTATTTCCGGACCTCCAAATCATACACAACTCGAGATGGCACATCACAAGGACATCTCAAACACTCTTTCCAATCCGCAGATTAGGATTGTACAATTCCGGACCTCACCGGACCTTTCTGTGATCCTTTGTCACCTCTGAACACTTGCCTGAACCGGTTCCATACAGACAGCCATAACTTCTTCAGATCTTCATGCGGACCTCTGAAATCTTGGCTGAAGCATCTCAAGACTCATATCTATAAACCCTTTAATCCGCATCCTCCGGTTCTCAACCTATACAATACATTTGCCTTCTTCTCTTCACTGTTTTTCACTGTTCCTGACTGAGGCTAATTTTCTCAATATCCTCAGCATACAGCTCATCAAATCCTTCTTGCCAATGCAATATGAGTATGTTGACATCAATGACAACACTGGATCACCTCATACTTGCAACACCATCAACCCTCAACACTATACCTTAAACCCTAATCCCTTCAACCTCAACCCTATCTCTAAACCCTTGACCCTCGAACCTCAACCCTCAACCCTCGACGTCAAACCCTAATCCCTCAACCCTTAACTTTGATCCCTCATCTCTCAACCCTAACCCTAAACCCTAAACCATAATCCCTTATCCCTAAACCCTCCAACCCTATCCCTAATCCTTATGCCCTCCACACTCAACTTTAACCCTAATTCCTAGACCCTCAACCCTATCCCTAAACCCTTGACCCTCGAACCTCAACCCTCAACCCTCA
The DNA here is from genome assembly GCA_027924645.1 of Cunninghamia lanceolata. Lineage (NCBI taxonomy): Eukaryota > Viridiplantae > Streptophyta > Pinopsida > Cupressales > Cupressaceae > Cunninghamia > Cunninghamia lanceolata. The sequence goes on from BSBN01000892.1 coordinate 3,988,862, forward strand.
ACATCAAACCCTAATCCCTCAACCCTTAACTCTGATCCCTCGACATTCAACCCTAACCCTAAACCCTAAACCCTCAACGTCAAATTCTAATCCCTCAACCCTTCACTCTAATCCCTCAACCATAAACCCTATCCCTAAACCCTCAACACTATACCTTAAACCCTAATCCCTCAACCCTAACCCTAAACCTTATCCCTAAACCCTAATGCCTCAACCCTCAACCCTAATCTGTCATCCGTCATCCCTCAACTCTAATCCCTCATTCCTAAATCCTAAACGCTATCCCTATTCCTAGACCCTCAACAGGCTTGATACTATACCTTAAACCCTAATCCCTCTACCCTCGACACTCTTATTTAACCCTAATCCCTTGACCATTAACCCTATCCCTCAACCTCAACCCTTAACCCTCAACTCTCAACATTAAACCCTAATTCATCAACCCTAAACCCTAATCCCTCAAACCTAAACCCTATCCCTAAACCATCAACCCTCAACACTATACCTTAAACCCTAATCCCTCAACCCTCAACCCTAAACCTTATCCCTAAACCCTAATCCCTCAACCGTCAACCCTAATCCATCATTCCTCAACTCTAATCCCTTATCCCTAAACCCTAAATGCTATTCCTATTCCTAAACCCTCAACAGACTCAATACTATACCTTAAACTCTAATCCCTTATCCCTAAACCCTCCAACCCTATCCCTAATCCTTATGCCCTCCACACTCAACTTTAACCCTAATTCCTCGACCCTCAACCCTATCCCTAAACGCTTGACCCTCGAACCTCAACCCTCAACCCTCAACATCGAACCCTAATTCCTCAACCCTTAACTCTGATCCCTCGACCTTCAACCCTAACCCTAAACCTTAAACCCCCAACGTCAAATTCTAATTCCTCAACCCTTCACTCTAATCCCTCAACCCCAAACCCTATCCCTAAACCCTCAACACTATACCTTAAACCCTAATCCCTCAACCCTAACCCTAAACCTTGTCCCTAAACCCTAATGCCTCAACCCTCAACCCTAATCTGTCATCCGTCATCCCTCAACTCTAATCCCTCATTCCTAAATCCTAAACACTATCCCTATTCCTAGACCCTCAACAGGCTCGATACTATACCTTAAACCCTAATCCCTCTACCCTCGACACTCTTATTTAACCCTAATCCCTTGACCATTAACCCTATCCCTCAACCTCAACCCTCAACCCTCAACCCTCAACTCTCAACATTAAACCCTAATTCATCAACCCTAAACCCTAATCCCTCAAACCTAAATCCTATCCCTAAACCATCAACCCTCAACACTATACCTTAAACCCTAATCCCTCAACCCTCAACCCTAAACCTTATCCCTAAACCCTAATCCCTCAACCCTCAACCCTAATCCATCATCCCTCAACTCTAATCCCTTATCCCTAAACCCTAAATGCTATCCCTATTCCTAAACCCTCAACAGACTCAATACTATACCTTAAACTCTAATCCCTTATCCCTAAACCCTCCAACCCTATCCCTAATCCTTATACCCTCAACACTCTACTTTAACCCTAATTCCTCGACCCTCAACCCTATCCCTAAACCCTTGACCCTCGAACCTCAAACCTCAACCCTCAACATCAAATGCTAATCCCTCAACCCTTAATTCTGATCCCTCGACCTTCAACCCTAACCCTAAACCCTAAAACCTCAACGTCAAATTCTAATCCCTCAACCCTAAACCCTATCCCTAAACCGTCAACACTATACCCTAAACCCTAATCCCTCAACCCTAAACCTTGTCCCTAAACCTTAATGCCTCAACCCTCAACCCTAATCTATCATCCGTCATCCCTCAACTCTAATCCCTCATTTCTAAATCCTAACCGCTATCCCTATTCCTAGACCCTCAACAGGCTCGATACTATACCTTAAACCCTAATCCCTCTACCCTCAACACTCTTATTTAACCCTAATCCCTTGACCATTAACCCTATCCCTCAACCTCAACCCTCAACCCTTAACCCTCAACTCTCAACATTAAACCCTAATTCATCAACCCTAAACCCTAATCCCTCAAACCTAAACCCTATCCCTAAACCATCAACCCTCAACACTATACCTTAAACCCTAATCCCTCAACCCTCAACCCTAAACCTTATCCCTAAACCCTAATCCCTCAACCCTCAACCCTAATCCATCATCTCTCAACTCTAATCCCTTATCCCTAAACCCTAAATGCTATCCCTATTCCTAAACCCTCAACAAACTCAATACTATACCTTAAACTCTAATCCCTTATCCCTAAACCCTCCAACCCTATCCCTAATCCTTACACCCTCCACACTCTACTTTAACCCTAATCCCTTTAACCTCAACCCTATCCCTAAACCCTTGACCCTCGAACCTCAACCCTCAACCCTCGACGTCAAACCCTATTCCCTCAACCCTTAACTCTAATCCCTCATCTCTCAACCTTAACCCTAAACCCTAAACCCTCAACCCTCAACATCAAATCCTAATCCCTCAACCCTAAACCCTATCCCTAAACCCTCAACACTATACCTTAAACCCTAATTCCTCTACCCTCAACCCTAAACCTTATCCCTAAACCCTAATCCCTCAACCCTCAACCCTAATCTGTCATCCCTCAACTCTAATCCCTCATCCCTAAACCGTAAATGCTATCCCTATTCCTACACCCTCAACAGAATTGATACTATACCTTAAACCCTAATCCCTTATCCCTAAACCCTCAAACCCTATCCCTAATCCTTATACCCTCCACACTCTACTTTAACCCTAATTCCTCGACCCTCAACCCTATCCCTAAACCCTTGACCCTCAAACCTCAATCCTCAACCCTCAATGTCAAACCCTAATCCCTCAACCCTTAACTCTGATCCCTCGACCCTCAACACTATACCTTAAACCCTAATCCCTATCCCTCAACCCTTAACCCTTAAAACTTAAACCCTATCCCTACACCCTCAACACTTGACACTATATCTTAAGCCTTAAACCCTCATCCCTAAAGCCTCAACCCTCAATCCTTAAACCTTCAACCCTAAACCCTATCCCTAATCCCTCTACCCTCGACACTCTAACCCTAACCTCGACATTAAATGCTAATCTGTCAACCCTAAACCCTAATCCTAAACCCTCAACCCTCAACCCTCAACACTATACCTTAAACCCTAATCCCTCAACCCTCAACCCTAAACCTTATCCCTAAACCCTAATCCCTCAACCCTCAACCCTAATCCATCATCCCTCAGCTATAATCCCTCATCCCTAATCCCTAAATGCTATCCCTATTCCTAAACCCTCAATAGACTCGATACTATACCTTAAACCCTAATCCCTTATCCCTAAACCCTCCAACCCTATCCCTAATCCTTACACCCTCCACACTCTACTTTAACCCTAATCCCTCGATCCTAAACCCTATCCCTAAACCCTTGACCCTTGAACCTCAACCCTCAACCCTCAATGTCAAACCCTAATCCCTCAACCCTTAACTTTGATCCCTCGACCCTCAACCCTATCCCTAAACCCTAAACCGTAATCTGTCATCCCTCATCCCTAAACCTTAAACACTATCCCTATTCCTAGACCCTCAACGGGCTCGATAGTATACCTTAAACGCTAATCGCTTATCCCTAAACCCTCCACTCTATCCCTCATCCCTTAACCATCATGATTAATAGCCTTGAATGTAAAAAAAATTGGGTGGGACATAACGCGAGCGCGTTATAACGCGCTCGCGTTATGTAAAACATGACAAAAGATGGACATGCGGGAAAGAAAAATGCAAGGCAAAACATAATGCGAGCGCATTATAACGCGCTCGCGTTATTTCATGCTTTGGGAATCCCAAGCCTTGGGCTTGGGATTTGCTTTGGATTTCCAACCCAAAGGCTTGGAGTGCCTTATGAACAGTCACAGACGTGTTTTTCTATATTCTTCAAATTTTCACATAATTTTGTTCGTGCTAACCCTCAACTTTGCACGTGTTTCAAGGTTGAACAAATCAAACACATGGGTAATGTTAGGCTTTCTCTTAGCTATTTGACGATGTGATTTTTTTCACATTTTAACAATGTTAAGCCTTTCATCTTTAATTTCTTTTGTTTGTGTGTCTATTTTTAGGCAAAAACCACTGTTTGGTCTTTTTTTCATTGTAAAGAAACTATTCATTCAAATTTTAAAAAAATTACATATTTAGAAACTAGACTCCATTCTACAAATATTAAAAAAATAAAAAAATGATTTTCAATTAGTTTTCAAAATTTATAGGGGTAGCACGGCCAAAATTCTATTTTTTAGGATGTGTCCACTTTAAAAATTAGTAAAAAATCGAATATTCATCAAAAAATTATTAGAAAAATCTGGCATAAACTACATGCTATTAGCTAATTTCTCACTAAAGCGATTTTAAAAATACCAAAAAAAAGTTGACCTTTTGAGGGAGCCACAAAACATGCTATGTTATGTTTTTTTGACAGAAACAACACCAATTTCTATGGCTCCCTCTTTTGAACCCCTTAATCTATGCCATTTTCAAAACAAAATAGTAGTTTAGAAAGTAGACTCGGAGCACTACGAACATTGTTTTGGTTGCATCTCCAAATTTTGAGTGTAACTATGCTCAATTTCTCATCCAAGGCCAGTATTTCCTGATTTCAGAAAAAAAGTGGCCACTTAAGACCCCTTTTTGGCCCCCCATCTTTTTGCACTTACCCCTCATATTGTATTGTATTTATCATAACTTAGTGTTACACATTATGAGTGACATGATAATGATAACTATCATTAATTCATGAAAATTCACACTTTATTAATACCAAAATGATAAATACTTGCTCATTGTTGTTCAACTGCTTCCTTGATGAAGAACTGAATCAATCACTTCTTTATTTTTGATCAACACAAGAGTGCTATCCTATCCATGTGAGCACTTGTACTGATGAAAGTTGCTTTTTGTCATAACCTTTTCATTGATTTCTTTGTTTGAAAGGCTACATGATGTGATTGTAATGCTATTCCTAAGGATCTTGAATGTATACAAAAGATAATGAGATAGTCAGTGATTGTAATCATAAAGAAGCATGATGTTTGACAAACCTAATATTCAATTCCACACATTATGAAGCTGTCTTGAATGAGTTCACTTCTCATATATGGTTATCATTTCATCATTTGAACTGATGGTCATGGATGGGCAATGAACATAAAGTTCATGCACTCAGTTGATGTGACACTCCTTCAACTGAATCCATTCCATTTGAGCATAATAAATAGGAATCTATATCCCATCCCCTCTAGAGATTTAGTGGCAGCATGTTGGGCTCAACCCTTGTAGGAGCCCACTTTGCACCATATGCTGAAATGTCTTCAAACCAGCAACATAACTTCTTTTATACTTGCACATGAAAGAAACATGTAAATTTAAAATAGTGACGCTCAATGATTGTTTCATTTCTTCAATCTCTCTTACCTATGGTGATTTGATATCTAATATAGTTCATCATAGGCAATATATTATGTTCCTATTGATAGGCATATAGGAAACTATACCCGAAGCTCTAACAATCCTTCTTGTCATGGTACAGGTTCATTCAAAGATCGGGAGTGAGGAGGATTCAACTGCAGTGTATTTCCTATGTTTGTACTAGTTCAGTTATTCCCACAGCTTGTATGGGACATTTGATCTTTCTTTCTTTCATTTAATGCAATGCCTACTCGGTTTGTATATATCTCATTTTTCAAAATGAATGAACATTGTAATGTGAAATGAAATAACTTCTATCTCTCATAAAAACTCTGTCAAGCAACGAATGATGAATTGAGTTTCTCTCTTCTATCATAACAAAAGCATGATAAAACCAAACCTTCTCTTTTCAAGCATCTTAAACTATGCAAAAAAGAACATAGCAGAAAATGTTAAGAATCTTTTATCTTAAAATGGAATAATTATTTTAGCTCTACCAATTTGAGCTGTAGGTGTAAAACTAGTGACAACTATTTCATGGCCTTGGTTTCCCTTGGTATCATGGGACTATACTATTCCTCACTATTCTATGGCATCTCTAGATATTATGATGATGATCTTTTGCATGTACAGTTATTAATGACTATATTCATGTGATTAGTATAGTCATTAATGATTGTACCTACATTGTATTTGGCTCCTTTTTCTCTGCTCATATAACTACTATGTACCTGTGGTCTACATCATTCACATTTTAGGACTATACCTTCACTTGCATTTTGCATAAGGAATCAACAACCATTAAATGCCTGTTCCATTAGCATGGTATCATGGCTGCCTTGTCATTATAGACTACTCTTTTTGATGTTATGACTATATTTTAACATGTATGTTGCATATCTGGAATGTACCTTTTATATTACTAAGAATAGGACAACATGCTTGGCTCAACCCTTTGGGGCGCAAAATTTACTCATGTTGTAATTTTCATATGTTATTACATCAACCTATTCCTGCACATTCAACAAACATGTTAGAATACAAAACATACCTTGATTTATAGGACATGATACTTCTCTTTCTTGATTTATCTTCTGATTTGGTATCCATTTATTCATTTTACTTTTCTTGTATATTTGTGATGACCGAACCTCTGAGTTTTGATGCTTCATAAAAGTAGATTATATATCTATTGTTATTGTATGTGAAAAAAATTAGAACCCCAAGGTCTAACACCATCTCTTATAGGTATTTCTAGAGCTTACTGGATGGAGGGAAATGAAGAAGCACCTGATAAACCTTGGGATTTGTTATTCATAGGCAATGATGGGTCCCTATTAGTTTCATATGCTCTTTTATTTCTTTAGATGTATAATTTAGTTTTATGTTACATCTTTTAGTCATTCCCATAGCTTGTGTGGGACACCCTAAAAGTTTCTTTGGAATATAATCAACAATTTCATACTATGTAATGACTTATGTGTTTTTTCTTTTATAAATCAATTACATAGAATGAAACAATTGAACTTTATTTGAAACATATGTTTATATCATAAAGAATTGACAGTTTGTAAATACCTCTTTTCTGAACTGCATTGTCTTGCACTAAATAAACAATAATAACATACTTGAAGCATAAACTGTTGAGATTAGTTTAGCTTCAAAACTTGATATCCTTTGAATGTCTGCTTTCTTAATGAAGCTTATTTTATTCATTTATATGCACTATGCAACAGCTCAACTCAAACTGTTACATGAGCCTGATAAATTAATACTAAAAATCCTTCATCAAGACAACCGATGTTGATTGGATTGCTCATGTATCAAAAATTTTCTTACCTCATTTTAGCAACTACTTGTTAAAGCCTTACTAAATTGAGTTGCAAGAAAAAATTTAGTAACATTTTTGGTGACCTCTTAGGGGTGTTTGCCTTCTAAACAAATAGGGCCAGTAACCTTCAATATCCATAGGGTATATGAGTCTTGTCTTGCCTGAAACACTTAGAAAACCATCTATAACCAGCTGCAAACAACAGCAAAACCAAATTGAAAGCAAACTACCATGGCTCTGAATAGGGCTAACTAACTATGCAATGACACTTTTTTGAAAATACAAAATTGAACTAAAAGAGATGTGCCAACAACACTTATTAACTAAAAAAATCTCTACTCTACTATGATACATCTGTAAACTTTTGATCTTTAGAAGCATTGCTTCAAGTTAATCCCATTCACAGGAATAGGTAACACCTCTCCATTTAGCTTTGAATGCTGAAAAGCATTATTTTGATTGCATTCAGTAATCACATAAGAGCCATCTCACATGGCATCAAACTTGGTATGCTTACCAGGTTTACTTTTAAGTTCATCCCACTTGAGAACAAGATCACCCTCGTTGAACACTCTCGAAACTACTTTCCTATCAAAGGTGCTTTTCATTTGGGTTTGATGAACCTCCAAATTTCTCAATGCTTCTTTCCTGATCTCCTTTAGTTCCATTAGTTGTGCAAGTATGATTTCCGTAGGCTCTTCCTCTAACATCTCTAGCTCTTTAATCAGACTTAGTGTAGGCAACACGACTGAAATAGGAACTCTAGCCTCTTTACCATAAGTAAGAACAAAAAGGAGAGTTACCTATAGCTCTTTTAAGAGTGATCCTATAAGCTCACAAGGCTAGCTTCAACTTGTCATTCCAAGTCCTTTGATTATCCTTGATTATCTTTTTGATAATTCTAATCAATTTCTTATTAGTAGATTCAACCTATCCATTTCCCTTAGGGTAATAATTGGATGATGTATTCAGGTATATGTTTTTTATTAGTTCAGCTAGAAAAGAGGGTCTAGATCCCTTTAACAAAATAGCGCCCCGAGCATCAGGCCATTAACGAGCCAAAAACAATAGATTAACAACACTATAACAACAGACCAAAAAAATAACTAATCAAAAACCACGAAAGCAACAATGATGACAAAGCAGTAGAAACAAGAAACTAAGGGCTATCAATCACCCCAAACTTAGCAAGGAACTCAAACATTTCCTAGTAATCACCCAAACTATTGATTACCACCTGCTTGACCTTATTGTCCAAATATTTAACCACATCAAAGATGGAAATAGCCTGGTGCAGAGCTTTAGCCGCAAACTCAGCCATAGTCCTCCACTTCTTCTGCAAGGTTTCCATTTTCCTCTGGAGGCACTGGAGGCACTGAATATCCTCCATATTCTTTTCACACAAGGCGCAATTTCCCTTCCTATTTTGATCAATAAAAGCCCTCACAGTGTCATGATCCATAGTCATCTTCACAGTGCCACCCATACCTTCAGAGCTGGATTCATTCATAGAAGTGAAATGATTGGTGCCTTTGACCTCATGGATAGATTCCATGGGGGTTTCATCCTTTCCTTCCTCCATAGTCTCCTCCACAAACTCAGAGTCTTTAGAAAATTCAACCCCTGTGGGTTCACCAGTGGCTTACCAGCGATCTGTTTGGACTGATGAATCCTCAGATTAATGCCTCTCCACCTTCACCACTGCCTAAAGGCTCTGAGCCAGGATCAAGCTCAACTATCTTCGTAGGAACATCCATAGTAGAAACAAATTTACCCTCCTTAGATTTTTTCTTTAGGGTAGTCTCCATTTCCTCCACCTCCACCCTATCTCTTTTGGCAGTCTTCTATTTAGTCATCGAGGTGGTATACTTATGCTTCTTGTTCCTAGCCGTAGCAGGGGTCCCAACAAGGTTATCTTCCCCAAAACAAGGGCCACCTTTAGAGATTTTAGGGGTCCCCATACAAACCTTCACTTTGCCTTTATCCCCAGGGGATGAGCTCGGCTGAGGGTCCTCAAGAATTTTGACTTTGATTTGTTCAGGTGGGTACAGAGCAAGGTGGAAATGATACAGACGCAGAATAAGGCCTTGGTGTATGGGGATAAGTGGGTGAATAGCATTCTTAGCCCTGAGTTCCCTAACAGACTTAATGGAGTTGTCCAATGAAGACAACAAAAAGAAAGGAAAGCTAATCTTAATTTTATTTCTGAAATGATTGAGAAGAGCAAAGTGGTAATGATAATATACCTAAAATCTTCCCTCTAGTGTGAAAATCTTCATTAACATTAGACAGATGTGTCCCCATGGCTCCGACAGCTTCTTCCTTTCAAACCCTCGATGGAGTTTCATAGGCTTCTCACCCTCATGAAAGAAAGGATTCGTGTGCTCTGGGTAAGAGACTCTGCTTCTCCTTGAATGCTTCTTACCTTTCGTAGGCAACCCAACGGCTTTCCCTATCACCTCTTCTGACACTTGAAAGTCGATAGCTCCATTTCTAACCTCTCTAGTTTCCTCATCCCATGACCTAGCAAACTATCATGAGAGATTTTCATCATGGTCCACTATTCCTTCCGAGAAGGTAACCACCTCCCCTTCCTATATAATATGCCACACGATTGGGTCTTTCTTAAATTCCTTCACCAAGCTAGGTTTAATTTTCACAATATCTCCTCCCATTTTTTTAGACTGTAATTTGTAGAAGCCACTGAATTGGATGTGTCCCAAATAGAAATACTTATAACCGGTGATCTTGAAATTAATAAGAAACCCGTTAAAATGGTAATTCCACTGTGAATGGGTAATTATGGCATTGTAATTATTGATGTGACATGCCACATCCTTGCCACCTAAATACATCTCCTTGGGGGGGATTTACCCGCCACCTCATGTGATGATAGGCGATGTCGGCCACTGGCTTTGCCCAACCATAATTAACCATTAAGATAGCAGTTGCATCCGTCCTCCAAATCCCTACCACCAATCCATGTGTCATCCCTTTTGGGTGGTAGGATCTAGCATCCAAATCTCCACCAATACCAATGTCCTTATGCCTATTAGCATGCCAATCAGACTTTCCCATCAACCTCCAAATAGTATGACCGATGGTGTCCATCCTAAGATCCACATAGTTCTCATTCCTTTGGCTCTTATTGGTTAAGGGTTGTCTACTATGCCACGACCTAGCCACAACACCACTTATAGTCTAGTTATCCTCTCCATCTAGCCTGTCAACCATATAGGTAATCGTGCGACTCTCTCTGAGCTTGGTAAAACTTTTTGACCACCAATGATGCACCACATTTGCTATCTCGCCAATAATTATATGAAAAATTGAATTGTTGGTCCCACCTTCCATGCAATCATCACCTTATTCAAAAAATCTGAAGAGAGAACTTTGGCCCCTCCACCATCCTAGCTACACTAGAGTGTAACTAAAAACACAAGCCACTTATACTTCATGGCTATTACCATATTTTATTATTAGAACATAAATCTCACGAGGCAAGCTGGATATGTTCCACCAACACCACCACCCTTCTTTGCCACTACCCATGTTAGCCAAGGCATCAACCACAACATTTCCTTCTCTGTAAATATTGGTACCTTATACTCCTCCAATCCATTAAGAAGTACCTTAGTGTCACCCATAATATCCTCCAAATTCCACCCGATCTGGGATAGATCTGGTCCAACATTAACAATTAACTGAGTATCACCTTCAATATCCAGTCATTTGATATTTATGGAGATAGCAAGATTAATTCCCCAGAGCATAGCCGTAGCCTCTGCTTCATTATTGCTCTTCATACCAATGCCCCCTGAGAAGGCAACAACACACTATTGTGTCTATTTGTATAATGCCTCCACCACTTCCTCCACCTGGGTTTCCCTTTGCCAAACCATTAAAGTTGAGCTTAAACCACCCTTGCTATGGTAAAGCCCATTTGGTTTTCACTATGGCTAACCTTCTCGAGTTGTCCACCTAGCAAGAGTTAGGGTCAATGTTCCAATTTTTTAAAATGCTCTATTCTTCTCTCCCCGAGGGGCTATCTTAAGCTTTAAATTGGCAAGAATTAATGTTTTTTGTCAGCAATTTCAAGAAACATTAAAAAAATTCCAAAGGAGTTCTATTATTTTCTCTAAAGATTCTGTTGTTACGTTCCTTTCACAAACTCTAGACTAGATGGGGGAGATTTGATTCTAGAGTTCTTTAGAGATCAGTAACACTAGGCTAAAATGGGGCTTCCATTCCCCAACCACCACCTCAATGTTACCATTCAAGGAGTAGTTTATGTTCAGCTTTTGGAGGGTTGAACCCTAGACCTCCAAGGAAAAACTATAGTGAAGAAAGAGATGAGCCGACGATTCCTCCTCCGAACCACAAAGGATGCATCTGGTTGGCATTTGAAATCATCTTTTGTTCAAGTTATCTAGAGTCAGGACTTTATTATGCATCTGGGTCCACCAAAAGAAGTTAATCCTAGGAAGAAGTTTAGGGATCCAGATTTTTTGTCCACACTCCATCCTCTCCTGGGTATAATAGTAGTCTATAGGTGCTTTTGACCATAAGCAAGCCATTTTTATCCTTATCCCAAACCATCTTATCTATCTTAGGAAAGAGAGAGGGTCTATAGTCTTTGATATCTCTTTGGAGTTGAGAAACCACCTTCATCTCACAGCCATTTTCAACATAAGTAGAAACCATCTTCCAAGCTCAAAGGCCCCCATGGGTCCTTATGTAGTCAACAAATTTGGATCCAAGGGGCTCATAGACCCTGCCCACAACCCTTCCATACTCCATATCAATCAGAGGTTTATCCTTCAACCATCTATCCTTCCAAAAATCAACCTCACTACTATCACCAATCCACCATCTTAAACCCTATCGAAGAAGATCCTAAGTTTTGAGAGTCCCATTCCATATAACCGAGCCTTTGGGAAGACTTACCTCCAAAAGAAATCTTCTGCCCTATCATATAGTGAGATACTTGGCCATCATGATTTCCCCCTAGTCAGAGTTACCTTAAATAAGATTCCACCCAATCTAAGACAAGAGAGCCCTGTTCATCAAATGAATTCTTCTGAACCCCAATTCCCCTTGCCATCTAGGGGTACAAACTTTCTCCCAGCGCACAAGAGCAATTCTTTTTTTCTCTTCTACCCCAGCCCAAAGAAACCTTTTTTGAATCTATTCAATCTTGTCAGCCACATTCTTGGGGATTTTAAAGGGACTTAACACATAATTGGACATCCCTCGAAGAGACACCTTAAGAAGTTGAAATTTCCTTGCATGACTCAAGAGGGCACTTGTTGATGATTATTTTTACACATTCACAACAAAAGTTAAAATTCACAAAAATGAACCTAACTGTCTTGAAAGATATGAAGAAATCAATGAAGATTACTGAATCCCAAGTTTCTGTATGGTTAGGTCTTGACCTTGTGGACAATTCAGTAGGTCAATGTGAAGCTGTAATATGCAAGGGGCCTTACTTGATTTAAGGTTTTTTGATGATTTACTGGACTCAAATTATGCAAAATATCACAAATATCAACATTTTATTCATTCTTTTGCAAAGATTTGTTACTGTATCACAAAGCTTTATATGACTTATATTAACACAAGCTTTTCTTTTCAAATATTATGAAAACTATCCGATATGAACTCAGTTGTTCATGTTTCCTTCAAATATCAGACAATCTCCTTTAAATCTCTGCGTTTAAGCTAAGTATTTCAAATGTTTGGGAAAAGTTAGAAAAATCTAAATTAAACTTCATTCTGCTACAGGATCTAAATGCTCTATTATTCACGTTGTAAGTAATAAAACCAACTTGATTAAATCCACAGACTAAACCTTTAAATGTAAGCCCTGAGTATTTTCATGAACATACATTCAAGATTGCAAGCTTTAAGAGATATTATTTCAAATACAAAGAAGAGCCAGAAGACACTCTAAATATAGATGTAGAATTCTAGATTCATTTATATTCAAGGTAAACAGTGATATATGATTTACAATGTATAAATGATTCTTAGCTTCATTAATCAGCTTCACAGAAAACTTACAACGCTTTACAGATACAGTAAGGAAGCTAGATGTTCCACACATTCCTTATTGCAGACACAGGGACCTCCTTCTACTCTAAACTAAAATGCTCTTCTAAAACTATTAATTACAACTTCCAACTCTGTTCTATAAATCCCTATGTAAGTATTACAAAGTAAAGGGGCTTAATATATAGATTTGATTATCCCCAATACGGCCCCAAAACCCTAGTCAATCAATGGTCCACACTTCAAGTACAACATCAATTGGTGGAAAACAAATCCCACCAAAAAAATCCCTAAGCAACATACATATATTGAGCATACAGATGCCCTTTGGAAACCCTAATAGCCATCAAAATATCTTTTGTTGCTCCTTTAATAATGCTTCTTTCCACATACATTTTTCTTCTCATTGAAAGCCTTTACTCCTCTCGCTTCTTTTGTGATCTGATCCACCCTTTGTGATGTCATTACCATTAAAGCTCCTCCTTCCATATATCTACAAACCTGCCAATAGACACAAAAATAGATTATAAAAAATTCACGTCACTTTTGCCAATTTATACCTCGTCAGAATGTTAGATTGGCATTAATTATAGTAATTAATGCGCCACAAGCTTGGCCTTCTACTGCAATGTTTCTACATTTTTAAACTTTTTTGCCGTTAGTTTAATTCTGCATACATACCCTTTTTCTTGCATGTTTTCCTATATGTTCTGCTTGTATGTTTTAAACATACAAGCACTTTATGCAAGAAATCAAACTCAAATTCCCTTCCCTTTTCCACTTTTTTGTATATCCTTGTACCTTTTGCTTTGTATATCGCGCTTTTTATATTTTCTTATATGAGCGCATATACAACAACATATACAAACCCTCTTTTACCCTTTATCTCCCGCGATGCCTTTATTTCTTTTGTATATCGGGATTTGTATATCTTCATCATCAGAGTAACTCACTTTGTCAGGGTGATCTAAAAAACTCACTCCGATCACACATATCTACCCGACACAAATTTTTTATCGGTGAGAGTACAAGTGATTCCTGTCGAAATGTACTTATCGCTGAGAGGCATAAGATTGGTATGATCTAAAAAATTTTCTCCAGTAAGTTTACTCACACCGATGAGTGGTGGAGCCCACATTACTTCCCCCTTATATCTCCGTGATACAACAATACTTCTATCAAAACTATACAAGCCTAGATACATACAAAAATTTGCCTGTATCACCTTTTCGGACTTATCCTTTCCATAAACCATAGTTTACTTACTTTCGGTTCTGCAACATGCATAAAGTGCAATGCATCTTTTAATATACGTTAAGTAGTGATGCATCATTTATATCAGATTTTAATCTTTCTCATTTCCACATTGTATGTATATTAAAATGTATGTCTTCAAAACATACATACAAAGAGTGAAACATAAAATAATAAAACCAACTTTAATACTTTTTCGAATCCATGGCATGTATATCAAGTGCAATGCATCTTTTAATATATGTTAAGTCATGATGCATCACCTTAACCAAATTTTAAACTTTCCTGAATTTCGCATTGTATGTATATTAAAATGTATGTCTCTGAAACATACATGCAAAGAGAGAAACATACAACAATAAAATCCTATTTCATGATCCTTTTGGTTCCGCGGCATGTATGTAGCTTTTCATATTTACTTTGTATGTTTTTCTTTTTCCAAACATACATACATAAAATACATCCGACGGATTCAACCGATTATGCATTGAAACCTTGAACTATTTCAGGCCCAACTTGTATGTAAGAATAAAGTGTTATCGAAATGCATATAAGTAAAATGACTTAGAAAACTCGACAACCCATTTTTATGACTTATACAATGACCCGATATACAAGCAGCTTTGTATATGCAACATACAAACCCTCCCATTGTACATTTTACCAAAACACTCATATCTTGCAAAATACTGGAAATTTTCACATGGTTCAAAAAGCAATCCCCACTAATTTTTGACAAGGAATTCACCCATATTCATCTCTGGTACTTAATGCTATTTTTTATTTTTTTTCAACAAGGTTTGTAACTTTCACTCTCTTTTTCCCTTTTACCACCCAACAGACCCACACACAAAAGCAAAAGCCACAGCCACAGAAGGGGTCATCATTTTGCTAAGGAGTAAAATGGGGCATGTTGTGAGCATCACAACAACTGGCAACCAAACAAAACAATTAAATTAAAACCATTGAAGAAAACTAAATGAAATAAATTCATAACTTCCAACTATCTTTTCTACAAATCATTATCTAACTTGAGACTTAATGTATTCAATAAGGTGCATGAATCTTCCTTTTAGTTTAAGTGGGTGCACATGATTAATAAGCCTCATCTTGAAAATTAGTTGAACAAACCAGTGACTAATATTATCCTACATAGTTGATGTCATTCCCTCATAGCCAACCGGATAGAGCCTTGCTTCCAGCAGGTGTCCATAGCCCTGACAAGGTTATCGTTACGATTCTCCTAAGTAGAACCCCACTGTCAACAAGCGTCTATAGCCCCGGTAGAGTTACCTAGATGGCTTAATCTAGATTTTCAATAAAATCCATTTTATTATTTTATATTTTTTTCATATTTGATAGAGATTTCATAAGATATTACAGTTGTAACTTCATGATGCAAGGACTAATCACTTGCTGAAATTAAGCTAAGAATTGTAAAGGTAGCAAGGATGACCTTTGATTTTTCACCTAATATCTACACTAGTATGTTCAACAAACCCAAGGATTTTAGGTGTGTCATTGTGAGAAACTTCCCTTGAATACTCAACCCACAGTTATTGAATACAAAATTTCACAAGTCAAACAACTTTCTACATTCATGACAGTCACAACAAGTTATGCATAAATTTCAAATAATTAACCTGAACATTCTAAATTTTCTATTGTTTTCAGTGGTTGTCAGTCTGCTCCTGCATACTCTAAATCAAATATAGACCCTAGTACATAGGAAAACAACAAAGCAAACAAAACAAATGGACTATACAAACAACCAACAAAACGAAAACAAAAAACACAAAAAAAAACAACCTAAAACTGTACATTATTTACATTATGATACACAAAAACTAACAGCACTCACCTCAAGCCTGAAAGTAATGTTTCAAATGTTAGCCATTAACTGGTAATCACACATCTTCCCCAGTCAAGGTCTTGAGCCTGAAAGTATTGTCTCTAATTATTTCAGCGACCTGTAATTGACCTAACCATAATTTGTCAAATTTTTCATGATTTCCTCTCTTTTCATGTGCTTTATCCCAGCACAAAACTATGTCTGATATCCTAAACGTTTTGACTCTTACTCTTTTATCAAACCATCTTTTGACTATTGCTTGATGTTTGGCGAATTTCTCAATGGCTTGATCTCTTTTCTCATCTAATTGTAACATTTGTATTATTCTGGCCTCTCTATGATCATCAAAGCCTAAATATTCATTAGCAAACTTCCATACTGGTATTCTTAAATTCACTGGAAGTATGGGATCAGTCCCATAAACTAAGTGATAAGGTGCATTACCTAAGGCTGACTTAACCTTAGTCCTATCTACCCACAGTGCATATTTCAACAATGTGTTCCACTCTCTAGGATTCTTTTCAGTTAGCTTTTTGATTATATCCAATAAAATTTTGTTTGTAGACTTAGCTAACCCATTCCTCTAAGGATAATAATTTGAAGAAAACTTTAAAACTATTCCATATTCAAATGCCCATTTAGAAAATTTTAGAGAAGAAAAAGCAGGGCCATTATCACATACCAACGAATAGGAAGCTCCAAATCTGGTTATGATGTTTTCTTCAAGGAACTTGATAACTACCTCAGTAGTAGAGAACTTGCAACTTATGGCTTCAGTCCACCTTGTATAGTAGTCAGTTACTGCCAGTATAAACTTATTTCCTACAAATGATGGAGGATTTATGACCCTAATGAAATCTAAGCCCCATTGTGCAAATGGTCTAGACTCAATTACTAGTTGTAATGGATTAGCCTGCTTCCTTCCTTTATCTGCTATAGTTTGACAGGTGTGACAACTTCTAATGTGACTCTTTATATCTTTGAACATTATAGGCCAGTAGTATCTTGCTCTCAATATCTTATGCGTCATAGCTAAATGGGAACCATGAGCAATTCTGTACTTGTCATGTAATTCTGACAACACCTTATCTGCTTCAACTCTATTTAAACATTATTAAGTATATTCCTTCATGGTTCTTCCTGAATAGAAGACCTCCTTGTACCATGTACTTCTGTGCTTTGATCTTTAAAGCTCACCTCTAAGAAGATTTCATCTTACTTGGATATTTCCCTAATATCAGAAAAGTGTTCAAATCATCATACCACCCTGATGCATCATTAGTATTCAACACATATTGTTGTTTCACCAAATTGGGATCTGTGTTTGCTATGGTGTGTACTAATGCTTGTTGCCTGACCAACTTCATTGGGATAATTTCCATATCAAACTCTTGCAATGTTGTAATGCATTTGGCTCTTTTCTCTCCAGGCTCATTCTCCATCAGCAGCATCTTCATGGCTGCATCTGGCACTATGGCTCTAACCTAACTGCGTAAGATATAATGTCTAAACTTTTTGACTGTTCTTACTAATGCAAATGCCTATTTTTCTGTATCAAGATATTTCAGTTGTGCATCCTTCAAAGGTGCACTCATAAAAGCTATGGGTTTTTCTGTGTTGTCTTCTCCCTTTTGTGTCAAAGCAGCTGCAACTAAATGTGAAGATGCAAAAGAATAAATGTAAAATGGCTTTGTATCATCTGGACTTGTCAACACAGGAGCATTAGAAATGACCTCCTTAATATATTCAAATGTAGCTTTAGCTACTGGTGTCCATTCTATCTTTGCATCCTTCTTTAGCATGGCGTTCAATGGTTGCACAATTTCTGCAAACCCTGTAATAAACTTCCTGACAAAATTAATCTTACCAAAAAATGACTTTAGTTCTTTCTTACTGTTTGGTAATTGTAATTTCTTTATTCCTTCTATTCTATCAAGATCAATAGATATCCCATTTTTAGAAATGACATGTCCTAATAATTTTCCTTCAGTTACGCCAAATGAACATTTCTTTGGGTTAAGGGAAATCCCGTACCTTTCACATCTTTTAAGTATTTTTCTCAGATCTTCAGCATGAGTGGATGCATCTTTAGAGTAAACAGTTAAATCATCCATATAAACAACAATGCACTTACCTGACAATCCACGGAATGCAATGTCCATGACTCACTGAAAAGTGGCACCTGCATTGATTAGACCAAAAGGCATTCTTCTGTATGCATAATTTCCCCATTTACAAGTACAAAGTGGTCTTCAATCTATCCTCTTTATCTATTAAGACCTAGTTATATCCTGAGAATCCATCTAAGAAAGACATCATTTTAGCCCCATTCACTGCTTGCAACACTTCATCTATTGGAGGCAGGGGATAATTGCACACAACCTAATGTCTCCACTTTTCTTTCTCACAGGTGCTAAATTAGCTACCTAGGCTAAATGTCTGATTGGGAAAACTTTTTTGACAGACAACAATTTTTTCACTTCTTCGAAGATTAAAGGCTCTAAAATAGCATTCACAGGCCTTTGCTTCTGCCTAAATGGTTTAACATCTGGTTTCAGGGGTATCACATGAGTTATGATTGACGTATCATATGTTTTCAAATCTTCATACGTCCATGCTATGACATGTTTGTACTCTTTCAGAACATCCACAATTTCTTTTCTCAACTCTTTAGAGCAAGCCTTTCCAATAAGTACATTTTGTGGGCTCTACTCTATTCCAAGGTTATATGGATCACACTTACCTCCCTCAGTTTTAGGCAAATCCTTCTGTCTTACTACTCCATCAAAGTCAAAAATCCATTCTAACTCGATCACTCCCTTAGGTAAGAAATTGCTTTTTAGGTTGATTATGTCTTCTTCATCCCAAGACACATCAGGCCTTTCCTGTTCATCAATAATTTGAGCTTCAAAGACCTCATTACAAGTTAGAAAATCCACAATTTGTTGATCCCCTCCAAATACCTGAAAATGAGTAACATTATTTGGTATGCTAGGAACATTTACTAGTTCAACAACAAATCTTTTTAAACCTGACAATGTTAAGGGTTCTAAAGTGCTAGCAGCAACTACTAATGCATCTAGTCTATGGCTCAATTCTCTAGGAATATACATTCTATGTTGAAAGCATCAAATGAATCTATCAAATCCGACACCCTATGCCTGTAACAAACCATCTTTTTGTAGTTGCATGCATACAATTTCCTTACTTAGCTAACCACTAACTCAGAATCTGAAAATACCCTGATCATTTTTACCCTTTTCTTAATAGCCATAATAAGTCCATAAATCAAAGCTTCATATTCTGCAACATTGTTAGTATAAGAAAATTGTAGCCTATATGCTGCTAAATATGACTTACCATGAGGATCTATAAGCTCCACACCTGCACCTGCAACCTGTTTAGATTTAGATCCATCACATTTCAATGTCCACATGCCATCATTATTCTTTTGAACCTTTACTTTGGTATGTTTTTCCTTTTCTATCTTGTTCATTCATAGGCAATTCATTTTGACCTACTTGCATATTTATACTTTTAGTTTGTAAATCAGAATGACAAATACTCTTGTCCTTTGTTTCTTCTTTTAAATCTGGGTTCAACACCTCTATGTTATTTTGAAAGTATTTCTCTAGTTGATTAGGACTAACCTTTCCTTGTAGTCCTACTCCCTTTGTGCATTTTGTGTATTGATATTCAATGATGTCTCTGCACATTCCACAATTTTCTTCAGAATGAGGTTTATCATGAACTCTACACATGTTTTTATACAATTTGCATTGAACTAGGATATTTTGTTCCATGCACTTTTCCATTTCTTGTCTGATGACCTGACCGAAACTATTTATTGCATTGCTTTCTTCATCAAAAGAATTTCCATTAGACTCAATGAACAATACTATTTCCTTACTGACATATTTTTCTCTAAAATTTAACATCAAGATTTCTTCAATTTGTACTCCCTTGTCAGTGATTCTATAAACACCAGGTTCAACAGAAGCATACAATATCTCATTAGTCCTATTGTATTCTATAATCATGTGTTTCATCCTAGGTTCAGCTTCTATCCTTATTTAATTTGGAACACCTCTCCAAGGTAACCACATATGTGAAAAATCAATGGCTATATATCTATTCAATGTTTTAGACTAGTCTCTACTCAACAACATCCCATAATTCACAGGTATATCTACTACCTGAATGTCAATAAACTGACTTACCCTAGGATCTGAGGCTAATTGTATTTGAATATGTATCAGTTTTCCTATCACATTAACCTTAGTTTTATCCAACTATGTGACAACCTTAGCAGATTTAGTAGGAGTCAGCCCTAAAGTTTTGCATATTCCTAAAGGCATTACATTAGCTGATGCACTAGAATCTACCATGCAATTATGTATGTTCTTTCAACACATTCTAATGGTTAAAAAGAAAGGAGGAGCATCCTTCTTATCTGCATACATTACCACATTAGTGTTGGAAGGCTGCTTAATTTTCTTACCCTTTTCTTTGGGTTGTGAATCTCTACTCGCAACACTCACATTAGCAGAAACCTCACCTATCCCAGATGTATCCAAGGATTTTATGAAAGCATTTCTGACCCTTGGACTTTTCAATAATTCACACAAAGGTATACTGACCTTAATTTTCTTTATCTCTTCAGATAAATAACTCATCAACCTCATTGTTTCTACTGTCTCTGTATTACTTGTTTGGACCTTTTGTGCTACTGTTCCATTATTTGCATGATGATTAGCCTTTAGTATAGTAGGATTATTAGTAGCATTCTGATATGGGGGAGTATTGAAATTGTTAGGAGGACTAGAAGTAGTGAAGGGAATTCCTGGCCTAGTGTTATTTCTCAAATTGTAGGTGTAGTTTTTGTTTGACTATTGAAAAGCCTGTACCTCTTTTGTTTCATATAACACTTCATTTTCAGTTTCAAAGGGAAACTAAAATGCATTTAGTACAAAGGCTGATTCAGGATATAGGTTCTCACAAAAATAAGGTTCATCCTCTAACAATTGATCCTCTTCTTCTCCAATTGCAGAGGTAAAAGTCTCTAAGACTAAAGCAGTCTCATATCCTGAGGGCACTACTTCATTACCTTTGGGAATGAGAAACTCAGAAGTGGGAGCTTGTACATCTACATTGAAAATACTGGCTTCTAAATGGAACTGAGGGCAATCTAGTTCAGCATGGGTATTCGTATTATTAAATCTGCACCAATTCGTCAATGTTGTATTAGCCATTTGAATTCCAGTTGTTTGTTTTGTATCCTGATTATCTAAATTCTCAAATGGAGAAGCTAGAGTGCCATTATTTGGCCCTGTGTTCCATGTCTTAGGTGGCCTTGGCTGATTTTGATTCCTATTGTTGTTACCCCAGGCTCTATTATCTACCATAGGTCCTCTATTTTGCATTGGTTGTCCTGGATTATGATTTTGGTTCTAATTGTAATTCTAGTTTTGATTTGAGCTTTGACCCTAGTTATAATTCGAATTATGATTCTAGTTATAGTTTGGGTTGTAGTTCTGACTATAGCTTTGGTTATGGTTTTGACTGTATCCTTGGTTGTTTCTACCATAGAGATTCTCATTTCTTAGTTGTGTCATTTTAGTAGTCAATTTTCTCAAGTGTACGGTAATTTCTTTGATTTCTTCTCTTTCCTCTTGTTCCTTTACCACAAATGTATTCTGAGGAGGTTGGAAGAAAGATTGACCATTACTCTAATTATTATTAGCAGTGTTACTAGTATAAGGGGCTATGGCTTGGATTGGGGTAGGATTATACACAGGTGTGTATGTAGGAACTGGATTCAATAATGGAGTGTTATGTGTAGGGACTCCATTCCAAGGTTGTGCTTGATTTTTTATCCCAAGATTTCCTCCATTAAGAAATGGATTATAAGTTGTTTTTCTCGTCTCCCAGTTTACAGAGGTTGCCTCCTTATAAGCCTTGGATATTGTATCTATATCAACTTTTCTTTTGACAAACATAGCAGTTAGTGGATCTAAGGCAACATAATACATGGCTAACAATGTATCTGTATTTACTATGTAAGGAGCTACCAACCTAGAATAGGCCTTTTGAAACCTGTCATTAAAATTGTCAATCAGCTCTCCTTCACCTCTTTTAATTACAACCAATTTATGATATAAGATGGAAGGATCTATTGGTCCTCTAAATCTAGACAAAAATGTTTCTTCTATAAATGCCTGAGAAGAAATATAACCATTGGGCAAGTTAACATACCAGTTAGAAGCCTGTTCATTGAAGGTGTAAGGAAACAATCTACACACAACATCCTCATATTGTAACCTAGCCCTAAAACATGCCTCCTTAAATATCCTAATGTGATCTTCTGGATCCTGATGCAACTGGTATTTAGGACATATCTTTTTAGGATTCTTTGGCATCTCATGATAATCAGTGAACTGTATGGGAGAGTTGACATTAAAATAAGCCATTGCAGGTACTTGTGCTTGACCTAGACCTTGGGGAATACCTAGATTTCCTGGTGGAATAGGATTCCTTGGAGGACTAGGACCTCTAGGAGGACCTGAACCAAGATTTAAAGATCTAAATGAAGAACTGTCAGGACTCACAATTTTATGGATACTAAAAGGTGATCTAGGAGGCATTCCAGATGAACCTCCTACATGTTATATTCTGGGATTCCAAATCAAAGGACTCTTACTTTGCCTTTTATCAAGTAATTGCACAAATATATCTTTTGAACTGGATCTAGACCTAGCCACTCTGTTACTGTTATGAGCCAGCTTTACTTAGAACAAACCCTAACTCCAATCAGGTTCTCCTTCTAGCACCAAAAATTGTTGATGATTATTTTTACACATTCACAACAAAAGTTAAAATTCACAAAAATGAACCTAACTATCTTGAAAGATATGAAGAAATCAATGAAGATTACTTAATCCCAAGTTTCTGTATGGTCAGGTCTTGACCTTGTGGACAATTTAGTAGGTTAATGTGAAGCTATAATATGCGAGGGGCCTTACTTGATTTAAGGTTTTTTGATGATTTACTGGACTCAAATTATGCAAAATATCACAAATATCAACATTTTATTCATTCTTTTGCAAAGATTTGTTACTGTATCACAAAGATTTATATGACTTATATTAACACAAGATTTTATTTTCAAATATTATGAAAACTATCCGATATTAACTTAGTTGTTCATGTTTCCTTCAAATATTAGACAATCTCCTTTAAATCTCTACATAATGTTTAGAAAAAGTTAGAGAAATCTAAATTAAACTTCATTCTGCTACAAGATCTAAATGCTCTGTTATTCATGTTGTAAGCAGTACAACAAACTTGATTAAATCCATAGACTAAACCTTTAAATGTAAGCCCCGAGTATTTTCATGAACATACATTCAAGATTGAAAGCTTTAAGAGATATTATTTCAAATGCAAAGAAGAGTCAGAAGACACTGTGAATATAGACGTAGAATTTTGGATTCATTTATATTCAACATAAACAGTCATATATGATTTACAATGTATGAATGACTCAAAGCTTCATTAATCAGCTTCATAGAAAACATACAATGCTTTATAGATGCAATAAGGAAGCTAGATGTTCCACACATTCCTTATTGCAGACATAGGTGACCTCCTTCTACTCTAAACTAAAATGCTCTTCTAAAACTGTTAATTACAACTTCTAGCTATGTTCTATAAATCCCTGTGTAAGTATTACAAAGTAAAGGGGCTTAATATATAGATTTGATTATCCCTAATATGGCCCCAAAACCCTAGTCAATCAACGGTCCACACTTCAAGTGCAGCATCAATCGATGGAAAACAAATCCTGCCAAAAAAATCCCTGAGCAACATACCCATACTGAGCGTAAGGATGTCCTTTGGAAACCTTAACAGCCACCAAAATATCTTATGTTGCTCCTTTAATAACGCTTCTTTCCACCTGCATTTTTCTTCTCATTGAAAGCCTTTACTCCTCTCGCTTCTTTTGTGATCCAATCCACCCTTTGTGATGTCATCACCATTAAAACTTCTCCTTCATATATCTGTAAACCTGTCAACAGACTCAAAAATAGATTATAAAAAATTCACGTCGATTTCGTGAATTTATACCTCATTAGAATGTTAGATTGGCATTAATTATAGTAATTAATGCACCACAAGCTCGGCATTCTACTACAATGTTTCTGCATTTTTAAATTTTTTTGCCGTTAGTTTAATTCTGCATACATACCCTTTTTCTTGCATGTTTTCTTGTACATGTTCTGCTTGTATGTTTTAAACATACAAGTGCTTTATGCAAGAAATCAAACTCAAATTCCCTCCCCTTTTCTGCTTTTCCATACATCCTTGTACCTTTTGCTTTGTATATTGTGCTTTGTATATTTTCTTGTATGAGCGCATATACAACAACATATACAAACCCTCTTTTACCCTTTATCTCCCGTAATGCTTTTATTTCTTTTGTATATCAGGCTTTGTATATCTTCATCATCGGAGTAACTCACTTAGTCAGGGCAATCTAAAAAACTCACTTAGTCAGGGCAATCTAAAAAACTCACTCCGATCACACATATTTGCTTGATACAAATTGTAGACACCCAAATTTGTGTATGTCTTACAACACCTTGTTAAAACGTTATCCTAGACATCTTGTAGCATTTTGTCCTAATTTCCCTTATCCATTAAGCTAATTAATTAAATAAATTTTATTTATTTAATTAAAATGCTATTTAATCCCATCCTCATCCTACTTAGCCAATTAATTAAATAAATTTTATTTATTTAATTAATTTCACATGCATAATCCCATTTATCCTATCCTCATCCCAATTAATTAAATAAATTTTATTTATTTAATTAATTTCCACATCACATCCTATTCATTTATCCTATTAATTAGATAAATTTTATTTATTTAATTAATATCCAACTCATATCACAACAATATTTTATTTGAATTAAGTCCTCATCTTTTAGCACATTCCAACACTTGTCCAGTCAATCATGTGTTGTAATACAACTTTCATTCATATCTTTCACATGCAAAACTAATGGGACCTAATTTTAGTATTTATCTACACAAGCACACCTAAGCCTTATCCTCCTTTGCCACATGTCAATTGACTACAATTTCTTAATGTGCAAGATAACCTAACTTAATCCTATCCATCAATTTCATCTAAAGCCCTAATTGATCCTAGCCATCAATTTGAATCAAGCCAATTCTATAAATCAACCCCCTCATAAGCCATTAGCATGCATTGAGCCTCAAGTACCCTTATTCTACCAGATTTTCTATAATGCATTGATCCTCAAGTATCCACATGCTGTTGAAATATAATTAGAGCCTTTGCATCCTTATCAATGTTATGCTGCAAAAGTGAGCATCCAACATTCTTCCAACAATAATCCTTCAAAATTTTGCATACTCATGCGAGGTGGAGAAGAGCAATGGAGATAAATCGAGCATAGCATGGAGATTGGTTTGCATTTACATTTGTTATTTTAATTTTTATGTTGTCTTGTGCTTCATTGTGCATTGCTAGAGTTTTTATCATTGTTGTTTATTCATTTGCCCTAATTTGCAATTTTACCCTAACTACATTTGGCACACCCGGTGGGACTCACCCTCTTTTTGCAGGTTTATACACTTTGATTTGTAGATTGAAGATATTTTATATTGCTGATTTTTTTTATTTAGGACCAGATATGTTGCAAAGAGTTTTTTGTTTTACACAGGTCCTATAAAAAGAAGATCTTAGATTCGTTGGAAAGAGAACTTCGAGAGCTTTCTGAAAAGTGGTTACATTAAAAATTTGGCTCAGTATTCAAAGAGTTATGACGATTTGAAGTTGACCCTGCGATTCTAATTTTTCAGAAATTTTTGACGCGCAACTTTTTGCTGATTTTTTTTTATTTATGAACAGATCTGTTGCAGAGGGTTTTTTGTTTTACATAGGTCCTGGAAAAAAGAGATCCTAGATTCGTTGGAAAGATGACTTTGAGAGCTTTCCGAAAAGTGGTTACATTAAAGATTTGGCTTAGTATTCAAAAAGTTATGACGATTTGAAGTTGACCCTACGATTCTAATTTTTCAGAAATTTTTGACGCGTGACATTTTGCTGATTTTTTAATTTATGACTAGATCTGTTGCAGAGGGTTTTTTGTTTTACACAGGTCCTGGAAAAAAAAGATCTTATATTTGTTGGAAAGAGGACTTCGAGAGCTTTCCAAAAAGTGGTTACATTAAAGATTTGGCTCAGTATTCAAAGAGTTATGGCGATTTGAAGTTGACTCTGCGATTCTAATTTTTCAGAAATTTTTGACGCGTGACTTTTAGAAAAAAAATCATATCTTCCAATCTAGCGAACCAAATCATATTTTATTTTTTGCAGGTGGTTAGAA
This sequence comes from Cunninghamia lanceolata, assembly GCA_027924645.1. Lineage (NCBI taxonomy): Eukaryota > Viridiplantae > Streptophyta > Pinopsida > Cupressales > Cupressaceae > Cunninghamia > Cunninghamia lanceolata. Next base: position 4,015,755 of record BSBN01000892.1, read on the forward strand.
ATATTTAAATCCATTTTTCTATATCATTATTTTTCAAATCTATGGTACAAATAGTTTTTTTGTCAAAAAATAATTATTTTCAAACCCTAGTTTATGATAATAGCTTCTTCTATGCAAGTTTACTTGTTTTTTTTAGAATTGGTGACTTGTAAGGGCATCTAAAGAGCTGGAGCAACATTTGGATCAATCATAATAGCAACTTGGAAAGCAATTTTTATGAGGTGCACTCATTCTAATCTCTCATCTCTAATCATTATTTGATCACACATTTGGATTTTGGGCATAAAACAAACAACTTGTTTGTCATCACACTTGGATTTGGGCTTTGAAATGAACATTTGTTTGCTATCACATATTGAAGTTGGGCTAAAATGAACAAGTGTCTTCCATCACATTTGAATTTGGGTCTAAAAAGAACAAGTGCTTGAACTGTTTATCAAACATTTCATTTCTAAAGGGGAATTAACTACTGCGAGTGTGAATCAAGTGACAACTCACTTGGTTTACTTTTGTAAACCCTATCTAGGAGGCCTGCTTGGAGACACACCACTCCAAGGGATGACCTCAATCGAGGCTGAATTGAAAGATACCCTCATTGGGAGTTAGAATCTTGTCACTCTTGGCTAAGCCCCAAAGAACTTTATACCTTTGGGAAGTGAAAGTGAAGGGTGGGTTACCCCTTTCTCCTGGCTATGTGGCAGGATTTCACTTTCAATTCTTAGTCAACTTGACTAGACATTAGGCTTGTTGATGTGTCTTCCATGTGTGCTTGCTTAATCATCACATTTCATTTTCAAAGTCAAAAAAAAAAAATTGCTTATGTGGCTTGTGTGAGTGATTCATGTGTGTATATGCATAATCATTTGTTTGAACATTGTCAAATCAAGCTATAAACACCAAACACATAAACAATTCATCCTACCTTTCATCCACATCATATCCTAATCATACCCAAATTAATTTTATTCTGAACATATCCTAGTCATATCCATACCCATTCCAAATCATCTCCACATCATCATCAACCTATTCCTAGTCAACACTTGTCAAGATGGTCGTAACTATGCAAGGGGGTTATCCCTCTAATCATGAGACAAATCACAAGCCTAAGGTAACAATTCAAGGGGTCTATCCCTTGAATCATGAGACAAATCTCAAGCCTAAGGTGACAATTCAAGGGGGTTATCCCTCTAATCATGAGACAAATCACAAGCCTAAGGTAACAATTCAAGGGGGCTATCCCTCGAATCATAAGATAAATCCCAAGCCTAAGGTGACAATTCAAGGGGGTTATCCCTCAAATCATGAGACAAATCCCAAACCTAAGGTGACAATTCAAGGGAGTTATCTTTATAATCATGAGACAAAACCTAAGCCTATAATCACAATTCAAGGAGGCTATCCTTCTAATTCAAATAATGAAATAAAACTAAAGCCTAAGGTCACAATTAGAGGAGCCCCTCTTCCTAATCCAAATCATGAGAAGAAACCAATCACAATTAAAGGTGATTATCTTCCTAATCCAAATCATGAGAAGAAACCAATCACAATTAAAGGTGGCTATCCTCCTAATCCAAATTATGAAGATAAACCAAGACCTAAGGTCACAATTAGAGGAGCTCCTCTTCCTAATCCAAATCATGAGGATAAACCAAGACCCAAGGTCACAATTAAAGGTGGCTCTCCTCCTAATCCAAATCATGAAAGCGAACCAAAGCCCAAGATCACAATTAAAGGAGCCTCTCCTCCCAAGACCAAGTTTATACTTCGAGGAGGATATATCTTTATTGATGAGGATGAGACAAGTCTAAAACCCAATCCATCCACACATCAAATCAATTCCACATCAACTTATCCCACTTCATACCAATCTAATCCATCCACACATCAAATCAATTCTACATCAACTTATCCCACTTCATCTCAACCAAATTCATCCACATGTCATATCAGCCCTTTACCAACCTATCACAACCCTTATCCATATCAATCCATATCACAACAATCATTATCCTATGCAACCCCTCCATCAACAACAAATCATATCACAACAAGAAGTCCAAACATCATCCCAACCTCAACAAATTCCACCTCAAACCTATGAACATCCACCTCAAGCTTATCCAATCCCTCATGCCACTGTTCAAATGCACTACCAAGCCCATCCACAAAGCAATCAAGTGATATTACAAGAACAACATCTAAGCCCCAATGGCTCTTTGTACATAAATCAAGTAAGTCTAAGTACACCTTTTCAAAAAAGACCACCAAGCACCATTGATAGACCTAAGTCCACCTTTCCAACAAGAAGCACATGTAAGTCCAAGTGGTCCCTTGTACATAAATCAAACAAGCCGAAGTTATCTTATGCAAGATCTAATAACCATTGACAAGGGAGATACCAATCTAGAGTGGCCCCCACCATCCAATCACATGCCAACACATGAGCCAACTAGCCCTATCCCAACACCACCATGTGATCCCAATCATAATCCATTGGTCCATCAACCTTCCAAATCACCAAGCCCTTCATCACCTTCATCACTATGCCATTCTAATCCTTCACGAAAGGATGCAACTGAGATAGTTTTACAAAGGATGCTTGAAGCAAAACTCATCGAACTTCCTAAAGTCAAACCATGTGAAGAAAGTCCATATGATGAACATGATTATTGTGCATACCATAGAACCAAAGGCCATAATACAAATCAATCCCCAATATTTGTCTCAATTGTTTACAAGGTGTACCTGCCTACAATAAGAAATCATGCCACATCATCCCAATCCCATGTATCACACCCATCTAGTCCACATCCTAATCCATCAAACTCCATTATCCTTCCATCTAATCAAAATCTTAGTCCTACACTTGCAACATCATCCTCTATTATTGCTCATCCATTATATTGCCCATCCACTCATACTCTTGCGAAGGATGTGATCCATTGGCTACTAGCTAGGAACAGAACACCCCCATATCAAACACCCATTCATGAGCCTACCAAAGAACTTTCAAAGGTCATGTCCAATTCTATAATCTCATCATGTGGTCAACATACCCTTGAGCCTATCCAAGAGCCTCCCATTAACATACCTAGCCCTTTGAGCCCATCATGTGACATACAAGCCATCAAGCCTATTTGCGAATATTCTATCATTAATCCATGTCAAGAGTCATCATGTTCTCATATTGTTGACCAAGAGTCTATCCAAGAGCCTTCCACTTCCATTCAAGCAACCCAAGAGGTATGTCAAAAGTTTAATCTTAAGCATGTGGAAACATTAAGCCCTAATCCAACTCAATATCAAATGCCTTCCATCCAACCCATCCATAACATTTGTCTTTTCTATGATCAAGATGATAGCCATAATGATGAATCTATCCATGAGCCACTTGATCCTATCCATCTCCCAACAACCATTCATGAGCAAGCTATCCAAATCCAACCCATCCATAACATTTACCTTCTTTATGATCAAGATGATACCTATGAAGAAGCTATCCATGAGCACCTTGATCTTATCCATAATCCTATATCCATCCATGAGCAAGATATCCACATTGCTCCTAGTCATCTGCCATCTATCCCTATCTATAATGAGAAAACATCCACTTGTCATGATGAGACACTTGTCCCCCAAGTGAGCATAAAAGATCAAACATATAGCTTGGATCGTAGTGAACATAATGCTAATCAAGATCCTAATGATCCCCCTTCCACATCCATCATTGATCCCATTTCAAATCCATCATGTCCTATTGGTCTTACCACCCTTATACATGAGTGTTCTTCCTTAGGACAACAACGACCTTTATCCACTTCAGTTTCTCCATCCAATAAAGAGCTCAAGTCTAGTTCTCAAAACACATCTAGTCCCATAGTCAATCGCATACTCCAAAACATGAGCTACCAAGGTAAAGGCCTAGGCCTTTATGAACAAGGTATTTTGGAGCCAAACTATGTCAAGATTCCTCCATGCTCATATGGCCTTGGATACACACCCCAAGGTAAACAAGGCCTAGATGTTGGTAATCCCTTCATGCATCCATAACCTACCACTTTCCATCGTACCCCCCATCATGTTCCCAAAACATATGTAGCCATTCCAGCTCCATCACCCTATAAAAGTCAAAAGCATGTGACTGTACACCTTCCACCATCCACTTTGCTTCCATTACTTCCAACTCCAAATATCCCTCCATCCACCTTGCCACCATTGCTTCCAATACCTAACATAGTTATCATTCATAAGTATCCTTACATCCCTAATCATGACCAACAAAAGCACACATCATTTAAGCATAAAGCTTCCAATCATTCTATCCACTCCACCCACCCCATGGGATTCAAAAGCAAAAATTTTGATGCCTCTACCTATAAAGCTAAAAGTCCTACCAAAAATCCAAAGGACTATCATGCCTTAGGGCATAAAGAATCAAAATCAAAGCAAAGTTCAACTAAACAGCTATCCAAGCCCATACCTCCAAAAGCAAAGCCTAAAAGCAAAATGGTTTGGGTTCCTAAGCAAATAGCTAGCAAGTCAAATAAGGCATCCTCTACATCTCAAGAATCTCAACCACCTATATCCATCCAAGAGCCTATTTCCACCCAAAACTTCCATTCCCTTCAAAAATTCCACAAGCAAAACAACATCATGAAAAATACTAAATCTATGTGGGTTCCTAAATCACTTCATCAACCATCTCCTAAGAAAACATCTCCATTGCTTCCTATACCACCATCTCACCAAAAGCTTCAATGTTTATCATGGTGGGTGCAACCATTGGTCATGGTTCCGTTCCATTCCAAAACATTCCCACATAACTACATCTCCCCATCTTCCATCCATTATCCTACATATCTCCCCCATGCTATCCCTATGGTCCATGCTTTTGAATAAGCCTTTCATCCATCTTCATTCCATAAGCCTATATAAATCCACACCATAAACCACTAGCCTACCCTACCATAATCCACATCATAGTCCACTATCCCCATCCATCTATCCTTGCATGAACCTTTCATAATCCATTTCATCATCCACTATCTACCTACTCCATCTCCCATCCATGCAATCCCTTATCAACATCTATGAGCATAATGACATAGTCCATGCGAAGACATCATCCATCTCTAAAGGGACACTACCAACATTCATAGCACTAGCCACTTGAGTCCCTCCTATCCATTACCATGGTGAAAACCTAGTAAACAGGTGCCATGTGTAATTGTCAACCCATCTAAAAAAGAAAAAAGAAAAAAAAACATAAAAAATTAAAATAGTAAAGAGAAATCCCTTCGTCCAATGGTGAAAACCTGGTAAATAGGTGCCTTGGATAAGTACCATGATGAAAACCTGGCAAACATGCGTCATGTGTAGGTTGATCTTCTATGTCACTTACACATGGGGGCACATTGTCTCATCCAACCTATCCATTTCCAAACTATCTATCCCATTATATCATTTTCCATCCTATCATGCTACATCCTACCATCCTTATCCATTCATCCATCCTTTTGCCTTTAGATTTTGATGAAGACATAGGGGCAAAATCTTGAAACATGCTTTGGATATCTCTTGGTATACCTCATACCTTCTTAATCAATCCATCTTATCATTATCCACCTATCATACACCTTGTCATGTAAAACCTATCATGTCATCCCATTGTCATGAGCCTTGTCATGTAAAAATCCTAGAATGGGGCAAGTTATTCTTCCTATGCAACATAGCCTTTGGAGATCACATCCTAGCTCCCTTATGATCCATCCACTATGGCGTATCCTTATCATGAGCTTTACATCTATCATGAGCTTTCCACTATAGCCTACCTATCCATTTTTCATGAGGCATGCATACATACCTTATACAGCCTATCCTCTTATCTATCCATGTATCATGAGCCTTTCATCCCATTTACTATGAGCCCATCCTTTTATCCATCCATCGTACATCCATCCTTGCACCTAGACTTGGTTTTCTCCCTTGTCATTGGTATCAAGCTCAAGGATACCCAAATTGTAAATCCATTGACATCCCAAAACATTCAAAAACACAAAAAAAAAAATTAAAAAAAATCAAATATTCTCAAAAATCCAAAAAAATCAAATATTTCAAAAAATCTAAAAAAAAAAAAAATCAAATATCCAACAACAAATACAAGCAATAAAACCAATCATATCATCCAAAACAATCCACTTCAACATTCAATCAAAATCAAATCGTCATCATCATCAATTCCTCCTATCAATAACATTCATTCATCCATTTCAATCAATCAGTTCTTCCAATCATATCAATCAAATCAATCTAAGCAATGATCTTAAATCCAAGTCACATTAATCCATATCAAGCAAGCTAATCAATCAAAGAACATTATCTAATCAAATCAATAGTTTTTGATCCTAATCTTGTCATGAGCCAAATCAATCATCATCAATGGGATATAGTGTTCCCACATCCTTGTGTTGATCTAGGGATATAGCTTTCCTCGTAATGACAACACTATCTATCATTAATCAATCAAATAATCAAATATTGGTTTATGACTTGACAAGGGCAATACCTTATTTGTTTTACATCCTTTGAGCACATTGAGAACACTTGCTTATGCTTAGATTGAGTGGATACTCCAATCATCACACCATCATTATCATCATTCAAAACAAATCTAATCAATCATCAACAATCAACCCAGCAATAGCAAACATCACAACCAAAGCACATCAAGCCAACTATCAAAACAAATCCTATCAATCATCAGCATCAACATCAAAGCACATCAAGCTAGCCATCAAAACAAATCCAATCACTTCAGCAAATCCAAAGTAGCTCAATCCACCACATATCATCAACATTTCATCAAATCAATCTTCATCCTTCAATCATCCTCAAATCATTCCAAACAATGATCCAAATGCAAGCCCATCCTTAATCCATACCAATCACATTAATCAATCAAGCCAAGTTATCCAATTGCAATCAATGGTCTTGATCCTAGCCTTGTTGTAAGCCAAATCAATCAGCCAACCAGCCAACCAACTTAGCAAACAACCTAATGTTGATCTAGGGATATAACTTTCCCCGCAATGACAACACTCTCAACTATCATCAACCAGCAATTAATCATTGTTTTACAGCTTGACAGGGGCAATACCTTGTTTGTTTTTGAATCATTTGTGCATGCTTGCTTTCTTGCTTGTGTGTGTTATCATTTTATCTTGCATTTGTATCACATCCAAAACTTTCCAGCTAATATTCATATCTTGTGTATGTTGGAATAGCTTTTTATACTATCCTTTGCATATAAGGTCATATCATACCTTTTGTGCATTAGGACTTTAATGCTCTAAGTTTACTTCCTCATACATTAGACAAGGTTGTATTATGCTGGGGCACGAGACACATTGTCACCCTAGTTCCTTACACCTTGGTGCATAATGTCTAGTGCTATATCAAACATTATGGTTGCTCACTTTCATTGCAGCATAACACATCATCCTTTTATCTATCTATCCCCTTATATTTCTTTCGCAGCCAAGCTATTTCATTTCGAGAGCATACCCGTGTTTGTCCAACCCACCTATCCTCTCGAGGGGGCATCACCAACCTATCCAATTAGTCATCATCATCATCATCATCATCATCATCATCATCATCATCATCATCATCTTTTTCCTCTATCCATACCTTAACTTCTTTGAAATGATGTTACTCAACTTAAATCTTATCATCTCGAACATCATCTCAAAGAGGGGCAAAATGTAGACACCCAAATTTGTCCCAAATTTGTGTATGTTTTACAACACCTTGTTAAAACATTATCCTAGACATCTTGTAGCATTTTGTCCTAATTTCCCTTATCCATTAAGCTAATTAATTAAATAAATTTTATTTATTTAATTAAAATCCTATTTAATCCCATCCTCATCCTACTTAGCCAATTAATTAAATAAATTTTATTTATTTAATTAATTTCACATGCATAATCCCATTTATCCTATCCTCATCCCAATTAATTAAATAAATTTTATTTATTTAATTAATTTCCACATCACATCCTATTCATTTATCCTATTAATTAAATAAATTTTATTTATTTAATTATTATCCAACTCATATCACAACTAATTCAAATATTTTATTTGAATTAAGTCCTCATCTTTTAGCACATTCCAACACTTGTCTAGTCAATCATGTGTTGTAATACAACTTTCATTCATATCTTTCACATGCACAACTAATGGGACCTAATTTTAGTATTTATCTACACAAGCACACGTAAGCCTTATCCTCCTTTGCCACATGTCAATTGACTACAATTTCTTAATGTGCAAGATAACCTAACTTAATCCTATCCATCCATTTCATCTAAAGCCCCAATTGATCCTAGCCATCCATTTGAACCAAGCCAATTCTATAAATCAACCCCCTCATAAGCCATTAGCATGCATTGAGCCTCAAGTACCCTTATTCTACCAGATTTTCTATAATGCATTGATCCTCAAGTATCCACATGCTGTTGAAATATAATTAGAGCCTTTGCATCCTTATCAATGTTATGCTGTAGAAGTGAGCACCCAACATTCTTCTAACAATAATCCTTCAAAATCTTGCATGCTCATGCGAGATGGAGAAGAGCAATGGAGATAAATCGAGCATAGCGTGGAGATTGGTTTGCATTTACATTTGTTATTTTGATTTTCATGTTGTCTTGTGCTTCATTGTGCATTGCTAGGGTTTTTATCATTGTTGTTTATTCATTTGCCCTGATTTGCAATTTTACCCTAACTACACAAATTTTTTATCGGCGAGAGTACAAGTGATTCCTGCCAAAACGTACTTATCGCTGAGAGGCATAAGATCGGTATGATCTAAAAAAAATTCTCCGGTAAGGTTACTCATGCCGATGAGTGGTGGAGCCCACATTACTTCCCCCTTGTATCTCCGTGATACAACAATACTTGTATCAAAACTATACAAGCCTAGATACATACAAATATTTGCATGTATCACCTTTTCAGACTTATCCTTTCCACAAACCACAGTTTACTCACTTTCGGTTCTGTAACATGCATAAAGTGCAATGTATCTTTTAATATACATTAAGTAGTGATACATCATTTATATCAGATTTTAATCTTTCTCAGTTCCGCATTATATATATATATATATTAAAATGTATGTCTCTGAAACATACATACAAAGAGCGAAACATACAATAATAAAACTAACTTTAATACTTTTTTGAATCCATGACATGTATATCAAGTGCAATGCATCTTTTAATATACGCTAAGTCATGATGCATCGCCTTAACCAAATTTTAAACTTTCCTAAATTCTGCATTATATATATATTAAAATGTATGTCTCTGAAACATACAACAATAAAATCCTATTTCATGATCCTTTTGGTTTCGTGCATGTATGTAGCTTTGCATATTTACTTTGTATGTTTTTCTTTCACCAAACATATAAACATAAAGTACATCCGACGAATTCAACCGATTATGCATTTAAACCTTAAACTATTTCGGGCCCGACTTGTATGTAAGAATAAAGTGTTATCAAAATCCATATAAGTAAAATGACTTAGAAAACTCAACAACCCATTTTTATGAATTATACAATGATTCGATATACAAGCAGCTTTGTATATGCAACATACAAACGACCTGATATACAAGCAACTTTGTATATGCAACATACAAACCCTCCCATTGTACATTTTACCAAAACACTCATATCTTGCAAAATACCGGGAATTTTCACATGGTTCAAAAAGAAACCCCCACTCATTTTTGACAAGGAATTCACCCATATTTAGCTTTGGTACTTAATGCTATTTTTTCTTTGTTTTCAACAAGGTTTGTAACTTTCACTCTCTTTTTCCCTTTTACCACCCAACAGACCCACACACAAAAGTAAAAGCCACAGCCACAACAGGGGTCCTCATTTTGCTAAGGAGTAAAATGGGGCATGTTGTGAGCATCACAATAGCACCCTTCCAGCTAGCTAGCTTTCTTTGAATTCTTTCAACCAACTGTTTCCAGAAATCTATAGTAACTTTAGTGGTGGTGAGGGGAAGGCCCAAATAAGTGGCTGGAATCCTCTCACTCAAGCAACACAAGATTCTATTTATTTTCTGTTGAGGATCTTCTTAAGTGTTCAGGAAATAGATATGACTTTTCTCAAAGTTAATGCTTTGGCCTAAAACCCTCTCATATTTCTTTAGAAGTTCCCTCCACCTTCTAGCTTACACAACTGATGCCAATCCAAACAGAATAGTGTCATCCACAAATTCTTGAATAACCGCTCTCTAGACTGTTGAAGCAGGTTTGATCCCACAAAGAGTTCCCTGCATTAATGGATTACAAGCATTTCTGCCCAAAAACCTCAGCAAGAAAAATATATAGATAGGGGGACAATGATTCACCTTATCTAATGCCCCTTCCAAAAGGGAAAAAACCTTTGGGGGAGCCATTAACCAACACAAAGAATTAGCTATAGATATACATTCTTTGATAATGTTGATGATTCTTTCATTGAACCCAAATTTTTTAAGGACTCTTAAAAGAAAATCCTAGCTAACCCTATCAAAAGATTTGGATATACCCAATTTGAAGATCATACCTAGGGTGTTACTCTTATGGATAGAGTGAATGATTTCATGGGTGGTGATGGCCGCATCTAGAATCTACCTGCCCAAGACAAAACCTTTTTGATTCAGGCCAATGAATTTGTCTAGAAGGGGATGCAACCTAAGAACTAAAATTTTGGTGAAGACTTTGTAAACCATGTTGTAAATACTAATAGGTCTAAAGTCGGTCATGGTCCTAGCATTGGTCTACTTCGGAATTAAGGCAACCAAGGTCCTGTTCAACTAGCCCAGGAGTCTCCTAGTCTTAAATAAATCCCGAGCTGCCAAAAAGACATCATTTCCAACAATCTACCAAAAGGTTTGAAAGAAGGCTGGAGGGAACCTATCTGGGCCATGGGCTTTGAAGGCCCCCATGGAGAAAATAGCAACTCTAACCTCCTCAATATTAATAGGTTTGGTCAATAAGTATTTGTCATCCTTAGTGAGAATGGTCAAAATGATATCCAACATGGAGTCAGATATTCAGGTATATGTTATTCCTAACAGACCAATCAAATATTTTCAATCCATTAAATGCCAATGCATTATCAAAAATAATGGAATCTGGAGTACCAAACCTTGCAACTAGGTCCTGATAGAAGTTGAGAACTAAAGTTTCATTGGCTTCCTTCAATGCTACATCTTTAGACCACTTTGTAAAATAATCAGTTGCAGTCAATATCCATTTGTGCCCTACACTTGAAGGTGGGTTAATAGGTCCATTAATATTACATCCCCAATTTTTGTCTTGCTATACTTTTACGTTTTACTTGCATATAAGTAAATTTATTATGATGTTTGGATTGGTGACAAGGAAGAACAAGGATTATTTTAAATGTCATTTATTGAAATCATAGAAATGATTATGTTATTATCAATTTAATAATTGTATTATGAGATTTGATTTATTAGTTGAATTAATTGAATAATGATGCACTGATCACATATTGTTTGATGGCAAGTGAAATAGGATTTCAAGTTATCAGATGACTCTCAGGGAAAAGAGAGAGAGTATCTTTTAGGAGAGAGATATAGACCTCAGGTTACGATTGATTTATTTGCCAAACTGCATTATAAGTGTTTAACAAAAATGTGAACTGTGGTGTTGTAAGAGGTAAGCTTTGTCTTGTCAGTTACTTCTGAACCTAATCAATAGGTAGTTGATATTGTTTTTAAATCTTTCTAAGTCATATTAAGTCATCTTAGTCGTTAATAATGTTAACGACATCGTTTGTGTTTGATTTATAACTATTTACATTTAACGTAAATATTATGACGTTTTGTCATAAAATGATTGGCTTACTACAATTATTAAGATATTTGACGTGCTATAAATGATTCTTAAATGTTAAGATGTTTTTGTCAAAGTTATTAATATGTGATTATTGTCAATGGATTATGATGGGGAGACAAGCTCAACCCAATCACAATATCCCTAAACCATGGTTTAATAATATCTTATTATTGAATAAACTATATTTATCTAATGCAATAGGCGATGTTATGACAATTATAATTGATGTAATCAATATAATTATAATTGTTGTAATCAATATATATTATATATTAATGCCATAGCATCAAATGAGGAGAATACCTCCCATTGAGTCGATGGTTTAATGTTGAGTAAGCTGAAGGCTAAATTGTAGAAGAGTCTTCAATAGTGTTGGTGGTAGATTGAACCACTCATTGTGAATCATTTAATGATCAGTTGTGTTTAAGTGAGGTGTCGGTCACATCTTAGAAGGAGGACTGTGGTTTTTAAACCGCCACAACCATCGAGTCATGGAGTAGTAATATCCCATTGGCATGTGGGATTTACTCAAAAAATGGACTTCAGTTTTGATTTAACCATATAGACTATTAAGAAGTTTGTAACCGAATGTAGTAGGAGGTGCGAGATGAGGCGACTCTGTAGGAGTCCTGCCTCTGTCATTATGACCATTGACTCGAATGAGTCATGGTTGTTTTTATTTTAAGTAAGTTTAGAACTTGTAGAAAACACAAAGGGAGAATAGAAGGTGATATGGAATAGAATATAGTAGCTGTGACTTTAGACACATTCACAATCCAGTGGCATCGTCCTTGTGAATCATTCACCCATCACAGCCAATTCAAGTTTGTACATTACCAGGTATTCCTTAGTGCATGTATCATAAATCCATTAGGAAATTGAATAGTTTATTTAAGACTGTATAACGTAGTAATGTAGGCAACTATATGAGTCTTCCAGTAAGGATTATCATTTTGTTTTGTGTTGTGATAGTCAAAGACTATTTAGTATCAACTTAAGATAGTTTAGTTAACATTATAAGTAAACTATTTTGAACTATTTTCCTGTAGTCGATGGAGACATTGAATGTTATTTAAATGGTTGAAAATTTGTCATACCAGTGAATAAACTGATATAGGTAGATGGGGTTGACTACCTTCTTAATGTTGATAGGTCATTTATTATACCAAACCAATGAATGAAAGATAAATGAATAACTTAGTAAGTGATTGTCATAAGTTGTCGTGAGCTTGATTAAATAGTCTTCTTATTGATTTAGGTTTGAAGTCAGTCAATTAAGCGATTGAGAATTAACCATATGTTAGGCTTTTGAATGGATGAACCATGTTTTCATTTTAAACCATATAGTAATAAGGTTAGAATGATTTAAATTTTTGTCTTGTATAGGTTATATATATAGGCATCACAACTAATCTTATTTAACCAAGAGTTTCAAACTCATATGAATCATTAGTAAATATCAATGGTAGTAACTTAGAGATATTAGGGAAAATGAAATAAGGTTTTTATGAGAATTCCATTTAAGACTAATTGTCTTTATTATACATGAAGAGATCCATTTCAATGGAGTAGGCTAAGTATACTAGAGAAAGACCTAGTAGGGATATTTTTATTGGGTTATGTTTGTTTATATACATTATCAAAGTTATTTTATGATTCCTTGTATAGGAGACATTATTATTTTGAGAATTATAGTATTATTATCTTTGGTTAAGTTAATCAAGTGTTCTTATCATTTCTAGAACTCCTAGATATAAGATATGGTTATATGGTTATATCATATTAACAAGGAATATTAGTGTAACCCTAGAATCGACTACCAATAAATTGAATGGTTATGTCATATAGACCTACTCAATTCATTAGGTATTATTATTGTGACTCTTAGTTTAAACTATGGCATGAATAGGGTTGATAAGAGTTATAAAACCACGTGAATAAGACAATATCCAAGTCGAGTAGGGGTGGGTGAACACAACGACTATGTTCTTATGAACATTATTGAAATTAAAAACTTTGGCCAAAGTAATGCATTTGTTTTTTGCATGCATTGTTGGTTCACTGTATTCGGATTGCTCATCCTATCAGAAATCATACTTAGCTAGAGGGTATCTAGGGTTGTATGGTTGATAGAGTTGAGTAGAATACAATACTAAGTACTCAGAAAAGGCAAATTAACACTAGTCACCTTTGGTCTCTATCCCTCAAGAAGGGTAGGGCCACTTCCTATGTGGAAGATGTGTGGGAGACCGCCAATCTATTGTTGGAGGTAAATCATTGGAAATATGCTCTCTCTCCAAGAAGGAAACATGCTAGGACTTGTGATAAAGATGTCAGATATTTATAAGTAGTATTTATTCCAAAATTTGTTTATGATTTATTTACAATTGTAAAACATTATAAATGAGAAAGACAATATAGTTTATGGTATTTTGTAAAAGGAATCTTGTAAATGTAGTTACTTGATTATATGTTGAATAAAAAGAAAAAATTTATCTATCTCATTTTTTACCTTGTTGATTTACTCTATAGTAAACTTTGGGTTTTTACTATGTTTTTAGAACGTGGATGTTACATATGGTATCAGAGCTACTAGGTTCAGCACTAGGGATTATGAGACCACTATGCTTGCCTGTAGTCAACCTTATGTGGTTAGGTAATGTTTGAAAATTTCTATACCAGGATGTTACATTTTAAGAAGATAGCAACAAATTCTTTTAATTCGAGCCAATGTTTCCTTAAAGCTAAAAGAGAATGTGAAGCCATTATCAAAACCTTTGAGGGAACCAATGATGAGAGTGACATTTCGTTGAGTGATACTGAAACTTTGGCAACTACCTTAACTCAAATCAAGCGAGTAAGAAGGGAAGACAAAGAAAGAGTTAAGATCATTGCCAAACTCATAGAGTATATGTCAGATGAGTAAACAACTATGGTTAGGTTGAGATCATAGAAGTTAGGTCTGATAGTGAGTCAAAAGGTTATATACCTTGAGCTTATGTATCTAAAAATAAGTCTGAAGGATATACTCCTCTTGAGCATGACTTTTGAAGTCATTTCTTGTATTAAATAAAAAACTCTTTACTTTTTAAATGAGATAAATAAAAAGAGTTGTTTTTGTGCCAAACTAATGTTTAAATTGAGTATTATGTTTAGATTTAATGGGTTACATTATAATCTAGAACTAATGGATAACTCAATATTCTTAGGTGTGAGAAATCAATAAACATGGTGTGGACAAGAACTAACCAAGGATAAAGTGAAGAGGAAAACCACCCGCCAAATAATAAGCTGGAGCAAATCATAACCATGTTTGAGGAAACCAAGAAACGATTGGGTGATTTGGAGAAGAAAGTAGATGACAAAGGGAATACTGAGGGAGGAGATGAAAACTCTCATGGGGAAAGTGGAGAAAATAATGCAGATCAAAGTAAGAGTACCAAACCACATAAAGAGGTAAGGGATAGATTGACCTTGGAGCTCTCAAAGGATATGAAGAAGTTTGTTCCACTAAAATTTGATGGGATAGAAACTGGAGATGCTGTAGAAGCTTGGTTAACAGAGATGGAAAAGTACTTCAAGATAAGAAATTACTCGAAGGTGACCAAGGCAGTATGGGGAGCATTCCAACTAGTAGGAGAAGCATCCACTAAGTGGATGAATAAAAAGATGGAATTGAATTTAAGCTCCTTAAGGGTAACTTGGGATGAGTTCGTGGAACTCTTTCACAAGAGGTGGTTACCAAAACTCTATTTTGATAAAAAACTGACTAATTTTTTAGAATCTTCGACAAGGAGATATGACAGTGGTAGAGTATGGGGAAAATTTTACTTGACTCCTAAAGTATGTTCCACAGTATCAAAAGGATGAGAGATTCAGGATCAGAAAATTCATCATGGGCTTAAATGCTCAAATTGGTGGTGAAGTGGATGTACATGGTCCCACAACAATGGATCAAGTGTATGAGAAGGCGATCAAGAAAGAGCAAAAGCTGAAATCCATCTTGGCTTATCGTGATAGAAGCCGCAAGAGGTTTAATGGAACTCCTAATAATCAACCCTATAAGAAAATATATGAAAAGACTTATGATAATAGGAGAAAAGATAAAGGACCTCAGAAGAACAAAGGTGGATTTGGCAATGAGAAAAATAATGGCAACTTCAAAAGAAATGAGGATAACAATGAGAAGACTTTAGATAAGAAAGGACCCATTGGAGGATGCTTTACTTGTGGGGGTGACCACTATGCAAATCATTGTCCTAAAAAGAATCAAAATGGTCAACAAAGAGGTATTGCACTACCTACTCAGCAAGAAGCATTCCAGCAAAGGATTCATGCATCTCTTGACAATTGTCAAGCCGAGTATCAAATCACACCCATTGAGATGATAGGTACTTTGTTTGAAGTCCCCATATCTATTTGGATTGATACAGGAGCCACAAAAAACTTTGTTTCTCCTAGAATTTTAAGTAAATTTTCTAGAAAAGCAGGTTACATGTCTAAACCTTGGTCAGTAGAATATGCTAACCAATCTAAGGCTTAGGTAGAGCAATGTTTGTTTAAAGCCAAGGTTGACATTCCTAGTTTCTCAACTAAAGTAAATTTGTATGTAGCCCCTTTAGGTTCCTATGATGTGATCCTAGGAATGAATTGGTTATGGAAACATAGAGCTAAGGTTGATTGTTTTTCAAAAAATAGTTGAATTCTTAGATGATTGGGGGAATCTGACCCAATTTCAAGGGATTCAAAGAGAAGTTAAAATTAGAACTATCTCTACCAAGCAATTAAGAAGGGCTAGAAGGAAAGGTTGTTAGTTGTTTGTAGTCAAAATAGAACAAGTGGAAGAAGGGGTAGAAAACCCTAGTTTATCTTTTGGGAAAAAGTATCCTTTTCTTTGGGAATTTTAGGATGTGTTTCCAGAAGAACTTCCAGGATTACCTCCCAAGAGGGTGTTTGATTTTGCTATTGATATTAAACTAGGATCTAAGCATATATCAAAAGCACCCTATCGTATGACAACAATTGAGTTAATGGAATTAAAAGCACAATTGCAAGAATTGTTGGTAAAAGTTTTAATCAGACCTAGTGTTTCACCTTCAGGTGTTCCAGTTATTTTTGTTAAGAAGAAGGATGGAACCCTTCATTTGTGTATAGATTATCATATGCTTAATAAAGCAACAATAAAGAACAAATATCCTTTGCCACATAATGATGATCTTTTTTATCAGATGTGTGAAGCTGCTGTGTTTTTAAAGATTGATTTGTGATCAAGATATCATCAGTTAAGACTAAAGGATGACGATACCCATAAGACAACTTTTAGACCCAGTTATGCACACTATGAGTTCATAGTGTTGGCATTTGGTTTGACAAATGCTCCTACTGCATTTATGAATCTCATGAATAGTATATTCAGAGATTGTTTGGATAAGTTCGTTTTAGTCTTTTTGGATGATATACTCATTTATTCTAAGAATGAGGAAGAACATCATCAACACCTGCAAATAGTTCTGTAGAGGTTAAGAGAACATAAGTTATATGGGAAACAATCTAAGTGCACAATCTTTTAGAAGGAGATCCAATACCTAGGTCATATCATATCAGCTAATGGAATAACTATTGATCTTGCAAAAATCACAACTATTCTAGATTGGCCTGTACCAACAAAAGTACATGAGGTGTGTAGTTTCATGGGCCTGGTAGGATATTATAGAAGGTTTGTTCTAAATTTCTCCAATGTTGCTAGTCTAATCACTTCCTTGTAGAGGAAAGGAAAAAGATTTGAATGGACAGATAAATGTCAGGAAGCATTTGATCTCTTAAAGGAAAAGAGAATAGAGTAGCTAATGCTTTGAGTTGTAGAAGACATATAGCTTCTATTATTTCTATTTGCAAAAATTTCAAGGATTTGGTATTGCAAAATTTGTCTGGTGATGACTTTTTTGAGTAGGTTAAGGGGGATCTCAAAGATAATCCTAAAGATCCAAGGTATGATAGTTTTCTGTTCAAGTCAGATGAACTATTGAGGTATAAAGATAGAATTTATGTAATTGATTTAGCTAGATTGAGGGATTAGTATGGAAAGAAGTTCGTACTGCACCGTATTCAGGACATCCAGGAGTGACTAAACTTCTAGCGGATGTTAAACTTCTTTATTTTTGGAAAGGAATGAAGAATGATGCTACAAGATTTGTAGCAAGTTGTTTAGAATGTCAAAGGGTAAAAGCAGAGCATCATCACCCCGTAGGATTGTTATATCCACATGATGTACCAGAGTGGAAATGGCAAGTTATTAGTATGGATTTTGTTCAAGGTCCTCCTATGTCAAGAAATAGACATGATCCCATTTTAGTGGTGGTTGATAAGCTCACAAAGGTAGCACATTTCATACCAAGGAATTTGACTGATGGAGCACCTGTGTTAGCTCGTAAATTTGTACAAGAGGTGTTTATTGCATGGTTTCCCTGAAAATATTATCTCAGATAGAGATGCGCGTGTAACATCAAGTTTTTGGCAAACTTTGTTTTCTATGCTAGGGACTAAACTCAATGTGAGTACATCTTACCATCCTAAAACTGATGGGCAAACTGAGAGGGTTAACCAAGTCTTAGAAGATTTGTTGTGAATGTATTGTATGGATCAGCAATTTAAGTGGGAAGAATACTTACCACTTGTGAAATTTTCTTACAACAATTCCTATCATTCCGCTATTAAGATGGCACCATTTGAAGAATTATATGGAAGAAGATGTCAAACTCCTATAAGCTAGGATAAGCTAGAGGATAGGATTAGCATTGGGCTAGAAATGCTAGCTGAAATGGAAGAGAAAGTTAAGCGAATCAAGAAAAGATTAACAGAAGCCAATGATAGGGAAAAGAGCTATGCGGATGCAAAACGTATTCCAAGGAAATATTCTGTTGGATAAAAAGTTCTTTTGAGGGTTAAACCTTATAAAATTTCTATTAAGTTTGGGAAATCTTCTAAACTAGCCCCTCGATATGTGGGACCCTTTGAAGTGCTTGAAGTAGTCAATCCAGTTGCCTATAGAATTGCTCTACCAATAGTCTTATCTAAAATGCACAATGTTTTTCATGTGTCTTATTTGAAGAAATATGTTGCAGGTAATAATCATATTTTGACTTGGAATTATTTACAGATGCAAGACCCAAGGGTGGTCACGATTGACCCACTCAAGGTGTTCAAAATGTGTAATCTCTGCTTTCGTAACAGAGAGTTCTTGCAATGCAAGGTCCAATGGGACCAATATGCTGAGGAAAATGCTACATGGGAGGATTACCATGAATTCTATCAAAACTTACCTCATTTATTTAATAATGTTACTACTGGGAAACAATGAATTTGTTTTTTTATTTTACTTTTTAATACCCTATATCATCGAGGATGATGAATCTTTAGGGGAAGGATACGTTGCATCCCCAATTTTTGTCTTTCTATACTTTTACTTTTTACTTGGATATAAGTAAATTTATTATGATGTTTGGATTGGTGACAAGGAAGAACAAGGATTACATTAAATGTCATTTATTGAAATCATAGAAATGATTATGTTATTATCAATTTGATAATTGTATTATGAGATTCGATTTGATAGTTGAATTAATTGAATAATGATGCACTAACCACACATTTTTTGATGGCAAGTGAAATAGGATTTCAGGTTATCAGATGACTCTTGGGGAAAAGAGAGAGAGTATCTTTCCGGGAGAGAGATATAGACCTAGGGTTACGAGTGATTTATTTTCCAAACTGAGTTATAAGTGTTTAACAAAAATGTGAACTGTGGTGTTATAAGAGGTAAGCTTTGTCTTGTCAGTTACTTTTGAACCTAATCAATAGGTAGTCGATATTGTTTTCAAATCTTTCTAATTCGTATTAAGTCATTTTAGTCATTAATAAAGTTAACATCATTTGAGTTTGATTTATTATAACTATTTACATTTAACGTAAATATTATGATGTTTTGTCATAAAATGATTGTCTTACTACAATTATTAAGATATTTGACGTATTATAAATGATTCTTAAATGTTAAGATGTTTTTGTCGAAGTTATTAATATGTGATTATTGTCGACATATTATGATGGGGAGACAAGCTCAACCCAATCACAATATCTGTAAACCATGCTTTAATAATATCTTATTATTGAATAAACTATATTCATCTAATGCAATAGGTGATGTTATGAGAACTATAATTGATGCAATCAATATAATTATAATTGATGTAATCAATATATATTATAGATTGATGCCTTAGCATTGAATCAGGAGAATACCTCCCATTGAGTCGATGGTTTAATGTTGAGTAAGCCGAAGGCTAAATTGTAGAAGAGTCTTCAATAGTGTTGGTGGTAGATCAAACCACTCATTGTCAATCATTTAATGATCAGTTCTATTTAAGTGAGGTGTCAGTCACATCTTAGAAGGAGGACTGTGGTTTTTAAACCGTCACAGCCATCGAGTCATGGAGCAACAATTTCCCATCAACATGTAGGATTTATGCATAAAAAATGGACTTCAATTTTGATTTAACCATATAGACTGTTAAGAAGTTTGTAACTGAATATAGTAGGAGGTGGGAGATGAGGTGACTCTATAGGAGTCGTGCCTCTGTCATTATGACTAACGACTCAAATGAGTCATGGTTGTTTTTATTTTAAGCAGGTTTATAACTTGTAGAACACACAAAGGGAGAATAGAAGGTGATATAGAATAAAATACAATAGCTATCACTCTAGACACATTAACAATCCAGTGGCATCATCCATGTGAGTCATTCTCCCATCATAGCCAATTTAGGTTTGTACATTACCAGGTATTCCTCAGTGCATGTATCATAAATACATGAGGAAATTGAATAGCTTATTTAAGACTGTATAATGTAGTAATGTAGGTGACTATATGCGTCTACTGGTAAGGATTATCCTTTTGTTTTGTGTTGTGACAGTTGAAGACTATTTAGTATCAACATAAGATAGTTCAGTTAACATTATAAGTAAACTATTTTGAACTATTTTCCTATAGTCGATGGAGACATCGAATGTTATATACATGGTTGAAAATTTGTCATAATAGTGAGTAAACTGATATAGGTAGACAGGGTCAACTACCTTCTTAGTGTTGATAAGTCATTGATTATACCAAACCAATGAATCAAAGATAAATGAATATCTTAGTAAGGGATTGTCATGAGTTGTTGTGAGCTTGATTAAATAGTCTTCTTATTGATTTAGGTTTGAAGTCAGTCAATTAAGAGATTGAGAATTAACCATATGTTAGGCTCTCAAATGGATGGACCATGTTTTCATTTTGAACCATATAGTAATGAGGTTAAAATGATTTAACTTTTTGTCTTGTATAGGTTATATATATAGGCATAACAGATAATGTTATTTAACCAAGAGTTTCAGATTCATACGAATTGTTAGTAAATATCAATGGTAGTAACTTAGAGATATTAGGGAAAATGGAATAAGGTTTTTATGAGAATTCTGTTTAAGACTAATTGTCTTTATTATACATGAAGAGTTCCAATTCAATGTAGTAGGCTAAGTATACTAGAGAAAGACCTAGTAGGGATATTTTTACTGGCTTATGATTGTTTATATACATTATCAAAGTCATTTTATGATTCATTGTATAGAAGACATTATTATTTTGATAATTATAGTATTATTATAATTAGTTAAGTTAATCAAGGGTTATTACCGATTCTAGAACTCCTAGATATAAGATATGGTTACATGGTTATATCATATTAACAAGGAATATTAGGGTAACCCTAGAATTGACTACCAATAAATTGAATGGTTATGTGATATAGACTTACCCAAGTCATAATGTATTATTATTTTGACTCTCAGTTTAATCTATGGCATGAATAGGGTTGATAAGAGTTATAAAACTACGTGAATAAGATAGTATCCAAGTCAAGTAGGGGTGGGTGAACACAACAACTATGTTCTTACGAACATTATTGAAATTAAAAACATTGGCCAAAGTAATACATTTGTTTTCTGCATGCATTGTTGGTTCACTGTATTCTGATTGCTCATCCTATTAGAAATCATACTTAGCTAGAGGGTATCTAGGGTTGTATGGTTGATAGAGTTGAGTAGAATACAACACTAAGTAGTCAGAAAAGGCAAATTACCACTGGTCACCTTTGGTCTATATCCCTCGAGGAGGATAGGACCCCTTCCTATGTGGAAATGTGTGGGAGACTGCCAGTCTATGGTTGGAGGTAAATCACCAGAAAGATGCTCTCTCTCTCTCCAAGAAGGAAACATGTCAATAGTTGTGATAATGATGTCTGATATTCAGAAGTAGTATTCATTCCAAAATTTGTTTATGATTTATTTACAATTGTAAAACATTATAAATGAGAAAGATAATATGTTTTATGGTATTTTGTAAAAGAAATCTTGTAAATGTAGTTACTTGATTATATGTTGAATAAGAAGAAAAATTTTCTCTATCTCATTTTTAACTTTGTTGAGTTACTCTATGGTAAAGTTTGGGTTTTTACTATGTTTTTAGAATGTGGATGTTACAAATAAAATCAAGCCCCCACATGGCAAAGGGTTGATCAACTTGAATCAGATGTAAAGTTAATGCTGCAAGCCTTTGCTTTCCTGCAAGTAAAGAACATTTAGAGCATTTTCTTACCCAAGCATGAGTATCTTTAAATATATCATCCCAAAAGTATCTAGATCTCATAATCTTAAGGGCTATTGTTCTAGAAATAAAATGACCTCCAGAATGTCCATCATGAAAGTCCTACATGAAAGTCCCTCCTATACAATACTCCATCTATAATAGTATAAGGAATGACCTACAATCTAAAATGTCTCTTCTATGCATTGTCCAAACCTTCCAAATAGTCACTAGTGTTAAGATAATATATCTAGTTTGTAGAAGAAACTGGAACGACAATTGGTTCTTCATCTTCTAACACTAAAACACTGTGCTCTTCAGTTTCTTGGTTGTTTTCTGCATTTCCCGCTAGCTACTCGCATAGGCATTTGCCTCTAACCAGGTTTGTAACCTTAATATTAACATCATACTCCATTACCTTGGTTATCCAACTATGTACTATGGAAAAATCCATGTTAACAAATCAAATAATGTAAACGATATTAAACCCTAAGACCTTCAAGAAATTCAAATCTAAGTGATTAAAAAGACATGCAATAGAAACAAGATCACCCAGATGCATTTAATTTCTTGGTGAGGATATAGATTGCTTCTTTGAATTAACAACAATGTTGAATGAAGCTGCCATGATGCAATGAAATGTTCAAGAGATAGTATGCATGCAAAAGATGGTGAGAAAGCTAATGGATTTGAATCAAATATAATGCATGTGTTAATGGATTTGAACCTCCAAAATGGAAGAATGAGAGGGTTTTTATAGACTTTGAAGATGTAAGATCAATGGTGGAGGATAAAAGGAAAGATCAATAGTTGAAAGATATGGATGAACATGCATGTGACAATTGTCCTTGAAAAAGGCATCTATTTAGAGATATTAGGGAAGTTGCTTATTAGAGATAAGATTGCCTTTTCAAAAATAAGATATAAATCTATCTTTTTGCTAGAGATAATAGATTTTTTCTATTTTGAAAGTTTCCCATATCTTGCTTTTTGATTTGTTGCTATCTTCATGTTCACTTGCACATTGAGAGGAAACTAGGTGGGAAAATAAATTAAATAAATAGGTTTATTTAATTTATTATTTAGATACTAATAATAGAAAGTGGGAAAGTGGATAATAAATTAAATAAATATGTTTATTTAATTTATTATTAGTGTTGGCGAGATAAAAGCATACATTAAAAAAAAAAATAAATGATTTATTTGTATGACATGCAAACAAATAAAATATAAATTTTATTTATTTTTTTAGAAGAAAGGTGACATAATTAAATAATTTAAGATTATTTAATTATTAATGTGAAATAGAAGAAATAGGAAAGCTAATTTTATGGAGATATAGAAGAAAATGGGATTTGTGTTAGATGATACTAATGTGGCAAATTTTGGGTGTCTACATTTTGCCCCTAGTTGAGACAATGTCTATTAGGGGATTGTTTCAAAGAAGATATGATACATTGGATAAATAGGCTATGCACCAGTGAAGCTAGCAGATGATTCCGCATTGAGAGAAAAACTAGACTACCTAAAAAGGATGGGTTGACTTGCGATAAGAAGACAAAAGAATGAAAAACTAGTGTTAAGGAGAAGAAAACAGGGTTTGGATGGAGTCAAATTAGGATGGTTTAGAAGAATTAGGGTTTGGTATAGAAGAAAAAGACTAGATTTACACATGTCTAACACACTTGTTTGATAGGAGGAAGATGGAGATCATGAGGATGATGATCAGAAGAACGATGTTGAAATCGTTGATCAATCAGGTGAAGAATGGATGGTGAAAGGCAGCTTCAGATGGTTGCATATAAAATTGGAGATTTGCAATCCTTATGTTTAATATAGCACTAGATATTATGCACTAGGGTATAAAGACCAAGTTGTTGAGTATCCAATGCGCTATAGACTAATAGAACCTTGTCAAGATACAGGATATGAATATTAGCTGTAGTGATACTAATGTGATAAAAATGCAAGATAAAAAGATAACACACACAAGAAAGCAAGCAAGCATGCACAAATGATTCAAAAACAAACAAGGTATTGTCTCTGTCAAGCTGTAAACCAATGATTAATTGATTGATTGATGATGATAATAGTGTTGTCGTGGCAGGGAATGATGTATCCCTAGATCAACACAAGGATGATAGATTGATTGGTTGATTGATTAATTGAATGGGTTTACGTCAAGGCTAGGATCAAGACCAATGATGTGATCAGTTAATTTGACAAGCTTGATTGACTTGATTGGTATTGATAAATGATGACTTGCATTTGGATTTATTGGATGGATGATGGGAAGAAGTGATAGGTTGATGATTTGAGGAAATGATTGATTGGAAGAATTGTTTTGAAAGATTGATGAATTGATGGAGATAGATGATAGACGAAGATGAGAGATGGGAGAAAGAGGAATATCACTTGTGTCTGAATTTGGACACTTCCTTCATACTCCAGACAACCTACATACCCATATCCATGGGATCAAGACACTTAATGATATAGATGAGATGTAGTTTTGATTTCATTTTATGATGATGGGGATAATGAAGGTGGGATGAGTGATGAGTGGATTGATCAAGTTATGGATTGATTGGATTGATTAGATGTTTGTTTATCTATATTATGTTGATGTGGTGATATGGATTGATGTGATTTTGATTGATTGATAGATCGACCTGATTTGATTTGACGATTTGATTGGATGATTTGGTTGAAATGATATGATTGGATTGAGTTTGAAGAATGTATGAATTGATTGGTTGGATTTGAGGGATTGATTTGATGATTGATTTTTGATTAAATGGTTGGAAGAATTGGCTTGGTGAATTTATTTGGCATGATTGTTTGGATTTTTGTTAGATTTGATGATTTTTTTTTTTTTTTTTTTGGGAATGTTTAATTTTTTTGTACTTTTTAAGGATATTGTATAATATTTTTTTGTATTATTTTTTTCAAGACATTTTATGATTTTTTTTTGTATTGATTTAGGATAGTTTATGATTTTTTTGTCAGGGCTTTTTATGATTTTTTGGGTATTGTTTAAGGACATTTAATGATTTTTTTTGTATTTTGATATGTTTTGGGATATCAATGGATTTACAATTTGGGTAGCCTTTGTGCTAGATACCAATGACAAGGGAAGACCAAGTCTAGGTGTTAGGATGGAGGTAGGATAGATGACTCATGATAGATGAATGGATAAAAGTATATGTGATAGTAGATGTGATGGAAGACTCATGATAAATGGATGGATAAGGTGATAGGAAACATAGGATGTATACATAAGAGAGAAAGGATGTGATCTCAAAGGACTTGTCGTATAACAACAATATGCCCCATTCTAGGTGTAGTACTTAGGATTTTTCATGACAGGGTCTATGATAAAATAGGATGATAAGATGGATGAATGGAAAGGATGAGGTATGTCAAGAGGTATCCAAGGCATGTTTCAACATTTTGCCTCTATGTCTTCATCAAGATAAAGATAACGAAGGGAGGATGAATGGATGCAATGGAATAGATGTGTGTATGTGGATAGATAATGACACGGTAAGATAGGATATGATAGGATGGAAAATGATCGGTTGGATGAGACAACGTGCCCCCAAGTGTAAGGTGGATAGAAGATAAATCTACACATGATGCATGTTTGCTAGGTTTTCATCATCGTACTTATCCAAGGTGCCTGTTTACCAAGTTTTCACCGTTGGATGAAGGGATTTCTCTTTACTTTTTTTTCAATTTCATTTTTTTTTTAAAAAAAATTTGGGATAGGGGATATGGATAGGAGGGACTCAAGTGTCTAATTCAATGAAAGGTGATAGTCCCACTAGATGGATGTCGTCACATGGACCATGTCAAGTGCGCACATAGATGTTGGTAAGAGATTGCATGAAAGTGAGATGGAGTAGGTGGATAGAAAATTATGATGCAGATGATAGTGTATTATGATGTGGATTATGTAGGGAAGATGATGGATTATGATGTCGATTATGGATGGAAGGATAGTAGATTATGAAAGGTGTGATAGTGGATTATGATACGGATTATGATGTGGATTTATGCATGGAAGATGGAAGGAAGGCTTATGCAAAAGCATGGACCATAGGAATAGGATGGGGAAGATAAGCATGATAGTGGATGAAAGGTGGAGAAATAGAGGTATATGGGAATGTTGTGGGATGGAAGGGAACCACAACCAACGGTTGTACAGATTGTGATAAACATTGAAGCTTGTGATGGGAAGGTGGTGTATGGAGCAATGGTGATGTTTTCTTAGGAGATGGGTGATGTAGTGCTTTAGGGACCCACATAGACTTAGTGTTTTTATGATTTTTTCTTTTCATGTGGGATGGAGGAATTTCAGACTTTTGGATGAAATGAGATTTTTGGATGGAAGTGGATGATTGGGATTCTTGAGAGGTGGATGCTTCTTTTGATTTGCTTGCTTTGTGCTTAGGAACCCATACCATTTTAGTTTTTGACTTTGCTTGTGTATGTATGGGTTTTGATATATGCAGCTTTTGAGGCAATTACTTGTTGCTTGGGGACCCACACCTTTTTTTTCTTTTTCTTTGAGGTGTGTAGGTGTATGTAGCTTTTGAGATGGGATTTTCTTTGATTCTTTTCTTTTGTGTTCTAAGGCATGAGGATTTGTAGGAGTTTTGGTTTTGTAGGTAGAGGCATCAAAATTTTGACTTTTGAATCCCATGGGGTGAGTGGAAGTGGGGTTGGTGGAAGCTTTATGTTTATATGATGTGTTCATTTGTTGGTCATGATTGGGATTTTTAGAAGATTTACGGATGGATGGATAAGCTGTTGGAAGTAGTGGAGGTAGATTTGATGGAGGGATATTAGGAGTTGGAATAAGTGGAGGCAAAGTGGATGGTGGAAGATTTATGGTCACATGCTTTTGACATTTGTAAGAGGATGGAGGTGGAATGGCAACATATGTTTTGGGTGTATGATAGGATTTGTGATAGGAAGTGGTGGACTTAGGAGGGATGGAGGAAGTACCAACATATTTAGATTTCTGACCTTGAGGTATGTATCCAAGGCCATCTAAGAGTGAGGGTCTTTTGACATGGATAGGCTCCAAAATATCCTGTTCATGAAGGCCTAAGCCCTTGTCATGATAGTTCATATTTTGGAGGATGTGATTTACTATGGGACTATGTTTAGGTGGAACACTAGACACGAGTTCCTTATTGGATGGAGAAAGTGAGATAGAGGATAATGGTTGTCGGTGTTCTAAGGAGGAACACTCATGGATAAAGGTGGATAGACCAATAAGATATGATGGTGGATTTAAAATGAGATCAATAGTGGAGGTGGAAGGATCATTAAGGTCTTGCTTATATTCATTATGATCCAGGGTATTTGTTTGATCTTCTATTCTTGTGTGTTCTTGGGAGGCACATGTCTCATCATGAGAAGTGGAAGCTTGTGCATTAGGGTTAGATGGAGGATGGATAGGAGCAATTTTTATATCTTGCTCATGGATGGGTATGGAAGTATGGATAGGTGGAGTGATAACCTCTTGACCATGAATTACATAAAGTTTGGCTAA
The DNA here is from genome assembly GCA_027924645.1 of Cunninghamia lanceolata. Classification (NCBI taxonomy): domain Eukaryota; kingdom Viridiplantae; phylum Streptophyta; class Pinopsida; order Cupressales; family Cupressaceae; genus Cunninghamia; species Cunninghamia lanceolata. The sequence goes on from BSBN01000892.1 coordinate 4,043,937, forward strand.
GAGGCTCATCATGGTTTTCATGATCACATATAGAGTCTTGATCATAAAGGTGAGCATTAAAAAAATTATTTTCAATATGAATGGGATCACTTTGCTCACAAATAGGGTCATGATCATAGATAATATCTTTACCATAGAAAACATGTAGGTCATGGATAGTTGGAACTTAGAGATACTTTGACCTTGATTCAGATGGGCGGGTGATGTTTCCACATGCTTAGGAGTATACTCTTTACATAGCTCTTGTGGTTTCATGGAAGTGGAGTTAGGAGACTCTTGGATAGGCTCGATGGATTGTGGATCACATGATGAGATTGGAGGAATAAGCATGGCATTGGAAGGCTCATTGCTAGATGCTAAGGTAGGTGTTTGACATGGGGATAAATTGTTTCTAGCTAGTAGCCAATAGATCACATCCTTTGCAAGGACAGAGGTGGATGGACAATATAATGGGTGGATAATAAGGGTAGATGGTGTTAAATGCTTAGAAGCAGGAATAGGATTGGAGGGAGGGATAATGTGATTAGGTGGATTGGGACTAGGATTGGACACATCAAGATTTGGATTTGGATCACATGATGGTGCCCAGATAGGACTAGTGGGCTCATGTGTTGGCATGTGATTGAGTGGTGATGGAGGATGCTCATAGGGTGTGAAGTCTAGACTGGTATCTCCCTCATCAAAGGATATCAAATCTTGCTCCAAAAGTGGACATAAGGACATTTGACTTATGTACAAAGGGTGATTTTGGCTTGCATGTACCTCTTGTGAGAACACCTTTTAGCCTTGTGGATGGGTTGGGTAGTGGTGTGTTGGAATGTTGGAAGGAGTTGGATAAGTTTGAGGTGAACATTGTTGGGTAGATATGACATTGACATGATGTGTAGATGGGGTAGGTTGGCATGATGGTGAAGGTGACACATAGGATTGTGGTTGAATGTGTTGGAGGTTGGGATGGTGTTGTGATGTGATTGGTTGTTAAATAGGTTGATGTTGGAATTGTTTGATAGGTTGTTGTTGTTGAAGGTGTTGATGTTGTGTTGGATGAGGGATGACATAGGATAATGTTTGTTGAGATGTAGGTTGATATGGATAAAGGTCGATATTAGAAGAAGTGGGTTAGGTTGATGAAGGGATAACATTACATGTAGATAGATGAGGTTGATATGATGGGATAGGTGGCACATAGGATTGATTTAGGATTGGTTGAGGATGTTCCTATTGGATTTGACATGAGGTCAAGAGGTGTCAAATTTGTTGTAAGAGGTGTTACATTTGAGGTGATTGGTTTGTTTGATGTTTTTGGATCATGTCATGGACCTTGTGAATGATTTGTCAAGGTCTAGAGGTTTTAATGCTAGGTGAAGTAGGAGAATGGGTTCTTACGCTAGGTCTTCTAATGTTGACATGATGTCACTTTTAGCAAATGTTTGATTAGGATTATGATTGCCTATATGCTAAGGAAAGATTCGTAGTTTGACTTGGGGAATATCAAACATAATGTAAATGCATAAACACACATGCCAAGCACAATGTTCAAATTTCCTTCCATGATTAGATGTTATGATTCAGCAAACACTTGCAAACTCAAAAACAAGCCCTAATTATTAATCATGTATGGTATGGCTAATAAGTCTTAAGCTAGGATACACAAGGGTTAATTAGGGCTGTCCTTGATATACATAAGGTACGAGGGGCCCAAATCTGTGAACACTAGCCCATTGAAGGGATGTGGTATAAGTGTAAGCGAATACCACTTAACCTTGTGTCCAGAATCTCCCGGGGCCACAAGGCTATCCCAATGACTACGTAGCTAGATTGAGGTACAACATTCACTCTCCCCCATTTGATATACCCCGCCAGAACACATGGTTGAGGTCATCCCTAGGGGTGATGAAATCCCCTACTAGGCATCCTAGATAGGGTTTGACAAATCACAGTTATGAATTAACCCTTAGAAATAAAATGTGTGATAAGAAGACAATGCAGTCACTTGTTCATTTTAAGATCCCAAAGTCAAATGTGTAGGAAGACAGTTGTTCATTTTAGCCTGATTTCAATGATGTGATAGCAAACAAGATTGATTTTTAAGCCCAAATCAAAGTTTGAAGGCAAGCAATGTTTAGAGATGAGAGATGGAATGTGTGCACTTGATTATTTTCATACTTAGATTTTCTATGTATGTTGATGCCACTGTTGCAAGATAAGAAGAAAACTAGACTTGCAAGCAAAAGGGGGATTAGGTCAAAAAGATGCAATCTATTAAAAATTTGATATTAATGATATGATATAGAAAAATAGACTACATAAATAGAAAATTTCTAGACGATTATAAGTAATTTTTAAAAAAATCACTGAAATTGCATACGTTTTGCTCAAGATATGGTTGTTTGAAGTTTTTAAAAGAAACTAAAGTTTGACTGAGAAAATGATTGATAAAATGATGAAATCACCTGGAAAAACCTCCACAACTATGAAGTTCATCAAATTAGCTTTCCAACTATTGTAAAAACTTAAAACTCTGACATGATTTACAAATGTTATGGTAGTTTTTAAAAGAAAACTATTTTAAGCTTTAGAGAAAAAAATACTATTCACAACTTGAAAACACTGATCACGGCCTAAGAACACTATTCACTACCAGAAACACTACTCATCACTGGAAGTACTGTTCACTACCGGAAGTACTATTCATCATTGAAAATATTGATAATCACTGGAAAGCACTGTTCACCCATGTAAACATTGTTCATTGCTGGAAATACAAGTCACTGCTAGAAGCATTGTTCATCACTAAAAAGCACTGTTCACCACTAGAAACACTATTCATTACCAGAAATCATTGTTCACCACCAGAAACATTGTTCATCACCCTACAAACATTTGTTTAAATTTGACTTGCAGCAAAAATGGTCAAATTATATGTTTTTTCACCTCTTGGCCCTTCTGGACACAACTGCGAGGTATGTTTTAGGCCTAGAGATCACCTGTAACAGATCCTTTGCAAAACTTGACAAATGAGGGTTAGAAAAACACAAATTTTGATAACAAAAACTTGCAAAAAATGTTAGATTTGACCAAGACAAGTGGGTCCCACCGGGCATGCCAGAATGTGTACAGGGAAAAATCCATATTAACAAATCAAACAATACAAGCGAGATTAAACCCTTAAGTTTATTTAATTTATTATTTAGATAATGATAATAGAAAGTGGGAAAGTGGATAATAAATTAAATAAATTAAAATTTATTTCTATGATGGGCAAACAAATAAAATATAGATTTTATTTATTTTTTTAGAAGAAAGGTGGCATAATTAAATAATTTAAGATTATTTACTTATTAATGTGAAATAGAAGAAATAAGAAAGTTAATTTTATGGAGATATAGAAGAAAATTGGATTTGTGTTAGACGACACTAATGTGGCCAATTTTGGACCTGTGTACACCAACCTACCCGTTTATCATTTATATCTTTACGCCACAAGAAATTGTTGACTGTGGGGTGAGCAACCAGCAATTGGATCTTGTTGTTGGAAAGCATATGCCTAAATTTTTTCAAACTTCTAACCATAGCTAGAACATGCTTCTCAACAAAAGAGAACTTTACCTCATAATCTTGAAGAACTTCGCTGAAAAATGCAATGGGCTGCTCTAGTCCTTCTTCATTTTGTTGGCATAACATGGTTGAAATAGTATGAACACTTCTGAATGCATAAAGAATAAAATATTTATCAAAATTTGGGTTGGTGAGTGTTGGAGCAACAACTATGGCATCCTCTATCTCTTCAAAACTCCTCTTTCCTGCTTTACTCCAGCTAAAATTGGTATTTTTTTTAGCATAGAAGTTAGTCATTTTAAAAGATCTGTAATATTAGGAATAAATCTTCTTACAAAATTTATCCTACCTAGAAATCTTTGCAAGCCTTTCTTATGGGCTGGTAATGGTAATGCCAAAATAATAGTAATTCTTTCAGGATCTATTGAAATACCATGCTTAGAAACAATGTGTCCATGCAGTTTACCCTCATGGATAGAAAAAATGCACTTTTTTAGGTTAAGTGAAACCCCATATTCTCTGCATCTCTCAAATATTTGTCTCAAATGAACTAAATGATCACTTGCTTTTTTAGAGAAAACAATAATATCATCTAGAAAAACAATTACAAACTTATTCATCAAACCATGGAAAGCCATGACCATAGCTCTTTGAAAAGTAGCTCTTGCATTTGATAGTCAAAAAGGCATCTTCTTATATGACATAGTTCCCCACCTTGTTATAAATGTAGTCTTGAACTAATCCTCTTCCTTCACCAATACTTGGTTGTAACATGAAAAACTGTCTAAAAGAGAGAATATATTAGATCCAGATACTACCTACAAAATTTGTTCCATAGATGGTAGTGGGTAATGATCCTTAAGAGAAGCTTTGTTAAGGTCCCTCAAATCAACACAAAGCCTGATTTCTCCATTTTTCTTTCTCACAGGGACAAGGCTAGACACCCATGAAGTATACTTAATTAAAAAGATGATATTACTTTCAATGAGCTTACTTAATTTAGCTTTCAGAAGATGTTCTAAATTTGGATTCAGAGGTTTTTGCTTTTGTCTTCCCAGTCTTTCCTTGGGCTCTAGCTCTATGGTATGCTGAGATAATTTAGGATCAAAGTGCTTCAAATCATGGTACTCCCAAGTGAAAACATCAGCAAACTCTTGACAATGTAAAATAAATGCATGCTTTTCCTCTAAAGTACATATGTTGCCAAACTTCAACAACTTGCTTTTGAAAATCTCAATCTATTCATAATGCTCCTGTTTGATGGATAAACTAGCTTTCTCTTTTCTAACTTGATCATATGAGTTGAAGATCGAGTCAAGAGTTACCAAACCTTTTGGCAACTTGTTGGTTGTAAGTTGAAGAATCTGATCTTCATATTGCTCAGATAACTTTTGGTAATTAGAAGCTAAAATATTAGCTTCTTCAATCATGAAACTAATAATATGTTCATTACTATCGAATACATGCCAATAAATGTTATTATTTGGTACAGCAGGTCAAACAACAACTTACACATAGTGCTGAATATAAACATTTTTTATTTCAGTTGGAATATCAAACTTAGCTTCCATGGTAGTGAGTTTATCAGCTTGTTTATTCTAAGTTCTTGGTATGGATAGTAGATTAAATGCATCAAATTCCAAAATTATGCCCCATACTCTATGTTTATATAGCTTTAACAAGTCATTTTAGTGGCATGAATACTCCTTTCTTGATTGATCACTAATTCTCTATCTCCAAACACTAGAAGACACTTAACATTTCACTTTCTAGCCCATTCCAGGACATGAACAAGGGCCTCATATTTAGCAACATTATTTGAATAGCTAAAAGCAAAATGAAAAGATAAAAAATACCTTTCACCACTTGGAGAAACTAGCACAACACCTCCTCTAGCACCAACTTTGCTCCTTGATCCATCGAAGTACAAACTCCATAGCTCATTTGACTGTTGTTTTTACTACATTTTTGCATCTTTAACCAGATTTGGGACAACAATACCTTGTTCTTAAATCATGTAAATTCCCAAGTTCACTTGTTCTATATGTTCAACTGTATTAACTTTGTGATTCTCGGCTGGCCATTCATCTAAAAATAGGTCTACAATACCTTCAACAATGGTGTTAGGATCTTTGATAGCAAGCTAATCTTGTCGATCCTGCTCATGAAATGTGAGATTTGCATTAACAACACTAGGGTTATAAGGCTCAATGTGATCTTTTTCCAACAACTTGGATTTTATTGTGACTTTTGTACCGTATCTGGTTCTAAAAAACAAATGTGACTAGTCAGAGGATAAGTATTCTCCTAACTTGGATGTAAAATCTCTAGAAAGACATAATGCAAAGTGAGCAGGAAGATCTATTAGATACACTCTTTGTGGAATTTTAAAATTTAGACAAGCATGTAATGTATGATTTAAATATCTGATTATTCCCACTATATCGATGGTTGTTCCATCTAATTGAACTACTCCTTTTAAGAGTGGATAGTATTTTAAAATCAATTGTTCAACAATCTTCTTTGGCATCATTAAATTGCTAGCCCCTAAATCTATCATGCAGTTGTGGACAAGATGATTCCCAATGATGAAAGTGACATAAAAAGGAGGTGGCTTGATTTCATGATTTGGTTGTAACTTATTCACTGGTTTTTTTTCGGCTGATAAGTTACAATATTCACCTTTGGCTAATCCTTACTTGGCTCATTTAGCACCATGAGACTTGTTAATGTGTTTTGTAATAATTCTATTTGGCTAGGAAGAGCCAAAGAGTCCCACATTGAAATAGTGATATTAGATTTTTTCATGTGATCTAAAATGTTAAAGAAGGTGGATTTACCTTCTGTTGTACTTTTGGAACAACAGCCTCTCCTTGCACTTGTGGCTATGTTTGAATTTTTTCTTGATCTTTGCTTGGTACAGCTTGTTGTCTTGGCAAAATTTGAACTTGATGTAAGGGAATATGTGAAATACCTACCTGTTGACTTGAAAAAGCTTAATTTTGCATCAGATTAGACTTCTATCCCAAATCTATAGCCCTTTTCTTGGATCTTGTATTTGTTGCTATGGAGTTATAAGATTGATTCTGACCTTGTCTTTGAGGCTGATTGACACCACAAAACTCTTCTCCCTACTAGTTCATCAAAGCCACTTCATTTTTACCATCTTCATTAGTCACTTGCCCACTATTTTGTTGATCAACAGTGAAATTCTACACCATAAGTGCCTGATTTAAAACTCCATTTGGACAAGATGATTGACTATGAGGCTAGTTACATGGAAAGCACCATTCATGGTCTTGAACCAGATTATTTTGCATTGGAACCATCTCCCTTGATGAACTTACAGTGTTGGGCTTGTATGGATAAAAAGGCCTTCGATTGTAATTCCTCTTTCAAGGTTGAGGGTCAGCTTGATTTGAAGGCCTATTTTCTTGGTATGGAGTTTGGTAAGGTCTAGAATTTTGGCCTTGCTGCTTCTTTATATTAACCAACTCATTACTAAAGTTCTATAATAAACCTTTTATCTCCTACAGTTCCTGAGAAGGGGCTGAAACATTATTATTTTGAGCTGTAGCTATATAACCCAAAGATGGTACAATAGGTACATCAACTAAAGGTGGGATTGGTAATGGAATAGATGGTTGTATTTCAGGGAGGATAGGCATTGACAGCCTTGGAGCTATTTTTCCCACCTGAATTAGGCTATTTTCAACTCTAATTGCAACTTCATAAGAAGTTAGTAATGAAATTCCATTCATTACTTGCACCATAATAGCAATGCCACTATTTAATGCTCTAAGGAAATTAAAAAAAGCATGTTTGATTGTAGGTCTTATCGGTGTAGGCATTCTATCCCATGTCTTTTGAAATCTAAAATTAAAATCAGCCATATGCTCCTGGTGAGCTCTTTTTATTATGCTTAGCTGCTCCATCAAAGACAAGTTATCTGACTTGTCTTTAAATTGTTTGTTCAGAGCATCTCCTAATAGGTCCCATGATGTGATAGAACACACAACTAAATCTCTAAACCATTCAAGGGCCTTTCCTTTCAGAGATGTAGTAAGCAATCTGACTGCGACATTTGGTTGCATTATGTGATATACTACACACAATGTGGCCACATATTTTATATGCTCAATTGGGGTGGTCTGATCCTCACCTATAAAGAATGACAAACCTCTCAAAGCTGCTACAGGAATGTCATCATGTGTTGCAAGAAGTAATGGGCTACCAGAATTAAATATAACAAATGGATACGCTCTCACCATTGGTGCTTTCTAAGGTGTTTGTGGAGTCTGAATCTGAAGATCTATCACCAAATTACCATGATTAAACTTTGCAGTCCTTGGAGGAGTAGATCTAGTCCTTAGTGTTAGACTGGTTGCCCTTGCAGCTATTCTACCTCCTCTCCTTGGAGATGAAAGCTATAAATAATCAAAAGAAGAAGAACTTCCTCTTGTCTGCACTCTTCTCATATGCTAATTTCACTAGATCTACTTCAAAAATTAGAGATTAGAGGTGCCAAGTATAATATTTACCTCCAAAAAGGCTGAAAATACTACTACATATACCAAAACAGTAGTGAAAGACTTTAAATTTTTGGCTGAAATGAGTTTCAGGGTCCCATCGAGCGTGCCAAAAACTGTTGTCATGGATATTGCACCTGGATGCTAAGTTTGAATGCTCAACAATCTTGTGAAACATGGAAACAGCTTCAAGCCTATGGGTATGCTCATAGTGAAGATGAATCTCCAGATTATGGGTTGGTTCCCCTTTTGATTCTCCTAGAGACTAATGAATTTTGAAGGAAAAGGGTAAGAAAAATGATTGTTTTGAAAATGAAAACTAACTCTAGGAGGTGATTGCACCAAAATGGTATTAAAAGGGAAAATTGATTCACAATTACTACTTTAATGATTTCTTCACACAACTCAATAAATGGCAACTTTAGATCACATAAGTATTTCAAAGGGAGGCTCAATGATCTATCTCTTAGCAGGAAAACTATGTTTCACAACTTGAAAGGCAAGATAACTATTTGTACATCCTAAGAGCTATAATGTTAATTGCTTCTGTGTGTTTACAGTAATGGATGAGACAAGATTAAAGGTTATGATTGTCTTAAACACATTTAAATTTCATCCAAATCATTGATTAAGGCATATACACAAATATGAGAAGGTAAAATATAGATCTTTTAAGTAATTAAAGGAAAATGCTACAAAAATGACAAGGATATAACATGTTAAAACCTATTGTTGTCTATAAATCTGTCAAGAATGAGTTACAAAACTATATGGCTTTTCTGCAATGTGCAAGAAAAAAGAATAGAATCAAGAATCAATGAAAAAACATAAGTTTTTTCCTCTATAATAAAAAAGAACCTCCAAGGGACCTACATGAGTCAACTGCAGTCAACTCCATTCCAAAATATCTCTCACGAGCACAACAAAAAATCCCTAAAAAGAATCATCTCAACTGCTCCAAAACAAGCTAAAATAGCTCCAAATTGTCCCTTTCATTCTGTTTGACTAAGAAGAATTCCAAAAATGCCATAGTTTGACCATAAATCAAGGAAAATCACTCAACAACTCTAAGTTTGCATGAAACAGCCTTAGTTTCACTCCTCTTGTGTTTTTGAATGACTTTGGGACAAGGATAAAAAATTGGAACAAATATTAAAGTAGTCAGTTATAACTAACATTAATAGGTGTTGTGTGTTTGTTCAATTTAGCACTCTCATGACAAATATTAAAGTAATTTATAAATTATTACTTTAATATTTGTTTACATATTTTATTTTTGTTTCAACCTCATGCAAAACTCAAGGGGAATTTACATATTTTCAATTTCTCTAATACACCCTTGGTCAATAAAAACAAATAACTCAAAGCCCTTATGAATCCCTTTGACCTTCATGTCTTCATCATGCATCTATGTGATAATATAGTCAATCATGCCCCTTTGACTTCAAAAGTCACATTTGCAATGGATGGTAGTTATGATTAAAAAATCAAAGAAAAATCCTTATATCTCCCATATGGCTATCATGCCATCCTTCATAATGCATCATCAACCCCTTGCAATGATTCTGTTTTTGACTTAAGGTTCATAAAAAACTTAGCATTTGTAAAGGTTATCATACCCCCATGAGCACCATTCTATAATTGTTAGGTTTTGATGACTTGAAGTGTTGACCCATGGTGGCATTTTGTATTGTAATGATTTTTTATAAAAGAAAACAATAAGCCCACACTCACGACTAGGACAAACTGGTGAAAAGGAGACCGAAACCTAAAAAATTATTCATTTTCCATTGTATCCTTCTCCTAGTTGCTACTCTGCCACCACCATGCCTAGGGTTTGAAGGCTTTTTTGAAGCTTCTCTGTTGGATTATGAAGCTCATCCCATTGTGGAGTTTGGCCAACTTTGTCATTTGTTTCCTCCTATAAGCCACTCTTCACTTTCGCTCTGTTTCTTGAGCACAAAAGACATAAGATATCTCTATTTCATATTACTATTGTATAGTGTTCTTCTTTTGTGTTATCTTAGTTAAATGGAGGCAAACATTAAAATATTCTTTGTGATCAGTATTTTTTCTGTATTTCATTGTGCCTTTTTACAACAAAACTGATGAAAACATTTTGTATTCATTTCCTCTCCTCATAAAACTATTGCTATCTCTCTGTGAGAAAATGATAAAAATGGCTTCATTTCTATTTTCATGTGTGTGCTCTTCTATTGGTTGTTCTTTTTCACTGTTCATATCACTGTCAACATTTTCTTCTCTTTATTGGGTTGTCTCCAGCACTGCTAAGTTTCCTTACAAAACCCTTGCTAGGGTTTGACCTACACACATCTTTTGCATTTCATAGCACTCTTGTAGGTGTTACTGAGTTTACACAGTGATTTCAAGGTTTTGGAATAGGTACAGTGTCTTATAGCTATATTAGATCAAAACAAGCCCTGTGAGAGGCTTCCCTTGCATCATGGAGTCTTTGATTGTCTACATAGAAATCCTTTGTCAAGTTTCCTTACAAACCCATCATTACAATTTTTTGCATACATTTTGACCATGTATCATAACACTACTTGCATTGACCTTATCAGATTCTAATTCATCTTAGGGTATATATAATTTAGTAGTCTAACAAGAATATATAGGGACTCTAAACTGAGCTAGTCATGTGGGTCTGCCAAAGTCCTTTCAAACCTTGCCTCTGCATTTTACTCTTATACAACTTGTAGAGACTCCTCCTAGGTTTCATGATGAAAAGACATTTGAAAGAAAAATATGGACCCCTGGCATACCTCTAAAGACTATGCAACTTTTCATGTAAATAGGACATGTTTGGAGATTGTTACAACACCTTAACATATTGGTAACATAGATCTTAACCCCATACCTTTGCATCTTTCACTACTCCATTAATGACCTCTGTATCAGCTCTGCCTTTTACTATGAGAAACAAGGAAGCTTTTAACATCTTCATAGATCTTTCTTGAACTCCTTCATGATCCTCTCTCAGCCTGTTGTCAGTAGTTTGCTTCTTAGTTTCCTTGTTCTTTGTTCTTATCTAACTATTGACTGCATTGCATATAGTTTAATTTCTCTTCTAGATGCTGATGTCTTAGCACTTGGTATAGTTTGTCAACATTGTACTTATTTGACTGCTCCAAACTAAGGGTTTTCTTCTTACTTTTTCTACTATATGACTATCTTTTTGTTGGCAAGAGACACTATGCGGCTTCATGAGTGTTGTCATTGATGGAAACAAAGTCCATCCCACACATCCATAGGACATGGTGTGTCTATATTGGAACATAGATTGAAGAGTATTTTATTCCGGTGACCAAGAATAGACCATGCAGCAAGATCTGACAATCAGGGTCAGATCTCTTAGATGAAGTATGTTAGTAAAGTGCAGACTTGGGGAAGTCAAGAGGAGTACCATGACTAATATATTTTAGAGATTGAGCCTCCAGTGATGTAAGAGTGAAAAGATATGAACACCTAAGTGTTGGGTTCTTGTTTGGCAAAGTAAACTAAGGAAGAACTGACCGACAGAGCTTCAGACCTTAATCCGGATGAGATATTGATGGTAATCAAGTTTCTTAAGGGATCATTCATCATTGGCCAACATGATTGATGACTTCTATAAGCATCTCTTTGATACACATCACTTTGTAAGAAAGGATTCAGCTGACAGACTAGAGTTTGGGAAAATATGAAGTATTCTAGATGCCGACTAGAAAGATGTTGAAATCCTTTGTGCGGATGTATATACTAGATAGATTTTGATGAGAAGTAGAGTGTGGTGTGTTGAAAAGTGCGAAGAAAAGTAGAGCAGAGTGGAAGCAGTAATACAGGTCTGGTATGTGACAGGACAGCAACACCAAAGAAGAGGAAGAATGAAGTGCAGTAGATTAGTGTATTGAGCCTAACTGGAACTGAACTTCAGCATATGTGGATGCTTCTCTTTAGTTCAAGTATCTTGTTACTTTCTTTGTATCTTGTAGACAGTGAGTCTCTTGTAGGCAGTGAGCCTCTTGTGAGCAGTGTGCTCGAGCAGTGAGCCCTAATTGGCAAGTGCCATTTGTACTTCTATTCTTTTAACAAAGAATACAATCTTGGGTTAGTCACCCCATGGTTTTTCCCTTAACAGGGTTTTCCACGTCAAAATCATTGTGTTATGTGTATTGATTTTGTTTCTTCTTTCATGGTTATGGATGCTTATTTATTTTGATGCTACACTAGTTATTAAAGAAGAATAGAAAGTTTAATTAATTTAGATAACTGATTCACCCCCCCTCTTAGTTATCAACAATTAGTATTAGAGTTAATTTCCTCCAAATAGAGCCTAACAACTTGAGGAAGATCTAGGAATTCCAATGGATATGTATAGTATGAGGGAACAACTTCAGTCTGCCCTTGATGATCTTGATCAATCTCACTCTGAAGTCAATAACTTGAGGGAAAGACTTAAACAAGCTGATGATTTCATAAATGAACTAAAGGAGAAACTGAGTATCTCTATGAAAAAGAGAAAGGAACTTCTTCAGTAATTAGCAAGTCAAAGTGAAGCCAATGATTCTAATGAAGATCTGAATGAGAAGAACAGATTATGTGACAAGCTATCAAAAGAGATCATTATGGTAAGACATGAAATGGAATCATGGGTTATGAAATTCACCCAAGAAATTGAAGAGAAAAGAAAGACGCAAGATAATCTAAAACAATCTCTCAAGGAGAAGTTAGAAGACTACCACAAAATGGATAGAATAATCAGGAATTTGGAATCTGATCTTGAAGAAGCTAGAGATAATGAAGAACAACTTGAGAATCAGATTGACACTCTAAAAAGGTATCTTCAAACAACAAATGAATACAAAGAGAAATTCAAGATAAGAAATGCTCAGCTTGAAGTTCTTATTGAAAGCCAAAAGAGGGTAGATGACAAGTAAGGCTTGGGGTATGAGAAAGGTGAAAGCTCCAAATCCGGTCAGAAGAACTCTGGATCAGGAAATCTAAGGATCAGGCCTAGAAGACCTCTAGTAAGGCAACCAAATTCTCAAAGATATCCATCCTTCAATGGATGCTGCCACAATTGCAATAACTTTGGTCACAAAGCAAATCAGTTCAGAAGAAGAATGAATCAGACTAATTCATCCTTCTCTGGACAGTGTTTTAATTGTAAAAGGTATGGTCACAAATCTCATGAGTGTAGAAATATGCAAATGAACAATTCATTCAATGGTAGATGCTTTGCATGCAATAGAATGGGACATATGGCTAATCAGTGTAGATCAAGAGGATATTAGTCAAATATGCAAAGAAATGTTGTTTGCCACAATTGCAATAGATTCAGTCATATTGCCAAATTCTATAGAAGTAAGAATTAGGACAAAAAGGGTCTTGTGCATCATAATCAAAACCAAGATAAAGGATAAGGAAAAGTGAATGTGGATGAAATTCAAAGGGAGATGAACAAGATTTGGGTAAAGAGGAGTACAAAAAATGTTGAGGATTGATCTGCACCAGAATCTAGTGCTGATATTCCTTCTGAAAACTAAATAGATGAGCTCTGGCTCAGGGGGAGTCACAAAAGAAAACAAGTTCCCCCAGCCAGTCAATTGGTGCCTGAAATTGGCACATGGAAAGTTGTAGATTAAAGGGTTCTCAGAGAAACATCTAAATAAGCCTTGGTAAAGATATGGAAGATCCACAAGAAATTTAAAAGAGGTTAATCTTCCAAGTTTGATCCAGTTTAATAGTCATCTGGTAAGAACAAGATTTTCACAATTAGATCTGGTATGATTCAAATTTGATGTATCTTGATCTGTGGATAAATGGAATGATTGAAGAAAGGTAGATAGATTGCCAATATTCACCGAGAATAACTCTAAGTACATCTCAGTGATATGGAAAGATCTCTCAGGAAAAGGAGAACAAAGCAACTAGAATAACTTAAGTTATGCATTTATTACAATGTGAAATTAGGGTTTGCATAAAAATATAAGGGTTCTTTTTTTCATCATTTGCACCTTTGCATTCGAGAAGAAGAGAGAAGGAGCTCTGCAACTAAATTGTCTCAAACCTCTCAAAGATCAACCGCAGAAGTCAATTCATCCTGCAATCTGATCCAGCTCATATCGTGAACCCTAGAAGCATAAAAGGTATTTTCTGCTCTTGATTAACTCTCTCTGAATCTTCTAAAAGATGGCTACTCTGAATATTATGAAGATCACTGATAGGTCATGCCCTAAATTCAAGAAACATCCCTACAAATCTCTAGAAGTTGATACTCTAGGTGCATTTTCTAGCATTCCACATGGAGTTCTGCATGTAGAAGATATTAGGGTTTACATACACGGAAACATAGAATAATTTGGGGACTCCAAGCTGATGTATATCTACCACAAGGAACTGATAGATGAATCACTTGAACTTAAACCCCAATACAAGGCCATCCAGGATAAGCATTTCAGATAGTGCATCCATTTCCCCTGTTTTGTAGAAGATGAGTGGGTCCGGTATGTTTTGAACAGAGTACATGACAACTTCATGTGGTTGAATAGACCATTTAAGATCAAAAAAGATGCTATTAGGGTAGTAATTAGTTTGCACTCATCTAGAGGGTTACCTGTTCTCAAATCGGTCAAAAACCAAACTATGAGTGAGGCTACCAGATCAAAATTTGACGAGAGCAATGACAATAGAAGATATCACTGATCTGGATATCAAGTTTGCCTCCATGATAATTGGTTACAAGATATATCACTCTAGCAGGGAAAATTCAGTTCCCAGAACTGTAATTTACACTGCTTATCAGATGCTAAGAGAAAATGTTGACTATGATCTTTGAGCTTCTCTTGAACCAACTGTTAGAGAATTTGTAGAAAATAAAGAAGGATAAAAAGACTTCATTCAAGTATGGTGGCCTAATACTTTGCCTATTCTTCTACTATATGAATGAGCTACCCAGAACTAGTGGCTGGATATGGCAAAATGACAAACATGTTGCCATACAAATCAGGGATTATATGTATGGGCTTGGTGATGCCAAGACACAAAATACAGCTATGTGGAGTTACTTCAAAAACTTCCAAAGCATGATGTAGGCTAGAGAAAGAATCCTCCAATCTTTGGTTAAGAAATACAAGGATACAATGTGCTTTATGGTAGACACTGATCAATGTCTAATGGAGGCAGTGGAACCAAGAATAGTGTGGATTATGCCAATGGGGTATGAGGTTGATGAGAAAATCCTAGAGCTGCATATCCAACATCTGCTAAGTCAAGTCAAGGACCCTAAGGCAGAAAGGTTTGGAACCTACCAAGAGCTGAGTGTAAAAGATCATGTTGAACTAAGACAACCTAAGATCAAGAGAAAAGTGAGAAGGGAAGTAGAAGAATTCACCAAGAGGCATGGAATATCAAAGGAGGTAGTTGATGCCAACAGAGAGAAGATGGAAAGGGTAGAGAAAGAAAGGCAAGAAATTGAAAAGGAAAGTACCCCAGTGCAATCCCCCTCCCGGACCAAATCCTCCAAGAGTTCTACACCTGCCACCTCTAAGAGCCAAAAAGCATCAAAACTGGAAGTCAGGACATCTAGAAAGGGAGAAAAGAGAACTAAGACAAAGGCCACAAGGTCTTACATCAGTTAGAAGGATGATGAAGAGATAGAATCAAATGAGGAGATCAAGAAAATGAAGAAGAAGAAGAAAACATCCGGTGAACCCTCTACCGATCATAACAAGGAAGAAGAGGCAGAAGAATTTGTTGAAAGGCCTATTCTCTGCATTGATATCATCAAATTAGTCACTGTGGATGGGAACTTGAAACCAATGATTGAATTTTATGATGATTATAGTGAAGCTGATTAGAAGATCCTACAAGAAACTACAGTCAGGTATCTAAATATCTACAATAAAGCATTCATTGAAATCATCTCCTTAATTTCCAAAAGCCTAGAGAAGGAACTTGAAATAAGAAAGAACAATGCCAAGGCAAAGGACCTAGAGATCTGGGAACAAATAGCTATTCAGCTTTATCCCTCCATCACTCCAAAGCAAATGAGCATGATCTTCAAAGATTGCAAGGATGAGTTCTGGAGCAAAGCCAGAATGAATAAGCTTATGCTCGAAGAGACTAATCAAGTGGCTAAAGAGACTGAAGACATCCTCCGGAATGCCTATAAAAGATTCAATATTCCTATTATAGAGGACTTAGGTGATGAACCCTCTATCATGGATGATGAAGGACTCAGTACAGAGAAAAATGTAGAAGAATCAAAAGAGATGGATAAAGAGAAGACTAAGGACTTAGATTCCTCTGTTCCAAAAGAGGAAGTCCATGGAGAAGTAGACACCTCTCTTCTGGATCACCCAACAAACTCTAGAATTGAAGGAAAAGAAAGAAAAGAAGAGAGAATCAATCAAGAAGAAAAAGTGAAGGGAAGAGAAGAAGGTCAAATAGAGAAGACCACAAGTGACAATGCTGAGGCTGCAGAAGGGAAGAAAACTCTCTCTCCAGCAAGAGACACTACAGAAGCAGTCAAAGACTTCCTGACAAAAGAAATGATGGAATTAGATGAACTGAAACTACTTCAAGGACCATTCAATTTTGATTCCCTCTCTCCGGTCTAGACAATGAAGGTAGCATCTTTTGCTCAAGCCAAAGAACAATAAAAGCTTTTGAAGTCTCACATGGAAGACTGTGAGCTAATAGAGATTACATCCGGTGTGCTAGAGAAAATCATGCCATCCTTCCAAAAGGATCCTTTGGCCTCCACATCCAGTAATCTAAAGTCTCTTGTTAATTCTATTAGCACACATTTTGATTCTTTGGAAAAAGCAGCAGAAGAGAAAGTCTGGAAAGAATTTTTGGATAAGAGATTCTCCGAGATACAAGGACTTATATCAAAAGATAGGAGAAATTTGGAAATTGGGATAAAGAGATTAGAAAATGCTCTTAAAGATGGTGGAGAAATATATTAATTTTGTTTATCTTGGTCTAAAGTGACAATGGATATTGAGAAGAAAGTGAAAGAACAAGAGGATAAACTATCAAGTTTATCTCAGAATTTTGATCCTCTCACCACATCCATAATAAACCAAGAATGCCAGACTATTGCCATTCTAAATGAACTAAAGAAACTTGAAAAGGAAAGGAAGAATATAATAAGTAGGATGGGGGAACTTAGAGGGATAATTATCCCTAAGCTAGAGGCCATGCATGAGGCCCTAACTGATGCTCAGACCACAGTTCAGACCAGTAATCTGATAGATCTAAAGAGGGCAGAAGCTTTTGCATTCCTATTGAGTGGTCACATCTCAATTTTGGACAGGATGAAGTAGAGTTGGGCAACAAAATTTGTCCAATTGAAGACAACTTTTGCAGATATACTTCAGCATATGTAAGTAGAACATGTATATATATTTATATAGCCAAGTATAGATTATTTTTGGGAATTTTAGTGTGCAGATCCTACCCTTTACCACTGATGTCAAAGGGGGAGTGGTACCAGTGAAAAATGTGGAATCTAGCTTAGGGGGAGCTCCGGTAAAGTGTACAGTAGGACAGAGCATCATCCAAGGGGGAGTGTAGTGTGACACTTAGTCATTTTTGACTAAGTGTTGCCATCAATGCCAAAGGGGGAGATTGTTCACAAGAGACATGGTGTGGCTTCATAAGTGTTGTCATTGATGGCAACAAAGTCCATCCCACACATTCATAGGACATGTTGTATCTATACCAGAAGATAGATTGAAGACTATTTTGGTCTCATGACCAAGAATAGAGCATGCAGCAAGATCTGACAATCAGGTCTGGATCTGTCAGAGGAAGTATCTCAGTAAAGTGCAGACTTGGGGAAGTTAAGAGGAGTACCATGACTAATATATTTTAGAGATTGAGCCTCCGGTGATGTAAGAGTGAAAAGATATGAACACCTAAGTGTTGGGTTCCTGTTTGGCAGAGTAGACTGAGGAAGAACTGACTGGCAGAGCTTCAGACCTTAACCTGGATGAGATATTGATGGTAATCAAGTTTCTTAAGGGATCATCCATGATTGGCCAACATGATTGATGACTTCTATAATCATCTCTTTGATACGCATCACTTGGTAAGCAAGGATTCAGCTGATAGACTAGAGTTTGGGAAAATATTAAGTATTCCAGATGCTGACTAGAAAGATGTTGAAATCCTTTGTGCGGATATATATATATATTAGATAGATTTCGATGAGAAATAGAGTGTGGTGTGTTGAAAAGTGCAAAGAAGAGCAAAGAGTAGAGTGGAAGCAGTAATACAGGTCTGGTATGTGAAAAGACAGCAGCACCAAAGAAGAGGAAGAATGAAGTGCAGTAGATCAGTGTATTGAGCCTAACCAGAACTGAACTTTAGCATATGTGGATGCTTCTCATTAGTTCAAGTATCTTGTTACTTTCTTTGTACCTTGTAGAAAGTGAGTCTCTTGTAGGCAGTGAGCCTCTTGTGAGCAGTGTGCTCAAGCAGTGAGCCCTAATTGGCAAGTGCCATTTGTACTTCTATTCTTTTAACAAAGAATACAATCTTGGGTTAGTTGCCCTGTGGTTTTTTCGTTAACAAAGTTTTCCACGTCAAAATCATTGTGTTATGTGTATTGATTTTGTTTCTTCTTTCATGGTTATGGATGCTTATTTGTTTTGATGCTGCACTAGTTATTAAAGAAGAACATAAAGTTAAATTAATTTAGATAACTAATTCACCCCCCCTCTTAGTTATCAACACTTTTCTCATATCTTCTTAGACTACTAAAGATCTTAAACACCTTATAATGGATCTGCATCTTCTCCTTCTACTGTCCTTAGTCTTTTGATAAGTCTTCAAGACCTATGCAAGTTACAATCATACTTAGGCTTCTTTATTTTTGAACATCTTTCAATGATTATCGTTGTACTTTGCTTGCTTGCAAGATCCATTGTTGTCCCTTTGCATTCAGATCATTTACTAGCATTTTATCTTTTCTATACTATCTCAAACACTTGAAATGATCAAATGCATGCAGGGCTATCCCATTTTGTTTCTTACGTGACTGTTCATAGTCATTCCATGATGTTCACTGTCTCATGCTTGCTCTATCCTTTTACATCTTTGAAGGCACCAACTGCACTGTCATTGTGTTCTTGGCTATAATGTGCTTGCATCATAATGATGACCTTCTATTGCATCTATATACTTATCACTTATGGTTAAGAACATTCACTATACTTGTACATTATGGATATTACACATGCTACCTCTCCAAGTGACTGATCCTTTGTAGGTGACAACATATATTGTGATATCATTGATTATAGCCTCATATGTTCAATACACCTTTAGAGGTGACAAGCTTCATATAGTTGTATCCTTGCATATGACAAACCCAACAGTAACTGTAACTGGTCCTTAAAGACCAATAACTTTGATTGTGGCATTATATGTTCATGATGTCACTGTCCTGCAAGTTGACTAAGACTTCATTTGCACTTGCAAATCATGAGTACAGTCATGAATCAATCTCAATCATATTGAATGCATGGACTTAGTAGTGGCTTAAATGTTTCTTATGTCTAATCATTGATGGCTCTCTTTGTTATTGATATGCACCTATGTGGCTGTGACATTGTACCTTCCTTATAGCTATATTGTACTACTTCATGGCCTTGGCTGCCCTTGGTATTATGGGATTGTATTATTGCTCACTATTGTATGGCATCTCTAGAGATTATGATGATGATCTTTTGAATGTACAGTTATTAATGACTGTATTCATGTGATTAGTATATTCATTAATGACTATACTTACATTGTATTTTGCTCCTTTTTCTTTGATCATATCACTACCTTATACCTATGGTCTACATCATTGACATTTTAGGACTGTACCTTCACTTGCTTTTTGCATAAGGAATCAACAACCATTAAATTCGTATTCCATGAGCATGGTATCATGGCTACCTTGTCATTATTGACTGTTCTTTTTGATGTTATGATTGTATTTTAACATGTATGTTGCCTGTCTGGAATGTACTTTTTATATTACTAAGAAGAGGACAACATGATGGGCTCAACCCTTGTGGGAGCCACATTTACTCCACATGTTGTAATTTTCATATATTATTACATCAAGTTGTTCCTGCACATTGAACAAACATGTTAGAATACAAAACATGCCTTGATTTGAAGGACACGATACTTCTCTTTCTTGATTTATCTTCTAATCTGGTATCTAGCTATTCATTTTTCTTTTCTTGTATATTTGTGATGACTAAACATCTAAATTCTGAAGCTTCATAAAAGTAGATTATATATCTGTTGCTATTGTATGTGAAAAGAATTGGAACCTTGAGCTCTAACACCATCTCTTATAGGTATTTTTGGAGCTTACTAGATAGAGGGAGCTAAATATGCACCTGATCAATCTTGGAATTCATCACTCACAGTAAATGATGGGTCTCTATTCCTTTCATATGCTCTTTTATTTCTTCAAATGTATAATTTAGTTTTATGTTGCATCTTTCAGTCATTCCCATGGCTTGTGTGGGACACCCTAAACATTTCTTTTGAATATAATCAACTATTTCATATTATGTAATGACTTATATGAATCAATTAAATAACATGAAATAACTGAACTTTATTTGAAACATATGTTTATATCATGAAGAATTGACAATTTATAAATACCTCTTTTCTGAACTACATTGTCTTGCACTGAATAAACAACAATAACATACTTGAAACATAAACTACTAAAATTAGTTTAGCTTCAAAACCTAATATGATTTGAATGTCTACTTTATTAATGAAGCTTATTTTATTGATTTATCTTAATTGTGCAATAGCTCAACTCAAACTGTTACATGACCTCGATAAATCAATACTAAAAATCCGTCATCAAGACAACCAATGTTGATTGGATTTCTCATGTATCAGAAATTTTCCTACCCCATTTTAACAACTGCTTGTTAAAGCCTTACTAAATTGACCTGCAAGAAAAAAAAATAGTAACAAGTAGTCAAAGAGCTTAGTATGTCACTGTGCTCTAAGTAGTCGAAGATTTTAGTTATCTCTATGCTAGGAAAAGCTGGTAGTATAATTTATCAGTATATTTTTGTGATACATATTAACTTAGTGGGACTCTATGTAAACAAGACTGTTTAACTTAAATTATTTCTATGTGATGTTTGAAGCCAAAAGCATAAACATACTTTAGTAGGAACATGAGGGCGAATGGCCTTTCACTCTACATATTTTGGTTAAGACTTAAACCCTTTCAACTTATGTCGAATAGAATGAGAACTCTATGTTTCACCTTTATGTTATAGTATGGAATATATCTGCAAGCCGACTGGTCACAGAAACATTACCTATAATAGGCTGAAAGGTTAGTGATTATAGTAGGTAGCTACTAGATATAGTTAGTAGACTTTTGCAATTTGAGAAGATAGTTTGCAATAAGCATTAGTATGTTTTTTATGCTAAGGTTAAGATAACCTAGTCATGCTTTGAACTTTTAGACAATGTATATGTAATTATCAGACAATTGGTAGGATTAGAAATACCTAAGAATCATGGTTGTCCTTAGTTATTTATAATCTTTATTTGCACTCGGGTTAGCAAAGGATACAGATGTTGTGTTATTTCTACCAAAACTTGTTGAATCTATCTTTAGATTTCAAATGAGCCTCTCGAGATCATTGTTTTAAGTCTTAGAAGTTGACACTAGAAGATTATATTATAAAGATGTTTCTTTTATCTCTTTAACTCATTTGAGTTTTATTATTTTCAATCAAGGACTTCAGGAAAAGTTTTCTCTTATTCTGAAAGTATATGGAAATGATTTAGATATCATTAGAAGCACCTAATGTTATACATATTAACATGTATGTTTTCTTAAACTAGATCATGTATATCCATTTTTCAAAGATGTTATACTATCGATCTATATCTAAATGGTGATCAAAAGGAGTCCATTACGTCAAAGACATCATTATTTTAGGAAATTTAGCTAATCTTCAACATAGGGTTTGTAGATTAGTGTGTTTTTTAGATCTTTTTACATTATTGGTTTGATCAAATGGATTTAATTTTCTATACCTTATCATCCTTTTTGTGTATAAGATTCTTGCAACATTGCATTTGAAATTTGGAAAAATAAGCATTTCATTGTAGGTCTTGAAAAGAGCATATTTGTTACCTTGCTTGCATTTCATAGACATACATCATCATAGAATGACTTAAATTTATGATTTTTGTATCAGATCTGATTGGTGTTACAGTAGATAATCAATTCATGGTGTTTCATCTTGCATTTAAAACTCTTATTTTCTAGGGTTTTGTCAAAAAAGTTGTATTTTTTTGGAAATCCTAGTCAAATTTAAAAACCTAGGGTTTGTAATTAAGATCTTGTTATAGAGTTTGCTGATTTCATTTACATTTCAAATATGATATTTCATTGATGTAGCATGTATTAAATATAATTTGTGTTCAAAAATAATTCTTCCATCAAAAATTGTGATTTAGGAGGTAAGCATTCAAAATGTAGGGTTTTGATACTAAACCCTAGCTAGTCTTGCATCTAGTGCACCTTCATCAAAGCAAAGTTCTCTAAATCTTTGTTGCATTTAAGTGGATAAATTATTTAGGCACTTCCTTTTCACATGCCACACATCCTACATTTACAAGACTTAGTCATTGTGGTTACCAAGAATATCACATTTTTGGAAGACCTCATTTCTCTTGCACTTGTAGGTCTTTGATTGCAATCTTATTTTCATATTGGTGGTATTTGATTAAGGAATAAATCTGATTATGCATTGTTGTTCCATATCATATTCAAATATAGTAGGCAAGTCATTTCGTTATGGATTCTTTTTGTTGTCCCTCTTTGGAATCTTTGCATGCATATATCATAGACTTTGACAATTTTTTTAAATTCATCAATAGGCATCCTCATATTTTAGATCATATAGCATCCATGAATTATATTGATGAGAAATATGATGGTGGTAAATCTTCTTCTACTTCTGGTAAAACTCATGACATCACCTCTTAAGCATATCACAGTGACTTAGCTTTGCCTACTTCACCCTATGATTTGGTCTCCTCTCCCAAAAATGAAGCCATTTTGGTGCAAGATGATGAGATCATTGATGCACTCCTAAGTCTCTCTTTTAGAGATGCGACATTAGATAATTATGAGAATGCTACTTCTGTTTCTACCATAGTAAGTGAGGATTCTATGGCTCATCCTATAGATCTTCCTCCTTTGGTTGAATGTCCAAGTACCTTGGATATCACTAAGGATGTGAAGTCTCTTGGTATTCCTCCTTTGGTTGCATGTTCAAACCCATTGGACATCCCTAAAGATACAATCATCAACAATTTTCCTAACAAAACTTTACCCTCCCGTCATTTCAATGCTCACCCTTCAAAAGATGAAGCATCAATGGATGAAGAGTGGTCTCTCACATTAAATCCCTCATGGATGGATGTTGAGCTCATTAAAAAATAAAACAATGTCAATTCTATCATCATTAATAGACTTATTCCACCTACTACGGGGATAGTGAATAAATGCACTAATGTTCAAAATATCCCTAATATAATTATACATGAGGCACCTGATTCATCTCTTTTCTTTATATTAGTGATTATAATTAAAGGCAATCCAACACCACCTCAACCCCTAGGTTACATTCTCAATTATGGAAAATGAATCACTCAAAAAAATCAAGGTGTTCAAAATGTTTCGCAACATCATATGATCTCTCACACATATAACACCAATAATAAAAAGAAAAATAAGAAAGCACCATGTGTGCCCATTTCTCTCCCACCTTCTCAACATTTTCTTCCTCCACCTCCTCATCTTCCTACTCATATTAGCAAAGAATTTGATTTTGTCGAGTAACTTCGTGCTACTCCAACTAAGATCTCTCTATGGGATTCAATACAAGTATCACCTACATACCACAAAACGCTGCAAGAAGATTTACAAAAGGTGATTATTCCTCCTATTGTTCAGCCAAATGATGTAGTAGCTCTGTCAGATTATATGCATGTGACAAAATTTGATATATCATTTCAACAACATGAGTTACCTCTCATAAAAGTTCAAAACCAATATGAGCCTTTTATGATATATCCCATTATTAATAATATGAGAGTGAGATGCACCATGATTGATGGTGGATCAGGTCTTAATATTTGTGTGATAGGCTAGTTACATAAAATAAATGTTGATACCTCTTTCATTAAACTAGATAAACTCAAGATTCATGGCTTTGATAATGTTGGTAGGCAATCACTAGGTACTATTACTTTACCTCTTAGGGTTGGTCCTATGACATTGCCTACTTTTATCCATGTCATACATAATTCTCTTTCATACAATCTTCTTCTTGGTAGACTATGGATTTATGCCATGGGGGCAGTTCCGTCCACCCTTCATCATTCAATTAAGTTTTGTCTTATGTATGTGAAAAATCATAGACTCCTAGAATCATAAACGCGGGGGCTTGATTGCCCCTCAATTTTGGTGACATTCTATGGTTTCTATGTTTGTTGTGTATGAAATTTGTCTTCTCCATCCTTTAGTACATGTATGAGTGCAAGATCACACCCAAACTAAAGTGGGGGCTAAATGTTACATTGTAAAATGTGTACACTACCATTTTACACCTAGTTTAGCAACCGAGTGAACCTAAAATACTCACTTATTAATGAGGACCTATTTTAACACTTTTTAGAATATTAAACATGTAATTCTTGATCCCAATGCACAAATCCAAAAAAAGAGTTATAAGGAGGGGATAATAACACTTAAAGTGCCTCTGTCCCAAGAGTTTTGGGCTATAGGACCAGGGCCCCCAAGCTTCCTTGTCCCCTCTTTAGCCCTGACCTAAATTGGTGGCTTGTCAACTTTGGACATCTTAAATGATTCCTAATGTTAGCCTTGTTTGATTTAATTCTCCTGAAATCAATAGGAATGCATATAAAAGTAAGTTAAGTCATTCATTTGAACATCTAAGCAATCTAGACACTCTTACACTCTCTCTTCTTCTCTCTCATGCTCTCTATGGTGAATTATTGTTGTGGCACTAACTTATTGTAGGTCTTGTGAAGATCTTCCTACTTCTTTTGGGTGACACCAACTTCTTGAGTCAAGTTGTGATGCCATTGTCAAGCATGCTAGGGTTTACATGCTCATGGTGACTTCTTTCCTTCATGCTTTGTTCTAGCATTCCATTCTACTTTAGATTTGCCTCTACCCTCCTAGGGAACTGTTGATGCTTAAAATTGTGCTATTTCCAACACCAA
This sequence comes from Cunninghamia lanceolata, assembly GCA_027924645.1. Lineage (NCBI taxonomy): Eukaryota > Viridiplantae > Streptophyta > Pinopsida > Cupressales > Cupressaceae > Cunninghamia > Cunninghamia lanceolata. The sequence continues at coordinate 4,069,352 of BSBN01000892.1, forward strand.
CATGGGAAGTTTCAGGAATGTGGGACTTGCAACCTGAAACGACCTCCATATTTTAAAGAAGCTGGCTCTTCTTTATCTCAAATATGTTTTGAGAGAAAGGGATAGAAACTAAATGGAATCACAAATGCAATGAAAAGAAATTTAACTATGGTGATGCACCTGAATATGATTTGCCCCTTAATACTAAGCACAGTGAAGCTATCTCTAGGATTCAGTTACATTAAAGAGCAAATAATGCATGATCAATGTAAAAGATAAAACCAATAGAATCAAAGGCTCACAACTTAGACAATTTTGGAGTGACACAGAAAATATCAGCAAAGGCACTGAACTCAGTCTTCTTATTAATTTTTCATCACGTAAAAGGCACAGAAACATGCACAGTTACATAAACTTCGTGAATCATGAAAATAGAAACAAAGGCAAATGATATTACTGGCCACAGCAAAAAGTCTTCAAACTTCTCTTTTAAATCTCTGATGGAAACACTTCTCTTCAAAAAGAAAACTTCTGACTCTTCTGAATTTTCTTTTCAATCTCCCTTAACATTACAGAGGTTACATATTTATAGCATATAACTCTCCTAGATTGTCTGTAACAACTGGATCTCAACGGCCTAACCGAACTGAAGTTAGCTGGAGTGCCTGACAGAAGATATCTTTTGGATCAGAAACAGTCAACTTCCCTACAAGTCTATTGGCTAAAACAGATACATGTAACGCTCCTTCCCTTGAGTCAAGTCAGGACAACTGGCAGTTTCTAGTTGTCTTTGTGACTATAAACCCTAAGGCAAATAACATAGTCCGCACTTTTAGCTTGAAACTCCTTCATCTTTCTGGGAAAAACAAGAACTTAGCACATGGCACTCTCTGCTACAATTGAAACATATATGTGGCAGTTTCTGCTATCTCTATAATTCACTATGCCTCATAGTCGGGAGAATTCCACCTTCGACATTTGTCACAATCCGCTGCCCTAAAACTTTACCAACTTACAGAAAATGGGACCCACAACACTTCTTTCCTGAGCAACTTCAAAAGGGGAAAAGGGATAGGTGGCGCCTTCCGCTGATCTTATCAAGTGATACATGGCGGCTTCTGCCCAACTTAAAGAGACTTTAGATACCTTTTGAGAGTCCTGTGGAAAATGACACATGGCGGTCTCTACTTTACTTGCAACTTCATTAGAAACTTTACCAAAACTTCTGCGGACTTTGCCACTTGGCGATATCTACCTAACTTGAGAAACACTATAGAAATATTTGGGACTCATTTAGATTCACATAGATGATGGCACATGGCAGACTCTGCCTTAGTTTAGCAACTCATCAGGGCCCACCGCAGTCTCTACTTTACAATGAAACAAAAGGAAGAAACTGGGGATGACGACACTTGGTATTGTCCATAGATATTACAAGGGACATGTGGCACTTTCCACTGGTCTTAGATGAAACATATTAAAACCTTCCATAGCTGCCACTTGGTACCTTCCACCCCACTAAGAGAAGCTTATTGAAAGAGGCTTTTGAAACTTATGAGAAACTGAAACATGGATGCCGACACTTTGCGTGCTCCATTGATATATAACAAGACACGTGGCTCCATCCACGTTACTTAGAGAAACTTTATAATGTGTCTCGGATGATGACACTTGGCATGTTCCACACGACTCTGAGACTTAGGTAAAACTTAGGCAAAATGAAAACCCTCACTGCCAAAACTAAAACGCGTAGGGACAAAACTAGAGCACACAACTAAAACTCAAAACAAAATGTAGAGTATTTTACTCTACAGTTCTTGGCAACCCCGAGGACTTTTGAGCCTACTCAAAAAAGAATCCAAAGAATATATAAAATACAGCAAATAAATCACAGATTCTATAAGGCCGTCTGATAAACAGACCATTCAGCATCAGAGAGTCCCTGTTTATTTTGCAAATCTTGGAAGGCTAAATCAAGGTTGATGATGTCCTTGTGCAAAAAACTCTGCAAAACATGAACTGCAGCCTTCAATTGGAAATCAAGTTGGGCAGTTGGGATCAAGATAGCTTCCACCTCTTGTACTAATGAAGCATCTATTAAACCCTGGAAAACTAACTGATCATTTTGTCTGGCTAACAACAAAGGCTTAATCTCATCAACCATTAACACAGTGTTGCTATTAGGAAAAGGGGAGGGAAGACCCAATTTGCACCAGATCTTCAATATGCTTCTTCATGTCTTTTACTCCCTCTTTGACCACATCTAGGAGCTCTTTGCAATTAATTGCAGCAGAGTTGCAACTGAGAACTTCATTCACCCTTTTTGCAGCAATCATTCTGTCACTGATCCCTACTGCCAATAATGTTTCATCAATTGTGTCATACAGCTTCTTCAGCAACAGTTGAGAATCTAAAACCCTCAAGGAAACAGTGGACAAAGTGGCCTGAACTGAAGTCTCTACCTTCTCACATAATTGTTGTGCATGTAGCAGAAAAGTTAAAGAAGGTTTGAGCTGAATAATCTCCTCAGAGATTCTTTTCCACACTGATACATATATCTCCTTAACTAGGTTCAACACTCCTGCATTCTTGGACCTATTAGCCAACTCAAGTGTCAATTGTTTTGTCATTTGTTGCTCAGCTTGAAATTGGGCCTGAATTGTAGCAACATTATTTTGTTCCTTCAGTAACTGCTGCTGAAACTGTGTGGCTTGTTGGAGGGAATCCTAATATCTTTTCTGTAGTGTGGCCTTTTCCTGCCTTAGGGTAGTCACTGCAGATTTCTCTTGTGCTAATTCTGATTTTAAAGAGGCATTTTGGGCTTGAGTAGCCTGTTGAATCTGGCAAGAAATAGTATTTTGCAACTATTTATCGAGATTCTCTATTTCATCATTTTTGGATTTTAGCTCTGTAGCAAAGGTGCTACATTTTGCCTTTTCTTGAGCTAAATCAGCCTCAACCTTCTGCAACTTCTTTGCAACTTTTAGATAATATGTAGCTACAGTAGAAGTGGTTTCATTTAGCAGCTCGACCCTATCCTGTGGTCTAAAAAGTGACATATCCATAGCTACTACACTCATGGTATAATCTTGGGGCTGCATCTACTCGTTTGGCCTGACTACATTAGGTGACAAGTGAGTCACAGTTAGCTACTATTGGATTGGGTCAAAGAGTGACCTCATGTGTGGGGCATCCAGAGCCTTATTATCTTTCTTCCTCTTTTTATCCATCCGAGCTTCCCTAGCCTTCTTAGCAGTGTCTTCTTGAGCTTGGAAGGTAGGGGGGAGGTAATATACCCGCCCGCAAAAGGATGACCCTATGGCAAGCCATAGGGAATAGCTAGATGTTAGCTAGGGGAAATCTGGGGAGGTATTCTCTTTGGAATAGAGGGGGAAAAGGGAGGCAATGATGTGGCCTATGATGACATGGCCCGAGTAGTAATAGGTGGGGTAAATTAGGAAATTGGCACAGCAGAGGTGGTAGGGGCTAATGATGTTTGGACGTTTGGGATTACCACCCCTATAGAAGAAGAAAGAGACTGAGAAGAAGAAGGAGAAGTAGCATGTACCTAAGGAGCAATAGATGTACTCGGTGGTTGCTGCTATGAAGGCTCAATTTGCTCATCTGAATCAGGCTGAAGGCTCAGCTCCTATGTTTCCTTAGCCTCTCTTCCTCTTGTTGTGCTTCCTTCTCTTCAACATTTACCACTACTGATAGTGGTAGTGACACAAAACTAGAAACCTCAATGGCTAAAACTGTTGGAGAAGCTCTGGGTGGGGAAGATACCACACTCTTTTGTTTTTCCATGGCACTAAGAGATTGGGGCCATGGGGAAACAGGGGTTGTTTCTGAGGTTTGTCCTGTTGCTTGTATTGCATGGGCTGACTCTACCTCTTTCATCAAATCCTCAACCACATGTTGGATTTTGCTTGTGTCAGAGCTAGAGGTTGGTGATGGATGCCATTTGTCCCAAATAGACTCCCATCTCTCATCAGTATCAATTTTGCCAAAAGAGTGTGTTGACTCAACAATTTCCAGCCTATCTTTCCAATAAGCCTCAATTTTCTCTAGTTTCCACTCTCTGCCTTTTGACAAGGCTTTTCTCAATCCAGTACCCATTCTAATCTTAGGGTCATAGGCATTTTGTTTAACATAAAAGGTCTCCCACAGCTTGGGCCCTTCATTTGGCAAATCTGTCAGTTCTACATATAAATCAGGAATGTCTTCCTTAGGGTTTCTTCTGTCTTCCCAAAAGGGACGACCCTCATGCACAATATCTGCGTCAACCTTGTTGTTCTTAACCCATAAGGTTATGAAACTGCTTGGGTCATATCTCCATTTATCTTCAATCAAAAGGAAAGCCAGGATAGCTAGCTTCCTCAGCAACAAGTGTTCAGCCTCTCTGACCTCCAGAGACATGTTTTTTCTTACCCATGGAATATCAAACATTTTCTTTTTCTTCTTTTTTGCACCATATTCATTGTCGACCACAGACACTTGCTGGGTGACCTCTACAAAAGCTAACCTGGGAGTCAAAACCTTAGGTAGCAGTATTGGTTCTTCATTAAAACCATGGACCCTAATGATAGTGTGATGGGATCCAAAGAAATAGTCACAGGGGATAGGGCAATTTGCCATGAGGCCTCTGATGCTTGGTGTTAGCCTATTTTCAACAGGCTCTAGACTTAGGTGACAAAAGGCAGGGGCAACAAAAAGTTCCCAAAATTCGTAGGGGTTTGATGTTTCAGATAAGACATGTGTCCATGCGGACATAGGGATGGTCCTATTATGACTGAAACTTGGGTCGTACATATTCAAATGCATATATTTTGAAAAGACACTAGGGTTTTGATATAGCATGAGGTGAAATAGATAAGAAGAATACCTGAAAACCCCTTTAGATTTGAAATGGGTGAGTTGATCGACCATTGAATAAGCAATCTGTTCTGAGAAATCTAGCCGAAACTCCTGAGACTTGTCCACAGTTTTCAATCTGAAGAGGATGGCAATTTGCCAGTCATAGATAGTAATATCCTCCTTCATTCCAAAGATAAATGCCATCATGGACAATGCTTCCTGACTGGCCTGAGTGAATTGTGCCCTTCCTGTTGGTAGCACTGGCATTTGAGTATTTTTGTCTCCCAGCTATAACTCTGAATTGAGAAACCTCAATTGATTATTGACATTTGTCCATGTTTTCTGCATTTTGGCAATGGTGGGGAATGTGGTTGTCTTATCGTGGTACAGGGCTAGCATATCCCTGATAGCCTTTGGTGTAATTTGCACCATGAAGGGTCCCTATTGAATGGTGCATGAGGGCACGTGAAACATTTCTACGCACATATCAACTAAGTCGAGGCACGGATGTATGCTTGGGATGATAAATTGTGCCAATTGCGAGGTCCAAATCCTCATACCAAATGTTTCTGATTGTGCTGCCTTGGCCTTCTTGATACATCTCTGGATTGCCCCTTCACGGAGGGTTTTTGCAGATTTTTGAAGAACTGGGTCAGAGATACCATCTGTGAAATCCTTAACCTTTACTGAATCTGCTGCATAGCCAACCTCAGGAACCCTAGTCCTTGGATAGGTCTTTAAGGGTTATGCAGGGACCGAAGCATATGATTTGCTAGCGAGAAGCTTATCAATGGATTCATAAATCCTAAGCCCCTACTATGAAGACTGTGCTTCTGACATATCTATGTCTGTGTGGGGACAAGTGAATCTAAAGTCACAAAGGAAGAAGCTCAGCAACAGAAAAGGACACTTCTTTAAGCAAGGTTTGCTAGGAATTGGAATTGCAGGTCACAGGGTTTCTTAGCAGATGCAGAAGCAAATGAAAAGCAGAGTTCAAGGTTTAACTCTAATTATTAGGGCATTTGATGACACATTAAGTGGAGTAAATAGAATTTAAGCCAAAAAACCGTTAGTGTATCCTGTGAAATCTATATGGGATAGAGTGTCAGACACGTCATAAAAGTTGCGGCAGAAAGTGGTACTTTCAAGAATTTTGGGAAATGAAGAGAAACTTAGTAAATGTGAGAGTTCCAAGAATAAAAGAGACTTGAATTGTGGCCGCGTGTTTAGAGAACACTTATTTAAAAGAAAGAGCGGGAAAAACAAAGTAGGAAAACAGAGAAACAAGGAAAGGGAAACTAACTAACTATAGTACATAGGAAACACTGCTTAGTTGAAATGTTTCAGGTAGATCCCATTCATAGGAATCTCCACAGGTTCACCCTCCATTGTTTCAAGCTCAAATGAATTCTGTCATTTACAGGAATGAATCTTGAAGGGGCTGATCCATAATGACTTGAACTTACTGTGTTGACCCAGCTTGGCAGCCCTCTCGTCCCACTTTAAAACAACTGATCCTACTTCAAAATAGGGATTCGAAGTCCTCTTATCGAAACAGTCTTTGATTATTTTTTGATGTTTCATAAATGATTCATGTGCCATATCTCTTTTTTCTTGAACTTCTAGGAGCTCAGCAAGTCTGACCTGCATGGGGCCATTCTCTTCAATTTCAATCTGTTTTAATAACTGGAGAGTAGGAATCTCCAAACTCAGGGGCATCACAGCAGGCTTACCATAGACCAATTTGTACGGGGACATCTTTGTCACTTGTTTAGGTGTAATTCTATCAGCCCACAGCGCTATATTAAGCACTTTGTGCCACTCTTTGTGATGATCAACCCCTATTCTCTTAATGAGTTTAATCAGATTCTTGTTGGTTGATTCCGCTAAACCATTACCTTGAGGGTAATAATTAGAGGAAGTTTTCAGATAGATTCCATATTTTAGTACAAAGTCAGATATTTTTGCCCCTAAAAAAGCCTTAGCGTTATCTAAAATTATGGTATGAGGAGGCCCAAAGCGAACAGTGATACCTTCCAGAAAATCTAGGATCACCTTTTCCGTTGCTTCCTTTAATGGCACTGCTTCACTCCATCTGGTAAAGTAATCTATGGCAGTTAGAATCCATTTATGTCCCATACTTGACACCGGATTGATCATTCCTATGAAATCTAGACCCCATTGAGCAAAGGGTTCATCAACAATTATAGGACTAAGGGGCATTGCTACATTCCTTCTCTTCCCCACATAAAACTGGCAAGATTGGCACTCTTTGACTAGTTGATAACAGTCTACAAACAAAGTGGGCTAGAAGTAACCTGCCTGAGTTATCTTTATAGTTGTGGTTCTTGCAGAAAAATGTCCACCTGAGACTCCAGGGTGCATTTCATGAAGTATTCTTTGAGCCTCATGTTTCTCTATACATCTTAGAAGAATACCATCAGTGTTTCTTCTGAAAAGAACTTGGTCAATTAAAACAAAATGGATCCCTTGCTGCCTATAGTATCTACTCTTGTCATGAGAGAGCTCTTTTGGGAAAATCCCATGTTTCATAAACTGGATTTTGTTTGTGACCTAGGAATTCTGATCAATTTCTTGTATGCTCAATACATTTTCCTTCTCCATTTCTTTAGTTATCATCTTTTCCATATCTTGAGTCATGTATTGGCACAACGCCCTACCTCTGACTAGTTTAGTGGGTTTGACCTTTGCATCATAATCAAGGATCTTTGTTATCTAGTTTGCTCTTTTTTCAGTGATTTCACCTTCCATAATGTATTCTCTGACACTAGGATGAGCCACAAGTATTAGAATCTTATTTCCTGTCACCATATGCCTAAATTTCTCGAGGGCTTTTACCATAGCATATGCCTGTTTCTCTACAAAGATATACCTAGCTTCATACTCCCTAAGAATCCTTGAGAAAAAGGCTATTGGATGCTCTCCCTCTTGTTGATCATCTTTCTGTGGTAGGACAGCAGGAACACTGAATTCCCCTCCATAAACATACATTATGAAGGACCTAGAGAAGTTTGGGTTTTTCAATACTGGGGCTATTGAAATTGCTCTCCTTACTTCCTCAAAAGCTTGCCTCCCTTCTGTAGTCCATTTGAAAACTAGGTCTTTCTTTAGTAGCAGTGTCATTGGTCTTATTAGGCCTGCAAAGTCTGATATGAACTGACAGATAAAATTATTTTTTCCCAAAAAGGACTAAACTGCTTTCTTATTGACTGGCAAAGATAGGTTCATTATGGAAGTGACTCTCTCTGGATCTATAGAGACTCCTTCTTTAGACACTATATGCCCTAATAGTTTACCTTGAGGTACTGCAAAAATGAATTTCTTAGGATTTAGAGATATTCCAAACTCTTGGCATTTCTTAAAAACAGCTTCTAGATGGTCAAAATGATCTGCAACATTTTTAGAGAAAACAGTAAGGTCATCTAGGTAAATTAGAATGATTTTATGTATAAGCTCTGCAAATGCTACATCCATTGCCTTCTGAAATGTAGCTCCAGCATTTGAAAGACCAAAAGGCATCTTTGCATATGCAAATGTTCCCCATTTTGTGGTGAAAGCAGTCTTATGCTGATCTTCATCAACCAACCAAATTTGATTGTATCCAGAGAAACCATCCAACAAGGAGAATCTCTCTGATCCAGCCACAGTTTGCAAAATTTGTTCCATAGAAGGGAGGGGATAATGATCTTTCAGAGATGCCCTATTTAGGTCTAAAATCTACACATAGCCTTATATCACCATTCTTCTTTCTGACTAGCACTAAATTTGATACCCAGGTTGAGTGCTTAATTGGAAAAATGATCCTTGATTCTAAAAGTTTCTGCAACTCATCCATCATCAGAGGTTCAATCCTAGGATTCACTGGCCTCTACTTCTGCCTGACTGGTTTAGATCCTTTAGTTAGCTCTATAGTGTGTTGAATGATATTTCTATCATAACTATGGAGATCTTCATAGGTCCAAGCTATGACCCTATCATATTTCTCACATAAATCAGTTAACCTTTTTCTTTCTTGTTGAGTGGCAAAATTCCCAACCTTCAATTTTCTCCCCTCACTAACCTGAATCTCAGAGTAGTCCTCTTTGTTTGCTTGAAATCTCTTCTTTTCTAGGCTGGCATCTTCCGGGTCAAACAAGTTTTCCAGGGTAATCAGTCCTTTAGGGAGCTTGTTTGACTTCAGTTGAATAATCTGATCACCATATGCCTCTTCAATTTTGGGTTGTAACTGATCAACAAATTCTCCTGACTGTTGCAAAAATGAAAGTACTTGAAAATCATTTTCAAAGAGTTGCCAATTTTCATCATTGTCTAGGATAGTTGGCCTCACAATAACTTTGATTGACTCATTATTGACCATTAGATCAGTTATTGGATCAAACTGTGAACCAATTTGTGCCATCCTATCTGCCTTAGAATTTTGGGCTCTAGGGACTACTTCAATATTAAAAGCTTCAAAACCATCTATTAAGTCCCAAATTATGTGCCTATAAGATCTCATCCTTACATTCTTGGCCACTGCCTTCTCTCTTATTTGCTTCACTACTAGCTCAGAATCACCTTTCACTATTAGACTCTTTACTCCTTTCTTTTTTGCCAATATGAGTCCATGCACTAAAGATTCATACTCAGCATCATTATTGGTACAGGCAAAATGAAAGTGAATGGCTCTCAAAATCTTTTCACCATTAGGGGCAGTAAGACAAATTCCTACTCCAACTCCATTTTTACTTCTAGCCCCATCAAAATTTAGGGTCCAGATTCTTGAATCATTTATGGATTCTTGGGTCTGAGAGGGCTCATTTCTTAAGACATTAGGGATCTCCAAGTCTTCTTCAAATATGACATCAGTGCCTAGATCTGTTGAGTCATAGTTTCCAAAGGGGTCACTCTGCATCATGGTTAACAACTGGTTATCTTCATCTTGCTGATTATGTTCAGTCCAGTCCCCTATTTCTTCAACAAAAACTCTTTTCTCTTTATTCAACATGGCATGGGTTGCTTCTAATTTTGGGGTTGGTTCATTTGTGATATGGTCCTTTGACAATGGTTCAAATAGTACCTTCATTTTAGTCCCATATTTCGTTCTCAAGATGAGGTGTGACCAATCAAGTGACATATATCCTCCTATCTTAGCTATAAAATCTTTGGATAAACATAAGCCAAATACAGGGGGTATATCTATGACTACAACATCTTGATTTACAATTATATTAGGACAGGTATAGAGCTATAGTGGGAGTTGTTTAATTTTCCCTATTGTTTGCACATACTTTCCATCCAACTGCATGACTCCTCTTGTAAGTGGCTCATATTTTATTTTCAAAGCATCTGCTATTTGCTTTGGCATCACTGTAGTACTAGCCCCAGAGTCAATCATTGCATTATGTAACATCTTTTTCCCAACTATTAAGGTCAAATAAAAGGGATCTGGCTTAGATCTACTTACCTCGGGAGCATCATTCAAAAGAGCTATTGTCTATAAAGGAATAACACCTTTGGATTGTGTCTTTACTTTGTCAGCAGGTCCTCCTTTAGCACCAGTATATTTAGGGACTTGTTGACCCTGTAGAGCCTCTTGCAATAGTGTCTTTTGCTCAAGGATAGCCGTCATGTCCCATATTGATACATGTGCTGGGGTTCTCTTCAGCTGATCCACCACATTCACAGGTCCTAGTGTTTGGGTCTTTGGGTAATAAGAGTATCTTGACTTGTCAAGAACCTTCCCTGATAATACCTGATTCTGCATAGGCTGAGGCATTTCTTGTCTAGAAACGATATTCTGATGGCCTATGATCTCATTATTTGTGACTTTAGGCTACTCCATCATCCTCCTCTTTGCTCTGGTATAATAATCTGATTGCACTAGTGGCTTGTTGGAAGTGGATGCTTCATTCAAGAATACTAATTCTTCATCCTCAATCCATGAAAATAAGGCATGCTCAGGGGCTATTTCCTCTTCTTGTTGCAAGGACATGCCTTGCATCTAGGCCTCTAGAACTGCATTTTGCAGACCAGGAGACTGATATGTTGATGTGTCAGAAGCTGCAAATTGTCCTTCTAATCCTCTTTGTTCTACATTTTTTTGCTGCAGATTCCCTCTAGGGCAGTCTCTAGGAATATGAGAATTATTGCAAGGGAAACACCAAGCATTGGTGCTATCTACATAATTATTCTGTCCTAGCACAATTTCTCTATTGGGATTAGGGAGAACAGTCTGCAGAGGTGTAGGGACTGTGACTAATTGGTTTGATGGCTGGGGATTAGCCTGTCTCTGAGGGCCTTGGTATTGATTTGGCTGAAAGGAAGGTCTATTCCCTTGATAACCTTGGTATTAGGGCTTTGGATATGGATTTTGCTCTCTCTTTAGGTTAATAATCTCTTTAGAGAAGGTCCTTAAGATGTTCTTGACATCATCCATCTCAAAGACTGGATAGGAGCAACTGTTTTAGCAGATTGTTGAGGAAATGTATACATAGACACTGGTGGGGTAATGGAATTAGGAACTTCTTGAGGCAAAGGTAAGATAATCTCTAGGAACATAGGCATAAGAGGTCTTGGGGGCAACTTTCCAGCATCTATCAAGTTATTCTCAGCCTTGACTGCCAACTCATAAGCTTGTGGTAGGGTCTGACCTCCAAGTGATTGAATCATTATAAATATATCTGAATTTAGAGCTTTAAGATAGAACACTATAGCCATACCTAGTAATGGTCTTGCTATGGTAGGAATTCTATCCCAAGTCTTTTGAAATCTTGAATTGAAATCAGTCATTGCTTCCTATGGTGCCCTTTTGATGGTGATCAATTGTTGCAGCAAAGAAGATTTATCACCCTTTTCTTTGAATCTATCAAAGAAAGCATCACCTAGCTGATCCCATGTAGATATTGAGTTAGGGGTCAAGGATCTGCACCAGTCAAGGGCCTTTCCTTTGAAAGAAGCAACCAACAGCCTTATAGCTACATTCTATTGTGTGATCACATGCACTGCACAAACATCAGATACATCTTGCAGGTGTTCTTCAGGTGTCTTGAAATCTTCCCCACTAAATTTAGGTAGGGCCTTCAGAGCATTGGATGGAATTGGGTCCCAAGTGGCTGGTGGTACTGGGAGGATCAGGGGACTGCCAGTGTTCCAATTTGCATAATTCCTTGGGGCTACAGGTGCTCCCATGTTTGCTCTTGGTGGTGCTGTAAATTGATTCACTCTTCTTCCTGGATTAGCTCCTAAGGGCGATGAAAGAATACCTGGGTTAGCAGCAGATTGGGCTCTAGTTACTGGTCCATAGCTCTGACTCCTAATATCTCTCTGGTTCATATAGTCTTGACAAAAACTTCAAGAATGGTCCCACCGGGTGTGCCAAAAACTGTTGGTGCTTAAAATTGCACTGTTTCCAACACCAACATGGGAAGTTTCAGGAATGTGGGACTTGTGACCTGAAATGACCTCCAAATTTTAAAGAAGCTGGCTCTTATTTATCTCAAATATGTTTTGGGAGAAAGGGATAGAAACTAAACGGAATCACAAATGCAATGAAAGGAAATTTAACTATGGCGATGCGCCTGAATATGATTTGCCCCTTAATACTAAGCACAGTGAAGCTATCTCTAGGATTCAGTTATATTAAAGAGCAAATAATGCATGATCAATGTAAAAGATAAAACCAATAGAATCAAAGGCTCACAACTTAGACAATTTTGTAATGACACAGAAAATATCAGCAAAGGCACAGAACTCAGTCTTCTTATTAATTTTTAGTCACATAAAAGGCATAGAAACATGTACATTTACATAAACTTCTTGAATCATGAAAATAGAAACAAAGGCAAATGATATTACTAGCCACAACAAAAAGTCTTCAAACTTCTCTTTTAAATCTCTGACGGAAACACTTCTCTTCAAAAGGAAAACTTATGACCCTTCTGAATTTTCTTTGTGATCTCCCTTAACATTACAGAGGTTACATATTTATAGCATAGAACTCTCCTAGATTGTCCGTAACAACTGGATCTCAATGGCCTAACCGAACTGAAGTTAACTGGAGTGTCTGACAGAAGATATCTTTCGAATCAGAAACGGTTAACTTCCCTGCAAGTCTATTGGCTGAAACAGATACATGTAACGCTCCTTTCCTTGAGTCAGGTAGGGACCCCATCCAGTTTCTAGTTGTCTTTGCGACTATAAACCCTAAGGAAAATAACATAGTCTACACTTTTAGCTTGAAACTCCTTCATCTTTTCAGGAAAAATAGGAATTTAGCACGTGGCACTCTCCACTATAATTGAAACATATACGTGGCAACTTCCACAATCTCTATAATTCACTATGCCTCATAGTCTAGAGAATTCCACCTTCGACATCTATCACAATCCGCTGCCCCGAAACATTACCGACTTACAGAGAATGGGACCCACAACACTTTTTTCCTGAGCAACTTCAAAAGGGGAAAAAGGACAGGTGGCGCGTTCCGCTGATCTTACCAAGTGATACATGGCAGCTTCCACCCAACTTAAAGAGACTTTAGATACCTTTTGAGAGTCCTATGGAAAATGACACATGGCAGTCTCCGCTTTACTTACAACTTCATTAGAAACTTTATCAAAACTTCTGTAGACGTTGCCACTTGGCGATATCTGCCTAACTTGAGAAACACTATAGAAATATTTGGGACTCATTTAGATTCACGCAGATGATGACACATGGTAGACTCCGCCTTACTTTAGCGACTCATCAGGGCCCACCATAGTCTCTACTTTACAATGAAAAAAAAGGAAGAAACTGCGGACGACGACACTTGGTATTGTTTGTAGATATTACAAGGGACACATGGTACTTTCCGCTGGTCTTAGATGAAACATATTAAAACCTTCCATAGCTGCCACTTGGTGCCTTCCATGCTCACTAAGAGAAGCTTATTGAAAGAGGCTTTTGAAACTTATGAGAAACTGAAACGTGGATGTCGACACTTGGCGTGCTCCGCTGATATATAACAGGACACGCGGCTCCATCCGAGTTACATAGAGAAACTTTATAGTGTGTCCCAGCTGATGACACTTGGCATGTTCCGCATGACTTTGAGACTTAAGCAAAACTTAGGAAAAATGAAAACCCATGCCCACGCTTTGTGTCAAAACCCTCACTACCAAAACTGAAATGCGCAGGGACAAAACTGGAGCGCACAACTAAAACTCAAAACAAAATGTAGAGTATTTTACTCTACAGGCACATGCTCTTTCTCTATCATATTTTCTATTGTGGAGGTAGAAACACCATTCATAGAGCTTCACTTAGGCAAGCTCCAAAATAGCACCAAATCATTTTCCTCTTTCTATGTATATAGCTAAGAAGAATAGGTTTCTAGAGGTGATTTCTAGGAAGAAGATAGAGCTTACTAGTACAAACCCAAGGAAGACATCAATTTTTGTAAATCCTAAAAAGGGCCTAGGGCACCCAAGTGCCCTGGTCCTTAGAATTTAATCTTCTAGATCAAGGTTCTAGATTGTTCCCTAGTCTTTACTACTCATTTACTTTCTAGATTTCTTCTTCCAATAGTTTGTTATGCTCCAATCTTGCTCAATTAGGGTCTCTTTTCTTGCCCTAGTTTGATCAATTGGATTTGGTTGATTCTCATTTATACAACAAAGGGACAAAGCCCTTGTAGTTTGTATCTCCTTCTTGGGTAGAATCCAAGCCCAACTTGTGTCTTAATGTTGGATAGAAGAGGGTTTGACCTAGTTTGATCTCTGGAGATAGTCTCTCTTTTCTATCTAACAAGGGCTTATGGGATTGTGTTGATAACAAATGAAGCATCATAGACTAGCATTTCTTTTCTAGGTGAACTATATGTCGAATAATGTCATAGATTAAATCACTAGAAAATTCTATTGTTTGCTAGGTAATTTTAATGAATGTGGTCAGTCTAAATAGGTGTGTCTTCTTAGGACCACAAATACCATGAAAAGTGTTGCAGAGAGCATACCTTTGGTGTGGCATGTGATCAAGTGTGAGGTCAAAAAGGTATGACCCCACCTTAAAATAATTTCTTACATCATGGAAGATCAATATATTTTAAGCTAAAAAGAGAGAAGAAAGGCACAAAAGCTTGCAGGAAGCATATGCCTAGAGGATATATTCCAAAGAGCTACGTCATGAAGGGGTTGCCCTAAGCAGGGCAACCAAGGAAATATTGCAGGCATGATACACAATGGCTTCTGTAAGCATGGCATGATGCCGAGAAATGCAACAAGGTGTCACATAAAACAAGAAACATCATAAAAAAAATACAGAGGGTTCTAGGAGCTTTGAAATCAGTACAATATATAACATGATCTATGTGTGATCTAGGTGGATATTTTCACCACAAATTGAAGTGTTCCAGATTCTCTAGAAATCATCACCAAATCAAAGAGCTCGTCTCCATCATTCCAATGCTGCTCGTTTCACCTAAATTGGAGCTCGTATGCAGAAGTTACAATTAGTCAATGCTGTATGGTAAAAGGGTTGAACACGCTGATGTCAGCATAATGACATGGTAGTACAGTAATGATGTCAGCATACTAATGTGGCAAGTGTAGGTGACATGGATGCTAACATGTCTTTGGTAGCGAGGCCAGTGATAGGGCATCTGACGTGTTTTTCGGTAGCCAATGGAATGGTGCCACGTGGCACCTTTATACAGGTCCTGCAAGTGGTTTAAACAATCTGCTAAAATTAAGGTTAAGCGGATTCAAACCCTTGACCTCCTCCTCTTAGTTATACTTGCCTACTAATGCACCAAAATTTTTGTTTTGATTATATATGGGCATCAGTTTTATTTAACAAAGAAAAGTTACTATTTGGAGAGTGAATGGTTTGAACCACCAACCTCTCTCCACCCATTCAAACCTCCTACCATTGTGCTAAGCGCATGCTTTGTAGTATTTTCAGGGTAGTTTCTTTTTATACATATTTATAAATTGATTTCCCTAAATTTAAAAGATTTAACCCCCCCAAACATAAACAAACTTAATCCCTGATTTGTACAAGCCCATGAATATGAAAAATAAAGGTCTAAAATAAATTTGCTAAGGATACTAAAAGGGATATTAGTGATTACTATTTGTAAATAGGGGGGTTGTGAAAGATTATTATTTGTAAAGGGAGATTGGGCAAAATTACATAATGTAAATAGGAGATAGGCAAGATTTTGCAAATCATTTGGTTTTAGGCCAAATTGAGTAAATTCTGTGTATAAAAAGAGGGCGTAGGATGTGAGTAGGGGATCTAGGTGGTGACTAAGGAGAGAATCATCCTGAAGACTGAGTGTTCATTTTTGCACAACAAAGGAATGTCATGTTGTTGTTTTGAAGAGGAATGGACTTGTAACTCATCAGTTGCCTTGTAATTTTGATTGGAACATAATCAAGGATTGGTCACTCTGTTGGAGAGGGACCCGGAGATGTAGCCATATCGGCGGACTTCGTTATCAATTGTTTTGTCTTCTCTATTCTTTCTCTGTTCTATTCTGTTCATCACTTTACTACTGCTCTATTCATTTTAGCATTTTAATTACATTATTATGTTTTAAAGATTTGAAATTAAGCATTGTAATCGTTAAAGCATTCACTTAGCAATTGTCATAGTTCCTAATACAGATCAAGTTGGTATCAGAGCTTTGTTTGACTAGTATTACAGAAGTGGATGCTAACGCGATCCAAGAGCTGATGAGGTGAGGGTACGCTTGCATAATACAATCTTGAGATCAATAAATGAAGAACTTTGCCAAAGATGTCAGAAATAGAAGGTGGACAAAGTTTGAAGCTTGAAGATAAAATTTTTCAACAAGCTTTTCTCGATATGAAGGCTATGGTAGAAGTACTCTTTTAGGAGAGGCAAGAATGGAAGAAGCATGAAAAAAGAGATTCGTCGAAGTAGGAAAAGCATAAAGATCGAGAGGACAAAGGAAAAAGACTAGGAGGTGATGATGAGCCTCCATAAATTCCTTCTTCTCCATCTTCTCCATCTTCTCCTATTGATTCTACTTCTTCTGCTAATCCTTTCAAGAGTGGACATAAGCCTAAAGTTAAATTGGATGTAAAATTTGATCTACCTAAGTATTGTGGGGAATTAAATGCTGAGAAATTAGATGATTGGGTTCAACAAGTAGAAGTGTACTGTAGAGTTCAAGGTCTCTTATATGATGCTTCTAGGATCCAGTTAGCTACTCTTCGATTGGGAGGTACAGCTCTCACCTGGTGGGAGACTAGAACTCAGGCAGAAATTTCACAACATGGTAGTGTCAATTTAACTTGGGCAGAATTTGTTAATGCTCTTAAGAAACAATTTTATCCCCTAGGCCATATGCAACAATTAATGATGAACTGGCAAACTTTTAGGGAAGGGAAAGGTCAAACTATCCAAGAGTACACCCATGAATTTAGGAAAAGGGCTATTGCACTAAATGTCCCATTGTACACCCAGGACACATTGCTCAAGTATATAGGTGGTCTTCACTCTTATTTGAGACATTCCATTTTGGTTTTAAATCCTAGTAATCTAGATGAAGTATGTGTACAAGCCACACACTTAGAGTCAAGAGGTAAGAGTACTTTCATTGATAAGTCTGACAAGAAGCCATCTAAGCCTAAAAGTAAATCCAAAGGCAAAGGAAAGGGGAAAAGATAGCTACAGTCAAGAAGGAGGGTGATAAGCCCACTTGTTCCCATTGCAAGAAAGAGGGGCATGATGATTCTAAGTGTTGGAAGCTGCATCTAGAACTAAGGCCAAAGAAATACTGAGGAAATAAAGGCAAACAAAAGACTGCTGCTGTAGTACAACAGGATCTTGGATCTGATTCTAGGGACGAGACAAAGATTGTTGCTGCCAAGATCCAAGGTAAAGGAAAAGGTATATCTCTTTCTTCTGATACAAGTTTTTCAAATGCAAGTGCAAGTACAAGTAAAGAATCTTATCCACCTAAGGTTGATAAGCATAGAAATGAGTTATTCCACATTCGGGTTGTAACAAAGCATACTAAAGTTGACACTTTATTTGATATACGATCTCAAGTAAACTTAACATCTGAAGAAGTTATTAAAAATCTTAACTTGACTACAACACCTCATCTGAAACCATACTCACTTGGATGGGTTTGCAATGATGCATAGTTATAGGTAATAGGCCAATGTAAGTTAAGATTTGGTATCACTACAAACTTTATAGATGAGGTAGAAGCTAATGTAGTCCCTTAAGATATTTGTGGTCTTGTATTGCGGAGTCCCTACCTGTATGACCGAAAAACAATCTTTTATAGGGGGAGAATAAGTATCATCTTTTTAAGGATGGGATAGAATACATTGTATGTGTACATAAGATAAAGACTAATCTAACACTGGTAAATACTAGACAAATGAAGAGGTTAGTCAATGCAAGTAAGAACTTTGTATTAATGATTGTAAAAGCCAAAGATGATATATCTGAAGCATTCAAAGGGTTTGATCCAAAGCATAAAGTTGAATTGGTCAAAGTAATTTCTGCCTATGATGATTTACTTCAAGAGTCGAAGGGATTGCCACCAAAGAGAGAGATACAACATGAAATCTAGTTATAGCAGGATGTGCCTCTGCCAAACATTGGCATGCACTGTCTATCAGTTATACAGAGTGAGGAAATCAAAAAGCAAGTATAGGAGTTGGTTGAAAAAGGAGTTATTCATCCTAGTACATCTCCTTGTGGTTCTCTAATTGTGTTGGTGCCAAAGAAGGACGGGTCTTGGAGAATGTACATCGACTACAAAGCCCTAAACAAGATAATGGTAAAGAATAGGTATCCTCTTCCCCGAATAGATGATCTACTTCATCAATTGAAACATGTAGTTTATTTCTCTAAGTTAGACTTGTGTAGTGGATATCATAAAATAAGGATTGCAGAAAATGACATTTGGAAAACTGCATTCAAAACAAAACAGGGACTGTTTGAGTGGTTGGTCATGCCCTTCAGGCTTTGTAATGCACCAGCTACCTTTATGAGAATCATGAATGATGTGTTGCAAGTATGAGGATAACCCATGTTGTCATTGATGTCAACATACTCATATTGCTTTAATGAGAAGGATTGGATGAGCTGTGTGCTGAGGATATTGAGGAAATTAGTCTCAATCAGGAACAGTGAAGAACAGTAATGACATTAAGGTAAAAGTTCAAGATAAGATGAATATCAGAGGATGCGGTTTAAAGGGTTTGCAGATATGAGTCTTGAAATGATCCAGTCAAGTTTTCAAAGGTCCGCATAACGATCTAAAGAAGTTATGACTGCTCCAGTAGAACCGGTTCGGACAGATGTTCAGTGGTGACAGAGTGTCACAAATTGGTCCGGTGAGATCTAGAATTGCATTATCTCATTCTGCGGATTGGAGGGAGTGTTGAAGAAGTCCATGTGAAGTGACAACTAGATTTGTTCAAGGTTTGGAGGTTTGGAAGCACCTTTTCATTATAACAGTGATGATAGACTATGTTCTTGAAGTTCCAGATGAAGAAGAGAAGAATTCCAGTAAGATGAAAAAGTGCGGATGTTCTTGATGACTCAGGAAAGGTTTTGGTGATCTTTGGATCGTGTACAATTCTTATTGGTGGTCCACATTGAAGTTGGAGTTTGCATTTGAAGAATTACCACCGGGTATTGGTGTTCTTCTTGAGACTGGCTGACCAGATGTATTACACGTCTTGCGAATGATCTTATAGGTGTTTGCCAACTTAGATGATTGTTCCTAAGTTAATGCCTTGTATAAATAAGGGATTGTGAATTCATTTTGAAGTGTGTCTTGGAGCGGATGAGTGTGGTATAGCGAAAGAGTGAAAGGCAGAGCAGAGGTCTTTGGGCTTAAATGGAACTAATCCAGTCATGGTAAAGATGTCAATCTCCAGTTCAAGTTTGTGATACTTGTTACTTTGTAGATAGTGTGTCTCTTGTAGGCAGTGTGCCTCTTGTGAGCAGTGAGCTCAGGCAGTGAGCCCTAATTGGCATGTGCCATCTATTTTTTCTTATTCTTCTAACAGAGAATAATCCTTAGGTTAATCACCCCGTGGTTTTTCCCTTGACCAGGTTTTCCACATCAAAATCTTGGTGTCTCATGTGTTGATGTGTATCTGCTTTGGTGTTTATGTTTTATGCTTTCATGAGTGATTAATTGACATGCTATTAAATAACAAAGAGGATTTAAGTGTTTGAATTAGAAGCAAGTTTTGGACAACTGATTCACCCCCCCCCTCTCAGTTGTCTGTCCTGAATCCAACAATTGGTATCAGAGCCAAGTTCCTCTAAAAGGAGCTTAACC
Source organism: Cunninghamia lanceolata (assembly GCA_027924645.1). Lineage (NCBI taxonomy): Eukaryota > Viridiplantae > Streptophyta > Pinopsida > Cupressales > Cupressaceae > Cunninghamia > Cunninghamia lanceolata. The sequence continues at coordinate 4,089,516 of BSBN01000892.1, forward strand.
GCTTGAGGAGATCTAGGATGTCATCATATAAGAAGGATAGTCCAAAGTTTGATGGAGCCAACTTCTCTCTTTGGAAAGGTCACATGAAATGTCACTTGGAGTGTATGGGAAAGGCGTACTTGTCCATGTTCACAAAAGTATATGTACCTCCACAGGGTAGTCCGACAACTCTGAATGAAATCACAGATGTTGAAAATAATCTATAGACCAAAGAGGCTCTTCTAAGTGCATTAACTGACTCAGAGCTCTCAAATGTTATTAACCTACCAACTGCCTATGAGATCTGGATTAAACTGGAACTTCTGCATGAAGGAGATGAGTATGTTAAGAGTGCAAGGTTGCAGAGTCTCAAAGGGAAATTTGAAAGACTGAAGATGAGAGATGATGAAAATATTACCACCTTTATGCCAAGAGTAAATGAGCTGGTGTGTGGAATTAGGAATGCTAGTGGAGTTTTGGATGAAAATGAGATTGTTGGCAAAATTCTTAGATCCCTTCCTGCTGTCTACAAAATCAAGGTTGCTACCATTAATGAATTTAGAGCCCATACAACTGTCATAAGAGACCAATTGGCTGGCAAATTGGCTGCATTTGAAATGACCGAGTTTGGAGATGATTCCCCCAAAACTAAATCTACATTCAAAGCCAGTGCCTCAGTGAAAGGTAAACAAAGATTTGATCTGGGAGAAAACTCTTCAAGGAAGCTGTCATGGTATGACCAAGCAAGAAGAGACATGGAAGAGGACGAAGCAGAAACAACTCAACTTGAAGCCCTCATTGCAAAGAGACTGCCAAGAGGATCTGGTAAGTATGAAGGAAAATTACCCTTTAAGTGCTTCAACTGCAATAAGATTGGTCATTTTGCTTCAAGATGTCTGGAAAGATCTGTAAGGTCAAATTCTAACAGACAAAGGTTCCAAAAGAATTGTTATTATGTTCATGAAGAAGATGATAATGAAGGAGTAATAGATGATGAATCAGAAATAGGAAACAAATCCAGAAATGAATTGGTGTTTATTGCCGTCAAGGAAGAAGATCCAATATCCTTTGAATCTGTCAATCATAAGGTTGTAGAAAGAGATTTGGCTACCCAAGTTGAAGAAAAGGATGATTGGGTTATTGACAGTGGATGCCCTCACCATATGACAAGTGACAAAAACAAATTCCTAGACTTGGAAAGGTATGAAGGAGGAATGGTAAAGTTTGGTGATAATTCTGCTGGTAAAATCAGAGGTAGGAGAACTATTTCTTTTGATGGAAAGAGCAAAACTGGTAATGTCATGTATGTTGAAGGATTGAAGCACAATCTTCTCAGTGTTGGACAGTTGGTGGACAAAGGTTATGATCTCCAATTCAAGAATGGAAGATGAAGGATCTTTGAAAGCTCCAGAACTGAGATTGCATCCGGTACACAAACAAAAGGTAATATCTTCCATCTAGTTGGTTCTAATAAAAATTGTCTATTTGTTCAAGTTGATCAGAGTTGGTTATGGCATAGAAGGATGTGTCATGTAAATTTCGATAACATTATCAAGATAAGCAATACTCAGGCTATAAGAGATCTTCCAAAATTGGTAAAACCTACAAATAGGTTGTGCAAAGAATGTCAGCTGGGTAAATAGAGCAAAGTCTCATTCAAAAGCAAGGATTAGTCCTCTACCAGATTATTGGAATTAGTTCATACTGATCTATGTGGTCCGACAAGAATCAAGAGTATGCAAGGTGATAGATATTTCATGTTACTGATTGATGACCATTCCCAGATGATGTGGGTTACCTTTCTGAAAGAGAAATTAGAAGCTTTTGAGAAGTTCAAAATCTTCAAGGCTATGGTCGAAAATCAAACCAGATTGAAACTGAAATGTCTGAGGTCTGATAGAGGTGGTGAATTCACATCTGGTGAATTCATAGACTTTTGTGAGAAGCATGGTATAAAGAGACAGTTATCTACTCCTAGGACTCCACAGTAGAATGGAGTAGTAGAGAGAAAGAACCAGACCATCCAGGAAGCATCCAGGACAATGATGATGGAAGCAAATGTTCCCTAGATGTTTTGGAGAGAAGTTGTCAGCACTACAGTCTATACTCTCAATCGAGTTCAAATCAGAAGCAATACCGGTAAGACTCCTTATGAGCTTTGGTTTGGTATCACTCCTACTGTGAGATATTTCAAAGTATTTGGTAGCAAATGTTACATTAAAAGAGATGAAGATCTAGGAAAGTTTGATGCTAGAAGTGATGAAGGAATTTACTTGGGTTACTCCACTCAAAGCAAAGCATACCGGTGTTACAATAAGAGACTGAGGAAGATGCTAGAAAGTACAATTGTGAAGGTTGATGAAGGAATTGAGAAGCCCTCAAGGTTTTATGAATATGATGAAGATGATCAGAATGGTTCTCTGCTTCAAGGAGCTCAATCCGCCTCTGAAAGTCAGATTCAAACTGATCTAGTAAATCAGGAAGAAGAGGTTGGTCTGAATAAGCCTAATCAAGAAACAGTAGTGCAATAAACTCCCAAAGTTCCAAGGTATGTAACTCTAAACCACTCTGAAGATCAGGTCATAGGTGACAAAAGCAAAGGGGTACAAACAAGGAGGAGAATTGCTCAAAATTCAGATGAGTATTGTCTAATTTCAAAGATTGAACCTAAGACAGTAAATGAAGCCTACAATGATGAAAACTGGACTAAGGCAATGGAGGAAGAACTGATGCAAATTGAGAAGAATCACACTTGGGATCTTGTTCCTAGACCAAGAAACAAAAATGTGATTGGAACCAAATGGGTCTTCCGGAACAAATTGAATGAAGCCGGTGAAGTAATCAGAAACAAGGCCAGATTAGTTTGCAAAGGTTACTCTCATATAGAAGGAGTTAATTTTGAAGAAACTTTTGCCTCAGTGGCAAGAATTGAAGCAGTCAGATTGTTTCTTGCATTTGCTACCTTCAAGGATTTTAAGGTGTATCAGATGGATGTCAAATCTACCTTCCTAAATGGAAATTTGGAAGAAGAAGTGTATATTAAGCAACTGGATGGATTTCAATTGTCTGATCATAGTGACATGGTCTATAAATTAAAAAAGGCATTGTATGGACTGAAGCAAGCCCCAAGAGCTTGGTATGAAAGATTGGACAAGCATCTCTTGAAGATTGGTTTCAATAAAGGTACTGCTGACAGTAATTTGTATTTCAAAATTGATCATGAAAATATCTTAATTGTTGAAGTATTTGTTGATGATATCATTTTTGGAGGAAGAGACAGTATGTGTAAAACTTTTGCAAGTCAAATGAAAAGTGAGTTTGAGATGTCAATGCTTGGAGAAATGAATTTCTTTTTGGGTCTACAAATTACTCAAACAAAGAAAGGAATCTTTATCTTTCAGTCAAAATATGTGAAAGAATTGTTGAGGAAATTTGGGATGGAAGACTCAAAGCCAATGAACACTCCAATGGCAACCGGATGCAAGTTGAGTAAAGATGATGACTCTCCCACGGTGGATCAGATAAAATATAGGTCAATGATTGGAGGACTATTGTATCTCACTCAAACTAGACTAGATATTATGCAGGCTATTGGTCTTGTTGCTAGATTCCAAGTTGATCCTAGAGAATCTCATGTTATGGAAATCAAGAGAATTTTTAGATATCTAAAGGGTACAGTTGAGTATGGTCTATGGTACCCTAGAGATCATGATTTCTCTCTTCATGCATATATAGATGCAGATTGGGCAGGAGATGTGGATGATAGGAAGAGTACAAGTGGAGGAGCATTCTTTTTGGGAAAAAGATTGGTTTCTTGGATAAGCAAGAAATAAGAGGCAATATCTCTGTCTACAAATAAAGCAGAATACATTGCAGCAGCAGGTAGTTGCACTCAAATCTTATGGATGAAACAGATGCTAAGAGACATTAAAGTAGAATATGAGGAGCCTATCACAATTTTCTGTGATAATTCAAGTGCAATAAATATTTCTAAGAATCCGGTGTTGCATTCTAAGACCAAGCACATATATATCAAGTTTCACTTTTTGAGAGAGCAAGTGAACAAGGATGAAGTTAGATTGGAGTATGTGCCATCCAAGGATTAGATTGTAGATATTTTTACTAAACCTCTTCCCAAGGACTCTTTTGAGTATCTCAGGGAGAAGTTAGGGGTCATTGCCCCTCCGGTGATGAACTAGGATGCACTGATGTGCATCAGTCTGGTGGATATCATAGTCATATCTTGTGATCTGGATTAGTCATGGGGAGTTGCTACTCAGGGGGAGCAGCTGGTATGATTCTGATGTGTTAAAGTTGCAAGTATGATCCCTTTGCCATTGATGTCAAAGGGGGAGAGAAGACATGTGAAAAAAAAGTGGTTGATCAAAGGGAAGCAGTAAAGAAAGAGAAGACATGTGAAGAGTTGTTGCTGATAGGGGGAGCTGTGACAAAAAGGAGAAGTTCTTGTCTTGATGCTTTTTCACATCATATGTTGCCATCAATGACAAAGGGGGAGATTGTTACAATTATGAGGATAACCAGTGTTTTCATTGATGTCAACATACTCATATTGCTTTAATGAGAAGGATTGGATGAACTGTGTGCTGAGGATATCGAGGAAATTAGTCTCAATTAGGAACAGTGAAAAACAGTGATGACATTAAGGTAAAAGTTCAAGATAAGATGAATATCAGAGGATGCGGTTTAAAGGGTTTGCAGATATAAGTCTTGAAATGATCCAGTCAAGTTTTCAGAGGTCCACATAACGATCTGAAGAAGTTATGACTTCTCCAGTAGAACCAGTTCCGACAGATGTTCAGTGGTGACAGAGTGTCACAGATTGGTCCGGTGAGATCCGGAATTGCATTATCTCATTCTATGGATTGGAGGGAGTGTTGAAGAAGTCCATGTGAAGTGACAACAAGATTTGTTCATGGTTTGGAGGCTTGAAAGCACCTTTTCATTATGACAGTGATGATAGACTATGTTCTTGAAGTTCCAGATGAAGAAGAGAAGAATTCCAGTAAGATGAAAAAGTGCAGATGTTTTGATGACTTAGGAAAGGTTTTGGTGATCTTTGGATCGTGTACAATCTTATTGGTGGTCCGCATTGAAGTTGGAGTTTTCATTTGAAGAATTACCACCGGGTATTGGTGTTCTTCTTGAGATTGGCTGACCGGATGTATTACACGTCTTGCGAATGATCTTATAGGTGTTTGCCGACTTAGATGATTGTTCCTAAGTTGATGCCTTATATAAATAAGGGATTGTGAATTCATTTTGAAGTGTGTCTTAGAGCAGATGAGTGTGGTATAGCGAAAGAGTGAAAGGTAGAGCAGAGGTCTTCGGGCTTAAATGGAACTGATCCAGGCATGGTAAAGATGTCAATCTCCAGTTCAAGTTTGTGATACTTGTTACTTTGTAGACAGTGTGTCTCTTGTAGGTAGTGTGCCTCTTGTGAGCAGTGAGCTCAGGCAGTGAGCCCTAATTGACATGTGCCATCTATTTTTTCTTATTCTTCTAATAGAGAATAATCCTTGGGTTAATCACCCCGTGGTTTTTCCCTTGACCAGGTTTTCCACATCAAAATCTTGGTGTCTCATGTGTTGATGTGTATCTTCTCTAGTGTTTATGCTTTATGCTTTCATGAGTGATTAATTGACATGCTATTAAATAACAAAGAGGATTTAAGTGTTTGAATTAGAAGCAAGTTTTGGACAACTAATTCACCCCCCCTCTCAGTTGTCTGTCCTAAATCCAACATCATGTCTTTTGTCCTTTCATTGATGATTTTGTCATAGTCTATTTAGATGATATTCTTGTATTCAGTTGAACTTGGGAAGAACATGTAAGTCATGTAAAGAAAGTTTTTGATGTATTGAGAAAAGAAAAACTCTTTGTAAAGATGTCTAAATGCAAATTCACTAAGACATCCTTAGTGTACTTAGGCTATGTTGTAGGTGGTGGTCAATTGAAGGTAGACCCTGCAAAGGTCAAAGTTATTGTAAAATGGCCTAAGCCAAGTACAGTTACAAAAGATAGAAGTTTCTTGGGTGTAGTTCAGTATTGGAGGAAGTTCATTGCAAACTTCTCCTACATTGCATCACCATTGCATGCATTGACCGGTATGAAGACAACTTTTTAGTGGGGAGGTCCACAACAAAAGGATTTAGACACTTTGAAGGAAAAGTTAAGCACCACACCAGTTCTAGCTTTACCAGTTTTACAACAACCATTCTAGATCAAGACAGATGCAAGTGGGTTTGCCATGGGAGTAGTACTAATGCAAGGAGGTAAACCAATCTACTATCAATTTGAAACCTTTATAGGTGTAGTAAGTAACTATCCTACTTATGATAAGGAACTTTATGCATTAATTTAGAGTGTTAAAAAAAAGAAACACTACTTAATGGGGAAAGAAACTGTAATCCACACTGATCACTAGCCACTTCAGTATTTGCACTCACAATCCAAACTGCAACAAAGTAGGCATTTTAGGTGGATGGGTTTTCTTCAACAGTTTCATTTGGTTATTAAGTATAGAAAAGGTACCCATAACAAAGTAGTAGATATGTTGTCTAGGCCTCATGTTATGAATGTTTTGATTACCCTTAAAGGTAGTTCCATGATACACAAAAGTTTTTAGGAATAATATGCTAATGATGAAGACTATAAGGAAATCTATTCAGCTCTAATTGTAGGCAAACATGTAGAAGAGAAAGATTACTATGTGCAGGATAACCTGTTGTATAATTTAGGAAAGCTATGTATTCCAAAAGGTGAACAAGCACAGGTAATCAAAGAAGCACGCACGTCATTGATTGCTGGACACTTTGAGGTTAGCAAAACAATGACTCAATTGCAAAAATATTGTTATTGGCCTCATATGCAAGAAATTGTATCCAAGTACATTAGAGGTTGTGTAATGTGTGCAACAAGCAAGCCTAGCAATAGGAAATTGGGGTTGTACACACCTCTACTTCTACCATCCCATCCATGGGAAAGTGTTTCAATGGATTTTGTCAGGGGGCTACCCATGTCTAGGAAGGGACATGATTATCTATTTGTAGTAGTTGATCAGTTTAGCAAAATGTGTAGTCTAATGCCTTGTAAGAAAGAAGTCACAGTTGAACTAACATCACATATGTACATTCAATTTGTATGGGTTCATTTTGGGCTTCCTACTTCTATTGTATCGGATCAAGATTCTTGATTCTTGGGGGAATTTTGGTCATCATTGTGGGAGCTCATGGACACTAGACTGAAGAAAAGTACAGCTTTCCATCCACAGACTGATGGATAGACAGAGGTAGTGAACAAGACAGTTGTGCATCTTCTTAGAGGTTACTGCAGTAAACATCCTAAGTTGTGGGATGAGAATCTACACTATGTGCAGCATGCTTACAACCATTCATCACACTCTTCTATAAAAAGATCTCCTTTTGAAACTTGTTTTGGGTATCTGCCAAAAACACCGATGGACTTTGCTTTTGGGAAAGACGATGTTGAAGATGGATGCCATGATGCAGAGAAGGCTTTGAAGTTCATCCAGAAAGTCCAAGCAATTCATCAGGCAGTGGAAGCACAGTTAGAGAAGAGCCAAGACAAATACAAGGCTCGACATGATAAGCATCGCATTGATCATCATTTTCAGGTTGGAGACAGATTTTGGTTACATATCAGCAAGGAAAGAATGTGAAGCAAAGGAAGGAAGCACAAGTCGATTAGGTATGGTCCTTTTGAGATCTTGGAAAAGATTGGTACAAATGCCTTCCACCTTAATCTTCCTCCATACATGCACATCTACTCAATTGTAAATGTAGAGAATCTGAAGTTGTATGAGCCTCCAATGATACTGGATGAAGACATAGACATTCAGGTTCCATCAATTGATGATCTTTCACCTGATTATATGTCAGAGCTGCTAGAGGATGTCACCCTAGATAGGAATGTCAGGACTTCACGAAGAGGAGTAGTTGAGTACCTCAGAGTGGGATTGAAGGGGATGAATCCAAGCAAGGCAAAATGGATGGAGATTGGTAAAGTGAGGGAACTTTACCCTCACTTACTTTCTGTGTAATCAAGCTTTCGAAGGTCTAAAAGCTCTCTAGTGGGGAGGACTGATCTAGTAGATATTTTCACCAAAAATTGAAGTGTTCCAAATTCTCTAGAAATCATCACCAAATTGAAGAGCTCATCGCCACGATTCCAATGCCACTCGTTTCACCTAAATCGGAGCTCATATGCAGAAGTTACAGCTAGTTAATGTTGTATGCTAAAAGGGTTGAACATGCTGACATGGTAGTATAGTAATGATGTCAACATGCTGACGTGGCAAGTACAGGTGATGTGTCTTTGACAGCAAGGCCGGTGATGGCATCTGACGTGTTTTTAGGCAGCTAATGGAATGGTGCCACATGGTACCTTTGTATAGATCCTGCAAGTGGTTTGAACAATTTGCTAAAAGTAAGGTTAAGGTGGATTCGAACCCCTAACCTCCTCCTCTCCATTATACTTGCCTTCCAATGCATGAAAGTTTTTTCTTTATTGACATATGGGCATTAGTTTTATTTGAAGATCGGTTGGTTTGAACCGCCAACCTCTCTCCACCCATCCAAACCTCCTACCGTTGTGCTAAGCACATGCTTTGCAGTAATTTCAAGGTAGTTTCTTTTATACATATTTATAAACTAATTTCCCTAAATTTAAAAGATGTAACCCCTCCAAACATAAACAAACTTAATCCCTGATTTGTATGAGCCCGTGAATATGAAACATAGAGGGCTAAAATAAATTTGCTAGGATATTAAAAAGGATATTAGTGATTACTATTTGTAAATAGGGGGATTGTGAAAGATTATTACTTGTAAAGGGAGATTGGGCAAAATTACATAGGATATAGGTAAGATTTTGCAAATCATTTGGTTTTAGGCCAAATTGAATAAATTTTGTGTATAAAAAGAGGGGGTAGGATGTAAGTAGGGGATGCAGGTGGTGACTAAGGAGAGAATCATCCTGAACACTGAGTGTTCATTTTTGTACAATAGAGGAATGTCAAGCTATTGTGTTGAAGAGGAATGGACTTGTAACTCATCAATTGCCTTGTAATTCTGATTGGAACATAATCAAGGATTGGTCACTCTGTTGGAGAGGGACCTGGAGACGTAGCCATATCAGCGAACTCCATTATCAATTGTTTTGTCTTCTCTATTCTTTCTATCGTCTATTCTGTTCATCACTTTACTACTGCTTTGTTCATTTTAGCATTTTAATTACGTTATTATGTTTTAAAGATTTCAAATTAAGCATTGTAATCGTTAAAGCATTCTCTTAGCAATTGTCATAGATCCTAATATAGATCAATGTGGGATAATTTTTGCAATTGATTTTGTCAATTATTGTAATTGATTTTTGTAATTGTCATCATCCTGATCCTAGACATGTAGAATTACGAATATAGAGCAATAACATTACAAGAAGATAAATAAAAATTTTGGGTCAACATGAAAGGATGCTAAATCATCCAACACTTTGCATCATCGCTAAACTATGGAAAATTTCAAGTACAACATAGAGAAGAATGTAGAAAAATATAGAGGAATGTTACAACATTTTCATTCCCCTATATCCATGTGCCTACAAGGGCATCAAGGGTCCTTCAAGGAGAGCTAATAAAAGAATCATTCATGCCATACTTAGGTATGAGTATTATGAAACATATAGGTAAACCATAATAAAAAAATGACACGAAGGGACTACACTCAAGGATCAGGCTCTTGTAGGTCATCTACCTCCCAATCTTTCTCATCATACATGGATAGAGGATAGACCATTAGAGGGACAACATTAAGGGAAGAATTGAGAATAGTGCCTAGTTCATTGTGCAAAGGATCAACATCTAAGGGAGGATCCTGACACAATCACTGAAGGTGAAGTCTATCGGTCATGTGAAGATTGAGGGCATAGATTGTATTTCTATAAAGAACACAAATACATATTCCTTGGGGAAAAGTTGATCTAGGTCACTATTAGAATATATGACAATTGGTGGTCATCTTATGCTAACAGTAGGATTACAAGCATCAGTGGCCACTAGTGGAGCAAAGGTCTTTACAACTTGAATAGATGAGGCAAAAGGACTTGTGGTGGCGAGGGTGGCATGCACTTGGGCATACAAAAGGGTGGGGTGGGATAATGCTTTCACTTGCATTTAGGAAGTAGTGGTCAAAGGTCAATGCCTATGGTAGTGGGATGCAGGACATCAAGAAACACCTGGTATCAGGTACACTATAGTGGGAGTGGTTCTATCACAGTGGTACTAGGCACAATGCTGACGTTTGGCTAAATTCATAGAGAGGATAGAGTGGGTGATGGGAGATAATCACACTAAGGAGAAGGTGTAGAAAGTTGAGGTCATGGGGCCAAGTCTAAGGTCGGTTACATGGGAGAGAGAAGGGGTTCCTCCCTAGTTGTATGCTCACTAGCTATAGTATGATGGTGACACTTGCAATCTCTCACAAGTTGGTTACGCCTAGAGCAGCTTAGGGAATCCGTAGGAGGAATTAGGGAGTTTCTCAATGCAAACTCATTTTTTTCCATCGTCATGGAAGTAGGCGAAGGAACAAAAGGAGATACCAAAGGATGGGATACTGCCAGAGGAGGGTCTTTCAATATGGCTTCCTTTGTCTATCCACTGAAGGGCCTAGAGAAATAGAGGCAACCACTAATGCTTGAAAGACCAGAGAGGAAGGGTCATACACTGTGGGTTTCTTTCCTCTAAACTTCAAAGGGGTAAGAGGAATGGGAGCAACCAATAAAGGTCTGGATTGTGTGGGTCATGTGCCTCTAAGTCTTGGGTAAGATGTTGGAGGTGGGAGGTCTACATTAATACCAGGTGCTTAGAGTTTGGAGAGGTCGATCAATTCAGGTTGTTTTCCCTTCTCTACCTATGGGGTCGGAGGAGGGACAAGGACAACTGTAGGAGATTGAGGGGCATCCTGAGTAGTAGCTAGATGGGTTGACGAAGCACAAATAGACAACTAAGCAATGTGATTATCTTTGAATTTTTGATATGATAAAAATAATAAATCATTGTGAGGCAAAAATGTCTTAGTTAGTGTCATCCAGAAGTAATCCAAGGAGAATTTTCCTCTAAATGTGAGAGGCTTCAACCCACTGTGGTAAATTTTGTGGTGCACCTATCTATCATAGGGAAACTTGAGACACTTGTGGATTATGGAAGGGACTGCTCTCATGGAAGAAAGCCATGGATGGCCCAACTTCACATGAAATTCATCAGAAGTTGGGATGACTGAGAATGGAATGTCTAGAAATTTTGGTTCTACCTAGATAGGAAGGGTGATCAAACCCAAGGTATAGTAAGAAGATCCATCATGTGCTTGTATCGAGACTTCTAATTTCTTGAACTTGTCTTGATACAATTCATGTACATACATAAATTCCTCATTAACTACATTTACTATACACATTGGGTCAATTAGTATGCCCTTGGTGGGATTTTCATTGACAAGAGTGGAAATGTACAAAGGTCCATCGTATATGTGCATGGGAGCATTGATGGGAGTGAAGGAGATGATCATCTCAAGAATAGTTCGCGCTTGACTACCTAGGCAAGGGTGATTGTCTACCATGTTGGTCATCTTGGCTAGAGAGGTGATAGGGTTGTCAACAAGCATGATGGTAGCCACGAGATCAAGGGAAATCTCAGTTAGGTTTATGGAATGGTGATATAATGAGTATGTGTATATGTGAAGGATTTGGTTGGGTGGAGCAATAAATTTATTCCCTTTTTCTTTCATGCTAGAGACCTAGATGATGTTCTGATTGATGAGGTCTTGCACTAGGTGCTTAAGACACATACATCTTTCAATGTCATGTCCTAGAACTCTGTGGAATTGGCATAAGACCTTCAGGTCGAAAGAAGGTGCCAAGGGTTTAGTTGTGTCTATGGGACGAATAGGTGGAATTTGGATGAAGTTATTGTTTAGAAACTACTGCATGATGGCATAAAGGGATTTGGAGAGTGGGGTAAACTATCAAGTCATTTGCTTACTTTGTGATGAGAGGGCCATAGTAGTATGGGTTGGTGTTATGTCCACTACTTGTTGAACATTGTTGGAAGAATTTATTTCAATATTTTTTTTATTTTTCTTGTAGTTTTGAAATGAAGAATGGATATCAGATTACCCAACAGGAGTCTATGATGAGGAGCCCTCATACTTAATAGCTGACTACTAGTAGTCACAGGGTGTTGTGTAAAGATGCATGAATGAGGAATAACACATCATGAAAATCTTATCTTTTATCTATGGCTATAGGTTTCCTTTGAAAACCTGTTGCACATAAAAATCTAGGAGTCAATAAGGTATCTACGAGAAAAGAGATTGATAGCAGCAAATAAAGTTAATCACTTTCTCTTGTGGTCCCTAGCCACAATCGACAAGATTGATTAGTGTGACCTATGGTCCAATATTCACTTATAAGTGTTAGAGAAATCAGTTGAGAAGATGTTGAGGATAAGTAATTGAGTGATCAGGAAGTGAGCAGAACTAGTCCCACATGGTATCTTTTAAAAACCATGGGAAAAAGTTTTCTAGCAAGGTGTCCTAGAATATGAAGTTGCTACACAATGTTGTGAATGCTAACATGTGGTTTTACAGATCTCCTTTACTGTTGAACTTTTCAATGCGTGGAGCTTCAAAGTTATATAGAAGGGGAGAGGCAAAAATAGCTACAGATAGTGGACTCCTTGTATAATATGATGGGATGGTAGGATGAGATGAAATTGTGGACATGGTATCTATTTGTTGTTGTAACTTGAGTTCATATTCTAGAGGAGCTAGGTAATAACAGGATCTATGGTATGTGTGTATTGGATTTGGCTAACAAGTGGAATGGTGTTGTTAGGTGATTGAGAAGCTCTGGGTTTAGGTCTAGGAAGAGTAAATGATAATGAAGAGGGTGGGGGAATAAACCCATATTGATTAATAGGATTCCCACCCATTGTAATAGAACTAGTGTTGGCATTGACCATTTGACTAGCATTTTTAGAGAGATGAGAAGAAGTGAATGTTGAGATAGAAGAAGTTGGTATTGACATAGATAACTGAGCTTGTGTTGTGTTTGAATATGATTCATTAATAGCCTTTGCATTGATAGGTAGTGATGGGACATTGTTCTGTACAATGTGAGCTATGCTATAGAGAAGATCCACACCATGAGTGGGACAACCTCAAAAGCTTGGTGCTCCATACCAAAAAATTCTTTAAAGTTAGTCTGATGACTACCCCAAATTTGGAATTAAGTCTGGGGTACACTAGCTATGTGCATGTCTGTATCAAGAGTCCCTCTAAAAGATAGTTGTCCCAAGATTGCAGAGGTGTTAGAGGAAGAAAAGAGAAGTTGTTGGACTCTAAAGTTTCCCATTGACAAGTTGAATATGTTTGTTTTTGGGTAAATGGAGCTAGAGCTACTAGGAGCACAGGAATCCATGAATAATCTTATGCTTATGTAAACATTAAATTATGAGTTAGAGCATTAGGCCATGAAGTTCATAAACTACTAAGAGCTCCACAACACACAAGTACTCTAAAACATTAAAATTTGAAGAAAAGATGTTTTGAGAGAGGAAGTTTTGGTTTTAGAAAAAAAATAGAAGGTTTTGTTATTTTAAGTGTTTCAAGCACATCAGGGTTACCAAAATGTTTAATAGAAAAAGTGATTCTAACTAAACTCTCTTTAATAAGAAAAAATTTCTATTACACATTAGGACACTACCCATAGATGGTGTTTGTCTTACTACTATCCAATCAGGAAGAATAAGACTACTCAGGCTATGTCCCTTTGTTGCAATCAAAATTGAATGATTAAATGTTATTAACTAAAACTAACTAAGACTAAACAAAAAATAGAGGAAATACAAAGATGGAAGCAATAATTCATAGAAACAAATGTAGAAATGAAAACTAAAGACCACTAGGAACTTGGTACCAGGAAGGTAGCCTCACTGCCCAAGACAATAGCAATTAAAATGTCTGCAACTAGCACTATGGTCTGTAAGCTGTCAAAACCCAAAAACCCTAGTAATCTATACAGTTCTGTACAAACTTTAATGAATTCCTATTGATAGAAAATGTGATTATTAGTGCACAGAAATTGATAGATAAAGAAAATAAATAAGAATGATGTGAGGATAACAAAATAGAAAGATTGGGAAGGAAGGGAAAAGAGAGTGCAAATACTCGTGCACTCAAAGCCTTTTGTTATGCAACTTGCAGTAACAAATAGGAGAAAAGGGTTGTGTTGTATAGAGGTTTGCCTTAGTCAAACCCCATTTTTTGTGTTTCCACCTCAACGATAGCCAGAGATTGAAATATTGATAAAAGCATGTGTGCTCTAAATTCTGTGTGTATCTAGAATTGTGGCAAGCAGTAACAAAATGATATTGCAATATTGATATACAAATAAATAAAGCAATGATATTTAAATACAAGATAAATGCTAAGCCAGATAGATTAATAAAGAGTTGAGAAAGAGATTACAAGGATCTCACTAGAAGACTATCACCTAAGGGAATAAATAGAGCTTTATTCCAATGGATAGCAATATCAAACAAGAGCCTCTTAGATAGCACAAAACACACAAGTGAATCACATCAATCAATTGTTCTAAATGACTTGCAATGAAAAAGGGAGTATGTAATAACAATGATATAAGCAATATGATAGTTGAATGATGATTTCAGTAGAGCTTCGATATGGAAAAGATTTCAATGGTAAATTCAGGATAGCTTTGCTATGAAAATATTTTGATCATTTGATAGCAAAGCTAGATGGTTTTATAGAAGAGATGACAGGTCAAAAAGATGGGAAAGGAGTCGTTTGAGCATGGATAGACATTAGAAAAAGCTCAGAATTCCACACAAGTAAAAATGCACATTCTAAAAATGCTTGTCAAACTGAAAGACATTATTAGGATGCCAACGCATGGTATAAGTGTCTGTGCTTAGTACTTTGGTCCATGCAGCTTCAATTTCAAAAAGGTTCAAATTACTCAGGGCACTACTAAGGCTAAAAAGTTTTTATAGTTTTTTTAGGACAAGAAGAATGGGTCAAAGTAGCATTTGGAAAATACACTAAGTGAGCATAAATTGAAGTGAGTACCAAATAGAGCATGAAATTGTGAGTGAGCATTATTTTCGATGGTACAAAAAGATCACATCTAAATATAATGATCAAAGTATCAGTGTTTATATAGTTTAGGTCAATAAACATGAGTAAGGCATTTTACTTGACGATTCTAGGGAAAAATGACCCTTGTTTAAAACTTCATGTGACGTAAATCCAATCTATGAAGTAGAATCCCATATATAAATTACCTTTTTTCTTGCATTGTTGTGTTTTGTTTTGTAGTTCAAAGGAAATTACTTCACCCTAGTTTGCCACTATGCCATTTATATAAGATCACTACTAATAGAAAAAATCATAATGGATATGCATAATCTATGTTTGGGACTACAAATTTGTTTTTTAGAACCATCCCTTGTCTTATGGAAGTGTTCAATAATCTAACTAGATGTGGTATGTGCCTAAGCATTTCTTCAAGGAGTTTGGATCTTGAGATAAAGCCCTCATGTTTTCAAATATGTCATTCTCCTTATGCCACTCCATTGCCTAGTTGGCATCATAGTGAAGGTGCACAAATGGAATCCTTAATGTAAATTAGATTTAATAACATAAATATCTACAATTGGTCGCATAGCATATAAGTGCATATTTACTCTTCCAATTATATAATTGCTAAAATTATCTTTAGTTAATTGCATATATCAATTAATATATTGATCAGTATCAATTAATATACACCAACAATCAACACATATAATTTATTTAATATTTATTGGTTGTTGGTATACATATAAATTGATATATAGATCAATACTGAAATTGATATTTCTAGGTTTCTAGATTGTATCATATTAATTTTTGTGTGATATTGATTGATATTTGTAGGGAACTTCTATTGTATCATCTTATTTAATTTATTTCAATTACTGGTGTGTATCAATTGATATATTAATTAATATATGAATCAATATTAATTAATATTCCTAGGGTTTCTAAATTATAGATCATATTATTAAATTTTATATGTATTGATTACTCGTGTATATTAATTGATATATCAATTTGATAACTATCAATATATCAATTTGCTATTGAGCAATATATCAATTGATATATTGATCAATATAAATCCAAGGTTTATGTTGTATCATATCTAATTTTATATGAATTGATTGTTGGTGTCTATCAAGATTTGATCTATCAGTCAATATATCAATCGATATATCAACCACAAGATCAATTGATATTTATAGGCTTTCTATTGTATCATAAATTAAATTTTATAGGCTTGGTTTATCATTATAAACCAATTGATATCCGTCAATATATCAATTTATACATTGATTGATATCAATTGGTATAAACAGATAGGGTTGATCTATTATATCATATTAAATTTTAAATATGTATTGATCGATATCAATTGATAAATTGATCAATATATGAATTGACATTTCAATCAAGACATCAATTGATATTTCAAGGGTTTCTGTTGTATCATATTAAAATTTATATTAAAATTAATTGTTAGTGTATATGAATCACCATCAATCGATATATCAGTTGATATTTCTAGGGTTATTAGTCATAAATTAAATTTTGTTTATATTTATTATCAATAAGAATTGATTTGTTGATTTTTGAGGTAGGTGGCTCTCCTATTTATGCATTTTTTTTATTTTTTCATAGCTTTTCCCTATTTCTAAAACCTGAAACCCTAGACCATACTCAATTGACTAAAAAAATAAACATTAGGATGTACTCTAAACAATAGACCCTTTAAGGCGTAATCTATAAACCCTAAATTTAGGGTTTAGTATTTGTAATTTAGTTGGAGGTTAAAAATTAATACATATAAAATTTAACGTATTGTACAATAAAATTCCTAGAAATATCTATACATATGAAATTTAATATGATACAACAGAAGTTCCCATAAATTTAAATGATATAATCAACACACATAAAATTTAATATTAATTGATTTATCAATCGATTTAAATATATAATTATATGATACACCAACAAGTTTAGTACATATCTAAAATTTAATATAATGCAATGGTTCAACCCTATTTACATACCAAATGGTATATCAATCAATATCAATTGGTATATAAATAGATAGGGTTGAACTATTGTATCATCTAAAATTTTAAATATGTAAATCAATTCATATCAATCAAAATATCAATTGATATATCGAAAAATATATCAATTAACATTTTGATTTATGATCGATATATCAATTCATATTTGGATTGATATTTCGATTGATATATCAATTGATATTTCGATTGATATATCAATTGATATTTTAGGATTTTTATTGTATCATATTAAATTTTATATCTATTGATTGTATCGTTTAAATTTATGAGAACTTCTATTTTATCATATTAAATTTCATATGTATAGATATTTCTAGGGTTTCTATTGTACAATAGATTATATTGTATATGTACTAATTTTTAACATCTGATTGAATTTAAAACCCTAAACCCTAAATTTAGGGTTTACAAATTATGGTTTAAAGGACGTAGGGTTTAGAGTCTAGATCCTAGAGTTTAATTTTTTAGTGAATAGAGTCTAGTGTAGGGTTTCAAGTTATAAAAATTAGTTTGCATTCAACAATAGGGAAAAACTATTAAAAAACCAAAAAAAATGCATAAAGGGGAGAGATACCTACCTAAACACTCAACAAATCAATTTTTGTGGAGGGAGGAGGTGAAAATGAGGTGTTGTTGAGGTTGCTAGATGTGGGTACGTGTTTTGACCACTTATTCCTAGTCACTCTCACCATGTGAATAGGAAGGAAAAATGAACTTGCAAGGGAAAAAATTAATACCTTTTTCAAAATGCATACCTATTTCTACATAGGTTCCTCTTTATTTTACGAATGGGTATGCATTCCTAAATGTGTACACATTACTAACAAGTACCCATTTAGGAATAGGAGCCTAAACTAGAATAGGTAGCCATTCTACGTGAGTGGGAGTTTAGGTTTAGGCTCCCATTCCTAAGCACATATGTATTTTTACAAAACATGTACACTTTCCTATTAGGTTTTTTCTCCTATGACACTTCCACTAAAAGTGGACCCAACTTCTTGCTTTTACCCAATGCCCCAAGCTTACACTCAAGACATTAACAACTAAAATAAGATGATTGTTTTTGTGATACAAATGTGGCATCAAGCAAGCTACACTACACACCTACATGCCTAAGGTGTCATGACAACATGTCATGACATGATTGGTATGCACACCAATGCATAATGCAAATTAACACAAGTCAAAGAGTTTAAAACATCATAGGACAAAACACCATGATTAACACTAAAAACAAGATGCGAAAGGAGAGTTACAATCTCCATGACCAAAAATGAACCTGTACAACCTTTCTACTAGCCCACTCCCCTCATATCTTAGGATACAGAAAGCCTACGGTCAAAACTACCAAAATTTTAGACTTCAGGGAAGATCTTGTACAAGCTCAAAGTTTCTCTTTGATCTTGTAAGTTAGCTTTGCAAACAAGCCTTGCATCTCAACCTTTGGCTTTGAGTTGTAATTTATATTAGCACACCTCAAACTTCTACATCAGGTATGCACCTCACAACCTACAAGACCCACTTGGGGTAGACATTCAGATTGCAACTTGCATCCAACACCTACTTAGACTTATTAGCTAAAATCACATAGCTTTGAACATTAGATTCTGAATATCACTGAACACAACTAAGCCTCTCAGACTTCAAGGTATGATGTGCACCGAGCACTTAAGACTTCAAGGTTTGAACAAAAACATTCATTTCAAACTTCAAGACTTAAAAGAAACTTGTACTAAAAAGTCTCAACACAAGTCCAAGAATAAGCACCTTTGGTGAATTAGAATTTATGGTCCAATAAGGAATTTGTATCATGCAGAATATCAAGTCAACTCTGAACTCTGACCCCTTGACAAAATCAAACATTGAGATCCAATATGCATTTTCTATTAGGAATTTACAGGTCTAATTAAACCAATTCCACATAACCCAATAGGAGAATCAGGATGCTAAAACAAACCATAATGCAAAAGATCAATGAACAAGCAACAAGAGAACATGAGATATACCCTAGGAAAACCCTTTGTAGGGAAAAACCTAGCCTCCAAAAGCATCCACGGTCAAATGTATTATTCAGCAATAAGAGTATTACAATACAATCCATGAGCCTCCATGAATACCCCTGAACTATCAAGCACCTCCAATGCAACCTCCATGTGTACAAGCATAAATCCACACATCACCTGCCATGCTTCACGATATACACTTACAGGAGAGAGCTCAATACAATGACAGCCTCTCACAAAACCTCCAATCCACCTACAATGAAACAACCAACATTACTGAAACCACTAACCATGTGCTTACTTTTATAGACCAAGCTCACACAAATACAACTTGTGGTATTGGATAAAACCATGTGCCCTAAAAACCATGGTAACATAAAACCATTAACTTATAAAACCACTTGACCCCACATTTGACTATTGGTACTAACTTTTCCCAATAAATCAAATAATACAAATAATAATTAATTACTCTATGTGTCCCACACACATAAAGTAACTAACCTAATGTTACAATACAACTTATACAAGTGGTAACCGAATAAAATAGTACAATATTATGCTAGGTGTACAACACCTATCCCAACATTCTCCCACTTGTTGTATACATTGCATAAGGGTCAATACATGAAATAATCATAGGCAAAACATGAAATCACATGAATTTCCAAAATGCTCTCGTGCTCCATCAAGATACCTGTAACAAAGCAAAGTGACCACCATCTCAAGCAAGAACTCCTCTCATCCTGCAATGTGCCACCTATGGAAGAAAAAGAGCATGCCAAGGTGAAGATGCACCAATCCAAAGAACACAAGCATCAAATCCAAGTGAAACCAAATAGGCTCCAAGATGCTATCACAGGTAAAAAACCCACATGACTGGAAATAGCACCCACAACATATGGTAATACATCCAACCATCCATACCTCATAGGTATCAACAACATCAATAAACTCATGCCAACAAACATATCCAACCCATATACCGCAATAACAAGCTCCATGAATAAAACCTATCAATGAAGAACACATACATCCAGGAACTCCCACTGCATGGGTAATGTCAAATCTAAAAATAGATCCAAGGCATACCAAGTCTATCAATCAACACTCAAACCAAGGTGTGGCTAACCAACAAGCCAATGTAGTATCAAGAACAATCAGAATGATCCACACATGCATGATAAATCATTGCATACTCTCACAACATGTCACCATAACTATCCCAAGTCCAACCATATAAACATGATCCTCCAGGAAGTAGCCATAAGACAAAGAGAGAAAACCTGTAAATCATAATGTCCTTCTACAAAAGACCTCAAAGTGCTAAGTTATGTCAAGTATGATCTCCTCTACAACCCCAAATGAAAAACCTCAACAACACCCAACCATTCAATCTCATAAGATCAAATGAACATATATAACATGTAACCAACATGGATGTAAGCCTCTCTAATCAAGGTAGATCAAACTTATAACCATTCCATAACCAAGAATAAGCCCAATCATATCTCCTAAACTCCTCATAATGAACATGATGAATCAAACCATATGGACAAGAAGATAGCCATGCTAACATCCCTCAACTGAATCCTCCAGAACCAATAACTGTAGCTCAAGATCCATATCTATGAGAAGATGAAACATAAAGTAAAACACATCTAAAAGGATGGATACCTCATAGATGATAAACTGCCGAGTAGACCAAGAGTGGGGTATAAGAATGCTCCTCCAGGATACACCAAGTCACAATGACTCTCTCCAAAAACAATCTCCTCTAGGTCCATAATGAACTCACATCCATATCCAGGTGTAAGGCTACTCTGTCTATCTACTAAAACCTTCAAAGAGTAACTGTCAACAAGTGTCTCTAATCACAAGACAACTCTAGCCTCACCTAAGTCTCCAAGTATCCATGAGCACCTGTAACTAACCAATACATGCAAAACTCCAAATGCAACATAGCACCATCATGAAGTAATCAAGCAAATGATCAAAGTAATCAATACCAAGAGAACAAACAAAACCACTATCAATGCTCCTTCTGCACATCTGCATAATCAAGAAGCCCATCATGACATCATGATCTAACCATCTCCTCGTAAGAAGATCACATGCAACAAAGTGTACAATGATGCATACATCCTGTCTAAAGAGAACCTATATCATTCCAATACTCTAATCTAGAATCATGAGTAAACCATGACATAATATTAACATCTCTAAATCAAGGATAAACATGTCAAACTGACAAATCATAAACCCGACACCTCAACCAAAAACTCAAATAAGTCCTCCATGGTAAACCAAGATGTCAACATCTCCAATCATATGAAGATAACCATCTCCTAAAAACTAAACTGAAATTGTCAAAAAACTCTCACAACCAAGAGCTCCTCCATGACACCAACATCCACTGTAGAAGATCATCCATCATGTATGATGAATCCAACATGCTACTAAGGCTCCCATTGAACCATGATACTGAGCTATCTATGACAACAAAATAACCATCTCCTAAATGAAGATTATCCATGGCCTCAAACCAATCAAGGAATCCCATTGTTACATCAACAGCTCCCAAAAGGTCTAGTGAACCAAAATCTCCAAACAAGAAGATAAAACCATCACTGTCAAAAGCTAACATAGAACATGTACCCAAGCTCTCCATGACATCATGATAAACATGCTGTAAGTCCCAACAACTAACTATCTAGGCACTCTAATTATGCATCCTCTTATCCCAAAGCAACATACTAATGCACAAATGACCACAAACAAGGCCAACTGACAAACTCTACATAAACATTCAATCAATCTCATGGATATAGACAGTCCGCATCCGAGTTATCCCACTGTACCCAAGGGGTAGCTAATCCACAAAACTACATAACTCGTAGATCCAAAATAGATGTAACATGCAAACTCATCATCACACTAGTAAACTGCAAACTAAGATATCAAAGAAGATAACCTGTAGACTTCAAGACTCAAACACAAAATCAACTCTAGATTTGATTTGCCAACAAGTCCACAAATGAATACCATAGTCAAGGAACTAACCAAGCATCTAGGACATAAGAACAGTCCTCTAAAACAACACCACAACACCACCTGTAATCATGAATTGAACATCATAGCCCATACCTGTCAATCACATACATGATCATGTCGTGCCAATGCAAAAGTGTGCCTGCATATCCATGACACCATAATCATCATCATCACTGTACCTATACTCAACTCCCATTGAAACGAGACTCCAAGTCTCACACGAGTATCAACCATGTCCTCAAACCAGAAGACAACCTATACCTGTCTCCATCAAAGTCATAACTCCTAAAACACCTGTAAACCTATATCAGGGAGCACCAAATCTAAAAACCTGCTATACCATGCTGATGGTCTCATAGCAACATACACTCCCACAAGTTTGTGCCAACAAATCCATCCGAATGTACTCGTAAATGCACTCTGAATCTCAGGCTCCCACAAGTGATCAAACAAGTACAATTCTCTCTCTGCACACCAAACTGAAAATCTACATGATCCAAACTATAGTACACTATACTAGCTCTCCAGCGCCTATCCGAAATCCAAAATCCGATTCCATATGCAAAAGTTATGAGCATAAAACTCTACCAGAACAATGCGAGCTTCAGACACTAAATTCTGACACAAACAGAAAAATATGATCATGAAACCTATATCACTGTGTAGTTCTTGGAGAGAGCTTTCCGACAGCTATAAGAAATCAAAAACCTGATACCTTATGTGAAAGTTATGCCTCCCGAAAGAAAAGGCACTCCGAGGGCTAAAACTGGACCCTGGTGGGCCCCTGTACCCTGATGACGTGGCATGACATCATTGCTGACATCATCACTACTGATAGGGTAAATGAGGTGGCTGCTGATGTGGCATCTAAGTTGGCATCTTCATCTTTGACTGGTAGACTCCAAAAAGTTTTCCAATTTGTTTTAATTTCTCCATGGACCTGAATGCATTAAAGGGGTTTTAAATATTTAAAAGGTCCAAAAAATAAAAATATTTAAAGGCTGTCATAATTTTTTAATCCCACCATACAACCTTTAGAAAGGTTTTAATATGAAAAAGAAAGCCTTTCAAGCCCATACGGGCTAAACAAACCCACCCACCTTTTTTTAAAGGTTTTAAATAATTTTTTTTTTGTTTTTAAAATTTCCATTCCCCCGCCGTGGGGGTTTCTCCCACTAGCGGTGGGATCTTTGTCAATGGCATACGGTGTATGCTGCAACTGTAGGTACATGGGGTATGGGGGTCTGCAGATCCCCATTCCTAATTAATTTTTTTTTGCATATCTTTTTTTTTTAAAACACCCATTCTATAGTTTTTTTTAATCAATTTTTTTTTCAAACACTATAGAACAATTTTCTTTTGCGTAGGAAATAGAAATTTTTTTCTTCAGTGTACCTAGCGACTGCGACAACCATACAACTGTATCGCCGAACCAGAGAGGGGCATTTTTTTGCTTTTTTTCTCTAGTGACCAAACTATGGAAAATTTTATATGTTTTTTCATCTCTCAGGCCTCCTGGACTCAATGGTGAGGTTTGTTTTGTCCCAAGAGGTCATTTGTGAAAGTTCCTCCTCAAAACCCTCATGAAGCCAAAACCTGGAAACTCTCTTCAGCCATGATTTTTCAATCACCTGATCTGCAAAATACACAACAAATCACCAATACCCAGAACCCCCAAACTGCAATACAACCTGCACAAAACCTTGTAGTGTCCCAAATCCTTACATGCATTGCCATGGCTTCCATTTTGCACCTGATCTACACAAACAAGGGTTATACATATCCAGGGAGCTCACACCTCCCTCAACCATAAACATGGCTTTGATACCAACTGTTAGGAATTTGCAGGTCTAATTAAACTAATTCCACATAACCCAATAGGAGAATCAAGATGCTGAAACAAATCATAATGCAAAAGATTAATGAACAAGCAACAAGATAACATAAGATATACCCTAGGAAAACCCTTTGCAGGGAAAAACCCAGCCTCCAAAAGCATCCACGCTCAAATGTATTATTCATCAATAAGAGTATTACAATACAATCCATGAGCCTCCATGAATACCCCTGAACCATCAAGCACCTCCAATGCAACCTCCATGTGTACAAGCATGAATCAACACATCACCTGCCATGCTTCACAACATACACTTACAGGAGAGAACTCAATACAATGACAGCCTCTCACAAAACCTCCAATCCACCTACAATGAAACAACTAACATTACTGAAACCACTAACCATGTGCTTGTTTTTATAGACCAAGCTCACACAAATACAACTTGTGGTATTGGATAAAACTATGTGCCCCAAAAACCATGGTAACACAAAACCATTAACTTATAAAACCACTTGACCCCACATTTGACTATTGGTACTAACTTTTCCCAATAAATCAAATAATACAAATAATAATTAATTACTCTATGTGTTCCACACACATAAAATAACTAACCCAATGTTACAATACAACTTATACAAGTGGTAACCGAATAAAATAGTACAATATTATGCAAGGTGTACAACACCTATCCCAACATTTTCTGCCATGCAAATTCTCAAAAAAACTCTCAACTCTAGCCCTCCCACAATTTAGACTAGAAACTCCATATTGCATGTAATTCCAACTATGAAGTCTAATTTGCAATAATAAATAGCCTAGAAGAAGAGATAAGGTAAAAACTAGCAAGTCTCATTTTCTCATTTGATGAGGCATAACTTCCTCAATATTTGTGCTAGGAGGAAATGGCTTGGACCAAATAGTTAAGAACTTGTGGGCTCTATGTTGGTCAAATGAGAACCCCCAAAATGGGCACAATTCTCAAGAAAAAATGTCAAACAAAGACTCATGAATCTAACATGAAAGTCACAATGAACCACATGATAACAAGAGTATATAAAGCAAGCCAAGACTCTCATGAGAATCAAAAGGAAAGAATAACATATTTTATGAACATTAGCATCCTAAATTTCCATGCATCAGTAATAAGAAATAACATGATGTAATAGAGAATTTCATTTCCTTTTAATAACATCTTACAAAATATCCATGAAATCAGACATTACTTAAGAACTTTTCAAAAGCATGGATATTAACACCTGTGATGCTCAAATGAAAATTACTACCTACACATGCATCTTCTATCAAAATAACATAATAATTATTATAATTATAAGCCTGCATTCAAAGGATATAAGAATGGGCACAAACTAAGATCAATTACAAGTTTAGATACAATTATACATGATTACAACCTTACATAACTCAAGGCATAATTCAAGATGGACAAACATATTCCAAACCAAGAAGTCTTCAAATTCCCAACAATCTTCAGAAAGGGGACCAATGGGGAATGTTACTCACCTCCCAACAATTGCATCATATAATAATAAGCTCAACATATCTTTTAATCTAATGAATGAAATAATAGGACAAGGTAAGAGTTAACACGTGGGTGGGTGCTACACTAGTGTTTATTTGAAATCTCCTTCTAGGTGGCTAATAAAGAATATGAAAATAAATCCCAAATTGTAAGGACCTACTTGGTCCAAACTCAATTTTTAAATTTTTTTTACCTTATTAACAAGTTCATATGTGATATATCAAGATTTTGATTGACTGCTCAAAAAAACTTCAGCCAATATAGGCCATATGTTCAAATAGACATTCTTAAGCCAACCCGGGCTCTTCTATCCTTTGGGCACATAGGTTCATACGGAACCAGGTCTAATGGACCTTATCACTACCCAAAACGGGGTAGAACAAATGGTGGCCAAATGGTCTTGTGATCAAATGGACCAAGACTTTATCCAATACGGGATAACTAAACACGATAGCCAACTAGGCTAAATAGGATAGGAATCATTATGCTCTGCCCAGAGACTTCTGACTCCCTCAGAACTAATATGGGTTCATGAGTCACTTCCTGGGGACCACAGTCTACCCAGACATTGTACTGAGGATGTTAACCAAGGAACACATAACATCAACTCAAGTACTCACCTCAGTTTACGGCAAAGATAAGTACAAGTAATCCACCCCGTGGATTCTTCTGAGTACTGGGAGAGTTCTTAAGGTACCTAGATAACCTTAAAGGCTCGAGATTACAAAGTTGTTTATAAGAGTATCCTATATCTGAGGGACATGAGTACTAGGGGCATCCTTTGTTGTCCAGACTACCTACATACCCTATATCCATGGGATCAAGGCCCTCTACAGATGCGATCGACACGGTGAATGTGAACATGTAGTTATGTCTTGCACTATGTTTGATGTAACTATGAGTGGGTACACAATTCTTCACTGACTACCCACCCACTCGAGTGATACAGTGACAGAATTCCTAAGAACTAGTTTGCAAACACACCTTCTGGGAGTGTTTGACGTTTAAGTTTTTCATGTGTGAATAGTTTACCTAACATGCATATTTCCCTGACAAGGTCTTTCCATTGATCATTCTACAACTATTTTTGATAGACTCATCCTTTATTTTTAATTAATTTTTTTAGTGAGGTATCCGAGGAGATTTTCCCTTCCTGCAAATTTAACTTAGACATGTTCCTTATTACTCCCTGACAATTTAGAGGGATGATGCCTAGACATCATTGTTGCAGCTATGTTAGGTGTGAGGTACTTGGTTCAATGTGACGGTATTACCCATAAACTTGACCTAGAGGTACCGTAAATACCGAACACTACGATTTCTTTGAGTTTGGACATTTATTTACAAGGTTTACCTATCTAGTAGAAGAGAAAAACTTGCATAATCGCTAAATAAGGAATTGATAAAGGAGCATAATGCAAGTTAGATATAATAAAGATGCATGACCCTTTTTCTTAGAGACAATATTAAATCAATTTTATCAATTCGTGTAAAAAAATTCAGTTTTGAAAAAACAAGGAATATTGATAATCTATTTTGTCATACATCTATAGACTTTATCCCAAGAGGGAAGAATTGAAACGTTTTCTTGCATGACCATTACAAGCTCAGTTTCAAATTGAAACTAGTAAAGATTAATAAAAGTTTGTAAAATAAGATAGATGAAATAGATTTATACTTCAACAAAACTGATTAATTTCCATTATTAATAAAATTTTGAATATACTTGATCAAGGATAACAATGATTCCTAATACATAAGAAATGATAATTAGTAGTTCTAAAGTGTTATGCCTTTCCAAATTATCGGCTATTTTAAATAACTTCTCGATTCTATTCATGATTCAACCATGATCATAATTTAGATTACTATAACTTTAAAACCAATTAAAGACTTAATAAAAGTTGTAGAATATGACATGTATCACAACAAGAGGTTTTTCTTTAACTCTTTAAATGGATTTATGAAATAGTTTCCTTCATTAATACACTTGTGAATATAACTTGATTAACAACAATTCTTGTTACCCTAAACTGATAATTAATTGCTCTAGTTTCCAATTAACAACCCATTTCAAAAACTTTGGACTACATTCATAATTCATCTATCTAGAATGGTAGTTTAGTTACCCCATTAACTATTCATTTTCAAGTTTAATGTTGAATTAAGTAAATTTAGTGTTGTTTGCTTGCAGTCTAAATAAATATATATAGCTTTTCCAATATTTTTATTTTCTTCATTTCAAATCTTCTCTTTGTATGCCACTTTGCTTCAAAGAATACCTCTCAACATTTGTACTATCTCATTATTACTTTCTCACTTTACTCTCATTCACACATTTTTTTTCGCATATTTCTATTATCATTTATTTTTCTTTATTTATATTCTTTCTTTTACTTTACCTATTTATACTTTATATATCTACACTTCTATATTATTATTTATCTCTCATACCTGAATTAATTCATTTTTTTTCCCCTTCTATATAACTACTTTATTATTATTTTTAATTAACCTTCCACCAATTCATTATCTTTTACCTTTATTTTTTTCTTTTATCTATCCTCTTACTTTTTACATTCTTTCAATATATTTCTCATTTTTATACTATTCTCATCTTACTTATAATCAAACTCACCTCTCTAAATCCATTAACTCCCTTGCTTTAATTTTCTTCATTTCTTCTTTTACTACTCTCATTATTACATTTACTTCAATCATATGAATAACCCTTATTGCATTACAATTACGGTTGATTGTTATGTGGCATAGTTGACCTTCTTCAATGTATTTGCTAATATGAGTACATCATAAACTTTATCATTAAGATGCCAATTGCTGATTACAAATTTGTATATTATAGATGGCCATTGCTTTATCTGATACAGAGATTTAGTTGGTCTTAAAAAACTCAATCTTGTAATCTAGATTATATACATAACTATATGACTTGTTTCCTCTGTAACTAAAAAAATTTGGATAAATTTTATAAATCATTTGTTTAAGTTCATCCTGATGGAACTTGGTAAATTTATGATTCAAATATGTGAATTATCTATCTTAAATGTCTAAAATAGTATTTGAACATGTAATAGATACTATTTTAGTTTCATAAGAAAAACTTCATATTTAACCATTTTCTTACAATGATTTTGGAATACTTAGAACTGTATGCTATTTTCTGCAAATTAGGTACCTAGTAAAGGGTATGAACATCCTTCAAAGCAAATCAGAAGGGGAATTTTCATCAGAGATTATAGTTGGAAATCCTCTAATAGACATATATGTATGGAGGGGAAGCATAGACAATGCATGAAAACTATTTGACAGAATGATTCAAGGAAATGATGTCTCATGAAATGCAATAACTGCAGGATCACACAAAATGGATTCATTGAAATGTCTTTAAAAAATTTCGAGCAAATGACGTTGGCAGGTGTAAAGCCAAATTCCACAACCGTGGACAACGTACTATGCCAAAATGGCACTTGGGATAGGGTATAGCAATGGGGAAATTTTTGTCAGATCTAATAGTTGGAAATTATCAGACATGTATGCTGAAAGTGGACGTCCAGGCAGGGCACATGAATAGTTTGACAAAATCCCACAAGAAATGTTGTCTCAAGCCTGCAACAATTTCAAGATGTGCACAAAATGGATCTTTGGCAGCATCCCTTCTATGTGGAGATTTAGAATAGGGCATGGACATACAACAGAGCATAAAGAATAGAAATGATTTCATCATAGACTTATGAACTGTTAGACCAATCCTAAAAGAGGTATGATTGCGGACTATGCACAAAACGGATTTGATGAAGTAGGTCTTAGGAATGTTCAAGCATGAATAAAGTTTTAGGAATAGAGTAGTTACATAAATCCTTCACAAACTATTGCACTCAATCAAAATTATAACTCATGCATAATTTACAAATACAACAAGCATGACAACTATTCATATTAATAATGAACAAAAAAAATTCAAAGGAAAGGAAACATGAATGGGGAGGGGATATTCTTACAATTTGCTTCAGCCCTCCAAGCCAAAAAAAAAAAGAGTGTCCTCTTCCTCAAAAATCCATGCAATTTATAGAAAACTTGACCCATTTGGAGGAAACTCCAAGTCTTGAGTCAAATCTTCCAATTAATTGCCCTCTCCCTCTTTTCCAATTTGCAATTCAATGCTTATGGAAAATAACTCTCCAATTTTCCACTAGTCATAAATTTAAGGAGAAAAAGGACTCATTAGATAAATTGGAGTCTTGACTTGAGGATGAGGAGGAAAGTTCCTCATTTATTGCCCTTTCTAGAAGTGTCCTAATTTTTAGAATTTTAAATTGGGACTATATTTTGTTTTTATTATTTAATTTTATTGGCTTTTATATTATTTGAAAATTAAATACCTACAATAGTATTCCAATCCGAATTCAAAATTCAAATGTGGATTGTCACACAAATGTCAACTTTCAAACTAAAAAATCATAAGGTATCAATAGTATATCAAATTTGAAAGTAAAATCTTATAGTGATAACCAAGGGTGGGTAAGCTATGGGCCAAATAGATATCATACCAAGTACACAAACCCTAGTAGAAATTGATATATCAATGAAGCTAAATGATGTAAAGGGAAGGTAAGATCTAAAAACAAAATGTAATCTCAAAAAAATACAAATTTAAAAACCTTAAGGTAATGTAAAACCCTAAAAAGAAGGTTGGGATGTGTAGGATTTAAAGTTAACCTAGGCTAATCGAATAACATGCATGTAAAAATATGTACAATCAACTTAGATTTACTAATTATGATCAATTATTTCATTCAAATTGGGTCCATGAAATTTTTTTCTTTTATTAAGAATTGTTAAATAGATGTTAGTTCCTACCATTTTCTACATAACATTGTAACACACTTTTACAATTTACAATTTAAGTATCAATATGAAGGGAAAAGAGAACCCAACATGTACCTTACAACATCTTATATTTTACTTAAATACATATTCAATAACTTAATGTAAGCACATCTACTATGCCTTTAAAGTGGAAACATACATAGTTGATTTCGCATCACATTAACCTTTAGAGGAAAGATAATGTAGCTTACAGATCTAAATACATTTTCGCAACATAACGACATATAAATTAACACTTTAAGAACATGAAACGAGAAGAATAGAAGAAAGATAGACAAAAGAGAAGAGACACTAGTATACGTGGTGAAAACCCTTTTGGGTAAAAAACCCCACACTCCAAAGCATCGAACCAATGTATTAATCTGCAACAACAAGCATGTTATAATACACTTGCAGGCTCAAAGCCTTAACATAGAGATTTACATCTTGCTCTTCTGGAGGAAAAACTGATAGCATAACCCTGCATAAAACTCTCCTCTCAAACTTCTCCTTAAGCCTCCAATTTATAGACTTCTAGCTATACAAGAAATCATCTGTGGTTTTATAAAACCATGTGCTTAACTTCTTAGGTAAGATTCTAGTCTAAAAATAAGCTCTCACATCCAAAATGTTCTCCCCTATTTTTGACCCTTATAGTTGTCATAGAATCTGTAATAATATTGCTAAAAGTAGTCCTTCCATGATATATTACCATGTGGCCATCTTTTGACAACTAATATTTCAATTTTCAAGGCACCGACATGTGGCAAAAGTGCCAATTAAGAATTCAAATGCCCCTTCATTATTTTGGAGCTAAATAAAAACAATAACTAACCGTGGGAAAATATTAAATACAAATAAATGCTACGGGAAATATGCAAGGTTGAGACACCTCATTTCCCAACATTCTCCCACTTGTTGAATACCTTGCAAAAGCTAAGGGAATCACAATTAGTTAGTGAACAACTAAGGTTACCATACTACCTCAACTGAACTCCACTATACTCACGAGCTTTACAGAAGCACCTGTAACATCTTCCAAGTGATCACCAACATGACAAAAAGATTAGAATTCCAAAAACATGATGAAACACTAAATATCACATAGACACACCAATGTATCTAGCTTCAAACCCATTACTAGAACACAACTTTGAAGTCCAAACATTTCCAAAACAAGATCAAGCACGAATGCTCTAGAACAGTTAGAACAACAACCATAGCTAGTTGTTTACATCCAACTAAAGAACCCGCCATTGACAGAACTTTTGTACATGACATATCCAGTCCATATTGTAGCTCTCATCCCTATATAATCCACTTTCCTACTCAAAGTTACCATCTTCCATGATAACAAACACACCAAAACCATTGATGTGCAAAAATTCTAAAGACCTCTGATACTGCAGTCCAATGAAAGCAATCTTCCAAAGACACATACATCCTAGGAATCAAACTCCATGAGCAATGTCAACCAAAGCAACACAAACTCTACCAATCAACACTTACATAAAAGTGTGGCTTATAATAAAATCATTTAATACAAAGAACAATCACAATGATCTGCAAACTGCAACCAACTGTAGCAAAATAGAGCATACTTCCACAAATAGTTTTCTGCTCACTCTCTTACCTTTGATCTCCTCCATTTCTCCCAAGTCCTCCACATCTCAAATGATATACATTAAAAGAACACATACTGTTGTTAAAAAATAATAAAGTACAACAATAGTAGATGACCACAAACCCAGTGATCATACTAGATGAATAAGAACCTCTAGGAAGAAATACGAGACCATAAAGAGAAACTGCAAATCATATCATGTTTCCATGCCAACACCACCAAGTGCTAAGTTGTGCCAAGTAAGATCTCCTTCACAAAACCTCGACTAAAAAGCCTTAACAACACCCAACTATTCAATCTCATTAGATCAAACAAAACATATATATCTCATATAACAAAAAAAATGAATGGAAGCTTCTCTAACCAAAGAAAATTAAACTTAAAAGATTCATTCCACAAATAGGAGTTCAACCCAATATCATCTCCAAAACTTCTTATAAATCAAACCGTATATGTAAGGAGATAACCATGCCAAGTACTCCTCAAGTGAACCCTCCAGAACTAGAAACTATAGCTCAAGATCCATATCCATGAGAAATCAAAGCATAAAACAAAATGAATCTAAAATAACATGGGAAATACGTATCAAATCATTTTTTACCAAGTGAATTGAGAGTGGGGAATGAGAATGATCTACTGAGATACACTGAGTCTCATAAACTCTCTCTAGGAACAATCTCCTCTCAAGTTCAAACATGAACTCAAGTCCATAACAAGTGAAGGCTCCTCGGTCTTTCTGCTGAAATTTCACCAATCCAACACATTATCCCCACAACAAGAGATCACTAGCCTCACCTCAAGTCTCTCTAGTATCCATGAACATCCATCAACCAGTACATGCCAACTTCGAATGTATCCTGCAAAATCATGAAGCTTCAAGCAAATGATTAATACTCAAAACCAAAGAGAACTTCACTAGACCACTGTCAAAGCTCCCACTGCACATCTACAAAATCTAGGAACACACATGACATCATGATCTAACATCTCCTCCTAGGAGATCACTACCTTCTCCAATGAACATATTTTGCGAAAGGGGCACCATCATGCCAAAACTCCAATATTAGAAATAAGAATCCATCATGGCACAATAACGTCTCCAATCACATGAAGATAACCATCCCCTAACAATGGAACTCAAGATGTCAAAATAATTTCATAGCATATAAGAATCATAATCCAAAAGCCTTACCTTGACACCTACAACCACTGTAGAAGATCATCCATCACCAAGTGATAGATCCACATCATCACCGAAGCTCCCACTAAAACTGTGACACCAAGCTTATCAAGGCATTATGATAATCATCCTCTCAATGAAGATAATCCATGGCTCTAACACAATCTAATAATTAACTTGTGCAATACTAGAAACACAAAAGAATAAAATAGAACCAAGATCTCCAAGTCAAGAAGATAAAACCATCACTGTCAAAAGTTCACATAAAACCATGCATCCAAGCTATCCATGACATCGTGATAATCATGCTATAAGTCCCAATAACTGACTATCCAGGCACTCTAATAATCCATCCTCTTATCCCAATGCAACATACCAATGTACAAATGACCACAGACAAGGGCAACTAACAAAGTCTGCACAAACACTGAATCAATCTTGTGGATAAAGACAGTCCACATTCAAGTCATCCCACTACAGCTAATGGGTAGCTAATCCACAAACTACATAACTCAAAGATCTAAAACAAATGTAACATGCAAACTCATCATTACATTAGTAACCTGCAAACTGAGATTACAAGAAGACAACCTATAGACTTCAAAACTCAAACACCAAATCATCACTAGATTCGATTTGCCAAACAAGTCCACATATGAATAACCATAGTCAAGGAACCCATCAAGCATATACTATAGAAATGATGAGTGACTAATCACATACCAAGATCTCCACACTGAGAAAGCTACAAACCTCCTCACACCATGCATGAAGCATAAATGCAAACCTGCAATTATCTTACATCTAGAAACACCCCCAAGGAATCATAATTTGAAAAATAGTTTGTCTGCAGATCTACAAAACCATAAGTTTTGATTAACCGTATAAAACCTACAAAACCACCATGTCACTAACATACATGCAAATCCTTATCTACTTATCATCTGGAAGACCCACAAGTCTAAAAACCACCAAAATAGTTAAACCAGAATAATGGAATAACACAGATAAGCATAACCATGGATTTTGAATGGAAAATATACAAAACCCTCAGATTAAATCAATATGAAATTGAGACATGCAAGTACAACCAACCAAAATAAAGTAGAGGTCCAGGAACTCCAGGACCACTTGTAGGCTAACTCCACGACCACCACCATGTACAAGCATACTGAGGAGCTAGGCTGTTCCAGAAGCTTTCACATCATCCAATGATCAACTCCACACCCTAAAACAATGCCTTCCAATGCCACAAACTAAAACCAAGCACCCAACAAAAGCACATTAAACCATAGTCATGACAACCCAAGTTTCTCCATGTGATCAGGGAGCCAAGAACAAACACCCAACACAAATACTTTGCTACAAATGACCATAGAATGAAAGAACATAACCACCATGCATGAGGGTTATTACATACTATCAAATAGGAGCTCCAGATCAATATCATATTAAATGTAACCACATGATCAACTCCATAATACTCCATCTTTTCCATCCTTCAAATGCCTGTTGTAACCTAAAAACAAGATCAACTGCAAGACTTCCACTCAAACAAGGATTAATAATTAGCCAATTCCTTCCTACAGATTCCCTCAAGCTTTCCAAGTTAAGAAATCACAACAGAAGAAATACCCAGAACCTTAAACACCATGGAACCACCATAGCTTTGATACCAACTGAAGGGAAAAGAGAACCCAGCATGTACCTTACAACATTTTATATTTTACATAAATATTTATTCAATAACTTGATGTAAGCACATACTACTATGCCCTTAAAGTGGAAACAGACATAGTTGATTTCCCATCACATTAACCCTTAGAGGAAAGATAATGTAGCTTACAAATCTCAATAAATTTCAACAACATAACGGCATATAAATTAACACATTAAGAACATGAAATGAGAAGAATAAAAGAAAGATAGACAGAAGAGAAGAGACACCAATATACGTGGGGAAAACCCTTTTTGGTAAAAAACCCCACACTCTAAAGCATCGAACCAATGTATTAATCTGCAACAACAAACATGTTACAATACACTTGCAAGCTCAAAGCCTTAACATGGAGATTTACATCTTGCTCTTCTGGAGGAAAAACTGATAGCATAACCCTGCATAAAACTCTCCTCTCAAACTTCTCCTTAAGCCTCCAATTTATAGACTTCTAGCTATACAAGAAACCATTTGTGGTTTTATAAAACCATGTGCTTAACTTCTCACCTAAGTTCCAGTCTAAAAATAAGCTCACGTCCAAAATGTTCTCCCCTATTTTTGACCCTTACAGTTGTCATAGAATTTGTCATAATATTGCTAAAAATAGTCCTTCCATGATATACTACCATGTGGGCATTTTTTGACAACTAATATTTCAATTTTCAAGGCACCGACATGTGGCAAAAGTGCCAATTAAGAATTCAAATGCCCCTTCATTATTTTGGAGCTAAATAAAAACAATAACTAACCGTGGGAAAATATTATAAAAACAATAACTAACCGTGGGAAAATATTAAATACAAATAAATGCTACGGGAAATATGCAAGGTTGAGACACCTCATTTCCCAACACAATACACATATTCCTATAATAATAATCATATCTCAATTAGTTTTTCCAATATATTATTGTCTTTTGTATCAGTATTTAATACTATTTCTTCCTAAATTATATTATTTTATAATATTAAAATTACTAAATTCAAACATCTCATAAGTTAATAACTCTAAATAAAAATCTAAATTCAACCCTCCATAAACTACAAACTCTAAAATAATTTTATTTATTTATTTTTAAATATAAAAGAGAAAACATCTAGTCCTTTCCTTTTTCTACAATATTTTAACACAACTTATTATCCAACAAGAGTTTTATATTAGTATAAGACTTGGTACTAACTAATATTTTTATCTTAAATAAATTTATGTAAAAGATGCCAGAAATATCATTTCATTACACTTATTTTATTTATGTGGCAAGTCAATAAATATTTTTTTATTTATATTTTTATTATTTTAAATTATAATAAATTATTTAGTTTACTTCAAAAATATTTTATTATTAAAGTGATGTCACTAATATTTTATTTATTATAAAATATTATTACTTTCAACATCAGATACTTCTCGTCTACTTCCACTCTATGCCACCCTTGACATAACTAAGTTACACCTGTAACAAGCTTCATATTAATATAACATCAATTAAGTTTTAAGAACGACTTTTTGGCACCGACGCAGTGTCTATTCATTAACATCGCGAGAAAGGAATCTAGGATGCACCAAATTCATTGTCATTTTAATATATCTTACTATTGTGTGTCATATATTTGTCTTATTTCAGACCCACGACATGTTCAAGATTTAATTTTTTATTTATTAATTTCATGAGAGCCGTGCTTCTAACACCTATAACTATATGGGTTAAAGAGAGTGATTTTGAACAACCCTTATTTGTAGCTTCAATATATTTAGTTTGAAATGAACAATTAATAATATTTTTAGAAATTTATTAATGAAGTTGAATGATTTAAAAAAATTTACCAAAGATTATCAAATTTCTCTCTCTATATAGATTTTAAGACTTGAAGGAATGAATAATCTTTAATCCCTAACTCTTATTTCGTAAAATGTGATTGTTCATGCAATCTTTTTTACTTTTTGAAAAAAAAAAAACTTATTAACAAAAAAATAATGAGCACAAGTTTGCATAACAAAGGTTGCATACAAGTCCATATAAAGAATTGTCACACAACAAATTTTTTTAAACAAATGAACAACTAGAAAATTCGCATAATATATAATATAATTAGAAAAGAGGAGCTTTACCTAATATTGGAACTCAAACTGTGTCAATTTTATAACAAGTGACTGACATATAAAAAGATCTCTATAGAAAATTCTACAAATCAAATCACTATGATCCCTTCATATATTCAATGGGCATTCACAAATACAGATATGAAAGCCTTTAACTAGAGGTTGGGCAACTTTTACTACACCATTCTCCTCCAACAATGCATTTTATAAAGAACAAAGCTGGGAATGTGAAACCTTCCATGGGTGAATCGTAAGCACCATATAGTGGTAAATGATGACAGAGAATAGAACAAACAGAAGAAAAAAAAAGAAAGAAAAAAGAAAGCATCCTCAACATCACACTGAACATGGATATAAATTTGTATTATTTGGACTCCAACCACAATTGGGATGAAGGCCTAGAAAGTAGCCCTGCAAAAGTTGACATGAAAATGTGTGCCTCACCAATCTTGTCATTGCCTTTTAAGGACACGAACTTGAAAATATCAAACACCCCCTTCCTCAAGAGAGCATTGTAAAGCTTTGAAAATGATATCTTACAACACTCTATTTGAATATTATTCGATTTAATAGTCAGACATATTTTAAAAATAGTAAGCATTAGATAGGAAAAACTGAGGTAGGGGAGAGGACCTAATAGTTGAGCACCCTAACTTCATGCCTCTCAAAATCATACGTGGCGATTTTGAATCACTCCAAAAAAATTACAGCAGCTTACTTGACAAGGCCCCTACTTATAACTAAGGTTTCAAGGCCACATCATCAAATATGATGCCACATCAACATGCTTTTTGTTGAGGTATCCAATAGTTCCCCAAAAAAAAAAGGGTGGACCAATAGTTGTGCATTAAGTCATGTTTTGTTGGTGCGCTGATGTGACATCACATAATTGGTTGTTTTTTAGGTCTAAAGGACACATTTCATTCAATTATAGATACTTATAGTCTAACACTAACAACCTTAAAAACACAACTACTAGTGCTAAACTTTTAAATATATTGGACCTTAAATCCACAAATACTATCACAGGAACATGCTCAGCAATTGGGTCCCTTCCCCTGATGTCTACATAATTGCTCTGGTTATCTACGCAGGCACTCTAGATTCCCATATGCTACAACTGTTCTCTCCCTCCATCAGCCATGGCTTCCACTTCTGCTTCTGCAGATGACAATGTGGCCCAGTTACTCAATGATAATGACTTTCATGTTGATGATCTCATTGACAGAATAGACAAATTTCTCGCTCAGGTTACTAATTTCTTGATTTTGTTCTGCAACTTGTTATCAAATCCCTACCTGAGTTTGTATGTTGTGAATAACAGCAAAAGTTGATTTCGCAGAATTCCTCCCACCGTAAAAGTCCATCTGGGCATACCTTTTCTGACGTTATCCAGGCTGCTTCTGGAGATTTTTCCAAACTGCTCGTAGGAGTTTCGCAGGGCGCTAAAATGATTTCCGATCAGGTACTTTCTGTTTTAATGTTCTCTTGTTCTACATTAAATAATAAAATGAACAGCTGAAATTTGTTATAACAAATGGTATTGTTTATTTATATAGAGAAAGCTGTTATCCAACTTATCCAGTGAAGCACAAAAAACCGCTGTGAGTGTCCTAAAAGGAATAGGAAATGCTCACTGGGCGGCAGCAGGGTTTTTAGTACTAGCCTCTGTTTTAGAGAGGTTGGATAAGATTTCTTCCAATAAGAAAGAGTGCTTGGTACTTATGAAAAGAATGAATGATTTAGCCAAATGCATTAAACAACTCAAACTTATGTCGGGGTTAGATAATGCGTTGGAGAAGAAGATAGAAGACGCTCTTCAATTCATAGTTCAAGGAGCAATAATGTGCTTTACTCAGATAGGCATGAGAAAATTTTACAAGTAAGTGCCTACAGTCTAATCTTTATTTATTTTTTAATTTACTGTATCAAGATTCATACGCCAAAAGTTCGATAATTATTGTTTCAAATAGATAGTTTGACAAGTTTGAATTTATGTACCAAATAAATTGGGGCAGCGCACACAATACAGCATGAACCGCGTCCTGCCAAATCAACGGTTCTGCATCTTATCAGAGTCTGTATTCTGTTAGATTTTCCGTCCTCCCTGTAAAAAAGGCCCAATCTTATGACTAATGTTATAACCAAGGGACGGGTGAGAGGCTTTAAATCCTTTTCGAAAGGAGCTTTCTTCACAGATCTCTTTCCTATAATTATGTAGTTGCGTATTTAGTTCATTTAGTTCTCTGCTTTACTATCTTTTTAACAATGGTAGAGCCTTAATACATTGCTTTTGTAGTTGCCTCTGTTTCTGGTTTCTAGGAAAACCTCATAATTTCTAAAGCCTTATAATAGTACTCTGTCTCAAGAAGTGGGTGGATGCCGTGGCTCAACCGTCTAGGCAGGCAGATGATGCAACAACCATCTCTTTTGCTGGCCATTCGATGGCTTTTGGGGGAGATTGGTAATCAATAAATGCTGTCAGAAATATCTTTGAAGTTAGTTGAACAATTGACTGTTTTTGGGCAACGTAGGAAGGAAGGACAGAAAAAAAAGTCAGTGCTGGAAGAAAATATCTATGAGGGGCAGTGTAGAAGTAAAGCGCCAGCCATAAACAGCTGGTGAGTTGTAACTCACTGACTGTACGGTTGGGCAGTCGACTACGCCAGTCGACCAATCTTGTGTATGGTTTCAACATGTTTTTTCGACCTCAACAGTCGATGGGCTGCCGTACGTATTATTTTGTTGTTTCGACTGTCCGTCCCTAACGTCGACCAACCAGTCGCTTACAATGCACCAGCTGGTTAAGACGTTCCGAAGTAAAGAGCAGTAGGTGAAATATTGATGGCAGAAAAGAAATATCTTTTGGGAGATGGGAAGAGAGCATTCACCAAGAAATAATGGGGATCGGAGCGAAAAAAAAAAGAGTATGAAGACACTGATAAGGGTTTTTTTTTTAGCTACGAAGAATGGAGAGAAATGGAATACCTGCACGCAGCTGTGTGTCTTTGCGCTTGCACCCTCCTGTGCCCGCCAATTCCAAAGCTTCGCTCCAAGACGATGTTTTACCAGATAGTAGAAGTGTGCGCAAAGGATGGATTGTTGACTACTGTCCATATGCAATGGATAGGACAAAAAGCATTTGGGGTGAGGAAACAATGTGGGTGGATTGCTTCATTCATCTCAGGGACTACAATGATTGTAGAATATATATAAAATGGATTTGTTGAAAAAGTTTTAGAAATCTTGGCATCCATCGCTAGTATCCTCTTGTTGTCACAAGATGGGAGCTTTGGTTTAGGTCATGAACCTTCATCGAACCATAAAGGAATGGGAGTTTTTGTCAAACTTTTTAGCTGCAAATCCTCTAGTAGACAAGAATGCAAAATGAGGGAACATATCTGGCCCTAGAGCGATGATCAGATGCTTCCCAGAACAGGGTATTGTATCCATCTTCTTCTTCTACTTTGATAAACCTACCATCTTCATAGAAGAGGAAGGTTTGGCTTTGCATTCTGTACTTGATTTGGAGAACCTTGAGTACTATATGCCTCTATCCTAGCTAGCTCCAACCAAGGTTTATGCAGAATCTCATCCCCAATATTTTTGAGACTCAGTAGACACAAAAAGAAAAAAATCTGCAGGGAATTTGTTTGCATTAACAAAACATTTTTTACTGGGTTTTATTGGAGCCGTGGGCCCAACAGCATGGACTGAGGGAAGCAGTACATCACACTTCAAAACTCCTACAATATGTTTATCGAGAGCCTTTACCTTTGCCCCCTTCTGCAACACAGATCGAGATTCTGGGTTCAATTGTAAGGACCCGCTTGGTCCAAACTCAAATTTTCAAAAATTTTACTTTTTTCACAAGTTCTTATGAGATATATCAAGACTTTTATTGAGTACTCAGGAAAAACTTCGGCCAAATCGGGCCATATGTTCAAAACAGAACATTCTTAAGCCACCCGGGCTCTTCTATCCTTTGGGCAAATAGGTTCATACAGAACCAGGTCAAACGGACCTTATCGCTACCTGATTCGGGTAGAACAAACAATGGCCAAAAGGCCTAGTGGTCTAACGGACCAATACTCTATCCAATCCGGGATACATAAACATAACAGCCTAATGGGCTAAGGAGGACATGAATCATTTTGCTCTGGCCAGAGACTTCTGACTCCCTCGGGACCAATATAGGTTCATGAGTCACTTCCTGGGGACCACAGTCTGCCCAGACACTGTACTGAGGATGTCGACCAGGGAACACATATCATCTACTTGTACTCACCTCAGTTTACGGCAATGCCGGGTACAAGTAATCCACCCCGGGGATTCTTCTGAGTACTAGGAGAGTTCTTAAGTTACCTAAATAACCTTTAAACTAGGGATCGAGATTATAAACTTGATTATAAGGAGTATACTATATCCGAGGGACCTGAGTACTGGGGGCATCCTTCGCCGTCCAGACTGCCTACATACCCTGTATCCACGGGATCAAGGCCCTCTACGGATGCGATCTACACGACGAATGCGAACATGTAGTTCTGTCTTGCACTATGTTTGATGTAGCTGTGAGTGGGTATACAGCTCTTCGCCGATTGCCACCCACTCGAGTGATACAATGGACGGAATTCCTAAGGAACTATTTTGCAAACACACCTCCCGGGAGTGTTTGGTGTTTAAGTTTTTCAAGTGTGAATAGTTTACCTAACACGCGTATTTTCCCGATGAGATCTTCCCATTTATCGTCCTACAACAATTTTTGATATGTTCTCCTTCTCTTTTCTTTTAATTAATCTTTTTAGTGAGGTATCCGAGGAGATTTTCCCTTCCTGCGGATTTTACTTTGACATGTTCCTTATTACTCCCCGACGATTTAGAGGGACGATGCCCAGACGTCGTTGTTGCAGCTATGTTAGGCGCGAGGTACTTGGTTCAACGCGACGGCATTACCCGTAAACGTGACCCAGAGGTACCGTAAATACCGAACACTGCGAATGTTTGAGTTTTGGACGTTTATTTTAAAGGTTTACCTATCTAGTAAAATAGGAAAAACTTGCATAATAATAGTTGATAAAGGGAAAAACTTCCTTAATTCAAAATGCAGATAAAAGATGCTTGCTCATAATGAATAGAACTAGAAAATAAACTTAATCACTTTCAAAAAAAAAACTTATGACTATAGAAATACTTATATCAACTCATAAATAAAAAAAATCTCTATAAAATTTAATCTAGGTCAAATTAAAATAATCCT
Source organism: Cunninghamia lanceolata (assembly GCA_027924645.1). NCBI lineage: Eukaryota > Viridiplantae > Streptophyta > Pinopsida > Cupressales > Cupressaceae > Cunninghamia > Cunninghamia lanceolata. The sequence continues at coordinate 4,131,957 of BSBN01000892.1, forward strand.
TGACTACTAGTTCAACTACAATTTCAATAATTCCTTTATCACAATTCCAAGCATTCTCCATCCATTCATAAACCAATAATACCCATGTTTGATCATTAAAGAATTCACATAATCTAAGATAATGAATTCACCATATACTTGATATACACGTCTATTTGCCATACCATATATGTGTGAAAACGTATATATACGTCGTGTCAATTTGAGATACAATTTCTTGATACTTAGAGATTATAATTAGTTATTCGAATGTTCCAACCAATCTAAAATCTTTTGATTACATTCATAATTTATGCTCATCTGACTTTATTACACTTGTCCTTGCTCAAGAAAACATGATGGTTCATTTACCCCATTATCATTCATCCTCCCCAACAACTTTAATGTTGGTTTAAGTTGTTTTAGTGTGCTTTTACCTAAGGAAACCTAAGTATTAATTTAAGATGACATTGTATTTAATTTTCCTAACATTTAGAAACTTATAACATAGATACTCAATCATAGAGGTTCTTTGTTAAATAGGACATTCCACTTGCATATTATTGTTTGATTAGTGAGTTGTGTAAGAAATCGGTGAGTGTCTAGTTAGGTTTGTGTTAACACGGTTCATATGATTCCAAGGAAGGATCCTTAACATCATCCATGTAACAACTGTATTAAGAAACTCAACGAAAGTTTTCAAATATAGTTCAATTATCAAAATATAGTAGTTATTACTAAAACAAATTCCAATATCTACTTTAATAATTATGCTATTATTGGAAGTTCATGACCCAATAAACAATTATGCAAGATTGATGAATTACCTTCTAAGTCCAAATAAAACCTCAAGAAGCAATAAATCCTTTCATGAAAAATTACATATGATCTTAATAAGATTAATAATATATCAATAATATAGTTATTTGTAAACGAAATTTATTATTTAGTTTATAAATATTAAGACTTAATATTTTAATATTACATACTTATTTATATTTACATAAACTATAAATTTATATTTGACAAGTAAAAGCATTTATTTATTCAATCCTATTATGGTTTGGTATACTCCATTATTGCATCTGCATTATTTTTTTTTCTTGATCTTTTTGTATCCACATTTTGTAATATTTGCCCTTTTTTTTTTTTCATTTTTTTTTTTAACATCACATACACTTCAGTTTATTAAATATGTGCATTTGATGCAAGCTACAACTGGGACAGAAAATTTTATGTGACATATGCAATGTAGAACAAATCCATTGCCACTTGTCAAAGTTTATATACATATTACCAACCCTTTATGTTACCTTCAAACATAATATTTCAAATTGATGCCCATGACATAAAAATTGACAATTTTTATTTGGAAAGGACAATGATTATGTGTTATCTTTGCTAGAAAAAAAAATTAGTTATCAAAATCCTAAAGGTGTGGATAATAATATATAATGCCTCAAAGAAATGTTAGTGTTATTAATTACAACGATTGCAGGAGACACACAAAATCAATATATAAAAAAAAAACTTCAAGCAAAAACAATTGGCAGGTATAAAACCAGAACCGCAACTTTTCAAACATCCAGCTAGCCTGAGCGAAAATGGGAGCTTGGGAACATGGCATGAACATTCAGCAAACAGAATGGAGGGGAGATTTTTTTATCAGAAATTGTTGTGCAAAATATGAAAGCACAAGCCAGGCACGTGAACTGTTTGACAAAATCCCTCAAGGAAATGTATTCTCAAGTGCTGCAACAGTTGCAGATCGCACAAAATGGAATTGTTAAAAAGGTTTTAGAAACTTTCAAGCAAATGAAATTGGCAGGCATGAAGCCAGAGTCACAACTTTTGCCAGCGTCCTCCCTGCCTGGGTAGACATGCGAGCCAAAACGTGGAAACACAGACTAGGCACATGACTGTTTGACAAAATCCATTGAAGGAATGTTGTCTCATGAGCTGCAACGGCTGCAGGACTTGCACAAGATGAATTGATGAAAAAGGTTTTTAAAAACTTTCAAATAAAAGCAATTAGCAAATGTAAAGCCAGGCTCCTCAACCTTTACCAAAATCCTTTGTAGCTCATACTTGGAGACAAGGAATGGACATCTATTACCCATGGACGGAGTGGATGCACAGCAGCCCAACCAAGACGTCAGTTTAGAAATTTTTAAATAAATGAAATTGACAGGGATAAAGCCAAATTCCATACTATAACTAACGCCCTCCCTGCATGTGCTTGCGTGGGCCCAAGAATAGGGTATGGAACAAGGAATGGATTACAGAAGGCTGAGGGGTGTGGCAGAGAGGAGAGGCAGACGGGTTAGAGGGAGGTCTAAATCAACCATACTACAAAACTTTTTAATAAAAGCTACCATACATATATTAAATTTGTAACATATCAACATGAATTTTCAACTAAAATCAATTTGCAAAGTGCAAGAACTGGAATAAAAAGAAGAAGAGAAGAATTCTTACAGATTCTCCAGCATTCTCCAACCAGAGATGGGGTGCTTTCCTTCTTCAAAAATCTAGGCAATTTATAGAAAATTACCACCTTTAGGGAGGAAATTCTAAGTCTTCAGTCAAGTCTCCATCATAAATGCACCTCTCCATTTTCCAAATTGTCATTCAATGCTTGTGGAAATGGACTTGCAAATGGAGAAAATGGACATCATCTCATAAATTCTGGTCTTGACTTGAGGATGGGAGAGAAGGTTCCTCATTAAGGCTCTTTCTAGAAGTGTTTGAAAATTATGGAAATATTTCTCTCATTTGATTTTCTTTCAAATTTAAAATTCAAAATATTGAGTTGTGACATCCTTCTCCCCTAAATTTATGCATCGTCCCGATGCATGTTAGAAATAAGATCAAAACATATAGAAATAAATATACTTGCCTACTTTAAATTCCATCCTTCAACAAGGTAGGTTAAATAGTTTAACATAGATAAAGATAACAAGGAGTATTATCTAAGCATAACTGTCTGTATCATCTTAACATCATTGTCTTGAAGCAAAATTTGAAGTTTGTCAAGTTTATAAATAATTAGAGTGTATTCAAAATAAGTGTGGATAGAGCTGTTGCATTTCCACTGTGTCTTCCCATGTAGCATTCTCAGGTGAATACTGGTCCCACTGGACTTTAGATTGGTCCACTATCCGATTGCGGAGCTGAAATTGGCGCCTCTCGATGATTTTGCATGGCTCTATTGTTATTGTACCGGGTTCCTCCACCTGCAGGGCATTCCAATTAAGAATATGCTTAGGGTCAGGTCTATACTTTTTTAACAAGGATACATGGAACACATCATGAATTCGGCTCAGTGCTGGAGGTAAGGCCAAGCGGTAAGCTACAGGATTGATTTCCTCAAGTACTTCAAAAGGCCCAACATAGCGAGGAGCTAGCTTTGACTTCCTTCCAAAAGAGATGGAACTTTTATGAGGTCGAACTCTTAGGAACACCTTTTCACCAACTTGAAAACTTCTGGGTGTCCTATTCTTATCTGCATAACTTTTCTGGCGATCCGAGGCTTCCTTCAACCTCTGTCGAATAAGTTGCACCTGATTATCCATATCTTTCAACAATTCAGGGCCAACTAGGATCCTATCTTCCAGTTTATCCCAACTCAAAGGTGTTCGACAAGGTCTCCCATAGAGAGCTTCAAAGGGCACCATACCTATTGCTGCTTGGAAGGAATTGTTATAGGCAAACTCAACTAATGGCAAATATTCCTCCCATTTAGTCTGTTGATCCATGCAATACATACGAAGGAGGTCTTCCAAAATTTGGTTGGTTCTTTCTGTTTGTCCATCTGTCTCAGGATGATAGGCTGTGCTGAAATTCAACTGTGTTCCTAAGGCAACCTGCAATGTGGTCCAAAATCTAGAAGTAAACTTTGCATCTCTATCAGAGATTATTTTCTCAGGAATTCCATGCAACCTAAAAATTTCCTTTATGAACCTTTTTGCTACTGCTGGTGCATCATCTGTTAGGTTTCCTGGTATGAAGTGGGCAACTTTAGTGAGTTTATCCACTACCACCAAAATGCAATTGTGCCTATGAGATGTCATTGGTAGCCCTTGGACAAAATCCATACTTATGACTTGCCATTTGTAGAAAGGTACATCATGTGGATAAAGAAGTCCTGCTGGGTGCACATGTTCTGCCTTAACCCTTTGACATTCTAGGCATCTGGCAACTATGTCTACCACATCCTTCTTCATTCCTGGCCAAAAATATATTCCTTTGAGGTCTGCATACATCTTATTCACTCCTGGATGTCCTGAATATGGAGCCTTATGTGCTTCTGTCAAAATCATACCCCTTAGTTCTGCATTATCAGGAACATATATTCTTCCCTGGTACCTCATTAGTCCATCATAATCAAAAGCATAATCCAAATACTTAGGTTCCACAAAGGTGTTAGCTAGAGATGTCTTAACCTGAGCGTACCATGGGTCATGTTTCTGCTCAGAGAGTATTTGTTGCTTTAGGTCTATGTGCAAGTTGGATATGGCCATTATATGTCTCCTCCTGCTGAGAGCATCGGCCATCCTATTTTCTTTCCCCTTGATATATTGAATATCAAAATCATACTCACTTAGGAACTCTAACCACCTTCTCTGTCTTGCATTCAAATGAGGTTGAGTGAAGATATATTTTAATCCTTGATGGTCTGTTTTAAGCTCAAATGGTTTTCCCAACAAGAAATGTCTCCATTTTTGTAAGGCATGAACTATGGCTGCAAGTTCAAGGTCATGGGGGGCGTAATTGACTTCATGGATTTTTAGTTTTCGTGATTCATAAGCCACTACTCCTTCATCTTGGAAAAGAACTCCTCCCAGTCCTTCTATGGATGCATCTGTTACTACTGTGAAATTACCATTAGGGTCAGGCACTTTTAGAATTGGAGGTGATGTTAGCCTTTCCTTCAGTACTTGAAATGCCTTATCACACTGCTCAGTCCAAATAAACTTTTTGTTCTTCTTTTGCAAGGATGTGATTGGATTGGCTATCCTTGAAAAGTCTTTCACAAACCTTCTATAGTACCCTGCCAATCCCATAAAGCTTCTTACTTCTATCACATTTGTAGGGATAGGCCATTCAGTGATGGCTTTTACTTTACCAGGATCTACCGCTATACCCTCGGCTGAAATGATATGCCCTAAATAGTGAACCCTCCGTTCAAAGAAAGAACATTTAGATAACTTCCCAAACAACTTATGCTTCCGTAACCTTTGTAAGACTGCCTGTAGATGGGCTAAATGTTCCTCTTCATCCTTAGAATATATTAAAATGTCATCCAGAAACACAATCACAAACTTATCTAGAAAATCATGGAACACACTATTCATAAGATTCATAAAGGCAGCCGGAGCATTCGTTAGCCCAAATGGAACTACAGTGAATTCATAGTGGCCATACCTAGTCCTAAATGCTGTCTTTGGGATGTCTTCTTCTTTTATCCTCAATTGGTGATAGCCCGAGCGGAGATCAATTTTGGAGAACACTGAGGCTCCTCGCATTTGGTCAAATAGATCATCAATACGAGGCAAGGGATATCTGTTCTTCACAGTGGCCTTATTCAACATTCTGTAGTCAATGCACAACCTTAATGTCCCATTCTTCTTTTTTACAAATATGACTGGTGCTCCCCAAGGTGATACACTAGGCCTTATCAACCCTTTCTCTAGCAATTCTTGCAACTGTATTTTCAACTCTTGGAGTTCTGTGGTGTTCATCCTATATGGGGCTTTGGATATAGGTGCAGTTCCAGGAAGTATATCGATTGAAAAATCAAATTCCCTTTTAGGAGGTAATCCAGGTAGCTCTTCCGGAAACACATCCTTGTAGTCCCAAAGGAATGGACTATTTTCAAAGGTAGGGGCTTCTTTCTTTTCTCCTTTCTCATCTAAAGATACTAAGAATATCTGATTTCCTCGTTTTCGCCTTGCCTTCTTTAGTTGCATAGCAGAAATAGTCCCCACTGATATAGGTTTGTAAATTCCTTGGATCCTAACTCTACACCCCTTATCATCGACACACTCCACCACCTTGTTATAGCAATCTATGTTAGCCTTATGACTCATTAGCCAACTTATTCCAATTATGACATCATAGGCTCCTAGGGGTGCGACATATAAGTCGACTTTGGTTTCTAATTCAGGAAACTTAATGAGGGCACCTCTTATGTACTTGTTCACCTTCTGTATAGCCTTATCCCCATACTGAACCGTCCATGATAATTCCATATTCTTAGTTTGCAAAGGCATTTTTCTTACCAATTCTGGGGAAATAAAATTCTCAGAGGAACCAGTATCTATCAAAATAGTTATGGGTTTACCAAAAAGCATACCTCTCATCTCCATAGGTACATTTTGATGTTGAGTTTGTTGATTTCTGACAGCAGCATGTATTTGATGTTGCCGAGGATGCTGTGGCTGATTGTACCCATTCCTTTTTGAACAATCCCTTGCATAATGATTGCCTCCACACATAAAGCATCCACCAGGGGGTCCATTAGAACTTCGGGGTGGTGCATTCCCATTATTCCTCCTGAAATTACTATTGTAATTGCTCCTATGATCCTGATTACCAGCAGATTCTGTTCTACCCCAGTCTCTCCTCTTGTTCTTTTGATCTCCTCTGTTGCCCTTATTGTCTAGTTTCCTTTTGAAGGCAAATTGTTTGTCCCGAAAGTTTTGCTTTGCCACCGATAGTGCCTGTAATTTCTTTTCCTGTTTGAGTGCCTTCTCCAAGACTTTATTCATGTTCTCAGGGGCAAACATATCCACTTCTGCCCCAATATCAGTATTCAACCCCAAAAGAAACTTCCTTGCCTGAGACCTTTCATCCTTTTGATAGATAGGAACATATTTCAATAGCTTCGCAAATTTATCCCAATACTGTTGGACCGTGAGATTCCCTTGTCTAAGATTCAGAAACTCAGTCATCTTCTCATCATAAAATAGTTGTGGAAGCCATCTCTCACGGAAGTGGCTCACAAACTGCCTCCAAGTCAGGTTTTCTTTTGAATAACAATATTGTTCTTTTATGTTTATCCACCAACTAGCAGCTTCTCCCTCTAACTGATAGGCTCCCCAGGTTGCCTTGATATTCTCTGAGTAGCTTCTTAGTTCAAAATATTTCTCCATTTCAATTAGCCATCCTTCTGCAGCATCCCCCACATGTTTACCATCAAATTTAGGAGGAGTTATCTTCTTCAGGTCTTGTGAGATATCTAGAGCGGTAGTATCTTGCCGAGTCCTAGGAACCTCTAGCTCATTTTGAGCTATGTGTACTTCCGCACCTTGAGGTTCATTTTCAGGTTCCAAAATGTTTTCTATAGTCCCCTGTCTATTCTTTAAGTCCTGTACAGTTTTCTCAAGGTTTTCCAACTTTTCCCTCTGTTCTGTCAACAACTGAATAATTGCCTCTATCCCAGCATTTGGGTTCTCAGGTGGGTTTTCAACATGTTCTTGGTTGACTGGTTCCTCTCCATGCAGATCTCGCAAATTTCGGGTTCTCGCCATTTAATTCTGAAACAAGGAGAGAGGTGATTTACCACTTGATACAATTTTTGGTTTACACATGCAAATTAACTGTAATTACATCTATTATAATTCTTATTTTAAATACCAATTCTTATCTATTTTGAGTTAGTAGGCCTCCAGGCCGAGTGTTTGAACCACGCTCTGATACCACATGTAAGGACCCGCTTGGTCCAAACTCAAATTTTCAAAAATTTTACTTTTTTCACAAGTTCTTATGAGATATATCAAGACTTTTATTGAGTACTCAGGAAAAACTTCGGCCAAATCAGGCCATATGTTCAAAACAGAACATTCTTAAGCCACCCGGGCTCTTCTATCCTTTGGGCAAATAGGTTCATACAGAACCAGGTCAAACGGACCTTATCGCTACCTGATTCGGGTAGAACAAACAATGGCCAAAAGGCCTAGTGGTCTAACGGACCAATACTCTATCCAATCCGGGATACATAAACATAACAGCCTAATGGGCTAAGGAGGACAGGAATCATTTTGCTCTGGCCAGAGACTTCTGACTCCCTCGGGACCAATATAGGTTCATGAGTCACTTCCTGGGGACCACAGTCTGCCCAGACACTGTACTGAGGATGTCGACCAGGGAACACATATCATCTACTTGTACTCACCTCAATTTACGGCAATGCCGGGTACAAGTAATCCACCCCGGGGATTCTTCTGAGTACTAGGAGAGTTCTTAAGTTACCTAAATAACCTTTAAACTAGGGATCGAGATTATAAACTTGATTATAAGGAGTATACTATATCCGAGGGACCTGAGTACTGGGGGCATCCTTCGCCGTCCAGACTGCCTACATACCCTGTATCCACGGGATCAAGGCCCTCTACGGATGCGATCTACACGACGAATGCGAACATGTAGTTCTGTCTTGCACTATGTTTGATGTAGCTGTGAGTGGGTATACAGCTCTTCGCCGATTGCCACCCACTCGAGTGATACAATGGACGGAATTCCTAAGGAACTATTTTGCAAACACACCTCCCGGGAGTGTTTGGTGTTTAAGTTTTTCAAGTGTGAATAGTTTACCTAACACGCGTATTTTCCCGATGAGATCTTCCCATTTATCGTCCTACAACAATTTTTGATATGTTCTCCTTCTCTTTTCTTTTAATTAATCTTTTTAGTGAGGTATCCGAGGAGATTTTCCCTTCCTGCGGATTTTACTTTGACATGTTCCTTATTACTCCCCGACGATTTAGAGGGACGATGCCCAGACGTCGTTGTTGCAGCTATGTTAGGCGCGAGGTACTTGGTTCAACGCGACGGCATTACCCGTAAACGTGACCCAGAGGTACCGTAAATACCGAACACTGCGAATGTTTGAGTTTTGGACGTTTATTTTAAAGGTTTACCTATCTAGTAAAATAGGAAAAACTTGCATAATAATAGTTGATAAAGGGAAAAACTTCCTTAATTCAAAATGCAGATAAAAGATGCTTGCTCATAATGAATAGAACTAGAAAATAAACTTAATCACTTTCAAAAAAAAAACTTATGACTATAGAAATACTTATATCAACTCATAAATAAAAAAAATCTCTATAAAATTTAATCTAGGTCAAATTAAAATAATCCTTGACTACTAGTTCAACTACAATTTCAATAATTCCTTTATCACAATTCCAAGCATTCTCCATCCATTCATAAACCAATAATACCCATGTTTGATCATTAAAGAATTCACATAATCTAAGATAATGAATTCACCATATACTTGATATACACGTCTATTTGCCATACCATATATGTGTGAAAACGTATATATACGTCGTGTCAATTTGAGATACAATTTCTTGATACTTAGAGATTATAATTAGTTATTCGAATGTTCCAACCAATCTAAAATCTTTTGATTACATTCATAATTTATGCTCATCTGACTTTATTACACTTGTCCTTGCTCAAGAAAACATGATGGTTCATTTACCCCATTATCATTCATCCTCCCCAACAACTTTAATGTTGGTTTAAGTTGTTTTAGTGTGCTTTTACCTAAGGAAACCTAAGTATTAATTTAAGATGACATTGTATTTAATTTTCCTAACATTTAGAAACTTATAACATAGATACTCAATCATAGAGGTTCTTTGTTAAATAGGACATTCCACTTGCATATTATTGTTTGATTAGTGAGTTGTGTAAGAAATCGGTGAGTGTCTAGTTAGGTTTGTGTTAACACGGTTCATATGATTCCAAGGAAGGATCCTTAACATCATCCATGTAACAACTGTATTAAGAAACTCAACGAAAGTTTTCAAATATAGTTCAATTATCAAAATATAGTAGTTATTACTTAAACAAATTCCAATATCTACTTTAATAATTATGCTATTATTGGAAGTTCATGACCCAATAAACAATTATGCAAGATTGATGAATTACCTTCTAAGTCCAAATAAAACCTCAAGAAGCAATAAATCCTTTCATGAAAAATTACATATGATCTTAATAAGATTAATAATATATCAATAATATAGTTATTTGTAAACGAAATTTATTATTTAGTTTATAAATATTAAGACTTAATATTTTAATATTACATACTTATTTATATTTACATAAACTATAAATTTATATTTGACAAGTAAAAGCATTTATTTATTCAATCCTATTATGGTTTGGTATACTCCATTATTGCATCTGCATTATTTTTTTTTCTTGATCTTTTTGTATCCACATTTTGTAATATTTGCCCTTTTTTTTTTTTCATTTTTTATTTTAACATCACATACACTTCAGTTTATTAAATATGTGCATTTGATGCAAGCTACAACTGGGACAGAAAATTTTATGTGACATATGCTATGTAGAACAAATCCATTGCCACTTGTCAAAGTTTATATACATATTACCAACCCTTTATGTTACCTTCAAACATAATATTTCAAATTGATGCCCATGACATAAAAATTGACAATTTTTATTTGGAAAGGACAATAATTATGTGTTATCTTTGCTAGAAAAAAAAATTAGTTATCAAAATCCTAAAGGTGTGGATAATAATATATAATGCCTCAAAGAAATGTTAGTGTTATTAATTACAACGATTGCAGGAGACACACAAAATCAATATATAAAAAAAAAACTTCAAGCAAAAACAATTGGCAGGTATAAAACCAGAACCGCAACTTTTCAAACATCCAGCTAGCCTAAGCGAAAATGGGAGCTTGGGAACATGGCATGAACATTCAGCAAACAGAATGGAGGGGGGATTTTTTTATCAGAAATTGTTGTGCAAAATATGAAAGCACAAGCCAGGCACGTGAACTGTTTGACAAAATCCCTCAAGGAAATGTATTCTCAAGTGCTGCAACAGTTGCAGATCGCACAAAATGGAATTGTTAAAAAGGTTTTAGAAACTTTCAAGCAAATGAAATTGGCAGGCATGAAGCCAGAGTCACAACTTTTGCCAACGTCCTCCCTGCCTGGGTAGACATGCGAGCCAAAACGTGGAAACACAGACTAGGCACATGACTGTTTGACAAAATCCATTGAAGGAATGTTGTCTCATGAGCTGCAACGGCTGCAGGACTTGCACAAGATGAATTGATGAAAAAGGTTTTTAAAAACTTTCAAATAAAAGCAATTAGCAAATGTAAAGCCAGGCTCCTCAACCTTTACCAAAATCCTTTGTAGCTCATACTTGGAGACAGGGAATGGACATCTATTACCCATGGACGGAGTGGATGCATAGCAGCCCAACCAAGACGTCAGTTTAGAAATTTTTAAATAAATGAAATTGACAGGGATAAAGCCAAATTCCATACTATAACTAACGCCCTCCCTGCATGTGCTTGCGTGGGCCCAAGAATAGGGTATGGAACAAGGAATGGATTACAGAAGGCTGAGGGGTGTGGCAGAGAGGAGAGGCAGACGGGTTAGAGGGAGGTCTAAATCAACCATACTACAAAACTTTTTAATAAAAGCTACCATACATATATTAAATTTGTAACATATCAACATGAATTTTCAACTAAAATCAATTTGCAAAGTGCAAGAACTGGAATAAAAAGAAGAAGAGAAGAATTCTTACAGATTCTCCAGCATTCTCCAACCAGAGATGGGGTGCTTTCCTTCTTCAAAAATCTAGGCAATTTATAGAAAATTACCACCTTTAGGGAGGAAATTCTAAGTCTTCAGTCAAGTCTCCATCATAAATGCACCTCTCCATTTTCCAAATTGTCATTCAATGCTTGTGGAAATGGACTTGCAAATGGAGAAAATGGACATCATCTCATAAATTCTGGTCTTGACTTGAGGATGGGAGAGAAGGTTCCTCATTAAGGCTCTTTCTAGAAGTGTTTGAAAATTATGGAAATATTTCTCTCATTTGATTTTCTTTCAAATTTAAAATTCAAAATATTGAGTTGTGACATCAATCACCAACCTCATTAGGGTTAGCAGATGGTTGGGAGGGAAGTGACATTTTGAAAATCCTCAGCTAAGGGTTGTTCCTTGAACGTTGCAACTAGCATCTTTAGGTGATCATATTGAATTGCAAGATCTGAGGCGAGTTGAGGGGAGTGCGAAGTGAAAGAGGTATTTACCTCTGTTCTTGTCTTTCTAGCACAAAAAAAACTAGAATATGTTTGCAGTGTTTTCATTAAGCTCAGAAAAATTGAAACTCCATTTCTGCCTTTAAACAGAAACTACAATATGTCTGCTGCTATTTCATTAAGCACAAAGAAATTGAAACACCATTATTGCCTTTTAATAACAAGTATATGCCAAAACATATTAGATGCAAGATATTTACATTGTCTCTCCCTTGAATTTATTTTCTGTATGTTGATCGATTTTCCTTATTTGTTGATAAATGGATTTTGTTTTTTAAAGAAAGGTCATTTGGTCTCTGATTTATAATTATTGGTAAAGAGAAGAAAAATAGGGGAGGGTTGACTTTGATATAGTAAATATAATGAGTGCAGTCAGAAATTAAAAAAAACTGGGACATATGATAGAGATTGAAGAGATCTCGGTCCCATGGAACCCTTGTGTTATATGTTGACTCTCTAATGAGATTATCATTGCAACTCTTCTTAAATAAAACTTAGTGTCTTTGTTTTGATCATTCCAGTCATTTTCTGTTAAACCACCAGCCTATAGGAAACTATCGTTGAGTTAAAGAAGGTTATGGCATTATTATACCTTAGAAACATCTACCTATGTTTGTGCATTAAAATTGGTCACATAAACTCTAATTGGGAAAAATCTGCAACCCAAGGATCTAAAGGAACTAGTCTAGGAGGGAAAGTTAAGATTTCCTTTTTATAAGCCTTTTTAACATTTTATTTTGTTATGTTAAACATGGTAGATAATATGCAAAAAAATCCAGCTATGAGTAGACTTGTAATACTATTTGTCATGTTTTCTTATGTGATCCGTACATTTCTTTGTGAAGACTGATTAAATTGGGGTCACTGGAGTTATTACACAACTGATCTAACTGATAATGGGTTGTTTTCAATAGATTACATTGTCATCGAAGGTTTTGGTCTTTTAGATCACATTCTTCATATTTGCTATTTCAAATCTATACTTCAAGGTTCAGTCGATTTTGTATACCTCGTTTGGTTAAACGAGATTAGCTTAGGTCTAGGATATTGAGTTCTTGTGCATGGCCTTGAGTACTTGTAAAAGCTAAGGATGGACACGAGGAGACCTATACATCTGCGGGATGTCGAGTTATCTGTCTGCGAGGTGTTGATTCGGACCTGATTGAGTCACCTCATCTGTAGGAGAGATGCACTTGTTTCCAGGTGGTGCTATCCCTTCGAACACACGTGATGACACTCCATCTGAATTGCACCCTAGTATCTTGTACCCTTGTAGTCGTGAGTAGCACCCTACATTACATTTGATGAGCATCTCTATGTTATGACTTTAGTTCTATGCATTGATATCCATGTCTGCTCCATCATTGATGTGAGTGTTGGCCATCCTGTATACCCTTATTTATTTCCTGTTTGGGCCTTGTGACTATCTCTGAGCATGGTGGGGTGGTCTCTTATGAGTCCACATGGTTAGGAGGCATTGCCACCACCATTGGGGATCGGCGAATAGGTTTTCGGAGCACTAGCTTGAAGATGTTATCTTTCTTTCTGTTACTTTATCAGTCATGTACCCATTCAGTTATTGTATCTTTCATGGCCATGCCATTGTTCTTGTTTATTCCTTTATGTAATTTTGTACTCTCTTGTGAGAGATGATGTAAATTATAGTAATGAGAAGATATGTGATGTTGCCTCTTATTTGACTTACGGATTTAGGTGTGGGTATCGGATTCACTTGTACTATGGTGTTTATGGATTCACGTTTATATTTGGAAATGGGATTTGGAACATTTGAATTGGTGTTTAAAATGAATGTAGTTTTATAATGTTTTCTACTGGAGGGTGAATTAGTCCCTTCCTTTGGGTTGTACATCCGGCCATACTTGGCCATGAATGCTGTCGATCTATTGAATCGACGACCGTACCCTGTGTTTGTTCTCACTTTATGTCAAAAAAATTTATCTTGTCCTCTTTTGGCTCTTACCCTTCGGGGTTTGCGGGGCAGGATGTTACAGATGACGTGATGGATTCTCCTTGGACCATCTCTCTTTTTGGTTACTTTAGGCTGTGCTGATCCCACTAGTGACGGGTGAGAGGCTTTAGATCTCTGTCCTACCTAGGGACAATTATGTGGTTGGGTATTTAGTTCTCTTCTTTCCTATCTCTTAACAATGGTAGAGCCTTAATACTTTGCTTTTGTAGTTGTCTCTGTTTCTGGGGCTTAAGCTACAGGTAGAGCTAAGTTACTTGAGACTTAAACAAGCCGCATAATGCAGGTTTTTGTTGGTTTCAAAGAACCGCGAAGATCTACTCCACCTTGATATGGATATACAGCATCTTTACAGGGATCTAAGTTTACATACAATAATCACCAATGTTGAAAACAAACCAACTGACTTCCCCTATCCTGATGATGGAAGTAAGTCTTTAATTAAGAATTTAGTATTCCCTCTGTTGAAAATTATCAGTGTCATATTCTTTTTTTTCTCGTACTAATATGTTTGATCATGTTGCAACCAGTTGGAATAGAGCATCAGGTTAAAACTGTTACAGAATATTTGGATTGCCAAAGCGATATGTCTTCCATTGCTGTTGTTGTTTATGGCGTTGGAGGGATTGGGAAGACTACTATCACAGATGCTGTGTTTGCTAATTTGAAAAAAGGACTGGAAGCTGGTTACAGAACATCTATTATCAAGTTGCATGAAGATGTACATCTGAATGAAAAGATAGAAAAATTGCAAGCTCAAATTTTACAAGATCTGACAGGGCAAAAGCATGATATTACTCATCTTAAAATTGGTCAGGACGAGATCAGAAAATGCTTGAAGAAAGGACCCGTCCTCCTATATGTCGACAATGTTCTTAGGCGAGGATACATCGAACAGATCTTACCCAAGAAACTTGACAGTCCAAAGAAATTCCGGCTCCTTTTAACTGCTAGAAAGAGAGATGTGGTGGCAACTGTGGAAAGCTGCGGAATTGAGCATTGCAAAGATTATGAAATTGAACCTCTTTCTATCGAGGCCTCCTTGGATGTCTTGCGCAGAAAAATAGGTATAAGCAGAGATGATAAAATGCCTAAAATTAGCAAGATAGCAGAAAAATGCAGCGGCATTCCGTTGGTCCTGGAAGTGGTAGGAGGCTACATAAGGAGGAGAAGAAGAGATAACATGGAAGCTCAAGCAATTGAAAGAGTACTCCAAGGCCTGGAAAAAGGCGAGCCTTTCAGTGGTGACACACAGGATATGGGATATGAGTCAAAGCTTTTGTTTGCCTATGCTGATCTCACACAAGCTGCTAAAGATGCTTTCCTTGACATTTGTATGTTTTTCAATGGCTGGAATTGGGAGAAAGTTGCTTCTATAGTAGGTGAAGAAGAATGGTGTACTCTGCTTGAAGGGGCGCTAGTGAAACAAGTTGCAGATAAAACAAATGTCCATGATGTGCTTGTAGGAATAGGCCGTAGCAAAAGCAAAGGCGTCCGAATCACAAGCAGAGAAGAACTCTCATCTGCTCTACTAGTGAGAAAGGTGCGATGGTAGTTTCGTATCTTTTCCTAACTTTTTAATAAATTCTGTCCGCTGTTACATTATTTCTGAAGGTGAATATTATTGGTCTTTCATAGAATGTAGATCGAATAAAAGGTATATGGTTAATCGGCAACGGAATCCCATATTCAGAGCTGTCAGCAGAAATGCTAGACCAGATGCATGAATCCCTTCGTGTTCTTGCGCTGGGTGATTGGACAATCATAAATGGCACATGTAACAACACATTTAACAGCTTAAGATTTCTTCAAGCTGGAGATGTACCTTATCTACCGTTCAATATAGCTCTGTTTAATCACCTCAAGTACTTCGCCAACGGCTCCGGCAAACACATCGGTTTGAATACACCATCTCAGGCCAGCACATTTTCCTTCACTTTACCTACATATAGTTAATTAAATTTGACTGTACTGAGACAATAGACAGCAGCATTATTGTAGATATACAATAATAATTGTAAGAAAAATATATGAAATACTTTTGTTTGGGACCATACGTTTCGAAAAAAAAAAACCACTTAATCTCACTCCTTCCATTGATATGAATGGTTTTCTCATACTTCATTTTGCTTTTGCCCAGATACCTCCCACGATTACCATGCTCAAGTTATGTGAAAGGAGTTACGCTGAAAGAGTTGAAATCAATCCAGAATTCCTGGCCAGGTTGAAGAATTTAAGAAGTTTAGAGCTGAATGGGTTTGTAGCTCTGGTAGAGCTGGACGAAGGATTTGGACTTCTAAACAAACTGGTAGAGCTAGATTTAAGTCGAAACAGTTTGCTACAACTCCCAACGAATTTGGGTCAATTGAAATCAATGCAGGCATTGAATTTGAGCAGTTGTAGACAGCTTCAAGAAATGCCAGAAAGCATTGGGGAACTTGAGTGTTTGGAGATTTTGAGGTTAGAAGGTTGTAGCAACCTAAAGCGCTTGCCCTCGAGCTTTGGCAGGTTAAAATCTCTCAAATATGTTTCTCTTAAAAATTGTCGAAGTTTGCAACAGCTTCCTGAAAGCTTTGGATCACTGAACTGCCTTGAACACCTAGATTTGTCATTTTGCAAGGGTATAAAAGTACTGCCTAGCACCTTTCACCAGCTTTCCTTGCTCAAGATCTTGTACCTGACTTGGTGTGACTCTTTACGCTATCTCCCCGACAATTTGGGAAACCTAACATCCCTGGTTAAATTGGAGGTATTTTGTAGGAAATTGGAGAGGCTTCCTAACAGTATAGGACAACTGAAGTCGATGTCAAGCTATATGCTATTATATCAATGCTTTGCATTGAAACAACTTCCTGAAGAAATTTGTGATCTAAACCTAGAGTTCCTAGAGCTGCCCGATTGCACTGGGCTGGAGAGGCTTCCGGACCGATTTCTAGAATTGAGACGTCTTAAACATTTGAGATTGTCTAATTGCAGAAGTTTAGTGAGACTCCCCACTGACTTTGGCACGCTCCCAGCTCTGGAAGAGCTAAATTTGAAATCTTGTATCAAATTGGAGGAGCTGTGCAACGACTTTGATTGCTTGCCCTCGTTAAAGAAATTACTGCTTTGCCATTGCAAGGAGCTGAAAGGGATGTGGATGGATAGCGTTATCAATGTTATGCCCCTGAATTATGTAGATATTAAAGGGAGTTTCCAGCTGGAAAGTCGATGGATAGAGCTAAGACAAGTAAAAGACTGGGAAATTTTTGTAATTACAGAGGAAATTTTTTTAAATACAGAAGAGGTGCGTACACATAGTTATTGTGGCAATTGTATTAGTTTTAGTGATAGTTAGTAGGGGAAAGGAATCTAAATAAAAATTAAAAATTACAGTAGAAGTTTTACATTACAATACCTTTGTATTTAATAATATTTATAAGTTAATTATAAGATAAAAATTATTTATAAAATAATCTTTGTTAGTGCACTCTTCAATATATTTTTTATCTGAAAGAATGAGATGATTGAGTGACTGACTATTGTAGGACGAGGAGGACAGACTCTTGTTGAGGAAGGCTTCATCAATGTTTTTCAACGATGAGAGTGTTCTTTTTGATTGCGAAGGATGCGAATTCAGGCCTTCTACTCTCCTTCCAAGCACCACCCTAGTTTTAGTTTTTGAATGGAATATTCCTAAGGATTCCTGGAAGCAGTTTATGGAAAATATTAAAGGTCTGTTAGAAAAAAGTAATGCTTTCCAAATAATTTACATTAGAAAAGGCTTTCCTGTGTCGGACGCGTTTATTCAAGCGTCAATGGAGAGGCTGGAAGGAACAACGTTGGGGACACCTTGTGACTACTCCAGAGTAAGTTTGGCTTTTGAAACGATACTTACAAAAGTCATAGGCCCACGTTACAGCAACGGCAGTCCTGACTATGCCATTACTACAACTGTGATGGATGTGGAAGGCACTAAACAGTTTTCTAAATGGGAAAACATATCAAGTCTGTTCTATGAGAGAAACTTCAAATCAGAAAATTATATTCGTATCAAAAACCTGGTACAAATTCCACAAAAGTGCAATATTGAATTGCTGAGGTCATTGCTAGTGACACAAGGCAAAAACTTTCTCCTCAACAATTCAATACAGGTAAAAGAATTTTTTGATTTACGGCACGCCTTGAACAATCTCCTTGATTTACAGCACGCCTTGAACAATCTTTTTGATTATATATAATTGAATCTCACATTTCTGGTTGCAGGTGAGTGTTGACAGTTTGCAAGGAAACGTGGTTCTCCTCTTAATCTCAAAACTAGAGATTTTTCCAATGGAGATTTGTGCTCTGAAAGAAATGTACATTAAAACCTGTGACACCCATCAGTTCGAAATTGTTTGGATGCCAATTGTGGATCCTTATCATGATACCTGGGGACCTTATGCTAGAACTGCGGAAAATATGCCGTGGCCAACAATGAGAGATCCTTGGTCCATAGAACCAGCAGTACTAAAGTTTGTCAGAGAGGACCTCAACTTTAAAAACAGTGCGTTGCTGATTGTGGTGGACAACAAGGGAAGAACTAGCAATCACAATTTTAAAGAAATAGTAGAAAGGTGGGGAATGGAGGCCTATCCTTTCACTGTTGAGAAACTGGAAAAACTGAGGAAGGCACAGTTGGATGAACTCGAGGCAAAATCCAGTATAGAAATTCTTTTCCAGAATTTTGACTGTTCTCCACAGGTGAATTTTTTTGAAATTTGGTTACCACTTTTGTAGTATAAAATTAGATTTAACTGTTTGAAACATTTGATGCTTAAGTAATGGGATGAAATCGTCAGGTCTTTGAAACGTTTTAATTGAATACTATGATGGCACTGTATAATACTGCCACAGGTGAAGGATGCGATACTTCAAGGCCAACAGATATGCTTTTATGGTGGAGATCCTCTGCAAGTTATAGATTTTACGCACATGTTGGCTTCATCCGGGTTCAGTGCTAGTGTTCAGATCATTTATGTTGGGAGGAGATATGTTGAAGCAGATAATTTAAATTGTGAAGAAGGAATGCATGAGAGAGCTAGACAAGGTATGCACTGGTTGAGCTTATCCTATGTAGATGCCTGGAAATTCTGGCAACGTGTTGAACATTTGTTGGAGGAGCTGATAGCTGCAGATGGCAGTGAAAATCTGGCAAAATACAGAGTATCATTGGGCATTTTATCACTTAACAATAGATCAATGAGGCGGGTGTGGATGACAATGATGGATGAAACTGGGGAGGTGATGAGTGAAAGTAACAGAGAGAAACTAGTGCAGCAGTTGAATAAGGGGCAAGAGTGCCGGATGAATATGCCTGTGGAAGTAATTAGCTGTGGAGAGGTCGAGGAGTTGTTAATAAACAGATTCGAAGATGGTTTGATTCCGCAAGCCCATCATCTCCACCATTCTTTGCTTCCATTTGTCAGGAAACCAATGGCTCAATCGGGTATAATTTGCGACCTGTGTGGGAAACGTATCAAGTCATCTTTCTATATCACATGCACCTCATGTCCTTTTGACCTCTGCCCAGAATGCTACGATTTATCATCAGAGCTACTCAAAATAAGAGACAGAGAATAAGGATGCGATTCTTATGAACAAGATGAGGACAAGAAGATATTCATGGGATGGGTTTGTGAGTTTCACCATCTGCACCATAGAGGGAGGGAGGGACCAACCAATCTAGTATATCTTTTCTAAGACATTGTAGTAGTTAGTTGCTGAATTCTTGTGTTTATATAAAAGGTAATGGTCTGTAATAATAAGGCAAATGAGAAACATTGTTCAATGTTTTACTAACGTCATGTATAAAAACAAATTATATATGCAAGTAGTTGATGATTTGGAAATGCTATTCATTGTACTTAGTATTTAGAGATAAACCGCTGCATTCCAAGAATTTTTTTTTTTTTGAATTTATATTTTTCCCTCACTGTGATCTAGGTTAAACCAATAAGATGCAAGATTAACGTAGATTCAATATGTGACAATGGGTTAGTATTTTCTCGAATTAAGCATAAATGTATGGAAATTAGCTTGCTGAATAGAGAATTTATGTCATTACTGCAGATTCTCGAAATATGGCTATGCCCAAAAAATGTAATCTCTCTATCAGTGAAGTGTATCAAATTCTATAATAAGTGTTGTGCTTTGTTTCGTGTTCAGTCCATTGATTTAGGTCAGATCTGTGAATGCAGACTTGTCCTCTGAGTTTAGATGTGAGCTAGGACAATATATGCTCCTCCTTTTGATTGATTGGTTATCCTCTTCTTTTGCCCTCTTTGATGTCTTTAAATTGACAGTACTTAAAAATACCTTGGTAGGGCTATCATTGTAAGGCTATCATTGTGTTGCTAAACGACACATTTTCCACTATTTACCACTTTTGTTTCCACTATTTACCACTTTTGTAGTATAAAATTAGATTGAACTATTTGAGACATTTGATGCTTTAAGTAATGGGATGAAATCGACGGGTCTTTGAAACATTTTAATTGAAAACAATTATGGTACTGTATGATAATATAGCCACAGGTGAAGGAGGCGATGCTTCAAGGCGAACAGATATGCTTTTATGGTGGAGATCCTCTGCAAGTTATAGATTTTACGCACACGTTGGCTTCATCCGGGTTCCGTGCTAGTGTTCAGATCATTTATGTTGGGAGGAGATATGCTGAAGAAGGAATGCATGAGAGAGCTAGACAAGGTATGCACTGGTTGAGCTTATCCTATGTGGATGCCTGGAAATTCTGGCAACATGTTGAACATTTGTTGGAGGAGCTGATAGCTGCAGATGGCAATGAAAATCTGGCAAAATACAGAGTATCATTGGGCATTTTATCACTTAACAATAGATCAATGAGGCGGGTGTGGATGACAATGATGGATGAAACTGGGGAAATGATGAGTGAAAGTAACAGACAGAAACTAGTGCAGCAGTTGAATAAGGTGTAGAACAAACAGAGACAAAAATAAGGGAAACAAAGCACCGAACAGCACATGTGCTACAGAAAACAGAATGTATTATTTTTTGTATTGATGTATTTTCTATTACAGTAGCCTCTGTATATATGATCAAAGAAAGGCAGTTTACAAACTTGCACTACACGGCAAGACAGAAAGAAAATAAAACTACATAATAATCGGTGAAGTTGGATGCTCAGGTGGTGGAGAAGATTAAGTTGTGGGCAGTTAAGATTGGCGGTCCATGAGGCGGTGATGACACTTCATAAGAGACAAAAAGTTTTAATGCCAGCTGTGATAATTACACATTTTCCAATACTCCCCCTTAATTATGAACTGCTGGGGATCATCAAAAAATTTCATCAAACTTCTCCTGAGCTAGAAAGATTAAGAACTCCTAGACAGCTCCATAAATACTCAAATGTCTCTTTTGCCAATGGTTTTGTAAATATGTCAGCAAACTGATCTTGTGATATGCAATATTCCAAACAAATTTCTTTGTTGTTTACCAATTCCCTGATGAAGTGATAAGGGGTGTCTATGTGCTTGCTTCTTTTATGAAAAACTTGATTTTTTGATAAAGCAATGGCTGAATTGTTGTCACAGAAAATTTGAGTTTCTTCAAGTTGAGGATGTATCAAATCATTCAACATCAGTCTCATCCATACAGCTTGACATGCTGCACTTGTTGCTGCTACAAATTCAGCTTCAGCTGAAGAAAGAGTAACAATGGGCTGCTTTTTTGATGCCCATGATACAACACCTGTACCAAAATGAAATGCGTAACCTGAGGTGCTTTTCTGTCATCAATGCTGCCAGTACAATCACTGTCTGTGTATCCAATTAGCTTAAATTCATCTGAAGTGGAATACATAATTCCAAAATTCTTTGTACCACTGATATATCTGAGAATTCTTTTACCAGCCTGCCAATGAGAGTCTTTTGGAGACTCCATAAACCTTCAAATCAGACCTACACCATACATAATGTCAGGTCTTGTAGCCGTCAAATACATTAGACTCCCAACTAACCTTTTAAACAGTGTAGAATCAACACTTGATCCATCATCCTCTTGGCTTAACTTCAAATTTGTCATGACTGGTGTTAGGGATGGCTTACAATTCAACATATTAAATCTTTTCAGGATCTCACCAGTATATTTAGATTGTGAAATAAAAATTCCAGCATTAGATTGATGGACTTCGATGCCCAAGAAATATTTCATAAGCCCAAAATCCGTCATTTCAAATTCACTTTTCATTGCTGCCTTGAAAGAATCTATAGAAAGATTACCAGTGAATATCAAATCATCCACATATAAACTCACAATTAGTATTTTACCTTGCTCGTTGATTTTGATATACAAGGTAGGCTCACTGTTACTTCTTTGAAATCCATTTTGAATCATATAAGAGTCAATCTGACTGTACCAAGCTCTAGGAGCTTGTTTAAGTCCATACAACACTTTCTTCAACCTGTACACCTTGCCTTCATGAACCAGAACTTCATAGCCTTGTGGCTATTTCACATATAGTTCCTCTTCAAGGAATCCATTTTAAAATGTAGACATTACATCCATTTGATAAATAGACCATCTGTTTTGTGCTGCAATGGCTAACACTGTCCTTATTGTATCCAATTATGCAATAGGAGCAAAAGTTTCTTTGTAATCTACTCCTGGTTGTTGTGAGAAACCTCTAGCTACTAACCTTGCCTTGTGCTTCTTTACTTTTCCACCAACACTATGTTTTGTTTTGTAAATCCATTTCACACTAATCACATCTTTGCCTTCAAGCAAATCCACTAACTCCCATGTGTGATTCTTTTCAATAGCATTAATTTCTTCGTCCATGGCTTGAGCCCATATTTCTTCTTTTATAGCTTCTTCAAATGATAATTGATCATCAACTTGTGAAAGTAAAGCAAATAATTAATTAGTTGTATCAACATTATATAACTCACTTAAACTCCTTGTTTTGTGCGGTAGCATGCTTGACAAAGTTGGGTCTGAAGAAGAACTGCTATTTGTTGAGTTTGATGGACTTGCTCCAAGTATTCCAGCTGAGGGAGTTGCTGGAGTTTGTTGTGGTGTCTACTACACTCTTGAAGATATCCTTGCTTTAGATGAAGGTGTAGCTTGGGCTACAACTTGTGATGTTTGTGTAAGACTAGGAGGAATTGTATAAGGTGTATCTTGAGGTGCAAATACCTCATCTACCATATCATCATCTGAAGCAACTGAAACTATGTTCACAGTCTTATCTATACTTCCATCCCATACTTTTTCTTCCACAAATTGAACATCTCTATTGATTATGACTTTTCGTAATTGGATTAACAACTTGTATGCTTTTGTATCCTCAGAATAACCAACAAAAATACACTTTTCACCTTTATTGTCCAACTTCTTTCTTAGCTCATCAGGAACATGAGCATATGCAACACAACCAAATACTTTGAAATGAGAAACACTATGTTTCATGCCAGTCCATGCCTCTTGAGGGATTCTATTTTTTACACATTTGGTTGGACATCTGTTTATTATATAAACAGCAGTTGCCACTGCCTCAGCCCAATACTCATTTGGTAAATGCTTTGCTCTCAACATGCTTCGGGCCACCTCCATTATGGTCCAGTTTTTCCTCTCAGCCACACCATTTTACTATGGTGTGTAACTAGCTGTAAATTGTCTATGAATACCATGCTTCTTACAGAAATTCAGAAATTCATTAGAAATGTATTCACCTCCTTTGTCTGTTTTTAAAATTTTAATATAGTAACCACTTTGCTTTTCCACAAGAGCTTTAAACTGCTGAAAGTAAATAAATGCATCAAACTTGTGTCTAAGAAAATAAACCTACATTTTTCTTGTGAAATCATCAATGAATGTTAGAAAATATAAGTAGCCTCCAATGGACGGTGTTTGAATTTGACCTCATAAATCTGAGTGCACAATTTCTAGAGGTGCTCTTGCTCTAATTGATTTACCAATAGGAAAAGATTCTTTGTACTACTTACCCAAAATACATCCTTCACATATTCTCTCTGGTTTTTGTATCAAAGGCAAACCTTTTACCATGTTTTTCCTATGAAACAAATTTAAACCACCAAAATTTAAATGCCCAAATCTGAAATGCCAAAGCCATGATTCATCTTTGACAACTGATTGAAATACTAATTGTATTTCTACAATATTGTCTTGTTCTTTGGAGTTGGACTGTACAAATTTTGTGCTTGATTGTCTTGTTGTTCCAGACTGTACCAAAACTTTAGACTATGTGCTTGGTTTTAAATCTGAATGTTCTGACTTAAACATAGTTCTAGATTGTGTATCATTTGATTTACAATTATCTTGAGTTGTTTTGTTCTTCAAGTCAAGTTTGATCCTCAATGGAAACATTCTATTACTTGTCATCTGCACTCTTGCAATCAATTGGTTGCTAGGCAATGTATCCAAAATCACAGTCTCTATATTCTCCATGTAAACTATGTAGCCCTTCTGGATCAACTGACCAATACTCATCAAATTATGTTTCAAACCATCAACATAATACACATCATGTATAACCTTCTGCTCCCCTTTTTTAGTTAAAATATCCAATGTACCTTTGCCTAATACAGTCACTTTGTTATTGTTCCCAAGAGTAACCTCAGTTTGCACTGACTTATCCAAAATATAAATAAATCCACATTTCTAGTCATGTGATTACTACACACTGAATCCAGATACCAAATATGATAGGGACTTTCTTGAACAATGTTACATTCAATGGGGAAACAAATAGGAATTCCTTCAGAAATCCTAGTACATGCCATAAACATAGAACTTGTTGGTGTAGTCCCAGACTGATTTTGACTCTGATTTTGTTTTTTATTATTCTGGTCATAATGTCGCTTCCTGCACTCATTTGCATAGTGGCCAAATTTCTTACAGTAATGACATTAAATATTGGATTTATTAAATCTATGACCACTTGAGTGGCTGATATTCTAAGGTTGAACTCTTCCAGTAATATTTGCAAGACTGTTGCTGCGTCCTCCTCTTGTGGAAATCCTTCCAGAACTAAACTTATTCCTTCCTCTACCATGGCTTATAAAAGTTTGAGATGAAAATACATTTTCCAAAGAAATGTGTGACCTATTCAACCTATATTCATGATTTATCAGAGAGGCATGCAAGTCATCAATACTGTATTGACTCAAATCTTTTGTTTCCTCTAAGGCCACAGCTAGAGGATCAAATTTTGAAGGGAGGCTTCTAAGTACTTTTTCAACAACCTTCTGGTCTTCTAAAACCTTTCCATGGGATTTAATTTGATTGACCAAACCAACATGGAGGAAAAAGGATTCTACAGAATCTGACTCTTTCATTAACAAGTTTTCAAAATCTCTTCTAAACAATTGTAATTTTGCAATTTCAACCTTGTCCATACCTTGGTAAGCCACCTGTAAGGTGCCCCATGACTCCTTTGCTTTCTTTGCTACTGCTACTCTTGGGAGTATGCTTTCATGCATTGCCTAATGAATGTAGAAGAGGGCTTTTCCATCTTTCTTCCTTTGCTCCTTCAAAATGTCTTTCTCAGCTTGTGTGAGTGCATTGAGTGCTACTGCATCTAGGGGTTCTGTATAAGCATTCTCTACAACTTCCCAAACATCTTGTGACCTAAATAAGGCTTTCATGGTTAATGACCAATATTCATAATTTTTGCCAGTGAATAAAGGAGTCTACAGACTAGAAAGACTAGCACTAGATGAAGCCATTGAAAGTAATTTAGGATTGAATCAACTAAAAAATAGAGAACCAGGCTCTGATACCACTTTGTAGAACAAACAGAGACAAAAATAGGGGAAACAAAGCACTGAACAACACATGTGCTACAACAAACATAATGTATTATTTTTTGTATTGATGTATTCTATATTACAGTAGCCTCTGTATATATGATCAAAGAAAGGCGGTTTACAAACTTGCACTACACGGCAAGATAGAAAGAAAATAAAACTACATAATAATTGGTGAAGTTGGATGCTCAGGTGGTGGAGAAGATTAAGTTGTGGGCAATTAAGATTGGTGGTGCATGAGGTGGTGATGACACTTCATAAGAGACAAAAAGTTTTAACGCCAGCTGTGATAATTACACATTTTCCAATATAAGGGGCAATAGTGCCATATGAATATGCCTGTGGAAGTAATTAGCTGTGGAGAGATCAAGGAATTGTTAAAAAATAGATTCGAAGATGGTTTGATTCTGCAAGCTCATCATCTCCACCATTCTTTTCCTCCATTTGTCATGAAACTAGTGCCTCAATCGGGTATAATTTGTGATGTGTGTGGGAAGCATATCAAGTCATCTTTCTATATCATGTGCACCTCATGTCCTTTTGACCTCTACCTAGAATGTTGCGATTTATCATTAGAGCTACTCAATATACACTCTACTTAAATATCATCCACTTCAATAGTCAAATAATTGTTGAAAGTATGTGCCTAA
This sequence comes from Cunninghamia lanceolata, assembly GCA_027924645.1. NCBI lineage: Eukaryota > Viridiplantae > Streptophyta > Pinopsida > Cupressales > Cupressaceae > Cunninghamia > Cunninghamia lanceolata. The sequence goes on from BSBN01000892.1 coordinate 4,158,527, forward strand.
TCGGTGTTGTCATTGATGTCAACATATCTGTGTTGTCATTGGTGTCAACTATGCTCTTACTTTCATGGTGTCTTTACAAATCATGTCAACAAGTACATGTCACTTCATTTGGTTTGGTGGGTAGCTTGGGATTGCGAATCCTTTCTCTTAATGCTCTACCTTAGGTGGAGGTGACAAGTATTTATTGCCCATCTTTAACAAGCACTTTTTTGAATGGTGATAGCTTCATTTCATTTCTTGAGAAGTGTCTAAAATGGACATGTAATTCCCAATTGCATTTCATCCTTTCATGGCATCCTTACAAATCTAGCCTTTGTTTATTCCGATCTCATGATGTCAGCTTAGCCTCTTGCTAGATTTTCTTGGGCTTCACATTTTACAGAGACTTATTAAATGTTGATGGAGAGTGCTTGTCCATTTGATCTTTTAGCCACCTCTTTGCTTTTTCTAGATCATTCCTTTTCCTTAATACCTACTCTTGTGCTCCCCTTTCTAAGTCTCTCACATCTATCTCAGCTGTAGTCTATCATCGTGGATACTCATCTGAATCAAAGCCTATTCTTTCCAACCCTCGATTGGGAACCATAGATAAGGGGCAGGGTTAAATCTGTAGATCTGATGACACTTGTTGACTGGAATTGTACTCTCATGCAGTTTACAGTTAGGAATGTTGTTGGACATGCTTGGATAAAAGGTTATGAGGGTCGCATACTAAACTATTCAGATGTGGTGTCTGATCTTCTCTCTAACATTATGGATCTTGTCATGGATGGCGAGTATGTGCATGATTTAGCCTGAGGTTTGTTTTATAAAAACATTTATACAGTTGATAGATGGGAAACGATAGTGGCTGCTTATAGTATGGAGTAGGGGGAGGCACTAATTGGTGGCCTATTTAACCTCTCTTCCTTGTGAGCTTCTATTTCACGGCAAGCAATCTATCAAGCCTTGCAATCCAACCTTAAATCCTTGAGCAGCTATGAAATTGATAATGAATTGTGTTCCAATAGTTTTCTGATCTCTAAGAAAAAAACTCAAAGGATCAAGGATGTCTTCATGGCTATTAGGTTTTTAAGGGTTCATGCCCTCGACATGGGGCCACACATGCCTCAATATGCTTTGGAGGATCCTGATGAAGGAGCTCAAGCAATTGTGGTTGTGGATTTAGACGTGCAGAATCTCCTTGCAGCTCCTGCAACAGTGCAATGTGGAGGTGGCGAGATGTGTTTCCGCTATTTTTTTGACATCAGCGGAGGTCTAGGCTGGTATGGTGTTTCTTCTGATGGTGTTTAGCAGTGGTGGGATGGTATTTATTTTTTGGTTGGCACCCAGTGGTGAAGTTCTAGTTGATACTCCAGTGTGAAGGGATCTTTGCCTGCCTCGTGTTCGATGACATGGGCGTCGGGTCCGTCTTTTATTTTCTATGTTTTCTATTAATTCTGTTGAATCTAGTTGATTAGACCTTTTGGAGGTTTACCTAGGACTTTCTCATTAAATGGTTTATGTTTTATATAATCTTTTTGATATATTTGGGCTAATGCCTCTTAGACTTCTGTATATGTTTAACTCTTTTATTAATAGATTTTGTATGGGTGCCCTGTCACCTTTTCCTGGTAAAAAAAAAACTATGCTCTTACTTTGTTGCTTGCATGTATGGATTGAGTTGCTTTGTAGTTACTTATGTAAGTGATCCTGATGTTGAGGATATTGAGAAAATTAGCCCCTTCAGTGGTAACAGTGTGTTGCAGTAAAAACAATGTATTGTATTCAAAAGAACAGTATAGAAGTTTGCTCCGCATTTCCTATAGAATGAATATCTTTGCCTGTAAATTAGAATTTATTTAGAAGTCTGTCTGAGAATGTTATATTCCATGTATGAGCCTCTAGAATGAAGATTTGAGTGAGTTATGTTCACCAGTGTGAAAATTGTTTTTCCGATATGTTTGGTGGTGACAAGGAGAAAGTGTTATGCTTCACATTCCTCTGCATTAAAGTATTTCAGTCTATGGTTTTGGAATCAAGTTTGTAATGATGCTAAGTACCTTCAACTATAATGGTTCATGATTTGCTGGTCCATAATCTATCCTTTACCTATGATAGTGGTTGACAGTGTTCTTCTTGTGCTCCGGTTTGAAGAATCTTCTTGACAGAGTGGTTAGAGATTGTACGGTTCTTTCTAGTAATTACAATGTGCTTGTGGATATCTCCTGATCATGTTCCTACCTTTGGATTGATTTACAAAGAGAAAATTGGATCGTGAATGAAGAGTGTTCTTAGTAGATCTAGTGCTCTCATTAGTCTTGGCCAACTTGGTTAATTCCTCTATTTGTGGAGATGCATTGAAGATCATAGAAGTCTGTCATGGCGTGAAGGATTGTGATTGAGTCCCAACTAAGGCATGGCATGATCTGCATACATCTTTACATCTTTTCCTTAGCTAAATTTGTATTAGGTCTAGACCTATTTTATGTATAATTGTAACTCCGACCTTGATGTACATTCCAAGGTTGATGAATTGTATAAAAGCATGTAATGTAGTTGCGAAATAGGGTGTGTGATGCGAATATGGAGAGATAAGTGTGAATATGTGAAAGAGAAGAGAAAATCAAAGTTATATTATGCTTCAACGGAACTGAACCTTGGCATGGAGTAGATGCTACCTAATCAGTTCACCACTTTGGTAGTGAGTCACCCCTTGGCAGTGAGCCACCCCTTGGCAGTGAGCCACCCTTAGGTAGTGAGCCATTCTTTGCAGTGAGCATTTTTGGGATGTGATTATTATAAACAAGATGAGGAGAAGAAGATATTCATGGGATATGTTTGTGAGTTTCACCATTTGCACCACAGAGGAAGGGACCAACCAATCTAGTATATCTTTTCTAAGACATTGTAGTAGTTAGTTGTTGAATTCTTATGTTTTTTATAAAAGGTAATGGTCTCTAATAATAAGGCAAATGAGAAACATTGTTCAATATTTTACTAATGTCATGTATAAAAACAAAACATATATGCAAGTAGTAGATGATCTGGAAATACCATTTATTGTACTTGGTATTTAGAGATAAAGCACTGCATTCCAAGAATTTTATTTTTTTTAATATAATTGTCATCTAGGTTAAACCAATAAGATGCATATAAATAAGTATAGATTAACTTAGATTCAATATGTGGCAATGGGTTAGTATATTCTTAAATTAAGCATAAATGTATAAAAATTAGCTTGCTAAATAGAGAATTTATGTCATTAGTGAAGATTCTCAAAATATGTCTATGCCCTAAAAATGTAATCTCTCTATTAGTGAAGTGTATCAAATTCTATAATTAGTGTTGTGCTTTGTTTGGTGTTGAGTCCATTAATTTAGGTTAGATCTATGAATGCAAACTTGTCCTCTGAGTTTAGACATGAGCTTGGACAATATATGCTCCTATTCTTTTGCTTGCTTGGTTATCCTCTTCTTTCGCCCTCTTTGATGTCTTTAAATTGATAGAATTTTAAAAATACCTTGGTAAGGCTATCATTGTGTTTCTAAGGGACACATTTTCCTAGGTCAACCTATGGAAATGTGTGTACAAGATCCAAGATAGCAGGCAAGGGCCTTAAAATGATGCATGCAGATTTGCTACTCCTTTCGGTACAATTATTCCATATATTTCTCAATTGATCACTATTTTAATTCTCTAGGATGAGAGAGGATTTATGGATTTTGGATGTGTAACATGAATGGTAATGAAAGTCTTTAAATACTAGAACATAGCATCGAATTTCACAAAATGTGTATGTAGTTGGCTCAATGTAGGGAAACAAAGGGAGCTAGGAGGTCACATTTAAACTCAAATTTCATAAAAGCAATGGACAAGTTTGTGACTGCTTCGATCAACCTTATGAGCTTGGGTGGGCAAACAACCATATCTATGTGTATAACAATTATGTCTAGAGGTGATCCCACAATAGTCTCCTAGTTGTGTGACAGGGCAAAAAATGAGTCGAAGGTGCCAAAAATTTGAAAACACCTTCAAATGAATATACACCATTAAAAGGTGATGTCATTAAGACATTCAAATGAAGGTCTTTTGAATAAATCCTTTTTTTTCTAATTTTGAAATGTTTCATGTTCAAAATACTTTATGAAAGAGATCTTTGAAGGAAGGTAAGGTACCTTTTTAACCTTCCCTTCATTCAAAGAAGGGGTTGGACCATCAAATGGAGCCACTATGACATGAAATTTTGTAGGATTATAGACATTGGAGTAAGGTTTTTGAAAAATAAAATTTGTAATGTTCCTTTTAAATATAAATTTTATGATTTTTCTATTTCTTAATGAACATAGTTTTTTAATCAAGCATAAGGTTCTTATTCAATGCACATGGAAAAATAAAAAAAAGTTGATTTTTTTTTTGAAATTTTTTTGTACACTATGTATGGATGTCTGTGTTTCAATAAAAAAATAATAATTTCAATATGTAGAAAAAAAGTGTCATGGAATAAATTACTCCAAATTATAATTAATATCAATTATAAAATTAATAAAAAATAAATTATCCATCAAAAAATTATGAAAAAATATGCATGCATTAGATATTAGTGTTAGTGATCTATGTTTTAAAAATATGATTTTATCTTATTTCTAATAGCAGTTATGCATTATGAAATAAATGTCATGTTAAAAATACTATAAGTATAAAAAACAAGTTATTGAAAATGTTTAAAAATGATGCAAATTATTTTAATTTTTTAAAAATATATATTTAAAATTTACACACAACTTAAATAATTATTAGTTCACACCATCATCAACATTTGAATAGTTTGCTTGTTATAATTAACAAAAAGTAAAAATTTGGTTTAAAATGTTGATTTCAATGTTCCACTTAGGTCAAAAGTGGAACACATTGTTCTGAGTTTTACCATTTTTTCACCACAGCTCAAAAATTGGCGAAGCTGGTGTAGCAAATTCATTTTTAGAGTGAAGGTTAACATTCTTCTATTATAAGTTATTCGCATGGTTTTTTGTGTTTTAGTGATATTACAGTTCAGTTGTTCAAGAAAAGAAAAGTTTTTAGATCATTCATTGCATTGTAGAACATTCACAGGAGAGATAAGTATTTCATTCACCGCAATGATTATTCATTTACAAATTGAAATACATATAAGGATAAACATTGCTTTGAAAGAAATAATGACATATCAAATGTCCCACATAGGCTGTGGGTATAGCTTCAAAAAATGTAAGTATAAAGAAAATGCTATGCATCTAAAGATAGGGAGAGAAGGTCATAGCCATCATTTCCTTGTTACAGTCTTCGATCTCTGAGGTTGCCATCCTGTCCCTGCTCCTGAACTCTGATGAGAACCTACAAAATGTGGGAAGGTCTTGTCAGAGCTCCAGTTATGAGATCTCTATGTCCTATCAGAAGAGGCCTAACACTTTTCCTATAATACACTGATCAAAGAATATCATTCACATGCAAGAGGAACTGAGAAGGAAACAATCATGGAACTTCATTATTTTTATTCTAATCTGTTTGTTTCATGTGCAGGTATAGGACAAGTCATGTAGCTGATTGAAGACATAACAACAAGTGGTGTAAAATGAGGCTGCCACAAGGGTTGAGCCCAGCATGCTACTCCCTTTAATCTCAAAGGGGATAGAATGGAATAGAGAGATCATTACTCATATTGTTTAATTGAATGACAAACTAAAGGAGTATCGGAGCAATAAGATGCATTGGTTTCTAGTTCAGAATGCACTCATGATTGCATTTCATGAAATGAAACCATCATCATGAACTTGACTCAGTGAATGCATAAAGGACAACTGTCATTATTGCTTCAACTACTATTTAGGAAGTAGAATTCACAGGTATTTTTCATCTATGGTATTTGTATGAATCAGAGAAATTTAGAACATCAAGTACATTTCAAACATTCATATGTCAAATAATTTCCAATGGATGACACCTCTCGGTGACTTATGATTGTTTTAGCCACATGATAAAATGAGTATTAGATATGTGTATGATGGAACAACTGAAAAATACATAGGGGTAGACATAACAATATAATTGCAAGGTACACAGATGTATATTGCCCCAAGCCACATGAAGGAAAATATACATTATCACTGAACATGATATGTATATACAGTAGAAGGTTGCAATATCCATAGTCATCCACAGGATATGTATGCTTCAACATAATAATTGCAATAATATGTCAAATGATACATGGGAGAAAGTAGACAAATCTAAACTATTTTTTCTACATCAGTCAAATGCATTGTCTTAGAAATATCATTGCATAAGTATCAAGGAGCAATGAAACATCTTTATGCCACCATGAAATAGGAGTAAAGATATGTATAAGAGGAGAGATAGAGAATGAGCAGTGTTGTTATTCAAGATATGTCAACATGCATATGAACAACCAAAGCCTTAGAAGATCATATGTTCTAGCTAACATATGCCACGATCACAAATATAGTCATCAAGAAGATACAATAGCCATCAGCTACAACATGGATTAGGTGCCATAGGGTAGTATTATGCTGCTATAGTGGATAATCAAATAGAAATAATTATTTATCTTGTTTTCTCTTTATATAATGCTACTATGAAATTATTGATGAGGCTGATGCCATAAGAAGTGTACGTGCAGTGATGATCTTCAATGATATAGTCGACTTGTTAACACTATATGCTATAATGTTACAAGAAAAGGAGCATCTACAAATGAAGTAAATAGACTTGAACTTATTTTGCATATACAAAAAAATGACAACTGAATCTAGTATATGTGGTCTATGTCCCAGCAAAGAACATAATTGTTTTGGCCAAGTGAAAAGTAGTAGGCTCATTTATAGGTGTACAAAATGAATGATGCTCAAATATCTTCAATAAAGCCCATGGCCTATAGAGAGGGACATTTTTGCGATGATGAATGTAAAAGAAATGCTTTTGTTTCACAAGTTTCCAAGAGCCCACATGGGCTTTTTGTAACAGCCATAAAGATCCAGTAACAACAAACATTTCATATCCATGCTACAATGAAATAAAAGATCCCCATCCCTTGATATGTTATGAATGCATTTGAAGGAATACAAAAAATTGAAACAACAAAGGAGAAATGAAGGTTTTTACCTCATATCAATAATGAAAACACTGTCTTTGTTCTTCACCTATAAGCAACAATGACAGTTTGAGATTGTTCATAACCAAATAGTTTTCTAAATAAGAGACTATAGTCAGGTTTCAGAGAAGTTGCATTACAGTGTAACAGTTTCAGCTTGAATCAAGTTCCTTTCACAAGACAAAGATTTCTGAGTTTGAGTGATAATATTCAAGAAGTCATGACAGAGGCACATAGATACCATTATGGGAGCTGTGGCCTCATAAAAGTGAATTCAGAAAGAAATATAATGCACAAATGTATTGTCATGAAAATCATAGCCATTCACGACTTTCAGAGAAACCTTTTCAAGTTCAAAGTATAGATGCAAAGAAATGGAGAATAAACTTTTGTTTGAACCCCAATTAGGGTTTTTAGGAGAAGATACAAGTATACAGTGAAAGTAAAGTTTTGCAAACATATAAGACCTAGAAACGATACTCAAAAGATTGGAGGTGCCACTATGCTAGCCGTGGTTGAACATATATTATTTTCTAAAGAGTTCAAATACCCATTTTCATTTTACAGTGATAAGCTCATGTACATGATGTCATGGAAGTAATGAAAATAGAGAGTATGAGCTGAAGTCTATCACAAGAGACAGGTAGAAAGTATTACCTTGTTGGAAGAATATGCAGTAAGGCCATGAGTTTTGCCTTTCCAAGGTTTCAAATGGGCTTAATACTGTCGACTATGGTGGCCACGAAGTCAAGAAGAGATGGCAGTGAGTAATAAAAACAAATCCATTAGAAAAGCCATGGGGTCATGGCTTTAAAGCCAATTTTTTTTACATTTTACAATGAAGAAACTGTTCAAAATCCATGGTAAAAGACTTTACCTCATTTTCCCTACTAGAGTCATGAGGATCTTTCTAAAAAGTGTGAGAGATTGATGGGTTTTCAAGCTCGACTGATGAACTTTTATGGCGGCCAACATAGATAAATAAAGACTGAAATATATCAAATAATATAGCTAGAGCCAAGGTCTATAAGGCCTAATGATGACTCAAATGCAAGGGAATATCCAGATTGATGACAAAACAATAACTTACGTTTCTTTTTCTCTGAAAATATTTCAAGAATATCGAATTGAAAAGGTAGGAAAGTGGAGATTTCAGGTCCAAACCCTAGTATCATGTGGCGGTTGATGTGCAGAGCAGAGTTTCCAAAGATTGAGAATGATAATAGGTTGAGAAACTAGGGAAGAGGTTGTTTTGCAATTAGGGTTTCCTTCTTGCCCTAAGTCAAATGTGGAATTTTATCACATTAAGTTTAATTTCATTTGCCAAACTAATACCCATCGTGGGGTATGTAGCCCGAGACTTAGAAGATGTCAATGCTTATGTCCACCTTACAAAGCTTGGGCATTTATGCCTTAAGACCTTTTAATCACCTAAACGAGTAAGTCGACATCAAAGTTTTACCTTAGCATTTTTATGAAAACAACATGGAAGGCATTAAGCCTTAAGCCCATTTATTCCCCTTTTGGATGAGTCAGAAGTGTTATGCCTTTAAAAACTAAGTGCAGATCAAATAGAAAGAAAGCCCTCAAAGGCTTTACTTTTTGCAAAATATATGTAATGCCTTGTATTTTTTATAATTTTTTTTAGAAAAATCAAGTGCCCCAGAATGTAATGTACTTGGCAAAATCAGCCAAATAAGCTTTCTATTTTTATTTACAAAATTAGGACCAAATCGAACTAAGATATGTATTGAAACTGCAAACTATGTAAACATTTGTTTTAAAGCAATATTTTTTAGATTACTTTAAAATAAATGCTATTTTATGTAGTTAAAAGTAGAAAGGAATCTACTCATGATATTTTTAGATTTGCTTTTCTCTCTGGGTGAAGTGGATCAGATATGGATAGAAATAGAAGTTTTCTGAGCAGATAAATCATGATTTTAAAGCAGATTTGCTGGGCCCACCTAAGGGAACATTTTGGCAGCTTTATTCTTCAAATGGGATGAATATTGTGGGTAGTTTGAGGGCTTTATTTTCAGCTATTTTATGGATTCTAAAAATGGACTTGGATGTCTATTATTAGGAGTTTTTTTCCATCTTTTAGGGAGATTTTATTTCCACAGGATATATGTCAGAGTTATACCTTTTTTTTAGAAGTTCCAGTTAGGGTTTTTAGAACATAGAGTAGAGATTAGAGTGTAGGACATCAGAGTCTTCCTCTCACACTAAGAGTGTTGTATTCAGTCTATGTACTCATTAATCCTTCAATTATATAGAGTAGTAGAATTTTCCTTCCTTATTTGTCTCATATTTGCAGTTTTAATTTGATGTTGCATTGTGACAAGTTGCATGTCCTTCTTATGTCTTAAAATTGTGAAAATGATGCAAATTGCCATATAGTTCAAGGTCCATGTTTGCATTCTATTTGAACCTTAATGCAAAGTACTAATGAATTGTATGTCATTGATATGGTTGTGAGAACTATTATTCAGTAGACTGTTTGTGAGTAAGATCCTTAGGAGTTTTAGATCTGGTGTATCACCTTATTGTTAAGATTTCATTTTAAGTTATCCCTCTACCCATTTTCCTCTATAATTCAGTAGCTTAGGAAATCATAAGGAGACCCAGTTCACTCTGGAGATTCCCTCTCGATATAGATCACCCACAATCTAGGAAGGTTTCCATGTTTCGACAGGATAGTCAAGTCTGACTTGGCTAGTGGTGCAATCCTAATTGACAACAGTTTTTGGTATACCTGGTGGGACAAAAGCACATTTTCCCTTTTCTATTTGGTATGCACAGCAAGTTTTTTCCTTTTAGAGGTAAAAACAACATACTTGGTGACTCAAATTTTTGGTTTTACTTGCAGATCTAGTGAACAACACACGAAGAAGGTCACATATTGAAGGATCGAGTGTTTTCTTTGGTATCAATAGCCTTTGGAGGCAAAAAATTATCAAATACCCTGCAACTCTAAGTAAATGGCTGGACTGTATCCTTTTGTTACATTTAACGAGTGTAGTCGGTTACAACTTGTTTAGCATGATGATATTCTAGTCACAGCCCTTAAAGGACTACCACATTTCACCGGAGAAGATCACACTATAGCTGTTGAGCACATTCAGGATGTGGCAATGCCATGTTTAGTACATAATGGTACCCAAGAGAATGTGGCAGTCAGGCTCTTGGATATATCACTAAAAGGGAAAGCCTTGCAATGGTTTAGAGGACTTGCTGAAAATTCAATCACGTCATGGAATGATCTTGGAAATGGATTGGAAAAACATTTTGAGGACAAATCTGATCTTTTGTCTTTGCTGTAGTAGTTGAGTAGCATCGAGAGGCATCTGCATAAACATATGTTTGATTTCAATTATCGCTTCAAGAGGACTTGGGATAGAATCCCCATAATGGTAAGGCCTACACCATAGCATGCCATTCTATTTTATCTTTGAGCTTTAGATAGAAAAATATTTGTTATGATTCAGGCTCTGGGTGGATCTACCCTTCTTGATGCTTTTGAGATTGTTGTTAGAGTAGAAAACTACCTTATTCTAGAAGGGAAAATAATCCCAAGGCCTCCCTTACCCATTTTTTTGAAAACCTAGCCACTTGTGCCCATGGAAATTCCCCTTTTGGTTGTTGTCTCAAGTATTCCAACCATAGGATACCAAGCTGCAACCCAAGAACCCGTTGTCCCAGTCCAAGCTCAAGAATTCCAACAGTTTCAAAACATGATTAAAATCATGACAAATGAGTTTGTTAAATCAAGAGGCAATTTGGTCAAGAACATAAACCTTACCAAGCCCCATATCAACCCAATCAGTAGAATAGGCCATGCTTCCAAACTGATCCATAGGGTCCAAGAAAAAATTATAACCCTGAGGTGGTTTTAATGAATTGGTAAAGCACTAAATTTTGTGATATGAATTATCCCCATTTCCAAGAGATGGGTTTTTAATGCAAACAGACTCCCAAGGAAATCTAAATCCTGAGTTTCAAAAGTTCTAATTTTTCTCAGGAGCCTATCTACATTCAAGACCAGTCCATTAGTCCTCAGTTTCAACCATTTTGAGAACCCAAACCAATCGAGATCACAAAGTTCAAGCCAGTAGCTGAAAGATTAGATAGAGAGCAAGAGGTTGTTGTTGTTTGTGTTGCATCCCCTACTGATTATGAGCATGATGAATGTGTAAAGGAAGTTAATTCAAACTCAATCCTAAACCTGCTACATTTTGATTCATTTGACAAGTTTTTTGATGCTTTTTATAGGATGAATCAAAGTAGCATGCAAAGATTGGAGGGTGAAAGTCTCCAATCGCAAAGACACATTGCTCAGGTTCAAATGGAGGATAGATCAGAAGAGAAAGATGATGCAATTTTATTGTTCAATCAGCTGCCCGCTTATGTTGATGATGATGAAGACATCATGCAGAAATCAAACTTATTAGCCAATTCAGGACAACCAGAAGATATTGTAGAAAATAATGCACTATTGTTCCAAAAGGGCAATAGTGAGGTTGGGGCCTCAGTATAGTTTAAAGAGCAAAGAGACAATTTGGTTTCCAAATCTAGAATGCTTATTTTGCATGAAGACCCTAATTGCTAGGCTAAACACAAGGTTGAATCAGATTAGATTATTTATGAGAATGAGACATTTAGTTTATTCTTAGAGCTCCCATTGTACTGTAATGAAGAAGCTGACCTGAATGAGACTAAGGTAGCTTGCCTTGATGAGAAATCAAGTGAACCAGCTACAGATGGTCTACCTGTCTAAGACAAATTCATACTCGATTGTCAGGATCCTAACTATTCAGCTTGTAGAGAGCTTGCCATTCTCTCGATTTATTGTAGTAATCAAAAGCCCAAGCCAGTTGATGATGAGGACAATAAGTATGAGGAAGAAATCCAGTTAGGCAAAGTGCAAATTTGGGAGGAAATAAGTGAGGACAGCCATGACACAAAGGATCTTGAAACTGATGCTATGCAACTTAATGGTATGTTAAAGGAGGTTAGTTTGTTATTTGGCCACTTACCTTCATTCATTGGCAAAGAGACTGTTATTTTTGAATGTTCTTCATTGACTAATAATGTGTATTCTGAGCCTAGTACAACTTTGGCTAAAAGCCTACTAAGAGTTGATAGCTTGGACAAGTTGTTAGCAACCCTGACAGAGGAGGATGGCCCGTTGACTATGGAAGAAGTAACATGGCAGGATATCATGCAAGGTATTGATCATGCTGTTGTTTCTAGCCCAAAACCTCTGAGAGGATGCCCCATTAGAGATTTAGCCAATCAACTGACTGATAGCTTTTAGAATGTTTTCAGTGCCCCTAAGAATAAGATTGCAGTCGAGGAACAATGGATTCAACTTGCCCATTCATGGCCAATCAAAGGTATATCTAAACATAATAAAGAGTTTCAAACCTTTGATTGTATTCTGCAAGTTGTAGTACAATACTTTATAAGGTGTGTTCTTGTGTTTTGCTCCTTATTGCTAGTTTGTAAGCATGAGAAGCATCCTCAGTTGGTTAGAAGAGGTAGTTATTTCACCCAATCAGTGAATGGTTTTGTTTCATCAGTGTCTCTAGTTGGTTAGAGTAGTGTTTTTAGTCAATAAGTGCTCAGTGGACATTTACTTTCAGCTATTTTGGTTTCCCTAAGTGCTGATGCACAAGTTCTTTTGGCCATCAGGGTATGTTAGTTTGCTTTTGGTTTAGTTTGTTTTCAGTTTTCTCTTTCTATTTAAACTAGTTGGATATTCAAGGCAATTGATCATGATGCTTAGTAAGCAAGCATATAGCAGAAGTTGCCAAAAATGTTACCATTTTTCACCATAGCTCAAAAATTGGTAAAGCTGGTGCAGCAAATTCATTTTTAGAGTGAAGGTTAACATTCTTCTGTTATAAGTTATTTGGATAGTTGTTTGTATTTCAGTGATATAGCAGTTCAGTTGTTCAAGAAAATAAAAGTTTTTGGATCATTCATTGCATTGTAGAACATTCACATGAGAGATGAGTATTTCATTCACCACAATGATTATTCATTTACAAATTGAAATACATAAAAAGATAAACATTGCACTAAAAGAAATAATGACATATCAAATGTCCCACAGAAGTCATGGGTATAGCTAAACAAATGCAAGTATAAAGAAAATGTTATGCATCTAAAGATAAGGAGAGAAGGTCATAGCCATCATTGCCTTGTTACATTCTTCGATCTCCAAGGTTGGCATCCTATCCCTACTCCTGATCTTTAATGAGAACCTACAAAATGTGGGAACATCTTGTTATAGCTCTAGTTATGAGATCTCTATGTCCTATCAGAAGAGGCCCAACACTTTGCCTATAATGCATTGATCAAAGAATATCATTCACATGCAAGAGGAACTGAGAAGGAAACAATCATGGAAATTCATTGTTTTTATTCTAAAATGTTTGTTTCATGTGCAGGTATAGGACAAGTCACGTAGCTGATTGAAGACATAACAACATGTGGTGTAAAATGAGGCTCCCACAACGGTTGATCCCAACATGCTTCTCCTCTTAATCTCAAAGGGGATGGAATGAAAGAGAGAGATCATTACTCATATTGTTTAATTGAATGACAAACTACAGGAGTATTAGAGCAATCAGATGCATTGGTTTCTAGTTCAAAACACACTCATGATTATATTTCAAGAAATGAAATTAAACCATCAACATGAACTAGACTCAGTTAGGACAACATTTAATGCATAAAGGATAGCTGTCATTATTGCTTCAACTACTATTGAGGAAGTAGAATTCATAAGGTATTTTTCATCTATGGTATTTGTATGCATCAAAGAAATTAAGAACATCAAGTACATTTCAAGCATTCATATGTCAAATAATTGCCAATGGATTACACCTCTCAGTGACTTATGATTGTTTTAGCCACATGATAGAATGAGTATCAGATATGTGTATGATGGAACAACTGAGGAATACACAGGGGCATCCATAACAATATAATTGCAAGGTACACAGCTGTTTATTGCCCCAAGCCACATGAAGGAAAATATACATTATCACTGAAAATGATATGTATATATAGTAGAAGGTTACAATATCCATAGTCATCCACAGGAGAAGTATGCTTCAACATAACAATTACAATAATATATCAAATGATACATGGGAGAAAGTGGACAAATCTGAACTATTTTTTCCACATCAGTCAAATGCATTGTCTTAGAAATATCATTGCATAAGTATCAAGGAGCAATGAAACATCTTTATACGACAATGAAATAAGAGTAAAGATATGTATCAAAGGACACATAGAGATTGAGTAGTGTTGTTCTTCAAGAGATGTCAACATGCATATGAACAACAAAAGCCTTAGAAGATCATATGTTCTAGTTAATATGCCATGATCACAAATACTGTCGTCAAGAAGATACAGTAGCCATCAACTACAACATGAATTAGGTGCCATAGGGTAGTATTATGCTGCTAGAATGGATAATCAAATAGAAGTAATTATTTATCATGTTTTCTCTTTATACAAATGCTACTACAGAATTATTGATGAGGCCAATGCCATAAGAAGTGTAGGTGTAGTGATGATCTTAAATGATACAGTGGACTTCTTAACACTATATGCTATAATGTTACAAGAAAAAGAGCATCTATGGATGAAGTAAATAGACTTGAACTTAGTTTTCATATATAGAAAAATGACAACTGAATCCAGTATATGTGGTCTATGTCCAAGTAAAGAATGTAATTGTTTTGGCCAATTGAAAAGCAACAGACTCATTTATAGGTGTACAAAGGAATGATGCTTAGATATCTTCAATAAAGCCCACAACCTATAGAGAAGGACATTTTTGTGATGATGAATGCAAAAGAAATGCTTTTGTTTCGCAAGTTTCCAAGAGCCCATATGGGATTTCTGTAATAGCCATAAAGATCCAGGAACATCAAACATGTCATATCCATGCTACAATGAAATAAAAGAACCTCAGCCCTTGATATCTTATGAATGCATTTGAAGGAATACAAAAATATAAACAGTAAAGGAGAAATAAAGGTTTTGACCTCATATCAACAATGAAACCATTGTCTTTGTTCTTCACCTATAAGCAAGAATGATAGTCTGAGATTGTTCATAAACATATGGTTTTCTAAATAAGAGACTATAGTCAAGTTTTAGAGAAGTTGTATTATGGTGTTGTAATGTTAGAAAATGTCCCCTTAGGGGCTTTTTCCTCATAACGTTTAGCTCCTGGGTCTTTAGTATGCATTTAGGACATCTTAGTTCATATTTTGGCATCCTGATGGAATGAGACCTACGTTCCATGGCAAATTGGACCTAGGTGGACCCCTTGAGTTGCACCCTACCCAAAATAGGGGGGAGGACTTCGGCACTCACGCCCTAGTCCTATACTATTTTGGGGTAGCCCTAATTTTTGGTTGTCAGTTTGTGACCGTTATTTAGTCCTTTTGCTGACATGGTAAGTTTTGATTTTTAAAATCTTGGCTAGAGTGCTTGTAGTTGCATATATAAGGATGCTTAAGTATTCATTTGTAAACTAGATTTTTAATTAGATGATCTTTGTGAACTTTAGGCATTCTGAAGGTGATTCAAGGCTTTCTATTGTGTTGCAAGAGTAGACTTGTGTGTTTTGTGTGTTGATATTTGTAGATTTGAGCATCAATTTCCTCATGGCACGAAGAGCATCTTCCTCCCATGACAGCTTTACTACAAGGTGACATAATATTATGTTTTCATCATTGATTCCTTTGGTTTTTGCCTTTGCCTCACAAGGGTACTCACTCTTTATTTGACAATGGTGTTCAGAGACTTAAGTGTCCTCCGGGGCTTGATTGAGGTAAGCCTCTAAAAACCACAACCCCCAAACCACATTTTGTGATTACAAGTTACAAGCGTCGCATTTGGGAAAAGTGGAGTTGAAGGAAGGATTGGTAGGCATCTAGGATTCGAGATCTAAAGAAAAGCAAGACACAAGAGCACTTCCAAGACTTGGGCGCTTGCTCTAGTGTCCTCCGCATCTGAATTTCAAAAAACAAAAGTTACAGGGCTGATCAGTGTCAGAAGGAGGTCCGGATCCTGTGAAGAAAATGGTACTTTGGACTTGGGCACCCTCTCCAGTTTCCCTCACTATTCCTCTTTAGAACCCCAAAAATAAGTACTCTGTGATTTGGTATTTTACTCATGTCTGCAAGAGCTTTTTATGTTATTCATCAATTTGTTGTCGTATTTGCATAATTAGGGTTTTAATGGCTAATTGGGCATAAGAGAAGGAAAATTAATAATTAAGTTCCCTAATCCATGTTTCCCTACATCTACAAGTGACCTAGGGTATGATAGCTCTCGCCACTCGACCCTAGATCCTTGAATTTATGGTGGAGAGGCGGATTTAAACATCTAAACACTAGAACATTAACAAATCCAATTTTCCACCGAAGCATTTTGGTGAACCTGTGTTTTTAGACTTAAATTGCAAATTTATGAGTGGTGTCTTCATATTTGGATTTCATTCATTCATTCATATAGTCATTCATTTTATTGCATTGAGAAAAATTTTTAAAAATTTGAAAATTTGGAAAATTTCAAAAAAATTGCATTGTTGGGCTTACCAAATTGCATCAATTCTTTCTAAATTTTCCTAATTCATTATTTTTGCATCATATCTGATACAAACTATATAAACATCCAAAAATTCAAAATTTTGCATTGCATTTTTATCATTTAATTGCTAGGGTTTTGTGGAAATTTTGACAATTTTATATAACTTAGTAATTCCAAAATCTAGGGTTAGTAGGCAAAATCTTTTCTCAGATTTTTCTACTAATTTTAGAGGCTTACTCAAATTAACATTTGGCTATATTGTTTCATTTTAGTATTAATTTTCGTTTAGATTTAAAATATTTGCATTTTTGCATAGAAAATTTCAACAAAAAACTAGCAATTTTGATGCATTTTCATTAAATTTGCATGGGCATTTTGCATGTTCAAGATGGAAAATTATTTTAAGATCTGAGATTAATTCAATTTCGTCATAAATTAGACTTCAAAACATTCACATAGAATATTGTCCCAATATCTCAAACCTAGGGCTTAAAAAAAAATGATTTTCACTGAATTTGGCCTTATCGACTTTATAAACTTGCACCATAGGTGTGTTGTGAAAGGTATTTTTGCATTAATTTTGTTTTATTAGGGTAATAATTTTCTTCCCCTCCTAAAAGGCTTCATAACACTCTTTTATTGGGCTCTTGTAGTGAAAATTTGGAGAAAAACTACACATTTTAACTATTTTTGCCCTAGGGTTTGACCTAGTTTGCACTCCAACTATGTTGTGATCAATTTTATGGATTTAGGTGATTTATATTATCAATATTTGTTTTTTGTACCTCCTAAAATTCTTTACAACACCCCTTTTTCTAGGTCTTGGAGTTGAAAAACAGTGAAAAATTGCATATTTTGCTATATTTTCACTAGGGTTTTACCTTAAGTGGCGCTAAAAACATGTTGTGTTGGGTATTTTGGAACCAAGTGGCTGTTATTACTGATATTACTTGTTTTCCACCATAAATTTCCTCACAACACCCTTTGTTATGCTCTCGTGCATTGAATTTTGGTGAAAAAAATACCTATTTTGACATATTTTCACTATATTTTGACTTGGCATTAACTTAAAATCACATCAAGAGTGTGTTGAGAAGGATACTTTTGCTGTTTTGTACTGATATCATACATATAATTTTATAACCTTGATCAAAATCCTTACAACATCCTTTGTTTCATTCATTTGCATTGAAAAGAGTACAAAAAATGAAGCATTCTTGCATATATTTGGCATTCATGGATTCTCCTAAAGGTACATCTTTAGAAGACTTATATGAGTACATTGTGAACTATGATAATTTTTGCATATTCACTAACAAATATCCTCAAGTCTTGCATCAAGTCGCATACATCTATGGCATTGACATAACCAATAGTGATACATGTGATATTCTTCGATCAATAGCCTACTTTGATAACTTTCATGATACTGTGGATGTTTTTCCTTCAATCATTAAGAATCTCAAAAAAATTTTAGCTAAAGACAATCATGGAGAAAGTAGTGATGCTAACTGTACTCCTATTCTCCCTTTGTTTCATGATGATATAATGCAAATCCTTTCTGAGACCTATGAGAATGACGTAGCAATGGGTGAATTATCAAACAAAGAGACTTGTCCCAACGTAACCCCACTTGGTGAGGATATATTGGCACAAGAAAAAGACATCATTAATACATTTCTCCACACTACTCTGCCATCCCTTCCCACTCTCCCTAAACAGGATGAAGCTTTGGATGATGCAGATTCTCTTTGTGACCATTTGCTTGAATCTAATGATAACTTGCCTCCTAATGTTCAAGAACTTCTCAATTACATTCTAAACAAGAAAATTAATCATGAACAGTCACATACTTTGGAAAGCAATGATACGCTATATGCTATGGAAGAATAAGATATCGCTCTAATTTAAGCCATTCGAACACCCTATATAGGGACTGAAATGGGTATCTTTCAGATGCCTCCACAAGCTCATTTAAATGGCATTTCAAATGCTCCTATAGCTAGCAAAGATAATGGCAACATCCCCTCTCAATCATAATTAAGAGAAACCTTTCCTACATGGTTACCCTCACAAACTCATGAACATATGGAAGAGAGAAGAAATAATAACGCCTTAACCATTAAGCTAAAGATCAAGATTCGTGATACCCGCTAGCCTACCAGGGTCCCTACAAGTAAGTATCTCTAACCCTTTATCTCTCTCGTGATGTGCTTCCCCCGCGATGTGTTATATGTTGTTTAGGCCTCCTGGGATGACCTCAGATTCTCCTGTAAGGTTTGGGATACTAGGAGTC
Organism: Cunninghamia lanceolata; assembly: GCA_027924645.1. Taxonomy (NCBI): domain Eukaryota; kingdom Viridiplantae; phylum Streptophyta; class Pinopsida; order Cupressales; family Cupressaceae; genus Cunninghamia; species Cunninghamia lanceolata. The sequence goes on from BSBN01000892.1 coordinate 4,177,576, forward strand.
TGCCTCTATTGTGACCTTCTATTTGTATCATCATTCTTCTATATTGCCTCTCTCTCTGATTTCATTGTTGTGTGTCATGTCTCACAGACATAGTGTTGCGGTTGGTGACCTGGGGGCACCCTCCTACGTGACTATCCCTAAGACACTTGTCTCTTCTCTCTTATTTATTGTTTCCCTTCCTCTAGTGTTTGCATCTAGCAAGCAGATGATGACAAACATTTATACTGATGCAGACCTAGTGTCTCTTTTGAGAGCAATAAAAAATGGACTGATTTCCTAATATGATGATGGAGTTGTATATCTTATCTGACACTTGGCTAGTGGAAGCACTCATGCTTTCCAAGTAGTGAATTTCATGATGTTTCTGTTGCATTTACAAACCTTAACAATATTGCTGCTCTATGCACCTTTCTTTGCCTTTGAATCTGGCCTTGGTGGTACTTGATTCGGAGAGCTTCGTGATATAGCCCCATGGTTATCCTCAAACTCTGAATTCATTGTATAACCTTGGCTCTTTGTGTGGTTAAACATATGCATTGATGTTGATGTTTATCATGATGTTGTAGACACTAACATGTTTCTTGTAGGGATGTGTTTGTGGGAACATTTGACGATCGTAAAGTACATGTCACCTCAAGGGGGGCATGGGCTTTGCAAAAGTCAGTGTTCCCCTGTGTGTTTTCTTCCTACATTAATGTACTTGATATCAATGTATGTTATCAACCACCTTAAGGTAGGGGCATATATAAGGTAAGTTGTTTGTTGTAGATGTTATCTATGTGCTTGTCCTCAGGTGCAGTCTAAAGACTTGCTCGATGACTACATTCTGCATCCTAAGTTTGTTTGCAATCAATCAATCAATCATGTAAGCCCTCTGTAGAGGTAGGATATTGCATATATCCTTTTTATATTAAGCCCTCTGTGGAGTCAGGGATGGTGTATTTCTCGGAGAAGATTGCATCATCCTATCATTTTCAAAAGTCCTTTGCGGAGGCGGGGAGCGGTTCTGTGACTAACTCAACCCTTAAGCATGTTTTTGGTGATTGTTGTGGTGAAGCCCAATTGTCAGTGTGTGCCTATAATGTGCCTGAGATGGTGTTGGACCTAGAAATAGGTACACTCCACCGCTTGTCTACTATGTTTTCTCTGTGTGTTCAAGTGTGTGTGTTCTGGCATGCTTGATTTGTGTGGCATGTTTGTTGCCCAATATGCAGTCTAAAGACTTGCTCGATGAGTGCATCTTGCATTTTGGGAGGTTTTGCGTGTCTTGCATGTGTGTTGCCCCATATATACAGTCTAAAGACTTGCTCGATGAGTGCATCCTATATTATGGGAGGTTTGTTTACTTTACAGTACTTGCATCTGCATTCATAAATATGAGAAAAAGAAAAGAAAAGATATCATTTTTGTCTTCCATGCATTAATGTGTCTTCTATGCATTGACTATATTCTCTATGTTCTACATGACTGTAACTATCCTCTCCATGTTTTGCATCCCTCTTACTGTCTTCTATGTGATTGGCGTGTCTTCTCCATGCTTGATTTGTTTGCTGTGTTTGTGACCTTACTTTAATGCATGTATTGGCCTCGTGTTTATACATATATTAAAGTGGGGACTAAATGTAACATCAAAAAATGTCCCCTTGGGGACTTTTTCCTCATAAGGTTTAACTCCTTGGTCTTTAGTATGCATTTAGGACATCTTAGTTCATATTTTGGCATCCCGATGGAATGAGACCTAGGTTCCATGGAAAATTGGACCTAGGTGGACCCCTTGAGCTGTACCCTACCCAAAAAAGGGGGGAGGACTTGGGCATCTATGCCCTAGTCCTGCCCTATTTTGGGGCAGCCCTAATTTCTAGGTGTCATTTTGTGACCATTATTTGGCCCTTTTGTTGACATGGTAAGTTTTGATTTTTAAAATCTTAGCAAGAGTGCTTGTAGTTGTATATATAAGCATACTTAGGCATTCATTTGTAAACTAGATTTTCAATTAGATGATCATTATGAACTTTAGGCATTCTCAAGGTGATTCAAGGCTTTCTATTGTGTTGCAAGAGCAAACTTGGGTGTTTTGTGTGTTGATATTTGCAGATTTGAGCATCAATTTCCTCATGGCATGAAGAGCATCTTCCTCCCATGAGAGCTTCACTACAAGGTGACATAATATTCTATTTTCATCATTGATTGTTTTGGTTTTTTCTTCTGCCTCACAAGGGCATGCACTCTTTATTTGATAATGGTGTTTGGAGACTTAAGTGTCCTCTAGGGCTTGACTGAGGCAAGCCTCTAAACACCACAACCCCCAAACCAAGTTTTGTGATTCCAGGTTACAAGGGTCACATTTGGGAAAAGTGGAGTTGCAGGAAGGATTGGTAGGCATCAAGGATTCAAGATCTGAAGAAAAGTAGGACACAAGAGCACTTCTAGGACTAGGGTTCTCGCTCTAGTGTCCTCTGCACCCGAGTTTCAGAAAATAGAAGTTACAGGGATGATCAGTATCAGAAGGAGGTCCAGGTCTCACGAAGAAACTAGTACCTTGGACTTGGGCGCCCGCTCCAGTGTCCTCAACTATCCCGCTTCGAAACCTTGAAAATAGGTACTATGTGATTTGGTATTTTACTCCTGTCTGCAAGAGCTTTTTCTGTTATTCATCAATTTGTTGTTGTATTTGCATAATTAGGGTTTTAATGGTTAATTGGGCATAAGAGAAGGAAAATTAATAATTGAATTCCCTAATCCAAGTTTCCCTACCTCTCACAATGACCTAGGGTATGATAGTGCTCACCACTTGACCCTATATCCTTGAATGTTAAGTGGAAAGACGGATTTAAACATCAAAACACTAAAACATCAACAAATCCAATTTTCCACCTAAATAGGTGTAACAATTTCAGCTCGAATCAAGTTCCTTTCACAAGACAAAGCTTCCGAGAGCAAGTGATAATATTGAGGAAGTCATGACAAAGGCATAGAGATACCATTATGGGAGTCACAGCCTCATAAGAGTGAATTCAAAAAAAAAATATAATGCACAAATGTATTGTCATGACAATCACAGCCAGTCACGACTTTTAGAGAAACCTTTTCAAGTTCAAAGTACATATGCAAAGAAATGGAGAATAAACTTTTGTTCAAACCCCACTTAGGGTTTTTAGGAGAAGATACAAATATATAGTGAAAGTAAAGTTTTTCAAACGTGTAAGACCCACAAATGATACTAAACAATTGGAGGTGCCACTATGCTAGCTGTGGCTGAACATACATTATTTTCTAAAGAGTTCAAATACCCATTTTCATTTTACAGTGATAAGCTCATCTATATGATGTCATGGAAGCAATGAAAATATCAAGTATGAGCCAAAGACTATCACAAGAGACAGGTAGAAAGTATTACATTGTTTGAAGAATATGTAGTAAGGTCGTGAGTTTTTCCTTTCCAAGGTTTCAAATGAGCTTGATACTTTCAACCATGGTGACCATGAACTCAAGAAGAGATAGCAGTGAGTAAAAAACATAAATCCATCAGAAAGGCCATGGGCGCGTGGCTTTAAAGCCAAAAAGTTTACATTTTACAATGAAGAAATTGTGCAAAATCCATGGTAAAAGACATGACCTCATTTTCCCTAGTAGAGTCATGACGAGCTTGCTCAAAAGTGTGAGAGATCGATGGGTTTTCAAGCTCAACTGATGAACTTTTATGGCGGCCAATACAGAGAAATAAAGACTAAAATATATCAGAGAATATAGCTAGAGCCAAGGTCTATAAGGCCCAATGATGCCTCAGATGCAGGGGAATATCCAGATTGATGACAAATAATCAACTTACCTTTCATTTTTTGTGAAAATCTTCTAAGAAAATTGACTTGAAAAGGCATGAAAGTAGAGAGTTTAGGTCCAAACCCTAGTATTGTTTGGTGGCTAGTGTGCAGAGTAGAGTTTCCAAAGATTGAGAATGAGAATAGGCCGAGAAACTAGGGCGGACATCATTTTGCAATTAGGGTTTCCTTCTTGCCCTAAGTCGAATGTGGAATTTTATCACATTAGGTTTAATTTCATTTTCCAAACTAATACCCATCGTGGGTTATGTATCTCGAGACTTAGAAGATGTCAATTCTTATGTCCACCTTGCAAAGCTTAGACATTTATGCCTTAAGACCTTTTAATCACCTAAACGGGTAAGTCGACATCAAAGTTTTGCCTTAGCATTTTTATGAAAACAAAATGGAAGGCATTGAGCCTTAAAGACCATTTAGTCCCCTTTTGGATGAGTCATAAGTGTTATGACTTTAAAAACTAAGTGCAGATCAAATAGAAAGCAAGCCCTCAGAGGCTTTATTTTTTGCAAAATATATGTAATGCCTTGTATTTTTTATGATTTTTTTTGGAAAAATCAAGTGCCCCATAATGTAATGTACTTGGCAAAATCAGCCAAGTAGGCCTTGGATTTTTATTTACAAAATCAGGACCAAATCAAACTGAGATATGTATTGAAACTGCAAACTATGTAAAGCTTTGTTTTAAAGCAATATTTTAAAAATAGCTTTAAAATAAATTCTATTTTATGCAGTTAAAAGTAGAAAGGAATCTACTCATGATATTTTTACATTTGGTTTTCTCTCTAGGCGAAGTGGATGAGATATGGACAGAAATAGAAGTTTTCTGAGCAGATAAAGCATGATTTTAAAGCAGATTTGGTGGGGCCACCTAAGGGAATAGTTTGGCAACTTTATTCTTCAGATGGGAGGCATATTGGGGGTAGTTTGATGGATTTATTTTCAATTGTTTGATGGATTCTAAAAATGGACTTGGATGTTTATTATTAGGAGTTTTTTTCTAGCTTTTAGGGAGATTCTATTTCCACAGGATATATGTCAGAGTTATACCATTTTTTCAGAAGTTCCAGTTAGGGTTTTTATAGCATAGAGTAGAGATTAGAGTGCAAGAAATCAGAGTCTTCCTCTTACACTGAGAGTGTTGTATTCAGTCTTTGTACTCATTACTCCTTCAGTTATATAGAGCAGCAGAATTTTCCTTCCTTATTTGTCTCATAATTGCAGTTTTAATTTGATGCTGCATTGTGACAGGTTGCATGTCCTTGTTATGTCTTAAAATTGTGAAAATGATGCAAATTGCCATATAGTTTAGGTTGCATGTTTGCATTCTGTTTGAACCTTAATGCAAAGTACTAATGAATTGTATGTCATTGATATGGTTGTGAGAACTATTGTTCAAGAGTCTGTTTGTGAGTAAGATCCTTGGGAGTTTTAGATCCAGTGTATCACCTTATTGTTAAGATTTCATTTTAAGTTATCCCTCTACCCCTTTTCCTCTATAAATTAGTAGTTTAGGAAATCATAAGGAGAATCAGCTCACTCTAGAGATTCCCTCTCAATATAAATCACCTACAATCTAGGAGGGTTTCCATGTTTCGACAAGATAGTCAAGTCGGACTTGGCTAGTGGCACAATCCTGATTGACAACAGTGAGCTCACCCTAGGTAAGTGTACATGAGAGTAAAACATGCATCAATAAGATAAATGTATTGTAATAGTTGTGTATGAAGTTAAGGCAAGGGACTAATTGCATGGGAATATGTCTATATAATGATTAGTAAAAGCTAGGGGAATGAGCCCAACTTTGCATAAGATTGTGCCATTTGTCAATATGTACATGTATCAAGATATCTCGTTAAGATAGGTATAAAAAAAATGGGAAACATGTTATGCAAATTTTACTATTACATTTTTTCCTCACTTTGTGTTGAGTGTAAATCGTAAATTGATCATACATTTTAAAGTATGTAACATTCACAAAGATGCATGTAAAGTAAATATTCAAACATCATAGGATATGAAATGTGTCCATGATTAGTAATGGATAGAAAAATGTGATCTCATAGGTTCATCCTTCATGATGTATTCTCTAGAAGAAAAATATGCCATGAGTAAATTTAGTTTAAAAATAAGAGCTTAGTTAACTATCCAACAAATAGGAACAACAAGAAATGAGTAGAGTTAGCAAATTTTGATGATTTAGAAAAATTATAATGATGACTTTGGCTCAATGACCATGAGATGACAAGGTGCATGAAAAATATGGCATGTCTTATGGTATCACTTTGTTTTGTCATAGTGATAAGTCTATCTAGCACCTATAACTATCTAAAATGTCAACATAGGATTGTTAGTGACAATATATTCCCCCTTAAACTAGTTTATCCACAGTATGCAAGGAATTGTAATAGAGGAAAACCATTACATGAAAGTGTTGTTTAGGGTTAGAACATGTCCCTAATTTTAAAACTTGGGGACCTTTGTAATGAAGATTTTGAAATTTGGTCATTGTCATGGATAACCTATTAAGTTTTAAAGTCCTTTTGGGCATAAAGAAGTTGTTTTGACTTGTTTTATTTTGTGCAAAAGTAGGCTTTTATGTTTTGGTTAATTTTCCTAAGTCCTAAAGTCTACAGTCAAATTGCAAATGTTTTCAACTTTTTGACCCTTTTTCCTCTATGTAATTGCAAGTTGCATCGACACTCTAAAATTTGGCCTAATGACAATTGCATCTTTTTTGAAACCCTGAAACTATAGAGTTATCTCTTGGAAGTAATCACCAATACGTGAATCCAATAGGTGAGCATTTATTTTGAGCATGCAAGAGGTTTTAAAACTTTGAAACCACCTAATTCCCTTGTCTTTTCACATTCCTCCTGTATTATTCAATGCTCAAGCTCACCCTATAACCCGGCTTCCATTTCTCCTACAATTTTGGGTCTTAAACTATATTAGGTGGTTTTAGCATCATTATCTAGGTTTATTATTGTGTATTTCCATTTATTTTTCTAGTTTTATGAAATAACTAGGGTTCTTGAAATTCCATTTTGTGTTTTCATGGAAATACAATTTAAAATACTAAAATTTGTTATTATTCCTCATTTTTGCATAGAAATTGTGTGTTGATTATTTTAAGAGTTAAATTCTTGGAAATCTTTCACAAATTCAAGCCTTGGTTTTCCTTGTCCTGAACCTAGTTTGCCCTTCAACCTTTGGCCATACAGTTTTTGGGCTTTAAATCTTGGGCATCCAATAAATCTCTTTGCAAACCACATAGCCCACCTCAAAATTAAATGTCATAGGATTTTAACTCAACTTACCCCTATTTTGGACCTTATGAACTTTTTCAAAACTTAGTTAAATAATCTTTTAGGTCCATCCTAGAAAAATGTTAGTTTTTACAAATTTTCATAGTTTCAATTAGTTTTGTAGTCACTACAAGTTACAAATGAGTTCTAAAGTTTGTTTGAAACTGCAAAACTTTTTGCAATTTATAAATTTATCTAAAAGTTCAAGCTTACTAAGTGCATATCACATCCAAACCCTAATCAACATTCAATTTTGGATTGTAGATTGTAGTTTTCTGTAAATAGCAATAGGAGCCTAAAATGCAACCATAGTCTAGAAACCCAAAACATTTTGTAATTTGCAAGCAATCGCAACCTACAAATTGCAAACCTGACATAAACTCCAATAGACAAACTTCACCTTTCCTTGTAGAACATAACCTATTGATAATTGTGTGCTGTTCTCGAAACCGAAATTGTAGATTGCATCTCGGGATCGAACTCCAAATTGTATGAAAATATCAAAGCACTCATTTAAAACATTTGAACTCCCAAAACTTGCAAAAATAATTAATTTAATCATAAAAAACTTATATTTAGACTCAATTGTGTTAGTGTTAAACTTTATTATATATTACTTATTCTAAGTAATATAATTAGCACATGGCTTTAAGCCACCTTAGGTGGCTTGGTGTTGACTTGGAGAGTTTGACACAACTCTCCAAGCTAGGTGTCAACATCCTTTTGTCACTTGGTGAGTGGAGGGTTGAAGTCAACTCCTAAATTGACTCAACATCCTCACTTATCCTCACATATATGTGCTTGCCTTTTGGTTATTATACATGGTGGATTTGGTGGATTTGCACATAGTTTCTATGCTATTTAATTTTCAATCTTTTATGCCTTGTTAGATTTCATAGATCAAAGTATAACCTAGAATCAATTGAAATAGTTAGAAACAAATGCAAAAAGCAATTGAACCAACATAACAATGATACCAAGAGATCGATGTGGAATGCTCTAGTGGTAAAATAGAATAAGAATATTATCTCCATTATCGAATGAAAATACAAGCTAGGTAGTGAGTTTAAATAGAAAAGAGAGAGGGTGTAGGTGGCAACACCAACAAATAGGAAGAAACCATCTACGGGTCTAAAGATAGAAAAGTATCTTCCCAAGATAGCTAATGGGTGCTCCCTTGTAGTGTTGTGACACCTCATAACCCACTCACTTAATTAACCCACTTTATTAGCCTAAGCAAGATAAATAAATGTGTAGGAAAAACCTTATAGTAAGGAATAAAAAACCTACACTAACACCCCCTTAAGCGTAGCTTCGGTGGGTAAAGAGATGGGTCCCAACAAATGAAACCTAATGCGATACCCATGTATAAAGAATTCCCCCAAAAAGAAAAGTAAGTCCCCCACAAAAAAGAGTATGCCCCCCAAGAATATAGAGAGAAAGACAAAAGGAGCTAAGAAGCCCCCACAAAATAGGACACATGTTGTACCCCTCGCAAAGCTACCAAATGAATGAACTTGCTCTCAATGAAAGGTTTGGTGAAGATGTCTATAGTCTAATCTGATGTCAGACAGTACTAAAGATCAAGGACCTTCTCATGAATCCACTCCTGAATGTAGTGTATGTGAATCTCAATGTGTTTGATCTATTGATGATGGACCAGATTGTGTGAAATTTGAATAGCACTCTGGTTGTCACAAAAAACAATTGTAATCACCCTAAAGGAAATGCAAAACTCAACGAGGATGTGCTGAAGCCAAATGGCCTTAGTAGCAACATTAGCTACTCCTTGATACTCAGCCTTTGTAGATGAAAGAGAAATAGTAGACTACTTCTTTCTTAACCAAGAAATCAGACTGGAACCAAGGGAGAAGTAATAGCCTAAAGTAGACTTGTGATCCTAATAATCTCCCACCCAATTTGAATCTGTGTATCCCACCAAGTCAATTCCCATGCTCACTGCATAATGAATCCCATAAATATGAGTCCCTTGTACAAAATGAAGAATCCACTTAGTCGCTTTCCAATGCAGCTCATGTGGCTTGTGCATGAACTTAGAGATTAGGCCCACGACATATAAAATATTAGGCCTCATGTGAGTCAAGTATATGAGACTCCCAACCAATTAGTGATACAAGGTAGAATCCACAAAAGGTTAAGAACAAGATGCCTCAAGTTTGACCCCTAACAAAAATGAAGTCAGCGTAGGCTTATAATCAGCCATGTGAAATTGGGAGAGCATATCAATTGCATACTTAGGATGTGCAATGAAGATATTAGAAGGTGACTGAGTGATGTCAACCCTTAATAAGTAGTGTAGTAAGCCTAAGTCTGATATTAGAGAATAATCATGAAGGACAATTTTAACTACCTAGATGTGAGATGACTGACTCCCCGTAATCAACAAGTCATCAGCATAGAGAACAAGGAAAGTGAGACTATCATCCTACTGCAAAATATAGATGTTCAGATCAGAATGTCACTGAGTGAACCCAACTAATAAAAGGAAGGAGTCCATCTTAGTATACCAGGCTTGAGGGGCATGTTTAAGGCCATAGAGAGACTTGCAAAGGTGACAAACAAGTGAGGGATCCTGGATGAACCCCTATGGATGCTCCATAAATATCTCCTCCTGAAGGTTAGCATGAAGAAAAGCACTCTTCACATCCACCTGATGAACTTCCTAGCGATGGGCTACATCAATAGCAAGGACAAGTCAGATTGAATTCATCTTGGCAACGAGCACAAAAGTCTCAGTGTAGTCAATGCTATGGACCTGAGAGAATCCTTTGGTGACCAGGTGGGCCTTATGCTTATCAACCAACCCATCTGCAAAAAAAATTATCTGATAGATCCACTTGCATCAAACAATATTCCTACCCTTAGGAAGGGGGACTAAATCCCAAGTATTATTCCTCTCCAAGGAACTAAACTCTTCCTACATAGAAGCATCTCACTTGGGGACACTAGAATTTTCCCTAAAGGATTGTGGATCAAAAGATGAAGAAAAGAAGAGATGAGGAGCCTACTCGAATTGTGACCTTGTTCTTCTTTGCATCTAGAGGATCAACAACCCAATCACCTGATGACTCCAAAGTCTGATGAGCCCAAAGGGGCCCAATAGCTGGAGAACCTGGAGGAGAATCATCATCCTCTGAATGACAAATTGAAGAGGAGGAAGAAAAGACCTAAGCATCATCTTCACCATCTAAAGTGAAGGAAGAAGACTCCTTATGTGGTATAGGAAGATTAAGATCCTTGGAAGAACTATCATCATATCGTCGTGTCTCCAAAGTGATAGAAGGTGAAGTGTTGGAAGATAAGGAAGCATTCCCCTCAAATCAAACACTTGTCTCAATGAACAACTCATGTGAAGTGAGATGAAGAATCATGTAGCCTTTGACACCATCTAGATACCCAACAAATATGTGAGGCTTTATTTATGAATGCAAATCCTTACGTTTCTCTGTTGGATTGTGGGCCCATGTAAGAGATTGAAACACTCAAAAGTGCTTCACTGTGGCCTTCTGAATAGTCTAAAATTGAAAAGGAGTGGCTCCCTTCAAAACTTGGTTAGGAACCCAATTTTGGATATACCATGCATAGTTGATGACCTCTGCCCAATATTGAGGTGCAGTCAATATAGAATGTATCATACAAGTAGCCATCTCTTTCAAGGACCAATTCTTTTTCTCTACGACACCATTTAGTTGTAGACTATAGGGAACTGTGTGCTAGAGATCAATTCCTTCTAAGACAAAAAACTACTCAAACCTCTGATTAACATACTCCCCATTGTATGTACGTAGAATCTTGATGGCTTTCTCAGGCTGTTTCTCTACAAAGGGTTTGAAGTCTTTAAAAGATTCAAAGACCTTAGAATGTTTTTTGAGAAAATATAATTAATGAATGTCAAGACATATCTATCCCTATTGAAAGAAGGATGTGGTAATGGACCCATGAGATCACTATGTACTAACTCCAAAAGTTGTGTGGCCCTCCATGCTTTGTCTTTATCAAATTTTTCTTCAGGATGCTTACCAAGAATGCATCCTTGGATAACTCCATTAGAAAATTGAATAGAAGGAAACCTTGAAACAATGCTCTGTTGATTGACCTGCTACAAGTAACGGTAGTTCAAGTGACCAAACTATTGATGCCGCAAATTGCACTCCTCATCTAAGTGACTGAGCAATGCAAGTGAAGGAGAGTGAGGAACAAAGTGATAAAAGTGATACAGTTTGGACTTATGATCAGCCTTTCCCACAACACTTGTAGATCCATTGTGCATCTCACTAATCACCACTATGTCTAGAGTGAACTCAACCCTCTTATCTAAGCTAGTGTGAGTGATCTGATAAATAGATAGGAGATTAATTAACAGTGAGGGCACACAAAGAACACCATGAAATGTACCATCCCCTACATCAATAGACCCTCTCCCTTGTACCTCTATAGGAGTATCATCACCCAATAGAATCGACGGCAATGAACATGACTCCAAGGAGGCAAAATTACCTTGTGATGAAGCCATGTGGTGCGAAGCACCCAAGTCAATGATCTAGGAATTTGGCTACAAAACAAAAACAACTAGGGACTTGCCCTTTCCTTTCCCCTTACTTTTATATGTGTCCTTTGAATATTCTTGGGATGAATATTGTTTGACAAAATCAAGCACCTTGATGTTGTTCTTTTCTAGAAGATTAGTCAGGTGATCAATTTTCTTCTTTAAACACTTGTGCTCATCATGACCAAGTTTCTTACAATAGGAACACTAAGTTTTCTGCTCCTGGGGCTTGTCACCTTTTAAAGAAGAGGCATTATTAGCTATTTTTGTAGTAGCTTGTTTCTATTCTTGCTTCTTTTCTCCTAGGTTCTTTTGTTTCTTATCTTTCTTACCAGACCATTTTTTATCTTTAGGTCCCTTATTTGTAGTGAAGGCATGAGATTTAGAGGCCTTAATTGTACCCATTTGAACCAATTTGTCTTTCTCTTTAGTGAGTTCATTTGGAAAGTCATCTAAAGAAGGCATCTTATATGGGGTTCCTAAGGCACTTTTAGTGGCATAGAATGTAGAAACAAACATAAAGTAGTTGGAACCAAATTTGGAATGAATGCTTCGATATAATTGACTATCTTTCTTCTGTATCCCACACTACTTCAACTGCAATCTTAAAGCCTTTAGTTTGGTGAGGTAATCCTGAATTGTATCAAAATTACAAGGATTTAACCCTATTAGGTCATTTTTGAATAGATCTCCTCTTATTTCATCTTGTGTACCAAAGATATTTTCCATGGTGGTCCATACATCAATTGGTGTTGTTGCATACTCAATATGAAAAAGTAAATATAGACATACAAACATACACAAGGTTCCAAAATCTTCATCTAATTTGCCTAAACCATTTAGGCTTATCTATATTTACTACAAGTTTAGTTTCAAGACCCATAGTTACTCTAAACAACCCTAGTTTCTTAAGATAGATTGTCACTTTGTGATTTCACTCACAGTAGTTGTAGGGTGTTAGAACTAGTACTTCTAATTGATCCATCTGAATGTAGAAAAAGATTATTATTTTTGTTTTTTGTGAAGGAAAGAAAGCTAAAAAGCTAATGGAAGAAAGATCACCCACAAGACACTCTCCTTTTTCACTACATCATAAATCACCCCTCATAGATTACAAGTTTCACACTTTATAGTTCAGTGCATTTACAATGCTTTTACCAGATTACAATAGTCACAAGGCCCTCAAATGCCTAAAAATTAACTTTTGATCCAAGAAGGACATGTTACAAAATTTGAGAAAAAGAACTATATGGCTGCAAATTTCTCTTCAACACCTTTCCAACACCTATTCGTTTTTTAAAAATTAGAGTTAGAAGGCATAAGATATGGTATTTTGAAGCACATAACAACTACTTGATCCAACCTACAAATACTAGTAAAAAAACAACAAAAAACTGATCAAAATCCCTGTCACTAGAAAGTACTCCTCATCATCTTTTTGTAGACTATTTGTTTGTAAAAATATACCTTTGTATGACAAAATTATAGTCTTTTGAAAAAATGTGCCCTTCTTGGCTTACAAATAGGCCCTGGTGGCTAATAAGCGGCCTATGGTTGGCACCACTGGTGGTTGGAGGGCGGAGGTGGTTTGCTACCGGCTTTATCTACTCAAGTGGTGCTCACAAATGGTTGGGCAGCAACAGTCTTGGAAACCCTTGGTGGGTTGTGAGCTAGCCATTGGCGGCTTAGCAACCATGACGGTCTACTATAGGAGCCCATGAGGGTTTTGAGGGTCAAAGCCCCTGCCAAAGGGTTGAACCCCTAAATCCAGGACCAAAGCCCTTAATCCAAGTGTAAAGCAATTTAAAAGAAATCACTTAAAGTACTATGAGTGCTAAGTGCTAACTATATTTTATATATATATAATGCCCCGCCATGCAACCCTAGAGATAAGTTCAACTAAACCAATAAAAAGGGCAAATTTTTTATTTATTTATTTTTAAAATAAAAGCGATGATTAAAAAACATAATATAGTTTATCCACAACAAGTTAAACTAACATATCTAGAGATTACATAGCTGCATTATTGCAATTTAACAATAATAAACAAGATACATGCAAACATAAGTTTTAATCTATCAAGTATGGTACATAGGAATTGTCACTGCCCTCCAAAGATTAGTTTGTTGCTTCCTGTCACTGCTTGATCACCTCCTCCTCCTTGTTGTTTCTCCTCCCAATTTCTATTGTCTTTTTTTTTTCCCCAAATCTTTTTGTCCCCCATATTTAGCCAAAAAACCCCCTCAAATATCCATGCTCTCATAAAAATAGCCAAAGCCATAAATTCCCACTCTATCATTTCTTGTTACAAGAATCCCCTCACCCCCAACAATTAATTTCATTAAATCCACCACCTAGAGGAAGATTCCACTAATCTAATTATTATTGTCCACTCATGACAACTCACCCACATAAAAAACTATTAAACTATGAATAATATAATATAAAATAATATCTTATACATCTAAAGAAAACAATATTCATTCAATCGGAAGCTCCTAGCACTAAAATGGGGCAAATTGTTTATGAAGAATCATTTCAATGGCCTCCCAGATGCAATGGCAGGGTCCATTTAGCCTAAAAATACTCCACTTGAAAGCTCACTTCTAGATTTGAGATTTAAAACCCTTGTATGCAACTTGTTGGTTAACAAATTTGTCACCTAACTCTATATACTCATGCCCAGACAAGTGACAAATGTAATCAAGAGTTGAGCCCAATATATTGGTATTTTACACAGGCTCTGCTTATTTAACAAGGCACAACAACCTTCTATATATATTCTGTGATATAAATTTGAGGTTGTTTTTAACCAGAAAACAAGATAAAGGTGGAGCTTTTAATCAGAAAGCCATAAAGGCAAATCTGCAACTCTAATTCTGACTATAGAAGTTCACAAACTTTGGCACTATAACATATATTGGAGATATTGTACATACACATGAATTCACCACCTTAAATAAAATATCAACAGATAGATTACTCAATGCAGTGAGCAAGATTGGACAACACCCAACCACCAGAACACATAAATACCATTAACATTAGCAAAAATATATTCAACTTAAGAAGAATACGAATTAAACAATCACAACACAAAGTCTATGATCCTCAAAATCTCCACTATATTAACTATATTGTATGTATCATAGATGCTAGGAAAAACAAAATTTTTACTATCACCCTTTCCAAAAATAAAATTTTGCCAAAAAGAGGATCCATAATTCAACTAGCCATTCAGAATATATAGCTAGGCCAAATTATAACTATCTAGAAAACCATAATGGCTTCTTGAAACAACTAATTAAAAGATTGTTTAAACAATAATAATAGGGGCCCTCAAGAGCCAATAGTTTTAGAGAAAGTAAGAAGTAACTAAAAAGCATGAAATTTAAATTAATTCAAGATTTGCAAGTCCCCATCGCCATCATCCACCTTGTCCATTTCTTCATCTTCCCTCGATTGTTTTCCTTCTCCAGTGACACTTTGCTTTGCTTGGGGTACCTGTGCTCGTAATCTGGCTATATATGCTATGTATTTGTTGATGACATGTGTTAATTCTATGCCAGGTGGAGATCTAATCATGTTGATTCAGTGATTCGCTTTCATGATAGCCCTGTCAGAGTCAGTCACCTTTTGATAGGCCTCCTCAATGCCATTTTTGCAAGTTCTAATGTAAGCTGCCATCTTAGAAAGTTTGGCCAATGACTCCCCTATAATAACAATGTAATTTACTATATCCTTTGTCACCACCCTCTAGAAATTTTTCTTGATTATCTTGACATCCAACAGTTTTCATCATCAGATTTGTTGGCTTCTATATCCAGAGAAACAAAATCTCTTTTAATTCTCTTCATTTCTTTGTAATAAATTTCCACTGCCTTTCCCATTTCTTCCTCAGTTGTGGCATTAATACAGATCTTCCATTCCAAAGCATCAGCCCACACGGCAATATCTAATTCTTTAGGGTCAGCTATGACTTCTTTGGCCATTAGGATACCCGGATCCATGTTGGCGATTTCTTGCACTTCCTTAGAGGCTAAATTTAAACTATAGTGATCACTTCGGGCCTTCTCAAATTTGACTATCATAACTTCTCTCTTAGCACAAATGGAATCAAATAACTTTTCTGCTTTCTCAATAAAGATGAGACCATCAAAGATGATCTTCTCAGTCTATTGCTCCATAGCTTTCCTAAGAGATAAAGAAGTTCTAATTTGTTGAAGCAAACTTCATTCAAGTGTGGGAATTTTGACAGTGGAGGAGGTTACAGTAGGGGTTATTACCTCAACAATTGAATTGGCAAAAGAAGACAGAGAACCTACATGTGCTAGCAACTTCAAATTTTCATCCTACAAATCTTTCACTCTTTTAGAGATGTTGTCCACTGAATAGTGCATGGGGTACAAATCACCCTCAGTGGTAGATGGCCCTAGATCCACTCAACTCACCCTAAATTTTGCCTTAGTTATTTCATCTTCATTCTTCTCAACTAGCGGGTCTACAATTTCTAAACATTGATTTCCCGTGGTGGTATCGATTACTATCCTAGACATCCTCTTTGCATGCTTGGGTTTTGGCACCATCTATAATAAGCTAGCAACAATATCGATGGCTTCATTAGTTGGAATAGTGTACCTCTTCTTCTTTTGGACTACCTTCTTTAACCAGTTTGGGGATGAAATTAGCTCATTGGCATCATTGGTAGTTGCTACTATCGGTGTGAGATGAGGGTTTTTCCCAAGCATCTCCTTTTGTTGAGGGGAATTGGGTGGACTGAGTAATGAAAGTAATAAATTATCTTCTCCTCACTATCAGAAGATGAAATAATTAGAATCACTTACAGTATTGTTTAGCAAGGGCACATGGTCAGCCTTAGACGATAAGGCAGCCAATCTGCTGTTGTTCTTCGTCACTTGAACATCTTGCTCAAAAGAAGTCTTGAATTTTCCAAGTTCCTCAAGGAGACCATACCATCCCCATTTGGTTGTGAACCAACTCTTTGTAGAGTTGGGTCCACACTAGATGTTTTTCTATGAGAGGTGGTAGTATGAGACCTGGCTTGGTTCTAAGAGGCTGAGTCCCTTGGTGTTGACGAACTAGCACGTTCCTTAATCTTTTCCTGCAATCATTTTTCTATTCTTCTTAAAACATGAAATGACAACAACATAATATCTATAACTTCTTTCTGAGACCATTTTATTGGGGGAAAAGGTTCCCTGGACACCGCATCATATCCCTTTCCTAGAAGATTTAAAAGGTCATTAGTTATATCCAAGATTTGGATGTTTAGCTTGAAGGCACAGACTTGATCAACAGTCTGCCTCATCCATTTCCTTTTCTGAACTTCTTTTTCATCAATACAGTCCTCCCAAAAATCTTCAAGTTGAGGAAGATGTGGATCGGAACCACCTCCATGCATATTTTCCCTTATAAAATTTTTGTTGTCAAATGATCCACGAGGAGACAAACTATGGAGATTAAATTCAGACAATAATTTATCTACATTATGGGCACCATCATTGCTTTTGCATGAATAGAAAGATAAAGAGACATGAAAAGAATATCATTTCTTTTTCATTGCTTGATATTTGACATTAAACACTGCCATTTGGTGGCAAACTTCCAGCAACACCAAATAGTCGGAGGGATACCAAGGCAATTTTAATGGGGCATTTTCATAACCCCCAATCCTTAAATATGAAAAGCAGTCAAACTGAATATAAACACTCCCAAATTTTTTGACCAATGCAAATGCTTCCATAGAAAATATTTTCTCTATTGAGCCATCAATTCTCTTGGCCAACATCATAGAAAAAGCATCATTCACATGTCAAAAATTGTTCATTCCTTCATTTCTTCAAAATTATGGAAAAATTTGATGCACAGGTGTGCTTGCCGAAGAATCCTTTGAAGTTCTCAGACTAGGCCAAGTAGCCTTTTTACGAGCCAAGATGTAGACTAGCTGGGAGCACATGTGAAAGCTTACACTTCATGTGAAATTTACCAGTTGCTCATGTAGACAATTACTGATAATTTTTAGCCAGTCAATCTGGTGATCTCCACAAATTAACAAAATAAACATGCACATCCAAAACTTGATGACATCTGACTCAGGGCTCCCCACTACTCTATTCAGCAAGGTTATCATGTCTGAGATTTCCTCTTTAAAATGGCTCCTCTTCATATTGGTGGGTAGTCAGGACTTACCAGTCTTCTCTTCTTCTAACCAACACTTGGCAACACAGGTACAACACCAATCCTTCTTCACATTATAGTAATTCTAGGCCAAAGACACAAAAACATCAGCATTATCTTCATATTCTTCTAAGTCCAGAGCTGAAGCAATAGATTCAAAATCAATTTTATCTACCACAGTACCATTGGGAGCTTTTATCACTTGAGAGTCTGGGAAATAACTATTTGTACATGAAACTATTAACTCGGGACAATGCACAGCAATAGGAAAGCCACTAGCTTTATGCAAACCACTGCTGATAATCTTTTCCTCCAAAGAGTCTTTTTCTCAGACTACATTCTTCCCCAAAACTTATCTAAATCAGTGTGGCCTAGATTTGTATCCCTTACCCCAGAGAGACCATTCTCTATAATGGAGGCCATAGGAGCCCCTTGGAATTTAAATTTCATTTTTATGTCCTCTAGAAATCAGAAAACAAGAGACTCAAAAATACAAGCAGAGAAAGAAGAATGGGACAAGACATTGACAGAGAATTCTTTGTGTAGATACATGGAAAGCAAAAATTTCTAACTCCTCAAAGAAGATATGAAGCCTTTGTAAAGAGAAGAGTTGCTAGCTATACTGACCAGCGAGGGTTAAACAGAGCTAAAATTTTACATGTAGTGAGATAGCCATTTGTTCTTGTACAATACATTCTCTGCACATAATATCACCTTATGCAAGCTCCAAGGTTAATTCAAGTCACCTCTAATAAATTCCCCCAAGAAGGCTATTAAATATTGGTGGCGAATTTGTCATTATAACCCATAAATGAATGCCTCGACTTTCCCTCCAAGAACGGCACCACCATGTCTGCACATACCACGAATTGAATGCATAAGGACAAGTGTCAATCTTCAATATAATATGCCAGCATAGCTGACATCATTTGGGAAAGTGTGCTACACGAGGTCGGTGAGTCGAGCAAAGTATGAAGTCTTGAACTAGGAGATAGAGATTCAAAACTTCAAAGATTCTCTGACCTCTTGAATCCAAAGGGGACTCGATGCAACAACATGACAAAGAGTTAAGGCATGACAAGCACAACTAAGTCACCAAGTCAGGTAGTTCAGGAACTTGCAAACCTGCTGATTCGACTTCAAAAATGCAAATAACCGGTGACTCGAGAAAGTGACTAAGTAAATTGAACCCAAAAGAGGAACTAATGAAAAAGGTTGACAACAAATGCAAAGGGAAAGTAAAGAATGAACTTAGGACACCTCTTTGGAAGAAAAGAAAGGGGCAGCAACAACCGGCTCTAATTGGGGATAAGGATTCAAGAGGATGTAGAGAACTTAGGAAAAACATGGTAGACAAGCCTTATTCCAAGGGTAATAGAGTCACACCAAAAATAGAACAACCAAGAAAGAAACTATGGTACAAGGCAGTCTCAAAAAGTCTACCAATTGCATAACTTCAAATCTTGCCCATTATAGGAAAGAGGTAGTGGTGTTCCATTAGGATAAGCCAATAGAAAAGCGTTTTCTCCCACAACTTCTTGACCTTTCCATAGAGAATCAAACTTCTTGTGTCCACCTTTGGGTTCTCTTCTCCTATCCCATAAAAGTATAGAATCTCCCACAATGAAAGCCCTCTATTTAGCCCTTTTGTCAAAAATCTTCTTTACATCATTTTGATGTTTAGCAATCCTATCCACAACAATTTCTCTCTACTCCTCTAAGTGATGTAAGTACAATATCATCTTTTCTAGGGCTGACTAAAACTATTCATCTTCAATTGCTTTCTATAGATTCAATGTAGACAATTTCAAGGGAATGGGAATTGCACTATCAATACCATAAACGAGTTGGAAAGGAGACATACCAATTTCCCTTTTATATGTTGTCATAATAGCCCAAAGAGCATCATATAGTTGTTTATGCCATCCTTTCTAATTTTCTTTAACCAACTTTTTAACAATAGAGATGGGATTTTTGTTAGTAGACCTTGCCTAGCCATTGCCTTGTGGGTAATAATCAGATGAATGGGCTAGGTTGATACCAAAATCATAACATAAGAGACTAATTTATATAGAGGAAAAACTTGAGGCATTATCAGTCACCAACTTCTTAGGTACACCAAATCTAACCATAATGTTCTCGTTAAGGAAAGTACAAACCACCTCGGAGGTAGTACTCTTTACTGGAATAGCTTCTACCCATTTGGTAATGTACTCTATTGTAGTTAAGACATGAGTATGTCCAACACTTGAATTAGGATTGACTGGTCCAATAAAATTTAAACTCCATTGCTGGAAAGGTTCATCTATATTACTGGCCTTAAAGGTAAGCTAGCTAGTTAAGGTCTGCCCATAAAATTTGAACATTTCTCACAATTTGATACCCACTTATGAGCATCCCTAAACATCCCAGGCCAGTAGAAACATTGTCTCAATATCTTGAAGGCTATAACAGATGTAGAAAAGTGTCCTCCACAAGCCTCATTATGAAAGGCTTCCAGTAATTTCTTATGTTGATCCTTGTCTACACACCTTAAAAATTTCCCATCCATTCCTCTTTTGTACAGATTACCTTCCCAAATAACATACCTGTGTGCTTTGATCTTTAGGTTTCTCTTTTCCTTTGCAGAAAGGTGAGATGGACAATCGACATAAGTCAGGAAATAAGAAATATTAGAGAACCATTCATCAATGCTACTAGTAAAAAAGACCAAGGGTAATTCCTTTTTACCTTCAACTTTACTTTCAGTAATCATCTTACATAATCCTTTACCCCTGACTAGATTAGTAGGTTTAATCTCAATATCATACCCTTGCACTTTAGCAATCCAAGCTCCTGTATTGTTACATCCAATTTCTTGTTGAGTAAGTATACTTTTTACCGCAGACTCTGGGACATATACAACAACATGTGAATGTAGTATATAAAATCTGAAACTCTTCAAATCTTTCACCACTACATAAGTATGTTTCTCCAGAGTAGAGTACTTAAGTTCATAGTTCTTCAATGAGACACTCATAAAAGCAATGGGAGATTCAATTCCTTGTTCATTCTTTTATAACAAGATAGATGATAAAGTATGGTCTGAGGATTAGCAATAGATGATAAAATCTTTCTGAAAATTAGGATGCACAAGTGTGGGCACATCAGCAATGGCCTTTTTTATGTCTTCAAATGCTTTCTTCCCTTTAGCACTCCAGTTAAAGATAGGATTATTCTTCATCATTTCTGCAATGTGTCTAGTCAGCTCAATGAAATTAAGGACAAACTTCCTTAGAAGTTTACTTGACCGAAAAAGGACCTCGTATCATTCTTATTCACAGGCAGACTAAGCTGTTGAATTTCTCTGAGTCTCTCTGGATCAATTTTTATTCCATCTTTCAAGACAATATGACCTAACAGTTTTCCTTCTATGACTATAAAGATTGATTTCTTGGGGTTTAGGGAAATACCATTCTCTCTACAACATTGTAATACAGCCTCCAAGTCATGCAAGTCATTAGCTCTTTTCTTGGAGAAAACTGTCAAGTCATCAAGATATACTACTATGATTTTGTTCTTCAAATCATTGAAAGTTAGGTCCATTGCTCTTTGAAATGTGGTTGCAGCATTAATAAGACTAAAGGGCATCCTATTATATGCAAAGACACCACTGGGAGTAGTAAAAGATGTCTTATGCTGGTCTTCTTGAGCTACCTCAATTTCATTGTATCTTGAAAACCCATCAAGCATAGACATCATCTCTGAACCAGACATAGTTTGTAAATTATGATCCATAACTGGCAAGGGATAATTATCTTTTAGAGAGGATTGATTCAAATTTTTGAAATCAACACAATCTGAATCTCCCCATTCTTCTTCCTAACAGGTACAATATTTGCTACCCAAGTAGAGTGGTGAATAGGGTAGATGATTTTAGCCTTTACCATTTTGTCAATTTCATTGAAGATGGCTTCAGCTATTTTTGGATTGTAATTCCTCTACTTCTGTCTAACAGGTATGGTACCAGGCTTCAGGGGAGTATGCTATTGCATCTCTCCTTGCCTAAGCCTCTTAATATCAGCATAACACCATGCAAAAAACATCTTTATATCTGATAACCAGAGAAATTAGACGTTCATTTTTTTCTTTAGAACAGGATTTACCAATGCACACAATTTTTGGATTAGCTTTAGTATCAATATTTACCTTATCATAATTAGCTGAAGTTGTGATTGAAACTTTACTCTTCTTTTTGAGGTATTGATCATACCGATTAAAAAGATCTTCAAGAGAGATGAGTCCTTTACGAATTTTATTCCCTTTCAATTGCACAACCCTTGAGCTTGAGTCTTTTGAGGATTTGATTTCTCCCTCCAAAACATCATTACTATCATCAGCACTACCCTCAAAGAATATACTAGCAAATGATTCAGTTTTCTCAAGGAATGAAATAATTTGTTATCAAAACTGAAAACTTGCCAGTGATTGACATTGTCTGGAATGTTAGGCCTATACACTACTTCAACCTTGTATGATTTATTCTTAAAATTAGGATGTGGTAGGAGAAGAGATGCTGAAACTACCAAGGAGTTAGCTCTAGTGTTTTGTTCTCTGGGTATTGCCTCTATGGAAAAAGCATCAAAATCTTCAATACAATCCCACATTCTATTCCGATAATGTCTCAGCCTACCATTTTTAACTATGTACAACTTCCTCACCTGCTTAACAATTAACTCAGCATCTCATTTAACTTTCAGCTATTTCACACCTCATTCTCTTGCTAGCTTTAGGCCTAATAACAAAGCCTCATATTATGTCGTATTATTAGTGTTCTCAAATTCCAATTTGAAGCAAAAGGAAAAGAATAACCATAAGGTAAAATCAAGACAACCCCTGCCCCAGATCCTATGGTAGAACAACTTCCATCAAATTCTAGAGTCCACAATTTTTCAACCAGGTCAGGACTAATTAAATTCATATTTTCCTCCTCAGCAAAAGTACACATGTAGGTACCTGGTCCAGTTTCCACAAATAGAATGTCTACCCTAGGCTCTCCAGGTTTAAGCATGGTGAATTTGGCTTTGGGTTTAGTATTAAGGCAAGCTTTATTCCCTTCTATAGGTATTAGGGCATGTGACCAATCTATTTGAATTTCCTCATCTAAGTCTTTACAGAAACTACGACACAAGAGCATCCCATAATTGGCAGGTATATCTGCTACAAGAATGGTCAATTTCAATCTTTTCTTTGGGAAGGCAGCCAAAACAGTTTGAGCATCTTTAATCTAGCCTAGGATAGGTACCAGAGAAACATCCATCGAAAAACATTTACCATGGGAGGGTGTATAGGATAATGCTAAGGCTTTAGCAACTTGATCTGGCATAACATTTTCTAAGGCTCCAGAATCAATAACACAATTACCAAGTCTAAAACTAGCGATATAAAGAGAGACATAAAAAGGTTCTGGTTTGATGAATTTTGAGGGCTAGGATATTTAGAACTAGAGTTTGAACAATTTTGGTTTTTAACAAGTATTTTGGTGTCATTGGATGTTTGAGCATTACGATGGGAAGGGGGAGATTCTTGTTTGACATATTGTACTAGTCTATCAATTTTAGATGGGTTGAGCCTTAGATACTCATTTGGGAAATTTCAATCTTAGTATTCTTACATGATTCTACAATATCAAATGAGCTCGAGATACGAGTTTTAGAAGATGAAGTAGATGGTACCTCAGTAGCTGCAACTTTGGGTATTGAGTTCTCTATCTTCTTCATTTCATTTTGTCTAGTCAATATATATTTAGGACCAAAGGAAGAATTACTGGATTGACCCTGGGTATTCTAACTTCTTTGTGCTTGTTGACCTCTAGTAAACACTGCATGGTTGGTATTGTCAACTTCAGTATGCACATCTTCTCCAGTCTCTTCATCTAATTCATATTCAAAGAAATTCACACCAACATCACTAGGTGTGGGAGGTTCTTCCAACAAGGGTTCCTCAGCATGCTCATTAATGCAAAGCATTTGCATTAAATACATCATCTTGGGATAGGAAGCTCCATCGTGGTCAAAGGTGAGATGAAAATTGCAAACCATATAATTTATTTTACTCATTGATGGTCCTTCAATAGCCAAACGTTGTGTAGGAGCTGGTAATTGCAGTGTCTAATTATAACCCCCTTAAGGAGCTTGTTGAGGGCCTTTGGGCATCTAATGCTTCACAGTGATAATGTCATTTGCCAACCTTTGAATAACTAGGTCCATTGAACCGGTTACTACAGATTTACTAGTTTGTAACTCCCTTTTCTATTTTCCTGCAGTAATTAAATCATCTTCCATAGCAATGGCCAATGATTGAGCATCAGCTATATTAGGGACTCCTTGTATTATGATGGCATAACTGACATCAGGTGGAAATGAGTTGATAAAGAAACACAGCATTAATCCATCTCTAGGTCTGACATTTGCAGGAATTCTATTTGCAAGTCTATTGAACTTGGCCACATATTCCCTCATTTGTTCATGGATCTCTTTTTTAATAGAGGAGAATTGAGCTACTAACATATGTTCATTATCGGTAATTTTGAATCTATCTTCAAATCATTGCCTCATTGTAGCCCAATCATTAATAGAAACATTTGGAAGGTGGTAAAACCATTCAACGGCTGAGTTAGCTAAAGACTTAACAAACAACCTAACAGATACATCTTCATGTTGAACTCCAAGGATAGAACATGAAGCAAAAAAAGCATTGATGTGTTCCTCAAGAGTAACCTTACTGTCACCCTTAAACTTAGGCAAAATTTTACCTGACCCCCTAGGAAGATCATGTAGGTTAGCACCAAGGTTGAGTGGCCCAATGGCTACACCCCATGGAACATGTGGTGGCTATCAATGAGCCATATTTAAAGGAAGGAAATTTACTTGTAAAGGTAAGACAATACTGTGTAGGGTCAAGATTTGGCAAAATGAACTAGTGGCTCTTCTTGAGGGTAGAGGAGAGGATGGTCTGCTCAGAGACTTGACTTTTCCTGTGGGAGGGTAAGGAGCAAAATTTAAAGATTGGAACAAATCAAAATCAATATCAGCTATACCTCTTTTCCTATCTCCTCATGTATATCTTTTCATAGGTCACCCCTATAGATATATTAACAAAGCAATTAAGTAGAGTCGCCAAACCACTTATTGGTTATTATGGGGAAGAGCTAGTCTAGTAGGGTTCTGGTTCCCTAGTCTAGCAACAATGTTTCTTGGCTTATTATCAAGAACTTCTTGTATTCGTAAAGGCCTTTCTGTCATGCCCACATTTTCCTTGTGGTCACAACACACATCGCACGTGTCATAGCCACATCTGTCATGTGGTTATGACACGAGATATGAAAAACTTTTCTCACACTGTCCTAAAAACCCCTTTCGCATGCGTACGCATGCTCAACGGTGTTCTCTCATGGCGAAATACTATACTCCTCGGCAGAATACAAGTACAATGGCGTGCAACCAGAAGCATATAGATCAACAAGAGGGTATATACAACGCTGCTAAAGTCATTGCAAGAGTGAGATTACCAAAGTTCTTAAATCGAACCCTCGGCAATGTTCGGTAGTAGAATGCCTTACGGCATTAGTGGGAATTACGCTGCACTCATTTACGCACGTGGTTCGCTGATAGAGGAACCACTCCCCACGACGCCTTGTTCCGACTAAACCGGCTAGTGATCTCCCTATTTAGTCATTTTTCAGCCAGGCACGGTTGTCTATCTCCTCTCTTGTTTCCTGAAACATACTCCTCCTATGACTTAGCATTTTCAACAAGGCGGTTTGGTTGCCCTCTCTTCCCTTTTCACAAGTTCTTAATTTTGATTATATCTTCATCGCCCTTACCTTAACTATCTCTTAGTTCATTTAATGTGTTTATATTTCGGTCTCTCTCTCTCTTTCATTTTCTATGCTTTCTTTATGTGCATCCTGTCCTTTCTTCATGATTTACTTCAATCAGGGTTATCACTGCAGTTATTGTTGATATTAAACCTAATTTCAAGATGATCTAGGTCACAAAGGCTGGTTTACTATTTCGCTGGACTCGGTCTCCTAATCTTCCCCGATCTAGGTTCCTCCTCTTCGTAAATACTTAGTCAACTTGTTCCTAAGCACAATGGACAGAAGGTTCCGTCAACTTAGTTCTCTTATCCCGTGTGAGAAATGTCGCGCATTTTCTCCTCTGTGTTTTCCAATGTTAGTTTTTCCTTCTTCGGAACCTCTTACAGGTTTACATATGAGATCGTTTGCTACAGTTGAGATTAATATGGCCACATGGATTGTTAGTGGTGGCTTCTTAAGTTTATTTCCAGTGTTCTTTTGAGTAAGGAGTTGTGTAATTTTCCTCTTCATTTTTCGGGTGATTATTAGTACGTTAACAGTTGAAACTTCCGAGAAACTCTTTCCAGAGTATCACTGAATATTCCTAAACTCTCTTTTACCTTATAATTTTATTTTCTCTTGTTTAGAATTACTGTTGTTACTGTTACTCTTAATTACGATTCATACACTGATTGTAACTCGTATGACGTTGTCAATAGATGTAGGTGGTTCACCACTGTATAAAACTCTGTTCATGGTAATATATCTTCTTTGGTTGTTGTGTTCAACACTTAATAACATCTCCTGTGAGATTATAATTGTTATAATTTTTTTTTTTTTTTCTATATCCATGAGACATAGTTTATAATGATTTTAGACGGGGGCCCAATAAATTGGTTCATAGATTTACTCCTATGTATATTATATATATATATATATATATATATATATATATATATATATATATATATATATATATACATACATACATATATATATATATATAATATATTTATTTTAATGTCTATGTAATGGACGAATTGGTTTACCACAACTTATATATCTATATCTCTATATATATATATACATTATATATAATCATTATTACATTATATATATAGCTATATACATAGACATATATAGTATATATATATATGCCTATATATATAAAGCTATATAAAAAAACTATATTTATATTACAAATACACCACTCATATGTTAGGGCCCAAGCCCTAACATTTTTTATTGCTTTAGATTCACAGCAGACGGTGGCCATGGGCGGCGTGACAGAGGAGCAGGGCCGGTGGTGGCCGCAGAGCGGCGGGCAAGACCTGCGGTGGCCGCAGAGCGGCGGGCCTGATGCAGGCCGCGGGAGGCATAAGGGATTGGGGGGGGGAATGTGGAGTGGGGCGGAGCCCCACTCACATTCCCACGACGTGGGGTGTGGGTGGGGCTCCGCCCCACTCCACACCTTCATATATATGCAAGAGGGTCTGCGGTGGGGATTTCTCCCCACCGCCTATTCTAAAACCGCGACTGTCTTCTAATCCGCGGCTTAACCTTTGACAGTCTTTCACAAATCTTTGATTTTTATCAATAATAATATATTTACACATATATATATATATTTATATATTCATATATAAATATATATATATATATATATATGTATATATAACAACGATAATATATTTATATATATATATATTTCATATATATATATATATATATATATCCCCTTTTTTTTATATTGAATAAAACATTCAATTTCATAACAAATATAATTACTTTCAATTTCTCTATTATTCTATAAAATGAGAATTACTCAAAAAGAGAAATAGAGATATTTATTTTTAAAAAAAACTATTCTTTATGTATTTGTATAATTCCAATTCCTAAAATTTCTCAAATTCACTACTTTATGCATTTTCTCCAAATCAACCTGTTAGAAAGAAATTGTCATAACAATTAGATATAAATATATATATATATATATATATATATATATATATATATATATATATCCCAATTTCACCAAATGGTAAATAGCTATTCCCTTATTATAAGTATAAATTTCCATTGTTATAAACATTTAAGACTTGTAAATTTACAAACAGATTATATTTACATGCTAGATTTCCTCTAATTCTTCTAAATTAACAGAATCCATTAATATGGAGAATAACTCAAATATTTAAAACTGTCTTTTCCATTTTAACATTGAAAAGAAAATTAACATTTCAACTGGTGAAGCAATTCCAAACTTTCAAATGTAAACAACTCAGATTAAGTTGCAAAAACAAACTTATTCTTTTCAGTAATACTTGAAACACAAAAATTGCTAATGAACAAAGGTTGCAAACATCAACTTAAATTTTAAGCACATTCATATTACAGCTTCTCAATCATGAATACCAACTTCCCAGATATGAACTTTCTCCTCCCAAACAGTATACAACTGAAAACTATGACAACCAATAAAAGTCCAATAATAACAAGATCAGGGAGGTGATTTTCTTCACTCCCAGAATATCATTAATTTACAACAATAACAAGAGAGGTGTTCTCTCTTCATCTCTATGAAATGAACCAGGCCTAATTCTCATGACAAGAAGATAATCTGTTTCTTCATAAATAGCCAACCAGAAGCTCCAAGAGAAAAACCTGCGTATCAAAGACAAACAAAGAAGAAAATACCACTTGTCTAGCTCTCCTCCCTACCGTAGACCCGCAAGAGGGTCACCCCCGAGCTAGGGAGACCATACTCACACCTGGGTACTCAAACACTCCACTTTACAACAGAAACAACAACAATCCCAAAGCACACATACACCCGTGGCTATTTTACACAATATGGAAACTCAACTACAGTGAGTTTCATAAGGGGCAGGAGAGTGGACACACTCGACTCCAGAGTGTCACCCTGACAGATAAATGAACTCATATAAATTTCTCTTGGTCTCAACCAAGTGTGATCACAATTTGTAAGAAATCTGTATATGACTCTCAAGTCAAAAATACAGTCACAGATACATGCCCTCAAGGCTTTCAACATCCCAAAAGATGGAACAGGTATGCACCCGAGGAGGATCTCTCCTCCCCTACCCCAAACTTGATGAGCATTTCTCCCAAGTGGGAGACGCTCTGTCAAACAACCTGACAAGAACCCCACAGAAAACAAATCTAAACACATATTTCACACACATTTCATACACATTTCAGTTCTACAAAAAACAAAGGCAAAATTCAGACCAACCTTGCAAAGCCCTCCTGGAATGAAGTTGTTGCAGAGTCCACAGAGTTCACTTCCAAGCTTAGCCACCAACTCCCTCTCCCTTCTCTATCTTCCAAACTAACTTCTCTATTTTTGGTAAGGCCAAAATGAAAGATTTTCCCCAAAATTCAACTCACTCCCTCTCATCCCAAAATTTGAAAATAAATAACCCAAAATTCTCTTTCTTTCTAATTTTGAGAAATGGGGAAGTGACACTTGTCACCTCCTCACCCTTCCCAAAAATCACTATTCTGTCCAGGTGGCTTATGTCACTCTCCATTCCCAAGGGTACTCCTTATTCCTTTCATGTGACTCCACTTTCTCATGGGAGAAATAAAAAAAAGAATTAAATGGGAACAAGACAGGTGACCCATGCCTCTTTCTCCTTTCTTCACATGGGTGTCCCCATAGTACATGGGGGAATCTTACTAAAGAAGAGGTAACTTTCACTAATGGATGGCATCTCTTATCTAGGGAAAAGTAGAGGGGATGGGTTGAGTGTTGGTACAACCCATCATGTCCCCTCCTACCTCCAATTTTCGCCACTTAACTTCAGGGGAAGGTTAAGTTGACTAGATGGAGGTTACTCAAGGGTTACCCATGCCAAATGGGCCCCTGGACCCATGGGGTAGAACCCAGGGTCAATTTTAACCCATACAAGACACCCCAGGTCAAGGTAAAGCACAAGAAAAAGGGCCTCATAATTAAAATAAAAAATAGAAATTTCAAATTCAATCTCTTTACAACACTTACTTATAAAAATAATGTTACATGAGGGTAACCTAACCCACTCGACCATACGAAAGACCACATTACATCATGACATCAAACACAAAGAGATCTTGGTTCCTCGTGGAACCAGATCGGCTTAACAGGGAATAACAATTAACAAGGTGTGGAATGATCTCCGAAATCTGTGGTTTGATTAGTAGTCCCTGCACACTCAATTACAAGATCAGTAACCACATAAATTCATCATAGCCGAAGCAACTTAAATAACACATGCATTCTCATGCCCTAGTACAATTTAACATAATTAAAAAAATCATATTACAATTTTCCATCATCACCTAATTCATTTTTCTGACATGTAACTTATCCAAACATCACCCAATTAGTTTTTCCGAAAACATAATAAAGTTAACTAGTCTGACAAATTTCGGGAACTGCTATCCCAAAAATATGAAAGTAATAATAACAGTACTGTAAATAGTCATAACAACAGTCGTAAAAAGGGCGGTCCTCACATCCTCTCCCCCTAAGACGGTGCTTCCTCCTGGAAGTCGTCAAAAAGGTGAGGATACAGGGTCTTCAATCTCTCTGCATCTTCCCATGTTGCAGTGACTTCGTCGTATAAGTCCCATTGGACTCTAACCTGGTCCAGCTCTCGACCTCGAAGGGCCAGCGTCCGACGAGCCAATATGCGAATTGGTTCCAACGCCAGTTGTCCGTCTGCCTCTACCTGAAGAGCACTCCAATCCAACACATGAGATAAGTC
Organism: Cunninghamia lanceolata; assembly: GCA_027924645.1. Lineage (NCBI taxonomy): Eukaryota > Viridiplantae > Streptophyta > Pinopsida > Cupressales > Cupressaceae > Cunninghamia > Cunninghamia lanceolata. Next base: position 4,208,098 of record BSBN01000892.1, read on the forward strand.
AGAAATATATTGACGTAAAACTGATACATGAAATACATCGTGGATACGTGACAGGCTAGGTGGCAAGGCTAGACGATAGGCTACTGGTCCTATCCGCTCCAAGATTTCGAAAGGTCCTACAAATCGAGGTGCGAGTTTAGAGCCTTTTCCGTAACGGATTGGACTTTTGTGCGGCCGCACTCTCAAAAATACTCTTTCCCCCACAGAGAAGCTTCGGTCTGTCCTTTTAGCATCGGCATACTTTTTCTGCCTGTCCTGTGCTTCCAAAAGCCTCTGTCTTATCTGTTTAACTTGCAGTTCCATATTCTGAACTATCTCTAGTCCGATGACTGTTCTGTCCTCTATACGATCCCAACTCAAAGGTGTTCTGCATGGTCTGCCATATAATGCCTGGAAAGGAGGCATACCCAACGAGCTATGATGCCCATTATTGTAGGCGAACTCAACTAGATACAGGTACTCCTCCCATCTAGACTGGTGGTCCATCACATACATGTGAAGCATGTCTTCTAACACCTGGTTAACTCTCTCTATTTGTCCGTCGGTTTCCGGATGATATGCAGAACTGAAGTTGAGCTGTGTGCCCAACGCCTGATGTAAGGCTTTCCAGAACGATGAAGTGAATACGGAGTCTCTGTCAGATATAATGTGGCGAGGTACTCCATGAAGTCTAACAATCTGATCAAGAAACACCTTTGCCACTGATGGTGCATTGTATGTTGTACATATTGGTGAAAAATGTGCCACTTTGGTCAGCTTGTCAACTGTCACCATAATAGCATCATGGCGACGTGATGACATAGGTAGACCAACGATAAAATCCATAGAAATGGTATCCCATTTCCATTTAGGTATCTCGTGAGGGTACAACAGTCCCGCTGGATGCTGATGTTCGGCCTTGACCCTCTGACATTCCAGGCAACGAGCAACAAATTCGGCAATGTCACGCCTCATCCCAGCCTAATGATAAAGCTGTCGTAAATCAGCATGCATCTTCTTCACTCCTGGGTGTGCTGCGTAGGGTGCTCTATGAGCCTCTGATAGGATTACTGTACGAAGATTACCCGCATGGGGTACATAGATGCGTTGCCGATGTCGAAGCATACCATCAGAATCAAGGGTATATCCTGTAAATTTGCCCTCAAGGGCCTTCTGATTTAGTACTGCCTGCTGCACTTCAAGAAACCATTCGTCCTCCGGCAGATGCTGTAAGATGCGATCCTTCAAGTCCATCTTCAAGGTCAGGGTCTAGATCTCGTGGCGTCGTCGACTCAAAGCATCAGCGACCACATTCTCCTTCCCTTTGATATAATGGACATCGAAGTCATATTCGCATAGGAATTCCATCCAACGCCGTTGACGAGCGTTCAAATTAGGCTGTGTAAAAATATACTGCAAACTATGATGGTCTGAATGGAGTTCAAAGCGTCGCCCTAAGAGAAAGTGTCTCCAGCGAACCAAGGCATGAACAACAGCTGCAAGCTCTAAGTCGTGCGTAGGATAGTTTAACTCATGTGTCTTTAGTTTCTGCGATTCGTATGCGATCGCTCGACCATCCTGCATAAGCACGGCTCCCAAACCTTCTAATGATGCATCCGTGCAAACTACAAACTCTTCCGAAGGATCTGGAACTGCTAAAATAGGAGCGCTCGTAAGACGCTCTTTGAGGACTCCAAAAGCCTTTTCACACTGCTCGGTCCAAGTGAAACCCTTCCCTTTTCGCTGAAGGGAAGTAATGGGATGTGCTATCCTGGAGAAACCTTCGACAAACCGACGATAATACCCGGCTAACCCCATAAAGCTTCTGACCTCTGTCACGTTCGTGGGTGCCGGCCACTCCTAGATTGCTCTAATTTTAGATGGATCTACGGAGATGCCATCGCCTGATAAAATGTGTCCCAAATACTGCACCTCTGTCCTGAAGAAGGCACACTTCGCCAAGTTGCCATAAAGTTGCTGCCCTCGTAATTGCTGCAAAACTTGACGCAAGTGCTCTACATGCTCCTCCTCAGTCCGTGAATAAATCAGAATGTCATCTAGGAATATGATCACGAACCGGTCTAGGTATGTACGGAACACCCCGTTCATGAGACTCATGAATACTGCAGGAGCGTTCGTCAACCCGAAAAGTACCACTGTGAATTCATAATGGCCATATCTGGTTCGAAAAGTAGTTTTATGAATATCTGACTCCGTGATGCGCAATTGATGATACCCAGATTTTAGATCAATTTTCAAGAACACTCTGGCTCCCTGCATCTGATCAAAAAGGTCGTCAATCCTAGGTAGAGGATAACGATTCTTCACCGTCACCTTGTTCAACTGCCTGTAGTCCATGCATAGACGAAGAGACCCATCCTTCTTCTTCACGAAGATCACTGGTGCGCCCCATGGTGAAACGCTAGGTCGGATGTGTCCCTTCTCAAGTAATTCTTCCAACTGCAGCTTAAGTTCTGTGAGTTCATGGGTCGTCATTCTATAGGGTGCGCGGGATATCGGCTCTGCACCTAGCACTAAGTCGATGTGGAAGTCCACTTCTCTACGTGGAGGCATACCAGGTAATTCTGGCGGGAATACATCGGCAAACTCTCTAAGGATAGGGTGATCATCTAAAGTAGCCTCAGGTTCATCCTCTGCTCTATCACTGACTGTGATGGCAAACATCTGACATCCCCTCCGCATACAGCGCTTAAGCTGTTGTGCGGATATCATATGAACCGTCGTGGGCTTTTGAATGCCCACTATCTCAACCGACGAACCATGATCGTCTAAACAGCTAATCGTTCTCTGGCGACAATCAAGCTTGGCTCTATGTGCCGCAAGCCAATCCATACCCAGAACTACTCCGTAAGACCCTAATGGCATAATCCTAAGGTCGCATGTTGTGGTGAAGGGTCCCAATGTGATCTCACAGTCTTTAACCAAGGTATCTACTGACATCCTGGCCCCTGAGGCCAACTCAACTTCCCACCTAATGTCTTGCCTAGAAGCCACCAGCCTGCAACGCTCCACTAACGATGTAGACAAAAAGGAGTCAGTAGCTCCTGAGTCAAAAAGGATCGAGATGGGAAAGTCTCTAATCGTACCTGCTGCCTCGATGACAGAAGCCTAGAAATCGGCCTGGCGGTTATCAACCGCTGCAAACATGTGGTGAGATCTGCCCACGTCACCTACGGTCTGCTCAGACCCTCCTGATCGGGGCTGACCCCCTGCAGTAAATCCCTGCGGACACTCTCTAGCCAGATGCCCTGCCCCACCACATACATAACATGGTCCTCTAACCTGTAACTGCCCTGACTGTGTTCTGCCCGATTGTTGTTGCCCGGTCTGTCCGGTGGATCCCTGTGAGCCTCTGTAAGACTGCTGGGACCTTGCGGGTCCTGCCGATGAACCCTGCTGTCTCTGATCCCTGCGTGGTCCCTGCTGCTGCCATCCACGGTTCTGTCCTCCCTGTCCCCTCTGTTGAAATTTGGATTTTTGCTGATGTTGCTGTTGCTGTGGAGGCCTAGGAGGTAATGATGAAGGATTATATCCTCCTCTCTGTGTTGTGTTTTGAGGCCTTCAGAAATTTTGTTGTTGTTGGGGATTTCGTTCCTGGTACTGTGGGCGTGAATTCTGTCCTCGTCCCTGAATTTCCTCTGATATAAGGGCCTTTTCAACAGCCTCGCTCATGATTTGGGGATTTGCCATACGAACTGGTCCTGCTATCCCGTGATTTAGCCCCCTGATGAATTTGTGTATTAAGATTTTCTCGTCATGGAGGTATTCCGCATAACGAGAAAGCTCTATAAATCAGCTCTCATACTGAGTAACGGTGCGTCCCCTCTGCTGTAGATCATGAAACTCATCGATTCTGCGCTGTCTATAATGTTCGGACAAATACCGTGCATTGAAGCGCTCAATGAAGGTGTCCCATGTGAGTGTATCCACGGAGAGTTGGCGCTTGCACTCCTCTGTGCGCCACCAGGTGGCTGCTGCATCCCTAAGAAGATGAACTGCCACTCATGCTTTCGTGTTGCTCTCATACGGTCGCAATGCGAAACACCTATCTAAGCTAATTAGCCAAGCCTCGGCCACAGCTCCCTCTGTAGCTCCTGCGAAGGTGGGTGGGTTGAGCCTCAGTAGATCTCTGATAGGGTCCCCTCTGTCTCTAAGTCTCCCAAGTGGCTCTTCCACACCATCCTCATATACTCCCTGCTGAACCTGTTCTTGTCTCAAAAGTCTCGGAGGACTCCTGCTCCGTGCTCGGGAGGCCGACCCTACCTCCTCTACTGTTGTGTCGGGAATCTCAACGAAGGGCTCCACACGTATCACCTCTAGTGGATCAACGCGGGGCTCCATACGTGGCTCAATACGTGACTCGGCACGTGGCTCCTCTCGCGGATCAACACGAGGCTCTATACGTGGCTCAAGAATCACTGGTGGTAACCTGTCTAACATAGTCTGTAGTGCCTGTAAGATCTGTGGACCTATATCCGTTACTGGTGTCGCCTGTGGTACTAGTGGTACTTGTGGTACAGGTGGTGCAGGTGGTGCTGCTGAATCTGCGGGTGCCAGTCCCTCGGCTGAGGAATCGCTGTGCACCTCGACTGACGCTGTGTGGCGTGATCACGTTCGTCGAACACGTCGGGGAGGCATCCTACAAAACAAGGTAGAAACTAATTAGCCAAAGTTGCGGAATAATAACGTGCCCAAATACGCCCAGTGTTTACAAACTTGGCTCTGATACCAAATGTCATGCCCACATTTTCCTTGTGGTCACAACACACATCGCACGTGTCATAGCCACATCTGTCATGTGGTTATGACACGAGATATGAAAAACTTTTCTCACACTGTCCTAAAAACCCCTTTCGCATGCGTACGCATGCTCAACGGTGTTCTCTCATGGCGAAACACTATACTCCTCGGCGGAATACAAGTACAATGGCGTGCAACCAGAAGCATATAGATCAACAAGAGGGTATATACAACGCTGCTAACGTCATTGCAAGAGTGAGATTACCAAAGTTCTTAAATCGAACCCTCGGCAATGTTCGGTAGCAGAATGCCTTACGACATTAGTGGGAATTACGCTGCACTCATTTACGTACGTGGTTCGCTGATAGAGGAACCACTCCCCACGACGCCTTGTTCCGACTAAACCGGCTAGTGATCTCCCTATTTAGTCATTTTTCAGCCAGGCACGGTTGTCTGTCTCCTCTCTTGTTTCCTGAAACATACTCCTCCTATGACTTAGCATTTTCAACAAGGCGGTTTGGTTGCCCTCTCTTCCCTTTTCACAAGTTCTTAATTTTGATTATATCTTCATCGCCCTTACCTTAACTATCTCTTAGTTCATTTAATGTGTTTATATTTCGGTCTCTCTCTCTCTTTCATTTTCTATGCTTTCTTTATGTGCATCCTGTCCTTTCTTCATGATTTACTTCAATCAGGGTTATCACTGCAGTTATTGTTGATATTAAACCTAATTTCAAGATGATCTAGGTCACAAAGGCTGGTTTACTATTTCGCTGGACTCGGTCTCCTAATCTTCCCTGATCTAGGTTCCTCCTCTTCGTAAATACTTAGTCAACTTGTTCCTAAGCACAATGGACAGAAGGTTCCGTCAACTTAGTTCTCTTATCCCGTGTGAGAAATGTCGCGCATTTTCTCCTCTGTGTTTTCCAATGTTAGTTTTTCCTTCTTTGGAACCTCTTACAGGTTTACATATGAGATCGTTTGCTACAGTTGAGATTAATATGGCCACATGGATTGTTAGTGGTGGCTTCTTAAGTTTATTTCCAGTGTTCTTTTGAGTAAGGAGTTGTGTAATTTTCCTCTTCATTTTCTGGGTGATTATTAGTACGTTAACAGTTGAAACTTCCGAGAAACTCTTTCCAGAGTATCACTGAATATTCCTAAACTCTCTTTTACCTTATAATTTTATTTTCTCTTGTTTAGAATTACTGTTGTTACTGTTACTCTTAATTACGATTCATACACTGATTGTAACTCGTATGACGTTGTCAATAGATGTAGGTGGTTCACCACTGTATAAAACTCTGTTCATGGTAATATATCTTCTTTGGTTGTTGTGTTCAACACTTAATAACATCTCCTGTGAGATTATAATTGTTATAATTTTTTTTTTTTTCTATATCCATGAGACATAGTTTATAATGATTTTAGACGGGGGCCCAATAAATTGGTTCATAGATTTACTCCTATGTATATTATATTTATATATATATATATATACATACATATATATATATAATATATTTATTTTAATGTCTATGTAATGGACGAATTGGTTTACCACAACTTATATATCTATATCTCTATATATATATATATACATTATATATAATCATTATTACATTATATATATAGCTATATACATAGACATATATAGTATATATATATATGCCTATATATATAAAGCTATATAAAAAAACTGTATTTATATTACAAATACACCACTCATATGTTAGGGCCCAAGCCCTAACATTTTTTATTGCTTTAGATTCACAGCAGACGGCGGCCATGGGCGGCGTGACAGAGGAGCAGGGCCGGTGGTGGCCGCAGAGCGGCGGGCAAGACCTGCGGTGGCCGCAGAGCGGCGGGCCTGATGCAGGCCGCGGGAGGCATAAGGGATTGGGGGGGGGAATGTGGAGTGGGGCGGAGCCCCACTCACATTCCCACGACGTGGGGTGTGGGTGGGGCTCCGCCCCACTCCACACCTTCATATATATGCAAGAGGGTCTGCGGTGGGGATTTCTCCCCACCGCCTATTCTAAAACCGCGACTGTCTTCTAATCCGCGGCTTAACCTTTGACAGTCTTTCACAAATCTTTGATTTTTATCAATAATAATATATTTACACATATATATATATATATATATTTATATATTCATATATAAATATATATATATATATATATGTATATATAACAACGATAATATATTTTTATATATATATATATATTTCATATATATATATATATCCCCTTTTTTTTTATATTGAATAAAACATTCAATTTCATAACAAATATAATTACTTTCAATTTCTCTATTATTCTATAAAATGAGAATTACTCAAAAAGAGAAATAGAGATATTTATTTTAAAAAAAAAATATTCTTTATGTATTTGTATAATTCCAATTCCTAAAATTTCTCAAATTCACTACTTTATGCATTTTCTCCAAATCAACCTGTTAGAAAGAAATTGTCATAACAATTAGATATAAATATATATATATATATATATATATATATATATATATATATATATATATATATATATATATATATATATATATATCCCAATTTCACCAAATGGTAAATAGCTATTCCCTTATTATAAGTATAAATTTCCATTGTTATAAACATTTAAGACTTGTAAATTTACAAACAGATTATATTTACATGCTAGATTTCCTCTAATTCTTCTAAATTAACAGAATCCATTAATATGGAGAATAACTCAAATATTTAAAACTGTCTTTTCCATTTTAACATTGAAAAGAAAATTAACATTTCAACTGGTGAAGCAATTCCAAACTTTCAAATGTAAACAACTCAGATTAAGTTGCAAAAACAAACTTATTCTTTTCAGTAATACTTGAAACACAAAAATTGCTAATGAACAAAGGTTGCAAACATCAACTTAAATTTTAAGCACATTCATATTACAGCTTCTCAATCATGAATACCAACTTCCCAGATATGAACTTTCTCCTCCCAAACAGTATACAACTGAAAACTATGACAACCAATAAAAGTCCAATAATAACAAGATCAGGGAGGTGATTTTCTTCACTCCCAGAATATCATTAATTTACAACAATAACAAGAGAGGTGTTCTCTCTTCATCTCTATGAAATGAACCAGGCCTAATTCTCATGACAAGAAGATAATCTGTTTCTTCATAAATAGCCAACCAGAAGCTCCAAGAGAAAAACCTGCGTATCAAAGACAAACAAAGAAGAAAATACCACTTGTCTAGCTCTCCTCCCTACCGTAGACCCGCAAGAGGGTCACCCCCGAGCTAGGGAGACCATACTCACACCTGGGTACTCAAACACTCCACTTTACAACAGAAACAACAACAATCCCAAAGCACACATACACCCGTGGCTATTTTACACAATATGGAAACTCAACTACAGTGAGTTTCATAAGGGGCAGGAGAGTGGACACACTCGACTCCAGAGTGTCACCCTGACAGATAAATGAACTCATATAAATTTCTCTTGGTCTCAACCAAGTGTGATCACAATTTGTAAGAAATCTGTATATGACTCTCAAGTCAAAAATACAGTCACAGATACATGCCCTCAAGGCTTTCAACATCCCAAAAGATGGAACAGGTATGCACCCGAGGAGGATCTCTCCTCCCCTACCCCAAACTTGATGAGCATTTCTCCCAAGTGGGAGACGCTCTGTCAAACAACCTGACAAGAACCCCACAGAAAACAAATCTAAACACATATTTCACACACATTTCATACACATTTCAGTTCTACAAAAAACAAAGGCAAAATTCAGACCAACCTTGCAAAGCCCTCCTGGAATGAAGTTGTTGCAGAGTCCACAGAGTTCACTTCCAAGCTTAGCCACCAACTCCCTCTCCCTTCTCTATCTTCCAAACTAACTTCTCTATTTTTGGTAAGGCCAAAATGAAAGATTTTCCCCAAAATTCAACTCACTCCCTCTCATCCCAAAATTTGAAAATAAATAACCCAAAATTCTCTTTCTTTCTAATTTTGAGAAATGGGGAAGTGACACTTGTCACCTCCTCACCCTTCCCAAAAATCACTATTCTGTCCAGGTGGCTTATGTCACTCTCCATTCCCAAGGGTACTCCTTATTCCTTTCATGTGACTCCACTTTCTCATGGGAGAAATAAAAAAAAGAATTAAATGGGAACAAGACAGGTGACCCATGCCTCTTTCTCCTTTCTTCACATGGGTGTCCCCATAGTACATGGGGGAATCTTACTAAAGAAGAGGTAACTTTCACTAATGGATGGCATCTCTTATCTAGGGAAAAGTAGAGGGGATGGGTTGAGTGTTGGTACAACCCATCATGTCCCCTCCTACCTCCAATTTTCGCCACTTAACTTCAGGGGAAGGTTAAGTTGACTAGATGGAGGTTACTCAAGGGTTACCCATGCCAAATGGGCCCCTGGACCCATGGGGTAGAACCCAGGGTCAATTTTAACCCATACAAGACACCCCAGGTCAAGGTAAAGCACAAGAAAAAGGGCCTCATAATTAAAATAAAAAATAGAAATTTCAAATTCAATCTCTTTACAACACTTACTTATAAAAATAATGTTACATGAGGGTAACCTAACCCACTCGACCATACGAAAGACCACATTACATCATGACATCAAACACAAAGAGATCTTGGTTCCTCGTGGAACCAGATCGGCTTAACAGGGAATAACAATTAACAAGGTGTGGAATGATCTCCGAAATCTGTGGTTTGATTAGTAGTCCCTGCACACTCAATTACAAGATCAGTAACCACATAAATTCATCATAGCCAAAGCAACTTAAATAACACATGCATTCTCATGCCCTAGTACAATTTAACATAATTAAAAAAATCATATTACAATTTTCCATCATCACCTAATTCATTTTTCTGACAAGTAACTTATCCAAACATCACCCAATTAGTTTTTCTGAAAACATAATAAAGTTAACTAGTCTGACAAATTTCGGGAACTGCTATCCCACAAATATGAAAGTAATAATAACAGTACTGTAAATAGTCATAACAACAGTCGTAAAAAGGGCGGTCCTCACACTTTCTCTCTGTGGAAGAGTAACAATTCCTTCAATGAAAATTATTTCCTGAATGTCAGCAAAATGACGTACGTTTTTCACCATAATATCACCAAGCTCTTCTTCTTCTAACACTTCATCAACGTGATGGTACTGCTGATTGGTTCTTGTAGTCTGCCAAGAAACAAGCCTAAGGCTACTAATAATATATTCTTGGTCTCCTATTAGCCAATGAACATTAGGCTACAAAATAGGTGCACGTCTTCCACGAAGAACCATAAAGTCTAATAAAGCAACACACAAAGATGATATAACAAACTTCTATTTTTCCCAAGTAGATTCACAAGAAATCTGTTGGTTAATAGTTTTGTCACGTAACTCTATATACTCACACTCAAACAAGTGACAAATGTAATCAATAGTTGACCCTAATATATTTGTATTTTACACAAGCTCTCTGCTTATTTAACAAGGCACAACTACCTTCTACAGATATTTAGAGATATAAATTTGAGGTTGTTTTTAACCAGAAAACAAGATAAAGGTGAAGCTTTTAACTAGAAAGCTATAAAGGTAAATCTACAACTCTAATTCTGACTATAAAAGTTCATAGACTTTAGCAGTATAACATATATTGGAGATATTGTACATACACAGGAATTCACAACACAAAGATAGATTACTTAAAGAAGTGAGCAAGATTTGATAACACCCAACCACCAGAACACATAAATACCATTAACATCAAGAGAAATATATTCAACTTAAGAATAATATGAATTAAACAATCACAACACAAAGTCTATGATCATCCAAATCTCCACTGTATTAACTGTATTGTATATATCACAGAAGCTGGGAAAAATAAAAAAATTACTATCACCCTTTCTAGAAACAAAATTTTGCAAAAAAAATGATCCATAATTTGACCAGTCATTCAGAAATATATAACTAGGCCAAATTATAACTATCTAGAAAACCATAACAGCTTCTTGAAAAAGCTTATTAAAAGATTGTTTAAACAGTAGTAATAGGGGACCTCCAAACCAAATAGTTTTAGAGCAAGTAAGAAGTAACTAAAAAGCATGAAATTAAAATTAACTCAAGATTTGCAAGTCCCCATTGCCATCATCCACCTCATCCATTTCTTCATCTTCCCTTGACTATTTGCCTTCTCTAGTGACACTGCTTAGGGTACCTATGCTCACAATTTGGCTTTATACGCTCTGTATTTGTTGATGACAGGTATCAATGCCATGCCAGGTGGAGATCTGATCATGCTAATTCGGTGCTTCCTTTTCATGATAGCCCTATCAAAGTCAATCAACTCTCAACATGCCTCCTTGATGCCATTTTTGCAAGTGTTAATGTAAGCTACCATCTTAGAAAGTCTGGCCAATGACTCTCCTATAATAGCACTATAATTTACTATATCCTCTGTCACCACCCTCTAGAAATTTTGCTTGATTATCTTGACATCCAATAGTTTTTCATCATCAAATCCATTGGCTTCTACATCCAAAGCAACAAAATCTATTGTAATTCTCATCATTTCTTTGTAATAAATTGCCACTGCCTTTCCCATTTCTTCCTCAGTTGCAGCAATAATACAAATCTTCCATTCCAAAGCATCGACCCACACAACAGTATCTAATTCTTTAGGGTCAACTATGAATTTTTCAACCATTAGGATACCCGGGTCCATGTTGGCAATTTCCTGTACTTCCTTAGAGGCTAAATTTAAAATGTGGTGATCACTTCAGGCCTTCTCAAGTTTGACTATCAAAACTTCTCTCTTAGCACAAATGGAATAAATAACTTTTTTGCTTCCACAATAAAGATGAGACCATCAAAGATGATCTTCTCAGTCCATTGGTCCATTGCTTTGCTTAGAGACAAATAAGTTCTAAATTGTTGAAGAAAGTTGGGGTCAAGAGTGGGAATTTTAACAGTGGAGGAGGTTCTAGTAGGGGTTATTACCTTGGCAATTGAATTGGCAAAGGAAGACAGAGAACCTACATGTGCTAGCAACTTCAAATTTTCATCCTACAAATCTTTCACTCTTTTAGAGATGTTGTGCACTGAATATTACAAGTGGTACAAATCACCCTCGGTGGTTGGTGGCCCTAGATCCACTTAGCTCACCCTAAATTTTGCCTCAATTATTTCATCTTCATTCTTCTCAATGAGCGGGTCTGCAATTTCTAAACATGGTGGTATCGGTTACTATCCTGAACATCCTCTTCGTACGCTTCAGTTTTGGCACCATCTGTAATAAGCTAGCAATAATATTGATGCTTTCATCAGCTAGAATAGTGTACCTCTTCTTCTTTTGGACTACCTTCTTTAACCAGTTCAAGGATGAAACTAGCGCATTGGCATCATTGGTAGTTGCTACTATCCGTACAAGACAAGGGTTTTGCCTAGGCATCTCCTTTTGTTGAGGGGAATTAGGCAGACTAAGTAATGAATGCAATAAATTATCTTCTCCTAAATGTGAGAAGATGAAAGAATCAGAATCACTTATAGTATTGTTTGGTGGGGGCACATGGTCAGCCTTAGATGATAAGGCATCCAATCTTGTGTTTTTCTTAATCACCTGAACATCTTTCTCATAGGCAGTCTTCAATTTGTCAAGTTCCTCAAGGTGACCATCACCATTGCCATTTGGTTGTGAACTGACTCTTTGTAGAGTTGGGTCCACACTAGATGTTCTTCTGTGAGAGGTGACAGTCTGAGACCTAGCTTGGTTATGAGAGGCTAAGTCCATTGGTGTTGACAAACTAGCACATTCCTTAATCTTTGCTTGTAACCATTTTTTTGTTCTTCTCAAAACATGAAATGATAGCAACATAATATCTGTAACTTCCTTCTTAGACCATTTTATTGGGGGCAAAGGTTCCCTAGACATGACATCATATCCCTTTCCTAGAAGATCCAAAAGCTCATTAGTTATATCTGGGATCTGGATGTTTAGCTTGAAGGCACAGACTTGATCAATAGTCAACCTCATCCATTTCCTTTTTTGAACTTCTCTTTCATCAATATAGTCCTCCCAAAAATCTTCAAGTTGAGTAAGATGTGGATAGGAACCACCTCCATGCATATTTTCCCTTATAAAATTTTTGTTGTCAAATGATCCACGAGGAGACAAACTATGGAGTTTAAATTCAGACAACAATTTATCTACATTCTGGCACCATCATTGCTTCTACATGAATAGAAAGATAAACATATAGGAAAATAATATCCTTTCTCTTTCATTGTCTAATATTTGACATTAACCACTACCATTTGGTGGCAAACTTCTAGCAACACCAAATAGTCGGAGGGATACTGAGGTAATTTTAGTGGGGTATTTTCATAACCCCCAATCCTTAAATATGAAAAGTAGTCAAACTGAATATAAACACTCCCAAATTTTGTGACCAATGCAAATGCTTCCACAAAAAATCTTTTCTCTATTGAGCCATCAATTCTCTTGGCCAACATCATAGAAAAGCATCATTCACATGTCGAAAATCTTTCATACCTTCATTTCTTTGCAATTGAGGAAAAAATTGATACATAGAAGTGCTTGCCGAAGAATCCTTTGAAGTTCTTAGACCAGGCCAAGTAGCCTCTTTATGAGCCAAGATCTAGACCAGCTGGGATCACATGTGAAAGCTTACACTTTGTGTGAAATTTACTAGTTACTCATGTAGACAATTGCTGATAATTTTTTGCCAGTCAATCTGGTGATCTCCACAAATTAATAGAATAAACCTGCACATCTAGAACTTGAAGACATCTGACTTAGGTCTCCCCACTACTCTATTCAACAAGGTTATTATGTCTAAGATTTCCTCTTTAAAATGGCTCCTCTTCAAGTTGCTGGGCAGTTGGGAATTCCTAGTCTTCTCTTCTTCTAACCAATGCTTGGCAACACAGGTACGACACTAGTCCTTCTTCTCATTATAGTAATTCCAGGACAAAGACATAGAAACATCAGCATTATCTTCATATTCTTCTAAGTCCAGAGCTGAAGCAATAGATTCAAAATCAATTTTAGCTACCACAGTACCATTGGGAGCTTTTATCTCTTGAGAGTCTAGGAAATAACTATTTGTGCATGCAACTATTAACTTGGGACAATGCACAGCAAGAGGAAAGCAACCAGCTTTATGCAAACCACTACTGATAATCTTCTCCTCCAAAGGAGTCTTTTTCTCAAACTACATTCTTCCCCAAAAATTATCAATATCAATGTGGGCCATATTTGTATCCCTTACTCTAGAGAGACCATTCTCTATAATGGAGGTGACAAGGGCCCCTTGGAATTTCAATTTCAATTTTATGTGCTCTAGAAACCAGAAAACAAAAGACTTGGAAATATAGGTAAAGAAAGAAGAATGGGATAAGACAAAAACAGAGAATTCTTTGTGCAGATACATGGGAAACAAAAATTTCTAACTCCTCAAATAAGATATGAACCCTTTATAAAGAGAAGAGTTGCTAGCTATGCTGACCTGTGAGGGTTAAACTGAGTTAAAATTCTGCACGTAGGAAGCTAACCATTTGTTCTTCTGTAATACATTCTCTACACATTAAATCACCTTATGTAAGCTCCAAGGTTAATTCAAGTCACCTCTAATAAATTCCCCCAAGAAGGATATGAAATATTGCCAGCAAATTTGTCATTATAACCCATAAATGTGTGCCTCAACTTTCCCTCCAAGAACGGTGCCACCATGTTTGGATGGACCTCAAATTGAATGTATAAGGACAAGTGTCAATCTTCAGTACAATATGCTAGTGCAACTGACATCATTTGGGAAAGTGTGCTAGGCAAGGTCAGCAAGTTGAGCAAAGTATGAATTCTTGAACTAGGAGATAAAGATTCAAAACTTCAAAGATTCTCCGACCTCCCGACTACAAAGGGAACTTGACGCAGTAACATGACAAAGAATTAAGGCATTGCAAGTATAAGTAAGTTGACAAGTCGGGCAGTTCAGGAACTTGGAAACCTACCAACTCAACTTCAAAAATGCAAATAACTGCCAACTCAAGAAAGTGACTAAGTAAAATGAACCCGAAAGAGGAACTAAGGAAAAAAGATGACAACAAATACAAAGGGAAAGTAAAGAATGAACTTAGGACACCTCTTTTGAAGAAAAGAAAAGGGGGGGCAACACAACTTGAGTTTGTGAACTCCAAAATGGATGAAATGAAAGCCTGTATCAACTTTCTTAAGCCTCCCAGATGTAATAGAACTATTAGAAATGCTGCTAGACTACCCAAAGATGCTGCAATTGCCTAAATCTAATAGAAACATACATGCAAATACAAGATTTATGGATCTTCATAAATCCTTTTTGATTCTCCAATTCATTTCAAAACACAAGAGAATAGCATAAGGGATTTTACAAGATCTCTACAAAGTACCTAACCTTACAAAACTTGCTTTGATACCATGTTAGAATCTATAGATCAGATTATAACCTAGAATCAATTGATTGATTTAGAAACATAAACTATAAATACAAAAAAGTAATTTAACCAACATAACAACAATACCAGGTGATTGATGTGAGATGCTCAAACAAAAAAATAACATCAGAATATTATCTCCAATATCAAATGAAAATACAAGCTAGTTAGTAAGTTTAAATAGAAAAGAGAGAGGGTGTAGGTGGAAACACCAACAAATAGGAAGCAACCATCTATCGATCTAAAGATAGCAAAGTATCTTCCCAAGATAGCTAATGGGTGCTCCCTTGTAGTGTTACGACACCTCATAACCCATTCA
Organism: Cunninghamia lanceolata; assembly: GCA_027924645.1. NCBI lineage: Eukaryota > Viridiplantae > Streptophyta > Pinopsida > Cupressales > Cupressaceae > Cunninghamia > Cunninghamia lanceolata. The sequence goes on from BSBN01000892.1 coordinate 4,223,669, forward strand.
TTTAATTAAACCACTTTATTAACCTAATTAAGCTAAATAAATGTGTAGGAAAAACCTTATAATAACGAATAAAAAACTTCGACTAACATGCTTGTCATTCAAATTTTGGGAAAATTGTGAAAGTTCTTTTAAAATATTGTTAGTGCTAAAATTATAATTCTTGTATAAGGCAACTTCTAAAGTGCCAAAATTAGAGTTTATAAATAAGGTTAAGTATTAGCACACAATTTTAATCATACTACTTAGACCTATTGCACTACATGATAAAGTACCAAACATTTGGGGGTATTTAAGTTAGCTTGTTTCTAACTCTTGTATTTTCACTTGATGAAGACGAAGGATTGTACATGCACTCAACTTGTAAAGTGCCAAAATAGGGGGGTTTCCTAATGTGTTGATTTCTATTGTCTAAAGGAATTAACCTATTTGTAATCATGGGATATGAAACTCACTCTTCTGTAATCAACCTAAACAAGAGTAATTATATGTCTTGGTGTGATGGAATCCTGCAACACCTCAGGTACCACAATCTCATACCCTATCTATATGGACTTATCCCTGAACCAGGTAACCAACCTCAGAAGAATAAGTGGTTCAATAATCATGATCATATTTGTGGATTAATCAACTTACATATACCAGATTCCACTTTGTATGCCATCATGGATATTGAATGTCCACATGCATTATGGATCAAAATTTGGGAAATACATGGAGATTGAAATATTTCTCCCTTCCCGCATGATCTTGCTATTATCACAACACACATCCCACATCATGATACATATACAGAATGTCCAATTGACATAGAGGAAATCATCATTCCTCTACATCTCTTGTTGTTTCATTAGATTTTTATAGTCGTTTCTTCAAAAGCTTCCAACACTTCTTTTCTACAGGATCACATTTATCTTCCTAGCATTACTGATTGGGACATATTTCTACCTAACATTGCTTGTCTATTTGTACAGTCTTACATTACTAACTTGGAAGCACACATTAAGGACATTAGTCTTCTCTATGATGATAGTTTCGATGATACTACATCTCTATTATCCTCTTTGGATATTCATGCTCTACATCTGTCTACACATGGTTCTAGATTGTCACCATCTTCATCTATTAGGCATGCACCTGATTTGAATATCGCATCCTTTGGCATCGACATGGAGACACCTGAGCATTCTTTGAATACATCAAAATAGGCATCATCATCCTTGGATCAACTTCAACATGGTTCTGAAACATACATACATCTTCTTGCATATTCCTATTCAAAATGGGAAGATAGCCTACATCTTCAATTGGTTTCATTTCTTCCCAAGGGAAGGAACATTGTTCGACGTTCCTGGATCTACACATCCTTTGTCGACTATCTAGTCTTATTGTAGTAGGACATGTATTATGGGGGTGTCTTATAGACCTTCTATCATTTTCTCTCCTATGGGAGGAATCTTATACTGTACTTAGTGAAAGAAGTAGTACTTAGCTTCATTTGTATAATTTTGATGCATCTTTTCTCTCTTTTGGAGGGTTTCACGAGAGATTACTTTGTACACGGGTACCTCACTAGATCTAGTACTCAAGACCCATATCTTCTTGTACCCACCTAAGCTATGCTTAAGGGGGGTGTTACTACTAAACTTTATTATATATTACTTATTCTAAGTAATATAATTAGCCCATGGCTTTAATCCACCTTAGGTGGTTAGGTGTCGACTTGGAGAGTTTGAAACAACTCTCCAACCTAGGTGTCAACATTCTTTTGCCACTTAGTGAGTGAAGTGTTGAAGTTGACTCCTATATTGACTCAACCTCCTCACTTATCCTCACCTATATGTACTTGCCTTTTGGCTATTATACATGGTGGATATGGTGGATTTGGTGGATTTGCACATAGTTTCTTTGTTGTTTGATTTTCAATCTTTTGTGCTTATCATTCATCTTCTTGATTCTAGAGTTCCCACAAATTGAACATTTTTAATCACATTTAGATTAACTGATCAAAATGTTGTAATTACAAATATAAGTTAATTAATTTAATAAATTAATTTCTAGAACTTCTATGAATGGATATGATCTCTTCTGCAAAGATGAAGTATGAATACAAGGGAGTCATTCCAACCTCAAAGTTATTCAATGATTGGATAAATGTCACTGATACAAATGTGGGACATGTGGGATTGATGAATTCCATAATAGAATGACAATCCCTAAAGGACAAATGTTAGCTAGAGTTAAGAATTTGAAGAATAGTGGGTTAGTGAGAGCTATATTTTTTCAATAAATTTACAATCCCTAGACATTGTGATGGCATGTGCCAATCACTAAAACCTAGCTACTGGGTAGATTCGAGCTTATGAGGGAAATTTAATATTATTCATCTCACCCCAGTAAATAGAGGAGATTTTTGATATTCCTTATAGGGACAAACATTACAATATCACCTTGGCATTAGCATAAACTTATTATGACCAATAATTGAATGATTGCCTAAAGAAAATTAATCAAAGTTGGCTTCTAAAGACAAAAAACTACATTAAATAGACTACCCAAGAAGTTATTTAGTGATTTCATTGAGTTGTAAATGATTGCATAACTTTACTAAGCAAAATCACTGGTCAGGAAAATACTAGGGAATTTCAAACATTGATGGTTAGATGCATAGTCAAAGTTCTAAAAGGAGAAGAATTATTTGATTGGTCCACATTAATAAGTCATACTCTCCAAGATCAACTGATGAATGTAATTCAAACAAAGAAGATACATATGAATTCTTATTTAACATATGCCCTAGCCTAGATACAATAGTTTTTAAGTTTGTATATGAAAGGGGCAATGATGCCATGTCAACAAAAGGTCTATGAGTACTACCCAAAGTTGGAGTTTAAAGTGTCTGTGCAGAATTTTGCTAGAGTAAACAATGCCTTTGTTTTCTTTATCATTAGAATACTAGAAAGAGATTTTGGCAAAATATTATTATCGAAGGAAAGGATTGAAATTGAAAAATATTGATGTTAGTTCATTTAGCTTCCAACCTTTTCAAAATTTAGAATCTTGGGATCTGATAGAGCTCCTTATAAACTAACCCACTATGTGAGTGATAAAATTTCATTATGGGAATTGTGTTCACAAATGTTAGATGTGAATTTAAATTATGCTCTAAGAAGAACATGTGGGGTCCCCACTACCCCATTGTAATCAATTAGCATCAATATATAACAAGTCAAGTTTGTAAGATTGTAGAGACTGAAATAACATAGTTGAGTTTGAAGTTGTATGATGCCAAGCCATGGTTCAATCTAAAATTAGTAATTGATGGATTGTGGAATATCTTCAAGCATAAGGGAAGATTGAAGACTTTTGGATCAATTGTACTATAATGAATATGATGTGAGAAGGGATTACACAAGGTTATCTACCCTTTAATTGAAGAATTTTATTCTAATCATTTTACCCAATGTGATTAAAGATGATGGAAATGTTTTAGATCCATCTTATGAAAATGAACAAATTGCTTTCAAACCCCTTTCAAGAATCTATTGGGGTCAAATGGTAAATAATATAGTGGACCTTAGGACAAAAGAAGTTATTAAGAGAACAAAAACTTGGTTGTATAATATGAAGGTTATGTATGGAATACCTTAGGAAGAGTTGAAAGTATGCAATATCATGTCAAATGACTCATAAGAACCCTCTTCTTGAGAACTCAATTTTCCTTCTCATCAAAATCTTACTCTAATAGTACTCACTCACATAGAGAGCTATCTACTATTTTTGAAAATATTCATGCTTATGAGAGTGAGTTGTCTTCACCTTCTTCTGAGAGAACTCCATCTCCTCTAAGAAAATTTCAACAAGGAATACAACAACCCATAGGTCAACAAGATATTAAAATAGAACATCAGACAAGTGAAGAAGAGAAAGTTGAACAAGAAAAGCAAATTGAGAAAGAGATTGAGAATCAAGAGAAAATTGAGTAAGTACACATGGACAAATAGGAATAACCTTGGGAAGAACAACAACAAGAGCCATTGAATGATAAAGAACATGATCACTAATAGGATCAACAAGTTCATCAAGAGGAGGTTCATCAAACAAAATTTGATCAAAACAAGAAACAACAATAGAGGAAAGAAGAGGAAGCATCTAAAGAGCAAGCTCTAGTTGGCAATACCTCTCAATGGTTCAATTAGATACTTCAAAGTAAAAAGATGGTATTACAACAACCATTAGATGACTTTGATGAAATTCTATCAATAACTTCCAAACTATGCTCCCCAAAAAAAGATAGAGTTTGATTATAATCATAATAGATGCATAAGGAACTTAGTAGGCCCAAATTGTAACACCTTTGAAAGATGTAGTGAAGACACAATTGCATCCATCAAATGTTTCCATCACTATGATTTCATTGGGTAAACCTTCTCAGGAATAGGGAAACCAAATAAAAATCTTGAGTGGACTAGATGATAGCAAAGATGGAAAAGGATAAGGTCACCAAGCAAAAGATCAAAGATGAAATTATCCAACTAACTACATATATTGATAAATTGGTGGGAATAATTGAAATAGTAGGTATATCCTTTGACCCATCTGCAAGTGTAAGTTTTAGTTCAAGGATGCCTACAGTGGATAAGGTGAAGAATATTATCACTGCTATAAGAAATTGGAGCAATGAATGATTAATCCTGGGGCACAAAATTGTGGAGTTAATGCTGGATGAATGCTCAAGGTTTATTGATCAAGAGGATTTAATAAAAATAATGGATAAATGTATTGATCAAGATTTGAAATATTTAAATTCTCATCTTCCATTCCTTCTATGAATAACTGCAACGGATCTTTAGATTTTGATTAATGAAAGCATTATTGATGGAAAGAGAACATTTATATATAAAATATTAGTAGAATTCTATAATTTTAGAAAAGACATTCTTCAGGGATGTAAAAAAAAATTTATACATCACAAGATTTTATTAAGTGTGCAATAAAGGAGATCTAGGATTTTGCTAGCAATATAAGATACAATCTATATGATGGGTAGAGTAATTTGAGAATAGTGTAGGATGTAAAGGCACAATTTAAAGGTGTTCTAAAGGTAGAATTACTTAGCATTAGAACTTTTGATTCTTCTTCTAATTATAGGTTTATTCACATTTGGGTCTCTTGTGAGGAGTTTGTGAAGAAAGTGATTAGTTACAAGAAGATACATGATTTGATGTTACAAATAATTTTGTTAAAATAGATGCCAGATTTGTGAACTTTGATGGTCATGATGCAATGTTGGTACATAATACAATTAAGAAATTCATAGAATATTAAAAAAGGCAATCTTCATCTAAGTGAAATTGATGTTTCTTTTACAAAGTGTGATATGTAATGTGCTATGTATTTTCTTGTAAAATATTGTAATATTTAGAAATATGAAGTGGTGGTCAAAGTGACTCTTTATATTTCTAATTTAATTTTCAGTGGGAATGACTCTTCGTATTCCTAAGTCTTGGGGTGTCTTATAAATAGCTATAAAAACTCTTTATTAGGGATTCCATTTTTTATTCTTAGTAGAGGCATATCCTTTGGGGATTTTAGAGATAAATTTTTTTATTTTGTTTCATTTTGGAGATTCAAAAACTGATTATGAATATATAATAAAGAGTTGCTTGACTCTTTGTGAATTTGTACATTCTTATTTTTCAATTTTAAATTTGTATTCTTTCTAGTATCTTTATACATTTAATTCACCTAATGGCGATGAATGAAACATGTGTTTAAACCACTAATGCTTTTCTAGTTGTGGGGTGTTTTGTGTGGTTGAATAAACATTAATTTGTGCATTAAATTCATTCAACAACAATTTGTACATTATTTTCCTTTGTAGATTGCACCATCTCACATTGGGAATGTGGATAAAAGATTTGACAAAGATTGGTTATGAAGTTGTTTTTGTCCATTTACATAATAAATTTGTGGAAGTGTGGAAGATAAGTTTGGATTCACATTTCCTTTCCTAAGCTTATCTCTTTTTGATTTTCTTTATCATTGGTGCTTGTGTACATGATTTTAATAATTAGTTTTAAATCATCAAAGGCAATAAAATGTGTTAAGCATGTATATGACTATTCATCTTCTTTATAGTGTAAAAAGAATTGAAGGCATTGGCTAATAGTGTATTAATTTCACAAAGTGAGTCTCTTTTCTTGTGAATAATTTTAGTATCCTTCATAGCCCCCTGAATAGACTAGACAAAATGCTATTTAACTACGAGACTCTAGTAAACCCCATAATTTTTGTACAAAAGACTCTTGAAGTTAGCCACCTTCTAAATAGTGGAACCTTTTCCATTCCACCCAACAAGCTTCATGACTTGTGGGTACTTTTTATGTCAAAAATTGCTTTAAAAAAATGACACTAGAAGGAGGGCCATCTTAAGACATTATGACTATTCACTTAATTTGCTTCTAATGTTTCGTTTGCCTTCCCTTTTTATGGAAATTTATCATTCTTTAGATCAAAATTGTAAAATTAATAAAATCCAAAATACATGATTCAAGTAAATGTTTGTTTTGCAATCTTTTGAAGTAATTTTCATAAGAATTAGGGATATCATTTTTAAATGGTAAATTTTGTGTATGTACCTATGAGTTTCTCTCAAACTCCTATAATATATGTGATTTGTTTCCAAAAAAATTGTTGGAAATATTGTCATTGGTGTCAAAAGATCCACTAACTTTTTAAGGCACAAATGATTTTAGCCTTCACTCAGTGAATCACTCAATTTGCAAACTCCCAAATTCACCGATAGCTAGGTTTCTTAGATGGACAGTTTGTTGATTTGTCTATTTACCAATAAAGTGTATCGTCTTATGTTATTGGTAAAATCTCAGGCTCGCAAACTCAACAAAGGGAGATTCAGTGCACAAGTTTCTAAGTTTGCCAATTTTTTGTTTTGCCAACAAAGGAGAAAATGAAGTTAAATAAAAAAAATATCAAGTTTGTGAACTCAACAAAGGGAGAGTCGGTTCGCAAGTTTCTAAGTTTTCTAATTTGCTAATTAGCCAATAAAAGCTTGTGAGTCCAAGGTTCGTGGAAGTTAACTTTTACCAATAGTGAATTGAGAAGAGAGTCCTAGGTTCGTACAAATGAGAATTTTCTAATAGTGAATGGAGAAGAGAGTCCAAGGTTCATGGAAATGAGTCCAAGGTTCATGTAAATGAGTTTTTCTGACAAAGGTCAAGTTCATGGATATGAAGATAAAATATATTTAAACTAGAGATTTAAATATATGGTTGAGGCTGACTTGATGGCATGGATTAAATATTGGTGCATTTTTATATTAAAGAATAAAAATAATTATTAATTTGGCCGACCTAAGTATACATTGAAATTCAAAATATAGAGGTCGATGTTGGAGAATGTTTTAATTGAGTGCAACCAACAATAAGGATGATATTGTGCAGATCAATAAATATAGTAATCAATTTGTTCATTTTGCATATGAGCCATATGTGTTAGCATGGAAGCAAAAAATCAAAATATACATGTGAATGTGAATGAAGTGCCAAGGAATTTTAATAGAAGATAACTGGAGAATTATACCAATAGGAGAGTTGAGGAGTTCAAGAGGAGACAACATCATGACATCATGATAGTAGTATAATAGAGTTATCATTTGACAGGAGATAGAAAACAATGTGACAACAGACAGAGTATGAAGTAAATTGTTTCATTTATATTGTAGAGGTTGGTGCCTCATCTGGTATGTATTGTAGCACACTAGGGGATTGGTGTTTCTGTTGGGTTGGTGTCCATAAAGTAGTGTAACATGTGGTTGGTCCTTCTTTTGAGTTGGTGCTCATAAATTAGGGGATTGGTGTCTCCTTTGGGTTGGTACCCATAAAGATTAGAGTAAACTTTATTTTTTGTGATGCTGGATTTAGATAGTAGATCCAAGAAGCTTGTACACCATGGTTTTTCCCATCTTCAGTTTCCATGTAAAATCTAGTGTTTTGTTCTCTTGTGTGCATGTATGGATATGCTTATGGTTGCATATTACCTACTTATTTGATTAATGTAGTGAAAATTCTATTGTTGCAATAGAATTGAAGTAAAAATTGGTATATACCGATTCACAGCCCTATCAGTATATCTATGTGTTCTAAAAATTGGTATCAGAGATTAGTGCCTTGTTGCATCCTGACAGCTGAAGGTAGATATTGGATTAGACCAAAGGGTGGATTAGGAAGTATCCTATTCAAACAATGCACCTCTATTTTATGGATCAAACTACGCATTCTGGAATATGAAGGATGGAATCATTTCTATCCTCATTAGGGTTTGATGTATGGTAATCTGTTGTGGATGCTTATACTACTCTTGCAACTCCTCCAACTGATCAAGTTGATAACAAGGCATGTGAGAATAATTCTAAAGCTAAGAATGCAATTCTAGATGGATTGACAAACACTAAATTTGTTAAAGTGATGCACTGTAAGTCTACTTAGGATATTTGGAAAAAGCTTCATAACATTTATGAAGGTGATGATAAGGTGAATGAAGATAATCTACAGATCTACAAAGGCAAGTTTGAAAGTCTAAAGATGAAGGAAGAACAAAATATTGCTAACTATATAATCTGAGTGGATGAAATCATCAATGCTATTAGAGGACTTGGTGAAGAAATTAAATACTCAGTGATTGTGAAGAAGGTCCTATGATCCCTTCCCAAAATGTACAATTCAAAAGTTTCTACCATTGAAGATCCTAGAGATCTGGATAAATTTACAATGGATGAATTATATGGATCTCTTATTGCTTATGAAATGAGGAATGTGAGTAAGGAGATATCTAAGAGGAAACTACTTTTAAAGCATCTATGAAACAAAATAATAATGCATCTAAGCCAAGTGATGGGTCAGATAATGAGGAAGCCAACTTTGTGAGAAACGTGAAGAAGGGTTGTTGCAAGTAAAAAGGTAAGTTACCTTTCAAATGCTTTAATTGTGATAAAATTGGTCATTTTGTTGCTAAGTGTCCTCAAGCTAAAAGTGAAAGTAGCAATGAGGAAGGAGAGCATAACATAAACAAAGATGAAAAACATTATTAACATAAAAAGAGCCACAAGAATACATGAAAAGAGAAGCTTTCACAAACATAAGAAAAACCTGTATTCAAAAGAGGAAAGCAACTCATCAAATGAGAGTGTTGAAATTGACTCAAACGGTGACAGAGAAGAAACTCAGTTCATGGAAATAGAAACAAGGAGTGTTGTTTTGGAAAATGAAGACAACAATGTAGAAGATAATGCTGATGAAGAAGGCATGGCATTCATTGATGAAGAAGAATGTGAAGTTGATCCTAAAGATGCACTTATTTCTACTCTTGTGGACTTGAGATTAGTAAGGAAAGATAACAAAGAACAAAAGGCAAAGATCAAAGAATCAGAGGAAATGATTTTTATCTTGAAGATCCAAATTGAAGGGGGGAAAAGGATTGTAGACATCATGAATAGTAACCTCAAAGCCAAATCAAATGAGTGTTTAAAAATTGAAGAAGAAATTGTTTCACTGAGAAAGGAAGTTGACAAAGTAAATGCTTAGTTGAATAAGAATATCAAGTTTGGAAAGAGCTATAAAATTCTAGATGATATAATAAATATTTAGAGACCTCTATTCATAAAGTCAAGCTTGGTCTATGACGAAGAAGTCACACAATCTTCTGCTCCTACAAAGAAGATTGACCCAAAGAAGACAATGCTAAATGAAGAAATCCCAATGGAAAAAGAGAGTAGGAAAATTGAAGAAGTTAATTTCATCCTTATCATCTCTCAAAGAAGAAAATTTAGAAGATCAATTCCTACAAGACAATCATTCATGGACATGTTTAATTATGCTTTCTCTAGTTACTATTTCATTTGCAATCAGTATAGTCACAAAGCAATTGAGTGAAAATCTAGGATGAAGAGAAGTAGATTTGTTAGTAGAAATACTTTCTCTCCATTAGTTGACTACAACATACTATATTATATATGCAACAACTTTGGGCACATAGCAAGGTACTACATAAGTGGAATGGCTAAATCAGAAATTCAAAAAATTTACATCAACAAAGATAATGACATTCCTGTAGATCAGAAGATAGATTGGAAGAAGGAGTGGAAAGTCAAGAAGACCAATCATGAAGATGAAAATTCAATCATTGTCCAAACTACGTTTCATGCACAAGGGAAAGAAAATCTTTGAGTTATAGACAACAAATGCTAAAGTCACATAACATGAGACAAGAGCAAGTTTATCAGTTTTGTAAAGTGGAATGGTGGATCAGTCAGGTTTGGAGATAATATTATTGCAAGAATATGTGGTAAAGGAACAATAAGTATTGATGTAAAGAATAGGACATAAGATGTCTTATATGTAGGTCTCAAGCATAGTCTTCTCAATGTAAGTTAGATGTGCAATAAAGGATATGATCTTATCTTCCATGCACAAGGCTGTGAAATCAAAAAAGCAAGTACTGGTGAATTGGTGGCAGAAGCGTGTAGGACAGAGAATAACTTGTACAACCTCAGCGAAGTCAAGGGAAGAAACTACCTTCTAGAAAAAACAAATGAAAGCTAGTTGTGGCATAAGAGGATGGGGCACATCAACTTTGACAGTCTTGTGAAGATCAGCTCTAAAGATTGCCAAGACTTCAAGCACCTTTTGTAAAGAATATCAAATTGAGAAGCAAACAAGCACCAAGTTCAAGACCAAGGAGTACTATTCTACTGAGATGTTGGAGCTGATTCATATAGACTTATGCAGTACTACCAAAATGAGAAGTTTGTTGGAGTACTTAGTAACACTGAGAGGAGGGGGGGTGAATCAATGTTATAGGAAATAATGCAAATTTTCACACTTTATTATAGATTTGAACATTAGAGATGAATGCTTATTATTGTATGAACCAGTGTGATAAAGAGATAAGTAATCATGTACTATCAACTTATAAATCAAATAGCAAATAATAGAAATAACAATATGAAATAGAGGACTGATAACATAACATAGAGATTTTTAGGAGTGTAAAACCTCTAGGGTAGAAAACCACTCAGTAAAATTGCCTCACTGGCTTATGTAATAAACTTGCCTCACTGGCTACAATCATTACCTCACTAGATTTTAAACATAGCCTCACTGGCTTATCTCAACCATTACAATGAATAATATGATCAATTACAGAGGGACACTCTATTTCACTGAACCTCAATAACTCTGGTATAATATCAAAAACAATGTTTTTTTCCTAGTCATCTGCTTTCAACATTACATAAGATATATATCCAATCATTTACATAGTACAAAGCCTTTTCTTCTCTCAATAGACAGTTTGAAAAAATAACTATATATAAGCAACTATCTCAAACTGTTTCCAACTGCCCAAATTATTTTAAGATCTAGTGTAGTCACGGTAGGAGGGTTCACAAAATGAATTATCCAGACCGTACATCAAGAGTAAACACAATGGAAACAACTCAAGGAAATGAAACAAATGCATATTCAGTCATTTAGTATATCATAAAATTCAAATACAATCTGGCCGGCAACATACAAGCTTACAATTGGGGATCACAGGCTTGATTACATACTTGCGCAAGATAAGGCTTTGAAGCTCTTTCACACAAAATATAGACTATAGAATATGAATGGATTACTAACTACTTTTCTAAGGATCTATTACATCTTTTTATATCATTTTCAGACCAATAGATTTCTCCACGTCAGCCAAGGAAGGTCACAAACTCCAATGAAGAGTTGTAACGTGTTCATAGATAGGTCGGGCCTATATGCACATAACACTTCCTCAAATGAATGGAACAACATACGGACCCATGGGGAAGGTTGACCATGAACTAAAAGATGTTGAATGATGTGTCATTGAGATCTACAAGTCAAGGAATGATCTACAAGCCTTCTCCTTCAGCTAGTTATCAAGAATTGTTAGAATGCTCTGCTCTGAGAAAATGGTCAACTTCGGATAGCGATAACTTTCTGGTAACTAATTCAAATGCTCTAAATTCTTTATATGATGTAAATGAATGAATGTAGATGCTAAGTCCATATCTGCAAGATGTGAAATGCCAAAACTGGACCACAAGTTGGAAGATGCTACTGACTAAACTACCTGAACTAAACTAGGAAAATGAAAGAACTAAAATGCAAACAAATTGAAATGCAAATGTTTTTGGTTAATGCAAGATTACTCTTGAACCAAGGATGATCCTGCATCAGACATCCAGGGTTATTGAAAAAGTGAGTCCCTCACTTTGATGGGACTAGGGGAGAACCAAGACAATCCACCTTAGCTTGAGAAATCCAAGATGAGTCTTCTTTCGGTCTGCCATTCCACTTCACAAGATATTCTTTGTATTTTCTGCCTCTAGTGATGCATCCAAATCTACTATCCAAAATGTCTGTAATCTGTTCTAGTGCTTGTTGTGGTAACTGCTTCTTTAGGTCTTCTTCCATGCTGTTACTGAGCTCTACTTCATGACACTGATACATATCTGCAATGTTGAAAATAGGTGAAATACCCAATGTCTTCGGTAATTCCACTTCATATGCATTTCCTGAATCAAATTTTATGAGTATCCTACAAGCTCCAAACTTCTTCATCTTAATCTTGTTATAAGTCCCAACTAGAAATCTTTCTCTTCTCAAGTACACCATCACTTCATTTCCCACTTCAAATTCTTTATGTCTTCTCTTCTTATCTACTTTCTCTTTATACTTACTGTTCATGTCCTCCAAATGCTTCTTCACCTGTTTATGCACTGTCTTCATATGATCTGGAAATTCTTCTACTTCTACACTCCTCTTTTCTTCTGTACTGATGTCTCTCAACTCTACAACTCCTCTAGGATTCACTCTGGTAACAATCTCAAAAGGTTTTCTTTCGGTACTCCTATTTACTGAATTATTGTATGCAAACTTTGCTTGTGAAAGAATCAAATCCCAACTTCCCGTCTTCTCTCCAACCAAACATCTCAACAAGTTTCCCAAACTCCTATTCACTACCTCTGTTTGTGCATCTGTTCGTGGATTAAAAGTAGAACTGAACTTCAAATCTATCTTCATCTTCTTCCAAAGTGTCTTCCAAAAGTATCCAACAAACTTTGTATCTCTGTCTGAAACTATACTCTTAGGTAATCCATGCAATCTCACAATCTCTTTGAAAAATAGGTCAGCCACATGTACTGCATCAGTTGTCTTCTTACAAGGTATGAAATGAGCCATCTTTGAAAATCTGTCAACCACTACAAATATTGAATCATATCCCCTCTGTGTCTTAGGCAATCCCATTACAAAATCCATGCTTATGTCTTCCCAAGGTCTCTCCGGTACTGTCAAAGGTTTACACAATCCAATGTTTTGACTACTCCCTTTTGCAGCTTGACAGACTCTATAACTCTGCACAAATCTCCTAGCATCCTTATATATCTGAGGCCAAAATAGTTTTCACTCACCAAGGCCACTGTCTTATCAATGCCAAAATGTCCTGCCAATCCACCACTATGCTTCACCTTAATGAAATTATCTCTCATTGAACTTTGGATTATGCACAACTGACTTCCTTTGAACAACATATCTTCTTGAATGAAATAGTCTAACCACTTACTCTTATCTATCACAATAGGTTCCTTACATGCTTTCCAAGGTTCGGCAAAATCAGTATCTCCCTCATACATATTTTTCAATTCATCAAAACCCAACACTTCAACTCTCATCTATATCAAGAAGTTCCTTCTACTCAATGCATCAGTAACTTTATTTGATTTACCACTCCTATGCTTCAACACAAAAGTATAACTCTGCATGAACTCTACCCATGTCATATGTCTCTAATCCAACTTACCTTGACTGTTCAAATATTGCAAAGCTTGATGATCTATATACAACACAAACTCCTTAGGCAACAAGTAATGTCTCCACTTCTTCAAGGCTTGAATTATGGTATAGAATTCTTGATCATAAATTGAATATATTTTCCTTGCATCATTGAACTTTTCACTAAACTATGCTACAAGTCTACCTTCTTGACTTAATACTACTCCTATTGTGTTTCCACTAGCATCACAATCAACTTGAAATACCTTATTAAAATCTGGTAATGCCAAAATAGGTTGTTCTATCACTTTCTACTTCAACAACTCAAAATTTTTATCTGCTCCTGATGTCCACTTGAAATCTTTTTTGTCACCTGTCATTGTCTCTATCATAGGGTTACAAACTGAATTTAAATTTCTGATGAACTTCTAGTAGAAACTAGCCAATCCATGAAATGATCTAACCTCTCCAATGCTCTTCGGTGTAGGCCATTCAACAATTGCTCTCACTTTTTGAGGGTCCATTTTCAATCCTTCCGCAGAAATCACAAATCCCAAATATACCAACTATTCCTTAATGAAACTACACTTCTTGATGTTTATTAGCAATTTCTCTTCTCTCCATCTCTGTAAAACTTGTCCAATATGCCACAAATGTTCTTCTTTTGTCTTACTGAAAATTAGAATATCATCCAAGTATACAATCACAAACTTACCCAAGAATTTCTTCAAGACTTCATTCATCAATCTCATGAAAGTACTCGGTGCATTTGTCAATCCAAAAGGCATCACTAACCACTCATACAATCCTTCATTTGTCTTAAAAGCAGTGTTCCATTCATCTCCTTCTCTAATTCTAATATGATGGTATCCACTCTTCAAATCTATCTTTATGAAATATCTTGCTTCACTCAAACAATCCATGATATCATCCATCCTAGGTAAAGGAAATCTATACTTAACTGTGATTTTGTTTATTGCTCTGGAATCAATACACATTCTCCATTCTCCATCCTTCTTTGGTGCTAGCACTGTAGGTACTACACAAGGACTCAAACTTTCTCTGATCAAACCTTTCCTCAACAATTCTTGTATCTGTCGATTCAATTCTTCATTCTCTGCCAATGTCATTCTATGTGCTACTTTGTTAGGCAAACTTACTCCTGGTATAAGATCCATGTGATGACTATTACTCCTTATAGGTGGTAATCCTTCAGGTACATTATCTGATATGATGTCTTCATAATCTGTCAGCAACTCTCTTATCTCCTCCTATTCATTTTCTTTCTTCACCTCTTCAGGCTTCTTAGGAATCAAGGCATAATACAAACTTTCCTATTTCAAACCATCCAAAAATTTCCTTCCATCTACCAAATAGATTCTAGCATTCCCACATACCACATCTTTAGGATCATCTTCCAAATAAATCAAAGTAATCCTTTTCCCATTTGTTGTTATAGTGTATGTATTCTTTCTCCCATCATGTATATCTTTTCTATCATATTGCCAAGGTCTACCCAACAAGATATGACAAACATCCATAGGCATAATATCACACAAGACTTAATCATGATAAGATCTAATATGAAATTTTACCAAACATTGTTCACTCACCAATACCTTATGATCATCTTGAATCCATGCTATCTGATAGGGCTTAGGGTGTTTCAATATTTCCAACTTTAGCTTAGTCACCATCTCCTCTGAATCTAAGTTATCTAAACTACCACTATCAATTACAACTTTACAACACTTACCTCCAGATTTGCATCTAGTTATGAACAGGCTTTTCCTCTGTGATGGTTCCTCATTTGTCTCTACTTGAAATAGTGCTCTCCTCATCACCAATGATTCTCCCTTCTCAGGTTTACCAACAGAACTAGGTGATCCAACAGGTTCTTCTTCAACATAGGCTGCTCTTCCACCGTTCTCTACCTTCTTTCTTGTACTACCCTGATTACATTCAAATGCTCTATGTCCTTCACCTCCACACTTGAAACAAGTACCTCTAAATGTCCTCTTATCAAATCTTGTTCCTTCTCTTATGTATCCTTCATTTAGATATGCACTAGGGTTTCTTCTCTGGTAAAAATTTCTGTCATTCCTCTGATAAGCATTGTTATCTTTGTCATCCTTTCTAACTGGGTTGTCTAACTTGTTTTGCTCCACAAATGATCTATGATATCCAAAAAATGTTTTACCTCTTTGAAATTTACCTCCTCTACCTCTCTGTCTCTGATCATGTCTCTTATTCATCTTCTCTTCAACTTTCAGGGCAAACTGATATGCTTCTTCCAAAGATGTCATCCTTACTAAGATTAGTTCTTCTTGAATGTTCAATCTTAGTCCATTGATGTATCTAGCCACTTTCTCTTTTCTTTCTTCACTATATCCTATCCTTATGATCGTCCTATGAAATTCTTCAGTGTACTCCACAAATTTCTCCTTTATCTCAAGTTTTGCAATCATTTCAACAATTCCAACTCATAGTCAGCGGGTATAAATTGATTCTTCAACTTTGTCACCATCAGGTCCCACTTTGTAATCTTTTATTTTCCTCTTCTATTTATTTCCAACTAAATTTCTTTCCACCATATAGCAACATGTCCTTTCAACTTTGTCTTTGCAAATTTCACCTTCTCCAGATCTTCAATTTCCTTATATTCAAAATATTCTTCCATATCATTTATCCAGTCAATCAATTCTTCAGGATTTAGATTACCAGTATAGTTTGGCACATCAAATCTAGGTCTTTTTTTAATCTTTGAAATAGCTCGTAACATCTTTATCTGATCTGACTCTTCTTCTTCATGACCTTCTAGGGTTTCACCAATTTGTTCAGTAGATTGAAATTCTTCCTCATTATCACTTTCAACATTAGGTCTAGGTGTTAATCCTCTTTGCCTATGTTCCTCAACAACATCTAACTGAATTCACATTGTTCTCATCAATTCCATCATCTCATCCATTCTATTAGCCATTGTACCAACAAAAGGAACTCTTCACGGTAGCATCTTCCTAGGATCAAGTACAAACTACCTCAGGCTTAGCGATCAGGCTACAAACAACAACTACCTCTCAATCTTCAATTGGTTGTGCACAAGTAACTTGTCTTAGATCGACAATCTATTCACAATAAGATCTTATGGAATCCCCTTCACCAATTCACTCGAAAGAATCAAACTTTCACTCGGATACCACTTGGTGCAATCATGGTAGGAGGGTTCACAGAATGAACTATCTGGACTGTGCAGGAAGAGTAAACACAATGAAAGAAACTCAAGGAAATGGAACAAATGCAAATTCAATCATTCAGTATATCATAGAATTCAAATACAATCTGGTTGACAACATGCAAGCTTACAATTAGGGCTCACATGCCTGATTACATACTTGCACAAGATAAGGCTTTAAAGCTCTTTCTCACAAAATCTAGACTATACAATACAAATCAATTGGTAACTACTTTACTAAGGATCTATTACATCTTTATATATCATTTCCAGACCAATAGATTCCTTTGTGTCAACCAAGGAAGGTCACAAACTTGAATGAAGAGCTGTAACATGTTCATAGATAGGTCAGGCCTAAATGCATAGAACACTTCCTTAAATGAATGGAACAATGTGTGGACCCTTGGGGAAGTTTGGCCATGAACCAAAGGATGTTGAATGATGTGTCATTGAGATCCACAAGTCAAGGAATGATCTGCAAGCCTTCTCCTTCAGCTGGTTATCAGGAACTGTTATACTACTCTTCTCTGAGAAAACAGTCAACTTCTTATAGTGATAACTTTCCGATAACTAATCCAAAAGATTTGAATTCTTGATATGATGTAGATGCTAAGTCCAAATGTGCAAGATGTGAAATGCCAAAACTGGACCACAAGCTGGAAGATGCTATTGACTGAACTACCTGAACTGAACTAGGAAAATGAAAGAACTAAAATGCAAACAAACTGAAATGTAAATGTTTTTGGTTGATGCAAGATTACTCTTGAACTAGGGATGCTCCTAGATTAAGATCATGGTTAGACAGACCAATGATAACCATATAAATTCTTTTTAAGTGTTCTAATTTTAACCATGTTCAAATTGTATGTTAAGTTAAGAAAAACTTTGTCAAATAAATCCAAACCAATAACACCCTAATAATAGGTTGTTCTTAAAAAATCCACAGAGTTAATATACCCGACAGGCAAATAATCAACTAAATAAACCCCCTTTCTTTCTTTTTTCCAAACTATATTCAAACATCATAGAATCATAGTCTAAGTATAGGATTAAACCGAACATTATGATTGTTGTTTACAAACTACCATTACCTATTTCAAACCCTAGATAAAATTATGACCACTGGTCCTTCAAACTATCCAAAACTATGTTTACATTTGTTTGCCTTAAATATATTTGCATTACCTTTCCATTCTAAAAGAAATAAATATAGGCTAATGCAGGAAAGAAACCATAATCTGAAAAACAAAAATGAAGCCACCTATTTTGATCATGCTTTGAAAACCTTAGATAACTGATTTGATGTCAGCACTGTCATGTCATACACCAGATAGCTCAAGAATTCCATGGATTGTGACTCATGATTTACCATTGTTATCACCAAGTTGTCAAAGATTCAGTCAAGAATGAACAAGCTCTACTCTTTGATAACTTGCACTGTCAAATCCTCAAGATGCCCTTCAAAATATGTAGAGATACCCACTGTATCAACCACACAATCTCATGATTATCATTGACACATAAAACCTTAGCTCAAAGCTTCATATAAAAAACATAACTATGCATAATGATCAACACAAAGTCTTTTTGCTTGAGTATAGATTGTGTGACTGATGCCCTCAGTGAGCCCTAAAAGGGCCAGTCAAACATAACAAAGAAACATATTTAAAACCTGTTCCCACCGATGACGACTTGCCTAGTAGGTAAACAACTTAACATGCCCAATGTGAATGCTTTTGCAAAGTATTATATTCACTAAGAAATTCAATATGACCTCATATAATATACAAATCATGTTGAACAGTTTAATACATGTCTTTCAATGCAAGATATTATGAACCCCTTATAACAATACAACAAATATCCTTCTTTTATATGCATGGTCTTCATGTGATAAAAAGTGTGCCTGTGTATGCCTTTATAACCCCTCTAATGCAAATGTAAACAAAGTTCATGCCAACCAAAACTTGTGCCTCATTTTAACTATGTCATAAGACAAACTGTCACAAGAATCCATGTGCCAAGTAAAAACATCAGGAGATATGTAAACTATCAACTTGTGATGTCATACCATCAATACATCCATCAGGAAAAATTGAAATTTATGTCATAGACACGGGAAAGTGACAAAGTATACCATAACAAACATCATGATATGAGCTCACAACTGAAGTAAGTGATACCATGTTGCCAGTATCATGTCAACTATGGTGATATCAAAATGAAATAGTATAGTGACTATAGCAGCTGAGATGAGCCTCAAATGCATATCAAATATCATAGATGTCTATACTTACAATACATGGCTGCCAGTATATATAAATACAATGATATCCAACTATCATCATCCCATATGAAGCACAAATGATCATCATACCAAGAGAGCATGTGACCATTGTATATCAATCATCATAGAGTTGTCATAGAACATGCATGACTATGAGCATGCTATCAACAACCACATGAGATAAATCAACTGTATAGGGATGACCATTAACAACAGCTATCATAAAGAGTATTTAGAGGATCATGAGAAGCATGACTATAATAACATGAGAGGTCTCATACCATCAATACTGCATAAACAACGTGTGCCAGCTACATGATGTCATAGTCATATATCAACTATACCACAATATACCAAGTTATGGATTGGTCATCAGGGCAACAAACTCAACTGTCTTGTATAGCATGTGCCATACCATTACCATTAGCATGATGCAAGAACCAATAACCTCTATCAACATTACAAGCTAGATACCAACAGCTTGTAGAGAATAGTAAATGCCACAACTAACACCAACACGTTTGATTCTCTTCAAGTGAACAAAATTATAAGCATAATAAAGATCATCATCAAGTATAAGCATAAAAGAACATCACATCATCAAGAATATGAGTTCATGCATCAAATGCTAAACCATATGAATGCCAAATGCCAATGTGTCACTGTGCCAAGTGGTACAATACAAGTTGTGTGTTTGTCATTAATGGACAACAACTAAGGGGCATCCAACAAACTACCCCTTTGTCCATGATGGCAAAAACACAACTTCTCTCCCCCTTTTTTGTCATCAAGACAAAGGAAGAAAGAAAAATTGTCAATGCCTCCAGGAGATAACATAAATTAGAGATCAACAAATGCCTGAAATGAGAAACAGAATCACAAAATATAAAACATACCAAACATACCATGACTGTCCCATGAAGGAGAACTATCTAGAGAATCTAAAATAGAAACTGCATTGTCAGCACCATCAGTGACATAGAAAGAATCATATACAAAGTAAGGACAACAACTGAATATGCTAATAGAAGAACACTATCATCACTATCAATGATCAAACCCCAAAAGAATAGCCGATACATCACTGAGCAAAAACAAAACACTGAACTAGTTGTCATAAAATAGTCAGCATAATCATTGACATGTAATATATTGTCAAACATAAAAGATACTGTCATCCAGAGAAGATAGGACTATCCTATCATTGACTTAACTCTGCTATCATAAATCTCCTATACTCAACAATTCACACTGTGATAAACAAACATTTGTTCCTTATATACTACTTTTACTATCTCAATCAACTGTCTTGTCAAGAAAATAATGACAAACTACACTTTCACTTGTTAGTGTCATATAAAAGTAGATTGTGAAGACTCTTGTCATAAAGACAATCTGATACTTATTATTATCTATTATTCTTGATCATGAAATGTTCTTACACAATACAATGATACACTCTTACTCCCACTGAAACTATGATGAATTTCTTGAAAAAATGATGTAGCAGGGATACTATTACACTACCACAAATATTGTCCACTATACTATCAGAATGAAAAGAGATATGATATGCATGACAACCTCAACACTTGCAAAAAAGTGAATCTCTTCAACTTATAATCAATGCCCACACATCAACTCAACTTCAAGCATTGTTAGAGCATCAAGCCTGTTAATTACACCAAAAAGAGCCAACCACAAAAATAGTAATGTTGCCTCAAACATCATTGTTGATCAGAGTTAAAAGATAGCAGAGTATGATACTACTACCCATAAGAAGTAATATATTCTTCTCTATTTCAAAATGAAAGATCTATCAAGCATGAATTGCTGTCACCTTGTCTCGATGGGACTCAAGTGATAAAGTTCTTAAGAGACTTTGAAGTTCCCTCTACACATTGCATATATATAGATGTCATACCCTGTACATGAATTACTGTATAAGTAGGAATTATTGTGAACTAATGACATCTTCTTGTCATTTTACCTCAATATATACCTGATAGTAGTCATCATCAGAAAAGGATTGAAGAATAAAATCTTCATCAAGAACATCTAACCTTGATGTAGGAAGCAACTCAAACAACAACAATCATCAATAGCAACTGGAGCAATCATTATGACATCTGATGAAAATAATATAATATCTTCTTTAAGCAACACTGAAATATACCTTAACATGATGGAATCTACTCAATCACCTTGTAATCACAAAAATTTGATCACAACACCATTTCACAAGCCTACTCCTTCACAACCATTAAAAAATGACAAAGAATAGTTTAATAAATAGGACTGAGATCAAAAGTATTGAACCACTATCAAAATCATAGAAGTATAAGCACACAAGGATGTCCTTTCACCCTTTTGAACAATTAACTAATCATGTAGCATATGCACACTAAAAGACATATCAAGCATACCAACATGAAGATCTCAAAACAACAACTACCATGTCCTGAAGAAATAGTATCAAGCATCATCTTCAAATTATCTTACAAGATCATACTCTTGCAAATGAGAAAGATGAAATGAATATGTACTGTACCTTGGATTATCTACTGAAACCCATAAAATAATAGACACAAAACTTCTTTTGACAACATATCATGCTAACACCAACTTCTCTTTGTATAACAACAAACCTACAAATTCCTTGGGAATGAAAGATAAACAATAAGCATCTACCCTTGACTTCAAGCCAGTTCTCATGTGAAGGATAATGTCTTATGTGTAACATGCATGGGTTTTGATTTTTCATCTCTTGGTTTTTTTCTTCTCCAAACTAGTATAGGATATTTATTTTCCTTGCCCAAGGCATTCACTTGCTTTTGCTTAAACATATAGCCACCAGTCAATTTTATCCTTCTTTTACACCATTGAGCTTTATGCCCAAAACTATTGCATCTATAACACAACCTATTATAGTTTTGATCAAGAGGAGAATAGTTTCTTCTAGAGATATACCTTGCATGCATCGAACAGTTTCTTGCAAAATTGCCAACTTTATTACAGATATAACAAACATTATTATAATTTTGATTTGACCAACTATAAGAACTTTTCTCTTTATTCCACCCAAAACTATTTATTTTACAATCTCTAGCCCTATGACCATAAGCATTACATGCATAGAAATAACCATGGAATTGAGAGTAATTGTACCTAATAGATTGAGGTCTTAAAGACTCATTAGCAACATTAACTTTAGTTTTCTTCTTAGCTTCAACTTCAGGTGCAACAAAATGAAAGGTCAGGTCCATCCTCTTCCTAGGACCATTTCTTGTCTTGGAACATTCTCCTTTCTCATAACCCAAGCCAGTAGTGTCTCTGTAATACCTTTTCTTGCTCAACATGTCATTTAGATAATCAGTAGTCTTTTCAAATTGAATATTCTTTTGCAATTTTGAAGATGCTTCTTCTAAATCCTTTCTCAAGGGGACTATTTATTTCTCTAACTTCAGACATTCTATTCTTTTTACTTCAAGATCATAATTTGTTACATCTATTATACTTTTGGCTTCCTCTATTTTAGTCTTTAGGCTAACAGTTAGCTTATTTGAATCTTCAACTTGACCTCTTAAATCTACAATCAAGTTTCTTGCCTCTTTAAGTTCTAAAGAGACTTTTGCAAGGTCAGAAAGTACCTTTTTGTTGAAGTCTTCTTGTTGTTGAAGTTCATTTTCTAATATTTGGTTTTCTTTTTCAAGATACTTCTTTATTTCTAGAGCACATAAAAGTTCTCTTTCAATATCAACTTCACATTCATTTTCATCGAACTCCTATCCATCTTCATCTACAAAGAAATCTCCTTCTGCATCATAATATTCAACTACAAAATCATCAAGTTCTTGTCTACTAACATTCACATTGTCAAGACTCTTAACTGTAGGACTAATTTCTTTATGACATTTTGTATCTACATTTATAGTAGACTAATGTAACAACTCATTGGTGGACTTAACTGAGGCTTACTTTTTAATTTGTTGATCAGTATTTTTCTTTTCTTTATTTGAGGCCTTATTCATATTCCTTTTACCCTTTGTACTCCACTTTCAAGGAACACTTAAGTTAGTTAGACTTCTTGCAAGGGCCTGGCTTTGATACCACTTGTTGGTGTACTTGGTAACACTGAGAGGGTGGGGGTGAATCAGTGTTATAGGAAACAATGCAAATTTTCATACTTTATTATAGATTTGAAAATCAAACATGAATGCTTATTATTGTATGAACCAGTGTGTTAAAGAGATAAGCAATCATGTACTATCAACTTATAAATCAAAAAGCAAATAACAGAAATAACAATATGAAATAGAGGATAGATAATATAACATAGAGATTTTTAGGAGTTGAAACCCTCTAGGTTAGAAAACCACCCAGTAAAAGTGCCTCACTGGATTATGTAATAAACTTGTCTCACTAGCTACAATCATTGCCTCGCTAGCTTTTCAACATTGCCTCACTAGATTATCTCAACCATTACAATGAATACTATGATCAACTATAGAGGGACACTATGTTTCACTAAAGCTCAATAACTCTAGTATAATATAAAAAACAATGCTTTTCCCAGTCATTTGCTTTCAACATTACATCAAATATATATCTAATCATTTACATAGTACAAAACCTTTTCTTCTCTCAACAGAAAGTTTGAAAAAATAACTGTATACAAGCAACTGACTCAAATAGTTTCCAACTGCCTAGATTATTTCAAGATCATGGTTGGACAGACAAATGATAACCATATAAATTCTTTTAAGTGTTCTAATTTTAGCCATGTTCAAACTATATGTTAAGTTATGGAAAACTTTGTCAAATAAATTCAAACCGACAACACCCTAATAATGTGTTGTTCTTCAAAAACCCACAGATTTAATATACCCGATAGGCAAATAATCAACTGAATAAACACCCTTTCTTTTTATTTTCAAAACTATATTCAAACATCATATAATCACAGTCTAAGCAGAGGATTAAACACAACATTATGATTGTCATTTACAAATTGCCATTACCCATTTCAAATGCTAGATAAAATTGTGACCACTAGTCCTTCAAACTACCACAAACTATGTTTGCATTTGTTTGCCTCAAATATATTTGCATTAGCTTTCCATTCTAAAATAAATAAATATAGACTAATGCAAGGAAAAAACCATAATCAGAAAAACAAAAATGAAGCCACCTATTTTGGTCATGCTTTGAAAGCCTTAGATAACTGATTTGCTTCCACAGTCAGCACTGTCATGTCATACACTAGATAGCTCAAGAATTTCATGGATTGTGACTCATGATTTACCATCATTATCACTGAGTTGTCAAAGATTCGGTTAAGAATTAACAAGGTCAACTCCTTGATAACCTGCACTGTCAAATCCTCAAGACCCCCTTAAAAATATACAGAGATACCCACTGTATCAACCACAAAATCTCATGATTATCATTGACACATAAAACCTTAGCTTAAAGCTTCATATCACAAAGTTAAATATGCATAATGATCAACACAAAGTCTTTTTGCCTGAGTATAGCTTGTGTGACCGATGCCCTCGATGAGCCCTAAAAGGGCCAGTCAAACATAACAAAGAAACATCTTTGAGACCTATTCCTATTGATGATGGTTTTGATGCAATCATAACAATTAGTTAAAATTCACATAAAATGAACCAAAACTTACTTGAAAGATATGAAGGAATCAGTTAAGATTCACTTAATCCCAAGTTTAATATGGTCAGGTCTTGACCTATTGGGCAAATTTAGTTGGTCGATGTGAAGCTGTAATGTACAAGGGGCCTTACGTGATTTAGGGTTTCTTGTTGGTTAACTGCACTCAAACTTATGCAAAAAGATCATAAATATCAGCAAGTTGTTCATTCCTTTTGCATAAAAAATGTTACTGTGCTGCAAAGCCTTAAATGGTTTTCTTGAATTATTATAGCTTTCTCTTCTTAAATATTATGAAAACTGTCTACTTTCAACTTATGCGTGTTTCTTTCAAATATAAGACAATTTCCTTTAAATTTCTACGTTTTCAGCTAAGTATTTTTAGATGGGTTGGGAAAAGTTAGAAAGATCTAATCTAAACTTCATTCATTCTACCAAAGGATCTAATTATTCTGTTATGCACTTTATAAATCTGTTGTTCTCAAAATCAGCTACGCTCATTTTTGTAGACAACTTCCAGTAATTTTGACCGCTTCTGCAAGTCAAATCAAAACTTCCAAAATACATGCAAAAGCGGCCAAATTACCCGCTCAAACACATTTTCTTGATTTTTCCTAACACTAGAACATTCATTTTCCAAAACCAAAAACCCGCTTTCACCCTCGCCTTGATTTGCGCACTCAAGCCCTTTAAACACATGCTTTCCCGTCCATGATCGTCAAAACGCAGTTGACCCAGTTTATCCAATTTTTCCCCTAACTGCGAGATCATGACCTTTTGCAGTTCTCAATCAGCGTTCGTGGTGTTCAAATTCATAGTTTTCTCTAGGGCTCATGTCAGAATCATCTCCGTCAAAGTCCAGAGCCATGAAGTACAAGTACCAGGGTGTCTTTCCGGTAACGACAGTGTAGTCAAATGTTGATGAAATCAGAGACACAGAAATTGGGTACGTAGATATGGCTGAATTCGTAGATAGAACTAAACAAGCAAATCCCTCCAAGCATATGCAGAAAATCATTGACAGTAGTATTCATTTGGTTGCATCATTTCCAGTCAGTGCAGATAATCCTGAATTTGTTCTACAAGTGGCCAACCACTACAATAGAGACACTAGAGCTGTGACGGACTCACAGGGAAATGTTATCATGAGATTGGATGCAGAATTCATGGACAAAATCTTCATGTGTCCACCAATTGAAAATGTCAGGCAGATTGATTTTGCTCAGGGTCAACAAGACTATGACAATGACTTGGAATCTGCTAGAAGGCACATAAACAGCAAATGGTTGAAGATTCCTAGGGCAACTTTGACCATATGGCCAAAAGACCTTCACAGGAGTGATTTTGTGGAGGAAGTGTGTGATTTGATTACTCTTTTGAGTCGCATCAGAGGACTCCCTTTTGCTTCCAAATTCCAGGATTGGATGTACACTTACATCAAGGTGATTCTACGGGGTAATCAGAAGATATTCTGGGGTGAACAGATCAGCAATGCTCTGCACGAGCAACAGATAAGGGTCAATACTACCTTGAAATTTTACATGACCTCTTATCTTGTCTATGCTGCTGCAAGCATGAGGAACTTTCCAGGTTTAACCCAAGTAGGGGACAGGAGGTTGGTCCCAGTATATGAATACTACCCCCAAATCACTCTGAAGGGGTCAATTCATCATTTCAGAAGAGTCAATGATGCATTCTTCTCAATTTTCATGTGCTTGTGGGATGGTGAATTGGTTCAAAAAAGAGTTTCTAATGAAGCATGGTAGGTTGTAAATTCTTTTGGTTGTTTGTTCTTGCAATTTCCCACTTTCACTTATCTTCGGGTAGGATACTATCCTGGTTACCCTTACATGCTACCACGGTATCCCAGTGATCGCATTATTCTTATGGAGCTTTGTAGAAAACTTATTGTGGTACACAACAAACAGATGGAGCTTAAGAGGTCAGGGATAAAGTTTCCCATTGAAATGGGGAGGTACTCAGTTCAGTTTGCCAACAAAGCAAAGATAATCGACTCTGAATTGCAGTTGGTCACCATGAAGACCTACAAGAAAAGAAATCATTTTGACTTCAGAAGGGTTCAAGATAAAATCAAGAGGAAGTCAAATTTTCATGAGCCAATGGTCGAAGACATATGGGTAGATCTCAGGACCCAAAATGAGATCAAAAAATTGGATTTCTGTAGGCTTCATCTGAGCCAAATTGAAGAACTAGGACTAGCTGATATTCCAGATGGAATGGAGGATGATGGGGATGTCCTAGATCATAAATACAAGGTAGAGAATGTTGAGGCTTCACCTCTCCCAAAGGTGAAATGGTCAGTCAAGGAGGAGACATCTATCAGAAAAAGATTCCAACCAATACTGGCAAACACCAATCTGTGGTTGGAAAGTAAGTGAATTAAGTTGAAAGAGTTCCTTACAGGGTCTAAAGAAGGAACACAAGAGCAAGCAGGTGAGAAGGTGGAAAACCGAACTAAGAATAGGAGTGATACTCCTTCCTCCTCCAAGGTACACAAACCAAAGATCAAATTTGTATCCAAGGGAGGAAAGAAGGAAACCACAGAGGCTGCTGATGCCACTAAGTCAGATGTTGAAGACATCAATGATGATCAGATGGAAATTGAAGATGTTGAGACAGAAGAACAAAATGTTCAAAGGTCTAAGACAAAGGTATCTAATGAAGCTGAACAAGGTGAAGATGAAGATACAGAGGTACAGCGACTTGATGGTTCCCCGCAGACTCCTGTGAAAGACATTCCTTCCAAGATACAAGTTCTTACACCTCCTCCTCATGTTCCATTTTCTGACAGTTTGCCAACAATTTCAAATGTTCCTCTTTCTCCAATTTTTGTTGTTTCTTCTAACAATACTCCTCAATCCATGAGGGCTAGTCTTGGAACTGTTTTTGATTCTTCTGGTTCCATTCCAAGCTTATCTTCCCCTTCTTTTGATATCGGGGAACAAACTATTCTGGAGAACCTTCTTGATGCTTCACAAAAGGTTGTTGATACAGGTGTTGTGTTTACCAACACAAGTCCAATTGTCACCATCACGAGTACAACCGTGGAGCCAACCAAGCAAGTAGTGGATCCCCCTCCAATTGTTGATGCATCTATACTTCCTCCATGGCTATCTGCCTATACTCCAAAGAGGAAGAAGCAAGCCATCTCCCGTGATGGGATTGACATTGAAAAGCTGTTGCTCGTGAAAGCTAAGAACCAAAAGAAAAAGCTTAAGACTATTTCTAGGCTAGTCACTGAAAAGGGGATCAGATATGCCAAAATAGCTAAACCCCCTAAAGATGCCACGGTTGATATTTTTGACATGAGTAGTTATGCCATCTCAAGGGTTGAGCTTATTAAAGTGACTCATGAGGGTGTCAAAGCAGATTTCCAGACCACTGCCAGTACCCTACTTGAAAAGTATGATGAAGCCAAGAGGGAGAAGGAACAATACAAAGCAAAAGCAGAACAACTGGCTACTGTCCTTCAGAAAATAGTGAAGTCATCAGAAATAGTAGAACCAATGGCAGTGACAGTGGAAGATCCCTTGATATAGAAGGTTGAAAAAGCCCAAGCTAGAGGCAAGATAGTGGGGGATGTGGTAGAGCAGTTGTTGGCCCAAGGACGAGTTCTATTAAAAACCACTGTGGAAAGAAAGGAGAAAATGGACAAAGCTAAAGCTGAGCTGGACAATCTGGTAGATCTACTTTCACAAGAGTTCCAAGATCAAGAAGAGAGCCTAGAAGAGTGGATAGATATGAAGAAGATCAAGATAAAGAATCTGATCACCATTGGGGTCATCACCAACAGGGAATCATATCTCAAGACCAAGGAAACTCTAGCTCATCGTATTTTCACAATAAAGAGTCTACTTGAAGATCTGTGCCAAGCTCGAGAAGACAGCGAAGATAGTGATGTCACACTCCTACACTAGCTGGAAGAACTTCCTTGCACCTTGACAAGGGAAGATCATAGTTTCCTCATAGCACAGGAAATGATAAGTTCTTTTGAAGAAATGGTACAGAAGAAATTTGAAGAGGAAGCTCCCTCTGTGCTTTCAATGGATAATGTGTATGATCAACATTCGACTCTAGAGAACCTAAAAGATAATTTAGAGAAGCATGAAAAGGTAGTAAAGGCGGTGAAAGATTCAATTCTCTGAGCTCGCACCATCTCTGAAAACACAGCAAAACCAGATGCATGCGAGATGTCAGTTGTTCAAACCATGTATCAGAACTTCCTGAGTAAAAAAGATGGAGGAAGCTAGTGCCTTAGCTTGTTTTTCTTAGATATTATGTAAATGGAATTTTGTTTTGGACATCTACACATGTAATTTTCCAAAATGTAATTACATGTGAAATAAGAGAAGTCATAAGTCAAATAGGACTCTCTTGTTGAATAAGTCAAAGTAGTTGTAGATTTCCTAGATTTTCTCAAGGTCTTTCCCTATAAATAAAGGGGACCTCTTTTGTAAATATTATCTTTTGTCTATTGCAAGAAAACTTTGGCGAATTGAGAAGCAAATCAAGACTTTGTGCTTTTTGTGAAAATCAATATTCAAATACTTATCAATACAAGAAAGCAAGTTCAATTCCAATCTTTGTCTTGGGATTATTTGTGTTGTGATAGTATTGTTCTTACATCTTGCTATCGTAATCTTATTTCATAATAATTGAAGTGTGGAGTTTGTTTCAAGTGATTGAAGAGTGCTCTTAATTTGATTCTGATAAACTTTGTGTTATCAAATCAGTTGTGGGTTATATGTTCATGTTTGTGAGAATACAATAGTTTGGAGACTTTGTGCTGCAAGTTGTTATATTCGATTTACTTTTATCATCTTGAAGAGGAGTGAAGACTTTGGGCTACATTCTACTTCAAATAGTTCCGTTCACAAGTAGTAAGTGAGGTAACAGAAAACTTTGAGTTTCTATGATTTTGTGATAATTTATAAGTCTTATATCAAGAGTTTGAAATATAAACATCTATTCTGAAAAAAGAGAATGAGATGAGATGGAAACACCACAAACATAGTTTTTAGTGTACATAAATTTTATAAGTTGTTTGATTTGCAAAAGTTATGTAATTAAAGGGAACCTCCCCTTGCTGAGAGGAGAGACTTTGTCTCATCATAGCTATGGCTGATATACCCATTTTGCCGTTAGTGAGTTAACGACAAAATATTCACCCAACAATTTTTTGGCGACTTCGTTGGGGAAGGAACGCGCAACTTGAAGCCTCATGCTCCAAGTTGAAGCATTTTCAGTTCTTTTCCATTTTCTTGCAAAATTGTGTTCAACATAATATAGTCTGGCAGATTCCCGGTACACCAGAAGTAAGAGGGCTCAAGGTATTATAGATCCTACATTTGAATTGATGCAGCAAAATAATTTTGGATACTTAACTCCACGACCTCATCTTCAACGCACCAGGAGTTTTCCCCCTACAAACACCAGGTCTCCAATACCAGGTGAAGTTTTTAGTGCTAACAGAGTTTTGGTTGTTCATACACCACCAAGGTTTGTTATACCACCTTTCAATCAACACGTCATGGCTGCCCAAGGCCCTTGGGGTAATACCTTTGGTCCTCTAAATTTGACCCCACCATTGCATGAACTGCCTCGTAGTTCAAGAAAGAATTTCCTCAAATTCTATGGTGACGGGAAAGTTCATTCTGATGAGCACATTGCGGCTTTCTGTATAGCCTGTGGTGTGATAGGTGTCGAGCACGAAGACGTGGCTGTATGAATCTTTATAGAAACACTACAAGGCGCTACTACAGACTGGTTTTACCACCTTCAAGCTCAGACCATAACGAGCTGGGCTACTCTCAAAACCAAGTTCGAAGACAGGTTCAAACCTGTGGAAGATGCTCATGCATTGTTGGCACAGCTGACACAGATGAAAAAGGAACCTCATGAACCAATGCGAGATTTCATCACTAAGTTCAACAAATTGAGAAACAGGATTCCCACCACTGCTGAGCCCACAGCGGAGAACCTTAAATGTTTCTTTATCAATATGCAACTTCTGGAGGTGAGTTTCCTATTGAGGCGAGCTGCTCCTACTGATCTTGCTGCGGCTCAGATTCTGGCAACTAAAGTAGAAGATGATCTTATCCTGGAAGGTAAGATAAGAAGGGATACTAATAGAAATAAAAGCTCCTCTTCTACTGAGAACGCTTCTACAAGCACCACTGATCCCATGGTACAAAAGCTAGCAAATGAATTGCTAGCTCTGAAGAGACAAATGTCCCGAGGTATATCTGCACCTCCTTACTGAGATATACCAAGGAGGACATTTCCAAATAATTCATATCAAGGCAATGCTGCTAGGAATCAAGGACAACACAACTATCTTCCGCCTACACAGGGGAACCTTGCCATCGAAGCAGCACCGGTCAACTCTGCTGTTGGCTACTATGAAGCTGAAAATGAACTTTTTTCCAACCTGAGTTGGATTATGAAAATGGTGCTAATCTCTTCATAGAAGGAGAAGAAGAGTTAGCTGGTGACTCTACCATCAGCTTTTTGAACTATCAGGA
This sequence comes from Cunninghamia lanceolata, assembly GCA_027924645.1. Lineage (NCBI taxonomy): Eukaryota > Viridiplantae > Streptophyta > Pinopsida > Cupressales > Cupressaceae > Cunninghamia > Cunninghamia lanceolata. The sequence continues at coordinate 4,255,268 of BSBN01000892.1, forward strand.
TGAAGCTGAAAAAGGAGAAGTGTGTGAAGGAGCATATGCTGTTTTCACTAGGTCTCAAAATCAGTCAGCTCCTCAAGCTGATAAAGGGAAGGCGAGAGAACAATATCAACTGGTGATTTCAATCACTAAACAGGGGACTCCGCTACCTTTCCAGTCAAAAGACCCGGTGGTCAATAAACAAGTAAGTGCTTCTAATGAATTTGTACCTTCCACTTCTACTCCTCAGACTAGTGCTGTCTCTACCAAAAATCAAAATGATGGTTTTTCTTCCTCCGTAGCTAATTATTTTTAGCAATTTGATATAATAGATCATGCTAGGAGAACTAAGATACAAATGTCTGAAGTTGAGTATCTACAGGCTAATCCTGAACAATTTGATAGATTAGCCAAATATGTCAAAAATAAGGCCGTCCCTGCAGGACAAGAGTTTCCCAAAGCTACTCATGACTCCTCCAAAAGTAAACCTACCCAAAACAATCTTGTTACTACCCCCCCTGAAGTCTCTGGAAAAATTGAACCTTTCTATGTTTCCCTATTAGTGAATGGCCATAAATTGAGCAATTGCGTAATAGATTCTGGAGCCTCAGACAATGTTATGCCTGCTAAGGTAGCAGATGCTCTTGGCCTCACCTTAACCAAAACTTTTGGGAGGTGTTTCTCTATGGAGAGTAAGCAAGTTCCACTTTTGGGTCAAATCAAAGACGCCCAATTTGCATTTGCAACTTTTCCAGATAAGAGAATCAAGATGACAGTCTTGGTAGCTGATGTTCCAGCTTCATACGGCATTCTTCTTGGACGTAATTTCTGCAAGGATGTGGGTGGAGAGTTGAACATGGATTTGTCTGAAGCTAGGATACCTGTTAAAGGTGTCATGTAGAAGCTGCTTCCTGAGAAGGAGGCAAAATACATTGTTACTCAAACATCAAACCCCAAAGCTCAATTTTTTTTGAGTCCTTGGGAATGGGTAACTATTTTCTGTCTACTGAAGATTGTTCATCAAATGAGAGTACACCAGGTGATAGCTCCGATATGTCAGATGGAGACTCAGAAGAGTTTTCAGACGAAAGTTCAGGTGAGGGTATAGCAATACCAGATTCTTCCCTCACTAACAAAGAGGAATCTTCTGACCAAAGAAAGTCCAAGAAATCAAATTCTGATGGAGTCTGGATTTTAGAATTTGATGGCAGCTGTTCTTCTACCAGTTTTGGAGCTGGAGTGGTCTTGATATTGCCACAAGGTGATATTTTGCCTTTTTCATATAAGTTACAATTTGAAAATACCAATAACACCGCCGAATACGAGTCCTTGTTGCTTGGATTGGAAGCGGCACGTGCCAGAGGTGTTAAAATCCTTCATGCTCAAGGGGATGCTGAATTGGTGGTTTGTCAAGTAAGAAATTTGTACCAAACAAAAAGTGAAAGATTGAGACACTATCGCAATCACGTATGGGATTGCATTGAAGGTTTTGATGCTTTCAACATTTCAGCAGTGCTAAGAGAGTTCAATGACCGTGCAGAATCATTGGCTGTTTCTGCCACTCTCATGGTGCCTCACAAGGATTTCAAAGGAAACAAGTACACTATTGAGCTGGTCTTCCGACCAAGTGTACCTAAAAATGCTGACCATTCGCAGGTGTTCAATGGTGATAACCAAATCATTGCTTTCCTAGAAAAGATGGATAGTTTTGATGAGCTTTACTTTGAAGGAAGCGAATCACCACCTCGTGAATATGTTTCTGAGGTAGATTCACAGACTGGCGAAGAATTTCTACAATTGAAAGGAAATAAAATCCCAAAAGGTTTGGTTTCTCTTGAGAAACTCTTGATAAACATGACAGGTATATCAAGCAGCGGCAACAACAATAGGATTCAGGTTCCTCTATGGAATTTGAGCAGGTCAATTTGGGTTCGGAAGCAGATCCTAAGATGGTCAACATTGGAAAATGTTGCACTGCTGATGAAAGATTCAAATTCATTACCCTCCTCTACCATTACATTGATGTTTTGGCTTACTCCTATGATGACCTGAAGTCCTTCAGGCCTAAGGAGGTTCAACACGAAATTCCCTTCAAAGCTGGATTGTTGCCTCACAAATAGAAGCAGAGGCAATACAATCCAAAGATATTAGGTACGATTCTTTCTAAAATTCAGAAGATGTTGAATGCAAGGATAATTTTTCCAATTCATCATTCCACATGGATCGCAAACATAGTACCTGTAAAGAAGAAGAATGGAGAAATCCGTATCTGTGTTGATTTCAGGAATCTCAACCAGTCTTCTTTGAAAGATAACTACCCTTTGCCTATCATGGACCAAGTGTTACAAACAGTGACTAGTTTAGAAATGCTATCTATGTTAGATGGTTTTTCAAGGTATAACCAGGTGGAGGTCAATGAAGCTGATCAGTTCAAAACTACCTTCACCACACCATGGGGCACATTTGCATATCGCAGAATACCTTTTGGTCTGATCAATGCTGGCGCAACATTTTAGAGAGAGATGGATCTTGCTTTCAGAGATGAGATGGATAAGTTCATCATGGTATATCTCGATGACTTGACTATTTTCTCCAAAAACCGTCATGACCATGCACATCATTTGTGACAAGTGCTGGAGCGCTGTCGGCAAAATGGTATTTCCCTCAATCCCAAGAAGTCAGTTTTTGGGGTGATGGAAGGCAAGCTTCTCAGACACATTGTATCCCAGGAAGGTACTAAGATTGACCCGGAGAGAGTTAAGTCTATTCAAAGTCTCACTCTACCCGCAAGTAAGACTGTTGTTCACTCTTTCTTTGTAAAGGTGAATTTTCTGTGAAGGTTCATTCCTGAGTTTGCAGAAAAAACCCATCACATTGTTAATATGATGAAGGGTAAGGCCACTTTCCGTTGGACTGCGGAAGGTAAGGAAGCATTCGAGGATATCAAGACAGCTATCACTCATGGTCCAGTTCTTGTTTGTCCTGACTACACTAAGGATTTCGTAGTCTATAGCTACGCTTCAGAACACACACTTTCAGCTATTCTGGTTCAACAGAATGAAGAAGGCATTGAATCCCCCATATCATTTATGAGTTGTCCTCTTAGAGCTCATGAATTGAAGTATTCAAATATGAAGAAGCATGCCTATGCCGTAGTCAAAGCGGTTAAGCATTTTAGGTTCTATATTCTAAACTCACACACTGTTGTCATGGTGCCTGATACAACAGTCAAATCTATCCTAACTCAACAGGAGTTCGAAACAAACAGAGGTAATTGGATCGCTAAGATCCAAGAATTTGATCTAGATATCAAGCCTACCAAGCTTGTGCATGGTAAAGGTTTGTGTCAATTGATCACAGATAACGTTCCAAAAGAGACAGGGGACGAAGAAGAGGAAGTTGTGGACACGCCAACTGTTCTTTTTGTTACTACAACTGACGAGTGGTATTCCAATATCGCTCATTTCCTTATCTATGGTGAGTGCCCTTCTCACTTGTCTTATAAGGGAAAGAGAACTGTCAAGTTAAAAACTGCTAACTACGTCCTTTGGGACAATGGTTTGTACAAAAGAAGTCTTGACGATGTATTTCTCCATTGCGTGGATAAAGTGCAACAAAGTAGACTTTTGGAGTCTTTCCACAATTTGGCTTGTGGAGGACATTTTTCAGCACCCGTAACGGCTCACAAGATTCTACAAGCTTGATACTATTGGCCTACATTATTCCAAGATGCGTACAATTGGGTACGTAGGTGTGAGTTATGCCAACAATTTGTTGGGAAACCAAAATTGACAGCCTTACCTCTAAAACTAGTGGTGATTGTGGAGCCCTTTCAGCAATGGGGTATTGACTTCATTGGCACAGTGAATCCATCATCAAGTGTAGGACATAACTATGTTCTCACTACAACAAACTATTTTACCAAATGGGTGGAAGCTATTCCAGTCAAGCATGCTACTTTAGAGGTGGTATGCAGTTTTCTTAAGGAGAACATTATTTCCAGTTTTGGAGTTCCAAACAAGATTGTAGCAGACAATGCTACTTGTTTTTCCTCTCATGAGATTACTAAGTTTTGCTACGAGCATGGGATTATTCTTTCACATTCTTCAGACTATTATCCGCAAGGGAATGGTCAAGCAGAATCAAGCAATAAGAATTTGGTCACTATCATCAGGAAACTGGTAGATGAGAATCAGAGAACTTGGCATAAGGCATTGTTTTATGCTTTATGGGCAAATAGAATTACCCCCAAAAGGGTGATAGGCATGTCGTCATTTCAACTTCTATATGGTCTGAATGCAGAGATACCGATTACCTTGGAATTGCTAGCATTGAAGTTGGTAAAGGCATTGGAAGATAGAAATTTTTATAGTTCTATTGATAAAAGGATCATGTATTTGACCGAACTTGAGGAGCAGCACACTATGGTGGTGGACCATATTGCTGAGCACCAAAATCAAGTAAAGAAACTCTTCAACAAGAAGACAAAGGCTTGTGAGTTTCAGGTTGGAGATCAAGTCTTGTTGTGGGACAAGAGGAGAGAACCAAAAGGAATGCACAGAAAATTTGATTCCTTGTGGAGAGGTCCATTTGCCATTCATCAATGCTGTAGTGAAAATAGTTTCTTGCTGGAGTATCAGGATGGGACACCATTCTCATTGCCTCACAGTGGACAACATCTGAAGCACTTCAATCTCTGAAGTTTTAGATAAGTTAAAAATTGTACATTTGTATAGTTTTATGTTTTTATTTGTGTTTTCATTTAGTCGTTTGTGTCTTTTTCTTTTAGCTTGGCTCTATAGCCCAATGGCATGGATGAAGGCACTTAGAGACTGGATTCTAATCCCTTTCATCATTTCAATGTTTGATTGAAGGAATTTCCCCAATTAGAGCCAGCTGTTGTTCTCAAAATCAACTACGCTCGTTTTTGTAGACAATCCCACGAAACTTGTCCATTTCGTGAATCTACACTCTAAGATTGCAAATCGAGAAAAGATTTCCTTGTTCTCATGCAAAGTCATTTGACATTCTAAACTCATCTGCGATATTCCCTTGAATTGATTTCTCAATTTTCGTGAGGATCATTTAAAGTCGCAAACTAGTAAAAATGTCATTTTGGTTATTTTTAGGAGTTAGTAAATTTTTTGACTCTTGATATGCAAGAGCAGCGAAAAATGTCGCTCCTACATATTATTTTTTAGACTTGTTCTTGTTTGATGCAATGACGGCATTTTTCACCGCTATTGCATCATTTTTAAGTTTAATGTGTAATGGCGGTGAAATTTACCACCATCACATGTGTTTTCCATCAGATATGCAATGATGACATTTTTCACTGCCATTACATATTTGTTGATTGTAGTGCCGTAGCGGCCGAAACCACCGCTCGAGCGAGATCTTCAGGATCTTGGGTGTCGAGTGCCATTAATGGCCACTCGTGCCATGCATTTAAACTTCAATTTCAACCTTTTAAATGTGTTATCAAACCCATTGTTGCTTGTCATTTCTTATACTAAAACCTTTTAATCGATTCACCAACGTTCTCTTCGACCTTTGATCGCATGCTCCCGAGTTGTAACAGATCTCGTGTTGCAGATTGAACCTAGGGTTTCAAGTTTTTACAGGTAAGTTTCTTTTGTTTCTCTTCCCTCTTTTTACTCATTGATTGTTTGTATTGTTGGTTTGTAAAGTTTTGTTAGTTTTTTATTCTTCTGTTGTTTATGATTCGTGTCTGGAGTGTTTTAGATTGCCATTAGGGTTTTTGGTTTTGAAGACACTGTGTCTTTCGTCAGTTCAAACCTTCACCATGTACCAACCTTGCCTTTGAAATGTGCAACAATGGCCAGATTCGCCGCTAGATCTTCCCAAACCTCGCAACTCTCATTGTGTGCAATGACGGCGGGTTTTTCCATCCTTATACCAAAGACTACAAAAAAACCCTATGTAGAAGTGGCATTTTTAACCGCCCGAACACTACAAAAGCCAATCACTCACATGCGGCGTTTTCAACCGCTTGAACATGTTACAAAAAACTTTCAAAATACTTGTGACAGCGGCATTTTCTGCCGCTTTTACACCTCAAGTCCCTTCTAACCTGCAATGGTGGCCGATACACCCGTCCAAGCATTTGCCAGTAATGAAACCCATCAAATGCAATAGCGGCCAAATCCTCCGTCCAAACACTTGAAGTTTTCAATCTTTACATGTGATAGCAGTAATTTTGACTGCTTCTGCAAGTCAAAGCAAAACTTCCAAAATACATGCAAAAGTGGCCAAATTACCCGCTCAAACACATTTTCCTAATTTTTCCTAACACTAGAAAATTCATTTTCCAAAACCAGAAACCCGCTTTCGCCCTCGCCTTGATTTGCGCACTCAAGCCCTTTAAACGCATGCTTTCCTGTCCATGATCGTCAAAACGTAGTTGACCCAGTTTATCCAATTCTTCCCCTAACTACGAGATCATGACCTTCTGCAGTTCTCAATCAGCGTTCGTGGTGTTCAAATTCACAGTTTTCTCCAGGGCTCATGTCAGAATCATCTCCATCAAAGTCCAGAGCCATGAAGTACAAGTACCAGGGTGTCTTTCCGGTAACGGCAGTGCAGTCAAATGTTGATGAAATTAGAGACATAGAAATTGGGCACGCAGATATGGCCGAATTCATAGATAGAACTAAAAAAGCAAATCCCTCCAAGCATATGTAGAAAATCATTGATAGCAGTATTCATTTGGTTGCATCATTTCCAGTCAGTGCACATAATCTTGAATTTGTTCTACAAGTGGGCAACCACTACAATAGAGACACTAGAGCTGTGACGGACTCACATGGAAATGTTATCATGAGATTGGATGCAGAATTCATGGACAAAATCTTCATGTGTCCACCAATTGAAAATGTCGAGCAGATTGATTTTGCTCAGGGTCAACAAGACTATGACAATGACTTGGAATCTACTAGAAGGCACATAAACAGCAAATGGTTGAAGATTCCTAGGGCAACTTTGACTAGATGGCCAAAAGACGTTCACAGGAGTGATTTTGTAGAGGAAGTGTGTGATTTGATTACTCTTTTGAGTCGCATCAGAGGACTCCCTTCTACTTCCAAATTCTAGGACTGGATGTACACTTACATCAAGGTGATTCTACGGGGTAATCAAAAGATATTCTAGGGTGAACAGATCAGCAATGCTCTACACGAGCAACTGATAAGGGTCAATACTACCTTCAAATTTTACATGACCTCTTATCTTGTCTATGCTGCTGCAAGCATGAGGAACTTTCCAGGTTTAACCCAAGTAGGGGACAGGAGGTTGGTCCCAGTATATGAATACTACCCCCAAATCACTCTGAAGGGGTCAATTCATCATTTTAGAAGAGTCAATGATGCGTTCTTCTTAGTTTTCATGTGCTTGTGGGATGGTGAATTGGTTCAAAAAAGAGTTTCTGATGAAGCATGGCAGGTTGTAAATTCTTTTGGTTGTTTGTTCTTGCAATTTCCCACTTTCACTTATCTTTGGGAAGGATACTATCCTGATTACCCTGACATGCTGCCACGGTATCCTAGTGATCGCATTGTTCTTATGGAGCTTTGCAGACAACTGATTGTGGTACACAACAAATAGATGGAGCTTAAGAGGTCAGGGATAAAGTTTCCCATTGAAATTGGGAGGTACTCAGTTCAGTCTACCAACAAAGCAAAGATAATCGACTCCAAATTATAGTTGGTCACCATGAAGACCTACAAGAAAAGAAATCATTTTGACTTCAGAAGGGTTCAAGATAAAATCAAGAGGAAGTCAAATTTTCATGAGCCAATGGTCGAAGACATATGGGCAGATCTCAGGACCCAAAATGAGATCAGAAAATTAGATTTCTGCAGGCTTCATCTGAGCCAAATTGAAGAACTAGGACTAGCTAATATTCCAGATGGAATGGAGGATGATGGGGATGTCCTAGATCATAAATACGAGGCAGAGAATGTTGAGGCTTCACCTCTCCCAGAGGTGAAATGGACAATCAAGGAGGAGACATCTATTAGAAAAAGATTCCAACCAATACTGACAAACACCAATATGTGGTTGGAAAGTAAGGGAATTAAGTTGAAAGAGTTCCTTACAGGGTCTGAAGAGGGAAAACAGGAGCAAACAGGTAAGAAGGTGGAAAACCGAACTAAGAATAGGAGTGACACTCCTTCCTCCTCCAAGGTACACAAACCAAAGATCAAATTTGTATCCAAGGGAGGAAAGAAGAAGGAAACCACAAAGGCTACTGATGCCACTAAGTCAGATGTTGAAGACATCAATGATGATCAGATGGAAATTGAAGATGTTGAGACTGAAGAACAAAATGTTCAAAGGTCTAAGACAAAGGTATCTAATGAAGATGAACAAGGTGAAGATGAAGGTACAGAGGTAGAGCGACTTGATGGTTCCCTGCAGACTCCTGTGAAAGACCTTCCTTCCAAGATACAAGTTCTTACACCTCCTCCTCATGTTCCATTTTCTGACGGTTTGCCAACAATTTCAAATGTTCCTCTTTCTCCAATTTTTGTTGTTTCTTCTGACAATACTCCTCAATCCATGAGGGCTAGTCTTGGAACCGTTTTTGATTCTTCTGGTTCCATTCCAAGCTTATCTTCCCCTTCTTTTGATATCAGGGAACAAACTATTCTGGAGAACCTTCTTGATGCTTCACAAAAGGTTGTTGATACAGGTGTTGTGTTTACCAACACAAGTCCAATTGTCACCATCACGGGTACAACTGTGGAGCCAACCAGGCAAGTAGTGGATCCCCCTCCAGCTGTTGATGCATCTATACTTCCTCCATGGCTATTTGCCTATACTCCAAAGAGGAAGAAGCAAGCCATCTCGCCTGTTGAGATTGACATTGAAAAGCTATTGCCCGTGAAAGGTAAGAACCAAAAGAAAAAGCCTAAGACTGTTTCTAGGCTGGTCACTGAAAAGGGGATCAAATATGCCAAAATAGCTAAACCTCCTGAAGATGCCACGGTTGATACTTTTGACATGAGCAGTTATGTCATCTCAAGGGTTGAGCTTGGTAAAGTGACTCAAGAGGGTGTCAAAGCAAATTTCCAGACCACTGCCAGTACCCTACTTGAAAAGTATGATGAAGCCAAGAGCGAGAAGGAGAAATACAAAGCAAAAGTAGAACAACTAGCTGCTGTCCTTCAAAAAATAGTGAAGTCATCAGAAATAGTAGAACCAACGGTAGTGACAGTGGAAGATCCCCTGATACAGAAGGTTGAAAAAGCCCAAGCTAGAGGCAAGATAGTGGGGGATGTGGTAGAGCGGTTGTTGGCCCAAGGATGAGTTCTATTAAAAACCACTGTGGAAAGAAAGGAGAAAATGGACAAAGCTAAAGCTGAGCTGGACAATCTGGTAGATCTACTTTCACAAGAGTTGCAAGATCAAGAAGAGAGCCTAGAAGAGTGGATAGATATGAAGAAGATCAAGATAAAGAATCTGATCACCATTGGGGTCATCACCAACAGGGAATCATATCTCAAGACCAAGGAGACTCTAGCTCATCGTATTTTCACAATAAAGAGTCTACTTGAAGATCTGTGCCAAGCTTGAGAAGCCAGCGAAGATAGTGATGTCACACTCCTACACCGGCTGGAAGAACTTCCTTGCACCTTGACAAGGGAAGATCATAGTTTCCTCACAACACAGGAAATGATAAGTTCTTTTGAAGAAATGGTACAGAAGAAATTTGAAGAGGAAGCTCCCTCTGTGCTTTCAATGGATAACCTGTATGATCAACATTTGACTATAGAGAACCTGAAAGATAATTTAGAGAAGCATGAAAAGGCAGTAAAGGCGGTGATAGATTCAATTCTCTGAGCTCGCACCATCTCTGAAAACACAGCAAAACTAGATGCATGCGAGATGTCAGTTGTTCAAACCATGTATAAGAACTTCCTGAGTAAAAAAGATGGAGGAAGCTAGTGCCTTAGCTTGTTTTTCTTAGATATTATGTAAATGGAATTTTGTTTTGGACATCTACACATGTAATTTTCCAAAATGTAATTACATGTGAAACAAGAGAAGTCATAAGTCAAATAGGACTCTCTTGTTGAATAAGTCAAAGTAGTTGTAGATTTCCTAGATTTTCTCAAGGTCTTTCCCTATAAATAAAGGGGACCTCTTTTGTAAATATTATCTTTTGTCTATTGCAAGAAAACTCTAGAGAATTGAGAAGCAAATCAAGACTTTGTGCTTTTTGTGAAAATCAATATTCAAATACTTATCAATACAAGAAAGCAAGTTCAATTCCAATCTTTGTCTTGGGATTATTTGTGTTGTGATAGTATTGTTCTGACGTCTTGCTATCGTAATCTTATTTGATAATAATTGAAGTGTGGAGTTTGTTTCAAGTGATTGAAGAGTGCTCTTAATTTGATTCTGATAAACTTTGTGTTATCAAATCAGTTGTGGGTTATATGTTCATGTTTGTGAGAATATAATAGTTTAGAGACTTTGTGCTGCAAGTTGTTATATTTGATTTACTTTTATCATCTTGAAGAGGAGTGAAGACTTTGGGCTGCATTCTACTTCAAATAGTTCTGTTCACAAGTAGTAAGTGAGGTAACAGAATACTTTGAGTTTCTGTGATTTTGTGATAATTTATAAGTCTTATATCAAGAATTTGAAATATAAACATCTATTCTGAAAAAAGAGAATGAGATGAGATGGAAACACCACAAACATAGTTTTTAGTGTACATAAATTTTATAAGTTGTTTGATTTGCAAAAGTTAAGTAATTAAAGGGAACCTCCCCTTGCTGAGAGGAGAGACTTTGTCTCATCATAGCTGTGGTTGATATACCCATTTTGCCGTTAGCGAGTTAACGACAAAATATTCACCCAACAAAATCATACAGTAACTTGATCAAATCCATAGAGAAAACCTTAAGTGTAAGTTCTGAGCATTTTCACAAAAAATACACTTAAGATTGCAAGCTCTAAGAGAAAATGTTTCAAACACAATGAAGAGCAAGAAAACACTTAGACGATAGATACAGAATCCCAGATTCAATTGTATTAGAAATAGATAGTCATATAAGATTTATAATGTCTGAATGACTCTTAGCTTCAATGATCAAATTACAAAAAACTTACAAGCTTTACAGATACAGTAAGGAAGCTAGATGTTCCACACATTCCTTATTGCAGACACAGGTGACCTCCTTCTTCTACCTCTAAAATAAAAGGTCACTCTATTCTAAATGTTAAAACTAGTTACAAGTGCTGGCTATCCTCTAAAAATCCCTATGTAAAGTATTACAATGTAGAGAGGCACAATTTATAGACTTTGATTGTCCCAATACAACTCAAAACCCTAGTTAAACAATGGTTCAAACTTTTGGTTACAGCAATAAATGCTGGAGAACAAGTCTCCCAAAATATCTTTGAGCATACATTAAATCTAGGTGAAATATGCTCTCCTGGAAACCCTAGCAGCTCAATATTAACTTCTGTGGTCTGCTGCAATAATGTCTTCAGCTACATTTTGTCCTCATTAATGAAGACCCTTGATTTCTTCACATTTCATCCTTATCTTCCTTCTGCTTCCTCTGAGATTTGATTTTTTTCCCTTCGTGATGTCATCGCCATTAAGTTTTAGCTCCTTCCTCAATTGCAAACCTGCAAAAAAATGGATAAGCAATAAGTACCATCATTTAATAAACCTGCAGGAAGGAAAACAACTGCCAAATCTAGTCATGACTATGTGAACGCATCCATCGGGCCCTAAATCTATGAAAATCACATCCAAAAATTGCATATACAGCGCTAAAACCAGTCAGGTCAACTATCGTTGACCAAAAACATGCATTCAGGCTCCAAAATGCTTCAAAAACCTATCGCTTCCTCCTTCCCACCCATTTCCTCATTTTAATAATTGTATATTGCCCCTGTATGCCAATCGGAATGTATATTCTTGATATACAAGTCAGACGCAATACATCTACCTAACTAAATTTAATTCCTCACTGAGATCCACTTTGTATGTATGATACTTTGTAATGATATACAAGGCATGAAATATACAAGGACCCTTCGTTATTTCAACTTTCTTTTAAGTCCGCAGCTTGTATAAAGTCTTTGTATATCCTCAATATACAAAGCACAAAATATACAAGGATTTAACTATGTCCAATAAATCTTCGAGTCCGCCGCATGTACATAACCCTTGTATCTTCTGATATACGCTATTTAAAACATACATGGACTTAATCTAGTTTGATAAATTTTTAGTTCCGGTACTTGTATATGTGCAATGTATGTTTGATAATATACAAGTCGGAAACATACAATGATTTTTATATTTTGAACTTTCATTTTGAATCTAGCATGTATGTATAAGGTGAAATGTATGTTTCAAAATATACAAGTCGGAACTTATACAACGAATTAACATTGTTTGATAACTCCTTTAAGTTCGTGTTGTATGTAGTGCTTGTATCTTTGCTTGTATGTTTATTATATACAAGCCAGACGCATACATCGATTTAACTTTTCTTAACCTTCCTTTGCGTCCGTGCAATGTATAAGTGCCAATGTATATTTTGTTGTATGTATATTGGCTTGTATGTCCAAAATATACACTTGGACCTTATACAAGCGTTTAACCAGATTTCACTTTTCCTTCGATTCCGTGTTGTATATGCTGTTTGCATATCACAATGTATATGTAAATATACAAGCCAAAATTATACAATGACTTAACATTGTTTCAAAAATCTTTCAAGTCTGCATTGTATATTTCATTTGTATGTATCCTCTGATATACAAGTCAGATGCGATACAAAGCCTTAATCGGATTCCAACCTCTTTTCAATTCTGCAGCTTGTATGTCGCCTTTGTATATTTTGTTTATATATCACAACATACAAATGCAAAAAAAATACAAGCACTTAACTCCTTTTTATAACCATTCAATTCTGTGACTATATATTCTAATGCATATTTTACCTTGTATGTCCAAATATACAAGCACCGAATGTACATTGACTTAACAATGTTTAATGACTTTTTAGGTCCGCTATGTATATTGGCATTGTATATTGACTTGCATGCTCCGCTTGTATGTATTTTCTGATATACAACGAATTTTCTATTTTGGACCTTAATTTCGAATCTAGCTTGTATGTGAACAGTGACTTGTATGTTCCGCTTGTATGTCAAAACATACAAGCACCGAATATACAATGACTTAATTTGTTTTAAAAAGTCTGTCAGGTCCGCATTGTATATAGAACACTTGTATCCTATGCATTGTATATTTCAAAACATACAAGCAACTAACTTTATTTAAACAACCCTTCAGGTCCGCAATTTGCATATGGACGTTGTATGTTCCAAATGTATGCACAAATATACAAACCCGAAATGTACAACGATTTAACACTGTTTTCATAATATTTGGATTCCTCGCCATGTATAAAGTGTTTGTATACTTTACCCTGTATGTTTTGACCTACCAAACATACAAACAAAAGATACAAACAACAGAACTCAAACATGCATTTATTTCAACTCTGAGTTAGTTCGGATCCATCTTGTATGTATAAATCAAAAACCTTTATTAAAATGCATACAAGAAAAAAGACATACAATTGCCTTTGTATATGAAAGCGATGTATAAAGGACAATGTATGTAATATTACAATGACCCAACATGTAAACAAATAATGCATATGCAACCCGATAGCCCACGCGACTAAGTATAAAACGACTTTGTACATACAAGGACTTTGTATATGCAAAGTGATATACAAAACTGAATGTACATTTTACCAAAATGATCATAACTTGCAAGATATGGCAAATTTTAAGATGGTTCAAAAAGCAACCCTAGCTCATTTTTCACAAGGAATCCAACCATATCATGCCTTGGTACTGAAAATGCATTTTTTCTCTATTTTTAACAAAGTTTGTGAATTTCGACTCTCTTTTCCCTTTACCATGAAGCAAAACAACACACACAAAAGCAAAAGCAACAGCCATAGCAGGGGTCCTCATTTTTCGAAGGAGTAAAATGGGGCGTGTTGTGAACATCACAATAGTTCCAACTGATGACAACTTGCTTGGCAGGTAAACCAATTAACATGCCCAATGTGAATGCTTTTACAAAGTAGTATATTCAATAGGAAATTAAATATGACCTCATGTAATATACAAACCATGGTGAACACTTTAATACATGTCTTTCAATGCAAGATGTTATGAAACCCTTATAACAATAAAACAAATATCCTTCTCCTTTTATATGCATGGTCTTCATGTGATAAAAAGTGTGCCTATGTATGCCTTTATAACCCCTCTAATGCAAATGTGAACAAAGTTCATACCAACAAAAACTTGTGCCTCATTTCATCTGTCATAAGGCAAACTGTCACCAGAATCCATGTGCCAAGTAAAAACATTAGGAGATATCTAAACTATCAACTTGTGATGTCATACCATCAATACATCCATCAAGAACAATTGAAATCTATATGTCATAGACATGGGAAAGTGACAAAGTATACCATAACAACCATCATGATATGAGCTCACAACTGAAGCAAGTGATACTATGTTGTCAGTATCATGTCAACTATGGTGATATCAAAATTAAACAATATAGCAACTATAGAAGCTGAGATGAGCATCAAATGCATATCAAATGTCATAGATGTCCATACTTACAATACATGGTTGCATGTTTGATGCAGGAGCATCCAATCAATTTTTTAAATTTGTGGTTTATGTCTCAAGTAAGTGTCAGAAGCATGAAGAACTATTGTTGCCAAGGTGATAATAACAATAATGATTAATTATTAATTGCTAGAAAGTGGAATAGTGGAGAAAGTGGTGATTATGAAAATCGGTTACTTTGTTATTTGAGGTCAGTGACAGACAAGAAGGTGATGAAAGGTAGAAAGGTAAAAATAGACAAAGCAAAGGCATGCTACATGCAAGGAAAAGTCTGATTAAAGGCAAGGCTAAGAAAAGGTCATAGAACAGATATAGCCACATGGGCCAATGGATATAAGGTAGAGAAGTATAACCGTCTAGTGCAGGAGGAGGCCACCATTGAGAGAGAAGGCCAATAAGCCAAATGGAGAGGGCGCATATAGGAGGTCATATATATGAATAGGGTGGCATATAATAAGGGAGGCCATTATGAATCAAAGAATAGGCTGATAATGTAAGGGTGGATGATTGAGGAAAAAGGTCGTGATAGGAAATCAAGTAGGCCGCTTGTATTGAAGAAGAGGCTGCATATACAAGAGAGAGAAAGGCCATACGTATTAGACGAGGCCGGAAGGTATAATCAAAGACTATTATGAAATTGAGAGGAGGCCAATTAGCTAGGGACAGAAGAGAGCGCGACACAAGAAAAGACCACATGTATAGAAGAGACAAGCCACATATACATGGAGGAGGCTGCACATATTGGACAACAATGGAAGACTGATAAGAAAGAATAAAAGAAAAAGGGTCGACGAGAATAGCTGGAAGGCTAAAGACTAAGTGCAGTCGAGTTTAGAGCAGAAAGAAGTCGAGGACATTAGAGGAGAGTTTGAGAATACAAAAAGAATGGTAATAGGAAAAGGCCAAGCCATGGAAGGCCAAAGAAGAAAGGTTGACGATAGTAGGAGAGTATAAAGAGTACCTCAGTAGGCTCTTGAATGCCATTTGGAATAAGTATCTAAATTTGTAGAGTTTTGATATATTGTAATAGAAGATGAATTAGTTGAATGAAATGAATGTTTAAGTTTGAGTATTTACCTATCTCCTGTCACCCATTGATATTATGGTGAATCTAAATTGTATTTGATTGTTTTTGTTTAGTCTTTTATGTTACTATCCAAGTTCCTATCATTTTAATGGAAGAAGATATGTAAAAGCCTATTAACTTTGCAGAGACTAGATTCTCTCTTGATGGTAGAATCGTAATTGTGCATGCTTAGAATGAGATGGTGCTATCAGATTGGTATCGAAGCAAGAGAATTGTTGTATTATGCAGAAAGGTGCCATCAGTTTTGTATCAGAGCCTAAGGTTGGTCTTGAGTGCTGAGTAGATCACCGAAGAGAGGCAACTTAGCCAGGACAGGTGTAGCACCAAAAGACTGGGCAGAGTGAAAAGGAAAGAAGCCCTAGGTGAGATGCCTGAAGATGAAAGAAGAAAGAAAGATATAGAAGCAAATGGGTAAAGGAAGTCTCGAGAGAAGAGACAAAAGAAAAGAAGGTAAAAGGATGACATATGCAGAATTCAAAAGAGAATTGGCAGCATTGAGGAGAGATTTGATTCTGGTAAACAATGGTATGAAGAACAAGACCAAGAATATTATTGGGTTTGGCCAATGAGTAAGAAAGTGAAATGGTCGGTAAAGGAGATTGTTGAGAAGAGGAAAAGGCAGATATAAAAGCCTTAAGAGGAAAAGATAAGAAGATGAGGAGGTTCCTAAAAAGATGGAGTAGCAGAGAGTTACAATTGGAGCAACATAGACTGGAAGAGGTCAAGAGAGTTCTCATTGAAGAGAACATGAGAAAAGAGAAAGAGGAAAAGGTGCCGCATGTAGCACTTGAGAGAAAGGGAAGTGAAGAAGGAAGAATGTCTGTGAGGAGGGTATTAATGGAGACACTGTAGTCTCTCATTTTATTTGCTAATGTTATGTTTACATATTTGTATGCAGGTATGAAGAAAGTGATGAAGAAGGTTGAGGATGAGACCTTGAAGATAATGGAAGATGGGGCAAGAATGGCTCCTAAAGAAAGAGTGAAAGATGTGAACGAGGAGAGATTGATGGTAGCAGAATGCCAAGAAGAGTTTGCAGCAGAGGTGCATTACAGAGTGCCTAAAAATGAAGAGGAGATTGATGCTAAAGATGTTTAGATGGATGGTGAAGATGAAGAGGAAACCATAGAGTTTCATTGTGCATGTGAAGATGTTGCAGCGGTAGCACAAGATGCTTATGAAGATGAAAAGTTGAAAATCCAAGAAGCTAAAGGTGGATGCAATGTGGGACATTAGATCCTTGCATAGAAGAATGAAGGTCAAATTGTTATTTATGATCATGATTATAGAAATGAGAATATGGACAGGAAAGTTGATAAGAAAAAGAAATTGGAAAATATAAATGTGATTGAGGATCATGGATATGTAGTTCCATGTTGGCAAAATAAAAAGATGGATGAAAAACAATAGTTGAGTTATAAAGAAGTGAATGCCTTTGATTATGTTTATGCTAACAAGAAAGTGCAATGAAAGAGAGATGTACAGACGAATAAGTGGTAGTATGATGTAGGAATGCATTAGCCAGCAAAGAGGCCTAGAGAAAATGATTTGAGGATGAAGATAGAGCAAGTGAAGAGAAGCTTGAATGCAACAAGGAAATGACAACTATCCAATGGTAGAGTGTGGGTGGTAAAGCAAGTAGCAACAAACCAATGTGTTGTGGAAAAGACAAAGAATTGGAGGTATGAAAAGGAGAACAAACTCCAAGGAACTGGAAGTAAGATGAATCTAGTAGAAAATGAAAAGAAAGAGAAGAAGCATATAGTGAAGTTGCAGCAAGAGAAGCCAAGTGAAGGCCAAGTAAGAAAAAAGAAATCTGATTTTTATGTTGATAAAGTTTTGAATGAAATTCATAATGATGAGGAGAATATGAGGAGATTATTGGGTGAAAAAGAGATAAGGAGGAATAGATATTTGAGAAGGAAAGAAGGTGGACAAAGACAAATTGCAAGATACAGGTATGACGGAAAAGAGGAAAAGTGGAATAGAAGAGTTGTCTGGAAAAAGAAGAGACCAGAGGTATGTGTTGAAGATGTAGATTTGAACATGAGAACAGTTGCAAAGGGAGAGGATGATGGAGTAGCCATAGTTCCAGAGTGAGAAGAAGGCAAAACAAAGAAGAATGAAAGCAAAGAAGAAGATGGAGCAGCAATAGAAAATATAGAAGAAGATTTGTGGAAGCAGATGGAAGCCATTAAAAAAGAATGGGATGAGAAGATTAAAGGTGTGAGCATGAACAAGATAGCAAAGAAGATTGAAGACCATGATGCAAAAATAGTTGTAGAAATAAAGCTTGAAGATGTTGTAGATTTGGATAGTAAGATGGTAAGGGATGAAGCTGAGAATGATATGTTGTTCTAGCAGTTGACCATGAGGGAAGAATGGTTGGAAGAGATGATAGAAGAATATATCGAGGATGATATAGTAATGGTGAGTATTGATAATGCATTGGATGTTGTTATAATTATTCCATTTTATTATGCTTTGTTTAATGAAAGAAGAATTGGAGATTGGAGGTGGATTGTAAGTGATCATGTGAGAGAAACTCATAGTATTGCCTAGAAAGGTTGGAAGATTGAAGCATATGTTATAGAGAAATTATGGAAAATGCAGAAAAAAAGGTTTGATTAAGTTTGCAGAGGAACACATGTGTCAGAGCACATAAACTTTGTCCTTGGGGAGTTTGATGCAAGGGCATCCAATCAATTTTCAAAATTTGTGGTTTATGTGTCAAGTAAGTGTCAGAAGCATGAAGAAGGGAGCTCCTGTCGCCAAGGTGATAGGAACAATAATGATAAATTATTAATTGCTAGAATGTGGAATAGTGGAGAAGGTGGTGATTATGAAAATTAGTTACTTTGTTATTTGAAGTTAGTGATAGACAGAAAGGTGGCGAAAGGTAGAAAGGCAAAAATAGATAAAGCAAAGGCATGCCACATGCAAGGAAAAGGCTAATTAAAGCCATGGCTAATAATAGGTGGTAGAACAGTTATAGCCACATGTGTTGATGGATAGAAGGTAGAGAAGTATAACCACTGAGTGCTAGAGGAGGCCGTCATTGAGAGAGAAGGCCGATACGCCAAATGGAGAGGGTGCATATAGGAGGCCATATATATATGAACAAGGTGGCATAAATTAAGGGAGGCTGTTATGAAATGGAGAAGAGGTCGATAATGTAAGGGCGGATAATTGAAGAAAAAGGTCATGACAAGAAATCAAGCAGGCCACACATATTGAAGAAGAGGCAACATATAGAAGAGAGAGAATGGCCGCACATATCAGAGGAGTTTGGAAGGTATAATCAGAGGTTGTTATGAAATCGAGAGGAGGCCAATAGGCTAGGGATAGAAGAGAGTGTGATAGAAGAAAAAGCCACACGTATAGAAGAGACATGCCGCATATACATGGAGGAGGCCACCAATATTGTACAACAGTGGAAGGACGATAAGAAAGAATAAAAGAAAAAGGGTTGATGAGAATAGTTGGAAGGCTAAAGACTGTGTGTAGTCTTGTTCAGAGTAGAAAGAAGTCGAGGACAGTAGAGGAGAGTTTGAGAATGGAAAAAGAATGGTAATAGGAAAAGGCCAAGTCGTGGAAGGCTCAAGAAGAAAGGTTAACAATAGTAGGAGAGTACGAAGAGTACCTCAGTAGGCCATTGAAGGCCATTTGGAATAAGTGTTGTAAGTTGTAGAGATTTGATATATTGTAATAGAAGCCAAATTAGTTGAATGAAATGAATGTTTAAGTCTGAGTATTTACCTATCTCCTGTCGCCCATTGATATTATGGTGAATCTGAATTATATTTGAATGATTTTGTTTAGTCTTTTATGTTGCTGTCAAAGTTCCTATGATTTTAATGGTAGAAGATATGTAAAATCTTGTTAACTTTGTAGAGACTAGATTCTCTCTTGATGGTAGAATCATAATTGTGCATGCTTAGAATGAGACGATGCTATCAAATTGGTATTAGAGAAAGAGAATTGTTGTATTGTCCAGAAAGGTGCCATCAAAGTCTATATCAATACAATGATATCCAATTGTCATCATCCCATATGAGCACAAAAGATCATCATACCAAAAGAGCATGTGACCACTGTATATCAGTCATCACAGAGCTGTCATAGAACATGCATGACTATGAGGATACCATCAACAACCAAAGGAGATAAATAAACTATATAGAGATGACCATTAAAAATAGTTGTCATAAATAGCATTTAGAGGATCATGAGAAGCATGACTCATAACATGAGAGATGTCATAACATCAATTCTACATAAACAATTTGTGCCAGCTACATGATGTCATAGTCATATATCAACTATACCACAGTATACCAAGTTGTGGATTGGTCATCAGGGCAATAAATTCAACTGTCTTGTATAGCATGTGCCATACCATTACCATTACTATGATGCTAGAACCAATAAACTCTGTCAACATTACAAGCCAAATACCAACTGCTTGTAGGGAATAGTAAATGCCACAACTAACACCAACATGTTTGATTCTCTTCAAGTGAACAACATTATAAGCATAAACAATATCATCATCAAATATAAGCATAAAAGAACATCACATCATCAAGAATATGAGTTCATACATCAAATGCTAAACCTCATGAATGCCAAATGCCAATGCGTCACTGTGCCAAGTGGTACAATACAAGTTGTGTGTTTGTCATCAATGGAGAACAACCGAGAAGCAACCAACAAACTCCCCCTTTGTCCATGATGGAAAAAACACAACTTCTCTCCCCCTTTTTTGTCATCAAGATAAAGGAAGAAAGAAAAATGTTCCAATGCCTCTAGGAGATAACATAAATTAGAGATCAACAAATGCTTGAAATGAGAAATAGAATCAGAAAATATAAAACATACCAAACATACCATGACTGTCCCATGAAGGAGAACTAACTAGAGCATTTGAAACAGAAACTACATTGTCAGCACCATCAATGACATAGAAAGAAGCATATACAAAGTAAGAACAACAATTGAATATGTTGATAGAAGAAAATTGTCATCACTATCAATGATCAAACCCTAGAAGAATAGCTAAGTACATCACTGAGGAAAAGCCAAACACTAAACTAGTTGTCATAAAATAGTCAACATAACCATTGACATGAAATATATTATCAAATGTAAAAGATACTGTCATCTAGAGAAGATAGGACTGTCCTTTCATTAACTTAACTCTGCTATCATAAATCTCCTATACTCAGCAACTCACACTGTGATAAACAAACATTTGTTTCTTATACACTATTTTTACTATCTCAATCAACTATCTTGTCAAGAAAATAATGACAAACTAAACTTTCACTTGTCAGTGTCATATACAACTAGATCATGAAGACTATTTTCATAAAGACACTTTGATACTTATTATTATCTTTTACTCCCAATCGTGACATGTTCTTACATAATGCAATGACACACTCTTACTCCCACTGAGACTATGATGGATTTTTTGAAAAATTGATGTAACAGGGATACTATTACACCTCCACAAATATTGTCCACTATCCTATTAGAATGAAAAGAGATATGATATGCATGACAACCTCAACACTTGCAACAAAGTGATTCTCTTCAAATTACAATCAATATCCATACATCAACTCAACTCCAAGCATTGTCAGAGCATCAAGCCTGTTATTTGCACAAAAAAGGGCCAACCACAAAATAGTAATGTTGCCTCAAACATCATTGTTGATCAGAGTTAAAAGATAATAGAGTATCATACTACTACCCATAAGAAGTAATATATTCTTCTCTATTTCAAAATGAAAGATCTATCAAGCATGAATTCCTATCACCTTGTCTCCAAGGGACTCAAGGATGAAATTTCTTAAGAGACTTTGAAGTTCCCTTTACACATTGAACCTGTATAGATGTCATACCATGTACATGAATCACTATATAAGCAGGAATTACTATGAACTAATGACATTTTCTTGTCATTTTACCTCAATATATTCCTAATAGTAGTCATCACCAGAAAAGGATTGAAGAATAAAATATTCAACAAGAACATCTAACCTTGATGCAGGAAGCAACTCAAAAAACAATAATCATCAATCACAACTAGGGCAATCATTATGACATCTAATGAAAAGAATATCATCTCTTCTTTAAGCAACACTGACATATACCTTAACATGATGGAATCTACTCAATCACCTTGTAATCAAAAACATTTGATCACAACACCACTTCACAAGCCTACTCCTTCACAACCATTAAAAAATGGCAAAGAATAGTTTAATAAACATGACTAAGATCAAAAGTATTGAACCACTATCAAAATTAGAGTAGTATAAGAACATAAGGATGTCCTTTCACCCTTTTGGATAACTAACTAATCATGTAGAATACGCATGCTAAAAGACATATCAAGCATACCAACATGAAGATCTTAAAATAACAACTACCATGTCCTAAAGAAATAGTATCAAGCATCATCTTCAAATTATCTTGCAAGATCACACTCTTGCAAATGAGAAATTTGAAATGAATCTATATTGTACATTAGATTATCTACTAAAACTCATAAAATAATAGACATCAATCTTCTTTTGACAACATATCATGCTAACACCAACTTCTCTTTGTATAACAACAAACCTCCAAACTTTTTGGGGATGAAAGATAAACAATAAGCATCTCCCCCTAACTTTAAGCCAATTCTCATGTGAAGGATAATGTCTTTTGTGTAACATGCATGGGTTTTTATTTTTCATCTCTTGGTTGTTTTCTTCTCCAAACTAGTATAGGATATTTATTTTCCTTGCCCAAGGCATTCACGTGGTTTTGCTTAAACATATAGCCACCAGTCGGTTTTATCCTTCTTTTACACCATTGAGCTTTATGCCAAAAACTATTGCATCTATAACACAACATATTATAGTTGTGATCAAGAGGAGAATAGTTTCTTCTAGAGTTATACCTTGCATGCATCCAACAGTTTCTTACAAAATGGCCAACTTTATTGCCGATATAACAAAAATTATTGTAATTCTAATTTGACCAACCATAAGAACTTTTCTCTTTATTCCACCCAAAACCATTTCTTTTACAATCTTTGGCCCTATGACCATAAGCATTACATGCATAGCAATAACCATGGAATTGAGAGTAATTGTACCTGATAGATGGACGTCTTAAAGACTCATTACCAACATTAACTTTAGTTTTCTTCTTAGCTTCAACTTTAGGTGTAGTAGAATGAAATGTCAGGCCTATCTTCTTCCTAGGACTATTTCTTGTCTTGGATCATTCTCCTTTGTCATAACCCAAGCTAGTAGTGTCTCTGTAATACCTTTGCTTACTCAACATGTCATTCATTGAGTCAGTACTCTTTTCAAATTGAATATTATTTTGCAATTTTGAAGATGCTTCCTATGAATCCTTTCTCAAGGAGAGTATTTGTTTTTCTAACTTTAGACATTCTATTCTTTTTCCTTGAAGATTAGAATTTGTTACATCTATTATTCTTTTCACTCCCTCTATTTAAGTCTTTAGCCTAATACTTAGCTTATTTCAATCTTCAACTTGACCTCTTAAATCTACAAGCAAGTTTCTTGCCTCTTCAAGTTCTAAAGAGACTTTTGCAAGGTCAAAAAGTACCTTTTTATTGGAGTCTTCTTCTTGTTGAAGTTGATTTTCTAATCTTCAGTTTTCTTTTTCAAGATACTTGTTCATTTCTAGAGCACATAAAAGTTCTCCTTCAATATCATCTTCACAGTCATTTTCATCAAACTCCTATCCATCTTCATTTACAAAGAAATCTCCTTCTGCATCACTAATTTCAACTACAAAATAATCAAGTTCTTGTCTACTAACAATCACATTGTCAAGACTCTTAACTACAGGATTGATTTCTTTATGACATTTTGTATCTACATTCATAGTAGACTCATGTAACAACTCATTGCAGGACTTAACTAAGGCTTTCTTTTCAATTTGTTGATCAACATTTTTCTTTTCTTTATTTGAGGCCTTATTCCTATTCTTTTTACCCATTGTACTCCACTTGCCAGGAACCCTTAAGTTGGTTAGACTTCTTGCAAGGGTCTAGCTCTGATACCACTTGTTGGAGTACCTGGTAACACTGAGAGGGGGGAGTGAATTAGTGTTACAGGAAACAATGCAAATTTTCACACTTTATTATAGATTTGAAAATTAGACATGAATGCTTATTATTGCATGAACCAGTGTATTAAAGAGATAAGTAATCATGTACTATCAACTTATAAATCAAATAGAAAATAACAGAAATAACAATATGAAATAGAGGATAGATAACATTACATAGAGATTTTTAGGAGTGGAAACCCTCTAGGGTAGAAAACCACTCAGTAAAAGTGACTCACTAGGTTATGTAATAGACTTCCCTCACTAACTACAATCATTGCCTCAATGGCTTTTCAACATTGCCTCACTGGTTTTTCAACATTGCCTCACTGGTTTTTCAACATTGCCTCACTGGCTTATCTCAGCTATTACAATGAATAATATGATCAATTACAGAGGGACACTCTATTTCACTGAACCTCAATAACTCTAGTATAATACCAAAAATAATTATTTTTCCCAGTCATCTGCTTTCAACATCACAACAGATATATATCTGATCATTTACATAGTACAAAGCCTTTTCTTCTCTCAATAGATAGTTTGACAAAATAATTGTATACAAGCAACTATCTCAAACAATTTCCAACTACCCAAATTGTTTCAAGATCATGGTCAGACAGACCAATGATAACCATATAAATTATTTTAAGTGTTCTAATTTTGGCCATGTTCAATATGTATGTTTAGTTAAGAAAAAATTTGTTAAATAAATCCAAACCGACAACACCCTAATAATGGGTTGTTCTTCAAAAACCCACAGATTTAATATACCTAATAGGCAAATAATCAATTGAATAAACCGCCTTTATTTTTGTTTTCAAAACTATCTTCAAACATCATATAATCATAGTCTAAGTAAAGGATTAAACAAAACATTATGGTTGTCGTTTACAAACTTCCATTACCTATTTCAAACCTTAGATAAAATTGTGACCACTGGACCTTCAAACTGTCACAAACTATGTTTGCATTTGTTTGCCTTAAATATATTTGCATTATCTTTCTATTCTAAAAGAAATAAATATAGACTAATGCAGGAAAGAAACCATAATCAGAAAAAATAAATTAAAAAAATGAAGCCACCTGTTTTGGTCATGCTTTGAAAGCCTTAGATAACTAATTTGCTTCCACATTTAGCACTATCGTGTCATATAGTAGATAGCTTAAGAATTTCATGGATTGTGACTCATGATTTACCATCATTACCACCGAGTTGTTAAAGATTCAGTCAAGAACAAACAAGCTCAACTCTTTGATAACCTGCACTGTCAAATCCTCAAGATCCCCTTCAAAATATGTAGAGATACCCACTGTATTGACCACACAATCTCATGATTATCATCGACACATAAAACCTTATCTCAAAGCTTCATATCACAAACTTAATTGTGCATAATGACCAACACAAAGTCTTTTTGCCCAAGTATATCTTGTGTGACTGATGCCCTTGGTGAGCCCTAAAAGGGCTAGTCAAACACAACAAAGAAACATCAATAAAACCTATTCCAACTGATGACAAATTGCCTGGTAGGTAAACCACTTAACATGCCCGATGTGAATGCTTTTGGAAAGTTTTATATTCACTAGGAAATTCAATATGACCTTGTGTAATATACAAACCATGGTGACCACTTTAATACTTGTCTTTTTATGGAAGATATTATGAACCCTTTTTAACAATAAAACAAATATCCTTCTCCTTTTATATGCATGGTCTTCATGTGATAAAAGGTGTGCCTGTGTATGCCTTTATAACCCCTCTAATGCAAATGTGAACAAAGTTCATGCCAACCAAAACTTGTGCCTCATTTCAACTATGTCATAAGCTAAACTGTCACAAGAATCCATGTGCCAAGTAAAAACATCAGGAGATATGTAAACTATCAATTTCTGATGTCATACCATTAATACATCCATCAAGAACAATTGAAATCTGTATGTCATAGACATAGGAAAGTGACAAAGTATACCATAACAACCATCATGATATGAGCTCACAACTAAAGCAAGTGATACCATGCTGTCAGTATCATATAGGTTGTGGTGATATCAAAATGAATCAGTATAGGAACTATAGTAGCTGAGATGAGAATCAAATGCATATCAAATATCATAGATGTCCATACTTACAAAACATTGCTGCAAGTCTCTATCAATACAATGATATCTAACATTCATCATCCCATACTACCACAATAGATCATCATACCAAGAGAGGATGTGACCACTGTATATTGATCATCATAGAGTTGTCATAGAACATGCATGACTATGAGCATACTGTCAACAACCACAAAAGATAAATCAACTGTATAGAGATAACCATTAACAACAGCTATCATAAAAAGCATTTAGAGGATCATGAGAAGCATGACTATCATAACATGAGAGTTGTCATACCATCAATACTGCATAAACAACTTGTGTCAGCTACATGATGTCATAGTCATATATCAACTATACCACAGTATACCAAGTTGTGGATTGGCCATCAGGGCAACAAACTCAACTATCTTGTATAGCATGTGCCATACCATTACCATTACCATGATTCTAGAACCAATAACCTTTGTCAACATTACAAGCCAGATACCAACTGCTTGTAGAGAATAGTAAATGCCACAACTAACACCAACATGTTTGATTCTCTTCAAGTGAACAACATTATAAGCATAAACAAGATCATCATCAAGTATAAGCATAAAAGAACATCACATCATCAAGAATATGAGTTCATGCATCAAATGCTAAACTTCATGAATGCAAAATGCCAATGTGTTACTATGCCAAGTGGTACAATACAAGTTGTGTGTTTGTCATCAATGGACAACAACTGAGGGGAAACCAACAAAGTCTCCAAGGTGAAAGGTACTTTATGTTCCTTATTGATGATTACTCTAGAATGACACATGTTACTTTTTTGAAAGATAAATCATAAGCTTTTAATAGATTCAAAATTTGCAAATCTATGGTTGAGAATGAAATGAATGCTAGAATCAAGTGCCTAAGATCAGAGAGAGGTGGCGAGTGCACATCAAATGAATTTGAGGAATATTGTGAAAAATATGGGATAAGGATACAATACTCTATTTTGAGGAATCCTCAACAAAATTGATTAGTTGAAAGGAAGAACATGATATTACAGTAGATGGCAAGAACTATTCTTAATGATGCAAAACTCCCTGATAGGTACTAGAAGGAAGAAGTAAACAATGTAGTTTATATTCTCAGCAGAGGATAGCTAAGAGTAAACTTCACTAAGACACCATATGAGTTGTGGAAAGGTAGACCTGCATGTGTTAAATATTTTACATCAGAAGGGATGAAGACAACTTAGGAAAATTTGATTCAAAATCAAATGAAGGAATTTTCCTTGGATATTCAACTAGAAACAAAGCATACAAGTGTTTTAATAAGAGGCTATAGAAGGTTTTTGAGAGTGCAAATGTGAGGGTTGATGAACAGATACATTCATCTACATATGATCAAGAAGACTGATGCCTAGAGGGACCAGCCTGCACATAAGAAGAGGATGAAGCTGAAGAAGAAGAAATACCAAAGGAGACTACCAATGCTCCTGCAAAGTATGTTTAGAAGAATCACTCTAAAGATCATATTATTAGCAACAAGAATAAAGGAGTTGTTACTAGGGGAAAAATTAAAGAACAAGTAAACTTGTCACTACTGTCCAAGATTGAACCAAAGAACTTTGAAGCGAGCAAGGATGAGAGTTAGATATATACCATGCAAGAAGAACTAAATTAGATTGATAAAATTAAGACATGGGAACTTGTTCCAAGGCTAAAGGATAAGAATATGATTGGAACCAAGTGGTTATTTAGAAATAAGTTGAATGAAGATGGAGAAGTGGTTCAAAAGCAAGGTTGGTTTGCAAGGGCTATTCACAAGTGGAAGGCATTGATTTTGAGGAAATGTTTGCTCCTATGGAAAAATTAGAAGAAATCAGGATGTTTCTTGCATTTGTAGTTCACAAAGACTTCAAGATGTTTCAAATGGATGTCAAATCTACCTTCTTAAATGGTGATCTTGAGGAAGAAGTTTACATAGAAAAGTCTGAGGGATTTCAACTATCACAAGATCAAAATTTGGTATGGAGACATAGAAAGGCTTTATATGGTCTCAAACAAGCTCCTAGGGCATGGTATGTAGGGTTGGACAAGTACTTACACCAACAAGGCTTCAAGAAAGATATTGCAGACAACAATCTTTGCATCAAGGTAGAAGGTGAACACAAGTTGATAGTAGTTGTATATGTTGGTGATATTATCTTTAGTGACAATGATGGTATGTGCAAAACATTTGCAAAATAAATACAAAAAGACTTTTAAATATGTATGATAGGTGAACTTTCATTCTTTCTTAGACTTCAAATTGTTCAAATAGACAACAATATCTTTATTTCACAAGCTAAGTATATCAAGGAGATGTTGAAAACGTTTGGTATGGATTACTACAAACTAGTAAGTACACCTATGGTAATAGATTGTCATCTTAGCAAGGATGATGAGTCACCTTGAAAGATGATCAGACTATGTATAGATTCATGATTGGAAGCTTATTATACTTGACTACATCAAGACCAGATATTATGCAAGCAGTTTGTATGGTGGCTAGGTTTCAAGGCAATCAAAAGAGACACACATGAAGGTTGTTAAAAGGATTTTCAGATACTTGAAGAACACGTTGGAACATGGGTTGTGGTATGATAAGGGAAAGGATTTCTCCTTGAGTATGTATACAGATGCAGATTGGGTTGGTAACATTGATGATAAGAGAAGCACAATTGGTGGAGCCTTCTTTCTAGGTGATAGATTGGTTCCATGGTTAAGCAAGAAGTAAGATTCAGTCTCTTTCTCTATAGAAGAAGTAGAATACATAGATGGAGCATCTTATTGTACTCAATTTTTGTGGATGAAGCAGATGTTGAAGGATATCAAGGTACTATATGATGATCCCATTCCTATTTTGTGGGATAACACAAGTGCCATCAACATATCAAAGAATCTAGTGATGCATTCTAGAACCAAGCATATATCCATTAAGTATCACTTCTGAAGAGAAAAGGTTGTAGATCAAGAGGTAAAACTGGAGTACTTCACCACAAAGGATTAGATTGCAAATATTTGTACAAAACCCCTTCCTAAAGAGACATTTGAGTACTTAAGGCAAAAGTTGGGAGTGATATCACTTTCATCAAATAAGTGAAATCTTATTGTGGAACATCCATCTAGGGGGATCAACTCAAGGAATATCCTTCATCCTTTGTTGGATAGTAGCTACCTCTTAAGGGGAGTAGGTAGATAGACGATGATATAGATAATCAATTTTGATGTAATAAAGGGAAGAAATACATTTAGGAGGATCTAGTCATTGTAATATATTTCAACTTTGTGGAGAAGACAATTCAGAAATGGATTAGCTGATGAAGATTACTGATAGGGGGAGCTTCATAGAAAATGAGAAGAATCACATCATGAAGGAAAGAGGTTTGTTACATCCAATTTCCATTGATGTCAAAGGGGGAGAAATTTTATAAGTTTAGAAGTTGTGTAATAGTTCAGGAAGAGATACAAAAAGTAAACATTCAGAGTTTATTTCAATTCCATCAATGACAAAGGGGGAGATTGTTGGAAATATTGTCATTGATGTCAAAGGATCCACAAAGTTTCTAAGGCACAAATGTTTTCATCCTTCAGTCAGTGAATTGCTCGGCTCGCGAACTCATAATTTCATTGGCAGCTAGGTTTCTCAGATAGACAGTTAGCAGATTTGCTGATTTTCCAATAAAGTGTATCTTCTTATGTTATTAACAAAATATTGGGTTCATGAAATCAATAAAGGGAGAGTTGGTTCGTAAGTTTCTATGTTTTCTAATTTGCCATTTTTTTGATAAAGAAGAATGTGAAGTTCAGTCGACAAAATATCAAGTTCATGAACTCAACAAACAGACAATTGGTTTGCAAGTTTCTAAGTTTGCCAATTCACTAACTACCTAATAAAGGCTTGTTAGTCCAAGGTTTGTGGAAGCCAAATTTTTCTAATAGTGAATTGAAAACAGAGTCGAAGGTTCATGGAAATGAGAATTTACCAATAGTGAATGGAGAAGAGAGTCCAAGGTTCATGGAAATGGGAATTTGCTAATAGTGAATGGAGAAGAATCCAACGTTTGTAGAAATGAGTTTTTGCTGACAAAGTTCAAGTTCATGGATATGGAAATAAAATATATTTAAATTAAAGATTTAACTATATGGTTGAGGATGACTTGATGACATGGATTAAATATTGGCACCATTTCTATATTAAAGAGTAAAAATAATTGTTAAGGTGGCCGACTTAAGTATATGTTGAAATTCAAAATATAGAGTCTGACCTTCGAGAATGTTTTAATTCAATGTAGTCAACAATAAAGATGATATTGTACAGATTGATATATATAGTAGATTAGTTTGTTCATATTGCATATGAGGTGTATGTCTTAGCATTGAAGCAAAAAATCTGAATATACATGTGAATGAAGTGCGAAGGAATTTTAATAGAAGATAACTAGAGAATCACACATATAAAAGAGTTGAGGATTTGAGGAGAAGAGAATAGCATGAATGAAGTATAATAGACTTATCATCTAATTGCAGACAGAAAATAGTGTGATAATAGACAAAGTATGAAGTAAATTGTTTCATTTATATTGTAGAAGTTGTTGCCTCATCTATTATGTGTCATAGCACATTAGGGGATTCATGTCTCCATTGGGTTGGTGCCCATAAAGTAGCATAACAGGGGCTTGGTGCTTCCATTGAGTTGGTGCTTATAAATTAGGGTATTGGTGTCTCCATTGGGTTGGTACCATAAAGATTATTCTAAACTTTGTTTTTTTGTGAGGTTGGATTTGGATAGTAGATCCAAGCAGCTTGCTCACCATGGTTTTTCCCTTTTGGATTTCCACATAAAATCGGGTATTGTGTTCTCTTGTGTAGATGTGTTGATATGCTTATGGTTGCATAGTACATACATAATTTGATTGATGTAGTAAAGGTTCTATTGTTGTAGTAGAATTGAATAAAAAATTTGTATATACTAATTCATTGCCCCTCTTAGTATATCTATGTCTTCTAAAAATTTTCCATGAGTCTTGGGTAGAATGCTTATAAGCAAGTTAAATTTTGAGAAGATTTGATAATAAAAAGTCAAATAAATCCTATAGGACATAGCATGCTGATTTTTTGTTAACTTTTTTCTGTGATGCAATAGCTTAGAGGTTTGGTTATTTACAACCAAATTCTATGCATTCATGGATGGAACTAGAAAGTATATTTCTGAGACAATTTGGCCAAAATAGGAATCCAAAACATAATTTGTAGTGGCAAGAAGAAAATTGTGTGACCCTATTGATCAATATAATCTATGATTTTACCAAACTTTGGGAAGAATTGATATTATATATTTGTTAGTGTATGTTTTTATTTTCCTAGGTTATTTATTTTTCTATTTCCTACACTTCTAATTAAGCTTGCTTAAGATTAATAATGTGAGTATTAGTCTGAGTTGGTGCAAGGTGTCGGCATGTTCCTTCGGAGTTACACTTGCCTATTGTAATCTATTGTAGTTTGCTCTTCCCATTGGTCTTATTTTCCACCTTGCTCCTCTCTCATATTCTATATATACTCACCTCCTAGATAGTCTTGTAGATGGTATTATGCAGTTATTTCCTTTTGCAATCTCTTATTTCTATTTTACTTCTAAAGAATTTGCATTAGTCTCATGGAGACTAACTCTATTTTGCTAGTTTAATATTTCAATATCATTCACATTTATAGTTTATAAATTTATTTATTGCACTTGTATCTAGGTTTTCATTTGTTTACAAATTCTAATATTGTATCAAAGTTGTTAGTGCAATAATAGATTTTATAGTTTCCATATTTGGGAGATTTAGGTGGGCTAATAAGCTTGCGTACAAATTTTCTCAAAACCCTATGATGCACTTCTCTTGCATCTTTGGATGATATGCAAAATTAGAAAAGGTTGAAGGTTCAAATATTTTAACCTCTAGGATTTTGTACATGTATTTATTTAAATTTGGGTGTTTGTAGTATTCAAGTATCCATGATAGCTTTTTCAACTATTCCATAGTGTCTAGAAGGATCAAGAAATTTAGATTTGGCTTTCATTTCACTAAAATTGGAGTTCAGAAGATTAGTTTAAAAATAGGGGTTTGAAGCACAAATATAGAGGTTAGCTTCCATTTGAGGCACTTTTAAGACAAACGGACCCTACCATTGAGTCTGGAAAGCTGAATAGATGATTTTTCATATAAAATTTACTCATTTTTAGTTCTATTTTTGAAGAGTTCAATTTTTTTTAAATTCCACAAAAAATCTTAAGTGCTTAGTGTTGTTTGTGAAGAGCTTTAACTACTAGTTTTAAAGTTCTTTGTGTATTATTTGTTAAGTGCCTTGTGCACAGGGTTAAACCCTATTCACAGGGCTCCACTCATGTTAGGACACATAGGCCCTTTAACTCGCTAGTAGGTTCACACCTCCACATGGTCCCAACACCACCAACGAATTTCAAGCCAATACCTCCCTGTACCAACACCCTAGTTTCACTCCTCCAACCCTTTTCTCTAGCTCTACTGCCTAGTGGACAAATCAACTACCTCCACTAGTGGCCCCAACATAGTGCCACCCAAGGGTCACTAGGGCCTCCTTTGTAAGCCTAGAAGGGCGGTTTTTTCAAAATAGCACAATTTTTTCCCACAGAGACAAAATTATTGAAAATAATAGTCGAAGGAAAGTTGGTGAACAGTACTTTTTAGTGAAGGAAGTTTTGTGAATATTTTATTTTTTTGTTTCTCGAAATATTGCAAGTTGAAGCTGGTAGCTGCATTTTTCTTTGACTGGCCATATATTGCATCTAGTAACTTAATTTTTTACAAGCGAATAGCCATTGGAAAAGTTTTCAAGAGCAGTACACATCCATATAGTTAATTTCTTCATCTTCATAATAGGCCTATTTTGGATCAAAAGTCATGTTTCGGTCATTTTGGGCCTTATGACTATTGTAATATGGGAATAAGCCTTATAAATGCACTAAACTATAAAGTGCCAACATTGTAATATCTAGGGGGTGATTTTTGATACTAGTAAAAAGAGGGGGTGTAGTCGTGTTATCTTTTTTCAACCCTTCATATTTACATTTCTACATCATGGATACAATAACAGTTCCTATTCTAACACCATACAACTATTCTGAGTGGAAATCATGCATGGTAATCTACTTAAGAAAAGTTGGTTTGCATAGAATCACAATGGGCCCAGAAGTTGAACCTACTTTTCTTGCAGAGAAACCTAACTCATTCAACATATGTGATGAAGGATATGGAATATTGTGCATGTCTATTTCTCTTGATTTATTCTTTCATATTGAATCTTTGAATTCTTCTAATAAAATTTAGACAAAGCTAGAAACTCTATTTGGGTCATAGATTTAATGAGGAGTTATATATGCTACTAAGGGTGAACTTGGGACACATTTCACTATGCCATCTTTCAATGATTTTACTATCTCTCTTAGATGGGAGAAAGACAAGTGAATCCAAATGGGCACTTTTAAATCCTCTAAGTCACATGCCTTGGCTACCAGCTAAAACACAAAAGAAAAAAAGGAGAAAGTTGTAATAATAAGGATAAAAAATAGAAAAATATTAAGGAGAAGAAGGATCAGAAACCAAATGCCCCAAAAGTAGCTAATCAGACCCCATCTTCAAATGGTGACAAGCCTAAGAAAGAGAAGGTCAAATGTGCCTATTGTAAAAAACCCGATCATGATGAACATAAAATTTTGAAGAAGCAAATTGATCACTTGACACACATTCTTGAAAACAATAATATCAGTGTTATTGAATTAGTAAAATAAAGATCAAATAAGGGGTCTAAGAAGCTAAAAGATAATAACAAAGGGAAATGGAAGGGCAAACCCCTTGTAGCAGTTACTTCACAAGCATCCACTTGGGTTCATGATTCAGGTGCTTTGCACCACATGGCTTCTTCTAAGGATGAACTTGCATCTTTGGAGTTGTGTACTATGTAGGTTCTATTTTGATGGCTGGTGACATTCTTGTCAAGGTGTGTGGGAGAAGGTTCGTTGATGTGGGGGATGGCACATTTCATGATGTTCTTTGTGTGCCCTCATTATCAAATAATCTCCTTTCAATATATCAAATCATGAGTTCACATGGGTTTAGGCAAGAAAGTTGAGTTCACACTTGGTTTAGTGGTGATTTGTGGGTTGTACAATGATTCTACAGTTGTACATGGGAGAGTAGATCATCAATCATTCATTTATTTGTTTTCTCACTTTGTTCATGATCCTCCTTTATCTATTTTTCTCACTCATTCTGATGATGTGATTAGATTATGGCATGAGATGTTTGGCTATTTTAACTTTGACTACTTGTAGTAGCTCAATCAGTAGAGCATGGTCATAGTTTTTCCTTTAGTTTAGTTTTCAACTAGTGCTTGCCAAGGATGCCTTCTTGTTAAGCATTCTAAGGAAAATTTTGACAAAGGTAAGACATGGAGAGCTTTATAGATACCGGAGTTAGTTCACAGTAATTTAGATGGTCCATTCCAACATCCTTCCTTTAGCAAAGCCATATATGTCCTAACATTCATTGATGAGTTTTCTCATTATGCTTGGGAGTACTTGCTCAAACAAAAGTTTAATGTATTTGATTATTTTTAGGACCTTAGGACTTTTGTAGAGAAGCAATCGGGGAAACCATCAAGGTTTTACACATTGATAATGGTGTAGAGTATGTCAACCATCATTTTGAGTAGTTTTACACTTTAGAGGGGATTCATTTGCAGCATTCAATTCCATATAATCCTCAAAAGAATGGTGTTGTAGAATGCAAGAATAGGTCCTTGAACGAAATATTGAACGACATGATTCACTTCAGATCTCTTGTACCACAATATTGGATAGAGGCCATAAACTATACTTGTTATATCCAAAATGATGTTCCTCACTGATTCTTGAAGGGAGTCACTCCTTTTGAAGTTTGGAGTAGTCAAAAACCATTATTAAAGAACTTTTGAATATTTGGATATCCTACATGGGCCTACATTCTTGAAGAGAAATATAAGGCCTTGGATCCATAGAGCAAGACTTGCATATTTGTAGGCTATCATAATGGTGTGAAGGGTTATCGGTTGCTCCATCCTACTACACATGAGCTATTCATTGAGAGGATTATTTTTTATGTCTCTTTGATCTCCACTCTTGTTACTTCTCTACCTCCTTATACTTTGACATTGGATTCAATTGGGATACATGATAGACCTTCTGATGATTCAGATTCACCTGAGCATATTCCTGATGTTGAGGAGTCTTCTACCTCCACTTGTGATGCTAAGAGAAATTATGAGGATTCACCTCCTTCTTCTCCTACTCATCATTCAAAGGATGATGATTCTCTAACTTCTAGTTCACTTGGGCTTGTCAGACATTGAAATCTATAGGCAATTGGGTTAGGGATCCATCAGACACTAGGAAGGCATGTTCATAGTTTTAGGATATTCCACATGTCTTCATTGTTATTGTCTCTAATACACATTCCTTTCAAGAGGCTTATGGTATTCTAGAGTGGGATATTCTAGAGTGGGATACAACTATATAGGAGGGGTATAGTTTCTTTTATGAGGAACCACACTTGAGATCTAGTCCCTTTTCCTAAGGGAAGAAAACATGTTCAATTTAAGTGGATCTATCAAACAAAATTTACTACAGGTGGGTGAGTTGATAAGCATAAGGCCCGTGTGATCACCAGAGGATTCTCCCAAGTTCCTAGGATTGACTACTCTAAGAATTTTACATCAGTTGTCTGAATGAACTCCATCTGACTTGTCTTTGCCATTGTTGTACCCCATCCTTGGAAAGTTCACTAGATGGATGTGAAGAGTGCCTTTCTTCATAGTGACCTACATGAAGAAATCTACATGAAGTAGCCATAGGGGTTTGTCTAAGATTCTTCACTTATGTGTCATCTTTAGAAGTCTCTCTATGGCCTCAAATAGGCCCATTAGGCCTAGTATTTAAAGATGTCCACTCCTTTCTTCTATCAGGTGGGTTCACTTAGTGCCATTCTAATCCCAATATTTATATTGTGTAGCAGGATGATACTCTCACCTTCCTTGTTCTCTAGATTGATGACTTGTTTTTGATAGGGAGTTCCTCATCCTCCATTGTGGTAGTGAAAACTACCCTCCATGATAAGTTTTTAATGATTGACTTGGGCTTGTTGCATTATTTTCTCAGGATTGAGATCTTTTAGTCTACTTTTGGGATGACCATCACATAGTGCAAGTATGGTCTAGATTTTCTCTTCAGGTTTCATATGGCTCAATATAAGCATGCTCTGACTCCCTTTATTTATGGAGTCAAACTTGAGACTTAGTGTTCTTCACCTCTTCTTGATGGCACTTTGTATGGATATCTTATTGGGAGTCTCATTTATCTAACTTACACAAGACTTGATATTTCATATGATGTAGACATGGTCTCTTAGTTCATGCAAGAGTCCCATGAGATGTACTAGAAAGTATCTAGTTGGATTCTTCACTAAATTCAAGGTACACACAACTTTTGGATTTACTACATAGTTGGCATAGATATTGACATAATGGGCTACATAAATGATGGGTGTAATAGATAGGGTGATCAGCTGGTCAAAAGTTGCATCCAATCTACTATCCAATATTATGGACATTATTTAAGACATGGAGTACATGTAAGCTATCACATTTAGCCTCATTCATGACTATATCTTCAATGTAGACTATTGGAAGATGGCACTCGAGGGATACGACCTTATGCCTAGTGAGGCGATGGTGGGAGGTTTCTTTTCTATGGAGATGCTTTGCACTTCACATGTAGTTAAATGTACTTAAAATGTATTAGTGTATATATTTCATACACTTAGGCTGAAGCCTACTTAGGTGTGCCCTTATATAATCTTGACACATGTGGTGTAGGAGCACCTTCACATCAGGGTTAATTTGATATTCAAGATGTTTGATTTGTTTAATGAGGTCCTTGAGACCATTAAGTGGTTGTAATGAGGCTTGAAATCCATGTTGTAATGGACTATGTCCAAATAACTAGAGTCTTCTATGGTTAGGTTATTAGTCCTAGGTAGGACAGTCTTGTAGTCATAGGGAGTCATTTGAATTTTAATGTTTATATAGGTTAGTCATTTAAATTTTCATGTTGTAATCCTTTTAAGGCATGTCATAGGTTGGAAGGGAATGTAACACCTTGTCCAAGGTTCTCCAAAATGTTTGAAAGTGGCATCTATCTAAAAACAGTCAATATAGTCCAAAATAGAAAGTGGACAGTTACAAAACAACAAGCTGCAGTTAACAAATCTTAAAGAATTCAATGGTTGAGGAATCCCAAACAAATCCAAGAATTGTAGAAGGCTATTTAAAGCCAAAGATGATTCATTGTATGCAGACCATTCGGAGGATTAGGAAAAAATGATAAAAAGAAGACTGTTTTTGCTGTTTTTCTGCTTTTTCTATTTTTAGTCACTGTTTTTTGCCGTACTATACTACTATATGGCACTGTCATGGTCTCCATTTATGTTGCATGTGTAGAGGAGTGAGATGACTTCCAAATACAATTAGTTTGAAGTCTTGACAATAGATAATACTAGAGATATTCATGTTTTCCCAAAACTGCTTTGTGGTGACTATTTTCTGAATTTGCACATTACAACAGTCCATACCTTTCAGTTGTACGGCCCTATCATGGGATGTTGAATACTTGGAAATGAAGGTTGATGGACTGACTACCATTTGATGTAATTTTGAGCCTTTGAAACAAAAGGAAGATAGGATATAGTCTTTAAACACCCAAACTACTCTTTACATTGCTGTCACATTCAAGAAATATACTATTTTCTGCCAGAAGCCGTACTTGTACAACCTGGTGCAGGTTGGAATCTTGGATGGTTGATTAGGGTAGAGAGTTATCTGCCCCTTGCAAGTAGTTTGAAGGTTTGACAATGCATTTGGAGGGAGAAATTATTTGTTGTCTATTGACTATCCTAAAATCCTGATTAGGGTATCTCTGAGTAGCTGATGGGTATTCCTTCTTGTTACTAATCTTTCCTTGTTTCTAGTCAATGGAAGGGGATGTGAAATAGTTTGTCCATAGCCTTGTGAAGGTTGCAGGGGCAGGAGATTTGGTATGGTGAGTGTGGCATATGAAAAGACCCCTATAGAATCATGGTTAGGAGTTGAGAGGAGGACAGCAGCAAATAGGTAAGTTGATGAGTTATTGCTTTGTCTATGAAGGCATTAGAGTGAATGCATGTTATAGGTTTGGAATATTACAATGAGATTGGGTTGGTGTAGAGGGAGATCATCCCTAGGAGGACATGGTGATTGTTTTTACAAGGGTGTAATGGTGAGGTGACAGTCTAGGAGGCTGATGTCCTGCAGGCCCTGTATAGTGGGTTGAATAGAAGTTTAGATGGAGTCTTGGTGAGAGGTATTGAACCTAGTTATTTGGTCAAAGACCTTGTTTGGGTTATGTATTGAACAAGTTTATTGTTGGTTGGTTATAGTATGAGTGCCATATTTGCACATGAAGAACAGTCTATGAAGGAATGAGATTGAGAGACTGAGTTTTGCATCTTTGCCTCTGCATCAACATGCCTCATTGAGGTGTAAAGGTTGTTGGGTAGTTAAGAAAGGTGTCACCAAGTTGCCTACTAACTAGCCACTCACGCTAGTTTTTAGGGAGGCAACTCACTACCACTCATAGTTGATGAGTCCTTTCCTCAACTAGCTAACTTCCTCTCCTCACCTATTTGTACTCAACTTCTTCAAGATATTCAGTGGATAATTTAGGGTAGACTACATATATTTTCATGCTTTGTTGCAATATTAATTTGCTATTCTTCATCTCCACATGACCACTGGTTCTTTCATTGTATCAGAGTCTATTGGAGCTCATTGACAAGTGATGGTATTATTTTTCTTTATTCTCCATTTAAAATTGCTTTTAGTTTTATCTATGTGTTCTCCATGCAGTGTGGATTCACAGAATCATAGAAGTTCATGGTATTGAAAGAAGAAGGTTGACCCTATTGGAAGGCAAGATTATCTATTATGTGGAGCATTTTTCTTGTTTGTAGTTGCTATGGTGATTAGTGGACCCTTTGAGGCCCTTGGAAACTCTCATGTAGCTCCTCCAAACGTATCTTGTTCATACATAAAGTACTTATCAGAAACATGGGCCCAACAAAGTTTTTCAAGGGTGGAGCCATTCCTATTTGGCCCTATGAAGAGTTTTGAAAGGAACAATTTTTTTTTTTGAAAAAGGCCAGTGCCTGTAACAAAGGCCCATGACCTATACAAGACTTACAACCTAATATTAAAATGTTGATGACCTATTTGTATGGTTCGTAGCCTACAAAAGGCACACAACCTATAATTCAACGGTGGCACATCTTTAATCAATCTACCCAAGCAAGAAGAATGACCTTTGCTAGGCCTCTATTCAGTAGAGGGAGTCATGATTCCTCCCAAGAAGCTTGCCCTCCACCTTGGATGCCCATGTCTACAATCTAGCTGCCCCTACAAATCAATATTCTTGGAGTTATTTTACATTAATTTGCTCATTTTGTCATAATTCGGGGTTTGTAAAATTGGTTGTTCCAATTTTTTTTATTTTTTTTTTTGCAAAAGCTTTTTAAAGTTATATAATGTGAAATATAAAAAAATACAAAATAAGGGGGCCATTTTTAAATTTGGGTAAATTTCCTTAAAGGATTATTGGTTTGTAATAAACCCTTGTATTTTCACCTGACAAAGATGAAGGGTGAGGTTTAGTTTGGTAGGAGGCCAATAACCCTCACAATCAGACCATTATACTCTTCAATATTTGTTGACTCCAATAAATAGTTGGACAGCTAGGCTACCACTTTCCAAAGACATTCTTTTTATTTTAAATGCAAATACATTAAATTAGGTAATTTACGGGAAATTAATTATGTAATAACTTTTTCTCAGTAGCTCAAAATTGAGCACCATTGTTTTGCAAACATTAATGTTTTTTTATTTCGTACACAATGTACCTACTTGCATTGTAAAACACACTAAGTTATAAAGTGCCAAAACCGGGGGGGTTGCCTAATCAAGGGGGTCGCCTAATGTGTTGATTTCTATTGTCTAAAGGAATTAACCTATTCTAAGATCATGGAATATCAAACTCACTCTTCTATAATCAAGCTAAAAATGGGAAACTCTAAGTCCAGGTGTGAAGACATGTTGAAACATCTTAGGTTCCATAATCTCATACCCTATCTATATGGACTTGTCCCTGAACCTGGTAAACAATCTCAGAAGGCTAAGTGGTTTAATCATCGTAATCAGATTGTTGGATTAATTAGTTTACATATTCTAGATGATGCTTAGTATGCCATCATGGATATTGACTGTCCACATGTATTATGGATAAAAATTTGGGAGATATATGGAAACTCCAATGTTTCTCCATTCCCACATGATCCTCAATTGATCACAACTCACATCCCTATTTGTGATATAGATACATAATATCCAGTTGACATAGAAGAAGTCATCACTCCTATTTCTTCATCAAATTTTAGAGTTGCCTCTTCAAAAGCTTCTGAAACTTCTTTGTAATAGGATAACAGTCTTCCTAGCATTGTTGATTGGGACAGATTTTAATCTGACATCGCTTATCTATTTGTAGAGTACCGCATTGATGACATGGAAGCACATATTGAGAACATCAATGTTCTCTTTTATGGTAGATTCAATGAAGCTACATCTCCATTATCCTCTTTGGATACTCATGCTCTACGTCATCCTATACATGGTTATGGATTGTCATCATCCTCATCTATTGAGCAAGCACCTAATTTGGTTATGGCATCCTTTAGCATTGACATGGGGACTCATGAGAACTCTTCAAATACATCGACATGGGCATCATCATCCTTGGATCACCTTTAGAATGATTCAAGATCATACATACATCTTCTCACATGATAAGATATCCTACATCTTCAGGTGGTTTCATTTCTTCCCAAGGGAAGGAACTTTGTTTGGTGTTCTTGGATCTACATGTGTATCCTTTGTCGACTATCCAGCCTCACTACAGTAGGATGTGTATTATGGGGGATCTCATAGACCTTCTATCATTTTCTCTCATATGGGGGGAATCATATATTGTACTCAATGAAAGAAGTAGTTCTTCGCTTGTATAATTTTATGCATATATTCTCTCTTTTGGAGGGTAATTTTTTCCCTACAAGGTATTCTACTTTACTCCACTTCGTGATAGATTACTTTGTAAATGGGTACGTCACCAGGTCTAGTAGTCAGGACCCATCCTTCTTGTACCCATCTAAGCTATGCTTAAGGGGGGTTTTAGTGTATATATTTCCTATAATTAGGCTTAAGCCTACTTAGGTGCACCCTTATACAATCTTGACACATTCCTCATTCAGGTGTCAAGGTTGTTGAGTGGTGAGGAAAGGTGTCACCAAGTTATCTACTAACTAGGCACTCACGCTAGTTTTTAGGGAGGCAACTCGCCACCACTCATAGTTGAGGAGTCCTTTCCTCAACTAAATAACTTCCTCTCTGTTAGTGTGAATAGGGATATTTGCTATCTAGTTTCCCTTGTGGTAAGAGTAATTCATATTATTTAACTATTAATTAGTTAAATAATATTCTCCCACATAATTCACACATGTTAAGTTGACTTAGTGAGTCTAGTTGTGTGTTGAGTTGTTGATAGTTGGAGTGAGTTATCTTATCCTCCACATGTTTAATTAATTAGTATCATCTAATTGTCACATGTTGTAGGACACTCTCCACCTTTCACTCCACCTTTCTTGGCTCTCATCCTTGTCTTTATAAGGAAGGCTCTTCAAGCATTGTATCATATACATCATACACAATCTTGCATTCATTGATAGAATACATTATTTTTCTTTCATATTGTCCCTTCATGAAGTCCTAGATCTTGGGTGGCTCCTATCTAGCCAACTCTTACACTCTCTTCACCTATTTGTACTTGACGTCTCCAAGATATTCAGTGGTGGATTTGGGGTAGACTACATACATTTTCATAGCATTTGTTGCAATATTGATTTGTTGTTCTTCATCTCCATGATCACTGATTCTTTAACAATACAATGCAAAAGGGTTTGAGCTGTAGCTATATGAATATTTTAAATGACATTGTAAATGTGCATGATTTCTAACTTTTTCTGAGTTTATCTATCATATGAAGGAGATCTTCAAAGCTATCTGATTCCTCCATTTTCATTCTCCTAACATGGTCCCTAAACTACCAAGAATTTGTGGATCGCATTCCTCAACTTCTTCTTTTCCCTCTGTGAACACCTCTAATACAACTATTCCATGCACTGAGCACCTTGATGATTTGAATATTATGGGCTAATATGAGCATGTTCTTTTCTTGTTTTTTTTAATATTTTTGTTTTCTGCTACACATTTATTTCATGGATGTATCTGAACTTTTTCATCAATATAGTATGGGTGTATATTTACACCTTTGTTTGAAAAAAATTCTTCTTAACAAAACACCCTTCACAATGCACTCAAATTGCTTATAGCCCTTACAACAAAGGGAAATGGGAAATTTTTATTTCAATTAAATCTACCTTATTTTCTACCTATTCTACTTACACACTATTATATTCAATATTTAGTAAATTTACACACCTTCATAAAATCAAATTTAGGTGCATACACATTTGAGTATATAACAAATGTAAATAAATCTTACAAAATCCTCTTTTGTGCCTCCAAGTTGTTGGTATCTAGGTCCTCCTACTATAAATCTACTTAGGTTGTAGCAATAATCCATGTCACCTATCAATATCCTCTCTCAAATATTTTGTCATATCCAAAACTATTACATCATGTATATGTTGCTAGTAAGTATTAAAAAATGCATACAAACACTATTTTTCCATCAAAGGTAAAAATAAATTAGTTTTCAAGTCAAAACTTATCTTTTCTACAAAAGGAGAATGCCAAATGATGATTAAATCCTTGAAAGTAGATTTATACTTCCTAGGTATTAACAAATGTGCCCTCGTACTGTATATTATCCAAAATAATCAACTTGCAACCATAAATCCCACCTCAATCTGATTTTGTTGTAGCATTGAGATCCTACAAAATATAAATGTGTGTATACAATGAAAAGACACAAAAAGAAATTTTATAACCCAACTATTAGGGCATCAAATCAAATCGTGAGTGAGCTTTGTTGTCACTCTGTGGAAAAAAAAATTCTAGATAATTTATAAAATCCTCATCATTAAACTAGACATTTAGGAATCTAAAACGCAGCATTAATCATAGAAGGCTATAGAACAATTAGAATCCTACATAACAAAGTTTACATTCAAAATATTTGTTTTCTAGCATTAACTATGCATTGTTACATTTTGTAAGAAAAATAAATAAATCTTCATAGCCAACATAACCTTGATTCAATCCATAATAACAACTGCAAGACAAAATGCATGCCACATTCCCTAGGAAAAATTAAAGAAAGGCATGCATTTATACATGTCAAACCTAAAAATATTCTTCTGCTAGATGTAAGGCACCCCATGCCTCTGATGTTAAACCTATCTTCCATAAAATTGGGAACACATTGAATATGCAACACCTCTTTTCTATGCCTTGTGGGAGAAGTCAAATAAAATGAAATATGCCACACCACACATGGCACCTAATTCTCATGAAAATTGATGGTCTTATATAAAACAAAATCCCCTCCTTATGTGTATATTTGAGTAAAACTAAGAAAATTATCTTTCAAAAAGGATGAATGATTTATGTGCTCCCATTTAAGAATGTGTGCTAGCCTGAATTAGTTTCATTATAATACACAATATTGGACATAGCTCTGTGAACCATGTGCCATGGGTGTAGTGTGAAGAATCATGTCACACCATTGTACACAACTCTCTAAATCATGTGCAACTCACATAGTGATTCCAAAATCCTTCCATCATACACCACTCACAAAATATTTAGAATAGTGCTCTACATGTCAAAAGACATCATACAACTCTTTCTTATCTCTTTAGACCATTTAACATTCATATATCACCAAGGATCATGCCACACCACTCCATAAGCAACCATGTATGAATTGTACAATACATTTACATATGTGAATGTTAACATATAGGGCACACCATCTAGATTGTAATACATAACAACTCAGAGCATTAGAAAATAATTCAATGCACCTTATATAGTCATTCATTACACACCATCAATTAGAACAATGATGCCAAAATTCTAATTTTTAATAGATGAAGCATCAAATATAGAATCTTAGTCCTTTAAAAATTCATAATAGCCTTTGTCTTTACAAACATCTAATCTATAAATATTCCTATGTAACACACGTAGGTAGGGAGTAGATAGGATAGATAATAGAAAATACACAACCATACATCTCC
The DNA here is from genome assembly GCA_027924645.1 of Cunninghamia lanceolata. Classification (NCBI taxonomy): domain Eukaryota; kingdom Viridiplantae; phylum Streptophyta; class Pinopsida; order Cupressales; family Cupressaceae; genus Cunninghamia; species Cunninghamia lanceolata. The sequence goes on from BSBN01000892.1 coordinate 4,299,781, forward strand.
CTCAAGAGATTGTTATGTATAGAAATGATAAGTTAGAAAAACATTATCTTCTAGTTCTAGTATTCTTCTTTGTTTTAGTCCTTGTCTCCACATTGTTTCTGCATACACACTATATCTACACCCTCATCTAGATTGTCATCCCCTAGACCACTAGATATCCAAATTTGATCTTTCCTAGGAAAAGATAGTCATGAGAATCTTCTGCTACATGTTTACACTATATGGAAAGGATGTGGAAGGACCAAACAACTAAGAAGTCAATAGGTGTTAAACCCTTGGAGAGTAGATTCCTACCCATCTCTACAACTTGAAGTCTTGGTGCAACATTACTAACACCTTGAGAACGTGTAAAGTGTTTCTCCCTCATATCTATTGGAATATGTAATTTCTCCCACATAATGAGAGAAAGACAAAAAGGTAAAAAGAGAAAAGTTCTAGAAAGAGGAGAGTTCTAGATAAGAAATGTTCTAGATGGATTCCAGAAATGGAATGTTGTAGAAGGTTTCTAGATGAAGTTTAGAATAGCCTAGAAAGGCAAAAGCCCTCTATAAAAGAGGCAAGATGTAACAACAAATTCAAGTCAAGTGTGAGTCTTGAATGCATTAACATTCATCATATGATTTGTAATCATATTTTGATGTAATACAATATGGTGCAGCAACACGGAGTTATGGATTAAATATCTGTGTCTATATATGTTTGATAAATTTGTGTGTTTCATTGTTTGAGTGTCTTGTGGATGTGATATCCACCACCATCATAGTGGTATCAGAGCCAGGTCAGATCATGGGATTGGAGCTGTGCATTAGAGGATCAGAGCCATGTTTATGTGAGATCTAGGGTTTGCAGGATGATCTAGAGAATTGTGTAAGAGATAGGGTTATGCAGTTGATTGTAGTCATTATGTTTTCATGTTGATGTTCTGAAGAGTGATAGGGTTTACAAGTTCAGTATTGCCATTGCAGTGGCAGAAACAGATGGTTATGTTTAAAGGAGAAGTTGATTTTAATCGCTGAAGCCATTAGGTTATAAAGGAAACACCATTTGAAAAAATAGCTGAAATTCACCAGTTTGATGTAAGGAAAAGCAGATCGATGCTATCATAGGGTATCTGATTGTTTAGGGTTTAGAAAGAACTATTTTGCAGAATCACCAAAACTGATTTATCAAGGGAGATAAAGACAATATAAGAAAATTATAATGGAAGGAGGATTATAGCCTCTGTGCCTCGGTGAGTGTAGGATCATGATAGGCCAAACACTACCCCTAAGTAGCAATGTAAATGTGAAAAATAGACTTAAGTAACTTCATTTCAAAAATTGAATGAGTTATCTACACAACCTAGAAATAAGGTAGTAATAAAAGTTGTAATAAATTGAATTTAGTTTATGAGCTACTACCTTTTTTTGAAAATTTTAAAAATAGTTTGATAAAAATTAGATATTTCAATGAAGCACTACTAATTTTTTTAGAAAAATGTAAAAAGTAGGCGTTATTTCGGCCAACCTAAGTATGAGAAAAAGATAATATTTTTCCTTCATGATTTGGATTTAAGTAAAGGACACATGAGTAGATGTGACGCATATTTTTTTGAATTTTTTAAGTAAATAAATAATTATTTATTAATTTTTTACTATGATTTTTTTTAAATATTAAAAATTAATTTTCCAGCCAACCTAACTTGGTAAAAGACATATGAGACTCAAAAAAATTAATTTTAATGTATACCCAATAAATCCTAGAATGTGATGCATCTTTTGGATTTAAAAAAGGATTGATATGTTGAAAGTTATAGATGTTTTTCAATATGTATATCTATTAAGAAATTAGACACAACGTATGTAGAAAATTAATAATAATTACCTATTAAATTTATTATGAGGTGTATATTATATTTTTAGAATCTTAATAGCTTCCGCTATAAACCCTTTTTATTTGATTAAATTTAGTTACAAAAAAAATTGTCAGCTTTGAAGATGAAATTGTGGAAAAATTTAGGTTAACACTAAATGGGTGGTTTTCAAGTTTCTTTGACAAGTTTTTGGACTCCTACTTGCCTAAATATGAGATAATCCTAAGGCATTTTTGGAGGAAATCCATATTTGAGCTAGAAATATTAACATCATTTCCATCCAAATCTAAATATTAGTCTAAATGTTAGCACTGTTTCATCCAACAAGTTTTTTCTCCATTGCCACTATTTGGCCCATCATTATCTCGCACTCACCCATCTAAGAAGACAAATGAAAGCTACAAAGAGTGGATGAAATCACCAAGAGACAAAGGGAGGCACAGATTTGTAAAATAAAATTGCTATAGAGGAGTGGCAGATTAAAAAAAGAGAGATTGTAGTGTTTGATGAAATATGTGAAAGGAAATCGTAGGTTTAAAAAAAATGCTTAAGCCACCAGATCGTGGAAGAGGAGTGGAAGGAGGGATTTAGATCACTGGCTAGTCTGAGTCAAATCATTGCTAAGACATTGAAGATAATGATAGTCGAACAAGGAAAAATATAAAAGGAGTGCAGATCGCTGAAGAATAGGCCATTTTGGTTTGTTGGAAGCCACCAGAAGCAATTGTTAATCAAAGATAAGGACAGCAGTCTGAGCTAAGAAAATAGATTATTTTCAATGGGGAAAGTTAAAAGAGAGAAGATGGAAAAAGATTAGCAAAAAGAGAAAAGTGAAAAAGAAAGAAAAGACATTATTAATAGATATACTAGACTACAAAAGTAAAATGTATCATCTTGATATTGAATTAAGTGAAGTCAAAAGGAAAAATGAAAAACTAGAAGAAAACTTGAAATTGTTTGAAGAGGTTAAAAATAAGAATGAAGAATTAGAAGAAAAGATGAAGAAATTGGAAGAGGAAAATAGTTTACAGAAAGATGAGGTGGCAAGGTTGAAAGAAGAAATATTAAGGTTGAAAGAAGAAAATGAATGTTTGAGGACAAAGCCATTAGTTTGTGATGTTTCGTGTGATTCAAGTGATTTATGTGATGAAGCTGAAGCTAAAGAATGCAAGGTTGAAGAGGTTTGATCAACACAATTTGCATCTTGTGATGATCTTGATAAAGAGTGTCAAGATGAAGATGATAAGGTGTTTGAGTATGCAAATCATGTTTGTTTTAATGAGAAAAATGTTGGTTTTAAGATGATGAAAAGAATGGGATATACATGTCAAGGACTAGGAAAGTATGGACAAGGAATGAAAAAGCTGATTGAACACATAGTGAGGACAAAATATGCAGGTCTTGGATATGGAAAAATGGATCATGTTACAGGTACAAACAAGTTGGTTTAGCAAAAGTAGAATGTGCAATGTTCTCATCATCATAGGCAAGGACGTACTAAGGACAAGTGTTGGGATTTACATCCATGTAGCATTTGTGGATTGAGAAATCATGGTGAAAATATGTGCTAGAATAGAGAGTGGAGAAATCAATCTATGACAGGATGTATGAAAATGAATTGTGGTTGGATTTCTAGATCAAATTGGTAAGAGGTTACTAGTATGCTGAAAAGGTTGTTCAAGTGTAGATGTTCCTTTGTGAAGGATTGAAATCAAACAAGGTTTAAAGGTTTGAGACATCATACAAAGTGGAAAGACACAAATAGAAAGAGGACTTTCCAGTTTGAAGTTCTTAAGATTGAAGACTTGAAAGGTTGAAGGACTTTTGCAGTAGTTGGTAAAGAGTTGATGAGAGTTGGATATTAGCAGATCTGAAGATGGTTTCAAGGTATTAAGCAACAAAAGGATTTGATTGTGTCAGCAGACATGAAAGAGAAGATTTGAAAGATAAAGTTTTGGGAATGACAAATATGTGGTTGAAATTAAGGGGAAGTGTTGGAATATGTAATTTCTCCCACATAATTAGAAAAAGACGAAAAGGTAAAAAGAGAAAAGTTCTAGAAAGAGGAGAGTTCTAGATAAGAAAGGTTCTAAATGGATTCCAAAAATGGAATGTTGTAGAAGGTTTCTAGATGAAGTTTAGAGTATCCTAGAAAGTCAAAAGCCCTCTATAAAAGAGGTAAGATGTAACAGTAAAATCAAGTCAAGTGTGAGTCTTGAATGCAACAACATTCGTCATATGATTTGTACTCATGTTTTGATGTAATACAATATGGTGCAGCAACATGGAGTTATGGATTAAATATTCGTTTCTACATATGTTTGATAAATTTATTTGTTTCATTGTTTGAGTGTCTTGTGGATGTGATATCCACCACCATCAGTATCCTTAAACTGCACAGGTAGTTATTGTCAATGTTTAATCCCTTCAACACTTTTTCTTGCCCCAACATCATTCTGATTTTACTTAGTCATGTTCACTTCGAGATTTCCTAGAGTGTTGGGAGCACATAGTACAAAAATAATGACCTCATTCATTTTAATCTTTTCCTATTAAATTAAAAAAATTTGTCATTCCTTGTTAATCCCAATTTCATGAAGATAATAAATGAGGCATTCACTTCTAAATTATATCTATATTTTTTCCTAGTTCAAATATCTTTCTAAAGCCTTTACAATAGTTAACCCGTGAATCCTTGAATGAAACTTTATAATAGTTATCCCATGAATCCTTGAATGAAAATTTTATACCTATAAGAGTTATGTTAATATAGGAATAATATTTATTAGGAGGGACTTATATTAGCTAGATATTAAAGTTCACAATTCTAAGGAGATATAGAACTTAAAAGATGATTGATTTAGAATCTTTTTAGCATTTTGTCCATGTTAATTTTGGTAGGCATTACAATGAAATTTTTTGTGAAACTTGCAAGATGAAAAGACTGATTTTTTAACATTTGCAACATTTAAAGAACCATGGATAAAGATAAAAATAATCTAATTTCATAAGTAAACCCATCTCCAAGAAACATGGATAAAGACATCTTATGTTATGAGATGAAAAATACTGAAATTGAACCCATGTTCATGAACCATGGATAAAGATAATCTTATTTTACGAGATGAAAAATATTGAAATTAAATAATACTGATTTTTAACATTTGCAAATTTTAGAGAACCGTGGATAAAGATAATCTAATTTCATAGTAAATAGATCTTCAACAAGTTCAGGTTAATAGGTAACGAGAATTAAAAAATTAGTTGAGTACATCAATTTCCCCTCGTATTAGAAATCATTTTTATTTTGATTTCTATATTATGCATTAAATTTGTATGTTTAGATATTATCGTATATCTCTTTTATTTTTTATTTGGAACTCTCGATTAACAAAAGACTATTAAATCCATTAATAGGTATTGTAACTATTAATAGATTTAAAATCAATTAAGAGAGTATATATTAATATAACCCAAGAAATTGTTATTAAACCATTTAATTCCAACTATTAATAGATTTAAAATCGTAAACAGATTCACTACTGTGTCACATTGATAATTGATATATAATTAGAGTTCACTTAAATAACTTGATTTTATTATACCGACAATACAATCTAAATTTAGCGTAAGATATGCACATAAATACACTTTCTGCTTCGTTCACAATGCTGTATTTCTCAGTTTTAAGGAGAATGGGAAATTCATGTTCTACAGTTATTCGCAGCATGAGAAGAGCTTGTGCTAGGCCTGAGATTGAGACCTGGCAGTAGCCTATTATCCAAAGACAAATAGAAATAGGCTTTCTCAGTTCACCTGATATAGACACACCTGACGTAAGACACTTTGATTGCCACGTAAATATCCCTCCTCATAATATATTGTCTGTAGACTACGATTTTACAATAACTCTCTACGCCCTTTTCTAAATCAAATTTTTAGGCTAGAAAATGATAATATTGACCAATCAGTGATTTTTGTGGCCACTTATGAACATCTACAATAGGCTGACTTCATGGATTTTGTCATCGCTACTACTGTAACAGGGTTGGATTTGCTATCCTTCTCTGATAAAGAATTTAATCACCTTAGGCAACAGGAAAGGCGAGCCTCAGATGATGATGAATTACAAGTGGGTATTACGTGGATCAATATTGAAGCTGAAGCACCTAGAGTTTTAATCTTCAAGTTCTAGTGTTAGAACCCATGTTTAATCCTTTTCTTTACTTTGTTAGTATATTACTGTTGGACGCATATGCTTTGTAAGTCATCCAATGAGTATATTGTATTATCCCACATTCATGGGAAGTAATAGTTGCTTAAATTAGACTTAGTATATAAATATGTATTGAGGCCAATGAAGGCATCCACGAATTTATTGTATTGAGCTTGTTTAAAGGAGGTTGCCCCCTCGAAGTGGTCTGCGATCAATAATTATTTTTTTTGTGTTTCTGCTATTTCTGTTATTTCGTGTATTTTTCATTATATTGTTGTAGGAGGTTCCTTTCGTCTGGTATCAAAGTGCTTTCTTATGCTTGCTGGGTGGAATTTCAGCCAAATTTTTTTTTCCGCAGTGGCCTCCAGGCATTATGATTATTGTAATAGTTCTTTTTTTGCATCTATATTGTTCATTTAAATTGTAGGTTTAGATCAGAGAATAATCCCTATCTGCTTAACTATGGGAAGTCCCTGGGCATAGCCCTAAAACTCATTGTGAGGAGTACTATAGGAACTTCGAAGTAGCTGGCCCATTGAGAGGACCTACCATGGAAAAGGGCAATGACCCCTACCTAATTGACTAGTTCCCATCTGTGAGGTAAACCAAGAGCTGTCATTTGTGGCAAAGCAGTTATCAGTTTTACATCGCCGTGGAGTGAGGGGTACTGCCCCAATACACAAGCCATTAGACAACATTGGTGGCCGAGTGACTCCCTTGAACCTTCAGGCAGCCAAACATACCTAGGGCCCATATCTATTGTCAGCTGACAAATCACAGATTGAATCTATTGAGAACTATTTGCAGATCCCATTGCAGATCGTTTCTAAAAAAAATTTCTATTTTTTTGTACTATCTTCCTTGTTTTAGCTCTGTTTCCTCTCAAAATTCACTAGAACCCCTAGAATTTTATTCTGCATATTTCCTTCCTTGAGGACCCTATCCCAAATTTCATTTATCGAAGCCAGAAATCCCACATTTGTCTATTTCTAGAGGTTTGCCATAACTTCTTTGATTTTGACCCAATAGCCCTCAAACTTTTCCATAGTGTTCATTTCCTATTTCTGCTCCTTTGTCCATCTTGGACAAATTTTCATTCTTTCATTCTTAAATCCCCATTTTTTGCTTCCCTATCTCTCAGAAAGTGTCCAATACCTAGTCAAACCCGAATTACCCATCAGATTTTTTCCTAAATCCAAATTTTCCTTTACTAAAAAAGTTTTCCTTTTTATTTTTCTACCCATTCCAAAAAAAATAAAAAATTCTCCTGGCTATGGTTGCCACCCGCATAGGAGCAAAAATCATGGAGGATGAACTTGTAGCCCTCAAGACCAAACTCCAAGATCTGGATGAAAAAGTTCTCGGCCTCAATCTTCAGCATTCAACCATGAACAATAGATGGAAGCCAAAGTATTCTGTAGACACTGGATTCTCTTCTTATAGAAATTTTTGTGGGCCGAAGCTTGATTTTCCTCGCTTCAATGGTGATGATCCAACTGGATGGATATACTAGGCAGAACAATACTTTAGTCTATATAATACTTTTGATATCAACAAAGTTCCACTTGCATCCTTTCATTTGGAACATGAATCTCTTCAATGGTTTCGTTGGTACATCAAGGCTCATGAAGAGCCAAAATGGATAGATTTTTGTAAACTCATTTTGCAATAATTTGGCCCTAGTGTTTTTGATGACTTCACAGGAGCACTCACTAAACTTTGTCAAACTAGCACTGTGAGAGAATATAAGATAGAATTTGAGAAACTGGCCAATCGTATAGAGGGATTGTCCGATGAATTCTTCAGGAGTTATTTTCTCAGTGGTCTGAAGGATGTAATCCAATCTGAGGTTAAAATGTTCCATCTCAGCACAATGATGGAAGCCCTAGGGTTGGCTAAGTTGGCGGAGAACAAGATCACAGCTCAACAACGCTCCAAATACACTTTTGTTCCATTCAGAAATATGGTTTCCCAAAGACCTCCAATCATGCCAGCTCCTAGAACAACTCCTATCAAGCATTTACCTGAAGCAGAAATGCAGGCACCTAGAGAAAAAGGACTTTGTTATAATTGTGATGAGAAATTCACTCTTAGGCATAGATGTGTTGAGCAAAATTTATATCTCTTAGATGTGGATTCTCCACCTACTACTAAAGTTTATGAAGATGCTAAGGATACAGTAGATGATCAGGTCAAAACTTAGCCTATTGACCCTACTTCTCAGGAAGACCACCCAAAGATCTCTCTCCATGCTTTAGTAGGAGTCACCACCCCACAAACCATGCAAGTCAAGGGTTACTTCAAGAAGCTCCCTCTTACAATACTCATTGATTCTGGTAGCACTCATAACTTCATTGACCCTCGGATCACCAAACATGCTGATTGTTTTGTATATCCTTGCTCCAGCTTTAAAGTCATGATTGCCAATAGGGGCACATTACCTTGCAAAGGGAAGTGTCGCAATGTGTGTATCTCTATTGGAGATTATAACCTGTACTTCGACATATTTGCCTTGCCCTTAGACGGATGTGATGTGGTTTTGGGAGCTCAATGGTTACACACATTTGGACCCATCTTATGGGATTTTGCTGAACTTTGGATGTAGTTTTCAGACAATGGGCAAAAACACACATTGAAGGGCTTACAACTAGGGTCTCTCAGCATCATCAGTTCACATCGCATGGAAAATCTCCTTAAGAAGAATTCACACGGTGTCATCTCTCAGTTCTATTTCATTCAGATGCAACCATCAGCGGTCTCCACTACTCCTTCGGATCTACAATGACTTTTGGATAGATATGCATGTGTCTTTGTCGAATCAGTGGGATTGCCACCTTCATGACCAGATGACCATCATATTCAACTCCTTCCTAGAAGCGTTTCTCCCAACATTAGGCCCTACTGCTACCCATTTCACCAAAAGACAGAGATTGAGATGCCCGTTCGGGACTTACTGAAGCAAGGTATTATTCGCCCTAGTACTAGTTCCTTTTTTTCACCAGTTCTTCTCATCTGGAAAAAAGATGGGTCATGGCGCCTCTGCATTGACTTCCAAGCACTTAATCACATCACAATCAAGGATATGTTTCTGATCCCTGTTGTTGGTGAACTTCTTGATGAGCTTCATGGTGCTCATTTTTTCTCCAAGTTGGATCTTTATTCTAGGTCTCACCAAATTCGGGTTCATGAGGATGATATCCCTAAAATAGCTTTCTACACGCATAATGGCCACTATGAGTTTTTGGTCATACCCTTTGGCCTCACTAATGCTCCTTCCACATTCTAGGAATTGATGAATAAAATATTCTAGCCCTACTTGCGGAAATTCATTCTAGTCTTCTTTGATGATATCCTTATCTATAGTAGAACATGGGCTGAGCATCTCCAACATCTGGATCTTGTACTACAACTTCTCTCTAATCATCATCTCTATGCAAAATAGTCTAAATGTGTTTTTGGGCAAGAGGAAGTGGAGTATCTTGAGCATATTGTTTCAGCCCAAGGGGTTCGAGTAGATCTTGCTAAAATAGATGCCATGAAAAATTAGCCACATCCTTAGACACTCAAAAGCCTCCATAGTTTTTTGGGATTGATTGGATACTATCACAGGTTTGTCAAGGATTATGGGAAGATTGTAGCTCCATTAATAGCTATGTTAAAAAAGGATGCTTTTACATGGACACATGCTGCTAAGTGTGTATTTGAAAAACTGAAACAAGCTATGTGTACTACACCTATTCTAGTTATGCCATATTTTTTGAAGACCTTCACTATTGAGAGTAATGCTTGTGGCAATGGACTTGGTGTTGTTCTCCTTCAATATGACCATCCTATTGCATTCACCAACAAAGTCCTTTCTGGTAAGCATTTAATACTCTCTCCATATGAGAAGGAAATAATGGCTATTTTGCATGTAGTATAGAAGTGGCAGCCATACCTACTATGGAATCATTTTTACATCAAGACTGATCACCAGGATCTAAAATATTTCCTAGAACAACGGGTCTCCTCCCCAGCACAATAGAAAAAGGGTTAGCAAACTTATGGGTTATGACTATGAGATCATTTACAAGAAGGGTAAGAACAATATTGTGGTGGATGCTCTTTCTCACACAATCGATGACCAAGCTTCTCTTTCAACTATTTCTATGCCTGTTCCAAATTGGTTGGAATCTGTCTAGTAGGGCTATGTTAATGACTCTTCATTATCTCAAATCATCCAATAGTTGGCCAATAACACTTCTGTTGTATCGCATTACTCTTGCGACGGTGCTTCTCTGAGATACAAGGGTTGTCTAGTGCTTCCCCAGAGCACAGATCTTCACCAAGCTGTCTTCTATGAACTCCATGCTTCTCCATCGGCAGGGCACTCTAGGTTTCTCAAAACTTATGAGCGGGCACGGTGTAACTTCTTTTGGAAGGGAATGAAAAAGGTAATTCAACAGATGGTGGTTGAATGTGATACCTACCAATGCAACAAGGGTGAAACGACACTCCTTCTTGGATTGCTCGAGCCCTTACCCATCCCTACATGGATTTGGATAGATATTTCTATGGATTTCATTGAGGGGCTCCCTCAATCTTAAGGGAAGATAGTGATCTTGGTTGTGGTTGATTGCCTCTCTAAATATAATCATTTTTGTGCTCTCAGCCATTCCTATACTACCTCCTCAGTCGCACAAATTTTCATGGACCAGATCTTCTGTCTTTATGGCATCCATTCTTCTATTGTTTTCAGATCGTGATGCAACTTTCACCAGTCATTTTTGCACAGAACTATTTCGACACAATAGTAGCAAACTAAAGATGAGTTCAGGATATCACCCATAAGTAGATGGTCATACTAAAATTATCAACAATTGTTTGGAAACTTATCTTCATTGTTTGACTTCAGAACAACAACATTAGTGGGCAAAGTGGCTCCCGCTCGCTGAATGGTGGTACAATAACTCCTACCACATTGCATCTAAAATGACTCCATATGAAGCAGTCTATGGTCAGGCACTGACAGTTTTCCTTCCATACACCCTAACAGTTCATCAGTTCAGGCAGTTGCGATTCTCTGAACTCAAGATCAGATTCTTCACATTTTGTAGGACAATCTTCACATGGCCAGAAATCGAATGAAACAACAAGCCGATCAGCACTGTTCTAAGCGCACTTTTCAAGTAGGTGATATGGTTTTTCTTCATCTATAGCCATACAAACAATCATCTCTGAAACTCAAAGGGCATCATAAGCTGGCTCCAAAGTTCTATGGGCCATATAGGGTTCTTCAAAAGATTGGGTCAGTTGCTTATAAATTGGAGCTTCCTCCATCTTCCCGCGTTCATCTAGTATTTCATGTTTCTTGTCTAAAGAAAGTTCTTGGCACCAACATCAGAGAACAAACTATTTTACTAGAACTGGATAACGAAGGATCCATTATTTTAGAGCTAGAGGCAATCCTCGATAGGCTCACTTGTCAGCTCCACTCTCGATCCATCACATAGGTATTAATTCAGTGGCATGGAATGCACCCAGAAGATGCTACATGGGAAGCACTCCTTCAGATTCAATAACAATTTCCACATCTTAAGTTTTGAGGACAAAGCTTTTCTAAGAGGGAGGGAATGTTAGCAACCCATGTTTAACCCTTCTCTTTACTTTGTTAGTATATTACTATTGGACGCATATGCTTTGTAAGTCGTCCCGTGAGTATATTGTATTATCCCACATTCATGGGAAGTAATAGTTGTTTAGATTAGACTTAGTATATAAGTACGTGTTGAGGCCAATGAAGGCATCCACGAATTTATTGTATTGAGCTTGCTCAAAGGAGGTTGCCCCCTTGAAGTGGCCTGTGATCAATAAATTTCTTCTGTGTTTCTATTATTTCTGTTATTTTGTGCATTTTTCATTATATTGTTGCACGAAGTTCCTCTCATCCAGATATAAAGAGTAGATGATGGGACAATTAGTGACTCAGAGATCAGTCACGTTGTTTCAAAATATTTGATGCAGCCACAATATTTCGCTATTTTTCAAGATGTCATGCAGGAGGAATGGCAAATCTTTTTTTAGTTGCAACTCGTAATCAGCTAAGTAATCCACGCATGACTAATTTGATGCAAAGATTACATAGTTTTCATATTAACTTTGGGTATATTTCCATATCATGGTCAATTCTCTGAAGCTCCTGCAATTAGCGACGAAGAGGCTATTGAGATTTTGGAATCACCCGCGTCTTGGTTTGAAAGACTGAAAAAGGTTGAGATTGATTGTGCAATTTCCCTTGAGTCAATTGAAAGAGGTGATAAAGTAAAATCTTTGTTATGCAAGCATGTGTATCATTATACATGTATCTTGCGCTCAACTAAAATACAAAAGTAGTGTCCCATATGCCGTGTGCATTATGATTATAGACAGGGCCAATCAAAATAGAATTTCTCATAAAATTTTTGTAGTCCGCACTAGAGGCATTGATAGACTGTAAGTCTTTCGTCAAATTAGCGAATCATTCTGGAGAGCTTGGAGTGCATGTCCACTATCCCGTGTAAGAGTTATTTGTGCCACTTAAGACAATTTTGAAAGGTTTTTTTTTGTACTAGATATTTTTAATTCAATTCATCAGCCCCAGAACTAAGAAAATTCTTTTTTTAAATTCTATATTATGTTTTGTTTTAGTTTTGAAATAGTACACCAAATTCTCATGAATTCTATGTGGAAAATATGTTTTATATATATATTTTTAATTTAATTTATCTTAGAGTACTTGAGTCAATAAAATCTCTTCTAAATGAAGTTAGGTTAATTAAAATAATGTATATAGGAAATATACAATTGATTTTTATTTATTTAATTGATATATGATAATTTTAATAAATATTTTAAAGTTAAATAAAGAGGAATAAATGTATTTAGTTTCCATAATAAAGATAAAAATAAATATTGATGATACATAAAATCTAATTGTTAAATATAGAAACTCAATATTTTAAATGTAATAAATATTTAATTCTCATCTTAAAAATTGAAACTACCCAAAAATAAATAATTTAATTTAATTTTCAAAAAAATCACAACATTAGTTAATTTGATTATTAAATTTATTATGACTAGTATATTTATATTTTAAAAATATCTAATGTTAACTCTAGAAACTCAATATTTTAAATTTAATAAATATTTAAATTCTCATTTTAAAAATTAAAATTGTGCAAAAATAAATAATATAATTTAATTTTCAAAAAAATCACAACATTAATTAATTTGATTATTAAATTTATTATGACTAGTAATAATAATTTAGGGTTTAAATTTGACAGTTGTATAACTGTATTTAGGTATTTTTGCTATAAAATACAATCAAAAATTTAAAAAGACGGTATCGTATGAAAGGAGAGATTCTGAACAAACTGTCAAAATATATATATATATGTCAGTATTTTAAAGGCACTAAGAATAGATAACTATCATAAAAAAATTGTAGGAGTCTAGTATTTTTATATTTTAAAAAATATCTACAGTAAATCAAGATATGCCTATTTTTAATGGCACATTTTAAATCCTCCACTTTTTTCCTTCAATCACCACTTAAATTTGATGGCGGTATAATCATATTTAATTTTTTTTATGCCTTCAAGTTCATTTCTATTGTTCGCCTTATATTCTGTCTTGTCATTTCTAGGAAAGTCCGGTTTAGAATCATTCTTTTCTAGGAAAGTCCGGTTTAGAATCATTCTTTTCTAGGAAAGTCCGGTTTAGGGTCATTCTTTGCAGCTATAGTCCGTGCCAAGCGCTGCAAGGATAGAGTAGGTTGTGGTTTTTATTAGTTCTTTATATATTAATTAAATGTTTCAAATTTCTATATGATTAATGTTAGTTTTATATTAATAGTGTTTTCTATGTGGTTTTTATTAGTTGATCCCTCTATGTCTCCTTAAATAATTAAATGGGAAACTTAAATAATTAAAAATAAAAAAATGGCTAAGTTCAAGGTGTCTCATACATGTAAATTTATAAAATCATGATCGAATAACTTTTTTATAATAGTATAGGAAAAAATCTATCTAGCTAATAAAAACATAGTCCAAAACTTAAAAAATGAAACCAAATAAAATGAGCTATGGAAACTATTAAAGAATTAAATCGAGTAAGCATGTAAACAATACATAATTTTAAATCATATTAGACTAGTATAGATATTTTAAATACATCTATATAGAAAATATCCCTATAACATATCTCCATATGGGTCTTTAATTATTTTATTTACTTAAAAGTTGTTTTATTACATAACTTATAACTATTGAAGAATTATTTTATTTCATTTGCATTGTGTACTTTATTTTTACTTGAAGCATTTCTTTTAGGTAAATGATAGTCATGGGACCATACCCTTTTATTATAGTATAAAGAAATAAATTACATCAATTTGCAACTCTTATGGGTAGCTTACAAAAACCCAATTAACTATTTTCAATAGGGAAAGCATAAAAGAACCCCTATTGTGATATTTCCCAACTATCAACCTCCTCTGGATTTGAACAATATTTACCTAGAAGAATTATTGACCAGTAACAAAAAGTAGGTAAACAACCATAGAAAAGTATCACATTTGTACCTTATCATCAAAGCTATATGAGATGATATAGCTGAGCCACAAAATCTCTTCTATCACATCCAAGCCCATAGTTTTGTTAAGAAACTCCATGCCTTGAGATGCTTTCCTTCTCCTTCAAGTCTTGTTCTATGGAAGACCTATTGGGACATAGTTTAATAGTGGAAAAAATTCCTAAGTCTAGTGCCCATTTGTTGCATTGGCCCTTTTAATGCCCATCTTATATAATTGATTGGAGAAATTTTAAGTGAGTCTTGCCATGGTCAAAATTTCCTTTGATGTTGTTCCTTGCTATCCTTAATGTTCCTACCATGTGTTGAAGTTGAAGAAATCCAAGAAAGTTTTAAGTCAGTTTCTAGTGTTTTACAAACTTTTGGTAGACTACCAGATATTTTAATTTCATCTCTCATCTAGTGCTATCCTCCTTTCCCACATAAACATTCTACAAAACCTTATCAAGCCTTTAGTCTTTTTCATTCTTGAGAGGTCATAGGCAACAAAGGCACAAGGGGAGATATGCCCAGTCCCAGGGGCAGGGAAAATGTCTTCCCCCAGTCTTAGGTGTTAGAAGCCCATCTAGGGCAGATTTGAGTTACCTTGACCTTCAGGAAAGGTCAAGGAATAGGTTTACTTGCCAAGGTACCGTGGGTTGTTGGTTTTGACCTAAGTTTTACCTTTAGTTGGCCGAGTGCACATGATGCTTATGTGTTGATTCCTCCTTGTTTGCAATTGGATTGTTCTTTTATTACTAGTTCCTCAAGCCCTTCCCATTTCTTTGGGTCCTTGTCTAGGATGACTTCCTCAGCTTGTTTCACCCCCATATTTGTCAGTAGATCTACCACCCCATTTTCTTCTCTATAGACATGTGATATTCTAAAATCATCTAGTTTCTCTAGACTCTCCCATATTTTCTTTACTTAGATTTTTAGTTTCTAGTTTGGTGTCTCCCTTTTGGTGATCGCCTGAATGCATAAGAGTGAGTCTCCTTTAACATCCACTTGTCTAAAGCCTTTCTCAATGCACATCCATATTCCTAGGGCCAATGCTTCCATTCTGCCTTGTTGTTGGTTGCATTTCCAATTTTCTTGGATAATGCCCACATGCACTACCCTTGACTATCCATTATAACACAACCTACACCACCTGGGCCTAGATTTCCCTTAGCTGCTCCATCAAAGCTAACTTTATACCTACCTTGATTAGGTCCTTTCCATTTGGTTCTTTTCTATTTTTTGATTTGTCCTTAAATAATCCTTGGGGCCTCTCAAGTTTTCCCAACATTTTCTTTAGGTCCTCATCGGTAGAAATTTGCAGGTCAAATAAAACAAATTCCACATAACCTAATAGGAGAATAAGATGCAACAAATAACCATAATGCAAAGATCAAATGATTAATCAACAAGATAACATAAGATATACCCTAGGAAAACCCTCAAGAGAGAAAAACTCAGCCACTAAAACCATCCACACTCATATGTATTGATCAGCAATAGAGATATTACAATACAAGCCATGAGCCTCCATGAATACCTCTGAACCATCAAGCAACTCCAATGCATCCTCCATGTGTCCAAGCATGAATCCACACATCACTTGCCATGCTTCACAATATGCACTTACAGGAGCAAACTCAATACAATGATAGCCTCTCACAAACCTCTAATCCACCTACAATGAATAACCAAGCCCACCAAACCACTAACCATGTGCTTGCTTTTATAAACTAAGCTTACACAAATACAACTTGTGGTATTGGAAAAAACCATGTGTTCCAAAACCATGGATACACAAAATCATTGGCCTATAAAACCATTAACCCCCATTTAACTATTGGTACTACATTTTCCCAATTAATCAAATAATACAAATGAATAATTAATCACTCTGTGTCCCACACACATAAAATAACTAACCCAATGTTACATACAACTTATACATGTGGTAACCGAATAAAATAATACAATATTGTGCAAGGTGTACAACACCTATTTCCCAACATTCTCCCACTTTTTCTATACATTGCATAAGGGTCAATCAATGAAATACATCATCATAGGCAAACATGAAATCACATGAATCTCCAGCATGCTCTCATGTTGCATCAAGATACCTGCAATAAATGAAAAGTGACCACCATCTCAAGCAAGAACTCCTCTCATCCTCCAATGTACCACCTATGGAAGAAAAGGAACATGCCAAGGTGAAGATGCACCAATCCAAAGAACACCAGCATCAAATCCAAGTGATAACATAAGGCTCGAAGGTGTTGTCAAAGGTAAAAACCCACATGACTGAAAATAGCACCAACAACATATGCTAATACATCCAACCACCCATACCTCACAGGTATCAACAACATTAACAAACTCATACCAACAACATATCCAACCCATATACCACAATAACAAGCTCCATGTATAAAACATGTTAATGAAGAACACATACATCTAGGAACTCCCACTATATGGGTAATGTAATATCTAAAAATAGATCAAAGGCATATCAAGTCTATCAATAAACACTCAAACCAAGGTGTGGCTAATCAACAAGCCAATGTAGTATCAAAAACAATCACAATGATGCACACATGCAAGACAAATCACTACATACTCTCTCACAACATGTCACCATAATTATTCCAAGTCCAACCATATCAACATGATCCTCCAGGAAGTAGCCATAAGACAAAGAGAGACAACCTGTAAATCATAATGTCCTTCTACAAACACCTCAAATTACTAAGCTGTGTCAAGTATGATCTCCTCTACAACCCCAAATGAAAAGCCTCAACAACATCCAACCATTCAATCTCATAAGATCAAATTCAAACATATGTAACATGTAACCAACATGGATGTAAGACTCTCAAACTAATGTAGATCAAAGTCATAACCATTCTATAACTAGGAATAAGCCCAATCACATCTCCTAAACTCCTCATAATGAACATCATAAATCAAACCATATGAACAAGGAGATAACCATGCTAGCATCCCTCAAATGAACCTTCCAAAACCAATAACTATAGCTCAAGATCCATATCTATGAGAATATGAAACATAAAGTAAAATACATCTAAAAGGATGGGCAATACCTCATAGATGATAAACCACTAAGTAGACCAAGAGTGGGGAATGAGAATGCTCCTCTGGGATACACCAAGCCACAATGACTCTCTAAGAAAAATCTTCTCTAAGTCTATATCCAGGAGTAAGGATCCTTGGTCTATTTGTTGAAACCTCCAGGGAGTAACCATCTCAACAAGTGTCTCTAATCCCAAGAGAAGTCCAGCCTCACCTAAGTCTCCAAGTATCCATGAGCACCTCCATGATCAATCCATGCCAAAATCTAAATGCAAGATCATACTATCATGAAGCTCCTAAGAAAATGACGAAAGTACTCAATACCAAGAGAACCAACAAGATCACTATCAATGCCCCAATTGTAAAACTATATAATCAAGAATCTCATCATGTCATGATGATCTAACCATCTCATCCAAAGAGATCATATGAAATAGTGCATACATCTTGTCTCAAGAGAACCTGTATCATGTGAAAACTCTAATGCACGATCAAGGGTCCATGAAGACACAATATCAACATCTCTAAATCAAGGATAAACATGTCAAACTGACAAATCACAAACTGACACCTCAACCAAAGACTCAAAAAAGTCCTCCATGGTAAACTAAGATGGCAACATCTCCACTCACATGAAGATAACCATCTCCTGTCAATAAAACTGAAAATGTCAAATAGCTCTCTCTGCCAAGAGCTCCTCCATGACACCAACAACCACTATAGAAGATCATCCATCAGAAATGATGAATCTACATCGCTGCCAAAGCTCCCACTGAAACATGATACCGAGCTATCCATGACAACAAAGTAACCATCTCCTAAATGAAGATTATCCATGGCCCTAAACCAATCAAGGAATCCTGCTATAATATCAATAGCTCCCAAAAGGTTGAGTAAAACCATAATCTCCAACCAAGAAGATAAAACCATCATTGTCAAAAGCTCACATAAAACCATGTATCCAAGCTATCCATGAGATTATGATAAACATGCTACAAGTCTGAACAATTGACTATCCAAGCACTCTAATCATTCATCCTGTTATCCCAAAGCAACATACCAATGCACAAATGACCACAAACAAGGTAAACTAACAAATTCTGCATAAACATTGAATCAATCTCATAGATATAGATAGTCCACATCCAAGTCATCCCACTATATCCAAGGGGTTCCTAATCCACAAAACTACATAACTTGTAGATCCAAAACATATGTAACATGCAAACTCATCATCACACTAGTAACCTGCAAATTGAGATATCAAAGAAGATAACCTATAGACTCTAAGACTCAAACACCAAATCAACACTAGATTCGATTTACCAACAAGTCAACAAATGAGTAACCATAGTCAAGGAACTAGTCAAGCATACAGGAGATGAGAAAAATCCCCTAAAAAAACACAACACCACCTGTAATCATGAATCAAACATAATAGCCCATACCTATCAATCACATACATGATCATGTCATGCAAATGCAAAAGTGTACTTGCATATCCATGACACCATAATCATCATCATCGCTATACCTATATTCAATTCCCACTTAAACAAGACTCCAAGTCTCGCACACGTATCAACCATGTCCTCAAACTAGAAGACAACCTATGTACCTATCTCTATCAAAGTCTAAAGTTTGAAAACACCTGTAAACCTATATCAAGAAGCACCAAATCTAAAAACCTTCTATACCATATAGATGGTCTCATAGCAACATGCACTCCCACAAGTTTGTGCCAAAAAATCCATCTGAATGCACTCATAAACACACTCTAAATCTCAAGCTCCTACAAGTGATCAAACAAGTATGAAACTCTCTCTGCACACCAAACTAAAAATATACATGATCCAAACTATAGTACACTACAATAGCTTTCCAATGCCTATCTGAAATAAAAAATTTGATTCCATATGCAAAAGTTATGAACATAAAACTGTCTTGAAGCAATCTGGCTTAAGGCAGCAAATTCTAACATAAATAGGAAAATCTGATGACAAAACCTATACTACTACATAGTGCTTAGAGAGACCTTTCTGATGCCTATAAGAAGTCAAAAAAATGATACCGTTTGTGAAAGTTATGTCCCCAGAAGAAAATGCTCTCCAAGGGCTAAAAAGGGACCCCTAGTGGGATCCTATCCATACCCTGCTAATGTGGCACTGATGCAAGCACTAACTAGGCAAGGTGACTGTGCACTGATGTGGTGTAGTGTTGTGTTGGCATCATCATGATGTGGCAGATAAAAATTCTTTTATTTGTTTTTCCGTGGTCTTGAAATGCATTTCAAGGAGGTTTAATGTTTATTAAGTTTGAATTTAATATTTTAATTCGCTGTCATAGTTTTTATTGCCCACCATTAAAAAGAACTTTTTTCACCATTTAAAACAAGGTTGTAATGCCCATTAAAGGGCTGTAGTGGCTCCATTGGCCACTAATGCCAAGAGACCGCCGACCTTACCAGACTGGTATCCTAATGGCCTGCCGACGGACAACATACTACTAAAGTTGGCATCCCTTGGTATAGGGGTGGTACAAGGGTTTGCAGACCCCTTACCAATCCCCCCCACTTTATTTTTTTTATTCAAATATTTTCAAAAAACAAATTTTCATATAGTTTCAAACATTTTTTTTCTCAAAACAACTATATGAAAAATGTTTTATTGCGTATGAATTAAAAATTATTTTTTTTCTTCTCTACAGATTGCATACCTACAAATCCGTGTGACATACCTGGGTGGTTTTTTTTTTACTTTTTTCTCTCATGACCAAACCATGACAAATTATATGTTTTTCTTCGCCTCTTGGGCCTCCTGGACTCAATTGCAAGGTTTGTTTTTTCCTAGGAGGTCATGTGTGAAAATTCCTCCTCAAAACCCTCATCAACCAAACCAAGAAAACTCTCTTCAGTGATGATTTTCCAATCATCAGATCTGCATTATACATAACAAATGTCCAATACCCAGAACCCCCAATCTACAATACAACCTGCACAAAACTTGCATCGTCCCAAATCCTTACATACATTGCCATGTCTTCCATTTTGCACCTAATCTGCACACACAAGGGTTATACACATCTAGGTGATGAAAGTAGATTGTCATTGATGTCAAAAAGGTGTTGGTATTGATAGGAGTTGTTCATATACTTCAGGTTGATATGTTGCTTCATGGCTAAGTCAGGAAATGCTAACTTGTTTAAATATTCAAAGGACTTTGTTTTATGAAGAACCTTATTTAATGGGAGCTCCATTTATTAAAAAGCATCCAAATATATTTGAAGATCAATATTTAATGGGAGCAATTTGGAAGGAGAGCTCAAATTGCTTTATTTAAATAAAGTGGACTTTATATGCTTAAAAAGTGGGGAGCAAAAACATTGAATATTTAAATATATAAAGTTTGATTTTTATCCTATTTTGTTGATCCCCTTTAAATGCCATATTTTATGACATAAATAAACATGTGAAGTTACAAAGCTACTTTTAAGGAGATTTTAAGGAGATTTTCAAAGCTATTTTTAAGGAGATTTTTGTGGGAGATTTTGTGGGAGTTTTTATGAAGATTTTTTTCTTCTTTCTATTTTTTAAACTCTCCTTCATGGCAAGAAGAATATTAAGAAGTAGTTTTTTTTTTTAAAAAAAAAGAAGGAAAGTTATTTTGAGAGATATTTCTTATTTTGATGAGAAGGTTAAAATTTTTTTTGTGGAGAATATTTTTATTTTGTAGATGGTTTTTTTTTTAAGAAGAAAATGAAGAGAAGCATGGAAGTTTTTTCTTGAAGATATTTTATTTTGCAGATTGAGTTTTATGAAGAAGATGAATTGACTAAAGATTTTGTGTAAAGGATATCATTTATGGTATTTTATTTTGGAGAAAATGAAAAGATTGATGAAGTTGAAAATATATATGCAAGGTCATTAATTTTTTTAATACAGGTGAATATACAGAGAAGATGAAGGGTTTGAAGAAGATAATTTTTTTAAATAAAAAATATGAAAGAGATTTTGTTTGAGAAGATGAAAGGATCTTCAATTATTTATGAAGATGAATTTTTGTGATTGTTTTAATTTTCTTTGAGAAAAGGAAATTGAAAGGTCTCAATAATAAATCATTTTCTTCAGATCATAGAATATGAAGGGTTATTTTGATGCAACTTCATAATTGGATAGAGATGAAACATACAGGATATGAAAAGTGAAAAGACATTCAAATTGTATATAATGGTTTTTCAGGTACATTGACGGGTGTGTGTGAGTGTGCAGATCAATGGTAAAATAATACAGTTGAAATGGATGTGAATTCAAATGAAAATTTCAAGACAATTTGAATGACACTGACAGGATCAAATATAGACACAGAGATTGACAAGATCATCAGAAAAACAATATGCAATTGAATGCATCAAGTGAATTCTTATGTAGAAATAATCAGAGATCATGAGATTAATATGCAGATCAGATTGAGTGTAATTGAACAGAGATATACAAAAGAGAAGACAAGTTATATAATGGTGCAAATCAGATTGAGTGGCAATCACTTCCTGCACACTTTTCAGTTTGTTTTGTATTAGGGGTTGGTGCTCCTTGAAGTTGGTGCTTCTAAATGGATTAGGGGTTGGTGCTCCTTGAAGTTGGTGCTTCTAAACATTGTAATCAGTGAGATTTTTGATAAAGCCAGTGAGGCAGTTTTGGAGTGGTTTTTCTACCCCATGAGGGTTTTCCACTTGTGCAAACTTGTGTTATGTCTCATATTGTTTTCATCTTGTATGGGTGTATGCTAATACTTTGCTTATAAGGTTTTGTTCTCCTTCTTCATTCTTAGTTTTGTGTATATGTGGTTGACAAATCAATAATAGCTTTCTCTCCTTTGTGCTCTGCAAGTTAAATTTTGAAAAAGATTTAAAAATTTACACAACACTGATTCACCCCCCCTCTCAGTGTTGTGCTTGACTCCTACAATTGGTATCAGAGCCAAGTTTCCCTCTTGCAGCTTAATCAGTTTGGATAGGTCCTGTGTATGGAGTTCAATGGGTAAGTGCAGGAGAAATAAGAACATGAGAAATGGTAAGATTCATTCTGGTCAAAAGACACAAAAGACATCATTCTTATCAAATCCAGATGTTGATAAAGATGCTGTCCATGTTGAGTCTAATATTATCTTAGAAGAAAAGGTTTCAGATGTTCCTCAGTTTGATGGTTCAAATTTTTCAGTTTGGTATGTTAGAATGCAAGTATATTTATCCTCCTTAGGATATGATGTTTTAATGTCAGTTGAAAATGGTAATTCTGCAAATAACAAAGAAGTTCTTGAATATAATGATATTGCAAAGAAGGCTATATTATCTGCTCTGTCTAATTATGTTATTTGTAAAGTTATGGATTGTGTTACAGCTCAGGATATGTGGAGGAGATTGAAAAGGATTTATCAAGATAATGATAAAGAAGGGGACACTCTGGTGTGTGAAGAAAGTAGCAATGAAAAGAGACTTTCAAATGAATGAGTTGAAGTCCAATCCCAATCAAATTCAGAAGAAGCTAGCATCACAAGTGATGATTATCAGGATTATAATGAACAAGATTGTGAGATTGATTTGGAAGGAGAGCTCATATATACTCTGAGTGAGCTCAAGAATTATAAGAAGGAGAACAATAAATTAATGATGCAGTTGCAGCAAGAAAGAGAATCTAAAGACAATGTACTTTCAAAACTTGAAATTGTATCTATAGATCTTGAAGAGGCTAGATGTCAAATTGTAAGTTTAAAGACATATATTGATGATTCAGACAAACTAATTGCTAGATTGAAGATAGAAATTGAAGAAGCTAAGAGGATAGCTGATGTCTCAATTTCTAACCTTGAAGTTTCAAGGATTGAGAATCTAAAACTGGAAGGTGAAATTATCAATCTGAGAAAAGAGTATGATGGTCTTAAGAAGTATGAGGAATTTGAAGAAAGTACAAGCAAGCTACAAGAGATGCTTGGTAAACAAAAACTATATGGAGACACTACTGGACTTGGTTTTGAAGAAGGAGAATGTTCAAAAGCTAGACAAACACCTAAAAGGAAAATTGATTTAAGTCATCATGTTGTTGCCATAGAAAGTAAAAGGAAGAGTGAAGTTGAACAGAAAACCAGAGATGAATTTGTGCATAATCAAAGAAGAAGAAATGTTCCTGTAAGACAAGCATACATGTACAGGTATAACTATTCTTTTAATGGTTATTGTTATAGTTGTAATCAATTTGGACACAAATCAGTTGTTTGTAGAAGAAATACAAGGAATACTGATATTGTTTGTTACAAGTGCAATAATGTTGGACATATTCAAAGATACTGCAAAATGAACAGAGTGTATGATTCTTCATGGAAGCTTAATATGAGTGCTCAAAGGTATTATCAATCAATTGATTTTGATTACAACATAATTTGTTATAATTGCAACTCTCTTGGTCATAAAGCACACAGTTGCAGGAGAGCATCACCTAATTTGAAAGGTTGGGAAAAGAAAAAGGTTGAAAAGGTTTGGAGAAAGAAAACACCTGTGAAAATTTGGAAGAAGAAAGAAAATAAAGAGAAGTCAAAATCTAAGCTTGTGCATCTTGCACAAGTCATTTCATCTATTGCATAACATAGCATGAAGTAAGGGGGAGGTATCAAATGTTCTATCAGTTATCCCCAAGAAGTTTCAGGAGGAGATGATGATCTTGTTATATTTATCATTCTTGCAAATCTTGTGAAATAGTTAATGATGAAGTTGCTAACTCAGTTAATTTTTAGTGTGTATTAGTGATATAGGTAATCTTTGGTTTAGTAAGCATACAAGATATTGAAAAGGTGTTTTAGAAGCTCTCTCCACAAAGAGGTTGATGTTGTTGTGACTTGATCCTATTTGTATACTGTTCATATCATGTTGGTACTTAAAAAATTGTGTTGTAGTTCTGTGTGATCTTGCTTGTCAGGGCAAAGAGCTTAAGATGCTCTCAAGAAGCTCTTATCAGAAATTAGCATGTGTTGGCTAAGGTGGCTGAAAATGAAGATTCAATTCATAACAATTATCTCTGCTTTTGATTTGTGCAAAGTGTTGTTATAGGAAGAATTTGTTCATGTAGTTTGTTTGTTGTTGTTTGAATGACAAAGTCAAGAGGCAGAAGTTCTTGTTGGTTGCAGGATGTAGTTATGTATAAATCAGATTTGACAGTATGTTGTAAAAAGATGTGCAGGAACAGCAAGATTGTCTTCATTCCTTTCATGTCAAGAAGGATGATCTTCATTCTTGGTTGCAAAATGAATGTTCATTGAGAAGTGATCTTTGGTATAATAATTTAACATGTTCTTTCTCATTAATATGTTTTAGAAAGGTATGTGCAAATTGTGCTATCAAGTATATGCTTCAAACTATATTAATTTAGAGTTGCTTATGACATTGATGGTGAGCCTTGTATTACATCAAATTCTTAAATCAGAGGAAGTTAAAGGTATATTTTGCATTAAAAATAATAGATTACTTCTTGAAAGGTTAACAGGAGTTTATGCCTTAAAAGTGTTCATAATTCAATATGCTTATAATGGTTATGATCATGCTATAACATCTTTAAGTGGAGTTGTTCTCAGGGGGAGTTAATCAGAGGATTGAGTTGTCACTATCTTGGGAGATTTGAAAAGAGATATGTTTTCTTCATGCTCATATTGGTATTTCTTGTCAGGACTAATTCAGGAAGTGGATAAGTGCTGAGTTGAGTTGAGTTATGTTGATTAGTCTTGTCAGTGTTTACCAATGGTATTTCTGAGCAGTGTTTTGTTTGTGAACTTTAACACATGGGAGATCTTGGAGATTTGTTATTTCAGGTCAAAAAGTGTTGGTTCAGGAGTTTGTTAAAGGAAGTAATCAAAGGATCTCATTGATGTCAGTGTTTCATCTTCATCTACAAATTTGTGTTGTGATTAGAAGTGGTATAGTGTAGTCTATGGGCAGCTTGTAATAGTGGTTTGGTGCTTGGTTTGATATGCCTTACATGATTGTTTGATGTCTTGTTGCTCTCAAGTTTTTATGGTTGTTCAATATGTAGATGAACATGGAAAGAGCTCAGAGCTCTCAGGAAAAGTTTTGGACAGCAAATTGAAAAATAAATAGTGCCTTAAGTGGTATTTCAATTCTTGGTTGGTATGAAGGATGATAAGGGGGAGATAATAGCCTTTGTCATCAGATGTCAAAAAGGGGGAGAAAGAAAAATGTATCAGGTAGTTTTGCCATCAATGACAAAGGGGGAGATTGATGAAAGTAGATTGTCATTGATGTCAAAAAGGTGTTGGTATTGATAGGAGTTGTTCATATACTTCAGGTTGATATGTTGCTTCATGGCTAAGTCAGGAAATGCTAACTTGTTTAAATATTCAAAGGACTTTGTTTTATGAAGAACCTTATTTAATGGGAGCTCCATTTATTAAAAAGCATCCAAATATATTTGAAGATCAATATTTAATGGGAGCAATTTGGAAGGAGAGCTCAAATTGCTTTATTTAAATAAAGTGGACTTTATATGCTTAAAAAGTGGGGAGCAAAAACATTGAATATTTAAATATATAAAGTTTGATTTTTATCCTATTTTGTTGATCCCCTTTAAATGCCATATTTTATGACATAAATAAACATGTGAAGTTACAAAGCTACTTTTAAAGAGATTTTAAGGAGATTTTCAAAGCTATTTTTAAGGAGATTTTCAAAGCTATTTTTAAGGAGATTTTTGTGGGAGATTTTGTGGGAGTTTTTATGAAGATTTTTTTCTTCTTTCTATTTTTTAAACTCTCCTTCATGGCAAGAAGAATATTAAGGAGTAGTTTTTTAAGTACCAACATGATATGAACAGTATATTTGAAGATCAATATTTAATGGGAGCAATTTGGAAGGAGAGCTCAAATTGCTTTATTTAAATAAAGTGGACTTTATATGCTTAAAAAGTGGGGAGCAAAAACATTGAATATTTAAATATATAAAGTTTGATTTTTATCCTATTTTGTTGATCCCCTTTAAATGCCATATTTTATGACATAAATAAACATGTGAAGTTACAAAGCTACTTTTAAGGAGATTTTAAGGAGATTTTTGTGGGAGATTTTGTGGGAGTTTTTATGAAGATTTTTTTCTTCTTTCTATTTTTTAAACTCTCCTTCATGGCAAGAAGAATATTAAGGAGTAGTTTTTTTTTTTTTTTTTTAAAAAGAAGGAAAGTTATTTTGAGAGATATTTCTTATTTTGATGAGAAGGTTAAAAGTTTTTTTTGTGGAGAATATTTTTATTTTGCAGATGGTTTTTTTGAAGAAGAAGAAAATGAAGAGAAGCATGGAAGTTTTTTCTTGAAGATATTTTATTTTGCAGATTGAAGAATTTTATGAAGAAGATGAATTGACTGAAGATTTTGTGTAAAGGATATCATTTATGGTATTTTATTTTGGAGAAAATGAAAAGATTGATGAAGTTGAAAATATATATGCAAGGTCATTAATTTTTTTTAATACAGGTGAATATATAGAGAAGATGAAGGGTTTGAAGAAGATAATTTTTTTAAATAAAAAATATGAAAGAGATTTTGTTTGAGAAGATGAAAGGATCTTCAATTTTTTCTGAAGATGAATTTTTGTGATTGTTTTAATTTTCTTTGAGAAAAGGAAATTGAAAGGTCTCAATCATAAATCATTTTCTTCAGATCATAGAATATGAAGGGTTATTTTGATGCAACTTCATAATTGGATAGAGATGAAACATACAGGATATGAAAAGTGAAAAGACATTCAAATTGTATATAATGGTTTTTTAGGTACATTGATGGGTGTGTGTGTGTGTGTGTGAGTGTGTAGATCAATGATAAAATAATACAGTTGAAATGGATGTGAATTCAAATGAAAATTTCAAGACAATTTGAATGACACTGACTGGATCAAATACAGACATAGAGATTGACAAGATCATCAGAAAAACAATATGCAATTGAATGCATCAAGTGAATTCTTATGCAGAAATAATCAGAGATCATGAGATTAATATGCAGATCAGATTGAGTGTAATTGAACAGAGATATACAAAAGAGAAGACAAGTTATATAATGGTGCAAATCAGATTGAGTGGCAATCACTTCTTGCACACTTTTTAGTTTGTTCTGTATTAGGGGTTGGTGCTCCTTGAAGTTGGTGCTTCTAAACATTGTAATCAGTGAGATTTTTGATAAAGCCAGTGAGGCAGTTTTGGAGTGGTTTTTCTAGCCCAAGAGGGTTTTCCACTCGTGCAAACTTGTGTTATGTCTCATATTGTTTTCATCTTGTATGGGTGTATGCTAATACTTTGCTTATAAGGTTTTGTTCTCCTCCTTCATTCTTAGTTTTGTGTATATGTGGTTGACAAATCAATAATAGCTTTCTCTCCTTTGTGCCCTGCAAGTTAAATTTTGAAAAAGATTTAAAAATTTACACAACACTGATTCACCCCCCCTCTCAGTGTTGTCTTTGACTCCTACACTAGGAAGATCACACCTCCCTCAATCATAAACATGGCTCTGATACCACATGTTAGGAATTTACAGGTTAAATAAAACCAATTCCACATAACCTAATAGGATAATAAGATGTAGCAAATAACCATAATGAAAAGATCAAATTAACAATTAACAAGATAACACAAGATATACCTTGGGAAAACCCTCAAGAGGGAAAAACCCATCCTCGAAAAGCATCCACACTCATATATATTTTTCAGCAATAGAGATATTACAATATAATCCATGAGCCTCCATGTATACCTTTGAACCATCAAGCACCTCCAATGCATCCTCCATGTGTCCAAGCATGAATCCACACATCACCTACCATGCTTCACAATATGTACTTATAGGAGAGAACTCAATACGATGACAACATCTCACAAACTTCCAGTCCACCTACAATGAATAGCCAAGCCCACCAAACCACTAACCATGTGCTTTCTTTTATAGACCAAGCTCACACAAATACATCATGTGGTATTGGATAAAACAATGTGTTCCAAAACCATTGATACACAAAACCATTATCCTATAAAACCATTAACCCCCATTTGACTATTGGTACTACATTTTCCCAATTAATCAAATAATACAAATGAATAATTAATCACTCTATGTGTCCCACACACATTAAATAATTAACCCAATGTTACATACAACTTATACAAGTGGTAACTGAATAAAGTAATACAATATTATGCAAGGTGTACAACACCTATTTCCCAACACTCATCCCATTTTGTGAAAGTAGTGCTTGCTTTGATTGAGCATTTTGTGTTCAATATCTCACATATACCATCTTCATTTTTTTCCAACAGCTTGAATTCTTCCATACTCTTTTCCTTGAAGATTCTATTGTTCCTTTATTTCCATGTATGTCACACAACCATAAAGGGTTCTACCACCCACAAGCTTGCTGATAAAGTGTTTCTCTTTCCTTTAGGCCAACTACTCAACCAATCATTAAGGTTATTTGGTATTGCCCCTCTCCATCCTATTACATCATGTATCCAATCCTAGCATTTTGAAGCATATGTGCAATCTAGTAGCAGGTGGTTTATTGTTTCCTTGTTCTTATAGAACATGACACATTTGATAGGGCCATGTATTCCAATTCTTCCCAATTTATCTACTGTGAGAATTCCTCTTTGCAAGGTCATCCAAAGGAATGCACCCACCTTTGGTAGTGTTGCAGGATGCCAACACAATTTTGTTAGCCATCCAGGTTTGTCATTTATAGCCTTTTGGGTCTGGTACGACAATCTAATAGAATATTCCCATATGATCTCATCTTCTTCATCTATTAATATAACCTTTGTCTCTACAAGTGCTTCCTTTAGCCTTGATTTGATCTCTGTTGGAATTGGAAGATATCCAACATCAATTCACTCAATTTGATTACCAAACTTTAGGTGCTTCAACAATACATAATCTCTTACTTTATGTCCTCTTTGAGCTGTTATTTATCCAATGTACTCTTTGATTCTCTCCAATTCTTTCAGTGGTGGTTTTCCATCCCATGAGTCTGACCAAAAATTGCCTTGCTTTATGTTATTTATTTTCCAAGTCAGATGCTCTATTATGATCTTTCGACTGTTCCATAGGAAATTCCATATTGTTGAACCTCCTTTGGTATATGCTATGGTAAGTATCCTTTGAGGCTTAGGACATTCTAACTATTTTCTTTGGGAAATTTTACACCATAGTCAGTTTGGGGCCTAGTAGATCTTCCAGGTCAATTTTGCTCCTAGTGCCAAATTTTGTTCTTTGATTGTTCTTAGCCTAGCACCAACTTTAGATTTGGGTAAACATGCTTTCTCCCACTACACTAGTGGTATGTTCTTTTTGTCCTTAGCTCCAACCCATAGAATTTTTTTAAGGAATCTTTCCAAATTGGTTTCTACCTTGTGAGTGATCTAAAAGCAGGACACTACGTAGATTGGTACTATTTAAAGTACCACGTTTATCATCAGTATCCTTCTGACTAAAGTAAGCCACTTGTTTTTCCAGGCAATTGACTTATTCCTACATTTTTCAAGTGTCTCCAACCAATGCATGGATCTGTAAGCCCCTACCATTAGTGGTGCTCCTAGATATTATATTAGAATGGAGGCTATAGAGAAACCAAGATAATTTGCAATTCTTCATTGAGTATTCTTGCTGGTATTGAAAGAGATTATGGAGGATTTACTTTTGTTTACTAGCTATCTTGAGCCCTTGGAGTATTCCTCCAAAGCACTTTTGATGACTGTTGCTTCCCTCATGTTAGCTTCTCTGAACAATACTGTATTATTAACGAATTGTGTGTGTAATTGAGATGATCACCCGAGCCATTTTAATACCCTACCAACTATTGTTTTCTCTTTTCTGCTTGAAGCACCTTCCCATGGCTTTTACCATGATTATTAAGAGGAATGCTAACAAAGGGTCACCTTGTCTAAGTCTGTTTGTGGCTGGGAAGAAACCACATATAGATCAATTTATATTTAATGAATATCTTACTGTCATTATGCACTACTAAATGAGGGCTATCCAATTTTTGTCAAAACCAAAGCCTTGAAGGACCTTGAGTAACAAGTCTCATTTTACTTTATCATAGGCCTTGCTGATGTCAAGTTTTATCACCATCTCTTGTATTTTCTTAGTGGAAATAGTGTGCATGGTTTCGTTGGCAACAATGATACTGTCTATGATCTCCTTCCCTAGACAGAAACCACTTTGCTCCTCTAAGATGATGGAATTTAGGAGTTTCTTTAGCATGTTATCCATTACTTTGGTGATTATTTTATATATTGTATTGCATAGAGTGATTGGCATGTAGTCATTGAAGGACTCATAGACCTGTTTCTTTCATTTTAGAGCTATCAATGTATTATTGATATCTTTCACAAATTTCTTCTTTTTCTGGAATTCTTCTACAACCTCCCAAACCTGTTTGCCAATTAGATTCCAACATTTCTGATAGAAACTTGACAGTGTATACACCTAAAAATGACTCGAGATGAATTAAATAAATATTTTATATTTGTTTTATTATTATTCCTCTATCAATACATAAACATACTAATTTATTTATTTGATTCACATTCATCATATTCCTCTAATAATTAAATATCTCAAATTTTTCTAAGGTCATCTCTAATTAAATAATCATCATTATTTAATTATTTCCTCTAAGACAATGTCTTATGTCTAAAATCCACATCATTCTCTGCATCATTGGACACCTCACCATGTGCCCTATTTCCTCTCAACCATCCCCATGGTCAATGTTGACTTTGAGACACTTGTCTCGTAAATCCTATATTCCCTCTCACATTCCAACAACCAAAGACTCCTTCCTCCATGTTATTCTCATGGTCTTCCACCTTTATCTCATTGGTCCTTGTGAGCATCATGCCATGCGAATCTTTGTCCTTCCTATTCCTCTACCTTGCCATCATAGTAGGGACATCTTGCACCTTTATCTCCCCTCATCCAAAAAATTACCGTACATGTCATAAGACTTATTATTCAACCGTGGATCTTTTGACACTTGGACTTGATCCATCCTTGGCCTATAAAGCAAACTCCTCACCTTCATTTTGCATCAAATGAGATATAGTACTTACATGCTGTAGAAATTTCTATCAAGTATCCAAGTGTGCCTTTGGCCTCCCATTTACATATCAATATCATAATCTCCATTGTTGCATCATCATCTAGCTTCATAGTATCATTAGTTTCATATCATTATCCTCAAATCAAATCATTATCAATATCATGGCATTAGCTTCATATCATCTTCATTAGCATAGTCGTGCATTGTAGGATTGTTTACATCGCATTTGAATCCACAATTCCATTCATCTCAGTATCATCGTCAAAAGCAAAGAAATGTAATTCTGAGAGTAATATCATAATCAGAAATATCTTGAGAAGATAGGAGACAATGGAATGCAAAGGATAAATCATTTTGCAAGGTATAATTCATGATTTCTATATTTTTTCCGAGTTTCATCGATGATTTGAATTTGAGTAGGAATTTAGAGTAATTGTGGTATCTTATTAGGTTCTTACAATTGTTTCAAATTGTAAATCATATTTTTTCATACACCATGGGACCTTACCCTGGATATAATATCCAAAATTGAGTTTTTGGTGTCCTTACAGTCATAACAAGTCATTTCTACACATTTGAGTTCCAATTCTATGCATCCATGGCAAAAATAGAGTCTACAAGAAGAAAAATAATAGTCCTACACATATGACACATTATACTACGCATACAATACTCTTGCACATTTAAGTCATCTTGTTGCGCATTTCTTCTCTGCTCCTGCGCGTCTAAATTTTGTCAATTTCTAGTATATGTTTTTGCAAAATCTTCATACTAATCTTGCTGCAAATGGCATCGAATGTCCAAGATTGTGTATTCAGACTAATGATAATTGGTTTTGCAAGTTTAGGGGATTGGTTTAGACATTATTGTTACATTAACTCATATATTAATAATCTAGTGGCATATAGTTTAAAATAGGAGTAACCATACAATCTTGCACACAATCATAACTGAGTCTAAATTAGGAGGAGTAACTCTATCTTGCATGCAAATCACAACATAGACTAAGTTATGAGATTTAATTGGGCAATCTTGCATACAATCCAAGTTGGGTTTCAACAAGTAGTATACTTTCTAGCCTAGGTTGTACATGTTTTCAAAGTTGTGCTAAACACTAATTGTCACAAATAGCCATTGTAATTTATTGTGTTCTATGTTTTCTTGCCTAAAAATAGAAAATAATCATCACAAAAACAATAGGTTACCTAGAAAATCATGCCAAAAACAAGCAAAACTCGATAAAAATAGAATTATTTGAATAGATCTGTGCATTTGAAATTTCTTGCTGCGCATTTGAAACATCTTGCTATGCATATACCATTTTGACTCATTTGAAACATATTGCTGCACATTTAAATAGTCCTGGTGTGTATATAACATTTCTTGTGCATATAAACATTAGTACTGTGTATTTATACTCTATTCTTGCGCATACAGACATGTGCATATACCACCTATTGCTACGCATTTGAACTCTGTTCATGTGCATTTGAACTTGCGCATCCATAAGAGAGCATTTCTCGAGGTCAGAAGAAAATAACCAAATCAATTTTGGATACCCATTTTGATTTAGAATTCATTGGATAAATTAGTTGAATCATATATATACATCCCATACATATTTCAAACATTCCACCTCACATCTCATACTTGGCCTTTCTAAAAACTAAACAAAAACAAGATTTTTCCAAATGTGCTATTGAGATCTTCCTATTCAAACAAACAATCTAGTTAGAGCTACACTAAACATCTTCACAAGGTTAGTCTACATCAATAGTGATTTCTATTATCCCGATTTGAGTTGCTTTGGATTAACACTTTGATAGCTATATATCATAGCTCAAGTTTATTGTTTGAATAAAGATTAAAATAACCCTTAGAAAATCTTACCACCAACACATTCAATCTAATCTTTCACCCAACCAACACCCCATCAATACATCACTTATACCTAAAAATATCTCATCCAACTTCATTCATATCAAACATTGTATGGTTGAAACTAGGTCTCAAGCCAAGAGATTAAAAGAAATGGATCTATCCAACAGTAGTGAACACTCGTCTAGTGATGGAGAGGAAGAAATCCCTCAAGAAGAAATTGTTAATACCTTACAAGATCCAAAATTTCAAAAATTAATGGATAAGGTAAAAAAATGGACCCACACAAATACTTCTTTTTGCTTGCACAATAAGAAGCCAAGTTACCCTCTGATTTCAACATTACCAAATTAAGAGAAACCAACCAATCAAACAAAACTGAAGCTCCCAAGAACAAAAATGGCTAAGGATATGACAAATCTATTAGAAGCACTCACACAAAAAATCTAAGCCTTACAACAACAATTTGTGGACTTACAAACTGGATCCTCCAGAAAACATTATTCACTAGAGGATATATCTTGATATCCTTTTGAAAAAAGCGTGGTTATGGTACCTTTGCCTTCAAGATTCGAAGTCCCTAAATTTGACAAATATAAGGGGAAAGGTGATCCTCATGACCACATTAAAGAATTCAGTGATGCATGTTTAGAAGTCACCCATAATGAGACATATCTAATGTGACTCTTCCCATGTAGCTTAGGAGGTCAAGCCATGGAATGGTTCTCACATCTACCTCTTGGAATCCATACATTCAATGAACTAGTACACAAGTTTTCCAGTCACTTCTTCTGTAACATTGAACATTAGATTTCAATATTAGATCTTTACAACAACAAACAAAAGGGTGGAGAATCTTTCGCCACTTTCTTGCAAAGATGGAGACAACTTGCAAGAAAATGTCCTTATCATATCCCAAAAAAGCAAATGATTGAAATGTTTGTCCATAACTTGAACATAGAGTTGAGCTATCAAATTCAAATCCAATGTCCTACTTCTTTTAGTAAGGTCACTGAGATGGGATTACTTATTGAGAAAGCTTTGATAGCCAAAGGACAAATACAAATCAATAAGGATGTCCCTAGTTCAAGCAACAACATAGATAAATCTAGGTTTTGGACTAAGAACAAGAACATTGTAAATGATGGAGTTGTAGATGCAAAATGTGTGATACCAAAACTACCCATTATAAATCTATCAAGTCCACACAACAATGCATCCTCAAACAAACCCACAAACAATGAACCTAGGCCAACAAACTATAATCCTCCTTGTAGAAAATTTACACCACTAGGGGAATCCATTGAATCTTCCCTAAGGAAGCTAATCACAAATAATCTCATAACACTTCCTATGCTAAGAGAATATAAACCCAAGTTTAAACCCTCTTGGTGGAAAGATTTTGACTTTTGTGAATTCCATAGAAGCAAAGGTCACAAAACAAACGATTGCAAAGATTGAAAAGAAACATCCAAGACTTGATAGGTATAGGAGATATATCAATTGATGGTCATACATCCAATGATGAACATGTGGCATTCAAAAATCCACTCCCTAACTATGAGAAGGGAGGTACCTCAAAACCAAACAATAATAGTAGTAATAATGCCAATTACATGAATGTATCCTATGAATACACCGTTAACCACATATGTAAAAGTGATTCACATGTAAATGTGATTACTATGAATAACAAGCCCGATTGAAATGTTACCACTCATCATGGAAAGATTACTCTCCAAGGGGCTCCACCCAAACCATCTTCCATATTCAATCAGTACAATGTCCTAGACAAACTCCAAAAGCCACCCGTACACATATCTATTTTGGAGCTTTTGTGTCTTTCACTATCCCATAAGGCTATCCTAGAAATGGATCTATTAGAAACCACCGTGCCAACAAATCTAGACCAAGATCAATTTCAAGCCATGGTAGGACATCTCACTACCCCTTACTTCCTATCTTTTACCGAAAAAGATGACATGTCCATTACTCAACCTCATAATTCATCCCTCCACGTCGAAGCCCTCATTCATAAGCATAGAATCAAATGAGTGCTAATAGATGGAGGAGTAGGTTTAAATATATGTACACTAAAATTAATCCTTGCATTGGGGTTCTCTGAAAATGTTGTTGATCCAAAGAAGAAATCACAATCAAGGGATATGATGAAGAAGAAAGAACATCTAAAGGCACTGTTGTCTTATCAATATGAATTGGACTAATAGAGAAAGACCTGGTTTGCCAAGTCCTTGACATGGAGCTAGCCTATAATATTATCCTTGGCTGACCTTGGATTCATGCAATGAAAGCCATACCTTCTACCTATCATCAATGCATAAAGTTTCCATGCAACAACCAAGAGATTACAATCCAAGGTGATCCTGATCCATTTCAGTACTGCAATACCATTAAACCAAAGCCTAATGTTGACATACCTACCAACGATGTAGCCTCATCCTCTACAACCCATGTTGACCCAAGCTCATTATCTTCTCCATCCAAAACCATTGAAATAAAAGTCCAAACGAAGAGCAAAGGTGTAGGAGAGTATTCCATTGAACAAACCTTTTGTCTTGCATAATTACCCCTATGACCCAAGTCTTATGCCAAAATATCTATAACCAAACAACATTCATTTAAGACTCTTGAAGGTCCTTTTATCAAATGGGGTAATCTATTAGAAGAAAGTGAAGAGAAAGACATTCTTCAATGGCTATATAAGGAAGAAGACAATGAATCCAAGTCACAAGATCAATAACCGTAATTACCAACTAAGCAATATGGCCCAAGTTTCACTATCCTATAGAGAATGGGATATGATGGTCATACTCCCATAGGCTTGAGAAAAGAAGGTATCATTCAATCCATACAACATTCTTCCTTATTGGCCCAAGACACTACAGGGCTAGCGTATAAAGGAAAAGTCATGGAAAAGGCTACTACCAATCTAGTAGAACAAATTCACCAATTTCATGAGGGAAGTGAAATGGACTCTAATGAATGGGAATGGGAAAGTCTTTGTGAATTATCTTGTGAAGATAAAGGTATTGCTGTAGTTCAATCATATAGCTCCACCAATACATACCATGAGGGACAAAGTTCAAGGTCTAGACCACTAGAGTTAGATTCACATAATATCGAGAGTGAGTCTCACGAGGAGGATCAGATGTCCCACTTGATAGATAATATTGAGGAGAGTATTGTTTTAGATCTTGTACATACCTCCACAAACCTAGAGAACTCTTCCATCCTAACCATCATTACCATTGATTCAGATCAACCTAATAATCCTCACCCACTAGTACATCCTGAACTTATAGATTGGGAACTACAAGAAGCCCCTGAACTGGATACCTTTCAAAATGATGATGTTATTATTGACTATCTCAAACTAAGGGATCATTTACCTTTAGGAGATCATAAAGTTGGCTTCACTATAGAACTCAATAACTTGGATTATTTTGGAGAGAGTGCCAAGCCTTTTAGTCACAAAAATGTAAAACTTAAAAATGGATCTAATGGAGAAAATTATTCTATGACAGTATTAGAACATGAAAAAGACAAAATAAAGGATGAATTTAATGCTAAAACCTCTCTGAGGCACCAAAGGATGAAAGGTTTGCCACTATCCCTGACCTTACACATCAGGAGAGGTCCTCAGTTTTAATAGAACCAGCAGAACCAATGAACATTGGTACAAAAGACAATCTGAAGATAATCCATCTACCAGAGTCTTTATCTAAGCAAGAAAAGAAAGAATTCATCCAATTATTCAAAGAGAGACAGATTAATTTTGCTTGGTCCTATGTAGATATGCTTGGCCTTGATCTAAATCTAATCATGCATCGTTTATCACTAGCTATAGGAGATAAACCAGTGAAACAAAAGATAAGAAAGATGCATCCACATATAACACTATTAGTCAAAGAAGACTTGAAGTAGCTATTGGATGTCAAGTTTATTAAATCAATTGATTATCCTGAATGGATATCCAACATTGTTCCTATTTCAAAACTGAAAGGAAGCTAGGTGTGTGGAAAATGCTTCCTACACTAATATAATGAGGAGAGGGCTATACAAATTCAACTTTATCCTAACTATTACAACAATGTTAAACCATTAATACTAGATATTGCAGCAATACACATACACACAGAAAGTAAACAGAAGAGAGAGACAAGATATACATGGGGAAAACCCTTACGGGTGAAAAACCCCACACTCCAAAACACAGCTCAAATGTATTACAGTAAACAATAACATATTACAATATAGTTTCAGAGCCAACGCTCTTTCAGGAGTCTTCAAATGTCAAATCTGGAGATATTCCGGCAGCATAACAGTACTCGTACCAAAGTTATCTATCTCTCATCCAAACATTTATTTATATAGAGTTTACAAGGCAAATATGGAACCTTCTAGAGATGGGCGTCCATCTTGGACTCATGCCCCAAAACCCACGCCTAAGGACACTTGTCTAACATCCCATCCCAAAGTGGGCACCTAATCCCAAGATAGGTTATGACAGATGCTCTTACGCACCTTACAGCTATCATGGAATCTGTCATACACTGACTAAAAATATCATATTCCTCTTACATGTCATAACCTCCCTTGACCACCCAAAGATGCCTTTCTCTCATGCAGAGATGCTCACCGACACTTTCTTGGGGGCGTTGCCCCCAAACCCCCATTAATTATTCAAGGGGGAAACTGTGGCTGCCAAAGTCACCAAAATTTAACCTGCTGCATATACACAAGGTGTTGAATTTGTTAACTCAACATGGGATAAATAAATACAACATTAGGAATTTGCAAAGGTTGAGACACCTTAATTCCCAACAAAAACTAGACAAGAGAATTAGACTTTGCAATGATTTTAGGGATTTGAATAAAGCAAGCCCCAAAGATGTTTTTCCTTTGCCCAATATAGACATCATTGTAGATCTAAGAGTAGGACATACTATGTTATCTCTAATGGACAAGTTTTCTAGATATAATCAAATCAAAATTGTACCAGAAGACCAGCACAAAACTACCTTCAAATGTTCATGGGGTACATATTGATGGAATGCCATGTTGTTTCAGTTGAAAAATGTAGGAGCAACATACCAGAGAGCAATGACCACTATTTTCGATGATATGATGCACATTATTATGGAATATTATGTGGATGATTTTCTAGGAAAATCACTCACATGAGAAGAACATCTACATGTATTAGACAAAATCTTTTAGAGATTGGAGCAATTCAATGTTCACTTGAATCCAAAGAAGTGTGTGTTGGAAGTCACATCTGGTAAGCTTTTAGGATACATAGTGTGAGTAAAGGGAATCAAGGTCAATCTGGAAAAGTGAAAGTTATAATGAAAATGCCACGACCTAAAAATATTAGTCAATTGAGATCTTTGCAAGGAAAGCTATAATCTATCCACCAGTTTATCTCACAGTTAGCCAACAAATGTCATCCCTTTGCTCATCTCCTTCACAAGAATGTTCCTTTCAGATGGGATGAGATGTGTGAACAAGTTTTTCAACTCCTAAAAGAAAATTTGATGAATCCACCAATATTGATGCCACCAATCCAAGGCAAACCATTGTTGCTTTACATTTTAGCTACAACAGCTGCTCTAGGAGCTCTACTTGTAGTGTCTCCCTAATCCTGGCCTAATTGAGGTAACATCAAGGTATGAAATTCAAGCTCTATATGATAGGTCATATTGTGATTTCAAAGGATGTTAAGTACTTGATGATATTGATTAAGAAAATGTGGCACAAAGGGTATATTTATGTGTTGCAGGCTTTCCTGAACTAAGAGTGACTCATTTTATAATTATGAGTAGTTGGATAAATAGAATGATTAAGATCTAATAGATTTGTTATGCTTATGTTTCATATTGAGATTGGGTACATATGTGGAGAGGATGACACCTTGATATTGGCATCCTATGCGAATGATCACAGATGTTGGAATCCTCTCATGTGGACTATTCTTGCTTCAAATAGTATTTGATATGTATATGTAGATGTTATAATACAGTTCGAGTGATGCAGGTATAGGGTTTCAACTCCACCTAACTTCACAGGTCTGAGCGAACCTAGTTAAGTCCCAATGGTGGTCATTTGGAGATAGTCACACAGTCCAAACACCTTAACCCTCACCATCATCTCTAGTTGGGATGAGTTTCGATTCTTGTGTTTTTACCCATGGACACATCTTAGGTTTCATCTGTCTACCTGGTCCATTGTGAGATGGACTCATGAGGCTTAAGTGCTAGGTCAGTCCTGTGTGAGGTGGGGATTTCATGTTCATATATTTAAGTTTATAAATGTGATATGTGATTTCTTGGTAGTGTTGTTATATCCTATGTCTGAGTCCTTATCTTTGCTATGTGATAGGGACCTAAGGATTCTAGTTTTTTAACCTATCCTTAACCCAAGTGTTAGAAATTAAAAGGATAAAATAGACTTGAATATAAAAGGGGAAATATGTTTTTTTTTTAACGTGAGCATGTTATAGTGATTAAATCAATGGTTTTCTCAGGAACTCTACTACCTTACGATGGCACCTCTTAAAGTCTTCTATTAAGGCACCACGTGCCCCGTTTGCTCCTCCTTTTTCTGTATACATGTTTTGCCTAGAATATGGGGGAGAAGAGGGGGAAGAGAAGTAGGGTTTTTGGGGAAAAAGAAACATCATCATCATCTAAGGAAGATAGAACACGGGAAGTATGGTAGAAGAGTTTATTGGAATTAATGGTTTGAAAAAAATACAGAAGGGGATTGTGAGGAAACAATTCCTATCGTCTACGTGTGTTAATGAACATATTAACCAGGAATATTGATCTAGTATTTTTTATTTGGATTGGAATATATCTTCTCAATTTAAGGCAGAAAAATATATTTAATCATTGCTCCTCTGTGTTTAGAATCCTTTGATTTATTCTTTGCTGGTATCTATTGATGTCTTATTTAGCCCCCTAGCATATGTACCCACCTGTCAAAATTGTCTTATTCTTGTGAACCCACATCTTCGGGTTTTTAGGATTTTAAAATGTTCCATTTTGTTTGAATATCATGCTTTTGCTTGAAATTTTTCAGCTTTTTCAGCAGCCCCTTTGTGTGATAGTCCTGCTGCAATCATTTATGTAAAACCTTTTTTTATCCTTCTAGGATATAATCATGCAATGTTCCCTTGTTTGGAGCCGTAAGACCTTTCTTAATTTATGTTATGCTTTGATGATGACCATTTATTTTCTCAAACTTGACACAGAGAACATTATGATTTAGCACAAGTTATTTTCAGTATACTTCATTTATCATCACCGATAATCTGGTTGATATAGTGTAAAACTATTCTTAGTATCAACAATAATCTCCTTTAAAGCTTGTTAAATGAAGGAAATGATCCTCACCTCACACAGTGATTTCTTTTGCAACGATTTTGGAGAAAATCCTTACTGCAGTGTGGCAACCAGCAAATACTCTGAAGGTTCTTAACAACTCTTTAATTTATTTTATGGGGCATGTATAGCGATCCAAGTGCAATTGCCAACTTTTCACCATGGCCATAGAGAAATAATTCTTTTCCATTCTTCCATAGTTCTAGAAATATCCTACCGCCATCCTAAGGGTCTCTTTCTCTCTGACAATCTTTCAAATTTTCCTTTAGACATGTCGACATTCTATTTGTGATCATGCACTGGCCAAGAGAAATTACTGGTGAACTGTGGCATTATGCGGATGTGTATTCCTTAAGCCTATTCTTCAAACCCATTTTGTTCGTATCTTGCAATCATTACAGTCCACGTCACCTCAGTTCTTGAGGTATTTTTATCAAGCAGTATAGGTGCCTTCTCTGTGTTACCATTATGGCACAGGTAGAGACAATGCTGGTGAAGGTATGGGAATTTGGCGTTATGCCTACCAATAGTATTTTCTTGAAAATTTCTATCGCATGTTCAACAATTTCATTATGTGCAGCTACTACAATTATTGTAGACATATAGCCTTAAACCTTTTCGTCCATTGGAAAACCATTACACTTGACTGGATTGTATGCCAAAGAGTATTGGAAGTATACCTGGCCATTTCCCAATCTACCCCAAGCTGCAATCAACCTTATTCTTATAGGTTTTCAGTTGATGAAAAAGGAACAATAAATTTGTGGTAGAATGTTTCCAAGAGACTAAAGCATAGCACACATCTACAGAAGTTGGACATCAGTAGAGTCCAAGCTATTTGACATTGACTGCCATGGACAAGGATATTCTACACCGTTGTTCAAAATTGTCTTACCTAGTCTCTATTCACATACATAGCCATAGATAGAGGGCAACTTATATCATCAAAATCACCATCGCTACTCTTTCTCTCTCTGATACACTATATTATCAAAATTGCTATTGTTTATCACTGTTTGGCATACTATACCATCAAAATCTCTATAGCTAATCTTACTTTGGAATAGTACTTTGTCAAAAACCATTATATCTAATTTCTATTTGGAATTATATATTGTCAAAATCACTATAGCTAATCTCTATTTGGCATTTTCTGCCATAGATGGAGGGGAATCTATTTTGTCAAAATCGAGTTGCAACTACTATGGGCATAAGCCAATATATGCAATCAATATCACCATATCTAATACCTATGCCCTTTTTTGGGCTCTTGTTCTAGGGTACCTGGTTGGTTCGTTACATAGGTATCAAAGCGCCCAGGTCTTACAATTCTGGGAACTCTAGGAAGTATTTATATGGGCTAACCTAGATAGTGCACTTGTCTTGCCTATTTTGTAGTACTTGTGTTTATTACCCTTTTTGTGGACTAGTATGAAGGTCTATCACCTTATGTATTGAAGTGTATTTTATGTAGATGTGTAAGTCACCCTATGTGTTCTTGCATGATGTGATGTTTTAGTGTCACCCCTATTTGAGAGCATTTCCTTCTGACCGCATGGGAGAACAATCCCTCTCCTCTCC
Organism: Cunninghamia lanceolata; assembly: GCA_027924645.1. NCBI lineage: Eukaryota > Viridiplantae > Streptophyta > Pinopsida > Cupressales > Cupressaceae > Cunninghamia > Cunninghamia lanceolata. The sequence continues at coordinate 4,342,534 of BSBN01000892.1, forward strand.
CCCACAATTGAGCCACATTGGTTGGTTTATAGTGCAAACCCTTTCCTTTCTATTATTCCAATGGTTGAGGATGGACCATAATAAGCCTTGAGTATATACTCAGTTCTAGCTATAGACACATGGCAATTGCATTGATGTCATCATGGATTTCTGGTATGTGAGATAGTATCTTGATGAAGAGATAGTTGTGTGTAATGAAAAAATAGTGGATGATACTGTGATACAGGGATGATATGACTTTTATTTTGGCTGCTAGTATGAGTATGAGGTGTATTGTTCTCTACTTGGAATAATGTCAATGGACCTTGGTATGTTGGTAGGTGCCTATTCATGTGGATTTATCATGTAGATATACAATCAGACTATTCTGGATTGTGTGGGACACACCCATTATGATATGGTAAATTTTTCATTGATCATTATGTGGTTAAAGAACCACCATACTATTATGTGGTTTGAGAACCACCATGCTATTCTATGGTTAGAGAACCACCACACTACTCTATGGTTTGAGAACCACCATACTATTATGTGGCCACCATATTATTCTATGGTATGAGACCACCATGATATTGCATGCTATTTATTATCTTATGTGGTTTGAGACCACTGTACGATTCCCCTCCTCTCCTTAGATGACCTTGTTGCAAGGTCGTATGGTGTCCATAGTGTGCAAATTTCTAAGAGATTGTTGGAATATTTATTTATGCATTGAATATTTTTCTTGCAAGCCAACAGTGTTTTGTTACTTTGGGCTAATTGGACTTTTCTTTATGATTGAGTTAGTCCTTTTACCCCAAGGGCATGCTTTTGGATAAACTTGGGATAATATAGTGATTGTTATTCGATCTTTAATTCATTTATGATTCATTTATATTTGTTTTCTTCTACTTTATTGAGGTTTAATTTATGATATTGGTTTACTTCTCTAATTTTCTCATTTGAGGCACTTTAATGTTGCAATCTGCTGGTATGTGTGGAGTGTTGTGACTATTGTATACTGTCATATCATAGAGGGATCACTGACAGGTCATTTAGGGGAGTAGATAGCCTGGGGAATCTTGTACATACTGAGTTATGTTTGGAGGGCTCTTAGAGAGGACCCTTAGATCATCCTTCATGATCTACTTCTTGGCACAATGCTATTCTACATGGCATGATTATTCATTGTTATTCAATACTATAGTATCGATAATATTGGGTTCCCTTTTGAGGTGAGATTATATGATGTTACATTGCTTTGGATATTGGCACAACGGTTACTACATGGCATGGTTATTCACTCATGGATTATTCAGTTCTATGGCACTATGGATTGCTCAGTGGCTTATTAGTGTTGTCCTCCTCGTAATACCCCTTTTCTTGTTGAGGCTTGTGATGTGAATTCCAAGTGTTGTGAAAGACCATCTATGCATAAGTTGTATAATTTGTCTTGTTTATGGTTGCATATGAGAGTAATTTGCATCATGTTACCGTGTAAAGTGACAAATTTCTGCCTATATGCATAGGGATGTCATGCATGCTATGAAAGAAACACATGTTGGGATCATGTAAACATGCATACATGTGTGTCTTGTGAGATCTAGTTATAGATAGATGCACATGAAAGGCTACAGAGTCAAAAGCTTTGTGTATTGAATAGTGCAATTTTCTATTATTTATGAGTAAATCATGTCTTTTGTGCTAGTATAAATGTGTAAATTGATAGTGTGAGTAGCTAATTTGATGTATGAGATAGTACATTCTTGAGAAAACTGATTGTATGGCCTTAATTTCCTATTTAATTAGAGAAAATTGCTACATAATAACATATATTTTGTATGATATTCAGTGCTTTGCCTCTTCTTCACCTATGTATTGGGACATATTGCATGTAATTGTGTACATCATGAAGAATATGATAACTTGAATTTTACAATCATATTGATTTTCATGGACTAATGTGTGTTGTGGTTGCTTCTTAGTGTTTGTGACTTCTAGGAGTAAGTCAAACTCCTGGGGGGGAGTATGTAGTGTCTCCCTAGTCCTGGCCTAATTGAGGTAACATCAAGGTATGAAATTCAGGCTCTATATGATAGGTCATATTGTGATTTTAAAGGATGTTATGTATTTGATGATATTCATTAAGAAAATGTGGTACAAAGGGTATATTTATGTGTTGTGAGCTTGCCTGAACTAAGAGTGACACATTTTATAATTATAAGTAGTTGGATAATCAGAATGATTGTGATCTAACAGATTTGTTATGTTTATGTTCCATATTGAGATTGGGTGCACATGTGGAGAGGATGACACCTTGACATTGGCATACTATGCAAATGATCATGAATGTTGGAATCCTCTGATGTGGGCTATTCTTGATTCAGCTAGTATTTGATATGTATATACAGATGTTATAATATAGTTTGAGTGATGTAGGTACAGGGTTTTGACTCCACCAAACTTCACAGGTCTGAGCGAGCCCAGTTAAGTGCCAATGGCGGTCACTCGGAGAAAGTCACACAGGCCAAACACTCTAACCCTCACCATCATCTCTATTTTGGGAAGAGTATTCGATTCTTGTGTTTTTACCCATGGACAGCTCCTAGGTTTCATCCGTCTACCTAGTCCATTGTGAGACGGACTCGTGAGGCTTAATTGTTGGGTCAGAGTCCTTATCTTTTCTATGTGTAGGGACCTAAGGATTTTATAGTTTTGCAACCTATCCTTAACCCGGGTGTTAGAAATTAAAAGGATAAAATAGACTAGAATATAAAAGGGGAAATATGTTTTTTTTAATGTGAGCATGTTATATTTATTAAATCAATGATTTTCTCAAGAGCTCTGATGATGACACCTCTTAAAGTCTTATGTTAAGGCACCACGTGCCCCATTTGTTTTCCTTTTTCTGTATACGTGCTTTGCCTGGAATCGGTGGGAGAAGAGGGGGAAGAGAAGTAGGGTTTTTGGGGAAAAAGAAACATCATCATCATCTAAGGAAGATAGAACCCGGGAAGTATGGAAAAAGAGTTTATTTGAATTAATGGTTTGAAAAAATAATAGAAGGGGACTGCGAAGACACAATTCCTGCTATCTAGGTTTGTTAATAAGTATGTTAACCATGAATGTTGATCTGGTATTTTTTATTTGGATTGGAATATATCTTCTCAATTTAAGGCAGAAAAATATATTTAATCATTGCTCCTCTGTGTTCAGAATCCTTTGATTTATTCTTTGCTGGTATTTGTTGATGTCTTTATTTACCCCCTCGCATATGTACCCACCTATCAAAATTGTCTTATTCTTGTACTGTAGTGAACCCACATATAGGGGTTTTTAGGCTTTTAAAATGTTCCATTTTGTCTAAAGGTCATGCTTTTGCTTGAATGTTTTATGCTTCAGCAGCCACTTTGTGTGATAGTCCCACTGCAATCATTTCTGTGAAACCTTTTTATATCCTTCTATGATTCAATCATGCAATGTGCCCTTTTTTGGAGCCGTAAGACCTTTCTTAATTTTTGTTATGCTTTGATTGATGACCATTTATATTCTCAAACCTGACACAGAGAACATTATTATTTAGCACAATTTATTTTCATTATACTTTATTTATCATCACCAATAATCTGGTTGATATAGTGCAAGCCTATTCTTACCATCAACAATAATCTCCTTAAAAGATTGTCTCTGTTTAAATGAAGAAAATGATCCTAACCTCACCCAGTGATTTCTCTTGCAACGATTTTGGAGAAAAACCTTACTACAATGTGGCAACCAAAACATACTTAGAAGGTTCTTAACAACTCTTTAATTTATTTTATGGGGCATGTATAGCAATCCAAGTGCAATTGCCAACATTTCACCATGGCCATAGAGAAATAATTCTTTTCCATTCTTCAATAGTTCTAGAAATATCCTGCCACCATCCTGAGGGTCTCTTTCTCTCCAGCAATCTTTCAAATTTTCCTTCAGACATGTTTATATTCTATTTGTGATCATGCACTAGCAAAGAGAAATTACTGGTGAGCTGTGGCATTATGTAGATGTGTATTCCTTAAGCCTATTCTTCAAACCCATTTTGTTCATATGCTGTAATCATTACAATCCATGTGACCTGACTTCTTGAGGTATTTTTGTCAAACATTATAGGTGCCTTCTCTATGTTGCCATTATGGTATAGGCAGCGACGATGCTGAGGAAGGTATGGGAATTTGGCGTTATGCTTGCCAATAGTATTTTCTTGAATGTTTCTATCGCCTGTTCAACAATTCCATTATGTGCATCTCTTGCAATTATTGCAGACATATAGCCTTAAACCTTGTTGTCCATTGGAAAACCATTACACTTGACTGGATTGTATGCCAAAGAGTATTGGAAGTATACCTGGCCATTTCCCAATCTACCCCAAGCTGCAATCATCCTTATTCTTGTAGGTTTTCAGTTGATAAAAAAGGAACAATCAATCTGTGGTAGAATGTTTCCAAGAGACTAAAGCACGACACACATCTACAAAAGTTGGACATCAACAGTGTCCAAGCTATTTGCCATTGACTACCATGGACAAGGATATTCTACACCGTTGTTCAAAATTGTCTTACCTAATCTCTATTCACATACATAGCCATGGATAGAGGGTAATTTATATAATCAAAATCACCATAGCTACTTTTTCTCTCTTTCTCTCTTTGATACACTGTATTATCAAAATTGCTATTGCTTATCTCTGTTTGGCATACTATATCATCAAAATCTCTATAGCTAATCTCAGTTTGGAATAGTACTTTATCAAAACCATTATATCTAATTTCTATTTGGAATTCTATATTGTCAAAATCACTATAGCTAATCTCTTTTTGGCGTTTGTTGTCATAGATGTAGGGGAATCTATTTTGTCAAAATCAAGTTGCAAATACTATGGGCGGAAGCAAATATATGCAATCAATATCACCATACCTAATCTCTATTTGAAAGATGTAGCATGAATGGTGGGCAATTTATAAATAGTTGATCTCTATTTGGCATATTATATTGTTAGAAATACTATAGTTAATGTCTAGGTTGTATGTTGTATTGGTAGAATATCTAGAGCTGGTCTATGACACATATTTTATGGTCAAAATTAATACAACTAATCGGTATTTGGCATACTATATTGTCGAAAACACTATAAGTAATCGGCATAACTAAACTCTTTGGATGGCGTAATTATTTTTTAAGAACACCGTAGCAAAGCATGATGTTGAAGCATTGTTTTCTATTGTCAACTATCTTTTCAAGTATTCTACACATAAAGCTAGAAGTTTTGGTAAAAGTATCCAAGTTGCTTCTCAGCCTGACAAATCTCATTTTTTGGTGGCAATCCAAGTATGAGCAAAAAGGTCTTCTTACTTTTAATAATGTTTCAGATTTATAACTGTACAGATTAAAACAATTATCAAATATTGTTCCATGGACCCTGACCCACTTGGCATCTATCCATTTTGACTGTGTTGTGTATTGTTGGCCTACTACAGATTTTAGTTACCAGGTATTCAACCATGCCAAATATTATAGTCCTTTGTGGCTCCAAGCTTTGGTAGATTGCATGGACATCCAATGTAATACCCCAAGAGTGAGTCTTCATTTGCTTGCCCAATGCCTATGATAGAAGGATGAGCTAGTTAGTCATGGGAGTAGATGATATGGTGGGTTGGGAATACGATTCTTAATGTGGCATTGAGCAAGAGTGCTCACTAGTTTGACCCACTGGAGGTTAAATGAATCTTGTGATCTATGAATGACATGAGTTTATGAGATGATTATACATTTGTCTAGTCACTTCTTTACTACTTCCCCCATCTTTTCACCCCTCCTTCCTTGTGTAGTGCTTCATTGGCATAATTACCTGATGCCTAATTTATACTCTCTATGAAAATATGTGGTCTTGTGTTTTCCTTGTATGATTGGTATTTTATGGCCTTGTGACTATCTCCTTGCATGGGGGAGTGGACATTTTTGGATCCACGTGGTTGGGTGGTGATACCAACCACCATTGGGGACTTTAGGTCTGAGCTTGAGTTGACTACATAATAGCTCTCCTTCACCTACAGTCTATGAGCTCTGTGTAATCTTCTATTATCTATTAGTATTCATGATGTACTCCTATTTGTATTATTGTATTTATGAGATACTCCAAATTGGTGTATGATGTGATCATCATATGTGATGTAATCTTACTGGCTGTGTTAACTACCTGACCTCACATGTTTTGTCGGGTGTTATTACAATCCATGTACTTTGGTTTTCCTTTAAAGCAAGATTGATGTTGGTTGAACTTAGATTCTGATTTATCCTTGTTAATGTTTTTCTTATCATGATTGGTGTATCTTACAATTGTCAATTTTTGTTTTGGCTTGTTATCATAGATTTTATGCATTTATTTATGTTTATGTGTGTTATGTTTCAAAAAAAATTGTTGTGCCCTTTTTTGAGCTCTTGTTCTAGGGTTCTCAATTGGGTCATTACACTATTGGCATAGCATGATTATGAAGGAAAGGAATGGGCTATTTACTACATTAGTCAAACATTAGTAGGCTATGAGCTATACTACATGCCTATTGAATGAGCATGTCTTGCCATAGCCTTTGCATCTCAAAAGATAAGACATTATATGCTCACTCATTCAATCAAGTTGGTAGCCAAAATAGATCCATTGAAGTATTTACTCAATCAGGCAACTCTGATAGGTAGATTATCAAAGTGGGTAATGATCCTCAGTGAATTTGACATTAAATATGTGGATAGATGAGTAATAAAAGGACAAGTGATTGTAGATTAGTTAGTAGATGCACCACTAAATGATGAATATCCATTAAGTTTTGAGTTTCCAGATGAAGCCATCTTCAAAATAACAACTCAAGCATGGAAACTCTATTTTGATGGATCTTATAAACAAAATGGGTCAGGAGCAGGCATTTTGTTAGTCACACCTCATGGAGATACAATACCAAAATCATATAGACTACTCTTCCCTTGCACCAACAACATGGAAGAATATGAAGCATTAGTCATTAGTCTCAAGATGGTTGTAGAATGGAAAATTCAAGAGTTGTATGTTTACAGAGACTCACAACTAATCATCAATTAGGTAACTTAATACCTTACAAGCATATGGTAGATGACTTCAAAGAGTACTTTGTTGTGGTTTCTTTTGAACAAATACCAAGACTAGATAATAAAGCTACAGATGCCATAGAAACCATCTCCTCACTCCTGGATATACCAGAAAATTAGTCGCATTATGAGTTCTTAGTGGAGCCAGTGTCTAATCCTGCATATGATATCCTCGAAACATGAATTATATGTCACTTAGTAGGATATGATTCCTCCTTGTCTTGAAACATCTATACCTATCTAAAAGAAAACACATTGCCACCTGGCCTATCCAACAATCAAAAAAGAACTTTTATCCATCAAACTACTCGCTATACCAAAATTGCCAATACCCTTTATCGACCAACTCTGGATGGTACTCTCCTTAGGTGTCTAGAAAGTGAGGAATATTAAACTCCCTTAAGGGAAGTTCATGAAGGTATTTACATAATGCACTCTAGTGGTCCTACCTTGGCTAAGAGACTTATGCATATGGGATACTACTGGCCAAGTATGGAAACTGATTCTTATCATTTTTTCAAGAAGTGCAAGAAATGTTAGATCCATGGGAATCTCATACATACATTGGCACAAGAGTTGCAGCCATTAACTACTCCTTGACCTTTTTGTTAGTGGGGACTCGACCTTGTGGGTAAAATCCATCCTTCTTCATCTAATGGCCATAAATTCATAATAACTACCACTAAGTATTTTACTAATTGGATTGAAGCCATACCCTTAACCAATGTCATAGGAAAACAAATTGCCTCATTTATCTTGAAGTATATCATTTGTTGTTATGGCATTCCTCTATCCATTATCACTGATAATGGAAGACCTTTCAAAAATCAAGATGTCAAAGAGCTCTATGACAAGTTCCATATCCAATACCATACTATCCCCAAGGAAATGGTCAGGCAGAGGCATCTAATAAAAGAATCTAGAAAATCTTAATGAAGATAGTCAATGATGATGGTTGTGATTTGCATGAACAACTGAATCCCACTTTATGGGCCTATTGTACTATTATCTACACACCCACAGGTGCAACACCCTATGCCCTTGTCTATGGCTTAGAAGAAATCTTGTCTATCGAAGTCGAGTTACCCTCTCTATGAGTATCATTAAAGGGCTTAATAACTGATGAAGAGTATTGAGTTTCCAGACTTCAGGAGTTAGAGTTGTTGGTGGAAAGATGACAAAAATCTTTTAATTGCCTCAAGGCCTATCAGCAACGGATGTCAAGAAGCTACAATCATAGAGTGAAACGCAAAGTCTTTCAAGTTGGTGACCTAGTTCTGAAGGAAAACCGTAGAAATCAACAAGATAGAGAAAATAAAGCCAAGTTTGAACCAAATTGGCTTGGTCCTTATGTAATCATTACTTTGTATGGATCAAGAGCATACCAGTTACAAAAATTAGAAGGTGAGCTATTTGATGATCCCCGTCAGCAGTATGCATCTTCAAAAGTTTTATACCTAAAAACCCCAATGCAAGGGAACCAAAAACATACAAAAAAATGGCGCAATAAAAGTAAATGGTGAAAACCTCAAAACAAGCACTACTTGTGATAAACGTGCTTCCTCAATCTTTTAGGATTTCATTTTTCATCCATCTTTTCTTCCGCATCCATCAAAACACACTTATCATGGCTTGTTACTTGCTCACATGTTACCACCTTATCAAATTAGGTTATCCATCTAATCCTTCATCCATCTTGTCATCTATCACAACTCCATCATTAGAGTCTTTGTCGAACTATATTGCCCCTACACTTTCAATTAGACAAGGCCATCTTTGATGAGCCCCTGAGGTTTCCATCCATACCTCTCATCTTATCATAATCTATTACATTCCACCTGTTAATCCATCACTAGTGTTAATGTCCATGGTCAAACTGTCTCACCTCTAAGCTATCACATAGGCAAGGCCATCATTGATGAGCCCCTGAGGCTTCACACCCATCTAGGTCTTAGGTCCACATGGTCCACATAGTTGAAATATGTTGCCTCTATGCTTTCACGTAGGCAAGGCCATCATCAATGAGCCTCTGAGGAACTAGATCAGTCCCTTAGGGCCCATCACGATGAGTCACCTATCAGTTCATCCATATGTCTTCATCAATTTAATAAGTAGATCCTTTACTTGACTGGGGACAAAATTCTTGAACTAGTTATTGAATTGCCACAATCTAGAGGATAAAAAATTGAATCACGATACTATCTCTAGACAATGCACAATGCAGCAATTAACTTTTAAATAGAATCTTGGCAAAAGATATTAACATATTCCAGAAAAACAATAATTTGCCTAAACTATCAGGATCATTTTATCTATTACGAAAAAAACACATATCTATGGCAAGAAGGTTTTATGGTTTTTAGTCTTGTGTCCTGATTCTGTTATCATGTTTCGTATGCTACTCAAAGATGTCCATGACTAGAGGAGCTATGATGGGGCATGATTATTTTCATTTGTTTTTTTTTTGTGGATTAATCTTTAGTAATGTGAAGACTTGTCTAATGACATGATCAACAAAAGATCGTCGAGGATGTTATTGGTGTTAGCATGAAAGAGTATGATCCTTGTCTATTGATACATGCAAGCAATACTCAGGTCATCTCGGTTCAATTATACTTAGATGCGTGTATTAAATTGCTAAATCAAAATCCATGTAACAGATACTCAGGTCATCTCAATTTAATTATACCTAGATGCTTGTATTTCCTTACAAAATTTTAAAAAGCTCAATGATGAAAAAAAGCACTTCAAATATTTGTATACAAGATGACTAGACCTCATTTGTGCATGTTATGGTTGCATTTCATTTCATTTGTAAGCATTCCATAATTAACATTTTCCAAGTGGCTTAAGATCCAAGTCCTTTCCTTCATTTCATCCAACTTATCTATTTATCCAAATCATTTCTTTCATTCTTCTAAGTTATTCTTCTATCCAAATCATTCTTCGATTTCTTCTAAGTGATCTTTTATTTATGATTGAGTATACTTGGGATAAAAAAAATAAATCATTATCATTGTGCATATTATAAGCATGTCTAATCATAAGTTGCTATCATTTAAGTGCATTAGTTACATAAACATTTAGACCATGATTGTTAATATAATTTCATATAGTGATGTCATGTATCCATATAGGTTTCATGCATAACATTTATGATCAAAAATAAAATAAAAACATAGATATCATTGTCATAGCATTTGTACATTAGATCATCATACATAGAAACTTAAACATCATGTATTGCATGCAGGAATCATCAGAATATGCATTAGGTCATCATAAATTGTAAGCATATAGGATCATTGCTCATAACATTACACATAGATATAAGTCATCATGTGAATCATAAAAACATCATATCATAAGTACCATGCATCATAGAATCAACATGAAAGAATCATCAAATATAAGAATAATCAATAATATCAATAGTATAGATAACATCCATCCATAACTACACATGCATATAGGCCATCAAACTCATATATATCATCACCAAAAAAATAAATGTCCATGTATACAATGATATGACGAAATGTATCTCGAGCTGTAAAAAATAATGTATACAAATGATACAAAGTGATACATGTCTCAAAAATGCCTAAGAGGTACTACCTCTAGAAGGTGCTAGATGATGAGGTTGAGAACCTGAAGGCCCTATCCCTAGTGGCCCTTGAGGAGCTAGCAGCCACATAACTCCTCCACTCTCTAACTATGTAGGCATAGATCTGCTGTGTGAACTAGGATGGAAGCTACATGCTCTCTGCTCTGGGGGCACAGCCTGCTCATATAGTGATCACTAGTAGAATATCTCCTATCTAGCATGAACCATTTTAGTGATAGTCTATCCACTGGGAACCTATGTTGCAGTCTACTGTACCTACTGTAGTAGGGTCTCTGCCCTAGTATACCTATGAATAACGGTATCCCACTCCAATGTCATTGCTCTCACATCTCCCTATAGCTCTATAATCTAGCTCTTTAGCTGCACAATCTGGCCCTACATTTGGCCAACCTGTCCCTGAAGCTGAGCCACCTGGGATCACAAAGCAGCCATCTCCCCATCATCTTGACCCTGTACTTGTCCTTGCACTGGACCTTGGTCATGTGCATGCACCTGAGGCTTAGGTTGTACAGATGGCACCCTCTCTACTCTCTATCTGACCCTCCTCTATACCCCTCCACCTCCATTAGCCCCATCATCCACATCATCCCTGTCATCCCGACCACCTTCGCCACCTGCATCATCTACTGCACCTTTGCCACCTCAACCACCTTGTCGTTGCCTCCTCCTCTATTGTGGAGTATCATCATCCGCATCCCCATCCTCTAATCTAGGAGCTAACTCTCTAGGTCCAGAGTATCTAGGAAATGGGTGAGCTATGAAATGTGTTGAGTAATCTGCTGTCATCCCTGCATCAACAATATCATGTCTCAGATCCCAAACCTGATAGAGAATCTACAAAAAGTTAGCATGAGCCTACTCATATGATGCAACAGGACCCCACCATGGATGTTCCTTATGCATCCAAGCAAATACAATAGTACCTTAGGGCATCCCCTAGACCTTATTGAACTACAGTACAAATGAGAAATAATGTGACACTCAAGAATGTAAGGTGTCCTCCCTATCAGCCATCACATCTGAAGGCAAAAAGGTAGCTTGTTATTATCATCATTCCATGCCTCACAGTCTAGATAAGGCCGCCACTCCACTATATCCACATTATCTAGTGCATGTCTCTAGTACTCAAGCTTTCCTAACTTGGGATGGGAAAGACTATCCTGATACATGTAAGAGTAAGGTCAATCCCTGCCTCTCACTCCCATAGCTATAGGTCATGTAATCACTATATGTCCCCATGCCCAAATTGGTAATAATGAAACCCCAACAAATAGACTAGCAGCCCCATCATATACAAACTGGTGTAGATCATGATATAAGTGTGCAAGTAGGCAAACACCCCAGGCAAAGTGTGTCCCCTCGGTCACCATCCTAGCCAAGGTCCTCCCTCATCCAATGGGAAATCCATGTGATCTCCTATCTAGGTAGATCACGCCTCCAATCAACCCTTCTAGTATAGATGGTATGGGCTCATAGTAATCAACCATGTCAGCCCAGTTGATCTCCATCCCCTTAATATCCTCATCATAGAAAACCTTATGGTACTCGTCCAGTCCAGCTCCTGGCTATGGCTTATACTCCACTATATCCCCATATATTGGTATCCTTAGAATCTAGTGTATATCATTTAGTCTCACCGTCATCTGTCCAGTCGGCAAGTGGAATGTGTAGTGCTCACTATGACATCTCTTAGCTAAAATAGTCAGCATCCCAAGGTTCACCCAAATCTCGGGCATGAAGGTCACATACCATAATCCAACTGATCCTAACACCAAGTGATCAATCTCTATCAAGTAAGGTCGTAGCATCTATGTAGCGGGAAATCTCTCCCAAGACATCATCACATCTAGCTCATCCTACAATCAATAACACAAGTGCATTAATCAAGAAACCAACTACGTTGCATATCTATCAAATCTATTAAAATAGTTACTTAGCTATCCTATCAATAACCTATCATATCATCTCTTCTGAGATTCTATTAATCTCAAAGATCACCTAATAGTTGGCCAACATCGATCACAATGTTGACTCCATCTATTAGCTAAGTAAATGACCTATTTTAAACAGATGCATAGTTTTAGCCATCAAAAGCGTAGCTTCATCATGTATGCGTAGGAATACCACATATATGCACAATATCATTTGTATGCGTAAAATTAGGCATTATATGCATAGTTTTATACCGATGCTCAAAATCATATTGCATGCGTAGAATCCCTAATTGTATATGCAAGAACACAATGAATACAAGACTACTTATCAAATGTGAAAATTTTGCATATGCATGATTTCAGCACGTATATACATAATTTCTTAATAGATGCATAGCATAAATTATCAGATTCACATGAAAAATCTTGTTGTGCATGCAAAATAGTTGACTTTTGACCTAGATTTTGACCTTAATAAATGCACTTAACATGAAATTAAAGGCATACATACTAGGGGTCTGTACTCTACTGGGCACCTGAATTGATGGATCCTCTCTAACCTATGGTTAGCTACTAGAATCTGCTACATCTTCACTGACTGCTTTGTTCTTCTATGCTCTAGGGCTCCCTATAATCTCTCTTCAAATGACAAGTGTGCAAATGTCTAAGAAAGAGACCCCACATCCTTATTTATAGCCAAATGAACCCTAATTGGAGGTGTTTTGACTTTGCACATGCATGCAATGTTTGTCATTCATTTCTCATTCTCCATCACCTATATTTTTCACCTACGGATCATGTCATTTGTTCTTGTTCATCGTGAGATCGCTCATTATCCTTTTGCAAAATTCATCCTGACTAATCTCCCAAGGGGGCATCCTACCACTATCAAATCTCTACCAGTGGCAAATTGGGGCATGTAACATACTCATAAAATTTTTATTCTTTGAAACAACGTGATAAAACACATTATCTCAAAGAGGGGCAAAATGTATACACCTAAAAATGTCTTGAGATGAATTAAATAAATATTTTATATTTATTTTATTCTTATTCCTCTATCAATAAATAAACATAGTAATTTATTTATTTGATTCACGTTCATCATATTCCTCTAATAATTAAATATCTTAAATTCTTATAAGGTCATCTCTAATTAAATAATCATCGTTATTTAATTATTTCCTCTAAGACAAAGTCCTATGTCTAAAATCCACATCATCCATCCAACTCATTCTCCACATCATTGGACACATCACCATGTTGCTCCAATAATTAAATATTCTTAATATTTAATTAAGTATTTATCCTCTCAACATGTGCCCTATTTCCTCTCAACCATCCCCATGGTCAATGTTGATTTTGAGACAATTGTCTCGTAAATCCTATATTCCCTCTCACATTTGAACAACCAAAGACTCCTTCCTCCATGCTCTTCTCATGGTCTTCCACCTTTATCTCATTAGTCCTTGTGAGCATCACGCCATGTGGCTCATTGTCCCTCCTATTACTGCACGTTGTCATCATAGTAGGAACATCTTCCACCTTTATCTCCCCTCATCCACCCAATTTGATCTTGACTGTACATGTCACAAGACTTATTATCCAACTGTGGATCTTTTGACACTTAGATTTGAGCCATCCTTGGCCTATAAAAGAAAGCTCCTCACCTTCATTTTCCATCACAAGAGCTATAGTACTTACATGCTGTATAAATTTCTATCAAGTATCCAAGTGTGCCTTTGGCCCCCCCATTTACATATCAATATCATAATCTCCATTGTTGCATCATCATCTAGCTTCATAGTATCATTAGTTTCACATCATTATCCTCATATCAAATCATTATCAATAGCATGGCATTAGCTTCATATCATCTTCATTAGCATAGTCTTGCATTGTAGGATTGTTTACATTGCATTTAAATCCACAATTCCATTCATCTCATTATCATCTTGAAAAGCAAAAAAGTACAATTCTGAGAGCAATTTCATAATTAGCAAGATCTTGAGAAGATAGCAGACAATGGAATGCAAAGGATAAATTAGTTTACAAGGTATAATTCATGTTTTATGTATTTTTCCTAGTTTCATTGGTGATTTGAATTTGAGTAAGAATTTAGAGTAATTGTGGTATCTTATTACATTCCTACAATTGTTTCAAATTGTAAATCACAGCTGGAAAAGCATCCGGCATTAGAGCCTTGTCTGGATGTAATTGAAAGGTGGCAATTATGTCCTCTTCTAATGTTATGGGTTCCATTAGCATCAGGTTATATTCATCTGAGACAAATTTTGGTAACACTTTAGCAAGGTGGAGCTGTCAATTGCTTTCAAATCAGCTTCAACACCTAAAATTTTCTCAAAGAAATGAACAACTTCACATTTATAGCATGCTTTTCTCCGATTGTGTCTCCATTGTCTACCTTGATTTCCCTTATTATGTTGATAGCCTTTCAAGTTTTGGAGGTAGCATGAAAGAATTTGGTGTTCATGTCTCCTTTTTGTAGCCATGTTTCTCTACTTCTATCTCTCCAATAAATTTCTTCTCTGGCTAGTATCTCCTTATGATAGCTTTTCAGTTTTTGCTCTAGTAGATAATCTTCTTGAAACATTTCAAACTTTATTATTTTGTTGTTTAGTTCTTCCAACTCTTTTTCTATCTTTCCCTTTTCCTGGAATATATTCTTGAAAACCTCCTTGTTCCACTTTTTAATCTTTTCTTTTAATACTTGAATCTTTTTCATAAAAATATAGCTGGGTGTGCCCCTAAAATCACTCTCTTTCCACCATGTTTCTATGGATGGCAATAGACTTTCCTCTCTCCACCACATGTTCTCAACCTTGAAGTAGTTCTTTAAGTCTTTGTTCCATGTATTGATGTTCAGAAGGATAAGATAATGATCTGAGGCCGATATTGGGAGAATTTCTACATCCAACATGTTTGTGCCACACATCCAATTGGAAGAGATAAAAAACATGTCTAATCTCTCAGCTATATTGGTGAACCACAATCTATGATTGGTCCAGGTGTATGTCCCATTAACAATTTTGCAATCTATGCCTTTGACCTCATCCACAAATTCTCTGAAGTCCAGTATGCTCCTATTGATCTTAATTGCCCCTCTACTCTTCTCAGAGAGATCAGTGATAGCATTGAAGTCTCCACCTATAATGTAGTGTTGGTCACTTATTTGATCTATCCTGCTATTGATTGCTTTCCATTTTTCCCTTTTATCTTTTGTCTTGATGGGGCCGTAAACATTGAATGGGTGGAAATTCAAAGTGTCATCTGAAACCTTACATTCCATCAAGTTATTGTGCTCCTATACTGGGTTTATTGTGATCATGGCATTTTTCCATAGTATTGCTAAGCCCCCAGTTGTTCTTGTGCTTCTTTAAATCTTTCTGACCAAGATTTGCAAAATTTTAGAAATTTCTCTACTCCCAGGTTGTTTAGTTTGGTTTCTTATATCATGACTATATCTGCCAGCACTCGTTGCATGTGACGCTTTACCAAGCATTTTTTGTCAGTAGCATTTAAACCCCTGACATTCCAAATAGTGATCTTCATTGCCCTCCAAGGGAGGGGTTTCCTCCCTTGGAAATCAAAAAATTGGCAATACTTTTTAGTCCTTTTTCAATTGCTTCCTCCTCCCGTTTTTGTTTATTGGTTTTCTTTCCCTTGCCTTTTTGCTTTTGTCCATCACTTTTGCAGCGGTTTGACTGATGCACCTTGGATCAATTATATCTAATTCATCATTAATCACTAGATCCTCTTCTGCCAATAATTCTTCAAATTCTGATTCTTCTTCTTCTTCAGGATAGCAAGGTGTACTCAAATTGCCTTCTAATTTGTTCTCTTTCTCCTTCTCTGATGCCTACTTTTCAACTAGACTTATTTCTACATTTCTTGGATCTGTTGTGTTCCTAGATTTGTCTTCTTCCTTGTTGGCTTTAGTAGTGTTTGTCTGGGTAGTGCCTGATGGTGCAGCCTCTTTGATTTGTGTGTTGATTTTTGAGGTTGTGTTATTGCTGTTGACTTTTTTCCTCCATACCATCTTCTGTGCCAGTTGTTTTTTTGGGTGTTCCTTGAGCTCTTTTTGGTGCGGTTGCTTTTTTGGCAGTTCCTTGGCTATGTTCTTTTTGCAGTCTTTTTCGGTATGTTTCCGACTACGACATTTGAGCCAGAAGTGCTTTAGTTCCTCTATCTCGATTGCTTGTTTCCAATGTTCGCCGTTAATGCATAAGAGGACTTCACTTGGGATTTTCTTTATTGCTGCGTCTTGAATTCTGGCATAGATGTATGAATCTTCCTCAAAGAATTCTGCGTTGATGTTGATGAGCGTTCCCAAGGTTCGGCCAATTTTCTCCATGCAGCTTTCCGACCAGTATTCTAGTGGAAAATTGTACAGTCTGATCCAAACCAGACTCTCATAGGGATCCATCTCGAGGAGATTGAAGTTTTGGTGGCATCTTTGCATGTATAAGGGATGTCCATCCATTTCCCACAAGCCTCCATGTAAGATTTTTACCCTTTCCTCTTTTGTAGCAAAGACTAATGAAAAAACCTTTTGGTAAGAATTTGGTGATTTCCAGTGTATTCCAGTTCTTTCCGATCAATTCCTTAATTTTCTTTCTCTCAAATTTGGGGCCAATAAATCTGCAGATCAGAGTTGCTTCTACTAAGATGCTTATGTCTTCCTCTGCTACATCTGACATATCAATTGTCTGATACTTCGAATACTCCATAGATTTGCATGGGGTTAGGGTTTCTGCCGGATCCCTGTCCTTCTGCCTTATGTCCGGTTCCTGGCTCTCCATTGTTGGAAACTCTAGCAATCTAGACTTGGCTTTGAATACCTGCAAGTAATGTTAGTAGATATAATATAAAAACAAAGATTCACCTGTTCCTGCAAAGGGGAGGTGTCTGTTTGATATGATAGCAATATGTCTTCTTTCTGTTTTATTCGTTAATTCCATTTTTCTTTTTTGCAGAGTTATAAATTTCTGAAATGGTATTACAGAGAGCAGTATGTAATTCGTAATTAAAATCTGTATTCCTTTATTTCGCAATGTCTTTCGCAATTTTGCAAGTTCGTGTTTGGCAGTTTTTTACGCAAAAAACATTTATTTTTGTATGCTTAAAAATTCTCATATCTTTTTTTTTGGAGGGGAACTCTCGATTAAGAAAAGACTATTAAATCCATAAATAGGTATTCTGACTATTAATGTAAGCGGATGGGAGATCCAATCCCACCATATATATATATATATATATAGTGAGGGAAGCCGGTCACATCAACCATCCCACCTGAAGCCATAGCGGAACATCAACCGAAATCATACTTTCTATCTATAGTCAACCACAGCCGATCAATCGATGTGCTACTCGGCTCACCACAACTTAGGAATCTATTTAAAATCAATTAATAGAGTATATGTAACCCAAGAAATTGTTATAAAACTAGTTAATTCCAACTATTAATAGATTTAAAATAGTAAACAGATTCACTCCTACATCACATTGATAATTGATATATAATTAGAGTTCACTGAAATAACTTGATTTTATTGTACCAACAATACAATCTAAATTTAGCGTAAGATATACACATAAATACACTTTCTCCTTCGTTAACAATACTGTATTTCTCAGAGTTAAGTTCCTTGGAAATCCAGTTTTAACGACAATGGACAATTCCTGTTCTACAGTTATTAGTAACATGAGAAGAGCTCGTGCTAGCTCTGAGATTGAGACCCGATAGCAGCCTATTGTCCAAAAACAACCAGAAACAAGCTTTCTCAGTTCAAATGATATAGAGCCACCTGGCCTAAGACAGTTTGATTACCAAGTAAATATCCCTCCTCAAAATATATTGTCTCGTAGACTATGATTTTATGCCCTACCTCATCTGCTACTAGACAATAACTCTCTACGCCCTATTTTAAATAGTGTTTTTAGAATATAAAATAATAATCATAAAAGACAATATTGACCAATCAGTGATTTTTGTGGCCACATATGAACATCTGTAATAGTCTGACTTGATGAATTTTGTCATTGCTACTACTGCAACAGGGTTGGTTTTGCTGTCCTCCACTGATGAAGAATTTAATCGCCTTAGGCAACAGGAAAGGCAAGTCTCAGATGATAATGAATTACCGGTGGGTATTACGCGGATCAATATTGAAGCTGAAGCACCATGAGGTTTAATCTTCAAGTTCCAGATATACAGAATAGATGATGGGACAATTAGTGAGTCGGAGATCACTTGTGTTGTTTCAAAAATTTGATGTAGCCACAGCATTTAGCTACTTTTCTAGATGTGATGCAGCGGGAAGGGCAAATCTGTCTTTTGGTTGGAACTCGTAATCAGCTAAGTAATCCACGTATGATTAATTTGATGCAACGATTACGTTGTTTTCATATTAACTTAGGTATATTTCCATATCATGGTCAATTCTCAATTAGCGACGAAGAGGCTGTTGAGATTTTGGGATCATCCACGTCTTGGTTTGAAGGATTGAAAGAGGTTGAGATTGATTGTGCAATTTGCCTCGAGTCAATTGAAAGAGGTGATGAAGTAAAAGCTTTGTTATGCAAGCATGTGTATCATTATACTTGTATCCTGTGTTGATTTTTATGATCAGATTTAAAGCAATCAGAAAAAAATGCAACATAATGAACAATGAATACAACAAGATACCCTGGGAAAACCCTTCAACTTGAGGGGAAAAACCCAGCAACAATATGTCTCTTATATATTGAATGATAAGAACAGCAATCTGCTTTACAATGGCCAAATCCAAGGCCTACAGGTATGGCTTCACTTCTTGAAGCACAATGAATAAATCCACACTTGATAAATCTGATTTGATCTTGAAATAACTTGATCTGCTCCTTAGAAGTCTGCTCTGCCTTGTGAATTAAGCTTGTATTGGAATTGTATATTGAATACACACAAATAAAGAGATTCTATCTCCTATATATATCAAACTGGTGAACCTACTGCTAGGGCCAACTGGACTGTGCATTACTTTTCTTTTATAGAATACCTCCCGCAGCTATAATCACTAACATCCTGTGCTCAACTAAAATACAAAAGCAATGTCCCATATGTCGTGCGCATTACAATTATAGACGGCCAATCAAAATAGAATTTCTCATAATTTTTTTGTACTTCACACTAGAGGCATTGATAGACTGTAAGTCTTTCGTCAAGGCACCAAAAATATGGGAGGAGCTAAAATTAGCGAATAGTGTTCTGTGTAGACATTCTGGAGAACTTGAAGTGCATGTCCACCATCCCTGTAAGAGTTATTTGTGCCACTTTAAGACAATTTTGAAAGGGTTTTTTCTTTGTATTAGATATTTTTATTTCAATTCATCAGACTCAGAACTAAGAACATTCTTTTTTAAAATTCTATATTATGTTTTGTTTTAGTTTGGATATAGTACACCAGAATCTCAGTGAATCCTATGTGGAAAATATGTTTTATATATTTTTTTAATCTAATTTTTCTTAGAGTACTTGACTCAATAAAATAATTTAGGTCACGATGTTTGGAGAGATAATGAAAATGGAAGAAGTCCGGTTGAAGTTGAAGAAATAAAGAATGTTTTAAGTTAGTTTCTAGTGTTTACAGACTTTTGGTAGACTACCAGACATTTTTCTTTCATCTCTCATCTACTCCTATCCTCCATTCCCACATAAAAGTTCTACAAAACCTTATCAGGCCCTTAGTCTTTTTCATTCCATCAGTTTCCACTTAGTCTTTTTCATTCCATCAGTTTCCTCCACTTTATGGAATCTTGTTGGACTGCCAATTTTAATTTAATTTCTCTGGCATCCAGTCCTCCTATCTCCTTCCACTTTCTACAATCTTTGTTCCATCCTTCCACTTTGAGTTTCCTTTAATTTGCATTTTTTGGAATTCCACCGAACTTCTTCCATTTTCATTCTCTCTCCAATCATCGTGACCTTTGCCATATTTTACTTTCTTTCTATTCACTTTCCTTTCTATTCTATGAAAAACCCTTCACCTACTAAACATTTCCACACCTGGTCCTTCCTAGCTTCTTCACATTCAACCTAGAACCTATTTTGTGGGAAATCTTCACGCTCCCAGATCTCTTCTATTACACACCTTCACTTTCAACATCTAGTTTCCACCTTTAGTTCCACAAGAATTCCCTAAAAAGTTTCTAAATTCATTTGGTATCCTCCCCTTCACATTTCTAGTCCCATGACAAATTCTTGCATTTGTCCCAATGATCAAATCACCCATTCTCCTATTTATGCACACTTTCCAAGGACTTCCAGATATGATCATTTCTTGTTCTAGGTTCCTATTACATATTCTTTCTCGGTATTTCTCCCATCCTTTCTTCTAGTTCCATGATGAATTTTTGTATATGTCTAGCCAATTGAATCCTTCGTTTCCCTCTATGTGGAGTTCCATCTAACTTCCAAACATATTCACATCTGGTTGTGTTTCCTTTCCCCACATAAATTCTTGCATCCTCTCCTCATTCACTACCTTCCATTTCTAGAACTGTCACATCCCTTGGGATTCCTTCCTACGACTCCAATGTTTGGTCCTCATGTCCCCTCCTACATTAAAATCCTACAGATCTGCCAAATATCTCTAAAACACTCTAGAATTCTTCAAAAATATCCTAGGACACCATTAATGACCAAATTTGACCCCTACAACTACTCAAATGCTAATTTTCCACCCAAAAAATTACTCATCTCAAGGGGGCAATTCCAGTTGTAGATTTAAATCATGGAAGATGAAGGAGAGTATGATTTCCATTAATGTAATGGTTGGATTTTCAACTATTGATTGTCTTCACATGAGTTCTAGACTATATATCCCGAGTCAAAAACATTCTAAGATGCATATTACATGGGATTTTACTTAGTTTGCATTTAATGCTTCAACCTTTAGAAGTACATTGAATTCTCAATGCATGACCAAGGCAAAGAAACTAAAATGCTATATATACATGCTAAAAAGGTGTAAAAATGGTTGGTTGTTGAATGAAATTTTCAATTGCAAGTGCTTCAAGATTGTTTTAGAGTATCAATCGATGCATGTTTGACATGTAAGGGATAGATTCCATATTGTAATCCATAGGAAGGTTATGTAATGAATATTCACATGCAAATGGTATGTCTCCATGGTAATTTGTAATGGTTTGGGGGGGGGTACTCAAATCTAGTTGCTCATCCTCTCTTACCATATTCATTGGTATGAATGTAATAAGGGTGTTATAAATGTGTTATAGTTTCTAATGCATTACAAAGATTTTGTGATGGTCTCTCCTTTTTTTCATGTGGGCTACTATAATTTGATTTGTATGTATATGCACATCTAGTTTAAATTATGCTTTGTAGGCATATCTCTCTCTTCCTAATAGTTCATGAACTGTATTGTCAAATGGAGTAGGCACTAGTCTAAATTGGTGAGAAATCAAACACTTTCCATTTGATGTAATTATCTATCCTCAGTAGATTAGGAGTAAATTAGGGTTTACATGCTTTAATGTTTTAGTATTATAACTCAGGGAACATCATAAGTGACTTCAACCATCTAGATTGTTAGATAATCATGCTATGCATGCCTATACCTTACAAATATGTACAAAATGTTAAGTGGATTCAATTGTGGGGTATCATATTGTTATTATCTATAGGTGTATATGCAAGGTTGTAGTTTCAAATTAATCAGAAGTTTTATAGGCATCTAATTAGTCTTTGACCTAGTGACAAATATAGGGGTCAAGCATACATTGAGTACATTTGTTGTTGTTTCAGTCATGATTCATCTTAATTAGTTTGTTTTCCTATTAATGATACCTTGAAGAATATCCTACTAGGTCTAGCTAAGCCCAAAGTTAAGGAAAGTATCCCCACTCTCAACAATTGGCCTTTAATCATTCATATTATATTGATGAGTTGATTGATTCACCCTCAAAATGATAAGTCCTTGGCCTTAAAGTGATTTGATTCCTCTAGGTGTATGACTAGTGACTTTATGACCCAAGAAGATTAGTGATGATGAAGGCCTCCATCACCCACTAACCACTTTATTATTCACCAATGGTTTTCAATCCAATAACAACATTTTGGAACCATAGAAAACAACCAAAATGACATCATATAAGTCTCCAAGTAACTAGATTTTGATCAGGGTGTCCATTATTTAATATATCAGCTCCTTTGCCTCATTGATGTGCAACAACTTCCCAACAAACATTGAGGACATATATGAATTAACCTAGTAGTAATTGTTTAAAGCCATAAATTCCTCTCCAAAAATCCACTAGACAACACAAAAAAGAAAACTACTTTACTTTTTAAACATCCTTTGTAGCCTCTTCATGGTAATACCACCTAAAAATGTCATTTACCATTATCTATAAGAAAGTCTCATAGGTGTATCCATAAATCTATTTGCAAAAAGCCAAGTGTTTGAGTTCTTCAATGAAAAAACTTCTTGATTTAAGGATCAACTCACCGCACTCCATCATAATTATTTTCATCCTATGACTTTGGTCATGATCTAGATTTGGCAAGGGAAAAATCTCTCATTTATATAACATGCTCTGTCCCCAAATCTAAGATCTTCATGGCCTAATTAGTAATGATTATCCACCATTAATGCTCAATTGACCAAATTTTTGCCAAGTTATTTAGCTCTCACATTCCTTGACAAGATTATTAAATTTGTGTTTTAAGTTTGGCCAAGGATTAACCTTGGAGTCTATATTTCAACCTTCATTCATGTCTATTATAGAGTTCACAAGAATGTCAGCATCCTCACTAATCTCTCTATAAACATGTTTGATGGTGTAATTCTCTAGTGAATCCAATAGAGGCAAAACATTTTGAAGGGTGTTATTGATTTTCAAATTGGGCAGCTTTCTTCTCTTAATTTCATTAACAATTGCCATTGAATTACCCTCAATTTTGAATTTATTGCATCCATAAATGTTAAATATTTTGAAACAAAGGATGAGGAATTGAGCTTCTACCTTATTATTGGTCCCCACGTTAACATTCTTTGATGCAGATCCAATCATTTTTCATCTCTTAACTCTTATGATGCACCCCAATCTTGAAGCACACAAATTTCCTCTTGAACCTCCATTGAAGTTCAATGTTGACCATCCATGAGAAGGAGGCTCTAATGTAGATTTATCGTAAGTATTGAAGAGCCAACTCTACTATCCCTATTAATAGGGGGATTTGAAGAGTTATATTTGTTTACTTAAGAGTTGTTTTATTTACTTGAGAGTTACTCTAGTTTATTTACTTAATAGTTATTTTATAGTTCTAGTTTTTTTAATATATTTCATTGATGTGTTAGTTTTTATGTACATGGTCATTACATGATGTTATGCACCTTACTACCACTAGAGAACACATCTATGTGTAGACTATGTGGAAATAAATACATCAATGTTTATTTTAAAATCATGTGACTAATATTGACTTATAAACAACTAGGGGATTTTATAGTGATATTATAACACAATTATTAAGACCTACAATAAATCTTGTAAGTATCAATTTTTTTTTTTGGATATTTCATGCTTCAATGTACAATCATTAGTTTTGTTAGACACTATAATGTAATTGTCATGGTAATTGGGAAAACACCATAATAGTTTCATTTTGAAGGAATTATAGTTTGTCAAATATTGCATAAAATATTGGGTTTGTCACATTCCTAAAACTATTTGTAATCTCTAAATTAATAAATGCCATTTTTTATGTAATGAAATTGAAGTATTCCCATCCAATTTATTTTTTGTTTGAACATATTTTTGTGATTCTTATTTGTTACTTGGTCCTATATCCATTTAATGAGTTCATTGACCTTGACACTACATAATTTAGTATGAGAACAACCAAAATTCTTGTAAGGGTATCCTTTTTTATTTTCTTAGTTCCTACATTGGCTTGTAACATATAGTTACAATAGTAGGTTTGTGTGACCCATTGTCAACATGCCACTTAAAATAATTATTGGTTAAGGTATAGTTAGATTTTTTGGTGAGGTAGTGAGGTTATTGAATTCATAAAGAAGGTAAGATTAATGCAACTAAGATTTGATGCATTTGAGGATGACTAGCACATTTGGTTTGTCAAGATAGAGTTCCCATTAATTTGGAAGATGAAAATTTAGAGGAGAAGACAAAGCATGAATATAGTTTGATGGGTTACATATTGATATTGGTTAGGAAAAAATGTTAATTTATATTTTAGAGATTTTGAAGGAAACACAAATTTAGAGATCATAAAGTTTCAACTTCTCTAGAACTCTAAATTAAGAAAGAGTTGATTGATTGGCTAATAAAGATAGAAGATGACTTCATGTAAATGCTAATTTATATTTCAAATATTTTCAAGGGAATATGAATAGAGATCTTGAAGTTTGAACTTCTCTAGAACCATAAATTAGGAAAGAGTTGATCGACTGGATAATAAAGATATAAGAGCTTGCACTTCAAGTATGTATATATCTTGTAATCTAACTTTTCCCAACAATAAAATGAAATAGATGTAACCTAATTAATTAATAAAAAATAAGTATGTTGCAATTTATTTAAGGAATAAAAAACATGTAATTATTTGGAACATTACTAATGCAGAGAAGCCACAATATTTAATCACAGAAACAATATACATAGATGATAATTAGATTTGTAAAAGTGACCAAAAAATGAAAAATTAACAGGGAAATAATAACTTATATTGTCTTGGAATAATACATATCTTAATAGTTTGTGGAGAGATGCTATCCTGCACACAGAGGTAGGGTTACAGGTCCTAACTTTTCCTGACACAAACACCCCCAGAGGAGCAGGTTTTTGCACAAAACCAAACTTGCCTTCACGACATAAAACTCAGCCCTAGCCAGGACACTCCCAGGTGTATGCTTTACCTTGAGTTGGAAACACATTGTGTGCCCCTTCTCCAATGTTTAAATGCCAGCTAGGACCCAAACCTTCACTCTAGTGTCTTCCAATATTTGTATTGCTCTTTCCTTTTGCTTTTCCCTCTCTGTGTATCTTCCCATTTCAATTATCTTATGGGTTTATATAATATTCCAAGGGTGGTTACAATAGCTACACCCATTCACAACAACAATAATAATAATAATGTTTAATTAAACTTTACAGTTTTTATTTTCTCTTTTACTTTTTCATGGGGAAAAAGTCATGTAACAATTCTCCCCCTGTAATTTAGCTACTGCCCTCAGTAGCTTAATGATTTTATGTACCATACATACAAATATAACAACTTTAGTTAAACAAATGTGGATATTGATCCTTAATAAAACCACAATTTCCCAAGTAGCACTATCATTATCACAATGAATCCATTTAATTTTTACTTCATTTATAGTCCTATTTCTCAATATTTTGGATCTTTTTTTAATTATTCTTTCTAGTTTAATCTTAAATTCACAAGAAGGTTGAATAGAAATACTTTTCCAATCAATAACATGATCTATGTTATATACATATTTCTTAAGTAAACTCACATGAAATACATTATGGATTTGTAATTGAGGCGGTAAGGCAAGTTTGTAAACAAAATCACCTAGTTTTTCTAATATTTTGAAAGGTCCACAAAAACAAGGAGCTGTCTTAGAATATTTACTAAGTTTTAATGAACTCTTTTTGGGTTTGACTCTAAGAAAAATGTGTTCAACAACCTCAAAAACTTGGTTAGACCTTTTAGCATTAGCCCAACTTTTATACCTATCTTGGGCAGCCTTCATATTTTGTTTGCCTTTATGAATAATGGCTTCCATTTCTAACAAGTTTTCATTCTCATACCAAACTTTGTGGATATGATCAGACTAGGAGATGGGTGTATTACAATTTCAACCATAAATAGCTTCAAAAGGTGACATCTTAATGGTTGAATGATACCCTTGATTGTATGCAAACTCTGCTAAGTGTAAATAATCTTCCCGTGACCTAATTCTATCCATGGTATACATTCGTAACACATCTTCTAAGATTCTATTAATTCTTTCAGTTTGACCATTAGACTCAGGGTGATAGGCAATGCTAAAATTTAGGTGGGTACCAAGTTCTGTAAATAGAAATTTCCAAAAAGAAGATGTCAACCTAGGATCTCGATTTGAAATAATATTCTTTGGAAGTCCACGCAACATAACAATATCTTTGACAAAAATATGGGCAATATCAGAAGTAGAGGACTTTATTTTGATAGGTAAGAAATGTGCCATCTTGGTTAATCTATCCACTACCACAAAAATAGAATCATGTCCTTTATGTGTTCAAGGTAGCCCGGTAATAAAATCCATACTAATTGACTCCCACTTCTAATTTGGGATAGACAAGGGTTGCAAGAGGCCCTGAGGTTTACATTGTTCTGCTTTTACCTTTTGACAAGTTAAACATTGTTGAGTGTATGTACAAATTTCAGTTTTCATTTGAGGCCAAAACTAGTTTTTCTTGATTGAAAGATAGGTTTTCTAGAATCTAGGATGTCCGACTATAGGTATGTCATGAGAACCTTTCAATATTTGCAATTTAATGTTGGGTAGATTGGGAATGCATAATCTTCCTTTGTAGTAAAGGATACCATTGCTACTTAGCAAATAATTTTCTATTCAATCCTTTAGATGGACATTAGGAGATTGACTTTGTAGAGCCTCATAAATTGGTTAGAAATAATCATCAATAGATAATTTGGATTTTATGTCTTGTTCAAATTGACTTCGCTCCAAGGTTATAGCATTAATACATAGTCATTTTTTACTTAAGGCATCTCCCACTACGTTTTCTTTTCTAGGAACATATTGGATGGTGAAATCATATTCAGTTAAGAGTTCCATCCATCTTCTTTGTCTCATGTTAAGATGAGGTTGAGTAAAGATGTATTGAAGGCTACGATGATCAATCGTTAATATGAACTTATTCCCTAATAAATAATGGTGCTATACTTTTAAAGCATGAACAATGCCTAATAATTCAAGATAATGGATCAGATGATTTCTTTCAGATGGTAACAATTTTCTAGATTCATAACATACCACTCGATTATCTTGCATTAGAACACCACCGATACCTATACCACATGCATCGGTGATCACCGCAAAAGGCTTGTTAAAATTTGGAATACAAATAATAGGTATAGATGTTAATAAAGTCTTTAGTGTATTGAAAGCTTTATCACATTCTAGGGTCCAACTATAGCTTTGTTCTTTCTTGGTTAGATCAGTCAAAGGTGCAGCTATTTTGGAAAAGTTCCTAGCAAAACAATGATAAAACCCAGACAATCCTAGAAACATTTTGACTTTGTGAGCATCCTTTGGAATAGGCCAATCTTGAATTGCCTTAATTTTAGTAAGGTTGGGTGAAATACCCTTCGTAGAAACTACATGCCCTAATTTGAAGATTTCACACTTGCTAAGTTTGACATATAACTTAGTTTTTCTCAAGCTTTCTAGTACCATCCTAATATGTTGTTCATGCTCTTCCTCATTCTTTGAGTATATTAAGATATCATCTAAAAAATGATCACAAATACATCTAGAAAATGGTCAGAAGATATCATGCATCAAGGTCATAAAGGTTGCAAGTGAATTGGTTAGACCAAAAGGCATCACTGCAAATTCATAATGGCCATATCGTGTTCGAAATGCTATCTTTGGAATGTCAGATTCTTTGATATGGATTTTATGATATCCCATTCCTAGATCTATTTTAGAGAAACATTTGGCACCATGTAATTTATCAAGGAGATCATCAATTTGTGGTAAATGATACTTATTTTTTATGCTTAATTTATTAAGTTGTCTGTAGTCTATGCGTAGTCTCATGGTTCCATCTTTCTTTTTGACAAATAATATAGGTGCAACCCAAGGAGAGACACTTGGTCTTATCTTACCTTAAGTAATTGTCTTAATTAAATTTTTAGTTCAGTTAACTCAGGGATTGATTGATGATACAGTACTTTGGAAACAAGTTCTATCCCAGGAACTAGATCAATTGCATATTTTACAGATCATTTAGGGGGTAAATTATTTAATTCTTTAGGAAATACATCTTTGAATTCTTATACCATAGGTTTAATATTAATGTCCATTTTAAATTTATCTTTTGTTTCAAAAATCATTGCACAAAAAAATTTACATTTTTTTCTTGCACTACACTTGACTTGCATGGCTGAAATAGTTTTAATGTGAATAGGTCTTTTCTCTCCCTATAAAATGCAACATGTCCCCATGTTAGAGTTTAGGATAACTTGTTTGTTTTCACAACCTAGGAAAGCATTGTTTTTTCTCTAGTCAACTCATACCTAGTATAGCATCATATGTACTAAGATTTACTATATGAAATTGATCATGTGTTACAAAGTTATCTAGTTCAAATTTTAGATTTTCAATCATTTCAACAGTTTGTCTAACTACTCTACCATATGCCATTTCGAAAGCTAAAGGTTCAATTGATTTAGATGTAATCTTTAGTTGTGCTACAACACTAGGAGAAATAATGTTATGACTACTTCCCAAATCAACAAGAAAAACAAAGGGATGACCTTTTATAGAGCCTTTGATTTCAATTAGAGAAGGTTGGTAATGTACGGTACCTATATTTACTGCAGTATAAATCTTCATTTTTGTGGGAGTGGAAGCCTTGCCATATTGATTTTGTGATTTGCACGTACGATCATCTTTACGATGATTTTTACTACATTTTCCATAGTGAGGATATAATTGAGGACAATATCGTTGACTATGATTCTTGCCATAGTTCCAACATTGGATTTCAGAGGGTAGAGGCTTATTTATGTTAGAGTGGAACATTTTAATGGATCAACATTGGGATGAGCTCTAGATTGAAAAGTGTCTTCCTTGCTTGAAAGTTCTCTTATATAATTCCTCTCTATGTCTTTTATGACTTTCCCTTTTCTGTCTTGCAATTTGGTGGTAAGTTTCAAAATTTTCAGTGATTTGTGCTGCTTCATCTATTGAAATTGGCTTACCACACAATACTAGAGCTTTGTATTAATCTCTCAAACCATTTATGAATCTAACAACATGTCCATTGATGAATGGCACAAATGTATAAAGTCTTTCAAAGTTTTGTTTGTATTCATTCACAGATTGAAATTTTTGTTTTAGTTCAAAGAATTCATTCTTCTTTTCTTATAGAAAGTAATCAAAAAGGTATTTTTGTTTCAATAATCATTTGAATTGTGACCATCTTGTTTTCTTGGCCCATAGGTTTGAAGATCAGACTTTGTCTTGCCACCAATTTAATGCACTACTTTTCAATTGATAGGTGGTAATTCTAGTCCTAGCATAACTACTTGTGTTTTGCAAGTCAAAATATCTTTCTAGATTGGTTAACCATTTCTTGGCTTCCTCGCCTATACCGATATCACCATTATATTCAGGGAGCTTGATCTTTTGTTCTTTCCTAGTTTGTTGTACTTGGGTAGCTAATATGGCAATTTCTTGCATTAATGCTTGGTTGGATTTCTCTAAAGCTTCATAAGCTTTTTGGTTGCTCTTAAATGACATTGTGCTAGGTCACTCTATATTCAATAATAAATAAAATAAAAATTTAATCAGGATGTGTTCAATATCGAATTGTTCCTTATGTATTCCTATTTAGACAAGCAATTGTTTTGGTCAATTTTTAAAAATATATAACTCCCTTGTGAATGTTATAAATTTTGTTGAAGGACTTAGCTATGAAAAATTACTAGTTTTGTTTCATTGCCATGAATTTAAATTACAAAATCATATGTGATCTAATGGCAAAGTTCTTGTTTCTGTGTTTGAGGTTTCGAGTTAAGTCTTAATGTGATATTTTAAAATTTGAATTGAAAATTTGTTATGCCAATTTTAAAATCAATTTGATGATAAAAATAAAAACCAAAGTCTTGAAATATATATTTTGTATTAACAATTTTACTTTTCAACTAAAACCATGACTATAAATTCAGCTATAAATTTTACTTTACAAAAAAAAAAATTACTTTCTCAAGAGTAAATGTTACTTTTTCAAACAATGATAAATAAAAATAATCTTACTTAAACAAAGATAACCTCAAACATACTCTTGTCCTAAATTTTCTAGGCTTTAAAATACATATCACCTTCCAAATAATTAAACTAATCAAAGAATAACATGTATTTAGGGTTATGTTAAAATAATTCAAGCCTTTCTTATCACGTTAGGGTTTCTTACTCATGCTTCAACTACACACGAATGTTTCTAAGAATATATTCTAGCAAGTAATAAATATTTTAATGTTTACAGAGCATTTGGAGATTAATAGATTCAAGACTATTTAAGATTAAAAGTGTGGAATGAAAGTGCTACTCCTGTTGTGAACTCTCAATCCAAAACAAGAACCAATAATTTATTGTTGTCCCCTCACAAACCCATATAGGCTCTAACTGATTTGACTTTAATAATTTTGTGTAGCAATAATCTAGTCATACAAGATTATACTGTGCAAAATAGGGATTTCAGAAATTCAAATGGCTACAACAGGATAAGAGAAAATATCTATATAGTAATTAAAATTTCAAAATTTATGGATTGGAGTGACACTTTATAAGTATGAATATAGGATTTGATTATATTATTATTATTTTGTCTTTCTAAAAGGGTAATTAATAATCTAAAGGATCTAATGGATCTGATACCTAATGAAATCTAACTTTTCCCAACAATAAAATGAAATAGATGTAACCTAATTAATTCCAGCAATAGAAAATAAGTATGTTGCAATTTATTTAAGGAATAAAAAACATGTAATTATTTGGAACATTAATAAAGTAGTGAAGCCATAATATTTAATCATGGAAACAATATGAATAGCTTATAATTAGATTTATAATAGTGACAAAAAATGACAAATTAACATAGAAATAATAAATTATATTGCCTTGGAATATTACATATCTTAATAGTTTGTGGAGAGTTGCTATCCCACACAGAGGTAGTGTTACAGGTCTTGACTTTTCCTGGCACAAACACCCTCGGAGGAATAGGTTTTTGCACGAAACCAAACTTGCCTTCACGGCATAAAACTCAGCCCTAGCTAGGACACTCCAGAGTGTACTCTATACCCTAAGTTGAACACACTATCTGCCCCTCCTCCCAATGTTTAAATTCTGGCTAGGACCCAAACCTTCACTCTAGTGTCTTCCAGTTTTCATATTACTCTTTCCTTTTGCTTTTTCCTCTCTGTGTATCTTCTCATTTCAATTATCTTATGGGTTTATATAATATTCCAAGGGTGGTTACAATAGTCACACCCATTCACAATAATAATAATAATAATAATAATAATAATAATAATAATAATAATAATAATAATAATAATAATAATAATAATAATAATAAATTTTAAACTTTACATAGACATGAGAAAGAGATCACCTATTAGGATTAGTTCATGAAAAATTTAAGAGGTAAATTTGTACATTAAAATTAATAGCCAAGTCTATTGAAGAGGGATGATAATTCAACACAAAAGGAACTCAATGTATAATATTAAATGATAATGAATTGTACTAAGTTATCATTAAAACAAGTCAAATTGATGTTGAAAAAGAATAGGTAATGAGATACAACAATGGTTACTAGCTCAATATCCAAGATGAGATGACTTTACTCAATCTCAAAACTATAGGACAAGCATACTAATATAATTAGAGTCCATTGAAATAACTTCCCTTCATTATGTCAACTAAAATAATATTCTTATATTATGCTAATGGTATAATCTAAATTTAGCTATGATATACATAAATAACCTTAGTGCTTCATTAATAATGTTGTATTTCTCAGAGTTAGTTCTTTGGAAGTCCAGTTTTAATGATAATGGAAAATTTAGGTTCTAGATTTATTCGTAGCATGAGAAGAGTCTGTGATAGGCCTTAGATCAAGAAAGAGTACTACCCTATTGTCCAAAGACAAGTAGAAACAAGATTTTTCAATTCAACTAATATAGACCCACTTGGATCTACTTAAACATCATCCACTTGAATGGTCAAACAATCAATAGCAATTTTACACATCATTCACAAAAAAAGTCATAAATATTTGTCCTATTTTTATTAACTAAAATTGAATTTTGATTGTTGAAGTGGATGATGTTTAAAAACAACCAACCCACCTACCCTAAGATATTTTAATTGCCATGTAAATATTGTTAAAATATAAACTATATTTAATCAGAAAGAGTCATGTCTCATGTAAGAGACACACTTGTCCATACATTAGATCTATTTAAGGGCGTTTGAATCCATATTTTTTATAATAGAGAAATCTATTAAAGCTCTCCAATTTTAACAAATAGTATTAGATCCAGATTGCAACATAGATTACAAAAAGAATGGCTAGATCAGAAAGGAAAAATTGCAAAAAAATGTTTTTAGATTGCAAAGTTTCTTTATCACAAAGATCGTTGAAGAATTTTTTTTATCGTAAAGATCATTGAAGAATTTTTTTGATCGTAAAGATCATTGAAGAAGATTTTTTATCACAAAAATCATTGCAGATTTTTTTTTATCACAATGATCATTGTAGAAAGTTTTTTTATCACAAAGGTCATTGCAAAAGGTTTTTGATTGTAGAGATCATTACAATTGGCAAAGAATTTATTGAATGCCATCTCTATTAAGTTGATTGGTTTTGAGAGTTATGGAGAGTGGCATCATCAAATGAAAAATATTTTTCTTTTGGTAGACCTCAACTCCATTTTCAATGGAACTATAACAAGACATCCCAAAGATGTTTGTCTACAAGAAGAATTTGATAAGAAATCACTCCAAGCACTAGCCTTATTAAAATTGTCTATTGGTGGTACATTAATAGAAAATGTTTAGATTGCAACCACACCAAAGGAATCTTGGGATACAATCAGTACAATCTTTAAGCACAAGAATGATGTGAGAAAACACATGCTGCAGAATTAGTTATATAATCTAAGAATGGATGGATCAGTAATTGACTATCTATCAAAAGTCAAGGATATTTTAAATCAAGTCATTGGTGTAGGTGATACTATAGATAATAAAGATATTGTCTCCATAATTCTTAATAGTCTACCAAAATCATTTGAGAATTTCAAGACTACACTCACATTAAGTAGAAAATTGGCAACCCTAAAATTCAACAACCTAGAGGGTCTATTATTACAACATGAGGAAATGTTTAATAGAGATAATGAAGTTGAATTAGAAAATACTTTTGCCTCAAAGTTCAAGGGAAAGAAACTTGAGTGGCAAAGAAATGCTAATAAGGATAATGATGGAAAAAGGAAAGCAAGGGTTTGTAATTATTACAATCGTTCTGGTCATTTTGAAGAGCAATGTTTTTAAAAGAAGAAAGATATGAATAAAAATAAACAAGTATGATGGTTGATATAGATATTGAAGATCATGAAAGTCACAAACTATTTTCAGAAGTTGCATCTAAATATATTCAAAATGATGATGTTTGGATTACCAATTTAGGTTCTACTCGAGCCACGTGACTAGTAATGTTGACAACTTGAGAAATGTAGTAAAGAAATTGAGAGACATGGTTACGTTGGGAGATGATTCACAATTACATATTGAAGGAGTTGGCAAAGCTACTTCTTATGTTCCAACCCAAGGTAAAACAAGTATTGATAATGTCTTATTTTTTCTAGGATTAAAGAAAAATATTATCTCAATTAGTTAAACCATTGGCAAAAACATGAAAGTTATTTTTGAGAAAGGAGTTTGTGAGGTGTTTGATAGTGAGGGAAAATTAGTATGTGAGGGATATATGAAAGGAGGCCTATTTTATTTGAGGACAAACTCCTCTAAAGCCTTATTTTCAAGTTTTTTTTCAAGAAATCAATTATGGAATGAAAGTCTTGGCCATATTAACCTTGAATCACTAAAAAAAATGTTTAGTCAAAATAAAGTATATTGACTTCCACCCATCACTATAGAGATGTGTTTTTGTGTAGCTTGTGTTATGGGGAAACAACTATTGGAAACAAGGTAGATAACTAGGAGGGGGGGTGAATTAGTTATCTCTATTATCTTTACTTTCTTTTTCTTTTTATAATTTGTGCAGCATCAAAACATATAAGCAAATATAATTATGAGAGCATAAATAAAATCAACACACATAACACAAGGATTTTTATGTGGAAAATCCTGTTAAGGGGACAACCACGAGGTGACTAACCCAAGATTGTATTCTCTGTTAAAACAATAGGAAGTACAAAATGACACTTCCAAATTAGGGCTCACTACCTGAGCACACTGCTCACAAGAGGCACACTGCCTACAAGAGACTCACTATCTATAGAAGTTACAAAAGGTAACCAGGTGTTTGAACTGATGAGAGGCATCTACAAATTCTAGAGTTTAGTTCCTGTTAGGCACAATATACTAATCTAATGCACTTCATTCTTCCTCTGCTCTATCACATATCAGACTTATATTACTGCTTCCACACTTTGTCTCTTCTTTTCTTCACGCTTTATTTCATCATATCTATACTTGCACACTTCTACACACTAAAATTCATCTGGCATATATATCTGCATCAAGGATTTCAACAACTTTCTAGTCAGCAACTAGAATACTCAAGATATTTACAAATTACTGATCTGCCAGTTGAATCCATGCTTGTTTTGTGATACATATCAAAGCATAGGCATTGAAGTCATCAATCATGTCGGCCAACAATGTATGATCCCTCAAATAGCTTGATCAACATTAATTACTCATCCAGATTGAAGTCTGATACTCGGTCGGTCAGTTCTTCCTCAGTCTGCTCTACCTGTCTGAAACCCAACACTCAGATGCTCATATCTTTTCCATGTTTTATCACCGGAGGCTAAATCTATGGAATATAGTAGTCATGATACTCCTCTTGACTTGTCCAAGTTTGTAACTTTCTAGGTTACACCATCTAAGAGATCCAAACCGGACTGTCGAACCTTGTTGCACGCTCTGTTCTTGTTCACCAGACCAGAACAATCTTCAATCTGACTTCCGGTATAGGCATACTATGTGCTACAGATGTGTGGGATAGACTTTGTTTCCATCAATGACAACACTCATGAAGCCACACAGTGTCTCTTGCCAACAAGCTCCCCTTTTGGCATTGATGGCAACACTTAGTGAAAAATGACTAAGTGTCACAGCAAAGTCCCCCTTAGTTGATGCTCTATCTTATGCACTATGTTACCAGAGCTCCCCCTTAGCTGGATTCCACATTTTTCACTACTGCTCACTCCCCCTTTGACATCAATGGCAAAGGGCGAAATCCGCACACCAAAATTTGCAAAAAATAACCTATACATAGCTGTACAAGTATGTATATACATGTTATACTTACATATACTTGAGTATATCTACAAAAGTGGCCTTCAACTGTACATACCCTATGGCCCAGCTCTGCTTCATCCTGTCCAAAATGGAGATGTGACCACTCAACAAAAATGCATATGTTTTTACCCTTCTTATGTCTACTTGATCACTGGTCCAGGCCGTGGTCTAAGCATCTGTTAAGGCCTCATGCATTGCCTCTAACTTAGGGATAATTATGCCTCTGAGTTCACTCATCCTATTTATTATATTATTCTTTTCTTTGTCCAGCCTCTTTATTTCATTTATAATGACAATAGCCTGGCATTCTTGATTCATTATGGATGTAGTGAGGGGATCAAAATTCTGAGATAAACTTGACAGTTTACCTTTTTGTTCTTTGAACTTCTTTTCAATATCCTCTGTCACTTTAGAACAAGATAGACAAAATTTGTACATGTCCCCACCATCTTTAAGAGAATTTTCAAGGCTCTTTATCCCAATATCTAGGGTCCTCCTATCATTAGCAATGAGTCCCTGTACTTCAGTGAATCTCTTTCCCAAAAACTCTTTTCAAACTTTTTCTTTTGCCGATTTCTCTAAGCAATCAAAATCTGTGCTAACAAAGTTTACTAGAGATTTCAACTTACCAGATGGAGAGGCCAAATGATTCTTTTGAAAGGATGGCATGATCTTTTCCATCTTGCCAAATGCAATCTCTAACAGCTCACAGTCTTCCATGTGAGATTTTAGAAGTTTTTCTTTTGCTTTAGCTTGGGCAAAAGATGCTATTTTCATTGTCTGGACAGGACAGAGGGAATCAAAATTTAGTGGTCCTTGGAATAGTTCTAGTTCATCTATCTCCATCATTTCTTTGTTCAAGAAGTTCTTTACTGCCTCTGCAGTGTCTCTTGCCGGTGACTGAGTCTTCTTTTCTTTTGGGATCTCTGAAATATCATCAAAGATCTTCTCTGTTTGTTCTTCTTCTTTTCCCTTTACCTCCTCTTCTTGACTCACTTTCTCCTCTTTTCTTCCTTCTCCTTTAGTTCCTGGATCTAGAATGTCTGCTGTGGGATCCAGAGGAGAGACGTTAACTACTTCATGAACTTCCTTTTCCAGAACAGAGGAATCCAAGTCCTTAGACTTCTCTTCATCTACATCTTTTGTCCCTTCTACATTTTTGTCAGAAGATTCTTCATGAACTTATGCTAGAGGATGTCTTATGTTTCTCTTGCTACTTGATTAGTTTCTCCAAGCATAAGTTTGTTCATTCTTGCTTTCCTCTGGAATTCATCCTTATAGTCCTTAAAGATCATGCCCATTTGCTTTGGAGTAATAGAAGGATAGAGCTGAATTACAATATGTTTTCAGATCTCCAAGTCTTATGCCTTTGCATTCTTTTTTCTAAGTTCAAGTACCTTCTCTAGACTTTTGGGAATTAATGAAATAATTTCAATGGATGCTTTATTATAAATATTCAGATACCTAACTGTACCTTCTTCTAGGATCCTCTTATCAGTATCACTATATTCATCATAGAATTCTGTGACTGGTTGTAGGTTCCCATCCATAGTAACTACCTTTATGATATCATCAATAGAAAGAGTGAGATTTCCAACAAATTCTTCTGCCTCTTCTTCTTTGTTTTTACCGGTAGAGGATTCCCCAGATGTTTTCTTCTTCTTCTTCATTTTCTTAATTTCCTCATCAGATTATGTTTCTTCATCATCCTTGTGACTTGTGTAAGACCTTGTGGCTTTTGTTTTCATTCTCTTTTCTCCCTTTCCGGATGTCTTGACTTCCAGTTTGGTGGCTTTTGATCTCTTAGGAGTGGTAGGTATAGAGCTCTTGGAGGATCTAGTCTAGGAAGAGGCTTGTACCGGAACACTTCCTTTTTCTGCTTCTTGTTTCTCTTTCTAAACTATTTCTATTTTCTCTCTATTTGCATCAACTACCTCTTTTGATATGTCATATCTTTTGGTAATTTCCTCTACTTCCCTTCTAACGTTCCTTTTTATCTCCGGTTGTCTTAGCTTAATATGTATTTTTACACTTAGTTCTTGAAAGGTTCCAAACCTTTCTGCCTCAAGGTCCTTAGGCTAGCTCAACAGGTGTTGAATATACAGCTCCAAGATTTTCTCATTGACCTCATATCCCATTGGCATTATCCAAACTATTCTGGGCTCAACTGCCTCCATTAGACATTGATCAATAGCTACCATAAAACACACTGTATCCTTGTATTTTTCTACTAGGGATTGAGGTATCCTTTCTCTGGCTTGCATCATACTTTGGAACTTCGCAAAGTAACCCCAGAGTGTTGTGCTTTGAGCTTTAGCATCACCAAGTCCATACATATAGTCCCTAATCTGTATTGCAACTGGTTTGTCATTTTGCCAAACCCAACCACTTGATCAGGGCAGCTCATTCATGTAGTAGAAGAATAGACACAGTATTAAGCAACCATACTTGAAGGAGTTCTTCTTATCCTTCTTGATCTTTTGGAACTTTTCTAACAGTTGGTTTCAAAGAAGATCACATAGGTCGTAGTCTACATTTTCCCTCAACATCTGATATGTTGTATTTATTACAGTCCTAGACACATAATTCTCCCTACTAGAATGATAGATCTTATACCCAATTATCACTGAGGCAAATTTGACATCTGAATCTATGATGTCATCTATGGTCATTTCTCTCTTGTCAAACTTAGATCTGGTAACTTCAGTAACTGTCTAGTTCTTGATAGATTTGAGTGCAGGTAACCCACCAGATGAGTGCAGTCCAGTCACTGCCCTAATGGCATCTTTTGTTATCTTGAAGGGCTTCATTAACCAAATGAAATTGTCATGTATTCTGCTAAGGACATACCGGACCCAATCATCTTCTACAAAATAGGGAAAGTGGATGCAATGTCCAAAGTGCTTATCCTGAAGGGACTTGTATTGAGGTTTGAGTTCAAAACTTTCATCTATTAACTATTTATGATAGATGTCCATCAACTTAGATTCACCAAATTCCTCAATGTTGGTGTGGATGTAGACCCTAACATCTTCTACATGTAATACCCCATGCGGAATGCTAGAAAAAGTGCCTAAAGGATCAACTTCTAGGGATTTGTAGGGGTGTTTCTTTAATTTTGGGCACGGCCTATCAGTGATCTTAACAACCATTGGAGTAGCCATTTTTGCAAAAGATTCAGAGAGAGATATTCAGAATGGAAGTACCTTTTTATGCTTTAGGGTTTGAAATAAGAGATGGAACAATCACTGGTTGAATTAGATTTTATAATTGATCTTTGAGAGAGTTGTAGAAACTTGATGCAGAGCTCTTCTTTTCTTCTTCTCGAATGCAAATGTGCAAATGATGAGTGAAAGAACCCTTTTATTCTTTTGTAAACCCTAATTTCCTTTTGCAATAAATGCACAACTTAAGTTATCTGATTGCCTTATTCTAAGAGATCTTTTCAAACCATTGTGTTGCACTTAGAATCATTTTTAGTGATAATTGATAATGTATCTTCTTTCCTCCAATCATACCATGGATCCACAGATCAAGATATTTCAATTTTGAATCATACTGGATCTATTTATGAAAATCCTGCTTTACCGGATGGCTGTCAAACCAAATAGATGATTAAAATCATACAAAACTCCATGTGGATCTTTCATATTTTTACTGAGGGTTATTTGGATATTTTTCTAAGAACCCTTTAATCTGCAACATTCCATGTTCCAAATTTAGGCACCAATTGACTGGCTGGGGGAATTTATTTTTCTTTGTGACTCCTAAGCAAGAGCTCATCTGTTTAGTTTTCGGAAGGAATATCAACACCAAATTCCAGTTCAGATCTATCCCCAACATTTTATGTACTCTTCTTCACCAAAATCTTGCTCATCTCCCTTTGAACTTCATCCGCATTCACTTTGCCTTTTCCCTTATCTTACTTTTTATTATGATGCACCAGACCCTTTTTATCCTAATTTTTACTTCTGCAGAATTTGGCAATATGACTAGATCTATTGCAATTGTAACAAATAACATTTCTTTGTATATTTGATTGATATCCTTTTGATCTGCATTGATTAGCCATATGTCTCATTCTGTTGCATGCAAATCATCTACCATTGAATGAATTGTTTATTTGCATTTTTTGTATTCATGAGATTTGTGACCATACCTTTTGCAGTTGAAACATTGTCTGGAGAAGGATGGATTAGTCTGATTTATTCTCCTTCTACGCTGAGTTGCTTTATGACCAAAGTTGTTGCAATTGAAGCAGTGTCCATTGAAGGATGGATATCTTTGAGCATTTGGTTGCCTTACCAGAGGTTTTCTAGGCCTATTTCTTTGATTTCCCGATCCAAACTTTTTCTGACTGGATCCAAAGTTCTCACCTTTCTCATATCCCAAACCATGCTTATCATCTACCCTCTTTTGGATTTCAAGAAGAACTTTAAGTTGGGCTAAGCTTATCTTGAATTTCTGTTTGTATTAATTTGCTATTTGAAGATTTTTTTAGGAGTGTCTATCTGATTCTCAAGTTATTCTTGATTATCTCTAGCTTCTTTAAGATTAGATTCAAGATGCTTGATTATTCTATCCATTTTATGGCAGTCCTCTATCTTCTCCTTGAGGGATTATTTTAGATTATCTTCAATTTCTTAGGTGAATCTCATAACCCCTGTTTCCATCTCATCTCTTACAATAATGACCTCTTTTGATAGCTTCTCACATAGCTTGTTTTTCTCATCTAGATCTTTATTACTATCATTGGCTTCACTTTGACTTGCTAATTTTTGAAGTAATTCCTTTCTCTTTTTCACAGAGATACTCAATTTTTCTATTATCTCATTTGTGAAATCATTAGCTTGTTTGAGTCTTTCTCTCAAGTTATTGATTTCAGAGTGGGATTGTTCAAGATCATCTAGAGCAGACTGAAGTTGTTCCTTCATACCATACACATCCATTGAGATTCCCAGGTCTTCCTCAAGCTGTTAGGCTCTATTTAGATGAACTTAGCTCTAATACCAATTGTTGGAAACAAGGTAGATAACTTAGAGGGGGGGTGAATCAGTTATATCTATTATCTTTACTTTCTTTTTCTTTTTATAATTTGTGCAGCATCAAAACATATAAACAAATATAATTATGAGAGTAGAAATAAAATCAACACAGATAACACAAGGATTTTTATGTGGAAAACCTAGTTAAGGGAAAAACCA
The DNA here is from genome assembly GCA_027924645.1 of Cunninghamia lanceolata. Lineage (NCBI taxonomy): Eukaryota > Viridiplantae > Streptophyta > Pinopsida > Cupressales > Cupressaceae > Cunninghamia > Cunninghamia lanceolata. Next base: position 4,383,836 of record BSBN01000892.1, read on the forward strand.
TGGGGTGACTAACCCAAGATTGTATTCTCTATTAAAAGAATAGGAAGTGCAAAATGGCACTTGCCAATTAGGGCTCACTACCTGAGCACACTACCCAGAAGAGGTACACTACCTACAAGAGACTCACTGTCTACAAAACTTACAAAAGGTAACTAAGTGTTTGAACTAATGAGAGGCATCTACAAATGCTAGAGTTCAGTTTTAGTTAGGCACAATATACTGATCTGATGCACTTCATTCTTCCTCTGCTCTAGTGCTGCTACTCTGTCACAAACCAGACTTATATTGCTGCTTCCACACTTTGTCTCTACTTTTCTTCATGCTTTATTTCATCGAATCTATACTTGAACACTTCTACATACTGAAATTCATCTGGCATATATATCTGCATCAAGGATTTCAAGAAATTTCTAGTTGACAACTAGAATACTTAAGATATTTAAAAATTACTAATCTGTCAGCTGAATCCATGCTTGTTTTGTGATGCGCATCAAAACATAGGCATTGAAGTCATCAATCATGTCAGCCAACAATGTATGATCCCTCAAATAGCTTGATCAACATCAATTACTCATCCGGATTGAAGTCTGATACTCTGCCAGTCAATTCTTCCTCAGTCTGCTCTGCCTGTCTAGAACCCAACACTCAAATGCTCATATATTTTCCATGTTTTATCACCGGAGGCTAAATCTCTAGAATATAGTAGTCATGATACTTCTCTTGACTTGTCCAAGTCCATAACTTTTTGGGTTACACCATCTGAGAGATACGGATCTGACTATCGGACCTTGTTGCATGCTTTGTTCTTGTTCACCGGACTAAAATAATCTTCAATCTAACTTCCAGTATAGGCATACTATGTGCTGCGGATGTGTGGGATAGACTTTGTTGCCATCAATGACAACACTCATGAAGCCACACAATGTCTCTTGCCAACAACATAGAAAAAAAATTATTCTACAAAATCTTGGAGAGCCTCCAAGAAATTGGAGTTAGTTCATTCTAATCTTTGTAGACCTATGAAGACAATTTCTATAGGGAAATTTCAATATTTCATGACATTCATCAATGACTTCACTCAAAAGGTTTGGTTATATTTTATGAAGAACAAGTTTGAAGCATTTGATGTTTTCAAAGAGTGCACCAAGTTGAGACTGAAAGTCGTAAAAAATTAAAATAATAAGATCAAATAATGGATGGAGTACAACTTGGATGAGTTTGTTAATTTTTGTAAACTAAAAGGAATTAAGAGCCGATTCTTAGCTCCATATACTACACAACAAAATGGATTAGCTAAAAGATTGAATAAGACACTTTAAGAAAAAAAAATTCCATGCTCAAGGCTTGTAATCTTGGTGATAAATTATGGGGAGAAGTAGTTCATACAGTTGCCTATTTGATCGATCTATGTTTGACTAATAGCTTAGAAGACATCTCTCTAGAAGAAGCATGGTCAAGAAGGAAACCAATAGTCAACCATTTGAGAATTTTTGGGAGCATTGCATATAGACGTATTCCAAAAGAGAAGAGAATAAAATTAGATGGTAAGAGTAAAAAATGCATCCTTGTTGGATATGATGACTCTACTAAAGCATATTAGTTGTATGATCCTACGATGAAAATTTTTTACATCTCTAGAGATTTCAAGTTTAAAGAAGAGTATCACCTTCTGAGTGTTGGCCATGTTGACTTGATAGAAGAGAAAGATGATAGTAACAAATCATCATATTCACCTAAAAATGTTAAGAGAGAATTAGAAGTTCCTATTGAATATATAGAAGAAAGAGAAGAAATTGATGAGACAAATTTAAGCTCATTGTCCACTCCATGATCTAATGTTCATCTAAGGAGTTCAAAATGAGAAAAGAGAACACCCATAAAATTGGAGGACTATGAGGTCAATTATGCATTAATGACAATTATTCTAAGTGCTAATGAATCAAGCACTTTTGATGAAGCAATAAAGGAAAAAAATGGAAAAATGCTAAGAATCAAGAGATAGATTTGATTCATCAGAACCAAACATGGTTGTTGGTTCCTTTACCTATTGGAAAGGAATCCATTGATTGTAAATGGTATTAAAAATCAAGTTTAAATTTGAGGGTTCAATTGACAAGCACAAAGCAATCTATTGGTAGATAAAGGCTATAAGAAAATTGAAGGTGTTGACTATGAGGAAACCTTTTCTCTAGTTGCAAAGATGATCACTATTAGAATGTTGATATCACTTGCTTCCCATCATAGTTGGGAAATCCATCAAATGGATGTCAAAAGTGCATTCCTAAATGGAGATTTGATAGAAGAGGTATACATTACTCAACCTCCTAGTTTTGTTAAAAGAGGAAAGGAACACATGGCATGTCACTTAAAAAAGACAATATATGGTTTGAACCAAGCTCCATGAGGTTGGTATTAAAAAATCAATAAGTACTTTCTTCAAAAGGGAATTTCAAAACAATCAAATGCTGATCCAAATTATTACTTTATGAATTCCCAAGATATTTTTCATTGTGTTGTATGTTTATGATTTTCTCATTATTGGGAATAATCAATCCCTTATACATGATGTGAAAGAAGATATGAAGATTAATTTTGAGATGTTTGATCTTGGATTACTTGATTACTTTCTTGGAATTGAAGTGTGGTGAACACCTACAAAAATATTTCTCTCTCAAATGTAATACACCAAAGAAATTCTCACATGGTTCAAAATGCAAGAATGTAAAGCTTTGTCAACACCAATGGAGACATGAACCAAATTGACTAAAGACCCCAATGGTAAACCAATTAATGAACCATTAAATAGTAGTTTCGTAGGATATTTTATTTACTTGACTACTACTCATCTAGACATATCTTATGCAGTTGGAATCTTGTCTCAATTAATGGCTCATGCATAACATAGTCATTGGTTATCTACAAAGCAAGTTTTGAGATATCTTGTAGGAACATAAAATTTTGGATTGGAGTATTTGAAAAATTAAGATCTTTCAAGCTTGTTGGCTTTTCAAATTCAGACTGAGTAGGTTGCATAGATTCTAGAAAATCAATTTTTGGTTATTACTTCAATCTTAGATCTACCATTATCTCATGGAGTTGTAAGAAGCAACCTATTGTTGCTTTGTCATCGACTAAAGTGGAGTACAAAATAGTGTTTGTAGCAACTTGTGAAGCAATATGGCTTATACAACTTCTTGACGATCTTCAACACCCACAACCTGATCAAATGATTATGTATTGTGATAATCAAAGTGTGTTAAAGATATCTAATAATCCAATGTTCCATGCTCGTAAAAAGCATATTGAAGTAAACCATCACTTTATTCATGAGCATGTTCTCAATAAGGAAATTGAACTAGTCTATACATTAACTAAAAAGCATCTTGCAGATGTCTTCACTAAATTTTTGAGCAAGGATAAGTTTGTATACTTTGGAGAAGGCATCAGTGTTAAAAGTTCTTCATTTGTACATGGGTAGCTAATAAACCTATTTGTTGTAGCTGGCCCCCATCATCTAGTTAAGTTGTGTGACAAAATAAAGTTTATGGGTGTTGTTAAAATATAAACTATATTTAATCAAAAAGAGTCATGTCTCATGTAAGAGACACATGTGTCCATGTATAATATCTATTTAAAGTTCTTTGGATCCATAGTTTTTCATAATAGAGAAAATCTATTCAAGGTCTCCAATTTTAACAAATATCCCTCCTTAGAACATATTGTCTCTTAAACTACGATTTTATGCCCTACCTAATCTTCTAGTGGACAATCACTCTCTACACCTTATTTTAGATCAATTTTTGAGGCCAGAGAATAATAATCAGCTTCAAGCTCTGGCAGAAGACAATATTGACCAATTAGTGTTTATTGTGGCAACAAATGAACACCTACAACATCCTGACTTGATGGATTTCATCATCGCTACTAATACAGTAAGGTTTTTTATGTTGTCCTCCTCTGATGAAGAATTTAATCGCCTTCAGCAACAGGAAAGGTGAGCTTCGGTTGATGATGAATTACCGGTGGGTATTACGTGGATCAATCTTGAACGTCAAGCACATGGAGGTTCAATGATGGTACAATTGATGACTTTGTGATCGGGTAGATTGTTTCAATAGGCTTGATGCAGACAGAGAATTTTGCTACATTTCAAGATGTCGTGCAGCAAGAAGGGAAAATCTACTTTTTGTTTGGCAGCAGTGTCGCATATGCTATGTTCAAGGTGTCTCACACATATATTTACAATTTATGAGAGGAGAACTTTTTTTTGTTAGCCAAGAAGAAATTATATCTAGCCACTATACAGATCAAGTCCAAAACATAAAAATTAAAATTAAAATGAAAATTCATTTAAATAATGTGAACTAGTGGAAACTAGTAAATAATCCTATTTGAATAAGTTGGTGTACAAAATATTAAATTTAAATCATATTAAATAATTCTATACAATTATTATAGAGGGGATTCACTACCTTCTAAAGTCTACATAGGAATAAACATATTACTTTTTAAAATAAGGTAAAATTTTGCATGACTATTATTATTATCTTGTAATGAATCAAATGTGAACTAGTGGAAACTAGTAAATAATCCTATTTGAATAAATTGGTGTACAAAATAAAAAACTTAAATCATATTAAATAATTCTATACAATAATTATAGAAGGGATTCACTACCTTCTAAAGTCTACATAGAAATAAACATATTACTTTTTAAAATAAGGTAAAATTTTGCATGATTATTATTATTAACTTGTAAAGGATCAAATGACTTCACAGTTGGATTATAATACAATTTAAAAGATATGATGTAGGGTGTAAGTATTAAAATACAGAAAATTTGAGTATTTCATCCTTTTGTATAAAACTATTAGATTTTTAAAGTAGTTATGTAATTATCATGGCAATTGGTAAACCACAATAGTACTTTCATTGAAAGGAAAAGTTTTGCTAAATATGACATGAAACAACGGGCTCATCAATTCCTAGAACTATTTGTAATGTATGAAATACTAAATGACATCTTTTATGTAATGAATTTGAAGTATTTCCATCCAATTTATGTTTTTCATCTACATATTTGGCTATGTTTTGTTTGATACTTGGACGTGTAGCCCTTCATTCAGTTCTTTAAGATTGACTGACATCATTTAGCATGAGAACATGCAAGATTTTTATAAGCGTGATTTTTTAGTTTGTCTCCCAATGCATTTTCTTAGCCTACATATCTTTGTAACATATAATTACAATAGTAGGTTTGTTTGACCCATTACAACATGCCACTCAAAAGAATTGTTAACCAAGGTGTATCTATAGTTGTCAATGTTGTATGGAGGCTACTTGTAGTCGCAATGATGCAAATCAAAACACAAGTTTGATTGAATGTAGTAAATGATGATTGGTGTATGGGGTTTGTCTAGAAGATGAAATAGGAGAAAACAAAGCGTGATTATAACCAAACACATTGCGTACCAATTTACATAAGGTAATATGTTTGAGTTATATTTCAAAGATTGGAAAGGGAACAAGAATAAAGATCTAGTGATTCTCTAGAACCCCAGTGTAAGAAAGAGTTAACTTCTTGGGTCATAAAGATCAAAGACTAATTTGACTATGAATAAATTTTTAATCCTTAAAGAGTAAAGGTGGCAAGACCAAGGTGAAGAGTCATATTGTACTATTGTCACTTAGATTTGCACCTTGTGTTGGAAAGGTTTAACGGTCTTCAACAATCCAATGAAAATTTGAGATGACCTCCAGGTGTAGGACCCTGCAAGGAGGCCAAATCTCCAAAGAGAGGCTAGTTCCTTCATTGAATAAGGGATTCAACTATTCGTCAGACTAAACCTAATCTATCCACCATTGAGGAAAAGAGGAAGAGGGATAAAACTATTATTTAATGGAGGTGATACACTAGGTTTGAATATGAAAGCTCTCACAGAACTAAGAAAATGCACAAAATAAAGAAATACAATTGATCATTTACGTAAATCTAGCAAATTCTTAGCAAAGGTAAAAAAATGAACAAGATTGAGAGTAAATAAACATTCAAAGACAACTAATTCTGAATTACATGGAGCTAAGATAGCAAAAAAGGTAAAACACAGTATGTATTTCATCAAGAAGGCATAGTTACAATAGAGGAGGACTCTGTTTGGAGTACAAAAATGTCTCTATTTCCAACGCTAATTACATCTTACAAATATGCATATATAGGAATTGATTTTCATTGACCTTAGTCACTTTTCAACATAAATTCACCCCCATGGGCTATCAGAAAAAATCCATGCAAAAAGAATGTCTGTTTGCAAGAATTCAATGTAGAGAAATATTTTGGATCATGGAGTAGCTAGGAGATATTTTCCTATTCAATGCACCAGCTCATTCATCACCTGCAACATTAAATGCTTAAATATCTAAAATGGGGTAGCTGAGTAGATCAAATCTGCATTAATGGCAGTTGAGGAAAATCAAAAATATTTTCCCTCCAAAATCCCATTTTTACAGAGCCTTTACAAGACTTCAAATATTTAAATTTAAATATTTGAAGTCTTGTAAAGGCTCTGTAAAAATGGGATTTTGGAGGGAAAATATTTTTGATTTTCCTCAACTGCCATTAATGCAGATTTGATACAGAGCTTTTACAAGACTTCAAATGTTTAAATTTAAATATTTGAAGTTTACAATATATTATGATTCTTTGTTTTGCATTAATTCTGTCAATTTCTGCATTAATTCTATCAATTTCCACATATTTTAGCCTATAGTTTGCTCTGTTAGCAAAATTAGGCTATTTACAGACCACTCTATTTTTTCTTCTGAATAACTCATTTTCTATTGGAAACTTTATCTTTTTTAAAACTTTGGCATGTTATTTCATTTCTGCATACTTTTGTCTTAGCAACAAAAGGTCATTATTTTAAACTTTTGTTGGTTGCCTCTTTTATCTCTTTTTTTGCCTTATCAGCAAAAATCATCCTTTTGAACCATTCCTATCTATTTTCTACCTTATTAGCAAAATATCATTTTACTATACTTTGCTTTGTTTTCTCTTTTCCTTCTTTATCGACAACTTTGCACTTTGCCAAACTTAGCTTATTTCGTCATCTTTTGACCTTATTGGAAAAATGTTTAAACATTGAACTTTGCATTTTACTTCCTTTTCTATTGGCAAAAGTCTTTTATCGGTGAACTCCTCTTTCTTCATCACTTTTTCCCTTATATTGGCAAAAGTTTACTTTCACAAGGTTTGCCCTTTTGGCCAACTTTCCTCTTTATTAGCGAAAAATGCTCTTTGTTGAACTTAGCCTATTTTTGCCTTATTGGCAAAATCATGATTTCTCAAACCAAGCCCTGCGGCCAACTTTTACCTTTATCGGCAAAAGTTTTCTTTCATGAACTTTGCCTTTGGCCTTGCTTTTCTCTTTGTTGGCAAAAATAGCTTTTGTCAGACTTTCCTTTATTGTCAGTGAAGTCCTTCTTTCTCAAACCATTGGCTTTGTGTTTCCTTGCCTTATGAGTAAATCCTTAGGTCAATGACATTTATGAATTTTGAACCTTTCAAAAGTTCACCCTTTGCCCAATTTGCCAATAGAAGTGGCCCTTTTCCTTCTTTACTTTTCTAATTTTCCATGTTTCAAACTTTGTTTTATTGGTAAAATGTTACCATTTCAAACCTGGTCCACCTTGTTGGCAAAATCTTCCTTTGCAAAACCATTTGACATAGTTAGTTTTCCTTTATCGACAAAATATTCTTTTGCTGAACTATGTGTTTGGCCACTTTCTACTTCTTTGCCTTGTTGGAAAAATATGTTATCGAAAAACCAAGAGAACCTTGAAATCACCATTTCTTTGCCAAAACTTTCTCTTTGTTAGCAAATCTACCTTTTCTTGAACTCCTCTCGGTCACCTTCTTCTTTATCTTTGCCCTTTATCATTGATTTACCCTGTCAGTAAACTGCGGAAATTTTTAACCTAAGGAAAGTTCACTCTTCTTGGACTTTGCCAACAAGCCTTCCTTCATCCCTCTTCTACCTTAGAAAAATTGAAAAAACTTTATTCACTCACCCTTATCAGAGAAATGCTGGGTCAACAAACTCGTGGACTAACAAACTTTTGAAAAGTTTGTAGAAAGTAAACATTGCTGATAAAGGGAAAAGACTTCCCTTAGCCAATTTTCTTAAAACTTCCTCCTCCTCCTTCCTTCTACCTTCCTTTTATTGGGAATTCACCCAATTGGCGAACCAAAGAATTTTTGAATTTTTTGAAAGTTTACAACTTGGCAATTTCACTGATAAAGGCATCCTTTTATTTTCTTTTGCCTTAGACAATTTTGAAAAAACTTTATTCCCTCGCCCTTTATCAGCAAAATGTCAAGTTGGTGAACTCATGGAATAACAAACTTTCGAAAAGTTTATGGAAAGCGAACATTTCCAATAAAGGGGAAAAACTTCCCTTAGAAAATTTTCTAAAACCTTCCTCTCCCACCTTCCTTCTACCTTCCCTTTATTAGGAAATCTCCCAGTTGATAAACTAAAGAATTTTTGAACTTTTGGAAAGTTTACGACTGGTGTCATGTCTCAAATTTTGATAACATCTGGGTTTACTTTAAATGGAAATATTTCATTTATAATTATATGTGAATCGATGAATAATTTATTATGAATATTTTAATATGAAAAGATGTAATGAAATAAATGTAATATTCATATTAGTAATTCTTCAGCTATGCTTTGGTTATTTGGATTATAAATCTATTAAAAAGAAATTGGAGTTCACTATGAGTTGCAGGTTGTCAAAGACAAGAGGTGGTTGAGGTAAAAGAGATTAGCATCCTGACAGGGTTAAGATGAAGGGATAACTTTCACACACTTCACATAGTGTCATGTAGCTGTATATGTTACATATTGAATGATTTAATAGTTTAATTTAAATTGTATTTTTAGTTTATTTGAATTATATATCGTATAGTTAGTTAATGATGATTTAATTAGATTATTTAATTCATGAATGTCTAGAAAATTGAATAATTGATTTAGTTATTTAATTTGTTTTATTTAGAGAATAATCATATTCTATTTAATTATTAGTTTTATAGATACATTGTGATAAATATGTGAAATTATTTTAAGAATACTTTTTAGAACTAGAAATAGAATAAAACATGTTTTATTGAAACATGTTTGAGGAAAAAGAAAAGTTCTAGAAAATAAAACACTTGAGGAAGAGGAACCAAAAAGTTTGAATTCATTTCTTGCTCACGAAAATTTTCTATTTAACATCTTACATTCTCAAAAAGAGGGGATCATCATTTTTTCTCTGTAATTGCATTCAAATCATAAAAATTGTGAAAGATTTCTGGGCACAAAAGGGAAATTAAATCAGATCAAGGGAGCTTATGTAGGAATCCAACATTCAATTGTATTAAGGAACAAATTTCTAGGTTCTTATTAAATCTTAATTTCATCTATTCGTATGATTGAATCTTTTCTTGTCTGTTAAATACATGATCATCTATTTGAATTGTTATAAATTATTAGGTTACTAACTATAGTTTTGTTTAAGAAATTTTCCATTTATATATATATATATATATACAAAGAAAACTTCATGGTAGATTGTAATGAATTTGTCATATGCAAGCTTTATATTATTCTGTGAATTCTCTTCTACATATTCTTAAACAGTCTGTTGTGTTATCCATAACTTTATGTTTAAGAGCTTGGTTCCTCAAAAAATTGTATATGTGATGCATGATCTAGTTATTTAAATCATATCCAAAAATCATCTTTGCCCAATTTGTCATTTTAGAGATTTGAATATTTTGTGACTGTCTATCTTTCACCCATTTCATCTCTATTAAAATAGTCTGTTGCATTAGCCATAACTTTATTTTTAAGAAGAGAGTTTCTCTAACAATTTTATATGTGATGTATGATGTAGTTCTTCAAATCATATCCAAAAAGTATCCCTACCCAGTTTGTTGTTTTAGAGATATGAATATTATGTGACTGTCTATCTCTTATCCATTTCGTCTCTATTAAAACAGTCTATTTAATTAGCCATAACTTTTTTTTTAAGAATTGGGTTCCTCTAAAAAATTTATATGTGATTTATGACCTAGTTATGTAATTCATATCCAAAAATCCTCCTTATCCAGTTTGTTGTTTTAGAGATATGAATATTTTGTGACTGTCTATCTCTCACCCATTTTGTTTCTGTTAAAATAGTCTGTTCCGTTAGCCATAACTTTATTTTTAAGTACTCGGTTCCTCTAATCATATTATATGTGTTGCATGACCTAGTTATCTAAGTTATATCCAAAAATCATCCTAACCCAGTTTTTTGTTTTAGAGATATGAATATCTTGTGACTGTCTATCTCTCACATATTTCATCTTTGTTAAAATAGTCTGTTGCATTAGCCATAACTTTAATTTTAAGAACTAGGTTCCTCAAAAATTGTTATATGTAATGCACGGCCTAGTTATCTATATCATATCTGAAAATAATTCTTACCCAATTTGCCACTTTAGAGATGAATATTTTGTGACTGTCTATCTCCCACCCATTTCATCTCTGTTAAAATAGTCTGTTGCATTAGCCATAACTTTATTTTCAAGAACTGGGTTCCTATAACATTTTTATATGTGATGTACAACCTAGCTATCTAATTCATATCCTAAAATCATCCTTACCTAGTTTGTTATTTTAGAGATATGAATATTTTGTGACTGTCTATCTCTCACCTATTTCATCTCTGTTAAAACAGTCTATTGCATTAGCCATCACTTTAGTTTTAAGAACTAGGTTCCTCTAAAATTATTATATGTGATGCATGACCTAGTTATCTAAATAATATCCAAAAATCATCCTTACCCAGTTTATCATTTTAGAGATATGAATATTTTGTGGCTTTCTATCTCTCACCCATTTCTTCTCTATTATATAGTATGTATTATTTATAGTTTGTAATCAATGTAAATGATTTGATTGTATTTCTTATTGAATTGATTATTTCATACCAAAGTATATATACATTAACTGTAAATTTTAATTTTCTTGAAATAGAATGGTTTATGACTGTATTTGATTTTATCATTGATAACTTAATTATATATATGTGTGTGTGTGTCGTATTAATTGTGTTTATTAGAAATGAATATGAAGAATCGAAATAAATGCTGATTGGGTTTAATTGTCATATTGAATATTCTTATATATATATATATATATAATTGAATTCATTAGAAAAAGAAATATTCTTTTTAATTGCATTAATCAGAAAAACTTGTAGATACTTTTGAAATTATTGAATTCTTGATAAATGTTATTTCAAATTTTCAATTGGAAAAACTAGTAGTATATCAAAATTCTTGATTTATGAAAAGAATGCATTGTGTTTATAGGGTAGATCTTCAACTAGATCAAATAAAATAAGGGAAAAACAATAAAATTTTCATTAAGAAAAATAGTAAAATCATCTGATCATTGGAAATAATTTTTTCTTATAGATATTTGAGATTATGGAAAAACAAACATAAGAAAATTGTACTATAAAACTGCATTGTATGTATCTTGGTAAAGTACAAAATTTTGGGATAGGATGTCGAATGTGGGTCTATAGAGATGATAGTTTCACTTTTTCTAAAACTGTCATTTTCATTTATTTGCTTCGCCAAGCAACTGTACCATTGAAACAGATGGATTTGTTTTAAAAGCCTAGAACTTTGTAGTCTTTGCCACATCTTGTTTGCAAGAGTTTATGTCATTCTAGTACTAGGATGCATACAGGCAATAGGCATGCATTGTGAGTTTTCATCCTGCTTATACCATTCCAGGTTGCTAGGCTTCTCCTTGTGTAGGGTCGGTGCTTTCTTCGAGTTATGAAGAAACCTGGGGAAGTTCAGTACTTCGTGGTTAGGTGGAAAAAGTACCTCAACCACTCTCATGGACTTGGCTTGTGGATGATCAGAGGATCGAGACAACCGAGATTAGATATTATTATTGATATGAATATTTTCTTCTTTGTATGGCTTCATTGTCAAGTTGCAATTGTAATATGATTCATGGATATCTTGATGATAGTTCTTCTTTGTGTAACATTGGAACAAATGTATTGTAACACCATGTCTGGTGTATGTAAACTATTTTGTAATCCATTCTGGTATATGGATCATTATTCTTATTCATGAGTTCTTACCATTATATGATTATGGATATTTGGAAACTATTATTGGTTGATTATATTACTTATGCAATATCTTTTTCTTCTCAGGTATTATTTTTTAGTTGGTAAATTTCCCCACCTTACAACTGCGAAATTTAGCTAACAAAGGCATCCTTTTCTTTTCTTTTTCCTTAGACAATTTTGAAGAAGCCCACCCTCTTGCTGCTTTATTAGCGAATTGTCGAATTGGTGAACATGAGAATAAGTGAACTTTATGAAAAGTTTGTAAAACATGAACTTTATGAAAAGTTTGTAAAACATAAACTTTGCCGATAAAGAGGAGGAACATTCCTATTCCTTAGTCTTTTTTTGCACTAGTTCAAGAAACTGAAACTTTGTTGATAAAGGCCAAAAAGGGGGCAAAAAATGAGGTAAAAGCTTCAAATTTTCTAGGCTTTTCTAGATTTTTTGCAAGGATTCCTTTGATGAACATTTAGAGATTTTTACAAGGTAGAATACTAGAATTTGAAGTCTTTAGGCTTGTAGAGTGAAGTTTCTCAAGGGATTCAAATAAGTTTTTGACATTGGGCTATTTGAGTCTGGGCAGAGGAAAATAGGTCAACATTTTGGCAACCTCTCAGGGATGTTTTGCTGCTAAACAAATAGACCACTGGCCTTAAGCATCCATTGGGCATGGAGTCTAAAAGGGGAACTGTAATAGGTCAAAAACAACTGAAACCCTACCTCCTAAAATAACACCACAAAAATGAAAATAAGGCATACATTCTCCTAATGATAATGCACCCTATGCAAAAGAACCTAGGAAAAGTAAACCTAAAACTGAAATAAAACCTACTCTAATCCTAAAATAACAACATAGGAAATAACCTCAAACAAAGCCATCAACAGGCTCTTGAAAGTAACTACCCTTTCTTAACAATTTATAATGTTTATCATGCATGTGGGCAGTTAAAAAGAAGTGGGGAAGGGATGGGCATATAAAAAGGTAATGATAAACTTCCCCAAAGATAGAAAAACTCACCTATCAACTTGTATTGATCAGAAATGTAGTTTTTTGGAAGTGGATAAATGGGCTAATCTAGCCCTCTTTCATGCTCAACCTCATGCTTTGAAGCAAGTATGATAGGTAGGGACTCCTTATGATATGTCTCTAACCAGGCCAAATGCCTAATAGGTCATCTCGCTGAGATGGTATGCAAGCCATCACTCTTGCATTTATGTTCATGCTCTGATTCTATAACCTTCTACTACTAGTCTTAATGTTCTGGCTCTTGTGGCTCAATTGGAGATAAGGTTGCCTCCATCTCTTGATCATGATGCTCATGATTTGCTAAATTAGGCTTAGAAAATGAGCCAAGCACATCCTCAATAGAGAAATCTTCCCCACCAAGAAGCTGATACCCCTACCGACTAATTAGGAACAAATCTTTAATTTGTTCTTACCCATGTTCAATCTCCTCATTATTATTTTCATTAAAATACATGAGCTCCTCCAATAGGTCTAAATTATCAGCCTCTATACTTTTCATTATAGGGATGCCTACTTGCACCTCTTCACACACTAGCAACTCACCATCATGTTCATTATCTCCAAGTTGTTCTAGAATTGTAACTAATGTTGACACTTGCATGCCATCTTCATCATCAATGCAACTGGGCAATTTGTGAAATAGAGTGGCATCATCAGCCTCTGGAGTGATTGGAGAAATCTCCTCCCTTATGCCTCTATCATTTGACTGTAGCTCATGAAGTTTCTCCTCAGGGGATGTAGGTTTGATGTCATATCTTGAGTAGAAAATATCTATCTCATCTTGGAAGAGGTCTTTAAGCTCTTTGAAACATGCAAGTATGAGAAGATCCACCATGGCTTCATTAAATTATGTATTTTCTAGAATGGGGCTACTTATATGCTCCTTTTCATGAGCTGGGATCTCATTCTTGCACTTGTCTGCACATTTAAATAACTTATCATGGCCCTCAACATCTTCATGTTGTTTCAAAACTACAACTAATGTTGGCATTTGCATGTCTTTTTCATCTTCAATATAACTAGGTAGTTCATGAAAAAGAGGGGCATCATCAACTTTTTCTTGGGCAATCTCTGTAACAACCTCATCCCTAACACCCTCATCACCTTTTGACTACAAATCCACAATATTTTGTTGTTTGGGTTGTCTTTGCAACTCGACCTTTTCACTATGTTCCCTTTGCATTTTGCTTTCATTCATGTTGTCATGGAGATTGCACCAGAATGCTAAGATTGAATGCTTAGCAATCTTGTGAAACATGGAAACATCTTCGAGCCTACGAGTATGCTGATAGTGAAGATGAATCTCTAGATTATGGGCTGGTTCCACTTTTGATTCTCCTAATGACTAATGAATTTTTTAAGGAAAAGCTAAGAAAGGTGACTTCTTGAAAGTGAAAACTAACTCTAGAAGGTGATTGCACCAAAATGATATTAAAAGGGCAGCCTCATTCACAATTATTTCTTTGAAGATCTCTTTACATGGCTCAATGGAAGGCAATTTTATCACATAACTAATTCAAAGGGAGGCTTAATAATCTCTCTTGGAAATAAAATTGTGTTTTCACAACCTGGATGTCAAGATAAATGTTGGCACAACCTAAGACCTATGATAATCTATTGTTTTTGTGTATTTGTAGTGATGAATGAGACAAGATTAAAGGTTTTGATGTTTTAAAACACATTTAAATTTCATCCAAATCATTCATTAAAGAATATACACAAATATGAGAAGGTAAAGTGTAAATCTCTTAAGTAATGGATTTACAATGCTGCAAAAATGAAAAAAGTGTAACCTGTAAAACCTATTGCTGTCATATAAATATAGGAAAAATGAGTTACAAAACTAAATGGCTTCTCTACAATGTGCAAGGGAAAGCCAAAAAATCAAGAACTAAGAGAGAAACTAAGTTTTCTCTCCTATAATACCAAAAGAGCCTCCAAGGGACTAGCATGAGTCAACTATAGTCAACTCCGCTCCAAAATATCTCTCACGAGAAAAATAGAAAAACACTAAAAAGAAGGGTTACAACTGCTCCAATTTGAGCTAAAATAGTCTCCAACTCCCCTTCTCACATTTTTTGACCATGAAGAACTACAAAATTACCTCATTTTGATCAAAAGTCAAGGAAATCTCCTCCATAGTTAACCGATTGCTAACTCAACTCATAAATTTCTTTTACTTCTTGCATGGGTTTGAGGCAATTATTAGTTTATTCTAACAAATATTAAGGTAAATAAAAGATTATTGGACCTTCATATATACTATAATAAATAACAACTTATACGTTTATTGTAACAAATATTAAGGTAAAATCATTTCTTATTTACTTCAATATATGCTAAAATACACTCTTGATTTTCATGAAGTCATGCAAGGAATAAAAGAAATTTGTTAAATGCTTCAAACTTGTATCTCTGATATGTCTATCACAAAATCACATTCTGGCACTGCACTATCTCCTATAGCATCATCACTATGTTGACTTCAAGACTAATTTTGTCTTCTCTAAGAAATGCAATTTGTAAACACATCAAAAATATACCCTTACGGCTCCCATGGCAAATCATATGCCTTAGGTTTCCACGCCTTCAAGTTCTTGACCTTAGGCAATTTTCATTTGTTTTTATTTCATGTCAAAAGTCACAAAAAAGAAATAAGCCCATCAGGCTAAGGAAATAAGCGACCAAAAGGTGTATCAAACCCTAAAATAATTTCATTCTTCTCATCTTCACACTTCTTTGTTACTCTTCTATTCTACACCGCCAAGAAGATTATGGAGAGCTGTTGTGATGAGGAAAAGTGTCGTCATGGGATAGAGTGTTAAAGCTTCCTTTCTAGATTTGCTATCTGCAATGGTAAGTTCCTTTCCATGCATCCTGTGTAGATGCCTTTATGTCTACTAATCACTGGTCCTCTATAATCATTGAGCTAAGATTCTCTGAGTTCATGAATTTTATATCATTAACATAAAAAACCATCACGATACTACCATGATGACCCATTATTGTTGTTGTAGACAGTCGTGACTTTCGTGTATCAAAAATCCTTTATGCTCTATTTCTGTTACTTTATTACCTGGCACTTTGATATTTGTCATTCATTTAATGATGTAGCAGTCATCCTGTAGCTGACTTTTCAAGCATTTTGTGTAGTCATCATAATGATTGCTTTGAGAATGAACTTAGTCTCTTGTCTGTGGAGTTTGTGTTGATGTTTCCACAAAACCCTCCAGCTGGAGTAGTTAAGGGTGCATTTTGTTTCACTGGTAAGAACATTTTTTGCTGAGTAGAACCTGTAGCAAGGCCACATCCAAAACCAGATCAATTTCAAGCCTTGATTTTTTTGGTTTTACCCTCACTCAAACCTCCTCACATTTTCTTTTTACTCCATATTGCCACAAATATGGGTGAAGTGGATGCTGCATCAAATATAGCTTGGTATCACAATCTATGGTGGGCTTGAAATAAACCTCAATCTCTCTCATGACTTTGTCCTCCCCTAGCTTGGCAAATGCTTCATCACCATGACATCCAATGTTTTCATGTTGCCATCTCAATGGCGTATTGACTATTTTCCTCCCTTAAATGAGCTGTCTCTATCTTTAGATTGACAGTAATTTATCCTTAATGCGACTCAAATGCTCTTTGCAGGTCTAAAAACTCTGTATGCTACTCCCAAGGTCAATGTACTTTACTTTCTTCTTTGTATTGCTCTAGTAGCTAGTCATTGACCATTACAAGATTGATACATAGCCCTTGACAACACTGTATTAACTATAAAAATGACTGCTCCCTTGCATATTGACTATTGACATGTATTGACTATTGACTATCCATGAAGCCTTTTAAGATATACCCCTACATTCAAACTCAAACACTGTCCTTTATAACTATTGGTGGCACTTGAAAAATGTAGATTGTTATGGCATAGACTATTCACATAAGCTGACCCTGCACTGAGTATGAATTAGTTCATTATCTTTGTCCTTGAAAACTACTTGCAATGCAATGCATAAAAGAAATGATATTCTTTTTCTAAATAAGGTAGTACATTTGATGCATTCCTTGACTCCATCATGACTATAATATATGCTCCTTCATCTTTGAATAAGTCTCTAGCTCTTTATATGACTGTCATCCATTTCAATGGTCAAAGCTCACTGGTAATTTGACACCTCATTCGCAACAGGAAGTGGTAAATATTTGTTCTATTCTTATTGCTCAGAATGAGCTTCTAGTTGTAAGTGACTTATAATGATGATTGCATTTCATGTGTGATTGTCTTCTCCTCATGATTTCATGTTGTCCCTTGAGTTTGGTAGGATTCAAAATGTCCATTGTTCAAGCCTTCATGTTGTTCCTTCATGACTGACATATCATTGAATCTTACTTATCTAGTGACTGTGGCAGGCTCTGTATACTACCCTAGGAGGTGAGTAGTAAGAAGGTGTTGCTTATAATGATTTTTCTGCCCTATGTATGACTGTAACAATCATAATAGATACTTCTCATTATAATTGTTGCTATTTCAATATTACTTTTGACTATGATTGTCAAAAGGCTTTATCATATAGTTAACTTTATATTGTTCAAAGACTCCCATTTAAGAGACTGTCTCTCAACACAATCGTTATGGTTGTCACAATCATCTCTCATGACTACTTTATGACACATTCTATGACCATTCTTACTTGATAGCTGTTGTTATTTCCATGGAAGATTCTAGTAATTGGTAAGATAGAGAACATCAACATTGCACCTAGAGTATGTGCCATTCACTGATTCTTGATTTTCATACAAACTCCTCCATATGCAAGTTTCCTTGATAGAACCCCTTAACACTGTTGAAGGGCAATGGAGTTGGATACAAATATAGCATTGACTCCTTGTCATACCTATTGTTGGCTGTCCCTTAACACTAGTAACTGCTTTGAGGTGATTGATGTCATTGTATTCCTTGTTGCATTGAAAATGTCTTGTAGTCATTTATGTTGATCAATTAAGAACTAAATAACATGCTCAACTCAACCCTTGTGGGAAGCACATTTTCCCCACATGTTGTAATTTCGTATGTTGTCACAAATGACCTGAACCTACACAGTCAACAAACATGTTACACAAAAAATATATAAAAGATGAAGTGTCTCTCCTTGATTTGTATGATTAGATGCTTCTTTCCTGATTCATCTCCTAATTTGATGTCTACATCTTTTCATCTTTAGTCAAATTATTCATTCAGTTGTGCTGAAGAGATATAGAAAAGCAAGTAGTCTTGTCTAGACATGTATGGGATTAAGGATTGAACCCCAAGCTCTAACAATATCTTTCTTGCTTCCCTTGCAGGTTTTATCTTGGAGCCACATTTGGGTAACTAAAGATGCCGGTGCAACCTCGGGCAACATGATTTGTCATTCATTAGTCAATTACGGGTCTCATCCTTACTTCCATACATTTTATTTACTTACTCTATACTTTCTCTTTTATCTCTTATCAGATAAAGTTACTCAATGGCTTGTGTGGGGCTATACAAACATTTCTCTTTTGAATATATCATTCATTTCATATTATGTAATGAATTATGTTGTAATTTCTTTTATGAATCAATTACATAACATGAACTAAACATTATTTGAAACATATGATATCTTCAAAAGAAATGACAAGTTATAAGTACCTTTTCCTAAATTGTACTGAATTGTACTGAATGGACAACAATAACATATATGAAACATGAACTCAAATGTTTCATCTTTAAACCCATGTCATCTTTTGAATGTTTGCTTTCTTAATGAGACCTTTGTTTGTTTAGCTAGATTGTGCAAGAGCTTGAATCGATCTGTTACATGACCCCAATAAATGAAGACTAAAATTCACTTACTAAGACAACAACTATTGATTAGATGGCCCATGTATAAAAAAAAATTCTTACCCCATTTTAACAACTGCTGTCAAAGCCACACTAAATTAAGCTGTAAGCATAATTTAGTAACATTTTTGGTGACCTCATAGGGGTGTTTTCCTGATAAAAAAATAGGATTAGTAGCCTTCTATATCCATTGGGCATATGAGTTTGTTCTCGCTTGAATCACTTAGAAAACCATCTATAACTCAGCTGCCAGAAAATAAAATAGCAACAGAACAAAACTGAAAGCAAACTGCCATGGCTCTGAATAGGGCCATCTAACTATACAACAACACTTCTTGGGAAATAGAAACTAAACTGAAATGGCTTACTTACCTACAACTAACAAAAGAAATAGTCTAGCTAAACAAAGCCACTAACTAGCTCTGTAAAATATCTCCCTCTTCTGACCAACCTGGGGTTCTTTTGATGCCTTTGAGCATCCAACACGAGGTGTGGAAAGGGTGGGCATCAAATAAACACATGTAATACCTCTCTTAGAGAAGGAACAAACACACATACCTACTTGCTTTTCCTGAAAAATAGAATTGTTCTAAGGTGGATAGGGGAGTTGTTTCTCCTCTTCTTGTTGCTCATCTAATGCTTTCTCCTTGCTACTTTCTACCTAGATTAGATGTCAAATGGGACATCCTCTTGATAAACAAATGTGCAAACAATCAATGCTGATTTGTTGTTCTACCACCTTATCACCATGAATATTCATTATGGATTGATTAGGGATGTCTGAAAACTTACCCAAATTTGGCCTGTCTAACTGCTACCCCTCTTCCTGAATGTTCATGCAACTAGGAGCAAACTTGAAGCCCTTTTGATGTTTAGCCTCCTCTTCCAAAAGCTCTAGCTGCACACTTTACTCAATTGTCCTCACCATTTAATGACTTGGGGTCTTATTTGTCACTAGAATTTAGCAGAGTGGAAAGCTCTCTACAAGATGAATAGTTAGGATCTCAACAATCAAGCATAGAGTTGTCTTGAAAAGGCTGATTATCTTCAGGTAGTCCACTTGAGTTCTCTTCAAGGCAAGCTACCTTAGTTTCATCCATGTTAACCTCATCATTGTAGTACAAAGGGAGTTTTGAAAACAAATTAGATGCTTCATCTTCATGCAGAACTTGATCTAATTTGGTTTCATGTTCAACCTGGTAGTCAGTTCTATCTTCATGCAAGACAAGCTTGCTAGACTCCAAAAAAAACTATCATTTTGCTCTTCTATATGGATTGAGATTTTATCCTCATCCTTGTTTTCATGAACCAACAACTCACAAATTTTTTTTTATATGTTCTTGTTGTTCTAAAACAGTTGGTAAGTTGAGCACATGTATGCTCTCTTCCTCATTGTCAACAAAACTAGGTAACTGATTAAACAAAGAAATTGAATCTTCCTCCTCATGTGGTGCCTTCTTCATTGGAACCTGATAATTTGTCTTTGTAATTGAAGACTTTAACCTTCCAATCCCTATATTCTATTTTCACTCATCTTATGTACATCATTAGAAAATTTTTCAAATGAATCAAAGTGTAAAGGATTCAATGCCAAACATGAACCAACCTCCTCTACACATGCATTATGTTCATTTTCAGCTAGAAACACACTATAAACAACAACAACCTTTTGCTCCACTTCTAATTTTTCTGATTTGGTGGCAGAAAAAGGACTACTAGAACCTTCAGCTACTGAAATAGGATGAATATGCTCATTACTAAGCTCATTATGAGGTGTTTTAGACTCCTCTTGGTTATAAATTGGCTACTATATTGAATGAGTACTCCTATAACTTGGAATTTTTATTCTCTTGGATTCCACAACCATTTGTTCCTATTCACCACACCAACTTGGAATCTTGATTTTAGGAGGGTTAAGAGGCTCATTTTTCTTGCAACTTGAAAACTTATACTTACAAATCTCCTCTTGAACAGGCTGATCTGGGATGAAAAGAGTTGTTTGGACCTCATGCCTTTGTGATTAAGCAAGCAAAAACTTGATCTTCTCATCTTTTGTGGTTATCTCCCTCTTAAGACTTTCTTCAAACTATAACATTTGTGCCTCCAACTCCTATTCATGAAGATAGGATTGATAAGCTAGTTCCTCAAGTTGCATGTTATATTCATTTTATCTTTCAATTTCTGATATCTATCTTAGAAAATCCAAAGCAATCTCCTAACTGCTCATTCTTGTTTTGTATTCAGGTTGATCAATAGAAAAAGTATGTTGATTGGGAACAAAATTGTCATTTTGGGATGGGTTATGATCATAGGTAGGCTACGAAGAAGGCTGAGTAGGGGTGTGTGGGAAAAAAGCACGTTGAGCATGTTGATATATTGTTGTTGTATGGCTGTTTGGGATAAAACCAGTAACATTTTTAGTCTGGTACAGATATTGAAAAGGCTCTAAGACTGCATTTTAGCAAAATGAGGGGGTAGGAACATAATTTCCTTGATAGTTTGACATATTAGAACCTTCTAATGAGCTAGATTTTCATAATTTTCTTCCTAAATCAAGAAAAATAGCTCTGATTTTGGAAAATTTTGTACATACCAACAAAGTCACCAAGTGATTGGAAGGATTCTGTTAAGGAAAGAACCAAGAATATCACCTAAATCCTTATTCTTGATAGTCTTTAAGCTTCTGAACTATTGAAATTAGTAGATTTGAACCTATAGAGTCGCTAGGTATGTGAGAAACTACCTCAAACAGTTGATCTTGCTGATATACACACCAAATATCAACAATGGATGAGAACTTATGGACTATGATAGTCTGATCATTCCCACAGAGCATGCCAAAAACTATTGTCATGAAGATTGTAGCTAAATGCTAAGCCTGAATGCTAAGCAATCCCGTGAAACATGGAAACATCTTTGAGCCTGTGGGTATGCTCATTGTGAAGATGAATCTCTAGATTATGGGTTGGTTCCCCATTTGATTCTCCTAGAGACTAATAAATTTTTGAAGGAAAAGGTAAGAAAGGTGATTGCTTGAAAGTGAAAACTAACTCTAGGAGGTGATTGCACCAAAATGATATTAAAAGGGTAGATTGATTCACAATTATTTCTTTGAAGATATCTTTACACTACTCAATGAAAGGAAATTTTCTCACATAAATAATTCAAAGGGAGGCTTCATAATCTCTCTTGGAAGAAAAATTGTGTTTTCACAACCTAGAAGTCAAGATAAATGTTGGCACAACCTAAGACCTGTGATAATCTATTGCTTTTGTGTATTTGTAGTGATGAATGAGACAAGATTAAAGGTTTTGATGTTTTAAAACACATTTAAATTTCATCCAAATCATTCATTAAGGCATATACACAAATATGAGAAGGTAAAGTGCAGATCTCTGAAGTAATGAAAGGACAATGCTACAAAAATGAAAAAAGGTGTAACCTGTAAAACCTGTTGCTGTCCTATAAATCTGGAAAAAATGAGTTACAAAACTGAATGGCTTCTCTACAATGTGCAAGGGAAAGCCAAAAAATCAAGAACTGAGAGAGAAACTAAGTTTCCTCTCGTATAATACAAAAAAAGCCTCTAAGGGACTAGCATGAGTCAACTGCAGTCAACTCCACTCCAAAATATCTCTCTCACAAGTAAAATAGAAAATCTCTAAAATGAAGGGTTACAACAGCTCCAATTTGAGCTAAAATAGTCTCCACCTACCCTTGTCACTCTGTTTGACTAAGAAGAACTCAAAAATTACCTTAGTTTGACTAAAAGTCAAGGAAATCTCCTCCATAGTTAACTGATTGCTAGCTCAACTCACAGATTTCTTTTTCTTCTTGCATGGGTTTGAGGAAATTATTAGTTTATTCTAACAAATATTAAGGTAAATAAAAGATTATTCGACCTTGATATATGCTATAATAACTAACAACTTATACATTTATTGTAGCAAATATTAAGGTAATATCATTTCTTATTTACCTTATTATATGCTAAAATACACTCTTGATTTTCATGAAGTCATGTAAGGAATAAAAGAAATTTGTTACATGCTTCAAGCTTATATGTCTGATATGTCTATCAAAAAATCACATTCTTTCAGTCCACTATCTGCTGTAGCATCCTCACTATGTTGACTATAAGGCTATTTTTGTCTTATCTAAGAAATACAATTTGTAAACACAAAGCAAAAATATACCCTTATGGCTCCCATGGAAAATCACATGCCTTAGGTTTCCACACCTTCAATTTCTTGACCTTGGGTAGTTTTCATTTGTTTTTATTTCATGTCAAAAGTCACAAAAAGGAAATAAGGCCATTGGGCTAGGGAAACAATCGACCAAAAGGTGTATCAAACCCTAACATACTTTCATTCTTCTCTTCTTCACACTTCTTTGCTACTCTTCTGTTATGCACAGTCAAGAACATTATGGAGAGCTGTTGTGATGAGGAAAAGTGTTGCCATGGGATAAAGTGTCGAAGCTCCCTTTCTGGATCTGCTATCTGCACTGGTAAGTTCCTTTCCATGCATCCTTTATAGACACCTTTATGTTTGTTGATCACTGGTCCTCTACAATCATTGGGTTGAGATTGTTTGAGTTCAGGAATTTTATATCATTTGAATCAAAAACCATCACGGCACTACCACGATGACCCATTATTGTGGTTGTAGATAGCCATGAATTTTGTGTATAAAAAATCCTTTATGCTTTATTTCTGTTACTTTATTTTCTGGCACTTTGATATTTATAATTCGTTTACCGCTGTAGCAGTCATCCTATAGCTAACTTTTCATGCATTTTACATAGTCATCATAATGATTTCTTGGAGAACAAACTTAGTCTCTTCTCTATGGAGTTTGTGATAATGTTTGTGAAAAACCCTCCACCTAGAGCAGTTAATGGTGCATTTTATTTTGTTGGCAACAACATTTTTTGCTGAGTAGAACCTGTAGCATGGCTACATCCAAAACCAAATCAATTTCAAGCCTTGACTATTTTGGTTTTACCCTCACTCAGACCTCCTCACATTTTCTTTTTAGTCCATATGGTCGCCAATATGGGTAAATTGGATCCTGCTACAGATATAGCTTTGTATCATGATCTATGGTGGGCTTGAAATAAACCTCAATCTCTCTCACAACTTTGTCCTCCCTTGGCTTGGAAAATGCTTCATCACCATGACATCCAACATTTTCATGCTACCATCTTAGTGCTGTATTGACTGTTGTCATCCCTTACATGATCCATCTGTGTCTTCAGGTTGACTATACTTTATCCTTAATGTGACTCGAATGCTCTTTGTAGGCCTGAAAACTCTGTATGCTACTCCCAAGGTCCATTTACTTTACTTTCTTCTTTGTATTTCTCTAGCATCCATTCATTGACCATTACAAGATTGATACACAACCCTTGACAACATTGTATTAAAGGTAAAAATGACTTCTCCCTTACATATTGACTATTGACATCTATTGACTATTGACTGTCCATGAAGCCTTTTAAGATTTGCCCCTACATTCCAAATCAAACACTATCCTTTCTAACTATTAGTGGCACTCAAAAAATGTAGATTGTTATGGCATAGACTATTCACAAAAGCTGACCTTGCACTGAGTATGTATTAGTTCATTATCTTTGTCCTTGAAAACTACTTTCAATGTAACGTGTAAAAGAAATGATATTCTTTTTCTAAATAAGGTAGTACATTTGATGCATTCCTTGACTCCATCATGACTATAATATATGCTCCTTCAACTTTGAATAGGTCTCCATCTCTTCAAATGACTTTCATCCATTTCAATGGTCAAAGCTCACTAGTAATTTAAGATCTCATTAACAATAGGAAGTGGTAAATATTTGTTCTATTCTTATTGCTCAAAATGAGCTTCTGGTTGTAGGTGACTTATAATGATGATTGCATTTCATGTGTGACTATCTTCTCCTCATGATTTCATGTTGTCCTTTAAGTTTGGTAAGATTGAAAATGTCCATTGTTCAAGCCTTCATGTTGTTCCTTCATGACCATATCATTGAATCTTACTTATCTAGTGACTATGGTAGGCTCTACATACTACCCTAGGAGGTGAGTAGTGAGAAGGTGTTGTCTTATAATAGTTACTCCTCTTTATTATAATTGTTGCTATTTCAATATTATTTTTGACTATGATTGTCAAAAGGCTCTCTCATATAGTTAACTTTATATTGTTGAAAGACTCCCATTTAAGAGACTGTCTCTCAACACAATCATTATGACTATCACAGTCATCTCTCATGGCTACTTTATGACACATTCTATGACCATTCTTACTTAATAACTGTTGTTTTTTCCATGGTAGATCCTAGTAATTGGTAAGATAGAGAACATCAACATTGCACCTAGAGTATGTGCCATTCACTAATTCTTTATTTTCTTACAAACTCCTCCATATGCAAGTTTCCTTAATAGAACCACTTAACACTATTGAAGGGCGATGGAGTTGGATACAAATATAGAATTGACTCCTTGTCATATGTGTTGTTGGTTCTCCCTTAACACTAGTAACGGCTTTGAGGTGATTGTTGTCATTGTATTACTTGTTGCATTGAAAATGTCATAAAGTCATTTATGCCGATTAGTTAAGAGCAAAATGACATGCTAGGCTCAACCCTTGTGGTAACCACATTTTCCCCACATGCTGAAATTCTATATGTTATTGCACATAACCTAAACCTACACAGTCAACAAACATGTTAGACAAAAATATATAAAATCTGAAGTTTCTCTCCTTGATTTGTATGATCGGATGCTTCTTTTCTAATTCATCTCCTAATTTGATGTTTGCATCTTTTCATATTTGGTTAGATTATTAGTTCAGTTGTGCTAATCACATATATAATAACAAGTAGTCTTGCCTAGATGTGTATTGAATTAAGGATTAAACCATGAGCTCTAACAATATCTTTCTTGTTTCCCTTGTAGGTTTTATCCTAGAGCCACATTTGGGCAACTCAAGATGCCAGTGCAACCTCAGGCAATGGAATTCATCATTCATCAGGCAATGATGGGTCCCATCCTTACTTCCATACATTTTCTTTACTTTCTTTGTACTTGCTCTTTTATCTCTTATCAGATAAACTTACTCCCACGGCTTGTGTGGGACTATACAAACATTTCTCTTTTGAATATATCATTTATTTAATATCATGTAATGACTTATGTTTTAATTTCTTTTATGAATCAATTACATAACATGAACTAAACATTATTTGAAACATATGATATCTTCAAAAGAAATAACAAGTTATAATTACCTTTTCTTGAACTATACTGAATTGTACTGAATGGACATCTATAACATATTTGAAACATGAACTCAAATGTTTCATCTTTAAACACCTATCATCTTTTGAATGTCTGCTTTCTTAATGAGACCTTTTTTTGGTTATCTAGATTGTGCAACAACTTGACTCGATCTGTTACATGACCTCAATAAATGAATACTAAAATTCACTTACTAAGACAGCAGCTATTGATTGGATGGCCCATGTATAAAAAAATTCTTACCCCATTTTAACAATTGTTGTTAAAATCACACTAAATTAAAAGCTACAAGCATAATTTAGTAACAATTCCTCTTATTCAAAGCATGGGAAAACTCTTGGAAAGAGCCAAATTCTAGAGGACTCAAATCTACCTTTGAATCAATAATAACATTAATATGCTCAATGCACTACTGCTCCATCAGACTAGGCTTAATTTCATCTTGCAGCAGGTCTAAATTTTAAGTTTTAATGGTGCATACGGGTTCATCATTTGCAAGTGGCTCCTCCCTATTTGCAAGTATCTCCCTCTTTAGCTCACCCTTCTAATTAGCTTGGTAGACAACAGGTCCACCCTTGAAAATTGAAATAGTATAAGAAAAAGATGCCTGGATATTTTATTGAATTTCTTAGAGGGGAGAGGGTTTTGGGCAAATTTGTTCCTAGGAAGAGGTAGACTAAGTTTGCACATGAATATGGGTTTGTGGATGAAGAGAGCCTTTGAAACCTTGGAACTTGTGAAGTCAAGGCTGCTCTTCTACAGGCTCAAATTGGGTAGAATAAAGGGGCTGCCTGAAGCTGGGAGAGGATGGAACCAATTGCCTTCTTTTTGCCTTATCTGTTGCTCTTATGCTGCAATCCACATAGCAAGGTTTTCATAAAAAACCCTTTCTTGTGCCTCTTGTTATTGGTCACGCTCTATCTGTTGAAATTAAGGAACACTGAGAGGGGGGTGAATCAGTGTTCCACAAAACTTATTACTATGTTCCTTTATTATTTTACCACATACATTCAAAAGAAAGAAGCATGAACATATGAATAGAAACAATAAAAGAATAACACATGAACACTAGGATTTTTACATGGAAACCCAGTTAAGGGAAAAACCATGGTGGGGGTTAACCCACAAGAATTTATACTCTATTAAAAGTATTACAAATGGGGAAGGCACATGCCTTCAGGCACACTACTTAGAGCTCACTACTCAAGGAGGCTCACTGCCTATGAAATTAATTACAAGAGTTCACTGGAATGTTTGAACCGAGGAATAGCATCTAACAATGCATGATTATAGTTCTGGTTGAGCTCAGTACACTGACTTTACACACTTCATCTTTCTCTGCCCTGCTTCATTGTTCTGCCATGATCTAGAACTTAGGTCTCTTCACTTCGCTCTTGATTCTGCTATTCTTTGCACTAATCCCTTCATATTCACTCATCCAGACATCAAAATGCTCATACTCATCGATTATATATATCTGCTTCATGAAATTGCATCAACTGCAGTTGGCCTTAAGAAAGACCTAGAGACTTTTTAAAGAACATTGTTATGTCAGCTAAATCCATGCACAAACACCAATACGGACCAAAACCTATGTATCCTAGTCACCTTACATGTCAGCCAATACCACTAGATCTGACAAATTATTCAACCAACAACTTTTCCTAATCCATACAATGATCAAACACCAAGTCAGCATGTTCTTTAGTGGACTAAATTGTTAACCAGAACCCTATACTAAATTCTCGTAACTTTAAATCCCTTCATCAACGGAGGCTAAAATATTAGATTTAGGTATCCCTAACATCTCTTGACATTCCCTCAGATCTGTAGCTAAATATGATTACCTGTGGAGAATTGTAGACCAAGATGTTGAACCATGTCATATGCTATGTTCCTCTCTA
Organism: Cunninghamia lanceolata; assembly: GCA_027924645.1. NCBI lineage: Eukaryota > Viridiplantae > Streptophyta > Pinopsida > Cupressales > Cupressaceae > Cunninghamia > Cunninghamia lanceolata. The sequence continues at coordinate 4,412,125 of BSBN01000892.1, forward strand.
TCCAGACTTAGACAAATCTACAATCTAACTTCCGATATGATCCACTGATGTAATGCAAATGTGTAAGATAGATTTAGTTGCCATCAACGGTAACATCTGACATGCCTAGTAATGTCTCTTGCCAACAATATCCCCCTTTGGCATTCATGGCAACACTTAGTGAAAAATGACTAAGTGTTAGAATAGCTCCCCCTTAGTATTTACACTTGTTATTTTCAATTCCTCCCCCTTAGCTGAATTCCTCATTTTTCACTACTTTCCACTTCCCCTTTGACATCAATGACAAAGGCTATGATCTGCATATCAAAATTCATGCCAAACTTTTATGTACATGGGTCAAAACTCTAAGAATATACTTCTGCATATAAACACATAGTCCTTAAGCCTTGTTCATCAACAAAAAGATATCACCAAAAATGTTTTCCAGCTGTGTTAATTCACTATCCTAGTTCTTCTTTATGCTGCCCAAAATAGATATGTTTCTACTAAACAAAAATGCCTATGATTCTACCTTTTGAAGGTCAGTAAGATCACTAGTAGCAGTAGTAGCGGCTTGGGATTCTGCTAATAGATCATACGCAGTTTCTAACTTGGAGGAAATTAGTCCCCGGAGCTCATCCAATCTGCCCAAAATTTAACCTTTTCCTTCTCCAAATCACTGAATTCATTCCACAAACTCACTACTTGGCATTCTTTGGTAGATACAGACTCAATAAAAGGACTATATGACTGAGAAATGTTAGACAATTTGAGCTCTAAGTCCTTAATCTTCTTCTTAATATCTTCAATAGCTTTAGACTAATTTACACAAAACTTATAAATCTCTGCACCTTCAGAGAGGGCATTTTGAATACTCTTTACACTAGTATCAAGCCTTGATCTATCATAACTAATTATTTTCTTTATTTCAGCAAACCTCTTCTCATTAAATTCATTTCTGACTTTAACTTCTGCTGACTTCTCTAAGGTTTCAAAATGAGAACTTATAGAGTTTATCACACTCTATAACTAGCCAGAGGGAGATGCTAATGAGTCTTGAAATGTGGGCATGATTTTCTCTAAAATCCCAGATGCAAGACCAAGCAACTCACTATCTTCTATATGAGACTTTACGATTTCTTCTCTGGCCTTAGCTTGTGCAATAGAGGCCAACTTTATCTTACGCACCAGTGATAAAGTATCAAAATTGATTAGTCCTTGTATTATATCCTGATCTTCTTCAATTTGTTTATCTCTTTCCAAAATTTATTTCACTGCTTCTACAGTGTCTCTTGCCCAATATGATGTTTCAGATTTAAGCTCTTCAGGGCCTCCATCTTCTCCCTTTTTGGAGTCAACCACATTGTCTTTCTCATCATTTTCATTATTTTTTTCTTCTTCTACCTTCTCTACATCATCATCAGAAGCATTCTTTCTTTTATCTACCTTAGAAATATCTTCTACATTCTCTTCCAGAGGATTTTGTGTATCCTCAATGGTAGTATTATCAAATTCCTCAACATCCAGAATGGAGGAATTAATTCCATCATCAGTTTCTTTTTCTTGGTCTTCCTTCATTTCTTCATCTTCTTTATTTAATGTTTCTTCTTCCAGAATGGAGACATCATCTTCTCTAGTTTGTTTCTCATTTTTCTATAGCTCTTCATCGTTCAGAACTAATGCATCCTCAGTATCAACTAGTTCTTCTGTAACCACATAAAACATGTTCTTGTCCAATGGCTTCTTTAAATTTGTTCTATTTCTTTAACAACTCCATCAATGTCTCCAACCATCATCTTATTCATCCTTTTCTTGCCTCTAAATTCATTCTTGACTTCTTTAAGAATCTTATCTGCTTCTTTTCTAGAGATCACCAAACACAGACTGGACATTACATGTTCCCTCGGTTCAATATCCTTTGTTTTGGCTTCTATTCTTATTTCCAGAATGTCTCTTAAACTCTTAGGAACTTCAAACAAAATCTCCACTAGTGCTCTATTGAATACATTCAAATATTTTACAGTAGCATCCTCCAAAATTCTTTTGTCAACATCACTGCAATGATCATAAAATTTAGTCATTGGTTTTAGGTTTCCATCTACAGTGATTGTTTTAACAATGTTGTCCACAGAAGGAGTTGGTTTCTCAACACCAGCCTCTAACTTATGCCTTTTGCTTGACTTTGTGCTTCCAGAGGGCTTCTCGTTAGACACTTTATCATTTGAGTCAGTTTCTTCTTCATCCTCTTTTTCCACATTGACAGTTGCCCTTAACTTTTGTCCTTTTTCCTTCCTTTAGATTTCTCTATAGTAGGAGAAGGTGATGCACCAGAGGTTGGACAAGAACTCCTAGTAGTTCTTGACTTGGAAGGAAGTTCAGTTAAAACACTTCCCTATTCCCTATCCTATTTCTCCTTCTTAGCTTTCTTTGTCCTTTCCCTGAATTGTCTTACAGCTTCTTTGGTAAGGCCTAGATTTTCAGCCAGCTGTTCAACTTCTTCCCTCACACTCCTTTTGATTTCAGGAGCCTTGAATTCAAGATATAGTTTTTGTGAAATCTCTTCATAAGTTCCAAATCTCTCTTCTACCAGATCCCTAGGTTGGCTTAACAAATGTTGTGCATACAATTCGAACACACGCCCATCCACTTCATACCCCATGGGCATGATCCACACAACTCTGGGCTCTATTGCTTCTATTTTGCATTGATCAATAGTAACCATAAAACAGATGGTATCCTTGTATTTTTCAACCACAGACCTAGGTATTCTATCCCTAGCCTGCATCATACTTTGGAAATTTTTGAAGAATCCCCACAGTGCAGTCTTTTTTGTTAGAATCAAGGTAGACAACTGAGAGAGGGGGTGAATCAGTTATCTCAAAACTTTCTTTCTCTTAATCACTTAAATCCTTCTTATAATTTAGTAGAAGAATAATAAATCAATCATGGAAACTTAATGCACTAATTCAAGAGAAGAAACACATTAACACATATGACACCAAGATTTTGACGTGGAAAACTTGGTTAAGGGAAAAACCACAGGGTGACTAACCCAAGATTGTATTCTCTATTAGGAGAATAAGAAGAACAAAATGGCACATGCCAATTGGGGCTCACTGCTCGAGCACACTGCTCACAAGAGGCCCACTGCCCACAAGAGACACACTGTCTACAGAATAATAAATATTACATACTTGAACTAAAGAATACCATCTTCATCATGCTTGAGTTAGTTCCATTTAATCCCAATACTTCTGCTCTTTCTTTCACTCTCCTCCTCTCTACCACACACTCATCTCCACATGATGCCTTTGAAATGACTTCACAACCTCTTATTTACACAAGACATTTGACTTTAGGATAATCATCCAAGTTGACATACATTACAGAGCAAATACATAAATACAACATGACTAATTACAAAAGGACTTCACATGGATCAACACACTATTGGCCACATCGATCTGAGACTTCAATCTTTCTTTGGGAACATGCCAATCTTCATAAAACATCTTCAAGATCATCCGCAGGATGTGTAACTTATCCAGTCGGCCAAACTTAGGAATAACACCATCATCCAGAAGTAATTCTTCAATTACGAGATCAAACTTCAATGCGGACCACCAACACGAACTAGACACAATCCAGAGACCTCCACAAGCTTGCCTAAATCACGAAGAACATCCACACTACTTCTGCTTACTGAAATCATCCTCTCCTTCATTTGGAACCTCTAGAAGACAATCTGTCATCACTGTCATATTGGAATAGATGCTTGCAGTCTTCTAGACCACTAACCAATTGAGTTGTCAATTCACATTAACTTCCTAAACACTCCACCAAATCCATAGAACAAGATATTACATTTCTGAATCTCACCGGACCTATCTGTGTCACTCTATCACCTCTGAACATCTGCTAGAACTCGTTTTACTTAAGTGGCCATAACTTCTTCAGATATTCATGTGGACCTCTGAAATCTTTACTGGATCAACTTAAGACACATATATACAAACCCTTTGATCTGTATCCTCTAATCTTCATCTTAGCTAGGATCTTTACCTCACCGTCTTCACTATTCTTCTCTATTCCTGATAGGACTAATTTTCTCAATATCCTTGGCATACAACTCATCCAATCTTTATCATCAATGCAACATGAGTATGTTGACATCAATGAAAACACTAGTTAGGCCCATACTTGCAACATTTTTTGCATCATAACTACCCAAACAACTCAACTAATTCCTAATTTGGATTACTACCTATTTGTCATTTGACCGATAGATATTCATATTTCCTGAGAGCTCACTCAAGAAATAAAAGAAAAGGCACATAATTAGCATACCATATTTGAATGAGTACTTTTTCTCCTTCTTTATCTTGCTTAGGTTCTCCATGAACTAGTTTCGCAATAGTTCATAGAGATCATAGTCTGCATTTTCTTTCACCATCTGATATGTAGTATAGATGGTTGTTCTGAACACTAAAATTTATCTACTAGAGTAATATATCCTATATCCTATCACCATTGATGTGAATCTGACCCCATGATCCTGTATATCATTTATAGCCATGGCTCTATTGTCAAATTTCAGTCCAGTTGCCTCTGTGACTTCTTGATTCTTCACAGCGTTCAACTGAGGCAGAGTACCAGTGGAATTCAATCCTATAACTACACTTATTGCATCTTTTGTAATATTGAATGGATGATTCAACCATAAAAACTCATCATGGATATGGCTCAGGACATACCTGACCTATTTGTCCTCTGCAAAATTTGGAAACTCAACATCCTGTATGAATTTCTTATCTTATAGTGCTTTGTACTCTATTTTGAGCTCTAAATCATCATATGTCAAGTGAGTCATGAATAGTTCACCAAACCTTGAACTGTCATGCTCTTCTAGAGGCACATGAATGTAAGCCCTAATGTCCTCTGTGTGCAAAACTCCATATGGAAGCCCAGAAAATGCTCCCATTAGATCGACTTTAGTGGATTTGAAGGGGTGCTTTTAAAACTTTGGCCTAGGTCACTCAGTGATATTCACAACCAAAGGTGTAGCCATTTCAAAAGATTACAAGTTCAAAGCTTCATAGAAAAATACCTTTTTCTTCATAGAATTAGGGTTAGCTATCAAATTCATTCTTTGCACTTCAAATCTCTAAAATTTGACCTCAGGCACTCTTCTCCTTGTTCTCTTCGAATGCAAGGTGATTCAATTGTTTGAATGAATGACCTTTTATCCTGCACAAAACCTAATTCTTCATTGTACTAAATGCTTTTTCCTAATTCATTTGGTTACTTTGTTTTTGAATACAGTCAATCCTTAATTGCTCTGCAATCAATTGCATTATCTTCTTTTCTTCTAGAATTTGCTTCAACAGATCTGTAATAGGCTTCTCTTTCTTCATTCATCATGCCAGATTCAAGCACCCACTTGCTGGCAGGGGGAATTAGATTTTCAATACAACTGTCCCTGAGCCAGAGCTCCTAATTCAATTCCTAGAGGAATTATCAACACCAGATTCCGGTACGGACCCATCACTATCATTTATTACACTTTTCTTCACCCATGTTTTGTTTATTTCATTCTAGATCTCATTCACATCTACTTTTCCTTGCCTTTGTCCAACTTCTTCTCTATTTTTCCTTTACTTGCTTGTGAGTTCTCCTTTTTGCTTCTGCAAAATTTACCAATATGTCTGGATTTGTTGTAGTTGAAACACACAATCTTATTTTTCTGACAATTACATGTTCGAGCGGGTTTAGATCTGCATTACATTGCAATATGCCCAAACTTATTGCAAATAAAACATCTTCCATTGAACACTTGTTTGTTCTTAGAAGGACTCCTTGATCCACTTATGCTTTCTTCAGCCTTATGACCTATCTTTTCGCAAATAAAACATTGACTTGAGAAAGATGATGCATTTTGATTCACTTTACTTCTACATTGATTATCTCTATGACCATGCTTATTGCATTTGAAACAATTTCCATTGAACGATGGATACCTTTGAGCATTAGGTAGTCTTACCAAAGGTCTTCTAGGATTCATTCTTTGATTTCTTGCTTCAAGATTTCTTTGACTAGATCCAGAGCTTTCACCTTTCTCAAATCCCAGATCATGCTTATCATTGGCCTCCTTCTGACTATCAAGCAACACCTCAAGTTTAGCAGAGATTATCTTGAATTTCTCTTTATATTCATTTGCAACCGTCATGTTTGAGAATGAAAATTTGTCTTTCAAGTTGATCCTCATTATCCCTAGTTTCTTGTAGATAAGATTCTAGATGACCAATTATTATGTCCAATCTGCAGCACTCTTTTGTTCTTTCTTTCAAAGATTGATTCAGGTTTTCTTCAGTCCTCTTCCTTTCCTCAATTTCCTTGGTTAGCCTTATCACCCTGGATTCCATCTAATGTTTTAGGACAACAAATTCTTTTGCTAGCTTCTCACATTCCTTTGTCTTCTCCTTCAGGGCTTCATCCATGTCATTTTCTTCATTCTTATTTGCTAGCTGATGAAGTAGCTCCTTCCTCTTTTCATTAGATTTTATCAGTTATCCTTTTAAGGTCTCAATAAAATCTTTAGCATCTTTAAGGTTCTCTTACAGATCTCTAATTTTTGCTTTGGACAGAACAAGATCTTCTAAGGCAACTTGAAGTTGTTGATTGATACCATTAGAATGCTTGAATGAACCCATTGAAAACATCTTCCCAGATCTTCATCAAGTTGTCAAACTTCTTCTAAGGAACACTGAAAGGGGGGATGAATCAATGTTCCACAAAACTTATTACTATGTTCCTTTATTAATTTACCACATACATTCAAAAGAATGAAGCATGAACATATGAACAAAAACAATAAAAGCGTAACACATGAACACCAAGATTTTACATGGAAACCTAGTTAAGGGAAAAACCATAGTAGGGGTTAACCCACAAGAATTTATACTTTGTTAAAAGTATTACAAATGGGTAATGCACATGCCTTTAGGCTCACTGCCTACAAAATCAATTACAAGAGTTCACTAGAATGCTTGAACTAGGGAATAACATCTAACAATACAAGATTATAGTTTCGATTGAGCTCAGTACACTGACTTTACACACTTCATCTTTCTCTACCCTACTTCATTGTTCTTCCATGATCTAGAGGTTAGGTCTCTTCACTTCACACTTGATTCTGCTATACTTAGTACTTATCCCTCCATATTCATTCATTCACACATCAAAATGCTAGAACTCATCGATTATATATCTACTACATGAAATTACATCAACTGCAGTCGGCCTTAAGAAAAACTTAGAGACTTTTTAAAGAACACTATTCTATTGAATGAATCCATGCACAAACACCAATCCAAACAAAAACCTATGTATCCAAGTCACCTTACATGACGACCAATACCACTAGATCTCACAAATTACTCAACCAACAACTTTTCCTAATCTGCACAATGATCAAACACCAAGTCAACTTGTTCTTCACTGGACTGAATTGTTAACCAGAGCTCGATACTTGGATGCTTGTAACTTTTAATCCCTTCATCACCAGAGGCTAAAATCTTGGATTTAGGTAGCCTTGACATCCCTTAACATTCCCTCAGATCTGCAGCTTAATACAATTACCTGTGGAGAATTATGGACCAAGATGTTGAACCCTGTCATATGCTATGTTCCTGTCTATCTAGACTTAGACAAATCTACAATCTAACTTTTGATATGATCCACTGATGTAATGTGGATGTATAAGATAAATTTAGTTGCAATCAATGACAACATCTGACATACCTAGTAGTGTCTCTTGCTAACACTATCATCTCTTGAAACTTATCAGACTCCCTTCCTATCTCTAAGAATGCCTCTTTGAGATCACCGATGTTTCTAATGTTGAGATCATAATCCCAATAAGGTTGATTATACCATCTTGCTCTCTTTTCTATCATGAAAAATTCTATCAAGCTCTAGGAACATGCCCATGAGCTCTTTGAATGCATCAGTGTTCACATAGTCAACATCTTGGAACTAATTAGAAGGATAGTTACACTGACTAGGATCAAAATAGTCTTTTTGGGGTTGATAATAAACATTATTAGGCTACCAAGAAGACATAGTAGGGGTAGGCAGGTGATACACATTATAAGGATGGTCATATTCTATTGAAATAGGGAAAAATTACATAAAACCAGAGGTATCTGTTATCAATCAGATATGCACCCTATGTTAATCTTACAAAAGACTTAGCTATCTGTTGACACATGGAAACACTCTCTAATTGTGGGTGATATGTATTGAGAGTGAATCTCTAGAGTGAGTTGGTTCTCCTTATGATTTTTCTAATCTAATGATTTGTTTGAGAAAAGGGATGAGAGAGGTGTACAAAAATAAATAACTAGAATAAACTTCTAAGGTGATGCACCAATACTAAACTCCTATCAGATCTTACTCACAATCAGACTACAGAACTTTAATCTTCACAACACTTTGATTCTACCTAATTCATAAATATTTCGCATGAAGATTCAATCAGAACATGACATCCAACCAGAACCAAGAAAAATAATTGCATAACTATCACAAAATCAAGACAAGACAAAGGATAAATACTTATCATAGTTCAATATGAAATTAACTTTGCGAAGGTAGAGGCAAAAGTGAAGGAAAACTGCTACTCTATAACTAAAGGAATAATGAGTACATGAACTAGAATACAACACTCTCAGTGTGAGAGGAAGATACTGAAATCCTGAACTTTGATCTCTACTCTATTCTGCCAAACTACAACTGGTGAAAAAGAAGTATCTCTCTGCCATATATTTTGTAGAATGACTCCTGAAAGCTGGAAAAATGCCCCTAAAAATAGACATAGAAATCCATTTTCATGATCCTCATAAAAGCCAAAAATAAATCCTTCAAATCACCTCCAATCTGTATATGAAAGCTACCAAAATTATCCTCAAGGTAGACCCCACCAAAAATCTACTTTGTCTTCTTGGAAATCTTAGTTTTTTGTCCATATCTAACTAAAAATAAAGCAAATCAAGGAAGCAATATTTGATTTGCTTTATTAGTTTTAACTGAATAAAAATAGTTTTGATTTTAAAGCAATTAATAAATTATTACTTTAAAACAAACTTTACAATGTAGTAGTCGTATTCTATACCCTAGTTCGGTTTGTTTTTGCAAAAATAATAATGTCTTATAATTTTACCAAGTGTATACATTACATACCAGTTGATTTTTCTAAAAAAAATCATAAAAATATTCTAAGGCACATTATAGATTTTTGCAAAAAAAAAATGAAAAGGCCTTCAAGGCCTACCTTCTAAAGGGGTCTATATGCAAAAGTGGCATTCTCCTCCAAGGATCAAAGTGGGCTTAAAGTATCAAACTTCAAAATGAAATATAAAAGGGCCTAAGGTTTTGATCGACACTCCAAGTCTTGGACTTAGGCATTAGACAATGTAAACTTAATACCACAAAGGTATTAGTTTGTGCTTCAGAAATTAAATGAATGTGACCAAAATACCATCGAATTAGGTTGAAAAGAAACCCTAAAGACAAAACACATTTGCCCTATTCTTTTGGGCTCATTTTGACTTCTGCATTTTGAGAAAAATGGGGCTCTACAACCACCATGGGTAGGGTTTTAACCTAAGAATTTTCATTTTGTTGTGTCTCTGAGCATGATTCCCATGGATATCACACAAAAAAGGAAGGTAAGGCTCTGTCAAATATAAATATGAATTATATTCTTTGATTTCTTTCATTTCCTAAGGTGAAAATGGCCTTTGAGCTATGACCCCTATATATTTCTAACATATTATATTGCTCTCTATATATTTTGTATTTTATTTGCCATTCGTGCCACTGTCATTTCCTTCCTCCTTGGTTTCTTAAACCAAGTCCATCCTGGCTGCATCTATGAGGCTCCTTCAAAGCCATTGTCAAACAGAAAGAAGAATCTTTCAGCTTTATGATAAGGTGAGTTTCATTTTTACACCTTATATTGTTTGAATCTCACATGAAATTGAAAGTTGCAGCCATTAAACATTTTTTCAGCTTTAAATGATAACAAAAGCCTTCTTTTCTTCATATTTATGAAACTTGCATTTTCCCTTAAAACCCTAAGTGGGTTCGGGCAAAAAGTTTATTTCACCATTTCTTTTTGATAGACTACAGTCATGTATATTCATAGTTTAGCATGTTTAAGTAAACTCATGTCATTCGAATAGCACATGTTCAAAATACATAATTTCTATATCTGCATCTTGCATGAAACCCCATGTAATAATTTTCTATGGAAAATACATTTCTTTTTCTGTATGTGAGACTTTTGTGCCTCAGGTATGTTTATTTTTGTGTATATACTTTTAAGAGGTCACGGCTGGCATAATATATCTCTATGCATCTGTAGCTCAAAATTTAAAATGGGTTTCTCTCATTCTAGCCGTGACTTGAGATGCACACTTTATTCCATCATTTAATTCTATAACAAAATGGTTTGACCCATAATAAGGAGGCTCTCTATATTTGGTAGTGTATAATAACCTCATATAGGCTCTAAAAGATAAAAGCATTTCATTACATTTTTACCATTAGAAATAATTAGTTTACTATAAGTCATAGGATCTACTCAAGATATATGAGCTTTCTTTCTTTCTTCTACCTGTAGGTTGAAATTTTACCTTGTTCTGGCCATGAGTTCTATGTATATGGGTTCCATCTGGGCATATATGAGGGTCTTATTCTGTATGAGCTTGAACCCCACATTTCACCATTTCATTTGTTTGAAGCAACGTAAAAAATGTATTTTGTTGGGAATTAAGGTGTCTCAACCTTGGTAATTCCTTGCATTTATTATTGTAATGTAATTTATTTATTTAGCCTATGTTGTAATTTTGTTCGACATCTTGTTTTGTCATTTAGTGTGAAGTGGCATGTTGAGTTGTCACTCCACTTGCAAGGTGACTAGGATGGTCAACACACTTCATGTGTAGATAGGCATCCCTTTTGTGTGGTAGAGGTTTTCTGTCATGTGTCAACATCTTGACTAGTGTGTAAGGGGATATTGACCAAAACAGTTATGAAAAATTCCTATGACAGAATCTATGACATGTAAGAGTCAGAAATAAAAGGTTCTATGATAGGTGAAAACATGTGTCAAGAAGCATCTTTGAAAAATGCATTTTTGGGTGTCCCAAGGAGGGTTATGACATGTTGTAAGTGAATATGCTATTTATAGCCTGTTTATGATAGATTATCTTACAACTGTAAGATATGATAGCTATGACGGATTCTATGATGGTTGTAAGTGTTGTAAGAGTATCTATCATTACCCAACTTGGGAATAAGTGACCTCTTTGGGATGGGGTGACTTGAGAAGTGTCCTGGGTGTCTTATAGTGTTGGACAAGTGTCCATAGGCATGGGTTTTGGGCCATGAGGCCATGTTAGACACCCATCCCAATGTAGTGTCATTTTTCCCTTGTATTTGTTATATAAACAAGTCCTTTGGAGAAGAGATGTATTATGTGATTGATAGGTACTGTTATGTTGTTGGATTGTCTCCAAATACAAGTGTCGAAGACTCTTGCAAGAGTATTGGCTCTAAAACTTTATTGTAATCTTCATTGTTGACTGGAATACATTTGAGATATGTTTTGGAGTGTGGGGTTTTTCATCTGTAAGGGTTTTCCCCACATATATCTTGTCTCTCTCTCTTCTATCTTCTTCTTGTGTGTATGTGTATATCTGCAATATCTTTGTTGTTGGGTTAATAACACTGTAACTATAAAGGTTAAAAGAATTTGCACCCATCTCTCCTCATTAGATTAGTGTAGGAAGTGATTTCCGCACACCTAGTTTCCTTTCATTTGGTATCAGAGATTGATCACCTTTGGCCTTAGTTGTTGAGTAGGGGTTTTTTGAACTAATATTAGGTTGAGTGGGAGCTTTATATAGAGTATTCTATAATCTTGCTGTAGAAAAAGAGATGGTAGGCACATTCAGAAGATTAGAGGTGGAGAAATTCAATGGCACTAATTTTGAGTTATGGAAACTTAAGATGGAAGACATGCTTGTTGATTGTGACCTATGGGAAATTGTATCTAGTGTGAAACCAATTGCAATGACACAAGCTGATTAGGATCTCAAAGATCAGAAGGCTAAGGGTCTCATAAGATTCAGTCTAGATGATTCTGTCTTGTTAAATGTCCATGAGGAGAAGACCATGAATGAACTTTGGAAGAAGTTGGGTGATGTTTATTAGGCCAAGTCCTTGGTGAAAAAGCTTCTTCTGAGAAAGAAGTTGTATTCTCTGAGGATGGAGGATGGAAGATCTATTGTAGATCACCTGAATGCCTTTAATATGTTAGTTGCACAATTGACATCCATTGGTGTAAAGATGGAGGAGGAGGATCGTTGTATCACCTTGCTTTATTCTTTGCCAGACTTGTGGGATCATCTTGTTATGGCTATTGGGAGCACCACATTTACATTCAAAATAGATGAAGTGGTATCTTCATTATTATCTAAAGAGATGTGGAGAAAGTCTTCTAAGGCAGCCAAAGAGGCTCTTGTGGTTCGTGGAAGACCCAAGAAGAAAGGGTAAAAGAAGGACAAGAAATCTAAGAAGGGCAGATCCAAATTGGGCATGGGAGATCCAAATCTCCTGGAAAGTCCAAGGCTCTCTATTGGAATTGTGTAAAAATTGGGCATTTCCAAAAGGAATGCAAAGAGGAAAACAAAAAAAAAGAAGAAGAGTGCCCCAGATTTAGATTCTGAGAAGTCACAAGATGATGGTGATGCCTTCATTGTAGCCCTGGCCACCTATGCATCTGATGAGGTGTGGTTGATTGATTCTTGTGCATCATTCCACATGACCTCACATTGAAGTTGGTTCATGAAGTATGAAGAGTTTGATGGTGGAAGAGTGTACTTGGGTGACGATTCTCAACTGAAGATTGTAGGTTGTTGAAGAGTCTCAATCTGATTCCCTGATGGATGAGTGAAGGGGATCACTGGGGTTATACACATCCTAGGCCTGCCATGAAACCTGCTTTTTATAAGTATGTTGAATGATGTGGGTGTGCAGGTTGTCTTTTCAAAGGATGGATGCAAGATGACTTGAGGATCTATGGTGCTTGCAAAGGGTACTCAGAGAGGTACTCTATTTCAGCTAGAGGCATGCACTTCACAGTGCAATAGTTCCTCTGACTCGAAGAAAAGAGATGCAGTCACTTCATCCCCACCATCTGAATGAGCAGTGAAGAAATCTGTTGTAACAAATTCAGATGGCAGTGCACATGCATTGGAAGTTAAACTTCCTACTGAAAAGACTATGTTATGGCATTTCAGATATGACCACATTGGTGAGAAGGGTCTGCGAACCCTAAATTTAAATAAAAACCTTGTTGAGAGGTTAAATGATTGTAATCTCAAGTTCAACTTTTGTGAACATTGTGCATATGGAAAATAAAACCGTGTTTAGTTTTACTCTAGTTCTCACAAGTCTTCTGATGTCTTTGGTCCTATTAATGTTCCTTCAATCTCCATATCTTTATATTTTGTATCTATTATAGATGATTATAGTAGGACATGGGTTTATTTTCTGAGAAGCAAGATTGAAGTCTTTAGTTGGTTGAAAGAGTTTAAAGCTTTTATTGAGAATAAAACAAGAGAAAAGATTAAGTGTTTGAGAACTGATAACGGTGGTGAGTTTTGTTCGACAGAGTTTGAGAAGTTCTATAAAGAGCAAGGGATTGAAAGACATAAGACAACTCCATACATCCCGCAGCAAAATGGAGTTGCAGAGAGGATGAACAAGACACTAATGGAGAAGGCTAGGAGTATGCTTAGTGGAACAAGCCTAGAACAAAAGCTTTGGACTGAAGGTGTAGCTACTACTTTCTATCTAGTAAACAGATCTCCTACATCAGCGCTTGTTGGTAAGACACCTATGGATGTGTGGTCTAGTAAGAAGCCTTCAGTTAGACATCTTCATGTTTTTGGTTGTAAGGCATATGCACATGTGCCAAGGGAGAAACCGTCTAAATTGGAGAACAAAACTATTAAGTGTATTTTCATTGGCTATGGTGTCAGTGTGAAAGTATACAAGATTTGGGATCTTGTGGTTGAAAAAGTGTTGTATAGAAGAAGTGTTATCTTCAGAGAGCTAACACCTTTTTTCGTTGTTTTATAGCCAAAATAGATAGAAAAGAAAGAGGATGTGGTTTACTTTCCTTCTACCCCTGAGAAAACTGAACTGATAGACCTTGTTATACCTAATATTGAGGAGAGCTCTAGCAGATTTGAAATCTAAGAAGAAGAAGTAGAACCTCAACCTCAGCCATTGAGGTGGTCTACACAAACAAGGAAGCAACCAGATAGGTTTGGTTATTCATTGCTTGATTCTAGTTGTGCTTTTGCTTTGCTTGCTAACACTGATGAGCCTAGAACTGTGAAAGAGGCTATGGGCATGAAAGACGCAAGTTCCTGTAAGGAGGCCATGAAAGATGAGATGGCTTCTTTGGAGAAGAATAAAACATGGGACTTGGTGCCTTTACCTGAAGGATGGAAACCTGGTGGATGCAAATGAGTGTTCAAGAAGAAATTCGGTGCAGATGGTAGTGTTGAAAAGTACAAGGTCAGACTGGATGGAAAGGGGTACTCATAAGTGGAGGGAATTGATTATGGTGAAATTTTCTCTCCCACTGCAAAGATGACATCCATTTGATTCTTCTTATCTCTTGCAGCATCTTATGTCTTAGAGGTGGAGCAAATGGATGTGAAGACAACTTTCCTTCATGGTGATTTGGAGGAAGAAATCTACATGTCACAGCCAGAGCATTACATAGAGAAAGGTAAAGAAAATTTGGTTTTCAAGTTGAAAAAGTCTTTGTATCATTTAAAGCAATCTCCTAGGATGTGGTACTTGAAGTTTGATGCCTTTGTGTTGTCAATTGGATATCTAAGATAGAAATCATATTATTGTGTGTATTACAAGTTTGACAATGATTACATTCTCATTATTGCATTGTATGTTGATGATATGATTTTAATTAGGAATGGTAAGAATATGATTTCTAATTTGAAGTGTCAGTTGTCAGCACAGTTTGAGATGAAAAATCTATGGCTAGGCAAGTACATTCTGGGAATGGAAATTAGAAGAGACAGAGCGAACAAAATACTTTGGTTAAGCCAGAGTAAGTATGTGAAGACCATGTTGGATAGGTTCAACATGGCAAATTGTAGACCATTATGTGTTCATGTTTCTTTGGGGACAAAGTTGTCTATTAATGATTGTCCAAAATCTCCTAGTGAGGTGGAGCACATGAGCAGAGTACCTTATGCTAGTGTTATTGGTAGTTTGATGTATGCTATGGTCTGTACAAGGCCATACATTGCCCAAGCAGTGGGAGTCCTTAGTCGATTTATGGCCAATCGCAAATGGGTACATTGGGATGTAGTTAAGAGAGTGTTCATATATTTGAGGGGTACTTCTGAGTATTCCATATGTTATCATGGTAATGTTATAGGACCTCCACATTCAGTTTGTATTCATGGATTTGTGGATTCTGATTGGGCAGGTGACATTGACAGCAGGAGATCCACTAGTGCTTATGTTTTCATTATGTTTAGTGGTGCAATAAGTTGGATGAGTAAGTGACAACCTCTAGTTTCTTTGTACATGACAAAAGCTGAGTATATGGCAGAAACTCATGCTTGCAAGGAAGCCATTTGGCTTAAGAGATTGTGTTCAGATATTGGTGTTGATGCCAGATAGATTACAATTTATTGTGACAGTGAGAGTGTGATTTTCTTAGCAAAGAATCCAACTTTCCATGCCAGAACAAAGCATATTGATGTACAGTTTCAGTTTGCGTGAGATATGGTAGAGGATGGGAAGGTGAATTTGGAGAAGGTAGACATTTTGAAGAATGTTACGAATGCATTGATGAAAGTAGTGGGCACAGAGAAGTTCAAATGGTGTTTAGAGTCTATCGGCCTCTCAGCCAATAGCAGTTAAATCTTGTTATTTCTATTGGCTCTTAAAAGGTGTTCAACAAGTGGGAGAATGTTGGGAATTAAGGTGTCTCAACCTTAGTAATTCCTTGCATTTATTATTGTAATGTAATTTATTTATTTAGCTTATGTTTTATCATTTTTTGCCTAGGTGTCTCAATTTTGTTGCACATCATGTTTTATCATTTAGTGTGAAGTGGCATGTTGAGTAGTCACTCCACTTATAAAGTGACTAGGATGGTCAACACACTCCATGCACAGATAGGCATCCCTTTTGTGTGGTAGAAGATTTCTGCCATGTGTTGGCATCTTGACTAGTGTGTAAGGGAATATTGACCGAAACGGTTATGATAGATTCCTATGACAGAATCTATGACATGTAATAGTTGAAAATAGAAGGTTCTATGACAAGTGAAGACATGTGTCAAGAAGCATCTTTGGGAACCCAAAGGAGGGTTATGACATGTTGTAAGAGAATATGCTATTTATAGCCTGTTTATGATAAATTCTCTTACAGCTATAAGATATGACAGCTATGACGAATTTTATGACAGTTGTAAGTGTTGTAAGAGTATCTGACATTGCCCAACTTGGGAATAAGCAACCTCTTTGGGATGGGGTGACTTCAGAAGTGTTTTGAGCATCTTACAGTGTTAGACAAGTGTCCATAGGCATGGGTTTTAGACCATGAGGCCATGTTGGACATCCATCCCAATGTAGTGTCATTTTTGCCTTGTATTTGTTATATAAACAGGTTCTTTGGAGAGGAGATGTATTATGTGATTGACAGGTACTGTTATGCTACCAGATTGTCTCTAGATACGAGTGTCAAAGACTCTTGCAAGAACATTGGCTCTAAAACTGTATTGTAACATTCATTGTTTACTGGAATATGTTTGAGCTATGTTTTGGAGTGTGGGGTTTTTCACCCATAAGGATTTTCCTTATGTATATCTTGTCTTTCTCTCTCTTCTATATTCTTCCTATGTGTATGTGTATTGTTGCAATATCTCTGTTGGGTTAATAATGTTGTAACTATAAAGGTTAAAAATAATTTGCACTCATCTCTCCTCATTCGATTAGTGTAGGAAGCAATTTCCACACACTTAGCTTCCTTTCATATTTGATAGGTCACATTCATTATGGCTGACCCTTCATCATTTTTGAATATTTATTTTGACTATATGCTTCTTGTAGCATAAAAATGGAAAAGATATACTTCTCTTTGACAAATGGCACTAGATATTTGCAGTCTACTTCACTTCATATGTAATTCATACTCTTTTATTTCTCCTATATATCATTTGAGATGTTTCCTCTTACCATAGCATGAAAATGAGATTCATGATGAATGCATGCATCTTCTCTATGGTAGCAAAAATATAGTTTGATGTTCATTACAAAATGATGTGAATAAAAACCTGATAGAGCATCTCTTTGTGAATGCCTTCAAACATTGCTTCTTGAGACCACACTCTTGTAGATGAATATGAAATATTTGTCATTCCAAATTATCTCTATTCCACTTCCAGTGATAATGTCTCTTTTACTTCACTTGGTCTGAGGCACCATGCTTTTGTATTTATCTTGCAATTGATCATGTATCTTAAATCACAGATTGACAACATCATATAATATTGAATAATTTCCATTGAGCTTACTGTAATCATGACAACATATGTGGTCTTTTCATGGTTGTCTATCATGTTGTATTTGGCCTTGAACATGTAGTTTATACTCATACGTTTCTAAAAAAAGCCCACTATATGAAAGAGAAATCTAATGGTTTGTATCTCAATTTACTTCTGATATGTATATATTCGATGTGCCAATTGATTCTATCATATTCTTTACACATTTCACTTTTGATTCAGTATATCTTATCAAAGGTAAATGTATATACACACCAGATTAAATTGCTACAGGTCTTTGCTTTACTAGTATGAGTAATATACAGACACCATCTGTAACTGCATCCTAACTATCAAAGCCATATGCACTGTTATATCTTGCAATTATATTTATGGCTACTCTTGTGTACTCTTCAGTTTGTTCTATCATACGTATATCTGATACTCATGCTATCATGTGGATAAAACAATCATAAGTCACTAAAAGATGTTATCCATTGGTAATTATTTGACATAAATGTTTGGAATGTACTTGATGTCCTGAATGCATTGGCTGCATACAAATACCATGAAAGATACATGGATGAAAATACCTTTGACTTTCACTTCCTTAGGGGTAGTTGAAGCAATAATTACAACTGTCTTTATTCATTAAATGTTGTCCTAGATGAGTTCAATTCATCTTTATGGTTTCATTTCATTTTTTTGTAGTGCAATCATGAATATGTCCTGGTGTAGAAACTAATGCATCTGATTGATTTATACTCCTTCAATTTGTCATTCAATTTAGGCAAAGTGAATAATGATCTCTCCTTTCCATTCCATCCCTTTTGAGATTAAGGGGGGCAGCATGCTAGGCTCAACCCTTGTGGGGGACTCATTTTACACCACATGTTGATATGTCTTCAATTAGCTACATGACTTATCCTATACCTAAACATGAAACAATCAGATTAGAAAAAACATTGAAGTGCAATGAATGTTTCTCTTTCAGCTCCTCTTGCATGTGAATGTTGTTCATCTAATCAGTACATTATAGGAAATGTATTATGCCTCTTCTGATAGGACATAGAGAACTCATAACCAAAGCTCTAATAGGACTTTTCCCAATTTTTTGCAGGCTCTTGTCGAAGATCAAGAATAGAGACAGAAGGCATCCAAGGATATTGAAGACTTTACAAGGCAATGATGGCTATGACTTTCTCTCCCCTATCTTTAGATCCATAGTATTTTTCCTATATTTGCATTTGTTCAGCTATTCTCATAGTGAGCAACCATTAAGTGAATTTTGTTATTGGACAGCATGTGTCTGACTTTATTGAGGCTTCTAACAATAGAAAAAACATGCTTCTCAACAAAAGAATTCTTTACCTCGTAGTCGTGCAGTACCTGGCTGAAAAATGCAACTGGCTACTTGAAGCCTTCATCATTTTATTGACATAACATTGCTGAGATGGTATTAGTACCTCCAAAAGCATATAAAAAAAATCCATCTCATAATTAGGATTAATGAGGGTATGGGCAGCTGCGAGAGCCTCTTTGATCTACTCAAAGCTTCCATTTCCCTCCTTAGTCCAAGTGAATGGCATGTTCTTCATTAGCATGGTAGTGAGAGGTTGTAACAAACCTACAATGTTTGGAATAAATCTTCTCACGAAATTAGTTCTGTCAAGAAATCTCTGCAAGCCTTTCTTATGTGCAGGTAGTTGTAAATCTAGATTTGAAGACACTCTCTCAAGATCAATGGAAATACCTTGCTTTGGAACAATATGGCCGAGAAGTTTACCTTCATGAACTAAAAATATGCACTTTTGGGGGTTTAATGAAACTCAAAACTTTTTGCAGCTCTGAAAAATCTGCTTCAAGTGGTGAAAGTGATCATTAGAATCTTTTGAAAAAAATGTTATGTCATCTAAATATACCAGCACTATTCTGTTCATAGGGCCATGGAAGGCCATGTCCATTGCCCTCTAAAAGGTTGCCCCTGCATTGGACAAACTAAATGGCATTTCCCTGTAGGCCATGGTACGCCACTTAGTCATGAATGTAGTTTTATATTGGTCTTCTTCCTTCACCAAGATCCAGTTGTAACTTGAGTAGCCATCTAACAAGGAATATCTATCATAACTAGGAATAGTTTGCAATATGTGTTCCATTGAAGGAATATGGTAGTGGTCTTTCAATGAAGCCTGATTCAGATCATGGAAGTCGACACAAAGTCAAATTTCTCCATTCTTTTTTTGACTAGTACCAAGTTGAAGACCCAGGATGTAAGTTTGATTGGAAACATTATGCTGCTCTCAATTAACTTGTTTAGCTCAGCTTTCATTAGATGCTCAAGCTTTGGGTTAAGGTGTCTATGTTTCTGCCTAACATGATTTGCATTAGGCTCTAATTCAATGGTATGCTGGGGTAAACCAAGATCAAACCCCATTAAGTCTTTATATTCCCATGCAAAAACATTAGAAAATTCTTGACATAACTAAACAAAAGACATATGCTCATCTTTGGTATATACCTTTCCCAATTTCAATAGTTTATCCTTTAATATCTCCGCTGCCTCATAGTGCTCTTGTTTCAATGTCATGCTGCACTTGTCTTTTCTAAACTAATCATCTAAATTAAACACTGACTCTAGTGTCAACAGTCCCTTGGGTAGCTTATTGGATTTCAACTGTACAATTTGGTCCTCAAATTGTTGCTAGTATTTATGTTGATTGTCAGCTAGAAATTTAGCTTCTACACAAAAAACTTAATATCAGTTTGTCATTGTCAAATACTTGCCAAGAAATACTATTGTTAGGTACAAAAGGTCTAACAACTACTTTTACATATGGTTGTACCTCAATGTTATGAATATGATTAGGAGTCTCAAATTAAGATCCTAAAGCAGCAAGCTTATCTGATACTTATTTTAAATTCTGGGAATTGAAAGTAAATTAAAAACATCAAAATTTTCAATTGAGTCCCAAACTCAATGCTTTCACTTTTTGAGAAAGTCATTCTTAGTAACATTCAAATTCCTGACTTGATTAAAAATCAATTCAAAATCACCATAACCATGGATAGATTTGATACCTCTTTTCTGGGTCCACTCTAAACCATGAATCAAGGCCTCATACTTAGCCACATTGTTTGTGCAGCTAAAAGTGAACCTCAAGGCTACATAGTGCTTGTCTCCTTCAGGTAAAATCAACATAGTCCCTCCACCAACTCCTATTTTGTTCCTTGATCCATCAAAGCATAGCTTGCAAAGCTAATTTTCTTGTTGTTTAGATTGACTTTGGTCCTTAATCAAGTTAGGAATCACTGCATTCAGTTCATGTATCATATAAATGCCTAATCCTACCTCATCTGTGTTACAGAAAGGGTCACTGTCATGGTGTTCAGTTGCCCAATCATCTAGATTTATTTCTTCTATAGGTGCATTGGGATCTAAGTTCATGGGTTCATCCTGCTGCTCGTGGGTGATATAGAGGTTAGTATTTATTGGGCTAGGAACATAGGGCTCAATATGATCCTTTGTAAGTGGTTCAGATTATATGGTTACTTTTATACCATATCTTGTTCTAAAAACAAGTGGGACCAATCGAAAGATAAAAACCCATCTAATTTGGCAGTAAACTCTCTAGAAAGGCATTAAGCAAAGCTAGGAGGTAGATCAATGATATAAATGTCCTGATGAATTATGAAATTAGGACAGGTATGCAGTGTAAGTGGAAGATTTCTAATTATCCCTACAGTATTAAGTGTAGACCCATCTAACTAGATTACTCCTTTTGGAAGGGGCTCATAAACTAATCCTAATGAATCACCTCGACTCTTGGGCATGACTAAACTGCTTGCTGTGAAATCTATCATGCAGTTATGAACAACCTTGTCACCAATAATAAAACTTAGGTAAAAAGGAGGTGCATCAACAACATCCCACCACGCTGCTGTAGAGGGATCAGCATACACAGCCTTAATAGTAGGATTCTTGCAAGAGCAATCAGGGGCTTTATGACCAGGCTTATTATAGATATAACAGATAATTTCTCGGGAAATAGGACGAGGTTGCTGGTAGCGACGCATAAAACGGTGTTTAGGAGCATAAGAATGTTTCTTAGGAAAAGTACGTTTCTGGAAAGACAATTGGGCTTTCTTATGCTTCTTGCAGTGCTTATGCTGAGAGCGGGTAAAAGGATTGCAGCCATATGTACTAATAAAACTGGGAGCAATACGCTGAGCCTCATGGTGAGTAAACTTTTGCTGATATTTACACTGATCAATATATTGCAGAATTTGCTCTTTAGCAAATTGAATGAGATCAGTAATGGGACAACGGTCAAAATCAATTTCTCTAAGCTCAAGATAAGATAATACCCTATCAGCCAGATTATAGGGTAGACCCTCAAGATATTTGGTTTTAGCAACATCAACTTTCTTTGGATCCTTGAGCTGATACAAGAGCTTACGAAACTCTTCAGAATATTTCTTGAAATCTGATAAGGAAATCTATAGTGTGGTGAAGAATTTGAAGAAGTTTGCTTTAAAGCTGATGCATTTGAAAAGGTTTATTATCAGAACTGATTGTACCAGATTCCTAACCTTCAAAGAAAAGGACCATGGCAGAAAAGATGGTCGAGGAAAGTATCTGAGATGGCAGGAATATTTCAACCAATTCAATTATGAAGCCCAGCATATATCAGGCTTTACCTCATTAGTTGGTTGTCCACTCTTGATTTCTCAGCTATTGGTAAGTACAACCTTTGCCTTTTCTTGATTAGAATAGTCAGAAATTGAATGTTCATCCAATTCCTCTTGTAGCAGATTCTTTTGGCTAGGAATATGCGACGCATCCATAACTGACATACTCATTGTAGCTTTCTTAAGATGATCTACTATGTTGAAAGAAATAGGATTTACCTTTTGTTGTCCTCTCACAGCAGTAACATCATTTTACCTTTGTGATGGATGTGATTGTACTTTGGACTGATCTTTTCCTAGTACAGTTTGATCCCTTTGCAGAATTTGCACTTTTTGTTGTGATACAGGAGCAACTTGTGATGGAAAAGTCTAAAATTTATCTCTCGCAGGCTTCTATTATACCACTGCAGCTTGCTGATTAAGATCTGCAACCCTCTATTTTGACCTTGTGTTAGCTAAAATAGGTGTATTTTGATGATTTTGGCCTTGGAAATAATTTACACCATAGAAATCAGTACCCTGCTAGTTAATTAAGGCCACATCAACATTATATTGATGAGCTAAAACTTCACCAGAGACACCTTCCAAACTTGCATAACTATTTCACACCATAAGTGTTTGATTTCTTACACCATTTATTCATGCAGCTTGATTATGGGGTTGGTGACCTAGATAACACCAGTCACTATCTTGAGCTAAGTTGTTCTAAGTGGATACAAGCTCCTTCGAGGTGCTGGCAACATTGGAAGGGTCAAGGGTTTTAATTTCTTTTTTGTCCCTAAGGATCAGCTCAGAAATGTTTCCTATACTACTGATTGATTTGATACACGGCTTTGTAAGGCTTAGGTTCTTGACCAATTTTCTTCTTAATATTAACAAATTCATTGCCAAAGGTCTTGCCCATGGACTGAATAATGCCTTTCAACTCTTGGATTTCCTGGAGGTGAGCTGGGGTATGGTTTTGTTGGGTTGTAGGTTGATGGGTTATTGCTAGAATAGGTGGGACAATAGCCAAATGAGGCACTGCTATTAGTACAGATGGTTGGATTTCTAGCAAAATGGGTAAGGGAGGCCTTGGGGCTATCTTCCCTACTTAGATAAGGTAGTTTTCTACTCTACCAACAATCTCAAAAGAATCTGGAAGGGTGGTTCCTCCCATAGACTAAATCATTACAAAAATTTCACTGTTCAAAGCTTTGAGGTAAAACAAAAATGCATGTCTTGGTAGGGCTTTTACCATTGTGGGAATCCTGTCCCAAGTTCTCTAAAATTGGTAATTGAAATCTGCCATGTGTTCGTGGGGTGCCCTTTAGATGGTGCTCAACTGCTCCAGTAATGAAAGAAGATTGGATTTGTCTTCAAACTACTTATGCAATCTATCTCCTAGTAGATCCCACGATGTTATTGAATTTTTAGCAAGATTTCTGAACCATTGTAAGGCTTTCCCCTTCAATGATGCAGCCAAGAGTCCAATTGCTACATTTTCTTGGGTAAAATTATGTATTGGAGCAAAGAGTTGCCACATCCTGAATGTGCTCAGTAGCTGTAGTATGGTCTTCTCTGGTGAAATATGACAGTTCTTTAAGGGCTGCAATTGGAATATCATCATGCTGAGCAAGTTATAGTGGGGTACCTCCATTAAAGGGGACAAATACGTACTGCCTAGCCATTATGGGTATTTGAACTATCATCACTGAACTTCTGCTCCTTCATGTTGGAGTTGGAGGACTAAGTCTTGAAGGTGTTGATTTTGATGTCCTCGCTGAATCAACTATTCTGCTTGATGATCTACCTCTTCTTCTTGGTGGAGATAGTTGTAAATATTCAAATGGATCAGAGCTAGATCTAGTTTTCATAAGCTGGTAACACCAATTTGCATGCAAGACTAGAAAAAAATGAGTCACCAGGTATATTGTAAAAGCCTCCAAAGGCTGAAATGTTGCTACATATACTAGAACTAGGGATAACTTTAAGGAACCCCCCTAAAAGAACTTATAAAATCCTGGCAAATCCTATCTATGTGCTATAATTTTCCTGGCGAATCTTTCTTTTTTTTTTGAAAAAAAAAAAAAATTTCCTGGTGAATCTATGCACATTTTAGAAATTGCTAAAAGATCCTGGTGAATCCTATTGAATATTTTTTTAAAAAAATAATTACAATGGTGAATCCTAGCAAATAATCACTAAAGAAATTAATTAGAATGGTGAATCTTTCCTTTAAAATTTTGCATATATATATTTTTGTTTTTTGTAATGTTGAAGCAGGGGCCTTAGGGTGGTATCCACTGGTGAGATCAAGAGACAACGCCCCTTGGTGAGGTCACGGACTCGGTCTAACCATAAAAATTTAAATATTTAAAATTCTAACTTAATTGATTAATTATAAATAAACTCTATATTTAACCCATCTCTCTAAGGCAATTTAAAATGATAAACTAATTCTAGAATAATAATAAAAAAATTCATTACACTAGCCCTTAAAAGAGTTAAGGGAATAAAATATAAGTCCCTTCATATTTAAAAATAATAAATATTTAAAACTGCATGGAATAATAAAATTAAAAAAAATCAAATATAAAGAATAAGAATAAATAATTATTTATTTATAAATCTTAGTCAAAAACCATCATGATTACATGCACTAATAAAATATAAAAAATGAATAAAGCACAATTTATAAGGTCAAAACAATATTAAAGCTACAAATGCTCCATTAAAAACTCAAGTTAGCTACATTTTAGGAGCTAAATATGCAACTTCTATTATATTTAAAACTTGCTAAAACAATTGCACAAATACTTTTCTTTCTACCTAATCCTTTCATTTTTTCCTAATTGTTTTGCTGTAGAATGATTTTTAAATGCTTTCATTTTTATGTAGAATGATTTTTTAAATGTGAATTTGAGAAACCCATTTCTCACCTCCTCCATTTTCATGGGCTTCTCTGTTTCTTTTGTTTATCTCTATTATTGATTTTATTTATTTGCAAACTATTAACATTATTTTTAAATGATTTATTTATTTGAACTGATGTTGGCATTATTTCATGTTGTAGGTAAAATTTGAGGGGGGAGATTTAAAAGTTTCATATTATTGCATGGCCATGCATGATTCTAGATGGAGGAGAATTTTTTTTTAAAAAACTTTATTTGTACTAGATCTACATAAATGATTTGAATACAAATGGTTTTATTGGCAATAAAGATTGTCTTATCATATAGCATTTTTTTATATTTGTCATACAATTTATGTTTACAGATTTTACATGATTATATCTAAAGAATATATATATATATATATATATATATATATATATATATATATATATATATATATATAATTTGGTTGATTGCAAGGATTTTATTTTTATTTTTAAAAGTATTTTAAAAAAATTTAAAGAGAAGCAATTTAATTATTTTAAAGAATGTAAAATAAAGGATACATGTTTCTCCATTTTCTCCTAATTTTTTTTTAAGAGATAAAAAAAAACATAGATGTTCCTCTTTTAAAGAAAGTTAAAACATATTTTTTTTTGTTTTAAATATGATGATAAGAGGGATTAGGGCCAACATGCCATAACCAAAATGTTAAAATTTTGTTTAATTTATTTAATTTTGTTCTATATTTTTTTTCTTTATTTTCGTAAAACTAAGTTTTTTTCTATCATATATTTAATTTGAATCTAAAACTAGTAACAAAATCTGTAAATGCAATTCTATGCATAAATAACAATATGTTTATCAAACTAAACTAAACATTATATCAAATTAAAAAAGAGTAAATTTGCACTTTATATTTTGTCTGGATAGGGGGCCTTTGTGAGATTTGGATCAACAAACTGGTATTGGATTTGGAACTATGTCTGGATTTAAACTTAGGTATCTACAATCACTAACATTATAAATAGGCTCTAGAATTTGCAACTAGAAGGGATGTTGACGGCTATGCTACCTATCCGTGATCTGCTACTATGATTGGATATTTCTTTCCATTGATAAGATGGTTTTGTGCCTGGTACCTTAACTTACGGTTTATTATGACTTCCATTTTATTTAGGCGGGAAAGAAATTTTAGGCCTCACCAAGCCTTTTAAAATGCACGTGCTTATGGCCCCCAGAATTAAATAAGAGCCATGAGATCAAATTCATAATCAATGGTAATAAACAAAAGCCATATTTAAAGTGAAAATGACCCTAAAACTACATAATAATTTATTAGTAAAGGTGAATATTGCCCCAAAATTAATGGTGAGAATATAATATTACTAGCAAATATTATTAAGATGTATAATTATATTATAAACTATTGGCAAATCATATTTAATAACGCATCATTTACATGGCGAATAATTCAACTTATTTGTTTAAAATAATAATGCTTTGGTGAATTAATTAATACTAATTAATTTTTTATAAAAATAGGATGATTTAGTCCCCCTTGTAGTCTAAACTATTCACCATTTTTGGAGGCCTCTATTTCAACTATTCGCCAATTGGTGAAGATTTGCCACTAAAAAAATTTGTGACTAGAACATCCGCTATGAGGGTACAAAAGCTTCTCAGAATAAACTTTCAGTGTCCCACCAGGTGTACCAAAAACTGTTATCAATCAGATATGCACCCTATGCTATGATTACAGAAGACTTAACTATCTATTGACACATGGAATCACTATCAGATTGTGGGTGATCTGTATTGAGAGTGAATCTACAGAGTGAGCTGGTTATCCTTATGATTTTTCTAATCTAATGACTTGTCTGAGAAAAGGGATGAGAGAGGTGTACTAAAATAAATAACTGGAATAAATCTCGAAGGTGATGTACCAATACTAAACTCCTATCAAATCTTACTCACAATCAGACTACAAAACATTAATCTTCACAACAATTTGATTCTACCTAATTCATAAATATTTTTCCTAAAGATTCAATTGGAACATGACATGCAACCTGAACTAAGCAAAATAATTGCATAACTATCACAAAATCAAGACAAGATAGAGGATAAATACTTATCAAAGTGCAATATCAAATTAACTTTACGAAGGTAGAGGCAAAAGTGAAGGAAAACTACTGCTCTATAACTGAAGGAATAATGAGTACATGAACTGGAATATAACACTCTCAGTGTGAGAGGAAGACCCTGATATCCTGAACTCTAATCTCTAATCTATTCTACCAAAGTACAACTAAAACTACTGAAAAAGAAGTATCTCTTTGCCATATATCTTGTAGAATGACTCCTCCTAAAAGCTAGAAAAAAGCCCCTACAAATAGACATAGAAATCCATTTTCATGATCGTCATAAAAACCAAAAATAAATCCTTCAAATCACCTCCAATCTATATATGAAAGCTACCAAAATCATCCTCAAGGTAGACCCCACTAAAAATCTACTTTGTCTGCTTTGAAATCTCAGTTATATGTCCATATCTAAGTCAAAATAAAGCAAATCAAGGAAGGGATATTTGATTTGCTTTATTAGTTTTAACTGCAAAAAAATAGTTTTGATTTTTAACGTAATTTATCAATTATTGCTTTAAAACAAACTTTACAATGTAGCAGTTGTATTCTATACCCCAGTTTGATTTGCTTTTGCAAAAAAAATATTGGCTTATAATTCTGCCAAGTGTAGACATTACATATCAGTTGATTTTTGTAAAGAAAATCATAAAAATATTCCAAGGCACATTATAGTTTTTTGCAAAAAATAAAATGAAATGCCCTTCAAGGCCTACCCTCCAAAGGGGTCTACAGGACTCTAAGGTATAAGATCTATATGCAAAAGTGGCCTTCTCCTCCAAGGATCAAAGTGGGCTTAAAGCATCAAACTTCAAAATGAAATATAAAAGGGCCTAGGGTTTTGATCAACACTCCAAGTCCTGGACATAGGTATTAGACAATGTAAACATAATACCATGAAGGCATTAGTTGGAGATCCAAAAATGAAATGAATGTGACCAAAATACCATTGAATTCAGGGGAAAAGAAACCCTAAGGATAAAACACATTTACCCTATTCTTTCTGGCTCATTTTGACTTCTACATTTTGAGAAAAATAGGGCTTTGTAGCTGCCATGGGTAGGGTTTTCACCTGAGTATCTTCATTTTGCTATGTCTATGAGCATGATTCCCATGGATATCACATAGAAAAGGAAGGTTAGGCTCTGTCTATTGTAAATATGAATTATATTCTTTGATTTCTTTCATTTTCTAAGGTGAAAATAGCCTTCGAGCCAGAGCCCCTGTATATTTCTGACGCATTATATTGCTCTTTGTATATTTTGTATTTTCTATACCATCTTTGCCAATGTCATTTCCTTCCTCCTTGGTGTCTTAAACTAAGGCCATCCTGGCTGCATTTCTGAGGCTCCTTTGAAGGCACTGTCAAACAAACAGAAGAATCTTTCAGCTTTAGGATAAGGTGAGTTTCTTTTTTGTACCTTATATTGTTTGAATCTCTCATGAAATTCAAAGCCGCAACCATTAAACATTTTTGGAGCTTTAAATGATAATAAAAACCTTCTTTTCTTCATGTTTATGAAACTTGCATTTTGCCTTAAAACCCAAAGTGGGTGCGGGCAAAAAGTTTATTTCACCATTTCTTTCTGATAGACCATGATCATATATATTCATAGTTTAGCATGTGTAAGTAAACTCATGTCATTCCAATAGCACGTGCTCAAAATACTTAATTTCTATATCTGCATCTTGAATGAAACCCCATGTAATAACTTTTTTAGGAAAATACATTTCTTTTTTTGTATGTGATGCTTTTCTGCCTCAGGTATGTTTATTTATGTGTCTATCCTTTTAAGAGGCCGCCACTGGCATAATATATCTCTATGCATCTATAGCTCAAAATTTGAAATAGGTTTCTCTCATTCTAGCTGTGACTGGAGATACACACTTTATTCCATCATTTATTTATGTAACAAAATGGTTCAACCCATAACGAGTGGGCTCTCTATATTTGGCAGTGTATTAAAACCCCATATAGGCTCTAAAAGATAAAAGCATTTCATTACAGATTTACCATCAGAAATAATGAGTTTACTATAGGTCACGGGATCTACTTGATATATCTAAGCATTCCTTCTTTCTTCTACCTGTAGCTTGAAATTTTATCTTGTTCTGGCCGTGACTTCTATGTATATGGGTTCCATCTGGGCATATGAGGGTTTTATTCTGCATGAGCTTGAACTCCACATTTCACCATTTCATTTGTTTGAAGCAACGTAAAATAATGTATTTGATAGGCCATAGTCATTATGGCCGACCCTTCATCGTTTCTGAATATCTATTTTGATTGTATGCTTTCTGTAGCATAAAAATTGAAAATATATGCTTCTCTTTGATAGATGGCACTTGATATTTGCAGTCTACTTCACTATATATGTAATTCATACTCTTTTATTTCTCATGTATATCATTTGAGATATTTTCTCTTACCATAGCATGAAAACAAGATTCATGATGAATACATGCATCTTCTCTATGGTAGCAAAAATATAGTTTGATGTTCATTACAAAATGATATGAATAAAAACCTGACAGAGCATCTCTTTGTGAATGCCTTCAAACATTGCTTCTTGAGACCACACTCTTGTAGATGAATATGAAATATTTGTCATTCCAAATTATCTTTGTTCCACTTCTAGTGATAATGTCTCTTTTACTTCGCTTGGTCTGAGGCAACGTGCTATTGTATGTATCTTGCAATTGATCATGTATCTTAAATGATAGATTTGCAGCATGATATAATATTAAATACTTTCCGTTGAGCTTACTGTAATCATGACAATATATGTGGTCTTTTCATGGTTGTCTATCATGTTGTATTTGGCCTTGAACATGTAGTTTATACTCATACTTTTCTGAAATAGGCCCACTATATGAAAGAGAAATCTGATGGTCTGTATCTCAATTTACCTTGGATATGCATATATTTGATGTCCCAATTGATTCTATCATATTCTTTATACATTTCACTTCTAATTTGGTATATCTTATCAAAGGTAAATGTATATATACACCAGATTAAATTGCTACAGGTCTTTGCTTTACTAGTATGAGTAATATGTAGACACCATCTATAACTGCATCCTAACTGTCAAAGCCATATGCACTATTATATCTTGCAATTATATTTATGGCTGCTCTTGTGCACTCTTCAGTTTGTTCTATCATACATATATCTGATACTCATGCTATCATGTGGATGAAAATACCTACAACTTTCACTTCCTCAGGGGTAGTTGAAGCAATAATGACATCTATCTTTATTCATTAAATGTTGTCCTAGATGAGTTTAATTCATCTTTATGGTTTCATTTCATTTTTTTGTACTGCAATCATGAATATGTCCTGGTGTAGAAACTAATGCATCTAATTGATTTATTCTCCTTCAATTTGTCATTCAATTTAGGCAAAGTGAATAATGATCTCTCCTTTCCATTCCATCCCTTTTAAGATTAAGAGGGGCAGCATGCTAGGCTCAACCCTTGTGGGGGCCTCATTTTACACCACATGTTGATATATCTTCAATTAGCTACATGACTTATCCTATATCTACACATGAAACGATTAGATTAGAAAAAATAATGAACTACAATGATTGTTTCTCTTTCATCTCCTCTTACATGTGAATGATGTTCATCTGATTAGTACATTATAGGCAATGTATTATGCCTCTTCTGATAGGACATAAAGAACTCATAACTGGAGCTCTAACAAAACTTTTCCCAATTTTTTGTAGGCTCTTGTCGAAGATTAGGAACAGAGATAGAAGGCATCCAAGGATATTGAAGACTTTACAAGGCAATTATGGCTATGACTTTCTCTCCCCTATCTTTAGATCCATTGTATTTTTCCTATATTTGCATTTGTTTAGCTATTCCCACAGTGAGCAACCATTAAGTGAATTGTGTTATTGGACAACATGTGTCTAAATTTATTGGGGCTTCTAACAATAGAAAAAACATGCTTCTCAACAATACAATATTTTACCTCGTAGTCATATAGTGCCTAGCTGAAAAATGCCACTGGCTGCTTGAAGCCTTCATCATTTTGCTGACATAACATTGCTGAGATGGTGTTAGTACCTCCAAAACCATATAAAATAAAATATGTCTCATAATTCAGATTAATGAGGGTAGGGGCAGTTGCGAGAGCCTCTTTGATCTACTTAAAGTTTCCTTTTCCTTCCTTAGTCCAAGTGAATGGCATGTTCTTCTTTAGTATGGCAGTGAGAGGTTGTAACAAAGCTACAATGTTTGAATAAATCTTCTCACGAAATCAATTCTATCAAGAAAGCTTTGCAAGCCTTTCTTATGTGCAGGCAGTGGACAATCTAGATTTGTAGACACTCTCTTAGGATCAATGGAAATACCTTGCTTTGGAACAATATGGCCGAGAAGTATACCTTCATGAACTAAAAATATGCACTTTTTGGGGTTCAATGAAACTCAAAACTTTCTGCAACTCTAAAAAATCTGCTTCAAGTGGTGAAAGTGATCATTAGAATCTTTTGAAAAAAATGTTATGTCATCTAAATCTACTAGCACTATTATGTTCATAGGGCCATGGAAGGCCATGTCCATTGCCCTCTAAAAGGTTGCCCCTACATTGGACAAACTAAGTGGCATTTTCCTGTAGGCCATGGTACCCCACTTAGTCATGAATGTAGTTTTATATTGGTCCTCTTCCTTCACCAAGATCTAGTTGTAACCTGAGTAGCCATCTAACAAGGAATATCTATCAAAACTAGGAATAGTTTGCAATATTTGTTCCATTGAAGGAATATGGTAGTGGTCTCTCAATGAGGCCTGATTCAGATCATGGAAATTGACACAAAGTCAAATTTGTTTGTTGTTTTTTTTGACTAGTACCAAGTTGAAGACATAGGATGTATGTTTGATTGGAAATATTATGCTGCTCTCAATCGACTTGTTTAGCTCAACTTTCATTAGACGCTCAAGATTTGGGTTAAGGCGTCTGTGTTTCTGCCTAAGAGGATTTGCATTAGGCTCTAATTCAATGGTATGCTGGGGTAAACCAAGATCAAACCCCCTTAAGTCTTTATATTCCCATGCAAAAACATTAGAAAATTCTTGACATAACTAAACAAAAGACATATGCTCATCTTTGGTACATACCTTTCCCAATTTCAATAGTTTATTCTTTAATATCTCCACTACCTCATAGTGCTCTTGTTTCAATGTCATGCTGCACTTGTCTTTTCTAAATTGATCATCTTAATTAAACACTGACTCTAGTGTCACCAGTCCCTTGGGTAGCTTATTGGATTTCAACTATACAATCTGATCCTCAAATTGCTACTGGTATTTATGTTGATTATCAACTGCAAATTTAGCTTCTACACAAAAAACTTAATATCAATTTATCATTGTCAAATACTTGCCAAGAAACACTATTGTCAGGTACAAAAGGTCTAACAACTACTTTTACATATGGTTGTACCTAAATGTTATGAATCTGATCAGGAGTCTCAAATTAAGATCCCAAAGTAGCAAGCTTATCTGATACTTATTTTGACTTCTAGGAATTGAAAGTAAATTAAAAACATCAAAATTTTCAATTGAGTCCCAAACTCAATGCTTTCACTTTTTGAGCAAGTCATTCTTAGTAACATTCAAATTCCTAACCTAATTAAAAAACAATTCAGAATCACCATAAACATGGATAGAATTGATACCTCTTTTCGAGGCCCACTCTAAACCATGAATCAAGGCCTCATACTTAGCCACATTGTTTGTGCAGCTAAAATTGAACCTCAAGGCTACATAGTGCTTGTTTGCTTCAGGTAAAATCAACATAGTCCCTCCACCAACTCCTATTTTGTTCCTTGATCCATCAAAGTATAGCTTCCAAAGCTGATTTTCTTATTGTTTAGATTAACTTTGGTCCTTAATCAAGTTAGGAATCATTGCATTAGGTTCATGTATCATATAAATGCCTAGTCCTACCTCACCCGTGTGACAGAAATGGTCACTGTCATGGTCTTCAGTTGCCCAATCATCTAGATTTATTTCTTCTATAGGTGCATTGGGATCTAGGTTCATGGGTTCATCCTGCTGCCCATGGGTGATATAGAGGTTAGCATTTATTGGGCTAGGAAAATAGGGCTCAATATGATCCTTTGCAAGTGGTTCAGATTGTATGGTTGCTTTTATACCATATCTTGTTCTAAAAACAAGTGGGACCAATTGAAAGATAAAAACCCACCTAATTTGGCAGTAAACTCTCTAGAAAGGCATAAAGCAAAGCCAGGTGGTAGATCAATGATATAAATGTCCTGATGAATTATGAAATTAGGATAGGTATGCAGTGTAAGTGGAAGATTTCTAATTATCCCTGTAGTATTAGGTGAAGATGCATCTAACTAGATTACTCCTCTTGCAAGGGGCTCATAAACTAATCCTAATGAATCACCTAGACTCTTGGGCATGACTAAACTACTTGCTCTGAAATCTATCATGCAGTTATGAACAAGCTTGTCACCAATAATCAAACTTAGGTAAAATGAGGTGGCTTTACCTCATTAGTTGGTTGTCCACTCTTGATTAGAATAGTCAGGAATTGAATGTTCATCCAATACCTCTTGTAGCAGATTATTTTGGCTAGAAATAGGCAATGCATCCATAACTAACATACTCATTGTAGCTTTCTTAAGATGATCTACTATTTTGAAAGAAATAGGATTTACCTTTTGTTGTCCTCTCATAGCAGTAACATCATTTTACCTTTGTGATGGATGTGATTGTACTTTGGACTAATGTTTTCCTAGTATAGTTTGATCCCTTTGTAGAATTTGCACTTTTTGTTGTGAATTAGGAGCAGCTTGTGACAGAAAAGTCTAAAATTTATCTCTCGCAGGCTTCTATTGTACCACTGCAGCTAGCTGATTAAGATCTGTAGCCCTCTGTTTTGACCTTGTGTTATCTAAAATAGGTGTATTTTGATGATTTTGGCCTTGGGAATAATTTACACAGTAGAAATCAGTACCTTGCTAGTTCATTAAGGCCACATCAACATTATATTAATGAGCTAAAACTTCACCAGAGACACCTTCCAAAATTGCATAACTATTTCACACCATAAGTGTTTGATTTCTTACACCATTTATTCATGCAGCTTGATTATGGGGTTGGTGACCTAGATAACACCAGTCACTATCTTGAACTAAGTTGTTCTAAGTGGGTACAAGCTCCTTCGAGGTGCTGGCAACATTTGGATTGTAAGATTGGAAGGGTCAAGGGTTTTAATTTCTTCTTTGTCCTTGAGGATTAGCTTGGAAAGGTTTCCTATACTGCTGATTGAGCTGATACGAGGCTTGGTAAGGCTTAGGTTCTTGACCAATTTCTTTCTTAATATTAACAAATTCATTGCCAAAGGTCTTGCCATAGACTGAATCATTCCTTTCAACTCTTGGATTTCCTAGAGGTGAGTCGGGGTATGGTTTTGTTGGGTTGTAGGTTGATGGGTTATTGCTGGAATAGGTGGGACAATAGACAAATGAAGCACTGTTATTAGCACAGATTGTTGGATTTCTAGGAAAATAGGTAAGGGAGGCCTTGGGGCTATCTTCCCTACTTAGATATGGTAGTTTTTTCCTCTAACAACAATCTCAAAAGAATTTGGAAGGGTGGTTCCTCCCATAGACTAGATCATTAGAGAAATTTCACTGTTTAAAGCTTTGAGGTAAAACAAAAATGCATGTCTTGGCAGGGCTTTTACCATTGTGGGAATCCTGTCCCAAGTTCTCTAAAATCGGTAATTGAAATATACCATGTGTTTGTGGGGTGCCCTTTAGATGGTGCTTAACTACTCCATTAATGAAAGAAGATTGGATTTGTCTTCAAACTGCTTGTGCAATCTATCTCCTAGTAGATCCCACGATGTTATTGAATTTTTAGCAAGATTTCTGAACCATTGTAAGGCTTTCCCCTTCAATGATGCAGCCAAGAGTCTAATTGCTACATTTTCTTGGGTAAAATTATGTATTAAAGCAAAGAGTTGCCACATCCTGAATGTGCTCACCAGCTATAGTATGATCTTCTCTGGTGAAATATGGTAGTTCTTTAAGGGCTGCAATTGGAATATCATCCGGCTGAGCAAGTTGCTATTGGCTACCTCCGTTAAAGGGGGCAAATGCGTACTGCCTAGCCATTATGGGTATTTGAACTATCAGCACCGAACTTTTGCTCCTTCATGTTGGAGTTGGAGGACTAAGTCTTGAAGGTGTTGATTTTGATGTCCTCACTAAATCAACTATTCTGGTTGATGATCTACCTCTTCTTCTTGGTGGAGATAGTTGTAAATATTCAAATGGATCAGAACTAGATCTGGTTTTCATCAGCTGGTAACACTAATCTACATGCAAGACTAGAAAAGAAATGAGTCGCCAGGTATATTGTAAAAGCCTCCAAAGGCTGAAGTGTTGCTACATATACCGGAACTAGGGATAACTTTAAGGAACCCCCCTAAAAGCACTTATAAAATCTTGGCGAATCCTATCTATGTGCTATAATTTTCCTACAAATCTTTCTTTTTTTTTTTGAAAAAAATAATAATTTTCCTGGTGAATCTATGCACATTTTAGAAATTGCTAAAAGATCCTGTGAATCCTATTGAATAATTTGTAAAAAAAATAATTACAATGGTGAATCCTAGCAAATAATCACTAAAGAAATTAATTAGAATGGTGAATCTTTCCCTTTAAAATTTTGCATAGTTGATCGATGCAGTCCCTCTCTATATATTTTTGTTTTGTGTAATGTTGAAGCAGGGGCCTTAGGGTGGTAGCCACTGGCGAGCTCAAGGACTCGGTCTAACCATAAAAATTTAAATATTTAAAATTCTAACTTAATTGATTAATTATAAATAAACTCTATATTTAACCCATCTCTCTAAGGCAATTTAAAATGATAAACTAATTCTAGAATAATAATAAAAAAATTCATTACACTAGCCCTTAAAAGAGTAAAGGGAATATAATATAATTCCCTTCATATTAGAAAATAATATATATTTAAAACTGCATGGAATAATAAAATTAAAAAAAATAAAATATAAAGAATAAGAATAAATAATTATTTATTTATAAATCTTAGTCAAATACTATCATGATTACATGCACTAATAAAATATAAAAAATGAATAAAGCACAATTTAAAAGCTTAAAACAATAATAAAGCTACAAATGCTCCATTAAAAACTCAAGTTAGCTACATTTTAGGAGCTAAATATGCAACTTCTATTATATTTAAAACTTGCTAAAACAATTACACAAATACTTTTCTTTCTACCTAATCCTTTCATTTTTTCCTAATTGTTTCGTTGTAGAATGATTTTTAAATGCTTTCATTTTTATGTAGAATGATTTTTTAAATGTGAATTTCAAAAACCCATTTCTCACCTCCTCCATTTTGATGGGCTTCTCTATTTCTTTTGTTTATCTCTATTATTGATTTTATTTATTTGCAAACTATTAACATTATTTTTAAATGATTTATTTATTTGAACTGATGTTGGCATTATTTCATGTTGTAGGTAGAATTTTGAGGGGGGAGATTTAAAAGTTTCATATTATTGCATGGCCATGCATGATTCTAGATGGAGGAGAATTTTTTTTAAAAAAACTTTATTTGTACTAGATCTACATAAATGATTTGAATACAAATGGTTTTATTGGCAATAAAGATTTTCTTATCATATAGGATTTTTTAATATTTGTCATACAATTTATGTTTACAGATTTTACATGATTATATCTAAAGAATATATATATAATTAATTTGGTTGATTGCAAGGATTTTATTTTTATTTTTAAAAGCATTTTTAAAAAAAATAAAAAGAAGCATTTTAATTATTTTAAAGAATGTAAAATAAAGAATACATGTTTCTGCATTTTCTCTTAAATTTTTTTTAAGAGATAAAAAAAACATAGATGTTCCTCTTTTAAAAAAAGTTAAAACATAAACACTAAATAACAATATGTTTATCAAACTAAACTAAACACTAAATCAAATTAAAAAAGAGTAAATTTGCACCTTATACTTTGTCTGGGTAGGGAGCCTTTGTGAGATTTGGATCAACAAACTGGTATTAGATTTGGAACTATGTCTGGATTTGAACTTAGGTATCTATGATCAATAACATTATAAATAGGCTCTAGAATTTTCAGCTAGAAGGGATGTTGTAGGCTATGCTACCTATCCGTGATTTGCTACTATGATTGGATATTTCTTTCCACTGATAAGATGGTTTTGTGCCCGGTACCTTAGCTTAGGGTTTATTATGACTTTCATTTTAGTTAGGCAGGAAACAAATTTCAGGCCTCACCAAGCCTTTTAAAATGCACGTGCTTATGACCCCCAGAATTAAATAAGAGCCATGAGATCAAATTCATAATCAATGGTAATAAACAAAAGCCATATTGAAAGTGAAAATAACCCTAAAACTACATAATAATTTATTAGTAAAGGTGAATATTGCCCCAAAATTAATGGTGAGAATATAATATTACTAGCAAATATGATTAAGATGTATAATTATATTATAAACTATTGGCAAATCATATTTAATAACGCATCATTTACATGGCGAAATAATTCAACGTATTTGTTTAAAATAATAATGCTTTGGTGAATTAATTAATACTAATTAATTTTTTATAAAAATAGGATGATTTAGTCCCCTTTGTAGTCTAAACTATTCGCCATTTTTGGAGGCCTCTATTTCAACTATTTGCCAATTGGCAAAGATTTGCCACTAAAAAAATCTGTGACCAGAACATCAGCTATGAGGGTACAAAAGCTTCTCAAAATAAACTTTCAGTGTCCCACCAGGTGTGCCAAAAACTGTTATCAATCAGATATGCACCCTATGCTAAGATTATAGAAGACTTAGCTATCTGTTGACACATGGAAACACTGTGAGGTTGTGGGTGATCTGTATTGAGAGTGAATCTCTAGAGTGAGCTGGTTCTCCTTATGATTTTTCTAATCTAGTTACTTGTCTGAGAAAAGGGATGAGAGAGGTGTATTGAAATAAATAACTGGAATAAATCTCTAAGGTGATGTACCAATACTAAACTCCTATCAAATCTTAAAATCAGAACATTAATCTTCACAAAAATTTGATTCTACCTAATTCATAAATATTTTGCCTAAAGATTCAATTGGAACATGACATGCAACCTGAACCAAGAAAAATAATTGCATAACTATCACAAATCAAGACAAGACAGAGGATAAAGACTTATCAAAGTGCAATATCAAATTAACTTTGTGAAGGTAGAGGTAAAAGTGAAGGAAAACTACTGCTCTATAACTAAAGGAATAATGAGTACATGAACTTGAATACAATAGTCTCAGTGTGAGAGGAAGAGCCTGATATCCTAAACTCTGATCTCTACTCTATTCTACCAAACTACAACTGAAACTGGTGAAAAAGAAGTATCTCTCTGCCATATATCCTGTAGAATGACTCCTCCTAAAAGCTAGAAAAAAGCCCCTAAAAATAGACATAGAAATCCATTTTCATGATCGTCATAAAAGCCAAAAATAAATCCTTCAAATCCTCCAATCTATATATGAAATCTGCCAAAATAATCCTCAAGGTAGACCCCACAAAAAATCTACTTTGTCTGCTTGGAAATCTCAGTTTTATGTCCATATCTAAGTACAAATAAAGCAAATCAAGGAAGGGATATTTGATTTGCTTTATTAGTTTTAACTGCATAAAAATAGTTTTGATTTTAAATCAATTTATAAATTATTGCTTTAAAACAAACTTTACAATGTAGCAATTGTATTCTATACCCTAGTTCGATTTGATTTTGTAAAAAACAATATTGGATTATAATTCTACCAAGTGTATACATTACATATCAGTTGATTTTTGTAAAGAAAATCATAAAAAATATTCTGAGGCACATTATAGTTTTTTGCAAAAAATAAAATGAAAAGGCCTTCAAGGCCCTCCAAAGGGGTCTACAAGACTCTAAGGCATAAGATCTATATGCAAAAGTGGCCTTCTCCTCCAAGGATCAAAGTGGGCTTAAAACATCAAACTTCAAAATGAAATATAAAAGGGCCTAAGGTTTTGATCAACACTCCAAGTTCTGGACTTAGGTATTAGACAATGTAAACATAATACCACGAAGGCATTAGTTGGAGATTCAAAAATGAAATGAATTTGACCAATATACCTTTGAATTAGGGGAAAAGAAGCCCTAAGGACAAAACACATTTGCCCTATTCTTTTGGCCTCATTTTGACTTCTGCATTTTGAGAAAAATGGGGCTTTGTAGCTGCCATGGGTAGGGTATTCACTTGAGAATCTTCATTTTGCTATGTCTTTGAGCATGATTCCCATGGATATCACATAGAAAAGGAAGGTTAGACTCTGTCTATTGTAAATATGAATTATATTCTTTGATTTCTTTCATTTTCTAAGGTGAAAATAGCCTTCAAGCCACAACCCCTGTATATTTCTGACGCATTATATTGCTCTTTGTATATTTTATATTTTCTCTACCATCTGTGCCAGTGTCATTTCCTTCCTCGTTGGTGTCTTAAACTAAGGCCACCCTGGCTACATTTCTGAGGCTCCATCGAAGGCACTGTGAAACAAATAGAAGAATCTTTCGGCTTTATGATAAGGTAAGTTTCTTTTTTGTACCTTCTATTGTTTGAATCTCTCATGAAATTCAAAGCCGCAACCATTAAACATTTTCTGAGCTTTAAATGATAACAAAAACCTTCTTTTCTTCATGTTTATGAAACTTGCATTTTCCCTTAAAACCCTAAGTGGGTTTGGGCAAAAAGTTTATTTCACCATTTCTTTCTGATAGACCACGACCATATATATATATGCATAGTTTAGCATGTGTAAGTAAACTCATGTCATTCGAACAGGGCATGTTCAAAATACTTAATTTCTATGTTTGCATCTTGAATGAAACCCCATGTAATAACTTTTTTAGGAAAATACATTTCTTTTTTTGTATGTGATGCTTTTCTGCCTTAGGTATGTTTATTTATGTGTCTATCCTTTTAAGAGGCCGCAACTAGCATAATATATGTCTATGCATCTGTAACTCAAAATTTAAAATAGGTTTCTCTCATTCTAGCTGTGACTGGAGATACACACTTTATTCCATCATTTATTTATGTAACAAAATGGTTCAACCCATAATGAGGGGGCTCTCTATATTTGCCAGTGTATAAAAACCTCATATAGGCTCTAAAAGATAAAAGCATTTTATTACAGATTTACCATCAGAAATAATGAGTTTACTACAGGCTGCGGGCTCTACTTGAGATATCTAAGCATTCCTTCTTTCTTCTACCTGTAGCTTGAAATTTTACCTTGTTCTGGCTGTGACTTCCATGTATATGGGTTCCATCTAGGCATATGAGAGTTTTATTCTGTATGAGCTTGAACTCCACATTTCACCATTTCATTTGTTTGAAGCAACGTAAAATATTGTATTTGACAGGCTGCAGTCATTATGGCCAACCCTTCATCATTTCTAAATATCTATTTTGATTGTATGCTTCTTGTAGCATAAAAATGGAAAATATATGCTTCTCTTTGATAGATGGCACTTGATATTTGCAGTCTACTTCACTGTATCTGTAATTCATACTCTTTTATTTCTTTTTTATATCATTTGAGATGTTTTCTCTTACCGTAGCATGAAAATGAGATTCATGATGAATACATGCATCTTCTCTACTGTAGCAAAAATATAGTTTGATGTTCATTACAAAATGATATGATTAAAAACCTGATAGAGCATCTCTTTGTGAATGCCTTCAAACATTACTTCTTGATACCACACTCATGTAGATGAATATGAAATATTTTGTGTTCAAAATTGTCTCTATTCGACTTCCAGTGATAATGTCTCTTTTACTTCACTTGGTCTGAGGCAACATGCTTCTGTATGTATATTGCAATTGATCATGTATCTTAAATTACAGATTGGTAGCATGACATAATATCAAATACTTTTAGTTGAGCTTACTATAATCATGACAACATATGTGGTCTTTTGATGGTTGTCTGCCATGTTGTATTTGGCCTCGAACATGCAGTTTATAGTCATACGTTTCTAAAACAAGCCCACTATATGAAAGAGAAATCTGATGGTTTGTATCTATTCGATGTCCCAATTGATTCTATCATATTCTTTACATATTTGACTTCTAATTTGGTATATCATATCAAAGGTAAATATATATACACACAAGATTAAATTACTACAACTCTTTGCTTTTCTATTATGAGTAATATGCAGATACCATCTATAACTGCATCCTAACTATAAAAACCATATGCACTATTATATCTTGCAATTATATTTATGGATGCCCTTGTGCACTCTTCAGTTTGTTCCATCATACATATATCTTATTCTCATGCTATCATGTGGCTAACACAATCATAAGTCATTGAAAGATGTTATCCATTAGCAATTATTTGACATATAAATGTTTGAAATGTACTTGATGTCCTGAATGCCTTGGCTACATACAAATACCATAAAAGATACATAGATGAAAATACTTGTGACTTTCACTTCCTTAGGGGCAGTTGAAGCAATAATGGCAGGTGTCTTCATGCATTAAATGTTGTCCTAGATGAGTTCAGTTCATCTTTATGGTTTCATTTCAATTTTTTGAAGATCAATCATGAATATGTCATGTTCTAGAAAACAAGGCATCTGATTGATTTATACTCCTTTAGTTTGTCATTCAATTTAGGCAAATTGAATAATGATCTCTCCTTTCCATTCCATCCCTTTTTAGATTAAGGGGGGCAGCATGTTGGGCTCAACCCTTGTGGGAGCCTCATTTCACACCACATGCTGATATGTCTTCAATCAGCTACATGACTTATCCTATCCCTGCACATGAAACAAATAGATTAGATAAAACAATGAAGTTTAATGATTATTTCTCTTCCAGGTCCTCTTGCATGTGAATAATGTTCATCTGATCAGTGCATTATAGGCAATGTATTATGACTCTTCTGATAGGAGACAAAGAACTCATAACTAGAGCTCTAACATGAATTTTCCCAATTTTTTGTAGGCTCTTGTCAAAGATCAAGAGTAGAGACAGAAGGCATCCTCAGAGATTGAAGACTTTGCACGGTAATGATAGTTATGACTTTCTCTCCCCTATCTTTAGATGCATAGTATATTTCCTATATTTGCATTTGTTTAGCTATTCCCATGGCTTGTGTGGGACACTAATCTATCATTATTTCTGTCAACCAATGTCTATTTGTTTTATGTACTTCATTTGTAAAATGGATAAACATTGTAGTGAAATGAAATAATGATCTCTTGTGCACCTTTCTGTAAATGAATAATAATATGAAACTCTTCCCTTTTGTTGAACAACTGAACTGCAATATCACTAAAACACAATCAACTAT
The DNA here is from genome assembly GCA_027924645.1 of Cunninghamia lanceolata. NCBI lineage: Eukaryota > Viridiplantae > Streptophyta > Pinopsida > Cupressales > Cupressaceae > Cunninghamia > Cunninghamia lanceolata. Next base: position 4,454,934 of record BSBN01000892.1, read on the forward strand.
GCAAATAACTTATAATAGAAGAATGTTAACCTTCACTCTAAAAATGAATTTGATGTACCAGGTCTACTAATTTGAGCTGTAAGTGAAAAATGGTAGCAGTATTTGGGACCCAAAATTGTTGGTATGGAGATGTACAATTTGAATTTTGGTTGGGTGGAGGGGAGTAGCCATAAATCCCATAAAATCTTGACAAGCATCAAAATGCAAAATAATCATAGAAAATATCTAAACATAGCAAAACAAGTCTATAACCAGAGAAAACTAAACACATACCAAGAACAATCGCCAGGTATTGAAATGTTTCTAAAAACATGTTAAATAAAGAATACCACCTGTTGGGTCTCAAAAATGTAGGCTGTGGATTCTAAGGGGATGCCAAGCCCTATGGTCAAATCTACAACATTTTTGAGCCAATGACTAGAGTTTGACCTTAACGATCAACTTCTCCCTGCGCTTTAGGTCCTGCTACAACCTAGGCAGGTGAACCTTTGATTATCAAAGTAGGTTGTATGATTAAATCTATGTTGGTTTGCTGTTAGTTTATCCAATTACAATGGCATGCTTATAAATTAGATAAGATATTGTAAACTAAATTCTAAAGAAAGAAAATGACTTAATCTAAATTCTAACAGAAATAAATAACAAATAACATGAAATGAATCTAAACTATAACAATAAAACAATGTAAAGATTTTAATTATAAGATGAATCAATAGTTAGATTGGTGCTTTGTCCATTTGGGCAACAGAGTCAGGATGTCAGAAACAAATAAATTGTATTAGGTAATAACTTGATCTGATTGGCACATATAACTATTTGCAACTTGTACAAACGTGCAAGGAAGAAACTATTAACTGATTCTTAATAATCCAAAGGACATAATTGATGTAAATACAAAATATTAAAAGGATTTTAATCTTCCCAGGAAGAACCAATTTAACTTTGCAACATAATAAATTAGATCAACTCTGGAGACAAATTAATAACCCTAATCAATTAATCATACTTAATAATCCATTCAACATTCTAAGACTACTATAATTGATGAGAAAGGATTTAATTCTTCTTGAGAAACCAATCAAATCAACTATACTGAATTAGCAAATGTAAGCAGACAATTTAAACATATCCTTAACACATTCAAATTGAATAATCAGAAAATGAATGACATGGAGATAATTAAATTGATTGAATTAAAAAACAACAAACAGATGATACTGTCACAGTGTATTTCGAATCTGAATCCTCAACTGCTGCCTCAGAATATACCATGCACCATAGTCTTTCTCAGAACAAAATTGCATAGAAGGATCAAATTTGCATCAGATTCTAATCCTAAAAATGCTTCCATTTGTCTTTGTGTCTAATCTAATTCTAACCTAATTCTAACCTAATTCTAACTCCCCATTTCTAGGTCCTGGGATCTCTATTTAAAGAGATACAACAAGGCTTAGACCCATTAAATTCATTTTGTAGTTTAAACAACTGATATAACGGACATATGGTTTCAATTGATAAGAAAATAATTAATCATCTGGCTGCATTCTTTCATCTCCAGCTTGAAACATTTTGTCTTCCATTAATTTGATCCTCTTCTTGAAATCACATTACTATATTAATCATAATCCTGCAAAAACAAATCAAATCATTTATTAGATAAATCATATATAAACATATAATTTGCATTGAGGTGAGCCTTAGGACCTGTGGCATGCGGTATAGTTTCCTTACTTCCATATATTTTATCATTGACGTGTATTTAGGGTTTTCTGTCATCGATTATCACTTTATCATACCCAAATGTTTTAATAATAAATTTCTTCAACATCCTATTTAGGGCTGCAATACTTTAAAAAAGGACTTTGGAATGACTATTCAATTCGTTATGGGAAAAATAAAACATTTAATTGGTTGCTTTTGCTAGAGTAAATATTTTGAATTAATCTTCGTTATTTTTTATGATAAAATATTTTAATCCCATGCCTTATTAGCCTTTCTTCATGTATTTATAATTACCCACATATTTTTTCACTTACGTTGGACACAAATATTTATTTGGGTAAATATAATTACCCTTTCTACGTTCACTCAATGAAAATGTCCCTGACCATTTGCATATTACTTCCTCAAAATATTTTTCAGGTAAAATAATTACCTATGTAGTGAATTCCCTGAAAAGTATTTTATCTCCATCCTTATAACCCTTGGTAAAATATTCTGATGAAAAATATTTAAATTAATCTGAAGATGATTGAAATAAATGTTTACCTTTTGTTTTCTTGTAAAATCCCTGATATATCCTTCTATGAGTATATTTACCCTAGTTTATGCTACATATTTGTTTGATATTTTACATGTTTCAATTACACTTGTTCACCTTTTGTTTTCCTAGAACATGATTATATTGTTGTCCTGGCTTCAGTGAAGGCATGTATGTTTCTGGTTTTTTTTTGAAATTTTAGTTTTGTAGGGTTTCCTCTATTTAAGTACTCCAGTACAAGATATAAGATTTCTTGACATGTGAACGAATAGAAATGGCAAACCATGAAAGGATTACGAATAGATATTGAAAATGTCATGCTTAGGTAAAATACTTTCCATACTCATCCATCATTGATTTGTGCATTAGCTATAAGCAATATCAACGAATTCATTTATTTTTTGTGCAATTCTTTTTCTTTCAACAGCCTGTCTGATAAATCTATTTTGTATATCTCTTACGATCATTGCATTCCATTTAAAGACATCCCTTTGAGGTATTCTGTCTATTAGCTCACGGTTACTTTGTCTATATTTCCTCACTTTGCATTCATGTGTTCTAGAGCATTTGTAACTATAACATCTGATAGAAATCTTAATTTTCTCTTAGGTTTTGATGGATACCCATACTCTATTTGAGAGCTCCTAGTTCAGTTCGTAGGCAGGAGGATGATGGCAATTGTTGTTGCATTTGGCTCTACACAGGCTGATTATATTTGCCTGAACGTTTCAAAGCCTTTTCAACAAATGCATATTTTGCACTTCCTACAATGACCAGAATGATGTTTCTTGGAAATCCTCTATGCAACAGGGGTGTGGCTTAGTGATTTTCTTACGTGTACTAGAGGGTATGAAACTAAAATCTCTGGCAAAAATAGATCATACTTTTGTTATACTATGAAAGAAGACTGAACATGTGCCCAAAACTCCCATTTATAGCATACTTTTGAAGATCAGATCTTTGAATACAGCTTTACCTTCTCCCAAAAGTATTTTACACATGGCACTCTCCAAACTCAAATTTACAACTTTAGTCCTTTCCAGGCTCTCTACGATATTATTTGCCTTTTCAATCAATTTTGGATGTTTGTGTGAGAAACCCACTGCAATATGGTGCTAATAATGCCTTGTAGAAACAATTGAAATCTATAACAGTCCATTGTTGTTGAGCTTCTGATGAACTATAATTCTTTCAAATACTAGCAAGCGTGTCCCAAAGAAGCAAACCAACAATTTTTACTTACCACAATTTATCCATTACTTGACTAAGGAAAGTCCGCCAATCTGTAACTACACATGACATTTCAGCTTCCAAATTGCATAAAATCAGAAAGCTCTGCAAAATGCAAGTGTTCTTTCCAAACAAGACAAAAGAAATGCACTCGTCTGTTGTTAATTCCAAGAATAACTCGTCCTGGCAATAACCCAATGGGATCCTCCAATTTTCTCACACTATAAAATACAAAATTTCCATAGGGCAATGCAAGAAGAATCCACAGCGCTTGCTCCCTTGCTTCATCTTGGTAGATATATAAACATTGCTGCTAATATTTTCTAGAAATTATCAAAGTTAACAACAAGAGTGGAAAAGAGAATGTTAGACCAAGTGGCTATGGGCCCAGTGTTTAATTAGGTTGCTCTCAGATAGCCTATCAGGTTTTCGCTCTTGCCAAGTGTAGATTAAAGTCAATGAAAATTTGTCCAACAAAGAAAAAATTAACAAGAAGAAAAAACTTTAATAGCTTAAGAATATCAGCAACCCTAATCTAAAGCAATCTTCTTACCAGCATAAGGCAACTAGCCCTGAGATCATATGATGCCTTGGGAAAAAGGAATCTATGGTTTGTACATCTAGAATGATCTATGAAGTCATGGCGTGAAATTTTAAATCAATACAAGCAAACAAAGCTTGGAGAATTTGTTCTAGATGTCTTTAGAAACAATCTCTGTAATAAGTAAAATGCTCGGTTGATCTGACAAACCATTCCATAGTGCACATTTAAGGGTTTCAATAATAGTATATGATTTTTAGGAACTCTCCGATCCACACATTTTGACTGCCCTGATGTACTGGCAACAACAATGTCATCTTCTTTAGGCATACCAACAAACTCTATAGAGCTGCAAGCTTCCCTTAAGCCCTCATCATCACCCTATTGGTGAAAAATAGAATCTATCTACCCACATTCAAGTCCAACTCCAATTGCCACAGGTTGTGACATATATTAACTTGCCATATATCTAAGAGAATCTTCGGATGCTCAGTGTTGTGCTTCCTTCTTGGCTCTACCTGCACCTGTGCCCACTTTTTCTCCACTAAACAAGACCTCAATAGTAAATTGGAGCTCCATCTTCTTATCCAAAAGTGAATTGAATTCCACCTTTGTTGTACATTTCATTGCAATTTCTTGTAAAATAGCCACAGCATTTGAAGCACTGAGTATGTTGCCTCCTCCAGGGTTGCAATTAGTTGGCACTTTGTTCATGGAAGATTCTTCATCTTCTGAATGGGAAAATGAATCTGGAATCATATGATTATTTTTTTACTATGTCATCTCCAAAATAACCCTCATTAGGAAGTCACCTTTTAGGCTCACCTAAACACCTATCAATTTTAGGAGAATTCTCCACACAAGCAGCAAATATAGAGCGCTAGTATCACCAGACATGCAGAAGAATTGGTGAACGGGCATATTGAATTTGCAAGGGTTGGTAGCGCCACTTCACACATCCAAGAATCTCTATCACTAAACATTATTTAAGGATTAGCATATCATTTCATAGCTGGACGGGTCCATATTCTGTCCAGGCCTGCAAAAGGAGCGTCCAGATCAGCATAGAGAAACCCCAGCCCCGTCAAAATCCTTGTCCAGTGGTGCAACTAAATTCTGAACTGAGGTTATAGGTTAGCACAAGGGTTATTATGTAAAAATTATACTCATTGGTACTTAGCAGACCTATCTTAGCCTACACTTATTGTATTTGAATTTCTCAAACTGTGAATTGGTTGGATCAGTTAATTATTTATTTGTTTAATAGATTTGGAGTGTGGTTATATTGTTGTCCTATCTTGGGTGAAAACATATGTGTTTCTGTGACAGTCCCCACCCATTCAACAAGTTTCCATATGGGGCCAAGATCAGGCACATGGTTTTAGATCTAAAGACATTATTTTTTTCACTTTTTTAGCGTTGTCATTTGCAATGTTGCATGAGCAGCAAGGGTACCAAGCACAGAGAGCTTAGAGGGAGATGATGTACTAGAATTTTGTACATATACTACAAATCTCTATAAATCCTTCTTCAGACTATGGAGAAAACTAGTTGAATCAATAATTTGATAGTTTAGAAATTTCTCTGAATCAAGTAAATTCATTGATAAAAATATTCACTAAATATTGTCTCTACCAACTTGGGATACTCAAAGGGAGGCTTTGGAGAGTGAGTATATAAAGCCAGGGAATCTAATGCACAAAACTTAACATATGGCTCCAAAATCATTTGTTAAGTGCTTAAGTAGCCTCTCTCTCTCATGTCTTAATTCCAGGTCACCTCTTGAAACTCTAAAAATTACTTCCAGTAGATCCAATGCTAGACCAAGTTGAACTTTATATGAAACTTAAATATCTAGCCAATGTATGGCTTCTCTTGCACTCAAGCCCTCATCTTGTCAAATACCTATCATCATGGATTGAGTTATGGAGATATGTAAGCCACTAATGGAATCTCTTCATACAATGCCATTGCTGACCCAAGGTAAAGCAACCCAAGCATGCCAAATGGCAAGCTGCAGAATTAATGATAAGGGAATATTCAAAAAGAGGAAATGTGCCCCGTGAAAACACATAAGGCACACAATGAACTGTCAAGATCTTCATAAGAATAGGTGTTAAAATTTCTCGAAGAACCCATAGACCATGGAAATGAGAAAATCCATCTGCCATGCTTCTATATGTGGTCCAGTTTCCACCAGTAATAGTTACTAGACTGCTAATGTCTGCAGACACTATATTATCTCTAGAAATGCTGGCACTGTTATTAGATGAGGGATTCGATGCAAATGGACGAATCTCACTTCAAGCCGGGAGCACATCTGAGCTGCGTACCTTAACATTCAAGTAATCACCGATGGCACTTTAAAAAATTTTGAAAGAATTTACTGGAAATTTTTAGTTCCAACATAGGCTCCGTCTGGGGATGTATGACCCTTGTGGGCATAGCAAGATCCCAGATTTCTAGAGGAGCATACTAGTGCCTTATTCATTGGGCGACAGAGTCTATTTTTTGCCCCAAAACTGATACAGTCAAAAGACCATATCAGAAAAGAAAATCCATGTCTTTCCCCTATCATATACTTTGTTTTCATCACGCTGTAATGAAACAAATCTAATCATATTACTAAGATTTGCATGATTGAACATATCCATATTTTTTAACAATGGTTCATTTATGTTGCTATATTCTTCATGATTATGCATCTAAAAATCATACACAATCTGAGAACTCCCAACTGATAGGTCAAACCCATTTTTATCATGATATTTTAAGTAACAATATTCACTATCATCCCCCAAACAATAATTCTCTATATGAACTGAAAAACAGGCAAAATCAGACTGCATTTGATATTCACTTTTTTCAATGTTAGCATCATCTAATGGTATTATATCAGATTCAAAGTCATCACCACTACCTTCAGCACTATATGTATTTTCCTCATACAACTGTGATACCCAGACTTCATAATTACAAGGTTTGATAGAACTTGTCTCTAGATAATCATTGCTATTAAACTCATAATCACTAGATGTTTCTACCTCAACTGAATATGATCTCGATGTTATCCTTTCATGCCAATCGTATGGTTTACTATCATGCAAAGTATCCTCACTGTCAAAGCATATGTATGATGGACATGAAACTTTCAAATCACCCCCATGTGCATATTTTTGATATTCTATGGTGAGTAACTATGAGATTTGATCACTGTCAAGTGAATATGCCTCTTCATCCATCATGTTTCCAACATTTTCTTCATCTCTTTCAACATTACCACAATGCTCAAGATCATTAAAATCGAATACACCTATTTTGTCAGCATGTTTACAAGATGACACGTCACTTTGGTTATCTGAAGGCACTTCATCCCTCTCATAATTTAGATCTGAATGCACATGAAATTCTTGTTCAGGAATATTTTGGCAAAGTATCACCTCATCTTCTTTTACTATGTTATCATACAATGGATTTGAACAAACTTGAAAATTATCCTCAGACATGTATATTTCCTCCTCATTGTCATCTTGTCCTAATTGTAAATACTCATTCCCCTCTTCTTCCCAACACTGTTCATTATTTTCCTCTTCCTCCCAACACTGCTGATCCATATATGGCGGTGGGTGGGTGGGTAAAAACTCTGTCTTATATAAAGACTGATAGTAAGCATTGCGATGCAACATATATTGCTGGTATTGTGAGGTATAGTGTTGTCCTAGTGGTGAATAGTATTAAGGAATGTTACTTGCATTTATAAGCTGGGGCTCTTGTGGTGGCTTATTATACTAGATAGGGTTATGGTATGGATCATGAGGTATTCTTGGAGTATATCGAGTGTATGTGTTCTAAGAGGGTGCATGTGAATTGACATCACCACTCTGTTTACATGGAGGGATAGGTTTTGGTGGTTCCAGTACCTGGAGACCCAATTGTGCCAGCTGTCTATCCAATCCTACTATTTGTCTATCTAGTTCTTTGCTTCTTTGTAACATCTGTGATCTCTTAAGCCGTTGTTCTAGCCATTCTAAACACTCTTCAATCTCCTAATCGGTCATGTTATCATAGTCAACAGCAAGGCGGTCAATAAACTTCTCATCATGTGGGCTATTATAGTCATTATTTTCATTTGTATACCCATCATTGAATGGTTCTCCTTCATGTCTCCTTGGTTCACAGAATGCATCTAAAGGGGGTATGTTATATTTTTCCATGTTTCATCAATTTTATTTTCGGAGTCGCCACCTCTTGTGAGAAGAGGAAAATTAAAATACTTTTCTTCCCAGTGAAGTCTTTAAATTAAAACTTAAGATTGACTCTATGACAAATGGTTTTAGATTTTCAGGGAAACATCCCCAGTAGAGTCGCCAATTTGTTGGGTCTCAAAAATGCAGGTTGTGGATTCTAAGGGGATGCCAAGCCCTATGGTCAAATCTACAACATTTTTGAGCCAATGACTAGAGTTTGACCTTAACGATCAACTTCTCCCTGCGCTTTAGGTCCTGCTACAACCTAGGCGGGTGAACCTTTGATTATCAAAGCAGGTTGTATGATTAAATCTATGTTGGTTTGCTGCTAGTTTATCCAATTACAATGGCATGCTTGTAAATCAGATAAGATATTGTAAACTAAATTCTAAAGAAAGCAAATGATTTAATCTAAATTCTAACAAAAATAAATAACAAATAACATGAAATGAATCTAAACTATAACAATAAAACAATGTAAAGATTTTAATTATAAGATGAATCAATAGTTAGACTGGTGCTTTGTCCATTTGGGCAATGGAGTCAGGATGTCAAAAACAAATAAATTGTATCAGGTAATAACTCGATCTGATTGGCACATATAACTGTTTGCAACTTGTACAAACGTGCAAGGAAGAAATTATTAACTCATTCTTAATAATCCAAAGGACATAATTGAATTAAATGCAAAATATTAAAAGGATTTTAATCTTCCCGGGAAGAGCCAATTTAACTTTGCAACATAATAAATTAGATCAACTCTGGAGACAAATTAATAACCCTAATCAATTAATCATACTTAATAATCCATTCAACATTCTAAGACTACTATAATTGATGAGAAAGGATTTAATTCTTCTTGAGAAACCAATCAAATCAACTATACTGAATTAGCAAATGTAAGCAGACAATTTGAACATATCCTTAACACATTCAAATTGAATAATCAGAAAATGAATGACATTGAGATAATTAAATTGATTGAATTAAAAAACAACAAATAGATGATACCATCATAGTGTATTTCAAATTTGAATCCTCAACTGCTGCCTCAGAATAGACCACGCACCATAGTCTTTCTCAGAATGAAATTGCACAGAAGGATCAAATTTGCATCAGATTCTAATCCTAAAAATGCTTCCATTTGTCTTTGTGTCTAATCTAATTCTAACCTAATTTAACTCCCCATTTCTGGGTCTAGGGATCTCTATTTAAAGAGGTGCAACAAGCGTCAAACCCGTTACATTCATTTTGCAGTTTAAATAACTGATATAACAGACATATGGTTTCAATTGATAAGAAAATAATTAATCATCCAGTTGTATTCTTTCATCTTCAGCTTGAAACATTTTGTCTTGCATTAATTTGATCCTCTTCTTGAAATCACTTTACTATATTAATCATAATCCTGCAAAAACAAATCAAATCATTTATTAGATAAATCATATATAAACATATAATTTGCATTGAGGTGAGCCTTAGGACCTATGGCGTGCGGTATAGTTTCCTTACTTCTGTATATTTTATCATTGACGTGTATTTAGGCTTTTCTATCATCGATTATCACTTTATCATACCCAAATGTTTTAATAATAAATTTCTTCAACATCCTGTTTAGGGCTGCAATACTTTAAAAAAGGACTTTGGAATGACTATTCAATTTGTTATGGGAAAAATAATACATTTAATTGGTTGCTTTTGCCAGAGTAAATATTTTAAATTAATCTTCGTTATTTTTTATGATAAAATATTTTAATCCCATGCCTTATTAGCCTTTCTTCATGTCTTTATAATTACCCACATATTTTTTCACTTACGTTGGACAAAAATATTTATTTGGGTAAATATAATTACCCTTTCTACGTTCGCTCGATGAAAATGTCCCTGACCATTTGCATATTACTTCCTCAAAATATTTTTCAGGTAAAATAATTACCTATGTAGCGAATTCCTTGAAAAGTATTTTTATCTCCATCCTTATAACCCTTGGTAAAATATTCTGATGAAAAATATTTAAATTAATCTGAAGATGATTGAAATAAATGTTTACCTTTTGTTTTCTTGTAAAATCCCTGATATATCCTTCTATGAGTATATTTACCCTAGTTTATGCTACATATTTGTTTGATATTTTACACCTTTCAATTACACTTGTTCACCTTTTGTTTTCCTAGAACGTGATTATATTGTTGTCCTGGCTTCGGTGAAGGCATGTGTGTTTCTGTTTTTTTTTTTGAAATTTTAGTTTTGTAGGGTTTCCTCTATTTAAGTACTCCATTACAAGATACAAGATTTCTTGACATGTGAACGAATAGAAATGGCAAACCACGAAAGGATTACGAATAGATATTGAAAATGTCATGCTCAGGTAAAATACTTTCGATACTCATCCATTATTGATTTGTGCATTAGCTATAAGCAATATCAACGAATTCATTTATTTTTTGTGCAATTCTTTTTCTTTTAACAGCCTGTCTGACAAATCTATTTTGTATATCTCTTGCGATCATTGCATTCCATTTAAAGACATCCCTTTGAGGTATTCTATCTATTAGCTCATGGTTACTTTGTCTATATTTCCTCACTTTGCATTCATGTGTTCTAGAGCATTTGTAACTATAACATTTGACAGAAATCTTAATTTTCTCTTAGGTTTTGATGAATACCCATACTCTATTTGAGAGCTCCCAGTTCAGTTCGTAGGAAGGAGGTTGATGGCAATTGTTGTTGCATTTGTCTCTACACAGGTAGATTATAATTGCCTGAACGTTTCAGAGCCTTTTCAATAAATGCATATTGTGCACTTCCTACAATGACCAGAATGATGTTTCTTGGAAATCCTCTATGCAACAGGGGTGTGGCTTAGTTATTTTCTTACATGTACTGGAGGGTATGAAACTAAAATCTCTGGTAAAAATAGACCATACTTTCTTTATACTATGATAGAAGACTGAACATGTGCCCAAAACTCCCATTTATAGCGAACTTTTGAAGATCAAATCTTTGAATACAACTTTACCTTCTCCTAAGAGTATTTTACACATAGCACTCTCCAAACTCAAATTTACAACTTCAGTCCTTTCTAGGCTCTCTACGATATTATTTGCCTTTTCAATCAGTTCTGGATGTTTGTGTGAGAAACCCACTGCAATATGGTGCTAATAATGCCTTGTAGAAACAATTGAAATCTATAACAATCCGTTGTTGTTTAGCTTCTGAAGAACTATAATTCTTTCAAATAGTAGCAAGCGTGTCCCAAAGAAGCAAACCAACAATTTTTACTTAACACAATTTATTCATTACCTGACTAAGGAAAGTCTGCCAATCTATAACTACACATGACATTTTAGCTTCCAAATTGCATAATATCACGAAGCTCTGCAAAATGCAAGTGTTCTTTCTAAACAAGACAAAAGAAATGCACCTGTCTGTTGTTGATTCCAAGAATAACTCGTCTTGGCAATAACCCTATGGGATCCTCCAATTTTCTCACACTATAAAATACAAAATTTCTATAGGGCGAGGCATGAAGAATCCGCAGGGCTTGCTCCCTTGCTTCATCTTCATAGATATATAAACATTGCTGCTAATATTTTCTAGAAATTATCAAAGTTAACAACAAGAGTGGAAAAGAGAATGTTAGACCAAGTGGCTATGGGCCCAGTGTTTAATTAGGTTGCTCTCAGACAGCCTATCAGGTTTTCGCTCTTGCCAAGTGTAGATTAAAGTCAATGAAAATTCGTCCAACAAAGACGAAATTAACAAGAAGAAAAAACTTTAATAGCTTAAGAATATCATCAACCCTAATCTAAAGCAATCTTCTTACCAGCATAAGGCAACTAGCTTTAAGATCATATGATGCCTTGGGAAAAAGGAATCTATGGTTTGTGCACCTAGAATGATCTATGAAGTCATGGTGTGAAATTTTAAATCAATACATGCAAACAAAGCTTGGAGAATTTATTCTAGATGTCTTTAGAAACAATCTCTGTAATAAGTAATATGCTTGGTTGATCTGATAGACCATCCCATAGTGCACATTTAATGGTTTCAACAGCAGTATATGATTTTTAGGAACTCTCTGATCCACACATTTTGACTGCCCTTATGTACTGGCAACCACAATGTCATCTTCTTTAGGCATACCAACAAACTCTATAGAGCTGCAAGCTTCCCCTAAGCCCTCATCATCACCCCATTGGTGAAAACTAGAATCTATCTGCCCACGTTCAAGTCCAACTCCAACTGCCATAGGTTGTGACACATATTGACTTGCCATATATCTAAGAGAATCTTCAGATGCTCAGTGTTGTGCTTCCTTCTTCATTCTACCTACACCTGTGCCCACTTTTTCTCCACTAAACAAGACCTTAACAGTAAATTGGAGCTCCATCATCTTATCCAAAAGTGAATTGAATTCCACCTTTGTTGCACATTTCATTGCAATTTCTTGTAAAACAGCCACAGCATTTGAAGCATTGAGTATGTTGCCTCCTCCAGGGTTACAATTAGTTGGCACTTTGTTCATGGAAGATTCTTCATCTTCTGAATGGGAAAATGAATCTAGAATCATATGATTATTTTTTTACTCTGTCATCTCCAAATAACCCTCATCAGGAAGTTGCCTTTTAGGCTCACCTAAACACCTATCAATTTTAGGAGAATTCTCCACACAAGCAGCAAATATAGAGTGCTGGTATCACCAAGCACGCGGAAGAATTGGTGAACAGGCATATTGAATTTGCAAGGGTTGGTAGCGCCGCTTCACACATCCAAGAATCGCTATCACTGAACATTATTTAAGGATTAGCATATCATTTCATAGCTGGATGGGTACATATTCTGCCCAGGCCTGCAAAAGGAGCATCCAGATCAGCATAGAGAAACCCCAGCCCTGTCAAAATCCTTGTCCAGTGGTGCAACTAAATTCTGAGCTAAGGTTATAGGTTAGGACAAGGGTTATTATGCGAAAATTATACTCATTGGTACTTAGCAGACCTATCTCATCCTGCACTTATTGTATTTGAATTTCTCAAACTGTGAATTGGTTGGATCAGTTAATAATTTATTTGTTTAATAGATTTGGAGTACAGTTATATTGTTGACCTATCTTGGGTGAAAACATATGTGTTTCTGTGACAGTCCCCACCCATTCAACAAGTTTCCATATGGGGCCAAGATCAGGCACATGGTTTTAGATCTGAAGACATTATTTTTTTCACTTTTTTAGTGTTGTCATTTGCAATGTTGCATGAGCAGCAAGGGTACCAAGCACAGAGAGCTTAGAGGGAGATGATGTACTGGAATTTTATACATATACTACAAATCTCTATAAATCCTTCTTCAGACTATGGAGAAAACTAGCTGAATCAATAATTTGATAGTTTAGAAATTTCTCTGAATCAAGTAAATTCATTGATAAAAATATTCACTAAATATTGTCTCTACCAACTTGGGATACTCAAAGAGAGGCTTTGGAGAGTGAGTATATAAAGCCAGGGAATCTAATGCACAAAACTTAACATATGGCTCCAAAATCATTTGTTAAGTGCTTAAGTAGCCTCTCTCTCATGTCTAAATTCCAGGTCACCTCTTGAAATTCTAAAAATTGCTTCCAGTAGATCCAATGGTAGACCAAGTTGAACTTTATATGAAACTTAAATATCTAGCCAATGTGTGGCTTCTCTTGCACTCAAGATCTCATCTTGTCAAATACCTATCATCATGGATTGAGTTATGGAGATATGCAAACCACTGATGGAATCTCTTCATACAATGCCATTGCTGACCCAAGGTAAAGCAACCCAAGCATGCAAAATGGCAAGCTGCAGAATTAATGATAAGGGAATATTCAAAAAGAGGAAACGTGCCCCATGAAAACACATATGGCACACAATGAACTATCAAGATCTTCATAAGAATAGGTGTTAAAATTTCTCGAAGAACCCATAGACCATGGAAATGAGAAAATCCATCTGCCATGCTTCTATATGTGGTCCAGTTTCCACCAGTAATAGTTACTAGACCACTAATGTCTACAGACACTATATTATCTCTAGAAATGCTAGCACTGTTATTAGCTGAGGGATTCGATGCAAATGGATGAATCCCACTTCAAGCCGGGAGCACATCTGAGTGGCATACCTTAACATTCAAGTAATCACTGATGGCACTTTAAAAATTTTTGAAAGAATTTACTAGAAATTTTTATTTCCAACACCACTAAAATCCTAATTCTTTGGATCTCTTTAAGTACTTGAACTAGCTATACTAGCATATGTGATCAATAGAGTCACCATGGTGTTGGAGAGATTACCCTGAATGACTAGATGCATTAAGAGTACACCAGAGCTCTTGAATGGATGATAAGGATCATTAAATAGTCCCATTGAGCATGCCACAAACTATTATCACTTGGATTTGCACCCTATGTTTGAAAGGTTTAACGGTCTTCAACAATATACTGAAACACTGAGATGAGCTCCAGGTGTGAGACCCTACAAGGAGGCCAAATCTCTAGAGAGTGGTTGGTTCCTTTACTGAATAAGAGATTTAGATATTCCTAGGACTAAAACTAATCTATCCACCGTGGAGGAAAGAGGAAGAGAGATAAAACTATAAATTAATGGAGGTGATACACTAGATTTAAATATGAAAGCTCTCACAGAACTAAGAAAATATAGAAAATAAAGAAATACAACTGATCATTTACACAAATCTAACAAATTCTTAGTAGAGATAAAGAAATGAACAAGATTGAGAGGAAATAAACATTCACAGACAACTAATTATGAACTACATAGAGCTAAGATAGTAGAAAAGGTAAAACACAATGTGTATTTCATGAAGAAGTCAGGGTTATAGCACAAGAGGGCTCTGTTTGGAGTACAAAAATGTCTCTGTATCTAACCATCATTACATCTTATAAATATGCATATATAGAAATTGATTTCCATTGACCTTAGTTACTTGTCATCATAAATTCATTTGCATGGGCTGTCATAAAATATCTCTACAAAAGGGATGTTTGTCTGCAAGAATTCAATGCAAAGAAATATCTTGGATCATGCAGTAGTTGAAAGATTTTTTCCTCTTCAATGCACTAGCTAATTCATCACCTGCAACAATAAATGGAAAAATATCTAAAATGAGGTAGTTGAGTAGATCGGATCTACATTAATGGTAGATGAGGAAAATCAAAAATATTTTTCCTCCAAAATCCCTTTTTCACAGAGCTTTTACAACACTTCAAATATTTAAATCTAAATATTTGAAGTTTACAATATATTGCAAGTCTTTGTTTTGCATTAATTCTATCAGTTACTACATATTTTAGCCTATAGTTTGCTCTGTCAGCAAAATCAAGCTATTTAGCTCATTCAAAAAGAAAACAATGTCAATTCTATCAACATTAATAGACTTATTCTGCCCACTACAGGGATAGTGAATAAGTGCACTAATGTTCAAAATATTCCTAAAATAATTGTAGATGAGGCACCTAATTCACCTCTTTTCTCTAAACTGGTGATTATAGTTCAAGGTGATCCAACACCACCTCGACCCCCAGGTTACATTCTCAATTATGCAAAATGAATCACTTAAAAAAATCATGGTGTTCAAAATTTATCACAACATCATACGATCGCTCACACATATAACACTCATAATAACAAGAAAAATAAGCATGCACCACATGTGCCCATTTCTCTCCCACCTTCTCAAGCTTTTCTTCCTACAGCTCCTCATCTTCCTACTCATATTGGCAAAGAATACAATTTTGCTGAGTAGCTTCATGCTACTCCAACTAAGATCTCTCTATGGGATTTAATACAAGTATCACCTACATACCACAGAATACTCCAAGAAGCTTTACAAAAGGTGATTGTTCCACCTGTTATTCAAGTGAATGATGTAGTAGCTCTATTAGATTATATGCATGTGACAAAATTTGATATATCATTTCAACAACGTGAGCTACCTCCCATCGAATTTTAAAACCAATATGAGCCTCTTATGATATCTCCTATTATTAATAATATGAGAGTGAGATCCACCATGATTGATGGTGGATCAAGTCTTAATGTTTGTGTCATAGGCTTGTTACATAAAATCAATGTTCATATCTCTCTCATTAAACTAGATAAATTAAACATTCATGTCTTTGATATTGTTACTAGGAAATCACTAGGTACTATTACCTTACCTATTAGGGTTGGTTCTATGACATTGCCTACCCTTATCCATGCCATGCCTAATTCTCTTTCATAAAATCTTCATGTCGGTAGACCATGGATTCATGCCATGGGTGCAGTTCCATCCACCCTTCATCGTTTAATAAAGTTCATCTTTTTAAACAAATTACATACAATAGAAGTCGATCCAATTATGGAAAGTTTCTTACAAATGGAAGCAAGATATCAAATTCCTTTAAGTAATTTTATCCCTTCTTCAACAAGAACCAAGCCACTATTCTCCACTGCTAACAGCAGTATTGATTAGGATAGTTTTGATCTGTCAATGCATTTTTTGGTGATAATTGGAGTTTGTTAGATTTTACACCCTCTTTTGTGGTTGAATATAAAATCTCAGCCTCACACCCAA
Organism: Cunninghamia lanceolata; assembly: GCA_027924645.1. NCBI lineage: Eukaryota > Viridiplantae > Streptophyta > Pinopsida > Cupressales > Cupressaceae > Cunninghamia > Cunninghamia lanceolata. The sequence goes on from BSBN01000892.1 coordinate 4,471,813, forward strand.
AGACCTCAAAGGTAAATAAAATATCTTCAACACAATCTCAAAGTCCTGCAAAGTTTAAACTCAAGATTAATGATGATGGAACCTTTAAAATAGATGATGATCTCCCATCTCCTATAGAAATGACGTTCATTTGTGATAAAGTATCATCTAATTCTAATACATGTCTTGGTAGTGATTTGGTCTCTTTCGATTTCAACCCCTATGGGATGGTTGAAACAAAGATTGACCCTCCCTAGCATGATAAAAATAATAATCCTTCTTCTTCACATGATAATAATTCTTCTTTCAATAAAGATAGTCATATGACCTCTCCTCTATTCTCAGACTTGGAGAAGCATTATGGGCGTGGATTCAAAAAAAATTCAAAATAAGGATACAATGGAAATGGGTTAGGATGTAAAGAACAAGGAATTAAGAAGCCTATGTTGTTTTGAGAGAGGAAGTTTTGGTTTTAGAAGAAAAAGAGAAGGTTTTCTTATTTTAAGTATTTCAAGCACATCAAGTTCACCAAAATGTTTAATAGAAAAATTGTTTCTAACTAAACTCTCTTTAATCAGAACAAATTACTATTACACATTAGGACGCTACTCACAGATGGTGTTTGTCTTACTACTATCCAATCATGAAGAATAAGACTACTCAGGCTATGTCCCTTTGTTGCAATATAAATTGAATGATTAAATGTTATTAACTAAAACTAGGACCAAACAAAAAATAGAGGAAATATAAAGATGGAAGCAATAATTCATAGAAACAAATGTAAAATGAAAACTACAAAATACTACGAACCTGGCACCAGACATGTAGCCTCACTACCCAGGACAATAGCATGTGGCACAAACATCTACAATTAGCACTATGGAATTAAGTATAGGGTATACTAGCTACGGGCATGCCTATATCAAGTGTCCCTCTAGACGATAGCTGTCCCAAGATTGCAGGGGTGTTACATGAAGAAAAGAGAAGTTTTTGGACTCTAGAGTTTCCCATTGAGAAGTTGAAGATGTTTGTTTCTAGGTGCGTGGAGCTAGAGCTACCAGGAGCATGGGAAGCCATGAATAATCTTATGCTTTTGTGAATAGTAAATTCTAAGTTAGAGTACTGGGTCATTAAGCTCATAAACCACTAAGAGATCCACAACACACAAGTACTCTAAAACATGAAGATTTGAAGAAAAGATGTTTTGAGAGATGAAGTTTTGGTTTGAGAAAAAAATTGAAGGTTTTCTTATTTTAAGTGTTTCAAGCACATCATGTTGACCAAAATTTTTAATAGATAAAGTGTTTCTAACTAAACTCTCTTTAACCACATCAAATTTCTAGTACACATTAGGACACTACCCACAAATGGTGTTTGTCTTACTACTATCCTATCAGGAAGAATAAGACTACTTAGGCTATGTCCGTTGTTGCAATTCAAATTGAATGATTAAATGTTATTAACTAAAACTAACTAAGACTAACTAAGACTAAACAAAAAATAGAGGAAATACAAAGATGGAAGCAATAATTTACATAAACAAATGTAGAAATGAAAACTACATACTACTAGGAACCTGGCACCAGGTAGGTAGCCTCACTATCCAGGACAATAGCATGTGGTACAAACATCTGCAATTAGCACTATGGAGTTAAGTCTAGGGTACACTAGCTATAGGCATGTCTATATCAAGAGTCCCTCTAAAAGATGGAGGTCCCAAGATTGCAAGGTTGTTAGAGGAAGAAAAGAGAAAATTTTGGACTCTATATTTTCCCATTGAGAAGTTGAAGATGTTTGATTCTGGGTGTGTGGAGCTAGAGCTACCAGGAGCATGGGAAGCCATGAATAATCTTATGATTTTGTGAATAGTATATTCTAAGTTAGAGCACTGGGTCATGAAGCTCATAAACTACTAAGAGAAACACAACAAACAAGTACTCTAAAACATGAAGATTTGAAGAAAAGGTGTTTTGAGACATAAAGTTTTGCTTTTAGAAGAAAAATAGAAGGTTTTGTTATTTTAAGTGTTTCAAGCACATCAGGTTCACCAAAATGTTTAATAGAAAAAGTGTTTTCAACTAAACTCTCTTCAATCACAACAAATTTCTAGTACATATTAGGACACTACCCACAAACGGTGTTTGTCTTACTACTATCCAATTAGGAATAATAAGAGTACTTGGGCTATGTCCCTTTATTGCTATACAAATTGAATGAATAAATTTTATTAACTAAAACTAACTAAGAATAAACAAAAAAATAGAGGAAATACAAAAATGTAAGCAACAATTCACAGAAACAAATTTCAAAATGAAAACTATAGACTACAAGGAACCTAGCACTAGGTACGTAGCCTCACTACCCAGGATAATAGCATGTGGTTCAAACATCTACAATTAGCACTATGGAATAAAGTGTAGGGTACACTAGCTATGGGCATGTCTGTATCAAGAGTCCCTCTAAAACTTAGTTGTCCTAAGATTGTAGGGGTGTTAGAGGAAGAAAAGAGAAGTTTATGGACTCTAGAGTTTCCCATTAAGAAGTTGAAGATGTTTGTTTTTGGGTGCATGGAGCTAGAGCTAACAGGAGCATGGGAAGCCATGAATAATCTTATACTTTTGTGAATAGTAAATTCTAAGCTAGAGCACTGGGTCATGAAGCTCATAAACCACTAAGAGCTCCACAACACACAAGTATTCTAAAACTTAATGATTTGAAGAAAAGATGTTGATTTGAGAGAGGAAGTTCTAGTTTTAGAAGTATAATAGAAAGTTTTGTTATTTAAAGTGTTTAAAGCACATCAGGTTCACCAAAATGTTTAATAGAAAAAGTGTTTGTAACTAAACTCTCTTCAATCAAAACCAAGTTCTATTACACATTAGGACACTACCCACAGACGATGTTTATCTTACTACTATCCAATCAAGAAGAATAAGAGTACTCGGGCTATGTCTCTTTGTTACAATACAAATTGAATGATTAAATGATATTAACTAAAACTATCTAAGACTAAACAAAAAATAGGGGAAATACAAAGATGGAAGAAATAATTCATAGAAACAAATGTAGAAATGAAATCTACAGACTACTAGGAACCTAGCACTAGGTAGGTAGCCTCACTACCCAGGACAATAACATGTGGTACAAACCTCTACAATTAGCACTATAGAATTAAATCTAGGGTACACTAGCTACAAGCATGTCTACATGAAGAGTCCCTCTAAAAGATAGTTCTCCCAAGATTGGAGTGGTGTTACAGGAAGAAAAGAGAAGTTTTTGGACTCTAGAGTTTCCCATTGAGAAGTTGAAGATGTTTATTTCTAGGTGCGTTGAGCTAGAGCTACGAGGAGCATGGGAAGCCATAAATAATCTTATGATTTTTTTAATAGTAAATTGTAAGTTAGAACACCGGGTCATGAAGCTCATAAACCACTAAGAGCTCCACAACACACAAGTACTCTAAAATTTGAAGATTAAAAGAAAAGATGTTTTGAGAGAAGAAGTTTTGGTTGTAGAAGAAAAATAGAAGGTTGTGTTATTTTAAGTGTTTTAAGCACATTAGGTTCACCAAAATGTTTAATCGAAAATGTGATTCTAACTAAACTCTCTTTAATCAGAACAATATTTTATTACACATTAGGACACTACCCATAGATGTTGTTTGTCTTATTACTATGTAATCAAAAAGAATAAGGCTACTCGGGCTATGTCCCTTTGTTGTAATACAAATTGAATGATTAAATGTTATTAACTAAAACTAACTAAGACTAAACAATAAATAGAGGAAATACAAAGATGGAAGTAGTAATTCATAGATACAAATGTAGAAATGAAAACTACAATCTGCTAGGAACCTTGCACCAGGGAGGTCTCCTCACTACCCAGGACAATAGCATGTGGTGCAAACATTTGCAATTAGCACTATGGAATTAATTCTAGCATACAATAGCTATGGGCATCTCTCTATCAAGATTCCCTCCAAAAGATAGTTGTCCCAAGATTGCAAGGGTGTTAGAGGAAGAAAAGAGAAGTTGAAGATGTTTGCTTCTGGCTACGTGGAACTAGAGCTACCAAGACCATGGGAGGCCATGAACAATCTTATACTTTTGTGAATAGTAAATTTTAAGTTAGAGCACTAGGCCATGAAGCTCATAAACCACTAAGAGCTCCACAACACACAAGTACTCTAAAACTTGAAGATTTGAAGAAAAGATGTTGTTTTGAGAAAGGAAGTTTTGGTTTATAAGAAAAATACAAAGTTTTATAATTTTAATTGTTTCAAACACATCAGGCTCGTCAAAATGTTTAATAAAAAAGTGTTTCTAACTAAACTCTCTTTAATCAGAAAAAAAAAATTGTATTACACATTAGGACACTACCCACAGATGGTGTTTGTCTTACTACTATCCAATCAGGAAGAATAAGACTACTCGGGCTATGTCGCTTTGTTGTAATAGAAATTGAAAGATTAAATGTTATTAACTAAAACTATCTAAGACTAAACAAAAAACAAAGGAAATACAAAGATGGAAGAAATAATTCACTAAAATAAATGCAGAAAGTAAACCTACAGACTACTAGGAACCTAGCACTAGGCAGGTAGCCTCACTACCCAGGACAATAGCATGTCGCACAAACATCTCCAATTAGCACTATGTAATTAAGTCTGGGGTATAGTAGCTACGGGCATGTCTATATCGAGAGTCCCTCTAAAAGATAGCTATTTGAAGATTGTAGGGGTGTTAGAGGAAGAAAAGAGAAGTTTTTGCACTCTAGAGTTTCCCATTGAGAAGTTGAAAATGTTTGTTTTTGGGTACATGGAGCTAGAGCTATCGGGAGCATGGGAAGCCATGAATAATCTTATGCTTTTGTGAATAGTAAATTCTAAGTTAGAGGATTGGGTCATGAAGCTCATAAACCACTAAGAACTCTACAACACACAAGTACTCTAAGACTTGAAGGTTTGAAGAAAATATATTGTTTTGAGAGAGGAAGTTTTGGTTTTAGAAGAAAAATTGAAGATTTTGTTATTTTAAGTGTTTCAAGCACATCAAGTTCACCAAAATGTTTAATAGAAAAAGTATTTCTAACTAAACTCTCTTTAATAAAAAGAAATTCTATTACACATTACGACACTACCCACAAATGGTGTTTGCCTTACTACTATCCAATCAGGAAGAATAAGACTACTCAGGCTATGTCCCTTTGTTGCAATATAAATTTAATGATTACATGTTATAAACTAAAACTAACTAAGACTAAATAAAAAAATAGATGAAATACAAAGATGGAAGTAATAATTCGTAGAAATAAATGTAGAAATGAAAACTACAGACTACTAGGAACCTGGCACTAGGTAGGTAGCCTCACTACCCAAGACAATAGCATGTGGCATAGACATTTGCAATTAGCACTATGGAATTAAGTCTGGGGTACACTAGCTATGGGCATGTCTATATCAAGAGTCCCTGTAATGCCCCGCCAAGGAACCCAGAGGATAACACAACTAAACTTACAAAAAGGACAAATACTTTTTTTTTATGAAAGAAATAACAACTATCATATATTTATTCATAACATTTAAATTAAGCTATATCCTCTAGGATTCCATGGCCACATTACTAACAAACTAAAACAAGATCTAACCAACATTATGAATTAACTAACAACCACAGTTCATTCTAAGTCTAATTGCATCAGATGAATAAACACATACAATTCCATATTATATCATTAGATAAGTAAGCATCAAGATCCTACACATAAGATCACAAGTACATAAACAAGTTCCTTTACAAGAGAGTACAATATTACATTGTTTACAATATCGCTATCTAGATTACATTGGAGGACATTCAACTGATGTACAAGACTAGAAAATGATCATAAGTATTGTCTCCTCAAGCTAGAGCAAGACCTAAAATCTTCCATACAAGGTACATCCTTCTCGCACATGATCAACATCAAGGGAAACCAATGGAGATAAAAGAACAACCACCTGACTATGTGGAACCCTAAGGTACACCCCCCGTGCTAGGAGATAACAATAAGGTCCCACTAATCAAACAAACAAGAAGTCAATAGGCTAATAAGTTCAAGGACTACACATGAATCCAATACAACATTGGTCAATATGAACATCACAAGAAACTCAAACAACACTTACACACTTAACTATACTTCCAAAGGTACTCACACAACTGAAGGAGGAAAACACAATTAGTGAATGCTAGGCTACAGTAGGGAAGAGTATCATCACAAGGTCCTAACATGGGTTACCCTGATAGTCTCTAGCTAGACACTGGCCCTCGTCCATGGGTTACCCTGACAGTCTCTTGCTAGGCATCGGCCCCCATCTATGGTTACCCTAACAGTCTCTTACTAGACGCCAGCCCCATAGGGTGACACATGCAAAACCAACCTTCCTTTCATGAGGACAAGGAAGTTGATTTTGCCAACCACGGCCTTCTCATCCCATCCTTAGCCTAAATGAGCATTCTACAGGCATGGGTAAGGCATCCAATTATCTTAATTTGTGTGAAAACTACTCAACCCTCTAAATTTTATTATTAAGTTATCACTAGATTAACAACTTCCAATGGGTTACCCTGACAAGCCACTTTGGGTGCCAGCCCCACTTTGAAAGCCACTCCCCTTTCACTGCATCTAGATTCACCAAGCCCAACACATAAACCAAACATGAATTATCACATTTCTCATCATGATGCATTTAAAATACACAAAATATACATTATTTCCCATCACATAGAGCAAGGCATTTCCCATCTTGCATAGTCATCATAACCACATGCATAGGTACACTGATCGAGGCATTATCCATCTTGCACATATATCATACCAACATGAATAGGAGGCAACATTCTAGGATTGTATTTCACTTAACTCACATGATGCACACATAGCCAACCACCACACACAATCACACCTTCATAGGCCTCTGGAATCAACTTCCTTAAATGACACAACATTTGACACCATTAAAAACACAATGGTTTCACATCACATTCACTCTCAAAGTACATAATAAACTAATACCCTTCAACAATATTTTTAAGGAATGTAACATTAATCCAAGCATGATCAATCATCTAACAATTATAAAGTGAATCTTCCTCAACAATACAGAACTATCATATTCCAACCACTAGTAATAGTTACTTATATGATCATAAGATATAAGAGTCCATGAGTAACAATATTTTAACTAATAGTTCCCAAGACTTATTTTAGTTTAATTTAATTAAATGATTATGAACAACATGCAAATAACCCTATGGCATACAAATTAAACACAACAATTATTTAAATGCAATCCTTATCACAGTGAGGGACTATCATCACAATTAAAATCATACAATAGAGTATTAATGCTATACCGATGGCTACAAATTCCACCTTTACACTGATGTAGATTTCATTAATCATCTAGGTCCAAATTTTGTATATACTATTAAGTATAACTGTATGAGCAAGACTAAAAGCTTATAATATTAGAATGATATAAATCTCATACACTAGTTAGAATCAGAAGGTACAAAACCTGAAGCTATAATAAAAGAACCTTGTTATAAGGTTAGCTTGAGAGGAAAGGAATACAAAACAACAAAATATTCCTATAGATATAACATTTTCATCAAAACTATCTCACATTTAACCACATGCATATGATAGGATTATTAGACAGTTAAAGGATGGTTCAAACCAAGTAGAACTATCATGGCTAAACCAACTCAAGAGTGAATGCTAAGAGGGCACAAGTAAGGGAACAATCCTTTTCTAGGTTTTACCAAATTCTGTTCAAGACATGAATAGGAAGAGAGAAGCTCAGGTTGCTATGGGAAAACTTAAGTGTCAACTTGATCAATCTTCTATAAACCACTACTACATTGGTCCTATGAATACCAAAATGATCATACCTAAAACATAGTTCTTCTAGAGGTGTCTACACCTCATAATGATTTCCAGGCTTGTTAAAATCCCATACCCAACACTAGTATTAACGGAGTAAACCAATACAAAGCATTCTAACCTGCTAACATGCCAAGTCTAGGAATAGGAAGGGTTGATTGAGTTCAAGAGATAAATATGATACAAACATCTTCTCAACAACAAGGTTAATAAGAATATGACATTTCTTAAGCACAAGTTATAAACATGCTCTATACAACTAATGAGCCACAACATCCATAAAGGACTTTATTATCACATCAAAATTCACTTACAACATCACATACACATGAAATCAGGACATATAGTCTATGCCTCAGGAAAATTAAACCTTGACAACATGACCCTATTACAACCACTGATACAACTTACACAAGTTCCATTTACCTTATACAATTCCACTCATAATCAACTAATTTCTAAAACAAACTTATAAATCAAATCTTAAATACATTGTTTACAAACCTAATTCCAAACCTACTTAAATCATATTTCTACTAATAAATCAATATTAAATAAATATCAATATAAATTAAATTTATACAATCACTCTATCCAAATTGAATTCTTCTACTTCTATTCTCTATAGATTTAATAACCTTCTTATAACCAAACAAACAACCAAAATAAGTAGAGTTATTTATAATTGAAAGCATATTCACCTACGGTAGCATAGATAAGAAGATATAATTGTTGAAACTACTCAGGTAATGTTTTTTTTACAAACGCCTCAAAGGGATGGCATCTCATGGATATCAGCGATTACAAGATCAGCACAAAATGAATTTGTTGAGAAGGCTTTAGAAGCTACCAACAATGCTAAATGTGAAAGCATAGACAGGGCACACAGACTGATCGGTAGAATGCCTCAAGGAAAGTTATATAATGGAAAGCAAAGATTGTAGGATATGCACAAAATGAATTTATTGAAAATTTTCAAAGAAACCCAATTAAAAAATATAATTATTGGTGACGCAACTAACTGTTTTAACCAAGATGAAACATGTGAGAGGTAGATAGTCACAAAATATTTATATATCCACAATGACAAACTAGGTATGGCTCATTTTTGGATATGATTTAGATATCTATGTAATGCACCATATATAAAAATTCTATAGGAACCCATTTCATAAAAATAAAGTTATGTCTAACGTAACAGACCAATAAAATATAGACGAAATGGGTGAGAGATAGACAGTCCCAAAATATTCATAAATCTAAATAGACAAACTGGGTATGACTGATTTTCAGATATGATTTAGATATCTATGGCATGCACCATATATAACAAAGTTAAAGGTACCAAGTTCATAAAAACAAAGTTATGGCTCACGCAATAGACTGCTAAAACAAAGATGAAATGGGTGAGAGATAGACAATCACAAACTATTCATATCTCCAAAATGACAAATTGGGTAAGGATGATTTTTGGATATGATTTAGGTAACTAGGTTGTACGCCATATATAAAATATTTAGAGGAACCCGGTTCATGAAAATAAGGTTATGGCTAATGTAATAGACTAGGTTCAGAATATGTATAAGAGAATTCACAGAATAATATAAAGCTTGCATATTACAAATTCATTTCACTAAATCTAATACAACAATAAATCAGATTCATATCTTTGTCCATACCTAGAATATTGCTTCTATCACATCTTCACAAAATTTCCAGCTTGTATCTATTTTCCCCCAAGTCTTTTCTTCTGGAAGCTATGGTTTATGGTGCCAAAAGAAAAAAAATGAAAACTCCCTGAGAGAGAGAGATCCCCAAACATAAAACATATTCTACTATTTGAAATGCATGCTCCTCTCCCCAAATTATGTCTTTAGATTTCTGAAAATAATGTTGAGCATGCATAACCACCCCCATAATTTCTTCCAAAAGATTCTCCTTTATTACTTTCTTACAATTTGCTATTTTTACCCAAACAATAATTTCTCTCTAATTTTATTTATTTTTGAATTTGCTATTTATTTCATTTACAACTACACAAAAATAGTTTCTTTCTACTTTTCTAAAATTAGTCTCTTACTCAAAAGAAATAATTATTTCTAAAATTCCCTCTTGAGGTGTGTAACTGGAACTTCTTCCAAGTGGCCAAAATGGAAAATAATTACTCAAGACAATAATAATAAAGAAAGTAAATCTTTTTCAGACATAATAATACATATTTCCCCACAACTATAATTTACATAAAAGCATCTATATTTATTTATTTATTTAAAGTGCCTTCTTAACTTAATAATTTTATTTTAATGAAACAATTAACCAAAACATTAATTAAACAATTCCAAACAAAATAACACAAATGCCAAACAATACCTGACATTATGCACGATTGGAAAGCAAGACCACCACAACAATGACTAACTATCATGCCCATACCGACAACACTAACTAGGTGCAAAACCAGATACTCATCCTTTTCAAGGATGGTGACTAAGATAGGGGACCATTCATTATCTCTGTTCAACTATTTCCATTGGGTTTAAGGCATGCTCAGACCTATCAATTCAGGTGGAGTCGATGTCTGGTACCTGTAACCTGTAGCACACAACACAGTCTATGCACAAGTATAATAAATATAAAATGGTCATGGAGTTAAAGAGAATTGCAACATCGTCGGACACTCATGAATGAGTGGTACAACATTGTCTCTTTTCACACCACACAATAATCAAATCATCCTATAATATAGAATCAATCTCATAAAATCAATCCTAACATATAACAATCATAGAAAGATCAACATCATAATCACCTAAATGTAAAACAATGTCAGAGCATATAAATTATCAGTGTCACAACAAAGATTATCGATAAAACATACTATCATATGAAACCACACATGAGCACAATCAGGAATGTCATCAACATGAATGTAGCATCTACCAACATCATATTATGTGCAATATCAACTATCTAACATACCCTAAATTTTCCTATTATTTTGCCTTCATCTTCATGCTCCTTAGCCAGACTATCTACACATCCAAGATGAGAATGGAGGGGCATTACAGTCTCTCTAAAAGATAATTGTCCCAAGATTGCAGGGGTGCTAGAGGAAGAAAAGAGAAGTTTTTGGACTCTAGTGTTTCTCATTGAGAAGTTGAAGATGTTTGTTTCTGGGTGTGTGGAGCTAGAGCTAGCAGGAGCATGGGAAGCCATGAATAATCTTATGCTTTTGTGAATAGTAAATTCTAAGTTAGAGCACTGGGTCATGAAGCTTCTACACCACTATGATCTCCACAACACACAAGTACTCTAAAACATGAAGATTTGAAATAAAATATGTTGTTTTGAGAGAGGATGTTTTGGTTTTAAAATTAGCACTATGGTCTCTAAAATGTCAAAACCTAAAATACCTAATCTATAGGGTTCTATATGAATATCAATGAATTCCTATTGACAAATAATGTGATTATTAGTGTAAAAAAATTGATAGATAAAGAAAATAAATAAGAATGATGTGAGGATAATGAAATAACAAGATTGGGAAGGAAGGGAGAAGAGAATGCAAACACTTGCACACTAGAAGCCTTTTCACGCATAATGTGCAATCACAAATAGGAAAAAAGGGTTGGGTTGTATAGAGGTTTGTCTTAGTCAAACCCAATTTTTGGTCTTTCCACCTCAACAATAGCTAGAGATTAAAATAGTAATAAAAGAGTGTGTGCTCTAAATTCTATGTATCTAAAATTGTGGCAAGTAGTGACAAAATGATATTGCAAAATTGATATGCAAATAAATAAAGTAGTGATGTTTAAATACAAGATAAATACTAAGCTAGATAGATTAACAAAGAGTTGAGAAAGAGATTACAAGGATCTCACTGGAAGACGACCACTTAATGGAATAAATAGAGCTTTATTCCAAAGGATAGCAATATCAAATGAGAGCCTCTCAGACAACACAACACACAAGTGAATCACATAAATCAATTATTCTAAATGACTTGTAATGAACATGGAGTATGTAATAACAATGATACAAGCAATATGACAGTTCAGTAATGATTTTAGTAGAGCTTCACTATGGAAAAGATTTTGATGGTAAATTTAGCAGAGCTTTGTGATGAAAATATTTCGATCATTTGATGGAAAAGCTACAAGGTTTTATAGAAGAGATGAAAGGTTTAAGAGATGGGAAAGGATCCATTTGGGCATGGATAGACACTAGAAAAAGCTCAGAGTACCACACAAGTAAAAATGCACCTTTTAAAAATGGTTGTCAAACTGAAAGATGTTATTGGGATGCCAATGCGTGGCGTAAGTGTTCATGCTTAGGGCTTTGGTCCATGCAACTTCAATTTCCAAAAGGTTCATATTACTTAAGGCACTGCCAAGGCTATGGATTTTTTACATTTTTTTATTAGGACAAGAAGAAATGGTCGAAGTAGCATTTGGAAAGCACACTGGAGTGAGTACCGAATAGAGCATGAAATTGTGAGTGAGCATCTTTTACGATGCTACAGAAAGATCACATCTAAATATAATGATGAAAGTGTTAGTGTTTATATATTTTAGGTCAATAAACATGAGTAAGGTATTTTTCTTGAGGATTCTAGTGAAAAATGACCCTTGGTTAGAAATTAATGTGATGTAAATCCAATCTATGAAGTAGGATCCCACATACAAATTACCTTTTTCTTGCATTGTTGTGTTTTCTTTTTTAGTTAAAAGGAAATGAATTCACCCTAGTTTGCTACTATGCCATTTATATTTAAGATTAGTACTAATAGAAAATAACATAATGGATTTGCATGATCTATGTTTAGGACTACAAATAATTTTCTTAGAACCATCCCTTGTCTTATGGAAGTGTTCAATAATCTAACAAGGTGTGTTATGGGTCTAGGCATATCTTCAAGGAGTTTGGATCTTGAGATAAAACCCTCATGTTTTCAAATATCTCATTCTCCTTATGCCACTCCATCACCTAGTTTGCATCATAGTGAAGGTGCACAAATGGAATCCTTAATATAAATTAGATTTAATAACATAAATATCTACAATTGGTCACATAGCATATAAGTGCATATTTACTCTTCCAACTATATAATTGCTAAAATTATCTTTAATCAATTACATATATCAATCAATATATCGATCGATATAAAATAATATACACCAAAAATCAACACATATAATTTATTTAATATTTATTGGTTGTTGGTATAATGTATATAAATTGATATATAGATCAATATTGATATTTCTAGGTTTCTAGATTGTATCATATTAAATTTTATATGTGATATTAATTGATATTTGTAGGGAACTTCTATTGTATCATTTTATTTAATTTTATATCTATTTCAATTACTGGTGTATATAAATTGGTATTGGCTGATATATTAATTAATATATCAATCCGTATTAATTAATATTTCTAGGGTTTCTAAATTATAGATCATATTATTAAATTTTATATGTATTGATTACTGGTGTATATCAATTTTTTTTATCAATTTTGATATCTATCAATATATCAATTTTATATTGATCAATATAAATCCAAGGTTTATGTTGTATCGTATCTAATTTTATATGAATTGATTCTTGGTGTCTATCAAGATTTGATCTATCGATCAATATATCAATTGATATATCAGCCACTAGATTAATTGATATTTATAGTGTTTCTATTCTATCATAAATTAAATTTTATAATTTTTTATTATCATTGTATATTAATTGATATCAATCGATATATCAATTTATATCTTGATTGATAAAAAATGGTATAAATAGATAGGGTTGATCTATCATATCATATTAAATTTTAAATATATACTAATCTTTTTGGTGTATCATATTAAATTTTAAATATGTAAATCAATTGATATTGATCGATATATCAATTGATATATTGATCAATATATGAATTGATATTTCAATCAATACATCAATTAATATTTCAAGGGTTTCTTTGTATCATATTAAAATTTATATTCAAATTAATTGTTAGTGTATATGAATCACTATCAATTGATATATCATTCAATAGATCAATTGATATCTCTAGGGTTATTACATCATAAATTAAATTTTATATGTATTTATTGTTGATGATAATTGATTTGTTAATTTTGTGGTAGGTGGCCCTCCTATTTATGCATTTGTTTGCTTTTTCATAGATTTTCACTATTTTTGAAATGTGAAACCCTAGACCATACTATATTCACTAAAAAATAAACCTTAGGACCTACTCTAAACCCTAGGCCCTTAAAATTGTAATCTATGACCCTAAATTTAGGGTTTAGTGTTTGTAATTTAGTTGAAGGTTAAAAATTAATACATATAAAATTTAATCTATTGTACAATAAAACCCTAGAAATATCTATACATATGAAATTTAATATGATACAATAAACATTCCCATAAATTTAAATGATATAATCAATACATATAAAATTTAATATTCATTGATATATCAATCAAAATATCAATCAATATATCGAATGTTATCAATTGATATATATATATATATATATATATATATATATATATATATATATATATATATATATATATATATATATATATATATATATATATATATATATATATATATAAAATTTAAATGATACACTGACAAGTACAATACATATCTAAATTTTAATATAATACAATAGTTCAACCCTATCTATTTATATACCAAATGGTATATCAATCGATATCAATTGGTATATAAATAGATAGGGTTAAACTATTGTATCATCTAAAATTTTAAATATGTAAATCAATTGATATCAATCAAAAATTTCAATTCATATATCAAACAATATATCAATTAACATTTTGATCTATGATCGCTATATCAATTGATATTTTAGGGTTTTTATTGTATCATATTAAATTGTATATGTATTGATTATATCATTTAAATTTATGGGAACTTCTATTTTATCATATTAAATTTCATATGCATAGATATTTCTAGGGTTTCTATTATACAATAGATTATATTGTATATGTACTAAGTTTGAACATCTAATTGAATTAAAAACCCTAAATCCTAAATTTAGGGTTTAGAAATTGTTGTTTAAATAGCCTAGAGTTTAGAGTAGATCCCAGAGTTCAATTTTTTAGTGAATAGAGTCTAGTCTAGGGTTTCAAGTTTAAAAAATTAATTTACAATCAAAAATAGGGAAAAAATATTAAAAAACCAAAAAAATGCATAAAGGGGAGAGACACCTACCTCAACACTCAAAAAATCATTTTATATTGAGGGAGGAGGTGAAAATGAGGTGTTGTTGAGGTTGTTGGATATGGGTACATGTTTTGACCACTTATTCCTAGTCACTGTCACCTTGTGAAGGAAGAAAAAATAAGCTTGCAAGGAAAAAAATTAATACCTTTTTCAAAATGCATACCTATTTCTACATAGGTTCCCATTTATTTTAGGAATGGATATGCATTCCTAAATGTGTAGAAATTACTAACACATACCCATTTAGGAATGGGAGCCTAAACTAGAACAGGTACCCATTCTATACGAGTGGGAGTTTAGTTTCAGGCTCCCATTCCTAAGTGCATATGAATTTTGACAAAACATGTACGCTTTCTTGTTAGGTTTTTTCTCCCATGACACTTCCACTAAAATTTTACCCAACTTCTTTATTTTACCCAATGCCCCAAGCTTACGCTAACGACATTAGCAACTAAAATAAGATGATTTTTTTGTGATACAAATGTGGCATCAAGAAAGACACACTACACACCTACATGCCTAATGTGTCATAACAACATGTCATGACACACTTGGTATGCACACCAATGTATAATGCAAGTTAACACAAGTTGAAGAGTTTAAAACAACATAGGAAAAAAAACCATGATTAACACTAAAAACAAGATACGAAGGAGAGTTAGGGTCTCCATGACCACCAAAGAACCTATACAACCTTTCTACTACTCCATTCCATATCTTAAGATATAGAAAGCCTAGAGTCAAAATTACAAAATGTTTAGACTTCAGGGAAGAACTTGCACAAGCTCAAAGTTTCCGTTTGGCCTTATAAGTTAGCTTTGCAAACAAGCCTTGCAGCTCAACCTTTGGATTTGAGTTGTAATTTACATTAGGACACCTCAAACTTCTACATTGGGTATGCACTTCACAGCCTACAAGACCCACTTGGGGATTGACATTCAGATTGTAACTTGCATCCAACACCTACTTAGACTTCTAAGATGAAATCACATAGCTTTGAACATTAGATTCTAAATATCACCAAACACAACTAAGCCTCTCAGACTTCAAGGTATGATGTGCACCAAGCACTTAAGAATTCAGGGTTTGAACAAAAACATGCATTTCAAACTTCGAGACTTAAAAGAAACTTTTACTAAACAAAGTCTCAACACAAGTCCAAGAATAAACAGATTTGGTGACTTAGACTTTATGGTCTAATAAGTAATTTGCATCATGTAGAGTATCAGGTCAACTTTGAACTCTTACCCCTTTGACAAAATCAAACTTCGAGATCCAATATGTATTTTGTACCATTCAAGTGTCAACAAAAATCTGAACTCTAGCCCTCCTACAATTTAAACTACAAAATCAATATTGCATGTAATTTAGACTATGAAGTCCAATTTGGTATAATAAATAGCCTGGAAGAAGAGAGATGGTAAAAACAAGCAAGTCTCATTTTCTCATTCGACAAGGCATAACTTCTTCAATATTTGTGCTAGGAGGAAATGGCCTACACCAAATGTTTACGAACATGTGGTCTCTATGTTGGTCAACTGAGAACACCCAAAATGGGCACAATTCACATGAAACAAGGTCAAATAAAGACTCATGAATCTAACATGAAAATCACAATGAACCACATGATTACAAGAGTATATAAAGCTTTTACTGACAGGTACTGGGTGGATGGTGGACTACAATATGTTAGTTATTAGTATAGTTTATTACTCTATCTAGTCTCTTTTGCTTTGTGCTGTGTTTTTTGATGTTTGGCTGCTATCCTACAATGTATTATCTTTAGGGCAGCATTTGGTAGTAGGGTTTCAGGGTCCCTTCAAAACCTATTTTACCCCTTTAATAAAAAACAAGAGTATATAAAGCAAGACAAGACTCTCACAAGAATCAAAGGAAAGAATAACATAATTCATGAACATTAGCATCCTAACTTTCCATGCATCAGTACTAAGCAATAACATGATGTAATAGAGAATTTAATTTCCTTTCAATAAGAATTGACAACATATCCATGAAATCAAGCATTACTTAAGAACTTTTCAAAAGCATGGATAGTAACACCTGTGATGCTCAAATGAAAATTACTGCCCACACATGCATCTTCTATCAAAATACAAAACACAATAATTATTACAATTCTAAGCTTGCATTCAAAGGTAATAAGGATGGGCACAAACTAAGATCAATTACAAGTTTAGTTACAATGATACATGATTACAACCTTACATAACTCAAGCCATAATCCAAGATGGAAAAACATATACCAAACCAAGAACTCTTCAAATTCCCAAGCAATCTTTAGAAAGGGGACCAAATGGGAATGTTACCCACCTCCCAACAATAGCATCATATAATAATAAACTCAATATATCTTTTAATCTAATGAATTAAATAATAGGACAAGGTAAGAATTAACATGTGGGTGGGTGCTACAATAGTGTTTATTGGAAATCTCATTCAAGGTGGATAATAAAGGATATGAAAATAAATCCCAAATGTCAACATTCAAGTTAAAAAATCATAAGATATCAATAGTATATCAGATTTGAAAGTGAAACCTTAAAGTGATAGCCAAGGGTGGGTAAGCTCTTGGCAAAAAAAAATATCATAACAAGGTACACAAACCATAGTAGAAATTGATATATCAATGAAGCTAAATGATGTAAAGGGAAGGTCAAATCTAAAAACAAAATGTAATCTCAAAAATTGCAAATTTAAAAATCTTAAGGTAATGTAAAACACTAAAAAAAGGTTGGGATGTGTAGGATTGGATGGATTCAACAAAATGTAAAGGAAATTATACTTTCTTTAAAGTTAACATAGGCTAGTTGAATTACATGCATGCACAAATACATACAATCAACTTAGAATTACTAATAATGATCACTTATTTCATTAAAATTGGGTCCATGAAAAAATTTGCTTTTATTAAGAATTGTTAAATAGATGTTAGTTCCTACGATTTTCTACATAACATTGTTGCACACTTTTAGAGTTTACAATTCAAGTATCAATAAACATATTTCTATAATAATTATCATATCGCAATTAGTTTTTCTAACATTTTATTATATACTATTATTGTCTTTTGTATTAATATTTAATACGATTTCTTCCTAAATTATATTATTTTATACAATAAAAAATCACTAAATTCAAGCATATGATAAGTTAATAACTCTAAACAAAAATCTAACTTCAACCTTCCATAAATTACAAACTCTAAAATAATTTAATTTATTTTTTTTAAATATAAAAGAGAAAATATTTAGTCCTTTCCTTTTTTTACAATATTTTAACACAACTTATTATCCAACAAGAATTTTTTATTAGTATAAGACTTGGTACTAACTAATATCTTCATCTTAAGTAAATTTATGTAAAAGATGCCAAGAAATATCATTTCATTACACTTATTCTATTTATGTCCCAAAACAATAAATATTTTTTATTTATATTTTTATTATTTTAAATTATAATAAATTATATATTTTACTTTATATTTTACTTCAAAATTATTTTATTTTTCAAGTGATATCACTAATATTATATTTATTATAAAATATTATTACTTTAACATCGTATACTTCTTGTCTACTACCCTTGACAAAATTAAATTACACCTGTAACAAGCTTCATATTAATATAATCGAACCTTTACGTCAATTAGTAACACTAATATCTCCCATACATTGGTAACATCAATTAAATTTTAAGAACAACTTTTTGGCACCGACAAAATGTCAAACATCGTGAGAATGGAATCTAGGATGCACCAAATTCATTGTCATTTTAATATATCTTACTATTGTGTGTCACATATTTGTCTTATTTCAGACCCACGACATGTTCAAGATTTAATTTTTTATTAATTAATTTCATGAGAGCCGTGCTTCAACAACTATAACTATGTGGGTCAAAGAGAGTAATTTTTAACAACTTTACTTGTAACTTCAATATATTTTTTAAAATATATAATAGTTTGAAATGATAATTTTTTATTTATTTATTTATTTTTTTTAACAGGAAAAGGTGGCGGAGCACCCATAGATTAAGTGAGAAGAGTTTTACATAATTACAGCAATCGTAATGCAGAAAGAAAAATAGAAATTACATGTCAGGGTCCTGATTAGACCAGATAAAACATGTTATAAGAAAACATCAAAAAAATAGTGGAGAAAACTACCATCACCCACGTAGACCCCCGACCACCGACCACCAACACCCACCGAAAGATGAAAACATCACCACCGAGCAAAACAGAGATAGAGACAGGCAAACATCGAAACACCCCACCATCTCCAACCCCCCGACATACCTTAGGCCACTGGCGGAGCAGCCGACAGAGCCCTTTCGTCCAGATCCACTGTGGCCGCTGACTGATTGCCTTCCTTAAAATCCGCCAATGCATAAAAGGGCATCCCCAGGGCCATATCAGACGCATGGACTCTAAGAAATCGAATGGCTGTGAAAACATCCCTTATACGCTCGCTTCTTTTCTTGGAGAGAAGAAAACAGTAGGCTCGAAGTGCATCATCTAAATCCTCACTACAAAGGGACTTGATACTAGACTGCAAAGCTCTGTAAATGACCTGCTGTGGAGGGGAATTCCGTAGAGTTGTAAGATTGAAGAGCCCTCCAATGAGAGCGTCACATTCCTCCATGCGGTAGTTAGACACTGCCGCCTCCCAACGTTCCACTGTATAGATGTTCTTAAAGAACAAACCTACCGCGAGGGAGTGCACATAATCACCATCCATAACAAGATCCATTATGTTGGAAAGAAGCTGTGAGACAACGTCTGAATAATTTAACACTCGTCCCTCGAAACCTCTGATCCAGGCATGACCCACGATGTTCTGAACTGCGAACTAAGAAAGAGTGCAGTTAGAGTCAATGAGGATCATGAGGTCAATCGCCTTCACTCGCCCCCATATCACCGGTTCCCAATCAAGGGCGGGGAAGAAAAGCCTCTGGTTCAGTCGCGTATCCGCCATCACCCACTTTATTCAGAAGTGAGGCAAGTGAGACAAAGGAAACAAAACGGAGAGGACAATGAAGCGACAGAGCAAGGGGAACAAAAAGAACAGAGCCGTTAGAAACTCAAACTTGATAATTAATAATATTTTTAGAAATTTATTAATGAAGTTGAATGATTTAAATTTTTTTTTTACCAAAGATTATCAAATCTCTCTCTATAGATTTTAATAGACTCAAATGAATGAATAACCTTTAATCCCTAACTCTTATTTCATAAAATGTGATTATTTATGCAATATTTTTAACTTTTTGAAGAAAAAACTTTTATTAACAAAAAAATAATGAGCACAAGTTTACATAACAAAGTTTGCATACAAACCCATATAAGGAATTGTCACACAAAGAATTTTTCTAAACAAATGAACAACTAGAAAATTCACATAATATATAATATAATTAGAAAAGAGGAGCTTTACCTAATGTTTGAACTCAAATTGTGTCAATTTTGTGACAAGTGACTGACATATAAAAAGATCTCTATAGAAAATTCTACAAATCAAATCACTATGATCCCTTCATATATTCAATGGGCATTCACAAAATACAGATATGAAAGCCTTACACTAGAGGTTGGGCAACTTTTACTACACCATGCTCCTCCAACAATGCACTCCATACAAAAGATTTATAAAGAACAAAGCTGGGAATGTGAAACCTTCCATGAGTGAATCATAAGCACCACATAGTGGTAAATGATGACAAAGAATAGAACAAATAGAAGAAATTAAAAAAGAAAGAAAAAGAAAACATCCTCAACTTCAAACTAAACATGGATATAAATTTGTATTATTTGGACTCCAACCACAATTGGGATGAAGGTCTAGAAAGTAGCCCTGCAAAAGTTGACATAAAACACCATGAAAATATGTGCATCACCAATCTTGTCATTGCCTTTTAAGGACAAAAACTTGCAAATATCAAACATCCCCTTCCTCAATAGAGCATTGTAAATCTTTCAAAATGATATCTTACAACACTCTATTTGAATATCATTCGATTCAATAGTCAAACATATCCTAGAAATAGCAAGCATTAGATGGGAAGAAATGAGGTAGGGGAGATGACCCAATAGTTGAGAACCCTAACTTCACACCTCTCAAAATCATACATGGTGTTGATTTCAAATCACTCCAAAAAATTTACAGTAGCTTCCTTGGCATGGCCCCTACTTATTGTTAAACATAATAGGCTGGACAAGTGTTCTAGCCTTAAGAGTTGTAATTGAGGCTGGGAACATAGAGGAATGTAGGAGATGAATCGATTTCCCTTTAGAAGATTTTAGAAGGTTTCTAAGATAATATTAGCCACTGATTAGATCAGTTCAACTTCCATTCGTGGCCATTCATTTCTAAATGAGAGATTATAAAATGGAGTTGAGGAGTCTCGATGGGGATTCTAATCCGAATTGATTGAGTCTTCAATATGACACCATAAAAGAGCTAGTAGCAGTAATTGGGAAGAAAATTTCTAGCTTCTGAGTTCCAGAGGGAGGTTCAACTAGTGGCAAAGAAAGAGTTGTCAGAATGCCAGTATTAGGAAAATAATTGTAATCATTTCTCAATTGAAGAATTGCTAATAAAACATCAAATTGGTTTTCTCCAGATTGGGGTTTTTACCAGGGACATTTGTCAAAAACCATTTGTGTTATTTGTGTATTTGATTTCTGGCATACTCCGCTACAATTTTAATTTGGTGAATAGTGCTATTTATGTTTTTTATTCATTATTTTCAACTGAAGATTTAATTTGTTGTGCATAAGTAATAGGAATAATAAACTTGGTTAATAGCACCTTCTAGGTAGTAGAAAATTCACTTGGTATCAAGCCCTAAAGCGCATAAGTTAGAATTCTTCTAAGCTCAATATTTATTGAGGATATTGTTCAAGGGTTTCAAAAATGGCTCTAGTTGGTTTGAGAGATCATGACAAACTAGATGGTGCATCTATATTTGGCATTTGGAAATCTAGAATTTTATTGTTGTTAGAGCATGGACTAAAGGAATATGCAATGACCAATGTTACCATACCCACGGATACAAAGGATTTAGCAATCTACCACAAGGAGGATGCCAAAGTTAGGCATATTATCTAAGATAGGGTTAAAGATCATATCATTCCTTATATTGCAGAATTAGATACCTACAAAAAGATGTGGGATGCAATCCTGAAACTATTCCAGAGTGCAACTGTGAACATGAAATTGATTCTTAGAGAGAAGCTACAAAACACCAGATAGAAAAAGGGAGAAGGATTTGTCAGTTATGTCACCAGGGTCAGGCAAGTCAAAGATGAGTTAGTAGTTGTCAAAGATAAAATAAGTGATGAAGAGCTCGTGAGAACAAACCTAAATGGGTTCTCAAAGCAATGGGACTTTTTTGTCCAAGTGATTAATGGTTGGCATGACCTACCCGACTAGGATTGCATTTGGATTGATTTCACTCAGGAAGAGCTTAGGTTGAGCCTTGTCAATGTACACAACAATAAAGGCCAGAAGGGTGAGGATGATGAGAATGTTGCTCTTACATGAAAGGGAAAATGCAAGAAAGGCTCAAGCAAAGGGCCTAACTCCAAAGGAGAAAAGGGAGATAAGAAAAAGAAAGACTTAAGAAATTTTAAGTGTTTTGGCTATGATCAACAGGGACACTATGTCAGTCAATGTCTGAATAGAAAGAAGGGTGACAAGAAGAAGAAGCAACAGAAAACAACTTTAGCAAACGTTGATGAATTATGTTCAAGACTTGAAGATGAGTTCTCTCTTATAGCTTGCCTATCTAGGTCAACCACCACAGGAGTCCGGTACATTGATAGTGGGGCGTCATGTCATATGCCAGGAGTTCAAAAGTATTTTTCCAGCTACAAAGCGTAGGAGATAGAATTTGAGATACAAATGGCAAACAAGTCCCAGTGTACTCCAGTTGGGAGAGGAACAATCATAGTCTAGAGGGAGTCATGAAAGAATCTCTAGATTACAGATGTGTTCCATGTGCTAGGAATGGGTATGAACCTAATTTTAGTATCTACTCTTCAGGACAAAGGGTACTATGTACTCTTTCAAGGTCAAAAGGTGTATTTGAAACACCAGGCTTGGAAGTTAGTAAAATAGATTGGGATCAGAAGCAATAAGTTATATAGGTTGCAGGTTCAAGATCCCATGGCACTAGTTAGCAATAGTTGTAGCAAAGATTTGGGAGTGCTGTGGCATAGAAGGACAGGTCACACCCATCATGAAGCACATAAGTTGCTCAAAGAGACTATGACAAAAATTCTAGAAGTATAGAACATGATGATGTATGCAAAGGGTGTGTACTTGGAAAGTTTTCAAAGGCAGCTTTTCCTAGGAGTGATAACAGAGCCAAAGCTGTTTTAGAGTTGATACACTCTAATAATTGTGGTCCAATATCCAGTAAGTCTCTCAGTGGTTATGAAAACTTTGTGACCTTTATGCATGACTTCTCCAGGAAGACTAGGATTTACTTCTTGAAGACAAGAGATAGTCTTCAGTCACTTCCAAGAGTTTAAGGCTCTGATAGAGAATTTGACGGGAAAGAAGATAAAGGTTCTTCGTATAGATAATGGGGGCAAGTACATCGAGAAAGCCTTTAAAGATTTCTACACTAAGGAAGGAATCAAGAGAGAATGGACAACTCCATATTACCCACAGCAGAATGGAGTCACAAAATGAAAGAACATAACAATAGTTGAAGTAGCTAGGGCCATGCTATATGATTAGGACATGCCTAGATATCTTTGGGCAGAAGCATGTAGCATGGTAATATATTCAGAATAGAATCCCATACAAAGTGTTGGGAAAGATGGCACCCATGAAGGCATTTACAAGGAAGAAGCCAAAAGTTAGTCATTTCAAGATTTTTAGTAGTACTGCTTATTGTCACATTCTAAGGGAGAAGTGCACCAAACTGGATTCAACTGCTGAGAAGGGGTATTTCATTGGATACAACAAAACATCCAAGGCATACAAGATCTATATTCTATGAACTAGGAAGATCATCATGAGAAGGGATATTAAGTTTTAGGAAGAAAAACCCTTCATGAGATCTCGCGAGCTGCCAATAGTTGATCAAAGTCAGCAAGCAGAAGGTCCAAAAGTTGAACAACAATCTCAGGCACAAGACACAGATACAAGTGTTGAGGAAAGTCAACAGTATGTGGAGTAGCAGCATGATGAGGAGCTTGAAGCTCCAAACACTACAAATGGGAGTAGGAATCATAAGGAGTATCAAGCATTGAAAGATGGATAGGATTTTGTGGGAGCTCCTAAACTAAACACTAGGGATAGGAGACCACCAAAGAAATATTTGAATTGCATGACATTGATGAATCAGCTCATTGATAGTGAGCCTTCCAACTATAAAGAGGCTCCACAACACCAAGTGTGGCAGGATGCTATGGTGGAGGAATACGACTCCATTATGTGTAATGATGTTTAGGAGGTGGTATCTAGACCATTGGATAGGAAAGTGATTGGTTCCTGCTATATCTATAAGATCAAGCACACTGTACAGATGGCAACATTGACAAATTCAAAGCTAGGTTCATAGTCAAGGGTTTCTCTCAGGAAGAGGGAATATATTATGAGGAGACATTTGCTCCCATAGCTAGGTATACTTCCATTAGAGTCATGATTTCACTTGCAACATAGATGGGATGACAAATTCATCAAATGGATGTCAAGACAGCGTTCCTAAATGGAATTATAGAAGAGGAGGTGTACATCGAACAACTGGAGAGCTTCAAGACAATTGGGAGGGAAACCCATGTATACAAATTAAAAAAGGCACTATACGGACTCAACCAAGCTCCCAGAGCCTGGTATGGTCATATTGACAGCTACTTGTTGAAGATGGGCTTTGTGAAGAGTGATGTAGATTCTAACCTATACTATCTTATGCTTGGAAATGAACCACTCATTTTAGTTTTGTATGTGGATGATTGTCTTTTTGACTGGGTCACCAAGGCTCATAGAATACTGCAAGAGGGACATTGCAGTAGAGTTTGAAATGAAAGACTTGGGGTTGATGAATTATTTTCTAGGACTTAGGGTGTGGCAGACAGATAGAGAAATCTTCATTGGTCAAGGAAGATATACTTTGGAGATCTTAAAGAAATTTAGGATGCTGGACTGTAGATCCATGTCTACTCCTATGATAACCAATTGGAGGAAGATTGATGCATCAAAGCAAGAGGCAATAGACCCCACATTATATAGATAGCTCATCGGCTCTCTCATGTATCTAGTCAACACAAGGATAGACATTTTCATTGTTGTCAACACTCTTAGTTAGTTCATGGTGGAACCAAAGAGAGTGCATTGGACAGTAGCAAAGCATGTGTTGTGATATCTATGAGGTACAGATGAGTATGGATTGAAATATACTCAAAGTGATGGTGTCATGTTGATTGGCTAGACTGATGCAGACTGGGAAGGTAATGCAGTGGACCAGAAAAGCACCTCAGGGTGTTGCTTTAGCATTGGATCAGGTGTTGTTTCTTGGTACAACAAGAAGTACAAGTTGGTTGCATTAAGCTCTGTAGAAGCAAAATACATGGCAGTAAGCATGGCTACATGTGAAGCCATTTGGCTTTGGAAACTCTTACTTGCATTGTTTGGTTAGAGGATGGAATCAATCATTATCTACTGTGATAATCAGAGTTGCATCAAGATATTTGAGAATCTAGTATTCTATGATCAGTTGAAACATATCAACATCAAATATCACTTCACCAAGGATTGTGTACAGTGTGGATCAATTTGACTATAGTATGTGCCTAGAGATTAGCAGGTGGCAGCGATTTTGACAAAGCCCTGAATAAAGGAAAGTTTGTTTTCTTCAGGGATAAGTTGGGTATTGTGGAGAACACTTTCCTCGCTAAGAGGGAGTGTTAAACATAGTAGCTCGGACAAGTGTTCTAGCCTTAAGAGGTGTCATTGACACTAGGAACACAGAGGAATACGGAAAATGAATCGATTTCCCTTTAGAAGATTGTAGAAGGTTTCTAAGATAATCTTAGCCACCGATTGGATCAGTTCAACTTCCATTTGTGGCCATTAATATTTCTGAATGAGATATTATAAAAGGGAGTCAAGGAGTCTCATTGGGGATTCTAATCCGAATTGATTGAGTCTTTAGTATGACACCAGAAAAGAGTCAGTAGTAGTAATTGGGAAGAAAACTTCTAGCTTCTGAGTCCCAGAGGGAGGTTCAACTAGTGGCAAAGGAAGAGTTGTCAGAATTGCCAGTATTAGGCAAATGGTTGTAATCATTTCTTAGTTACAAAATTGCTAATAAAACATCGAACTGGTTTTCCCCAGATTGGGGTTTTTTCTAGTGATGTTTGTCTAAAACCATTTGTGTTATTTGTGTATTTGATTTCTGGTATTCTCTGCTGCAATTTTAATTTGGTGAATGGTGCTATTTATGTTTTTTATTCATTATTTTGAGCTGAAGATTAATTTGATGTGCGTAAGTAATAGGAATAACAAAATTGGTTAATAGCACCTTCTAGGTAGTGGAAAATTCACACTTATAGGTAAGGTTTCAAGTCCACATCTTCAAATATGATGCCACATCAGCATACTTTTTGTTGAGGTATCTAATAGTTCCCAAAAAAAAGGGTGGACCAATAGTTGTGCATTAAGTCAGGTTTACCGTTTTGTCAATGCGCTGATGTGACATCACATGATTCGTTGTTTTTTAGATCTAAAAGATGCGTTTCATTCAATTATAGATACTTATAGTCTAACACTAACAATCTTAAAGTCACAACTACAAGTGCTAAAAAATTTAAAAATATTATGCCTTAAATCCACAAATACTATCAGAGGAAAATACTCGGCAATTGGGTCCCTTCCCATGATGTCTACGTAATTGCTCTGGTTATCTACGCAGGCACTCTAGATTCCCATATGTTACAACTATTCTCTCCCTCCATCAGCCATGGCTTTGACTTCTGCTTCTATGGATGACAATGCGGTCCGGTTACTCAATGATAATGACTTTCATGTTGATGATCTCATTGACAGAATAGACAAATTTCTCGCTCAGGTTACTATTTTCTTGATTTTGTTCTGCAACTGGTTATCAAATCCCTACCTGAGTTTGTATGTTGTAGATAACAGCAAAAGTTGATTTCGCAGAATTCCTCCCACCGTAAAAGTCCATCTGGGCATACCTTTTCTGACGTTATCCAGGCTGCTTCTGGGGATTTTTCTAAACTGCTCGTAGGAGTTTCGCAGGGCGCTAAAATGATTTCCGATCAGGTACTTTCTTTTTTAATGTTCTCTTGTTCTACATTAAATAATAAAATGAGCAACTGAAATTCGTCATAACTAATGGTATTGTTTATTTATATATAGAGAAAGTTGTTATCCAACTTATCCAGTGAAGCACAAAAAACCATTGTGAGTGTCCTAAAAGGAATAGAAAATGCTCACTAGGCAGCAGCAGGGTTTTTAGTACTAGCCTCTGTTTTAGAGAGGTTGGATAAGATTTCTTCCAATAAGAAAGAGTGCTTGGTACTTTTGAAAAGAATGAATGGTTTAACCAAATGCATTAAACAACTCAAACTTATGTCGGGGTTAGATAATGCATTGGAGAAGAAGATAGAAGACGCTCTTCAATTCATAGTTCAAGGAGCAATAGTGTGCTTTACTCAGATAGGCATGAGAAAATGTTACAAGTAAGTGCCTACAGTCTAATCTTTATTTCTTTTTTAATTTACTGTATAAGGATTCATACGCGTAAAGTTCAATAATTATTGTTTGAAATAGATAGTTTGACAAGTTTGAATTTACGTACCAAATGAATTGGGGCAGTGCACACTATACAGTATGAGCCGCGTCCTGCCAAATCAATGGTTCTGCATCTTATCAGTCTGTATTATGTTGGATTTTCCATAACCCCTGTAAAAAAGGCCCAATCTTATGACTAATCTTATAACCAAGGGACGGGTGAGAGGCTTTAAATCCTTTTCCAAAGGAGCCTTCTTCACAGATCTCTGTCCCACCTAGGGACGATACTCCTATAATCATGTAGTTGCATATTTATTTCTCTGCATTACTATCTTTTAACAATGGTAGAGCCATAATACATTGCTTTTGTAGTTGCCTCTGTTTCTGGTTTCTAGAAATACCTAATAATTTCTAAGGCCTTCTAATAGTACTTTGTCACAAGAAGTGGGTGGACGTCGAGGCTCCATTGATTGTAGTTGTTGCTCAACGGTCTAGGCAAGCAGATGATGTGATGGGTTCTCCTTAGACCATCTCTCTTTTTGGTTACTTTAGGCTGTGCTGATCACACTAGGGACAGGTGAGAGGCTTTAAATTCTTTTTGAAAGGAGCCTTCTTCACAAATCTGTCCTACCTAGGGACGAACCTCATACAATTACGTAGTTGGGTATTTAGTTCTCTTCTTTCGTATCTTTTAACAATGGTAGGGCCTTAATACGTTGCTTTTGTAGTTGCCTCTGTTTTGTTGGACAGAGAAGGAAAAAAAAACATATGCTCAACAAAGAATTCCTACAGCAGAAAATAATTGTGTTGATTTTTTCTCATATAAAAATGGTTACATCGTGCCTCCATAAATAGGTCTTTTGGACATGTAGAAATTCAGAAAACTAAACCTTTATCTGCCAAAATCATGCAATCCATTAGAAATATCTATTCATGTAAAACATGCAAATTACAAAACTCCAATTCTAATAATAACTCACATCCAAAACTATTTTATCCTCCTCTAAACTGAAACTAAACTAACTTGCATGTTTTATTTTGGGAGAAATTATTATTCCAACACTCCCCTTTAATTTCTACCACTAACTACTTCAGCATTTACAATGCCCAAATTCTGTCTTAGTTGCTCAAAATTCTCCTTTGCTAATGTCTTTGTCAATGTATCTACCAACTGGTCTTCATATCTGCAAAAATTCAAATGGATTTCTCCATTGTTCACTAACTCTCTGATGAAATGAAATCTCGTATCAATGTGCTTGCTCCTCTTGTCAAAAACATAATTTTTTGACAATACAATTGTTGATTTGTTGTCACAAAAGATTGGTGTTGACTCCTCTTGTGCTTGCAATAAGTTTGTCAACATTCTCCTCATCTAAATTGGTTGACATGATGCTGATGTGGCTGCTACATACTCTGCTTTAGCTGATGAAAGTGTCACTATGGGTTGCTTTTTCGATGCCCATGAGACCACACCTCTTCTAAAATGAAAGACATATCTAGAAGTACTCTTCCTGTCATCAATGCACCTGTAAAATCACTGTCATTATAACTAGTCAAACCAAAATCATTAGTTGTGGAATATAAAATTCCATATTTTGTTGTTTTTGCCACACATCTCAATATCATCTTTCCAACTTGTCAATGTGAGTCTTTTGGCAACTCTATGAATATTGAGATTAAACTAACTCCATACATGATATCTTGTCTTATAGCTATAAGATACATCAAACTTCCAATTAGTCTTTTGAATGTTGTAGAATCAACATTAGGCCCTTTGTCCTCTTTGCTAATTTTAGTCCTTGTAGCAACTGGTGTAGGTGTTGAATTACAATTCAACATCTTAAACCTGCTTAACATATCTTTTGCATATTTAGTTTGACAAATAAAAATTTTCTTATCTGATTGTACAACTTCAGTGCCCAAAAAATACTTTATTAATCTCAAAGTTGTTATCTCAAATTCTTTCTTCATTGCTGATTTAAATGTGTCTATAGAAAAATTCCCAATGAAAATCAAGTAGTCAACATACAAACAAACAATCAAAATATGATCTTCTTTGTTGATTTTTGTGTACAATGTGAGCTCACTACTACTTCTATTGAATCCATTGTTTGTCATGTATGAATCAATCATGATATACCATGCTCTTGGTGCTTGCTTGAGATTATAGACAACCTTATTCAATCTATAGACTTTGTCTTCATGTCCATGGACTTCATAATCTGGTGGTTGTTTCACATACACTTCTTCATCTAGAAAATCATTCAAAAAAGATGATTTGACATCCATTTGATATACTTTCCAATTATTTTGAGCACTTATTGCTAAAACCATTATAATAGTATCAAGTCTAACATATGGAGCAAATGTTTGATTATAATCAATTCCATTTTGTTGTGCAAAACCTTTCACTACTAACCTTGCCTTGTACTTTTCAATTTTACCTTTTGCATTGTTACATCCCCAATTTTTGTCTTGCTATACTTTTCACTTTTACTTGGATATAAGTAAATCTATTTTGATGTTTAGATTAATGCCAAGGAAAGACATAGATTATATTGAATGTCATTTATGGAATTATGAAAATAAATATGTTATTGTCAATTTAATATTGCATTATGAGATTTGGTTTATTATTTGAATAATGATGCACTGATCATAATTTGTTGACTACAAGTTTGATATAGGATTATAGGTTTTCATATGACTCTCAAAAAAAAGAAAGAGAGAGTATCTTTTGAGGAGAGAGATATAGACCTCAGGTTATGAGTGATTATTTGCCAAAACAAGTATCAGTGCTTAAAGAAAATGTGAACCAGTATTGTTAGAGGTAAGTCATGTCTTGTCAGTTTACTTTTGAACCCAATCGACAGGTAGTCAATATCTTTCAAATCTTTTCTAGTCAAGTCATTGTGTGTCAACATAGTCATTTGAAAACGATGTTGTCTGGGTAAGAACTAAGACCATTTATGTTTAACATAAATATTACGATGTTATTGTCATAAAATGGTTGTGTTATTATTATTAAGTCATTTAAGGTTTTGTTGTCTACTTTTAACATCAAATGATGATCTCATCAAGATAGGTTGACATAATTTTAACGAAGGATTGTATTGGGGAGGTAAAGTCGACCCATTCACATTATCCATAACCTTTGTTTTATTATTATTATTTTTATTGATCAAATCATAACTATCAAATAGAATTGATGATTATGTAAACCATATTTGATATAAACAAATAAATATATTTATGATTCGAATAAGGATAATACATCTTGATAGTTAATAATGCTTACTCTTATGAGCAGCCATGGGCATGTAAATTGAAATGCCTTCATTATTTTAAGTGATGGAATTAGATCACTTAAAGTGATCATTAATGATCAAACAATGGCTTAATTGTTTGTGTCGACCTTTTTCAAAGAGGAATCATGGTATTAATACTCCACTTGATTTTTTTCCCCACGTTTTGTGTATTCCTGAAACATGTGTTAATCTTTGCTGATAAAATGGTTTCAGTTGAAACAGAATGGGTAGTAGATTGCAACAACTCCTATTTTGTTTCCAACTATGTGAGTGGAAAAGATTAAGGATAGGTGACTCATTATGAGTCTTGATGAGCCTTTATAGCCACAACTCAGTTAGTCAATGGCGGCATCTTTGAGTGAAATATTATTTTCGCATAGTCTTTTTCTTTGGGAAGGGAGATTGGAAGTAGGGAGTTCACGGTGAGTAGAGGGATAAGGAGAGAACGTGGTTTTCTCTTGGATGAATATAGAAATATTTCTATCTACAAATACATCTCAGTTTAAGACTATTGCTATCAGGTAAATACTCCTGCAATTTATGCATTAAAAAGGCAATGATAATTCGAATGATTGTTAAGTCTTCTATATTTCTTTGCCTTGGGTAATCATTTATACCAATTTGGTTATCCTTTATGTTCATTGTGTAAACTATTCAAAATAAGATTCAAGCCGACTGAGTCAAATAAGAATATCATTGATTTAACTTACTTAACTGTGTCAGCTCTGTATAGATAACTTAGAGGGAACTAGTGAATATCAACTCAGCCTAAAAAGGCTGATGCAAAGCTTTAACAATGAAATATATTTCATTATCATACCGGGTTGACAATATACTTATTGTCTTTAACCGATAAACAAACTAAATCATTGTTTCAGAATAAACAAACTCTTTTAAAGGAGGTTATCATAGTTTTCAAGTGTTTAGAAAATTAGTCGCTCTATTAAATGAGCTATCATTATGAAACACGTCGATTATTTTGTCATAAGATAGTTATGTATTTAACTCTCATCGAGATTAGTGTAAATGATACTTGATAGGAAAACTTACAAGCTGTAAGTAATCTGGATTAAAGTATTAAATGGTGATGCTATCATTTTAAAAACCATTTTTGGTTTAGTTTATATATATAAATGTCAAAAATGATTCCTTATCAGAAGAACTTAGATTCTTGGTATTCTATGCTAACTATGGTATGACCAATCAAGTGGTAGAAGAACTAGGGATAGTTTGGAAAATGAAATAAATATCATAGGATCATCTTTATTGTCTATTCTATAAATCTTGATGAGTATAGCATTATAGTAAACCATTATGATGGAATAGACTAAGTCTATCTAGAAATGACCTTGTATAGGATCACATATGGGTATATAAGTAGTGATGTTTAATGACAACATGTAAAGGTAAGTTAAAAGTATTCATATTCCTTTTGTATAGGAATTATTATCTCTTATAGAACCATAATATATTTAATCTCGTTATAGTTAAATCATGGGTTGTTTATAAACCTTATTCTCGTAGAAATGAGATATGGATATTTTGAAATATTATATTATTCAAGGGTTGTTATGAAAAACCCTAGAGTTGAATAGGAAACCAAATGATTAGTTATGTCATATAGACTTATCTAAGTCAAGAAAACTATTATCATGATAAGATGTTAAACTAATTACGTAAACATAGTTGAGGAGGATAAACTGCAAGAATATGACATTATCCAAGTCGAGAAGGGGTGGGCGAACACTACAACCATGTTCATTACGAACATTATTGATATTAAAATTTTGGCCAAAGTAATGCATTCATTTTCTGATTGTGTTGTTGGTTCACTGTATCTGGATTGCACAATCTATCAAAAATTATACTTAGCTAGAGGGCATCTAGGGTTGTATGGTTGATAGAGTTGTGTAGAATACAACACTATGTACTCGAGAAAGGAAAATTACCATTGGTCACCTATGGTCTATATTCCTTGTGAAGGGAAGGGCCACTTCCTATGTGGAAGATGTGTGGGAGACGACCGGTCTATGGATGGAGGTAAATCATTAGAAAAATACTCTCTCTCCAAGTAGGAAACATGCCAGGACTTGTGATAAAGATGTCAGACATTCAGAAGCAGTAATTATTTCAAAATTGTTTATGTAATTGATTTACTTTTGTAAATATTGTAGTTGAGAAAGACAATATGATTTATTGTATTTTTGTAAAGAGGAATCTTGTAATTGTAGTTACTTGATTATATTTTAATAAAAAGAAAAAATTTCTCTCATTTTTACCTTGTTGAATTACTCTATAGTAAATTTTCTAGTTTTACTATGTTTTTAGAACGTGGATGTTACATATGGTATCAGAGCTACCAGGTTCGACACTAGGGATTATGAGACCACTATGGTTACCTATAGTCAACATTATACAGTTAGCGAATGTTTGAAAATTTATGTGCCAGGATGGTATGTCGTAAGAAGATAACAAGAAAGTTTGTTAACACGAGTCAACATTTCCTTAAAGTAAAAAGCAAATGTGAGGCCATTATAAAAATTTTTGAGGGAACTAATGATGAGAGTGATATTTGGTTAAGTGACACTGAAACCCTAACGACTACCTTAACTTGAATCAAGCGAATGAGAAGGGAAAACACTGAAAGAGTTAAGATCACTACTAAAATCATAGTATATATGTTAGATGAGGATACAACTATGGTTAGGTGAGATCCCCACTTACCCTCATCCATTGAGATCATAGAAGTTAGGTCTGATAGTGAGTCAAAAGGTTATATACCTTAAGATTATGTATCTGAAAATGAATTTGAAGGATATACTCCTCTTGAGCATGACTTTTGAAGTCATTTCTTGTATAAATGAAGAATATTCTAAACTCTTGAAAAGAAATAAATAAAAAAGAGGTGATTTTGTACCAAACTATTGTTTGATTTGACTTTATTATGTTTTGATTTAATGGGATGCATTATAATCATGAACTAATAGACAACTCAATATTATTAGGTGTGAGAAAAATGATAAACATGATTTGGACAAGAACTAACCAAGGAGAAAGTGAAGATAACAACCACCCACCGAATAATAAGTTGGACCAAATCATAACAATGCTTGAGGAAACCAAGAAAAGACTAGGTGATATTGAAAAGAAGGTGGATGATAAAGGAAATTCTAAGGGAGGAGGTGAAAAATCTCATGGAGAAAGCAGAGAGAACCATGAAAATCAAAGTTAAAGTATAGAATCTCATAAAGAGGAAAGGAATAGACTGACCTTAGAACTCTCAAATGATATAAAGAAGGCTACTCCACCAAAATTTGATGGAAAGGTGACTGGAGATGCAAGTGAAGCTTGGTTGACCGAAATAGAAAAATATTTGAAGATAAGGAATTACTTAGAAGTCACCAAGGCAGTTTGGGGAGCATTCCAACTGGTAGGAGAAGCATCCACCTGGAAGATGAATAAGAAGATGGAATTGAATTTAAGCTCTCTGAGAGTAACTTGGGATGCGTTCCTAGAGCACTTTTGCAAGAGATGGCTACCACAACTCTATTTTGATAAAAAATTGACCGATTTTTAGAATCTTTGTCAAGGGGACATGACAGTGGTAGAATATGGAGAAAACTTCACTTGATTCCTGAAATATGTTCCTCAATATCAAAAGGATGAGAGATTCAAGATCAAAAAATTCATCATGGGTTTAAATGCTCAAATCGGTGGAGAAGTGGACATACATGGTCCCACAACAATGGATCAAGTGTATGAGAAGGTGATCAAGAAAGAACAAAAGTTGAAATCCATCTTGCCTTATCATGATAGAAACCACAAGAGATTTAGTGGAACTCCTAACAATCAACCATTCAAGAGAAGATATGATAAGGATAATGAGAACAAGAGAAAAGATAAAGGATCACAAAAAAACAAGGGTGGATCTGGGAGTGAGAAGAAAAATGGCAATTACAAAAGGAATGAGGATAACAATGGGAAGACTTTGTTGATAACTGAGAGGGGGGGGGGTGAATCAGTTATCCTAATTATTTCTCTTTCTAAACTTTCTTATTAATTAATGCAGCATTGAATCAAACACAAAAACATTACCATGAAATAAGAAACACATGACACAGTATTTTTGACGTGGAAACCCTGTTAAGGGAGAAAACCACGGGGTGATTAACCCAAAAATTATTCTCTGTTAGAAGAATAGGAAATTACAAAATGGCACTTGCCAATTAGGGCTCACTGCCTGAGCACACTGCTCACAAGAGGCCCACTGCCTACAAGAAGACACACTGTCTACAAAGTGATAAGAATCACAGTCTTGAACTGATTGGAAGCATCTGCATATGCTGGAGTTCAGTTCTGGTTAGGCTCAGTACATTGATCTGCTGCACTTCATCTTTCCTCTGTTCTTTATTCTGCTATCCTTTCACATACCGGATCTTTCTTGCTACTTCTGCTCTGTTCTGGACTTATTCGCATATATATTAATTCATTCACACACTTCACAACTAAATCCATCCTCTATATATATCCGCACAAGTAATTTCATCACCTTTCTAGTCGGCATCCGGAACAGTCTAGTTTCTTACAAACTTTGTTCTGTCGGCTGAATCCTTGCTCACCGAGCAATGCGGATCAAGCATATACTTGTAGATATCATTAATCATGTCAGCCAAACATGATTCATGCCTTCACAACCTTTATCATCAACAGTAACACATTCGGAAAGTAGTCTGATACTCTGTCAGTCAGTTCTTCCTCTGTTTTCACTGTCTCTCAGGAATCCGGTACTCAACTATTCATATCTTTTTCCTTGTCCATCACCGGAGGCTAAATCCTTGGAATATACCACTCAAGGTAGTCCTCTTGACTTCCCCAAATCCGAACTGCACCAAGACACTTCCTCTGAGAGATCCAGATCAATCTGTCGGACCTTGCCACATGCTCTGTTCTTGTTCACCGGACCACAACAATCTTTATTCTGACTTCCGGTAGAGACACATCATGACTTGTGGATATGTGGGATGACCTTTGTTGCCATCAATGACAACAACCATGAATCCATATAGTGTCTCTTGCCAACAATCTCCCCCTTTGGCATTGATGGCAACACTTAGTGAAAAATGACTAAGTGTTTACACTATGCTCCCCCTTTGCTGATGCTCTGTCTTTATATACAATTTCTGGAACTCTCCCTTAGTTGTATTCCTCATTTTTCACTACTCGTCACTCCCCCTTTGACATCAATGGCAAAGGGTAGGGTCCGCACACTAAAATTTTCAAAAATTTTCTATACATAGCCGCATATTTACATACTCACATATACTGAAGAATGTCTGCAAAGGATGTCTGCAATTGGATCATTTCTGTAGCCCAACTTTGCTTCATTCTATCCAAAATTGAAATGTGACCACTCAACAAAAATGCAAAAGCTTCTGCCCGCTTGAGATCTGTCGGATCATTTGTTTGGGCGGTGGTCTGAGCATCACTGATGGCCTCATGCATAGTTTCCAGCTTAGGGATTATAATCCTTCTAAGTTCTCCCATCCGGTTAGTGATATTCTTTCTTTCCTTCTCAAGATTCTTTATTTCATTCAAGACTGCAATAGTCTGACATTCTTGATTTATTATGGAGGAAGAGAGAGGATCAAAACTTTGAGATAAGCTTTGTAGCTTGTCCTGTTCCTCTTTTATTTTCTTATCAATTGCTGCTGTTGCCTTTGACCAGGATATACAAAATTTGTAAATGTCACCACCATCCTTAAGAGCATTCTCTAAGCTCTTTATTCCAATACTCACAATCTTCCTATCTTTAGAGATTAATTCTAATACTTCTGAAAATCTTTTATCCAAAAATTCCTTCCAGACCTTTTCTTCAGCAGATTTTTCTAGAGATTCAAAATGTGTACTAACACTGCTGACTAAGGTTTTGAGATTACCGGAAGAGGAGGCTGTGGGATCCTTTTGAAAGGATGGCATGATCTCTTCTAGCACTCCAGATGCTACCTCCATAAGCTCACAGTCTTCCATGTGAGATTTCAGCAGCTTCTCTTTGACTTTCTCATTTGCAAATGAGGCTATTTTCATTGTTTGCACCGGTGACAAAGAGTAAAAATCTAATGGTCCTTTTAGCAGGTCCGGTTCATCAATTTCTACAGTGGCTTTGCTCAAAAATTGTTGAACAGTTTGTGCAGTGTCTCTTGCCGGAGACAGATGTTTCTTTTCTTCTGCAGTCTTGGAACTGTCAACCTCTTTATCTTTCACCCCTGCTTCCTTCTCCTATAATTTCTCTTCTTCTTTGGATCCAGAGACTGTAAGGGAAACCGGAGGAGAGATGTTTGTCTGTTCAGGGCCCACTTCTTCCGGAACAGATGATTCCAAATCCGCAGCTGTTTCTGCACCTAAGTCCTCTACAACAGGAAGATTGAACCTTTTGAAGGCCTTCCGGAGGATCTCTTCTGTCTCTTGGGCCACTTTGTCAGTCTCACCAAGCATGAGTTGATT
Organism: Cunninghamia lanceolata; assembly: GCA_027924645.1. Taxonomy (NCBI): domain Eukaryota; kingdom Viridiplantae; phylum Streptophyta; class Pinopsida; order Cupressales; family Cupressaceae; genus Cunninghamia; species Cunninghamia lanceolata. The sequence goes on from BSBN01000892.1 coordinate 4,509,581, forward strand.
CATCCTGGCTTTACTTCTGAACTCATCTTTGCAGTCTTTGAAGATAATGTTCATTGTCTTGGGATCAATTTGAGGATATAGCTGAATAGCTATCTGCTCCCGGATCTCAAGATCTTTTGCATGAGCATTATTCTTTCTTATTTCTAATTCCTTTTCTAGGCTTTTAGGAATAAGAGATATGATCTCAATGAAGGCCTTATTGTATATGTTCAGATGTTTGACTGTGGCTTCCTGCAGAATCTTTTGGTCAGCCTCATTGTAGTCATCATAAAATTCAGTCATTGGTTGAAGGTTTCCATCTACCGTAACCGACTTGATTACACTCTCTAGAGACAGAGTGGGCTTTTCAACAGATACCTCTGCCATTTCATCCTTGTCTTGGCCTGTGGAGGGTTTACCGGATCCTTTCTTCTTCTGCTTCTTTATTTCTTTTACTCCCTCATCTGACTCTGTTTCCTCTTCATCCTTTTGGCTTTCATAAGCCCTTGTGGCTTTTGTCTTGGATCTTTTACCGGATGCCTGGACTTCCGGTTTTGAACTTTTGGTTGTGGGAGGAGCAGATCTTTTTGATGATCTGGTCCGGGTGGGAGTTTCAACCGGAACACTCTCTTTACTTTTCTCTTCTTCCTCAGCCTTCCTCCTCTTTTCCCAGCTGGCATCAAGTGCCTCCTTTGAGATGCCTAGGCCTTGAGCAATATGCTCAACTTCTTTTCTTACCTTCCTCTTTATCTCCGGTTCCCTGAGTTCTACATGTATCTTTACACTCAGTTCCTCAAAGGTTCCAAACCTTTCTGCCTTAGGATCTTTGGGCTAGCTTAGCATGTGTTGAACATGCAGCTCTACTATCTGTTCATCCACTTCATACCCCATGGGCATGATCCAGACAGTCCTTGGCTCCACTGCCTCCATCAGACACTGATCTGTTTCTACCATGAAGCATACTGTGTCTTTGTACTTTTCAACAAGGGATTGGGGTATTCTTTCTCTTGCATGCATCATGCTTTGGAAGTTCTTGAAGTATCCCCATAGAGCTGTATTTCTTGCTTTTGCATCCCCAAGTCCATGCAAATAGTCTCTGATTTGGATGGCAACCGGTCTGTCATTCTGCCATATCCATCCACTGGATCCGGGAAGCTCATTCATGTAGTAAAAGAAGAGACAAAGGATCAGATTGCCATACTTGAAGGAGTTTTTCTTGTCCTTCTTAATCTTCTGCAGATTTTCAAAGAGTTGGTTTACTAGAAGCTCACACAAGTCATAGTCTGCATTCTCCTTTAACATTTGATAGGCTGTGTAGATTGCAGTTCCCGGTACTGAATTTTCCCTACTGGAGTGATAGATTTTGTAACCAATTATCATAGCTGCAAATTTGACATCCGGTTCAATGATGTCATCAACTGTCATAGCTCTCTTGTCAAACTTGGATCTGGTTGCATCACTGACTGTCTGATTTTTGACAGATTTGAGAACAGGTAATCCACCAGATGAGTGCAGACTGGTTACAGCCCTAATTGCATCCTTGGTGATCTTGAAGGGCTTGTTCAACTATAGGAAGTTGTCATGTACTCTACTTAGTACATACCGGACCCATTCATCTTCTTCAAAATAGGGGAAATGAATGCACTGTGCAAAGTGTTTGTCTCGGATGGCTTTATACTGAGGTTTGATCTCAAAGGAGTCATCTATCAATTGTTTGTGATAGATATCCATCAGTTTTGATTCTCCAAAGTCTTCAAGATTCGCATGGATGTAAACCCTAATATCTTCCGTATGCAATACACCATGAGGAACACTAGAGAAGGCTCCTAGTGGATCTACCTCCAATGATTTGTAAGGATGTTTCTTGAATGTGGGGCGAGGTCTATCAGAGATCTTAACTATATTTGGAGTAGCCATTCTTCAAAGATTTGCAGTGAGATAATGAAAACAGAGAATACCTTATGCGCCTTCGGTTTGCACGGAGTGGTTGGATTGATTTCTTTATGCAATGACTTCGGCAGGATATCTTTGGTGTGCTTGATGAATCTTGTTGCAGAGCTCCACTTTTCGCTTCTTCTTGAGTGCAGAATGAGCAAATGACTTTTGAGAAATCCCTTATATTGCTCCGCAAACCCTAATATCTGTCTGCAATAAATGCTTCACCTATATTATTCCGGTTTGCCTTGTCTGGATAGCTTGGAGTATCCCGGATTAGTCCTGATCTGTGAATATCATCCAGATCTTTCAATCATGAATAAATCGAGGTAACATATTACAAGAACATCCCAAACACTCTGTCCAATCCGTAGAATAAGATAGTGCACTTCCGGATCTCTCCGGACCTTTTAGTAATCCTCTGTCATACCGGAGCATCTCCCGGAACAGGTCTTACTTGATCGATCACAGCTTCTTCATAACTCCATGCGGACCTCTGAAATCTTATCTAGATCATCTCAAGACTTATATATTTAAACCCTTTACTCCGCATCTTGTGCCACATCCGGCACCACTTGATTGGCTGGGGGAACAGGATTTTGTTTGAGTCTCCCCCTGAGCCAGAGCTCACTTTTTAATTTCCGGAAGAAATATCAGCACCAGAGTCTGGTGCGGATCCAACCTCTACATTCTCTGAACTTTTCTTCACCCAAATCTTGCTCATCTGATTCCTAACTTCATCCGCATTCATCTTTTGTTTACCCTTGTCTTGATTCTGATTATACACCGGACCTCTTTTTTCCTGATTCTTGCTTCTGCAGACTTTAGCATTATGACCGGACCTATTGCAGATTTGGCAAATAACATTTCTTTGCATATTTGACTGATATCCTCTTGATCTGCATTGATTAGCCATATGACCTACTCTATTGCATGTAAAGCATCTACCTTTGAATGATTTGTTTACTTGCATATTTCTGCATTCATGGGATTTGTGTCCATACCTTTTGCAGTTGAAGCACTGTCCGGAGAAGGATGAATTAATCTGATTCATTCTCTTTCTGCACTGATTAGCTTTGTGACCAAAGTGGTTGCAGCTGTGGCAGTATCCATTGAAAGATGGATATCTTTGAGCATTTGGCTGTCTTACCGGAGGTCTTCTAGGCCTGTTCCTTGGATTTTCTGATGCAAAATTCTTTTGACCGGATCCGGAGCTTTCTCCTTTCTCATATCCCAAACTATACTTGTCATCTGTCCCTTTTTGACTTCCAAGAAGAACTTCAAGTTGAGCAGAACTTATCTTGAATTTCTCTTTATATTCATTTGCTGTTTGAAGGTCTCTTTTGAGAGAGGCAATTTGATCCTCAAGTTTTTCTTCATTATCTTTGGCATCTTCAAGATCAGATTCAAGATGTCTGATAATCCTGTCCATCTAGTGGCATTCTTCTGATTTTTCTTTAAGAGATTGTTTTAGATTGTCTTCAGCCTTTCTTTTTTCTTCAATCTCTTGAGTAAACTTTATAGTTCTTGATTCCATTTCATGTCTTAACATAATGACTTCTTTTGATAACTTTTCACATAACTTGGTTTACTCAGTCAGTTCTTCATTTGTATTGCTTTCTTCACTTTGTCTTGCCAACTGTTGGAGCAGCTCCTTTCTCTTTTTCATAGAGAGACTTAATTTGTCTTTTAATTCTCTCATGAATTCATCAGCCTGTTTGAGTCTTTCTTTTAATTCATTGACTTCAGAATTTGATTGTTCAGGATCCTCAAGGGCAGTCTTGAGTTGCTCCCTTAAACCATATGCATCCATTTGAACTCCCAGATCTTCCTCAAGCTGTTAGGCTCTATTAGGAGGAACTTAGCTCTGATACCAATTGTTGATAACTGAGAGGGGGGGGTGAATCAGTTATCCTAATTATTTCTCTTTCTGAACTTTCTTATTAATTAATGCAGCATTGAATCAAACACAAAAACATTACCATGAAATAAGAAACACATGACACAGTATTTTTGACGTGGAAACCCTGTTAAGGGAGAAAACCACGGGGTGATTAACCCAAAAATTATTCTCTGTTAGAAGAATAGGAAATTACAAAATGGCACTTGCCAATTAGGGCTCACTGCCCGAGCACACTGCTCACAAGAGGCCCATTGCCTACAAGAAGACACACTGTCTACAAAGTGATAAGAATCACAGTCTTGAACTGATTGGAAGCATCTGCATATGCTGGAGTTTAGTTCCGGTTAGGCTCAGTACACTGATCTGCTGCACTTCATCTTTCCTCTGTTCTTTATTCTGCTATCCTTTCACATACCGGATCTTTCTTGCTACTTCTGCTCTATTCTGGACTTATTCGCATATATATTAATTCATTCACACACTTCACAACTAAATCCATCCTCTATATATATCCACACAAGTAATTTCATCACCTTTCTAGTCAGCATCCGGAACAGTCTAGTTTCTTACAAACTTTGTTCTGTCGGCTGAATCCTTGCTCACCGAGCAATGCGGATCAAGCATATACTTGTAGATATCATTAATCATGTCGGCCAAACATGATTCATGCCTTCACAACCTTTATCATCAACAGTAACACATCCGGAAAGTAGTCTGATACTCTGTCAGTCAGTTCTTCCTCTGTTTTCACTGTCTCTCAGGAATCCGGTACTCAACTATTCATATCTTTTTCCTTGTCCCTCACCGGAGGCTAAATCGTTGGAATATACCACTCAAGGTAGTCCTCTTGACTTCCCCAAATCCGCACTACACCAAGACACTTCCTCTGAGAGATCCGGATCAATCTGTCGGATCTTGCCACATGCTCTGTTCTTGTTCACCGGACCACAACAATCTTTATTCTGACTTCCGGTAGAGACACATCATGACTTGTGGATATGTGGGATGACCTTTGTTGCCATCAATGACAACAACCATGAATCCATATAGTGTCTCTTGCCAACAGACTTTAGATAATAAATGACCCATTGGAGGGTGCTTTACTTGTGGGGGAGACCATTATGTAAATTGTCAAGCCCTAACAAGAATCAAAATGGTCAACAAAGAGGTATTGGACTACCTACTCAACAAGAAGCATTCCAACAAAGGATTCATGTAGTTGTCGATGATCATCAAGCAGAGTATCAAATCACTCCTATTGAAATGATAGGTAGTTTGTTTGGAGCCCCTATATCTATTTTGATTGATACATGAGCCACTAAAAACATTGTTTCTCCTAGAATTTTACATAAGTTTCCTAGAAAAGCTAGGTATATGTCTAAACCTTGGTCAGTAGAATATGGTAACCAATCTAAGGCTCAGGTAGAGCAATGTTTGTTTGAATCCAAGATTGATCTCCCTAGTTTCTCAACTGAAGTAAACCTATATGTAGCTCCCTTAGGTTCCTATGATGTAATCCTAGGAATGAGTTAGTTGTGGAAGCATCAAGCTAAGGTTGACTATTTTTCAAAAATAATTGAATGCTTAGATGATTTGGGAAATCAGATCCAATTCTAAGGGATTTAAAGGGAAGTTAAAATAAAACCTATATTTGCCAAGCAATTGAAAAGGGTTAGATGAAAGGGTTGTCAGTTATTTGTAGTCAAAATGGAACAAGTGGAGGAAGGGTTAGAAAGCCCTAGTTCATCTTTTGGAGAGAAGTATCCTTTTCTTCATGAGTTTCAGGAAGTGTTTCCAGAAGAACTTCCAGGACTGCCTCCCAAGAGGTTTTTTCTTTTTGCAATTGATATTAAACTAGCATCTAAGCCTATATAAAAAGCACCCTACCGTATGACAACTACAAAGTTAATAGAATTGAAAGCCCAATTACAAGAGTTGTTGGCAAAAGGTTTGATTAGACCCAGTGTTTTACCATGGGGAGCTTCAGTTATTTTTGTCAAGAAGAAGGATGGAACCCTTCGGTTATATGTATAGATTATTGTATGCTTAATAAAGCAATGGTAAAGAACAAATATCCTATAGCATGTATTGATGATCACATTGATCAGATGCATGGAGCTGCTATATTTTCAAAGATTGGTTTATGATCAGGATATCATTAGTTAAGACTGAAAGATGAGGACATTCATAAGACAACTTTTAGAACTAGATATGGGCACTATGAATTCACAGTGTTGCCATTTGGTTTGACGAATGCACCTACTGCATTCATGAATCTCATGAATAGTGTATTCAAAGATTGTTTAGACAAGTTTGTTCTAGTCTTTCTGGATGATATACTCATTTACTCTAAGAATGAAGAAGAACATCATCGACATTTGCAATTGGTTCTGCAACGGTTAAGAGAACATAAGTTATATGGAATACCATCTAAGTGTACATTCTTCTAGAAGGAGATTCAATATCTAGGACATATTATATTAGCTAATGGAATATCTGTTGATCCTACAAAAATCATAGCTATTCTGGATTGTCATGTACCCACAAATGTGCATGAGGTGCCTAGTTTCATGGGCCTGGCTGACTATTATAGAAAATTTGTTCTAAATTTCTCTAGTATTTCTAGTCCAATAACTTCCCTACAAGGGAAAGGAAGGAGATTTGAATAGATAGACAAATGTCAGGAAGCATTTGATCTCTTAAAGGAAAAGTTAACTTCAACTCCAATTTTGAAAGTTCTTGATCCCGAAGGACAATTTGAGGTAATTACAGATGCCTCAAGAGAAGGATTAGGAGTGCTTATGCAAGATGGGAGAGTTATAGCATATGAGTCAAGAAAACTGAAATCCTATGAGAAAAATTATGCACCACATGATCTGGAACTGGTAGCAGTAGCTTGTGCCTTGCAAATGTGGAAACACTATCTATTGGGGAAAACTTTTGTACTTAAGTTAGACCATGAAAGTCTTAGGTATATTTTCTCTCAACCGCATCTGAATGATTGACAAAGGAGATGTTTAGAATTGATATCTTACTATGACTTTGAGATAAACTACATCAAAGGAAAAGAGAATAAAGTAGCTGATGTTTTGAGTCGTAGAAGACATATATCTTCTATTGTTTCTATTCATAGAAATTTCAAGGATTTGGTGTTACAAAATCTGTCTAGTGATGAGTATTATGAGTAGGTTAGGTAGGCTCTGGAAGATAATCCTAGAGATCCAAGATATGATGGGTTTCTATTTGAGTTAGATGGACTATTGAGGTATAGAGGTAGAATGTATGTTCTTGATTCAACTAGATTAAGGGATCTATTAAGGAAAGAAGTGCATACCTCACCATATTCTAGACATCCAGGAGTGACCAAACTTCTAGTGGATGTTAAACATCTTTATTTTTGGAAAGGAATGAAGAAAGATGCTGCAAGATTTGTAGCAAGTTGTTTAGAATGTCAAAGGGTAAAAGCAGAGAATCAACACCCTATAGGATTGTTGTACCCACATGATGTGCCATAGTGGAAATGACAAGTTATTAGTATGGATTTCATTCAAGGTCTTCCTATGTCAAGGAATAGACATGATGCCATTTTAGTTGTGGTTGATAAACTCACAAAGGTAGCACATTTTATACCAAGGAATTTGACTGATGGAGCACCAGTGTTAGCTCACAAATTTGAACAAGAGGTGTTTAGATTGCATGGCTTCCCAAAAAAGATTATCTCAGATAGAGATGCACATATAACATCAACATTTTGGGAAACTTTGTTTTCTATGCCAGGAACTAAACTCAATGTGAGTACAACTTTTATCCTAAAACTGATGGGCAAACTAAGAGAGTTAACCAGGTTTTGGAAAATTTGTTGTGAATGTATTGCATGGATCAACAATATAAGTGGGAAGAATACTTACCACTTGTGGAATTTGCTTACAACAATTCTTATCATTCCACTGTTAAGATGGTGCTATTTGAAACATTGTATGGAAGAATATGTCAAACTCCTATAAGATGGGATAAGCTAGAAGATAGGATTATCATCAGAGCACAAATACTAGCTAAAATGGAAGAGAAAGTTAAACTGATCAGAAAAAGAGTGGCAGAAGCCAATGATAGACAAAAGAGTTATGCGGATGTAAAGCGTGTACTGAGACAATTCTCCGTTTGAGAGAAAGTTCTCTTGAGAGTCAAACCTCAGAAAACTTCTATTAAGTTTGGAAAGTCTTCTAAGCTAGCTCCTCATTATGTGGGACCCTTTGAAGTACTTAAGTGGTCACTCTGGTTGCCTACAGAATTGCTCTACCACTAGCCTTATCTAGAATGCACAATATTTTTCATGTGTCTTATTTGAAGAAATATATTGCATGTGATAACCATATTTTAAATTAGAATTCTTTACAGATGCAAGACCCAGGGGTGGTCACAATCGAGCCACTCAAAGTATTAGAAACATGTAAAATCCACTTGCATAATAGAGAGGTCTTGCAATGCAAGGTCCAATGGGAGAAATATACTGAGGAAAATACTACATGGGAGGATTACCATGAATTTTATGAAAATTTTCCTCATTTATTTAATACTGTTACTAGTTGAAAACAATGAACTTATTTTTAAATACATTGTGATATTTTATATCATTGAGGATGATGAATCTTTAGGGGAAGAATATGTTACATCCCCAATTTTTGTCTTGCTATACATTTTACTTTTACTTGGATATAAGTAAATCTATTATTATGTTTAGATTAATGTCAAGGAAAGATAGATTATATTGAATGTCATTTATGGAATAATGAAAATAAATATGTTATTATCAATTTAATATTGAATCATGAGATTTGGTTTATTATTTGAATAATGACACACTAATCATAATTTGTTGATTACAAGTTTGATACAAAATTACACATTTTTAGCTAAATCTCAAAGAAAAGAGAGAGAGAGAGAGTATCTTTCGAGGAAAGAGATATAGACCTCAGGTTACGAGTGATTATTTTCCAAAACAAGTATGAGTGTTTAAAAAAAATGTGAACCAGTATTGTTAGAGATAAGTCATGTCTTGTCAGTTTACTTTTGAACCCAATCGACAAGTATTCCATATCTTTTGAATCTTTTCTAGTCAAGTCATTGTGTGTCAACATAGTCATTTGAAAATGACGTCATTTGGGTAAGAACTAAGACCATTTACGTTTAACGTAAATATTACAACATCATTGTTGTAAAATGGTTGTGTTATTATTATTAAGTCATTTAAGGTTTTGTTGTCGACTTTTAACATCAAATGACAATCTTGTCAAGAGAAGTTGATGTGATTGTAATGAAGGATTATGATGGGGAGGTAAACTCAACCCATTCACATTATCCATAAACCTTTGTTTTATTATTATTATTTTTATTGATCAAATCATAACTGTCAAATAGAATTGATGATTATGTAAACCATATTTGATATAAACAAATAAATATATTTATGCATCGAATAAGGATAATACCTCTTGATAGTTAATAATGCTTACCCTTATGAGCAACCATTGGCATGTAAATTGAAATGCCTTCGTTATTTTAAGTGATGGAATTGGATCACTTAAAGTGATCATTAATGATCAAACACTGGCTTAATTGTTTGTGTTGACATGTTTTAAAGAGGAATTATGTTATTAATACTCCACTTGATGATTTTCCCCATGTTTTGTGTCTTCCTAAAACATGTGTTAATCTTTGCTGATAAAATGTTTTCAGTTGAAACCGAATGGGTAGTGGACCGCAATGACTCTTATTTTGTTTCCAACTATGTGAGTGGAAAAGAGTAAGGATAGGTGACTCATTATGAGTCTTGTTGATCCTTTATAGGCACGACTTAGTTAGTCGATGGTGGCATCTTTGAGTGACATATTATTTTTGCATAGTCTTTGTCTTTGGGAAGGGAGATTTGAAGTAGGGAGTTCATGGTGAGCAAAGGGATAAGGAGAGAATGTGGTTTCCTCTTGGACAAATACGTAAATATTTCTATCTGTAAATACATCTTAGTTTAAGACCACAACTATCAAGTAAATACTCTTGCAATTTATGTATTAAAAAGGCAACGATAATTCAAATGATTGTTAAGTCTTATGTATTGCTTTGTCTTGGGCAATCATTTATACCAGTTTGGTTATCCATTATGTTCATTGTGCAAACTATTCAAAATGAGATGAGCTGACTGAGTCGAATAAGAATATCATTGATTTAACTTAGTTAACTATGTTGGCTATGTATAGATAACTTAGAGGGAACCAGTGGGCGTCGACTCATCTTGAAAAGGCTGATGCAAAGCTTTAACAATGAAATCTATTTCATGCATACCGAGTGGACAATATACTTATTGTCTTTAACTGATAAATAGACCAAATCATTGTTTGGGAATAAATGAACTCTTTTGAAAGAGATTATCATAGTTTTCAAGTGTCTAGAAAACTAGTCGCTCTATTGAATGAGCTATCATTATGAAACAAGTTGATTATTTTGTCATAAAATAGTTATGTATTTAACTCTCGTCAAGATTAGTGTAAATGATACTTGATAGGAAAACTTACCAGTTGTAAGTAATATGGATTAAAGTATTAAATGGTGATGTTATCATTTTAAAAACCATTCTTGGTTTAGTTTATATATATATTTCAAAAATGATTCTTTATCAAAAGAACTTAGATTCTTGGTATTCTATGCTAACTATGGTATGACCAATCAAGTGGTAGAAGAACTAGGGATAGTTTGGAAAATGGAATAAATATCGTAGGATCATTTTTATTGTCTATTCTATAAATCTTGATGAGTATAGAATTATAGTAAACCATTATGATGGAATAGACTAAGTCTATCTAGAAGTGACCTTGTATGGGATCATATATGGGTATATAAGTAGTGATGGTTAATGATATCACGTAAAGGTAAGTTGAAAGTATTCATATTCCTTTTGTATAGGAATTATTATCTATTACAGAACCATATTATGTTTAATCTCGTTATAGTTAAACCATGGGTCTTTTATAAATCTTATTCTCATAGAAATGAGATATGGATATTTTGAAATATCGTATTATTCAAGGGTTGTTATGAAAAACCCTAGAGTCAAATCAGAAATCAAATTATTAGTTTGCATATAGACTTATCTAAGACAAGAAAACTATTATCATGACAATATATTAAACTAATACGTAAACATAGTTGAGCAGGATAAACTGCTAGAATATGACAGTATCCATGTCGAGTAGGGGTGGGTGAACACTACGACCACGTTCATAATGAATACTGTTGATATTACAACTTTAGCCAAAGTAATGCATTTATTTTCTACATGCATTGTTAGTTCACTGTATATGGATTGTACAACCTATTAGAAATCATACTTAGCTAAATAGTATCTAGGGTTGTATGGTTGATAGGATTGTGTAGGATACAACACTATGTACTCGGGAAAGGCAAATTACCATTGGTCACCTATGGTCTGTATTACTCATGAAGGGAAGGCCACTTCCTATGTGGAAGATGTGTGGGAGACCACCAGTTTGTGGATGGAGCTAAATCACTAGAAAGATACTCTCTCTCCAAGCAAGAAACATGCCAAGACTCGTGATAAAGATGCCAAACATTTGAAAGCAGTAATTATTCCAAAATTGTTTATGTAATTGATTTAACTTTGTAAATATTGTAGTTGAGAAAGACAATATGATTTATTGTATTCTTGTAAAGAGAAATCTTGAAATTGTAGTTACTTGATTATATGTTAATAAAAAGAAAAAATTTCTCTCATTTTTACCATGTTGAATCACTCTATGGTAAATTTTCTAGTTTTACTATGTTTTTAGAACGTGATGTTACATGCATTAAATTTGGTCTTATAAACCCATTTGACTCCTATGCAATCATTACCTTTAGGTAGGTCAATTAACTCCCACGTATGATTTCTCTCAATTGAATCAATCTCTTCATCCATAGATTTTATCGAATGTTTGTCCTTAACTACTTCTTGAAAATACACAAGATCATGAGAGAATACAAAATTTTTTTAACACAAATCTAAATTGTCTTCTCCTTGATCATAAATATCCTTCAAGCTTCTTATTTTTTTGCCTTTATACTTTGACTTTAAGGAGGTAAGTTGATGCGGGAGCATCTAGCACCTTTCCAAGTTAGAACACATGTTGCGCATTCAATCTTGTGCTGGTAGATGATAGCATCAAATGCAAAGATTAATTATTATCGGATAGTCGTCTAACAACCCACCAAATATAGTGTAGCATATTTCTTCTTGTATATTTCTAGGCATGAGGAAGTTCATCACCTCATTTAAAAGGCTTTTAAAATAAATAAATAAAGTCTTTATATACCTCTGTTGTTTTAATGCCTTTCTTTAAGGCAAAATTTTCCATTTAATAAGTGATCAAAATTAGCAAACATATGCACCTTATCTCTAGTAGATTTCAATACCTCTGGAAAGGTAGATTTAGAAGTTAAAAGGGCACCTTTGAGGAAATGAAATGGCTCCTAGAGGAGTTATTATTGTAAGTGTTCGCAAAAATAAATAGAGGAGAAATGGGAACCAGCGTGAGATTTGGAGGGGAAGGTGTTTGCAAAAAAAAGAGAAGTATGTTGGGAGGAGAAAGGCAATGCCTCACCTATGATGCTCAGAATAGATTTTGAAGAGTCTAAGATATGAGAGGAGGAATGCCTCATGGAGAGGTTGAAGTAGTATATTGAAAAGAATTTTTAAAAATGGGAAGGGGTTTTAATTTGAGATATTGAGGGTATGTGAGTGGAGCATCCGGTGAAAGGGAGGAGGTGTCAGATTGAAGAAGAGTTCTAAGAGACATCTTAGTAGAGAGGAATGTGAGGATGAGAGTGTTTATGGAATCCACAGATGGCCAACAAAGTTATGTATTTGTTTTGTTGCGTTGCAAATTTGAATTTCAATAAAATGAGCACGTTTGTTATTTTGATTTGCATGTATCAGCAGAGAGTATCTACATTTATATGTTCTTTAGTGTTTGGTTTCAATCTATTGGTGAGTATGGTTGATTTTCATTGCATCAGATTGCATGAGACTGTGTATGTTGTTTTTCTGTTGCATTAGTGGTATCAGAGCGGATTGTTCCTAAGTCTACAAGTAGATCGCCGAGCATGAGGCAACATGTACCAGGACCTACGAGTTGTTGGTTGTGAGAAAATGCCTTCGAGATTGGCCCCATGAGGTAGGGGTAGAGGTGGAGGTAGATATGAGACTAGTAGCTCTTGAGTGTGTGAATAGAACTACCAATTTGAGGCAGTCTGTGCGAGGACTTGAGGGTCGAGTTGTGAAGAGGAAGTCCCTGAGCGTTGAAAAAAGAATGAATGGAATAAATGTGAGGCCACGAGTCATGATTGTCTAGTTAGAAGAAAGAATTGATTTCTATAGTCATCAAGAGCAAATGATAGAGATAAAACAAATGACATGTATGGTTGATGAGATAATGGAAGAGATCTTTGGAATTTTAATTGAAAGAAAAAATAATGTTGTAAAGGAGGAAAAGAAGATTAGAGGAAACAATAATATTGTAGATATGAGAGAGATGGTGTAGAATGGGATGAATGATCTCATGAACAGGGTGGCAATGTTGACCAGACTAGTTAGAAATAAAACTAGAAGTTCAGAGTTAAAATTAGAGGAACCTAATGAGGAAAGTGAGAGTTATCTTGAAAAAGAAGATATTGAAGATGGAGATGTGATTGAAGACATGCCTAAAGAAGGTGAAGGTATAGAAGACATGAACGATTCTCAAGATGTGGAGATTGAGATGATGGAGTTTGAGGGTCCTATATTTGATGGAGAATTTGGGGAAGATGAAGAAGATCTCCTACTCAAAGTGGAGATGAGAAAGATCAATATTTTATTTGTAGGGCAAATTTTAGATGAATGTGATAAGAGAATGGGGGAGATGGATATGCGAGAAGATAAGGCCCATGATTATGCTGACATTGTTTTATTTGCAGATGATTCTTTGTGTGTAGGTAAGGAAGATAAAGATGAAGAGGTTGTTCATGAGGAAGTTGAAGAAGTTGCTGTAGTATGCTTGGATGAAAGCATGAAAGAAGAGGAGAAAAGTGAAGAAGATAAATTTATCGTAGCATTGGTTGAAGATGAAATGGTTCCAGAAATAAGCATCGAGGAGAATATACAAAGTACAAGACCAGTTGTGAGTAAAGTTATAGTAGTTGAGGATGTTGTAGTTAAAACAAAGCATATAGTGGTCTATGAGGATCAAGTGTTAGATGAGGAACCCGATGAAGACCAAGAGTTTCTTGAGGAAGAGATCACGGAGGTAGAGAAGTTGTTTACAACAACAACAAAGATAGTATATCTCAGCAGTGAGGAAGGGGATGTTGTGATAGGATAAATCATGGAGGTAAAATATGATTTTTTTGAATTTTGTGATGTTGACTTTGCAAAGAATTTACATTTAGAGATGAGTAAAGAGTTAGAGAATGGTGCAGGAGCACCATGGTCAATCTTGGTCTTGTGTTTGTCTAATGGTGTCCCAATGCAAATTTGAGGTGTTTTGTCACCTAGAAGATGTAATAAGGTCAATGAGGAATAATTTTCATTTTTTTGAGTCATGTCTTGTTAAATAAGGTAATATAATGTAAGGGTTTGCAAGAGTTGTTTTCCAAACTCAACAAATAATGTATTGGGAGAAGGGATAAATGGCCATATGGTTGAATGGCAATTGTAAAACCATTGAAAACTATTTGAAACTTGTTCAAATATCCCCACATACCCTGAGGATAGGGGTTGGAGGAGGTTTGGAAGACAAAACATTCAATAAAGCCATGTTTTTTGTTATTTTTCTCCTAATCTATTGTTCCAAGTCGTACCACTATTCTGTACGGTCGTACCACTATTTTGTATGGTACTATCATGATCTATAACTCACTAAACTTGGTAGAGGAAGGTGTTAGATTTGATTTGCATCTTGTTTGAGGAGAATCCATTGAGGTTGTAGAGAGATAAGACATTTTTTTTTGAAACAGCCTCGAAACCTTGATCTAGGGTTTGAAAGTCAGGTTTTATGGGTCTGGAAGCCATTCCATCAGTCTAATCTCCTCAAAATTAGTGGAATGGAAGATATTAGGGTAGTCTTTCATAATTTGATAATTGTAGGGTTTCAAAGTGGAGTTGGAGTAGAGTTTTGTCTAGATTTTGCCTAATATGCCCATGTATTAGGCTTAGAAGAGTAGGGTGGATAGAATAGACACCTAGGAGTTGTTTCAATTGATGAAACTAGTGGAATTGGTCCATTTGTGATGTGAGAAGAGGTATTAAATTGATTTGGTTATTTTGGAGTGTAAACCCCATAGGGTTGCTTTATAAAAGAGGTCTAATTGGGCCTAATTACAAGGGGTCTATCACAGTTTTGAGGCATTTGTTCTTAAACAACCCATGTCCATTTTGAAATATGTTAATAATCACCCAAAAGGGTACTCCAAACCGTCTTTGTTTCATTAAGATCATGTCACATGTGAAAGATATGCTCTAACAGGTCATTTTAGAGGGCTATAAGGCTTGAAGCCTAGTTGTGAAGAAAGTACTAGCAACCCTTAGTTTTGGTGAAAGGTGAGTGGTGGATTGAGTTGGTAGGAGTGTTTGATCATCATGACTACATCAAAGTGGTAGTAGAACCTAGGTTCTAATTGGGAAAGTAGAAGAAAGTAAAAGAAAGTTGAAGTGTGAAGGAGAGTTGGTATAGGCAAGATGCCTCCAAAAGCCAGTGCAATGGCAAAAGAGATAAAGGAACTGAAAGAGAAATTACTCTAGAAGGAGAGGCTCTATAAAGAGTCTTAGGAATCCACCCTAGCTAGAATAGTAGTCTTAGAAAATAATCAGAGAAGAGGAATGGTCAATGATGACCAAAGTGACAAGGAGGATGAAGATGAGAGTATGAATCCTCCAATGGGAATCTAGGATGAGGATGAGGACATGGACCCTGAGGAAAAGATGATGATCAATATGCTAAAGGAAATCAAGGGTGAAAATACTCTGAAGATGAAAGTTGAAGTGCTTATGTACAGTGGAAAGATGGACAATGAAGAAGTTTTGACTTGGATTGATGCTCTAGACAATTTCTTTGAATTTGAAGACATAGGGGACAATAAGAAAGTGAAATATACAAAATCTAAGTTGAAGGGACTAGCTCTGACTTGGTGGAACTTTGTTCAAGAAGAGATGGTTAAGAAAGGTAAGTCCAAGATAATCTCTTGGGATAGGATGGTGGCCAAGGTGAAGGCCCAATTCTTACCTGTAAATTATGCCATACAAACCTTCATGAAGTTGTAAATTTTGAAGTAAAGGGAATTGGATGCGATGTCATACATTGAAGAATTTCATAAGTTGTGCATTAGAGAAGGTCAGAATGAAGATGAGATTGAAAAGGTGGATAGGTATCTAAGCGGTTTGAGATTGAACATTAGAGATGAAATTAGCTTAAACCCCCCTAAGACAGTGGAAGAGTGGTTTCAAATGGAAGTGAGGGTAGAGGAGAGAATCAAAAGAATGTAGGAGCAGCAAGGTAGAGGTAAAGGAAAGAATATTAGAGGTAGAGGCAGCTTTGGAAGAGGTCAGTTTCAAAAACAACAAGGAGAATCAAGTGGACAGCAAGATCAAACAAGTGAGTCAAGGGGCAGTTTTAGATGTAGAAGGCCTAACACTAGAGGAAGATTTTGTGGCCAAGGGAGAGGATCTAATACCTTCTCAGATAGGTGCTACCAATGTGGCCAATTTGGTCACCTTGCTTGGAAATGCCTAGATAAACAAGGTGCAAGTTCTCATGGAGGAGAGAGGAGATGTTCACAAATTGTGCAAGAGGAGGACCAAGAGAGTGTGAACTCACCTTTTGTCCATGCAGCCCCAGAGGTAGGAGAGACCTTGATCCTAAGAAGGACATTGATCAAAGTGCCAGCCACCAAGGAGCCCCCACAAAGGAAGGCCTTATTCAGGACAACTTGCAAAGCCCAAGGAAAGGTATGTAAAGTGATTATTGATTGTAGTTCTACTGACAATCCTATGTCTTTGGAAATGGTAGAGAAAATAAAAATGAAGAGAAGTCCTCACCCTACACCTTACAAAGTATCATGGCTCAACAAGGGTCAACAATTTCTTGTGAATGAGCATACTTGGGTGGAGTTTAACATTGGATCCTACAAGGACAAAATTGTGTGTGACATCATCCCCATGAATGTATGCCACTTGCTCCTAGGTCAACTACGACAATTTAATAGGAAGGCCAAGCATGATGGGGAGAAGAACACCTACATGTGATTGTGAAGGATGGAGTGGCATACACTCTTACACCCCTAAAAGAAGAGGATACAACATCCCATGAAAGACCAAGTGTGATGCTGATAAAGGAGAAAGAGTTTTTGAAGACATTGGATGAGGAAGAAGTTGGATATGCCATCATTGGCAAGCCTATACCAGACATAGTAGAAGTAGATGTAGAAAAGATACCAAAGGAAGTTCAGGCCCTCTTAGACAAGTATGCGAACATAGTAGTGAAGGACCTTCCTAGTTCATTATCTCCCACAAGGGATGTGAGTCATCATATTGATGTTATACCTGGTCCAAGTTTGCCAAGCAAGGAACCATACAAGATGACACCAAAATAGAATGAGGAGATTAGAAATCAGGTTCAAGAATTGCTGAATAAAGGTTTGATAAGGGAGAGTTTGAGTCCTTGTGCTGTGCCAATAGTCCTAGCACCCAAAAAAGATGGAGAGTGGAGACTATGCACTGATTTAAGAGTCATCAACTGGATTACAATCAAGTATAGATTCCCAATACCTCGAATTGAGGATCTGATGGATAGTTTAGGAGATGCATGTTGTTTTTCAAAGATAGATTTAAAGAGTGGTTACCACCAAATAAGGATAAGGGAAGGAGATGAATGGAAAATTGCCTTCAAGACTAATGAGGGTCTTTATGAATTGCTAGTGATGCCATTTGGGTTATCAAATGCCCCAAGCACATTCATGAGACTCATGAATGAAGTCCTTAAACCTTTCATAGGAAATTTTGTGGTGTTATAACTAGATGACATCCTTGTATACAACAAAACAAAAGAAGAGCACCTGTAGCATTTAAACATGGTATTGAAGGGGCTAAATGAGAAGAAATTGATGATTAATCTCAAGAAGTGTGAGTTCATGAAAGAGGAGTTTGTCTATCTTGGGTTTGTGATCTCCAAGGGTACACACAAGATGGATCCTTCAAAGGTAGAGGCCATACTCAGTTGGCCAAGTCCTAGAGTAGTAGTAGAAGTCAGGAGTTCCCATGAATTGGCTTCCTTCTCTAGGAAGGTCATTAAGAACTTTAGCCACATTTGTTCACAAATCATTGACACTATCATAGGAGGGTAGAAGACTAATTCCAATGGACTGATGAGGCACAAAGGAGCTTTGAATACTTGAAGGCAAGGGTAGCTCAACAACCTATCCTCACACTCCCTGACTTTAACAATGTGTTCACAATTGAATTTGATGCAAGCAAGTATGCTATAGGTGCAGTCCTCAGTCAAGATGGAAGGCTAGTTGTATTTTTTAGTAAAAAGCTTAATGAAGCTAAGAGGAAGTACTCCTTATATTACCCTGAATTCTATGCCATGGTGCAGTCTCTCAAGAAATGGAGGCACTACCTCTTGCCAAAGGAGTTTATTGTGTTCATAGATAACCACGCTTTGAGCTTCTTGAATAATGAAAATAAATTGAGCCATATGCACATGAAATGGATGGAATATATGTAGGCCTATACATTCATAATAAAGCATAAGAAAGGACAAGAAAACAAGGTTGCTGATGACCTAAGTAGAAGATCTATGATGGTGCAAGAGATCAAGCTTCAAAGTATAGGCATTGATGCACTCAAAGGTATGTATCATGATGATGAAGATTTTAAGGATGTTTTTGTTGTTTGTAATCAATCCCAAGACACTTTTCACAGTGAATTTTCAAAGTTTGTGTTGCAAGATGGTTTTCTATTCAAGGGTGCTTAGTTGTGTTTTCCAAGATGCTCCATGAGAGAAAATCTGATCATAGAGAAGCATTGTGAGAGTTTAGGTGGACATTTTGGATATGACAAGACATTGGAGTAGGTCAAAAGGTTCTAGCACTGGCCTAGGATGCATGTTGATCTAAAAATATTTGTGGAGAGTTGTGTGATATGTCAGAGGGCTAAGGGATCAAGTTCCAATGCAGGTTTGTACCAGCCTTTGACAATACACAACCACCCATGGGAGTTAATCAGTATGGACTTTGTTTTGGGTCTACCCAAGACCTCAAGAGGGTATGATAGTATTTTTGTTGTTGTGGATAGGTTCAGTAAGATGGCACATTTAATTGCTTACAAATCCATAAATGATGCATCCCATATAGCAAGTCTATTCTTTAGGGAAGTTGTAAGGATCTATGGACTGTCCTAAACCATAGTGTCTGACAGACATTCCAAATTAATAGGTCACTTTTGGAGGACCTTGTGGAAAAAATTGGGAATCAATCTAACCTTTAGTTCTACCTACCATCCTGAAACAGATGGGCAAACTGAGGTTTTAATAGGTCATTAGGAAATTTGTTGATGTGTCTCACCAAAGAGCACAATCAGTCATGGGCTCTCATACTACCTCAAGAAGAATATGCTTACAATGACTCTATCAACAGGAGCATAAGAAGAAGCCCTTTTGAAGTTGTGTATGGTATGAAACCAAGGGGTATATATGAGTTGAGAGATCTGAGGGGATTGGACAATAGGAGTGCACAAGGAGAAGACTTTGCCATTTCTATGAGTGACATCCATCAGTAGGTTTAAGAAACTCTTGAGAAGAGTGTTGAAAAGTATAAGAAGAAGGCAAATTTGAAAAGGAAAGATGTTCAGTTCAAAGTAGCTGATATGGTACTTCCACATCTGAGGAAGGAGAGATTGCCTAAGGGCAAATACACCAAACTGATGATGAAGAAGATAGGACCTTCCAAGGTGGTCCACAAGTTTAGGAAGAATGCCTATGAGATAGAACTCCCTCCTAGAGTTGCTATCTCACCCATTTTCAATGTTGTTGATCTTTATCCTTTCAAATGATCTACTATTATAGGTGAAGAAGTAGGTGAAGATGATGATGAATATTGGATAAGAGACCTTCCACCTAGTTAACCAATGAAACTTGAAGCCATCTTCGACACAAGGGAGGTCAAGATGACAAGGAACAAGGTATACAATGAACACCTGGTTAAGTGGCATGGCTTGCCACATGAAGATGCTACCTGGATGTTAGAAGAAGATATCCAATAGCATGGGATGTCTATTCAAGAGCTCATTTCATCAGGATGATGAAATCCTTTTCACGCCAGTTGTATGGTGTAGGACCACCATGGCCAATCTTGGTCTTGTGTTTGTCTAATGGTGTCCCAATGCAAATTTGAGGTGTTTTGTCACCTAGAAGATGTAATAAGTTTAGTGAGGACCAATTTTCATGTTTTTAGTCATGTCTTGTTAAATAAGGTCATATAGTGTAAGGGTCCGTAAGAGTTGTTTTGCAAACTCAACAAATAATGTATTGGGAGAAGGGATAAATGGCCATATGCTTGAATGGTAGTTATAAAAACATTGAAAGCTATTTGAAACTTGTTCAAATATCCTCACATACCCTAAGGACATGGGTTGGTGGAGGTTTGGAAGATAAAACATTCAATAAATCTCTATTTTTTGTTATTTTGCTGCTAATTCATTGTTCTAGGCTATACCACTATTCTATACGGTATTGTCATGATCTATAACACACTAAATGTGGTAGAGGAAGGTGTTAGATTTGATTTTCATCTAGTTTGAGGAGAATCCATTTAGGTCAGAGAGAGATAAGACATTTTGTTTTTTCTGAAACAGCCTCAAAACCCTGATCTAGGATTTGAAAGTTAGGTTTTATGGGTTTGGAGGCCATTCCACTATTCTAATATCCTCAAAATTGATAGAATAGAAGAAATTAGGGTAGGCTTTCATATTTTTGTAGTTGTAGGGTTTCAAAATGGAGTTGGAGCAAAGTTTTGTCTAGATTTTGCCTAATATGCCCATGTATTAGGCCTAGAAGAGTAGGGTGAACAGAATAGACACCTAGGAGTTGTTTCAATTGATGAATCCAGTGGAATTGGTCCATTTTTTATGTGAGTAGAGGTCTAAAATTGATTTGGTGATTTTGGAGTGTAAACTCCATAGGGTTGCTTTGTAAAAGAGGCCTAATTGGGCCTAGTTGCAGTGGGTCTGTCGCAGTTTTGAGGCATTTGTTCTTAAACAACCCATGTCCATTTTGAAATATGTTAACAATCAGCCAAACGGGTACTCCAAGCTATCTTTGTTTCCTTGGGATCATGTCACATGTGAAAGATATACTCTAATAGGTCATTTTAGAGGGCTACAAGGCTAGAAGCCTAGTTGTGAAGAAAGTACTAGCAACCCTTAGTTTTGGTGAAAGGTGAGTGGTGGATTGAGTTCATAGGAGTCTTTGATCATCAACACTACATCAGAGAAGAAAGAGGATTGTGTAGATGTAGAGTGGTACATAGATATATACCTGCAGGTAGAGGTTGTAGAGGAAGCTACAGGAGAGATGTAGTGGAGGTGCTCGGTTTGTGGTGGGTTAGATCCCACGAAGCAGGAGAAGAGAGATGAAATAATTTAGCAAAGGAAGAAAGTGCATGGTGGATGCAAGTCCATGAGAGGAGAGAAGAATGGAGTGCAAATGTTTTGGAGGAATGTGAATCTTATTCCAACAAGATGCTAGAAAAAAAGGAAAAAGAGGAAAAAGAGAACATTTTTGTGCACATATTTGTGAGTATATGCTCACAAACTTCTTAGATAGTGAGTTTGATGCAAGAGCATCTAGCACCTTTCAAGGTAAGAATGCATGTTACGTCTTCAATCTTGTGCTGGCAGCTAATAGCATCAAATGCAAAGATTAATTGATGTTGAATAGTGGTCTAACAACCCCAGCAAATATGGTGTGGCATATTTCTTCTTGTGTATCTTTGGGCATGGGGAAGTTCAATGCCTCATTTAAAAGGCTTTTAAAATAATAAAAAAAAAAATCTTTATATACCTCTATTGATTTAACACCTTTCCTTAAGGTAGAATTTGCTATTTAATAAGTGATCAAAATTAGCAAACATATGCACCTTATCTCTAGCATATTTCAATGTCTCTAGGAAGGTAGATTTAGAAGTTAAAAGGGCACCTTTGAGGAAATGAAATGGCTCCTAGAGGAGTTATAATTGTAGGTGTGGGTAGAAATAAATAGAGGAGAAATGGGGAGCAACACTAGATTTGGAGGGGAAGGTGTCTACAAAAAAAAGAGAAATGTGTTGGGAGGAGAAAAGCAATGCATCACCTATGAGCCTCATAACAAAATTTGAAGAGTCTGAGATATGATAGGAAAAATGCCTCATGGAGAGGCTGAAGTAGTATATTGAAAATAAGTTTTAAAAAATGGGAAGGGGTTTTAATTGGAGATATTGAAGATATGTGAGAGGAGTGCCCAACAGAAGGGAGGAGGTGTCAGATTGAAGAAGAGTTCTTAGAGACATCTCAACAGAGAGGAATGTGAGGATGAGAGTGTTTATGGAAGCTATAGATGGCCAACAAAGTCATGTATTTGTTTTGTTGTGTTGCAAATTTAAATTTCAATAAAATGAGCACATTTATTATTTTGATTTGCATGTATTAGCAGAGAGTCTCTACATTTATATGTTCTTGAATATTTGGTATCAAGCTATGTGTGAGTATGGTTGATTTTCATTGCATTAGATTGCATCAAACTGTGTACGGTATTGCTTTTTTGTTGTGTCACAAGTGTAGGATCTGATTTACCACTTAGTTGTGAATTGGGAGTAGGATGACATGCATGAACAGATGATTCAACTTGTGCTAAGTTCCTTCATGTTCTTATTGGAGTGCTTGTTCTTTCTTGTGGAGTTGATTGATCACCTTGCAAATTTTGTTCTTCATATTCTTCTTCATTTTGGGGAATTGGTGCTCCAATTGTGATTGTTCTATCAATGCTTTCATCCCATGCTTCTTCTTCCTTCAATTCCATGTCTCTGCTTATAATCACTTTCTTTGAAATGGGGTTATACAACGTATAAGCTTTTGATTCTTCACCATACCCAACAAAAATGCATTTCTCAACTCTTTCATCAAGAGAATATGCAATAGAACCAAAAATTTTGAAATGATGTACACTATGTTTTTTATGACTCCAATCTTCTTGTGGAATTTGATCCTTGACACTCTTTGTTGGGCTTCTATTCAGAATATATGCTGCACATGATATGGCTTCTGCCCAATATTCATCTAAAAATGTTTGGCCTTCAATATGCTTCTAGCCATCTCCATGATTGTTTTATTCTTCCTTTCTGCTACACCATTCTACTGTGGTGTGTACCTTGTAGTAAATTGCCTTTTAATGCCATGATATCTACAAAAATCTAGAAATTCATTAGACATATATTCACCTCCTCTACATAATCTAAGTACCTTGATGTAATGGCCACTTTGATTTTCCACCATAGCTTTGAATTCTTTGAATTTTCCAAAGACTTCAAACTTCTCCTTGAGAAAATATATCCAAGTCTTCCTGCTAAAATCATCAATGAAGATTAGAAAATAAGTACTACCTCCAAATGATGGAGTTTGCATTGGTCCACAAAAATCACTATGAACTAGCTCCAATAATACTCTTTCTCTATATGAAACTTCTACTGGAAAACTCACTCTATGTTGTTTTGCCAAAATACAACTCTCACATGAACTGCTTTGTTTCTCTATTGGTGGCAATGACAATCCCTTCACCATATTTTTATTCTGTAAAAAACTTAAACCTGTAAAATGTAAATGTCCATACCTCAAACGCCATAGCCATGATTGGTCTAAATACATAGCTTTGAAATTGACTTCCTCTTCTCCCTGGATGCACTGAATTCTAAGGGGGAACATCTGATTATTTGTCATCTCCACTCTTGCAATCAACCTTTCATTTAGAAATCTATCTAGTATTGTGCAAGCATTATCTTTAAAAGATACCTTGTAGCCTTTCTGTACTAATTGTCCAACACTCATAAGATTATGCTTTAATCTAGGTACAAAATAAACATCAGGAATAAATCTTCTTTAACCTTTTTTTGCCAAAACATTTATTATGACTATACCCATTATAGCCACTTTATTATCATTTCCCAATTTCACTTCTAATTTTATGGAATCATCAAGACTAGCAAATAATTCTTTAACCCCTATCATATGATTACTACATCCACTATCTAAAAATCAAATATCCCTAGCACTTTCTTGAGCAACATGACATGTGATGAATGAACTTCCAGAATTAGATTTATTTGTGTAATTAGCATTCTATTTTTCCACATTTCCTTGTTTCTTTATGCATTCATTTATATAATTTTCATATATTTTTTGCAATAATAACACTAAATGTTAGATTTATCAAACCTTTGTGAATGTTCTTAGAAGTGATTGTTGCCATCTCTTCTATTGTTGTCATTTTTTATTATAGTTTTCACCTTGATCTGGATTGCTCCTTCCATCTATCTCTGCCTCCTCCTCTAAAGTTTGACTTTCCTCTTCCTCTTCCTCAACCAGATGATACCTAAGACTTGAAAGCATTCTTAAGAGAAGTATAGCTATTTCTATTCATTCTGGATTCATGTATGAACAAAGATCCCATTAATTCATCTACTAATCTAATTGTGCCAAACCCTTGGATTCCTCAATTGCTACAACTATTGCATAAAATTTACTGGGTAAAGTAATGAGAATTTTTTCTATAATCTTCTGATTTTTTATTTCTTCTCCATTAGATCTAATTTGATTCACAATATTCTTGACTTGACTCATAAATTGATCTACTGATTCTAAATCATTCATTTGTAATTTTTTAAAATTTCTACTAAGAGATTACAGTTTAACTACTTTCATCTTAGTATTTCCTTCATCTCATTGCAACTGCAACTCTAGGAAAGATGGACTCATCCATTTCCTTTTGAATTAGGAATAGAACTTTTGCATCATTTTTCTTGGTATCTCTTAGCTAATCTTTGTTTGCTTGTGATAATCCTTGATAGGTTGCCTCATCATGTGGTTCTACAAAACCATTTTCTACCAAATGCTAAACATCTTGTGAGAAAAACAATGTTCTCATTTTAATTGCCCAAAAATCATAATTCTTACCATTGAAAATAGAAATTTGGGGTTGAGTAATGTTGTTGCTTCGTGCCATGATATGATAAGATCTCTACTCTTTTTAAATAGTTACATTATTTCTTCAATAATACTTTTTTGTAGCAGACTTCAGCCACCCTTGTAAAGCTTTGATCTGCTAATCCAAAATTGACCTATAGGCAGTCCCACAATCTTAACAACTCTGATACCACTTTACTGGAAAGAGACGGAATAGAGAAAAGAAAAAAAAACATACACACAATAAAGAATTGCTAAAACAAAAGATAATTGTGTTGATTTTTTCTCAGACAAAATTGGTTATATTGTGCCTCCATAAATAGAGGCCTTTTGACCATGCAGAAATTTAGAAAACTAAACCTTTATCTGTTAAAAATCATGCAATCCACTAGAAAAATCTATTCATGCAAAACATACAAATTACAAAACTTCAATTCTAATAATAACTGACACACAAAACTATTTTATCCTCCTCTAAACTGAAACTAAACTAACTTGCATGTTTTATTTTGGGAGAAATTATTATTCTAACATATTTCTAGGGCTTAAGCTATAGGTAGAGCTAAGTTACTTAAGACTTAAACAAGCTGAAAAATGCAGCTTTTTGTTGGTTTCAAAGAACTGCAAAGATCTACTCCACCTTGATATGGATATACAACATCTTTATAGGGATCTAAGTGTACATACAACAATCACCAATGTTGATAACAGACCAACTGAGTTTACCTATCCTGATGATGGGAGTAAGTCTTAACATATGTATTTAGTATTCCCTCTGTTGAAAATTACGAGTGTCATTTTTTTTCCTCCTACTAACATGTTTGATCATGTTGCAAGGAGTTGGAAAAGAGCATTAGGTGAAAACTGTTACAGAATATTTGGATTGCCAAAGCGATATGGCTGCCATTGTCGTTGTTAATGGCATTGGAGTGATTGGGAAGACTACTATCATAGATGATGTCTTTGCTAATTTGAAAAAAGGCTTGGAAGCTGGTTACAGAACTTCTATTATCAACGTGCATGAAGATGTATCTCTGAATGAAAAGATAGAAATATTGCAAGCTCAAATTTTACAAGAACTAACAAGGAAAAAGCATGAGATTATTCATCATAAAATTGATCAGGATGAGATTAGAACATGCTTGAAGAAAGGACCTGTCCTCCTATATGTAGACAAGGTTCTTAGGTGAGAATACATCGAACAGATCTTACCTAAGAAACTTGACAGTCCAAAGAAATTCTGGCTCCTTTTAACTACTAGAAAGAGAGATGTGGTAGCAACTATGGAAAGCTACAAGATTGAGCATTGCAAGGATTATGAAATTGAACCTCTTTGTATCGAGCCTCTTTGGATGTCTTGCACAAAAGTAGAAATTATAAAATGCCTAAAATTTGTTAATGTTGGAAGCATAAATGAATTGTAAAACAAGAATAATAAATAGAGCACAGACTAATTAGAAAGCAAAATTAAAAGACATACCAGATTTATCATGGTTCACCAAAACTGGCTACATCCACACTAAGCAGAGGAATTTATTATTGCTGAAAGAATTAAGTTTTACAATGTGATAACTAGCATATATAATGCTTCATCATACATCAAACAAGGAATCTGAATAGACAAAGAATTGGTGGGAAAATAATATGTCTGTTGGACTTCATTTCCTTACAATCTCCCACTTGAAGGTCAACGGATGCTACAATGCGCCAATCATTCCCCTGCTCTAAACTTTCAGTCACTTCTTGTTAACTAGACCAAGAGAAGTCCTGGCACATTCAAACTTCTCTTTGGGAGCAACCTTTGTCAAAATGTTTGCTAGATTGACCTTTGTGTCAATTTTTGCAACTTGTAACTTGCCCTCTTCAACCACATGATGAATGAAATGAGCATGTATGTCGATAAGTTTAGAATGATGCTAAGATGAATGATTGTGAACCATAAAAATGGCACTGTGACTATCACAAAACTTAACATAATCACTTTATTGACATCTCAAATCACTAAATAATGTTGGATCTAGGGCATACAACTGAGAGGGGGGGGTGAATCAGTTGTATAAAACTTGCTCTCTACTTGAAACACTTGATTCTTCTTTGTTAGTTAATAGCATATCAATTAATCATCCATGAAAGCATAATGCACAAACACAAGAGCAGATAAACATCAACACATTGAACACCAAGATTTTGATGTGGAAAACTCAGTTAAGGGAAAAACCACAGGGTGATTAACCCAAGGATTATTCTCTATTAAAAGAATAAGAAAAAGAATGGCACTTGCCAATTAGGGCTCACTGCCCGAGCACACTACTCACAAAGAGGCCCACTGCCTACAAGGAGACACACTATCTACAAAGTGATAAGAATCACAATCTTGAACTGGAGAATGACATCTCTACCATGTCTGGATCAGTTCCATTTAAGCTTAAAAACCCCTGCTCTGCCTTTTGCACTTCTCTTCGCTACACCACTCTCATCCACTCAATCCACACTCTGAAATGAATTCACAAACCTTTATTTATACAAGACATCGACTTAGGAACAATCATCTAAGTCGGCAATCAACCATAAGAATATCAACAAGATGAATAACACATTCGGTCGGCCACCACAAGAACATTCACAGGATGAACAACTCATCCGGTCGGCTAGTCGGAACAAGAACTTCAACCGGAAGAGTATCTTTAATTCTGGGCTCTACCATCAATGCGGACCAACAACACAATCTCAACATGATCCATGAACCTTCACAAGCCTGCTTGAATGACCAGGTACATCCGCACTTCCTCTACTTACTGGAATCTCTTCTCTTCCTCATCTGGTACATCAAGAACACAGTCTGTCGCCACTGTCACAATGAAAACAGTACTTTCAGACCTTCAAATCATACACAACTTGAGATAACACATCACAAGGACATCCCAAACACTCCTTCCAATCTGCAGATTAGGATTATACAATTTTGGACCTCACCGGACCTTTCTGTGATCCTCTGTCACCTCTGAACACTTGCCAGAACCGGTTCCACACAGACAGCCATAACTTCTTCAGATCTTCATGTGGACCTCTGAAATCTTAACTGAAACATCTCAGGATGCATATCTACAAACCCTTTAATCTGCATCCTCCGGTTCTCAACCTATACCATATATTTGCCTTCTTCTCATTACTGTTCTTCACTGTTCCTGACTGAGGCTAATTTTCTCAATATCCTCAGCACATAGCTCACCCAATCCTTCTTGTCAATGCAATATGAGTATGTTGACATCAATGACAACACTGGTTCACCTCATACTTGAAACAATCTCTCCCTTTATCATTGATGGCAACATATGATGTGAAAAACCATCAAGACAAGAACTTCTCCTTTCTGTCACAGCTCCCCCTATCAGCAACATGTCTTCTCTGCATTTACTGCTCCCCCTTTGATCATCAGCCACTTATTTTTCACATGTCTTCTCTCCCCCTTTGACATCAATGGAAAAGGGCTCATACTTGCAATTCTAACACATCAGAATCATACCAACTCTTCCCCCTTAGTAGCAGCTCCCCATCATCAATCCGGATCACAAGATATGACAGTGATATCCACCGGACTGATGCACATCAGTGCATCCTAGTTCATTACCGGAGGGGCCATGACCCCTAACTTCTCTCGGAGATATTCAAAAGAGTCCTTGGGAAGAGGTTTAGTAAAGATATCTACAATCTGATCCTTGGAAGGAACATACTCCAATCTGACTTCTTCCTTGTTCACTTGTTCTCTCAAAAAGTGAAACTTGATAGATATGTGCTTAGTCTTAGAATGCAATACTGGATTCTTAGAAATATTAATTGCACTTGAATTATCACAGAAGATTGTGATAGGCTCCTCATATTCAACTTTAATATCTCTTAGCATCTGCTTCATCCATAAGATTTGAGTGCAACTACCTGCTGCTGCAATGTATTCTGCTTCAGTTGTAGACAGACATATTGCATCTTGTTTCTTGCTTAGCCAAGAAACCAATCTCTTCCCCAAAAAGAATGCTCCACCACTGGTGCTCTTCCGGTCATCCACATCTCGTGCCCAATCTACATCTGTGTAAGCATGAAGAGAGAAATCTGGATCTCTAGGGTACCATAGACCATACTCAACTGTTCCTTTCAAGTACCTAAAAATTCTTTTGATTGCCATAACATGAGATTCTCTAGGATCAGCCTGGAATCGTGCCACAAGACCAATAGCCTGCATTATATCTGGTCTAGTCTGAGTGAGATACAATAATCCACCAGTCATTGATCTATACTTTGTCTGATCTGCCTTTGGAGAGTCATCATCTTTGCTCAACTTACATCCGGTTGCCATAGGAGTGTTCATTAGCTTTGAATCTTCCATACCAAATTTCCTCAACAATTCTTTTACATATTTGGTCTAAGAAATGAAGATCCCTTTCTTTGTTTGAGTAATTTGTAGACCCAAGAAGAAATTCATTTCACCAATCATAGACATTTCAAACTCACTTTTCATCTGATTTGCAAAAGTTTTGCACATACTATCTCTTCCTCCAAAAATGATATCATCCAAAAATACTTCAACAATCAAAATGTTTTCATGATCAATTTTGAAATATAAGTTACTGTCAGCAGTACCTTTGTTGAATCCAATCTGCACAAGATGCTTATCCAACCTTTCATACCATGCTCTTGGGGCTTGCTTCAATCCATACAAAGCTTTCTTCAACTTGCAGACCATATCATCATTATCAGACAATTGAAATCCATCCGGTTGTTCAATGTAAACTTCTTCCAGATCACCACTTAGGAAGGCAGACTTGACATCCATCTGATATACCTTGAAGTCTTTAAAGGCAACAAATGCAAGGAATAATCTGACTGCCTCAATTCTTGCCACTGGAGCAAAGGTTTCTTCAAAATCAATTCCTTCTATTTGAGAGTAGCCTTTGCAGACCAATCTAGCATTGTTTCTAATTACTTCACCAGCTTCATTCAGTTTGTTCTGGAAGACCCATTTGGTTCCAATCACATTCCTGTCTCTTGGTCTAGGAACAAGATCCTAAGTATGATTTTTCTCAATTTGCATCAATTCATCTTCCATTGCTTTGGTCCAGTTTTCATCATTGCAAGCTTCTTTTATTGTTTTAGGTTCAATCTTTGAAATTAGACAACATTCATCCTGATTTTGAGCAACATTCCTTCTAGTTTGCACACCTTTGTTTCTGTCACCTATGATCTGATCTTTAGAGTGGTTCTGTCTTACATACCTTGGAATTTTGGGAGTATCCTGCACTGTTGCTTCTTGATCAGGCTCATTCAGACCTATCTCTTCTTCCTGATTTACCGGATTAGGCTGATTCTGACTTATCAGAGAGGATTGAGTTCCTTGAACCTGAACACCATCTTGGTCATCTTCATCAAACTCATAAAATCTTGAGGGCTTCTCAATTCCTTCATCACTTCTAGCATCAAACTTTCCTAGATCTTCATCTCTTTTAATATAACACTTGCTACCAAATACTCTGAAATATTTCACAGTAGGAGTGATGCCAAACCAGAGTTCATAGGGGGTCTTACCGGTGTTGTTTCTGATTTGAACTCGATTGAGAGTGTAGACTACAGTGCTAATAGCTTCTTTCCAAAACATTTGAGGAACATTTGCTTCCAACATCATTGTCCTGGCAGCTTCCTGGATGGTCTGGTTCTTCCTCTCAACTACTCCATTCTGCTGTGGAGTCCTAGGAGCAGACAATTGTCTCTTTATACCCTGCTTCTCACAAAAGTCAATGAACTCACCAGATGTAAATTCACCACCTCTATCAGACCTTAGACATTTCAATTTCAATCCGGTTTGATTCTCTACCATAGCTTTGAAGATTTTGAACTTCTCAAGGGCTTCTGATTTCTCCTTTAGGAAGGTAACCCACATCATCTGGGAATGGTCATCAATTAGCAACATGAAATATCTATCACCTTGCAGACTCTTGATTCTTGTCAGACCACAAAGATCAGTATGTACTAATTCCAATAATCTGGTAGAGGACTGATCTTTGCTTTTGAAGGAGACTCTGCTCTGTTTACCTAGCTGACATTCTTTGCACAAACTATTTGTAGGTTTTATCAATTTTGGAAGATCTCTTACAGCTTCAATATTGCTTATCTTGATGATGTTATCAAAATTTACATGACACATTCTTCTATGCCATAACCAACTCTGATCAACTTGAACAAACAGACAACTTTTATTTGAACCAACCAAATGAAAGATATTACCTTTTATTTGAGTACCGGATGCAATTTCAGTTCCGGAGCTTGTAAAGATTCTGCATTTTCCATTCTTGAACCAGAGATCATAGCCTTTGTCCACTAACTGACCAACACTGAGAAGATTGTGCTTCAAACCTTCAACATATAGTACATTACCTGTCTTGCTTTTTCCATCAAAGGAAATAGTTCCCCTACCTCTGATTCTGCCAGCAGAATTGTCACCAAACTTTACCATTCCTCCTTCATACCTTTCCAAATCCAAGAACTTATTCTTGTCACCAGTGATATGGTGAGAACATCCACTGTCAATAACCCAATCATCCTTTTCTTCCACTTGAGCAGCCAAAGCTTTTTCCACAACCTTGTGATTGACAGATTCAGAGGATATTGAATCTTCTTCCTTGATGGCAATAAACACCAATTCATTTCTGGCTTTGCTTCCTAGTTCTGATTCATCATCTGTTACTCCTTCATTGTCATCTTCTTCATGAACATAATAGCAATTCTTTTGAAACCTTTGTCTGTTAGTATTAGACCTTGCAGATCTTTCTGAACATCTTGAAGCAAAATGACCAATCTTATTGCAGTTGAAGCACTTAAAGGGTAGTTTTCCTTCATACTTACCGGATCCTCTTGGCAGTCTCTTTGCAATGAGGGCTTCAAGTTGAGCTGTTTCTGCTTCTTCTTCTTCCAGTTCTTTTCTTGCTTGATCATACCATGACATCTTCCTTGAAGAGTTTTCTCCCGGATCAAATCTCTGTTTGCCTTTCACATAGGCACTAGCTTTGAAAGCAGATTCAGTCTTGGGAGGATCATCTCCAAACTTGGTCATTTCAAATGCAGCTAGTTTGCCAGCCAATTATTCTCTTGTGATAGTTGTGTGGGCTCTGAATTCATCAATGGCAGCAACCTTGATTTTGTAGGCAGTAGGAAGGGATCTGAGGATTTTGCAAACAATCTCATTTTCATCCAGAGTTCCACCAGCATTTCTAATTCCACATACCAGCTCATTTACTCTTGGCATAAAGGTAGTGATGTTTTCATCATCTCTCATCTTCAATCTTTCAAATTTCCCTTTCAGACTTTGCAACCTTGCACTCTTGACAAATTCATCTCCTTCATACAGAAGTTCCAGTTTAGTCAGGATCTCATATGCAGTTGGTAGGTTAATAACATTTGAGAGATCTGAGTCATTCAATGTGCTTAGCAGAGCTTCCTTGGTCCACAGATTGTTTTTAGCATCTGTGATTTCATTCAAAGTTGTCGGACCACCTTGTGGAGGTACATAAGGTTTTGAGACCATGGCCAAGTATGCTTTTCCCATACATTCCAAGTGACATTTCATGCACCCTTTCTAGAGAGTGAAGTTGGTTCTGTCAAACTTTGGACTATCCTTCTTGTATGACGACATCCTGGATCTCCTCAAGTGGTTAAGCTCCTTTCAGAGGAACTTGGCTCTAATACCAATTGTTGGATCTAGGGCATACAACTGAGAGGGGGGTGAATCAGTTGTATAAAACTTGCTCTCTACTTGAAACACTTGATTCTTCTTTGTTAGTTAACAGCATATCAATTAATCATCCATGAAAGCATAATGCACAAACACAAGAGCAGATAAACATTAACACATTGAACACCAAGATTTTGATGTGGAAAACCCAGTTAAGGGAAAAACCACAGGGTGATTAACCCAAGGATTATTCTCTGTTAAAAGAATAAGAAAAAGAATGGCACTTGTGAATTAGGGCTCACTGCCGAAGCACACTGCTCACAAAGAGGCCCATTGCCTACAAGGAGACACACTGTCTACAAAGTGATAAGAATCACAATCTTGAATTGGAGAATGACATCTCTACCATGTCTGGATCAGTTCCATTTAAGCCTAAAAACCCCTGCTCTACCTTTCACACTTCTCTTCGCTACACCACTCTCATCCACTCAATCCACACTCTGAAATGAACTCACAAACCTTTATTTATACAAGACATCGACTTAGGAACAATCATCTAAGTCGGCAATCAACCATAAGAATATCCACAAGATGAATAACACATCCGGTCAGCCACCACAAGAACATTCACAGGATGAACAACTCATCCGGTCGGCTAGTCGGAACAAGAACTTCATCTGGAAGAGTATCTTCAATTCCAGGCTCTACCATCAATGTGGACCAACAACACAACCTCAACATGATCCACGAACCTTCACAAGCTTGCCTGAATGACCAGGTACATCCACACTTTCTCTACTTACTGGAATCTCTTCTCTTCCTCATCCGGTACTTCAAGAACACAGTCTGTCGCCACTGTCACAATGCAAAAGGTACTTTCAGACCTTCAAATCATACACAACTTGAGATGACACATCACAAGGACATCCCAAACACTCCTTCCAATCCGTAGATTAGGATTATACAATTCCAGACCTCACCGGACCTTTCTGTGATCCTCTGTCACCTCTGAACACTTGCTAGAACTGGTTCCACACAGACAGCCATAACTTCTTCAGATCTTCATGCGGACCTCTGAAATCTTAACTAAAACATCTCAGGATGCATATCTACAAACCCTTTAATCCGTATCCTCCGGTTCTCAACCTATACAATATATTTGCCTTCTTCTCATTACTGTTCTTCACTGTTCCTGATTGAGGCTAATTTTCTCAATATCCTCAGCACACAGCTCACCCAATCCTTCTTGTCAATGCAATATGAGTATGTTGACATCAATGACAACACTGGTTCACCTCATACTTACAACAAATAATTGTTGTAACCAAAGCATCTCCCTAGCACCTTCAGAAAGAGCCATGTACTTAGCTTCAATAGAAGAAAGAGCAATTGAATGTTGCAACCTTGAGACCCAACTAATGGCAGCTCCAGCAAACATGAAAACATAGCTAGTAGTAGATCTTTGTTTACCTAAATCTCTGACAAGATCAGAATCAGTGAAACATTGCAGTTCTACCTTATTGCCACCAAAACATAAAGTATAATTGGAAGTACCTTTAATATACCTTAATATCATTTGACAGCTTCGCAATGAGGCTTATCAGGATTGCTCATGAACCTGCTCACAACTCCCACTGCATGAGCAATATCAGGACGAGTGGAGACAATAGCATACATAATGCTACCAATAGCTGATGTATAAGGAATACCTTGCATAAACTCCTTATCCTCTTGTGTTTTTGGACACAAATCAGAAGATAAATGAAAATGGACAGCAAGAGGAGTAGAGACAACCTTTACATCAGCCATACCAAATCTATCTACAACGTTGTCAATGTATGCCTTTTGTGATAACATGATCTCCTTCTTTTGTCTATCCCTAGTGATGGTCATTCCAAGAATCTTCTTGGCTGGGCCTAAGTCTTTCATAGCAAATCTCTTAGCTAATTGTGACTTCAATTCAGAAATAATCCTCATACTTGTACTGACTACCAACATGTCATCAATGTAGAGCAAGAGAATGACAAACTCACCATTAGGAAGTTTCTTATAATAGACACAAGGATCTGATTCACATCTTAAGAAGTTTTTTTCAATCATAAAGCAATCAAACATGAGATACCATTGTCGTAGGGCTTGCTTGAGCCCTTACAAGTTGTGCTTCAACCTGTAATAAAGATGTTCTAGTCCATGTTTTTTAAATCCTTCCAGCTGCTCCATGTACAGCTCTTCATCAACAACACCATGTAGAAAGGTTGTCTTGACATCCAACTGATCAAGTTCAAGATCCCAAACTACAACCAAACCCAAAACTGCCCAGATTGTAGTCATTCTCACAACTGGTGAGAAAATCTCATTAAAATCTATACCTTTCTGTTGATCATACCCTTTGACAACCAATCTAGCATGATAACATTTGTTTCTCCCATCTTCCTCTTTCAATTGTATACCCAACGATTCTTCAAGGGTCTTCGATTAGGCAAAAGTGGCACTAAATCCCAAGTGTTATTAGCCTACAATGAACTCATTTCATCCTACATCACCTCTTGCCATTTCAAAGAGTCAACTGCCTTGCAAGCTTGTTTATAAGTAGCTTGTTCAGGTTGATTAGAAATCAAAAGTTCAAGCTCTGCCTCTTCTGAATACAATAACTCATAATCAGAGAATTTGGAAGGACGTCTCCTCTCCTAGGTAGACCTCCTTAAGTGAGAACCATCTTGCAAATTTCAATCATCTAGATTCATTATGTTTAACTGATTTTGAATGTTTGCTATCTCATTTTGCAAATTACCCTTGTTTTGAACCTTTTCTTCATGACTCTGCCTCTGTATGTTTACAGTCCCCTATCCCTACACATTTCCTTATGCTTGTGCAATTTCTCTAATGTTCTACCCTTGCTCACCAATCGGCTGAGGCAACAAAAAATGAGAATTTACCAAAGGCAGCGTATGAGTGTTGAGAGGATGCGAAGCATCAAGCAGAGGCAGTGATGCCACCATTGAGGACTACAAATGTAAAGGCTATGTTGGATGTGAGGGAGGCTGCATATAGTCCAAAATGGATTGAGTTTGACCAAACAAATGCTGTGTATGACTGGAGGAAGGCAGCGTATGAGTTTGAGGAGGCAGTGAATCAACCAAAAGATGTTGCGTATGAGTAACAGGAGGCAAGGATAGAGATTGTGAGGGTTGTATTTCATTTAGAAGAGGTTGCGAACATGTTTGAAGAGGTTGCATTGGAGTTAGAGGCAGCAAACTTATATTTAAGGGTAGCGTATGTGTTAAGGGAGGCAACATGTGATTTAGTGAGGGCAGCGATGTACCATCTAGAGGCTGCGTAGAATGTGAAGGGACCTGGGAACCAATTAAAGGCTGTGTGAAAAGATGTGAGTGTGCCTATGAGCAAGTGGTAGCAGGCTACATAGAAATGGAAGAAGGATGGAAATTAATAGAGGAAGTATTTCCTTGTTTATGAACCATATCATTTCTATTGTTAAATAAATCAACTGATATGTAATCTTTTGAAGATGTATTTTCTTTTTGTAAACCTGGGAAAACTTTTTTGTTGAAGACAACATCCCAACTGCGAGTGATCTTTTTGGCAATGGGATACCACAACCTAAATCCATATTGATCCTTGCCATATCCAACAAAAAATACACTTCTACAATTTGGGATCCAATTTGGATCATTTCTCATGGGAATAAGAGCAAACACTTCACATCCGAACACCCATAGATGATTATAAGAAATACATTTGCCCAACCACCTTTCCTCAAAAATGTCAAGATTTAACCAAGATGAAGGAGCTCGATTAATGAGATAAACTGCTATGTTGCAAGATTCTATCCAAAACTCTTTTCCTAGTCCAACATTGGAAAGCATACATTGTACTTTTTCCAAAATCGTTCTATTTAACCTCTCCGTAGCCCCATTTTCTTGCGGTGTAAAAGAAATAATTTTAATTCTTCGAATACCATTTTTAGTAAAAAAATTATCATACTCTAGTGAACAAAATTTGCCGCAATTATCAGTTTGAAACATTTGATATTATGCCCACTCTAATTTTCAACTAGAGCTTTAAAAATTTTGAATTTGCTAAACACTTCAGATTTTTTATTGAGCATAAAAATCCAAACTTTCCTAGTGCAGTCATCAAGGAAAGTCAAAAAATAATTAGAACCTCCAAGAGAAGTTACCTCGATTGGCCCAAATACATCCAAATAAATTAGCTCCAAAGGTGAGGTGTTCTTCTCATGACCCATCTTCA
This sequence comes from Cunninghamia lanceolata, assembly GCA_027924645.1. Lineage (NCBI taxonomy): Eukaryota > Viridiplantae > Streptophyta > Pinopsida > Cupressales > Cupressaceae > Cunninghamia > Cunninghamia lanceolata. The sequence continues at coordinate 4,546,664 of BSBN01000892.1, forward strand.
TGAAGCTGATTCACTTCTGCTTGCCGTAAAGACAATGTTGGCAAAAATCCAAATCCATGGATTTCAACCATGGTAATTGTTCTCTTTTGATCATCACTTCAAGACCTTTCCTACTCATATGTCCAAGCCATTGGTGCCAAAGTTTAGTTTCGCTGTCCATCAGTGTCATAGCAACTTCCACTTGAGAGTCATTCTCAAAAAAATATAAACTGCCCTCTCTATTTCCTTTGGCAATCTACAAGACACCTTTAGTAACCTTCCATGAATCTGGATAGAAGGTAGTATTACAGCCTTGTGAAAATAGTTAGGTTATAGAAATTAGATTCTTTTTCAGTTTTGGGACATGCCTAACAGCTTGCAAAAGCCATTTTCTTCCATTCTTGGATTATAGGACAACATCACGTTTACCAATGATGTCCAATGAATTGTTATCCCCCAAGTAGACTTTCCTGAATTGTCCTCCTTGATAATTTGAGAAGGCATCCATACAAGAGGTGGCATGAAAAGAGGCACCCAAATCTAGAACCCATGAATCTAAAGTGGTTTCACTTATGGATAAAACCAAAATATTATCATCCTTGTCATAAATAGCATTAACCTCACTATCTTTAGCCTTCTCTTATGCCTTCTAATAGGAATAACAATTTTTCTTGGTGTGACCGGGCTTACCACAAAACCAACAGTCGCCAACTCTACCTCTGGATTTTGACCTCTTCACCGATTTTGATCTTCTTCTATTATTGTCTTTGCCTCTATTCTGAGACCTTCCTCTACTAACAATGGTTAAGGCTTCACCGGAAAATGTTTCTTAGTTCTTTTTATGCATATCTTTGCTACACTCCTTGCTAAGGAGTGTAGCTACTACATCATCAAAAACCAATTTTGTTTTGGCTACAACTGAAGTGCTTACAGCCATCATGACACCTTCCCTGTTGTTGGGTAATGAGCATAGTAGTACGATGGCTTTAATTTCATCTTCCAACTTTATCTCCACTGAAGTGAGTTAGGTAACTAAGGTATTAAACTCATTCAGATGATTTGACATGATTTCACCTTCTTTCATTTTCAGGTTATAAATCTTTTTTATAATAAAAACTTTATTAGATGCTGAAGCCATCTCATACGTCTTAGAAAGTAAATCCCACAACTCCTTCTAAATCTTCTCCACTGAAACATTAAACAATACATTGTTGGACAGCGAGAGGAAAATCATAACTCTTGCCTTCTTATCCATCTTGTCCCACTCTTCATCCGTCATTGAGCTTGGCTTCTTTGCTACCTCTTCAAGCATGAGTGAGAGGTCTTGTTTTATCAGCAAAGACTCCATTTGCACCTTCCACAGTCCAAAATTCTAACCGAAGAATTTTTCAATCTTCAGTTCCTCCATGACTCGAAAATCCAACACCGATTTTTGCAATTGACTAGACCATCACCGTACAGCTCTGAAACCAATTGTTAATGCTGGAAGCACAAATGAATTGTAGAAAATGAGTAATAAACAAAGCATAGACTAATTAGAAAGCAAAATTAAAAGAGACACCAGATTTATCGTGTTTCACCAAAACTGGCTACATCCACACTGAGCAGAAGAATTTATTATTACTAAAAGAATTAAGTTTTACAATGTGATAACCAGCATATATATTGCTTCATCATACATCAAACAAGGAATGTGAATAGAAAAAGAATTGGGGAAAATAATATGTGCATTGGACTTCATTTCCTTACAAAATTAGCAAGATAGCAGAAAAGTGCAATGACATTCCATTGGTCCTAGAAGTGGTAGGAGGCTACATAAGGAGGAGAAGAAGAGATAACATGGAAGCTCAAGCAATTGAAAGAGTACTCCAAGGCTTGGAAAAAGGCAAGCCTTTCAGTGGTGACACATAGGATATGGGATATGAGTCAAAGCTTTTATTTACCTTTGATGATCTCACACAAGCTACTCAAGATGCTTTCCTTGACATTTGGATGTTTTTCATTGGCTAGAATTGGGAGAAAATTACTTCTATTATGGGTGAAGAAGAATGGTGTACTCTACTTGAAGGGGTGCTTGCAAAAAATTTCAGACAAAGCAAATGTCCATGATGTGCTTATAGGAATAGGGCATAATAAAAGAAAAGCCATCTGAATCACAAGCACAGAGGAACTGTCTTCTGCTCTAATAGTGCAAAAGGTGCGGTGGTAGTTGTTGGAGTATGCAAGACACTGAGAGGGGGGGTGAATCAGTGTCTTATAAGACAGACATGTTTTTGGCAACACCTAATTAACTTTTACCAACTGTGAAATTCAACCTTGAATGGTGAAAGAAAGACATTCATTTAAGAACCAGGATGAACTATCAAAAAAACTTGTGGGCATGAAAAGACAGAACAACTATTTGTGAACTATGAGGAATCATTTGAAGAGTTCATCAAGAAAAATTGTTACTTCATTGGATTGAGATAAGCATCAAAGTATTATGTATTTGTACTATTTTACTAAGAGCATCATATAACAGTTAAATTATGAAATAATGAAAAAAAACTCATGACGAGAACAGGTAATGATAACACAAAGATTGTCCTGAGTGAAAAACCCTCTCAGGCATAAAACCACTTGAAAAAATGCATCACTGGCTTATTTAATGAATCTCACTAATTACAGGCCTCACTGGCTACAAAATGCCTCACTCGCAAAGCCTCACTAGCTACAGTTGCCTCATTGGCTATAGTTGCCTCACTGGCAAAGGTCATTTCTTGTCTCACTGACTTGACCTTTCAATACATGCTTCAATTAAAAAAACAAATACAGAGGGACACTCTGTTTCAATGATCCTCAATCTCTGATTTAATATCAATGATAATGCATTCTCAACATTACATTAGGTGTATACACAACCACACTTGTCAATTCCTATTCAAAGCCTTTTTATATATTTCATAATGACTTCCTTTTCTCATGAAACAGTTTTAAGAGATAACTGTTTCCATAAAACTAATTCAAGTAGTTCCCAACTGTCAAGGCAGTTAAGATCAAATGACCTCATGTGGTTTATTTGAAATACCATAAAATACCATAGTGTAGAATCTTCATCAAATGTATGGTGAATTAAATAGAGTATTTGTTAGAACCCTAACTAGGGTTACAAACCCAAAACTGTTTCACAATGCCATGTGAAAAAATTTCTAACTGAATGTTCATTTTGAGACAGTTATAACTGTTCACAACAAAGTGTTTACAAATTCATAACAAGTTTTTGAAACCCCACATATATTAGATAATACAACCTCTGCCATTGAAAGAAGTGTTTACATTTTGAAACCCTAACCACCATTGTTATGGGTAGCAAGAACTATTTATATATTTGAAGCCCCATATCAAAAAAATAGAAAGGAAAAATTTATAATGGTCACTGCTCAAAGAATATAAACAATTTCATGCTCTACACCCAAGATTAGAAATCAAAAACTGAGAGAAGAGTTGAAAAAACAATATCACCTGGTATGTTGTCCAACAAAAACAACTTTGCTGTAGTTCAAAGTCAAACCTGCCTAGCTAAGTCACATCTTCGAGATGCTTTTGAAGATACCGGTCGTTTCTCATGAATTAGCATGATGAATATCAAACTTTCAAACCCTATCTCAAAGAGCTCATAACCTATACTTTTCACTTTCCAAAACAAACCAAATTTTTTTTCTAATAAAATCATGTTACCTGTGCTCCCGGTGTGCCCTAAAAAAGGGCCGGTGAAGCTGAAATAAAACATTTTTCCTTATACCTATTTAAAAGAGTTACAGCCTGTCCAGCAGGTAAGAGCATTAGGAGGCCCAATAAGATCACCTTTTTGCAAAGAGGATACTCAGAATACCAATACCATAATATAAATGCCACTTCTCAAAGTTCCTTCCCATTGTAAGTACAAATGAATCAAGTTCCTAAAGCTTCTACAAGCTTTGAAAACTTTAAACCTTTCACAAAATAATATTTCATGTATGCCATTTGTGCCCTCGGCCATGTGTTAGAGAATATCATTTGGGAACAACACTTTCAAAAATGTTTGTCACTCTATTATTTCAAATAATGCCACATGGTATTAAAACATTAAAACTTGACTATATATGCAATGCCCTCAAGATAACACATTATGCTATGCCAAGTCAACATCAATACTTTGACCAAGTTTGACATCACTGCCAATAAGCAATGTGACATGAATATGCCAACAAATCATGTGTATATGTTGAAACAAGGTGATGCCAAGTGTATGCTCATGTATGTCAAAATCAAAGTCACTAAAACAAGATGCCAATTGTCATGCTCATGTATGTCAAAATTGAAGTCATCATGAATAGCAACTATACATATACCAAAGTCACTGTCAAATGGCAAGTCAAAAATGTAATGTCAAACTAAAATTGAATCATGATAAAAAAATATCAAACTAAAATATCAAACTGAATCATGATGTGTCAAACTGAATCATGATGTGTCAAACTAAATGATGATGTGTCAAACTAAATCTCATCAAAGATATCAAACTGTCCTATCACATGTCAATCAATCACACTGGCAACTGAATCATAACACATATCACATGTCAATCAATCACACTGGCAACTGAATCATAACACATACCAAGTTGTGTATTGTCATCAGTGACAAACAACTTAGGGTGAAGTCAACAAACTCCCCCTTTGTCCATGATGGCAAAACACAACTTCCTCTCCCCCTTTTTGACATCAAGGCAAAGAGAGAAAGAAAAAGTGTGTCAATGCCTCTAAAAGATAAGAAATATAAGCCTAAAATATAAATCATACCAACCATACCAATCTGATTGTCCTATGAGTGAGAAGTATCCAAAACATCTGAAACAAAAATGAGATGTCAGCACCATAAGGAAATATCAGTAGCATGAAGAGCATGTAGCAAAGATGGACAACAACTGAGGAAACTATCACCAATAATGCCAATCATTAATTAGAAATCATGTCGACTATTATAAGCTACTAAAAACCATCAGGGATGCAAGAAACTCCCCCTAAAACAAATATATTGTCATCCTAAACATGGTGTCTAATCTATTCATGAAGCCATTTTATTGTTTACTGGCAAGTCAACAAGTCAAGAAAAGATGCAAGAGCCACATGAACCAAAACACTATCCTTATACAGTAGTATGAGCATAGAAATTTTCTATCCAAGTGCTAACATCACTATGAAAAAAATATACGAATATGTATGGTTCCCTAATTTCTAACCAATGAGGAACACCAATAATGCTAGAAAACTTTGATAACAAGACGCATGTGCCTATACCATAAGTTCTACTATATACTAGTATGTAGACATCTGCAAGATGCACTGTTACTAGTTTCAAGACACAATCTTTAATCAATGCATAATACTATTATCATCAATATACTTAACAAATATCAACTTGTCTTCAAGATGTTTCAGAGAATCATAACCTTCAATTTTAACTGAGAATGCTAGGCATAAAATCAAAGTTCATATGATCTTTTGGCTAACAGAACTAGACTTGAGAAATGTAAAATATCATTGTGTTGCAAACTAGATATGATATCAAGATCTCTTCACACCACTATATCATTACTCATATCAATCACCATAGACCATTGACATAAAAACCACACTCTTGGCAATTGTCTAAAACACTATTTCACAGCATTCTTCAATAAAATAGGTTACAAGCATGCTAATAAGGGTTATAAAGTTTGATATTACTCTGTGCACTTCAGCACTATCTACAAAATACTATTCTCACATAGTTGTCAGTGCATATTACCTTAGGAACATCATATCATATCATTATGCATCTTGAGAAGCATTTTGAAACATGAACCATCTTGAAAAACTTGAAACAAACAACACTAGTAGAGGTAAGCATGCATATGCATTGTTTTCTCACTGTTAATTGCTCCATCAACCTTCTCATTACACAGTATTGTTATTCAAACCAATACTTACAAGGATATTAGCTGACATTATCAAACAAAAGATCATTGTCACCAGGTAGTAATCTACTGCCATTGTTACAACTGTGCAAGGAAAGAAAGAATGAAACACTCTCTTTGAACACTTTTAAATCAGAGCAGTATAGGTACACAAGGATGTCCTTTCACCCCTTTGAATAATTAACGAATCATGTAGCATATGCACACTAAGAGACATATGAAGTATACCATCATGAAGATCTCAAAAAACTACCATGTCCTGAAGAAACAGTATCAAGCATCATCTTCAAATTATCTTGCATGGTCATATTCTTACAAATGAGAAAGCTAACCAAGTGAATGACATGAATTTGTACTGTACCTTGGATTATCTACACCTTGTAATGATATAGATGATCATATAACTACACCTCCATGAAGAAAGTGAACATTATCAATTGAAACTCATAAAATGATAGACATCAAACTTCTTTTGACAACATATCATGTTAACACCAACTTCTCTTTGTATAGAAACAAACCTCTGAACTCCTTAGGGATGAAAGATAAACAATAAGCATCTCTTCCTGACATTAAGCCAGTTCTCATGAGAAGGATAATGTCTTTTGTGTAACATGCATGGGTTTTGGTTTCTCATCTCTTGGTTGTTTTCTTCTCCAAATTAGTATAGGATATTTATTTTCCTTTTTGTTCAAGGTATCTACCCTTTTGTCATGTCCAGGTGAATTCATAGGATCACTTCTACAAAAATATGATCTATGCCCAAGTTTATGACACTTAAAATAGGTGACATTATTTCCAAAAGGATTAAAGAACTTATATCTTCTTGAAAACCTAGAAGGATCATGTCTTTCTTTAACATTACAAACCTTTGCAGTATGACCAAATTGATAACTTTGACCACTATTTGACCATTCATGAGAATGCTTCCAACAATTAGTTGCTTTATGACCATAAGCATGACAGCAATAGCAATAACCAAAAAAGAAATTGTACCTTACTGATTGATTTCGTCTGAAAGGTGAAGATATTGAGAAGCTTGTCCTTCTGCCTTCATCAACACATTTATCTTCAGTCTTAGGAGCAACAACATGATGATCCAAATCAATCTTCTTCCTTGGTGTATTCCTAACTTTAAAGCTCTGTCTTTTCCCATTAGCAGATACAAAAATTGTTTCATTGTTTTATTTTGTTCCACTTGAAGATGCTTGTCCTTCCTCATACCCTAAGCTAGTAAGATCATTAGAATATTTTTGTCTATATATCATATCATCCAGTGCATTAATATTTTTCTTGAACTTCTTATATTTTTTCTAACTAAATCTTATGATCTTCAAGATCTTTCTTTAAAGAAACAAACTCTTCTTCAAGTTTATGGCACTCAAAGGTTTTGGCATCCAAATTTTTCTTAGTCTCCTCTATCTTTGTTTTCAAATTTAAGATCATGTTATCTGAATCAGCTTTTAATAGGGAACTCTTTTTCAAGGAATCGAGTTCATCCACTAACTTTTTACACATTTCTTCTTTTTCTTTCAACTTGACTTCCTTTTCCTTTTCAATTCTTTCTCTTTCTTCAATTTGTATCTGGAGTTTCTAATTTTCTCTTTCAAGATCCCTAATCACATTTAGAGAAGATATAAGATCTCCTTTAAAATCCACTTCACAGTCATTTTCATTTATCTCCTATCCATCTTCATCTATAAAGAAATCTCCTTCTATATCAGTAATTTCAGCTACAAAATCATCAAGTTCTTTATTAGACATCTTTTCTTCTACAGGATTGTGCTTGTTATCACTTATTGGATCAACTGACAAGGATTTTTCTTGAGACAAGACTACATTTGACTTGACACTGGTGTTATTCTTCTGACATCTATTTCTTTTACACTTACCCATCACAGTACTCCACAACTAGGAAACCCTAAGGTTGGTTAGACATACTAGACAAGCGTCTAGCTCTGATACCACTTGTTGGAGTATGCAAGGCGCTGAGAGGGGGGTGGTGAATCAGTGTCTTATAAAACATACATGTTTTTGGCAACAGCTAATTAACTTTTACCAACTGTGAACTTCAACCTTGAATGGTGAAAGCAAGACATTCATTTAAGAACCAGGATGGACTATCAAAAAAACTTGTGAGCATGAAAAGATGGAACAACTATTTGTGAACTATGAGGAATCATTTGAATAGTTCATCAAGATAGATTATTACTTCATTATACTTAGATAAGCATCAAAGTATTATGCATTTGTACTATTTTACTAAGAGCATCATATAACAGTTAAATTATGAAATAATAAACAAAAACTCATGAGCAGAACAGGTAACCATAACACAGAGATTGTCCTGAGTGGAAAACCCTTCAGGGCATAAAAACCACTTGAAAAAATGCCTCATTGGTTTATTTAATGAATCTCACTGATTACAGGCCTAATTGGCTACAAAATCCCTGTCATTTCTTGTCTCACTGACTTGACCTTTCAATACATGTTTCAATAAAAAAAAGAATACAGAGGGACACTCTATTTCACTGATCCTCAATATCTAATTTAATATCAATGATAATGCATTCTCAACATTACATCAAGTGTATACACAACCACACTTTTCAATTCTTATTCAAAGAGTTTTTATATATTTCATAATGACTTCCTCTTCTCATGAAATAGTTTTAAGAGATAACCATTTCCATAAAACTAATTCAAGTAGTTCCCAACTGTAAAGGTAGTTAAGATCGAATGACCTCATGTGGTGTATTTGAAATACCATAGTGCAAAATCATCATCAACTGTATGGTGAATTAAACAACATATTTTTTAAAACCCTAACCAGGGTTACAAACCCAAAACTATTTCACAATGCCTTGTGAAAACATTTCCAACTGAATGTTCATTTTGAGACAGTTATAACTGTTCACAACAAAGTGTTTACAAATTCATAACAAGTTTTTGAAACCCAATAGATATTATCTAATACAACCTCTGCCATTGAAAGAAGTGTTTACATTTTGAAACCCTAACCACCATTATTATGGGTAACAAGAATTATTTATATATTTGAAGCCCCATATAAAAAAATAGAAAGGAAAATTTTATAACTGTCATTGCTCAAAGAATATAAACAATTTCATGCTCTACACCCAAGATTAGAAATTGAAAATTGAGATAAGAGTTGAAAAAACTATATCACCTAGTATGTTGTCCAACAAAAAAAAAACTTTTATGTAGTTCAAAGTCAAACCTACCCAACTAAGTCACATATTCGAGATGCTTTTGAAGATACCGACTGTTTCTCATGAATTGTAATGATGACTATCAAACTTTCAAACCCTAGTCCGAAGAGCTCATAACCTATACCTTTCACTTTCCAAAACAAACCAAACTTTTTTCTGATAAAATCATGTTACATGTGCTCCTGGTGTGCCTGAAAAAAGGGCCGGTGAAGCTGAAACAAAACATATTTCCTTTTACCTATTCGGAAGAGTTACAACCTGTCCAGCAGGTAAGAGCATTAGGAGGCCCGATAAGATCACCTTTTTGTAAAGAGGATAGTAGGAATACCAATACCATAATATTAATGCCACTTATGAAAGTTCCTTCCCATTGTAAGTACAAATGAATCAAGTTACCCGAAGCTTTTACAAGCTATGAAAACTTTAAACCTTTCACAAAATAATATTTCATGTATGTCATTTGTGCCCTCAGCCATGTGTTAGAGAATATGATTTGAGAACCACACTTTCAAAACTATTTGTCACTCTATTATTTCAAATAATGCCACATGGTATTAAAACAATAAAACTTGACTATATATGCAATGCCCTTAAGATAACATGTTATGCTATGCCAAGTCAACAACAATACTTTGACCAAGTTTGACATCACTACCAACAAACAATGTGACATGAATATGCCAACAAATCATGTGTATATGCTGAAACAAGGTGATGCCAAGTGTATGCTCGTGTATGTCAAAATCAAAGTCACTGAAACAAGATGCCGACTGCTATGCTCATGTATGTCAAAATCAAAGTCACCATGAATAGTAACTATACATATACCAAAGTCACTATCAAAAATGTAATGCCAAACTGAAACTGAATCATGATTAAAAATATCAAACTGAATCTCATCAAAGATATCAAACTATCCTATCACATGTCAATCAATCACACTGGCAACTAAATCATAACACATATCACATGTCAATCAATCACATTGGCAACTGAATCATAACACATACCAAGTTGTGTATTGTCATCAAGGATAAACAACTAAGGGTGAAGTCAATGAAAGTTTCCTATCTTATATTATCTTTTTAATAAACTCTATCCGTTGTTACATAATTTCTAAATGGTTGGTCTTTCATAGGATGTAGATCAAATATAAGGAATATGGTTAACTGGCAACGGAATCCCATATTTAGAGTTGTGAGCGGAAATGCTAGACCAGATGCATGAATTCCTTCATGTTCTTGTGCTGGGTGATTGAACAATCATAAATGGCACATGTAACAACACATTTCAATAAATCTTTGCTTAATCACTGCACAATAAAGATCTGCTTTATCTATCGTTCAATAAAGCTCTGCTTAATCACCTCAAGTACTTCGCAAACGGCTCCGGAAAACATATCGGTTTTAACACACCATCTCAGGGCAGCACTTTTTTGCTTCACTTTACCTATAAACATAATTTATTAAACTTGAGTGTACTGGAACAACAAACAATTGCATTATGCTAGGTTCTTAGTAATAATTGCAAGAAAAATAATATATTAAATACTTTTGTTAGGGACCATACGTTTCCAAAAAAATATACTTAATCTCACTCCTTCCATTGATATGAATGGTTTTCTCACACTTTATTTTGTTTTTTTTTCAAGTACCTCCTATGATTACAATTCTCAAGTTATGTGAAAGGAGTTATGGTGAAAGATTTGAAATCAGTCTAGAATTCTTGGCCAGGTTGAAGAATTTAACAAGTTTAGAGCTGTGTAACAACCCTACATTGACCAAATTTATGTTGGTGAGGAGGTCATGGTAGGTTGAGGTGGCACAAAAATATCTATTTTGGTGGTGAATTAAAGGTCTTTGCAGGGAGCGAATGTAGAGGTAGTTATTGCGAGAAAGAAATATCTTCCAAGTGGGTCAGCTTCGGTGACAAGTTATGGATGAGAGAAAATATCTAATGGAGATCAGTCAATAATGGAGGAGTGAAACTGAGAGAAGAAAGAAAAATAAGGGCTAAGAGAATAAATAGAAAGGAAGGGGTCTGAGATATAGGGAAATCATTGGTAAAAGGAAGATTTTTTTTGGCATAGGCACCATAGTTTAGGGGACAACAAACTTATCTCAGGCAAGGATATCGATCTGCAAGACTTGAGGTGAGATGAAGGGGAGCAACTTGATAGACAGGAAAGGAGTGCAATTGTTAACAAGTATTTACCTCATTTCCTTGTCCTTCCAGCAAAAAACTATGGTTTGGTTGCTACATTTGAAGGAACCCTGCCCAGATTTATCCCAATGCAAGACATTTACATTGCCTCTTTTCTTGAATTTATTTATTCTACTTGTAGAACTCTTTTGTGTTTTCTGATTTATAAGTTTTGGGATAAAACCAAGGGTTTGATTTTATAGAGAATACTATGAAGGTAGCCACATAGAAAATCTGGGTTAAGGAGACTTCAAACAAATCAACAACATAAGATAGAAAGGCTTGAAAATGGCAAGATCATGAATAAGATTAAAAAAAATATGGACTATGGCTATACAACTAATAGATAGAAATGAAAATTTGGCAATTCTAGTAATAAAATGATGTAGCTTATCAAACCATCTCTAAAGGAGAACCCTGACAAATTATAAAATAGAAGTTGAGGAAACTAAAATATCTGGTTATGGATAGGAATTCAATTTTAACCTTCAGAAAACCAAGCCCTTTGCTAGATCTCCAGCATAATAGATTAGTAAAAATGATTTTTAAGGCTGTTGTACATTTGAAATGATATTTACCATAGATCTCATGCAATATATATCAGATTTCCTAGTATCAACAACTGAATAGAACAACATAGCCATTTGTTAAATAGTTTAAACACAGATGTCATTGTATTAACAGTTTTTTTTGAAAAAAAAAATAGTGGAAGATATCTACATGTAGTAGTAATACCATGAAAGGCGTAGATTTATATCTCAAACTAAATATATATATATATATATATATATATATATATATATATATATATATATATATATATATATATATATATATATATATATATATATATATATATATATATACATAGATAGCAGTTTAAGTGCAAAATGAGACCAGAACTACTTTAGACAACAAACCAAAAGAAACATTAGAAATTATATAATCCACTTTTCTTTTGTAGGCTAACACAAAGGGGGTCTCATACACCAAATTGGTGTCTTGGTAGGTAGTCATTATGCAAAATTCAGGCTTTGAGTAGACTTACAAGACCATTTACTGTGTTTTCTTATGTATCTGTGCATTCCTTTGTGAAGAGTGACCAAATTGAGGTCAATGGAGTTATTACAAAACTGATCTAACTGGCAAAAGGCCATTTTTAAGAAATTACACTATCTACGGAAGCTTTTGTCTTGTAGATCACATTCCTCTATTTCTAATTTCTACTTCAATATTTTATTCTTTTTGGGTTCCTCATTTAGTCAAATGCGATGAACAAGGTCTAGGCATTAGAATGGTCTGTTGGAGTGCCTCTCTATGGGCCCGAGGCCCGTAAGTGGCTGCCAGGGGAACTAGTAGCAGAGTTATATTAATAAGTGATAACTAAATGAAAACATTGGGGTAAAAACATTAATAAGATAATTAGTCCTTGTGCATGTCCTTGAGTGCTTATAAAGGCTAAGCATGCAACATGAAGGCCTATCCATTTGTGGGGCATCAAGTCATCCATCTACGGGGTGTAGATTCAGGCACAATTGAGTCTCCTTGTCTACATGAGAGGAGTACTTGGTTCTGTGTGGTGCCATCCCTTCAAGCATGCATGATGACACTCCATATGATTACACTCTAGTATCTAGCACCTTAGTAGTTGTGAGTAGTACCCAAATTATGACTTGGATGAGTACACCTATGTCATGCCTTTGGCCATATGCATTGTTCTCTGTGTCTGCTCTATGTCTGATGTGAGTGTTGGCCATCTTGTATCCCCTTGTAATTATTCTTTTGTTTGGGCCTTGTGACTATCTCTGACCACTATGGGGTGGTCTCTTATGAGTCCACATGGTTGGGAGCATTGCCACCACCATTGGGGACTAGCGAACAGGTTTTGGAGTACCAGTGGAGATGTTCTCTCTCTTTGTCACTTCATTTAGTTATTGTACCCATTCAGTCCTTGTATCATATTTTTGAACTATGTTATTGTACTTGTATCATATTCTAGAATATATTATTGTAATTCTATATGCAGTTATGTAATTTTACTCTCTTAAGAGAGAAGTTGTAATCATTGAAATTAATGAGAAGAAATGAGATGTTTATTACATGGTTTACAGATTTTGGTGTGGGTATCGGATCCGCTTGTATTATGTTGATTATGGATTCGTGTTTATAGTTAGATATGGGATTAGGAACATTTGATTTGGTGTTTAAAATGAACGTGGTTGTTTTTATGTTTCCTCTAGAGAGTGAATTAGACCTCTCTTTTGGGTTGCGTATCTGGCCATACTTGGCCATGAATGCTATCAATCTATCGAATTGGCAACTCAATCTATGTATGTTGTCTACTTATGTCAAAAAAAAATTATCTTGTCCTGTTTTCACTCTTACCCTTAGGGGTTACGTAGCAGGATGTTACATCTGGTATTAGAGCCCATATTCACACACTGCAAGCTCCTGTGTACTTAAGCCTTCTGTGTTTTGTTGTGTTTGGTGTGTGTGGAGTGAGCTTGTTATATTGTTCTATAGTCATGTTGTTATGATTTCATTCCTTAGTATGGTGCTTAGGTCATCCTTGTGATGATCTATTTTGACATGTTCTTTATTACTTTAGGATGCCTCCTAGGGGTAGAGCCAGAGGTAGAATTAGAGGTATTGCCACTGTTCTTCGATGTAGCACTTGACATGATGCCAATCAGGGCAATCAGGATAATTAGGGTAATCAGGATAATCAGGGTAATCAGGGTGAGCGTCAGGAGGAACTACATGTTGAGAATCCAATCGAAGGGCTCAGGGGTGCTTAGGTGTTATCTTTTTTATAGTAGATTATGGACCGATTAGGACCTCGTCAAGAGGTATCTCATGAGGTGGAGTCACACCCTTCTCATCAGGATGATCAGGGTGCTAGAGCTAAGCATAAGTGTTCTCATAAAATGGATCAGTCGAGAGTAGTTGTTGTGAGGGATAAGGTGGATGGAGACATTGTTGCTGCAGGTCACATGAGGGATCTTCTTAGAACTCATCCCCATACTTTTGATGGTTCTATTACAGGTATCGAGGTAGAGACTTGGTTGATCGATCACGATCGATGTTTTCTATGTATCCTTATAGTAGCAATACTAGAGCTCAATGTGCCATTATGCATCTCAGAGGTTTTACATCTACATAGTGGGAGTAGAGGAATAGAAGCTTCACCTAGATATTGCTTCGTGTCATGGGGACTATTCTTAGAGAGGTTCCGTGCACGATTTCTTTCAGACTACTACCAACAAAGATGTGTTGATGAGTTCCATGAACTTCGTCAATTAACTATGACAGTAGATTAGTATGAGCACCGCTTCTTTGAGCTTAAGCAACATGCTAGCATTTCTGATGACGAGCCAATGTTAGTACAACAATTCATCAGGGGCTTGAATGCCTGTATCAGTGGTGGTGTCTATGTGTTTGAGCTGGAGTCCTTAGAGATCGTCATGGAGAAGGCGAGGTTGATAGAAGAGAATTTGACTAGAGGCTTTAGTGGTTAGGTAGGTGTTCAGATTGGTAATGCCCCTCCTTTAGGATTAGTTGCTCGAGGTATATAGTCTCAAGGAACTAGACCATCTAGATCTCATACTGCACCTCCTAGATCCGGTCAGCGACAAAGGCATAGGCCTGCTCAGTCTCAACAGAGTGGGCAAAATCCTAGAACTCCATTTTCTAGAGATTGTTCACATCACTGTTCTCAGAGTAGGCATCAGAGTGGTCCAACATAGAGTGTTCAGAGTGCACAGTAGAGTTCTATGGGTGGTGGATCCCAATGGTCATGTGCTTGATTTTTTGGCTGAGGTTTTCACAGGGGTGGTTGTTATGCTTGGGGGCAGCATGGTCATATAACTGCTCACTATCCTCAGAGATCAGTGGCTAGAGGTAGTCAGAGACAGGCTACTTTAGAGCCTATAGTAGGTGATGCTGGTAGATCACATAGAGTTTTTGTGGTTGTTGATAACCATCAGGCTGAAGATTAGGGCACCGTGGTTGAGTATTCAGGTGTGTTATGTGGGATTACCACATCTATCTTGTTTGATTCAGGAGCTTCAGATTCTTTCATTTCTCCTTCTCTCATGGAGCATTGTGGACTCATGGTGGCAATGCAAGACATTGGTTGGTAGGTTGAGTTAGCTAATGGATCCAAGGTGGCTATAGATTCCCTTGTTTGTGGTTGTGTGTTGGATTTAGGTACCTTCACTACCACAGTGGATCTTCGTGTGTTGCCTTTGGGGTCCTACGAGATTGTTTTAGGCATGGATTGGTTGGAACTAACCTAGCCAGTATAAATTCTTGATGTAAGTTGGTTCAGTGTATTGATGATGTTGGACAATGTGTTGAGTTAGTTGGGGTTCATAGACCCATTTCTCTTTGTGTGATTTCATCTATGCAGCTGAAGCATGCCATGCAAAAAGGTTGTCAGATGCCTGCTATTTTACTTAGTGATCTTGCTAAGGGTGGGGTTTAGGAGGTATCTCTTGATGATCATCCTATTCTCTAGGAGTTTGCAGATGTCTTTCTAAGTGATATTCTAGGTATGTCACCTAAGCGCGACATAGACATCCGTATTGATCTCAATCCTGGTGCGGAGCCTATTTCTCTAGCACCGTATCGCATGACTACTTAGGAGTTGAGTGAGTTGCAAATGTAGTTAGAGGAGTTACTGGAGAAGGGTTTCATTCATCCTAGTGTATCCCCTTAGGGAGTGCCTGCCATCTTCATGAAGAAGAAGGATGGATCTCTTCACTTGTGCATTGATTATCGCCAGTTGAACAAAGTGATAGTGAAGAATCAATACACATTGCCTCATATAAATGATTTGTTTGATCAGATGAGGGGAGCCAAGGTGTTCTCCAAGATAGATCTGAAGTTAGGATACCATCAGCTTTGTATTCATGAGGTAGACATTCATCAGATAGCATTTCAGACATGCTATGGGCATTATGAGTTCACGGTTGTCCCTTTTAGGTTGACCAATGCTCCATCAGTTTTCATGAGTTTGATGAATGGGGTGTTTCGCACCTATCTTGACCAATTTGTTCTCATGTTCCCTAATGATATTTTAATTTATTCGAGGACTATGGAGGAGCATGAAGGCCATTTATGGCAAGTGTTGCAGTGCTTGCGAGATAATCAATTGTTTGGCAATTTGGCCAAGTGTGAGTTCTTCCAGACTGATGTGAGATATTTGGGCTTCATCATCTTAGTACAAGGTATCTTAGTGGATCCTTCTAAGATTCAGGCCATTGTGGATTAGCCAGTGCTAATGAATGTGGCTTAGGTTTGTAGTTTCATGGGATTGGTGGGTTACTATCACCGATTCATGAGAGATTTCTCTTGGGTTGCTCATCCCATCACTTCTCTTTAGTGGAAAGGAAAAAAGTTTTTGTGGTCAGATCAGTGTGAGTCATCTTTTTGGGATCTTAAGGAGTGGCTAACTAGTGCACCTATCCTAGTAGTGCTAGATCCTAGAGGTGATATTGTAGTGTGCACCAATGCTTCATTGGAGGGTGTGGGGGCAGTTCTCTTGTAGGAGGGATGAGTGATTGCATATGAGTCCTGTAAGCTCAAGTATCATGAGCTAAACTTCCCCACCCACAATTTGGAGTTAGCATCTATCGTCCATGCACTTGTGCATTGGAGACATTTCCTTTTAGGACATTAGTTTGAGTTGCATAGTGATCATCGCAGTTTGTAGTATATCTTCACTTAGCCAAATTTGAATGCTCAGCAGTGCCATTGGATGGAGCTCCTCTATGAGTATGACTTTGAGGTTCTCTATATTCAAGGTAAGGAGAATGTTGTCACAGATGCCCTGAGCCAGAGGAGACATGAGATTTCAGTTTTGGAGTGGATTTGCGGAGTTGTATTTTGGAGCCACTTCCTAGTGATACTTGGTATCAGGAGGTGAGAGCAGAGATTGAGTCTGGGAGAGTCCTTGAGGGTAGGTTTGTAGGTTTCTCTCTTGAGTTTGATGGACTTTTGTGACATCTTTCTCATATTTATGTTTCAGATTCTAGTGATCTTCATTCCTTGGTTTTATTAGAGGCCCATCATGCACCCTATTCACTCATCTAGGTGTCACGAAGATCCATGCTGATGTTTGACAGTTGTATCATTGGGTAGGTTTGCGGTGAGATATTGCCAATTTTGTGGCTCAATGACTTGAGTGCTAGCAAGTGAAGACAGAGCATCAGCACCCAGCAGGACTATTACAGCCTCATTCCATTCCTGGATGGAAGTGGGATACTATATCTCTATATTTCATAGTGGGGCTACCTATATCTTTGCATCATCATGATGCTATTATGGTTACTGTGGACAAGTTGTCCAAGGTGGCACACTTCTCACCCATGGGATCTTCCTACACTGCAACATATATAGCTCGAGTGTTTATGGAGGATATCAGGCATCTGCATGGTATTCCTCATAGGATCATTTCTGATCATGATACAGTGTTCACTTCAACTTTGTGGACTTCTCTTCAGCATGCTTTGGGAGCTCAACTTAATTTTAGCTCTACATACCATCCTGAGACTGATGTATAGATGGAGCCAGTTAATCAGGTCTTAGAGGATATGCTTTGGATGTACGTTATGGATCAACAATCTTGTTGGGAGGACTACTTGTACCTAGTTGAGTTTTCTTACAATAATGGGTACCACAGTTCTCTCAGTATGTCTCCATTCTAGGCCTTGTAACCAAGTTTAAAAGATAACTTAGAAATGACATTAGGATCTACGAAACATTTGGTTGCTCTAGTGCAATCAATATAGAAATAAGACAACCAAAGAGCTTACCAGTGCATTGGATCAGTGTTGCTTGGAACTCATCTTGGTGATTGTCAACTATTGATGGATCTAATGTCGGTTCTTGTCCTTATAATTATTTGCTTGCCATGGACACACATTGGCATAATTCTCTCCACCACAATTATAACATCCTCCATAGGGTACTGTAGGTTTATCTTACATGTCTCTTATGTTACTATTGTTGTTGTTGTTGTTGGCCCTTTTATTTTTGTTGTTATGATTCCCACCAATTCGGTTGTAGGAGTTATTTCCTCTTTTTAGGTTCCTGATCTACCGATTGTTAATGTTACCTTGATTATTGTTGTTTTGATTATTGTTATTGTTATTTCCTTGAAACTTTTTTTTCCATATTTCACATCCCTTCTCTTGTGGTAGTTGGCAACCTGTTGCAACTTTTGCTCCTATTTGATTTCTTTCTCAAAGACTTCATCCATAGTTGAGGGGTTGTGAATGTCCACATATACCCTAATTTGGGGCCTTAGCCCCATGATAAATTTTTGGATTTGGAACCTCTCATCTAACTGGTATTGCAGTACATATTTGAGCAGATGGGAAAATCTTTCCCAATATTGTGTCACTGTCATCCCTCCTTGAGAAAGATTCTGAAACTAAGTCATATTTTTGTCAAAGCACAATGGTATTACCATCTCTTCCTAAAAGGTTGCAGAAAGTATTCCCATGTTATTTCCCAAGGTAACAACTACTTCTCAGCTTTCTCATTGTCCCAACAAGTGGTTGCTTCACTGATGAGCTAATATGATCCCAAAATTTCTTTGGTCACATTAGACAAGTTGTGAAGGAAAAAATACTTCTCCATTTCTATGATCCAAGCCTCCACCCCATCTCCAATTGTTTTTCCATCAAACTTAGGTAGGGTAACCCTTTTAAGGTGCTTACTCAACTCCTCAGTGACTCTACCCTTATTATTTACATTTCCTCCATTTTCAGGTTTTCTCACTTCACTCCTATGGTTCTCATTCCTATTTTGATTCTATCCATCCTGACTTGTTCTTATCTCTTCCTCTAGAGTGTCCATCCTAGCCCCTTATTGGGTTAGCAGGGTGAGGATTTGGTCTAATATCTCATTTTGGTCACTGTGGGATCCTTCGCTTTGGTTAGTGTGCCTTGTATCCATCATGGTCAATTTGCACATATTCACAACTTTAGTGTAAATAGGCAAAGGTCCTAGTGTTTAACCTAGATGCTCTGATACCAAATGTAAAGTTTCTTTAACCACTTACTAAAATTATCAACGAAAAGCAAACTCAACCCATAATTAGTAAATGAATCTTTCTATTAACAGAGATATCCATAAAGGTGTTGATTGTCAAGAACACTGAGAGGGGGGGTGGAAATCAGTGTTCTGAAAATCTTTTCACACACTTTATCTTTCAAGCATTTTCCAAAATTAATTAAACAGAAACATTATATGCATATGAATAGTAACCATGAAAACATGACACAAGAACATCAAGATTTTTATGTGGAAAACCCAAGAAGGGAAAAAACATAGAGAGGATTAGCTCTCAAATATATATTGCAATCTTTACAAAATGATGTTCAAGCTTCATCACTCCACGGGCCTAGAACATGTTGTCTTACAGCCATGAAGTTCAACTAGGTCTAGCAGGCTCACTACCTCAACCCTAAACCTAGCAAGATTACAATAAGGGCTATTAAACCCTGAGGGCTATTAAACCCTGATGAAGGCTCACTAGCAGCTCATTGCCTTGATGATGGAAGCTTTCTTCTAAACATATTACACATGAAAACTAAACATTACTTAATCATGGGTCACTATGCTAGGGTATAATCATTTAGCAACTAAATTATGAATTCCAAGTCTTCACCACTGCTAATCTTCTAACTCTACTCTTCTACTCACATGCTCACATCTCCTTCACACCACACCCCAACACTTACATGCTTAACTGAACATCATCTCTCTTATACATCTGCCTCATGATTTAATCCATAATCAAGTCAGGATCCAATAAGTTAAACATGTATATAGAAAGATGTACCTTATCACTCAATCCAATGTAGTATGTGTCATACGAATGCAAATCTTCTCTCAAATGTTTTCATATAGATTGGCTCTAATCATTTGATTATTTACATAGATCTTCCAAACATTAACTCTTCTCTAAACAATGATTAATATACTTATCGGCCTCTTCCTTAAGAGTATGCTTAACAACTTCATCTGGTGACTTACAACTTTTACTGGGGATCTCAAAACACCTTCCAAATCATATCAAGGACCCTTTACATATTCCTAATCTTACCCTTAGAATCGCAAGGCATGATATCATCTTGTGGAGAAATGCAAACCATTAGAACTTAGACTTTGTCTCTGGGAAACTCTATCAAACACTATGCTGATACTTAGGAACTCTTCTAGCTAATCTTCTCATGGACTTTAGATCTCCTAACTCTAGAATAAGACAATTCATACAACTATTTACAACACCTTACAACCTCATAACAAAATACTTGTCTGCGGAGGAATGGGGACCTCTGCACTAGACCCTGTTCACTATTCCTGCTACACATTTGTTTACCCAAACTTAGACATTTATTCAAAATGACTTCCAGAGAGGATTGGGAGTGAATCTCTAAAGCATATCACTATCAAACACCAACTAACATCATACCTAAACTAAATCTGCAAGTCTTCACTTGTGGAGGCATACTAGCTGACTTACTGTCTTCCAGTCAAAATACCTTCCATACTTAGCCATTTTCTTTCACCCAGACCTAGAATCCAACATTTTCTTCCAAATATATTTGTTCTTGTCATGGTGATAGGTTCTTTGAGCCTTTGTGCCATCAATGATAACATACAGGCTTATACCGGAGTAGTGTCTCTTGCCAACAATCTCCCCATTTGGCATTGATGGCAACACTTAGTGAAAAATGCTTGACTACTCCCCTTACTATACATACTTCATTTTCCTATTTCCCCTAAGACGATTACCCATTTTTCACTGATCTACTTCTCCCCCTTTGACATCAATGGAAAAGGGTG
The DNA here is from genome assembly GCA_027924645.1 of Cunninghamia lanceolata. NCBI lineage: Eukaryota > Viridiplantae > Streptophyta > Pinopsida > Cupressales > Cupressaceae > Cunninghamia > Cunninghamia lanceolata. The sequence goes on from BSBN01000892.1 coordinate 4,567,916, forward strand.
TAATCCAAAGCCAAAAATTTGTCAAAATCCCAAAAATTGATGTACTCAGGGGCATATTTACAAGTGTAGTCTACTTGTTTGTATTACAGGTATTTGAGAAAGTCATTGAATAACTTTGTGATCTATGCCCACTCAATATCCTAGCCATTCTTGCCATTATTTAGAATGTGAATGTGTCCAATGAAGAGAAAAACTATAGCTTCTACCTTATTGAGATCAAAAGGTGTGCCTGTTTGTACAGCTACCCTAGCCTCTACAGCAAGATTTGTCATTGAGTCCAGTTTAGGGCAGACTAGTCTCCTTAGTTGTCCCATTATGCTTTTATTTGATATTTTCAATTTAATAAGTCACTTCTAAAGATCAATGTGGATGTGGATGACTTCTGCTTCCTTATTTCTAACTGATTATGTTGCTAGATCAAATTTGGTAGAGATGTCCATCATTTTCTGTTCCAGCTCTTTGATCTTTTCATCAATCTCTTAAGTAGCTTTTGGCTAGGATAGACAAAATTTGTACACAACTCTAGCTTCTTTGGCAACTCTTTGAAAGCTAGATATTGAATTATCTAATGAAATATTATCCTTGGCTATCATTATCTTTAATTCTTCCAGTCTTTTTCCTTCAAATTCCTGCCTTACTTTTGTTTCTACATATTTCTCAAATGATTCAAACTGCTTACTTACTAAATTTATTAATCCCTTCAAATGACTTACTGGGGGGATGGATGAATCCCTCTTGTGAGTAGGTAGCATCTTCTCCAAAATCTCAGATGCTTCATCAATTAGTTTACTATCTCGGGTAAGTGATTTCAACAACTCTTCTTGAGCCTTTGCTTGAACAATTGAAACCCATTGAAATTTCTGTGTCGGAGACATTTTGTCCAGATTTATTTGGCCCTATAGTAATTCTAGTTCATCCCAAGCTTGTTTCTCTTTCTCTCACACTTCTTTTACTGAAGCAACATTGTCTCTTGTCACCAATTCTTCACAAAGTGAGACTTTCTTTTTTTCTCTCCTTCAATTGTGTCTTCTGTAATGGATGAGATCCTTATTCTTTTTTTGGGACTAGATGCTGGTCTCTCCTGTTTAGATCTCTTATCTTTATTTCTGGAGTGTTTGATGCCCATTCTACTGGAGTACTTGTGAACTTGGATCCTTCTAATTTGGTTTCTACCTTACTTAATTGTTCATCTAATGTTTTCTCTGACTACCCTGATTCCATCAACATTTTGGAAGATAATTCTAAGAACGTCCCAAATCTATCTTCTTTGGGATTAGTAGGTTTACTTAGTAGTGTATTAGCTAATTCAATCAAGATAACTTCTGCAATTTCATAGGTTTACACAGTCAATTAGGATTTCTCAACAATATACCACATTAACCCTTTTTCTTCTGGTTTTTCTTCTAAGAGATGTGTCACATCAGATTCCATGATACACCTTCATGCCAAATTCTGGCACCCACTTTCTTGCTAGGGGATTTGGATTTTCTATACCACTTTTCTTGAGCCAAAGCTCTCAATTTACTTCCTGGAGGAAGTATCTGCACTGGATACTGGTACAAATTGATCCCTGACTTCAATTACTTCTTTCTTGATCCATACCTTACTCATTTCTTTCCTGGTTTCAACTAGATCAACTTTCTCTTTTCCCTTATCATTGCTCTACTTTGTTTTCCCTTTTTTAGAATAGTTATTCCTCTTCTTATTTTTGTTCTGGAAAACCTTGCAATATGTTTGAATTTGTTGCAATTGAAGCACACCACATCCTTTTGACCTTGATTTCTTTCACTGATTGAGTTTGATCTACATTGATTAGCAATATGACCAAATCTATTGCATGCAAAACACTTTCCATTGAATGGTTGACTGGTCCTTGTATTTTAAAGGTTAGTTCTTATAGAACTTCTGCATTCATTTGATCTATGTCCTATTTTATGGCATGCCTTGCACCTTCTACATACAACAGCTTTATGACCAGTTCTATTGCAAATGAAACATTTACCTTTGAAGGATTCTTCATTCTTCCCATTGTTGAAACCTTTCCTGATCTGATTTCTACATTCATTTTCTCTATGACCAATTTTCTTGCAATTGAGACATTTATTAGAAAAGGATAAAACATTTTTATTTCTATTTCTACATTGAGTAGCTTTATGGCCATACCTCATGCATTTACAATAGTTATCATTGAAGGATGGATGCTTTTGAGCATTTGGTTGTCTGACAGGAGGTCTTCTAGGTCTTCTTCTTTGATTCCTAATTGGTTGGTTTCTGCCTTTTCTTTCATCAATTTTGACTTGTCTTGAGTTTGACGTTTCTCCTTTTTTAAATTCCAAACCTTTCTTATCATCATGATGCTTTTGATAGATCAACATTTCTTCAAGTTTTGCAGAGCTTATCTTAAACTTTTCTTCAAATCTCTTCACCTTTTCCTGATCTACTTTTAGTCTTACAATTTCTCTTTCAAGTTTGTCACAATATTTTGATTTGTTTTTCACAATTTAATTTAAATCATCTTCTACTTTTGACCTTTTTGAAACTTCTGCTTTCAAATCATTTAGGGCTTCATTTGCTGATAACAGTTGGTCACTGACTTCTTTGTATTTTCTTTGAATTTATTGACTTGCTCTTTTAGCTTTAAGATGCATTCATCTTCTTCTTGCAAGTTTTCTTTTAGATCCCTGACTTCTACTTTAGAGTTTTCAAGATCCATAATAGTTACTTCTAGTCCATTGTACCTTTCATAATTTCCATACCTTCTTGCTGCCATGATCACACTATCCCTGATCTTCCTCAAGCTGTTAAACTTTATCTGAGGAACCTTGCTCTAATACCAATTATTGATTGTCAAGAACACTGAGAGGGGCGGGGGGGGGATGAATTGGTGTTCTAAAAATCTTTTCATACACTTTAACTTTCAGTCATTTTCCAAAATTAATTAAACATAAACATAATATGCATATGAACAACAACCATAAAAACATGACACAAGAACACCAAGATTTAATTGTGGAAAACCCAAGAAGGGAAAAACCATGGAGAGGATTAGCTCTCAAATATATATTGCAATCTTTACAAAATGATGTTCAGGCTTGGTCACTCCATAGGCCTAGAACATGCTAGCTTATAGCCATGAAGTACAACTAGGTCTAATAGGTTCACTGCTTCAACCCTAAACCTAGTAAGATTACAATAATGGTTGTTAAACCCTAAGGATTGTTAAACCTTGATGAAGGATCACTACTAGATCACTACCTTGATGATGAAAGCTTTCTTCCAAACATATTGCACATGAAAATTGAACACTGCTTAAGCATCTATGACTATGCTAGGGTGCAGTCATTTAGCAACTAAATTCTGAATGCCAAGTCTTCATTGTTGCTAATCTTCAAACTCTGCTCTTCTACTCACATGCTCACATCTCTTTCACACCACACCCCAACACTTACATGCTAAACCAAAGATCATCACTTTTATATATATCTGCCTCATGATTTAATCCATAATCAAGTCGGCATCTAAGAAGTTAAAAGTGCATATAGAAAGATTTACCTTGTCCCTCAATCCAATGCACTATGTGTTATGTGGACCCAAATCATCTCCCAAACATGTTCATATAGGTTGGCTCTAATCATTTAAGTACTTACATAGATCCTCCAAACATTAACTCTTCTCCACAATGATTAATATACTTGTCGACCTCTTCCTTAAGAGTATGCTTAACAACTTCATCTGCTGACTTACAACTTTTTCTAAGAATCTCAAAAAACCTTCCAAATCATATCAAGGACTCTTTAAATATTCCCAATCTTACCCTTAGAACCATAAGGCATGATATCATCTTGTGGAGAAATGTGGACCATAAGAACTTAGACTCTGTCTCTGTCAAACTCTGTCAAATACTATGCTGATACCTAGCAGCTTGTAGATAACCTTCTGGTGGACTTTAGATCTCCTAACTCTAGAATAAGACACTCCATACAAGTGTTTAAAACACCATACAATGTCACAACAAAATACTTGTCTGCAGAGGAATGCAGACCTCTACACTAAACCCTGTTCACTATTCCTACTATACCTTTATTTACCCAAACTTAGACATTTCTTCAAGATGACTTATAGAGAGGATTAGGACTTAATCTCTAAATCATATCACTATCTAACACCAACTGACATCATACCTGAATTGCATCTACAAGTCTTCAATTGTGGAGGCATACTAGTTGACTTATTGTCTTCCACTCATAATACCTTCCATACTTAGCCATTTTCTTTCACCCAGACCTAGAATCCAACATGTTCTTCCAGAGATATCTCTTCCTATCATGGTGATAGGTTCTCTGAGCCTTGTTGGCATCAATGACAACATACAGGTCCATACCGGAGCAGCGTCTCTTGCAAAGAAAAGGTATAATATCTTTCAAGTTTTTACAATATTCAGGTGCATCCAAATGGCACAATAATATGGAAAGTAACATTTCATCTTTACAATAAGTACATCAAAGGGAAGTACAATTACATATATGGGCTACACAAGGCATACAAATGATCATTACAATTATATATATATATATCCATCTTTTGAATTACGTACTGAACATTAATTATACAATCCCTCTTTAGCTGCCATGACTCAATGGTCTTCTGCAAGTTGAAGGTCAAGAGCATGGTTAAGGTGCTTTTTCTACACAACCATGAAGAACTACACTTCCCTGGAATTCTTCCTAACTCAAAGAATACCTTACCTTGCATGAGGTACGTAGCAACCTGGAACAGATGGGTAGGAGAGAAACTCTCAATGCATGCCTAATGCCTATAAGCAATCTAAGATAATATGAACATATTTCTTGCAAACAGGATGTGGCAGAGAAATAAAAAAATAATGGCTAGCCATTCATTATCTATCTATTTCAATGGCACAAATAGCTTTGGCCAAAGTATAAAAATTTGGTAATTTTGGAAAAAAAATTACCTTCTCTGTAAGTCTAGATTCACCATCATGTCTTGGAAGGTGTACATAAGGTAAACAACTAAATTTATTGCAAAATAATTAATACATTTGTCTTTAGTAACATAACCCAACATAACAAGCCTTAAATATATTTTAAATTATTTACAAAAGACAACCATATCATAAGTTTTATTCTAAAAAAATTTGAACTTATTTTGAGTCATGTTGGTTCTCTTTAAAATCTCATAATGATTGCATATGAAATGAATCAAGTCTTTCATAGTAAAGTAAAGAAAACAACATACGCGAGTTTCCTTAAATGATCAATTAAGAGCAAAAATTAACTTGTTTTAATGACCAATTATTCTAGGGTATACATATGTTTATGTCAAAACTAGGTGCTTTCCTTGAGAAATATGAGTAATTAGATCCCTAATAATGCAAAATGTGGTTCTAGATAGTATAGAAAGATTAACTTCTTTAACTTGTGAAAGTGTAACGTCAAAAGAACACAAAGGTTTACATAGACATTTCCGATGGCATGCGTAAAACTAAACGCATCTCTCACAATAAGGTACAACATGGTCCTAACATATTAGTAAATCCTCTACTCATAATAGGAATAACTTGTAAAAAAGAAAAAGTTTACATAAGCCTCTCCATACACACACACACACACACATGAACCTAGTTAATTATATAAGAATTTGAGTTAGAGTTTTACTAGGTTTGTGCATTCATAATTAGGTTGTCCACTTATTTTTAATAATGTAGTCGACAATACAATAATAGTATTACAAATATTTATCATATAATAGCTAAAGAATTAAGATTTTAAGTTTATGGTTTAGTGGAAGAGTCATACTGGGAAAAATGGCATAGTGTGGTTACCATGCTCAAGCCAATCAATTAAGAGAAATGACCCATTTAACTATAGGAGTACAATCAACACTGAGAGGGGTGTGAATCAGTGTTGAAACAAAAACCAATTTTTATCACCTTCCAAAATTATCAATAAACTTTATCAAAACTGAGTTGATTATTGATTTCACATTCACCAAATTTTCAAACACATATGATTAATGAAAATATGCAGAACATCAACACAAGAGGTTTTGACACAAAAATATTAACGAGTGGAAAACCCTCCTAGGGTAGAAAAACCACTGAAACTGCCTCACTGGCTTATATGTGAAAACTTCAAGTTTTACAATGTCTCATTGACATAATATTGCCTCACTGGCCTTATAGGTTGTCACAAAAAGTCTCACTAACCTTCTGACAATTATATTAATATTAAGAGATCAAATACAAAAATCAGGGGATTTTCGTGTTTCAATTAAGCTCAAAACCTTATATCTCCACTTCCACTTCTTTCAACAAATTGTTTACAATATTTGCAAAAATGATAAAATAATGTCTTCTTATTGATGTCATCAAATCACCAACACTCCATTTTGTATTTGGAAAAACTTCAATAGGTTTATCAATATGACCTCAAATAAAAATTTAGTGTTTGTATATAACCCCTCTCTGCAAAACAAGCACTTCACATCCACAAATTATCTCTGCAAAATAAATTGTTTCTGCAATACCCTTAATATCATTTCTGCAAACACCTTATTCACTTTAATCTCTTTTCAAATGAGCAATCATCTTTGCAAGATAAACAATCATCATAATTCTTCACACATCACAATACATGCTTCTTTCAAAACTTATATCATATTATCCTATAAATTTTTTTTATATAAACCTCTCGAGAACATTTAAACATCTAAATCAACTCTCACACTATCTTAGTTTCCAAAATAGAAAACATCTCAAAATCTGCAACACAAGAGAAGGGAAAAAGCCACAATTTGCGGCCTTTATAAACACTTGCCTGCCATAATTAGAAAGTGTCTTCAACTGTTGAGCTTCCAAATCCATTTAAAACTTATCCATCGGATGCTTTTTCCTGCCAACTGTTAGTTAAACTGTGGTCGTTGATTTTGTGCTCACGCCAATACCTTTAAAACAATATACATTATACCACTTTCTTCATAAATTCAATAACATATATTTTATCTCAAACCTTTGTTGCAAAATTATGAACAGAGTTTCTCAATACAGTATAAATCGTAAACCTCTGTTATAAACTTAGAAAATTTCATCTTATGAAAAACTACATGCTCAGACATCAAAAGGAAAGCCAAAAAAATGGCTTTTGGCCTTTTAAACCCACAGAACCTGTCAACGTTATTCATAGAAGGTAGAATGTTGGAATTCAAAAAGTCTTTAAGTCTGAATCGTTGATCAGAGCTTCCCGCCATATCAATGTTTAAACATGGACCTCATGATTTGAGACCTGACCACATGTCTTTTAAAACAACTTTGATGACTAACTTCCCTACGACATCGGGGCCATGGGGTCCATAGACACATGTTATAACGAACCTTTAGATGGTGCATTTTAAGTTGATGCCTACTATCCTGATCAACCAAAGATTATAACATAAAGTGCAATATACAAATGACCAGCAAAAGAGGGTTAATCACAACATGTTAGAAGCACTTGACTTAGGGTTTTAAATAGGATTTATGCCCATTAATATCTGCAGAGGCATGAATGGGATCACAAGATATATTCTACCTTTAACATCAGAAATCTTAACCACACAACATCAGAACCCTTAACACTATGAAAACTTGACACTATAAATGCTTCAAAGAGATCATTAAGTGATGTTAACATAAAGTGATCTTGAACACAACTAACTCTTAAACATAAAAGCATGAGCTTTGAATAAAGATAACATGACCCTGTTTTGACTCATATTGTAGAGGATACAGAGAATGCCATGATTGCATGATATGATGAAGACCACTCATGAAGACCACTGATTGATTGCATGATTGCAAACCACTTATGAATCCAACCTTGTTGCAGAGTATGCCAAGAAACAAACTCCTCATGATGTAGAGTATCACTAACATAGACATGTACCCTTTTTAACATCAATGACAAGGCAACACAAAGATGCCAAACAACAAATTTCCCCTTTAACTGACATTGATGTCAAAACATTAAATGCAATCAAGACAAACTTATCTCCCCCTTTTTGACATAAACTGACAAAAATTTACCTTTGTTTTTCTCAATTAATTGAAGAATGAGATGAAAAAAAACAAAGATTACTTACTAATTGTTGTCTATGACACCATCCCCTGTTTGATTACATAATGTTTGTTGTCTATTGTTGTCTATTGGACACCATCCTCTGTCATGCATTTTCCTCTGATAAATGCTCTACCCACACTCCTTACTAACAATATTTATCTGCCCTACTAATATTGTACACTGTCAATTTTATCTTCCTTGCCCACAACGCTTTATCAAACATAACCAAAAACTTCTTTTATTCCTTGTCTTGCTTATCTAAAAGTTTTTCAACCTATCCACAGATTTAGAGACTGAAATACATCTTACACTCATGTTTTTGATAGAAATATCACTGTCATAAAGTCCAATTCAGAGAATGAAATAGTCCACAACTATAGCAAGATCTGAAGCACTGACTTGACTGATAAAATATCAAAATGATAACATATTTGCATCATTTCCTATCCATATCATTTCAAAAACATGTTAGAGATGTTAACAAATCTCAAAAAAAAAACTGAACAAGAACACTATTCCCTATTTTACAATGTTTTCACTGTCCTCTATCACTGACTTGACACATCTCATAGACTAATATCTTTTGATTTTCATGTGATTTGTCTTCAATTTTTTTATATATTTTTTATTTTGCAAGACTCACACTGATGAAAGTTATAACCTCCTTCACAAGAATTAACCATCATAAAGGTTATCATATCATTTGCAACTGCACATTAAACCAAAAAAACTATCATGCACCCTTATAAAACTATCAAACCATAGTTCACTGTCAAAACACTTCATTAACAAATGTTCACTTATCAAAATATAGTGCATTGTCATTTAAAGAATAGTCCTCTGCTAGGCACTAATCCATTGACAATCATCCATTGACTCTCACTGAGTGAAGACATGAAGAAATCAGTTTATTTATAATTATTTACATTGTCTATGAACACATGAACAACAATCTATATAGAACTGCCTTATCTCCCATCAAATGAAATTTAGGGCTTCACAAATATAAAAACAACTACTCCCCCTAAATCCAATATACTTGAAATTCATTGAAGAGAAGCAAAGGATAGAACCCCTAGTCTCTGTCTCAGAGATTCAAACACCTTCTTAGGCAATGGTTTTGTAAATATACCTACCAATTGGTCATTTGTATGCACATACTCCAATTCTACTTCACTTTCAATCACTTTTTCCCTTAGAAAATGATATATAATAGCAATGTATTTAGTCCTAGAATGTATTATAGGATTCTTGGAAATATTGATAGAACTAGTGTTATCATAAAGAATGGATACAAGTTTTGGTACCTCCACCTTGATGTCATAAAGTGATTGTACCATCCAAAGTACCTATGTACAACATGAAGATGCAGCAATATACTCAGCTTCAACCGTAGATAGAGAAACACAATCTTGCTTCTTACTATGCCATGCAACTAATCTACCACCAAGAAAGAAAGTTGCCCCACTTGTACTCTTTCTATCATCAGACAACCTACCCAATCTACATCTATATATGCAAGAAGAGTAAAGTCATTGTGCCTAGGATACCATAAACCAAAATCAAGAGTACCCTTAACATATCTAAATATTCTCTTAACAACATTCAAATGAGATTGTTTAGGACAAGATTGGAATGTTGCAACCAAATAGACAACCTGCATAATATCAGGCCTAGAAGCAGTGAGGTATAATAGGCTGCCAATCATAGATCTAGACAAAGATTGTTCTACTTCAGGTGACTCATCATTTTTGCTTAGCTTGTGTCCTATTTCCATAGGAGGACCCAAAGGTTTGCAATCATCCATTTGAAATCTCTTCAACATCTCTTTGGCATACTTATTTTGCAAGATGAATATCCCCTTTTAAAGCTGAGACACTTGTAGACCAAGGAAGAAAGATAACTCTCCCAACATAGACATTTCAAATTCCAACTTCATGATGTTAGGAAATGAATGACTCATATCATCATTATTACTGCCAAAAATGATATCATCAACATAAACTACAACAACCAAGATATCCTCACCTTTGATTATGTAGTACAAATTGCTATCCACACCTCCTTTTGTGAATCCCTATTCTTGTAAATACTTATCCAACTTGTAATACCAAGCTCTTGGAGCTTGTTTTAAGCCATACAAGGCCTTTTTCAATCTATATGCATGGTCTGATTTTTCTTTGCACACAAAACCTTCCAGCTGCTCCATAGAAACCTCTTCTTCAAGGTCACCATTTAGAAAGGCTAATTTGACATCCATTTGGTATACCTTGAAGTTTTTATAAACTAAAAAGGCTAAGAACATCATTATAGCTTCTAATCTAGTAGCAAGTGCAAAAGTCTCATCAAAGTCAATTCCTTCAAGTTGTGAATACCCTTTGCAAACCAATCTAGCTTTGTTTCTAACAACCTTACCTTTGTCATCAAGCTTATTTCTAAACACCCATTTTGATCCAATGACATTCTTACCTTCAGGTCTTGGCACAAACTCCCATGTTTTGTTCTTTTCTATTTGACTTAACTCCTCTTCCAAAGCCTTAATCCATGATTAATCTTTGTTGGCCTCAACATAACTCTTTGGTTCCATTTCTGATATCAAGAACACATGTGCTTGATTATTTACAGTAGCAAGCTTTCTTCTTGTTGACACACCACTATCCTTGTCTTCAATAATCAATTCATGAGGATGATCTCTTTGATATTGCTTTGAAGGATTCTTTGTGTTAGTTTCATCTGGTCTTTTAGGAGCTTCTTCCTCTACATTGATTTCATCTTTCTTTTGTGAATGATGATCATCTTCCTTGTCATGAATCAGCTACATACAAGGCTGCAAATTCTCATCCCCTTTAACATTAGTACATTCAATGATTCTTTTGAGTCTTTTGTTAAAGTGTTTATATGCTTTGCTGTACATGTAGAGTAACCCAAAAATATACCTTCATCACATGTAGACTCAAAACTACCCAAACTATCATTACCTTTCTTGATGTAACACTTACTTCAAAAAATTTTAAAATAGCCAACACTAGCTGACTTACCATACCAAAGCTCATAAGGTGTATAATTTGACTTTACCCTTAATTGAACTCTATTTAATGTATACATAGTTGTATGAACAGCTCTCCAATAGGTGTTGGGCATATTTGCATCATGTAGTAAGGTTCTTGTCATTTCCTTTATTGTCATGTTCTTTCTTTTAGCCACTCCATTTTGGTGTGGAGTTCTAGGGGCTGAAAATTGCCTTCTTATCCCATGTTTTTCACAATACTCCTTAAATTCTTTTGAAGTATATTCTCCTCCATTGTCTAACCTTAAACATTTTAGCTTGAAATCAGATTCTTTTTCAACCATCTTTTTGAAGATTTTGAATCTTTCAAAAGCCTCTCATTTGTGCCTTAAGAATGTTACCCATGTCATTCTTGAAAAAACATCAATGAAGAGCATAAAATATTTATCACCTCCTAATGTTTTAGTCCTTATAGGACCACACAAATTTGAATGCACAAGTTGTAGAGGTTTTGAAGTAAAATGCTCCTTAGGTTTGAAACTAACCTTGGTTTGCTTACCCAACTGACACTCTTTACATGTAGTATTGCTTGATTTGGAAATATGAGGCATGTTTCTTACATTATTGTTCTTGCTGATCTTCTCAAGATTGTCAAAATTCACATGACCAAGTTGCCTATGCCACAACCAGATTTCTTTAATTTGGCCCATGAAACAAATATGGCTATCGACACTTCTATTTTCAGCTTCATGAAGATTGTAGATGTTACCACTTGTCCTTAGGCCTGCTACAACAACCTTTCTTGATTTCTTTTTAATCTTACATCCATGAGCATCAAAAACCACATTGAAACCATTATCACATATTTGACTAACACTCAACAAATTATGCCTCAAGCCCTCAACAAAGTAAACATCATGTAATGGTATTTCATCATTTAGAAGAATTGTACCTTTCCCTTTTATCATGATGTAATCATTATTGCCAAACATAACTAACCCTTCATCAATGTCTTCAAATTTAACAAACTTATCTTTGTCTTCTGTCATGTGATTGGAACAACCACTATCAATCACCCATTGTTCCTTCTTTTTGGCATGAAAAGAAGCTTGTGCAATCATGACTTCAAAGCTCTTACTAAACATCTTGGGCTTCCAAACAAGTAATTTCTTATCAGGACTTGAGAAGGACAATTTTGAACTAGAATTTCTCTTAGTTTGCTGCATTTGGAAAGAATGTCTACAAAATTTGGCAATGTGCCCAAAATTTTGACAATTATAACACTTCACATTTCTTAAAAACATGAATGGATTTCTTGGCAACAAATTCATTCTTCTTCTTACTCCAAATTTGCATTTAGTAGCTTTATGTCCATACCCATTGCAACTTTATGTCCATACCCATTACAACAAAAACAATATCCAGGAAAATGAACATTATACCTGTAAGTCTCACTTCTTTTGTAATCTGTTGCTCTCAAGATTGTTTTATTATTTACATCAGCCTTTTGAGTAATCATTGTTTGTGAACTCTGTCCCTCTTCAAATCCATGACCTAATTTGTCTTTGAAACCTTTTTGCTTGTCTAGAAGGTCTTCAAGTTTGTCACTACTCCTGCACATATCAAGTTTTCTTCTCAAGTCCACAATTTCAGCTTCAAGTGTATGACATTCCTTGTCCTTGACATTCAATGCCTTACTTTGAACATTAACAATTCTCTTAGTTTCTTCAAGAGACAATTTTAGATCAGAAATTTGCTTCTCATAATCTATTATTTTATTGATCAATGACTGCTTCACAATTATTTGATTGTTCTTCACATTTATCACTTTGGACTTCATTTAGGACAGCCATAAACAAGGTCTCTGTACCTTCCTCAAGAGAATCATCTAAATCACTTTCAGTCATGTCAACATTCTTGGTAAACAAACTCTTTTTCTTTCTAAAATTGTTTTTCCTTTTAGGAACAAACTATTTCTTTTTGAATTGCTTCTTGTTTTCATCTTCATCATTGTCTAAGTCCTTTTAAGGAAACTTAGCTGCATAGTGTCCAATCCTTCGACATTCAAAGCATTTGAATAGAAGCTTACCTTTTTACTTGCCAACTGATCCCTTTTTCAATTTTCTTGCAAAAGATATCTCTTGATCATCATCCAACTCCTTTGATTCAGATTTTACCTCTTTCTCCCTTTTGACTTATTTGAATGCAACTTCTTTGCTTGAGGGTGTATAATTACTGATTCTTATCTCAAAGGCTATGAATGTTCCATGAAGTTCATCAAAGGTTACTTTGCTCAAATCTATTTCCTCTACTGCAAACACTTTGGACTCATATTTTGAAGTTAGAGTACTTAAGACTTTTGTTACAACTGTCTTTTCTTCCAGAGTATCACCCAATCCTCTTATGGTATTTACGATTTCTTGGACCCTTAGAAGATATTTTTCCACTTTGTCATCATCACTCATCTTGAGACTTTCAAATTTAGCCCTATAGGATTGTAATTTTGCTTCTTTGATTTTATCATCTCCTTGATAAATATTGGATAACTTGTCCCATATTGCCATAGCTAATTTACACTCCATGATTTTAACAAGTATCTCATTGGTTAAGCCACAACATATTGCATTTTTGGCCTTAGCATTGTTTTCATAGGCCTTTTTTCTCATCAAGTGTCGAAGGAGGATTTGTTGTAGTATATTCATTTACAATGGCAGCATACACATCATACCCCAAAGATGACAAATATGAGTCCATCTTGAACTTCCAGAAGGAATAGTTAGACCCATCAAACATAGGTACCTTGTAGGTTGAAAATCCTTCTTAACTTACCATGACAACTACTCTAATTATATGATCTACCCAAGCTGATTAAGCCTTTATAGGGAACTAGGCTCTGATACCAATTGTAGGAGTACAATCAACATTAAGAGGGGGGTGAATCAGTGTTGATACAAAAGATAATTTTTATCACCTTTCAAAATTATCAACAAACTTTATCAAAACTGAGTTGATTAGTGATTTCACATTCACCAAATTTTCAAACACATATGATTAATGAAAATATACAGAACATCAACACAAGAGGTTTTGACACAAAATATTAACGAGTGGAAAACCCTCCTGGGGTATAAAAACCACTCAAACTGCCTCACTGGCTTATATGTGAAAACTTCAAGTTTTACAATGTCTCACTGACATAATATTACCTCATTGGCTTATAGGTTGTAACAAAAAGTCTCACTGGCCTTTTGACAATTATATCAATATCAAGAGATCAAATACAAAAATTAGGAGATTTCCCTGTTTCAATTATGCTCAAAACCTTATATCTCATCTTCCACTTCTTTCAACAAATTGTTTACAATCTCTGCAAAAATGATAAAAGAATGTCTTCTTATTGATGTTATCAAATCACCAACACTCCATTTTATATCTGCACAAACTTCAATAGGTTTATCAATACGATCTCAATCAAAAATTCACTGTTGTATATAACCCCTCTCTACAAAACAAGCACATCACATGCACACATTATCTCTACAAAATGATTTATCTCTGTGAAATAAATTATCTCTGCAATACCCCTGATATAATCTCTACAAACACCTTATTCACTTTAATCTCTTTTAAAATGAACAATCATCTCTACAAGATAAACAATCATCATAATTCTTCACACATCACAATACATTCTTCTTTCAAAACTTATATCATATCATCCTATAAATGTTTTTTATACAATCCTCTCAAGCACATTGAAACATCTAAATCAACTCTCACACTATCTCAGTTTCCAAAATAGAAAACATCTCAAAATCTGCAACACAAGAGAAGGAAAAAAGCCATAATTTGTGGCCTTTATAAATAGTTGCCCATCAAAATTAGAAGGTGTCTTCGACCATTGAGCTTCCAAATACATTTAAAACTTATCCATTGGATGCTTTTTCAGGCCAACTATTAGTTAAACTGTGGTCATTGATTTTATGCTCCTGCTAATACATTTAAAACAACATACATTATACCCCTTGCTTCATAAATTCAATAACATATATTTTATCTCAAACCTTCATTGCAAAATTATGAATAAAGACTCTTAATACATTATAAAGCATAAACCTCTGTTATAAACTTAGAAACTTTCATCATCTTAAACACTACATGCTTGGACATCAAAAGGAAAGCCAAAAAAACTAGCTATTTGCATTTTAAACCCACAGAACCCATCAACTTTATTCATAGAAGGTAGAATGTTAGAATTTAAAAAGCCTTTAAGTCTCAATCATTGATCAGAGCTTCCCACCATATCAATATTTAAACATGGACCTCATGATTTGAGACCCCGCCACATGTATTTTAAAACAACTTTGATGACTGACTTCCCTAGGGCATCAAGACCATGGGACTGGTAGACACATGTTATAACAAACCTCCAGACGGTGCACTTTAAGTGGATGACCTACTATCCTGGTCAACCAAAGATTATAACATAAAGTGCAACATACAAATGATAGGCAAAAGAGGGTTAATCACAACATGTTAGAAGCACTTGACTTAGGGTTTTAAATAGGATTTATGCCCATTAATATCTACAGAGGCATGAATGGGATCACAAGATATATTCTACCTTTAACATCAGAAATCTTAACCACACAACATCAGAACCCTTAACACTATGAAAACTTGACACTATAAATGCTTCAAAGAGATCATTAAGTGATGTTAACATAAAGTGATCTTGAACACAACTAACTCTTGAACATAAAAGCATGGGCTTTAAATAAAGATAACATGACCCTGTTTTGACTTAGATTGTAGAGGATGCAGAGAATGCCACTAAATAGACAATGCCATTGTTTCATGATATGATGAAGACCACTGATTGATTGCATGATTGCAAACAACTTATGAAGCCAACCTTGTTGCAGAGTATGCCAAACAAAAAACTCCTCATTATGCAAAGCATCACTCACCTAGACATGTGCCCTTTTTGACATCAATGACAAGGCAATACACAAATGTCATACAACATTAACAAGTCTTCCTAACAGAGATTGCAGGCTGATATATGCAACAATCAGTTATATACAGAGCTGGCCGACGACAATGAATTGATACACATCAAGGCCACTCTCATGAGCCACAAGAACTAAGGCAAACACCAATTTTTATATAAAACAAAAGCAAAGAAAGTTTAGCAACAAAAGACCTTCAAGATTAAGGTTGGCAATTTTACCATATCTATGAAGGAAATCATATGGAAAAAAAACAAGTTCGATTCCAAAGTGTTGCAAGACAACAAGTAAAGAAAGTATCGTCAAATGAAGGTGAAGATTTCAAATCGGTTATATAGCTCATAGGAAGATTAAAAAAATGGCGCAAGACCAAAAAAGCTACATATGCGTAGACAATCACAAAAGGAATATAAATGACTTCTTTATGTTTTAGAGGATTGCTTTTCACCGTCAAAGCTTCCTACAAGTAACTGAGGAGAAGATGATTAAAGAGATAATTGAAGAGATTTAAAAATGAACAAGTTCAATTAATGAAAAAACTGATATATATTGAGATAGCATGAAAACTTCTTTCAGCGATAATAACATCTCTGACTTAGGTGAAACTATGGATGAGTTTTTAAGATTCACAGGTAGTTTCCATGTAATAGGCAGACCGATTGAAAAGAATAAGGACCGCGAAAAAATTCTCTTAAGTACTGTAGAGTAAAATACTCTACATTTTGAATTTTGAGTTTAAGCTGTGCAGGTTCCAATTTTGTTTCTGAGTGCTTCAGTTTTTTAGTGAAGGTTTTTTACACACAGCGAGGGCACAAATTGCAGGCGTGAGGGTTTTTCATTTTTGAAAATTTTGCTAAAGTTTCCCAGAGTTCAGCGGAAGACACCAAGTGTCAGTACCCGGGACTCATTATACAGTTGCTTAAAGTCACGCGGAGGATGCCAGGTGTTAGTTTCTTATTGTTCTGGAAAGATGAAGGAGTTTCAAGAAAGAAGCGCATATGAATGCCAGCTGTTTCAAGGGTTTATAGTCGCAAAGACTATCAAAAGCTGCCACGCATTCCTCCCCGGTTCAAGTAAGTGGGGTTACATGTATCTGTTGCAGCCAATGAATTTGTAGAATGGATAACCGTTTCTGATTCGAAAGAGATCCTCTCTCAGACACTTTTAGTTAACCGCCAGTTCGGTTAGGCCGTTGAGATTTGATCATGCGGGCAATCTTTGGGCCAGTTCTATGCTATAAATATGGGTTCAGATCACCGTGCCAGGACAGATAGATGAAATATATGACATTGGAGATATAGTGATTTTCTGCATCATAGATTGTTAGAGAACTTTGAAGATCTTTTGTAGTGGCCAGTAATATCATTTTCCTTTGTTCTGTTTTCTTGATTTAGAAAGTTTGTATAACTGTGCATGATTCTGTACCTTTTATGTAACTGTAATATTAATAAAGATAGAGTTCTGTGCCTTTGCTGATATTTTCTATGTCATTGCAAAATATTCTGATTTGTGGGCCTTTGATCCTATTTGTTTTTCATCTGTTACGTTGATCATGCATTGTTTGCTCTTTAATGTGACTGAATCCTAAGAATAGTTTCACTGTGCTTAATATTGAGGAACAAAATCACATTCAGGCGCATCACCATAGTTTTAGTTTCCCTTTTTAGTTGCAGTTGTGATTCTGTTTAATTCTATCCTTTTCCCCAAACACTTTTGAGATAAAGAAGAGCCAGCTTCTTTAAAATTTGGAGGTTACTCTAAAGAGCATTCCCACGTTTCAGAGTTTCCCATGTTGGTGTTGGAAACCGTGCAATTCTAAGCATCAACAATTTTTGGCATGCCCAGTGGGACCATTTCTTGAAGTTTCTTTCAAGACTGCATGAACTGGAGAGTCACGAGGAGTCAGAGTTGTGGACCTGTTACAAGAGCTCAATCAGCTGTGAACCCAGGTATTCTTTTATCACCATTGATAAATAATTCAAGAAGAAGGGTCAATCAGTATACAGCAGCCTCAAGCGCAAACATGGGAGCACCTGTAGGCCCAAGGAATTATGCGAATTGGAATACTGGCAGTGCTCTGATCCTTCCAGTACCTCCAGCCACTTGGGATCCTATTCCAGCAAACGCCCTGAAAGCTCTGTCCAAATTTAGTGGGGAAGATTTCAAAACACCTGAAGAGCATCTACAAGATGTGTCTGATGTCTATGCAATACATGTGATCACACAGCAAAATGTGGCTATAAGACTCTTAGCAACTTCTTTCAAGGGAAAGGCTCAAGACTGGTATAAATCTTTGACCCCAAATTCAATTTCTACATGGGATCAGCTTAGAGATGCTTTCTTTGCAAGATTCAAAGAAAAGGGTGATAAATCTTCTCTGTTACAACAACTAATCACCATCAAAAGGGCACCACAAGAGGCAATGACTGATTTCAATTCCAGATTTCAGAAGACTTGGGAAAGGATTCTTGCTACAGCAAGACCATTACCAAGTATGGCCATATTGTTTTATCTTAAAGCCCTAAATTCAGATATAGCAGTAATGATTCAATCACTTGGAGGCCAGACCCTGCCAGAAGCCTATGACTATGCAGTCAGAGCCGAAAATAATTTGATAGATGCTGGAAAATTGCCCCCAAGGCCTCCCATGCCTATGTTTCCAGAGATTACTCTACCATTGCCTCACGAAACTCCTAATCCCATAACCCCACCTGTGTCCATGTATACGTTTCCCCAACAACCTACTAAAGTTGCTGTCCCTACCCAGTCTTCAGAGATGGATGATGTCAAGAACATCCTGAGAACATTTTCAAATGAAATAATTAACCTAAAGAGACAGTAGAATCCTTATCCTAGACCCCAATATCAAGGCTATCAAGGGAATAGACCTCCTTCACAGTCAAACCAGTATCAAGGCCCCCAAAGGCAAACTAACCCTCAGCTATCAAACCAATTGGTTGCAGTCCCTATGCCCTTGCATACTATCCCCCCCAATCCAAATAGAGAGATTGTCCCAGGGAAGAATAATTATGTAGATGGTACCAATGCCTGGTGTTTCCCTTGTAATAATGCACATATGCCCAGAGATTGTCCTAGGGGTAATCTACAGTAAAAGATAGCAGAGCAAAGAAGAGTGGATGGACAATTTGCAAATACTTCTGACACTCAGCCCTACCAATCCCCTGGTATGCAAAATTTAGTCCTAGTGGCTCAGATGCAGGGAATGTCCTTATAGCAAGAAGAAGAAATAGCCCCTAAGCATGCTCTTTTCTCATGGATTAAAGATGAAGAGTCAGTATTCTTGAATGAAGCTTCAACTTCTAAGAAGCCATTGGTACAATCAAATTACTATACAAGAGCCAAGAGGAGGATGATGGAATAGCCTGGAGTCACAAATAATGAAATTATGGGAGTTCCACCTTTTCAAGATCATCAAAATACAGCTACCAGACAAGAAATACCTCAGCCAGTGCAGAACCAAGTAGTTTCTGGACAAGTGCAAGAAAAAGCAAGATACCCTTATTATCCCAGAACACAAGCACTAGGACCCGTGAATGTGGTGGATCAGTTGAAGAGGACTCCAGCACATGTGTCAATATGGGACATGTTAGCCATTCCTGAACAAAAGACACTGTTGTAAGAAGCTTTATAGGGCCAAACTGTGCCTAAACAGACTGTTGCCAAAGGAGGACCTAATGATAAGGAAAAGCTCAAAGACACTATTCCTCTGCAGACAATAGCTCTTCTGAACAATGCACCAGAGGTAAGTAAATCCAAGCCAGATCCCTTTTATTTAACTTTGATAGTTGGGAAGAAACTATTGCACAATGCAATGATAGACTCTGGGGCTAGCACCATAGTGATGCCAAGCAAATAGCAGATGCTTTGAAGATAAAATATGAGCCACTTGCAAAAGGAGTTATGTAGTTAGATGGGAAGTCTGTACAAACAATAGGGAAAATTAAGCAACTTCCACTACAGCTGTATACCTGTCCCAATATAATTGTTAATCAAGATGTTGTAGTCATAGATATTCCTCCTATTTTTGGCTTATGCTTATCCAGAGATTTCACAGCTAAGATAGGAGGTTATATGTCACTTGATTGGTCTCATCTCATCATAAGGACCAAGTATGGGACTAAGATGAAGGTACTATTAGAACCATTGTCAAAAGACCATATTACTAATGAACCAACCCCAAAGTTAGAAGCAGCCCATGCCATGTTAAATAAAGAGGAAAGGGTCTTTGTTGAAGAAATAGGGGATTGGACTGAATATGATCAGCAAGTAGAGGATAATCAATTGTTAACCATGATGCAGAGTGATCCCTTTGGAAATTATGACTCAATAGGGTTGGGCACTTATGTTATATTTGAGGAAGACCAGGAGATCCCTAATGTCTTAAGGAAAGAGCCCTCTCAGACCCAAGAATCTATAAATGACTCAGGAATCTGGACCTTAAACTTTGATGGGGCCAGAAGCAAAAATGGAGCTGGAGTAGGGATTTGTCTTACTGCCCCTAATGGTGAAAGGATTTTAAGAGCCATTCGCTTTCATTTTGCCTGTACCAATAATGATGCTGAGTATGAATCTTTAGTTCATGGACTTATATTGGCAAAAAAGAAAGGAGTAAAGAAATTGATAGTCAAAGGAGATTCAGAACTAGTGGTGAAACAAATAAGAGAGAAGGCAATAGCCAAAAATGTAAGGATGAGATCTTATAGGCACAGAATTTGGGACTTGATAGAAAATTTTGAAGCCTTCAATATAGAAGTAGTCCCTAGAGCCCAAAATTCTGAGGCAGATAGGATGGCACAAATTGGTTCACAGTTTGATCCAATAACTGATCTAATGGTCAATAATGAGTCAGTCAAAGTTATTGTGAGGCCAACCATCCCAGACAATGATGAAAATTGGCAAGTTTTTGAAAATGATTTTCAAGTACTCTCATTTTTACAACAGTCAGGAGAATTTGCTGATCAGTTACAACCAAAAATTGAAGAAGCATTTGGTGATCAGATCATTCAACTAAAATCAAACAAGCTCCCTAAGGGACTGATTACACTGGAAAACTTGTTTGATCCTGAAGATGCTAGCCTAGAAAAGAAGAGATTCCAAGCAAACAAAGAGGACTACTCTGAGATTCAGGTTAGTGAGGGAAGAAGACTGAAGGTTGGAAATTCTGCCACTCAACAGGAAAGAAAAAGGTTAATTGATTTATGTGAGAAATATGATAGGGTCATAGCCTGGACCTATGAAGATCTCCATGGTTATGATAGAAGTATCATTCAACACACTATAGAGCTGACTGAAGGATCTAAACTAGTTAGACAGAAGCAGAGGCCAGTGAACCCTAGGATTGAACCTATGATGGTGGATGAGTTGCAGAAACTATTAGAGTCAAAGATCATTTTTCCAATCAAACACTCAACTTGGGTGTCTAACCTGGTACCAGTCAAGAAAAAGAATGGAGACATAAGGCTCTGTGTGGATTTCAGGGATCTAAATAGGGCTTCCTTGAAGGATCATTACCCCTTGCCCTCTATGGAACAAATTTTACAGACTTTGGCTGGATCAGAGAGATTTTCTCTGCTAGATGGTTTCTCTGGGTACAATCAGATTTGGTTGGCTGATGAAGACTAGCATAAGACTGCTTTCACCACAAAATGGGGAACATTAGCCTATGCAAAGATGCCTTTTGGTCTTTCAAATGCTGGAGCCACATTTTAGAGAGCAATGGATGTAGCATTTGGAGAGATTATCAATAAAATCATTCTGATCTACCTAGATGACCTCACTGTTTTCTCTAAAAATGTTGCTGATCATTTTGACCATTTAGAAGCAATTTTTCAGAAATGCCAAGAGTTTGGAATATCTCTAAATCCTAAGAAATGTATTTTTGCAGTACCTCAAGGTAAACTATTAGGGCATATAGTTTCTAAAGAAGGAGTCTCTATAGATCCAGAAAGAGTCACTGCCATAATGAACCTGTCTCTGCCTGTCAATAAGAAAGCAGTTCAGTCCTTCTTGGGAAAGATTAACTTTGTCAGTAGGTTCATATCAGACTTTGTAGGCCTAATAAGACCAATTACACTGTTATTAAAGAAAGACCTGGTATTCAAATGGACTACAGAAGGGAGACAGGCTTTTGAAGAACTCAAGAAAGTAATTTCAACAGCCCCAGTATTGAGAAACCCTGACTTCTCTAAGTCTTTTATAATGTATGTTTATGGAGGAGAATTCAGTGTTGCTGCTGTCCTAACACAGAAAGATGATCAGCAAGAGGGAGAGCATCCAATAGCCTTTTTCTCAAGGACTTTTAGGGAGTATGAAGCCAGGTATAATTTTGTAGAGAAACAGGCATATGCTATGGTAAAAGCCCTCAAGAAATTCAGACACATGGTCATAGGTAATAAGATTCTGATACTAGTGGCTCATCCAAGTGTCAGAGAATATATTATGGAAGGAGAAATCACTGAGAAAAGAGCAAACTGGATTACAAAGATTCTTGAATATGATGTGGAGGTCAGACCAACTAAACTTGTCAGAGGTAAGGGTTTGTGCCAATATATGGTTCAAGATATGGAAAAAATGATAACTGAAGAAACAAAGGAAGAAAATGTATTGAGGATACAAGAAGTTGATCAGAATTCTTGGGTCACAAATAGGATCCAGTTTATGAAACATGGAATTTTCCCAAAAGAGCTCTCTCAAGATAAGAAGAGGTACTATAGGCAACAGGGAGTTCATTTTGTTTTAATTGACCAAGTTCTTTTCAGAAGAAACACTGATGGCATACTTTTAAGATGCATAGAAAAGGATGAAGCACAAAGAATACTGCATGAGATGCACCATGGAGTGTCAGGTGGACATTTTTCTGCAAGAACCACAGCTATAAAGATAAGTCAGGCAGGTTACTTCTGGCCCACTTTATTCACAGACTGTTATCAACTGGTTAAAGAATGCCAATCTTGTCAGTACTATGTAGGGAAGAGAAGGAATGCAACAATGCCCCTTAGTCCTATAATTGTTGATGAATCATTTGCCCAATGGGGTCTAGATTTTATTGGAATGATCAATCTAGTGTCAAGTATGGGGCACAAATGGATCCTAACTGCCACAGATTATTTTACTAGATGGAGTGAGGCAGTCCCACTAAAAGAAACAATAGAAAAGGTGATTCTAGACTTTCTGGAGGGTATCACTACTTGTTTTGGGCCTCCTCGTACTATAATTTCAAATAATGCAAAGGCATTTTTGGGGGCAAAGATGTCTGACTTTGCACTAAAATATGGAATCTACTTGAAGACCTCTTCCAATTATTATCCTCAGGGTAATGGTTTAGCAGAATCAACTAATAAGAATCTGATCAGACTTATTAAGAGAATAGGGGTTGATCATCACAAAGAGTGGCATAAAGTGCTTAATATAGCACTGTGGGCAGACATAATTACAGCAAAGCAAGTGACAAAAATGTCCCCATATGAATTGGTCTATGGTAAACCTACTGTGATGCCCTTGAGCTTGGAGATTCCTGCTCTCCAGTTATTGAAACAAATTGAGATTGAGGAAAATGGCCCCATGCAGGTCAGACTTGCTGAGCTCCTAGATGTTCAAGAAAAGAGGAATTCAACACATGAATCATTATTGAAACATCAGAAAATAATAAAAGACTGTTTTGATAAGAAAACTTCAAATCATTTTGAAGTTGGATCAGTTGTTCTGAAATGGGATGAGAGAGTTGCCAAGCCGGGTCGACACAGTAAGTTTGAGTCATTATGGACTGGCCCCTATAAGATATGTTCTTGTAAACAACAGAATTCTTTCAAGCTTGAAATGATGGAGGGTGAGCCTGAAGAGATTCCTGTCAACGGGATCTACTTGAAGCATTTCAATTAGAGACTACCTTTCTCGTGTATTATAGTTAGATAGTTTCTTTTGTCATTGCTTTGTTTTCCCGCTTTGTTTTTCCCAGTTTTTGTTTAAATAAGTGTTTTATAAACACGTGGCCATAGCTTAAGTCTCTTAAAAGTCTCGAAGCTTTTGCATTCATTTAAAACTCTCAAATTCCCAAAATTCCTAAAAGGTACCTAGTGCAGCCACTTTTTATGATGTGTCTAACACTCTGTCCCACTCAGATCGTTTAAGATTTTATAACAGTTTCTGTTTAAATGCCATTTATGACACTTGATGCATCATTAGAATATCCCAACAGCATGAGTTAAAGCTTAAACCGAGTTTCATTTGTTGCTACTTCTGCTAAGTGTCTTCCCTGTTGCTGCTTTTCATCGCAAAGCCTGCTTCCTAAGTGTGTCTTCCCTGTTGCAAAGCTTCTATCCTTGTTACAAGCTTCCATACTCATTCACAGTAAGTTCAACAGCTTTTGAAAGTTACAGAAAGTTATACAGTTTCCAGCAAGCACAGAGATGGCGGAAGCACAGTCTTCTCAGCAGGGGCTTGGGATTTACGAGTCTGTTGACAAGCTCCTCACCAGCAAATCATATGCTTCAGCCCCTTCGCAACCTTTGAGGACCTATCCAAGGACTAAGGTTCCTGAGGTTGGCTATGTAGTTGACCTAGCTAAGGTGCTAGATTTTGCAGATGGTATTGCAAAACTGACCCTACAAAAGTCTTGCAAAGCTCTACGAGAGGGAGCACACCAAAGATGCCTACTGAAGGCCAAAGCTAAACAGTTTGAAACATTCAGCATGCGAATTTGGACCTCCCAATTGGCAAAATTCATTGTCCCGAGTGTGCATTTATGTCCGGACCTGATTGAGGTATGCGCTAAATTATTTCATGCACCTTCAAGTACCATTCAAAAGGGACCCTTCATGGTGTAAATTACACCAAAGGCCATCAGGGACATGTTGGCCCTACACTATGACAGCACAGCCACGTTTCCCACAGTTGCCAAGATGCAGAAGACATGGGCAAATGTCAAGTTTCAATTGAGGTTTCTTAATGCAGAGATGCAGTTGGGAGACGAAAATACCCAAATGCCAGCACTGCCAACGGGAAGGGCACAATTTACACAAGCCAGCCAGGAAGCGCTATCTATGATAGCATTTATCTTCGGAATGAAGGAAGATAAAACTGTTTATGATTGGTAGCTTACCATTCTATTCAGAATGAAGACTATTGATAGGTCTCAGGAGTTTCAGCTAGATTTCTCTGAGTAAATTGCCTACTCAATGGCCGAACAACTCACAAATTTCAAATCAACAGGGGTTTTCAGGTATTCCTCTTATCTGTTTCACCTTATGTTATACCAAAATTATGCCATCTTTTCTCAGTATATGCATTTGGACATGTATGACCCAAGTTTTGATCCCAATAGAACCATCCCTGTGTCTGCATGGACCCATGTTTTGTTTGAATCATCTGACCCTTACGAGTTTTGGGAACTTTTTGTCACCCCTGCTTTTACTCACCTAAGCCCAGAGCCTGTTGAGAATAGATTGACTTTGAGTATCAAAGGCCTCATGGCAAATTCCCCCATTCCCTATGATTATTTCTTTAGGTCTCACCATACTATTATCAGGGTCCATGGTTTTAATGGGGAACCAATGTTGCTACCCAAGGTTTTGACTCCTAGGCTAGCCTTTTTAGAGGTCACCCGGCAAGTGTCTGTGGTTGATAATGAATACGGAGCTGGGAAGAAGAAAAAAAAATGTACGACCTTCCCTGGGTGAAGAAGAACATGACCCTATTGGTCAGAGATGCTGAGCATTTATTGCTAAGAAAGTTAGCTGTCCTGGGTTTTCTCTTGATTGAAGATAAATGGAGATATGATCCAGTCAGTTTCATAACCTCGTGGGTCAAGAATAATAAGATTGGTGCCAAAATTGTGCACGAGGGTCGTCCCTTTTGGGATGATAGAAGAAACCCTAAGGAGGACACCTTGATTTATATGCAGAATTGATAGATTTGCCATTTGAGGGACCCAGGCCATGGGAGGTATTTTATAAGAAGGAGAAGGCATATGACCCTAAGCTCAAAATGGGCATTGGATTAAAGAAAAATTTATTAAGAGATAGGGAATGGAAGGCTGAGAAGATAGAAGCCTATTGGAAATATAGGCAAGAGATTTTTGAGATAACCCATTCTTTTGGCAAAGTAGATACAGATGAGAAATGGGAGTCCATTTGGGACGAATGGCATCCTTCTCCAGTCTCTAGCCCTGATACAAGAAAAATCAAAAAAAGGGGTGAGGAATCTGAAGAAGAGACTAAATCCACCCACACAGTGCAGGCCCCAGGGCAAACATCATCTGCACCTGCAATAACCACCTGGCCCCAATCTCTCAGTACTATAGAGAGGCAAAAGAGTGTGGCATCATCACCACCTAGAGGGACCCCATCAGTTTCAATGACTGGGGCTTCCGGTTTTGTGCAAACACCACTAGCAACAGTGGTAAATGTTGAGGAGAAAGAAACACAGCAAGAAGAAGAGAGGCCAAGGGAACATAAGAGGTTGAAACTTTAGCCTAATTTGGATGAGGAGGTAGAACCTTTGTTGCTCCTCAGGTACGTGCTTCTTCTCCTTCTTCTTCTCAATCTTTTTCTTCTTCAATAGGGGTGGCAATCCCAGCTGGCCAAGTATTATCCCTTGCCACCTCTGCTGTGCCAATTTCTCAATTTTCCCCACCTGTCACTACACAGGCCATGTCATTGCAAGCCACTTCATTACCTCCCTTTTCTCCCACTTTTCCTAGGAGGGTACCTCCTCAGATTCCTCCTAGCCAACATTTGGCTATTCCTTATGGCCTGCCACAAGGTCATCCTTTTGCGGGTGGGTACATTGCCTCCCCCCCTACCTTCCAAGCTCAAGCAAACACTACCAAGAAGGCTAGGGAAGCCTGGATGGACAAGAAGAGAAAGAAGGACAATAAAGCTTAGGCTGTCCCACATATGAGGTCACTATTTGACCCAATTCAGCAGCAGCTAACTGTGACCCATTTGTCACCAAATGTAGTAAAACCTAATGAGCAGATGCAGCCCCAAGATTTTACAATGAGTGTAGTGGCAATGGATATGTCACTCTTCAGGCCACAAGACAGGGTAGAGCTACTAAATGAAACCACTTCTGCTGTAGCCACTAACTATTTGAAGTTATCCAAGAAGCTGCAAAAGGTGGAGGCTGATCTGACTCAAGAAAAGACACATAGTGAGGCTCTGGCTGCTGAGCTCAAATCAAAGAATGATGAGATAGAGGATCTTAATAAACAGTTGCAAAATATTGTTTCATGTCAGATCCATCAAGCTACACAGAGCCAAAATGCTTCATTGAAGGAAGAGCTGACCCAGGTGAAGTCTATTCTGGCTACCCTGAAGTAGGAAAGGGTCACACTGCAAAAGAGGCATCAGGATTCCTCTCAATAGGCCACACAGTTGCAACAGCAACTATTGAAGGAACAGAATAATGTTGCTGCTATTTAGGCTCAACTTCAGGCCGAGCAACAAATAGCTAAGCAATTGACCCTTGAGTTGGCAAATAGGCCACAAAATGCAAGTGTTAAATTTGGTCAAGGAGTTATATGTATCAGTATGGGCAAGAATCTCTGAGGAGATTATCCAGCTTAGACCTTCTTTAACCTTCCTGCTACATGCATAGCAACTATGTGAAAAGGTGGAAACCTCAGTTCAGGCCACTCTGTCCACTGTTTCAGTGAGGGTTTCTGATTCTCAATTGCTGCTAGGAAAACTTTATGACACATGTGATGAAACATTGTCAGTAACAGGGATCAGTGACAGGATGATTGCTGCCAAAAGGGTGAATGAGGTTCTGAGTTACAATTCTGCTGCAATTACTTGCCAGGAGCTCCTGGATGTGGTAAAGGAGGGAGTAAAGGATATGAAGAAACACATTGAAGACTTGGTGCAATTGGGCCTTCCTTCCCCTTTTCCTGATAGCAACACAGTACTAATGGTTGATGAAATCAAGCCTCTATTGCTAGCTAGATAGAATGATCAATCAATTTTCCAGGGCCTAATAGATGCCTCATCGGTATTAGAAGTGGAAGCTGTTTTGATTCCCATGGCCCAGCTTGATTTCTAGTTGAAAGCAGCAGTCCACGTTTTGCAAATTTTTTCGCATAAGGATATGATCAACCTGGATTTGGCCTTCCAGGACTTGCAGAACAAGCAAGGGTTATCTGATGCTGAGTGCTCTGTATATTAGACAGCCTTACAAAATTTGTAAATTTTGCTGTATAGATACATTTTTGGGATTCTTTTTGAGCAAGCTCAAAAGTCCTTGGGGTCTCCAAGAACTGTAGAGTAAAATACTCTACATTTTAAATTTTGAGTTGAAGCTGTGCGGGTTCCAGTTTTATTTCTAAGTGCTTTAGTTTTTCAGTGAAGGTTTTTGACACAAAGCGCGGGCGTGAGGGTTTTTCATTTTTGAAAATTTTGCTAAAGTTTCCTAGAGTTCAGTAGAAGATGCCAAGTGTCAGTACCCAGGACTCATTATACAGTTGCTTAAAGTCACACGGAGGATGCCAGGTGTTAGTTTCTTATTGTTCTGGAAAGATGAAGGAGTTTCAAGAAAGAGGCGTGTATGAATGCTAGCTGTTTCAAGGGTTTATAGTCGCAAAGACTATCAGAAGCTGCCATGCGTTCCTCCCCGGTTCAAGTAAGTGGGGTTACATGTATCTGTTGCAGCCAATAAATTTTTAGAATGGCTAACCATTTCTGATTCGAAAGAGATCCTCTATCAGACACTTTCAGTTAACCGCCAGTTCAGTTAGGCCGTTGAGATTTGATCATGCGGGGAATCTTTGGGCTAGTTCTATGCTATAATTAGGGGTTCAGATCATCGTGCTAGGACAGATAGATGAAATATACAACATTGGAGATATAGCGATTTTCTGCATCATAGATTGTTAGAGAACTTTGAAGATCTTTTGTAGTGGCCAGTAATATCATTTGCCTTTGTTCTATTTTCTTGATTCAGAAAGTTTGTATAACTGTGCATGATTCCGTGCCTTTTATGTAACTAGAATATTAATAAAGACAGAGTTCTGTGCCTTTGCTGATATTTTCTATGTCATTGCAAAATATTCTGATTTGTGGGCCTTTGATCCTATTTGTTTTTCATCTGTTACGTTGATCATGCATTATTTGCTCTTTAATGTGACTGAATCCTAAGAATAGTTTCACTGTGCTTAATATTGAGGAACAAAATCACATTCAGGCGCATCGCCATAGTTTTAGTTTTCCTTTTTAGTTGCAGTTGTGATTCTGTTTAATTCTATCCTTTTCCCCAAACACTTTTGAGATAAAGAAGAGCTAGCTTCTTTAAAATCTAGAGGTTACTCTGAAGAGCATTCCCACGTTTCAGAGTTTCCCATGTTGGTGTTGGAAACAACGCAATTCTGAGCATCAACAAGTACAATGGATGCCCAAGCATAAGTTCACTGCAATCATAGAAATAGGCAAAAAGCACATAGAGTAGGCCAAAAATTAAAGGAATAGGCCAAATACAAAAGTTTTTAAGGTTGATCAAAATAGATTTTAAAGTTTAGAAGGGAATTCATATAGAAAAATTGGCTTAGCACGATGTAGACAAAAAAATAAATATAGAACAATTTTTCATGAGCATGAGCTATTATTAAATTGAATTAATTTACAAACATATTTTATGCAGGTTGGATTTATTAGCCTAGAGTTGTCCTCCTGATCTGTGTCTCTTCCATGTTTCTCCTTTTTCTCTTAATTACTGTATATCCAATCATGTATCCTCCCTATGATTTAAAAAGATTTCCTCTTGATGTTTCTATCTTTTTCTTTCCCTGATTTTTACTTTCTTCATTTTTGTTTCTATCCTTTTTTTTTATTTTTCCTTTCTTTTTGGGATTTCTTCTAATTTCATTTTCTTTCTATTGTTTTTGTTTTCATTATAATCTTACAACTTGTCATCATCTCATGAAAATAAATAATTCATTTGCATAATAGATAATTATTACAATTAAAAAATATTTTAAAAAAAAAGTAATTAATATTAAAGGACAAATCATTTTCTTCCACATACAATTTAATAAAAGAAAATATAACTTCTAAATCTATTTCATTTCAATAAGAGAACAGGGTACGTACAAGAAGACGAGGGTTCAAAAAGGGGTCTTAAGTGGCCATTTTTTTCTGAAATTAGGAAATAGTGGCCTTGGATGTGAAATTGACATAGTTACACTCAAAATTTGAAGATGTAACAAAAACAATGTTTGTAGCGCTCCAAGTCTACTTTCTAAACTACTAATGTTTTTTTGAAAATTGTATAGATTAAGGAGTTCAATTAAGGAGTTCAAAAAAGGGAGCCACATAATTTGGTTTTGTTTCTGTCAAAAAAACATAGCATATTGTGTTTTGTGGCTCCCTCAAAAGGTTAACCTTTTTTGGTATTTTTAAATTCACTTTGGTGAGAAATTAGCTAACAACATGTAGTTGATGCCTAATTTTTTTGATAATTTTCTAATAAATATTTGACTTTTTACTAATTTTCAAAGTGGACACCTCTTGAAAAATAGAATTATGGTTGTGCTACCCCTATAAATTTTGAAACCTAATTGAAAATTATTATTTTTAATATGTGTAGAATGAAGTCTAGTTTATAAAAGTGTAATTTATTTGAAATTTCAATGAATGGTTAATTTATAAAGAAAAAAAGACCAAACACTAGTTTTTGCCAAAAAATTGACACACAAACAAAAGAAATTAAAGATGAGAGGCTTAACTTTGTCCAAATGTGAAAAAAATACATTGTTAAATAGCTAAGAGAAATCCAAACATTACCCAAGTGTTTGATTTGTTTGACCTTGAAACACATGCAAATCTGAGGGTTAACACGAATGAAGTTATGTGAAATCCTGTAGAATATGCAAAAACATGTCTTTGGACATTTTGAAGGAAATCCAAGCATTTGGGTTGGAAATCCAAAGAAAATCCAAAGCCTAAAGCTTTGGATTCCCAAAGCAACATATAACGTGAGCATGTTATAACGTGCTCACATTATGTTTTGTTTTGCATTTTTCTCTTTTTTGCAAAAGTTTGCCCAATGTTTGTCAAGTTTGACATAACACAAGCGCAATATTGTTATCAATCAGATATGCACCCTACTAAGCTCATAGAAAACTTAGCTATTCGTTGACACATGGAAACATTCTCAGGATGTGGGTTTCCTATAGCAAGAGTGAATCTCTAGAGTGAGCTAGTTCTCTTTAAGATTTTCTAATCTAATGGCTTGACTGAGAAAAGGGAAAAGGAATATCTGAAATGCAATTCTATTTTTTTATCTAAAGATGGTTTAAAAATAAAAAATTTAACCCACAAACAACTCTCAAGCATGTAACCTTCTCAGTTTCACCAATGTCTAATAAATCCAAAAGTACTTTATATGAAGGTTTAATTAAAACACAACTCACAACCTGAATTAAATGGGCAATAGCTACACAAATTTCAATAACATCGAGACATGATCAGAGGATTAGACATCATAATCATAGTGAAAACATCAAATCAAAGTCATAAAGGAGGCAACAAATATGAAATAGGCATCTTCTGATGTATTGAACTGAAAGGGTACATCTAACTCAAAAAAATGTGTGAGCCAAGATTAGTTTACAAACTCTCTGCCTGTTTTCATGAGAGAAGAAACAAGGATATAAATTGACTGAGAAAACTAAGCTTTTCTCCTATAAAATGACTCCAAAAAGCCCCTAAAAATAGATAAAAGAATCCATTTTCAAGCTCCATCAAAAAGCTGATAAAAACCTCACAAAGGGCCTCCAAACTAAGAATAGAAGATGCCAAACTGATTCCTTAGGTGGCCCCAACAAAAATCTACTTTTTTTCTGCCCATGAAACTTCATTCTTGTCCTTATCTACCTCCAAATAAAATAAATCAAGAAAGGAATATTTGTTTTGTTTTATTAGCCTAACTACCTAAAAATAGTTTTAGTTTTAAAGCAATTTATCAATGTTTGCTTTAAAACAAACTTTACATCATTGGCAGTTTTGTCCTATCCCCTATTCGATTTGATGTACAAAAGCATTTATTAACGTGCTCTTTCAGCTTTAAGATGCATTCATCTACTTGTTGCAAGTTTTCTTTTAGATCCCTGACTTCTAATTTAGAGTTTTCAAGATCCATAATAGCTGCTTCTAGTCCATTGTACCTTTCATAATTTCCATACCTTCTTGCTGCCATGATCACACTATCCCTGATCTTCCTCAAGCTGTTAAACTTTATCTGAGGAACCTTGCTCTGATACCAATTGTTGATTGTCAAGAACACTAAGAGGGGGGGTGAATCGGTTCTAAAAATCTTTTCATACACTTTAACTTTCAGTCATTTTCCAAAATTAATTAAACATAAACATAATATGCATATGAACAACAACCATAAAAACATGACACAAGAACTCCAAGATTTTTATGTGGAAAACCCAAGAAGGGAAAAACCATGGAGAGGATTAGCTCTCAAATATATATTGCAATCTTTACAAAATGATGTTCAGGCTTGGTCACTCCATAGGTGTAGAACATGCTATCTTATAGCCATGAAGTACAACTAGGTCTAGTAGGTTCACTGCTTCAACCCTAAACCTAGCAAGATTACAATAATGGTTGTTAAACCCTGAGGACTGTTAAACCTTGATGAAGGATCACTACTATCTCACTACCTTGATGATGAAATATTGCTTCCAAACATATTGCACATGAAAATTGAACACTGCTTAAGCATCTATGACTATGCCAGGGTGCAATCATTTAGCAACTAAATTCTGAATCCCAAGTCTTCATTGTTGGTAATCTTCAAACTCTGCTCTTCTACTTGTATTCTCACATCTCTTTTACACCACACCCCAACACTTACATTCTAAACCAAATATCATCACTTTTATATATATCTACCTCATGATTTAATCCATAATCAGGTCAACATCTGAGAAGCTAAAAGTGCATATAGAAAGATTTACCTTGTCCCTCAATCCAATGTACTATGTGTTATGCGGACCCAAATCATCTCCCAAACAGGTTCATATAGGTTGGCTCTAATCATTTGAGTACTTATATAGATCCTCCAAACATTAACTCTTCTCCACATAATGATTAATATACTTGTCGACCTCTTCCTTAAGAGTATGCTTAACAACTTCATCTGCTGACTTACTACTTTTTCTAAGGATCTCAAAACACCTTCCAAATCATATCAAGGACTCTTTAAATATTCTCAATCTCACCCTTAGAACTGCAAGGCATGATACCATATTGCAGAGAAATGTGGACCATAAGAACTTAGACTCTGTCTCTGTCAAACTCTGTCAAACACTATGCCGATACTTAGCAGCTTCTAGCTAACCTTTTGGTGGACTTTAGATCTCCTAACTCTAGAATAAGACACTCCATACAAGTGTTTAAAACACCTTACAACCTCACAACAAAATACTTGTCAGCAGAGGAATGTGGACCTCTACACTAGACCCTGTTCACTATTCCTACTATACCTTTGTTTACCCAGACTTAGACATTTCTTCAAGATGACTTACAGAGAGGATTAGGAATTAATCTCTAAATCGTACCACTATCAAACACCAACTGACATCATACCTAAATTGCATCTACAAGTCTTCAATTGTGGAGGCATACTAGTTGACTTATTGTCTTCCACTCATAATACCTCGCATACTTAGCCATTGTCTTTCACCCAGACCTAGAATCCAACATGTTCTTCCAGATATATCTCTTTCTATCATGGTGATAGGTTCTCTGAGCCTTGTTGGAATCAATGACAACATACAGGTCCATAACGGAGTAGCATCTCTTGCCAACAAAAGGTATAATATCTTGTAAGTTTTTACAATATTCAGGGGCATCCAAATGGCACAATAATATGGAAAGTAACATTTCATATTTACAATAAGTACATCAAAGGGAAGTACAATTACATATATGGGCTACACAAGGCATACAAATGACCAATACAATTATATATATATATATATATATATATATATATATATATATATATATATATATATATATATATATCCATTTTTTGAATTACATAATGAACATTAATTATACAATCCCTCTTTAGCTGCCATGACTCAATGGTCTTTTGCAAGTTGAAGGTCAAGAGCATGGTTAAGGTGCTTTTTCTACACAACCACGAAGCACTACACTTCCCTGGAATTCTTCCTAACTTGAAGAATACCTTACCTTGTATGAGGCACCTAGCAACCTGGAACAGATGGGTAGGAGAGAAACTCTCAAGGCATGCCTAATGCCTATAAGCACTCTAAGATAATATGAACATATTTCTTGCAAATAGGATGTGGCAGAGAAATAAAAAAAATAATGGCTAGCCATTCATTATCTATCTATTTCAATGGCACAAATAGCTTTGGCCAAAGTATAAAAAATTTGGTAATTTTGGAAAAAAAAATTACCTTCTCTGTAAGTCTAGATTCACCATCCTGTCTTGGAAGGTGTACATAAGGTAAACAACTAAATTTATTGCAAAATAATTAATACATTTGTCTTTAGTAACATAACCCAACATAACAAGCCTTAAATCTATTTTAAATTATTTACAAAAGACAACCATATCATAAGTTTTATTCTAGAAAAATGTTAACTTATTCTGAGTCATGTTGGTTCTCTTTAAAAGCTCATAATGATTGCATATGAAAATGATTAAGGCTTTCATAGTAAAGAAAAGAAAACAACATACACGAGTTTCCTTAAATGATCAATTAAGAGGAAAAATTAACTTGTTTTAATGACCAATTATTCCAGGGTATACATATGTTTATGTCAAAACTAGGTGTTTTCCTTGAGAAATATGAGTAATTAGATCCCTAATAATGCAAAATGTGGTTCTAGATAGTATAGCAAGATTAACTTCTTTACCTTGTGAAAGTGTAACGTCAAAAGAACACAAAGGTTTACATAGACATTTCTGATGGCACGCGTAAGACTGAACACATCTCTCACAATAAGGTACAACATGGTCCT
Source organism: Cunninghamia lanceolata (assembly GCA_027924645.1). Classification (NCBI taxonomy): domain Eukaryota; kingdom Viridiplantae; phylum Streptophyta; class Pinopsida; order Cupressales; family Cupressaceae; genus Cunninghamia; species Cunninghamia lanceolata. Next base: position 4,603,068 of record BSBN01000892.1, read on the forward strand.
AACATATTATTAAATCCTCTACTCATAATAGGAATAACTTGTAAAAAAGAAAAAGGGTGCATAAGCCTCTTCATACACACACACACACACACACATGAACCTAGTTAATTATATAAGAATTTGAGTTAGAGTTTTACTAGGTTTGTATGTTCGTAATTAGGTTGTCCACTTATTTTTAATAATGTAGTTGACAATACAATAATAGTATTACCAATATTTATCATATAATAGCTAAAGAATTAAGTTTTTAAGTTTATGGTTCATTGGAAGAGTCATACTGGGAAAAATGGCATAGTGTGGTTACCATGCTCAAGCCAATCAATTAAGAGAAATGACCCATTTAACTGTAGGAGTACAATCAACACTGAGAGGGGGGTGAATCAGTGTTGATACAAAAACCAATTTTCATCACCTTACAAAATTATCAATGAACTTTATCAAAACTGAGTTGATTATTGATTTCACATTCACCAAATTTTCAAACACATATGATTAATGAAAATATGCAGAACATCAACACAAGAGGTTTTGACACAAAAATATTAACGAGTGGAAAACCCTCCTGAGGTAGATAAACCACTCAAACTGCCTCACTGGATTATATGTGAAAACTTCAAGTTTTACAATGCCTCATTGACATAATATTGCCTCACTAGCCTTATAGGTTGTCAAAAAAAGTCTCACTGACCTTTTGACAATTATATCAATATCAAGAGATCAAATACAAAAATCAGGGGATTTCCCTATTTCAATTAAGCTCAAAACCTTATATCTCCACTTCCACTTCTTTCAACAAATTGTTTACAATATTTGCAAAAATGATAAAATAATGTCTTCTTATTGATGTCATCAAATCACCAACACTCCATTTTGTATTTGGAAAAACTTCAATAGGTTTATCAATATGATCTCAAATAAAAATTCAGTGTTTGTATATAACCCCTCTCTGCAAACAAGCACTTCACATCCACAAATTATCTCTACAAAATAAATTGTTTCTCCAATACCCTTAATATCATTTCTGCAAACACCTTATTCACTTTAATCTCTTTTCAAATGAACAATCATCTTTGCAAGATAAACAATCATCATAATTCTTCACACATCACAATACATGCTTCTTTCAAAACTTATATCATATTATCCTATAATTTTTTTTTTAATATAAACCTCTTGAGCACATTTAAACATCTAAATCAACTCTCACACTATCTTAGTTTCCAAAATAGAAAACATCTCAAAATCTGCAACACAAGAGAAGGGAAAAAGCCACAATTTGTGGCCTTTATAAACACTTGGTTGTCAAAACTAGAAGGTGTCTTCAACTGTTGAGCTTCCAAATCCATTTAAAAATTATCCATCGGATGCTTTTTCATGCCAACTATTAGTTAAACTGTGCTTGTTGATTTTGTGCTCATGCCAATACCTTTAAAACAACATACATTATACCACTTGCTTCATAAATTCAATAACATATATTTTATCTCAAACCTTTGTTGCAAAATTATGAATAAAGTTTCTCAATATAGTATAAAGTGTAAACCTCTGTTATAAACTTAGAAACTTTCATCATCTTAAACACTACATGCTCGGACATCAAAAGGAAAGCCAAAAAAACTAGCTTTTTGCCTTTTAAACCTATAGAACCCATCAACTTTATTCATAGAAGGTAGAATGTTAGAATTTGAAAAGTCTTTAAGTCTCAATCATTGATCAGAGCTTCCCACCATATCAATATTTAAACATGGACCTAATGATTTGAGATGCTGCCACATGTCTTTTAAAACAACTTTGATGACCAACTTCCCTAGGGCATCAGGGCCATGGGACTGGTAGACACATGTTATAACAAACCTCCAGACAGTGCACTTTAAGTGGATTACCTGCTTTCCTAGTCAACCAAAGATTATAACATAAAGTGCAATATACAAGTGACAGGCAAAAGAGGGTTAATCACAACATGTTACAAGCACTTGACTTAGGGTTTTAAATAGGATTTATGCCCATTAATATCTGCAGAGGCATGAATGGGATCACAAGATATATTCTACCTTTAACATCAGAAAGCTTAACCACACAACATTAGAATGCTTAACACTATGAAAACTTGACACTATAAATGCTTCAAAGAGATCATTAAGTGATGTTAACATAAAGTGATCTTGAACACAACTAACCCTTGAACATAAAAGCATGAGCTTTAAATAAAGATAACATGACCCTGTTTTGACTCAGATTGCAGAGGATGCAGAGAATGCCATTGTTTCATGATATGATGAAGACCACTGATTGATTGCATGATTGCAAACAACTTATGAAGACAACCTTGTTGCAGAGTATGCCAAACAACAAACTCCTCATTATGCAAAGTATCACTCACCTAGACATGTGCCCTTTTTGACATCAATGACAAGGCAACACACAAATGCCATACAACATTAAAAAGTCTTCCTAACAAAGATTGCAAGCTGATATATGCAACAATTAGTTATATACAAAGCTGGCTGACGACAATGAATTGATGCACATCAGGGCCACTCTCATGAGCCACAAGAACTAAGGCAAACACCAATTTTTATATAAAACAAAAGCAAAGAAAGTTTAGCAACAAACGACCTTCAGGATTAAGGTTGGCAATTTAACCATATCTCTTAAGGAAATCATATGGAAAAAAAATAAGTTTAATTCCAAAAGTGTTGCAAGACAACAAGTAAAGAAAGTATCGTCAAATGAAGGTGAAGATTTCAAATCAGTTATATAGCTCATAGGAAGATAAAAAAATGGCGCAAGACCAAAAAAGCTACATATGCGTAGACAATCGCAGAAGGAATATAAATGACTTATTTATGTTTTAGAGGATTGCTTTTCACCATAAAAGCTTCCTACAAGTAACTGAGGAGAAGATGATTAAAGAGATGATTGAAGAGATTTGAAAATGAACAAGTTGAATTATTGACAAAACTGATATATATTGAGATAGCATGAAAACTTCTTTCAGCGATAATAACATCTCTGACTTAGGTGAAACTACGGATGAGTTTTTAAGATTCACAGGTAGTTTCCATGTAATAGGAAGACCGATTGAAAAGCATAAGGACCTTGAAAAAAATTCTCTTAAGTACAATGGATGCCCAAGCATAAGTTCACTGCAATCATAGAAATAGGCAAAAAGCATATAGAGTAGGCCAAAAATCAAAGGAATAGGCCAAATACAAAAGTTTTAAGGTTGATCAGAATAGATTTTAAAGTTTACAAGGGACTTCATATAGAAAAATTGGTTGAGCACGATGTAGACAAAAAAATAAATATAGAACAATTTTTCATGAGCATGAGCTATTATTAAATTGAATTAATTTACAAACATATTTTGTGCAAGTTGGATTTATTAAGGCGCATGCCCGTAACAGAAAACTAATACCTTTTATCTGTAGCCTAGAGTTGTCCTCCCGATTTGTGTCTCTCCCATCTTTCTCCTTTTTCTCTTAATTACTATATATCCAATAATGTATCCTCCCTATGATTTAAAAAGATTTCCTCTTGATGTTTCTATCTTTTTCTTTCCTTGATTTTTACTTTCTTCATTTTTGTTTCTATCCTTTTTGTTTTATTTTTCCTTTCTTGTTGGGATTTCTTCTAATTTCATTTTCTTTCTATTGTTTTTGTTTTCATTATAACTTGTCATTATCTCATGAAAATAAATAATTCGTTTGCATAATAGATAATTATTACAATTAAAAAAATATTTTAAAAAAATAAGTAATTAATATTAAAGGAAAAATCATTTTCTTCCACATACAATTTAATAAAAGAAAATATAACTTCTAAATCTATTTCATTTCAATAAGAGAACAGGGTAAGTACAAGAAGACAGGGGTTCAAAAGGGGTTCTTAAGTGGCCATTTTTTTCTGAAATCAAGAAATACTGGCCTTGGATGTGAAATTGACATAGTTACACTCAAAATTTGAAGATGCAACAAAAACAATGTTCGTAGTGCTCCAAGTCTACTTTCTAAACTACTAATGTTTTTTTGAAAATTGTATAGATTAAGGAGTTCAAAAAAGGGAGCCACACAATTTGGTTTGTTTTTCTGTCAAAAAAACATAGCATAGTGTGTTTTGTGGCTCCCTCAAAAGGTTAACCTTTTTTGGTATTTTTAAATTCACTTCGGTGAGAAATTAGCTAACATGTAGTTTATGCGTGATTTTTTTGATAATTTTCTAATGAATATTTAACTTTTTACTAATTTTCAAAGTGGACACCTCTTGAAAAATAGAATTATGGTTGTGCTACCCCTATAAATTTTGAAAACTAATTGAAAATCTTTTTTTTTAATATGTGTAGAATGGAGTCTAGTTTATAAAAGTGTAATTTATTTGAAATTTCAATGAATGGTTAATTTATAAAGAAAAAAAGACCAAACACTAGTTTTTGCCAAAAAATTGACACACAAACAAAATAAATTAAAGATGAGAGGCTTAACTTTGTCAAAATGTGAAAAAATACATCGTTAAATAGCTAAGAGAAAGCCAAATATTACCCAAGTGTTTGATTTGTTTAACCTTGAAACACATGCAAATCTGAGGGTTAACACGAATGAAGTTATGTGAAATCATGTAGAATATGCAAAAACATGTCTTTGGACATTTTGAAGGAAATCCAAGCATTTGGGTTGGAAATCCAAAGTAAATCCGAAGCAAATCCAAAGCCTAAGGCTTGGGATTCCCAAAGCAACATATAACGCGAGCATGTTATAATGTGCTCACGTTATGTTTTGTTTTGCATTTTTCCCTTTTTTGCAAAAGTTTGCCCAATGTTTGTCAAGTTTGACATAACATAAGCACAATATTGTTATCAATCAGATATGCACCCTACTAAGCTCATAGAAAACCTAGCTATCTGTTGACACATGGAAACACTCTCAGGATGTGGGTTTCCTATAGCAAGAGTGAATCTCTAGAGTGAGCTGGTTCTCCTTAAGATTTTCTAATCTAATGGCTTGACTGAGAAAAGGGAAGAGGAATATCTGAAATGCAATTCTATTTTTTTATCTAAAGATGGTTTAAAAATCTAAATTTTAACCCACAAACAACTCTCAAGCATGTAACCTTCTCAGTTTCACCTATGTCCAATAAATCCAAAAGTACTTTGTATGAAGGTTTAATTAAAACACAACTCACAACCTGAATTAAATGGGCAATAGCTACATAGATTTCAATAACATCGAGACATAATTAGACGATTAGACATCATAATCATAGTGAAAACATCAAATCAAAGTCATAAAGGAGGTAACAAATGTGAAATAGGAATCTTCTAATGTATTGAATTGAAAGGGTACATCTAACTCGAAAAAATGTGTGAGCCAAGATTAGTTTACAAACTCTCTGCCTGTTTTTAAGAGAAAAGAAACAAGGATATCAATTGACTGAGAAAACTAAGTTTTTCTCCTATAAAATGACTCCAAAAAGCCCCTAAAAATATATAAAAGAATCCATTTTCAAGCTCCATCAAAAAGCTGATAAAAACCTCACCAAACGGCCTCCAAACTAAGAATAGAAGATGCCAAACTGATTCCTTAGGTGGCCCCAACAAAAATCTACTTTTTTTCTGCTCATGAAACTTCATTCTTGTCCTAATCTACCTCCAAATAAAATAAATCAAGAAAGGAATATTTGTTTTTTTTGTTAGCCTAACTGCCTAAAAATAGTTTTAGTTTTAAAGCAATTTATCAATGTTTGCTTTAAAACAAACTTTAAATCACTGGCAGTTTTGTCCTATCCCCTATTCGATTTGATGTACAAAAGCAAAAATACAAGGCTTACATTTTTCTTATTTTGCCAAGTACATTGCAATTACAATATTTAATTTTTAAATAAAAAATGATAAAAATAATCAAGGCATTACATGACGTTTGCAAAATTATAAGCCTGATGGCTTATCTCCACATGATCTATCTCATAAAAGGTTTGCATATTATATCAAGAGCATAAGCTCCATCTCTATCTCCAAGGGGCTAAGACACATGGTATATCACAAGGTGATTATGAATATTTTGAGGTATTAAATATTAGAGGGAGCCATGGGGCTCAACCTCTCACTAAGTCATGGACTTAGGCATCATGTTGTAGTCATAACCTAACAGCATAAAGGTATTAGTTATGACTTAAAAAAAAAGAAAGAATGTGATTAAAATCCTATTTCGACGAGGGATTCAGTAAACCCTAATGATAAAATAATCTATACCATATTCTTTTGGTCTCATTTTGACTTTGGCATTGTCATGGGTTGGGCTCTGCTACCGACAATGAAATCCTAGGGTTTCAAGCATGGAAACATGGACTTTTTTGGTATCTTTGTGCTCGACCTCCATGAATTTCCCACATATTTTGAAGGTAACAGGTCTTCTGATGCAAATATAACTCTTATTCTTTGATTCCTTTCATTTTTCTTTGAATTTCTAAGGTTAAAATGCTTCAACAACCGTGGCTTCTATATAGATTCTTGATGAATTTGTTTGCATTTATTTCTCTGTTACTTCCTCCTCATCCTTGGGCTGCCATGACTACATCTTTGAGAGGGAAATGAAGTAAAAAATGAAAGCCTTTCAGCTCTGCACTATTATGCATTGTCTTCAACAATGTAAGTTTCACTTTAAAGGCTCAAAATTTGAATATAATTTTAGTTGTTTCATGATTTCAATGGCATTATGTGTATTTTGAAATTGGAACCCATGGACATACTTCTTCATGTCGCTATAGCTGAGCTTACCATTCTTCTCTACATATTTAGTAATGGCTGGCATATGACATTTTGTGTAGTCTCTATACTTCTTCATGGCTCAAAATCACTATATATCTATATAAAATGCATTGTATATTGTTCTTGCTTCTCAAAACCCTAAGTGGGTTCGAGTAGAAATTTACTTACCATCTCCTTCTTCTTGTATCTTGCAATTTTACCTTGATCTGGCCATTGATAAAAATACACTCTTTGATCATTTATGTGTTGTGAAGGAAAGGTACTTCAGAACTCTTGAAGGAATGAGATGGATCTCAAATTCAGACTATAGCTTTTGACTTAACTTGTAGCAATACATTTTTGTGAACATCTTGTAATTGATCTGCAAACTGTCACTCCTTTTGCCTCTGTATGGTCATGGCTAGTTGTATTTCTGAATATTATCCCTGAGTTTTACATGTTTGAAAGGCTTTACTTTCAAAACCTGCATATCTTGCTTGGGACCCTCCAAATGGGAATTATATTTCCATGTAAAAATGTTTTCCTTTACCATATGTAACATTTGTCTCAGGCACATAATCTTGATTTTTATATTTGTCATTTCAAGAGGTCGTGGCCTGTATAGTCTTGAACTTGGAATAAAACCCAGATGGGTATATGCACAAAATGAGTTTGGATTTTACCTTTTCCTATAGCAATGAATTCAAAAGCTATCACTTCCTTTTTGTATCATTCTTTCTCCATTGTGGATGCTATCTTATTTTGATTTCGCATGTTGTATCTAATGTATTCAGTATATTCCAGTTCCATCATTTCAATGGCAGTTACTATCTTTCTTCACTTATCTGATACATTTATTTTAATACTACTGAGGTATCTAGACATTGGGGTTTTTACATTGTTTCCATGATGAAACATATCAAAGAATTATTGTTCTCATTGTGTCTTTGCATCTTCTGAAGATGACACCATTCTATATGCACATACCTAAGATGATTACTTAACCTATAACATATACATGTGATGTTGATTGAGTTCATTGTTTGTAGGCATACATCACATGTAGGATGACATCTTTCAATGGCTATTTATGATAAAGTGTATTAATCAAAGACATGTTGTTCCATGTTTTGTTGTTTCACTTGTCAATGCTATCACTCTATTCTATAGCAGAGATACACTTCTTTTGTTCACGACAAGATGATATGAATAAATCTTGACAAAACATCTCATTGTGAATGTCTTTAATATTGCTTCTTGAGACTATACTCCTCTAGATGAATATGCGACATCTGCTATTCCAAATTGTCTCTTTTATTTCATTTGGTCTAAAGAAACATGCTTCTGTATGATAGAATTAGTAGTATGATATCAAATACATTCAATTGACCTTATTGTAATCATAAAATCATATGTTGGTCTTTGATAGCTATTTGTCATTATATTTTGCCTCAATCATGCAGTTATACTCATACCTTTTCTGAAACAACCCTAGTAATGTGAAAGAGAACTATGATACCTTGTATCTATGTTTACTTTTGATATGCATACATTGGATGTTTCAATCAAATCTGCCTCATTGTATAGACCTATGTTTCTTAAATTAAGGCAAATGCATATACATACCAAATAGATCATTCTATGTCTTTCACTTTGCCAATATGAGTACCACACAAACATCACTTACAACTGCATCCTGACTGTCAAAATCATATACATAGTTATATCTTTGCAATTATGTCATGTCATCATGGCTGCCCTTGTGAACTCTTGATTCTGCTCCATGTATCTACTATTTATTCATCTTGGTCCCTTTCTGGTATAAGACCATCTCATGCTTAATAAGTGATTGCTCCATATGATGAATGTACCTTACTTCAACATAAAATTGACATGTCAGCATATGTTGTTTCTTGATGGCTACCCATTGGCACTTTTGTGAATTCCATTTCCTCAATGGTAGTTGAAGCAATGATGACAGTTGTTTTTATGCATTGAATGCTATCCTAGACTAATTCAGTTCATCTTTATGGTTTCATTTGATTTCTTGATCTGCAATCATGAATATGTCCTAAACTAGAAACCAATGCATTTGATTGCTTTTGATACTCCTTCAGTTTGTCATGCAATGAAACAATATGATTAATGGTCTTTTCTTTTCCATTCCATCCCTTTTGAGATTAAGGGGAAGTAGCATGTTGTACTCAACCCTTGTGGGAGCCTCATTTTACACCACATGCAGTTATGCCTTCAATCAACTACATGACTTATCCTATATCTGCACACATGAAAGAAATAGTTTAGAATAAAAACAATGAAGTTCCATGATTGTTTCTTTCTCAGTTCCTCTTGCATATGAATGATATTCTTTGATTAGTACATTATAGGCAAAGTATTAGGCCTCTTCTAATAGGACATAGAGATCTCATAACTGTAGCTTTAATAGGACCTTCCAACATTTTGTAGGTTTTGTTCGAAGATCGATAGCAGGAACAGGATGGCAACCTCGAAGATCAAAGACTTGTCAAGGCAATGATGGCTATGACCTTCTCTCCCTATCTTTAGATGCATAGCATTTTTCTTATATTTGCAGATGTTTAGCTATTGCCCATGGCTTGTGTGGGATATTTGATCTATCATTCCTTCATTCAATGCAATGTTTACCCCTTTACCTATTTCAATTTTTAAATAAATAATCATTGTAGTGAATGAAATACTTATCTCTCATGTGAATGTTCTACAATGCAATGAATGATCTAAAATCTTTTCTTTTCTTGAACAACACAACTGAACTACAATATCTCTGAAACACAATAACTATGTGAATAACTTATAACAAAAGAATGTTAACCTTCACTCTAAAAATGAATTTGTTGGACCAGCTCTACCAATTTTTGAGTTGTGGTGAAAAATTGGTAACATTTCTAGCAACTTCTACTATATGCTTGCCTGCTAAGCATCAGATTAGTTGCCTTGAATATCCATTGGGCATTGAGTCATACTCTTCTCATCTCAAACTCAAAAAACATTGCAATTCGTCTCTCCAACCAATTCAAACAGAAACATAAAATTGAAAACAAACTAAACTAAAAGCATACTAATAGGCCCTGATGGCCAAAAGAACTTGTGCAGCAGCACTTAGGGAAACAAAAATACTGAAAGAAAATGTGCATGAGCACTTATTAATTGCAACTCTACTCTACTATAATACAAAGGTAGTACTTATCCTCAGAGGCATTGTTTGAGGTGGATCCCATTAGTAGGGATAGACAACACCTCTCCACTTAACTTGGATAGATGAAATACATTATATTCTTTTCTCTCTATGATTACATAAGGCCCATCCAAAATTGCATCAAACTTGGAATTCTTTCTAGGTTTGCTTCTCAGTTCATTCCATTTAAAAACCAAATCACCAACAATGAAGTTTCTTGGTCTTGCTCTCTTATCAAAAGAATTCTTCATTTGAGCTTGATGAATATCAAGCTTCCTCAAGGGTTTCTTTCTGATCTCTTCTAACTCCATAAGCTAAGCTAGCCTAACTACTAAAGGTTGTTCCTCTAGTAGCTCAAGTTGTTTGATGAAAGTCAATGTGGGTAATTCAACCAAAACAAGCAATCTAGCCTCCTCACCATAAGTAAGTACATATGGAGAAAAACTAGTAGCTCCCTTGGGTGTAATTCTATTAGCCCAAAGAGCCAACTTTAACTTCTCATGCCATGTTCTCTAGTTGTCTTCAACCATCTTCTTGATGATTCTTATCATATTCTTGTTGGTAGATTCAGCCTACCCATTACCTTGTGGGTAATACTTAGAAGAAGTGTTCAAAAAGATGTTATTCTTGACAAACCATTCTGAAATTCTTAATCCAAAGAAAGCCAAACCATTATCATAGATAATTGAATATGATGTACCAAATCTTGATACCAGATCCTAATAGAAACTTAAAATAGCTGATTCATTTTCTTCTTTTAAAGCAACAGCCTCAGTCCACTTGGTGAAATAGTCTGTGGCAGTCAAGATCCACTTATGGCCTGCACTTTAAAGTGGGTTTATTGGTCTTATGAAATCAAGACCCCATTTTACAAATGGTTGTTCAACTTTAATAGGATGTAGAGGTAAGGCAACAAGCCTTTGTTTACCTACAAAGAATGAGCACTTCTCAAATTTCTCACCCAAGAAAAAGCATCTTTAAACAAGTCAAGCCAGTAATAACCAGCCTGCATAATCTTCAAGGTAGTTGTTCTAGCTACAAAGTGACCTCCTGAGGGTCCATTGTGAAACTCCTATAATAGTTTATCAACTCGATCAAGTCTAATACATCTTAGAAATACACCATTAAAATATCTCCTATATAAAATAACATCAATGATAGCATAAGGAGTAGCTTGAATCCTAAAATACCTTCTCCCTACTCTATTGAAACCTTTGGAGTATTGACAAACCTATAAATAGTGCATCATCTACTACACCTAACTATTTGTAGGAGCTGGTACAATGGATGGTACACTATTATTTAGTACTGTTTCTATGTCCTCTTCATGTTCTTGACTGTTCTCTTCACTCTCAACAAGCTTCTCACATAAGCCCTTGCCCCTAATCAGCTTAGTTACCTTGATATCAATATCAAACTCTATAACTTTGGTTATCTAGTTAGCCCTTTTGTCATTTATATCTCTGTTAAGTAAGAAACTCTTAATAGTAGGGTGAGCAACCATGAACTGAATTCTATTATTGGATAGCATGTGTCTGAATTTCTTGAGACTTCTAATAATAGAAAAAACATGCTTCTCAACAAAAGAGTACTTTACCTCATAGTCATGCAGTACCTGGCTAAAAAATGCCACTGGCTGCTCTAAACCTTCATCATTTATCTAGCATAACATTGTTGAGATGGTGTCAATATCTCCAAAAGCATATAAAATAAAATCTCTCTCATAATTAGGATTAATGAGGGTAGGGGCAGCAATGAGAGCTTCCTTGATTTGCTCGAAGCTTCCTTTTCCCTCCTTAGTCTGGCTGAATGGCACATCCTTCTTGAGCATGGCAGTAAGAGATTGTAACAAAGCTACAATGTTTGGAATAAATCTTCTCATGAAATTAATCCTGCCAAGAAATTTCCTTAAGCCTTTCTTATGTGTAGGCAATAGTAAATCCAAAATAGTTGAAACTCTCTTAGGGTCAATAGAAATATCTTGTTTTGAAACAATATGGCTGAGAAGTTTACCTTCATGAACTGAAAATATGCACTTTTGGGGGTTCAATGAAACTCCAAACTCTCTGCACCTCTAAAAAATCTACTTCAAGTGGTCAAAGTGATCATTAGGATCTTTGGAAAAAATTGTTATGTCATCTAAATACACCAACACTATTCTATTCATAAGGCCATGGAAGGCCATATCCATTGTCCTTTGAAAGGTCACCCCTGCATTCGACAAACCAAATGGCATCTTCCTGCATGCCATGGTACCCCACTTAGTTGTGAATGTTGTTTTATATTGGTATTCCTCTTTGACTAGAATTTAGTTATAACCTAAGTAACCATTTAATAGGGAATATCTATCAGAACCAGAAACAGTTTGCAATATTTGTTCCATGGAAGGAAGAGGGTAGTGGTCTTTCAATGAGGCCTAATTTAGATTACAGAAATCAACACAAAGTCAAATCTCTCTGTTCTTTTTCTTCAGTAGGACTAAATTGGATACCCAATATGTATGCTTTGTTGGGAATATGATATTGCTCTCAATCAGCTTGTTTAACTCATCTTTCATCAAATGCTCAAGTTTTGGATTCAGGGGTCTTTGTTTCTACCTAACAAGTTTGGCACTAGGCTCTAATTAAATGGTATGTTGGGCTAAACAAGGATCAAATCCACTTAAGTCCTTATATTCCCATGTAAAAACATCAAAAAATTCTTGACATAACTAGATAAATGACTATTTTTCTTCTTTAGTACATGCCTTTACGTGTTTCAACAGTTTATCCTTGAATATCTCCACTGTTTCATAATATTCCTTCTTCACAATCATGCTACACTTGTCCTCTATGAACTGATCATTTGAGTGAAACACTGATTCTAGTGTCACTAATCCCTTGGGAAGCTTATTGTATCTTAATTGTACAATCTAACCTTCTAATTGATGTTGGTATTTATGTTGATTATCAGCTACAAATTCAGCTTCTACACTAAAAAAACTTAAGATTTGTTTATCACTATCAAATACTTGCCAGAAAAGACTATTGTTAGGTACAGAAGGCCTAACAACTACTTTGACATATGGTTGTACTTGAATGTTCTGAATCTGATCAGGAATCTCAAATAGAGATCCCAAAGCTACAAGCTTATCTGCATACTTATTTTAGTTTCTGAGAATTGAAAATAGATTAAATGCATCAAAAAATTCAATTGAATCCCACACTCTATGCTTGTACTTTTTGAGGAGGTCATTCTTAGTGGCATTTAGATTCCTAACCTTATTAACGATCAATTCAAAATCACCATAAACGTGGGTAGATTTGATACCTCTTTTCTAATCCCACTCTAATCCATGAATCAGAGCCTCATAGTTAGCCACATTATTTGTGCAGATGAAAGCGAATCTCAAAGATGCATAGTACTTGTCCTCTTTAGGTGAAATCAACACATTACCTCCACCAACACCTATTTTGGTCCTAGATCTGTCAAAGTATAGATTCCAAAGATGATCTTGTTGTTTTGACTAACTTTGGTCCTTAATAAGATTAGGAATCACTACATCAGGTTCCTGTATCATATAGATGCCTAATCCTACTTCATCTGTGTGACAGAAAGGTTCACTTTCATGATCTTCAGTTGCCCAATCATCTAAGTTTATGTCTTCTATAGGTGGTTTAGGATCTAGGCTCATCGGTTCGTCATGCTGCCCACAGGTGATGTATAGATTAGCATTTATTAGGCTAGGAATATAGGGCTCAACATGATCCTTTGCAAGTGGTTCAAATTGTATGGTTACTTTTGTACCATATCTTGTTCTAAAAAACAAGTGGGACCAATCAGAAGACAAGATCCCACCCAATTTGGCAGTGAAATCCCTAGAAAGGTATAATGCAAAGCTAGGTGGTAGATCAATGATGTAAATGTCCTGATGGATTGCAACATTAGGATAGGCATGCAGTGTAAGTGACAAATTTCTAATTATTCCTATAGTACTAAGTGCAGACCCATCTAACTGGACTACTCCTTTTGCAAGGGGCTCATAAACCAATCTTAATGAATTAGCTAGACTCTTAGGCATGATTGAACTGCTTGCTCTAGAGTCTATCATGTAGTTATGAACACTCTTATCACCAATAATGAGACTTAGATAGAAAGGAGGCTTTACCTCATTTTCTCATTGTCCACTCTTAATTTCTAAGCTGTTGGCAAGTACAACCTTGGCCTTTCCTTGATTAGAATGCTCAGAAATTGAAAGTTCAGCCAATGCTTCTTGTAGCATATTCTTTTGGTGAGGAATGCACAATGCATCCATAACTGACATACCCACTATAGCTTTCTTAAGATCATCTACTATGTTGAAAGAAATAGGATTTACCTTTTTCTATCCTTTTATAGTAGTAGCATAATTTTGCCTTTATGAAGGCTATTGTTGTACTTTGGGATGATCCTTTACTAGTATAGTTTGATCCCTTTGGAGAATTTGCACTTTCTGCTATGATACAGGGGCATCTTGTGATAGAATGGTCTAAACTTCATCTCTCACAGGCTGTTGTTGTACCACAGTAGTTTGCTGATTAATGTCTGTAGCCCTTTGCTTAGACCTTGTATTCACTGAAATAGGTGTATTTTGCTGATTTGGGCCTTGTGGATAATTTACACCACATAAATTAGAATCTTGCCAATTCATTAAGGCCACATCAACATTATTTTCCTAATTAGAAACTTCACCAGATACATCTTCTAAACTTGCATAACTATTTTGCACCATAATTGCCTAATTTCTTATTCCATTTGTGCATGTAGCTTGATTATGCAGTTGGTGACATGGATAACAACAGTCACTATCTTGAGCCAGGTTGTTTTGAGTGGGCACAAGCTCCTTCGAGGTGCTGGCATCATTTGGGTTGTAAGATTGGAAGGGTCAAGGGTTGTAGTTTCTTCTTTGACCCTGAGGATCATATTGAAAAGGTTGTCTATATTGTAGATTGGGCTGATACAGGGCTTGGTAAGGCTTATACTATTGACCAAACTGTTTCTTTATCTTAAGAATCTCATTTCTAAGGGTCTTCAGTGTATTATTCAGTGTTTGGAAGTCCTACACTGGTCCAGTGGGTTCTTGGGCTGTAGGATGATGGGTTATTGTTGGAATAGGTGGGATAATAGCCAAAGGAGGCACTTCTATTGGCACAGATGGCTAGATTTTTGGGAAAATGGGTAAGGGAGGCCTCGGGGCTATCTTGCATGCTTGGATAAGGTAGTTTTATGCTCTAACAACAACCTCAAAAGAATCAAGAAGGTTGGTTCCTACCATAGATTGGATCATTACAAAAAATTCAATGTTCAAAGCTTTAGGATAAAACAAAAAATGCATGCCTTGGTAGGGGTTTTACCGTTGCGGGGATTTTGTCCCAGGTTCTCTGAAATTGGTAATTGAAATCTCCTATGTGCTTGTGAGATGCTCTTTTGATGGTGCTCAACTGTTCCAAGAATGAGAGGTGGTCAAATTTGTCCTAGAAATGTTTGTGTAATCCATCTCCCAGGTCATCCCAAGACATTATTGAGTTCTTTGCAAGAGTTCTAAACCATTGTAAGCCTTTCCCGTTTAATGATGCAGCCAATAGTCTTATTGCTACCTTTTCTTGGGTAATGTTATGCATTGAGCACAAAGTTGCCACATCCTGTATATGGTCAGCAGTTGTAGTGTGGTCTTCTCCTGTGAAATATGGAAGTCCCTTAAGGGCTACAACTTGAATATCATCCCACTGAGAATGTTGCAGTGTGCTACCTCCGTTAAAAGGCACAAATGCAAACAGCCTAGCCATTATAGGTATCTACACTATCAGCAACAGACTCCTACTTCTTCATGTTGCAGTTTGAGGTGTTGATTTTGATCTCCTTATTGAATTAGTTGTTCTTCTTGCTGATCTAACTCTTCTTCATGGTGGAGATAGCTATAAATATTAAATTTTATTAGAACTAGATCTGGGTTTCATAGGATGGTAACACTAATCTACATGCAAGACTAGAGAAAATTGAGTTGCTAGGTACATTGTGAAAGCCTCCAAAGGCTGGAATGCTACTGCATATACTAGAACAATAGTTGTGATGGTATAAAATGTCTCTAAAATCACTTTCAGAGTCCAACTGGGCATACCAAAAATTGTTATCAATCAGATATGCACCCTGCTAAGCTCACATAAAACTTAGCTATCTATTGACATATGGAAACACTCTCAGGATGTGGGTTTCCTATAGCGAGCGTGAATCTCCAGAGTGAGCTAGTTTTTCTTAAGATCTTCTAATCTAATGGCTTATCTGAGAAAAGGGCAGAGGAATATCTAAAATACAATTCTATTTTTTATATAAAGATGGTCTAAAAATCTAAATTTTAACCCACAAACAACTCTCAAGCCTATAACCTTCTAAGTTTCACCTATGTCCAATAAATCCAAAAGTACTTTGTATGAAGGTTTAATTAAAACACAACACACAACCTAAATTAAATGGGCAATAGCTACATAGATTTAAATAACATTGAGACATAATCAGAGGATTAGACATCATAATCACAGTGAAAAAATCAAATCAAACTCATAAAAGAGGCAACAAATGTCAAACATGAATGCTCTATTTTATTGAACTTAAAGGGTACATCTAACTCTGAAAGAAAAGGTGAACCAAGATCAGTTTACAAACTCTCTACCTGTGCTCAAGAGAGAAGAAACAAGGATATCAACTGACTGAGAAAACTAAGGTTTTCTCCTATAAAATGCCTCCAAAAAGCTCCTAAAAATAGATAAAAGAATCCATTTTTGAGATCCATCAAAAAGATGATAAAAACCTCACCAAACTACCTCCAAACTAAGAATAGAAGATGCCAAACTAATTCCTTAGGTGGCCCCACCAAAAATCAACTTTTTTCTGCCCATGAAACTTCATTCTTGTCCTTATCTACCTTCAAATAAAACAAATAAAGAAAGGAATATTTGATTTGTTTTATTAACCTAACTACCTAAAAATAGTTTTAGTTTTAAAGTAATTTATAAATGATTGGTTTCAAACAAACTTTACATCACTGGCAGTTTTATCCTATCCTATATTTGATTTGATTTACAAAAGCAAAAATACAAGGCTTCCATTTTTCTTATTTTTCCAAGTACATTGCAATTACAATATTTGATTTTTCAATAATAAATCATAAAAATAATCAAGGCATTACATGGCGTTTGCAAAATTATAAGCCTGATGGCTTATTCTCCACATGACCTATCTCATAAAAGGTTTGGATATTATATCAAGAGCATAAGCTCCATCTCTACCTCCAAGGGGCTAATACACATGGCATATCACAAGGTGATTAGGCATATTTTGAGGTATCAAATATTAGAGGAAGTCATGGGGCTCGACCTCTCACTAAGTCATGGAATTAGGCATCATTTTGTAGTCATAACCTAACACCATAAAGGTATTAGTTGTGCCTCAAAATAAGAAAAGAATGTGATTAAAATCCTATTTTGATTAGGGCTTCAGTAAACCCTAATGACAAAACAAACTATGCCCTATTCTTTTGGGCTCATTTTGACTTTGGAATTCTTGTGGGTTAGGCTCTGCTACCACCAATGAAACCCTAGGGTTTCAAGCATGAAAACATGGACTTTTTGTTAGACTTAGGGCCCACAACTGATAGGGGGGGAGTGGATTAGTTGTGCAAAAATTTCCTTCTATTAAACACTTAATTCCACTTTGTAATTGAGTAGCTTAATAATAAATCAATCATGGAAACATAATGCAACAAATCAAGAGCAGAAACACATCAACGCATGAGACACCAAGATTTTGACGTGGAAAACTCGGTTAAGGGAAAAACCACGGGGTGACTAACCCAAGAATGTATTCTCTATTAGAAGAATAGGAAGAACAAAATGGCACATGCCAATTAGGGCTCACTGCCCGAGCACACTGCTCATAAGAGGCTCACTACCTACAAGAGACACACTGTCTACAAAGAAATAAGTATCACCTACTTGAACTAGAAAATAACATCTTCACCATGCTTGAATTAGTTCCATTAAGCTCAATACTTTTGCTCTGCCTTTCACTCTCCTCCTCGCTACCACACACTCCTCTCCATAAGCACACTCTTCAAATGACTTCACAATCCTTTATTTATACAAGACATCAACTTACGAATGATCATCTAAGTCAGCAAACATCCACAATAACATCCATAGGATGTATAACTCATCTGGTCAGCTTGTTTTAGGAAGAACACCATCATCTGAAAGTTGTTCTTCAAAAGCAAACTCCAACTTCAATGCGGACCACCAACATGAACTGGACACGATCCAAAGACCACCACAAGCTCTCCTGAATCACCAAGAACATCCACACTTCATCTGCTTACTCAAATCCTTCTCTCCTTCATTTGGAACCTCAAGAACATAGTCTATCATCACTATCACAAAGGAATAGATGCTTGCGAACCTTCAAACCATGAACCAATATAGTTGACACTCCATAAAGACTTCCTCAGAACTCCCTCAAATCCGTAGAACATTATAATGTAATTCTGAATCTCATCTAACTTATCTATTCCACTCTATCACCACTGAACACCTGCCAGAACCGGTTTAACTTGATCAGCCACAACTTCTTCATATATTCATGCGGACCTTTGAAATCTCTACTAGATCATCTTAAGACACAAATCTACCAACCCTTTAAATTGCATCCTCTGATCCTCATCCTTTCTTGAACTTTTACCTTACTGTCTTCCCTATTCTTCTCTGTTCCTGATTGAGACTAATTTTTTCAATATCCTCAGCACACAGCTCATCCAATCCTTATCATTAACAAAACAAGAGTATGTTGACATCAATGACAACACCGGTTAGGCCCATACTTGCAACAATCTCCTCCTTTGTCATTGATGGCAACATATTATGTGAAAAACTATTTTGACCATCACGACAATAACTTCTCCTTACTGACACAACTCCCCCTAACAGTAGCAACCATTCACATGTCTTCTCTTCCTTTACTACTCCCCCTTTGATGAAAAACCACTTGTTTTTCACATGTCTTCTCTCCCCCTTTGACATCAATGGTGAAGGGCACATACTCGCAATTCTGCCAATTCAGAATCATACTTGCTACTCCCCCTGAGTAGTAGCTCCCCATCATCAATCTGGATCACAAGATATGACTGTGATATCCACCAGACTGATGCACAACAGTGCATCTTAGTGTATCACCGAAGGGGCAATAACCCCTAACTTCTCCCTTAGATATTCAAAAGAGTCCTTAGGTAGAGGTTTAGTAAAGATGTCTGCAATCTGATCCTTGGAAGGTACAAACTCCAATCTGACTTCATTCTTGTTCGCTTGCTCTCTCAAAAAGTGAAACTTGATGGATATATGCTTAGTCTTTGAATGCAGCACCGGGTTCTTAGATATATTTATTGCACTTGAATTATTACAGAAGATTGTGATAGGTTCCTCATACTCCACTTTGATATCTCTTAGCTTCTGTTTCATCTACAAAACTTGAGTGCAACTACTTACTGTTGCAATATATTCTACTTCAGTTGTAGATAGAGATATTGCCTCTGGTTTCTTGCTTAGCCAAGAAACCAATCTCTTCACCAAAAAGAATGCTCCACCACTGGTAATCTTCCCTTCACCGACATCTCCTGTGCAATCTGCATCTATGTATGCATAAAGAAAGAAATAATGATCTCTAGGATATCACAAACCATACTCAACTATCCCTTTTAGATATCTAAAAATCTTTTTGATTGCCATGACATGAGATTCTCTAGGATCAGCCTGGAATCTAGCAACAAGACCAACAACCTGCATAATGTCTAGTCTAGTTTGAGTGAAATACAATAGTCCTCCAATCATTGACCTATACTTTGTCTGATCAGCCTTAGGAGAATCCTCATCTTTGCTCAATTTACATCTAGTTGCCATGGGAGTATTCATTGGTTTTGAGTCTTCCATCCCAAATTTCTTGAACAACTCTTTCACATATTTGGTCTAAGAAATGAAGATTCCTTTCTTTGTTTGAGTGATTTGCAGACCCAAGAAAAAATTCATTTCATCAAGCATGGACATCTCAAACTCACTTTTCATTTGATTTGCAAAGGTTTTACACATACTATCTCTTCCTCCAAAAATGATATCATCAACAAACACTTCAACAATCAAGATGTTTTCATGATCAATTTTGAAATACAAATTACTGTCAGCAATACCTTTGTTGAAACCAATCTTCAAAAGATGCTTATCCAATCTTTCATACCAGGCTCTTGGAGCTTTCTTTAGTCCATACAGTGCCTTCTTCAACTCGTAGACCATATCACCATGATCAGACAATTGAAATCCATCTAGTTGTTCAATGTACACTTCTTCTTCGAAGTCACCATTTAGGAAGGCAGACTTGACATCCATCTAATATACTTTGAAATCTTTGGAGGCTACAAACACAAGAAATAGTCTAACTACTTCAATTCTTGCCACTAGAGCAAAGTGTTGTGATGTTCACAACACGCCCTATTTTACTCCTTAGCAAAATGAGGACCCCTGCTATTGCTTTGCTTTTTCGCTTCTACTTGTGTTGTTCTGTTTGGTGGTAAGGGAAAAGGGGAGTCAGATTTACAAACCTTGTTAAAAATATAGAAAATTGTATTTTCAGTACCATTACATGCTGTGGTTGGATTCCTTGTGAGAAATAAGCCAGGGTTGCCTTTTGAACCGTCTCAAAATTCATCATATTTTGCAAGTTATGATCAATTTGTTAAAAATGCACTATCAGGTTTTGCATGATAAACAGTCAGTTGTTTGCCTTTTTTTTTGTTGTTGGCATTCATTTAAAATTTTGAAATATTCATACTTAGTGGTTCTAGGTCATGGGCAATTTTGTCTGGGTTCCACTCTGTATCTCACATTTGTCTGTTTTGCAGAAAAGTGCATCGGCACGCTTTGATCTCCATTATTTATTCATTGGCAATGTTTTTAAGGTTTGAACCTGCGCGTTGAACCATCCGATTGAACCTTTCTTTCAATGGTTCAATGGTTCGGCGTTAAAGTGGTTCGATGTGTTAAAAAAAAAAAAAAAAAGATGTCTAAGGGGCGGACTGTTGTTTTATTTAACTATTGAACCGCCGCATTGAACCATCTGATTGAACCTTTTCTCAAAGGTTCAATGGTTCAAGGTTCGCGGGGTTCATTTTATTCCTAGCAGTCAAGTCACGTGGTTGCCTTGCATAGCGAATGTATCGTTGAACCGCCGTATTGAACCTTTTGCTCGAACTCTTTGGTGGGGTTCAATGGTTCAAGTTCAATACTTTGGTGATAGGCGGGAAAGATGGGAGGATGGCGAAGAGGCCATCGACCTAACAAAAGTGATCGGTGGATTTTTTGAAATGTTCCACCGAAGTGAAGTCTCTCATCGATGGTATGTCATCGGCATAAAATGAACCGTCAGTCGAGTGTGAGAGGTCTTCGCCGATGGCAATTATCACGCCGATAGTGGCGGCATCGTTGTAACAAAAGTGATCGGCAAAGGAGATTTGTTAGTTGCCAATAGGTGATCTCACGTCGATAAATGGAAAGGGGACTTAGCCAAATGAAAACGAATGGCTATCGGAAAAACTCTTGCCGATATAAGGTATCGGTATAACAAAAGGCATTGGAAGAGAAGATTTGGAGTTCGCCGATGGCGAATCTCTCACTGATAAGAAAGAAATACAAGCCGCTAGGGCTATATCAATGGAGCTCTCGCCGATGAAAGGAAACAAGAAGGAAATAACGAAACAAAAAAGGCCATCGACCAAAAAACGATGATCGACCAAGGGATTTTTGGACTCGCCGATGGCGATTGTCATGCCGATGGGCGGGAAGTGCAAACTGATAGGAATTTTAAACAATTTTTGGCACCTGTGGCACATTTTTGGTCAACGATAGTTGACCCATGACATTTTGAATAGTCTGTATGCATTTTGAACGTAATTTCTACTAATTTTGGACCCGATTTCAGCATTTTTTTTGCGCGGTCACCTTGTTTTAAACAGATATTTTAGTTTCCTTCCGTTCATTTGGTAAATATGGTACTTATTGCTTGTCTTGTTTTGTAGGCTTGCAGTTGAGGAAGCAGGTGGAATTTGATCACAGTGACATCATGGAGGAAGAAAATATGATCTCAGGAGCAAGAAGTAAAGATGAAGTGCGAAGAAGTCAAGGTCATTCAAATGGAGGACAAAGTTGCAGCTGAAAACATTACTGTAACAGACAAACAGAAGTTATTGCTGAGCTGCCAGAGCTTCTCAGAAGGGGCAAAATTTCGTCCAGATTTGACATTGCTCAGAGATATTTTGGAGGACTGGTTCACCTGTATTTATTGCTGTAACCAGGGGTTTGAACTAGGGGTTTAGTTAGGTTTTTTGCTGTAGTGAGGACAATCAGAAAGTCTTTATATTGTGCCTCTCTGCACTGTAATACTTTACAATAGGGATTTTAGGAAAACACAGGGTTTTAGCTTAGCATAGTTTAGAAGTAGAAGAAGGAGGTCACCTGTTTGTCTACAGTAAGGTGTGCATGGAATGTCTAGCTTCCTTACTGTATCTGTAAAGCTTGTAAGTTCTTTGTAATTTGATCAATGAAACTAAGAGTCATTCCAACATTGTAAATCATGTATGACTGTTTGTTTCTAATACATAGAATCTAGAGTTCTGCATCTATCTTCTAAGTGTTCTCCTACTCTTCTTTGTGTTTTGAAATATTTTCTTTGAGAGCTTGCAATTTTAAATGTATGTTTGTGAAATTGCTCAGGACTTGCATTTAAGGTTTTTACTGTGGATTTGATCAAATTACTATAGGATTTACATAGTGCATAACAGAACAATTAGATCCTTTGATAGAGTAAATGAGGTGTAGATTAGATCTTTCTAAACTTTTCCCAACCCATTTGAAATATTTAGCTGAAAACGTAGAAATCTAAAGGAAGTTGTCTCAAATTTGAAGGAGCATGCATAACAAAGTAAAAGGGTAGATAGTTTTCATAAGTATATAAAGGGGAAGGCTACAGTAATTTAAGAGAACCATCTGAAATTTGCAACACAGTAACACTTGTATGCAAATGAACAAAATACTTGTTGATATCTATGACCTTTTGCATAATCTTAGTCCAGTAAACCACAAAGAAACTCTGAACTCCATAAGGCCCCTTGAACAATTACAACTTCACATTGCCCAACTGAACATGACCAACTGAACCATTGTAGACTTGGGATTAATTGAATCTTAAGTGATTCTTTCTTATCTTTCAAGTATAGTTTCAGTTTATTTTATGTGAATTTTAACTTATTGTTATGATTGCATCAAAACAATCACCAACAGTTTTCTGGCGCTAGAAGGAGGGCCCTCCTGAGTTAGAGTTTATTTCAAACTAGCTAATAATAGTAATAGAGTGACTAGGTCTAGATCTAGTTCAGGAGATATATTTGTGCAACTTCCTGATATAAGGCAAAGTAGAAACCCTTTAATTTGGAATCCAAAAATATCACAAGCAGGAAGTTCATCTGGAACACCTCCTAGGTCACCTTTTAACATCCGTAGTATTGTGAGTCCTGACAGATCACTGTTCAGATCTTTAAATCTTGGTTCAGGCGCTCCTGGAGGTCTCAATCCTCCTGTAAATCCTAATCCACCAATCAATCCAGGTATTCCTACATGTTCAGGTCAAGCTCAAACATCTGCAATGGCTTCTTTCAATGTCAATTCTCCCATATTCTTCAACGACTATAATGAGATGCCCAAAAACCTGGAGAAGATATGTCCCAAATACTAGTTGCATCAGGACCCAGAAGATCATATTAGAATATTTAAGGAAGCATGTTTTAGGGCTATGTTAGAACATGAGGATGTGGTGTGTAGATTGTTTCCCTACACCTTTAATGAACAAGCCTCTAGCTGGTATGTAAACTTACCCAATGGTTACATCTCTTCCTGGTCACTCATGGAAGAGGCATTTCTGTCAAGATTTAGGGGACCCATTGACCCTAGCGCTTTGTATCATAAATTGGCTACTATAAAACGAGGTGAGGGAGAGCTGATTGATAATTTCAATGACAGATTTCAAAAGGCCTATTCTAGGCTGGTAGCTCCTTATACCGTAGATGATGGTCCCTTATTGGCTATGTACTATGTAGCCCTAGATCCTCTAACTGCCATGTTTGTCAAAAGAAAACCTGCCATAGATTCAATATCCAAAGCCTATAAAGAGGTAGCCTCAGTAAACCAAGAGATGAGGCATACAACTTATAGCCCATTTGTTAATGGAGGAAATTTTGGGGTGCAGAATCAGGCACAACCATGGAATGGAGCCCCTATGCAGCACACTCCACTATTAAATCCGGTTCCTTCTTACACACCTGTGTATAGTCCTACCCCAATCCAAGCTATAACTCCTTACACAGGTAGCACTTCCAATAACAGTCAAAATAATGGTCAGCCTTTCTTCCAACCTCCTAGGGATACAACTGTGGCAAAAGCACAGGAGGATAGGGAAGAAATCAAAGAGATCACTGCACATTTGAAAAGGTTAACCACTGAAGTGACACAACTAAGAAATGGAAACCTCTATGGAAGAGGCAACCAAAACTGCAATCAACATCAAAATTACAACCAAGGTCAAAATCAGCAGTACAACCAAAACCAAAACTATAATCAGCATCAAGGCCCCAACCAAGGGTAACCAATGCAAAATAGAGGGCCAGTGATAGATAATAGGACCTGGGGCAATAATAACAGAAATCAGAATCAACCTAGGCCACCCAAGACATGGAACACTGGGCCCAACAACGGTACTCTACAAATGGCTAGTACAGCACCCAAAAATTGGTGTAGATTTCACAATACCAATTCCCATGCTAAGCATGACTGTCCACAATTCCACTTAGCAACCAGCATTTTTAATATAGATGTGTAGCCCCCTACCTCTAAAATTCTCATTCCCAAGGGTAATGAGGTAGTACCCTCAGGATATGACACAGCATTAGTCTTAGAAATGTTTACCTTTGCAACTGCAGAAGAGAAAGAGGATGAATTGCTAGAAGATGAACCATACTGTTGTGAAAGTCTTTATCCTGAATCAGCCTTTGTGTTAAATACTTTTCATTTTCCCTTTGAATCTGAAAATGAGATATTAACTAAAACAGAAGAGGTGCAGGCCTTTCAACAGATAAATAAAAGCCACACCTACAATTTGAGGAACAACCCTAGGCCAGGAGGATCTTTTACCACTTCCGTTCCTCTGAATAACTTCAGCACACCCCCAGATCAGAGTGCTAGCAACAATCCTACCATACTTAAAGCTAATCAGCACACAAATAATGGAACAACAATGCAAGAGGATCAAACAAGTAAAACTAAAGCAATAGAGACAACAAGATTAATGAGTTACTTGTCAGAAGAAATAAAGAAAATTAAGGTCAGTATACCTCTAAATGAATTATTGAAGACCCTAGGGATCAGAAATGCTTTTATAAAATCTCTGGATACATCCATGACAAACGAGGTGTCTGCTGATATAACTGTTCCTAATAGAGGTTCACTGCCTAAAGAGAGGAATAGGAAAGTTGAGCAGCCTTCCAATACAAATGTAGTAATACATGCGGATAAGAGGGATACTCCCCCTTTCTTGTTAACTATTAGATTGTGTGGGAAGAATATACACAATTGCATGGTAGATTCTAGTGCCTTAGCCAACGTAATGCCCTTAGGAATATGTAAAACCCTCAGGCTGACTCCCACCAAATCTGCCAAGGTTGTCACACAATTAGATAAGACTGAGGTTAGCGTGATAGGAGAACTCATGAACATTCAAATGCAATTAGCTTCAGACCCTAGGGTAAGCCAAATCATTGACATTCAAGTAGTGGATATACCCATAAATTATGGAATGTTGCTAAGTAGGGATTGGTCCAAGACATTAAACAGATATATGGCCACTGACTTTTCACATATGTGGCTACCTTGGAGAGGTGTCCCAAACTAGATCAGAATAGAGGCAGAGCCCAGAATGAAACATATGATAACAGAGTATAACCAAACTAATGAAATATTATATGCTGCTGTTGAACTAGGCATTTATAGAATTACTAACAATGGGGTGCAGATTAAAGAGATCATGATGTTAAACATTAGAAGAAAATGTGTCAGCAATAGGATAGCATTATTCATTGAGTCCGATGGAAATTCTTTAGATGAAGAAAGCAATGCAATAGACAAATTTGGTCATGCCATTAGACAAGAGGTGGAAGAATGCGTTAAGCACAATCTGCCGGTCCAATGTAAATTGTATAAAAATAGGTGTAGAGTCCATGATAGGCAACATTCTGAGGAGAGCTATGAAATATGCAAAGACATCATTGAATATGAATACAAAAAATGCATAGGGAGGGTAGAGTTGCAAGAGGAAAATGAGAATCCTGATCCAACACCGAAATATGCTCAGGATGATATAGATGCCTTGATTCCAGATTTAGGAAAAGAAATGAAGGACAAGGGAAGTTGTCTTTCTAAGTTGCAAACTAAAAACACACATATGCAAGTTAACCAAATAGAAAAACCCATGAATAAATAGGATAACACCCCACAGGCAATAAAAGAAACAATACATGCTAAGATAAAAGGTCAGAAAAGTAAAGATGGCATGTGGACATTAAAATGTGACGGGTCCAAATCAAAACAGGGTGCAAGTGCAGGTGTTGAACTCATAGATCCTCAAGGTAAATCATATCTGGTAGCATATAGATTACAATTTTCCTGTACTAACAATATTGCTGAATATGAGGCCCTAATTTTAGGACTTGTCATGGCCATCAAGAAAAGGGTGAAAATAATTAGAGTATTTTCAGACTCTGAATTAGTAGTCAGACAAGTGAGGAAACTATATGCCTGCAATTACAAGAAAATGATTAGTTACAGACATAGAGTATGGGGTTTAATAGATTCGTTTGATGCTTTTAACATAGAGCACATCCCCAGAGAGCTAAACCACAAGCTGGATGCACTAGTAGTTGCTGCTAGTACATTAGAAACATTGGCACTGTCAGGATTGAAATGATTTGTTGTTGAGCTATTTAACGTGCCCAGTATACCAGACAACGTTACACACTTTCAGGTATTTGGAGGGGACCAACAAATTATTGATTTTCTGACTGGTAATGAGGCATTTGAGGCTCAAATCATTGATGAACAAGAAAGGCCTGAAGTAACATGGGACGAAGAAGATATAATCAACTTGAAGAGCAACTTCTTACCCAAAGGAGTAACTGAATTAGAACATATCTTTGACTTTGATGGAGTAATGAAATAGAAGGACTTGCCCAAAATAGAAGGGGGTAAGTGTGATTTACATAACTTAGGGACAGAGCAAAATCCACAAAATGTACTAATTGGGAAAGCTTGCTCTGAGAAAATTAGAAAAGAGGTTTTAGACGTTCTGAATGTCATAGCATGGATGTATGAAGATTTGAAAATATTTGATGAGTCCATCATAACTCACGTAATACCTTTGAGAAAAGAGGTTAAACCATTTAGGCAGAAACAGAGGCCTGTAAATGCCATTCTGGAGCCTTTAATCTTTGAGGAAGTTAAAAAATTACTGTCTGCTGGAATAATTTTCCCAGTCAGACATTCTGTCTGGGTAGCTAACTTAGTGCCAGTAAGGAAGAAAAATAGAGACATCGGGTTATGTGTAGACTTTAGAAATTTAAACAAAGCATCTGAAAAGGATAATTATCCTCTGCCCCCAATAGATGAAGTGCTGCAAGCAATAAATGGCGCAAAGATGATGTCTTTTTTAGATAGTTTTTCAAGTTATAACTAGGTCTTAATTGATAGAGAAGATAGACTAAAAACCACCTTCACTTGTAAATGGGGAAATTATGCATATAGAAGAATGCCTTTTGGTCTGATCAATGCAGGTGCTACTTTTCAAAGAGCCATGGACATTGCATTCCGTGGATTATCAGGTAAGTGCATTGTTGTGTATATGGATGATTTAACTGTGTATTCCAAGGATGCATCCACTCACGCTGAAGATCTCAAGAAAATACTCAAGCAATGTGAAAGGTATGGGATTTCCCTTAATCCTAAGAAATGTATATTTGGCGTAACTGAAGGTAAATTATTAGGCCATGTCATTTCTGAAGGTGGAATTTCAATTGATCCGGATAGAATAGAATCCATAAAAAATTTGCAAATACCAAATAGTAGGAAAGAGTTGAAATCATTTTTTGGCAAAATTAACTTTGTTCGGAAGTTTATAATAGGTTTTGCAGAGATCATGCAGCCATTAAATGCCATGTTGAAGAAGGATGCACAGATGGAATGGATGCCAGTGGCCAGAGCCACATTTGAAGATATCAAGGCGGTAATTTCTGATGCCCCTATATTAGCAAGTCCAGACTACACAAGCCCATTTTACATCTACTCCTTTGCATCTTCTCATTCAGTTGCGGCTGCCTTGACACAGAAAGGTGAAAATAATGAAGAGAGGCCCATAGCATTTATGAGCGCGCCTCTGAAGGATGCATAGCTGAGGTATCTAGACATCGAGAGGTAGGCTTTTGCATTAGTAAAGGCTGTGAAAAAATTTAGACACTACATTCTACGCAGCCAAATCAAAGCCATAGTGCTAGACACAGCAGTAAAAATGTTGCTGATGCAGAATGAGCCTGGAGAAAAAAGAGCCAAGTGGATCACCACGCTGCAAGAGTTCGACATGGAAATCATTCCCATGAAGCTGGTCAGAGGGCAGGTGTTGGTGCAGACAATAGCAAATATGGATCCAGATCTGATAAAGCAGCAATATATATTGAATTCCCAGAGCACGTCAGGCTGGTACGATGATTTAAACACCTTCTTGATAGCTGGAAAGTACCCAAATAGGATGAAAGCTTCTTAGAGGAGATCTTTAAGGATTAAAGCACAAAAATATATGGTGCAAGGAGGTCTTCTATTCAGGAAGAACCATGATAGAATTTATCTGAGATGCATAAACAGAGCTGAAGCTGATAAAGTGTTGACAGAACTACATGACAAGTACGGAACCAGCCATGGTTCCCATCTAGCTATGACACACAAAATACTGAGGGTGGGCTATTACTAGCCCACGATGTTCAAAGACACTAAGAGTTACATCAGAAGTTGCCACATCTGTCAGACTGCAGCAGACAAAGGGAGAAATCAGGCCAATCCACTACAACCTGTGATTGAATCAAGACCATTTGCACAGTGGGGCTTGGATTTTATTGGAGTCATCAATCCCCCATCTTCTGCAGGACACAAATTCATACTGACAGTAACAGACTATTGTACAAGGTGGACTGAGGCCACCTGTTGCAAATTTTCCACAATTGAGGTAGTTATCAAGTTCCTTGAAGAAAACATCATCACTAGGTATGGAACTCCCTATTCATTGGTATGTGATAATGGCCCTGCTTTCTCTTCTTTAAAGTTTTCTAAATGGGCATTTGAATACGGGATCATTTTAAGGTTTTCTTCGAATTATTACCCTCAAGGTAATGGACTGGTTGAATCAACGAACAAAATTTTATTAGGCATAATCAAGAGGTTAATTGCAAAGAGTCCTAGAGAGTGGAATACCCTGTTAAGATATGCATTATGGGTAGATAGGACCAAGTTTAAAACAGCTTTAGGTAGCACACCTTATCATTTAGTTTATGGGACTGATCCCATATTTCCAGTAAATCTAAGAATACCAACCTGGAAGTTTGCCAATGAGTATCTAGGCTTTGATAACCATAGGGAAGCCAGAATAGTGCAAGTGCTACAACTAGATGAGAAAAGAGGTCAAGCCATCGAGAAGTTTGCCAAACACCAAGCAATTGTTAAGAGGTGGTTTGATAAAAGGGCAAGAGTCAAAATATTTAGGATATCAAACTTAGTGTTGTGCTGGGACAAAGCACATGAAAAGAAGGGAAGACATGGAAAATTTGATAAACTATGGCTGGGTCCATTACAAGTCTTAGAAATAATAGGAGATAACACATTCAGACTTAAGACCTTGACTGGAAAAGATGTGCCATTACTAGTTAATGGCCAACATTTGAAACATTACTTCCAGGCCTAAGGTAAAGGGCAGTCCATTTTAGTGTAAAGTGCTGTAAGTAATGTACAGTTCTGCTTTTGCTGTTTTCTTTTTGGGTTGGCTATTTATACAGTTTGTCTTCTGTTTGTTTCTGTTTTCTATTTCTTTCCATTTGTACAGCCTATTTGTATATTTTTTTCTACTTTTTTGCTTTTTGTATAGCCTATTTGGTTGGTTTGTTGGTTGTCTCCTCAGCAGGGATCTTTGTTTTACTTTAGAGTATTAAGGAGCAAAATTAGCAACCATTCAAAATAGTATAAAATTTAGGATATTCAAGTTAATCATTTGCAATTTACACAACTTGTTACTGTCATGAATGTAGAGAGTTATTTATCTTCTAAAGTTTCATATTCAATAAATGTGATTGAGAATTTGAAGCAAGTTTCTCACGATGACACATCTAAAATCCTTGGGTTTGTTGAGCTTACCAGTGTATATATTAGGTGAAAAATCAGAGGTTACCTTTGCTACCATTACAATTCTCAGCTTAATTTCAGCAAGTGTCCACTCCTTGCCTCATGAAGTTACAAATTGATATATCTTGTGAAATCTTTCAAAATTAGAAAATAAAAAAATAATAAAAATAAATAAAGCAGATTATACTGAAAATTTAGATTAAGCCATCTAAGTAACTCGACCGGGGCTATAGACGCTCATTGGCAGTGGGGCTCTACTTGGGAGAATTGTAACGATAACCTTGCCGGGGCTATGGGTGCTCGCTGGCAGCAAGGCTCTATCCGGTTGGCTATGAGGGAATATACTCACCTACGTAGGCTAATGTCAGTCACTGGTTTGTTCAACTGATCTTCAAAATGAGGATAATTAATCACATACACACAATTAAACTGAAAATGGAAACTCATGCACCCTTATTGAATACCTTAAGTCTCAAGCTGAATAGTAATTTGCAGGAAGGATAGTCAGAAGTTATGAGTTTATTTCACCTAGTTTTCTTGAACACTCTAAATTTAATTGTTTTTGTTTGGTTGCTAGTTGTTGTGATGTTCACAACAAGCCCCATTTTTCTCCTTAACAAAATGAGGACCCCTGTTGTTGCTTTGCTTTTTCGCTTCTACTTGTGTTGTTCTGTTTGGTGGTAAGGGAAAAGGGGAGTCAGATTTGCAAACCTTGTTAAAAATATAGAAAATTGCATTTTCAGTACCATTGCATGCTGTGGTTGGATTCCTTGTGAAAAATGAGCCAGGGTTGCCTTTTGAACTGTCTCAAAATTTATCATATTTTGCAAGTTATGATCAATCTGGTAAAAATGCACTATCAGGTTTTACATGATAAACAGTCAGTTGTTTGCCTTTTGTTGTTGTTGTTGGCATTCGTTTAAAATTTTGAAATATTCATACTTAGTGGTTCCAGGTCATGGGCAATTTTTTCCGGGTTCCACTCTGTATCTCACATTTGTCTGTTTTGCAGAAAAGTGCATCGGCATGCTTTGATCTCCATTATTTATTCATTGGCAATGTTTTTAAGGTTCGAACCTGTGCGTTGAACCATCCGATTGAACCTTTCTTTCAATGGTTCAATGGTTTGGGGTTCACGTGGTTCGATGTATTCCAAAAAAAAAATTCTAAGGGGCGGACTGTTGTTTTATTTAACTGTTGAACCGCCGCGTTGAACCATCCGATTGAACCTTTTCTCAAAGGTTCAATGGTTCAAGGTTCGCGAGGTTCATTTTCTTCCTAACAGTCGAGTCACGCAGTTGCCTTGCATAGCAGATGTATCGTTGAACCGCCGCATTGAACCTTTCGCTCGAACTCTTTGGCGGGGTTCAATGGTTCAAGTTCAATACTTTGGTGATAGGTGGGAAAGATGGGAGGATGGTGAAGAGGCCATCGGCCTAACAAAAGTGATCGGTGGAGTTTTTGAAATGTTCTGCCGAAGTGAAGTCTCTCGCCGATGGTATGTCATCGGCATAACATGAACCGTTGGTCGAGTGTGAGATGTCTTCGCCGATGGCAATTATCACGCCGATAGTGGTGGCATCAATGTAACAAAAGTGATCGGCGGAGGAGATTTGTGAGTCACCGATGGGCGATCTCACGCCAATAAATGGAAAGGGGCTTAACTGAATGAAAACAAATGGCTATCGGCGAAACTTTCGCTGATATAAGGTATCAGTATAACGAAAGGCATCGGCAGAGAAGATTTGGAGTTCACCGATAAGAAAGAAATACAAGCCGCTAGGGCTATATCGATGGAGCTCTCACCGATGAAAGGAAACATGAAGGAAATAATGAAACAAAAAAGGCCATCGGCCAAAAAATGATGATTGGCCAAGGGATTTTTGGACTCGCCGATGGCGATTGTCATGCCGATGGGCGGGAAATGCAAAGCGATAGGAATTTTAAACAATTTTTAGCGCCCGTGGCACATTTTCTGTCAGCGATAATTGACCCGTGACATTTTGAATGCAGTTTCTGCTAATTTTGGACCTGATTTCACCATTTTTTTTGCGCAGTACCTTGTTTTAAACAGATATTTTAGTTTCCTACCGTTTATTTGGTAAATATGGTACTTATTGCTTGTCTTGTTTTGCAGGCTTGCAATTGAGGAAGTAGCTGGAATTTGATCACAGTGACATCATGGAGGAAGAAAATCTGATCTCAGGAGCAAGAAGTAAAGATGAAGTGCGAAGAAGTCAAGGTCATTCAAATGGAGGACAAAGTTACAGCTGAAAACATTATTGCAACAGACAAACAGAAGTTATTGCTGAGCTGCCAAAGCTTCTCAGAAGGGGCAAAATTTTGCCGAGATTTGACACTGCTCAGAGATATTTTGGAGGACTGGTTCACCTATATTTATTGTTGTAACTAGGGGTTTGAACTAGGGGTTTAGTTAGGTTTTTTGCTGTAGTGAGGACAATCAGAAAGTCTTTATATTGTGCCTCTCTGCACTGTAATACTTTACAACAGGGATTTTAGGAAAACACAGGGGTTTTAGCTTAGCATAGTTTAGAAGTAGAAGAAGGAGGTCGCCTGTTTGTCTGCAGTAAGGTGTATGTGGAATGTCTGGCTTCCTTACTGTATCTGTAAAGCTTGTAAGTTCTCTGTAATTTGATCAATGAAACTAAAG
This sequence comes from Cunninghamia lanceolata, assembly GCA_027924645.1. Classification (NCBI taxonomy): domain Eukaryota; kingdom Viridiplantae; phylum Streptophyta; class Pinopsida; order Cupressales; family Cupressaceae; genus Cunninghamia; species Cunninghamia lanceolata. Next base: position 4,636,271 of record BSBN01000892.1, read on the forward strand.
TCATTCCAACATTGTAAATCATGTATGACTATTTGTTTCTAATACATAGAATCTAGAGTTCTGCATCTATCTTCTGAGTGTTCTCCTGCTCTTCTTTGTGTTTTGAAATATTTTCTTTGAGAGCTTGCAATTTAAAATGTATGTTTGTGAAATGCTTAGGACTTGCATTTAAGGTTTTTACTGTGGATTTGATCAAATTAGTATAGGATTTACATAATGCATAACAAAACAATTAGATCCTTTGATAGAGTAAATGAGGTGTAGATTAGATCTTTCTAAACTTTTCCCAATCCATCTAAAATATTTAGCTGAAAACGTAGAAATCTAAAGGAAGTTGTCTCAAATTTGAAGGAGCATGCATAACAGAGTAAAAGGGTAGACAGTTTTCATAAGTATATAAAGGGGAAGGCTGCAGTAATTCAAGAGAACCATCTGAAATTTGTAGCACAGTAACACTTGTATGCAAATGAACAAAATACTTGTTGATATCTATGACCTTTTGCATAATCTTAGTCCAGTAAACCACAAAGAAACTCTGAACTCCATAAGGCCCCTTGAACAATTACAACTTCACATTGCCCAACTGAACTTGACCAACTGAACCATTGTAGACTTGGGATTAATTGAATCTTAAGTGATTCTTTCTTATCTTTCAAGTATAGTTTCAGTTCATTTTATGTGAATTTTAACTTATTGTTATGATTGCATCAAAACAATCACCAACACAAAGGTTTCTTCAAAATCAATTCCTTCTATTTGAGAGTAACCCTTGCAAACCAATCTGGCTTTATTTCTGATTACTTCACCAACTTCATTCAGTTTGTTCCGGAAGACCCATTTTGTTCCAATCACATTCTTGTTTCTAGGTCTAGGAACAATATCCCAAGTGTGATTTTTCTCTATTTACACTAGCTCTTCCTCCATTTCTTTAGTCCAGTTTTCATCATTACAAACTTCATTCATTGTCTTAGGTTCAATCTTTGAAATCAAACAATACTCTTCTGAATCTTGAGCAATTCTTCTTCAAGATTGTACTCCTTTGCTTTTATCACCTATGATCTGATCTTCATAGTGGTTCAGTCTTACATACTTGGGAACTTTGGGAAATTCTTGCACTTATGGTTCTTGATCAAGCTCATTGAAATTTATTTCTTCTTCCTGGTTTGCTGGATTAGTTTGAATCTAGATAATAGATGAGGCTTGTGTTAGATCTAGGGCACACAACTGAGAGGTGGGGTGAATCAGTTGTACAAAAACTTGCTTCTACTTGAAACACTTGATTCTTCTTTATTAGTTAACAACATATCAATTAACCATTCATGAAAGCAGAAAGCATAAACATCAGAGCAGATAAACATCAACACATTAGACACCAAGATTTTTGATGTGGAAAACTCAGTTAAGGGAAAAACCATGGGCTGATTGACCCAAGGATTATTCTCTGTTAGAAGAATAAGATAAAATGAATGGCACATGCCAATTAGGGCTCACTGCCCGAGCACATTGCTCACAAGGAGGCACACTGCCTACAAAGAGACACACTGTCTACAAGATCATAAGGATCACAACCTTGAACTGGAGAATGACATCTTCACCATGTGAGGATTAGTTCCATTTAAGCTTGAAACACTTTTGCTCTGCCTTTCACTCTTTCACTATACCACACTCATCTGCTTAACACCAAACTTTGAAATGAACTCACAAACCTTTATTTATACAAGACATCAGCTTAGGAACAATCATCTAAGTCGGCAATCAACCATAAGAACATTCGCAGGATGAATAACACATCCGGTCGGCCACCACAAGAACATTTGCAAGATGAACAACTCATCTGGTCAGCTAGTCTTAACAAGAACTTCATCTGGAAGAGTATCTTTGATTCCGGGCTCTACCACCAATGTGGATCAACAACACAACCTAAACAATATCTAAGAACCTTCACAAGCCTGCCTAAATGACCAGGTACATCCGCATTTCCTCTACTTACTAGAATCTCTTCTCTTCCTCATTTGGAACTTCAAGAACACATTCTATCACCACTGTCATACTGCCAGAGGTGCTTCCAGACCTCCAAACCACATACCAATTGAGATGACACATTACAAGGACCTCCCAAACACTCCTTCCAATCTGTAGAGTCTGACAATGCACCTTCGGATCTCACCGAACCTTTTTGTAACACCCTGTCACTCTGGAGAATCTCCCAGAACCGGTTCTACTTGATCGATCACAACTTCTTCACATCTTCATGTGGACCTCTAAAATCTTAATTGGATCATCTAAAGACTCATATCTACAAACCCTTTAATCTGTAACCTCTGAATCTCAACCTATTGAGTACTTTTTCCTTCTTCTCATCACCATTCTTCACTGTTCCTGATTGAGACTAATTTTCTCAATATCCTCAGCACACAGCTCATCCAATCCTTCTTGTCAATGCAATATGAGTATGTTGACATCAATGACAACATTAGTTCACCTCATACTTGCAACAATCTCCCCCTTTGTCATTGATGGCAACATATGATGTGAAAAACCATCAAGACAAGAACTTCTCCTTTCTGTCATAGCTCCCCCTATCAACAACAACTCTTCACATGTCTTCTATTCCTTTACTACTCCCCCTTTGATCATCAACCACTTGTTTTTCACATGTCTTCTCTCCCCCTTTGACATCAATGGCAAAGGGCTCATACTTGCAATTCTAACACATCAGAATTATACCAGCTGCTCCCCCTTAGTAGCAGCTCCCCATCATCAATCCAGATCACCAGATATGACTGTGATATCCATCGGACTGATGCACATCAGTGCATCCTAGTTCATCACTAGAGGGCCATGATCCCTAACTTCTCCCGGAGATACTCAAAAGAGTCCTTGGGAAGAGGTTTTGTAAAGATGTCTGTATTCTAATCCTTGGAGGGTACATACTCCAATCTGACTTCTTCCTTGTTCACTTGTTCTCTCAAAAAGTGAAACTTGATAGATATGTACTTAGTCTTAGAATGCAATACCGGATTCTTAGAAATATTAATTGTACTTGAATTATCACAGAAAATTGTGATAGGCTCCTCATATTCAACTTTAATGTCTCTTAGCATCTGCTTCATCCATAAGATTTTAGTGCAACTACTTGCTGCTGCAATGTATTCTACTTTAGTCATAGACAGAGATATTGCATCTTGTTTCTTGCTTAGCCAACAAACCAATCTCTTTCCCAAAAAGAATGCTCCACCACTAGTGCTCTTCCGGTCATCCACATCTCCTACCCAATCTGCATCTGTGTAAGCATGAAGAGATAAATCATGATCTCTAGGATACCACAAACCATACTCCACTGTCCCTTTTAGATATCTAAAAATTCTCTTGATTGCCATAACATGAGATTCTCTAGGATCAGCCTAAAATCTTGCCACAAGACCAACAACCTGCATTATATCTGGTCTAGTCTGAGTGAGATACAACAATCCACCAATCATTGATCTACTCTTTGTCTGATCTGCCTTCGGAGAGTCATCATCTTTGCTCAACTTACATCTGGTTGCCATAGGAGTGTTCATTGGCTTTGAATCTTCCATACCGAATTTCCTCAACAATTCTTTCACATATTTGGTTTGAGAAATGAAGATCCCTTTCTTTGTTTGAGTAATTTGTAGACCCAAGAAGAAATTCATTTCACCAAGCATAGACATTTCAAACTCACTTTTCATCTAATTTGCAAAAGTTTTGCACATACTATCTCTTCCTCCAAAAATGATATCATCCACAAACACTTCAACAATCAAAATATTTTCATGATCAATTTTGAAATATAAGTTATTGGCAGTAGTACCTTTGTTGAATCCAATCTGCACAAGATGCTTATCCAACCTTTCATACCATGCTCTTGGGGCTTGTTTCAATCCATACAATGCTTTCTTCAACTTGCAGACCATATCATCATTATCAGACAATTGAAATCCATCTGGTTGTTCAATGTAAACTTCTTCTTCCAGATCACCATTTAGGAAGGTAGACTTGACATCCATCTAATATACCTTGAAGTCTTTGAAGGCAGTAAATGCAAGAAATAATCTGACTGCTTCAATTCTTGCCACCAGAGAAAAGGTCTCTTCAAAATCAATTCCTTCTATTTGAGAGTAGCCTTTGCAGACCAATCTAGCTTTGTTTCTGATTACTTCACCAACTTCATTTAGTTTGTTCCAGAAGACCCATTTGGTTCCAATCACATTCTTGTCTCTAGGTCTGGGAACAAGATCCCAAGTATGATTTTTCTCAATTTGCATCAATTCTTCCTTCATTGCTTTGGTCTAGTTTTCATCATTGCAAGCTTCATTAACTATCTTAGGTTCAATCTTTGAAATTAGACAGTATTCATTTGAATCTTGAGCAATTCTTCTCCTTGTTTGTACCCCTTTACTTTTGTCAGCTATGATCTGATCTTCAGAGTGATTTAGAGTTACATACCTTGGAACTTTGGGAGTTTCTTGCACTACTAATTCTTGATCAGGCTCATTCAGACAAACTTCTTCTTCCTAATTTACCGGATCAGTCTAGATCTAAATTTCAGAGGTGGATGGAGCTCCTTGCACCAGAGGATCATTCTGATCATCTTCATCACATTCATAGAATCTTAAGGGCTTCTCCATTCCTTCATCAACCTTCACATTTGTACTTTCTATCATCTTTCTCAATCTCTTATTGTAACACTGGTATGCTTTGCTTTGAGTGGAGTAACCTAAGAAAATTCCTTCATCACTTCTAGCATCAAACTTTCCTAAATCTTCATCTCTTTTGATATAACATTTGCTACCAAATACTCTGAAGTATCTCACAGTAGGAGTTACACCAAACCAAAGTTCATAAGGAGTCTTACCAGTGTTGCTTCTAATTTGAACTCGGTTAAGAGTGTAGACTGCAGTGCTGACAGCTTCTCTCCAAAACATCTGAGGAACATTTGCTTCCATCATCATTGTCCTGGAAGCTTCTTGGATGGTCTGGTTCTTTCTCTCAACTACTCCATTCTACTATGGAGTCCTAGGAGTAGACAGCTGTCTCTTTATGCCATGCTTCTCACAAAAGTCTATAAATTCACCAGATGTGAATTCACCACCTCTATCAGACCTTAGACACTTCAGTTTCAATTTGGTTTGATTCTCTACCATAGCTTTGAAGATTTTGAACTTCTCAAGGGCTTCTGATTTCTATTTTAGGAAGGTAACCCACATCATCCGGGAATGGTCATCAATTAGCAACATAAAATATCTATCACCTTGCATACTCTTGATTCTTGTCAGACCACAGAGATCAGTATGTACTAATTCCAACAATCTAGTAGTGGACTGATCCTTGCTTTTGAAAGAGACTCTACTCTGTTTGCCTAGCTAACATTCTTTGCATAAACTATTTGTAGGTTTCACCAATTTAAGAAGATCTCTTATAGCCTGAGTATTGCTTATCTTAATGATGTTATCAAAATTCACATGGCACATCCTTCTATGCCATAACCAACTCTGATCAACTTGAACAAATAGACAACTTTTATTAGAACCAACTAGATGGAAGATATTACCTTTTGTTTGAGTACCGGATGCAATTTCAGTTCTGGAGCTTGTAAAGATTCTACATCTTCCATTCTTGAATCGGAGATCATAGCCTTTGTCCACTAACTGACCAACACTAAGAAGATTGTGCTTCAATCCTTCAACATATAGTACATTACCGGTTTTGCTCTTTCCATAAAAAAAAATAGTTCCCCTACCTCTGATTCTACCAGCAGAATTGTCACCAAACTTTACCATTCCTCCTTCATACTTTTCCAAATCTAAGAACTTGTTCTTGTCACCAGTCATATGGTGAGAGCATCCACTGTCAATAACCCAATCATCCTTTTCTTCAATTTAGGTATCCAAAGCTCTTTCTACAACCTTATGATTGACAGATTCAGAGGATATTGAATCTTCTTCCTTGATGGCAATAAACACCCATTCATTTCTAGATTTGCTTCCTATTTCTAATTCATCATCTATTACTCCTTCATTATCATCTTCTTCATGAACATAATAGTAGTTCTTTTGAAACCTTTGTCTGTTAGCATTTGATCTTGTAGATCTTTCCGGACATCTTGAAGCAAAATGACCAATCTTATTGCAATCGAAGCACTTAAAGGGTAATTTTCCTTCATACTTACTGGATCCTCTTGGCAGTCTTTTTGCAATGAGGGCTTCAAGTTGAGCTGTTTCTACTTCTTCCTCTTCCATGTCTCTTCTTGCTTGATCATACCATGACATCTTCCTTGAAGAGTTTTCTCCCGGATCAAATCTCTGTTTGCCTTTCACATAGGCACTGGCTTTGAAAGCAGATTCAGTCTTGGGGGGATCATCTCCAAACTCGGTCATTTCAAATGTAGCTAGTTTGCTAGCCAATTGTTCTCTTGTGATAGTTGTGTGGGCTCTAAATTCATCAATGGCAGCAACCTTGATTTTGTAGGTAGCAGGAAGAGATCTGAGAATTTTGCAAACAATCTCATTTTCATCCAGAGTCCCACCAGTATTTCTAATTCCACATACCAGCTCATTCACTCTTCGCATAAAGGTAGTGATATTTTCATCATCTCTCATCTTCAATCTTTCAAATTTCCCTTTCAGACATTGCAACCTTGCACTCTTGAGAAACTCATCTTCTTCATACAGAAGTTCCAATTTAGTCCAGATCTCATATGTAGTTGGTAGGTCAATAACATTTGAGAGATCTGAGTCATTAAATGCGCTTAGAAGAGCTTCCTTGGTCCGCAAATTGTTTTCAGCATTTGTGATTTCATTCAGAGTTGTCGGACCACCCTGTGGAGGTACATATGGTTTTGAGACCATGGCCAAGTATGTTTTTCCCATACACTCCAAGTGACATTTCATGCGACCTTTCCAGAGAGTGAGGTTGGTTCCATCAAACTTTAGACTATCCTTCTTGTATGACGACATCCTGGATCTCCTCAAGTGGTTAAGCTGCTTTCAGAGGAACTTGGCTCTGATACCAATTGTTAGATCTAGGGAACACAACTGAGAGGGGGGGTGAATCAGTTGTACAAAAACTTGCTTCTACTTGAAACACTTGATTCTTCTTTATTAGTTAACAGCATATCAATTAACCATTCATGAAAGCAGAAAGCATAAACATTGGAGCAAATAAACATAAACACATTAGACACCAAGATTTTTGACATGGAAAACCTGGTTAAGGGAAAAACCACGGGGTGATTAACCCAAGGATTATTCTCTGTTAGAAGAATAAGATAAAATGAATGGCACATGCCAATTAGGGCTCACTGCTTGAGCACACTGCTCACAAGGAGGCACACTGCCTACAAAGAGACACACTGTCTACAAGATCATAAGGATCACAACCTTGAACTGGAGAATGACATCTTCACCATGTCTGGATCAGTTCCATTTAAGCCCGAAACTCTTTTGCTCTACCTTTCACTCTTTCACTATACCACACTCATCTGCTTAACACCACACTTTGAAATGAACTCACAAACCTTTATTTATACAAGACATTGGCTTAGGAACAATCATCTAAGTCAGCAATCAACCATAAGAACATTCGCAGGATGAATAACACATCCAGTCGGCCACCACAAGAAGATTTACAAGATGAACAACTCATCTGGTTGGCTAGTCTAAACAAGAACTTCATCCGAAAGAGTATCTTCAATTCCGGGCTCTACCACCAATGTGGATCAACAACACAACCTCAACACGATCCAAGAACCTTCACAAGCCTGCCTGAATGACCAGGTATATCTGCATTTCCTCTACTCACTAGAATCTCTTCCCTTCCTCATCTGAAACTTCAAGAACACATTCTATCGCCACTGTCATACTGCCAGAGGTGCTTCCAGACCTCCAAACCACATACCAGTCGAGATGACACATTACAAGGACCTCCCAAACACTCCTTCCAATCCGCAGAGTCTGACAATGCACCTCCAGATCTCACTGGACCTTTTTGTAACACTCTGTCACTCTGGAGCATCTCCTAGAACCGGTTCTACTTGATCGATCACAACTTCTTCACATCTTCATGCGAACCTCTAAAATCTTAACTGGATCATCTCAAGACTCATATCTACAAACCCTTTAATCAGTATGCTTTAAATCTCAACCTATTGAGTACTTTTTCCTTCTACTCATCACTGTTCTTCACTGTTCCTGATTGAGACTAATTTTCTCAATGTCCTCAGCACACAGCTCATCCAATCCTTCTTGTCAATGCAATATGAGTATGTTGACATCAATGACAATACTAGTTCACCTCATACTTGCAACAGCTTGGGCTCCTTGAGTCAAAACACCATTCTGATTATCTTCATCAAATTCATAAAACCTTGAGGGTTTCTCAATTCCCTCATCAACTTTCACATTTGTACTTTCTATCATCTTTCTCATTCTTTTGTTATAACACCGGTATGCTTTGCTTTGAGTAGAGTAACCCAAGAATATTCCTTCATCACTTCTAGCATCAAACTTTCCTAGATCTTCATCTCTTTTAGTGTAACATTTGCTACCAAAAACTCTGAAATACCTCATAGTAGGAGTGATGCCAAACCAAAGTTCATAAGGAGTCTTACCGGTATTGCTTCTGATTTGAACTCGATTGAGAATATAGATTGCAGTGCTGACAGCTTCTCTCCAATAGATGTGAGGAACATTTGCTTCCATCATCATGGTCCTAAAAGCTTCCTGGATGGTCTAGTTCTTTCTCTCCACTACTCCATTTTGCTGTGGAGTCCTAGGAGCAGACAACTGTCTCTTTATTCCATGTTTCTCACAGAACTCTAAGAATTCATTGTATGTGAATTCTCCACCTCTATCAGACCTCAGACATTTCAATTTTAATCCGGTTTCATTCTTTACCATAGCCTTGAATATTTTGAATTTCTCAAAAGCTTCTGATTTCTCTTTCAGAATAGTTACCCACATTATCTAGGAATAGTCATTGATTAATAACATGAAGTATCTGTCACCTTGCATACTCCTAATTCTTTCCGGACCACAAAGATCAATATGAACTAAGTCCAATAATTCGATAGAAGATAGTTCCTTATTCTTGAATGTGACTCTGCTCAGCTTACCTAGCTGACATTCTTTGTACAAGCTATTAGTAGGTTTCATCAATTTTGGAAGATCTCTTATAGCCTAAGTATTGCTTGTCTTGATGATATTATCAAAATTCACATGACACATTCTCCTATGCCATAACCAACTCTCATCAACTTGATCAAATAAACAACTTTTACCAATACCAACCGAGTGGAAGATGTTACCTTTAGTTTGGGTATCGGATGCAATCTCTATTCCAGAGATTTCAAAGATCTTGCATTTTCCATCTTTGAACCAGAGATCATAGACTTTGTCCACCAACTGTCCAACACTGAGAAGATTGTGCTTCAGTCCTTCAACATACAGTACATTACCAGTTTTGTTTCTTCCATCAAAAGAAATAGTTCCTCTACCTCTAATTCTACCAGCAGAATTATCACCAAACTTTACTACTCCTCCTTCATACCTTTCCAAATCTACAAACTTATTTTTGTCACCTGCCATATGGTGAGAGCATCCACTATCAATGACCCAATCATCCTTTTCTTCAACTTGGGTAGCTAGAGCTCTTTCTACAACTTTATGATTGACAGATTCAGAGGATATTAGTTCTTCTTCCATGATGGCAATAAACACCCATTCATTTTCAGATTTGTTTCCTGTCTCTGATTCATCATCTGTTACTCCTTCATTGTCATCTTCTTCATGAACATAGTAGCAATTCTTTTGGAACCTTGATCTGTTAGGATTTGGCCTTGAAAACCTATCTGGACATCTTGAGGCAAAATGACCAATCTTATTGCAGTTAAAACACTTAAAAGGCAATTTCCCTTCATACTTACCGGATCCTCTTGGCAGTCTCTTTGCAATAAGGGCTTCAAGTTGAGCAATTTCTACTTCTTCTTCCAGGTCTTTTCTTGCTTTTTCATACCATGATAGTTTCCTTGAAGAGTTCCCTCCCGGATCGAACCTTTGTTTACCTTTTATAGAGGCACTGGCTTTGAATGCAGATTCAGTCTTGGGGGGAGCATATCCAAACTTGGTCATTTCAAATGCAGCCAATTTGCCATCCAATTGATCTCTTGTGATAGTCTTATGGGCTCTGAATTCGTCAATGGAAGCAACCTTGATTTTGTAAGAGGCAGGAAGGGATCTACGAATTTTGCAAACAATCTCATTTTCATCCAAGACTCCACCTGCATTTCTAATTCCACAAACAAGCTCATTTACTCTTGGCATAAAGGTAGTAATATTTTCATCATCTCTCATCTTTAGGTTTTCAAATTTCCCTTTCATACTCTATAACCTTGAACATTTAACATACTGGTCTCCTCCATGCAAAAGTTCTAGTTTTTTCCAAATCTCATAAGCAGTTGGTAGGTCAATAACATTTGAGAGCTCTAAATTAGATAAAGTGCTTAGAAGAGCTTCTATAGTCTACAGATTGTTTTCAGCATCTGTGATTTCATTTGGAGCTTTCAGACCACCCTGTGGAGGTGTATACTATTTTGTAGCCATGGTCAAGTAAACCATTCCCATACATTGCAAGTGACATTTCATCTGACCTTTCCATAGACTAAAATTGGTTCCATGAAACTTTAGACTATCCTTCTTATAGGATGACATCCTGGATCTTCTCAAGTGGTTAAGCTCCTTTTAGAGGAACTTGGCTCTAATACCAATTGTTAGACTTAGGGCACACAACTGAGAGGAGGGGTGAACCAGTTGTGCAAAACTTTCCTTCTATTAAACACTTAATTCCACTTTGCAATTGAGTAGATTAATAATAAATCAATCATGGAAACATAATGTAACAAATCAAGAGCAGAAATACATCAACACATGAGACATCAAGATTTTGACGTGGAAAACCTGGTTAAGAGAAAAACTATGGGGTGATTAACCTAATAATGTATTCTCTATTAGAAGAATAGAAAGAACAAAATGGCACATGCCAATTAGGGCTCACTACCTGAGCACACTACTCACAAGAGGCTCACTACGTACAAGAGATACACTATCTACAAAGAAATAAGTATCACCTACTTGAACTGGAAAATAACATCTTCACCATGCTTGAATTAGTTCCATTAAGCTCAATACTTCTGCTCTGCCTTTCACTCTCCTCCTCGCTACCACACACTCATCTCCATATGAACACTCGTCAAATGACTTCACAGTCCTTTATTTATACAAGACATCAACTTAGGAATGATCATCTAAGTCAGCAAACATCCACAATAACATCCGCAAGATGTATAACTCATCCGGTCGGCCTGTTTTAGGAAGAACACCATCATCCGAAAGTTGTTCTTCAAAAGTGAACTCCAACTTCAATGCAGACCACCAACATGAACTAGAAATGATCCAAAGACCACCACAAGCGCTCCTGAATCACCAAGAACATCGACACTTCATCTGCTTACTCAAATCCTTCTCTCCTTCTTCCAAAATCTCAAGAACACAATCTGTCAACACTGTCACAAAGGAATAGATGCTTGCAGACCTTCAAACCACGAACCAATATAGTTGACACTCCATAAAGACTTCCTCAGAACTCCCTCAAATCTGCAAAACATTATAATGTAATTCTAGATCTCACCAGACCTATCTATTTCACTCTGTCACCACTGAACACCTGCCAGAACCTGTTTAACTTGATCAGCCACAACTTCTTCATATATTCATGCGGACCTCTAAAATCTCTACTGGATCATCTTAAGACACAAATCTACCAACCCTTTAAACTGTATCCTCTGATCCTCACCCTTTCTTGAATTTTTACCTTACTGTCTTCCCTGTTCTTCTCTGTTCTTGATTGAGACTAATTTTCTCAATATCCCTAGCACACAGCTCATCCAATCCTTATCATTAACACAACAAGAGTATGTTAACATCAATGACAACACTGGTTAGGCCCATACTTGCAACACTTTTCTGGTATCTTTGTGCTTGGCATCCTTGGATTTCCTATAGATTTCAAACGTAATGGGTCTTCTGATGCAAATATAACTCTTCTTCTTCTATTACTTTCATTTTACTTTGAATTTCTGAGGTTAAAATGCTTCAACAGCTATGGCTTCTATATACATTCCTATTGAATTTGTTTACATTTATTTCTCTATTATTTCCTCATCCTTGGGCCACCATGACTGGATCTTTGAGAGGGAAATGAAGCAAAAAAAGAAATCCTTTCAGCTCTGCACCATTATGCATTGTCTTCAACAAGGTAAGATTCACTTTAAAGGCTCGAACTTTGAATATATTTCTAGTTGTTTCATAATTTCAATGGTATTCTATGTATTTTGAAATTGGAACCCATGGCCATACTTCTTCATGTCACTGTAGCTGAGCTTACCATTGTTCTCTCCATATTTGGTAATGTCTGGCATATGACATTTTGTGTAGTCTTTACATTTCTTCATGGCTCGAAATCACTATATATTTGTATAAAATGCATTGTATATTGTTCTTTCTTCTCAAAACCCTAAGCGGGTTTGAGCAGAAATTTACTTACCATCTCCTTCTTGTATCTTGCAATTTTACCTTGATTTGGCTGTTGATAAAAATACACTCTTTTATCATTTCTGTGTTGTAAAGGAAAGGTGCTTCAAAACTCTTGAAGGCATGAGATGGATCTCAAATTTGGACTGCATGTTTTGACTTAGCCTGTAGCAATACATTTTTGTGAATATCTTGTAGTTGATGTACAAATTGTCACTCCTTTTGCCTCTGTATGGCCGTGGCTGGTTGTATTTCTAAACATTATCTCTGAGTTTTACACATTTGAAAGGATTTAATTTTGAAACCTGCATATCTTGTTTGGGACCCTCCAAATAGATATTATCTTTCTATGTAAAAATGTATTCCTTTACCATATATAACATTTGTCTCAGGCACATAATCTTCATTTCTATATTTTTCATTTTAAAAGGTTGTGGCCTGTATAGTCTTGAACTTGGAATAAAACCTAGATGGGTATATGCACAAAATGAATTTGGCTTTTACCTTTTCCTATAGCAATGAATTCAAAAGCTCTCACTTCCTTTCTATATCATTCTTTCTCCACTGTGGATGTTGTCTTATTTTGATTTCACATGCTGTATCTGATGTATTCAGTATATTCCAGTTCCATCATTTCAATGGTAGTTACTCTCTTTTTTCACATATCTGATATAGTTACTTTAATACTACTGAGGTATATGGACATTGGGGTTTTTACATTGTTGCCATGATGAAACATATCAAATAACTGTTGTTCTCATTGTGTCTTTGTATCTTCTGAAGATGACATCATTCTATATGCAGATACCTAAGATGATTACTTAACCTGTAACATATACATGTGATGTTGATTGACTTCATTATTTGTAGGCATACATCACATGTAGGATGTCATCTTTCATTGGCTATTTATGATAAAGTGTATTAATCAAAGACATGTTGTTCCATGTTTTGCTATTTCACTTGCCAATGCTATCACTCTATTATGTAGTAGAGATACACTTCTTTTGTTCACCACAAGATAATATGAATAAATCCTGACAAAACATCTCATTGTGAATGCCTTTAATATTGCTTGTTGAGACTATACTCTTGTAGATGAATATGCGCATATGCTTTTCGAAATTGTCTCTTTTATTTCATTTGGTATGAAGCAACATGCTTCTGTATGACAGATTAGCAGTATGATATCAAATACTTTCAGTTCAGCTTATTGTAATCATGACATCATATGTTGGTCTTTGATAGTTGTCTATCATTGTATTTAGCCTCAATCATGCAGTTATACTCATACCTTTTCTGAAACAAGCTTAATAATGTGAAAGAGAACTATGACAACTTGTATCTATTTTTACTTTCAATATGCATACATTGGATGTTTCAATCAAATCTACCTCATTGTAATGACTTATGGTTCTTAAATTAGTATACCATATCAAAGGCAAATGCATATACATACCAAATAGATCATGCTAGCTCTTTCACTTTACCAATATGAGTACCACACAGACATCTCTTACAACTGCATCTTGATTATCAAAATCATATACACCGTTATATCTTTAGAATTATGTCATGTCATTATTGCTACCCTTGTGCACTCTTGATTATGCTCCATGTATCTGCTATTTATTCATCTTGGTCCCTTTATGGTTTAAGACCATCTCATGCTTAATAAGTGATTGCTTGATATGATGAATGTACCTTACTTCAACATAAAAATGACATGACAACATATGTTGTTCCTTGATGGCTATCCATTTGCACTCTGTGAATTCCATTTCCTTAATGGTAGTTGAAGTAATGATGACAGCTATTTTTATGCATTGAATGTTGTCTTAGATTAATTCAGTTCATCTTTATGGTTTCATTTCATTTCTTGATTTGGAATCATGAATATGTCCTAAACTAGAAACTAATGCATTTGATTGCTTTTGATACTCCTTCAATTTGTCACGCAATGAAACAATACGAGTAATGGTCTTTTCTTTTTCATTCCATCCCTTTTGAGATTAAGGGGAAGCAGTATGCTGGGCTCAACCCTTGTGGGAACTTCATTTTACACCACATGATGTTATGGCTTTAATCAGCTACATGACTTATCCTTTACTTGCACACAAAACAAATAGATTAGAATAAAAACAATGAAGTTCCATGATTATTTCTTTCTCAGTTCCTCTTGCATATGAATGATATTCTTTGGTCAATGCATTATAAGAAAAGTGTTAGACCTCTTCTAATAGGACATAGAGATCTCATAACCAGAGCTCTAACAGGACCTTCCCACATTTTATAGGTTCTCTTCAAAGATTGGGAGAAGGAACAAGATGGAAACCTCGAAGATCGAAGACTTCTCAAGGCAATGATGGCTATGAAATTCTTTCCCTATCTTTAGATGCATAGAATTTTTCTTATATTTGCATATGTTCAGCTATTACCCACGTCTTGTGTGGGATATTTGATCTATCATTCCTTCATTCAATGGAATGTTTACCCTTTTATGTATTTCAATTTGTAAATGAATAATCATTATAGTGAATGAAATACTTATCTCTCCTGTGAATGTTCTGCAATGCAATGAATCATCTGAAATCTTTTCTTTTCTTGAACAACACAACTCAACTGCAATATCTCTAAAACATAATAACTATGCAAAGAACTTATAACAAAAGAATGTTAACCTTCACTCTTAAAATGAATTTGCTGCACTAGCTCTACCAATTTTTCAGCTATGGTGAAAAAATGGTAACAATTATAATGCTCTCGTGTTATGTCTCACTTGGAATGTTTTATGTTCAAGGTTTTTAAGTATGTTTGATGTATGTATGTTTGTATATATATTTGTATTTATGTATCTATGTATGTGAGTATGTATGCCTATATGTATGAATGTATGTATGCATGCATGTATGTATGTATGTATGTATGTATGTATGTATGTATGTATGCTTATATGTCTGTATGTATTTATATATGTATGCTTGTATGTATGTATGTATGTACATATATATGTATGTATGTATGTATTTATGTATGTATGTATGTATGTATGTATGCTTGTATGTATGTATGTAAGGTTTTTGGGTTAGGATTTAAGGTATAAGGTTGAGGGTTGAGGGTTTAGGGATTAAGTAATAGGTTGAGGGTAGAGGGTAGAGGGTTGAGGGTTACAGTTGAGCATAATATCTAGCTTGTTGAGTGTATAAGATTAATTGTGTAAGGTATGGGGATTAGGGTTCAGGATATTGGGTTTAGGGTTTACGATATGGATTGAGGATATATAAGGCATAGGGTGACTTGGGTTGAGAGAGTATGGTTTAGGCTTTAAGTATAGGGCCGAGGCACAATATTCAGGGTTTAGGGTATAAGGGTGAGGTTATAGGGTATATGGATGAGGGTTTGTGGGTGTAGGTTTCATAGTTTAAGGTATAGGTTTGAGAATTGAGGGATTATGGCTTAAGTATATGGTTGAGCATATAGGTAGAGGGTTGAGAGTTTACAGTTGAGGGATAATGTTCAAGGTTGAGTGTCTAAGATATAGGGTTTAGGGTTTACAATTGAGGGTATAAGGCATATGGATGAGGGTTAAGGGTTTAGGGCATAAGTATAGGGTTGAGCATATAGGGTAGAGGTTTGAAGGTTGAGGGATAATCTTCAAGGTTGACTGTCCAAGGTTAAGTGTATAGGGTATAGGGTTTAAGGGTTTAAGGTTTAAGGGTATCTAGTGTTAGTTGCCGTTGCATCTAAAGATCGACCTATTAATGTCTAATACAACCACTTGACTTAACAAGCAGGGGAGGCGGTTAAGCCCTTGTCACAAACCACCATAGTGCAACGCTGAACAAGAAGACCAAGGGTCACACCTTGCAACAATCCCCCCAGTGCAAGCGCGGAGTTTGAACCCGTGACCTTGGCTCTGATACCAATTGTTAGTTGTCATTGCACCAAAAGATCGACCTATTAATGCCCGATACAACCACTTGACTTAACAAGCACAGGAGGCGGTTAAGCCCTTGTCACAAACCACCGCAGCGTAGTGCTGAACAAGAAGACCAAGGGTCACACCTTGTAACATCTAGAGGTTTAGACTTTTGGGTTTAAGGGTTTAATGTTTGAGGGATTAAGGGTTTAAGGGTTGTGTGTTTAAAAGTTTAGAGATTAGGGTTTAAGGCATAGTGTCAAGGGTGCAGGGTTTAGGGATAGGATTTAGGATTGAAGGTTTAAGGGTTGAGGGTTGAGGCTTTAGGGCTAAGGGTTAACGGATTAGGGTTTAAGGTATAGTGTCGAGGGAAGAGGGTTTAGGGATAGGGTTTATGGTTTAAGGTTTAAGGGTTGAACATTGAGACTTTAGGGATAGGGTTTAGGGTAAAGGGATTACTGTTTAAGGTATAGTGTCGAGGATTGAGGGTTTAGGGATAGTGTTTAGGATTTAAAATTTAAGGGTTGAGGGGTTGAGGCTTTAGGGATAGGGTTTAGGGTTTAGGTTAAAGGGATTAGTGTTTAAGTTATAGTGTCGAGGGTTGAGGTTTTAGCAATAGGGTTTAGGATTTAAGGTTTAAGAGTTGTGAGTTTAGGCTTTAGAAATAGGGTTTAGGGTTAAGTGAGAGACCTAGATGACTAAGGACGGATGGAGAGGTAGACAAGGAGTGACTGAGAGATGTAGAGAGGGGAGAGGTAAAGAGGTGGGGGGAGACAGAGGTGAGAGATAGAGAGGTGAGGGGAGAGATAGAATAAAATGAGAGAGTGAAGTTGACAACTTGAGGGAAAGATGGGTAAGGATGAGGGAGAGAGGTGGAGAGGAAGGGAAATATCTAGAGAGCCCTAAGAGATATATAAGTTAGAGACCTTAAACCTAAGCAGAGAGGGGTTAGAGAGATGGGGGAGAGATGGGGGTGAGGTAGATAAGGGAGGAGAGGGGCAGATAAGGGTCAAGGGTTTAAAGATTTAAGGTTTAAGAGTTAAGTGTTTACAGTTTAAGGGTTGAGGGATTAGGGTTTAAGGTATAGTGTCGAGGGTTGAGGGTTTAGGATTTAATGTTTAAGGGTTGAGGGTTGAGGCTTTAGGGATAGGGTTTAGGGTTTAGGGTTAAGTGAGAGACCTAGATGGATAAGGATGGATGGAGAAATAGATATGGAGTGACTAAGAGACGTAGAGAGGGGAGATGTAGAGAGATGAGAGATAGAGAGGTGAGGGCAGAGATAGAATAAAATGAGAGAGTGAATTTGACAACTCAAGGAAAATATGGGTAAGGACAAGGGAGAGAGGTGGAGAGGAATGGAAATATCTAGAGAACCCTGAGAGATATACAAGTGAGAGACCTATGACCTAGGGAGAGAGGGGTGAGAGGGATAGGGGAGAGATGGGGGTGAGGAAGAAAGGTGAGGAGAGGGGTGTATAAGGGTTGGGGGTTTAAGGCTTTAGGGTTTAAGGGTCAAAGTTTTAGGGATTAAAGTTTGAGGGATTAGGGTTTAGGGTTTAGTGATTAGGTTTTAAGGTATATTGTCGAGGGTTGAGGGTTTAGGGATAGGGTTTAGGATTTAAATTTGAAGGGTTGAGGGTTGAGGCTTTAGGGATATGCTTTAGGGTTTAGGTTCAAGGGATTAGGGTTTAAGGTATAGTGTTGAGGGTTGAGGGTTTAGGGATAGGGTTTAGGATTTAAGGTTTAAGGGTTGAGGGTTGAGGGTTGAGGCTTTAAGGATAGGATTTAGAGAATAGGGTTAAGTGAGAGGCCTAGATGGCTAAGGACAGATGGAGAGGTAGACAAGGAGTGACTAAGAGACATAAAGAGGGTAGAGGTAGAGAGTTGAGGGGAAGATAGAGGTGAGAGATAGAGAGGTGAGGAGAGCAATAGAATAAAATGAGAGAGTGAAGCTGACAACTTGAGGGAAAGATGGGTAAGGAGGAGGGAGAGAGGTTGAGAGGTAAGCAGTTTTGTTTAGCAAGATAAAACACACTCACATTATAATTCAAGTGCATTGTCTTGCTATTGAAATGGTAAAATAGCTAGGACAGTCGTGATCAGGGCCCACATACTCTATTTTCTACAGGTTATGCGTGTGTTCTAAAAAAAAGCTTTTTCATGCTATTGGGAAATGCACATGCAGATTTTTCACATTCTACCACCTTTTTCTGGTTTGCCAACTTAAGAAGGAGGAAATAACATAGTTTTCACATTGAATTTGATATATATCAATTCAAGTTTTAATTTTTGTAGTGTTTAAATGTTAATTGTGATTGAATAGTAGGAATTTAACATTATACATTGGTTAATTGTATTGTTGTTAGTAATTATATTTGAGTGATATACAATTGAATGTTGAAAAGGAAGCAAGTTTGTGAAAAATTCTAATTGTTGGGGAGTTTGATGCAAGAAGAAGAAAAGACTACATAATTGGGTACTCTCTCCATTCCAATTTCTATTTTTAGGAATGTCAAGTCTTTAAACATGTTCTTTACATTTTCCTTAATTCTATTATATTTCTTTATCATCCCTTATCATACATGCTTAATATAATGTTTATATTTTTTTATTATGCATATTCCATGTTCATCATTGTTTGTTTCTCATTATAACCTTAGCCTTTTCTATGTTGTTTGATAAAATTCTTTGATACTTATGTATGTAAAGTGTGGTAGCATAGACAAGGCAATGAGTTATTTGAAAAAATGCCTCAAAGAAATGCCATCTAAATTATTTTTGTTGTTGTATTTAGAATTTGCAACTATAACATTTTATAAAAATGACCCTTCCATTAAGCTTTGAGGGATCATGCCCATACCTCATTTGAAATAGCCCATTTTTTAAAATGTAGGGGGATGCTATCAAAGGTTGTCGATTTTGGCTTTACACTTTCCAATTGCGTTAGCTTGAAAGATTCTCAAAAATTTATAACAAATCTATTTTTTGCATATCCTACAATCATTATGATCCATGAGACCATATCTCTTTGAGGCATTTTTCCAAACAATCCACCTATCTTGTCTATGCTTCCACTCTAAATTTAGTAAATGCCTCTATCCTTAATGATTTAATGGATGCCCATAGCCTATTCCAAATATCCTTTCTTGGCATGGGTAGGAAGGATCTTGACAAAGGTTTTAGAATTTGGATTCACATCCACTGATTGAATTTGCTGGGAAGTTTCTAAAAGCTTTTCAACAAATCCATTTTGTGCATATCCCACAATCATTGCAATATATGACATATCTCTTTGATGCTTTTTGTCAAATAATTCACATCCCTTGTCCATGCCCCAACATTTCTCATACATTTCTGCAAAGGGAGTTGCAATTATAACATTCAACAAAAATCCCTCTTTCCTTCAATGATTTGATTGATGCCCATACCTTGTGAACCAAAGGCAGGATGTTGAGAAAAGTTGTGGAATTTTGATTTATACTCAAGCCAATTGTATTTTCTTGAAAGTTTGTAATGTCTTTTAAAAAATCTATTTTGTACTTATTTTGCAATTGTGACATTCCATTAGACCACATTTCTTTAAGGAATTCCATCAAAAAATTCATGTGCTTTATCTATGCTACCACATTTTGTATACATGTCTATTTGTGGACATTATGTTGGTAGGTCATACATTAGAAAATGACTAGAGCAAAGTCACATGATAAATTCTTGCAAGGTACAAAATACTTCAAAATATTTTGCTTTTCATTTTCCTTGTGTTCTTAGTGCACTTGTTTATTCATCATGGTTGAGTGACATTTACTCTTCTACATGATGATTGTATGTACATTTTGTATAAAGGGTTGAATGAAATATATTTTATTTATTTGTATGGATTCATTTTTTAGGAACTAATATTTGTCTCTTTATCATGCTACAGATAAATTATCCATCATGGCAAGGAAATGATCAAGGATTAAACAAACATAGGAAGAGAAATAAGATAAGAATGCAAACAAAGCAACAAGTATGAGGGAACTTTGTGAGAAGAGGAAATTGGACACGACTGTTGAAGACATCCTAGTTGAAGAGGAACCTCAACCATCAACAACAGATATGGTATTGGTGGCACAAAGTGAATGAATGCAAAAACTTTGTGCTATGAGAGATTTGAATGCCATAGTTAGAGACACGTCCTCTACTGTAAGTCAAGATGGAGGGACATCATCTACCGTATCTCAAGTTGAGAGTACATCATCACTGACATGTGAGGAAGGAGGTACGCCATCATTCCCACCTCAACCTCAAGGTACATCATCTATTCCATCTCTGATTGAAGGTATGCCATCTAGCCCATCCCATTTAAATATTGATAAAATTTCTAATGTTGAGATGAATTTACCTTTGACAACACCACCTAGAGTTTTGCATAGAAAGCCAAAGTATTTGATTGATATTGATGAGAATATTTTGTAGCCAATGGAAGGTAAGATTCCAAAACTCACTTGTAGAAGATATGCTCATAAGATTTGGAGAATTTTCTTTGAAAAGTTAAATGAGATAAAAAAATGTCAACTATTCATTGAAATGATGCGAAGTATAAAGTATAAGTCCATCATGAAGATTCTTGGGTGGAGAACTATTGTCACGAAGGATTGCGCCCTAATTGCTAAGCCTCTACAAGCTTGGCAATCCTATACAACATGGGAACATTCTTAGACTGTGGGTCTATCTATTTCTAGAATGAACCTCTGGAAGAGCTGGCTCCCTTTAAATGCCCCTTTGGATCTGTAACTTGATAAAGAAAAGAGATAGAAGAATGTTTTTTAAACTACAACTAAACTGAATAAACCTATCCTAAAGGGGGCGATGCACCAATATTTAACTTAAATCTGCAATATGATTCACAACTACCCTTCAACAAATCTATTAATACAACTCAAACTAATCATTTTCACCACAAAAGTGTTTCATAAGAAAACATGAAAGAATTTGCATAATCTATGACCTGTAATGAAATTTGTACTTTGTATACTTGGATCCAATCAAAATGAGATAGAAGAATTTAAAGGTTTCAAATTAAAACATAGAAAATCCTTTATCAAATCACCCAAAAAGAAACAAGACACCTGAATCCGAATAGATGAACCCCTAATTGTATTGAAAATAGAAGGAATCTTTGCAAAATAACAATAAATTGTTGGAAAAATGAACTGTTAGCACTGAAAACACTAAAACAAATGGCTGAATTACAAGACAATCTCATCTCTGCAATATGCAAAATCAAAGAAAGAAAGAACTGAGGAAAACATAATAAGCTTTTTCCATATAATACAAAAAATGCCCCAAAATGTGAATGGGCAATCAACTCTAGCTCAACTGGACTCCAAAATCTACACGAATAAGTCCCAAAAAGAAACTCCAAGTTGTTGGGTGAGCACAAGGGAAAAGCCTAAAAATTAGACATCAAAACTCCTCCAAAATGAGAAAAAATAGCTCCAAACTCCTAGTGGCTAGGTCCTTGACCCAAAAACTGCAAGAATAGGCATGTTTGACACCAAGACAAAAATAGAACTCCAAATATCTCTCCCTGCATGACCCTGCACTACAATTCAAGTCCTCTCCTATTTTTGTGTATTATGAAAGACTTTTGATCAAGTGCACAATGGTATTTTTGGGAAAATATGGAAAATATAAATTTTTAATTTTATCTTTTTTGTTATTTTCTACTTCTTGGTAAATTGTATTTATGGAGGCCTTCGAAGAAAAATTAGGGAAAACCCATGATGCAGAGTGGCACAAGGGAAGCAACACACAAAGGTTTACTCTATTGTCCTTTGCCCACTCACCCACTTCAACTAGCCTTCAACCAACCAACCAACCAAAAGCACATACAAGGCATATGAAGGATTTGATGTCCAGAGTATTGTCCAACCCCTAAGGCTTCTCCAACATCTTAAGACAGATCAACAAACACCTTCTATGCAGTTGGTTTGATCTCCAACTTCCCAAAACTCTTCAACCTATACCTTGACTAGTAAGGCTACTAGCCCTCCAAACTAGGTTTTCTCAACAAAAATTGACAAAATCCCAAAGGTCTAGACAAAAAAATGATGGAATTGAACACCCTTCAGGGGACCCTAACAAACCTCCAAATCTCCTGCTCCAACTCTACTCCAGCAATCCAGAATGCCTACTAGGTCTCTAGGCCTAATTGATCAATTTAGGCTAGGTTACAAAGCAAGTGCTCAAAATTGGGTGCATAGGTCAGGTGCAGGAACTTGAAATGACTCTACCATCCCCAAACAGCACAAATCCACCATTGATTTGCTCACTCTCTCAGACTTTTGTCATTTACATCACCAAATTGCATAATTTCAGTTAAATACATAGAGATATTTGACCTAGGGCATCACATTAAAAATAGTAAACTGTATTTTCTCATAAAATGCTTTTGGAATCAATTAGTATCACCCCTAGCCTGCATTTCACTGAGTGGCATGAAATTTCATTGGTGGAAATGCATTCTAGGGCCAAATTTGTGGGACTGCCCTAGAAAACAGGGTTTCTAGACCAGTTTTGAAAGAAAATTCAATAACTTTTGACTCCAACCACTTCAAGACCTCAAACTAGTTGCATTTGAACCTAGACTCTCTCTAGTTTCAGAAAAAGTACATTAGACCAATATTTCAGTCCGTACAGTCCGTACACAGCAAGAAAAATAGCAAACAATAGTCAGTTTTCTTGATTTTTGTGCCCAAATTCTGTACAAAAACTTCCTCCTCCGTATTGGAGCAAGATTTCCTCCATATCAACCTATCCAAGTCAGTTTACAACTTCTAAAAATAGTTTTAATAACCAAAATGAAGTTGCAACTGGTCAATTTGTCATTGACACCATTGACAACACTTGACACTATGGAGTTTTTGCATTTTCCAAAGGATGGCGATTTGTTTTTCTTGTCCAATGGAATAAAAACATCCTCCATTCTCCCAAAACATGATAAAACACACAAACAATAAAAAAAAACTCAAAAACCAACCCTTAGACCTTTTAGGCCTAAGTGGCATAACAAGGGTCCAAGTGGACTAAGCATGATTGAGGTTTATATGGTCACCTCAATCATCTTGACCACACAAAAAGGACCATATACTCATGGCTAAAGCCTTATTACAATCAAAACCACAACTTTCAAAAAAAAATGCAAACAAAGTGACTTTAGGAACCAAGGTGCTCCTAGGGGCCCTGCACCAACCCACTTGACACAAATCAACCTACAACTCAAAATAGATAATTGGTTTATCTTTCTAATGAGTCCAAAAACTTTAAATTCTGACAAAGTAGTGAGGAGTTATGACCCTACCAAAAATTACAATTTTTTTAATATAAATTTCACCTTCCATAGCTCTTTTTGAATTCCAAGGGTAACGTGACCCTTTATATTATATGTAAGCCTTTATATTTTGAATTAAAATGGCATAGATGAATGGTCTCCAAGTAGTTGTATTTGCACAGTGAGAAAACATGTTAGATAAAATGTAGAGGTTGAAGCCTCTCTCTTGAATGTTTTGATTTGATATTCTCTTCCTCCTTGCTTCATTTGAAGTCACTTGCTTCCTAAAAGCATTAGAAAACAACTCTTACAATCCAGGCTAATTGGGCTACCAAGCACAATTTGGTAACAAGAACATTGGAGGCTTCAAGTGAAAAATCTATTGTCAAGAATCTAATGAGTGTATATGAGAGTGTGGGTAACACCTCATGCACAAAAGATAGTAATATCACAGGACATGCCATTACATAAAAAATAGTAAGTAATCAAATGAGGAAATCTCTTCTCATTAGAAAGACAAGTCAAACATTGAGAAGTAATAGAAAAACTTTATCAAGAGCCATTGGAAGGTGCCAAAGAATCGAGGACACTGATGCCAATGAATTATGGGAATTCTTAGGGAGAATACCACGAAAAGATAAACCAATTGTTGAAGCATTGAGATCACTAACTGAAGACTTTTTGAAGAATTACACAAGGGTGTCTCCAAATCAAAGGGATGTGGTAAGAAGGAGAATCGGTAGTCGAAACCGTGAGCTACATCCAAAGAAAATTTTGGATATGACTCAAACACCTTTTTTTGGTAAATTTATAGATATGTATCCTCAAATTAAAAATTTTCAAAGATATTTTGAAATGCTAAAACCTTTCTATGTCAAAATAAATCACACAGGCACTACTCGTTGTTGTAGATTACATATTAAAATTTCAAACTACTTTGATGTTTATCAGTCTATATGTTTAGCTTTGCATACTAACAATGTTTTATAGGATTCTGACATACATGCCCCACCAACATCTTCAAGAGGCTTCATATGAACAATTTCATGTGAAAGAGAAGAAGGCCAAATATTCTACAAGAAATTGTGTTTGGGTGGCACATGTCAGCATTATGGTGGCTTGCAACATATGTTAATATTTGAACATATGGAAAGCACACATGTGGATGGAAATGAACTAGTAGAGTTTGGCAAGTATAAAATAGTGACCTACAATACAAAAGATAGTAAATAACCAAAGAGGTGTGATTTGGTTATTTAAAAGATTCTAGTGTATCAATTTATGTCTACATTTCATGACATTATAGTGTATGACTATGAAAGGCATTCCCATAGAACTTGATGGTTAGAAGTTTGCAATTCAAGTTATGCAAAGACACATTTCCACTTGGTAGCACTGTTTCAGTCATCAAATTTGCAGAGAACTATAGTTTACAGCCACAGTGTGAGGTGAAATCACAATATTACAACTCCACACAGATTTCTATATTTGTGCACATCACATTCATTCATGTGAATGATAGTATAGAGAATGACTAAAAGATCATAAGGGAGTATCATTTCTATATTAGTGATGATCCCATGCATTCTATGGATTTTGTGCAAGGTTCCTTTTAGGTGTTCTACAGTGATTTGGCTAGAAGGGGCATATCATTTAGTTAGCATATAATATGGTCAGTTAACTATACATTACGATTCAAGAACTTATGAATATTCCATTGCCTAAGCAAGATGCATAATGTTACAGGTGTTTAACATATGTGGAACTTTTGGGAGGCCATGCATGGAAAGGGGGAGCATGATGGTGCAGGAGCATGTATCAAAAGAGCCATAGCACAAGAAGAGTTAAAGTATAAAGATAATGCAAAGTTGACAAATACAAAATAAATTGTTGAGTGGTGTAATGCTTCGATGGGTCCAGGTAATGAAGGTAAGTCTTTATTTCATAGATTTTTTTGGTTGATAGATGATACTAACATTGTACCATATGAGGATTTCTATTCACTGATGGATCAAGTGAGATACACTCTTTCAGAAGCTCAATTGTAGGTTCATGGAGTATCCATACATGGAAGATGGCATGCTTTTGTTCTTCATGTACAATTCAAGCCCAGAATGAGTGTGAGTCAAAGGAGTGGGTCGACGAATGGTGGTTAAGTTATCTTAGCCCACTTGACATGTATCTACCCCTGACGACACTGAAACTAACATAGATGGAATCATTAGTTGAATTTGACCACATATCAGATCTAGTTCAACTAGGTAATATATCTACTAGCATAGTTTTTAAAATTCCTAATGTTATCTTACTTTGTAATGTTTTTGTAATATTGACTAATTTCATCTAATTTGTAGTACATATCAATGTAAAGCATGTTTATACAATTATTGCAGATGAAGACAATGAAGTGGGAATGGATTATTACTTGTTTCATTGTGTTGAGGCTAAAAAGAAATTGGAGGCCCTAGTTACAGATGGAGAAAACATCGAATACCCTACAGGCTCGGTGGTTGTTACTAGAACATGGCTTAGAAGGTACCCACATAAGAGTGTTAATGTTTGGTTGTTTCAGGACTTTGACACGCATCGGAAGATTCTATATTAATTGAACCTTGTCATGGCATCCAATGTTCATTTGATATAATATCAGGGTAGACCTTTGAACAAGACCTTGTGGAAGGTGTGTGAGTCTGACCATGCGGTTTGTTGGATTAATTTGTAAGTATGCACATTGATTTCGTAAATTCATGTTATTGATATTAATATATTGCAGTTGATAGTTAGACCTTTTTTTTTCTATATTTCAAGTTTACATACGTTTTGGTTCCAAATTTACATATGTTTGTCCCTTTTTTTGCTGCTACATTTTTACACATATACAGTGAATATTGGGTAGATTATATGCATATTTATGGTTTCACCATTTGACCATCTAGAGACCTCAATTTTCAAAGATGACCTTTGCAACCCTAGATCAAACTTTGGAGACCCTTCCTCAACCAACATTTCACCTAAAACATGATCATGAAAAGGAATAACTAGGGGTGTTAACAAGTAATAGCCCTTAAGAGTCCAAAGTGCAAAAGGCAACAATCTTTGATGAGCTGTTACTCAGAAAGTGTGTCAATTAGAAACAATCTATCTGAGGCTACAGGATTAGGCATGGCCCCTCTACAATGAGCTCTCTGAGTTTTTTTTTATCTCTGAGGCATTTACCTATGGTGTCTAGTTTCCAGTTGATGGGAAAAGTGTTAGATGCATGCAGTGTAAAGTTGTAAAGGGGTGTAACTTTCATTCTACTCCTTGTATGACCAAACCAACAATTCCAACACATTTGGATGGGTAATTTTAGGCTATGCATGGTCCTATTTTTTTTTGCTAACTACAGGGGTGTCCCCGTGAACCAGTCCAGCGACCCAACCCTTCATTACCCTGGGCTTACAAGTTGCCAAGTTGGGGATGGGTGGGGGCAAGTTGGGATGAGACTACTCTCCTACGAGTGCATGCAGTAGCTAGCAAACCACGTGCACAGGATAAGCTCGATGGGAATCAAACCCAAGCCTCGAGGGAGAAAACCCTGAGTCCAGGTCGACATGCCACCATGCAGGCTCAAAATTAAACTCCAAGGAGGTTTGGGCTAGGTTGTTGGCACTATAGGTCGAAGCCCCACCATTTTACCATAGGGCCTCCCCTTGTTGGAGGAATACAACCTTAATTTTTGATGTGGTAGAGGTTGACCCCATGAGGTTTGAACCTTGGTTATTGACACTACAGGCAAGAAATCCCACCATTTCACCTAAGGGTTTCCCCTAGCATGGTCGTATTTTGCATTCAAACATGCTGAAACAGTCCGAGCTACATTGTACTAGTGATATCCCTTAAGAGACCAAAGTTAAAAAAGGAGGCAATCTTTGATGAGGTGTTATTCAAAAACCATGTCACTTAGAAACACTATGTCTATGGATACAAGATCATGTAGGACCCTTCTATAATAACCTCTCTAAATTTTTTATATCTCTGAGGCATTTTCTCATGGCAAAAGTTTTTTTTATGCTCCAAAAATCATCAAATGCATGTAGTGTAAAGTTGCAAGGTAGGCTACTTTTTGTTTTGTTCTTCATGGGGCCAAACCATTAGCACCAACACGTCCAGTTGGGCACATCTACTCTAGGCATGATCACCACCCTTCATTATAAAAGGGTCATAGTATTTTCCTATTTGAAGGTTCAGAACTTTTCTCCTTTGAAATGTCAGAACCTAAATCATATCATCACTATTCGTGAGAACCTAAATTCATTTATTTGTAATATTACCTAATGTTGTATTCTTAATTGTATTATTCAAGGAAGTTATGGATGTCTTTCTCAATGATAAATTTCTTTCCCTTTTATGTTAGTGCTTATCAACCTAATACATGAAGTATGAGGCGTACACATGAATACACGTATCACGTGAAGTATACACACGAAGCATGAAGCATACATGTGAATACACGTAATACATGAAGTATACATAGGAAGCATGAAGCATACATGTGAAAACATGAAGTATACACATGAAGAATGAATCATACACATGAACACATGAACTATACACAATAAGCATGAACCATACACATGATGAGTAGCATGAAGCATACACATGGAATGGTAGCATGAACCATACACATGACGAGTAGCATAAAGCATACACATGGAATGGTAGCATGAAGCATACACATGCAATGGTAGATGTCTTCCAAGAATTATATGACAAAATTCTAGAGGTATGAGGTCACATGTAATAATGTCGTTGTCATTTTTAGTTGCATACTTCAAAGTGCATTGTATAATTACATGAATTTCCTTACCATGCTACAATGATCCTACAAAGTATGGGCTTAGATGTGTATTGGTAGAGAGACCTAGGTACTAGATTGCATCATGTATTATTATATTCATATGATTGATTTAATGCTCAAAAATCTTAGAGGAGAATAATGTTCAAACTTTATATATTTACAATTATATAAAGGAAGAGTGCATGTAATACAATTGGAATTTAAATATTTGAAGTACACCATTTAAAAATATCCATTGAAGCGTGTATCTATAATGCATATATGGACACCATCAACAAAAAAGATGTGTATTAACCAAATAGCCATATAGGCATACATCAATATCTATATATATATATATAGGTATAAAATATATACAAAATAGCCATATAGGCTTACAAGAATGCCATATAGGAATACAATGTCAACTATATGCAATACAAAATATATGTCCACAAAAGCCATATAGGCATACAAAAAAAGAATCCAATAAAAAGTCATTCCGCTATGTATGAAGAAAGTAGATCTCGGGTGGCCTTTGATCCTCGAAGAGATGGAGACGCATATGAGAGTGGTCTACTTCGAAGCCAAGGGCTACTCCTCATATTTAATTCATCATGGAGCTGTAGCTATTACAATAAAAAGTATAGACATTAATATATAGAAATTACATTATAAAAAAATGAAACATTTAACAAAATAATCACTTACCACTATCAGATAATCTATCTCCTCATTTTCCACAGTAGCAGGATCAGGTTGTGGAATTGTAATGTCCTATAGAAAGCATCCAGATAGAAATTAAACATCAAATCAATAATCATTTGATTTTTCAATAATAAACAACTATAACAATGAATGTAATTTGAAGTTTACTAATCTTCTTCATACCCCTGTCAAAGGCATGGAGCTATCAATTGCGAAAGACACACCATACTCCATTTCCATATGAACATCAAGAGGTGTCTCCACCTGCATCATCTAAAAATAAAACAAAATAATTCAATTACGAAAACTAGAATAGTGATGTAGGTCATGGCTCCTAACATACACACACGTTCACCTAAACATGGAAGTACACACAATAAAGCACACAAGTCACATGCACATATACAAATTAGATGAAGATACAATGCCTACTCATTGATCTCCTCATCCAATAAGTCATCCTTATCCCAATCATGGTCATATGCTCGGAATCATGACTATTGTGCGGTATAAGGGTCAACAATGGAGGGACCATAGTAGTATCAAGAGAAGTAGAAAGGGCACATTTTTTAGATGCAACAAGGTTAGTGCCCTCCTGAATGTCTATATAAGGAATGTGGTAACTAAACGAGTGAATATTACTAATAACATGTGAAAATAAACAATTAAGTCAAAGAGACACTGTTAGTGGTAGGGTGGGGTAGGGTAGTGCTCAAATTTTTATTTGTTTGGTAGTGATGGAGGTAAGACAATGCCTAAGCTAGAGGGTTTTAATATGTCAGGAAAATATTGGTGATGGTAATGAGGGGAAGAACAAGGGATATAAGAATGGCACTAGAAATCACATAGACATTAGGTAAGTTTATGGGTTTATGGGAAGGAGGAATATCAAGAGTTTGTGGGATAATAGGAGGGAGGAAAGATAGGACAAGAAAAACCTTATTTTAAAATTTTGTTATCATTTTCTTTGTCTTGAGGTTTGACAGGGGGTGTGTTAGAAGCAAACTGGGCCTAGGATGTCTGGTAGGGGTAGATTAGGAGATAGGTAGGGTAGATATGGGTTGGTTAGTAGGTTAGGTGTACTGTTGGGGAAGTTTCCTAGGTCTACTTTTAGAAGTGGATGGGGAAATGTCCTACACTTTTTCTTTTACTTTATCTTGGAGGGGTGTTAGAGGGGATATAGAAGTTAATGAGGATGGTGAAGTAGTAATAGGTGGATATATGGTGGAGAAGATAGGAACAGAGCCACTGGATTAGGTGAAGTAATAGAAAGAGGTTGTGGGGTGGGGGAGAAATGCATTTAGAGGCATAAGATAGGTAAAGCTGAAAGAGGGAATTGGTATGAAGTTGAGGTGGACCACAAGGGGTTGACAAAAAATAATCTAAGGAGAATTGCCTTAAGGTAACAACTAGTTGGTATGGGCTATGAGAAATGGTGAAGACATGACTATCATGAGAAATTTAAGGCACTAGTGGATGACAGTTCAGGGGAAACCCACATTACAATGAGCCAAGGATGACCTAAGAGAATAGATAGTGGTCTGACGTGGGGATGATATGACATGAGACATCTAGGAATTTAGGTCCTACCTAGATTAGTAGGGTGAGGGAGCCAAAAGTAGGTATAGAAGTGTCATTATGTGTACACTAGGAGATATCTGATGGGGATAAGAATCTCTTTGCAACCTAGTGATGTATAAGTATTCCTTTGTAACTGCATTAATAAGGCTTAAAAGATCCACCTTGATTCAACTATAATTTTATAATGTACTTGTGTCTCAATCTACAGAGGATCGTTATAAGGTGATAGTAGGTGTATGAGTGGGTTAAACAATGAAATTATAAGGTTGAATGTCTAATGTGCCTATCATCTCAAAGAATATAGTAGTATTAAAGGAAGGGTTCTCATTAGACCTAGGTGGGATAGATATAAGATCTAGGGATGGAAGAAATTGAGGCAATAGGATTAACATAGTTTGTAGGGGAATGGGTTAGTGTAGATTTGAACATTTTGGTTAGGGGTGACTTGTTGCCCCCATAATTAATATCTAAAACCTAGATGATGTTGGAGTCAATCATATGCTATATAAGATGTCATAGGCTCGTGCTCTTCTCTAGTGTCATGTCCTAGGGCATGGTGATACTAGAAAAAGCCTTTGGGATCGTATGTATTTAAAAGGGGAAAATTTGTTTCAAGGGGTCTAATTGGTGGTAATTGGATGAGTTTATTAGAGAAAATTTGTCAAAGAATAGTGTGGAGGGGATCAACAAGATTTGCAAGACATGTATGAAAAATGTGTATCATAGACAAGGCAGTGAGCTATTTGAAAAGATACCTCAAAGAAATGTGGTCTCATGGTGATGTCCTTGTCTATGAATTTGCTTGTCAAGGAATTCCATGAGACCACATTTCTTTGAGGCATTTTTTCAAAAAACTTAATTGTAATTGAAATTTTTTCATCTATCAACATCTAGTTATTAGTTATGCAATGTGTAGTAATGCTTTAAGTTTGAAAGATGTGCAATGTAATGTAATCAATGATATGAATATAAACTGCAAAAAATCTAGTAAGTACAATTTATTAGTTAAACTCTTTATTTAATTACCCAAGTGAACCTTTGAACTCCATCTCCACTGGGAGGTGTTGCCATGAAATCTCCAAGATTAACCTATTCAACATCCAAAATTAGATATTACAGTACCATTCATATAACAATACTATTCACATGTAATATTTATAATTGTTTACTAGTTACATACCTTTATAGTACTTGTTGTAGTGTAATACAGAGGTGGAGAACTGCTAAAAACTGAATGAATGCTATGACCCTAAAATTTTACTATAATCATTCAACTAAATTAGTTAATCTTGCATTTCAAAAATGAAATTTGATAAATTAAATTCAATGAACTTGCTAACATTTACTTGAGTATCAAGGTCGAATGTCTGACTCAGGAGGGAATCTATCATCACTATTTGCTCAATTGTAGATGTAGCCTATGCACCTGCATCCTAACTATGTGTGGGGTCATAACCACAAGGTAACCCACAAGACTGATAAGTATGGGGTGGAACCCTACTCCTTGAAGTCTCCCTCAACCCACATTGTTCTGTAGGACTGGCATGCTTTATGATGCTCTAGGTCAAGGAACTAATGGACTGTAGTGTCTCAACCTTAGCGCTCTCCTTCACAATGGAAGGGATAGACACATGCTCATGGATTGGTCTAGCGAGTGCTCATCTCGCTAGCTGCTATGGGTCAACACATGCCCCTAATCTATCTTGTGCTAAACCCCCACCTCTACCCTAGAAGTCCCGCATATCAAAATAGTTTGGCACTTGATTAAGGATAAACTCGTAGTAGAGTTTCTTTAAAAAATATTGCAGGACCTCATTATTGTTGCATGGAGGATGGTAAAAAACCATCCACCACCTCTACCCAAAATGGTCCTTTATCACTTGGTTGTTGCACCAATGGATAGGGAACCTCTTGCATGTAAGGGTTAGAGGTTGATTCGTTCATAGGTTTGTAAAAAGGGAACACAAATCAAATTTTGTATTTTTTTCATTTTTGACTTGTTCATAGGATAACTTATCTGCATAGAACTCTCTAAACTCTCTCCTCTTATCTGACCAACTAGAGATTTTCTTGCTAATTGAATCTACATTTGATAACATAGATTCAAGAGATTGAGAAAGTGCAGCTCTATGTGAGGTTGAAGTTGCAGGATCTTTCAACCTTGCAATTATGTCCTCAATTTATTTTTAATTATTTTCAATTTGCCCCAATAAGTTTTTCTTGTGTTCCAGGGACATATTGAGGAATGAATGGAGCTATTTATTGTTGGGGTTATTATTGAGCAGGTATTTGTTGTTTAGGTGATGGAGTATTTTGAAGATATTCAGGAGGAGGAGGAGGTGCATTATGAATTCCTTTAAATTAAACAAATTAACATAAAAAAATCACTTAAATCTACCTATTTAGCAACAAATTCACACAAAAAACAAAAATAACTTAGTCGTTTGACCTCTCTGACATTGTGGCGGTATTTTCATGACAAATTAGCAAAGAATTGGTGACAATATGGCCTCCAATAATGTGAGTGCACTCTCCCCTATTTGCAGGCTGTCGATTTGTAGGAAAATAGTTTACACGAATGATAAAAACATTGCTTTTAAATACTAAAATGTAACCCACTCATGTTATAATGTGAGTGCATTATGGCTTAGTGTTGCAGATCCTTAGGCTTGGCAACACCAAGCCATAATGCAAGCGCGTTATAACACATTCATGTTATTGCTTATAGTTTTCTTTAAATTTGGCCACTTTTTGGCCCCCCCAACTTTTTGCACCTGCCGAACATTTAAATTTAATGAACAAATTATTTAGTTGGCAACTACGAAAACCCAATAGAGACATTTTCTACCAAGAGTGATAAATCAAATTATCGACAAATCCATTATTCATGGAATGATAAAAATGTAGATGAAATGCAAACTAAGTGCTTGTGTGTGTGACATCAGGTTTCTCTCCACCCCATCCCTGCAAAGTAGCTAGGTCATCTCTGCCTTAACCATGGCCTTGCCTTCAATGCTTTCATGTAATCATTAAACTTTATTCTCCATTAATAGGTTAGTAAGCAAATCCATAGCTGAAGCATTATACAATTTTAATATTTTCTAGTTGTATACTTTGGAAATAAAACATAACATCCACATACATCCATAAATAGTTATCCATTTATAACATAATCATAAATAAACATATAAAACTTCTAATTATAACTAATGTTCAGAAAGTCAAGTAGTTTGAGATGTGACAATCTCTCATAAACCTTTTCATATTAAAAGAGTCATCATCTTGATGCTCCAATAATCATAATCATTTCTATTAAATTCTAGAATAAACAAAGAGTAAACATTCCATATGATCAATTATTAAAGAGAACTCAATAAAAAATCTATAACCCACAAAACCTAAACAACTACATTGTTTTAATACCAATTAAAAGTTTTGGAACCCATTGTTTAACCAATTTAGTTCT
The DNA here is from genome assembly GCA_027924645.1 of Cunninghamia lanceolata. NCBI lineage: Eukaryota > Viridiplantae > Streptophyta > Pinopsida > Cupressales > Cupressaceae > Cunninghamia > Cunninghamia lanceolata. The sequence continues at coordinate 4,670,687 of BSBN01000892.1, forward strand.
TTAAGCCAAGCTCATAATATCAAAAGTAATCAATTACATCATATAACATTCACCCAAATTAATTACTTATAGTAGAATAAAAGACTACACACAGTCCTTAATTTAAAGATTAACATATTAAAAAAATGTTGAAATCATATGCTCAAATTATTAATAATACTTTCTGAAAATTGTAGACTGTCACACTAGTTTAATTGTCTTCTTCTCAATTTACAAAACACCAGAATACATTAAGCCAACAACACTTATCCAGCATTCTATGGGTGAATGAAGAGAAAAATCACCATTAATTGTTTGACAATTGAACCATTAAATATTTAAGTGGTGGAATGAAATTGTAAGATATTTGAAATGTTTTAGTTGAAACTCATGATAATAGTGTATGATATTGCAACAAGTGAAAGAGGCTATGCTTCAAGGCCAATATATATATGCTTATATGGTGGAGATCCTTTGCAAATTATAGATTTTCCACAAATGTTGACTTCATCTGGGTTCAGTACTACTATTCAAATCATCTATGTTGGGAGGAGAATTACTTATGCTGATAATTTAAATTTTGATGAAGAAATACAAGAGAGAAATATAAAAGGCATGCACTAGTTGAGCTTATCTTATGCCGAAGCCTAGAAATTTTGGCAATATATTGAACATTGGTTGGAAGAGGCGCACATGACAGGTGTAGATGACAGTGAAAATCTAGCAAAACAAAGAATATCATTGTGAATTTTATCACTTAACAATAGATCAATGAGAGGGGTGTGGATTACAATGGTTGATGAAATTGGGGAGGTGATGAGTGAAAGTAGCAGAAAGAAACTAGTGGAGTAGTTGAATAAAGGCCTATAGTGTTGTATGAATATGATTATGGAAGGATTTAGCTATGGATTGGTCGAGTAGTTGTTAAAAAAGAGATTTGAAGATGCTTTGATTCCCCAATATCGTAATCTCTATTGGAAAATCTAATTTGGAGTGCCACCTACCTATTAGAGATCTTCTGGTTTCTCCCTTCTGTTGTCCTGACCAAAACAATTAATGCCATTATGTTGATCCTTCATAAAATAGATTGAATGCTAGTCAGTTTCCATTCAATGCACTAGGTGAGTTTGAAATTGAGTGGTAGAAGTTTGAAGACAAGAAAAAGATAAAAAGAAAAAATGAGAATTTAGAATATTTAGAAGAGAAGATTGTGTGTAGTAGTAGAGAGAAGATTTGTTACAGCTACAATAGGGAGAATATAACAGAGAGTGCAGGGTAGGGAGAATAGAGCTTCAAATTACAGGAAGCTCCAGGTAACTCCAGACACACATAGTGAACAATTAGAGATGAAGAAAGACAACAACAATGTCCAGCAAGCTCTAGAGAGGGCAATATTTGTAGGGATAGAAGAAACAAAGTTGTATTTATAGAAATTTTTGTATTTCATTTGTGCCATATCTATCTCTTATTTGTTTGTCTTCTTCTATCCTTCATTGAATGGTATCATAATCGAAATGATTCCAACAAGTGGTATCAGAGCTAAGGTTAGCAGATCTAGTGCCCTAGCTTTCTAGGTATTAAGAGTATAAACCCTAAGTTTTTTGGGTATTAAGAGTCTCCCCTGATTTAGAAAAATGGTTGGAGGTGACAACAAGAGTTGATAGCATCCACCCACATTTGATGGAAAGAACTATGATGTCTAGGTAAAGAAGATGAAGACCATCTTGTTTGCAAATGATTTGTGGAAACTTATGATCAATGTGTTCACGGATGTGATTGATCCAAGTGTCTTTTTAGCCTTGACAAATGCCTAGATTAACCAGCTAAGGGAAACAAGTAGAAATGATGGAAACTCCCTCATTTTGATTGAGGCATCCTTGACAGAGGCTATTTTCCTTAGAATAGAAACAAGAAGTTATGCAAAGGAGGCCTAACAGATTCTTGAAAATAGTTATAAAGGAACTGACAAGGTGCAGTTAGTAAAACTAAAACTCCTTAGTATAAATTTGGAGACATTGCAGATGAAAGATAGTGAGTCCATTTCAAAATTTCACACAAGAGTCTCCACCTTGACAAATCAATAGAGGATAGATGGAGAAATAATGGAAGAGAAAAGGATTATTGAGAAAATTCTTAGGAGTGCCATTGAGATTTGACCCTATTGTCATAGCAATAGAAGAGGCCAAGGACCTTTCAAAGATGACAGTGGATGAGTTGATGGGTTCTCTTCAAACCCATTAGTAGCAGTTGAACATATCTGTTCCTTCCCTAGAGAAAGCCTTCAAAGCTTAGAGTAGTGTGAAATGCAGGGGAAGAGGAAGAAACAACAGAGGAAAAGTGAAAGAGGTAGGGGTAAAAACAACTCCATATGAGCAGGATCAAACAACCAAGATGAGGCAAGCATCTCACAGCCAGACTCCCAAAACAACAAGAAGGGGAACAACTCCAACCAAAGGTCTGATAAATCAAATGTGCGGTGGTACTATTATTATAAGTATGGTCATTATACAAGTGAGTGTAAGGAGAAATAATATGACCAAGGGAGTCAAAATGCTCATGGAGAAAATGAAAACAAGGTTGAAAATGAAAAATAATCAAAGGTGCTTATTGTATGCAACCATGTTGAGCAAAGTAGCATTGAAGTATGATACTTGGACAACACCTATAGCAACCACATGAGTGGTAATACAAATTTTTCTGCATCCATTGACAAGAATGTCAAGTCTGAGATTATGATGGGGAATAGTAAAAAGTTCCTATCATGGGAAGGGGTATTTTCATAGTCCTAACCAAGAAAGGTGAGAGAAGGTAGATCCAAGATGTCTATTATTCCCTAGGCATAAAACATAACCTATTAAGCATTGGACAGATGGTCCAAAATGGTTATAGAAACTTGATAGAGAAATAGGAATTTATCATCTATGACAAGGATGGTAGAAAGAAGATCACTGCAACAATGTAGATGATGAGGAATAGAATGTTTCTCCTTAGGTTGCAATCTCTGACACTATTCGAAGCTACACCCTTCAAGAACCATATGGCTCCGGAGAGCTCTGGAGTCAACATGATTGCACCTACCATAGTGGCTTGGCAATTGTCTTTCTGGATAGTCATGAAAGATCCATCCAAGCTTTGGCATTTAAAGTATGGGTACTTAAGTTTTTATGGTTTAATTCTTTTGTCCAAAAAGGCATGGTTAGAGGGCTGACAATTGTAGAGCCCAATAGAAAATGTGAAGCCTACATTTTAGGAAAGCAACATAGGCATCCCTTTCAATCAGGGCATTCTAGGATAGAAAGAACACCATTATAGTTGGTCCATTCAGATTTGTTTGGTCCCATGAAGACCCACACCCTAGGTGGAAATAAATATTTTATGACGTTCATAGATGACTATAGTAGAGAGACTTGGGTTTATTTCTTGAAGAATGAATCTAAAGCATTTGAGAAGTTCAAGGAGTTTAAGGCCCTAGCTAAGAAACAAAGTGGCCAGTACATCAAGGTCCTCAAAATGGATAGAGGGGGAGAGTACATCTCTAAGGAATTTCTAAATTTCTATAGAAATGAAGGCATAGTGAAATAGTTTACTACAAGACACACTCCACGTAAAGATGGATTTGCTAAGAGGAAAAACAAAACCATCACAAAGATGGCAAGAAGCATGCTGAAGGCTAAGGGATTACCAAATGATTATTGGGTGTTGCAGTAGCAACAATAGTATACCTACTAAACAAAAGTTCCTCAAAGACGGTAAGGGACAAAATTCCACAAGAAGCATGGACAAATGACAAATGGAGTGTGGAACACCTAAGAATCTTTAGTTGCGTGGCATATACATTTGTGTCGAAACAGAAAAGATAGAAATTTAATGACAAAGGAGAAAAGTGCATCTTCATTGGATACAACAAAGAATTTAAAGCATGCAAGCTATATAATCCCATCACTAAAAAGGTTATAATCAGCAAAGATGTAGAATTCATTGAGAATGAATCATAAGATGACATGGTTGACACCACCATAGGTATCTTAGCAACAATACCCATAGATGATCAAGAAGGTGGAAATGAAGGAGGAACTTCTAGCAGTGAAGCATAATCAATTCTAGAGCAGTCTAGATTCAACTTTGGAGTTCTCCAAAACCATTCACAAAGCACAAAATCTAGCTCTTGATAACTTTAGAACCATCTCTAAAGCTCTCTAGAGTCAGGATGTTTAAGATTGCAGTAGCAAAATCATCCATGAAACACTCTAGTTTCAAGCAACAGTAACTCCAAAAGAAATTAAGATCCTACACACTCTTTTCTAATCCTGACAAAGACAAGGAGTATGAGGTAAATTTATGAAAATAGAAGGTATGATGATCTTGATGAAACAATAGACTTTACTTTGTTCTCTCATGGTGGTCCAATCGATTTTAAAGAGGTTTTCAAAAGAACAAAAAATTTGTAAGGCCACATCATGTGGATGAGGAGTTGGATGCAATAGAAAGGAATGAGACATGGGAGTTAACCACTTTACCCAAGGGTAAACAAGTGACTGGAGTCAAGTGGGTCTATAAGACCAAGAGTACTACAAAAGGAAAGATTGAAAGGCATAAAGCAAGACTGGTTGTCAAGGGATACAAATGATAGCCTGGAAGAGACTATGATGAGACATATGCACCAGTTGCAAGGCTTAAAATAGTGCGGGTAGTCATAGAAATTGTAGCCTAGCACAAGTGGAAGGTATATCAAAAGGATGTAAAGTCAGCCTTCCTAAATGTAGTATTAAAAGAGGAGGTGTATGTGGAGAAACCAATAGGTATAGGTCTGAAACTGAGCAAGGAGGACAGTAGTAGTGAAGTGAACCCAACCCTCTACAAGAGTATGGTTGGAAGTCTAATGTATTTGATTCCTACAAGGCTTGATTTAATGTATGCAGTAAGTCTAATTTCTAGGTTCATGGAGAGACCTAACGACACACACTAGCAAGAAGGAAAGAGAATCCTAATATATGTCAATGGCACCAAAGGCTATGATATTTTGTAGACTACATCTAGTGAGTTAGAGATAGTTGGTTACATATATAGTGATTGGGTAGGAAGTGTAGATTACAAGAAGAGCACATCTGGATATGTGTTCCACATGGGTTTAGGATGCATTTCACGGGAATCAAAGAAGAAGCCCACTGTTTCTCTCTCCACAATAAAAATTGAGTATATAATAATAAATGCAACATCAAGTCAGGCTATTTGGCTAAGAAGAATCCCTGCAGATTTGAATGAACAACAAGAAGATGGTATAACCACATTTTGTGACAATGTTTCCTTAATATCCTTGGAAAAGAATCCAATATTCCATGGGAAAAGAAAACACATTGAAATTTGACATCATTTCATAAGGGAGCTAGTAGAGCATGGAGAGGTTGAACTATAGTTCCTACAGGTCTGAGTAGCATCTCGATAGCATTTTTACTAAGGAAGTATTTAAGGATAGATTTGAACTCTTAAGAGATAAGTTAGACATTGTGGATAACTCTAAAAATTAGTTTTGGAAAGAAATCTCGAGACAACTCTGGAATATAGGCTCAGAAATTAGCCCTAAACAATAGCTTCAAAAACCAACTCCAAATAGCTCTAGAGATGCAGAATGAACATGTACATGTGGCTCCAGATTAACAGAGAGTGTTGGAAAATCTAATCTGGAGTGCCACCTACCTATCATAGATCTTATGAGATCTCCCTTCTTTCATCCTAACAAAAACAATTAATTCCATTTTGTTGGCCCACCAAAAAATAGATTGAATGCTGGTCAGTTTCCATTCAATGTAGTAGGTGAGTATGAAATTGACTGAAAAAATTTTGAAGACAAGAAAAAGACAAAAATAAAGAATGAGAATTCACAACAATTAGAAGAGAGGATTGTATGTAGTACCAGTAGAGAGAAGATTTGTTGCATCAACAACATGGAGAATATAGTAGAGACTGTAGGGAGAATAGAGCTTTAGATTGCAGGTAACTCCAAGCAACTCTAGACATGAATAGTGCACAGTTAAAGAAAAGAGAAGCAAACAACTCTAGACTAAGAAAGACAACAACAATGTCCATCAAGCTCTAGAGAGGGTAGTATTTGTAGGGATAGAAAAAATAGAGTCGTAGCTCTTGTGTTTGTATTATTGCATGTAAAATATATTTGCATATTAATAGAAATTTTTATATTTCATTTCTTCCATCTCCCTCTCTCTCTTGTTTGTTTATCTTCTTCTCTCCTTCATTGAATGGTATTAGATTTGAAAGGCTTTGAACAATCTCCACCATTCTTTGCTACCATTTATAAAAAAACTATACATTAATCGGTTGTAATTTGCAACCAGTGTGTGAAAATTATCAAGTCATCTTTCAATGTCACATGCACCTCACATCCTTTTTACCTCTACCTACAATGCTATGATTTATCATTAGAGCTACTCAAAAGATGTGGTTCTTATCAACTAGGTCAGGACATGAAGATATCCAAGAGATGAGGTGATTTGTGAGTTTTAGCATCTGCACTAGAAAAAGGGGGGACTAATGTAATATGCCTTTACTTAATCATTTAGCACTTAGTCACTCAATTCCTGTTGTAACATCCCAATTTGAATCTATTAATTAACATTTGAAAAATAATTGCAAATAACTGCCAATTCACTATATTATTTTTTTGTTTGATCATGAGAAGTAAAGCAAGTACATTTATGATTACATAATAATTGTTTGGTACAATATCTGAAGATCACATTACTTGTGAATTACAACTTTATACAATTACATGAATATAATGAAGTAATGTCTTATGTATCACAAGTCTTTGTCAATTCAATTGCAAGAGGAAGAGCATCACTCGAGTGCTTTTCCTCCAACCACAGACCGGAAGTCCCCCACTCACCTTCCTACTAGAAGTGGCCCTACCTTTCATGAGGGTATAGATAGTAAGAATCAATAAGATTGAATATGCCATCTAAGAACTAGTATTGTGTCCTAGCAAAAACAATTAGTTATATAACTTCTAGTCTACCTCTAGCTATGTACAAGAAATCTGTCACATCCCTAATTTTGAAAATATTTTACTTTTTAGTTGTATGTAATTAGTGGTTAATTCTACATGATTTAAATGGTTTTATGTTTAGTGAAAATATCAGGATAAATCAATGTTTTCATGAGTTTGGATTTATGTTTAGAATTAGACATATGATTATATAATGTCATGATTATTTAATCATAAGATATTTGAAGTAACTAATGATGCACTAATCTTAGTTTGGTTGATTGTAAGTTGTAACCAGGAAAACAGGTTTTCCACCCTCCAAGAAAGAGAGGGAGAGCATCATCAGATAGAAGTGAATAGACGTATCAAAAGAATGGGTTGTTACCACCTAAGTCTTGTGTTTCCTCAATTTAGTGAACCCTGTCAAGTTTGATAAGTTGAGTTCAACTTTATTTCCCTAAGTTGGATTTTGATTCGACAATCCTCAATTTGATATAAAATAACATTAGCTTAGTTTTTGTCAAAAAACCAAGAAGGGATAGTATGACCATCGACAAGGTGTAGTCGATAGTCATTATTTTGACAATGAGATGTGAATATACTTTATATTCAAGAGGGAATATATATTTATGTTAGTGGTCAAGTAACTCATATTTGATACTTTCCAATTTCAAATTCCTTTATGGTATCCTATCAAGTTAAATACATTTAACTATTTTGATATATATGTGAGACAAAGAGGGGGAGAATATGTCGACCCCATTCTCATATCTTGTGAAGCATTTAAAAAAAATGTCAGTGTACATTGTATATATATAACGTCAGAAAATGTCCCCTTGGGGGCTTTTCCCTCATAAGGTTTAGCCCCTGGGTCTTTAATATGCATTTAGGACATTTGAGTTCATATTTTGCCATCCCAATGGAATGAGACCTAAGTTCCATGGAAAATTGGACCTAGGTGGACCCCCTGAGCTGTACCCTACCCAAAATAGGGGGGAGGACTTGGGCGCCCATGCCCTAGTCCTACCTTATTTTGGGGCAGTCCTAATTTTTGGGTACCGGTTTCTGACCATTAGTTGGTTCTTTTGCTGACATGGTAAAGTTTGATTTTTAAAATCTTGGCAGGAATGCTTGTAGTTGCATATATAAGCATGATTAGGCATTCATTTGTAAACTAGATTCCAATTAGCAAGCTATAGTGTTCTCAAGGTGATTGAAGGCTTTCTATTATGTTGCAAGAGTAGACTTGTATGTTTTGTGTGTTGATATTTGCAGATTTGAGCATCAATTTCCTCATGGCATGAAGAGCATCTTCCTCCATGAGAGCTTCACTACAAGGTGACATATCATTGTGTTTTTATCATTGATTCCTTTGGTTTTTGCCTCTACCTCACAAGGGCATGCACTCTTTGTCTGACAACGGTGTTTAGAGACTTAAGTGTCCTCTGGGGCTTGACTAAGGTAAGCCTCTAAACACCACAACCCCCAAACCAAGTCTTGTGATTGCAGGTTCCATGTATTACACCTAGAAAAAGTGGAGTTGCAGGAAGGCTTGACAGGCATCAGGGATTCAAGATCTAAAGAAAAGTAGGACATAAGAGCACTTCCAGGACTGGGGTGCTCGCAATAGTGTCCTCCGCAGACAAATTTAAGGAAACAAAAGTTACAGGGCTAATCAGTGTCAGAAGGAGGTCCACATTCCCTAAAAAAGTAGGTACCTTGGACTTGGGCCCTCGTACCTTAGTCCTTGGCTATTCCACTTTGGAACCTCAAAAACAGGTATTCTGTGATTTGCTCTTTTACTCCCATCTGCAAGAGCTTTTCATGTTATTTGTCAATTTGTTGTCGTATTTCCATAATTAGGGTTTTAATGGTTAATTGGACATAGAAGAAGGAAAAATTTATAATTAATTCCCTAATCCAAGTTTCCCTATATCTGAATGTGACCTAGGGTATGATAGTACTCGCCAGTCGACCCTAGATCCTTTAATGTTTAGTGGAGAGGCATATTTTAACATCTAAACGACAAAAGCTTAACAAAATCCAATTTTACCGTAAACATTTTGGTGAGCCCATGTTTTTGGACTTAAATTGAAATTTGTTGAGTGTTTCTCTTCAGATTTGGATTGATTTCATTCATTCATTTGGTCATTCATTTTATTGCATTGAGAAAAATTCAAAAAAAATTGAAAATTTTGGAAAATACAAAAAAAATGCATTAGTTTGCTTACTAAATTGCATCAATTCTTCCTAAATTTTCTTAATTCATGATTTTTGCATCATATCTGATATAAAATATAGAAAATTACCAAATTCAAAATTTTGCCTTGTAATTTCATCATTTAATTGCTAGGGTTTTGTGGGAATTTTGACAATTTTATATAACCTAGTAATTTCAAAATCTAGGGTTTGTAGGAAAAATATTTTCTCATATTTTTTTACTAATTTCAGAGGCTCATTCAAATTTTCATTTGGCTTTAGTCTTGCATCTTAGTGTGAATTTGCATTTAGATTTAAAATATTTGCATTTTTACATATAAAATTTCAACAAAAACTAGCAATTTTGATGCATTTTCATTAAATTTACATGGGCATTTTGCATGTTAAGGATTGAAAATAATATTGAGATCTGAGATCAATTCAATTTCATCATAAATCAGACTTCAAAACATTCACATAGCATTTTTTTCCCAAGATCTCAAACCTAAGGCTTCAAAAACAATGATTTTCACTAAATTTGGCCTTATCGACTCTATAAACTTGCACCATAGGCATGTTGTAAAGAGTATTTTTGAATTAATTTGATGTTATCAGGGTAATATTTTTCTTCCCCTCATAAAAATCTTCACAACAGCCTTTTATCGGGCTCTTGTAGTGAAAATTTTGCAAAACACTACACATTTTAGCTATTTTTGCCCTAGGGTTTGACCTAGTTTGCACTCCAAGCATGTTGTGATCAATTTTATGGATTGAGGTGACTGATATAATTTATATTATTTTCTATACATTCTGAAATTTATTAAAACACCTCCTTTTCTAGGTCTTGGAATTGAAAAACTGTGAAAAATTGCATATTTTGCTATATTTTCACTAGGATTTGACCTTAAGTGGCACTAAAAGCATGTTACATTGGGTAATTTTGCATAAGTGTCTGTTATTACTGATATTATTTTCTTTCCATAATCATTTTTCTCACAACACCCTTTTTTATGCTCTCTTGCATTGAGTTTTGGTGAAAAAAGTGCCTATTTTGACATATTTTCACTATATTCTGACTTGGCATTATCTTGGATTTGAATCAAGAGTGTGTTGGGAAGGATATTATTACTGTTTTAGACTTATATCATACATATAACTTGCTTCCCTTGACTTAAATCCTTACTTTGGTTTATTCATTTGCATTAAAAAAGTATAAAAAATCAAGCATTTAAGGCCATTTTTTATAGTTGTGCACTTGTCCTTTGCACTAACTTTGAAAATCTCTTAAAAACTGATTTTGCATCTCATTATGGAATCTTCATATTATTCATCTCTGAAATATTTACATGAGTATATCCTATATTTTGAAAATTTCTCTAATTTCACTAATGAGAATCCTCATGTTCTAGAGCATATAGCTTCCATAAATGGTATTGATGCTTCTATATGTTCTACATATGAATTGAAATTACTTTGTTATCCACATGATTTTAATAGCTTCATACTATTCATAGGAGCATATCCTTTGATCCTAGAAGATTTAACTAAATTCATCTCTAGGAATACTCATGAAAATGTTGATAATGATTCCATAAAGCATTCAAGAACCTTAGATGAGAAGACTAGGGATACTTTAATAATTCTACTGCTCTCCCTGGTAAATATGAAGCATTAGTGAATGAAGAGCTCCCTCTAACAAAGAACATTCCATGGGTAGAATATGAGCATTCATTTAACAATAATCAAATTCCTACCTCTATGGATCATCCCACCAACCTTCTTCCTTAAGTTGATTGTCCATATACCTTGGATTTCACTAAGGAAGAGAAGACCTTTAATGTCCCTCCTTTGTTTGATTATTCAAGTCATTTGGACATCACTAAGGATGTAGGACTAGAGGATGAGGAAAAGTCTCTAACATTAACTCCTTCAAGGATGGATGTTTAAATCACTCAAAATAATTTGCTTCTCCCACCACCTAGGAGGATAGCGAGTATGTGTAATAATGAACTTCATCAACAAAAAATTCCACCTAACATTGAGTCAAACCAAGAAGCACTTAAGAATGAACAAAAGAATAATTACAAAAACTTGGTAATGGTACCTTATGTTTGCAATTGGAAAGAGAATGATTTTTTATGACTTCTAGCACGAAGACCCTATAGGTAAGTATCTGTAACCTTTTATCTCTCTTGTGATGTGCTTCCCCCGTGATGTATTATGTGTTGTTTAGGCCTCCTAGGATGACCCCTGATTCTCCCATAAGGTCCGGGATACCAAGAGACTACCTCTGTTGTGACCTTCTTCTATTTGTATCATCATTCTCCTAAATTGCCTCTCTCTGATTTCATTGTTGTGTGTTGTGTCTTACAGACATAGCATTGTGGTTGGTGACCTAGGGGCACCCTCCTAAATGACTGTCCTTAAGACACTTGTTTCTCCTCTCTTATTTATTGTTTTCCTTCCTCTACTGTTTCCAACTAGTGGGCGGATGACGACAAACATTTATAGACATGCGAACCTAGTGTCCCTTTCGAGAGAAATCAAAAAATGGACTTAGTTCCTAATATGATGATGGGGTTGTATATCTTATCCAATGCTTGGCTAGTGGAAGCACTTGTACTTTCTATGTAGTTAATTTAATGATGTTTCTATTACATTTACAAATCTTAACAATACTGTTACTCCATGCACCTTTGTTTACCTTTGAATCTATCCTTGGCAGTACTTGATTTAGAGAGCTTCATGATATAGCCCCACAGTTATCCTTGAACTTTGAATTCATGGTATAACCTTGGCTCTTTATATGGTTAATCATATGCATTGGTGGTGTTGTTTATCATGATGTTGTAGACACTATTGTGTTTCTTGTAGGGATGTGTTTGTGGGAACATTTGGCGATTGTAAAGTACATGTCACCTCCAAGGGCATGGGATTTGCAAAAGTTAGTGTTCCCTTGTGTGTTTTATTCCTACCTTAACGTGCTTGATATCGATAGCAAATATCAACCACCTTAAGGTGGGGGCATATATAAGGTAAGCTATCTGTTATAGATGTTAGCAATTTGTTTCACCTTAGATGCAAAGACTTGTGCCCCAAGGTAGTTCATCGTGCATCCGGAGTTTGTTTGCAATCAATCAATCAATCATGTAAGCCCTCTTTGGAGGCGGGATATCACATATATCCTTTTTCTTAAGCCCTATGTGGAGGTGGGGATGGTGTATTTCTCAGAGCAGATTGCATCATCTTATTATTTTTCAAAGTCCTCTACAGAGATGAGGAGCGATTATGTGACTAACTCAACCCTTAACCATGTCTTCAGCGATTGTTGTGGCAAAGTGCAATCGTCAGTGTGTACCTGTAATGTGCCTAAGATAGTGTTGGACCTATATATAGGTACACTCCATCGCTTGTCTACCATGTTTTCTCCATGTCTTCAAGTGTGTGTGCTTTGGCATGCTTGTTTTATGTGGCATGTTTCTTGCCCCATATGTAGAGACCAGCGCCCTTGAGTAGTGCTTCCTACATTTTGAGAGGTTTTGCATGTCTTGCATGTGTGTTGCTCCATATATACAGAGACCTGCGCCTTAGGGTAGTGCATCCTATATTATGGGAGGTTTGTTTACTTTCCAGTACTTGCATTTGCATTTCATATATATGAGAAAAAGAAAAGAAAACATATCATTTATGTCTTCCATGCATTAATGTGTCTTCTATGCATTGACTATATTCTCCATGTTCTGCATGACTATAACTATCTTTTCCATGTTTTGCATGCCTCTTATTCTCTTCTATGTGATTGGCATGTCTTCTCCGTGCTTGATGTGTTTGCTGTGTTTGTGACCTTACATTAATGCATGTGTTGGCCTCACATTTATACATACATTAAAGTGGTGGCTAAATGTAACGTCTGAAAATGTCCCCTTGGGGGCTTTACCCTCATAAGGTTTAGCTCCTGGGTCTTTAATATGCATTTAGGACATTTTAGTTCATATTTTGGCATCTTGATGGAATGAGACCTAGGTTCCATGGAAAACTGGACTTAGGTGGAACCCCTAAGCTATACCCTACCCAAAATAGGGGGAGGACTTGGGCATCCGCGCCCTAGTCTAGCCCTATTTTGAGGTAGCCCTAATTTTTGGGTGTTAGTTTATGACTATTAGTTGGTTCTTTTGCCAACATGGTAAAGTTTGATTTTTAAAATCTTGGTAGGAATGCTTGTAGTTGCATATATAAGCATGATTAGGCATTCATTTGTAAACTATATTCTAATTAGCAAGCTATAGTGTTCTCAAGGTGATTCAAGGCTTTCTATTGTGTTGCAAGAGTAGACTTGTATGTTTTGTGTGTTGATATTTGCAAATTTGATCATCAATTTCTTCATGGCATGAAGAGCATCTTCCTCCATGAGAGCTTCACTACAAGGTGATATATCATTGTGTTTTTATCATTGATTCCTTTGGTTTATGCCTCTGCCTCACAAGGGCATGCACTCTTTGTCTGACAATGGTGTTCAGAGACTTAAGTGTCCTCCATGGCTTGACTAAGGCAAGCCTCTAAACACCACAACTCCCAAACCAAGTATTGTGATTGTAGGTTACAAGTATCAGGGATTCAGGATCTGAAGAAAAGTAGGCACATGAGTACTTCCAAGACTTGGGTGCTAACAATAGTGTCCTCTGCAGGAAACATAAGTTACAGGGTTGATCAGTGTTGGAGGGAGGTCCAGATTCCCTAAAAAAGTAGGTACCTTGGACTTGGGTGCCTGTACCTTAGTACCCAACTATTTCCCTTTGAAACCCTAAAAATAGGTATTCTATGATTTGCTATTTTACTCCTGTCTGCAAGAGCTTTTTCTGTTATTCATCAATTTATTGCCATATTTGCATAATTAGGGTTTTAATGGTCAATTAGACATAGGACAAGGAAAAATTGATAATTAATTCCCTAATCCAAGTTTCCCTACATCTGCAAGTGACCTAGGGTATGATAGTACTTGCCACTTGACCTTAGATCCTTCAATGTTTAGTGGAGAGGCAGATTTTAACATCTAAACAACAAAAGCTTAATAAAATCCAATTTTACCCTAAACAATATATATATATATATATAATGTGGTATTTATGTCAGACATTTTGGGTTGAGGTCGACAAGCTTCTTTTTGATAGTGGTATATATTCCATGATATGCAAGTTACATTTAAGTACATAGTTGTTCAACCTCTTTTAATCTCAAACTATTTTTTAGAGTGGAGGAGCCTTTTGACCGGTTCTTGAGTGGTCTTTTATGACCATCACCTCCATTTATTTGCATGCCATCATAGAAATTATGACTTGCATTGTTATAGGAGTGATGGGATGCAGTTATAGGAAAAAGTTTTGCTTATCACCGCAAGGGGATTCTTTGGTGATGTACACCGAGAGAGACACAAAAAGAAGAAAACATTGATTGAAGCTTATCGAGGAGGGATGACAATAGATAAAGAGGTTGCTAAAGGATCAAGGAAAGCCTTGTTACGACCTTTGATCTCACAAGGTTCTTTCTCTCCTAGAAATCATTATATTGAGTTTAGAGATTCTTATGTTTGTTGTTGACCTTGTAGATACGTTAATAAAATGAAGAGGAGATTAGTTTATTCCTATGTTTGGAGAACCAATAACATAATTTATATTGTTTTTTGAAATGTTGAGATCTTAATAGATTATTGTGTTTTTTGAAAACAATAGCTTTATATATATATATATATATATATATTAAATGTGATATTTAAGTGAGACATTTTGGGTTGAGGTCAATAAGCCTCTTTAGGATAGTGGTATATATTCCATGATATGCAAGTTACATTTAAGTAGGTAGTTGTTCAACCTCTTTTAATCTTAAACTAATTTTTCGAGTGGAGGAGCCTTTTGACCAGTTCTTGAGTGGTCTTTTATGACCATCACCTCCATTTATTTACATTCCATCATAGAAATTATGACTTGAATTGTTATAGGAGTAATGGGATACAATTACAAAAAAAAGTTCTATTTATCACCGCAAGGGGATTCTCTGGTGATGTACACCAAGAGAGACACAAAAAGAAGAAAACATTGATTGAATCTTACAGAGAAGGGATGACAATAGATAAAGAGGTTGCTAAAGGATCAAGTAGAGCCTTGTTAGGACCTTCAATCTCACAAGTTCATTCTCTCCTAGAAATCATTATATTGAGTTTGGAAATTCTTATATTTGTTGTCGACCTTGTAGATATGTTAATAAAAAGAAGAGGAGATTAGTTTATTCCTATGTTTAGAGAATTCGATAGCATAATATATATATTTTGTGTTTTGAAAAGCTGAGAGCTTAATCGATTACTGTGTTTTGTGAAAATAATAGCTTAGTATGTCTCTATGTTTTAAGTAGTTGAAGAGCTTAGTATGCCACTATGTTCTAAGTAGTCCAAGAGATTAGTTATCTCTATGCTAGGAGAAGTTGATAGCGTAATTTATCACTGTGTTTTTGTGAAACCTATAAACTTAGTGGAACTTTGTGTAAACAAGACTGTTTAACTTAAATTATTTCTATTTAATGTTTGCAGCTGAAATCTTAAACATACTTTAGTAGGAATATGAGTCTGAATGACCTTTCACTCTACATATTTTGGTTAAGACTTAAACCCTTTAAACTTATGTTGAATATAATGAGGACTCTATGTTTCATCTTTATCTTATAGTATGACATATATGTGCATGCCGATTGGTCATAGAAACATTACCTATAATAGGCTGAAAGGCTAGTCATCATAGTAGGTAGCTACTAGATACAGTTAGTCGACATTTGCAATCAAATGAGAAGATAGTTTTCAATAAGAATTAGTATGTTTTTTATGCTAAGGTTAAGATAACCCAGTCGTGCTTTGAACTCTTAGATAGTGTCTATGCAATGATTAGACAATTGTTAGAATAAAAAATACCTAGGAATTGTGCATTTCCTTAGTTATCTATAATCTTTATTTGCACTTGGGTTAGCAAAGGATATAGATGTTGTTTTATTTCTACCAAAACTTGTTGAATCTATCTTTAGATTTCAACTGAGCCTCTCAAGATCATTGTTTTAAATCTTAGAAGTTGAGACTAGAAGAATAGATAAATATGTTTCTTTTATCTCTTTAACTCATTTGAGTTTTATTATTTTCAATCCAAGAATTTGGGAAAGGTTTTCTCTTATTCTGAAAGTGTATAGAAATGATTTAGATATCATTAGAAGCACCTAAAGTTATACATATTAACATATGTGTTTTCTTAAACTAGATCATCTATGTCCATTGTGCAAAGATGTTATACTATCAATCTATATCTATAATGATGACGGAAAGGAGTCCATTAAGTCAAAGACATCATTACTTTATTATCTAACTAGGCTTATATTCTTTTCAGAGTAAAATATTGAACTTAGTCAAGAGTAGTTATGTTTTGTTAGTATTCATTAAGACCTTACATGGAGGGGGATAAACTTTGTGTATTATGTTTTACGATAAAAGGTCAATTCAACCATTAACCATATAGTCAAGATTAGATGAGTGGTTATCTTTATCATGCTATATTATTGATATAATTTATTAGTTTTTAGAAGAATAGGGGTTTTTGATATTTCAAAGTACTAGAATAGGGAAGTTAAGAACCCTAGATGTTACCCTAGTGAGTTAGAAAACTTTAATTCTTAAGCCAATTATCTTATTGATTTAGTCTATTGTATACTTTGGTCGATAGTCAAAAGGTACTGAAACCATAGATCAAGACAATATTAAGAGACTAAGAAGCACTTCATTGTTTGAGAGTCAATACTAGTTATATATAAACCATGTATGATTATTATGGAGTGGAGAGTATAATGACAAGATGTCATAGACCCTAATAAATTGTGGATATACAATAAGCGACTCTCAAAAAAGATAAAATTATCCAAATTTACATATTGTATATATATCCTAGATGATGAATATTTTCTAAGTTAGATTGACTAGGATTTGAGTATAGTTCATATAATTATGCCTAGATATACTAAGAAAAAAAGTCAAATTGTAGGATGAGATGGTCTTCAAGTTTAGTTAGATGTATGTGAACACACGAATAGGTTTATTGCAAACATTATCTATATAGAAACTTTGTCCAAAGTGATGCATTTCTCTCTGCATGCATTACTAGGTTCAAAATGTCTAGATGGCCTAACCTGTTAGAATGATCATACTTAGCTAGAAGATGGTCTAGACTTGTATGGTCAATTGAGTTACATAGGAAACATTACTAGGACTCATGGAAACTTGTGAGATCCATATGTCTATAGACTTCGTAAAGGGTAGGGCCATTTCTAGAAAGGAAGATGTGTGGGGGACTGGTAGTCTGTGGTCAGAGGTAAAGCACTTGGATGATTATCTCCCTCTATACTAGAGGACTCACCAAGACTTGAATGATATATATCAAGATCCAAGAGACAATACTATTTATGTTAAGCTTTATGTTATGATTTATGATAAACTATTCTTTTGCATAGTGCAATGTATTTGTAAATTTAAAGTGAAATTTTATCACTATAATTTATCTTTGAATATATTGAATTTCAAGCTTGAAAAATATTCAAAAAAGATATGTTTTTATTTCTTTGAAATATTTCAAATGATAAAAAAAAATATTTCACTTGAATGTATATCATGTTCTTTTACTTTCTTTAGTAAATTGTTTGTAATTGCGAGTAATATGAGAAGGCATGTTACATATGGTATCAAAGCAAACCAGGTTCAACACATAGACCTAGGTATTTAGTAAAAGAAAACATGTCAATATCTAGTAGATTAGCTAATGTTTGACATTGGTTTTATGACAAAATGGAATGGAGAAGAACCAAGAAAGGCACCAGAAAATTTTTTCCCCAGCAGTTGCACAATTTAGTAGTTAAGAAAGAACTTATTAAGGAGGTTAAACTCAAGGAGCATATTAATTATGCTGAGGGTGCTTGGTTGGAGGATTCTGAGACTTTGGTCGACACTCTTAAGCGTATACATCTAGAAAGGAAACAATGTATTAAACTGGTCAAGAAACCTATTGTTCCTACTCGTGTAGTTAAACCAAGTAAACCTTCTGCTAAACAAGTTTTTAGATTGTTACCAAACCTTAACATATTGGTAACAAAGATCTTATCCTAATACCTTTGCAACTTTCACCGGTCCTTGAATGATCTTTGTACCAGCTCTGCCTTTGACTATGAGAAACAAGGAACCTTTCAACATCTTCATAGATCTTTGTTGAACTCCTTCATGATCCTCTCTCATCCTATTGTCATTACTTTTCTTCTTAGTTTCCTTGATCTCTATTCGTATCTAACTATTAATTGTACTACATACAATTTAATTTTTCTTCTATATGTTGATGTCTTAGTACTTGGTATAGTCTGTCAACACTATACTTATCTGATTGCTCCAAACTAAGGGCTTTCTTCTTACTTTTTCTTCTATATGACTACATTTTCTTGTATCTTCTTGGACTGCTAGAAAGATCTCAAACACCTTATAATGGATATGCATCTTCTCCTTCTACTGTCCTTAGTCTTTTGATAAGTCTTCAAGACCTATGCAAGTTGCAATCATATTTAGGCTTCTTTATGTTTGAATATATTTCAATGATTATGGTTGTGCTTTGCTTGCTTATAAGATCCATTGTTTTCCCCTTGCATTTGGGTCATTGATTGGCATTTTATCTTTTCTGTACTATCCCAAACACTTGAAATGATCAAATGCATGTAGGGTTGTCCCATTTTCATCCTTATATGACTGTTCACAGTCATTCCATGATGTTAAGTGTCTCATGCTTTCTCTATCCGTTACATCTTTGTAGAAACCAGCTGCACTATCATTATGTTCTTGGCTTTAATGTGCTTGCATCATAATGATGACCTTCTATTGCATCTATATACTTATCACTTATGGTTAAGAATGTTCACTGTACTTGCACATTATAGATATTACACATGCTACCTCTACAAGTGACTGATGCTTTGTAGGTGACAACATATATTGTGATATCATTGATTGCAACCTCATATGTTCAATACACTTTGAAGGTGACTTTTTTCAATTAGGATTGTGCCACTAGCCAAGTCAAACTTGACTATCTTGTTGAAACATGGAAACCCTCCCAGATTGTGGATGATCTATGTCGAGAGGAAATCTCCAGAGTGAGCTGGTTCTCCTTATGATTTCCTAAACTACTGACTTGCAGAGGAAAAGGAATAGAGGGATAACTTAAAAAATGAAATCCTAACAATAAGGTGATACACCAGACCTTAAAACTCCTAAGGATCTCACTCACAAACAGTTTCCTGAACAATAATTCTTACAACCATATCAATGACATACAATTCATCTGTACTTTGCGTTAAGGTTTAAACAAAACAAAAACATGCAACCTAAACTATATCTCAATTTGCATCATTCTCACAATTTCAAGACATAACAAGGACATGCAATCTATCACAATGCAACATCAAATTAAAACTACAATCTTGAGACAAATAAGGAAGGAAAATTCTGCTATTCTATATAACTGAAGGAGTAATGAGTACATAGACTGAATACAACACTCTCAGTGTGAGAGGAAGACTTTGGTATCCTGCACTCTGATCTCTACTCTATGCTATAAAAAATCTAACTAGAACTGCTAAAAAGAAGTATATCTTTGACATATATCCTTTGAAAATAATCTCTCCCTGAAAGTTGGGAAAAATCCTCTAATAATAGATCTTCAAGTTTATTTTCAAGCTCATCAGAGAACCAAAAATAAAATCTCTCAAGATGTGTCCAAACTATCAAAGGAAAGTGCCAAAAGACTCCCTAATGTGGCCCCACCAAAAATTTGCTTTTCTCTACCCATAAAATCTCAAATTTTTGTCCATATCTAACTTAAAATAAAACAAATCTAGAAAGGAATATTTTATTTGTTTTACTAGTCTACTACCTAAAAATATATTTAGTTTTAAAGCAATTTATAGATTATTGTTTTAAAACAACTTTACAACACTGGCAGTTTTATCCTATCTCCCTATTCGATTTGATTTTACAAAAAATAAGCACACATGGCTTATAAGTTCACCAAGTTAATTACAATATTTGATTTTTCTAAAAAAATCATAAAAAGAAATATCAAGGCATTACATATTATTGGCAAAAATAAAATGAAAAGGCCTCTAAGCATACCCTCCAAAAGGTTCTGCCAAATTCTAAGGCACATGGGGTATGTGGACTTGTCTCATATTTCAAATGAAGGGTTTGTAGAGCATTCCAAGGCATGAACTCCATCTCCACCTCCAAGGGGTATAAGGCACATATCATATCATCATGGTGACAAAGCATGTTTCGAGGCATCAAATGTTAGAGGGAGCCCTTGAGGCTTGACCTCACCATAAGTTATGGGACCTAGACATCATATTGTGGTCACTTAACACCACGAAGGTATTAACTTGTGCCACAAAAAAGAAATGAATGTGATAAAAAATGCAACATTTGATTAGGGCTTCATTGAAACCCTAATCACAAAATAAGTTTTGCCCCTACTTTCTCGCATCATTTTGACTTTGTATTTTTGTGGAATTTGGGCTTTCCTGCTGACAATGAAACCCTAGGGTTTCAAGCTTGAAAATCTTCATTTCCTGGTGCTCCTAAGTGCGGCCTCCATGAATTTCTTGTAGAAAAGAAAGGTAAAAGGTTTTTTTATGCAAATATAATTCTTTCTCTTCAATTCCTTGCATTTTTTGAGGTGAAAATGGCTTCAATAGCTAGGACTTGTGTATTATCTCTCATTATTTTGTTTAAATTTGTTCACTGTCACTCCTCTATATCTTAGACGCCATTCACTACAACTGTGAGAGAGAAAAATGAAGGAAAAAAGAAAACCTTTCGGCTCTGCATCATTATGTACTTTCTCCAAATAAGGTAACACTATTATTTGTCACTATATGTTTCATTTTTCATGGCATTCTATAGATTTTGGGGTCAAAACTCATGGCCACATACTCCATTCTCCTGTAGCTGTGTTTACTCAATGAAAATGAAATGGGTTTCTTGAATCTATGAGGAAAAATGCATATTTGACAATGGCTGTCATGATTACATTCTGTGTAGTCTTTGTCTTCTCATGGCTTGAAATAACTTATTATAGTTCTGTATCCGCATCTGCATAAGCCCATATGAGTAATGTTCTTCATTAAAATACATTTCCTTTTCTGTATGTGATGCCTCTAGAGGGCTGCAGCTTTAGCATTATTTTAAGCACTTTGTTTTACTTGAAACCCTAATGGGCTATCTTGTCATGAAAGGAAATAAATATTCTATTTTAACTACGGCTGTAGCTGTGTCTTCATGCATTTGAGAATTATTTCTAGGTTTTGCATGTTTAAAGTCATTACTTTCAGTTGGTATCTTGTTCTGGCTGTGACTTCTGTATATGGTTTTACCCTTCTACGGCTAGAAAACCCTCACCTGGTAGTGTATAAAAGTTGTATGGCTCTAACAATAAAGAAGAAAATATGGTTTCTACCTATGCACAACCTTTTATGTCTCAGATACATATGTTTCATCTCTATATTTGTTCTTATTCAAAAGGCCGCAGCCTGTATAATACATTTCCATGTATCTGAAGCTCAAAAATGAATTTCTCTCACCCTAAGTTATGGCTAAAGATACACACCTAATCCATCAATTCTTGTATCAAAAAGGGCTTGATTCATTCCTTTATGTTCATTTCTCGAAATGAGGCCACAACTATCTCAGTTGTGCCATACATCATCATTACTGACCACCATTTTCATTTGACTGTTATGTAGTTGTGAAAATCTCCATTGGTGAGATTTGTAGATCATTTGATAACTGGAGATGATCCTATTAAATGATGGCACTTGGTATTGCAGTCTATTTCACTGTAGCTCTATGATCATTTGTATCATTTATGTATTCCTTCTGAATATGCAAAACAAGCTCAACTTTGTGTGCTTCACCTATAGATGATCTTTATTGACTGTATATAAACTCTGCATACTTTATATGGTTTTTCCTGCAACATGGCAAATACATTGGGCAATTATATCACATGCCATTATGAATGACAGTAGCTTTCCCTTACTATATAATGGCAGATGAGATACATGACAGTTTGACTGTTCTTTTTCTTTATGACAAAGATGTCCATTTGATCTGCAATATAAACTCTTTACTAGCTGTTCCATTTAGGCATTTCCTTCTATATTGTAGACAGTCATGGACACTTTATCACTCTTGTCACTATAGATGTTGTCTCGTTCTTGTATTGCATCTATTATGCACATACTGTATCTGATATACATGGCATATTCTAGTTCATTGTTTGTATGTACACACCACATATGGTATGGCATCTTTTCATTGGATGTCCAGATAGAAACTCATGATGTCCTGTAGATGACTTGATCACTGAGATGATCCTATAGCATACATTTGATGTCTCAAATAAAAGCATAACAACACTATTGAATGATGACACTCCCGATCAACATTTATTCTATAGCAACACCATGTAGAAGAGAACTTATGATTGGACTACATTTGGTATTTATTATTTGAGACAACATCCCCTATGGATGAACATGAAATATATGTTGTTTCATACTCTTGGTTGTTCTATTTGTCTCTTTCCTGCAGCACTGTCTACTATAGTTACAACTATTGTAACATCAAAATAGCAAGATAAATAGACAACTACATAGTTACATATATCCTGTAACTCTTTGTTCTTTGGTTACTTGATAAATTGTTGTGACCATGCATAAATGAACTAGAATACATGATACTCTGATTCTTTGGCTGCTCCATTATGTACTTTTCAGTCTGCTCCATGTATCTGCTATTTATTCATCTTGGTCTCTCTATCATATAAAACCATCTCATGCTTAATACGTGATTTCTCCATATGATGAATATACCTTACTTCAACATAAAAGTGACATGGCAGCATATGTTGTTCCTTGGCGGCTGTCCATTTGCACTCTTCAGTTTATTCAAATCATGCATAAAATGATATTTGTTTTTGATGTTATGTTATGACCAAAACAGTCATGTACTATTGCATGATATTATCCATTGGCAACTATTAAGCATGCAAATGTTGGAAATGTATTTGATGTTCTTAATGTCTCTACTACATACAAATACCATGAAAGATAGATAAATAAAATACCTCTAAATTCCATTTCCTCAATGGTAGTTGAAGCAATGATGACAGTTGTTTTTATGCATTAAATGTTGTCCTTAGATGAGTCCAGTTCATCCTTATGGTTTCACTTCATTTCTTGAACTACAATCATGAGGGTGTTTTGAACTAGAAATCAATGCATATGATTGCTTTGATGTTCCTTCAGTTTGTCATGCAATTAAACATTATGACTAATGATCTTTCTTTTTCATTCCATCCCTTTTGAGATTAAGGTGAAGCAACATGCTGGGCTCAACCCTTGTGGGAGCCTCATTTTACACCACATGTTGTTATGTCTTCAATCAGCTACATGACTTATCCTATACCTACACATGGAACAAATAGATTAGAATAAAATAATGAAGTTCAATGGTTTTTTCTTTCTGAGTTCCTCTTGCATGTGGATGATGTTCATTGATTAGTGCATTATGGACAAAGTGTTAGGCCTCTTCTGATAGGACGTAGAGATCTCATAATCGGAGCTCTAACAGGCCTTTTCCACATTTTTTGTAGGTTCTTGTCAGAGATTAGGAGTAGGAATAGGATGGAAACCTCAGAGATTATGTGGGACATTTAATTTTTCATTCCTTCATTCAATGCAATGTTTATCCTTTTATGCATTTCAATTTGTGAACGATGATCATTGTAGTGAATGAAATACTTATCTCTCCTGTGAATGTTCAATAATGCAATGAATGATCTGAAAAATTTTCTTTCTTGAACAACTAAACTGCAATATCACTAAAACACAATAACTATGCAAATAACTTATAATAGAAGAATGTTAAACTTCACTCTAAAATTGAATTTGTTGCACCAACTCTACCAATTTGAGCTATAAGTGAAAAATGGTAATAGTGACAAGCTTCATATAGTTGTATCCTTGCATATGACAAACCCAATAGTGACTCTAACTGGTCCCTCAAGACCAATGACTTTGGCTGCGACATCATATGTTCATGATGTCACTATCTTGGAAGGTGACTAAGACTTCATTTGCACTTGGCAATCATGAATATAGTCATGAATGAATCTCAATCATGTTAATGCACTTAGTAGTGGCTTAAATGTTCCTTATATCTAATCATTGATGGTTCTCTTTGTGATTGATATGCTCCTATGTGGCAGTGACATTGTACCTTCCTTATGACTGTACTGTACTACTTGATGGCCTTGGTTACTCTTAGTATTATGGGACTGTACTATTGCTCACTATTTTGTGGCATCTCTAGATATTATGGTGATGATCTTTTGCATGTACAGTTATTAATGACTATATTCATGTGATTAGTACATTCATTAATGACTGTAGTTGCATTGTATTTGGCTCCTTTTTCTCTAATCATATGACTACCTTGTACCTATGGTTTAAATCATTGACATTTTAGGAATGTACCTTCACTTGTATTTTCTATTAGGAATCAACAACCATTAAATGCTTGTTCCATTAGCATGGTATCATGGCTTCCTTGTCATTATAGACTACTCTTTTTGATGTTATCATTGTATTTTAACATGTATGTTGCATGTCTAGAATGTACTTTTTATATTACTAAGAAGAGGACAACATGCTGGGCTCAACCCTTATGGGAGCCACATTTACTCCACATGCTATAATTTTCATATGTTATTACATCAACATATTCCTACACATTCAACAAACATGTTAGATTACAAAACATACCTTGATTTATAGGACATGATACTTCTCTTTCTTGATTTATCTTTTGATCTAGTATACAACTATTCATTTTTCTTTTCTTGTATATTTGTGATGAATGAACATCTGCATTTTGATGCTTCATAAAAGTAGATTATATATCTGAACATTGCTATTATATATGAAAAGAATTAGAACCCTGAGCTCTAACACCATCTCTTATAGGTATTTCTGGAGCTTACTGGATGAAGGGAGCTGAAGATGCACCTGATCAACCTTGGGATTCATCATTCACAGGAAATCACGGGTCCCTATTCCTTTCATATGCTCTTTTCTTTCATTTCATGTATAATTTAGTTTTATGTTGCATCTTTCAGTCATCCCCATGGCTTGTGTGGGACACCCTAAACATCTCTTTTGAATATAATCAGCTATTTCATATTATGTAATAACTTATGTGTTCTTTATTATATGAATCAATTACATAACATGAAGCAACTAAACTTTACTTGAAACATATGTTTATATCATGAAGAATTGATAGTTTATAAATACCTCTTTTCTGAACTACATTGTCTTGCACTGAATAAACAGTAATAACACACTTGAAACATAAACTGTTGAGATTAGTTTAGGCTCAAAACCTAATATCCTTTGAATGTCTTCTTTCTTAATGAAGTTTATTTTATTGGTTTATTTGGATTGTGCAATAGCTCAACTTGAACTGTTACATGACTCTGGTAAATCAATACTAAAAATCCTTCATGAAGACAACCGATGTTGATTGGATTGCTCATGTATCAAAATTTGTCTTACCCCATTTTAACAATTGCTTGTTAAAGCCTTACCAAATTGAGTTGCAAGCAAAAATTTAGTAACAATTTTATATTTTGAATCCCTTGTGTAAGTCATCATGTAATTGTGATTATGCTTGTTCAAATCCTTGAGGTAGGTGGTGACTGTGCAAAATCAAGAACCAAGAATATTTCACTATGTACAAGAAAGATGGACATGAGAAGATCACTGCATCAAAATAACCTAAAGAAGAAGATGCTTGAAGATGCAAAGGGAAAAGAACATACATCCTGGAAGCCTAAAGACATTGGTAAGTCATCTAATCCTCCTATTAATATGGAACATCCAAATAGTAAAGAGAAGTTTGTAGGACATGAAAGTGATATTTCAACAAGTAAATAATTATGTCTAAAGATGAGAAAAGGTGTCAAGCTTTAAAGCATCATGAACTAGCTAAAAAAGAAGAAGTAAGAAAGCTTTAATAGTTTTTGTGAGGATGTAAGAGATAAAGCTTCCCCTTCATGCTCAAATGTTGTGATATTGGTTCTCATGAAGAACCTGAGAATCACCCCCAGGGAGGCAATAATGCTTCAAACTAGTACAATAATTGGATGAATGGATATTATGATAAAGATCATGACACTGGCTTTGATAAATAATATGAAGAAGTATTTGATGAGCCAAGACCTAGAAGAGGAAATTCTCAAATAAGTTAAGATCCATTAAGGGAAATTGATTTCCTTAGGTTAAAAATAACTAGGTTGGAAGTTGAGAGGGAATTAAGTGAATTAAGGAGGAGAATAGGCCTTCCTAACAATGCTGGGAAAATGAATCACCCTGTTGGACGTATGAATACAAATGTAGGGGCCTACAATAATATTGGTAGGAGACCTAGCTAGCAGAATAATGTAAGACCACCTTTGAACCTAGCTAGATATAGATAGTAAAACTTTGTAGGGATGCTTAGATAACCTAACCCAGTTCCTAATGAGGTCATGTCAAAACTTATCAAATTTTTGGGAAATAATACTATGTCAGGAGAGGACCATCTTAGGTACTTTGACAGCCTGACCCATGATTTTGAGATTGAATATGACGATATCCTCATGAACCTATTTATACAATATTTAGATGATTCTATAAGATAATGGTATAAAAGCCCGCTAGTAGCTAGTTATAATTCTTGGAACAAATTCAAAACCATTTTCTAAGAACATTATGGAGATAAAATTAATTCTAGGTTAACAATTAATGAATTCACAAGTATTGTGAAGGGACAAAATGAATTAGTATTAGAATTCAATAATAGGTTTACCAAGGTAATGGCCAAGATCTCGCCTCATATGAGACCAAATGAGTCAATGTGTTTGGTTTTATATTGCAATGCATATGATAGTAAGATGGGGTTTGTATTAAGAGAAAAGGATCCTCAGACATTGAGGGATGCCTATAGGGTGGCTTCTAATTTAGAGAGAAACCCCATAGAATGTTGGAAGGTCCCTAAAAGGAGTGATCAGAGGATGATACCTCAAGATAGGGCACAAGCTAGCAAGACTTCTACTAATGATGATAAGTATGAGAATTTTCTCCATGCCTTCAATGAAATTAAACTCTCTGTGATTAGGAATGGTAAAGGGTTTGCAAATGATAGGCCTACATTCTTCAAGTAGGAAAGAATGCCTAGGCTTTCTAATCAGCCCTACAATACTAGCTCGAATAATGGCAAGTCAACATAATCAAATAACAAAGGAAATACTAGAAGAGAAACTCATGACCCTCCTAAGAGAGCTGTACATGTGGTGGATGATGAACTTTGGTGTTTAGAATGCCACGCACCTCATTCACCTTTTAAATGTGTAGTATCTTTATCAATTGTTAAGTCAAAAGGACCGTGTGATGAATGTAGTGACATGGATGACCAAGAAGACCAACATATAAACATGGTTTTCGACCATAGTTTTATTGGTGATGACTATTGTTCTTCTGAAGAAGGGGGTTCCCCGAATGAGGATGTTGCATATAGAAGATAGTTAGCAGTATCTCAGCACCAATAGATTTTTTCTGATGATGAAAAAGATGACCAACATGTTTTCTAGTTGGAATCTAGAGTCCACAAAGTTAGATTGAGAAGTCCAACTGATGAAGAAATTAGAGGCCTCATTGCTTCTAAGATCACTCAAGTCAAAAGTGATTACAACTTGAGAAACAAAAGGGATTAGGGAGAAAGTAGTAGTGCAAGAAATGTAGGTAGCATCTTTATCAAAGAAAAACAAGAAACCCAAGGTTCTAAAGAGAATCCTATTGTTAGGGCCAAATCCAAAGATGGGGAGATCAAACTTGATTCATAGAAAAAGACTAAGGATACAAAGGGAAAGAGTGTTGATAAAGGCAATGACAAAATACCTAAGGGTAAATTAGATTAAGAAAAGGGAGATATTACCTAGACCCCTACCATCCAAACAATTTAGCCTCCAAATAATTCCCTACTGAATATGTTCTGCTAGACATTGCTCATGTCCTTAGCCACATTAGGATAACTATCACTCTTATGAAAATGATGAGGATACCCAATCAAAATGATAGAGCATTAGCTATCACTGATGAGGCAGTACTAAATCCATCTAAGGCCAAGGCTGAGGATAATGCATACTATGATAAAAAGGTAACAATACCATAAAGTGGTAAGAGATGGAGTTCTTAGATGTCTGAGGTATATTTGGGGACTACTCTACATAAATGTTCCTCTCAGGTAGATCCTTTTTATATTACCTTGGTCATAAATGATAAATTTGTAAAGAACTATATGATCAACTTTGGAGCATCTACAAACATCATTCTATTGAAGGTGATGAATGAATTAGGGCTCAAGGTGACAAAAGCATATGGAAAATGTTTTTCCATGGACTCTAGGGAGGTTCCCATCATTAGGTTGATTAAGGACATGAATTTTAAGTTGGCATCCTATCCATAGAGAGAGTAATAGGATGAATACTAAAATGGTACACATTCCTCCTTAGTATGTAATGTTACTATCTAGAAAGTGGGCCTCCATAGCTCGAGGAAGTATTCAAATGGATTCATCATATGCCATGATCCCAATGGACAAGAAGGAGGTCATGTTATGAAAAAAGAGAGCCCCATCCATCATCGGTGGTCTTGAATAAGGAAATGATCAAGTCTATTTCTTGGATATTGACATGAATAATTTGAAAGTATAGGCAGTAGAAGATAATTAGGTGGAATAGGAACATTGTTAGCGAGGAAATTCAAATTTCTATTGAAAGTGATGGGCTATTGTCAATGCAATTTGATGGGGCCTACTCAAAAGAAAGATTTGGAGAAGGGATTGTACTTATCTCTCCAAATGAAATGACATTTAGATCATCTTTCAAATTGGGTTTTGAGTGCACAAACAACATTGCTGAATATGAAGCATTGCTCCTTTGATTAAAGGTTGCAATTAAATATAAAACTAAGAATCTCAATGTTCTTGGAGATTAAGAACTTGTAGTTTCACAGATTAGATCTAAATATGCCTCTAAAAGCTAAAGGCTTAAGCAATACATGAATACATTCTGGGATATCATTGAGGCTATTGATGCATTTTCCATTGATTGGTAGAAAGAAACAAAAATGTTATGGCTGATTTTCAAGCTAACATAGAAATTAACTCTAAAGACTTAACCCTTGCTAGAATTTCAAAGGTAGAGGTGCTAACTAGGCCATCTATCCCTGATAAAATATTCTGTTGAAAAATCTTTTGTGATGATCATGATTTTTGTAAGCTTATCAATTGTGTTGATGAATACCATGGTCAAGAAATAGTTTTCCAAAACTTTGTTGAAACTATTGATACAAAGTATACTATTTTTGGGAATGAGCTTATTCATTTAAAGACAAACAAAATTCCAAGGGTATTGGTTGCCTTGGAAAAAGTATTTGATGGAATCGAGGGCCATGCTACCAAGCCTACTCCTATTAATGAAAAAGACGTGGAGGAGGCTAATTTGGGAACTAATGTGCAGCCAAGAATAGTCTACATAGGTAAGAATCTAAATACTAAGATCAGAACTATGCTCGTCTCCTTGCTAAGAAGACATAAGAAATCTTTTTCCTGGTCTTATGATGATCTTAAGGCTTATCGAGAAGACTTGTTTTAGCATGAGATTCCTTTCAAACCTAGCGCTAAACCATTTAAGCAAAAGAAAAGGCCTATAAATCTTACTCTGGCACCAAAAATGCAATAAGAATTGGCTAAACTCAATGAGGGAGGAATTAACAAACCAATTCAGCATTCCACATGGGTATCAAACCTAGTTCCTGTCAAGAAGAAAAATGGTTATATAATGATATGTGTTGATTTTAGAAATCATAACATTTCATCAGGAAAGAACAATTATCCCCTGCCAAACATGGAAGCTATGCTGCAAAAAGTAATAGGTTGTGATTTATTATCTATGATAGATGGTTTCTAAGGTTATAAATAGGTAATGGTAAAGGAGTCCAAGTAGTACAAGACTACTTTTACTACTCCTTGGGGTACTTATGTTTACATACCGATGCCATTCGGATTAACAAATGTAGGGGCTACTTTTTAGAGATCCATCAATGTGTTCTCTAATTTAATCAATATCATCATGGTCGTGTATCAGCATGATCTAAAAACCTTCTCCAAAAAGGAAGAATATCATTCCAATCATTTAGAGAAAACTTTTCGAAGAAGCTTGGAGTATGCAATCTCACTCAACCGAAAGAAATGCATGTTTGGGGTGACTAAAGGAAAGATGTTAGGGCATATAGTGTCTATGTATGGGGTTTGACATGATCTAGAAAGAGTAGAAATGATAGAAAGGATACCTCAACTGAAAATAGTCAAATGGATCCAATCTTTCTTTGTTTAGACAAATTTTGTGAGAAGGTTTGTCATAATTTTCACTAATAAAACTAAAACCATCTATAAAATGCTAAAGAAAGAGAAGAATATACATTTGAGGTGATGAGCCTACCAAGTCATTCATGGATATAAGTGAGGCAATCAAACAAGCCCCAGTGCTTGCATCACCAAACTTTTCTTGATCATTTCAGTTATTCTCTTTTACTTCACTCCATACAATTGTTATTGTATTATTACAGAAAAATGAAGACAAATATGAACAACCAATTTAGTTCATTAGAAAATCTCTCCAAGTAGCTGAGTTGAAGTATGGCACCATGAAAAAACAATCTTATGCATTGGTGAAGGTAGGAAATAATTTTAGACCATACTTCATTAGAGCCAAAATTGTGGGCTATGTTCCTCATGCTATAGTAAAGTATATTTTTGTGCAACAATAAGTTCATACTATAACATGTAGATGGATAAATAAAATCTAGGAATTCAACATCAACATCTAGATTACCAAGTTGGTTAAAGACTAGGGGTTAGCTAGACTCATGATTGAGTTTAACCTAGAATCAATTCAAGTGAATTGCTTGAGCTATGTACCCGTATTAAAGAAATGTAGTCATGAGGATTAAAACTTGTACAAGAATATTGTGTTCTATATACACCAAATGAAGTGTCGTGATAACTTAGATGACAACTAGAAGAGGACATTAAAGCTATAGGAATTAAGGTATGTTATCAATGAACATGAATTATATTGGAGAAATAGAGATGGTATCCTCTTAAAATGTTTGAATGAAATTGAAGCTCTCAAAGTTATGAATGAGATGCATAGTGGAGATTGTGGGGGACATTTCATAGCTAAGACAACTTCTCATGGAATCCTTAGAGTAGGATGTTGGTGGCCCATACTATTTGATGATTCTCACATGTTAGTGAGAGGTTGTGCCTCATGCCAAAGGTTTTTTGGTAAGTTTAAGGGATCAGGAACTTGAGATTTAAAGCCACACACTATTGAGGCACCATTTCAACAATGGGAAATTAATTTCATCAGTAAAATTGTGGAGAAATTCAGTGGAGGTTTCAAGTGGATATTAGTGTCCACTAATTACTTCACTAAATGGATTGAAGCAATCCAAACTAAAAAAGAAACTAGCAAGGTGGTGATAAATTTTGTTATGGAACACATAGTTACAAGGTTTAGTGTCTCTAACAAGTTTATTACTAATAATACTATGTGCTTTAGATTTATAGAATTTTTGGATCTTTGTACTAATTATGGAATAGATTTATATGACTCTTTGCCTGACCACCATCAAGGAAATAGTCATGTGGACTCCAACAACAATATTTTAATGAAGATTATGAAGATAATGTTGGGGAAGAATAATAAGTCCCGGGATTCAAAACATAGGCTGGCCTTATGGGGAGTTAGGGTGACCATCAAGAAATCCACTGGAAGTTTCCCTTATGAACTTGTGTATGGGATGAGTGCAAATATGCTTGTAAACAACCTAATACCAGTATATAAGTTCATTCATGAATATTTTGATGATTTTAGTAATGCAATGGTATGCAGGATGAATCAATTATTAGAACTAGATTGAAATAGGAGAAAATCTTGAATTGTTAATACAAAGATGCAAAAAAAATGTCAAATATTTTTTGACATAAAGCCAATAGATAGAAGGTTCAAATGTGGGTATCTAGTACTAGTGTGGAATGCAAGGTCTCAAGATAAAGAGAGACATGGGAAGTTTGACTCCCTATGGTTAGGCCCATACACAGTATTGAATACCCATGGGGAAAATTCCTACTTCCTTAAGAGTCTAATAGGAGAGTATCAAGAACTACCTATGCATGGATAGTTCTTGAAACCTTATTTCTCTTCATCTTTGGCTCACTTTTCCATGCTCAGTAGTTGTGTTTCCTTTTTCTTTGTTTTTCAATTATGTGTAGCGATCTTTTCCCATGGCCCATGGTGAAGTGTTTCATTTTGTGTTGCTATTTTCTATGTACATTGGTGTACATCCCAGAGGTTTTCTGAATCCTCGCCACCTTCTTCTAGAATGTGCATCTCCAACTAGAGCCACTATTGAAACTCGTATTTTTGATGCCTTAAATTTCCAATGTCTTGTCCAAATTCCTCAAAATTTTCCTAAGGGAAGGATGTTAAAAAATTTGATGCTTCTAGTTGGAATTATGTCCAAGTAAAGAGTGCATCTTATTAAGGAGACAAATGGGTATCAACAGTTTAAATTTGGCAAAAGTCTAATGATTTTTGGCTAAGTTGTGATCATCGCTCCATCTAAATATCTAGAAATCTAGTTGCACATCTTTGTATTGTTATCAGGTTGTCTTCCGTATCCAAATCTAGTTATGTTCCTTTATTTTTCTAACTGGATGTTAGATTATCTTTCATATCTAGATCCAGTTTCTCTTTTTTTTATAATTCCATCAGGATATCTCGTTGCAGTAATATGTTTAGTTTGACCAAGATAGATATATCAGGTACGATATGGTAGGTTGGAATGTGATGTCACAATGTTGTAATATCTTCATATGCATGCTATTGGGTTTGAAAGTCTAATCGGATGTAGAACATAGGACCTACCAAAAGTCCTTTGTGCAAGGTCAGGTTTAGGTTACTTTATAATTTCATTAAGAAAATTTGTAGATGCAAATTGCTTTATAGGATAACTAGATGTGGATCTTCAAAGTGAACTGGATCCTATGGATTTACAAATGTCATTTCCATTTGGAAGATTGGGTTAGGTGTTTCTTTGTTTCACAGAATTGAACCACATTTTAGACTTGAGTTGGGTCCAGAGATTTTTCTAAGTTATTTCAAATGTTTAAAGAACTGCTTCCAACAAGAACCATTTCAACATGCTATGTTCTAGTATCTTCATCTAGATGTGGATTTAGATGTGGATTGTTAAGTTTTCCAATGTCATGTCTAGTTAATTACCTAGTTAGGACATCTGGTTTGAAATAACTTTCTCATTTCAATGAATTTTTAGAAAATTACAAAGGTGACCTTGGCTAAAATTTGATGCTTTTTCTCTTTGTGCCTTAACTTAGAAATTTTGGGATTCAAATTTGTTGTTCTTGGTAACTTCAAAACAAGGAACGACTAATAAATGGTACGATATCTCTATTTGTTTGAGCTTTTAGTGCAAGCATGATGATTTTCTACCATTTGAGTAAGGCAGATAATCGATATCAATTAAATTTATCATTTACATGAAAGGGTATTGATGAGGAAATAACCATAGTTTATGAAGGAATTTTGAGGAGATTCAACATGCATAGAATACTCCTTGCCACCAGTTCATAGAAATGATGGGACTAAAAGGATATTGTCAGAATGGAAAAGGGAATGAGGGAATGTTGTTCCTAATTCTATCAAATCAATCATGTCTGATAGTAGGATCAAGAAAGCATATGTAATGTTAAGATGGAAAAGTTACTAAAGTTGGACTCTAGCCTAAGCATCTTTATAAGGAAAATAAAGGTATTGTCAAATGCAAGATGTCACTCATGTCAATAGATTTGAAAAGGTTCTAAGTCATAGCTGGCCACCAAAGGAAGGATTCCACATGTGGCTGTAGAGACATGTGATTCGATAGCATATCTATTAAACATAATGAGATTTGTGTTATCTCTCTCAAGGATGGATAAGTTGATCAGGTGGTATGGTGCCAATATTTTGGGGTAGGACACACTTCTCATGATAAGAATTATTTACAAAAATACATGTGAATTTGTTTATGTGCATTCAAGGATAGGTCACCTCTTGGTTATAATTGAATAGGGTATCTTGTATTTTGCATCAGTTGTCATATTTAGTATTTTTATTACAGATGTCTTCTGCATTCCTATGGTGTTGTTTCTATTTAGAAGAATGATGTCAAAATGCTCTTGGTTGCAATTATGTGCTTTTAAGAAAAGGAAAACATAGTCTATCTCCTTTTGGAATGGGAGGTTTAGGGAAATTAAGGGGACTATCTCTATGCCTTCCAATATGCTCTATCAATTTCACCATCCACTAGCTAGAACCTGATGGGGAATGGGCATTGCTGCTTGACTACTCCAACTGCATGTAGCTAGTCATTGGATGGTGGAATGGAATCCTAAGTTCCAGAAGCCAATTTTGATTAGCAAATTTAGATATGTGGGCAATAGCTTTCCTTTCTAATTTCTCCTCTCCTCCATATTGATGCATCAGAAAGGGAGAATATCACGGTGGTCTAGAAGTAGGTAACTTTTGGGAACTCTATTTGCAAGGTAAAATTAATGAGTGATGGAAACTTGGCATGTTCTTGATCCCCATATTCATAGCAACTAGGTGCTATTAGTTCAGATTTGGCGGGTGAAGATTAATTTATGAGCTCTCCCCATGACTACCTAACTTCACACGTCTAGTCATCATGACATTTTAAAAAAATATACAGTTGTTTCAACTATTTAAAGGGATAGATATAACTACTCACATGCTCTAACCCTTACCAATGAATCATGGTTTAGTGTATACATCATTCATCTAAGGAATTGTAAGAGGCTCCCTTATTCTAGGAAATGGATGCACTCATTATTGTAAACAGTTGGTACGAAAATACCTGGGATGTAACATATGTTGTTTGTATTCTACATTTAGGAGATAGGATATTTGGGTTAGTAAATGTCTTTGTGATGTACTCTCATTAGTTGATTTAAATGACAAAATGTACACTATTATGTATTTCATCTTCATTTCTATTCTGTAAGTGGCAATTTAGAATTAATATAATCGAGGATTTATTTTTTCTCCCATAATACATTTGTTGTTATGAATTATTGTGTGTGTTAGTTTTTATTTCAAGTAGACAAAGTATTTCTTTCATGCTAAAAAATATTGTCATTTACAATGTAAAAAGATATTTCAAGAATGATCTAAATAGTGTTTGTCATCATTGAAAAATTACTATTAGCATTGAGGCATTGATATCTTTAACAAGATAAATTGATTTTCAATTTGTAAAAATCTCATTTGCAAAGCCTTACAATTCACATTGACCCTGTTTTCCCAGAATGGGCACCTGTCTTGAAGCTATGTCAATTTCCCAACTACCCATATATATTCAAAGTGATAAATCATGCTTTTCATGTAATTTATTTCTAAGTATTCACTACTTTCATAGTATTTGTTAAAGGGTAGAATATAGTTTTATTTATAAGTCTAGATATCTTAATCTATTCATATTCACTATGAGAGAAATCTATTATTCAACACTATGATCATTAACTAGGTCATATTTCTGTAATTAGTATTTAAGATGGGAAACCCGCCTATGTTTTGTGGAGCCTTAAGTATAGAGGAGATTGTATTTAGATAATATATCATGTTCGTTGGCTATTTTCCACTAATTTGTCTAAACCTAAAGTAGTTTAAGAATTGGTCGACTACTATTTGGAACACCAACACATGTTTCCATCAAAGTCCAAACTTTGAAAATACTAGTAAACTTGTATCAAGAAGTGCCAAATCTAAAAAACTACTACAACATCATGTTGGTCTCATAAAACATGTACTCCTCCAAGTTTGTGCCCAAAAATTCATTTGAATGTTCATCCAATCTCACACAAAATCTCAAGCTCCTACAAGTTCTTAAACAAGTACAAACCACTCTTTGCACACCAAATTAAAAATCTACATGATCCACTACATAGTGTACTACAAATTCTCTCCAATTCCTTTTCAAAATTATGATTTCATATGCCAAAGTTATGAACATTTAATTGTCCCATAGAAATGCCTAGATTCATGCATCAAATTATAACACAAGCACCAAAATATAATGACCAAACCTATACCACTATGTAGTTATCGAAGAGACCCTTCTAATTCCTAGAGGAAGCTAAAAATCCAATATCATTGGTGAAAATTATGCCCTTTAGAAGAAAATGCCCTCTAAGGGCTAAAAAGGGCTCCTTGGGAACTTGTCCATATAGCTGACACCATGCTAACATCATCATTTATGTTAGTGGACATGACTGGGTGGTAGAAGGGTCGTCATGGCACTCGATACAATTCTTGGGTTGAAGTTTGGTGGTGTGTAGGTGGAGCTTAGGTGGCGGACCCAAGACAAGTTTAAGTCTGGTTAATTTCCCAATTCTAAAAACTTTATTCGTAGGACCCGATTAGTTTATTAAATGCATTTAAATATTTTAAATTTGTTTGATGCCCACAAATGGTTGTCCATAGGGATGGTTAGACCGAGGGCTAAGCCTCACTATCCACATTGCCTATTGGCTAGCCGAGAGGGTCAATTGTACACTTTCCACTATTGATGGTACTTCATCAACCATTAAACCACACTATCACCTAGGTAGTGTTTGAGATACTAAAAATATTTTTCTACCAATTGAATCCAAATATACAATTGAATAGATTCTCTTGTCTATAGATTCTGACTTCTACTTTCATATTATACTTATCCATATGATCATATAGATTCGTACAAAATATTCCCTACAAATTCATTCTAAAACAAAAAATAGATGAATTTTTGTCATTAAAACTATAAAAACAAGATCATATAATAAACTACAGGCACACGAGTATGCAATGAATCGACCAATTGTATTCACAAATGAGGTAGATATAAATAGGTGAGTGTGGGTACTTGCTTTTTCACAAAATGACGATAGTACTCCTCCACATGTAGTGGTGGAAAGTAACCACCCATAAAGATAATGTGATGTGTAGATGCAAGTCGACACCTCTCCAAAATGACTAACTACTTTGACAAGTTCAAAGTACATGTGGAAAATATGCCTAGGATTAAAGGTATACACCAACACCCCCCCTTAAGCATAGATTAGGTGATTTTATGAAAAATGGGTCTCAGCTATAAGCCTGGTGAGGTACCCATGCACAATGCAAAAGAAAAATGAGTCCCAACGATGAAGCCTGGTAGGGTACTCAAGTACAATGCAAATCTCTTAGAAATAGAGAAAGATAGAAAACCTAGTGGAAAAAACTATCCTCCAAAATAGAGAATAAAGAAAGAAATGCTTAGATAGCCCCCCCCAAAAGAAGATACTACTGATGTAGACTGCATTGCAAGAAGAGCTTGTAGATGAATGAACTTGTTGTCAGTAAAGCGATTGGTGAAAATGTCAGCAACCTACTCTGAAGACTGGCAAAAGACTAAGTCGATGATCTGACAATAAATAAGCTCATGAATATAATGCATATGAATCTCTATGTGTTTGGTTCATTGATGTTGAACCAGATTCCTAAATATTTGTACAGTACTATGGTTATCACAAAATATAATTGTAGGCTTCCTGAAAGGAATACCAAACTCAAAAGAATGGATTAAAGGCATATGGCCTCAGTAGTTGAGTTAACATCTCCCCTAAACTCTGCCTCTATAGAAGATATAGAAATAGAATTCTTCCTCTTGATAGACAAGCTGATAGGACCTGAACCAAGTGAAAAACTATAACTAGAAGTAGACTTGTCATACTCAGTATCACCAGCCCAATTTGAATCTATAAAACCAGCTTTGTAGTGAATCCTGAATGCAAGTGTACCATGAAGGTAGTGAATGATCCACTTAGCTTATTTCCAGTGCAACTCATGAGATTCCTGCATAAATCTAGTAACCATCCCAACTACATATGATATATTAGGCCTACTATGTGTTAAGTATATAAGACTACCTACAAGTTGTTGATATGATGTAGCATCAACTAAAGGTGTAGGGAAAGAAGTCTCAAGCTTTAATCTAGATAGGAAGGGAGTCAGAGATGGTTTACAAGTAGTCATGTGAAAATGTGCAAGTAAATCAAGAGTATACTTAGGCTGAGCAAGAACAATCCCTAAATTTGACTGTGATATCTCAATAACAAGGAAGTAGTGCAATAAACCCAAGTCTATCATGTCAATTTTTTCCTAAAGTGCCAACTTCACTATTATAAGGGTAGATGTACTCCCAGTGATCAAAAGATCATCAACATATAGAACCAGTATCAAAAGTGAATCATCCTACCACAAAAGATACACATTAGGATCTAAATGGCATCTAGTAAATCCTAAAGATAGAAGGTAAGAATCCATCTTGGCATACCAAGCCCTAGGGGCTTTTTTGAGACCATCGATAGATTTCCTTAGTCTACACACTAAGGATGAATCCTGATCAAACCCTAGTGGTTGTTCCATGTAGACCTCCTCCTCAAGGTCTCCATGAAGGAATGCACTCTTCACATCCATCTAATGTACAACCCATCCATTTACTACTGCTATAACTAGTGTGAGTCAAATCAAAGTCATCTTGGCAACTAGTGCAAATGTTTATGTATAGTCAATGCCTGCAACTTGTGAAAAACCTTTAGCGACCAAATGGGATTTGTACTTATCAATTGATCCATCTGCAATAAATTTAGTTCAATATATCCATCTACATCGAACTGTCTTCCTTCCCTTAGGAAGAGATGTCAAATCCCAAGTGTGATTTCAATCAAGGAATCATATTCCTCATTCATAGAAATATCCCACTCAAGTATGACTGATGTTTCTATAAATGTTTGTGGATCATACACCAAAGCAAAGAAGACATGTGATCCCCCCTGAATGTTTGTCTGAATCTAGTTGTCATCTACTGCAACCCGTACCCATGAATCCATTCTGTGAAGTTAGCATAGATTTCTATATGTGGGTAAGTCAGGTGTAGAAATATCAACTTCTAATGAAAACCCAAAACTTGATGAAGATGAATTCTCATTATTATCATCACTTTGTGAAATAGAAGAAGAAGAAGTATTTACTACACTAGGAATCTTCTACGAATGATTTGATTCATGAGAGGTATTATCATGATTTGAAGAATCAACAGTATGCCAAGGAATATCAGGAACAATTTAAAGAGGTGTTTCTTGAAACTTTAACACTTCTCTCAATGAACAACTCATGTGTGGTTGCATGAAGTAGGTGATAGCCTTTTACACCATCTGGATATCCAACAAAAATGCAAGGTTTGGATTGTGGATCCATAGCCTTGTGATGATCTTTATGAATGCATGCCATAGCTGGAGAACCAAAGTCTCTGAAATGATCAAATGTTGGTTTCCACCCTTTCCAAGCTTCAAAGGGAGTTATTCCCTTCAAGGCTTTATGAGGAACTCTATTCTGAATGTAACCTGTAGAGTTGATTGCTTCAGCCTAGTAAGATGGTGTTAAGCCTTTAGAATGAATCACACAATTACCCATTTGGTTTAAAGATCTATTTTTGTGTTCAACAACACTATTTTGTTGAGGATTATAGGGAACTATGCATTGCAAATCTATCCCCTCTATTATGCAATATTGCTTGAAATGATTATTGACATACTCTCTATCATTATCTGTTTGAAGAAATTTAATGACTTTCCTTGACTATTTTTCAGCTAGAGCTTTAAAATCTTGAAAAGATTCAAACACTTCAAATTTTTGCCTAAGGAAGTAGACCCATGTAAAATGAGAGAAATCATCAAAAAAGGTGAGAACATATATGGCCTTTATAAAATATTGATGGGGAAAAGCCCCTAAAACATCACTATGAACAAGTTCTAAGACTTGTTTTTCCCTCCATGTTTTTTTCTTGTCAAACTTTGCTTCAGGATGTTTGCCAAGTGCACAACCTTTACAAAGTCCTTTAGAAAATCTAACATTCAGTAATCCATTAAGCATTTTTTGTTTTCATAGTTGTTCAACATGGCGATAGTTTAGATGGCCGAACTACTCATGCCATAGTTTACTAACTTCATCTGAATGAGTTAGTAGTGCCTTTGGAGAAATATCAATAGCAAAATTGGAGAAGGTATATAATTTGGATTGGTGATTTGCCTGCCCTATAACAGCCAAATTGTTACTTTGTAATTCTCTTATCTCAACTGAATTTGGAGAGAAATGTACTCTCATGTGCTTCCCTAAGTGTGTTATTTGATACACTAAAGGGAGATCAGTTGATAGTGAAGGTACACTTAGAACATTTGGAAATGTTACTCCTTCAACTTCAACAGACCCTCTCCCTTTCACCAATTCTAGAGTATCATCACCTAAGGTTATTGTAGACATTCTGGATGGCTCTAAAGATGAAAAAACAACCTGAGAAGAATCCATATGATGGGTTGCACTCTAGAATCAATAATCCATGATGGAGATGAACATTTAGTAGAAACTAAGGCCCTGCCTTTTAATTTCTCTTCATCTTTAGTATTATCCTGAGTTGATGAAGATGCTTTGACAAAATTAGGTAGCCCAATATTATTCTTTTTAG
Source organism: Cunninghamia lanceolata (assembly GCA_027924645.1). Classification (NCBI taxonomy): domain Eukaryota; kingdom Viridiplantae; phylum Streptophyta; class Pinopsida; order Cupressales; family Cupressaceae; genus Cunninghamia; species Cunninghamia lanceolata. The sequence continues at coordinate 4,711,761 of BSBN01000892.1, forward strand.
GAATCTCAGAGATATTTTCGATTTGTTTCTTCATGCATTGATGTTCATCATGCCTTGGTTTTTTACAAAAGACACAAGTAACTTTCTTAGTAACTGGCTTACTTTGTTGAGAAGAGTTATCCTTTTTGAAGTTATTGACTTTATCATATTTCTTACTATCTGATGCAGGAGCATCCAGGGTGTAAGAGCAATCTAGCATCAACCAAAAAAAATGTTGTTTCTTTTCAAAATAAGGGCTAAATTTGGCAGGGTTACTATTTTTAGTAAGTTTGGATTTGTGCACGGTTGGATACAACATCTTACATGGACCTCCAAAATGGTGAAGAAAGCACTTCAATATCATTTGTCATTTCTGAGATTAAAATTTCAAATTGTAAAAATCCTATTGAAATATTCAAAGTCAAATTTGAGGCACTTAGAGGCTCCGGATGGGCCCAAAATTTGGTGGGATAGCCAAGCAGTGTACCTTTAGGTACAACTTTTGCACAACCATCTTTTCGCGAGCTTTCTGAAAAGGTATTATAATTGAGAATCCAACGGTCAGATCAAAATTTATGGCCCAGCGAAGTTGACCTATTTTTGGAGGGAGCTGTAAATTTTGAAATTAAATGGGTGGCTGCCAAAAAGGGCTATATATGACCATTTTTGGGAACCCTTGGGGTAGTAGAGTAAATGGGGAAGGTGTAGAGTCAAGAAAAGGTGGGAAAATAGAAACCCTAGTTGATTTGGTGTTACAGAAGCCTAAAGATTCCAGAGTCTTGAGAGAGGGAGTTGTAATGTATTGCAATGCGTAGAGGATTCATCCTCTAATTGTATTTGAGATTCTATAATGTAATGTTTTGCCCATATTAATAAACTATCATTCTATTTTTTGTGTGCAATTTATGTTGCTGTGTGTTTTATGATTTACCTCCTTCATCACTATCCTTGTCATTTTTAGTGTTCTTTTTCTTTCCTTTTGAAGTTTGAGGCTTATCATTCCCTACAATAAGAGCTTGCAGCTTAGTAGACTTCAAAGAACCCATCTGAATTAATTTTTCTTTCTCCCTTGTGAGATCAGAAATAAAGATATTTAGAGTGGGCATTTTCCACCATGCTCCAAGAACACTTTTAGTAGAATAGAAAGCTGAGATAAACACATAAAATTCTAGACCTAGTTTAGAAAGTACAGAAAGGACTAATTGATTCTTTCTTGTCATTTCCACAATATTTTAACTGCAACATTAAAGATTTAAATTTTGTGAATAAATCTTCTAAAGTTGAGAAACTTCTAGGACTAAGACCTAAGAGTTGATTTTCCAATTCACGACTTCCAAGTTCATCTATTTTCCAAAACAATTTGTTTAAAAAATCTCAAACTTCATTGGGTGTAGTCAAATTCTCAATATAAAACAACAATTCGGGTGATGGATTTAAACAAAGAAAACCAAATGCTTGGTCACACTTGTTGAACAACTTTTTTTTCTCTTTGGCTACATTAGGTTCTTTCTTTTCCCATAGTTATCCTATATAAACCTTTATTTTTTAGCACAAGACATACTTTAACCTTCCAATCATGATAATTGAAAGGAGTTAGGGGCAGTATAGGGACAGTAAACTCCATGATCCTTAGTCTTTATATAGCAGTTGTAGAAATACATAAAGAAAGAGCTAAAGAAATGCAAGTGATTAAGTGAAAGGAAACACAACCCACACAAAAGCAATTCTCTAGGAACTGTGAAAGATGAACACACAAGACCCCCTCTTAATTATGTGTTTCCCCCCCAAATTTGGCACTTTAAAGAAGGAGTGTGTTAGGTCACCCTAAAATAGCATAAACATGCACTTTATAATTTTAGTGCAATTTTAGGCTAGTTAGATTGGTGACAAAAAAACATCCACTTTTGCAAAAAGAAGCACTCGATTTCAAGTTGATTTACAAAATTTATAGGACTTACAATATTTTTGCATTAAAAAAAAAATCCTTCTTGAGAGAAAAAAAAAATCAGATTTTGGAAATTTAATTTGCATGCAATATTTGGTGAAAAAAAATTGAAAAGAGGAGAAAAATGAGCCCCCTTGGGTTGTGCAAGACTAGGGGCTAAAACCCCATGTGACCAAGGGATTATGTTTTAAATTGGTTCCCCCCTTCCCCTACTTACATCACCCCCCTCCCCCCTAGTTTCTTACATTATATTTTTTGACATTTTTAAAGATGAATAGTGCCAATGTTTGTGGGAATAGAAAAGACACCCATCCAAACTTTATCTGACCAGCTTGGGTGGCGAATGAATAGGCAAAATAGGGGCAATGAGGGTGAATCAAATGACACAGTGGAGGTGCCTCTATGAACAGGGTAGAGGCCTTCAAAGGAGGGCTGAAGGGCACCGATATGAGGTGCCTTGTCGGATATGAGAAGGTACTTACTAGGTACCTGCGAACACACCTTTGGAGGTTGATTCATGGGCATTAAGAGGCTCTTGTGAAGGCATCGAATGTAAACTCCATGCTCTCTGAAATGAGGATAGGTGTCGACAATTGTAAACTGAGAAAATGGTGAAAAAAGGGTTGTGGGTCAACCTTTGTGCAGAGCACTATGTTGAACAAAGACCTAGCCTCCTATGACCACCAAGATTCCTCTTTGTGGCAAGAAAACAAAAGCACAATTAAATCAAAACAAACCAAGCAATCAAAGAAACAATGGCTCAAAGATTTGAAGCTTGATTCCAGCCGAATGGGGTAAGTTGCACAGTAGATAACCATCAACTTGAAGCTATCCTAGAAATCTCTCATACCATGTAAAAAAATAAGATCATAGAATAAACTACAAGCACATGAGTATGCAATGAATCAACCAATTGTATTCACAAATGAGAAAGATATAAATAGGCGAGTTTGGGTACCCGATTCTCCATAGAACAAGGATAGGACTCTACATGAAGTGGTGACGAGTAACCACCCACAAAGATAGCATGAGGTGTTGATGCAAGTTGAATCCTCTCCAAAATGACTAACTACATTGACAAGCTCAAAGTACATGTGGAAAATATAACTATGGTTAAAGGAAATGTGTATATGCCTAGGATTAAAGGTATACACTAATAAAAAAAACATGTCAATTTTTATATGAAAATATTGGTTTTTGTGCCCTATAGACTCAATGGTGAGGTCTATTTTACCCAAGAGGCCTCCAAGAAATCCTCACCTCTAAAACCCCACACAAAGAGTCGTAATAGAAAACCCATTAATCAAAACTCCATCAAACCCTAGATCTAAACAACCCATCTCTACAAACATATATATGACCTTGAAAATACCTTCATTATCATCCTACAAGACCATGGATTCACTATGCACAAGAATCTACACATTGTAAGGGTTACAAAACTTCCAAGTTCTCCTCCAACAACCTAGGAACTAGGCTTTGATACCACTTGAAAGAATAAATACAACAATAAAGAACATTTTCTCTTAACCCCAAGAGACATAAAAATGCAAATAAATATAAACCATGATAAACTAGAAGCCACCATGCCAAAATAATAGAAAATCATACCACAAGGTGAGACAAGATATACCTTGGGAAAACCCTCAAGATAGAACATCCCAACCTCCAAAAGTATCTACACTCAATGTATTATTCAACAATAAAGTATTACAATGCACTTATATCTATGTCTCATGAATAATTCTAAAACATCAAACTCCTCCAATGCATCCTCCATGTGTCTAAGCATGTAACCACACATCTCATGCCATGCTTCACATATGCACTCACAAGAGAAACTCAATACAATTACATCACACTCAACTAGCCAACCCAAACCACTAACCATGTACTTACTTTTAGAGACTCAAGCCCACACAAATACAACTTGTAGTATTGGGAAAAGTATGAGTACACAAAACCATTGACCCCTCATTTAATTCTTGATACTAAGTTTTCTAACTATCAATTAATTATTCTGTCTCCCACACATAAAATTACTAACCCAATGTTACATAAAACGTCACGAGTGTACCCAAATAAATATTTAATGTGGCCAAACACAACCCCAAAGATGCACCATGAATAAATATTTATTTACATAACTAAAAAATTGAATCATTACTTGTGGAAGTTGTACAGCACACCCTTTTCCTAACATAATTGTATACATTGAATCCATGCAAGAAGGAAAATAATTTCTTACCTAAAATGTATTCAATACTTGATGAATAAATGGTAAAGTAAAATGATTTTTATGAGTAACACTATATAAGGATCTATAATATACATAGATCCTTCATTTAATTCTTTTTTTAAAACAACAACCAAAGAATAAATTTGCTAACTATCCAAGATTGGATAAGTAAAACCAACATTCAATAGCTTGTATAATTTTGCTTTTACATTTTCATGAAGGGTGGGATTCATCGATCTTTGATTTTTTCATACTCATGATGATCATCCCTTACATAAGATGAGTAAAACTCCTAGGATGTATCCTTCTCTTAACTTGATAGTCCCATGCAAATGCAACATGATGCTATTGAAGCATTGAGACTAATTCCTCTATCTAAGAAGAAATAAGTTGTGGGTCAACATTCAATGTTTTTTGAGGTAAGATTTATATACTATTGTAGATCCAAATGAGCTCATATAATCTATAAATAGAATTTAACTAAAATTACAATCATGAGGCAAAAAACTGATGGAAAGAAATAAAATTCTACCATGGGTTAGAACCACCAAATAAATAAATGTTATAAAATAGACATTCATCATCTATACTCTCAAGAAATAATAGTCATTCCAATGTTTCACTTACAGAATAAAAATTTATAAAATGATTCAAAGAAATACTATCATTATATACTTCTTGTAAATCTAGAATTTGATCGATTGTGAATAGAAAAAGATGATTCAAATTATCCTCATCAACCCACAAGGCATCTTCTATTTCTTGAAATCATTGAGCTTGAGAATACAAGATAAGATTCTTGATTTTAATTATTATTGAAGATTACCATGTTAACCAATTTGCAACTAATGTATGCATCATTTGTGTCCAAACATGGTCTCCCAAGTATTAAGGTGTAATCCCCAACATTAATCTGGGTTCCAACACTAAAAAGCCTACAATATATTCTCGTGAACCAATTGAAATGATAATGTCCTCAATAATCCTCTTTAGGTTTATTGTAAATTGGTCTACCATTTTGAGAGAAGTTGGAGTATATCATAACCCCTACAAACATAATGTTTTCATGGTTTCTTTATTAATTGTAATAGTTGTAGCTCCCAAATCAATCGTAATATTTGAAATTAATGTTTTTAAATATAAAAATTATAATATAAAAAAATATTATAAGACTTCCAAGATTAGATTACATAGGAATAACAATATTACCAATCATGATGTCGGCTATTTGACCAACCACTTTATACTTTGTGAATTTTGTCTATTAGGTCATTTATTCTTGCAAAGCTCCTTAGTTGTCCTATTCTAAATAGGAACATCTTTGATTTCTTCAAAGAGTTAGATTTTGAAATGTGCATTTTGGAGCTCATCCAAAAAGATAAATTTATCTTTTTGCTCCATCTTTTGAATACTTAACTACTCTAAATATTTATTTGTTGAGGAATGGGAAGTATTTTATCAAGCAATAGGTTGACTGTCGGTGGCTTGGTTGGCATGCCCAATTGGCTTTATGATAATTGGGATAGATGGTCCATTAAGAGTTTTATCAAATTCAAGTTGTAATTCACTATTTCCAACTAGGTTGATATGATACTACTGACATTTTGTTTTTCATTGTTATAGATTGGTCAGTGTGAGGGTAAAAATGGGATAATCAATTTAATATTATAAACCCAAACATCAATGAAATAAGAAGGAAAGGGAGATTTAAAATAACAAAGAGAAGATACTCACAACCTTTACCTTATGCCTTCCATTTCTCACCTTTTCTGTCTTGATCTTAATGGAGATGAATGTTGGCCCTCAGGAAGTTTGCTTCCTCGCTTCGAATCCTGAAGATGACAAGGAGAAGTTGGCTCTGATACTTTGTGTGATTGAAAATGAGCTTCAACACACTATGGATGGATGATATGAAGTGCTATGGAGATGGGGATGCGAAAGGCACGCTAGTGTTTCTACAGCATAAGTTTACTCAAAACGATGGATTTTATGCGAAATAGAAGAAGAGGGTTGTATTTATAGAGTTTTGTGAGAGAAGATCAATGGTTGAGAAGAAATAAGAAGATCAACGGTAGAAGATGTTCGAGAGAACGTGCGCAAATAGAAGGACATGTGTCATTCAAAAGGAATCTTTGTTGAGTTAAATGCTTTCTTGATGAGGATGAGTTTTTATTTCTTAAATTAGAATATATTTTTCTAATTTAAGAGCTTTGTTGATAAAACATATTTGCTTTAAATCAGTTAACTCAGCTTTTGCTTTGGAATGACAAGAGGAATTTATTTTTAGAAGATATTGGAAGATAAGAAAGAAAATTAAATAAATAAATTTATTTAATTACTTGTAGATAATTTGGAAGAAAAGAAAGCAAATTAAATAAATAAATTTATTTAATTTATTTTTAGAAGACTTGGAAGATAAGAAAGCAAATTAAATAAATAAATTTATTTAATTTATTTTGAGAAGATTTGGAAGATAAGAAAGCAAATTAAATAAATACATTTATTTAATTTATTTTTAGAAGATTTGGAAGATAAGAAAGCAAATTAAATAAATACATTTATTTAATTTACTTGCACATGATTTTGGAAGAATAAATAAAATATTTAATTATATTTTATTTTTAGAGAGTGAGAGGATTTAGATAAATTTAATTTATTTATTTAAATTTGGAGGAATGAACAACTTAATTAAATAATTAGAATATATTTAATTGTTTGGAAGAAATAAATTAAATAAAAGATTTTATTTAATTTTGACTTTGGAAAATGTAATTAAATATTTTAAAATTTAATTAACTTAGAGGAAGTATGAATCGAATAAATAAATTTATTTATTTATTTATTGATAGAGGAATTTAGATGGAATAAATATTAAGAATATTTATTTACACAGAGTCATGTCATTTTTAGATGTATATAGTTGGGTTACATTATTATTATGATTAGGGGTTAGTTAAGTAGGAATGTATATAGGTTGAGGTGGTATGTTTGATGTAGATGGCTCATTATTAGGCTTAGATGGCGGTGGTGGTAAAAGATTTTGTGTTTTTTGTTATGGACAAGGTAGATAAGATGCATAAGATGGTGGTCTAGTTCTTGATGGTTGTTGTGAATATTGATATAGCCATTATTAATAATATGGAGGTTGTTGCCAACTTTTATACCAAGTTGGTGTTGAGACATGGACTAGCTAGGACTCGAACCTAGGACCTTCCAATTGCTGCTGGAGTGCTCTACCACCGAGCTACTGGCCCCTCTTGGACCAGTCCATCATCGGTCTGGGTGTGGCTTACACCAACACCCCCCCTTAAGCCACACCTCTCGTGTGCTTGGGGCTCCTAGCCTGGCCTGGCTCTAATACCATGTTGAGACATGGACCAGCTAGGACTTGAACCTAGGACCTTCCATTTGTTGCTGGAGTGCTCTACCACTGAGCTACTGGCCCCTCTTGGACCAGTCCATCATCGGTCCGGGTGTGGCTTACACCAATAGTTGGTTGAGGTGTGTATGATCACGTATTTCATTAATTATGATTGAAAATAAAATCACTAGGAGACATAGCTTGAGGTGTTGGTCAAGGTTACCAAAAATTTTGTTGAGCCATATAGTACACATGCTCTTAATTATTGTCCACATTTCTTAAAGAGTTTAAAGCATTTAGTAGAGTAGTTCAATTGATCTCAGCAAGGGAGGCTATTTTTATTCTAATGAAGGAAGACTCCTTATTAAAATGCCTTTTCTAACAAGTGATAAAAAGTACTGCAAGATTGTTCTCAACATCTTCATGTTTCTTACATTAATACAAAGTTTCTTAACAATTTTCCCATATGACTGAATTGAGTAGTCTTAGGATCTTCCAAAAAATTACATAATTATAGTTTGGTGACACTTGCAGATGAACTAGATGAAGCTTGACCCCTTTTCCCCTACATACAAATGTACATTCCTTGATCTAGAATAATTTTGGCAAATGCAACAAACTTAATAATCAAAATCTAATTTTGGAATATTAGCCACTATAATGAGATATACAGATTCGATACAATAGATAAAAAATCTAGGAAGAAAGATCATCTTGATTGCATCTACTTATAGCCAATCTTTCTTTGCATACTAAAGCATAAATAGAAGCTACCCCAAAATGTCTTCCAATGGTTCCACATCTTTTTTGTGTCATCCTAAAACTTCATCCTACACTTCCTTAGATTTGCAAATTTCATTCTCCTCTATTACTGTATATTAGCTTTGTCCAAATCCATGGAGAGCTCTTTTTAGGGAAGCAAATATTTCTTTAAACCATTGACTATAGAATGTAAATTTTTGATTGGGTGTTTAGTAGTTAAATTTAATCGACATTATACAACAACCTATAGATATTCTTGAAATACATATTTCATGTAATATGTGGATGGCTTCATTAATCCATTGCTTCTTTGAAACATGTACTTGTATTAGAAAAAATATTATAGGCAAACATTCAAGAAAATCACATAGTCAAGATTAAATTTCATAGAAAAAAACTTGTTTTTCCTACCATCTATCACTATAATCATAATTAAACAATTATAACTGTTAGAAACAAGATCTACTAATGCTTTGCTAATTACCAATTGGAGAAAATTAGAAGTAAAAATGACAATTACATATAGCCTTGAGTAACCTTCAGTTAATGGGAGTCAATCCCATAACTTAAGGAGATCTCAAGTAGATGTGGCAACCTACAAAAGACAAATGGAGTGAAAGAGTTTGAAGGACTCTTCATAACTGCCACACACCCAGCTGTGATGTCTTATGCCATGTGCATGAAATGAGGCTTCGAAATGAGGCCAAATGAAAGCCAAATGAAGCCAAATGAAATGTGTACACTAATACCCCCCCTTAAGCACAACTTAGGTGGGTGTAAAAGATGGGTTCCGACAACAAGGCCTGATGAGATACCCATGTACAAAAAAATCTCATAAGTGAAGAAAGGTAGAAAACCCAATGGGAAAAAAACTACCCCCCAAAAGAGAAAAAATAAGAAAGTGTACTAGACACTTTACAAAATACGTGAAGGTGATAATCCTACTATGAAGAATCTCTGGAAGCCTTCTGTGAAGTAACTCTAAACTCTAATGTAGCATCAGTTGATGATGGCAGTGATGTCAGGTTTCAGAATCGGGAATCCATGTTCCAGATTTAGAGACTACATATGCAAAACGAGCATGACCCCTAAATTTTTCTGGTGTTGTATCTAGTGTTGATGATGATTCTTGATTAGATTTGGGATCCTTTATATTATGCTTTTCAAGAAGATTGGTTAGATGATTGATCTTCTTCTTCAAACATCTTTGCTTAGTGTGCCCAATTTTATTGCAATATGTACACTTAGCTTTTTCTTTCCCTTGATCTGAAAAGCTTTGAGTGTTTGATTGTGAAGACTCAACTTTCTTATCTTTCTTGATTTCTTTGTCCTTTTGTTTTTCTCCTTTGTTATTTTTCTAATTTCCAACAACAAGATCATGTGGTTTATATTTCTTCATGGAACCCATTTGTATCAATTTATCTTGTTCCCTTGTTAAGTCAACAATGAATTCATCCAAAGTAGGCATTTTCCATGAAGCACCAAAAGCCCTTTTGGTGGTATAAAAAGAAGATACAAAGACAGAATATTCAGGACCTAATTTGGAAAGCATAGAAAGTATGAATTGATCTTCTTTTTTTATCTATCCCACATTCTTTTAACTGCAATTTCAATGATCTAAACTTTGTGAAATAATCTTCTAAGGTATCAAAATCTCTAGGGCTCAAACTGAGGAGCTCATTTTTTAACTCACGACTTTTTAATTCATCAACCTTCCCAAATTGTTTTTCTAAAGTTTGCCATACCTCATTGGGTGTTTTCAAGGTTTCAACATGGAATAAAAGTTCAGGAGCTAGATTTAGACATAAGAACCCCAAGGCTTGATCACACTTATTGAACCATTTTTCTTTATCTTTGATAGCATTTGGCTCTTTTTCTGTGCCCATAGTCACTCTATATAACCCTTTATCCTTTAGCATAATTTGAATACTGAGTTTCCAATCATGATAGTTAGGGTGTTAGAGGTTTGATTGGACGATTTCGCTCCATGCTTTACTTAGATTGTTTGCAGATTTGTTTTAAGGTGTGGAAAGAAATATTGAGGGAGAAATGGAAGTGCACACAAGACACAACTCTAGATACCCCCCTTGAATTTGGCACTTTATAATTTAGTACATGTTTAAAAACCCCCTTGCTTAATTTCCCCCACATGTTGTATTTATTTTATTTTATGTTTGCATTTAATTTTTTTAGCAAACCTAAAAAAACTTGCAAATATATATATATATATATATATATATATATATATATATATATATATATATATATATATATATAGTGCCCAAAAATTAGAAAGCCTTAGTTAGGGCATGGGCAAATTAGGGCTTAATTCCAAACAATATGATAGAGGAGATTAAAAAAAAAGAGGGGAAATGGGGAAAGAATGGTGACGGCGCCCAGGCTGATGTATCCAGGCACAACATAGCCCAATACTAGCCGCCTGCTTCACCTCACAGTAGCCTTCAACAAGGCTGACGACCTCTGTGAGTCATTCAATCCTCTGAATGTTGAAAACAACAACCTCTCTCTTCAAATCGATGACCACACAATTATCTTTGTAGCAGACCTCTGCGATATGGGCAGGATCAATTCAACAACTCGTGATAACATTAATCATGGAATTGGGCTGAGATCAAACAGGAAGTCAAGTCGCTGAGAAGAAACCCTAAGGCCTGAGTGAGATTGCTAGAGATTATTAGTGCTTTGGTCGCTTAAGTGTAGAGGCACGTGCAATCCTCTCAAATAGGGCGCAGGCTTTTCACAGGCCATGGCAACTATTATTCATGGCGTAGGTCTTTTGAAACGGTGTATAGAACCTTCGACCTCTCTGTTCAACATTCTTCATCTCATGGCTCATTTCACTGAGAAGAAAAATTGTTGAAATGATGATAGCAGCCACAAGAAGTGTAAATGTGCTATCAAATGGCTCAAACCCTTTGTCGGTAGCTCCAAAAAAAAACTCAATGCCTCCTTCGATGGTCCAGAGGCACGACTTTTTCAAATAGGGCAAGACTCTAGTGACAGCTCCAGGCATGAGGGATGAAGTCCTGCGACTAGCAAAACTAGAACAGGGACCTTGAATCTGCAAAGAATGACCTAGATCGGCCAAAATGTGCCCAAAACAGAGGATGAAACCTTCAAACAAAAATGCCCAAATCTGAACAGGTACCACCAAACAGACCATGAGGCCAAAAAATGATCACTTCTTTCAAAAATTTTCCCAAAAAATAGAGAAAATTGCTTCCAATGGAACTAGTAAGCAATTAGGGTAGCTCTGTTACCATGTTAGAAACAATATTTACTAATGCTTTGCTAATTACCAATTGCAGTAAATAAGAAGTAAACATGACAAGTACATATAGCCTTGAGTAACCTTTAGTTAATGGGAGTCAATCCCATAACTTAAGGAGATCTCAATGTGGCAACCTACAAAAGACAATTGGAGTGAAAGAGTTTGAAGGATTCTTCATAATTGCCACACACTCCGCTGAGGTGTCTTATACCATGTGCATGAAATGAGGCTTCCAAATGAGGCCAAATGAAGCCAAATAAATTGTGTACACTAATAATAACACTATTAAGTAAGCCTAGTGGTAGAGTCATAACTATGAGTGTGTGAAAAGAGAAACAAGGTAGAGAAAATTAGTGAATACTATAAGACTCATCACCTTGCCCTATGTTATCTACCTACCATTTACACATATTTCTATACATCTACCACTTATTCCCTTTCCCATAATCAAACAGCACTATACACTCACCCTATCAATTCATTTACTATTCTCATGCTTGCACTTATTCAAAGCCACACACAATCCATTGTCATCTAGCCCTTCATCTATCTTGGGACTACTTTGTGGTCCTAGGGAGGTCCTTGCAACTCTAAACTATTTGTTTCTAATCAAAATTTGTAAATTCAAAAATTGTTCAAATTTCCACCTTTACCCTTCTAACCTAAGGCAAAGTAAATGTTATTTTGTGTGATATGTTTCTATGTCCTTGTATTTAAAGGCCAATTTGACCATAAGTTCATGCATCACAATTATTTCCAATAGTTCAACATTATCCCATCTCACACCATGAGATTCCATTGCACGTTTACACATTTCTAAGATGCATCCTACCTAGATGAACTTCTAATTATATAGACTCATGCACATCTCCATAAGTGCACACTACAACAGCTTTGTACTACTTGGTGCAAGTGAAGCATGCATACACTCCATAGATATACTGTGCAATATCATGGCCATACACCATTTAAGGACTTTGCTTCACTCGCTTCTACCATAACTTTGCCAACTCCTCCAACACACATCTTAGCATTGTACATGACCTTATATGTTGACGCACATATTGTTGATGTGTTTTCCTTGCACATACAACGTAGAATAAAATACTAGTGTACTCTATCCTCTCTTGAACAAAATCCCTCAAATGCTAAGCTGAGTGATCAGATGAGTAGACTCCAAGGTTCTTGATTAGTTACATTTTGTGTTGCGACTTGGGATAACTTAGCAGTAGGATGCAAATTACTGTTTGACACAAAGGGACTTACGTAAATGCTCAATAATAGGAAACTTGTTTCTCTTGGATAACATGTAACACAGCTTCTTTGAAGGTCTACCAATTCGATAACTTAAGATATGACAATGGAAGCTCTTGAATCCAAATCTAACAAAATTTTAAAGAAAATGCAAAAGGAAATGAGTTTAGAAGGCTTTAATCTAAATGCAAGCAATCACCATTGATTCACCAGAATCTCAACCACACTTTGCTTCGCCATAAGATAACAACTACACAAAAGTGGTGCTATCTTCTAAGGGGAAAGTAAGATTTTTAGATTACTTCCATGCACAAAGTAATTGAAGTTAAGCTCAGATGATGTTCAGATTAACCATGCACTACAATATGCCATCGACAAATTATAAATGGTATGAACTATGGAGATGCCAAACATGAATCAGCAACAACAACTCCCATAAAACATAAAACTAAATTGCTGAAAACAAACTAAACGGATCTTATTCTATGAGTGAACACTTAGAAACCATGCATTCATTTGAAACAACACAAATCACCATGAAAATTTCAGCAATGAATTTGTATTTATTTCAGCAGAGTCCTGAGCAACAATTTCTCAGAGCATTCCCCCTTTACAAATGAGAGCAAAATGGGTTTATATAGGCCCCAAAACTCAATGGATGGCCAAGATTAAAACTTTAAATCAAGGGCCCATATTATGCCACACAGGCAAGTGGTTACAAAATTTACTAAAATTGGACCCTGCATTAATGATGCACCAACTAAGTGGAATACCCTCATTTATGACCTTTCCTTTTTGCGGTAAACTACACAAATCTAGTGATGACATGTGCAACCTCCTCCATAGGGACACTTGGCAGAGTCTAAATGGTGCCCTCTACGATTTGCAACTCCTCCGTACATTTGACAACTGTCATTTCCCAACCAGCCATGGATGTCTGAAATGTGCCCATGAAAGTGGAAAGTGTGAAAATTTCGTCTGACAACTCCCTCAAAATAGCCTGTGTATGCCGAAAATACTTTGCATGCATCTTGTCTTTCAGCAAGTATTCATCAATCTCTCCATTGGAATCAACTACCCTGTTTACGAAAACAAGTATTTTGTTTTGCATTTCCCGAAGTACCTGTTGATGACTGTTTTGATGCAATCATAACAATAAGTTAAAATTCACATGACATGAACTAAAACTATACTTGAAAGATGAGAAGGAATCATTTGGTGATTCGACTAATCCCAAGTCTACAATGGTTCGGTTGGTCAAGTTCAATTGGTCAATGTGAAGCTGTAATGTTCAAGGGGCCTTACGTAGTTTAGGTTTATTTTGTGGTTTACTGGACTAAGAATATGCAAACAGGTCATGAGATTTCAACAATGTATTCTGTTCATTTGCATACAAGTGATACTGGGCTGCAAGTTTTAGAGGGTTTTCTTGGATTTTGCAGCTTTCTTCTTTATGTACTTATGAAAACTGTCTATTTAGACTCTGTTATGCATGCTTCTTCAGATTTGAGACAATTTCCTTTGGATTTCTACGTTTTCAGCTAGATATTTCAGATGGGTTGGGAAAAGTTAGAGAGATCTAATCTACACTTCATCTAATCTACAGAAGGATCTAAGTGTTTCTGTTATCCACTATGTAAATACCACAGTAATTTGATCAAATCCACAGTAAAAACCCTAAATGTAAGTTCTGAGCATTTTCACAAACATACATTTAAAATTGCAAGCTCTCAAAGAAGATATTTCAAAATACAAAGAAGGGCAGGAGAACACTCAGAAGATAGATGCAGAACTCCAGATTCTATTGTATTAGAAACGAATAGCCATACATGATTTACAATGTAAGAATGACTCTTAGTTTCATTGATCATACTACAGAGAACTTACAAGCTTTACAGATACAGTAAGATAGCCAGACATTCCACGCACATCTTACTGCAAACAAACAGGCGACCTCCTTCTTCTACTTCTAAACTATGCTAACTTGCTGTGTTTTCCTAAAATCTCTGTTGTGTAGCCCCTGTTGTAAAGTATTACAGTGTAGAGAGGCACAATATAAAGATATTTTGATTGTCCTCACTACAGCAAAAACCTAACAGAACCCCTGGTTCAAACCTCTAGTTACAGCAATAAATGCAGGTGAACCAGTTCTCAAAAATATCTCTGGGCAATGGTCAAATCTGGGCGAAATATTGCCCCTTCTGAGAAGTTCCAGCAGCTGGGTAATAACTTCTGTTTGTCTTTTGTGATAATACCTTCAGCTGCGACCTTCTTCTTTACTTGAATGGCCTTGACCCTTTGCATTTCATCTCTATCTTCTTGCTCCTGAGATCTGATCTTCTGCCTCCATGAGGTCACTGCATTGACTTTCCAGCTGCTTCCTCAACTGCAAGCCTGCAAGACAAGACAAGCAATAAGTTCCACATTTATCACAAAAATAGCATGAAAATAGAATAAGTGTTTAAATACAGGTGACTGCGCAAGATTGAGGAGATCGGATCCAGAAAACTCCAAAAAACGCGTCCAAAATGCGCCCAAGCTGCTTAAAATTGATTAGGTCAACCATCGCTGACTGAAAAAATGCCAGAGGCGCCAAAAAAACACTTTAAAATTCCACCGCTTCATTTCCCGCCCATTGGCATGATCATCCCTGTCGGTGCGTCAAAAAACAGGCTAGTCGATATACCTCATCATCATGATATTCTGGAAATATGATGGTCTCGCTTCTGAAGGTCCAGATGACGTCATCATGATATTCGGGCTTCATTGAAATGCTAAGGATGACGTCATCATCATGTTCGTTTAAGATCAGGGGGATATTTGTGATATCGGGTCACCTAAGGAGCATGATCAGGATGATGAAGTGAATATGACCCTTTCGCGGCCAAGGTAACCCTCTCAAGAAAAAATCAGCATGATGAAGATCATCATCATATTTGCCTTTGTCGAACTTGGAATAGAACGTCATCATGATAATCGGGAACCGGATCGTGCCTGGAAAATATATCCTGTTGAAAGAAAAAATGATGATGCTGATCATCAGGAGGATATTTGTGATATCGCTATTCAGATCGGGATGACGTCATCATGATATTCGGAGCCTTCGTTAAACTTGAAACATGACGTCATCATGATACTTGGCCAACCGGATCATGTTTGGGAAAAAATCCTGCCGAAGGGAAAATGTGATGATGATGATGATCATCATCAGGATAACTGCATAAAGGTCACATTTTCGGCAGGAGGACTTGGCGAAACATCGGGCGAACAAACAAGATCATGATGATCTTGACAATCAGGACAGGATAAAAAATGATGATGATGACCCTCCTTATCGATTTATCATGATGACGTCATCATGATATTTGGTTTTCGGAGCACAAGGATAAGTTAACGTCATCATGATATTTCGGGCCATGGTCATATTACAAAATATGATGATGCTGTTGAGTAATGTAATATCGACCACTTCTTAATAGATAGGCTGATCATCATGATATTTTGGCAAACGGATATCAGGAGGATATGAAGATGATGATCCTCCTTCGAAATTATCATGATGATGTCTTCATTACTTAGCGAATTTCAGCGAATGTTGTGTGAAAGATCAGGATGATGATCATGATGTTGCGAAAGGAGACCAGGAGGATATGAAGTCGTCGTCATCATCTTTCGAGTGTCAGCAAATATCATGATGATGACCTTGCAATAGGTTTTGAACGTGCGCATGCAAATATGCTGAAGGTGGATTTTTCTAATCTGGGTGATCAGCATGATATTATAAGATCAGGTAATGTTGAATTATCATGATGATGCTCGCGATGCAAAGATCGCTCGACGGGGAAACTTATCGTGATTTAAAGTTAATGTCATCATGATATTTCGAACCTCAGGATATTATCGGGGGAGGGTTCAAAATATGATGATGATGATGTTTATACAGCAAAACCGAGTTTGTAAAATATGATGCTCCTAAGGAAATCATGATGCTGATGATGCGCACAAGGCCTTTTGACAGGTAAAAAGCATTACCACCTAAGATTGACGTCCGGATGTTGCGACTGCATGATTTTTAGCGGGTGATAGACCAAGATCATGATGATCCTGTCAACATGACTTAGGATATAAAAAATATGATGATCCTCCTGCGAATATCAGGTTTGACCAAGACTTTGACCGTGCATAACATTCACATATGGACGAATTTTCAAGTGAAGTAAAAGGCAAACCTGCATGGAATTTCGAGCTCTTTCTAACTATGAGGTCTCAGCAACAAAATATGAACCTTGATAAACTAACCTCATGATGATGACCTACCTTATGCAATATCATGATGATGATGCACCTGACCTTCATTTTTACCAGACCGCCAGAAAGCAGAAAAAACACAAGCAGAAGCAAAAAGCAAGACATCAGCAGGGGTCCTCGTTTTGCTAAGGAGCAAAATGGGGCGTGTTGTGAACATCACAACAGTACCTCTCTTGTTCGAGTGCAGTCACTCTCAACCTTTCCTAGAACTTGCTCCTTTATGCTAATTGCACAATACTAAGAATGAAAATTATATGTTGGACCCTGCTCAATCACCCCTTCATCCAACAATGTGGCACTTGGAGTATAAATCAGCCTTTTCAACTGAGGCATAACTTCTTCCCTTACATTTTTGAATTCTGCACAAGTAATTAGAATATTCTGAACTCTGTCAAATGTTGAAGCAGCCTCCTTGTACAACTTCACAATCTCATCCATGAACCTATCAGCCTTGATCTTGAAATTTCCTGCCTAGTCCTGCAATACTTGAGAAGAGGACCTCATTTCTTCCAAATGAACCACAGACTCCTGCGAGAGCAATGTCGGTGGTACAACCATCTCTTCAGCTTGGCTTAGTGGCCTCATTAACTGCTAAATATAATGCTGAAATGCCAAGTTATCCTTCTCTAACCGAATCCTCTATTCTTGTTCCTTCCGTAGCCTTTCTTTGATGACAGCCACTGAATCTTTTAACTCTTCTATCTCCTGCTCTATTGTGGCTGGTCCCAAATCAAAAGTATTGATGTCATATGCACTCGGAACGCCATTATCTGCCTCTTTGCTAATTTTTGGGACAGCAATATGCACTTGCCTTGACCTCGAGCTGCCTCTCGTGATCTTCGAGAATTTAGTAATTTTCTGCTTTCCATTGTCAGTTTTGGCCCTGCTCAGCAAGTCTTCCAAACTTAATATGGGTTCCCTTTCAATAACAGATTTTGCCTTGACTCGATCTCTTAACCACTCAGGCAGATCAGACAAGTCCTCCTAACTTTCTTCTTGAACTCCCTTATGCTGAACAGTGGGAAGAGCCTCCTCATCAAACTCATACAACTCTTTGTCATCTTGATTTTCAGCTTCTGTTTCTATCATGACCACTTCTTGTTCCTTGGCTGATTTTGACACTACTTCACCAATTTGATTACCTTGTTTGTTTCCTTGATCATCTTGAATTTTCGAAGCTGTCTGCTCATCATGTCTCACTTCATCTTCATCAATATTTATTATGTTATTACCCTCCTGTCTTGAAAATGCACTAGCTGCCTTCTGATCATTAGTCTTTGCCTTCTTACTTGGCTGAATATCCTCATGTGGATCATCATCTTCACCCTCTGAACCATTGGAATTATTGGATGACCCACCACTTGAAGCATCCTTAGACTGATGTACACTAACTCCTCCCATCAAGTTGTAAGTCAATTGGACATTCTTCTCCTGAAGCCTACGAATTTGGAAGTCTACATACTTTCTTGTATGCGATAAAATTGGCATCATCAAATCATCATTGCATGTGGCCTCCTACTCTAAACAATTGATGGTGAAGGGCCTGTCCCTTTTCTCTTCATACGAACTTTGTGAAAGTCTTTTGTGATTCTCCTCAAGCTGATCTGGAATGTTGATCACTCTTGTTGATCTGACCAGATCCAAAAACAATCGGTAGAAACTTTTCTTTCTTATTTCTATGTCATCATATGTATCTATCTAGTTATCCTCGAGCTACGATTTGTGTTTGTATTTGCTCCCAAATTTCTGTCTGACTATGCCAAATGGATCAAAGTTACTGCGTGCATCATTGTGGCATACCAAGTTGTAAGCCTGCAACTCTATCTCTGAATTTTCAGCAGCTTGTAATGACATGCAAGCCTCAAGCCTCCCAATGCTGATTGGAAACTTTGTTGTGGTCTTCTTCCTCTTTCTCTGGACTTTGTCGAATGCAACCAGCTCTCGTGTTACTTCCAACAACACCATTCTGTCAGTGGGGTATCTAGGCAATCTGTAAGGCAATGATGAGAAGCCCTCCACACGGATGTATGTGAATCTTGGAAACTGAATAAACCACTTTCCGTATTTTTCCACGAAGTTCATGGCCTCCTTCGATAATCTCCTGCATGTGCTACCTTGTAACAATCTAACAATATGCATGGAAAAGGCATCATTAAACCTTTTGTAATGGGATATAGCCTGTAAGTGCAGCTGAGGATAGCAATCATAAACCTTGTACTATCCTTCTCCATTTCCAACTCTCCCCTTGTAGTTCAATCCTGGATATCTCTCGCTTCTGGCAAGCATATATATAATATATGAGCTCATGTAAAATGTTTTTGTTTTCTGTAAACCCTTCAATTGATCATCGATGTTGCTACTGATCATTTCAACCCAATCTATCATTCTTTTTCCACTTATAATTTTTTCAATGAAGAAGAACATCCAGGGCTCGAAATTTGCCGATTGTGGGCAGCCCATGATGCGGTTCAAAAACACAACCATATAGTTGATTTCTTGATGAAAGTCAGACTTGTGAAGTTTTTTAGGCACCCTACTCACATGTGGCCTTGGTCGCGCCAACCAGTTGTTGTTTATCACCTCCATACATTTCTCAGGTCCAGCCAAATAAAGCTACAAAGCAGACTCCTTGTTGCAGAATGTAGTAGTTTTGTATGAGGGAATGTCAAAAGCTTCTGCGATCGCCTCCTTTCTCAGATAAGCAAGTACTTTGCCCTCTCTAGTCATAATACATCTCTTTTCATGATTATAATATTTGGCGCATTCTAACATCAGTTCTAGACATAGCATTGTTGGCGGGAAACAAGTAGCTTGCACAATCCCATTCTTCAACATTCGTCTGACTAGATCCGATGGATTGGGTTTGTACAAATTTTGCCGAATCTCTTCCATATTGGTCTTCCCCAGATTGGTGTCACAGAGGTTTTGCCACTTCGAAGTGATCTTTGTTTCTAGGCACATTCCCTTCATGTCACTCCTCATCAATGCTTGTCTGTCCTTCGCACTCATCCTTCACCTGCACAACCGCCTTATGTCAAAATCTTGAAAATGACATTTAGTAACAACATAATAGTAACAAAACGTACATTTAATACATGCGGGATTATTTGAATGCAAGATTTCAATTTATCTCACCCCTCTGCTAAAGAAAAAACAATAATGCGATTCCCGTGAGAACAAAATGTCCAAATGTCTCACTAACACAGTTAGTTCCTATTTGCCCTTTTCAGATCTAATCTCCTGATGGACCTACAATGATCTTATGGTGTAATCCCGTATGTGTTTTAATGGAGGGGAGGTTGATTTCCAAGCAATAGAAGGTGATCTTTCTAAAACTTTCGAAGACTTCAACCAAGGAAGACACTCTTAAACCTGCACTTAGGAAGCTTTGAGAACACCAGGCAGATCATGTAATATTAACTAGTTTAACATCCAAGCACCCATTCAGACAGACCTCATAAGGATCCCCTCTTGTAGACAAAACTCATGAACATAGTCGGGTTTCCAAATACTGATGCAGGAGGCGAAGCTTACTGTTAGAACAAATGATAAAACACCCTCGAATCCCCATCATCTCACATAGGGAAATCACCTTTTTTGGAGGACAGCGCATACCACATATGCTCAGAAAGTTGGCACTATCATTCAATAATGTTCAAAAGATTTTGCTGGCATAAATAGTGTGCTCCACCTCTTGTACCGCATAAATGACATTACTTGAATTAAATCTTGGGGCTAAAAATAGGACGATCCAATATTTGAAAGATACGTGCCTCAAACTCTTGCCAGGAATCCCAATTAATTCCCTATCCATGCGTTATGAAGAGTGTAGTGCCTATTTGATTGTATGCTAAGAATAGAACAGATTCGTTCTGCACAAAATTGTTCAATGATTCCTTCAGCGGGCCTGGGTGAATATTTGAGATCCCACCATATTTGGCCAAAAAAGTATACTTTGCGAACCTAAGACTTATCTCCATCCTGGTGGTCTTTTCACTTCAACATGCATAATGTAAGAATTGCAGTGGACTCTCAAAAGTCCGTCCCTCCATGAATTTATGTGGATGCACCATAAGTTTCAAGAAAGCCTTACCATGCACTTAACCTTCACCAAGACTTAAGTGATCAACATGGAGTGAATGCTATACTTCACATTTGACGTGATGCTGAGAATAGAATTTTGTGATGTTCTGCATAACTGCCAAAGGTCCATTAATAACCATGCTACGCAATAGACACCCTAGGCAAACGGTCACTTAAGCCCACCGGAGACTAACTCAAAACATGTAGAGTTCCCAACAAATCTTGAAAATCTTCTTAAGCAGTCATTTAGCTTGTTGAGAGAATAGGAAATGAAAAGCAATGCCAGAAGGTAAATGAAGTCCACTTAGGCGGAGATCCAGGGGGGAGCGGGCATGCTGTGCAATAAAAGGACATCTCAATGCAGTGCAAGGTGGTTGAAAATGTCCGCCAGTGTGAACATTTGAAATGATTGTGCTTCATGCAAAGTCAGGGCATTCTATGCGTTTCAAGTCTTCTACCAACAAAAAAATGGATTACAACATACCCCAATGACACCTGCAAACCTTGCCCAGATAAGAAACTTCAACCAAGACCACAGACAAAAACACCAAGCAGGGGTCCCCACGGCTGATGAGGCGATGTTGGACCACGTCACAACATCTGGCGACTACACAAGAGAAATGTTTTTGAACATTTGCGGAATAAAAACTCATTCAAAACCTTAAATCATCAAATAACCTTGTCAAGTCCATCTAATAGTTAAGAGATGCACTCAAAAGGAGAAAGGAGTCAAAAATTGTATCACGACATTTCATCTCTGCAATTTCTTAGGGTAAAAATTTCATTTAAAACTTCCTCAAGTGTTCTAGAGATAAGCAAGAATCAAAACTTCAAAATCCCTGCATGCACCCACATATTAGGTCAGATAAACATGAAAACTTAATCAAGGCATCAAAATCAAAAGCTTAGGACAACCATTTTCATCCTAAAAGATCCAAGTGTGTGCAATTGGGTTCATTTCCATCCATTAGCACTTAAGATCACCTTAGTTCCCCCGCATTAAGCTATGTGATTAGTGCACACCTCATGAACTACCTGGACATGGCCCCGCTGCCAACGAGCGTCTATAGCCCCAACATGTTTGTCTCGCAATTCCACTCGAGCAGAGCCCTACTGCTGGTCAGGCGTCCATAGCCCCGATAAAGATTACTCGATCATCCATCTAACTGAGTTATGGTGTGTGATTTGTGATTTTCTTTCATTTCTTTTCTTTTCTTTTGATTTTCAACATGCTTTTGCTTGGTAGAGTACAATGCAGTACCGCTACGTGATAACTCAGCTAGCTGGGTGTGGACTTACGATGGCGGCAAAGGTGGACCATTAGATTTTTCACTTAATGCGAGATCACAAAGATTTACTTAGGTACTTCTAGATTTTAAAAGTGAAAAGATATAAGATCTCAAAACAATTCAAGTCGCCCTAAACAGTCAATTTATCCTCCCAAAGTAAGAAACATGCTATCGAACGCCAACAATGGAGTCTGCAAGAATCTATCCATCTGACACAAGCTTATCAAAAGAAAACAAAAAGTATTCATTTAAAGATTAAACATTTTAAACATATAATCAAAGACCTTCATGTCAAAATACAATGCATGATTCCCTTCTCGGGTCAAGTACAGATCTTAACAAAAAGATAGATTAAAGAGAATTACCTTCTGACTCAAAGAATCTCATGAATATTTATTCTCAAAATATACTTAGCATTACCTCATGAAGTCAACCAGAAGTGCTCTTATTGTAAAAATCACCCAAAACGGGACCCCGAGAAAAACCAAAAACTGCAGCAAAAGTAGACAAGCCCAAAATAAAGCAAACCTACCCTAAAACTAACCTATGAAAGCAAGAAACAATTATCCTAACTATGTACAAATAGGTCCCCGAAGGAATTTAGGGTTGGAAATAATGCTTTAAGAATTGTCCATTGACGGGCAATGGAACAGATTCTCCAGTGAGTGTTTTCAATTTGAAAGCATTTTCTCCCAAAATTTCAGCAATCTGGTAAGGGCCCTTCCAAAGATTATCAAATTTATCATGTCCACCCTTTCTCTCTTTAGCTTTGTCCCAGTATAGAACCAAATCAGAAATATGAAAAGACTTGATCTTTGCTTGTCTATCAAACCATCTCTTCACAACTCCTTGATGTTTTGCAAAATTTTCAAGTGCCATGTCTCGTTTTTCTTCTAAGTGGAGCAGTTGTGACAACCTAGTTTGGACTCTATCATTTTCTTCCATGTAATCTTGCATAAATTGTAATGTAGGAATTCTCAGTTGGATTGGGAATACAGGATCTTGGCCATAAACTAGATGATAAGGAGATGTACCTAAGGAACTCTTTATTCTTGTCCTGTCTACCCAAAGAGCAAACTTAAGTTGCGTATGCCAATCTCTCAGGTTTTTGTCCAATAGTTTCTTAATTGCACCTAGCAAGTTTTTGTTAGTAGATTCTGCTAGGCCATTTCCCTGTGGGTAATAGTTTGATGAAAAATTCAGTGTAATGCCATATTCAAAGGCCCAGTTAGAAAATTTTAGTGAAGCAAAAGTAGGACCATTATCACAAACAAGTGCATGTGGACATCCAAACCTAGTGATAATATTTTCTTCAAGAAATTTAATCACAACATCAGAAGTACAAAATTTTAAAGCATGAGCCTCAGACCACCTGGTACAGTAATCAGTAGCGGTCAGAATATACCTGTGTTGTGCTGAGGAAAGTGGGTTAATCATACCAATAAAGTCCAAACCCCATTGAGCAAAAGGTCTTACTTTGATCACCGGTTGAAGTGGCATGGCTGGATTTCTTTCCCTCGAAGCAGCTACCTGGCATGTGTGACATTTCTTGACATGGTCATATGCATCATGAAACAAAGTGGGCCAATAATAGCCTGCCCTCAGAATCTGGTGTGCTGTAGCTAAACCACCCCCATGACATGTTCCAAATTTGCCATGGAAGTGTTCCATTATCTGACCTGCTTCATCGTTTCCTAGGCATCTCAAATATATCCCTTCATGATTCTTTCTGAACAAGACTGATCCTTGGAGCATAAAACGCTGACTTTTTATTCTCAAAGCTCTCTTCTGGGTTGAATTCATATGTGCCAGACACTTTTGATTTAATAGACAATATATAATGTCATTGTACCACTCATTAGGTGATACATCCTCAAGAGTACAAACTTGTTGCACCAACCCTGGTCCATCAGTTGCAATCGTTTGAGTCAGTCCTTGTCCTCGAACAAGCTTCATTGGTTGTATTTCAATATCATATTCTTGAATGGTGGCGACCCACTTGCCTCTTCTTTCTCCCAACTCATTCTACATAAGCAGGGTCTTGACTGCCACATCTGGAACAATAGCATGTATTTTACTTCTCAAAATGTAATGTCTGAATTTCTTAATTGCTTTGACTAGTGCATAAGCTTGCTTTTCCACATTGGGATATCTTAGTTCAACATCTTTCAATGGTGTGCTCATGAAAGCTATTGGGTGTTCGTCTTTTTCTTCATTTCTCTGGGTGAGAGTTGCTGCACAAGTATGCTCTAAAGCAAACGAATATAGATAAAATGGCCTTGTGTAGTCTGGGCTTATCAAAATAGGAGCATCAGTAATAGCTTGTTTGATTTCTTCAAATGCCTTTCTTGCAGAAATTGTCCACTCTATCTTCGCATCTTTCTTCAACATGTCATTCAATGGCTTAACGATCTCTGCAAATCCTGTAATGAACTTCTTGATGAAGTTTATCTTTCTGAAGAATGACTTTAGCTCCTTCTTACTTGTAGGCATATCAATCTTGGAAATAGCCTCTATTTTGCTCAGATCTATTGAAATTCCCTTCTCTGAAATCACATGTCCCAATAATTTGCCTTCTATTACTCCAAACATACACTTTTTTGGATTTAGTGAGATTCTGTGTTTTCTACATCTTTGAAATACTTTCCTCAAATCCTCTATGTGATCCTCCCTTCTGCGAGAGAAAACTGTGAGATCATCCATGTATATGATTATACATTTTCTGATCAAATCATGAAAAGCAATGTCCATAGCTCTCTGAAAGGTTGCTCCGGCGTTAATCAGTCCAAATGGCATTCGCCTATATGCATAGTTTCCCCACTTGCAAGTGAATGTAGTCTTCAATCTATCCTTTGGTTCCACCATCACTTGGTTGTACCCTGAATATCCATCTAGGAAAGACATCATCTGGGAACCATTTACAATTTGCAAAACTTCATCTAATGAAGGCAGTGGATAATTGTCCTTTTCAGATGCTCTATTCAAATTCCTAAAATCTACACACAACCTTATCTCCCCATTTTTCTTACGAATAGGAACAAGATTGGCGACCCACATTGAGTGCCTTACCAAAAATATTATCCTTGTGTTCAATAGCTTCTTTACCTCTTTATATATCAATGGTTCTAAAGTGGATTGACAGGCCTCTACCTTTGTCTGAACAACTTGCTGTTGGGTTTAAGAGGAATGGTGTGTGTAATGATTGAGGTATCATAAGTCTTTAAATCATCATAACTCCATACTATAATGTCTAAGAATTCTTTCATGCATTTGAGTATACCTTCCTTTTCTTCAGGTCTACACACCTTTCCTATTAACACATTCTTCTCTTCATTGTCTGTTCCCATATTGATAGGTTCACATTTATCTCTTTGAATCTTATGATCTCTCAATGCACTCAATTGATCTGAATCAAAGAATCTTTCTAACTCAACCATCCCTCGTGGTATTGTGTTATTTTTTAGGTTCAAGATACCCTCTGCATCAAATTCTGCTTGTTCCAAATCTTCTTCATCTATGATTTGAGCCTCAAAAACCCCAGAATTTGTGATGAAATCCAATATGTGTATATCATCATTAAACACCTGAAAATTTGTAACATTATCAGGAACTGATGGTACTGAGACCAGCTCTATGGTGAACTTCTTTAACCCATTCATGGCAAGTGGTGTAAGTGAACTTGCAGCCTGTGCTAGGGAATTAGCAACTTGATTCTTTGATCTATAAACTAATTTGATGTTGAATGCATCAAAACTTTCGATCAGATCCCAAACACGATTTCTATACCTCTTCAATCTCTTATCATGACAAACATACTTCTTTCTTATTTGCTTGACAATTACCTCGGAATCTCTATAAACATGTAGAATCTTAGCTCCTTTCTTGATAGCCATCAATAACCCATGAACTAATGATTCATACTCTGCCACATTATTTGTACATGGAAATTGCAGTCTATGCGCAGCCAAGAATGATTCGCCTGATGGATTGATTAACTCGAACCCAGCACCAGCTCCTTGTTTCAACTTGGACCCATCAAAACGCAAAGTCCATACTTGATTTCCTTCTTGATCAATTGAAATTTGGTTTGGATTTTCTCTTTCCTTACCCTTCTTGGGAGTCCTCAGTGAAATTAGATTCTTCTTCAGTTGATCGTCACTTTTTTCAGACTTTTCAATTATTTCAGTTTTGGTGGGTAATTTGACAGGGTTATCTTCCTTCTTTACTTCTAGAATTTTTGGTTTTAAAGCTTGAGGGACTCTCCTGTATACTTGTTCTAAGGCAACTTTACACATAGCATAGGAAAACTCAGAATGAAAAGCACTGTGTATCCAGCACCAGTTAGGTAATAATAGATCTTTGACATTTGCTTGTTGACCTAGCTCTAATGCTTGCTGAACATTCTTGAGTACAAAATTTTAGAAATTTTCAAATGTACCATCTCCTTCATCAGAAGAAGACTCATAATTGTGATCAAGCAAAATTTTAGTTTCATCGAAAGATTTCTGACCTTCATCTTCTTTCATTCTTGAACCTTGTAGCATGAGGACTTCTTCCGTATTTGGCTTGTAATTTCTAAGATCAGTTTCTAGGAACAGGACCTCATTGTCTTCACCATATTCTGTGATCATCAGTTTCAATCTTGGAGTACTATCAATTCTGATTTGATTTGGAATTCCTTTCCATGGTAGCCACATGTGTGAGAAATCGGTAGCTACATACCCATTCAATCTTCTTGACCAATCTCTGCTCAGGGGCATGCCATATCTGCCTGGGATATCAACAACTGATATATCAATGTAGCTTTGGACTATTGGGTCAGATGATAACTGCATGTGTATATTATTCAATTCTCCAACCACAGGTACTTCTATCTTATCTAGTTGTGTAACTTTCTTTGTGGTCGGGGTAGGAATCAAACCCAATCTTTTACATATGGTGAGTTGCATTATGTTGCTTGATGCCCCTGAATCCATCAAACAATTATGTAACATTTTCCCAAAAATATGGACTAATAATAGGAATGGGGCAGGCTCATCTCTTCCTTGATAGAAAACTATAGACTTTTCGTTTGGTAACTTGGAATGTGCATTCTTTTCCACATCAGTTGACCATGTGATTTGATCTTTTGCAATCCTTTCATTTTTGACGATCTTTTCACTTTTAACAATACTTCCTTCTTTTATATCCTTTGTAGGGTCTTGGGCTATACATACTGAGTTCATATATGGAGAAACACCCTCTGGCACACTTTCCACAACATGTGCATTCTGAACATGGGATGAGTTAGAAGGGCCTGCTGTAGCATTCCTTGGAATAGATGTATCATTTAAGCTATTTAAAACTATGTTTCTAATATCAGGGATTCTCATCATTTCAACCAAAGGCATGCTCACCTTCACTTTCTTGAATTCTTCAGTAACAGTTAAACTTAGACATTTCAATCCATCATTTGTCGCAGGGCCTTCTGGTGAAAGATTGGCTCCTTGTGGATTGTCTCGTGGCTGAACTTCTCGCATTGGAGTGGTTCTTTGAGCAGCATCCCTTTGTCTATACTCTGGTGAATCCTTTGGAAAATTTGGATTATTACTAGCATTTGGATTTGGTGGAGTTTCAAAATTGTTTGGAGGAACTGAAGAGGTTAATGGATCCTGTACTCGATGATTTCTTTGATAGACTTTTAGGGGTGGATTCCCAGCTAATTGTTGAAATGCTTGTACTTCCCTTGCTGCTTCAGCTTGAAAGTCATTACTGAATGGAGAGTAATAATCTGAATTTTCAATTGGTCCATTTGCAGATGCTGGAGGGAACCTTCCATTGTATTCCATTGCATCATAATCCATCACAGGAGGAAATGT
This sequence comes from Cunninghamia lanceolata, assembly GCA_027924645.1. Classification (NCBI taxonomy): domain Eukaryota; kingdom Viridiplantae; phylum Streptophyta; class Pinopsida; order Cupressales; family Cupressaceae; genus Cunninghamia; species Cunninghamia lanceolata. Next base: position 4,740,131 of record BSBN01000892.1, read on the forward strand.
GAAGTCTTCAATGATCAAGGCTTGATCATACCTTGTTGTAGGAACAATCTCATATCCTGTCGTTGCTTGAGGAACATTTTGAGCTTGCGTGTTTTGCATCTCCTTTTGAAATATATCAGCAGCTATTCTGAACTCTGTACACTGTAACTCAAAATGCTGATTTGTGTTATTCAATCGACACCAACTTGATAAAGCTGCCTCAGCTAAGAACACCTTGTCTGCTAGTCTAGAATCTGAATTTGAATTGTTTTCCAATGGAGAGGGAACATGTCCATTGTTTGGAGATGTATTCCATGTTTTGTTTTGTCTTTGGAATCCTTGATTTGTTCCTCGGAATCCTTGATTATAACCTTTATAATTTCCTTGGTCTCTCTCATTTCTTTGATATCCATTGTGATTTTCTTGAAAACTTCTTTGTATATTTTGTAAATGATTATTTTGATTTCTCAGATGTGTAACTTTAGTGGATAATCTCTTCACTTGATCGATTAACTCTTTCATTTCATCCTTCTCTTCTTGACTCCTTGTAGAGGATGAAGACCCTTGTAAGTACACAGGTTGCGCTGGTGAAGTTTGTGAAATGGGTGCTCCTGGATGCAACACCATCTGATTGCTAGGTGCTGGAATTGGATTCATTACAGGAGTATGCTGTGTCAAAGCTTGGTTGATTCCTTGAATCTGATTTGGCATAGCTGGATGTCCTATATGATTAAGTGGTCCTTGAGTGTTCATGCCCAAGTCAGTATTCACTTTGACAGCCTCAGCATAGGCCTCCGTTAAAGTAGTTGGAGGTGCAGTTGCTCTCTTCACAAACATGGAAGTAAGGTAGTCTAGTGCTGCATAATATACTTCCCTCGCCATTGCATCATCAACATTATACAGAGCTTGCAACCTTGTATAAGCCTTATGAAAATGATTATTGAAAGAACTGATAGGTTCATGTTCTTGCCTCTTGACATCAACAAACTATTTGTAGAGCTTTGACGGAGTGATGGGAATCCTAAACTTTTCTAGAAAGGTGTTTTTTAGTATTTGCCAACTACTAATGGAACCTGCAGGTAGATGAATGTACCAAAAGTATGCATCTTCACCCAGTGAATAAGGAAACAATCTACATGCTACATCCTCATGCTCAATTCTTCTGTTTCGAAGAGTATCCTCAAAAATCTTAATATGTTCCTCTGCTGTCCTATTCACATCACTGACCTGAAATTTAGAGAAGAATTGTTCAGGACTTTTGGGCATTTCATGGTAATTCATGAAAGTAGCAAGGGGAGAAGCATTTGCTGGAAGCCAAGCCATTGGAAAGTTTGCTTGTTGCACTAGAACTATTTGAACAACTCCTTGTGTATTACTTGGTTGAGCAATTCTTGTATTTGGAGGTGGAGTTTGAAACAAATCTACGATGACCCTTACGCTGGGTGATCCTTCACTTGATGGATTTGTCTTCTTATTGTGCTTGGCTTTGGAATTAAAATCCAACTCAATCAACTCCTTTGAAGTTTGCGGTGTAGACCTTAGAATCCTCTGGTGTTTTTCAAGTGAAAAAGAAATAATGCGCTCCAGTGTGTCTAACCTTGTATTCCAAGAGAGGCCCTCCTTCTAGCACCAATTCTGTTGATGTGTTTTCCTTGCACATACAACGTAGAATAAAATACTGGTGTACTCTATCCTCTCTTGAACAAAATCCCTCAAATGCTAAGCTGAGTGATCAGATGAGTAGACTCCAAGGTTCTTGATTAGTTACTTTTTGTGTTGCGACTTGGGATAACTTAGCAGTAGGATGCGAATTACTGTTTGACACAAAGGGACTTACGTAAATGCTCAACAATAGGAAACTTGTTTCTCTTGGATAACATGTAACACAACTTCTTTGAAGGTCTACCAATTCGATAACTTAAGATATGACAATGGAAGCTCTTGAATCCAAATCTAACAAAATTTTAAAGAAAATGCAAAAGGAAATGAGTTTAGAAGGTTCTAATCTAAATGCAAGCAATCACCACTGATTCACTAAAATCTCAACCACACTTTGCTTCACCATAAGGTAACAACTACACAAAAGTGGTGCTATCTTCTAAGGGGAAAGTAAGATTTTTAGATTACTTGCATGCACAAAGTAATTGAAGTTAAGCTCATATGATGTTCAGATTAACCATGCACTACAATATGCCATCGACAAATTATAAATGGTATGAACTATGGAGACACCAAACATGAATCAGCAACAACAACTCCCATAAAACATAAAATTAAATTGCTGAAAACAAACTAAACGGATCTTATTCTATGAGTGAACACTTAGAAACCATGCATTCATTTGAAACAACACAAATCACCATGAAAATTTCAGCAATGAATTTGTATTTATTTCAGCAGAGTCTTGAGCAACAATTTCTTAGAGCATTCCCCCTTTACAAATGAGAGCAAAATGGGTTTATATAGGCCCCAAAACTCAATGGATGGCCAAGATTAAAACTTTAAATCGAGGGCCCATATTATGCCACACAGGCAAGTGGTTACAAAATTTACTAAAATTGGACCCTGCATTAATGATGCACCAACTAAGTGGAATACCCTCATTTATGACCTTTCCTTTTTGCGGTAAACTCCACAAATCTAGCGATGACATGTGCAACCTCCTCCATAGGGACACTTGGCAGAGTCTGAATGGTGCCCTCTACGATTTGCAACTCCTCCATACATTTCACAACTATCATTTCCCAACCAACCATGGATGTCTAAAATGTGCCCATGAAAGTGGAAAGTGTGCAAATTTCGTCCAACAACTCCCTCGAAATAGCCTGTGTATGCCGAAAATACTTTGCATGCATCTTGTCTTTTAGCAAGTATTCATCAATCTCTCCATTGGAATCAACTACCCTGTTTACGAAAACAAGTATTTTGTTTTGCATTTCCCGAAGTACCTCTCTTGTTCGAGTGCAGTCACTCTCAACCTTTCCCAGAACTTGCTCAATCACCCCTTCATCCAACAATGTGGCACTTGGAGTATAAATCAGCCTTTTCAACTGAGGCATAACTTCTTCCCTTACATTTCTGAATTCTGCACAAGTAATTAGAATATTCTGAACTCTGTCAAATGTTGAAGCAGCCTCCTTGAACAACTTCACAATCTCATCCATGAACCTATCAGCCCTGATCTTAAAATTTGCTGCCCAGTCCTGCAATACTTGAGAAGAGGACCTCATTTCTTCCAAATGAACCACAGACTCCTGTGAGAGCAATGCCGATGGTACAACCATCTCTTCAGCTTGGCTTAGTGGCCTCATTAACTGCTGAATATAATGCCAAAATGCCAAGTTATCCTTCTCTAACTGAATCCTCTGTTCTTATTCCTTCCGTAGCCTTTCTTTGATGACAGCAACTGAATCTTCCAACTCTTCTATCTCCTGCTCTGTTGTGGCTGGTCCCAAATCAAAAGTATTGATGTCATATGCACTCAGAACGCCATTATCTGCCTCTTTGCTGATTTTTGGGACAACAATATGCACTTGCCTTGACCTTGAGCTGCCTCTTGTGATCTTCGAGAATTTAGTAATTTTCTGCTTTCCATTGTCAGTTTTGGCCCTGCTCAGCAAGTCTTCTAAACTTAATATCGGTTCCCTTTCAATAACAGATTTTTCCTTGACTCTATCTCTTAACCACTCAGGCAGATCAGACAAGTCCTCCTGACTTTCTTCTTGAACTCCCTTATGCTGAACAGTGGGAAGAGCCTCCTCATCAAACTCATACAACTCTTTGTCATCTTGATTTTCAGCTTCTGTTTCTGTCATGACCACTTCTTGTTCCTTGGCTGATTTTGACACTACTTCACCAATTTGATTACCGTGTTTGTTTCCCTGATCATCTTGAATTTTCAAAGCTGTCTGCTCATCATGTCTCACTTCATCTTCATCAATATTTATTATGTTATTACCCTCTTGTCTTGAAAATGCGCTAGCTGCCTTCTGATCATTAGTCTTTGCCTTCATACTTGGTTGAATATCCTCATGCGGATCATCATCTTCACCCTCTGAACCATTGGAATTATTGGACAACCCACCACTTGAAGCATCCTTGGACTGATGTACACTAACTCCTCCCATCAAGTTGTAAGTCAATTGGACATTCTTCTCTTGAAGCCTACGAATCTGGAAGTCTACATACTTTCTTATATGTGATACAATTGTCATCATCAAATCATCATTGCGTGTGGCCTCCTGCTCTGACCAATTGATGGTGAAGGGCCTGTCCCTTTTCTCTTGATACAAACTTTGTGAAAGTCTTTTGTGATTCTCCTAAAGCTGATCTGGAATGTTGATCACTCTTATTGATCTGACCAGATCCAAAGACAATTGGTAGAAACTTTTCTTTCTTATTTCTATGTCATCATATGTATCTATCAAGTGATCCTCGAGCTGCGGTTTGTGTTCGTATTTGCTCCCAAATTTCTATCTGACTGTGCCAAATGGATCAAAGTTACTGCGTGCATCATTGTGGCATACCAAGTTGTAAACCTGCAACTCTATCTCTGAATTTTCAGTAGCTTGTAATGACATGCAAGCCTCAAGCCTCCCGATGTTGATTGGAAACTTTGTTGTGGTCTTCTTCCTCTTTCTCTAGACTTTATCGAATGCAACCAGCTCTCGTGTTACTTCTAACAACACCATTCTGTCAGTGGGGTATCTAGGCAATCTGTAAGGCAATGATGAGAAGCCCTCCACATGGATGTATGTGAATCTTGGAAACTGAATAAACCACTTTCTATATTTTGCCACGAAGTTCACGGCCTCCTTCGACAATCTCTTGCATGTGCTACCTTGTAACAATTTAACAATATGCATGGAAAAGGCATCATTAAACCTTCTGTAATGGGATATAGCCTATAAGTGCAGCTAAGGATAGCAATCATAAACCTTGTACTGTCCTTCTCTGTTTCCAACTCTCCCCTTGCAGTTCAATCCTGGATATCTCTCGCTTTTGGCAAGCATATATATAATATATGAGCTCATGTAAAATGTTTTCATTTCCTGTAAACCCTTCAATTGATCATCGATGTTGCTGCTGATCATTTCAGCCCAATCTATCATTCTTTTTCCACTTATAATTTCTTCAATGAAGAAGAACATCCAGGGCTCAAAATTTGCCGATTGTGGGCAGCCCATGATGCGGTTCAAAAACACAACCATATAGTTGATTTCTTGATGAAAGTCAGACTTGTGAAGTTTTTTAGGCACCCTACTCACATGTGGCCTTGGTTGTGCCAACTAGTTGTTGTTTATCACCTCCATACATTTCTCAAGTCCAGCCAAATAAAGCTGCAAAGCAGACTCCTTGTCACAAAATGTAGTAGTTTTATATGAGGGAATGTCAAAAGCTTCTGCGATCGCCTCCTTTCTCAGATAAGCAAGTACTTTGCCCTCTCTAGTCATAATACATCTCTTTTCATGATTATAATGCTTGGCGCATTCTAACATCAGTTCTGGACACAGCATTGTTGGCGGGAAACAAGCAACTTGCACAATCTCGTTCTTCAACATTCGTCTGACTAGATCTAATGGATTGGGTTTGTGCAAATTTTTTCGAATCTCTTCCATATTGGTCTTCCCCAGATTGGTGTCACAGAGGTTTCACCACTTTGAAGTGATCTTTGTTTCTGGCCACGTTCCCTTCATGTCACTCCTCATCAATGCTTGTCTATCCTTCGCACTCATCCTTCACCTGCACAACCGCCTTATGTCAAAATCTTGAAAATGACATTTAGTAACAACATAATAGTAACAAAACCTACATTTAATACATACGGGATTATTTGAATGCAAGATTTCAATTTATCTCACCCCTCTGCTAAAGAAAAAACAATAATGCGATTCCTGTGAGAACAAAATGTCCAAATGTCTCACTAACACACTTAGTTCTTATTTGCCCTCGTCGGATCTAATCTCCTGATGGACCTACAATGATCTTATGTTGTAATCCCGTATGTGTTTTAATGGAGGGGAGGTCGATTTCCAAGCAATAGAAAGTCATCTTTCTAAAACTTTCAAAGACTTCAACCAAGGAAGACACTCTTAAACCTGCACTCAGGAAGCTTTGAGAACACCGGGCAGATTAGGTAATATTAACTAGTTTAACGTCCAAGCACCCATTCAGACAGACCTCACAAGGATCCCCTCTTGCAGACAAAACTCATGAACATAGTTGGGTTTCCAAATACTGATGTAGGAGGTGAAGCTCACTGTTAGAACAAATGATAAAACACCCTCGAATCCCCATCGTCTCACACAGTGAAATCACCTTTTTTGGAGGACAGCGCATACCACGTATGCTCAAAAAGTTGGCACTGCCATTTAATAATGTTCAAAAGATTTTGCTGGCATAAATAGTGCGCTCCACCTCTTCTACCGCATAAATGACATTACTTGAATTAAATCATGGGGCTAAAAATAGGACGAGCCAATATTTGAAAGATACGTGCCTCAAACTCCTGCCAGGAATCCCAATTAATTCCCTATCCATGCGTTATTAAGAGTGCAGTGCCTATTTGATTGTATACTAAGAATAGAACAGATTCGTTCTGCACAAAATCATTCAATGATTCCTTTAGCGGGTCTAGGTGAACATTTGAGATCCCACCATATTTGGCCAAAAAAGTATACTTTGCGAACCTAAGACTTATCTCCATCCTGGCGGTCTTTTCACTTCAACGTGCATAATGTAAGAGTTGCAGTGGACTCTCAAAAGTCCGTCCCTCCATGAATTTATGTGGATGCACCATAAGTTTCAAGAAAGCCTTACCATGCACTTAACCTTCACCAAGACTTAAGTGATCAACGTGGAGTGAATGCTATACTTCACATTTGACGTGATGCTGAGAATAGAATTTTGTGATGTTTCGCATAACTGCCAAAGGTCCATTAATAACCATGCTACGCAATAGACACCCTGGGCAAACGGTCATTTAAGCCCACAGGAGACTAACTCAAAACATGTAGAGTTCCCAACAAATCATGAAAATCCGCTCAAGCGGTCGTTTAGCTTATTGAGAGAATAGGAAATGAAAAGCAATGCCAGAAGGTAAATGAAATCTGCTTAGGCGGAGATCCGGGGGGGAGTGGACATGCTGTGCAATAAAAGAACATCTCAATGCAGTGCAAGGTGGTTGAAAATGTCCGCCAGTGTGAGCATTTGAAATGATTGCGCTTCATGCAAAGTCAGGGCATTCTATGCGTTTCAAGTCTTCTACCAACCAAAAAATGGATTACAACATACCCCAATGACACCTGCAAACCTTTCCCAGATAAGAAACTTCAACCAAGACCACAGACAAAAACACCAAGCAGGGGTCCCCATGGCTGATGGGGTGATGTTGGACCACGTCACAACACATATGTCGACATAGTTACAACTAGTTCCACACCACACACATCTAACACATGATCACACATTGTACCACATGATCATGCCATCCAATTGGCAACCTCACATCACCAAATCTAAAATATCTTAATTTTTTAAAACAAAGTATTTTGATTCCTAAGTGAAATACCTATATACTAGCTAAGATATCTTAATTTCTTAAAACAAAGTATTTTGATTCCTAGGTGAATTACCTATATACTAACTACTCTCCCAAATTTTGAGATGCATCAAATTCAGAACTATAATAAAATTATTCCATTCTCAATTTATCAAATTAAATACATTTGTTTTCTATTTATATTTCTAACATATGGTTAAGTCAGATTATAATAGTGCACCTGTCATCTATTTACGTAGGCTGGCTTATGCTTATTGGCTAAGCCTAGGTTACATTAAGGAAAGTTTATTTTCCTTCACGAATATTCACTTAGAAGATTTCGTTTCACCAAATAGTCACTCTTCTTGCCCGATTTGGCTAATTTGTAACGAATTCTAGATTCACAATCATTTGGTCTGCCTTGTCTTGTGAATGAGTAACAGGTTACAGGTAGGTCACGAGAATTGCATCTGCTTGGCAGTTGGAATAATAGTAAATAAAATGCAGCGAATAACGATTTCTCTTCATGAATATATTGGCCTTCTCTACCAGGTGGTGTTAAATGCTTTTGTCCTTGGCGTCCGTACGGATTATAGCATTCATTTTAGGAATTATACTGGCCTGTTCTATTTTGGTAGATGGCCAACAGTATTGTAACAATACAATGGCGGATCTTAGCACTTGCCTTGCATTAGTATCAGATTATGCACCCATACCCTCTGGCAGCTGTTGTGCTATTTTTGTAGAAGCTGCTGAGACGTGCCTCTGCAATGCCCTTAATGTCGTTGTACAGTTGCCTCCAAAATGCAATCTTTCTATTATCAACTGTAACGATTTATTTTTTATTTCTTTTTACAATTTGCTGATTAAATTTTAGAAACTTGTTCATTTTTAACAATCTTTTTTAATTCCATTTAACTCTTATTGTTTTATATGTTGCAGGCTTATGATTCTGTTATGGAGACTAACGAGGAGGCAGAACATCCTAGACAAGAACACTTATTAGCATTGATTGAATAAATCAATCAAAATTAGAGTTGTGTGAAATTAATATATCTCAAATGAAAGTGAGTTGTGAAATACTAATGTTCAATAAATATTTAACTATTAGTCTAACACTATGGTGGAATATTTATACTAAGTACATCGACTGTGTTAATGTTTTTCAACTTAAATGAGAAAAGCAGTAGCTTTTCTACATTTCTTAATGTTAATACATTTACAGTGATTTCTATTGTCCGTCAATCTGATAGAATTCTACCTGAAAAATACGTATCATGCATACTAAGAGCAATGCATTTAACATGGCTATGTTTAAATATCATTCACTTCAACAATCAAAGGTTATCACTTTTTGTTGTGAATGACATATAAAATTGTTATTGAATGTTTAACCATTGAAATGGATGATATTTAAGTAGAATAATTTAACATTACCAAGAAAAAATGTAAGGTCAAATTTTAAAACTACAATAACACCACATAAACGAATTACCATCACTATTTAATAAATACCAAACAAATATTTAATATACAACTACTAATGAGAAGCTGGCTGTTTTCCAGTTTTTTTATTAAGTAAATATAATGATATTAATCACACAAAATGTGGTAAACTATTGACCCCAAAGCACTGTAACAACCTCCTTGCTGTGTTGGCGATGAGGTTGGTAGATTTTAAATGGAGAAAATATCTCATGACGCAGCGTATCGAGAGTCAACGTTTTGGGGAAGAGAGAAGACAGTTAATGTGAGAGGAGGAAATATCTACCGAGTTGGTGAGCATCGGTGACAGGGTAAGGATAAGAGAAGTTGGTGTGTTTGTTTAATGCAAAAAAAAAAAAAAAATCTGATCTGGGAGAAAAGGAGAGTAAACGCATTGGTTTGGGGGACAAATGAAAAGAAAGAAGAAGAGATATATATGTTGAAAAGGGAAAAATCAGAAGGAAGGTAAATATGGCAAGAGTGGAGGTGTGCTGAAGAGAAGGGTTTGCAGATCTGAGTGGCGGTGGGGGCTAGAGAAGTCTTAGGCAACCATATCAACTTACAATTTGAGGTACGTTGAAGGGAGCGTGGCCAAATCTGAGGTATTTCCCTCAGTTCATTGTTTTTTTAAAGTACAAAACTGAAATTTGTTTGCTGTGATTTCACTAAACACAGAAGAACCGAAACCCCATTACTGCCTACACAAAAACTAAGATATGTCTGGGACTGAAATTGTTTGAACATCATCATAGCATTCGCAATTTCCTTTGGAGCTGCAAATGCCATGGGACCCACAATTATTAGGTAGCTTGCACACATCTTGAAAATATAAAGAGAACATATCCAAATTAGAAGTCAATGTAGTGTTCGATTAAATATAAGTCCTCACATTTCCATCCCCATCTAGTCTCACGAACTAAAAAGAAAAAAGAAAATCAATCCCAATGCGATCCCTGATTTAAATTTTTCTTGAGTTGGAACGCCGGCCTTGTATTTCTTTCTTGTATTCAGTACTTATAGTGTCATTTTCTTGCTCCAGGCTAATAATTTCCCCTCTAGATCCATACTATAAAACGGTGTTATTGCAGGCAGAGTGCAATGCAAAGTTGACACAAAAACTACAATATGTTTGTTGTTTTTCCATTAAGCACAGAAAAAAAGGAAACTGAAACCCTATTACCCCGTTTTATAGCTGCCAAAGGTTATTTCATTCCAATATATTTAGACTTCCTCTATCCTTGAATTTAGTTTTGAAACTGCAGATCCATTTCCTTATTCTTTTGAAATAGGGGATGCAAGGATAGAGATTGAAGAGATCGAAGTCTCATGAAACATTTTTTTCTCATATGGTGAATTCTTTGAAAGAGATTTTCATTATGGCTCTTCTTAAGATTTTAGAGTGGCTATGTTTTGATTATTATGGTCATGTTTGCTAAATCTCCAGCCTTGGAAAAACTATCATCCTTGAGTTAAAGAATGTCACGGCACTAAAATACCTTAGAATTTTCAATCTGGGTTTGTACATTGAAATCTGGTCACATAATTTATATTAAGAAAATCTAACATGCATTACAAGAATCTAGGAGAACTACTGTAGGAGGAAAATTTAGATTTCCATTTTGTAAGTCTATGCTTTACATTTTATTTTGCTATGTTAAATATGGTAGACGATGTGGCAAATTCAGGCTGAGAGTAGGATTGCAATACCTTTTTCTATGTTTTCTTATGTTATATGTGCATACCTTGGGAATCATGACCAAATTGGGGCCACGGGAGTGATTACACAACTAATCTAACTGGCAAAAGGCCATTTTCAACATATTACACTGCCCACGATAGTTTGGGTCTTGTAGATCATATTTTTCATCTTTACTAGTTTAAATTTATAACTCAGTGTTTTTAGTCATTTTCAATTTCTCATTGGTTACACGAGATGAACTAGGTCTAGGCATTAGAGTGGTCATCTGGAGTGGCTCTGTACAGGCCCGGGGCCCATAAGTGGTTTCCAGGGGAACTAGTAGTAGAGTTACAGTAACAAGTGATAACTAAAACTAAAACATTGGGGTAAAAACACTAATAACATAATTAGACCTCATGCATGGCCTTGAGCACTTGTAAAGGCTAAGGATGCAACAAGAAGGCCTATCCGTCTACGGGGCATCGAGTCATCCATCTGCAGGGTGTGGATTTGGGCACAATTGAGTCTCCTCATCTGTATGAGAGGTACTTGGTTCCGTGTGGAGCCATCCCTTCGAGCATGCATGATGACACGCCATATGATTACACTCTAGTATCTAGCACCTTAGCGATCGTGAGTAGTACCTGACTTATGACTTAGATGAGTACACCTATATTATGACTTTGACTGTAAGGAATGTTCTTCGTGTCTACTCTCTGTCTGATGTGAGTGCTGGCCATCTTGTATCCCCTTGTTGTTGTTCATTCTTTTAGGCTTTGTGACTATCTCCGAGCATGGTGGGGTGGTCTCTTAGGAGTCCACATGGTTGGGAGGTGTTACCACCACCATTGGGGACTGACGAACAGGGTTTGGAACACCAATTAGAGATGATCTCACTTTCCATTACTTCATTCAACTATTGTAACCATTCAGCCCTTGTATCATACTCAGGACTATGTTATTGTATTTGTATCATATTCTAGAATATATCATTGTAATTGTATATGCAGTTATATAATTGAACTCTCTTAGGAGAGAAGTTGTAATAGTTGTATTTAGTGAGAAGAAATGTGACGTTCCTTTATTGCTTTACGAATTCTGGTGTGGGTATCGGATCTGCCTGTATTTTATGCTTATGGATTCATATTTTTATTAGATGGGATTAGGAACATTTGATTTGGTGTTTAAAATGAATGCTACCAATCTATCATATTGGCAATCAAATATGTGTTTTATCCACATATATAAAAAAAAATTATCTTGTCCCCTTTTGGCTCTTACCGTTCGGGGTTACGTAGTGGGATGTTAAATCTGGTATCAGAGCCCATGTTCACACAATGGGAGCTCTGGCGTACTTGAGCCTTCTATGTTTTCTTGTGCTTGGCGTGTGTGGCATGAGCTTGTTATATTGTTTTATAGTCTATTGTTATGATTTCATTTGCTTCCTTCAGGATGCCTCCTAGGGGCAAAGCCAGAGGTAGAATTAGTGGTATAGCCACTATTCTTCAACGTAGCACCTGGCATAATGTCAATTAGGGTGGCTCTAGACTTCCTTGTTCGTGGTTGTGTGTTGGATTTGGGTACCTTCACTACCACAGTGGGTCTCCGTGTCTTGCCTTTTGGGGTCCTACGGGATTGTTTTAGGCATGGATTGGTTTGAGACCCACCTAGCCAGTATAGATTGTTAGCGTAAGTTAGTTTAGTGTGTTGATGATGTTGGAGAGTGTGTTGAGTTAGTTGGGGTTCAGAGACCCATTTCTCTCCATGTGATTTTAGCTATGTAGCTGAAGCGTGCCATGCGGAAAGGTTGTCAGATGTTCACTATTTCAATTAGTGATCTTCCTGATGGTGGGATTCAAGAGGTATCTCTTGATGATCATCCTATTCTTTAGGAGTTTGTAGATGTCTTTCTGAGTGATATTCTAGGTATGCCACCTAAGTGTGATATAGACTTCCGTATCGACCTCATTCCTGGTGTGGAGCCTCTTTCTCGGGCACCATATCGTATGACTACTCAGGAGTTGGGTGAGTTGTGGTTGTAGTTAGAGGAGTTACTGGAGAAGGGATTCATTCATCCTAGTGTATCCCCTTGGGGAGCACGTGTCATCTTTGTGAAGAAGAAAGATGGATCTCTTCGCTTGTGCATTGATTGTCGCCAATTGAATAAAGTGACATTGATGAATTGATACCTGTTGCCTTAGATAGAGGATTTGTTTGATTAGATGAGGGGAGCCAAGGTATTCTCCAAGATAGATATGAAGTTAGGATACCATCATCTTCACATTCATGAGGCAGACATTCATCGAACAACATTTTGTACACGCTATGGGCATTATGAGTTCACGGTCGTCCCTTTCAGGTTGACTAATGCTCCATCAGTTTTCATGAGTTTGATGAATGGTATGTTTTGCACCTATCTTGACCAGTTTGTTCTCATGTTCCATGTTTCAGTTCTTAGATAGTATATTCCTGATGTGACCCATGTTCTTGATTGGATTGCTTTGCAGGTCGAGGTAGATGGGCAACTTTCTTTGGAACCTATATGCATCCTTCAACATCAGAGGTTGACCCTCAGGGGTCGGGACATAGAGTAGGTAAGGGTCCAATGGGATCTTGATGGTGAGTCCTCAACATCTTGGGAAGATGTGATGAGGATGAGAGACCTTTATCCATATCTTTTTGCAGACTTCTAGGGGATGTAATGACCCCTATGTTCGTATTATGTTTTTCTTATCATGATGGACTTAGATCACTCTATACTTTAGTTTTAGATTACGCATCTTGTTATTATTTTCTATTGGCACCGGTGATGTACAATCTTGATACTATTATGATGTGGACATTATTATTACTTATAATGGATTTCATGCTTACATGATTGATGTTCCTTCAACTATATGATGTATATATATGCACAGGTACCTTGACGTGTTCTTGGATTGTTGTAGATACTGAGTATCAACTCTGCCTGGATTCATAGGCCTGAGCATACTCTTATTATCCCCGATGGTGGTTCTTAGAGATAGTCACAAGCTCTGTTCCCTATACCCTACCCTACTGCACTATACCTAGTTAGTGTAGTGTTCCTATGTTGTGGTCTTACTGTCTGGATTACCTTATGGTCAGCTATAGTTTGCCAGTGTGATGGTTGAGCCTTTTCTCCTTGGGTTCCTTTGACTGTATCAAGTTTCTTGGTCTAGTGTGTGCTTTGAATGCATCTAAGTGTTTGCAAGCTTCCAGGAGTAAGCCTAGTCCTAGGGGGTAGGATGTAACAACCTCCTTGTTGTATTGGTGATGAGGTTGGTAGATTTTAAACAGAGAAAATATCTCATGAGGCAGCGTATCGAGAGTAGACATTTTAGGGAAGAGAGAAGACAATTAATGTGAGAGGAGGAAATATCTACCGAGTTGGTGAGTGCAGATGATAGGATAAGGATCAGAGAAGTTGGTGTGTTAGTTTAATGCAAGAAAAAATATTTGATTTGGGAGAAAAGGAGAGTAAACGCATTGTTTTGGGGGACAAGTGAAAAGAAAGAAGAAGAGATATATACATTGAAAAGGGAAAAATCAGAAGAAAGGAAAATATGGCAAGAGTGGAGATGCCCTAAAGAGAAGGGTTTGCAGATCTGACTAGCGGTGGCGAACATATGAAGTTACAAATTTGAGGTACGTTGAAGGGAGCGCAGCCAAATCTGAGGTATTTCCCTTAGTTCATTGTTTTTTTGAAGTACAAAACTAAAATTTGTTTGTTGTGATTTCACTAAACACAGAAGAACTGAAACCCCATTACTGCCTACACAAAAACTAAGATATGTCTGCATCTAGTGTTGGACTGAAATTGTTTGAAGATAACATCATCATAGCATTCGCAATTTCCTTTAGAGCTACAAATGCAATGGGACCCACAATTATTAGGTAGCTTGCACACATCTTGACAATATACAGAGAGCATATCCAAATCAGAAGTCAATGTAGGGTTCGATTAAATATAAGTCCTCACATTTCCATCCCCACCTAGTCTCAGGAACCAAAAAGAAAATCATTTTCAATGTGATCCCCAATTTAAATTTCTAGAGTTGGAACTCTGACCTTGTATTTCTTTCTTGTATTCAGTACTTACAGTGCCATTTTCTTGCTCTAGGCTAATAATTTCCCCTCTAGATCCATACCATAACACGGTGTTATTGCAGGCAGAGTGCAATTTAAAGTTGACACAAAAACTACAATATGTTTGTTGTGTTTCCATTAAGCACAGAAAAAAGGAAACTGAAATGCCATTACCCCATTTTATATCTGCCAAAGGTTATTTCATTCCAATATATTTAGACTTCCTGCATCCTTGAATTTAGTTTTGAAATTGCAGAACCATTTCCTTATTCTTTTGAAATAGGGGATGCAAGGACAGAGATTGAAGAAATTGAAGTCTCATGAAACTTTTTTGTCATACGGTGAATTCTTTGAAAGACATATTCATTATAGCTCTTCTTAAGATTTTGGAGTGGCTCTGTTTTGATTATTACGGTCATGTTCTACTAAATCTCCAACCTTGGAAAAACTAGCATCCTTGAGTTAAAGAATGTCACGGCACTAAAATACCTTAGAATTTTCAATCTGGATTTGTACATTGAAATCTGATCACATAATTTATATTAAGAAAATCTACCATGCATTACAAGAATCTAGGAGAACTACTATAGGTGGAAAATTTAGATTTCCATTTTGTAAGTCTATGCTTTACATTTTATTTTGCTATGTTAAATATGGTAGACAATATGCCAAATTCAGGCTGAGAGTAGGCTTGCAATACATTTTGTTGTGTTTTCTTACGTTATATGTGCATACCTTGGGAATCATGACCAAATTGGGGCCATAGGAGTGATTACACAACTGATCTAACTGACAAAAGGCCATTTTCAACATATTACACTGCCCATGAGAGTTTGGGTCTTGTAGATCATATTTTTCATCTTTACTAGTTTAAATTTATAACTCAGTGTTTTTAGTCATTTGGATTCCTCATTGGTTACATGAGATAAACCAGGTCTAGGCATTAGGGTGGTCATCTGGAGTGACTCTCTATGGGCCCGGGACCCGTAAGTGGCTTCCAGGGCAACTAGTAGTAGAGTTACAGTAACAAGTGATAACTAAAACTAAAACATTAGGGTAAAAACACTAATAAGATAATTAGACCTCATGCATGGCCTTGAGTGCTTGTAAAAGCTAAGGATGCAACGAGAAGGCCTATCCGTCTACGGGGCGTCTTGTCATCTGTCTGTGGGGCATGGATTAGGGTATGATTGAGTCTCCTCGTCTGTATGAGAGGTACTTGGTTCCGTGTGGTGCCATCCCTTCGAGCATGCATGATGATCTCCATATGATTACACTCTAGTATCTAGTACCTTAGTGGTCGTGAGTAGTACCCAACTTATGACTTAGATGAGTACACCTATATTATGACTTTGATTGTAAGCACTATTCTCTGTGTTTTCTCTGTGTCTGATGTGAGTGCTGGCCATCTTGTATCCCCTTGTTCTTCATCTGTTTGGGCCTTGTGACTATCTCTGAGCACGGTGGGGTGGTCTCTTAGGAGTCCACATGGTTTGGAGGTGTTTCCACCACCATTGGGGATTGGTGAACAGGGTTTGGAACACCAGTTGGAGATGATCCCATCTGTCAAAAATTGAATGAGTTATCTACAAAATCTAAAAATAAGGTAGTAATTAATTAATATAGGGGGTGAGTACAAGACCATGATGGGCCAAACAATACTCCTAAGTGCTAATGAAAATGCTAAAAATAAACTTATGTAACTTCATGTCAAAATTAAATGAGTTATCTACACAATCTAAAATTGAAAAACCTCTTGATGGAGTGTGAGAACCAGAGCTAAAGCCAAGATTGGAGTGAAAGACGGAGGAATAGAGTATGAGATGGAAATAGGTAGAGTGTGTGGAATGTAGCATGGAATGACTCCAGGTCTATTTTCTTTAGGGAAAAATACAAGGGAGGAACGCATTTGCATCATCCATATGGAGTGAATGTGGTGCCCTATCTTCGGGATACATGGGAGGTCCTCTAGTTCAGGAGATGTAGAGATTCTAGAATACACTGTGTCAACATAAGATGGCATAGGGATCCCTATGATCATCTATTCAAACTCAGATTTGGGTCCTCATGGCCGTCTCATCAATATTGGTAGTTTTGTTTCCAAAAGAGCGTTCACATGGATCACTACAAGAACAAATGGCGTGGCCTTAGATATGGAACCAGAAGTCAAAGGATATCAAACTTTGTCAACTCAGGGAACATATGGCAAAGGGGCAGCAAGGTACCACCTGAACAAGACACATTCTATAAAAAAAAGAAATGTCTTCATAGCCATTTCCTTTAAGCCCTAGACGGTACTCACTCCCTTCAAGAAGAGCATTCCAAACCAAGGTGTATGACAATGGGAAGAAATTTTATTCAAGGAAGGGTTGTGGGTCAGGGACAGCGTATCTCCAAAGGCTACAGGGAAAGCCCTCTTCCAAAGATAACAAAAATGAGTATTGTATCAAAAGGACCTCTCACAATATGGTGGAAACTTCTTAGAATAGGGAGCTTCAACTTCACATTCTAGAGGAGCTTGTTGGAAATAGGAAGGAAAAACTCAAGGAGACTATATTAATAGGTAAAATCTAGAAGAACCCCTCATCTAACAATGATTTGTTTGAATGGATCAAAATAAATTGGCCTGAGAGTGAGGAAATTCCTATGCTTGAAGAAGGTTTTTTTATTGTCATTTTTTCAAAAAAGAAAAGGAGGATAGAGAATCAAGCTTTAAAAAAAAATGTTTGGTTCTATGGAGTAGAATTATATTTGCAGCCATGGCAACCTAATTTTAAAACTTTGATTGTGGTGATATCTCAAGCACTTTTCTGGATAAAACAAAACAAAAATTCTCTAGATTACAGAGAGGATAAATTCTTGAGGCTCATTGGTGAGTCTATTAGTGTTTTCCAAACCAAGGAGAAGTTTTAGCCACTAGTGGTAAAATAAAGCATTTGGATTTGTATTCTTCTGTAAATTAAGAAGGGGTTTCCCAAAAACATCATTTTACAAACCTTTGAACAGGAATGGGAACAAGAAATCTGCTTTGTGGTCATGAAATTAGATGCTTAAAATGTGGGGGTATTGATCATTATGAATGCATATTTAAGTCTGACACTAAGGCAAGCTCCAAAAGGGTTTCTTTCCAAGACCCACTTGTAACTACAAACTATATTTTAGGTGAGATAAGCTTGAAAAACACCATAGATATGGATAACACTATGGAGGGTGGGAATGATGGAGAGGAGGTTGAACATTTGAGCACTATAGCAAGTAGAAATATCTCAACAAAGGAGAAGGATATCAGTGAATGTTCTACCCTAGAGCATAGCCCTAAGACCCATTCATCAAGTGATTCTCACATTTTAGAAGAGACTATTTCAGAGGGGTTTTCCATCAAGATAGATTAGGATCTTGATAGATTGATAGACCTACATGTTCTGATCCCAACCCTCTCTGTGGAAAGAATGGGCACTTATTACTATAGTGAAAAAGATACGAAAGTAGAAGAGAGAGATTTTGGATTTTGATAGAGATTTTTTTCAGAAGAGGAAGAATTTCCAGACCAATTCCTACGAGCTATGCTAGATGATGTATTGTTTAATGTAGGGAATACTAAAGAGGTGCTTCAGGAGGAAATTGGTATAGGAAGCATGCCAAGTCTCAATTTGTTTCAGACAAATTTGGCAAATAAATTAGAAAGCACCCCATTGGGACATGGAAAGAAGAGCTAAGAGTAGGAGCGTTGAAGAGGAGGTAGTGGTAGACCCTCAAACCATAATAGAAAATATTTTACAATCAAGGAGAGTGGAGTACTCTCCTCGGGTGAAAGGAAGGTCCTCTTTTGTTTTTTAAGGGAAAAATGTGTTGTGCCTTGCACACATGTCTCATTTTGCCAAATGTAGACACCCTTTCATTTTTGTTGTTTTGGCTTGGTCTCAAATTTTTGACCTCCTTGCTTGGGAGAGAGTGAAATCTTGGTCAATTGGATAATTTGTTTTGCATTTTGGGCATTTTGTCACATTTGAACTTCCTTTGAGGTTTTTGATGATTGAATTGAAGAGTCTTAATCTTATTTAACCCAAGAACTAGCTCCTTGTGCTCTTTTGCACTAAAGATGCTCTTCACTGGACTTTGCGCTAAAATGTTGTGTCACTGAATAAAGCACTAAAAACACACTACATAGGATATGCATTAAAAGTTATTGTCACCAGACATATCTGGTACCCACCAAATGTTTGGCCAACCTCCAACTTAGTGTTGCTTAAGGGTAAAGTGGGTTTTCTATACCTCACCATACACAATATGCGGGCAAATTGAACCTCACAGGATATATACTGTGATGAGGGAAATAAATTTGCATCAAAATTTCCTTATAAACATGAGCTCTTTGACATAGGTGATTTTCCAAGGGCTTTATTTTCATGAGTCATAGCTCCCCACGATGATTTAGGAGAGTCTATAGAGTCATCTTGCAAGTTAACCAAACTTTTCATTTTGCACCAAGTCAGCCTTCGTTACACTCTCCTTCTTTAACTTTTGATGGAATCCTTATGTCAACTCAAATTGTTAAATTTGTTTTTCAATTTCCTTTCAACATGGATTCCCATCGATGTAAGCAAATCATTCTTTGTTGATTATTTTCATTTTACTTGATTTGAATTAGGGTTTTCTTGTTTAAGGCTCTGTGTGGGCAAGTTTCAAATTCGGTAGTTTCTAGACTAGGGTATGATATTCCTTATAAAGATAAAGAATTAAATGTGCCCTAGGCAAGAATTTAGCTATAGCGCAACTTTTGAACTTCTGAGGATATATCCTTTAGACCTTAAAAACACCATTTATCTTAGAAAATGGTTCTGTTCAACTTAAAACTTAGAAAAATTCAAGATTATGGTGTTTTGCATTAAAATCCCTCTTCACCAGACATGCCTAGTGAACCCTCATTTCACCATACCATCTAGTCAATCACACTTCTTATGTTTTACATTAGAGCCTTATGAAGTGGGATTTGTGCTAGTTTCTCACTGCACTGGATATATCTAGTGACTCTCAAATTCTTTGCTATCCAGTGATCCACTTTCTACTCGCTCCTAAAATTCCTAAGGACTTGGTATCTATCAATGCTAAAAATTCACTGCATCAGATATGTCCTTTGACCTACAATTTTTCTACTATCTCTTAATATTACAGCTTGCACCTATGAACTAGGCGTTGTACTAAAATTGAAAGGAAGCTAGGTGTGCCGAAATCGTTTCCTAAACTAATCTAATGAGGGGAGAGGTATGCAAATTCTTTACAACCTTTACAATTGCAGCAATATGAAACATATATCAGAGATATTATAGCAGGAAACACAAAACAAGAATGTAGACAGAGAGAAGTAAACACAAGATGTACATTGGGAAAACCTTTTCAGGTAAAAAACCCCACACTCTAAAACTTGTATAATGTATTATCTGAAACAGTCACAGTTTACAATACACTTGCAATGTAAGTTCTTTCAAGAGTCTTCAAATGTTGATTCACGAGTTATTCCGGTATCATAATAGTACCTATAAAAACACTATGCAACTACAACTCCAAACTATGCAATATATAGAGATTACAGGGCAAATATTGAGAGCATCTTGGGATAGGCATCCACCTTGGCCACAGGGCAATTATCCCACATCAAAGGACACTTATTCTTGCTGCAATTACATCCCTTACATCTATCATACATGGCATATTTGACTTTCCCAACATAGGAGCGTTCCATGCTAAAAATAGGCTATGACAGATGACCTTACACATCATACAGTTGTCATAAATTTTTCCAACATAACAACCTTAAACGTTGTAAGAGAATTTGTCATACAATGCTAAATATAGAATATTCCTCTTACAACATGTCATAGCCCAACTTTGGTGCCCAAAGATGCCTTTCTATCATCTAAAGATCCTCACTGACACTTGTCATCACTTGTCATAGGAATTTCCAAACTTGGCTCTTACACGTCATACATTCTGTCATATAGAATATTGTCTTCTACACACCACAAGATTCTGATACATGGCATATTACTGCCACCTCAAATGGGATGCCCAAATCCACTTAGGTTTGACTTGACCATCCAAGTCACATTCCAAGTAAGATGACATGTCATCGTGCCACCTCAACTAAGTGACCAAACTGAATGTGCAAGTAATTACAACACTAGGCAATAAATAAATATACAAATAAATAAAAATTGCTAGGAATTTGCAAAGGTTGATACACCTTAACTCTCAACATTCTCCCACTTGTTGAACACCTTGCAAGAGCCAAAAGAAATGACAAGATTTAACTGCTAGGGGCCAAGAGGCCCATAGACTCCGAACACCATATGAACTTCTCTGTGCCCACTGGTTTCACTAATGCATCTGCAACATTCTTCAAAGTGTCTACTCTCTCAAATATCACCTTTCCATCCTCTACCATGTCTCATACAAAATGAAATTGTACATCAATATGCTTTGTTCTGGCATGGAAAGTCGGATTCTTTGCTAACCAAATCATACTCTGACTGTCACAACAAATAGTAATCTATCCTGCACCAACACCAATATCTGAACACAGCCTCTTAAGCTAAATGGATTCCTTACAAGCATGAGTTTCTACCATATACTCATCTTCTGTCATGGACAAAGCAACCATAGGTTGTCGCTTACTCATCCAACTAATTGCACCATCGAACATATTAAACATATAAGCATTGGTGGATCTCCTGCTGTCAATGTCACCTACCCAATAAAAATCCACAAATCCACAAATACATACAAAATGTGGAGGTCTTGTAGGATGACCATGATAACATAGGTAATACTCGGAAGTACCCCACAAATATCTGAACACTCACTTTATTGCATCCTAGTGTACCCGTCCAGGATTAGCCATAAACTGACTAAGGACTCCCACTACTTGGGCAATGTCTGGTCTTGTATAGACCATAGCATACATCAAGCTGCCAACAACACTAGCAAAATGTACTTTGCTCATATCCTATGTCTCAGAAGGAGACTTTAGATGATCATTCACAGATAACTTTGTCCCCAATGAAATAGGAACACACAATGGTCTACAATCTGTCATGCTGAATCTATCCAACATGGTCTTTACATACTTACTCTGGCTTAACCAAAGTTTTATGTTTACTCTATCTCTTCTGATTTCCATTCCCATAATGTATTTGGCTGCCCCTAAGTTTTTCATCTCAAATTGTGCTGACAATTGACATTTCAAAACAGAAATCATATTCTTACCAATCCCAATCATCAACATATAGTGCAATGTAATGAGAATATGATTATTGTCAAACTTATAATACACACAATAATCTGATTTCAATCTTAGATATCCAATCGACAACACAAAGGCATCAAATTTCATGTACCACATCTTAGGAGATTGCTTCAGACCATACAAAAACTTCTTTAACTTGTAAACCAAATTTTCTTTACCTTTTTATATATAATGCTCTAGCTGTGACATATAAATCTCTTCCTCCAAGTCACCATGAAGGAAAGTTGTCTTCACATCCATTTGTTCCACTTCTAAATCATAAGCAACTGCAAGAGATAATAGGAACCGAATACATGTTAGCTTTGCAACAGGAGAGAAAATTTCACCATAATCAACTCCCTCCTCTTGTGAATACCCCTTCGCAACCAATCTGGCCTTATACTTTTTAACTCTACCATCTACACTAAATTTCTTCTTGAAAATTCATTTGCATCCAACAGGTTTCCGACCATCAGGCAAAGGCACCAAGTCCCAAGTTTTATTCTTTTCCAAAGAAGCCATCTCATCTTCCATGGCCTCCTTCCAGGAACTTGCATCTTTCATGCCCATAGCCTCTGTCACAATTCTAGGCTCATCAGCATTAGTAAGCAAAGCAAAAGAACAACTAGAATCAACCAAACCTCTCAGGTTGCATCCTGACTCATGTGGACCTCCTCAAAGGCTGAGGTGGAGGTGCTACTTCATCTTCTAAACTTTCAAAGCTACCAGATCTCTCCTTATCATCAGGTCCAATAGGGTCATTTGGTTCAGTCTTCTTAGGGGTAGAAGGAAACTGAACCACATCCTCTTTCTTTTCTTTCTCTTCTGGCTGTAGAATAGTGGAAGAAGGTGTTATCTCTCTAGAAATAACACTTCTTCTATACAACACTTTTTCAACCATAGGATCCCAAAGCCTATATCCTTTCACACTGACACCATACCAAATAAAGATACATTTAACAACCCTATTCTCCAATGTTGACCTCTTCTCCCTAGGCACATGAGTATATGCCTCACAACCAAAAAGAAAAAAATGTCTTATTGAAGGTTTCTTACCAGACCACACCTCCATGGGTGTCTTACCAACAAGAGCTAATGTAGTAGACCTGTTTACCAAGTAGCAAGTAGTGGCAACAACTCCAGTCTAAAATTTTTGTTTGAGACTAGCTCCACTAAGCATACTCCTAGCCTTCTCCATCAATGTCCTATTCATCCTCTTTGCAATGCCATTTTACTGTGGGGTGTATGGAGTTGTCTTATGTATTTCAATCCCATGTTCTTTGTAGAACTTATCAAACTCTATGGAAAAGAACTCACCACCATTGTTAGTTTTCAAACATTTAATCTTTTTACTAGTCTGATTTTTAGCAAAAGCTTTAAACTCTTTGAACCGACTAAAGACTTCATATTTTCTACTGAGAAAATAAATCCATGTCCTTCTACTATAATCATCTATGAAAGATATGAAATATACATATTTAGAGATCGAAGGAATTTTAACTGGACCAAACACATCAAAATCAATAAGATCCAAAACACCAAAGGACTTATGAGAACTTGAGTAAAACTGAACACGGTTTTGCTTTCTATATATACAATGTTCATAAAAATTGAAATCGAGATTACAATCATCTAACCCCTCAACAAGGTTTTTATAGCACGAAGCTTAACTTCCAAAGCATGATCACCCTTAGGTACCCAAAATGCACTACCATCAGAATTTGATACAATAGATCTTTTAGCTGTTGGTTCCAATGGTGGGGATGAAGTGACTGTAGCTCTTTTCTTTGAGCTATAGGAACTATTACACTATGAAATGCATGCCTCCAGCTAAAACAAAGTACCTCTCTGAGTTGCCTTCGAAAGAACCATAGCTCCTCTAGTCATCTTGCATCCTTCTTTCGAGAAGACAACTTGCACACCTGCATCATTCAACTTACTTATAGAAAGCAGGTTCTGTGCCAAGCCTAGGATGTGCATAACCCTAGAGATCCCCTTCAGTCATCCATCAGGGAATCAGATTATGACTCTTCCATGGCCAACTATCTTTAGATAAGAATCATCACCCAGGTACACTCTTCCACCATCAAACTCTTTATACTTTGTAAACTAGTCTCAATGTGAGGTCATGTGGAAATATGCACCAGAATCAATCAACCACACATCATCAGATGTATGGGTGGCCAAGGCTGCAATGAAGGCATCACTATCATCTTGTGACTTGTCAAAATTTGAATCTGGGACATTCTTATTTTTCTTCTTTTTCTCCTCTTTGCATTCCTTTCAGAAATGCCCAGTTTTCCCACAGTTCCAATATAGTGCCTTGGACTTTACAAGAGATTTGGATCTCCCATGAGATTTGGATCTACTCTTCTCAGCTTTCTTGTCTTTCTTTTTCCCTTTCTCCTTGGGTCTTCCATGAACTGCAAGAGCTTCTTTGGCTGACTCAGATGACTTTCTCTGCATCTCTTTAGATAACAGCGAAGACACCACTTCATCCATTTTTAAAGTGGATGTGGTACTCCCAATGGCCATAACAAGATGATCCCATGAATTTGGTAAAGAACAAAGTAGGGTCACACACCGATCCTCCTCCTCCATCTTCACACCAATGGATGTTAATTATGCAACTAGCATATTAAAAGCATTCATGTGATCAGCAACAGATCCTCCATCTTCCATCTTTGGAGAATATAGCTTCTTCCATAGGAATAACTTGTTTACCAGGGACTTAGCCTGATAAACATCACCAAGTTTCTTCCATAAATCCTTCACAATTTTCTCTTCATGAACATTTAACAGGACGGAATCAACTAACCAGAGTCTCACAAGACCCTTGGCTTTACGATCTTTGAGATCCCAATCATCTTGGGACATTATCGCTGGTTTTACACCAGAAATTGCTTCCCATAGGTCTCTATCAATGAGCATGTCTTCCATTTTGAGTTTCCACAACTCGAAATTATTACCATTAAACTTTTCAATCTCTATTCTTCCAAGAGTGCCTACCATCTCCTTCCTGCAACAAGATTTCAGAATACTCTACACAGACTCCCACTCAATCTAAGATCAGTACAAAAATCCCCTACTGAGTAGCTAGGACCAAAATTGGTTAGGCTCTGATACCAACTGAAAGGAAGCTAGGTGTGCAGAAATTGCTTCCTAAACTAATCTAATGAGGAGCGAGGTATGCAAATTATTTACAACCTTTACAATTGTAGCAATATGAAACATATATCAGAGATATTATAGCAGCAAACACAAAACAAGAAATGTAGATAGAGAGAAGTAGACACAAGATGTATGTGGGGAAAACATTTTCAAGTAAAAAACCCCACACTCTAAAACCTGCACAATGTATTATCTAAAACAGTCACAGTTTACAATACCCTTGCAATGCAAGTTCTTTCAAGGGTCTTCAAATGTCGATTCTAGAATTATTCTGGCAGCATAATAGTACATGTAAACACACTATGCAACTACAACTCCAAACTATGCAATGTATAGAGATCGTGGATTTTTTAGTGGTGAATACATTACCACCGGCGGGGGGCCAATTCACCGAGTTTTTTATGGATTTTTGGTCAAATGCGTTCAATTGGCCACCCTATTAATTTTTGAGTCATTTATAGTTAGTATTTTCGCCACGGTATACTATGCGGTTCTAACGGTGATTCACCTAGAATTTTGGAGGCATGTTTTAATTCACTGACTTATTCACCAATATCATTAAACGGTTAACATGCATGAGGACCCAATTTGCCAATATCATTAAATGGCTGGCATGCACGAGGACCAATTTCACCAGTACAATTAAACAGTTCACATGTATAAATACCAACTTCGCCAATACCATTATAACTCCATGCTAATTGTAGGGCCATATTCACCTAGAAAATTACTATATATGTGTTTGATGGAGTTCCATTTCACCTAACATTTATATGTGTCCTATTAATAGTATGCGGGAATCACCATATTATTATAACAACATTTGAAAATCTCACGTTATTGGCCAAATATGCATTGATATAAATGCATTTGAAACTCTAAATAATCCTTTAAGTTTACACATTTTGTTCATCTCAGCTCTCAAATCATCGATTCATTTCAAATTATAGAGAAGTTATAGCTACAGGAACTAGCGAGTTACTGAAAGGTAAGTGATCATTTCTTTACAAGTTGGCTATGTAATAATATAAAATTCATGTTGATTATTTGTGTCTTTGTTAAAGATAATATTGATTGAGTAGCAATTAGGTCTAGGGAGATCTTAATCTAGGAGTCTAGGACCCAGGGATCTATATTCTATCATTTATGATTGCATCTTGAACAAAATAACATTCTTTTTGTAGCTTTTAATTTGTGAGAGATTTTGAGCAAGAAGAAGTTGTCTAAGGGTGGTGAAGGGACTCAAGATGAAAGGAGGTCAAGGCCATCAAAATAGAGAAACAATAACATAAAGTTGTACTTTAGCAATGTTGGTGGTCCATCAAATGTAGGTACAACATCGGAACCTATACCATCTATTGACTTGCATCATAATGACACAAATGATATTCTAGGGAATACCCAATGTAGCAATAATGATGACAATGACACCAATGATATTCCATGGAATACCCAATGTATCAGCATTGATGAGAATGCCACAAATGATGTTCCAAGGAATACTCAATGTACCGGGAATGATGAGAATGCCGCAGATGATGTTCCAAATCTAGGGAATACCCAATGTACCAGAAATGATGGGAATACCACAGATGATGTTTGAGGGAGTACCCAAGGTAGCTAGAATGATGGTAATTCCACAGAAGATGTTCTAAGAACAAATGATAATGAAGCTAATGAAGTTATAGAAATCA
Organism: Cunninghamia lanceolata; assembly: GCA_027924645.1. Taxonomy (NCBI): domain Eukaryota; kingdom Viridiplantae; phylum Streptophyta; class Pinopsida; order Cupressales; family Cupressaceae; genus Cunninghamia; species Cunninghamia lanceolata. The sequence goes on from BSBN01000892.1 coordinate 4,767,067, forward strand.
ATGAAGATGAAGATCTTGCAAGTGTACACAAGGGGAAAAGAAAAGCCAAATAAAAAAGGGGCTTTAATGGGAAATGTCAAGGAGTTTTCATATTGATTGGGTGTCAAAATTCCCATTCATTGAACCGGTGCAGAATAAAAACAAAGATGAACCTCCCACAGAATGCAAGTGTAAGATTTGCAGTTGGAAATATCATAGGGAGAAGAGGTTGCAGTTTGTTACATTTTGAGTCGCCCTTGTTTATTTATGTATCGGTAATATTTCTTAAGCAAGAGTCGGTTTACCATATTGTATTTTTGGTCATATCTTTGCTTTGTAAATTGACTCTTAGTCCTTCAAATTTTACCCGTGTGTCGTCTTTGTATAAAAGGTTTGAACCTTTGAACCTGAACCATTCTCAAAGTTCAAAGTTCAATGGTTCAGTATGTTTGAAGTGTCATATAAAGCAAGCTGTCTTATTGTTTGTCTTAAGCATCTTTGTACTTTCGGGTTGAACTTGAACCTTCCGTGCGTACTCTATAGCGGGGTTCAAGGTTCAATGGTTCAATAGTTTACTATTTTATAATTGGAAACCTTTTACCAAAGTCGCGTAACTTTTTGTTGGTCTACATAACCCTTGTGTCGTTGAACCTTCATATTGAACCATGTCTTCACAACTTCAACTGTTCATGAGTCAAGCCCCTGTTTCGGTAAGTCAATCTTTTGCCTACCTATAAAGTCTAGTTGGCATGTTTGAACCATCACATTGAACCACCACATTGAACCATGTCCTAAAGGTTCAATGGTTCAATAAGTTCAAAGATTTGGTAATTTTGGTCCCATTTGCTCCCGCAGCTTTCTAAGTCAAATTTAGCGGGAAAGTTGGAGGAAAATTTGTCAGAAACTCATCATGAAATCGAGAGCTCTAATTTAGCGGAGACTATGGATAATCATTGTACTTCATGATGGCGCACGAACATTACTTGTTATTAATGAAAAATTTAGAGTTCACGTCTTTTCAGATATTTTTGGCACGTATTGTTCTGGGCGATAATTATTCATTCTGGTAAGTGCCATTATTAACCAAGAACAAGCTAATTTTAGCAAGAAAATATACTGTGCAATGCGGAGAAGGATAGCGCTACAAGTGTAAGGCTCTCGTTATTCAAGTTTTCGCAGTGAATTCAAATATCCTGAAGGTGAGTTCTGTTTTCCCTATTCTATTCTGAATTCTTATATTGGAAAGAAGAGCCTCTGGAATTTCTGTTATTTTTCAAAATTTGAAGTGTTTTATTATAATCGTCTGAGTATGTCTTTGAAATCCACATGTTTGGGGGATGAATATGGCCCTGGTCTCACTTACTCTCACTCAAAATTTGGAGATACTGCATTAGTTCAATATGATTGAGAGGAATTCATAGGAAGAACTAGAAACCCTGTCCAAACCCCCACAATGAAGAAAATTGTAGACAGTGGTTTAGTTGAAGCCACAGCCTTTCCTCAAGCTATATTCTGCCTAGAATTGGCTCAAGAGTGTATGAACAGATACGATCCCCAACACAGGTGTGTCAGAAAAGTAGACGAGGATGTGTTATTCCATGTTGACAGACAAACCCTCATGTCTGTGATGAAGATACCGCCTAAGGAGGCGTATTCCAGTCTTGACATTACTGCCTCCAATGGGTATTTCTCAGAAAAGAGACCAACTTACAAAAGTGTAATAGCAAGGAACTGGCTGCTAAAATTTCAAAAGGGCGGTTCAAGGCTGCCTAGGCCCCTTACTAGAGATCATTTGATACAGGAAGTGAGGGATATTGTGGTGTTGTTGCACAGACTAAGAGGCAATCAGCATGCCTATTACTGGGAGGACTAGATATACTTCTTCATACAAGTCATCCTTCAAGGCGAACAATATTTGGATTGGGCTGAGATAGTGGCCGACTGTCTACATCAGAGTTTAAGTAATCATCTGGGTAACAGGGATTTCTATATGTCTTCATATCTGTTCTACTATTTAGCATCCACAAGAGATTGGTTTGACCTGCCTCATGAGCCTTTAGATGAGAACAGTAAGATTTACGAATATTATTCACAGTTGTAAAGAAAAAACTGTTATGAAAATTATAAAAGGATTAATGATGTCTTCACTGGAAAGATGACCTATGAACTGGCAAGCAACCCGGGTAAGAGAATGGCCAGTGAAGCAATGCAACTGATCAGTATCTACGGTAGCTTTTTCATCCAATTTTGTGAATTCACTTATATCAGAGTTGGAGGGTTTGATGGTGAACCCTTGAAGTTGCCTAGATATTTTTTTGATCGTTTTGTATTGATGGAGGTATGTTGGCAATTGGCACATGTTGATAACAAATTCCCATCAAAAAGGGGTTGTGGTATTACTTTTCCTATTGAACTTGGGCATTATTCATGCCATTCAAAATTTGATGCCTTAAATCTGGAGGTGAACCTCAAAAGGTTCAATTTTCAATTATTCACTGCCAGGGTTCAATTCGACAGTAAATGTTTTGTTAAAGATAACCTAGATTCTGGAATAGGGCACTCACATCTTCCTAAGCTGGAGGATTACTGGGAGGACTGCCCAGATGAATTCAAAGTTAGGAGGAGGTTATGGTATAGATTTTCTTTGGGGCAAATAATTACCCTTAATTTAAACATGGACGTTTCTGGAATTTTTGGTGATGATGAACAAGTGGTTGATCCACAATTTGAGAAAGTAGAACACTTACCCATCCCAGAGGTGGACTGGAGCAAGAAAGGGGAGGACAAAATTGAAATTAAAACCCTTCCTGTGATAAGGAGGACTGAAAAATGGTTGAGAGAAAAAAGACAGGAAGGGCTTCAGAGTAAAACTATCCAACAATTCTCTTCAGTGGTCGCATCATCGCTTCCCATGGACTCTTCTAATCAACCCCTTGCTATCTGTGGTGCAGGTGCATCCAAGCCATCAACTGAGAAAAGCCCTATCTCCAAGAGATCCAGAAGGGTCCTCACGGATATTCTGCCATCCCGTGTTACCAGGTTGAGGACAAAAGGGAAAAGAAAGAAGTAGACTTCTGAGACAATAATTGTTGATTTAAATTTAGAGGAAGAAGCAGAAGAGCCTATGCGGGACAAAGAGGCAAGCCCAAACAGAACAGAGGCAGTTGACACTGGTTCACAGTCAGAGGCCATTTTGGAGACCCCTGAGATGTTGATGATTTCATATAAACCCTCTGATGGAGGGAAACCCAAGAAGACAACCTCGACCCCTGCACCAAAGTGGCTAGAGAGCTCTATATCTGACAAAAAGAAGGTGATTCCTTTTGTTCTCCCTCTGGAGGACATGGTAAGTAAATGTCTTGGGAAGACCCCCAAGTCCAAGAGACTCAAAATAATGTCCAGAATAAATATTGACCCAAACACTAGTAACTGGAGTGCAGAAATAGCCAAGGCAGTGACCGAGGAAGAGGTTCAAGATCCTACAGTGCATGATTTCACTGTGGAGAGGATAGATCTCAGTACTGCCTCCAGAGCTGCAGATGTGCACCATCTTGAAGCTTCCACTAAGAGAATGGTCAGTCGAACAATGAAAGATGAGAAGGACAAAAGAGAGTTGAAACAAGCTCTGCGTTCAATGGCAGAGTACATTGAGGCCATTAACAATCCTAACCCACAGCCGATCTCACAGGTCCCCTTGTCTTTCGACCTGAAGTCACCTGTCAATCAAAAAATGTCAGATCAAGTTCATAGAAGCAAAATGGTCTCAAAAATTTTTGACAGTTGGTTAGATAGCATCGAGCAAAAAGGAACTGAATATATTCATGAACTCAAAGGTATATATGATCTGACTGCTACTACCATTGAAGATCTTAAAGCACAGGTTGTTGTCTGGGCTAAGGATGAAGGTAAGTGGACAAGTGTGATAAACCAAATAGAGGAAGTCCGAAAATATGGACTGGAGAAGTTTTTGGCAGAAAAGAACTTGACTGGTGTGGACGAGGATTTGTTGTATGTGAACAAGAAGAATATCGAAAGGAGGAACTCCATATCCCAACAAGGACGCTTTGAACTCTCAAAGCTAATTAAAGAAATAATGGAATTTACTCAATCACTGCAACATGATTTGCAATGTATCGATGTAAAATACTTAAAGGATGATGGAAAGCCTGTGGAAGATGTTGAAGCAGTAGTCCAATCCTTCAGAGATAAAATCCACTTTGTTAAAGAAAATGATAATATTCTGATTGAGGATTTCTCTAGGGTTTCTAAAGTCGAGTCTCTGCTCTATCTCTGCATCAATGCACTCCCTGAACACAAGGAAAATTTTTGGAAAATGCGAAGGGAAAAAGAGGTCTGGAAATCAAGGATGAAGCATATAGGTATACCAAACTTCCCTAAAATTTAGGAGTTCGTGGCTGCCTTTTAGGAGTGGAAAACCCAACATGCTTCCCAGGCTATCGACAGCAAATCAGGAGATGCTGATTCATCGCCCCAGTCATAACCTTGTCAGCTCGTTCTTTTTCTGTTCCTCAATTTATGTTATTTCCAGCAACTTTGATCTTTTATAATCAGTTGTTAAAAACTAAATCCCGTACGGGTCAAAGTTATCCTAACTCTGGGTTTAATTTGCTCAAGGACATGGTTAAGACACTCATATATATATGTTTTTTTAGAGTTTTTAAAGAAGATAGAAGTTAGAGAAAGAAAAGAGGAAGGGAATTTCAGAAAGACAGTGCTTAATTTTTACATTATGTGATGATTGTTTGAGTAAATTTTCATCTGTGAATGAGAAGAAGAACAATTGCTGCTTATTTGGATCTGTGCGTCTGAATGTGTGGAATTAGATTTTCTATGTGAAATCTCCTTTCACTTGGTAATTGCTCTTTATTTGGACAATTTATCATATGTGTTTAGTTCTTTATTGGTTTAGCAAGTTTGTATGAATGTATTCACGTATTCGAATGTACCAAAGTAGAATCTGTGTATTCTATCCTGTTGCTGTATAAATTTATCGCATTCATGACATGGCTATGTATGAATGTTAGTCTGCCTTAAGCGTTTTCTAGTTAAAAATGCATTTGATTAGTTGAATAGGTTAAGTTCATTGAAAATCATAAAGGGAGCTGTACCTAAATTCAGAGGGGAACTAATTTAAAGGGTTCACCCATTTGTTGTTTAACTCATTTGTTCTTTAAAAGAGGGGTATAGAGTCAGAATAAATTATTTTCAGAATAAAGACAAATCTGTTAACCAACAGTTTTTGGTGACTCTACTGGGGATCTTGATAAAATCATTAATTAAAGATTGATCGCCTGAATATGAAGCAACAATGGTGCTTCCACATGAAAACATAATTCCTGTTCTGCAACCCAACCTTGGATTTCAAGACGAGCAGGAAAACATTATTGGCCAGCTGAATACCCTTGCTTGGTGTACTCATCGAAATAGTGAAGATTACAGAAGAGCAAGCAGAGTATTAGAACAAGAAGAGGAATTGGTCGATAACCTGAGATTACTGTTACTCAGGCAGAGAAGAAGGCAGGCACGAAACGCTGCAAGAAACCAAGCCCTTAAGGTACAAAGAAATCAAGAACAACAAAGAAATCAATAACTGCCTATCTAGTTTCAATATTTTAATCTAGATTCTAGACCGTACACCAGGTCTTCGAGAAGAGAGGGAGTTGAGGACCCTACTTTTCAAACACTGCAAAGTCTTAATTTTCCTTATATCCCTACTCGTGCAAGAAGAGCAAGAAGTAGACCCCCTAGTCCCCCTAAATCTTCTACTTCCCCTGTCTGTCAAGCTTTAGTCCTTTTAGGCACTGCTATCCCCTTAGCTATAAATTTTCTACCCATGGCTCAACCATAGGGCCTCTAAACCTAGGGGTCAACCTAAATCCATTACCTAAAAATGCAAGAGAAAATTTGCCCAGGTTCAATGGGGACGGCAAACAATCACCAAAAGAACATTTGTGTGCTTTTGCAGTAGCATGCAGTGTACTAGGTGTTCAACACCAAGATGTTGCCATAAGGCTCTTTGTGCAGACTTTGACTAACACTGCTGCACAATGGTTCTACCACCTAACTGATTCCTCAATTACAAATTGGAACGAAATGAAGACTACTTTTGAAATAGGTTCAAAAGTGCAGAGGATGAACATTACCTCCTTGTACAGCTGACTCAGCTTAAAAAAGAGATTCATGAACCTATGAGGGAGTTCGTGGCCAAGTTTAATAGAATTGTGAATAAAATCCCTACTAGTAAAAGACCGTCTGGTGAAAATCAAAAATGTTTCTTTATTAATTCTATGCCTCCTGATATTAGCTTCCATCTCAGGAGAGGTGTAATTGTTGATTTGCCAGCTACACAAGCCTTAGCAGTCGGATTGGAGGATGATCTCATTATGGCCGGTAAATGGAAGAGAGAGGTTCAGGTGCCAAATGCCCAGCCGTCATCATCTACGGACCCTGTAGTGCAAAGGTTGGTGAATGATATGATTTCCTTAAAGAGGCAACTACCCAAAACTGGTGCTCCCTTCCAACAACCCTATCAAGATATAAGTAGAAGGAATTCGAATCAACAAGCAAATACTGGTAGAGTTTTACTCCTGATGGCAGCACAGCCAAGACTGGCTATTGAACCTGCTCCTAGGAGAGGAAACATGTGTATTTTTCACTTAACTACTGACCATGATGGAAATTCTTGCCCAGAAATGCTTAGGTATACTCAGATGACTGCTACTCAAGACATGTTAGGGGAAGCCACAGAAGAAGAAAGGAACTTCTAGGAACCTAGCGGCTCTGAGATACACTTCCTGGAATATGAATCTGATTCAGAAAGGGGAGGTGAAATATTGGTAACCCTTGAAGATCCTTCATGCGCTGTGCTCACTAGGAGTCAGAGGAATATGAAATCCTCTAATACTCAAGAAGTACCTGGCAAAGGTGAGGAGCCTTTAACTAGAACTTATGATGCTAATTTGAAGGCTCAAGAAAATAGATTGCTACATAGAAATGATCTAGATGCCTCTTTTGATATTGTAGATTTCTGTAAGTCTGCAAAAATTCAAATTTCTCCTATTGAGTATCTCAAGTTGAAACCTACTGAACTTGACAAATTGGTTAAACATGTTAAAGGTAGTCCTGCACAAACTAAATTTGAGAATCAATTGGATGTTGATACTGAATCCCCCATTGCTAGATTATTTGCTTCCTCATCTGAGTCACCCTTGTCTACCCCTAAAACAACTCCCAATTCATCCAACAATGCTCCTTATACTGATTTGAAGCCTAATCCTTTTTATGTGTCCCTGTTTATCAATGGTCATAAACTTAGTAACTGCATTATAGATTCAGGAGCCTCTGATAACATTATGCCCTCCTCTGTGGCTAAAGCCCTAGGATTATCACTCACAAAAACATTTGGAAGATGTTATTCTATGGATGGAAAATAGGTTTCCTTGCTTGGGCAGATTAAAGATGCACGAGTCACACTTGCAGCTTATCCTGACAAGAGGGTGAAATTGACTATTCTAGTAGCAGATATTCCTGCCAGTTATGGAATGCTTTTGAGAAGGACATTTTGCAAGGATTTAGGTGGACAAATCAAACTGGATTGGTCAGAGGCCACAATCCTAGTGGGGAAGCAGAAAGTGAAACTGGAACTTGAACCCAAGTGCAAATTCACTGTCTATCCCTCTGATGATCCCAAGGCACAGATTTTGTTTGAGGAATGTGAATTTGGTAATTATTTCTTCTCCTCTGAACAGAGCTGTGAGGCAGAACCCAAAGAAGAATTAATGCAAAAACCTGTACATTCTAATGACCTATGGGTTATGGAATTTGATGGCAGCTGGGCTATCGCTGGTTCAGGGGCTGGGGTCGTGTTAATCTCACCTGAAGGTGAATTGTTTTCTTATTCTTTTAAGCTAGAGTTTAAAAACACCAACAATACTGCAGAGTATGAAGCTTTACTACTTGGATTATTTGAAGCCAAAGAAAAGGGTGTGAAGGTACTGAAGGTGAAGGGTGATGCTGAACTGATTGTGAAACAGGTAAGAGGGATCTTTTCTGTGAAAAATGAAAGACTAAGGCACTATAGAAATAGGGTATGGGATGAGATCAAATATTTTGATGCCTTCTCTATAGAAACAATTCCCAGAGATCAAAACTCCTGAGCAGATTTTTTAGCAGTATCAGCTTCTCTCCTTTTGCCACATCCAGATTTCAAGAAAGATTCTTATAGGATAGAAATGATATATCATCCTAATGTCCCTGACAGTGCCGAGAGCTGGCAGGTTTTTGAAAGTGATAATCAAATTAGAAAGTTTTTAGAAAATGTAGAAATGTTCCTGGGGACCTATTTTGAAGGTTCCGAAGCAGAGTGTAAAGAATTCAGTCCTAACCCTGGGATTAATCCAAGAGAGGACATAATTCAATTAAAGGGAAACAAAATCCCTAAAGGGCTGGTCTCTTTGGAACATCTATTTTCTCGAAGAGATGAATATGTTAAAGGCAAAGCTTCCCATATTCCTAATAAAGCAGAGGATTATGAGAAGATAAATATTGGAGATGAAGCTAATCCTAAATGGGTATCCATTGGTAGGTGCTGCTCTTCGGAAGAGAAAAACAAATTGATCAAATTGCTGATCAAATATAAAGATGTTTTCGCCTGGTGCTATGATGATCTCAAAAATTTTAGACATGGATAGTTTCAACATCATATTCCTTTGAAAGCAAATGCAGTTCCATTTAGACAAAAGCTGAGGAATTATAATCCAAAAGTTGCTGAAGCCATTTTCAGGGAGATTGATAAGATGCTAAAAGCTAGAATTATCTATCCAATTCATCACTCCACTTGGGTGGCAAATATTGTTCCAGTACGAAAGAAGAATGGAGAAATAAGGATTTGTGTCGACTTTAGAAATTTGAACCAAGCCAACCTGAAGGATAACTATCCCTTGCCTGTGATGGACCACATCTTGCAGACAGTTGCTGGGTCTGAAATGATGTCTATGTTGGATGGCTTCTCTAGGTTACAATTAGATAGGTGTAGCTGCAGAAGATCAACACAAGACCGCTTTCACCACACCCCGAGGAACTTTTGCCTATAGTCGAATGTCCTTTGGCTTGATTAATGCGGGAGCAACTTTTTAGCGAGCAATGGATTCATCTTTTAGAGACCTGAAGAACATAATTATTGTTATTTACCTTGACGATTTGACTATTTTTTCCAAGAAGAGAGAAGATCACTTGAAAAATTTGGAGTCTGTCTTGCAAAGGTGTCGAAGCCATGGCATCTCACTCAATCCCAAGAAGTCAGTTTTCTGTTTGACTGAGGGAAAATTATTGGGACACCTAGTGTCAAAGGATGGAATCAGGATTGATCCAGAGAGGGTCAAGGCAATTCAACAGCTTAGTCTCCCTTCAAATAGGACTGGAGTCAAGTCCTTCTTTGGTCAAATCAACTTTCTCAGAAGGTTCATTCCCAACTTTGCTGAGATTACAAAACACATTGTTGGGATGATGAGTGAGAAACAACCTTTCAAATGGAATGAAGTTGCTAAGAAGGCATTTGAGGATATCAAGGAGGCGATTGCAAACACTCTCACTTTGGTAAATCCTAATTTTCAAAAGGATTTTATCATTTACTATTATGCTTCAGAACATACCATGTCAGGTATTTTGTTGCAGAAAAATGAATTGAATGAAGAGGTTCCCATAGCTTTTATGAGCGCCCCCCTTAAGAAGCATGAGCTGAAATATTCTTTGGTTGAAAAACAAGCTTTCGTAGTTGTTAAAGCTGTTAAACAATTTAGATATTATATACTTCATTCCCACTCAGTTGTATTTGTTCCAAATTTAGCTGTGAAAAGTATTTTGACTCAGCAAGAAGTAGGATTAAACAATAGAGCAACGTGGGTTGCTAAAATTTAGGAATATGATCTAGAAGTTAAGCCTACTAAGCTGATCAGGGGTCAAGGCTTATGTAAGTTGATTGCTGAGAACAAAGAACAAGAAGGAGAAGGACTCCCCACAGTCTTATTGGTAAGCTTGCAGGATCCATGGTTTCTGGATGTGGCACATTATCTTACATATGGGGATTGTCCTGATCACCTGACTCCTAAAGAGAAAAGAAACCTAAAGCTAAAAGCTGCAAAATATGTTATTTGGGGAGATGTTCTTTACAAGAAAGGGTTAGATGGAACTTTCCTGAGATGTGTAGATAAAGAGCAGCAAGAGAAACTCTTGGAAGTTTTCCATAACGAAGCTTGTGGTGGACACTTTTCTTCTTTAGTTACAGCTTTCAAGATCCTTAGAAATTGTTACTACTGGCCAGGAATGTTTAAAGATGTGTATAGGTGGGTGGCCAATTGTGAGAAATGTAAAATGTTCTCAGGAAGGCCACAGCTCGCAGCTCTACCTTTGAGGCCTGTTGTTGTTGAAGACCCCTTTAAACAATGGGGATTAGATTTTATAGGGCCTATTTCACCCCCCTCAAGAGCAGGGCATACCCACATCTTAACAGCAATAGATTATTTCACAAAATGGGTTGAGGCAGCCCCTGTAAAAAGAACAACTTCTGGGGTGGTTTGTGATTTTCTTAAAGAAAATATCTTGGTACGATTTGGTGTGCCCCAGAAGATTGTAGCCGATGATGCTACCAGTTTCTCTTCAGGTGAAATGACTTCTTTTTGTTATGAACATAGTATTTCTCTTTCTCATTCATCAGATTACTATCCCCAGGGGAATGGACAAGCTGAGTCCAGTAACAAAAACCTGATTACTATCATGAGGAAATTGGTGAATCACAACCCCAGGGATTGGCACAAGAGGTTGTATGAAGCACTCTGGGCTGACAGAATAACTCCTAAAAGAGCAATTGGGATGGCACCTTTTGAATTAGTTTATGGGATAGGTGCCCAATTATCTTTACCCCTGGAGCTATCTATAGCCAAACTGCAAAGTGTAATTGAGGATCAATATTTCCAAGATTCCTTGGAGAAGAAGATTATGTATTTAGCCAAGATTGAAGAAGAGAGAAACGAGTTGGTTGACCGAATTACTGTGCATTAGGCCAGGGTCAAAGAAATTTTTGACAAGAAGACAAGACCCAGGAAGTTTATGGAAGGAGATGAAGTATTACTGTGGGACAGAAGGAGAGAACCAAAAGGTACACATAGCAAATTTGACTCGCTCTAGAGTGGGCCTTTCAAGATTCACCAGGTATTGGGTCCAAATTCTTTCAAACTGGAATATCCTGATGGAACTGTTTTACCCCTGTCCTATAATGGACAGGATCTCAAGCTGTATCGTCTGTAAACAGGGTCCCCTGTTTTGTACATAGTCTTCCCTTTTGTTCAGTTTTGTGTTTTCTTTCCCATTTTTGTTTTGCCCCGAGTTGTTTCCTTTCTTCTCTTTCTTCATTTTCTGCGAAACCAGAGCTTCTGAGTTCTCTACATTTTGCCATAAAATGCAGTCCCCAATCAGAGCCAATGTTAACTTTTGAGTCACCCTTGTTTATTTATGTATCGCTAATATTTCTTAAGCAAGAGTTGGTTTACTGTATTGTATTTTTGGTCATATCTTTGCTTTGTAAATCGACTCTTAGTCCTTCAAATTTTACCCGTGTGTCATCTTTGTATAAAATGTTTGAATCTTTGAACCCGAACCATTCTCAAAGTTCAAAGTTCAATGGTTTAGTATGTCTGAAGTGTCATATAAAGCAAGCTGTCTTATTGTTTGTCTTAAGCGTCTTTGTACTTTCGGGTTGAACTTGAACCTTCCGCGCGTACTCTATAGCGGGGTTCAAGGTTCAATGGTTCAATAGTTCACTATTTTATAATTGGAAACCTTTTACCAAAGCCGCGTAACTTTTTGTTGGTCTACATAACGCTTGCGTCGTTGAACCTTCGTATTGAACCATGTCTTCACAAGTTCAACGGTTCATGAGTCAAGCCCCTGTTTCGGTAAGTCAATCTTTTGCCTACCTATAAAGACCAGTTGGCATGTTTGAACCACCACATTGAACCACCACGTTGAACCATGTCCTAAAGGTTATTAATGGTGCACGAACATTACTTGTTATTAATGAAAAAATCAGAGTTCACGTATTTTCAAATATTTTTGGCACGTATTGTTCTGGGCGATAATTATTCATTCTAGTAAGTGCCATTATTAACTAAGAACAAGCTAATTTTAGCAAGAAAATATACTGTGCAATGCGGAGAAGGATAGCGCTGGAAGTGTAAGGCTCTCGTTATTCAAGTTTTCACAGTGAATTCAAATATCCTGAAGGTGAGTTCTGTTTTCCCTGTTCTATTCCGAATTCTTATACTGGAAAGAAGAGCCTCTGGAATTTCTGTTATTTTTTGAAATTTGAAGTGTTTTATTATAATCGTTCGAGTATGTCTTTGAAATCCACATGTTTGGGGGATGAACATGGCCCTGGTCTCACTTACTCTCACTCAGAATTTGGAGATACTGCATTAGTTCAATATGATTTAGAGGAATTCATAGGAAGAACTAGAAACCCTATCCAAACCCCCACAATGAAGAAAATTGTAGACAGTGGTTTAGTTGAAGCCACAGCCTTTCCTCAAGCTGTATTCTGCCCAGAATTGGTTCAAGAGTGTATGAACAGATACGATCCCCAACACAGGTGCATCAGAAAAGTAGACGGGGATGTGTTATTCCATATTGACAGACAAACCCTCATGTCTATGATGAAGATATCGCCTAAGGAGGCGTATTCCAGTCTTGACATTACTACCTCCAATGGGTATTTATCAGAAAAGAGACCAACTTACAAAAGTGTAATAGCAAGGAACTGGCTGCTAAAATTTCAAAAGGGCGGTTCAAGGCTACACAGGCCCCTTACTAGAGATCATTTGATACAGGAAGTGAGGGATATTGTGGTGTTGTTGCACAGACTGAGAGGCAATCAGCATGCCTATTACTGGGAGGACTGGATGTACTTCTTCATACAAGTCATCCTTCAAGGCGAACAATATTTGGATTGGGCTGAGATAGTGGCCGACTGCCTACATCAGAGTTTAAGTAATCGTCTGGGTAACAGGGATTTCTATATGTCTTCATATCTGTTCTACTATTCAGCATCCACAAAAGATTGGTTTGACCTGCCTCATGAGCCTTTAGATGAGAACAGTAAGATTTACGAATATTATTCACAGTTGCAAAGAAAAAACTATTATGAAAATTATAAAAGGATTAATGATGTCTTCACTGGAAAGATGACCTATGAACAGGCAGGCAACCCGGGTAAGAGAATGACCAGTGAAGCAATGCAACTGATCAGTATCTACGGTAGCTTTTTCATCCAATTTTCTAAATTCACTTATATCAGAGTTGGAGGGTTTGATGGTGAACCCTTGAAGTTGCCTAGATATGTATTCGATCGTTTTGTATTGATGGAGGTATGTCGGCAATTGGCACATGTTGATAATAAATTCCCATCAAAAAGGGGTTGTGGTATTACTTTTCCTATTGAACTTGGGCATTATTCATGCCATTCAAAATCTGATGCCTTAAATCTGGAGGTGAACCTCAAAAGGTTCAATTTTCAATTTTTCACTGCCAGGGTTCAATTCGACAGTAAATGTTTTGTTAAAGATAACCTAGATTCTGGAACAGGGCACTCACATCTTCCTAAGCTGGAGGATTACTGGGAGGACTGCCTAGATGAATTCGAAGTTAGGAGGAGGTTATGGTGTAGATTTTCTTTGGGGCAAATAATTACCCTCAATTTAAACATGGACGTTTCTAGAATTTTTGTTGATGATGAACAAGTGGTTGATCCACAATTTGAGAAAGTAGAACACTTACCCATCCTAGAGGTGGACTGGAGCAAGAAAGAGGAGGACAAAATTGAAATTAAAACCCTTCCTGTGGTAAGGAGGACTAAAAAATGGTTGAGAGAAAAAAGACAGGAAGGGCTTCAGAGTAAAACTGTCCAACAATTCTCTTTAGTGGTCACATCATCGCTTCCCATGGACTCTTCTAATCAACCCCTTTCTATTTGTGGTGCAGGTGCATCCAAGCCATCGACTGAGAAAAGCCCTATCTCCAAGAGATCTAGAAGGGTCCTCACAGATATTCTGCCATCCCGTGTTACCAGGTTGAGGACAAAAGGGAAAAGAAAGAAGCAGACTTCTGAGACAATAATTGTTGATTTAAATTCAGAGGAAGAAGTAGAAGAGCCTATGGGGGACAAAGAGGCAAGCCCAAACAAAACAGAGGCAGTTGACACTGGTTCATAGTCAGAGGCCATTTTGGAGACCCCTGAGATGTTGATTATTTTAGATAAACCCTCTGATGGAGAGAAACCCAAGAAGACAACCTCGGCCCCTGCACCGAAGTGGCTAGAGAGCTCTATATCTGACAAAAAGAAGGTGATTCCTTTTGTTCTCCCTCTAGAGGACATGGTAAGTAAATGTCTGGGGAAGACCCCCAAGTCCAAGAGACTCAAAATAATGTCCAGAATAAATATTGACCCAAACACTGGTAACTGGAGTGCAGAAATAGCCAAGCCAGTGACCGAGGAAGAGGTTCAAGATCCTATAGTGCATGATTTCACTATGGAGAGGATAGATCTCGGTACTGCCTCCAGAGCTGTAGATGTGCACCATCTTGAAGCTTCCACTGAGAGAATGGTCAGTTGAACAATGAAAGATGAGAAGGACAAAAGAGAGTTGAAACAAGCTCTGCGTTCAATGGCAGAGTACATTGAGGCCATTAACAATCCTAACCCACAGCCGATCTCACAGGTCCCCTTGTCTTTCGACCCGAAGTCACCTATGAATCAAAAAATGTTAGATTAAGTTCATAGAAGCAAAATGGTCTCAAAAACTTTTGACAGTTGGTTAGACAGCATCGAGCAAAAAGGAACTGAATATATTCATGAACTCAAAGGCATATATGATCTAACTACTACTACCATTGAAGATCTTAAAGCATAGGTTGTTGTCTGGGCTAAGGACAAAGGTAAGTGGACAAGTGTGATAAACCAAATAGAGGAAGTCCAGAAATATGGACTGGAGAAGTTTTTGGTAGAAAAGAACTTGACTGGTGTGGACGAGGATTTGTTGTATGTGAACAAGAAGAATATCGAATGGAGGAACTCCATATCCTGACAAGGATGCTTTGAACTCTCAAAGCTAATTAAAGAAATAACAGAATTTACTCAATCACTGCAACATGATTTGCAAAGTATCGATGTAAAATACTTAAAGGATGATGGAAAGCCTGTGGAAGATGTTGAAGCAGTAGTCCAATCCTTTAGAGATAAAATCCACTTTGTTAAAGAAAATGATAATATTATGATTGAGGATTTCTCCAGGGTTTCTAAAGTCGAGTCTCTGCTCTATCTCTGCATCGATGCACTCCCTGAACACAAGGAAAAATTTAGGAAAATGTGAAGGGAAAAAGAGGTCTGGAAATCAAGGATGAAGCATATAGGTATACCAAACTTCCCTAAAATTTAGGAGTTCGTGGTTGCCTTTCAGGAGTGGAAAACCCAACATGCTTCCCAGGCTATCGACAGCAAATCAGGAGATGCTGATTCATCACCCCAGTCATAACCTCGTCGGCTCGTTCTTTTTCTGTTCCTCAATTTATGTTATTTCCAACAACTTTGATCTTTTATAATCAGTTGTTAAAAACTAAATCCCGTACGGGTCAGAGTTATGCTAACTCTGGGTTTAATTTGCTCAAGAACATGGTTAAGACACTCATATATATATGTTTTTTTAGAGTTTTTAAAGAAGATACAAGTTAGAGAAAGAAAAGAGGAAGGGAATTTCAGAAAGACGGTGCTTAATTTTTACATTATGTGATGATTGTTTGAGTAAATTTTCATCTATGAATGAGAAGAAGAACAATTGCTGCTTATTTGGATCTATGCATTTGAATGTGTGGAATTAGATTTTCTGTGTGAAATCTCCTTTCACTTGGTAATTGCTCTTTATTTGGACAATTTATCATATGTGTTCAATTCTTTATTGGTTTAGCAAGTTCGTGTGAATGTATTCATGTATTCGAATGTACCAAAGTAGAATCTGTGTATTCTATCCTGTTGCTGTATAAATTTATCGCGTTCATGACATGGCTATGTATGAATGTTAGTCTGCCTTAAGTGTTTTCTGGTTAAAAATGCATTTGATTAGTTGAATAGGTTAAATTCATTGAAAATCATACAAGGAGCTGTACCTAAATTCAGAGGGGAACTAATTTAAAGGGTTCACCCATTTGTTGTTTAACTCATTTGTTCTTTAAAAGAGGGGTATAGAGTCAAAATAAATTATTTTCAGAATAAAGACAAATCTGTTAACCAACATAGTTAAAACTTGACACCATAGAAAAACATATTGGCAAAGTTTATGAAAAACAAATCATAGATGGACAAGAAAAATCAATGATAAGATCAAAAACAAAGGCAGAATGTCTTCATGTAAAGAATACCTTCAAATATGAAGCACATTTGCAAAGAAAGGCAAAGATTCATGCAGGTGGAGGTTTAATTGAAGCTCAATTTGGAAAGATGATGGGAGAATTACAAATGGCAAAAGTTGTTCAGTTGGGTGTTGTTTTTCATATTTTGAGCAGAGGGCATCCTATGACAAACTACCCTAAATATATTAGTTTATTATCTTTTATGGGTGTTCCTACTTTTCCCAACTTACATTGGTCAATAAATAGTGGATGGGAATGGGAAAGTTCTCTTACTGAGGTGGAAAAATGTGATTTATAGGAAAAAAAAAATAGTCAACTTTTATTGCATTATCTCTAGATGAAGTTACAGCAATAGATAATACTTCCTGGGTATGTATACATGTGTATACTATGGCAAATCATGTCTGCCAACCTCATCTACTATCTATTTATAAAATGAAGGAGAATGTAACATCACAAAATCTATTTGAGATAGTTAAGAAATATTTGAATGAAATTGGAGGTATGGATGACTACACAATTACGAGAAAGTTGGTTTGTGTAGGGGCGGATGGAGCTTTAGTAATGCAAGGTCATAGCATTATTCTATGTGTGAAGCTACAAACTTCTATTTCACCATTCATGATTGGCATTTACTGTACGACCCACAAAATGAATTTAGCATTTAAAATTGTGAGAAAGTTTCCTGCAGTATCAAAAGTTGAAGATCTAGTCTCCGAGCTCTACTCATACTTCTGCCAAAGTCCCAAAAGGTTTTTAGAATTTCAACGTTTTGCTAAGGGAATAACTGCAGGAAACAAGCTTCTTAAGGATGTTGATACCAGATGGATCTCCTTGCTTGAACTAGCTAAAAGAGTATTAGAAAAATATCAATCCTTGATTGGTTTAATGTACAAACATCACTTCACAGTTGACAAGGCTCCTAACCTCTTACATAGGTTAAGTGATATAGAGACACTCTTCATTTTAGTTGGTATTCTTCTGATGCTGGAGGAAATGAAAATGCTTGTGAAAAAAGTGAAAGAAAGGTCTATGTATATTTCTTAATACATTAAATTGCGTAGAATGATATGCATGACCCTCGATAGTCTATATCTATCAAACCTGTCCTTCATAAGTCAAAAATTTAGCAGCTGGCATTTGATAACAAATGTGACCAATAATGCTAATTTTTTACTATTTAATGGGTAGTGGAGACATATGTGTCTATGTAAAGGGATTTGAGATACCAATGTACTATGTAAACAAGGTCAAGTACACTATCAGAGAAGAACCTGTTTCAAGGGAAGCATTTGACAAGATTGTTAATTCTGTAAGTACTACTTTAAAGAGTATTGCGAGATCTCTTTCCTCAGAGATTAGAGATCGATTCCCTCATGATGAACTGCTTGAAGCCATGTCTATAGTGTATCCTTAATATTTGGTCAACTGTGCCAAATGATTTTCACAACAAGATAAAGACCTTAACAAATCATTTTTGCAAAAGTATAGAATTCAATGGACAAGTAATAGAAGGAATTTTAAATCAAACTAAGCTCAGTGATCAATCAGGTCGATTTGCAATTTCAATGAGGGAACAATTTAAACTCATGGAGGCTCCCCACCAATATGGATCGATAACAAATCTTGGGGCAACCTTCAGTAAAAGAGAAATATTGTGTGATGCATTATCAAAAAATTTCAAACTTGCTAATTTATGTCAAACCATGATATTGGGGTTAGTGGAGGATGAGAGAGTTTTAAGTGCATTGGGGTTCTTGAAATCAAAGATAAGAAATAAACTTGACAAGAAATTAGAAAATTTCTTGAGGATGTATACAACAAGACATGATATCTGGAGTTTTCCTTTTGATAGGGCACTCACAATCTGGAGGTCCTCATATGAAAGAAGAGGGTTGTGCAACACTTCAAACAATAATAGCATATAGGATAGTGACATGATGAATACCAGTGCCACATGTAGTGGTAGTGGTGATGATGCGACACTCTTAAGTGGAGATATGGAGATAGAAGAAACTGAAGAACATGATCAAGATGATTTTGGATATCATGGTCACAAGGAGGATCGAGAGAATCTGAATGATGAGATGATTTGGCAATTTGAAGGGATTTAGAAGCTACTAGGTATTTAAACTGTATTACATGTTCCAAACTCCAAAATGTTGTTGATGGCATTTTATTTCAATTTGTCTATCTGTGATGTACATTGTTTATTTTCGATCAAAAAAATTAATATTTTTATTTATTATTGTGTGATTCTGATAATTTTTACAAGCATTCAACTAAATGTGAAGTAAATTTTCTTCTCTGTAATCACAGTAGTGTTTCATTTGTTTTCCTTTATTGCATTGTGATGGTTTTTTTAATTCCCAGGCTCCAGCTCTTGTAAACTATAGAATAACGCATTGCGTAATTGCATTACCATACTTTGATCAGTTCCTAAACCAACTCTACTTAAGAATCCTTGTAATCACTCAGAATACTCAATATCTTCTTAAATAATTGAATTTACTTTGAGTATAACCATTAAGATAAATATTCACACTAAATTTAGGTTCCTCGGTCATAGCATTTTATCAATTTTAAAATAGCAGACCCCAGCAGATTGTTCCACGATGTCCAGCAGAACATCTTGGTGGTGCTTCCTTAGGATTTAGGGTTTCTGGTTTGCTTGGTTTCATCTATTTGAATTTTGAATCCCTAAAATTCTAAGTGTTTATACTTTGTGCTTCCTGCGCTTTTTGTTCTTTCCATCTATTGACTGTCTGTCAAAGGTTACCAGTCGCTTAAGTCACAACTTAATGTCTTCACATCTGTGAGTTGACTGGCCCCTAATCCTAGCCATACCTGATGTCACCCGTAAAAATCAAAGCCATAAGTCTTAGATTAAATCTTAATAAAGCACATTTCACAGCTTTACAACACCTTTTTCAAGATGTCACACCCCCCTGCGACGATGTGAAACGACTGCCATCTGTCAATCGATGTGCAAGTGGTCCATAGAAGAACTTTTGATGCAACGACTGTGCTCCATCATAGAGGTATCTCTCTGAGGGGAATATTTGCTACACTGTCACGAGATGGCGACACGCATGACTCCTCTATTAAAGAATTGAAAAGCAAGGCATTTCGCAGCTGTGTAGCACCTTTTTTATGATGTCACACCCCCCCCCCCCCCCGCAATGATGCAAAATGACTGCCATCTATCAACTGATATGACAGTGGTCCATGGAAGAATGTTTGATCCAATGACTGCACTCCATTGCAGAAGTATTTCTCTAAGGGGAATATTTGCTACGTTGTCGCGAGATGCCGACATGTGGTACTCCTCTATTAAAGAATTGAAAAGCAAGGCCCCATGCATTTGGTCCGGTGATGTGATCTACGGAGAGCGTACAACTGATTTAGCTTATTCTAATTGGTCAAGGTCTTTTCAAATGTGGTGACAAAGATTTTGAAATCTAGTCAGATGATCTCAGTTGTCGATTGTAGAATCAGAGGCAAGGATCAACGGCCTGATTTCAAATTTCATATGAATGAGGACTTTTCAACTGTCCGTGGTACAATCTTATTAATGGTCATCACCGCCACCATTAATACTGGAAATGGCAAGAAATCTAGCATTATAAGGGCATAAATTAAGGCATTGTCAGTCATTTTCAAGAGCATAGTTGATTTCCTACTGAAAGGAGCTTCAAAATGAGCAAGTTGATGTGATTCCAAGCCTCTGTTAGCATCAAAAACTAGTAATTGGCTTATGTTCCTCTATGTCTCATCAATTCAGCTATCCATTTGTTTCGAAGTATTAAAAAGTAATTTATAGTTGCAGAAGCCCTAAGTTAATTGCATAAACATAGTTTAGAAGGATGAGTAAGTCTAGTCAACCTTCCACCTCAAAATGTAGTCTAGATGAAGACCTCATGATCTAATGTCCCAAGTCATTGAGGAAAGTTGCAACAGGGCTAGGACAAGTAGGAAAAAATGATAAAAGCTATGACTTGAGTGTGAATTGTAGAGATGCTAGGATACATGTATCAGCGTGGAGCCTATTTGAGCATTGGCATAACAGAGAAGACTATAGAGCCCCTATTTACCATGCCTGGAAGCTTGAATTGGCCAAGTTGATTTGCCCCAACGTCTTTGTCAATCCAGACCTGGTCAGAGCAACTGCAAGTAGATATGACCCCAAAACTAGGTCTTTTTTGTCTAGAAATGGTTCTGTCATAATTAGATTCACAAAAGCCTATATTTCAACTATGTTCAATTTAGACCCTGCTACCAGTATGCCCATTGACCTTATTACCTTCAGAGAAGAGTATAAGATTGTCAGATATGCCTATAGATCATTCAAACTGGCCAAGCATAGACCAAGGGGAATTGATGGAGGCCTGGTAAAAATTTTTGACAGAGAAGAGGAGCCCTTCCATTGTAATTTGTTCATGGAATATTTTGTCAGAACTTAAGATAGTTTATGACATGTGCTTGGGAGGGATGCAACTAACAAAATGCTAGTATCCTTGATGATGATGGCAGTTTGCATTCAAGATCTTGGAACCAGACATCCATATGATTAAGTGGTTTACTTGGCTAAGAAAATGCACAAGCAGATGGTGACAATAAAAAAAACCTATCTATTGTAGGTCCCCATGTGGAATTCACATGGTATTCTTTGATGTGCCACATGATCCTATTCTCTCTGTCAGGCCACTGCCAGTGACACAAAGATTTACATGTGAGGATGACAGATGAACAAGGCAACATGATGCCAGTGCAAATGTGGACTTGCATGCTTGACATGCATTTTAAGGATGCTAGTTATGTTTTTTTTAGGAGCATTTTGTAAGGAAGGTCTTAGGTTTCTTGAAACCTGAAGGGGATAGAATACCTAAAGAAGTTAAGGATTTCTTGAGACCTTTGGAAAGAGCCCCACACTTGAACATAGAACACAAATAGGGAGATTGGTTTCTGCATACAAACACTACTTGCATCAAGATTTATGGTTGTGAGGCTCCACCTTATACTCTGCCTAAGTTTGTGCCCAAGAGGCTTGCCTTCATGGAAATCATAAGGCAATTAAATGAAGCTAACAAGGAGCATTTCAGAAAGCACAAGAAGGGGTCACTCATCCCTACTTCATTGATGCTCAATGATTTTATAACAATTGATAAGAATGGATTAGATTAGATTGGCTCCATGCTTCAGTGTTACAGGATGGATACAGAGAAAGTGAGAGCATTTGACCCTGAGTGTTTTATTCATAAAACAAGGTTGAAGGTCAGTAGGCCTGGTTACCCCCATTGAGTCATCTTCGATGAAGATATAGTAAGAAACTGCCAGTCAATGCAGGAGATATATCTTTTGAGAAATAAATGGAATATAGTGATTAAGGGAGAGATGAGGAAGAGAAATGCCAATCCTACATACCCTAGGGCTTTTTCTGAAGTGCAAGATCCCATAAGGATAATTGAGATGATCTTTACCAAGGCAGACAAACTGATAGCTAGTGCACCTACAAGTGAGGAAAGGCCATCTTACCAACCAAGAAGTTCTAGGGGTTAGTATGTAAGAGAAGAAGAATCCCCTAATTCCCTTGCTCCAAAGAGATTAAAAATCATTGACCTTGAGGTAGAGGTGGAAATAAAAGTTGTGGAACAGATGGAAGAAGTAGTAGAAGAAAAAATTCACAAGCCTCCCCATCAGGTGAGTTCCCCATTAAGGATAAGGCCATACTCTTCCTAGATAATAGGTTGACAAGGTCAACAATTAATAATGAAGTTGATATAGAAGATATGAGAGTACTGGCATGTAACCAATTTATTGCAGATGATGCATTTGTTAGCACACCTGAAGTCAGGTCATTCATGCTGAGGACAAAGAATGAAGAATTTCAAAGGAGAATTGAGGAAGCAAGGAGTGGTGTTGACCCCTCTGAGTATGATACTATTACTCAAAGGGTTTTGAGTGAGGTTAATAAGGATATTAGTGCAATAACCCCACAGGAGGGCAGTGCTCTTCTAGCTAGAAGAAACATCCTACTGCTAACACATTGGACTCTATCAGATGCAATTACATTTGATACCATAACAAGGGATGACTCTGATATGACATAGGAACAATTTAGCAAAGCATTGTAGGGTGCTGCATTTGACCCAAGGTTTGAAACCTTAGCAATTTGGGATTCAGTGATAAGAAACCAAAAGTTGGTTTGGAGGAACTGATTGGCAATGTCATAATTAGAAGGGTGTCAGACACCCTTGTTCCTCAAGCTGCCAGTCTAAATGTGCAAACTACACAATTTTTTGAGGCAATGACAATTAAACTGCAGAAAGACTATAATGAATTGTTGGAGAAATATGCAGTGGCCATGGCCAGGTTGAACAAATATGAAGGCAAATCAGAATTAGAGCCTGGTTCATGTTAGAGTCCCCCTATCATTCAGACTGCAAAGTCATTTCCACTTGACACACAACATCTCCTTTCAGAAATGAGAGAATTGAAGAAGCATAACAAAAAATTGAAAGAAGAAAAGGAGAATAAAGTAAAGGACATGGTCACCAAATTGATCAAAAATAGAGTGACCAAACTCTTGGCGAAAGTGGAGGAGGCCTGGATGACTTACTCAAAATTAAGGATAGCCTACGAGAAGCATGAATCTGATAAGCAGAGACTGTCAAGTGTGAAAGCTAAGTTGCTACCAAGAACTTTAGAGGTCAGATATTTTATTAGGTGTTCTATATTTGATGCAAATGCACCTCCTGAGTTGAATTTGGTGTCACATATACTGAAACATCTCAAGGATGTGGCCAGTTTTCAATTAAAATTGGATACAGTTTTGAGGGAAAAGATGCAAGCAATAGAAACGATGGACACTAAATGGTTGACACATATTTTGGAGGGTGATGGGAAGGCTAAGGACCTGGACAAGTGGAAGAGAGAAATAATAGATAATGGTCATCAATTAATTCTTGCTTGTTGTGATGAAGGCAATCCAACCATGTAGGTGCTAGGTTTATCACTTGACAAGCTGCATTTAGTTGAATTTACTTTTGATACATTCTGCAAGAATGTAAAGTCTATTTTGGATGCCAACTATGTCATTCATAATGGTAAGATCGTAGAGGTTATCTCATTCCCCTAGCCACTTGAAAAGACATACAGTAAATGGAAGGACAAGTATGGGTCGTAGGATTGAACAAGCCAACCACATTTTCCCTAGCATTAACGAGGCAGATCTTCAGGCATCTACACATCTCCCAAAGTCCATCTACTCCTCTTTTCTGCTCTCAAATGAAATTAATGTTCTCAATTGTGTTAATCATTATTGTGTGGTTGGAAGATTTTGGAAATTTTGAGAAGTAAATAAGATACAAGTACTACTTTGTAATGTTGTTGGAAGATTGGGGAAGTTTTGAACAGTGAAATATAATACAATTTTGATAGGTTCCCATATTTTTGGAGTTGTAAGTTTTAGTTCCTTGCATGTTGCATGATTTTTCATGAGCATTTTATAAGTTCTAGATTGAAATATATGAACAATGCTATAGCATATTATATTATTAATATACACCATTAGCAAATATTTAATATGAAGTGGGCAATTAAATAATATAGACAATTTCAACACATAAAAGGATTTCAGTGTTATATTGATTTTCAAATGAACATTGAAGGTCTGAAGGAAATTAGAATACATTGAAGACTGGAGTATTACATTTCATTTGAAAGTCTGAAGGAAATTAGAATACATTGAAGACTGAAGTATTACATTTACAATGTATAATAACTTGCTCAAAACCAACTCTGCACAATACTCTATTGGAACTTGAAAACACATGTTTTTTATTAGATAAGCAGAAAGCCAAGGGTACCAAACCCATTACAAAGTAGTCCCTAGGGCAGTCCAAATAGACAACAAAAATAATGGATGCCAAAAAACTAGAGACATCATTACAATACCCTAGTCATTCTGGTATTGATGTTATTGGAAACACATGTTACTAAGTCATTGTTTTGTAGAGTGCTCCACTCTTCATCTGATGGAAGTGTAATTTTTCTTAACCTATGGTTACTAAGTTGTAACTGTGATAATATTTTATAACTGATATTGTTACTTGACTTGAATGTATCACTCAAAGTTGCAGTCAAGGTTATCAGTGGTAGGATGGAATCCATAACAATTTCCTCATCAAGATTTTGGGGAAACTAGTCCTTGTCGAAGTTCATTTATCCTCCATTTTCTTTTTGAAATCATTCTTTCCAATGTATCGGTTTGATGGGTCAAAAGCCACTAGAAAACCAAGTTTTTTGAAGTGTTCTACATTTGTTTGTAGTTGCTTTGTCAATAATGCAGCTTGTACCAAAAGTTCATGTGCTTGTTCTAGCTTCGTACATTTTTCAATGATAGTTAAGGCCTTTATTGTGGCATCAATACAGTTCTAAATTCCTTTGGATTCCAATTCTTCACCAATAGCTATGTAGATTGATTGCAAAATTTTGTTTGCATCTGACCGTCTTGAAGTTGCCTTGTCTCCATTTTCAGCAATGTATTGTTTGAGTGTATTACTACATAATACTAGATCATCAATGAATTCAATCATTTTAGAAAAATCATCAATCCTCTTCATTATTTTCTCCCAAATGTTATTTTTTATATAAACCATTGTGTTTCTATATAATTCAAATACTTTGTTTTGGTAGGATTTTATTTCATTCTCTACATTCTTCAGTTTGTTCTGCAAATTTTTCAGAGAATTTTCTCTCTCTCTCTCTCTCTCCACATTTTCTTGCCACAAATGTCCTACTTTTTCTGATTGCTCCAGTTTGGTATTGGCTTCAATCAAGGATTGTTCTAATTTTTTTGAATTGGTTGTTTGAATATTATAATTTTTTTTACTTTCACTTAACATTTTCATCAATTTATTCACTTCCTCCTCTGTCTGTTTATTCACTTCACTTGTAAATGTAGAGTCAGATTTTCTTATCCTTTTCTCTAATTCTTTGGTCTTGTTCTCTGCTCCTTTCCTCTTGGATTTTTCACTTCCTATGTCTGCCTATAACTTTCCTATAAGAGTTTCCAACCTATTACATAAATCACAAAGTCAAATGAAAAAGAGTAATATGAATAGAATTAACATCACTGAATATATTTTCCTTCTGTTGTAACTCAATTACTGGAAGATGTGACCTATCTATCTTACAACTCTGATTTGTAGACAATATATTCAACAAGGTTACCAGGAAATTAAAAACAATCATACCCTTTTTTCTCTCTCTTTCTTTAGTAATGATGTGTACACCACTTCGTTGTTCTTTTTTGATACATTAATTTTGTCAGAATTTTTCATTCCAGAAAAATTCACTTGGATGGTGCTCATCTCATAGTCAGATCATTGCATCTGGTCCTCTGGTTTATCTTGAACTTTGGGCACAATAATCATGTAATCCAGTTTTTTTCTTTTCTGGGTCAAATGTAGTCAATACCCTAGTTGTTGCAG
The DNA here is from genome assembly GCA_027924645.1 of Cunninghamia lanceolata. Classification (NCBI taxonomy): domain Eukaryota; kingdom Viridiplantae; phylum Streptophyta; class Pinopsida; order Cupressales; family Cupressaceae; genus Cunninghamia; species Cunninghamia lanceolata. The sequence continues at coordinate 4,793,010 of BSBN01000892.1, forward strand.
GCTCTAAAGTTGTAGTAGTCTCTATCTCTAGCACTTGCTTCTTGTGACTTTTAGATAATTTTGCTTTCTTTTCAAACTCAGCTTTGTAATCACAATCTGTGACACTTGACATAACTTTGAATGGTGAAGGAATAGTTGTAGTTTTGGTGGCATCTCTAATTAATTATGGCTGAGTATTAGCCATTCTTGTCCCAATCACACTAACAATAGGAGGGGGGTGCCTTCTGGAAACAACTGCTTTGATGTGGATGTGGAATCAAAACCTACCATAACCTTTTGCTTCTTAATCTTCACAAGGCCTTGCTCTTTAAGTTTGTCTATAGTTTCATTTAATGTTGTTGATGGCCTCTTCTGAGTTTGTTGTTGCATCTCTTGCTGACCACCACTACTACTACTAATACCTATACCAATCGACAGAAATGCCACCAGTAGCACTAGAATGTCCACCATCTCTTACAAGAAAAGAATGAGAAACATGTAGATCAGAAGACCATTGTGGTATTGTTAGTGATTGAATCTCACTCTAAGGATTTAAATTTGGAACAAATCTAATCTCCTGATCTGTATGTGTATGCCCTTTGGCTTGTTCATCACCTCCAATGTTGAGTAGAAGATCATTAGGTTTTCTAGGGTATACCTCTGGTACTGTCCAAATGCCTTCTCCTATGGACCCCAAACCACCACCTTCATAACCCAATTTTTGGGCTATTGATGCCCCTTTAGTATATGTTTGTCTTGCAGTCTCACTCATACAAGGTTTGAATACATAGGCACTAAGATCTTTGGGTTGGTTTCATCCTCATCATCACTTTCAACATCAGTTGCTTGAACTTTAGAGGGATTCTCTTTATCCCAAAATTTGCTGAACTCTTCATCTTCTGAGATGTCTTCGAGATCTATAGTAGCTTTTGGATCACCAAGATCCTTCCTCATAGACCAAAAGGTAGAAAGTTTTTACGGTGTCCAACATTCCTCTATACAAGCTTGTTTTAGAGTCTCTGGATTTTTTTTACACTTAGATTTTTCAGTAGATTTTTGTATAGAAATTGTTGAATCTCTTGTTTTCCAGTACATCTCTATGTGTTTGTGGATTTGGATGCAATCCCATTATTTTTTATGACAATTTTTCAAAAGAAACACCTCTTTGAGCAGTAGTTTCTTCCATGATTTTTCTCACCTCCTCCCAAGAATTCTTGTTTTTCAACATTTCTAATAGGGGTTTACTTTCATGTTGAATTTTAGTTGGAGCATTCTTATTGGCCACAAGCCTTCTTTTAATCATGTCACATGGGTAATACTACTAGTGAGAGTTAACATCAAATTTTTAAAAAGTTGTAGAATTTCATGTGCCACAGTGAATGCTTTTCTCTCGAACGTGAACCCTCCACATGAAAAAGGCAAGGAAGGAAATATGCCCTTCTTTTGCTGACTAACAAAGTACAACTTATCAGTACTCTCAATCTGCCATATGTATTCCAATGCAAAAACCCTCTTTGTCACATGTATTGGAAGTTTGTGGGGCTGTGCTCCTGATCCATAAAATCTTAGGAGAGTATATTCCTCCATGAAGTACCAATCAGCCAATTGTATTTCTTTTGCCAGTTGAATGCAATTTCTACAAGACTTGGGCAATCTAGGCATTGGAGTATTGGTAATGGTTTCATACATTGGAGCCAAAAAGTAGTCCACAAAATGATTGTAGTTCTTTTGATTATGATACATCTTTATCTTATGGGTCCAATCCAGTAGTTCCAATTTTATCTTGTTGACACTAAATTTGAAGCTTGTTGTACTCAAACATCCTAGCAAACTACACTAGAAAAAAAATAGCACAAGTAGGTTGTGAACCTAAATGTCTTTCTGTTGGCACTGGGAGTGGGAGGTTCACTTTGGCTTCGTTTAATCATTAAAAACTGACAATGCATGGATTCTATAATGTGCTCAAGAAATCTATATTTAGTAGGTGGCATGAATTTATGGATATTGTATACCATTTCAAGGAGGCTTGCATCAACTTCACTATTATTATCCAATCCAAGGCAAAACACTAGCATTGAAATAGTATCCTAGACCCATGATCCAAAAATATCAATTTTATAAGGAGGCTTATGATTCTGATTGAGTTGGACACCATCCACTATTAGAGATTTGATAAATCCTATTTTGTTATTTTCACTAATTTCTTCATAAGTATTAGCAAATTTTTCTAGGTTTATGAGGACTGCTCTACATTCTTCAGCGGTAAAACCCAAACATTTGCCAAAATGTTCTCCATTAATGGGAAGAATTATTTCCTGGCTATCTTTTTTAACTATTGCTTTTCATCTTTTCATCATAATTCTGGGCACAAACCATGATAAATTCAGGGCAAGGGAAAACCTTAGGTAACATCAAGCATCCCAATCCAACCACCCATGGTGCAGTCATCCCATTAATTGGTATTGGTTTTTTTGGGTTAGGTTGCTCAGCTTGCACTTGACGTACCTTATTCTCCAATGAAAACCTATGTACTGAGGTAAACCTTCCAAAAATTACAGGGTCATAAATATCATGGTATTCATCTGTAAAACTTGGGGCTTTAAGTAGTCCAGCATAGTTTGTTTTTTTCTTTTTCTTTGGTTTTCCCAACTTTGGGTCTGGTTGTGCTGATAGACATGCTTGTAAACACTCAACCCGAAACCCCAATATTGAAAACACTAAAGTCTCAAGGACAATAGTAACCACAATAGTAATAGGAATAAAGTATATATGTATTTCACTTACCCAGATAAGATGACTACAAATATTGGCACTGAGTGAATCCATGTCATCGCACAATCAATATTAAAATTTCTAGTGCACTACAATCTCCTTGTCACTTGAGTCCTTAAACCTCTCTCTTCTAAGTAGTATCAATTAAAATTTCTAAATGCTAAGTGCCAATTGTGAAGTAAAGCAAGTGAAACGTGGTAATTTCTTTTATTAAAGTTTAGTACAAGTATGTAATTTTAGTTGTACACTTGTACTGAGTACTCCCACTTTAAAGTTCAAATGAAATTTAAGGATGACAGGCAAGTCTGCAGCCTGAATTAATTATTTAATACAACACGTACATCGAGTAGTGGAAATGAAAATTTTAAAACTATTGTATAATCCAACCATTGATCTTTGCAAATCTAATGGCTCTTGATTGATTCCAGAGGTTTGAGATTGCAAGTCTTGCGCTCTGGAATTTCATTCCAGAATTCAACTACACTCATCCATCTGGCATCGAAACATTTCACTAGAGTCTGCAGCTCCTTTAATATTTATATGAAGTCGGGCCCACTTTGATGATATAATAACTAATAGAATAAAATGAACATATTGACATCATTGCATCAATAATAAAGTAGAAATTATATTAATACAAAAAGATTTATGCTTGTGACTTGAGTCTTGGGTAATTATGTTAATACAAAAAGATTTACACTTGGGTAATTATATTAATACAAAAAAGATTTACACCTAGGAAATTATATCAATACAAAAACCACTCCAGCGGCCAGCCCAAGCTCCAAAAAACAAACAGCACCAAAGAGGCTACCATAGTACCATATAAATCCCTAGGCCCCTTGACTGAGCAACTCCTCAAAAACTTGCCACCCTACCACCCCAGCATGGAAATCACCAAAAAAGGTGGCCCTGGGAGCCCGACCACTCCTACGGCCACTGCGAGTAGAATCCCCCCACACTGACAATGGTTGCGAAGTATTCAATCCATATTGGAGTCTCATCTATGTCCATTCCAATTGCCCACTGAAGAAAGTGTCTCCCACAAGCCGCCCAAAACTTGGGCCTTCCCAATTGTTGCTCATTCATGTTTAGCAAGAATGACTGCCTAGGTACGCCCTCCTGTCCCTCCCGTAGATTCTTCAGGTCTCTTAGCCATGGGATATGAACCGCCAATTTTGTATAAATCAATATGTCTATGTCATCCAAAAGAATATCTAGAGTGAATACTACCTGTAGAATCATTACTGCATTCACCTTTGCCTCTCCTAGGTCCAACAAAGAAGCCAGAAAGCATGAGGAAATGTCTAAATTTACCCTATATCTATCATCGGAGACCAAGAAGTCTTTACCAAGGACCATCTTCACTTCCTCAAGGAAGAATAGTTTTTTCTATTTACAAATGTTCATCAGTTTGCCATCTCTAATACGGCCCAGAAAGGTGACCTAGCACTTATTGCAACGAAGCCTTATGCGAGTCTCCATGCTATATTTTGAGCAAGCCAGCCGAGTGTCATTTTGCTAGAGACCTCTAGGATTTAAAGGGAGATCATTAATGAACACATGCCTCAAGTAACATATGCATTTATTCGTTGTCTAGATTTTTTTGTAGCGTCAATCTTCGGCTCGTGTAAGGATCGACCAACAGCGAACTTGTCAGAACTATTTAATAAAATATTAAAAATTAATGCTTGGGAAAAGCATTTTGCAACCCACCAAATGAAATCAATATCAATATATAAATTTATAATAATATCATATTTTATATAATATAATTATAATTTATTTTTATATTATTATTATCATATATAATATAATATAATTATTATATATATTTTAATATGTAATATCATATATTATAATATATAATAATATAATATATGATGTTAATCATATAATGTAATTATTATTATTATATAGTGAGACTTAGAATAAAATAAAGGGGCTCAGGGCCGGTAACTTAGAGCAAAAGTGCCAGTAACTTGACGACAACCAAGGGGATAAAAGAACAACTTAAGTTGGGGAAACTGGCTACATAGGTCAATGATGAATTAGAAGGATAAACCATAAACACCTTAGAAAAAATAGCAGCAGTGTTATTTAATATTGAAAATTGATTCTTTGAAACATCTATGATCTATATACATTGCAATTTGCCATTGAACTCATGTCAATTTCAAATAGTAATTGCTTCTATATTATTTAGTTTTAAAAAGAATGGGGAATTACATTGTACATGAACCTCTAACCAACCTCAAAGTTCCAAACAAAACTCCTATCCTTCGACCTTCAAACCTTGCTTTGATCCTCCAAAATCTTTTTGGTTCCTCTTTTCGATGATGCGTAATGAATATTTCATTGTAGTCTATAGTCATCCTATTAAAAGGCAATGGGTCTGTTTAAAATTTAATTATGTCCTCATTCATAATGATAGTCAATGATTTACTATAGAACCTTGCTTTATATGTATAAGAAGCCACTAGGTATGGGTAACAATAAGGCCAGTAAAAGAGAATTAAATTAATTTTCTCGAGGTCACTGGCAATTGAGTTGCAATACCATATCCATGTGTCAATTTGAATTTATAGTTTCTTATACATGCATGCATGTGTGGGAGATTCAACCAACCACCCAGAATAGAATGCATCATTTGCAAATGTTAAAAGTGTCGATTCTTGACATGATTTATTCCACTTGACGAATTCTTGTATTTCTTCATTCTGAGACATGCAAAGCAACAATTGTTGGCAAGAGACACTGTGTGGCTTCATGAGTGTTGTCACTAATGGTAACAGAGTCTATCCCACACATCTGCAATACATAATATGCCTATACCAGAAGTTAGATTGAAGATTGTCTTGGTCTGATGAACAAGAACAGAGTATGCAACAAGGTTCGACAATTAGGTCTGGATCTCTTAGATGGGGTAACTTAGCAAGTTGCAGACTTGGATAAGTCAAGAGGAGTATCATGACTACTATATTCCAGAGATTTAGCCTCTGGTAGTAAAGCGTGGAAAAGATATGAGCATCTGAGCATCAGGTTCTAGTCAAGTAGAGCAGATACAGGAAGAACTGACTGGTAGAGCATCAGACTTCAATCTGGATGAGTAAAAGTGTTGATCAAGCTATTTGGGGGATTATGCATTGTTGGCCGACATGATTAATGACTTCTATGCCTATGCTTTTGATATGCATCACAAATCAAGTATGGATTCAACCGACAGATCAGTAACTTGTAAATATCTTGAGTGTTCTTGTTGCTGACTAAAAAGTTGATGAAATCTTTGATGTGGATATATATACCAGATAGATTCCAGTATGTAGGTGTGAGATATATAAGTGATGTGATAAACTGTGAAGAAAAGAAGGGAGAGGTGTGAAAGTGGTAGATCAAGTCCAGTATGTGACAGAGTAACAGTATCAAAATAGAGGAAGAATGTAGTGCATCAAATCAGTGTATTGTGCCTAAGCGGAACTGAATTCTTGCATTTGTAGATGCTTCTCATCAGTTCAAACATCTGATTACCTTCTGTAAGTTCTTATAGGCAGTGTGCCTCTTGTGAGCAGTGTGCTCGGGCAGTGAGCCCTAATTAGCAAGTGCATATTGTACTCCTTTATTCTTTTAATAGAGAATACAATCTTGGGTTAGTAACCTCATTGTTTTTCCCTTAACAGGGTTTTCCATGTAAAAATCCTTGTGTTATGTGTGTTGATTTTATTTCTACTTTTATGTTCACATATGAGTTAATGCTGCACTGATTATTAAGATAACAAAAGAAAAGAAAGTTAAGGAAATTTTAAGATAATTGATTCAACCCCCCTCTCATTTATCTGCCTTGTTTCCAACAATTGGTATCAGAGCTAAGTTCCTCTAAACAAAGCCTAATAGCTTGATGAAGATCTAGGAATCTTAATTGATATTTAGGGTATGAAGGAACATCTTCATTCTGCTCTTGATGATCTTGAACAATCTCACTCTGAAGTCAATAACTTGAGAGAAAGACTCAAACAAGCTGATGATTTCATAAATGAGCTAAAAGAAAAACTAAGTATCTATGTGAAAAAGAGAAAGGAACTACTTCAAAAATTAGCCAATCAAAACGAAGTCAATGATACCAATGAAGACCTTGAAGAGAGAAATAATCTATGTGAGAAGTTGTCAAAATAAATCATTATGGTAAGACATGAAATGGAATCAGGGGTTATGAGATTCACCCAAGAAATTGAAAAAAAGAGGAAAATTGAAGATAATCTAAAATAATCTCTTAAGGAGAAAATAGAGCACTGCCACAAAATAGACAGAATAATCAGGCATCTTGAATCAAATCTTAAAGAAGATAGAGACAATGAAGAAAAACTTGAGAATCAAATAAACACTCTCAAACAAGATCTTCTAATAGCAAATGAATACAAAGAGAAATTCAAGATAAGCTCAGCTCAACTTGAAGTTCTTCTTGAAAGACAAAAGAAGGTAGATGATAAGCGTGGCTTGGGATATGAGAAAGGTGAAATCTTTGGATCTGGTCAGAAGAACTTTGGATCAGGAAATCAAAGAAACAGGCCTAGAAGACCTCCGGTACGGCAACCAAATGCTCAAAGATATCCATCCTTCAATGGATACTACTTCAATTGCAACAATTTTGGTCATAAAGCAACTCAGTGTAGGAGGAGAATGAATCAGACTAATCCATCCTTCTCTAGACAATGTTTTAATTGCAAAAGATATGGTCACAAATCTCATGAATGCAGAAATATGCAAATAAACAATTCATTCAATGGCAGATGCTTTGCATGCAATAGAATTGGACATTTGGCTAATCAATGCAGATCAAGAGGATATCAATCAAATAAGCCAAGAAATGTTGTCTACTACAATTGCAATAGATCTAGTCATATTGCCAAATTCTATAGAAGTAGAAATTAGGATAGAAATGGTTCAGTGCAACATAATCAAAAACAAAATAAGGGTAAAGGTAAAGTGAATGCGGATGAAATTCAAATGGAGATGAGCAAGATTTGGGTGAAGAAGAGTACAGTAAATATTGGGGATGGATCTGCACCAAAATCTAGTGCTGATATTCCTTTCGGTAACTAAAAGGGTTCAAGCTATGGCTCAGGGGGAGTCACAAAGAGAAACAATTTCCCCAAGCTAATCAATTAGTGCCTAAATTCAGCACATGGAATGTTGTGGATTAAAGGGTTCTTAGAAAAACATCTACATAACTTTTAGTAAAAATATGAAAGATCCACATGGAGTTTTACAAGAGTTTAACCACTCAAGTTAATCCAGTTCCGACAGCACTCCGGTAAAGTTGGATTTTCACAGACAGATCCAGTATGATTCAAAATTAGAATACTTTGATCTGTAGATCCATAGCATGATTGAAGAAAAGAAGATACATTGTCAATCCTCATTGACAATGATTCTAAGTTCAGCACAGTGATTCGAGAAGATCTCTCTCAAAATAGGGCAACCAGATAACTTATGTTGTGCATTTATTACAAAAGGAAATTAGGGTTTGCGCAAGGTTAAAAAGGATTCATTCACCCATTATTTGCACATTTGCATTCAAGAAGAAGAAAAGAAGAGCAATGCATCAAAGTTTCTACAACTCACTCAAAGATCAACTGCAAAATCAAACTCAACCAGTGACTTGTTCTAGCTCCTATTTTGAACCCTAAAGTGTAAAAAGTACTTCCATTCTAAAAATCTCTCTCCAAATCTTTTGTAAGATGGCTACTCCAATGGTTGTTAAGATCACTGATAGGCTGTGCCCTAAATTCAAGAAACATCCCTATAAATCTCTAGAAGTTGATCCTTTAGCTACATTTTCTAGCATTCTTCAAGGGGTATTGCATGTTGAAGATGTTAGGGTCTATATCCATGCCAACATTGAGGAATTTGGAGACTCTAAATTGATGGACATCTATCACAAATAGTTAATAGATGAGAGTTTTGAACTCAAAGCTCAATACAAGGCCCTATGGGATAAACACTTCAGACATTGCATACACTTCCCCTATTTTGCAGAAGATGATTGGGTCTGGTATGTCCTAAGCAGGATGCATGATAATTTCATGCGGCTAATGAGGCCCTTCAAGATAACAAAAGATGCCATCATGGCAGTAACTAGGCTACACTCATCTGGTGGGTTGCCTGCACTTAAATCTGTCAAGAACTAGATAGTAACTGAAGCCACTAGATCTAAATTTGACAAGAGAGCAATGACCATAGATGACATCACATATCCGGATGTCAAATTTGCCTCAATGATAATTGGGTATAAGATCTATCATTCTAGTAGGGAGAATTATGTGTCTGGGACTGCAATATATGCAGCATATCAAATGTTGAGAGAAAATACAGATTATGACCTATGTGATCTTCTCCTGAACCAACTATTATAAAACCTGTAGAATATAAAAAAGGATAAGAAGAATTCCTTCAAATAGTGTTGTCTAATACTATGTCTATTATTTTATTACATGAATGAGCTACCCGGATCAAGTGGTTGGGTATGGCAAAATGACAAACCAGTTGCAATTCAAATTAGAGATTATATGTATGGACTTGGTGATGCTAAAGCTCAAAACACAGCTCTTAGGGGTTACTTTAAGAACTTCCAAAGTATGATGCAATCGAGAGAGAGAATACCTCAATCCATTGTTGAGAAGTACAAGGAGACAATGTGCTTCATGGTTGACACTGATCAATTCCTAATGGAGGCAATTGAGCCTAGAATAGTGTGGATAATGCCAATGGGATATGAGGTCGATGAGAAAATCTTGGAGGTACATATTCAACACCTGTTGAGCCAGCCTAAAGACCTTAAGGTAGAAAGGTTTGGAACCTTTCAAAAACTAAGTGTAAAAATAAATGTTGAGCTAAGACAACCAGAGATAAAGAGGAAAGTTAGAAGGGAATTTGAAGAAATTGCCAAAATATTTGGCATATCAAAAGAGGCAGTAGATGCAAATAGAGAGAAAATGGAGAAGGCTGAGAAAGAGAAACAAGAAGCAAAGAAAGGAGATATTCTGGCACAAGCCCCCTCCCAGACTAGATCCTCCAAGAGCTCTGTACCTGCCACTCCTAAAAGCTTAAGGGCCACCAAACTGGAAGTCAAGACATCTAGAAAAGGAGAAAAGAGAACAAAGACCAAAGCCACATAATCTGATAGGAAATTAAGAAAATAAAGAAGAAGAAGACATCTGGGGAATTCTTTGCTAGTAAAGACAAGGAAGACAAAGCAAAAGAATTTGTTGAAAAGCCCACTCTTTCCATTGATGACATCATCAAGGTAGTCACTGTGGATGGGAACTTGCAACCAGTAATAGAGTTGTATGATGAATACAGTGATACAGACAAGAGGATTTTAGAAGAAGCTACTGTCAGGTATCTGAATATTTACAATAAAGCTTTCATTGAAATTATATCCTTAATTCCTAAAAGTCTAGAAGAAGTACTTGAACTAAGAAAAGAAAATGTAAAAGCAAAAGACTTAGAGATCCATGAACATATAGCAATTTAGCTTAATCCTTCCATCACCACAAAACAAATGAACATGATCTTTAAGGATTGTAATGATGAATTTCGGAGAAAAGAAAAAATGAATAAACTTATTCTTGGAGAAACTGACCAAGTAGCAAAAGAAACAAAAGACATCCTTTGGAATGCTTTCAAAAGATTCAATCTTCCTATTGTAGAGGAAATAGATGAAGAACCTTATACCATGGATGTTGAAGGATTAAATGTAACCAATGAAGAATCTTCTAAAAAAGATGTAGAAGGATCAAAAGAGATAGATGAAGAAAAGTCTATGGACTTGGATTCCTCTTTTTTGGAAGAGGAAGAAGCAGTAAACACAGCTCACACCTCTCCTCCAGATCCAACTGCAGACATTCCAGGCTTAGGAACTAAAGGAGAAAGAAGAAAAGAGGAGAAAGTGATTCAAGAAGAGGAGGTTAAGGGAAAAGAAGAAGAAGAAGCAGAGAAGACCTATGATGATAGCTCTAAGATTCCAAAAGAAAAGAAGACTCAGTCACCAGCAAGAGAAACTGCAGAGGCAGTGAAGAACTTCCTTAACAAAGAAATAATGGAGATAGATGAACCTGAACTATTTCAAGGGCCACTGAATTTTGACTCTCTCTCTCTCCGGTCCAGACAATGAAAATAGCATCTTTTGCTCAAGCCAAAGAAAAAGAAAAACTCCTGAAATCTCACATGGAAGACTATGAACTGTTGGAGATGGCATCCAGGATGCTAGAGAAGATCATGCCATCATTCCAAAAGGATGCTTTGGCCTCTCCATCTGGTAACTTGAAATCTATGGTAAATTTTATTAGCACTCATTTTGAATCTTTAGAGAAATCGGTAGAAGCCAAGGTCTGGAAAAAGCTTTTGGGAAAAAGATTCACTGAAGTATAGGGACTCATCGCTAATGATAGGAGGACACTGAACATTGGAATAAAGAGCATTGAAAATGCTCTTAAATATGGTAGGTACTTGTACAAATTTTGTCTATCTTGGCCCAAAGTGATTGGGATATTGAAAATAAGGTGAAAGAAACAAGAAGGTAAACTGTCAAGTTTATCTTAGAATTTTGATCCCCTCACTACATCCTTAATGCATCAAGAATGCCAAGCCATTGTCATTATAAATGAAATAAAGAGGCTGGACAAAGAAAAGAAGAATATAATAAACAGGATGAGTGAACTCAGAGGGATAATTATCCCTAAGTTAGAGGCAATGCATGAGGCCTTGACAGATGCTCAGACCACATCCTGGAACAGTGATCCGATAGATCTAAGAAGGGTAGAAGCATATGCAATCTTGTTGACTGGTCACATCTCCATTTTGGATAGGATGAAGCAGAACTGGGCCATAGAGTTCGTACAATTGAAGGCCACTTTTGTGGATATACTTAAGTATATGTAAGTATAACATGTATATATAGTTATGCAGCCATGTATAGATTAATTCTTGCAAAATTTTGGTATGCGGATTCTGCGCTTTGCCATTGATATCAAAGGGGGAGTGAGGAGTAGTGAAAAATGTGGAATCTAGATAAGGGGGAGCTTTGGTAAAATAGTGCAAAAGACAGAGCATCAGCCAAGGGGGAGTTTATTGCGACACTTAGCCATTCTTAACTAAGTGTTGCCATCAATGCCAAAGGGGGAGATTGTTGGCAAGAAACACTGTGTGGCTTCATGAGTGTTGTCATTGATAGCATCAAAGTCTATCCCACACATCCGCAATACATAGTATGCCTATACCAGAAGTCAGATTGAATATTTTGGTCCGGTGAACAAGAACAGAGTATGCAACAAGGTCTGACAATCAGGTCCGGATCTCTCAGATGAGGTAACTCAGCAAGTTATGTACTTGGATAAGTCAAGAGGAGTATCATGACTACTATATTCTAGAGATTTAGCCTCCAATAGTAAAGCATGGAAAAGATATGAGCATCTGAGCATCGGGTTCCAGTCAAGTAGAGTAGACAGAGGAAGAATTGACTGACAGAGCATCAAACTTCAATTCAGATGAGTAAAAGTGTTGATAAAGATATTTGGGGGATTATACATTGTTGGCCGACATGATTAATACTTCTATGTTGGCAAGAGACACTGTGTGGCTTCATGATTGTTGTCATTGATGGCAACAAAGTCTATCCCACCCATCCGTAGTACATAGTATGCCTATACCAGAAGTCAAATTGAAGACTATTTTGGTACAGTGAACAAGAACAGAGCATGTACCAAGGTCTGACAAACAGGTCCAGATCTCTTAGATGTTGTAACTCAGCAAGTTACAGACTTGGACAAGTCAGGAGGAGTATCATGAATACTATATCTAGTGATTGAGCCTCCGGTGATAAAACATGGAAAAGATATGAGCATTTGAGTGTTGGGTGCCTGACAGGGAGAGCAGACTGAGGAAGAACTAATCAATAGAGTATCAGACTCCAATCCTGATGATTAATTGATGTTGATCAAGCTATTTGAGGGATCATACAATATTGGCTGACATGATTGATGACTTCAATATCTATTATTTTGATACGCATCACATATCAAGCATGGATTTAGCCAACAGATCAGTAATTTGTAAATATCTTGAGTATTTTGGTTGCCAACTAGAAAGTTGTTGAAATCCTTGGTGTGGATATATATACTAGATGGATTCCAGTATGAAGGTGTGTGTGTGTTGAAATAGTGTGCGAAGAAAGGTAGAGATAAGTGTGGAAGTAGCAATACAAGTCCAGTATGTAACAGAGCAGCAGCACTAGAGTAGAGGAAGAATGAAGTGCATTAGATCAGTATATTGAGCCTAACCAGAACTGAACTTCAACATTTGTGGATGCCTCTCATCAGTTCAAACACTTGGTTACCTTCTATAAACTTTGTAGACAATGTGCCTTTTGTGAGCAGTGTGCTTGGGTAGTGAGCCCTAATTGGCAAGTGCCATTTTGTACTTCTTATTCTTTTAACAAAGAATACAATCTTGGGTTAGTCACCCCATGGCTCTTTTCTTAACAGGGTTTTCCACGTAAAAATTCTTGTGTTATGTGTGTTGATTTTATTTCTTCTCTCATGATTGTGTATGCTTATTTGTTTTGATGTTGCACTAATTGTTAAGGGAGAAAAGAAAGTTAAGATATTTGAGATAACTGATTCACCCCCCTCTCAGTTATCAGCCTTATTTCCAACAATTGGTATCAGAGTTAAGTTCCTCTAAATAGAGCCTAACAGCTTGAGGAAGATTTGGGAATCTTAATGGATATGTATGGTTTGAAGGAACAACTTCAGTCTACCTTAGATGATCTTGAGCAATCTCACTTTGAAGTCAACAACTTGAGAGAAAGACTCAAACAAGCTGATGATTTCATAAATGAGCTAAAAGAAAAATTGAGTATCTCTGTGAAAAAGAGAAAGGAACTACTTCAAAATTTAGCAAGTCAAAGTGAAGCAAATGATACTAATGAAGATCTGAATGAGAAAAACAAGCTATGTGAGAAGCTATCAAAAGAGGTCATTATGGTAAGGCATGAAATGGAATGAGGGGTTATGAGATTCACCCAAGAAATTGAAGAGAAAGGAAAATTGAAGATAATCTAAAACAATCTCTCAAAGAGAAGACAAAGGACTTCCACAAAATGGACAGAATAATTAGGCATCTTGAATCTAATCTTGAAGAAGCTAGAGATAATGAAGAACAACTTGAGAATCAGATAGACACTCTTAAAAGATCTTCAAATAGCAAATGAATACAAAGAAAAATTCAAGATAAGGTCAGCTCAACTTCAAGTTCTTCTTAAAGCCAAAAGAGGGTAGATGACAAGTGTGGCTTGGGATATGAGAAAGGTGAAAGTTCCAGATCCGGTTAGAAGAACTCTAGATTAGGAAATCAAAGAAATAGGCCTAGAAGACCTCTGGTAAGGCAACCAAATGCTCAAAGATATCCATCCTTCAATGGATACTACTACAATTACAACAACTTTGGTCATAAAACAACTCAATGCAGAAGAAGAATGAATCATACTAATTCATCCTTCTTCAGACAGTGTTTCAACTGCAAAAGGTATGGTCACAAATCTCATGAATGTAGAAATATGCAAATAAATAATTCATTCAATGGTAGATGCTTTGTATGCAATAGAATGGGACATATGGCTAATCCATGTAGATCAAGAGGATATCAGTCAAATATGCAAAGAAATGTTGTTTTTTACAATTACAATAGATCTGGTCATTTTGCCAAATTCTGCAGAAATAAAAATCAGGATAAAAAGGGTCCAGTGCATCACAATCAAAATCTAGACAAGGGAAAAGGCAAAGTAAATGTAGATGAAGTTGAAAGGGAGATGAGCAATATTTGGGTGAAGAAGAGTACATAAAATGTTGGGGATGGATCTACGCTAGAATCTGGTGCTGATATTCCTTCCAGAAACTGAATAGGTGAGCTCTAGCTTAGGGGGAGTCACAAAGAAAAATAAATTCCCCCAGCCAGTCAATTGGCGCCTAAATTTGGCAAATGAAATGTTGTAGATTAAAGGGTTCTCATAAAATTACCTAAATAACCCTCGGTGAAAGTATGAATGATCCACATGAAGTTTTACAAGAGTTTAATCATGCAAGATTGATCCAGTTTGATAGCGATCCCATAAAGCAGGATTTTCACAGATAGATCTAGTGTGATTCAAAGTTGAGATATCTTGATCTGCGGATTTATGGCATGATTGGAGGAAATAAGATACATTATCAATTATCACTATAAATGATTCTAAGTGCATCTCAGTGATTCGAAAAGATCTCTCTCAGAACAAGGAAACTGGATGACTTAAGTTGTCCAATTATTGCAAAAGGAAATTAGGGTTTGCACAGAGATAAAAGGGTTCATTTGCTTATTATTCGCACATTTGCTTTCAAGAAGAAGAGAAGTCTACAACTCTCTCAAAGATCAACTGATTCAACCAATGATTTGATTCAGCTCTTTTTCAGAACCCTGAAGCACAAAAAGGTACCTACATTTTGAATCTCTCTCTAATCTTTTGCAAAAATGGCTACTCCAATGGTTGTTAAGATCACTGATAGGCCGCGCCCAAAATTCAAGAAACATCCTTACAAATCCCTAGAAGTTGATCCCTTAGGCACTTTTTCTAGCATTCCGCATGGGGTACTGCATGTAGAAGATGTTAGGGTTTACATCCATGCTAACATTGAGGAATTTGGAGAATCCAAGTTGATGGACATCTATCATAAATAGTTAATAGATGAAAGTTTTGAACTCAAACCTTAATACAAGGCCCTTTGGGATAAGCACTTTGGACATTGCATCCACTTTCCCTATTTTGCAAAAGATGAATGGGTATGGTATGTTCTTACCAGAATACATGACAATTTCATGTGGTTGATGAAGCCCTTCAAGATAACAAAAAATGACATTAGGGAAGTAACTAGATTGCACTCATCTGGTGGGTTGCTTGTACTAAAATCTGTCAAGAACCAGACAGTAAGTGAAGCTACCAGATCCAAGTTTGACAAGAGAGCAATGACCAAGAAGACATCACAGATCCAGATATCAAATTTACCTCTATGATAATTGGTTAGAAAATCTATCATTCTAGTAGGGAGAATTCTGTGTTTGGGACTACAATATATACAGTATATCAGATGTTAAGGGAAAATGTTGATTATGACTTATGTGATCTTTTGAACCAACTGTTAGAAAACTTGCAGAAGATCAAGAAGGATAAGAAGAACTTATTCAAATATGGTTACTTAGTACTATGTTTGTTCTTTTACTATATGAATGAGCTACCCAGATCAAGTGGCTAGGTATGGCAAAATGACAGACCGGTTGCCATACAAATCAAAGACTATATGTATGGACTTGGTGATGATAAGGCTTAAAGCACAACACTCTAGGGATACTTTAAGAACTTCCAAAGTATGATGCAGGCCAGAGAAAGAATTCCTTAAACCATAGTTGAAAAATATAAGGATACAATATGCTTCATGGTTGACACTAATCAATGCCTAATGGAGGCAATTGAGCCCATAATAGTATGGATAATGCCAATGGGTTACGAAGTAGATGAGAAAATCTTGGAGCCACATGTTCAACACCTGTTGAGCCAGCCAAAGGACCCTGAGGCAAAAAGGTTTGGAACCTTTCAATAATTAAGTGTAAAGATACATGTTGAGCTGAGACAACTGGAAATAAAAAAGGAAAGTTAGAAGGGAAGTAGAGGAAATTGCCAAAATATATGGCATATCAAAAGAGGCAGTTGATGCAAACAGAGAGAAAATAGAAAGAGCCGAGAAAGAGAAACAAGAAGCAGAAAAAGAAAGTGTTCTAGTGCAAGCCTCCTCCCAGACTAGATCCTCCAAGAGCTTTGCACCTGCCACTCCTAAAAGCTCAAGAGCCTCCAAAATGGAAGTCAAGACATCTGGAAAGGGAGAAAAAAGAATGAAATCAAAAGCCATAAGGTCTTACACAAGTCAAACAGATGATGAAGAAATAGAGTTTGATGAGGAAGTTAAGAAAATGAAGAAGAAAAAGAAAACATCTGGGAAATCCTCTGTCGGTAAAAAAAAGAAGAGGCAGAAGAATTTGTTGAAAGGCCTACTCTTTCTATTGATGATGTCATCAAGGCAGTCACTATGGATGGAAATCTATAACCAGTAACAGAATTTTATGATGAGTATAGTGACACTGACAAAAGGATCTTGGAAGAAGCTACAGTCAAGTACCTGAATATTTATAATAAAGCATTCATTGAAATCATTTCATTAATTCCCAAAAGTCTAGAGAAGGTACTTGAACTTAGAAAGGAGAATGCTAAGGCAAAGGACTTAGAGATCCAAGAACAAATTGCTATTCAAATCTATCCTTCCATTACTCCAAAGCAAATGAACATGATCTTTAAGGAATGCAAGGATGAATTCCAAACCAAAGCAAGAATGAATAAACTAATGCTTGGAGAGACTGATTAGGTAGCAAGAGAAACAAAAGACATCCTCCAGAATGGATTCAAAAGATTCAATCTTCCTATTATAGAGGAAATAGATGAAGAACCTTCTGCCATGGATGTTGAAGGATTAAATGCATCAAAAGAAGAATCTACTAAGAAAAATGTAGAAGGGTCAAAAGAGATGGATAAGGAGAAGTCTAAGGACTTGAATTCCTTTGTTCTGGAAGAGGAAGTTCATGAAGAAGTTAACATCTCTCCTCTAGATCTCATTGCAGATTCAGGAACTGAAGGAGAAGGAAGAAAAGAGGAGAAAGTGAGTCAAGAAGAGGAGGAAAAGAGAAGAGAAGAAGAACAAACAAAGAAGATCTTTGATGACAGTATAGAGATTCAAAAAGAAAAGAAGACTCAGTCTCCGGCAAGAGACACTACAGAGGAAGTGAAGAATTTCTTAAACAAAGAGATGATGGAGATAGATGAACCAGAGCTTTTCCAAGGACCACTAAATTTTGATTCCCTCTCTCTGGTCCAGACAATGAAGATAGCATCTTGTGCTCAAGCCAAGGCAAAAGAAAAACTCTTGAAGTCTCACATGGAAGACTATGAACTATTAGAGATTGCATCCAGAATTTTAGAGAAGATTATGCCATCCTTTTAAAAGGATCCTTCAGCCTCTCCATTTGGTAACTTGAAATCTCTGGTAAACTCTGTCAACACTCATTTTGATTCTTTAGAGAAATCGGCAAAAGAAAAGGTGCGAATTTTTTTTTGGGAAAGAGATTCACTAAAGTATAGGGACTCATAGCTAATCATAGGAGGACCCTAGATATTGGGATAAAGAGCCTTGAAAATGCTCTTAAAGATGGTGGGGACATGTACAAATTTTCTCTATCTTGGTCTAAAGTAACAGAGGATATTGAAAAGAAGGTGAAAGAACAAGAAGGTAAATTGTCAAGTTTATCTCATAATTTTAATCCCCTCACTACATCTATAATGAATCAAGAATGCTAGGCTATTGCCATTATAAATGAAATAAAGAGGCTTGACAAAGAGAAGAAAAATATAATAAGCAGGATGAGTGAACTTAGAGGGATAATTATCCCTAAGTTAGAGGCAATGCATGAGGCCTTAACTGATGCTCAGACCACAGCGCAGACCAGTAATCCAATAGACTTAAGAAGGGTAGAAGCTTATGCATTTTTGTTAAGTGGTCACATCTCCATTTTGGATAGGATGAAGTAGAGCTGGGCCACAGAGTATGTACAGTTGAAGGCTACTTTTGTAGATATACTTAAGTATATGTATGTATAACATGTATATATACTTATGCGGCTATGTATAGGTTAATTTTTGCAATTTTTAATGTGCGGATTTCATCCTTTGCCATTGATGTCAAAGGGGGGTGAGGAGTACTAAAAAATGTGGAATCAAACCAAGGGGGAGCTCTGGTAAAACAGTAGATAAGACCAAGCATCAGCTAAGGGGTAGTTTGCTACGACAGTCACTTTTTACTAAGTGTTGCCATCAATGCCAAAGGGGGAGATTGTTGGCAAGAGACACTGTGTGGCTTCATGATTATTGTCATTGATGGCAAAAAAGTCTATCCCACATATCCACATTACATAGTATGCCTATACCGGAAGTCAGATTGAAGACTATTTTGGTCTGGTGAACAAGAACAGAGCATGTAGGAAGGTCTGACAAACAGGTCTGGATCTCTCAAATGGTGTAACTCAGCAAGTTACAGACTTGGAAAAGCCAATAGGAGTATCATGAATACTATATTCTAGAGATTGAGCCTCCGGTGATAAAACATGGAAAAGATATGAGCATTTGAGTGTTGGGTTCCTAATGGGCAGAGCAGACTAAGGAAGAACTGATGGGTAGAGTATCAGACTTCAATCCTGATGAGTAATTGATGCTGATCAAGCTATTTGAGGGATCATACAATATTGGCCGACATGATTGATGACTTCAATATCTATGATTTTGATACACATCACATATCAAGCATGGATTCAGCTGACAGATCAATAATTTGTAAATATCTTAAGTATTTCGGTTGCCGACTAGAAAGTTGTTGAAATCCTTGGTGCAAATATATATACTAGATGGATTCTAGTATGAAGGTGTGTGCGTGTGTGTTGAAATAGAGTGCGAAGAAAGGAAGAGATAAGTGTGGAAGTAGCAATACAAGTCTGGTATGTAACAGAGCAGCAGCACTAAAGCAGAGGAAGAATAAAGTGCATTAGATCAGTATATTGAGCCTAACCGGAACTAAACTTCAACATTTGTGGATGCCTCTCATTAGTTCAAACACCTAGTTACCTTGTATAAACTTTGTAGACAGTGAGTCTCTTGTAGGCAGTGTGCCTCCTATGAGCAATGTGCTCGGGCAGTGAGCCCTAATTGGCAAGTGCCATTTTGTACTTCTTATTCTTTTAATAGAGAATACAATCTTGGGTTAGTCACCCCATAGTTTTTCCCTTAACAGGGTTTTCCACGTAAAATTTTTTGTGTTATGTGTGTTGATTTTATTTCTGCTCTCATGATTATGTATGCTTATTTGTTGTGATGCTGCACTAATTGTTAAGGGAGGAAAGAAAGTTAAGATATTTGAGATAACTGATTCACCCCCCTCTTAGTTATCTATCTTATTTCCAACATTCTATGCCTATGGTTTTGATACACATCACAAATCAAGCATGGATTCAGTCGACAGATTAGTAACTTGTAAATATCTTAAGTGTTCTTTTTGCCAACTAGAAATTTGATGAAATCCTTGATGTGGATATATATACCAGATAGATTCCAGTATGTAGGTGTGAGATATATAAGTGATGTGATAAAGTGTGAAGAAAAGCAGGGACAGGTGTGAAAGCAGTAGATCACGTCTAGTATGTGACAGAGTAACAGTATCAAAACAAAAGAAGAATGAAGTGCATCAAATCAGTGTATTGTGCCTAACTGGAACTCAATTCTTGCATTTGTATATGCTTCTCATCAGTTCAAACATATGATTACCTTCTTTAATTTCTTGTAGGCAATGTGCCTCTTATGAGCAGTGTGCTCGGGTAGTGAGCCCTAATTGGCAAGTGCCATATTGTACTTCTTTATTCTTTTAATAGAGAATACAATCTTGGGTTAGTCACCCCATAGTTTTTCCCTTAACAGGGTTTTCCACGTAAAAATCCTTGTGTTATGTGTGTTGATTTTATTTCTGCTTTTATGTTCACATATGAGTTAATGCAGCACTGATTATTAAGATAACAAAAGAAAATAAAGTTAAGGAAATTTTAAGATAACTGATTCACCCCCCCTCTCAGTTATCTACCTTGTTTCCAACAATAACATCCTACATAGCCACACACAAACAAAATTTTCCATCATCTTATAACTATTCTACATCTGTGAACTAAGAACTCTATCACACAATTAAATTCAAAATCATGAATGGTCACAAAATAAATACTCTGTAACTTACTTTCTTGGTACAGCTACTATAATGAAAGCCATTAATTCAAACTTATACAGTCTATTGATTCTTGACCTATCTGAAACTTAGTAATGCAATATAAGGTTGAAACAATACATACTATCATATATACATTATATGTACTTCTATGACAAGTGGGTAATAAATAACAAGCAACTCTATTTAATTGCCTCTACTGTACCGTGTAAATTTTTATTGGCTAATTTGTGTGGTTTTTCATGACTCGGTACTCACTTGCCATTAATGAACTTAATGGAGCATTGGCTAATCTATGTGGTTAAGTGCATTCAATCAAATCAATCCTACCATCACTGACCATTTCATGAAACCTAGAATGAAAGATGAACGGTTGTAGTTCAATTCCATAAGGTAGATCCCCAACATTGCACATTGCTAACAAAATCCTCCAGAATCAACTAGCAGCCATTAGATATTATTAGATCAACAGTTGACAAATTGACATATATATAAAATATACAATATATTTATATTGAGTATTCTACAAAGGTCAAGGTGGTAGCGTGACAGAGTGCAAGTCCTTGACTATGCAACTACAAATTTGGGAACATGGGTGTGTTAGTACTTTTGCCCCAAGTAGAACTTATGCCGTCAATTTGTGATCATCTGAAAATCAAAATCTAATAGAATATTTTCCATTTAATGGCATCCACGTAGCGGAAGTGACCTATGTCCTTTCATAATAAATAAGAAATGTCTGAAAAGCACAAGAAGACATTTTTGAGAAGGCAATTTATGTGGCTCAATTATGAATCATACAACAGTACATGCCGCTAAAAATTAATGCAATTTATTGAAACAATTTATTGGGTTTGCAACCCTCGCAGACACATTATTCTGCATTTTCAATTTTTCACTAGTGTGCTTTGAGTTTGGAGGAGCTGTGGACTGCATCTTCTATAGGTGTTGAACATGAGCTTTCACAACTATGTTGGCTAATTTGTGCTCTTTCTTGCCTATTTCTTATAGTGACAAATTTGAATACTTTAAGTCAAGTGGGTGGGAATTGGGAAGAACAATTATTTTTCATGAGTCTAGACTATTTGTTTACCCAGAATCTTTTGGAGATTTATTTCGCACCCTTAGTAGTTATAGAAGCTTTTGTTTACTGGTTTCTGAAATAAGTAAAGATGAAGCTTTTGTATATTGAGAATGATTTAGCTAAGGTGAAGGATACCAATCTAAGTCATATAGATTTTGACTTGGAGGATTTTTGGGCTCAGTTAGAGAAAAACCCTAAGTCACCTATAGCCCAAAAAATCCTTACAAGTGGGTTAGGTCATGCTAAGGGTTTCCCACCTATTGTGCCATGTCCATACCTAGTTGTTGCATGTGCAAAGAATAATTATCCTGATATTAAGGGGAAATTTCAAGAGCATGTTGGTTCTTCTTCTGTGCATAAAGAATCAGGAACAAGAGAGCAAGGAACCTCCCAGGCTTTTGAAATTCAGAAAACTTCAACTTGTGTGGAGAAACCTCATCACAGGGTTGGTTCACAATTTGGTAGTGGTGGGGATGGAGAGCAGCCTGAAGATAATAGGAAACTAAAACTAAATGGTGTATGTGAACAGGATGGTCAGCCTACATTTGTGAAATGATGAGTGGAGAAGAAGTTGGATGCCTTACAACAATTGCAGGCAGATCACATGATTTCTGTTGTCTCCTTTACTTGGTAATGATTCTTCCATTTACCAATAGATTGTTGATGAGGGTACTTTTAGTTTTCATTCCTTGTTTGAGAATCTATCTTCCCTTGTATCAAATGAAATTCTCATGCAAGATACTCCTAACCAGCTAGAGAGAGTTGTCCTGGGTGCAAGTGAGAGCGGTACAATTTTGTCTTCCCATTCTTGGCTAAAGAAAGTTTTTGAGAAAAAGAGGAGATATCCCCCAACACTAACAGTAGACATAAATGTTGACACTTTAATTACGCCTAAGCCTAAGAAGGCTAAGAGGATGACTTGGATTGTAATAGATTCTTCTTTAGGGTATAGGATCTTGGATATTGCAGAACCCATTAGGGATAAAAATGAAAATGATGTCACAGAAGTGGATTTCAATATGACCAACATTGACATGGGTCCTCCTACGATGGAAGGTGATTTATATCATTTAAAATTCTCTCAATGCATGCTAGCAAAGAGAGTTAAAGCTCAGCAATAGTAGAACACAAAGCTACAAGCCCAGGTGAATTCTTTGACATCTTTCATTCAATCTACTTTGAATATTACTTTTGTTGATGGAATGGATCCTAGCATGTTGCAACATCAAGAGATATCAAACTCTAGGTAAGGCCACTGAGCAATGGGTAGAGCGACTTACCATTGATGGTTTATTGTACATCGAGGAGGTCATGAAACTATATCCCCTCCTTTCTGATAAAAGGAAAGGGTTAATTGCAGAGTTACAAAATTTAAAGAGGAAAGATATAAATCTACTCACAGACTTTACAAAGATACAAGAAATGATGAAAATTGATACAAATACTCTTGTGGATGAGAAAGTTTTTAATGATCCAAATGAGAATGATTTTGCATCTTGGCTAGATGCACTAGAGTGGAAGAGATCTGTGCTAGCAGATTTTAGTGAACAAATAAGAAGAATTTTGGCTCAATATTTCACTGTTATGGCTGATCTTAAAAACAATTGTACCATCTTAGATGTAGAGATTTTAGATGAAAGTGGGGAGAACTTTCTTGATGTCAAGGAAGTAAAGAAAAATTTTAAGAAGAGGCTTACTAAAGAGCATGTTGCCACAGTTAATGGTGAATCACTAGGGAAGCTTGGGCATATAGCATCATATCTCACAACTTTCAGACATGGAATTGATGATGTCTATATGAGAGTAACAGATGCAAAGAGAATGATAGATAAGTGGAAAGTTCAAGCAAAGAACACCTATACACCAAGTTCTAGGACTTTAAAACCCATAATTAGTAGGTTCAAGAGATGCAAGGTGAAACTGAGAGCACAAGTGGACTCAACTGCTGTTGGTGAATAAGACAAGGAAAATGAAGCGACTCAGGAAGAAGACCAAATGACTGCCACGTGATGGTATTTCTTAGTTTTATGTTATTTCTTTAAACATGCTCTGAATTCTCTTATGGTAAAAGACTTATTATTATATATTTCAATATTTATATAATTTAGTGTTACTATATATTTCTGTTATTTTCAATATATGTATTATGAATGGAAGCTTGAGGAGTTGATTTCTAAAGTCATAAAGTTTGTGTTATAGTGGATGAATCTGTATTCTTTTTATGTATCCTTTTGAATTTTTTTAAAAATAATTATCTATTAATTTTTGTTAATCAAAATAGTTGTTACTTGACACTTGTCTCTATTCTGGAGACTTTATTTAGAAAGATGGGAGTGTCAGAACTGAAGCCTGGAATGGAACTTCAACTGATGCCATTGATTTTGATGATGTTGATTCTGATACTGAATAAACTATAAATTTTCCAAGAAGATTAGACATTATAATATAGCATTTGATATTTTTGCCAACCACACACTGACTTTTCAAAAAATTGCCAGCATAATTGCCAAATATTCTATTTTATATTTTTGAATATTTATATAATTCGTCACCTAATTTATTTTATATTTTTTAATATATGTAAAATTCACCACCTAATTTATTATTTTTTTTGGAATACAACTATAATTCACCAATGAAATTTTTTTATTTAAAATCTATATACAATTCGTGAGCGAAATAGACAATATTGAAAAATTTCAAAAAAATTGCCAATGAAATTAATTTTTTTTTCTAAAATAGGCATAGATTTGCTAGCCTTTTTTTGGTGTCAAGCTAGGATTCACTAGAATTTTATAGGTTTTTTTAGCAGGGTCCTTAAAGTTATCCCTGATAGAGATTACAAGGCAAATATTGAGAGCATCTTGGGATAGGCATCCACCTTGGCCACATGGCCATTATCCCACATCAAAGGAAACTTGTTCTTGCTGCAATTACATCCCTTATATCTTTTATACATGGAAGAATTGACCTTCCCAACATAGGAGTGCTCCATGCTAAAAATAGACTATGACAAATGCTCTTACGCATCTTACAATTGTCATAAATTTTTCTGACATAACAACCTTAAATGTTGTAAGAGAATCCATCATACAATGCTAAATATAGCATATTCCTCTTACAACATGTCACAGCCCAACTTGGGCATCCAAAGATGCCTTTCCCTCATGCAAAGATCCTCACCGACACTTGACATCACTTCTCATAGGAATCTCCAAACTTGGCTCTTACGTGTCATAGATTCTGTCATATGGAATATTGTCTTCCACACATCACAAGATGCTGACACGTGGTATATTAGTGCCACCTCAAATGGGATGCCCAAATCCATGTAGGTTTGACTTGACCATCCAAGTCACATTCCAAGTAAGATGACATGTCAACGTGCCACCTCAACTTTGTGACCAAACTAAATGTGCAAGTAATTACAACATTAGGCAATAAATATATGTACAAATAAATAAAGAATGCTAGGAATTTGCAAAGGTTGAGACACCTTAATTCGTAACAAAAATATCGCATGATGAGATATATCTTGTGAATGGTGATTCCTCCACTTGTCCTATGAGGGCCTAAAATTCCACATATCCAGTGAGCCCTGAAATCCCCACTTTGTCTTATCAGGGTTAAAACACTAGTTTTGGGGGCAAGTTGATTAATTGAACCAAGTTCTCACCTTACACTAGACTTTTGCATCTTGCTATTTATTTCATCTAACATGTCTAGTATGGATTTAAGGCATTTTTAGGCACTGCATAGACATATCCTGTGACATGGCAAAACCTTGCATTTTGTCTTAAACACTTCAGTTTAAGGCCCAAATGGAACCTAATGGTTACAAATAGTTAGGAATGCAGTCTCTCAAATACTTTTATATTTATTATGATTGTGGACATAGGTTTAAATGAATGAACTAGTTTTTGGAGAGATATTTACTAGGGTTTTGTCCTGCAGAGTAAATGTCTACTAGGGTGGTCAACATGAAGTATGATTTCAAAGGAATTCCTCTAGTAACCAAGATCACCTCAACTTGGAATAATATAAGAGATACATACCTAGGTCATGTTGACTTAGATGAGTTCATACTTTGGATCTTTGGTGATAATCCAACCAAATGGGCCAAAAAGATCTGAGATAATGGAATAGCACAAGCTGCAACCTTCCCAACTTCAGTGCAATATCTAGAGTCGATCATTGCTTGTAGAGAGAGATATCATCCTGAAACTGGATCAGTGGTAGTCCAAGATGGTAGGGTAGTGGCTAGCTTCACTGAGGAAGTTCTTCCTGAAGCATTTGGTATTCCTCCCGCTCCCACTTTGACAGTAGTTACCAAGGCTCATAATTAGAGTATGCATGACCAAGGGCTAGAGGTTTGTAGGAGGCTCATCAATGAAAGGTGGATGAAGGAGAAGAGGTCAGCTATGTCCAAGTTCCCTCAGGTGTTGTATAGAAGTGATTTCAAAGATGAAGTGGGCAACTTAGTCAATCTACTGAGTAGAATTATGGGGTTGCCCTCTGCATCTACTTTTGAGGGATGGATGTTTCGGTATATTGAGGAGATCTTCAAAGGAGAGACAAAGTTTCACTAGGCTCAGATCCTATGTGATAACATTAATGATGCCTTCCTTGCATTGAATCAAGATAAGATCTTCCATCAGAAATCATATGTTGTGTACATGTTGGTGAGGAATTTTATTTATCCTAGATTATCCCAACTCAGAGCAGTAGGGAATGCTAATGGATAGGTGAAAGTATATGAATGCTATCTCCAACTAGAACTCTCATAGTCTCTGGTACACTATAAGAGAGTCAATGATATATTTACATTGCATATAACTAGGATATTGTAGGGAGATATGTCTAGAAGACTATTGCTGGAGGCTGCCAATGTGGTACAGACCTATGGCAGGTGGTACATACAATTTCCTAAGTTCACCTACATTAGAGTTTAGGGGTTTAAGGGAGTCACTTTTAAAATTAAAAAATATTCTATAGACAAGGTTTTACTCCTAGAATTGACTAGATAGTTTGCACATGCCATGGAATATTGAAGCACTTGCATAGAGACTCCGTCAAGTTTTCCATCATTTTGGACAGATGTCTCTTTTCTTGCGTTACTATAGGTGCTAATGAGTATTCTGACACTAAGCTCCAGCTGTTGCATTTGAATTTCTATAAGGCCAAAGCACACTTTGATCCATTTGACACAATTGAGAAACATGTCAGAAGAAATCATTTTCACAAAGAACATTAGAGGACTTTTGGGCTAATTCCCTGGATGAACATGAAGTCATCAGGATAAAGTGCTCTCAGCTATCACTAGAGTATATCATCATGTTTCACATCACCCCAGTACCTGACCAATTGACTGATAATAGGGATGTGATTCAATAAGAAGAGTGGAGAGCAGTATTTGGACAACCTTTTCCACCTAAAAACTAGGCTAAGGTAGACAAGAGCTCTTTAGATGAAATTATGAATCCTCCAATCAAATATAGTAGAATATGGGTGTAGTATCAAATAGCTCAACTAACTACAAAAGGGGTTGCCCTTACCTACACTCGACACCTTGAAGAGAGAGAAAGTGATGATGAACAAGATGAGTGCATCAAAGATGAGGAAGAGCCACAACTTGGGGCTTTGGGAGATGCAACTAGGATAGTTGATGTTGATAGTAGGATACAGAAGATGACATACCTATTGTAGAGAAAATGGGTAAGGGAAAAATAACTAAGGAGCTTAAGAAGAATCAAATGAGAGGCAACATTTCTCACCTACATACTAGAACTTCCAAGAGGAGAATTATGCCAAGTGGATAAGGGGAAGGATGAAGGGTTAGAAATGCAAAGATAAAAAAGAAGGCATCCACTTTGAATATTTTGTCATACTTTTCTGCTGCTACCACTACTCCTATAGCACTAGCTCTCCCTTCTACTACCCTTCCTACTACATCAACTACACCTACTATCATTTTGTCCTTTTCCCATGCTATTCTAGGCATATCACCTCCACTTTCCTTAAGTGTTCCTATCACCTCTTCCTCCTTTGTTGTACCCTCTATTGTACTCTTTTCTTCCCAACCATCCTCTCCTTCACTTCCATCCATTGGTTCTTCAATTCCTCATCTTCTCTACTTTTCATTTCCATTTCATCCATCGATCTCCCCATCTCTTCATCCTCTTCATCTCCTTTTCCCATTTCCTTTTCCATTTCCTCTATCTAATCCACTCCACCTTCCATCATCTCTTTCCCTCCCATTTCCACTATCCTTTCACCACCATCCTTCTCCTTACCACCCCTCAAACTTGCAATTCCTATCATTCTTTCTTCCATTCTTCCTTCTCCCTCCATCCCTCCTTAGGATTTGTAGCATTTGTAAACCTATCTTGAGTGTAATTGCCTAGTTCTACCATTGATTCTTCAATGTTTATCAATAATTTGTTGACTCAGCCATTCTGAGATAGCAAGGATGTTCCTAGGCCTCCCTCTCCACATGTACCACTACTGGAACGTATCAAAAAAGTATGTGTATAATGAATATCATCACTAAAGAGGAGATTATAATTAAAGATGCATGAGATAATCCTCCTACAGATATGAGCACAGTGGAGATAATAGACTTGGATGATAGTCCTGTTAAGGATAATGCTGATGACAATGTGCTAAATGTTGTTGCGCAAGACACTACACAACACTTATAGAAGTTGGATCAACCTAATTCACCTTCAAAGGTAGATGCAGTGGTTACAGGGAATTAAGATGGTGCAAATAAAGGCATAGGTTCTGGTGTTAATAATCTTTCTGATTCTTTGAATAAAGGTGATAGCCACATTGGCTCTCCTGGTCATTCTTTAGTAACTCCATCTTGGCTAAAGCAAAGGATTGATAATAAGCCCCCCTGAGTTGAGATAATTAAACTAAATTTGGATAAATTTTTAACCAGAATAGAAAACCCTAAGAAGCAAAAGAAAGAAAAGGTCTAATCAAGAATTTATAAGGATGCTTCTAGTTCTTGAGTGGTAGAGGTTGATGTGCCTCCTACGCAAGCAAATAAGGAGGATGTTTGTCTAGAAGATTATACAGTGTCAACAATAAACCTTGGGCCTACCTGCAGAGCTTAGGAAATTGAAGAGTTCAAAGATTCAGTATCTAACATTTTGAACAGCCTAGATGAAGATGAGTTGACAAAGAAGCAACTCAAGGAGTAGGATGGAGAATTGAGAGCCTGTATTAGATATTTAATAAATCCCATGCATAGAGAGGATCAGAAAGTTATATCACCTTCAATTCTTTTTAACGAAGAGCTAGAAGAATTTGATGGCAAGAGGAATTTTCCTAGATGGTTACGGAGTGATAGAAGAAGTCATTGAAGTACATAAAGATTTTTACGCACTCAAATCTGAATGGGAAGAAGTGATAGAAGATTGTAATAATTATGATGACTATTATTCTCATATTCACCCAAGGGTCCTGATGATGAGTAAGCTATTAGAAGAAGTTCTTGTGGAAGAGAAAATTTTGTCCAAGGATAAATTGAATATGCCTGAGCATTGGCTAGAGATGATAAAGATCAGAAGAGAGATTTTTGATACAACAATAACAAAATTAGAAACTGCTAAAAATCATCTAATGGTGGCAATATATAGTTTCAATGATCTCCTTAGGGCTTCAACTAACTTATATCTAGATTATACAGCTCCAGTAGATGTTCAAGAGTGCAAAAAGAAAATTGGAAATGTGGTACAGGGAAATTCTTTACCATTTTGTATTGCAAACCTGGACAAAGTCAATGACTTGAGGGCTCTCTTCAAAGAATTTAAGAAAAATAAAAGGTCCAAATTGGTAGTGTACCACAAATTTTCCCAAGTAATTGACACTATCAAATTCAGAATTAGTTTTGTTAAGGACCTAAAACCAGCAAAAATAAATCCAGTGCTGGAGGCTTTCATGTCCTATAGAAAGAGGGAGGAAGAGAAGAATAAAGTGACTATAGATGATGATAGTTAGAAAAAGGGCAACTTAGGAGCTACTTAACTCAAATGCCAAATCCAACTGAGCCTCCCCCTCATCCAAAAAAATTACCACATGTCTCTTTATATTGATTTATTCATTGTAAAAGGGTTTTGTCTTTATAGACAACCCAAAAAGTGACTATTTTTTCTTATTCTCATGTACTCAAAAGTTGTATTTTTGCCATTTTCCTTAAGGACAAAGTTAATGCTGGGTTGTAACAACCCACCATCCAATATTAAATATTGTTAAATCTAGGTCATTGGTGCTAGTTTAATCTCCATTTTTCCTTCAAAAGCTCAGTATGCCTGCCCATCTATAAAAAAGGTAGTCATTTTCTCTCTTTGTAGGGTTGGACAAATGAATTGTTGAGGCTATGCCAAAATGTTGATCTAATACAAAATAGGTTTAAAGGTGTTGTTAGAAATTGTGTTATTGTGTTATCTTATTTTAGATTTCATGGTTCATTTCAATCTAGATTTAGATAAAGTATAGTTGTAATGGTGAATGAGTGTTTGGATATTTGATGCATGCCCTGGTTCATACCATTTGTTCTTGCTGATTGTAAGTAACTTTGCATGGTTCATCTAAACCATATTGAATGAAACTAGTTCGATTGCATAACACTAATTAAGCTACACCAGTAATCGGGTGTTTAATGAATGTTTGTGATTTGAAAATATTACACTACCATTTAAGATTGCATCATTTTTTTGGCATTGTGGTTATAACCTAGTTAAGTAGAAATTGGTTTTATTAAGAGTATGTGTCTATCTATAGCATTCAGACCATCTATGATTTTGTCCTTACACTTTGCATTCATCTCTTTTACCCTTTACTCCTTTTTCATTTTCTTTACATAAGATTGTTAGACTTAGGGTTTTAAGCAGCATCATATTGCTCATTTGCTAGAGAATTTCAAACTTCACGATTTGCATTATCCTAGGGTTTCAAAACACTAATTATTGTCATACCCCATAAAACCTACATTGCATGTAAGTCCCCTTGGTTGGAATACCAAAGCACATATCCATTGAGTTATCTTGCAAGTCAAGACCTAACATTATAAACCTTGGGGCAATCTTATTTTGGGTTCGCTGGGATAAGATTCTTTTGAAGAGAGGTGAGGTGCTTAATATCTGATCTACGTTGTTGTGTGCTAAAACACCCATCAGGAGAATTGGTGCTAGAAGAGGGGATGACATTTTCATTCATTAACCCTTCTTATTCAGACAAACAATGCTGGGGCCCAAATAGAGGCACACAAGATCCAGTTCAACTAGGGAAGATATGTTGTCATTGACCCAATTCAGGAAAACAAGGAGAGATCAAGGGATACCTAGAACTTAAAGATCACAATCCATTCACAGGAATCCCACTTCAGCTCAAGTAAACTTTCTCAACATGGATTTGGTTTTTGTAAATCCCTCTCCTATCCAGTTCCCCAACTATCATGATATGCCAAAAAATCCTGACAAGTTTTGTTCAAAATTCTGTCCTAATGATCCTAAGAGCATTGTAGATGAGCATATAAAGATCATCAAAAGTAACATGTACTGTTGGGAACTAAGGTGTCTTAACCTTGGTAATTCCTTGCATTTATTATTTGTAATGTATTTTTTATTTAACCTATGTTGTAGTTTTGTTGCACATCCTATTTTGTCATTTAGTGTGAAGTGGCATGGTGAGTTTTCACTCCATTTGTAAGATGACCAGGATTATCAGGTCACTCCATCTATAGGTGTCCCCTTTGTGTGCTAGAGGTTTTCTACAATGTGTCAACATCTTGACTAGTTTGTAAGTGAATCTTGACTGAAACGATTATGACAGAATCTATGATGCGTAAGAGTCAAAAATGGAATGTTCTATGACTAGTGAAGACATGTGTCACAAGGCATCTTGGAAGAAGGCATCTTTTAGCACCCCAAGGAGGGTTATGACATGCTGTAAGAGAATATGCTATTTTTGTCATATGTATGAAATATTCTCTTACAATTGTAAGACATTACAGTTATGAAAGACTCTATGACAATTGCAAGAGTCGTAATAGTATCTATCATAGCCCAACTTGTGAATAGGTGACCTCTTTGGGATGGGGTGATATGACAATTGTCATGAACACCCTAGAATGTTGGACAAGTCTCCCTAGGCATGGATTTTGGGCCATGAGGCCATGTTGGACGCCCATCTCAAGATAGGCTCATTTTTGCCTTGTAACTTTTTTATAAACAAGTGCTTTTAGAGGAGATAATGTATGTGATTGATAGGTACTATTATTCTACCAGATTATCCCTAGACACGAGTGTTGAAGACTCCTGAGAGCTTGCATTACAAGTGTATTGTAAACCATTACAGTTTTGATAATACATTGTGCAGGTTTTGGAGTGTGGGGTTTTTCACCCGATAGGGGTTTTCCCCATGTTATATCTTGTCTCTCTCTTCTTCTGTCTTACATTCTTATGTTGTGTATTGCTACAATATCTCCATTGTTGTGTTAAACATTCTATAATTGTAAAGGTTAAAAAGAATTTACACTCATCTCTCCTCATTAGATTAGTGTAGGAAGCAATTTTCGCACACCTAGCTTCCTTTCAGTTGGTATCAAAGCTTGATCACCTTTGGTCCTAGTTGTTGGATAGGGGTTTTTTGAGCTAAACTTAGGCTAAGTGGGAGCTCTGTGTAGAGTATTCTAAAATCTTGTTGGAGGAAAAGAGATGGCAGGCACATCTAGAAGATTAAATGTGGAGAAATTCAATGGCACAAATTTTGAATTATGGAATCTTAAGATGGAATACATTCTTGTTGATCAATACCTATGGGAAACCATGTTCGGTGTAAAACCAACCCTAATGGTACAAGCTGATTGGGATCTCAAAGATCAGAAGGCTAAGGGTCTCATAAGACTCAGTCTAGCTGATTCTATCCTGTTAAATGTCCATGAGGAGAAAACCATGAAAGACCTTTGGAAGAAGCTTGGAGATGTTTATCAGGACAAATCCATGGTGAACAAGCTTTTTCTAAGAAAGAAGTTATATTCTCTGAGGATGGAGGATCTGTTATAGATCACCTGAATTCTTTCAACATATTAGTTGCATAGTTGACATCCATTGGTGTGAAGATGGAGGTGGAGGATCATTGTATGACCTTGCTTTGTTCTTTGCCAAACTCATGGGATCATCTTGTTATGGCTATTGGGAGCACCACATACACTTTCAAAATGGATAAAGTGGTATCTTCATTGTTATCTAAAGAGATGTGGAGAAAGTCTTCTATAGCAGCCAAAGAGGCTCTTGCGATTCATGGAAGACCGAAGGAGAAAGGGAAAAAGAAGGACAAGAAAGTTGAGAAGGGTAGACCCAAATCATGTGAGAGATCCAAATCTCCTAGAAAGTCCAAGGCTCTCTATTGGAACTATGGAAAAACTAGGCATTTCCAAAAGGAATGCAAAGAGGAAAAGAAAAAGAAGAAGAAGAATGCCCCAGACTTAGATTCTAACAAGTAACAAGATGATCGTGATGGGTTCATCGCAGCCCTAGCCACCCATGAATCTGATGATGTGTGGCTGATAGATTTTGGTGCATCTTTTGACATGACCTCGCATCAATGCTAGTTCACGAAGTATGAAGATTTTGATGGTGGAAGAGTGTACCTAGGTGATGATTCTCATCTAAAGATTGTTGGTCATGGAAGAGTCTCAATCCAATTCCCTAATGGATGAGTGAAGGGGTTCACTAGGGTTATGCACATCCCAGGCTTGGTACGAAACCTGCTTTCTATAAGTATGTTGAATGATGCAGGTGTGTAGGTTGTCTTTACAAAGGATGGATGCAAGATGACTAGAGGATCTATGGTACTTGTGAAGGGTACTCAGAGAGGTACTTTGTTTCAGCTAGAGGCATGCAGTTAAAAATGTAATAGTTCTTCTAACTTGAAGAAAAGAGCTACAGTCACTTCATCCCCACTATCTGAACAAGCAGTGAAGAAATTTGTTGTAACAAATTCTGATGGTAGTGCATCTTGTGTATCCAAGGGTGCTCATGCTTTGGAAGTTAAACTTCCTTCTGAAAAGACAATGTTATGGCATATGAGATTTGGCCACATTGGTGAGAAGGGTCTTAGAACCCTAAAAAATAAAAACCTCATTCAGGGGTTAAATGATTGTAATCTCAAGTTTGACTTTTGCGAACATTGTATATATATCGAAAGAAAAATCATGTTTAATTTTACACTAGTTCTCACAAGTCTTCTAGTGTGTTGGATCTTATTCATTCTAATGTGTTTGGTCCTATTAGTGTTCCTTTGATTTCCAAATCTGGATACTTTGTATCTTTTATAGATGATTACAGTAGAAGGACATAGATTTATTTTCTTAGAAGCAAGACTGAAGTCTTTAGTCGGTTCAAAGAGTTTTAATCTTTTGTTGAGAATTAGACTAGTAAAAAGATTAAGTGTTTGAGAATTGATAACGGTGGTGAGTTTTGTTCAGCAGAGTTCGATAAGTTCTATAAAGAGCAAGGGATTGAAATACATAAGACAACTCCATACACCCCATGGAAAAATGGAGTTGCAAATAGGATGAATAAGACACTGATGGAGAGGGTTAGGAGTATGCTTAGTGGAGCAAGCCTCGAACAAAATTTTTGGGCTGAAGCTATAGCCACTACTTGATACCTGGTAAACAGGTCTCCTACATCAACTCTTGTGGGTAAGACACCTATGGAGGTGTGGTCTGGTAAGAAGCCTTCAGTTAGACATCTTAGTGTTTTTGGTTGTGAGGCATATGCACATGTGCCTAAGGAGAAATGGTCTTAATTGGAGAACAAGGCTGTTAACTATATTTTCATTGCCTATGGTGTTGGTGTGAAAGGATACAAGCTTTGGGATCCTGTGGCTGAAAAGGTGTTGTATAGAAGAAGTGTTATTTTTAGAGAGCTAACACCTTCTCCCATTGTTCTACAACCAAAAGAAATAGAAAAGAAAGAGGATGTGGTTCAATTTCCTTCTACCCCTGAGAAGACTGAACTGACAGACCCTGTGAGACCTGATGATGAGGAGAGCTTTAGCAGCTCTAAAAGCTCTGAAGAAGAATCTGAACCTCAACCTTAGCCTTTGAGGAGGTCTACAAGAACAAGGAAGCAACCTGATAGGTTTGGTTATTCATTGCTTGATTCTATTTTTGTTTTTGCCTTTCTAACTAACACTGATGAGCCTAGAACTATGACAAAGGCTATGGGCATGAAAGATGCAGGTTCCTAGAAGGAGGCCATGGAAGATGAGATGGCTTCTTTGGAGAAGAATAAAACATGGGACTTGGTGCCTTTACCTGAAGGATGAAAACCTATTGGATGCAAATGGGTGTTCAAGAAGAAATTTGGTGTAGATGGCAGTGTTGAAAAGTATAAGGCCAGATTGGTTGTGAAGGGGTATTCACAAGTGGATGGAATTGTTTATGGTGAAATTTTCTCTCTCGTTGCAAATCTAACATCCATTCAGTTCCTATTATCTCTTGCAGCAGCTTATGACATAAAGGTGGAGTAGATGGATGTGAAGACAACATTCCTTCATGGTGATTTGGAGGAAGAGATTTACATGTCACAGCCAGAGCATTAGATAGAGAAAGGTAAAGAAAAGTTTGTTTGCAAGTTGAAAAAGTCTTTGTATGGTTTGAAGTAGTCTCCTAGGATGTGGTACTTTAATTTTGATGCCTTTGTGTTGTTAGTTTGATAATTTCTGAGATCAAATTAGATCATTGTGTGTATTATAAATTTGACAGTGATCACATTCTAATTATTGCATTGTATGTTGATGATATGTTGTTAATTGGGAATTGTAAGAATATGATTTCTGAATTGAAGTCTTAGTTGTTAGCATAGTTTGAGATGAAAAATCTAGCGGCAGCCAAATACATTCTAGGAATAGAAATTAGAAGAGACAGAGGTAGCAGAAATCTTTGGTTAAGCTAGAGTAAGTATGTGAAGACCGTGTTGGATAGGTTGAGCATGGAAGATTGTAGACCATTGTGTGTTCTTGTTTCTTTGGGGACAAAGTTGTTTGTTAATTATTGTCTAAAATTTCCTAGTGAGGTGGAGGACATGAGCAGAGTACCTTATGTTGGTGTTGTTGGCAGTTTGGTGTATGCTATGGTCTGCACAAGACTAGACATTGCCCAAGTAGTGGGAGTCCTTAATTGATTTATGGCTAATCCTGGATGGGTACATTGGGATGCAGAAGAGAGTGTTCAGATATTGCAGGGGTACTTTTGAGTATTCCATATGTTATCATGGTAATGCTACGAGACCTTTGCAGTCTGTTTGTGTTCATGGATTCATGGATTCTAATTGGAAGGGTGGCAATGATAGCATGAGATCCACCAATGCTTATGTGTTCACTATGTTTGGTGGTGCAATTAGTTGCATGAGTAAGTGACAACTTGTGGTTGCTTTGTCCACGACAAAAGCTGAGTATATGGCAGAAACACAAGCTTGTAAGGAAGCCATTTGTCTTAAGAGATTGTGTTTAGATATTTGTGTCGATGCAGGATAGATTACGATTTGTTGTGACAGTCAGAGTGCGATTTGCCTAGCAAAGAATCCAACTTTCCATGCCAGAACAAAGCATATTGATGTATAGTTTCACTTTGTACGAGACATGGTAGAGGATAGGAAGGTAAATTTGGAGAATGTAGACACTTTGAAGAATGTTGCAGATGCATTAACGAAACTAGTGGGCACAAAGACGTTTAGATGGTGTTCGGAGTCTATGAGCCTCTCGGCCTATAATAGTTAAATCCTATTATTTTCATTGGCTCTTACAAGGTGTTCGACAAGTGGGAGAATGTTGGGAATTAAGGTGTCTCAACCTTGGTAATTCCTTACATTTATTATTTGTAATGTATTTATTTATTTAGCCTATGTTGAAATTTTGTTGCACATCCTATTTTGTTATTTAGTGTGAAGTGGCACGGTGAGTTGTCACTCCATTTGTAAGATGACTAGGATAGTCAACTCACTCCATGTGGAGATAGGCATCCCCTTTGTGTGTTAGAGGTTTTCTGCCATGTGTCAACATCTTGACTAGTGTGTAACTGAATCTTGACCGAAATGGTTATGATAGATTCCTATGACAGAATCTATGATGCGTAAGAGTCAAAAATGGAATGTTCTAGGACAGGTGAAGACATCTGTCATAAGGCACCTTTGGGCACCCCATGGAGGGTTACGACATGTTGTAAGAGAATATGCTATTTTTAGCTTGTGTATGACAGATTCTCTTATAGTTGTAAGATATGGCAGTTATGATAGATTCTATGAAAGTCGTAAGAGTATATGTCATAGACAAACTTGGGAATAGGTGACCTCTTTGGGATGGGGTGATATGAAAAATGTCATGAACACCCTGCAGTGTTGGACAAGTGTCCCTAGGCATGGATTTTGGGCCATGAGGCCATGTTGGACGCCCATCTCAAGATAGGCTCATTTTTGGCTTGTAACTTCTTTATAAACAAGTGCTTTGAGAGGTGATAATGTATGTGATTGGTCCAGGTACTATTATGCTGCTAGATTGTCTCTAGATACAACTGTCGAAGACTCCTTAGAGCTTGCATTGCAAGTGTATTGTAAAACAATATAGTTTTGATAATACATTGTGTAGGTTTTGGAGTGTGGGGTTTTTCACCTAATAAGGATTTTCTCCATGTTATATCTTGCCTCTCTCTTCTTCTATCTTACATTCTTGTGTTGTGTATTTCTGCAATATCTCCATTATTGTGTTAAACATTCTGTAATTGTAAAGGTTAAAAAGAATTTGCACTCATCTCTCCTCATTAGATTAGTGTAGGAAGTGATTTCCACACACCTAGCTTCCTTTCATGTATACAATGCAGGTCCAACATGAAGATGTTATATATAGACTATTTACATACTTCCTTTAGGATGAATCATATTACTAGTTTGCTAATTTAGCTGTAGCCTCTATCAACTCCTAGAAAACCCTAAAAAATGCATTTCTAAATCAGTTCCTAATGCCTACACCTCTTGTTGATCTCTATTGGTCTTTTGTGGAAATGTGGAGGGTAGAAGGTGAGCTGATAAGGACATTCAATAATATGTTCCACAAGGCCTACGACTATCTTCAGGCACCATACAATATTGCTACAGTAGTCGCTTTGCCTATTTACTATGTTGCACTAGACAAGCTCACATCAATGTTTGTTAGGAGAGCAAACCCTCCAGTGACAACCTTGGAAAAAACCTACACTAAGGTAGTCAAGGTAAATACTGAGCTAGGGCAGGTAGAGGCAAGACCCCTCAACCACATTGGCCTTGTAGACATGCCTAATCAAGTACCATAGATCAATCAGGCTTTGGCTAATCACACTAATGTGATGAATCCTATTCTAGTACCAGCTACAACTCAGGCTTTGATAGTCCATCCTGGGGTTCCTATATCAGAACTACCTTGAGCCCAACTCTTGTTTCTCTAATCCTTTGAACCCACACTTGCTAAGACCAATGATGATAGGGATGATATCAAAGAGGTAGCTGAATAAATCAAGAAGCTCACAACTGATGTGATGCATCTTAGAAATCAAAATGCCTACCTGCAACAGAGAAAATAGAATTAGGGTTATCAAAGGCTAAACATAACATAGAATACAAGAACAAATAATGGAGGTGTCCCCTCACCATTGGAATCCCAAATGCAGATAGCCACCCTTTAGGGTGAGTAATTTTAGCAAAAGTTACTTTATCCTCTTGGTGCAAGATCAATAACACTAATTCTCACTTAGAATTGGACTATCATGATTTTCAGGTTGCATCCAACATCTTTTAAAGGGAGGTCTAGAATGTTGAGGCACAAGAAACTTCACCCCTATAGGATATGTGTTGGTGCCCACTCAAAGGTATGATACCACATTGGTCTTGGAAATTCATGTTTTTCCTTTTCAAGATGATAATTAGCCTGAAGAAGAAGAAAAACTGAGGATGTCCAAGCCTACTAACAGTATAAGAGAACCCCATATAGTCTCAAAAGCAACAAACCTAAGGGGCTCTTTACCACTTCCACTCCCCCTAATAACTATCAAGTTCCCCCTGATCCCAAAGTCTCTAACAATCTTGATCCTCCTAAGGTTGCACCACAAACCATAAACCAAAGTGATCCTGCAGAGTCATCCAAAAGGTTAGAAGTAGCTAAATTGGGACAATATGTAGTGGATGAACTTAGGAAGATGAATTTTAGTATGTTGGTATTTAAGATGATGAAAATTCCAAAAGTTAGGATAACTCTCCTTCAAGACTTGGGGATATGAACTAGGTCTAATCCATCTCCAAAGGAGGATTTACAAAAGAACAGTCAAAATAATAACAAGGATAAAGTTCATGTCACAGACACAAACCAAAAAGTGACCCTGTACAAAGAAAAGAGAGAATCACCCCTTTTTTGCTGACTCTAAGGATATTTGGCAAGAATCTTTGTAAGCATTTGGTAGATTCAGGGTCTTCCACTAATGTTATGCCATTATCTATTTGTAAATCCCTAGGTCTCACCCTTGCCAAATCTTCTAGAAAGGTTATCTAGCTAGATAAAATAGAGGTTGGAGTTGTTGGTGAATTAAATAGAATCCACATGTAGTTAGCTTTAGACCCCTGAGTACAATAGTATATAGATATACAAGTAGTAGATATCCCTGATACCTATGGCATGTTGGTTAGTAGAGATTGGTCCAAGACATTGAATGGCTATATGGATACTATTTTCGTGCACATGTGGCTACCTTGGAGAGGAATTGCCAACTAGAAATGCATTGAGAGGGTACCAAATATGAAGCATATGATAACAAAATATAGTCATACCAATGAATTCCTATATTTTGAGGTAGATTTAGGAGTTTATTTGCCTCAAATAAATTAAGTAGAAGAAGTACTGGTGTTGGACAGTTGTAGGTACCATGAACCGCCTTTAGATAAACAACAAGATAACACTAAGGTATGTGTGTAGCCATAGGATGATTCTTCCTCTGATGGAGTGCTTGGAATATTTGAAGGTTTTAGAGATTTTGTGGCTAGGTTTATGAATGATTAGCTAGCCATGGGAAAAAGGTATAGATGGAAGAGTTACTATTGCAAAATTGGCATCACATTCACAATGCATCCCATTAAGAGTTCAATTGTTCCTTGTATCAAGAAGCAGTGTATCAGGTTCAAAAGTGTATGAACTTGTGTTACGCGAAAGATGAAGATAAGACCAAGCTATCATCCAGGGCTAATGCAAGGATTGAACCATGTGATAGTCAGGATGCTTGTGTTCCTAATATAGATGAGTGTGCAGACCCTTAGATTTGGACATTATGATTTGATGGATCTAAGTCCAAGTAAGGGTCTGGTGTTGGATTCAAGTTGATCAGCCCTATGGGGAAATCCTATTTGGCTACATATAGGTTGTAGTTCCCTTGCACTAACAATGTTGCAGAATATGAATCACTAGTACATGGGCTACTATCTAGAAGAAAGCTCGTATAAATTAGGTTCTTGGTGATTCTAAATTGGTGGTTAAGCAAGAGATGAAGTAGCACTTGTGTCATAACAAAAAGCTAAATCACTATCTAAACTGAGTCTGGGATCTTGTTGAGTTTTTTATGGCTTCAATATTCAATTGCTTCCAAGAAAATAGAACGATGTCATTGATGCATTGGTATAGGCTTCCAACACTATGGAACCTTTAGCTATGTCTGATTTGAAGAAGTTTTTTGTTGAGTTGGTTCCTACTGCCTCTGTGCTAGATAATGTTACCCATTTTTAGGTCTTTGGAGATGATAAGGACATAATCAAATTTCTTACATGTTCGGATGTGTTTGCTATTCAAATAATTGAAGAAGAGATAGAGCCAACTAAAATAGGTTTGAAGGGTGTTCTGAACCACAAGACTAATACTATTCCCCAAGGAATGGTGGAACTAGAAAGGTTGGTTGACTATGATTAGTTTGGGACCCAGAGGAAACAAGCAAACTTTGTTGAGGGGAAATGTGACCAACACAACTTAGGGATAGAGGACAATGTCAAAAATATATTAATTGGTAAATTTTGTACTCCTAAGGAAAAGGCTAAAATCATTTAGACTTTGATAGAATATCATGATGTTATTGTATGGAGTTATGAAGATTTGAAAAACTATAATACCTCCATCATAAATCATATCATACCATTGAAACTAGGAGTCAAACCTTTTCGTCAGTGAGGGAGACCAGTTAACACTCTCTTGAAGCCTCTAACTTTTCAGGAAGTGAAGTTACTATCAGTAAGGATCATCTCCCCACTGCAACACTCTACTTGGTGGCTAATCTAGTGCTAGTATGAAATAAAAATGGTG
The DNA here is from genome assembly GCA_027924645.1 of Cunninghamia lanceolata. NCBI lineage: Eukaryota > Viridiplantae > Streptophyta > Pinopsida > Cupressales > Cupressaceae > Cunninghamia > Cunninghamia lanceolata. The sequence goes on from BSBN01000892.1 coordinate 4,834,167, forward strand.
AAATCAGGCTATATGTCAATTTTAGGAATCTAAATAGAGCATCTGAAAACGACAATTATCCTTTGCCATCTCTCGATGAAGTGTTGTAGATTGTTAATGGATCTCAAATGATGTCATTCTTGGATGGATATTCGAGATATAACCAAGTGATGGTTGAGTATGCTAATAGATTGAAAACAACATTTACCTGTAAGTGGGGAATATATGCATATCGAAGGATGCCCTTCGACCTGATCAATGCAGGGGCAACATTTCAATGTGCCATGGATATATCTTTTAAAGGCCTAGTTGGAAAATGCATCATTATTTATATGGATGACCTAACCATAATTTCAAAGAAAAGAGGTGATCACATCTCTGACTTGAGGAAGGTACTGCAGCATTGCAAGGATTATGGTATTTCACTAAATCCCAAGAAATGCATCTTCGGTGTGACTGAGGGGAAGTTTCTAGGACACATCATTTCTAAGGAAGGCATATCCAGAGATCCTAATAGAGTTCAAGTCATTCTTACGATCCAGCCTCTAGCCAGCAAGAAATAAATATAGTATTATTTTGGAAAGATTAACTTTATGTGGAAATTCTTTACTAGCTTTGTTGAAATCATCATACCATTGAATGCTATACTGAAACAAGATGCCAAGATTGAGTGGACACTTAAAGAAAAAGGATCCTTTTCAAAAATCAAACAAGAAATTGCTAATGCTCATGTATTGGTAAGACCATATTATACTCTATAGTTTTTCATTTACTCCTTTGCTTCAGAACACACATGCACAACCATGTTAACTCAGAAAAAGGGGCTTGTCAATGAACATCCGATTGCTTTCATGAGTACCCCATTAAAGGATGTTGAACTTTGATATCCAAATATGGAGAAACAAGCTTATGCATTAGTGAAGGCTATCAAAAAGTTTTGTCATTACATCTTGAGAAGTAAAGTGATAGCTATAGTCCCTGATGCTACTGTCAAGACCTTGTTAATGGAACATGAGCTAGAAGAATGAAGAGGGAAATGGATAATAATATTTTAAGAATTTAATTTACAAATACAACCTATGAAGTTGGTGAGAGGACAGGCCCTCACTAAACCCATGGCAGAAGTTGATCTGGGTTTAGTTTCTCAACAATATGTGTTGGAGGACATATCTCAAGATGATTCGTACAGTGACATTTTGTTCTATTTACTCAACCAACGATGCCCAAGTCACTTGAATTTAGTCCAAAGAAGAGATTTAAGGTTGAAGAGAAGTGGTTTTGTTGTCAAGGGATCAGTTTTGTACAAAATGAACCATGAAGAGATCTATTTGAGATGCCTTGACAAAATAGAAGTAGCACAAGTTTTGGTCAGTTTGCATGAAAATTTTGGAATAGGCCATGGTTCTGGTCAGTCAACTGCGAATCAGATTCTCTAAGCTAGATATTATTGGCCTACATTTTGTAAGGATGCTCATGTGCATGTATAGAACTATCATGTCTACCAAATAGCTACCTCTAGGGAAAGGAATGCAACAATGCCTCTATAGCCAGTGATGGAGGTACACCCCTTCGCCCAATAGGGGCTTGACTTTATTGGTATGATCAACCTACCTTCCTCTGTGGGCCACAGGTATATTCTAACTGCAACTAATTATTGCACTAGATGGTTAGAATCTCAAGTGTGTAAGCAATGCACAATAGTGGTAGTGATTAAATTCATTGAAGAACATATTATTACAAGGTTTGGTTGTCCTTTTTTCCCTTGTCTATGATAATGGCCCTGTATTTTTATCTCTACACTTTTTAAACTGGGCATTTGATTATGGAATTGTGCTAAAGTTCTTGTCTAATTATTACCCTTAGGGTAATGATGTTGCTGAATCCACCAACAAAAAATTGCTTGATAAGAACCCTAGGGAATGGCACACCCAAATTAGGTTTGCTTTGTGGGTAGACAAAATAAGAAACAAGGTTGCTCTAGGTACTTCACCTTATCATTTGGTCTATGGACTAGAACCCAAGTTCCCTATTAACTTGAGGATATCTATCTTGCAATTTATGCATGATTACCTGAAGCCCAATGACTAGACTTCAACACGCCTGACTCAACTACTACATTTGGAAGAAAAATGAGATGTTGCAATTGAAAAATTTGCCAAACATAAGGGCATAGTGAAATGATGGTTTGATAAGAGAGCCAAAGTGAAATCCTTTCATATCTCAAATTTGGTACTATATTAGGATAAAGCCCATGAAAAGAAAGGAAAACATGGAAAATTTGATAAACTTTGGTTAGGGCCTTATCAGATAGCTAAAATTTTTAGAGATAACACTTATCACTTGAAAAACCTTACTGGTGAAGAGCACCCACTGCCTAAAGCATTATTTCCAATCTTAGAAGGTGTTTGTGCCTTCTGTTTGTGTACATAGTTGTCCTTTGTTGTTCTTTTCTTTCGATTGTTTTGTGTTTTGGTTAAATTAGTTTTTTCTTTAGTGTTAGTTGTTGCTTACTTTCATTTCTATTTACTACTTTCCTTTTGGTTTTGTTGGGGTCTTCTATTTTTGAACAAGGTGGCAGCTACAATGTACTCCAAAAGGGTTCTCTCTAGGTCAAATAGCACATGTATTTCTTTGAAAACCTTACTTGTGAACTTAAGGCCTTATTGTGGGATCCATTGTTAATATTGGATGGCATGGTGCTTGCTCATGGGAAAGGAGTCATTGGTTTGGTTAACTTGAAGTATCTTGGAATCTCATATCTTTTCACATTTTAATAATCCTAAAGCTTCTAAGAGAGTCTTGGTGATCTTGGGTTAAGTGAAAAATCTTATGGTCTCACCTTTGCTGCCACTATGATTCCCAACCCAGTGAAGTTGAACTAATATATGTAGCCCATGTGATATTTATCATGTGCTATAAGGGTATGTGGTATTTTATAACACTCATATCATAAGCTATGTTAATTGAATCATTAGTAAGCATTTTATCCAAAAGAGGTACTTTTTAGTATCCCCATAAATCATTCAATTAGCTAGAGGATTCAAGCATCTCTATCAAGGCTATAGACGCCTAGCTGATAGTAGAGAAATGCTTGAGTGGAATCACAAAGACAACATCTTCAAGGCTATAGATACTTGACTGGTACTGAGGCAATGTCCAGATAGTTCATGAGGTGAGAATCATTCATGTAGCTTAATGTAAGTGAATCTAGATGATCTTAGTTTCCTAAGGATGGGAATGAACGCATCTGCACACACTTAGATTTTCATAATGTGGATAGCTGCACTAAGTTAGTGGTCTCTGATTCTTTGATCCTATGTCATGTTCATTTGGTTTAATAAGTGGCAAACATAGAGACTCTAGGTTTGTAACTATCATTTATCTTAGACATACTTGGGAGGATTTCCCCGGTAGAGTCGTTATTTGTTGTTCCTTGCACACACCCCCATTTTGCTAAATGGAGACCCCCTTTCATTTTTTCTATTTTGGCTTGGTCTCAAATTTTTGACCTCCTTGCTTGTGAGAGAGTGAAATCTTGGTCAATTGGATAATTTGCTTTCCATTTTGGGATTTTAGTACATTTGAAATTCCTTTGAGGTTTTTGATGATTGAATCGAAGATTCTTGATTGTTTTGAACCCAAGAACTAGCCCCTTGTGTTCGTTTGTGCTAAAAATGCTCTTAACTAGACTTTACACTAAAATCCTATGTCACTGGATAAAGTGCTAAAAACACATTGCACAGGATATGTGCTAAAAACAGTGGTCACTGATCATATACAGTACCCACCAAAGGTTCCACCAACCTACAACTTGGTGCGGCTTAATGGTAAAGTGGGTTTTCTCTACCTCACTGGACATTGCGTTGATTTCCCTTGTCATAGGTTATATCCTGTGAGGTTCAATTTGCTCACATATCTTGTCCAGTGACATTTCCCCACCCTTTTCACGTTGAATGTGTGACACTCTGTCAAACTGATAGTGCCATTAATGGCTTTATCAGAGCACATAAAATGTTGAATTCAATCGTTATTTCCTCATTTGCATCCAAATTTCCTTATAAATGTGAGGTTTGTGAACCAAGAAGTTTTCCAAGTATTTTATTTATGTGATTCACAACTCCCCGCGATGATTTAGGAGAGTCTATAGAGTCAGCTAGCAAGTTAACCAGATGTTTCATTTTTCACCAGGTCAGCCTTCGTTACACTCTCCTTTAACTTTTGATGGAATCCTTATTTCAACTCAAATTGTTAAATTTGTTTTTCAATTTCCTTTCAACATGGATTCCCCTTGATGTAAGAAAATCACTCTTCACTTATTATTTTCATTTTACTTGATTTCAATTAGGGTTTTCTTGTTTAAGGCTCTGTCTAGGGGTTGCAATTCATCGTTTGGGATGGTAAATTAATTTTGTTGCATATTTTGATGATAGGATTATTGAGAATATTTTATTTTCTAGTGCGGAAGTTTCAAATTTGGTAGTTTCTAGACTAGGGCACAATATTCCTTGAAAAGCTAAAGAATTAAATGTGTCCTAGACGTGAATTTAGTCGTAGCATGACTTTTGACCTTCAGGGGATATATCCTTTGGACCTTAAAAATGTCGCTAATCTTAGAATATTGAACTTAACACTTATAAAAATCTAAGCTTATGGTGTTTTATGTTAAAATCCCTCTTCACCAAACATGTCTGATGAACCCTCATTTCTCCACATCATATAGTCAATCGCACTTATTTAGTTTTATCTTAGAGCCTTAGGAACTGGGATTTGCACTAGTTTCTCACTGCATTGGATATATCTAGTGACTCTCAAATTCCCTGCTATTCATTGACCCAATTTCTACCCACTCACGAAGTTCCTAAGTAGAATCCCTCAGTGCTAAAAATTGATTGCATCAGATACATCCTTTGACCTACGATTTCCTTGTTATCTGATAGCATAGGTTTCTTCCACAAATGCTTAATATTACACCTTGCACCTATGAACTAGGCATTGCGCTGAAATATCACATGATGGATATATCCTATGAAGGGCAATTCCTTCGATTGTCCTATGAGGGCCTAAAATCCCACATATCCAGTGAACTCCAAAATCCCTGCTTTACCCTGTAGGGTTTAAAAGACCTTCTTTAGAGGCAAGTTGATTAATTGAACCAAGTTTTCACCTTGCATTAGACTTTTGTATCATGTTGTTTATTTCATCTAACATGTCTAGTATGGATTTAAGGCATTTTTAGGCAATGCATAGACATATCTTGTCAAATGGAAAAACCCCTTTTTGTCTTAAACACTTTAGTTTAGGGCCCAAATGGAACCTAATGATTACAAACAATTAGGAGCATGGTCTCTCAAAGGCTTTTATACTTATCATCACTGTAGACATAGGTTTAATTGTATGAACTAGTTTTTGGTGAGATATTTAGTACGGTTTTGTCCTGCAGGGTAAATGTCTACTAGGGTAGTCAACATGAAGTATGAATTCAAGGGAATTCCTCTAATAACCAAGATTACCTTAGCTTGGAATAATATAGGAGATATAGACCTAGGTCATATTGACTTAGATTACTTCAAACTCTGGATCTTTGGTGATAATCCAACCAAAAGGGCCAAAAAGATATAATTCAATGGAATAGCGCAAGCTGCAGCCTTCCCTACTTCAGTGCAATATCTAGAGTTGATCATTGCTTGCAGAGAGATATCATCCTAAGACCAGATTAGCATGGTAGCCCAAGATGGTAGGGTAGTGACTAGCTTCACTAAGGAATCTCTTGCCAAAGCATTTGATATTCCACCTACTCCCACTTTGACATTAGTTACCAAGGCTCACAATCAAAATATGTATGACCAAGGGCTAGACGTCTATAGTAGGCTCATCAATGAAATGTGGATGAAGAAGAAGAGGTCAACTATGTCCAAGCTCTCTCAAGTGTTGTATAGATGTGATTTCAAAGATGAAGTGGGTGACTTAGTCACCCTACTGAGTAGAATTATGGGGTTGCCCTCTACATCTACTTGTGAGGGATGGATGTTTCAGTATATTGAGGAGATCTTCAAAGAAGAGACAAAGTTTCACTAGGCTCACATCCTATGTGATAACATTAATGATGTCTTCCTTGCATTGAATCAAGTTATGATCTTCTGTTGGACATGATATGTTGTGTACATGTTGGCAAGGAATTTTGTTTATCCTGGATTATCCCAACATGGAGCAGTAGGGAATGTTCATGGAAAGGTGAAAGTATATGAATGGTATCCCCAAGTAAAACTCTCACAGTCTCTAGTGCACTATAAGAGAGTCAATGATGCATTTACAATGCATATAACCAGGATGATGCAGGGAGATATGTATAGAAGACTATGTTTGGAGGCTATCAATGTTGTACAAACCTATGGCATGTGGTACATACAATTTCCTAAGTTTTCCTACATTAGAGTTTAGGGGTTTAATAGAGTCCCTTATAAACTTCCAAAATATCCTATAGACAAGGTTATAGTCCAAGAATTGACTAGACAATTGTGCACATGTCATGGATAGTTGAAGCACTTGCATAGAGACTCCATCAAGCTTCCCATCATTTTGGGTAGAGGTCTCTTTTTTTAAATTACTATAGGTGCTATGAGTATTCTAACACTGAGCTCCAGCTGTTGCTTTTGAATTTCTATAAGGATAGAGCACAGTTTGATCCATTTGGCACAATTGAGAAACATGTCAGTAGAAAGATTTTTTACAAAGAACTTTTGGAGGATTTTTGGGCTAATTGCCCAACTAAACATGAAATCGTCTAGAGAAAGTGCTCCTAGTTGTCCCTAAAGTATATCATCGTGTTTCATATCACCCCAGTACCTAACCAATTGACTGATAATAGGGATGTGATTCAACAAGAAGAGTGTAGAGAAATATTTTGACAGTCTATTCTTCCTCCAAACTAGACTGAGGTAGATGAGAGCTCTTTAGATGAAATTATGAAGCCTCCAATCAGATACAAGAGAATATGGGTGTGGAATCAAATAGCTCAACTGACTACAGTAGGGGTTGCCCTTTTCTACACTCAGCACCTTGAAGAGAGAGAAAGTGATGATGAACAGGATGAGCCCATTGAAGCTAAGGAAGAGCTAGAACTTGGGGCATTAGGAGAGGTAGTCAGGGTAGTTGATGTTGATAGTGAGGATATAGAAGATGGCATACCTATTGTAGAGAAAAAATGTAAGGGAAAAATAAATAAGGAGCCTAAGAAGAAGCAAATGAGAGGCAATATTTCTCCCCAATAGACTAGAACTTCCAAGAGGAGAAGGCGAAGGATCAAAGGTTAAAAAGGAAAAGATAAAAAAGAAGGCACCCACATTGAATATTGTGTCTGACTCTTCTATTGCTTCCATTTCTCCTATAGCAGCACCTCTCCCTTCTACTACCCTTCTTGCTGCATTAACTACACCTATTTTCATTTCATCCTCTTCCCATGCTATTCTTGGCATATCAACTCTAGTTTCTTGAAGTGTTCTTGTCACCTCTTCCTCCTTTCTTGTACCCTCTATTCTACTCTTTTCTTCCCAACCATGCTCTCCTTCACTTCCATCCATTGGTTCTTCAACTTCCTCATCTTCCCTACCTTCCATTTCCATCTCATCCATCAATCTCCCCATCTCTTCATCCTCTTCATCTCATTTCCCCATTTTCTTTTCCATTTCCTCTATCTCATCGACTCCACCTTCCATTATATCTTTTCCTCCCATTTCCACTATCTTTTCACCACTGTCCTTCTCCTTATGACCCCTCAACCTTGCCAATCCTATCATTGTTTCCTCCATTCTTCCTTCTCCCTCCATCCCTCCTTAGAATTTGCATCATTTGCAAACCTATCATGACTGCAATTGCGTAGTTTTGTCATTGATTCTTTAATGTCTATCAATAATTTCTTGACTCGGTCAATCTAGAACAACAAGGATGTTCCTAGGCCTCCCTGTACACAAGTGCCACTAATAGAAGGTACTAAAAAAGTATGTGCAGAAATGAAAATATCACTAAAGAGGAGGTTATAATTGAAGATGCACCAGATAATCCTCCTACAGATATGAGCACAGTGGAGATAGTAGACTTGGATGACAGTCCTGTTAGGGACAATGCTAATGACAATGTGCTAAATGCTACTATGCAAGACACTGCACAACACTTACAGTAGTTGGATCAGCCTAATTAACCTTCAAAGCCAGATGTCGTGGTTACAAGGAATGAAGATGGTGTAGATAAAGACACAGGTTCTAGGTGACAGCCACATTGGCTCTCTTAGTCATTCTTCAACAACTCCATCTTGGCTACAATAAAGGATTGATAATAAGCCTCCCTAAGTTGAGATAGTTGAACTAAATTTGGATAACTTTTTGGCCAGAATAGAAAAACCTAAGAAGAAAAAGAAAGAAAATGTCCAATCAAGAATTTTTAAGGATGCTTCTAGTTCTTGAGTGGCATAGGTTGTTGTGCCTCATATGCAAGAAAATAAGGAGGATGTCCATCTGTAAGATTATACAATGTCAACAATAAACCTTGGGCCTGCCTCCAGAACTCAAGAAATTGACGAGTTCAAAGATTATGTATCTAACATTTTGAACAGGCTAGATAAAGATGAGTTGAGAAAGAAGCAACTCAAGGAGCGGAATGAAGAATTGAGAGCTTGTATCACATATTTAATAAAGCCCATGCATACAGAGGATTGGACAACTATAGCCCCTTCCATTCTTTTTAAGGAAGAGCTAGCAAAATTTGATGGCATAAGACTAATTGCCTCATTGACCAAAGTATGGGCAAGGGGAATTTTCCTAGATGGCTGCAAAGTGATAGAAGAAGTCACTGAAGTACATAAAGATTTTTGTACCCTCAAATATGAATGGGAAGAAGTGATAGAAGATTGTAATAATTATAATGACTATTATTCTCATATTCACCTGAGGGTCCTCACGATGAGTAAGCTATCAGAAGAAGTTCTTGTGGAAGAGAAATTTGTTTCAAAGGATAAATTAAATATTCTTGAGCATTGGCTAGAGATGATAAAGCTCATAATAAAGTTTTTTGATACAACAAGAAAAAAATCAAAAACTACTAAAACTCATCAAATGGAGGTAATATACAGTTTCAATGATCTCCTCAAGGCTTCAACTAAGTTATATCTAGATGATACAACTCTAGTAGATGTTGAAGAGTCCAAAAAGCAACTTGAAAATGTGGTACAGGGAAATTCTTTTTCATTTTCTACTGTAGACTTGGACAGAGCCAGTGACTTGAGGGCTCTCTTCAAAGAATTTAAGAACATAAAGTCCAAATTGGCAGTGTACCACAAATTTTCTCAATCAATTGACACTATAAAATTCATAATCAATTTTGTCAAGGACCCAAAACTAGCAGAAATAAATCTAGCCTTGGAGGCTTTCATGTCCTATAGAAAGAGGGAGGCAGAGAAGAATAAAGTGATTGTAGATGATGATAGTCAACAAAAGGATAACTCGGGATCCTCTTAAATAAAATACCAAATTGATCTCAACTGCCACCTCCCCCATAAAAAGTGCCACATGTCTCTTTCTATTGATTTATTCATTGTAAAAGGGTTTTGTCTTTATAGACAACCCAAAAAGTGACTATTTTGACTTATTCTTATGTACTGAAAAGTTGTATTTTTGTCTTTTCCTAAAGGACAAATTTAATTCTAGGATTGTAACAACCCACCGTCCAATATTAAATATTGTTAAACCTAGGGCATTGGTGTTGGTTTAATCTCCATTGTTCCTTCAAATACTCGTTATGCCTACCCATCTATAAAAAGGTCGTCATTTTCTCTCTTTGTAGGGTTGAACAAATGAATTGTTGAGGCTATACCAAAATATTAATCTAATAAAAAATAGGTTTCCAAGTGTTGCTTGAAATTGTGTTACTATGTTATCTTATTTTGGATTTCATGGTTCATTTGAATTTGGATTTAGACAAAATACAATTGCAATAGTGAATGAATGTTTGGATATATGATGCATGCCCTAGTTCATACAATTTGTTCTTGATGATTGTAAGTAACTTTGCATGGTTAGTCTAAACCCTATTAAATAAAATTAGTTTGATCGTATAACAGTAATAAATCTGCACCAGTAATTAAGTATTTAATGAATGTTTGTGATTTGAAAATCTTACACGACCATTGAAGATTGCATCATTTTTGTGGCATTGTGGTTATAACCTGGCTAAGTAGAAAATGGTTTTATTAAGGTTATTTGTCTATCTACAACATTTAGACAATCTATGATTTTTCCTTAGGCTTTGCATTCATCTCCTTTACCCTTTACTCCTTTGCATTTTCTTTACATAAGATTGTTAGACATAGGGTTTTAAGTAGCACCATGTTGCTCATTTGCTAGAGAATTTCAAACTTCACGGTCTACATTATCCTAGGGTTTAAAAACACTAATTTGCTATCATACTCCATAAACCCTACATTGCATGTAAGTCCCATTGGTTGGAATAGCAAAGTGCATATCCATTGAGTTATCCTTCAAGTCAAGACATAACATTATATGTTGGCAAGAGACACTGCTAGGATTTATAAGTGTTGTCATTGATGGCAACAAAGTATATCATGCATATCCGCAGTACATAAATTACTCATACTAGAAGTCAGATTGAAGATAAGTTGGTCTAGCTGTCAAAGAATAGAGCATATGATAAGGTCTAATAGTTGGGTCCATAACTCTCTGATGGTGAAACCCAGCATGTTAGAGATTTGGATGAGTAATAAGGAGTATCTAAACTACTGTACTCCAGAGATTTAGCCTTCAGTGGCAAAGCATGTGAAAGATATGAGCATCTGAGTATTGGACAGTGTAGACAGAGGAAGAACTGACCAACAAGGTATCAGACCTCAATCCAAATACCTTTATGCCTAAGTTTTTGGTATGCATCATAATTCAAGCATGGATTCAGTTGATAGAATAGTAACTTGCAAATATCTTAAGTGTTCTTATTGCTGACTAGAAAGTTGTTGGAAATCGTTGATGCAATTATATATACTTGATGGATTCAAGCTTGTGGTGTGGATGTATGAAATGAAGTGCAAAGAATAGTAGAGATAAGTGTGAAATCTTCAATCAAAGTTTGGAATGTGACAAAATAGCAATAGTAAGCAAAGGAAGGATGAAATGTGCTAGATCGGTATACTATGCCTAACTGAAACTAAATTCTTGCATATATAGATGCTATTCATCAATTTAAACACTTGGTTATCTTATGTAAGTTCTATAGATAGTGAGTATCTTATAGGCAGTGAGCCTCTTGTGAGTAGTGTGCTCAATAAGTGAGCCTTAACTGGCGAGTGCCATTTTGTACTCCTTTATTCTTTTAATAGAGAATACAATTTTGGGTTAGTCACCCCGTGGTTTTTCCCTTAACAGGGTTTCCACATAAAAATCCTTGTGTTAGGTGTGTTAATTTCATTTTAGTTCTTATGGTTGCTTATGCTTTCATGTTTTGATATATCACTGAATATTGAGATAAGTAAAGAAAGTAAAAGTAAGAAAACTTTTGACATAATTGATTCACCCCCCCTCTCAGTTATCTGGCTTGTTTCCAACATTATAGACCTTGGGTAGTCTTATTCTAGGTTCGCTAGGATACCTTTCAAGAGAGGTGAGGTGCTTAATATCTTACCTATGTTGTGTGCTAAAACACCCATAAAAAAATCACCCCTAAAGTTTCCCAACATGAGGAATAATGACATAGAGAACCTTTGGTTTTCACATCTAAATTTAAATTTCCTAGCGATCATTTCTAAGGACAAAGAAGTTTACCTAGACAAATCAGATTCATTTTGAATTTGTAGCTCTCCATTTTTATTTTTAATTTGTAGCCCTCTAATTGACTAGATTTTGGATGTCATTCCAATTTCCTTTCTCCCAGATATGACACTTTTCTAATATGTTTCTTTGCCCTCTTTACGGTTGTGTTTCTTTATCACCAGTGACTGGGTTTGTACTTGATTGAGCCACTTTCCATTTGGTTGTTGAGACCCTTGTTGGCCATCCTCGGCCCTACACATTGTAATTTTTTGGCTTCTTCTGATTTTAATACTATTAATATGGGTGCTTTGCATGTTTTTTTTTAAGGTAGTAATAAAATTTGTAGGAAATTGAATGTAGTTTAAGGGCTACAACTTTCTTTTTTTAATTTTAAAATTAGTTTGGTGAAAATTGGATATTTCAATGGGAGACTACTATTTTTTTGAAAAATGTAAAAAGTGGGTGTCATTCTATCTAATCTAAGTATCAACAAAAGAAAATAATTTTCCTCTACGATTTAGATTTAAGTAAAGGACATATTTGATGCATATTTTTAAAATTATTTGTGAATTTATTACTCTAATTTTTTTAAAATATAAAAAAATAATTTTTTGGCCAATCTAACTTGGTCAAAAAATATGAAATTCAAAACTTTTTTCAAACTATAGCCATTAAATCCTAGAATGTGACACATCTTTTGGATTTAAAAAAGATAAATAATTTGAATGTTATGAATGCTTTCTAATATGTATATCTATGAAGAAACCAAATATAGTGTATTTATAATATTAATAGTACTTACCTATTAAAATTACAATGAGGCATGTATTGTAATTTAAGAATTTGATAGTTTCCTCTACAAACCCTTTTTGTTGTATTAAATTTAGTTAGAAAAAAAACTATCAACTTCAAGGATGAAGTCATGGAAAATTTTAGGATAACACTAACTGTGTGGTTTTGCAAGTTTGTTAAACAAGTTTTAGGACTCCCACTTGCTCAAACCTAAGGTAATCCCAAGGCATTTTTGGAGGGAATCCATATTTGAGAAAGAAATGTTAACACTTTATACATACAAATCTAAATATAAGTCTAAATGTTAGCATGTTTTCATCCAACAAGTTTTTTTACCATTTCAATTGTTTGGTCCATCATGATCTCACACTCACCATTGGTTAATTTATTTTTTTGTGAGAATTTACGTAATTAGCCTACATTGAAAATAGGGAAAGGTATTTTCCTTTATATTTTGGTGATCTTATTTGATCCTACACCACCCTTAGGTTTCACTTTAGTGTTTATCCTTCTTTTATAGTTTTTTGGATTTATAATTCTCTTATTGCTACATCTTACTTTCAGATCTAATTATAGTTTGATTTCCATTAGTAGGTCATATCTTTCCTCAACCTACCCACCTTGTAATTTACCTCTAGAGTTTTATGTTTAGATTTAATTTTTTTGATGGTTTACTTTTATCATAGAATTTATTAGGATTTGGATCTACTTTTATTTTCTTATCATTGGTCTAGCCATATTAGGGTTTATACCTAAATTACTTCATCCCTACCTATACATTTTAGTTGTGTTCCATTGAAACATCATTTTATCACATATTCTATAGTAGATTGTTCCTAGTCCTTTTACATGAATACCTTATAGATTTTGAGGTCTTCTCACACCTTTTTTCTTCTAGTCCCCTCATCCTTGATGATCCTATGATTTTTTATCCAATGAATGGGGATGTATCTTTTGTCAAAGACTTATTTCATCATGTTTATGAATGTTATTCCATCATAGAGTTTATTATTCTTTATCCATCTATTTTAGACATACATAATTAACTTATCCATGAGTCTTATATTGGTCATTTTCATTATGTGGCTTGTGATATTGATGAGCACATATCTAGTGCAGATTTACCATAGGTTAATATTACACCAAGTGTGATGGTCATTAATGAGGATGTAGACATAATTCACCTCCTCATGGCATTGTTCTATCTTAATATGATATTCCTTCTACTATATATCCATAGAGAAATGTTCTTTTCATATGCCACCTTCATTAATACATGATGATATGTTTCCTAATAATCTTTCTCTTACACTTCATGTGAACTTGATCACTATTCATGATAGATTCTAATAGATACCTTACATGATGATGGCATACATATTGATGATATTGTGTTAGTCTTTCATGTAGGAACTATTCATGGTTCATTTCCCTTTCCCACATTACATAATGATATTATGATCCTTAGGTAGGAGTGTCCTAACACTACTTCTTGCATTGGCATTTTTGTCTCTTGTGATTATGTTGCCCTATACTGATAAACTAATCTAGGAAATTCTATCTAGTGGTTAAAATTGAATAAATCACCACAATTTACTTGTTCCACTATATTGTAGTCTTGGCCCTCTATATTATTTCCCAATCTCTTTCTCTTTTTCAAGTCCTTTATCACATGATGATCTTGTTCAATGTTTAAGTTCTCTACAATCGCACATTTTTTTATGATATTACTTCCCATGCCTTGTGTCTTTTCATGTGTTTCAAATTTTTGGACCCAAGATTTTTATTTATCATAAGTTAGAGGGGGCCTTTCATCCATGATCTCAAGTTGGTTCACATCCAAGATTCTTAACTTCCTAAAAACCTAAGATTACTTCTAATTTAGATTTACTTCTTGGTCTTGTGTCCACTATGGATGAAATCATGTTTCTTTGAAGTATAATAGAACCAAGTGTATTATGTGTCTATGTTTAGTAAAATCCTCACATCTAACAAAGTAATAGATTTTCAGTCTAAAGGCCTCAACAACTCATAAATCTAAAGCTATTATGAAGTAGATTTCACCAATGATCTCAAGTTTAAAATGGTTAGTGGTTTGAAGTTTGAGGGGCCAAAAAGTAACATATATGAGATATTTATATGGTAGAATTAAGGGGTCTTTTGTTTCTTTCATTCCATTAGTATGTGCTTTGTATTTTTTGTAAACCTAGAATATTTTTAGTTCCTGCCAATGGAACTATTGCTCTAAGTAATTTTTTAATGGGTGATTAATTCTTGTACTTTCAACGAATCTTTATTTGGTTTTAGTCTTAATAAAATTTTAGGGAAATATTTTAGTTGTGAACTTGCACACCTTTTACTTTAGATACTGGCAAAGTGGTCCATTTCACTCTACCATTAGACTACCTTTCTGCATATAGATGTTCTCATGACTCCTAACTCAAGAGAAGGCATGATAGATGAGATCCTTGCTATATTTATTTATCTTCTAGGCACAATCAACAAACAATGTATATAAGTAACCTAGTTTTCTTGACACATAACTGAAAACCCTTCTTTAATTTTGCAAAAAAATAAATAGTATTATGGCATGTAACATACCAAGTGGCCCATAATGTTTTCTATGGGTTACCTAGTAAAAGATAGACAATATTTCAAAAGTCATCTGTAGATGGTAAGTCTAAGAAACCTACACTATATGGTAATTTGTAGTCACTACAATCTACAAAAAGATTAATGAGAATAAGGCCCTAAATTATCTTAACATTATGTACCTTCTGAATGTTGTTTATTTTGTTATGTAAAAGATTTGAAATATGTAAATAGTGTTTCCTGAGGCCACATAGGAGTACAGTCTTCTTTCATAAAATAGATTGAGTATGAAATAGTACAACAAATTATTCATCTAAATTGGAGATCTTGGTGGGTTTTCATTGCATTCATGATGATTTTTCCCTTCTTTGAAACAAATTCCATGAAAAAAAGCATTGTGTGATAGGTTATCAATAAACCTTGTACTTTAGTAGAATAAATTCTTATAAAATAGGGGATTTCTAAAGGTTATTTGCAAAAGGGTGATGACAAGTATTTCCTAGTAGGCAACCTATTTTAACTACATGAAATTAGAATGTTGAACTAAACATAAAAGTTTAAATATGGAAAAGAAATCTTCAACTAAATAGAAAAGTTTAACTATGAAATAGAAATAATGAACTTAATGGAAAAGATTAACCATGGAATAAAAAGTTGATTATCCTAAACAATAAATCCTAACTACTGAATTAATGAAATAAAAATAATTCAACCCAAGAATTTAACTTCTAGATAATGACTAAACAATTAAGAGAATAATTATGTCTTTTCAAATTTTCTTCACAAGATAATTAACCACTGAAATTTCACACAATAATATTTGAGAAAATTGCTTAAAATGTTTAATAGTAAGCATAGTCAATAATAGTAGAAAACATACACACAAACATATGTTATAAAAATAGAAATAACATCACATATAAAATAATCCAAAAGATAATTAGCTACATCTACAGTTCCATTTCCTTTAATGAGTGAGCTCTATAGGGGCAAAAGGACTACCCTTAACTCAACATTCTAAACTTAAACAAAATAAAAGAACATGACATCAAATTCATGCACAATAGAAGTTCTTCAAAGTATTTGGTGCTTTTGTTTTAATTTATATGTTCTAGTTCAACTTTTTGTGGCTTTTTCCTTAGGTTGTATACTTTATGTTGTGCATTTTGCACAAATTTTTGAAACTTTTAATTACAATTTAAGATATCTTAGGAAAGCCTTGGTTTTAGGGTTTCAAAGAAACTACCCTATAAAGTCCATAGAGATTTTCATGAGCTTCTCATGGAGGATCGGCCATAGTAAAGGCCATCAGTCACATTTAAGGTCTCAGCTCTCAGATCAATAGATGGCACTTGTTAAATGGTAACACTCAGTCCCTCAAGCCACTCACATTGTCAAAAAAATAAAGGACAAAAAAATGCAATAAGTAGTTCGCATACATGATGAGAATGACTCCAGAGAAAAGATCAAGAGAAATGTAGAGTCCAACACATGTCAACTGCAAACAAAAGAGAGCAGCTTAGAGATTGAAGCGTAGGCTACCAGATGGAGGCACCCGAAGCATTGCAAATGGATAAAAGAAACATCTAGAATCAAACACGTGGCTCAAGAATTACAAAGAGCAGTAATGAAAAGAAACTTAAAATTGATGCGTAGAGTGCCACGTGTAGGCTGCGGGAGAAACAAAAAGAAACTTAAAATTGATGCAGAGTGCAACACGTGGAGTAGCCCGACACAGATATAAATAATTTTTTTCATTTCATTGATAAATGTGTCATGTTAAGCCACGAGAGTCTTAAAAGAAGTTGTGTCTTTGTTAAATATTAAGTCCCTCATAATGCAAATGGTGGGACCTGAAGCAAAGAAAGTTTCATTAAAACAAATATTTTTTGCCTCACCATTTTTACCTCATGGTGGAAATAAATGTTGCCCTAAAATTAATAAAGCCATGCTTTATTTCTTTTAAGGCAAGCTACATGAAATAAACAAAGTAGTGCGGAAAGCTACATGTCAGATGCAGAAAGCAAAAGAGAGCAGCTTAAGAAATTGAGCGAATGGAGCCACATGGGTGAAGCGGTGAAAAGAAAGTCAAGCTTGATGTGGAGGAGGCCACGTGGTTAAGCCCAAGGAAAGGAGAATTAAATGTTTCAATTAATTACATATGATTCATGGGAGTGCTAAAAGGTTGTGTGTTTTATTAATATTGTGTCTCTTATAATATAATGGTGGGTCCCAGCTAATAAAGCTATGGCTTTATAAGACTCATAAAGTTTATTTTAAATAGCTTCCTTCTCACAAGAGATATAAGTGATATGAAACCCTAAAATATGAGTTGCCACTTTCATTTTATTTCATAGGAAGCGGTGGCAGCAAGTGATTTTATTCATCCCATAGATATATTTTTCAGCCATGGGCAAAATAAAAACAATAGTTTAGTTATTAATACAGTTGTATTTTGCTAGATTTTGTGCTAGATTTTACAGAATTTTAGTTGCAAAGATTGCTGGAGGCTGTTGAGATTGTGTTGAGTCTTTTAGGCTTTAAATGGGCAGATCTGAGGCATAGTTGACGGGATATATATACACTCTTAGTTCTACATAGTTCCATAGATTAGATTTTAGAGTAGATAGTAGCAGAGATTTTCTTTTACCTTAGCAATAGGTGCTTTTCACATGAGATGTAAAATTTTACTTTGTGCAGCCATTTTTGCCTCTGTAACCTGTTACTGTCAAATAAATGAGAATGCTATTATGTGCATATCTAGATGTCTCTGTTTCTTGTTTCTCTAAGTTTTCTATTTCTCTGCCTCTATTAAGCATGTTTCTTAAACTTGTTTTAACCATGCATTGATGCTCTTTTAATTCCAGTCAAATCCTTCAAAGTTTAAACACTATGCAACTAATTGTTTCAAATCTGGTGGATCACCTTAGGATTAGGCATTTGTTTTTTGCAAATATAGTTTCCTTTCTGACCTTTTTCTCAAAACCCCACTGAAAGAATGGAAGAGCTAGCTTTGCTAAAATCTAGAGGTTGTTTCTGAGAAGCATTCCTACATCTCAGAAACATCCCATGTTGCTGCTAGATTACACCCATAGATTTATGCATCAACAGTTTTTGGCACGCCTAGTGGGACTGGATTCTAAGACTTTGTTCTTCATTTTTAGTGAATCTTTGCCCTGTATTATGTGGTTTTGATGGAAAATCACAGAAATATCTACTCATAGGAGCATGAATCTTCCATCGGACGACTCTATTGGCGAATCTTTCTTAGATATTTGTTCTTGTAGATCATGGCAGCCCTTGGTATCTATGTGCATCTTAATATTCAAAGAGATCTACCTTTTGTAGCCTAGGATTCAAGTCCCCTTATCCTTCAGCAATAGGGTCAAGTTCCTAACACAGCCTGGAAGGCACTGCCTCACCTTCTTGGAGATGGCTCTATTTGTCCTACAGATCATATTCAAGATGTAGCCAATCTATGCTCTGTTCACAATATCACAACTGAGAATCATGCCCTCTTGTTGCTTTCATCTTCCCTCAAGGCAAAGCAAAAGAATGGTACAGAAGCTTGCAGCCTGGTTCAATCACTGGATGGGATCAGCTTGGTGGGCTCATCTATAACTAGTTCAGAGAAAGGACAGACGTTAGCACTCTTACCTAGAACCTCATCACCATCAAGAGGCATCCAATGGAGCCCATACATGATTTCAATTCAAGATTTGACAAGGTATGGAAAAAAAATTTATAGACATGAGGCCCCCTCCAGTCTTTGCTTTCTTGTATTATTTAAAGGCTTTAGACCCTAAGATCTCTATCATGATACAATCCCTAGGAGGTGAAACTCTTCCTCAATCATATGATCTTGCCATTAAGGCTGAAAGTAGCCACATATTGTCTGGTAAACTACCTCGCCTGCCCTTAAAACCATTGATACCTTATGTAAATACCTTATCTCAAGTTCTTTCTTGTAACCAGATGCATGCAAATTTTAGTCCATCCACCCTCCCTGCTGATTTTCCAAATCATGAGGAGATGAGTGCTATGAAAGAACTAATTAAAACCCTCTCCCATGAGATCAATGAGTTAAAAGGTCAAAACCTATACCATGTTGATCTATGTTTAATGCCTTAAAATTCTTATGAACAGTAGTATGAATATAGCTAGAGAATGCCCAATTGTCTTGAAAATTACCCTTTACAAACTTTTATAGCTGCAAATCAACCTATAGAATCCATTGACCAGATCTTATGTCACTTTGACATTCAAGAAGAATCAAGTATCAAGAATCAAATTACAAGAAATAAAGTAGCTCCTATGTGTCCTTCTGGTTACCAGCATCAAGTATAAGTGGCAAAGGGAGATCCAGAGTTACTGTCAAATCTTAAATCAGATTCAGAAGATGCTTATGAGGTGAGGTTTCTAGAAGCTGAAAATTACTGCAAGAAGGGATTTGAAGCTAAAAAGTACTGGGTCTATGGTTATGCTACCTCTGTATTCCATTTTGAGGAGGTTACAAATGACATTATACTAGATGAGTGTCTTTATTATTGTGATGAAGTTTCACACCTGCAGGAGGGAGGCACAAAGATGCATGAGCAACATTTTGGGCATGATGAGGATTTGTTCTCACTTTTGCAACAAGGCTATCAACTACTAAATGAGGAAGATCTTGGAATTGAGAAAGTACAAGGTTAATTTGTATGGCTTGTAGTAGATCATGGAGAAAATGTTGAAACAAAGGAAGATTCAGGAACTAATTTATTTACTATTTTTACAAATGGTTATTCTCTTCTTCTTGATGAAGTTTCACTTCTACCAGATGATGAGATTCAGAGAGACATTTGCCATAGTGTAGAACCACATATGACATCACAAACAGAGTTAGATTCTACACATTTCTTCTTGCATGAAGGGATCCCAATTAGTTTCAGGATTGTTCTGGATAGTTCTATCACTTGTTAGCTAGATCTTGATGCTATCATGGATCATCATTAGGATGAAGAGTCAACAAAAGAGGTCACCAATGAGTTTCTGGCAGTAGAATTTTTCAAATACAAATAGAGGAAAGAGTTTCAATGCTTTATTTTCCCTTCCCACCCTCCTCTAAAGAAAGAGCATCATGCAAATAAGCCTAACTGGTGTTTTGAAGCAAAGACTCTCCTGAGTGCAAAGAAGTAAAAAGGTACAAAATATTGTTATATTTCTTCATACAATTTGTCTAGTTCATTTTCAGCATGATGAGGATTCATACGAGAAGCATAATTAAATCTGGTAGCTACTTTGTTGTTTCGGTGAATAGACATGTTCCTGTATGTTTTAGTTGTAAGTAATTTGGCTTCAATGTTCAGAATAAGCTATAGTAGTAGTATTAGTTTTAGTTTTAGTTAGTTTTGTTTTCAATAAGTCTCAGCTGCAAAACAGAATGGAGGATCTATGGTCAGTCTCTAAGGTTCAGTCAGTTTCATTTGTGGGTGTTTTGCATATGAGCAGTGTGTCGGTTCAGTTTCATGTGCTTTTTGAGTGGTTTGCATTGGTTTGGTTGCATAAATGAAAATTCAGATCTGTTCAATTATAAATGTTTCAATTACAAAATATGACTCTATTGCCCAATGATAAGGCATTAGTCTACAAAACCAAAGGATCTAGGTTCAACTAAGTGAACAAGCTCACTCACCCAGCCCATCACCAAGAATTGTTGTGCATTTTACACAATTTTTTAAAACTTTTTATTACAATTTAAGATATCTCAAGAAAGCCTTGGTTTTAGGGTTTCAAAGGAACTGCCCTATAAAGTCCATAGAGATTTCCATGAGCTTCTCATGGAGGATCAGTCATGGTAAAGGCCATCAGTCACATTTAAGGTCTTGGCTCTCATGGTAAAGGCCATCAGTCACATTTAAGGTCTTGGTTCTCAGATCAATAGATGGAAACTGTTAAATGGTAATACTCAGTCCCTCAAGCCACTCACACTGTCACAAAAATAAAGGACAGAAAAATGTAATAAGAAGTTCGCATACATGATGAGAATAACTCCAGAGAAAAGTTCAAGAGAAATCGAGAGTCCAACACATGTCAACTGCAGAGAAAAGAGACCAGCTTAAAGATTGAAGCAGAGGTTGCCAGATGGAGGCACCTAAAGCATTACAAAGGGATAAAATAAACATCTAGAATCAAACACCATGGCTCAAGCATTATAAAGAGCAGCAATGAAAAGAAACTTAAAATCGATGCGGAGAGTGCCACGTGTAGGTTGCTGGAGAAACAAAAAGAAACTTAAAATTGATGTGGAGTGCACCACGTGGAGCAGCCTGACATAGATATAAATATTTTGTTTCATTTCATTGATAAATGTGTCATGTTATGCCACGGGAGTCTTAAAAGAAGTTGTCTTTGTTAAATATTACGTCCCTCATAATGCAAATGGTGGGACCCAAAGCAAAGGAAGTTTCATTAAAACAAATATTTTTTGGCTCACCATTTTTACCTCACGGTGGAAATAAATGTTTCCCTAAAATTAATAAAGCCATGCTTTATTCCTTTTAAGGCAAGCTACATGAAATAAACAAAGCATCAGGGAAAGCCACATGTTAGATGCATAAGGTAAAAGAGAGCAGCTTAAGAAATTGAGCGAATGGAGCCACATGGGTGAAGCAGTGAAAAGAAACGCAAGCTTGATGTGGAGGAGGCCACGTGACTATGCCCGAGCAAAGGAGAATTAAATGTTTCATTTAATTACATATGATTCATAGGAGTGTTAAAAGGTTGTGTCTTTTATTAATATTGTGTCTCTTCTAATATAATGGTGGGTCCTAGCTAATAAAGCTATGGCTTTATAAGACTCATAAGGTTTATTTTAAATAGCTTCCTTCTCACAGGAGAAATAAGTGATATGAAACCCTAAAATATGGGTTGTCACTTTCATTTTATTTCATAGGAAGCGGTGGCGGCAAGTGATTTTCTTCATGCCATAGAGATATTTTTTTAGCCATGGACAAAACAAAAATAGTAGTTTAGTTCTTAATATAGTTGCATTTTGCTAGATTTTATGCTAGATTTTGCAGAATTTTAGTTGTAAAGATTGCTGGAGGCCGTTGAGATTTTGTTGAGTCTTTCAGGCTTTAAATGGGTAGATCTGAGACACAATTGAGGGGATATACATACATTTTTAGTTCTACATAGTTCCATAGATCATATTTTAGAGCAGCCAGTAGTAGAGATTTTCTTTTGCCTTAGGAGTAGATGCTTTTCAAATGAGATGTAAAATCTTCCTTTGTGCAGCCATTTTTGCCTCTGTAACCAGTTACTGTCAAATAAATGAGAATGCTATTATGTGCATATCTAGATGTCTCTGTTTCTTGTTTCTCTAAGTTTTTTGTTTCTCTGCCTCTATTAAGCATGTTTCTTAAACTGGTTTTAACCATGCATTGATGCTCTTTTAATTCCAGTCAAATCCTTCAAAGTTTAAACACTATGCAACTAATTGTTTCAAATCTGGTAGATCACCTTAGGATTAGGCATTTGTTTTCTGCAAATATAGTTTTCTTTCTGACCTTTTTCTCAAAACTCCACTGAAAGAACAAAAGATCCAGCTTCCCTAAAATCTAGGGGTTGTTTCTGAGAAGCATTCCCACATCTTGGAAACTTCCCATGTTGCTGTTGGATTACACCCATAGATTTATGCATCATCACTTTACAAAATTAAATGTGAATTGTAATAAAATGTAATGTTATTTGTTTTAGCTAGGGTTTTAATTTGCAGATTAATTAGAATGACGCAAATAATCTATATGTGTTGAAAAAAGGATTTTTTGAGTTGCATTTGACATTTTAATTGAACCAAAAAATAAGATTCAATTCAAATTTATAAAATTATATGTTCCATTTATAGTGATCATATTTTTTTCTATTTCTAGGGCCCAAGTCATTGAAGGTCTTGTTCGGTATTACATCTTTGTACAAATAGATGTAAATAACCCTTTAACTATATTCTAGGGGATTGTTTTAAGTTTTTTATAGATTTTTTTTTGTTAGCTTGTAATTTAGAAGCTCTTGGCATCTGTCTTCTATGCTTATTACATATCTTAGTTTGTCTATTGTGTTTCATATTAATTTGTTATAGTAATCAAGATTACTTATGGATCCTATCATCATATCTTATAGGTCACCTGGCTATTTGGGCTTGCTATTTATCTTTCTTTCTAATTCACATAAACTAGTATGGTAGATCCTAAATACCAACCTAATTCTTCACCATCACTTAGTTCCTTCGTCGTTATTTTCATTAGATTATTGGGACATGGCTATCTTAGATGACCATATTAAAAACAAAATCTCTTTTTGGAATGATAAGCCCACATGAAACATTTTCAATTTTTGTTTTTAGGAGACTATTAGGATAAGAAGATGTTCAGATTTCAAGATGGACAACATAATATTGAGATTAAATTTAAACATGGTGAATCAGTTGTCTAGTTGTTGGGCTTCTGGTGTTGGTTAAAATTGTTTATCTCCTTGTTGTCCTACCTAATATTTTCTTAGGTTTATTCTTTATTTGTAGATATATTTGTCTTATGCATTGAAAGGAAAAACTCCATAAGCATCTAAATCTATCATTGGAAAAAGAAATTAGTTGAAAATACATGTAAAAAATGGTAGAAATATAAGTAAACAATAGTAGGACCATCTACGAATAAGATCCAACCATCCCAAGGTAAGGAGTTAGATTAAAAGCAATCATCCATTGAATAAGGGAGATTTCTTGATAATTAACTTTTCTCATTTTTTAATAGAATAATGCTCACTCACTTTCTACATCTAATTATGCAAGTTTTATCTCAAAATGCTAATATATTTCTTTTATCAGCAAATTTCCTAGAGTATGGTGGGTTTAAGGATTTTAGTTATCAAAACTTACCCTTAGTTGGGATTTCAAGAAGTTTTTAAAAAAATAAACAAAAATAAAAATTTTTAAAAATTAATCTTTTGAGTGGAGGGTTAAAATGCTTTTTTTTTAAAGGATAGGAAAAAACTATTTTCAATAGCTACACATAGAGAACATCTTTGTTTCCTTCGACATTGATCTAATATTTTTTTGATTTTATTTATGGAGGTGATTTCGATGATATAATAGAATTAGAAACGGAGGAAATTAAATTTTGATTACTGATGAATTCTAATTTAGTGATTGTTTCTATTTAAAATTGTAGGGATAACTTTCCATTCATGCTTGTCTTGACAAATACTATGATCTAAGTTCATATCAACTTGATAAATGATAGTGTAATGGTATTGTATACAACTTGACAAGTAGTCTATGTTGTTGTTAACTCATCAAATTAAATAGATCATAGCCATGTAATTACACAACTTATTAGATTACCCTTGAATGTGGAACAAGGCAATCTCTTCATAAATGTTCCGTCTTCCTATTATTGTTTGGTTTTGTTATGGTTTGAATATGACTATTAGATGTTCTTTAAAGAGTATATAAAAATAACTTAATGGTGATTTACAAATTCTACTCCACTAACCTCTTATACGATAATTTTTCAAATACAATTATTTAATTTTGAGACTTTATTTTAGATTAGCAAGTCAATAATTTTTTAAAGACATCTTATAAAATGCTATCCTTTGTTTTGGACTACATGTTTGCAATGGCCAAATAGGATTTTTTCAAGGCTATCTACAGAACGTTAACCCCTCACAATTTTATAAATCTATAAGTGTAAGACACATTGAACTTAGTCTATATTTTTAACATATTTTTTTCTACATTTTAAGTTCTAAAAAGATAATCATGTTCCTATATTGTAGAATTAAATTTAAATTTAAATTAAATGGACTTCAAATTGCATAACAATAACCCAATCTACCAAACTATAAAGATTATAATGTCATTATTGGAAGT
This sequence comes from Cunninghamia lanceolata, assembly GCA_027924645.1. NCBI lineage: Eukaryota > Viridiplantae > Streptophyta > Pinopsida > Cupressales > Cupressaceae > Cunninghamia > Cunninghamia lanceolata. The sequence continues at coordinate 4,859,244 of BSBN01000892.1, forward strand.
AAGCCACACCCAAACCGACAATGGGCTGGCCACAGAGGGGCCAGTAGCTCACTTGGTAGAGCACTCTAGTGGCAAATGGAAAGTCCTAGGTTAGAGTACTAACTAGTCCATATGAGCAGCAGCTCAACAATTGGTATTAGAGCTAGGCTAGGAGCCCCAAGCACCTACACTGTGGCTTAAGGGGGGATGTTGCAAGTAATCCACACCTAGACTAACAATGGGCTAGCCATAGAGGGCTCAGTAGCTCATTTAGTAGAGCACCCCAGTAACAAATTGACAGCAGCTCAATACTCATAACCATAATTCTTGAAAGTATAGAGAACTTAAATATTTAATAAATTTTAAATAATTTTATCCGATATCTAATAATTAGATTTTATTAGATATCAAGATTTACATTTTAACTTTACTCTAATATCATATATTATCCTCTTATTTAATTTAAATATATTTATTAAAATTTTCCAACTGAAACTAATTAAATATAAATTAGTTGTATTTTATTGTTTTAATTATTTTATTTCCTAGAGTATTATTTAGATAATAGAAAAGTATAAAACATATTTCCAACATTTGAGATTCTATTGTACTATAACTCAAAGTAGGCTACACATTTTCCTCAAAATTTTAACACTGTGACCCCGAAAAAATTAGAGCTAGTTGATGCTATCCACCCTAAACAGGATGTTGTTGCAAATACAAGATACAGTTGCAAATCAACACAAAACATAACAAAAATGAATGATATTATTTATGGGTCTGATCAACTGAAATGTGGTAGTGACTAAATGTTAGCCAAAAACCACTATCCATGCCACAATGACCATAGATGCTTTTAGCCAGATGAAATAAAATTTCAATTTACACTTCAATTCAGTAAAGAGAAAAACCCATTTCAAGCAATCTCAATATTTATTTTCAGAATTGTCTAAAGTGGCTCTAATATCTCCTATACGGGACAATGGACATACACTCCAAGCTCTCGGGAATGCACTGCAAGATCTGGGGAATGAATCTATACCTAACGCTATTTGTTAGTTTAGGCTCCTATATTTTTACTTCCTTGATGAGGAAATACTCAGTCTATCAATGCCTATAGTCTAGAGTACAAAAATTTTATGATGAGAGTTTTCAATATGATTGCCCTTGCAGCCTGCATATAATCATAATTTGCACGGCATATGGGACACTGTCCATGCCACAAGGATGCATTGTTGGAGTAGTAATTTCTCCCACCAATCATAATTAATTAATTAAATAGTAAAAAACAAAAAGGCAAAAAATAAAATTATAGAAAGTGAGATGAGTTTATATAAGTCAGAGGTTTTTAGAAAGAGAAGGATAGAGAGTTTTAGGTGAGGAAGTTTCCATAAATGGATTGTTGTGGAAGGTCTCTAGAGAAGGTTTAGAAGAGCCCAGAAAGGCATAGTCATGTAGTAAGACCTCTATATAATGAGGCATTTGTAATTTATCAATGTGGTCAATTATGTGTGTAAGTGTTGAATGTTGTAGCATTCTGGGCATTGTAATGTTTGTATCAAGTTATCAATGAAGAATATTTAGTGTTGTAGCACTGTGGATATTCGGACAAGTTTCTATGTTTCATATTTTATGTCTTTTGGATTCATATCCACTACCATCATAGTGGTATCAGAGCCATGTTCGTGTGAAGATCCAGAGTTAGGGTTTGCGAGTTTAATCCTATGTGAAGGGTGTCAGGTTATCAGAGATATATGTTGGATTGTGTTATTGTGTTTGTAGGTTATCAGAAAAGGAAATTGAGGGTTTGCAAAAATCAAGTTATCTCAGAAAAGATTGTGTGTATGTCATTGTCAAAGTGGACAGTAGACGGAATCCATAGAAATTGAATTTGCCAAAAGGTGTTGCTGAATAATAAAAAGGAAAGCAGTTTAAAACAATTGAATTGGAGTCTTTAAAATGTTGCAGCTTAATTAAGTTGTTGGAAAGGCAAATCGATTCGAAGAAGTCACTTTATAATTTCCAACAGTGTAGAAAGGATCTAAGCCACGCCATCAACCCAATAAGAAATATCTCAGAAGCAATAAAAGGAGTTCGATAGAGCCGTCAAGGGTTTGTAATCCACCTTAGTTGCAGATCTAAGGAGATTTAGTCTAAAGACTAGCATACCCAAGACAAAAGTTAGATTGTCTACAGAAGCAAGTAGATCAAGGGTTGAAGACAACCAAGAATTGGAGATCGTCTGGTAGATCACAGAAGAGGTTAGCCAAACGAAATTGATTTAGATCATCAAAGGAAAGCTTGAGGAAAAGCATTGAATTATTGTGTGATGCTATGTAATATGTTGTGTACTATATCCTAGATATGTGCCCCATGTGTTACTATTCTACAAGGTGCATTAACTCTACAAGGTACATTGAATTATTGTATGATGCTATTTAATATGGTGTTTACTATATTCTAGATGATGTGCCCCATATGTGTTACTATTCACATTTATAAATGTGTTGTATAACTCAAATGTACTTGCAATTCAAACATAGTTACCTATGGACTGGTGTGGCATGATCCTTGGTGATGTATTGATGGAAAATGACCTGAGGAAATGAGAAGGATTTGTATGATGTCTTTTGACATGCAGACTACTATTCTAAATCCTTTGTGAGTTGTGCGTGAAGCAAGTAGTTGAGAATTATGGCATGTCAAGGTTTGTTCCAATATCTGAGTGGCACATAAGTTAGGGAGTTGTGTGCAATAGTGCAAGATGATTCTTGTATTGCTCTGATGGCACATGGTACAAGGAACTATGTAATATTATAGAACAATCTTGAAACGTGAGTAAAACTAAATATTATACAATCTGTAGCATGTTTGTTAGTTGCAAATGTAAAAGAAGGTGCTTGGAGGAAATAAGGAAATCGGTGAAAATCAAATCGTAGGTAAAGGGTAGCTGTAGACAATAAGTCACCCAAGTATAGAAAAATTAAGCCACAATTTTCTATTGTGATAGAAGTAGTAGCTAAAGAAAACAAAAGGAAGCCCAAGTCTGTATAATGTCGCAGCCTCTGACTGAAGTCACAGAGAAGATTTGAAGATAGCTGTTGATTATATGAAAGCACATCAAAACACATAAATCTCATTTTTGTCTGAAGACCATACAAAGGAATATTGCAGGAAAATATACAAGGAGGGGTTGTTGTGAATAGAGGCTGCGACCACTAAAAGAAACTAAGGCGATGTTTTTTGCATATTTTTAAGAAAATTAAAATTTAGATCGCAGTAGGGAAGAAATCGTTGTGGAAGGCATCATAGATAAAAGAATTTATTGAAGATTTCAAACAATTCTCTTGAAGGAAGCTATGTATTGTGTGTTTTTCACAGTAGTTGGTGGTCACAAAGAAGAGGCAACAGTTCTCATTAACAAAAGAAAAAGTTACCACAGGAAGAAGGGGGGCCGATCTAAATAAGATTGCAGTATTTACCTCGTCTAAAGCTGTCGATAAAGAGACAAATGGAAACCATGTCTGAAGTTTGAAGACATCATTGCAAGAGTGAAAACACCAAGATCTAGAGTCATCAGTCTAGTAAGAGGCCGTAGCCAAACAGAGGAAGCGATCGATCAGATCACAGTAAAAGTGAAATAAAATCACTATCAAAGGAGATTTCTGAAGCCACAGATCTGGACATAAAAGAAGTCGTTAAAGTGTTAAGTAGTTGTGTTAAGATGATTTGGAATAGCTGTTAAAAAGAAGTTAAAGATTTTGAAGATTGAGAAAGACTGAAGACAATGAAGGAAGTAAAGGATGGCAAAGCAACTGAAACCAATCGCCAAATCAAATGTAGAAAAAGTGTAGCAAAGCACAACAGTTCAAGGTAAGAAAATCATTGATTACAAATCGGAAAATCTAAAAGTGAGAAGAAAAGAGATGATTGGAAAGAAGAAAGAAAGGAGTTGTTAAGAGATTTGAAGCAAGTTTCAATAGATAAAACTAGATTGTTGATAAAATATATGATCTTGATATTGAATTTGCTAAAGTTAAAGAAAATAATAAAGAGTTAGAAGAAAGATTGAAGTTATTTGATGAAATGAAAGAAAAGATAAAAGAAATTGGAAGAGGAAAACAATTTACAAAAAGATGAAATATCAAGGTTGAAAGAAGAAAATAGTAAACTAGATCAAACACTTACATCATGTCGAAAGGAAAACAAATGCTTAAGGATGAAGCATGTAGTTTGTGATTTTTTATGTGACACAAATGACATGTGTGATAAAGTTGTAGCTAAAGAATGCAAGGTTGGAGATAATAAGGAGATTGGATCAGCAAAATTTACTAGTTGTGATGATATTGACACAAAGAATGTTGGTTTTTAGATGATGAAAAAGATGAGATATTCAAAGGAAAAGGTTTAGGCAAGTTTGGACAAGGAACAAAAGAACCTATTGAGCCAATAGTGAGGCTAAAATATTAAGGTCTTGGATATATTGTAGGTAAAGAAAATGATGTTACAAGTATTATAGGTTCAAGAAAATTTGTTCAAGGAATGCATTATTCTCATTGTAACAGGAAAGGACATATAAAGGATATGTCTTGGGATCTACATTTATGTACCAAATGGGGTTTTAGAAATCATTTAGAAAATATGTGTTGGAATAGAGAATGGAAAAATGAATCTATGACAGGATGCATGCAAATGAATTGTGGATGGATTTTTGGGTTGAATTAGCAAGAGATTACAGGTATGTTGAAAAGGTTGTTCAAGTATAGATATTCATATGTAAAAAATGATAGCAATCAAGAGAAGTTTGTTGGTCTTGTAAGACATCAAGAAAAATGGAAAGCTACAAATAGCGAGAGGACTTCTAAATTGAAGTTCTGTAGATTTGAAGATCAAAGTTTGAAGGACTGCCATAGTTGTTGGTGAGAGTTGGAAGAGTACGAAGATCCATAGATCTTGAAGATAGTTTGAAGGTATCATTCAAGAAAAGGATTGAGTGAGTCAGCAAACTTGCAAGACGAAATTTGGGAATTGTAAATGTTGAAGCATATGTGGTAGAAATTAAGGGGGAGTGTTGGAGTAGTAATTTCTCCCACCAATGATAATTAATTAATTAAATGGGAAAAGAAAAAAAGGCAAAAGAAAAAATCATAGAAGGTGAGGTGAGTCTAGATAAGTCAGAAGTTTCTACAAAGAGAAGGTCAAAGTGTTCGAGGTGAGGAAGTTTCTAGAAATGGATTGTTGTGGAAGGTTTCTAGAGTCAGTTTAGAAGAGCCTAGAAAGGTAGACTCATGTAGTAAGACCTCTATAGAATGAGATGTTTGTAATGCATCAATGTGGTCAATCAAGTGTGTAAGTGCTGAATGTTGTAGTATTTTAGGCATTGTAATGTTTATATCAAGTTGTCAATGAAGAATATTTATTGTTGTAGCACTGTGAATATTTGGACAAGTTTCTGTGTTTCATATTTTATGTCTTGTAGATTTCATATCCACCACCATCATGCACATGTTTGCATGTTAAAGCTTCATCATCTCTTTCAATTGATCCAAGGCAAATTGTGTAATCTCTTTTAATCCTTCAAGAAAGGATGTGGGTGATCCCAAAGTCTCTGCAACCTCTTAATCGCCAATTCCAAGAGTTTCGGATAATTGACCATGATAAAGAAATATATGCAAATTTATATGAAAACTATGCATTCTTTGCAAGAAATTAATCATGCACGGATTACTTAGCTGATTATTGTGTATATCATAGCTAAATTTAGATTACATCATCGGCATAATAAAAGCAAGTTATTTCAGTGAACTCTAATTATATCAATTATAAATATTACACATAAGTGAATTTGTTTATGATGTTAAATCTCTTAATAGTTGGACTTAACTGATTTTCTAGCATTTTCTTAGGTTACACAAATTCTATTATTTGATTTTAAAAATATAATTAGTTGGATTAGCTATTAATGAATTTAATAGTTTTTTTTAATCAAGTGCTCCCTATAAAAAGAAGAAGAGATGATATGATAATATTTGAACATTCAAATTTAATGCATAATGTAGAAATCAAAATAAAACATGATTTCTGATATCATGGGAAATCGATTTACTCAACTGTTCTTTACAATTCATGTTATATTTCTCTAAGACTGGTTGAATAATGAAATTAGGTTATCTTTATCAATGGTTCTTGAAAATCGGTTTACTCATCAAATTATGTTATCTTTATTCATGGTTCTTTAAAAGTTGCAAAGGTTAAAAATCAATATTTTTCAACTCATAAATTCCAAAAAAATCTCGATTTTGCCTACCAAAACTAACATAGACAAAATGTTGAAATCTAGATCAATTATCCTTTAAATTCTTTAAGCGTATATTTCCTAAAAATTGTGCACTTTAATTTCTAACTAATTTAACTCTATCTTGATAAATATTATTCCTACATTAACATAGCTTTTATACATATAAAATTTTCATGGAAAGATCCATGGTTAACTATTGTAAATGCATGATAACTTCATTTGAACTAGACAGAAATTGCAGGTACAATTTAGAACTGAATGCCTCATCACTTACCTTCATCAAATTGAGATTAACAGGGAATGTCAAATTATTTCAATTCAGTTAGAATTGAAACAAGGAAGGTCATTGCTTTGGTACTAGGTGCCTACACCACACTTGGAAACTATAGAACATTTTAGTTCTACATTTGTTTTTGAGTTAGGTAGATTGACATCATTTCTAAATTGACCCGTGGTTGAATAGATCGTGTATGGTGGAAAGGTGTCCATCCTCATTTTGAGCCTCTATCGATTTTGAATCAAATTGAAATGTGCCACCAAATTGGAATGTCATTGCTTACCACGTGGAAAGATTTTGCAAGCCATTAGAGTCACAGAAAGGAGAGCATTATCAGAAAGTGCTGAAACTCCAAGTGTCTCAAGTGCCACTAAGGCGGGCCTAGGCACTAAAAGCTTTGTGTAGAATAGAAGGTCATGGCCGCTATCAAGTGTCATCATGGCGCAAGCCTGGTACCTTGACAAGGCCATAACCCTTTCAACAAGTGCCAAGATGCCATGTTTTTTGACTATGAGTTGAAGGTGGTCCGAAAATCTCAAAGGAATAAAACATGCGAAGGCCTGACACTTGGGGTGCTCACTTATAGTTTCAAGGTTGCAGTTCTAATGCCGCAAGAGAATGTGCCTTGCCACCATCTTGTACAATAGCCTATAGGATTGATCCAAGAAAAAGGAGTCTTCTCGAGCCATAGATCACAGCTATCATAAGAATGCGACAACTAATAATTTTATGAAGAACCTTCCAACAACAGGAGGAGAAACAGTGTGCCAACGACTGACAAATACATCAGCAAACCTTTAAGTCTTGCAATAAAGGTGAAACACTACCTACTCAGTTCCCTTAAGTGGAAGATTAGTACAAGGAAACATTTATACAATGGTTGAACTGCCTACACATTTCTCGATAGGGTTTCAATGTTGCAAGATGGCGCCATCAAGTTTCAGCAAAGAAGGACAACAAAGTTAGAGGAAATTCAAGTCCATGGTGATAGAGGTAGTTGTGGTAGATAGTTTTTTTCTGACTTCATTTTTGGGCAATTAGATTGCTATAAAGGGGGCTTGGAGCCATTATATTAGGGGTTGGTTATTGACTAGTTGGGCAATGTTGATTCATTGAGCCAATTCTTAGACTTTAGAAGAAGAATCAATACGCTTTCAAGCCTTTGCATATCCTTTTCAAGAATGGATTGAATATCTTATGATTGTGCATTTACACCTTTTGTAACTTGTCCTCTATTTATCAATGAAGAAGTGACACATTGTGCTTATTTTTGTGCCCATTAAGCTTTTCTTTTTAATCTAAAATATTGATGTATGCCTTTGTTTTTAGGTTCAATTAATGATGTTAGTAAATTGTCTAAAATCATGCTCTTTTGAGCTCTTGGCAACCATGAGTTAATATTGTGAGTTAAACAAGGGAGCGTTGTGCCTTTGTTGAATCAATACAAGTCTTATTTTCTAGCGCATCACCTTAAAATAGATTTTACGTTAAGTTTCTTTCTTCTCTTTCCCTCGTCAACATTTTGAAAGAATTAATGAGAATCTTAAGAAGAGTCAACTTCTAAAATCCTATAGGTTATCTTTTGATTTGTAAAATTAGTCCCAAAGTCATAGGATTTCCCATTATATTGGTTGTTGCCTATGGGAAAGATCCAATTTCTAGGTGCAGATTACAAGAACCATCAACAATATCTTTTGGCACGCCTGATGGAACTCGGACCCACAATCGTCTAATTAGAAGTTAGAGACCTTAGGTCTATGATTGGCTAATTTTCACTCCATGTTTATAATTTTTGGTAAAAAATCATAGAAATATTTAATCATAGGGGCATGAATCTCCCATCTAGTGACTTCATTAGAGTTTCAATCCTAGATATGTACTACTACAAATCATGATGACTCCAAATATACATGTACATCTAAATATCCGAGAAAGAAATTATCTGTTCATAGCTTGGTATTCAAATGGTCCTCTACAATAGCAACAAGGTAGTCAAGTTCCTACAGTAGCATTGAAGGCATTACCATAGTTTCATGGAGATGACTCTCTTTTTTTAATAGATCATATTCAAGATATTACAAATCTATGCAATATTCACTATATCATAGATGAAAGTGTAGTCTTACAATTGCTAGCTTTCTCCCTCAGATGAAGAGCACAAAAATGGTATAGAACTTTGTAGCCTGATTGAGACACAACATGGGATCAACTTGGAGAACTCCTCTTTGACCACTTCCATGAAAAGGTAGATACCAGCTCCTTGGTTCAAAATCTCATCACAATCAAGAAAAACCCTCGGGAATACATGCATGATTTCAATACAATATTAAAAAAAAACATGGAAAAGATTCCTGGTTGAGGTAAGGCCTCACCTAGGTTTTGCATTTCTATATTTCTTAAAGGCTTTAAATCCCAAGGTCATAGTTATCATTCAAATTCATAGTCAAAGTACTCTTCAATCTTTATGACCCAAGAAAATAACTTTTTCTTACATTGGGATTCTAGAGAATCAATATCTTGATTCTTGTTCCCTTGCCAATCTTTCAAATATAACTCATCATATTACCATATGTAGATTGGTATGCAATGTGTTTGGTTATATTCACACTATATTTTCTCCTATTTCATCTTCCAGACAAACCCCATACACTAATCATCCTTAACTACATTCAATCCAACTTGTGTTTCGATTTGCATCATTATGACTACATGTAGCCTCCATACAACATCAACAAGCATAGATATGCCTTGACTAACAAACCTTATATGTTACATGTTGATAATGGGTCACACAAACCTACTATTGTAATTATATGTTATAAAGATATGTAGGCTAAGAAAATACGTTAAGAGACAAACTAAAAAATTACACTTATAAAAATCTTACATGTTCTCATGCTAAATGATGTTAGTCAAGATTAAAGAATAGAATGAAGGGATATAGGACCAAGTATCAAACAAAACACACCCAAATATGTAGAAGAAAAACATAAATTGGATGGAAATACTTCAAATTCATTATATAAAAAATGTCATTTAGTATTTCATACATTACAAATAGTTCTAGGAATTGATGAGCCCATTGTTTTATGTCATATTTAGAAAAACTATTCCTTTAAATGAAAGTACTATTGTGGTTTATCGATTGCCATGAAAATTACATAACCACTCCTTTAAAAATCTAATAATTTTATACAAAAGGATGAAATACGCAAATTTTCTTTATTTTGATAATTACACCCTACATCATATGTCTTTTAAATTGTATTATAATCCAACTGTGAAGTCATTTGATCCTTTACAAGTTAATAATAATAGTCATGCAAAATTTTACCTTATTTTAAAAAGTAATATGTTTATTTCTATGCAGTCTTTAGAAGGTAGTGAATCCCCTCTATAATAATTGTATAGGATTATTTAATATGATTTAAATTTTTTAGTTTGTACACCAACTTATTCAAATGGGATTATTTACTAGTTTCCACTAGTTGACATTATTTAAATGTATTTTCATTTTAATTTTTATGTTTTGGACTCGATGTTTATAGTTGCTAGATATAATTTCTTCTTGGCTAATGAAACAAAGTTCTCCCCTCAAAAATTGTAAATCTATGTGTGAGACACCTTGAACATAGCATATGGGACACTGTTGCCAACAAAAAAGTAGTTTTTCCCTTCCCGTTGCATGACATCTTGAAATGTAGCAAAATTCCTTGTCTGCATAAGGCCTACAGAAACAATCTAACCAATCACAGAGTCATTAATTGTCCCATCATTAAACCTTCATGTGCTTGATGTTCAAGAATGATCCACGTAATAGCCACTGGTAATTCATCATCATCCAAAGATCACCTTTCATGTTGCCTAAGGCAATTAAATTCTTCATTAGAGGAGGATAGCACAAAAATCCATACTGCACTAGTAGCAATGATGAAATCCATCAAGTAAGGATGTTGTATGTGTTCCTTTGTTGCCACAATAAACACTAATTGGTCAATATTGTCTTCTTCCAGAGCTTGAAGATGATTATTATTCTATGGCCTCAAAAATTGATCTAGAATAAGGTGTAGAGAGTGATTGTCCAGTAGAAGATCAAGTAGGGCATAAAATCATAGTTTAAGAGACAATATGTTCTAAGGAGGGATATTTGTTAAAATTGGATAGTTTGAATAGATTTTATCTATTATAAAAAAATATGGATCCAAGGACCCTTAAATAGATATTATCCATGGAAACGCGTGTCTCTTACAATAGACATCTTTTTGATTAAATATGGTTTATATTTTAACAACACCCATAAACTTTATTTTTTCATACAACCTAGCTAGATGATGGGGCCAACTAAAAAAAATAGGTTTATTAGCTACCCATGTACAAATGAAGAACGTTTAACATCGATGCCTTCTTGAAACTATACAAACATATCCATCCTCAAGGGTTTAGTGAAGACATCTACAAGATGCTCATTGGTTGGTGTTTAGACTAGTTTAAATTCCTTATTGAGAACATGCTCATGAATAAAGTGATGGTGTACTTCAATATTCTTTGTGTGAGCATGGAACATTGGATTATTAGATATCTTTAACACACTTTGATTATCACAATACATAATCATTTGATTAGGCTGTGGGTGTCGAATATCCTCAAGAAGTCATATAAGTCATATTGCTTCACAAGTTGTTGTAACAACTATTTTGTATTTTGGTTCAGTGGATGACAAAGCAATAATGGGTTGCTTCTTACAACTCCATGATTGAAGCAATAACCAAACATTGGTTTTCTAGATTCTATGCAACCTACCCAATCTAAATCTAAAAAGCCAACAAGTTTCAAATCTTCATTTTTCAAATACTCCAATCCAAAATTTTATGTTCCTTGAACATATCTCAAAACTCACTTTGCACCTAACCAATGACTATGTTTTGCATGAGCCATGAATCAAGACAATATTCCAACTACATAAGATATATCTAGACAAGTGGTAGTCAAATAAATCAAATTTTCTACGAAACTACTATTTAATGTTTCATTAATTGGTTTACCATTGGGGTCTTCAGTCAAGTTGGTTCTTGTCTCCATTGGTGTTGACAAAGCTTTAAATTCTTGCATTTTGAACCATCTGAGAATTTCTTTGGTGTACTTCATTTGAGAGAGAAATATTTTTCTAGGTGTTCACCACACTTCAATTCCAAGAAACTAATGAAGTAATCCAAGATCAGACATCTCAAAGTTAATCTTCATATCTTCTTCCACATCATGTATAAGTGATTGATTATTCCCAGTAATGAGCAAATCATCAACATACAACAAAATGAGCAATATCTTGTGATCAGAATTTATAATGTATAAATTTGGATCAGCATCAAATTTTTGAAATCCGCTTTGAAGAAAGTTCTTGTCAATTTTCTAATACAAAGCTCATGGAGCATGTTTCAAACCATATAGTGCCTTTTTTAAGCAACATACCATGTGTTCCTTTCCATTTTCAACAAAACTAGGAGGTTGTGTAACATATACCTCCTCTGTCAAATCTCCATTTAGGAATGCACTTTTGACATCCATTTGATGGATTTACCAACCATGATGGGAAGCAAGTGCTATCACCTTTCTAACAGTGATCATCTTTGCAACTGGAGATAAGGTTTCTTCATAATCAACACCTTCAATTTGCTTATAGCCTTTAGCTATCAATCTTGCTTTGTGCTTGTCAATTGAACCATCAGATTTAAAATTGATTTTGAATACCCATTTACAATCAATGGCTTTATTTCCAATAGATAAAGGAACCAACCACCATGTTTGGTTCTGATGAATTGAATCTATCTCTTGATTCTTATCATTTTGCCATTTTTTCTTTATTCCTTCATCGAAAGTGCTTGGTTCATTAGCACTTAGAATAATTGTCATTAATCTATAATTGGCCTCATAGTCCTCTAATTCGATGGGTGTTCTCCTTGCTCATTCTGATCTCCTTAGATGAACATTAGATTATGGAGTGAACAATGAGCTTAAATTTGGTTCATCAATTTCTCCTCTTCCTTCTATATATTCAATAGGACTTTCTAATTCTCTCTCAAAAATTTTAGGTGAATATGATGATTTGTTAGTATCATATTTCTCTTCTATCAAGTAAACATGGCCAACACTCACAACGTGATACTCTTATTTAAACTTGACATCTCTAGAGATGTCAAGTTTTTTCACTTTAGGATCATATAACTGATATGCTAAGAGTCATCATATCCAACAAGGATGCATTTTTTACTCTTACCATCTAATTCTCTTCTCTTCTCTTTTGGAATATGTCTATATGCAATTCTCCCAAAAATTCTTGAATGGTTGACTATTGGTTTCCTTCTTGACCATGCTTCTTCTAGAGAGATGCCTTCTAACCTATTAGTCAAACATAGATTGATCAAATAGGTAGCTTTAGAAACTAGTTATCCCCATAATTTATCTCCAAGATTACAAGCCTTAAGAATAGTTTTTTCTTTTTCTTGAGGTGTCCTATTCATTCTTTTAGCTACTCCATTTTGTTGTGGAGTATATGGAGCTAAGAATTTCCTCTTAATTCCTTTTTGTTTGCAAAAAATAACAAATGCATCTAAGTTGTACTCCCTCCATTATATGATCTTAGCATTTTTTTTTTATCACTTGTATTCTCAACTTGGTGCACAAAATCTTTGAAAACATCAAATGCTTCAAACTTGTTCTTCAAACAATATACCCAAACCATTCAAGTGAAGTCATTGATGAATGTCATGAAATATTGAAATTTCCCTATAAAAATTGTCTTCATAGGTCCACAAAGATCAAAATGAACTAACTCCACTTTCTTGCAGGCTCTCCAAGATTTTCCAGAATAAAACTTTTCTCTATGTTGTTTCCCCATAAGACAAGCTTCACAAAAACACTTCTATATAGTGATCGGTGGAAGTCAATATACTATATTTTGACTAAACATTTCCTTTAGTTATTCAAGTTTAATTCGGCCAAGCCTTTTATTCCATAATTGTTTTCTTAAAACAACACTTGAAAATAAGGCTTTAGAGGAGTTTTTCCTCAAATAAAATAGGCCTCCTATGATATATCCATAACATACTAATTTTCCCTCACTATCAAATACCTCACAAATTACTTTTTGAAAAATAACTTTCATGTTTTTAGCAATGGTTTGACTAACTGGGCTAAGATTTTTGTTTAATTTTGGAACAAAAAAGGCATTATCAATAGTTGTTTTACCTTGGGTTGGAATATGTAGAGGAGCTTTGCCAACTCCTTCAACATGTAATTGTGAATCATCTCCCAATGTAACCACGTCTCTCAATTGCTTTACTAGATTTCTCAAGTTGTCAACATTACCAATCATGTGGCAAGTAGCAGCTAAATCGATAATCCAAACATCATCATTTTGAATATATTTAGAGGCATCTACTAAAAATAGTTTGTGACTTTCATCATCTTCAATATTAGCATCAACCATTATACTTCCTTGTTTATTTTTATTCATATCTTTCTTCTTTTTAAAACATTGCTCTTCAAAATGACCAGAACAATTGTAATAATAGCAAACCCTTGCTTTCATTTGTCCATCATTATCCTTATTAGCATTTCTATTCCACTAAGGCTTCTTGCCCTTGAACTTAGAGGCAAAAAAAATTTATGATTCAACTTCATTATCTCTATTCAATATTTCCGCATGTTGCAATAATAGGCCCTCTAGATCATTGAATTTTAGGGTTGGAAATTTTCCACTTAATGTGAGTGTAGTCTTGAAATTATCAAATGATTTTGGTAGACTATTAAGAAATATGGAGACAATTTCTTTATTATCTATAGTATCACCTACATTAATGAGTTGATTTAAAATACCCTCAACTTTTGATAGATAGTCAATTACTGATCCATCCATTCTTAGATTATATAACTAAGTTTAGAGCATGTGTTTTCTCACATCATTCTTGTGCTTAAAGATTGTATTGATTGCATCCCAAGATTCCTTTGGTGTAGTTGCATTCTGAACATTTTCTATTAATGTACCACCAATATACAATTTTATTAAGGCTAGTGCTTGGCATGATTTGTTATCAAATTATTCTTGTAGACAAACATCTTTGGGATGTCTTGTTATAGTTCCATTAACAATGGAGGTGAGGTCTACCAAAAGAAAAATATTTTTCATTTGATGATGCCACACTCCATAATTATTAGACCAATCAACTTAATAGAGATGGCACTCAATAAATTCTTTTCCATTTCTAATGATCTCTACAATCAAAAATCTTTTTGCAATGATCTTTGTGATAAAAAAGCTTTCTACAATGATCATTGAAATAAAAAAAAATCTACAATGATCTTTGTGATAAAAAAAACTTCTTCAATGATCTTTGCGATCAAAAAACTTCATCAATGATCTTTGCGATCAAAAAATTTCTTCAATGATCTTTGCAATCAAAAACCTTCTTCAATGATCTTTGTGATAAAAAACCTTTACAATCTAAAAACTTATTCTGCAAGTTTTCCTTTAAGATTCAGCCATGCTTTTTATAATCAATGTTGCAATTTGGCTTTGATACCAATTGTTAAAATTCAAGGGCTTGAATAAATTTTTGATATTATAAAAAATATGGATTCAAATACCCTTAAATAGATCTAATGCATGGACAAGTGTGTCTTACATGAGACATGACTCTTTCAGATTAAATATAGTTTATATTTTAACAATATTTACCTGGCAATCAAAATGTCTTAGGACAGGTGGGTCAGCTATTTTTAAACATCATCCACTTCAACAGTCAAAAGTCAATTTTAGCCAATAAAAAAAGGACAAATATTACCACTTTTTGTTGCAGATGAGGTGCAAAATTGATATTGATTGTTTGACCATTCAAGTGAATGATGTTTAAGTAGAGCCAAGTGAGTCTATATCAGTTGAATTAAAAAAATTTGTTTCTACTTGTCTTTGGACAATAGGAAAGCACTCTTTCTTGATCTCAGGCCTATCACAAACTCTTCTCATGTTGTGAATAACTCTAGAACCTAAATTGCCCATTATTATTAAAACTAGACTTCCAAGGAACTAACTCTGAGAAATACAACATTGTTAATGAAGCAATAAGGTTATTTGTTTGTATATCTTAGCTAAATTTAGATTATAACATCAGCATAATATGAGAAAGTTATTTTAGTGGGCAAAATGAAACAAAGTAATTTTAGTGGACTCTAATTATATTACTATGCATGTCCTATAGTTTTGAGATTGAGTGAACTCATCTCATCTTGGATGTTGACCTAGTACCCATTGTTGTATCTTGAATTACCTATTCTTTGTCAACATCAATTTGAGTTGGTTTAATGATAACTTAGTACAATTCCTTAGCTTTTAATATTATACATTGAGTTCCTTTTGTGTTGAATTATTGCCCCTCCTCAATAGATTTGGCTAGAAATTTGAATGTACAAGTTTACCTCTTAATTTTTTCATGAACTAATCTTAATAGGTGATCTCTTTCTCATGTATATTTATCTTCATTGTGATTCTCTCCACCACTATATGGCATGACCCTTCAACTTGTTCTATGCCACCTTTACTCTTAGAGGATTTAAGATATATACATACTTGAAGTGCGAGCTCTTATATCTTTATTAGCCAATCGATCAACTCTTTCCTAATCTAGGGTTCTAGACAAGTTCAAACTTCAAGATCTTTATTAATGTTCCCTTGAAAATCTTTGGAATATAAATTAGTATTTAATTGAAGTAATCTTCTATCTAAGTTATTAGCCAATCAATCAACTCTTTCTTAATTTAGGGTTCTAGAGAAGTTGAAACTTTAAGATCTCAAAATTTGTGTTCCCTTCAAAATCTTTAAAATAAAAATTAACATTTTTTCCTAACCAATATCGATATGTAACCCATCAAAATATATTTATGCTTTGTCTTCTCCCCTTTTTCATCTTCCACATTAATGGGAAACTCTATCTTGACAAACCAAATGTGCTAGTCATCCTTTAATACATCAAATCTTAGCTGCATTAATCTTACCTTTTTATGAATTCAATAACCTCACTACCCCATCAAAAACTCTAACTATACCTTTGTTGGCAAGATACACTACTTAGCATTGATAAGTGTTGTCATTGATGGAAACTAAGATTGTTCCACACATCCACAGTGCATTATCTGATCATACCAGAAGTTAGAATAATAATCTAAGTCTGGGAGCATGAAATAGAGCATATAGAAGAGTCCAATATTTTGGTCAGCAGATCTCTCCAGTTAATCATTATGTGTTGCAGATTTGAAGCAGTGTAGAGGGACACCAAGACAATCTAAATCCAAGTTTTTAGCCTTTGGTGATGAAGGGATCAAAAGTTATGAGCATCGAAATATTGGGTCCTATTATGACTAAACAGTTCAGTGAAGAACATGCAGACTTATGTTAATCCCTATGTGGACCCAATAGTACTGTTTTGATGAATTGTGTATGAGATAGAATGTTAGTGGCCGACATGTATGATGATCTACATGTGTTATTTTTGGTACGATTCAATATTGGTGTATGGATCTAGCCGACAGAGTAGAGCATTCTTAAAAGGTTCTAAGTGTTGTTGTTGTTGCCGACTGGCAAGTGATTACAATTCAAGATAAGTATATATAGCTGATGATTGTGAATATTTTGTGTGTGTGTTGCAATCATGGAAAAAATGTGAAAGGAGCAGAAATCTAATAATTGAATGAAGGTAGAATAGCAAGAAGAGAAGAATAAAGATGGAGTGTATAAAGTTAGTATTTGTACTTAACTAGAACTGATCTCTAGCATTGCCAGATGCATCTTACCAATTCAAAACCTTTGTAAATATCTTGTAAACTTTTTATAGGCAGTGAGCCTCCACTTGAGCTGTGAGCTCGGGGTAGTGAGCCCGAATGCAAGTGCATTCCTATTTATAAAATACTTTTAACATGGTATTAATTTTGTGGGTTAACCCCCACCGTGGTTTTTTCCTTAACTAGGTTTCCACGTCAAAATCTTGGTGTCATATATGCCATTCATGTTTTTTCTCATATGCTATTGTCTAATGCTGGAATGTTTATATCATTGATTTAATTTTAAGTTGTGAAAGAAAAATAACAGTAGAAAAAGATTAAATAGAGAAACAACTGATTCACCCCCCACCCTCTTAGTTGTCCGGACCTATTCCAACAATTGGTATTAGAGCTAAGTTCCTTTGAAAAAGTTTAACAGCTTAAGAAAGATCTGGGAAGACAACAGAAGTTCAAGAGCTACAAGACAACCTCAAAAAGGTTGAAGACTTCATTAAAAAATTAAAAGAAAAATTGAGCAAATCTAATGCAAAAGGAAAGGAGCAACCTCTTCAACTAGGAAAACCTTATTAAGACAAGGCCCTGGATGAGAAGACAAAGGAATGTGAAAAGTTAACTAAAGAAGTTACTATTCTAAAACATGAGATGGAAATTGGAGTGATGAGACTAAACAAGGAAATTGAAGATAAGAAGAAAGCTGAAGAAGAGTTAAATCAATATCTGAAAAAGAGTTCTAAAGAATACTGTAAATTGGATGTGATAGGTAGCCTTCTAGAATCTAATCTACAAGAAAGCAGAGACGATGAAAGAGAACTTGAGAGATAGATTATCACACTTAGACATGACCTAGAAATTGTAAATGAGTATAAGGATAAGTTCAAGATATGCTCAGCTAAACTTGAAGCACTCATTGAAGGGAAGAAAAAGGATGTTGATAAACATAATCTTAGGTATGAGAAATGTGAAAGCGCCAGATCTGGACAGAGAAATTTTCAACCTAGGAATGAGAGAAATAGATCTAGAAAACCTCTAGTAAGATAGCCAAATACTTAAAGATATCCATCATTCAATGGAAATTGTTTCAACTGCAACAAATTTGGTCATAGAGCTACTCAGTACAGAAGCAGAGTAAATCAAAATGGTCCATCCTTCTCTGGTCAATGCTCCAAATGTAACATAGATCAAATGAATGCAAAAGTATGATAATGAGTAATCCCAATAATAGAAGAATTAGCAATTCTTTCAATGGTTACTACTTTGTTTGCAATGGGTTTGGACATATGGCTATTCAGTGCAGATCAAGAGAAAATCAGGTTTATAAGAAAATAAATGTTGTATACTTTAACTGTAATGCATCTGGTCATATTCCAAGATTTTGTAGAAGTAAGGACAATGGAAGAAAAGGTCCACTAAATACAAAATTGGATGAGTGGAAACAAGACAAAGGCAAAAGGAAAATTGATTTGGATGAGATATAAAGTGAAATGAACAAGATTTGGATAAAAAAAGATATAGTAAACAATGATAACGAGTCTGCACCGGAATCTAGTACTTAAAATTCCTCTGGGAATTAAGTTAGAAACTCTAGCTCAGGGGGAGCTGCATAGAACATCAAATTCCCCTAGTTAGTAAGTGGGTGCCTGAATCTGGCACATTAACCAAAAATACTCTATGTTGGTCCAGAACCTATGGAAGGATTTCTGGAAGAAAAGATGATCTGAAATCTTGTCGATTGATACATGAAGAACTGTCAAAAACAATGTAACTAGATACAATTAGGGCAACACATTTATTACAACTGCAAATTAGGTAATGCAGAGCTTTAAAAGGTCACTTGATCACTCATTTGAATCACCTTGCATTCAAAGTAAACAAGAAGAAGAGCACTTGAGCTACAAGTTTAGAGACTGGGACAGAGAATGAATTCAATCAACAATTGATCAACCTCAACCCCACGAAATAAAAGGTACCTTGCTGTAAAGATTTGAATCTAAAATCTATTAAGATGGCTATTCCTCATGTTATTGACATTACCGAAAGGCCTCGACCCAAATTTAAAAAGCATCCTCACAAATCAATTCAAGTCGATCCGTTAGGTGCTTTTTCAAGTGTTATGTATGGCGTGCTACATGTAGAAGACATTAGTGTTTACATTCATGCAAATATAGATGAGTTTGGAGACTCAAGGTATGTAGATTTGTTTGAAAAACAACTCATGGATGAAAATAAAGAATTTAAACCTGAATATAATGCTCTACAGGATAAACACTTTGTTCAGGTTATGGGGTTTCCAACATTTGATGAGGATGAATGGCTCTGATATGTCTTAAGTCAGATACATGATGAATTCATTTGGTTGTTAAAACCATTCAAGATTACCAACGATGCTATAAAAACTGCAACTAGTTTAAACTCAACTGGAGGATTGCCCATCCTAAAAGCTATAAAAAACCAGATAGTAACTGATGCTACCAGAGCTAAGTTTGTCATAAGAGCAATGACTATTAATGATACTATATAGCCAGATGTCAAATTATCCTCCATGGTGATTGGGTACAAGATTTACCACTTGAGCAGAGAAAATTATGTTTCTAGAATAGCCATTTATACTGCATACAAGATGCTAAAAAAAATGTTGATTATGACTTGTGTGAACTATTGCAGAATCAACTGATTGAAAACTTGAACAAGATCAAAAGGGATAAGAAGAACACCTTCAAGTATGGTACACTAATTCTATGTCTATTCTTTTACTTCATGAATGAGGTACCTCAGGTAAAAGGTGTGTACTGGACTAAGGATGAGCTAGTTGCCATTCAAATCAGAAATCATCTTTGCAGCATTGGTGATTTCAATGCTCAGAAAATGGTAATATGGGGTTACTTCAAGAATTTTCAAAATATGATGCACTCAAGGGAAAGAATCCCCAATTCAATTATTGACAAATACAAAAATGAAATATGCTTCATGGTTGTTATTGATCAGTGTTTAATGGAAGTAGTGGAACCTAGAACTATTTGGATCATGCCCATGGGGTATGACGTAGATGAAATGATCTTGGATATGTATGCTCAACATCTGCTAAGCAAGCCCAAAGACACAATGGTTGAAATATTTGGAACTTATGAGGAGCTGAGTTTAAAATTGCATACTGAGCTCAGAGAACCTGAAACCAATAGGAGAGTAAGAAAAGAAGTTGAGCAGCTAGCTAAAAATCTTGGCCTAACTAAGGAAGCTGTGAAGAAATTTAGAGAAAGAATGGAAAAGGATGAGAAAGAAAAACAAGATAAGAAAAAAACAAGTGATCCGGTGGAACTCTCTTCCACTTCAAGAACTACTAGAAGTTCTACTACTACCTCTACTCCTTCCAAAACTACAAAACCAAAAATAAAATCATCCAGAAAATGTGAGAAAAGGAAGAAAACAAAAGCTTCCCAGACCTATGAAAGCATAAGAGAAGATGAAGTAGATACAAACTTTGACATTGAAATCAAGGAACTAAAAGTCACTGGAACAAAAGATACAAAGTTAACCAAATAAAAGTCCTACATAAACAAAAGGACCAGCAAAAGGCAAAAGACTAAAGAGTATGAAGAATATGTTGAGAAGCCCACACTCTCCCTAGAAGATGTGATAAAATTAGTCATTGTGGATGGTAATCTAAAGCCCACGATTGAATTCTATGATGAATATAATGATATGGATAAAAGGGTGTTGGAGGAAGCAACGGTCAGATATCTCAACATCTACAACGTACTAATTGAGATAACTTCTGAGTTACCACAAAGTCTAGCAAATATCTTGGAGTTGAGAAAGTTGAGGATGTGGAGATTAGAGCACACGAGCCAATAAATCTGTGTCCTCAAATTTCTCCTAATCAAATAGATATGATATTCAAGGAAGTCAAAGATGATTTTAAAAGAAAAAGGAGAATGAACAAGCTCATGCTTGGAGAAACAAGTGAAATAGTTGAAGAAACTCAAGAGATTCTTTTGAAAGCATTAAAGAAGTACAATTTTCCCATAGTCACAAAAGAAGTGCTAGATGGTGAAGAAGAGAACATTATTAAGCAGCAATTTGAGTTGGGTGAAGCCGCTGTTCTGGAAGTAGAACAAGCAATTCAGGAGAATACATAAATATTGGATAAAGTAGTTGGTGCAGGAGATACTCCCAATCTACCTGATTCATTAGAAAAAGAGGTTAATATTACTACCTCACAGAGCCCTCCTGATCAGGTAGTAAGTGATAAACAAACAAGAAAAAGTTCCTCTATAGAGAACATAGAAAAGGATAAAGTAGAGTTAGAGGAAGAAAGAGAAAAGAAAGATAAAGAAGAACAAGATGGTGCAAATGTTGAAGCATCTAAAGTAGAGACTGAGAAATCAGGAGATCAAAAGGTTGGCTCTAAAATAGCAAGAGACACTGCAGATGCAGTAAAAATTCTTCTTGGAAAAGAAGTGATTAAACTTGATTAACCTGAACTACTCCAAGGACTATCCAATCCAGATGCTCTCTCTCTGATTCAACTAATGAAGATAGCATCATTCACCCAAGTAAAGGCCAGAGAGAAGATGTTAAAGTTCCACATGGAGGAGAATGAGCTACTGGGACTTGCAACCGGAGTTTTGGAGAAATTAATGCCAACCTATCAAAAGAATCAAAATGATTCCCCCTCCGGACATCGAAAGAATCTTGTAAGTTTAGTAAATTCACATTTTGAGTCCTTTGAGAAGTCTGCGAAGGTAAAAGTTTAGAAAGAATTCTTAGATAAGAAATCTTGTGAATTAAAGAACCTGATAGGAAATGATAGAAGAATACTTGGTATTAGCATAAAGAGTATTCAGAATGTTCTAAATGATGGAAGTGATATGTACAAATTTTGTCTATCATGGCCCAAAGTTAATAAGGGTATTGAAAACAAGATAAAGGAGCAAGAACAAAAATTGTCAAATCTCTCTCAAAATTTTGATCCCCTAATAGTTTCACCCATAAGTCAAGAATGTCAAGTAATTAACTTGACTGAGGAAATAAAGAAACTTGTCAAAGAAAAAGCAACATTATGAAAAGAATGTGTGAGCTCCGGGGATTAATTTCCCCTAAGTTAGAGACAATGTATAACTCCTTATCTAAAGCTCAGACTACAGTACAGACTAGTGTTCCATCAGATCTGTCAAAGGTAGAAGCATACTCATTTGTGTTAAATGGGTACATTTCAATTTTGTATGGAATGAAGAGTACTTGGGCCTCTGAACTTGTGCAAATAAAAGATAGTTTTGCAGACATCCTCAAGTTCATGTGAATGGAACTTACTGGTTACTTGTACATATGCGGCAATGTATACAGAAATTTTGGAGAATTTTGGTTTGCAGATCCCACCCTTTGCCATTAATGTCAAAGGGGGAGTGAAAGGCAGTGAAAAATGAAGTATTCAGCAAAGGGGGAGCATCGGAATAAGTGATGTACATACAAAGATGGAGTTGAAGTCATTTTTCAATAATTGTTGCCATCAATGCCAAAGGAGGGGATTGTTGGCAAGAGACACTACTTACCATTGATAGGTGTTGTCATTGATGGAAACTAAGATTGTTCCACACATCTGTAGTGCAGTATCTAATTATATCGAAAGTCAAAATAATAATCTAAGTCTAGGAGCCTAAAATAGAGCATATCGTAGAGTCCAGTATTTTGGTCAGCGGATCTCTCCAGTTAATCACTATGTGTTGTGAATTTGAAGTAGTGCAGAGGGACACCAGAACAATCTAAATCCAAGTTTTTAGCCTTTGGTGATAAAGGGATCATAATTTATGAGCATCGGAATATCGGGTCCTATTATGACTGAACAGTTTAGTGAAGAACATGCAGACATATGTTAATCCTTGTGTAGACCCAATAGAAGTGTTTTGATGAACTATGTATGAGATAGAATGTTAGTGGATGACATGTATGATGATATACATGTGTTATTTTTTGTACGCATCAATATTGGTGTATGGATCCAGCTGACAGAGCAGAGCATTCTTTAAAGGTTCTAAGTGTTTTTTTGCCGACTAGCAAGTGATTACAATTCAAGATAAGTATATATAGCCGATGATTGTGGATATTTTGTGTGTGTGTGTTGCAATCATGGAGAAAATGTGAAAGGAGTAGAAATCTAATATCCGAATGAAGGTAGAATAGCAAGAAGAGAACAAGGAAGATGAAGTGTACAAAGTCAGTATTTGTACTTAACCGGAACTGATCTCTAGCATTGGCAGATGCATCTTACCAGTTCAAAATCTCTATAAATCTCTTGTAAACTTTTTTGTAGGTAGTGATCCTCCACTTGAGCTTTGAGCTCAGGGCAGCGAGCCCAAATGCAAGTGCATTCCTACTTATAAAATACTTTTAACAGGGTATTAATTTTATGGGTTAACCCCCACCGTGGTTTTCCCTTAACCAGGTTTCCATGTCAAAATCTTGGTGTCAAATGTGTCATTCATGTTTCTGCTCATATGCTATTGTCTAATGTTGGAATGTTTATATCATTGATTTAATTTTAAGTTGTGAAAGAAGAATAATAGTAGAAAAAGATTAAATAGAGCAACAACTGATTCACCCCCCCCTCTTAGTTGTCTGAACCTATTCCAACAACCTTAACCAATAATTATTTTAAGTGGCATGTTGACAACAGGTCACACAAACCTACTATTGTAACTATATGTTACAAACAAATGTAGGAGCTAAGAAAATACAAAAGGATACCCTTACAAGAATCTTAGTTGTTCTCATACTAAATTGTGTAGTCGCAAGGTCAATCAACTCATTAAATGGATATAGAACCAAGTAACAAATAAAAATCACAAAAACATGTTGAAACAAAACATAAATTGGATGGAAATACTTCAGTTTCATTGCATAAAAAATGACATTTAGTAATTTAGATATTACAAATAGTTCTAGGAATGTGACAAACCCAATAGTTTATGCAATATTTGACAAAACTATAATTCCCTCAAAATAAAACTATTATGGTGTTTTCCCAATTACCATGGCAATTACATTACAGTGTCTAACAAAAGTAATGATTTTATATTGAAGGATGAAATATCTAAAATTTATTTATTTTGGGGTTAAAGAAAGAAGTTGAGTATACATTTCATGGAAGTTTTCCGTGGATGTAAAATGTCCCTTGGAATGGGAGCTCGAGCCAAAATGGGTGCCCGTTACGAAATGGGTTCCCATTTACGATCGGGCACCCAAAGCTAAAATGGGTACCTATTATGGAATGGCTACCCATTTTAAATGGGCACCCGTTATGGAACGGGTACTTGTTTTTGAAAAATATAATTTTTTTTAAAGAAAATAGGCCTGTAGCTTCATTTTAACAGCTACAAGTCATAGAAGACAAGGGAGAATGACACCAGGAATGGGTACTCACATTGGATGACCCTATTTTCCACCTCCAAAGCATCCCTGCCTCCTCAAATTGATTCACCAGTGCCCCAGGTTGGTTGTCCATCCATTTCTACCAGTTTTCATTGTTTTTTGCTTTGTATTTTGTTGTTTTTTTGTTATTTTTGCAATGATAAACTATATATATTCAACCTCAAATAAAAAACAAGTAAACCCTATTGCATAAACTGTAAACCTTTAATTTAGAAATAGTAAACCCTATTTCATAAAGATTAAACTATAAAACCCTAATTCATTAACCTAAAACCCTAACTCATAAACTAAGTTTTCATAAATAGTATAACGTAAAACCCTAATTCATAGACATCAAATCCTAATTCATAAACTAGGATTTCATTAATTCTAAATTTAGACTTCAAAATGTATCCTTAATGTCCCATTAATCCTTTAGTTTTGAACCATTCTTTTATACTAAGTGTATCACCCCAATTAGACTATTATCCATATCGTCTATAGTATAACAATGTGATCTTACAAAAACTATTGTTTCCTTTTGGTAAGTCACTTTGAGATTCTCATGGAGTTATAATTATGGGTTTTGTAGAGTGATCAATGACACTATAATAGGTTTATGATGGTTTAAGAACTCAAATAATACTAAGCACATTGATCCCCTAGTTGAATGCAAAATTAAAAAGGACATGCGGAGGTGTGAGGTTTGTTCATCTCATCAAGATGAATGATCAATGGGTAGTCTTATTATAACACAATGAGATCTCATCCCTTAAACATGAAAAGCCCCTTGGATCATCCAACTCAACACAAGATCTCATTGCCCACAATCATAGACCTTGCCACTAAAATGTTTTAACCAGTATGAATACAAATTATGTAGACCATATACAATCAATGAACTAGAGGACATGCAACCATGCTAACTTGGTAGTAACTAATCAATCAAGAAACAAAAAATCAAACATATTACAAATGATTTCATGAGAGTGTACAATCCATAGGATGCTCCAACATGTCTTTTATCACATGGTTGGCACAATCCCAAAACAACTAAGAGTTTTGACACCTCAAGAAGTTATGCAAGCCACACGATCTTCAAACATAGTTGAAGATTAAATGGTTCTACCATTTTCTAACATCATCATTACATATAGAAATCCCAAGATCACCATGTCACTCTAGATCAATGAGAACTTCTACTGACCACTCAGCACTCATAATCATAGGGAAGGGGGTACCACCATAATATGACATGATCAGGAACTAGTCAATGGAACATCACTAAAATGTTGAAATCTCCAACAATTATTGAGGATTATAGGGGTCATTCAACTAAGATCTCATCAATGGTTCTCTAACCTCCTCACAAAGCATAATGACATCACAAAATATAAGTAGTGAACTACTCCATAAAGCATCATGCTATACTGATTAAGCATTGAGCTTTGTTGTGTAAATTATTTGGCTCATCAATAAAATGACATAATCATGGATTCAACTCATAGAGAACTTAACATCATTAATATAAAGTCATCTAAGTTCATTCCTTTGAATTTCTATACACTATCCATCATAAGTACTTCAATCGAGCTTGATAGATCCAACAAGGCCACATGCTTGCCCATTATCTTCTAACAAAGAACATGAATAATCATAGCTCAATACTTTATCTAATAATATATGTTATGAAAGAATCAATCTCCATGGTTGTCCAATATATCGTTAGTCTCAAAACTCAAGACTTTAATACTAGATAGTTCAAAAAAGGGAAAGTGTCTAACACAACTGGCTTAAACTTCTCATGACCAATAGTGCAACATTATTTTGACAACAATGAAGGAACTCCATGTAACTACATATGCCATTAGATTTAATTCTAATCAAATGGCTAGCACAATCCAGAAACACAAAATCACTAACAACCATTGTAGGTTACAAGAAACTTCCGTGTAGTATTACTAATGATATAATGTCATTGTAAAAAATGGTGAAAAAAAAAAAGAATGGGCCCACCTCAAATTTGAGTTGGGTTCAATCAAGTAATGATGAAACAAAATTTTGACACATTTTAAGGGGGGCCTTAGGAGTTACACAAATTGTATTATCAAGTGGATATTAGAGAAGCAACATGTGATGATAATTGTTGTGATTAGAGAATCCATTGGATTAAAATAAAATCAATAGTCATGAGACTCTCTACCAATATCAAGCCTCATGAACATAAACACTAACAAGGAACTCAAGAAAATATGAAATATCAATCACCATGTCATAGGACTTGTCATTGGGTTGAGAACAAAGATGCAAACATAAGAATCAATGTAGTGAAGGGTTAAATTCTTGGCCAATGCTTTCAATCGGAGAGATTGGTTTGAAGGATCTAATGTCAAGAGTCATTTTAAAGGCTAGGTCCTTGACTTCATGATTAATTAAAACCAACATCAAGTGCTTAAAGGAAAACCAGTTTTAAGATATAATTAGCTAGGTTACTCCCTTGTGAAGGGGATATTAGAATCACTTATAGGTAAATGATCCAATCAATTCCTAGACATGAACACCTTGGCAAGACATTCAAGTGTAAACACAGTTCTAACTTTGGTCCCTAACAAAAAGGTTACAAATCTTAGGGAAATTCCCAATCTTATGTAGCCTTAACAATTAAGATCTTAATTTAGCCTTCAAGCAAGGGGAATAATTCATATGCTCTAAATTAACTTTTAATCATGTAACATTATCCACTTGGTACTTCATAAATATTATGTTGGGGATATCAAACATTAGGGATAAGGATTGGATCTACCAATATCCAGTATATATCCAAAAGTCATAGATAAAACCTTTATTCATAACTATTACTCAAAGTCATTTAATGCACATGAGCAATAAGAATACATTTCATGCCTAGAGGCTTATTATTTAGTCTTCATGGCTTTTAATGTTCCTGATGAGTCTCATAGTCCTAATTTAACCATTTGTAAAACTCTTTTCATGAAGCTAAAAACCTATAAATTAGATAGGATAGGACCCTAATATCTTTTTGTAGACAACCTAAATGACTTATTAAACCTAAACTTAAAACTTAGAAGTCATTTTATTATGTTTAAATCTTTAATTTAAACATATCCATACATCTATGACAACTTGACACTTAACAAAGGGGTAAAGGGGACAAGAACAATGGAAAAAAATAAAATAATGTTGAGTTTACATAGGATACATTCAAAGATTACATAAAATGAGACACTTAGGAAGGATAAACATGGATTAGGAAAAAAAATAGGATTTATGGTAAAATGGCTAAATGGAATGACATTTAGGCTATATACAATAAAAACATGACATTTAGGGTCTTGTAGACCTGTAGTTGTGGCCAATAGATCAACATGAACTTAGTGACATGTTTAGGAGTTTCAATGTAATACATGAGTGTGGTTGTAAACAACCTAGTTGGTATTGAATTTTTCTCTTTAATTGTCTTGTTTTCAAAACCTCAAGGAAACATTTCTAACTAAATTGAACACTCATTAATCATAACCTCTATGATTAGGACTTCTATTGATATTCAGGGTTTGTGGACATGCAATAAATTAAGTAACAATAGTCGGGCTAGTTAATTATTTTTAGGATTTTATTTTCTATGAACATTGTACAAATTTATAGGAAAGAAAATCAACTTAAATGTTACCAAAATCTAGGAAATGGTAACATGGCCCTAGATGGATTGACATTTAGGCTATACATTAAACTTTTAGGAATGATATATTAACCAAGATCATTTGAAATTGTGTATACATACATACATGTATAGTAAAATAAGATTATAGGACTTGAAAAACAAAATAATGTTGACTAGATACTAAGACATAAAATTTTATTCATGTCATGATTCTTAAATGTATAAATTTTGATTTTATACATTTTCTAACAAGTTTAAATTTTGAATGCATGTATATGTTAAATTAAATGTAAATTTAAATGTTTTAATGTATTTCCTAAAATGCGTAAATTTATATATTTCCAAGTTTTCAATTTATATGTATATGTATATTTAAACATATGCTGTGCATGAAATTTAATATATATTTTCAATTCCTAATTTGATTTTAATTTTTTTTGTAATTGCAGCTCTACTTATAGACCTTATTTGTACACATCGCCGATCTAGCCCATGATGCCCCATGACCCCCCCACCCCAACCCCTCCCCCTCCACCACCACCACCACCACCACCACCAACACCACTGCATGATAATGCTCATTTGCGAACAACAATTGATGAAAATATACAAACATTGCAAGAAAAAAAACAATTTCTTGCAAAGCCAAATACAAACCCCTCCACACATTTCACGGTTTGCATCTATGATGCAAACTATTGTTGATTTAGTGAGAGCTATCCACACGGATCTAGACACATTTCACTCATGGCAGGAAGAGAGGAGGCAGTTTAATGCAGATGATCTCTCATATAAAGAGATCAATGATTTACATATTACCAAAAATATAGTTGCCCCATATTTCATTGATCCCTCCACAGGTGAACAAGTACCACCAACTAAAAAGAGAATTTCAATCAAATGGTGTACACATCAATAGATAGCTGATAATTTTTGGGATTGATGGTGGATGGTCTTTGACCATCCACCTCATGCTAATTTTGAGGTTCCCTTTTATTTTCTAAAAAAATTATGGGCAGAGTTTGAGATGGGCAAAAAGCCCAATTATTTTTTATGAGATCATTTAAGGGTGTGGGTGGTGCAATACTACAACATAGACTAGGGGCACATGTCAATCCAAATTGACATTTGTCCCCTGCACCTATTGCCTCTTCTCCACCCTCTGTTCTTGTGCCCTTTTACCATTGGATGGTCACCTCACCACTCAGAGTGTTATCATCGCTCTTAGGAAACTTAACTGACCAAGCTACTCGCTTGGGGGTTGAAGTTAATCCTGGAGAGCCTACACAACCTAGAGGAACATCCAATGCTTGTCCTGATGCATTGCCTAGATTGACGCCATTGCGGTCCACACCACATTATTGTTAGAATTGTCATCATCCATGTTTTGGTCCTACATCTTTGGAGGAGGAGGATTCCTTTTTTGCTACATTGTTCACTCATATGAACTCGGTATGTATGCCACATTTAATAAAATTAAAATTAATACAAATTAATATAGATTTGGATAGTTATCAATTATCAATATTTTAAAAAAAAATTAAATGTATATTAATAAATATATGTTCATGTTGATTGGTATAGATGACTCCATCAGCTGCTGCCACTTCATCATGGCTGGTCCATTAAGTATCAATAGCAGTAGAGTTGGGTAGACCTTATATGGTCAAGGTATAAAAATTAAGACCTCTAAAGATTATTTAATTGGATATATCTAATTTAATAATATATAATTTAATACAGAAATGTGACATTTTAATTTAAAGCAGATGGGAACACTTTTGTGTCAAACCAACCTAGTCATCTAGGACTAGTGGCAACATCATCTATAGAGGAGCCTACTTCATATGTCATGGTTTGTATCTTAAAATTGTACATTTTTAGTTTAAATTTGAATTTCCAGTGTAATTTCATGATTTTAAAGTCATGTCTTTAAATTTGAATTTATATATACATGTACACATATATATGCAGGATGAGATTAGTTTGGGTGCGGGCTCAATTAATCCTATCATTAATGATCCTACACAGGTGCACGAGTCATCTCTCATATTTCAGGTCCTATAGTTAAATCCTATGTGATTTCAAAGTCTTTTGTATCATTCAACCTTGCATTTTGTATCTATACTTTGGAGCCTATAATTCATGTGTTTTATTGAAATACAGGAATTGGCAACACAGACATTTAATTTGTCATCTGAATTGGCACCATCTGTTGCACAGGAGCATGGCAAGAGAGATGATAAGCCTGTTATGGTATGCTTAGACATTTTGAAGTTTAGATTTAAAAATTTAATTTGATGGTTTGGTTTTAAATATTTGATTTAACATTTAATTAGGATGTAGTTTTGACTTTAAAATTGACTTGAAGCTTCTTTTTCTTGTACACATGAGTCACCCTCTTAATCACATGGGACCAAATGCTGGCTTGAAATGGATGATGATCAAACTTTGTGTGCACACATGTTTCAAATTGATGTCCATGGATGATTGATGGCCATGATAATGATGTATTAGATTGTTTATTTCATGAGGATTTTATGACTATTTCAGTATTGACTAGACATATATGTTTTGTGACTATTTCGCTATTTTTAAATGGACTGTTATTATGTCAGTATTTATATCTCATAGACTATTTCATCTAGACTAGAGCTTTCTATTTATTGAATTTCCACTATATGCATCTATATTCAAACTTTAATTTCATATATCTTATATTTAACACTTCAAATTAAATCATGTATTTAATTACATAAAATTGTAGAATACTAATTCTAATTAGATAAGAGAAAAATTTCAATTGATTTAATTTATTAAACATTTATTAGATACAGACTCCAAGTTGGAAAGTTATATAGACTAAATGTACCTACCCTAAATAAATTTAAAAAATAAAATGAAAATTAACTTTCTTGAACTAGAATGAATATGTTTGGATTTACATGAGTCAAATGTTGGGACAGTTGTGTTAAATCTTCATTGAGTTAAATATTTAGGAAAAAATTATTGATTATATTTGTCAATCTAGTAACCATGTTTAATAAATTTATTTTTAAATCTAGATTAAACATTTCATAGATCAATACCTTCCCTATAAATTTGCGAAAATAATTTAATGAAAATTAGAGAAATACATGTACCCTTTAAATTTACAATTTAAGAAATTTAGAAAATTAGAGATATTTAAGTCTACCCTAAATTATATCAAAAGAAAAATAGAGAAATTTACATGTAACCTAAATGTCAAAAGAAAAATAAACAAATACCTATACCTCTAAATTGTTATATATATGATAAACAATACTTGGTTCTATCTACTAGAACTTTTGAGATTTGCTTCTAAAAAATATAATAAAATTAGCATTTTGTATGTAATTTCATTAAGAGCACTAAATGTTACAAATATGTGCCTAATCGGTGTTGTCATTGGTGTTAATTGTATCTTATTCTATTACTTGTTTAGAAGACTTGTATTTTGAGGATATTGAGAAAATTAGCCTCTCCGGAAGAAACAAGTGAGTTACACATCTCCTTGTCAGAAACAATGAAGACAATGTAGTTCAGCAAAGTAGATTCCTAAGCATTTCCAGTAAGATGAAAATCAGAGTCTATGGACCAAAGGGTTGTGTAGATGATAGTTTGAAGTTGCTCTAGTCAAGATTTGAGAGATACGCATGAATGATTAATGAAGTTATGGCCATCTGAGTAGAACTAGGTTTTGCAGTTGTTCAGAGCTGGCAGAGTGATAGGAATTTGGTCTAGATTGCTCTGCATTGGATTATTATGGTCTGCGGATCTAGTGGTATGTTTGGGATGTTGGTGTGTGTCCTGAATACAAGTGGTTTGTGGTTTGGAGGTCCACAAGAAAACTTTCTAGTGTGACAGTCATGACAGTTAGTGTTCTTAAGTTTCTGGATGAAGATGCAAGTGTTTCTGGTGATCTGAGGTGATGCGGTTGTTCTTGTTGATTTCATTATGCTTGTGGTGGTCTCTAGATTGTGTGCCTATTGTGCTGGTGGTCCACATTGAGGATTGAGCTCATGGTTGAAGATTTCTCCTTGAGTGTTGTTGTTCTTTCTAGTATTGGCCGACTGGATGCTTGGTGCATGTTGCTGATGATCTAAGAAGAGTTCTGTAGAGTGTGGTGTGTTGTTTGAGGGAGATTCAAGTCCCAACTATGTTTGGCCGATAGTGTGATGGTTTGCATGAAGAATTTTAAGTCTTGTAATTCTAATTTCTTGTAATGCCTATCTTGGAGAATGTTCCAGATAGACAATTGTTATGCCAACTTTGATGTTCATTCCAAAGTCGATGTCATGTATAAATAAGGGTTGTGAAGTCATGGAAATGTTGGGATGCAAGAGAAGATACAGATGTAGCAATAAAGTGAGTGGGAGTAGAGAAGAGGTATTGTGTGCTTCAATGGAACTGAACCTTGCATGAAGAAGATGTTGCTTCTTAGTTTAAATTTTTAGTGTTAACATTGTGAATGTTCTTGTAGGAAGTGAGCCTCCTTTGAGAAGTGAGCTCTGGGCAGTGCACCTGAAGGAAAGTGCCTTCCCATTTTTCTATTCTTTTAATAGAGAATAAATCTTGTGGGTTAACCCCCACCATGGTTTTCCCTTAATAAGGTTTCCACGTAAAAATCCTAGTGTTATGTGTGTTGATTATGCTTCTGCTCATGTCTTGCTAATTCATGCTTTCATGATCGTATCATTAATCTGTTAATAAGTGGTAAAGAAGATTAGATGCAGCAAAAGATAAAAGTTTTGTGACAATTGATTCACCCCCCTCTCTCAATTGTCTACCCTAATTTCAACAATTAGTATTAGAGATGGTTCCTCTCAAAGAAGCTTAACCAATTGAGGAGATCTAGGATGTCAACATACAAGAAGGATAGTATGAGATTTGATAGAACAAATTAATCTCTTTGGAAGAATCGGATGGAGTTTCATTTGCAATGCATGGGTGATCCTTATTGGTTGATAACTAAGGATGTGTATAAGCCTTTGGAGAAAGGCCCTTTAACTCTACATGAAGTCAAAGACGCTGAATACAACATTCAAGCTAAAGAAGCATTGTTGAGTGCCTTGACTCATACATAAATGACAAATGTTCTAGAATTGAAAATTGCTCATGAAATCTGGAAGAAGTTGGAAACTTTGAATGAAGGTGATGAATATGGAAAATGTGCCAAGTTATAGATCCTGAAGGGTAGATACAAATGTTTGAGGATGAGTGAAAATGAAAAAATCACTTCCTGTATGCAGAAGGTGGATGAACTTGTGAGCAGTATTAGGAGTGCTGATGGAATACTGGAAGAATCAGAGATTGTTGCCAGAGTAGTCAGGTCCTTACATGTTCATACAAACATAATTTTGTTGTTATTTTGGAGATCAGGATTGTGACAACTATTACAAGGGATCAGTTGGTTGGCAAGCTTTTAGCATTTGAAATAATTGAGTTTGGCGATTCTCTTCCTAAATTAGAATTTGCTTTTAAGGCCAATATTTTTGGGAAGCAAAGATTTGATCCAGGTGAAAGCTCTTCAAGAAGACTAACTAGATATGAGAAGGCAAGGATGAAACTTGAAGAACATGAAGCCCTTTTTGCCAAAAGATTACCAAGAGGATCTAGCAAGTATGAAGGAAAGTTACCTTTCAAATATTTTGCTTCCAATAAGATTGGTCATTTTGTTTCAAGATGTCTGGAGAGGATTTCAAATGCAAACCCTAACAGACCTAGGTTTCAAAAGAAATGCTACTATGTCCAAGAAGTTGTTGATGAAGGAGTTAAAGATGATGAATCTAATAAGGGAAGTACCTCTAGAAATGAATGGGTGTTCATTGCTATCAAAGAAGAAGATCTAGTGCCTACTAAATTTGCTAGCTATGTGAATGTAGAAAGTGCCTTGGCTACTCAGTTTGAAGAAAAGGATGATTGGGTGATTGATAGTGGATGTTCTCATCATATGATAGGTGATAAGAGTAAGTTTGTAAGTATGGAAAGGTATGAAGGTGGAATTGTGAAGTTTGGAGACAATTCAACTTGTAGAATCCATGGCAGGGGATCCATCTCTCTTGATGGTAAGAATAACACTAATAATGTTTTGTATGTAGAAGGGTTGAAGCATAATCTTCTCAGTGTTGGACAGTTGGTTGATAAAGCATATGATCTCTGATTCAAGGATGGAAAATGTAGAATCTTAGAAATCTCTGGAACTGAGATTACATCTGGTACATAGACTAGAGGCAATATCTTTCATTTAAGTGGTACTGGTAAAAATTGTTTGATTGCTTAGATTGATCAGAGTTGGTTATGGCGTAGGAGAATGAGTCATGTAAACTTTGATAATATTGTTAAGATAAGTACTACTCAGGCTATGAGAGATCATCCAAAGCTTGTAAAACCTACTAATAACATGTGTAAGGAATGTCAGTTGGGCAAACAGAGCAAAACTACATTCAAAAGTAAAGAACAATTTTCAAGTGGATTGTTGGAACTTGTGCACACTAATTTGTGTGGTCCTACTAGAGTTAGGAGTTTGCAAGGAGACATATACTTTATGTTTCTAATTGATTACTCCCAGATGATGTGGGTCACTTTCTTGAGAGAGAAATCAAAGGCTCTTGACATATTCAAGGTGTTCAAGGCTAGGATAGAGAATGAAATTGGTGTGAAAATAAAGTGTCCGAGATCTAATAGAGGTGGAGAGTTTACCTCTGATGAGTTTAATGCATTTTGTGAAAAAGCATGGTATAAGAAGATAGTTATATATTCCTAGGACTCCTTAGCAGAATGGAGTTGTGGAAAGGAAGAACTAGACTATTCAAGAGGCTTCTAGAACCATGATGATGGAAGAAAATGTTCTGCGTGTCTATTGGAGAGAGGCTATGAGTATTGCTATCTACACTCTTAACCAAGTGCAGATCAAAGGTAATACTATAAAACTCTTTATGAAATGTGGTTTGGTAATGCTCCTACTATGAAACACTATAGATTTTTTTGTAGTAAATGCTATATCAAAGAGATGAAGAATTAGGCAAGTTTGATGCAAGGTGTGATCAAGGAATTTATGGGTTATTCTAACCAAAGCAAGGCATACCAGTGCTTTAACATGAGATTCAAAAGGATTGTTGAAAGTGCTAATATCAAGGTTGATGAAAGCAAGGAGACACCTTCCAAGTCTTGTGGATATGAATCAGATGATCAAAATGAAAGTCCTCAAACTTAGATTTAGATTGCTCTGGAGAATCCAGTGATTCAGGAAGCTAGTGCAAATGTTGAGGAACAAGTTCAAGAATTAGAATTTCAAGAAAATCCCAAAACTCCCAGGTATGTGAGGTTGAATCATTCTATAGATCAGATTATAGGAGATAGAAATACAGGTGTTTAAACTAGAAGAAAAATTGTTGAAGAACAAGAAGAGTATTGTTTGATTTCAAAAATTGAACAAAATCAGTGAATGAAGCTTGTAATGATGAAAGTTGGGTAAAATTAATAGAAGAGGAATTAATGCAAATTGAAAAAAATCATATTTGGGATCTTGTTCCTAGACCTAAAAACAAAAATGATATTGGAACTAAGTGGTTCTTCTGAAATAAATTGAATGAAAATGGTGAAGTTGTGAGAAATAAAGCAAGATTAGTGTGCAAAGGATATTCTCAAGTAGAGGGAATTGATTTTGAAGAAACATTTTCTCTGGTGGCAAGAATCAAAGAAATCAAATTATTTATTTCCTTTGCTACTTACAAAGATTTCAAAATTTACCAGATGGACGTCAAGTCAGCATTCGTAAATGGAGATTTGGAAGAAGTCTACATTGAGCAACCGGAAGGATTCCAGTTGTCTGATCAAGGAGATATGATCTGCAGATTGAGGAAAGCATTGTATGGACTTAAACAAGCCCAAGAGCCTAGTATGTAAGATTAGACAAGTATCTACTAAAGTTAGGTTTTAGAAAAGGTACAATTGATAGTAATCTTTATTTCAAAATTGATCATGAACACATCTTGATTGTTGAGGTATTTGTTGATGATATCATCTTTGGTGGAAATGAGAGCATGTGTAAGAAATTTGATGATCAGATGCAAAGTGAATTTGAGATGTCCATGCTTGGTGAAATGAATTTTTTCTTAGGTCTGCAAATCATCTAGTCAGACAAGGGCATCTTCATATCTTAGTCTAAGTATGTAAACTAGTTGTTGAAAAAGTTTGGAATGGAGGATTCAAAACTAGTAAGTACTCCCATGATAACCGGATACAAGTTGAGTAAAAATGATGATTCCCCTAAGGCAGACCAGAAAAGGTATAGATCAATGATTGGAGGACTACTTTATCTGACTCATACCAGACTTGATATTATGAATGCGGTTGGCCTTGTTGCTAGGTTTCAAGATGATCCTAGAGAATCTCATGTTGTAGTAGTCAAAAGAATTTTTAGATATCTAAAATATTTGATTATGGCTTATGCTATCTTAATGATGATGATTTCACTCTTCATGCATATACAGATGTTGATTGGGAAGGAGATGCGGATGACAGGAAGAGCACTAGTGGTGGTGCATTTATCTTGGGAAAGAGATTGGTTTCTTGGTTGAGAAAAAAGTAGGAGGCAATATCTCTGTCTACTATAGAGGCAAAATATATAGAAGCAACAAGTAATTGTACTCAAGTTTTGTGGATGAAGCAAATGTTGAAGGATATCATAATTGTGTTTGAAGAGCCTATTACAATCTTTTGTGATAATTCAAGTGCAATAAGCATTACAAAGAATCCAGTGTTACATTCAATGAAAAAGCACATATCCATCAAGTTTCACTTTTTGAGAGAGAAGGTAAATGAGAATGATGTCAGATTAGAGTTTATTCCTTCAAAGGATCAGATTGTGGATATCTTCACTAAGCCTCTACCTAAGGACACCTTTGAGTATCTCAGAGGGATGCTAGGGGTGATTGCCCCTCCTATTAAGAACTAAGGTGCACTAGTGTGCATCAATCCAATGGTATCTTCTAATCTAGATTGGTGTTAAAGGGATACTACTTAGGGGGAGTAGTCAGTATGTTCTGAGTTCAGTTTGGTCTTGTCTAAGAAATAAAAAGGGTGAGAAATGATTGCAAATATGTGCCCTTTGCCATTGATGTCAAAGGGGGACAAACCTCAAGTGAAAAACTTAGATGGAAGTGAGTAGTTGCTGGTGAAAGTGGGAGCAGTGAAGAAAGTGGTTGAAGGTGTGATAAGAGAAAGAGGGAGAAGTTCTTTTTTTGATGGTTGAATCAGTTTTTCACATCATATGTTGCCATCAATGGCAAAGGAGGATATTGTTGCAAATATGTGCCTAATTGGTGTTGTCATTGATGTCAACATATCCTTGTTGTCATTGGTGTCAACTGTATCTTATTCTATTACTTTTTAGAAGACTTGTATGTTGAGGATATTGAGAAAATTAGCCTCTCCAGAAGAAACAAGTGAGTTACATATCTCTTTGTCAGAAACAATGAAGACGATGCAGTTCAACAAAGTAGATTGTTGAGCATTTCTAGTAAGACGAAGATCAGAGTCTACAGACCAAAAGGTTGTGTAGATGATAGTTTGAAGTTGCTCCAGTCAGGATTTGAGAGGTCCGCATGAATGATTAATGAAGTTATGGCCATCTAAGTAGAACCAGGTTTTGCAGTTGTTCAGAGGTGATAGAGTGATAGGAATTTGGTCCAGATTGCTCCACATTGGAACATCATGGTCTACAGATCTAGTGGTATGTTTGGGATGTTGGTGTGTGTCCTCAACGCAAGTGGTTTGTGGTTTGGAGTTCCACAAGCAATCTTTCTAGTGTGATAGTCATTACAGTTAGTGTTCTTAAGTTTGTAGATGAAGATGCAAGTGTTTCTAGTGATCTGAGGTGATGCAATTTTTCTTGTTGATTTCATTGTGCTTGTGGTGGTATCTAGATCATGTGCCTATTGTGCTCATGGTCCGCATTGAGGATTGAGCTTGTGGTTGAAGATTTCTCCTTGAGTGTTGTTGTTCTTTCTAGTCTTGGCCGACTAGATGCTTAGTGCATGTTGCTGATGATCTAAGAAGAGTTTTGTAGAGCGTGGCATGTTGTTTGAGGGAGATTCAAGTCCTAGCTATGTTTGGCCGACAGTTTGATGGTTCACATGAAGCATTTTAAGTCTTGTAATTGTAATTTCTTGTAATGCCTATCTTTGAGAATGTTCCAAATAGATGATTGTTAGGTTGACTTTGATGTTCATTGCAATGTTGATGTCATGTATAAATAAGGATTGTGAAGTCCTAGAAATGTGGGGATGTAAGTGAAGATGTGGATGTAGCAAGGAAGTGAGTGGGAGTAGAGAAAAGGTATTGTGTGCTTCAATGCAACTGAACCTTGCACTAAGAAGATGTTGTTTCTTAGTTTAAACTTTTAGTGTTAACATTGTGAATGTTCTTGAAGGCAGTGAGCCTCCTTTGAGCAGTGAGCTATGGGTAGTGCACCCAAAGGAAAGTGACTTCCCATTTTTCTATTTTTTTAACAGAGAATAAATCATGTGGGTTAATCCCCACTGTGGTTTTTCCTTTAATCAGGTTTCCACATAAAATCCTTGGTGTTATGTGTTGTTGATTCATGCTTTCATGATCATATCATTAATCTGCTAAGAAGTGGTAAAGAAGATTAAATGTAGCAAAAGATAAAAGTTTTGTGACAATTGATTCACCCCCCTCTCAGTTGTTTGCCCTAATTTCAACACTAAATAATAACTTAATCAATGCATTAGTTTGTTTAAATTCATAACTTCTTTGTACAAGAAAAAGAGCTTCCCTTAGCTTCATGAAATATAAATATTCTATACTGACAAGGCCAACCATGTGAAGGTGGAAGCTCATGTGGCCTCACCTATGACCTAAGACACATTTATTCTAGTTCTATGTAGGACATCTAAGACACCTATTGTATAGTATGTATCTAGATAAATTATATATAGACATATA
Organism: Cunninghamia lanceolata; assembly: GCA_027924645.1. Lineage (NCBI taxonomy): Eukaryota > Viridiplantae > Streptophyta > Pinopsida > Cupressales > Cupressaceae > Cunninghamia > Cunninghamia lanceolata. The sequence continues at coordinate 4,898,697 of BSBN01000892.1, forward strand.
TAGTATCTACCTAAGACACCTAGATTAATTAGATTAAATGCCTTTTTTCTAGTCTCTATCTACCTAGTTGACATATAGAATACCTAAGACACAGGCTCTAGACACCCTATTACATGGTAGACCTAGTTGACATATCTAGTATCTACCTAAGAAACCTAGATTAAATTATACGTTATTCTAGTCTCTAGACAAGTAACTTTGATATATAGTATCTACCTAAGACGTGCCTAGATTCCATATTATATCTCTAGGCAGGTAGTTGATATATAGTATTTACCTAAGACATCTAGATTAATTAGATTAAATGTCTTTTTTGTAGTCTCTATCTACCTAGTTGACATATAGAATACCTAAGACAAAGGTAGAGACATCTATTATATAGTTAGAACCCAAGACACCTAGAGACACCTAGATTTTAGACAATTTTATTCTGTAAGTCTAAATCATCAAAGATTTTATACTTGACACCTAGAAGTTGAAGACTCTAGATATGAAACATGTGTAGAGATCATACTTGTGCAATAAGAAACAATATATTTGAATCCTTTCAACACTACATGTGAAATTGTAAAAACAAATCTAGAGGTTAGGCCACAATGAAACGTATATAAAAATTTAGAAGGTCTCTAGAGATCATTTTATTTAAAGATAGAATTTGTTAAGAAGTTTCATTGAAATTATAATGAAAGGAAAGAACTATTGAAGCATAAATTAAAATAATCAATAGTATAGGTCTAGTGAATACCTGAAATAAAGTGTAAATGAAATTTAATACCTTCTATGTTTCCAGCCTCTATTATGACTGCAAAAAATATCTCCTGCACCATGTAATGAAATCTAAAAAAGTTAGAATGTCTCATGATCTTTAAGAGAATTAGGAATATTAATATGAAGGCTTAAGGGGAGTTAAGAGGATGCATTAAGGGGAGATGCAATCAATTAGGGGAGATGATAGTTTACCTAACATATGGAACATAGCTAATGGATGGCTTAAGGGGACTTAAGAGGATGCCTAAGGGGAGATGTAATCAATTAGTTAAGTTATCAATCATATTATTCCTAAACTCACATCCTAGAGAAAAATTAAAAGTTTACAAATATATACATACTTGTTAATCATTTAAAACATTTACTCCATTGTACCATCTACATCCTATCTTTTTTGTAATGCCTCTATGATTACCTCATGCTCTTCCATAGAAAGTGTCCATAATTCTTTTGTGACAGGTCTCCCTTTATATCTCACTAATTGTATATTTGTTGCCACAATCATATGTGAGTAGTGCAAAATTTTCTTATGTCTTTCATAATCTTCAAATGCAAGTATACCATTCCTCCTTATCAAATATTTTTGTAGCCAAGTGCCAGTAACAACCACAGAACCTGTTGGATACTCAAAGTCATCATCATCTACTATAGGTTGTAACAACTTCTATTTTTCCTCAACACACTGAACCAACCAACACTCTATTTCCTCTTTATTACCCTCAGGTGCAACAATAGCATAAACATGTCCTGTAAAAAAAAATTTAATTCAATAATTCACAAAAATATATACATGCATATGTACAATTAAATATATATTTCCAAAAAAATGTATAGAAAAGAAATATTGAATGAATGTACCTTCTTGTACGAGGTCTGAAATATGCTCATAGTCATCCAATGTTGGCAAATGATTATCCTCCTCAAATGTTATCTCATTTTGATCATGTGTTTGTAGAGGTGTTAAGGACTTTTGTTTTCATTCTTCAACCCAATCTATATTTTCTCTTGCTTCCCACTCACCTACGATACAAAACTGACAAAAACATGAAAGCTCACTAGTCCATAGAGTCCATGTGCTTGCATTTGAACTCTTAAATGAATGCCATTTTGCTAATCCACTAATTGTATCACAATCAAATCGGGGAGGAATGCTTTCTTCTTCAACAAACCAAAAAAATCGTTGAACTTTAGTGTTCTCACTTCATCCTGTAGTCAATTTTGCATTACACCTATCCACAATTACACGTGCATCTTGAAACCTTACTGCATCATGAAAATTTAGTTTCTCCCTAGCAAGAGCCTTTTTCACACATGCTCTAGCTCCATCATGGTCTCCATTACCATGTTCAGCTTCAAAGAAACTCCAAATATGTTGGACATTGTTTTCTTTTTGGACCTTACTTAACCACAAAAACATTCAAGAATTTTTGAATTGTGATGTACAATTGTCTGACCATATGAAATGTTGTGTTATCTGGATTTGTCTTTCTTTTAAGTTGTCGTTAAATACTTTGAAACAATACTGCACAAACTCTGATGAATGCAACCGATTATCACTCACATAGAAATGGTACTCTCTCAAAATTTTCCTATCATCTTATGTACTATCAACTGCATGTCTGTATACAATATGAACAAATATGGCCACCTGTACTAAGTTATAATATTGTGATTGAATCTCCTCTTGTGGAGCAAGTGTATAGTTTTCTGCAAAGTCAACCACTAAAAGCATAGTTGCAATTGGAAATGTGTTCTTACATCTGTAGAATTGTTCATCAAGCCACTGAGCATATTCAGAATGTTTCACATATTTATACACAATTGTATTCTTGAACTCTGTGATGAATGCATGTACACTACTTTGTTCTATGACTAACTCACAACATTTTCTAGTTTTTCCATCCTTTAATGGATATTGAACATTGGTGAACCTCTTCACATCCACTAACTGTTATCCAAAATCATGTGAACTAAATTCATGCATGTATTCTCCTAACAATAAAAGGTTAGCACATCTATTGCATTATCCAGAAACACATGGTTTTGAAAAATATAATTGCCCATCAGTTGTTTCACAAAGTATACTTGTTATAAAATCCTTAACTGTTGTAGGTGGCATATTAATACTACATTCTTGCATAATTTGGTTGGCATGTAAAGTACAATGTATATATCAAAAAATATCATAAAAAATGACATTACACATGATTTTTAGAACAACAAGAGATTCATTGCTTATTAATCTTGACATACCAAGCTTTGCATTTCTCAAATGATCTTTGGCTTATACAAAAATTTTCTATAACTTAATCATCTATAAATTTTCTATATAATTATGTTTGAGTCATGTCTAAAATATGTTTTGGATGAGGATCATGATTATTTGACCCTGCCCTTAATTTCAAAACATTTCTAGCATTTGATGAAACCCTTGTATTATCATGCCAATATATTTCAATCAAAGACCTAATTTCATTGTTTAATTTCATGTCAGACCTTGGGAGTCTACCACTAAGAGTCCAACATTGTTTGATTAGATCCTCTTCAATACTTACTCTTCACTTTGCCTCTCTTCTTAAGGTTATAGCATACACATTTAAATATCCACTTGTTTTACGTATCATTCTTTTAGTCACAACTGAATTATTAACTAAAGAAGTTGTTATTGCTCGACGTGTTGCATTATTATCCTTAGATCGACTACTTTTTCCTATAGAACTTATGGCATTAGCAACACTAGATGTAACTTGTTCCATTGATTCATACACCTTTTTGGGTTTTACAAAAATACCTAATTTTTTCATTACTTTTCTCATTTTTGACATTCTCATAAATTGTAATACAAGTTGGCATTGAAATCCAAGAGTTTTTCTATAAAAAAATTGTTTCTACAATCTATTTACATTATCTCAAAGATATCTTACCACAAAGATCCTTCAAAATATTACTTTCAATTAAAAAAAAGAATATTTTCATTTTCATGCATACAAGGGTTTTTATTTTTATTTTTTATTGTCTTGATTATAGTAGAGGCATTTATCTTATCAATATTATATCCATCTTGCTTTAAATATTTAATCTCATTATCGTTCAATGGATTCAAAGACATACCTAGATTTGTTCTTATATTTGCATTTTCCATGTTCTTGACCTTTTCCACATTTGCATACTCTACATTCACTTCATCTAAATTGGTCCCTCCAATATTGTCCTCTTCAATGTTCTCCTTCTCAATGTTCTCCTCTTCAATAGTCATCAAACTAGATGCTACATCATTCTTCATTTTTTAATCCTCTCTCTCCTATCTCTTTGTTATTTTTCCTCTTTCTCTCGATGTGCTTCAATTTCTTCAACTGCCATAACCTTCCTCTTCTTTTTTGTTGACGTTTATTGTTAGACTCAGGGCACACAACTGAGAGGGGGGGTGAATCAGTTGTAAAAAAAAACTTTCTCTAATTTCCACACTTAAATCTTCTTGGTGATTAGCAGTATATTAAACATGAAACATAATGCATTCAAATCAAAAGCAGAATCTCATCAACACATAAGACACCAAGATTTTGATGTGGAAAACCCAGTTAAGGGAAAAACCATGGGGTGATTAACCCAAGAATGTATTCTCTATTAGAAGAATAGAAAGATCAAAATGGCACATGCCAATTAGGGCACACTGCCTACAAGAGACACACTGTCTACAAAGAAATAAGTATTACATACATGAACTGGAGAATAGCATCTTCACCATGCTTGAATCAGTTCCATTAGGCTCAATACTCCTGCTCTGCCTTTCGCTCTAGTCTTCACTACCACACTCTCATCTCCACTAAATTACACTTTGAAATGACTTCACAATCCCTTATTTATACACGACATCGACTTAGGAACAATCATCTAAGTCAGCAAACACCTACAAGAACATCTGCAAGATGTGTAATACATTCAGTCGGCCAGTCTCAGGAAGAACACCAACATCCAGTGGTTATTCTTCAAATACAAACTTTAACTTTAATGCGGACCACCAACATGAACTGGAAATGATCCATAGATCACCACAAGCTTTCCTGAATCACCAATAACATCCGCACTTCATCTACTTACTAGAATCCTTCTCTCCCTCATCTGGAACCTCAAGAACACAGTCTATCATCACTGTCACAAAGGAATAGGTTCTTCCGGACCTTCAAACAACAAACCAATATACTTGACACTTCACAAGGACATTCTCAATACTTCCTCAAATCCACAAAATGGGATAGTGCATTTCCAGATCTCACCGGACCTATCTGTGTCACTTTGTCACCTCTGAACACCTGTCGGAACCTATTCTAGTTGAGTGATCATAACTTCTTCTGAGCTTCATGTGGACCTCTGAAAACTTGACTGGAACATATCAAGACTTATATCTACAAACCCTTTAAACCGTATCCTCTGATCCTCAACCTATCTTGGACTTTTACCTTGTTGTCATCATTGTCCTTCACTATTCCTAATTGAGACTAATTTTCTCAGTATCCTCAACACATAGCTCATCCAATCCTTCTCATTAATGCAACATCAGTAGTTGACATCAATGACAACACCGGTTATACCCATACTTGCAACATTTATTTGATCCCATGATTACCAAAATGTGTTGGATCCCTTCTTAAAAAAGGTATGAAATACAAGTAGAAATAGATCATTTGTTGAATCTGATAGTTGCTTGATATTTGTTTGATCTCTCCAATAAATTGAATCCTTCTAAAAAATGGATTTCCTACTTCATTCAATTAGAAAATTTTCCTTATGATTGAATAGCTGTAAAAATTACATTAAATATGTTCTCTTGAGAGCTCGAATTAACACTTTGCATATAAAAAAATGTAGAATTCTTTACTATCGGTGTATTCGTAAAAATGAATGTCTCCCTAGGAAATTGAATTCATATAAAAAATAGATTTTCTACTTTATTGCATCTGAAAATTCTTCTTATGATTGAAACCCTATAAAAATTGCATAAGATATGCCCCATTGAGAGCTTGAATTGACACTTTACACATAAAAAAATCATAGAATCTGTCACTGTCAGCCATACTAGTAAAAGGGAATGTTGCAAGGTTTCAGTTGTACTAACAATTTATTAAAAAAAAAAATCACTAAAATAGAGATGGGTGCCCGTTTTAAAATGGGTACCCATTCTTAAAAAAAAGAAACGGGCACCCATTTTATGGAAAATAAAAATAAACAAGTACCTGTTTGTAATAGGGTAGTTTGCCTTTTTTCAAATCTCACACCTGTGAATTTGCATTGGTTTTAGGCTTGGTAAAGGCTTGGAATCCCGAGCCTAAGCCTTGGACCTGCAACCAACCTGATGTTGCAAGTATGGGCCTAATCGATGCTGTCATTGATGACAAGGATTGGATGAGCTATGTGCTGAGGATATTGAGAAAATTAGTCATATCAAGAATAGTGAAGATAGTAAGGTAAAGATCCAAGATAAGATGACTATCAGAGGATACGGTTCAAAGGATTTGTAGATATGAGTCTTAAGATGATCCAATAAAGATTTAAGAGGTCCGCATGAAGATCTGAAGAAGTTGTGGCCGCTTAAGTAAAATCAGTTCTGGCAGGTGTTCAGAGGTGACAGAGTGACACAGATAGGTCCGGTGGGATCAAGAAATGCAATACCCTATTATACGCATTTGGTGGAGTGTTTAGGAATTCCATGTGAAGTGATAACTCAAGTGGTTAGTGGTCTGGGGGTCCGCAAGCATCTATTCCATTGTGACAGTGATGACAGTCTGTGTTCTTGAGGTTCCAAATGAAGGAGATAAGGATTTCAGTAAGCAAATGAAGTGTGGATGTTCTTGGTGATTCAGGCAAGCTTGTGGTGGTCTTTGGATTATGTCCAATTCATGTTGGTGGTCCGCATTAGAGTTTGAGCTCACAATTAAAGAATAACTTCCGGATGATGGTGTTCTTAAGTTTGGCTGACTGGATGAATTACACATCTTGTGAATTTTTTTGTAGATGTTTACCAACTTAGATGATTATTCCTAAGTCAATGTCTTGTATAAATAAGAAGTTGTAAAGTCATTTCAAAGTGGGTTGTGTGGAGATGTGAGTGTGGTAGTTAGGAAGAGAGTGAAAGATAGAGCAGGAGTTTTTGGGCTTAAATGGAACTAATTCAAGCATGGTGAAGATGCTATTCTCTAATTCAAGTATGTGATACTTATTATCTTGTAGACAGTGTGTTTCTTGTAGGTAGTGAGCCTCTTGTGAGTAGCGTGCTCAGGCAGTAAGCCTTAATTGGCATGTGCCATTTTGTTCTTTCTATTCTTCTAAGAGAGAATACAATCTTGGGTTAATCACCCCATGGTTTTTCCCTTAACCGGGTTTTCTACATCAAAATCTTGGTGTCTTATGTGTTGATATGTTTCTACTCTTGATTTAATGCATTATGTTTTCATGATTGATTTATTAATATGCTGCTAAATTAGAAAGTGGATTTAAGTGTTTAATTGGAAGAAAGTTTTTGACAACTGATTCACCCCCCCTCTTAGTTGTTTGTCCTGAATCTAACAATTGGTATCAGAGCTAAGTTCCTCTAAAAGGAGCTTAACTGCTTGAGGAGATCCAGGATGTCGTCCTACAAGGATAGTCTGAAGTTTGATGGAACCAATTTTAATCTTTGGATAAGTTGCATGCAATGTCACTTGCAATATATGGGAATGCAGTATTGGACCATGGCTACAACAAAGTATACGCCTCCTTAGAATGGCCTGAAATCCACAAGTGAAATCACATATGCTGAAAAGAATTTGAGAACTAAAGAAGCCCTTCTAAGCACCTTGTTTGATTCAGAGCTTACAAATGTTGTTGATCTACAAACTACTTTTGAGATTTGGGAAAAACTGGAACTTCTGCATGAAGGAGACAAGTATGTTAAACGTGCAAGGCTATAGAGTTTGAAAGGGAAATTTGAAAATATGAAAATATCACTACCTTTATGCCAAGAGTAAATGAGCTTGTTTGTGGCATTAGATGTGTTGGTGGAGTCTTGGATGAATATGAGATTGTTGGCAAAGTTCTCAGATCCCTTCTTGCTTCTTATAAAATCAAGGTTGCTGCCATTGAAGAATTCAAAGACCATTCAAGTGTCACAAGAGATCAATTGGTTGGTAAATTGGCCACATTTGAAATGACCAAGTTTGGAGATGTGCCCACCAAGACTAAATCTGCATTCAAAGCTAGTGCTTCAGTGAAAGGAAAACAAAGGTTTGATCCGGGAGAGAACTCTTCGAGGAAACTATCATGGTATGAAAAAACAAGAAAAGACCTGGAAGAAGAAGAAACTGAAACTGCTTAGCGTGAATCCCTTATTGCAAAAGGATTGCCAAGAGGATCTGATAAGTATGAAGGGAAACTGCCTTTTAAGTGTTTTAACTGCAATAAAATTGGTCATTTTGCCTCAAAGTGTCCGGAAAGATTTTCAAGGCCAAATCCTAACAGATCAAGGTTCCAAAAGAATTGTTACTATGTTCATGAAGAGGATGATAATGAAAGAGTAACAGATGATGAATCAGAGACAAGAAATGAATCTGGAAGGGATTGGGTGTTTATTGCCATCAAGGAAGAAGATCCAATGCCCTTTGAATCTGCCAATCATAAAGTTGTAGAAAGAGCTCTGGCTGCCCAAGTTGAAGAAAAGAATGATTGGGTCATTGACAGTGGATGCTCTCACCATATGACTAGTGACAAAAATAATTTCTTACATTTGGAAAGGTATGAAGGAGGAGTGGTAAAGTTTGGTGACAATTTTGCTGGTAGAATCAGAGGTAGAGGAACTATTTCTTTTGATGGAAAGAACAAAACTGGTAATGTACTGTATGTTGAAGGATTGAAGCACAATCTTCTCAATGTTGGATAGTTGGTGGACAAAGGCTATGATCTCTGATTCAAGAATGGAAAATGCTAGATCTTTGAAAGTTCCAGAATAGAGATTGCATCTGGTACTCAGACAAAAGGTAATATCTTCCATTTAGTTGGTACTAGCAAAAGTTGTCTATTTGTCCAAATTGATCAAAGTTAGTAATGGCATAGGAGGATGTGTCATGTGAATTTTGATAATATCATCAAGATAAGCAACACTCGGGCTATAAGATATCTTCCAAAACAAGTGAAACCTACAAATAGTTTGTGCAAAGAATGTCAGTTGGGGAAACAAAGCAAAGTCTCTTTCAAAAGAAAGGAACAATCTTCTACCGGATTATTGGACTTAATTCATACTAATCTATGTGGTCTAGCAACAATAAGGAGTGTGCAAGGTGATAGATACTTTATGTTATTAATTGATAACCATTCCTGGATGATGTGGGTTACTTTCTTGAAAGAAAAATCAGAAGCTCTTGAGAAATTCAAAATATTCAAGGCTATGGTAGAGAATGAAACCAGATTAAAATTAAAATGTTTGAGGTCTGATAGAGGTGGAGAATTCACATCCTGTGAGTTCATAGAATTCTATGAGAAACATGGAATAAAGAGACAGTTGTCTGCTCCTAGGACTAGACAACAGAATGGAGTAGTGGAGAGAAAGAACCAGACCATCCAAGAAGCATCTAGGACCATGATGATGGAAGCAAATGTTCCTCAGATCTATTGGAGAGAAGCTGTCAGCAGTGCGGTCTATACTCTCAATCAAGTTCAAATTCGAAGCAATATTAGTAAGACTCCTTATGAACTTTGGTTTGGCATCACTCCTACTATGAGGTATTTCAGAGTCTTTGGTAGCAAATGTTACATTAAAAGAGATGAAGATCTAGGTAAGTTTGATGCTAGAAGTGATGAAAGAATATTCTTGGTTTGCTCTACTCAAAGCAAAGGATATCAGTGTCATAACAAGAGACTGAGAAAGATTATAGAAGGTACAAATGTGAAGGTTGATGAAGGAATTGAAAAACCTTCAAGGTTTTATGAATATGATGAAGATGATTAGAATGGTGTTCTGATTCAAGGAGCCCAAGCCCCTTCTGAAATTCAGAATCAAACTGCTCTGATAAATCAGGAAGAAGAGATGAGTTATAATGAGCATGATCAAGAATTAGAAGTGCAAGAAACTCCCAAAGTTCCTAGGTATGTAAGGCTAAACCACTCTAAAGATTAGATCATAGGTGATAAAAGAAAAGGTGTACAAACAAGAAGGAGGATTGCTCAAGATTCAGATGAATATTGTCTGATTTCAAAGATTGAACCTAAGACAGTGAATGAAGCTTGCAATGATGAAAACTAGACTAAAGCAATGAAGGAAGAGCTGATGCAAATTGAGAAAAATCACACTTGGGATCTTGTTCCTAGACCTAGAAACAAGAATGTGATTGGAACCAAATGGGTCTTTCGGAAGAAACTGAATGAAGTTGGTGAAGTAATCAGAAATAAAGCCAGATTGGTCTGCAAGGGTTACTCTCAAATAGAAGGAGTTGATTTTGAACAAACTTTGCTTCGGTGGGAAGAATTGAAGCAGTCAGGTTATTTCTTGCTTTTACTGCCTTCAAGGATTTCAAAGTATATCAGATGGATGTCAAATCTACCTTTCTCAATAGTGACTTGGAACAAGTATACATTGAGCAACCAGATGGATTTCAATTGTCTGATCATGGTGATATGGTCTGCAAGTTGAAGAAAGCTCTGTATGGACTCAAGCAAGCCCTAAGAGCCTAGTATGAAAGATTGGATAAGCATCTTTTAAAGATTGGTTTTAACAAAGGTACTACTAACAGTAATTTATACTTCAAAATTGATCATGAAAATATCTTGATTGTTGAAGTATTTCTTGATGATATCATTTTTAGAGGAAGAGATAGTATGTGCAAAACCATTGTAAATCAAATAAAAAGTGAATTTGAGATGTACATGCTTGGGGAAATGAATTTCTTCTTGGGTCTACAAATCATTCAAACTAAGAAAGGAATCTTCATTTCTCAGACCAAATATGTGAAAGAATTGTTGAAGAAATTTGGGATGGAAGAGTCAAAACCAATGTGTACTCCCATGGAAACCAGATGTAAATTGAGTAAAGATGATGACTCTCCTAAGACTGATCAGAAAAAGTACAGGTCAATGATTGAAGGATTGTTGTATCTCACTCAAACCAGACCTGATATTATGAATGTTGTTGGTCTTGTTGCTAGATTCCAAGTTGATCCTAGAGAATCACATGTCATGGCAATCAAGAGGATTTTTAGGTATCTAAAAGGGATAGTTGAGTATGGTTTGTGGTATCCTAGAGATCAGAATTTCTCTCTTCATGCATATATAGATGCGGATTGGGTAGGAGATGTGGATGACCGGAAGAGTACCAGTGGTGGAGCATTCTTTTTGGGGAAGAGATTGGTTTCTTGGCTAAGCAAGAAATAAGAGGCAATATCTCTATCCACTACAAAAGTAGAATATATTGCAGCAGCAGGTAGTTGTACTCAAGTTTTGTGGATGAAGCAAATGCTAAGAGACATAAGAGTGGAGTATGAGGAGCCTATCACAATCTTCTGTGATAATTCAAGTGCAATAAATATTTCTAAGAATCTAGTGTTACACTCAAAGATTAAACATATATCCATCAAGTTTCACTTTTTGAGAGAACAAGTGAACAAGAATGAAGTCAGATTGGAGTTTGTGCCTTCCAAGGATTAGATTGCAGACATCTTTACTAAACCTCTACCTAAGGACTCTTTTGAGTATTTCAGGGAGAAGTTAGGGGTTATTGCCCCTCCAGTGATGAACTAAGGTGCACTGATGTGCATCAGTCTGATGGATATTGTAGTCATATCTTGTAATCCGGATTGATGATGAGGAGCTACTACTCAGGGGGAGTAGCTAATATGATTCTGAAGTGGTGGAATTGCAAGTATGTGCCCTTTGCCATTGATGTCAAAGGGGGAGGGAAGACATATGAAAAACAAGTGGTTCCTAATCAAAGGAGGAGCAGGAAAGGAAGAGAAGACATGTGAATGGTTGTTTCTGGTAGGGGGAGTTGTGACTCTAAGGAGAAGTTCTTGTCTTGATGGTTAAAACAATTTTTCACATCATATGTTGCCATCAATGACAAAGGGGGAGATTGTTGCATGTATGGACCTAATCGGTGTTGTCATTGATGTCAACATACTCTTGTTGCATTGATAATAAGGATTGGATGAGCTATGTGCTGAGGATATTAAGAAAATTAGTCATATCAGGAACAGAGAAGAACAATAAAGATAGTAAGGTAAAGATCCAAGATAAGATGACTATCAGAGGATTCGGTTCAAAGGGTTTGTAGATATGAGTCTTAAGATGATCCAATAAAGATTTAAGAGGTCTGCATGAAGATCTAAAGAAGTTGTGGTTGTTCAAGTAAAACTGGTTCCAGCAGGTGTTTAGAGGTGACAGAGTGACACAGATAGGTCCGGTGGGATCCATAAATGCAATATCCTATTCTACGGATTTGGTGGCGTGTTTAGGAAGTCCATGTGAAGTGATAACTCAAGTGGTTAGTGGTCTGGGGGTTGGCAAGCATCTATTCCATTAGGACAGTGATGATAGTCTATGTTCTTGAGGTTCCGGATGAAGGAGATAAGGATTTCGGTAAGCAAATGAAGTGTGGATGTTCTTGGTGATTCAAGCAAGCTTGTGGTGGTCTTTGAATCATGTCTAGTTCATCTTGGTGGTCCACATTAGAGTTTGAGCTTGCAATTAAAGAATAACTTCTGGATGATGGTGTTCTTCTTAAGTTTGGCCGACCGGATGAATTACACATCTTGTGGATGTTCTTGTAGATGTTTTCTAACTTAGATGATTATTCCTAAGTTGATGTCTTGTATAAATAAGAAGTTGTAAAGTCATTTCAAAGTGGGTTGTGTGGAGATGTGAGTGTGGTAGCGAGGAAGAGAGAAAAACATAGAGTAGGAGTTTTTGGGCTTAAATGGAACTTATTAAAGCATGGTGAAGATGTTATTCTCCAGTTCAAGTATGTGATACTTATTATCTTGTAGACAGTGTGTCTCTTGTAGGCAGTGAGCCTCTTGTGAGCAGTGTGCTCAAGCAGTGAGCCCTAATTGGCATCTGCCATTTTGTTCTTTCTATTCTTCTAACAGAGAATACAATTTTGGGTTAATCACCCCGTGGTTTTTCCCTTAACTGGGTTTTCCACGTCAAAATCTTGGTGTCTTATGTGTTGATATGTTTCTGCTCTTGATTCAATGCATTATGTTTTCATGATTGATTTATTAATATGCTGCTAAATCACAAAGTGGATTTAAGTGTTTAATTGGAAGAAAGTTTTTGACAACTAATTCACCCCCCCTTCTCAGTTGTCTATCTTGAATCTAACACCTGCAACTAAGAAGCCATGAAAATAATGGGAGAAAAAACTAGTTTCACCACTGTGCCTAACAACTTTTTTTTAGAATATTTTGACAAAATTAAAACCCATTGTAGATCTGAAAGTCTAGTTTTCAATTATGTAATTTTTTTACTATTGAACATAATTTTCTATTTATTAATTATTTTCTAAACAAACTAACTCATAGAATTGAAATAACATAGGTTACTATTTTTTTAATAACTTTTGATTTTGAAAGTTTCTTGAAAAAAAAATTATGTATACCAAACTAGACATCATTCTCTACATGATAAAAAAGAAAATTTACTGAATTGATTAGTTTAGCTCAAATTATGTTGGCCGTTCATGAGGGGTTTTAAAAAACACTAATGAGGGCCATTAAAAAATTAATAAAAAAAATATTTATCAAAAAATTACAAAAAATATCCTAACCAAAATTCAACATCCTGAGAATATTTCCACAAAAGGACTTAGAAAAATGCATTAATTTAGGTCGAATTATGTTGGCCGTAGACATGCATACTTTTGCAAAAAATAGGGGACTTTTAAAAAATCACTTTCTGTACATCCAAAAAAACTAACTTGCCTCATCTGGGTATTAGAAAAAAATACATGTTTGAAAACTAGAGACAAAATCCTACATTTCTTATTTTTACACCATCTTTATATTCTATGTGCAATTGCTTCAAATTGTCACTTTATGTACGACAAAATTTGAAAAATAGGAAAAACACTTCCACTTTTTGGCCAAAAAGTGAACTCGTCTTCTTGCACTAACCCTTTGATAATTACAATATTTATTGTAGGTCTTAGGAATTGTGTTATAATATCACTATAAAATCCCCTAATTGTTTATAAGTCAATATTACTCATGCAATTTTAAAAAAAATAATGTATTTATTTCCATGTAGTCTATAGATAGAAGTGTTCTCTAGTTGTAGTAAGGTGCACAACATCATATAATGACCATGTACATAAAAACTAAAACACCAGTGAAATATATTAAAATACTAGAACTATAAAATAATTATTAAGTAAATAAACTAGAGTAACTCTCAAGTAAATAAAATAACTCGTAAGTAAACAAATATAACTCTTCAAATCCCTCTATTAATAGGGATGGTAGAGTTAGCTCTTCAATACTTAAGAGAAATCTACATTAGAGCCCCCTTCTCATGGATGGTCAAAGTTGAATTTCAACAAAGCTTCAAGAGGAAATTTATGTGCTTCAAAAGTGGCATGCATCATAAGAGTTGAGAGAGGAAAAATGATTGGATCTACAGCAAATAAAGTAACATGGGGACCAATAATATGGTAGAACCTCAATTCCTCATCCTTGGTTTGAAAATATTTTACATTTATGGATGCAATAAATTGAAAATTGAGGGTGATTCAATGGAAATTGTTAATGAAATTAAGAGAAGAAAGTTGCCAAACTGGAAAATCAATAACACCCTTCAAAATGTTTGGCCTCTATTAGATTCACTAGAGAATTACACTATCAAACATGTTTATAGAGAGATTAATGAGGAAGCTGACATTCTTGTAAACTCTGTAATAGACATGAATAAGGCTTGAAATATAGACTCCAAGGTTAATCCTTGGCCAAACTTAAAACACAAATTTAATAAGCCTGTCAAGGAATGTGAAAGCTAGAAAACTTGGGAAAATTTGGTCGGTTGAGCATTAATGGTGGATAATCATTACTAATTATGCCATGAAGGTCTAAGATTTAGGGAATTAGCATGTCATATAAATGAGAGATTTTTCCCTTGCCAAATCTAGATCATGTCCAAAGTCATAGGATGAAAATAGCTATGATGGAGTGGGGTGAGTTAATCCTTAAATCAAGAAGTTTGTTCATTGAAGAACTCAAACCCTTGGCTTTTGCAAATAGATTCATGGATGCACCTATGAGACTTTTTTATAGATATTGGTAAATGATTTTTTTAGGTGGTATTACTATGAAGAGGCTACAAAGGATGTTAAAAAATTAAAGTATTTTTTTTCGTGTTGTCTAGTGGGTTTTGGGAGAGGAATTTATGGCTTTAGACAATTATTACTAGATTAATTCATATATTTCCTCAATGTTTGTAGGGTTTTTATTGCACCTGGATGAAGCAAAGGAGCTGATATATTAAATAATGGACACCTTGATCAAAATCTAGTTTGTTGGAGGCTTATATGATGTCATTTTGGTTATTTTCTATGGTTCCAAAATGTTGTTGGATGGAAAACTATTGGTGAATAATAAAGTGGTTAGTGGGTGATGGAGGCCTTCATCATCACTAATCTTTTTGGGTCCTAAAATCACTAGTCACACTCCTAGAGGAATCAAATCACTTCAAGGCTAAGGACTTATCATCTTGAGGGTGAATCAATCAACTCATCAACATAATATGAGTGATTAAAGGACAATTGTTGACAATGGGTATACTTTCCTTGACTTTGGGCTTAGCTAGATCCAAGAGGATATTCTTAGAGGTATCATTGGTAGGACATCTTACTAATTAAGATGAATTGTGTATGAAACAACAACAACTATACCCAATGTATGCTTGCCCAGGCTATATTTGTCACCAGGTTAAAGACTAATTAGATGCCTATTAAACTTCTAATTAATTTGAAACTAAAACCTTGCATATATACCTATAGATAATAACAATATGATATCCCCACAATTGAATCCACTTAACATTTTGTACATATTTGTAAGGTATAGGCATGTATAACATGATTATCTAACAAACTAGATGGTTGAAGTCACTTATGATGTTCCTTGAGTTATAATACTAAATCATTAAAGCATGTAAAGCCTAATTTACTCTTAATATACTAATGAAAGATAATTTCTTAAAATGGAAAGTGTTTGATCTCTCACCAATTTAGACTAGTGCCTACTCCATTTGACAATAGAGTCATGAACTATTAGGAAGAGAGAGATATGCCTACAAAGCATAATTGAAGCTAGATGTGCATATACATACAAATCAAAGATAACACCTTATGGAAATAGACATACTTAATAATCCATCTCAAAATTATAGTAACCCACATGAAAAAAAGGAAAGCCCATCACAAAATCTTTGTAATAAATTAGAAACTATAACACATTCATCACACCCTTATTACATTCATACTAATGAATATGGTAAGAGAGGATGAGCAACTAGGTTTGAGTAGCCCCCCAAATCATTACAAACTACCATGGAGACGTACCATTTGCATGTGAATATTCATTACATAACCATCCTATGGATTACAATATGGAATCCATCCCTTATAGGCTAAACATGCATCGATCAATACCCTAAAATAAATGGTGTAGGAGTACCCCTTCAGCAAACTAAATATACATCTGAGGGAGAAGACTAAGTTTTAATATGTCTTATGCATTTCATGCTTGTCATGTAGCATTTTGTGTTGCCATTTCATGTTTTAATATCTCCTCTCCCAAGGAGTATTTGGCATCATGGACATCATTAGACAGTTGGGTTATGTGGAGGATTAAACAAATATGTCGTATTATTAGATGTTTCACTGTAATTATGCTAAACAGGTGTCAGGTGATTAGTTAGGGTTTTTTATTATAATCTTGGTTTAAGAAAAAGAAACGGGGAGAGGAGTAGTCAGTAACAAAATAGGGAGAAGTGGTCGAGGAATGTTTTTCTTATGAACCTTTGTGATCGACCTGTGTTCCTTGAGACACAGAGAGAAGAAATTAGAATGAATGAATAGAAATTCTACCAGTTGTGTTTTACAAATTCTAAGGTTCTGTGTAAACACTCTGTGTATCAAATTATTTTGTATATTATCTGTATAGAATTGTTTTGTACTTAATTTAGTTTTTCTGTTGCTGAGATGTACAATTTAAACCATTCCACTGGTGGATTTCTGTGAAATCAGTGCAATGGACTGTGTATATTAGTTTTCTATTTTGTTTTCCTTTTGTTCGTGTTCATGGTAGAATAGAAACTGTGGGATTTGTTATAGAGGAGATTATTGGTGTGAGATTCAAATATACATTTTATGTATATACGTCAATTGCATGACTGGGAATAGTGTGTGAGTATATCGCATTTGTATGTGAGCATCATCCTGTGTATATCCTGTGAAGAATGGTATGTATAAAAGTCTATTTAGGTTAAGTTTGTGTTGTTCACCGGATATACAATTCCTGTGTATATCACAAATGTATGAAGGTACATTTCTTGTGTATATCTCTATTGCATCTGAGTATCATCCTGTGCATACCCTGTGAAGAAATGTATGTGTAAGAGTCCATTCGGGTTGAGTTTATGATTGTTCGCTGAATATACAAATAATGTGAATATCGCTAATGTACCTAAGCACATTCCGTGTGTATCCTGCAACCGCATGTGAAGATCTATTGCCTGTGTATATCACTAAAGTATATCAGGGAGACAACTCCTGTGTATGTCAAAATTGTCTGAGGAAATATATTTCCTGTGTATACGTCAATTGTATGTCGCAGGCAGTGTATGTGTATATCGCTATTGTATGCGAGTGTCAGTTTGTGTGTATATGGCTATTGCATGTCAAGTTGCAAAAGCATGTCTGAATGTACATTCAGAGGATGCAAAGGGTTAGATGCAAGGAGTGATCGGTTGAGCCAGGAGAGAGAACCGGCGATAGGAAGTTGTCGATTGTATGTTCCATTTGCATATTTCAATTGTATGTTGAAACATACATTTCTTTTAATACAATTTTTGACCAACATGAATGGTAGGAGGAACCCACACGGCAGGTAAAGTAATGTATGTTTGAAGTGGACGAAGACATCGACGTAACAAGAGCATCGGGTGAATGAAATATTGTTGACCCGATAGTATGTGTTCTTGCTGATCGGGGTGACAACTAAAAGTGTCACCGATGGAGAGTTTATCAGTATGATATGTCATCGGAGTGACTGGTGCATCTGTGGGAGAATGCTTGACTAAACCGATAGTATAATGTGTTGCCGATAGAAGGAGCCATCATGATTGTGGAGTTCTGGAAAGTAGAGAAGATTGTTTGGAGCTTTGCATCAACAAACTTGAAGCACTTGCAATTAAAAATTTAGCTCAACGACCAACTCTTTTTACACCTTTTCAGCATGTATATATATAGCATTTTAGTTTCTTTCCCTTGGTCCTACATTGAGAATTCAATGTACTTCTAAATGTTGAAGCATTAAATGCAAACTATGTAAATCCCATGAAATATGCATCTCAAAATGTTTTTGACATAGGATAAATAGTCTAGAGCTCATGCAAAGATCTAATCAATAGTTGAAAATCCAACCACTACATTCATGGAAATCATACTCTCCTTCAGCATCCATGATTTAAATCTACACTAGAATTGCCCCCCTTGAGATGAGTTATTTTTTGGGTGTAAAATTAGCATTTGAGTAGTTGTAGAGGTCAAATTTGGTCATTAATGGTGTCCTGGGATGTTTTTGAAGCATTCTAGAGTGTTTTAGAGATATCTGGATAATCTATAGGATTTTAATGCAGGAGGAGACATGAGGACCAAACATTGGAATCATAGGAAGGAATCCTAAAGGATGGGAAAGCTCTAGAAATGGAAGGTAATGAGTGAGGAGAGGATGCAATAAATTATGTGGGGAAAGGAAACACAACCAAATGTGAATATGTTTGGAAGTTAGATGGAACTCTGCACAGAGGGAAATGAAGGATTAAATTGGCTAGACATATACAAAAATTCATCATGGAACTAGAGGGAAGGATGGGAGAAATACTGAGAAAGACTATGTAATAGGAAGCTAGACAAGAAATGATCATATCTGGAAGTCCTTGGAAAGTCGACATAAATAGGGATGTGGGTGATTTGATTATTGGGACAAATGTAAGAATTTGTCATGGGACTACAGATGTGAAGGGGTGGATACCAAATGAATTTAGAAACTTTGTGGGGAATTCTTGTGGAAATAAAGGTGGGAACTAGATGTGGAAAGTGAAGGTGTGTAATAGAGGAGATCTAGGAACATGAATATTTCCCACAAAATGGGTTCTAGGTTGAATGCAAAGAAGCTAGGGAGGACCAGGTGTGGAAATGTTTAGTAGGTGAAGGATTTTCATAAAATAGAAAGGAAGATTAATTGAAAGAAATAAAAATATGGCAAAGGTCATGATGTTTGGAAAGAGAATGAAAATGGAAGAAGTCCGGTGGAATTCTAAAAAATGCAAATTAAAGGAAACTCAAAGTGGAAGGAGATAGGAGGACCAAATGCCAGACAAACAAAATTGAAATTGGCAGTCCAACAAGATTCCATAAAATGGAGGAAACAGATGGAATGAAAAAGACTAAGGGCTTGATAAGGTTTTGTAGAAATTTTATGTGGGAAAGGAGGATAGGACTAGATGAAAGATGAAAGTAAAATGTCTGATATTCTTCCAAAAGTCTGTAAAACACTAGAAACTGACTTAAAACATTCTTGGATTTCTTCAACTTCAACACATGGTAGGAACATTAAGGATAGGAAGGAACAACATCAAAGGAAATTTTGACCAAGGGAAGACATACTTAAAATTTCTCAAATCAATTATATATGATGGGCATAAAAGGGCCAACGCAACAAATGGGCACTAGACTTAGGATTTTTTTTCACTATTAAACTATGTCCCAATAGGTCTTCCATAGAATAAGACTTAAAGGAGAAGGAAGGCATCTCAAGGCATGGAGTTTCTTAACAAAACTATGGGCCTAGATGTGATAGAAAAGATTTTGTGGCTAAGCAAAATCATCTCATACAGCTTTGATGATGAGGTACAAATGTGATACTTTATTATGGTTGTTTATCTACTTTTTGTTACTAGTCAATAATTCTTCTATGTAAATATTGTTCCAGTTCAGAGGAGGTTGATAGTTGGGAAATATCACAATTGGGGTTCTTTATGCTTCCCCTATTGACAATAGTTAATTGGGTTTTTGGAAGCTACCCATAATAGTTACAAATTGATGTAATTTTTTTGTTTATACTATAATATATAAGGGTATGGTCCCCATGATTATCATTTACCTAAAAGAAATTCTTCAAGTAAAAATAAAGTAAACATTGCAAATAAAATAAAATAATTCTTAAATAGTTCTAAGGTATGTAATAAAACAACTCTTAAGTAAATAAAATAATTAAAGACCCATATGGAGATGTTTTATAGGGATATTTTCTAGATAGATGTATTTAAAATATCTATACTAGTCTAATATGATTTAAAATTCTGTATTGATTACATGCTTACTGGACTTAATTCTTTAATAGTTTCCATAGCTCATTTTATTTGGTTTCATTTTTTATGTTTTGGACTATGTTTATATTGGTTAGATAGATTTTTTCCTATGCTATTTTAATAAAGTTATCCCATCATGATTTTATAAATTTGCATGTGTGAGACACCTTGAACTTATTCATTTTTTAATTTTTAATTATTGAAGTGTCCCATTTAATTATTTAAGGAGACATAGTGTAACATCCCACCCCGCGAACCCTGAAGGGTAAGGCCAAAAGAAGACAAGATAAATTTTTTTTTGACATAAGTAAACAACATACACAGATTTAGCTATCAATGCAATAGATTGATACCATTCATTTTAAACACCAAAACAAATGTTCCAAATCACATATGATAAAAACATGAATCCATAAGCATAAAATACAGGTGGATCCGATACCCACACCGGAATCCATAAAGTAATAAAGGAACATCACATTTCTTCTCATTAATTACAACGATTACAACTTCTCTCCTAAGAGAGTTCAATTACAATGATATATTCCAGAATATGAGACAAGTATAATAACATAGTCTTGAGTATGATACAAGGACTGAATGGTTCCAGTACCTGAATGAAGTCATGGAAAGAGAGATCATCTCCAACTGGAGCTCCAAAACCTTTTTGCCGGTCCCCAATGGTGGTGGCAACGCCTCCCAACCATGTGGACTCCTAAGAGACCACCCCACCGTGCTCGGAGATAGTCACAAGGCCCAAACGGATGAACAACAACAAGGGGATACAAGATGGCCAATACACACACATCAGACACAGAGTAGACATGGAGAACAGTGCTTATGGTCATAGTTATAAAGGTGTACTTATCTAAGTCATAAGTCAGGTACTACTCATGACTCTTAAGGTGCTAGATACTAGAGTGTAATCATATGGAGTGTCATCATATGTGCTCGAAGGGATGGCACACACAGGACCAAGTACCTCTCATACAGACGAGGAGACTCAATCGTGCCTGACTCCACGTCCCGCAAACGGATAACTCGACGCCCTGCAGATAGATAGGCCTTCTCGTTGCATCCTTAGCCTTTACAAGTGCTCAAGGACATGCATGAGGACCAATTATCTTATTAATGTTTTTACCCCAATGTTTTCATTTAGTTATCACTTATTAATGAAACTCTGCTACTAGTTCCCCTGGTAGCCACTTGCAGGCCCCAGGCCCGTATAGAGCCACTCCAGACGACCACTCAAATGCCTAGACCTTGTTCATCTCGTTTGACTAAACGAGGCATTCAAAAAGACTAAAACACTGAAATATAAATTTAAAATAGTCAAGATGGAAAATATGGTCTACAAGACCTAATTTCTCATGGATGGTGTAATTTGTTGAAAACGGTCCTCTGCCAGTTAGATCAGTTGTGTAATAACTCCAGTGACCCCAATTTGGTCACGATTCACAAAAGGTATGCATGGGTAAAATAAAACTATGGCAAATGGCACTGTAAGCCTTCTCACAGCCTAATTTTTAAATATTGACTACCATAATTAATATAACAAAATAAATTGTTAAAAGACTCACAAAATGGAAATTGTAACTTTCCATCTACAATAGTTCCCTCATATCCTTGGGATGCGGAATTTTTCCAAATAGGGTTTATGTGGCCAATTTTTAATACATAACACATGTAGATGTTGTAGCTGCAAGTGTTGGGTATACATGTGTGAAAAGAGTTAAAACATGGACAAGGCATGATTTATTTGGCAGTATGTGGTCACATGGACTGCAGAAATTTTAGGGTATGAACATAATGGAAAAAGTTTATGGAAACTTTGAAGCAAATGCTATTGGTAGGCTCAAAGCCTAATTTCCTAACCTTTGCAAGTGCCAAGACGAGCAACAGAGACAAAACACGTGAGCTGTTTGACAGATGACTCAAGAAATGTGGTCTCAAGACAATTCCATGGTTGTAGGACGTGTACAAAATGGATTTGTAGAAAAGGCTTTAGAAACCTTCAAGCAAAGAAACTGATGGTTGTAAAGCCAGACTCCATGACCTTGGCCAGCATCCTCACTACTCGTGCCAAAGTGGGAGCGATGGAACAGGGTATGGATATCCATTAAGGGATAGTGGAAAGAGTTTTCTATCAGATAAAATAGTTGGAATTGCTTTGGTAGACCTGCGACTTTCATTACAATGCCAGCGGTCAATAGCCACAGCTTCAATCCTCTCAAAAATAGACATCCTAGTCTTATAATTTGGTGAGCTTTCTGGCAATGGTTGTGTGATTAAGGAGAGCAAAATAACAAACGTCTCACAAAACATTGTTCTTCCATATCTTTAGACACAATTAATGATGGCCAAAATCAAGATTGGACCGAAAGCCCTCCATAATTTTATCATTCACAACCCTAAACCTCTGGTTACCAATCAAAATAATTCTCAGTGTCGAATTAAATTTAACTAACAGTCAATCAAATGAAGCAATATCAACAATGAACTCTTGAAGTTAAGTTTAATGCTTTCAACAATAAAACAAAATAATATAGAACTGAAGGCCAGAAAAGTGTAGACATTTGCACTTACCATTATAGAGATTTATTTAGCAGTTCAGCAAAACAACAAATTTAGATGAAATTGTTAGAAGAATCGACCAAGAGCACAGAAACCCCGACCTTCCTTGCAATTCACAAACCACTGCAACTGGACCTCCGATCTTACTGCAGAAGCCCCTAAATCCTCCCTCCCTTGCTCTCTCCCCTTTTCTTTTTTTATCTACCTCTCTGGAGATATTTTCCTCCATAATGCTTGTTGACTCACACTGATCTGACCACACAAACTTCTTCCCTTTCCGCTGAAGAGAAGTGATGGGATGGGCTACCCAAGAGAAATCTCTCACAAATCGGCAATAGTAACCCGCCAATCCCATGAAACTGCAAACCTCAGTCACATTCGTTGGTGCTGACCAATCCACAATAGCCTAAATCTTAGAAGGATCCACTAAGATACCCTCTCCTAAGATGATGTGGCCTAAATATCTCACCTCAGTCTGGAAGAACTCACATTTGGCCAAATTGCCAAACAACTGATTATCCCGCAAGCACTGCAACACTTGCCGCAAATGGCCTTCATTCTCCTCCATAGTCCTTGAATAAATCAAAATATCATCAAGGAACATGAGAACAAACTGGTCAAGATAGGTGCGAAACACCCCATTCATCAAACTCATGAAAACTAATGGAGCATTGGTCAACCCGAAAGGGACAACTGTGAACTCATAATGCCCATAGCGTGTACGAAATGCGGTCCAATGAATGTCTGCCTCATGAATGCGAAGTTGATGGTATCCTAACTTTAGATCTATCTTGGAGAACACTTTGGCTCCCCTCATCTGATCGAACAAATCATCTATCCGAGGCAACGGGTATCGATTCTTCACTGTCACTTTGTTCAACTGGCGATAATTAATGCACAAGTGAAGAGATCCGTCCTTCTTCTTTACGAAGATGACATGTACACCCCAAGGGGATACACTAGGACAAATGAAACCCTTCTGTAGTAAATCCTCTAGCTGCAACCGTAACTCACCCAACTCCTAAGTAGTCATGCGATACAATGCCCAAGAAATAGGCTCCGCATCGGGAATGAGTTCGATACGGAAGTCTATGTCACACTTAGGCGGCATACCTGGAATATCACTCAGAAAAACATCTGCAAACTCCTGAAGAATAGGATGATCATCAAGAGATACCTCCTAAATTCCACCCTCAACAGGATCACTAACTGAAATAACGAGCATTTGACAACCTTTCCGCATGGCACGCTTCAACTGCATAGCTGAAATCACACGGAGAGAAATGGGTCTCTGAAGCCCAACTAACTCAACACGCTCACCAACATCGTCAACACACTGAACTAACTTACGCTGACAATCTATACTGGCTAGATGGGTCTCCAACCAATCCATGCCTAAAACAATTCTGTAGGACCCCAAAGACAACACATGGAGATCCATTGTGGTAGTGAAGGTGCCCAAATCCAACACACAACCACGAACAAGGGAGTCTACAGCCACCTTGGATCCAGTAGCTAATTCAACCTGCCAACCAATGTCTTGCCTTGCCACCACGAGTCCACAATATTCCACGAGAGAAGGAGAAATGAAAGAATCTAAAGCTCCTGAATCAAACAAGATAGATGTGGTAATGCCACATAACACACCTGAATACTCGACTACGGTGCCCTGATGCTCAGCCTAACGGTTATCAACTGCCGCAAAAACTCTATGTGATCTGCCAGCCTCACCTATTGTAGGTTCTGAAGTAGCCTGTCTCTGACTACCTCTAGCTACTGATCTTTGAGGACACTGAGTAGCTATATGACCATGTTGCCCACAAGCATAACAACCACCCCTGCCAAAACCTCAGCCTAAAAAAGGTGCACGTGATTGCTGGGAACCACCCCTAGAACTCTGCTGAGCACTCTAAAAACTCTGTGATGGACCACTCTGCTGCCTACTCCGAGAACGATGACATGAACGATCTCTAGAAAATAGAGTACTAGGATTCTGCCCACTCTGCTGAGATTGAGCAGGCCTATGCCTCTGTCGCTAACCATGTCTAGGAGGTGCAGTATGAGATCTAGACGGTCCAGCTGCCTGAGACTGTGTACCCCGAGTAACTGATCCTGAAGGAGGGGCACTACCAATCTGAACACCTGCCTGACCACCAAAACCTCTAGTCAAATTCTCCTCTATCAACCTCGCCTTCTCCATAGCAACCTCTAATGTCTTCGGCTCAAAGACACGGACACCACCACTAATACGGGCATTCAAGCCTCTGATGAAATACTGTACTAACATCGGCTCATCATCAGAAATGCTAGCATATTGCTTCAGCTCAAAGAAGCTGTGCTCATACTGATCTACTGTCATAGTCAACTGACGAAGTTCATGGAACTCATCAGCACATCTCTGCCGATAGTAGTCTGAAAGAAATCATGCACGGAACCTCTCTAAGAATAGTCCCCATGACACGGAAGAAATATTTAGGTGAAGCTTCTGCTCCTCTACTCTCCACCATGTAGATGCAAAACCTCTGAGATGCATAATGGCGCATTGAGCTCTAGTATTGCTACTATAAGGATGCATAGCAAAGCATCGATCGAGATCGGTCAACCAAGTTTCTGCCTCGGTACCTGTACCAGTACCATCAAAAGTAGGAGGATGAGCCCTTAGAAGATCCCTCATGTGACCTGCTGTAACACTGTCTCCATCCACCCTATCCCTCACAACAACTACTCTCGAATGATCTAGACTACGAGAACGCTCACACTCAGCTCCAGCACCCTAACCATCCTGATGAGAAGGGTGTGACTCTGCCTCATGAGATACCTCCTGACAAGGTCCTAATTGGTCTAAAATCTGCTGTAAAATAGCTAAAACATGAGCACCCCCGAGCCCTTTGGCCTGATTCTCAACACGTAGTGCCTCCTGACGCTCACCCTGATTGCCCTGATTGCCCTAATTACCCTGATTACCCTAATTATCCTGATTACCCTGATTACCCTGATTATCCTGATTACCCTGATTACCCTGATTGGCATCATACTGGGTGCTACGTCGAAGAACAGTGGCTATACCTCTAATTCTGCCTCTAGCTCTACCCCTATGAGGCATCCTAAAGGAACAAAGAATACATCAAAATAGATCAACACAAAGATGACCTAATCACCATACTAAGGCATGAAAGCATAACAGCATAACTATAGAAAATATATAACAAGCTCACGCCACACACGTCAAACACAGCAAAACATAGAAGGCTCAAGTATGCTAGAGTTCCCAGTGTGTGAACATGGGCTCTGATACCGGATGTAACATCCCGCTACGTAACCCCGAAGGGTAAGAGCTAAAAGGGAACAAGATAATTTTTTTGTTTTGTCATAAGAAAACAATGCATTATATTGGTAACCGAATATGATGCATTGTTTTCTTATGACAAAACAAAAAAATTATCTTGTTCCCTTTTGGCTCTTACCCTTCGAGGTTACATAGCGGGATGTTACACATAGAGATATCAACTAATAAAAACCACATAGAAAACACTATTAATATAAAACTAAAACTAAAACTAACATTAGTCATATAGAAAATTGAAGCATTTAATTAATTAGCCGATAGGCTATATCTAGCCGAATTCAATTTGACCGGGAATTTCATATCACTGGAATTGTCCGATAATCCGGCAGTTAGGCACCGTTGATAATCTGGCAGTCAGTCACCGATTTTCCTTTCCTTCCCGTAGTCAGAAACCGCTCAATAACTTTTTTTTTAACATAAATTTTCTTTCCTTTTGTCAGCGGACGGGCGGTGACGTGTTTATGTTTCCCATGTATTGCTGTTGGACTGTTTTTAAACATCATCCACTTCAACAGTCAAAAGTCAATTTTGGCCAATAAAAATAGGACAAATATTTAACACTGTTTATTGTGGATGAAGTGTAAAATTGCTATTGACTGTTTGATCATTGAAGTGGATGATGTTTGAATACTTGCTGTTACTCCATAGCTGACAACATTGACCAACAAAAAGCATTATGCCTGTATTCATTTTCTATTCTGTTTTTCTCGTTGAAATCTTTCAATAAGCGCGACCGTAGGATCCCTTAAACGATATGAATTTATTGGTGCTGCTTCCACACAAGAAGCTGGCTTGGCTATCCACCACTCCTCAAGGCCATATAGGTGAAAATTTTCACCATCTTGCTTCTGTTGTTCATTGCTCATTATAGGTTCTGCATGCTCTACCACATACTCTTCTATGGTAACATCTTTTCCACTCCCTAATCCCTCTACCACCAATGCAAGATCATTTGAATGACCAAAACAAAAATTGATCTATTTAGTCACAAAAGAAGTTATGTACAAATCTAGTTAGTCACAAAAGAAGTTATGTACAAATCCAGAGAATAAAACAGATGATATCCCCCACATATACATATTCTATTGCCTTGGATTTTATTTCATATACCTGTAACATCTTCTTTGTTGAGGAGCCTCTGTAGTGTTTGCTTTGCCTCATTCATTCTGCCACAAAAGCAGGAGCACCTAAAGCTGCTATCATAAGCCTCCAACTATCTGTGTCCCTAAGGGAAAGTAAAAAAACCACACAGTAAGATGTGAAAGTTGCAGATAGAGAATACCAGCCACAGATAAGATCTTGCGCCTTCCAAATGTGTCAGCTAAAACTCTAGCCATTAGAGTGCTGCACAGACCTCTTTTAATAGTGATAGAAACTAATAATCTTGTGGTGGTTGTATCCAGTACTTTAAACTCTTTTGTAATATATAATATGGCACCTGCAAGAAATGCCAGTTCCTAGTCCAGGAACTGTTTTCTCACAGCCACCAGTCCAAAATTTTTAGTAATATATAATATAGCACCTGCAAAACATGCCTGTTTTAAATGTCTTATGGCTTATCAGATGTGAGATATCAATAGGAGAATTTTTAATGAACTTTCTTTAGCTAAGTTATATACCTCCTCTTGCCAGCTGAAATATTTTGAGCGATTAAGTACATCATAAGAATGAAAAAACAATCATTCACTAATATTGCCCACATTCAACATTCACATTTATTTAAAATGAACTTATGTATTCAGATTATGATCCTATTTTTATTCAATATTTGACTCTATCTTATAATTCGTTGGGCTTAAATTTCATGCAACTGCTAGTATATGAATAAATTTAATATAAAGAACTAATAAAAACCACAACCTACTCTATCCTTGACAACCTACTCTATCCTTGAGGTGCTTGGCAGGGACTACAGGTGCAAAGAATGACCCTAAAACCGGACTTTCCTAGAAAAGAATGACTCTAAACCGGACTTTCCTAGAAATGACAAGACGGAATATATGGCGAACAATAGAAATGAAGGAATAAAAAATAATTAAATACGATTATATTTTTTTAAATATAAATATATTAGTAATAATAAATTTAATACTCGAATTAGTTAGTGTTGTAAATTTTTTGAAAATTAAATTATATTATTTTTTGGGGCAATTTCAATTTTTAAGATGAGAATTTAAATATTTATTAAATTTAAAATATTGAGTTTCTATATTTAACTATTAGATTTTACATAGCATGAATATTTATTTTTATTTTTATTATTGAAACTAAATACATTTATTCCTCTTTATTTAATTTTAAAATATTTATTAAAATTATCATATCTCAATTAATTAAAAATCAATTCTATATTTATTATATCCTAAATTCATGTACAAGAGATTTTATTGACTCAAGTACTCTAAGAGAAATTAAATTAAAAATATATATAAACATATTTTCCACATAGAATTCACTGAGATTCTGGTGTACTATTTCCAAACTAAAACAAAACATAATATAGAATATTAAAAAAGAATGTTCGTAGTTGTGAGGCTGATGAATTGAAATAAAAATATGCAGTACAAAGAAAAAGCCCTTTCAAAATTGTTTAAAGTGGCACAAATAACTCTTTCACGGGACGGTGGACATGCACTCCAACCTCTCGGGAATGAATCTACACAAAACACTATTCGCTGATTTGAGCTCCTCCTATATTTTAGCTGCCTTGACGAAAGACTTACAGTCTATCAATGCCTCTAATGCGGACTACAAAATTTTTATGAGAAATTCTATTTTGATTGGCCCTGTCTATAATCGTAATGCGCACGGCACATGGGACACCGCTTTTGTATTTTAGTTGAGCGCAGGATACATGTATAATGATACACATGCTTGCATAACAAAGTTTTTACTTGATCGCCTCTTTCAATTGACTCAAGGCAAATTGCACAATCAATCTCAAGCTCTTTCAATCCTTCAAACCAAGACGTGGGTGATCCCAAAATCTCAACAGCCTCTTCGTCGCTAATTGCACGAGCTTCAGAGAATTGACCATGATATGGAAATATACCCTAATATGAAAACTACGTAATCTTTGCATCAAATTAATCATGCGTGGATTACTTAGCTGATTAGGAGTCGCAACCAAAAAAAAGATTTGCCCTTCCTCCTGCACGACATCTTGAAAAATAGCGAAATATTGTGGCTGCATCAAATATTCTGAAACAACATGACCGATCTCTGAGTCACTAATTGTCCCATCATCTACTCTGTATATCTGGAACTTTAAGATTAAAACTCCAGGTGCTTCAGCTTCAATATTGATCCACGTAATACCCCCCTGGTAATTCATCATCATCCGAGGCTCGCCTTTCCTGTTGCCTAAGGTGATTAAATTCTTCATCAGAGGAGGACAGCAAAGCCAACCCTGTTTCAGTAGTAGCGATGACAAAATCCATCAAGTCAGCCTGTTGTAGATGTTCATAAGTGGCCACAAAAATCACTGATTGGTCAATATTATTATTTTCTAGCCTAAAAAATCGATTTAGAAAAGGGCGTAGAGAGTTATTGTAAAATCGTAGTCTACAGACAATATATTATGAGGAGGGATATTTACCTGGCAATCAAAGTATCTTACGTCAGGTGGGTCTATATCAGGTGAACTGAGAAAGCTTGTTTCTGTTTGTCTTTGGACAATACGCTGCTGCGGGGTCTCGATCTCAGGCCTAGCACGAGCTCTTCTCATGCTGAGAATAACTGTAGAACAGGAATTGCCCATTGTCCTTAAAATTGAGAAATACAGCACTGTGAACAAAGAAAGTGTATTTATGTGTATATCTTACGCTAAATTTAGATTCTATTGTCGGTATAATAAAATCAAGTTATTTAAGTGAACTCTAATTATATACCAATGTGACACAGGAGTGAATCTGTTTACGATTTTAAATCTATTAATAGCTGGAATTAAATGGTTTTAATACAATTTCTTGGGTTATATATACTCTATTAATTGATTTTAAATATATTAATAGTTAGAATACCTATTAATGGATTAATAGTCTTTTGTTGATCGAGAGTTCTAAATAAAAAAGTAAAAGAGATATACGATAATATCTAAAAATACAAATTTAATGCATAATATAGAAATTAAATTGATGCACTCAACTAATTTTTTAATTCTCGTTACCTGTTAACCTGAACTTCTTGAAGATCAGTTTACTATGAAATTAGGTTATCTTTATCCACCGTTCTTTAAAAGTTGCAAATGTTAAAAATCAGTATTATCTTTATCCATGGTTCTTGAAGATGGGTTTAATTTCAATATTTTTCATCTTGTAAAATAAGATTATCTTTATTCATGGTTCTTGAAGATGGGTTTAATTTCATCTCATAAGATAGGATTGTCTTTATCCATGTTTCTTGAAGATGGGTTTACTTATGAAATTAGATTATCTTTATCCACAGTTCCTTAAATATTGCAAATGTTAAAAAATCAGTCTTTTCATCTTGTAAGTTTCAGAAAGAAATTATGTCTAGCCCGCCCACTTCCCATGACTTACATTATGGCTAGCGTACGTTTAAAGAAGACGTGGCTTACCCGGCGTCTCCCTCCTCCTCACCATTCGTCTCAACGGGACATGAGCTTTGCAACAAGTTGAAGGATCATCGAAATGACAGCCTCTTAACTATGGAGTGCCTTAAATATTAACAAGGCCTCGAAATATTAGTGTTTAAAGAAGATCCCACTACAGTCAATTGACACACTGCAATCAATTGACAAGCCTTCGAAATATTAGCGTTTAAAGAAGATCCCAATTCTATAAATAAATTCAGTTTTGATTAAAGGTTACACAGGCAAGCCACAAATTAATGGTGGAAATTCGGAGGACTTTCCAGGATGGAAATGAACAAAGAATAATTTTGAAGGCTTTTTAAACCTTTAGACAAAGTAAACAACCTGTCCATAGCTGCGCCTTACTATATTAAAAAAATAAGACAAGAGAAGAAGTACAAATATAGGGCGTGACATTAGGTTCCAAATCCATAAGAAGCATCACTAAAATTTTCTTGTGTCTATATATTTAGAAAAGATCTGCCGGCAATATGAAGGCACTATTTGTTTTCATTAAATAAACTGGTATGAAAAAAGGAGAGAGGGAAGGATTCCGCCTCTGCGCTCTTATATAACTGATATCATACCTATTTCTGCTCTTAAATTCAAACCACCGTGGTTAAGAGTAATGGTAGAGATGTGTTGGTAAACAGATTTGTTGCTTTAAGATAATCTTCTTGAGTAACTCTATTCACCCTTTTTATTAGCAACAACCTGCTCACAACAGTTGAACAATCGCATGTCTATGTCGATTGCGCTCTGAGTTTAAGAGGGGCAGCTCCCTCGTATGATAGGGGTGTTTTGGATTTTCTGGAATTATAAGAACAAAAACAAAGAAATAACAAATAGTAGTGATGAAATAAGAGTTAAAATAATGAATTTAAGTTCCATGCATCCAAGTAGAGATACCAAAACTTGATGCGAAATATCTTTCTCACAATGCAACTTTGAAAGGAAAGCACATGATCATTATTGATGAAACATATGAATACCAATAACAACACATGAAATCAAGTTGAACACACATTCAAAATGTTTCTTTATTGCTTTCAATCTTGAATAACACTATCCGAGTCTTTCATACACTGTCATGTGAAAAAGTGGAACCCCCTTTGATCGAATCACAATGATATATTTATAGGTGAGGTTAGTAACCACCTAGGGTAACTACCTCAACCACGTTTTGTAACTACTTGGTAAAACTACCTAAGTGTACTAACTTTGCACAACTAACTTTCTTTTGTAAAGATAGTCGCTTAGAGTAACTACCTAACTTAGGCACTTAAAATAATTATGTAAGAAAGAGTTAGGAGGAACCAAGGGCCCTTGGACTTGAAAGAAGTGAACTGATGACTTTCAAGGACAGTGGTAAACCCGAGTATGCAACCAAAAACCTTTGAACCAGAGATTCGAAGCTTGGTTCGGTATAAGGCAGGAGAAATGCATCCTAGTAGAAGAGCTCTTTGGCATGAGTCTCTGCCATTCCTTTTACCTCATGAAGTAAGGAAATTCCATAGCTTGTGAGCAAACTTTTGTTCCTAGCTGTGACTAGCACTAAACTGCCTTCCGCAAGAACTTCTTTCACTAGCAATGCATCTATGTGTTCTTCATCATCCACATCATCTAAAACTATTAGAGCCTCAAGATTTTGCAGACGGCTTCTTAGAAATTCCTTTCCTTAGCTGTTGTTTTTGATTTGCCAGTCATAATGCACAAGTTTCTAAAGAAGCTTGCTCTGTAAAGATGCCAAGCCATTTTTTGGTGCCATGCAGTCTTACATCAGACAAGAAGCAATAGCGTCCCTTGTATGCAGAACTCCTCTCGTTGTATATCTTCTTGGCCAGAGTGGTTTTGCCACAAGCTCCCATTCCAACAATACCCAGAACTTTTACACACCTCCCTTGCTCTTCATCCAACTCCAAATTTGTCTTTTGGAAAGCTTGAAGTGCTTCGTCCAGTCCCACAGGGTGTTTGGCCACCTCTAACACTTCTTCTACTTCCTCTACCACTCTACCCATTATACTCTTCAACAAAATGTCCTCGTGACCTTTGCTTGAGTCGAATACCAAGCCCAAAATAAAGGAAACCTTGTGGAGATCCTTTTTCCATTTATCAACAATGTGGCAATCAATTCAATTCTTGTTGTAGTATTTCTCAAAGGCTTCTGAGTAAAGGCCAGATTGGATATGGTGGACTTCAGAGGGCTACACATCATAGAAGACGGGAATGATCTTAGTCGCAGTTTTAAGCATGAAGGAGAGCTCTGCTAGACACCATGATGACTACACATATCCAGGGGAGAAGATTGCAATGTTAATATTACAAGTTACAAGGGCTGGAGCATGCTGGTAAATGTTACAGATTGTATCCTTATATCTGCCGGTTGTAGTTGCTCGAAAGTTTCTAAAGACTTTCTCACAAATTCATCTTGTAAATACCCAATGATAATTTCTGATATAAAACCCTTCATCACAGTTGAGCATGGGATGGGAGGATACCAACAATATTTGCAGAGTTGAGCTTCATGCCTGGGCAATTGCAGCTACATTAGAATTTTGAGCAGTCTTTGAAACTTATTGGAATAACCGATGCATTTTGATTTTTAATGAATTCGTTGCATGAGGATAAGCTTCTTAGGTAGTTATAATAACTACTATAGCAACTACTCTCTATTTTTCTTTTTGGTCATCGGCTTTGTGAAGTAGTTTCAAAACTCAATAAGATTGTCGATTGCTGATTACATTACTTGTTTCGGAGATTTACGAGACTTCAATAAGTTTTGGTAAAAGTTGTTGATAATAGACCTCACTTCATCAGAGGTGAAGACGAGTTTGAAAACAAGGCCAACAATTGGCTCTGACTGGGGACAAGGACCTTGCGGACGTAGTATGAACCTAGAATCTCTGAGGAATGAATAGTGCCTTAAATCCATTCGGCAAATAGAGTCAGGATATAACATGATGTTCAGGAGAACAAGGAGACTCAAAGGGACAAAAGGACAAACGACAAAGGACACATAGAAACGAGGCAAATGACAAAGCCAGCAGAAAATAAAACAAGACAGACACAATCAAAACACCTAATTAATCTATGTACATGGTAGGTGACTCCTACCTCAAAATTGTTCTAGAATGATCATGTAAAACCATTGACAGGTTGGGAAAAATAGGCACCTGTACGAAAAAGAGAGGTGCAAAGATGAGGCACTTGTAGACTCTGCAGATATCCCAAGATGATGAGAAAAATACAATACATGAAATGTGGGGATTCTTTGAATCATACACCAAACAACCATTTCTTGTCATAAGCATCTGAATCCTTCCAAATTGAACTGGTGTTGCTCTATGGAGCTTCAGACATATCTTACAGCATCATGTCGAGCACACCAATATCCTCTATCTGAAGATCTTTATGATAATCTGGTTTGCAACAAATTATCCCACGAATTGGACAACCTTCATACAATTTGTGATGTGAAGAAATCCATGTAGACACACCCATTGAATCATGCTTTTGAGTATCAACTTGAGAATCATCTGTGGAAATGCACTCGTTCACAAATAAAGGATTGAAGTAGACACCTTGGCTATAGAGGGAATCATTATCTAAACTTTTCGAGCACCAACTTGGGACATAAAAATCATGAGAGTTAACTTTATTGAATTCCTCCATTGGATCATCCATTACCTCATTCCTTGCTTCATTGTTGGCACAAGTCCCACAACTATCTTCTAAAATAGGGGTGTCTTCTTGATCTAAAGATCTGGAAAGAAGATTGCTTTGAACTTTAAATGCTCCATAAGACAAAGATTGCGCTTCCAACACGGCATGGACATTTGTTAATGTATCTACATAGCTTTCAATTTTAACCTGCTGAATATTCTCTAGACTCGGTGGTTCTTCTCCATGGAACTCTTCATGAAATCTGAAAACTTCATACTCCAATTGCATGTATGATAAAGAGTAAATGCTTGATGATTCATCTTCATTTTGAAGTTGATCTTTGACTTTTGTATTAACTGTACCACTAATTGAAACTCTATCAATATCTTCAAAAGTAAAGGTCTCCATTTCATAAGCTAAGGAAGATATTTGTAAGGGTTCACTTATGGTTGCCTTTCCATTGGTTATAGTAGTACAAGGTTGTCCAATAGATGTTATGCCTCTGATTTCGTCAATAGGTCTTTCCACCTCAGCAATTGGAAATGTAGGAATATCTTTTCCATATAGAAAGTCATAATCAAAAGTATTAAGACACCAGTTTGGGACAAAAAGTATATGAGATTCATCTTTATTCTTCTCTTCTTCATCATTTTCTTGAAGCTTGGGCTGCATGGATGTCTTGAAATTATTTACATCTCCTTTAAATCTTTATTTTCAGGTTCATCGAAGACTTCTTCTTTAACAGGTGATAAAGGAGAGAGGATGACATCTTCTTCGCAAAGAAAATCATCTTCAGGAGTCTTTAGATACCAGTTTGTGATGGTAACTTCATGACAGAGATCTTGCGGTACTATTTCTTCATCATTCTTCTCTTGTTCAGATTGCATGCATGTCAAGAGAACACTTTGCAACTCGCCTTCGTGATCTTTGTTTGCACTTTGGTCAAAAATTTCTTGTGCATTTCCTTGAACATTAACCATCTCATGGAAACCTTCCTCGGAAGACATAGTTGTCAAACTGGAGCAAGTTGTCACAAGACGAGTGACATTCTTCAAAGAAGCTAAGAACATATCATCTGGATAGATTTCTTCTTCATCATTGCATGTTTCCATACAATCTTCTTCTTCTATCTTCATCACTTCTTCTTCTTGGTCTTCCTTAAGTGGACATGCCTATTCTGATGAGTCTCTTTCAAAGACTTCCTTCAATACATGTTCATTTGTAGGAAAAGTCTTTGCCTCTTCATTGCTGTCTTCATCACGCAAATGATGTATTTCAGCATAATTTCTTTTATCTTCTGGTGCATGAATCTCTTTTGATAGGGAGTTTTGATCACGAGAAGGAAAATGAGTCTCTTTCCCATCTTTTTCTTCAATCTTCTGCAATGTTTGAAGCAAAGAAGGATGAATCTAGTTAAAATCAAGTTGCATGCCACCATAGAAATTCTTCAAAAACTCTACTTGCTTAGGGTCATCAAGAACTTGATTTTGTTGAGTAGAGGATGTAGGAGAAGGATAATCTTCATCATCACTATCACTGTCCGATTCAGGAAGTTGCATGTTATGAATCTGGGTTCTTCGATACCAAACCATCTTCTAGGATTCTTCTTTCAGATAGAGTCGCCAATCTTCCTTTCTGGGGAGATACTTGTATATTCTTGAGGAATAAAAAGGCACCAACGCTTTAGCTCGTTCCCCAGCAGAGTCGCCAAAAATCTATTGGTAAATAGATTTGTTGCTTGAAGATAATCTTCTTGAGTAACTCTATTCGCCCTTTTTATTCGCAACAACCTGCTCACAATAGTTGAACAATCGTAGGTCTATGTCGATTGCACTCTGCGTTTAAGAGGGGCAACTCCCTCATATGATAGGGATATTTTGGATTTTCTAGAAATATAAGAATAAAAACAAAGAAATAACAAATAGTAGTGATGAAATAAGAGTTAAAATAATGAACTTAAGTTCCATGCATCCAAGTAGAGATACCAAAACTTGATGCGAAATATCTTTCTCACAATGCAACTTTGAAAGGAAAGCACATGATCATTATTGATGAAACATACGAATACCAATAACAACACATGAAATCAAGTTGAACACACATTCAAAATGTTTCTTTATTGCTTTCAAACTTGAATAACACTATCCAAGTCTTTCATACACTATCATGTGAAAAAGTGGAACCCCCTTTGATTGAATCACAATGATATATTTATAGGTGAGGTTAGTAACCACCTAGGGTAACTACCTCAACCACGTTTTGTAACTACTTGGTAAAACTACCTAAGTGTACTAACTTTGTACAACTAACTTTCTTTTGTTAAGATAGTCGCTTAGAGTAACTACCTAACTTAGGCACTTAAAATAATTATGTAAGAAAGAGTTAGGAGGAACCAAGGGCCCTTGGACTTGAAAGAAGTGAACTGATGACTTTCAAGGACAGTGGTAAACCTGAGTATGCAACCAAAAACCTTTGAACCAAAGATTCGAAGCCTGGTTCGGTATAAGGCAGGAGAAATGCATCCTAGCAGAAGAGCTCTTTGGCATGAGTCTCTGCCATTCCTTTTACCTCATGAAGTAAGGAAATTCCATAGCTTGTGAGCAAACTTTTGTTCCTAGCTGTGACTAGCACTAAACTGCCTTCCGCAAGAACTTCTTTCACTAGCAATGCATCTATGTGTTCTTCATCATCCACATCATCTAAAACTATTAGAGCCTCAAGATTTTGCAGATGGCTTCTTAGAAATTCCTTTCCTTGGCTGTTGTTTTTGATCTGCCAGTCATAATGCACAAGTTTCTAAAGAAGCTTGCTCTGTAAAGATGCCAAGCCACTTTTTGGTGCCATGCAATCTTACATCAGACAAGAAGCAATAGCGTCCCTTGTATGCAGAACTCCTCTCGTTGTATATCTTCTTGGCCAGAGTGGTTTTACCACAAGCTCCCATTCCAACAATACCCAGAACTTTTACACACCTCCCTTGCTCTTCATCCGACTCCAAATTTGTCTTTTGGAAAGCTTGAAGCGCTTCGTCTAGTCTAACACTTCTTCCGCTTCCTCTACCACTCTACCCACTATACTCTTCAACAAAATGTCCTCATGACCTTTGCTTGAGTCGAATACCAAGCCCAAAATAAAGGAAACCTTGTGGAGATCCTTTTTCCATTTGTCAACAATGTGGCAATCAATTCAATTCTTGTTGTAGTATTTCTCAAAGGCTTCTAAGTAAAGG
The DNA here is from genome assembly GCA_027924645.1 of Cunninghamia lanceolata. NCBI lineage: Eukaryota > Viridiplantae > Streptophyta > Pinopsida > Cupressales > Cupressaceae > Cunninghamia > Cunninghamia lanceolata. The sequence continues at coordinate 4,936,476 of BSBN01000892.1, forward strand.
CCAGATTGGATATGGTGGACTTCAGAGGGCTACACATCATAGAAGACAGGAATGATCTTAGTCGCAGTTTTAAGCATGAAGGAGAGCTCCGCTAGACACCAGGATGACTGCACATATCCAAGGGAGAAGATTGCAATGTTAATATTACAAGTTGCAAGGGCTGGAGCATGCTAGCAAATGTTACAGATTGCATCTTTATATATGCCGGTTGCAGTTGCTCGTAAGTTTCTAAAGACTTTCTCACAAATTCATCTTGTAAATACCCAATGATAATTTCTGATATAAAACCCTTCGTCACAGTTGAGCATGGGATGGGAGGATACTAACAATATTTGCAGAGTTGAGCTTCACGCCTGGGCAATTGCAGCTACATTAGAATTTTGAGCAGTCTTTGAAACTTATTGGAATAACTGATGCATTTTGATTTTCAATGAATTCGTTGCATGAGGATAAGCTTCTTAGGTAGTTATAATAACTACTATAGCAACTACTCTCTATTTTTCTTTTTGGTCATCGGCTTTGTGAAGTAGTTTCAAAACTCAATAAGATTGTCGATTGCCGATTACATTACTTGTTTCGGAGATTTACGAGTCTTTAATAAGTTTTGGTAAAAGTTGTTGATAATAGACCTCACTTCATCAGAGGTGAAGACGAGTTTGAAAACAAGGCCAACAAGATGCTAGACAATGTCAAGCCATTATAAGTACACAGGACATACTATTCTTTATGGCTAAGGTGATAAACTCGTCTTAACATAAAAGATAGTTAATAGTTTCTAAAAAGAAGGTTCAAAAGGATAAAAATATAAGCATCGATTTGAAGAGACAAAGGCACTTCATATATTGTTCAATTGCATGACTATCAACCTGATGTACCTATAGTCTATTATCATTTTCTACATTAAAAATCTAAAAAAAAAAAGCCTGTACATAGTACCATCATGTATTAACATGTTGGTAGGCAAATGGCTGTCCAAGAGATTTCTACAAAAATATGGACAGCACAAAAAACAAACAATGCTCTGATACCACTTGTTGGCAGAAAAATAGGGGGAGAGCAAGGGAGGCAGGACAATAGCCACCAGAAAATACAAAAAATAAAACCCAATGCTACAGCAATGTGTGATGGTCAGCATAAAACAAATACATACAGAAAGGAGAGAGACAGATGACAGCAATATATTTTTATATATTTTTCCTTCTTCAGGTTACATACAAATTTCATGTACAAACTACAGACAGAGTTGTTGCTCTGGTTTCAGACTCTGCCCCAATCTCTGGAGCTACACACTATATATCCGGAGCTACCTGTGTGAACTCCATAGCTGCCTTACTGTTGCTGCTACAACATTCCTTTCTGCTGTTCTGCTTCAGCTGTTCTCTCCTGGAACCTTCTCATTCCTCTGCTGCTATAGGTTCTTCTCTTCCATCCACACTGTCTCATTTCATTTTCCCTCCTATTTGTCTCTTCTACATGCCCAGCAAAATGGGCGCTCAAACACACTTGAATTTCAAACTTACCTACCGAAATTGAATGCAGCAGGCCAACGGTGCTGAGGAGATATGAGGGAGATCCCCAGGTCTGATGCGGGGGCAGTTAGCATTAATTGAACACTGACGGAGGATTAAATTTCCAACACTCCCCCTTAATCTGAAGTCAGGCGTCAATTTGCAATCTTCATTCCGGAACTGATCTCCGGAGATATACTTATGCCTTTGCCTTTTTGGAGCAGATCTCTGGAGTTCTTTCTGCTGTGCCGCGACACCTCTGGAGCTGCCCTCTGCATCTCTGGAGCTCTCTGTCTGCATCTCCGAAGCTGACTTCCTGTAACTCTAGAGTTCCTTTTCTACATCTCCAGAGCATCTCCGGAGCTACACATACATTCCAGAGTTGAACCTCTAGAGCTCTCCTGTTGTCTTTCACATTTGAACCTCCAGAGCTATCTTCTTTCTGGGGCTGCACACCTCCGGAGCTGTCCACAATGCCGAGCCTATCCCTTAGGCATTCAAATGAGTCTTTTGGCAATGCCTTTGTGAAAATGTCAGCAAGCTGCTGCTCGGATCTGCAATACCGCAACTCAATCTCTCCTCGTTCTACCAACTCCCTTATGAAGTGATAGTAGATCTCAATGTGGTTGCTTCATCCATAGAAGACTAGATTCTTTGTCAAGGCTATTGATGAAACATTATTACAATAAATGGTTGTACCATCTTCTTGCTACTCATACAAGTCTGTAAGAATCCTCCTTAACCAAATAGCCTGACAAACTATTGCATTTGCTGCAATATACTTAGCTTCTGCTGTAGAGAGAGAAACAATGGGCTGCTTCTTGGATGCCCATGATATCACGCCTGAACCCATGTGAAATACATAGCCAGATGTGCTCTTCCGGTCATCTACATTTCCTGCCAAATCACTATCCATGAAACCAACCAACTTAAACTCATCAGAAACATCATACAAGATACCATAGCCTATTGTACCATTGACATACCTTAGGATCCTCTTTCCTGCTTGCCAATATGTGTCGTTAGGCTTCTCCATGAACCTAGAAATCAGGCTTACAGCATACATCAAATCAGGCCTAGTTGTTGTCAAGTACATAAGGCTTCCAACCATGCTCTTATAGAGGGTTGGGTTTACTTCCCTGCTGCTGTCCTCTTTACTCAACTTCAGACCTGTGGCTGTAGGTGTAGGGGTAGGTTTACTATTGTCCATCTTAAACCTCTTCACAATCTATTTGGCATAGTTAGTTTGTGAAATAAATATGCCATGCTCTGTTTGCTTGACCTCAATGCCAAGATAATACTTTAGCAGACCTAAGTCTGTCATCTCAAACTCATTCTTCATTGCCTCTTTGAAAGCAGCAATGAAAAGATCACTATTGCCAGTAAAAATCAAATCATCTACATACAAAATAGTAATCAAAATCTTACCTTCTGCTACTTTGATGTAGAGAGTGGGCTCACTACTGCTTTTGCTAAAGCCATTGCTCAACAAATATGAGTCAATTCTACTGTACCATGCCCTAGGTGCTTGTTTCAGCCCATAGAGGGCTTTCCGGAGCCTGCATACTTTATCCTCTTGCCCTGGGACTTCATAGCCAGGTGGCTGCTCCACATACACTTCCTCTTTCAGTACTCCATTCAAGAAGGCTAACTTTACATCCATCTGAAACACCTTCCACTTGTGTTGGGCTGTAATTGCTATGACTACCCGAACTATTTCCAGCCTTGCAACTGATGCATAGGTCTCATCATAATCTCTTCCAGGCTATTGTTTGTACCCTTTGACAACTAGCCTTGCCTTATGTCTTTCATTCTTTCCTTCAGCAGTAGACTTGGTCTTATAGACCCACTTAACTCTAATCACTTGTTTACCCTTGGGTAAATTAGTTAGCTACCATGTGTCATTCCTCTCTATGGCACCTAATTCTTCATCCATGGCCTTACACCATTTCTCCTCTTTCACAGCTTCTTCAAAGTAGATTGGATCACTAGAAGAAAACAATGCAAAATTCAAATCTTCATCATCATCAGCATAGCTTGTGCTGTCATAAATCTCCTTCACACTCTTTGTCCTTCGTGGAATTATTGATGCAAGTGTGGGGTCTAAATTACCTCTAGAACTGTTGTTGTTCTGACCTCCGGAGCTACAGTTGTGATGACCTCCAGAGCTGCTGCTATGACCTCCAGAGCTGTAGTTCTGATGACCTATAGAGCTGCTGCACTGAGCATCTCCGGAGCTGCTGTTATAACGTCCTCTGGAGCTGCTACTCTCTGGAGTTTCAGACCTCCGGAGCTGCTGATCTCTGGAGCTGCAATGCTGGTGTCTACCTCCGGAGCTACTGTGCTGAGCATCTCCAAAGCTGCTATTTTCTAGTGCTCTACGGTAGTTTCTCCCCGAGCTACTACTCTCTGTAGCTCCTCCAGACCTGCTGTCCTCTAGAGCTTCTTCATCTTCAAAGGGCGTTGTGACTGAAATACCTGTGGTACTGTCCACCGTTCCATCCCATGCTTCATTCTCAATGAATTCAACATCCCTGCTGATCACAAGTTTTTTGGTGATGGGATTATACAGTCTATAGCCTTGTGATTCTTCACTATAGCCTAGGAAAATACATTTCTCACCTTTATCATCAAATTTCTGCCTCTTCTCTTTAGGCACGAGTGCATATGCCACACACCCAAAAATTCTTAGGTGCTCAACAGTCCATTTGTTGTTTGTCCACGCCTCTTGTGGAATCTGATCACATACTGCCTTTGTAGGACACCTATTCAATAAGTAGATCACTGTTGCTACAGCTTCACCCTAATAATCATTTGACAGTCCATTTGCCTTCAGCATACTTGCTGCCATCTCTGTGATGGTTCTATTTTTCCTTTCAGCAACTCCATTTTGCTGTGGAGTATACCTTGTTGCGAACTGTTTATGAATGCCTTCATACTTGCAAAAATTCAAAAATTGTTTGGAGACATACTCTCCCCCTCTATTTGTTCTTAGGGCCTTGATATGTCGGCCGCACTGCTTTTCAGCTGATGCCTTAAACTCCTTGAACTTCTCAAAGGCCTCTAATTTATTTTTCAAAAAATAGATCCAGATTTTTCTGTTGTAATCATTAATGAAGGTCATGAAATATACATTCCCACCTAATGTGGGAGTTTTCATAGGGCCACATAAATCTGAATGCACCGACTCCAATGGTGCCCTTGCCCTCCTAGAACACCCTGATTGAAAGGGTTGCCTGTGCTGCTTTCCTAGAATGCAGGCTTCACATTTTCCATCGGGCTCTACAATATTCGGTAGTCCTCTAACCATGCCTTTCCTAGATAGTAAACTCAAACCAGAAAAGCTTAAGTGCCCATGCCTTAAATGCCAGAGTTTGGATGGGTCTTTGATGACTGTCCTGAAGGCAGTTTGCTGTCCCACTACTGTGAGCGCCAGAGATAGTGCAGGAAACTGCACTAGAGATAGTGCTAGAGTTAGCACCAGAGTTAATGATAGAGGAAACATTCTGTTTCTCATCATCTGCACTGCTGCAATCACTTTCTTACTGCCTCCTCTATCAAATATGGTGCACCCTCCGTTTTCCATCAGGATTTTATAACTATTTTGGACCATCTGTCCAATGCTTAGTAGGTTATGCTTTATGTCTAGGGCATAATAGACATCATGGATCTGCATTTTCTCACCTTGCTTGCTGAGGACTGTTATGATACCTCTTCCTATGACAGGAACCTTTTCACTGTTCCCCATCATGATTTCAGACTTGACATTTCTATCAATGGAGGCAAATAAATTTTCATTACCACTCATGTAGTTGCTACACCCACTATCCAAATACCATACTTCAGGGCTGCTCTTCTCAGGAAGGTTGCACACTATAAATACCTTGGACTGTTTCTCATTTTCAGCCCTATTCTTATTTGCTACATTAGCATTTTGGCCTCCATGGTCTTGCTATTTCTTTCTACACTCACTAGCATAATGGCCAAACTTATGACAGTAATAGCATTGAATATTAATTTTGTCATACCTCTTATTCAAACTGTTGTTCTTCTTCATTCCTTGATAGCTTGGTTGTGAACTGCTTGCCTCTTCTTGGCTGTTTAAAACTCCTCTTCCAGAGTTGCTTCTTCCTCTACCTCTTTGACCTTTACCTTTGTTGTTTCTTCCTCTTCCCCGACCTCTTGCATTGGTCTGAGCCTTGAAGGCTTGCTCAAGGGAAGGAGTGGATCTATTCAACCGCTGCTCATGGCTTTGTAGAGAGCCCATCAACTCATCCACTGTCATCTTGGACAGGTCCTTTGTCTCTTCAATGGTTATGACTATAGGGTCAAATCTAGAAGGTAGGGTCCTTAGGATTTTATCAACAATCCTTTGTTCATCCATGGTTTCTTCATTTATCCTGAGATGATTCAGCATGGTAGAAACCTTGGTGTGAAAGTCTGAAATAGACTCACTCTCCTTCATCTGAAGCATTTCAAAATCTCTTCTAAATAGCTAGAACTTGACTGACCTCACTTTGTCAATTCCCTTATAGCTGTTCTGTAATATTTCCCATGCCTGCTTAGAGTAGTTTGCTGCTGCAATGCGGGGGAAAATAGCCTCTATCAAGGCTGCCTCAACTAGACTGATGGCTTTAGCATCTTTCATCCTAGTTTCCTTCAACTAGTTTCTTTGAGCATTCGTAAGGGCTGCATAGGCTACTGGGTTTGTGATGTCTGTGAACCCATTAGTGACCAAATCCCATAGGTCATTCGCAACCAGAATGGTCTTCATCTTCTTAGACCAAATATCATAGTTCTGCCCATCAAAACTTGGTGGTTGTTGCCATCCTTTGCTATCCCCACCTGCCATGCTTCTTAAAACTAAGAAGGCTGAGGATGCCTAGACAAACTAGGGCTTATAGAATACCCACACAAACTTGACTGCCCAGAAAAATAGGGCTCTGATACCACTTGTTGGTAGGCAAATGTCCAAGAGATTTCTACAGTAATATGGATAGCACAAAAAACAAACAATGCTCTGATACCACTTGTTGGCAGAAAACTAGGGGGAGAGCAGGGGAGGCAAGACAATGGCCACTAGAAAATACAAAAAATAAAACCCAATGCTACAGCAATGTGTGATGGTCAGTATAAAACAAATACATATAGAAAGGAGAGAGACAGATGACAGCAATATATTTTTATATATTTTTCCTTCTTCAGGTTACATACAAACTTCATGTACAAACTATAGACAGAGTTGCTACTCTGTTTTTAGACTCTGGCCCCAATCTCTAGAGCTACACACTGTATATCCAGAGCTGCCTGTGTGAACTCCGTAGCTACCTTACTATTGCTGCTGCAACATTCCTTTTTGTTGTTCTGCTTCAGCTGTTCTCTCCTGGAACCTTCTCATTCCTCTACTGCTGCAGGTTCTTCTCTTCCGTCCACACTGTCTCATTTCATTTTCCCTCCTATTTGTCTCTTCTACATGCCTAGCAAAATGGGCGCTCAAGCACAATTGAATTTCAAATTTACCTACTGGAATTGAATGCGGCAGGCCAACGGTGCTAAGGAGATATGAGGGAGATCCCCAGGTCTGACACGGGGGCAGTCAACATTAATTAAACACTGACGGAGGATTAAATTTCCAACATAACAATCATAGATTATGCACTCAAACATGCTTGGTCGTTGTTCAAATAAGCATAAAGAATACATAAAATTTTAGAAAAGCTATGGAAGGGATGCATGCTATGTATAGAGAATTGACATGGTGCGTCCCAAGATTGATGAATACATAGTCCATTTGCGTAGTAAAAAGAAGTCTAAAAGAGGGCTTGTACTATAATAAAAAGTAGCATCGAATCTCCAGTATAGAGATATCCATCAAAGCATTTTAGATGTGGAAATTTTTGTCAGATTAAATAGTTAGAAAAGCTCTCATAGACATATTTGTAAAATGTGGAATTGATAGACAAAGCACGCAATTGCTTGATAGAATGCCTCAAAGAGGTGTCATTTTATGGAATGCTAAGATTGTTGCAAAAAGAACACAGTCAAGGCATGATCTGCATGACCAAATGCCTAGAAGAAATCGTGGTTTCAAGGAATACCATCATACGAATACAATGATTGCACGATATGCACAAAATGGGTTCGTAGAAGAGGCCTAAGAAACTTTCAAGGAAATACAATTGGAAGGCATACCAGCAAACCCACAACCTAATTTGCATCCTCTATGTCAAGCCAAATATAACACCACACCTACAATTTTTCCTACAACTTTCTTGCATGTAACATTGATGAAGTAAAACAAGGTGCAAGACAACTGGTGTGAAGTGCAGAAGTGTGGGTGCCATTAATTAAAAGGTTGATAAATTGCTTCAATGCATTCAACTGCAGGTAGTAACAAAGCTTAAATTTATCCCACAGAGAATTAGAACAGATCATCGACTCAATTATTAAGACCAGTTTGCAAAAATTTATAATAACACCTTATTATACATACTTGAGTACGCATTGGAATCTCCTTGCAAACTCTTATCATGATCCAAGAAGCATAGACAGTGGGGTTGTGTATGCGCTACCACCAGATGTAAAGTACCTTCTCACATTTATCAAACTAAAACTCTTATTTAAAGATTGTTCAGAGCATCTTTTGCAAGATGCCAGTTCAAGGATGCCTTTTGTTTCTTAATAAGAAAATGGTAAAAAGGCATTTAATTCTCACTCAGAAAATAAAGTAGTAAAAGCATTTAGATGTCACTTATCTACTTCTCTATAATAACTTCTAAACTTAACCCCACTATTAAGATACTGAAATGAAATATTAATTTTCAAAGATTTCAAAACTTAATTGCCTCAAATATCCACTTGCATCAATTTATTTTCCAAAAGAAAATATGAGAATATTTATTGCATTAGATTGATTTATTTGTTATGATTAATTATACAAATACCAAATAAAGGGTGGTTGGATGAAGAAAAGAGGCTCCCAGGGGTTGCATGAGGGTTTTCTACAAATCCTCCATGTGCTTCCCAGTTGGGCTCCTCTTCCTGCCTTGAATTCTTCCGAATTCCTTGTTCTTTTAGATGTATTGTCTACTTTGTGTTATATCTTTCTATAAAGTTTAGTCTCCATTGTTGTATTAATTGTTTAAAACTTTAAATATTTAAATCCCACTTTTGGCCTTTCCCACCCGTCACCCTACATCATCTCGGTGCTAGCCTAGTGTGCTAGTGAATGGGCATCAGCAAGGGTAGCACGGGATGGCAAATAAAATTTATTTCTGCATTTAGTGCCTATGGAAGATAACTTAGATGGTCACACCCAAGCAAACAAAGATCTAACCAAATCATTTAGGGATGTTGTAAATGTGGAGGATGCCGAAGTTGCACCCAAAAATGCTAGCTTCGCGGTAGTGGACGATGTCAGACGATACAATCCAGTTGTAATGCCCCTCCATTCTCATCTTGGATGTGCAGATGGTCTAGCTAAGGAGCATGAAGATGAAGGTAAAATAATAGGAATATTTAGGGTATGATAGATAGTTGATGTTGTACATTATATGATGTTGGTAGATGCTACATTCATGTTGATGATATTCTTGATTATGCTCATGCATGGTTTCATATGATAGTTAGTATGTTCTATCGATAATCTTTGTTGCTACACTGATAATTTATATGCTTTGACATTGTTTTACATTCAGGTGATTATGATGTTGATATTACTATGATTGTCTAATGTTAGAATTGATTTTTATGTGACTGATTTTGTATCATAGGATGTTATGTTGTGATGTTTTGTGTGGATTAATCTTATTATGTGTATCATGCAATTATTTGATGATGGTTCTTATTTAGTCATTTAGTAACTAATTGCTATGTGTGTTGTGATTACATGTTTGATGTGATGGTGAAAGGGACAGTGTCGCATTACTAATGCATGAGTACCCTACTACATTGCAATTCCCTTTCACAGTGTATTTGACTATATGATTATATATATATGTCTATTTGTTCGACTGTTTGGTTACTACAGGATATAGGTACCAGGCATCAACTCCACCTAAATTGATAGGTCTGAGCATGCCTTAAACCCAATAAAAACTGTTGAATGGATATAAAATGTGGTCCCTTAGTTAGCCATCATCCTTGAAAAGGATGAATATCTAGTTTTACACATAGTCAGTGTTGTCTATATGGGCGTAATGGTTAGTCATTGTCATTGTGGTCATGCTTTCAATCGCGCATTGTGTCAGGTATTGTTTGGCATTTAGGCTATTTTGTTTAGAATTGTTTGACTAATATTTTGGTTAATTGCTTCATTAAAATAAAATTATTAAGTTAAGAGGGCACTTTGATAAATAAATATAGATGCTTTTATGTAAATTATAGTTGTATCAAAATATGTATTATTATGTCTGAAAGAGATCCTCTTTCGCTATTATTATTGCCTTAAGTAATTATTTTCCATTTTGGCCATTTGGAAGAAGTGGCAGTTACACACCTCAAGAGGGAATCTTAGAAATAATTGTTTCTTTTGTGTAAAAGACTAATTTTAGAAAAGTAGAAAGAAACTTTTTTTGTTTGGTTGTAAATAAAATAAATATCAAGTTCTAAAATAAATAAAATCAGAGAGAAATAATTGTTTGGTTAAAAATAGCGAATTGTAAGAAAGTAATAAAGGAGAATCTTCTGGAAGAAATTATGGGGGTGGTTATGCATGCTCAACTTTATTTTGAAATCAAAAGATATAATTTGGGGAGAAGCGTGCATTTCAAATAGAGAATATGTTTTATATTTTAGGGATCTCTCTCTCTCTCTCTCTCTCATGAAGTTTTCATTTTTATTTTGGCACCTTAAACCATAGTTCCTGGAAGAAAAGACTTGGGAGAAAATAGATGCGAGCTAGGAATTTTGTGAAGATGTGATAGAAGTAATATTCCAGGTATGGACTAAGATATGAATTTGATTTATTGTTGCATTAGATTGAGTAAAATATTCTATGAATTCTCTTCTACATTTTTTGAATGCAGTCTATTGCATTAGCCATAACTTTCTTTTTACAAACTTGGTTTCTCTAATATTTTTATATATGGTACACGGCCTGAATATATAAATCATATCTGAAAATCAGCCATACTTAGTTTGTCATTTTTTAGATATGAATATTTTTTGACTGTCTACCTCTCACCCATTTTGTCTCTGTTTTAGTAGTATGTTGCATTAGCCATAACTTTATTTTTACAAACTGGGTTTCTCTAATTTTTCTATTTGTGGTGAACGGCCTGGATATCTAAATCATATTCAAAAATAAAGCATACTCAGTTTGCTATTTGTGAGATATGAAAATTTTGTGACTGTCTACCTCTCACCCATTTCATCTTTCTTTTAGTAGTCTGTTGCGTTAGCCATAACTTTAATTTTATGAACTGGGTTTCTCTAATTTTTTTATACGGTGCACGGCCTCGATATCTAAATCATATCCAAAAATTAGCCATACCTAGTTTGTCATTTTTGAGATATGAATATTTTGTGACTGTCTACCTCTCACTCGTTTCATCTCTATTAAAATAGTTAGTTGTGTCACCAATAAATCTATATTTTCGAACTGAGTTTCTCTGAGATTTTTCAACAAATTCATTTTGTGCATATCCTATGATCATTGCTTTCTATCATATGACTCTCTTTAAGCATTCTACCAATCAGTCTATGTGCCCTGTCTATGCTTTCACATTTTACATTATTGGTAGCTTCTAAAGCCTTCTCAACAAATTCATTTTGTGTCGATCCTATATTATGCATATGGTTAAAAGTGAGGTAGATTTGATGAAAATGTTAGATCTATAGGAATGTTGTGTTGTTTTGTATTTCTTTCCTCTCAAGCTAACCTTAGAACAAGATTCTTTTATTGTAGCTTCGGGTTTTGTATCTTGTGATTCTAACTAGTGTAAGAGATTTATAGCATGGGCTTTTAATCTTTCTTATACAGTTATATTTAATAGTATTTACAAAATTGTCCTGATTATGAATGAAATCTACATTAGTGTAAATAGTGTAAATAATTGTTGTGTTTAATTTGTGTGCCTTAGGGTTATTTGTATGTTGCTTGCAATCATTTTAATTAAATTAAATTAAATTAAGTCTTGAGAATTATTAGTGAAAATGCTTATACTCATGGACACTTATATCTTATGATCATATTATAACTGCTACTAGTGATTAGAAAGTTATAGTTCTATATTGATGAGGTAGATTCACTTTATATTTGTTAGATGATTGATCATGATTGGATTAATGTTACATTCTTTCAGACCCATAATTAGTGAATTATATCATATGTTTCATTTGTGGTATTGTATTTGAAATATTGATGAAGGATTGTAGTTTATGTTGTGCATTTGAGAGTGAATGTGATGTGTGACTATTATGTTTAGTGGCGTTAAGTGTTTGTGTCATTTGGGGAAGATGATTCCAGAGGCCTAGGAGGGTGTGATTGTGTGGGAGTTGGCTATGTGTGCATCATGTGAGTTAAGTAAATTGCTATTCTAAAATGCTTCCTCCTATTCATGTTGGTATGGTACATGTACAAGATGAATAATGCCTTGCTCAGTGTACCTATTCATGTGGTTACAATGATTATGCAAGATACATAATGCCTTGCTCAGTGTACCTATTCATGTGGTTATAATGATAATGCAAGATGGATAATGCCTTGCTTAGTGTACCTATTCATGTCGTTATGATGATTATGCAAGATGGGTAATGCCTTGCTCTGTGTAATGTGAAATGATGTATATTTTGTGTTGTGAATGTATTATGATGAGAAATGTGATAGTTCATGCTTGGGATTTGTTTTGGGCTTTGAGAATCTAGATGCAGTGAAGGGGGAGTGGCTTTCAATGTGGGGCTGGTGCCCAAAGTGGCTTGTCAAGGTAACCCATTGGAAGTTGTTTTTGATAATATAAGGCAGCTAAATGAGGGGCCGAACCCTTACAAAAAAGTAAAAAGAAACACTAGAGGCATTAGCACAAAAGAGCCTCACAGCAAATACAACATATTCTACTTACCCAGCATAAACAGCCTATACAGTAACACCAAACTAAGACACTATATATGAAGTAACAGAGTATTACTAGCATAAAAACAAAAACTAAGGAGAAAGGTTCTCTCCTTATTTAACCATGGATTTAATGAAGTCATCCAATTTTTTAGAGTTGTCATCAGTGTCAACAGTGACAGTAGCCCCAAGGTCCTGTAGCACAGAAATATTAAGTAAGATAGTACTCCTGAGCATAGTGGAAAGAGTTTGTTCCAGCTTTTCAATGTGGCTCCTCAGAACAACAGTTTCAGTCCCATAGCCAGCATCAGTCTCTGTTTCATCATCGGCTTTCTCCACTATCATCTTTCCCACTTTGCTAGCATTACCAGCAGAATCACCAGCATCCCCATCATTAGCCTCCACCTCTTTATTCTCCTACTTTCCCTCAGCATCCTCACAAATTTCTTGAATGTCCTTATCTTTAGCCTCCTCCCCCTGGGTGGATTTGTCAGAAGTATTTTTAGAATAATCAATAAGTTTGGCCTTGGGAGTGGGTTCACCAATAATTCTCCTAGACCGTTGAACCCCTAAGGAAAATCCCTCCTTAACATTCTTCACAGAATGGTGAGATTTGGTACCCTATCTACAGGGATTTTTGGGGGTCTCCACAACAGTCCCTACAGTAACAGCTTCAGCAGCTTGAATCTTTCTCTTCTTAATAATAAATTTAGAGGGTTAGGTAGTTTTCACACTAATCAATATAATTGGATACCTCACTCATGCCTGTGGTGTTCATTCAGGCTAAGGATAAGATGAGAATGCTGTGGTTGGCAAAATCAACTTCCTTGTCCTCACAAAATGAATGTTGGTTTCACATGTGTTACCCTATGAGGCTGGCATATAGGGAGAGACTGTCAGGGTAACCATAGATGGAGTTCAGTGCCTAGCGAGAGACTGTCAAGGTAACCCATGGATGGGGGCTGACATCTAGCTAGAGACTGTCAAGGTACCCATGCTAGGACCATGCGATGACACTCATCCCTACTGCAATCTAGAATTCTCTAGTTGTGTTCTCCTCTTTGTTGTGTGATTGCCTCAGGAATTGATGTTTGAGTTACTTGTGATGTCCTTATTGACTAGTGTTGTTTTGGAGTCATGTGTAGTCCTTGCACCTATTAGTCTATTGTCTTTTTGACTGTTGGAGGAAGTGGTGACTCTGTTGTGAATGTCATGTGTACTTGTATGTTGGAGTTATGTTAGCCTTTTGTGTTGAGTTCCTATCTTCTTAACTATTTCATGTTATGGGACCTTATTGTTATCTCCTAACATGAGGGATGGACTTTAGGGTTCCACATGGTCAGGTGGTTGTGCTTTTATCTCCACCGGTTTCCCTTGCTGCTGTTCATGCATGAGAAGGATGTACCTTGTATGGAAGATTTTAGATCTTACTCTAGCTTGAGGAGATAGATACTTATAATCATGTTTTAGTCTTGTATATCAGTTGAATCATGTACTGTTATCTTGATATATGTAGTCTAATGTAATCTGGATAGCGATATTGTAAACAATGTAATGATGTACTCTCTTGTAAAGGAACTTGTCTATGTACTTGTGATCCTATGTGCAGTATCCTAATGTTACTTATCTAATGATATAATATGGAATTGTATGTGTTTATTTATCTGATACAATTAGACTTAAAATGAAATGTGGTTGTTAGTTAATTCATAATGTTGGTTAGATCTAGTTTTAGTTCATTAGTAATACAGCCGTGGAACCCTAGAGGATAAAGCTTAATTAAAACAGTATGAATAAATATATGATTGTTGTTATTTATTTGATTTTAAAAAAAAAATATGTCTTTTTTTATGTTTGGTTGTGTTATCCTTTGGGTTCTTTGGCGGGGCATTACACCAGTCACCGGGGAAGAGGCCGAAGGAGTTGAGGCTCTCAGAAAAAGAAAAGGTGAGCCTCTTTTGTTGCCAAGAAAGATGTCTTTGAACCCTAATGAAGAATTGTTAAAAGCTGTTAAAAGTGAGCAACTAAGGTTAATGAATGTGGCTATGTTTTTTACTTGTGTTAATATGGATACAATGGCTTGTAGGAAATTTTTTGATTAGGTGGTTGTGCTTTTATCTCCATTGGTTTCCCTTGCTGTTGTTTGTGCATGAGAAGGATGTAGCTTCTATGGCAGATTTTAGTTCTTACTCTAGCTTGAGGAGACATATACTTATGATCATGTTTCAGTCTTGTATATTAGTTGAATCATGTACTGTTATCTTGATATATGTACTCTAATGTAGTTTGGATAGTGATATTGTAAACAATGTAATCATGTGCTCTCTTGTAAAGGAACTTGTCTATGTACTCATGATCTTATGTGTAGGTTCTTGATGTTACTTATCTGATGATATAATATGGAATTGTATATGTTTATTTATTTGATGCAATTAGACTTAGAATGAACTGTGGTTGTTAGTTTATTCATATTGTTGGTAAAATCTTGTTTTAGTTTGTTAGTAATGCAACTGTGGAACCCTAGAGGATAAAGATTAATTTAAACATTATGAATAAATATATGATTGTTATTATTTATTTTGTTTTTAAAAAAAATTGTCCTTTTTGTAAGTTTAGTTGTGTTATCCTCTAGGTTCTTGGGCGGGGCATTACATTTGGTGTCAGACCCTAGGGTGAAAAATTGGGATCTTTGGATTGTTGTTGTTGCTCTAGGTTAAGTGTTTTTCTCCTTGCCTTGTTTTACTTATGTGTTTGCTATGTGTTCTCTCTCCTTTTTTTTTGGAAATGTGATGTTATATCTGACAATATGTGTTTCCTGAATGTTAGTGCTTGCTAATATGTTGAGGCGTTGAGTCCCTCTTATGGTCTCTAGTGCTTTAGAAGAAAGAAGTATAATTACTGTTAGTGCATGTGATTAGGAGTGTGGTATATGCCCCCTCTAGTGATGTGAATATCCTGTACCCATTCTGTGTGGGGTGTTGTGAAAGGCCAGTGGTGTTTTGTGTTCCCTTGTTTGGTGAAGCAATCATACTTAGGGTTTATGTTTAGCTATGGGTGTAGAAGCATCATACCATCTTTGTGTTAATTGCATTATATGTGTAAGTATTGGAATGATTTAATCACTCGGTGGCATCATGTGGATTATGTGGTGTTGTCATGTGTGGATTATCTTTACATGGTTGATTGATAATTTGGTATCTATCTCCTAGTTGGCCATGACCTCATAAGGAAGTTCTATTGTGATTTATGAAAGTTAACATTGTGTATGCCTATGTAAGAACTATGTGCAAGAGATCAAATTGGAGCTTGAGTTGGACCCATGAGATTATGAATGTGATACTGTTAGTCAATTAGAGTTTTGAATTACTCTTGTGTGTGGCATCATACATTTCCTTTGTAAGTATCTTGTTGCATAAGGAAGTAATTGTATATGTTCATAGTTTGGTAAACGAGAATTGTACTACATTAAAGATATAATTTTTTTTTTGTAAATAAGTAGTGACCGTGATACCTTAAATACTTGTATAAAAGTTGCTTAGATAAGAAGATGCAGAAAACATTGTTGTCTGTGTGTTTGGTGTACATTCTCTAATGCATTCTAGACTTTGAGTCCTGGGATGTTGTGTAGCGAATACTCCCTTCTGTGGCTAAAATTAGTCACACTGTGATGTGGATTTGTTTGTAATATTAGTTGTTTTGGAATTTTTAATAGTTGTTAAATCATGTGTTGTGGGTGGGCTAAAAGTGAACTTGTTTTCTTTGAACTCTCTTATGATAGGAGTGGCCACCAAAACTCATTTCTTTATACTTGATTTATTGTTGAAACTTGCCAGCATTTTGTGACTTAAGATTGAATTTGATCATTTCCCCACTTGGGTTTGCATTTTATTAAATTTATATGGTGGCTATTTTGAATGTTTATTAATGTTGGCTCCAATTCATGTCAAGTGATGTTTCTATCATGTTCATTTCAAACATCTAATAGTGTGTTTAAGGGAGGACTTTGTAGAGAATTGTACTTTGCGTGTTTGGTAATTAGTTGGAAGCATAGTTGAAATAAGAGATGAGATGTATTTTTCCTTGTTAATATGTGAATGCAATTCCCTAAATCGTTTAAAATTCTCAAAACATGTGTGACTGGTTATAAGTAGGTCACATGATATGACTTAAAGGTAAGGGATTGATGTTATTCTTGTCCTTATTGAACAATTAAGCTTGTCTTATGAACAATTGCTTAATATGGATGCATATGTTGGTAATAGTAAATTGCAATAGTGATATGTTATGTTTCCACCCTAGTCTGTGACTCCCAGGAGTAAGTCAAGTCTTAGGGGGGAGGATGTAACGCCCCTCTATTCTCATCTTGGATGTGCAGATGGTCTAGCTAAGGAGCATGAAGATGAAGGTAAAATGATAGGAATATTTAGGGTTCATTAGACAGTTGATGTTGTACATTATATGATGTTGGTAGATGCTGCATTCATATTGATGGCATTCCTGATTATGCTCATGTGTGGTTTCATATGATAGTTAGTATGTTCTATCAATAATCTTTTTTGTGACACTGATAATTTATATGCTCTGACATTGTTTTACATTTAGGTGATTATGATGTTGATCTTACTATGATTGTCATATGTTAGAACTGATTTTTATGCGATTGATTTTGTATCATAGGATGTTATGTTGTGATATTTTGTGTGGATTAATCTTATTATGCATATCATGTGATTATCTGATGTTGGTTCTTATTTAGTCGGTCAGTAACTGATTGCTATGTGTGTTGTGATTATGTGTTTGATGTGATGGTGAAAGGGACAGTGTCGCATTACTCATGTGTGAGTACCCTACTACACTACGATTCCCTTTCATGGTGTATTTGAATATATGATGAGTATCCAGTTTTGCACCTAGTTAGTGTTGTCTGTATAGGCATAATGGTCAGTCATTGTCATTGTGGTCATGATTTCAATCATGCATTGTGTTAGGCATTGTTTGGCATTTGGGTTATTTTGTTTAGAATCGTTTGACTAATATTTTGGTTAATTGCTTCATTACAATAAAATTATTAAGTCAAGAGGGCACTTTCATGAATAAATATAAATGCTTTTATGTAAATTATAGTTGTGTGGAAATATGTATTATTATGTCTGAAAAAGATTCTCTTTCTCTATTATTATTGCCTTGAATAATTATTTTCCATTTTGGCCACTTGGAAGAAGTGGTAGTTACATACCTCAAGAGGGAATCTTAGAAATAATTGTTTCTTTCGTGTAAGAGACTAATTTTAAAAAAGTAGAAGGAAACTATTTTTGTTTGGTTATAAATAAAATAAATAGCAAATTCTAAAATAAATAAAATCAGAGAGAAATTATTGTTTGGTTAAAAACAACAAATTGTAAGAAAGTAATAAAGGAGAATCTTCTAGAAGAAATTATTGGGGTGGTTATGCATGCTGTACTTTATTTTGAAATCAAAAGACATAATTTGTGGAGGAGCATGCATTTCAAATGGAGAATATGTTTTATGTTTTGGGGATCTCTCTCTCTCATAGGAAGTTTTCATTTTTCTTTTGGCGCCATAAACCAAAGTTTCTAGAAGAAAAGACTTGGGGGAAAATAGATGCGAGTTGGGAATTCTCTGAAGATGTGATAGAAGTAATATTCTAGGTATGGACTGAGATATGAATATAATTTATTGTTGCATTACATTTAGTAAAATATTTTGTGAATTCTCTTTTACGTTTTCTGAACCCAGTCTATTGTGTTAGCCATAACTTTATTTCCACAAACTGGGTTTCTCTAATTTTGTTATATATGGTGCATAGCCTAAATATATAAATCATATCCAAAAATTAGTCATACTCAATTTGTCATTTTTGAGATATGAATATTTTGTGACTGTCTACCTCTCACCCATTTCATCTCTGTTTTAGTAGTCTGTTGCATTAGCCATTACTTTATGCTTACAAACTGGGTTTCTCCAAATTTTTAATATATGGTGCGAGGCCTAGATATCTAAATCATATCCGAAAATCAAGTATACCCAGTTGTCATTCGTGAGATATGAATATTTTTTGACTTTCTACCTCTCACTCATTTCATCTCTGTTTTAGCAATTTGTTGCATTAGCCATAACTTTAATTTTACAAACTGGGTTTCTCTATTTTTTTAGATGGTGCATGGCTTGGATATCTAAATCATATCCCAAAATTAGCTATACCCAGTTTGTCATTTTTGAGATATGAATATTTTGTTACTATATACCTCTCACCCATTTCGTCTCTGTTAAAACAGTTAGTTGCATGACCAATAACTATATTTTTGAACTAGGTTTCTCTGAGATTTTTCAACAAATTTATTTTGTGCATATCCTACAATCATTGTTTTCCATCATATGACTCTCTTTGAGGCATTCTACCAATCAGTTTGCGTGCCCTGTCTGTGCTTTCACATTTTGCATTGTTGGTAGCTTCTAAAGCCTTCTTAACAAATTCATTTTTGTTGATCCTATCTTATGCATGTGGTTAAAAGTGAGGTAGATTTGATGAAAATGTTAGATCTATAGGAATGTTTTGTTGTTCTGTATTTCTTTCCTCTCAAGCTAACCTTAGAACAATGTTTTTTTATTGTAGCTTTGGGTTTTGTATCTTGTGATTCTAACTAGTGTAAGAAATTTAAAGCATGGGCTTTTATTCTTGCTTATATAGTTATATTTAATAGTATATATAAAATTATCCTGATTATTAATGAAATCTACATTAGTGTAAATAGTGTAAGTAATTGGTGTGTTTAATTTATATGCCTTAGGGTTATTTGCATGTTGTTCGCAATCGTTTTAATTAAATGAAATTAAATTAAGTCTTGAAAATTATTAGTTAAAATATTGATACTCATGGACACTTATATCTTATGATCATATTACAACTGCTACTGGTGATTAGAAACTTATAATTCTATATTGATGAGGTAGATTCACTTTTTATTTGTTAGATGATTGATCATGATTGGATTAAAGTTACATTCTTTAAGACCCATAATTAGTGCATTATATCATATGTTACATTTGTGGTATTGTATTTGAAATATTGATGATGGATCACAGTTTATGTTGTGCATTTGAGAGTGAATTTGATGTGTGATTATTGTGTTTAGTGGTGTCAAGTGTTTGTGTCATTTGGGGAAGATGATTCAAGAGGCCTAGGTGGGTGTGATTGTGTGGGAGTTGGCTATGTGTGCATCATGTGAGTTGAGCAAATTGCTATTCTGGAATATTTCCTCCTATTCATGTTGGTATTGTACATGTATAAGATGGATAATGCCTTGCTCAGTGTACCTATTCATGTTGTTACAATGATTATGCAAGATGGATAATGCCTTTCTTAGTGTACCTATTCATGTGGTTATAATGATTATGCAAGATGGATAATGCCTCGCTTAGTTTACCTAGTCATGTGGTTATGATGATTATGCAAGATGGGTAATGCCTTGCTTTGTGTAATGTGCAATGATGTATATTTTGTGTTGTAAATATATCATGATGAGAAATGTGATAGTTTATGCTTGCAATTTGTTTTAGGCTTTGAGAATCTAGCTACAGTGAAGGGGGAGTGGCTTTCAATGTGGGGCCGGCACCCAAAGTGGCATGTTAGGGTAACCCATTGGAAGTTGTTAATCTAGTGTTAACTTAATAATAAATTTAGAGGGTTGGATAGTTTTCAGACTAATCAAAATAATTGAATGCCTCACTCATACCTATAGTGCTTGTTCAGGCTAAGGATGAGATGAGAAGGCAGTGGTGGGCAAAATAAACTTTCTTGTCCTCACGAAAGGAATGTTGGTTCTGCATGTGTCACCCTATGGGGTCAACATCTAGGGAGAAGCTATCAGGGTAACCATAGATGGGGGTCAGTGCCTAGCGAGAGACTGTGAGGGTAACACATGGATGGGGGTCGGTGTCTAGCTAGAGACCATCAGTGTAACCCATGCTAGGACCATGTGATGACACTCATCCCTACTACAGTCTAGCATTCTCTAGTTGTGTTCTCCCCTTTGTTGTGTGATTGCCTCTAGAAGTGATGTTTGAGTTACTTGTGATGTCCTTGTTGACTAGTGTTGTTTTGGAGTCATGTTTAGTCCTTATACTTGTTAGTCTATTGTCTTTTTAACTATTGGAGGAAGTGGTGACTCTAGTGTGAATGTCATGTGTACTTTAATGTTGGAGTCATGTTAGCCTTTTGTGTTGTGTTCTTGTCTTCTTAACTGTTTCATGTTGTGGGACCTTATTGTTATCTCCTAAAATGAGGGATGGACCTTAGGGTTCCACATGGTCAGGTGGTTGTGCTTTTATCTCCATTGATTTCCCTTGCTATTGTTCGTGCATGAGAAGGATGTACCTTGTATGGAAGATTTTAGATCTTACTCTAGCTTGAGGAGATAGATACTTATAATCATGTTTTAGTCTTGTATATCAGTTGAATCATGTACTATTATCTTGATATATGTACTCTAATGTAATCTAGATAGCGATATCGTAAACAATGTAATGATGTACTCTCTTGTAAAGGAACTTGTCTATGTACTCATGATCCTATGTGCAGTATCCTAATGTTACTTATCTGATGATATAATATGGAATTGTATGTGGTTATTTATCTGATGCAATTAGACTTAAAATGAACTGTGGTTGTTAGTTAATTCATAATGTTGGTTAGATCTTGTTTTAGTTCATTAGTAATACAGCCATGGAACCCTAGAGGATAAAGCTTAAATGAAATAGTATGAATAAATATATGATTGTTGTTATTTATTTCATTTTTTTTTTAAAAATTCTTTTTTTATGTTTGGTTGTGTTATCCTTTGGGTTCTTTGGCGGGGCATTACACCAGTCACCGAGGAAGAGGCCGAAGGAGGTGAGGCTCTCAGACAAAGAAAAGGTGAGCCTCTTTTGTTGCCAAGAAAGATATCTTTGAACCCTAATGAAGAATTGTTAAAAGTTGTTAAAAGTGAGCAACTAAGGTTAATGAATGTGGCTGTGTTTTTTACTTGTGTTAATATGGATACAATGGCTTCTAGGAATTTTTTTGACAATTGGTTGATTATAGTATGGGGTAAAAAATTGGGGAGTATTTGTAATTTTCTTGAAAAACCATATTATGTAGAAAAGGGTGATCGAGAAGTCTTACTAGAACCTAGGGATGACTCTCTTCAAGGCATTTCCTTGGAAGCTAGACACCTCACATAAAGAGATTCAATTTTGCTCAGTACTAAGGTGGATACTACTCAAGAATGTTCTAGTTAAGTTCTGGAACTTTCTATTGCAAGTAATTAAACCCTTTGGGAAAATCCTAATTGTTGATGAAACACAATCCACCCTACCCCATCTCAATGTAAGACTATTGGTATCTTTTGATACAGGGGTGCAAATTCCAGAGATATTAGAAATCAATTGGGATAACAAAAAAAATTAGTGTGAATTAATAAGCTTGGGTGGACTAAACTCATGTTTCCTATGTAAACTAGATAGACACTAGAAAAAGAACTGCCCAGTCCCCAATAGAAATATGAACAAAGGAAAAATGGGATTTGAAGCCAAAGATAATGATAAAATGGGGTTGGGTATGGGTGATGGTGTGTCAGTGCCCCCTAGAGAATACGCATTTGGGCCTGCCCCCAAATGAAGAGGAAACCATGAATAATAAGAATCTAATCCCTAATATTGGCTTGGTCATAAAACATCATTAGTCGAAGGCTCCAAAGATAAAACTATTTCTATTGATGATTTCTTGGACTCAGAGGCCTTAGAAGAAGAACACCTAGATAGTGATGATTCGGAATGCACTCAAGATGGAACCCTTAGCATTTTCTCTTCGGGGGATAGGGAGGTTGAGGGTTGGATGGAAGAGGACCCAATAATAGTATCACAAATTGTTAGTAGTCATGTGCAATGTAATAACAAACCAAACACCCTGGGAAACAAAGACCCCCCTAATTTATAACCTGAGGGGATACAAGGTGGCCCTCCTCAAGGTTACACCTCTGACAATGGGTTTATTTCAATGAGGAAAAAAAATGCACAATAGCTTGCATTAGACAAGATAAGAGAAGTGGCAAAGGAAAGAAATAAGCTTGGCAAACTCAAGGAAGATTTTTTAAAAAGAAGAGATGTAGATCCTACAAGAGTAGGGATTGATATCCTCAAACATGGCATCATGGATTCTAATCTCCCTTTGGATGGGAAAGAAGGAAGGTTAAAATTTCTTCCTAGTGTTAGATATGATGATGAAGGTAAAAAAGGAAAAAAAATGAGTAGATCCAACAGTAACATTAAGCCTGGAAAAAAGGGAAAAGATGATTCTATCAAAAAAAATTGGATAACAATAATAAGTAAGAAGATTCTCCACCCCCTTAATATTCAGAGTGATGAGATCCATTCACTGTTGTAGTTGGAATGTAAGGGGCCTGAAATCCCTTGATAGGAAATATGCAATAAGAGATTTTTGTAACAAGAATAATGATATGGATATTCTATTTATCCAAGATGTCAAGGCTATTGGATTTACATTGGAGAACACTTTGAGATTTGTGTGGAAAGAATCAATTGCTTTAGCAACTAAACATGAAAGAGGCAGAGGAGATATTGATATTTTGTTAAATAGAAAGTTAGAAAAATGTCTTAAAGACTCTGGTCACTCTCCTTGTGACAAGTGTATCTGGATCACTTTGAATATTGGGGGGGTGGACACTGGGCTTTTCTCAATCTATGCCCCCAATGATTATTTGAACAGGACTGAACTTTGGAAATGGTTGACCACAGAGCTTCCCAAGGTCTCTTGGATCATTGGGGGAGACGTTAACATGATTGAAAACTTTGAAGACAAAAAAGGTGGGAATCCTCTAGAATGGAAGGGAAATGAGAAATTTTTTTGGCTAAGGTTTAAAACAAGATTAAAACTGATAGACCCTCTCGAAGGGGGAAAAAAGAGCAGTAAAGGTATTTCATTCTCTTGGTCAAATTGTTAGAAAGAAAATAAAAGAATTTATTGTAGGCTTGATAGATTCTATTTGGACAAGGATTCCTTTTTAGTCATTCACAAAAAGGATACAAATAAGATTCAAGTCATCCCAAACCCACTCTTTGATCATCATCCCATCAAAATTGTAATTTCAATTAAGGAGCAAAACCAATCCATAAGGGCTCTAAAGGGGTCATTTTTTAATCTCAACTATGACTTGTTAAATGATGAAGATTGTAATGAGGGAATCAAGACACTTAGGAATATATGCAAAACAATGTTTGGAGGTAAAGGATACTTACACTACTAGTCTAAAATCACTAAATCTTGCAAACCATTCTTCCAAATAGTTGGAAAAATAATGCCCTAGATAGGAAGAAAGAAGAGCTCTTGCTGCAAGAAAAATATCTCCTTGTTGAAGAAAGGCTACAAGACAACCCAAAGGATGAATATCTAAATGTCAAAATGGGAGAGGTAAAACATAAATTAAGAAAATACAGATAAGGAAAGCACAAAGGGGTAGGATTAGAGCCAAGATTAATTGGCTACAAGATGGTTATAAAGGAACCAAATACTATTTTAATCTACTGAAATAGAAAAACATAAAATAAAATATTCATTTAATAGTAGAAAATAGAGTTAGTTTGAACACTCAAGAGGAACTAGTAGAGGCATTCAGAAGATTTAATGAAAACTTGTTTCAAGAAGATGACAATAGGGATGGATGTAGTGAGACACATGACTTATGTTGCAAGGTAAGTAAAGGTAAACTGACTCCTAAAATGAGAAAAAAGCTAGACAAAAGAATCACTAAGGAAGAAATAAGAGATGCAGTCAAAACTATGAGCAATGTCAAGTCACCAGTGGTGGATGGGATGCCAGTAGAGTTCTATAAGGCCAACATTGAGTGGGTAGTACATGATCTCTTCGATCTATACAATGAAGCAATAGAGAAAGGGACTTTGGGAAAAGATATTAATAAGGGCATAATCAAATTATTGCCAAAATAAGGAGACAAGACAAAGATGAAGAATTGGAGGCCCATAACATTATTAAATGTCTCTTATAAAATCATTGCTAAAGTCTTAGTTCTAAGACTTAGGGATATCCTTCTAGAAATCATTAGCTCAACTCAAACTAGTTTTATAAAGGGAAGGTACATTCTGGAAAACCTCATAACAAGCTAGGAAGCCATACAAAGGGCTAAAGACTCCAACCAAAATGTGGGTATCCTTCTACTTGACTTTGAAAAAGCTAATGATCGAGTAGAATGGTCTTTTGTCTTCAAGATTCTCAGGGCTATTGGGTTCCTCAATTTTTTTTGCAAGATGGTAATGTTACTCTTTGTGGATGCTTTAGTACAGGTGGAATTGAATGGAGAGCTCTCTGCTTCCTTTAAGATGGGAAGATCAATCAGGCAAGGTTGCCTCTTGCTCCCCTCCTTGTTTGTAATTGCCTTAGAGGCCCTTCACTACATTTTGAGAATAGATCAAGTGGATGGCAAACTTGAAGGTATCTCCTTGCCCAATAGGGATAGGCTTTTGAATGTTTAGTTTACAGATGATACTACCCTCTTTCCAAGAGCTGATAAAAAAGAGTTAGAAAACCTAGAAAAGAGACTAGACATCTTTTGCATAGCCTCAAGGGCAAAAAGATCCTTTTCCAAATAATTTTTTTTGACCTAGGATGATACTATTCCTAACTAGCTCAAGAATGACAAATGGCATTGGGGAGGGCCTTTAATGCAAGTCAGATTCCTTGGAATCCCTTTTTCTATTTACCCCACTTTGAATTTGATGTGGCATTGGCTCTTCACTAAAATTGAAAAGAAGTTTAAAAATTGGAGTAGACTACACTTGTCCTTGGCTGGAAGAACTCGAGTTTGCCAAAAAATCCTCTTTGCATAGTCTATTTTCTATTCATCAATGTGGTTGTTTGCTAAAATTTACCAGTTTGATATTATCCATAAATTGATTAGAAGTTTCTTGTGGTCTGATGGAAAGGGGAAACCTAAAAAACATCTTGTCAAATGGGAATGGTGTTGTGTCAGCAAAGAGTTGGGTGGCTGAGGTCTTCAGGATCTAAGGACCCAAGGTGTGGCCCTGGCCATAAAATGAATCATCAAATCCTTGATAGGGGAAGAACCTTGGAAGCTCTTGGTCAAAAATAACATTAAAAATTCTATTCCATTGAAGAAGAAAAATTGGGGCAAGATTAATTTTTATGATGCCTTGTTGGGGGATTTCCAAACTAAGCCTGGGGGATCTGTAGTTTTTAGAAGCATATGGAAAGCCTAGGAGTTAGTAAAACTATTTATATTGGACAAAGATGGTATCAATTGGAATAGAGGGGTCATTTGGGGTCAAAGTTCAATATGGTGGAATGTGACACATAAGGATAAACCTCTAGCCTTACTGCAACGCTTCTCTACAAGAAAATGTAATGAAAAAGGTTTTTCCAATGTAATAGATCTATTTGACAAAAGGGATTCCAAAAGATTGGTAGCAAATAGAAAACTAGTTTCAGTTAAATAACAAATACTTTAGAACATTTTCCACTCTTTATAAGGCAATGCTAAGTAAGCTACATTCCAAGATAGAAATAGTAGGGGAAAAAAGCATTGGAGATTTGAAATGGAAAGATGGCACTCTATTCTTCTAAATGAAACCAAAGTTGATGTACAGAATGATGACTAAATCGCATGACATTTTCCATCACATCAGTATCAATTGGGCTGACACCATAAACAAAAAAGAACTCAATAGAACATTCAAGTTGTTGTGGTCCAAAACCCTAGATCCAAAAAAAGCATCCTTTAAATGGTTGTTATTGCTTAACAAACTATGTGTAGTTTCTGATTATGTTGTTTGTCCACTATGCAATATTACTAAGACTATTCCTCATATCTTTTTTGACTTCTTATATGCTAAACATATCTGGTCTTTTTTATGGGTAATATTGAGAAGTGGAGTCCAACTGTCAATGTGGTTAGGAAAGAAATACTATGTGGTTTGGTAAATGGTCTAAAATCTAAAGCCAACTATTTTTGGTTTGTGTTGTCCTCTAAAATTTTGTGGTTCTTGTGGAAAAAAAGGAATGAAGAAATATTTCTTGGCAAGAAAAGAGGACTCACTAGGATTCCTTGGGATTTCATAATCTTTAACTTCTTTGAATAGGTTACAGTAACTATGGAGATGTCCCTTGGCATATTCAAAGAGCTAGTAGAAATAGGAGGTATGTTCTATAATGTTGATATTAAAGAGACATAATTTTGTACAAGAAACCCTAGGAAATTTGATGAGAGATTCTTCAATTCCTATACAAACTTCCAAGAACTCTATAGAAAATTGAAATAAAATGAGAAAGAAGAAAGTGAACTTTATAAACAATGGGAAATCCCCTGTCAAGATTGCAGTCTCACTATAGAGAAACTCAAATTTCACCCAAGATTGGGGCCATACCAACTTAAGACTCCCATGTCAGTAGTGATAACAAGATGCACATATGGGATCATGATAAGGAATGGAATGAATACCCAATATGGGAGTTCAAGAAAGTCAATTATGAAGAATCTAGATATGGAACTAAGCTTGATGACAACTAGGGAATGTTTTACCAGTATATGGAAGCAGTAAGGATGTCATAGGAAGTAGATCAAATTAGAGGATCACACGAAGTAAATATGAAGGTAGTAAACAAATACAGTGAGGAGCAAGCCTCTCAGAAGAAGACCTATAGTAATAGAGACACAGAAAGCTCATATGCTAAAAATTAAGTAAAAAAGAACAACAGGGAATTCAAAAGCAACAATTGTTTTTATTAGGTGTTAGCTTATGCATCTAATAGTAGTGGATAGACATTTCTACTATATACTTTAGTTTTATAACTACAAAAATTGTTAGTATATATTAGAAAATATGAGCTTTTTGGATTGATGTATGATGCAACCAATTTTGGTGTGGTATCCCTAACCACGAAGATGTAAAACTTGGTCTGTTTGGAATAATATTTGTGCTTAATTCTCAATCCAAAAATACCAAATAAATGTAAGTAATTTTTATTGCAAAAATGTAAATAAATACAATATTCTCATGCACCCACATATGTAAATTAAATCTATATGAGAACTTGTGGTGTGTGCATAGATTCACTTCAACACAAGTCGCCATCAATTGGCTAGATGCCCTCTTCCTCAATGATACTCTCTCCACTAAGAGTGCACACACACAAGTCAGAATTACTCCACATTCATTTAAATAATAATATTTAAACTCATATTTAATTGTTGAAAATAAAGGTTATGACAATTATGACGATGCAAAAGCAAAAGATATCTAATACAAGCTAGGTAGCATGTTTATATAGAAACAAGAGAGGGTTAAGGTGACAACACCAACCAATAGGAAGCAACCATTTATGGGACTAAAGACAGCAAAGTATCTTTTCAAGATAGCTAATGGATGCTCACTTGTAGGAAGGTAAAACCTCATAACCCACTAACCTAATTAAACATGCTTTATGAACCTAAGTAAGATTAATAAAAAGGTGTGATAGGAATAAAGGTAAAAAAAATAATCCAACTAGGAAATAAAAACCTACACTAACATATTGTTTACATGCTTGCTTACTCAATTTAAATTATTTAATAGTTTCTTTAGCTCATTTAATTTGGCTTTATTTTTTACATTTTGGAGTATGTTTATATTAGATAGATATATTTTTTCCTATGCTATTGAAACAAATTTATCCCCTTGTAATTTTATAAATTTGCAAGTGTGAGACACCTTGAACATAGTCATTTTTTATTTTTTTATTTTTGAAGCTTCACATATCTTTACATTGTTTAAACAAATTTTAATTGAAGGCTAATAGGCTTGACAAGTTGCATAATGATAACCAAACCTACTAAAGTGCAAAGATTATATTATCATAATAAATTTAATAATCAAATTAGTTAATGTTTCCATTTTTTGAAAATGATTTTTACTTAAATGTTAAATCATATTATTTATTTTTGGCAGTTTCAATTTCTAAGATGAGAATTTAAATATTTATTAAATTTAAAATATTGAGTGTCTATATTTAACAACTAGATTTTACATAATGACTATATCTTGAGGATGGAGCATGTGCGCGGGAGCTCTGTGTAGTACTGCGACCTATAGCAGGTCATGGTTTGCATGTGTTTGTTCTCTGTTGCATGCATTTTTTCTTTGCAGATCGGGCTCTATGGGGTTGTTTTCAATGAGGGGTGGGATTTTATAGCTTTTGAGGTGAGGTGTTTTAGCTTGTGTTCATTGTTCGGTGTAGGTGTGGGGTGCGAGGGCTTGAGGGGTCTTTCTAATGGTAGGGTATGTGCCTTTGGGTGAGACGTCGAGGGATGTTGCTATGGCAGAGGTTGGTGAATGGGTTTCCTCATCCATCCTTGCCTGATGTTGGGGCTTTTAGCACTAGTGCTTTGGAATTGCACAAGATAAACAGATGCTTAGAAAGAGCTCAAGTTCATCTAAAGCTGGTGATTCAAACAAAGGTGGTAGCTAAGGACCTAGAATATTATACCAAACATGTTTTAATCTACAAATTTATGGGATAGAGGGTTTCGATGCCTTTTCTAAAACCCTAGATTCGCAAGTCATGGAATCTGGAAGGTGATTTTGAAATCTTGCTAGCTGTGAATAACTTCTTTCTGGTGGTTTTTTCATTTATCTCTGATCATAACAAGGTTTTTGAGGGAGGGCCCTACTTTTATAATCAAGTTGGCCTTTTCACGAAGCCTTGGCATGCAGGCTTTAACTCAGCAAAGGAGCTGCCCTTGAAGGTGTCGGTGTGGGTTCATTTTCCTTAGTTGCCATTGGAATGTTGGAGATAGGATATTCTGCAATCAATTGCATTGTTGCTATGGAAGCCTATTGGCCTGTCTCAGCAAACTCTGGAGAAGCAATTTTTTATTTATGCCTGAGTCTCTATAGAGATTGATTTGAGCCAACCTCTGCTAGATTCTATTGATCTAACTGTTGGGTCTAGCTCATGGACTCAATAGTTAGACTATGAGACTTTACCTTTCAGGTGCTGACTGTGCCATGAGTATGGCCATCTTAAAAGGAGGTGCCCTCGTGCCTCAGGTGCTGGTGGTTTAGATAATGAGAAGGCTCCATCTAATCCAAGGGCAGAAAAGGGTAAAGCACCCATGCAGGGGGTGGTACCAGATAAAGATGGCTTTGTGCCAGTTAAGGCATGAAACAAGAACTAGGGTCTGAAGAGGACTCTTTGAGATTGTCAAGAGGAGGAGACTTTTAAAAGGTTTGAGGCTTTAGATGAATTAGTCCATGAGGAGGGGGTTTCATCTGACATGCATGTTGAAGCTTCTCCTTTGGTTGATCATAATTCTGAGTCTTTGTCTGTCACTACCTTGGTCCTAGTTCCTATGGTGGCTTCCGGGGTGGTGATGGATTCAGTTGCTCCTCCACTTGATGCTGGG
Organism: Cunninghamia lanceolata; assembly: GCA_027924645.1. Classification (NCBI taxonomy): domain Eukaryota; kingdom Viridiplantae; phylum Streptophyta; class Pinopsida; order Cupressales; family Cupressaceae; genus Cunninghamia; species Cunninghamia lanceolata. The sequence goes on from BSBN01000892.1 coordinate 4,966,526, forward strand.
TTTGGGGACTCTTGTGGTTTGGTGGAAACCCCCCTAGCCTCTTTGGATGAAAGGGTGAGTTTAGCCAATGGACTGGGTTTGGAAGACTCTGGTAAGAAAAAAGCCCTCTCTTCTTCTCCTACTCTGGGTCTACAGCAAAAATCCTTCAAAAAGTGTGCTCCTGATAAGCCGCAAAAGGTGGGGAGGAAGAAGGATCAGGAGAAAGTTAAGATGTTTGGAGAGACATTGGTGGAATCTGGATCGGTGAAGACAGTCGATACTCACTTCTCTCACCCTTCGCGATGATTGTGTTATCATGGAATGTAAGGGGCATGAATAGCATCCCTAGACAAAAGGCTATTCAGGACTTGGTTAGTGCTCATTCTCTGGATGTGGTTTTCCTCTAGGAGATGAAGTTATCTGTGGATAGTATGATGAAGTGTCTTTCTAAGATTTGGAATAGAAGGTTTTGCCAGTGTGTGGGTGCACAAGGCAGCTGAGGGGGTCTTACTTGCCTCTGGGATCCTTGGCGAATTTCTCCTATTTGGTGGATCTCTAGTAGATTTTCCATTTCTCTGGTTGCAATTAGTTTGGAGACGGGGTAAAGAATTCTTCTTTCTAACATTTATGCTCTGATGGATGTCCCTAGTAAGACTATCCTATGGTCTCATATCAATCTTCTGAGATCGTTGGATCCTTTCCTCCCCTAGATTATGGCAAGTGACTTCAATGCAATTGCCTCCCTCGAGGAGAAAAGTGGGCTCTACCTTGTTTGGACCCCTCTTCTAATCTTCTAAGGGATAATTTGGCTCAGCTCCAACTTGTGGATATCAAACCTTCAAATGGCATGTTTACTTGGAATAATAGGAGGCTTGGGGATGATGCTATTTCTGAATGATTAGATAGGTTTCTTGTTTCCTACTTTTTGGGTGGGTGACGAGTGGCTATCAAGTTCTAAAATTTTAGATTGGCAAGGAGCAAACCATTGGCCAATCAAATTCTCTACCCGTTTGGCTGGTGGTCCTAAGAAACAAACTTTTAGATTTCAGCTTATGTGGCTCAAGCAGGAGAGTCTTCTGGACTTGGTTTCTAGATGGTGGACTGAAGGACGACCTACTTTTGGTACAACTATGTACTCATTTGTAAAGAGACTTCAATTTGTGAAGTATAAATTGAAACGTTGGAATAAGTATCAATTTGGCAACATGTTTTAGCAGAAAAGGGTTTCCTAGGAGTGCTTGGATTCTATTACTAGGCAGATTCAAGATCAGGGTCTGGATGCGAATTTAAGAAAGCTTGAGGTTAGTGCAGTTAAAGACCTCAAGGAATGGGAGCTTCATGAGGAAATTTGTTGGAAACAAAAGGCTTGTGTTGATTGGCTTCAGGAAGTGGACAGGAATACTTCCTTCTTTCATAAATCGGTGAAGGCTCGAAGACAAGGTAGCTTTATCTCTTCTCTCTACTCTCCTAAGGGTTTTGTTCTTTCTTCCTCTTCAAGGATCTCTAGTGAGGCGGTTCATTTTTTCTCTGCTCTCTTTTCTGAAGATACCCCACCTGTTAGTGAGGAGGAAGCTTTTATCTTGGCTTGTATTCCCTCTCTGGTGACTACATATATGAATGCTTCTCTTCTTAAAACTATTTCTTTGAAGGAGTTGGAGGATGTGGTGTTTCAGTTGAAAAAAGGGAAGGCTCCTAGTCCTAATGGGTTCCCAGCTGAGTTCTTTCAAGAATTTTGGAAGTCATCAACCTTGATTTATTGGAGGTGGTATAGGAGTCTTTTAAGAATAAGCAAACGTTGTGAGCCATGAATGCCACGTTTCTTGCTCTTATCCCAAAATGCGAGGGTATTGATTCTCTAGATCTTTTTTGACCAATTGCTTTGTGCAATGTGGTGTATAAAATCATTCCAAAGCTAATTGCTGGATGTTTGAAGCCATGTCTAGATAAGTTGATCTTGGAGGAAAAAGGGGGCTTTGTTATGGGTAGATAGATTCTGGATGGAGTAGTTATTGTAGCTGAGACTATTCACTCTATGGCCTTTTCTAAGGAAAAGGCTATGTTTATAAAGTTAGACATGGCTAAAGCTTATGGCAAAGTTAACTGGGCTTTTTGATCAAAATTCTCAAAGCCTTCAGGTACAGTTGTGATTGGATTGATTGGGTCATGAGATATGTGAGGACTTCTTCATTTTTTGTTCTCATAAATGGGGAGTCTTCAGATCTGTTTGGTGCTTCTAGAGGTCTTCGACAAGGGGACCCCTTATCCCCATATTTGTTCATCTTGATGGCTGAAGGCTTGGGGAGATTCATTAAGTCCCATGTTATGGATGGGCTCTTTTAGAGATGGAAATGGAGCAATTCTCTTCCTCCTCAAACTCATCTTTAGTTCATGGATGATATGCCTTTGATGGGTGTTGCTAAGGTGGCTGAAGTGGTTGCTTTGCATTAGATTTTGGATTGTTACTTCGCTACCTCAGGTGAAAGCATTAATGAAAGTAAGTCTTGCATTTATTTCTTTAATACCCCTAGGCTTATTCAGCAATGTATTGCCAAGATCTTAAGGTTTCAGGTGGGGAAACTTCCCTTTATATACTTTGGCATCCCTCTGGATGTGCGCCCACTTCCCAGGTATTTCTGGCAAGATCTGATGGATAAATTTTGTTGGCTGGTTTATCATTGGACCTATAGATGGTTATCTACAGCTAGAAGAGTTACTCTATTGAAGTCCATGGTATAGGCCCTTCATTTATACAGGTGTTTTATGTTGACTGCTCCTTCAAGTTTCATCAAAGATTTTGAGGGCCTCTGTCGACAGTTTCTTTGGTCAGGTAATTACCTTTCGAAGAAGTGGAGTTTAATTAAGTGGGAAGTTGTTTGTTGGCCAAAGCAGGATGGTGGTCTAGGTTTGCATATGATAGATTGGAATGGACAAGCTTTGGCTGCTAAGCTATAATGGAGATGGTGTTCATATCAGCATCAGTTTTGGGCTAGGATCCTTACCTTCAAGGACCTTGGGGAGGTGGAGGGTGCTGAGGTGACTCATTTTAGCCTTTTAGGGAGAGGTTCTATGATCTGGGATACTCTCAAGAGGGGGGCTGTGCTGGTTAAATAAGGCGTGTTTTGGATCTACAATAGAGGCTCTGATGCTCTTTTTTGGCATGACTCCTGGGATGGCTTCCCACCTATCCTCTCCTTGCACCCTCACTTGAAAGATTTATGTAGGATTTTTGTTCAGACTGGTTGGAGTAGAGTGATGGGTTTCAAAGCCCCTCAGGCTTTGGGGCAGACTATTGTTTACCAATGGAAGGATATGCAGGAATGGTCCATGGGTGGATCTTTGGAGGATAGGAGGAAGTTGTCCTCCATTTTGGTTGATAGAGTTTGTTGTTCTCTTCTTGAGCAGGATGTGCTTGCTTGGGGTCTGGATCCAAAAGGGAAGTTCATTGTTGCTTCAGGGTATCGTGTTTTGGACAAACAAGCCTAGGGTAGTGTTGAGGTTCCTTGGTGGAAAAATATTTGGAAAAAATTATCTTGGCCAAAATGTAATTTCTTTTCTTGGCTGGTGGTTTATGGCAGGTGTTTGACTTGGGTTAACCTTTATAAGTGTGGTTTCCAAGGTCCTTTATTATGTTTCTTATGCCTAAAAGATGTTGAGACTATTTCACATTTTTTCTTCTAGTGCCCTTTTGCTAGGACTATTTGGCATTTTTGGTGGGGGGCCTGGAGTTTGCAGTACAGGCACCCTTCTTCTCTAGAGGAGTTTTGGTGGAACTTTGGGCCCATTTCGGTGAGGACTTCATTTCTACACATAGCATGGCCAATTGGCCCTAGTCTGATTATATGGCATATCTAGTTGGAGTGCAACCATAGGGTCTTTTTGGCTAAGAAGTTGCTGGTGGGTTAAGTTTGGTCTTGCATTCTTAGGGCTTTGCAGGATACCTTGTATGCTAAATGTGATCTGTCAACCCCAGTGGATCTTGGTGATACTAGAGTGATTAGTAATCTGGGGATTCTTGTTGGGGGGCCCGAAAGGCCCAAGATTGGGTGGAGCAGGTGTTCTAGAAAGAAGGTTTCTAGGGAAGGGCATTAGCTGCCCCCTCCCATTGGAGTCTTGAAAATAGATACTAATGGGTCTGCAAGGGGTAACCCTAGGCATGCTAGCATTAGTGGGGTGGGCAAAGACAATTCTGGGGTGGTTGTATTTTTCTTCTTGGAATATAGGGGGCTGCACTCTAATAATCTTGTGGAGGCCTTGGCTATTCTTTTGGCTTTGAAGAAGACATATGCAATTGGCTGGAATAAGATTATCTATGAGTCAGATTCTCACGTGGTGATAGACTTGATAAATAGAAGGTAGTTTGATGATGTTAGTTGGCATCTTGTGGTGGTGGCTAAGCAAATCACTAGTCTTGGAGAATTATTTGATTCTATCATCTTCTCTCATATCCCTAGAGAATGGAATAAGGTGGCTGATGGGTTGGCCAAATGGGCTTCTAAGAAGAATAGGACCTGGCTGGTAGATGATTGGGATAGTTTACTTGGGGATCTTGCTCAGAATTTGGTGGATTTGGTCACGGAGGATGTCATATGTTGCATGACCACTTCTTGATTTCTTGTTTGTTGTCTCTGGGACCGTTTGAGCCTCTTGCTGCTTTTATGCTTTGTACTATTCTCTTTGATTAATAAAGTTTTTACCGAATATTTTATTAAAAAAAACTAGATTTTACATAACATCAATATTTATTTTAATTTTTATTATGGAAACTAAATACATTTATTTCTTTCTATTTAATTTTAAAATATTTATTAAAATTATCATAGATCAATTAATTAAATAAGTATATGCATTATTTTAATTAGCCTAAATGCATGTAGAAAGAGATTTTATTCGGTTAAAGTACTCTAAGAAAAATTAAAATTTAAATATATAAAAAAAAATATAAAACATATTTTCCATATAGAATTCAGTGAGATTCTAGTGTGCTATTTCCAAATTGAAACAAAACATAATATAGAATTTTAAAAAAGAATGTTGTCAGATATAAGTCTGATGAATTGAAAGAGAAATATCCAGTACAAAGAAAAAACCCTTTTAAAATTGTCTAAAGTGGCACAAATAACTATTACATGCAATCCAAGCTCTCGGGGAATCAATCTACACATAACACTATTAGCTAATTTGAGCTCCTCCTATATTTTTGCTACCTTCAGGACAAACTTATAGTATATCAAAGCCTCTATTGCGGAGTACAAAATTTTTATGAGAATTTCTATTTCGATTGGCCCTCTCTATAATCGTAATGTGCATGGCATGTAAGGACCCTACTTTTGTATTTTAGTTGACCGCAAGATACATGCATAATGATACACATGCCTGCATAACAAAGCTTTTACTTCATCACCTCTTTCAACTAACTCAAGACAAATTGCACAATCAATCTCAACAATCTCTTCGTCGCTAATTGCAGGAGCTTCAGAGAATTGACCATGATATGGAAATATACCCAAGTTAATATGTAAACTACGTAATCTTTGTACCAAATTAATCATTAGTGGATTACTTAGATGATTATTAGTTCCAACTAAAAAATAGATTTCCCCTTCCTGCTACATGACATGTAGAAAAGTAGTTAAATGTTATGGCTGGATCAAATATTTTGAAAAAACACAACCGATCTCTAAGTCACTAATTGTCCCATCATCTACTAGAACCTAAAGATTAAACCTCGAGGTGCTTCAACTTCAATATTTGATCCACCTAATATCCACCAGTAATTCATCATCATCTGAGGCTTGCCTTTCCTGTTGCCTAAGGCGATTAAATTCTTCATCAGTGGAGGACATCAAAACCAACCCTGTTGCAGTAGTAGCGATGACAAAATTGACCAAGTCAGCCTGCTGCAGATGTTCATATGTGGCCACAAATATCACTAATTAGGCAATATTGTCTTCTATGATTATTATTTTCTATTCTAAAAAATCTATTTAAAATAGGGCATAGAGAGTTATTGTCTGGTAGTAGATGAGGTAGGGCATAAAATCATAGTCTACTAGACAATATCAAACTGTCTGAGGCCAAGGTCCTCTCAATGGGCCAGCTACTTCAAGGTTCTTGTGGTACTCCTCACAATGCGTTTTAGGGCTATTTCCAAGCACTTCCCATAGTTAAGCAGATAGGGATTATTCCCTGATCTGAACCTACAATTGAAATTTGGGAGCATGAAGATTTCCCACAAAATGGGTTCTAGGTTGAATGCAAAGAAGCTAGGGAGGAACAAGTGAAGATTTGCCACAAAATGGGTTCTAGGTTGAATGCAAAGAAGCTAGGGAGGACCAAGTGTGGAAATATTTAGTAGGTGAAGGATTTTTCATAAAATAGAAAGGAAGGTGTATTGAAAGAAATAAAAATATGGCAAAGGTCACGATGTTTGGAGAGAATGAAAATGGAAGAAGTCTGGTGGAATTCCAAAAAATGCAAATTAAAGGAAACTTGAAGTGGAAGGATGGAACAAAGATTGTAGAAAGTGGAAGGAGATAGGAGAACCGGATGCCAAAGAAACTAAATTAAAATTGGCAGTCCAACAAGATTACATAAAATGGAGGAAACTGATAGAATGAAAATGGCTAAGGGCCTGATAAGGTTTTGTACAACTTTTATGTGGGAAAGGAGGATATGACTAGATGATAGATGAAAGTAAAATGTCAGGTAGTCTACCAAAAGTCTGTAAAACACTAGAAACTAACTTAAAACTTTCTTGGATTTCTTCAACTTTAACACATAGTAGGAAGGAACAACATCAAAGGAAAATTTGACCAAGGGAAGACTCACTTAAAATTTCTCAAATCAATTATATATGATGGGCATAAAAGGGGTAATGCAACAAATGGGCACTAGACTTAGAAATTTTTTCACTATTAAACTATGTCCCAATAGATCTTCCATAGAACAAGACTTGAAGGAGAAGGAAGGCATCTCAAGACATGGAGTTTCTTAACAAAACTTTGGGAATGGATGTGATAGAAGAGATTTTGTGGCTTAGTAATATCATCTCATACAACTTTGATGATGAGGTACAAATGTGATACTTTGCTATGGTTGTTTACCTACTTTATGTTATTGGTCAATAATTCTTCTATGTAAATACTGTTCAAGTTTAGAGGAGGTTGATATTTGGGAAATGTTACAATAGGGGTTCTTTTATGCTTCCCCTATTGAGAATAGTTAATTGGGGTTTTGGAAGCTACCCATAACAATTGCAAATTGATGTAATTTTTTTGTTTATACTATAATATATAAGAGTATGGTCCCCATGACTATCAATTACCTAAAAGAAATTCTTCAAGTAAATAAAGTAAACAATGCAAAGAAAATAAAATAATTCTTAAATAGTTCTAAGGTATGTAATAAAACAACTTTTAAGTAAATAAAATAATTAAAGACCCATATGGAGATGTTTTATAGGGTTATTTTCTAGATAGATGTATTTAAAATATATATACTAGTCTAATATGATTTAAAATTATGTATTATTTACATGCTTATTGACTTAATTCTTTAATAGTTTCCATAGCTCATTTTATTTGGTTTCATTTTTTATATTTTGAACTATGTTTATATTGGCTAGATAGATTTTTGACTTATGCTATTTTAATAAAGTTATCCCATCATGATTTTATAAATTTGCATATGTGAGACACCTTGAACTTAATCATTTTTCAATTTTTATTCAATTTTTAATTATTTAAGTTTCCCATTTAATTATTTAAGGAAACATAAAAGAATGAACTAATAAAAACCACACAGAAAACACTATTAATATAAAACTAACATTAATCGTATAGAAAATTGAAGCATTTAATTAATATATGAAAAAAAATTAATATAAAGAACTAAGAGAAACCACAACCTACTCTATCCTTGCAGCGCTTGGCACGGACTACAACTGCAAAGAATGACTCTACACCGGACTTTCCTAGAAAAGAATGACTCTAAACCAGACTTTCTTAGAAATGACAAGACGGAATATAAGGCGAACAATAGAAATGAAGGCATAAAAAATAATTAAATACGATTATACCACCATCAGTTTTTAGTGGTGATTGAAGGTAAAAAGGTGGAGGATTTAAAATGTGCCATTAAAAATAGGCATATCTTAGATATTTTTAAAAATATAAATGTATTAGTCATAATAAATTTAATAATCAAATTAGTTAATGTTGTGATTTTTTTGAAAATTATATTATATTATTTATTTTTGGACAGTTTCAATTTTTAAGATGAGAATTTAAATATTTATTAAATTTAAAATATTAAGTTTCTATATTTAACAATTAAATATTTTTTTAAATATAAATATATTAGTCATAATAAATTTTATAATCAAATTAGCTAATGTTATAATTTTTTTGAAAATTAAATTAAATTATTTTATTTTGGGACAATTTCAATTTTTATGATGAGAATTTAAATATTTATTAAATTTAAAATATTGAGTTTCTATATTTAACAATTAAATATTTGTTTAAATACAAATATACTAGTCGTAATAAATTTAATAATCAAATTAGCTAATGTTGTGATTTTTTTGAAAATTAAATTATATTATTTATTTTTGGGCAGTTTCAATTTTTAAGATGAGAATTTAAATATTTATTAAATTTAAAATATTGAATTTCTATATTTAACAATTAGATTTTACATAACATCAATATTTATTTATATCTTTACTATGGAAACTAAATACATTTATTCCTCTTTATTTAACTTTAAAATATTTATTAAAATGATCATATATATCAATTAATTAAATAAAAATCAATTTTATATTTATTATATACATTATTTTAATCAGCCTAGATTCATGTGGAAGAGATTTTGTTGACTCGGGACTAGAAACCAAGAACCGAACGGAATAGGTGTGAAGTGAATTGCCCGATGTTTCCGAAGTACTCTACGAAAAATTAAATTAGAAAATATATATATATAACATATTTTCCACATAAAATTCACTGAGGTTCTGGTGTACTATTTCCAAACTAAAACAAAACATCATATAGAATTTTAAAAAAGAATGTTCTTAGTTCTGAGTCTAATGAATTGAAATAAAAATATCCAGTATAAAAAAACCCTTTCAAATTGTCGAAAGTGGCACAAATAACTCTTACACGGGATGGTGGAGATGCACTCCAAGCTATCGGGAATGAATCTACACAGAACATTATTCGCTAATTTGAGCTCCTCCTATATTTTTGCTGCCTTGACGAAAGACTTATAGTCTATCAACGCCTCTAGTGCGGAGTACGAAAATTTTATGAGAAATTCTATTTTGATTGGCCCTGTCTATAATCATAATGCGCACGGCATATGGGACACTGCTTTTGTATTTTAGTTGAGCGCAGGATACATGTATAATGATACACATGCTTGCATAACAAAGCTTTTACTTCGTCACCACTTTCAATTGACTCAAGACAAATTGCACAATCAATCTCAATCTCTTTCAATCCTTCAATCCAAGACGTGGGTGATCCCAATATCTCAACAGCCTCTTCGTCCCTAATTGTAGGAGCTTCAGAGAATTGACCATGATATGGAAATATACCCAAGTTAATATGAAAACTACGTAATCTTTGCATCAAATTAATCATGCGTGGATTACTTAGCTGATTATGAGTTCCAACCAAAAGGCAGATTTGCCCTTCCCGCTGCATCACATCTAGAAAGGTAGCTAAATGCTGTGGTTGCATCAAATTTTCCGAAACAACACGACCGATCTCTGAGTCACTAATTGTCCCATCAGCTACTCTGTATATCTGGAACATGAAGATTAAACCTCGAGGTGCTTCAGCTTCAATATTGATCCGCCTAATACCCACCGGTAATTCATCATCATCCAAGGCTTGCCTTTCCTGTTGCCTAAGGCGATTAAATTCTTCATCAGTGGAGGACAGCAAAACCAACCCTGTTGCAGTAGTAGCGATGACAAAATTCATCAAGTCAGCCTGTTGCAGATGTTCATATGTGGCCACAAAATCACTGATTGGTCAATATTGTCTTCTATGATTATTATTTTGTATTCTAAAAAATCTATTTAAAATAAGGCCTATAGAGTTATTGTCTAGTAGCAGATCAGGTATGGCATAAAATCATAAGTCTAGGAGACAATATATTTTGAAGAGGGATATTTACCTGGCAATCAAATTGTCTTAGACCAGGCGGCTCTATATCAGTTGAACTAAAAAAGCTTGTTTCTGTTTGTCTTTGGACAATAGGCTGCTGCGGGGTCTCGATCTCAGGCCTAGCACGAGCTCTTCTCATGCTGCGAATAACTATAGAAAATGAATTGCCCATTGTCGTTAAAACTGGATTTCCAAGGAATTAACTCTGAGAAATACAGCATTGTTAACAAACCATAAAGTGTATTTATGTGTATATCTAAATTTAGATTGTATTGTGGTATAAGAAAATCAAGTTATTTCAGTGAACTCTAATTATATATCAATTATCAATGTGACGCTGTTTACTATTTTAAATCTATTAATAGTTGGAATTAACTGGTTTTATAATAATTTATTGGGTTACATATACTCTATTAATTGGTTTTAAATAGATTTTAATAGTTAGAATACCTATTTATGGATTTAATAGTCTTTTCTTAATCGAGAGTTAAAAAAATATATATATATGATTAAAAATCTATTAATTGGTTTTAAATAGATATTAATAGCTAGAATACCTATTTACGGATTTAATAATCTTTTCTTAATTGAGAGTTCTTTAAAAAAAAAGAGATATATGATAATATATAAACATACAAATTTAATGCATAATAGTCTTTTCTTAATAGAGAGTTCTTTAAAAAAAGAGATATATGATATTATCTAAACATACAAATTTAATGCATAATATAGAAAGAAAAAAAATTATTTCTGATATGAGGGGAAATGCATGTACTCAACTAATTTTTTAGTTCTTTTTACCTGTTAACCTGAACTTCTTGAAGATCGGTTTATTTATGAAATTAGGTTATCTTTATCCACGGTTCTTTAAAAGTTGCAAATGTTAAAAATCAATATTTTTCATCTGGTAAAATAAGATTATTTTTATTCCTGGTTCGTGAAGATGGGTTTAATTTCAGTATTTTTAATCTTTCATCTCCCAATTAACCGATAGGCTATTTTTTGCGGAATCGAGGTTGGCCGGAAAAGTCTGACCACCTGATGTGTTCGAAAAGCTGGTGATAAGTTTCCGGTTTTTCAGTTCCTTTTTTTCCGTCCAGTCTCCTCCATCTCTTCTGTTGTGAGTTGAATTGACGGGCTTTGGATATTGCTGTTTCCAATACCGAGATTTTTATAATGATAAATGATTTGGATCCGGCTTGACTCCTTCAGTCTGGCAAATCATCATTTTTTTAATGTATATTTTTAGAGCTGTAACTCTACCTATAATCTTTGAATGACTAACTCCCTATCTATATTTATTACACACGGTGTTTCTTAATAATTATTGTTTCAATCGTGTAGCCTTTTTCAATGGGAAAAGTTATTAGTTAGCACTAATAAAAAAATTATCAGTATCATGCCATGATGATTCTGACAGTTAAAACGTGTCTTTAGGTATGCACATCACAACAGTGTGGAAAAATTAGTATAGCAACCATATATCAAAATCTATCAATACAATTTATCTCACCCACCTTAATTTCCCTTTTTTTTGGGTTCTCCATCCTCAAAATCTCCAGCCTCTTCGTCTTCAAGTTACTGCGGAACTTAAGGTCTTTCGTTTTGTTTTTTAACAAACATGACATATATATTTTCCAGTCGGTGCACTATGCGGGCTTAAACTTGACAGTTGTATAGTTGTATTTAGGCATTTTAGTTGTAAAATACAACTGAAAGTTTGAAAAGACTGTATTATATGAAAGGAGAGATTTTGAACAAACTGTCAAAATTTATATATGATTATGATGATAAATATATTTGTTCTTTATATAATTTATTTATACTAATGTATGTTATAGTATTTTAAAGGCAATATTGAATAGATAATTGTCATAAAAGAATTGCTTGACCAACGAGGTTGGCTGTCAAGTTTAAGCCATGCAATTAAATTAATTTTTCCTTCTCAAAATATGTGTATGTATAATAAGGCCTAAATTTGACAGTTGTATAGCTGTATTTAGGCATTTTTGCTGTAAAATACAATCAAAATTTAAAAAAGACTATCATATGAAAGAAGAGATTTTGGAGAAACTGTCAAAATTTATATAGGATTATGATGATTTTTATATGATTTATTTATACTAAGACATGTCATAGTATTTGAAGGGCACTATTGAATAGATAACTGTCATATAAATTAAAGATTCTTAAATATTATATACTAAATACAGAACGAAGTTGAAATTACAGTTTGGAAGCATCATAATAGAAAAATAATTCAAGTTTAAAATCACATATTACTGTTGAAAGGGGGCACTATGCCCATACCAGACTGCAGTGATGAGGGGAGCCCTGGGAATTGGGATCCCCACGACCTGCTATGCTTCTAAGAGGTAAAAACTTTAAATTTTTTTCTTTTCTTTCATAATTTATTTAGTCTAATATGCTTTTCAATTAAAGTTTTTTAAATCCATTGATTCATTTAGTAACCTAAAAGTATATAAGAATATATGAATATATATATAATTTGAAAATTCAAAATTAAAATTTTAAATTATTAAATCAATATATATATACTATTTCTACACATGGACAAAGGCAGTTGCTATAAAGATATTTAAGAATAGTTTATTCAAATTCCCTATTTAAACATTAAAGAGTTCCACAGTTAAAAAGTTAAAATTGTAATTTTATATTTTATTTAAATATTTAAATATATAAATAGTAGAAATTTTAGATTTCATCTAAATATGATAAATAGTTACTCAATTTATTAAATAATTTAATAGTCAAATAATTATTAATAATTTTATATTTCTTTTCAATTTTTTGAAAGTGATAAATAGTTATTCTATTTAGTTAAATCCCTGCTAATCAAATGTATACAGTATGTATATTTCCTATAATAGTGTTTTAGTGTATTTTTTTGTTGTAATTATGTAGAGATTTTCTATTGTTTTGAATCGCATTCTATATCTATCATCAAGAAAAATATGAACTTAAGTTAAATTTCAAACAAGGCTCCTTAAAAGAGATGGGGAGGAAAGAATGTTCTTTCCAATTAGGATGCTTATATATGTAATGAGTGCATATTGTATAAATGTTATTGTATAATGGACTAAATTTTTTTAAAAAAATGACATTTCTAATTTGTGTTCAATGAAAAAAATACATATTATAGATTTTGCTAGATATTCAAAAACAATTACCAAATGCTTCTTTTTTTATTATTGTGAAGATGCACAATCTATTTTTTCCCAATTCTAATCATATTATGATTAGTACACAAACTAATATATTTAATTTATAATCATACTATTATTTAACATTTTACCCTATCAGAAAATCGTTGCACATAAACTTGGTCCAACTGCTAGTATAAAATTATATTTATCCATGGTTCTTGAAGATGGGTTTACTTATGAAATTAGATTATCTTTATCGACGATTCTTTTAAAAAATCAGTCTTTTTCATCTTGTTTCAGAATTTTTTTTTTTTTCAATTGTAATGCATACCAAAACTAATATAGACAAAACGCTGAGAAGATTCTAAATCAAGCAACTTTTAAATTCTATATTTCCTTAGAATTGTGAACTTTAATTTCTAGCTAACATAATTCTCTCCTAATAAATATTATTCCTACATTAACATAACTCTTCTAGGTATAAAATTTTCATTCTAGGATTCATGGATTAACTATTGTAATGTTTTACTCAAGGATTCATGGGTTAACTATTATAAAGGCTTTATTTTGAACTTAGATATAATTTAGAATTGAATGTCTCATTAATTATCTTCATGAAATTGAGATTAAAAAGGAATGATAATTTTTTTCAATTCACTAGGAAAAGATTAAGATGAATGAGGTCATTATTTTTGTACTATGTGCTCCCAGTATCTAGGAGATTTCGAAAGGAAGTGACTTAGTAAAATTAGAGAGATGTTGGGGCAAAAGAAAGCGTTGAAGGGATTCAACACTGGCAATAACTAACTGTGGGGTTTTAAAATATGACGGAGAAACACTTTCCACATTGTCAAGGTGTTAGTGATGTTGCACCAAGACTTCAAGTTGCAAAGATGTGTAGGAGTCTAGTCCCCAAGGGTTTAATACCTATTGACTTCTCAGTTGTTTGGCCCTTCTAGATCCTTTTCATATAGTGTAAACATGTCATAGGAGATTCTCATGACTATCTTCTCCTAGGAAATATCAAATTTGGATATCTAGTGGTCTAGGGGATGACAATCTAGATGAGGGTATTGATATGGTGTGTCTTGAAAACACTATGGAGACCAGGAGTAAATAGAGAAGAATACTAGAACTAGAAGAGAATGTGTTTCTGAACTATGCTTTCTATACATGACACTCTTGAGGGAGTTGTTGAACACCCCTGATACTAAGAGGGGGTGAATCAATACTCAAACAAATCTCAAACCCTCTAGAGAAAACTGAAACTTAATATTTATAGCATTAATAGAAGCATAAAAGATCAACACAATGCAAAACACCAAATAACACCAGATATATGTGGAAAACCCCAAAGGGGAAAAGCCATGCTGAGAAAAGTTTCTAGGAGCTGCTGTCCTAATCCAGCCTCACAAAAGGATCATAATTACAACTTTATTTTAGGGCTACAACCTAGGGAAGCTACTACTCCCTGAAAAAGGTTTTATGGGTTAGGCTTAAAAAACACACTCTAAGCGCTGACCGTCAATGTGCGCCATTCAATTTCCGTTCGTTCCCACTCTCCATTCTCGTTTTCCATTTTGGGAGTCACAGTTTGGTGCTTTGGTGCTCTCCCATCCAATCCATTTGAAATTGTCTCCCACCAATCAATTGAAGGAGTGATTCATTCAAAATGTGGAAGCATAAACAAGGCATGTGAACAGTCTGACTGGATGGTGTGAAGAGAATTACAGTCTCCTCGACTGCTATGATTGTGGGATATACACAAAATGGGTTTATTGAAAAGGCTTTAGAAACTTTCAACCAAATGCAATTGGTAGGTGTAAATCTAGATTCTGCAACCTTTGCTAGCATCCTCCCTGCCTGTACCAAAATGGGAGCTTTCGAATAGGATATGGACATCCACCATAGGCTAAAGGATACATGAATTTTTTCAGACTGCCCTAGTAGACATGTATGCAAAATGAAGGAGCATAGACAAGGCACGTAACTATTTGACAAAATGCCTCAAGGAGATATCATCTCATGGAATGCCATGACTACAGGATATGTAAAATGTGTAAGCATAGACCAGGCATGTGAGTTGTTTGACATAATACCTCAAAGAAACGTGTTCTCATGGAATGTCTCGATTGCAAGGTATTCAGAAAATAGATTTCTTGAAAAGGATTTAGAAACTTTCAATAAAATGCAATTGGCAGGTGTAAAATTAGACTCTACAACCTTTGTCAGCATCTTCCCAGCTGTGCCAAATGGGAGATTTGGAATAGGGTACAGACATCCATCAAAGCATAAAGGAAAGAGGAACTTTTTTAGATGTTGTAGTTGGAACTACTATGCTAGTCATGTATGCAAAGTGTGGGACATAGACAAGGCACATGAATTTTTTGACAAAATGCCTCAAAGAAATGTGGTCTCATGGAATGCCATGATTGTAGGAATATGCACAAAATGGATTTTGCAAGGATGCTTTCAAAATCTTTGAATTAATAAAGAAATTTGGAACATATCATGACATTATAATCTTTGCTTGTGTTCTATGTGTGTGTATCCATGCAATTTTAGTGGATGAGGGTTGTACATACTTCAATCACAGAGTAACCCTTATTGGATTACACCTACAATTAATCATTATGTGTGCATGATTGACTTCTTGCTCATGTTGGCTATCTTGAGGACACCCTAAAATTTATCATTAGGATGCCAGTTAAACCTGTGGTGGTTGTGTGGATGTGTTTTCTTGGTGCCTACAAATCACATATGAGCATAGGCTTGAGAGTATTTACAATGGCGTTGCTTGTTGATTTGGTTCCTAAAAATGTTGTGACATATTTTATTCTCTCAACACATCTATAGAGGTTAGGTGGTGCAAGGTTCAAATGGTAAGGAGATTGATGAGGGAAAGGAATTAAAAAGATCCTTGTATGTAGTTGGATTCAAGGCCATAGGAAGGTACATGTTTTTTGTGTAGGAGGCAAATTACATCCACAGACACAAGATATCTATGTAAAGTTGGATAAATTGGCTTGGGAGATTGTATAATTAAAGATCAACACTTCACATTTTGGAGGAATTTTGGTAGTGTAAACCTCCATAAAATCAAACATACAATCTCCACTTCAATGCCTTGTTATATAGGAAAAGGAGATCTTAGAAATCATAAATGTTTTCCCAAAACCATGGACTCAAAACAATGAGTCAAACCTTGGTCCATCTTGTTCAAGTTGAAGCCATGTGCCCCTCTCCAAAATAAACTCCTCCCCACTTAGAATTATAACTCATGATGATGACCATTGACCCCTATAACCAAGGGACACATATGTAGCTTTTGAGTTATCCTTGGTAGTGAAATATTGTCTCTTACACACCTCTTACAAACATCTAAATTATGAGACAATTGAAGATGTCTTGACTAGTCTAACTTGTAATCCCCTTTCAATGACTTCTTACAATCATTGAATAAGACAAATGACACATGATAGAGATTGCTAACAAAGGAATCTCAAGATTCTCTTCATGTGTGGAACCCTTTTTCCCTTAGCACCAAACATTCTAATATTTTGCAAATATTCAATAATGACATTATCACTAGGACTTACAAGGTTTACAACACCTAGTCCTAACACTTTTTGCACTTAACTAGTTATCTAAAAGAATTTGGAGGTCTTGATCTAAGTGAATGAGGTTCTCATTCAATTTTATTTTGTAGATGATGATGTCATCAAGGAACACCATAATGAATTTCCTAAGAAATGGTTAAAATATTTAAGAGGATTTGGAATGTAAACAAGGCATTAGTGAGGCCAAAATCCATAATTGGGAACTTGAGTGGCCCTCATCAGTTCAAAACATGGTCTAGAATGCTTCCAAAAGATGGATCTGGTGCTATGCAAACCATAAATCTAGTTTGGGGAAGAAATATGATTCATTCATATCATCTAACTCATCAATCATAGGGATTGGAAACTAATCCTTGATTGTGAGTTTATTTGAAGCTCAAAAATCTACACATAAATTCCATGAGCCATATTTTTTGAGGAGAAACACACAAGATTATGCATAGATACAAGGTTAAATGACCCTGGCTTATTCTTTCTCTATACATTCATCAAGTCCTTATGTCTAATTTTAGGTTATACATTTTTACTTCAATTCCAATATCCCATCAAGGATACAAGTCATCTAAACCATTTCCATGTGTGATACATCATCTCCCAAAGTTGAGCCATTTTGATGAAATTACATAGGTTTTATAGGATTTATTAAGTTCATAAAAAATGTATAAGAAAACATGGTTTCCTAAATCTTAGTATAGGATAATCAAATAAAATACATACATATTTAAGCATCACTAACCTAGACTAATTATGGAGTTAAGTTGACTTGAATATTGAGCTTAATAATTAAAATGTGCAAGAATGTAAATACTAAACTAGTCTACTTTGCTTGATAACTGATGAATGCACAGAAAAATTTATGAAAATCTAAATTTGATAAGCTTCAAGGTTAGGAACAAGAGATGATAAATAGTTAATCACCATGAGATTAAAATATTCTGTTGATTCTATGTAGGGATGAGTCTGATGATCTAAGAATAATCTATGACTGTAAACTTGTCCTACTTCTATGAACTTGTCCTATGTATTTTACTAATCTTTTCTCTTTAGTTTGCCTACTCATTATTGACTTCTCTATGTTTCTTAAACATTTGTGAACTTGGTGGTATCTATAAATACCTTAATGGTTGTTGATTGGTTACAAGTAGTCAAGTTCTCCAAGATCAGCCTCCAAAAAGTTATACAATAATTGAATACAATAACCATATTAATGGTCTACCTAATAGCACAACTTAACACCACTTATATATACTAGATCAAGTGATCAAACATGAACTATAAATAAACTAGCACATTTAAATGTTACATAAAATAAATTTTTTTTCAAGTAGGAACAAAATACTCTAATGTGCTTTACCACTATATATATATATATATATATATATATATATATATATATATATATATATATATATATATATATATATATATATATATATATATATATATATATATATATATATATATATATATATATATATATATATATATATATATATATATATATATATATATATATATATATATATATATATTCAATGGGACCTATGTATAGATTAAAATGATATGTTTTATTGTACATGGGATCTACTAATGAAACACAATCTTCCCATTTCTAATACCTTTCCATAAAATATATTCATAGTATGTCCACAATGACTAACTTACACCCTAATATTTTGGTCATCTATCTCTAGTAGATAAGTGCTACTAGTATAAAATTTTGTCCCTAATGTTCTATACATTTTTCTTTAAAAAATGGAAGTCAAAAAAATATCTTGATTATATGTTATCTTTTTAAGGACCTCATGTAATGTAAAGGCCTTAAAAAATCACCCTAGATCAAATCCATGGTTGTAGATTTGGGCTAGGTCATTTCTATAATGACAATACCAAACATTAAAACTTTTAAAATTAAAATTCAAAATAAGTCCTAGTGAAATCCTCCTATTACTCATTGTGAGCTAACCTAGTGCACATTGGTGTTGATATATGTGTTATGTTGTTGCATTTAAATACATTCATTCATTCATTTAAAATCATACTAGAATGTGACAGAACATCTTGGTCAAAGAACTTAAAGTGAAATCAATTTGGAATTGTTTACTTTTGAACCCATCCTAGGCCCATTGCACATTTGCTTTCTTTCTTTAATCATTGTTCTAAAGTCATTGAATAAATCATCCTAGGTTTTTGACTAAGGATAACATGATCCTCTTAATTCAGTAGATTCTTGAAAGGTGTTTGTAAACATTGCTAGTCCTTATGAAAATTAAGATATTAGAAGATTGAGACAAGTGACTTCTGACAATTAGTTTCTAATAAATTCATTCCTCTAGATATAGGCTCAATCCATGAGTCAGATCTCCACATCTAAGGCTACATCTTTATATCAAATGTTTATGAGAATCACCCTAAGGACATGTCTAATTATAGAGCATCTAAGCTACATATTTGCGTCATACATAAACCATTAGATCTCTACATCTTGCAACATTTGTATGACATGTCTACAATCTTATACATCATTATCCAAGCGTTTGAATTCTGTCCAATACAAGTTTCAATCTTCCTCTCTTACCTTGAAAGCTACAAGCCTCATTAAACACTTTTAAATGGAACACCTTTTCAATAAGAACTAAGACTTGATGAAGGCATGACAAACACTAAAACTAGGTTGTACCAAATAGAATAGGTCAGATGATGTGGCCCTATCCTAGACTAGGATAGATGAATGTGACCATGTCCTCATAAAATCTATCTCTAAGCACCTCTAACATAATATTTAATATATGTTCCACATCTAAATCTAAGTAAATTGTTTACTATGTGTGGTAGAAAAAAATGAATAGAGAGCAAACCATAAATGTGAATTATTTACTTATGGAAAATTTTCCTAATAATTGGTGTGCTTCAAAAACTAGTTGTGTTCTATTCTCAGAATAATCATCACCCATTCTTACACAAAGTAAGTGCATTAACTTTGGCATCTAGATCTATATTAACTAATCTTTAATATAGAATTTAACTTGACAAGTAATGAAAGAGGAGTTATGTATCTAATGGACTTTTTGGAGTAATGTTCAAAACAAAATTAAAGTGGTGTCCCCTATAACTAGAATCACATTTCAAAGAAAGACCAAAATCACTACAAGGAATGGCCACTTGAAGCACAAATGAAGGAATCAATCAAGTTTATTTAAGAGAATCAAATTATATTTCCTCATTGACATGTGCTTGGGGCCATTGGAGTGGTTGTAGCCCTCAAACTATGTTGACTATAATTGTGAATTAGATGTTTAGCGACTTGTGTGCAAATGCTTGTGCATGTGTTAGTTGGTCAATCTAGTGATATTGAGTTCTAGATTGGATAAGTAGTGGATGACATATTTTTTCTAGATTGGTTGAGTGGTGGATTCTATGGTTTTCTTGAATTGGTTCTAAAAATTAGTTACAAAATTACCTAGATGGTAGAAGTCCCGCACAAATCAAATGGGTTGGAGACCTCTGATGGCCGCACACCTCATAAAAACCCCTATGAATTTGAATACCTCATTGTAATGGTGGATAGAAGGAAAAGTAGGCATGATATTTGGGTTGGCCTCCAAGAAAAGTCCTCTGCATTCTAATAATAAATTGGCAACACATGTTCTTGCATTCTATGAATAAATAAATAACTCTAATAGTTGGTATGAGTTTTCCATAGTCCGTAAAGTTATTATGAATGCTTTCTAGATTTAACTGTGTATATTTTTTCATTGACATTTTGGATCACACTTAGTGATCCATCATCAGGAAGAAAAGTCCATTGCATTCTAATAATAAATTGGTAACACATGTTCTTGCATTCTATTAATAAATAAATAACTATAATAGTGGGCATGAGTTTCCATAGTCCAAAAATTTATTGTGAATGCTTTCTAGATTTAAGTGTGTATCTTTTTTCCTCTTCCTGATGATCGATCACTGAGTGTGATCCTAAATGTTGATGTAAAAAGATACACAGTTAAGTCTAGAAAGCATTCATAAATAACTCTATTTGCAATAAAGATGAATGAATATTATCTCTTCTAGCTATAATTATATTTGACTATTGTAATGAACTTTGTGATCTTTATTTCCCCAATATGTTTATAGGAAAAAGGGGTGGAGATTGCTTAAGGACTCCATCAAATATGTGTAGTAGGAAGCATCAATGACTATTGGATGGCAATTGAAAATCATCAAATTCTTGGTTAAGGATCAACATACTTGTTATTAATTTATCTTAAGGTATTAAGTTGGAAAGTCTAAAGAATTATATAGGATATGTTAATAGTTAAAGATTATAATACTTACTATAAACTACTTGTGTAAAAATTGACCCACCACCTAAAATATAAAGTTAGTTGTTGAATACTATGATTCTAGCACATGTGATATAAATTATTTAAGGCTTCGATGAGCTACTTAGATGGCTTAATGAGTACATGTTCACTTTTATTGGGATATTGTAGTTTTTTCTTGTCATGATGCCTCTTCATTTGGTAAAGCCAATTATGAACCTAAGGCTTGATACATTCGTACTAATGTATTACTTTATATTATTATTTGGGTTAATTTCTAAGACATCTGACATGATTCTATAATGTTCTAGTGAATAAACCTAACTACCTAAGTGTAATTGACCTAGCATTAATGATCTATACAATTAGAGCCATGCATGGTTAGAGACTAAAGTACAAATAATATGTAATTAGGATTCCTAAATTTGGCATGTAATTCTCTTATGTCATAATTTGAGCATATTTCCTAGCTATGAATCAAGTCCCGTGGATGGTCAAGATTTATTAAGAGCTAATTGTGTAAATCCCATGGTAAATCATGAAAGGAATTAGAAAAACTCTATTAGGTACATTCTAATAGCCTAGATTGAAACCACTATCCTATGGCTCTTTGCAAGATTTAGTGATCAAAAATATAAATAATTTATGTATGGGATGTTGTTTCTTGAATTAATTATAATATGTCTTAGAGTCCCTTCATGAGAGTTGCTCTATCAAGGCTATGCTATGAGACTATCTTCCTTTGTAATATTAAAGCCTATTATTGTTTCCAAGTCTAAATAACTCTTGACCATCAATTCCTCAAGAAAATTCTTGACCATGGATTTCTAAGGGTAAATTTATAATGGACACATGTCCCCAAGAGGAAAGACACATCGGCAAGATTCCTAAGTTGAGACAAAACCCCATTCATTACTCTATCAAGTGAAATATAAGTCATTAATTGACTAAAAGCAATCATGTAATGGTGCCTATCCTCTAAGTGGGAATCTAAATGTTTCCCCTATAAAAAAAACTAGAATTAAAATTATGCTAAGTTAAAATTACAAGGAGCGTCACATTTGCTACAAGATTCAAGAATAAAGTTATGTCAAATCCAAACATGAGATCTCAAGTAAAATCAAATTTGTAAATACCCACATATGTAGGAAATTTTAAATATAATGACATGTCGAGATTGAAATTGAGAGATCTAATAAGTTAAAATTTATGCATAATGTTATAATACTTTTAGAATTGAGAGCCTGAGCATGTTAGAATTTATAAAGTTCCCACATTTATGGAAATCACTAGTAGATTTTCTAACCATTGATGGCCCAAATGGATATATATCCATTGATCTAGCAGTTTGAATTTCCACATACATGTCTTGATAGATAGATGAGGGTTAGAAGCTAATCATTAGTAAGTTCAAACTTGAGTACAAAAATTTGTCAAAGTTAGTAGGTGACTTAGGTCTATCGAACTCTAGAGATAAATCCTTTGAGTTTCAAAACCAAACTCCCAAATAAATTAGAATTGACATGTTTGTGCCTAAGACATTGACTGTCGAGAAACCTAACAATTGGGTGCATGCCATGTCTTTATATCAAAGTTAACCCTAGTAGATATATGTATTCTCTTTAGATAGCTTGAGAATACAACCTTAGGATTCTAGAATTGACTTACAATTATGTCATCTTTAATATGACTTGCATCCATTGGCCATCAAATCTAAGGCCATTACATAAATTTTTATATCTAGACACTTGATTAAACTGTTGTATAAAATGCTTTCACATCCATAAGCATAATTAATTCTTGGGATTTCATGAACGCGAGAATGTACCAATTGTCCGAGGGTGCTACCACAATAATGGGTTACACTTTTCTAGGACATCCTGATTTTTGCTAAAATCACATATTTTTAGAAAATATAATGATTTAAGCCTTGAAAGGTTCCATTTATAAGATTTTAATTGAAGAGGGTTTGATCAAACCCCCTTAGATAGAACCCCGCTATTTTTAAACCATACCTATAATGGAGTCTCCTCTACACCTATCAAAATATTGATAAAAAAACACTTTTGATTTTACCTTTTGGGGGATCAAATGAATTCATTTAAAATTTATGTTTTGTAAGTATGTAGTCCTTATTATAAGCTTCTGAAAAAGTATAATTTTAAATATATTTAATTTGATTATTATATTTATTTTTTATTTCTTGTGAATGTAGGTTTTTCACCGAACATCAAGTTCTATGTTCTACACACACAGAAAATTGGTAAATTAGGGAAAAAAATTCTAAAAAATATCTATGTCCTAGGTATTGATGTCTTTGTTTCAACAAAAAAAGAAAAATTGAATTTGGATACATACAGAAAAAGTTATGTTTTACGGAATATGCCTATGTCTAAATTATAATTGGTTTGACTTCAAAACTTAATTAAAAACAATATTCAACAAAACATTATGAAACCAAATGCATGCCCTATATATCGGTGTTACTAATCTAAATTCAAATGAATCATAATTTTATCCTTTGTAGAAAAAAAGGTATGTGCTACAGAATACACATCACTTTAAAAAATGTTGTTTACTATTAAAAACTAGTTGTCAAAGGAGACACAAAATGTTTTACATTTTAACTCCATATTTTAAAAAATATATATATTTAGAATCTACAAACAAAATCTCACAAATCACTAGTTCACATTATCTTCAAATTCCTAATGGTTTAGTGGCTATAGGTGTCAGAAAGTGAAGATTTAGTTCAAAATGTTGATTTCAATGTCAAGTTTGGCCAAAAAGTGTAACCCGTTATTGTGGGATGACGCTGGAGTTGGCCATGTGTTCCCATACTAAGTGTTGGAATTTGATGCTTCAATCTAAACTAAATCTTGTCTTAAGGTCTATCTCTCAGTTGTCACCCAACATTAAGATAAAATAAGGACTTTTTTAGACCTAGACATGAATGCCTTAGCTCAATGTTATTATCTGACCCAAGAACCCATGTATGTCTATCTAGAAGCATTTTTAGGTTGCTTTTCATAGTGATTTATTGATGTTATAAGACCACATTCTTTTACATGGTTTAAAACTAAGGGCCTAATGGGCCATTAAGGATAAAATTTTAGGTTCAATTTTGTGATTGATTAGGGATTGATCATGCAACTACTTTATTTATGCAAGTAGTAAGAAAGCTAAAGTTCAAAAGTTAGTCTTTTGTAGTGTATCAATAGGAACTAATTGTTATCATTGTGGTTTCACAAGTTTAACTTCAACCATGAGGAAGACAAAAAGAGAAGATGACAAAAGAAGGAAAAGAACAATTTATATATGAGTTTCTAAGCTTTGAGATGGAGGGAAAAGAGAAAGGGTGATGGGTGTGTTGGTGCCTGAATTGACTGTCAGTTAATTTAGCAATTTTCATGCAGGCACCTTCCCAAAAAATCCAAAAAATTTCCTAAGTGTTGGCCCTCCTCAGCATTTTTCAACAGCAGCATCATATTTTCTCCGAGGTGGTCAGCATCATCATGATTTTCTGTCGACCAGATTTGTCATTAGGATCATCTTGTTTCAATATCGGGTGATGTTTGGATATCATCCCGATCCTGCAGTAGAGCTACAGTGCACCCTGATGTTCTTTGAGTTAAAGGGGTCATCATCATCATCTGGTTTACAGTGCATCATGATATTTTGTTTGGGGGGTGATATTCCAAAATATCAGGGTATCTTACTAATATCACCCCGGCGCCTATATGGCGATGACGTCATCCGGATATGAGAGTTGCACGGTATATAGACAGGGGATGGTGACATCATCAGGACATGATGATGACATCATCAGGAGTTTTGAAGGCATCAGCGAGACCATGGGCATCGGCAAAGGAGTTTTGTGCTAGCCCGATGGTCTATCTTTGGCCTATGGAGCGGATTGTAAGGTAGGCATCGGCGAGACAATTGAGATCGATGAGAGATTTGGGGGGTTGGCCGATGGCCTAAGTCTTAGCGATGGGCTTTTGGAGAAGGAGCGTGTGTCGAGCGTGGCAAAAGCGCTCGACACCTATCATGGTCGCGGCCATGCTTTTAAAGTGTTGAAAAGGTTGCTGCGAGGTGCATGTGGGATATTTCGACCCTGCATATTTTCAAATATCATGATGATGTGTCTTGGCAGGAAACGGTTGCGATGCACAGTATTCTGCATTTCCCAAGGCCGCGGGTTGGTATGCCATTAATGGCGATTGTTGTAGAGGTATGAGCGATGGTACAAATGGTGAAGCTGTCTAATTATGAATGAAGACTTCCAGATGGCAGCATAGGGCTCGAGGCCTCCCTTGTCTGCTGCAACAATAACTTCTGAGCACCATTTTTTCTGATACTGTGTATCTGGCGGGATTTTTGGTCTACTATGTAATTAATGTTGGGAACCTTCCTTGCTGTATATAGTAGGTTGTGTTGCTCATTTGAAGGTTGTTGAAGGCCTGGGGCATTTTTGTGTAAATAATGAAGAACAGGGCATGATCTTGGCTGTTTTATCCCATTTTGGAGTTTATGAGTTGCAACATGAATGTATTTTGCACATATTTTCAGTTTCAGTGTTAATGTTATATGAAAAATGCTTATTGCATGTGTCTATCTGCTTGTCTCCATTTGCTGCATGTTATTCTCTTTCTTTTGAATCTGGTTGCATGTCAGTAGGGATATCTGTAAGTGGAGGCAGTTAGGTACCCATTCTTGGGTGATGTTTGTAAGGCAAGCATCAGTCCAACCCCCTGAAACTTGAGTGAAAGTTGCAAATCATCTGTTGTATACGTCTAGTTGACTCCTTGCCCAATGGATAGGCACTAGTCTGCTCCTAGATCAGTAGTTATGAGCCAAAACCCCTTGTCTTGCATCCCAGACATTATGTCCGCCCATTTCATCACTTCCACCTGTTAGTTGTAGGAGTAGGATTAGGAACTCCATGCATGCTCTCATACCCAACCAGACATATATGTCCAGGAACATTGCCCACCTTGTGATCTATCATACAGATCTTGGTCCATACATGAGAGTATTCTGCCTATTGTTGTCAAGTTATATCTTTCTATCTTTGAGCTAGTCAAGGTTATATCTTGAGTTATAGGGACACCCCCCTTGGTGCGGCAGAGCCAGAAGTGAAGGGGAGGAGCTCACGCAACCTCCTGTATTAGTTGGTTGAATCTGCATGTGCATAGGAACTGGCAAACCCTGATGCTGATTCAGAAGAAAAACCAACAAAATGGTGACTCTGCTGGGGAGTTGATTTAAAAAGAATAATATTTGTGACCCATCCGAGTCACCAACAAAATGGTGCTCTGCTGGTGGAATGAACTTGGAAAAGTAGCTTTCAGCTATTAAAAATTTTGTCGTCTCTGGAGAGGTGGCGACTCTGCAAAAGATCTAAATGCACATGAAAGATGGATGTATGTGATGTGACAAAAATGTGTTGTTCATATTTCTGCATCTGTATGAGAAAGGGTACCTTGTTCCTTCCCCTTTATATATTTACTATTTTGCTGCATAGGTTAGATGCCAGGGGAGGTTACAGGTCTTAGGCAGACAAAGGATGTCTAAGAGTAAGTTTTTTTTTTTTTATGAATCCAAGTATGAATTATCCCGTACTCAGTGGTGAAATGTTGGAGAAAAGAATAGAAGAGATAAAAAATAGGTTGATATTCTTAGAGGCTGAGCAGGCCCGGTTAAAAAGCAATAACCCTATTATGTCTACCAGTCAGAAGGCTAAACCTCTTCTCAGCCCTTTTGATCCTTTGTATGACCAACTGGATTTGTCATGGGTTGATTATAAAGTAGAAACTATGCCTGCTGCTAGGATATACTGTCAGATGCCTAGATTTGGTGGTCACAGTGTATGTGATGGGAATGCACATATCCAAAATTTTCACAGTTTCATGGGAAAACATTCATTTAGAGATGAGGATATGTGGATGAGGTTTTTTGTTAAGTCCTTTGATGCAAAAGCAAAAGACTGGTATTTGAGCTTTCCAAAGAGATTTTTTGCCTGTTGGGATGAGCTTACTAACTGTTTTAAAGAGAAATTTGCAAGAGAACCTGCTGATCTTGTTGCAGAATTGATGAACATCAGAAAACAAGATAAAGAGCTATGTGTTGATTTCAGTCATAGGTTTGCAGTAGCCCTTTCACAGATCCCAGAAGTCTTCAGACCTGATATTTTAGCCTGTGTTGGCATATTCTTTGAAGCTTTTAAGGATGGCTCTAGTGCAATACTGAGGGATTTCAAGGTGACAAGTATGCAGATGGCATACAAGTTCGCTGAAAATATAGAAAAATATAGAAATGGGTGCCTGTTGATATGCCTGTCCCCAAGCCTTGGTGTGAATAATAGTTGTGAAGCTGCAAATGACCAAGTAATTAAGGCATCGTGTGAAGATGAAAAGATGAATATTGAAGGTGCTAGTGAAAGGACTAGTGAGGATTCCCATTGCAATGATGAGGCATCTGACCATGAAAATAATAACGAGGTTGTGGACAGCAATGAGCAACTTTTGGAATGGACCTGTGGAGATAATTATGAGTATTGTGCTCAAGATAGAGAAGAAATAAGCATATAGACTGATACTCCTCCACAGAGGGAATCCATTGGTGATGAAGATGCATGCTCTGCCGCCCATGAACAAATGGCATACTATGATGAAACTGATGCACCTGGGTCACCCATTTATGACACATATGGTGATGAGGATCTTGACACTATTTTTGACTTGGATTCTGTTTCTCATCCTGATGAAAGAGAGACCAACATACATCAGGTAAGTGATTGTAAAAATGTTCCTAATTTGAAAGAGGTGCCAGAGCCTGATCTTTTCCAACTTGGTGTACCAGATGGTTGTGTGCATGATGTGCACAATTGTGAATTTGAAGGCTTTTCTTTTGATGTGCCAGCATATGATATAATGAGCCCTGATTTTCCTAGCTATGTGGTGGACTTTGAGTGTTTTCAGTTTTCAGTCCAGCTAGGAAATCATTTTGCAATGCATAGTGATGATAACATGTGTTCTATGCCATATGGGTATGCATTGCCTGATACATTCTGTATCCACTTGTTGCCGGATGCTGAAGGTTATCTGCACAGGGATGACAATGACAAGCCAAATCTAAGGGTTGAATGTGCAGATGACAAGGTTTGTTTGTGGGAAGGTCACGACAATATCTCCAGGCTTGATCCAATGTATGCAGATGAAAACAAAGTGTTTGACAAAGGGAGATACATGTTTTTCCTTTTCTTAGTGGCCTTAGGCCATCAAGTGTGTTTGGTGATGCAAGTTAGTGCAGTATTTGACTCTGTGCCCAATGGATAAGGGATTGGTCTGCATCCCAGAGATCTGGGGTTCTCATTGTAGTCTTGCACTTGCACATCCCCAGACAGAGCCACTGTTGGTGCCTGAATTGACTGTCAGTTAATTTAGCAATTTTCATGTAGGCACCTTCCTAAAAAATCCAAAAAATTTCCTAAGTGTTGGCCCTCCTCAGCATTTTTCAACAGCAGCATCATATTTTCTCCGAGGTGGTCAGCATCATCATGATTTTCTATCGACCAGATTTGTCATCAGGATCATCTTGTTTCAATATCGGGTGATGTTTGGATATCATCCCGATCCTACAGTAGAGCTACAGTGCACCCTGATGTTCTTTGAGTTAAAGGGGTCATCATCATCATCCAGTTTACAGTGCATCATGATATTTTGTTTGGGGGGTGATATTTTGAAATATCAGGTTATCTTACTAATATCACCCCGGCACCTATATGGCGATGACATCATCCGGATATGAGAGTTGCGCGGTGTGCAGATGGGTGATGGTGACATCATCAGGATTTTTGAAGGCATCGGCGAGACCATGGGCATCGGAAAAGGAGTTTTGTGTTGGCCCGATGGTCCATCTCTGGCCGATGGAGTGGATTGTAAGGTAGGCATGGGTGAGACAATTGAGATCGATGAGAGATTTGTGGGGTTGGTCGATGGCCTAAGTCTTAACGATGGGCTTTTGGAGAAGGAGCGTGTGTCAAGCGTGGCAAAAGTGCTCGACACCTATCATGGTCGCGGCCATGCTTTTAAAGTGTTGAAAAGGTTGCTGCGGGGTGCATGTGGGATATTTTGACCCTGCATATTTTCAAATATCATGATGATGTGTCTTGGCGGGAAACAGTTGCGACGCACAGTATTTTGCATTTCCCAAGGCCGCGGGTTGGTGCGCCATTAATGGCAATTGTTGCAGAGGTATGAGCGATGGTACAAACGGTGAAGCTGTCTAATTATGAATGAAGACTTCCAAATGGCAACACAGGGCTCGAGGCCTCCCTTATCTGCTGCAACAATAACTTCTGAGCGCCATTTTTTCTGATACTGTGTATCTAGCGGGATTTTTGGTCAACTATGTAATTAATGTTGGGAACCTTCCTTGCTGTATATAGTAGGTTGTGTTGCTCATTTGAAGGTTGTTGAAGGCCTGGGGCGTTTTTGTGTAAATAATGAAGAACAGGGCATGATCTTGGCTGTTTTATCCCATTTTGGAGTTTATGAGTTGCAACATGAATGTATTTTGCACATATTTTTAGTTTCAGTGTTAATGTTATATGAAAAATGCTTATTGCATGTGTCTATCTGCTTGTCTCCATTTGCTGCATGTTATTCTCTTTCTTTTGAATCTGGTTGCATGTCAGCAGGGATATCTGTAAGTAGAGGTAGTTAGGTACCCATTCTTGGGTGATGTTTGTAAGGCAAGCATCAGTCCAACCCCCTGCAACTTGAGTGAAAGTTGCAAACCATCTATTGTATATGTCTAGTTGACTCCTTGCCCAATGGATAGGCACCAGTCTGCTCCTGGATCAGTAGTTATGAGCCAAAACCCCTTGTCTTGCATCCCAGACATTATGTCCGCCCATTTCATCACTTCCACTTGTTAGTTGTAGGAGTAGGATTAGGAACCCCATGCATGCTCTCATACCCGACCAGACATATATGTCCAGGAACGTTTCCCACCTTGTGATCTGTCATACAGATCTTGGTCCATACATGAGAGTATTCTGCCTGTTGTTGTCAAGTTAGATCTTTCTATCTTTGAGCTAGTTAAGGTTATATCTTGAGTTATAGGGACACCCCCCTTGGTGCGGCAGAACCAGAAGTGAAGGGGAGGAGCTCACGCAACCTCCTGTATTAGTTGGCTGAATCTGCATGTGCATAGGAACTGGCAAACCCTGATGCTGATTTAGAAGAAAAACCAACAGGGTGGAGAGAGATCCCAACAAAATGGAAAATGAATACTAAAATTAATTGCAAAAGAAATGCTCATCATTTGGCATGAAATAAGAGACCGAATGTTTCCAAGGAAACTAAAATTTTTTATAGTTGGATAGCATTGAAATGAGCAAAAAAAGAACCAAGAAGTGGGATGGGAACTAGAAAATTCTCAGAAAGAAGCCATCTAAATAAATTGTCAAGAACACATTTAGCAATGGGGATAATGAATAAATCAAGTCAAATAGATCTGGTGGTATCAAGTGGTAGGAGGAAGAACGTAGCACCTTTTATTTATTGAGGACCTCACTTTACCAAATGAAATCTACTGAATTATTTTATAATAATTTTTATTTATAATAAAAATGGAGTTGCTTCAATTCAAATGTTTCCTACTATTATAATGCATACACAAAAATATTCATTTATTATTTTAGATGTACCTTGGGACTTTAAGTGTGATACTATTAATGATAGTTACAAAGTGATTTAGCTTTTATAAGAAAAGAAGGTGCTTCATAAAAAGTTCTCTCTTCTATTGTAAACATTAAAAACACTCATTATAAAGACTTATAATAACTTAGAAATATATGTTCTCTTATAACCATAAAGTTGTCAAGTGCATTTGCATGAGATGAAGAATTAAAGTTAGTCATTCTAGATTCTTTCAAGAAAACTATGTTTCTTGCCTTCATTGCATACAAACATGTATGCTTATGATTACATTCCATTTTTAAATCAACTAAACAAAAATTGTTAGCCATGACTCATTAGTCTTTGGACATTTTGAAATGATTCTCCATTATAAAATTTTGACATCAATCAAGTACAAGAATTCAATATTTTTAATGTAGTTGTGATTAAGGATTGTAAACAAACATTAGATGTGGCAAATGCAATTTAGTCTTAACTAGCATTTGCTAGGTATGTGACTAATGCAAAATTATTCAATTTCTATCTTACCAAATGGAATTTAACTTTACTACCATTTGTTAGCTTTGCCAGAAGTGAATAAAGTAGTCAATTTAACCATATTATGAATGTAATTATGTAAAAAGGCATTTACAATCACAACAGGCTAGAGATGAGAGCACTCTTTTTTTCTGTGTAAATATATAGCCAAAAATTAAATAATAAAAACCAAAAAATAAATTGGAAAAAATAAAAAATAAAAACGAAAAAAGAAATTGAAAATAAAAAAATCACAAAAAGTATTCAAACAAAAAAAGAAATTGGACAAAATAAAAAATAAAAGCCAAAAAAAATTGAAGGAAAAAAATAGAAAAAATCACAAAATCCATGGAAAATGCAAAAAAGCACAAGAAAACCATGATAAGATATCTCTCGGTATATTGTAGATATATTCTTTTAAATATAAATATACTAGTTATAATATTCATTTCAAACCTATGATGTCTCCTATTGTGTTTCTCTAAAATTCCCCTCATACTTTTGACTGCCTCTTGTTTTAAGAGCTATTGTCACACCAAACACTTATAAAATGCCCTATTTAGCTCTCTCCTAGCCACCTTGAAACCCTCATCTCATTAGGATCTAATTTAAAAAGAAACATCGATGTAAATACTCCTAAGCCTACGTTCATATGTGATCTATAGAAAACAAGACAACATATCCACACAACCACCATAACTTTAACTGTCATCTTAAAGATAAAGTTTAGGGTGTCCTGAAGATAGCTAGCATGGGTAAGAAGGTCAACCATGCACACATAATGATGAATTGAATAAGGGTTACTTGTGTGATTGAAGCATGTACAACCCTCATCCACTAAACTTGCATGGCTACATACAACATAGGACACAAACAAAACTGATAATTTCATGATATGTTCTAAAGTAATTCATTAATTTAAAGATTTTGGGAGCAGCCATGCAAAATCCATTTTGTTCATATCCTACAATCATATCATTCCATGAGACTACATTTCTTTGAGTCATTTTGTCAAACAGTTCACGTGTCTTGTCTATGCTTCCACATTTTCCATACATGTCAACCAGAGCATTTCCAAATAGAATATATACAAAAATCCCACTTCCATTATGCTTTTATAGATGCCTATACCTTGTTCCAAATCTCCCATTCTGGCACAGGTGGGGAGGTGCTGACTTTAAAACTGCTAGTTTCATTTACTTGAAAGTTTCTAAAGTGTCGTCAACAAATCCATTTTGTTCATATTCTTGCAATCATGAAATTCCATGAGATCACATTTCTTTGAGGCATTTTTTCAAACAACTCACGTGCCTTGTCTATGCTTCCACATTTTGCATACATGACTAGCAGAGCAGTCCCAACTACAACATGTGTGCTGCCACAATAATGGGTTACACTTTCTGGGACATCCTATTTTTTTTCAAAATAACATATTTTTAAAAAATATAATGATTTAAGCCTTCAAAGGTTCCATTTAAAGGGTTTTAATTGAAGAGATTTTGATCAAACCCCCTTAGATTCAAACCCCCTTGGATAGAACCCTGCTAATTTTAAACCATACCTATAATGGAGTCTCCTCTACACCTATCAAAATGCTGATAAAAAACCACTTTTGATTTACCTTTTGAGGGATCAAATGAATTCATTTAAAATTTATGTTTTGTATGTAATCCTTATTATAACCTTCCCAAAAAGTATAATTTTAAATATATTTAATTTGATTATTATATTTATTTTTTATTTCTTGTGAATGTAGGTTTTTCACCGAACATCAAGTTCTCTATTCTACACACATGGAAAATTAGTAATTAGAGAAAAAAAATTCTAGAAAAGATCTATACCCTAGGAATTGATGTCCTTGTTTCAACAAAAGAAAAAAAAGGAATTTCGATACATACAGAAAAAGTTATTTTTTATAGAATATGCCTATGTCTAAATTATAATTGGTTTGACTTCAAAACTTAATTAAAAAAAATTATTTAACAAAACATTATGAAACCAAATACAAGCCCTATATATCAGTGTTACTAATCTAAATTCAAAAGAATTAGAATTTTATCCTTTGTAGAAAAAAAGTATGTGCTACAGAATACACATCACTTTAAAAAAATATTGTTTATTATTAAAAACTAGTTATCAAAGGAGACACAAAAAATTTTACAATTTAATTCCAAATTTTTAAAACAATATATATTTAGAATCTACAAATAAAATCTCACAAATCATTAGTTTGCATCATCTTCAAATTCCTAATGGTTTAGTGGCTATAGGTGTCAAAAAGTGAAGATTTAGTTCAAAATGTTGATTTCAATGTCAAGTTTGGCCAAAACGTGTAACCCATTATTGTGGGGCGCATCACATCTAAAAATATATATATATATATCATTTATGCTTTGATGGACATCGATACCCTATTCCAAAGCTCCCATTTGGCATAGGATGGGAGGATCCTAACAAAGGTTGTAGAGTCTAATTTTATGCCTACCGATTGCATTTGCTTGAAAGTTTCTAGAGCCTTTTCAACAAACCCGTTTTGTGTATATCTTGAAATCATAGCAGTCAAGGAGACCACATTTCTCTGTGCACCATCTAATTAGACAATTTGCATGTCTTTTTTATGCTTCCACATTTTGATTGGATCTCTCCTTTAATTGATTGGGTGGGAGACAATTTCAAATGAATTGGGTAGGAGATTGCTAAATAAAAATTGAAGTTTACCATATAGTGACTGCCGAAGTGCCAAGCCGTGACTTTCAAAATGGAAAATGTGAATGGAAAGTGGGAATGGATGGAAGTTGAAGGGCCATGCTTCCATGTCGATGGTCAGCGCTTAGAGTGTGATGTTTAACCAACCCAAGGAAGCTACAAATCCCTGCAGACTTTATTTTAGGGCTTTAACCTAAGGAAGCAACTACTCCCTGAACTGAGAACAAACTTAGAAAAGATTACGACATGACAATCCTTCTACTATTTAAATCTAACAATGAAACTTAGTCCTTTTGATGATCACAACTCTGCTTTTTCACTTCTCTTTTGATGATTGCACTTTTTCTCTGACAACCTCTGCAACTTATTGACTCACTACTTTCAGCCTTCAAGAATTTTTTCCTTTGGCTCATTGCCTCCAACATTCAGTTAGGCACAAGTTTCACTTCCCTTTTATCTCATAAATGTCTTCAAGATGAATCTGAATAGGATCTATTACTCTCTCTCTCTCTCTCTCTCAATCACACATCATAATGCATTACACATCCACATTTGACTCCTTGCACTCATATTCACAATCACAAATCTCCTAGATGAACTAGGTTTACAATATATACATGATATTACACTAATTATATTGCATTTTGGATAGAGACAATAAGAATATTACAATTACAAGTCAACCAAAGATCAACATGAAATGTGTATAGCGCAAGCCCTAAAATGAACTCCACACAACACCAAGAAGAGGAACATGCCTTGCGGATTCCAACACATGCTTAACCTAGTCCTAAACATCCTTCATACCAATAACCCTCAAAGAATAACATCCACACACTTTGTACAATTGAAATAGGTTGGCCTTAAGCAAGAATACATGAACCTTGTAGCATATCGGCCATTACAACTTCGCGGTACTCATGGAAGATTAAACATAATTACTTGTGCTTCTCCCAAATGAGTTGGCATGACCCATACAACATATACAAATACTCCTTGGACTCTTCATAGTAAAGACTTTGTGGCACACACCTTCAACATACCTCAATCAGCTAGGCAAAAGCATAACCTAGCAACACCTTCATTCTTGAGTACAACCTATTCTAGAGAAACCAAAAAATACCTTGTGGAGCAACAAGAAACATCACAAGATCATTAGGATCATTCTCCACCAGCCAATTCACCACTTCACATAGTAACAAGTTGGCACAAGCCAACATACACTAAAACTAGCTGTTGGATAGTACAGTCCTGCACTCTATCACATACAACTTTCTCTATAGAGAGACAAATGATATGAAAATTTCAATGTAGCAACTTCACAACCCATTGAACTTATTTTTTGAATCATATGACCATATCTTCAAAGGTAGAGGAATACAAAGCAATCTCCCAAACAGTCTTCAAGGCAATTTCCTATAGCAAAAACCTTCACCAACATCTCGAGACTAGAGCCTCCTTGTAGCAACACATACTTCCTTAAGAGCAATAAGAAAGAGCATACAACATGCTACAGACCATCAACACCATCTCCCCAACATCATTATTACTTTTAATCCTCATCATAATGCTTCTAATTCTCATCTTAATATATCATCATGATATAATCTCTACTAATAACAAACATAATCAATACAACTTTAATTGACATTAAGAAAGGCATGACATCTAACCCTAAAAATCAGCAACATTGTTGTTAGCACACCATCATAGTATACCATCAACATGAGCATCAATGACAACCCAAACTGAGTGTTGAAATCAATGACAACCACACCAGTGACAACCTTAGGTAACATATGTTCAACAATCTCCCCCTTTGGCATTGATGGAAACACA
This sequence comes from Cunninghamia lanceolata, assembly GCA_027924645.1. Taxonomy (NCBI): domain Eukaryota; kingdom Viridiplantae; phylum Streptophyta; class Pinopsida; order Cupressales; family Cupressaceae; genus Cunninghamia; species Cunninghamia lanceolata. Next base: position 5,002,563 of record BSBN01000892.1, read on the forward strand.
CACCTTCTCATTCTCCCCCTTTGACATCAAGGATAAAGGGCAACTACTTCTCCTCCTTAGGGCACAAACTCTCCTTTTCAACCTTCTCCCCATTTGATGTACATACACTCCTTCTTGAAGCAACTAATAGGCTCCCCCTATCAGCAACAACCCCTACCTACTCCCCCTGAGAGGTAGTGACCATCAGTCTAGGAAAAAGATATAGAAAGAATTATTCCCCCTAAATAGATGTACCAACTATGGATCTAGCAAGAAGGAGGGGCAATCACCCCTAACTTCTACTAGAGATATTCAAAACTATCCTTTACAAGAGCCTTTGTAAAAATATCTGCAACATAATCCTTTGTTAAAACATATTCCAACTTCACTTCTTTATCTGTAGCCTTCTCTCTCAAAAGGTGATGCCTGATTGATCTATGCTTGGTTCTAGAATGTATCACTTAATTGTTCAAAATATTCATAGCACTTGTATTATCACACAAAATAGGAATAGGTTCACCAAACTGTATCTTGATATCCTTTAATGTTTGCCTCACCCACAACACTTGTGTACATCCAGATGTTGTATCAATATACTCTACCTCTGTAGTTGATAAAGATATTAAATCTTGTTTCTTACTATGCCAAGAAACCAATCTGCTTCCTAAAAAGAAAGCACCACCATGTGTACTTCTTCTATCATCAACATAAGATGCCTAATCAGCATCAGTGTAAGCACTCAGGTCAAAGTCATTACCTCTTGGATACCATAATCTGGAGTTCCCTTCAAATATTTGAATATTCTTTTCATTGTCTTCATATGAGTTTGCTTAGGATTAGCTTGATATCTAGAAATTAAACATATTATGAATGCATGCATAATATCAAGTCTAGAAGCAATCAAGTACAATAATCCTCCAATCATAGATCTATAAAGAGTCTGAACTACCTCAGGTGACACATCATGCTTGGTCAAGGGATAACCAATAACCATAGGAGTACTTACTAGCTTGGAATCCTCCATACCGAATTTCTTCATCTCTCTATCATACACAGCCTGAGAAATAAAGATACCATCATCTAGTTGAGCAATTTAAAGCCCAAGGAAGAAAGACAATTCACCAATTATATACATCTCAAATTATTTTTGCATCTCTTCTACAAACCTCTTACACATATTATCATCTCCACCAAAGATGATATCATCAACATATACAACAATTATCAAAATCTTCTCTTCTAGTACCATAATGTAAAGATTACTATCTATAGTACCTTTCTTGAAACCTTTCTGAAGTAAGTGCTTATCCAACCGAGCATACCAAGCTCTAGGGGCTTGCTTAAGTACATACAAAGATTTCTTGATTTTGTACACCATGTTCAGATCTTCTGATAGCTAGAAAGCATCTAGTTGCTTAATGTAGACCTCTTCCTCTAAATCAAAATTCAAAAAGGTTGACTTGACATCCATTTGATAGACCTTTAAGTTCTTGTAAGAAGCAAAGGAAAGAAACATCCTTATTGCCTCCATCCTAGCTACCAAAGCAAAAGTCTCCTCAAAATCTATACCTTCAACTTGTGAATAAACCTTACACACCAATCTTTCTTTGTTCCTTACAAATTCACCATCTTGATTTAGCTTGTTCCAGAACAGCCACTTTGTTCCTATAACATTCTTATTAGCTGGTGTAGGAAGGTTAGTTCCTAGGTCTAATTCTTTTCTATTTTATTCAATTCTTCTTCCATTGCCTTTAACCATCCATCATCTTTTCTAGCATTAGCAAAGGTTTTGGGCTCTACCTTTGATAGTAAGCACAAATTCACTTTCTCACTTGTTTTTGCAATCCTTCTCCTTGTCTGTACACCTTCATTCTTATCCCTAATGATCTAATCTACTAAATGGTTCCTCTGAACATACTTTTCTAGAGTCTTAGGGGTCTTCTTTGATTCTTGTTCCTTCTCTTCATTCTCCTCCTCTTCTTCTTCTTCAATGCAAGGAGGTGTATTAGATCTGTAAATCTTTGGTTCTTGTGAGATCTAACACAAGTCTTCATCTACCTTAACATTTGTGCTTTCAATCATCTTTCCCAATCTCTTGTTGTAGGATCTATAAGCCTTGCTTCTGGTTAAGTAAACAAGATAGATCCCTTCATCACACCTTGAATCAAACTTTCCAAGGTATTCTTCATCTCTATTGATGTAGCATTTGCTACCGAATATCCTAAAGTGTCTTACAATGGGAGGTCTTTGATACCATATCTCACAAGGGATCTTAGTGCTATAAACCCTCAATTGTACTATGTCAAGCAGGTAGACAATAGTGTGAATGGCTTCCTTCCAATACAGATCAGGCATATCTGTATCTTTCAACGTTGCCCTAGCCATCTCTTGCACAATCCTATTCTTCCTTTCTACCACCCCATTCTACTAATGGGTCCTAGGAGTAGACATATGTCTCCTAATACAATGATCTTCACAAAACATTTCAAATTCATTTGAATTAAACTCACCTCCTCTATCAGATCTTAACCATTTGATCTTAGCATTCATTTCATTTTCAACTATTGCTTTGAAAATCTTAAACTTATCAAAGGCTTTAGATTTTTCTCTTAGAAAAGTAACCCAAGTCATTCAAGAGTAATCATTAATAAGAAACATGAAGTACCTTTCACCTTGTTGACTCTTTATTCTTGTAGCTCTACATAGGTCAGTGTGAATCAGCTCCAATGGCCTTCTAGAAGAATACTCCTTGCTCTTGAAATTTGTCTTTGTCTACTTTCCCATTTGATATTCCTTACATAATGTGTTTGTAGGCTTGCTTATCTTAGGCATATCTCTCACTGCATGAGTAGAGCTAATCTTCACCATATTATCAAAGTTGATATGTCCCATCTACTTGTGCCATAGCCAACATTCATCAGATTGAGCCAATATATAGGTTCTTCCATTAACCTCCTTTAAATGATAGATATCTCCATATGTCTTAGTACCTTCTGCAACTAATTTTCTGGACCCTGCCTTCCTGATCTAACAACCTTTGGCATGAAATGTAATATCGTATCCTTTATTGCACATCTGACTACCATTGAGGAGATTGTGCTTCAACCCTTTGACATAGAGGACATCCTTAGTCTTGTTCTTTCCATCAATAGTTATAGCACCCTTTCAACAAATTTGTGCTGACTCATCACCACCAAACTTGACAACTCCACCATTCCACTTCTTAAGGCTAATGAACTTTCCTTTGTCGCCAGTCATGTGGTTAGAGCAACCACTGTCAATAACCCAAGCATTTTCTTTTTCTCTTGCATGAAATGCAGTCCATACAACAATTGATTTTTCATTATTTTTGTTAGCCTAAAAGGTACCATACTTCTTAAAATTTCCAATATCACTCTCTTTGTCAAAAACTTTCAAGGTCATGGAAATTGTTTCATCATTTGAATCATCATGATCCTCATCTTCTGAAAAACAACTGATCTCCATGGAATAAAGACTTCTTTTGAACTTCTCTCTTTTGTTTCTATCCCTTGATTCTTTAAAAGGACATTTGGAGGCAAAATCACCAACTCTCCCACAATTGAAGCACTTGAAAGGTAACTTACCTCTATATTTTCTAGTACCCTTCTTCAATCTTCTCAAAAAATTTACCTCTACCTCATCAAGGTCATCATCTTGATTAGTTGTTTCATCTTCTGTATTCTTACTGACTTTGAATGTTTCTTCTTTCTTTGGAGGATCTTTACCAAACTTTCTCATCTCAAAGGATGTGAGAGCACCAAATAATTGATCTACTATATAGGTATCCAAGTCCTTAGATTCCTCAATAGAAGATACCTTATGACTATAAGATTTACGGAGAGATCTTAGAATCTTCTTTGCAATCTCATCTTCTTTCAATTCTCCACCATGACTTCTGATGCTGGATTAACTACTTCATCGACCTAGAGCATATAACTAGCAATGTCTTCATCTTCTGTCATCCTTCAGGTCTCAAATTTACTCTTTAAGATTTGCATCTTAGATTTCTTCAATCTATTATCTCCTTCATAAATGCTGCTAAGTTTTACCCAAACATTCTTTATAGAACTACAATTCATTACCTTTAGAAGTTCTAAATCAGCTAGCCCACTCATGATAGCATTCTTTGCCTTTGCATTGTTATCATACAACTTAATCTCATCTGGATCTATAGGATCATCAGCAAGAGAAGTGTAACCATTCTTAATAGATTGGCAAACACCAAACCCTAGAGAAGAGAGATAGCCTTCCATCCTTAGCTTCCAAAAGGTGTAATTTGTTCCATCAAACATAGGTGCCTTGTAAGATCCATTATAAGCCATCCTCGACCTTGATCAAGTGGCTAGGCTCTTTCTGAGGAACTTGGCTCTAATACCAATTGTTAAACATACCTGATACTAAGAAGGGGGTGAATCAGTATTCAAACAAATCTCAAACCCTCCAAAGAAAATCGAAACTTAATCTTTACAACATTAATAGAAACATAAAAGATCAAAATAATGCACAACACCACATAACACTAGATATATGTGGAAAACCCCAAAGGGGAAAAAACATGGTGAGAAAATATGCTAGGAGCTACTATCCTAATCTAGCCTCACAAAAGAATCACATTTATAGCTTTGTTTTAGGGCTACAACTCAAGGAAGCTACTACTCCCTAAAAAAGGTTTTAGGGTCACTCCCAAGGAAGCTACAACTCCCTACAAACTTTGTTTTAGGGCTTCAACCCAAGGAAGAAACTACTCCAAGAACTGTAAATAAACTCAGAAAAGATTATAGAATGATAGTCCTTCTACTGTTTGAATCTGACAATGAAACTCAATTCTTTTGATGATTACAACTCTACTTTTCACTTCTCCTTTGATGATTGCATTTCTACTCTGACAACTTCTGCAACTTCTTCAAATGTCTTCTCTACAACTTACTGACTCATTGCTTTCAGCCTTCAAGAAGCTTTGTGTTTGGCTCACTACCTCCAACAATCAGCTAGACACACTCTTCACTTCCCTTCTATCTCAAAAATGTCTTCAAGATGAATCTGAACATGATCTATTAATTCTGCTCTGTCTCTTTTAGCTACACATCATAATACATTACACATCCACATTTGACTCCTTGCACTCACATTCGTAAGCACACCTCTCCTAGATAAACAAGGTTTACAATATATACATGATATTACATTGATTACATTGCATGTCATCTAGAGACAACAAGAATATTACAATTACAAGTCGGTCAAAGATCAAACATGAAACATGTATAGGGCAAGCCCTAAATTGAACTCAACACAACACCAAGAAGAGCAACATGCCTTGTAGATTGTAACACATGCTTAACCTAGTCCTAAACATCCTTCATAGCATCAGCCCTTAAAAATAACATCTACATGCCTCATACAATTGAAATAGGTTAGCCTTACGTAAGAAAACATGAAGCTTGTAGCATATCAGTCATTACAACTTGGTGGTATTCATGGGAGATTAAAAATTACTTGCGCTTCTCCCAAATGAGTCAACATGAACCATACAACATCTCCGAACACTCCTTGGACTCTACATAGTATATACTTTGTGGCGCACGCCGTCAACATACCTCAATTGCCTAGGCAAAAGCATAACCCAACAACACGTCCATTCAAAACCACAGCCTATTCTGGAGAAACTAGAAAACACCTTGTGGAGCAATAGGAAAGATCACAAGATCATTAGGATCATTCTCCACCAACCAATTCACCACTTCATATAGTAAAAAGTGGACACAAGCCAACAGTCACTGAAACTAGCCACTGGATAGTACAGTCCTACACTCTGTCACTTACAACTTTCTTGCAGAGAGACAAATGATATAAAACTTTGAGTGTAGTACCTTCACAACCCATTGAACTTAACTTCTGAACTACATGACCATATTTTCAAAGGTGGAGAAATGTAGAGAAATCTCCAAAATAGTCTTCAAGACAACTTCCAATAGCAAAAACCTTTACCAACATCGGGAGACTAGAGCCTCCTTGTAGAAACACATACTTCCTTATGGACAACAGGAAAGAGATTTCAACTTGCTACAAACTATAAACACCATCTCCCCATCATGAGTATTACTTTTTATCCTCATCTTAATGTTTCTAATTCTCATCTTAATATATCATCATGATTTCATCTCTATTGACAACAAACATACTCAATAAAACTTTAATTGACATTAAGAAATGCATGACATCCAACCATGAACATCAGCAACATTACGCTTAGCACACCATCATAGTATACCATCAACATGAGAATTAAGGGATTGAGCTTCTATATGTGATGCTTCATCTATATATGAAAATTAGAATTTTGGCATCATTGTGCTAATTGGTAGTGTGTAATGAATGACTCTATAAGGTGCATTGTATTGTTTTGTGATGCTCTGAGTTGTTGCATATTACATTCTATATTGTGTGCCCCATATGTTAACATTCACATGTAAATGCATTGTACAATTCATACATGGTTGCTTATTGAGTGGTGTGGCATGATCCTTGGTGATATATGAATGGTAAATGGTCTAAAGAGATAAGAAAGAGTTGTATGATGTCTTTTGAGATGTAGAACACTATTTAAAATATTTTGTGAGTGGTACACGATGGAAGGAATTGGGCATTACTATGTGAGTTACACATGATTTAGAGAGTTGTGTACAATGGCACAACATGATTCTTCACACTACACCCATGGCACATGGTTCACAGAGATATGTCCAATATTGTGTATTGTAATGAAAGTAATTCAGGCTAGCACACATTCTTATATGGTGGCACACAAATCATTCACCCTTGTTGAAAGATAATTGTCTTAGTTTTACTAAAATATACACATAAGGAGGGGATTTTGTTTTATATAAGACTTCATGAATTTTCATGAGAAGTAGGTGTGAGATTGGTGCGGCATATTTTTTTTATTTGCCTTCTCTGACAAGGCATAAAAAGAGGTGTTGCATATTCAATGTCTTCATAATTTTTATGCGACATAGGTTTAACATAAGAGGTGTGGGGTGTCTTATGTCTAGCACAAAAATATTTTTAGGTTGGACACATATCAAGGCATGCCTTTCTTTTATTTTTTCTATCGAATGTGGCATGCATTTTGTAATGTAGTTGTTAGTGTGGATTGAATCAAGGTTATGTTAGCTATGAAGATATAAATTTTTTTTCTTATAAAATACAACAATGCATAGTGATGAAAGAGAGGGGAACACTTATCAATTATCACAAACATGAGTGACTGATCTTGGAGGGAAGGACAACAAACTTGCACATCATGACAACTACAACCTCCATTCATGAGCCTAACTTGGGTTGGATGTATGAGATGATTGTCAACACTTGAGGAGGACATGAGACATGTTCTTTTGACCAATGGAGGCTTACCTAACTCATAAATTGACCTAGAAAGTTGCCCTTCCAATCGTTCCTTCACAAATGACCTATTTTCCTCGTAGCCCTAGAAATGCGGTTTAGAGTGCTTAACTCCAAAACCTTCCAAACAACTCCTAGAAATCTTTATCTCTATAGATACCCATTAAGGTCCTCTATAACATACTTGACATGTAGGGTACTTTGTTTTGGAACACAAACCTCTAAAAATGACTGTACATGTTGTTCCAAGGGGCAATTAGCCCTAAGTTTACAAAGGAAGTACCCTACCAAGATGACCCAAAATTTCCTAGCCAATTCTAGAACTTAGTATGGATTTAAAATAGATGGATTCAATAGGTTTTGGACCTCCATGGGCATTTCAAACTAGTTTTCTAACTAAATCTTCCTCTAGCTATCACCAATGACTTAATACATAGAGATATCAAGACAAATCTTCCTCAAAACTTGTCTTGGAGTGATCCCCTGCACTTGCACACAAAACCCATTGTAGAATACATGTACACAGACCAAAAAAATCCATTTTGAGGCTCTAACTCAATTATTTGGGTCAGAACCCTATCAAACTCCTAAAACACTACCAAACCCTCTTCAAAATAGCAAAACTAGGACAGTGAATTGTTCTCTCTCCTCCTGCAATATCAAGGCACATAATATGATTTAAATGAAAGGTAAAAAATGTATTTACATAATCCAAAAATGAGATCCCTTCAAATGGCTGTAGGGGCAAGTACTATAGCAAAGAACAACAGATTTCTCAGTAAAAAGAAGAAAACAATCTTCTTTTTTATATTTTCTCTTTTCCAACTTCAATACATACCTTCCCATGAGATAAATGGGATAAATATAATTCAAATCCTCTCTTTCCATCATGCAATATTCCTTTTCAATCCAAAAGGAAAAAAAGATTACTAATTTCTCACTAATTTCACTAATTTTAGTCTTATGACTATTTTTTCTAAACATAACACATGCTATTTGGAGTTCCACTACTAGTTTGACTTCTAGAATAGAGGGAGTGGTTTCTAAAATAGAGAGATGGTCTAACTCAGACCTTATTATAATAATAAACTAATACATGACTCCACCTAGGCTCAAAATGAGCATAAAATCCAAAGTTTAAGGCTCCTAGTGAGCATACAAATCAAAATTAACTATGGTGGTCTCTACACCACATAGTTAATGGTAGCAAACAATTTTTTTGAATGTAAACATTGTTATGTAGGATTCTAATTGTTTGTCTCCTAGAGGTAGTTGGGGTGGAATGTCAAATTCTAATTATCTAATTCTTCTTTAATTACTACTATTTTTTAGATCCTAAATGTCTATTTTAATGCTGAAGGTTTTGTAAATTATCTAGATTTTTTTCCCCAAAGAGTGCCCACAAATCTCACTCACGATTTGATTTGATGCCCTAATATTTGGGTTATGACATTTATTTCTATGCCTTTTCATTGTATACACGCATTTATATTGTGAAGGAGCCCAATGGTGATGCAGGAGCATCCCTGGTTCAAGAGCAATCTTTCATCAACCAAAAACATTTGCATTTCAATTTGTTTGCAATTTAGTTTGTTTCTTTTCTTTTTCTAGTTCAGTTTAGGAAGTTCAGTCAGTAGTAGTTTCTATATCTTGGTCCACATTCTACCATAGTTGCATTTCAGACCTTGTGGAGCTGGACTTAGCATCTAGATTCATCCATACACATCATACTCAGAATTTAGAGCATTTGGATCAAGTACCAAAAAATTATCACTATCAGAAGATCAATTATTTTCTTAGAGCAGAGCATCCTGATAGTCTCAGACAATTAGCTCAAGGAGAAGACTTGCGGAGCATTTCTTGACGTGTGGAGCCTAATGACACATCATACAAGGATCCTTGGTTTGTGGCTGACCTTCCTTGAGATCCGCACATCATTCCATTCATTTGCGGAGGAACTCTATGCATTTAGGTTTGACCTATCCGTGTACACCTGTTTCAGCTCTTCATTGGAGTTTGTGATCTTCCTTGGCCAATGCGGAGGAATCTTATGTTTTGGAGATGATATATAATGATATAATAGATGCCTAGGAAAGTAGTTCATGATATAGAGATTTTTGATAGTTTAGATTTTGCGTGAAGGGACTTCAGAGCCATATCCTATGCATATTTTGATATTCTGTGATCAGGCATGTGAGCAGAATTGTAAGCCCAGATGTTGTCCGCCCATTTGTATTTGAATTATTTGATATACTGAATGACTAAATATGCATTTGCTTCATATCTTTGAGTTGTTTCCATTATTTTTACACTTGCTACATGATTTGGGTAGTTGATTCTATGAACCCTCCTACCATGACTACACCAAGTGGTATTAGAGCAAAAGTGTCAAATCTTTGGGAGTGAATTGAGTGAAGTTGGTGAGGGAATTCCATAAGATCTTGCTATAAATAGATCACTGATCTGAGGTAGGTTACTTGTGTCACAACCGATCTCCAATTGTGAGGCAGTTGTCACCTTGTAGCTTGATCGTTGAACTTGAGGAAGTTTGCACTTGATCCTAGGAAAAATGCCATCAAGGAGAGTTGTTGCTATTGGAACAATGGCTAGTAGAATGGATAAGATGATGGAAATGATGAAAACAATGAGAATTCAATTGGATGTTGTCGAGGAAGATAGGTGAAGAGGATTGAAACCAAGACCTAAGGTTGAAAGTGATGATGAAGAAGAATTTCAATCTGCTGAATAAATTGGTGAAACCCTAGGTGGTGACAAAGAAGAAGAATCAGATCAAGTAAAAATGTTGTGAGCTATTTCAAAGATTGGAAAGAGATCTAGAGTTGATATATTGAATTACACTAGCAATTTGAACCCTGAAGAATTGATTGACTGGATAAATGACATGGAAGAATACTTTGAATATGAAGAAATTGAAGATTTGGAGAAGGTGAAATTTGCAAAGACCAAGTTGAAGGGACTTGCTACTATATGGTGGAAAGAAGTTTAGTTGGATAGGAATAGAAGAGGAAAAGAAAAGATTACAAAGTGGGATAGGATGATGACAAAATTGAAGAATCAGTTTATACATGCTGATTATGAGTTGGAGTTGTTGAAAAGATTGCAGACCCTGAGACAAAAGGAGAAATTTGTGAAGGAGTATACCAAAGAATTTCATAAGATGATCATAAGGAAAGGACATAGTGAAGCAAACAAGGAGAAAGTAGCTAGATACATCAATGGACTAAGATTGAAGATTCAAGAACTAAGCTTGGTGAGGATGACATCTTTGGAGAAAGCATATCAGTTTGCCCTGAAAGTTAAAGAGAAGCTTAATAAGAGGCATGATCAGAGACAAAGAGGCAGAGGAGGTAAATTTCAGAGAGGTATAATGTTTTCTAGAGGAGATAGATCACATCCGGAGTAAAACAAGCCCGACAACACATTCAAGAAGGAGGACAGAGATAGCAATACCTATCGGAGCAATGACAGAAATTTGCATTAAAGAGGAAATCATAATTCATACCGAAATGAAGAATACAAGAGAGAAGGAAGAGACTTTGATAAGAGGACATTTAGAGGCACTTGTTTCAAGTGTGGATGTGAAGGACATAGAGCATTTGAATATAATCAGGGTAGTACAAGAAAGAAGACAAAGAATAGTGGAAGAGTAGCTTATGTGGAAGAAGAATCTGTTGAACTTGGTGACCCTAGTTTAGTTAGAAAACTTGAGAAACGAGAATTGTTAGTGATGAGGAGAGCACTATTTCAAGTGGAGACAACTGAAGAACCACTGCAGAGGAAGAGTTTGTTCAGAACTAAATGCAAATCAAGAGGTAAGTGTTGCAAGGTTGTAATTGATAGTGGTAGTTTAGATAACCTAGTTTTAGAGGAGATGGTGACTAAGCTGAAGTTGGAAAGATTGAAACACCCTAAGCCATATCATATAGCATGGATTTAGGATGATCATAAGGTATTGCAGAGTGAACAATGTTTGGTGAAATTTTATATTGGATCAAATCATAATGAAGTCTTGTGTGAGATTATGCCTATGGATGTTTGTCATATTTTGTTGGGTAGACCTTGTTAGTATGATAGAAAATCTATACATGATGGAAGGAAGAATACATACACTATAACAGCAAATGGAAAGAGAATTACTTTTATTCCTTTGAAAGATGATCCTAAGAGTGAAGTATGTGGGAATGCTAGAATTTGTTTGGTAGATGGAAGGAAATTTCTAGATGGTCTAAGACATGAGAATATGTGTTATGCCTTGATTCCTAAAAAGCCTCAAACATTGAAGAAGGAGACTAAAGAATCACAACCGGAGGAGATAAAGGAGTTGCTAATATTGTATGAAGACATCATATCAAATAATGTACCTAAAGGATTACCACCAATCAGGAGTATCAGTCACCACATGGATCTTATATTAGGAGCAAGTTTGCCTAACAAAGCACCACATAGAATGACACCGACAAATATTGAAGAGTTGATAGATAGATACAGGAGTTGTTAAGAAAAGGTTTGATCAGAGAATGTTTGAGTCCATGTGCCGTACCTATAGTGTTAGCACCAAAGAAAGATAGAGAATGGAGAATGTGTACTGACTCTAGAGCAATCAACAAGATCACTGTTAAGTATAGATTTCCTTTGCCTAGGATGGATGACATCATGGATTGTTTGAGTGGAGCAAGATATTTCACAAAGATAGATTTGAAGAGTGGATACCACTAGATCAAAATCAAAGAAGGAGATGAATGGAAGACTGATTTTAAGACAAATGAAGGATTGTATGAGTGGTTAGTGATGCCTTTTAGATTGACAAATGCACCAAGCACTTTCATGAGATTGATGCATGAAGTTTTGAAGAAATTCTTGGGTAAGTTTGTTATTGTGTATTTAGATAACATTCTAATTTTCAGTAAGATGAAAGAAAAACATTTGTGGCATATGAGACAAGTATTGCAGAGAGAAGAGAAATTGCTGATAAACATCAAGAAATGTAGTTTCATGAAGGAAGAATTGGTATACTTGAGATTTGTGATTTCTATGGAAGGATTGAAGATGGACCTAGAGAAAGTGAGCAATTGTTGAATGGCCTACACCGAAGAGCATTGGGGAAGTCAGATCATTTCATGGATTAGCTAGTTTCTACCAGAAGTTCATCAGAAATTTTAGTTTAGTTTGTAACCCTATGACAGAGACATTGAAAGGTTACAGGAAGGACTTTAAGTGGGCATTAGGAGTAGATAAAAGTTTTAAATTGTTGAAGTAGAAGGTGACAAAGCAACCTATTTTAGCATTACCAGATTTCAATAAAGTATTTCAAGTAGATTGTGATGCAAGTGGAAATGCAATTGGAGCAGTGTTAAATCAAGAAGGTAGACCAGTAGCATACTTTAGTGAGAAGTTGAATGTTGGAAGGAGAAGATATTCAGTTTATGATCAAGAGTTCTATGCTATAATTCAAGCCTTGAAGAAGTGGAGACATTACCTGTTGCCTAAGGAATTTGTGTCGTATACAGTTCATCAAGATTTGCAATATTTGAATAGTCAAGGTAAGTTGAATCAGAGACATATGAGATGGGTAGAGTTTATGCAAAGTTATACATTTGTGTTGAAGCATAGGAGTGGTAAGTCAAACAAAGTTGTAGATGCATTGGTAGGAGAAGGAATTTATTGATAGAGATGAGAATTGAAGTGATAGGATTTGATGAATTAAAAAATATGTATGATGGAGACACTGATTTTGTAGAACCTTTGAAAGCATGTAAGAAACCTATTGTGATAGATAGGAGCAAGTGGTTGGATTATTTCATTCAAGAAGATATGTTGTTCAAAGGAAATCAATTATGCATACCTAGAAGTTCAATGAGAGATAATTTGATCAAGGAGAAACACAATGGAGGATTTGTAGAACATTTTGGCATTGACAAGATAGTGGCTTTGGTGAGTGAAAACTACTTTTGGCCTCAGATACATAAGGATGTTAGGAAATTTATGCAAAGTTGTAGATTTTGTCAAGTTGCAAAAGGGACTAGTCAGAATACTGGATTATATAAACCTTTGATAGTACCAGAGAGACCTTGGATTGACATAAGCATGGATTTTGTCATGGGATTGCCTAAAACATAGAGGGGACATGATTCAATATTTGTAGTGGTGGATAGATTTTCAAAGATGGCACATTTCATACCTTGTAAGAAGATAACTGATGTAGTGCATGTAGCAGACCTATTTTTCAAGGAAATTGTGAGATTGCATGGATTACCTAAGAGTATAATTTTAGATAGAGATACTAGATTTCTTGGATACTTTTGGAAGACACTTTGGAAGAAGATGAAGATAGATTTGAAGTTTAGTTCAACATTTCATCCATAGACTGATGGATAGACAGAGGTAGTGAATAGGAGTTTGGGAAACTTGTTGAGATGTTTGGTTGGACAGAAAGCTAGGAGTTGGGATTTGATCGTTTCACAAGAAGAGTTTGCATATAATAATTCAGTAAACAAGAGTATCGGAAGAACACCTTTTGAGGTTTTTATCAGAGCAAACCCTAGAGGAGTGGCAGAATTGAGAGTTATCAGCATGGAAGAAAAGAGAAGAGCAGAAGCAGAAGAATTTCTAGAACATATGAAGATAGTGCATGATCAAGTAAAGAAGCATTTAGAGAATATGAATAGTAAGTATAAGGAAAAGACAGATGAGAAAAGAAGACATAAGGAATTTGAAGTTGGAGATGAAGTCATAGTATATTTGAGAAAGGAAAGTTTTCTAGTTGGAACATATAACAAGTTGAAGATGAAGAAGTTTGGACCTTGTAAGATACTCAAGAAATTTGATTTAGGAAATACATATGAAGTGGAATTGACAGAGACATTGGGTATATCACCTATTTTCAACATTGCAGACTTATATCAGTATCATGAAGCAGAGTTCAGTGACAACATTGAAGAAGATTTGAAGAAGCAGTTATCACAACAAGCACCGGAGCAGATTGAAGACATTTTGGATAGTAGAGTTGGACGTAGCACCAGAGGAAGACAATACACATACTATCTTGTGTAGTGGAAAGGCAAATTGGAAAAAGATTCATCTTAGATTTGTCAGGCTAAGGTAGACCATATTGGTTTATCTTTAGCCCTAGCAAAGTGAGGGACTCACTTTTCAATAACACCAGATGTTTGCAGGAGCATCCCTGGTTCAAGAGCAATCTTGTGTCAACCAAAAATATTTGCATTTCAATTTGTTTGCAGTTCAATTTTGTTTTCTTTTTCTAGTTCAGTTCAGGCAGTTTAGTTAGTAGCAGTTTCTGTATATCTTGGTCTGCATTCTACAGCAATTGCATTTCAGACCTTGCGGAACTAGACTTAGCATCTAGATTCATTCATGCACATCATATTCAGAATTCAAAGTATTTGGATCACGTAATGGAAAATTATCGCTATTAGAAGATCAACTATTTTCTCAAAGTAGAGCATCTTGACAGTCTTAGACAATTAGCTAAAGGAGAAGACTTGCGGAGCATTTCTTGACCTATGGAGCCTAATGACATCATACAAGGATCCTTGGTTCATGGATGACCTTCGTTGAGATCCACACATCATTCCATTCATTTGTGAAGGAACTCTATGCATTTAGGTCTGACCTATCTATGTACACATGGTTCAGATCTTCATTGGTGTTTGTGATCTTCCTTAGCCGACGTGGAGGAATCTTATGTTCTGGAGATGATATATAATGATGTAATAGATGCCCAGGAAAGTAGTTAATGCTATAGAGATTTTTAATAGTTTAGATTTTGCGCGAAGGGACTTCAAAGCTATATCTTGTACATATTCTGATATTTTATCATCAGGCATATGAGCTGAATTGTAACCCCGCATGTTTCCGGTCCATTTGTATTTGAATTATTTGATATATTGAATGACTAAATCTGCATTTGTTTCATATTTTTGAGTTGTTTCTGTTGTGTTTCCTCTTTTTGCATAGTCTGGGCAGTTTATTCTGTGAACCCTCCTACCGTGACTACACCAAATGGTGTAGCAAAATCATATTGAGGTGGGATTTATGGTTGCAAGTTAATTAATTGGGATAATATATAGTAGGAGGGCACATTTATTAATACCCAAGAAGTATAAAGCTAATTTTGAGGCATTAATCATCATTTGGCATTCTCCTTTTGTAGGAAAGATGAGTTTTGATTTTAAAATAATCTATTTTTAGCTTTGATGGGAAAATGGTGTTTGTATGCATTTTAATGCTTACTAGCAACATATACATGATGATATACATGATGTAATAGTTTTGGATATGACAAAATATTTGAGAGAATATGGATAGTATGACATGGATTATTGCTTTCTTTACATTTGTTATATGCTCAAATGTCTATACACCTAGATTTGATTTTATGAAGGTGTGTAAATTTCTTGAATATTGAATATAAGAGTGGGTAAATAGAATAGGTAGAAAATAACGTAGATTTAATTGAAACAAAAAATTCCCTATGTCCCTTTGTTGTAAGGGCTATATGCAATTAAGGGCTATATGCGATTTGAGTGCATTGTGAAGCGTGTTGGTTAGGTGTGAAAAGAAGACTTTTATTTTAAACAAAGGTTAAGTATACATCCATACTATATTGATGAAAAAGTTCAGATATATCCATGGAATAAATGTGTAGCAGAAAACAAAACATATTAAAAAAAACAAACAAAGAGCACACTGGTATTAGCCCTCGTGATTCAAATCATCGAGGTGCTCGGTGCATGGCGTAGTCGTATTAGAGGTGTTCACTGAGGGCACAAAAGAATCTGAGGGAAAATAGCTTTGAAGATCTCCTTGACATTGTAGATAAACTCAGAGAAAGTTGGAAATGATGCACGTTTAGGGCATCGTTTAAAATATTCATATAGCTGCACCTCAACCCCTTCTGCATTGCATTGTAAGTACATTTCACTACCTGTGAAGTGCGAAGCATCTCAATAGAAAAGAGACCTCCCACCATTGCCTCACCAGGCATAAGGTCGTATCCCTCGAGTTCCATCTTCTAATGGTCTACATTGAAGATATAGTCATGAATGAGTCCAAATGCGATAGCTTGCATGTACTCTATGTCTTAAACAATGTGCATGATGTTGGATAGTTGAGTGGATGCAACTTTCGACCACCTGATCACACTATCTGTTACACCCAGCATTTGCTATCTGTTACCTGAAAAATGGACAAGGGGCAATCGATGTCAAAAACCTTATGGAGCTGAATGGCATTGAGTTTTCCCCTAATCTCAAGTTCCCAGTTCATTGCCTGCAGGCACAGTCGCAGGTTCATGCAGTTGTAATCCATAGCTTATGGCACCGAATAACCTACAAGAAGAGTAGAATAAAATAGACGTCAAGGCAGGAATGATACAGGAATTATAGGATTACTAATAAAGGGCAGAGGCAATGACAAGAAGAAGAGTAAATTTCTATATGTTGATGAGACCAAAAGTTTGGTTGTTGGAAAACTGTTGACATTCGATATGACATTGCATGAGCAGATGTGGAAAGCTCACGGTTGGCCATTAGAGCAGACGTTAACATAAAAAATTATGTTGCTGCACACCTAAAGGGAGGGATTTAAACCACTCTTTCACTATTAATAATGTTTTGAAGATCTAAGGGGCATGTGTTTGGACCTAGATCGAAGACTTTGAGGCACTGATCTTGGTCTATGCCCAAGTTGGATAACCAATCGGCCGTCCCATTTACTTCCCTATAGTAGTGGGATATTTTTATATTCTCTGAACTGATCTAATTTCTTTCATGATGGCAGCATAAGATAATTCAGTCACAATCTTATAGCTTAATTTGATTTCAAGGCATTGATTATAATAATCGAGTCTCCTTCCATCCATAAGTGTTTGATTATCAAATCAATAGCCATTTCTAATCCATTTAGGAGGGCAGAGGCTTCAACCTCATTCTTTGACCCCTTAGGAAGTATGATTAATTTGGTAGCTATTATATTATCTGAACAGTCCCAGATGATGCAACCTACCCTAGAAAGGCCAGGGTTCCCCCTCGAGGCATCATCAAAATTGAGCTTGAGAAAAGGTTTGTCAAGAGGAGTCAATTTGACGAGGTTACGATTTACTTTATTTTTGCTTACGAAGGATTGAGCCATGTTTGGGTGGGGGACGAAGAAGATGCCATCTGCTAAGTATCGAATTGTCCCAATTTTTGAATTGACTGTTTGATTTGGTATTTTTCATCACAAATTCCATCATGACTTCCAAAATAGTTCCTTCGATTCTCAATAAAACATGTTCAATTGTTGAAGATTGCTTTTTAAAAATTTGGGAATTTTTCTCTTTCCCAATATACCATATAATTAGGGATGGGCTGACCTCTCATATGTACGTAAATGTTGAATCCCTATACATTATCGGCCAGCTAATAAAGTGATTGAGAAGAGAGTTAGGGAGAGGAGCTTTCCAATTAAGTTTGTTGCAAAGCTAGTTCCAGCACATCGAGAAGAGAGTTAGGGAGAGGAGCTTTCCAATTAAGTTTGTTGCAAAGCTAGTTCAAGCACATCTAGCTAAACTGGCAGTTAAGGAGAAGGTGGTTTCCATCTTCTTCTTCTCCGCATAAGATACAAGTAAAGGAAGGAGATATACCCATCTTATTCAGTCTTTTTCTAGCTACAATCTTATTGTGTAGTGCTAACCAAGAGAAAGCTCTAGCTTTGGGTAGGCATGAAGGCATGATTTTTTTAAACTAAGCAAGCATAATTTTGATCGCTTACACCTAGAAAATAGGGAAATTTTGAATGAAATTTTATCTTTGGGAAAAATTATATGTATTCTAAATATCTTAGAATATTTTTTAATGCAACATGTCTTGTTGAGTGTCTCAATTTATACCAATGTTCATGTTTGGGATCTTGACGAGTTTCTTTCATTTGAATTTTCTAAATGATATGATGTGATTGCTAGTTTATATATAACAAATTTTAAAATCTCTCAGAACCTTTTCAAAGAGACAATTTGCATCACACTATATGTAGTATTGTTGTCTAGGCTTGAAATATTAAAATAGATTCTTCAACTACATCTTATCTAAAGTGGTAAATAGTTCCTCAAGATGTACTTACAACATAGCTCTTGTGTATGTGTGCAAAGTTTGACTACAACGCTCTTAAGTTCTTAGAACTAAACATGCTATTTATTATTGCATGTATTTTCCCATTTCAAATTAGACATTGTAACCTACGTTGGATTAAGGCACAAATCACTAATATGTTTATTACATTTTCACCATAACATGAAGCATAAAACAAAGTTAAATCAATTTTAGGGTAGTAGCATGGAAACACTACTCTAATCATCTTTACAAATCCTAGTTTCTTCAAAATATTAAACAACCTAAAATCCTAAAAAGTTAAAAGTAGACCTATGTTTTATATTGTTGTCTCTTATTTTGATTTCCATACATGAAGTAATATGCTAGAATGAAAAATCATTCTGGGTATGATTAATTTATCAATGAGTTACTTGTATGATAGCCCTATCATGTTTGAACGAGGGTCAAAAGTTTGATTTACCAATCCTGTATGATACAAACTAGTGTCACCTATCTAGGAGATTTATCTACATAAGGTAAACTTAGCCTTAAAAATTATTTTTTTATTTTTATAATATCCATTTAACTTTCCCACAAGAACCTTGGGGATTGCCCTCGCAGACTCAATATAGTCTAAAGTGAAGAAGGCTAACCCTACCTTAAGCATTCATCCCTTTACCATCCTTTTTTTATCATAAGCATTTCTCATCTATCCTAACTAGACATCCCTAGTCTTAGGAGCTATGTTTGAGCTTTAGAATGCAAGATTTATTGTGAAGACAGCCAACACTACATTCTATATGGTGCACTCCATATGTCTTATCATTCACATGTGTAAATATGTTGTACAATTCATACATAGTTCACTATGGTGTGTTGTGTCACAACCCTTGGCAATGTATAAACGGTAAATGATCCAAAGAGATGAGAAAGAGTTGTACATTATCTTAGAAGGTATAGACCACCATTCTAAATTCTTTGTGTGTTTTTTTAAAGCAAGGAGCTAGGCATTATGGCATGACATGATTCTTGCAATAATGTGTGCCACATATGTTAGGGAGTTGTGTGCATTGGCACAACATGACCCTTAGCACTACATGCATGGCACATGGTGCAAAGTGCTATGTGCAATATTTTCTATTGTTGTGAAACATATTTAGAATAGTGCATATGCTTGTATGGTAACACATAAATCATTCAAAAATATTGAAAGGTAGGACATATGAATTTTACTAAAATATACAAATGCAATCATATGTGCAAACTATTGGGAATAGGCGTTTATTTATCCTTACAACTCCTCATGAACTTTAGATATAGCTATATGTTCATAGAATATACTTCATCTACACATCTACAAGGATCATGGAGTGCATAAAGCAGGACATCAATGTTAGGATAGGAGGCATATGTGTTGTGTAAATGATTCTTCTAGTTAGCTAACAATATTGTTTGTAAGGGGTATTGAATACTAAGTTACATTGGAAAACTCATCCTTGGGAGTTGTTTTAAGAATTTGCTATGTGAGTGTAAAAGTTAAGTAGTTCTTGATGAGTGTTTCTTGGGAGCTAATTGTGACACTTAGATCATAGTGGTCATATATGCTTTGTAGAGGGAGAAGCACTAGAAGGAAGAAGTATGACAAATATATGGTCAAATGGAAAGGAAGGTCTATAAACGATTCCACATGTTTATCTTCAGCTAAGGAGAACCATTTTGGTTTTGACAAATATATGGTCAAATGGAAAGGAAGGTCTATAGAAGATTCCACATGTTTATCTTCAGCTAAGGAGAACCATTTTGGTTTTCCTTTAGGTATCTAAAATCAAGGGTCTAACTTTTTAGTTAGCTAAGGTGTCTAATGCAAGAATCCTTAGCCAAAAGAAATCCTGTATCAGCAAAAAATATATATTTTTAACATTTCTTTGTTTTGTAGGTATTTCCATTCTTTTTCATTTATTTGCCAATAATATATCATAGGTTTTCAGCACAATATCTCATTGCATTATTTTTCTTTCAAGTGTGCTTTATTTCTATCACCAAGGCATATCTAGCATTAAGCAAGTATGTGGTGAGGAGTTTATAATATCTTTAGTTTTGGTTTCAAATATAAGATCTAAAACACATTCTACATGTTGCATCCAAGATTCAAGAATAGTTGATCATCAAATATATGTTTTTCTTCAAGACTTGAATTTGACTAAGTAACCTATAACAAAACCTTTTTCAAACATGTGACAATCTTTAAATCTTACACCAATTCATAAGGTTACTAATTTGATTTAGGATCCTAAGAGCAGTCATGTATGCAACCACATTACATTTGGAGGCTCTTATCTTGATATGCATCATTGAAGATGAATCTACACATTAATATTGGACTACATGCTATAAAAATAAATGCACCTAGTTCCAAGGTCAACTAATGATCAAATCATTTAACGATAGGACCATTGATCTTTATTGCATTCACTTCTATTAGTGTAATATATTTCCATGAGGTACATTGTTAGGAAAAAGGGTATGTTGTACACCTTACATATAAATGAAATATTTTAACTAGTATACCTATATTTAAAAAATATATCTAAAGTATGCTGAGAAATATCCTTCTCGAGGTGCCTATTTTTTAATCAATTTACCTCACATAGGTGGAATAGGTGCCTCTAGAAGGATACCTCTCGATGTACTTTAGATATATTTTTTAAATATAGGTATACTAGTTATATCTTTTCTTTTAGAATTTTGTACTTTGTTGAGATCTATCCTTTACCCACCCTAGCCACCCTAGCCAATCCCACTAGGTCTTCATTTTCATATATAATATACCACTAATTCTAATCCTAATACTTTGGTATGTAGCTTGTTAAACACATTTTCATTAAAGTTCAATGAGTCACATCCAAGAAAATTAACCATAGGTACTCTTCCTAGGAATAAGGTTGTCTCATATATGGTCTTATCGGCAAATCATGAATTTTTCCTTTATCGGCAAATCATGAATTTTCCAAACTTTTGAATAGTTTGGCCTTTAGTCGATTACCCAACTAAACTCTTTGTTCACTTTTGTTGTTTACCTTTATCAAATTTCATCCTTTCTGTTTACCTTATCGGCAAACCTGATCTTTTGCAAACTTTCCATCTTCCACTATTTTTCCTCTCTGTCAGCAAATTTTACCTTTCTGAACTTGGCCAACCATCCATCATTTCTCTGGCTTTGGCCATTTTTTCCTTTTATCCACAAAAATCCATTTTTTCCAAACTCTCTAGCTCCTTCTCCATTTCCTTCTTTATCAACAAACTTTGCCTTTGCCGAACCATGCAGCCATTCTATCTTTTTTACTCTTGGCCCCATCGGTCATTTTTCCCTTATCAGGAAACTATGAGAAAACCAAACTTTTCTCTAGTTCAGGTTTTCCCCAGTTTCCTGACAACAACCCTTGCCTTAGCTTCAATCTTTTCATTATTTGCCTTATTGGCAAATATGGCCTTATTCGAATCATGCCCCTTTCTTCCTTTATTGCCTTTGTCTGAAAAATTGAACTTTTCTGAACTTGTCCCTTTCTCTGCCTTGTTCCTATGTTTTCCATTGGTGAATCTGTCGTCAGGCGAACCCCTAGTCAACGAACTTGGAGGTTTTCAAACCTTCAACTTCACCAACATAGGATCACCTCTCATTATATTTTTTCCTTAGAAACATTTTATCACTCATTGCAGATGTGTCCTTTTCATTATGTGGACAAAGTATGCTATCAATAAACTTTCAAGTTTGCAAACTCAAAAATTCACCGACAAGGCCTTTAAGAACATCTTTTTTGCTGTCAAAGAACCTCCACTTTTCATAATAGTTGTTGGTGAAGCTTATTGTCAATGAACTGACAAAACTACAAACTTGTGAACAAGTTTGCAAGTTAGGAATTTTGATGATTTACTGACAATTAGGCAAAATGAAGAAATTTTCTAAGGGAAAGAAAGACAAAGAAACACAAGGAACAAAAGGGAAACTTAGAAAATTTTAGAGAAGAACCCATGTAAAATATCTCAAATAGGGTATAATTGATGAGTTTTGAACTTAAAGGCAAACTTGGGAAATTAATGGAAATTTCTAGGTTTTTTAGGGCAAAATAATACATTTTTGGAACTGGTAATTTTGGGTTCCAACACTAGCTCATGTTGGGGATGTGTGACAAGAAATGACATAGCAAGGACCACAAAATATCTTCAGGAAGACCAAAACATAAAACACATGAAAGGACACATAAAAAACATATTTATAGAACAACATATAGTCAAAAAGACTGTATCAAAATTTTAGGACATTGCAGGCCACCCTTGCAGAAAACTGAATGAAGCTACTTGCCTCTGTCAAAGAAAAGCCTATTAAAGGAGCTGATCACCCTTAATCCTTTGCTACACTGATCACCCAACATCAACAATAAAAATATTTTGCATGCATGCACATACAAAATATAGACATTCATATTATCATGCTGAAGATGGAAAATGTTTTTACGAGGGAAAGGTAGCCATAGATAATATGACTCATCATCATGCTGACCCAAATAGAGATACATACCTTCAAGTTTGATGTTAGCATGATACATTTCTTGGTTTGCATAAATATCAGCATGAAGAAAAATATCAAGCTGAAATGTTTCTAGCCCAAGTGTGGTCTTATGTTGGGCTATGTCATATGATTGTTCTAATTCTTGTGGCCTAGCTACACTATAGATGCTAATGTATTCCTCCATGACTAAATCAAAGGCATGATTTAGATTTAAATCCATATCATCAACATGTAAATCATAAATTTGAGGCACCTCATATGAAGACTCACAATCTTCAAGTTGCCTTCATGTTTCGAATTCCTTGACACACACTGTTGTATAAAAACTGCTACTAAGAAAATCACTAATGATTTTTTCCTCTTCACCCTGCAGATTAGAAACTTGACCCACACTAGAAAATCTAACCCTGATGTTAATAGCCCTAGCCAATGAGCTCAAAAATGTGCTCTCAACATGATCCACATCAATAAGAGATAACTACCCCAAACAAAGCTCTAGAAAATCAATTGTGATAGAGTCTTCATAATGGGAAACAATTATCTTAGAATCACTTGTAGTTGTAGCAATGCCTTCATGATGTCCAACCGAAACATAATTCACATCATCCTCATGCATACAAGTGCCAATGACTTCAATTTCATCATCAGGGACAAATAAAGGTAAAACATCAAACATGAGACAAGCACATTCTTCACCCTTAACAACATTTTGTATTGCCTCTCTATCCACTTGTTGTCCATAAGTAGCCATGTCATATTGCATAAAACTCTCATCCTCCAAAAATGACAGCTCAAATTAATTGATCCCAAAGCCATCTTCAAAAAGAGGATTATCCATGCACTAATGAAAATCATAAACTATGTTATCTAATAGACTTGTATGTTCTTCATAAAGGGTATTATCCCTTATGCTCATCTCTATATCATTATTTGCTTCATCAATATATGTATGCTCTATATAATCAACTACACGAGCTGAATCACTAAAATTTTCACTTGCATACATACCTTCCAGGTGGTCTGCAATACTACAATTGGCAGTAGGGTCATAACTTTCTTCACCAGATTTGAAATCATCATTCATTTATTCATTTTCATCCTCCTCTAATAACTGATCGAATCGAAGGTAGGTGTAGTCACTATTGTTTTCATCTAAATCACTATCATATACTGCACCAACACCTTCCTCTACCCTTATGCACACACAATCATCACTTGACATTGTGCCTAGACCATATGAAACATCCACATCCCCAGTGTCTACAACAACCTGTTCATTATCACCTACCTCTGCATTTGAGGATATAGATTTTGTAATCATATCCTGCTTACCTTTGTCAACATAATCAATGAACAAGTATGTCTGTTGCATAGCCACTAAATTGAATTCTTCCCGTATAGAAACTGGGCTTAAGGTAGCATCATAAGCCTTCAAATACATGTCGATACAAATAGGAAAATTAGGTCAGAAATTTTCTGAGATGTGAGATAGGGCCACTGCAAATCTATGGCTGAGCTCCATGCTAGACTCTCTTTCTTGCCTTTAGATATTTTCTAGTTCTTGGACAAGAAAAATAGGGTCTGGACTATTTGCATAGTCCTCCAATGCAGCCACCAATTTCTCCCAAGAAACAAAATGTTGGTTAGGGAACTAACTAGCCACTTCCATTCTACTCCACATAGAGATCTTACAAAAAATCTCATCCACATATCCTCATCTTCAAAATGGAACTTGTCCATGAAATCTGAAAATGCATCAATGTGCACCTTCCCATCATAAATCTCACACTTATCAAATAAAGGCATCTGATAATAAATCTTCTTGGGCATGGATTTCTACTCATAACTAACCCATGAGAGATCCAGATATTTATATGTATTTTCATTTGCAATAGGAGGAGGCTGAGGAAAAGAGCAACTAGGAACAACCAGAGGTGAATTGGACTGATGTAGCCTGATTTGGCTTTCTAATTCTCTTTCTTACTACAACAAAGACTCTAACAATTGCTTTTCTTTTTCAATTTCATACTACAACCTAGATGACTC
Source organism: Cunninghamia lanceolata (assembly GCA_027924645.1). NCBI lineage: Eukaryota > Viridiplantae > Streptophyta > Pinopsida > Cupressales > Cupressaceae > Cunninghamia > Cunninghamia lanceolata. Next base: position 5,027,685 of record BSBN01000892.1, read on the forward strand.
ATTTCTATTAGACAAGGGCTCAAAAAAGTCTGGGTTTATAAAATAAGTAAGGATATGATCAAAAAATGTAATAGCTAGATGGTCAAAGGCCATATAATTCCTAGGGTCTACAACATAAGAAGATGCACAGGAAGAATCCTCCCTAGGGTATCCATATCCATACCAGTTGGCCATGACCAACTACAAACCACATGTGCAGGACAAAGGAAAGAAAACAACATGTTCCTTTACTGAGAAAGAAACCATGGTCAAGGAAGAAAGAAAAACATGTACCTTAACTAGTTGTCATCTCCTTGAAACATGCACACAACAAAAAAACTTTATTTCTTTTGACAGCAGAGTTGCCACCTCATTGAGTGGTGAAATCTCTTGAAGCATGACTGATCTTCAAGGTTTCAAAACTGATTTTGGGTTGCTCACACTAGCAGAGTGATGAAATCTTTATAACCTAGAAATACATCGGTACCAATCTATTGGCATAAGTTGACGAGCTTCCAACTTACACAGACAACAAACTACACTTGGCAAAAACTACAAATCTTCTTCCATGATTGTGTTGCAATGGCCTTCACATATGAGGCAAAGTATTACATCCCTGGGAATGGCACCAAAATATTGGTTTCCAAAATAGCTGTAACCCAAAACTCTAAAACATTCATAAGTCATCCAAGCTAGGGATTGTTGTCAAGGTGATAGGATGATGTTTATCAACAAGTTGAGGGGGATTTTGGCCAACTACAATAGTGGGTAGACTCCTCTGCACTTTGATCTCATCTTAAACTCTAGGGGGATATTCCAAGGGGCATACCTAAGTAGTTATTAACATCAAAACAAGATGAACAACTAAAATAACTCGACAAACAAACCCAACTCATCATCTTGACCCCAAAGCTGTCACTAAGTTAAGAATGACTAGCTATCACATAACCCCTATATAGCTGATTCAACTGTGCGAATGTACATGCATAGGAAAGATGGTTTTTTCCTTGAACCACAAGTGAATGATTTTTTTGATTTAAAAGAGTGATTTCTCCCTCTCCAATATGGACCAGTGCCTTTTCCATTAGGTAATAGAATCGTAGAATGAAAGGAAGAAAGGAAACACACAATAAAGGATTGTTATAAATGAGATCGTACCCTCTTGTTGAATGTGACTCAACAAAACCCCATGATACAATGGGAATAGCTTCTATGTGTGGGACCTTGCAAAACTTGAAGCTAAACCTCCAGATGAAGGGTTGGTTCCCTCGATTTCATCACCTAAACTAGACTACCTACTGTTGTTCTCATAGGAAAAGGGCAAAAAAATGACACAATAAAATCTACTATAAATGGAGGTGATTCACCAATAGTCTAAGACTTAAACATGTTGTTGTTCTAACCCACAATTTGTCTCAATAAAGAATTTCTCTTATGGACAACTCGATTTTTTTGACAAGTTTATACCTCAGTATTTCATAGGAAAGTTTAAATTTACAGTTATTGCAGGAAAATCTGATTTTTTCACAACTAGAGACTATTAATATCACTAACACAACCTATGACTAGTATAAATCATGTGCATTTCTATATGAATGTGTCTAAGAATGAGACATAATTCAAGGATATGCATAAATTATCACAAGATTTGCATCAATCATTCAAAATCAACACTCAACACACATATATGAGAAGGCAAAATGACTAATTTTATTGATAAAAGGGATCCTTACAGCTGAATAAATCTGAAAATGACTTGTATTTCCATGAAAGTGCTTACAAAAATGTTGTCATATAGCTGAATGTCTATTTTTTTGAGTTACAGTCTACTGTTTTAGGCTTCTAGAGCTCAAAAACATGAAAAAAAACTACTTCAAAACTAAGCCTAGGGGTCCTATATCTCATCGCGAGCATGTGAGAGCACATAGGGACTAGCTTTGACCAAGTTACAAAACCTTAAAAATATCTAACTTACTTTAGACGCCCAAGAAGACTCCTAGTTTGATTAGGTCTTCAAAAAGTAGTTGGTTGACTTCTTCAGCTCCTAAGAATGTGCTCCAGCTGTTGGTGAAGGCCCTATATCCTTGGAGAGTGTTGGAAATCCTCCTAGATGCCCTCAAACTGATGACAAAAAGCTCCATCTGCTTGTAGTGCTATCATGAATGCTCATACTGGTTATAACTCCCTCAAACCCACCTTGCATGATGATAGGGCGTATGGAAGGAGCAATGATGCTTTTGGAGTCCTTAAACTGCCAAAAACTGCTCATTTGTGGCCCTAAAACACTTGTCACTTGACCCACTACCCTTGTTGGGTCTTCTTCAGGGTGAATACTGTCTTCTTTTGCCCTCAAACTGAGTTTTTAGCCTCTAAGAAGTGATTGGAAACTTCCATCTCTACATTTCCTCCTTCTTGACTGATGGGCATTGTTGGCTGATTCACTGTTTTAGTCTGTCTTCATTATATTCAATAGGTATCTTTACTTAACAAGTCTCATTATCTTCAATCTGATTTCTTTGCATCTCTGCTGTCTTCTTTTCATCGTTGACTGTTTAGAACTGTTCAACATGCTTTCTCTGTCATGTATTATGTCACATGACAGTCATTATGATCTGCAAAGCCTCCATTCTGTTATAGATAAAAGACAATCTTTTCCAAGTCACATGAATGCCATATGAGTGATGTTCATCATGGAGATTGACAAAGCTTCTATCTTTGAATGATACTTCCATGTAACCTTGCATCGTTTACTTATTCACTCCAAGACTGCTCTTCAATTGTTTTTAAAACCCTCTTAAAACTCCTGTTCAGATCTCTGTGACATGAAAAGACCTCTGTTAGGGCTTTGTAAGCCCTCAAACACTTCTAGCAGACCTTGTGCAATTACTCAACCACCTGTTAACACTCTTAAACTAGTATGTTCATGAGAGATCCTGACTATAGGAGACAACCTTAGCAGCATTTTAGTGCCCTTCTTAGAAATTTCGATGATGAGCTTCCACCGTCAATAGCTACAGTCTATAGGTGCCCACTCTTTGTTCTTTGCATGCTCAAAGTCTTCATTGACTCAATGGTATACTTGTGATCTCTGTCTACTCATTACAATCTTTATACCATCATTCATATTCTAGTGACCTACCCCTGTCATCAGAACATTTTTTTCTTATCTCTTTAAAACCATTTGCAAACTTCTACAATTGGACAGTCATCTTTTATCTTTATGCCGATCCTTGTTTTTCTTGCCTCTGTCTGCTTTTATGGTCTTCTAGACCCTTGAACATCACTGCCATTAACAGACCTTTAAGAGTAACATAGACCTTTACAATAGTTCCATGGACCTTCAAACAACATTGATCCTAATTAACACCTTCATGAATGACACTTCACTCTATTTTAGTGATCTTTCATATGTTTGCTATAGTCCCATTCATTAGTGTAAGTCGATTAAATAGGACCATATAAGGGCTTGCAAGTCTGCTCCTAAGATCATTTAGGGCTTCTAAACTTAAGGACTATTACACGGTTTGACATCACCGTATAAGATTTATAGAGAACTTGATGTGAGCTCCTACTCATAGATCTCCTTAACTGTTAAACAAACCTTAAAACAAAACTCATAAACATACCCTATAAACCTTCAGACTTTTAGGACTTTCATGAACCCTACAGACTTTGAAACAACACCAACTAACCTATTACATTATCATGCCAATTTTTGTCATAGAGGACTTTGCTTTCTATCTGCAACTATAGTTCTCTATTAGATGTTAACTTGACTTGCATCTCATCATTGATTCCTTCCTCATAGGCGACTGCTGCTCTTCTTTGTGATAGTCATTCTTTGATCTCCATTTGACTGCTCTACTGTCCTAAGGACTGCTAGCTGCATGTATGTTATCATTGCTAATGACTATCATTCTTACGACAGTTCTTCTCCCTCTGACTGTTTCATAGTGACTACATTCTTGAAGAAACTCAAGGATAGGTAATGACTTTAACAGATGTTGGAAATCTGTAATGTGATGGTGCAGGAGATTACTATTGCTGACTATTATTATTCCTTATGGTTGTTCCTTCAACATGACTGCACCTCCAACATGTTTTGACAGTACCTTACAGGGGTGTTTAACATTGTTAGTGGATCTTAATACATGGACTGATCTCTGTCCCCTTTTGGTTGTTCCTTTTCACTATTTTTACAGTCATTATTAGCTTGTTTCCATCATTGTGTAATAGTCAATGTTGACTGCTCCTTGTCATTGTTTTGTGATTGTTCTTTGCACCTTGTTTGAACATCTCTATACTATGCTGACCCCCTTCACTATGATCTGTATAATCAACAGCTTATGCATGGTTGTATCTATTGTCCCTTTCAAATCTACAATTCCCTTGACAGATCAAAAAATATTTAACTTCCCTGAAGCATGATTTGAACCATTGTTGCATTTATCTTGGAGAAGCCAACTACTGTCACAGTCTTAGAACTGCTGTCACAGTCTTTCATATTGTTAACTGCTATTCCATTTGGTGAAAACCCTTTTGACTGGGTTGTCTATTGACTATTGTTACTTGACAGAGTATACCAGGGGTAGATGTATCTAAGAATTCCATAACAACCTAGTAATGCCTAATAGCCCTTACAACCTATCATGCATTGTCTCTTATGAAGTCTTCTAGTATTATGTACACCCTCATCAAGATCTTCAACCATAGAGGTCTTTGCATACCTCTAGATCTCTAATACAAATCCTATCACTGTCAAACAGCCCCATTTATACCCTCATGACTGCATTCTTTGTCTGTGCTGACTGTTTTCATATGACTATCTCTTCTCTTTTGAAAGAGACTCCCATTGATCATCCACTATTGTCTATGAATGCTTGTAGTTCTCCCACAAATGTCTCTATCCATACACTCAATCTTGTTCAAAACTCTTTGTATTGCATTGAAGGCTCCAAAGAAGCATGCTTTCCCCTATTTAAAACTCAGTCACCTCCATGGGGCTTTCCTCACGCTGTCAGTGAACTCTTAATACATATTTAAAAATCAAGAATGTCAAACCATGTGCCAGATCCTGCATGGAGGAAAATACTAACTTGTATGAACTATATGAACCCTTACACACCTTGCCAAGATTGAGAGAACCAAAATTATAACAACAAATTCAAAAGAGAATTATCACACTACAAGGAAAACAACCAAAATTATAACAATAAGTCGTACCACTCTAATTCTTTTAAATAGGAGTCCCAAAGTAACACATATATGGCTAAGAAATAGAAGTTGCTAGATTATGGACATGAATGCCCACAAAAACCATATGCAATGCTAAGCTAGTGAAGACAATGATCTAAACTTTCAAGTTTGATCAACTCAGGGAGAGATGGGAATACCATTCTTGTCAACATATCAAAGCTACAAATGCTGTCATTTGAGTCAACTGCTAGGTTGGCAAGAAAGTCACCTGCCTTTGTTCCCTCTCAATAACAGTGGGAGATTGAAATAAAGTTATCCCCTCACAATTTTTTAGTTTCTTAAGTTTGAAAAACTATTCATCTTCCTATATTATAGAATCAAGTTTTCAATGATAGCAGAATAATATTTAAACATTATATTATCATAATATAATAAATTTAGTAATGAGATTACTTAAAGTTTTTTAAAGGAAAATATTTACTCAATTATAACATCATATTATTTATTTATGAAGAATTTTTCAATAAATAAATATCTTCTATTCTTTTTATAAAAAGAGTATATTACTAGTTTTTCAATAAATAAATATCGTATATTCTTTTCATAAAAAGAGTATATTACTTGTACAACTATGAAGAAAAATTTCAAATAAAATTTACAATGTTTATCACTAAAATTTAATTTAATAATAAAAATATTGAAAGACCATTTTTCTAAAATAAAATGGATTGATCTATTTTAATGTATGGTAACTTGCCTTAGCTATCAACACTATGAAGGCACTCTTCTAAAACTAATTATTACTAATATTTAATAAGACACAAAATTATTAATTTGAAATTAATAATTAATTTCATTATGGATATGTTTAAATGATGGATAGAGTTGTCTAATAACCTAAAGTTGGTTGTATATTCATTTTCTAAAATTTGTGCACAAAAAATCACAAAATTAATGGCATCTACATCAAACAATATGTTGGTGAAAATTCATAGTAAATATATTATTAATAAACTATAGACATTAAATTCTAGTCTACTTAGTAAAAATGTAGCATAGAAGAATATTTTATTACACTTGAATCCATTAAAACTAGGGAAATATTTCTTATGCCTTGAGAGCATATTACCATGCTTGTCCTATAGTTTTGAGATTGAGTAAATTCATCTCATCTTGGATGTTGAGCCAGGAAAACAACCAAAATTATATCTCATCACATGTTCTTTGTCAACATAAATTTGACTTGGTTTAATTATAACTTAGTAAAATTCCTTAGTATAATAATGTATATTAAATTCCTTTTGTGTTTGATTATTGCCCCTCTTCAATAGATTTGGCTAGTAATTGCCATATACAAATTTACCTCTTAATTTTGTAATGATGTAGTCCTAGCAAGTGATCCCTTTCTCATGCCTATTTATCTTTATCTATGATTCTCTCCACCACTATATGGCATGACCCTTTGGCTTCGTCTATACCAACTTTACTCTTAGGGGATTGAAGATATATACATACTTTAAGTACTCTCCTATCTTTGTTAGCCAATCAATCAACTCTTTATTAGTTTAGGGTTCTAGAGAAGTTCAAGATCTCTATTCATGTTCCCTTACAAATCTTTGAAATATAACTTAACATTCTTTCCTCACCAATATCGATATGCAATCCATCAAATTATATTCATGCTTTGTCTTCTCCTCTTTATTCATCTTCCATGTTAATGGGGCACTCTATGTTGACAAGAAAAATGTGCTAGTCATGCTCAACTACATCCAATCTTAGTTGCATTACTCTTACCCTTTTTGTGACTTCAAATAACCTTTACAACACATCATCAACTCTGAATATACCTTAAGTAACAATTCTTTTAATTGGCATGTTGACAGTGGGTCAGACATACCTACTATTGTAACAATATATTACAAATTTATGTAAGTTAATAAAATGCAAAAGGAAACTAACTAAGAAATCAACCTTACAAAAATCTTTCTTGTCCTCATATGATATGGTGTAGTGTCAAGGTCAAAGAACTCTTTAAAGGGATATAAAACCAAGTAACAAACAAGAAACACAAAAATATGTAGAAACAAAACATAAGTTAGATGAGAATACTTCAATTTAATTACATAAAAGATGACATCTAGTAATTTAGAGATTACAAATAGTTCTATGAAAGTGACAAACCCAATCTTTTGTGCAATATCTCATAAAACTATTCCTTCAAATTGAAACTATTATGGTGTTTTCCCAATTGCCATGGAAATTACATAACCACGTATAATAAAACTAATGATTGTACATTGAAGGATGAAATATCCAAAACTTATTTCTTTTGATACTTACACCCTATATTATAGGTTTTAGGAATTGTGTTATAATCTAGCTAAAAAATTGCCTGATTCTTTATAAGTCAATAATAGTCATGCAAGTTTTTGAATAACTAATGTATTTATTTCCATGTAGTCTATGGAGAGAGTCATTCTATAATAGTGGTAAGACATAAAGCATCATGTAATGACCATGTACATAAAAAAGTAAAACACAACTAACATATATATAAAAAACTAAAATTATAAAATAACTATTAAGTAAATAAAATAGAATAACTCTCAACTAAATAAAATAACTCTTAAGATAATAAAATTGCTCTTCAAATCCCCCTATTAATGGGGTTGGTAGAGTTAACTCTCTAATAATTAAAAAATTTCTACATTGGACTTCCCCTTCTCATGGATAGTCAAAGTTGAACTTTGACGAAGCTTCAAGAGGAAATTTGGGTGCTTCAAGAGAAGGGTGCATCATAAGAGAATAGAAAGGAAAAATGATTGGATTTTCATCAAATAAACTTAATGAGGGGACCAAAATAAGGTAGAAGCCCAAACTATCTTCCTTCATTTACAAATATCTAGCATTTATAGATGTAATAAAGTCAAATTCTAGGTGATTCAATAGTAATTTTTAATGGAGTTTAGAGGAAAAAGTTGCCAAATGGGAAAATGAACAATGTCCTTCAAAATGATTAGCATCTATTGGATTCATTGGAGAATTACACCATCAAACATGTTTACAAATAAATTAATAGGGAAGGTGAAATTCTTGTGAACTCTACAATAGACATGAATGAGGGTTTCATTATAGACTCCAATACCAATCCTTGGCCAAACATAAAACACAAATTGAATAAGCTTGTCAAGGAATGTGAGAGCTAACAACCTAGGTAAAATTCGGATGATTGATCATTAATGGGGGATAATCATTACTAATTAAGCCATAAAGATCTTAGAGTTGGAGACATAACATGTCATAAAATGAGATAATTTTCCTATGCCAAATCTAGATCATGGTTGAATCCATCCTAGGATGAAAAGAATTATGATGGATGGAGGTGAGTTAATCCTTAAATTGAGAATTTTGTTCATTGAAGAACTCAAACCCTTAGCTTTTGCAAATAGAGTCATAGATACACCTATGAAACTTGTTTGTAGCCAGTGATAGATGGAATTTTTAGGTGGTATTACTGAGAAGAAGCTACAAAGGGTGTCTAAAGTGTGAAGTAATTTTTTGTTATGTGCTATCTAGTGGGCATTGGGAGAGGAATTTATGGCTTCAGACCACTACTACTAGGTTAATTCAAACATTTCCTCAATGTTAGTGGGGGTGTTGTTGGACCTCGGTGAGGCAAATGAGCTGATACAAAAATGGTTGGCATCATTATCAAAATAAAATTTCTTGGAGGCTTGGATGATGCCATCTTGGTGGTTATCTATGATTCCAAAATGTCATTGTTGGATGGCATACGACTGGTGAATTATAGAGTGGTTAGCAGGCAATGGAGATCTTCATCATCAATAGTCTTCCATAGAACAAGGATCGAAGGAGAAGGAAGGCATCTTAGGCATGGAGTCTCTTAAAAGCTATGGGGTTGGTTGTGATAGAAGGGATTTCGTGGCTTAACATTCTCATCTCAGACAACTCTAGCAAAGGTAGAAATGTGATACTTTGCTATGGTCTTTTACATTCTTGTTATTACTGGTCAATGATTTTGATATGTAAATATTGTTTAGGTTGATAGGAGGTTGATAGTTGGGAAATATCACAATAGGGGTTCTTCTATGCTTCCCCTATCCAAAATAGTTAATTGGGATTTTGGAAGCTACCCATAATAGTTGCAAATCAATGTAATTTTTTGTATTACTATAATATAAAAGGGTGTGGTTCCAATGACTCTCATTTACCTATAAAAAAAATCTTTGAAAATAAAAATGAAGTAAATGATGTAAATAAAATAAAATAGTTCTAAGGTAACTCAATATTGAAGACGTTTTATAAAGATGTTTTCTAGATAGATTTATTTATAATATCTATCTAATATGATTTAAAATTATTTATTGTTTACATGCTTACTCCAATTAATTTGGTTTAATTTTTTATGTTTAGGACTATGTTTACATTAGCTAGATAGATTTTTTTCTATGCTATCTAAACAAAATTATTCCCTAAGAATTTTATAAATTTGCAAATGTGAGACACCTTGAACTTAGTCTTTTTTAAATTTTTAGCTTTCTAAGTTTCACATATTTTTACATTGTTCAACCAAATTTTAATTGAACGCTAATAGGCTTGACATGTTGCATAATAATAACCCAACCTACTATACTCCAAAAATTATATTGTCATAATAATTTTAATAATCAAATTAGTTAATATTGTCATTTTTGGAAAATTATTTTTACTTAAATATTAAACTATATTATTTATTTTTGGCAGTTTCAATTTTTAAGATGAGAATTTAAATATTTATTAAACTTAAAATAGTAGTCATGATATTTCCACAATCCATAATATGAGAATTCATTAGCTTCTGGGAAAAACTGTGTAGTGCTTTTTTTAGCTTCTGGTGAAAAAACACTACATAGTTTTTACCAGAAGCTAATGAATTCTCTTAAACTTAAAATATTGATTTTCTATATTTAACAACTAGATTTTACATAATATTAATATTTATTTTTTATATTTATTATAGAAACTAACTACATTTATTCCTCTTTATTTAAATTTAAAATATTTATTAAAATTATCATACATCAATAAATTAAATATAAATCAATTTTATATTTATTATATGCATAATTTTAATTAGACTAAATTCATGTAGAAGAGATTTTATTCCGCTTGAGTACTCTAACCAAAGTGGATTGTAAGAAAAAATTAAATTTAAATAAAAGAAGAAAATATAAAAGATATTTTCCACTTAGTGTACTGTTTCCAAATTAAAACAAAACATAGTATAGATTTATAAAAAAGAATGTTCTTAGTTATGACTTACGAGTCTGATGAATTGAAATAGACATATCCAGTACAAAGAAAAACATTTTCAAAATGGTCTAAAATGGAACAAATAACTTTTTCACTGGACGGTGAAATGCATTCCAAGCTCTCGGGAATGAATCTACACCGAACACTATTCGCTAACTTGAGCTCCTATATTTTTGTTGCCTTAATGTGGAAAGACTTACAGTCTATCAATGCCTTTAGTGCGGAGTACAAAAATTTTATAAGAGAATTTCTGTTTTGATTGGCCCTGTCTATAATCGTAATGCGTACGACATATGGGACATTGCTTTTTTATTTTAGTTGAGCGCAAGATACATGTATAATGATACACATGCTTGCATAACAAAGCTTTTATTTCATCACCTCTTTCAATTGACTCAAGGCAGATTGCAAAATCAATCTCAAACTCTTTCAATCCTTCAAACCAAGACGTGGGCGATCCCAAAATCTCAACAGCCTCTTCATTGCTAATTGGAGGAGTTTCAGAGAATTGACCTTGATATGTAAATATGCCCAAGTTTCTATGAAAACTATGTATTCTTTGCATGAAATTAATCGTGCATGGATTACATAGCTGATTACGAGTTCGAACCAAAACGCACCATTACATCTTGAAAAGTAGCGAAATGATGTGGCTGCATCAAATCTTCTGAAACAACACGACTGATCTCTGAGTCACTAATTGTTCCATCATCTACTCTGTATATCTAGAACTTGAAGATTAAACCTCCAGGTGCTTCAGCTTCATGATTGATCCGCGTAATACGCACTGGTAATTCATCATCATCATCTGAGGCTTCATCAAAAGAGGACAGCACAAACAACCTTATTGCATTAGTAGCGATGACAAGATCCATCCAGTCAGCCTGTTGTAGATGTACATATGTGGCCACAAAAATCACTGATTGATCAATATTGTCTTCTGCCAGAGCTGGAAGATGTCTTAAAAGTCGATTTAAAATAGGGCGTACAGTGTTATTGTCTAGTAAAAGATCAGGTAGGGCATAAAATCGTAGCCTACGAGACAATATATTTTGAGGAGGGATATTTAGCTGGCAATCAAAGTGTCTTAGGCCAGGTGGGTCTATATCAGTTGAACTGATAAAGTTTGTTTCTGTTTGTCTTTGGGCAATAGGCTGCTGCTGGCTCCCGATCTCATGCCTAACACGAGCTCTTCTCCTGCTGCGAATAACTCTAGAACCGGAATTGCTTATTGTGGTTAAAACTGGATTTCCAAGGGACAAACTCAGAGAAATACAGCATTGTTAAGGAAGCAGAAAGGGTATTTATGTGTATGTATTACGCTAATTAGATTGTATTGTCGGTATAATAAAATAAGTTATTTCAGTGAAGTCTAATTATATCAATTATCAATGTCACCCAGGAGTGAATTTCTTTACGATTTTAAATCTATTAATAGTTGAAATTAACTGATTTATAACATTTTCTTGGATTACATATACTCTATTAATTGATTTTAAGTTTATTAATAGTTAGATTACCTATTAATAGATTTAATAGTCTTTTCTTAATCGAGAGTTCCGAGTAAAAAAAGAAAAGAAAAGAGAGATATTATAATATCTAAACGTACAAATTTAATGCATAATAGAGAAATTAAAATAAAAATGATTTCTGATATCAAGGGAAATTGATGTACTCAACTAATTTTTTAATTCTTGCAACATGTTAACCTGAACTTCTTGAAGATGAGTTTACTTATGAAACTAGCTTATATAAGGTTATCTTTATCCATGGTTCTTGAAGATCAGTTTTCTTATGAAATTAGGTTATCTTTATCCATGATTCTTTAAAAGTTGCAAATGTTTGAATTTATCTAAACTAGGATTGATTGATAAGGATGGATCCCTATACTTAAGTTAGATAGTCCTTAAGCAAGAGCTGACTGAATTGGATTGATGATGATGATGATGATGATGATCAGATTTGCAGCAATGCTGGGAACAAAACCTTTGGATACTTTTAGATGATTGGCGAGATTGCTTGGCTAGATTGGCATGGATTAAGGATGGCTTGCACTTGGATTACATTTGGATAGCCTTATTGCTAGATACCAATGACAAGGGAAAACTAGGTCTAGAGGCAACGATGTAGATAGAATTGGATAAATGGATAAAAGGATGGTGATAGTGGATTGGATGGATGGGGGATACATGATGGATGAATAAAAGGATGGGCAATTTAATGGATAGAATGGATGGAGGATACATGATAGATGGATGGATAAAAGGATGGACGATAGTGGAAGGATTGGATGTGAGATTTATGATGGATGGATGTAAGATTTTAGGATATGATCTCCAAAGACTACGTCGCATAGGAATCACATGCCCTACTCTAGATATGATGCTTAGGAGAAGGCGAGATGATGCTTATTAGGATGCATGATAAGGATTAGTTAGAAAAGATTAGGTACATCAAGAGATGTCCGAAGCCTTTTTCAACATTTTTCCCTTGTCCTTATCAAGATCAAAGGTAGAAGGGGAGGATAGGTTGGTGCAATAGGATAGGTATGTAGATATAATGGATAAGGATGGATAGGATAGGATGGAAATGAAAAGATATGATAGATGAGACAACTTGGCTCCAAGTGTCAGGTACATAAATAATCAATCTACACATGACCCCTGGTTGCCAGGTTTTTATCATGGTACTTATCCAAGGTACCACAAGGAGTGGTTTTCACCATTGGATGAATGATTTCTCTTTTACTATTTTGATTTTTTCTTTTTGATTTTTTTTATTTTTTAATTCTATTTTTCTATTTGGGTAGGATGGATGGGGGGGGGGGGGGGGGTGTAGAGAGATTTGGATGGAGGATAGTGGACTCAAGCATCTGTTTCCAAGAGGAGGTGATAATTTCCCATTTTGGATGCATGTCTCATATGGACCGTGTCAAGTGTCATTATGTGCATGGATGTTGGTAGGTGATTGGATGAGATGGAAATGGAGTGGATTATGGGTGGAGATGGATGGATAAATGGATGATGGATGAAAGGATTATGTGAAAGCATTGACATTAGGGATGTGATGGGAGAGATATGTGGGATATGGGAGATAAGATAGAGGGATAGAATTATGTGGAAATGTCATGGGGCGGAGGGGAACCAAGACCAACGGTTGCATGCACTGTAATGGATTTTGAAGCTTTTGACGTGGAGGGGGTGTGGGGAGTAATGGGGATTTTTAATTTTTCTGATTTGGGGACTTAGGGACCCAAATGGACTTAGGATTTGTAGAAATTTTAGATGAGGAGTGGGATTTGTGGGATCTTTGGGATTTAGGACTTTTAATACAATGGAATTTAGATGCTTAATTTGGATTGATTTCTTTATTCTTAGGGACCCACACCATATTTTATTTTCTTTTAGGGGTGTGGGCATTTGTAGCCTTTTGGATTCTTGATTGTGCTTATATTTTGTATATCGATGCCCTTCAGCATGATAATCTTGAGGATTTTGTGGGTTCTTTGCTTTATGTTAGGAGGCATCCAAATTTGTATCTTTGAATCCATTAGGTTTGGTGGTAGCTTCATGTTTCGGTGATGTGTGCATTCATTGATCTTGATTAAAAATTTTAGGGGATTTAGGGGAGATGCGAGATGTGTGGATGGATGGATTAGGGAATTTAAGTATGGGGATATTAGGAGTTGGGAGGAGAGGAGGTAGAGTGGATGGAGGCATATGTATAGTCACATGGTTTTGAGAATGGTATGACAATTGAGGAGGGATAGATACATATGATTTGAAGGTACAATGAGGTACACCAGGTTTGGGATTGGAAGAAGATGCCATGTGAGGTGTGCAGGTGGTACCAACATTTTTGGATTGTTGTCCTTGGGATGTAAAGCCAAGGCCCTGTGATTGTGGATAAGTCTTGACATGGATGGTCTCCAAGATACCTTCTTCATGAAGGCCTAAACCTTTTCCTTAATAGTGCAATGGGATGTTTTTTGCTTTGGAAACAAGACGTGTGTCCATTATTAGATGGGGAAGGTGGGCTGGTGGATAGAAGTTATTCCTCTCCTATGAACAAACCACTATGGATGAATGTAGTGGGACAAAGGGGATAGAATGATGGATTTGGGATGGGGTTGATAAGGGATGATGGAAGATAAATGGGAGATGGATTTGGAATGGGATCAATAGGAGATGATGTGAGATTAGAAAATGGATGAGTTGGAATGCTTGGGCCTTTCTCAACATTACATGCTCATTAAGATGTAGTGTAATAGGAACCAAGTTATTTGTTGGATTATCTATGTTTCCTTGGGGACCAAGTGTCTCATCATGGGAAGTGCATATTCTTGGATGATAAATAAAACTAGTTGGAGGATGAATAGGACTAGGGGTAGTGTGGGTTTCTTGATCATGAGTGATTTTGGGATCATGGATGGGAGAGGTTTTGATCTCTTGATCATGGATGGTGGTGGCTTGAGTAGTGGGATCTTGGGTAGCTTGGGTAATGTGATCTTGAGAAGATAGGATAAGTTGATCTTGACTTTTTGAGGAGCAAGGTTGATCATGCTTTGGATTTGACTCTTGACATAGCTTTTGGGTTTGGATGAGATGGGGGGTTTCTTGGATGGGCTTGATAGGCTTTGGATGGTCAACAACATGAGAGCATGATGGAGTTTGATTGGAGCTTATGGTAAGGGACTCTTCAATAGGATTAACATACATAGGAGTGGATGAAGGTTGAATAGCATTAGGAGGATTTTTGATAGGCTCAAGGATAGGTGTTGGATTGTAATATGATTCTAGATTCCATGCTAATAGTCCTTGGATAACATCTGAAAAGGATAAGTTGGTGGGTGGATTATCAATCACAATCTTACCACAATTTTTGAACTCTTCGATTAAATTCTTAAGTCTCACACAATTGGATGTTTTATGGCCTTTTCCTCTATTGAATTGAAAATATTCATGATCCTTAAGCCAGAAGGACTTTGACTTGGTTTTCAACATATGGCATCGTCAATGGTAGCTCAATAAATTTTGCTTGGACCAATTTTTGTAAGGCTATTGTAGGGAGTTGAGTTGGCTGTTTCTCCCAAAAGGCACACCTATTAGGAAACCACTACCATCCCAAATAATGACCAATGGGAGGCAGTTAAGCCATGTCACGAATCCCGAAGGGGGACACTGACTTTTTTTGCCAACAATCCCCCCCTTAGTGTTACCCAAGGGGATTCAAACCCGTGACCCAGCTTTGATACCAATTGTTGGAAACAAGGTAGATAACTGAGAGCGGGGGTGAATCAGTTATCTCAAAATTTCCTTTTCTTTTTGTTATCTTAATAATTAGAGTTGCATCAAAACGTGAAAGCATATGTAATCATAAGAACAGAAATAAAATCAACACATATGACACAAGGATTTTTACGTGGAAACCTTGTTAAGGGAAAAACCATGAGGTGACTAACCCAAGATTGTATTCTCTGTTAAAATAATAAAGGAGTACAAAATGGAACTTGCCAATTAGGGCTCACTACCTGAGCACACTGCTCACAAGAGGCACACTACCTAAAAAAGACTCACTGTCTACAGAACTTACAGAAGGTAATCAGGTGTTTGAATTGATGAGAAGCATCAAAAAATGCATGAGTCTAGTTCGAGTTAGAGACAATACACTGATTTGATGCACTTCATTCTTCCTTTGTTTTAATACTGTTGCTCTATCACATACCGGACTTGATTTGCTGCTTTCACACTTATCCATACTTTTCTTCACACTTTATTCCATCACTTGTATATTCACACCCTCTACATACTAGAATCCATCTGGTATATATATCCACATCAAGGATTTCATCAACTTTCTAGTCAGCAATAGGAACACTCAAGATATTTAGAAGTTACTGATATGTCAGCTGAATCCATGCTTGATTTGTGATACGTATCAAAATCATAGGCATAGAAGTCATTAATCATGTCGGCCAACAATGTACAATCCCACATATTGCTTGATCAACACCTTTTACTTATCCAGATCAAAGTCTAATACTTTGTTGGCTAGTTCTTCCTCTGTCTACTCTGCTTGACTGGAACCCAACACTCAGATGCTCATATCTTTTTCATGCTTTATCACTAGAGGCTAAATCTCTGGAATAAAGTAGTCATGATACCCTTCTTGACTTGTCCAAGTCTGTAACTTGCTGAGTTACACCATCTGAGAGATCTGGACCTGATTGTTAGACCTTGTTACATATTATGTTCTTGTTCACCAGAGCAAAACAATCTTCAAACTGACTTCCGGTATAGACATACTATGTACTGTGGATGTGTGGGATAGACTTTGTTGCCATCAATGACAACACTCATGAAGCCACACAGTGTCTCTTGCCAACAATCTCCCCCTTTGGCATTGATGGCAACACTTAGTGAGAAATGACTAAGTGTCACAGTAACTCCCCCTTGGTTGATGCTCTGTCTTTTGTACCATTTTACCAAAGCTCCCCCTTAGCTGAATTCCACATTTTTCACTACTCCTCACTCCCCCTTTGACATCAATGGCAAAGGGCGGAATTCACATACCAAAATTTTGCAAAAATTAACCTATACATGGTCGAATAAGTATATATATATGTTATACTTACATATACTTAAGTATATCGACAAAAGTGGCCTTAAACTGTACAAATTTTGTGGCCCAGCTCTGTTTCATCTTGTCCAAAATGGAGATGTGACCACTCAACAAAAATGCATATGATTCTGCCCTTCTTAAATCTACCAGATCACTGGTCTGGGCTGTGGTCTGAGCATCTGTCAAGGCCTCATGCATTGCCTCTAGCTTAGGGATAATTATCCCTCTGAGTTCACTCATTCTATTTATTATGTTCTTCTTTCCTTTGTCAAGCCTCTTTATTTCATTTATGATGACAATAGCCTGGCATTCTTGATTCATTAAAGAGGTAGTAAGGGGATGAAAATTCTGAGATAAACTTGACAATTTACCTTCTTGTTCTTTCACCTTCTTTTCAATGTCCTCTGTCACTTTGGGCCAAGATAGACAAAATTTGTATATGTCCCCACCATCTTTAAGAGCATTTTCAAGGCTCTTTATTCCAATGTCTAGGGTCCTCCTATCATTACCAATGAGTCTATGTACTTTAGTGAATCTTTTTCCCAAAAACTCCTTCTGGACCTTTACTTTTGCTAATTTTTGTAGAGATTCAAAGTGAGTGCTAAGAGAATTTACCATAGATTTTAGGTTTCCAGATGGTGAGGCTGAAGGATCCTTTTGGAATGATGGCATGATCTTCTCCAGCATCCCGGATGTAATCTCCAACAATTCAAGTCTTCCATGTGAGATTTCAGGAGTTTTTCTTTTGCTTTGGCTTGAGCAAAAGATGCTATTTTCATTGTCTGAACTAGAGAGAGAGAGTCAAAATTTAGTGGCCCTTGAAATAGCTCAGGTTCATCTATCTCCATCATTTCTTTGTTTAAGAAGTTCTTCACTGCCTCTGTAGTGTCTCTTGCCGGTGATTGAGTCTTCTTTTCTTTTGGGATATCAGAGCAGTCATCATTGGTCTTTTCAACTTGTTCTTCTTCTTTTCCCTTAACCTTTTCTTCTTGAATCACCTTCTCTTATCTTCTATCTTCTCATTTAGCTTTAGAGTGTGGAATGTCTGTAGTGGGATCTGGAGGAGAGATGTCACCGGAGTTTGTTGCTTCATGAACTTCCTCTTCCAGAATAGAGGAATCCAAGTCCTTAGACTTCTCTTTATCTATCTCTTTTGATCCTTCTACATTAGAAGATTCTTCATTGGTTACATTTAATCCTTCAACATCCATGATAGAAGGTTCTTCAACTGATTCCTCTATAATAGGAAGATTGAATCTTTTCAAAGCATTCTGGAGGATGTCTTTTGTCTCACTTACTACTTGGTTAGCTTCTCCAAGCATAAGTTTATTCATTCTTGCCTTACTCCAGAACTCATCCTTACAATCCTTAAAAATCATGTCCATTTGTTTTGGAGTGATAGAAGGATAAATCTGAATCATTATTTGTTCTCGAATCTCTAGGTATTTTGCATTTGCATTCTCTTTTCTCAATTCAAGTACCTTTTCTAGACTCTTGGGAATTAATGATATAATTTCAATAAAAGCTTTATTATAAATATTCAGGTACTTGACAGTAGCTTCTTCCAAAATCCTCTTGTCAGTATCATTGTATTCATCATAGAACTTTGTTACTGGCTGCAGGTTCCCATCCACAGTAATTGCCTTGATGATGTCATCAATGGAAAGAGTGGGCTTTTCAACAAATTCTTCTGCCTTTTCTTCCTTATTTTTACTAGCAGAGAATTCCCCGAATGTTTTCTTCTTCTTCATTTTCTTGATTTCCTCATCAGATTATGTTTCTTCATCATCTTTAAGACTTGTGTATGACCTTGTGGCTTTGGTCTTCATCCTCTTTTCTCCTTTTTGGGATGTCTTGACTTCCAGTTTGGTGGCCCTTGAGATTTTAGGAGTGACAGGTGCATAGCTCTTGGAAGATCTAGTCTGAGAAGAGGCTTGTACCGAAACATCTCCTTTCTTTGCTTCTTGTTTCTCTTTTTCAGCCTTCTCCATTTTCTCTCTATTTGCATCTACTGCCTCTTTTGATAGGCCAAATCTTTTGGCAATTTCCTCAACTTCCCTTCTTACTTTCCTCTTTATCTTTAGTTGTCTTAACTCAACATGTATTTTTACACTTAGTTCTTGAAAGGTGCCAAACCTTTCTACCTCAGGGTCCCTAGGCTAGCTCAACAGGTGTTGAATATGTAGCTCCAAGATTTTTTCATCGACCTCGTATCCCATAGGTATTATCCACATAGTTCTGGGCTCAACTGCCTCCATTAGGCATTGATTAGTGTCAACCATGAAGCACACTGTGTCCTTGTATTTCTCAACTATGGATTGAGGTATCCTCTCTCTGGCTTGCATCATGCTTTGGAAGTTTTTAAAGTAACCCCAGAGAGCTATGTTTTGATCTTTAGCATCACCAAGTCCATACATATAATCCTAATCTGGATTGCAACCAGTTTATCATTTTGCCAAACCCTAACTAGTTCTAGGTAGCTCATTCATATAGTAGAAGAATAGACACAATATTAGACAACCATATTTAAAGGAATTCTTCTTATCCTTTTTGATCTTCTATAGGTTTTCTAACAGTTGATTTAGGAGAAGCTCACACATGTTATAATCTGCATCTTCCCTCAATATCTGATATGCTGCATAGATTGTTTTCCCAGACACAGAATTCTCCCTGTTAGAATGATAGATCTTGTACCCGATTATCATTGAAGCAAACTTGACATCTGGATCTGTGATGTCATCTATGGTCATTGCCCTTTTATCAAATTTATATCTGGTGGCTTCAGTTATTGTCTGGTTCTTGACAGATTTAAGTGCAGGTAACCCACTGGATGAGTGTAGTCCTGTCACTGCCCTGATGGCATCTTTAGTTATTTTGAAGGGCCTCATTAACCACATGAAATTATCATGCATCCTTCTTAGGACATACGGGACCCAATCATCTTCTACAAAACAAGGAAAGTGTATGCAATGTTCGAAGTGTTTATCCCGAAGGGCCTTGTATTGAGGTTTGAGTTCAAAACTCTCATCTATTAGCTTTTTGTGAGAGAGGTCCATCAATTTTGAGTCTACAAATTCCTCAATGTTGGCATGGATATAGACCCTAACATCTTCCACGTGCAATACCCCATGTAGAATGCTAGAAAATGCCCCTAAAGGATCAACTTCTAGAGATTTATATGGGTGCTTCTTGAATTTAGGACGCGGCCTATCAGTGATCTTGACAACCATTAGAGTAGCCATTTTGTAAGAGATTTAGAGAGAGATTTTCAGAATGGAAGTACCTTTTCACACTTTAGGGTTTAAAAATAGGGGCTAGAACAAGTCGCTGGTTGAATTCAATTTTCCAGTTGGTCTTTGAGTAAATTGTAGAAACTTCATTGCAGAGCTCTTCTTTTCTTCTTCGCAAATGCAAGTGTGTAAATGATGAGTGAAAGAACCCTTTATTCTTGCACAAACCCTAATTTCCTTTTGTAATAAATGCATAACTTAAGTTATCCGGTTACCCTATTTTAAGAGAGATCTTCTCAAATCATTGTGTTAAACTTAGATTCATTGTCAGTGAGGATTGACAATGTATCTTCTTTTCTTCAATCATGCCATGGGTTCGTAGATCAAAAGTATTCCAATTCTAAATCATATCGGATCTGACTGTGAAAATCCTGCTTTAACAGAAAACTATTAGAACTGGATTAACTTGAGTAGTTATAAGCCCCCAAAAAAACTCCATGCAAATCTTTCACATTTTGACTGAAGATTATTTGAAGGTTTTTCTGAGAACCTTCTAATCCGTAGTATTTCATGTGCTGAATCTAGGCACTAGTTGACTAGTTGGGGGAATTTGTTTTTCTCTGTGACTCCCCCTGATCTAGAGCTCACTTGTTTAGTTTCCAGAAGGAATATTAGCACTGGATTCTGGTGTGGATCCATCCCCAATATTTTCTATACTCTTCTTCACCCAAATCTTTCTCATCTCCTTTTGAACTTCATCTGCATTCACTTTACCATTACCCTTATCTTGTTTTTTATTATGTTGCACCGAACCTTTTTTATCCTGATTTTTACTTCTGCAGAATTTGGCAATATGACCAGATCAATTACAATTGTAACAGGAAACATTTCTTTTCTTATTTGATTGATATCCTCTTGATCTATATTAATTAGCCATATGTCCCATTCTATTGCATGCAAAGCATCTACCATTGAATGAATTGTTTATTTGCATATTTCTGCATTCATGAGATTTGTGACGATACCTTTTGTAGTTGAAACATTGTCTGGAGAAGGATGGATTAGTCTGATTCATTCTCCTCCTACACTGAGTTGCTTTATGATAGAAATTGTTGCAATTGAAGTAGTATCCATTGAAAGATGGACATCTTTGACCATTTGGTTGCCTTACCAGAGGTCTTCTAGGCCTGTTTCTTTGATTTCCTGATCCAAAGTTCTCTTGACCAGATCCAGAGCTTTCACTTTTCTCATATCCCAAGCCATGCTTATCATCTACCCTCTTTTGGCTTTCAAGAAGAACTTCAAGTTGAGTTGAGCTTATCTTGAATTTTTCTTTGTATTCATTTGCTATTTGAAGATCTTGTTTACGAGTGTCTATCTGATTCTCAAGTTGTTCTTCATTGTCTCTAGCTTCTTTAAGATCTGATTCAAGATGCCTGATTATTCTGTCCATTTTATGGCAGTCCTCTATTTTCTCCTTGAGGGATTGTTTTAGATTATCTTCAATTTTCCTTTTTTCTTCAATTTCTTGGGTGAATCTCATAACCCCTGATTCCATTTGATGCCTTACCATAATGACTTCTTTTGACAGCTTCTCACATAGCCTATTTTTCTCATCCAGATCTTCATTAGTATCATTGACTTCACTCTGATTGGCTAATTTTTGAAGTAGTTCCTTTCTCTTTTCCACAGAGATACTTAGTTTTTCTTTTAGCAAATTTATGAAATCATCAGCTTGTTTAAATCTTTCTCTCAAGTTATTGACTTCAGACTGGGATTGTTCAAGATCATCTAGGGCAGACTGAAGTTGTTCCTTCATATCATATATATCCATTTAGATTCCCAGATCTTCCTCAAGTTGTTAGGCTTTGTTTAGAGGAACTTAGCTCTGATACCACTTGTAGGGAGTTGAGCTGGCCGTTTCTCCCAAAAGGCACACCTATTAGGAAACTGCTACCATCCTAGATAAGGACTAACGGGAGGCGGTTAAGACATGTCACAAATCCCGAAGGGGGATGCTGACTTTTTTTGCCAACAGCTAGCTAAATGGGCTCCTTTGATGGAGGGTTGGAGGAATATGGTGACAAAGGGATTGAAGGGGTTAGTGAGTTAGGAGGTATGTGAGCTAATGGATCGGGTCATGCCACAATAATGGGTTACACTTTTTGGCCAAACTTGACATTGAAATCAACATTTTTAACTAAATCTTCACTTTCTGACACCTATAGCCACTAAACCATTAGGAATTTGAAGATGATATGAACTAGTGATTTATGAGAATTTTTTTATAGATTCCAAATATATTTTTTTTAAAATTTTGGAGTTAAATTGTAAATTTTTGTCTCCTTTGATAACGAGTTTTTAATAGTAAACAACATTTTTTTAAAGTGATGTGTATTCCGTAGCACATAACTTTTTTTCTACAAAAAATAAAATTTTGATTCTTTTGAATTTAGATTAGTAAAATTGATATATAGGGAATGCATGTGGTTTCATAATGTTTTGTTGAATATTTTTTTAATTAAGTTTTGAAGTCAAACGAATTATAATTTAGACATAGGTGTATCATATAAAACATAACTTTTTTCTGTATGTATCAAAATTCAAAAAAACATTTGTTGAAACAAGGACATCAATACCTAGGGTATAAATATTTTTCAAATTTTTTTTTCACTAATTTACTAATTTTCCATGTGTGTAGAATAGAGAACTTGATGTTCGGTGAAAAATCATCATTCACAAGAAATAAAAAATAAATATAATAATCAAATTAAATATATTTAAAATTATACTTTTTGGGAAGCTTATAATAAGGACTACATACTTACAAAACATAAATTTTAAATGAATTCATTTGATGCCCAAAAAGGTAAATCAAAAGTGGTTTTTTATCAACATTTTGATAGTTGTAGAGGATACTCCATTATAGGTTTGGTTTAAAACTATTGGGGTTCTATCCAAGGGGGTTGAATCTAAGGGGGTTTGATCAAACCCTCTTCAATTAAAATCCTTTAAATGGAACCGTTCAAGGCTTAAATCATTATATTTTCTAAAAATATGTGATTTTAGCAAAAATCAAGATGTCTCAAAAGGTGTAACCCATTATTGTGGCAGCACTCGATTAGGATTAGGAAGATTGGAGAGATTGATGGGTTGGGATTGGATATAGTTTGTTGAGGTGACATGGGTAAAGTTATGGTAGATGCATACGGGGTTATGGGATTGGCTTGGTCAGTGGGTTGGTGAGATATATGGATATGTGAAGGTTGGATTAATTTTAGGTGTGGATAAATTAGATTAGTATGATGATATGGTAAAATGGGAGGATGAAGGTTGATATGATAGTGATGTTGGTTGGATTGGAGATATGGTTTGAGATCCATACTTACATTTAAGTTCTTGTATTTCTACATCATGAAGGGTGATAATCATGTGTTTGAGGACTGGAGTTTGACATAGATGTTTTAACTTCCATTACAATTTTGTCAAACTAGCTCATGATATTTATATATGTTTGATTAGGACTAGGTGATGTCTTGGATTGGATGTGGATTGTTGAAATGGATGATTGTGGATTAGGGTTAGGATCTTTTCTATGAAGGATTCTGTTGATTGATTTGGATGGATAGTGATTAGGATTTGGATGATAGTGGATGGGTTTGGAGGATGCTACTTAACCAAATTTTTATTTTCAAAAGATGATTTTTGATTAAGGATGGGGATTAGATGCTTGATTAAGATGGATAGATTGATGTTGATTGATTAGTTGTGGATGAGGGACCAGTTGATTATATTAGGATTTGAATGGAATAGGATTAAGCAGGTAGAATGGATTAGGATTAGAACCTTGGTTAGATTTGGTTATATTGATTAAGATCAGTGTCCTAGATGATGGATTAGGGATAGGTTGGGATGATGTGATTGGATGAGATATGGATGAATAGGATGAAGTGATGAGAATGATTAGGATGGGATTGGATGAGATTGGAGGATTAGGATAAATTCAATTGTATTTGGATTAGGTGGATAAGGTGATTAGGATGAAGTTGGATTAGATGAGATGAAAAAGGTGATTTGGATGGTTTAAAGCTTGACTTAGGCAAATTAGGAAATAATAAGGTTCACACACATGCATAGGTTTGTAAAAGATATGAATTTGGGATTGGACTTATGCAAATTATCACACACACAATACACAATAAGACCCCATATTTTTGAAGTGGGATTGTCTTCATAATGTAGGGCCATGGTCAATTCCTATCAATATTCCTACCTAACTAGGAATACATATTAGAGGGAATAGCTGGGATAAAGGCATTGCACCTACTATCCATTTTCCTTGGAGGTTTTGATACCTTACCCAAAGGAAAATTCTATTTCCACTCTTTGAGGAACATGGTGAGTAACTTCAGGCTTGATCAACTGAACCCTGCACCACACTAAAAAATGGTCAAAAGGTCTTATCTAGGTCATTACAAATTTATTGGGGAGTTCTCAATATACACAAGGTATTGCGAGGCACATGCTTGTGAACACTAGTCTGTTGAAGGTTTGTGACATAAGTGATTAAGGAAACATCACTTCACCTTGTGTCTAGAATAATTTGGGGCCCCAAGGCCATGCCAATAACTATGTGACTAGATTGAGGTACAACTTTCACTCTCCCCCCTTTGATACACCTCACTTGAATGTGTGGTTGAGGTCAAACCTAGGGGTGATGAAATCCCCTAGCAGGCCTTCTAAATAGAAGGAACACTATTCAATTTTAATCCCAAAGATCACACAAAGTGCAAGGGGAGAGAATATGTGAGATAATATTCCCAAGATTGAACAAATAAACACAAGGATAATGAAGGGTTTTTTGATCTCCAAGATCACCAAAAGGTGCGAGGAGAGAGCATACACCCTTTTCAAAATCTAAAGACAAAGAAAACAATGTTTAATTTCAATCCTTCTAGATTAGGCTAAGTGCCTAGATTAGTGATAAAAATATGTCTTGGACATGTGAATCTACAACAAATTGTTAGTAGTTCCAATGATTTGATCTTGGACAAGAGAAAAAGCTACAAAATAAGGGTTAGACCAAAATGATGGAATTATAGAAAAAAATCAAAAAATAAAAGACTGATACAACAAAATGGATTACATGAGAAGATTCTACATGAAATTCTAAGCAGTTTAAAAAAATCATGAAATTTTGTTAAATGTTGCAAAAGTTATGAGCAAATGAAGTTTTAAAAGAAAGGTTCACTTTGACTAATTATACCTGATAATCTAGGTTGAATATGATGATAACACCTATATTGTTGTGAATTTGGGTGAATCATCTTTCCTATGCCTATAAAATATTTAAAATCTGACATGATATGCAAACTTTATAGAATTTCTAAAAAGAAAACTATTTTAAGCCTTAAAAACACTATTGACAGCCTAAAAACCCTATTCACTACTAGAGAACATTGTTCATTGCCATAAACACTCTTGGCCCTTTTGGATGCAACTAGGATGTCCGTTTTGTGTTGTGAGACTCTCTGTGAAAGTGTATGGACTCAAATTTTCCCCAAATAGAGAATAAACATGCAACAAAAAACTAACAAAGCCTGCAAAAAGAAAGATAGATCAAGGGATGGGGGTCCCACCAGGCGTGCCAAAATGAAGACAAAAAGAGATTAAGGTAATTAATAGGAAGATAATGCAATATAAACACAAAGCCCTCACATTAAACCCTACTTTCTCCTCAGATAGAGTGGATTTGAATTAACCCTAGTTCTAATGGGTATGCTCTTGATAGGATGATATGTTGATTGCTCTAAAAACATGTAGTGTAACATTACTTTCTTGTGTGATCATAAAGGTTTGGTTGAGGCTAGATTTATAGATACTTGATAAGGATTTAAGGATAAGGATAAGGATGGGGATGGAAGCTTCTAGGACTTTTTAAAAAGACAAAAGGACAAGATAAAAGATAAATGGATTTTTATGAGATAAAGATGGAATAAATATGGAATCTTCTAGTTAGTCATGTGATGAGTTGGATTTCTTTTTAAATTTATTTATTTATAGTAAATGGATGAGGATGAGAAATTTAGAAATAATTAATTAAATAGGATTATTTAATTAATTATTGGAGAGGGAGGATATGTGAGGATAAAATAAAATAAATAAATAAATAATTTAATTAATCACGGATATGGGGAATAATGGATTTAAATAAATGCAATTAATTTAATTAATTTTAGAATCAGGGTACAAGGATTTAATTATCTAAATAAAATTTATTTAATTAATCTAGGTGATGGAGAAAAGTGGATAATAATTAAATAAAATATAATTTATTTAATTAATTGAGAATGGGACATGGTAAAGGGGACATGTTAGGATGAAGGTGATGTTAGGATAGTGTTAGGACAATGCCAAAAGTCATGATGAAGGTAGAATCAATTTTAGGTGTCTACAAACCCAAGTGAAACTAACAACACCACTACAATCTACTCAAAAAATCATCTAGTTTCAAAAAAATAAGTACCTCAATCTGAGGTTGTATGTGAAAGTTATGAGTCTCCGAAGTTCTAGATATGGGAGCTGTGCAATGTCACCTGTGAGAATATCAAATTTATGGAAACTCCAGACACCAAAATAAAAAAAATGCACCATTGTGAAGCATGTGAAATTCTACCCCAAATAAAAAAATGCTCCATAAAACAAGCCTAGATGACTGAGATAGAGGCATGCAAAGATTGACTACCAAAAGTAAAATGCCAAAAGAGAGGGGGCCTGTAGAAATTTTTTTATTATGTTTGTGCATGATCTATTTACTTCAAACAAAAAATAACAAATACCTAAATAGCTTTTTGATGTGGTGAACAAAAGTCAAAATGCATTTTTCTTTTTGACATGCCTAAGATGTGGATCTAATGCAAAAAAATGCCTCCATCAAAAAACAAAGCATGTAATATGTCAAAATTTATCTACGATGCCTCTTGGATCTAATGGAAATGTCCTTTTGGCTTGAAAATGTATTGAACAGAAGTTGTCTTCCAGATCTGAGCTTAAAATCCCTGTTCCACAACTTTGTCAAACGATCTCCAAATTAGGTGAAACAAAAGCCAATCTTGACTTTCTTGAGCCTCTTGGACATGTTTGAATGGCCAAAAATGCTGCCAGTATAAACAAAAATGTTGCAATCACATAGATCTCACAAAAAACATATGCAAAACCCTAGAGGTTAAAATATTTCCTTCAAACTTTTCTAATTCTCCAGATCATCCAAAGATGCAAGAGAAGAGCATACTCCAGGTTTTTAGGAAACCTGTAAGTAAAGCTTCTTATCCACCCCCAAATCTCTCAAAAAGGAAACTAAAATCTATTCTGCACTAGAATAGCTATGATACCATGTTAGGATATGAAAAGATGTTTAACCAAGAAAACTAGTGCAAATGAATAAATATTAAACTATTCACAAAAATTATATGTAATCAAAATAGCAACATAGAGCTAATCTCCACGAGAGTAATGCAAATGCTCTAGAAGCAAAATATCATTAAGAGGATGCAAAAAAAAAAAAAGAGATGCAAAATACAAGCTAAGAGGTGAGTATAAATAGACTAGAAGAGAGGGGAGAGGTGGCAAATATGACCAATGGGAAGAGTCCACCACAATAACCTAAAATAGGCAAGTGCAACTCCCATGGAAGTTGCCAACACCTTGCACCCACTTACACTAATACTCATTTAATTAACCCTAAGCAATTTTAATAACATGTGTAGGAAAAACATAAAAATATAGGAAAATAAATAACCCAACTAGGAAAATAAAAACCTACACTAACAACCTGGTCGTGGGGTTGTACTTCTTTAAAGTGTCATTTTCTTCTAGGGGATAACTCTTTATTTGTTAGTGACATTCCATTAGTTAGTGGTTTCAGTTCACTTCTATGTCATATTCCAATTGACATGAAATTGGGGTCATTAGGTACCGCCTATACTTCTTCCCTTATTCTCCTCACACTTCTATTCACCAATTGTTCTAAGTACTCTACATCAAAATTTAGAGGCTAGAGATTCTTTATAGGATTTAGTATTTGTTCCCAGTTTTCATCAATCCTAGTCTAAATATTAGAGAAGACAGGTTGAATATATGGTGCCTACCTAATGGTGACAGGGTTGGGATTTGCATTCTATTATATGCTTCTTCCCATGTCTTTCTAGAAGTGTCATAAGCGGTAAGGCTCCCTTCAAGGCTTTTTAGAATCTTAGTAGCCTTGTCAATATGTAGACTCATTTGTTGTAGAGTGTTGTATATATTTATCACTATTATATTAGCTACAACCCCTATGGCATGTTCATCTGCTTTCTCAAAAATTAGGTGAATTAGTATTTTATTGTTCAGATACACCCATGTTGGTGTGCTCAGCACAACCCTTGTTGGCACACTCAATTTATTCCTCTATCTCCTTTTCTATCGTTGTCCTCATGGTGTGTTCCATTTCTATTTTTTTTCTTTATGTATCCTTTTGCGATATCACTCCTAATGTTCCTTGGTCTTTTTGTGTCTCCTTTCTTCCATGTTCATGTCCATAGCTATTTTTATTGTTTTGCTAATCTTCCTTAATCTCTTGTTATCTCCCTTGGCCATGGGTGTTTAAGATATGGTTTCTCATTATTCCTTTTGTATCCCATGGTTAGGTTACTTTGAATGGTTACATTTTTTCAGGGATCCTTTTAGATCCCCCCCTTCCCATTTTTCATTCCTTAGGTGCTTGCCTCCTTCTCACAAGGGTAGGACCTAAGAGACTATTTCACAGATCATAAAAAATTTATATCACCCTTTTATATTTCCTCTTTTAACTATTTTCTACTATGCACTTTTTCTTGTTTTTATTGATCTCATTTATTCTTCACTGCTCTTACTAGGGTTCTAACAATGGAACCACAGTCAGAAGATTTGAACCTGCTTTACTCTTATGTAGTATGTTTATACCCTAGAAGAGATAATGATAGAAGAATAGATAATTACGGTAGGAAATAACATAGTACGGTAAGATTACATCATATCTAGCATATCATACACATCATAAAACATTGAAATGTTACTCTATAATCCTTATATCTCCTTTATATATCTATAATCAATATGTATTACAATCGCAAGTGTAAGTCTCTACTTTGTCATATATCTCTCTATCTTTGCTTCCATCTTATCTTCCTAATTCATTATTTTTATACATTGTAGTGTAATAGGGACATATCCCTTACAAAACAACCTTATATGTACTAGCCTCGATTAGCCTTGCGATCTGCAATCCCTTTGCAGTGAGTTGTGGTAGCTTTTTCTATCTATCTTGTGCCCTACTAACAATGACATTAGCATTTACATGATCTAGGCATATTGCAAGATTGTTTGGTGTGTCTATATACTTGTTCAAGCTATTAAATTGGCTTTATAGGTTTGATTAAGGACAATATAGTTACACAACTCCAACAATATGTATAGATACCATCAAGTTTTTAGGTGTAGATTTTAATGCGTAAAGCAAGGTAGAATCTATAGATTAGAAACATCTAGATGGAATTTGTAGGCAAGGTCTAGTCTATAGGCTTGGGGATCTTTTTGTATTGTACAAATGACCAATTCTGAAGAACAATGTTCTAAGCACTAAATACAATAATGAATCAACAAATATTGTTTATCATAGATTATTTTGTAGTCTCGAAATCATTCCCTAAAAAAATTCAAAACATAAAATAAAATGACAAATCATCTAACACTATTTTTTTCCAAATTATTTTGTATCAAACATTAGAGCTAATTGTATGTATTTTATATAATTAATTTCAGTATTAATTACCACACATTCTTGTGGGAATTGCAGTCTCACCTCTAGTATTTAAGAATATTCATCATTATCGGTAATTGCATTTAATTAGATTTAAATATTTATGTAGATGGTTATTTATTTATTTACAAATTATATGATGCCATTAATAAGAGGTTTTAGTTATTTGCTCAACCAACAATGGAGAATACCCAAACCGTGGCGTCATAATTGAGGAAAGATTATGGCCTTATTAAATAGTACAAACTGGTAGTTATAATCGATGAAAGATTATGCCCTTATTAAATAGTCTGCTCGACTATCTCGACAGTAGTTGTCTTGTTGGCAAAATTTTTTGTCCAGAAATAAAATGGTGTGAGAAATACAATAGACAGCTCCACTTATTTAAGGCCACTGTAGGCATACAAAATCTGAGGCAACCCATTTGGTGTTTTTGGGAAAAAAGAAAAGAAGAGAAAAAAAGGGAAGGAAAATGATGTTTGTGGGGAAATATTTAGTTGCAGTAATTGTGATAATTAGCCGATAGGCTTATAGTGGGAGCTTTTTGCTCCCAGAAATATTCAGCCACTAGAAATGTCAGATGCCGGAACCTGGAAATATTCAGCCGCCGGAAATGTCGGATGCCGGAAACTTATGACAACAGAAAATTTTGTCATTCTACCGTTTTTCGTTTTCATGGTGACTGCCAGAAAATCATCCATTTTTGTTTCCGCGGTGCAGTGCCTGCTATCTGCTATACTCTATTTTAAATTGTTTATATCCATTTTATTATTGGTGTCCGATCCTGTCTAATATCGAATCCAAGCAAATCAAGGTCTGGTTCTAGAATAGAAGGTAGGAAAATCTTTCAACATTTTTGCTACTTATTTTAGGCATGATTATGGCTTCTGAATTGCAACCAACCAGATTGGATCCTATTCCAGTTTAAGTCTTTATCGTTTTGTTTGGTGTGAATTGCACGGGATGGGTTCACAGATGCCGTGAGAAGCAGCGCACAGAAGCTACTCGCCTGTTGGCATTGAATGAGAAGCTTACAACGATGAATAAGGTTCTGGTGAAGTAAAATGATAATCTGTCCAAACAGGCATTTCAATTTGTCCATCAGAATGAAGGCTTGAGGCAACAACTGAAGCAGTTGAAAGAGAAAAGTGTTAATTTTGATGAAAACAAGCTATCTTCCTCGTTTCTTCAAGTCCCAAAATAGCCATACTCTAAGCTTGGAACAGCTCGTTTATGGATGATAAACCTCTAGTCTAGCTGGTTGGTCGGAGCTTCCCTCAAGAATTTGTTATCCATGTTGCTCCTTTATATTTTCTTCACGGCGTTTATGTTGATTAAACTAATAATTATGAGATC
Source organism: Cunninghamia lanceolata (assembly GCA_027924645.1). Classification (NCBI taxonomy): domain Eukaryota; kingdom Viridiplantae; phylum Streptophyta; class Pinopsida; order Cupressales; family Cupressaceae; genus Cunninghamia; species Cunninghamia lanceolata. The sequence continues at coordinate 5,059,215 of BSBN01000892.1, forward strand.
ATGCAACGTGTCAGCATTGTGAAGCTGACAACCTGTTTATCTCATGGTCCGGTGCCTATATGCACCTTAAATGCCTTACTTCTGGTGCACAGTCCAAAGTCCTTAAAAACAACTTCCTCACTGGAGGCCCCAATTTGGTTTTTTCTAGAGTGCACTCAAATTCACAAGCATTGATTCTGAGTTCTACCATAATCATATAATAGCTCATGAAGGGTTCTTAACATAAATTGATAAGCATATGAAAAAATGGACACAACATATGCAGAGAGAAAACACTAAATTCTATAACGAAGTCCTCATCTTCAGGCATTTTCTTAACGGGTTATTCCAAGTCTCTAACCAGTGAAAATTATAGTTAATGCCGGAGCCAACATTCATAGCTAGACGTTGTTTTTCCCCCTTTACTCATATTGATTTTGTACTTCCACAGTTCCATCAATGTTGTCAGAGAAAATGTCAGATGTATAAGCATGCTAAACATCATCTTGGATTAAATAAATAGTTAAAAAATATTACTAACCAAGAATCAGGGTCACCTTTCCAAATTCCGAGTCTCAGATGAGTGCTTACTTTCACACGTTATCCTGCACCAAACATGCACTGTATAAACAATTTAAGAATTTATTGTTAAGTTAATTTTAAGTCTAGACAATAGTACCATGACATGCAAAATCTGTGGAGAGATCTTTGATTTACTTTTCTAGCTAAGAAGTTGATGGCTAGAACTGTATTTATGAGTAAGCATAGGATTATTGGAAGGAACATACTGTTTAAGCTTTTAAGGCCTACGCCTTGCTACTCATGCAATGGAACAGATTAGTTGTACATGTGAGACGGGGAACTTGAGTATGATGTCTAAACTGCACGGCTTGAACCTACTAAACTTGCATAGACATTTAATTCTCCTAAGGAGTATTGAGGACCGTGTATAAATTTGAAACAACACCCTCATATCATCTTTGCTATTTTCCTGCCCTTTTCCTAGCTCCCTTTTATTTCATTTCCATTGACAGCTACTGAAATAATATAGATTCCTATATTTTCGCTAACCGAATTTTGGCATTATGACTTGTTTTCTCTTATAAATCATTGAGTTTTTAAAGATAAATAATAAACATTATATTAGACACTCTAGCCATGTTAGAAATTTATGTTATTTAGTCTACTTGTTTGAACCACAATGCCATTTTAGCCAATGGTATTGAATGACATCAACTTCCTTCTACAAGATCCTATTACTATTGTAGGGTACATGACTCATTCATTTCATTTCCAACTCTTTATGTGAAATGAGTGATCTTGTATAGAAAGCAAGGATGATGTCTTTTCGTACTGATTAGAAATGTGGTACTCTGCACTATGCACATGTAATGGCAATCTTGGGTTCAATTTTGAATGATTTCATAGTTGATCTTCATGCAAATAATTTCAATTAAGATGAGTGTGGTAAGTGTAAGTATTAGAATTTGATGTGATATTAATCATGAACCTCTTGGGACCGACAAACTTATGTATGAGATTAGGAATCGACACGAGATTCAAATATTTAGTACACAACTGAATTAGGTCTTCCTTGAGTGAAATTGACAAGTCACGTGATATCAACTAATGACAAAACAACTTGTAATGATGTGGCCTTGTAGAATACACCTCCATGAATCTCTAGTAGGAATTTGAAAGTTCTATGATACAAAGGCAATACCACGTAGTACAAATATTGTTTGAACACTAATAAGCTGATGTGCTGAAAAGTTAACTATAGAAAGAATTAAACTATATGGCAAGAACAACATGACTATAATACTTCTAAGTACCTACAAAGAAAAACAAACATGAAACCAAGTATTTTTGGTTGATGCAAAATTACGCTTAAACCTTGGTTGCTCTTGCATCAAACACCCTTGGCAACTAAAAAGTGGGCCTCTCACTTTTAGATAGCTAAAAGAAAACCAAAATAATTCAACTTGGTTGTAGATATCCATGTTGAGTTTCCAATTGATCCTCCCTTCCATTTCATGAAATATTCTTTGTACTTCTTATACTTTGCTCTTTCCAACTTTGTTGTCCTATATCTCTTCAATTCCTTTAGATTCTTTTTTTGGCATCTACTTTCTCTAATTCATCTCTACACTTTCTTCCTCCAACTCACCTTCATGACACCCATACAAGTTTGCAATGTTAAATACTGCTGATATACCAAAACCTTCAGGCAATTCAACTTCATATGTATTACCAAAATCAAATTGCTTTATGATTTTGCAAGGACCAAATTTCTTCATCTTTAGCTTGTTGTATGTACCTTGTGGAAATATTTTCTTTCTCAAATATACTATCACCTCATCTCCAATTTCATACTCCTTATGCCCCCCTCTCATGTCAACCTTCTCCTTATACATGATATTCATCTTCTCCAATTATTTATTTACTTCCTCATATAATACTTTCATATGATCTACAAATTCCTCTACCTTTGCACTTCTTTTATCTTTATTTTTCATATCTCTTAGATCTAGTACATTCCTTGGATTATAACCATACACTATCCTGACGATTTAATCCATATACTTTATTTACTAAATTATTGTATGCAATCTTTGCTTGTGCTAACACCATAACATAATTACCTATAATTTTTCTTGCTAAACACCTCAATAAGTTACCTAAACTCTTGCTCACCACTTCTATCTATCCATCAATCTACAAGTGGTATATTGAACTAAACTTCAACTTTGTCTTCATCTTTTTCTACAATATCTTGTATAAATAACTAACAAATTTGGTATCATTGTGAAATTATTCTTCTTAGAAATCCATGTAATCTAACAATCTCCTTGAAGAACAAATCAACTACATGTATTGCATCATTAGTTTTTTTTACATACTATGAAACATGTCATCATAGAAAATCGATCAAAAATACAAAACTAAATCATGACCTCTTTGTGTTCTTGGAAGACCTAATACCAAATCTATACTGATATTCTCCCAAGCCATCTTTGGAATTGGTAATGAATTGTACAATCCAATATTTTGACTACTACCTTTTGCAACTTGATAAATTTTGCAATTTTAAAGATACCTTTTCACATCCATATACATGTGTGGCCAATGATAGTTCTCACTTACTAATTTTGTTGTCTCTTCAACACAAAAAGATCCATCTAGTCCATTGCTATCCTTCTCTTTTATCAAATTATCCCTCATTGAACTTCTAGGAATACATAATTGATTTCATTTAATTAACATAAACATTCTAAATCAAGTAATACAACTACTTAGTTCTATCGATGTACTTACTAGTTCCCTACATGCCTTTCATGCTTCAACAAAATCAATAAACAATAATTGAAGGTCTAATGTTCTTTGCATGCTCCCCACCTGTAACACTAAGACTCTGATTCAGAATAGACTTGGTAGACCCATTTTGTGCTCTAACTCCACCTGTACAAAGAGAATTAGAAAAATCTAGCAAAACTCAGAAAATCAAATCTGGGGAAGCTCAAATCAAAAGCGTCATAAATTGGCCGAAGAGAACCAAAAAAGCAATTATGAGTTTTCTCTTGTCGTTGTCACAGAAAATAAGTAATAGATGTCAAAAAATTTGAGTTCAAATGATATTGTAATCATTGGTTTCAATTTACTAATCTGAAATTCAATTTTGACATTAAATTATTGTTTGGTTTATTATAGATGAATTTAAATGGTAGTGTAGTCATTGATATATTTTGATCTCAATTTACTATTCTAAATTTTATTTTTCACAATGAATTTTCTATAGATGAATTCAAACAATGGTGTTATCTTTGATATTGGATTTAGGTTACTATTATATTATTTATAGATGAAACCTTTTTAAAACTCTCTATATATTTGTAATATAATAAAATAATTTTATTAAAAAGAGTTGAAAAATAGGAAAGAAAAGATATTTTGAAGTTGGATTTATGTGTTTTAATGGTTTCATGGTATACTTAAAAACAAATTACATCATATGAAAAAGAGTAGAAACAATTTTTCAATGCCCTTCCAATATTAGATTACATAATTAATCTAATACTCCCCCTATAATTCATTGCAGTAGAGAATTGAGTACCCCAAGCACTGAGGTCAATCTGAAAGGACATTATGAGGTGACGGCAATGAATACAAAGGTGTTGACATAGATAATGACCTATGGACTTTTGCAAAATGGCATCTAGATATGTAACACTCCTCACAGTAAAATCTTATGTAACTGTTATTGTATGGTTAATGCAAATGGCCTGACACCTTGGAGCTGTGTTGTTTGTCTACCATAGATAATGTATATCAGATCATGACTATTACCATCAACCATATATCAGAAGGCATTAGTAGGAAGGTGACTTTGTGATAAATATTTATACTGTTAGATTGGTAGCATCCTCAGCAAAAGGCAATAATTATACAAGATATTTTATGAGCACCTGGATGCTAGACAAGTAATAATAGCCTTCTTCTCAAGACCTATTTTCTTGACTATAGTTTTATTGTATAAAAAAGGTATGCAAGTTGGACATTTTTCCCCCTTTTCACTATGTTTGTCTACTTTTTTGATTTAGCTACGATTAGTTGTCTATTTCATTTCTAATACATAGTTGTTCCTCTCCATAGGTCATGCCTCTTGTCAAGATCTATTTTCCTCTCCAGATCTATTTTTTCCACTATAGTTTTGTTGTACAAAAAAAGGTATGCAAGTTTCTTCATTTTTTTGATATATGCCTGAACAGATTTGAACTACTTTTTTAGATTTGATTATGATTAGTTGTAACTATTATTTTTAATGCAGATTTTTTCTGTCCACATCTATTCATTCCTCTCTAAAGCTATTTTACACTACAATTTTTCTTTATCCAAAAAGGTATGTAAATTACCTTTTCCTCTTTTGATATGTTTGCAGTGGTCTTTTATATTATTGTTAACTAAATTTTGCTCATCCTTTCTATGACTCTTTTTCTTCACAGACAACACATCTTAAACATTACAATGGACCCTCTTCCTTCAGATATCATGTAGTTGCTACTTTCAAGCTGGTATGCAAACAAATGGATTGAATCTATAAAAAATGTTATATATAATACTTGGCACTTCTACATTGAAGGGTACAAACATTCAATATTGTAGGCACTACAATTGGAAGATGGTCCCTTCACTGTTCACATTGTAAATGGACATTTTATTGACATTATTGTCCTGCATATATTTGTACAAAATTGGACAACAAGAAATAGGGAGAATAGTTTAAATCTTTGTTCCATTGGCGTGGCGAATAGTATATATTTTGCCAGATATCCTCTTGTAGCTCATGTACAACATTATGGGCCTATCTTAGAGGCTGATATGTGTGTCTTCTTCAAACAAATTAAAACAGGTTTCTCACAACGTCTTGTTCAAAGTTTAATAGACTACTTCATGGACCATAATTACTATAAGTTGCCAAGGGTTGAGTTCTACCCCCTCTGTCAAGACTATACATCTAGAGTTGAAATATGCCATTCTCAAGTCACCATAACCCATGCAAAAATGTCTCGTATTTTTTAGCATGATCAAATTATAAACGGTGTATTGCATCACTGACCTTCACCAAAGGTAACCACATAGTTATGCTATACTATTAAAATACATCACAAGTCAGCTTTTATTTATATCCTTTAATCTAATATTCTTCCTTCTAGACTATAATTGTATTTGGATCCTCTCTTTCACCGATCTCTGTGTCAAAATTATAAGTGTTAAATTGTTTTCCCTTCTTTTCATGTCTATAGTAGAAGGTTTCAACTTGCACCTGTTAATGCTATTACATACCTATATCATAAATTTACAAGTTTTATAGATAAATTCCTATCGACTATTCCGTTGTGCACAAATTCGGTCTGGAGATGCTGGTTTCAGCAGAAGGACAATTCTGCCAGGATTATGAAATGTGCAGCAGTGACAAAGACTGCTTCCCTCCCTTAGACGAGTGTTGCGACATTGGCTATTGTAACGATGGCGTTGGCTTTTGCGCACGGTGCTGAGTATGTGGAAACCATATTCTGATCCACTCTTCTAGACAATATAATGAAAAAGACGTTTTGAAGTCTCAAGGCTCTGTTATATGAACACTTATTATGTATCTCTTTTCTTATATATTAGTTCCTGTGTCTGAATTTGGAATGGGATGGCTTTTGTGCAAACTGTTGCGTATCTAGAAAGCACAATATATCCATGGTAAAAAATAATATAAATAAATAAGAAGACATCTGAAAGTCTCAATCTTCTTTTATGTGAAGAGTTATTATGTGTCGTTTTTATTAGTACCTGTCTTCCTGCTGGTACTAAATGAGTTCGTATTTATCTAGTTATTAATCTATTGATTGCAAAACAATCAAAAAACATGATTATTTTTCTTGTCAGGTAAATTTGATTTAAATTTGTACTTTTCCTATGTCAATATGATAAATTTTTAACAAAAAATTATTGAACAATTATTTATCTGTATTGTCATTGGCTGAAAAAAAAATGACCTCTTCTCTGCGGATTATGGGAGAGTGCAACAAAAAGCTATAAATGCGGAGAGAATTTTGGTTTGAGGAGAGGATGTGGCAAGTAAACAAATTATGAACACAAATTTTGTCTCCCACTAGTTAAGTCACACATAGATGGATCGTGATAGATATGAGAGGGAAGAATCATTAGTTTTTATGAATTTAATTTTTTGATTCATTAGCTTAAGGTAAGGGAAGAATCATCAGTTTTTATTAATTTAATTTTTTCATTCATTGGCTTAAGGTAAAAATTACTTTTTGTCAAAAGTTAAAAATCTACAATATCATGAAAAATATTTCGCCATGTTATTACATTTTTTATTTTATTCTTCAAACATACAATATTTTAATGAATTTTAAATTATCATAGTATTAATATTATTACATTATAATATCTTAAGCAAACATTTCAAATCTCCACATAATACAAATATGCAGGCTTCGTAAAGTTTAGTTTTATAGTTAAGGAAATACTTGTGTTATTTTATAGGCTTTGTAAAATTTAGTTTTATAGCTAAATAAATATTTTAGTGCTATTTTATTTTTACCAAATTAAATTATTTCTGAGATTTCAATTTTAATTACCAAGACATTTCAAAAAGAGTTCACACAATTTTTTCCTTATAAATTTAGTTCTAGAAATATAATAGTTACAAATTTGAAATGATAAACAATTTTGTATCTTTAGAAAAAATTATTACTAAACCACAATATTAGATTAATTAAAATCATGTTCTCTAAAAGTATGTACTATTATTACTTAAAACAAAAAATTAAGTGACTAAGATAAAATTAATATGTTAGGCATACATTTCAAATCTCTCCACACCCAACTAGGGTTAGGGTTCTACACATTTTATTTTATGAAATTAGATTATTTTGGGATTTCAAATTTATTTACTCAAGAGTTAAAAATCTAGGATTTCAATTTCATTTAGTCCTAGATTATTTTTGAAATTTCAATTTTATTACCCAAGACATTTCAACACTCTTCAAAAATTAATTTTTCTATACAACCAATACCTAATCAACAAAAAAATTATAATTAAACAAATACTATATACAACCAATAGCTAATCAACAAAAAAATTACAACTAAACGAATACTATAACAAAAACACTACAAGGTAGGTACTAGCCACTATGTGGCACTTGTTATATATTAGTTTTTATGTTTTAATTTGTTGCTGGAAATTTTGTTCTCACTTAATCTGAGCGATTAATTGACAGATGTTGTGGGCTCGTGTAATGGTATTATGAGAATAGATAAATTGGTAAATGGGTTTAACATCTTTTAAGTTAATATCAAGTATATTTAAATAAAGAAAAAGAGTAAAACCTATTTTATGTATATTAGTATTCTAAAAATTCTGAATTATTTATAGTAATATATATATATATTTTTTTGATAAAAATGCCATATTATCTATTAATGAAAAGATAAGTAAAACACTTCCACAAAAAATGGGACGGGTGGTATAAATGGTATAGAGCCTAAAAAGTTCCAGAAAGTCTAATGGTACTCACCTAAAATTACATAACAAAAATTGTAAAAACATAACAGAAATGAAAATCATTTGATGGTCTTCTCAAATTGTTAAATAGTAAAAATAATTGTGAATGTAAATATACATTCATAAGATTATTTGAAAATCATATCTATTCATCAAAATAATATTTCAACTAAATTTTAGAGTATTTAGTTTCTTCCCAACTATATGTATAATATTAGTTTTTAAAGGAAGAGCTTAAATGGTGGAGTCAAAATCTCATCGATGCATACAAATTGACCAAATGAAAAATAGAAGGTTTGAAATAGTGGGATTGTAGAATAAATTAATCAAGGTTAAAAAATGGTACATGGAGCTTTTTAAAGTGCTAAAAATTAATCCACCAATAAAAATTAGTTATCTAAAATATTTGAGAAGAAAGAGTTAATCATTATACAAAATTAGTAAAAGCACCAAAGGTGCTATCAAATGGCCAAGCACAAATATTTATTAGCCTATCGTTAAATAATATATATTTATATTTTATTGGAAAGTCATTAAATGTAGTAGTTGGTGAACAAGGCTATAAATACTATAACAAATTCATTTTTTTTGTAAATAAAAATAATGAAATGGTATTAAATGAATAATCACATGAACTAAATCATGAATCAAGCATTAGAGAACTAAATCATAAATAAATCATATATTTAGTAATTGCCAAGATCTTTCTCCTATCCCCCCTTATGATTGTCTCATTATGCTATGTATACAACTCATATAAAACCTTTAATAGCATAAGCATTTTAGAGAGTCATGAAGACATTGAAATAAAAGTAGAAAAATGATTAATAACAACATGAAAATAAATTAATATTTTGAATGTAACTTTTAATAAATCACATTAGGATATCATATTAAATATTAAGCTATATGGTAAATAAATTTATTCTTGATATCATTTCAAATATTGAGCCTTATTAAAGAAGATGTTGTCGATGTCGCTACTGAAAGAAATAGGGTCCACAAAGCTATCAATTGTTACGGCATCGGTTGTAGGGGAAGCGAGGGCTTCTAGAGGACTTGCTGCTTCGGTGTCTCTGGGTAATGGATGTAAAAAGGGCGACTTGGTGAACAATGTTGGCCAGGGTTTACTTCCTATGGCACCTTCCTCTGGCAACTCTAGAGGTCAGATTAGGTCTGGTAAAGGCTCTCGATCACCTGGATCCTCTCCTCACCCTTCCAAGATTTTGCCCTCAGAATTCAGTGCCTTCTCTACGCCCTCCTTTGTAGAAATGGGCAAATATGGGTAGAGCATTGATGTGCGGCTGGTAAAATTATCTATGGCAAGTTTTCCTTAGGAAAACCCTAGATCCAGGTTTGACTCTTTAGTGGCATCTTCAAATCCATGATTTTTAGGTATATCTAATAGGAGATCAGTTCAATGCTTAGACAAACCTTTGGAAGTAAATTTCAGCACCAATTTATTAAAGGAAATGCTTGAAAATGATTTTTTTTTTTGTGAAGAATGGGCTGATTGGTAGGTTCAGTCATTTTTGGCCTAGCCTTCCTGTATTACATGATTGGATTTCAAAATCTTGGGGTCCTATAATGGAAAAAAAACTTGGAAATCTACCCTAGTGCAAAAGGTTTTTTCATAGTAGTTTTTGACAGCAAACAAGACAAAAATGTCATTCTCAATCATACATGGATGTGGGGTGAAAGTACACTTCTTCTTACCGGCTACTGAATCATTTGCTATTATACTGATCTAGGTGCGTTTCCCCAATCTTCTGCTACACTTTGGGTTTGAGTCATGCTTCGAAGTAATTGGCAATTCTCTCGGCAATTTTATAAGCTCAGACGCAAATTCAAAGAATTTCCTACACACAACCTTTGTGAGGATTCTGGTTGAGGTGGACACCTCCAAAGCCCTGCCAATAGAAATCATTGTAAGGGTAAAATGTGGATCAATCAAATGAATTTGTATAAGACCCAAACATCAACAGAATAGGAGATAACAAGAAAGATTAAATGAAAATAGCAATGGATAACACAAAGCAAACCTTCCCTGAAATCGATGCTTCTATTGTTTGCCTATTACAACCGTCCTTTCGTAGATGAAGGGAGCCCTCAAAGAGTGCACTCTTTTAGCTGTTTGTAGGGAGTCGATGGTAAATGGCTATGGTGATATGCAATGAAGATGAGCTTCAAAGCAAATATGTGATCTCAAGCTTGTGGATGGTAAAAGGGTGCCAAAGGCGCGCTGGTGATATTTCTGCAGAGTAACGATGTCAAAAGCCTAGATGAATAGAATGGGAGGATGAAGCTTCATATATAGACTTGGAAGAATGGGAATTAATGGTTGAGAGGAGATATGAAGATCAATGGCTGAGAATGGTTGAGGAATGTGCAACCAGTGGAAATGTGACAAGTGTCCTAGCCCCATCATGAAAGAGGGGATGTGACCAAATTGATTGGAGAGTTAACTCCATTGACTAAACAGTTAACAGACTTGATTGATCAGTTAGAAGAGTGGATTATGGAACTGACTGAATTGATTGAGGGATTGACTCAATTGACAGGTTAGTTAACACTTTTGATTGATTAATTAACTAACCTCTGATTTGAGAATAAATAGGCCATGTGGGTGAGGGAAAATAAGGTAATTAAATATTAAATATATTTAATTACATGTGCAACATAATGAGGTGGACAAGGTGAGGTGGAAAGGTGAGGTGTAAAGGTGAGGTGGATTTTTGGAATTTAGAACTTAGGATAGAGGAATTTGGATTAATTAATTAAATAATTTAAAATTATTTAATTGTGTTGGATATTTAGAAGAATTTTAATTAAATAAATTGAATTTATTTAATTATGGAGCAGTAAATTGATTAAATAAATTTAGAATATTTATTTAATTAATAGATGAATGGAATAAATATTTAGAATATTTATTTAGGATGATTCGTGTCATTTTTAGGCATATACATTTTGCCCCTCTTTGATGGAATGCTGTTTATAGCGTTGTTTCAAAGAAGTCGATAGTCTGATAGTGATACATGCCCCAATTTGCCCCTGGTACAGGCTTACTGACAATAGGATGCCCCCTCAAGAGATTGGATGGGAAAAGGGTGAATGAATCAGAGACGGACAATCTCACAAAGATGAAGGTGTTAGGATAGGCAAGAGGAAAAAGGACGCGTTTCAGGGAAACAGGAAGAAAACTGGAGGAAAAATGGGCACGAGAAGTAGTCACAGTCATCACCTAGCTAGAATTAGGGTTTGGAGGGTATAAATAGGAGTTGGGTCCACAAGAATAGTCATTTGTACACTTGTTTGCTCTGGATTGGATTGAGAGAGCTTGGAGCAAACTTGGAGCAGCATGGCAGCCAGAGCAGCAGACATTCCCTGCGAGGAGCATCGATTCGAGCGAGTCCGTCGATTCAAGCGGCCAGCAGAGGCAGGACCCCCGGTATGTGCTTCAAAAAATTTCTCCTAGGGTTGATTTAGGGTGTCATAAATGCACATAGAAAATAGGTCAAATATATGCACCGAAATGCAGAATGGCGTATATGCCTCGCGAAGCGGTGCTTTTGTCGTTTCGCGGTGCATATGCCGGTTTCGGCGGCGCATGCATGAAAATGGCGCATAAGTGCACTATAGCTACGCTTGTGTAAATAGGGTGCGCATGTGTAATTAAGCGGCGCATACGTGTAATGTAGCGGCGCATGCGTGAAGTCGGCGCATATGCATAATCTAGCGGTGCATTCATAATTGGGCAGCGCATATGCTGATTTCTACGGCGCATGTACCGAGACTGCGCATATGTGCACTGTAGCAGCGCATCTGTGGTTAGCGGTGCATATGCTGATTTTAGCGGTGCATATAGCAAGAAACGGCGCTTTTACCACCTATCGTGGTGCATTTGCTTGGGGTAGCAAATTGCTTAGCCCAAATTGATTTGATTAGCATCTGTTTGATGCGGGAATCGATGAGCTATCTCTAAGATTGTAGGAATCTAGTCAAGAGATGTAGGGTGTTGTTTTGATCAATTTGAGATTCTAAGTTGAATTGATATAGTTCAGTAGATATGTTGACTATGGTATATGCTGTTTGAGACTGATGTGTTGCCTTGCTTGCTTGTAGGAGGATATTCGAGACACACTGTAGTTGAGGGAGACATTTCCCATGCCCCTACTACAGAGATACATGCTGACAGAGACTGATAGAGTGGCGCTTGGTGCCATGGGCTTGGACTATGTTTGCTTCATGCCCGAGGTGCGGGCAAACCGTGGACTGCTGACAGCCGCTGTGGAGAGATTCCATAGTGAGGACAGGACTTTCCACTTTCCTACTGGAGAGATGACGGTGACCTTAGAGGACGTTTACCGGATACTGCACTTACCTGTGGTGGGTGAGTTAGTGGAGTATGACGCACAGCAAGATGTGGGACTCGCCGAGTGCCAGCGAGTGTTCGATGATCTCGAGCTGGTTGGATAGGTCATCCCATGGCAGGATATATACGATTGCTATGACTACTTCCCTGGGATTGTGGCTGGACTGATTGGGGGTGTTGTATGCCCGGACAGGAGATCGCATGGGTTCCCTATTGGATGGGGTAGGATTATGGAGCGGATGCTGACTGAGGGCACCTGATATGCATGGGGAGTCTGCGTACTAGCCCATTTATACCACGACATGCATCAAGTGGTGTACCACCGTAGCACGAGTCTATCAGCTAGGGTACTACTGCTACAGTTCTGGTTGTGGGAGCACATAGCGGTGACTAGGTCGATATGTGTCTTCGCGAGGCAGCAAGGAGAGCCATACAGTTACGGCTATGCAGGAGTGATTTCCCAGCATAGGCTGGGGAAGTTAGAGTATTGGAGACACACCTTGGATGGAGTAGATGTGGTTGTCTAGCGACCATATCTGGACTGCGAGCCCTTGGACGACAAGGGAGATGAGCTGCCGTATTGCTTTCAGACTAGGTGGCTGATAGGCCAGACATGGCATATATTGGAGAGGTAGATGGTGGGCTGAGTGTTGAGACAGTTCAGCAGGAGGCAGGGTATGCCACAGGGACAGGCGCTCTTTGCACGGACACATGTAGAGAGGGTCCGATGGGGGCCGATGGCATCATACGAAGAGGTCCTGGCAGAGTTCAGGCAGACTCCCTATGTGGCATGGGATATGAGGACAGAGATAGCGGATACAAGGGTGACACAAGATTATGAGGATTGGATGACTGCACATCCATTCCTGAGATATTCAGGACCTGGCATGCTGGTGCCTCGTATTGATGAGGCAGACTCAGAGGAGGAGGGACAGGTTGGTCCAGGGTGGAGGGGAGCTAGAGGAGGAGGAGGACGAGGTGGTAGAGCCAGAGAGAGGCCGAGACAATGGAGGAGGATAGGCCAGGCTGAGCAGGCAGTACCAGGATAGGTGGCACAGCAGCAGATACCTCAGCAGGCGCAGATGCTGCCACCCCAGCAGGTACCATAGCAACAGGTGCCCCAGCCACAGGGGCCAGTAGAGGCAGAGGTGCATGAGAGGGCTATAGCTAGCCTAAGGGGATAGGTACGAGCACTGTAGGCACAGCTGAGGAGGGCCGATGGTAGGTGAGAGACAGATGTAGCAATTATTGCTGGGTTGACTCGTGAGAGAGAGATGGTAGACGCACGGGTATGCATTGTCCGTGTAGAGCGGGACACTGCTGTGGCAGCCATGGGGATAGATGCAGCGAGTTCATTTTTGGTTGGGCAGGTGTAGCAGGCATAGGCACAGGTAGGCTAGTTGCAGACGTAGTTGGTACAGGTACAGGTAGAGCTTGCTAGAGCACAGTCACAGGCTCAGTACTACCGGGGATTATACCATGGTGCCATGGCATCGAGTCAGAGGGCAGGGAGCTTCAGGAGTCAGTCTGGGGCTACTCATAGAGCAGGTCCATCATAGTCAGGGGCTTCCGTGATGGGTCCCCTACAGTTAGGAGCTGGCAGTGGTGGCCCACAGTAGTAGGGATAGACATAGACCAGATTTTGTACGTTTTGGGACATGTATCACCGTCCATTTGGATGTATATTGTATATGACACTTTGAGTTTTGAGAGAGATGGTAATATTATACATTTGGACCTCTTATATGATAGTATATATGATGATGCAGCTTTGTGTATCTATTGCATGTGTTATGAGATGATGATTTACTTCTATTGTATGATGTGATGTATGCGTAGATTTAGATGGTCTATCCGATGCTATATGAGATGCTTTTTGATATGATGCTATATGATGTCTATATGATTTAATGCTTCGAATGTATGCTTATGTAATATGATTTTTATGTGATGATGCAGCTTTGTGCAGGATGTTATGGGATGTCTATATGATCTAATGTTTCAAATGAATGCAAATGTAATATGATTTCTATGTGATGATGCAGCTTTGTATGCGATGCACTTAGCTATGTTATTTTTTTTGGTTTTCTGTGTTTTAAGATGTGATGTAATGCTGATGTGTGGATGACCTAATGTATTGGGTGATGTATTCTACTGACTTAATCATGTTCATGACTAGCCCTACATATGATATGATATGCTCCTATATGCTTTGTTTTTGTGAAGTCCAAAGTACTCTATCGACACAAGAAGGACATGATAGATAGAAGAATGGTTGTGATAGAATGACTTAGAAACTTCATTTGATATTGGTACTTTGCATAGTTTGGGTAAGGAGGATTGTATGGGATATGGATGCATGGATGTGTATATGGATATAAGATGGATGGTTTGCTTTAAGAGTGCTTTATTTCATCATTGGGCATTTTGTTTTTGGTACATTTTCGGAGATGTTGTAAGTGAATACAAGCATCTTGGTATAATTGAACCAAGATGACCTGAGTATCGCTTACATGGATTGTGATTTAGCAAGTGAATACAAGCATCTAGTCAAACTTGAATCTAGATGACCTGAGTACCTCTTGCGTTTCAACAAACAAGGATTGCCTCCGTTCATGTTAGACATTTGATATCCTCAATGATCTTTTGCCGATCATGTCCTTAGACAAGGCTTCACATTACTAAAGTTTAATCCACAAATAGCAAACAAAGAAAATAATCATGCCCCCATCATGGCATCTCTAGCTTTTGGCATCCTTGAGTAGCATAGGTAGGTATGATAGCAAAAAATCAGGACTCGAACTGTTAACCATGTTTTCGATCTACAAAGCATGTTTGCGTTGATATGTGTTTAGTTCTTGCCTTAATTTGCATAAAATCATTTAGAAGACCTTGGATATTTGCTTTACATTGGATAGGTTAAGATTGCTCACAGTCAAGATTTTTGCTTGAGGCGCAGGTTCTACTTACATTTGCTTGTTCGGCAAGAAGATTGCACAATCTTTATTGGGGAAATGGACCCTAAGGGGCTGACCTAGTGCCTCGGGGGCGCATTGCTAAATGGCCTTGCCTACGTGATGACGCAGAGGCAACATAGTTTGGAGTAAACCCTAATGGAACATGGATGGACTAGAAGAAAGATGACAAGAAGGAAGACAAGAAAGGGGATGAATGGGACCATGGAAGAAAATGGAAGCCTCGGGGGCGCATTAGAATAATGGCCTTGCCTATGTGACGGCACAGAGGCAACGTAGTTCACAGACTTGGACCATGGACACTGACAAGAGACCCTATGCTAGGCTCACATTGAGGAGACGGTATGGGACAAAACCTTGGTTGACAAGGCCATAGGGAGAGTATCAAGCCATGATAGGTAACTGTCAAGTGTTTATGTGTGGGATAGATATGGGTCGAATGGGGCAAATGGAGAAAGAATGGACTGAAGGTGAGTGGATTCCCAAAGACAGAGAAGGCAGTTTATCACAAGTAACGCCTGTTTACCAGGTTTTCACCACTTGCTTTTATTGGCACGAGAAGCTAGAAAGTAACATGACGCCTGATTGCCAGGTTTTCATCATGATAGCTATCCAAGGTGCTTGTTTGCCAGGTTTTCACCAAAGGACAATTTTTTTTTGTATGCTTTCTATTTTTTCTGATTTTTTTGGTATTTTCTCTTTTCAACTTTTTTGATTTTTTGATTTTTGGATTTTATTGTGCTCCCTTGCATTGGGGTTCTCCTAGGTATAGAACTGGCGAAGGTGTATGCTATTGATTGGATCATCTAACAACTCACCCTCTGAAGTGGCCAACTAATATGCCCTCGATTCGTAAGCAGCTACAATCACATAGGGCCCAAGCCAGTTAGGCTCGAACTTACCTTTCTTTTCTGTATCTTGTTGATTGTGGGGGTTCTCTTTTAGAACTAGGTCCCCTACGTTAAAGCATCTTGGGTGAACCTTGTGATTATAGCTTCTGGACATCATCTGTTGATATGCTTTAAGATGATCGAAGGCTTTCTGGTACCTTTCTTCTAGCAGCTCTAGTTCTTGTAACCTGGAGACTCTATATTCTTCGTCTGATATGAGACCTTTCAACGACACCCTGAGGGATGGTAGTTCAACCTCAATGGGGAGGATGGCTTCTGAACCATAGATAAGGGCGTAGGGTGTAACACCTATGGGAGTGCGTATACTAGTTCTGTAGGCTCACAGAGCAGGATTGAGTTGGACATGCTAGTCGCGACCAGCCTCATTGACAGTTTTCTTTAGGATTTTCAAAATGGTTTTATTCGATGCCTCAACTTGGCCGTTACCCTGGGGGTAGTATGGAGTGGAGAAACGATGGATTTTGAAACGTGCACAGAGTTCCTAGGCATCCTAATTTTTGAATGGTCTTCCATTATCTGTTATGATGGATGAAGGAATGCCATATCTGTAGATAATGTAATTCAGAATGAAAGAGGAAATTTGCTTTCCTGTGACGGTGGTTAGGGAAACGACTTCAATCCACTTTGTGAAATACTCAGTGGTGGTTATGATGAATTTGTGGCCGTTGGAAGAGGGTGGATGAATCTTTCCCACAAGGTCAAGTCCCCACTAACAAAAGGGCCAGGTTGTCGTTAAAGGTCTCAACTCTTGAGCAGGTGCATGGATCAGGTTCCCGTGTATTTGGCACTATTTGAACTTTTTGATGAACTGATAGGAATCCATTTCAATATTTGGCCAGTAATAACCCAAACGCATGAGTTTCTTGGCTAAGGAAGGACCGCTGGAGTGTGTTCTGCATATCCCTTCGTGTACGTCTCGCAAGGCAGTTATGGATTCTTCTTGTTCCAAACAACGGAGCAAAGTACCATCCAGACCATGTCGGTAAAGGGTATTGGCTATGATGGTGTAACAAGAGGTTTGTTAGATGAAAGTTTATTTTTGGTTGGAAGAGAGGTCCGATGGGAGAATATTGTCCTTGAGGTAAGTGTAAGTCTTACCATACCAAGGTGAATCAGATCCGACTAGGAGACAAATGGAATGGGTTTCAAGGAGATCATAAGCTAATTGCCGGATGGTTTCCACTAAGAACTCATACCGCGACTCATATTCAGGAATTTCTAGAAGAGAGGCTATGGTAGCCATTGCATCCGTTGCTTTGTTCTCTATCCTGGGTATTTGTGTGAAGGAGATGGTTCCAAAGTGTTCTTTGAGGTCGTCGACCATCCGTTTGTATGGGATGAGCTTCTCATCTTTGGTTTGATACTCATCGTTGACCTGATTTATGATAAGCTGAGAATCACCATAGACACATAGTGCTTGGATTTTCCACTCAGTGGCCATCTTGAGACCAATTACCAAGGCTTCATATTCCACTATGTTGTTTGTGCATGGAAATAACAACCTGTAGGACTTCAGAATTGTGTCACCTTGGGGAGTGATAAACAGGATACCTGCCCCCGATCCATGGTTGGTGTAAGACCCATCAAAGTAGAGTTTCCAAGGAGATGTTGACAGAGTGAATAAAGACTCATCGAGAAACTCAAACTGCATTGGTGAAGTGTCTTGTAATGGTGCTTCGGCCAGTTGGTCAGCAATGATTTGTCCTTTGATGGCTTTTCTGTCCACATACTCTATATCATATTCACTAAGAAGCATCACCCATTTTGCTAGTCGACCTGTGAGAGCTGCTTTGCTGAGAAGATATTTCAGTGGGTCGATCTTGGCAATGAGTTTGACAGGATGTGCCAACATGTAATGTCAGAGTTTTTGTGAAGAAAAAACTACCGCAAGGCATGATCGTTCTACCTGTGAGAATTGCAACTCGTAGCCCACTAAGGTTTGACTGATGTAGTATACAAGTCTCTCCTTGTTTTCGTAGTCTTGCTGTGCTAGAAGGGCCCCAAGAGTAGTGGGTGTAGTAGATATGTAGAGAATTAAAGGTTTTCCTTGGATCGGAGGCATGAGTATGGGAGGATTCATAAGGTACTCCTTTAGCTTGTTGAATGCCTCTTTGCACTGCTCATCCCATTTAAATGGAATGTTCTTGTATAGGAGGTGGCTGAAAGGTTGGCACTTGTCTGCCAACTGTGAGATGAACCTACGGATGGCCTGCAGCTTGCCCTGTAAGGATCTCAACTGAGTTAGAGTCTTGGGTGGTGGCATGTCCATTATAGCTTTGACCTTGGCAGGGTCTACCTCTATTCCATTTGCTGACACGATGAAGCCTAGCAACTTGCGTAAAGTTACCCTGAACACACATTTCTTTGGGTTCAGTTTGACTTGGAATTGGTCCAATCTCTGAAAGACTTTGTCTAATATGTCTAGGTGTGAGTCCCTTGTGAGAGATTTTGCTAAGATATCGTCAACATAGTCTTCCATAGTTACATGGTCCATAGTTGTCATGGCCCACTAATATGTAGCACCTACATTTTTCAGCCCAAAAGGCATGACATTCCAGCAAAAGGTACCCCATGGGCAAGTGAAATCTATTTTGTGTTGATCCTCTAGTGCTATTTTGATTTGATTATACCCTGAGAATCCATCCATGAGTGATAGAATTGTATGTCCTGCAGTTAGGTCAACTATGATATCAATGTTTGGCAATGGAAAGTCATCCTTGCGGCATGCTTTGTTTAAGTCTCAAAAATCATTGCATAGTCGAGCCTGGCCATCTGGTTTAGACATTGGGATAATATTAGATATCAATTCTGGGTAATCTATGGCTCTAATGAACCCCACATCTAGCAATTTCTTGAGTTCTTCTTTGACCAAAAGGGCTATATGAGGATGCATCCTTCTCAACTTCTGCTTTACTGGTTTCACCCCTAGATCCAATGGCAAATGATGTAGAATCAGGCTTGGGTCTAGACCTGGCATGTCTGCATATGACCAAGCAAAGCTGCCTCTCTTCTTCTTAAAGAATGGTACAAACCTAGTTTTCTCTGGTCGTGTGAGAGATTTGGCAAAGTGGATAATCTTGGGCTGCTCTTCGGTTCCAATATTCACGGGCTCTGTCAGCTCCACCACAATCTGTGACCTTTCCTAGTACATATCACTAGGGAGAGTGTCAAGCATTCCATCATCGGGTGCCATAGTTGGGTTTTCACCGTTAGATGCATCCTTTCTTTTTACTATTTTGTGATCTGACACTGCCGCAAGGCAGTTTTCACTGTTAGATCCATTTTTGATCTTGATGTTTTTGTGACTGGAAGGCTTGGCACCCTCCCCAAAGTAAGCCACGGTATTTAGTTCGATAGCAAAACCAGCTTTATGATCTCCTTTTGGTAAGTGGTCCCTAAGTTCCATATAATCAATGTAAGCATCATCGTTCTGGAACATATCTAATTGGAGGGTTCCTTGCAAATCCCAGTCAATAAGCTCAAGGTGTAAGAGGGGAAGGGAGTCAGATGAGAGACCTGATTCATTGATGGTTTGAATGGAAATGTTAGGAGCATTGGCGGGGGTAGAGTTTTGGGTGGTACTTTCTTCCATGCTGTTTATCGCAGTGGAATCTAAACTTTCCTCGAAAGCCATAATCTCAGGGGTGGGAAAATCAAACTCCAGTGGTTTTTCCCATTGCGTTTGTCCCTCATGGTAGGGGCTAAGAGTTTGGATGCTGTCAACCTCTTTGTCATTGTAGGAGTGCTCTGTTATCTCGTCCCACTCATACTCATTTGAATCATCTGAATCTGTGTCACTGTCCACTTGGAGTGTTTGGATTGTCTCCAAAAGGCAGTGATTTTCCTTGGCTTTACCCTTACCTTTGTACCCTAGGCCAGTTGTGTTTCTAGCCGAAGAGGATGAAGAAGGTTGGATAGGTTCAATGATTCCCTCTTTTCTGAGGCCTATGGGGCCTTGTCCTTCATACCCCATCCTATGCAAAATAGTCTCACCCTGCCCATAGAGTTCTGTAGGGAGTCTAGGTGGTTCTTGGGGTGTGTTTTCTTCTTCTGCATAAAGCCATTGCAGGAGATCTTGCTCCTCTGTTTCATCAGACAAGGTCCCCCATTTTACAAAGGGATTTGCGGGAGCTGCAGGAGGAGCAGATGGCTTTGGAAAATGTTTGGGTGGATGTTTGGGTTGGCCAAAAGAGCGAGAAGACAAAGGTATCTTGGCAAGGTTGAGGCTGTGCTCAATGGAGTATTCCCCCATGCCATTTTCTTTTATGGTAAGTTTCAGTGGTTTGGGTCTTGAGGAGGAAGCTTTAGTGGTATGGTCCTATTGCAGGGTAGGAGAAATGTAGGCTCTATTGTTGGGTATGACACATTCAGGTTTTGCACGGAAAGAATTGCAGTGCTGGTAGGGGTCGGGGTCGCCTTGGATGGTGACCTGCTTGCCATTGTGTGGGAATTTAATGCATTGATGATAGGTTGAGGGGACAACCTTCATGGCATGGATCCATGGTCTCCCTAGTAGAATATTATAAGCAAGCTCCTGATCAAGGACTTGGCACACCACATCTTTAATTACCGGTCCCACTTGAATGGGTAGGACGACCGTTCCCTTTGTGGTTCTTTCTTCCTCGTCATATGCCTTTATGGTAATTTTCCTCCTTGGATCAACTGCTTGTTCAGAGAACCCCAGTGCAAGGACTAGCTTCAATGTGTAAATATTTAAATCGGCACCCCCATCAATGAGAACCCTCTTGATGCAGTGCTTGTGTATGAATGCAACAATGTGCAGAGGGGTGTTGTGAGGTTGAGATACAGAAAGATCATCTTGCTCAGTAAATGATATGGAATTGGAGGATGTCAAATTACCTACCATGGTCTAGAACTTCTCTTGGGCCAGGTTAGTGGGGACAGTGGTTTCCACTAAGGCTTTCTCTAGAATCTCCTTATGAGAAGGAGATAGACGCAATAGCTCCAATATGGAAATGTGAGCCGGAGTTTTCTGTAACTGGACAAGGACATTGTACTGACGGGAGTTGGATGGAGATGGTGAAGACCTTGGAGGGGCAGTATTGAGCGTGACTTTACCACTACGGGTAATTATACTATAACCAGTTCGGTTAGGTCCTGGTTGTTGATTGGGTGAGATGACATTGACCTGCGAAATATGTTCAGAAATGCAGTTTATCGTGTAGTCAAATGGAACACTTGCATAGTTAGCATTACTCGTCCTGCTGTTCTGATTTGGCCGGTTGCGATTATTGTTGTTGTCATTGCTGTTGTTGCCATTGTTGTTGTGGCCATGGTTGTTGTTGTTGTGGCCATTGTTGTTATATGGCTTGTTATGATTCAGAAGTGGATCCCTGTAGGCCACATGAGTTTCATTGGAGGTATGCTGTTGTGTCCCTCCCTGATTCTGATCTAGTATATCTTGTATGACATTTTTTGAGGCGGATACAGTTGTTAGTTGTATGCCCCCTTCCTCGATGATATTCACAATAGTCTGTGTCCTTCCAGTAGGGAGGTTTGACTATAGGCTCGTAATCACTTGTTGGAGGTAGAGAAATTTCATTGTTTTCCAACAACTTCCATAGTGCAGACTCTTGAGACTCACCCAATGGTGTGAATTTTCTCCTTAGGTTTGAATTGAACCAAGACCTAGGCTCCCGAGAGGGTGGTTTGTTGATTGCACCATTGTTTGTGTCCCCCTTAAGCGTGAATATGGGTTGTTGTTTAGGAGCTACCACCTTGGCATCCACTATTCCATCGTTGACCACATTCTTGTTCTTGGTCCAAAACTTTGATTTATCTGTTGTGTAATTGGAAGTAGGTGTGTCCTTGTAGAGCTTGAGAGCTCCTTTAGCGATCATAGCTTTTTCAATGAATAGGCCCATTTCAATGACTTTGGAGAATGATGTAGGGCATTGTATCTGAATTTGATAGCTAAGATCTATGTTTAGGTTGTGGACAAACATTTCCAATAGCTGCTTCTCAGGCATATTGTAAGAACACTTACTAGCTAGCTGTCTCCATTGTTGTAAGAAGGTGGCGAATGACTCACCACTCTTTTGTTTGGTGTTGCATAGATCTAGCATAGATACCTCATGTTTTATGTTGTAAGAGAAGTGCGTTATGAATTTATTGACAAGTTCATCAAAAGTCCTGATTCCTGGTGGGAGACACAAGAACCACTCCATAGCTTGACCACCTAAAGATCTTGGGAATAGTCTCATCAAGTAGGTCTCATTGTGAGCTACTTCTAAACATGCTGCATTGAATTCCCAGATATGATCTCTAGGGTCCCCCTTCCCTTCGTATTTGTCAGACTTTGGGATTCCGAACTGAAAGGGGAAGGGTTTCATGACTAAACTTTTGTCAAAAGGATACAGAGCTATATCTTCCAAAGAGTATTGCTTGGAACTTGTACCGGTCTTAAGGTTGGATATTTCTTGCTTTAGACTTTCGATTTGTTGTCTCACGTCTTCCATAGGAGCATTTTGATCTATGGGTTTCTTGCCTCTATCTTTTGTATCTCTCTCATTTGCATGTGGGACCGTGTCATTCGTGCCTCTCTCATGATCATCACAACTCCACTCATGACCATTGTCTACATTTTCCATGATGGAACTTATGTCAAAGTTTGTGGGGAGTTTGACTCTGAGATTAGCAAGATGGTGGAAGTATTTATCGGGGTCTTCAAGGAGCGCCCTCTCTACCATGCATTGGAATTTTCTATCTTGGATGTGCGCTACTAATTCTTCATGAGAAATTTCTTCGTCACCACCACGTGGTGGGGCGAGGTGATCAGATGAGTCGGCCATTTCAAGTTGCTTGTTGTACTGGGATCGAATAAGAACCATGCAAGGTGGAGTGGGATGAAGTGGACCGGGATTAGAAATTTTGGCGAGGTGCCGACTGAGACTGTTGTGAATGGGATACCTAGGACACGATTTGGACAAAGGATTCTCTTGCTCAATGACTTCAAGTAAGATGGTTGACACAAGACGCTAGCCGCTAGTAAGGGTAGTCGATACCAGTCTTACTGTGTAGGGCTTAGTCGTTCAACAAGACTTCTAGCAAAGGTACGGTGACTTACTAGGCTTACGTGAATTCACTAATGACACGAAAAAGTGACCTATGTCAAATTGGTATGGGACAAACTGACTTTGGGACAAGAGGCGTTTGGACAGAAAGTGAATGGGACGATTGATGAAAGAGAGAGACTCAGGTGAAATGGATGAAGACTTACTGCAAGGTTGAATCTGACCTCAAAAAGTGAAACTAGGCTGAAATGGGTGCTCCAATCAAGTGAAAATATTTTCTCAAAAATAGGGCAAGTGCTCACTGTCGCATATGCGCCGAAACAAATGCACAGCAGGAATGAACAAATGCACTGTAAGTCACAGTATATGCGTAGCTCCGGTGAAATACAAATGCATAGCAATAGTGTGTATATGCGCAGCAATAGTACATATGCACAACAAGTCGTTACAAAAGCGCAGCAGAACGGAGTATATGAGTAGTTCTGATTTTTTGGCAATATTTTGGATTTTTCTTCTGTTTTTGGTTTTTTTTTTTGGCTGGAAAAGGTCTTCCTGATCAGATATTATCAATTAACAGCAAGGAAACATAGCAAGCACAAAGAATATTTTGTAGTTTTTCATTGTTTTTGTAGTTTTTTTCGACTCTATTTTGGACTAAACTGAACAAAAGCAAGCACAAAAATCCTAGGCGAGAAATGGATTATAAGGGATTTGGGCCACTAGAACAAGAGGTATTTAATGCGGGCAACCATTCAAGTTGTTACACATGCGGCGACACTACTCTCTATTATGGAGTCTCCTAGCCTCAAAGGGTTGCGCCTTAGAGGGTTTTGGGGGAGGCTGGCCGTCGGTGTAACATAACAGCACTCGTTGCAGGAAGTTTTCATCTCAAGCACAATTTATTTTAAGTGGCTTGGTAGGGCTTGGCATTAGCCTTTTACCACTCAGGGTCATTCCCACTTGGACAAGCGTGCATCCAAGGGTAGGCCCTTCCTAAAGGTTAAACAAATAGAATGACAAGTCTGGCACTCTGGTCACCCAGTTAAGGGGAGAGCATAAGCCTATTGTCATTCACAAGCACAGAATACACTAGTTAATCCAACCTAGTTAAAAGTGAAAAACTAAATGGGCTAATCTAGTCAAACACAGAACTTTGAAGTGATTTTAGCAAGATAGCATTGGTTGAATTTTAACCCCAGAAAGCAGTGGTGAGTTCAGTTTTAAATCCGCGTAGCACGAGATAGTTAACTTTGAAGTTTTGGTCTCACGATATAGCAATAGTTCATTTTAACCTCAAAATCAATGGTGAGTTCAGTTTTAAAACCGCGTAGCACGAGATAGTTAACTTTGAAGTTTTGGTCTCACGACATAGCAGTAGTTCATTTTAACCTCAAAATCAAAGGTGAGCTTAGTTTTAGTCCCAGATAGCAATAACTTGGAAAGTGTTACAATGCAAGTAAGAAATAATCCAGTTACTGCTTTCCTAATTAGAGCTAGGTGAGGATTTGAATGCACATCAGTTTTACTATCCCTTGGAAAGTGAAATGTGAACTATTTAGAAGCACAACTACGTGGAACTAAACCCAAACCTATCCTACAAAACAGCTCCAGCAAACACCTGCGAAAAGGTTAGCATTAGCAAATTCCTCTAGAAAAGTACTAAAACCATAGCCTATTACAAATGCGCAGCTTCAGTGATTAGATGTGCAGAAATAATCAACAGAAGCGCAACAATAATGAATGCACGGTAATATTGCACGTATGCGCTGTGAAAATGGATAAATGCACAGCAATAACAAATGTGCAATAATAGTCTTCAAAAGCGCAGCACAAGTGAACAAATGCGCAATATAATCAAAAGCGTTGTAACAATGCGCAAAAGCACCACAAAAATACACAGATGCACAGAAATAATAGAAGCACCGTAATAGTCTTTATATGCACCGCGGAAATGTTTAAATGCGCCAAAGTAACCTATGCGTGACTTTGCGTGACCTGTATGGAACCTGCCTTCAAAAAAGCTCAGATTTTGATGAGATAAAGGGGCAAAGGCCCCACGGTGGGCGCCAAAAATGTAAGGATAAAATGCGGATCAATCAAATGAATTTATATAAGACCCAAACATCAACAGAATAGGAGATAACAAGAAAGATTAAATGAAAATAGCAATGGATAACACAAAGCAAACCTTCCCTGAAATCGATGCTTCTGTTGTTTGCCTATTACAACCGTTCTTTTGGAGATGAAGGGAGCCCTCAGAGAGTGCACTCTTTTAGCTGTTTGTAGGGAGTCGATGGTAAATGGCTATGGTGATATGCAATGAAGATGAGCTTCAAAGCAAGTATGTGATCTCAAGCTTGTGGATGGTAAAAGAGTGCCAAAGGCGCGCTGGTGATATTTCTACAGAGTAACAATGTCAAAAGCCTGGATGAATAGAATGGGAGGATGAAGCTTCATTTATAGACTTGGAAGAATGGGAATTAACGGTTGAGAGGAGATATGAAGATCAACAGCTAAGAATGGTTGAGGAATGTGCAACTAGTGGAAATGTGACAAGTGTCCTAGCCCCATCATGAAAGAGGGGATGTGACAAAATTGATTGGAGAGTTAACTCCATTGACTAAACAGTTAACAGACTTGATTGATCAGTTAGAAGAGTGGATTATGGAACTGACTGAATTGATTGAGGGATTGACTCAATTGACAGGTTAGTTAACACTTTTGATTGATTAGTTAACTAACCTCTGATTTGAGAAGAAATAGGCCATGTGGGTGAGGGAAAATAAGGTAATTAAATATTAAATATATTTAATTACAGGTGCAACCTGATGAGGTGGACAAGGTGAGGTGGATTTTTGGAATTTAGAACTTAGGATAGAGGAATTTGGATTAATTAATTAAATAATTTAGAATTATTTAATTGTGTAGGATATTTAGAAGAATTTTAATTAAATAAATTGAATTTATTTAATTATGGAGCATTGAATTGATTAAATAAATTTAGAATATTTATTTAATTAATAGAAGAATGGAATAAATATTTAGAATATTTATGATTCGTGTCATTTTTAGGCGTATACAATCATCTTAAATGCAAATGGTAACACATGGTTGTAAACTTTGGACTATGAAGGTTTAACTTTTAGATGCAGAAGATACTACACTATTTGTCACAATGTAGTTGATTGCCCAAAGGTGAAAACTCAAGCAAAAGAGGAGGCGACCTGGTGGAAAGACGCCTCTCCCAAGAATTATTCTGTCTCGATCTCCCCAAAAGTTATGGCTCATCAAATAATGATACTAGCACAAAGAATGAGGAGAAGTGTAGTGAGTCTTCTACTTCACATAAGTCTGATCCAAAATTGCCTCCTCTGATCGAACCTTATGGCTCTAATTTTGCTGAGGGTAGTGTTGTTGCTCCAGTAGTCAGTCATTCAAAATCCTTTGTAGTGAATGAGGGTGATCATACAACAATGGAAGGATTTTCTCTCTCTTAGACACCTACACAAGATACAAATGATCCTATTGGTGTGAAGGGGGAAGATATTTGGTAGCTAGTTAGGGATAAGAAATAGGTTAACAGGCTAAGAAGGTTAGGTTGTAATGACACGTAACTCTGATCTTCCACCATTTCAATTCCAGAGAAACAAATAACTGAGGGGGGTAGATGAATGACTCAAAGCACAAAAAAAGGAGGATACTATCTTCAAGCTAATGGAGTGGAGAAATAAAATACTCTCTATAAGAAATTTTGGTGTCAAATCTTAGTAAGTAAATCATCAGGATTTTATTTTATTAGGAAGTTCTAATTTCTGATTGTAATGTTAGATCTTTGTAGGTAGATTTATAGCAGTGGCTATATAGTTGTTTTGCACCCATGCTTTAATGGGCTATCAAGGTTTGCCAATGATGGTCTTTGGATTGATGCAAGCACTGTTGCTTGCTTTTTACACCCCTATTCTTAGGGCATGCACTTGGTTTAATTTTAGTTTTATTTTATAATGGGGTATGACTTCCTTAAGCCTATATTACGGATCAAAAAAATATATTAAGCTATATGAAATAAGATGGCATCAAATATTTTATTTTATATGATTATAATTACATGGACACAATTGAAAGAAAAATTATTATTGCAAGTACAAAGACCATAACATTATTGTTAACAACACAATATTCATTTATGTAAATGAACAATAAATAAGTTGAATATTTATTGTATGTTATCTCAATGATCAACTTATAGACAACGATTGCAATCGATGCTCTTTATTTTTCTATCCTTTTAACATAATTTGTACTTTCTATCTTAATGTACTGTTCAAATGATAATGGTGGTGATATTCTCAAAGTTTTGAGAGATTTAACTTGAGAGATAGCATGAATGTAAATTTTAGAGTGCTTCTGGATTCAACTGTGTATGTTTTTGTTTCAACATTTTGGATCATACTCAATGATCCATCATCAACCTCTTCCTGATGATGGATGATTGAGTATGATCCGAAACGTTGAAACAAAAACATACACAGTTGAATCCAGAAGCACTCTCAAATTTACTATCATGGACTGTGGAAAACTCATGGCTTCTAGATAGCATGAATGTTAAACTAGCTCTCTCTACATCACCAATATTTATTGTTGTTTTTCCCAATGTTAACCCTCATGACTTGTGTATTGTTAAAGCCCATGCCAATTTGAGGGGAATTTGTGTACAATTACCTCTTGTGACAGGTGAAAGAGGGACAAACTTTGGGTTGTTAGTACATCCCAAGGCACACCCACATAATTATCAAACTCCACAATTGTACACAATGGCAACTCTAGTGGTTGAGTACCGTGATGATAAACTATATTTTTTATAGTACCAAGTGCTCCATTAACTAATCCATCAGTTATCCACAAATTGCATACCGACATCATGTGTTGGTCAACACATAGTAGAACCACCCTATCCAAATGATCATCATCAACATCATGTGATTCTATACATTGAGTATATGTAGACACACTATGTACAATTGGCATGTTGAGTGACTTTAGCATGTTCTTATTATGGAGCATGACCATACCATTTGTGGCATATAAATGCGTAGATGCATCAAATATTAGACACTCCTCAACACAAATTGAGTCATTTGTTCACCTATCAGGATTCTCCAATCATGATATCTTGCAATTGCATTCCTAATGTTTGTTAAGACTTCTCTAAATCTAACTTGTTCTAGATCATGTCCTTGTTGATGTAAAATTATGTCCAAATTCATGTCAACTATTTGGAATGTAGTCCACAATGCTTTACCATAAGTGTTACCTATAAACATAGCAAGTACAATTTTTTAAAATAGATTAAGAAACGAAACATTTGCATATAGTGGTATGTCTTTCTATACATTTGTTATGCAATTCACTGTTTATTTACAGTAGGAATATTGTAACGTGGAAAGTGGCATGGTAATTATTAACCTTTTATTATGTTTGGTACATAAAGATCATAGTCACACCTGACATCAACATTGAGGTGTGATACTGAATAGGGAATTTTGGAATTCATTTTCCTTAGCTAGTCAAATTTCTTCTAAGAGAGTCATTGCTTCTGAATTATTGTTCTCAAATGGTCTTAAAACATTAACAAATCTTGTCTATCACATCTTTAAATATTCCTTCCCCTCCTTCTAATCCTAGATTTCATTAAGCATCCTAGTTCGATTAGGCTCTTTCAGCCCATTCAGACCAAACCCATTGGCAGGTAAAATCGGTAGTATGTTGATTTTCCTTAAAACGACACTGAAATTTTGAAAGCAAGGCTTGATATAATTGAATTAAGGTAAAAATCCAAAACATTCTTTTATTGAGGTCAATACATACTCATTTCAGTCAACCGTATAATATGATAAAATGCCAAAATGCAAATGTAGTTCATTCTTTGTTTTATCAAATATATTTGATATGTTGAAACATCCAAATCAAAACTTTGCAGCCACAAATGATATAACTCAAAATGCCTTCTATTTGGAAATGAGCCAACTAGAAGTATCTTACTACACAAAAGATAAAGCATGGAATATTAGGTATGTTATACAAAACATTCTTAACTGCATAAGGTAGGAAGCAAACTTGCATCTTAAAACTCTGCAATGTAGATGGTGGGAAAGTTGCCAGCATAAATTAGAATAATTTTAACAGCTAAGCCTCATTTAAATTTCCTTATCTTTCATGTAGGTCTACTGCTCTTGTTGCCAACATCGTCTAAATGTGGATGACATTTTTGGCAAGCATATGTTATTTATCATGGGCCAAAGAAACTGTGGCTCTTGTTTTGGTGCTTAGGAAAATTCTTTTATCACCTTGACCCCTTACAAATTAAATTAGAATCTAGATAAAATGAATGGTATACATGTAACTAGTTTCTCCCTATTGACATTTGATATAAATTTCAGTAACAATTATGAGGTGCTTACCATTCTATAAATATTTATTCAAGCAAATATAAATAGTGTAATGGTGGAGACATTTTAGAGTATTAACTTGCACGTATATAGTTATTATGCCATAACAAATACAAATAATCAGTTCAATTTTTAGACAAAAACAAACCTAAAAATTGGTGTTCTCTATGATAAGCAAATGGAAACAAGAACAAACAATAATAGCATAGTAAAGATTAACTCAATATTGACACACCCCTGATTCTTGAAGAATGACATTGTATAATGAGCTAACGCAAACACAAAAAATACATGAAAAGAACAAACACTCTTTTGTTTCTTGATCCCAAGTGACATTTGTAATAATTATTTTACTCAAAATGATTGTTCATTTCAAAGACAAGGTTATATGTGATGCAGAATAGCATTGCAATATTAGAGACATCAATGGCATTTATCAAGAAGCTTGCTTGTCAAAAAGGTGGATGACATAGAAGCATCGACTTTCTATCTATTAAAATATATTCAGGATACATAAATTAGACACTAGTAGGACACAAGATATAAACCCCCTGAATGATAGCCTAATAAGAAACCTATACAATACAAGAACTAGATCTCTCACTAGTTCTTTTACTATGAGGATATTGTAAGTTATCTTTCAAAATTAAAGAGACCTCTAGATTGGTACACTACATTCTATTTCAAAATTAAAGAACCTTCCTAAGATAAACAGGCCTCAAAATTTGTGCTACTTGTAACTTGATTATAAAACCCATATTACATTTTTTCCAAAATTGGAGGATCCATCTAAAACAAAGAGGTCTGTGGCATTCAAAATCATCAAACCCATGGATGATTTAAAAAGCCTATAGCATCCCAAAATTATAAAATCCATCTAAGCTAAGCAGGGGAATTCTAGCATTGGTATATACATGTGAGAAGCCCATCTGTCTTGGCTCCATAGGCATTATGGGACCCTCTAAAATAAACAACCCCTGGTATTGGTGTGAGACACCTATTAACCTTAAATGGGTTCTATGATTTTATGAAAAATGTCATGGGGAATATATAATTATAAGACCTATTTACGAAAAATGGGCATCTGCCACCACAGGCCTAATTATCTTTATGTGCGAATATTCAACAAACAACCCTCCAACATTCCAAAATTTTAGAACCCATGTTTGTCTTAAATGAGTTCTATACAGTAGAGGAAACATATTGTACAGAAAATAAGTGCAGTATTGTTTTATTTTTGTGTTTTATTTTTTGAAAACCAAATCTTGTTACCTGATCCACTACACTATCACTTGAATAAGAGGATTAATCCATAGATTTATTAGGCTTAAAAGCCTTAAAAATTCTTGTTACAATTCCTACAAAGATGGCAAATCTAGCTGTCTTGACAACAATGCCATCACCTTTCCCATCAGACTTGCCTCCTCCAGCCATTCTCCTAGTTCCTACCAAAAAATACACACACTCAAATCATATATTTTATTCCACCAAATCATCCATTGCTTGAATTTTTCTAGGTTACTTCACTGCAAAAACAATACCTTTGCACCTAAACTGCTTAGGATCCTAAATTCTACGATTGCATTGCCCACAAAAAAAAAAAAATTTCTTTTTCATTTTCAAAATTAATTATTCACACTACACCAATTTGGAAATCATCCTGCAAAGCTTGAACCTCCAACTACAGAACCCTTGAGCCATTTTCAAACAAAGGGGTTGAAGGCTTCATGAAGGCATTTGAGATGGTTATAACATCAAACCCACCTGCATCTCATCAACACCAACCAATGGTTCTGCATCTTCAAAACCTTCCGTAACTACTATAGGTATATCCATGTCCTTGGAATGGAGGAAAATACCAGCAAGCCATCCCCTCAAATCCTTAGAAACCACCGCCACATTTAATTTTGATTTGATCTTTACCATATTCAGCAGCGATATGCAAGGGCATCGAAAAATCATACACGGATGTTCCATTTCTTTTTTGTTCGTTAATAAATTTATAAAATTAATATCATTGTAAATTGCATTTCATTAACTACATTTTTACTAACATATATGACTTACCAAGTAAAAAAGAAAAAAATAAGATTGTAAATAATAGTATCTATTTACAAGAAGTTTCAAATGAATTGATTGTCAAAATAATCAAAATAATTGAACTATAAAAGTTATTCATATTGATTGTGGGAAATAATCTAAATAATAATGAAAGCTTACATGATGCTTTATTTGAATTCAAATGCATAGTTTTGACATAATCTTTATTTATCAATATTTTACTGTTAGTGGTTCATAAGATATATCTCTCTTAATTATGAATGGTTCACTTGTTACTTATTAGATTTAGGATTTAGTATTGTGGGTAATAATGTATGGTTATTGTGTCAGCAGAAGTCCAAGATCAATGGATTAGAGATCAAAAATAAATGCAATATATTGAAAATAAACTAAATTGTTTTACAACCAATAAGGTATAAATAGGTGAAGTTTGAGAAACAATACTCCACGAGTATAGGAGAGGTGGCAAGAATGGAACCAAGAGAATAGCTCAAGGTTTAATCACCCTCAAATGTATCGGCGATGTGTCAAATATAAGTCGACACATCTACTAACGACTCATAGAGTAGAATTAGTCTTTCCATATATGAGGAAAACTGCCTAACTATGGTTATGTTAGGAATAACTCATGTGAGTTATACACCAACAACCCCATTAAGCATAGCATAGGTGGGTTTATTAGATATGAATCCTAGTTGTGTGTCATTTTAGGTACTCATTTACAAAACATCTCTCAAAAAATGGAGAAAGAAAGAAAACCCTATGGGGAAAAACTTTCCTCCTAAAGAGAGAAAACAAAGAGAGGACTTTAGATGGCCCCTCCAAATGAAGATGATGCTAATGTCGATTCTGATGCAGATATGTACAACTCCTGAAGCATGTCGAAGTTGTAAAATTTACCTTTCCCTTGATGTTAAGAGATTTTGGCAAACTGATTGAAGTAAGTAGTGTTTTAAAAGAAAAAGACTAGGATGAAGGTCTAAGAAATGTACAAAATGATTGAAGAAAGGATGTGCATATGCGCACATGCGAATGAGATAAAGAATCTATGCGATTCTTTAAGAAGTGATTGTTCCCTCCATTACACTTTATAGATCAATGCTTACATTTCACTTTTACACTTTCAATATCTGACACTATATGAGTGTTTTTACATACTAAGAAATCAGGTAGAGTTCAATTTTTCCACTATATAGAACCAACTGAGTTGAGAACCAAGAGTTGATACTAAGCTCTGAAGTTGCATCATGATTGTCTTCTTCACCAGATGTGAAATGTGAAAAGATGAAGGCGGAACCATTACCTTTTGACTTTCTTTTAGGTGATGAAATGGTGCAATTAAACTTCTTAATACTTAGTTTTAGGAATTAAGGTGGTGCTTTAGTGATAGAAGAAGTGATTGTGTGCACTCTTCTTACTTATCTACCCCCCTTAAAGTGACACTTTATAAGTAGTGCATGACATCATACAACAATACTTTCCCTTTTTGTTTCTTTCCTAACAAGTTTTCAATTTGAGATGAAGTAGTGTTAAGAACCCTAAACCTAGCTTAATTTGGCATGTTATAATGATAGTGCATTGATATACTAGAATGATAGAGGACAAAGAATTAGGCCCTTTTGCCTTTTGAATGACTCGGTTATGAGATCATATGCAAAAGTTACGGCCTTTACAATTTTTTGCAAATGCAAAAAAAATACACCTTCAAAAAATTTTCAGTGTGCTTGAAAATAAAATTTTTGCAAACTAATATTGGAGAGGAAAAAAAACTTGATGAGGGAAAAGATAAGCCCCCTATGGTAGAGTGTGACCAACAACTTAAAAACCATATGACCAGGGGCTTATTTGTGAAAATTTTGTGCCCCTCCCTTTTGATTCCTCCTCTTTGCTGATGTCACCCCCCTATTTTCTTATGTCAAGTGAATAGTGACAACTTGTCTATGATAAAGATTGATGCCCGTCAAATTATGAATAGGTTGAAGAGGTCAAATGAGCACCAATTAGTTAGGGGCCCAATTGAGGGCGATTTCAGGCTGAAATCAATGGAAATGAGGAAGAGATTCACATTGTTTTATGAGATGTGGCAAAAATGCCACAAAAATAGTCCTACCCCATTTTGGGGCAATCCCAATTTTTAGGTGTCAGCTTGTGACTGTTATTTGGATCCTATGCTGACATGGTAAGTTTGAATTATGAAATTCTTGGCGGGAGTGTTTGTAGTTGCATATAAAAGCATGTTTAGGCATTCATTTGTAAACTAGATTTCAACTAGATGATTACTAGCAAGCTACTATGTTCTCAAGGTGATTCAAGACTTTCATTGTTTTGTAAGAGCAGATTTGTGTTGTCTATGTGTTTTTGTTTGTAGATTTGAGCATCCATTTCATCATGGAATGAAGAGCATCTTCCTCCCATGAGATCTTCACTACAAGGTGACATTTATTGTGTTTGTGATCATTATTCATTTGGTTTTGCCTCTGCCTCCCAAGGCACGTACACTCTATCTGACAAAGGTGTTTGGAAGACTTAAGTGTCCTTCCAGGGCTTGACTGGGGCAAGCTCCTAAACACCACAACCCCCTCCCAAAGTTTTATGATTGCAAGTTATAGGTTGATGATGCAAACAAAGTGAAGTTGTAGGAGGGCATGTTAGAGTGTCAGAATTATAGATCAGTGAAAGAAATAGCTACCTGGAAATGGGTTTCCTCTCATTAGTCCTCAAAGTTCTACAATGGGAAAATCTCTGGGACAACAGATACAAGTTGCAAACCTTGTTTCTAGATCCCAAAAAAAAGCTGGGCCTTGGACTTGGGCAACCACTCTTTTTTCCCTAATGTTTTTGCCTTGGAACCCCAAAAACAGGTGCATAATCATTTGTAATTTTACATCTTTCTGCAGAAGCATTTTCTGTTATTTATCTGTTTACTTCTGTATTTGCATAATTAGGGTTTTGAGGTGTAATTAAGCATAAGAGAAGGAAAATTGATAATCAAATACCCTAATCCAAGTTTCCCTACATTTGAAAGTGACCAAGGACCTGATAGTGCTCTGCCACTTGATCTGAGGGTCCTTGAATGTAAAAGGTGAAAGGAGGATTTAAACACCAAACTAAACAAATCCAATTTTCACCTAAACATTTTGGTGAACCTGTATTTTTGGACTTAATTGCAACTTGCTGAGTGTTTGTCTTTATATTTGGGTTGATTCCATTCATTCATATAGTCATTCATTTTATTGCATTGGGAAAATTTCAAAAACAAAATTAAAAAATTTGAAAAAAAAATTGCATTTTATGGTTACTAATTTGCATCAATTCACTCTAATTTTTCCTAATTTATGATTTTTACATCATATCTGATATAAAATACATAAAAATACAAAAATTGAATAATTTACATTGCATTTTTATCATATAATTGCTAGGGTTTTGTAGAAATTTTAACAATTTTCATATAACCTAGTAATTCCAAAATCTAGGGTTTGTAGGCAAAATCTTCTTTAAGATTTTTATACTGATTTTAGAGACTCATTAAAAATTTCATTTGTCTGTAATCTTTCATTTTAGTGTAAAATTGCATTTAGATTTCAAATATTTGCATTTTTGCATAGTAAATTTAATAAAAAACTAGCAATTTTCATGCGTTTTCATTAAATTTGCACTTGCATTTTGCATCTTAGAGCTTGAAATTCATTTTCAAATTTAATTACATTCCATTTTCACCATAAATCAGAGTTCAAAAAATTCACATAGCATTTTGTGTCAAGATCTCAAACCTAGGGCTTGAAAAACATCAATTTTCACTAGATTTGGCCTTATCGACTCTCTAAATTTGCACCATAGGCGTGTTGTGAAGAGTATTTTTGCAATAATTGGTTTTTATCAAGGTAATAATTTTCTTCCCCTCCTAAAAATATTTACAAAACCTATTTATTGGCCTCTGGTATTGAAAATTTGGTGAAAAATTACCTATTTTTGCTATTTTTGCCCTAGGGTTTGGCCTAGTTTGCACTCCAAGTGTGTTGTGACAAATTTTATGGATTGAGGTGACTAACATAATTACTTTTATTTTCTTCACCTCCTAAAATTCATTACAACACCTCTTTTTCTAGGTCTTGGAGTTGAAAAACCGTGAAAAATAGGCTTTTTTGCTATATTTTCACTAGGGTTTGACCTTAAGTGGCACTAAAAGCGTGTTGTGACAGATATTTTGACACTATGTGGCTGTTATTACTAATATATTTTGTTTTCCATCATCATTTTCCTCACAACACCCTTTTTCATGCCCCTTTGTATCTAGATTTGGTGAAAAAATTGCATATTTTGACATATTTTCACTATATTTTGACTTATCATCATCTTAGATTTGCATAAAGAGTGTGCTATGAAGGATATTACCACTGTTTTGGACTGATATCAAACATATAATTTTCTTCCCTTGATCAAATCCTTACAACACCTTTCTTCCATTCATTTGCATTGAAAAAGAAAAAGCATTTTTGGCCTTCAATCATATCCTTCTCTTAGGGTTTGTTCTCTCCGTTTGTGTGTTGTGTGTTGTATGCTTTTGTATACACTTTTTGACATGCTGTCCTAAAAACAATATCCCTTTGAGAAGAAGTAAAAGGTTAATGGGATCTAGTTCTCTTGAATAAAACGAGATTCCTACCTCTACTAATCCTTTGAACACCTTCTTTACAAAGGGAGAAACTCAAATTGTGCAAGATATTATACATCCTCCAACCACTATGGAAGATCAAATATTTCATGATGTTAAGGATGCTATGGAGGTAGTAGGGCATGTACCTATGGAACAAGTCAATAAGCTTGATAAAGACCTTGCCGAATTTCAAGAATATGTGCAAATTGAGAGGATAGCTGAAGAGGCCTTACCTCTGATTCACCATGTAAGAGAATTGATAAAAGAAGGACAAGATGGAATTAATGTTATTTGTGGTTTAGCACATATTGTGCAAACTAATCTAATGCCAGTGAGTGAATGTGTAAAAGTTATTAACAACATGTCATCACCGTCGCATACTCAAGTTTTGGCACCTATACCGACTACAGGAATATCTACTTTTACATCAATGATCTTAACAACTGATGCAAATGCTTGTAGTAATGCTACCACTGGTATTGGAGTATCTAATGGCACCAACTATAAATCTATGAGATTTGATTATCAGAACTTGGTCCATAATGTGTCTATTCCTATGAATAATTGTTCTCAACCTCCCATCACACATAATTATTCCCAACCATCTTCCACCTACCAGTATGTCAAACTACCATTGACCTATTCCTAACCTCCACCTATCACATCTCAATTTGAATCACCTCCTCACTTCGGTTGCAATTCCTCACAACAAACCAGATCTTCAAATGATGCCATCCTAAATGAACTTTTACAGGGCATGAATGCTTTACAACAAAAGGTAACAAATTTGACAAATTCTCATAGCCTAGTCTACCAGCATATCATGCCCAAAATATCCTTTCATATGCAATCTTGAGAACCACTATGCCTGAGAGGTTTGAGACTCCCCATTTTGAAAAATATGGTGGAAACGGTGATCCTAATATTCATGTGGTAACATTTACAGCTATGTGTAGCAATTTCTATTTTGAAGAGGATTTGTTGGCAAAACTTTTCCTGCGATCTCTCAAAGATACTACTTTAAAATGGTTTTACTCTTTGCCTTCGAATTTAGTACACTCTTTCTTGCAATTGATTGATCAATTTTTACAACATTTGCAAGCAAATATCAGACCCCAAGTCACTCTTATTTTCTTGCTTCAATGCAAACAAGGTCTGAAAGAGAAGTTGACTAAATTCATTAGTTGGTATCAAGGACTTTATGTACACATTCAATATCAGATGAAAGATGATGATGTTCAGAAGATATTTATTACAAATCTACAACCTAATACTCGTGATAAGATCCTCTTGATGAAGTATAACTCCTTTCAACATTTATGCACCGCCCTTTGTGATTATCAACTTTCGTCTAGTCAGTATGAAAACCAAAACTCATCGGCTCAAGTTGGTCAATCCATGGATGGATCATCACAAAACAACTTTCAAAGGAATAATAATAACAGGAACTTCATCAAGGTTAATGGACCGAATATGAACAACTTTTTGAATGTTTCAGCTATCACCAATCCAAAGAAAGCATCATAGCAACCAAGAAAGTTCACTTTGATATTTGAGTCTTATCATTCCATCATGAACCAAGCCATGAGTAATAACATTCTAAAGCTTCCCCCGATCAAGCCTATTGATCCTAGTAAACAAGGACCTTACTTTGATGCTAATGGCTTTTGTCATTATCATCGAATGCAAGGACATGACACTGAATGATGTATGCATCTTAAACATGAGATACATGACCTTATTGATTCAAATGTCATCCAGGTATCAGGTGTGAATGATAATGGAAACAAGTCGGTTGCTCCGTTGAATCAGAACTTACAAATCTTCACTAATCCTTTGCCTAAGCATATTGAAACCAATATGTTGGAACATGGTTTGCTAGAAGTAGATGTGGATGATTACTTGGACTATGATAATATCATGGGAATGATTGAAGTGGATAAGAAACAAGTGGGCAATCCACCGCGTCCATGAAGAAATGGAATTTATGCTAAGGTTCCTCCTCCGTTATCCTTATATGGATTAAGAGATAATCAAAATGCACCAGAAAAGCAAGAACAACAACTGATACAAATGAGTAAGATGGTACAGGATGATTCCCGTTATCGTGCTAGAAAGATTCAACAATGAAAACTTGATAAAAATTGGAAAAGAGTTAGACTACTATCAGCAGTTAGAGGAAACAGTGGTTCCCCTCCTCATAAGCAACAAAAAGTTACATTTACACAAGAGTTACAAAGCAAGTATCATATGATAATAAACAAAACTCTCATAAGAACCACTCAAATTTTGCACTCAACATGATCAAGTACCTCTCCAAGAGGTTTGCAAATTCAAAAATATGATACGCCAACCATACCAGGTAAGTATCTCTAACCCTTTATCTCTCTGATGATGTGCTTCCCCCGTGATGTGTTATATGTTGTTTACGCCTCCTGGGATGACCTTAGATTCTCCCATAAAGTCTGGGATACCAGGAGACCACCTCTATTGTTACCTTCTTCTATTTGTATCATCATTCTTCTATATTGCCTCTCTCTCTAATTTCATTGTTGTGTGTTGTGTCTTATGGACATAGCATTGTGGTTGGTGACACTAGGGACACCCTCCTATGTGACTATCCCTAAGACACTTGTTTCTCCTCTTTTATTTATTTTTTCCCTTCCTCTAGTGTTTCTATCTAGCGGGCAGATGATGAAAAAACATTTATACTGATCCGGACCTAGTGTCCCTTTCCAGAGAAATCAAAAAATGGACTTAGTTCGTAATATGGCGATGAGGTAGTATATTTTTATCTGACACTTAGCTAGTGGAAGCACTCATGCTTTTCGTGTAGTGACTATGATAATGTTTTTATCTCATGTACAAACCTTAACAAAATTGCTACTCTGTGCACCTTTGTTTGTATTTGAATCTAGCCTTGGTGGTACTCGATTCAGAGAGCTACGTGATGTAGCCCCATGGTTATAATCAAACTCTAAATTCATAGTATAACCTTGGCTCTTTGTGTGGCTAATCATATGCATTGTTGTTGTTTATCATGATGTTGTAGACACTAACATGTTTCTTGCATGGATGTGTTTGTGGGAGCATTTGGTGATCGTAAAGTACATGTCACCTCCGGGGGCATGGGCTTTGCGAAAGTCTATGTTCCCTTGTGTGTTTTCTTCTTACCCTAACGTGCTTGATATCAATGCATGATATCAACCACCTTAAGGTGGGGGCATAAATAAGGTAAGTTGTCTATTGTAGATATTAACTATGTGCTTGTCCTCAAATGCAGTCTAAAGACCAGCGCGATGAGTGCTTCCAGCATCCTGAGTTTGTTTGCAATCAATCAATCAATCATGTCAGCTCTCTGTAGAGGCAGGATATCATGTATATCTTTTTTATCTTTTAATCCCTCTAAGGAGGCGTGGATGGTGTATTTCTTAGAGCGGATTGCATCATCATGTTATTTTCAAAAGTCCTCTGTAGAGGCAAGGAGTGGTTATATGACTAACTCAACCCTTAAGCATGTCTTTGGAGATTGTTGTCGCGAAGCACAATCATCGGTGTGTGCCTATAATGTGCCTGAGATGGTGTTGAGCCTAGAAATAGGAACACTCCATCGCTTGTCTGCTATGTTTTCTCTGTGTCTTTAAAGTGTGTGTGTGTTTGGCGTACTTTCTTTGTTTGGCATGTTTGTTGTCCAATATGCAGTTTAAAGACTAGTGCAATGAGTGCTTCCTACATTATGGGAGGTTTTGTGTGTCTTGCATGTGTGTTGCCCCATATATGTAGTTTAAAGACTAGTGCAATGAGTGCTTCTTGCATTATGGGAGGTTTGTTTACTTTCTAGTACTTGCATCTGCATTTCATATATATGAGAAAAAGAAAAGAAAGAATCATGCCTATCTTCTATGCATTAATGTGTCTTCTATGCATTTGTTGTCTTCTCCATGTTCTGTGTGACTGTAATTGTCTTCACCGTGTTTTGCATACCTATTACTATTTTCTCTGTGATTGGTGTGTCTTCTTCATGCTTGGCATGTTTGCTGAGTTTGTTGACCATACTTTAATGCATGTATTAGCCTTGTGTTTATACATACATTAAAGTGGGGGCTAACTGTAATGTTGGAAAAATGTCCCCTTGGGGGCTTTCCCCTATTTAGGTTTAGCTCCTAGGTCTTTAGTGTACATTTAGGACATTTTACATCATGTTTCAACATCCCGATGAGAAAACCCCTAAGTGTCTTGAGAAATGGGACCTAGGGGGACCACTTGAGATAACCCCTACCCAAAATAGTGGGGGAGGACTTGGGCACCCGCACCCTAGTCCTGTCCTATTTTGAGGAAGTCCAAATTTTTGGGTGTCAGCTTGTGACTATTATTTGGGTCCTATGCCGACATGGTAAGTTTGAATTAAGAAATTCTTGGCAGGAGTGTTTGTAGTTGCATATAAAAGCATATTTAGGCATTCATTTGTAAATTAGATTTCAACTAAATGATTACTAGCAAGCTATTGTGCTCTCAAGGTGATTCAAGGCTTTCATTGTACTACAAGAGCAGATTTGTGTTGTCTATGTGTTCGTGTTTGTAGATTTGAGTGTCCATTTCATCATGGAATGAAGAGCATCTTCCTCCCATGAGATCTTCACTACAAGGTGACATATATTATGTCTGTGATCATTATTCATTTGGTTTTGCCTCTGCCTCCCAAGGCATGCACTCTCTATCTGACAAAGGTGTTTGGAAGACTTAAGTGTCCTTCTAGGGCTTCATTGAGGTAAGGTCCTTAAAACCAAAACCCCCTCCCAAAGTTTTATGATTGTAGGTTACAGGTTGATGATGCAGGCAAAGTGAAGTTGCAGAAGGACATGTTGGAGTGTCAGAATTGTAGATTAGTGAAAGAAACATCTACCTGGACTTGGGTGCCCACTCATTAGTCCTCAAAGTTTTGCAATGGGAAAATCCCTGGGACAATAGATATAGGTTGCAGGCCTTGTTTCTAGATCCTGACAAAAAGTAGGGCCTTGGACTTGGGTGCCCGCTCTTTTGTCCCTGACTTCTCTATCTCAGAACCCTGAAAATAAGTGCACAATCATTTGTAATTTTACATCTTTCTGTAGAAGCATTTTTCGTTATTCATCGGTTTACTTCTGTATTTGCATAATTAGGGTTTTGATGTGTAATTGAGCATAAGAGAAGGAAAATTGATAATCAAATACCCTAATCCAAGTTTCCCTACATTTGTAAGTGACCAAGGACCTGATAGTGCTCTGCCACTCGATCCAAGGGTCCTTGAATGTAAAAGGTGAAAGGAGGATTTAAACACTAAACTAAACAAATCCAATTTTCACCTAAACAAACCATAATTAAGAAGTACAAGTTCACAAAACCTATTTGTCCTAAGCATGAATGGTCCACTTGACAATTAGTTTATCTAGGCGATGTTTATAGGGGTGAGCATAACTTATCAAGATATCTCCCATCCTTATACTAATATGGGTTGATCATCTTTAAGAAAAAATATCCCCAATATCAATCCCTTATACATGTGTTGCTATGCTAGCCTTTGTGTTAATGGTGATGGCTTTTACACGTGTTATTGAGCATTGAAAAAGGACATTCTCAACTTTACTAATGGATATTATGAATAAGGATATATGTTGAAGTCTTAATACTTTAACCTATGAAAACTTATTATCTGTAAATGTTCCTATTGTAAAGGAAAAGAAACATATCCTAAGATTAACATATGCCAATCAAATGTAGCATTAATTAACCTAGAGATTAAAAAAAGAAAGCTACATAATTGGTACATGAATATTTAAATGCTAAGGTATGGAATTATATTTGATACATAAGTTATACCTAGCTCTACACTTGAATATGGATGGCTTTGCTATTCATGAAGGTGCATCTGCAAGTCATTCAATTGAACTGGATCAGTCAGTGTTGAGCTACAGGGTACCAGAAAGTGACATTGGGGACTACCACATTTTACCACAGATGAGTGCATGATCACGTAGTTTGGGAAATATGTATAAAAAGGAAAGAGACATGATATTCCTATGTTTTAGAAGTCACAGATTACCATAAAGATGTCTAGGAATGTTTCAGTTAAGACTGTGTAACTAGTTATCAGGGGATTCATTAGAACCCACCGCATTCTACCACAATCGGATCTTTGGTCTCATGATTTGGAAGTTAAATGGAGAAATTCAAGAGCTATGTTATATCCAATTTTGAGGGGATTTGAGCTACCACAACAATATCTAGAGGCATCAGAGTGAAGACTATGTTACCAAGTTGTAGGAAGAATGATTGTATGGAAGTTTGGGAGATTGTGGTAGTGATTTGGGATTGTACACCAGGCACTAAGATTGTGCAAAGGTAAATTGGGTCTAATAGAGCTTATGATATGAAGCACAGGGTGATATCTCATTCCTACATCACCGCATATGATTTGGGGTCCACTTATGTATACAAGGTTGATTACATGTTCCATGTTACACATTACATTTAGGGAAACAAGAATGACATTTAGAAGGCTTGCGAAGGATATATATGAAGGATAGAAGATTGTTTCAAAGTGTGTGGGGGAGTGCGATAAGTAGAGGACAAAGTAGAGAGTAGAAGAAGGTGTAGAGCAGAGAATAGAGAAAGGGGAAGAAGGAAAATAGAGGACATGTAAGAATGATGGTAATGCAATGATATATTGTGTTTCTCTGAACCTTTTGTAAGCTTGGGCTATGGCCTAGCACATGAAAATCCCTAGAAGCATATGTAATGAGATTTGGAATTCTAATATAATGAGAAGTGGTCTTTTGAGGCTAGGATTCTTTCCTTATAGGGTTTTCCCAGGTTAAATCTTGTGACATGTGATTATCATTCTATTGTTATCTGTATGTTTCTATCACATCTTTGTTATGATCATGATGTTGGTTGTTTAAAGCTACAAGGCTAGACAGTTCTTCATTGGACCCTCCTACCTTGATTGCATCAAGTGGTATTAGAGCTGGTTGCAAATCTATTGGGAAGATTGAATGTGTTGAACCATAAAGTGCAGTAATTGGCACCGTAGAAGGAGAGAAACTACTGCAAAGAAAGAAGAATGCCCATAGAAGAAAGATCAAATAAAGGAAGATCAAAGAAAGAAAGATCCAAGCGAGTTAGTATTTCAAGTTGACCATTGGTGTATAATCTAAAGATTTTGCAAAAGGAGTGAAGAAGTCACCACATAATCAAGGATAGTTGGAATCAATGTAGCAGATCTTGGAATGAGTAAGATTTTAGCATTAATTGTTTGTGTAATTTGTTTCAATCAGGAAGATTGGAAAAAGAGTGAAGAAAGAAAATGAAAACCTAATGTGCAAGAAGGATATTCTAGAAGATGAATTATGTGAAATCAAAATATATAACTCAGAGTTGGTAGAGAAGATAAGGGAACTAGAAGATGACAAATATGATACTCTTGAAAAAGAGTTGGAAAATGTCAAAAGGAGGAATGGAGAATTAGAAGAAGAGTTAAAGTTGTTTGATTATGTCAAAAGGAGTTTTGTAGAATTGGAAGAAGGATGCAAGTTGTTTGATAAGATTGAAAAGAGGAACATAGATCTAGAGGAAAATTTGGAGAAGTTAAAAAAGGAAAATAGTTTACAAAAGAGTGAAATATCCAGATTGAAAGAATAGATTAATCAACTAGATCATTCACTTGTAGCATGTAGAGAAGAGAATGAATGTCTAAGATCTAAGCCTACACTTTGTGATGTTTCTTGTGATACTAAGAATTTGTGTGATACTACAGAAGATTCTTTAGACAAGGAGGATGAGGTTGAAGATAACAATGGAGCTAAATATGCAATTGTTGGTGATAGTGTTAACATAGAGAGTTCTCAAAACAATTTTGCTTATAAAATCATGAGAAGAATGGGGTATGAATGAAAACGATTGGGAAAACATCAACAAGGAATTAGAGACCCTATTGAGCCAATAATGAGACCAAGAAATGAGGACCTTGGATATATT
This sequence comes from Cunninghamia lanceolata, assembly GCA_027924645.1. Lineage (NCBI taxonomy): Eukaryota > Viridiplantae > Streptophyta > Pinopsida > Cupressales > Cupressaceae > Cunninghamia > Cunninghamia lanceolata. Next base: position 5,103,746 of record BSBN01000892.1, read on the forward strand.
AGAGGTGAAGAGAATAAGGGTGTTGTCACAAGTTCAAACAAATTAGCTCAAGGAACACAAGGTATGCATTATTCTTATTGTAATAGACATGGGCATGGAAATGGAATGTGTTGGGATATGTACTCTTGTAGAATTTGTGGATTAAGGAATCACTCTGAAAAGTTGTGTTGGAATAAAATGTAGAGGAGAGAGTCATGACAGATTGTGTACAAATGGATTATGGATGGATTGAAGGATCGAAATGGAAATATTTTACTTGTATGTTCAAAAGTTGTATAAGCTGATGTTTTCATGTGTTGGAGAAAAAGGGGGACATCATGAGTCAAGATACAGAGAAGGAAGACCATATGCGGGGCATAACAATTCACACCATCAAGGGAGAAATGATAGGAGTTTATACCACAACAACAGAGGAAGTCATAATTCTTGCTGCAATGAAGGATATCGAAAGGATGAAAGAGGATTTGATAGGAAGTCATTCAGAGGAACCTATTTTCAAGTATGCAGGCAAAAATCATCGAGCATTGAATGTCACCAACGAACTATTGATGGGGAAGCAATAAATAATACAGAGATAACTTATGTGGAAGAAGAACCTATTGAATCACCAAGTTTAGCAAAGAAATTGGAAGAGGTTGAAAACTTGATCTTAAAGAGAGTTTTGTTGTAGACTAAAACAATTGAGGAACCAATGCAAGGGAAAAGTTTGTGTAAATCAAGAGCAAGAGGTCAAGTGCAGAGCATACCAAAAGAGAAGTTCACATTGCAGAGAATGAAGGGATGACAAGGAATTCTATAGGAAGAGGAAGAAAAGTCATAAATTATACCACAATAAAGGAAGTATGGATAAAGAAACCAAGGGAAGTTTAGGGGAAGTACATGTGGAGAAGGAACCAGAATATTTTGATGTGTAAAAAATGAGTTGCAGCTAGACTAAGAAGTTAGAGAGGACCACATAGAGAATTCAAGAATGTATTGACTGAATCAAGGAAGTTGGATGTTCCTAAGTGTTCTAGGATGTTGAGGCTATTTGACTTTAGTTGAAGAAAAGTATTGAGGCAACCCGCAAGTGTTTGTCAATGGAGCATCGATTTTGACATAGTTTCAAACTTGTAGATAGATCACCGACCATCATAAATGAAGAACTCAAGGCATCTTGCAAAGAAGACTTGTACAGACCATCAACTAATGAGGCAATGCAATGATTTGTAAGTAGAGCACCAGACTTAGATCTCTACAGTGAGAAAGAACTTGAGGCAGTTTGCATGGAGGACTTGAATAGATCACTGACCTTGAGGTAGTTTCAAGTACTTGTGAATAGATCACCAACCATATTCTACGAGGCAGAATTGATTCTGATAGAATTGTTGACAGTCAAGAAAGTTAGTAGGGACACCATGAAGATTACCGCATTTCACCATAGTTGGTTATATGATCTCACACTTTTGGGAGGAGAACATGCCAAAGTGAAGAGGGTCACTTTTTAATTAACCCTGAGAGTCTAATGTAGGAGCATCCAAAAGTCATTCAGTTGAATTGGGCTAGTCGGTGTTGAGTTGTAGGGTACCAGAAAGTGAAATTAGGGACTACCACATTTTATGGTAGATGAGTGTATGGTCACATGGTTTGGGAATTATGTAGAACAAGGAAAGATACATGATATTCTTGAGTTTTAAAAGTTATGGATTACCACAAAGATGTCTAGGAATGTTTGAGTTAAGACTGTGTAAATGGTTATTAGGGGAGTCATTGGAACCTACCGCATTCTGCCACAATTGGATCTATTTGGTCTTGTGGTTTGGAAGTTAAGTGTAACAAGTTATGAGCTATGTTATATCTAGGTTTGAGGGGATTTGAGTTACACAACAATATCTAGAGGCATCAGAGTGAAGACTATGTTATCGGGCTACAGGAAGAATGATTGTATGGAAGTCTGGGAGCTTGTGTGAGTGATAATTGGGATTGTGCACCAAGAACTAAGATTGTACGGAGGTACATGTGGTCCAATAGAGCTTATGATATGAAGCTCAGGATGATATCTCATTGCTAGATCACTGCATATGATTTGGGGCCCATTTGTGTATACAAGGCTAATTACACATTTCATGTTACATGTTACATTTAGGTGAACAAGGATGATGTTTAGAAGGCTTGCGGGGTATATATATGAAGGATAGAAGATTATTTCAAAGTGTGTGGGGGAGTGCAAAAAGTAGAGGACAAAGCAGAAAATAGAAGAAGGTACAGAGTAGAGAATAGGAAAAGGGGAAGGAAAACAGAGGACATGTAAGAATGATGTAGATGCGATGTTGTATTGTGTTTTTGAGAACCATTTGTAAGCCTGGGCTATAGCCTAGCACATGAAAAGACCTAGAGGCATATGTAATGAGATTTGGAATTCTAATATAATGAGAAGTGATCTTTTGAGGTTTGATTTTTTCCCTTTTAGGGTTTTCCTAGGATAAATCTTGTGTCATGTGATTATCATTCTACTATTATCTATATGTTTCTATTATATCTTTATTATGATAATGATGTTGGTTGTTTAAGGCTGCAAGGCTGGACAATCCTTCATTGGACCCTCCTACCTTGACTGCACATCAGCTATAATTTTATAATATGGTTATCTCATAAGTAGAGTTTCTTTCTCTCTATCTATGTTTCTCCTCAAATTTTGTGCAAAATTTATTTATTTTAGGTTGATCCCATAGATCTAGGACAATTCTATAGGATTGAATCCATTATATGGTTCATATATTTGATCTTGCAACATACGTGCTTGTGTTATGTAGCTCGTCAAATTCATTGATGTCTACTCTATACTGTGTCCCACTTTTTGGCCAATGTAGGACATTGAAATCAACATTTCTAACCAAAATTTCACTAACATTTATAACAACTAAACTGCTAAGAATTTGAAGATGATATGAACTAGTGATTTTTGATATTTTATGTGTAGATTCTAAATGTATTTTTTTAAAAAATTTAAGAAATAATTTGTGAATTTTTTTACGTAACTTTTAACAACTTATTTTTTATAGTTAATAATATTTTTTAAAAGTGATGTTTATACCATACATCATAACCTTTTTTTATAGAAAGAATCAAATTATAAAATTTTAAACATAGATTTGTAACACCAATATCTAGTGCGCATATATTTTTTCATAATTTTTTGTTACATATATATTTTTTAATTAATTTTGAAGTGAGATTAATTATAATTCAGACATAGGTTTATACCATACAACATAACTTTTTCTATATGTATCCAAATTAAATTATCATTTTTTGTTGAAACAAGGAAATCTATACCTCGTTTGTAGATACTTTTCATAATTTTTTTCTCTATTTTTTAATTTTTCTGTGTGTGTGGAATACACACATTGATATTCGGTAAAAATCTATGTTCACTAGAAAATATAAAATAAATATATTAATCAAATGAAATATATTCAAAATCATACTTTTTGGAAAACTTATACTAAGGGCTACATACTTACAAAGTATAATTTCTAAATGACTTCAATTGATCCCACAAACAGTGAAGCAAAATTGATTTTTTGTCACCATTTTGATAGGTGTGGAGGAGACTCAATCAAAGTTTTGATTTAAGACTAGTGGGGTTATTTTGAAGGGGGTTCAATCTAAGGGGGTTTTATCTAACCCCCTTCATTTAAACCTCTTTAGATGGAATCCCTCAAGGCTTAAATCATTATTTTTTCTAAAAAAATATCTGATTTTAAAGACAAAAATCAAGATGTCCCAAGTTTGGGACTTAGTATTGTGGGAAAAGGACTAGTGGCATTTAAGGATGCCTTTAGAGGGTTGTTGAATCACTATAGAATACATTTTCCTAAGATTGTCCTTAGAAAACACTAGTTTTATAGTAGTGCTAAGGAGCAACAAGTAATAGACATGCCTACAAATGTCCTTGTTGATGTTGTTGAAGTAAGGGTCTTTTAACTTCACTAATGAATCTATTCTTCTAATAAATGCTCCTCGACAACTACAATGAGTTTGATTGATCTAGAATAAAAGGTATTATAACATGAGTGTAATTGAATGCCTTTAAATATAAGGACTTCAATATAACATTAGTAAATGTTTATTTAGTCTACTCATTAAATCTAGTGAGAGCATTGGAAATTGACCAAATTTAAATTTAAAATTAAGAATTTTAGGGGTCAAACCTATAGATGTGGTATCAATCCTCCAAATGGAAATGAGTTAGGATGATAGAGTGGTAATATTTATGAAGGGAATAAATATTCAACATGACATAAATGATATGTGTAATAAATGGTAGAATGCATTTGTAAGTGTATTGATATGAGCATGACAAGGTAAAATGAATGAGATTATGTTTAAGTGGTGGTAGCATAAGAGAGGTTTTCTTAAAGGCTATTGAGTTAGAGGGAGAAGGAAAAAATAATTGTGGAAAACACAAGTTCATGTGACTCTATAATCATATAGGAATTGATGTAAATTTTCTCACGATAATGATGATTATGATTTTTTTTACCTTTAGGTTTTTTCAATCATAAATGTTTGTTTTTATATGTAATGGTTCCACTGCATACTATTGTTCTTCACAATACATCTTATATTTAATTTAATTATTATAAGAAAAACATTAATGTTCCTAACAAATATCCACGTTCGTATATAGAAATCAAACCCACTAAGTATTATCATGTGTTCATCCTTTGCAATGCATCCTCATTAAAAACCTAAAAATAGAGGTCTAATAAATAGCATCTATCTCACAAGTGACAACTAGGCACAAAATATAAGCTTGTTTAACTATTTAGGGAACTAAAAGTAGTGAAAATAAGGGTTATGTTTGCAGCTAAAGTCCCTACCCTGCAATGCAAGAAAAGACATGTGATTACGAGAAAAACAAGAGATAGCCAAGAATTAGTTGAACTTTATTATTTGTTTTAGCAGAATGAGACATTACAAATGTTGCAAGTAGTTGATCAAAGGAAAAGATCATGGCATTGCTTATCAAAGACAAAGAACATTGGTGGAAATGATAAAATGATTTATGCACAAGCTATTGAGCATTATCAAAAACTAGCCAATGGGGAAAAATTATGTAAACAACTTCAAACTCCCACCATTATTGGTGCAATAGGATTCCATTAAGAAAATAGTTAGTCTCATTAAGCAAGATTCAAACAATGGAAGAGATTTGATTTAGAATATAAATAAATCATTAGAATGATGTTGAGAGCTATACATATGCTTTTATAAAAGGTCAAGATTGTGACCAGGTGAATAGAACAACCCAAGAGGTACCTTGACTAGTGCCAGTACCAAAATTGTATGAGACAAGTACCAATATTGTATGAGGTATAGGGGTATTAGAATAGCACCCCGTTAAGTAGGATATGAACCTTAATTTTGTAAGGAAGAATGAACTAAAACAATGTACTTCATCCAAAATCATGGAAATAACAAAAAGATTAAGTAGAATAGAAATATATTTGTACAGAATGAAGTAAATACAACTTGAGAGTTAGATTTCATTATATCACTCCCTGTGCATGAAACACCTAGTATAATGAAAAATAATTTTAGAACATCAATTTAGAGCATTGCCTTATCAGAATAAACTTTGATGACTTGTTGCAAATGATCACAAAACCATGATAATATACATTACCAAGGACAAGGCATTATCAAATGTCTAACAATCAATCTCTTCCCTCAATTCTTCAGAAGATAACTCATAATCACAATCCCTTTGCAAGGGTTTATGTGAAGATCAAATCCATAACAGAGTGTTGACTCCATGCACAAAAAGTTACATTTTGTTGGCCTAAAAAATGATGTAAAAATTTTACATGATGACACAGCTACAAGGTTGAGAACATTCATTATCCTTATCATCATCTGAGTTTGAATCATTAAATAGAAATGAAATTTAGACATTCATGCGAAAAAAGTTGTGCAAGTTAATTTCAATGTAATAGAACAATGAGCCATTAGGTGACACAAAATTAGTACATTTAGACATGCTTCATAAAACCACATATATAGAAGAAACCTAGAATTTCATTATGAATAATTTTTAAAGCATCAACAAGTCTAGACAAAACATGTACACAAATTTTGTTGTATATAACATCCAAATCCATTGTTGTTGCCCATTTTTTTCCATAGTCAACTCCTAGTTGAATAGTGTCATTAGATGAGTTATAAATAAGTAATTATTTTAATGGAGCCCTTCGTGACGCAGATCTCAATAATAGAACCTAAGAAATTCCAAAGTAAAAAAAAGGTTTGTGAGATAATTATCATGTTTAGACTGATCATGGGGTTTCTACAGGAAATTACATGATATTTTGTCTTGAATTAGTAGGAGGTGCAGGACATGATGTTTCCTTTGAAGATTTAAGAAGAAAGATTAAATGCTTTTATATTATTCACATCACTGTAAATCATATTTGATTGTGATACCATGCCACGCTCTGGTGGAGTTTTTCTAATGAACACTCCAAGCTATACTTGCTGAAAGATGAAATAAATACTAGATCTAGATGTGCTATAATGAAGAACTAGCACACATAGTTATTCTCACACCTTATGATATAGGATTTAAACAAACAATAATCCCAAATGGTTCAAACATAGTAAATTTTGAAAGTTGTCAGTTCAAATCCTATATTGAAATAGAGTCAGCCCAACCTAACAAGGAGAGCTAAAAGTATTCTAAGCCAAAATAGGGCTTTAAGCACCATACTACATGAAAAATTATGAAGTTCATAATTAATTTAAGTCCTAATGTATATGCAATTGTTCCATTCTTTCCATTGGTACCTTTCCTAAGACCATGAATATGTTTCTAAGTGCTAGTTGTTACAAGACCAATGTTGGTTAAACCTATAATTTCAAAGGTTTCCTTATTTTGTAGATAGGGATCTGTATATTTTGTAAGGCCCTATTCTCATCTTGCAATGTTTACTAGAGTCTTATTACCTTAAGTACTCATCTTCCTCAATCCTTGTGGCGAGAAGAATTCTATGCAAAAGTTCCACGAACGAGGTCCCAAATCCGTAACCAATAAGCAGAAGTGGCACTATAAATCAAAGATAAAATTATTAAAAGCCCAAATTACGAACTATCAAGATGCAAGCACAAAACAATAATAAAAATTACTCTCCAAATTAGCTACTCTTTCATTAATTGATAGATGAAAATCTTACATAAGAAACAAGTATCTAGATCCAACCTCTAGTTGGAAGTATGTGAATTAGGACATTCAAAAATGAAAGAAACATTCTGAGTAACATGAACTATCAATATTATAATGCATGCACTCTGAGTATAGCACAATGACAACCTATAATTGTATATCGTTACTCCCAAACTCTAATAATTATTTACAGGTTTAGATTATGGAAGCTTCAAGCCCATAAATGAGAAGAACATATAAAGTAAATTACAAACCTATACTAATCCTTATTGGTTAGGGTAAAGTAATTCAGAATGAAGTGCCACCTTCATCAAGAAAACTCCTATATCAAAGGTTCTATACCAAGCTACATAAGTATGCATTAGGTAGTGTTGATGTGTTTTTTATGCACATGCAAACTCAGAATAAAATACTATGTATTCTATCCTCTCTTGAATAAAGTCTCCCAAAGGCTAAACAATGTGATCCAATGAGACAACTCCAAGGTTCATGATATGTCAGGTCTTCACTTGCAATGGATAGACTCAGTAGTTGATGTGATTTTCTAAAAACTCACAAAGGGACTTACGTTGAATATACTCCTTATTCCAATCAAATATGTTATTCTCCTTCTTGTGAAGTGGAACTCCTAAAACCAACTATGAAAAGAAAATGCAAAAGGACAAGGGTTTAGAAGGCTAATCTAAGGACAATGAGATAATGAAATATGCCAAGATAGACAAGCTCCTCATGAAACCAAACTTCATTTTGCCATGAGAACCAGCAACTACACGAAGTCGGTGCAATCTTCTAAGGGAACTCAAAGATTTTCATGTTGTAAACTTTCATCCAAACACCCACTACTGGCACAGCTTGAACGAACATCCACAACTGAACTAAAACAAATGTGGTTCAGGCTAACTTTGCAAAATGACTTATCAGCGACAAATCACAAAAAGTGTGAACCATTCAAGGAATTCATCAAATATCTTTACATATATTCATTAAATCAATGTAGTTCTAATCTATTTTTAAGCTACTTGGAAACATTTCTCTATCATATTCAAGAATTTGAAACCATGCTAACATTCCCTCACCACATAAATCACCATGAAGCATTCAACAATGAGCTTGTATTGATTTTGGAAATGTATTTTTTACAACAATTTCATATCTCCTCTCAATGATTTTGAAGAGTCTCCTATACTCTACTTCAGGTAATTAATCGATGTATGAGTCGTGGTTCCTTGAAAGCTTCATAGCCTCATAATCAAATGCACTTGCTTTGTAAATCCATAACGTATGATTTCCAATTTACCTTGAGCGAACTCAACAAGTTTGAATGTTTTAGACAAGAGACTGTCATGTATCCCATGTGGGCTTTAATGCATAGAATTTTATTCACATACTCCTGTCAATATGCATTTAACTAATCCTCAGATGCTCCATACTTAGTGTCAAGAGTTTTGAATGTGAGGGCAGACCTATCGAATGCTCATGTATGAAGCTTACTTGCTTTGCAAACTGACCATCAATCTCTGCTCAAGCAGACCTCTCCAACCTCTAAGAATAAATCAAACTATGCATAAGTGAGGTTGGAAACAGGTTAGAGCAGTCCTTAAATGTCCCTCTTCACAATGCTTAGATTGCACCACTTTAAAATGATCCTCATATCGGCGCTCCATCCTATCATACTATTCTTAGGACATACAGAATGGCCTCTAACATATGTTCCATGAATAATACTAATGGCGTCAGAAGGTGAGAGGCATGTATTTTGGCATGTTATGGGAGATTTTGAATGCCCTGTGTAATCTTTGAAATTGGAATTACACGATTACGTAAATGGTGCGCATGAGTGGGGATTTCGGTGCATCATGCATGATTTAGACCTTAAAACAATTAAGAATATGCCAAAGCGGACATTTGAGGTCATTGTACATTGCGCGGGATAAAAAATTTGCAAAGATCATTAAAAAGTCCACTTGAGCGAATACTTGAATGCTCCAGGTATGATGGATTATGCGTATAATTCACTCAATGAAAATCCAATTATTGCCAAGAGTTGAGGTGGCCTTTCACTCATAGGCAGGCATTTTATTTTTAACAAATGATGCCAAGATTTGAATGTTCACAACACTTTGCACAAGGTAGGTCCAATGTAGGCATCATGCATTAAGATAGTGAAAAGGTATGCAAAGGGCATCAAAAGGTCCACCTGAGTGGATGTCAGAAGCCAACGCAAACACTAAAAAAAGACAAACATTGGAAAGGACCAACAAAAGTCTGCCTGAGTGGAGACTTAAACTCGCTATGCATAAATATTGATCTTTGAGGATATACTTTGAAGCGGACCTTTTGACCATTTATGGACGTGAACCAAGATTGGAGCGGAGATTTGGGACCTCATGGGAACTTTGATCCACCATACATGAATTTTATGACAACACTCCATTCAAGACAAGCAATCTCTTAAACAAAGAATATGCTTAGATCCTAACATCTCTACAAACCTCCCGCCGAAACCAAAACAACCTTAAAGCCAAAATGAAGAGGGGTCCCCATTCGTAATGGGGCGATCTGTGATTATATCAAAACATATAGTGCCAATTTGAGTAAATGTTCCTGAACATTTCAAAAATAAAGACCCAATCTAGACCTAGAAACTTCAAACAATTCCTTTAAAGTCACCAACCAGCTAGGAAATGCACTAGAAAGGGAAGAAGAATCCTAGATTGGATTGAGACACTTCATAGTTAAGTATTTCCAGAATACTGATTAATATAAAATCTCAAGTGCTCCAAAGATAAAGAAGAATCACAACTTCCAAATTCATGCATACACCCACATATTAGGCCAAATAGACACGCATACTTGATCAAAGAGTCAAAATCAAAAGCTTAGCACAACCATTCATATCCTGAAGATCCAAGTGTATGCAAATGAGTTCATTTCCATCCATCAGCAACTAAGATCACCTCAGTTCTTCTACATAAGCTACCTGATTAGTACACACCTCATGAACTACCTGGACATGGCCCTATTACCAGCGAGCATCTATAGCCCCGACGGGTTTGTCTCGTAATTCCACTCGAACAGAGCCCTACTACCAGTCGGGCGTCGATAGCCCCAGTAAAGATTAATTAATCGTCCATCTAACTAAGTTATAGTGTGTGATTTTTGATTTTCTTTTCATTTCTTGTTTCTTTTGATTTTCAACATGTTTTTTCTTGGTAGAGTACAATGTAGTACCACTACATGATAACTCAGCCAGCTAGGTGTAAACTTATGATGGAGGTAAAGGTGGACCTTTAGATTTTTCACTTAATGTGAGATCACAAAGATTCACTTAGGTGCCTCTAGATTTTAAAAGTGTGAAAAGATATAAGATCTCAAAACAATTCAAGTTGTTCTAAATAGTCGATTTATCTTCCAAGAACAAGCAACATGTGATTCAAACACTAACAATGGAGTCCACAATGAATCCATCCATCTGATGCAAGTTTCTCAAAGGAAACCTAAGGGATTAATAAATAGATTAAGATTTGGCATTTTAAACATGATAATCACAAGATGTCAGTGTCAAGACACAATATAGGATTCCTTTATGAGTCAAGTACAAATCTTAGCTAGTTGATAAAGTTAAAGAAAATCATCTTCACAATCCAAGGAATTTCATGAACATTTATCAAAGAAATGAACTAACATTAGAGATGAATCAGGCTATATGTGCTTTAAGGATAACAACACTTATTTCACCAATGGGAAACCCATGAAAGAAAACCTAAACTACAAATCTAAAGACATTTAAGCAAGCTATACACAAAGAGTAGACATGACTCAAAAGACCCAAATATATACAAGACCTTGAATGATTTATCAAAATGAAAAGCAGTAATAAGACACATGTGATGGTTTGGATTTTGGCAAATTTGTCATTAAATTCGGAAATATATTCTCTCACAATGCAATCATTGCATTCATAAAAATTTTTGCACAAAATCAGCAATTGTGGCAACTCATTTGGACCATGATTAATCCATATGCAAGTTGTCTTTCCTAAATTTCCATAATCAAATTTATACTCTTCAAATTCACAACTTGGAAATTCATGATCTTCAAGTTCATAATCTTCATCACTAGGAGCAAGGAAAGATACAACCTGGTGGTCTTCATCCTTAAGCAGAAATTCATCATCTTTCATCAAGGTATCCGGTGGTCGAAGTTGGTGATGGATCATCCCACTCGCATCCACAACATGCAAATCAACATTATAATCAATAGTGGGCATATCAAAATGAAAAGGTGAAAATAATGGAAATTTAGAAGCATGGAACATTTCACCTGTTAATTCATCGTAGATTTTCAGCAACGGATCCAACATCAATTCGAATTGCATCTATCTGAGCATCAAGCACCCCTTCGAATTGCACTTGATTGTTGGGCTTGTAGATGATGGTTAGAAACACATCTTCATGATCACCATCTCTTTTAGGGATCCTAGAAACTTCTTGCAATTCACCCTTAATAATTTCTTCTAGCAACATGAATGAGTATGTAGCAAGGAATTATTTTTCTTGCAGTGAACTTGATTCACTTTCTTCTTTGACAGAGGAATCAACATCCTGTTCATCAATTACCTTTGTTTGAACATTTTTTATTACCCTTTCAACTTCTTCAGTAGGAGGTTCATTCTTACTTGGAAGAAGGTATGCAAACGGACCTTCCACTTGATTATCATGTTCACTTGTGCTGTCTTCATTGTTGAATAACATGGGAACATCTTCTCCTTTGGGTGGCGAATTGATTTCTTGGAGCCAGTTGTTCCACAAATCATCTAATCTCAATTGCACTTTGGATTTTTCATCCAACCTTAATTCTTCCTTTACTTGATGAATAGGTTCTCAACAAGATGACCACATGAGTTCTGAATGAGTGGTGTTGTGAATCCTACACCAACCACCTGGAATCAACATTTCTTCTGTAGGCAGGTCCTTCTCAATACTTAGTCTCTTCTTGATCATTTCCTTAAAATTATGAAGAACTCTCTTTCATGAAATAAGGCATCGGGAACCACCTTTGTAGTAACAATCGGCTCATGTACATGTCAAAAGGAGATTTTTCCTTGCAATGCTAATTCCATCCTTGATAAGAATGTTAGGCAATACAGTTCCTCGTGTCCATTGGTGTCGTGAATTCTACACCCCTTCCTTGACGTAAAGTCATCCAAACTCTTAGGATAGAGTTGTGCATTCAAAGTCCACCAAAGTTGAAGAATATCACCTTGAGGATGATCATATTGCTGCCCACAACCATGAAACTACTTCATGTGTGGTGAGAAATCCATCCTTGCATTTGGCATTTTCAATTTTTTACCTTTCTTATTTTTTGAAGTTTTATACTTTTTTTTGTATTTGTTGGCATAAGAGAGATTTTGAAAATCTAGAATTTGGCTTTGAAAGCTCACTTTTGTTCCAATTCTACAATTCAGAGTTCGTTCGCGTGCTCAGAGTAAAAGAAGCAATGCAAGTCCTTGTTCATGCCCTTTTATCCTGAGTTGACATGTATGTAATTCATTCTGGCCTCCTCCTTGCTAAATTCTGTCAAGCAGTATGATAGAGCAATGAATGATAAAACACTAGAATATCTTTTGTATGCTTTGAACAAATGCAACAATTTGTTATTCTCACCCTCCTTCTAGCGCCAATTCTATTGATGTGTTTTTTATGCACATGCAAACTTAGAATAAAATACAAAGTATTCTATCCTCTCTTGAACAAAGTCTCCCAAAGGCTAAACAATGTGATACAATGAGACAACTCCAAGGTTCATGATATGTCAGGTCTTCACTTCCAATGGATGGACATAGTAGTTCATGTGATTTTCTGAAAACTCACAAAGGGACTTACATTGAATATATTCCTTATTCCAATCAAATATGTTATTCTCCTTCTTGTGAAGTGGAACTCCTAAAACCAACTACAAAAAGAAAATGCAAAAGGACAAGGGTTTAGAAGGCTAATCTAAGGACAATGAGATAAGGAAATATGCCAAGATAGACAAGCTCCTCATGAAACCAAACTTCACTTTGCCATGAGAACCAACAACTACACGAAGTTGGTGCAATCTTCTAAGGGACCTCAAAGATTTTCATGTTGTAAACTTTCATCCAAACATCCACTACTGGCGCAGCTTGAACGAACATCCACAATTGAACTAAAACAAATGTGGTTCAGGCTAACTTTGCAAAATGACTTATCAGCGACAAATCACAAATAGTATGAACCATTCAAGGAATTCATCAAATATCTTTACATATATTCATTACATCAATGCAGTTGTAATCTATTTTTAAGCTACTTGGAAACATTTATCTATCATATTCAATAATTTGAAACCATGCTAACATTCCCTCACCACACAAATCACCATGAAGCATTCAACAATGAGCTTGTATTGATTTTGGAAATATATTTTTTACAACAATTTCATATCTCCTCTCAATGATTTCGAAGAGTCTCCTCTACTCTACTTCTACTCTAATCACATCTACTCCTACTATTTGATTCCTGCTTTCTCCTCTTATAATCCCCCTTACAAATGAGAGAAATGTGCCCTTTTATAGACCTCAAAATTACATTAATGGCCCGGATTGATTCAAGAATCAACGGCCAAGATTGAGACAACAAGGCAGTTTGTTAAAAAAAATACTATTTTTAGAACATTGAATGCGGACTGATGATGTGGCATATTGTGATTCAATCAATGTTATCCACATGCCACCTTGGCATCGAGAAAACCAGTTTGATCTTGAATGTGTTCACATTGCTCGAAATGTTTTCCAAAATTTGTCATCTTTTGGAGTAGTCTTCGAATCTTCAAATTTTCACCTCTGGAACTTGGCTGCTTCGAACTTGAAAACTTGGGAATTTTGTCAAATTTTTTGTTATTGTCAATCATGCAATTATACTTTTGAATGTATAATTCATGGATTGTTTGATGAACCTATTCATTTCTCTCATTCTCTCGCAAATGATGATCTTGATATAGGCATTCCTCCGTGTGGCGATGATGTCTACTCCCTCGAATGTTCTTGAACAAGACTCCTCCATGCATTGAACTTCTCCTGTGCAAGCCCTTCACCACTATCCTTCCATATCACTCTTCATAACCGCTTACTGGTCTATCTCTCGCACTCATTGCTCATCTGCACGAATACCCAGACATTAGTTTAATAGAAAATGCCTAAAAGACAAGAAAATAAGACAAATTTCTCTATACAATGAATGTAGGATAGATGAAATTGCCAAAAAAAAAAACACACAAATTTTACGCAAAAAACTTGACCAACTATTAATAACATTTATCAGTGAATCGACCTTAATTTGCTATTTCCCGTGTTGCAAGGATTTGTTTCTTGAAACAAAGAACAAGAAATTGCAACCTGTATGTTGATGTTATAGAGACTAGAGCGAACTTTTTTTTAGTCTTTGAATGCTCTTTTCCCTCATTGACCAACTGGTACAGAGACCTCTAGTGTTTAATTCACATGTGCAGATAATAGTAAAATTCCTTTTTAGGGTCCTTGGAATATTTCCAGTAATGAATCAATGTATGAGTCATGGTTCCTTGAAAGCTTCACAGCCTCCTAATCAAACGCACTTGCTTTGTAAATCCACAACGTATGATTTCAAATTTACCTTGAGCAAACTCAACAAGTTTGAATGTTTTAGACAAGAGACCATCATGTATCCCATGTGGGCTTTAATGCATTGGATTTTATTCACATACTCCTATCAATATGCATTTAACAAATCCTTGAATGCTCCATACTTAGCGTCAAGAGTTTTGAATGTGAGGGCGGACCGATTGAATGGTCACATATGAAACTTACTTGCTTTGCAAACCAACCATCAATCTTTGCTCAAGTGGACCTCTCAAACCTCTAAGAATAAATCAAACTATGCATAAGATGAGGTTGGAAACAAGTTAGAGCAGTCCTTAAATGTCCCTCTTCACAATGCTTAGATTGCACCACCTTCAAATCATCCTCATATCGGCTCTCCATCCTATCATACTATTCTTAGGACATACAGAATGGCCTCTAACATATGTTCCCTGAATAACACTAATGGTGTCAGAAGGTGAGAGGCGTGTATTTCGGCATGTTATGAGAGATTTTGAATGCCCTATGCAATCTTTGAAATTGGAATTACACGATTACATAAATGGTGTGCATGAGCAGGGATTTTGGTACATCATGCATGATTTAGACCTTAAAACAATTAATAATATGCCAAAGCGGACATCTGAGGTCGTCATGCATTGAGCGAGATAAAAAAATTTGCAAATATCATTAAAAAGTTTGCTTGAGCGGATTCTTGAATGCTCCAGGTATGATGGATTATGCATATAATTCACTCAATGCAAATCCAATTATTGCCAAGAGCTGAGGCAGCCTTTGACTCATAGGCGGGCATTTTATTTTTAACGAATGATGCTAAGATTCGAATGTTCACAATGCTTTGCACAAGGTAGGTCCAATAAAGGCATCGTGCATTAAGATAGTGAAAAGGTATGCAAAGGGCATCAAAAGGTCCACCTAAGCAGACATCAGAAGCCAACGCGTACACTAGAAAAAGATAAACATTGCAAAGGACCAACAAAAGTCAACCTGAGTGGAGACCTAAACGCGCTATGCATAAATATTGATCTTTGAGGATATACTTTGAAGCGGACCTTTTGACCTTTTATGGATGTGAACTAAGATTGGAACAGAGATTTGGGACATGATGGGAACTTTGATCCACCATGCATGAATAATATGACAACACTCCATTCAAGACAAGCAATCTCTTAAATGAAGAATATGCTTAGATCCTAACATCTCTACAAACCTCCCGTCGAAACCAAAACAGCCTCAAAGCCAAAATGAAGAGGGGTCCCAATTTGTAATGGGGCGATGTGTGATTATGTCACAACATCTAGCACCAATTCGAATAAATCTTCTTGAACATTTCAAAAATAAAGACCCAAGCCAGACCTAGAAACTTCAAACAATTCCTTTAAAGTCATCAACCGGCTAGGAAATGCACTAGAAAGGGAAGAAGAATCCTAGATTGGATCGAGACACTTCATAGTTAAGCATTTCCAGAACAGTGATTAATATAAAATCTTAAGTGCTCCAAAGATAAACAAGAATCACAACTTCCAAATTCCTGCATACACCCACATATTAGGTCAAATAGACATGCATACTTGATCAAAGAGTCAAAATCAAAAGCTTAGCACAACCATTCATATCCTGAAGATCCAAGTGTGTGCAATTGAGTTCATTTCCATCCATCAGCAACTAAGATCACCTCAGTTCCTCCGCATTAAGCTATGTGATTAGTACACACCTCATGAACTACCTAGACACAGCTCTGCTACCAGCGAGCGTCTATAGCATCGATGGGTTTGTCTCGTAATTCCATTCGAGCAGAGCCCTACTACTGATTGGGCATCCATAGCCCCGGTAAAGATTACTCGATCATCCATCTAACTGAGCTATATTGTGTGATTTGTGATTTTCTTTTCATTTATTTTTTCTTTTCATTTTCAACATGCTTTTGCTTGGTAGAGTACAATGCAGTACCGCTACGTGATAACTCAGCCAGTTGGGTGTGAACATACGATGGCGACAAAGGTGGACCTTTAGATTTTTCACTTAATGCAAGATCACAAAGATTCACTTAGGTACCTCTAGATTTTAAAAGTGTGAAAAGATATAAGATCTCAAAACAATTCAAGTGATTCTAAACAGTCGATTTATCTTCCAAGAACAAGCAACATGCGATTCAAACACTAACAATGGAGTCCACAATGAATCCATCCATCTGACGCAAGTTTCACAAAGGAAAACTAAGAGATTAATAAATAGATTAAGATTTGGCATTTTAAACATGATAATCACAAGATGTCAGTGTCAAGACACAATATAGGATTCCTTTCCGAGTCAAGTACAAATCTTAGCCAGTTGATAAAGTTAAAGAAAATCATCTTCAGAATCCAAGGAATTTCATGAACATTTATCAAAGAAATGAACTAACATTCAAGATGAATCAGGCTATATGTGCTTTAAGGATAACAATGCTTATTTCACCAATGGGAAACCCACAAAAGCAAACCTAAACTACAAAGCTAAAGATATCTAATCTAAACAGAGCGAACTACTCTAAAGCAGTGGAAAAAAAAACCTACTCTAAGCAAGCTATACACATAGAGCAGACACGACTCAAAAGACCCAAATATATACAAGACCTTGAATGATTTATCAAAATGAAAAGCAGTAATAAGGCACATGTGATGGTTCATATTTTGGCAAATTTGTCATTAAATTCGGAAATATATTCTCTCACAATGCAATCATTGAATTCATAAAAAAATTTGCACAAAATCAGCAGTTGTGGCAACTCATTTGGACCATGATTAATCCATATGCAAGTTGTCTTTCCTAAATTTCCATAATCAAATTTATACTCTTCAAATTCACAACTTGGAAATTCATGATCTTCAAGCTCATAATCTTCATCACTAGGAGCAAGGAAAGATACAACTTGGCGGTCTTCATCCTTAAGTGAAAATTCATCATCTTTCATCAAGGTATCCGGTGATCAAAGTTGGTGATGGATCATCCCACTCACATCTGCAACATGCAAATCAACATTATAATCGATAGTGGGCATATCAAAATGAAAGGTAAAAATAATGGAATTTTAGAAGCATGGAACATTTCATCTATTAATTCATTGTAGAATTTCAGCAATGGATCCAACATCAATTCAAATTGCTTTGTATATTTGGCCTCCTTTTCCTCAACTTCTTCATTTTGGCATAGCTTTGACTGTACTTCATCTATGCGAGAGTCGAGCACCCCTTCGAATTGCACTTGATTGTCAGGCTTGTGGATGATGATTTGCAACACATCTTCATGATCACCATCTCTTTCAAGCACACTAGAAACTTCTTGCAATTCACCCTTAATAATTTCTTCTAGAAACATGAATGAGTATGTATCAAGGAATTCTTTTTCTTGCAGTGAACTTGATTAACTTTCTTCTTTGACAGAGGAATCAACATCCTGTTCATCAATTACCTTTGTTTGAACATTTTTTATTACCTTTTCAACCTCTTCAGCAGGAGCTTCATTCTTACTTCGAAGAAGGTATGCAAATAGACCTTCCACTTGATTATCATGTTCACTTGTGCTATCTTCACTGTTGAATAACATGGGAACATCTTCTCCTTTGGGTAGCAAATTGATTTCTAGGAGGAATTTGTTCCACAAATCATCTAATCTTAATTGCACTTTGGATTTTCCTTCCAACCTTAATTCTTCCTTTACTTGATGAACAGCTTCTCGACAAGATGAACACATGAGTTCTGAATGAGTGGTGTTGTGAATCCTACACCAACCACCTAGAATCAACATTTTTTCTGCATGTAGGTCCTTCTCAATAATTAGTCTCTTCTTGATCATTTCCTTAAAACTTATGAAGAACTCTCTTTTATCAAATAAGGCATTAGGAACCACCTTTGTAGTAACAATCGGCTCATGTACATGTGAAGAGGAGATTTTTCCTTGCAATGCTAATTCCATCCTTGATAAGAACGTTAGGCAATACAGTTCCTCGTGTCCATTGGTGTCATGACTTCTACACCCCTTCCTTGATGTAAAGTCATCCAAACTCTTAGGATAGAGTTGTGCATTCAAAGTCCACCAAAGCTAAAGAATATCACCTTGAGGATGATCATATTGCTGCCCACAACCATGAAACTGCTTCACGTGTGGTGAGAAATCCATCCTTGTTTTTGGTATTTTTCAAATTTTTACTTTTTTTATTTTTTGAAGTTTTATACTTTTTTTGTATTTTTTGGCATAAGAGAGATCTTGAAAATCTTGAATTTGGCTTTGAAAGCTCACTTTTGTTCCAATTCTACAATTCAGAGTTTGTTCATGTGCTCAGAGTGAAAGAAGCAATGCAAGTCCTTGTTCATGCCCTTTTATCCTAAGTTGAGATGTATGTACTTCATTCAGGTCTCCTCCTTGCTAAATTCTGTCAAGTAGTATGATAGAGCAATGAATGATAAAACACCAGAATATGTTTTGTATGCTTGGAACAAATGCAGCAATTCGTTATTCTTGCCCTCCTTCTAGCGCCAATTCTGTTGATGTGTTTTTTATGCACATGCAAACTCAGAATAAAATACTAAGTATTCTATCCTCTCTTGAACAAAGTCTCCCAAAGGCTAAACAATGTGATCCAATGAGACAAGTCCAAGGTTCATGATATGTCAAGTCTTAACTTGCAATGGATAGACTTAGTGGTTGATGTGATTTGCTGAAAACTCACAAAGGGACTTACGTTGAATATACTCCTTATTCCAATCAAATATGTTATTCTCCTTCTTGTGAAATGGAACTCCTAAAACCAACTACGAAAAGAAAATGCAAAAGGACAAGGGTTTAGAAGGCTAATCTAAGGACAATGAGATAATGAAATATGCCAAGATAGACAAGCTCCTCATGAAATCAAACTTCGCTTCGCCATGAGAACCAACAACTACATGAAGTAGGTGCAATCTTCTAAGGGAACTCAAAGATTTTCATGTTGTAAACTTTCATCCAAACACCCACTACTGGTGCAGCTTGAACGAACATCCACAACTGAACTAAAACAAATGTGGTTTAGGCTAACTTTACAAAATGACTTATCAGCGACAAATCATAAAAAGTATGAACCATTCAAGGAATTCATCAAATATCTTTACATATATTCATTACATCAATGCAGTTGTAATCTATTTTTAAGCTACTTGGAAACATTTCTCTATCATATTCAAGAATTTGAAACCATACTAACATTCCCTCACCACACAAATCACCATGAAGCATTCAACAATGAGCTTGTATTGATTTTGGAAATGTATTTTTTACAACAATTTCATATCTCCTCTCAATGATTTCGAAGAGTCTCCTCTACTCTACTTCTACTCTAATAGCATCTACTCTTACTGTTTGATTCATGCTCTCTCCTCTTATAATCCCCTTTACAAATGAGAGAAATGGGCCCTTTTATAGACCTCAAAATTACATTAATGGCTGGGATTGATTTGAGAATCAATGGCCAAGATTGAGACAACAAGGCAGTTTGTTACAAAAAATACTATTTTTAGAACATTGAATGCAGACTGATGATGTGGCATATTGTGATTGGATCAATGTTATCCACATGCCACCTTAGCATTGAGAAAACCAGTCTGATCTTGAATGTGTTCACATTGCTCGGAATGTTTTACCAAATTTTGTCATCTTTTGGAGTAGTCTTCGAATCTTCAAATTTTCACCTCTGGAACTTGGCTGCTTCAAACTTGAAAACTTGGGAATTTTGTCAAATTTGTTGTTGTCGATCATGCAATTATACTTTTGAATGTATAATTCATGGATTGTTTGATGAACCTATTCATTTCTCTTATTCTCTCGCAAATGATGATCTTGATGTAGGCATTCCTCCGTGTGGCGATGATGTCTACTCCCTCGAATGTTCTTGAACAAGACTCCTCCACGCATTGAACTTCTCCTGTGCAAGCCCTTCGCCACTATCCTTCCATATCACTCTTCATAACCACTTGCTGGTCTGTCTCTCGCACTCGTTGCTCATCTGCATGAATACCCAGACATTAGTTTAATAGAAAATGCCTAAAAGACAAGCAAATAAGACAAATTTCTCCATACAATGAATGCGGGATAGATGAAATTGCCCAAAAAAAAAAAATTTCCGCAATAATCTTGACCAACTTTTAATAACATTTATCAGCGAATCGACCTTAATTTGCTATTTTCCGCGTTGCAACGATTTGTTTCTTGAAACAAAGATCAAGAAATTGCAACCCGTATGTTGACGTTATAAAGACCAGAGTGAACTTTTTTTTTTAATCTTTGAATGCTCTTTTCCCTCACTGACCAACTGGTATAGAGACCTCCAGTGTTTAATTCACATGTGCAGATAACAATAAAATTCCTTTTCAGGGTCCTTGGAACATTTCAATTAATGAATCGATGTATGAGTCATGTTCCTTGAAAGCTTCACAGCCTCCTAATCACACGCGCTTGCTTTGTAAATCCACAATGTATGATTTCAAATTTACCTTGAGCGAACTCAACGAGTTTGAATTTTTTAGACAAGAGACCGTCATGCATCCCATGTGGGCTTTAATGCATAGCATTTTAATCACATACTCCTGTCAATATGCATTTAACCAATCCTCGGATGCTCCATACTTAGCGTCAAGAGTTTTGAATGTGAGGGCGGACCTATCGAATGCATGCGTATGAAACTTGCTTTCCAAACCGACCATCAATCTCCGCTCAAGCGAACCTCTCAAACCTCTAAGAATAAATCAAACTATGCATAAGATGAGGTTGGAAACAGGTTAGAGCGGTCCTTAAATGTCCCTCTTCACAATGCTTAGATTGCACCGCTTTAAAATCATCCTCATATCAGCGTTCCATCCTATCATACTATTCTGAGGACATAGAGAATGGCCTCTAACATATGTTCCCTGAATAACGCTAATGGCGTCAAAAGGTGAGAGGCATGTATTTTGGCATGTTATGGGAGATTTTGAACGCCCTGTGCAATCTTTGAAATTGGAATTACATGATTACATAAATGGTGCGCATGAGGGGTGCATCATGCATGATTTAGAGCTTAAAACAATTAAGAATATGCCAAAGCAGACATCTGAGGTCGTTGTGCATTGAGTGGGATTAAAAAATTTGCAAAGATCATTAAAAAGTCAGCTTGAGCGGATACTCGAATGCTCCAGGTATGATGGATTATGTGTATAATTCACTCAATGCAAATCCAATTATTGCCAAGAGTTGAGGTGGCCTTTCACTCATAGGCGGACATTTTATTTTTAACGAATGATGCCAAGATTCGAATGTTCACAACGCTTTGCACAAGGTAGGTCCAATGCAGGCATCGTGCATTAAGATAGCAAAAAGGTATGCAAAGGGCATCAAAAGGTCCACCTGAGCAGACGTTAGAAGCCAACGCAGACATTAAAAAAAGACAAACATTGCAAAGGACCAACAAAAGTCCGCCTGAGCGGAGACTTAAACGCGCTATGCATAAATATTGATCTTTGAGCATATACTTTGAAGCGGACCTTTTGACCGTTTATGGACGTGAACCAAGACTGGAGCAGAGATTTGGGACCTGATGGGAACTTTGATCCACCATGCATGAATTTTATGACAACACTCCATTCAAGACAAGAAATCTCTCAAACGAAGACTATGCTTAGATCCTAACATCTGTACAAACCTCCCGCCAAAACCAAAACAGCCTCAAAGCCAAAATGAAGAGGGGTCCCCATTTGTAATGGGGCAATGTGTGATTATGTCACAACAGGTGGCCTAAATTTAGAATTTAAAATCTTACAAGGAACCCCACCAATGAGAATGCAAACAAAATAAAACAATCAAAATTACAGCATAAAGACTTAATTTTATTATGGCCCATAGATAAATGTATTGTCAAAAATGGCAATAAATGGTGAAGTTTCTCCCAATAAATTAAAATATACATCAACTGAGAAGTGTTTCAAATCATACATTTAGTCACCTTCATGGAATTTCGTATGTCTACCCCCGGATATACATAAAAGGCAGCATATAGAATAGCCACTCCCATGACTGCCATACTGACCACAATAATAGCTAGAAAGCCTCCTGCACGAGTGGCCACCTGCACTCAAGCTCAACAAAGAAATATCAGAGAAATTGTCTGCTATTTACAGCTACTTAAGACTCCCTTCAAAACTCAACACAGACTGAACCAATGAATACATGTAATGCTTCTGTTGCAGATCGTCTAGCAGCACTAGAAACCCTAACATTTGCACACATAAAAACCCACATAGCAACATATCTTGCAATTCCCAAACATGGTGCTCTGAGAAGGAAAGATATTTGAATTATGAATGCTAATGCTGACCTATCAAAATACACAACTGTGTAAATATTTAGCAGGAACAAACTGTGCACAACAGGTTGCAAAAATAGTAAGCAAAGCATCCACTAAATATTATCTACAAAATCAAGATGGATATTAGCATCATAAGCACTTCTCCTTTCATGTCCAGATTATTCCTACTGTGAATCATATTTCTAAAAATACATATACCAAGAATCACAAACGCTAACAAGACTGCCATTTTTCAAATAATGCCATACTGGGTCCTAAAGAAACCCTTTGCCCCATCTCGAATTGCATCTAAACTCTGAATCAACATAATAACAAGAGATGTTGAAGCAGGTGTTGTCTATATATAATAGCATGCAGACTAGCATGCAAAATACCAGTTCTAAAACCATTTCAAAAGATCATGCAGTACTGTATTCTAAATCTCACGGCCATCAATCATATTAAATGCCATTTAGTGAAGGAGTGGCATGAGGGGCAAGCAAGAAATTCTCATCAGAAAATTAAATACAAGAGAGGACCCTTCCTTGCAAGCCATGCTGTACCCTACAGGAAATATCTTGGAAAATTGTAACCTGGTAACTTCCTCTTTCTTTCTCCATTATTTTTTTTTTCAAATCTTCTAACTCGTGGATAGATTTTTCCACATGTTGACCCTGCATTACACTTGGAATGGGCTATAAATGTACCTCACCTTACAAACCCATTGGGGGAGGCGGGGGAAGAAATTAGTTTTTATCAGTTAGGAGAAAAGGGGACAGGGGAGTCGCAGGGAGGATTTCTAGTCTATAACGGAGGTAGGGCTGCAGACGAGGTGTATACATAGCCACGCAGGGAAGATGATGGTAACTGTTGTGGAATTTAGTTTTACACATACTTTCTGTATTTTCTTGTAAGTCTCTAAAGCTCTTTTCAATACACCCATTTTGATGAATCATGGCATTCCATGAATACCACATTTATTTTAGGCATTTTGTTAAAGGTTCATGTGCATTGTATATGCTTCGACATTGTGCATATGTATCTACCAGGACATTGCAGCTACCATATCTTTCAGAAATTCCCTTCCGTTTTGCTTTGATGGATGTCCATACCCTGTTAAAAAAAAACTCCCATTTGGGCACAGGCAAGGATGACTCTGGCAAAGGTTCTGGAATTTGATTTTACACCTGTCAATCACAGTTGAATGAAAGTTTTTTTTTATCCTTTTCAACAAACCCATTTTTAACATCTCCTGCAATCATTGCTTTGCCTGAGATGATATCTCTTTGAGGCATTCTGACAAACAGTCTGTGCTTTCTCTGCTCTTTCAATTTCCACATAGATGTCTACTGGAGCGTACCCAACCATAACATCTGACAAATAGTCTGCGTGCTTTCTCTGTCCTTCCAATTGCCACATACATGTCTATCAGAGCATTTCCAATCATAATATCTGAAAAAAAAAGAAAACCCCTTACCTTTATGCATTGATAGACGGTCATACTCTATTTCTGAATGTTGGCAAAGGTTGCAGAGTCTGTGTTTTACACTTGCCAATTGCTTTTGCTTGAAAGTTTTTAAAAACCTTTTCAATAGGTCAATTTTTTGTGTATCCTGCAATCATTGCATTTCATGATACCATATTTCTTCGAGGCATTCTGTCAAACAGTTCATGAGCTTTGTGCATGTGTACCGAGGAATTTGTGACTACAACATCTGATGAAAATTGTCTTTCCTTTATGCTTTGATGTATGTCCCTGCCCTGATCCAAAACCCCACATTTTGACTGCCTAATACACAACTCTGACTGCTAAGCTACAAAGTACTTGGAAAACTCAGAGTTTTGAGCAATATTATTCTTTTTGTGTTGAAAAGATTTCTATTATGTATAAGAGAATCAATATGGACAGACTAGTTGGAGCTGCATAATTTTCAATGACATTTGAACAAAACTGAAAGGCAGTTTATTATTATCGTGTCTCTGCCTCCTATATATGGTAACCTGTAAGATCGCTGTCTACTAAAGTTGTTACTATAACATCTATTACTTGCATGTAGTTGTCAGTTATCAGTGACTACATGTTGGGCCAATTGCTTGAAGTTGAGCATCAATGGCCTAATCCTTTATGACCATGGTTTTACCCCAAGTTACTACTTTAGTCAGTATATCTCTTTGTACACGAATGTTGAAAGCTCTTGCAAGCTGATTTTGGCAATCAATTTAATTGATTATCTGTGGCTTACAACATTGTGTTCACAAACCATTTTCTAGGCACATACAGGTTAAGGTAGGTCCTTATATACATAGACTCTAGTTGTTATTGTACTATTTTTTTTACTTTTAACTGTAAATATTACAGTGATACTAAGGAATCTGAGTCTAAGTGTCTGTAAGGCCCAGCCTTAATTTTGTTGAGACTTATTTTGTCACCTTGTTGGTTCCGAATATTCTACATTCCATGATGATGGGGGTGTTCCCACCTCGTGCTTCCTTATTCTCTATCCCTGTTGTAATGACAATATTTGAATATCCTATTCGAATAACATTTTAATGATTTTGGGTGAACTTCTAGGCTTCTTTCAATGTTCTGTTGTTTCCCATCACCACGAAATGGGACTTAGTGGAACATTGCAAAAAATCTCTCTTTTAGTTTTGAAGACAACATGTGCAAGTTTCTTAAGAATGACAATGACTTAATAATTAAACATGAACTGAATTGGGGTACATCTTCTGAGTTGAGCATTATAGAATGCAAATGTTGAATCAATTTTCTTATTTTTCCTTAGGTGATGTGATTTGTAGATATTTATCTATTTAATGCTTCTGTGTGCACCGTTAGCACAGACCTCTGACCATAGACTCTACTCAGTATCTAAATTCTCCTTTCTTTGGTGGTTATTGTTTATCTCACTGGCGGGCGAGGTAGTATCTAAGATGATGTTGTGATCTGTAGAGTTTTATATTGGATGTACTATAGCATAGTCAACATAGACATTTGATTGTGGGGTCAATTCAATAACCTAGCTTCTCCTTACTTGTTATTGTTTACCTCACTGGTGAGCTATTATGCTAGCAACATTTCCTCCATTTTTCCAATTTGGAGCTCACATTGGAATGATATGTAGACTCAAATGTGGGGAGGAATACATTTTATAACCATCCTTTAATTTTACAATGTGTAACGCTGACAGGCAGTGGTCTGGAAAAGGGCTAGTGGAACGTGCTTTTCAAGAAGATTCCTATATATATATATATAGACTATGTTTCCTGTTTTTGATTGCCAAGGATGTTTGTTACTACAATTAATTTGAGTTTGCTTATGATGCGATTTGGTGATAAGCTAACTATAATCCTGTTAAAATATTGATTTCATGTTTGGAGAGTGGAATTTAAAATTTGATTGATGATATTGTATCTCCACATCCAGATCGGCGGTGTTGTTGGTCTTCTGACTTATTCCATTATGTAACTGGTTGTCAGGCACAGCTAAAGTGATTATAGCTGGCATAAAACATTATATTGTGATGGTATAATTTTTTGTTGAAAAATATCATTTAATGGTATAATACTATTTATTATTGTGATATGTGATAATAGTAGTTAATTAATGGCAATTAACAAATATATAATGTTTGTGTTAAGTGAGAAATATGTACAATAAAGGTATAGTAATGATATTATATAGTATGTATTGGTTAGCAATTTAATAACAAAGTGTGAATGGTAAATAATGTAAATACAATTGATTAATCAATTACGAGTATATGACATTATATGTTAAGCTATTGGTTCTTTATAGTTGCAATTAACATAGTGAACGATGTTATATCACAATTAACCTTGTTATATGATGGAAGAATCATAATTGGAGATAAATCATGAATGTAAAAGTAATTGTTAACCTTAGGGGTAAAAATTAAAAACATAGTGACTTAGAACAACTTCAAAGACTCATCCAATATGACTTATGAAAGAAGTAAAGCTTGTTTGACTAATAGAGTTAACATTTAGAAAGTTTCAGTTGAGAAACTTATTGAGATTCAAATATAAAAAATTCCTATCCATTGTCAAAAATATGTAAGTCAAATGCTTTTGCAAGGAGTTGATCCTTGTACTATACTATTGAACAATGTTTATGTCAACAATTTAATTAACAATAATTCCTGGTAGTCTACTAGACTAGATCATTAGATACTTTACTGATTAAGTATTTTTTAAGTCTTCTACTTTTGAATTGAATAAGTTAAAGAAAAGTATTATTATGAGTTCACAGATTATAAATATAGTTAGGGTTGACCAATCATGTAGTATAGTTGTTTTGTGATCCATAAGTAGTTTAATCATAAAACGACATTCCCAATAATGATGTTAGAATATTATTGTTAAAATGCACTCATCTATCGATGCAAGTTTGTTAACAATGGAATTAATCAGCCTTATTAAAGTATAAACCATTTAGGGAGTTTCAAGTAAACCTCTTATTGGAATAACTATTTTAATTTACAAAGTCCTCAATGCTTCCAATTAAAAATAAGTTAGTAATGATCATGCAAGAAATTGTATCAATTCTTTACTTGTATGATAAAAATAAGATTCCCTTGATTCTCTTAAGACTGAATCTTTATATGTATTACTGATAGAATATTCATTTCTAGTTTATGTTACGGTTCAATTGATTAAGTATCTTTTCTAATCCTATTCATTACATATAAGCGAAATGATCAAGCATCTTTTTGATAATTTACTTATATTATGAGAAGTATCTTTCCTTTGTTAATTTCTTTATTAGTTATTATGCAAGTTCTCCTTTCAATTTAGTTAGGTAAACTCTTAAATCAATGTCTAAAAACTCAACAAATTGTAGTGTTCAGTTTTTACAGTACCTCTGTGTCACGTTTACAAGTAATGCCATCATGTCGAACCAAGTACCTCGCACCTAACATAGCTGCAACAACAGTGTTTGGGCACCGTCCCTCTAAATCGTCAGGGAGTAATAAGGGACATGTCGAAGTTAAATTTTCAGGAAGAGAAAGTCTCATTGGATATCTCATTAAGAAGATTAAACTAAAAAGAAAGGACAAGTCTATTGAAAA
Organism: Cunninghamia lanceolata; assembly: GCA_027924645.1. Lineage (NCBI taxonomy): Eukaryota > Viridiplantae > Streptophyta > Pinopsida > Cupressales > Cupressaceae > Cunninghamia > Cunninghamia lanceolata. Next base: position 5,132,038 of record BSBN01000892.1, read on the forward strand.
AGTTGTATGACGATTACCATGATAGAAAAACTTTTAAACTATCAATGGAAAACCTTGTCAGACAAGAAAATGTGTACTAGGTAAACCATTCACATATGAAAAACTTAAACATCAAACACTCTTGGAAGGTGTGTTTGCAAAAGTAGTTTCTTAAAAATTTCGTCACTGTATCACTCAAGTGGGTGGCAGTTAGCAAATAATTGTCTGGGGAAACTGGGCCCTCGAAAGGGCTACATACCCACTCATAGTTGCATCAAACATAGTGCAAGATAGAACTATATATTCACATTCCCCGTGTCAGTTGCATCCGGAGAGGGCCTTGATCCTGTGGATACAGGGTGTGTAGGCAGTCTGGATGGCAAAGGATGCCCCCAGTACTTAGGTCCCTCAGATATAAGATACTCTTTTATAATTAACATCGCGATCATAACTTTCTATCTAGTGATTTCTGAGCCGTGTTAACATGAGATTGTCTAGCTAAGCTTTGTGCAGACGAAAAGAATACAAGACATTAGAGAAAAAGCAAATTGTCGAAAATGAACATAGGATGTAACAAAGGACCTAAGGTATGTGTGATCAGTTATTTTTATATGTTACCTTGTTTAGTGTACTTTCTTATGGAATGTACTTTCTTTCTTCACTAGAATTGAAATTGGTGATCTTTACTGAACCTGATGATTTTAGAAAACTAAACTCCAGTTGTATAACTACTATAAATTTTATTGAACACTTCTTAGAATTAATAGCAAAATTTTATGATTCTGCATTCCCTACATCTATTAGATCAAAATATTTCTATTCCTCGGTATTTTTGAAATTCAGAGTTAGTATTATTTTGTTTACAAGGAGTTGGGCCCTTTCATGTGGTATCAGAGCAGAGGCTCAAACACTAGGCTTGGAGGTCCTCTAACCTAAAGTATGGAAATAATTAAGGCATAAGGTGTTATAATACGACATTAATGATATTCCCCCTCTTGCGATCTAATGATCATCTAGTCATTGATAAACATGGAGAGAAACATGCAAAGAAAAGGAAATGGTAAGGCCGTAGATAAACCCTCCCTAGAGGGTGAGATGAATAGATTAATAATGAGATGATAGTAGTCTGGTACATGACAATCGTGAGACTTGTGGATTCTCTTAATGGATCTTTTTATAATGGCAAGCCCTGGGTTGTGTGGGGGCATGTGACTATTCATATGGATTTTCGATACGGAAAGATGATAAGGTTGTTCCAAGTTGTGTGGGGAATGCTTAGTGTGACATGGTGATTTATTAGGTGGTTTGACACCATTGTATGAATTGTCTATTTTAGTGATAGAAGTCCACCCAATTCCCCTACTCCCCTTAGGTGGCCTTGTTGTAAGACTACATGGTGGTTGTAATGTGCAAATTTCGTGAGATTGTTGTATTATTTATTCTTGTGTTAAAGATTTTACTCAAGTGTTAAGCCGACAGTGTTTTGTTTCTTGGATTAATTAGTTGTCTTCATTTTGAGACGGGGACTTATTCTTGTTTAAAATTTGTGATGTTTGATATCTTTGATCTTCACTTCTTCTTGGCTTGTTTTATTTTATTGAGGATTTGACTTATAGACTTGTTTTACTTAATCCTTCTTGATTTTAAGCAATCTATTGTTGCAACTACTGGCATGTGTAGAATAATGTGACTTCTGTAAACTGCAATATTCAAGAGGGGCCCCTGGAAGGTTGTATGGGGGAGTAGGTGACCTAGGGAATTCTATTGTGTGAAAGGGGGTTGCGAATGGGACTGGTATGGGACAGTCATAATCCATCCATCCCTGTAGATCTATGTGTGTGTTTCTTGCATACCTTCCTCTTGGAGGATAACACCTTAAATGAACACAAGAAAGGTATTAGGAAACATAAGGTGGGGTCCTTGAGAGGGCATTGAGACCATATTTCTCTTTCGATTACTTGGCACTAAGGTATTAATGATATTGGTTTCCTTGGAGGTGAGACTATATGTTTTATGGCTAATTGGATGAGTACTAGAGACATTTATTAACTTTTGGGAAATTGATGTCATTCATGGACTCCTAGTTTGGGATTCAACTATCAGTTTTGGGATGCTAGTACTACTTTTGGATAACAAGACCTAAGGTGGTGCTAATTGATGTGACAGTTGTAAAGATAGAGAAGGATGGAAAGTTTGGAAGAGTTGTTGATGTGGCAGTCTCTATAAATAAGCATGCATGACTGCTAGAATTGTGACCTTTCACTTGAGTATTGATGTGTGTGCTTGAGCACGAATTCATTTTAAGAGTAATGTTTATATGATATTGGAATAATAGAATTCACTGGTACTCAGAAGATTCCCCAGGGTGGATTACTTGTACCTGGCTTTGCCGAAACTGAGGTGTGTACAAGTCAATATTGTGTATCCCCTGGTTGACGTCCTCAACATAGTGCTTGGGTAGACTATGGTCTCCAGGAAGTGACTCATGGACCTGTATCAATCCCAAAGGAGTCAAAAGTCTCTAGATAAAGCATAATGATTCATGTCCTATTTAGCCCGTATGGCTGTTGTGTTTACCTATTGGATAAAGTTTGATCTGTTTGTCAGTTTAGGCCATTTGGCCATTATTTTGGAAGTAGAATTGTGCGAAGTCAAAAGGTGTAATTTAGAGTTATTGGAAAACATAGAGGAACTAGGAGAATACAAATATGATGCCCTTGAAAAAAAACTAAAAAATGCAAGATGGAGAAATGAAGAACTGGAAGCAGAGTTGATGTTGTTGAAGAGAGATTTGAAGAGTTGGAAGGTGGAACAAAGGAACAAAGACCTAGAATAAGGTTTGAAAAAAAAATTGAAAAGGGAGAATAGTTTACAGAGGAGTGAAATAGTAGGATTCAAAGAACATATTAATCAGTTTGAGAAGTCACTTGTAGCATGCAGAGAAGAAAATGAAAAACCTAAGATCTAAGCTTGAACTTTGTGATGTTTCTTGTGATACTAATGATTGGAGTGATGTTGTAGAAGCTTCTTTAGAAAGTGAAAGTGAAGATAATAGTGTGACTAAACCGCATTTATTGAGAGGTGATAGGGTTTGTTAGACCCAGTTCCATATGAACTAGTTTTCCCAAATGATAGAAGAGCCCAGTTGGCTTTATTTTAGTATGTCTCATTTTGGACACTTTAGCCTGAACCGGTTATTTCCTGAGTACTCAGATTGACTAAGATAATATAAATTCTTCTAAATATGGCGGTGTATCATTTCTCTTGGATTCTAGCACATGTTGGAGGAAACTTCAAATGTAACTGGAAATTTTGATAATGATGGATTACCAAGGGAGAATCTATGAAACTAAATTTATACCAAACTTAGAAAGTTGATTCTGAGGTTTTATTATCTTTGATGATGGAATTTTAAAGTGAATTACAAGCATGTATGATCAAGGTCATGACATTGTAATAACAACAAAGGAGGTTTTAAAATGAGAAAATTAAGGATCTGAATAATAAGATCAGACCGTTGGACTTTGAGTTCGATATGATTTTCATTATGATCAAGTATGGTCAAAGAAAAAGGAGAACAATAAATGTGACCCCCTTATGCCGGAGAGAAACTAACTTGAAGGTGGATTAGAAAGATAACTTAGTATAAAGGAAGAAAATTTATTTAATGACATTTTGGATATGTTGACTTTGGATAGGATCAATTATATCTATGAATATTTTATTCTCTATGGAAGGAAATGGTCAGAAACCAAAGTAAGGAGCAAGTGTACTTAGCTTTATCATGAATGGACTATGGTAAAGTCTTCTTATATGGAAATGAATCTCCTGAAGAGACGTTAGAAAATAATAATATTTTGATCCTCGCATTTGATAATAATTTGACCTCTTGACATTGAAATCTATTTTGGAATACTCTCATATACCATTCTCATGATGAATCCATGAGTACGAGGACGTTTTACTTTCATAAGTTTTATATCACATGTTTCAGTTCATGATAATGATGCATATTTGATTTGAGGACTCCATTCTATGATAATTGTGAAAAAGTTATATTATGATGATAATGTGCTTAATGATGACACTCTTGCAAGTTATATTTATTCATTAATTTTTTGACACTTATTCACTTATTGTTGCATTTAAAAGGCTTCTAAAGATAATTATGAGAAAGGTACTTACATGATGAAGTAATGATTTAAAAATGACATCTTTGTTAACTTATGGTTAATCTTAATGATTTATTACTTTAATTTGCTTTTCATTGATAAATCAAAATAATTTGTGATGAATTGCTGCATACTGACATGACAATCTTAGAAACATTGCTGAACAACACCATGATTAACATCATACCATGATACGTCTGACAACCTATGCAAGTGTTTATCCTAGACATAGGAAAATTTGAATGAACGAGTATGCTGGAGTAATCAACATTCCTGACTAGTGGACAAGCTGCAAGGATATGCTCAATCAGGTTTGAAAGGTTAAAGTAATTTATTAACTCACATTGTTATGATAATACATATTTACATTATCATGATAGAAGTTTTGACTTATGACACCTTATTTCACAAAACTAAAGTAAGTGATGTTTTGCATCGGGACGATGCAAAGTTTTAGAGGGGAAGTATGTCATGGCCATCAATCATATTAAATGTCATTCAATGAAGGAGTGGCATGAGGGGCAAACGAGAAATTCTTGTCAAAAAATTAAATACAAGAGAGGACCCTTCCTTGCAAGCCACACTGTACCCTGCAAGAAATATCCTGGAAAATTGTAATCCGGTAACTTCTTCTTTCTTTCTCCATTATTTTTTTCTCAAATATTCTAGCTCATGGGTAGATTTTTCCACATGTTGACCCTGAATTACACTTGGAATGAGCTATAAATGTGCCTCACCTTGCAAACCCATCGAGGGGGGAAGAAATTACTTTTTATCAATTGGGAGAAAAGCGGACGTGGGAGTCGCAGGGGGGATTTCTAGTGGATAATGGAGGCAGGGTGGTAGAGGATGTGTATGCACAGCCACGCAGGGAGAATGGTGGTAACTGCTATGGAATTTAGTTTTCTACATACCTTCTGCATTTTCTTGTCAGTCTCTAAAGCTCTTTTCAATACACCCATTTTGATGAATCATGGCATTCTATGAATACCACATTTCTTTTAGGCATTTTGTTAAAGGTTCATGTGCATTGTCTATGCTTCTACATTGTGCATACGTATCTACGAGGACATTGCAGCTACCATATCTTCTAGAAATTCCCTTCCATTTTGCTTTGATGGATGTCCATACCCTGTTAAAAAAAGTCCCATTTAGGTACAGACAAGGAGGACTCTGGGAAAGGTTGTGGAATTTGATTTTACACCTGCAAATTGCAGTTGAATGAAAGTTTTTTTTATCCTTTTCAACAAACCAATTTTTAACATCTCCTGCAATCATTGCTTTGCCTGAGATGACATCCATTTGAGGCATTCTGACAAACAGTTTGTGTGCTTTCTCTGCTCTTTCAATTGCCACATACATGTCTACTAGAGAATACAAAACCATAACATCTGACAAATAGTCTGCGTGCTTTCATTGTCCTTCTAGTTGCCACATACATGTCTATCAGAACATTTCCAATCATAATATCTAAAAAAAAAAAAAAAACCCTTACCTTTATGCATTGACAGACGGTCATACTCTATTTCTGAATGCTGGCAAAGGTTGCAGAGTCTGTGTTTTACACTTGTCAATTGATCTTGCTTGAAAGTTTTTAAAAACCTTTCCAATAAGTCAATTTTCTGTGTATCCTGCAATCATTGCATTTCATGATACCATATTTTATCGAGGCATTCTGTCAAACAGTTCATGAGCTTTGTGCATGTGTACTGGGGTATTTGGAACTACAACATCTGATGAAAATTGTCTTTCCTTGATGCTTTGATGTACGTCCATGCCCTGATCCAAAACCCCACATTTTGACTGCCTAATACACAACTCTGACTGCTAAGCCACGAAGTACTTGGAACACTCCTAGTGTTTTGAGCAATATTACTCTTTTTGTGTTGAGAAGATTTCTAATATCTATAATAGAATCAATATGGACAGACATGTTGGAGCTGCATAATTTTCAATGACATTTGAACAAAACTGAAAGGCGGTTTATTATTAGTGTCTTTGCCTCCTATATATCGTAACCTATAAGATTGTTGTCTGCTAAAGTTGTTACTATAACATCTATTACTTGCATGTAGTTGTCACTTATTAGTGACTACATGTTGGGCCAATTGTTTGAAGTTGAGCATCAATGGCCCAATCCTTTATGACCATGGACTTACCCCAAGTTACTGGTTTAGTCAGTATATCTCTTTGTACATGAATGTTGAAAGCTCTTGCAAGCTGATTTTGGCAATCAATTTAATTGATTATATGTGGCTTACAACATTGTGTTCACACACCATTTTCTAGGCACATACATGTTAAGGTAGGTCCTTATATCACCTAGACTCTAGTTGTTATCATACTATACTTTTTACTTTTAATTGTAAATATTATAGTTATACTAAGGAATCTGAGTCTAAGTGTCTGTAAGACCCATCCTTAATTTTGTTGAGACTTATTTTGTCATTTTGTTGGTTCCAAATATTCTATATTCCATGATGATGGGGGTGTTCCCACCTCTTGCTACTCTTGCTACCCTGTTCTCTGTCCCTGTTGTAATGACAATATTTGAATATCCTATTCAAATAACCTTTTAATGATTTTGGGTGAACTTCTAGGCTTCTTTCTGTGTTATGTTGTTTCCCATCACCACAAAATGGGACTTAGTGGAACATAGCAAAAAATCTCTCTTTTAGTTTTGAAGACAACATGTGCAAATTGCTTAAGCATGAAAATGACTCAATAATTAAACATGAACTGAATTGGGGTACATCTTCTGAGTTGAGAATTATAGAATGCAAATGTTGGATCAATTTTCTTATTTTTCCCTAGGTGATGTGATTTGTAGAGATTTATCTATTTAATGCTTCTATTTGCACTATTAACACAGACCTCTGACCATAGACTCTACTCAATATCTACATTCTCCTTTCTTTGGTGGTTATTGTTTATCTCACTGGTGGGCTAGGTAGTATCTAAGATGATGTTGTGATCTGTAGTGTGTTATAGTGGATGTACTAAAGCATAGTCAACATAGACATTTGAATTTGGAGTCAATTCAATAACCTAGCTTCTCCTTGTTATTGTTTACCTCACTGGTGAGCTATTATGCTAGAAACATTTCTACCACTTCTCCAATTTAGAGCTTACATTAGAATGAGATGTACACTCAAATGTGGGGAGGAATACATTTTATACCTATCCTTTAATTTTAGAATGTGTAATGTTGACAGGCAGTGGTCTGGAAAAGGGCCAGTGGAACATGCTTTTTGAGAAGATTGCTATATATATAGACTATGTTTCCTATTCTTGATTGCCAAGGATGTTTGTTACTACAATTAATTTGATTTTTCTTATAATGCAATTTGGTAATAAGCTAACTATAATCCTATTAAAGTACTGATTTCATGTTTGGAGATTGGAATTTAAAATTTGATTGATGACATTGTACCTCCACATACAGATCAGTGGTGTTGTTGATCTTTGACTTATTCCATTATGTAACTAGTTGTTAGGCACAGCTAAAGTGATTATAGCTAGCATAAAACATTATATTGTGATGGTAAAATGTTCTGTGGAAAAATACCATTTAATGGGTATAGTACTATTTATTATTGTGATATGTGATAATGGTACTTAATTAATTACATTGTTGATTAACAAATATATAATGTTTGTGTTAAGTGAGAAATATGTATAATAAAGGTATAGTAATGATATTATATAGTATGTATTGGTTGGCAATTTAATAACAAAGTGTGAATGGTAAATAATGTAAATACAATTGATTAATCAATTATGAGTATATGACATTATATGTTAAGCTATTCATTTCTTATAGTTCCAATTAACATAGTGAATGATGTTATATCAAAATTAACGTTGTTATATGATGGAAGAATCATAATTGGAGATAAATCATGAATATAAAAGAAATTGTCAACCTTAGGGGTACAAATTAAAAACCTAGCGACTTAGAACAACATCAAAGACTCATCCAATATGACTTTTGAAAGAAGTAGATCTTGTTTGACTAATAGAGTTAACATTTAGAAAGTTTCAATTGAGAAACTTATTGAGATTCAAATATCGTAAATTCCTATCCATTTTCAAAAATATGTAAGTCGAATGCTTTTGCAAGAAGTTGATCCTCGTACTATACTATTGAACAATGTTTATGTCGACAATCTAATTAACAATAATTCTAGGTATTCTACTAGACTAGATCGTTAGATACTTTACTGATTAAGTATTTTCGAAGTCTTGTGCTTTTGAATCGAATAAGTTAAAGAAAAGTATTATTATTAGTTCACTGATTATAAATATGGTTAGGGTTGACCAATCATGTTGTATAGTTGTTTTGTGATCCATAAGTAGTTTAATCAGAAAATGACATTTCCAATAATGATGTTAGAATATTATTGTTAGAATGCACTCATCTATTGATGCAAGTTTATTAACAATGGAATTAACTAGCCTTATTAAAGTATAAACCATTTAGAGAGTTTCAAGTTAACCTCTTGTTGGAATAACTGTTTTAATTTACAAAGTCTTCATTGGTTCCAATTAAAAATAAGTTAGTAATGATCATGCAAGAAATTGTATCAAATCTTTAATTGTATGATAAAAATAAGATTCCCTTGTTTCTCTTAAGACTGAATCTTTATATGCATTACTAATAGAATATCATTTCTAGTTTATGTTATGGTTCGATTGATTAAGTAATTTTTCTAATCCTATTCATTATGTATAAGCGAAATGATCAAGCATCTTTTTGATAATTTACTTGCATTATGAGAAGTATCTTTCCTTTATTAATTTCTTTATTAGTTATTTTATACAAGTTCTCCTTTCAATTTAGTTAGGTAAACTCTTAAATCAACATCCAAAAACTCAACAAATCACAGTGTTCGGTTTTTACGGTACCTCTATGTCACATTTACGGGTAATGCCGTCATGTTGAACCAAGTATCTCACGCCTAACATAGCTGCAACAACGACGTCTAGGCACCGTTCCTCTAAATCATTAGGGAGTAATAAGGGACATGTCAAAGTTAAATCTGCAGGAAGGAAAAATCTCCTCGGATATCTCATTAAGAAGATTAAACTAAAAAGAAAGGACAAGTCTATTGAAAAAGTTGTATGACGATTACCATGATAGAAAAAATTTTAAACTATCAATGGAAAACCTTGTCGGACAAGAAAATGCGTACTAGGTAAACCATTCACATATGAAAAACTTAAACGTCAAACACTCTTAGGAGGTGTTTTGCAAAAGTAATTTTTTAGGAATTCCGTCACTATATCACTCGAGTGTGTGGCAGTTGGCGAAGAAATGTCTAGGGAAACTGGGCCCTAGAAAGGGTTGCATACCCACTCACATTTGCATCAAACATAGTGCAAGATAGAACTACATATTTGCATTCCCCATATTAGTCGTATTCAGAGAGGGCCTTGATTCCGTGGATACAGGGTATGTAGGCAATCTTGATGGTAAAGGATGCTTCCAGTACTCAAGTCCATCAGATATAGGATACTCTTTTATAATTAACATCGTGATCATAACTTTCTATGTAGTGATTTCTGAGTGGTGTTAACATGAGATTATCTGGCTAAGCTTTGTGCAGATGAAAAGAATACAAGATGTTGAAGAAAAGGCAAGTTGTCAAAAACAAACGTAAGATGTAATGAAGGACTTAAGGTATGTGTGATCAATTATTTTTATGTTACCTTGTTTAATATACTTTCTTATGTAATGTACTTTCTCTCTTCACTAGAATTGAAATTGGTGATCTTTACTAAACCTGATGATTTTAGAAAACTAAACTCTAGTTGTATAACTACTATAACTTTTATTGAACACTTCTTAGAATCAATAGTGAAATTTTATGATTCTGCATTCCCTACATCTGTTAGATCAAAAAATTTATGTTCCTCGATATTTTCAAAATTCAGAGTTAGTATTGTTTTGTTTACAAGGAGTCAGGTCCTTAGGTCCTTACACTAGAGAAAGAAAAAGAATAAAAGATGTAGCTAGTGGCAGAACAGAATGATCTGAAAATAATAAATTTCCATGAGACAAACAACAATCTAGATATGTATTGGAAGTTCAAAAGGCAATATGCCACAAGGTCCAGAGACTTGGCTGTGTTTAGTACAATGAGCTTCGTCTTGTAAGATACAACCATATTGACCATTACTTTAGGCTATAAAGGTAACATTTGAAACAAAATGCTCTATTTCTCATTTCAATCAATTAGTTATTACCATCTCTTCTCAATTATTTTGTGTGAATATAAAATTCAAGATTTGTGATTATTTCAGCAATTTCATGGACTAAAATAGAATCCTCTAGAGGCCGTTAGATATTCAGATTTATAAGAATCCTAGATCTAACAATGACAATCTTAATTTGAATTTAGAGAAGGAATGTCCAAGGTGTATCGCTTTAATCATTATAATTAAGAAAATATTATGTATGTAATGGACAGTCAGTTTCACTATCTTTGCACCATTGCCATCTTTAATAAGACAAATGTAATAACCGGATTACCATTTGTTGGATTCTGTTGTTTGTGCATATATATCCCTATTTTCTAATCGTGAATGCTTAGTTAGTGTTTTGAATTTTGTTAACCGCTCATGTTACTATAGATTTTTTATTCGCTGTTAATGATACTAAACCATTTGCTTTGGATTTGAAAAAGTAGTACTATACATTATTTATTTACTTCTGTTTGATTTAATGGATGGGCATGATACAGGCAGCAGAGAGGAATTCAGGTCACTGAACTACCAAAGCTACTTTTTGGAGACACATTGTAAGACAGTTAGTCATTGCTTTTACTTGTAGAGGGTGATAGTTAGATAAGAAAAGGTTTAAGAGTGTCTTTTTTTTTTCCTGTAAAGGGAATTGGAGAACTGCAGCAGAGATTGTGCTACATTCTCCAAAATAGATTCTTACAAAATTCAATGTTTAGGATCAGCAGGCAATTTCTCGTAGAGTGGGGAGTGCCCCTCTGCACCAGTTGTTGCTCGGAGGCTCAACCCATCCTACAAAATGATGATGGATAATGATGTTGAGGAAGCAATTGTACCTTATCAAGATAAGCCCAGGACATTTCCAATCATGGGGAGCAAATCTAAAATACCACGGGTAAGGTTCAATAAATATGCTCTAGTATTTGCTAAATACGTTTATTTTGCATTGTGGCTATAATTATCAGGAACTAAGCTAGTTTTCAATTCATAAGGGGTTTAAGGTGGAGTCTTATGATCTGCTAAGTTGCCCTTGTGAAACAAAATTGCCATCTGAATGCTAGACTATCTAAGTAGCATAGGGGCATTGCATATCGTTTCCCTCAAAACTAGATAAAGTTTGTCTCTCTCTCTACCCCACATCCACCTATACTCAATATTGCCATTTTTAAAACTGGTTCAGAGAAATGAAAGCTCAAGTCCAGGGTGCATAAACTGCTTGACAAAATGCCTCGAAGAAATGTGAACTATGAACAAGATCTTCATGCATTATCTCCATACTCAGTTCCTTTCACAATTAATCTAGAACCCCAAAAATCTCAAATATCTAGATAATAAACGACTTCTAAAACCCTAATTTCTAGTTTATAGCCTAGGTTTACATCTTTATAGTGCACCATTTATTGATAAGGTTTCTCTAATAATACATCCTATTGTCCATATTTTTCATTAAAACATGATTGAATTTCTTGTTTGAGATGCATTTGAATTAAATGATCTTTTTTTTTTGTTCCATGTTCTATGTGGTTGATGGGAGATCATGAATCAAATTATATCACTTAAACCCCACTCTAGTGGTAAGTAACCTGGTCTATTTTTTCATTTCAAATTTCACATCAAGATAGTTTTATATTGTGTATGATCCTTTGAGTTGTTTTTAAGCTCTAGATGCAAGACATCAAGCAAGGTAAGTGAAGGGAAGTTCCTAGGTCTCAAGAACTAATTTACAAAAGTGACATCTACTTATTTGTGTAGATTATCTTTCTTGATGAAGTGAATATGTAAGTGGATAAAAATGAATAGGTCTACATGGTAATTATGATGATACAATAGCCCAACGCATGATTTATATGTCATGAATAAAACTCTAACAACCAATCCTAACTTAATGAAAGTATTAGGTTAACCCATAGGATGTTTTCTACCTTTATTTTTTGTTTATTTGTTATTTTTAAAGTGTTTACACTATTATTTGTTAAAAACTCATCTTTTGGTTGTTGATTGATGATTTTCCTTTTAATTAATTTGTAACTTTGTTGAATCTAAAGATTTTCCTTTTAATTAATTTGTAACTTTGTTGAATCTAAATCTATCTTAGGAAATTCATTCAATAACAAATTTTCATTACTATTAAAATTGGAAAATGTTCATGTTATTTTTCCCACATTCTTTGTTGCACACACCTATTATTGCATATTTTTTCTATCTTGAATATTTGTTCTAGTTGTAGATGAGCATGCCTAGAATGGTTGCACTCTAGTTCTTCTACCTAATTATGGATTTCTTCATGTTAATATAATGGAAACTCCTTTGAAAGGGTTTTTGGTCTTGTTGATCCTTACATTTTGTGAAACTCTTTGTCTTCCCTCTCTCCATCTTTGAAAAACAACAAGTATTAGGTTTTCGTTTTGAAGAATTCCTTAAGATTCCAAATCCTCCATCATGTTTCATACCACATCGATTATAGTTGAATAGTTGAGTGAACACACATAGCCCCTAGCATTTGCAAGGTAATTTCCTTAATAAATTTAATTACTTCCAATAGCTCCCAATAGCTCCCAAGCTCTAATTCTAGAGATTTAGTAGTGGTATTTTTTATTTCTCTTTAATATATTTGTGTACTTTTTCTGATATTCCTTTTATCAAAGGAATAGTCCATAGTGTAGAGCATAAATGATGCTAAATAGGTGGGTCATTAAGTATGACATTTCCACTACCATCATCTCTTACATTATGGACGATTCATATGCAAGGTGTGGGGATTTTGTTTCATATAGATTTGGTTTGTTTAGAAAATTAGGATAGTTTTTGGTGTTAACAATTTTTTTTTTTTTTTCAACAATTGTAATATTTGATGGCAAGATTTAAACTTAGTATACAATAATTTTATTTTTCTTAGATTAAATCATTTTATTTAAATTAGTTATTCGAAAAATATTTCCTTTTAGAAACTCTAGAACAATCATAAAAAATCTACAAACAAACAAGTAAAGTAAACGTGTATTGGGAAAACTAAACGACCAAGGAAATGAACCAACAAAAATTCATTCATTATCACCTTTTTCTAGTGAAAATAACTATTTCAATTGCAAATAAAGGGAAAGGATTGAATTAATTAGTTTCATTTTTTTCCTTATTTTATTTTATTGTTTCCATGCCACCACATTGTATGATAAATGGGTAAATAATTTGTTGTTTCATAATATTAGTACCTATGTTTATATTTTGAGGATAGAGTGGATTTAAATTGGTGCATGAAATCATATTAAAACATAAAAAATGTGGAAAAATAGCTTAGTTTCATTTTGAGCATACAAATACTTTTAAAAACATGAACTAATGCAACACAAAAAATAAAATAAAACAAACAATTAGGACCTTTTTATTTGAGGAAAACATGTTGACATGCTAGTGCAACTTCGATACATCATTCAAACATTGATATTACAATGATCAAACATTCAAACCAAACATTCTAAGAAAATGGACAAACAATTGAAAAACTAAACCAAGGCATCTAAGTTGTTTCATCACATTTTATTTCCCTTTGATCAAATTAGCATATTGGGGCTATGTGTCTCATCACATGAGTGGGAATTAAGGTGAGACTACCTCGAGAGAACTAAGTGAGAGATCCCAAACTCTTACAACTACTAAAGTAGAAGAGAAAGTTTGAGTTGTAAAATGAATTAAACATGAAAATGACATATAATGTGTAATTAAGATACCTCAATAAATAAATTATTTGAACTTTAGACAACTTATCTTGATGATCTTGTCAAAGTGCTTCAATCAAACTTCAATGACCTCCATCATCATGTCAATTCCTTATGAAAAAAAAACACCTATAGTCCTATCACAACACTTACACCAAACATCTTAGTCATATATAGAGGACACCTTTCTCATGAATACAACATTCCTTTTGATTCCACACCATTACATGTATCATTACAATACAAACAACAATATTTTTCCACCTATATAATCAACATGATTCACACATGTGCCTAACATTTATGATTCAATAACAATAGTGGTGTGTCAAATTCAACAACTATAGATACTAAAGAGGCATATAATAAAAAAATTTCATTGTCTTAGTTCAAACATGTAAATTCTTTCTTCTCCATAATTGAGTACTTTAATTAAGTATTATGGATTTATTCTCTAAAAATGGTAATAGAATACTCATAGCCTTGTTATTTTGTAATAAGACAATAATAGTAAATTTCAATAAAGAAAATGATAAGAGATGAAAGGTCTTTGAGTGGTCAAGTCTATCTAGAATTGGTGATTATTTCAAATATTCCTTAATATCTAAGAATAAATTAACAATTTCACCACCTAATTATATCACTAGTCCTTCATTATTTTTTGAATAGGCTTAATATATTTAGTGAAATTTACAATATATCTTCTCATAAAGTTAATTTTACCAAAGAATGATTAGATTCCTTTGAGTATTTTGGGGCTAGGGTATAAGATATATAACCATAAATCTACCATGCCCAATTCTAATCCCCTCCTTGGATACTATGTGCCCAAATAAGTTTCATACATCTACCCTAAATATGTATTTCTTGGGGTTTCAAAGAGATTCTATACTTTAGGCACAATTTGAAGATAATCTCTATGTGCTTACAATAATTATTTTGATCCTTGTAGATGGATGTAAGGTCATATTAAAAATACACTAAGATCTCATTGCTAAGGCCTACAAATGAATTTCCATGACACCTCAAAATGTATCTCTAACACTATTAAGACCAAATGGCATCCTCACATATGTGTATGTCATCCATGGTGTCATGGAGGTTATTTTATGCTCTTCTAATTCCTAGAAAATAACCCAAGTATTCCCTAAAATTCACCCATCATAAGCATTAGCACAAACCCTATCACCTTTTACAACATATTCCCCATATGCAATTATCATTCAATGATGTCAAGTTCGTATTTTTAAAAATCCACATATAATCTATCTTTTTCTTCTCTTATAGGAACAATATTGCACACCCATGATGAATATCTACTAGGTCTTATGATGGCCCCTACTCTTAGCTTCATGGGTTCATTTTACATTTTGGGGTCCAAAGTTTCGTTAATTTGGTTTTATTTTTATCTAAATAGATTTTGATCATAGTACAAGGGGATTGTATGCTGAAAGGGTCATCTCTATATACCTTAAGATCAACATATGACTAAACATATTGCCTCTTGTAATGGACTAAGTCTTTTTCAAATATAGACCATCTTAAGGGACAATTCATTGCTTAATTTTACACCTTAAATGTCACCATCATGAATAGGCTTACTTATAATTTTAGAACAATATGGCCCCTCAAATACCCTTTAGAATTCTACAATCTCTCTAGAGATTGTATTCATCTTCAATTGAATTATTTAATAAGCTTCAAATAATGTTTCCCTTCCTTATTCTCTACCAATTTTTAAAAATCTATAAGTTGCTAATTAAATTCTCCTAGACGAATAAGAAACCTATAGATCTACTAATCATTATCAAACAATTATAAATTTTAGAGGTTATTATGTATGGTATTAGAAACCATGAATCCACTAAGCATTATTTGATTACAACATGGAGTGAAAGCAATTGTGAATTGCAATAGATAAACAATGAACAAGGGGTGTACATATAGTATTGAGAGTTTGAGTCACTTCAGGAGTCGACTCAAACACTCAAAGAGTAGTGGCAAATGACTGTCAACAAGTGGCTTGGAGAGTTGTATTAGAATCTCCAAGTAGACACCTAACCACCTAAGGTGGCTTAAAGCCATGTGGGGAATATACACATAATTACTTAATTAAATAATAAGTAATAGTGTTAATATTCCTACACTAACACCCCTCGTTAAGCACAACTTAGGTGGACACAAAAGAGATGGGTCTCAGATACAAGTCCTGGTGAGGTACCCATTTACAAAGAAATCTCTCAAAAAATAGAGTAAGATAGAAAACCCAGTGGGAAAAAACTATCCTCCAAAAAGAGAGAAAAGATGCATGAATCTGGAAGCTGCTTGTGTACCGATGTCGATGCTGAACTATAACTAATGACTCCATAGATGCTAGTATCATGAGTATTCAGGAACATTAACCAAATTTGAGATGTGATCCAATGCAAGATTCAGGTTTGTTTACCATAGGCTCTCGATTGTTAGATATGAACCGATGAGAATTTGTTGCAAGATTATGGATCATTTACCATAGGCTCTCAAAAAATGTTTGAAGGATCATTCAATCCACCTATTTCTCAATGAAGGATCATTCGATCCACTTGTTTCTCAACCAAGGATCATTCGATCCACCTTCTTTTAGTTGAAACCTCATTAAGTTAATTTAGGTAACATAATCCTCTATAGTATTTAGAGTTATACTTATGAGGTGACTTCTTTTGTTCGATAACCTTCCCTTGGGTGTTTTCAAGGTCACAATGTGAACAAAAATTCTTGTTGAAGTCGATCACACTTATAAAACCATGTAGATGAGTTGTAATTGCAAACTTAGAAGTACGGAAAGAGAAAATAATTTGATGATGTCCCCACTTACTTTGTTCTCCCTACTTTGTGGCACTTTATAAATTAGTGCATGTCTAACCCTTTTTTTTATTACCCCCAAATTTATGGCATTTTATAAATTTCTTAGTGCATTAGACAATAATTACCTATTTCTAACACTACAAATGAAGATGCCTTTGACGGTTACAAGAAAAGGTTAAGCTAACAATAATGCTATAAATGCTAACTAACTAACTTTACCAATGTAACAAATTATGAATAAAAGTACCCTGGTAAAGTGGCCAATTGAGTCCTAAATAGGACTCTCAATTGGAGCCCGAATTGAGGGCGTAGAGACGTGAGAGAGGGGCCTGATTGCATGGAAAGTGGATTGAGAGTCCCGATTGGAGTCTTGCATGGGCCAAAACGTGGCCAGAAGAGTCCGAACAAGAATACACTAGTGTATTCCACCACTTGACGTGTATTCAATGGACCGCACCAGGCATGTTGCCACCAGCGTTCTGCTGAAGCGAATCCTCCACCTTTCCATATCTCAAACCTGTCCGCACTAGATTGGGCCAGAGTGCTTTGTTTTGGGCTTTTCTCTGCCTCAAAATGCCCTTGCAAATGCAGCAAATTCAAGCACCTAGATAAGATGCCACAGGAATACAGAACAAGAATCCCATCATCCTTTTCTTCAGGCCTGCGACCTTGATTTTCTCCCGCAGAGAACAAGAATCCATCGCAGCCTTGATTTTCTATGAGTGAAGCCTTTGTGTGGAGCCGTGAGCAGAAGCAAACGGGCCTACATGGAGGTGTGAGAGAAATACAAAAACCACGAACCAGTAATTGATAGATGCAAACATCAACTAAAAGATGTGCCTCTGCAAACCCTTAAAAGCCTGAGTGAACAGAGATAGAAACAAGGCCGGGCGACCAAGAAAATCTTCAAATGTCACCAATATCTTCAGAAAAAATCACCCAATCTACGCCAAAATAATGTGAAACGGGCCATGTTTTCCATCGGTGCCCAAAGATTCTTCAAATGGGGAAGTCTCACGAGGTTGCCAGGAATGGCTCCCTCAAATACACGAACTCTTCTTTAAGCTCAGGCGAGTGTATATCCTCCCTGGTCAGCGCCCTTGCGTGGCAAGAACTTTGAGATCACCACGATTCCTGATGACAAATCAAGAGCTGGTAGATACAAAGCTTGAAATCCTCAGTTGTGTTGTAGACTGGGCGTCGACCACATAGAGAAATATCACCTTTGAAGACTGAGACCTAGACCTTTGACCGATCTAGTAAGCAACAATGGCGATCTTAGTGTTAAGAGATGAAGCCCAACGGACACATTGTCTTTTCCCTCCAATTATTTGTAATTCACATTCTTCCTTGGTGAAATGAAAAATTATATATGCTACACATTTCATTGTAAATTCATTCTTTGATAGTAATAAGAATTCCTCTGCTTAGCGTGGATGTGGCCAAATTTGGTGAACCATGATAAAACTGGTGTCTCATTTTGTTTATGTTTTCTTATCTGTTTATTACTCTGTTTTTCTGCAATTCTATATTGTTCCTCTGGCATTTACACTTACATGCCAACCTTTCAAAGAGACTGATAGGACTTCCAAGGAGTCAGTTCGTTTCTGACTTTAAAACATTCCGTGAACCAATGAAGTCAGATCAGAAAACACAAACCAAATTTATGCCTCCAAGACGAACCAGCCAATGACTTAGTTTGGCTCTGATACCATATTAGAAACCATGAATCCACTAAGCATTAGCTGATTACAACATGGAGTGAAAGCAATTGTGAATTTCAATATATAAACAATGAACAAGAGGTGTACAAATAGTGTTGAGAGTTTGAGTCACTTTAGGGGTCGACTCAAACACTCAAAGAGTGGTGGCAAATGAGTGTTGACCAATGGCTTGAAAAGTTGTATTGGACTCTCCAAGTAGACACCTAACCACCTAAGGTGGCTTAAAGCCATGTGGGGAATATACACATAATTACTTAAATAAATAGTAAGTAATAGTGTTAATATTCCTACAATAGCATATGTTAAGTCTAGAAAGTACCTTGACACCATATATGCTTAAAGGGGATATTAATTACACATAAAAAAAAAGTCAAGGTAGAAGAACAAGTTTATAAATAGTCACTTTTTTAGACCTTTCAATCCAACTGATACTCAATGAGTTAATCATTTCAATTGTATCATGTATGACATTCATATATCTAATTAGCTATTTTATATTTGCCTACATTTGGACCTCTAACTAAAGATACAGTTAATTCAAAAACTATAAGCAGCCAAAGAAATTTAAAACCTTGATTAAGAGAAATATTCAAACCTTAAATTATTGTATCATACTCTACAAAGTTCTTTATTCATTGATAAGTTAACTTAAAAGAGAAGGTAATACATTTTCGATCAAGAGAAATAAGAACAACCTTTCTGCCTAAATCATACTTAGAGGATAAAACATCACACAATAATTTCTATAAATCACCAAGGAATGATCTCGAGTCTTTGGGGTAGGCAATAGGTGCAATATGTCTTTCCTTTGCCTCACAATCTCAAATTAAGTTATTAGGTCAATCCTCCAAACAAAGGATGTGATTTTTTCTTTATCAAGATCTTCAATGATATGTAACATCTTTTTCTCTCTCCATAACTTGAAATTTTCACCATGTAAAGAGATAATAGCACATGACCAATCCATCCATGCATTTCTTCCTATTGAAGTAATTCACTTTATTAAAAAAGCATGCCCAACTTTATAGGGTAGTTCACAATTATAATTATCAACAATGTACTACTTTAATATTGTGGCAGTTGTACCTCAATGACATTTAAAATAACAATCACATGCATTTCCTTGGATTCCAATGCAAAATACTTGTCATGTTAATTTGAAATATTTGGGAAAAGTTCATTCATGACCTCTAGTTGCATGCCATGTAGTTATGAACAAGCTATCAAGTTATCAACAAATACGTGTTCAAGGGATCAACATTAATTATAGTTCAAAGTAGGGATGTTCCCAAGTACAATTTAGGTGGGTCTTGAATATTTACATCAACTTGAGTGCTATGGGAGTAATTTACTAGGTTAATGACCATCTATTGGAGGCATATGTAATTATGATAACATCCTACTCTTATGGTCTACGATCTGTAACAATTAAATCATGGCCACCTACACCTTGATTTCCTTTAGTACATTAGCTATGTCAAAGATAATAAAATGGAGAAATGAGATTCATCTAGATAGGAACTGTGATAGAATGCATATTAATGGTATGTATTAGATCACTTAAGTATATATGTGATTATCCTTTTCCTATACACAAATTACATCCTTATGCTAATTTGTTTCCCTTTTTTATCTTGGATCATTATTTAGCTTGGAACATAATATTTTACTTCATAAACATCAATTCTTCCAATAGGGATGTTGAATCTTTTTCTTTTCGGCACATACTTCTTTTGCATTATAGGATTATGACTAGTTGCTCTCTTTTTTGTTCAGTTAACACTAATAATTTTTTCCCTCAGATTTCACATTAACCTTTTTATTTCCTTTCAACATTAGGAGAAATAATATTTTGTTTTATTGTAGCACTAGAGTAAGGATTGATATCATTATTGTAACTCAATTTGTAATTGCTCTATACTTATTTAACTTATTTAACTGCAGGCTTAGTCAGATGACCTTCTCTAATGGTTTTTCGTTCTTGTATCCTTCATGCATTATATCTTAGATGACCTTCTCTAATGGTTTTTCCTTCTTGTATCCTTCGTGCATTAAATCTTGAAGGTGGGAAAATTGATTTGATGATATCTCCTATAAAATTGATGTATTTATATAATCATAATTGTGGGGATTCTTAATATAAGAACAAGACTATAATTATATTGATCAAACATATCAAAAGACTCATAGGAATAGACCACATTATCATGTGTTTCACTCTCATACTCTTCCCTATACTATTCATCTTAATTTTACACCTCATCCTTTTCTGATATAGTAAGACCTATTGAATACTTAGTAGAATCATTTATAAAATAACATGAATCACACTAAGGAAGATCCCATTACATATTCATTTCATCTTCTTCTATTAGGTCTATGTAGCTTCCTTCTCATATGACCTATGATCAAGATGTCTTTTAGTTGCATGCTTTCCACTTTGATGTTGCTTACTTGGGCAATCTGTTTTGTGTGGCCTATTATCTTGGCTTATCTCTCATGATTTTGTTGAGAAATTTTATGAGGTGGAAAACTCTTTTCACTCACTTTAACTCTATTAGATAAATCTTTTAGTGCCCACATCACTTTCCCAAGATTTCCATATATGGTAGGTTCTTGTTGAGACAAACTTTTTAAACTTTATGTTTTGCCTCTTAATGTGTTAACCAAACACACTTATATTCTATTCAAGATTAATTTAGAGAGACTTAGAAGAGTTCCTTAAGGTTTGAGGATTATTATCTTTGAGTAAGAATCCTATCTTTGAGATAAAATAAGCACAACAAAAAACTGAGCACATGGATTCATTTGGCCTAAGATATGGAGGAAGATTTAGTTAATCCTTCCCTAATAGGATTAAATTCATGAATGGAAAATTTTGAATCAATCTAATGTCCACATTGAATAAATATTATGATTAAATCAATATAAAGTTTCATTAAAACGTTTTGATCCTCAATCTCATAATTATCAATTATATTTATGAATTACCTCAAGTGTTGTTCACCATTGACTACATTATTTAATGGAAATATGAGGAATTTTCCTCTAATCTGATTTGGCATTAGATTTGGATTGTTTGAGATTCAATACATGGCCTCATTTATTTTAGGTGGATTTCTTTTATTATTATGAGGATGAGGAGGATAAAACACAGGATTAGGTTGATGAAAAGCATGGTATTGTACATTATAAGATTGATATTGGTTCATTTACAATGTAATTGATCTACATGATTAGGGTTTGATCAAATAGTTATTATTAAAATTTTGAGTATGTTGTTCTTGGTTATTTATATTGTGCCAAATAGGCTATTGATCCAAATTAGGTTTATTATTAAAATATATGGCTCATTATCTGATTCCTCATGTTAAAGGACATGAGATATGGGATGATAGCTAATAACATGAGTTATTTAATGAGGATAGTAGAATCATATTTTAAAGTTGTTCAAGAAAATTCTATTTTCTATTTCTATCCCTTCAAGCTATTAACTTTTGAAATTTAGTAGGAATTTGTTGTGTTCTTCTATTAGTTCTAATAGCCCTATTAGATGAATCCTTAGAAGTGTATTCTTCTCTAAGATCTATTAATTATTTGCAAACAAAATTTCCTTTATCATGTTCTAGTAAGTAGGAAGTTGATTACAAGCTAGTTTCCTTATCTTTTTCCAAGTAGTTTGTATAGAAATTAGGAACATTGAGTGAATACAAGTACTGATTCAAGCCACTTGAGACAAATAGGAGCACACTCAACCTGCAGGAAAATAAGTATTGCAAACAATGGACAATTGGAATGTAAAATATGGGATGATAAATTTGCTTACATGATGGAGTACATATAGGGCATAATCGACTAAGAATAGTCGAGACAAAGATAGAAAAAACTCACTAAGAATAGTGGTGCTCCAAGAATAGGAAAAGTAACCACTTAACTTAGACAAAGCTAGTTTAGGCACGCCAAGTATAGCTTGAGGCTAAACATAGACTGATGTGCACAACTAAGTAAGCTTAATATACACCAACACCCCCATTAAGCATAGCTTAGGTGGGCTAAATGATGATGCATCCTAGCAACTAGGCCTGATCAGGTACCCATATACAATGCAATCTCTAATAAAAATGGAGAAACAAAGAAAACCATGTGGAAAAAACTCCCCTCCAAAAAGAGAGAAAAAGATAAAAAAAAAAGAGGACTAGGAAGCCACCTCGAAGATGATAACTTTGCACCAAGCCTGAAACCATGTCTCTCTAACTGTGATGATGCATATATGACCCCCCATAAGAGATTAAAAGAGACGATGTAGCCACCCACAATGAAGTAGGCCTTGTTCCAAAAGAGGAGGCCCATGTATGAATGCTAAAATGACCCATTTGTGGCAAATAACATTTCTCCCCTTAGGAAGAAATAACTCCAGTGGTGAATGCTCAAAGAAGCAAGGCGAGGTGGTAAGTCTACTAATGTACCCTGTCTCAAAATACTACTCAAATATCATCATGTCAATGTTGAAATGAGACACAATCAAATAAGAAGGCTCAGGCCTAACTAAAACAAGTGACCTCTCAAAATCATGTGAAAACTAATGAAGAGAAAGATCCAAAGAACTAGTGTATAAAAGTGGAATGTCAATGCATCCCATGTGGCTACAAAGTAAATCCCACATGATGTCCTATGAAGAATCATTTGAAGCCCTCAGTGAAGCCTCACTAAACTCTATAGTAATAGTAGGTGTATGTATACTATCATCAAACAATAAGATGAGATACTCCAAGGTGTCATGAAGATCCAATATGTGAGACTCTACAAACAACCAAGAGATGTTTAGTAGAAGTGTGTCCCAATGAAGTGAATCCAAAAGACATAAATGGCCATGCTATAGAGAATCATTGGAAGCTCTCAAAGAAGCGACTCTAGAATCTGATGAAGCAATATGGCTGAAGGAGTGTCCTCAATTGTGGATGGGGTATCAAGATATGCCAACCAAATAGACTGATCATCCCATGAGGATGTGTCCACACACGAAGGGGAAACAAAAGTCTCAATATCATCCATGAGAGCCTGGTTATCCACAGAAACATCACTTTCAAATGAAGATATAATGTCTGCATACAACTGCTAGATGATGGTCCAAGAAGTGAAAGGGCACTTAGTGTGCTCTATATGATGTAAAATATCTACAGAAATTGTAAGACCCATTAGTCCGTAGACCATGTCTGTTTTGTTAAGCCATTTAATCTTTTGTTTATATTCACTTTGCTTAGGAACGAGTCCAAGGGGATAAGGCAATAGATCCTCTTCAAGACAGTGATTCTTTATCACTTGTTTCCAAGACAAATAGTTCTTTAAGGTTATTGTGACAACAGAAGGATGGAAATAAATACCAGAATCCATGATGAACCCCCTCCCCCCATTAATTTAGAACTTTATCTCAGTTCATTTATTACAAAATATTGTGCAATTCCCCCCAAGTTTGCTTAAATACCCTCTATTTGACACTTGATACTTGTAGTGCGTAGTTGAGTTAAATTGGAGCAAATTAGGGCACTTTATAATTTTAGTGCAATATTGTCTCTAATGGATCAGACTAGAAAGAATATTCACTTTTACAAAAATTGACTCTTGATTTCTAGTGGCCAATGAAAAGTTATAATAAATTTTCTATTTCAGCCTATGTTGCCTATTTTTAGCACTATAAAAAGCAAAATAAATTTAAATGCCTTGGGACAAATATGAAAAAGAACAAAAGGCTGCAATAATTTTGATGCCTTTGGAGGATGTGCTAAAAATGGGTCAAGAGGCCAGTTTCTGCAGGCCAAATTGGGGTAGAATTGAGGATTTCTACAGGGGTTTGGCTAGGGCGTCAGATAGCATTCAAACACCTAGACCGTTCAGCCTTTACAAACCCTCTACATGTAGGTCATTATCTTTCCTGGATCATGCCTATGGAGGGTGTGTTGGTCTTCAGCCCTCTGGAGGCAGTCTGGTCTAGTTTCTCCCTGTGTAGGTCAAAGTTTGATGACCTTCACTAGCCAAAATAAACCTTGCAATGCCTGGTTTGCACCTCTATCATACGCCAAACAAATCAGGCTAGAAAAAAATAGGGGAATTGACCCTAAACAAGGGGTTTCCAAGTTGCTATTAGAGGGACAATGCAGGGACAAAACGCCTTGCAAACGTGCAAAAGAGGTTTCAGTGCCCTCTTTGGGTGATTTGAGGTGGATTTGGGTGATTAAATGAGCTGAGCCTTAGCCTTTGTTTCATGCCGTGGGTCGATTTGCGACACCCTTTCTGCAGATTCAGGCACCTTTGTGCAAGTAGCCGTGGGTTTGTGAGTATGCAGGGTGCGAGCCCTTTGCTCTGGCCGCGAGTCCTTGCCACAGTCCCTTTCAACTTCCTTTCTACAAAGGTAGCTCATCCTTTCTAGACACCCTTTCAATGCCTCCTCAGCCTTGCTAGATGGCTCAGGCTTTGGTCTAGTAGCCTTTGCAATGGAATTACTCTTTGTTGCTCGCTAATCGACCTTCCCTACAATCTAAACCAGATGCAGATCAATTTTATACACAAATCAACCTTCTTTGGATCTAGGATTTCTCAACCCCTTATGGTAGATCAACCTTTCAGTCGAATAATGCATATTCTATCAAGATCTCACAAAAAAATTGAACAAACATTAAAACAATCTCACTTTGATACCATGTAGAAATCAAGAACATTGAGTGAATGTGAGTACCGATTCAAGCCGCTCGAGACAAATAGGAGCACACTCACATGCAAGAAAACAAGTATTGCAAACAATGGACTATTAGAATGCAAAATATGGGATGATGAAGTAGCTTACATGATGGAGTACATATAGGGCATAATCGACTAATAATAGTCGAGCCAAAGATAGGAAAAACTCACTAAGAATAGTGGTGCTCCAAGAATGGGAAAAGAAACCACTTAGCTTAGACAAAGCTAATCTAGGCACACTAAGTATAGCTCAAGGCTTAACATAAACTAATGTGCACACCAAAGTAAGCTTAATATACACCAACAGTTTGTTGTCTTTTTATACAAGTAGTAAGATCATCCATGTCATGAATAATCCAAATGGATATTCTCTTTTTCATCTACAACATTCAAAAGTTTCTTTTAGCTAGATTTGGCAATGCAAAGTCACCACTCTTTAAACAAGAATAGGATTTGAGTTGACTCTTTGACAAAAACCTTTAAAGTTCTTTTAAAGCTACTAGTGCTTCAAGAAATTAAAATGGATATTCAAAAGGTCATTGACAATAACCCTATTTTTTTGATAGGCAATATGATTTCCCAACATTCAAAGAGGATAGATAAAAAAATAGACCTTTAGAATGAATGTTAAGAATGGTCCTAAGCTCAACTCATTCATCCTAGTTGTGATTTGCTAACTTAAGAATGAAAACATTAAAATTGCACACTATAATGTTGTATAAAAGTAGAAACCCTAATTTGATCTAGAATTGAGGTCAAGAAGCATTGAAGAAACATCTTATGGCATTAAGATCTAGTATTGCATTAGCTTGACATTAATATTTACTTGATCTAGGATGCTTGGTGTGTCTATATACTTGGTCAAATTGTTAAATTCGCTTAATAGGTTTGATTAAGGATAACATAGTTAGACAACAACAACAATATGTATAGATACCATCAAGTTTTCAAGTGTAGGTTCTTATGCCTAAAGAAAGCTAGAATTTATAGATTAGAAACATCTAGATGGAATTTGTAGACAAGGTCTTGTCTATAGGCTTGGGGATCTTTTTTGTAATGTACAAACAACCAATTGTGAAGAACAATCAGTTTTGACAGTCTCATAGACATTGTCTAACAATGTTCTAAGCACTAAATACAACAATGAATCACCGTTGTTTGTCATAGCTTATTTTTGCAATCTCAAAATCATTCCCTAACAAAATTCAAAATATAAAATACAATGACAAATCATCTAACATTATTTTTTCAAAATTATTTCATATCAAACTTTAGAGCTAAATATATTTATTTTATATTATTAATTTCAATAATTAATTATCGCATGGGAATTGAAATCTCACCTCTAATATTTAATAGTATTCATCATTATCAGTAATGTATCTAATTTAATTGAAGTATTTATGTAGATGGTTGTTGATTTATTTACAATTATATGATGCCATTAGAAAGAGGTTCTAGTTATTTGCTCAAGCGACAACGGAATAATACCCAAACCTTGGCGTCGTAATTGACGAAAGATTGTGGCCTTCTGAAATAGTACAATCTGGCAGTTATAATCGATGAAAGATTATGCCCTTATTAAATATTCTGCTCGGATATCTCGATGGTAATTGTCTTGTTAGCGAAATTTTCTGTCTAGAAATAAAATGGTGCGACAAACACGATGGACCACTCCACTAATTTAAGGCCACAGTAGGCATACAAAATCTGAGGCCACCCATTTGGTGTTTCTGTGAAAAAAGATAAGAAAAAAAAAATGGCAAGCAAAATGATGTTTGTGTGAAAATGTTTAGTAGCAGTAATTGTGATAATAATATATAGTCTGGGAATGATGGATTCAGCACAAGCACAATTTTGCGGCGTTTATAAGTTGTGCAGAAGTGACATAGAATGCCATGGCTACAAGTGTTGCTATATTGGCTCTTGTGGCTTTTGTGGAGCACAGTGCTGAGTGGAAAGCATAATCTGATCCTAGATAATATATTATAATAAGAAGACGTCTTGAAGTTTCGAAGCTCTGGTATATGAGCACCTATTATATGTCCTTTTTCTTATATATTTTTGTTCCTGTGTCTTAATTTGTGATGGGCGGGCTTTTGTACAAACTGCTGCGTATCTAGAAAGCACAATATATCCATGGTAAAAAATAATATAAATAAATAAGAAGACATCTGAAAGTCTCAGTCTTCTTCTACGTGAAGACTTATTATCTGTCCCTACTCTTATATATTAGTTTCTGTGTATTAATTTGTTGCTGGGAATGTTTTTCTCTCTTAATCTGAGCGCTTAATTGACAGATGCTGTGGACTTGTATAATGGTAGCATGAGAATAGATAACTTGGTAACTGGGTTTAACGTCTTTTAACTTAAAATAAGTATAATTAAATAAAGAAAAGAGAGAAAAATATTATGTAGTATTCTAAAAATGTTGAATTATTTAAATTAATACATTTATGTTCATATTTAGGATTTGGTTCACTTGTTACTTATTGGATTTCGGATTTAGCGTTGTGGGTTACAATGTAACGTTATGTAATGATTTATAATGATTCAATTCTATATTTTTTTGAATCTTCATTTAACAATATTTAACGAGTATGCACTTACAAAACCTATTTTTCCTAAACATGAATTATCCACTTCACAATTATTGCATCTAGGTGATGTTTATAGGGACGAGCACCATAACTTATGAAGAGGCCTCCCATCCTAATAGTAATATGGGTTAAGCATATTTAAGAATGGACTTCCCCAATATCAATCCCTTTAGATGTGTTGCTATGCTAAACCTTGTGGTAATGGTGATGGCTTTTACACGTGTAATTGAGTATCTAAAAAGGACATTCTCATCTTCACTAATGGATAGTATGAATAAGGAGATATGTTGAAGTGTTAATATTTTAACCTATGAAAACTTATCTATGTAAATGTTCATACTATCAAAGTAAAAGAAACATCTTCTATGCTTGACATATGCTAATCAAATGGAATAAGGTTACAAGGTAGCATTAATGAACCTAGATTAAGAAATGATAGCTACATAAGTGGTACATGAATATTTAAATGCTAAGTTATTTAAGTATATGTGATATATAAGGTGTACCTAGCTCTAGACTTGAACATGGATGGCTTTACTATAATTTTAGGGTATGGATTTTTCATAAGTAGAATTTATTGCTCTCTACCTATATTTCTCCTCAAATTTTGTGCAAGATTTATTTCTTTTAGGTTGAACCCATGGATCTAGGACAAATCCATAGGAGTGAATCCACTATATGGTTCATAGATTTGATCTTGTAACATCTGTGCTAGTGCTGTGTAGCTCATCAAATTCATTGTTGTCTATTAAAGTTTAGGATCAACTAAGCAAATGCTGGCATCAAATCCAGAGTGTTTGATTATGAACAAGAGAATTGTACATATAGTGTAGAGTCTGTTGGTTGTTTTAAATTCCCAACCTAATCTCAAGGAAAAACACATAGGTCTATAGGATAGCCATTCTCTAATAACTGACCTACGTTGAGGGATTGGCCAACGAACAGGAAACAGGGGTGTTCAATCCCTCTTTCCTCTGTACTTTAGGCTCTGTGAAACCAAGGAGGGTGTTCCTATTCTTTTGGATATCCTTTCCTATTGGGAAGATAGTATTATATTCAAATGGGTGGGGCTCATGAAATATTTGCTTAATAACACTGCTCCAATGACAGATATGTTCCTATAATATTGCTTAAAGAACGTCTGATAAAGTGAAAAGATGGGCTAATTTCTTAAGCATTTATTCTATTTCTTTGCAGAGGAACATGCAAAATAATATTAACTTTTAACACCTATTGCTGGAAGGGAAAATGTTTTAATTTCTTTAAAATAATGATGAGGGTGATTTGAAGGATGTAAGCTCAGTATAGTATTCTAGAACAGACCAGTGCCAATCCAAGGGCCATAGACTCAAGAAACTTATAGAAACATCCAAAGAACTGTGATATAATAAAACTTAGTTTACTATAAAGATGTAATACCTTACATTAAAACACTCTACTAGTCTTGAAGTCTACCATACTTAGTTATCCCTATAGACCCAAAATACATTCTATATCCTTTGGCAGCCAATTATTTCACTACTTGAGCGAATGCTGCAAGAAAATTATACAACACAGGAAAAACTGTGGTGATGAATAAACCTAATCCTTAATCAAATATATTCATAAATGCAAAACTGTATACATGAAGTAGGACATAGTATACTCTGAAGACTCAACAGAATTTGTAAAATAAATCATTTAGCAAATTATAACATAGTCTTTGCAAATCTATAAATATATCTTAAAACTCAGAATGAAAAATTAGAAATGTATGACTGATTTATTGTAGTAAACAAACTATTTACAATTCCTCTCTAATCAGATTGATCCCACATTTTAGACTAAGCTTGAAGACATGACCTCGAACCAATGCTTTTTCAAAAGACCTGAATTCCCTTTTATAGAGATAAGGGAGCAGACAAGCTTCAGGCTTTGACAAAAGAAGTTACAATTTTAGTAACCTAAAGATGTTGTTGCGAGAAGATGCCGATGTAACCATTTCACAATTGTATGTTCAGCTTCCATGACACATGCTGAGGTACCCGCTTTCCAACTGCATGTCCTCTCAATTTTAGGTGGGGAAAACAAGTCGTGATGTTGATGGGGGTTGTTTGATAAATGTTGTTAGATCTCACATACCCATCATATGCCACCTATTTGTTCGATAGGAGCATTCACTGCTCAACTCACCCACCTCAATTGGGAGCGATTGCAAGTGATGATATCAGAAGAAAACCCCATTAACTAGAGTTCTTCACTTTATGCCCATTGTTGTTTGCAAGGATGTGATTCCTCTTTCATAATTGAGTGGTCAGCAACCAACTCAATCAAACAGAAACTAGATGAAATCACATCAAGCTAGATATGGCAGCGCCATTCATCCAGCG
The DNA here is from genome assembly GCA_027924645.1 of Cunninghamia lanceolata. Classification (NCBI taxonomy): domain Eukaryota; kingdom Viridiplantae; phylum Streptophyta; class Pinopsida; order Cupressales; family Cupressaceae; genus Cunninghamia; species Cunninghamia lanceolata. Next base: position 5,162,414 of record BSBN01000892.1, read on the forward strand.
AAGGAGGCAACAACAACAACAAAATGGGAGCATCCTGTCTTCATATGTTACATTCAGAGAGGAATCATCCCTACTACTAGAACTGATTCTTTGTTAGGAAAAGTAGAAGAGGGATGAAGGTAAAGAGAGAAATGATTTTCCTATGCACTTGATACTAATCTGGATAATCACAGGCCCATAAGGAATGACTAGAAACAGGAGATCAGAATCTGAAGTCCCAATTCAAATGAAACAACAAGAAGAAGAAATGCTCATAAAGATTTGTAGAATGTTGCCATTGCCCCCAGATTTTCCCTACATGACCTATTCCATAGGAAGAAAAATTCCAAGTCTCCTAATTCTATAAGGACAAGTTGATAGCCATGAGAATAGGGAAGAAAATCTGATAGAATAGGGGAGCAAACAGAACACATAGGAACAGGAGAAAGCCATACTGTCAAAAGACTTTAAATAGTATATGGGATAACACCAACACTAGTCTATTTATAGAAAATTTGGGATGCAATATACATCCGCACATCTTTGGTCCAATTAATTCCTATCATTTCAAGGCATTTCAGTCATAAATGGAAATCTTGTGAAGATTACCAAAAATGAACAAAAAGATTAGATTTCATAATTTTGCATAACTAAGAACATCACTTCTTGTACTGAATCATGTCAGGTCAAATTTCTTGGTTTCCTCAATTTAGCACTGTCATCATGTCAAATTTCATCACATAGCAGATGAAATGTCAATCTTGGTAGATACACATATTTCCTAAGGTCGAGCCTATATAAACAAAATCTTTTTGTTAATAAATTCCTTTTCTAGTGGCAACGATGGAGACTCTGCACATGCCTGAGTAGTTAATGCTTGTAATGAAACACTATCAGATTATCACCAACACATCTCCCTGTCACACTTTTAAATTCTAGCCGTTGATCCTGATCTTAGATCGATTGATTTGAACGGCGCCGATTTGGTCCTTTATGAGGTAAGAGAATGATGCATTTTTTTCCCAATGATGACTTGCCACTTGGGTAATCCTCCTAACCATCATCCCGATAAAATATCTCCCCTGCAATGTAATTAAGACCATATTCTATAGTTCTGCAGGTGAGAGGTATAGCTAGAGATATGACCCTGGTGAAATGGTGGATAATCATCGGATCAACTACACGTAATTTAGGATAACTCTCCAATAGGTGGCCACGTCCATAAGATAATGACACATCATATTCTTGCTACTTAATGCACCAGTCCTAGACCTTTAGAATGTCATATGTCAAGATTTCCTCCATTCCGCAAATACTAGCCGGGACTATGGAATAAAGTTTGACGGAATGGTAGAAACAATTAAAATTGCCCTTATTCTAGATAGGGCCCACCATTAGTGCCTTTGTGGTAACCGAAAATGGTTTTTATGAGTTGTTACCTTATTCTACAATTCTGCAGTCACCGAGAAGATCCTCTTGGTGAAGCATGGCAGAACAGTGGAAATATAAAGAAAACCCTTTTGCATCTGTTATGGACCCACTTTCCTGTCATCCTTGAAAATCATCAACTAGCTATCACTCCTTCTGCAATTCTGTAGGTGCCAAGTTTGTCAATATTTTATTGCTGGCGGAAAAGTAGAAATGAAACCATATATTGCCACCTGTCAACAAAGAGTTAGTAGGATGTGATCTTGGCAACTAAAATAAAGATTTTTAGAGTGCAGGCTAGAAAAGGTAATTAGCTGGTGAGGGGCTAGTCAGACAACGTATCAAGGGGGACATAAGAGGGCAACTTAAACCATAGGTAATGAGGACAGGCAATCACTGAAGAAATATAACAATTTTGACCTTCACACTTCACTTTGGCATGGGGGTTTAGGGTTTTAGTGTTTCCTGGAATTTACAAAGAACCCTAAACCTGGAAATCCATCAAGCTAATGATATAATCTTGAGGAAAAAACATTAGAACTTATGAAAAATTTGACATGGTTCCAACAGAGTCATTGGGTCAAATTAGAAGTTGATCCGAATACATAAGGAGTGGTTCCAATATATATCCACCAATTCATGAAGGAGTGGCGACATGTATCTTGGATGAGTTTGACCAACTATCCAAGTTGCCACATAGCCTACCTAAGGTCACTTAAATCCATGTCCAAAATATAATTCATAATTACTTAGGCTAAGTATGTAATTATATAATGTTTTAGACTAACACCCCCCTTAAGTATAGCATAAGTCCTGGCTACTAGGCATGATGAGGTACCCATGTACAAAGTAATCTCTCATGATGTGCAAAAAGGTAGAAAACCGTGTGGGAAAAAACTACCCTCCAAACAAGAGAAAAGATGCATGAAAATTATACAAGTGAAGAAGTACTACTTCTTTAACTGAGTACAACAAATGTTTCCCCCCATAGGAGAGAAAATGATAGAAGGTTAATGAGACCCCACCATAAGATATGTCCTACTACAATGAGATTGGATGCTTGATAAAGGATGTAGATGTAGATCCAAGAATGTTGAACAATGTTCCTCCCCTTGGGAAGAAATGAAACCAACTGAAGATGCAAAATATATTCCCATTTCAAATAGAAATGTGCAAGAAGATGTATGTATGTTTGTGGATCATGCTGAAGTGGATCCAAGGATTATTTTGTAATGAGACAATAATAGTAGATATGAATAAGAAAAGGATAAGAGATGAAATGTATTTGAGTAGTCAAGGATATCTAGAATTGGTTATTATTTAAAAGATTCTTTAATATCTAAGAATAAATTAACAAGTTCACCACCGAATTATATCACTAGTCGATCATTTTTTTAAATAGATCTTCTCACAAAGTTGATTTTGCCAAGGAATGATTAAATTCTTTTGAGTTCTTTTGGGATAAGGTATAAGATCTATAACCATAAATCCATCATGCCCAATTCTAATTCTTTATAGGATATTATGTGCCCAAATAATTTTCCTACATCTACCCTAAATATTTATTTCTTGGGGTTCAAAGAGATTTCATACTTTAGGAATAATTTGAAGATAATCAAGTGTTTACAATGTTTATTTTGATCCTTAGAGATGTACGGTCATCTTATAAATGCACTAAGATCTCATTGATAAGGCCTACAAATGTAACTTCCATGACACCTCAAAATGTATCTCCAACATTATTAAGACTAAATGGCATCCTCACATATGCATATGTCATCCATGATGTCAAGGAGGTTATTTTATGCTCTTCTAATTCCTATAAAATAACCCAAGTATTCCATAAAATCCACCCATCATAGGTATTAGCATAAACCTTATCACATTTTACAACATGTTCCACATATTGTGCAAAGGATACTTGCCACTCAATGATGTCAAGTTCAATTTCTAAAAATCCACATATAATCTAATATCAATTTTCCTTCTCTTAAAAGAACAAGATTGCACACCCATGATAAACATCTACTAGGCCTTATGATGGCCCCTTCTCTTAGCTTCATCGGTTCCTTTTACATTTTTGGGGCCAAAGTTTGGTAAATTGGCTTTTATTTTTATCTAAATGGATTGGCATCACAGTGCAAGCGGATTGTATGCTAAAAAAGGTCATCTCTATATTCCCTAAGAGCAACATATGACTAAGAAAATTACCTCTTATGGACTAAGTCATTTCCAAATATAGACCATCTTAAGGGACAATTCATTACTTGATTTTACATTTTCAATATCACCATCATTAATAGTCTTATAATTTTAGAAAAATATCTAGTCCCTCAAATCCACTTTATATTACTACTATCTATCTAGGGATTATATTAGTCTTCAATTGAATTATATAAGCTTCAAATAATGTTTCTCTTCTTTCATTATTCTCTATCAATTTTTTAAAATCTATAAGTTGCTAATCAAATTCTCCCACACAATTAATAAGCCTATAGATCTAGTAATCAGTATTAAACAATTAGCAATTTGATGTTATTGTGTATGGTAAGTCTAGAAAGTACCTTGACAACATATATGCTTAAAGGCAATAGTAATTACACATCAAAAACTGAAGCTAGAAGAATAGTTCTTGTGTATAAATATTCACTTTCTTAGACCTTTCAATCAAATTGATACTCAATGGGTTAATCATCTCAATTGTATCTGGTATGGCATTTGTATATCTATTTAGCTATTTATATTCGACTACATTTTCACCTTTGACTAAAGATTCAATGAATTTACAAATGAGCTATGTAGCCAAAAAAAATTAAAACCATGCTTTACAACAATATTTAAACCTAAAATTATTATCTCATACTCTACAATGTTGTTTGTACATTGGCAACTTAACTTAAAAGAGAAGCTAAAACATTTTTTATCAAGAGAAATGAGAACAACCTTTCTGCCTAAATTATCATAGACACATAAATTTGTCCATCACCTTGTTGACATGACCTTGTAATGTTTTTCCCTAGGTCCTAGGTCATCCCACTCACAATTCCATCTTAATCACCTTCTTAATTAATTAAATAAACTCACTTTATTTAATTAATCCCACTTGATCACATTCCCAATTAATTAAATAAATCCCATTTATTTAATTAATTGCACCTAGTCACATGTCTCACATAATTCAAATTAAAAATTTGAATAAACCCCTCACCCCTCATCAAATTGCGACACATGTCACATGTCTCATTTCCCACTTAATATGCCTTCACATGTCAAACTAATTCAAATAAAATATTTGAATTAGATTCCTTTCATCCTCCATCGTACACTTGTCACATGACTATAGTTTCTTGATGTGCAAGGAAACCTAATCAATCCTAGCCATCCATATCATTTAAACCCTAATCGATCTTATCTATCCCTTCTAACTAGGTCTTTCCTAGAAACCTAGCCTCCTCTAAGCCATTTGGGGGCAGATGCAATCTAATTTCATATTGTTATGCTACGAAAATCCTAAGCAACCAACATTCAACCATATCCATCAATCTCTCCTTTGCATCCATCTTCATCTCCATCTTGAATCTTTCATCATATTGCATCCATCATCTTGTAGGTATCAATCAAGCCATCATCTTGTAGGTATCAATCAATACATCATCTTGTACATATCATTCGAGGTGTATTGAAGATTTGGGTTTGGGTAATGCATGTATTTGTTTCATCATTTTAACTAATCCAAGTTTTTAGTATACAATTATGTTTAGAGGATAAAACATAACAAAATAATTTATATAAATCACCAAGCAATGAACTTGGGGCTCTAGGGTAGGCAATAGGTTCAATATGGCTTTCCTTTGCCTCATAATCTCAAATAAAGTTATTAGGTCCATCCTCCAAATAAAGGATGTGATTGTTTTCTTTATCAATATCTTCAATATTTGATATGTAACATTTTTTCCTCTCTCCATAACTTGAAATTTTCACCATGTACAAATATAATAGAATATGAACAATCCATCCATGCATTTCCTCCTATTGAAGTAATTCACTTTATTAAAAATGCATGCCCAACTTTATAGGATAGTTTAGAATTATAATCATCAACAATATATTACTTCAATATTGTGGAAATTGTACATCAACGCCATTTACAATGTAATGAAATAACTTGCACAATGGAAGAAGATGATATGAAATATTCTACAAATACTTGATAATAGCTGAGAATAACAGGCTACTTTGAGGGGGCAACCTCCAAATATCTCCAATGAGAACACACTTCACAATATGATGATGAAATAAGACTCACATCCTCCTATATATATGTAATTATGCTTAGGATGAATAGACGCACCCCTATATAAGACCTAGTCTGACCTATCTAACTAAATAATAATATAATAATGATAACATGACTTAATTAGGAGTTAAGATAGCCACAAGCTGACTATTCATAACCATATGTACACCAATGTTAAGGGCATAGCATGCTCCCCCTCTTTAAAGAATCATTGTCCTCAATGCTAACCAAGTGTGGATTCTTTTGAATGAACTCCTCGTCCTCCAATGTGGCCTCTTCAACTGGTAAATTCTTCCATTGGATGAGATACTCAGTGAGGGTTCTATTCCTTAGCTTCTTTGTGTGTGTTTAAAGAATGCACTCTAGTTCCAAAATGATTCTTCCTTCTTCATCGAGCTCTAGTCGTACTGTTTGAGTAGGAATATTATGCCCAATTACCTTCTTCAAACAAGAAACATGAAAAACTGGATGTATCTTTGTTGTTGGTGCCAACTCTAGATTATAGGCAACACTACCAATCTTTTGCATGATTTGGTATGGCCCATAATATCTTGGAGACAACTTATTATTCTTTTTTTGTTGCTTCAATGATATTTGCTTATAAGGCTACAATCTCAGGAAGATGCAATCCCCAACTTCAAAATTTCTTTCACTACGACGTTTGTCCGCCTGTTGTTTCATTCGATTTTGTGCGATAGCTAAATTGTCCTTGAGTCCTGAAAGTACTTGTTGTTGATGAAGAAAGTGGTCCTCTACTGCTTGAACTCTTGGTGACACCTTTAATGATGATGTGATGGAAGGAGGATGATATCCATAAAGTGCCAAAAATGGAGACATTTTTGATGAGCTATGAAAAGAAGTGTTATACCACCATTCTGCAAGTGGTAGCTAATCCACCCATTGAGACTATTTCTCTAAAGTGAAACAATGTAGATATCCTTCCAAACACTTATTAACAACCTCAGTTTGCCCATCTGATTGAGGGTGGTCAGAAGAACTATGAGCTAATTGAGCACCCAAACATTAGGATAAATCTTTCCAAAAGTGACTAGTAAAGATAGGATCACAATCACTAACAATAACCTTAGGTGTACCGTGTAGCTTTTGGATATTCTCCAAAAAATCTTTTACCACTGCACTTGCTGTAAAAGGATGTGATAATGCAATGAAATGTGCATATTTAGTGAGGCGATCGACTACTACCATGGTGACATTATGAACTTTAGATTTGGGAAGCCCTGTGATGAAGTCCATGGATACCTCTTCCCAACGCTGGCTAGGAATAGATAAGGGCTGCAAGAGACCTGGTGTCTTAATTGTCTCCCCCTTATCTCTTTGACAAACCAAGCATTCAACCACAAATTTTTGAACATCACCTTTTAGCCCTTCCCAAAAAAAATCTTGCTTGACCCAATGATATGTCTTCAAAAATCCTGAATGACCACCAACTGGGGACCATGTAGCTCTGTGAGAATCTTCTATTTAAGAGTGGAATTCTTGTAGAGATACAAGCGCTCTTTATACCAAAGAATATCCCCCTTCAAACAAAACGTAACTGAACTACTAGGATCACTTTTTTATTGTTGGATGAGATTACTTGTCACAACATCATTTTGCCACTCTGCTTTGGCTTCTTCCACCCAATTTGCTTGTAATATTAAAAGGGCACACAATAAGGCCTCATCTTTGTCATCCTTCCTAAAAAGTGCATCAACCACAATATTTTCCTCCCCTTTCTTATATACAATCTCAAAGTCATATCCCAACATCTTAGTGACCCATTTTTGTTGCTCTTTAGAGGATAATCTTTGTTCCAAAAAATATTTTAGGCTATCATGATCTCTCTTAACCTTGAAGTGTCGACCCACTAGATAAGGCCTCCATTGTATAACTATGTGAAGGATTGCTAGTATTTCCTTCTCATAAATAGGTTTGAGTTGATTCTTACCCTTTAATTGACAACTCTCAAAAGTAATTGGTTGACCTTCTTGCATGAGAACTGCTCCTATCCCATTTCTAGAAGCATCACATTCCACAACAAATTCCTTGGTGAAGTCCAGAGTGGCAAGCACTGGAGTTGTACACATAGCCTCCTCCAATTGCTCAAATGCTACATTAGCAGACTCATTCCAATGAAAAGAATCCTTCTTCAATAGAGTGGTGAGGGGTGCTGCTATACGACCATAATTCTTCACAAATCTTCTATAGTACCCTGTCAATCCCAAGAAACCCCTTAGTTTCTTAATGGTTTTTGGAATAGGCCATTCCATGATAGCCTTAATTTTGTTAGGGTCCACCTTTACTTGTTCATGTGAAACTATGTGTCCCAAATACTCCACCTCCTTAAGAACAAAAGCACACTTGGATGGCTTAGCATAGATTTGATGATCTTCGAGTGAATGTAATGCTTGATCTACATGCTACAAATGTTCTTCCCAAGTCTTGCTATAAATCAATATACCATCAAAGAACACTAACACAAACTTTCTCAAGAACTTCTTAAAAATGGAATTCTTCAAACTTTGGAATGTAGATGGTACATTGGTAAAGACTGAATGGCATCACCAAAAATTCATAATGACCCTCATGAGTTTGAAATGTTGTCTTACAAATATCTTCCTCCTTAATCTGAATTTGGTGATAACCAGATCTAAGATCTAACTTGGTAAAATACATAGCTCCATTCAATTCATCTAGAAAATCATCAATGATTGGAATAGGAAACTTATCTTTAATGGTGTACATGTTGAGCACTCTATAATCTAGACACATGTGCCAAGTTTCATCCTTCTTACACACCATCACCATAGGCGAGGAGTAAGTACTTTGGCTATCCCTGATAATTCTTGCCTCTAGCATCTCCTCAACAATTTTTTCTATCTCACTTTTTTGTATGTTTGGGTACCTATAAAACCTAATGTTCGTTGGTTGGCTCCCTGGAACTAGTTGTATGGCATGATCATGATCCCTCGTAGGAGGAAGTCCTTTAGGCATATCTCCAAGAACCACTGAGTGATAGTCAATTATTGCTTGTAAATCTGGATGAGTAGGTGCATTAGATTGAGAGACTTCTAATGAACATAGTTGGGCCACAAATCCATCCACTCCTTTCTTAAGCAACTTTTTCATTTGATGAGATATTACCATCTATGGGGATTTTGCCTTCAACCCCCCTAACTCCACTACCTAGAGGAGGGTCAGTGTAAGAAGTTGGGTCCACTTTTTGGCCAAAAAGTGGAAGTGTTTTACCTGATTTTCAGAATTTGTCACATTTGACCTAAACATTTGAGTCACATAAAGATTGAATCTTGGAAAAAATTAGTCATATGAAATGTAGTACTCGGAGTCTAGTTTCAAAATATGTAATTTATTTTAATACCCAGATGATACAAATTGATTTTCAATAGGTATTTCTAAAAACCGCTGTTTAAAAGTCAATTTTTTTTTTTTTACCATACCATGCACGTGTACAGCCAACATAATTTGACCTAAATAAAATTATTTTTCTAAATCCTTTTGGGGAAAGATGTGTAGTACAGTGAAGTTTGATGAGGATATTTTTTTATAATTTTTTTCTAAATTTTTTTTTTGATTAATTTTTTATTGGCCTTAATTGTTGTTTTTGAAAACCCTCGTGTACGACCAACATAATTTGAGGAAAACTAATCATAAAATGATTTTTTTTTTCATTGTGTAAAGAATGATGTGTAGATTGATGACATATAATTTTTGTTTTAAACTTTAAAAATTAAAAGTTCTTAAAAAAATACAAACACTCGTCATTTCAAGTTTTTGGACCAGTTTGCTCATAAATTAAATAATAAATAGAAAAACAAGTCCAATAAAAAAAATTGCATATTTAAAAACTAGACACTGTCATCTGTAATGGGTTTTAATTTCGTAAAAATATTTAGAAAAAAATGTCATCAGCCATAGAGGTAAACTCAGTCTTTTCTCTTGTTCTGTACTTAGGAAAATACTTGCAGGTCTAAGGAAAGGGGTTGGCTTACCATGCTTTTCCCAAGCCTAATCTTTTAGGAATGGGTACCCATTCTAAAACGGCTACGCATTATAAATGGGTACCTATTTTAAAATGGGTACCCATTCCTTTTGTGTGGCAAAAAGAAGCGGGCATGGTTTTTTTTCAAATTTAAACATTTATATAGAAATAGGTACCCGTTTAGGATCGGGCACCCATTCCTAAACAGGTACCCGTTTAGGCTCGAGCACCCGTTCCTAAATGGGTACCCATTTTTGTCAGGATTTTTTTTTTGCCTGCGACTTCCCCTCTATGTGGACCCAACTTCTTGCACTTACCCTTCCTTCTGATTGAAATCTCATAAATAGTTCTTAGAAGTTCATCTCAATTGTTCCCAATGTAGTAAGCCATTGTACTCCCAAAATAATATCTGCTGTACCCATGGATATCCCATACATTGGGGTATCAAGTTGATAATATCCCATGGATAATTTAATGCTATTACACTTCCCTGAACAACTAACTGTACCACCATCTGTAATCAAAACCTGAAACTCTGGGGATGGAGATATAAAACAATTTAAATGAGTGGCCAACTTTTTGTTGATGAAATTATGAGTACTACCTAAGTCGATCAACACTGTTACTTTTTGCTTCTTTAAGAAACCCACTACCTTGAGAGTTTGTGGCACACTAAAATTTGAGAGTGCATGACAAGAAATGATTGGTTGAGAATCATGTGATTCCTCACTTGACTCCCTATCCTCATCTAATATGGGTTCCTCCTCTTCTTCCTCACTTGGACCTTCAATATAGAACAATTTCTTTTCACTACATTTATGTCCTAGACTATATTTGCTATCACAATTGAAACACAACCCTTTTGCTCTTTTCTCCTCATTTTGTTGTGGAGTCAACCTAGTGGGTTAAGGAAGAGAAGGTGTTGAATATCCTTTCTCTCTTGTCACATTAGCCCCTTGCTTCCTAGGAATCAAATACGTCTCCTCTACCTTGCGTGGCAAGATAAAAGATTCATTTACTGAGCTAGGACTAAACATGCGTACCTCATGTTGAATGTGATCCTTGAGACCACCCAAGAATAAATCATTCAAGTTCTCCTCTGTAATTGTATCCACTCTTAAGGATAGATTTTGAAATTTCTAAATATAATCCTTAACTGATCTTGTTTGTTAAAGTTTAGCAAGCTAGCTGAAGAAGTTGTATATCACACTGTTGCTATATTGTGCTTGGAGTTCCTTTGTAAAAATTGACCATGAGATGGTGAGACCCTTTTTCCTCCAATGAGTACAAAGCCAATGATACCAAATGAATTGATCTGGTTCTAGATATAGGGAAGCCATTGTGACCTTTTGTCCATATGGGATTTGATGTACTTAAAAAAAAATCTCCATTTGGTTTATCCATGTTAGAGGATCCTTGCCATCGAACTTGCACATATCCACCTTTGGAAAAAAATTCCTAGATCCCATAGGAGTATTAAAATTTGTGTCAGTATTAGCCGACTTAGATTTTTCACCTTGGTTTCTTGAGAACTCCTTTCTTGGTTCATTCATATAGGCGCTTAAAATGCTTCGTATATATGATATATCTCCTCTTAGGTCACACATATCTCTCTTAATTGAGGACACATCTTCCTCAACCTTACTTATTTCCTCATTGGAATTACTATCCTCTACTGTTTCCCCATCCTTATCAGAGGATTTCTCCAGTGTGACAACATTCTTTTTGCCTCTTGTTCCAGGCCCCGTCATGATGGAAACCAATATTTTTTATATAAATCACACAAATGAAATGTAAATTCTCTAAAACTTTTACTGTAACTTACTAGGGCCAAGATACCACTTACCTAGAAAAAACTCCAAAAAATTAGCAGATTTGCAACCTTGAGAGCGAATTTTTTGGAAACCCTAATTTTGTAATAACTCACTTATTTTTGCATTAATTTCTCCAATTTTTAGACTGTAGGATCCTCTATGATTTCTTCAAAAACCCAATAAACATTATGCTCCAATTCGACAAGATGTGAGATATATGTAGATCTCAAATAAATTGTGTAGAAATCGCAATTCTGTAATAATTCACTCAAATCTGCTACAATTCCTCTGAAATTGGGACTGTGGCTTATTTTATATGGTTTTCAAAAACCCTATAAAAATATTTAAAAAATTTACTAAAATCTTAAAGTTATGCTCTTCCAAAAATTGCCTCTAATATTGAGAAAAAACCTTGCCTCTACAGTGCCAAGAGCATGCACTGATACCACTTGTAATGAAATAACTTCCACAATGGAAGAAGATGATATGAAATATTCTACAAATACTTGATAATAACTGAGAATAATAGGCCACTTTGAGGGGGAAACCTCCAAATATCTCCAATGATAACACACTTCACAATATGATGATGAAATAAGACTCACATCTTCCAATATATACCTAATTATGCTTAGGATGAATAGACACACACCTATATAAGACCTAGTCTGACCTATCTAACTAAATAATAATATAATAATAATAACATGACTTAATTAGGAGTTAAGATAGCCACAAGACAACTATTCATAACCCTATGTACACCAATATTAAGGGTGTAGCGTACAATACCAATCACATGCATTTCCTTGGATTCCATTGCAAAAAACTTGTCATGTTAATTTGAAATATTTTGGCAAAATTCATTCATGACCTCTAGTGGCGTGACATTATAGTGTACAATTAATTCATGCCATGTAGTAATGAACAAGCTATCAAGTTATCAACAAATACGTTTTCAAGGTATCAACATTAATTTTAGATCAAATTAGGGACGTTCCAAAATATACTTTAGGTGGATCTTGAATATTTAAATCAACTTGAGTGATATTGGAGTAATTACTAGGTTAATCACCATCTATTGGAGTCATAGGTAAATATGATAACTTTCTACTCTTATGGTCTATGATCCTTAACAATTGAATCATATCCACCTAAAAATTGATTTGGCCTATCACATTATCTATGTCAAAAATAATAAATTGTGAAATGGGATTCATATAGATATGCACTATGATAGCATGCATATTAAAGGTATGTATTAGATCACTTAAGTATATATTTGATGACCCTTTTCCTATACACAAATTACATCCTTGTCCTAATTTGTTTCCCTTTTTGAGCTTAGATCTTTATTTATCCTAGAACATAATATTTTACTATAGAAACATCAATACTTCCAATAGGGATGTTGACTCTTTTTGTTTTAGGCACATACCTCTTTTGCATTATAGGATTATGACTAGTAGCTCTTTTTTTGTTCAATTATCACTACTAATTTTTTCCCTCAGACTTCACATTAACATTTTTATTTCCTTTCAACAATAGGAAAAATAATATTTTGTTTGATTTTATCACTAGAGTAGGGATTGAGATCATTATTGTACCTCAATTTGTAATTGATCTATACTTATATAATTGTAGCCTCAGTCAAATACTTGATGAATTTCTCTAATGGTTTTTCCCTCTTGTATCCATCCTGCATCAAATGTTGAAGGTGGGAAAAATGATTTGATGAGATCTCTTATCAATTTGATGTATTAATATAATCATAATTATGGGGCTTCTTAATATAAGAACACAACTATAATTATATTGATCAAACATATAAAAAGACTCATAGGAATAGACCACATTAATCATGTTGTTCACTCTCATATTCTTCCTTGTGCTATTCATCTTAATTTACACCTTGTCATTCTTTAATATTGTAAGACTTGTTGAACACTTAGTAGAATCATTTATAAAAATAACATGAATCATAGTTAGGAATATCCCCTTAAATATTTACTTCATCTTCTCCTATTAGGTCTATCTAGCTTCCTTCTCATATGACCTTTGATCAAGATGTCTTTTAGTTGCATGTTTTCCTCTTTGATGTCGCTTATTTGGATTTTCTATGTTGCATGGCCTATTAGCTAGGCCTTACCTCTCATGACTTTGTTAAGAAATATTATGAGGTGGAAAATTCTTTTCACTTAGTCCACTCTATTAGATAAATCTTATAGTGCCAACATGAGTTTCCCAAGATTTTCATCTATGGTAGGTTCTTTTTGGGATGGGTTTTTTAAACATTACATTTTCCCTCTTAATGTGTTAGCCAAACACACTTATATGATATTCAAGATTAATTTCTAGAGACTAAGAGTTCCTTAAGGATTGAGGATCATTATCTTTTAGAATGAATCCTACCTTTGAGACACAAGTAGCACAACTCCAAACTAAGCACATAAATTCATTTGGCCTAAGATAAGGAGGAACATTTAGTTAATCTTTTTCTAATAGGATTAAATTCATGAATGGAAAATATGTAATCAATCTAATGTCCACATTGATTAAACATTATGATTAATTCGTTAAAAAGTTTCATTAAAATGTTTTCATATAAATCTTCTAATTATCAATTATATTTATGAATTACCTCAAGTGTTGTTTGATATTGACTACATTATTTAATTGAAACATTATAATTTTCCCTCTAATCTCATTTGGAATTAGCTTTGGATTGATTGAGATTCAATAAAGTCCAACTAGATCTATATTTTTAAGTCCCAAGCATGGCCTCATTTATTTTAGGTGGAGTTATTCTATTGTTATGAGGATGAGGAGGATAAAAGGTAGGATTAGGTTGATGAAAAACATGTTATTGTACATTATAAGATTGATATTGGGTCATTCAAATTGTGATTGATCTACATGATTATGGTTTTATCAAATATTTATCATTAACATTTTGAGTATATTGTTCTTGGTTATCTATATTGGACCACATAGGCTATTGATCCAAATTAGGTTTACCATAAAAATATATGGCCCATTCTCTAATTCCTCATGTGAAAAGGCATGAGATATAGAACAATAACTAATAACATGTTTTATTTAATGAGGATAGCATAATCATATTTTAAAGTTGATCAAGAATATTCTAGTTTGTATATCTATTCCTTCAAGATATTAAGTTTCAAAATTTGGGAGGAAATTGTTGTGTTCTTCTATTAGTTTTACTAGTCCTATTAGATAAATCCTTAGAAGTGTACTCTTCTCCAAGATCTACTAATTGTTTGCAAACAAAATTTCCTTTATCATGTTCTAGAAAGTAAGAAGTTGTTGACAAGCTAGTTTCCTTATCTTTTTCCAAGTAGTTTGTTGTCTTTTTATACAAGTAGTAAGATCATCTATGTCATGAGGAATCGAAATGGATATTCTCTTTTTCATCTACAACCTTCAAAAGTCTCTTTTAACTAGATTTGGCGATGCAAAGTCACCACTCTTTAAACAAGAATAGGATTTGAGTTGACTCTTCAACAAAAACCTTTAAAGTTCTTTGAAAGTTACTAGTGCTTCAAGAAATTAGAATGAATGTTCAAAAGGTCATTGACAATAACACTATTTTTTTACAGGCAATATGATTCCCCAATATTCAAAGAGGATAAATAAAAAATTAGACCTTTAGAATGAAAGTTAATAATGGTCCTAAGCACAACTCATTCATCCTAGTTGTGATTTACTAAACTTAAGAATGGAAACATTAAAATTGCATACTAGAATGTTGTATAAAAGTACAAACCCTAATTTGATATAGAATTGAGGTTAAGAAGCATTGTAGAAACATCTTATGACATTAGGATCTAGTGTTGCATTAGCATGACATCAACATTTACATGATCTAGTACACTTGGTGTGTATATATACTTGTTCAAACTGTTAAATTGGCTTAATAGGTTTGATTGAGGATAACATAGTTATACAATGACAACAATATGCATATATATCATAAAGTTTTCAAGTTTAGGTTCTTATGCCTAAAGCAAGATAGGATCTATAGTTTACAAACTTCTAGATGGAATTTCTAGGCAAGGTCCATTCTATAGGCTTGGGGATTTTTTTGTAATGTTCAAACAATCAATTTTGAAGAACAATCAGTTTTGATAGTCTCGTAGACATCGTCTAACAATTTTCTAAGCACTAAATACAACAATTAATCACCCTTTTGTTTGTCGTAGATTATTTTTCCAATCTCAAAATCATTCCCTAACAAAATTCAAAACATAAAATACAATGACAAATCACGTAACACTATTTTTTCAAAATGATTTCATATCAAACCTTAGAGCTAAATATATTTATTTTATTAATAATTTCAGTAATTAATTATCACACATTCTTGTGGGAATTGCAATCTCACCCCTAATATTTAATAGTATTCATCATTATTGGTCATTGTATTTAATTTAATTTAAGTATTTATGTAGATGGTTGTTTATTTATTTACAATTCTATGATGCCATTACTAAGAGGTTCTAGTTATATGCTCAAGCGACAACGGAATAATACCCAAACCTTGGTGTTGTAATCGAGGAAAGATTGTGGCCTTATGAAATAGTACAATCTGGCAGTTATAATCGATGAAAGATTATGCCCTTATTAAATATTCTGCTCGGATATCTCGACGGTAATTGTCTTGTTAGCGAAAATTTCTGTCTAGAAATAAAATGGTGCGACAAACACGATGGACCGCTCCACTTATTTAAGTCCACGGTAGGCATACAAAATCTGAGGCCACCCATTTGGTGTTTCTGTGAAAAAAGATAAGAAAAAAAATGGCAAGCAAAATGATGTTTGTATGGAAATGTTTAGTAGCAGTAATTGTGATAATAATATTTGGTCTGGGAATGATGGATTCAGCACAAGCACAATTTTGCGACGTTTATATGTTGTGCAGAAGTGACATAGAATGCCGTGGCTACAAGTGTTGCAACATTGGCTCTTGTGGCGATGGCCTTGGCTTTTGTGGCGCACACTGCTGAGTGGAAAGCATAATCTGATCCTAGATAATATAATATGATATAATAATATAATAAGTCTCGAAGCTCTGGTATATGAGCACCTATTATGTGTCGCTTTTCTTATATATTTGTTCCTGTGTCTTAATTTATCATAAGCTGGCTTTTGTTGAAACTGCTGTCTATCTAGAAAGCACAATATATCCATGGTAAAAGATAATATAAATAAATAAGAAAACATCTGAAAGTCTCAATCTTCTTCTATGTGAAGACTTATTATGTTTCCCTACTCTTACGTATTAGTTTCTGTGTCTTAATTTGTTGCTGGGAATGTTTTTCTCTCTTAATCTGAGAGCTTAATTGACAGATGCTGTGGACTTGTATAATGGTAGCATGAGAATAGATAAATTGGTAACTGGGTTTAACGTCTTTTAACTTAAAATAAGTATATTTAAACAAAGAAAAGAGAAATAAATATTCTACGTCCTGAATTATTTAAAGTAATATATTCATGTTTATATTTAAAAGTTTTTAAAATTTATTATTCTAAAATTTTAAATAAAAAATTAAATAAATATATAAATTATTATTTTTAAATATATATTTGAATATGCATATTTTTTGCATTTAAATAGCTAAGTATCATGATATTTAAAAAGTAAAGATAATTGCGAATGTAAATATACACTCATAATATTATTTGAAAATTATATATATTCCTCAATAACTAAACTTTGGAGTATTTAGGTTTTTCCCAACTATATATATAATATTAGTTTTGAAAGTGCTAAAAATAATTCCCTCAATAAAAAATAGTGATCTAAAATATTTGAGAAGAAAAAATAATCATTATACAAAATTAATTAATATTTGATACAATAAATTTAGAAATTAATACTATTGTAAACTGTATATCACTAACTACATTTGTACTAACATGTATGACTTAACAAAAACATGTATGACTTAACAAGTAAAAAAAAAAAAAAGATTGTGAATTATCTAGTATTTCTTTACAAGAAGTCTCAAACAAATTGATAAAGATATTTATATTGATCATGGAAAATAATGTAAATAATAATTAAAGTTTACGTAATGATTTATTGCAATTCAAAATGCATAATTCTAATATAATCTTTTTCTATCAATATTTTTATTAATAGTGGTTTATAAGATATCTCTCTTAATTATGAATGGTTCAGGTGTTTCTTATTAGATTGAGGATTTCGCGTTGTGGGTAATAATGTAAGGTTATGTAATGATTTATTAGGATTCAACTCCATATTTTTATTGAATCTTCATTTAACTATATTTAATGAGTATGCGTTCACAAAACCTATTTTTCCTAAACATGAATTATCCAGTTGACAATTATTGCATCTAGGTGATGTTTATAGGGGAGAGCACCATAACTTATGAAGATGTCTCCCCATCCTAATACTAATATGGGTTAAGCATATTTAAGAACCTAATGCCAATCCCTTGTACATGTGTTGCTATGCTAACCCTTGTGGTAAGGGTGATGGCTTTTAAACATATAATTGAGCATCTAAAAAGAACATTCTCATTTTCACTAATGGATAGTATGAATAAGGAGATATGTTGAAGTCTAAATATTTTAACCTATGAAAACTTATTATATGTAAATGTTCCTACTGTCAAGTAAAAGAAACATCTCCTATGCTTAACATATGCTAATCAAATGGAATAAGGTTACAAGGTAGCATTAATGAACCTAGATTAAGAAATGATAGCTACATAAGTGGTACATGAATATTCAAATGCCATGTTATTTAATTATATGTGATACATAAGGTGTACCTAGCTCTAGACTTGAACATGGATGGCTTTTCTATAATTTTAGGATATGGTTATCTCATTACTAGAATTTATTGCTCTCTACCTATGTTTCTCCTCAATTTTGTGCAAGATTTATTTGTTTTAGGTTGAGCCCATGGATCTAGGACAATTCCATAGGAGTGAATCCACTATATGGTTCATATATTTGATCTTGTAACATATATGCTAGTGCTATGTAGCTCATCAAATTCATTGTTGTCTAAAGTTTATGATCAACTAAGCAAATGCTAGCATCAAATCTAGTGTTTGATTATGAACAAGAGAGTTGTACATATAGTGTAGAGTCATTGGGTCAAATCAGAAGTTGATCCCAATACATAAGGGGTGATGGTGATATATTTCCACCAATTGGTGAATGAGTGGCAACATGTATCTTGGATGAGTTTGACAAACTCTCCAAGTCGGCACATAGCCTACCTAAGGTGGTTTAAAGCCATGTGCAAAATATAATATATAATTACTTAGGCTAAGTAATTATATAATGTTTTAGAATAACACCCCCCTTAAGTATAGCTTAAGTGGGCACAATAAACATGGGTCTTGGCTACTAGGCTTGATGAGGTACCCATGTACAAAGTAATCTCTCATGATGTGGAGAAAGGTAGAAAACCTGGTGGGAAAAAAATTACCCTCCAAACGGTAGAAACGATGCATGAAAATTATACAAGTGAAGAAGTACTACTTCTTTCACTTAGTACAACAAATGTTTCCCCCCATAGGAGAGAAAATGATAGAAGGTCTATGAGACCCCACCATAAGATATGTCATGCTACAATGAGACTGGATGCTCGACAAAGGATGCAGATGTAGATCCAAGAATGTTGAATAATGTTCCTCCCCTTGGGAAGAAATGAAACCAACTAAAGGTGTAGAATATGTCCCCATTTCGACTAGAAATATGTAGGAAGATGTATGTATGTTCTTGGATTGTGCTGAAGCTAATCCAAGGATGATGAAGATGCCCATTTTGATGTCTTCAAAGATTGCTTAGGTTTCCCCATGTCAATGCCAAAGGATGCCATAATCATATTAGGTGCATGCCTGATAGATGAAGATGATGACAGTCTAGACCCATGTGTAAAGGGATGCAGAGAATGAAAATCCAAAGAGGATAATGATGATGTAGCTTCATCAAAATTGTCATCAAAGAGAAGATGCATGTCCTCAATGGTGTCATCTAGATTGAAAATGTGGGAATCTACTGATGTAGAAGCATCTAGGGTGTA
This sequence comes from Cunninghamia lanceolata, assembly GCA_027924645.1. Lineage (NCBI taxonomy): Eukaryota > Viridiplantae > Streptophyta > Pinopsida > Cupressales > Cupressaceae > Cunninghamia > Cunninghamia lanceolata. The sequence continues at coordinate 5,182,021 of BSBN01000892.1, forward strand.
AGAGCAATCTTGCATCAACCAAAAAAAAAATGTTGTTTCTTTTCAATAAGGGCTAAATTTGGTAGGTTTACTATTTTTAGTAAGTTTGCATTTGTGCATGATTGGATACAAAATCTTACACAGACCTCTAGAATGGTGAATTGAAGCTAATGGTGAAGAAATCACTTCAATATCATTTGTCATTTGTGAGATATTAAAATTTCAAATTCCAAAAATCGTATTGAAATATTCAAAGTCAAATTTGACGCACTTAGAGGCTCTGGATGGGCCTGAAATTTGGCGGGAAACCCAAGCAATCTACTTTTTGATACTACTTTTACACCATTGTCTTTTCGAGAGCTTTCCGAAAAGGCATTATAATTGAAAATCCAATGGTCGGATCAAAAGTTATGGCCCCACAAAGTTGACCTGTTTTTGGAGGGAGAAGCAAATTTTGAAATTAAGCTGGTGGCTACCAAAAAGGGCTATATAGGACCATTTTTGGGAACCCTTGGGGTAGTGGAGTTAAAGGGGAAAGTGTAGAGTAAGAATAAGCAGGAAAACAGAAACACTAGCTGATTTGGGGTTAGAGAAGGCAGATGATTCCAGAGTCTTGAGAGAGGGATCTATAATGTGTTGTAGCCTGTAGGGGATTCATCCTCTGATTGTATTTGAGCTTCTGTAATGTAATGTTTTGCCCATATTAATAAAATATCATTCTATTTTCTGTGCACAATTTATTTTATTGGGAGGAACACTTTGACAAAAGAAAACGACTCAATGTCAGATGAAGATTGGGAGAAAATAGACATGAAAGCCAGGGCAACTATATTTATCTAATGTTTTGTTTGAGAATACTATGAAAGAGATTTGGGATAAGCTCTCCAACATGTATGAGATTGCTTCAGATTCGAATAAGGTATTATGTCAAATCATCTGAATGAATTTAACACCTTAGTTACCCAATTGACTTTGGTGAGTATAAAGTTAGATGATGAGATTAAAGCAATTTCTTTGTTGTGTTCCTTACCAAATAGCTGGGAAGGTGTTGTGATGGCTGTGAGCATTTCGGTGGTATCCAAAAGTAAATTAGCTTTGTTGATGTTGCAGCCACACTTCTCAGCGAAGACATGAGAAGGAAAAATTAGGAACCCTCATCCAGTGATGCTTTAATAGTTGTAAGTACTGGTAATGGGGGAAGAAGTCAAGAAAGAGGTAGAAATAATAACTATCAAAGATCTAAATCTGCTCCAAGATCCAAGTCCAGGGGCAGGAATGGTGCTTGTTGGTTTTGTGGAAAACCTGGTCATACGAAGAAAAACTACCGGAACTTCAAGAAGGCCCAAGACAAAGTGAGTAAAAACAATCAAGTAAACACTTCATGTGACAGTGTTTTGGTTTTATCAGCTAGCAATACAAATGCAGATTTGTGGGTCCTTGATTCTGGCACCTCTTTCAATGCTACCTCATGCTGGGAAGCATTTACAAATTTTCAAGAGGGTACATTCGGTAAGGTTTTCCTTGGTGATAATAAGGAATGTGAAATTTTAGGTAAGGGAGATGTTACTTTGCATTTGAAAAATGGAGATAAATGGATCTTGATAGATGTGAGGTATGTTCCCATGTTGAAATGAAATTTAATATCTTGTAATGTTAAATTTCCTCTAGATACTTGGAAACTAACAAAGGGGGCTTTAGTGCATGCAAAGGGAAAGAAATTGGGTAATCTTTATATTTTAGAAAATCATGGTGAAGTGGGAGCTACTTTGCCAGCTATGGATAGTGGCTTAAAAATTTGGCACAAGAGGCTTGGTTGTATGAGCCAAAAAGGACTTCAAGTTATGCTTCAACGAAATCAGCTACCAGGCCTCACATCAGTTGATTTGGAGTTATGCGAACATTGCCTTTATGGCAAATAGACTCGGAGCAACTTCTTGAGAATGGGGCATCATAAAAAGACTACTCCTTTGGAACTTGTTCATTATGATGTTTTCGGCCCCACTGACGTAACTTCTTTCGGTGGTACTAACTATTTTGTTACATTTCTTGACGACTGCACTCATAAAGTTCAGACTTATATGTTGAATAAAAAATCATAGGTGTTTTCAAAATTTAAATTTTTTAAGGCTGCTATTGAAAATCAGATTGGGCATAAAATTAAATGGCTACTAACAAATAATGATGGAGAATATTGCTCTTCAGAGTTTGATGCATTTTGTGCAGATCATGGTATTCGTCAGATAAAGGTAGTTCCTTATACACCTCAGGAGAATGGTATAGTTGAGAGGTTAAATCACACGATTCTTGAGAGAGCTCAGTGTATGCTCTCAAATACCAGATTAGGAAAAGAATTTTGGGTAGAGACATGTAATACTGTAGTTTATTTAATTAACCGTGCTCCTTCATCTTGTTTAGAATTTGACATTCCGAAAGAGAGATGGCTTGGAAAACAAATTTCTCATCATCATTTGCAGGTTTTTGGCTGTGAAGCATTTATGCATATTCTGAAGGAGCAGAGAACAAAACTTGATTTCAAATCCAAACGGTGCATATTTCTCAGCTATGGAGAGGATCAATTTGGTTTCAGACTGTGGGATCCCATCGCCAAAACGATTGTTCGTAGTCGGGATGTCATTTACAATGAAAAAGTCTTTCCAAGTTTGCATAAACAGAGTTTATCTTCAAAAGATTATATTGATGTTGATTTATTTGACAATGGCATAACTCAACATACCACTCTTTCTTTTTCTTAGCCTTTAGTAACATCTACCCAGCCATCAAATATGAGCTCTCTACCTTCTAATGTTGGTGCCCCTGTTTGTACTCCTGTGCACTCTACCATAGTTCATACCCAGCCTTCTCTATGTGACTCGCAGCCTATGGAAGCACTTGTTCCAATGCACCTACATACTCTTGGTGTCCCTTGTGGAGATAATGTACAAGTTCCAACACATTAATATGCCTATTTTACATCCTACGTAGCCTTTGATTGGTTCTCCTTTTTCTGTGCAGCATGTTGTGGCTCATACGCAGCCTCATATGGACTTTGACCAACATAAATGTCCTTCTATTGTTGGCATTCCTCATATGGATAGAGTGCAATCTCTAATTCCTACAGATATGCATCCATCACTACCTCTAAACACTCATATGCAGCTAGAAATAAGTCAAACACAATCCTCTTTCACCCATACGAAGCCTGCCTTAGACCAAACGCTGCTTGTTATTCATTCGTTGCCATGGGAAAAAAAGACGCTCCCCTTGGATGTGCATCAACATCTTTTTGAAATAGATGAAAGAATCGCTCCACCTACAAGGTAGGACAATGTGACTGGGTAGACCACTATAGGTGCACAGAGTTGTGTGTAGAGAGAGGGGAGCTTGCAACAAGTTCATTTACAATCTGATATCAAGATGATGTTCAAAATTTATTAGAAAGACTACATCTGGACACAAATTTGCAGCCAGAACAGGGTCCTCAACTGAGGATATCTACTCATGAGAAGAGATGACTGATGAAATATGATGACTATGAATTATTTCTCTCCGATCAGTCTGAGCCCACAACATTTAAACAGGCTTGCAAATATTTAGATTCGTTGACGTGGATGGAGGCAATGAGAGATGAAATGGAGTCTTTGAGAGCCAATGATACTTGGGATTTGGTTTCTCATCCACAAAATTGTAAACCTCTAAAAAATAAATGGGTCTACCGATTGAAAGAGGAAGACGGGGGTCATAAACGCTATTGGGCTAGGCTAGTTGTGAAGGGTTTTAATTAGCAAAAAGGTATTGATTTTAATGAAATTTTTTTGCCAGTTGTTAAGATCCAAACAATTCATGCAGTTTTAGGCATGGTAGCTGTTTGGGATCTTGAGCTAGAGTAGCTTGATGTCAAAACTACTTTTCTTCATGGCAATGTTGATGAAGAGTTATACATGTAGTAGCTTGAAGGATTTGCCAAACAGGGTCAGGAACATCTATATTGCAGATTGAAGCAGAGCTTGTATGGACTGAAGAAAGCCCCATGACAGTGGTATCTTAAGTTTGATCACTTCATGACTGAACATAAATTCACTCACTATGAATCAGACACTTGTGTCTACTATAAAAGGCTTACTAGTGGTGAGTTTGTCATTCTTCTGCTCTATGTTGATGATATATTAATTATTGGTGAGATGAAGCATCAATTGGCTCAATGTTTTGCCATGAAAGATTTAGAATAAGCAAAACAGATTCTTGGGATTCAAATAATCAGGGACAGAAATAAGAGAGAACATAGATTATCCCAAGTAACATATATTACAAAATTTTTGGATAGATTTAACAGGAGCTATGTGAAGCCAGTCACTACTCTATTGGCTGATCATTTTCACTTATCTTCAGCTATATGTCCAAAAACGTTAGAAGAGGAAGAACAAATGAGAAATATTCCATATTCATCTGCAGTGAGCAGTCTGATGTATGTAATGATGTGTACTCGTCCAGATATTGGTCATGCAGTGGCAGTTGTGAGTCATCTTGGGAAATTGCATTGGCAAGTAGTTCAATGGATTTTGAGGTACTTAAAATGCACTTCACATTATGTTTTATGTTTTCATGGTCAGGACACTCAGCTAAGAGGATATGTTGATTTAGATATGGCTAGAGATTTACATAAACATCGGTCTACTACTGGATATGTGTTTACTTTTGTTGGGGCTGCCATTAGTTGGGTTTCACACTTGCAACAAGTGGTTGCACTCTTATCTACGAAGGCAGAATACATTTCTCTCATTGAAGGAGCAAAGGAGATGATATGGCTACAACATTTGTTGGCTGAACTGGGGTGTCTAAAATCAGTTTTTACTTTGTTTTGTGATAGCAATAGTGCTATTCACTTAGCCAAAAATTCTATATTTCATAGTCGAACAAAGCATATTGAGCTGAGATATTATTTTATTCACCATGTTCTTGACGATGGTAAGCTGCAAGTAATGAAAATTGACACTAAATTGAACCCAACCGATGCATTAAAGAAGTTTTTCCCTCGACAGAAGTTTGAGTTTTGTAGAGCTTCTCTCGATGTTGTCCCAATGTGACTAAACTTGTAATAGGGGAGATCTCTGTGCACCTCTCTTTCTAATATAACTTGTCTTCAAGTGGAAGATTCTGAAGCTGCGTGTGAAGCCAAGTTCATCTTGTAACGGTTGGCTGGATAAAATCAGAGAATATGCTGTGTAGGACTGAAGTGTGAGTTTCCTCTCATAACCATAGCTTCTTGAAACCATTTGTCTTCCACGGTGAAAGCCATATTCTATTGGCATCTTCTTTGAATAGAGTTAGAGAGTTAGATAAAGTTTGGAGATGAAATTGGAGAGTGTGTCTATATGCTGAATGCATATGTAAAATAGAGATTTAATAAAAAGTGATTTCCCTTTTTTGTTGTGGATGTAGCCAAATATTCTGGTGAACCACATTAATTTCTGTGTTTATTTTCTGTGGAATGTTCATAATATTTATGTTCTATTTTTAACACTTTACTTTCTTTTATTCTACATTTTTAATCAACACTAGTAAGCAACAATGGTAATCTTAGATGCAAACCTTTCAAAGAGACCAACAGGACTTCCAAGGAGTCAGCTCGTTTCTTACTTCAAAACATGCTACGAACCAATCAAGTCAGATCAGAAAACACAAACTAGATTTATGCCTCCAAGATGAACCAACCAATGACTTAGTTTGGCTCTGATACCATATTAGAAACCATGAATCCACTAAGCATTAGCTGATTACAACATGGAGTGAAAGCAAGTGTGAATTTCAATATATAAAAAATGAACAAGAGGTGTACATATAGTGTTGAGAGTTTGAGTCACTTCAGGAGTTGACTCAAACACTCAAAGAGTAGTGGCAAATGAGTGTTGACAACTGGCTTTGAGAGTTGTATTGGACTCTCCAAGTAGACACCTAACCATCTAAGGTGGCTTAAAGCCATGTGAGGAATATACACATAATTACTTAATTAAATAGTAAGTAATAGTGTTAATATTCTTACACTAACATATGTTAAGTCTAGAAAGTGCCTTGACACCATATATGCTTAAAGGGGATACTAATTACACATAAAAAAGTCAAGCTAGAAGAACAAGTTTATAAATAGTCACTTTTTTAGACCTTTGAATCCAACTGATACTCAATGAGTTAATCATTTCAATTGTATCATGTATGACATTCATATATCTAATTTTAGCTATTTATATTTGCCTACATTTGGACTTCTAACTAAAGGTACAGTTAATTTAAAAACTAAAAATAGCCAAAGAAATTTAAAACCTTGATTAAGAGAAATATTCAAACCTTAAACTATTGTATCATACTCTGCAACGTTCTTTATTCATTGATAAGTTAACTTAAAAGAGAAGGTAATACATTTTTGATCAAGAGAAATAAGAACAATCTTTCTGCCTAAATCATACTTAGAGGATAAAACATCACACAATAATTTCTATAAATCACCAAGCAATGATCTTGAGTCTTTGGGGTAGGCAATAGGTTCAATGTCTTTCCTTTGCCTCACAATCTCAAATAAAGTTATTTGGTCAATCCTCCAAACAAAGGATGTGAATTTTTCTTTATCAAGATCTTCAATGATATGTAACATCTTTTTCTCTCTCCTTAACTTGAAATTTTCAACATGTAAAGAGATAATAGCACATGACCAATCCATCCATGCATTTCTTCCTATTGAAGTAATTCACTTTATTAAAAAAGCATGCCCAACTTTATAGGGTAGTTCACAATTATAATTATCAACATTATACTACTTCAATATTGTGGCAATTGTACCTCAATGCCATTATAATAACAATCACATGCATTTCGTTGGATTCCAATGCAAAATACTTGTGTTAATTTGAAATATTCGGGAAAAGTTCATTCATGACCTCTAGTTGCATGACATTGTTGGGCATAATTCATTCATGCCATGTAGTTATGAACAAGCTATTAGGTTATCAACAAATACGTGTTCAAGGGATCAACATTAATTTTAGTTCAAAGTAGGGATGTTCCCAAATACACTTTAGGTGGGTCTTGAATATTTGCATCAACTTGAGTGCTATGGGAGTAATTACTAGGTTAATGACCATCTATTGGAGGCATAGGTAATTATGATAACTTCCTACACTTATGGTCTATGATCCTTAATAATTCAGTCATGATCACCTACACCTTGATTTCCTTTAGTACATTAGATATGTCAAAGATAATAAAATGGAGAAATGGGATTCATCTAGATAGGAACTATGATAGAGTACATATTAATGGTATGTATTAGATCACTTGAGTATATATGTGATTACCCTTTGCCTATACACAAATTACATCCTTATGCTAATTTGTTTCCCTTTTTGAGCTTGGATCATTATTTAGCTTGGAACAGAATATTTTCCTTCATAAACATCAATTCTTCCAATAGGGATGATGAATCTTTTTCTTTTAGGCACATACAAGTTATTTTGCATTATAGGATTATGACTAGTAGCTCTCTTTTTTGTTCAATTATCACTAATAATTTTTTCCCTCAGATTTCACATTAACCTTTTTATTTCCTTTCAAGATTAGGAGAAATAATATATTGTTTTATTGTAGCACTAGAGTAAGGATTGATATCATTATTGTAACTCAATTTGTAATTGATCTGTACTTATTTAACTGCAAGCTTAGTCAGATGACCTTCTCTAATGGTTTTTCCTTCTTGTATCCCTCATGTATTAAATCTTGAAGGTGGGAAAATTGATTTGATGAGATCTCCTATAAATTTGATGTATTTATATAATCATAATTGTGGGGCTTCTTAATATAAGAACAAGACTATAATTATATTGATCAAACATATCAAAATACTCATAGGAATAGACCACATTATCATGTGTTTCACTCTCATACTCTTCCCTATACTATTCATTTTATTTTACACCTCATCCTTTTCTAATATTGTAAGACCTATTGAATAATTAGTAGAATCATTTATAAAATAACATGAATCACACTAAGGAAGATCCCCTTACATATTCATTTCATCTTCTTCTATTAGGTCTATCTAGCTTCCTTCTCATATGACCTATGATCAAGATGTCTTTTAGTTGCATGCTTTCCACTTTGATGTGGCTTACTTGGGCAATATGTGTTGTGTGGCCTATTATCTTGGCTTATCTCTCATGATTTTGTTGAGAAATTTTATGAGGTGGAAAACTCTTTTCACTCACTCTAACTCTATTAGATAAATCTTTTTGTGCCCACATCAGTTTCACAAGATTTCCATATATGGTAGGTTCTTGTTGAGACGAACTTTTTAAACTTTATGTTTTGCCTCTTAATGTGTTAACCAAACACACTTATATTCTATTCAAGATTAATTTAGAGAGACTAAGATTTCCTTAAGGTTTGAGGATTATTATCTTTGAGTAAGAATCCTATCTTTGAGATACATGTAGCACAACAAAAAATTGAGCACATGGATTCATTTGGCCTAAGATATGGAGGAAGATTTAGTTAATCCTTTCCTAATATGATTAAATTCATGAATGGAAAATTTTGAATCAATCTAACGTCCACATTGAATAAATATTATGATTAAATCAATAAAGAGTTTCATTAAAACATTTTGATCATCAATCTCATAATTATCAATTATATTTATGAATTACATCAAGTGTTGTTCACTATTGACTATATTATTTAATTGAAACATGAGGAATTTTCCTCTAATCTGATTTGGCATTAGCTTTGGATTGTTTGAGATTAAATACATGGCCTCATTTATTTTAGGTGGATTTCTTTTATTATTATGAGGATGAGGAGGATAAAACACATGATTAGGTTAATGAAAAGAATGGTATTGTACATTATAAGATTGATATTGGTTCATTTACATTATAATTGATCTACATGATTATGGTTTGATCAAATAGTTATTATTAAAATTTTGAGTATGTTGTTCTTGGTTATTTATATTGGGCCAAATTAGGTTTATTATAAAAATAAATGGTTTATTATCTGATTCCTCATGTTAAAGGACATGAGATATGGGATGATAGCTAATAACATGAGTTATTTAATGAGGATAGTAGAATCATATTTTAAAGTTGTTCAAGAATATTCTAGTTTCTATTTCTATCCCTTCAAGCTATTAACTTTTGAAATTTAGTAGGAATTTGTTGTGTTCTTCTATTAGTTCTAGTAGCCCTATTAGATGAATCCTTAGAAGTTTATTCTTCTCTAAGATCTATTAATTGTTTGCAAACAAAATTTCCTTTATCATGTTCTAGTAAGTAGGAAGTTGATTACAAGCTAGTTTTTTAATCTTTTTCCATGTAGTTTGTATAGAAATTAGGAACATTGAGTGAATACAAGTACTAATTCGAGCCACTTGAGACAAATAGGAGCAGACTCAACCTATAGGAAAATACGTATTGCAAACAATGGACAATTGGAATGTAAAATATGAGATGATGAATTTGCTTACATGGTGGAGTACATATAGGGCATAATCGACTAAGAATAGTCAAGCCAAAGATAGGAAAAGCTCACTAAGAATAGTGGTGCTCCAAGAATAAGAAAAGTAACCACTTAACCTAGACAAAGCTAGTTTAGGCATGCCAAGTATAGCTCGAGGCTAAACATAGACCGATGTGAACACCTAAGTAAGCTTAATATACACCAACACCCCCATTAAGCATAGTTTAGGTGGGCTAAATGATGATACATTCTAGCAACTAGGCCTGATTAGGTACCCATATACAATGCAATCTCTAATAAAAATGGAGAAATGGAGAAAACCATGTGGAAAAAACTCCCCTCCAAAAAGAGAGAAAAAGATTAAAAAAGAGGACTAGGAAGCCACCTTGAAGATGATAACTTTGCACCAAGCCTGAAACCATGTTGCTCTGACTGTGATGATGCATATATGACCCCCCATAGGAGAGTAAAAGAGACTATGTAGCCTCCCACAATGAAGTAGCCCCTATTCCAAAAGAGGATGCCCATGTATGAATGCTAAAATGACCCATTTGTGGCAAATAACATTTCTCCCCTTAGGAAGAAATAACTCCAATGGTGAATGCTCAAAGAAGCAAGGCGACATGGTAAGTCTACTGATGTACTCTATCTCAAAATACTACTCAAATATCATCATGCCAATGTTGAAATGGGTCACAATCAAATAAAAAGGTTCAAGACTAACTTAAACAAGTGACCTCTCAAAATCATGTGAATACTAATGAAGAGAAAGATCTAAAGAACTGGTTTATAAAAGTGGAATGTCAATGCATTCCATGTGGCTACAAAGTAAATCCCATGTGATGTCCTATGAAGAATCACTAGAAGCCCTCGACAAAGCCCCACTGAACTCTATAGTAACAGTAAGTGTATGTATACTGTCATCAAAGAATAAGATGAGATCCTCCAAGGTGTCATGAAGATCCAATATGTGGGACTCTACAAACAACCAAGAGATGTTTAGTAGAAGTGTGTCCCAATGAAGTGAATCCAAAAGACATAAATGACCATGCTATAGAGAATCATTGGAAGCTCACAAAGAAGTGACTTTGGAATTTGATGAAGCAATATGGGCTGAATGAGTGTCCTCAACTATAGATGGGGTATCAATGTATGCCAACCAAATAGGCTAATCATCCCATGAGGATGTGTCCAGACATGAAGGGGAAACAAAAGTCTCAATATCATCCATGAGAGCCTAGTTATCCACAGAAACATCACTTTCAGAGGAAGATCTAATGTCTGCATACAGCTACTAGATGATGGTCCAAGAAGTGAAAGGGCACTCAGTGTGCTCTATATGATTAAAATATCTGTAGAAATTGTCAAACCCATTAGTCTGTAGACCATGTCTTTTTTGTTAAGCCATTTAATCTTTTGTTTATATTCACTTGGATTAGGAATGAGTCCAAGGAGATAGGGCAATAAATCCTCTTCAAGACAGTGATTCTTTATCACTTGTTTCAAAGGCAAATAGTTCTCTAAGGTTAATGTGACAACAAAAGGATGGAAATAAATACCGGAATCCATGCCCCCTCCCTCGCCCAAATTTAGAACTTTATCTCAGTTCATTGATTACAAAATATTGTGCAATTCCCACCAAGTTTGCTTAAATACCCTCTATTTGACACTTTATACTTGTAGTGCGTAGGCAAGTCAAATTGGAGCAAATTAGGGCACTTTATAATTTTAGTGCAATATTGTCTCTAATGGATCAGGCTAGAAAGAATATTCACTTTTACAAAAATTGACTCTTGATTTCTAGTAGCTAATGAAAAGTTACAATAAATTTTCTATTTCAGCCTATTTTGCCTATTTTTAGCACTATAAAAAGAAAAACAAATTTAAATGCCTTGAGACAAATATGAAAAAGCATAAGAGGCTGCAATAATTTTGATGCCTTTGGAGGATGCGCTAAAAATGGGTTAGGAGGCCAGTTTTTGCAGGCCAAATTGGGGTAGAATTGAGGATTTCTATAGGGGTTCGGCTAGGCCGTCAGATAGCATTCAAACACCCAGACCATTCAGCCTTTACAAACCCTCTACATGTAGGTCATTATCTTTCTTGGATCACGCCTATGGAGGGTGTGTTGGTCTTCGGCCCTCTGGAGGCAGTCTGGTCTAGTTTCTCCCTATGTAGGTCAAAGTTTGATGACCTTCACTAGCCAAAATAAACCTTGCAATGCCCAGTCTACACATCTATCATACGCCAAACAAATCAGGCTAGACAAAAATAGGGGAATCGACCCTAAACAAGGGGTTTCCAAGTTGCTATTAGAAGGACAATACAGGGACAAAACACCTTGTAAACGTGTAAAAGAGGTTTGAGTGCCCTCTTTGGGTGATTTGAGGTGGACTTGGGAGATTAAATGAGCTAAGCCTCAGCCTTTGTTTCACACCGTGGGTCGATTTGCGACACCCTTTCTGCGGATTAAGGCACCTTTATGCAAGTAGCCATGGGTTTGTGAGTATGCAGGGTGCGAGCCCTTTGCTCTGGTCACGAGTCCTTGCCACAGGCCCTTTCAACTTTCTTTCTAGACAGGTAGCTCGACCTTTCTAGACACCCTTTCAATGCCTCCTCAGCCTTGCTAGATGGCTTAGGCTTTGTTCTAGTAGCCTTTGCAATGGAATTACCCTCTACTGCTCGCTAATTGGCCTTCCCTACAATCTGAACCAGATGCAGATAAGTTTTATACACAAATCGACCTTCTTTGAATCTGAGATTTCTCACCCACTTATGGTAGATCAACCTTTCAGTCTAATAACGCATATTCTATCAAGATCTCACAAAAAAATTGAACAAACATTAAAAGAATCCTGCTTTGATACCATGTAGAAATCAAGAACATTGAGTGAATGCGAGTACCGATTCGAGCCACTTGTGACAAATAGGAGCACAGTCAACCTGCAAGAAAACAAGTATTGCAAACAATGGACAATTAGAATGCAAAATATAGGATGATGAATTAGCTTACTTGATGGAGTACATATAGGGCATAATTGACTAAGAATAGTCGAGCCAAAGATAGGAAAAACTCATTAAGAATAGTGGTGCTCCAAGAATGGGAAAAGAAACCACTTAACTTAGAAAAAGCTAATATAAGCACACTAAGTATAGCTCAAGGCTTAACATAGACTGATGTGCACACCAAAGTAAGCTTAATATACACCAACAGTTTGTTGTCTTTTTATACAAGTACTAAGATCATCCATGTCATGAATAATCCAAATGGATATTCTCTTTTTCATCTACAACATTCAAAAGTTTCTTTTAGCTAGATTTGGCAATGCAAAGTCACCACTCTTTAAACAACAATAGGATTTGAGTTGAGTCTTTGACAAAAACCATTAAAGTTCTTTTAAAGTTACTAGTGCTTCAAGAAATTAAAATGAATATTCAAAAGTTCATTGACTATAACACTATTTTTTTGATAGGCAATATGATTCCCCAACATTCAAAGAGGATGGATAAAAAATTAGACCTTTAGAATGAATGTTAAGAATAGTCCTAAGCTCAACTCATTCATCCTAGTTGTGATTTGTTAACTTAAGAATGAAATCTTTAAAATTACACACTAGAATGTTGTATAAAAGTGGAAACCCTAATTTGATCTAGAATTGAGGTCAAGAAGCATTGAAGAAACATCTTATGGCATTAAGATCTAGTATTGCATTAGCTTGACATTAATATTTACATGATCTAGGATGCTTGGTGTGTCTATATACTTGGTCAAACTATTAAATTGGCTTAATATGTTTGATTAAGGATAACATAGTTAGACAACGACAACAATATGTATAGATACCATCAAGTTTTCAAGTGTAGGTTTTTATGCCTAAAGAAAGCTAAAATGTATAGATTAGAAACATGTAGATGGAATTTGTAGACAAGGTCTAGTCTATAGGCTTGGGGATCTTTTTTGTAATGTACAAACAACCAATTGTGAAGAACAATCAGTTTTGACAGTCTCATAGACATCATCTAATAATGTTCTAAGCACTAAATACAACAATGAATCACCCTTGTGTGTCATAGATTATTTTTGCAATCTCAAAATCATTCCCTAACAAAATTCAAAACATAAAATACAATGACAAATCATCTAACATTATTTTTTCAAAATTATTTCATATCAAACTTTAGAGATAAATATATTTATTTTATATTATTAATTTCAGTAATTAATTATCGCACATTCTTGTGGGAATTGAAATCTCACCTCTAATATTTAATATTATTCATCATTATCAGTAATGTATCTAATTTAATTGAAGTATTTATGTAGATGGTGGTTGATTTATTTACAATTATATGATGCCATTAGTAAGAGGTTCTAGTTATTTGCTCAAGCGACAACGGAATAATACCCAAATCTTGGCGTCGTAATTGAGGAAAGATTGTGGCCTTATGAAATAGTACAATCTGGCAGTTATAATCGATGAAAGATTATGCCCTTATTAAATATTCTGCTCGGATATCTCGACGGTAATTGTCTTGTTAGCAAAATTTTCTATCTAGAAATAAAATGGTGCGACAAACATGATGGACCGCTCCACCTATTTAAGGCCACGATAGGCATATAAAATCTGAGGCAACGCATTTGGTGTTTTTGTGAAAAAAGATAAGAAAAAAAAGTGGCAAGCAAAATGATGTTTGTGTGGAAATGTTTAGCAGCAGTAATTGTGATAATAATATATAGTCTGGGAATGATGGATTCAGCTCAAGCACAATTTTGCGGCGTTTATAAGTTGTGCAGAAGTGACATAGAATGCCGTGGCTACAAGTGTTGTAACATTGGCTCTTGTGGCGATGGCCTTGGCTTTTGTGGCGCACACTGCTGAGTGGAAAGCATAATCTGATCCTAGATAATATAATATAATATAATAATATAATAAGTCTCGAAGCTATGGTATATGTGCACCTATTATGTGTCGTTTTTCTTATATATTTTTGTTCCTGTGTCTTAATTTGTGATGGGCTGGCTTTTGTACAAACTGCTGCATATCTAGAAAGCACAATATATCCATGGTAAAAGATAATATAAATAAATAAGCAGACATCTGAAAGTCTCAATATTCTTCTATGTGAAGACTTATTATTGTTGGTGTAAGCCACACCTGGACCGACGATGGACTGGTCCAAGAGGGGCCAGTAGCTCAGTGGTAGAGCACTCCAGCAGCAAATGGAAGGTCCTAGGTTCGAGTCCTAGCTGGTCCATCAACATGGTATCAGAGCCAGGCCAGGCTAGGAGCCCCAAGCACACGAGAGGTGTGGCTTAAGGGGGGGTGTTGGTGTAAGCCACACCCGGACCGACGATGGACTGGTCCAAGAGGGGCCAGTAGCTCAGTGGTAGAGCACTCCGGCAGCAAATGGAAGGTCCTAGGTTCGAGTCCTAGCTGGTCCATCAACAATTATGTGTCCCTACTCTTATATATTAGTTTCTGTGTATTAATTTGTTGCTGGGAATGTTTTTCTATCTTAAAATAAGTATAATTAAATAAAGAAAAGAGAGAAAAATATTTTGTAGTATTCTAAAAATGTTGAATTACTTAGTATTTGGTTCACTTGTTACTTATTGGATTTAGGATTTAGTGTTGTGGGTTACAATGTAATGTTATGTAATGATTTATAATGATTCAACTCTCTATTTTTTTGAATCTTCATTTAACAATATTTAACGAGTATGCACTCACAAAATCTATTTTTCCTAAACATGAATTATCCACTTCACAATTATTGCATCTAGGTGATGTTTACAGGGGTGAGCACCATAACTTATGAAGAGGTCTCCCATCCTAATAGTAATATGGGTTAAGCATATTTAAGAATGGACTACCCCAATATCAACCCCTTTACATGTGTTGCTATGCTAACCCTTGTTGTAATAGTGATGGCTTTTACACGTGTAATTGAGTATCTAGAAAGGACATTCTCATCTTCACTAATGGATAGTATGAATAAGGAGATATGTTGAAGTCTTAATATTTTAACGTATGAAAACTTATCTATGTAAATGTTCATACTATCAAGCAAAAGAAACATCTCCTATGCTTAACATATGCTAATCAAATGGAATAAGGTTACAAGGTAGCATTAATGAACCTAGATTAAGAAATGATAGCTACATAAGTGGTACATGAATATTTAAATTCTAATTTATTTAATTATATGTGATACATAAGGTGTACCTAGCTCTAGACTTAACATGGATGGATTTACTATAATTTTAGGGTATGGTTTTCTCATAAGTAGAATTTATTTCTCTCTACCTATATTTCTCCTAAAATTTTGTGCAAGATTTATTTCTTTTAGGTTGAACCCATGGATCTAGGACAAATCCATAGGAGTGAATCCACTATGTGGTTCATAGATTTGATCTTGTAACATCTGTGCTAGCACTATGTAGCTCATCAAATTCATTGTTGTCTATTAAAGTTTAGGATCAACTAAGCAAATGTTGGCATCAAATCCAGAGTGTTTGATTATGAACAAGAGAATTGTACATATAGTGTAGAGTCTGTTGGTTGTTTTAAATTCCCATCCCAATCTCAAGGAAAAACACACAGGTCTATAGGATATCCATTCTCTAATAACTGATCTACCTTGAGGGATTGGCCAATGATCAGGAAACATGGGTGTTCAATCCCTCTTTCCTCTGCACTTTAGGCTTTGTGAAACCAAGGAGGGTCTTCCTATTCTTTTGGATATCCTTCCCTATTGGGAAGACAGTGTTCTATTCAAATGGATGGGGCTCATGAAATATTTGCTTAATAACACTGCTCCAATGATAGATATGTTCCTATAATACTGCTTAAAGAACATCTGATAAAGTGAAAAGATGGGCTAATTTCTTAAGCATTTATTTTGGTTCTTTATAGAGGAACATGTAAAATAATATTAACTTCTAACACCTATTTCTGGAAGGGAATATGTGTTGATTTCTTTAAAATAATGATGAGGGTGATTCGAAGGATGTAAGCTCAGTATAGTATTCTAGAACAGACCAATGCCAATCCAAGGGCCATGGAGTCAAGAAACTTATAGAAACATCCAAAGAACTGTGATATAATAAAACTTAGTTTACTGTAAAGATGTAGTAATGCCTTACATTAAAACACTATACTAGTCTTGTTATCTACCATACTTAGTTATCCCTATAAACCTGAAATACATTCTATATCCTTTGGCAGCCAATTATTTCACTACTTGAGGGAATGCTGCAAGAAAATTATACAACATAGGAAAAGCTATGGTGATGAATAAACCTAATCCTTAATCAAATATATTCATAAATGCAAAACTGTATACATGAAGTAGGACATAGTATACTCTGAAGAATCAATAGAATTTGTAAAGTAAATCATTCAGCAAAATATAACATAGTCTTTGCAAATCTATAAAGACATCTTAAAACTTAAAATAAAAACTTAGAAATGTATGACTGATTTATTGCAGAAAACAAACTATTTACAATTCCTCCCTAATTAGATTGATCCCACATTTTAGACAAAGCTTGAAGACATCACCTCGAACCAATGCTTTTTCAAAAGCCCTGAATTCCCTTTTATAGAGATAAGGGAGCAGACAAGCTTCAAGATCTGACAAAAGAAGTTACAAATTTTAGTAACCTAAAGATGTTGTTGCGGGAAGATGCCGGTGTAACCGTTTCACAACTGTATGTTCAGCTTCCATGGCACATGTTGAGGTACCCGCTTTCCAATTGCGTGTCCTCTCGATTTTAGGTGGGGAAAACAAGTCGTGATGTTGATGGGGGTTGTTTGATAAATGTTGTTAGATCTCACATACCCATCATATGCCACCTATTTATTCAATAGGAGCATTCACTGCTCAACTCACTCACCTCAATTGGGAGCGACTGCAAGTGACGATATCAAAAGAAAACCCAATTAACTGGAGTTCTTCTCTTTATACCCATTGTTGTTTGCAAGGATGTGATTCCTCCTTCATAATTGAGTAGTCAACAACCAACTCAATCAGACAGAAACCAGACGAAATCACATCAGGCTAGATATGGCAACGCCATTCATCCATCGAAGGAAGCAACAACAACGACAAAATGGGAGCATCCTATCTTCATATGTTACATTTAGAGAGGAATCATCCCTACTACTAGAACTGATGCTTTGTTAGGAAAAGTGGAAGAGGGATGAAGGTAAAGAGAGAAATGATTTGCCTATGCACTTGATACTAATCTGCCTAATCACAGGCCCATAAGAAATGACTGGAATCAGGAGATTAGAATTTGAAGTCTCAATTCGAATGAAACAACAGGAAGAAGAAGTGCTCATAAAGATTTGTAGAATGTTTCCATTGCCCCCATATTTTCCTTGTATCACCTATTCCATAGGAAGAAAAATTCCAAGTCTCCTAATTCTATAACGAAAAGTTGATAGCCATGAGAATAGGGAAGCAAATAGAACACATAGGAATAAGGGAAAGCCATACTATCAGAAGACTTTAAACAATATACGGGATAACACCAACACTAGTCTATTTATGGAAATTTTGGGTTGCAGTATACATCCGCACATCTTTGGTCCAATTAATTCCAGTCATTTCAATGCATTTCAGTCATAAATGGAAATCTTGTGAAGATTACCACAAATGAACAAAAATATTAGATTTCATAATTTTGCATAACTGAGAACATCACTTCTTGCATTGAATCATACCAGGTCAGATTTCTTGGTTTCCTCAATTTAGCACTATCATCATGTCAACTTTATCACACAACAGATGAAATGTCAATCTTCGTAGATACACAGATTTCCAAAGGTTGAGCCTGCATAAGCCAAATCTTTTTGTTAATAAATTCCTTTTGTAGTGGCAGCGATGGAGACTCTGTACATGCCTGAGCAGTTAATGGTTGTAATGAAACAATATTAGATTAGCACTAATGTATCTCCCTGTCACACTTTTAAATTCTAGCTATTGATCCTGATCTTAGATGACTTGATTTGAATGGTGCTGATTTGGTCCTTCATGAGGTAAGAGAATGATGCTTTTTTTCCCAATGATGACTTGCCACCTGGGTAATCCTCCTAACCATGACCCCAAGAAAATATCTCCCCTGCAGTGTAATTAAGACCATATTTTGTAGCTCTGCAGGTGAGAGGTACAGCCAGAGATATGATCCTGGTAGAATGGTGGATAACTGTCGAATCAACTGCATACAATTCAGGACAAATCTCTAATAGGTGGCCAAGTCCATAAGATAATGACATGTCATATTCTTTCTACTTAATGCACCAGTCCTAGCCATTTAGAATGCCATGTGTCAACATTTCAGCCATTCCACAAATACTAGCTAGGACTATGGAATAAAGTTTGACGAAATGGCAAAAATAATTAAAATTGCCCTTATTTTGGAGAGGGCCCACCATTAGTGCCTTTATGGTAACTAAAAATGGTTTTTGTGAGTTGGTACCTTATTCCGCAATTCTGCAGTCACCGAGAAGATCCTCTTGGTGAAGCATGGTAGAATAGTGGAAATATAAAGAAAACCCTTTTGCATCTATTCTGGTCTCACTGTCCTGTCATCCTTGAGAATCATCAATCAGCTGTCACTCCTTCTACAATTCTGTAGGTGCCAAGTTTGTCAATATTTTATTGTTGGTGGAAAAGCGGAAATAAAACCATATATCACCACTTGTCAACAAAGAGTTAGTAGGATGTGACCTTGGCAACTAAAATAAAGATTTTCAGAGCACAAGCTAGAAAAGGTAATTACTTGGTGAGGGGTCAGTCAGACAATGCATCAAGGGGGACATAAGAGGGTAACTTAAACCATAGGTAATGGGGACAGGCAGTCACTGAAGAAATATAACGATTTTGACCTTCACACTTCACTTTGGCATGGGGGTTTAGGGTTTTAGTGTTTCCTAGAATTTGCAAAGAACCCTAAACTTGGAAATCCATCAACCTAATGATATAACCTTGAGGAAAAAACATTAGAACTTATGAAAAATTTGACATGGTTTCAACAGAGTCATTAGGTCAAATAAGAAGTTGATCCCAATACATAAGGAGTGGTTGCAATATATATCCACCAATTGGTGAAGGAGTGGCAACATGTATCTTGGATGAATTTGACCAACTCTCCAGGTTGCCACATAGCCTACCTAAGGTTACTTAAAGCCATGTGCAAAATATAATTTATAATTACTTAGGCCAAGTATGTAATTATATAATGTTTTAGACTAACACCTCCCTTAAGTATAGCTTAGGTCTGGGCTACTAAGCATGATGAGGTACCCATGTACAAAGTAATCTCTCATGATGTGGAGAAAGGTAGAAAACTGTGTGGGAAAAAACTACTCTCCAAATGAGAGAAAAGATGAATGAAAATTTTACAAGTGAAGAAGTACTACTTCTTTAACTAAGTACAACAAATGTTTCCCCCCATAGGAGAGAAAATGATAGAAGTTTTATGAGACCCCACCATAAGATATGTTCTACTACAATGAGACTGGATGCTTGACAAAGGATGTAGATGTAGATCAAAGAATGTTGAACAATGTTCCTCCCCTTGGGAAGAAATGAAACCAACTGAAGATGCAAAATATATTCCCATTTCGAATAGAAATGTGCAAGAAGATGTATGTATGTTTGTGGATCATGTTGAAGTCGATCTAAGGATTATTTTGTAATAAGACAATACTAGTAGATATAAATAGGAAAAGGATAAGAGATGAAATGTATTTGAGTAGTTAAGGATATCTAGAATTGGTGATAATTTAAAAGATTCCTTAATATCTAAGAATAAATTAACAAGCTCACCACCGAATTATATCACTAGTCGATCATTTTTTAAAATAGATCTTCTCACAAAGTTGATTTTGCCAAGGAATGATTAGATTCTTTTGAGTGATTTTGGGATAAGGTATAAGATCTATAACCATAAATCCATCATGCCCAATTCTAATTCTTTATAGGATATTATGTGGCCAAATAATTTTCCTACATCTACCCTAAATATTTATTTCTTGGGGTTCAAAGAGATTCCATACTTTAGGAACAATTTGAAGATAATCAAGTGTTTACAATGTTTATTTTGATCCTTAGAGATGTACGGTCATCTTATAAATGCAGTAAGATCTCATTGATAAGGCCTACAAATGTAACTTACATGACACCTCAAAATGTATCTCCAACATTATTAAGACTAAATGGCATCCTCACATATGCATATGCCATCCATGATGTCAAGGATGTTATTTTATGCTCTTCTAATTCCTATAAAATAACCCAAGTATTCCATAAAATCCACCCATCATAGGTATTAGCATAAACCTTATCACATTTTACAACATTTTCCACATATTGTGCAAAGGATACTTTCCACTCAATGATGTCAAGTTCAATTTCTAAAAATCCGCATATAATCTAATATCGATTTTCCTTATCTTATAAGAACCAGATTGTACACCCATGATAAACATCTACTAGGCCTTATGATGGTCCCTTCTCTTAGCTTCATAGGTTCCTTTTACATTTTTGGGACCAAAGTTTGGTAAATTGGCTTTTATTTTTATGTAAATGGATTGGCATCATAGTGCAAGGGGGTTGTATGCTAAAAAAGCTCATCTCTATATTCCCTAAGATCAACATATGACTAAGCAAATTACATCTTATGGACTAAGTCATTTCCAAATATAGACCATCTTAAGGGACAATTCATTGCTTGATTTTACATTTTCAATATCACCATCGTTAATAGGCTTACTTATAATTTTAGAAAAATATAGTCCCTCAAATTCCCTTTATATTACTACTATCTCTCTAGGGATTATATTAGTCTTCAATTGAATGATATAAGATTCAAATAATGTTTATCTTCTTTCATTATTCTCTAGAGAGATAGTAGTAATAAGCCTATAGATCAATTTTTTAAAATCTACAAGTTGCTAATCAAATTCTCCCACATAATTAATAAGCCTATAGATCTACTAATCAGTATTAAATAATTCACAATTTTAGATGTTATTGTGTATGGTAAGTCTAGAAAGTAACTTGACAACATATATTCTTAAACGCAATACTAATTACACATCAAAAACTGAAGCTAGAAGAACAAGTGTATAAATATTCACTTTCTTAGACCTTTCAATCAAATTGATACTCAGTGAGTTAATCATCTCAATTGTATCCCGTATGGCATTTGTATATCTATTTAGCTATTTATATTCGACTACATTTTCACCTCTGACTAAAGATTCAATGACTTCACAAATGAGCTAAGTAGCCAAAAAAATTTAAAACCATACTTTACAGCAATATTCAAAACTAAAATTATTATCTCATACTCTACAATGTTTTTTGTACATTGGAAACTTAACTTAAAAGAGAAGCTAAAACATTTTTTTATCAAGAGAAATAAGAACAACCTTTCTTCCCAAATTATTGTAGACACATAAATTTGTCCATCACCTTGTCGACATGACCTTGTAATGTTTTTCCCTAGGTCTTAGGTCATCCCACTCACAATTCCATCTTAATCACTTTCTTGATTAATTAAATAAACTCACTTTATTTAATTAATCCCACTTGATCACATTCCCAATTAATTAAATAGATCCCATTTATTTAACTAATTATACCTAGTCACATGTCTCACATAATTCAAATTAAAAATTTGAATAAACCCCTCACCCCTCATCACATTGCGACACATGTCACATGTATCATCTCCCACTTAATATGCCTTCACATGTCAAACTAATTCAAATAAAATATTTGAATTAGATTCCTTTCATTCTCCATCACACACTTGTCACTTTCTTGATGTGCAAGGAAACCTAATCAATCCTAGTCATCCATATCATCTAAACCCTAATCGATCTTGTCCATTCCTTCTAACTAGGTCTTTCCTATAAACCTAGCCTCCTCTAAGCCATTTGGGGGGGGGGGGGGGGGTATGCAATCTAATTTCATATTGTTATGCTGCCAAAATCTTGAGCAACCAACATTCAACCATATCCATCAATCTCTCCCTTGCATCCATCTTCATCTCCATCTTGAATCTTTCATCATATTGCATCCATGATCTTGCAGGTATCGATCAAGCCATCATCTTGTAGGTATCGATCAATCCATCATCTTGCACATATCATTCAAGGTGTATTGAAGATTTGGGTTTGGGTAATGCATGTATTTGTTTCATGATTTCAGCTAATCCAAATTTTTAGTATACAATTA
Organism: Cunninghamia lanceolata; assembly: GCA_027924645.1. Taxonomy (NCBI): domain Eukaryota; kingdom Viridiplantae; phylum Streptophyta; class Pinopsida; order Cupressales; family Cupressaceae; genus Cunninghamia; species Cunninghamia lanceolata. The sequence continues at coordinate 5,204,758 of BSBN01000892.1, forward strand.
TGTTTGGAGGATAAAACATAACAAAATAATTTATATAGATCACCAAGCAATGAACTTGCGGCTTTGGGGTAGGCAATAGGTTCAATATGGCCTTCCTTTGCCTCATAATCTCAAATAAAGTTATTAGGTCCATCCTCCAAATAAAGGATGTGACTGTTTTCTTTATCAATATCTTGAATATTTGATATGTAACATTTTTTCATCTCTCCATAACTTGAAATTTTCACCATGTACAGATATAATAGAATATGAACAATCCATCCATGCATTTCCTCCTATTGAAGTAATTCACTTTATTAAAAATGCATGCCCAAATTTATAGGATAGTTTAGAATTATAATAATAAATAATATATTACTTCAATATTGTGGAAATTGTACATCAATGCCACTTACAATGTAATGAAATAACTTGCACAATGGAAGAAGATGATATGAAATATTCTGCAAATACTTGATAATAACTGAGAATAACATGCCACTTCAAGGGGGCAACCTCCAAATATCTCCAATGAGAACACACTTCATAATATGATGATGAAATAAGACTCACATCCTCCTATATATACCTAATTATGCTTAGGATGAATAGACACACCCCTATATAAGACCTAGTCTGACCTATCTAACTAAATAATAATATAATAATTATAACATGACTTAATTAGGAGTTAAGATAGCCACAAGTTGACAATTCATAACCCTATGTACACCAATATTAAGGGTGTAGCATGCCCCCCCTCTTCAAAGAAGCATTATCATCAATGCTAACCAAGTGTGGATTCTTTTGAATGAACTCCTCGTCCTCCCATGTGGCCTCTTCAACTGGTAAATTCTTCCATTAGATGATATACTCAGTGAGGGTTCTATTCCTTAGCTTCTTTGTGTGTGTTTGAAGAATGCACTCTAGTTCCAAAATGATTCTTCCCTCTTCATTAAGCTCTAGTAGTATTGTTTGAGTAGGAATATTATTCCCAATTACCTTCTTCAAACAAGAAACATGAAAACTAGATGTATCTTTGTTGTTGGTGGCAACTCTAGATTATAGGCAACACTACAAATCTTTTGCATGATTTGGTATGCCTCATAATATCTTGGAGACAACTTATTATTCTTTTTTTGTTGCTTCAGTGAGATTTACTTATAAGGCTGCAATCTTCGGAAGACCCAATCCCCAACTTCAAAATTTCTTTCACTACAATATTGGTCCACCTGTTGTTTCATTCAATTTTGTGCCATAGCTAAATTCTCTTTGAGTCTTGAAAGTACCTATTGTTGATGAAGCAAGTGGTCCTCTACTTCCTAAACTCCTGGTGACACCTTTAATGATGATGTGATGGAAGGAGGATGATATCCATAAAGTTCCAAAAATGGAGACATTTTTTATGAGCTATGAAAAGAAGTGTTATAGCACCATGCTGTAAGTGGTAGCCAATCTACCCATTGAGACTATTTCTCAGAAGTGAAACAACGTAGATATCCTTCTAAACACTTATTAACAACCTCAATTTGCCCATCTGATTGAGGGTGGTAGGAAGAACTATGAGTCAATTGAGTACCAAAACATGAGGATAAATCTTTCCAAAAGTGACTAGTAAAGATAAGATCATGATCACTAACAATAACCTTAGGTGTACCATGTAGCTTTTGGATATTCTCCAAAAAATCTTTTACCACTGCACTTGCTGTAAAAGGATGTGATAATGCAATGAAATGTGCATATTTAGTGAGGCAATCGACTACTACCATGATGACATTATGACCTTTAGATTTGGGAAGCCCTATGATGAAATCCATGGATACCTCTTCCCAATGCTAGCTAGGAATAGATAAGGGCTACAAGAGACCTGGTCTCTTAATTGTCTCCACCTTATTTCTTTGACAAACCAAGCATTCAGCCACAAATTTTTGAACATCACCTTTTAGCCCTTCCCTAAAAAAATCTCTTGACCCAATGATATGTCTTCAAAAATCCTGAATGACCACCAACTGGGGACTCATGTAGCTTTGTGAGAATCTTTTGTTTAAGAGTGGAATTCTTGCAAAGATACAAGCACTCTTTATACCAAAGAATATCCCCCTTCAAACAAAACTTATCTGAACTACTAGGATCACTTTTTAATTGTTGGATGAGATTACTTGTCACAACATCATTTTGCCACTCTACTTTGGCTTCTTCCACCCAATTTGCTTGTAATATTGAAAGGGCACACAATAAGGCTTCATCTTTGTCATCCTTCCTAGAAAGTGCATCAACAACAATATTTTCCTTCCCTTTCTTATATACAATCTCAAAGTCATATCCCAACATCTTAGTGACCCATTTTTGTTTCTCTTCAGAGGATAATCTTTGATCCAAAAAATATTTTAGGCTATCATGATCTATCTTAACCTTGAAGTGTCAACCCACTAGATAAGGCCTCCATTGTTTAACTGCGTGAAGGATTGCTAGCATTTCCTTCTCATAAATAGGTTTGAGCTGATTATTACCCTTTAATTGATGACTCTCAAAAGCAATTGGTTGATTTTCTTGCATGAGAATTGCTCCTATCCCATTTCCAGAAGCATCACATTCCACAACATATTCCTTGGTGAAGTCCAGAGTGGAAAGCATTGGAGTTGTACACATAGCCTCCTTCAATTGCTCAAATGCTACATTAGGAGACTCATTCCAATGAAAAGAATCCTTCTTCAATAGAGTGGTGAGGGGTGCTGCTATACGACCATAATTCTTTACAAATCTTCTATAGTACCTTGTCAATCCCAAGAAACCCCTCAATTTCTTAATGGTTTTTGGAATAGGCCATTCCATTATAGCCTTAATTTTGTTAGGGTCCACCTTTACTCCTTCATGTGAAACTATGTCACAAATACTCCACCTCCTTAAGAATAAAAGAACACTTGGATGGCTTAGTGTAGAGTTGATGATCTTCGAGTAATTGTAATGATTGATCTACATGTAGAAAATGTTCTTCCCAAGTCTTGCTATAAATCAATATACCATCAAAGAAGACTAACACAAACTTTCTCAAGAACTTCTCAAAAATGGAATTCTTCAAACTTTAGAATGTAGATGGTGCATTGGTAAGACCGAATGGCATCACCAAAATTTCATAATGACTCTCATGAGTTTGAAATGTTGTCTTACAAATATCTTCCTCCTTAATCTGAATTTGGTGATAACTAGATCTAAGATCTAACTTGGTAAAATACATAGCTCCATTCAATTCATCTAGAAAATCATCAATGACTGGAATAGGAAACTTATCTTTAATGGTGTACATGTTGAGCACTCTATAATCTGGACACGTGCACCAAGTTTCATCCTTTGTACACACCATCACCACAGGCAAGGAGTAAGCACTTTGGCTATGCCTGATAATTCCTGCCTCTAGCATCTCCTCAAAAAAATTTCTATCTCACTTTTTTGTATGTGTGGGTACCTATAAAACCTAATGTTCGGTGGTTGTCTCCTTGGAACTAGTTGTATGGCATGATCATGATCCCTCTTAGGAGGAAGTACTTTAGGCATATCTCCAAGAACCATTGAGTGACAATCAATTATTGCTTGTAAATATGGATGAGTAGGTGCATTAGATTGAGAGACTTCTAATGAACATAACTGGGCCACAAATCCATCTGCTCCTAGAAAATTTTGTATTTGATGAGAGCTTACCATCTGTGGGGATTTTGCCTTCAACCCCCTTAGCTCCACTACCTTTCCTTCTGATTGAAGTCTCATGAATAGTTCTTGGAAGTTCATCTCAATTGTTTCCAATGTAGTAAGCCATTGTACTCCAAAAACAATATCTGCCGCACCCATAGATATCCCATACATTGGGGTATCAAGTTGATAATATCCCATGGATAATTTAATGCTATGACACTTCCTCGAACAACTAACTGTACCACCATCTGTAATCAAAACCTGAAACTTTGGGGCTGGACATATAAAACAATTTAGACATGTGGCCAACTTTTTGTTGATGAAATTATGAGTACTCCCTGAGTCAATCAACATTGTTACTTTCTGCTTCTTTAAGAAACCCACTACCTTGAGAGTTTGTGGCACACTAAAACCTGAGAGTGCATGACAAGAAATGATTGGTTGAGAATCATGTGATTCCTCACTTGACTCCCTATCCTCATCTAATATGGATTCATCCTCTTCTTCCTCACTTGGACCTTCAATATAGAACAATTTCTTTTCACTACATTTATAGCCTGGACTGTATTTGCTATCACAATTGAAACACAATTTGCTCTTGTCTCCTCATTTTGCTATGGAGTCAACCTAGTAGGTTAAGGAAGAGAAGGTGTTGAATATCCTTTCTCTCTTTTCACATTAGCCCCTTGCTTCCTAGGAATCAAATACTTCTCCTCTACCCTGCGTGTCAAGATAAAAGACTCATTTACTGAGCTAGGACTAAACATGCATACCTCATTTGAATGTGATCCTTGAGACCACCCAAGAATAAATCATTCAAGTTCTCCTCTGTAATTGTATCCACTCTTAAGGATAGATTTTAGAATTTCTAAATATAATCCTTAACTGATCTTGTTTGTTAAAGTTTAGCAAGCTAGCTGAAGAAGATGTCTGTCACACTATTGCTATATTGTGCTTGCAGTTCCTCTATAAAAATTGACCATGAGATGGTGAGACCCTTTTTCCTCTTATGAGTACAAATCCAATGTTACCAAATGAATTGATCTAGTTCTAGATATAGGGAAGCCATTGTGACCTTTTGTCCATATGGGATTTGATGTACTTCAAAAAAATTCTCCATTTGGTTTATCCATGTTAGAGGATCCTTGCCATCTAACTTGCGCATATCCACCTTTGGAAAAAAATTCCTAGATCCCATAGGAGTATTAAAATTTGTGTTAGTATTAGCTGAGTTGGATTTTTCACCTTGGTTGCTTGAGAACTCCTTTCTTGGTTCATTCATATAGGTGCTTAAAATGCTTCGTATATCTGATATATCTCCTCTTAGGTCACACATATCCCTCTTAATTGAGGACACATCTTCCTTGACGTTACTTATTTCCTCATTGGAATTACTATCCTCTATTGTTTCCCCATCCTTATCGAAGGATTTCCCTGGTGTGACAACATTCTTTTTGCCTCTTGCCTCTTGTTGTAGGCCCCGTCATGATGGAAACCAATAATTTTAAAATAAGTCACACAAATGAAATTTAAATTCTCTAAAACTTTTATTGTAACTTACTAGGACCAAGATACCACTTACCCAAAAAAAACTCCAAAAAATTAATAGATTTGCAGCCTTGAGAGTGATTTTTTTGGGAACACTAATTTTGCAATAACTCACATATTTTTGCTTTAATTTCTCCATTTTTTGGACTATAGGCTCCTCTATGATTTCTTCAAGAACCCAATAAACCTTATGCTCCAATTAGATATGATGTGAGAGATATGTAGATCTTAAATAAACTATGTAGAAATCGTAATTCTGTAATAATTCACTCAAATTTGCTCCAATTCCTTTTAAATATGGACTGTAGATTTTTTAATATGGTTTTAAAAAACCCTTTAAAAATATTTAAAAGATTCCCTAAAATCTTAAAGTTATGCTCTTCCAAAAATTGCCTCCAATATTGAGAAAAAACCTTGCCTCTACGGTGCCAAGATCAAGCTCTGATACCACTTATAATGAAATAACTTGCACAATGGAAGAAGATGATATGAAATATTCTGTAAATACTTGATAATAACTAAGAATAATAGGCCACTTCAATGGGGAAACCTCCAAATATCTCCAATGAGAACACACTTCACAATATGATGATGAAATAAGACTCACATCCTCCTATATATACCTAATTATGCTTAGGATGAATAGACACACACCTATATAAGACCTAGTCCAACCTATATAAATAATAATATAATAATAATAACATGACTTAATTAGGACTTAAGATAGCCACAAGACAACTATTCATAACCCTATGTACACCAATATTAAGGGTGTAGCATACAATACCAATCACATGCATTTCCTTGGATTCCATTGCAAAAAACTTGTCATGTTAATTTGAAATATTTTGGCAAAATTCATTCATGACCTCTAGTGGCGTGACATTATAGTGCTCAATTCATTCATGCCATGTAGTAATGAACAAGCTATCAAGTTATCAACAAATATGTTTTCAAGATATCAACATTAATTTTAGTTCAAATTAGGGATGTTCCAAAATACACTTTAGGTGGCTCTTGAATATTTAAACCAACTTGGGTGCTATTGGAGTAATTTCTAGGTTAATCACCATCTATTGGAGTCATAGGTAAATATGATAACTTTCTACTCTTATGGTCTATGATCCTTAACAATTGAATCATATCCACCTAAAAATTGATTTGGCTTATCACATTACCTATGTCAAAAATAATAAATTGAGAAATGGGATTCATATAGATATGCACTATGATAGCATGCATATTAAAGGTATGTATTAGATCACTTGAGTATATATTTGATTACCCTTTTTCTATACACAAATTACATCCTTGTCCTAATTTGTTTCCCTTTTTGAGCTTAGATCTTTATTTAGCCTGGAACATAATATTTTACTACAGAAACATCAATACTTCTAATAGGGATGTTGACTCTTTTTGTTTTAGGCACATAACTCTTTTGCATTATAGGATTATGACTAGTAGCACTTTTTTTGTTCAATTATCACTACTAATTTTTTCCCTCAGACTTCACATTAATGTTTTTATTTCCTTTTAACAATAGGAAAATAATATTTTGTTTGATTTTAGCACTAGAGTAGGGATGGAGATCATTATTGTACCTCAATATGTAATTGCTCTATACTTATATAATTGTAGCCTTAGTCAAATACTTGATGATGTTCTCTAATGGTTTTTCCCTCTTGTATCCATCCTGCATCAAATGTTGAAGGTGGGAAAAATGATTTGGTGAGATCTCTTATCAATTTGATGTATTAATATAATCATAATTATGGGGCTTCTTAATATAAGAACAAGACTATAACTATATTGATCAAACATATAAAAAGACTCATAGGAATAGACCACATTAATCATGTTGCTCACTCTCATATTCTTCCTTGTGCTATTCATCTTAATTTACACGTCATCCTTCTTTAATATTGTAACACTTGTTGAACACTTAGTAGCATCATTTAGAAAAATAACATGAATCATAGTTAGGAAGATCCCCTTAAATATTTACTTCATCTTCTCCTATTTGGTCTATCTAGCTTCCTTCTCATATGACCTTTGATCAAGATGTCTTTTAGTTGCATGTTTTCCTCTTTGATGTCGCTTATTTGGATTTTCTATGTTGCATGGCCTATTAGCTAGGCCTTACCTCTCATGACTTTGTTAAGAAATAGTATGAGGTGGAAAATGCTTTTCACTTAGTCCACTCTATTAGATAAATCTTATAGTGCTGACATGAGTTTCCCAAGATTTTCATCTATGGTAGGTTCTTTTTGGGATGGGTTTTTTAAACATTACATTTTCCCTCTTAATGTGTTAGCCAAACAAACTTATATGATATTCAAGATTAATTTCTAGAGACTAAGAGTTCCTTAAGGATTGAGGATCATTATCTTTTATAATGAATCCTACCTTTGAGACACAAGTAGCACAATGCCAAACTAAGCGCATGAATTCATTTGGCCTAAGATAAGGAGGAACATTTAGTTAATCTTTTTCTAATAGGATTAAGTTCATGAATGGAAAATCTGTAATCAATCTAATGTCCACATTGATTAAACATTATGATTAATACATTAAAAAGTTTCATTAAAATGTTTTCATCACCAATCTTCTAATTATCAATTATATTTATGAATTACCTCAAGTGTTGTTTGATATTGACTACATTATTTAATTGAAACATTAGAATTTTCCCTCTAATCTCATTTGGCATTAGCTTTGGATTGATTGAGATTCAATAAAGTACAACTAGATCTATATTTTTAAGTCCCAAGCATGGCCTCATTTATTTTAGGTGGATTTATTCTATTGTTATGAGGATGAAGAGGATTAAAGGTAGGATTAGGTTGATGAAAAACATGTTATTGTACATTAAAAGATTGATATTGGGTCATTCAAATTGTGATTGATCTACATGATTATGGTTTTATCAAATATTTATCATTAACATTTTGAATATGTTGTTCTTGGTTATCTATATTGGACCACATAGGCTATTGATCCAAATTAGGTTTACCATAAAAATATATGGCCCATTCTCTAATTCCTCATGTGAAAAGGCATGAGATATAGGACGATAACTAATAACATGTGTTATTTAATGAGGATAGCATAATCATATTTTAAAGTTGATCAAGAATATTCTAGTTTGTATATCTATTCCTTCAAGCTATTAAGTTTCAAAATTTGGGAGGAAATTGTTGTGTTCTTCTATTAGTTTTACTAGTCCTATTAGATAAATCCTTAGAAGTGTACTCTTCTCCAAGATCTACTAATTGTTTGCAAACAAAACTTCCTTTATCATGTTCTAGAACGTAGGAAGTTGTTGACAAGCTAGTTTCCTTATCTTTTTCCAAGTAGTTTGTTATCTTTTTATACAAGTAGTAAGATCATCTATGTCATCAGCAATTGAAATGGATATTCTCTTTTTCATCTACAACCTTGAAAAGTCTCTTTTAGCTAGATTTGGCGATGCAAAGTCACTACTCTTTAAACAAGAATAGGATTTGAGTTGACTCTTCGACAAAAACCTTTAAAGTTCTTTGAAAGTTACTAGTGCTTCAAGAAATTAGAATGAATGTTCAACAGGTCATTGACAATAACACTATTTTTTTACATGCAATATGATTCTCCAATATTCAAAGAGGATAGATAAAAAATAAGACCTTTAGAATGAAAGTTAATAATGGTCCTAAGCACAACTCATTCATCCTAGTTGTGATTTACTAAACTTAAGAATGAAAATATTAAAATTGCACACTAGAATGTTGTATAAAAGTACAAACCCTAATTTGATATAGAATTGAGGTTAAGAAGCATTGTAGAAACATCTTATGACATTAGGATCTAGTGTTGCATTAGCATGACATCAACATTTACATGATCTAGGACACTTGGTGTGTACATATACTTGTTCAAACTATTAAATTGGCTTAATAGGTTTGATTGAGGATAACATAGTTATACAATGACAACAATATGCATATATATCACAAAGTTTTCAAGTTTAGGTTCTTATGCCTAAAGCAAGATATGATCTATAGATTACAAAGATCTAGATGGAATTTCTAGGCAAGGTCCATTCTATAGGCTTGGGGATCTTTTTTGTAATGTTCAAACAATCAATTTTGAAGAACAATCAGTTTTGATAGTCTTATAGACATCGTCTAACAATTTTCTAAGCACTAAATACAACAATGAATCACCCTTTTCTTTGTCATAGATTATTTTTCCAATCTCAAAACCATTCCCTAACAAAATTCAAAACATAAAATACAATGACAAATCACATAATACTATTTTTTCAAAATGATTTCATATCAAACATTAGAGCTAAATATATTTAATTTATTAATAATTTCAGTAATTAATTATCACACATTCTTGTGGGAATTGCAATCTCACCCCTAATATTTAATAGTATTCATCATTATTGGTCATTGTATTTAATTTAATTTAATTTAAGTATTTATGTAGATGGTTGTTTATTTATTTACAATTCTATGATGCCATTACTAAGAGGTTCTAGTTATATGCTCAAGCGACAACGGAATAATACCCAAACCTTGGTGTTGTACTCGAGGAAAGATTGTGGCCTTATGAAATAGTACAATCTGGCAGTTATAATCGATGAAAGATTATGCCCTTATTAAATATTCTGCTCGGATATCTCGAAGGTAATTGTCTTGTTAGCGAAAATTTCTGTCTAGAAATAAAATGGTGCGACAAACACGATGGATCGCTCCACTTATTTAAGGCCACGGTAGGCATACAAAATCTGAGGCCACCCATTTGGTGTTTCTGTGAAAAAAGATAAGGAAAAAAAATTGCAAGCAAAATGATGTTTGTGTGGAAATGTTTAGTTGCAGTAATTGTGATAATAATATTTGGTCTGGGAATGATCGATTCAGCACAAGCACAATTTTGCGACGTTTATTAGTTGTGCAGAAGTGACATAGAATGCCGTGGCTACAAGTGTTGCAACATTGGCTCTTGTGGCGATGGCCTTGGCTTTTGTGGCGCACACTGCTGAGTGGAAAGCATAATCTGATCCTAGATAATATAATATAATAAGAAGACGTCTTGAAGTCTCGAAGCTCTGGTATATGAGCACCTATTATGTGTCGTTTTTTTAATATATTTTTGTTCCTGTGTCTTAATTTGTGATGGGCTGGCTTTTGGACAAACTGCTGCGTATCTAGAAAGCGCAATATATCCATGGAAAAAAGTAATATAAATAAATAAGAAGACATCTGAAAGTCTCAATCTTCTTCTATGAAAACTTATTATGTGTCCCTACTCTTATATATTAGTTTCTGTGTTTTAATTTGTTGCTGGGAATGTTTTTCTCTTAATCTGAGCGCTTAATTGACAGATGCTGTGGACTTGTATAATAGTAGAATGGGGATAGATAACTTGGTAAGTGGGTTTAACGTCTTTTAAGTTAAAATACTAATATGGATTAAGCATATTTAAGAATGGACTTCCTCGATATCAAACCCTTCTATATGTGTTGCTATGCTAACCCTTGTGGTAATGGTGATGGCTTTTACACGTGTAATTGAGCATCTAAAAAGGACATTCTCATTTTCTCTAATGGATAGTATGAATAAGGAGATATGTTGAAGTTTTAATATTTTAACCTATGAAAACTTATTATATGTAAATGTTCCTACTATCAAGCAAAAGAAACATCTCCTATGCTTAACACATGTTAATCAAATGGAATAAGGTTACAAGGTTGCATTAATGAACCTAGATTAAGAAATGATAGCTACATAAGTGGTACATGAATATTTAAATGCTAAGTTATTTAATTATATGTGATACATAAGGTGTACCTAGCTCTAGACTTGAACATGGATGGCCTTGCTATAATTTTAGGATATGGTTATCTCATAAGTAGAATTTATTGCTCTCTACCTATGTGTCTCCTCAATTTTTGTGCAAGATTTATTTCTTTTAGGTTGAGCCCATGGCTCTACGACAATTCCATAGGAGTGAATCCACTGTATGGTTCATAGACTTGATCTTGTAACATCTATGCTAGTGCTATGTAGCTCATCAAATTCATTGTTGTCTATTAAAGTTTAGGATCAACTAAGCAAATGCTGACATCAAATCCACAGTGTTTGATAATGAACATAAGGGTTGTACATATAGTGGAGTCATTAGGTCAAATCATAAGTTGATCCCAATACATAGGGAGTGGTGGTGATATATTTTCACCAATTGGTTGTGGAGTGCCAACATGTATCTTGGATGAGTTTTACCAACACTCCAAGTCATCACATAGCCTACCTATGGTGGCTTAAAGCCATGTGCAAAATATAATATATAATTACTTAGGCTAAGTAATTATATAATGTTTTAGACTAACACCCCCTTAAGTATAGCTTAGGTGGGCACAATAAAGACAAGTCCTAGCCACTAGGCCTGATGAGGTACCCATGTACAAAGTAATCTTTCATGATGTGAAGAAAGGTAGAAAACCCTGTGGGAAAAAAGTACCCTCCAAATGGGAGAAAAAATGCATGAAAGTTATACAAGTGAAGAAGTACCACTTCTTTCACTAAGTACATCAAATGTTTCCCACCATAGGAGAGAAAATGATAGAAGGTCTACGAGATCCCACCATAAGATATGTCTTGCTGCAATGAGGCTAGATGATCAACAAAGGATACATATGAAGATCCAAGAATGTTGAACAATGTTCCTCCTCTTGGGAAGAAATTAAACCAACTGAAGATGTAGAATAATTCCCCATTTCGAATAGAAATATATAGGAAGATGTGTCTATGTTCCTAGATCATGTTGAAGCTAATCCAAGGATGTTGATGATGCCCATTTTGATGTCTTGGAAGACTGCTTAGGTGTCCCCATGTCAATGCTAAAGCAATGCCATAATCATATTAGGTACATACCTAATAGATGAAGATGATGATAGTCTAGACCCATGTGTAGATGGATGCAGAGAATGTATTTTAAGAGGATAATGGTGATGCAACTTCATCAAAATTGTCATCGAAGAGAAGACATATGTCCTAAATGGTGTCATCTAGATTCAAATTGAGGGAATCTACAAACAAATAAGGAATGTTTGGTAGAAATTTGTCCCAATGAGGTGAATCATGAAGATGAATGTGATCCTATTGCAAAGAATCACTAGAATCTCTCAAAGAAGTGACTATAGAATCTGATGAAGTAACAGATGGTGAAGGAGTGTCATCAATTATAGATGTGTCCACACAAGATGGGGAACTAGAAGGAGAAAACAAAGTCTTTGTATCATCCTCATGTACTTGGTTATCCAAGGAAGCATCACTATCTGATGAAGGCTCAAGGTCTCGATACAATTACTAGATTATTTTCAAAGAAGTGAAAGGGCACTCAGTGTGCTCTATCTAATGTAGAATATCCTTGGTAGAAGTAAAACATATTAGTCCATAGACCTTGTCAATGCTTCAAACCATGCACTTTTTCTTTTTATTGTCACTCGGCTTAGAAACACGTGCAAGGATATAGGGTATAAGATCATGCATGATGCAGTCTCTTCTTATCCCATTTTTCCAAGATAGATAGTTCTTAGTAGTTAGCCTAACAAAAAAATAATGGAAATCCATAATTTCAAATATGAATGGAAAGAAGTGTGGAAATGTACTTGACATGACACAGTGGAGGTGTTCTTGACACAACACAGTACACTAATTCACCCTTCAATATTTTATGCCCTTTTAGATTTGTGGCACTTTATAAGTTGAGTGTGTGCACCCCAAATCGCTTCATTACACCCCCTTAAATAAAATTTTGGAAGGAAGCGCAGAAGTGTTTTGGTCACAACTCGAAGGAAGTTCTCTTGACATGACACTATACACCCCCCTGATTCAATATTAGGTGACCCCAAGATTTTTATGATATCCAGACCCCCCCTGAATTTGACACTTTATCATGCAGTGCTATAGGTCTATGGAGGTTGATTAAAATCAAGCCCTAATACTTAGCCTTTTTTACAAACTACAATTTTGGAACTTTAAAAGTTGCCTTTTACAAGATTTTTCTTGATTTAGCACTAACAAATTTTAAAATAACCTCTATATACTCCCCCATAAATTTGACACTTTCTAGTGCATAGGGAAGTCTAAGTAGGTCAAAAAAAGGCACTTTATGATAGTGTGTGATTGATCCCTAATACTTGACTCCAAAAATAATTATTTTTTTAATTTTGGCACTCAAATTGAGTTGCCAATACGGGTGCTGCCACAATAATGGGTTATACTTTCTGGGACATCCTAATTTTTGTTAAGATCACATAGTTTTAGAAAATATAATGATTTAAACCTTGAAAGGTTCCATTTAAAGGATTTTAATTGAAGAGGGTTTGATCAAACCCCCTTAGATTCAAACCCCCTTGGATAGAACTCTACTAGTTTTAAACCATACCTATAATGGAGATTCCTCTACACCTATCAAAATGTTGATAAAAACCCACATTTGATTTACCTTTTGGGGGATCAAATAAATTCATTTAAAATTTATGTTTTGTTAGTATGTAGTTCTTATTATAAGCTTCCCAAATAGTATAATTTTAAATATATTTAATTTGATTACTATATTGATTTTTTATTTCTTCTGAATGTAGGTTTTACACCAAATATATATGCCCTAGGTATTGATGTCCTTGTTTCAACAAAAAAAGAAAAATTAAATTTTGATAGATACAAAAAAAGTTATGTTTTACGGAATATGCCTATGTCTAAATTATAATTGGTTTAACTTCAAAACTTAATTAAAAAGGAAATATTCAAGAAAACATTATGAAACCAAATCCATGCCGTATATATTGGTGTTACCAATCTAAATTCAAAAGAATCAGAATTTTATCCTTTGTAGAAAAAAAATTATGTGCTACGGAATACACATCACTTTAATAAATATATTTTTTCTATTAAAAACTAGTTATCAAAGGAGATGCAAAAAAATTTACAATTTAACTCCAAATTTTTTTAAAAAAATAAATTTAGAATCTACAAAAAAAAATCTCACAAATCACTAGTTTGCATCATCTTCAAATTCCTAACAATTTAGAGGCTATAGGTGTCAGAAAGTGAATATTTAGTTCAAAATGTTAATTTCAATGTCATGTTTGGCCAAAAAGTGTAACCCATTATTGTGGGATGACCCATACAAGAATTATAATTTTGCGTGTAATTAGCATTAAGAAAATAAATGCCTAGCAAAACTAAATTTGGGGGAAAAAAATTGATGCCTTTACAAATTTTTGAACCTAAATGACTTTGGCCAAAAATGAAAAAGCAAAGAATTTGGGAAGGGATCAAATTAGTGCAAATCAAGAATTAGGGATTCTTCTAATAAAAAGCAACTCTACCTAGAGAAATCAAGCCCTCACCATGGTTTTCATGCCTTTTGTGATTTGTTGGATAGTCTCTGCACCTCAAGTTGATTTAGGGCTAGCTTTTAAGATTTTGGGGCACCTCACAAATCACTTTGATCCAGGGTTTGGATTCTAGCACCTCACACTCCCAGTCATGCCCTTCTGCAACCAAAAAAATGTCTTTTCTGAGTCAAGAACACCCTCTAGATGCCTAGCCACCATGTGTGGCTAGAGTTTGATGTTTCTTTGGATACCTCCAGAGAGTGCATGGTGTGTGGGCACCATCCAAATGGTGTAGACTGCCTCCAAAGAGTGCAGGGGATGGTTTGGCAAGGTGTGTGGGTGCAGAGCAGGGAGGATGTTCCTGTTTGGAGGTGTTTCAATGTTGCAGATGGTAGTAGGAAAAGGAATTCATGCCTCCTCCTTTCCCCAAAATTGCAAACACACTGGATGTGTACCAGTTGGTACGAACAAAACAGAGGCCACCAAACAAGGCCGATGTTTTGGTTGTGTATCCTCTAGTTTATTTTTTGGGTAGATGATAGTTGTGGGATTTGGTTGTGTGATTTATTCATATTGTGAGCCAAGCTTATGTGAGATCTAATGTGTGTGTAGATAATGTCTTCTAGAATGAGGCCTGGAGTGGCCTTGTGAAAGGCTATGAGATTTTCTTTTACAAAGAGGAGAGAAAAATTCAAATGGAAAGGGGTCTTTGATTCGTTGAGAGAAATCTAATCAAGATTGGATGTAATGGAGGTTGTGCAAAATAGAGTTGCCATAAATATGAGTAGTTGTGAAAAAGAATGTTGTTAAGATGATATATTTTAAAAATACAAGATGGGAGAAGTTGAATCCCATAATTTTTCTAATGTTATTTTGTTTGTAGGAAAAGAACAGGAGAAAGAATACATGCAAGAGGATGAGGAAGAAGAAAAGATTGAGAATGCAATAGTAGCATGTCTTTTTGAAGGCATGGAGGAAGATGAGAATAAGGTTGTAGCAATTGTGTGTCCTTTAGAGGACATGAAGGTGTTGAGAAATGTGGTGCAACAGAGCACGACGAGGCTTTTTGTTACGCAATCTGAAGAGAAGGATGAGAAAGTAGGAGGTATGGTTGTAGCTATTAAATTTGAAGTGTATGCACATGTGAAAAAGTGTGAAAAAGAGAAAGAGATTAGTGAAGAAATAGTTTGTCCTTTCAAGGACATATTGGCAAATACAAAAGAGTGTGAGGAAGAGATGGCAAGTGTAGAAGAGAAGATGGAAATATTTAAGTTCCTTACAGTTGATCATATCAACTTATACGAAAATTACATGGAGTGGGAACAATTATTTTGGTGGAGGAGGTTGAGCTATGGTGGATGTAGGTCCATGAAAGAAAACAAGATTAAAGAACAAATTTGACAGAGGAAAACAAGCAAGCTTCTACATAGATTTTATAAAAAGATAAAAAAGAATTTTTATAGTACATATGACATGATTGGAGTATGATGTAGATATTTTACTATTTGGAAGGGTGGTTCAACCACTCAACTCCATTTTGTGATCTATGCTCACAAATTTCTTACCCAGTGTGTTTGATGGTGGAGCATCTGGGTTCACAAGCAATCTTTCATCAACCAAAAACAAATCTTGTATCTTTTACCCTTTTGTTAATCTCATAGGTTTCTAATCAACATCATACCAAAGTATCTAACCATCATCAACCAATGACACTTCATATTTGCACCAACTTTGGGGAAAATAAAAGAAATATTTTAATTCTCCAATACTCCAAGGAAAAGACAAGGCAAGTTGCATATGATTAAAATCGTAGGTGCCTACATAGACAAGGATTGGACAATGAAGAGTTTCATGTGCCAATTCATGAAGGAAAGTAACAAAAGAATCCCAAGAGTCACCTTTCTCTAATTCAGATGCCATAGAGAAAGAGGACAAATACTGAGAGTCTTTAGTGCCCAAATGAGGAAGAGAAAACTTGGTAAAAGAGATATTATAAATAGATTGATGTTTAGCTCCAAAGAGGCATTGGAAAACATAATAAGAATCCAAATATTTTTTTAATTTTGTAGGTCATCAAGAAGATGTCCATAGGTGATGTTGAATATAATTCTCCAAGGGAAATCATACATTCAAGTCGACCAAAGGGATACATTAGGCATAGTGAGATGGAGAATCTTTGAGAATTGTGTTTTTTCCCTAGATCAAAAGAGAATTTTAGAAGAAGTATTGGAGGCTAGATCTATATTCTTATCTCCTCAGGAGGATGAAATTGTTTGGACTATAGATAATTCAGGAAATTACTTAGCTAAATAGAGGTACAAATGCATAACACAGTCACCAAAAGTGGATTGGCCCGATAACCTCTATTGGAAGAATGCTATCCTTCCTAAAATAGGATATTTTACATGGTTGGCTCTTCATAGGAGAACTCTTATGGGAAATAGGATAAAATAACTTAACATATGCTCTAATTTCAAATGTGTCCTATGTGGTGAACAAGAAGAAGACATCGACCACCTGTTACTTCATTCCTCGTTCAATGAGAAATGTTGGTATTGGCTTCTAAATCATCTTAGTTGGCCTTCACCCCTTCCAAAAATGATCCTAGAGTTGCTCAAGGGTTGGCCTGCCCTATATACAAACTTGACTTTTGCGTATCTGTGGAAAGTAATCCCTTCTTTGGTTTTGTGGCATATTTAGAGGGAAAGAAACTACCACATCTTCAAACAAACCAAAGCTTCCATGAAGAAGGTGATTGAAAAGATTGAAAAATCCATACCAAAAGTAACACTAGCAAACGTTAAGAAGATTGGGAGCAAGGACAAAAAATTTATGAATTGGGATTCTATAGTGATGACAATTGGAATCTTCTAAACATCACTCTAAGGAAAGGGATGAATCCCACCAATGCAATAAAGAGAGATAGAAGTACAGTGTGATGGACACCTCTAGCCCCCATATGATTAAGATGTAGCTTGGAAAGGGAATCATGGGATATCAGTTAGTGGTTGTGTGCTCAAAGATTATCAGGGAAAGATGATCCTAGCTAATGCCTCTAAAATTCTAGAAGGAATGAATAGTGAAGGAGAAGCTTGGGCACTTCTACATGGCTTACAACTAGAAGTTGATAATAGATGTAAAAATATGTGGTTACAAGAGGACTCCTTAAAGACTATCAATACAATTAAGGATAGAAATATAGATAACTAGAAATTAAATTATATAATTCAACAGGTTATTCATTGGCTAGATAAGATAGACTTCTATCAGTTTTCACATTGCTATGGAGAAGGTAATATGACAGTGGATATGCTTACAAATAGGTCCATTGACCAATCAACTAAGGAAGAATTATTCTATCCACATTAGAGCTCATTGTCACCTTAGTTGCACATGTGACTACATGAGGACTCCAAACTCATAGATTAAAGTGTGTCAAAATGTCAAATCACACCCCCATGTCCTCCAACTGAAGAAGAGAATAATCAAAGATTTCATCATAGAGGGAGGAATTTTTGTGCTTCTTGAGATAGATTAACATCCCTACAAAGTCCAGACCAACAAAAAGTATAGTCACTACTTCTCCATTGTATTTAGACAAGTTGAATCAATTCATCCTCCTTCAACCTGCGCATAAGTGATCTCCTACTTAAGCAGAAAGGACTTTTCAATGACCTCTAGCCTAGTTAGCATTAAATTTTGATTGATTAGGTACACTCAGGGATATGAAGTATCTATCCAAGCCACCTCTCTCTATTGATACATCATCTTTATTTATGGATTTAGTCATGGAAAAATGTTTTTATTCAGAACTATTTATGGTAAGTGAGATATTGTCTATAACATTGACATTCAAGGTCACCTCAAAGATCTAATTACAACCTCTTGATGGGCACCTACAGATAGCATTCATATCCTTATACTTGATGGGTCATTCGAATCTCCTCCATGAATGAAGACATCTAGATGGTTTTCGATATTAAACAATTAGGGTTCTAGTCTTTTTAAACTTCAGAAGTTTAGTAATCTTTTATATTTAGTTAATATGCGAAGTTGGCAAGATGATTAATTTTTTTTGTAATACTTTCTAAAGACTTTGTTTCAAACATCAATTTATGTATATTTTTTGCAATTAATAGTATGGGTGAATCTATCACCTTTTTCTATTAAAAAAAATCTCCAAGGGAAGTACATCCATTTTCATGAGGAAAAGAAACTGAATGTCTATGGTGACTTGTTAGATGAAAAAAATCTGAATTTGTAAGCTTTTGGAGGTGGATTGTTGGAAAGTGTGTTAGACATATTTCATAGTTGTATTTGTAGAGGTTATTAATGTGTGTTACTACCTTGATTCGCTGCAAAAAACATTTGGGTTGTAAGTGTTTTTTTCTTTTTCTATTTTTAGAAAATTATCAAGTTATATTGTTACTTCATGGCTGAAATCAATGCTAGAACACTCACAAATTATATTCATGTAAGGGCTACAATTGTAAGAGATTAATCTATATTTATTTTTCTGAAACTAAAGAAATCAAAGGGACAAACAACAATTGTTAAGGGCTAGAATTTATCAAAGTTAATTTTCATCTAAAAGAAGTAGAATATTCTTGACTAACAATAATCTTAAGATGAAATTTTAAATTATGTTGGCACATACAATTTGTTACAATCCTTGAAGTTCTAAGCACATGTTATAAGTATTTGAAGGCATGAATAATTTTTTTTTTACAATGTATATAAGTAAACTTTATTGGACTACATGATTGCATAATCCTTTTGTTATGGAGTAAAAAGTGGACACATGCCTTTTTACCTCCTTGTTTAGCTCTTAGGTCCCCACGATACATTATACATCCTAAATATTCATCTCAATACAAAATCCCCTAAAACTAATACAAATTAGGAACAAGGGGCCCATACTTTACCTTACCCTGAATCAAAAAGGTACCTTGGTATTTGGGCACCCACACCCAAGTCCTCCCTAATTGGTTGGAGAAAATTTAAATGCATGTCGGCATAAGACCTTTAAAAAGGTCTCTCCTTGTCAGCTCTTTTGGTTAATTTGTTGAATGTTAGTGGGAAAGCATATATAACTGTGTTTTTGAATTTATTTGTAACCTAGATGGAGACAACTAACTTGAAGCATTAGACTAAAGAGTATTCAAAGCATTCATTATGTTTCTAGAGTAGATTTGTATTGTCATTGTGTGTGTTGTTGCAAGTTTTAAGTTATCATCTATCTCTCCTTATGAGTCAAGGAACATTCATCCTCCTAAGGGTTTCATCACATAAGTGATATCATTTTTGTTCATCATCATTTGATTCATCTCATTGATTTGTTTTTTAGCCTCTTCCCTACAAGGGTACGGTCTCTCTATCAGACAACAGTGTTGGGACTTTAGCTTGAATGCTATCTCAGGATTTGACTAAGGCAAGTTCCTAGATACCATAACCACCAAACCCCTTTTCTTCTTGTGTGAAAGTTACAGGTATGAGATTTGGAAAAGTGAAGACACAGGAAGACTGAGTAAGGAAAAAGGTTTAGGATCTGACTACATTTTTAGAATATTCCTTTGTGAACAACTTGGGCACTTTTTAAATAGTCCTTTTTCCTTAGCTAACATCAGATCTAGAATTAGGGACAATCTCTAAATCATTTCTCCACTTTATAGTTTCAAGAAATTCCACCTTTTAGGACTTGGGAACTTTTGAAATAGTCCTCTGACATTCTAGCTTCTAGGACATAGGTTCTAATCTCTTCCTAATCATTCTTTTGAAGTTAGTATCTGATTATCTATGGTACATCTCTTGTTATAATCAGATCTTTGCAAATCTAGAGTTTAGTGCATTGATTGACCTAGGGTTTGATAAAAGGCCTAATTAAATCAGATCTTTCCATAGCACTCTTGAGTACAAGATCTATAGCTGAGTCCACCTCCATTCGGTAGTGATTTGGCTTAGTTTTGTCCTTGAATGTTATTGTGGAAGAGCGTTTCATCTACTGTGTATGCTAGCTTTCATCATTCTTCTTTTTCACACATAATATTTTGGTGAACCCATAGATCTTACACTTTGGCATCCTTCTTGCATCATATCTAAGCTATTTTCTTCCCTAGATCTCATTGGATTCAATTCATTCATCATTTTTAATAGTTTCATAGCTTAATTTTATCATTAGGGTTTCAAAAATCTTTGCATTTTTAGTAAATCTTCAAACTAGGGTTTCAAGATTGGCGTGTTGTGGTAAATCTTGTTACATTGTTGGATTGATTAGAGGATTTTAGGATTCTTTACCTTATCATCCTCTCTGTTTTAAGATATCTTTTGCATATTTGCATTAGAAAAAGTGAAAAAATAAAGCATTTTAGGCTTGTAAAAGGCATAGTTTTGCATTGCTTTCATTCCATGTGATAGAAATATTTAAATTTCTAATTCTTACATCAGATCTGATCCATATTATAGTATACAATCATTTCATAGTGTTGTACCTTGCATTTGAAGATCTCATTTGCTATGGTTTTGTTGAAAAAGTTGCATCTTTCCAAAAACCTAATCAATTCCAAAAGCTATGGTTTGTAGTCAAAATCTCATTTCAGATTTTACTTTTTTCATAAATATTTTCAATTGAGATATAACATTAATTTGTAGCATATTTTCATTGCTCATTTGAAATTTTTTCATCATTTCATATCTTGATTTCAAAATCCATATGTTTCTAATTACACATTGTGTATTTCAACATAAGAATTTTGACATCTCTTTACTATTTCTTCATAAGAAATATTAAAATTGTCTATATTACCTTTTGTTCAGCACTTTTAACATCTTTATTACTCTTTTTTTAGTGACACTAGTGTGTTTTTGATCTTTGAGAAAAACTACAAAAACCTGGTTTCCTCAAACTAGTGTTGTGGTGTACAAAAGTCTCTCATATTGGTTGTATTTGATAAATAAATAGATTTTATTGTACATTGATATTCCAAAATATTTCATTATGGCATTTTTAGACACCCAAAATTGTCCCAAATTTGTCCATGTCTTGCAACGCCTAGTTAAATACATTATCCAAGACATCATGTAGCATTTTGTCCTAAAATCCCACTCTTAATCCCACTAATCCATTAGCCAATTAATTAAATAAATTTTATTTATTTAATTAAAATCCCATATTAATCCCATCCTTATCCCACTTAGCCAATTAATTAAATAAACTCTATTTATTTAATTAATTTCACATTCATAATCCCACTTTCTAATTAATTAAATAAATTTTATTTATTTAAATAATTTTCACATCATATCTCAATCCTATCCTAATCATCTTCCCAATTAATTAAATAAATTTTATTTATTTAATTAATTTCCCTCACATATCCCATCATTTATCCTCACCTTTCATCATATGTCAACATTTGTCCATCTTTTATTTGAAACATGTATGGTAGTACTTTTGTGTACACATTCACATATGTAGTACTTTTTATATACACAATCACACATGTAGTACTTTTTATGTACAGAATCACACATGAGCCCTATTCCCCTCCCTCCACTTTACCTCCATTAATTCCAACTCCTAAGCTCCCTCTATCCACTTTACCTCCACTTCTTCCAACTCATAATATCCCACTATCCACTTTACCTCCACTCCTTCCAACTCCTAATATCCCTCCATCCACTTTGCCTCCATTGTTACCAATGTCTAATTATCCATTTATCCATAAGTACCCTTACAATCCTAATCATGACCAACAAATGCACACATTGTCTAAACATAAAGCTTCCACTCATTTCACCAACCCCGCTTCCACCAAACCCATGGGATTCCTAAATAAAATTTGGATGCCTCAATCTATAGAGCCAAAAATCATACAAATCCAAATGCCTTGGGACATCAATGTCAAAAGTTAAAGCAAAGTACATTTCCAAAGCTATCCAAACCATTACCCAAGCCCAAATCTTCACAAGAAAAGGTCAAAACTAAAATGGTTTGGGTCCCTAAGAACAAATCAAGCAAGTCAAATGAGGGATCCTCATCCACATCTCAAAAATCCTAACTTTTCCATTCCATTCAAAAGTTTCAAATATCCCAAAAATCCCACAAGCAAGGAAAAAATCATGAAAATCCTAAGTCTATGTGGGTCCCCAAATGCTTACATCATCCATGCACTAAGTAAACATCCCCATTGCTTCCTACACCACCTTCCCATCAAAAGATTCAATGTTTATCATGGTGTGTGCAATGATTGGTCATGATTCCCTTCCATTCCATGATTCTTAGAAATACCTCCATCTCCTCAACCTTTATCCACTATCCTACATATCTTCCCCATCACCTCTCTATGGTCCATGATTTTGTATAAACCTTTCATCCATCCTTTTTCATATGTCATACATAATCCACATCATAATCCACTATCCTGCTATACATAATCCACATCCTAATCCACTATCCACCTAATCCATCTCCCTTTCATGAAAACCTTTACCAACATTGACGAGCATAATGACATGGTCCATGTAATGACATTTATCTCTAATGGGACTATCACCTTTCATGGAACTAGACACTCAAGTCCCTCCTATCCATTACCATGGTGAAAACCTCACAAACAGGCGCCATGTGTAATTGTCATGCTATCCCATCAAAACAAAAAAAAAGAAAGAAAGAAAATAGTAAAAAGAAATCCCTTCATCCAACAGTGAAAACCTAGTAAACAGGGGCCTTGGATAAGTACCATGATGAAAACCTGGCAAACAACGTCATGTGTAGGTTAATCTTCCATGTCACTTACACTTGGGGGCACATTGTCTCATCCACACCATCCTATTATGTCCCATCATGCCATATCACATCCTACCATCCTTAGCCATTATGCCACACTATCATCTTCCATCATGCCATATCCTATCCTACCATCCTTATCCATTACAACCATATTCCTATCATATCGAGTCTATCCATCCTCCCTTCTTCCTTTTGATCTTGATAAAGATATGGGTGCAAAGTGTTGAAATATGCTTTAGATATCTTTTGGTATACCTCATCTTTTCCATATAATCCTACCGAACTATCATAAACTTGTTATGTAAAAACCAATCCATCATGTCATCCTTTCGTCATAAGCTTTGTCATGCAAAATTCTAAGTCTACCATGAAGAATGGGGGCATGTTATTCTCATGTGACATAGTCTTTGGAGATCACATCCTTTCTCTCTTACACATACATCTATTCCATTCCACAACTTATCCTTTTTATCCATACATATATCATGACCCTTCCATTCTATGACCCATCCTCTTATCCATCCATGTATCATAAGCCTTCCATCCCATCCACTATCGCCCATCCTTTTATCCATTCATCCCACCCACCTTCTTGCACCTAGACTTGGTTTTTCCCTTGTCATTGGAATTAAGCACAAAGGCTACCCAAAATTGTAAATCCATTGACATTTAAATATTCCCAAAAATCCAAAAAAAATCAAATATTCCCCAAAACAAAAAAATTCAAATATTCCAAAAAAAAATCTAAGCAATAAAATCAATCGAATCACATCAAATTCATCAAACTCAATCATTCAAATCAATCCAATTCCTTCAATCAAATCATCTCATCATCAATCCTTCAAATCACATCAATCTATCCAATCAAATCAATCCAATCCAATCAAAATCAATCACATCATCAAAATCAAATCGATTCAATCGATCAAATTCATCAAACTCAAATCCAGTCAATCCATTTATAGAAATCCATCATCATCAAAATCAAAGAACATCAATCCAACCATCAAACCAAATCAATCCAATCATCACAATTCATCAAATCAATTCCAAATAATAATCCAAATGCAAGTCACATCAATCCATACCAATCAAGATAATCAATCTTGTCAAATTATCCAATCACATCAATGGTCTTGATCCTAATCTTGTTGTAAACTAGATCAATTGATCATCATCATCAATGGGATATATCATTCCCACATCCTTGTGTTGATCTAGGGATATATCATTCCCCACAATGACAACACTGTCTATCTATCATCATCAATCAATCAATCAACCATTGGTTTACAACTTGACTGGGGAAATACCTTGTTTGTTTTTGTATCATTTGTGCTTGCTTGCTTGCTTGTGTGTGTTATCATTTTATCTTGCATTTGAATCAAATTGGTAATTATTCTAGCTAATATTCATATCCTGTGCATGTTGGAATAGCTTTTTGCACTATCTTTGCATCTAAGGTCATATTATACCTTTTGTGCATTAGGACTTCAATGCTCTAAGTTTTCTTCCTCATACGTTAGACAAAGTTGTATTATGCTGGGGCACGAGACACATCATCACCTTGGTCCTTATACCTTGGTGCATAATGTTTAGTGCTAAAACAAACACAATGGTTGCTCACTTTCATTGCATCATAACACATCATTCTTTTCTTCTATACATTCCCTTATCTTTCTTCCTTGACCAATTCCTTTCGTTTCGAGAGCCTACCCGTGTTTCTCCAACCTATCTATCCTCTCGAGGGGGCATCCTCATCCCATCTTTCCATCTTCATCCTATCTTTCCATCATCATTATTTTCCTCCATCCATACCTTAGCTTCTTTGAAATGATGTTACTCAACATAAAGCTCATCGTCTCGAACATCATCTCAAAGAGGGGCAAAATGTAGACACCCAAATTTGTCCATGTCCTACAATACCTAGTCAAAAACATTATTAGAGACATCATGTAGCATTTTGTCCTATCCCACTCCTAATTCCACTTATTCCATTAGCCAATTAATTAAATAAATTCTATTTCTTTAATTAATTTCCCATCATAATCTGATTTATCCTTCCATTATCAATTAATTAAATAAATTATATTTACTTAATTAATTTCCACTTTTCCCTCATCTAAATTAATTAAATAAATTAAATATTTATTTAATTAATGTATTCCACATCATTCCTTTCCAAAAATGGAAAATTCCATATTTGTCTCTATCTCCACATTTGTCTCCATGTAAGGTGGAAGACCATTTGACACTTGTCACATGACTACAACTCCCTTGAAGAGTGGGAATAACTAATCAATCCTAGCTGTCCACATCAATCATTTAGCCTTTTAATCTCAACCATCGATTTGAACTAAGCCTTGCCTATAAATCAACCCTCTCCCAAGCCATTTGAAGGGATCGATTCTTCAAGTATCCTTATGCTGTCGAAATCTCTCCACAATCTTTCATCCATCTCCATCTATCATCATTCATCTATCAATCTCCATCTTAGTGTTATGCTACAGAATTAAGAAATCAACATATCAAATCATTGAATCAACCAAGCCATCATTGCATCTATTCGAGGTATTGAAGGATTTAGATTAGATAATGCATTTCATTGTTTTATCATTTCAATTTATCCAAAATTTTCAATATACAACATCTTCTAATTGTTCCTCTTTGGTATCTTTACATGCATATATCAAATATTTTGAATGTTTTTACAAATTCGTTAATATGTATCCTCATTCTTTGGCTCATATACAATCCATGTATGATAGGGATATGTTTAAATACTCTTCATTTGAAATCCTTTATTATATATCTAATCTTAATAACTTTATAACTCTCATGACTGAATATCCTTTGATATTAAAGGACTTTACTAACTTCATCTCCATGAATTGTCATGAGAAAGATGATGGTGATAATTTTCCTTTTACGTCTACTACAAAACATAATGACTAATGTGATGGTGACCTAGCTAAATGCCTATTTCACCTTATGATTTGGATATCTCTCCAAAAGTTGTTCCCACTTGTGAGGACATTGTGGCATAGGAGGATGAAATCATTGGTACATTACTTAACATCACATTACCCTCTCTTCATTCCAATGCTCTCCCTCCAAAAGATGAAGCATTGATGGATGAAGAAAGGTCTCTCACATTAAACTCTTTTAGGATGGATGTCGAGATTAATCAAAGTAAAAACAATGTGAATTTAATCATCACTAATAGAATTATTCCACCCATTAAGGGGATAGTGGATAAGTGTAATAATGTTCCTAAACTCTTTGTGAATGGGGCATATAATGCACCTCCTTGCTTGAAGCTGGTGGTTACGATTCAAGGTGCTTCAACACCACCTCAACCCCCGAGTTACATTCTTAATTTTGCAAAACAAATTACTAAAGGAAATCAAGCATATCAAAATGTGTCACAACAACCCTATCACAATGTGGTTGCTCACTCATACAATACATGAAATAATAAAGAACAATCAAACATTCCGATCACTTTACCAACTTCTCAACCTATGCTTCCTCAAGCACCTCATTTTACTCATAAAATTGGTCAAGATTATGATTTTGTTGAGCATATTCGTGCTACTCCCACTAAGATCTCTCTTTGGGAACTCATGCAAACATCACCTACATACCACAAAATGCTCTAGGAATCTTTACAAGAGGTGATTGTACCACCCATTGTTAGGCCTAATGATGTAGAAGCTATGTTAGATTGTATGCATGCAGAAAAAATAGATATTTTATTTCAACATGAATTACTATCAATTAAAGTTGAAAACCAATATTAACCTCTTGTAATCTTTATCACACTAAATAAAAAGTTGGTAAAATGAGTTATGATTGACAATGGATCAACTCTTAATGTTTGTGGCAGTGATTTGATACATAAAATCAAGGTTGATACATCTTTAATCAAATTGGATAAACTTCATATTCATGGCTTTGATAATGTTAGTAGACAATCAGTGGGTGCCATAACATTGCCCATAAAGGTTGGACCTTTGACATTATCTACCCTTATCCTTGTCATTCTTGGTAGACCGTGGATTCGTACCATAGGGGTAGTTCCATCTACCCTTCATCGATTAGTAAAGTTTATTTATGAAGGTAGACTTCACACCATTGAAGATGACCTGAAGCCAGAAAGTTATTTACAACTAGAAACACAAAAACAAGTTATCAATCCTAAGATTCCAAATAACTTAAAAGTAATAAATACCTCTTTCCATAGATAATATTGTGGAAGATTTAACATCACCATCAAATGCACTTCTTGGTGATGATTGCGGCTCATTAGATTTTACTCCTTCATTTACAGATGAATATAAACTTAATAACCCTAATTTTGAAGCATCAAAAGGTACCTCAATCTCATCCAAGAAATCATTGGAAACACCTAAGAAACCTAAAGTTTCTTTAGTAGAAAACAAGGATAATACTCTTACTTACACTATAGAATATGAGACTTATGAGGCCCCACCTTCTTCTAAAAATATGGAGTCTGTTTATGGTCATGGATTTCAAATCCTTCACAAAAATTGTGACTATATAGGCAATAGTTGTGGTGTAAACTAACAAGGAATTAGAGTACCCTTACAAGCTACTACAATTAACTACTTGAATGGTATTGGATATCATTCTTCGAAGCCCGCTAAAGCTTATCATCATCTAAACTTAATGTTAACACAATATCAATAAGCCTAAGACTAAGTACGATATATCACACGATAATAGACATGGATTGTCCACCAAGAAATATCCCATTGAATTAGGTAAGTATTTCTACCTCCTCTAGCCACACTCTTGTAGCACCTATTCTCGTTTCTCTCAAGGATGGCCTCATCCTAGATATATATGTTGTTAGTATTGTGTTGTGTTCCCCTGTATTGTGTTAAATGTTGTTTAGGTCTCCTTGGATTACCCTTGACACTATTGTAAGCTCAAGGATACAAGGAGACCACTTCTTTTGTGAAACTTCTTCTATTTGTTTCTCTATTCTTCTATTCTCTTCTCTATTATTGCAATTGTTGTGTGTGGTACTTTGGGGGCATCTTCCTACATTGTAAACCTAAGTCACCTTTGTCTCCTCTCTGATTTTTTGTTTTTTCATTCTTTCGTGGCTCTACTAGTCGACAAATGATGATAACAAATAAATACTGATAACGATTATGTCCCTACAAAAAGAAAACAAAAGTGGACCTAGTCCATATATGAAGATGGGGTTAATATGTTACTGATGTTTGACTAGTAGAATAACTTTGTGTTGTGATGTAATCATGTATCATGTTGTGAAATTCTTGCTACAGACCTTTACAATACTCTAAATCTACTTCTAGGTACTTTTAATTATTTTGTATATCACCTTGTAGCTACATTCAGTTATGAGATACCTGAAGTATAACCTAACGACTATACTCGGTTATGATCCCATAAGTGTATCCTTGGTTTGTTTATGTGGTATGTTACCTTATTTATATGCATGAATATTGTTGATGATTGGAGGTTGATACTAATGTGTGTGATTTTTTGGAACAATTAGTGATTGCAAGTACATGTCACTTTGGGGACATGGGATTTTGTGAAAGCTCTTGTTCCCTTACGTGTTTTCACTTTACCTTAAATGTGATTGATATCGGCAAGTGGGATCGACCACTTTAAGATGGGGGCATATATTGTGGTAAATGCTTGGATATTTTAGATATTGTTGCTAAACCATGTTTGTGTATCCATCATTTTCAATGTAGGGCATCTATGCAATGCATGTGGGGTTTTATACTTTGTGTGCATGCTTCCTTTTGACTGTAAGGCTTCTGCGGATGCATGTGGGGTTGCATTTTGAGATCCCTTCTGTGGAAGGCAAGATTGTGTCTTCTCTTTGTCCTCTGTGGAGGCGGGGTTGGATCTTGAGTTATTCATGTTTAACCATGTCTTTGGAAGTTTTGGTAGCATAGCTCAACTATCAGGTGTGTTTGGTATGTATTAGATGGCAGAGCATAGCAATGAGCTCCTACCCATCATCTGTGTTTGTTGTGTATAAGATGTATAGTGTGTCGGTAACTCACTCTATGATGCTCGTGTATTCCATGTGTCTTCTGCATGTTTTCCCTTGCATGTCTTGTGTGTTTTATATGTGTTTTGCATGTTTTTTGATGGTGCCACATAGCATTGAACTCCCCCCATCACCTAGTTAGGGTCATATATATAATTATTTAATCATGTCTTCTCTTCGTGTATGCTTTGTGTATTACATGTTTGCACTTATTCCTTCTCCATGTATTGCATGCTTCTTTACTATCTTCTTCATGTTTTGCATGATTGTCAGCTATTTTCTTATGTTTGCCTAAGCTTTGGGGGCTAGAAATGGTTCTCCAAACTTAGGTTGTGTCTTTCCTCTAGTGTTTCATGTGTGCTAACCTAACTTTAATGCATGTAATGATCGCAAGATCATACAGACATTAAAGTGGGGGCTAAATGGTATGGAGTAAATTATAGACACATGCATTTTTACCTCCTTGTTTAGCTCCTACATCCACGTGATACATTATACATCCTAAATATTCATCCCAATGCAAAATACACTGAAACCAATGTAAATTGGGAATAAGGGGCCCATACTCTACCTTACGCTGGACCAAAAAGGTGCCTTGGGCATTGGGTGCCCACGTCCAAGTCTTCCCTAATTGGTTAGGGCAAATTTAAATGCATGTCAGCATTTAAAAGGGTCTCTCCTTGTTGGCTCTTTTGGTTAATTAGACGAATGTTAGTGGGAAAACATATTTAATTGTGTTTTTGAATTCATTTGTAACCTAGATGGAGATATCCAACTTAAAGCATAAGAGTAAAGAGCATTCAAAGTATTCATTTTGTTTCTAGAGAAGATTTGTATTGTCATTGTCAATGTTGTTGTAGGTTTTGAATTTATCATCTATCTCTCGTTATGAGTCGAAGAACATTCATCCTCCTAAGGGTTTCATCACATAGGTGATATCATTTGTGTTCATCATCACTTGATTTCTTCTCATTGATTTGTGTTTTATCCTTTGCCCTGCAAGGGTATGCTCTCTCTATCAAGCAATAGTGTTGTGAAGCTTGAATGATATCCTAAGATTTGACTGAGGCAAGCCCCTAAACACCATAACCCCCAAACCCCTTTTCTTCTTGTGTATAGGTTACAAGGGAAATATCCAGAAAAGTGAAGACACAAGAAGACTGAGTACGGAAAAGGGTTTCAGGATCTAACAACATTTCAAGAATATTCCTCTATGGAGGACTTGGGAACTTTTGAAATAGTTCTTCTACATTAGCGAACATTAGATCTGGAATCAGGACAATCTCTACATCATTTCTCTGGTTTACCATTTCAATAAATTCCACCTTTTAAGACTTGGGTGCTTTTGAAATAGTCCTCTGACATTCTAGCTTCTAGGACACATGTTCCAATTTCTTCCTAATCATTTTTTTGAAGTTAGTTTTTGGTATTTTTTCTACATCTCTTAATCATATCTTCGCAAATCTATGGTTTAGTGCATTGATCAACCTAGGGTTTGATAAAAGGCCTAATTAAATCAGATCTTTCCATACCACTCATGATTACAAGATCTATAGATAAGTCAACCTCCATTAAGTAGTGATTTGGCTTGGTTTTGTCCTTGAATGTTATTATGGAAGAGGGTTTGATCTAGTATGTATGCTATCTTTCATCATTCATATTTTTCACACATGACACCTTCATTGGATTCTCTTGTCATGTCTGCATCACACATACCATGTTTTGAGGCCTCCTAGTGATGTGTTATATGTAGAGTAGACTCTCCTTCATGATTATTATTTCTTTTGGTCACCTTATTCTCATTGATGGGCCTAGTGATGATGTTTCAAACTAATGTAGATGCCTAAACTAAAATCATGTAACCTACTATAGGGATCTAGATAGTTGTATGGCCAAAATTTAATGAAATTAAGACTCTACCTTGTATGGTTATGGTTCCCTATTTTGATTATATGTGACTTATATTATTGCTGTGTGATCTTCCTCCTATCTAAAGTATTGATTTGTTACTCAAGGTTGATATCCTAACTCTTCCAAGTACAATTATCCTTTCAATTGTGTGTTACTCAAGATTACTAACTGTAGAAGTTAACGTATGGGCAAAAATGCATGTCATGACTAATATCCTAAACTCCCATGATGCTAGGTTTAAACTAAATAGTATATATAGCTAGAGATGTATGATATTTTAAAGGTTGGTCTTTTCAGAAAATTTCCTTCATAGAGGGGTGCTAGCATGTTCTAAGGATCTTCAATTAATGAAAAATGATATTTTGTAATGGGAAGATTTTGTTTGTGTAAGTTGTAGTATTCTTTAATGTATGCATGATTCTTTATGTTGATAAGTGTCTCAATGTTCATCTATAAGTCATTAAGAGGTCTAATGCTATTAGTCTTATTGGATCACATTTTCTAATTTTTGTGCTTTGAAGGTTGTTTAGATTGGTAGGGTTGTAAATTGCCATGTGTACTTTGAAGGTTGTTTAGATTAGTAGGGTTGTAAATTGTTTTGTGTGCTTCTTCTAACAATCCTTCCCTTGACACATGTGAGTTCTTTCAAATACAAAATGAATGTATAAGTATTCTTCTATATGAAAATTTTCTCATCCTATTGACTTTTACATGTGTGCACATTGTTGTTTATGATAGCTTTATGCATATTTTATTTCACTTGCAACTTTGACTCTATTTCCTCCAATGTATTAGGTAATCATTTGGTTGGTGAAATGTCAACACATTTTGTGCTAATGATCTCTTGTTCTCACTAGCTTAGGAGTATTATGGGTTTTTTTTGTCATTGTATGATCCATTAATACAACCTATACCATATCTCATGCATTTTGAAAATTGATAAAATTATTAGATTCTTGATCATATTAGTGTGTTTTCATCTTGCATATGTGTATGAAAGTTAACGACATTTGATCTTAGGGATATATAATATTATAACCTTATGGTGTATAGCAAAAGTAATTCTTTATCTAGTTATTGGAGGTTTTGTACATTTGTATGTAGCTAACACTAACATGAATCTAGTGACAAAATTGAGGGTACATAGCAGGTTGGGTATGCCTGCTTGAGGGCCTTGTGTTGAATAATTTATTCCTATTTAATTGTCTTATGGTAAAGAAGACCTTAGGGACAACCCCTTGGTGTAGTAGAGCCTAAATAAAGAGAGATTATCTACTCTCATAATTTATTCCAAATGCTACCAAAATCTTATCATAGGTCTAACCCATCACCTTATGATGACATTCAATAGACTTTGATTTTGGTGTTATCTTCAACATTTGTGGAGATATATGTGTTATGTATGAAAAAGGGGGAAATGAGATTGATAGATAGCTTAACTAGATCCTTTTTTCACTACACACATTCAAGGACAGTTAACTGAGTTGAATCACAACTTCTTTAAGAGGATTCACCTACAGGTTGGTTATCACTTGTAATGATAGGGAAATTTGGAAATTGATGATTAATGTGTTGATTTTAGCCTAGTTATGCTCAAAAACATAATTATGCAAAATCGTAAAGAAACAGAGGAATTCTAACAAATTCTCACACACAAATATGCTAAATGAAGATTAGATACACACTAGATTTCAAAGTTCATAATCCTGAAATGTTAAGGGAAAAGGGACTCATTCCCAAACCTAATGCAATATTTTCTTTGGAGGTTTCCAGACTCCTTCTGCCACTAATTATCCTTATTTCAAAGATTTCAATCTCTGCAAACATGAAGGGCAAATGGACTATTGCCCAAGCCCCAACAATGCTCTTTTCTACTTCTTTCTGCTAGATCCAGGATCCTTATCCTCTGCCACACTCCTCTTCAACTCTACTCTACAAAACTCAATGCATGTCACCTACAATCACAAGGATAGGGGTTGGGGGTTGTGGTGTTTAGGAGCTTGCCTCAGTTAATCCTTGGAATTGCGTTCAAGCATTCCAACACCATTGTTTGATAAAGAGTGTGTACCCTTGTAGGATAGAGGCAATAACAAATTGATAAATGATTGATTCAAACACAAATAGATATCACCTTAGAGGTGTAGCTCTCACATAGATTTAGATCCTTCACAAGATGAGAAGATTAAGCCAAATCTCCAATAACCAACACAACAATAAATATTCTACTCTACAACACAAAAAATGCCTTGAATTCTCTAAGATCATAAGTTCACCAAAGTATCATAATCATCTTCTAGTCTACAAATGAAACCCTAAATGTACTTATATATGCATTCCCACTACAAATTTTGTAATTCAAACCTAATATGTCAACAAGGGACACCTTTAATAGTCACTTTACCGACACTAAAATTTGGTACCTCACCAAAATAGGGTAGGACAAGGGCATGAGCATCCAAGCCCTATGACCTATTTTGGGATAGGGTTAAGCTCCACAATGTCCTCCAAGCCCCATTTGACATGGGCTTTAGGTCATCTTGTCTTAGGAGTTAATTCTAAAATGCATGATGAAAAACAAAGGACCTAGGATCTAAACTCAGGGGGTGAAAGTCTTAGGGGGACATTTTACGACATAACATTTAGCCCCCACATTAATGTATGTATGATCTTACAAAAAATACATGCATTAAAGTATGGTTAGAAACACATAAAACACACAAAGATTGAGAGACTATTTCTAGTCCCTAGCCTTAGGTAAGCATCAGAAGACACATCATAGACACGCAAAACACAATAAAGATAGTAGAAAGCACACAAGATGTAAAGAATATAGTAATAGGCCTGAAAGGCACAAAGAAGACACAAGAAAAGTCACAGAGAATACACTTAATATTTTCTTTTTCAATTTCATATATATAAATGCAGATACATGGAAAGTAAAAATGTAACACACAACCCCAAAATTTAGGAGGAGCATTTCGCCACACCCTTGAGACTACATATGGTAGAGAAGACACACCAAACAAATCCCAAAGTGTAGGAGGGGCATTTTGCAATACCCTTGAGACTACATTTGAGAACAAACATGTCATACAAAACCCAAAGCATAGGAGGGGCATTTCACTACACCCTTGATACTATGCTTGGGAGAAAACATGCCATACAAAGCTTGAGTGTAGGAGGTGATTTTTATCACACCATTGAAACTACACATGGGGGAAAACACACAAAAGGCACATGGAAAACACAAGTGTCATATAGCATGCCAAAGACATACCATACGTCTAAAACACCACAAACAAGGTGATAGAAGGGGCTTATTGCCTTGTTCCCACCATCTCAAGAATGCTATAGGCACTTGACAGTTGGGCTTATGCCATAACAACTGCAAAAGACATGCTTAAGGGAGGATAGTCTCAGATCCAACCCCACCTACTCAGAGGACTTTTGAAATAACAGGATGTACACTAGCTCAAGAGGTACACCATCCTTGCCTCCATAGAGGACTTTTGAATAAAAAGGTATGCATGATATCTCACCTCCATAGAGGGCTTTTTGATTGCAATATAGATAAAGATATACACTTGTGTTGGAGATACAACATTTCACCTCCAGAGGGCTTACAAACATGCTTCATTAGTACCAACATCATCACACAACTTACTTTTCATATGCCCCCACGTTAAGGTGGTTGATATCATGTACTGATATCAAGCGCGTTAAGGTAGAGAGAAACTAGACAAGGGAACAAGAGATTTCAAAAAGTCCATGCCCCCAAAGGTGATATGTGCTTCACGATCACCGAATGTTCCCACAAACACACAATTTTCTATCATAAAAAAACAAGAAAGTTTAAAAATCTTTTCCTAAGATAATAACCACATCATATCATAAAAGCAATGCAAACAATCAAGAGCCAAGGCTATACTATAGATTCAGAAGCTAAGTATAACTGTGGGGCTATACTGTAGAAGTCTCAGAACCAAGTGTAACCAAGGAATGAATCAAGATAAACAAAGTGCATGGAGAAGATGTATTGTTATGATTTGTTAGAAAAGATAAGACAACATCAAAATATCACACAAAGTGATTCTACTAGCCAGGCATCATATATATATAAATCAACCCCATCTTCATATATGGACTAGGTCCATTTTTTCTTTTCTTGCTAAAGGGACATGCAATCCATATCAATATATGTTTGTTTTTTTTCATCTACCAACTAAATAGAATCACTAGAAGAAGGTAAACAATTAAATGAGAGAGGAGAACAAGTGCCTTATGAACAATCATGTAGGAGGATGCCCCTAGGTCATCAACTG
Organism: Cunninghamia lanceolata; assembly: GCA_027924645.1. Lineage (NCBI taxonomy): Eukaryota > Viridiplantae > Streptophyta > Pinopsida > Cupressales > Cupressaceae > Cunninghamia > Cunninghamia lanceolata. Next base: position 5,240,451 of record BSBN01000892.1, read on the forward strand.
CAACGTTATTCCCCTAAGGCATGACACACAACAATAAAATTGAGAAGTAAGATAGAAGAATGATTATACAAATAGAAGAATGATCACAATAGAGGTCTCCCAATATCTTTGACCTTAAAAGAGTATTCAGGGTCATCTAAGGAGGCCTAAATAACACATAACACATCACAGGGAGATCACAACACAAAGGTAAAGGGTTAGAAATACTTACCTAAAGGTACAACTTAGCTAGTAGTTGTCTTCAAGCAAATCATCATCTTCCCAATCTCAAATGTTATAGGAAAGAGGTACATAAGGTACTATTGTCCAACTTTTGTCATTATCCTTAAAATCTTTTTCTTTAAGGTTTTCTTTGTTTGGTCCAATGTTAGGTGGAATGTTTTCTTGTTGAGGTGTATTTTGTTGGGCAAAAGCTTGTCTTCTCTTCCTCCTTTCTCTTGCTTGTTAGTTTCTTCTTGTCTTATTGCTTATACCTTCAAAAGTATTATCATGTTTTTCCATAGATTTTCATATCTCAGAGGATGAAGCTTGTGCAAATTTCATTTGTCTTGATGAAGTGCCTTGTTCTCGACAAATACCTCTCGATCCTTGTAATGATGATGGAGGAGGAGCAGCATAGAGTCCTTTACCTTTTTCTCTAGGAAGTTCTTCTAATGCAGGGTGTTCTTCTCTTATTGTTTGAATAGGAGACCTAGCCACTCTAGATAGGAGTTTTGATTTACAAGTATCATCTATATGTTAGGAAGGATTGGTCTCTTTATGGCTTGGGGTCTCTATCAGGTTGTGGCTAAAGTAATCTATAGTAAATGATGTAGAGCTCCAACAAACTGTCTCAAATTCTCAGATCTCCATAGTCACAATGCTTCTCTCTATCGGCAAGAGGAATCTATTTTCCTTTTGACATACTCCATCAGATAGACATGGCTTATCGGTGCCCTCGATATGCTTCACCCCGATGCTTAAAGTCACTCTGACAATTCTTCAAACCACCTTCGATGATGCACTGATACATTCAACTTTGCACATACATTACTTAACTTGCCTTGCCGGTTCTTTCTACCATTTCTACCGGTCACTCCTTGTATCCTTTGATGCTTATATGTTCTAAATGTACATTCCAACATACAATCTTGGAAATTCATTTGTAAGATACACCCGACATGTTCTCACATACACTTGTGATATACACATGAATGTTTGTAGCATTCATTAGTGATATACACACGGATTGCAAGAAATGTTTTTAAACCTTGCCCAGTACGCTGATATACATTGAATTGTTGTACATACAACTGTGTGATACACACAAGATATACTCAGATATAATTGCAATATACACACGCAATGTTCTCGACATACAATTGCAGTATATACACAAAATGCATATTTGATGACACCACGAATCTCCCACCGATAACCTCCTCTCTAACAAATCTCATCGTCTCTATTTGTCAAACCCTAGCACATAGAGATGCTAGGCTCTCTACTATGACACTTCTTCTACAAATCAGATCCTCTATTCCATTTTTCCATGACCACGAACAAGAAGAAAATAAAACATAAAACTATGTACAGGGTCCATTCCACTGATTTCAAAAAGATCCACCAGTGGAAGGGTCTTAGTCTTGCATCTTTGACAACAGAAAAGTAGAATAGTTAAATATAGAGAATATACACAAAACACAGAATCTGCAAACACAAACTGAATTAAACTTCGATGTCTCCACAAAATGTATTATTTTTCCTCAATCTTCTATTCTATCCAAACTTCATCAATGATCTCCTCTACCTTGGGATCCCAGTCCTCAAGGTGTTTATGGTCTCTTCTCATTAAGTTCCAACCTGAATACCAGAGGTTGGAGTCATTACAACTTCCATGTTTCATATTTTGGCTTGACCAAGGGTGTAAGCCAAAACACTAACTAATCACAAGACACATGTTTATTATAAGACATGATTTAAACACCCTAGAACATCAACAAAACACCTAAAACAACACAACACTCTTGATTTGATGATCCACATACCCCAATTGTCCAAGATGTCCAAATTGGCTTATCAAGATGCCAACATTTTTGACACTGGGTCACATGGTGGGGTCTTTATTACAAACATGAAATCACAACAACAAGAACTACATGACAATATGAACAAACATAGAAATGCATAAAACATAACAACATATCAAGACCTTATTCTTCTCCCGCAGATGTATAATTGGCTTGTTGAAGGGGTGCTCCTGCACCATACTCCTTGGGAGAAGAGATCTTAAGCCCACTTGAGATGAGAGTTTGAAGGTCTGCACCATGGTTTGTGATCTAATCTTTATTCATCCAAACTACCTCTGAATCAAGTTTCTCCTGCCATGTCACCAAGTATTCCATGTACTCTTTAGTCCTTGTCTTCTTTGCCACTCTTGAGTCTAAGAGCTTCTCCAATTTTGGTGGATCATGCTTAGGGATATCATCATCTATTGTACCCTACAATGGTTTATGTCCTACATCTACAATATACTTGTATGGAGTTAAGTCACATACATTGAAGATGGGTGACAATCCAATGTCAGGAGGAAGTTGGATCTCATAAGCATTCTGCCCACACTTCTTCAAAATCTGACATGGTCTAATCTTCCTCTGCATTAGCTTGGTATGTTTACCTTTTGGGAGCCTCTCCTTCTTTAGATGAACCCACACCAAATCTCCAACATCAAATTGTACATCCCTCTTCTTCTTATCAGCATATGCTTTGTACTTCAATGTAGTTTGTTGGAGTTGGGTCTTGACTTGATCATGCACCTCCTTGATGGCTGATGCAAAGGCTTCTCCATCTGCACTAATAGACTCTCCTATAGGCAGATCTCTCAACTCCAAAATACCCCTTGGATGAATGCCATATACCACTTGGAAAGGTGACTTCCCTATACTCCTATTGATGGTGTCATTATAGGATAATTTTTCTTGTGGTAGGTTGTTATCCCACTTCTCTCCATGCTGCCTTGTCAAACACCTTAGCAAATTTCCCAATGAACAGTTAACCACTTCAGTTTGCCCATCTGTTTCAGGATGGTAGGATGATGAGAAGGATAAATTGGTTCCGAGCATCTTCCAAAGAGTCCTCCAAAAGTGGCCAGTAAATCTCACATCTCTATTTGACACTATGCTCATTGGCAAGCCATGTATCCTCACTATCTCTTTGAAAAATAGATCTGCAACATATGAGGCATCACAAGTGGTTTTGCATGGCAAGAAGTGTGGCATTTTACTAAATATGTCTACTACAACAAAAACACTATCATATCCCTTCCTTGTCTTGGGCAAACCCAACACAAAGTCCATGCTTATGCTCTCCAATGGCCTAGAAGGAATGGGTAATGGGTGATACAAACCTGCATTAATGGATCTCCCTTTTGGCTTTTGACATATCACACATGCCTCCACAAATCTCCTCACATTTGATGGTAACTTAGGCCAATAGTAATACCTCTTCACAAGATCAAGAGTCTTGTCAAGACCAAAATGTCCTGCCATGGCCCCACAATGTTTCTCCCTAATGATATTCAGTCTCATAGAACACTGTGGAATGCACAACTGTCCACCCTTGAAAAGTAATCCATCTTGGATCAGAAATTTAGAGAACTCAACATGATATTTGTCACCAAAGGAAGTACATACCTTATAGATCTCTCCAAAGTCTCCATCAGCATCATACATGGTCTTCAAGGAGTCAATGCCAACACTCTCCAATTGGATTTGATTGATGGTTAGAGCCCTCCTGGTCAAAGCATCTGCCACCTTGTTCTTGACCCCTTTCTTGTGCTTGAGTGTGAAGGTGAAAGCTTGCAAGGTTTCCACCCACTTCATGTGCCTATGGTTCAGCTTCTCTTGACTATTTATGAAACTAAGGGCCTGATTATCTCTTCTTAGCATCATTTAGTTTCTCAATGAAAAATGCAATAGCCCTACCTTCTTCACTGAGTACTACTCCAATTGCCATGTGGCTTGCATCACATTCTACTTGGAAAATCTTTTCAAAGTCAGGAAGTGCAAGGATTGGCTGCTCTGCCACCTTCTTCTTCAACGTTTCAAATGAATTGTCTGCCTCCTTTGTCCAAGTGAATCTGCACTTCTGTCCTCCTTTCATGGTGTCAAGCATGGATACACAAACATGACTAAACCCCTTTATAAACTTCCTATAGAAGGTTGCTAACCCATGGAAACTTCTAACATCATTCATGGTTCTAGGAGTTAGCCAAGACAATATGGCATTTACCTTCTCTTGATCCATTTTCCATTTTCCCTATGAGATGACAAAACTCAAGTAGATGATCTCCTCCTGCATGAACAAACACTTCTCTAAGTTGATCATCAGCTACTCTTCATGTAACCTTTTGAGGACCAAGTCTATATGTTTGAGGTGCTCTTCCCTTGTATTACTAAAAATTAGGATGTCATCTAGATATACTATGACAAATTTGCCTATGAATTCCCTCAAGACATCATTTATCAACCTCAAAAAGGTACTCAGGGCATTGGACAAACCAAAAGGCATGACCTTCCACTCACATAACCCCTCATTAGTCTTAAATGCAGTCTTCCATTCATCTCTTGGCCTAATCCTAATATGATGATAGCCACTCTTTAGATCTATTTTTGTGAAATATTTAGCACCCCCCAAGCAATCAAGCAAATCTTCTATCCTAGGGGTTGGGAACCTATACCTAATTGTTATCTTGTTGATAGCACTGGAATCAGTTCAAAGTCTCCAAGGGCCTTCCTTCTTTGGTGCTAGGACAGCCAGTACTGCACATGGGCTTAAACTCTTGCCAATTAGGCCTGTCTCCAACAACTCCTCAATCTGCCTTGCTACCTCTGCATTCTACTCTGGGGTAAGCTTGTATGCTACCTTGTTTGGAAGTGTAGATCCTAGGATCAGATCTATGCAATGGCTTATGTCCCTTATATGTGGTAGGGACCTTGGCATTCCATCAAATATAATGCCTTTGTACTTGTCCAATAGCTCTTAGATAGCAGGATCGATGAACCTTTACCTCTTCTCTCCCTTGACTTCCTACTACTGCTCCTTGTTCACCTTTAGGCATGGAATTAGAGCATATGCAACTACACCTTCTTCTACTATCTCTTTCATGAATTGTTTGCCTTCTACCATCATCACCTTAACTTCTTTCCCCTTTGATTCCACATCATTCTCCATCAATGACAGCAACTCTATCACCTTACCATCCTTGGTGATTGAATATGTGTTTCTAACTCCATCATGGTGTGCTTTCAAGTCATATTGCCATGGTCTTCCAAATAGAAGATGGCAAGCATCCATCTTGGCAATGTCAAACAATAATCTATCCTTGTATGGTCCAATTTGAAACTCCACCCAAGCCTGCTCTTCCACAACTGTTTGCTGACCTTAGGTGAGCCATGAGACCTTGTTTGGGCAAGGATGTGGTAGTCTTTTAAGTTTAAGATTTTCTACCATTTCAATGGACACAAAATTTTTAGTGGATCCAGAGTCAATTAGAACTTTACATACCTTTCCTCATGCCCTGCAAGTAGTTTTGAAGAGAGACTTTCTTTGTGGGGGTTCTTTGTCAGGCACCTTCATGGTGGTCATTGCTCCCCTAATCATCAAAGATTCTCCCTTCTCAGGATATCTATAACTGTCAGGAGCATTCATACTTTGATAAGTGCTTGAGCTTGTCACACTTTGACAATCAGATTCTTGGATCAGATTTGTCCTCCTTTCTCCCATTGAACTTGTTGCCTTTTCTGGACATCTGTTGGCTATGTTCCCTTCTTGATTGCAATTGTAACATCTGAGAGGTCCTCTATCTTGAGATCTCCCTCTAAATGGTGGTCTTTTGTCCCTAAAGTTTCCTCTTTGATTGTAACTTCCCCCTTGAGTTTGACTTCTATCTCCTTTGCTGATCTCTTGATTGGATTCACCTTGGTGTCCAAATCCATTTCCTCTACCTCTGAAAGGACTTCTTCCCCCTCTTTGTTCTCTCCCTCTTCCTCTACTGTTCTGCTCTTGTCCTCTCTTTAATTTCTCTTCCACTTTGAGTGCCAATTGGTAGCACTTTTGGACTATCTCTGGGTTATGCAGATTTAAGTCTTCTTGGATGGTAAACCTCAATCCATTGAGGTACCTTGCCACCTTCTCTTCCTCACTCTCCTTCACCTTTGTCTTGACGCAGTTTCATGAACTCTTTAGTGTATGAACTGACATCTAACTCCTTCTGCTTCAAGTTTTGTTTCCTCTTATGTAGTTGGATGTTGTAATCCAACAGAACATAGGCTTCCTTCACTAAAGCCACCATCTTCTTCCAAGTAGCAACTTTTGTCTTTCCCTCTTTTACCCTATCATCTTGGATGAAAGTCCACCAAGTTAATGCAGCCCCTTTCATTTTGGACTGAACCATCTTCACCCTTTGGTGGTCTAGTATCTCCTCAGTCTCAAAGAAATTATTCAAGGAGTCTATCCACTCCATCACTAAATCACGATCCATTTTTCCTACAAACATTGGCAGGTCTAGTTTCATATCCATGGTCCTTCTCTCCATGGATTTCAGGGCATTGAGTAAGGGTCTTTGGTCTATAGGAACCTCCATCTCTTCCTACCTAGGGATCTTCTCTTCATCCCTATCTTCTCGCTCACTAGAATCTTCTTCTCCCTTCTCTACTTTGTCCCTCAGCTTCTCTAACTCATCTCTCAAGGCCTGATTCTGATCCCTTGCGGCTCTACTCTCTACCATTTGCTTCTTCACTAGGACAGCCAACTCAACATTGGTCATCTTTGCTGGGTACTCTTGTGACCCCTCTTCATCTGACATCTTGTCTTCTTCTTCTACCCAAAGGACACCCCTTTGGCTCTGATACCACTATGATGCAGAGCTCCAACAAACTATCTCAAATTCCTAGAACTCCACAGTCACAATGCTTCTCTCTATTGGCAAGAGGAATCTATTTTCCTTCTGACATACTCTATCAGCCAGACATGGCTTATCGGCACCCTCGATATGCTTCACCCTGATCCTTAAAGTCACTCTGACAATTCTTCAAACCACCTTCGACGATGCACCGATACATTCAACTTTGCACATACATTACTTAACTTGTCATACCGATTCTTTCTACCATTTCTACTGGTCACTCCTTGTATCCTCTGATGCTTGTATGTTCTAAATGTACATTCCAAAATACAATCCTAGACATTCATTTGTAAGATACACCCGATATGTTCTCACATACACTTGTGATATACACATGAATGTTCACAACATTCATTAGTGATATACACACGAATTGCATGAAATGTTTTAAAACCTTGCCTGGTACAACAATATACATTGAACTATTGTACATACAACTGTGCGATACACACAAGATATACTTAGATATAATTGCAATATACACACGCAATGTTCTCGACATGCAATTGTAGTATATACACAAAATGCATATTTTATAACACCATGAATCTCCCACTGATAACTTGCTCTCTAACAAATCTCATAGTCTCTATCTGTTGAACCCTAGCACATAGAGATGCTAGGCTCTCTACTGCGACACTTCTTCTACAAATCGGATCCTCTGTTCCATTCTTCCATGACCATCAACAAGAAGAAAATAAAACATAAAACTATGTACAGGGTCCATTCCACTGATTTCAAAAAGATCTACTAGTGGAATGGTCTCAGTCTTGCATCTTCAACAATAGAAAACTAGAACAATTAAATATAGAGAATATACACAAAACACAGAATCTGCAAACACAAACTAAATTAAACTTTGATGTCTCCACATAATGTATTATTTTTCCTCAATATTCTATTCTTTCCAAACTTCATCAATGATCTCCTCTACCTTGGGATCCCAGTCCTCAAGGTGTTTATGGTCTCTTCTCATTCAGTTCCAACTGGAATACCAAAGGTTGGAGTCGTTACAACTTCCATGTTTCATATTTTGGCTTGACCAAGGGTGTAAGCCAAAACACTAACTTATCACAAGACACATGTTTATTATAAGACATGATTTAAACACCCTAGAACATCAACAAAACACCTAAAACAACACAACACACTTGATGTGATCATCCACATACCCCAATTGTCCAAGATGTCCAAATTGGCTTATCAGGATGCCAACATTTGTGACACTAGTTCACATGGTGGGGTCTTTATTACAAACATAAATCACAACAACAAGAACTACATGACAATATGAACAAACATAGAAATGCATAAAACATAACAACATATCAAGACCTTAGTCTTCTCCCCTAGATGCATAATTGGCTTGCTCAAGGGGTGCTCCTGCACCAGTAAATTTATTTTCCATAACCATGGGCTGCCATGTATTACGGTGAATAGTACACACTTATCCATGTAAAAGGAATTTTATACATTTGTGAATTGTTGAGGGGACAACCTTCATAGATTTTATCCATTGATGTAGCTTTACGCGGAAGAGATCAGATAAAGGGATGACATCAAATAATTGATCCATAGATTTATTATATATCATAACCAATAAGGATATCTTCCCAAAGGTAGGCATAAAAGTTCTAGTATGTGTTTTAATCATTAATTCTGAAGTTCCATAAGAGTTTTTTATCAAATCATGTGAGAGAAGGAACTCTTCTATTACCACATTAGTCATGCAATTAGGATCTATTTGTGTTCAATGCACATGAACCTCCATTACACTCACTATAATATAGAGAGTCCCTTTAATATCCACCAATTTTTTATCATGACATGTAAATGTTATTTTAATTTCAAGGGTCTTTCTTTTCAAATGAGGCCTAGGTGGAATCCTAGCATTATTGTTACGATAAGAAGCCATGTAATGTGAGATTATTTCTCCCTTTAAACAATAATTTGAGGAGAGCAGGTCATGAAAGACACATTGTATGCCAAACAAATCAAATGAGTAGAATGAAATAATGCAACACACCAAGGCAATATGAGTGATTTGATTTTGTTTAAAGACACTATATACAATCCTTAGCGTTGAAATGCACAATGTGTAATTAAAATATGCAAATTTTCAAACAAAGGTGTAGAATAATGCAAGAGTTTAAATGAGAAGTGCATGTGGGTTTTCAAATGAATGCAAGATTAGATTTTAAAAGATTTACACACCTATGTAAGGAAACAAGTGCAAAACTATGTATGTTTATGACCTAAATTTTTTTATTTTTTTCGCTTTTTCAATGCAAATGCCTAAAAGATGTAGTGTTGTAATGAAATTAATAAGGGGCAGAAAACTATAACCTTGTAGATTGATATTTCCAGATTAATTGTGTGCTTGTTTTTGACTCAAAAAAAAAAAACGTTTCAGATCATACTCCATGATCCATCATTAGGAGTGAGAACCAGAGAAGTGAGAAAGTTAGTGAATTGCAGACAAAGTAGACTAAAAAGAGGAATGGGTTAGCATGGGAACTGAGAACTAAATGGAGGAAACAAGTAGAAATATATTTCACAACACATTTATGAATCAAATCTAGATGAAGGATAAGTCAAAATCTAGTGAAAATGTAAGGATTTTAAACCCTAATTATGAAATTAAGGCATGAAACTATAAAAAGTGATATATGAATGAATTCTAATTAGAATTAGGATGTGAAATAGCTCATCTCAGATCTGAAAATGATGTCAAAATCCTACAATTCTCAATACAAATACAATTTTAAAATGAATATGCTAGTTTTTGTTTAAAATTGACTGTGTAAATGCAAAATTTGAGATGTGAATGCAAAGACACACAATAATGCAACACTAAAAACAAAATCAAACTTTAATGAGTGTTTTAAAAGAATAGTAAAATCTAAAACAATATTTTAACTACAAACCCTAGCTATTTTAAAGACTAGGTATTACGAAAGATGCACAATTTCAAGCAAATTCTAACAATTTAAGCATTAAAATACAATGCCAATGATTATTTAATGATGTACTAATGTAATTTATATCGGATCATATACAAACATTAGAGATTAGATGAAATTAATTTAAATTGACGCAAACTATGCCCTAATGCAAGCCTAGGATGCTAATTTTTTTGTAGATTTTCAAACGCAATATGAAAATGATGAATTGAAGGAATGCAAATCTGAAGTACAACTCTCAGCAAGGTGAAAATTTTAAATAAAACATGGGTTTACCAAAATTTTATGTATGAAAAAGGGGGAAATGAGATTGATAGATAGTTTAACTAGATCCTCCTTTCACTATAGACATTCAAGGACAGTTAATTGAGTTGAATCATAACTTCTACAAGAGGATTCACCTACAGGTTGGTTGTCACTTGTAATGATAGGGAAATTTTAAAATTGATGATTAATGTGTTAATTTAAGCCCAATTATGCTTAAAACCCTAATTATGCAAAATCGTAAACAAATAGATGAATTCTGACAAATGCTCACACATCAAGATGCTAAATGAAGATCAAATACACACTAGATTTTGAAGTTTAGAATCTTGAAATGTTGGGGGTAGAGGGACTCACACCTAAGCCTAATGCAGTATTTTCTTTGGTGGTTTCCAAACTCCTTTAGCCATTGATTATAATTGCTCAAGAGATTTCAAGCTCTGCAAACCTGGAGGACAAAGGGAGTAGCACCGAAGCCCCAACAATGCTCTTTTCTGCTTCTTTTCATCAAATCCAAGATCCTTATCCTCTACCACACTCCTCTACAACTCCACTTTACAAAACTTGATACCTGTCACCTACAATCACAAGGAGAGGTGTTGGGGGTTGTGGTGTTTAGGAGCTTGCCTTAGTCAAGCCCCAGAATGCCATTCAAGCCTTCCAACACCATTGTTTGATAAAGAGTGTATACCCTTGTAGGATAGAGGTAAAAACAAATTGATAAATGATTGACTCAAACACAAATAGATGTCACCTTAGAGGTGTGGCTCTCACATAGATGAAGATCCTTCACAACATGAGAAGATGAAGCCAAATCTGTAATAACAAACATAACAACAAATATTTTGCTCTACAACACAATGAATGCCTTGAATGCTCTGAGATCATATGTTTGCCAAAGTATCATAATCATCTTCTAGTCTACAAATGAAACCTAAAACATTCTTACATATGCATTCCCGCTACAAATTTCATAATTCAAACTTAAAATGTCGACAAGGGACACCTTTAACGGTCACTTTACTGACATCAAAATTTGGGACCCCACCAAAATAAGGTAGGACAAGGGCATGAGTACCCAAGCCCTAGGACCTATTTTGGGATAGGGTTTATCTTCACAATGTCCTTCAAGCCCCATTTGACATGGGTTTCAAGTCATTTTGTCTCGGGAGTTAATTCTAACATGCACGATGAAAAACAAGGGACCTAGGAGCTAAACATAGGAGGTAAAAACTTCCTAGGGGGACATTTTATGACATAACAATAGGATTGAGAGCCAACACTCCCAAGGTATGGTAAACATCTTAGAGAGTGATATTCCACTCTCCAAACACTCCTAGAAACTATAATGTGTTCTAATCTATGTCCTCGTAGGTAACAATGTTGCAATACACCCTTCTCAAAAGTTACACAAGTGGAAATCATGATAGTGAATCCAACACAACCTTTTATAATATGGCCTAATCATCATCTGATATATCTCATAGATTATTTGATATCTATTCTTACACTTTAACATGACTCAATTATATCTATAAACCATACAAAGTGTGGTTTAAACTCTTCCAAAAGATTTCAAAAAAATAAATGCAAAACCCATTGGAAACATAACATAATTCATAAAAATTGTAAAATTGACCCTAAAATCTAGAAAATCAAAATATTTATTCATATTCACCTCTTTCCATGCAATGAAAATGATGGATCACCAAGTTTATTATATAAAATCTAAGCTTAACCTAGTGAATACATTACTAGGAAAAACTAGTGAAAGTGTGAAAAACATATAGATTCTATTGAAGACACAAGACAACTAAGAGGGGGGCATGAATCAGTTGTATCAAAAACCTTAACTTCTTTAAACAAAATCACATTCACATTCACTTACTTTAACTCCTTATTCTTTTATGAAGATTAAACATGAATAGCGGAATCAAAACATAAACACATCAACACCATACACACATGAACACTAGATTTTTACATGGAAAACCCTAAAATGGAGAAACCATGGTGAGTGTTAGCTCACAATATAATATAACAATATTGAATACCAAAGAGGCTCACTTTCTTAGGGCTCAATACCTAGGGCTTACTTACCAAAATCCTCACTACAAAAAGGCTCACTGCTAAAGGGTGGCTCACTGTCAAGGGGTGGCTCACTACCAAGGGGTGGCTAACTACTAAAGGGTGGCTCCCTACCATGAACTGGTATAGTAGAATCTAGAACATGTCTAAGTTTAGTTCCATTGAAGTGCAATAATTCTCTTCTATTTCACCTTTACAATACACACAATTTATCTTCACATATTCACACTCTCTCACATCACTCATTGATTCATTACATATATTTATACCAATCATCAACCTTGTAACATTCATCAAGGCTGGACATACAACTTATAACCAGTGGAACTATCTCCAAGGTTTGCATACATACGTAAATCAAAAGTAGTTCTGGACCTAAAAAAACTTGTGGAACAAATAAATGAAGGAAGAGAACTTCATGGCTTAGCTAGGACCCAAACACATCCTTACACACTTCAACATGCTTCCACAATCCATGAATCTCTTCCACAACAAGTGTAAATAACCAAGTTAGCTAGAACTAATGGAAACATCAAGAATACTTGAATACACATTTCCAAGTACTTTGTTATAGCTTGTGGATCAAGCACATGCCTTCAATACATTTTGGAGACATCCACAAACAACATAGAATCACCTAGGAGTTGACAAATCCAACTGCAATGGATCTCACTTTAGGACAACACATATCACTTGAAGATAAATTATAGACTACTCATAACAAACACTATCAAACTCTGCTAATCAATAACATGTTTTTCATAGCACCAAATCACAAATCGTTTGGATTGAAGATAGATAAGGACTTTATAAACTTAAGTCCATAACCGCAAGACCAAAATCCAAACTATGGAGAAATGTGAAGAAAAATACTTTCTCCTTGTCACTCTGCAAATGCTGTCAGGCACAGGCTTCAAACTGGTGAATAGAACTTTTTCTGCATAGTGATCTAGACCACTAGATTCTAGATTTAGTATCTTCAAACACTTATGTAAATTATATCCAAATCTCATACTCTAGCCTTCAATACAAAGGAAATGCAGAGAAAAATTGAGACAGTGTCCTTATCATGACAACTCAATCACTCAACAAATAGGAATATTGGAGGACACAGTTGGCACCAATAACAACACAAACATGTTGACATCAATGACAACACTAGTTAGCACATAATTGCAACAATCTCCCCCTTTGTAATTGATGGAAACATATGATGTGAAAAAATTGAACAACATGTTCCTCCATCAATACATAACTCTGCATTAGAACTCCCTCTTTCTTTTTACACATTTGAACTCTTTCTCCCCTTGATTTATTCACATGATCTCTCTCACCCTTTAACATCAATGACAAAGGGCTACACATCTCTTTCCACTACACCTAATTGCACTTGTTTTTAACTACTTTGAATACTCCCACTTAGGAGTACACACGAAACTGTATCAACTCTTACTCACATTTTAGAGGACTTAGGACTTTCACAAACTAACATTTCTAGAGTAACATATCGTGTCTTGTCAAAACTTTAGACTAGACTCTACACGAATCAGAGTATGACATCTAACCATTGAACTTTCCTTCTTCTTTGGGAACATAACATCATATCTTTTATCATCCATGATGACACCTTATGAAAACTATGTATAATATAACAATGACAACACATATAGCCAATAATTTCCTTAGATCAACACTCATATGTTTGTAACTTTTCTTCTGTAGGCTCATCCTATTATCAGTCATTGCTACCAACTCCCCCTAAGAGATAGTCATATTAGTCTAGATAAAACAATGTCTTCTACCATTCGGGAAAGCATTCTTCACATCCATTGCATATACTTTAAAAATATTTATATGCTACAAATCCTCGAAACATTCTGATAGCCTCAATTCTTGCCACTAGAGCATAAGTCAACTCAAAACCTATATTTTCAACTTGTGAATAGCCTTCGCATAGGAGTCTATCTTTATTTACAACTTCTCCATTTTCTAAACACCCACTTTGTTCCAAACACATTCTTATCTACAAGCCTAGGGACATGTTCCCAAGTCTGATTCTTCTCAATTCGCATAGTTCTTCCCAATTCGCATAGTTCTTCCATTGCTTTGATCCAAAACTTATCTTCACATGCTTTAGTAATTGTCTTAGGTTCAACCATTGAAAATAAATAGAGATTTACCTATTCATTTGTAATTCTTCTTCTTTGTCAATGCACCTTTGCTCTTATAACCAATGATCTGGTCTTTATTGTGATACTTCTGCACAAGCCCTAGGGGTCTTAGGAATCTTTTCCAGAGCTACTTTAACCTTCACTTTCTTCATATTTTACTTGAAGAATCATCTAATTCATGTCCATTCACCTATGATTTCATCAAATACTTCCAATCATCATAAAAACTACTATGTACTAGAAACAATTGTGTTCTATCAACCCAAACTTTTGTTACTCTTTACTCTCAAGCCAATTAGCAAAAATAGACAAACTTATAGATATAAATGTAACCAATGATCAATAACCATATGCCATAACCATAGAGCAATATCTTCTACAGAGGACCAATGCAGACCAAATTACAAGAATATTGTAACTTGATTTTATTAGATAGATACTTAGCCAGGATTCATAACCTGTCTTCTTTCCTAATCAAATCTTTTTGTATAGCATATTTTATCTACATGTAACTCTTCCTCTATCCTTTACAAACACAGTCTCTATCCTAACTTAAACCTTTATTGCTAATCCTTGACCTTGTCTCCTCGTCTTGAAGCATCAATACCAATCCTTTAACAAGGGAGAAAAGATTTCCAATAAGACTCCCCCTCAGCCAAAGCTCTAATCTCAGTTTCCAAAGGGAACATCTATGTCAGATATTGGTATAGGCTCATCCTTAACCTTTGTTACATCCTTTTGTTGTCAATTGGGATTGCACCCTAGCTAAGATTTGACTTAACTAGTCTATTGAAACATGGAATCAATCTCAGGTTGTGGGTGACCTATAGTGAGAATGAATCTCTAGATAGGGCTAGCTCCCCTGGAAGATCACCTAATCTAAAAGACTTTTTCTAAGAAAAGGGTTAGAAATAACTTGAAAAGGAATCCTAAAACCTAATGGTGATGCCCTAGAAATCTAACTTATTTCAATACTTTTACTCACAATCAAACTCTTAAAACATTTATTTTCACAATCTCACTTGAAACATGCAACACATGAGTGATTTATATGAAGGCCTGAAACTAAACTCAACATACAACCTACATCACATGAGACTTCTATAGTCAAGTTTGTAATAACAAGACATAGAGGAAGGATTTGACACTTGGAATCACAATGCAACATCAAATCAATACTACAAAGATATGACAAAATGTGAGATAGGAGAACTCTACTATTTTCATTAAGATGAAAGGAGTATGAAAAAAAATTAAACTCTGAGTACAAATTATTGGTGTACAAAGCTTTCTGCAGGTGGACCAAAAAGTAAGATGCAATCTGAACTCCTAAAACTAAGTCCTTTTCCCCCTATATATAGCCAAAAGGACTTTCTAAAAACCCAACCAGTTGTGTATCCAAGAAAAGGAAACTTAAGTCCCATTTTCAAGCCAAGGGAAAAAACCACAAAAAGAGGGCTAAAAACTGATCCAAACTGAGTAATAATAGGTGGAAACTTTCCCTCCCAAGTGGACCCACCTAAAAACACTCAAAAAAATTAGCTCTAACTAGCTGAAACTAAAATAGAAACTTCAGTTTGCCCAGTTTTTTCCTATTTTGCCCAAGAAACTCAACCTTAACTAAGGAAGGATTTTATCAACATTTCTTTATTTAACTGCATTTTAAAATAACAAATATTAAGGCAATTTATAGAATATTTCTCCTTAATATTGTTTTATAATATCTGCAGTTTAAATTTTACAAAATAGAAAGACTCGAAAAGGACTAAGTCATGACCCCACCTTGCTTTGCTTTAATTTCTAATTTTTGTAATAAAACCTATGTTTTTGATTTAAAATCTTGCCAAATAATGAATATGTTTGCAATTAGGCTTTTTGATTTTCTACAAAATCACAAAATATTCTAAGGCACATTAAGGTTCATTTTTCCCCTCAAGGTTGTAAAGTAATTCTAAGGCATAAAGCCTAGGCATTTATGCGAAGGTGAATAATATACCATGAAGGTATTAGTGGGCATATGATAAAAAATCCCATCCGAATTAGAGCAACATGAAATTCCTAAAACAAAACCTAAGTCCTAAATTTTTGGTCTCATTTTGTACTTCATCTTTTAGGAAAGGAAGCTCTACCTAGATGCCACCACTACTAGGGTTTTAAGCTCAAACTTCTCCATTCTTGTAGCTTTTGGGGATTTTCCTTGAACATTTTTTACAGGAGAATGTAGGTAAGTTGTCCTTTGTCCCAAATGATAGCAAAATCTTCCTCTTCTCTGTATTTTAAAAACATTTTATGGTCTCTCAACCGTGGCCATTACTATTTTCCTGATGCATTTCCTTCTTGTTTACACTCTGTCAATGCATTCTTTGTTTGAGGCTGCCATTAGATATATTTGATGGGTTTTCCACCACAGCATTGGAAACACTCTCTTCAGATCCAAAACTTGAGTAAGTTCTTCATCATCAAACCTTACATTAATTTCTGCTGCTTGTTGATGAGATGCTTCATTTGAGCTTAGGAAGACCAAAAAATGAGTGTTTTCCTTTAATGTTTTCTAGATTCTTCATTTTCTACAAATCAAAATCAAATTTTTGCATTCTTAGCTCATTATTTTATGAAATTATGAGGCCCTCTTGAATATCATGGCCATAGCCTCTCAAAACTCCGTATTCTTTCATCCTCTAAATATATGCAAAACTTCCCATATAAATCTTTATGGGTTTAGGTATTTGCAGAAACACAGAAACCTTATAGGCTGAGGTTATAAAATCTCATACCCAAATTATATTTTGAAAACCCTCCCATCATGGCTCAACACATCAAAGTTCTCTAAAACTAACCCATGTAGATAGTTGGTTTTCTTGACAAAAAACATGAAGGAAAGAATAAAATGTTTGGATGTATTTTCTCATTATACAGGTGACTACTTCCATTATTCATCGTTCTGACTAGTAATCCTTTCAAATATTATCCCTCTTTGTTGTTCATATTACCTCCTCTATTCAATGACATATGCATGATGATCTCTATTTGATACATTCCTTGATAATGATGACTATATTTCACATGTATATATGGTTGTCTCTATTGACATCAAAAGTTGTCCCATAATTATAAAAGGCTCTATGTACTATCCTTGGATAGTCCTACTCTTCCTACTTTTGACAGTATCCTTCAGTTGAAGACCGTTTCCTATAGCTACTCATGATGAAAGTCTAAATGAATGTGTTTTAAACTTCTCATTACATTTGCAAAGGACTTGGTACATTCTATATGGTTGATCTTGTATGGTGATTGTCTTTAATCTCCTATAGCATATGTATATTCTCTGATTTTGCATTCTTGACATGACAATTATTCTTCTACTGATGCAATTGATTGTTCCTTCATGATCTGGTAACATGCTTTATGATGAACCATGTCTATTTTCTCTTTGTAGCCTAGCTACCTTTGTCAGGATACTTGCTCACTGTCACTTTCCTAATCATGATGCATGTCCTTTATGTATTATGTGAAAACTATGATTATGAGTATAAAATTCATGCCCTTCAAGATTGTACTATAATATCTCCATTGATGACTATGTTCTTGATGTTCATGACTACTCTTTTTGCACTATTCATTGCCTGATGACCACTATATTATGTGACTACTATGCTTTTTTCTAATGCAACTAACTACATCTGCATATGTTATGACTGCCCTCTTATGTCAAGGCATCATGTTGTCATTAGACAGCTACCTCTATTTTGATCTTGCATGAACTATTCTATTGTCTTCTTATGGCAGAAGTATCTCTCTTTCCCTTTGATAAGCATATGATTGTTGCCCCACCATTATGGGCTTTGTAATGGCTAATCTAAAGCACTAGCATGATTTCATTTCACATTTGTGGCTATCTTTCTTTTCCTAGCTATGAATGGTACTTCTCCTTGACTTATACACTTTCTTGATAACTGAGAGGGGGGGTGAATCAGTTATCTTAATTATTTGACTTTCTTTTCTTCTTTAACAATTAGAGCAATATCAAATCTTATCAGCATACATAACAATGGAAGCAGAAATAAACTCAACACACATGACATAATATTTTTGACATGGAAAACCCTGTCAAGGGAAAAACCACTGGGTGATTAACCCAAGATTGTATTCTCTATTAAAAGAATAAGGTAGTACAAAATGAAACTTGTCAATTAGGGCTCACTGCCTACAATAGTTTAAAGAGGTTAACTAGATACTTGAACTAATGAGAAGCATCCACATGTGCTTAGGTTAAGTTTCGGTTAAGCTCAATACACTGATCTAGTACATTTCATTCTTCCTCTGCCTTATTGCTGTTGTTCTGTCACATACCGGACCTTTATTGCTACTTCCACACTTCTCTCTACTTTTCTTCACACAACACAATACACCACACCCACCTTCACATCTAAATCCATCCGGTATATATATCTGCACCAATGATTTCAACACCTTTCTAGTCAGCATCTGAAATAGTCAATATTTTCCCAAACTCTAATCTGTCGGCTGAATACTTGCTTATCAAGTGATGTGTACCAAGGAGATGCTTATAGGAGTCATCAATCATGTCGGCCAATCATGAATGATACCTCAAGAAACTTCATCACCATCAATATCTCATTTAGATTAAGGTCTGATGCTCTGTCAATTAGTTCTTCCTCAGTCTACTCTGCCAAATAGGAACCCAACACTTAGGTGTTCATATCTTTTCACTCTTACATCATCAAAGGCTCAATCTTTAGAATATATTAGTCAAGGTACTCCACTTGACTTCCCCAAGTCCGCGCTTTACTGAGATACTTCCTCTGAGAGATCTGGACCTAATTGTCAGACCTTGCTACATAATCTGTTCTTTCTTACTAGACCAAGATACACTTCAGTCTATCTTCTAGTATGGTCATATCATGTCATGCGGATGTGTGGGATGGACTTTGTTGCCATCAATGACAACACTCATGAATCTACAATGTGTCTCTTGCCAACAATCTCCCCCTTTGGCATTGATGGCAACATTTAGTGAAAATGACTAAGTGTTATAGTATACTCCCCCTTGGCTGATGCTCTTGTTCTTATGTACAATTTTTAGAGCTCCCCTTTTGCTAGATTCCTCATTTTTCACTACTCCTCACTTCCCCTTTGACATCAATGGAAAAGGGTAGGATCCATACACCAAAAATCCCAAAAATCTAACTACTCTTAATCGCATAAGAGTATATACATATTATACTTACATATATTGAAGAATGTCTGCAAAAGTTGTCTTCAACTGGACAAATTCTATTGCCTAACTCTACTTCAATCTATCCAAGATTGAGATGTGACCAAGGATCATTGGTCTAGGTTGTGGTTTGAGCATCAGTTAGGGCCTCATGCATGGCCTCCAACTTAGGGATAATTATCCCTCTAAGTTCACTTAACTTGTTTATTCTATTTTTCTTCTCCTTCTCAAGTTTCTTTATTTCATTTAAGACTACAATAGTCTAGCACTCTTGTTTTATTATGGAGGGCGTGAGAGGATCAAAATTCTAAGATATACTTGACAGTTTATCCTCTTGCTCTTTCATTTTCTTCTCAATATCCTTTGTTACCTTGGACTAGGATAAACAAAATTTATACATTTCTCTGCCATCTTTGAGAGCATTTTCTAAGCTCTTTATTCCAATATCCATAGCTCTCCTATCATTGGTTATTAGTCTTTGTACTTTGGAGAATCTCTTTCCCAAAAACTCTTTCTAGACCTTTTCTTCTGTTGACTTCTCTAAGGAATCAAAATGTGTAAGAATAGAATTACAAGAGACTTTAGATTACCAGATGTGGAAGCTAAAGGATCCTTTTGGAAAGATGGCATGATCTTCTCCAATACACCAGATGTAGTTTCTATAAGCTCACAATCTTCCATGTGAGACTTCAGAAGTTTTTCTTTTGCCTTTGCTTGAGTAAAGGATGCTAGCTTCATGGTTTGAACTAGAGAGAGGGAGTCAAAATTGAATGGACCTTGAAGTAGTTCCGGTTCATCAAATTCCACCATTTCTTTGGTCAAGAAATCTTTGATAGTTTCTACAGTGTCTCTTGCCAGAGATAGAGTCTTCTTTCCTTCTGCAGTCTCAGAACTATCTCCTGGGGTCTTCTCTATTTGGTCTTTTTCTTTTTCCTTTATTTCTTCTTCTTGACTGGTGTTCTCCTCTAATCTTTCTTCTCCTTTAGATCCAGAGTCTGTAGGGGAAAACGGATGAGAGATGTTTGCTTCTTTATGGACTTCCTCTTCCAGAGTAGAGGAATCTAGGTCCTTAGTTTTCTCCACACCTATTTCTTTTGAAATTTTTGCATTTTTCTCTGTAGGATCTTCCTTTGATGTACTGAGTCCTTCATCATCCATGACAGAGGGTTCATCACCTAAGTCCTCTATAATAGGAATATTGAATCTTTTATAAGCATTCTAGAGGATCTCTTCTATTTCTTTTGCCACTTTGTCTATCTCTCCAAGAATAACCTGATTCATTCTAGCTTTGCTTCGGAACTCATCCTTGCAATCTTTGAAGATCATATTCATTTGTTTCTGAGTTATTGAAGGATAGAGTTGAATAGCTATCTGTTCCCAGATCTCAAGGTCCTTTGTCTTAGCATTATTTTTCCTTATTTCTAGTTCCTTCTCTAGGCTCTTAGGAATTAGAGATATGATTTCAATAAATGCCTTATTATAGATATTTAGATACCTAACTATAGCTTCTTGCAGGATCTTCTGGTCAGCTTCATTATAATCATCATAGAATTTAGTCATTGGTTTTAGATTCCCATCCACATTGACTGATTTGACTACATCATCAATGGACAGAGTGGGCCTTTCAACAAACGCTTCTACCTTCTCTTCCTTGTCTTGACTAGTAGAGGGTTCACCAGAAGTTTTCTTTTTCTTCTTTATTTTCTTTACTTCTTCATCTGTCTGTCTCTTCATCATCCTTGAGGCTTGTGTATGATCTTGTAGCCTTTGTATTTGTTTTCTTTTCTCCTTTACCAGATTATTTTGCTTCTGGTTTTGATGTCTTTGAGCTCTTAGCAGTGGCAGGTGCAAAGCTCTTAGAGGATCTGGTCCAAGAGGGGGCTTCTATTAGAGCACTTTCTTTTTCTACTTCTTCCTTTTCTTTCTCTTCCCTTTCCATCTTCTCTCTGTTTGCATCAAGTGCCTCTTTTGAAATGCCATACCTTTTGGCAACATTCTCTACTTCTTTTCTCACTTTTCTCTTCATCTCCAGTTGTCTTAGTTCCACATGAATCTTCACACTCAACTCTTCAAAGGTTACAAACCTTTCTGCCTTAGGATCCTTCGGTTGACTAAGCGTGTGTTGAACATGTAGCTCTACTATTTTCTCATCTACTTCATACCCCATTGGCATGATCCAGACTATCGTTGGCTCTACTGCCTCCATTAGGTATTGATCAGTTTCTACCATAAAGCATATTGTATCCTTATACTTCTCAACTAGAGATTGAGGGATTCTTTCTCTTGCTTGCATCATACTCTGAAAGTTCTTGAAGTAGCACCATAGTGCTATATTTTGTGCCTTGGCATCACCTATTCCATGAAAATAATCCCTGATTTGTATGGCTACTCATCTGTCATTTTTCCACATCCAACCACTAGATCCGGGTAGTCATTCATGTAATAGGAAAATAGACAGAGTATCAATCCACCATATTTGAAGGAGTTCTTCTTGTCCTTCTTTATCTTCTGTAGATTTTCCAAAAGTTGGTTTAGAAGGAGCTCACAAAGATCATAGTCGACATTCTTTCTTAACATTTCATAAGTAGTATATATAGCAGTTCCAGATACAAAATTCTACCTATTGGAGTGATATATCTTATAGACAATTATCATAGATGCAAACTTGATATCCGGATCAGTGATATCCTCAATTGTCATTGCTCTTTTATGAAATTTAGATCCAGTAGCCTCACTCACAGTTTGGTTTTTAACTAATTTGAGAGTAGGTAACCCACCGGATGAGTGCAAACCGGTTACCTCTTTAATAACATCTTTTGTGATCTTGAATGGTCTATTCAGCCACATGAATTTGTCATGCACTCTCCTCAAAATATACTGGACCCACTCATTTTTTGCAAAATAGTAGAAATGGATGTACTATCTGAAATGCTTAACCCATATTGTCTTGTACTAAGGTTTGAGCTGAAAGGAATCATCTATTAATTATTTCTGATAGATGTCCATTAGTTTGGAGTCTCTAAATTCCTCAATGTTTGCATGAATATATGCCCTAACATCTTCAACATGCAAAACCCCATGCAGAATGCTGGAAAATGTGCCTAAGGGATCCACTTCTAGAGATTTGTAGGGATGTTTCTTAAATTTTGGGTGTGACCTATCAGTAATCTTCACAACATTTAGAGTAGCCATCTTAAAGATTCAGAGAGAGTCTGATCAAGAACAGAAAATACCTTTTTTGCCTCTAGTGTTCAAGATATGAGTTGGATTGGGTTGTAGGATGAATCAACTTCTTTGATTGATCTTTGAGAGGTTTAAGACAATTTAGTTGTAGAGCTCCTTCTCTCTTCTTCTCAGGTGCAAAATGTGCAAATGACGTGCAAATGAACCCTTTTATCTCTGAGAAAACCCTAATTCCACATTGCAATAAATGTACAACTTAAGTCATTCTGGTTGCCTTGTTCTCCTTATTCTGAGAAAGATCTTTTCCAATTCACTGAGATACACTTAGAGTTGTTCTTGGTGATTAATGACAATCTAAATTCCTTTCCCCAATCATTTGATCTTTCCGCAGATCTAGATTTCTCAATTTTGAATCATGCTGGATCTCATTGTGAAAATCCTACTTCTTACTAGATGACTGTTAAACCAAATCAATCTTAGGAGATTAACCTCTTCTAATCTTCTTACAGATCTTTCATATCTTTATCGAGGATTATTTAGATGTTTCTCTAAGAGCCCTTTGAATGTGCAACCTTCCATGTGCCAATTTTAGGCACCAATTGACTGGTTGGGGGAAATTGTATTCTTTTGTGACTCACCCTAAGTCAAAGCTCATCTATTTAGTTTCCAGAAGGAACATCGGCACCAGATTCTGTTGCGGATCCATCCTCAATATTTTTTGTGCTCCTCTTCACCCAAATCTTGTTCATTTCCCTTTGAATTTCATTTGCATTCACTTTTCCTTTTCCTTTGTCTTGGTTTTGATTATGATGCACCAGACCCTTTTTGTCCTGATTCTTAGTTCTATAGAATTTGGAAATATGATTGGATCTATTGCAATTGTAGCAAACAACATTTCTTTGCATATTTGACTGATATCCTCTTAATCTACACTGATTAGCCATATGTCCCATTCTATTGCATGCAAAGCATCTACCATTGAAAGAATTGTTAATTTGTATGTTTCTACACTCATGAGATTTGTGACCATACCTTTTGCAATTGAAACACTATCTAAAAAATGATGAATTAGTCTGATTCATTCTTCTTCTGCACTAATTTGCTTTATGACCAAAGTTATTGCAGTTGTGGCAGTATACATTGAAAGATGGGTATCTTTGAGAATTTGGTTGCCTTACCAGAGGTTTTCTAGGTCTGTTCTTGGGATTTCCTGATCCAGAGTTCTTCTGACTGGATCTGGAGCTTTCACCTTTCTCATACCCCAAGCCTTGTTTGTCATTAACCCTATTCTAGCTTTGAAGAAGAATTTCAAGTTGAGCAGAGCTTATCTTGAATTTATCTTTGTATTCATTTGCTGATTGAAGATCCCTTTTAAGAGTGTCAATCTGATTCTCAAGTTGTTCTTCATTATCTCTAGCTTCTTCAAGATCAAATTCTAGATGCCTGAGTATTCCGTCCATTTTGTGGTAGTCTTCTGACTTCTCCTTGAGAGATTGTCTTAAATCATCTTCAGTTTTACTTTTCTCTTCAATTTCTTGAGTGAATTTCATAACTCCTGATTCTATTTCATTTCTTACCATAATAACCTCTATTGATAACTTTTCACATAACTTGGTTTTCTCCTTCAGATCTTCATTTGTATCATTGGATTCACCTTGACTTGCCAATTTCTGAAGTAGTTTCTTTCTCTTTTTCATAGAGATACTCAGTTTCTCATTTAGTTCATTTATGAAATCATCAGCCTGTTTTAGTCTTTCCTTCAAGTTGTTGACTGCGGAGTGAGATTTCTCAAGATCATCTAGGGAAGATTGAAGTTGTTCCCTCATACCATACATATCCATTGAGATTCCCAGATCTTCCTCAAGTTGTTAGGCTCTGTTTGGAGGAACTTGGCTCTGATACCAATTGTTGATAACTGAGAGGGGGGTGAATTAGTTATCTTAATTATTTGACTTTCTTTTCTTCTTTAACAATTAGAGCAATATCAAATCTTATCAGCATACATAATAATGGAAGCAGAAATAAACTCAACACACATGACACAATATTTTTGACATGGAAAACCCTCTTAAGGGAAAAACCACAGGGTGATTAACCCAAGATTGTATTCTCTGTTAAAAGAATAAGGTAATACAAAATGACACTTGCCAATTAGGGCTCACTGCCTACAATAGTTTAAAGAGGTCAAATAGATACTTGAACTAATGAGAAGCATCAACATGTGCTTAGGTTTAGTTCTGGTTAAGCTCAATACACTGATCTACTGCACTTCATTCTTCCTCTACCTTAGTGTTGTTGTTCTGTCACATACCGGACCTTTATTGCTGCTTCCACACTTCTTTCTAATTTTCTTCATAGAACACAATACACCACACCCACCTTCACATTCAAATCCATCTGGTATATATATTCACACCAATGATTTCAACACCTTTCTAGTCGGCATCCGGAATAGTCAATATTTTCTCAAACTCTGATGCTTATCAAGTGATGCGTATCAAGGAGATTCTTATAGGAGTCATCAATCATGTTAGCCAATCATGAATGATACCTCAAGAAACTTGATCACCATCAATATCTCATCCAGATTAAGGTCTGATGCTCTGCTAGTCAGTTCTTCCTGAATCTACTATGCCAAATAGGAACCCAACACTTAGGTGTTCATATCTTTTCACTCTTATATCACTGAAGGCTCAATCTCTAGAATATATTAGTCAAGGTACTCCACTTGACTTCCCCAAGTCCATGCTTTACTGAGATACTTCCTATGAGAGATCTGGACCTGACTGTCGGACCTTGCTACGTACTCTATTCTTGCTTACCAGACCAAGATACACTTCAGTTTGTCTTCCGGTATGGTCATATCATGTCCTACGGATGTGTGGGATGGACTTTGTTACCATCAATGACAACACTCATGAATCCACAACATGTCTCTTGTGTGTCTCCTTGATTCAAATGTATACTTGATGTGGCATGAGCTACCCCTTCATTTGATTCACGGTGGTACACTATATCTTGAGGATGATTGTTTTTCACATGTACCTTGCACTCTATCGCTTTATCTTGTATATTGTAGAGGTATATGGTAATTATATGATGAATGTATTGTCATTAAGGTGATTGTCCCATGGTTTGAAACATTGCAAGCTCTTCTTATAGCAGTTAGACATTATGATTATTCAATGATTGCAATAAAATATTCACCATACCTGTAGTATAGTGTCATGATAGTATGGCTACTACACATCATCTTAATCATTCTAATCCTCCATCATAGACTTGTACCCTGCTGCTTCCTTGCATATTAGATAAGTGACATTCAATTATACTGTAGGCATCATTCATGACACATCTATTCCAATCTATATAGTGTATGTTGTGTTAGGTCTCAAAAATGTAGGTTACAAACCCTAAGAGGATGCTAGGCTCTATGATAAGACTTGCAACATTTTTGAACCAACTAACGGAGTTAACCTAAATAGTTGATGACTCCCTGCACTTCAGGCTCTGCTAAACCTAGGTGGGTGAACCTTGAAAGCTGAAGCAGATAAAAGGAATGTATGACTCAAATGAATTTAGGTATCTACTCACAATGGCATAAAGTGTGGAATATATAAAATCTTGCAAACTACTTCTGCACCTAATACTAAGATCTGAGATGAAATTGTTTGATTAAAATTTTATGGAATCCTAGAGTGGAATTGGTATGACCAGTGTCTATTCCTATTGGACTAATGGAGGCAAGGTGTATATGATATATGATTTACTTACTGGTTACAATTCTGATCATTTGGCACTTGTGTTTGTTTATACCTTGTATAAACGTGCAAGAATGTGACTGACAGACTCTACTTATTGATCCACTCAATCCTACCAGGTTATTGTGACTTATTGAAAGGATTTTAATCCTTTCTTGAAGGAACCAATCAACAAAGTCAGACAATGACAGCAAGTGTGTATTGACAAATGGAGTAAATCCTCAATTTGAATAACAAGACAACATCGAGTTGGAGACAATATGGCAATCTTGTCAATTATATGGCTCTTCTAACTAATCCAAATGTTACTCCCAAGTTACTATAATCAATCAAAAGGATTTTAATTCTTTAATGGAAACCAATTAATTCAATCACATGGAAACAACAAGTGTGTCTCGATGAAACTGAAATATCAACTTGGAAACTCAGGTTCAAATAACAGAGAAATAATAATGTGGAGACAACCAAATAATTGTTCAGCTCAACAAACAATAGACACCAATATTAAATCATCAATTTATGCATTCTTATCCATTATACAATTTCAAAGGATTTTACAATGTACAGCATAATGTTCTATTTTGGCAACTAATCAATCTATCCAGTTATCTAACTCCTACTTCTGATCATGATGTTTTTTCTAATCTACCTATCTACTAATGATCCCCTGACCACCTCTTCCGATTCTCGGCCTTGGTTCCCCTTATATATGTTTTGTAGTTGTAGGGTTATGACTCTTCATACATCTGGTGCAACCTTTTATTATTTTAACCTCCTTCAATAACAAAATTTTAATCTTGACCTTCTTACTATTAAAATGCTTTGATTGTTGTAGGTGGGATGCCCTTTGCCTTTGTATTGTAGTGTATATGTATATCTTATGTATTTGCAACATATACCTAAGGAATCACCAGATTTGTGAGTCTACATATAAAAATATTTTGTATATCACATACATTTTCTTCCATATACAAGAGCAGGCCCAACTAGATTTACGAAATTAATTTGAAATCTTCTTCAAATCTACATTTGTATCACCCTTTTGTATATTGAATGCATGTTCTTTATATACAATAGTGGACCCTAGCTAAAATTCACAATATTTAATCTGTCATTCAAATTCGGGCTTATATAAACTTGTATATCCATTGGCGATGTGGCCCACGTGGTGTTTCATGCACTTGTATATACATTTCCTTTGTATCTCATATGCATTTGTCTTTGAATCTTGTATACATACAAGCATTTAAACATATAAAGACTTTTCTATATTGAACTTCTTTTGACATTTGGCTTCTATCTTTAACTTGTATCTTCGCTTGTATATCGACTTGTATATCGAAGATATACATTGTTATTATACAAGCCCAATGTGCAAGCAGTGGGAACCACCTTATTCCTCACTCGTATTCCATGTTACAACACTACTTGTATCCAACCTTCATATACAATGCCCGATACTTATAAACTCAATTGTATCTCCTTTCTAGACTACTTGCTTTTATGAACCATAGTTCGTTCATTTTTGGCTTCGCCATGTATATAAAATGAAATGCATCTTTCAATATATGTTAAAGTATGATGCATCCTTCATTTTAAACTTTAACTTCCTTTGAGTTCCGCATTGTATGTACACCTCAATGTATGTATCTGAAACATACAACAATAAAATTGTATTTCATATCCCTTTTGGTTTCACGATGTATATTACTGTTGTATATCCCCTTGTATGTTTTATGCATTTGTATCTTCTCACTATTTGTATCTTGCATACATACAAATAAATATACAAAACCTTTGACTGTTCACCTTTGTATCTAGTATACATGCATTCTAACCAACATGCACTTTATTATTTAAGGATCTTGATTCCTCTATTTTCTGCTTCAAATCTCCACTTGTAGGCTTTTCTCAAATAATTCTGTCGAGTTTAATTGTAATGACTTCAAATGTTATTTTAGAGGATTTCTTCACTGATGGTTCTTATTCTTCACACTTATCAGTGTAAGTTACGCCAAAGCACTTTTCTTCAATTAGCGAGACATTGGAGTGTCAGAAGCTCCTTAATTTCTCATTCTGATACTCATTTCCTGCCAGTGACCATTAGTTTCCTCTATGATCAATGAGAGTCTCACCAAGCTCCTCCATTGATATGACTTACGCTATCGTGAGGGTTTGTAAAATATTACCTGATAGTGTTTCCTTATGCCGATCAGCGTTACCATGCATTTTTTCCCCGATGAAAA
Organism: Cunninghamia lanceolata; assembly: GCA_027924645.1. Classification (NCBI taxonomy): domain Eukaryota; kingdom Viridiplantae; phylum Streptophyta; class Pinopsida; order Cupressales; family Cupressaceae; genus Cunninghamia; species Cunninghamia lanceolata. The sequence goes on from BSBN01000892.1 coordinate 5,269,306, forward strand.
GTCATCGGTGTCACTTTCTCCATCGGTGATTCTTGAAATCCTCTCACTGATGTCTATTCTTATGCTGATAGCTATTTCAACAAGTCCCTCACAGAACATGGATTGGTATAGGTAATATAAAGTCTTGCTGATATTAAGAAATTTAGGCCCTTCATTTTAGTGTAATTTAGTGAGTGATACACTCGCTTGTGGTGAAATCTTGTTATTTTAATGGGATACACCAATTATCATCATGACTTTTGGGCATAATGTTTTCTGATTTGGTCAGGTAAGAATACAAGAAAATTTCAAATTTTCCTGTCCCAAGAGTGGCTTTGTCTGGGGATGTATGCCCCTTATGGGCATAGAAAGATCCCAGATCTCTGGGGAGCAAACCAGTGCCTACTCCATTGGGCAATAAGGTCTAGATATCACTTCTTGCCCTAAAAGAAAAAATATATATTTTCCTCTGTCAAAAATTTTGTTTTGGTCATGCTGTAGTGAAACCAATTTGAACATGTTATTGAAGTTTGCATGATTAGATATATCCGTATTTAACTGTTCAATGATGTTGGTATATTCTTCATCATTATGCATTTGAAAACCATCTATAACCTTATACTTGTATGACAGGCTAGGCCAAATCTCTGTGTGATCTTTTATGCAACAGTATTTTCCATCATCATCCAAATGATGGTTCTCTATATGAATTAGGAAGCAGAAGAAATCAATTTGCATCTAATATTGGTTTTCTTGAGTCTTGGCACCATCCAATGAAAAAGTATCACCATTATCTTCAACATCATAAGTAACTTTCCCACACGATTGTGATCTTGAGACTTCATTATCACAAGATTCAATAGAAGCATTTATCTCTGGATAATCACTACTATCAAATTTACACTCACCAATTGTTTCTATCTTAGGTGAATGTGATCCTGATATTGTCCTTTCACACCAATCATGTGGTCTACCATCACGCAAAGTATCCTAACTATCAAAGCATATGTATGTTGGACATGAAACTTTCAAATCATCCCCATGTGCATGTCTCTGATACTCCATAGTTAGTAAATTTGAAATTTGCTCACTGTTAAGTGAGCATATTTCTTCATCCCTTTCCTCATCACCATGATACACATGATCATTACAATTAGATATGATTGTTTCATCAACGTAATCATTTCTTTCACGAGCTGACACATCACCCTGATTATCTGAAAATGCTTTATCCTCAAGATAACATGGATTTGAAGACACTTGGGATTCTTGTTCTGGTATACCTTCTTCATCAAGAGTTTGTCTTCTTTGTTGAAAATAATCATCCTCTTGTTGATTCATGTATTGCAGTGGGTGGGCTGGGGCAAAAAAAGAACTTGTATTTTGAAAATTTTTCTCATCTCTGGATATATCATACGTTGATTCATTAGTTGTAGGAATATGTTGTGGCTCTAAGTGTGGTGTGAAAATATCTTGTTGTGTATGATATCTATATGGGGGCTAATGGTAAGCATTTTGTTAGATATGTGGCTGAAAGCATTCATTCTGATGTGACACATACGGTTGATATTGTGGGGCATACCGTTGTCCTGGTGGTGGGTAGTATTAGGGAATGTTACTTGCACTCATAGGCTATGGTCTTTGTGGTGGCATATTATGCTGAGTAGGGTTAGCATATGCATTATGAGGTACTTTTGAAGTACCTAGAATATATGTGTTCTAATATGGCCCATGTGAATTAACATTTCCACCTTGTTTATGTGGAGGGACATATTTTGGTGGTTTTGATGCCTGGATGGTTAATCGTGCCATTTGTCTATCTAGGATTTCATGTTCCCTCTATTGTAACCTCCTAAGATGTTGTTCTTTCCATTCTAAATACACTTCCAATTCTTGATTAGTCATGCTATCAAGATCAACGACAGCTTGATCAGTAAACCTCTCATGTTCCTCTTCTACCTGTCCCTCGAATTCATTTATTTTTTGAGGTTCTTTTCCATAAGGAGATCCATGCATGTCTATTTGCCTCTTCTCTTGGAACAGAGATCTTCTTCCATTCATTGTTGGATTATATTACAATCTTTTCAAATTCACCACCTCTTATCAAAAGAGGAATGATTTTTTCTTTTCCAAGTCCTTGCCAACATAGTTACCAATTCTTGTCAGAATTCAAAAGTTTACTGACTCTGTAATGAGATGATCTTTAACAAGATTCTAGATTAGTCCCTAGCAGAATCACCATTTTGTTGGGTCTCAAAAAAGTAGGTTACAAACCCTAAGAGGATGCCAGACTCTATGATCAGACTTGTAACATTTTTGAAACAACTAATAGAGTTAACCTAAATGGTTGATGACTCCCTGCACTTCAGGCTCTGCTAAACCTAGGTGGGTGAACCTTGAAAGATGAAACAGATAAAAGGAATGTATGACTCAAATGAATTTAGGTATCTACTCACAATGGCATAAAGTGTGGAATAGATAAAAGCTTGCAAACTACTTCTACTCCTAATACTAAGATCTAAGATGAAATTGTTTCATTAAGATTTTATGGAATCCTAGAGTGGAATTGGTATGACCAGTGCCTATTCCTATTGGGCTAATGGAGTTAAGGTGTATATGATATATGATTTACTTACTAGTTACAATTCTAATTGTTTGACACTTGTGTTTATTTATACCTTGTATAAATGTGCAAGAATGTGACTGACATACTCTACTTATTGATCCACTCGATCCTACCAGGTTACTGTGACTTATTGAAAGGATTGTAATCCTTGCTTGAAGGAACCAATCAACAGAATCACATAATGACAGCAAGTGTGTATTGACAAATGGAGTAGATCCTTAGTTTGAATAACAAGACAACATCGAGTTGGAGACAGTATGGCAATCTTTTCAATTATATGGCTCTTCTTACTGGTCCAAATGTTACTCCCAAGTTACTGTAATCAATTAAAATGATTTTAATTCTTTAATGGAAACCAATTAATTCGATCACACAAAAACAACAAGTGTGTCACGATGAAACTGAAATATCAACTTGGAAACTCAGGTTCAAATAATAGAGAAATAGCAATGTGGAGACAACCAAATAATTGTCCAGCTCAACAAATAATAGACACCAATATTAAATCATCAATTTATGTATTCTTCTCCATTATACAATTTCAAAAGATTTTGCAATGTACAACATAATGTTCTATTTTGGCAACCAATCAATCCATCCAGTTATCTAACTCCTACTTCTGATCATGATGTTTTTTCCAATCTACCTATCCACTAATGATCCCCTAACCACCTCTTCTACTTATTGGCCTTGGTTCCCCTTATATATGTTTTGCAATTGTAGGGTTATGACTCTTCATACATCTGGTGCAACCTTTACATCTGGTGCAACCTTTTGTTATTTTAATCTCCTTCATTAACAAAATTTTAATCTTGACCTTCTTACTATTAAAATGCTTTGGTCATTGTAGGTTGGATGCCCTTTGCCTTTGTATTGTAGTGTATACATATATCTTATGTATTTGCAACATATACCTGAGGAATCATCAGATTTGTGACTCTATATATAAGAATCTTTTGTATATCATATTCATTTTCTTCCATATACAAGAGTAGGCCCAACTAGATTTTTGAAATGAATTTGAAATCTCCTTCGAATCTGCATTTGTATCACCCTTTTGTATATGGAATGCATGTGCTTTATATACAATAGTGGACCCTAGCTAAAATTCACAATATTTAATCTGTCATTGAAATCCAAGCTTGTATAAACTTGTATATCCATTGGTGATGGGGCCCACGTGGTGTTTCGTGCAATTGTATATACATTTCCTTTGTATCTCATATGCATTTGTCTTTGTATCTTGTATACATACAAGCATTTAAACATACAAAGACTTTTCTTTCTTTTGACATTCGGCTTGTATCTTTAACTTGTATCTTTGCTTGTATATCAGCTTGTATATCCAAGATATACATTGTTATTATACAAGCCCAATGTGCAAGCGGCGGGACCCACCTTATTCCTCACTTGTATTCCATGTTACAACACTACTTGTATTCAACCTTCATATACAATGCCTGATACATATAAACTCAATTGTATCTTCTTTCTAGACTTCTTGCTTTTATGAAACATAGTTCATTCATTTTCAGCTCCACCATGTATATAATGTGAAATGCATCTTTCGATATACATTAAAGTATAATGCATCCTTCATATTAAACTTTAACTTCCTTTGAGTTCCACGTTGTATGTATCCAAAACATACAACAATAAAATTGTATTTCATATCCCTGTCAGTTCTGTGATGTATATTATTGTTGTATATCCCCTTGTATGTTTTATGCATTTGTATCTTCTCACTATTTGTATCTTGCATACGTATAAATAAATATACAAAACCTTCGACTGTTCACCTTTGTATCTGGTATACATGCATTATGACCAACATGCACTTTATTTTTTAAGGATCTTGATTCCTCTGTTTTCTACTTCAAATCTCCGCTTGTAGGCTTTTCTCAAACAATTCTGTCAAGTTTAATTGTAGTGACTTCGAATGTTATCTCAGAGGATTTCTTCGCTAATGGTTCTTATTCTTCACACTTATTGGTGTAAGTTACGTCGAAGCACTTTTCTTCAATCGGTGAGACATTGGAGTGTTGGAAGTTCCTTAATTTCTCATTCCAATACTCATTTCCTGCCAGTGACCATTAGTTTCCTCTGTGATCGGTGAGAGTCTCACCGTGCTCCTCCAGTGGTATGACTTACGCTATTGGGAGGGTTTGTAAAATACTACCTAATAGTGTTTCCTTATGCCGATCAGTGTGACCATGCATTTTTTCTATGATGAAAAGTCATTGGTGTCACTTTCTCCATCAGTGATTCTTGAAATCGTCTCATTGATGTCTATTCTTATGCCGATAGCTATTTCAACAAGTCCCTCGCAGAACATGGATCGGTATAGCTAATATAAAGTCCTGCCGATATTAAGGAATTTAGGCCCTTCATTTTAGTGTAATTTAGTGAGTGATATACTCAATTTGGGTGAAAGCTTGTGATTTTAATGGTATACACCAATTATCATCATGAATTTTGGGCATAATGTTTTCTGATTTGGTCAGGTAAGAATACAAGAAAATTTTAAATTTTCCTGTCCCAACATGTTGCACTTCACTTTGTGGATATAGATTATGTGATTGTCATCTATCTTCTATGCCTCTTGGTTGATGGGACAGTCATGGTCATGATTGATTTTTTGTCCTTCACGGTTGTTTAATGTATTTAATAGCAATCTTACATCTCATTTGCAACAAAAGTGTTAAATACATGTTCTATTGCTAGTCCATGATGCTTTTTTGGTTATAATGCTCTTAATGGGACTGTTCCTTAGTTGATATTGCTCTAATGGTGATTGTCCTACCTTGGAGACTGTCTCATGATGTATTTATATTGACTTTCAATCATAATATGTTTTATTTATTAATCTGGAAGTTTATTTTCTTATCTTATATTCTCCTTAAGATCAAGGGGCAACATCTTGGGCTCAACCCTTGTGGGAGCCCATTTTTACACCACATGCTATGATGTCTTCAGAAATGGATCAGCAATATAATTTCTCCTATACCTACATAGTGAACAAACATATTAGATAAAACAATAATGAAGTTCAATTCTCTTCCTGATGTTTTACTTTTCATGCCCTCTTGCATATATCTAATGTTTGTCAACTAATTTAGTGCAACATAGGCAATGTATTATACTTATGTTGATATGCGCATAGGCAACTCATGTCTAGATCTCTAACAACTCCTTATCATGATACAGGTTCACTCAAAGATCAGGAGTGAGGAGGAGGAAGATACAATGAAGACCAACTCAAGACTCCGAACAAGCAATGATGGATATGCCTCTTCATATATGCTTCTTTTCTATTCTTTATCTTCAAATGCATAGTATATTTCTTATATTTGTACTGGTTCAACTATTCCCATGGTTTCTGTGGGACATTTGATGACTTCTTTCTTTCCAATGAATATAATTACAACACTTATGCAGTTTTGTACTGATCTCTTTTGTAAAATTAATGAAAGCATTATAGTATGAAATGAAACAACTTCCTATCATCCATGAAATCTCCTTTATGCTGCAAGCATTGAATGACATGCTGAATGTGTTTTTTTCTGTTATAACACATGGCATTATAAAACTACACTCTTTCCTTTTCAAGCACTTTAAGCTATGCAATGGTCAAACATAGCAGAGATATGTTAAGAACTTTTCACCATAAATACAATAAAATTGTTTCAGCTCTACCAATTTGAGTTGTAGGTGAAAATTTGGTAGCACCTTCTTCACCCAAATCTCATTCATCTCCTTCTTGGTCTTTGCCACATCGACCTTTTGTACTAGTTTCTTCCTTTCTACCTAAATATCCTTCTTTAGGTTCTTTCTTTGATAGAACTTTTTAATATGTCCAGGCCTATTGCAATTATAGCACACAACATTCCTCTGACTATTGTTCTTTCCATTCATTCTAGATCTACATTGATTAGCCTTATGTCTAAATCTATTACGTGTAAAGCAGTTAACATTGGAAGATTGAGCATTCCTTTCATTATTATAGTCATTCCTTATCTAACTTTTACATTCACTAGCTCTATTACCAACTCTTTTGCATGTAAAGCAATTACCTCTAAAAGATTGAGCATTCCTTCCATTGTTATGACCATTCCTTATCTAGCTTCTAGATTCACTAGCTTTATGACAAATTTTATTGCAAGTAAAGCATTGACTAGAGAAAGATGGAATATTTTGATTCACTCTACTCCTACAATGAGTAACCTTATGACCAAACTTATTACATGAATTACAATAACCATTGAAAGATGGGTACCTTTGACCATATGGTTGCCTAGCTGGTGGTCTTCTAAGTTTATTTCTTTGATTTCAAACCTGCTTGCCTTTGTCTTTCTTGTTCTCAACATTTATTTCTTGACTAGTTTTAGAACTTTTACCTTTCTCAAATCCTAGGCCTTCTTTTTCATCAAGGCTCTTCTAACTAACAATCATCTCATCAAGTTTTACAAAACATATCTTGAACTTTTCTTCATATCTCTTTGCCTTCTCCAAATCTGACTTTAGGTTCACAACTTCCTTTTCAAGATTTCTACATTCTTTACATTTGTCTTTCAAATATTCCTCAGTCCTTGTTTTTTCTTCATCTTACACTTTCATGGATTCATTTTCTAATTTTAGTTGTTCTCTAACCTCCTTGTTTCTCTCTTTGAACTTCTTGACTTGCTCTCTTAATTTTCTAATACATTTATCTACTTCTTTAATATTTTCCTTCTGATCCTAATTTTCTTCTTTAGGTCTCTCAAGGTCTTCAAGAGAAACTTTGAGTTCTTCACTACTAATAGACATGCATTCATCTTCTAAAGATCCATCATATAGGGATACACTATTCTCATGCACCATCCTAGATCTACCTTAAGCTGTTAGGCTTTCTTCCATGGAACCAAACTCTAATACCAATTGTTGAAGGCACAAGAAAACTGAGAAGGGGGGTGAATCAGTTATATCAAAAACCTTATTTTCTTTAAACAAAATCACATTCACATTCATATACTTTAACTCCTTATTCTACTATGAAGATTAAACATGAATAATAGAATCAAAACATAAACACATCAACACCATACACACATGAACACCAGATTTTTATGTGGAAAACCCTAAAAGGGAAAAACTGTGGTGAGCGTTAGCTCACAATATAATGTAGTAAAAATACTAAATAACAAAGAGGCTCACTACCTTAGGGCTCACTACCCAAAATACTCACTACAAAAAGGCTTACTGCCAGGATGGGTGGTTTACTACCATAAACTGATATCGTAGTATCTACAACACATCTGAGTTCAATTCCATTGCTCTGCCTTTACAACACACACACATTATCTTCACATCTTCACACTCTCTCACATCACTCATGGCTTCATTACATATATTTATACTAATCATCAACCTTGGAACATTCATCAAGGTCAGCAATACAACTTATAACCATTGGAACTATCTCCAAGGTTGGCATACATACATAAATCAAATTAGGTCTAGACCTAAACAAACTTGTGGAGCAAATGAATGAAGGAAGAGAACTTCATGGCTTATCTCAAAACCAAGCACATCCTTACATGCTTCAACATGCTTTCACAATCCATGAATCACTTCCGCAACAAGTGTAAATAACCAAGTCGACTATAACTAATACAAACATCAAGAATACTTGAATACATGCTTCCAAGAACTTTATTATAGCTTTCCGATCAACCACATGCCTTCAATACATTCTAGAGACATCCACAAACAACATATAATCACTTAGGAGTCAAAAACTCTAACCACAATAGATCTCACTTGAGGACAACACATATCACTTGAAGATAAATTACAGACTACTCATAAGAAACATTGTCAAACTCTACTAATCAATAACTTGCTTTCTGGAGCACCAAATCACAAATCCTTTGGAATGAAGATAGATAAGGATTTTATAAACTTAAGTCTAGAACCGTAAGACCAAAATCTAAACTACGGAGAAATGTAGAGAAAAATACTTTCTCCCTGTCACTTTACAAATGTTGTCAGGCACAATCTTGAAATTGGTGAATAGAACTTTTTCTTCATAGTGATCCAGACTACCAAATTCTAGATTTAGTATCTTCAAATAAGTTTCTCTAAATTATATCCAAATCTCATACTCTGGTCTTCAATATAGAGGAAATGTGGAGAAAAAACTTAGATAGTGTCCTTATCATGACAACTCAATCACTCAACAAACAACAATAGATCAGAAGACACGGTTGGTACCAATGACAACACAAACATGTTGACATCAATAACAACACAAACATGTGGACATCACACTAGCTAGCACATACTTGCAACAAATTCATCTACTAGAAAAAATAATTAAATTGATTAAAAAAGTAAAAAAACTTGTATGAAAATGAAAAAAGTAGGACATCAACTTATTCCTATCTTAGTGCACTAAATTTTGACTCTACTAGCTCTAAATTTAAGTAGATGAAACTTGCCAATCTAACAAAAATCAAAGTTTGGGCATAATGAGATTTTATCCAATTGCATACTTGTGGCTCACATTGAGCCAGTGTTGCTTTCATAATGCCTATCACTATCTTGAAATCTCTTCATGCATTATCTCCATAGACAATTCCTTTCACAATTAATCTAGAGCACCAAAAATCTCAAATAGACAGAAAATACATGACTTCTAAAAACCCTAATTTGTAGTTTATACCCGAGGTTTACTTTTTTGTAGTGCACCATTTATTGAGGGTTATCTAATAATATATCCTTTTGTCCATATTTTTCATTAAAAAATGATTATATTTCTTGTTTGAGATGCATTTGAGTTATGATTCCCTTTTCTTCTTCCATGTTTTAGATTAGTGGAGGGAGCTCATGAATCATATGGTATCACTCAATCCCCACTTTAGTGGTAAGTAACCTTGTCTATTTTTTCATTTCAAATTTCACATCCAAGATAGATTTATATTATACATGATCCTTTGAGTTTTTTTAAAGTTTAGATGTAGGACATCAAGCAAGGCAACTCAAGGGAAGTGTCTAGGTCCTAATCATCAATTTGTGAAAGTGGAACCTACTAATTTGTGTATATTGTATTTCTTGATGAAGTGAATATATAAGTGGCTAAAAATGAATAGGCCTACATGGTAATTTTGATGATGATCCAATAGCCCAAAACATGATCCATATTACATGAATATATGTAACATCACTATCCATAATGATCAAAATTTAACATTAAACATTCCTCATAATTATATGATTAGTTAACAAAATGAAGGAGTTGATTAAATTTGAACCCAAGAATCATAATCATTTCACCATTTAAGCATGTTAATCTAACCATGATATAACAAAGCTTACATTAAAAAAATCATTTATAATCTTTAGTGAGTAACCATCACTAATCAAATACAAAATATGCCCAAGGCATCTTAATCGATTTATACATTACCATAGACCAATTGGTCATAAAATGTAAACATTGTATCTAGAACTCATGACATCTATCTTCATAAGCCTCATCTTGTCTCATGCTTAGAAAGGATAGCATCATCCTAGTGGTTTTCCTCCAACCAAGGACTTGCAGTCCCCCACTCATCTTCCTAACTAGAAAAGGCCCTACCCTTCACAGAAAGGTTAGACAATGGAAACCATTTGGATAGCCATCTGAGTATCCGGTGTCATGTCCTTCCTAATGTCTCACAATCACACACTATAGATCCACTCTAACTTGTATGACACTACTGGAGACACTAGGCCATCTGGAACACTGTGGACTGACAATGCATATAGAGATGGATGCATTACTTTGGCCAAAGTTTTACATACATACACATTGCACAATGAACATCGTCATATGTCCACCACCCCAACTCTACTTATAAGTTGTCATGTCCTACAATAAGTTCTTAACGACCCAATTTTTTAGATCTTGTGTGAGTGGGATCAATTTGAATCATTGCCCATACTTGGACATTTGACTCCCTTCGTAGGTTGGTTATGATTAAAATATGTTATTTTTGTAACAATAATCTAGTGACTCCTCGTCACCAGCTTTGTTTTCATTTCATATCAAATTTGACCATTTTGACACCTTGGTCTCATATGGTTTACAATTTCGGAAACAAATCATCACATATGATGAAATTGAATACATGTACTCAAGGCATACCATGCCGTAGTAGAGTAGAAGTAAAGTAATTATAACTCATAACATTTAACCATAAGTCTTAAATTCAAACTCATGATGAATAAGTAAGTATTATTTTATAAATACATTCCAATGTTTTTGTGATGAGACCATGTTCTCAAATGGAGATCACCACCTCCATATTCGAGGGTATAAATATATAATCTTTAACAGTTTAAGTAACCCTAAAAGTGTTTCATAGATGGCTTTCATACAAGCCCGACTTGGTATAAATATTGGTGTAGTAAACTCACTGTCATTCAAATTCCTCCCTGACTATCATCATAGTTGGGTGACTATATTATGGATGTTAATGCCTTCGTGAATGAGACCACAGTCATTTGATTGTATTATTCACTTCTAACTACATTCATTATGGAGTTATTCCCTACTCCATTCGAGAGTTCTTAAATGATATCCACACCATTATATGACATGAGTTTATCATTCTTTGATAATAAGCTTAGCTGATACGGCTTCAAGCACTGGCTTTATTTTTTTGTAAAGTGAAAGATGTAAAAAGCATTATAGCTAGGTCGTAAGACCTCATCTCAGACATAGAGAAGATTTTATCTCTAAAAGACTCAGCCTTGCGGCCTTGAGCAAGAATCACAAACAAAACATGGTGTAGTCACTGCTCAACTTCTAAGCCTCGAGCTTAGCCACTGGCAGCATTATAATACTTCACTGCCTCAGCCACATGGCCTAGAGTGCAGTCTCCAAAATAAGTTTTCAATGTTTCATCATTCGGTCTTACGTCCTACATTAATCTTAACAGATTTCAAAAAGTTCAAAACTTAGCTTGATAGCTGTGTGTTCATACATACAATGGTTTACTTGTATTACTAGCTCATCCATTAGGGCTTTGAGCTTGTTCTTGACATAAAGATAACTTGGTATGCTTGGCCTTAAGGCCTAGACCCACCGCATGAAATAAAACTTAGAAACAATAATACCTCAACTGTAATAGCCTCGAGCCATGACTAAGAAAAGATTTACATAAGCAATGGTACGGTATCACTGGCCTCATGCCTCCGAGTTTTGACAAATAGTTTCACCATATTTCTAATTTAAACATGTCAAGGCTCATTATATATATATATATATCAAAAGTAATAGGATTTCATCCATTATATTACCTGGATAATGATTTCAATGGAAACATCGTTCCAGTCCAAGTCTCCTATGAGCTGCACATAGCCTCTAATCTGCTTTTGTTATCTCTGTAGCTTTCACCACCTTACTCATAAAAACCAACCCCACAAACTCTCTCTACCCAAGTCTACTATTCCCTGAACCAAAAAATATGGATAGAGAGAATACAATAATCTCAGCTCGATATAACCCTAGCCGACCCTTGGCATTCCATCTTGAAAGGTAACTACCTTTCCCACTCCATTGGTTCCCACTAAAGTGGCTTAATTAAGGCATTGTGCTAGAAAATGGATGAGCTTAAAGCTCTCCATCACTTCTGAAGGCCAACCACAGCAAGTTAATAGCATTTGATTGAAATCAAATATTATGATAAGAGAGATAATAACAATATTATTATTACAATTCAACCTATAATAAGGTTTTCATCCTTTCTTAAGGATTAACAATGTATAATAAAAAAACACAAATAGAATCACATCTAGATCATTAATTGGTGGGGTCAAGTATTTCTCCTCTAAAATCAACTATCGTCCTTAGTTGAAAGACTAAGAAACAATATCCTAAAAAAAAAAGGATTGTGAGAGACTTCCTTGTCTCTCTACATGATTGTCCTTTGACTAAAGATGATGCTCCAAGAACACCGTCTGGTCTTTGGGACTAGTCTAGAAGGCATTAATGACATAACAACATACATAGGACATGAAAACTAAGAAAAGAGACATGACACATGTCAACTTACAAAGGGGTTTTAGAAGGACATAAGAAATTGATACTCAGATGGCTAATCAACCTTTTGCTTTCCTAGCATCTAACTATTCCTCCAGGATGATACTCTCCTTCCTTCTTCAAAGGATGTTCATTTTCCTGTTCACACTCAGGACCACAAGATCATGATCAATGTATCATTATCATGTCTCATAATATAATTTAATTAATTCACAAGATAAATTATCATCAGTAACTATATCATAGTCAAGAGATAAATTAGATATTTCCACAATATCAAACCAATTAACTTTGTCTAATCCTCTTGATTATCATACTAAGTTAATGATTAAGTCTAATTGTAAGTTGGGGATGTAACAATATAAGTTTTACAACAACCAATCCTAACCTAATGAAAGTATTACGTTAACCCATAGGATGTTTCTCTGCTTTTATTTTTTAATTTATTTGTCATTTTTAAAGTGTTTAGACAATTGTAATTTAAAAACTTGTCTTTTGGTTTCTAATTGCTGATTTTCCTTCAAATTAATTTGCAACTTTGTTGAATATATATTTACCTTAGTAAATTCATTCAATAAAAAAGGATTCATTACTAGTTAAATTGGAAAATGTTTATGTTATTTTTTCCCACATTCTTTATTGTGCACACCTATTCTTGCACCATTTTTGTCTCTTGAAACATTTTTCTAGTTATAGATGAGCATGTCTAGAATGGTTTCACTCAAGTTCCTCTACCTAATTAGTGATCTTTTCATAATAATGGAATGGAAAAATCTTTTGAATGGGTTTTTGGTCTTTTTGGTCCTTACATTTTGTGAAACTCTTTGTCTTTCCTACCACCATCTTTGAAAAAGAATGAGTATTTGATGAATGGCTACTCCACCCAGCACTCACACACAAAACAAAAACAAATATTCTCACCAAAAATATGAGGAATGAAATCGAGACACTTTTATTTCTTTAGTAAAATGAAGTACAAAATCTAGTATTACATGCTACAACAACATGGGTTGTTTCACAACAAAGAAATTCCTAATCCATCAAACATTTCTACAATCTAGAGCCACAATTGTACATATGGAACTATGCCCCTATAACCTATTCATTTCCCTTTTTTTTGGAACCAATAACCTCCACACCACTTCTCCACTACCTTCCTGAATGTTCTATAAATTGTAACTCCCCTCTTTGGGTTCCAAGTCTTGATGCAAGAGCATCCTTGGTTCAAGAGAAATCTTGCATCAACCAAAAACATTTGCATTTCAGTTCTTTCATTTTCTAGTTCAATTCAGGCAGTTCATTCATAAGCATTTTCAACTTATGGTCCGATATTGGCATTTCACATCTTGCAGATGGACTTAGCATCTACATTCATTCATCTACATCATATCAAGAATTTAGAGCATTTGGATAAGCTACCAGAAATTTATCACTATTAGAAGATCCTATGTTTTCTCGGTGCAAAGCTTTTTAACAGTTCCTGATAATCAGTTGAAGGAGAAGATTTGTGAGCTTTAGCTGACTTGTGGATACTAATAATGCATTCTGCAATGTTCCTTGGTTCATGGCTGACCTTCCTCATAGGTCTGCACTTCATTTTATCTGTTGGAAAAGGATTTTTCAAGATGATAGGTCCAACCTATCCAAGAACACACGTTACACCTCTTCATTAGGATTCTGAATCTCTTGTGGCCGTCACAGAGGAATCTAATGTTCTTAATATGATATATATTGATGTAATAGATCCTTAGGAAAGTAGTTATTCACATAAGAAAGATCTGATAGTTTAGATTTTGTGTGAAAGAGCCTCAAATCTTTATCTTGTGCATGTATGTAATCAGGCCTGTGAGCCCTAATTATAAGCCCGCATATTGCCAGTAGATCTTTATTTTGAATTCTATGATATACTGAATGACTGAATCTACATTTGCTTCATTCCTTTGAATTGTTTCCATTGTGTTTACTCTTGCTGCACAGTCCAGACAGTTCACTCTATGGACCCTCCTATCATGACTGCACCAAGTGGTATCAGAGAGAAAGTTCAAATCTTTGGATTGAATTGGTGAAGGTGATTCCATAAGATCTTATTGTGAGCAAATCACCAATCTGAGGCAAGTTACTTATGTGCAATTGATCGCCAATTGAGAGGCAGTTGTTGCTTGTAGCCTGATCTCTGAATTGAGGTAGTTTGCACTTGATTCTAGGAAGATTCTACCGTGAAGAGTTCCTCCCATTGGTATAATGGCTAATAGAATGGATGAGATGATGGAATTGATGAGAACAATGCGAATTCATTTGGACCCTATTGAAGAAGATAGGTGAAGAGGATTGACACCTAGAACTAATGTTGAAAGTGATGATGAAGAAGAATTTTAATCTATTGAACAAACTGGCAAAACCCTAGAAGGTCATGAAGAAGAAGAATTAGATCAGGTAAAGATGTTGCAAGCTATTTTAAACATTGGAAAGAGACCTAGAGTTGATGTGCCAAACTATACTGGTAATTTGAACCCTAAAGAGTTGATTGACTGGGTAAATGACATGGAAGAATACTTTGAATATGAAGAGGTTAAAGATATGGAGAAGGTGAAATTTGCAAAGACAAAGTTGAAAGGACATGCTGCTATATACTGAAAAGAAGTTCAGTTAGAGAGAAATAGAAGAGGAAAATAAAGTGAGACCAGATGGTGATAAATTTGAAGAATCAATTTATAATTGCTGACTATGAGTTGGAGCTATTGAAGAGATTGCAAAACCTACAATAGAAGGAGAAATTTTTTAAGAAGTATACTGAAGAATTCCATAAAATGATCATAAGGACAAGAAATAGTGAAGCAAGAAAGTAGAAAGTGGCTAGATACATCAATGGACTAAGATTGAACATTCAAGAAGAACTAAGTGTTGATGATTGTTTTTACACATTCATACCAAAAGTTAAAATTCATAAATGAACCTTACTATCTTGAAAGATATGGAGAAATCAATTAAGATTACTCAATCCCAAGTTTCCTTATTGGTCAGTTCTTGACCTGTTGGAAAGTTCAGTAGTTTATTATGAAGCTGTAATGTGCAAGGGGCTTTATGTGATTTAAAGTGAGTTTGTGACTTACTGGACTCTCATTATGCAAACTAACACAAATATCAACTTTCTAGTCATTCATTTGCATAAGATTGTTACTGTACCTCAAAGCTTTATATGATTTATATTCAAACATGCTTTGCTTTTCAAATATTAATGAAGATTATCAAATATCAACTTACTGCTCTTAAAACTCTTCAAATGTCAGATAATCTCTTTTGGATTTCAACATTTAAGCTAAGTATTTCAGAGTTGTTGGGAAAAGTTAGAGAACTTTAAATCTACCATCAATCACTATAGGATCTAAATGTTCTGCTATGTACACAGTAAGGATTACAACAAATTTGATTAAATCAGTAGATCAAATCATTAAATGCAAATGTTCTAAATATTTTCACAAACAAGCATTCAAGATTGCGAGCTTTAAGAGAAACTATTTCAAATATAACGAAGAGCTAAAAAAGCCACTCAGGAAATAGACGCAGACTTCTAGATTCACTTATATTCAAAACACACAGCCATTCATGGTTTACAATGTAGTAATGACTCTTAGCTTCATTAATCAAATTTCACAAAAATAAACTTACAATGCTTTACAGATACAATAAGAAAGCTAGACATTTCCACACATTCCTTAATGTAGACAACAACGACCTCCTCTAAACTAAAATATTCTACTTGAAATTCTTAGAAAGAATTACAATTTCTATGCTATTTCCTATAAATTCCTGTGTAAAATAATATACAAGTAGCACGCTCCTTATATAGAATTTGAATTCCCTCCCATGCTACGGTTACAACTTCCATTCCATAGTTACAGCCACTATTCCACGGTTACAACCACTATTACACAGTTAAGGTCCTTTTACTATTCACCAATGGTGTGCCTTCATTTCATAACTGTGTGCCAATCTACTACTTGGCATCTTCTCCTCTCAAAGGATGCTCTTGGAATTTCTAACAAATAAGATTCCCATTTCATGTGACCTTTTCCCGCCAAGGCTTTTCATTTGATTTCTTCTCAAGATTCTTTGCTCCTACCTTTTCACTTTTTCATATATTTCTTGAAATTGCCAATCACACCTTCCACAAAGGTGCGGTCCCCTCCTAGACTTTTTGCTAAAATGTATTCTTGCATCATCACCTTTTCTTTCAATTCCTTTTCTTCATTCTCTAAGTTTTCTCTTCTTTTCTTGTATTTCTTTATTTTGGCCTTCTCTTCCATCAATGTGTCCATCATCTGCTTGCTGAGGATTGCATCAGGATTTTCTGTACAGGGTGTGAATATGGCCCTGAATTCTATCAATGCTCTGTCTAAGTTATATGTTGGCATTTCTGCACATTCATGCTGCAGGAGCTTTTCTATGATTCTCTTGTGCATTTTTACCATTTCTCCTACTCTTTTTACCAGTTCCTGCATGACTATTGCATTTGTTTTGAGGTTATCCTCTTCAAATTTGAGCTCAAAAATTATCTTTGGCACTTGATTTGATAATGTGACACTAAGTGCCCCTTCGTTTATCAATTCCTCTAGCCTTCTATCAATTTCAATTAATTGTTCAATTTCAGATCTGCATTCCTCTACTCTTGTTTGACAATTATTTATTAATCCCATACTTTTGTCCCTCTCTTCTGTGGCCACTTTCTAGCTCTTCACATCTTTCCTTATGGTTTGTTCACCTTCTTGGAAAAAATCATGAAACCATTCATAAAAAATATTGGCCTTGAACCTTTTATTTTCCATGTCCTGCACTTCCTCTTTAGATACTATTGCTAGGTTAGTAGGTAAGTCAGGCATTGTGGTACTAGGGTCAAATATCCCCTTAAGGAATTGCTGGAGTTGGACAATGTGTCCTTTCAATACCTCCTGCTTATTTTTCTCTTTCCTCAGCATTTCTGCAGTCACCATATCTTTCCACTTAGCGATGTGATGTTCCCTTGTGGAATGCCCGAGGTCTAGATTTAGTAGCTTGTATTCCTCCAAGGTAATTTCACCTTTTTCTTTCTCCTTTTGTGGTATAGCTAGGTTCAAAGTTCTAGATCCATCTAGATCTCTCTGTATTGCAAACATCGTCCTCGCTTTTCTCTTTTCTCTTCTTGGAGTAGTTTTCTCACCTAATAGGCTTTTGATGTCAATAGGAGCCAGATGTATTACCTTCTTCTCCTTCCTTATCTCTCCTTCTAGCTAGGTAGGCACCTCTTTTGTACCTTATGCAACCCTCTCTTCATTAATTACCTCTTCATGAGGTTTATCTACTTCTGCTTCTCTTTGTTGCTGCCTCTGCTGTTGTTGTTGATCTTGTTGTTGTTCCCCTTTTGGGACTTTCTATTCTTGTTGTAATGGAGGCTCTTGTTCCTTTGATTCAACTTCATTTTCCTCCTCATCTACCTCAATATCTCCCCCTTCTTGATCTTCCTCATCAGGAGCTTCTTCTACTGCTGACTCTTCTTTTGGATCACCTTCATCAGGGGCCCTTTCTACTGCTGACTCCTCAAGTTTACTCTCATCTATTTTTTCTTCTGCCTCTATATTTCCTATCTATGGTAGCTCTGGATGTATTGGTAAAATGGCCTTTAACTCATCTTCTTTTACTTCCTCTCTTTGGGCTTGCAAGTTTTCTGTATTTTCCTCTTCTTCACCCTGCTCCACATACATATTTAGCATATCCAATGCATCCACCTCTAAGGTGTCCTCTTGTGCTGCCTATCCTTCTGTGTTTACCCCTTTAGATGATTTCTCCTTTTCAGCCTCTTCAATCTTATGTGCTTCCTCTTGCACATCTCTAATGATTTCTGGTGGTACTAAAGTACCAAATGGATCAATAGATCTCGTTTCTGCCTGCACCTCTTCTTCTTCAATTTCTATGTTTTGTTCTGTTTCCACTTTAGCTTGCAGGTTTGATTCCTCTTCTTCACTGAGGAAATCACTTGACTCTTCCTCTATGTCAATCACTTTTCCCCTGTACATTATCTTTTCTTCACTGTCACTGCTCTCAATTTGCATAGTTTCTACAACAGTAGGTTTGGCTTTACTAACTTTCGACTCGTGCAGCCTCTCTCCAGCCAGCTCTACCTTCACCTTTATGAATGTTTGTCCTGGTTCCATTGGACTAGAAGTACTGGACATACTTCTCATTTTCTACCCCACTTCTTGGGCTCCAATTGTATCTTTTGGTTTCAAGGACTCGGCCTTAGACAAACCTATTGGGATTGCCCTCATGACTGATGGTCCTGCTACCCCTTTTGTAGCATGTTCTCTTCACTAATCTCATGGCTCATGGATTTTGCATCAACAAAAGTTTCATATGCAACTGCAATTGTTATGACCAAGGCATATGGATCCATTAATGTGGCATTTTTGTCTTTTTCCACAATTTTAGCTTCAACAAATTTTCTCTTCTTCTCATAGAAACATTGCAGGTCCTCACTGGGCTCTGCCTTTCTCTTCCTTCCCCTCTTTGGGAATGTAACTTCTTTACCTTTAGCTTTAAGCTCTTCTATCTGGCCCTTAAGCCATGTTTTTGAAAATAATATCACCAGCTTTGTCAAAACATCCAATGATGTGTTCCAGGGCTTCGACCAATCGGGCTTTGTAATGGGAGCCAGCCTAGCCTATGTATAACTCTGGTGTAACAATTGATCATCCTCCCTAACCTCTGGAGGGACATATATATCGCCAATAGACCTCATTTACTCCATAGTCAATCTTTTGTGAGCCCTTTTCCTTACCTCCCTATCATTTTGGCAGTCAGCCCAGAAATCTTCAATATGCACTTGCTGTTTGTATTTCTTGTCGACAAAGTTTTGAATTATGTGGAAAGGGTCTAACTTTCTTGCTAAATCAAACTCCTTGAAGCCATAATACCTTAACTCCTTCTCTAAATAACCTACCACCTCCTCACTAAAATAAGAATATCTACCAATTGCCCATGGCAGTTTCACATTTCCCCTGTTATTAAATTTCCTCTTGTACATCCTAAAAGCATTCAAATTCTGCCTCGAAAACTCCAACACAATTAGCTTGTTAGAAGGATACCTAGGAAGCATGAATGGTTTCCCCTCAAAACCCTTAGTTCTTATATAAGTAAAGTGTTCATACTATATAAACCATGAACTGTACAATCCAATTGCACTTTCAGCATCCTTGGACAATCTTTTATCAGGTTCCTCCCTCAATATTTTTACCAAGTAAGTATAAAAAACATCATTGACTAAAGCAAAAATCTTTAAGGCATTCTCCTCCTACAAGATAGGGTAATGTTCATATACTAGCCTCTAATTAGGGTCATTCCCTAAAACACCAATCCTTTCTATCCCATGAATAAAAGGCCTAATTACTATAGCACAGGAATACAACACATAAGAAGATAAATAAAATGGCAAGCCCTTCTGCTGCCTTAGCATGGCCTACCTCCAAATAGCCATACTAATGGCCTTGGCCCAATGAATTTGCCCTTGTTCCTTTTCACCTGTTCTCAGGTATTCTATGACAGTGAACATCCATGGCTCACATTTGGTGGCATCCCTTAGTCCAACCAATCTACTCAGCATAGTGATCATCAAATATATCTCCTCCCTGAAATGTATTCTCATCAGATTTTTAGGGATTCTGGCCACTGCCTTTGGTTTGTTCTCTGGACTGTACCAGTGGTGAAATATTTTACCCTTATAGTCTCCCTTATTTGTGTAGAAAATCTCATTATACTGATTAATATCAACGTCTGTCATCTTATCAGTGATCTCCAGCCTAAAAGTGTTAGCAATCCCCTCAGGAGTCCAATCAGCAATTATTTTATCATATAGCATAACCCTCCTAGTACTTGGGTTATACATAATTACATAGTCTAAGCATAAATCCAACTGGCCTCCATCGCCAATGGGAAACCCACAGCTCGGTATAACCCACTATCCCAAATGCATTTCATATCAAGAGTTGCATCTGCATCAGTAATCTTTCTTAGCACATCTCCTGCATCATAGTTTCCTATGTTAGTATCTGTCCCCACTCCATTCATACTGATCAGGGTCAGATACGCTCTGTGTATCGGTAATTCCTCTTTCTCCACCTCTTTCCGTGGTTTTCTTTCCTTTTTTATATCTTCCCCTATATCTTTCTTCAGTTTAGGAGCCATCCTGTAGAAGTATACATGTCTCAATTTTTGTTTTGACTTCATATCTAGGGTTTTACTGTGAATGCCTATTTTCTACTATTTACCCTAACTTGTAACCTCCTTGAATTTGGTAAGCTTTATTTAGCTAACTAATAGTTAAAACAGTAACTTTAACAAATGCATGTATTTTGAAAGTGAAATTACTGGAATTAACAGTTGTGCTTTACCATTCAAAATTTAAATGGGGTTCCAAGATAAATACCTATTCCTGTGACCATTTAACCTTTGATGTTGACTTACATTACCTTTCGCTTTCAACTAGCAATTGTAACTTCGCTAATTCAGTAAATTCTGTTCAATTTTACTATGACAATGCCCTTTTCTGCAAATTTCAATGTTAACAATATATCTTGAAATCAAAATAACAATAATTCCGCCCTAACCCTCATTAAATTCCATTTGATTGAGTGTTCAATTCACATTAATTACAGCCATTAATGCACTATGACCTTCGGCTTCCCTTTTCTGAGTTTGAGTTTTTTGAACTTTTCACCGTTAGCTTAATTAAACATGCATTTTCTTTTGTATATCTCATTGTATGTTTTCCTTGTATCTTTGTATCGTCGAACATGTAATCACTTTATGCATACAATTGAACTAAAGCCCCTTTTTCCTTTACCTTTTCTGTACACCCTTTGTACTTCCTACTTGTATACCTTACTTGTATATTCTATTGTATAATCGCATATACAAATACATTATACAAATATTCCTTACCTTTTGTTCCTTCGCAATGCCCTTTGATCCTTTGTATATCGGGATTATATATTATAAACATACAAACACCAAATATACAAGGACTTCTCCGTTTTTAACTCTTTTCTAGCATCCGGCTTGTATTTCCGCTTTGGATCCCTGAATGTACATCATAAAATATACATGTTTATTATACAAGCCGAAATGTTCATATAGTGGGGTCCACTTTACCTCTTATCTTTGCCACTTCCGCGATGCCTTTACTCTTTATTGAGCCTTCGAACCTCAAACCACTATAAATCATATTATATCAACCCTCACATCTGTAATGCATATAAAACCTTGTATATCTCACTTTGTACATTCCGAAACATAGAAAGACAAAAATATATGACACTTTAATGTTATTTCATAATGCTTGAGTTCCAGTTTGTATAAAGTACAATGTATATTGAAGTTGTATATAAGAAATGTACAACGCGCAATATACATTAACTTTATAATTTTTGATAACCTTTCAGCTCCGCACTTTGATGCATCATGAAATATACTTGAAGTCCAAATGCATCATTTATGCTATATTTCAATTTACTTTCAATTCCGCTTTGTATATTTCACAATGCATGTCTCCCAATACCCTGCACTCAAAACCCAAATATACAACCATTACACATTATTTGATAACACTTCAAATCCATGATGTATCTAACTCATTGTATCTCCCGATTGTATATTTTGCATCCGCCAAATATACAAGTGCCAAACATACATTGATTATACTTACTTTAATACCTCCTCAATTCCGCGCTATGTATATCTTGTTGTATATTTACCTTTTCCTTTTTTAAATGCTGAATATACAAACCAAAATATACATAGTGGATTTCAATTGTTTATTCATCTCAACCTTAACTTTTTCGGGTCTGACTTGTATATGAAGATAAAGTATTATCACAGAATGTATACAAGTATAACATTATATAAACCCGATTAACCCTCTGTTTTGTGACTAACACAAAACCTGATATACAATCACATTTGTATATAAGATAACCTTGTACATACAAAGAACTTTGTATATACAAGGCACAAACCTTGTAATTGTACATTTACCCAAGACATCAATAACTTGCAAAATATAGTGAATTTTAAAATAATTCAAAAAGTAACCCCTGTTTATTTTCAACAAGGAATTCACCTGTACTTTGACCTAGTACTCAAATGCAAACTTCCCTTATTTTTTAACAAGGCTTGTATTTTCAACTCCTCTTCCCTTTTACCACCAAGCAAACCACACCAACAAGCAAAGCAAACTAGCATTAGCAGGGGTCCTCATTTTGCTAAGGAGTAAAATGGGGTGTGTTGTGAGAATCACAACACTAAGCTTGGTAAGGATGACATCTTTGGAAGAAGCATATCAATTTGCCCTGAAAGTTGAAGAGAAGATGAATAAGAAGCATGATCAAAGACAAAGAGGTAGAGGAGGTAAATTTCAGTGAGAAAGATTATTTTTTGCATATGATATATCATTTGTGGAGTAGAACAAGTTGGATAGTCCGTTGAAGAAGGATGACAGAGATAACAATGCTTACCAGAGAGATGACATAAATTTTTACTAGAAAGGAAACCCTAATGCATACCGGAATGAAGGATACATAAGAGAAGGAGAAGGATTTGATAAGAGAACATTCAAAGGTTCTTGTTTCAAGTGTGGAGGTGAAGGACATAGAGCATTTGAGTGTAATCAGGGTAGTACAAGTAAGAGAGTAGAAAATAGAAGAAGAACCTATTGAACTAAGTGATCCCTATTCAGTTGGAAAACTAGAGAAAGGAGAATCATTGGTGATGAGGAGAGCACTATTTCAAGTAGAGACAAATGAAGAACCACTGTAGAGGAAAAGCTTGTGTAGAACTAAATGCAAATCAGGAGGTGAGTGTTGTAAAGTTGTAATTGACAGTGGTAGTTTAGATAACCTAGTTTCAGAGGAGATGGTGACTAGGTTGAAGTTGGAAAGATTGAAACACCCTAAGCCTTACCAGATAGCATGGATTCAGGATGATCATAAGGTACTTGTGAGTGAACAATGTTTGGTGAAATTTCATATTGGATCTTTTCATGATGAAGTCTTGTGTGATATCATGCCTATGGATGTTTGTCATATCTTGTTGGGTAGACCTTGGCAATATAATAGAAAAGCTATGCATGATGGGAGAAAGAATACATATACTATAACAAGAAATGGAAAGAGAATTACCTTGATTCCTTTGGAGGATGACCCTAAGAGTGAAGTATGTTGGGATGCTAGAATCTTTTTGGTAAATGGAAGGAAATTTATGGATGGTTTGAGACATGAGAGTATGTGTTATGACTTGATTCCTAAGAAGCCTAAAGCATTAAAGAAAGAGACTAAAAAAGAATAGCTAGAGGAGATAAAGGAGTTGCTAATACAATATGAAGACATCATATCAGATAATGTACATGAAGGATTACCACCTATAAGGAGTATTAGTCATTAAATGAATCTTATACCGGGAGCAAGTTTGCCTAACAAAGTAGCACATAGGATGACACCGACAGAGAATGAGGAATTGAATAGACAAATACAAGATTTGTTGAGGAAAGGTTTGATCAGAGAAAGTTTGAGTCCTTGTGCAGTACCTATAGTTTTGACACCTAAGAAAGATGGAGAATGGAGAATGTGTACTAACTCTAGAGCTATAAACAAGATCACAATTAAGTATAGATTTCCTTTACCTAGGATGGATGATATCATGGATTGTTTGAGTGGAGTAAGATATTTCACAAAGATAGATTTGAAGAGTGGATACCATCAGATCGGAATCAGGAAGGAGATGAATGGAAGAGTGCTTTTAAGACAAATGAAGGATTATATGAGTGGTTAGTGATGCCTTTTGGATTGACAAATGTACTGAGTACTTTCATGAGGTTGATGAATGAAGTCTTGAAGAAATTCTTGGGTAAGTTTGTAATTGTATATTTGGATGATATTATGATTTTCAGTAAGACAAAAGAAGAAAATTTGTGGCATATTAGACAAGTTTTGCAGAGGTTGAGAGAAGAGAAATTACTGATAAACATCAAGAACTGTAGTTTCATGAAGGAAGAGTTGGTATATTTAGGATTTGTTATTTTTTATAGAAGGATTGAAGATGGACCCTAAGAAAGTGAAAGCAATAGTTGAATGGCTTACACCGGAGAGCATTAGAGAGGTTAGATCATTTCATGGATTGGCTAGCTTCTACTAGAAGTTCATCATAAATTTTAGTTTAGTTTGTAACCCTATGACAAAGACAATGAGAGGTGATAGGAAAGATTTCAAGTGGACATCAGGAGCAGATAAAAGTTTTGAACTATTGAAGCAGAAAGTGACTGAGGAACCTTTTTTGGCATTACCAAATTTCAACAAAGTCTTTCAAGTTGATTGTGATGCAAGTGGAAATATAATTGGAGTAGTGTTAAGTCAAGAGGGTAGACTTGTAGCATATTTTAGTGAGAAGTTGAATGATGAAAGGAAAAGATATTCAGTTTATGACCAAGAGTTCTATGCCATAATTCAAGCCTTGAAGAAGTGGAGACATTATTTGTTGCCTAAGGAGTTTGTGTTATATACAGATCATCAAGCTTTGTAGTATTTGAATAGTCAAGGTAAGTTGAATTAGAGACATATGAGATGGGTAGAGTTCATGCAGAGTTATACTTTTGTGTTGAAGAATAGGAGTGGTAAATCAAATAAAGTTGTTGATGCCTTGAGTAGGAGAAGAAACTTGTTGATAGAAATGAGAGTTGAGGTGTTGGGTTTTGATGAATTAAAGAACATGTATGAGGGAGACACTAATTTTGTAGAACCTTGGAAAGCATGTAAAGAACCTGTTGTGATAGATAGGAGTAAGTGGTTGGACTATTTCATTTAGAAAGATATGTTGTTCAAAGGAAGTCAGTTGTGCATACCTAGAAGTTTAATGAGGGACAATTTGATCAAGGAGAAGCATAGTGGTGGATTGGCAAGACATTTTGGCATTGATAAGATAGTGGCCTTGGTGAATGCAAACTACTTTTGGCCTCAAATACATAAGGATGTTCAGAGATTTGTGCAAAGTTGTAGAGTTTGTCAAGTTGCAAAAGGGAATAGTCAGAACACTAGATAGTATAAGCCTTTGACAGTACCAGAGAAACCTTGGGAAGACATAAGCATGGATTTGTTGCAAGTATGAGGTGAGCCATTGTTGTCATTGATGTCAACATACTCATACTGCATTGACAAGAAGGATTTGATGAGCTTTGTGCTGAGGATATTGAGAAAATTAGCCTCAGTCAGGAACAGTGAAGAACAGTGATGAGAAGAAGGTAAATATACTGTATAGGATGAGAACCGGAGGATGCGGATTAAAGGGTTAGTAGATATGAGTCTTGAGATGCTACAGTTAAGATTTCAGAGGTCCGCATGAAGATCTGAAGGAGTTATGGCTGCCGGTATAGAACCGGGTCCGGCAAGTATCCGGAGGTGACAGAGGATCACAAAAAGGTCCGGTGAGGTCCGGAATTGTATTATCATAATCTGCGGATTGGAAGGAGTGTTTTAGATGTCCTTGTGATGTGTCATCCTGATTTGTGTGTGATTTGGAGGTCCGGAAGTACCTCTTGCATTATGACAGTGACGACAGACTGTGTTCTTGAAGTTCCGGATGAGGAAGACAAGAGATCCCAGTAAGCAGAGGAAGTGCGGATGTATCCGGACATTCAGACAGGCTTGTGAAGGCTCCTGGATCATGTTTAGGTTGTGTTGTTGGTCCGCATTCATGGTAGAGCCCGGAATTGAAGTTATTCTTCCGGATGAAGTTATTGCTCTGTTTAGCCGACCGGATGTGTTATTCATCTTGCGGATACTCCTATGGTTGTTTGCCGACTTAGATGCTTGTTCCTAAGTCGATGTCTTGTATAAATAATGATTTGTGAATTCATTTCAGTGTGTAGCATGTGGATGAGTATGGTGTAGCGAAGAAAGGTGCGAAAGGCAGAGCAGAGATTGTTGGGCTTAATTGGAACTGATCCGGACATGGTAGAGATGTCATTCTCCAGTTCAAGACTGTGATTTTTATCACTCTGTAGACAGTGTGTCTCCTTGTAGGCAGTGGGCCTCTTTGTGAGCAGTGTGCTCGGGCAGTGAGCCCTTATTGGCATGTGCCATTCATTTTTCCTTATTCTTCTAACAGAGAATAATTCTTGGGTTAATCACCCCGTGGTTTTTCCCTTAACCGGGTTTTCCACGTCAAAATCTTGGTGTTCAATGTGTTGATGCTTATCTACTCTTGTGTTTATGTATTGTGCTTCCATGAATGATTATTTGATATGCTGCTAACAAACAACAGAGAATAAAGTGTTTGAAATAGAACAAATTCTATACAACTGATTCACCCCCCCCTCTCAGTTGTATGCCCTAGATCCAACAATTGGTATCAGAGCTGAGTTCCTCTGATAGGAGCTTAACCGCTTGAGGTGATCCAGGATGTCGTCATACAAGAAGGATAGTCCGAAGTTCGATGGAACCAACTTCACTCTCTGGAAAGGTCGCATGAAGTGTCATTTGGAATGTATGGGAAAAGCATACTTGGCTATGATTTCAAAACCATATATACCCCCACAAGGTGGTCCGACAACTCCTGATGAAACCACAGAAGCTGAAAACAATCTGCGGACCAAGGAAGCTCTTCTAAGCGCATTGAATGACTCAGATCTCTCGAATGTCATTGACCTACCAACTGCATATGAGATCCTAACTAAACTGGAACTTCTGTATGAAGGAGATGAGTTTGTCAAAAGTGCAAGGTTGCAAAGTCTGAAAGGGAAATTTGAAAGATTGAAAATGAGAGATGATGAAAACATTACTACCTTTATGCCAAGAGTAAATGAGCTGGTATGTGGAATCAGAAATGCTGGTGGAACTCTAGATGAAAATGAGATTGTCTGCAAAATCCTAAGATCCCTTCCTGCTGCCTATAAAATCAAAGTTGCTGCCATTGATGAATTCAGAGCCCACACAACTGTCACAAGAGAACAATTGGCTGGCAAACTAGCTGCATTTGAAATGACCGAGTTTGGAGATGATCCACCCAAGACTGAGTCTGCTTTTAAAGCCAGTGCCTATGTGAAAGGCAAACAGAGATTTGATCCGGGTGAAAACTCATCAAGGAAAATGTCATGGTATGATCAAGCAAGAAGAGACATGGAAGAAGAAGCAGAAACAGCTCAACTTGAAGCCCTCATTGCAAAGAGACTGCCAAGAGGATCCGGTAAGTATGAAGGAAAACTACCCTTTAAGTGTTTTAACTGCAATAAGATTGGTCATTTTGCCTCAAGATGTCCGGAGAGATCTGCAAGATCTAATACTCACAGACAAAGGTTTCAAAAGAATTGCTATTATGTTCATGAAGAAGATGACAATGAAGGAGTAACAGATGATGAATCAGATCCAGGAAGCAAATCCGGAAATGAGTGGGTGTTTATAGCCATCAAGGAAGAAGATTCCTTGCTCTCTGAATCTGTCAATCACAAAGTTGTTGAAAAAGCCTTGGCTGCTCAAGTGGAAGAAAAGGATGATTGGGTTATTGACAGTGGATGCTCTCACCATATGACTGGTGACAAGAATAAGTTCTTAGACTTGGAAAGATATGAAGGAGGAATGGTAAAGTTTGGTGACAATTCTGCTGGCAGAATCAGAGGTAGGGGAACTATTTCCTTTGATGGTAAGAGCAAAACAGGTAATGTACTATATGTTGAAGGATTGAAGCACAATCTTCTCAGTGTTGGTCAGTTAGTGGACAAAGGCTATGATCTCCGGTTCAAGAATGGAAAATGCAGAATCTTTACAAGCTCCGGAACTGAAATTGCATCCGGTACTCAGACAAGAGGTAACATCTTTCATCTGGTTGGTTCAAATAAAAGTTGTTTGTTTGTTCAAATTGATCAGAGTTGGTTATGGCATAGAAGAATGTGTCATGTAAATTTTGATAACATCATCAAAATAAGCAATACTCAGGCTGTGAGAGATCTTCCAAAGTTGATAAAACCTACAAACAGTGTGTGTAAAGAATGTCAGTTAGGCAAACAAAGCAGAGTCTCTTTTAAAAGCAAAGATCAGTCTTCTACCGGATTGTTGGAATTAGTACATACTGATCTATGTGGTCCGACAAGAATCAAGAGTCTGCAAGGTGATAGATATTTCATGTTGTTAATTGATGATCATTCCCGGATGATGTGGGTTACCTTTCTAAAAGAAAAATCAGAAGCTTTTGAGAAGTTCAAAATCTTCAAAGCTATGGTGGAGAATCAAACCGGATTGAAACTAAAGTGTCTAAGGTCTGATAGAGGTGGTGAATTTACATCTGGTGAATTCATTGACTTTTGTGAGAAACAGGGTATAAGGAGACAGTTGTCTGCTCCTAAGACTCCACAGCAGAATGGAGTAGTTGAGAGAAAGAACCGGACCATCCAGGAAGCTGCTAGGACAATGATGTTGGAAGCAAATGTTCCTCAAATGTTTTGGAAAGAAGCTATCAGCACTGCAGTCTACACTCTCAATCGAGTTCAAATCAGAAACAACACCGGTAAGACCCCCTATGAACTTTGGTTTGGCATCACTCCTACTGTGAAATATTTCAAGGTATTTGGTAGCAAGTGTTATATTAAAAGAGATGAAGATCTAGGAAAGTTTGATGCTAGAAGTGATGAAGGAATTTTCTTGGGCTACTCCACTCAAAGCAAAGCATATCGGTGTTACAATAAGAGATTGAGGAAGATGATAGAAAGTACCAATGTAAAGGTTGATGAAGGAATTGAGAAGCCTTCAAGATTTTATGAATTTGATGAAGATGACCAAGATAGTGTTCAAGGAACTCAATCCTCTCCGGTGAAACAGAGTCAGCCTGATCCGGTAAATCAGGAAGAAGAGTTAGGTTTAAATGAGCCTGATCAAGAAACAGCAGTACTGGATACTCCCAAAATTCCAAGGTATGTAAAACTGAATCACTCTGAAGATCAGATCATAGGTGACAGAAGCAAAGGTGTACAAACTAGAAGTAATATTGCTCAAGATCAGAATGAATGTTGTCTGATTTCAAGGATTGAACCTAAAACAATAAATGAAGCCTGCAATGATGAAAATTGGACCAAAGCAATGGAAGATGAACTGATGCAAATTGAGAAAAATCATACTTGGGATCTTGTTCCCAGACCTAGAGACAGGAATGTAATTGGAACCAAGTGGGTCTTCCGGAACAAACTAAATGAAGCTGGTGAAGTAATCAGAAACAAAGCTAGATTGGTCTGCAAAGGCTACTCTCAAATAGAAGGAATTGACTTTGAAGAGACTTTTGCTCCGGTAGCAAGAATTGAAGCAGTCAGATTACTTCTTGCATTTGCTGCCTTCAAAGATTTCAAGGTATATCAGATGGATGTCAAGTCTGCCTTCCTAAATGGTGATCTGGAAGAAGAAGTCTACATTGAACAACCGGATGGATTTCAATTGTCTGATAATAATGATATGGTCTGCAAGTTGAAGAAATCTTTGTATGGATTGAAGCAAGCCCCAAGAGCATGGTATGAAAGGTTGGATAAGCATCTTGTGCAGATTGGATTCAACAAAGGTACTGCTGACAGCAACTTATATTTCAAAATTGATCATGAAAACATTCTGATTGTTGAAGTGTTTGTGGATGATATCATTTTTGGAGGAAGAGATAGTATGTGTAAAACTTTTGCAAATCAGATGAAAAGTGAGTTTGAAATGTCTATGCTTGGTGAAATGAATTTCTTCTTGGGTCTGCAAATTACTCAAACAAAAGAAGGGATCTTCATTTCTCAGACCAAATATGTGAAAGAATTGTTAAAGAAATATGGTATGGAAGACTCAAAGCCTATGAACACTCCTATGGCAACCGGATGTAAGTTAAGCAAAGATGATGATTCTCCAAAGGCAGATCAGACAAAGTATAGATCAATGATTGGTGGATTGTTGTATCTCACTCAAACTAGACCAGATATAATGCAAGCTGTTGGTCTTGTGGCAAGATTCCAGGCTGATCCTAGAGAATCTCATGTTATGGCAATCAAAAGAATTTTTAGATACTTGAAAGGGACAGTTGAGTATGGTCTATGGTATCCTAGAGATCCGGATTTTTCTCTTCATGCTTACACAGATGCAGATTGGGCAGGAGATGTGGATGACCGGAAGAGCACTAGTGGTGGAGCATTCTTTTTGGGGAAGAGATTGGTTTCTTGGCTAAGCAAGAAACAAGATGCAATATCTCTGTCTACAACAGAAGCAGAATACATTGCAGCAGCAGGTAGTTGTACTCAAATCTTATGGATGAAGCAGATGCTAAGAGACATCAAAGTTGAATATGAGGAGCCTATCACAATTTTCTGTGATAATTCAAGTGCAATTAATATTTCCAAGAATCCGGTATTGCATTCCAAGACTAAGCACATATCTATCAAATTTCACTTTTTAAGAGAACAAGTAAACAAGGAAGAAGTCAGATTGGAGTATGTTCCCTCCAAGGATCAGATTGCAGATATCTTTACAAAACCTCTTCCCAAGGACTCTTTTGAATATCTCTGCGAGAAGTTAGGGGTCATGGCCCCTCCGGTGATGAGCTAAGATGCACTGATGTGCATTAGTCCGGTGGCTATCACAGTCATATCTTGTGATCCGGACTAATGGGGAGCTGCAACTAAGGGGGAGCAGCTGGTATTATTCTGATGCATGAGAGTTGCAAGTATGAGCCCTTTGCCATTGATGTCAAAGGGGGAGAGAAGACATGTGAAAAACAAGTGGTTGATGATCAAAGGGGGAGCAGCAAAGGAAGACATGTGAAGAGTTGTTGTTGATAGGGGGAGCTGTGACAGAAAAGAGAAGTTCTTGTCTTGATGGTTTTTCACATCATATGTTGCCATCAATGACAAAGGGGGAGATTGTTGCAAGTATGAGGTGAGCCATTGTTGTCATTGATGTCAACATACTCATACTGCATTGACAAGAAGGATTTGATGAGCTTTGTGCTGAGGATATTGAGAAAATTAGCCTCAGTCAGGAACAGTGAAGAACAGTGATGAGAAGAAGGTAAATATACTGTATAGGATGAGAACCGGAGGATGCAGATTAAAGGGTTAGTAGATATGAGTCTTGAGATGCTACAGTTAAGATTTCAGAGGTCCGCATGAAGATCTGAAGGAGTTATGGCTGCCGGTATAGAACCGGGTCCGGCAAGTATCCGGAGGTGACAGAGGATCACAAAAAGGTCCGGTGAGGTCCGGAATTGTATTATCATAATCTGCGGATTGGAAGGAGTGTTTTAGATGTCCTTGTGATGTGTCATCCTGATTTGTGTGTGATTTGGAGGTCCGGAAGTACCTCTTGCATTATGACAGTGACGACAGACTGTGTTCTTGAAGTTCCGGATGAGGAAGACAAGAGATCCCAGTAAGCAGAGGAAGTGCGGATGTATCCGGACATTCAGACAGGCTTGTGAAGGCTCCTGGATCATGTTTAGGTTGTGTTGTTGGTCCGCATTCATGGTAGAGCCCGGAATTGAAGTTATTCTTCCGGATGAAGTTATTGCTCTGTTTAGCCGACCGGATGTGTTATTCATCTTGCGGATACTCCTATGGTTGTTTGCCGACTTAGATGCTTGTTCCTAAGTCGATGTCTTGTATAAATAATGATTTGTGAATTCATTTCAGTGTGTAGCATGTGGATGAGTATGGTGTAGCGAAGAAAGGTGAGAAAGGCAGAGCAGAGATTGTTGGGCTTAATTGGAACTGATCCGGACATGGTAGAGATGTCATTCTCCAGTTCAAGACTGTGATTTTTATCACTCTGTAGACAGTGTGTCTCCTTGTAGGCAGTGGGCCTCTTTGTGAGCAGTGTGCTCGGGCAGTGAGCCCTTATTGGCATGTGCCATTCATTTTTCCTTATTCTTCTAACAGAGAATAATTCTTGGGTTAATCACTCCGTGGTTTTTCCCTTAACCGGGTTTTCCACGTCAAAATCTTGGTGTTCAATGTGTTGATGCTTATCTACTCTTGTGTTTATGTATTGTGCTTCCATGAATGATTATTTGATATGCTGCTAACAAACAACAGAGAATAAAGTGTTTGAAATAGAACAAATTCTATACAACTGATTCACCCCCCCCCTCTCAGTTGTATGCCCTAGATCCAACAGGATTTTGTAATGGAATTACCTAAGACACATAGAGGACATGATTTGATATTTTTAGTGGTTGACAGATTTTAAAAAATGGCTCATTTCATACCTTGCAAGAAGACAATTGATGCAATACATGTAGCTAACTTATTTTTCAAGGAGATTGTGAGATTGCATGGATTACCTAAGAGTATAGTTTTAGATAGAGATACAAAGTTTGTTGGATACTTTTGGAAGACACTTTGGAAGAAGATGAAGATAGATTTGAAGTTCAGTTCAACTTTTCATCCACAGACTGATTGACAGACAGAGGTAGTGAGTAGGAGTTTGGGAAACTTGTTGAGATGTTTGGTTGGAGAGAAGACATGAAGTTGGGACTTGATTCTTTCACAAGTAGAGTTTGCATACAATAATTCAGTAAACAAGGTACTAAAAGGACACCTTTTGAGATTGTGACTAGAGTAAATCCTAGAGGAATAATAGAGCTAAGAGATATCAGCGCAGAGGAAAAGAGAAGTACAGAAGCAGAAGAATTTGTATATCACATGAAGATAGTGCATAATCAGGTAAAGAAGGCTGATGAGAAGAGAAGACCTAAGGAATTTGAAGTTGGAGATGAAGTCATGATGTATTTGAGAAAATAAAGATTTCTAGTTGGGACATATAACAAGTTGAAGATGAAAAAGTTTGGACCTTGTAAGATACTTATGAAATTTGATTTACGAAATGCATATGAAGTAGAGTTACCAGAGACCTTCGATATATCACTAATTTTCAACATTGCAGATCTATATTAGTATCATGAAGTAGAGTTCAGTGACAGCATGAAAGAAGACCTAAAGAAGTAGTTACTACACAAAGCACCAAAACAAATTGAAGACATTTTGGATAGCAGAGTTGGATGCAACACTAGAGGAAGACAATACAAAGAATATTTTGGAAAGGTAGACTAGAAGAAGATTCATCTTGGATTTCTTAGGCTAAGTGGATCGTCTTGGTTCTCCCCTAGCCCCAACAAAGTGAGGGACTCACTTTTTCAATAACCCTAGATGTCTAATGTAGGAGCATCCCTGGTTCAAGAGAAATCTTGCATCAACCAAAAACATTTGCATTTCAATTTGTTTGCATTTAAGTTCTTTCATTTTCCAGTTCAGTTCAAGTAGTTCAGTCAGAAGCAGTTTCATCTTGTGGTCCGGTATTGACATTTCACATCTTACGGATATGGACATAGCATCTACATTCATTCATCTACATCATATCAATAATTCAAACCATTTAGATCAGTTATTAGAAATTTATCACTACCAGAAGATCCTTTATTTTCTCAGTGTAGAGCTTTCTAACAGTTCCTGATAACCAGTTGAAGGAGAAGATTTGTGAGCTTTGGCCAACTTGTAGATCCTAATAATGTATTCCACAATGTTCCTTGGTTTGTGGCTGACCTTCCTCATAGGTCCGCACTTCATTGTATCCATTAGAGAAGGATTTTTCAAGCTGATAGGTCCAACCTATCCAAGAACACACATTACACCTTTTTTTCAGGATTCTAAATCTCTTTTGGCCGATGCAAAGGAATCTAATGTTCTAGATATGATATATATTGATGTAATAGATCCTTAGGAAAGTATATATTCACATAAGAAATATCTTATAGTGTAGATTTTGTGTGAAAGAGCCTCAAAGCTTTATCTTGCGGATGTACGTAATCAGGGTTGTGAGCCCTAATTGTAAGCATGCATATTGTCGACGGATCTTTATTTTGAATTCTATGATATACTAAATGACTGAATCTAAATTTACTTCATTTCTTTGAGTTGTTTCCATTGTGTTTACTCTTGCTGCATGGTCTGGACAGTTCACTATGTGAACCCTCCTACCATGACTGCACCAAGTCTAGTTGTCCATTTTCCCACCCAAGAAATTGAAGATTTGAATTTTTTTAAGTTTTTAAAATTTTGGAGTACAACTTCCAGGGGCCATAACTTTTGAATTGGACATATGATAAACAAACAAAACCAGGTGTTGGAAAGATCATGAAGAGCTATATGACATGCTAAATCCTCTAAATCTCATTTTGTCCACTTTTCAAACTCCAATGAGGCTTCTAAAGGCCTTAAATTCAAATATGAAGTTCATTAGGAGTAATTTTACAATATGAAAACTTTAATATCTCTAAAACTATAAATGATATTCAAATGATTTCTTCAACATTTTCTTATTTTTACAATTCCACTTCTTGGGGTAAATTTTTAGGTCTATACATACCCAAATAGGTGAACTTACTAAAAATAGAAAGTTACTATTTTTATCCTATTTGAACTTTTGACACTCCTGAACCACTGAAGTGTCAACATGGACTTTGAAATAACTAAAGAAACATAAAAAATAAAATAAATTTAAAAACAACTTCAAATATTTTTGGGTGATGCAAGATTGCCCTTACACCATTGGATGCTCCCGCATCAATATTAGGTTTTGTTTTGAATAATTTCTTCAAGATTCCAAATCCTCCTACATGTTTCATACAACATGTATTATAGTTGAGTGAACACACATGGTTGTTAGGATTAAGATGCCATTAACCCTGTAAATCCTTGTAATTATTATTCCTAATATTATTTTTAAATCACCCATAAGGGATGTACAATTTTCACTGAAAGAGGTACAAATTATTTACCCTAGATAGTAATTACAAAGTTCCTACATCAATAAGTTCCATAGTTACCAATGATAGTTAAGGAGTAACATTTACTGATGGTAGTTGTAAAAATCAGTAGTAATTGAGGGTAGGCACCACCTTGGAGGAATCATCCATTTTTAGTTGTTATGACACACATCATAAAGTTGGCAAGTGGTTGTAAGAGAATTTATGATAGTTGTAAGTTGTCATAATAGTCTATGACAATATGACAACTTATGAAAGATACTTATTGCTTGTAAGTTGCTATACTTAGATCTAGGCACCCATGTTGGGAATTTACTATTAAGAGGGTGTTATGATGGAATCTATGATAGTTATGACAACATCTATTACATCTTAAGTGACTATTCTTGTCCATGAGCACCCAAGTTTGCATGGTTGACTATTGAAAAGTGGCATGAGAATGTAAGAGGTCATTTAATGTTGCATGTCGGAATCTTCAATGAGAGAGAAAGTGGATGCCTAGTTTGGGGATTG
Organism: Cunninghamia lanceolata; assembly: GCA_027924645.1. Lineage (NCBI taxonomy): Eukaryota > Viridiplantae > Streptophyta > Pinopsida > Cupressales > Cupressaceae > Cunninghamia > Cunninghamia lanceolata. The sequence continues at coordinate 5,305,326 of BSBN01000892.1, forward strand.
TAAAACCTCTATAAATATAGTGCATTGTATGTGTTATGAATATCTTAGATCTCATATTTTTCTTGTACATAGGTTCTGTCAGATTGAAGGTTAGAGAGACAAAGGAAGTGCACGTATTATGTATTTCAGATTTTAAAGATAATACAACTTGAGCCTCTTTTCTTGGTGGAGTTTTTTTACCTAAAAGGGTTTTCTCCATGTTACATACTATGTTATGTGGTTTATTCTTCTATGTTGTTTATTCGTATGTTGTGATTTCATTTGTGTATGCAATCTTTGTTCCTATTACACTACTTTAAGATCATAAACACATTGTAATCAGATTTGCATTTGGGTAGTTGTTTCCTTCATTTATAACATTTGGTATTAGAACCTATCAAGTTTTGATTCTTGGGTGGTAGTGTGAAGTTTGTTTAGCTGGAGTGAGATATTTGGTTATTTTGTTTTGTAGATCCTGTGTAGTATTCATATCTCAATCCCCTGCTTCAACCTCTCATTTGGACATTGAGAAGTTCAATGGTATGAGGTATGAATTGTGGAAGCTAAAGATGGAGGATTTGCTTGAGGAAAGAAACTAGTGGTTGACTATTATGAAAGAGAAGAATCCTGATGATGTGAGTATAGAAGAATGGAAAATCTTGGATAAGAAGGCACGAGGAACCATCTGACTGTGTCTTGCAGATTTCATCCTGTTGAATGTCCTAATGGAAGGGGCTAGATTCAAACTCTAAAAGATATTGGGTGAGATCTATCAAGCCAAGGGCATGGTAAATAATCTTTATTTAAAGTGGAAATAATTTTCAGTTAAAATGAAAGAGAGTGATTCCATTGTAGAGCATTTCAATAATTTTAATTTACTTTTGAGTCAACATTTTTCCATAGATGCTATAGTTGAAGAGGAAGATAAATGTATACTTCTACTTTGTTCTTTACCTTAATCTCGGGAGAATGCTATCCTTGCTATTACTACTAACCTTGAAGATCTGAAGCTAGATCACCTTGTTGTAACTTTTTTGGCATAGGAGATGAAGAATAAGACTTCTAAGGGTAACACTACGGCTCTCAATGTTAGGGGAAGGTCCAAGGAAAAAGGGCCAAAAGGAGAGAAAGAATCAAAGGACAAATCAAAAGGTCAGTCTAAGTCTTCTAGGAAGAAGAATAGAGTTACATGTTGGAATTGCGGTAAAGGAGGGCATGTGAAGAAGGAATGTAGAAACAAGAAAAAACCGTGGGATTCCACTACTGATAATTCCTCGAATGCAGGTGAAGATGTTTTACTTTTTGTATGCAATGTTGTTACTAATGATCATTGGTTGGTTGACTCAGGGTGCTCGTATCATATGACCTCACATAAAAAATGGTTTTCCACATACAAATAGTATGATAGAGGTAAAGCGTACATTGAGGACAACTCTACATATCTGATAGTTGGGGAAGACAAGGTAATGTTGTGTTTTAGCGATGGGAGAATTAAAACTCTCGCTCTCTAAATCTTTGTTGTATTTAAGTGGATAAAACATTTTGGCACTTACAATACTACACATATTAGATTTGCAAGATTTAGTTGCCGAGGTTACCAAAAACACACATTTTTGGAAGACCCCAGTGCTCTTGCACTTCTAGTTTGTTGATTGTAATCTTATCTTAGATAATCAAATCATGTATAAATTCAATTGTACATTATTGTTCCCTATCAAAATTACATGTATTATGGGCTTCTTAGCATTACTTCTATCCATATTAGAAGACTTTATTAAATTCATCTCTTAAAAACTCCATCTCCCAAAATGCAGTATTTTGCCCCAAAAAATCCATTAGAAAACCCACTTTGTGTCTTTGTTCTAAAAAACCCCATATAAATCCAATATGAGACATCTTTTAGGGGTATTTTATCTAAAAATATTCTAAGTATAAGTCCCCCAAGGCAATATGCTATCTTCCCTTAGAAAAATTGGTTCATCTTTGTCTTTTCTTAGCAAATCAAAAAAATTGTGAACAAGCTAACTCCCTCTTAGGTTTGTGGGTTCTTGATTTCCCAAGTTTGATGATAGAGTGACTAAGCAGGCAAAGGAAAAAATTCTAAGGCATGCAAAGGTTGGTGTCGTGCCTTTATCAGCAAAGTTGGTAGTTCACAAACCTGAAGGTTTGCTAACCACAAAGTTCTCCAGTTGGCATTTTTACCAATAAAGTGATGGAAGCTCCGGTGAGGAAAAGAAAAAAAATTCTAAGTAAAGAAATAAGGGCCAAGTTCTTGTTGGAAAAGTTGGAGATTTGCAAACCTCCAAGTTTGCTGACAGAAGGTTTTACTAATGGTGGTTTCACCAATAGTAGACAAGGGCCACAGAAGTGAAAGTTTCTAAGGCAGGAAGAAAGAGGTGTTGGGAATTAAGTTGTCTCAGCCTTGGTAATTCTCTACATTTATAATGTTTGTATTTATTATTCATTGCCTATGTTGTAAATAATTGGAAATTCCACTTTCTCATACTGTGGGATGTGGCACAATGATGTGTCAATCCTACATGGAATATGACAACTTGTTATTTTGTCCTCACATGAGGAGATAGCCATCCCACTTAGTGGTAGGAATATTCTGCCATGTGTCGGCATCATCTATGTTGTGTAAGGAATGTTTGATCAAAATGGTTATGACAGATTCCTATGACAAATCTATGACATGTAAGAGTTGATTATAGAAGTTTGTAAGATATGTAATGACATGTGTCATGTAGCATCTTTGAATGAGGCATATTTGGGTGCCCCAAGGTGGAATATGATGTGTTGTAAGAGAATATGCTATTAATAGCATGTGTCTGACAGATTCTCTTACAACTGTAAGTTGTAACCGTTATGATAGATTCAATGATGATCGTAAGTGTCGTAAGAGCATCTGTCATAGCTCATTTTGGAAAGTGGTGACCTCTTTGGGATGGTAGTTGTGGACAAGTGTCAGATACATTCTACAATGTTGACCAAGTGTCCCTAGGCATGGGTTTTGGTCCAAGATGCCATATTGGACGCCCATTCCAAGAAAGGTCCAAAATTGCCTTGTATGTTCTATTTTAAACAGGTGCTTGGAGATGGAGTTTGTATCACAGGTTTATAGGTACTGTTATGCTACTGGATTGACTCTAGACACAAGTGTCAAAGACCATTAAAGCTTGCATTGCAAGTGTATTGTAAACATTCTTTCAAATTTGTTACTACATTGTGCAGGTTTCTGAGTGTGGGGTTTTTCACCTGATAAGGGTTTTCCCCACCATAAATCTCTGTCTCTCTTCTTCTGTCTTCTTTCTAGCTCTTGTGTTTTGCTGTGATATCTCATGTTAATGGTTTAACATTGCTGTAATTGTTAGGATAAAGTTGAATTTGCATAGCCCTCTCCTCAATAGATTAGTGTAGGAAGTATTTCTGCACACCTAGCTTCCTTTCAGTTGGTATCAGAGCTTAATCACCTTTGGTCCTAGTTGTTGGGTAGGGGTTTTTTGAGCTAATCTTAGATTGAGTGGGAGTCTGTGTAGAACATTATGTATCTTATTGCAGCAAGGAGATGGCAAGCACATCAGGAAGGTTTGAAGTAGAGAAGTTCAACGGTAGTAATTTCGAGCTGTGGAAGCTCAAGATGGAAGACATGTTAGTTGACCGAGACCTTGGGGAAAGTGTGAACGGAACTAAACCAGCTACAATGACACAAGCTGATTGGGATCTCAAGGATCAGAAGGCTAAGGGTCTCATAAGACTTAGTCTTGCCGATTCTATGTTGTTAAATGTCCATGAAGAGACCACTGCAAAACTCCTTTGGAAGAAGTTGGGGGATGTGTATCAAGCCAAATCCCTTGTCAATAAACTTTTCCTGAGAAATAAGTTGTATCGTCTTTGAATGGAGGACAGAGGATCCGTGGCTAAGCATATGAATGCCTTTAACATGTTGGTTGCACAATTGACATCCATTGGTGTAAAGATGGAGGAGGAGGATCGGTGTATGACCCTATTTTGTTCTCTGCCAGACTCATGGGATCATCTTGTCATGGAAATCAAAAGCACCACATCCACATTCAAAATGGAAGAGGTGGTTTCTTCACTGTTATCTGAAGAGATGCAGAGAAAGTCTTCTAAGGTAGCCAAACAAGCCCTTGTAGTTTGTGGAAGACCCAAGGAGAAAGGGAAGAAGAAGGACAAGAAAGCTGAGAAGGGTATATCCAAATCCCGTGTGAGATCCAAATCTCCTGGAAAGTCCAAGGCTCTTTGTTAGAACTGTGGCAAGACTGGGAATTTCTGAAACAAATGTAAAGAGGAGAAGAAGAAAAAGAAGAAAGCTCTTGATTCAGATTCTAACAAATCACAAGATGATGGTGATGCCTTCATCGTAGCCCTGGCAACCCATGCATATGATGATGTGTGGCTAATCGACTCTGGTGCATCATTCCACATGACCTTGCATCAAGACTGGTTCACTAAGTATGAGGAGTTTGATGGTGGAAAGGTGTATCTGGGTGACGACTCTCATCCTAAGATCGTTGGTCATGGAAGAGTCTCTATCTGATTCCTTGATGGTCAAGTGAAGGGGATCTCTGGTGTTATGCACATACTAGGCTTAGCACAGAACATGCTCTATGTAAGTAGTTTGAATGATGTAGGTGTGCAGGTTGTCTTTTCGAAAGAAGGATGCAAGATGACTAGAGGATCTATGGTGCTTGCTAAGGGTACTCAGAGAGGTACTTTGTTTCAGCTAGAGGCATGCATTTCACAATGCAATAGTTCTTCTGACTCAAGGAAGAGGGCAGCAGTCATTTCATCCCCACCATCTGAACGAGCAGTGAAGAAATATGTTGTTTCTAGTCTTGATGGTTGTAATCATGCATTGGAAGTTAAACTTCCTTTAGAAAAGATAATGTTATGGCATAAGAGATTTGGCCACATTGGTGAGAAGGGTCTGCGTACCCTGAAAAATAAGAACATCGTTGAGGGGTTAGATGATTGTAATCTTGAGTTCAACTTTTGTGAACATTACATTTATGGAAAACAAAACCATGTTCAGTTTTACTCAAGTTCTCATAAGTCTTCTAGTGTGTTGGACCTCATTCATTTTGATGTGTTTAGTCCTATTAATGTTCCTTTGTTATCAAAATCTGTATACTTTTTATCTTTTATAGATGATTACAGTAGGACATGGATTTATTTTCTCATAAGCAAATATGAAGTCTATAGCAAGTTTAAGGAGTTTAAAGCCTTTACTGAAGATCAGACTGGTAAAAAGATTAAATGTTTGAGAACTGACAATGGTGGTGAGTTTTGTTCTATAGAATTCAATAAGTATTGTAAGGAACTTGGGATTGAAAGACATAAGACAACTCCATACACAATGTAGAAAAATGGAGTTGCAGAGAGGATGAATAGAACACTGATGGAAAAGGCTAGGAGTATGCTTAGTGAAGCTAGTCTAGAACAAAAGTTTTGGGCTGAAACTGTTGCCACTGCTTGCTATCTGGTAAATAGATCTCCTACATCAGCTCTTTCTAGAAAGACACCCATGGAGGTGTGGTCTGGTAGAAAGCCTTCAGTAAGGCATCTTCATGTTTGTGGTTGTGAGGCATATGCACATGTGCCTAGAGAGAAGTGGTCAAAGTTGGAGAACAAAGCTTTTAAGTGTATCTTCATAAGCTATGGTGTTGGTGTGAAAGGATACAAGCTTTGGGATCCCGTGGCTAAAAAAGTGTTGTATAGTAGAAGTGTCATCTTCAGAGAGCTTACACCTTCTTCCACTATTTTGCAGCTAGAAGAAAAAGAAAAGAAAGAGGATGTTGTTCAATTTCCTCTCACCCCTAAGAAGACTGAACAGAAAGACAATGTTGGACCTGGTGATGAGGAGAGCTCTAGTAGCTCTGAAAGCTCAGAAGAAGAAGAAGCTGAACCTCAACCTCAGCTCTTGAGGAGGTCTACATGGATAAGGAATCAACCTAAAAGGTTTGGTTTTACATTGCTTGATTCTAGTTGTGCTTATGCTTTTCTCACTAACAGTGATGAATCTAGAACTATATCAAAGGCTTTGGATATGAAGGATGAAGGTTCTTGGAAGGAGGCCATGGAGGAAGAAATGGCTTCTTTGGAAAAGAATCAAACTTGGGACTTGGTGCCTTTGCCTCCTGGATGGAAACCCGTTGGATGCAAATGGGTGTTCAAGAAAAAGATTGGTGCAAATGGCAGTATTGAGAAGTATAAGGACAGATTGGTTGTGAAGGGTATTCACAAGTTGAGGGTATAGATTATGGTGGTGAGATCTTCTCTCCTGTTGCAAAGCTGACATCCATTCGATTCCTATTGTCTCTCACAGCAGCTTATGAATTGGAGGTAGAACAAATGGATGTGAAGACAACTTTCCTTCATGGTGACTTGGAGGAGGAAATCTACATGTCACAGCCAGAGCATTACATGGTAAAAGGTAAAGAAAATTTGGTTTGTAAACTTAAGAAGTTTTTGTATGGTTTGAAGCAATCCCCTAGGAGATGGTACTTGAAGTTTGATGCCTTTGTTTTGTCAATTAGATTTGTGAGATTGAAATCGGATCATTGTGCTTATTATAAGTTTGATGGTGATCGTATTCTCATTGTTGCACTGTATGTTGATGATATGTTGCTCATTAGGAAGGGTAAGATTATGATTTCTGATTTTAAATCTCAGTTGTTTGCTCAATTTGAAATGAAAGATTTAGGGGCAGCCAGGTACATTCTAGGAATGGAAATCAGAAGAGACAGAACCAACAAAAAACTTTGGTTAAGTCAGAGTAAGTATGTTAAGACCGTGTTGGACAAATTCAGCATGGGAGATTGTAGACCATTGTGTGTTCCTGTTTCCTTGGGGACGAAGTTGTTTATTGAGGATTGTCCAAAATCTCCTAGTGAGGTGGAGGACATGAGCAGAGTACCTTATGTTAGTGCTATTGGCAGTTTAATGTATGCTATGGTCTGCACAAGACCAGACATTGCCCAAGTAGTGGGAGTCCTTACTCAATTTATGGCTAATCCTGAATGGGTTCATTGGGATGCAGTTAAGCGAGTGTTTAGATATTTGAGGGGTACTTTCAAGTATTCCATTTGCTATCATTGTAATGTTTCAAGATCTCCACATTCTGTTGATATTCATGGATTTGTGGATTCAGATTGGGTAGGGGACATTGACAGCAGGAGATCCACAAGTGCTTATGTTTTTACATTGTTTGGTGGTGCTATTAGTTGAATGAGTAAGCATCAACCCATTGTTACTTTGTCCATGACAGAAGCTAAGTACATGGCAACAACTAATGCTTGTAAGGAAGCCATTTGGCTTAAGAGATTGTGTTCAGATATTGGTGTTGATGCAGGTCAGATCACGATCAGTTGTGACAGTCAGAGTGCAATTTTTCTTGCAAAGAATCCAACTTTCCATGCTAGAACCAAGCACATTGATGTTTAGTTTCATTTCATGAGGGACATGGTTGAGGATGGAAAAGTAAATTTGGAGAATGTAGATACTTTGAAGAATGTTGCAGATGCATTGACGAAACCAGTGGGCATAGAGGAGTTTAGATGGTGTTCGGAGTCTATGGGCCTCTCAGCCTATAGCAGTTAAATCCTATTTTTCTATTGGCTCTTACAAAGTGTTCGACAAGTGGGAGAATGTTGGGAATTAAGGTGTCTCAGCCTTGGTAATTCTCTGCATTTATAATGTTTGTATTTATTATTCATTGCCTATGTTGTAAATAATTGGAAATTCCACTTTGTCATATTATGGGTGTTACAAGTATGGGCCTAACTAGTGTTGTCATTGATTTCAACATACTTCTATTGCATTAATGACAAGAATTGGATGAGCTGTGTGCTGAGGATATTGAGAAAATTAGTCTCAATCAGGAACAGTGATGACAGTAATGAAATAGTCCAAGATAGGAAGACGATCAAAGGATGCGGATTAAAGGGTTTGTAGATATGAGTCTTAAGGTAGTCTAGTAGAGATTTCAGAGGTTCGTATGTAGATCTAAAGAAGTTGTGGCCGTTCAAACAAAACTAGTTCCTATAGGTGTTCAGAGGTGACAGAGTGTAACAGAAAGGTCTGGTGAGATACAGAAATGAATTGTCCTATTCTACAGATTTGAGGGAGTGCTGAAGAAGTCTTTGTGGTGTGTCAACTCAATTGGTTCATGGTTTGAAGGTCCGCAAGCATCTATTCCTTTGTGACAGTAATGACAGACTGTGTTCTTGAGGTTCTGAATGAAGGTGAGAAGGATTTCAGTAAGCAGAAGAAGTGTGGATGTTCTTGGTGATTTAGGCAAGCTTGTTGAGGTCTTTGGATCATGTCCAGTTCGTGTTGTTGATCCACATTGAAGTTGGAGCTCACAATTGAAGAGTAACTTCCAGATGATGGTGTTCTTCCTAAGATAGGCCGACCAGATGAGTTATGTATCTTGCGGACGATCTTATGGATGTTTTCTGACTTAGATGATCATTCCTAAGTTGATGCCTTGTATAAATAAGGGATTGCAAAGTTAGTTTGAAGTTGTCCTTGTGGAGATGAGTGTGTTGTACTGAGGAGGATAGCAAAAGGCATAGTAGAAGTACTGAGCTTAATGGAACTGATTCAAGCATGGTGAAGATGCTATTTTCTAGTTCAAGTATGTGATACTTATTTCTTTGTAGACAATGTGTCTCTTGTAGGCAGTGAGCCTCTTGTGAGCAATGTGCTCAGGCAGTGAGCCCTAATTGGCATGTACCATTTGTTCTTTCTATTCTTCTAACAGAGAATACATTATTAGGTTAATCACCCCATGGTTTTTCCCTTAACTAGATTTTCCACGTTAAAATCTTGGTGTCTTATGTGTTGATATGTTTCTGCTCTTGATTTGTTGCATTGTGTTGTCATGATTAAGCTATTATTATGCTGCTAAATTACTAAGTGTGAAATAAGAAGAAACTTTTGTACAACTGATTCACCCCCCCTCTCAGTTGTGTGCCCTAAGTTTAATAGTGGGATGTGGTACGGTGATGTGTCAATCCTACATGGATTATAACAACTTGTTATTTTATCCTCACATGAGGAGATAGGCATCCCACTTAGTGGTACAAATATTCTACCATGTGTCAGCATCTTCTATGTTGTGTAAGGAATGTTTGACCAAAACAGTTATGATGGATTCCTATGACAAATCTATGACATGTAAGAGTCGATAATAGAAGTTTGTAAGACAAGTAATGACATGTGTCATGTAGCATCTTTGAATGAGGCATATTTGGGTGCCCCAAGGTGGAATATGATGTGTTGTAAGAGAATATGCTATTAATAGCATGTGTATGATAGATTCTCTTACAACTATAAGTTGTAACCGCTATGACAGATTCTATGACGATCGTAAGTGTCGTAAGAGCATTTATTATAGCCCATTTTGGAAAGTGGCAACCTCTTTGGGATGGGAGCTATGGACAAGTGTCAGATACATTCTACAATGTTGACCAAGTGTCCCTAGGCATGGGTTTTTGTCCAAGATGCCATATTGGACGCCCATTCCAAGAAAGGTCCAAAATTGCCTTGTATGTTCTATTTTAAACAGGTGCTTGGAGACGAAGTTTGTATCACAGGTTTACAGGTACTGTTATGCTACTAGATTGAATCCAGACATGAGTGTTGAAGACCATTGAAGCTTGCATTGCAAGTGTATTGTAAACATTCTTTCAGATTTGTTAATACATTGTGTAAGTTTCTGAGTGTGGGGTTTTTCACTCGATAAGGGTTTTCCCCACTGTAAATCTCTGTCTCTCTTCTTCTGTCTTCTTTCTGGCTCTTGTGTTTTGCTATGATATCTCATGTTAATGGTTTAACATTGCTATAATTGTTAGGATAAAGTTGAATTTGCATAACCCTCTCCTCAATAGATTAGTGTAGGAAGCATTTTCGCACACCTAGCTTCCTTTCAAAAGGAAGGGGCAAAGTCTTTATCAACAATTGACTTGGTTTGCAAACTAAAAGGTTTTCCGAAAACCAATTTCATCAATGGAGAAATTTTTTGACCAAGAAAAAAGGCAATGAAGAGGATGGTTTGGTGTTATGAATATTCAACGACAGAACAAAGGAAGTGTGCAAGTATGTACTAATCAACATTGTCAATCATGTCAATTGAGTCTTATGATGAGGTTGTTGTTGTTTGATTGAGTTACTGTGTTAAAGCAATTTGATTTATTTGAAGAGGTGTTGAAGATGTTGAGGATATGATTTTTTTGTTGGGTTTCCAAGTGCCTTTGAGAAAATTTGATTAACAAAGGAAATAGTTTGTTTAAGATGTGTTCTCACTTAATACAGTTATGATTAAGTTTTGCTCCGCATTTCTTCCTAATTGAATATTTGAGTGTCTAGTTTGGATATGTGTTTTAGATGTGTTTGAAGATGCTAAATCTATAATTTGGTCCTCAGATCATTGTGTAGTAAAAGTTGTGTTCACCAGTTTGAGAACAGTGTTTGTAGTGTGTTTGGGAGAAAGTATTTTGCTTCTCATTTCTTTACAGAATGGTTTCAGGTGTTGTAGTTTTGGATTTATGCTTGTAAGATCTATATCTTTCTTTAGTTCAAGTGGTTTGTGGTTTGGTGCTCCACAAGTACATTTCTTAAGTTGCAGATGATGATAGAGTATGATATAGTTGGTCAAGTACTCTAGTACAAAGTTTCTTTAGGTTAAAGATACATTGTAAAAGGAATTTGTTGGTTTTTAGGTGCTTGTGGATGTTTTTAGATCATGTTCAATCTTGGTGACTGGTCCACATGTCATCATGTGATTTTGAGGAAGTGTGTATTTAAAATTTTATAGTGTTAACACAAGGATGGTTGACTTGGTTGTTTAAACTATTTGCAGTTGTGATTTGGTGAAAGTGAAAGTGTGATGAAGTGTGTAAGAGTAGATTTAGTTCTATGCTAAACTATGATGTGGTCTACATTCATTCCCTTCCTTCACAAGAATATTTAGGTCCAAACCTAATTTGAATTTTGTGGGTTAAGTTGTGTTCCTGACGTTGAAGAATCTTTTCATGATTGGTGATCATATAAATAACTGTCAAGGAGTCCTGATTGTATGTGTGCATGAAGGATATGATGTTTGTGATGTAATTTTGAACAAGGTAATGAAATATTTCATGTGTTAGGCTATTGGATGCAATGACTAGAAGGTGTCTACTATTTTCAATGATGTTGGGAAGATGTTGTTTGTGTTGTAATGGATATTGAGCTTCATTGGAACTAAACTCCATGCATAGGTTAGATGCAACTATATAAGTTCAGAGCCTAGAAGTGAGCCATTCTTCTCTTCTTTCTTTCTTTCTCAGTGGGTAATGAGTCCACCTACAGTGAGCATTCTCTCTTTTGGGTAGCGAGCCATCTGGCAGTGAGCCTTTATAATTTAGAATTGCTACTACATTATATTGTGAGCTAATTCTCACCATGGATTTTCCCTTTTAGGGGTTTCCATGTAAAATCTAGTGTTCTCTTGTGTGTGGTGTTGTTATGATTTAGTTTCAATTGTTTTCTTTTCATGCTTAAACATCATAACATGTTTAAAGGTTAATGTGGATTTGAATGTTTGTAATGGTTGGAAGTTTTTGTTACAATTGATTTAGCCCCCTTCTTAGTTGTCTTGTGCATTAAAAAATCAGTATCAGAGGCAAGTTCCTTTGAAGAGAGCTTAATAACTTAAGGTAGATCTAGGATGCTGCACAAAGACGTTCCACTATTTGATGGATCTTCAGAAGGTGAATGCATAAATGTCAGTAGTGAAGAACTCAAGGTTGCTCTTGAAGACCTAGTTAGGATTGGAGAAGAAATCAAAGATATAAAGGAGAATGTTAAAGAAGTAGATGGATGCATAAAAAAATTAAGAGAGAAAATCAAGAAGATCAAAGAAAGAAATAAGGAGGTTAGTAAACAACTGAGGCTAGTAACTTAATCTATGATTGGTCTAAAAGTGCAAGTTGAAGAAAAGGTAAGGATTGAGGAATATCTGAAATCAATGGTGAAAGGAAAATCTGAAGAATGCATAAGGCTTGATTAAGAAGTTGTGAAGATAAAATTAGATCTAGAAAAGGAAAAGAGCTATGAAGAAAAATTTAAGATAAGTTTGGCAAGGTTTGATCAGATGATTGCAATTCAGAAAGATCCCAATGACAAAGAAGGCTTAGGGTTTGAAAAAGTGAAACTTCAAAATCAGGTAAAGCATCAAAAGTTGAAAACAAGAACAATTACAAGAAGACTTGGAGTCAAAAGAAATGGGATAGAAGACCACTGGTTAGATGACCTAGTGCTCAAAGGTACCTGTCTTTCAATGTTTATTGTCTTTCTTGCAATAAATTTGGACATAAACCTACACACTATAGGAGAAAAATAAATAAAAATGTTCCATTTTTCTCTAGTCAATGTTTTACATGCAAGAAGGTTGGTCATAAATCTAATGAGTGCAAAAATTAGAGAATGAATGGCTATAACAATGGTAGAATGAATCAATTCTTCAATGGATACTGTTATACATGTAAAATATTTTGGCACAAAGCTAACCAATGTAGATCCAGAATGAGTGTAAGGAATACTAGTCAGAGGAATGTTGTGTGCTATAGTTGCAATAAGCCTGGAAACATTTCAAAGTTTTGTAGAAGTGGAAGCATGAAGAAGGATAATCTGGTGGAGAAGAACAAGCCAGTACAAAAATTTGATTTGACAGAGACTAAGAAGGAGATGAGTAAGATTCAGATAAAGAAGGATGTAATAGAGTTTAATGGTAAACCTGTACCAACATCTTGTGCATATATTTCCTTTGGAAATTGAGATGAGAGCTTTAGATCAAGGGGAGTCTTTTTGAAAATCTTTTCTCCCCTACCAAAGGAATGGTTTTGATGTCTCAACACAAAAGATTAAGGTCAATGATTAGCAACAAAGGTTAAAGTTAGGATAGAGACTATGACTACAAAGGATAAAGGTAGAGTTGTGTAGAATAGCTTGGTTGGTAATTTTGCACATGATCTTATCCTCCAAAAGAAGTTTGTTGTGTAAGAAAATCTGATCAGAACATAGTTGTTTCTAGTACAGAGTAGTATTTATGTTGATTGGAAGTGTCTGGAATCTATAGATGAACTCAGAGGTGAATGAATATGAATAAGATGAGTTTCCAAGTAGTGAAGAAGAAAAGGCTAAAGAAAAAGAAGTATAGATTGAAGAATAAGAAGCTCTAGAAAGAATTCTTAAAACTTGCAAGTTTGTGTAGAAGCATCACTCTAAAGATCAGATCATTGGTGATAAGAGAAAAGTTGTATTGACAAGAAGTAGAGATGTTGAAGAATAGGTAAATCTATGTTTAATTTATAAAGTTGAACCTAAAAGAGTGGTTGAGGAATGCAAGGATGGGAATTGGATCAAGGCTATGGAAGAAGAACTAATGTAGATTGAGAAAAATTTGACCTGGGAACTTGTCCCAAGACCAGAGAACAAAAATGTGATTGGAACTAAGTGGGTATTCTAGAACAAATTGAATGAGAATGGAGAAGTGGTAAGAAATAAGGCAAGACTTGTATGTAAAGGCTACTCACAAGTGGAAGGAATAGACTATGAGGAAACTTATGCTTTGGTGGCAAGAATGGAGTCCATTAGGATGTTTATAGATTTTTCACCAAATAAGGATTTAAAATTATATCAAATGGATGTGAAGTCCACTTTCTTGAATGGGAACTAGAATAGGAAGCATACATAGAGAAACTAGAAGGATTTTAGTTGTTAGATAAGCCATATATGGTCTATAGGTTGAAGAAGGCACTATATGGATTGAAGAAAACTCCTAGAGCTTGGTATGAAAGGTAAGACAAGTACTTATTATAGCAAGGATTCAATAAAGGCTATGTAGATAGCAATTTGTAAATCAAAGTAAGTGGAGATCAAATTTTGATTGTTGAAGTGTATGTAGAAGACATAATTTTTGGTGGAAATGAAGGCATGTGTAAGAGCTTTGTAGATGAGATGTAGAAAGAGTTTGAAATGTTAATGTGTGGGGAAATGAATTTCTTTCTAGGCTTACAGATCAACCAGATAGATAAAGGCATCTTCATTTCTCAGTTAAAGTATGCAAAAGTATTGTTAAAGAAGTTTGGAATGGAAGATTCTAAACCAGTTTGTACTCCTATGGTTACTAATTGTAAGTTGAGAAAGAATGATGAGTCTCCTAAGGTTGATCAGAGAAAGTACAGATAAATGATTAGGGGATTACTATATCTAACTACTACTAGACTAGATATTATGCATAGAATTTGTCTTGTGTCTAGATTTCAAGAAGATCCTAGAGAGTCATGTGTTATGGTAGTGAAGAGGATATATAGATATTTAAAGGGCACTTCTAATCATGGCTTGTGATATCCAAAAGATACCGACTTTACTCTAAGTGCTTATACAGATGCAGATCGGGCTAGTTATTTAGATGAGAAGAAAAGTAAAAGTGGTGGAGAATTCTTTCTTGGTGATATAGTAGTGTTGTGGTTAAGTTAAAAGGAGGATGTAGTATCTCTATGTACTGCAAAGGTAGGATACATTATAGCAGCATCTTGTTGTACATAGGTGTTGTGGATGAAATAAACCTTGAAGGATATCAAAGTTGTGTATGATGCCAATTTATATTTTCTGTGATAATACAAGTGGTATGAACATTTCAAAGAATCCAATGATGCATTCAAGGACAAAGTATATTTCAATTAGGTATCACTTTCTAAGAGAGAAGATTGTGGAAAATGAAGTGAACCTTAAGTGTGTGCCTACAAAGGATCAGGTTACTGGCATATTCACTAAGGCTCTTCCTAAGGATACGTTTGAGTATCTCCAGGAGAAGTTAGGGGTTATTGCCCCTCCTTCATTAAACTAGATGGATAAGAAGATGTATCAATCTAGTGGATTTCAAGATTCATTCTTTTCTGGACTGATGATTGAAGGCTACCTCTCAGGGGGAGAAGGTAGTGATTATGATGATTGTTGTAGTCATGGGGAGCAGTGAAAGAAAAAGATGTTACAGAGCAGTAGTGAAAAGTGCAAGTATGTACAATATCATGAAAAGTGAAAGTTACGACAGCCTTTTCCATTGATATCAAAGGGGGAGAGAGTTCATGTGAAAAACAAAAGGGGAGAAAGAACAATCAGTGATTAGAGAGAGAGAATAAGATGTGCAAAAGAAAGGGAGAGAGTAAGAAAGTAAAGAAGATTGGTGCAAAGTTATGTCTTGATGGTTTTTCACATCATGTGTTGCCATCAATGACAAAGGAGGATATTATTGCATGTACTAATCAGTGTTTTCATTGATGTCAACAAGCTTGTGTTGTCAATTGTGTCTTCTGATGAGGTTGTTGTTTGATTGAGTTGTTGTGTTAAAGTGATTTGATTAATTTGAAGAGTTGCTGAAGATGTTAAGGATATGCTTCTATTGTTGGGTTTCCAAGTGCTTTTGAGAAAATTTGATTAACAAAGGAAATAGTGTGTTGAAGATGTGTTCTAGCTTAATAGAGTTATGATTGAGTTTTGCTCCAAATTTATTCCTAATTGAATATTTGAGTGTGTAGTTTTGATGAAAGGGGTAAATCATAAAACACACAACAACAAAAATGGCACATAGAAAATAGAATATTTCTTTCTTGATTTGGACAACTCATTACATTACAAAAGCTCAATTACAAATAGAGGAATCAATCCTCCATAAGCTGCAACACACTACAACTACACATCAACAGGCTCTGGAATCTTTTGTCTTTTGTAACCCTAAATCAACTAGGGTTTTTGTTTTCCCACCTATTCTTGACTCTACACTTTCCACCTTAACTCTACTACTACTCAGGGTTCCCAAAAGAGTAATAATAGCACTTTTTGGCAGCCTCTAGCTAAATTTCAAAATTTGCAACTCCCTCCAAAAGTAGGTCAACTTCCGGGAAGCATAACTTTTGATCTGGGTGTCTGATTGACAAACTGTTTTAAGCACCGGAAAGATCATGATGTGAACTATCATGCTGGTAATCCATAAATAGATTTCCATAAACTTTTTAGGATGTTATGGGATGTTTTTGTTCCTCATATCTCATTCCATAAACTTTTAGGGGCTTTTCAGAAAACAAAAACTTTGATATCTTTCTGCTCACAGATGATCTTTGCCTAATTCCTTCACCAAAGGTCTTATATTTCATTTACAAAGATTCCTACAAATTTTTACTTCCATCTGTGCCCAAATGCAAACTTTCTTAAAATGGCAATTAAGCTTTCTTGAAATAGCAGTTTGCTATCTTTAGTAATTTGGAAAAACTGAAAGTCCTACATCATTATTCAAGAGATTATGGAACTAGAAATACTAATTATGGAAATAAATGAAAACAACTACAATGATTTTGAATCAACATCCTTTTGGGTGATGCAAGATTGCCCTTACACCACTAGATGCTCTTGCATCAGGCACCCAGGGTAATTTGAGAAGTGACCCTATCACATCTCATATGTTTGTTTGAGGAGAACCTAAATGGTCAACCTCTTCCTTAGACAACCAAGAAGAATCTTCAACATGCCTTACTTTCCATTTCACCAGATATTCTTCATATTGCCTATTTTGAGTACTTCTTCCCACATGGCTATCCAAGATCTTTTTTATCTCCTCCGTTGAAGTAGATGCTAGAATACTCCATTGTTCTTCTATTGGTCCATCATCTATGCCACCCTCATGATACTATGTTAAATCAACAATGTTGAACACATGGGAAATATTGATCCCACTTAGTATCTCTACCTCATATGCATTTCCTGAATCATACTTTTTTAGGATTATGCATAGTCCAAATTTCTTCATTTTCAGCTTATTGTATGTTCCAATTGGGAACCTTTCTTTTCTCAAGTGAACCATGACTTCATCTCCTACCTGAAACTCCTTATATCTTCTCTTTTGATCTACCTTAGCCTTGTACTGAATATTCATCTTATTAATGTGCTTTCTCACCTTTTCATGCAAATTCTTTAGGTGTTCTACAAAGTCTTCAGCCTCAGCACTTATCTTTTGCCCTTTGTCTAGCTTCCTTAACTCTAAAGCATTTCTTGGACTATTGCCATATACAATCTGGAATAGTGATTTACTAGTACTCCTATTGACAAAATTGTTGTAAGCAAATTTTTCCTATGGTAAAATCAAATCCCATATGTTGGGCTTATCTCCTACTAGCATGTTACCCAAACACCTATTCACCACTTCTATCTATCCATTAGTCTGTGGTCGGTGTGCAAAATTGAACTTCAAATCTGTCTTTAACTTCTTCCACAATGTCCTCTAGAAATAACCAACAAACTTGATATCTCAATCTGAAGCTATGCTCTTAGATAGGCCATGTAATCTCACCACCTCCTTGAAAATTAACTTTGTAATATGAACAACATCATTAGTCTTCTTGTAAGAAATAAAATGTGTCATCTTCAAGAATCTGTCCAGCACCACAAAAATGGAATCATGTCCTCTCTATGTCCTTGGTAAACCAAGAACAAAATCCATACTAATATCATCCCATGGCTTCTTAGGTACATGTAACAGCTAATATAACCCTATATTCTGACTTTCTCCTTTTTTCCATCTGACACACTCTGCAACTCTACATAAATTTCCTCACATCCTACTGCAACTATGGCAAATAATAATTTTCACCAACAATAGTAATGGTCTTATCTTGACCAAAGTGTCTAGCTAATCCCCCACTATGCTTCTCCTTAATTAGGTTCTCTCTCATGGAACTCCTCAAAATGTACAACTGGCATCCCTTAAACAACATGCCATCTTGGATTATGAAATCCAACCATTTTGTCTTGTCCAAAGTAACGGGTTCCAAACAAGCTTTCCAAGACTCTACAAAATCTAGATCTTCGGGGTACAAACTTTTGAGCTCATTGAACCCAACAGCCTCTATCTTCATTTCTATCAACAAATTTTTCCTTACACTCAGGGCATCTACAACTCTGTTGGACTTCCCACTCATGTGCTTCAAAACAAAAGTATAGTTCTGCAAAAACTCAACCAATTTTAAATGCCTTTGGTTCAACTTTCCTTGACTATTAAGATACTGTAAAGCCTGATGATCGGTATATAAAACAAACACTTTTGGCAATAGATAATGTCTCCATTTCCTCAAAGCCTAAACTATAGCATAAAATTCTTGATCATAAATAGAATAATTCTTCTTGGCATCATTAAGCTTCTCACTAAAATAGGCAATGGGCTTACCTTGTTAACTCAAAATAGCTCCTATAGCACTACCACTAGCATCACAATCTACCGAATACCTTATTGAAATCTGGAAGTCCAAAAATAGGTTGCTATGTGACTTTCTACTTCAATGTATCAAAGCTTTTGTCTACTCCTTCAATCCATCTAAACTCTTTTCTATCCCCTCTCATTGTCTCCATTAGGGGTGCATAAATACTACTAAAATTTCTAATAAACTTTCTGTAAAAACTTGCCAAACCATGAAAAGATCATACCTCTGTGGTACTCTTTGGTGTAGGCCATTCAATGATATCTCTCACCTTCTTTGGGTCCATCTTAAGACCTTCCTCTGAGACAATAAATCCTAGGTATACCAACTCCTTTGCAAAACTACATTTCTTTAGATTAATCAACTTCTCCTCCCTAAGATTCTCTAAAACTCTTCTAATATGCATCAGATACTTATCCCATGTCTTACTAAAAATTAAAATATCATCTAAATAAACAATAACAAAACTTCCCAAAATTCTTTCAATACCTCGTTCATGAGCCGCATGAATGTGCTCGGCGCATTGGTTAGCCTAAATGGCATGACTAACCACTCATACAAACCTTTCTTTTTCTTGAAGTCTATCTTCCATTCGTCTCCTTCTCTAATATGGATCTGGTGATACCCACTATTTAGGTCAATCTTTGTGAAATACTTGGCTCCACTCAAACAATCAATTATGTCATCCATTCTCGACAATGGAAATATGTACTTGATCGTGATCTTATTGATGGCCCAAGAATCTGTACACATTCTCCACTCTGTAGACATTATTCTTTGGTGCTAGTACTATAGGTACCACACATGGACTCAGGTTCTTCCTTATCAATCCCTTTCTCAACAACTCATGAAGTTGTCTGTTCAACACTTCATTCTCTGCAGGGGTCATTCTATGGGCTGCCTTGTTTGGCAAGCTGGCTCCTAGTATCAAATCCATTTGATGACTTATCTTCCTTACTGGTGGTAAACATTCTGGTACATTATTAGAGATAATGTCATACAATTCTTCCAACATATATGAAACTTCTGTTGGTACATCTTCACATTTCTCTTGACTAATCTTAGGAATCAATGCAAAGAAATGATGCTCATGCTTCATACCCTCCAAAATTTTCCTACCATCCACCAAGCAAATTCTAGCAGTACTACATACCTTTTCTTCCACCTCCTGCAAGGACTTCAACTTATGATGAACTCCATCCTTTGTTAGGGAATATGTGTTTGCATGGCCATCATGGATAGTGCTCTTATCATACTGTCACGGCCTCCCCAACAACATATGACATGCATCCATTAGTATGATATCACATAGCACCTCATCATGGTAGTCCCCAATCGTGAACTTCACTAAACACTGTTCATTGACCAAAACTTTGGGGTCCTTTTGCAACCATGCAATCTTATATGGATGCAGATGCTTTCTTCTTGTCAACTTTAACTTGTCAACCATCTCCTCTAAAACAAGATTGTCAGTGCTTCCACTATCAATAATAATATCACAACACTTACCTTCACATTTACACCTTGTGTGGAAAACTCTTCCTTTGATTGGGTTCCTTCTCATTCAACAAAGTTCTTTTGACAACTAGGGTTTCTCCCCTTTCAGCATCTTCAAAATGCTTAGACTGTACATCTTCATCTACATGTACAACTCGTGCATTACCTTTAGGTCTTCTATTTTTCCTTCCTTGATGCTGCAGACACTCGTATGCTTGATGCCCATCTTCTTCACATTAGATACAAGTTCCTCTATAACCTCTTCTTCTAGGTCCTTTCCCAGGTCGGTCTCTTCCTCTTCCTCTTTGCTCATCATTGTTCTAGTCATGAGGGCAATAGGAATTATCTCCTCTTTGATTCTGGCTAGTGTTGTCTTCTTCACTTTTCTTTTGATCTTGATTACAGCCTCCATAGGGTCTTCCACCAGTCCTTCCACCTTGACCTCTTCCCCTTTCCTTGTTGTCAAATCTCTTATTCAACTTCTCTTCCACCTTCAAGGAAAACTAGTATGCATCTTCTATGGTGGTCATTCCAACTAGGCTTAGCTCCTCTTGAATACTTGGCCTTAACCCATTAATGTAACGAGATACCTTCTCCTTATTGGCCTCTGCATGGCTTGTCCTGATAGTAATCTTATAAAACTCTTATGTATACTCCTTGACAGACTTGTTACCTTGCTTCAATCCTTATAGCTTCTTTAGTAATTCCATCTCATAGTCCACAAGAATGAACTGCTTCTTCAGTTTCTCCACCATCAGATCCCATCTGGTGATCTTTGCTTTTCCTCTCCTATTTCTCTCTAATTGGACCTCCTTCCACCAAATATTGGCATGGCCTTTCAAAATTTTTTTTGCAAACTTGACTCGATCTGGGTCCTCCATATCTTCATACTTGAAATACTCCTCCATGTCATTGATCCAATCAATAAGTTGTTGCAGATTCAAATCTCCAGAATATGTAAAAACTTTGATCCTAGGCCTCTTTCTGAGCTTAGAAATGGCCCTCAACAACCTAACTTATGTAGGATCTCCTATAGCTTCTTGTTCTTCCTCAAATAATTCTTCTTCATCTTCATCCTCGCTTTCTTCTCTTGTTCTCAACTCAAACCATCTTCACAACTTCTCTTGCAATGCATCAATTTGCCTTTGTAGGGCTCTAAAATCTTCTTCTGTCAAAGCATTCCTCCCAATACAGTTTCTTTGTGGAGCCATCCTAATCTCCACAACAAACCCACAACCTCATGTCCTAGTGTAAACTGCCTCACGGTCGGTGATCTATCTACACACTCAGAAACCCTCGCTTTGATACCACTTGATGATGGGGCTAAATCATAAAACACATAATAGCAAAAATGGTACACATAAAATAGAATATTTCTTGATTAATTTGGACAACTCATTACATTACAGAATCTCAATTACAATCAGAGGAATCAATCCTCCACAGACTGCAATACACTACAGCTACACATCACATGACTCTAGATTTTTATGTCTTTTGTAACCCTAAATCAGCTAGGGTTTCTATTTTCCTGCCTATTCTTAACTCTACACTTTTCCCCTTAACTCTACTACTTCCCAGGGTTCCCAAAATAGTCATAAATAACACTTTTTGGCAGCCTCCATCTAAATTTCAAAATTTGCAACTCCCTCCAAAAGTACATCAACTTATGGGAAGCATAACTTTTGATCAGAATGTCTGATTGACGAACCGTTTTAAGCACCAAAAAGAGCAAGATGTGAACTATCAAGCTGAAAATCTATAGACTTATTTTTGTCAAATTTTAGGGTGTTATTGGATGTTTTAGTGCCTCATATCACATTTTAGAAATTTTTAGGGGCTTTTCGGAAAACAAAAACTTTAATATCTTTCAGCTCACAAATGATCTTTGCCTGATTCCTTCACCAAAGGCCTTATATTTAATTTACAATGATTCTTACAAATTTTTACTTCCATCCGTACCCAAATGCAAACTTTCCTAAAATGGTAGATAAACTTTCTTGAAAAAGTAGTTTGCTATCTTTAGCAGTTTGGAAAAACTGAAAGTCCAACATTATTATTCAAGAGATTATGGAACCAGAAATACTAATTATGGAAAGAAATGAAAATAACTGCAATAATTTTAAATCAACATCTTTTTTGGGTGATGTAAGATTGCCCTTACACCATTGGATGCTCCTACATCAAGTTTGGATATGTGGTTTAGAAGTGTTTGAAGATGCTAAATACATAATTTGGTGCTTCAAATCATTATGCAGTAAAAGTTGTGCTCACCAATTTGAGAATAGTGTTTGACAATGTTTGCAATGTGTTTGGGAGAAATTATTTTTCTTTGCATTTCCCTGTAGAATGGTTTTAGGTGTTGTTGTTCTAGATTTATGGTTGTAAGGTCTATATATTTCTTCAGTTCAAGTGGTTTGTGGTTTGGTACTCTATAAGTACATTTCTTAAGTTGCAGAT
Source organism: Cunninghamia lanceolata (assembly GCA_027924645.1). Lineage (NCBI taxonomy): Eukaryota > Viridiplantae > Streptophyta > Pinopsida > Cupressales > Cupressaceae > Cunninghamia > Cunninghamia lanceolata. The sequence goes on from BSBN01000892.1 coordinate 5,327,576, forward strand.
GATGACAGAGTATAATATAGTTGGTTAAGTACTATGGTGTGAAGTTTCTTCAAGTGAAAGATGTTGTAAAAGGAATTTGTTGGTTTTCAGGTGCTTATGGATGTTTCTAGATCATGTTTGAGCTCAGTGAGTGGTATGCATGTCGTTGTGTGATTTTGAGGAGGTGTGTATTTAAAAGTTTATAGTTTTAACACAAGGATGACCAACTTGGTTGTTTACACTATTTGCGGTTGTGCTTTGGTGAAACTGAAAGTGTGATGAAGCATGTAAGAATGGATTTAGGTGCATGCTATAGTGTGATGTCATCTGCATTCATTCCCTTCTTTCATAGGAATATTTAGATCCAGACCTAATTTGAATTTTATGGGTTAAGTTGTGTTTCTGACCTTGGAGAATGTTTTCATGATTGGTGGTTGTATAAATAAGTGTCACGGAGTCATCACTGTGTGTATGCATGAGGGATATGATTGTGATGTGAATTTGATTAGGCAGTGAGAGCTTTCATGTGTTAGGCTACTAGATGTAGTGAGTAGAAGGTATCTACTATTTTAAGTGATGTTATGAAGATGTTGTTTGTGTTGTGATGGATATTGAGCTTCATTAGAAATGAACTCCATGCAGAGGTTAGATGCAACTATATAAGTTCAAAGCCTAGTAGTGAGCCATTCTTCTCTTCTTTCTTTCTTTCTCAATGGTCAGAGAGTCCACCTACATTGAACATTCTCTCTTTTGAGCAGTGAACCGTTTGGCAGTGAGCCCTGGTAATTTAGTATTGCTACTACATTATATTGTGAGCTGATCCTCATGATGGTTTTTCTCTTTTAGGGTTTTCCACATATAATATTGTGTTCTCTTGTGTGTGGTGTTGTTATGAATAAGTTTCAGTTGTTTTCTTTTCATGCTTAAACATCATAACATGTTTAAAGGTTAATGTGGATCTGAATGTTTGTAAGGGTTTGAAGTTTTTGTTACAACTAATTCAACCTCCCTCTCAGTTGTCTTGTGCATTCAATAGGAAGAAACAATGTCTTTAGTAGAAAATGGAAAAGTATGTGAACCATAGGGTCTGTCGATGCAAGATTTTGCTGACAGGGTGAAAGACTAATGCAGAAGAGATAAGAAGGAAATGGACATAGAAAAAGAAAGAAAGAGAAAGTTCACAAATGTCTATATTTTTTGATAAGGTTACAAAAGGGAGAAGGAAGAGAGGTTTGAAAAAGGGAAAAATTGTCAATGGTGGAGAGGAGAAAAATGAAGAATGAATTGACAAAGTGGATGGTTTGCAAAATTAGTATTTTGCCAATAAGGAGGAAAGGAAAGAAAGACGTGCCAAAGATGAAGTTCAAGAAAGGAGAAATTTACAAATAAGGAAAAATAGTGCCAAGGAAGGAGAGAGAAAAAATAAAGGAAAATGAAGATGCTGTAGAGGTTCGTGAAAAGAGAAATTCACTGACTAAGGGCAAAATAGAGATCAGAAGCAGCAAATCAAATGAAATTCAAAGTGCTTTATAAAATAAATTATAAATGTAGATTTGTACTCAACATTAATGAGTTGCATGCCAAAGTTGTGCATGTTGTTCAAATAGTAAAAATCTTAAATGTATATGCATATAAAGAGAACAAAAAGGATAAAATTACATATTTCAGGTGTTAGGAAGGATTTCCCTCATTATTTCTCTAAGTACACCAATCTTCTTCTAACATGTTTAGTATTGTCAAGGTGTGGACTTTCTTTCCAAACATGCAGACTTCTTGACATTGCAATGGGCTGAATTTAATGTGGCAGGTGTGTACTCGTTGACTGTGTGTAGTGCCTAGGATGATGGAATGAACTAAATTGCTATATATGCATAAGTCTTTTGATGCATTAAGGGTTGGTCATTGAACCAATTGTCTAGTGTGTAGTGTCTCAGGATAATTTTAGGGCTTCAAATCAATCCAGTCATGGTGTTGAATGGAGGAATGTTTTTGATGCAGTGTAGGAATAAATTGTAATGCATATTTTATGCAGTGGTATGTCTCCATGGCTATTTGTAATGATTGAGGGGAATTCATAGTCGCAGCTTTGTATTTTTCCTTCAACACATTTCCTAGTGCGAAATTGTAATAGAGATTTGATAATGTTATATTCTAGTTCATTATTATTGATTATGATTATGATGTATTGATTTCATTACTAAATTGATCTTTAATAGTACTAATGTCCCTTTGGAGTAGTTATTCGTGTGTGCAGGTTAAGAGATCAAGGATAACCTAAAAGGGGACATTACAAGTGGTATTAGAGCAGTCATCTTTCCATCCTGTGAGTGATAAAAGACTTACACAACTCATGTGTACTCCATATATTATAACTTACATGTATACTTCAACATGGATCTTCTCTCCAGTGATAATCTTATTCATCATTGATTGTCTCCACACTATTATATCATGATCTATTATACACTTCTACAATTGAATTCACCTTCTCTACAAATTCATCTCTCTGAATTTTCAAGATAATTTCATCATTCATGTCTTTCATCAATTGGGGTTTTGTGCCAACCAGTCATTCTTGACTTAGTGGAAACTTTTGGGGTCAAGATGATGAGCTAGGTTTGGTTGTCCAATTGTTTTTAGTTGTTCATCTAGTTTTGATGCTAATACCTACTTATGTATACCTCTTGGAATATCTATCCAAATTTTAAGCTAAGATCGAAGTGCAGAGGAGTCTACCCACTCCTGTTAGTTGTCCAAAATAGCCCTTAACTTGTTGATAAACCTCTTTCTATCACCCTATTGATAATGCTTGGCCTAGGTGTTTTAGAAATGTTTTAGAGTTTTGTGTTGTAGTTATTTTGGGAACCAACATTTTGGCACCATTGTTGGGGATGTACTATTGGGTTACAATCACTTGAAGACTTTGTTGGTGAGCTAAACCCAAAATCAATTCATAGCCTTGAAGATCAATCACACTTCAAGGGTTTCCTTTATGGAAGAGATGGTGACTCTACTATCAAAGAACATATAGTTTTTACTATTGTGCCCTAGTTGTTGTTGGTGATTTAAATTCTCCATCATAATATGTAGTAGTTGGTAAATTAGAGGTACATGGTTTTCTTCCCTTTGAAATGTGTTGTTTCTATCATGCTGAAGGAACAAATTTGTATGCCTAGAATTTTTACCCTATATTATAGGATGTTTTAGTCATGGATATGACTATTCTAAGGTTGCTCCTTTATTCGAGTCTTCATATATATCAAACACTAGAAATTACATTGGAGTGGATTCCCACGACCATCCTAGAAATCCATATTATAGTCATTGCCCTGCATGTTATACAAAACAAAATTTTATAGGCTGCTAGAGTCTAGGATGCAGGCCAATACATTCCCTACTACCCCTAAAAATTAGTTTAATCAATCACGTGCTCCTCCCTAAGATCATGTATATGAACAATTAGATCTCTCATGGGTTGATTACAAAACAATTAGTATGCCAACCAAGGTGTACAAATAGTTGCCCAAGTTTGACGCGTATGATATTTGAGAAGGGGACACACATGTTGATGTATTTTTAGAATTAATTGAAGATCATTAGTTTGACAATGAAGACATGTGGATGAGGTTCTTTGTTAGGTGCTTCCATGGAAAGGAAATAGAATGGATCCAAAGTTTTCCAGGGTAGTCCTTTGCCTCAAGTAATGAACTTGTGGCATCATTTTAAAAGAAAATTTCTTAGGGTTTTGACCCTACTGATCTTGTCATAGAGCTAGAAAAAATCAACACACAAGAGGGAGAGTCAAGCAGGGATTTTGGTCATAGGTTTTCTATTGCCCTTTCTAATATTCCAAATGATTTCATACCTAACATTCCTACTTGCATTGATATGTTTTTTGAAGCATATGAGACTAGGTTGAGTTATGTACAGGGAGATTTTAAATAACAAGTATGCAATAGGCATATTTTTCCCTAAAATCCATGGAGAAGATAAGAGATGACTATATAAAGGGTTTGTTATCCACAAATACATGTGTTTCTGGTAATAAACATGTTGATTTGAACAACAACAATGTGCATATGGGCAATCAGGTGAATGCAACATTAGATGATGATAATTGTGTAGTCAGAAGGGTAGAAGTGAAAGATGGTGCATCATATGACAATGATGCAAATGATGAGGATAGTATATGCACCTGCTTTTGGTGGATATATCATCAAGTGAAGGTGAGAGTGATGAAACCAATGGTGATCTCTAGCCTAATGTTGAGGTATGTAGTTCAATGAATAATGAGGATGTTGTTTACAATAATGAATAGTGAGATGGATCAGATTTTGAAGCTAAGTATGACATGTGTACACAGGTAAGTAAAACATGGGATGAACAAGAAACTTGTTTCTTGTTTGATTTAATGCCCTATTTTATTCATGTTTTTAATGATGAAGTAATTACTACTTGCTTGCATGGGGTATATGTATAGATGGCTACATATGATGGTAACCGATTAGAGATAGTTGTTGTTGCAACCATGGAATTTTACCATGAAGCACTTGCCCTAGAATGTGAAGATGGTGATCATGTGGACGCATATGAGAACCTATTTCTTTGGTGTAAGGTATGTTGTCTTCATCATGCAAAGTGTGCTTCATCAGAGCCACAAGAAAATGATACAAAAGTGAATGTGGAAGAATATATGTGTCAGCAGCCTATTTGTAGTAGTGAATATAACACAAGTTGCCAAGGTGGACATGGAACAAAGATACAATTGGAATAACATGGTTCTTCATTTGAGGTGTCTCATGATCTTGATTTATGTGCTAATGTTTTGAATTGTGGCCTAAGTCATGCTTATGATTCAAAAATTGAAATTTGTAGCAACACATATGAAGATTTTGTTCAAGAGCTTGATGGAGTTACAAATGAATATGAATGCTTCCACTTTGATGTGGAAAACTTGTTAGCTCTTGAATGTGTTGGTGTTGTAATAGAGGTTGAGTCATTTGTATGGGACATTGATGTCAATGAGCAACAAGGTAGGTTTATGCTTGAGTTTCAACCTGTTGCAACCCAACCAGAAGGTATACTTGACCTGGAGTCTTTCCAGTTTTCTCTACAAGATGAAGTGCCTTCTCTTATAGATCAATAGTGCATTCAGATAGAATTTACTTTTCCATGTGAATTGAAGGTGTTTTCTTTCTCCCTCAATTTACATGAAAAGATCAGCAGGTATGATAGCCTAGCACATGATAATGGAGGTTTGTCTTCATCTATTTCTTTAATTGCTAACTTGAATCTTAGTTTCTCATCCCTAGCTATTAAGAACAAGAATGACATGGATTTGAATAGGTTAAGAACATATATCTTATGGTTTCCCTACAACAATAATTTCATTGGTGAAGCTAGTCTTAGCTTCATAGACATTTGTTGCATATTGGCACATGTTGGGGATAGTTTTTAGTTGTTGTAGCTAGGAGAATAGTGCAAATTTGATTTGAGGGAGATCAGCTCCTTCATTCAATTTGTCTTTGACATGGTCAAGTAGATTCATTAGTTTTTGTAGGGTTGGCCTATAGTGTCCCAAAATTTTGATAAAAGTCAACTTTCCTTTTGTGCCTTCATGTTCATGATTGTCTGTTTTCTTATATATATATTTTTTAAATATGTTTTTGTTGTTTCTATTGTTCATTTTTTTCTTTTGTTCTGCTAGGAGATGTTATGAGATTCTATTTATGACAAAGTTTGCCACATGTCCCCAACCAGAGCCAGTGTTGGTGCCCAAAAAACTCCAACTCCCAAAATGCACTATTTTGCCCCAAAAATCCATTAGAAATCCCACTCTGTGTCTTTGTTCTAAAAACCACCTATTTAAATATTATTTGAGACATCTTTTAGGGGTCTTTTTTCTCAAACAATTCTAAGCATATGTCCCCCAAATATCATAATGGAGAAGTGGTAAGGAACAAGACACGACTTGTGTATAAGGGTACTCACAAGTAGAAGGTGTTGGGAATTAAGGTGTCTCAACCTTGGTAAATTCCTTGTATTATTTCATTGTATTTATTTATTTATTGCCTATTGTGTAATTAAGATGCAAATCCTATGTTGCCATCTTGTGGGAGTTGGCACAATGATGTGTCATCCAACATGGAAGATGACCAAATGTAAATTTGTCCTCACATGAGTAGATAGGCATCCCACTTAGTGGTAGGAATATTTTTCCATGTGTCAGAATCTTGTATAGTGTGTAAGGGAATATTGACTGAAATGGTTATGACATATTCCTATGACAAATCTATGACATGTAAGAGTCAAAAATGGAAGATTCTATGACGGGTGAAGACATGTGTCGAGAAGCATCTTTGAAAAAGGCATCTTTGGGGGCCCAAAGGAGGGTTATGACATGTTATAAGAGAATATGCTATTTATATCTTATTTATGATAGATTCTCTTACAGTTGTAAGATATGTCAATATGATAGATTCTATGACAGGTGTAAGAGTCATAAGAGCACCTATTATTACCCAAATTGGGAATAGGTGACCTCTTTGGGATGGGGTGACTTGACAACTATCAGGAACATCTTACAATTTTCAACAAGTGTCCATAGGCATGGGTTTTGGGCCATGAGGCCATGTTGGATGCCCATCCCAAGATAGAGCCATTTTTACCTTGTATTTTCTTTATAAATAGGTGCTTTGGAGAGGAGATGTATTATGTGATTGATAGGTACTATTATATTGCCAAATTGTCTCCAGATATGAGTGTCAAACACTCCTACAAGAGCATTGGTTCTGTGACTATATTGTAACCTTCATTGTTTATGGGATACATTTGAGCTGTGTTTTGGAGTGTGGGGTTTTTCACCCGAAAGGGTTTTCCCCAAATATATCTTGTCTCTCTCTTCTTCTGTCTTACATTCTTGTACATGTGTCTACTACAATATCTCTATTAGTGGATTAAAATTGTTGTAACTATAAAGATTAAAACTAATTTACACTCATCTCTCCTCATTAGATTAGTGTAGGAAGTGATTTTTGCATACCTAGCTTCCTTTGAGTTGGTATCAAACCTTGATCACCTTTGGTCTTAGTTGTTGGGTAGGGGTTTTTTGAGCTAATCTTAGGTTGAGTGGGAGCTTTGTGTAGAGCGTTCTATAATCTTGTTGCAAGAAAGAGATGGCAAGTGCATCTGGAAGATTAGAGGTGGAGAAATTCAATGGCACTAATTTTGAGTTATGGAAACTTAAGAGGACATGCTTGTTGATCGTGACCTATGGGAAACCATATTTGGTGTAAAACCAACCACAATGGCACAAGCAAATTGGGATCTCAAAGATCAGAAGGCTAAGGGTCTCATAAGACTCAATCTAGCTGATTCTGTCTTGTTAAATGTCCATGAGGAGAAGAGCACAAAAGACCTTTGGAAGAAGATGGGTGATGTTTATTAGGCCAAATCCCTAGTGAACAAACTTTTTCTGATAAAGAAGTTGTATTCTCTAAGGATGGAGGATGGAAGATTGGTTGTAGATCACCTGAATGCTTTCAATAGGTTAGTTGTACAATTGACATTTGTTGGTGTGAAGATGGAGGAGGAGGATCATTGTATGGCCTTGCTTTGTTCTTTACCAAACTCCTGGAATCATCTTGTGATGGCTATTGGGAGCACCAAATCCACATTCAAAATGGGTGACCTAGTATCTTCACTATTATCTGAAGAGATGCAGAGAAAGTCTTCTGAGGCGGCCAAAGAGGCTCTTGTAGTTTGTGGAAGACCCAAGGAGAAAGGGAAAAACAAGGACAAGAAAGCTGAGAAGGGTAGATCCAAAACCCATGGGAGACCCAAATCTCCTAGAAAGTCCAAGGCTCTCTATCGGAGTTGTGGAAAAACTAGGCATTTCTGAAAGGAGTGCAAGGAAGAAAAGAAAAAGAAGAAGAATGTCCCAGATTCAAATTCTAAAAAATCTCAAGATGATGATGATGCCTTCATCATAGCCTTGGCCACCCATACATCTAATGATGTGTGGTTGATTGATTCAGGTGCATCATTTCACATGACCTCACATCGAAGCTAGTTCATGAAATATGAAGAGTTCGATGGTGGAAAAGTGTACATGGGTGATGATTCTCATCTAAAGATTGTTGGTCATGGAAGAGTCTTAATCTAATTCCCTGATGAATGAGTGAAGGGGATCACTGGGGTTATGCACATCCCAGGCCTAGCATGGAACCTGCTTTCTGTAAGTATGTTGAATAATGTAGGTGTGTAGGTTGTCTTTTTGAAGGATGGATGCAAGATGACCAGAGGATCTATGGTGCTTACAAAGGGTACTCAGAGAGGTACTCTATTTTAGCTAGAGGCATACACTTCATAGTGTAATAGTTCTTTTGACTCGAAGAAAAGAGCTGCAGTCACTTCATCCCCACCTTTTGAAGGAGCAATGAAGAAATCTGTTGTAACACATTCTGATGGTAGTGCACATGCTTTGGAAGTTAAACTTCCTTTGAAAATACTATGCTATGGCATTTGAGATATAGCCACATTGGTGAGAAGGGTCTCCAAAACCTAAAAAATAAAAACCTTGTTGAGGGGTTAAATGATTGTAATCTTGAGTTTGACTATTGTGAACATTGTGTATATGGAAAGTAAAACCATGTTTAGTTTTGATCTAGTTCTTACAAGTCTTCTGGTGTATTGGATCTTATTCATTTTGATTTGTTTAGTCCTATTAATGTTCCTTTGATCTCCAAATCTGTATATTTTGTATCTTTCATAGATGATTATAATAGAAGGACATGGGTTTATTTTATCAGAAGAAAGATTGAAGTCGTTAGTTGGTTTAAAGAGTTTAAAGCCTTTGCTAAAAATTAGACTAGTAAAAACATTAAGTGTCTGAGAGCTGATAACGGTGGTGAGTTTTGTTTGGAAGAGTTTGATAAGTTCTGTAAAGAGCAATGGATTGAAAGACATAAGACAACTCCATACACCCCGTAGCAAAATGGAGTTGAAGAGAGGATGAATAGGGCACTAATTGAGAGGGCTAGGAGTATTCTTAATGGAGCAAGCCTCAAACAAAAGTTTTGGTCTGAAGTTGTAGCCACTGCTTGCTATCTGGTAAATAGATCTCCTACGTCAGCTCTTATTGGTAAGACACCTATGGAGGTGTGGTCTAGTAAGAAGACTTCAGTTAGACATCTTTATGTCTTTGGTTGTGAGGCATATGTACATGTGCCTAGGGAGGAAAGGTCTAAATTAGAGAGTAAGGATGTTAAGTGTATTTTCATTGGCTATGGTATCGGTGTGAAAGGATACAAGCTTTGGGATCCTGTGGCTGAAAAAGTGTTGAATAGAAAAATTGTTATCTTCAAAGAGCTAACACCTTCTTCTATTGTTTTACAACTAGAACAGACAGAAAGAAAGAAGATGTGGTTCAGTTTCCTTCTACCCCTGAGAAGACTAAATTGACAGACCCTATAAGACCTGATGATGAGGAGAGCTCTAGCAGCTTTGAAAGCTTAGAAGAAGAAGTAGAACCTCAACCTTAGCCATTAAGGAGGCCTACATGAACAAGAAAGCAACCTGATAGGTTTGGTTATTCATTGTTTGATTCTAGTTGTGCTTTTGCCTTGCTTACTAACACTGATGAGCCTAGAACTGTGAAAGAGGCTATGGGCATGAAAGATGCAAGCTCTTAGAAGGAGGCCATGGAAGATGAGATGACTTCTTTGGAAAAGAATAAAACATGGGACTTTGTGCCTTTACCTAAAGGAAAGAAACCTATTGGATGCAAATGGGTGTTCAAGAAGAAATTTGGTGTAGATGAAAGTGTTGAAAAGTACAAGGCTAGACTAGTTGTGAAGGTCTATTCACAAGTAGAGGGAATTGATTATGGTGAAATTTTCTCTCTCGTTGCAAAGCTGACATCTATTCGATTCTTGTTATCTCTTGCAGCAGCTTATGACTTAGAGGTGGAATAGATGGATGTGAAGACAACTTTCCTTCATGGTGATTTGGAGGAAGAGATTTACATGTCACAGCCAAATCATTACATAGAGAAAGGTAAAGAAAATTTAGTTTGTAAGTTGTAAAAGTCTTTGTATGGTTTGAAGTAGTCTCCTAGGATGTGGTACTTGAAGTTTGATGCCTTTGTGTTATCAGTTGGATTCTGAGATCAAAATCAGATCATTTTGTGTATTATAAGTTTGACAGTGATCGCATTCTCATTATTGCATTGTATGTTGATGATATGTTGTTAATTGGGAATGGTAAGAATATGATTTCTAATTGGAAGTCTCAGTTGTCAGCACAGTTTGAGATGAAAAATCTAGGGGTAGCAAGGTACATTCTGGGAATGGAAATAAAAAGAGATAGAGCTAACAAAAAACTTTGGTTAAGCTAGAGTAAGTATGTGAAGACTGCATTGGATAGGTTTAGCATGGCAAATTGTAGACCATTGTGTGTTCCTATTTCATTGGGGACAAAGTTGTCTATTAATGATTGTCCAAAATTTCCTAGTGAGGTGGAGGACATGAGTAGAGTACCTTATTCTAGTGTTGTTGGTAGTTTGATGTATGTTATGGTCTGCACAAAACCAAACATTGCCCAAGCAATGGCAGTCCTTATTCGATTTATGGCTAGTCTTGGATGGGTACATTGGGATGCAGTTAAGAAAGTGTTCAGATATTTGAGGGGTACTTCCAATTATTCCATATGCTATCATGGTAATGCTATAGGACCTCCTCATTTATTTTGTATTCATGGATTTGTGGATTCTAATTAGGTGGGTGACATTGACAGCAGGAGATCCACCAGTGCATATGTGTTCACAATGTTTGGTGGTGCAATTAGTTGGATGAGTAAGCGACAACTTGTGGTTTCTTTGTCCACGAAAGAAGCTAAGTATATGGCAGCAACTCATGCTTGCAAGGAAGCCATTTGGTTTAAGAGATTATATTTAGATATTGGTGTTGATGCAATATAGATTACCATTTGTTGTGATAGTCAGAGTGTGATTTGCCTAGAAAAGAATCTGACTTTCCATGCTAGAAAAAACATATTGATGTACAGTTTGACTTCATGTGAGACATGGTAGAGGATGGGAAGGTGAATTTGGAGAAGGTAGACACTTTGAAGAATGTTGCAGATGCATTGACAAAACCAGTGGGCATAGAGAAGTTCATATGGTGTTTGGAGTCTATGGGCCTCTCAACCTATAGCACTTAAATCCTATAAATTCCATTGGCTCTTACAAGGTGTTAGACAAGTCAGAGAATGTTGGGAATTAAGGTGTTTCAACCTTGGTAAATTCCTTGTATTATTTCATTGTATTTTTTTATTTATTGCCTATTGTGTAATTAGGATACAAATCCTATGTTGTCATCTTGTGGGAGTTGGCACAGTGATGTATCATCCTACATGGAAGATGACCAAATGTAAATTTATCCTTACACGAGTAGATAGGCATCTCACTTAGTGGTAGGAATATTTTACCATGTGTCAGCATCTTGTATAGTGTGTAAGGGAATATTGACTGAAACAGTTATGACATATTCCTATGACAAATATATGACATGTAAGAGTTGGAATGGAAGATTCTATGATAGGTGAAGACATGTGTCAAGAAGCATATTTGAAAAAGGCATCTTTAGGTGCCCCATGGAGGCTTATGACATGCTGTAAGAGAATATACCATTTATAGCCTATTCAAGATAGATTCTCTTACAACTGTAAGATATGTCCGTATGATGGATTCTATGACAGGTGTAAGAGTTGTAAGAGCATCTATCATTACCCAAATTGGGAATAGGCAACCTCTTTGGGATGGGGTGACTTGACAACTATCAGGAACATCTTACAATTTTCAACAAGTGTCCATAGGCTTGGTTTTTGGGCCATGAGGCCATGTTGGATGCCCATCCCAAGATAGAGCCATTTTTGCCTTGTATTTTCTTTATAAACAGGTGCTTTGGAGAGGAGACATATTATGTGATTGACAGGTACTGTTATGCTACCAGATTATCTCTAAATATGAGTGTTGAAGACTCCTGCAAGAGCATTGGCTTTGTGACTGTACTGTAACCTTCATTGTTTATGGAATACATTTGAGCTATGTTTTGGAGTGTGGGGTTTTTCACATGAAAGGGATTTCCCCAGGTATATGTTGTCTCTCTTTTCTTTTGTCTTACATTCTTGTGTATGTGTTTATTGAAATATCTCTATTAGTGGGTTAACATTGTTGTAAATATAGAGATTAAAACTAATTTGCACTCATCTCTCCTCATTAGATTAGTGTAGGAAGCAATTTCTGCACACCTAGCTTCCTTTCAAAAGGAATAGACTATGAGGAATCTTTTGCTCCAGTGGTAAGAATGGAGGCTATTAGACTATTTTTGGCTTTTGCAGGACATAAGGATTTCAAGGTATATCAGATGGATGTGAAGTCTACTTTTTTGAATGGTGAGTTGGAAGAAGAAGTATACATAGGACTAAATCAAGCTCCCAGAGCTTAGTATGCAAGGTTAGATAGGTATTTGTTGCAGCAAGGATTCAGTAAAGGGTCTGCAAACGATAATCTATACATCAAGGTCAACAAAGATCAAATTCTAATTATCTTTAGTGGAAATGAAAGCATGCATAAAGACTTGGCAAATGAAAATCAAAAGGAATTTGAGATGTCAATGTGTGGAGAGATGAACTTCTTCCTAGGGTTGCAAATCAATTAGATAGACAAGGCCATTTTGATTTCACAATCAAAGTATGTCAAGGAATTGTTGAAGAAGTTTGGAATAGAAAATTCCAAACTAGTTTGTGCCCCCATGACAACTAGTTGCAAGCTAAGCAAAATGACGAATCCCCTAAGACTGATCAAAGCAAATATAGATCAATGATTGGAGGACTGCTATACCTAATGGGTACTAGACCATATACCATGCATGCAGTCTCTCTTGTGGAAAGATTTCAAGAAGATCCTAAAGAGTCACATGTCATGGCAATGAAGAGGATATTCAGGTATTTGAAGGGCACTCTAGATCATGGTTTGTGGTATTCCAATAATAATGACTTTACTCTAAGTGTCTACAGAGATGCAGATGGGCCTGATGTATAGATGACAAGGAAAGCACAAGTGGTGGTGTATTTTTTATTAGAGATAGAGTTGTATCTTGGCTAAGAAAAAAGTGGGATTTAATATCCTTATGTACTACAAAGGTAGAATTTATTGATGTAACATCTTTCTACACTCAGGTGTTGTGGATGACACAAACCTTGAAGGATATGAAAGTTGAGTATGATGATCCAATTCCTATCTTCTGTGGTAATACAAGTGCCATTAATATTTCAAATAATCTAGTGATTTATCCAAGAAGAAAGCATATTTCAATTAGGTATCACTTTTTGAGAGATCAGGTTGCAGAGAATGAGGTGAAGCTTGAGTATGTGCGTACAAAAGATCAGGTTGCTAGTATATTCACTAAGGCACTTCCTAAGGACACTTTTGAGTATCTCTAGGAGATGTCAGGGGTTATTGCCCCTCCTTCCTTGAAATAGATACATAAGAAGAAGCATTGGTATAGTGCATGTCAAGATTCATTATTTTCTAGATTGATGATGGAGGCTACCTCTCAAGGGGAGTAGGTAGTGGCATTGACTATTGCAGTCAAGGTGAGTGAGAGTTGTAATAGGATGGTGTGTACTCCTAAGGGGGAGTATTCAGAGTAGTTAAGAATAGTGTAAGTATGTGCAATGTCATAATTAGGGGGAGAGAGCTTGAAAAGGTATGTCACCCTTTGCTATTGATGTCAAAGGGAGAGAGAGTTCATGTGAAAAACAAATGGAGAGAAAGAGAGTAAGATGTAAAGAAGAAAGGGGAAAAGTGAGATTAGTGCAGAGCTATGTCATGATGGGTTTTCACATCATATGTTTCCATCAATGACAAAGGGGGTGCAAGTATGTGCTAATCGGTGTTGTCATTGATGTCAACATGCTTTTGTTGTCATTGGTCTCAACTGTGTCTTCTAATGAAGTTATTTTTATTTGTCTACGTTGGCTTTCTAAAGATGATTTGGTTTCTATATAGAAGTGTTGAAGATGTTAAATATATGCTTTTGATATTGTGTTTCCAAGTTCTTTTGAGAAAATTTGATTAATATTGGAAATGGTGTGTTGAAGGAGTCTTCTAGCTTACAGAACACTATTTGAGTTTTTTCTCTACATTCCTTTTGGGATGGAGATCTAAGTGTGCAGTTTGGATATGTTGCTAAGAAGTATATAAAGATGCTAAATCCAAATTTTGGTGATCTCAACTTCTATACAGTGAAAGTTGTATTCACTAGTTTGAGGACAATGTCTGACAGTGTTTGTAATATGCTTGAGAGAGTATTTTGCTCTGCATTCTTCTGTAGAAAGGTTTTTGGTGCTGTAGTTCTAGATACATGTTCATAAGATCTCAATCTATCTTCATTCCAAAGGATTTGTTATTTGATGCTCTGAAAAGTCATTTCTTGTAGAGTAGAGTTTGACAGTATTGTTTGTAAGTAGTCTGTGAATTGTCTTCAAGTGAAATTTGTTGTGACTGAATTTGTTGGTGCTCATGTGACTCTAAGTTATTCATGGATGTTTCCAGATTGTTTTAAAGTATTCTGTATGGTTTGCAAGTTATGGTTGTGATCATGGAAGCATGTAATCAAGAATTTCTTATGATTATGTTGTTTGGTTGACCTTGGATGTTTACATTGATTATGGAATTGATTCGGTGGTTATGTGAGTGTTGAGTAGTGTGATTGGATGGATTTAGGTCTGAGATAATGCATAAAGTGGTTTTCCTTCATTCCTTTGTGTCATGGAATGTCTAGGTCCAGATGTAATTCTAATATTGTGAATTTTATAATATTGGAGATTGTTTCAAGGATTGTACATTATGTTGCTGACCTTGGAGAATATTTTGAAGACTGATTGTGGTATAAATAAGTGTCAAGGATTCATGGATGTATGGGTGTGTGAAGGGAATGTTAAATGTGTGATGTGACTTTGATCAAGGCAGCAAAAGCTTTCATGTGTAGGCTACTGGATGCAGTGAACAAAAGGTGTCTATGATTTTTTAGTGTGGTTATGAAGGAGACATTTGTTGCTTCATTGGAACTAAAATTCATGCATAGGTTAGATGCACTTACATCAATTCAACCCTAGTAGTGAACCTTCTTCTCTTCTATCTTTCTCTTAGTGGGTAGTGAGTCCACTTGGGCAATGAGCCCACCAATAGTGAGCCTTTATTTCTCTTGGGCAGTGAGCCCTTTGGTAGTGAGCCTCTTGTAATTTGGTATTGCTATTGCTTTACATTGTGAGCTATTCCTCATCATATTTTTTCCCTTTTAGGGTTTTCCTCATAAAAATCTGGTATTCACTTGTGCATGGTTTTGATGTGTTTAAGTTTCTGTTATCTTCTTTTCATGTTTAAATCTTCATAACAGATTAATGGTTTAAGTGAACAAGTTGTGGATGTGATTATGTTTGTGAGGGTTTGAAGTTTTTATTACAACTAATTCACCCTCCTCTCAGTTATCTTGTGCCTTCAACATATCCTACCTTAAGCACCTTGTCTTCCTTCACATATTAGTAAAGAATACAATCTTGTCGAGAAGCTCCGTGCTACTCCAGCTAAGATCTCTCTATGGGATTTAATACAAACATTACCTACATACCACATAATCCTCCATGAGACTCTACAGAAGGTAGTTGTTCCACCTTCCACTAGACTGAATGATGTAGCATCTCTTCTTAGTTATATGCATGCAGCAACATCACATATATCATTTCAACAAAATGAATTACCTCCCATAAAAATTCAAAACCACTATGAACCTCTTGTGACATTCATCATGATTGGTAAAATGAGGATAAGACACACGTTGATTTATGGTGGATCGGGTCTCAATGTTTGTGGAATAACCTTGTTACATAAAATCAATGTTGATACATCTCTCATCAAACTGGATAAAATGGGTATTCATGGCTTTGATAATGTTGATAGGCAATCACTAGGTTCCATCACCTTAGATATTAAGGATGGACCTATGATATTGCCTACAATTATCCATGTCATACAATCTTCTTCTTGGTAGACCATGGATTCATTCCATGGGGGCAACTCCATCCACCCTTCATTGTTCAATAAAATTCATCTTTGAAAATGAAATACATCCAATTAAAGTTGATCCCTTTCTGGAAAGTTATTTACAAATAGAAGTGAGACATCAAACTCCTTTAAGTGATTTGATCCCTTCTTTAACAAAATAGAAATTGCTATCCTCCATTGTTAACAAAAGTATTGGTTAGGATAGTTTTGGTCCTCTGAATGCATTTTTCAGTTATGATTGGGATTCATTAGATTTTACACCCTCCTTTGCAGGTGAATATAAAATCTAACCCTCACACCCAAAGACCTCGAAGGTAAATGAAATTTCTTGAATACAATCTCTTACTCCTACAAAGTTTAGACTCAAGATTAATGATGATGAAAACTTTAAAATAGATGATCTACCTTCTTCTACAGAAATGGAAACCATTTGTGATAAAGTACCATATAATTTTGACCCCCACAATAATTAAGGAACCTATGGAACCAACACCACACTTGTCTAGAGTAGGTTTAGGTTTTTAGCCTTCTCCTACACTCTCTTGGAAAGGATTATGGTAAGCTTGGAAGCAAGATCTTGAGTCCTATCTTGTTCTCTTAAGCTAAAGCTCCTTGCATGTTTGGGGGAAGGGTTGCGCCACTGACTATAGTTTGGTAGTAAGGTCACTTCACTTCTTATTATGCAAGGATTCATGTAATTCCTCTTGTAGGAGGTAGTTTCTATATTATCTTGAGTGGAAACACTTTTCTTGATGTGGATTATGTGTATGGTGTGTTTGTACTCCTCTTGTTCTTCTTATTTATAACTAACCCCTTAGCATTTATTTATTGCATCTTGGGGAATGATGCATGATAACTAAGACAACATTTTGATTGAGGTCTCCTTTGTCATGCTGACTCAAGGTCTTCCATATTGTGTTGCTTGTGATTGATGTATGATGCATGTATTCTTTTCATATATTCTTTTTCTCTATATATTATTCATGTCTTGCATGTGCCTCGTATATATTCTCTCTTTGTCTTCCTTATGTATTCTCCTTGAATATTTTCCATGTATTACATGTGTGTTTCATGTGTCTTCTATGTTTACTTCATTCCTTATGTGTATACTTTGTGTCAAGTGTTTATGTTGTATGTATGGTGTGTATACTCTGTCTATGTCATGTATTTTTTGTCTACGACATGTATACTCTGTACATATGACATTTATCCTTTTTGTAATGTTTGTATGCATTGTGATTTCTCAAGTGTATGCCTTGTGTATATCTTATCTCATCTCATGTTTTCTAAGTGCTTCATGTATAAGTGAATTATTTCATGTCTCTTATGTGTATGAATTCGTCATGGACTCCTAGAATCCTAAACTTGGGGGCTTGATCACCCCTTAATTTTGGTTACATTCTATGGTTTCTATGATCCTATGTGTTTGCAATGTGTAATTCTTGATCCTGATGCACAAAACCAAAAACAAGATTATAAGGCAGGGCTAACCACACTTAATGTTCCTTATCCTAAGAGGTTAGGACTAAAGGACTAGGGTGGCCAAGTACCCATGTCCCCTCTTTAGCCTTGGCCTAATTGGTGTCTTGTTAGCTTGGGACATCTTACATGATTCCTAATGTCGGTCTCATTTGGTTTAATTCTCTAGAAACCAATGGGAATACATATAAAATAAAGTTAGTTTATTCATTTGAACGTCTCTAAGTTATTTCTAACTTCTTAAAGGATTCTTGTTCTCTCTCATGCACTCTACTCTTCTCTAAACTCTCTATTGTGGATTATTGCTGTGGCACTAACATATTGTAGGTCTTGTGAAGATATTTCTACTTCTTTGGGCTACACCAACTTCTTGAGTCAAGTTGTAATGTTGCATCAAGCATGCTAGGGTTTCTATGCTCATGGTGACTTCTTTCTTTTATACTTTGTTCTAGAATTCCATTCTACATTAGATTTGCATGTACCCTCTTAGGGCACATGCTCTTTATCTATCATATTTCCTATTGTGGAGGTGGAAACACCATTCAACGATCTAGACTTAGGCAAGGTCCTAAATAGCACCCAACCATTTTCCTTCTTGTGTGTGTGCAGGTTAGATCCAGAGGAATTGGCCGAAGATAACTTGCATAGAATAGAAGAACATGAAGGAAAAGACATTGGAGTTATCATAGTCTAAAAAACCTAATAAGAGTCTAGGATGTCCAAGCACCATTGTCCTAGGCATATTTTTCCTTAGATCTAGGTTATGACTTGATCCTTGATCTTTTTTATTCATTTCATTTCTAGGTTTCTACTTCTAACAATCTGTTATACTCTGATCTTTGTCAACTAGGGTTTTATGTCCTTTTGCTTTAGCTTTATTGATTGGATTTGGTTAGTTTTTTCTCTATACAAAAAAAGGATAGAAATCCTATAGTTTGTCTCTCCTTATTGGGTAGAAGCCAAGCTCGGTTAGTGTCCTAATGTTGGGTAGAAGAGGTTTGACCTAGTTTGATGTCTATTGAGCTAGTCTCTCTTTTCTACACTGCAACTTGAACCCAAATTGATACAAATCAGCCATACAAATGTGGAATATTGACATGGAGATATGAAAAAATGCATGATTGATGAACTACCATTGCTTCTAAAACCAAACTTTATTGAAAAGACAAAACTAACTAAAACCTAATGTTGCAAGACGCAACTTATTCCTAAAATTGAAACAAAATGGGAACCTACCCATTCACAAGAGTTGAAAAATAGCTTTTGCTCCTAAGGATCTTGCTCCATGTGATCAATTTTTGGTTGAATAAAGGCCAAACAAATCACCTAAATAAATAGAATAAAAATGTTTACCTCTTTGCCTCTCTACATTCTAGAATCTCTTCTTCCACTTTGTAATGTCACTCATGATGATCTACATATTGCTCTTCCTTTGGTTAGAGGTGGGAGGGAAACATCATGTGTCAAAGTTCATGCTCTTACTTGCAATAAGATTTGATTGGTATCTTTAAGCCATGAGTGACTTCATTTGCATGGTTCTCTTCATGATTGTGATTCAAGACAATGCTAAAATATGGCATGAAGGTGACATAGTTGCCCATGACTATATTGATTCTGATCAAAATATCTTCATGGAAGAAGAATAGAGTGTGATTTTTTCCCAAATGCAACTTTTTATTGCTTCAAATGTCATAAATTATTGTCTATTTGTGATCATCTAAATGTTATGTGGAAAAGAGTGATCTAGCCTTAGGAGTTAAACTAGGTCAAAACTCTCTTCTGCAAACATTGAGACATAAACTAAGCCTAGATTCTACCCTTGAGGGAGAGAAACACTACAGGGGTTCTACCTTTTTGTTGTATAGATGAGTGTTCAAACCAAATTCAACTAATCTAGCTAGGGCTCATGATCAAACCCTAATTGACAAATATTGATTTACAAATAGGAGTCAGAAGTGAAATTAGAGAAACTACATAAATAGTAGTGATGAATAAATAGTTTAGAGTAGGAACTTGGAGTTAAAATACCTTACGTGCCAGGGCACTTGGGTGCCCTAGGCCTCTTTTAGGGTTTGCAAAAACTATAACTTTCACTAGATCTGTACCTGCAATACCTTTCTTCTCCCAGACTGATATCTCCCAAAGATTATATCTCTGACTTAGACACAAGAAAGAAGGAAAAATTGTTTGTGGCTATATAGGAGCTTTCCTTAGTCAAGCCCTCATTTCGGTATTCCTAGGTCATGAATAGATAAGATTAGAACTAAATGTTGTGTATGCTCTAAAACCCTAAGTTTGAGTAGTAACATGCCAGCTCTAATCAAATAATATCAAACCCTAATCCTATATGACTCAAGCAAATAGGAAGGAATGATAAAAATGATGCTTCACTCATGGAAGCTAACAACTTCACCTCAAGGATTAAGATTCATCAAAGGTTTTCTAAATAAGAATGCAATGCAACCATACCCATGGAGGGTACTCCAGCCAATCTTAAGTTGGTGGTTCCAACCCATCTCTAAATCATGCAAAGTGCTTCAGCCTAGGACAAATGAGATAGACTCAAGATCTCATCTCCTAGAATTCATACATATCCTTCCAATAGCAAAGTAGAACTCCACTTGATCAAAAACCTACAATAATACAATAACATAGAGAGAAATAACAAATAGAGAGATTTTTCACATCACATTTATCTAGTTTCAGAATGAAATAAGTCACTTACTTTTATACAAGGATATAGAAAAGATTAATTGAATTAAAGAGTTGACATAAAACACCAAAAAGAAAATTTCAATTTAGGGTTAGCCCAAACAACATTAAAGCTTACTTGTATACTTAAATTGCCTCCCTAATACACAGGAGGGACTAGGGCGCTTGGGTGCCCTAGGACATTTGGACAATTTAAGGCTCAATCCTACACTTAATACAGGGCTAACTCCAAATCTCAATTTATTTCTCAAGTTATGATAAAAATTTAATCAAAATCATGATATTTTCTATAAACAGGATCAAAATAAGGCTTTAAAGTGGACCTAAAAATGGACTACACTTGGGATCACTAAAGGGTGGAGCTAAACATAGTGAAATTGTGCCTACGCAACTAATGTACACAATTTACAATATAATATTTAGCCCCCACTTTAGTGTTCATATGACACTACATGCATATGCAAGCTAAAGGACAAGAAAGTAAAAACATATAACAAAAATGATATAAAAAAGGACACTGTAGAGGACACAGATCGTCACTGAGCTAGAAGGTGAAGTCCCTAGTCTATGTTCTTGTAAACCACAGTATTAGTGCAATAAAATAATCATGCAACCAATAGATGTATGTGTTAGTCCAAAAATTCTAAAGGGGAAAGGTGATTAGAGTGAAATTCATGAGTAGATATATGCCCCCTATTTCTGCTTACTACTTTAGGATTTAGAAACATGGTGGCAATCTTTCCACTTCAACTTTTTAGAGGGAAGGTTGACATGAATGTGCTTCGGTAGATTCATTCTAGTGAATAACACTGACATGAAACATATGGTTGTACAGATACTGAACCAATATTTCAACGCAACAAACGACACCTAAATCTGAGTTTGCTAGCCTGTGTTATCAATGTTTAGATGAAGATAAGTTTAGAGATATGTGGTATTTGACCCTAGATAGTAATAAGGAGTTCTTTACTTTTTACTATAAATAGTAAAATAAGTTGTCACATTTTACTATTCTATTGTCATTTTCAATCTTTTGAGGAGAAAGAGCAAGGAGGAGAGATACCATGCCAAGCTGAAGGCCATATAAACCACTGAGGCTAGATACATTGTGGAGCTGGGTAGCGTAGGGACTTGACGAGCATGAGGTAGGCTTCTACCAAATTGAAACTTCATTTATGTCATTATTTTAATGTATTTTTCATTTTTATAGCTAAAAATGGGCCTAGGGGACACATTTTAGTATCCACCTAGGGCATCATTATTCTCTTGGGGCATCCCAGACCCTTCTAAGTGCACCAGACTTGTCTAGTTTCCTTGTTTGAGGATCAATTCTTGTTTTATTTTGGTTGATTGTTGATGAAGTACTTAAAATTGAAGTTTGATGTACACATTTTTTATCATTTTTATGGATCTCCTAGGGATGCAAGAGCATGCTGATCATTTCCTATACACATTACTGGATAGTTGATCATGCACACTTACAAACATAGAGATGTCACATCAACAAGATGTTGGATTGTGGTGGGTGTACACTATCCTTATGATGATGTATCATCATATGATGTTGATTGTACTCATGGAGCAGTGGAACTTAGATGTGTCCATGTTTCATCTTCCAACAAGATAGATGATTGTCACCTTAGAGGATGTGAACAAGATACTGCAATTGCCTATTTGTGGTGAGACAGTTGGGGTCATAGTGTAGAGGTTCAAGGACTACACTTAGGCGAACTAGCTATACTGTTTGGGACACACAATGTCATTGAGTGATTGAGGACACATTTATATCACATTTTTATAGAAGTGTGTGGTTGTTATACCAATCATACGTTGCATCATGATCACTAACATCTCACTATTTGTTACATTAGATGGGCGAGGCACTCACCTTCATGGGGGACTAGTCCATACCATTAGAGTGATGGAGGAGTAGAGGACAATATACACCTGGGGATAGAGTATGCTTGGTCACTAATACTATGATTTGGGTCTCTATGGCTTGATGATGTGCATACTCCTATAGGTCTAGACATTTGAGTATATTACATTCATGAGGTTGGTGGGTTATCTGATAGAGACTATGAGGATGAATCCATGAGCACACGCCTAAAAGCTGGGCAAACCATGGAGATGTGGTGATTTACTATTTTGAAGGATTTTGTCTGACAAGTTGTAGCTAGAGGTCATCGTGTGGAGACTATACAGGGGATCTAGACCATGGATTGGATAGATGAGGTATCTAGCAAGGATGCAAATAGATCAGTTGTTGACTAGTCGTAGAGATCACATCATAGTTGCCTTCTATTATGATAGAGTAGTGAGGCAGTTTAGATGAGTGTAGGGAGTTCCCACCATGTAACCATTCTATGTGAGGTCTTCACATTGCGGGGTGTGGCTTCATGACAAGACATGACTTACCATAAAAAATGTGGTGTTGAGTGATCCAAATGATGTTACAGAGGATGATGATCCCGTCTCTGAGGTTGATGATATAGGTGTTAGCCCAACATATACAGCATGGTGGGAAATAGTAAGTCCTGCTCCTATATTTCCCTCCTGATCATCTTGTTGGTGATCCCAGATCCTAGGATGAGTGATGAGATGAGTCAAAGGAGAGTTGTAGTCATGGATGGAGGGTCCAAAGAATGAACTGTCCAAACCATGCAGTTAGAGTAAACACAAAGGAAACAACACAAATATCGAATGCAATGGAAGATTCAAATGCTCAATATATCAGATAATCAAATGTTTATATGCTGACAACATATTGGCTACAATCAAAGGGCTCATAGGCTTGCTTTCTAGGTTACAATAGATATGTAAGATATGACATTGAAGTGTCTTTCGAAAAGAATCTATCTATCTAACTTATCAAATTCACTATCCTTTTCTACTAACTTCCTAATGCATCTAAGAGATGTATATATATCATCTCCAAGCTCATAGAATCCTCCACATTAGCCACAAGAGGTTACAAACTCAATTCAATGATGAATGTGTAGAAATATGTAGGCAGACTACAACACATGGTATTACTCTGCAAATGAATGGAATTTGGTGTGAAGATTAAGGAAGGTCTATCTGGTCCTTATTTGCCTTGTGATAAGTTGCATTAGGTTGTACAAGTCATAGATGTACTCTACAACCTTCTCCTCTCAACTAACTACGTGAATACTCTACTCTATGAAAACTAATGATCTTCTGATAGTGGTAACTTTCTGTAGATGAATCCAAATCTCCTAAAATCTGAGTATGATGTAGCTGACATGGCATAGAAGATAATTCTTGCTCCATGAGCTTTGATATGAAGATGCGGTAAAATACATTAGAAAATGCTAAACTACAAATTACTAAACTACAACTGAGATGAAAGAAAATAAAATGAATGCAAATAATTTTGGTTGATGCAAGATTGTTCTGCAACTTGGGATGCTCTTGCATCAAACACCCAGAGTTGTTGAAAAAGTGAGTCCCTCACTTTTTTGGGGCTAGAGGAAAACCAAGGTAGTCCACCTCATCCTTAGAAATCCATGATGAATCTTCTTCTGATCTTGTTTTCCACTTTATCAAATATTCTTTATACAGCTTGCCTTTGGTACTGTGTCTAACTATACTATCCAAGATCTACTCTATCTTCTCTAGTTGTTGGTGTGCTAACTAATTCTTTAAATTATCTTCAAGGTTGTCACTTGACTCTCCTTTATGATATTGATATAAGTGTGCAATGTTGAATATAGGTGATATACCAAATGTCTTTGGTACCTTGACTTCATATGCATTTCTTGAATCAAAGTTCTTAAGAATCTTACATGGTCCAAACTTCCTCATCTTTAGCTTATTGTCTATCCCCACTAGAAATCTCTCCTTTATTGCATATACCATTACTTCATCTCCCATTAAAAAAAATTTATGTCTCCTCTTCTCATATGATTGATCCTCATACTTGATATTAATCTCCTCCAAATGTTTCTTGACCTGATTATGTAGTCTCCATGTATCTTGTAAATTCTTTCCATGTATCCTATAAATTCTTATGGTTCTACACTTCTATTGATCTCCATTCTAATGTCTCTCGACTCTGCTACCCCTCTAGGTTTTACTCCTATCACAACTTCAAATGGTGTCTTCCCTATGCTTTTATTTACTAAATTATCACATGTAAACTCTACTTGTGGTAGAACTAGATCCCAATTTCATGCTTTGTCTCCTACTAAACATCTCAACAAGTTCCCAAAACTCCTATTTACCACTTCAGTTTGTCCATCAGTCTATGGGTGAAATGTTGAACTAAACTTTAGGTATATCTTCCTCTTCTTCCAAAATGTCCTCCAAAAATATCTAATGAATCTTGTATCCATGTCTAAAACTATACTCTTATTTAATCCATGCAATTTCACAATCTCTTTGAAAAATAGGTCAGCAACATGTACATCATCATTTGTCTTCTTACAAGGAATGAAATGTGTCATCTTTGAAAATTTGTCCACTACTACAAATATAGAATCATATCCCCTTTATGTTCTTGGCAAACCTAATATGAAATGCATGCTTATGTCTTCCCAAGGTCTCTCTAGTACTATCAAAGATTTGTACAACCCAATATTCTAACTACTTCCTTTTGCAACTGGACAACTCTACAAATTTAAACAAATTTCCTTACATCCTTATATATCTACAGAAAAAAATAATGTTCACTTGCCAAAGCTACTATCTTGTCAATCCCAAAATGTCTTGCCAATCCACCACAATGCTTCTACTTGATCAAATTGTCTCTCATTGAACTCCTAGGTATACATCACTAATTTCCTTTGAACAACATATCCTCCTGAATGAAATAATCCAACCACTTACTTATATCTATAACAATAGGTCCCTTACATGATTTTCATGTTTATGCAAAATCAAGATCCTCTTCATACATATGCTTAAGTTCTTCAAATCCTAATACTTCTACTCTCATCTCTGTCAACAAATTCCTTCTTCTACTCAATCCATCTGTAGCTTTGTTTAACTTCCCACTCCAGTGCTTCAACACAAATGTGTAACTCTGCATGAACTCTACCCATCTCATATGTCTCTAATTCAACTTTCCTTGTCTGCTTAAATACTACAAATCTTGATGGTCAGTGTACAACACAAATTCCTTAGGCAACAAGTAATGTCTCTGCTTCTTCAAAGCTTGAATTATGGCATAGAACTCCTGATCATAAACTAAATATCAAGTCTCCTTGCATAATTCAACTTTTCACTAAAATATGCTACTGGTCTCCCTTCTTGACTTACCACTGCTCCTATTGCATTCCCATTGGTGTCATAATCTACTTGAAATACTTTGTTAAAAAAATTTAATGCTAAAACTGGTTGCTCTGTCACCTTCTTCTTCAATAATTCAAAACTCTTGTTTTCTTTTGATGTCCACTTGAAATCCTTTCTGTCACCTCTCATTGTCTCTATCATTGGTGTGCATACTATACTAAAATTTCAAATGAACTTCTAGTAGAAACTTTCTAATCCATGAAATGATCTTACCTCTCCAATGTTCACAAGTGTTGGCTACTCAACAATTTTTCTTTCTTAGGGTCCATGTTTAATCCATCCCCATAAATCACAAACCCCAAGTATACCAATTCTTCCTTCATGAAACTACATTTCTTGATGTTTATCAACTTCTCTTCTCTCAGCCTCTGAATTACTTGTCTAATATGCCAAAAATGTTCTTCCTTTGTCTTACTAAAAATCAAAATATCATCCAAGTATACAATAACAAACTTATCCAAGAATTTCTTCAAAACCTAATTCATCAACCTAATGAAAGTACTTGGTATATTATTCAATCCAATAGGAATCACTAACCATTCAGACAATCCCTCATTTGTCTTGAATGCAGTCTTCTACTCATCTCCTTCTTTGATCCTGATCTCATAGTTTCCACTCTCCAATTCTATCTTTGTGAAATATTTTGCTCCACTCAAATAGTCCATGATGTCATCCATCCTTGGCAATGGAAATCTATACTTAACTATGATCTTGTTGATTTCTCTAGAGTTTGTACATATCCTCCATTCTCCATCTTTCTTTAGTGCTAGTATTGCAGGTACCACATACAGGGTTAAACATTCTTTGATCAATCCTTTCCTCAATAGCTCATGTATTTGTCTATTCAGCTCCACATTCTCTACTTTTATCATCTAGTGTGCTTCTTTGTTAGTAAAACTAGCTCAAGGTATAAGGTACATATGATGACTAATACTTTAGATTGGTGGCAATCCTTCAAGCACATTATCTGATATGATATTTTGGTACTCTATCAATAATTCATTTATTTCTTTTGATGGTGGTTCTTCTTCTTTTTCTATGGTGTTTCATGTACTTAGGGTTCCAAACTTCTTTGGAATAAAAGAAAAACACACATTCTCATGTCTTAATCCATCCAAAAATTTCCTTCCATCAACTAAACAGATTCTAGCATTCCAACATACTCTAGGCTTAGGCTCATCTTCCAAAGGTATCAAGATATGTTTCTTACCATTTGATGTTATGGTATAAGTATTATTTCTCCCATCATGTATATCCTATCTATCATACTTCCATGATCTTCCCAATAATATATGACATACATCCATCGACATAATATCACACAATACTTCATCATTATAATATCCTATGTGAAGTTTCACCAAACATTGTTCACTCACCAGTACTTTGTGCTCATCTTGAATCCATGCTATCTTGTAGGGCTTTAGATGCTTCAATCTCTCCAGGTTTAGCTTTGTCGCCATCTCCTTTGAAACCAAATTATAAGAGTTACCACTATCAATGATAACTTTACAACATTTACCTCATAATTTACATCTTGTCCTGAAATTTTTTTTCCTTTGCGGTGGTTCCTCAGTTGTCTCTGCTTGAAATAGTGCTCTCCTCATGACTAAGGATTCTCCTTTCTTTGGTTTCCCCACTGAACTAGGTGATCCAAGAGGTTCTTCCTCCACAGAAGTTGCTCTTGCACTGTTCTTTGTCCTCTTGCTTGTAGTTCCATGATGACATTCAAATGCTCTGTTCTTCACCTCCACATTTAAAAAGAGTTCCTCTAAATGAACTTTTGTCAAAACCTCTTTCATCTCTCATGTATCCTTCATTGTGGTAATAATTATGATTCCCTCTGTTCTTGTGGTAGAAGTTCCTACCATCTCTTCGGTATGAATTGTTATCTCTGTCTTTCATCTTGTATTGGCTACTTTCCTTTTTTTTCTCCACATAAGGTCTTTCTCCTCCAGAATATATTCTACCTCTTTGAAATTTACCTCCTCTACCTCTCTATCATTGCTCATGCTTCTTATTCAACTTTCAAGGCAAATTGATATGCTTCTACTATTTCCATCCTCACCAAACTTAGTTCTTCTTGAATATTCATTCTCAATCCATTTATGTATCTTGCCACTTTCTCCTTTCTAGATTCCCTATGTCTAGTCCTTATGATCATCTTATGAAATTCTTCAATGTATCCTTCATAGATTTCTCCTTTTGCCTTCGGTTTTGCAATCTCTTCAACAATTCCAACTCACAGTCAACAGGTATGAACTGATTCTTCAAATTTGTCACCATCCTATCCCATTTTATCATCTTTTCTTTTCCTCTCCTATTTCTATCTAATTGAACTTCTTTCCACCAAATAGCAACACGTCCTTTCAACTTAGTTTTTTACAAATCTCATTCACTCTGGATCTTCAATTTCTTCATATTCAAAGTATTCCTCTAGGTCATTTATCAAGTCAATCAATTCTTCAAGATTCAAATTTCTAGTATAGTTTAGTACTTCCATTCTGGGTCTCTTACCTTTCTTAGAAATAGCTTTCCACATCTTCACTTGATCTAATTCTTTTTCTTCTAGGGCTTCTTCATTTTGGTCAGCATCTTGAAATCCATCATCATTACTTTCATCTTCATGCCTAGGGTTTAGTCCTCTTCTTATATCTTCTTCTACAGCATCCAATATAACCTTCATTGTCTTCACCATCTTGATCATTTCTTTCATTCTTCTAGCAACATTGGCCATAGGAACTATCCTCCTTAGCAGTATCTCTTCCTAGGATCTAGTGCAACTACCTCAATTCAGTGATTTGACTATAGCGTTGCAACTACCTCACAATCACCACTTTACTGACAAAAACAAATAGACTGTTTGAGGTTGGTGCTCTATTCACCACAAGATCTTATAGAATGCCTTCACTTCCCAATGGATTCAAAACTTCACTCTGATACCACTTGGTGCAATCATGGATGTAGGGTCCATAGAATGAACTATCCAAACCACGCAGCTAGAATAAACATAATGGAAACAACACAAATATAGAATGTAATGGAATATTCAAATGCTTAATATATTAGATAATCAAATTCTTATATGATGGCAACATATAAGATACAATCAAAGGGTTCACATGCCTTCTTTCTAGGTTACAACAGATATGCAAGATATGGCATTGAAGTGCCTTCTGGAAAAAATCTATCTATCTAACTTATCAAATTTGCTATTTTTTTCTAGTGACTTCCTAATGCATCTAAGAGATGTATATATGTCATCTTCAAGCTCATAGAATCCTTTGCATCAGCCACAAGAGGATACAAACTCCAACGAATGATGAAACATGTAGAAACATGTAGGTTGGCCTACAACACATGGTATTACTCCGCAAATGAATGAAATTTGGTGCTGACCTCAAGGAAGGTCTATGTGGTCCTTATTTGCCTTGTGGTAAGCTCCATTAGGCTCCACAAGTCATAGAAGTGCTCAACAACCTTCTCTCAACTGACTACATGAATGCTCTTCTCCATGAAAGCTGATGATCTTCTAATAGTGTTAAATTTCTATGGATGAATCCAAATCTCCTAAAATCTAAGTATGATGTAGCTGACATGGCATAGAAGATAATTCCTACTCTGTGAGCTTTGATATGAAGATGCAGTAAAATGCAGTAGAAAATGTTGAACTACAAATTACTAAACTGTAATTGAGATAAAAGAAAAGAAAAAGAATGCAAATTATATTTTTGGTTGATGCAAGATTTCTCTACAACCTATGATGCTCCTACATTAGGGAGGGAGAGGGAGATAGTAGTAGATATTATACTTCAGGTATCTTAGAACTGAGTATAGCTACAAGGTGAGGTACAAAACAATCAAAAGTGCATAGAAGTAGATTTAGAGTATTGTAAAGGTTTGTTACAAAAAAATTCACAATACAAATCATGATATAGAGTGATTCTACAATTCAAACATCAGTAATATATCAACCCCATCTTCATATATGGACTAGGTTCATTTTTTCTTTCTTGTTGTAGAGACGCATAGTCCTTATCAGTATTTATTTTTTCCTCATCCGCTGACTAGTAGAGGCACTAAAGAATGTAAACACTAAAAATGTGATGTAGAGAAGATGGAGAACATAAAACAATCTCAAATAAAACAAACTTTGTAATTCTAAAACCCAGCATGGATATTTTTAGCACCAATCCTTCAACTGTCTTAGTAGGACAACAAACAAGGATTTTTTCCTATAACTTTTAGAGAAGGCTTCAAACCTAGAACCTAATCACAATTCTAGATACCCTTTATGCCACTTGACAACATATCAAGATTTTAGGCAGGGTTACTTTGTAACTCAAGGGTCTAAAATTGATTGTTATGCTACAATTAGGTCAAATTAGGCATATTTTCCAAAGCAACTATAAGAAATTCAAAACCTAGATCACAAAAATTCTCTTCAAGGTTTTCCTCACATTACATAGGTTCTCAAGATGCTATTTTCATCAACTGGAGTTATGGAATGTTTAAAAAAAAGTCATTTCTTCAATTAAACCCTCACAACTAGGGTTTTCTGGCAGTTTCTAGTAAATCAGCTCTAACTTTCTTCAACTATGATGAGAATGACTGAAATCAACCATAAATGAGATTACATTCAACACAAATTCAATTCATATTATTCTTACTTCATTTCCTGGCCGTACAGTGTTGTACTAAGAGCTGGAACAACAAAAAACATAGGGAAAAGTAGAAAATAACAGTTTTGTTATTGTTTTCACCAAAAATCCACTTCCAACTCCTTCATCCACTTCACAAAGCATGTTTTAACTTTTTTTCACCATTTCCAAACTAAATTTTGATTTTCTAACTAATCAAATCCTTCCTATCCACCGATGACTCTTCATATTCCTCATTTGTTTTGCATTTTTTTATATTTTGTAACAATGACAACTTGACTCCAAACCAACCCCCACATGACTAAAACATCACATATGGTATAAATAGACCTTATTACATCAAAAAATGAATCAACATTATAAAAGACTCACATTTGACCATATTTACAAAAAACACCTAGGTGCCCCTGCACCATACACCTGGGGAGAGCAAAATCTCAAGCCCCACTTGAGATCAGATCTTGAACTATTGCACCATGCTTCTTAATGTCTTCCTCTATCATCCAAGTGGCATCCTCCATTGGAAGGCCTTTCCAATTCACTAGGTACTCATTTTACACCTTATGCCTTGTTCTTTTATCTTCCTTTGTGTCCAAGATACATTCAAGCTTCAATGGTTGACTTGGTGGTAAATCCTTGACCCAATCTTCATCTGGAACTCCTGATATACCTACATCCTCACCTGCAATGAAAGATCCTTTGAAAGGATATAGGTTAGAAACTTTGAAAATTGGAGAGATAGGCACTCCAGGAGGAAGTTCTATCTCATAGGCATTGGCTCCAAATTTGTGGACCACCATACATGGCCCTATCTTCTTCATTTGTAGTTTTGAATACTTCCCTTTTGGTAACCTTTCTTTCCTCAAATGAGCTAAGACTAAGTCCCCTACTTTGAAATGCACCTCTCTTCTTTTCAATTCTACATGTTGCTTGTATTTATCCACACTCTTTTGAAGGTTCTCTCTGATCTGTTGATGTATATCTTTCATTGCCACTACAAACTCTCTTCCTTCAACACTCCTCTCCATACCACTCAAATCTCTAAGTTCAAATACTCCCCTAGGATTCAATTCATATACAATTTCAAATGGGCTCTTACCAACACTTCTGTTCACAGAGTCATTATAGGAAAACTCAGCTTGGGGAAGAATCAAATCCCATTGGGTTGAATGTTCTTTTGTCAAGCATCTAAGGAGATTCCCAAGACTTCTATTGACTACTTCAGTCTGCCCATCTGTTTGGGAATGATAGGTAGAGCTAAAGGTCAAGTTTGTTCCCAACTTCTTCCAAAGGGTTCTACAAAAGTGACTAAAAAATTATTGTCTCTATCAAAAACAATTGTCAATGGTAACCCATGAATCCTAACCACCTCCTTGAAAAACAACCCAACAATGTATTAGGCATCATTGGTGCTTTTACAGAGTATAAAATGAGCCATTTTACTAAACCAGTCTACAACAACAAACACATAATCATAGCCTCTCTGAGTTTTGGGAAACCCAAACACAAAGTCCATGTTGATGGACTCCCATGGCCCATTTTGAAATGGCAAAGGCTGGTAAAGACCTGCATTTGTACTACAACCTTTGGCTTTTTGACATACAACACACTTTTCAACAAATTTTCTAACATCACTTTGCATCTTGGGCCAATAGTAATACCTTCTCACCTATTCTAAAGTTTTATCCACACCAAAGTGACCCCCTAAGCTACCAAAATGCTTTTCCTTAATCAAATTAGTCATCATAGAACATTTGGGAATGCATAACTGAGCCCCTTTAAACAATAAGCCATCTTGTATCAAAAAATCATAATGTTCTTCATGAAAAGTGTTATTGAACTGATTACAAATAGCATAAATCTCTTTGAAATCATCATCTCCTTCATACATACCTTTCAAAGTATCAATACCTACACTTTGGAGTTGAACTTCTTGAACTAACAATGTTCTCTTGCTTAAAGCATCTGCCACTTTGTTTGACTAAGATTTTTTGTGTTTGATGGTAAAGGTAAAACTTTGTAGGTACTCCACCCACTTCACATGTCTATGGCTAAGTTTGTCTTGGTTGTTTAATAACTGCAAAACATGATTGTTAGTGAAAACAATGAATTCCTTGGGTAGGAGATAGTGTCTCCACTTCTTCAATGACTGCACCATGGCATACAAATCCAAATCATAAGAGGAATACTTTTTCTTTGCCTCATTCAGCTTCTCACTAAAAAATGCAATAGGCCTACCCTCTCAGCTCAATACTACCCCAATTGCATACCCACTTGCATCACATTCTATGGTAAAAACTTTGTTAAAATCAGGAAGAGCTAGGATAGGTTGTTGTGCTACTCTGTATATTGAAAACTTTTTTCTACCTCATCAATCCATACAAACCTTTTCTTTCTTCTGCTTTGATTGTGTCAATGATGGGACCACATATATGACTGAAATTCTTAATGACTTTTCTATAAAAAGTAGCTAGACCATGAAAACTTTTTACCTCACTTGCTGATGTAGGAGTGGGCCAACTGATAATTGCTTCCACCTTAGCAAGATCGATCTTCAAAAAGCCTTTGGAGATCACAAATCCAAGATAGACTAATTCTTCCTTCATGAATTCACACTTTTTCAACTTGATCATCATCTTTTCTTCATTCAGCCTCTTCAAAACCAAGTCTAGATGCTGCAAGTGTTCCTCTTTGGTCTTACTAAACACAAGAATATCATCCAAATAGACAACCACAAACTTACCTATGAAGGGTTTCAAAACTTCATTCATTAACCTCATAAAAGTGCTTGGTGCATTTGAAAGCACAAATGGCATGACAAGCCATTCATACAACCCCTCATTCATTTTGAAGGCAATTTTGTATTCATATCCCTCTCTAATTCTAATTTGATGATAGCCACTTTTGTGGTCAATATTAAAAAAATCCATCAAGTCTTCCATTCTTGGTATGGGAAACCTATACCTTATGGTGATCTTATTAATTTCTCTTGAGTTAGTGCACATTCTCCAATTTCCCCCTTTCTTTGGTGCCAAAATAGTGGGGACAACACACGGGCTAAGACTTTCCCTTATTAAGCCCTTGTTAAGCAACTCTTGAATCTACCTCTTGATTTCTTCATTCTATTTTGGAGTCTTTTTATATGCATCTTTATAAGGTAGGTTTTCTCCTGGTATAAATTCTATGTGGTGGCTCACATCTCTTATTGCTAGCAAAGAGCTAGGGAGTTCTTCTACCACAATGTCTTTGTATTTGTTCAACAAGGCTTGGACCTCTTTAGGTACATCTTCAACCTTTGTTGCTGCTGTCATGACAGACTTTGGTTTGATTAGAATGGCATAACCTTCTCCACCTTCCTCTTTCATGGTTTTCAAAAACTCTTTTTCCCCAACCAACATTACACTAGACCTAACTTGTGTATCTAATCCTTCATCTTGCAATGGAATAAGAGTGAATGAGACCCCATCCTTTTCAATCACAATAGTGTTATTTTACCCATCATGATTAGCCTTTCTGTCATACTACCATGGTTTGCCTAAAAGTATATGACAAACATCCATTGGGATGATGTCACACAATATTTTATCTTTGTATGCTCCTATGTTGAATTCCACCCATGTTTGCTCATTAACTAGGACCTGCTGACCCTTATTCAACAAAGAAACCTTATAGGGAGTGGGATGTGGGATTATTTTTAGTTTTAACTTTTCAACCATCTCTAAAGAAATCAAATTATCTATGGAACCAGAATCAACATACACACCTTACCTTGAGATTTGCATGTGGTTCTAAATAAGGATTTTCTTTGTGGAGGCTTGTTCACCACAAGAACTTTGAGTAATGTTCTCCTCATCATTAGAGTTTCTCCAATTTCTAGAATAGTAGGTTAAGATGGAGAGTTGACACTCTTATTATCTTCCTTTTGTACCAATTGAGTTCTCCTTTCTCCAACATGTGAAGTAGAAGGTTACTTATTCGGACATTTCCATGCTTGATGGCAAAATTGATTGCATTGATAGCATCTACCTAAGAATGTATTTGAACCTCTACCTTGACTACCAAATTTGTCTCTATTATTTGGTATTCTTACCCTCAATCCACCTCTCTAATTTGCCCCTTGTTCTTGACTATTGCTTGACTCTCCTTGTGGCTGTGTGGACTATCCTCTTCCTCCAAAAATTCCTCTGCCCCTGAAGTTCTTTCCTCTACCTCTATTTTGTTTCTCTTGCCTTCTATTCAACCTTTCTTCTATCCTAATTACCATTTGAAAACATTCTTCCACTATTCTTGGGGAAGTAAGGCTTAACTCATCTTGTATAGTTAACCTAAACCCATTTATGTACCTTAATAATTTTCCACCTCATCCTCAACATGACCCATTCCTATGATTAGCTTGTGAAACTCCTCAGTATAATCCATCGCATTCATCTCTTTTTGTTTGAGGTTTTGAAGCTTTCTAAATGTCTAAATTGCATAATCACTAGGTAGAAATTGGCTCTTTATTTTAGACACCATTATGTCCCATGAACTAATTTTTGACTTACCCTTCTTCAACCTCTCTTCTTGCACATAATTCCACCAAGTTAACGCAGGGCCTTTCAACTTTGTCTTGGCAAATTTCACTCTTTGATTTTCTGCCACCTCCTCATAATCAAAATAGTTATCAAGTGCATCAATCCAACTTAGCACCTCTTCACTATCCATCTTCCCACCATACATGGGCAATTCTATCTTCATCTTAGGAGTATCTCCTTTCATAGCCTTTAGCAACTTGGTCATTCTCAATTCATTAGGGTCCACCTCTTCCTCTCAGACTCCTTCTTGAGGGTTCTCATTCTCAACCTCTTCCTCTTCCTCTTCATCACTTTGGTCTTTGGTGACCACACCTCTTCTTTGATTTGATTCAAGTGTTACAAGCCTTGTAAGGATAGCTTCCTGAGCCTCTTTTACCTATCTCAACTCCTTGGCATGTTTTTCTTTCAACTCTCTCACTTCTCTAGCAGTTTGATTACTTTTAGGAGACAAAAGTGACTTAGGTTCACAATGTGGAAAGATGCCCCCAAGATAGACTCCACAATGTTAGGCCCCTAAGATAGCCTCCACAACATTATGCCTCGAAGACACCACACACAATAATTACAATAAGATAGAGGAATGTAGAAGAATAGAGACACAAATAGAAGAAGTGTCACAACATAGTCGATCTCCTTGTATCCTTGACCTTACAAGAGTATCAAGGGTAATCCAAGGAGATCTAACAACATTTAACATGATACAGGGGACCACAACATGACACATAAGATGAGGCCACCCATGAGAGCAACTCAAAGAGGTGCTACATCAAAGGTGGCAAAAAATGTTAGAAATACTTACTTCTTTCATATGGGATATTTCTTGGTAGATAATCTATGTTTATAGTCTTAGGACATGTCAGATTTAGTGTTGGACTTGTTGATATTGTATTAACATTACGTTTAGGATGACAATAAGCTTTGGTGGGCTTCAAGGAGTGATATCTAATACTAGTTGAGTAATTAATTTCAATAGCTTGTAAAGGTACTCTAATTCCTTATTAGTTTACATCACAACCATTGCCTATGTAGTTGAAATTTTTGTAAAGGAATATAAATACCCAACCATAAAGGGATAAAATCTATTTAGAAGATGGTGGAGCCTCATAGGTCTCATACTATGTAAGAGTGTCATCTTTGTTTTCTACTAAAGAAACTTTAGGTTTCTTAGGTATTTCCAAAGATTGCTTGGATGAGATCAAGGCAACTTTTGATGCTTCAGGGTTGTTTAGTTTATATCCCCCTATAAAGGTAGAAGTAAAATCTAATGAACCCCAATCATCACAAAAAAATGCATTTGATGATGGTTTACCATCTTGCACAACATTATCTATGGCAAGAGGTATTGATGAATCAACTTTTAAGTTATTTAGAGGACTTCATATGATTGATAACTTGTTTTCATGTTCCAATGTGTAAACAACTTTCTAGCTCCGGATCAGCTTCGATGGTGTGAAGTTTACTTTTGTAAATAAACATTACTAATCGATGAAGGGTAGACATAACTACCCCCATGACATGAATCTATGGTCTACCCATAATCATATTATATGAAAGTGCACCAAACATGACATGGAAAAGAGTAGATAATGTTATGGGTCCAACCTTTACAGGTAAAGTTATGGTACCTAGGGATTGCCTACCAATGTTATCAAAGCCACAAATGTTAAGTTTGTCTAGTTTGATTAAAGATGTATGGATCTTAATTTTATGTAGCAAATAAATGCAACAAACATTAAGACCCAATCCATTGTTAATCATATCTCACTTTATCAAATTTTTGTTTATTGTGACAAAGATTAGAAGAGGATCATATTGATTTTAAACTTCAATTGATAGTAATTCATGTTGTTGAAATAGAATATCTATTTTAGTCACTTGCATACAATCTAACAAAGCTGCTACATCATTAGGCTTAACAATGGGTGGTACGATTACCTTTTGTAAAGCTTCCTAGAGCATTTTGTGGTATGTAGACAATGTGTGTATGAGTTCCCAAAGAGAGATCCTAGCAAAAGTACCACAAAGCTGCTCCACAAGATCATAATCTTGACCACCTTTTTGAGTAAGATGAGGTGGTTGAGGAATCATAGGTTGAGAAGTTGGTAAAGTTATGGGAATGTTCAACTATTGTTTACTTTGTTTATTATTTCATGTATTGTATGTGTGAACAACCGCATTGTGATAGGGTTGTTGCGACACATTTTGATACACTTGATTTCATTGAGTAATTTGTTTTACAAAATTGAGAATGTAACTTGGGGTCTAGGTAGTGTTGGAGCACCTTGAATCGTAATCACCGGTTTGGAGTGAGAAGGCACATTATATGCCCCATTCATAATGAGTTTAGGAATGTTAGTACACTTATCCATTATCCCCTTAGTAGGTGGAATAAGTTTATTAGTGATGATTGAATTGAGATTGCTTTTACTTTGATTAAGCTTGACAGCCATCCCTAAAGGATTTAATGTGAGAGACCTTTCTTCATCCACCAATGTTTCATCTCTTAAAGGGAGAGCATTGGAACAAAGGAAAGGTACAATGTTATTAAGATGATTGTTGATGATTATGTCTTTAGTGATGTCCACGGGGTTTGAGCATACAACCAAAGAAGAACTATTCATGGCTTTCACATCCTTAGTGATGTCCAAAGTACTTGAACATTCATCCAAAGGAGGAAGATCGAGGGTCTTTACTTCCTTAGTGATATCCAAGGTGCTTGAACATTCAACTAAAGGAGGAATAGGATGACTCATGGAATAATCATCATTAATATATACTTTAGATATTAGATCCAAGTTATTATCATGATTTATAATAGTAATAGAAGAAGGAAAACTTTTAGAATCATCTTTCTTGTGAGTATTCATGGAGATGAATTTAGATAGATTTTCTAATATTGAAGGATGCTCACCCATGAGGGTTATGAATATATGAAAATCAAGTTCTTTGATGTATGCATGCAAAGATACTAGAGACAAATGACATGAATATGCGATAATAAAATGCCTTGGAATGGAAATGTACAATAAAATCTATTCATTTATCAAATACCACCAATATGAGAGACTTTTGTACACCACAACACTAGTTTGAGCAAACCGGGTTCTTGAAGCTTTTTGTAAAGAACAAGAACACCCTAGTGTCACTACAAATGAAGTGATCTAGATGTTAAAAGTGCTACACAAAAGTTAATATAGACAATCTTAGTATTTCTTGCCAAGAATTATTAAAGAGATGTCAAATTTCTTATGTTGAAATACACAATGTGTAATTACAAACATGTGAATTTTGAAAACAAAGTACGAAATGATGCAAAATTTTCAATTCGACAATGAAAATATGCTAATAAATTAATGAAAGATCAAATTTAAAAATGTTTATGATTGTAGAAAAATCTAAAATAAGATTTTGACAACAAACCCTAGCTTTTGAAATTGACTAGGTTTTATGAAAGATGCAACTTTTTTAACAAAACCCTAGCAAATGAGATCTTCAAATGCAAGGTGCACCACCATGAAATGATTGTATACTATAATATGGATCAGATCTGATGTAAAAATAAAATATTTAAGTTTTTTTGTCATATGCAATGAAAGCAAACTTAAACTATGCCTTTTACTAGCTTAGAATGCTTGATTTTTTCACTTTTTCTAAGATCATGCAAGATTTTCAAATGGATATAAATGGACATGTAATGAAATCAATACAAGATCTGATTTGAACAATCAACAACATACAAGTTCTCAATGCTACAGGTTCACCAAAATGTTATGTATGAAAAAGAGGATGAAGGAGACAAGTATGCACACTAGATTAAACCCTCTTCCACAATAACATTCAAGGATAAGATTGAGCCAAATCACTACCAAATGGAGGTGGACTCAGCTACGAATCTTGTGCTCAAGAGTGCTATAGAAAGATCAGATTTAATGACAATGCAAGAGACACTGCTTTAGCATGGACTTGTATGTTTTCATTGATGGCAACAAGGCTCAGAGATCTTATCACCATGACAACAAGATATAACTTTGGAAGGATATATTGGATTTTAGGTCTAGTTGATAGAAAATGGCTAAGTTTGGGTATTTATAGAGTAAATGACAGTTAGTGGGTCAGTATATTTCCACAGATGATCATTTGGTAATGTGATTTAGGAATGATGTTAGTAATTGGTTGATGATGCTATGCTCTAGAGATTAAGTTCTGACTTCCTCCAGAAGTCATTTGGAAGAATTATCTAAGTCCAAATGACCATAGGCATAGCAAAGATAGTGAACAGGGCACGTTGTAATGGTCCACATTCCTCCCTAGGTGAGTATTTTGTTATGTGGTTTTAAGGTGTTGTAAACACTTGTATGAAGTGTCTAATTCCAGAGTTGTGAGATCTGAAGTCCACTAGAAAGATAGTTACAAGCTGCTGAGTATCAGTATAATGCTTGATAGAGTTTGACAAAGATAGAGTCTGAGATGTAATGATCTGCATCTCTCTGCAAGATGATATCATACCTTGTGGTTCTAATGATAAGATTGGGAATGTGTAAAGAGTCCTTGGTATGATTTTGGAAGTATTTTGTGATTTGCGGTAAAAGTTGTAAGTCAACAGATGGACTTGTTAAGCATGCTCTTAAGGAACATGTTGACTGGTTTGATAAATCATTGTGTGTAGAAGAGATAGTGTTTGAAGGATCCATGTAAGTGATTGCATGATTAGAGCCAACCTATATGAACTCATTTGACCAAAGATTTGGGTCTGTACAACATATAATGCATTGGATTAAGCCAACAAGCTACATCTTTCTATGTACACATTTCGTTTTTTAGATGTCAACCTTGTGGATCAAATCATGATGCTGATATAAAAAGGTGATGAATTTTAGTTGTGAGATGGTAGAGGTGTGTGATTGGTGTGAGCATGTGAATAGAAAAGTAGAGTTAGAAGATCAACGGTGATGAAGACTTAGGATTCATAATTCAGTTGCTAAATCACTACACCTTGGCATAGTAACAGATGCTTATGCAGTATTTAGTTTTCATGTGCAATTTGATTTGTACTTGGTAGTGAGATTTATTCATCAAGTCAATGAGCCTCCATTAGAATTTAATAGCCCTATAGTTTAACACAACCCTTAGTGTAATCTTGCTAGGTTTAGGGTTGAGGTAGTGAGCCTACTAGACCTAGTTGTACCTCATGGCAGTGAGCCAACATGTTCCAAGCCCATGGAGTGACCAAGCATGAACATCATTATTTGTAAACATTGCAATATATATTTGAGAGCTAATCCTCTCTGTAGTTTTTCCCATTGTGGGTTTTACACGTAAAAATCTTGGTGTCCATGTGTCATGTTTTTATAGTTGTTGTTCATATGCATATTGTACCTTTGTTTAATTATTTTTGGAAAATGTTTGAAAGTTAAAGTGCATCAAAAGATTTTTGGAACACTGATTCACCCCCCACTCTTAGTGTTCCTCTCATTCAACAATTGATATCGGAGCCAAGTTCCTTGAAAAAAGCCTAACAACTCAAGGAAGATCTAGGATAGTGTAATCATGGGAGCAAGAAGATTAAAAAATTATTAAAGCAATAAGGAACTAGAAGTAGAAATTAGGTATCTGAAGGATAACCTGCAATAAGGTGATCAATGTATCTCAAAGTTAAAAGAACAAGTCAAGAAATTCAAAGATAAATACAAAGAAGTTAGTGATCAATTGATATCAGCAAATGAAGCCCTGGATGATTTGGAAACAGAAGTTATAGAAAAAACAAAAGTAGAAGAAGACCTAAATTTATTGATGAAAAGCAGATCAAAAGATTGTGCCAAATTTGAAAAATAAATTATGAGTCTAAAAGAAAACCTAGATAAAGCCAAGAGCTATGAAGAAAAGTTTAAGATAAGTACTCCAAAGCTTGGTGAAATGATTGCATGTCAGAAGAGTGCTGATGACAAGAAAGCTTTGGGATTTGAGAAAGGTGAAAATTCAAAATCTAGTCAAATAAACATTGAGTTGAAGCAAAATAGAGGAAACCAGTTCAAAAATCAAAGAAGAACACCTAGAAGACCTCCAGTCACACAGTTAAATGCTCAAAGGTATCCATCTTTCAATGGACATTGTTTTAATTGCAATAAGTTTGGTCGTAAAGCTATTCAATGCAGGTGTAGAGTAAATTAGAATATTTCATCATTCTATGGTCAATGTTTCAAGTGCAAGAAAATTGGTCACAAATCAAATGACTGCATAAATCTATTAAGAAATGGGTCTTACAATGCAAGGAATGATAAATCATTTAATAGAAAGTGTTTTACATGCAGCAGATTTGGATAGATGACTAATCAATGCAAATCAAGGATGAATTCATTCAGAAGAAGGAATCAAGGACAAGGAAACACTGTGTGTATCAATTGCAACAAATTGGTCATGTGAAATTCTGTAAAAGGAAGAATGTGAAGAGAAATTACTATGCTGAAGAAAGAAAAATAGAGTAGAGGAATGATAAGGGAAAAGAAAAGATTGATCTGGTTGAAACTAAGAAGGAAATGGATAAGATCTGGGTCAGAAAGAAGTGATTAAAGAAGAGGATAGATCCACACCAGAATCTGATGCAGGTACTTCCTACAAGAGGTAAATTTGAAGCTCTAGTTCAGGGGGAGCAGTGTTTAAAATTTAAAACCCCCAGCTAGAAAGTGGGTCCTAGAATCAGACACGAAGGTGTATAATGGAATCTAATGTGACAAATCTCCAAAAAGAAAAACTGGGAGAAAAGAAGTCAATGCGGCTCATTGCGGAGGAATCTTGATCGACTGTATCTATGAAAGAAGACATGTAGCTTTTTGGGAATGAGCATTTATGACAATTTAGGTCAAGTCATGTGGAGGATAAAAGGAGACTTGTTTGATTTCAAAATCACTTTTCACTCAAGTGACTAAGGTGAACCACATCAAAAATCAAAGAAACCATAATATTCTCCAAAGAATTTTAGATTGAGATCAAGGAAACCCTATTCCAGTGAAAGAGGTATTTACAACTTGAAACCCTACTGTAAAAATTAAATTGCTCTGGGAAAATGCTTACTCATGCAATCAAGATAGGAAAAATGCCTTGCCCCAAGTTTAAGAAACAATTCTTCAAATTGTTGGAAAATGATCCATTAGAGGCATTCTCATTTAATCCACATGGGGTCATACATATGGAAGATATTAGGGCATACATTCATTCTAGTCTAGAAGAATATGATCATATGAAGTTAGGAAAAATGTATTTGGACAAACTGACTACTATGGACATTGTGTTGAAAGATGATTACAAAGTTCTAGGAGAAAAGAAATTTGACACCTAGTTTGACTTTTCAGCAATTCTGATTAATGCATGGGTGAAGCTTATTCTAAGTAAAATTCATGATGAATCTTTATGCCTTGATTAACCTTATTTGATAGCTAAAGAAGCCATTAAAGTTGTAACTGGTATGAGCTCCCTGAAAGGGTTCCAGGCATAAACAAAAATGAAGAAGAATGTGGTAATATAGCTAACAAGAGCCAAATTTAAGCAGAATGGCCTTACAGTAAATGATATCTAGGATCCAGCTCTTAGATTTGCATCAATGATTATTGGATATAGAGTATACTTCTTCAACAAGGAAAATTCTGTCTACATTAGCTATATACATAGCATATGACATGATAAAAAACAATACGGATTATGACCTTTGTGAATTTCTCCAGAGTGAATTTATGGAGAACTTTAAAAGGACAAAAGAAACTAATCATCCTTTCAAAAATGGAACATTGATTACATGATTACTCTTTTACTTCCTAAAAGAGCTACCTGGTCTATGAAATGTTATTTGTCTTGATCACATACATGTAGCTACTCAAATAAGAAATCACTTACAAAGTTTGGGTAATGCAGATATGCAAAATGAAATCATATGGAAATATTTCAAAGATTTTCATTAGAAAATGGTGAGAAGGTTCTGGATACCTGAAAAAGTAGTGATAAAGTATGAAAAGGATATTGTATTCATGGTGGATAAAGACAAATGCTTTATGAAAGCTATGGAACCAAGAACTGTATGGGTCCCTACACTAGGTTATGAAGTTACAGAAGATGTCTTGACTGAATTAGCTGATGCACTACTAAGTAAACCTATTGATCCCAAAGAGGACACCTTTGGGAAATCCTCATAATTATATTCTAGAATGTTGATGGAACCTAAGTAGTCAGAGAGAACATCAGATGAACAATTAAGTAAGGTAGAAACCAAATCAGGAGGATCCAAGTTCAAAGGTACTCTGATAGAATGGGCATCAAGCACTCCATAAATGAAAGATAAGAGTTTTGAAGAGGAGAGACTAGCATCTAGTCCCAAAAAAAGAATAAGGACCTCATCCATTACAAAAGCCACAATTGAAGGAAAGAAGAAAAAGAAAGTCTCACTTTCTGAAGAAAAATTGCCAAGAGACACTATTTCAAAAACCCTGGAAAAGTTACAAAATGCACAAATCCTACATCCACCAAAGTTTCTTCAAGAACCAATAAATCTAAATTCCTTGTCTTAGGTACAAAAATTTGAATTAGCATCATTTTCCGAAGCAAAAGATCAGGAAGAATTGATGAAAACTCAGATGCATAACAATAAGATCATTACAACAGTGTTTGATATACTAGGAGATTTGATGCCTAAATACCAAATAGACACTTCAATATCATCTACTAATCAATTGAAAGGTATGATAAAATCAATTAGCAGTCATTTTGAATCCTTTGAAAAATCTATAGAAATAAAGGTCATAAAAGAATTTGATGAGAAAAGATTAGTTGAGTTGAAAACCATGTTGATCAATGATAAAATCTCTTTAGAGAAAGAACTAAGAGGTATACAAAGTGCCATAAAAGAAGGTTGTGACTTGTACAAATTTTGTTTATCTTGGTCAAAGATCACAAAGGAGCTAGAAGATAAAATCAAAGACTTGGAACTCAAACTATTAAATATCTCTAAGACATATAATCTAGTAGTGGAGTTAAAAAATGCCAAAGAAACACAAGTTGCAAATATCCATAATGATTTGAACACTCTGATGAAGAAAAGGGGAGAAATCAAAGACATGCTATGCCAGCTGAAAGGACTGATAAGTCTGAAAATTGATTCCATGACCAATTTGGCAGATGAGGCCTTGAAATCTCAAGCACAAATTGATACACCATCAAATGTACAGAAGGTAGAGAAGTTAGTATTTTTTATGAATAGCCACATCCATATTATATAAAGTGCAAGGAATAGATGGAATAGAGAGATAGCTCTAGTAAAGACTATCTATAATGACATTTTGCCTTCAGTCACAAATTAATATGAAAATTGTACTTGTAAATATGTGTAGAGTACAGCCATTTTTTTGAAATT
Organism: Cunninghamia lanceolata; assembly: GCA_027924645.1. Lineage (NCBI taxonomy): Eukaryota > Viridiplantae > Streptophyta > Pinopsida > Cupressales > Cupressaceae > Cunninghamia > Cunninghamia lanceolata. The sequence continues at coordinate 5,371,817 of BSBN01000892.1, forward strand.
TTGACAAATTTTTGGTTCCGGATAACACCCTTTTCCATTGATGTCAAAGGGGGACAAGAAGATCAGTGAAAAATGGATAAACATCTCAGGAGGAGCAGAAAAATAAAGTGTATATAGTAAGGGGGAGCAGTCAAACATTTTTCACTAAGTGTTGCCATCAATGCCAAAGGGGGAGATTGTTGGAAAGAGACACTACTCCGGCATGGACTTGTATGTTGTCATTGATGGAAACAAGGCTCAAAGATCTTATCACCATGACAAGAAGAGATAACTCTAGAAGGGTATATTGGATTTCAGGTCTAGTTAACAGAAAATGGCTAAGTATGGGTGAATATAGAGTAAAGGATAGTAAGTGGGTCAGTATGCTTTTGTAGATGATGATCTGGTAATGCAATTTAGGAATGATGCTATTAATTGGTTGATGTTGCTATGCTCCAAAGATTAAATACTGACTTGCTTCGAAAGTCATTTGGAAGAATTATCTAAGTTTGGATGAATAGAGGCATAGCAGAGACAATGAATAGGGCATGTTGTAATGGTCTACATTCCTCCGCAGGTGAGTATTTTGTTATGTGGTTTTAAGGTGTAGTAAACACTTATATGAAGTGTCTAATTCAAGAGTTATGAGATCCAAAGTCCACCTGAAAGATAGTTACAAGCTGTTGAGTATCGATACAGTGCTTGACAGAGTTTGACAAAGACAAAGTCTAAGCTATAATGGTCCGCATGTTTTTGCAAGATGATATCATGCCTTGTGGTTCTAATGATGAGATTGGTAATGTGTAAAGAGTCCTTGGTATGATTTTGGAAGTATTTTGTAATCCATGGTAAAAGTTGTAAGTCAACAGATGGACCTGTTAAGCATGCTCTTAAGGAACAGGCTGATTGGTATGATAAATCATTATGTGGAGAAGAGATAGTGTTTGAAGGATCTATGTAAGTGATTGAATGATTAGAGCCAACCTATATGAACTTGTTTGACTGAAGATTTGGATCTACACAACATATAGTGCATTGGATTAAGTCGACAAGCTACATCTTTTTATGTACACGTTTCATTTATTGGATGCCAACCTAGTTGTGGATCAAATCATGATGCCAATATAAAAAGGAGATGAATTTCAGCTGTGAGTTGGTGGAGGTGTGTGATTGATTTGAGCATGCGAATAGCAGAGCAGAGTTAGAAGATCAGCAATGATGGAGACTTGGGATTCAAAATTCAATTGCCAAATGACTACACCCTGGCATAGTAACAGATGCTTATGCAATATTCAATTTTCATGAGCAATTTGCTTTGTATTTGGTAGTGAGATTTCTTCATCTAGGTAGTGAGCCTAGTAGTGAGCCTCCATTAGGGTTTAACAACCCATATTGTAATCTTGTTAGGTTTAGGGTTGAGGCAGTGAGCCTACTAGACCTAGTTGTACCTCATGGCAGTGAGCCAACATGTTCTAGGCCCATGGAGTGATCAAGCCTGAACATCACTATTTTTAAATATTGCAATATATATTTGAGAGCTAATCCTCTTTGTGCTTTTTCCCATTGTGGGTTTTCCATGTAAAAATCTTGGTGTCCATGTGTCATGTTTTTATGGTTGTCATTCATATGCATGTTGTACCTTTGTTTAATTAATTTTGGAAAATGGTTGAAATTTAAAGTGCATCAAAATATTTTTGGAACATTGATTCACCCCCCCTCTTAGTGTTCCTATCATTCATTAGGACTCAATTATGAATCTTGTGCTCAAGAGTGCTATATAAAGATCAGATTTAATTAGGCCTTTTATCAAACCCTAGGTAAATGAATGCACTAAACCCTAGATTTGTAAAGATCTGATCATAATAGGTGATGCGAAGCAGATATTTAGAAACTAGTTTTACAAGAGTGATTAGAGAGATGTTAGAACCTATGTCCCAGAAACTAGAAAGTTGGAGGACTACGAGGTAGGTGCCCATGTCCAAAAAGTCTAAATCTTCAGTAACTTAATTGGAGAAATGTCGTAGAGAGTGTCCTAATGTCAGATTCAATACATGTTTGAGCAAGAGGACTACTAGGGGGGTTCCCAAGTCTTCTATAGTGGAATATTCCAAAAAATGCTTTCGAACCCTAAAACCCTTTTCATCACTTAGCCTTCCTTTGTCTTCACCTTTCCAAAACTCACACCTGTAACCTGCACACAAGAAGAAAAGGGGTTTTTATGGTGGGACTTGCCTTAGTCAACTCCTAGGATAGCATTCAAGCTTCCCAACACCATTGTATGATGGAGAGTGTGTTCCCTAGCAGGGTAGAGGATAAAGATAAACCAATTATGATAGAATGATTCAAATAACAATGATATCACCTTGGCAGTGAAGCCCTTAGAAGAATGAAGATCCTTCAACTCATAATAAGATGGATGATGACTCCAAATCTACAACAACACATACAAGTTACACAAATCAGAAACAATAATAGAATGAATTCTTTGAATGCTCTTTGCTCCAAGATCATAAGTTCACTCTATCAATCTAGGTTACAAATGAATTCAAAAACACACTTATATATGCTTTCCCTCTAATATTCATAAATTAAATAAAAAGAGATGACAAGGAGGGACCATTTTAAAGGTCATATGCTGACATGTATTTGAATTTGCCTTGACCAATCAGGGAGGACTTGGGTGTGGGTGCCCAAGTCCCAAGGCACATTTGTTGTCTGGGTAAGGCATAAAATGGGCCCCTAGTTCCCAATTCACATGGGTTTTAGGGGATTTTGCATCGGGATGATATTTAAGATGTATAATGTAATCATGGGGACCTAGGAGCTAAATTAGGAGGTAAAAAGGCATGCTTCCACTTTTTACTCCATAACACTAAGTAAATCTCTAAACCAAGTAATCTACTCTAAATAATCAAGACAAACAACAAATTTTGTCAAGACTGAAGCAAATAATGAAATAGGAAATTTAAATTTACTATCTACCAATCATTTTCTTTATAAAGAAAGTTACAATATACAAATGAAAAACAAAAATTAAGCATAATATCTACATAAGTGTGTAGTGTTAATAGGTTCTTTAAGAGGCCTACCATGCATATCAGATAGTCTATATGCACTTGATCCAAAGACTTCAGTGATGATGTAAGGTCCAAGCCAATTTAGGTTGAAATTCCCTTTTTTGTCAGGAGGTGCATTGACATTGTGTTGATTTTCATAGATTACAACATCTCCAACCTCAAAATAGCAATGAATGACATGTTCATTATATGAGCATTCAATGTATTTTTGATGAGCTTGAAGATGTTTGAGAGAATTTATACATTGTTCTTTGAGCATCTCAAGTTGTTGATATTGTAGTTCTCTTTGAGTATTTTCATCGAGGATACCCTTGAGAGAAATTCATAATGAAGTAATTTCTAACACCAAAGGCATGATCACATCAGTGCCATACACAAGGTTGTATGGGGTAGTACCTGTAGCCATACAAACACTTGTTCAGTAAGCCCATAATGCATATGATAGTTGAGTATGCCAATCCTTTTAATGTTGTTTAACAATTTTTCAAAAATTTTGTGCAATTATTTTATTAGAAGCTTTTGCTTGTCAATTTGATTTAGGATAATACAATGTAGAGAAGTGGTGGTGAATAAGATATCTTTTGAGGAATTTATTCACATCTTTATTCTTAAATGAAGCATCATTTTAAGAAACTAAAGTGGAAGGAATACCAATTCGATAGAATATGTTATCTTGAATGAAATGAAAGATTACTTTAGTAGTCGTGGATATGAGAGGAACTTATTCAACCCATTTCATAAAGTAGTCAATGGAAGTGATTATGAAAGTGTCATTGTGAGAATTTTTTCCAATAAGATCCAAGCCCCACACAGAAAATGGCCAAGGTGAAACTTGAGCACGAAGTTCCTGGGCAAGAGCTCGAATGATGATGTAGTCAAGGTAGGAGGGTCCAGTGAAGGACTATCCAACCTTACAAAGTTATACTATTAACAATATGATCAATCAGAGATGCAACAGAAGTAAATTGTTAACAACAAAAAGAGACATTCATCTACTCATGACACAAGATATATCCTAGGAAAACCCTAACAAGTAAAAACCCAACCTTCAAAGCTCATTTTTCTTATATTAAGATCTCAAAACACATTACATATGCCACTCAAACTTTTAAAGACACTAGGCTATAGCCCATGGTTATAAAAAGTCATAATACTTCATGATTTCTTTCGCCAACTTCTTGATTCTCTGCTCTGCAACTTATTCTGTTCTATGATCTGCACTCTGCTTCACTTTTGCATCTTTTTCAAATCAAAACACTTATGAATTTGCTTCATGTCTTCACATACTTGTTCATTCCATCATTCCTTCCTTGTAACAAATCTTTATCCTTTATTTATATCTTTTGTAAGCCTTCAAATCATTATCAAGTCAGCCTAATTGCAACAACTAGTTGTGAAACATGTGTACACGAATAGGTCAGACCTAAACATAAGGTATTGCTGCTACATAAAACTTCATGCATATCTCCCTAAAGGTCGGCTAGGTCCTAAATTTCATTGAATAATGTTCCTTTAGGCTATGTGAGTCACGGATTTACTTTGCAAGCCAATTAGACTTCACCAAACACTGTTGGCTCTACTCTATGAAAACATGCAAAAAGCAAGTAATCTTCTGATAGTGATATCTCTCCATAATCAAACCCAAATGATCTAAATTTTAGATATGTTGTAGATGACTATGTCTAGATGGTAAGTCTAGCTCTGTAGCTCCTGATATGATAATGCAGTAAAATGTGGTACTCTCCAAGGTCACTCTCTTGATACTCTGCAACTTCACTATTAACTATCCAATTCTTTTGAATACTTCTAGATGCTCCTACATCAGACTGTTAGGGTTAATTGAAAAGTGAACCTCTTCAATTTGATTTGTATTATGCCACAATTAATGTTGTTTCTTTGCAAAGGTTTAGCAATTAGTTCACAGGTACTTGCAACTTCCTCAAGGTCAGCGGTCTGTTCAAGTCCACCCTGCAAAACTACCTCAAGTTCTTCTAAGTTCGGTGTTCTACTTGCAAGCCTTGTATTGCCTCAATGATTAGCAATTTGAGCAAGTCTTCTCCACAAGTTGCCTCAAATTTTTCATGTTCTATGATCAACGTTCTACTTGCAAGCCTTGCACTACCTCAATGATTAGCGGTCTAAGCAAGTCTTCTCCGCAAGTTGTCCAAGTTAATACCAATTTCAATCAATTAAGAGTCAATACATACTTACATCCTTTGGAACAATCTTGCTACTTGTTTTTATATAGTCAATACATTCCTAAGTTTATCTTTAAGACTTTCTGATCTCTATTCTAGATACAATTTCTCTCACACACTTTAGAATCTTACAGTTTCTACTCTGCTTATACTTCTCCTATACTTAGCTCTACTTCTTTATCCATGTTTCCTTTAATCTGGTGTATAAAATTTCTCCTCTGGTAGAATATCTTATCATTCTTCTTTCTCTGCAACATGAATTTCCTTTCTCTGCTATGCTTCACACTTGTCCACATAAATTCTCTCTTGCACTGCTTTCTTAGATGTTTAGTCTATAACAAAATTCTTCTTAAGATCAATGCTTCTCCTTCTTCTGGGTTCTCTATAAAACTTAGTGAGTCAATAGGTTCTTTTTCCTCTGCCTAAACTATCTCTGCATCAATTATTGTTTCCTCATCATTAGACTCTCTAGTAATAGGTTTTTGTTGACATTCATTGTTGATTCTTTTCTCCTCCAAACTTGAAAACAAGTTCCTCTGAATGGTCTTATATCAAATACTCTTTAATCTCTCTGGTATCCTTCACTATGATAAGAATTATAACTCTTGTCATATCTCCCTCTGTAGTTTGAATTAATATCCTTGTTCTATTCCACATAAGGTCTTCTTTCTCTACATCCATATCCTCTTGTCTATCCAACACATGAATACTTCCATTTATACATTATTTTGAACATATAAGTAACATGTTTCCATTTTGCTCCATGAATCCATCCATAATCTATCTACATAAAATCTTTCATAGGTTTTCTCTTCCTCAATTTATTCCAACATATCTTTTTAGAATGATTCCTCAATCCACAAAACTTACAAGGATGTAGATCCCAACACAATTCCTTTTCATGTCCATGTCTATTACAATGTGAATAATACATACCTCTTCTTCCCTAATTTGACTTGTTTGAACTTGCCATCACATCCTTACCTCTGTCATATCCAAGGCCTTCACTTCTTGATCTTATTATTGGTTCAATAGGTTCTGTAATTTGTTGATGCTTTCCCAATCCTTGTCCTTCATATCCCATTCTCTGAATGATTTTGAAACCAATACCATCACCAACAACTATAGGTTCAGGTACACTATCATCTTCAATCTTACTATCTAAAGAAGATTATGTAACATCATACAAATCATTAGTATCACAAGAAACATCACAAAACTCAAGTTTAGATTTCAAACTTTCATTCTCTTTTCTACATGCTACAAGTGACTATTCCAACTTGTTCATATGCTCTTTCAATTCAAATATCTCCTTCTTCTGTAGATTGTTTTCCCTTTTCAATTCTTTAAAAACTTTCTTCTATATCTCTGTTCCTCTTTTCCACTTTCCCAAACAACTTGAATCCCTCTTCCATTTCTTCAAATCTCTTTTCAACATCCTCAAACAATTTCAGCTCTACCTCTAAATCTTCATTCCTCTTTTTTACATTTTTTCATTCTTCTTCAAGATCATCATACTTGTCTTCTCCTAGTTCTTTCATCCTCTCCAACAATTTTGAATTACACTTCTTGATTTCACGTAATTCTTCTTCCAAAATATCACTTTTGTATACCAGGTTTTTCATTTTCTTTCTTCATCCTTTTTCCAATCTTCCCCATTGAAACAAATCAGATAAACAACTTAATTTGAAAATCTAACTGAATCTTCCTTGTCTTGATCTTCTTCAGTGATGATATCTATTACTTCTAGGGTTTTGCACTTCCTTCAACACCATCTTGCTTCCAAATAGATTCACAACCTTCCCAATAGATTCGCAACCAGCTCTAATACCACTTGATGTAGTCAAGGCGGGAGGGTCCGGTGAGGGACTATCCAACCTTGCAGCCTCATACTATTAACAACATGATCAATCAGAGATGTAACATAAGTAAATAGTTAATAGCAGAAAGAAAGAGACATTCATCTACTCATGACACAAGATATATCCTGGGAAAACCCTAACAGGGATAACCCAGCCTTCAAAGCTCATTCTTCTTATATTAAGATCTCAAAACATATTACATATGCCACTCAGCCCTTTACAAACACTAGGCCATAGCCCAAGGTTATAAACATTCATATTACTTCAAGATTTGTTTCTCCAGCTTCTCGATTCTCTGCTCTGCAACTTATTCTGATCTCTGCTTTGCACTCTGCTTCACTTCTATTTCTTCGGATCAAAACACTTATGAATTTGCTTCATGAATTCACATACTTGTTCATTCTGTCACTCCCACCTTGTAATAAATCTTTATCCTTCATTTATATCCTCCACAAGACTTCAAATCATTATCAAGTCGGCCTAATGGCAATGACTAGTTGTGAAATGTGTGTACATAGATAGGTCAGACCTAGACATAAGGTATTGCTCTGCTAGTACATAAAACTTCAGATAGATCTCCATGAAGGTTGGCTAGGTCCTAAACTTCATTGAATAATGTTCCTTTAGGCTCCACAAGTCACATATTTGATCCACAAGCCAATTAGACTTCACTAAACACTGTCGGCTCTGCTATGTGAAAATAGGTAAAAAATAGGTAATCTTCTAATAGCCATATCTCTTGAGAATAAAACCCAAATGATCTAAATTTTGGATATGTTGTAGATGACTATGTCTAGAGGGTAAGTCCAGCTCCACAGCTCCTAATATGATAATGTGTTAAAATGTGGTATTCTCTAAGGTCACTCTCTTGGTACTCTGCAACTTCACTGTTAACTGTTCCAATTGTTTTGAATGCTTCCGGATGCTCCTGCATCAAATGAGATTGTAATGTTATTGACACTATAGGTACTTTTTGACAAAGGGAAAGGAATCTCATTCCATGTCTTTCCAATAGTAACCTATACGAAACAATTTTTAAACAAGAGATCTCCCACCAAAATCTCCTCCATAGGCACTTGAATGTGCCTCCTCGAGGGTAATTAGGATCTTTGAATTATTAAGGCATCCAAGGAGGATACCTTTATAGCTTCATCGATATAGAACATTTGATAACATGATATAACACATTGTAAGTTTGTGTATGTGAATTCGGGTGCTTCTAGATGCTAGATTAGGAAAGGTACCATCGTGCAAATATTGGAATATATAGGAATAACATTCTCTTGAATCTATATTATTGCAAAAGGCAACCACATGTAGTTTAGATATTGAAGGTGTTTTAAGATTATAGATGATAAATTGATATTTCCTTGAAGAATCCTTAAGGGACGTAAAGGATGCAACACTTGCCATTGCATCTGCATGTCAATTGTCTTTTCATGGAGTTGTGCTGATTGTGAAAGATGAGAAATATTTCAATAAAGATAAGGCTATGTCTTAATACTAAGATAAATTATCTTTCTTTGCTTGATAAGAACCAGTGACCTATCTTATAATCAATCGAGAATCACAAGATATTGAAATGTGCTTAATGTGAAGAGACAAAGTGGCACACAAGCTAGCAATAAGGGCTTCATACTCTACAATATTTTTGGTACATAGGAAATTGAGATGGTAAGATAGAGGAATTGGATTACTTGAAGGGGGTACTAGTATAACACAAGCATCAAAGCTAGTTCGACATCTAGAACCATCAAAGAATAGTTTCCACTTATCATCAACATCTAGTGGAATAATTTGATCATCAGTGGAAGATTTTTTACTCAGAATAGTGAATGGTGAAGGAGCTTCTGCTAAGTGGTTGGTCAATGCTTGTCCTTTAATTTCCTTTTGAGAGACAAAATTAAGGTCAAATTCTATTAACAACATAACCCACTTTTCTAAGCATCCTTAAAGATATGTTTTAGTGAACAAATGCTTTAAATGGTCAAATTTTACAAATGCATTAATTTCATCATTTAATGATAATATTTCAATTTTTGTGTTGCAAAACCAAGAGGTAGGCATTACCTTTCTATCATAGTATATCACATTTCATAATCGATGAAAGTTCATATGATGTAATACACAACACGTTCTTTTCCATCATTGTCATGTTGTGCTAACAAAGCTATGAGAGAATTAGGAGATGTCAATGTGTAAAGAATAAATGGTCATCCAGAGACAACAAATTGTAATATAGGATTGGCAGGATAACTTTTGAGATCATCAAAAGATTTTTGAAAATCTCTATCCCACTTAAAGTTATATTCCTTCTTGAGAAGTTTTGTAAAAGGATGAGTCTGATCCATGAGTTGTGAAACAAATTGGCAAATAGCTTGAATCTTCCCTTGTAAAGTACAAAGTTGTCAAACATTTTTAGGAGGTGGCATGTTGATAATAGTGTCAATCTTTTTTATATCCATCTCAATAACACAATGCAAAACAATGAATCCTAATAGCTTCCCACTATCAATCCCAAAGATTCATTTAAGGGGATTCAAGTGCATGTTTTATTTTTGTATACATTCAAAGATTTGATAGAGAATTCTGATGTGATCCTGGTGCAAAATGGATTTGGCCAGAATATCATTGACATAATCCTCTAATATTTTATGCATGAAATCATGAAAGATAAGTGTCATAGCACATTGGTAAGTCACACCAGTGTTTTTCAATCCAAACAAAATGAAAACTCAACAAAATTTTCCCTAAGGAGTTATAAAAGTTGTTTTATATTGATCCCAAGGATTGATGAATATTAGATTATAGCTAGTGAAACCATCCATAAAGGAAAGTAATGCATGGCTAGTAGTAGAATCGACAATCATATCAATATTAGGAAGAGGAAAATCATGTTTCAAAGATTCTTTATTCAAATCTTGAAAATCATTACACATTCGAATATGGTTGTCAGATTTAGTGACAACCAAAATATTTGAGATCCAAGGTGAGTAGTCATAGGATAGCTAAAGCCTCCTTGTAAAAGATTCTCTATCTCAGAATTGACCAACAATGCAACCATTGGATTCATCTTGCGTATATTTTGTTTTACTAGTTTAGCATCAATATGAATGATAATATTATGTGTTGTCACATGAGGATCTATGTCAGGCATATCAGAGTATGTCCAAGCAAAGAGATCAGGTTATTCATATAAGAGAGAAGTAAGTTCATGTTTTTCTTCAGTGTCTAGACAATTTCAAATAGGGATGACTTTTTCAGGGTCATCCTTATCCATTAAAACATTGATAGTTTTCCTATTAATGAGAGTATTGCAGTCATGGATATTAAGAAGATGAAGGGATTCTATAGGTGACTTATGAGATGTCAAGGTATCATCAGATAAACAAGCATCCTTTGCAAAGTTTTCTTCTACATTTAAACAATAAGGAAGACCACAATCGTTATGGTAACTAGGCAAGTGATCATAAGATCCTAAGAATTCAACCAAAGCTTCATCTATTGAAAAAGAATGCAAAGGAATATCTTAAAAATCAAAATGTGTATCAATCAATTTTGGATATACCTATTTAAGTGTAGATGATGAAATTGTGTTTACATTTAGATTAGGATGACGAGTGGCTTTGGTGGGCTCTAAAGGATGGTATCCAAGTCCAAACAAAGAGTAATGTTGATTATCCTCCAAATGGACTTTTATACATTTCCCCCTTATACCATAGCCATTACCATTGTATCTATTGAGAGAGAATTTGAAAACCTTGACCATAAATAGATGACATTTCTAAAGAGGAAGGAGGAAACCCATAGGTCTCATATTTAGTAGTGGGTCATCCAACAATAATGGGTTACACTTTTTGGCCAAACTTGACATTGAAATCAACATTTTGAACTAAATCTTCACTTTCTGACACCTATAGCCACTAAACTGTTAGGAATTTGAAGATGATGCGAACTAGTGATTTGTGAGATTCTATTTGTAGATTCTAAATATATATATTTTAAAAAATTTAGAGTTAAATTGTAAATTTTTTTGTGTCTCCTTTGATAACTATTTTTTCATAGTAAACAACATTTTTTTAAAGTGATGTGTATTCTGTAGCACATAACTTTTTTTCTACAATGGATAAAATTTTGATTCTTTTAAATTTAGAATGGTAACACTGATATATAGGGCATGCATTTTCTTTTATAATGTTTTGTTGAATATTTTTTTAATTGAGTTTTGAAATCAAACCAATTATAATTTAGACATAGGCATATTCCGTAAAACATAATTTTTTCTATATGTATCGAAATTCAATTTCTTTTTTTTTTTTAAACAAAGACATCAATACCTAGGGCATAGATATTTTTTAGAATTTTTTTTCACTAATTTGCTAATTTTCCATGTGTGTAGAACAAAGAACTTGATGTTCAGTGAAAAACCTACATTCACAAGAAATAAAAATAAATATATAATCAAATTAAATATATTTAAAATTATACTTTTTAGGAAGATTATAATAAGGACTACATACTTACAAAACATAAATTTTAAATGAATTCCTTTGATCCCCCAAAAAGTAAATCAAAAGTGGTTTTTTATCAGCATTTTGATAGGTGTAGAGGAGACTCCATTATATGTATTGTTTAAAACTAGTTGGGTTCTATCCAAGGGGGTTTGAATCTAAGGGGGTTTGATCAAACCCTCTTCAATTAAAATCCTTTAAATGGAACCTTTCAAGGCTTAAATCATTATATTTTCTAAAAATATGGGATTTCATCAAAAGCCATGATGTTCCAGAAAGTGTAACCAATTATTGTGGTAGCACCCTAGTATAAGAATAAGTGTTATTGTCATTACTTTTCAAAGATATTTTAGGTGATGTAGGAGTAGAAATTGAAGCCACCTTAGAACTTTTCAGCTTTAATGCTGAGACTTTATATGCACCTAAAAAGGTGGGTGTAAAGTCTAAGAAACCCCAATCATCACTAAAGCATGTATTCAAAGGCGAGTCAGATTCTTCTACAATAACATTCATAAGAGAGGGAGAAGAATTGAAAAGAGGAGAAGTGAGAGAAAATGGCTTAAAATATTGTCTATTTTTAGCCTCATTTTTTAAACAACTTTATGAAGTCAGATCAACTTCAATTGTATGGAGCTAATTGTTATAAACAAAATTAATTGATTGATGAAGGGTAGACAGGACTGTCCCCATGGCATAAATCCAAGGTCTACCAAGAAAAAGATTTTATGAAACAGAATTAGGCATGACATGGATAAGGGTAGGTAATATCACAGGAACAACCTTAAGAGGTAAGGTAATAGTACCCAACGATTGTCTTCTAACATTATCAAAGCCACAAACATTGACTTTATTGGGTTTAATGACATGTATCAGTATTTATTTTATAACAAGCCACAAACATTCAGACCTAATCTACAATCAATCATGGTACGTCTAACACTCATATTGTAAAAGAAGAAAAATATCATAAGAGGTTCATTTTGGTTTTGAACTTCTATGGGAGGTAATTCATGTGGTTGAAATATAATATCTGATTTTGTGACATGCATACAATCTAATAGAGTCGCTACATCATTTAGTTGAATAGCAAGTGGAAAATCACCTTTTGTAAAGCTTCTTGGAGCATTATATGGTATGTAGGTGATGTTTGTATCAACTCCCATAGAGAGATCTTTGCAGGAGTAGATCAAATCTACTAAAAAAGAACACAATCTCTATCATTATGAGTAGGAAGATGATGTGATTGAGGAAGAATAGGTTGAGAAGGTGGAAGAGATGAAAGAACAAATTGTATTTGTTTCTTTTGTTTATTGTTTCTAGTGTTATATTCATGAGCAACTTCATGACGAATGGTTTGTTGCGACACATTTTGATTAAATGGAATATTTTTAGTGATTTTTTTTTCATAATTGAAGATATAACTAGGAGGTCTAGGTGTTTTTAGAGAACATCCTATTGTGGTAGATTGTGATTGAGGAGCATCATCATGAAGATGCACAACAATTTTAGGTTTCTCAACTGTTCTTTTGGAGAACTGGAAACACAAATTATATTGATGATTATTTGAAATAGATATGGTTTACGAGTTATAGAGGAGGATTCCATAGAGATCAATTCATCCAAAGCTTCATCTAACATGTCAAAATCATCACTACTAAACAGCTCATCAATCGCATTAAAATTTTGAATAAAGAAGTCTTACATAGTTATACACTCAACTTTTTCAAACTTTATAGTCATAAAGTAAAGAAAAGGGAATAAAATAAAGTTTCTTTTTGCACAATATGAAGTATACCAAGCCATGAACAACAATGTTTTAACTATATTATCTAATAACTAGCTAAAACATACTCAAAATGTACAAATTTTCAAGCTAAAATTACCATAAAATGAGATTTTAGGTAACCCTAATCTATATATATGAATGATTGTAAGATAAACAATGCACATAAAACTTAGTTACAATAAGATCTAAATCATCAGATCAGAAACTTAATTTGCACTATAATGATCTACTTTCATGAATTTTAAACAATATCACAAACATAGGTTATTTTCTATGTAAAACAAATGCTTACTTTTCAAATTTCAAATAGAAAAATGAAAAGCATTAACTAAACACAAAGCATGATAAAATACAACAAATGAATTCACTTTAATCAACCTAATAATGTTAACAAGATCTAGAACAACACCCTAATTACCACACCTTAGGAACTTGAGACTAGCCAGATTTTTATGAAATGCAAGGATTTTAATTCGTAATGATGAATTTAAATTCAAAACTTATTATATGTAAGCAAGACAATGATGAATGAAATTAATCTAAATTATATATATGATAGAGAACAAACATTTTCAGAATGATGAAGGATGCAAGAATGTAAGAAGAGTCAGGTTCACCAAAATGTTATGTGGAAAAGAGTGATCTAGCCTTAGGAGTTAAGCTAGGTCAAAACTCTCTTCTACAAACATTGAGACACAAACCAAGCCTATCTTCTACCCTTGAGGGAGAGACAAACTACAAGGATTCTACCTTTTTATTGTATAGATGAGTGTTCAAACCAAATTCAACCAATCGAGTTAGGGCACATGATCAAACCCTAATCGAGAGAGATTGAGTTATAGATAGCAATTGGAAGTCAAATAAAAGAAACTAAATGATCAATAGAGATGAATAAATAGTTCATATTAGGAACTTAGAGTTAAAATGCCTCAGGTACTAGGGCACTTGGGTGACCTAGGCCTTTTATAAGGTTTGAAAAAACTATAACTTTCATCCGATCTGTATCTACAATACCTTTCTTCTCCCAGATTGGTACATTCTGAAACCTATTTCTCTAACCTACACACAAGAAGGAAGGAAAAATTGTTTGTGGCTATATAGGAGCTTGCCTCAGTCATGCCCCTATTTCAGTATTCCTATCTCATAGATAGCCAAGATTAGAACTAGATGTTGTGTGCTCAAAAACCCTTAGTGTGAGCAGTAACATGTTAGATCTAATCACATAAAATCAAACCCTAATCCTATATGAATCAACCAAATAGGAAGGAATGATAAAAAGGATGATTCACTCAAGGAATCTAACAACTTCACATCAAAGATGAAGATTCATTAAAGGTTCTCTGAATAAAAAGGTGATGCAACCATACCCATGGAGAGTACTCAAGCCAATCTCAAGTTGGTGGTTCCAACTATTCTCCCAATCATGAAAAGTGCTTCAACCTAGCACAAATGAGATAGACTCAAGATCTCATCTCCTATCCTTCATATAAATCTTTCCAAGAGAAAAGTAGAACTCAACTTGATCAAAACCCTACAATAATGCAATAACATAGAGAGAAATAACAAATGGAGAGTTTTTTCACATCACATTGATCTAGTTTCAAAATGAAATATGTCACTTAATTTTATACAAGGCTATAGAAAAGAGTAATTTGAATTAAAGAGATGACATAAATCACCAAAACAAAAATTTCAATTTAGGGTCAGCCTAAACAACATTAATGTTGACTTGTATAGACTTAAACTATCTCCCTAAAATATAGGAGGGATCGGGGAGCTCAGCTGGCCTAAGCCCTTTGGGAAATTTAAGGCTAAATCCTATACTTAATGTGGGGCTAACTCCAAATCTCAATTTTTTTTTCTCAAGTTATGGTAAAACTTTAATCAAAATCATGACATTTTATATAAACAGGATCAAAATGAGGCTTTAAGGTGGACCTAAAATTTGACTAGGGTTGGGATCACTAAAGGGAGGAGCTAAACATAGTGAAATTGTACCTACACAACTAGTGTGCAAAATTTACAATGTAACACTAAGATAGGCTCTCAAAAGAAGCCCTATGTGCACTCTCTTGGTACATAGATTTTCAAGCCTCATACTTTCAAAATCCTATCAAATTTCTCAAAATTTTCCTAAGGGGTAGATGTTCAAAAATCTAATAGATCCATTTAGAATCATGTCCATGTTAGGAGTACCTCTTATTATGGAGTAAAATGGGTACCTACAATTCAAATTTGGTGAAGATCTGATGAATTTTGGCTAAGTTATTCTCATTTCTCCAAATAGACATCTCGACATCCAATTGCACTTCTTTGTATTTCCACTAGACATCCAATTGTATTTCATTGTCCAGACATCTAGTTGCACTTACCATATGTTTATGTGGAATATGTCTAGTTGGAGTATGACATCATGACTCATCCAAATGCTATAGGATGTGGAACACAGGATGAATCAAATATCTATTGTGCAAGATCAGGTTTGAGTTATTGTATCTATATCCTATTGTCTTATCATATTCACATCCAGTTGCATCACCCTTTATTTTCCAACTAGACATTTCCTAACTAGATATCTTGTTGGGTTTCAATATTTGGATACAGTTTCCTTATTCATATCTAGTTGCATTATCTTTCTTCAATTGGGCATTTCATCTGGACCTTTCCTAACCAAACATCCCATTGGTTTGCTATATCCAAATGTGGTTACAATGCTTTATCATCCATCTAGATATCTCATCTGGATATCATGTTATACATCCAGTTACACTCCATGTTTCCAATAAGACATCTCTCAAGTAGACATTTTGAACCGGTTATCCTATTGCATATCCACATTTTCTTGGAATGATTCATTTCTAACCAAATGTTCTGTTGCATATCCACATCCATTTAGCTCGCAAGATGGCCCATAAATGCCCATAAATGTGAGAAAATGTGTCATCAACTCCTAGGATTTCCATTAATGTGAAATGGGTTGTTGAAAATGAGGTTTTTATTGTAGTAGGTGCAGTGGTTGGGTTTTTTCCTACCCATTCTTCCATCATATCCTAGTTGTGAAAGCTATAGATGGAAGATTAGAGTTTATTTCATAGGTTAGTCACTCAACCAATTGTCTGGTCTGAAAATTCCTAAGGAAGGTTTTTAGGTATCAAATGAATTGAAAGTCTTGTATACAAGTGATGGAATCCATCTGATACAATGTAGGAAGGATTTTTAAAGCACATCTACATACAATTGTGTGTCTCCATGATTGATTGTAATTATTCAGGGAAGTCTTTTAGTTGTAGCTAGGTTTCCTCTTGCCACATTTGCTAGCATGATTGTAGCTGTAGATTTTATGTATGTGACAACATATTAATTCATTGCAAGTGTTGTATGTTGTCCATATGTGTTTTCATTAATGTCAACATAGCATACATTGATGTCAACGTAGCATACACTGATGTCAACACCATCATGAATGGAAGGAAGAGAAAAGCTCGTCATTGGAGGTCATAGAAGCTACATTTCTAATCAAAGAAGAATTAAGTTTGAAGCCTTATTAATATGGGAATTAGAAGCAACAAGAGAATCAAATGTTAAGGAAGGATGCCTAATGGCTTGAAGCATGTTATATGATCCATCCTACTAATTGTAAGTTGTATGTGGTAATGCAATGAAGGCTTGGCCTTCAGAAGCAAGTGATAGTCTTTGTTTTAAAATGTTTGCTCAATGAATATTGTCTAGAAGACTGCTCTACATTTTCATCATTATGCTATCGAACTTTCATGGATTGGAACATAACTTTATACAGTGTTATTTTATGTATGTTCTAAGTTTCATGATGTTTTGATCACTGGAAGAATGTTTTTCTAATGATAGCTTAAATATAGAATTGGTTTTGTGAAGGTGTTCCTAGCAGGGTGAGATAATGCTCTATATTCCTCTGTAGTTGTATATTTGGCTATGTGGTTTTGAGATTGTGTCAAGAAGGCAATAAAGGTGCTATTTCGAAAGTCTCAAATCATATTTCCTTTCATTGTGAAAGTTATGTATGATAGATCATCATAATGTGCTCTTGCAAAATGATGCACTATTGAAGATCCACTAGAATGCTCTACATTCTTCTAGAAGTGAATAATTGACCTTGCAGTTTTGTGAACATGTTCTTGGATGTACATTGCATGCCTCTTTCCTATTTCAGGCTTCTTGGTGGTCTACAACTTAGCTTTTCAATTAACAACATGATGCAGTGTGTTCCAAATAACAGAGTGTTTGTAGAGTAAATGTTTGAAGTTGTGAAACACAATTCTTTTATGTGTAGTGGCAAAGGAGTGTATGGGGGTGTTTCAAGCATCATTTGAACTCATCTAGCAAATTTTCATGGAGATCTTTCTTGTTTCCTATATTGCACAGGGTTTACAAGTTGATATGGTCATCATACTTCAAGTGTTCATGTATTTTTCCTATTTCCAATGAGTGGAGTGTGTAGATGTAACTCCTTAGTGTTTGAAGAAGTAAAGGATGTTTTGGATCTAGTTAAGTAGTTGTTAGTGTCCACAAGGCTTGGATCTTTTGCTGGTGTAATGTGTTGTTTCAATTAGGACCTATCTTCTACATGTTTCATAGGGTGTATTGTCTGGCTGACTTGTAAATGTATTATTCATGTTGTATCTAGCCGACAAACAATGTAATCAATGTAATAACATGTATAAATGATGAATCAAAGTGAGTGAGGTAAGGTATGATTGCAAGATGATGAAAAAGATTAACAAGCAAATAAAAGCAGAATAAATGCATTATTGATGTGTGATTGTGGGAGATAGAGCAGATGTTGTTGATGCTATCAAGATTCATCTTGAAGACATAATTACG
This sequence comes from Cunninghamia lanceolata, assembly GCA_027924645.1. Taxonomy (NCBI): domain Eukaryota; kingdom Viridiplantae; phylum Streptophyta; class Pinopsida; order Cupressales; family Cupressaceae; genus Cunninghamia; species Cunninghamia lanceolata. The sequence continues at coordinate 5,390,087 of BSBN01000892.1, forward strand.
ACAGTGATGAAATATAGAGTGTGCTTGATTGATCAGATCTTCATAAGAAAGTGTGAGGAAGCAGAAGTACAATGATCAAAGGTGTGAGCTTCAATGATAGTTTTCAGACAATAAGAAAAGACTGTTATACTATAATCTTTTGTATTCTCATTTTAGGGAGTAGATGCTTCCTTGTGAGTGACCCTTAAACAAAGTCATCAGAGAGTAGAAGCTTCCTTGGGTGTAACCCTAAACCAAAGTTACTTAAGGAGTAGCATCTTCCTTGGCTTAAAGACCCTAAAACAAATTTACTATTTGAGGTTCATATATTGTGAATTAATCCTTACCGTGGTTTTTCCCTTCTAGGGTTTTCCACGTATATTTGGTGTTATATATTGTTGTTCATTGTGTTAATCTTTCATGCTCATGTTAATGCTGTAATACTTAAGGTTTAATCTACTCTAGATAAGTTGAAGGGTAAATGCACAAAGATGAGTCCACTTAAGGTGGAAATTTTGGACTCAAAAAAAAAGCTGAAATTGGGTAAACCAAAACGGGAACCTACTTTTTATGAAATGGGATAATGTTTTGCTTCGAGATCTCGAGCCAAAAGTGGGATCCTATTTTCTAGAAATAGGATCGCATTTCAAAATGGGATCTCGTTTCATAAAATTTGAATTTTTGACCCAATTTTTTCTATGGGTTTTGGGTCAGAAAAAAGGCTTGGGAACCCGACCCTTAGCTTTGGACCTGGTTTGACCTACAAGTTGAAGGTCCTATCAATGCCACAATGAAATAGTGACTTTGGGCATATGTTTGAAGGCCTTTTTTGCAAAATTTTTTGATGAAATTAAAACCCATTATAGATGAGATGGTGTAGATTCCAAATATGTAATTTTGTTTACAACTGAATTACTTTTTCTATTTTTCAATTAATTTATAATGAAATAGGTCCATGAACTTTAATTATCAAGGTTTTTTAGTATTTTAATAACTTTTTATTAAAATAATTTTTTTGTAAAAAAATTGTACGAAAACGTACTTCAGACAATTCTTTTCAATTTGAATAAACATATTCAAAAAATGATAAGTTTAGGTCATCTTATGCATGATGTACATGATTTTTTAAAACACCAAAAATGGCCAATAAAAAATTAACCATAAAAATATTCAATAGAAAATTACAAAGAATATGGAAAACATGCTTCAGTGAGTTACAAATCTTTTCCCAAAAGGATTTAGAAAAATATAATTATTCAAGTCAAAATATGGATGGCGTACACATGCATGGTATATTAAAAAAAAGTGACTTTTAAATAGTGGTTTTTAGAAACGCCTATTAAAAATCAATTTGTATCATCTGGGTGTTTAAAAAAATTACATATTTAGAAACTAGACTTCAAGTACTACATTTCATATTTACTGACCTTTTTCAAGATTCCACCTTTAAGTTCTTCAAGTTTTTAGGTCAAATGTGACAAATTTTGAAAATCAGGGAAAACACTTCCACTTTTTGGCCAAAAAGTGGACTCAACTTGATGCAGGAGCATCCCTGGTTCAAGAGGAATATTGCATCAACCAAAAACATTTGCATTTTAGTTTGTTTACATTTCAATTTGTTTCTTTTCATTTTCCAGTTCAGTTTAGGCAGTTCAGTCAGAAGTACTTTACATTTTAAAATAGTTGCATTTTAGTCCTTGCGGAGCTAGACTTAGCATTTACATTCATTCATCTACATAATATCTTGAATTCAAAGATTTGTACATCATTACCAGAAAGATATCACTATCAAAAGATCGACTATTTTTCAGAACAGAGCATCTTGATAGTCTCAGACAATCAGCTAAAGGAGAAGACTTGCGGAGCATTCCTTGACTTGTGGAGTTTAATGACACATCATTCAATGATCTTTGGTTCGTGGCTAACCTTCCCCAAAGATCCACACATTATTCTACTCATTTGATGAAGTGTTCTATACATTTAGGTCTAACCTATCTATGTACACATGTTACAGCTCTTCATCAGAGTTTGTGACCTTCCTTGGCTGATGTGAATGAATCTATTGTTCTGAAGATGATATATATTGATGTAATAGATCCTTAGGATGGTAGTGATCAAGTTATCAAGAAGTTATTCACATAGAAGTATTTGATAGTTTAGATTTCTTTGAGGAGCTTCAAAGCTTTATCTTGCTCATGTATGTAATCAGGCCTGTGAGCCCCAATTGTAAGCCCACATTTTGCCAGTCAATCTATGTTTGAATTCTACTATATAATGAATGACTAAATCTACGTTTGTTCCATTTCTTTGAGTTGTTTCCATTGTGTTTACTCTTGTTGCATGATCTAAACAATTCATTCTATGAACCCTCCTACTATGACTACACCAAGTGGTATCAGAGTGAAAGTTTGAATCTTTAGGAGTGAATTAAGCGAAGTTGGTGAGGGAATTCCATAAGATCTTGCTATGACAGATCACCGAATTAAGGTAAGTTACTTGTGTCACAACTAATAGCTGATTGAGAGGCAGTTGTCACCTTGTAGTCAGGTGATCACCGAACTTGAGGCAGTTTGCACTTGATCCTAGGAAGAATGCCATCGAGGAGAGTTGCTATTGTTGGAACAATGACTGGTAGAATGGAGATGATGAAAACAATGTGAATTCAGTTAGATGTTCTTGAAGAAGATAGGTGAAGAGGATTGACACTGAGACCTAATGTTGAAAGCGATGATGAAGAGGGATTTCAATCTTTTGAGCAAACTAGCAAAACCCTAGGAGGTGATGAAGAAGAAGAATCAGATCAAGTAAAGATGTTGCGAGCTTTTTCAAAGATTGGAAGGAAACCTAGAGTTGATGTGCCTAACTATATTGGTAATTTGAACCCTAAAGAATTTATTGACTAGATAAATGACATGGAAGAATACTTTAAATATGAGGAAATTGAAGATCTGGAGAAGGTGAAACTTGCAAAAGACAAAGCTGAAAGGACATGCTGCTATATGGTGGAAAGAAGTTTCATTGGAAACAAACAAAAGAGGAAAAGAAAATATTACAAAATGGGATAGGATGGTGACAAAGTTGAAGAATCAATTTATACCTACTAACTATGAGTTGAAACTATTGAAAAGATTGCAAAACCTGAGACAAAAGGAGAAATCTGTGAAGGAGTACACTGAAGAATTCCATAAAATGATCATAAGGATAGGACATAGTGAAGAAAACAAGGAGAAAGTGGCCAGATACATCAATGGACTGAGATTGAATATTCAAGAGGAACTAAGCTTGGTAAGGATGACATCTTTGGAAGAAGCATATCAGTTTTCCCTGAAGGTTAACGAAAAGATGAATAAGAGGCATGATCAAAAGAAGAGAGGTAGAGGAGGTAAATTTTAGAGAGGTAGAACATTTTCCATATGAGATAAATCACATCCGGAGTAGAACAAGTTTGACAGCCCATTTAAGGAAGATGATAGAGATAACAATGCTTATAGGAGAGATGACAAATATTTTTACCGGAGAGGAAATCCTAGTGCATATTGAATGAAGGATACAAAAGAGAAGGAAGATGATTTGATAAGAGGACATTCAGAGGTACTTGTTTCAAGTGTGGAGGTGAAGGACATAGAGCATTTAGGTGTAATCAAGGTAGTACAAGAGGATAGAAAATAGTGGAAGAGAAGCCTATGTTGAAGAAGAACCTGTTGGATCACCCAGTTTAGTTGGCAAACCTAAGAAAGGAGAATCACTTGTGATGAGGTGAGCACTATTTCAAGTTGAAACAAATGAGGAACCACCACAAAGGAAAAGACTATTCAGAACAAGATGCAAATTAGGAGGTAAGTGTTGTAAAGTTGTAATTGATTGTGGTAGTTCAGATAACCTAGTTTCAGAGGAGATGGTGACTAAGCTAAAGTTGGAAAGATTGAAACACCCTAAACCCTATTAGATAGAATGGATTTAGGATGATCATAAGGTACTGATGAGTGAACAATGTTTGGTAAAATTTCATATTGGATCTTATCATGATGAAGTCTTGTGTGATATTATGCATATGGATGTTTGTCATATCTTGTTGGGTAGACCTTGGAAGTAAGACAAAAAAGCTATACATGATGGGAGAAAGAATAAATATACTATAACAACAAATGGAAAGATAATTACTTTGATTCCTTTGATGGATGATCCTAAGAGTGAAGTATGTAGAAATGCTAGAATCTTATTGGTAGATGGAAGAAAATTTCTGGATGGTTTGAGACATGAGAATATGTGTTATGCCTTGATTCCTAAGAAGCCTGAAACACTCAAGAAGCATACTGAAGAGACACAACTGGAGGAGATAAAGGAATTATTGATAGAGTATGAAGACATCATATCAGATAATGTACCTGAAGGATTTCCATCTATAAGGAGTATTAGTCATCACATGGATCTTATACTAGGAGCAAGTTTTCCTAACAAAGCAGCACATAGAATGACACCGTTAGAGAATGAAGAATTGAATAGACAAATACAAGAGTTGTTAAGGAAAGGTTTGATCAGAGAGATCCTGAGTCCTTGTGTAGTACCTGTAGTGCTATCATCAAAGAAGGATGGAGAATGGAGAATGTGTACTGACTCTAGAGCAATAAACAAGATCATAGTTAAGTATAGATTTCCTTTACCTAGGATGGATGATATCATGGATTGTTTGAGTGGAGGAAGATATTTCACAAAGATAGATTTGAAGAGTGGATATCATTAGATCAGAATCAAAGAAGGAGATGAGTGGAAGACTACTTTTAAGACAAATGAAGGATTATATGAGTGGTTAGTGATGCCCTTTGGATTGACAAATGCACCGAGTACTTTCATGAGATTGATGAATGAAGTTCTAAAGAAATTCTTGGGTAAGTTTGTTATTGTGTACTTGGATGATATTCTAATTTTTAGTAAAACAAAGGAGGAACATTTGTGGCATATTAGACAAGTTTTACAGAGACTGAGAAGAGAAATTGTTGATAAGCATCAAGAAGTGTAGTTTCATGAAAGAAGAGTTGGTATATTTGGGATTTGTGATTTCTATGAAAGGATTGAAGATGGACCTTGAGAAAGTGAAAGCAATTATTGAATGGCCTACACTAGAGAGCATTGGAGAGGTTAGATCATTTCATGGATTGGTTAGTTTCTACCAGAAGTTCATCAAAAAATTTAGTTTAGTTTGTAACCCTATGATAGAGACAATGAGAGGTGACAGAAAATATTTTAAGTGGACATCAGGAGCAGATAAAAGTTTTGAGTTGTTGAAGTAGAAAGTGACAGAACAACCTGTTTTGGCATTACCAGATTTCAATAAGGTATTTCAAGTTGATTGTGATGCAAGTGAAAATGCAATTGGAGCAGTGTTAAGTCAAGAAGGTAGACCAGTAGCATATTTTAGTGAGAAGTTGAATGATGAAAGGAGGAGATATTTAGTTAATGATCAAGAGTTCTATGCCATAATTCAAGCCTTGAAGAAGTGGAGACATTACTTTTTGCCTAAGGAGTTTGTGTTGTATATAGATCATCAAGCTTTGCAATATTTGAATAGTTAAGGTAAGTTGAATTAGAGACATATGAGATGAGTAGAGTTCATATAGAGTTATACTTTTGTGTTGAAGCATAGGAGTGGAAACTCAAAGAAAGTTACTGATGCATTGAGTAGAAGAAGAAACTTGTTGATGGAGATGAGAGTTGAAGTGTTGGGTTTTGATGAATTGAAGATCATGTATGAGGGAGGCACTAATTTTGTAGAACCTTAGAAAGCATGTAAGGAACTTGTTGTGATAGATAGGAGTAAATGGTTGGACTATTTCATTCAAGAAGATATGTTGTTCAAAAGAAATCAATTGTGCATACCTAAAAGTTCAATGAGAGATAATTTGATCAAGGAGAAGCATAGTGGTGGATTGGCAAGACATTTTGGCATTGATAAGATAGTGGCTTTGGTGAGTGAAAACTACTTTTGGCCTCAGATACATAAGGATGTTCAGACATTTGTGCAAAGTTGTAGAGTTTGTCAAGTTGCAAAAGGGAGTAGTCAGAATACTAGATTGTATAAACCTTTGACAGTATCAGAGAGACCTTGTGAAGACATAAGCATGGATTTTATAATGGGATTGCCTAAGACACAAAGATGACATGATTCAATATTGGTAGTTGTTGACAAATTTTCAAAGATGGCTCATTTCATACCTTGTAATAAGACAATTGATGTAGTTCATGTAGCTAACCTATTTTTCAAGGAGATTGTGAGATTACATGGAATACCTAGGAGTATAGTTTTAGATAGAGACACCATATTTCTTGGATACTTTTGGCAGACACTTTGGATGAAGATGAAGATAGAATTGTGTTGGAAAGAGACACTGCTACACATGACAGGTTTTTTCATTGATGGCAACTAAGTCTATCTTACACATCCGCATTACATAATTTGTTCATAGCAGAAGTCAAAGTGAAGATTTGTCTAAGTCTGGGTAGTCAGAAACAGAGCATGTGGTAGGGTCTAGTATCTTGATCTAGATCTCTCCAGTGGTAAATCACAGTGTGCTGTGGATCTGAGGGAGTGATAAGGATTGTTGGAACTATCTAAATCTAAAAATTTAGCCTTAAGTGATGAAGGATTCAAAAGTTATAAGCATCTGAGTATCGAGTTCTAGTTAGTCAGTATAGTTAGAAGAACAACATGTTGACTTAACATTTGATCTTGGTCTAGATGAAGAAAAGTTGTTGGCTAAGCAATTTTTGATAATTAGTTGTATTGGCCAACATGATTGATGATTTGAGAACACAAGTTTTTGGTCTACGTTGTTGGTTGTGCATGGGTTCAGTCGACAGAGCAGAGTTCTTAATAAATGTTCTAAGTTTTCTTGAAGCTGACTATAGTTGATTGAATTTTTTGATGTGGATATATATAAATGATGGATTTGAGTGTTTTGACGAGTGATTGTGATGTGACAATGGAGTAAATCCAAAAAAGAAAGGTAGAAAGAAGTGTGAAGGTGAAGATCTAAGCTCAAATTATGGTAGAGTAGTGAAGCAGGGTAAAAAGAGATGAAGTGTATTAAGTTAGTATATTGTGCATAACTAAAACTAAATTTCTACATTGGTAGATGTCATTTCTTAGTTCAAACACTTTAGTGAACTTCTGTAACTAATTCTGTAGGCAATGAGCCTCTTCGAATAGTGAGCTATGGGCAGTGCACCCTAAAGGCATGTGCCTTCTCTATTTGTAATACTTTTAATAGAGTATAATTTCTTGTGGGTTAACCCCCACCATGGTTTTTCCCTTAACCAGGTTTCCACATAAAAATCTCGGTGTTATGTGTGTTGATTATGTTTCTACTCATGTGTTGTTGATTTATGTTTTCATGGTTATATCATCAATTTGATAATAAGTGGTAAAGAAAATTAATAGCAACAAATGTTAAAGTTTCAAGATAACTGATTCACCCCCCCTCTTAGTTGTCTGCCCTAATTTCAACAATTGGTATCAGAGCCTGGTTCCTTAGAAGAAGTTTAATAGCTTGAGGTAGATTTGGGAAGGTGTTCTTAATGGGTTCTTTCAAGCATTCTGATGGCATCAATCAGTGACTATAAGTAGCCTTAAATGATCTTGACCTATCCAGAGCTAAAATTAGAGATCTACAAGAGAACCTTAAAGATGCTAAAGATTTCATTGAGACCTTAAAAGAAAAATTGAGCAAATCTAATGAAAGGAGGAAGGGGCTACTTCTTCAACTAACAAATCAGAATGAAGACAATGACATGGATGAGGCCCTAAAAAAGAAGACAAAGGAATGTGATAAGTTAGCTAAAGAAGCTATCCTAAAACATGAGATGGAATCTGGGGTGATGAGGCTAACCAAGGAAATTGAAGAAAGGAAGAAGACTAAAGAAAAACTGAATCAATCTCTGAAAGAAAGAATAGAAGAATGTTGCAGATTGGATAGAATAGCTAGCCATCTAGAGTTTGATCTACATGAAAGTAGAGACAATGAGGAAGAACTTGAAAGGCAAATTGTCATTCTCAAATATGACCTAGAAATTGCGAATGAATATAAAGAGAAATGCAAGATAAGCTTAGCTAAACTTGAAGTGTTGCTTGAGAGTTAGAAGAAGGTTGATGATAAGCATGGTCTTGGGTATGAGAAAAGTGAAAGGTTTGGATCCAGAAAAAGAAATTCTCAATAAAGGAATAGGAGAAATAGACCAAGAAGACCTCTGGTAAGACAACCTAATGCTCAAAGGTTACCATCTTTCAATGGAAATTGTTTCAATTGCAATAAATTTGGTCATAGAGCCACTTAGTATAGAAGAAAAATAAATCAAAATGGTCCATCCTTCTCTGATCAATGCTTCAAGTGTAAGAGGTATGGTCATAGATCCAATGAATGCAGAAGTATGATAATGAATAACTCTAATAATAGAAGAAATGATAATTCTTTCAATGGCAAATGATTCGCATGCAATAGATTTGGACATATGGCTAATTAGTGCAGATCAAGAGGAAATCAATCAAATGGGCAAAGAAATGTTGTGTGCTTCAATTGTAATCGATCTATTCATATTGCAAGATTCTATAGGAAGCAAGAATAATGAAAGAAGAGGTCCAGTAAACAGAAAACTAGATGAGCATATACAAGACAAAGTCAAGGGCAAAGTTGATGTAAATGAGATCTAGAATGAAATTAACAAGACATGGGTGAAGAAATATGTAAGAAATAATGGTGATGGGTCCGCACTAGAATCCGGTGCTGAGAATTCCTCAAGGAACTAAAATAGGAGCTCTGGCTCAGGGGGAGCTACATTGAAAATCAAATTCCCCCAGCTGATAAGTGGGTGCCTGAATCTGGCATGAGGAATGAAGATAGAGAAGCCTATTGAAGATCTATCAAAGCAAATTCTAGAAGAAAAGAAGCAAATGTGATTGATTGTAGGGCAATTGAAGATTGACTGCGTGTAGAAATAGTGTGACCGGATGTATTAGAGTAGAGCATTTATTGCAATGGAAAATTAGGTTTTGTGGAGCATAAAAGGTCATCCTTTCATAATTTGGATCACTTTGCATTTGAAGAGAGCAAGTAGAAGAGAACCTAAGCTAAGATTTCAAGAATTTGAAGTGTGACTAGTGAATTCATTAGCTAACCCTAATAACATGGAAGAAAAAGGTATTTTTCTATGAAGCTTTGAACTTGTGATCTTTTGCAATGGATACACCATTGGTTGTTGATATTACTGAAAGGCCCTGACCAAAATTCAAGAAGCATCCACATAAATTAGTAGAAGTCAACTCATTAGGTGCATTTTCAAATGTTTCGTATGGTGTATTACATGTTGAAGAAATTAGGGCCTATATTCATGTGAGCATAGATGAATTTGGGGACTCAAGGTTTGTAGATCTATTCAAGAATCATCTAAGTGATGAAATTCACAGTCTTAAACCTAAGTATACGGCACTGCACGATAAACATTTCATTCAGATTATAGGGTTTCCATCCTTTGATGTAGATGAATGGGTCTGGTATGTTTTAAGCCATATGCATGATGAGTTTATGTGGCTAATGAAACCTTTCAAGATCACCAACAATGCCATCAAGGCCATAATAGGGTTAAACTCATTTGGTGGACTACCTATGTTGAAATTAGTAAAGAATCAAACTGTAACTGATGCTACCAGTTCAAGGTTTGACAAAAGGGCAATGACTATAAATGACAACACTGATCTAGGTGCCAAATTTGCTTCAATGGTGATTGGATATAAGATTTATCATTCTAGCGGGGAAAATTCTATATCTGGTATAGCTATCTATGCAGCTTATCAGATGTTGAGAGAGAATGCTGATTATGACTTGTGTGAGTTGCTATAGATGTAGCTAATGGAAAATTTTAATAAGGTTAAGAAGGATAAAGAGAATAACTTCAAATATGGTACACTAGTCTTGTGTTTGTTCTTTTATTTCATGAATGAGTTACCCAACAAGAAAAGCATGTGTTGGACCAATGATAAACCTATTGTAATATAGAAAAGGGAGCACTTGAACAATATTGGAGACTCCAATGCCCAAAGGACTGCTCTTTGGGGATTTTTTAAGAATTTTTAGACCATGATGCATTCAAGGGAGAGAATTCCTACATCTGTGGTTGAAAAATTCAACGATATAGTCTATTTTATGATGGATATAGATCAATTTCTAATGGAATCTTTTGAACCAATAATAGTATGGATCATGCCCATGGGGTATGAGGTTGATGAGCAAGTATTGGATATGTATGCTCAACACCTTTTGAGCAAACCAAAGGACACAACAGTTGAAAGATTTGGGACATATAAGGAGCTAAGTGTGAAACTGCATGTTGAGCTCAGAAAACTTGAAATCAAGAGGAAAGTTCAAAAACAAGTAGAAATGTATGCTAAAAGCATTGGGATAACTAAAGAAGCTGTGAAGTAGAACAAAGAAAGAATAGAAAAAGCTGAGAAGGAGAAGCAAGATAAGAAACAAGGAAGTGCTTTGGTAGAATCCTCCCCCATATCAAGGACTACTAGGAGCTCTGTTGCTGCCCTTGTTCTCCCAAAACCTGCCAAACCTGAGAAATCAGAAGGTAAATCATCTAGAAAAGAAGGTAAAAGGGTGAAAACTATGACCTCCTGAACATATAAAAGCATGAAAAATGATGAAGAAGAAACCAATTCTGATGTTGAGGTCAAAAAGTTGAAGGCCTTAGGTACAAAAGCAGCCAAGGTATCTAAGGAGAAGCCCTCCAAAAGAAAAAGGGTAAGCAAGAGGCAAAAGACTAAAATATATGTTGAAAAGCCTACTCTTTCTATGGATGACATCATCAAATCAGTCACTGTAGATGGGAACTTAAGGCCAATGACTAAATTTTATGATGATTATAGTGATGATGATAAGAGGGATCTAGAGGAAGCAACAGTCAAATATCTAAATATCTATAATAAGGCTTTAATTGAAATAACCTATGAAATTCCAAAAAAGTCTTGCAGATATTCTAGAGTTAAGAAAAGAAAATGCAAAAAGTAAATACACTAAGCTTAAGGAGCATATACTAATAAAATTGTGCCCCCAAATTACTCTAGAACAAATGAACATGATATTCAAACAAGTGAAAGATGACTTCAGGAGTAAGAAAAGAATGAATAAACTCATGCTTGGTGAAAATGATGAGATAGTCAAAGATACTCAAGAGATTCTTCTGAGTGCATTGAAAAGGCATGATCTTCCCATTGTTGAAGAAGAGAGTGATAATGGGATTGATTCCTCAATTTTGGATGTTGAAGAATTGAAGATCAATGAGAAGCAAATTGAGATAGATGACTCCTTTGTTCCAAAAGAGGAAGTAATAAACAAAGAAGATGAAAAGATGATAGATAAAACTGATGATGCAGGAGGTATTCAAACTCCTCCGGATCAATCTAGCAAAGAAGATACAGAGATGAATGTTGAAATAGATGCTCAAATTGAAGATGATTCATTGAATAATAAAGAGCATGAAATAGAAGAAGCTAATGACCAAGAAGCAGAAAAGGCCAAAGACAAAAATGGAAAAGAAGATGAGATTGCAAAGGTTGATGAAAATCCCAAGCCAGATAGTTCAATTGGTAGTACCAATAAGGATAAAATAGATACATCAACATCTTGGGCAAGAGACACTACAAAATCAATGAAAGAAATTTTAGAAAATGATAAACTAGTTGCTGAAGAGTTGAAAGGTCCAATCAATTTGGACAGTCTTTCACCAATTCAGAAGATAAAGTGGGCCTCTCTTGCACAAGCTAAGGCTAGAGAAGATATTTTGAAGTCTCAAATAGAAGACAGTGAGCTACTTGGTCTAGCATCAAGGATTTTGGAGAAAATCATGCCAACATACTAGAATGACTCATCAGCATCCCCCTCTAATTAGTTAAAGAACTTGATAAACTCTGTAAGTACTCATTTTGAATCTCTTGAAAAGTCTATAGAGGTCAAGGTTCAAAATGAATTCAATGGTAAAATATTTAATGCTCTAAAAGGGATGATTGGAGTAGATAGAATTGTGTTGGATACCAATGTAAAGAGTATTCAAAATGCTCTTATAGAAGGAGAAAATGTATGTAATTTTTTCTTATCTTGTCCTAAAGTGAAAGAGGATATTGAAGATAAAATAAAGGATTCTAAACAAAAACTATTAAGTGTATCCAAATCTTCTGATCCTTTGACAACATCAGTGGCAAGTAAGGAGTGTTAGGCAATTAGCTTGATTGAAGAAATAAAGAAATTGACAAAAGAAAAGAAGAGCATTGAGGCAAGGATGAGTGAGCTCCAGGGACTAATTTTCCCCAAAATGGAAGTAATGTTCAATGCTTTGACTGAAGCCCAAGCTACTGCTCAAACAAGTGATCCTACTAATCTATGGAAGGTAGAGTCACAAGCATTTCTATTCAGTGGCCACATCTCAATTTTGAATAGTATCAAGAAGAGCTGGGATAGTGAGCTGGCACTATTGAAAAACATTTTTGGTGATATACTTAACCTTATGTAAATAGGACTTAAGGATTGTTTGTACATATGCAACTTGGTATTTAGAATTTTTATGTAAATTCTAGTTTGCAGATCCCACCCTTTTCCATTGATGTCAAAGGGCGAGTGAAGAGCAGTGAAAAATGAGGAATCTAGCAAAGGGGGAGCACTAGAGAATAGTGAAAAGCATAAGTGTACAAAGTAAGGGGGAGTTGTTCCGACACTTAGTCATTTTTCACTAACTGTTGCCATCAATGCCAAAAGGGAAGATTGTTGGCAAGAGACACTACTATGCATGATAAGTGTTGTCATTGATGGAAACTAAGTCTATCTTACACATCCACATTACATAATTTGTTCATACTGGAAGTCAAAGTGAAGATTTGTCTAAGTTTTGGTAGTCAGAAATAGAGTATGTGACAGGGTCAAGTATCTTGGTCCAGATCTATCCAATGGTAATTCATAGTGTGTTGCAGATCTAAAGGAGTGATAAAGATTGTCAGAACTATCTAAATCTAGAAATTTAGCCTTAGGTGATGAAGGATTCAAAAGTTATAAGCATCTGAGAATCGGGTTCTAGTTAATCAGTACAGTTAGAAGAAGAACATGCTAACCTAGCATTTGATCTTGGTCCGGATGATGAAAATTTGTTGGTTAAGAAATTTTCGATAATCAATGGTATTGGACGACATGATTGATGATTTGAGAACATAATTTTTTGGTCCACTTTGTTGTTTGTGCATGGATTCAGCCAACAGAGCTGAGTTCTTAATAATTGTTCTAAGTTTTCTCAAAGCTGACTACAATTGATTGAATTTCTTGATGCAGATATATATAGCCGATGGATTCAAGTGTTTTGATGAGAGATTGTGATGTGACAATGGAGTAAGTTAAAAAAAAAAGGCATAAAGAAGTGTGAAGATCAAGATCTAAGCTCAGATTATGGCAGAGTAGTGAAGCAGGGCATAAAGAGATGAAGTATATTGTGCATAATCAAAATTGAATTTCTGCATTGGTAGATGTCATTTCTCAATTCAAACACTTCAGTGAACTTTTGTAACTAATTTTGTAGGCAATGAGCCTCTTGGATTAGTAAGCTCTAGGCAGTGTGCCCTGAAGGCATGTGCCTTCCACACTTGTAATACTTTTAACAGAGTATAATTTCTTGTGGATTAACCCCCACCGTGGTTTTTCCCTTAACTGGGTTTCCACGTAAAAATCCTGCTGTTATGTGTGTTGATTATGTTTTTACTCATGTGTTGTTGATTTATGTTTTCATGGTTATATCATCAATCTGATAATAAGTGGTAAAGAAGATTAATTGTAGCAATTGTTAAAGTTTTGAGACAACTAATTCACCCCCCCTCTCAGTTGTCTGCCCTAATTTCAACAACTTAAAGTTTAGTTCAACTTTTCATCCACAAACTAATGGATAGACGGAGGTAGTGAATAGGAGTTTGGGAAACTTGTTGAGATGTTTGGTTGGAGAGAAGACAGAATGTTGGGATTTGATTCTTTCACAAGAAGATTTTGCATACAATAATTTAGTAAAAAAGAATAGTGGAAGAACACCTTTTGAGATTGTTACTGGAGTGAACCCTAGAGGAGTGGCATTAATAAGAGATATCAGCATGGAAGAAAAGAGGAGTGTAGAAGCAGAAGAATTTGCAGATCACATGAAGACATTGTATAATCAGGTGAAGAAGCATTTGGAGGAGATGAACAGTAAGTATAAGGAAAAGGTAGATGAGAAGAGAGGACATAAGGAATTTGAAGTTGGAGATGAAGTGATGGTGTACTTGCAGAAAGAAAGATTTCCAGTTGGGACATATAACAAGTTGGAGATGAAGAAGTTTGGACCTTGTAAGATACATAGAAAATTTGATTTAGGAAATGCATATGAAGTAGAGTTACCGGAGACCTTGGGTATATCATCTATTTTCAACATTGTAGACTTATATCAGTATCATGAAGAAGACTTTAGTGGCAGCATGGAAGAAGATTTAAAGAAGCAATTACCACACAAAGCACCAGAGCATATTAAAGATATTTTGGACAACAAAGTTGGATGCATCACTAGAGGAAGATAATACAAAGAATATCTTGTGAAGTGGAAAGACAAATCGGAAGAAGATTCATCATGGATTTGTCAAGCTGAGGTGGACAGTCTTGGTTCTCCCCTAGCCCCAACAAATTGAGGGACTCACTTTTTCAATAACCACAAATGTCTGATGTAGGAGCATCCTTGGTTCAAGAGCAATCTTGCATCAACCAAAAACATTTGTATTTCAGTTTGTTTCTTTACATTTTCTAGTTTAGTTCAGGCAGTTTAGTCAGAAGTAGTTTCTATATTTTGGTCCATATTTTATTACAGTTGCATTTCAGTCCTTGTGGAGTTGGACTTACCATCTACATTCATTCATCTACATCATATCTAGAATTTAGAGATCTGCACATCATTACTGGAAAGATATCACTATCAAAAGATCAACTATTTTTCAGAATAGAGCATCCTAATAGTCTTAGACAATCAGTTGAAGCAGAAGACTTGCAGAGCATTCCTTGACTTGCAGAGATTAATGACACATCATTCAATGATATTTGGTTTATGGCCAACCTTCCCCAAAGATTGGTACATTGTTCTACTCATTTGAGGAAGTGTTCTATGCATTTAGGTCCGACCTATCTATGTACACACGTTACAACTCTTCATTGGAGTTTGTGACCTTGCTTGGCCGATGTGGAGAAATGTATTGTTCTAGAGGTGATATATATTGATGTAATAGATCCTTAGGAAGGCACTAATCAAGTTATCAAGAAGTGATTCAAATAGAAGTATCTGATAGTTTAGATTTCTGTGAGGAGCTTCAAAGCTTTATCTTGTACATGTATGTAATCAAACCTGTCAGCCCCAATTGTAAGCCCTCATGTTGCCAGCCAATCTGTGTTTGAATTCTACTATATATTGAATGACTAAATCTATATTTGTTCTATTGTTCTTACTCTTAATACATAGTGTGGAAAGTTCATCCTGTGAACCCTCCTACTGTGACTGCACCACAACTTCTTGCACACACACTGAATTTGTTTAAAGTGAATTTTTGTATACTGATCTTCAACCCCCTCTTAGTATACATGTGTGTCTAAAAATTGGAATCAGAACTAAGTTACTCTAAGGGAAGATTAATCACTTGAGGAAGGTCTAGGATGGCACAAGGAGGATCTAGCAAGATACGTAGGTTTGATGGACCAAATTATGCTTTTTGGAAGATAAAGATGGAAGCCTACATCAATTCTCTAGGGTGTCAAGATTGGGATTTTGTCAAGAAAGGTTACACTATTGTTTCTATTATTCCTACAAATGTATATGAAGTCAAGAAGTATGAGAAAAATACCAAAGTAAAGTTTTTTATTGTGAGTGGATTATCTAATTGAGAACTTTCAAACATGATGAGTTGTAGTTCTATTCAAGAGGTTTGGGAGAAACTTGAAACCATTTATGAAGGAGATAAGAAAGTAAAGAAAGCTAAGATGCAAATTATCAAAAGTAGATTTGAATCCCTAAAGATGATAGAGGATGAAAACATTGTTGGATATATGCTCTGAGTGAATGAAGTGGTCAATGGTATAAAAGGTCTTGGTGGTGAAATAAAAGAGGATGAAATTGTGAATAAGGTTCTGAGATCTCTTCCCAAATCTTATAGTCATAAGGTAAAAACTATTTAGGAGACTGTAGACTTGGATAAATACTCTTTAGACGAAATGTTTGGGACTCTTACTACTTTTAAAATGAGAGAATTTGATAGTGATGTTCCAAAGAAAGAAGTTGCCTTCAAAGCCAATAAAAAGATAAAGGATGAATCTTCTAATGAAGATCAAAGTCCTAATGATGCTAAAACAAATTTTGAAAGAATATTGAAGAAAGGATGTAGAAAATATAAATGTAAGTTACCCTTCAAATGTTTTAATTGTGGAAAATTAGGTCACTTTGCTTCTAAATGTCCTCTAAAAGAAGCTAGGAAAAGTAACATAAATAATAAATTCAAAAGGATTTTGTTTTCCTTAGAAGATACTTGTTCTTTAGAAGATGGGGATCATGGTTCAAATGGTGAAGCACTTTTCCTGGCCATGAGTGTTGGTGACAAAAAGAATGAGGTTGGAAAATGTTGAAAAATTGGTACCTTGCAAATAGTTCAAAACAATGAAAAATCAATGGTTGTAGGAACTGCCTTCCATGCAAAAGAAGAAACCAAAGATTACATTATTGATAGTAGTTGTTCAAATCATATGACTAGTAACAAAGAAAATTTTATCAACCTTAAGAAGTGGGATGGTGGAGCTATTAAGTTTGGAGGTGATGAGTTAGCTCAAAATTGTGGAAAAGGTGTCATAACTATTGATGGAAAGAATAGGACTAAGGATGTTCTCTATGTCAAAGGATTACAACACAATCTTCTTAGTGTTGGTCAGATGTTAAGGAAAGGTCACAATCTTACATTTCATGCTAATGGTTGTGAAATCAGGAAGGTAGGATCTCGAAAGCTTGTTGCAGAAGGTATCAAGACATGTGGTGATATTTATCACTTGAAAGAAGCAAATGGAAGAACATGTCTATTGACTTAATCCAGTGAGTGTTGGTTGTGGCACAAAAATGGAACACAAAAAAATTGATGACATGGTAAGAATCATCTCTACTCATGCAGTGAGGGATATGCTTAAGATAATCAAGCCTGCAAATAGTGTATGTAAGGAATGTCAAATGGGAAAGCAGACAAAGACAAGTTTTAAAAGCAAGGAGTATTCTTCTTCCAAGCCATTCGAACTAATTCACACAGACCTATGTGGACCTACAAGAGTAGAAAGTAAACAAGGTGAAAGGTATTTTATGTTTCTCATTAATGATTATTCTACAATGATTTGTGTTACTTTCTCAAGAGAAAAATCTGTTGCCCTTGATAAGTTTAAAGTTTTTAAAGCTTTGGTTGAAAATGAAATGGATAATAACATCAAATGTTTAAGGTTAGATAGAGGCAGTCTGTTTACTTCAAATGAAGTTGAAATTTTTTGTAAAGATCATGGTATTAGGAGGCACTTGTCTACTCCTAAGACCCCTCAACAAAATGGGGTAGTGGAAAGGAAAAATAGGACTATGCAAGAAATGTCTAGGGCAATGTTGAAAGATGTAGATCTGCCTAATGTATACTGGAAGGAAGTAATTCACACTGCTATCTATCTAACTAACAAAGTATAGTTAAGGGTCAATAGCACTAATACCCCTTATGAGTTGTGGCATGGAAGATGTCCCTCTGTCAGATACTTTAGGATCTTTTCCAGTAAATGCTATATCAAAAAAGATGAAGAAGACCTAGGAAAGTCTGATTCAAGATGTGATGAAGGAATCTTTCTTGGTTACTCAACCAAAAGCAAGGCCTATAGATGCTACGAAAAAAGGTTGGGAAAGATGATTGAAAGCACAAATGTCAAAGTAGATGAAGACTTGTGTCAATTCTCACAAGATTTAGAAGACACCGTATCTAATATCTTCCCTTGCATTGAAGATGGAGAAGTAGAAGCAGTGAGAGAAGAAAAGGAATAGGAACCTGAACAAATGCCTAAGACCCCTACAAAGTATGTTAGGAAGAATCATTCAGTAGAGTAGATAATTGGAGACAAAAATTAAGTTGTGTAGTAAAAAACTAAGATTGAAGTGTAGAGGAGTCTACCTACTTCTGTAAGTTGGCCAAAATCACCCTTAACCTATTGATAAACCTCTTTTAATCACCTTAATGACACCCCTAGCCTAGGTGATTGAGTAATATTTTAGGGTTTTGGGTTTTGGTTATGTTGGGTACGAACAAACTCAATGGTGAAATCTTCTTTATCATGAAGATGATATCCTTGCTAGATATCCAAGAAGAAATCTTCAATTTATTCTTCATTATGTTGAATCTTCACCCTGTCACATTTGATCAACTCTGGGAGCTCATAAAACAAATTAATACAACTACTCTCTATGGCTTTTGTGATAATTTCATTTTTAACTTCTTCCTATAAATGAGATATGAAGCTTTCATCATTCTTTTACAAGTACTTTTTAGCTTCAAGAGTAATCAAGGAGTCATCATCATCAAAACATTCCTTATATTCTTCTTCAATTGATTCTATCTCTATCTAATATTGAATGAGATGCTCATAACCAACTAAAAATATTAGATAAACAATGGCAACCTCTTTCATCCCATGCTAATCCTTAAAAATTTGGAGTTTGATGAGATTCTCCTTTGACATCAAAATGACAAAAGACCATGATGTGATACCTCCATAGGTTGAAAATTTGACTTAACAACCATAGGATCCTGAAAAGCATGATTTTGTAAATGGTTTGGCATCCTTTGTGAATGATAAAAATGAGGAAGGACTTTTCCTAAAAGCTAATTGTTTTCAAATGGATATTCATGAAATCTTTGAGGTTCCATATTTGGATCAACTTGATATATGTTTTGATGTTTTATCTCAATTAGCTCATGGGAGGAGGATTCTAAAAGTCTTTTCATTCAATCATCTCCTTATGATGTATAGAACTGGAAAGGAGTGGGTGGAGTAGCACAAACTTGTATTTGGATGTATGTGACAGCTTGAGAAGAGATATTTGCAAGAGGAATCAATGGTTTCAAAGGACAAGCAGACAATTTTTTAGCATCAAGAAGGTATATTTCAACTCTAATATCTAGATCTATACCTTGTCAAATCTTGTATTGAAAGCATGCATGCACTCTATAGGGAATCTCTTGATTGTGATCCGATTTGGAACAAGAGAGTTAATATATGTCCTCTCATAGAATTGATCAAAGAGGAGCTCCCCAAGTTGATCCCACCTTGTGATTCACCTAGGATGCAAGGTTCTATACCATTCTTGTGCTTTTCCTCTAAAAGGGAATGCAAGTAATTGAAGAGCCACATTTTCATCTCAAATATGGTGAATACTACACAAGTTTTTAACACTTTGAGTATAATCTATAGGGCAAATAGAGCCATCTCCATAAAAATGATGTACTGCCTTTAACACTACTTCCAGAACTTGAACTCACTATTATAGAGGACCACTTGAATCCTATGCCACAAATAAAAAGTTTCTTCATAGAATATTGAGATGCCCAAGGATATTGTGAGCTGCCATGATCTACAGTACTAAGGATCTGAGATGAAATCACCAATGGAGTCACTAGATGAAAGATTCATGCTCCTACAAGTATATTGTTTTTGATTTTCCACCAAAATCATAAAATGTAGAAAAAAGTTCAGTGAAACATACACCAAAGTCTTTGATTCAAGTCCCACTAGGCATGCCAAAAACTATTGATGTTCAAATTTACACCTGATATACTACACCCACATGCAAACCTATGCCAACATGGGGAACCTCATAAACATGGGATATAGCTTGTGATATGACCTTTAGGATTTTAGATTATGTTTCAATTCAAGGATATGAAACACACCATTGATTCCTCTTACTGTACCATCATGAAATATAATTTTAGCTTTAACATAAGTAAAAATCTTTAAATTATAATCATCACCCAAGTACACCTTACCTGCATGAAACAATTCATATTCTGAAAACTAATCTCTATTACACATCATATCAAAAGATGTACTTGAGCCAATTAATCCTACATTTTCATCTACATGCATTACCAAAGTTCCAATGAAGGAATAACCATGATCCTCCTTTTCAAATTCAGATTCAGATCCATATTTTTTTCTTTTTCTTATTTTCCTCTTTACAATCTTTCTGGAGATGACCAAGTTTGTAACAATTCTAACATATCACTTTGGAGCATTTAGGAGACTACGATCTCCCCTTGGACTTGGGTCTTGATTTTTCACATTGTTTCTTGTTCTTCTTTCCTCTTTCTTTTTCTCTTCCTTATATATTCATGACCTCTTTGGAACTAATGGAAATATTTCTCCCCATCTCTTCAGAAAGTAATAAACTAACAATATCTTCAACTTTCAAGACAATTGAAGTACTCCCAATGGCCATGAAAAGAGAATCCATGAATCAAGCAAAGAACATAACAAGATTTGACATCTCTCTTCCTCATCCAACTTCACACCCATTCAAAATAACTAAACCACCAAGGTATTGAAAGCATTCAAGTGGTTTGCAACTTGTCCACCTTCTTCTAATTATGAGGAATACAGTTTCTTATGCAAAAACAATTTATTCACTAAACATTTGGCTTGATACATTTCACCAAGTTATTTCCATGTAGTTTCTTCATAGTAGGTTGTTCATGGAAACTAATTTAAATAGAATTTACAAGACACAATATAATTAGATCCTTAGCTTTATGGTCAATAGTGTAATATAATGTAATTGCAATTGCATCTATATGTCTTTAAATTTTCTCATCAACAACACCCCACAGATCTTGATCCACTAATAGATCTTCCATTTACACCTTCCACAACTCATAATTATTACCCAGAAAATTCTCCATGTCAATCCTCCTTGATGTGCTTGCTATCTATAATTTATGTGATAAGATCATAAGGTATACTTCTGTATAAGTTCCAACTCAAACTAAACTAGCTTAAAAAGTCCAACAACCTAGCAACTGAAATAAAGGTGATCAAGCTCTGATACTACTTGTAAGGAAGTTAAAGTAGTGCAACAACTTCCTACACTAACCTTGAGAGGAGTAATATAAAAAAATTGATCTAACAAATACAACAATTATTTAAAAACACATATGAATCAGCAATACAAAATAAACACATAACACTAGATATATGTGGGGAAAACCCTTTCTTAAGAAAAACAAAATCACCCTCCAGAACCTACTCAATATATTAACAAATCCAAAAAAAAGATTAAAAAACACTTATAGAGCAATTTATTATAGAAGTACCACCAGTAAATTAACATAGAACAATTTCAGCAGGATTCCAATAACACTATGTACCTAAAACTCTCATAAATAAACTACCTCCTCAAGCACCAATTTATAGAAGATTCAATACATGAAACTATCAAATGGAAACCCAAAACTAGGAGCTAAAACCAACCTTAGATGTGGTTCATAAATTGGGTGGAAAATATAATGCCCAAGTTATGGGGAATCAAATCTACTATAGAATAGTAAATTCCTTACACCTATCATATGTCATCTTAAACTCCCTAAATATAACACTCTATTTCAACTCCACGATCTCCTTAAATCATGCCAATGCAATGCATTATAGTGTTGTTCAAGATTCCCAAAAAGTCCCTCTTACAATCTTTCATAATTGTCATAAAAATTTGTCACAAACCTATCATAAATCTCTTAAAAACAAGAAGCATTAATTATGTTAATAATAACTATCTTATGACTGTTTAAATGTACTAGACAACTGAGAGGAGGGGTGAATCAGTTGTCCTTAAAACTTTGAACACTTATGAACAACAACACATCAAACTCTTATTTACTATAATTTAGATTTAACCATGAAAGAATGAAACAAGGAGCTCAACACATTAACACATAAGACACTAGATTTTACGTGGAAAACCCTAAAAGGGAAAAACCACGGTGAGTGATAGCCCACAAAGATATATATTATAGAAATACCAAAAAACAGAGGCTCACTACCCAAATTACTCACTACAAAGAACAACTCATTGCCAAAGGGTGGCTCACTGCCAAAAGATAGTGAACTGATTTGATAGCATTTACTCCATGCCTGGGTTTAGTTCCATTGAAGTATAATATATCTCCTCTGCTCTTCTTTTTATTCCTTCACACGTATCCCCTCATTTTCACACCACACTTTCTACAATTACATTACAAGTTTTTATACAAGTCATCAACATTGGAATGTACATCAAGGTTGGCAATACATTCATCAACCATTGGAACATTCTCCAAGGCCGACATTACAATCATACATAAATATAGGTCTAGACCTAATACAAATTTAGCTAAGGAAAAGATGTAAATATGTATGTGGATCATGCCATGCCTTACCTAGGACTCAAATCCAATCTTCCACGCCATGACATGCTTCTACAATATTCAATGCATCTCTGTAATTTGTGAAATTAACAAGTCGGCCAAGACTAGTGAGAACACTAGGTCTTCTAAGAACATTCTTCAACCACGATCCATATTTCTCACTATGGACTAGTCCAAAGGTAGGAACATGATCAAAAGACATCCACGAGCACATTACAATCATTATAAACATCAACACAATACCAAAACACTTTACCCATCAGATTCTTTAAACTAGAGCACAAGAACAACACTGTCAACCACTTTCATAAGGAAAATATCACTTGCAGACCACCAGATCACAAACCATCAGATTTGGAGGCACTTATCATCATAAAAAACTTAATTACAGAACCACAGACTAAAATACTTCAATGTGGAGGAATGTGAAGCATAACACTTTCTCCCTGTTATCACCAAACATACAGGAAAAGCAATTTTCACACTGGCGAACATAACTCACTCAAATTTTCATACCGAAGGCTCAAACCTAGAATATAACCTCTTCAGATAGACTTCTAAATAAATTCCAATCTATAGGAAAAGATATTCATTCTCCAGGAAATGCAGAGTATTATTGTTCTTCTGTATGTAATACATTATTTCCACTACAACTCACTATTTTTACCAGAGGAGCTAATTTTCTCAATATCCTCAACATCTACAAGAAAGTAACAAAATGAAAGCACACTTAACACCAATAATAGCATAGATATCCTAACATCAATGACAACACCGATTAGGAACATACTTGCAACAATCTCCCCCGTTGTCATTGATGGCAACATATGATGTGAAAAACTGAAAGGACCATCAAGACAAGATTCTCCACCTTTTTCTTTACACATCTGCATTCTTTATCCCTTGAGTTTTTTACATGATTTCTCTCCCCCTTTGACATCAATGGCAAAGGGCACATACTTGCATTCTACTACTCTAATCCAACACATCTAGCTACTCCCACTGAGAGGTAGCTCTCAAAACATCAATCCAGATCAAGGAATCAGACATTGAACACCACTAGATTGATCCATTCTTATTCATCTTAGTTGAGGACAGGAGGGGTAACAACCCCTAACTTTTCCTTGAGATACTCAAAAGTATCCTTAGGCAGAGGCTTGGTGAAGCTATCTGCAATCTGATCTTTTGTGGGTACATATTCCAACTTAACTTCATTCTCTGTCACCTTTTCTCTTAGAAAGTGATACCTTATAGATATATGCTTTGTCCTTGAGTGCATCACTAGATTCTTTAAAATATTTATAGAACTTGTATTATCACAGAAGATTGCAACTAGATCTTTATATACAACTCTTATGTCCCTCTAAGTCTACTTCATCCATAGCACTTGAGTACAACAATATGCTGCTGCAATATATTCTACTTCTATTGTTGATAAAGAGATTGATTCTTGTTTCTTACTCAGCCATGACACCAATCTATTTCCCAAAAAGAAAGCACCTCCACTTGTACTTTTACTATCATCAATATCTATGGTCCAATCAAATCTGTATAAGCACTAAGAGTGAAATCATTATCCTTTGGATACCATAAGCCATGATCTAAAGTACCTATTAAATACCTCAGGATTCTCTTAACTGTCATCACATGTGATTCTCTTCGATCATCTTGAACTATTGCAATAAGACAAACTGCATGCATAATATCAGGTTTAGTTTGAGTTAGATAAAGTAATCCTCCAATCATAGCTCTATAATTTTTCTGATCATTCTTAGGTGATTCATCAGTTTTGCTCAACTTGTAACTAGTCACCATGGGAGTACATACCGGTTTAGAATCTTCCATCACAAACTTCTTCAACAACTCTTTCACATAATTAGACTAAGATATGAAGATTCCTTTATTTGATTGATTAATTTGCAGACCCAGAAAGAAATTCATCTCACCAAACATAGACATCTCAAACTCTTTCTACATTTCACCAGCAAAATTCATACACATACCTTCATTGCCTCTAGAGATGATATCATCAACAAAGACTTTAACAATCAATATTTGATCACCATTAATCTTGAAATAGAGATTACTGACACTAGTACCTTTATTGAACCCTAACTTCAGTAAGTACTTGTCCAACCTTGCATACCAGGCTCTAGGAGCTTGCTTGTATCCATATAATGCTTTCTTCAACCTACAAACCATATCACCTTGATTTTATAGTTGGAATCCCTCTAGTTGCTCAATTTAGACTTTCTCTTCTAACTCACCATTCAGGAATGTAGACTTCACATCCATCTGATACATCTTGAAATCTTTGTGAACTACAAATGCGAGAAACATTTTGATTGCTTCAATCTGAGCTACTAGAGCAAACTTCTCTTCAAAATCTATCCCTTCAATTTGAGAATATCCTTTGCACACAAGCCTTGATTTAAATTCCTTACAACTTCTCCATTATCATTCATCTTGTTCCTAAAACCCCATTTTCTCCCAATAACATTTTTGTTAGTAGGGGGTCAGTGCAAGAAGTTGGGTCCACTTTTTGGCCAAAAAGTGGAAGTGTTTTCCCTAATTTTTAGAATTTGTCACATTTGACCTTAAAATTTGAAGCACTTAGAGATGGAATCTTTAAAAAAAGTTACTAAATATAAAATGTAGTACTCGGAGTCTAGTTTCCAAATATGTAATCTTTTTCAATACCCAGATGATACAAATTAATTTTCAATAGGCATTTCTAAAAACCACTATTTAAAAGTCACTTTTTTTTAACCATACCATGCACGTGTATGACCAACATAATTTGACCTAAATAAAACTATGTTTCAAAATCTTTTTGGGAAAAGATGTACAGTACAGTGAAGATTGATGAGAATTTTTTTTATAATTTTTTTCCAAATAATTTTTTTTTATTAATTTTTTATTAGGCCTAATTGCTACTTTTGAAAACCCCTCGTGTACGGCCAACATAATTTGAGTAAAAAAAATCATAAAATTAATTTCTTTTTCATTGTGTAAAGAATGATGTGTAGATTGATGACATAATTTTTTTAAAAAAAATTAAAAACTAAAAGTTATTAAAAAAATACAAACACTTATCATTTCAAGTTTTTGGACTAGTTTGCTCAAAAATTAAATAATAAATAGAGGAACATGTCCATTAACAAAAAAAATTACATATTTGAAAACTAGACAATATCATATGTAATGGGTTTTCATTTCGTAAAAAAATTCAGAAAAAAGGTCCTCAGCCATATAGGTAAACTCAGTGTTTCTTCTTGTTCTGTACTTAGAAAAAAACTTGCAGGTCCAAGGCTCAAGGTTGGTCAACCATGCCTATCCCGAGCCTAAAACCCAAGCAAAGGGAAGGGAAAAGGTGGGTGGAGATTTCCAATTTCAAATAATAGGTACCCGTTATAAAACGAGTATGCTTTACATAACGGGTACCCGTTTCTATTCTACCCGTTATTTCCCATATTAGGGAAAAACGTACTATTACTGTATCCCTGCAACTTGCAAGTCTGATTAGTATGGTGTGACAGCAACAATTTCTATTTTTTTTACTTACAAGTGTTTTGTGGAATCTCTTGACAAGTCATATTCTATTTAGATTTTGAAAGGAGTCAATCATATGAACAATTCTGAAGTGAAATCAAGTGCATGAGCTATTTTCAAGAGGAATAAAGAAAGAAGGTTTTTGTTTTTACATCTACCTTTTACTTCAAAATCTATGGAACAAAGGATCTGCATCTAATTCTACTTCAAAATTTCAAATAAGGACATCAATTATGAAATTGGATTAAGTATCAATTGTTTTTTTATCAAGAGGGTTTGGTAATCATGGGATCAAATCAACATCAAAGAAAAAAACAAAGGAGGGTAATGACACCTCAAAAAATTGAAGCAAATAGAGAGAAGGAAGAAAGAAGGCAAAGAGATAGAAGAGCAAGGATTCAAGAGATGAAGAATATTGAAGCATCTAGTTCCATGAGTATTGAAGAGAAAGACATTCAAGAGAGTATAAATGATGGGATGAATGTAGATGATGCAAACGTGGAAATGGTGAATTTGGAAGAAAATGTGTCTATAGAAACAAATACATATATGTCTTCAAACCCAACTTTTAAAGATATGGAAAATGTGACTATACAAACAAATCCAGGTATGTCTTTAGATCCAGCTTTCAATGATATGGAAAATATGACTATAGAAACAAATCCAGGTGTGTCTTTGGAACCAACTTTCAATGATATAGAAAACATGACTATAGAAACAAATCGAGGTGTGTCTTCATAGCCAACTTTCAATGATATGGAAAACACGACTATAGAAACAAATCTAGGTATGTCTTCAAACCCACCTATTGATGATATGAATGAGAATGATATCCCTTTTAGGAGTGAAAATGAAAATGTTTTATTTTAGATTGAAAGAAATGTCTTAGATAATCTTCCTGGTAAGATTTCTTGGAGGCAAATGAGAACTCATGCAAATAGATTATATAAAAAAATAATTTATAAAAAAAGTCTTGGATTTCAATGTCAACTTATGATGCAATTGATGAAGATGTGGAAATTGCGAAAAGTAATGAAAAAGTTAGGCATCTTTATAAAACCTAAAATAAAAGATGAATCAATGAAACAAGTTTTATCTAGTGTTGCTAATGCTATTGATTCTATTGGTAAAAAGAGTCGATCTAAAGATAGAAATGCAGCACGAAGAGCTATAACAATTGTTTTAGTCAATAAATCATCTTCTAATAAAAAAATGATAAGTAAGACAAGTGAAATTCTAAAGATAAATCCTAAAACTTTGAGAAGAGCAGCAAAGAGAAGAGAATCTATTGAAAAAGATCCAATTAACCAATGTTGGAGTTTTAGTGGTAGACTCCCAAGGTATGACATGAAATTAAATAGTGAAATCAAATCTTTAATTGAAAAATATTGGCATGATATTACAAGGGTATCATCTAATGTTAGAGATATTTTAAAATTACGAGTGGGGTCTAAAATTCATGAGCCTCATCCAAAACATTTATTAGACATGATTCAAACTAAATTATATAAAAAATTCTTAGATGATTTAGTGTTAGAACCATTTAATATTACCATAAGCCAAATATCTTTTGAGAAATGTAAACCTTGGTATGTGAAAATTAATAAACAGCGAATCTCTTGTTGTTGTAAAACTCATGTGCAATTTTGTTATTATTATGATGTTTTTCAATAAATACGTTCTACTTTTCATACTAACAAAATTATGCAGGAATGTGGTATTAATATGCCACCTCAAACAATTAAGGAGTTTGTAGCAGGTTTGTTTTGTGAAACATCTACTTGATACTTATTTTATTCAAAAGCATGTATTTCTGGATAATGCAATAGATGTGGCAACTTTTCATTGTTAGGAGAACGTATGCATGAAAATATTTCACATGAATTTGGACAACAATTAGTGGATGTGAAAAGATTCAAGAATGTTGAATATTCTTTAAAGGATAGAAAAATTGGAAAGCGTTGTGAGTTAGTCACTAAAAAAATTTGTGTGCATGCATTCATCAAAGATTTTAAGGATAATATTGTATCCAAATATGTCAAACACTCCCAATATGCTCGGTGGTTTGATGGACAATTCCGTTCATGTAAAAACACCTTTCCAATTGGAACTATCCTATTAGTGGTTGACTTTGCAGAAAACTATACTCTTGCTCCACAAGAGGAAATTCAATCTAAGTATTATAATTCAGTGCAAGTGGCCATATTTATTCATATTGTATACAGACATGCAGATGATAGTACAAAAAATAATAGAAATTTTTTGAGGGAGTATCATTTCTATGTGAGTGATAACCGGTTACACTCTTCATAGTTTGTGCAATATTGTTTCACAAAATTTTATGAAAGTTTAAAAGAAAGAGGAATCCAAATGGCACAACATTTCATATGGTCAGATAATTGTACAGGGCAATTAAAAAATGCAAGAATGTTTTATTGGCTATGTAGGGATCACAAAAAAATCAATATGTAACATATGTGGAGTTTTTTTGAAGCTGGACATGGTAAAGGAGAACATGATGGAGCTGGAGCATGTGTGAAAAGAGCTCTTTCTAGAGAGCAACTAAAATTTGAGGATACAGCCAAATTTAGAGATGCACGTGCAATTGTGGATTGGTGTAATGAAAAATTTTCTATGGGATCAAGTCAAAACTCTACAATTCGATGATTCTTTTGGTTAGTTGCAGAAGAGAATATTCCTACTCGACTTGATTGTGACACAATAACTGGATCAACAAAATGGCATTCATTTAAGAGTTCAAATGCAAGCACATGGACTATATGGACTAGGGAGCTTGCATGTTTTTGTCAATTTTGTATTATAGGTGATTGGGGAGCATGTGAAAATATAGAATGGGTTGAAGAATGGAAACAAAGATCTTTGACACCTATAGAAACACAAGATAAAATTGAAACAACAATTGAAGATGATAATCAAATGTTTGCATCAGATGACTATGATCGTGTTTTAGACCTTGTACAAGAAGATACTTTTGTTTTCAATATTTTTTATTGTCATTTTTTTGTACATCTATATATAATTAATTATATATGTATGCATGCACAAATTTATGTGATTTAGATACATGTCACACTTTATTGAATTACATATTTTTTTTTGTAGGACATGTGTATGCTATTGTTGCACTTGAGGGCAATGAAGAGGAAACCAAGTATTGGTTGGTTGGATGTGTTGAGACAAAACAAAAGTTGTTACATCCTAGAGTAGATGATGATAACATGGAGTATTCAACAGGTTCTGTGGTTGTTGTTGGCACTTGGCTATGAAAATATCTAATAAGAAGGAATGGTTTGCCTACATTTGAAGATTATGAAACACATAAGAAGATCATACACTACTCACATTTGGTTGTGGTAACAAATATAAAACTAGTTAGATATCAAGGCAAACCTTCTAATAAATAGTTATGGACACTTTCGATGGAAGAACATGAGTCAATTATAGATGCATTACAAAACAATGAGGATACAGATGGTACAATGGAATAAATTTCTAGGTATGTAAACCATACTCTTACATCCCCTAAATCCATCCTCTTAAATGTATCCTAGATAATGTTAAATCTAGTTACATGTAATGCATCAATGTTTTGTCTTTTTGGTATATAAATTCTTTCATTCTCATTTCAGCTTCTATATTATTTCCCTTGTCTTAAATTTTGTATCGACTCATGTAAATATATAGTTAATTTACTTGTACATTTGAACATTACTTTTTGCAGGTGTGCCCTAGACAAGTAGTCAAATTTGCATGATTCATCCTCTTAGCTCCCCTTAAGCCATCCTCTTAGATCCCCTTAATCCATCAAGTTTTTTCTTATACTTTGTAAATTGACTCGTGTACATCTCTCCAAGTAATCTATCCTCTTTTGTATCCCCTTATGACATCCTCTTCTATCTCCCCTTTTAATTAATCCTCTTATATATCCCCTAAAGCAATCCTCTTATGTATCCCCTTAAGACATCCTCTTAGCTCCCCTTAGGCCATCGTCTTACATCCTCTTTTGTGTTAGTTAGTTACATATTGCTTTAATATTTTGTGTTTTTGGTACATATTATTTCATTCTCATTTACATTCATTATTTCTTGCAAGTGTATCCTACAAGTAGATTTTTCCATGATTGCCACTACAATATTTCATCATAATGCAAATGGTAGATCAATTTTGTAGTCATGTCAAACTAAGAACATCGACCTATAAGCTAATTGTATAGATATACTCATATGTTTAATAATGGACCTATTTTTTGTTTTGAGACTCTTTCTATGATCTATGCATTTAATTTTCACGGATTGAATATTATTTTATGATTGCCACAAATGATATTAGTCTAGAGGTTTAATAAGTATATAGTTTATATTTTTCCTATCATTTTTGTACCCACTTTAGCTATGTTTTGAGATGTGTTGATTTAGCATTTATTTTATATTATTTAAATGCACAAAAGTTGAAAAGTAGTGTCATGATAGTTAAAGGGAAATAGTCCTAGGATAGTTTGCATATTTGAAACATGGTTTAATATCACCTCTATGAATTCCATGGTCCTCCTCTATATCCTTCAATCATTGCCTTGAATAGTCTAATGCTATCACTAATAGATATGGGACTGTGTTATCATATTACCTAGGTGTAGTCATTGGTGTTGTAGAGTTATTTATGACTGCTAAGGTAATAATGAGGGTTATCATGCATAGGTAAGGTATTAAATAGTCATTATTTCAAACTAAATGACTACCATAAAGGTTACTCATTGTCATAGCAAATAGAAGATTATTGTCATGCATGAAGATTATTGCCATGTATCCAATCTAGACTGTCATAAATCATTGAGATGTTCTCATAAGAGAAATTCAAATCTAAAAATAAGTCATAATGAGGTTATATCATCTAAAGTCCATTGAAAAAATCCATATGACAATAATAAAACAAATTTAGGATAGTCATGAAACAAATAGGACACTCATGAAACAATAAAGTAACCATGTTAGTCAAGAGGTTTTCACAGTGATTGATGATCTTATATCATTCTAAATGGTCATTTGTTAGAGTTAGATAGACATGTATTTATGGAAACAAGTGGCCTTCATGAAATTCATAAGAGGCTACGAAACCAATTATAGGATTGTCCTAATGAAACAAGAGAGAACTGTAAAATGCATAAGTGGTCATCCAAACACCTATATGATTGTCATAACAATCCCTTTAATAGCCACTTGCCTTCATGACCAATCAAAGATGTTATTAAGAACTTGAAGATAATCCCTAATATCCACTCAATAGAACTACTAAGATAATGGCCAATCAAACCAAGACATGAATCTACATAGCAAAAGGAATCTCAAAAATCTAATAATTCCCTAGCACTAGAAACATTCTGAGTAATCATTATAAACCCGATTAATGCACCAACATTGTCAACCAATAAGGTATAAAAGAGAAGATCTCAAGAGAATGTATAAATACAAGAGGAGATCACTTGGAGAAGGCTACTAAAGCTAAACACATGAAACTAGAAGTTCTAGAAAGAGTAGAAAATGGATTGTCAAAAATAAGAAAAATGAAGGGGCCTTGATAAGGTATATACTATCTATTCAAAAATTTGAAAAAATCATCTACACATTAGATAAATTCACATGTACATATGAGAATCTATCAAAGCATAATTGAAAGTGGATTTTTGTAAGATGTATTAATT
Source organism: Cunninghamia lanceolata (assembly GCA_027924645.1). Classification (NCBI taxonomy): domain Eukaryota; kingdom Viridiplantae; phylum Streptophyta; class Pinopsida; order Cupressales; family Cupressaceae; genus Cunninghamia; species Cunninghamia lanceolata. The sequence continues at coordinate 5,421,874 of BSBN01000892.1, forward strand.
GCAAGTGCTAAGTTTCTAATCACCACAACCCTCACTTGAGAAATTATGCTACTTCTTGACTAATTTCAAATTGTGATAATTTTTTTTGTAGATTATATTGTGGATAAGATTTGAATTTCCTTCTAGTTTCTCTACAAGAATTGAATGCTACTTCTTGAATAATTTCAAATTGTGATAAATGTTTTTGTAGCTTATATTGTGTGGATAAGATTTGAATTTCCTTCTAGTTTCTTCTTTAAAATAGTTAGTTTCTCTACAAGAATTGAATACTACTTCTTGAATAATTTGAAATTGTGATAAAAAAATTTGTAGCTTATATTGTGTGGATAAGATTCAAATGAATTTCCTTCTAGTTTCTTCTTTAAAAGAGTTAGTTTCTCTACAAGAATTGAATGCTACTTCTTGAATAATTTCAAATAGTGATAAAATTTTTTTGTAGCTTATATTGTGTGGATAAGATTTGAGTTTCCTTCTAGTTTCTTCTAAAGAGTTAGTTTCTCTACAAGAATTGAATGCTTCATTTGAATCATGTTTTGAATGTTTTTTTAATGAATATTTTGTTCAAGGACACTATCAAAGTGAGTCTAACATCCTTATCATTTTATCATGATTTTGTAGGTTTATCCTAGGTAAATTACCTTGTTATAAAGTGCCCTAAATTTATCTATTAGATAATTGTAACACCAAACCTATCTATTCCACTATGTAAATTAACTTAATTTAGGTTTGTGAGGTGATGCATTAGAATTTTGAATTTTGAATATAAATATAAATGAAAACATTTAATTAATTTTGGTAGTTAATAGATTTTTCACTATTTCAAGAAGAACTATTGAACCATAATGCGGAAAATGGATTGTCAAAAATAGGAAAAATTGGAAAATGGATTGTGATAATTTTTTTTGTAGCTTATATATTTGAATCATGTTTTGAATGTTTTTTTTAAGGAAGTCTAACATCCTTATCATTTTATCATGATTTTGTAGGTTTATCCTAGGTAAATTACCTTGTTATAAAGTGCCCTAAATTTATCTATTAGATAATTGTAACACCAAACCTATCTATTCCACTATGTAAATTAACTTAATTTAGGTTTGTGAGGTGATGTATTAGAATTTTGAATTTTGAATATAAATATAAATGAAAATATTTAATTAATTTTGGCAGTTAATAGATTTTTCACTATTTCAAGAAGAACTATTGAACCATAATGCGGAAAATGGATTGTCAAAAATAGGAAAAACTGGAAAATGGATTGTGATAATTTTTTTTGTAGCTTATATATTTGAATCATGTTTTGAATGTTTTTTTAAAGAAGTCTAACATCCTTATCATTTTATCATGATTTTGTAGGTTTATCCTAGGTAAATTACCTTGTTATAAAGTGCCCTAAATTTATCTATTAGATAATTGTAACACCAAACTTATCTATTAGATAATTGTAACACCAAACCTATCTATTCCACTATGTAAATTAACTTAATTTAGGTTTGTGAGGTGATGTATTAGAATTTTGAATGTTGAATATAAATATAAATGAAAACATTTAATTAATTTGGGTAGTTAATAGAGTTTTCACTATTTCAAGAAGAACTATTGAACCATAATGCGGAAAATGGATTGTCAAAAATAGGAAAAATTGGAAAATGGATTGTGATAATTTTTTTTGTAGCTTATATATTTGAATCATGTTTTGAATGCTTTTTTAAGGAAGTCTAACATCCTTATCATTTTATCATGATTTTGTAGGTTTATCCTAGGTAATTACCTTGTTATAAAGTGCCCTAAATTTATCTATTAGATAATTGTAACACCATTTACCTATCTATTCCACTATGTAAATTAGCTTAATTTAGGTTTGTGAGGCAGTTAATAGATTGTTCACTATTTCAAGAAGAACTATTGAACCATTTAATGCATAATCACTTCTTAAAAATTAAAAAATGTAGTAGAGAGAAATCTTCTAACATGTCTCAATTAAATAATTTATAATCTAGAAGTGAACAATGAAGCATATTTAACATATTATCTAGCATACTAAAATACATTCAAGCATATATACTCAATAATATATACATGTAGATCTATCTAGATAAGTCCATGAAAAACTATAAAATATAGGTAGGACCCATGAAATGTGTACTTTAAAACATCTACTCATCATCAACATATAAATAAATACAAATCACAGTTCATGAAATACTGAAATATATCTAGAAGTACATGTAATAGCAAGTTCGACGTATATAGTCAAAGTCCTGGCACGACATATATAAAAAATAATGTGCACATCATACAGTTCAGTCTATGAAATAAAAATCTATGTCAGGGATGATCATCACTCAAGTTCAAATATGAAAGAGGACTCTTTCTTTCTCATGAAATAGATGGATCTACCTCATGCTGTACAAAAGAGAAAGAAACTTGCAATCAGATTAAAAATTTTTAAAAATGACATGAAATTAAATATTTAAATGTAGGCTTTAAAGTGTGCATTTAAATTACCGTGCAATCATGCTCATGTACTCTCACATTTTGTTGTGCAGGTGGTATAATTGTTTCATCTTCTTACCAAAAGTTTGACCTGCTAATTGCTAGAATTTCAAATAAAGCAAGTTTGAAATAAGTTAGAATTTATTTAGTATATAAAGACCTAGAAATTGCACATAGAAAATTTAGTAAAGTTTAGGACCTCAAAATGTGTAGATGGCTCATGAATTTGTCCCTGAATAGCAACCTAACCAATAGTCTCACTCCTATCATCCTGCACTTACATATATATGGGTGCATATATAAATTTATATAAACTCAGAAAAGAAACATAGTACAAATTTAGTACAATTTTTTAAAACACACACTAGGGAATACTCAGGCATAAAAATTGACGATGGAGGATCAGTGGAAGAAACACCTGAGCCATGTGGTCAGTCAGACATGGGAACTACCACATGACCTAAGCCTCGCTACAATAGTATTGTTTCACATACATGTACATATAGTTATTTATTTATTTATACACTTGTTAATTTAAAATATAATATTGATAAGTTTCAAGAAGAAAATTTAAACTAGAATTAGATACATATGGTTTTAGGGTTAAGATATATTGGTTTACCCCATAATGTGTGCCAATCTCTACAGCTGTCGATGCAAAACTCAATGTATCAAATCATGATGTGGCCTTAGAGCGACTTGAGATATGTACAAAAAATAGTTCACAATTATATATTAAGTCATTAAATTATTTATATAAATTTTGATATGTTCAAATTATGCACTTGAAATATTTAATAAAATGTGGTCAATGTACCTGTGTAGGATTATCATCTGAATATAGTAGATCCAAGTATGACTCCACTTCTATTGTAGCTGCATCTGATGTGGATGTTGAAGCAGGACCGTAACACGGTTGATTACAATTTGTACACAAATGTGCCCCTGACATGCCTGAGGCTCTATGATGAGATGCATCGACTCCTCGATGATGCTCTCCACCACTGAATTTAGCTGCCATGTGGGCAGCTTGTTCAGTGAGATTGCCTGAGAGTCTACTCAATGCTCCTAATGTTGACAAAACTACCTACTGCTAAATAGGTGTAGGAATCGTGGGCAAAACAGGAGCAACCATAGGAGCAGGAGGAACGAGTCGATTGGGGTCGACTCGTACCCTTGGTCTATGTTGTGGCATGCCACGACCAACACCCTGAAATTCTCTCATATCAAAATAATTGGGTTTTTGACCCAATTGAAACTCCACCCATAATTTTCTCAAAAAATATAGCGGTACCTCACAATTAGAATGTGGTGGGTGATCAAACACCATCCACCACCAATCCCAAAAATGTCTTGAAATCCCCTCATGCATACACCACTTAATTGATATTCTTTTTTTTGTTGCAGCTATAGGTTGATTAGTTTTTGGGTGATGAAAAAATGGGGCTAATGTTTGTTTTGTTATGTGGAGGTCATGGATGTCTTTATATGAAAGACCATCTGCATAGAATTTCCTCCTCTCCTCCTGCCAAAGCTGAAATCTATTTAGGTCTGCATCGATAGACCTAACAGAATCAATAATGGTTTGCATCAAAGATGCAAACTGAACCACATGAGGAGGCATCAAGTGAGGTTGATTATTAATCAAATTAATATTCTCCTCAATTGCATTAATATTTTCATTAATGTTTTGCCGCAATTGGGCCTCATCAAATGGAGGGGGTGGGGGGTTTTGAGGTGGAGGGGATGGCGGGTTTTGAGGTGGAGGGGGTGGGGTGTTTTGAGGTGGATCATGGGGTGGGGGGTTTTCATAAAGAATGTCATCTATTAAAAATTCATCTAGACTCTGGTCATCCATTAGATGTCTCCTGCAAATTTCCAAATATGTATTCATATAAAAAACTTACAAACAAATATCTATAAATTTAAACTTAATATAATAGATCTATAAATGATTTAGTTTAAAATATCCATGAATTTAGAAAGCAAGTAATACTTGAAAATTAAACATGCACAAGTTTATCATATAATATGATCAAATGATGATGCCTCATACCAATGTCTCCTTAAGTTAATCCAACATTTCCCTAAAATATTATATTCTCCTTCCTACTACATTCCTCTTTAACCATATTTTAGAGCGTTTCTGAACTTTAGAATTGGTATTTATAGATAAAATATGGAATAATTAGAAAAAATCTCACAAATTACCAAGAGGAAGTTATGCAAAAAATCATAAGATGAAGCTATTTCTAAATTTTTAGATCATTTTCACATAGTGGACAAGGTTGCCTTCTAGGTCCTAGTCATACACCAAGGTACTAGGAGAGGGCCATGTGACACCCAAGTCCTATCATCATTTTTCTCAAAATTATAATGGAAACATTTTGACACCTTATATAGTCCAAATTTAAAAGTGCATGATAGCCCATGCCAAGTGTATTCTTCCCATTTCTCTATTAATCCTACTTCTAGCTTCTAAGTTAAGATCAATTGTGACATATTTTATTATTTTGCATCATCTTCTACTTTTTGTCTTGATTGGTTTCTAGATAGAGAAGTTATTAGTAAACTATTCTAAACACACCCAAAAATTTATTAGTTAATGTTTATTTTGAGTCCATTTGTAGTGGTAACCATCTCCTACAAGTGCATCTAAACCCTTGTATTTATAGTTTACTTTTTCCTAATCTGGTGTCAATTTCTATTTCCATTGTCTTGTTTGTTTAACTATCATTGATTATTTCCTTTGATCATTTATCACATTATTTTTCACAATTTAAAAGTGCATGATAGCCCATGCCAAGTGTATTCTTCCCATTTCTCTATTATCCTACTTCTAGCTTAGTTAAGCTCAATTGTGACATATTTTATTATTTTGCACCATCTTCTACTTTTTATCTTGATTGGTTTCTAGATAGAAAAGTTATTAGTAAACTATTCTAAACACACCTAAAAATTTATTATTTAATGTTTATTTTGAGTCCATTTGTAGTGGTAACCATCTCCTACAAGTGCATCTAAACCCTTGTATTTATAGTTTACTTTTTCCTAATCCGGTGTCAATTTCTATTTCCATTGTCTTGTTTGTTTAACTATCATTGATTATTTCCTTTGATCATTTATCACATTAAATCTAACCCTTTGATCATTTATCACATTATTTGGACTTCTATTTTTGTATGAAAATATATAAAATAGGCCTCCCTCTCCCCATTTGAACATAGAAAAATTGTGAAGTTTCCACTTTATTGCTATTTTGGAGCCATCTTTCTTGAATAAGTGTAGGAATGTTAGTTTTTACTATATTTGTTGGTTTTAACTCCATTCTTCCTCTACTATACATTGTATCTTCCCTTTTCAAACCCACATTCCTTCTGGACTTACCTCTTTCTAAACCATTTTCTTTCCTCAATTTTTCATTTTAGATTCTCATTTCTACTTTATTTTTCATCAAGTATCTTTCATATTATTTCTTTTCTTCTCCCATATTAGTCCTCTCTATATCCATATTATTCCCCTTTACTTTTTTTCATTGAGTCTTACTTTTTCATCTCCTAAATTCCCTCTTTCTCCTTCAAACCTTGGTTTAAACCTAGCTTTAGTTTTTCATACCAGTGTCTCCTTAAATTAATCTAACATTTCCCTAAAATATTATATTCTCCTTCCTACTTCATGCCTCTTTAACCATTTTTTAGAGGGTTTCTAAACTATAGTGTTGCAAGTATGGGCCTAACCGGTGTTGTCATTGATGTCAACATACTTCTATTTCATCAGTGATAAGGATTGGAAGAGTTATATGTTGAGGATACTGAGAGAATTAGTCTCAGTCAGGAAAGAATAGTGATGATAGCAAGGCAAAAGCTCAAGACAGGTTGAGGATCAGAAGAAGTGGATTAAAGGGTTTGTGGATATGAGTCTTAAGATGTTCCAGTTAAGATTTTAGAGGTCCGCATGAAGATATGAAGAAGTTGTGATCGATCAAGTAGAACCGGTTCCGGGAGATGTTTAGAAGTGACAGAGCATTACAGAAAGGTCTGATGGGATCCAGAAATACATTATCCTATTTTGTAGATCAAAAGGAGTGTTTGGGATGTCCTTATGATGTGTAATCTCTATTTGATCATGGTTTGAAGGTCTAGAAGCATCCACTCCTTTGTAATAGTAATGGCAGACCATATTCTTGAGGTTCCAGAAGTAGGAAAGAGAGATTTCAGTAAGTAGAGAAAGTGCGGATGTTCCTGGTGATTCAGGAAAGCTTATGGAGATCCTTGGATCATGTTTAGTTTGTGTTGTCAGTCCGTATTAGAGTTGGAGCCTGAAATTGAAGAAATACTTCCAAATGAAGGTGTTCTTACTTAGGCTAGCCGACCAGATGAGTTATTCATCTTGCGGATGTTCTTGTGGATGTGTGCCAACTTAGATGTTTGTTCCTAAGTTGATGTCATGTATAAATAAGGGATTGCAAAGTCATTTCAAGGTAGGACTTGTGGAGATGAGGGTGTGGTAGCAAGGAGAACAACGAAAAATAGAGCAGAAGGTTTGGGCTTAAATGGAACTGACTCAAGCATGGTGAAGATGATATATTCCAGTTCAAGTATGTGATAATCATTCTTTTATAGGCAGTGTGCTCAGGCAGTAAGCCCTAACTGGCATGTGCCATTTTGTTCCTTTTATTCTTCTAACAGAGAATACAATCTTGGGTTAATCACCTGATGGTTTTTCCCTTAACTAGGTTTTCCACGGCAAAATCTTGGTGTCTCTTGTGTTAATGTGTTATCTGCTCTTGATTAAATACATTAAGTTTCATGTTTGATTTGTTTTTATACTGCTAAGTGAATTTAAGTGTTGAAAATAAAGAAAGTTTAGGATAACTGATTCACCCCCCCTCTCAATTATCAACATATAGAATTGGTATTTATAGATAAAATATGGAATAATTATAAAAAAGATCTCACAAATTACCAAGAGGAAGTTATGCAAAAAATCACAAGATGAAGCTATGTCAAAATTTTTAGATCATTTTCACATAGTGGACAAGTTTGCCTTCTAGGTCCTAGTCATACACCAAGGTGTCACTCTACCTAACAACCTTGTCCTATCATCATTTTTCTCAAAATTATAATGGAAACATTTTGACATCTTATATAGTCCAAATTTAAAAGTGCATGATAGCCCATGCCAAGTGTATTCTTCCCATTTCTCTATTAATCCTACTTCTAGCTTCTAAGTTAAGCTCAATTGTGACATATTTTACTATTTTGCACCATCTTCTACTTTTTGTCTTGATTGGTTTTTAGATAGAGAATTTATTAGTAAACTATTCTAAACACACCAAAAAATTTATTAGTTAATGTTTATTTTGAGTCCATTTGTAGTGGTAACCATCTCCTACAAGTGCATCTAAACCCTTGTATTTATAGTTTACTTTTTCCTAATCTGGTGTCAATTTCTATTTCCATTGTCTTGTTTGTTTAACTATCATTGATTATTTCCTTTGATCATTTATCACATTATTTGTCACAATTTAAAAGTGCATGATAGCCCATGCCAAGTGTATTCTTCCCATTTCTCTATTATCCTACTTCTAGCTTCTAAGTTAAGCTCAATTGTGACATATTTTACTATTTTGCACCATCTTCTACTTTTTGTCTTGATTGGTTTTTAGATAGAGAATTTATTAGTAAACTATTCTAAACACGCCCAAAAATTTATTAGTTAATGTTTATTTTGAGTCCATTTGTAGTGGTAACCATCTCCTACAAGTGCATCTAAACCCTTGTATTTATAGTTTACTTTTTCCTAATCTGGTGTCAATTTCTATTTCCATTGTCTTGTTTGTTTAACTATCATTGATTATTTCCTTTGATCATTTATCACATTATTTGTCACAATTTAAAAGTGCATGATAGCCCATGCCAAGTGTATTCTTCCCATTTCTCTATTATCCTACTTCTAGCTTAGTTAAGCTCAATTGTGACATATTTTACTATTTTGGACCATCTTCTACTTTTTGTCTTGATTGATTTCTAGATAGAGAAGTTAGTAGTAAACTATTCTAAACACACCCAAAGGTTTATTTGTTAATGTTTATTTTGAGTCCATTTGTAGTGGTAACCATTTCCTACAAGTGCATCTAAACCCTTGTATTTATAGTTTACTTTTTCCTAATCCGATGTCAATTTCTATTTCCATTGTCTTGTTTGTTTAACTATCATTGATTATTTCCTTTGATCATTTATCACAATTTAAAAGTGCATGATAGCCCATGCCAACTGTATTCTTCCCATTTCTCTATTATAATATTTCCAATCACTTGTTAATGTAGGGTTTACCAAAGCCATAAGGCACATAAGAAACATAAAAATTTGCACTTTGTGGCATGGGCCAACAACCTCCTAGGTCTAACCCCATGCAACTAGAGTAATATGCAAGGGCTCATCACTAAAGATTAGACTAGGCTAGTAATGACATGATAGATGGGTATGCATGCAGATGAGTTAATAACTTTTGAAGAATGTATTTCTTTTCAATGTGGCTTATGGTAAGCTAACTCTTTGGAACTCAACACTTGATGAATGAAAACATGAAAGATCCACCTACAAGCCTATAGGAATCAAAAGTGGGATTTGATATTAGGAAAGTGAGATGAGAAATACAAGCATGACAAATCATGGCATTCTACATAGCATAAGGTAATAAATACAAATAATGCTAGTAAGAATAATGATAATAGAAATGTGGATAATGAAAGTGGTTGCAATGGAATTAATAGGTGGAAAAGAATGCTTAAAGCGGAGAGAATCTAAGAGATGGAGAACTGTGTAGTCAATGGGCATGGTATGTGATTCAAATGAAACTATCTGATCCTCAAAAGTAATAACAGTTACATAGAGGTCATAAATGGAATACTAGTAAATGATGATGAAGATATTTATAGTAAAGTAATTATAAGATATTTTTATTAGTAGTTTGCATTTTTAGGAGGATGGAAGAGTGGCTTTTTTGGAATTTCAAGTCAATTGAATGTAAAATTTTGTTTGACCACAACAATTCAATTCATAAAGCTTCTTTTGAATGCAATTACATTCCCATTAGAAGTCATTGAAAAGTCGAATGCATTCGAATCATACTCACACAAAATTAAATATTTATAATTTGTTTTTTTAGGGTTTATAATTTAGGTTTTTAGGGTTTGTAGTACAACATGGTTTTAGGGTTTATAATTTGGTTTTTAGGGTTTATAGTTTAGGTTTTTAGAGTTTGTAATACATCAAGGTTTCAGGGTTTATAATTTGGTTTTTTAGGGTTTATAGTTTAGGTTTTTAGGGTTTGAAGTACAACATGGTTTTAGGGTTTATAATTTGGTTTTTTAGGGTTTATAGTTTAGGTTTTTTAGGGTTTACAGTAACATGTTTTTAGGGTTTGCAATAACATAGTTTTAGGGTTTGCAGTAACAGACAATCACAAAAAATCATAAAACTCTAATAACAAGTAAAACCTTAATAACAAGTAAAACCCTAATTTTCATTTTAATCCTACAATCAGAAAAAAAACATCTAAAACAAGCTAAAACTTAGCAGAGAACCAACCTAGAGGATCTCAGTAGTAACGAGGTGGTAGGAGGAGGTGAGAGGGCAAAAAAAACTCTGGTGTTGTTCTCATTTAGCCTTCAGCAACGCGTACCCATTCTAAAGCTTCCGTTGTCACTGTCGTTGTTGGCTGGAGTGGAAGAAAATGAGCCCGCAGGGCTCTTTTTTAAAAATATATACATTTTTTAAAATGGGTACCCGTTTAGTAACAGTACCTATTTAGGCTCGAGTGCATGTTACTAAACAGATACCCATTACTAAATAGATACTCGTTTAGGTTTGGGCGCCCATTCCTAAACGAGTACCCATTTCTTTGAAAATGGGTACCCATTCTTAGCAGCATTTGTTTTACTTGCGTGACTTCCCCTACATGTGGACCAAGTTTCTTTCTTTAACCCTAGGTCTGGGAACTAATTCCCAAGTTTCATTCTTCTCTATCTGCATTAGTCCTTCCTCCATTCCTTTTACCCAATTTTCATCATTACAGGCTTCATTCACAATTTTTAGTTCAACTGTACAGAGTAGACAATAATTCACTTATTCTTCCATAGGTCTTTTTCTTGTCAGTACTCCTTTGTCTTTGTCTCAATAATTTGATCTTCAAAGTGATTGATTCTTACATACCTGAGGGTTTTAGTAGCAACTTCTAGAGTCTTTTCTTCTTCATCTTGACTGTCTTCTTGTTCAACTTTTTCTTAATAAGTTATAGCAGCAGGTTCATCTAATTCATAGCCACACTCATCTAATGTTCTCCCTTTTCCTTCATCCACCTTCACATTTGCACTCTCAACAATCTTTTTCAACATTTTGTTGTATCATCGGTAGGCCTTACTCTTGGTAGAGTATCCAAGGAAGATTCCTTCATCACATCTTGCATCAAATTTTCCTAGATCTTTATCTCTTCTGATATAGCATTTGCTTCCAAACACTTTGAAATATTTTATTGTGGGAATTCCTCCATACCACAATTCATAGGGAGTTTTAGTACCATTAACTTTCACTTGAACTCTATTTTGAATGTAGACAATAGTATGTATAGCTTCTTTCCAGAAAAATTCTAACATATCTGCCTCCTTCATCATTGTCCTAGAAGCCTCTTGAGCTGTCCTATTTTTTCTTTCCACAACTCCATTTTGCTGAGGAGTCCTAGGTGCAGACAACTGTCTCTTTATCCCATGCTCTTCATAGAAAATGTTGAATTCATTTGGCATGAACTCTCCCCCTCTATCAGACATCAATCATTTGATTTTCAACTCTATTTAATTCTCAACCATTGCTTTAAAAGATTTGAATTTCTCTAGGGCTTATGATTTATCTCTTACAAAAGTAACCCAAGTCATTCTAGAATAATCATCAATAAGAAACATGAAGTACCTATCACCTTGTAGACTTCTCACCCTTGTAGTACCATAGAGATTTGTATGCACTAGATCCAGTAGGCCAGCATAAAATTGCTCTTTGCTCTTAAAACTAGTTCTTTTTTGCTTCCCCAACTGATAATCCTTACAAATTGTATTGGTGGGTTTCACAAGATTTGTTAAATCTCTCATAGTCTGACCTAAACTTATCTTCACCGAATTATCAAAGTTTATATGGCACATCCTTCTATGCCGCAACCAACTCTCATCTTCCTGGGCCAATAAATAGTAATCATTAGTTTCTCTTAACTGGTAAATGTTACCTCTGGTCTTCTTACCAATAGCAATTACTTTTCTAGAGCTTTCCATGATCTTGCATCCATTATCTTTGAATCTTAGATCATATCCTTTGTCACACATTTGACCAACACTCAAAATATTATGCTTCAAACCCTTTACATATAGGACATTGTCAGTATTATGCTTTCCATCAAATGAAATAGATCCTTTTCCACAAATCTTACTAGTTACATTGTCTCCAAACTTACAAACTTACTTTTGTCACCGGTCATGTGATGTGAGCATCCACTATCAATAAATATCCATTCATCCTTATCTTTCATACAACTAGCAAAAATAGTAGACACTAGATCTTTTTTGATAGCAATAAACATGCATTCATTTGCACTAGTACTAGCATCATCATATTCATCATTTGTCACACCTTCATCATCAAAATCTCTAACATAGTAGTATTTCTTTGGAGCTCTAGGCCTACTCTCAAATCTTTTCCTATTTCTTTCAATTCTTTTAGGACATCTAGAAGCATAATGACCTACTTTACCACATGAGAAACATGTGAAAGGTAATTTGTCTTTGAACTTACCGAAACCTTGTTGCAACATGTCAACAAAGTTAGCTTCAATTTCATCAAAGTCATCATCAGGATCCACATTATATTTCTCAACTCTAGAGATCTTTTTTGAAGTATTGGCTTTAAAATTTGTCTCAACTTTTGGTAGGGCATCACCAAACTCTCTCATCTCAAAGGTTGTAAGCTTTCCAAGCAATTGATCTCTGTCAATAGTTTTCACAGTCATTATTTCTTCAATTGCAGCTACCTTGTGACTATAGGACTTTGGTAGAGATTTAAGAATTTTCATCACAACTTCCTTATCACCAATGGTTCCTCACATTCCTTTTATTCCATTGACAAGTTCATCAATCCTTTGCATGAAGGCTATAATATTTTCATCTTCATTAATATTCAAACTCTCATATTTTGTTTTCAAGACCTATAGCTTGGCTTCTTTCATAGAATCATCTCCTTCATATAGTTTCATCAACTTCTTCCAAACTTCACTTGTAGTTTCTAGATCCATGACTTTTATTAGCTCAGTGTTGGTCAAGGCACTTAACAGGGCATCTCTAGCTTTTACATTTAACTCATACTCTTTGATTTCATCTTCAGTTGTCAAACCATTTTTAGGTATGGTGTATTATGTTTCCGCATCTTTCCATACTTTATAACCAAGACAAAGGAGATGGATTTTCATTCATACCTTCCATAGTGCATAATGTTGCAAGTATGAGGTGAACCAGTGTTGTCATTGATGTCAACTTACTCATATTACATTAGTAAGAAGGTTTGGATGAGTTGTGTGTTGTTGTTATTGAGGAAATCAGTCTCCATCTGGAATAGTGATGAGAAGAAGGCAAATGTACTATATAGGTTGAGAACCAGAGGATGCGGATCAAAGGGTTTGTAGATATGAGTCTTTAGTTGCTTCAGCTAAGATTTCAAAGGTCCATATGAAGATCTGAAGAAGTTGTGGTTATCTGTGTGAAACCGGTTCCGGCAAGTGTTCAAAAGTGATAGAGGATCACAGAAAGGTCTGGTGAGGTCTGGAATTGTATTATCCTAATCTGCAGATTGGAAGGAGTGTTTGGGATGTCCTTGTGATGTGTCATCTCGAGTTATGTATGATTTGGAGGTGTGGAAGTACCTTTTGCATTGTGACAGTGGCGACAGACTGTGTTCTTGAAGTACCGGATGATGAAGAGAAGAATTCTGGTAAGCTGATGAAGTGCGGATGTTTTTAATGATTCAGGGAAGGTTATGATGATCATTGGATCATATCTAGTTCATGTTGGTGGTCCGCATTGAAGTTAGAGTTGGATTTGATGTTATGGCTACCAGTTGTTGGTGTTCTTCCTGTAACAGGCCGACCAGATGTCGATCGGATGTTCTACATGCCTTGCGAATGTTATTGTGATGTTTGCCAACTTAGATGATTGTCCCTAAGTCGATGTCTTGTATAAATAAGTGTTTGAGAATTCATTTTGAAGTGTGGATTGTGGGGATGAGTGTGGTATAGCGAAGAGAAGTGTGAAAGGCAGAGCAAGGGTTTTTGGGCTTAAATGGAACTGATCCGGACATGGTAGATGTCATTCTCTAGTTCAAGACTGTGATTCTTATCACTTTGTAGATAGTGTGTCTCCTTGTAGGCAGTGTGCCTCTTTGTGAGCAGTGTGCTCAGGCAGTGAGCCCTAATTGGCATGTGCCATTCATTTTTCTTATTCTTCTAACAGAGAATAATCCTTGGGTTAATCACCCCATGGTTTTTCCCTTAACCGTGTTTTCCACATCAAAATCTTGGTGTTCAATGTGTTAATGTTTATCTGCTCTTGTGTTTATGCATTATGCTTTCATGGATGGTTAATTGATATGCTGTTAACTAACAAAGAAGAATCAAGTGTTAGAAGTAAGAGCAAGTTTTTATACAACTGATTCACCCCCCTCTCAGTTGTATGCCCTAGATCCAACAATTGGTATCAGAGCCAAGTTCCTCTGAAAGGAGCTTAACCACTTGAGGAGATCCAGGGTGTCGTTATACAAGAAGGATAGTCTGAAGTTCGATGGAACCAACTTCACTCTCTAGAAAGGTCGCATGAAATGTCACTTGGAGTGTATGGGAAAAGCATACTTGGCCATGGTCTCAAAACCATATGTACCTCCACAGGGTGGTCTGACAACTCTAAATGAAATCACAGATGCTGAAAACAATCTGCGGACCAAGGAAGCTCTTCTAAGCACATTGAATGACTCAGATCTCTCAAATGTTATTGACCTACCAACTATATATGAGATCTTGACTAAACTAGAACTTCCGTATGAAGGAGATGAGTTTGTCAAAAGTGCAAGGTTGCAAAGTCTAAAAGGAAAATTTGAAAGATTGAAGATGAGAGAAGATGAAAACATCACTACCTTTATGCCAAGAGTGAATGAGCTGGTATGTGGAATTAGAAATGCTAGTGGAACTCTAGATGAAAATGAGATTGTTTGCAAAATTCTCAGATCCCTTCCTGCTGCCTACAAAATCAAGGTTGCTGCCATTGATGAATTCAGAGCCCACACAACTGTCACAAGAGAACAATTGGCTAGCAAACTAGCTGCATTTGAAATGACCGAGTTTGGAGCTGACACACCCAAGACTAAATCTACTTTCAAAGCCAGTACCTATGTGAAAGGCAAACAAAGATTTGATTCGGGAGAAAACTCTTCAAGGAAGATGTCATGGTATGATCAAGCAAGAAGAGACATGGAAGAAGAGGAAGTAGAAATAGCTCAACTTGAAGCCCTCATTGCAAAGAGACTGCCAAGAGGATTTGGTAAGTATGAAGGAAAACTACCCTTTAAGTGTTTCAACTGCAATAAGATTGGTCATTTTGCTTCAAGATGTCTAGAAAGATCTGCAAGGTCTAATACTGACAGACAAAGGTTCCAAAAGAACTGCTATTATGTTCATGAAGAAGATGACAATGAAGGAGTAACAGATGATGAATCAGAACTAGGAAGGAAATCTAGAAATGAATGGGTGTTTATTGCTATCAAGGAAGAAGATTCAATATCCTCTGAATCTATTAATCACAAGGTTGTGGAAAGAGCTTTGGCTGCTCAAGTAGAAGAAAAGGATGATTGGGTTATTGACAGTGGATGCTCTCACCATATGACTGGTGACAAGAATAAGTTCTTAGATTTGGAAAGGTATGAAGGAGGAATGGTAAAGTTTGGTGACAATTCTGCGGGCAGAATCAGAGGTAGGGGAACTATTTCCTTTGATGGAAAGAGCAAAATAGGTAATGTACTATATGTTGAAGGATCGAAGCACAATCTTCTCAGTGTTGGTCAGTTAGTGGACAAAGGCTATGATCTCTGGTTCAAGAATGGAAAATGCAGAATCTTTACAAGCTCTGGAACTGAAATTGCATCTGGTGCTCAAACAAAAGGTAATATCTTTCATCTGGTTGGTTCAAATAAAAGTTGTCTATTTGTTCAAGTTGATCAGAGTTGGTTATGGCATAGAAGAATGTGTCCTGTAAATTTTCATAACATCATCAAGATAAGCAATATTCAAGCTATAAGAGATCTTCCAAAATTGGTGAAACCTACAAATAGTTTGTGCAAAGAATCTCAGCTAGGTAAATAGAGCAGACTCTCTTTCAAAAGCAAAGATCAGTCCTCTATCGGATTGTTGGAATTAGTACATACTAATCTTTTTGGTCCGACAAGAATCAAGAGTCTGCAAGGTGATAGATATTTCATGTTGCTAATTGATGACCATTCCCGGATGATGTGGGTTACCTTCCTAAAAGAGAAATTAGAAGCCCTTGAGAAGTTCAAAATCTTCAAAGCTATGGTAGAGAATCAAACCAGATTAAAACTGAAGTGTCTAAGATCTGATAGAGGTGGTGAATTTACATCTGGTGAGTTCATTGACTTTTGTGAGAAACAAGGTATAAGGAGACAGTTGTCTGCTCCTAGGACTCCACAGCAGAATGGAGTAGTTGAGAGAAAGAACCGGACCATCCAGGAAGCTGCCAGGACAATGATGTTGGAAGTAAATGTTCCTCAGATGTTTTGGAAAGAAGCTATCAACACTGCAGTCTACACTCTCAATCGAGTTCAAATCAGAAATAATACCGATAAGACCCCCTATGAACTTTGGTTTGGCATCACTCCTACTGTGAGATATTTCAGAGTATTTGGTAGCAAGTGTTATATTAAAAGAGATGAAGATCTAGGAATGTTTGATGCTAGAAGTGATGAAGGAATTTTCTTGGGTTACTCCACTCAAAGCAAAGCATACCAATGTTACAATAAGAGACTGAGGAAGATGATAGAAAGTACTAATGTAAAAGTTGATGAAGGAATTGAGAAGCCCTCAAGGTTCTATGAATGTGATGAAGATGATCATAATGATCCTCTGGTGCAAGGAGCTCCTTCCTCCTCTAAAATTCAGATCTAGACTGATCTGGTAAATTAGGAAGAAGTTTGTCTGAATGAGCCTGATCTAGAATTAGTAGTGCAAGAAACTCCCAAAGTTCCAAGGTATGTAACTCTAAATCACTCTGAAGATCAGATCATAGGTGACAAAAGTAAAGGGGTACAAATAAGAAGAAGAATTGCTCAAGACTCAAATAAATACTGTCTGATTTCAAAGATTGAACCTAAGACAGTAAATGAAGCTTGCAATGATAAAAACTGGACCAAAGCAATGGAGGAAGAATTGATGCAAATTGAGAAAAATCATACTTGGGATCTTGTTCCCAGACCTAGAGACAGGAATGTGATTGGAACCAAATGGGTCTTCTGGAACAAACTGAATGAAGCTGGTGAAGTAATCAGAAACAAAGCTAGATTGGTCTGCAAAGGCTACTCTCAAATAGAAGGAATTGATTTTGAAGAGACCTTTGCTCCTGTGGCAAGAATTGAAGCAGTCAGATTATTTCTTGCATTTGCTGCCTTCAAAGACTTCAAGGTATATCAAATGGATGTCAAGTCTACCTTCCTAAATGGTGATCTGGAAGAAGAAGTTTACATTGAACAACTGGATGTATTTCAATTGTCTGATAATGATGATATGGTCTGCAAGTTGAAGAAAGCATTGTATGGATTGAAGCAAGCCCCAAGAGCATGGTATGAAAGGTTGGATAAGCATCTTGTGCAGATTGGATTCAATAAAGGTACTGTTGACAGTAACTTATATTTCAAAATTGATCATGAAAACATTATGATTGTTGAAGTGTTTGTGGATGATATCATTTTTGGAGGAAGAGATAGTATGTGCAAAACATTTGCAAATCAGATGAAAAGTGAGTTTGAAATGTCTATGTTTGGTGAAATGAATTTCTTCTTGGGTCTGCAAATTACTCAAACAAAGAAAGGGATCTTCATTTCTCAGACCAAATATGTGAAAGAATTGTTGAGGAAATTCGGTATGGAAGATTCAAAGCCAATGAACACTCCTATGGCAACTGGATGTAAGTTGAGCAAAGATGATGACTCTCCAAAGGAAGATCAGACAAAGTATAGATCAATGATTGGTGGATTGTTGTATCTCACTCAGACTAGACTAGATATTATGTAGGCTGTTGGTCTTGTGGCAAGATTCCAGGCTAATCCTAGAGAATCTCATGTTATGGCAATCAAAAGAATTTTTAGGTACTTGAAAGGAATAGTTGAGTATGGTCTATGGTACCCTAGAGATCCAGATTTCTCTCTTCATGCTTACACAGATGCAGATTGGGCAGGAGATGTGGATGACTGGAAGAGCACCAGTGGTGGAGCATTCTTTTTGGGGAAAAGATTGGTTTCTTGGCTAAGCAAGAAACAAGATGCAATATCTCTGTCTACAACTGAAGCAGAATACATTGCAGCAGCAGGTAGTTGCACTCAAATCTTATGGATGAAGCAGATGCTAAGAGACATTAAAGTTGAATATGAGGAGCCTATCACAATTTTCTGTGATAATTCAAGTGCAATTAATATTTCTAAGAATCCGGTATTGCATTCTAAGACTAAGCACATATCTATCAAGTTTCACTTTTTGAGAGAACAAGTGAACAAGGAAGAAGTCAAATTGGAGTATGTTCCCTCCAAAGATTAGATTGCAGATATCTTTACTAAACCTCTTCCCAAGGACTATTTTGAATATCTCTGGGAGAAGTTAGGGGTCATGGCCCCTCTAGTGATGAACTAGGATGCACTGATGTGCATCAGTCTGGTGGATGTCATAGTCATATCTTGTGATCCGGATTGATGATGGGGAGCTGCTACTAAGGGGAAGCAGCTGGTATGATTCTGATGTATTAGAATTGCAAGTATGAGCCCTTTGCCATTGATGTCAAAGGGGGAGAGAAGACATGTGAAAAAAAAGTGGTTGATAATCAAAGGGGAAGTAGTAAAGGAAGAGAAGACATGTGAAAAGTTGTTGTTGATAGGGGGAGCTGTGACAGAAAGGAGAAGTTCTTGTCTTGATGGTTTTTCACATCATATGTTGCCATAAATGACAAAGGGGGAGATTGTTGCAAGTATGAGGTGAACCAGTGTTGTCATTGATGTCAACTTACTCATATTGCATTAGTAAGAAGGTTTGGATGAGTTGTGTGCTATTGTTATTGAGGAAATCAGTCTCCATCCGGAACAGTGAAGAACAGTGATGAGAAGAAGGCAAATGTACTGTATAGGTTGAGAACCAGAGGATGTGGATCAAAGGGTTTGTAGATATGAGTCTTTAGTTGCTTCAACTAAGATTTCAAAGGTCCGCATGAAGATCTGAAGAAGTTGTGGCTGTCTGTGTGAAACCGGTTCCGGTAAGTGTTCAGAAGTGACAGAGGATCATAGAAAGGTCCGGTGAGGTCTGGAATTGTATTATCCTAATCTACAGATTGGAAGGAGTGTTTGGGATGTCCTTGTGATGTGTCATCTTGAGTTATGTATGATTTGGAGGTCTGAAAGTACCTTTTGCATTGTGATAGTGGCGACAGACTGTGTTCTTGAAGTACCGGATGATGAAGAGAAGAATTCCAGTAAGCTGATGAAGTGCGGATGTTTTTGATGATTCAGTGAAGGTTATGATGATCATTGGATCATATCTAGTTCGTGTTGGCGATCCACATTGAAGTTAGAGTTGGATTTGATGTTATGGCTACCAATTGTTGGTGTTCTTCCTGTAACAGGCTGACTAGATGTCGACCGAATGTTCTACACGCCTTGCAAATGTTATTGTGATGTTTGCTGACTTAGATGATTGTTCCTAAGTCAATGTCTTGTATAAATAAGTGTTTGAGAATTCATTTTGAAGTGTGGATTGTGGGGATGAGTGTGGTATAGCGAAGAGACGTGCGAAAGGCAAAGCAAGGGTTTTTGGGCTTAAATGGAATTGATCCGGACATGGTAGATGTCATTCTCCAGTTCAAGACTGTGATTCTTATCACTTTGTAGACAGTGTGTCTCCTTGTAGGCAGTGTGCCTCTTTGTGAGCAGTGTGCTCGGGCAGTGAGCCCTAATTGGCATGTGCCATTCATTTTTCTTATTCTTCTAATAGAGAATAATCCTTGGGTTAATCACATCGTGGTTTTTCCCTTAACCGGGTTTTCCATGTCAAAATCTTGGTGTTCAATGTGTTAATGTTTATCTGCTCTTGTGTTTATGCATTATGCTTTCATGGATGGTTAATTGATATGCTGTTAACTAACAAAGAAGAATCAAGTGTTAAAAGTAAGAGCAAGTTTTTATACAACTGATTCACCCCCCCTCTCAGTTGTATGCCCTAGATCCAACACATAATTTGTCCCATCAAATTGTGGATCCTCCTTTTTAAAAGACATCCTAGATCTTCCTCAAGCTGTTAGGCTTTGTTCCAAGGAACCTACTCTAATACCAATTGTTGAAATGTACCAGACAACTGAGAGGGGGGTGAATCAATTGTCCTTAAAACTTTGAACACTTATGAACAACAACACAACAAACTCTTATTTATTTTTATTTAGATTTAACCATGAAAGAATGAAACAAGAAGCTCAACACATTAACACATAAGACACCAGATTTTACATGGAAAATCTTAAAAGGGAAAAACAACAGTGGGTGTTATCCCGCAAAGATATATATTATAGAAATACCAAAAAATAAAGGCTCACTGCCCAAATTGTTCACTGCAAAGAATGACTCACTATTGAAGGGTGGCTCACTACCAAAAGATGGTCAACTAATTTGGTAGC
Organism: Cunninghamia lanceolata; assembly: GCA_027924645.1. Lineage (NCBI taxonomy): Eukaryota > Viridiplantae > Streptophyta > Pinopsida > Cupressales > Cupressaceae > Cunninghamia > Cunninghamia lanceolata. Next base: position 5,442,383 of record BSBN01000892.1, read on the forward strand.
ATCTACTCCATGCCTGGGTTCAATACCATTGAAGTACAATATAGCTCCTCTACTATGCTTTTTATTCCTTCGCACTTATCCCCTCCTTTTCACACCACACTTTCTGCAATTACATTACAATTTTTTATACAAGTCATTAACCTTGGAATGTACATCAAGGTCGGTAATACATTCATCAACCATTGGAACATTCTCCAAGGTTGGCATTACAATCGTACATAAAAAAGGTCTGGACCTAATACAAATTTAGCTAAGGAAAAGATGTAAAGATGTATACAGATCACATCACACCTTAGCTGGGATTCAAATCCAATCTTCCACACCATGACATGCTTCTACAATCTTCAATGCATCGCAACAATTTATGAAATTAACCAAGTTAGCCAAGACTGGTGAGAACACTAGGTCTTTTAAGAACATTCTTCAACCACAATCTAGATTTCTCTCTGTAGACCAATCCGAAGGTAGGAACATGATTAGGATACATCCACAAGCACATTATAATCATTAGAACATCTGCACAATACCCAAACACTTTACCCATCATATTCTTTAAACTAGACCACAAGAACAACATTGACAACCACTATCATAAGGAAAAGATCACTTGCGGACCACCAAATCATGAACCAATAGAGTTGGAGGCACTTATCATCATAACAAACTTTTTTTTAGAACCACAGACCAAAATACTTTAGTGCAGAGGAATGCAGAGCATAACACTTTCTCGTTGTCATCACCAAACATACAGGAAAAGTAGTTTTCACACTGGTGAACATAGCTCACTCAAATCTTCATACCAGAGGATCAAACCTAGAATATAACCTCTTCAGAAAGACTTTTGAATAACTTCCAATCCATAGGCAAAGATATTCATTCTACAGGAAATGCAGAGCATTAGTGTTCTTCTGTATGTAATACACTATTTCCATTGCAACTCACTATTTTTACTAGAGGAGCTAATTTTCTCAATATCCTCAACATCTACAAGTAAGTAAAAAAATGAAAGCACATTTGACACCAATGATAGCATAGATATGTTGACATCAATGACAACACCAATTAGGCACATACTTACAACAATGACAACTTACAACTCATATAACAAAGTAATAACACATGGCATATAATTCCATCCCAAAATCTCAAGCCCCACTTAAGATAATTAAAATAATAAAATAAATTATAATATGTGGAAACCCCTACAAAATAAGAAGCATTACATGAAGATCCTTTATGGAATGTTCAAGGCATTAATGCCCCTAACAAGAGACACTTGATCAAGCATTAAATAGAGTCTTCAAAAGTGGATACTATCTTTCTACAAGAAACAAAATTATTAGAACAATTGAGTGGTGAACTTTTTTTAAAATGGAACAGTTCTAAATTTGAGATAGTGGGATCTTTAGGGGCCTCTGGGGGTCTATCCATTCTTTGGAATGAAAAATCTATTTCTATCTATAATGAAACAACTTCCACAATAAATGAATATAATAGTAAATATGTTGCAAATACCTGATAATAACTGAAGAAAACAAGCCACTTCAAGGAGGCAAGCCTCCAAATATCTCCAGTGAGAACATAATTCACAATATGATGATCATAAACTTACCACTAGCTCCTATCTCTACCTAATTGTGCCCTAGCTACCACCGAGGCTGACTTAAATACTTAAATATAATCCATAGGTTGACCTAATAAGCTATAATTAACTATAATAATGATTATATATCATAATTAAGAGTTTAGGTAGCCACAAGACGACTACTCATAACCCTATACAGACTATAGGATTAAGGGTGTAGCATGCCCCCACTTAAGAGAAGCGTTGTTCTCAACACTGATCAAGTGTGGATGCTTTTTAATAAAATCCTCATAATTCCTTGTGATGTCTTCAATTGTCCATTTCTTCTACTGGAAGAGTTAAATTGTCTAAGGTCCCATAATGATTCTTCCTTCTTCATCGAGCTCTAGTAACACTGTGTTGGATGGAACTTTGAGTCTATTAACATTCTCCAAGCTAGAGATATGGTAGAAAGTGTAGACACCTAAAATTGACCATGTCTTATGACATTACCTTTTGACATTACCTTATGCCCCCTTACATCAGGTCTTGCGACACATTTTATTCCAAGTCCCTTTCATGACCTCTTCAATCATTCCCATTAGTTAAATAAATTATATTTATTTAACTAACCCCTTTTATCCATTTATCCTCCTTTTATACCAAATTAAATAAATCTTATTTATTTAATCCCATTTTCCTCCATCATCCAATTTAGATAAATTAAATATTTATTTAAATATTACATGTCTCTCATAATTTAAATATTTTTATTATTTAAATTATTTATTCTAACTCATCCTTATTTTAACCTCATTAATTGTGTGTCATAAGAACTTCCTCTCTAAAATATCAATAAAATAATCTCATTTCCCCCACTCACATCCTTATTATAGCCACCTGCCATTCTCATTCAATTTGTTTCATAAAAACTAACTCCAGCTTTAATCCTAGCCATCCACCTCATACCGCACCCTTCTAATCTTAGGCATTAATTTGATTCCCTCTCCATCTATAAATTAAATTCTCATTTCAATTTCAAGCCCCAACAAATCTACACACGTATGCATATCTATTATTTTTCAATCTCTATTATCATTTTCAATATCTTTTTCTTCAATTCCATCAAAGTTATGCTAGTTTTGTGAGTAGTCCATAATGAATCATCCATAGAACAAAGCTAGTGGACCTTGGGTGCACTCTACCCCATTCTATCCGAAGTTTGAATTTATGCAAGGTTTAAGGTATTGCTATATTTTTTTTTCATGTTATTTCCTTGCATAGTTTTCACATATTCATTATAATATTTCTAAAAAACAAAAAAAATCACAACATTTACAAAAAAAATATTTCAAAACTCCAAAAAAATAGAAACATACCAAAAATCCAAGAAAATCAAAACATTACCAAAAGTAAAATAAAAAATCAAAACATTTACAAAAAATCCAAAAAAAATATAACATTTCCAAAAAACACAAAAAAACCAAAAAAAAAAAATCAATTCTCTAATAAATCTAGCATCTATCCTAACCATTCATGCCCATCTAATTATCTTATCCCAATCATTTTTCATCCAATTCAATCCATTTTACCCTAATCATCCATATGGCACTCGAAGATCCTTATGGCACCCAAAGAATGTTTGACAAACTCAAAAGATTATATGGAAAGTATCCAATCATTCCTACATCATCATCCCTACCTCCCATCAACAACCAATCCAACTTATCCATACCCCAAACCTCACAAGTCCATATTCCTAACCATGCTTCATCTTCACACTTACCAAATCTCACTATCTCACAACTCCAACAACTCCAACAATAAATCCAACAATAACAACAAGCCAGTCTACAACTCCAAAATATCCAACATTCTCAAACACAACAACCACAACCTTTATCCTTTCAACAACCACAAAAACAATCCCATATGTCATCCTCATCAACTTCATAGCAACTTAGTCCAACCACATACCAAGCTAATCTTACCTCAACCTATCTGACTTTGATGTAGGAGAATCCCTAGTTCAAGAGCAATCTTTCATCAACCAAAAACATTTGCATTTTAGTTTGTTTGCAATTCAGTTTGTTTCTTTTCATTTTCTAGTTCAGTTCAAATAGTTTAGTCAGAAGTAATTTCTATATTTTGGTCTACATTCTACCGCAGTTGCATTTTAGACCTTACAGAGATGGACTTAGCATCTACATTCATTCATCTACATCATATCTAGAATTCAGAGATCCACACATCATTACTATAAAGTTATCACTATTAGAAGATCGACTATTTTTCAGAATAGAGCATCTTAACAGTCTCAGACAACCAGCTGAAGGAGAGATCTACAGAAGAATTTCCTGATTTGTGAAGCCTAATGACACATCATTCAATGATCGTTGGTTCGTGGCTGACCTTCTCCAAGATCTACACATTATTCCATTCATTTGCGGAGGTGTTCTATGCTCTTAGGTCTGACCTATCTGTGTTCACATGTTATATCTCTTCATTAGAGTTTGTGACCTTCAATGGCTGACATGGAGGAATCTGTTGTTCCAAACATGATATATATTGATGTAGTAGCTCCCTAGGAAAGTAGTACTTCACATAGTGATAGTTCATAGTTTAGATTTTGTGTGAAGGAGCTTCAAAGATTTATCTTGCACATGTATGTGATTAGGCATGTGAGCCCTAATTGTAAGCCTGTATGTTGCCAACCAATCTATATTTGAAAACTATGATATACTAAATGAACTGAATCTACATTTGTTCCCTTTCTTTGAGTTGTTTCCATTGTGTTTACTCTTGTTGCACGGTCTAGATAGTTCTTTATATGAACCCTCCTATCGTGACTGCACCAAGTGGTATCAGAGTGAAAGTTTGAATCTTTGGGAGCAAAGTTGGCAAGGGAATTCTGTAAGACCTTACTGTGGACAGATCACCAAATTGAGGTAGGTTACTTGTGTTGCAACTGATCGTCGATTGTGAGGCAGTTGTCACCTTATAGCCCAATCGCCAAACTTGAGTCAGTTTACACTTGATCCTAGGAAGAATGTCATCGAAGAGAGTTGCTACTGTTAGAACAATGTCTGGTAGAATGGATGAGATGATGAAGACAATACAAATTCATTTGGATGTTGTTGAAGAAGATAGCCGAAGAGGGTTGACACCGAGACCTAATGTTGAAAGCGATGAGGAAGAAGAATTTCAATCTATTGAACAAAATGGAGAAACCCTAGGAGGTGAAGAAGAAGAAGAATTAGATCAAGTAAAGATGTTGTGAGCTATTTCAAAGATTAGAAAGAGACCTAGAGTTGGTGTGCTAAATTATACTGGTAACATGAATCCTAAAGAATTGATTGACTGGATAAATGACATGGAATAATACCTTGAATATGAGGAGATTGAATATCTGGAGAGGGTGAAATTTGTAAAGATAAAGTTGAAAGGACATGCTTCTAAATGGTGGAAAGAAGTTTAGTTGGAAAGAAATAAAAGAGGGAAAGAAAAGATTACAAAATGGGATAGGATGGTGACAAAATTGAAGAATCAGTTTATACTTATTGACTATGAGTTGGAACTATTCAAAAGATTGCAAAACCTGAGACAAAAGGAGAAATCTGTGAAGGAGTACACTAAAGAATTCAATAAAATGATCATAAGGATAGGACATAGTGAAGAAAACAAGGAGAAAGTGGCTAGATATATCAATGGACTGAGATTGAACATTCAAGAAGAACTATGCTTGGTAAGGATGACATCTTTGGAAGAAGCATACCAGTTTGCCCTGAAGGTTGAAGAGAAGATGAATAAGAGGCATGATCAGAGATAGAGAGGCACAGGAGGTAAATTTCAGAGAGGTAGGACATTTTATGGAGGAGATAGATCATATCCATAGTAGAACAAGTTTGACAACCCATTTAAGGAGGACAAAGATAACAATGCTTACCAGAGAGATGACAGAAATATTTACCAGAGAGATGATAAAATTTTTTACCTGAGAGGAAACCCTAGTGCATACCAAAATAAAGGATACAGAAGAGAAGGAAGAGGATTTGATAAGAGGACATTCAGAGGTACTTGTTTCAAGTGTCGAGGTGAAGGACATAGAGCATTTGAATGTAATCAGGGTAGTACAAGTAAGAGGACATAAAAGAGTGGAAGAGCAACCTATGTTGAAGAAGAACCTATTGAATCACCCAATCCAGTTGACAAACCTGAGAAAGGAAAATCACTTGTGATGAGGAGAGAACTATTTCAAGTAGAGACAAATGAGGAACCACCATAGAGGAAAAGCTTGTTCAGAACTAGATGCAAATCAGAAGGTAATTGTTGTAAAGTTGTGATTGATAGTGGTAGTTTAGATAACCTAGTTTTAGAGGAGATGGTGACTAAGCTAAAGTTGGAAAGATTGAAACACCCTAAGCCCTATCAGATAACATGGATTTAGGATGATCATAAAATATTGGTGAGTGAACAATGTTTGGTGAAATTTCATATTGGATCCTATCATGATGAAGTCTTGTGTGATATTATGCCTATGGATGTATGTCATATCTTGTTGGGTAGACCTTGGCAGTATGATAGAAAATCTATACATGATGGGAGAAAGAATAAATACACTATAACAAAAAATGGAAAGAGAACTACTTTGATTCCTTTAGAAGATAATCCTAAGGGTGAAGTATGTGGGAATGCTAGAATCTATTTGGTAGATGGGAGGAAATTTCTGGATGGTTTGAGACATGAGAATATGTGTTATGCCTTGATTCTTAAGAAGCCTAAAACATTGAAGAAGAAGACTAAAGAGACACAACCAGAGGAGATAAGAGAATTGCTGACAGAGTATGAAGACATCATATCAGATAATGTACCTCAAGGATTGCCATCTATAAGGAGTATCAGTCATCACATGGATCTTATACCGGGAGCAATTTTGCCTAACAAAGCAGCACATAGAATGACACAGGCAGAGAATGAAGAATTGAATAGACAGATACAAGAATTGTTGAGAAAATTTTTTATCAAAGAAAGTTTGAGTCCTTGTGTAGTACTTACAGTGTTAGCACTGAAGAAGGATGGAGAATGGCGAATGTGTACTGACTCTAGAGCAATAAACAAGATCACATTTAAGTATAGATTTCCTTTACCTAGGATAGATGATATGATGAATTGTTTGAGTGGAGCAAGATATTTTCCAAAGATAGATTTGAAGAGTGGATACCATTAGATCAGAATCAAAGAAGGTGATGAATGGAAAACATCTTTTAACACAAATGAAGGATTGCATGAGTGGTTACTGATGCTCTTTGGATTGACCAATGCATAGAGTACTTTCATGAGATTGATGAATAAAGTTTTAAATAAATTCTTGGGTAAGTTTGTGATTGTATATTTGGATGATATTCTAACTTTTAGTAAGATAAAGGAGGAAAACTTGTGTCATATTAGACAAGTTTTGCAAAAAATGAGCGAAGAGAAATTGCTAATAAACATCAAGAAATGTAGTTTTATCAAGGAAGAACTAGTGTACCTGGGATTTGTGATTTATGTGGAAGGACTAAAGATGGACCCTGAGAAAGTGAGAGTAATTGTTGAATGGCCTACACTGGAAAGTATTGGAGAGGTTAGGTCATTTCATGGATTGGCTATCTTCTACTAGAAGTTCATTAGAAATTTTAGTTTAATTTGTAACCCTATGATAGAGACAATGAGAGGTGAGAAAAGATTTTAAGTGGACATCAGCAGTAGATAAAAAGTTTTGAGTTGTTGAAACAAAAGGTGACAGAGAAACCTATTTTGGCATTACTGGATTTCAATAATGTATTTCAAGTTGATTGTGATGCAAGTGGAAATGTGATTGGAGAAGTGTTAAGTTAAGAAGGTAGACCAGTAGCATATTTCAGTGAGAAGTTGAATGATGCAAGGAGAAGATATTCAGTTTATGATCAAGAGTTCTATAGCATAATTCAATCCTTGAAGAAGTGGAGACATCACTTGTATCCTAAGGAGTTTATGTTGTATATAGATCATCAAGCTTTGCAATATTTGAACAGTCAAGGTAAGTTGAATCAGAGACATATGAGATGGGTAGAGTTCATGCAGAGTTATACTTTTGTGTTGAAGCATAGGAGTGAGAAATCAAACAAAGTTATTGATGCATTGATTAGAAGAAGAAACTTGTTGATAGAAATGAGAGTTGAAGTGTTGGGTTTTGATGACTTAAAGAAAATGTATGAGGGAGACACTAATTTTGCAGAACCTTAGAGAGCATGTAAGGAACCTGTTGTAACAAATAGGAGTAAGTGGGTGGACTATTTCACTCAAGAAGATATGTTGCTCAAGGGAAACTAGTTGTGCATACCTAGAAGTTCAACGAGAGATAATTTGATCAAGGAGAAGCATAGTGGTGGATTGGCAGGACATTTCACCATTGATAAGATAGTGGCTTTGGTGAGTGAAAACTACTTTTGGCCTCAGATACATAACGATGTTTGAAGATTTGTGCAGAGTTGTAGAGTTTGTCAACTTACAAAAGGGAGTAGTCAGAATACTAGATTGTATAAACCTTTGATAGTACCAGAGAGACCTTGGGAAAACATAATGGTGTAGGCCACCTAGCAAGGTTCATGGTGTTTAGTATTTTGAGTCAAATTTACATATTCTCCTAGTTATGTTAGTATGTTCTAGGGTTAAATTTTGATATAATGGTCTCATTAATAAGAGACAATGGATTTTGGTTTTACTATTTTATAATAAATCCCACTAAAGGCATGACCATGTAGTGGTGTTCTTAGAAAAGGCCAATTTCTAATAATAGGTTTGTAGATTTTTACTAGATTTTAGGACAGTCTTGTTGTTTCCTTTATGGAAGGCTTTATTACCTTCTTTTTTTGGCTTTCCATGAGGTAGAGGAGAGAAAATCATGGATTTTTATTTTAACATCCTTATGATAGCTTGGAGATATCGAATAAGCTTATGTGGTAAAATTTTCATGAAGAAATAAGAGAGAAAGATACAATTTTCTTGCAATTTTTGGTTGTTTTCTTAGTTTTTCAGAATTAGTACAGATATGTATGACATTCCCATGGAGGGAATCAAATGAAATTGGGAAGAGCGATGTGTTAGCTCTATTTTACATTTGATTTGGTAGATTATTATTATTGTTTAAGAATCTTATTTGCATTCTTCTGATTTTTAGTCTAAAAACCTAGTTTTAGGGTTTCTTAATAAATCGATGGCTTTGGAGCCATTTCCATCCACACCCTAACCCAATAATGGATGGGATGGAGCTATTTTGTTGCTTTTTCTCTAATTTTTGTGTTGCAAATGCAGGGAATTGGTGGAGGAGATTTGTTAGAGAAAAAACAACCTAATATCATCATGTATTAGGCATCTTGAGCATTGGTAGAATAGTGGGTTGAAGAGTATTAGATGTGGGTTGATCCAAGAGCCCTTAAAATAGTTTATATAGACCATTTTCAACATGTTTGTTGTCTTGGAATAGGTTTTAGAAAACTAGAATAAGTTTCATGGTCATTTCCTATGTGGAGGAGGCCTAATTGGGCCTAGTACAGTTAGGACAGTCATCTTTTGAAGCATATGTCACAAAACAACCATATTTGCATGTCTGGTATGTTATGTAAATCCATAACGAGTATCCAAAAATCTATTTTTATTAATGGGTTTTCCTTGAATCCTTCATGTTTTTCTCTAAAAACCTTATTGACAGGGCTACTAGCTAGTGGGTCAGCTTGTGAAGAAAGCATAGGAACAATCAAGAATTGAGTATTTTGAAGGGTTGTAATATGTCTTCAAAGTAACTTAATGTTGTCCAAGGTGGGTAGGAAGATTGACACTCTACATTTGCATTCTAACATCAAAATTGGTTCTTTTAGCCTATCCCAAGACCATGAATTTGTCAGTATGTTGTCCTAGTTTGTATGGTCATCCAAACCACATTTTGGAAGTTGTTGTGTGAGTATGTACCTCCTCTGCATGAATTGGTATTAGAGCCTAGGGTAGATTCTATTTGGGAGGAAAGAAGGAAATTGAAGTGTGAAGAAAAGATAGTACAAGATGCCTCCTAGGGCCAGTCCAGTCTTGACTAGAGAAGTGAGAATAATTAAGGAATCTCAAAAAGGAGCCCTAGCTAGACTTGCAACCATTGGAGCAAACATGAGAAGAGGTGGGGTCATTGAGGAAGACAGTGACTAGGAAAATGAGGATGAGAATGTAGTCCCCCAAGAGGGATCTAATGTGGAAGAGATGGATCCAGATGATAGAAGGTTTATGAAGATGCTGCAAATTGTGAAAGGAGAGGGCACTAATGTCAAAATGGAGTTGCCCATGTATGAAGGAAAAATGAACACTAGGAAGTACTAGATTGGATTGATGCCTTAGATAACTACTTTGAGTACAAGGAGATGCTAGAGGTGCAGAAGGTCAAATTGGCCAAGACCAAGTTGAAGGGGCCAGAATTGACATGGTGGAACTATGTTCAATTAGAGAGATTGAGGCAAGGAAAAGCAATGATCAGTTCATGGGACCAGATGGTGTCCAAAGTAAAGAATCAATTTCTTCCTAAGGAATATGCAATCCAAACTTTTAGAAAGTTGTATAATTTAAAACAAAAAGACATGGATGTTATAGCCTATACTGAGGAATTTCACACGTTAACCATTAGGATAGCACAGCTTGAAGATGAAGTTGAAAAGATTGCTAGGTATATCAATGGGCTTAGACTCAATATTCAAGATGAAATTAGTCTATCCACCCCTATAAATGTGGAAGAATGCTTTCAATTGGTAGTGAGGGTAGAAGAAAAGATAAAAAGAAGACAAGATCAACAGACTAGGGGTAGAGGAAGAAGTTTCAGAGGGAGAGGGAACTTTGGTGCAAGAGGATCATCCCAGAAACAACAAGGAGAATCAAGTGGCAGCAATAAAGAGAACCAAGAACCAAGAGGTGAATCAAGTGAAAGAGGTAATTTTAGAGGTAGGAGATCATATAGTAGAGGGAGGTTTGGTGGCCAAGGTAGAGGATCAAACACTTTCTCAGGAAAATGTTACAACTGTCATTAGTTTGGACACCCTGCATTCAAATGTCCAGAGAAGCAAGCATCAATTTCTCAAGGAGGTGAATGAAGGACTCAAATAGTACATGAAGAAGACAGTGAAAGTGTTTATTCACCATTGCAACTTATTTCTCCTAAGAGGGGTGATGCATTAATGTTTAGGAGGATACTCCTCAAGGTGCCAGCATCCAAGGAGCCTTCACAGATGAAGTCATTGTTTAGAACAACATGCAAATAACATGGCAAAGTGAGAAAGGTAGTTATTGATTCAAGATCCACTGATAATCTAGTTTCTTTGGAAATGGTAGAGAAGCTGCATTTGAAGAAGATTCCTCACTCCACACCTTACAAGGTATTGGCAACAAGTATTAGTAAATGAACAGGCATGGGTGGAGTTCAACATTGGTGGTTACAAGGATAAGATCCTTTGTGACATCATCCCCATGCGTGTTTGTCACATATTGCTAGGAATACCCTAGCAACATGATAGAAAGAGTAAACATGATGGTCATAAGAACACTTATGTGATAGAAAAGGATGGAGTCTCATTTGAATTAACACCTCTTCCTGAAGAAGAGTCTGATAAGAAGATTGGGTCTAGCATCATGATGGTAGGAGAGAAGGAGTTTTACAAACAATGAAAGAGGAAGGACAAGGATTTGCAATAGTGATCAGACCTAAGACTAAGTTTGATGCAACAACAAATAAGGTAGAAGAGATACCTAGTGAAGTTCAGTCTTTGTTGGACAAGTATAAGGACATAATGGTAGATGAGCTACCAATTTCATTGCCTCCCATGAGAGATATCAACCATCATATAGACCTGATACCTGGTGCTAGTTTGCCTAACAAGGTTGCATACAAGCTTACTCCACAACAGAATGAAGAGATCAAAGCACAAGTCCGAGAATTGTTGGATAAAGGACTCATCAGAGAGAGCTTAAGTCCCTACTTTGTTCCTATAGTCTTTGTACCTAGATAGATGGAGAGTGGAGGATGTGTACTGACTCAAGGCCCATAAACAAGATCACCATTATATATAGGTTTCTAATCCCTAGAATGGAGGACCTCATGGATTGCTTAGGAGATGCATGCTACTTCTCCAAGATTGATCTTAAGAGTGGATATCACCAAATCAGGATAAGGGAAAGAGATGAATGGAAGATTGCCTTCAAAACCAATGAGGGACTCTATGAACTGATGGTAATGCCTTTTGGACTCTCAAATGCTCCTAGTACATTCATGAGGTTAATGAATGAGGTCCTGAAATCTTTTAATGGGAAGTTTGTAGTTGTCTATCTAGATGACATTCTTGTGTTTAGCAAAACAAAAGAGGAGCACTTGCAGCACCTTGATATGGTTTTACAGAGGTTGAATGAGGAGAAGTTGATAATAAACCTCAAGAAGTGTGAGTTTCTAAAAGAAGAGCTAGTTTACCTAGGTTTTGTCATCTCTAAAGGCACATTGAAGATGGATCCATCCAAAGTTGAAGCTATTCTTAGCTAGCCAACTCCAAAATCAATAGGAGAGGTAAGAAGTTTTCAAGGTTTGGCTACATTTTATTGGAATTTTATCAAAAATTTTAGTCATATTTGTTCCCTATTCTTGACACCCTTAAGGGAGATAAGAAAAGGAAGTTTCAATGGACTAAAGAAGTAGAAAAAAAAACTTTGAATAGATGAAGAAGAGAGTGGCACAATAGCCCATACTTGCTTTCCCTGACTTTGACAAAGTATTTACAGTAGAATGTGATGCCAGTGGAGCAGCCATAGGTGCAGTCCTGAGCCAAGAAGGTAGGCCAGTAGCTTTCTATAGTGAAAAGCTCAATGAGGCCAAGAAGAGGTACTCTTCATATGATTTGGAGCTTTATGCATTAGTACAGTCTCTAAGGAAGTGGAGACATTACCTCTTACCTAAAGAGTTTGTAGTCTACACAGACAATCATGCACTGAGTTTCTTGAACAACCAAGACAAATTAAGTCATAGGCACATCAAGTGGGTGGAATATTTACAGAGTTATACTTTCCCAATCAAGCATAAGAAGGGCCAAGCAAACAAGGTAGCTAATGTACTGAGTGGAAGATTAGTCCTAGTGCATGAAATACAATTTTAGAGTGTTGTTTTGGAAGCACTAAAGGACATGTATGTTGTTGATCCAGATTTCAAGGATGCCTACTCCATTTGCCACCAATTCCAAGGTACTTTTCATGAAGAATTTTCTGATTTTCTGCTATAAGAAGGATTGCTATTCAAGGGAGCTTAGTTATGCATCCCTAGATGCTCTATGAGAACAAATCTTATAAGGGAAAAACACTATGGAAATCTTGGAGGACACTTTGGCATAGACAAAACACTTGATTAGGTAAGAAGCTTTTATTTTTGGCCTAAGATGCATACTAATATTAGAAAATTTGTTGAACCTTGTGGAATTTTCCAGAGAGCCAAGGGCTCTAGTTCCAATGCAGGTTTATATTAGCCTCTTCCAATTCCTAGCAGGCTTTGGGAACATCTTAGTATGGAATTTGTGCTAGGCCTACCTAAGACACAGAGAGGAGTAGACAATGTTTTTGTAGTTGTGGACAGATTTAGCAAGATGGCACATTTCATTCCATGTAAATGCACTAGTGATGCATCAAACATTGCAAGTTTGTTCTTCAAGGAGATTGTTAGAATTCATGGGCTGCCCCTCACCATTGTCTCAGATAGAGATTCCAAGTTTATAGGTCATTTTTGGAAGACCTTATGGAAGAAACTAGGCACAAATCTAACTTTCAGTTCTACCTATCATCCACAAACAAATGGGCAGACTGAAGTAGTGAATAGATCATTGGGGAATCTACTTAGATGTCTTACAAAGGAACATGGACAATAATGGGATCTTATCATCTCATAGGTAGAGTATGCTTACAATGACTCCATTAACAAGAGCATAGGTAAGAGCCCTTTTCAAGTAGTATATGGATTGAATCCAATAGGTATCTTTGAGTTAAGAGATTTAAGAGGAGTAGAGAAGAGAAGTGCTAAAGGAGAGGAGTTTTCTATGGCCATGAAAGAGATTCATGATCAAGTTAGAGAATAACTCAAGAAGAGTGTTGAAAACTACAAGAAGCATGCAGATTTGAAGAGGAGAAATGTTCAGCTGAAAGTGGAAGATTTGGTATTTGAACATCTCAGGAAAGAGAGGTTACCTGTGGGAAAATACACTAAGTTGTTGATGAGGAAGATTGGTCCATGCAAGGTGGTCCACAAGTTTGGTGAAAATGCGTATGAGATAGAATTCCCTCCTGGAGTTGCTATCTCACCAATCTTTAACATTGTTGATTTATATCCTTTTAAGGAATCATTGGATGTAGGCACATGTGTTCATGAAGGTGATGATGCTAATTGGATTCAAGATCTTCCTCCTACTGCACCAGTCAAACTTGAAGCCATTCTAGGTACTAAAGAAGTCAAGAGGACAAGACATAAGGTATATAATGAGTACTTGGTGAAGTGGCAAGGTCTTCCTCATGAAGATACCACTTGGATGACAGATGAGGACATTGAAAAGCATGGTACTATTGTCACTAATCTGATTTCAAGAGATGCCTAAAATCCTTTCTCTTGGGGTGTATGGTGTAGGGCACCTAGCAAGGTTCATGGTGTTCAGTCTTCTGAGTCAAATTTACATATTCTTCTAGTTATGTTAGTATGTTCTAGAGTCAAATTTTGATATAATGCTCTCATTAATAAGAGACATAGTGGATTTTGGTTTTAAAACATTGTAATAAATCCCACTAAAAGCATGACCATGTAGTGGTCATCTTAGAAAAGGCAAATTTCTAATAATAGGTCTGTAGATTTTTACTAGATTTTAGGATAGTCTTCTTGTTTCCTTTATGGAAGGCTTTATTACCTTCTTTTTTTTTGGCTTTCCACAATGTAGAGGAGAGAAAATCATGGATTTTTATTGTCACATGCTTATGATAGCTTGGAGATATCAAACAAGCTTATGTGGTAAAGTTTTCATAAAGAAATAAGAGAGAAAGATACAATTTTCCTACAATTTTTTATTGTTTTCTTAGTTTTTCAGCATTAGTATGGATATGTACTACATTTTCATGGAGGGAACCAAATGAAATTGGGAAGAGGGCTGTGTTAGCTATATTTTTCATTTGATTTGGTAGATTATTATTATTGTTTAAGAATCTTATTTGCATTCTTCTGATTTTTGGTCCAAAAACCTAGTTTTTGGGGTTTCTTAAGAAATTGATGGCTTTGGAGCCATTACATCCACACCCTAACCCAATAATGGATGGGATGGAGCTATTTTGTTGTTGTTTCTCTAATTTTTGTGTTGCAGATACAGGGAATTGGTTGAGGAGATCTGTTAGAGCAAAAACAACCTAATATCATCATGTATTAGGCATCTTAAGCATTGGTAGAATAGTCGGTTGAAGAGTATTGGATGTGGGTTGACCTAAGAGCCTTGAAAATAGTTTATATAAACCATTTTCAAAATGTTTGTTGTCATGGAACATGTTTTAGAAAACTAGAATAAGTTTCATGGTCATTTGCTATGTGGAGGAGGCCTAATTGGGCCTAGTACAGTTAGGACAGTCATTTTTTGAAGCATATGTCACAAAACAACCATATTTTCATTTCTAATATGTTATGTAAATCCATAACAGGTATCCAAAAATCTATTTTTTAATTGGGTTTACCTTGAATCCTTCAATTTTTGCTCTAAAAACCTTATTGACAAGGCTACTAGCTAGTGGGTTAGCTTGTGAGGAAACCATAGGAACATTCAAGAATTGAGTATTTTGAATGGGTTGTAAGGTGTCTTTAGGGTAACTTAATGTTGTCCAAGGTGGGAAGGAAGCTTGACACTTTACATTTGCGTTCTAACCTCAAAATTGGCACTTTTAGCCTATCCCAAGACCGTGAATTTGTCAGTATGTTGTCCTAGTTTGTATGGTCAGCCAAACCACATTTTGGAAGTTGTTGTGTGAGTATGTACCTCCTATACATCACATAAGTATGAATTTTGTAATGGGATTTCCTAAGACATGGAGAGGACATGATTCAATATTCGTAGTGGTTGATAGATTTTCAAAGATGGCTCGTTTCATACCTTGTAAGAAGACAACTGATGTAGTGCATGTAGCTAACCTATTTTTCAAGGAGATTGTGAGATTGCATGGATTACCTATGACTATATTTTCAGAGAGAGATACAAAGTTTGTTGGATACTTCTGGAAGAAACTTTGGAAGAAGATTAAGACAGATTTGAAGTTCAGTTCATCTTTTCATGCACAGACTAATGGACAGGCAGATGTAGTAAATAGCAGTTTGGGAAACTTGTTGAGATGTTTGGTTGGAGAGTGTTGCAAGTATGGGCCTAACTGGTGTTGTCATTGATGTCAACATACTCCTATTGCATTAAGGATAAGGATTGGATGATCTGTTTGCTGAGGATATTGAGAAAATTGGTCATATCAGGAACAGTAAAGAACGGTGAAGATAGTAAGGTAAAAGTCCAAGTTAAGATGAGGATCAGAGGATGCGGTTTAAAGGGTTTGTAGATTTGTGTCTTATGGTGATCCAGTAGAGATTTTAGAGGTCCACATGAAGATCTGAAGAAGTTGTTGTTGCTCAAGTAAAACCAACTCCGGGAGATGTTTAGAGGTGACAGAGTGATACAGACAGGTCCGGTAAGATCTGGAAATGCATTATCCTATTCCGCAAATTTGAGGGAGTGTTCAAGAAGTCTTTGTGAAGTATAAACTCATTTAGATCATGGTTTGAAGGTCTAAAAGCATCTATTCCTTTGTGACAGTGATGACAGACTAGGTTCTTAAGGTTCCAGATGAAGGAGAGAAGGATTTTAGTAAGCAGATGAAGTGTGGATGTTCTTGGTGATTCAGGCAAGCTTGTGGAGGTCTTTTGATTGTGTCTAATTTGTGTTGGTGGTCTGCATTGAAGTTAGAGCTCGTAATTGAAGAATAACTTCTAGATGATGGTGTTCTTCCTGAGATTGGCAGACTGGATGAGTTACTTATCCTACGGATGTACTTGTAGATGTTTGCCAACTTAGATGATTATTCCTAAGTCGGTGTCTTCTATAGATAAGAAATTGTAAAGTCATTTCAAGGTATATCTTGTGGAGATGAGTGAGTGGTAGCAAGGAGGAGAACGAAAGGTAGAGCAGAAGTATTGGGCTTAAATGGAACTGATTCAAGCATGGTGAAGATGCTATTCTCTAGTTCAAGTATGTGATACTTATTATTTTGTAGATAGTGAGTCTCTTGTAGGCAGTGAGCCTCTTTTGAGCAGTGTGCTCAGACAGTGAGCCCTAATTGGCATGTTCCATTTTGTTCTTTCTATTCTTCTAACAAAGAATACAATCTTGAGTTAATCATCCCATGGTTTTTCCCTTAACCAGGTTTTCCACATGAAAATCTTGGTGTCTTATGTGTTGATGTGTTGTTGCTCTTAGTTTAATGCATTATGTTTCCATGATTGAATTGTTATTATTCTACTGAATTACAAAGTGGATTTAAGTGTGTAAATTGGAAGAAAGTTTTGGACAACTGATTCACCCCCCTCTCAGTTGTCTATCTTAAATCTAACAATTGGTATCAGAGCCAAGTTCCTCTAAAAGGAGCTTAACCACTTGAGGAGATCCAGGATGTCATCCTACAACAAGGATAGTCCAAAGTTTGATGGAACAAATTTCAATCTTTGGAAAAGTTGCATGAAATGTCACTTGCAATGTATGGGAATGCAATACTAGAACATGGCTTCAACAAAGTATACTCCTCCACAGGGTGGCCTGAAAACCTAAAAAAAATCACAAATGCTAAAAACAATTTGCGGACTATAAAAGCTCTTCTAAGTGCAATATCTAATTCAAAGCTTTCAAATGTTGCTGACCTACCAACTACTTTTGAGATTTGGCAAAAACTGGAACTTCTACATGAAGGAGACAAGTATGTTAAATGTGCAAGGTTACAGAGTCTAAAAGGGAAATTTGAAAATCTGAAGATGAGAGATGATGAAAATATCACTACTTTTATGCCAAGAGTAAATGAGATTGCCTGTGGCATTAGATGTGCTGGTGGAGTCTTGGATGAAGATGAGATTGTTGGCAAAGTTCTCAAATCCCTTCCTGCTTCTTATAAAATCAAAGTTGTTGCCATTGAAGAATTTAGAGCCCATACAACTATCACAAGAGATCAATTAGTTGGTAAACTGGTTGCATTTGAAATGACTAAGTTTGGAGATGCCCCCCCAAAGACTGAATCAACATTCAAAGCCAGTGCCTCTATAAAAGGTAAACAAAGGTTTGATCTGGGAGTTAACTCTTCAAGGAAACTATCATGGTATGAAAAAGAAAGAAAAGACTTGGAAGAAGAAGCTAAAATTGCACAACTTGAAGCTCTTATTGCAAAAAGACTGCCAAGAGGATCCGGTAAGTATGAAGGGAAATTTCCTTTTAAGTGTTTTAACCGCAATAAGATTGGTCATTTTTCCTCAAGGTGTCCATATAGATTTTCAAGGCCAAATCCTAACAAGCCAAGGTTCCAAAAGAATTGTTACTATGTTCATGAAGATGATGATAATGAAGGAGTAATAGATGATGAATCAGAGACAAGAAACAAATCCAGAAATGACTGGGTGTTCATTGCCATCAAGGAGAAGATCCAATATCCTCTATATCTATTAATCATAAGATTGTGGAAAGAGCTCTGGCTGCCCAAATTGAAGAAAAGGATGATTAGGTAATTGACAGTGGATGCTCTCACCATATGACAAGTGATAAAAATAAGTTCATAGATTTGGAAAGGTATGAAGGAGGAGTGGTAAAGTTTGGTGATAATTCTGTTGGTAGAATCAGAGGTAGGGGAACTATTTCTTTTGATGGAAGGAACAAAACCGGTAATGTACTATATGTTGAAGGATTGAAGCACAATCTTCTCAGTGTTGGACAAAGGCTATGATCTCAGATTCAAGAATGGAAAATGCAAGATCTTTGAAAGTTCCATAATAGAGATTGCATCCGGTACCCAAACAAAAGGTAACACCTTCCATTTAGTCGATACTGGTAAAAGTTGTCTATTTGTGCAAATTGATCAGAGTTGGTTATGGCATAGGATGATGTGTCATGTGAATTTTGATAATATTATCAAGATAAGCAGTACTTAGGCAGTAAAAGATCTTCCAAAGTTGGTGAAACCTACAAATAGTTTGTGCAAGGAATGTTAGATGGGTAAATAAAGCATAGTCTCATTCAAAAGCGAGGAACAATCTTCTACTGGATTATTATACTTAGTTTATACTAATTTATGTGGTCCGGCAAGAATCAGAAGTGTGCAAGGTGATAGATACTTCATGTTACTAATTGATGACTATTCTCGGATGATGTGGGTAACCTTTCTGAAAGAGAAATCATAAGCTCTTGAGAAATTTAAAATATTTATGGTTATGGTAGAGAATGAAACCAGATAAAAATAAAATGTCTGAGGTCTGATAAGGTGGAGAATTCACATCCGGTGAGTTCATAGATTTCTATGAGAAACATGGAATAAAGAGATAGTTGTCTACTCCGAAGACTCCACAGCAAAATGGAGTAGTTGAGAGAAAGGACAGGACCATCCAAGAAGCATCTAGGACAATGATGATGGAATCAAATGTTCCTCAGATCTATTGGAGAGAATTTGTTAGCACTGTAGTCTATACTCTCAATCGAGTACAAATCAGAAGCAATACTGGTAAGACTCCTTGTGAACTTTGGTTTGGAATCACTCCTACTATTATGTATTTCAGAGTCTTTGGTAGCAAGTGTTACATTAAAAGAGATGAAGATCTAGGCAAGTTTGATGCTAGAAGTGATGAAGGAATATTCTTGGGTTACTCTACTCAAAGCAAAGCATACTGGTGTTATAACAAGAGATTGAGAAAGATAATAGAGTACAAATGTAAAGGTTGATGAAGGAATTGAAAAACCCTTAAGTTTTTATGAATATGATGAAGATGATCAAAATGGTGTTCTGATTCAAGGAGCCCAAGCCCCTTCTGAAATTTAGATTCACACTGATCTTGTAAACCAGGAAGAAGAGATAAGTTTTAATGAGCCTGATCAAGAATCAGATGTGCAAGAAACTCCCAAAGTTCCTAGGTATGTAAGACTAAACCACTCTAAGGATCAGATAATAGGTGATAAAAGCAAAGGTGTACAAACTAGAAGGAGAATTGTTCAAGATTTAGATGAGTATTGTCTAATTTCAAAGATTGAACCTAAGACAGTGAATGAAGCTTGCAATGATGAAAACTGGACTAAAGCAATGGAGGAAGAGCTAATGCAAATTGAGAAAAATCACACTTGGGATCTTGTTCCTAGACCTAGAAACAAGAATGTGATTAGAATTAAATGGGTCTTCTGGAAAAAACCTAATGAAGTTGGTGAAGTAATAAAAAATAAAGCCAGATTGGTCTACAAGGGCTATTCTCAAATAGAAGGAGTTGATTTTGAAGAAACTTTTGCTCTGGTGGCAAGAATTGAAGTAGTTAGATTATTTCTTGCATTTGTTGCCTTCAAAGATTTCAAAGTGTATCAGATGGATGTCAAGTCTGCCTTCCTGAGTGGTGACTTGGAAGAAGAAGTGTACATTGAGCCACCAGATGGATTTCAATTGTCTGATCATGGTGATATGGTCTACAAGTTGAAGAAGGCACTGTATGGACTAAAGCAAGCCCCAAGAGCTCGGTATGAAAGATTGGATAAACATCTTGTGAAGATTGGTTTCACCAAAGGTACTGCTAACAGTAATTTGTATTTCAAAATTGATCATAAAAATATCTTGATTGTTAAAGTGTTTGTTGATGATATCATTTTTGGAGGAAGAGATAGTATGTGTAAAACCTTTACAAATCAAATGAAAAGTGAATTTAAGATGTCCATGCTTGGGGAAATGAATTTCTTTTTGGGTCTACAAATCACTCAAACAAAGAAAAGAATCTTCATTTCTCAGTCCAAATATGTGAAAGAATTGTTGAAGAAATTTAGGATGGAAGACTCAAAACCAATGAATACTCCCATGGCAACTAGATGCAAATTAAAGAAAGATGATGATTCACCTAAGGCTGATAAAAAAAAGTATAGGTCAATGATTGGAGGACTGTTGTATCTTACTCAAACTAGACCAAACATTATGTAGGCTATTGGTCTTGTTGCTAGATTCTAGGTTGATCCTAGAGAATCTCATGTCATAGCAATCAAGAGGATTTTTAGATATTTAAAAGGGATAGTTGAGTATGGATTGTGCTATCCCAGAGATCATGATTTCTCTCTTCATGCATATACAAATGCGGATTGGGCGGGAGAAGTGGATGATCAGAAGAGTACCAGTGGTGGAGAATTCTTTTTAGGGAAGAGATTGGTTTCTTGGCTAAGCAAGAAACAAGAGGCAATATCTCTGTCCACTACAGAAGCAAAATATATTGTAGCAATAGGTAGTTGTACTCAAGTTTTGTGGATGAAGCAAATACTAAGAGACATAAGAGTGGAGTATGAGGAGCCTATCACAATTTTCTGTGATAATTCAAGTGCAATAAATATATCTAAGAATCTCGTGTTGCATTCAAAGACTAAACATATATCCATCAAGTTTCACTTTTTGAGAGAGAAAGTGAACAAGAATGAAGTCAGATTGGATTTTGTGCCTTCCAAGGATTAGATTGCAAATATCTTTACTAAAGCTCTACCTAAGGACTCTTTTGAGTATCTTAGGGAAAAGTTAGGGGTTATTGCCCCTTCGGTAATGAACTAAGCTGCACTAATGTGCATCAATCCGGTGGATATCACGGTCATATCTTGTGGTCTAGATTGATGATGGGGAGCTGGTACTCAGGGGGAAAAGCTGGTATGATTCTGAATTGTTGAAATTGCAAGTATGTGCCCTTTGCCATTGATGTCAAAGGGGGATAGAAGACATGTGAAAAACAAGTGGTTGCTGATCAAAGGGGGAGTAGTAAAGGAAGAGAAGACATGTGAAATGATTGTTGCTGATAGGGGGAGTTGTGTCAGTAAAGAAAAGTTCTTGTCTTGATGGTTAACATAGTTTTTCACATCATATATTGCCATCAATGACAAAGGGGGAGATTGTTGCAAGTATGGGCCTAACCGATGTTGTCATTGATGTCAACATACTCATGTTGCATTAATGATAAGGATTGGATGATCTATTTGCTGAGGATATTGAGAAAATTGGTCATATCAGGAACAGTGAAGAACAATGAAGACAGTAAGGTAAAAGTCCAAGTTAAGATGAGGATCAGAGGATGTGGTTTAAAGGGTTTGTAGATATGTGTCTTACGGTGATCTAGTAGAGATTTTAGAGGTCAGTATGAAGATCTAAAGAAGTTGTGGTCACTCAAGTAAAATTGGCTTCGACAGATGTTCAGAGGTGACAGAGTGATACAGACAGGTCCGGTGAGATCCAAAAATGCATTGTCCTATTCTACAGATTTGAGGGAGTGTCCAAGAAGTCTTTGTGAAGTATCAACTCATTTGGATCATGGTTTGAAGGTATACAAGCATCTATTCCTTTGTGATAGTGATGACAGACTGGGTTCTTGAGGTTCCAGATGAAGGAGAGAAGGATTTTAGTAAGCAGATGAAGTGTGGATGTTCTTAGTGATTCAGGCAAGCTTGTGAAGGTCTTTTGATCATGCCCAGTTCATGTTGGTGGTCCACATTGAAGAATAACTTTTGGATGATGGTGTTCTTCCTGAGACTAGCCAATCAAATGAGTTACTCATCCTGCAGATGTACTTGTAGATGTTTGCTGACTTAGATGATTATTCCTAAGTCAATGTCTTGTATAAATAAGGAATTATAAAGTCATTTCAAGGTATATCTTGTGGAGATGAGTGATTGGTAGCGAGGAGGAGAGAGAAAGGTAGAGCAAAAGTATTGGGCTTAAATGGAACTAATTCAAGCATGGTGAATATGCTATTCTCCAGTTCAAGTATGTGATACTTATTATTTTGTAGACAGTGAGTCTCTTGTAGGCAGTGAGCCTCTTGTGAGTAGTGTTCTCAGGTAGTGAGCCCTAATTGGCATGTGCCATTTTGTTCTTTCTATTCTTCTAATAGAGAATACAATCTTAGGTTAATCGCCCTGTGGTTTTTCCCTTAACCGAGTTTTCCACATCAAAATCTTGTTGTCTTATGTGTTGATGTGTTGTTGCTCTTGGTTTAATGCATTTTGTTTCCATGATTGAATTGTTATTATGCTACTGAATTACAAAGTGGATTTAAGTGTGTAAATTGGAAGAAATTTTTGGACAACTAATTCACCCCCCCTCAGTTGTCTATCCTGAATCTAACACAGAGAAGATAGGAAGTTGGGATTTGATTCTTTCACAAGCAGAGTTTGCATACAATAATTCAGTAAATAGGAGTACCAGAAGAACACCCTTTGAGATTGTGACCAGAGTGAATCTTAGAGGAATTACAGAATTGAGAGATATCAACATGGAAGAAAAGAGGAGTGTAGAAGTAGAAGAATTTGTAGATCATATGAAGACAGTGCATAATCAGATGAACAAGCATTTGGAGGATATGAATAGTAAGTATAAGGAAAAGGCAAATGAGAAGAGAAGACATAAGATATTTGAAGTGGGAGATGAAGTGATGGTGCACTTAAGAAAAGAAAGATTTCTAGTTGGGACATATAACAAGTTAAAGATGAAGAAGTTTGGACCTTGTAAGATACTCAAATAATTTGATTCAGGAAATGCTTATGAAGTGGAGTTATAAGAGACATTGGGTATATCACCTATTTTCAACATTGCAGACCTCTATTAGTATCATGAAGTAGATTTTAGTGACAACATAGAAGAAGACTTAAAGAAGCAGTTACCACAACAAGCACTGGAGCAGATTGAAGACATTTGGGACAGTAGAGTTGGAGGCAACACTAGAGGAATACAATACAAAGAATATCTTGTGAAGTGGAAAGGAAGACCAGAAGAAGATTCATCATGGATTTATTAGGCTGAGGTGGACCATCTCGGTTCTCCCCTAGCCCTAATAAAGTGAGGGACTCACCTTTTTCAATAACCCAAGATGTCTAATGTAGGAGCTATTAGATTCAGGACAGACAACTAAGAGGAGTTAATCAATTGTCTAAACCTTGCTTTCAATCAAACACTTAAATCCACTTTGTAATTTAGTAACATAATAATAAATTAATCATGGAAACACAATGCATCAAATCAAGAGCAAAAACATATTAACACATGAGACACCAAGATTTTGATGTGGAAAACCCAGTTAAGGGAAAAACCACGGGTTGACTAACCCAAGTATGTATTCTCTAATAGAAGAATACAAAGAACAAAATGGCACATGCCAATTAGGGCTCACTACCCAAGCACAGTACTCACAAGAGGCTCACTACCTACAAGAGACACATTGTCTATAGAAGAATAAGTATCACATACCTAAATTGAAGAATAGCATCTTCATCATGCTTGAGTCAGTTTCATTTAAGCCCAAAAACCTCTACCATACCTTTGTCTCTTCTCCTCTCTACCATGTTCTCATCTCCCCAAGATATTTTTCAAATGACTTTCCAATCCCTTATTTATACAAGACATCGACTTAGGAATAATCATTTAAGTCAACAAACATCTACAAGAACATCCGCAAGATGTGTAATTCATCCGGTCGGCCAAAATCAAGAAGAACACCATCATCCAAAAGTAATTCTTCAATTGCGAACTCAAACTCCAATGTGGACCACCAAAACGAACTAGAAATGATTCAAGGACCTCCACAAGCTTGCCTAAATCACCAAAAACATCCACACTACATCTTCTTATTGAGATCCTTCTCTCCTTCATCTAGAACCTCAAGAACACAGTCTGTCATCATTGTCACAAAGAAATAGATTCTTGTGGACCTCCATACCATGAACCAATCGAGTTCATACTTCTCAAAAACTTCCTAAACACTCGACCAAATCCACAAAATAGGATAATGCATTTCCAGATCTCACCGGACCTATCTGTATCACTCTGACACCTATGAACACCTGCCGGAACTGGTTTTAATTGAGCGACCCCAACTTCTTCATATCTTCATGGGGACCTCTGAAATATTTACTAGATCATCTTAAGACATGTATCCACAAACCCTTTAAACTACATCCTCTAATCCTTATCTTAACTAGGCCTTTTACCTTATTATCTTCACTATTCTTCATTATTTCTAAAATGACCAATTTTCTCAATATCCTAAGAAAATAATTTATCTAATCCTTATCATTAATGCAATAGAAGTATGTTGACATCAATGACAACACCATTTAGGCTCATACTTGCAACAATCTCCCCCTTTATCATTGATTGCAACATATGATGTGAAAAATTGTTTTGACCATCAAGACAAGAGCTTTCCTTTACTGACACAAATCCCCTTAACACCAACAACATTCATATGTCTTCTCTTCCTGTACTACTCCCCCTTTGATTAGAAATCACTTTTTTTTCACATGTCTTCTCTCCCCCTTTGACAACAATGGAAAAGGGCACATACTTGCAACTCAAAATCATACCAGCTGCTCCCCCTGAGTAGCAGCTTCCCAAACATCAATCCGGATCACAAGATATAATTGTGAGATCCACCAGACTGATGCACAACATTGCACCTTAGTTCATCACCAGAGGGCTAATAACCCCTAACTTCTCCCTGAGATACTCATAAGAGTCCTTAGGTAGAGGTTTAGTAAAGATATCTACAATCTAATCCTTGGAAGGCACAAACTCCAGTCTGACTTCATTCTTGTTCACTTTGTCTCTCAAAAAGTGAAACTTGATGGATATATGTTTGGTCTTTGAATGCAACACCAGATTCTTTGAAATATTTATTGCACTTGAATTATCATAGAAGATTGTGATAGGTTCTTCATACTCCACTCCCATGTCTCTAAGCATTTGCTTCATCCACAAGACTTGAGTACAACTACCTACTGCTGCAATATATTCCTCTTCTGCAATGGACAAAGATATTGCCTCTTGTTTCTTGCTTAGCCAAGAAACCAATCTCTTTCCTAAAAAGAATTCTCCACCACTGGTACTCTTCCAGTCATCCACATCTCCTACCCAATCTACATCTGTATATGCATGAAGAGAGAAATTATGATCTCTGGGATACCAAAAATCATACTCAACTATCCCTTTTAAATATCTAAAAATTCTCTTGATTGCCATGACATGAGATTCTCTAAGAACAGCTTGGAATCTAGCAACAAGACCAACAACATTCATAATGTCAAGTCTAGTTTGAGTGAGATACAACAATCCCCCAATCATTGCCCTGTACTTTTTTTGATCAGCCTTAGGAGAGTCATCATCTTTACTCACTTTACATCTAGTTGCCATGGGAGTACTCATTGGTTTTGAGTCTTCCATCCCAAATTTCTTCAACAATTCTTTCACATATTTGGTCTGAGAAATGAAGATTCCTTTCTTTGTTTGAGTGATTCGTAGACCCAAGAAGAAATTCATTTCACCAAGCATGGACATCTCAAACTCACTTTTCATTTGATTTGCAAAAGTTTTACACATACTATCTCTTCCTCCAAAAATGATATCTTCAACAATCAAGATGTTTTCATGATCAATTTTCAAATACAAATTACTGTTAGCAATACGTTTGTTGAAGCCAATCTTCAAAAGATGCTTATCCAATCTTTCATACCAGGCTCTTGGGGCTTGCTTCAGTCCATACAGTGCCTTCTTCAACTTGCAAACCATATCACCATGATCAGACAATTGAAATCCATCTAGTTGTTCAATGTAGACTTCTTCTTCCAAGTCTCCATTCAAAAGGTAGACTTGACATCCATCTGATAAACTTTGAAGTCCTTGAATGCAGAAAAAGTAAGAAATAACCCGACTACTTCAATTCTTTCTACTGGAGCAAAAGTTTCTTCAAAATCAACTCCTATTTGAGAGTAACCCTTGCAGACCAATCTGGCTTTATTTCTAATTACTTCACCAACTTCATTTAGTTTGTTCCGGAAGACCTATTTGGTTCCAATCACATTCTTGTTTTTAGGTCTGGGAACAAGATCTTAAGTGTGATTTTTCTCAATTTGCATCAGCTCTTCTTGCATTGCTTTAGTCTATTTTTCATCATTGCAAGCTTCATTCACTATCTTAGGTTCAATCTTTGAAATCAGACAATACTCTTCTGAATCTTGAGCAATCCTTCTTCTTGTTTGAACACCTTTTCTTTTATCACCTATGATCTGATCTTTAGAGTGGTTCAGTCTTACATACCTAGGAACTTTGGGAGTTTCTTGTACTTTTGATTCTAGATCAGGTTCATTAAATCTCATCTCTTCTTCCTAATTTATCAGATCAGTTTGAATTTGAATTTTAGAAGGGACTTGGGCTCCTTGAATCAGAACACCATTCTGATCATCTTCATCATATTCATAAAACCTTGAGGGTTTTTCAATTCCTTCATCAACCTTCACATTTGTACTTTCAATAATCTTTCTCAGTCTCTTATTATAACACTAGTATGCTTTTCTTTGAGTAGAGTAACCCAAGAATATTCCTTCATCACTTCTAGCATCAAACTTGCCTAGATCTTCATCTCTTTTAATATAACATTTGCTACCAAAGACTCTGAAATACACCATAGTAGGAGTGATGCCAAACCAAAGTTCATAAGGAGTCTTACCACTATTTCTTCTGATTTATACTCAATTGAGAGTATAGACTACAGTGCTGACAGCTTCTCTCCAGTATATTTGAGGAACATTTGCTTCCATCATCATTGTTCTAGATGCTTCTTGGATGGTCCAGTTCTTTCTTTCCACTACTCCATTCTACTGTGGAGTCCTAGGAGTAGACAATTGTCTTCTGATTCCATGCTTCTCACGTAATTCTATGAAATCATCAAACATGAATTCACCACCTCTATTAGGCCTCAGGCATTTTATGTTCAATCTAGTTTCATTCTCAACCAGCCTTGAATATTTTCAATTTCTCAAGAGCCTCTAATTTCTCCTTCAGAAAGGTCACCCACATCATCTAGGAATAGTCATCAATTAATAGCATGAAGTATCTATCACCTTACACACTTCTGATTCTTGTCAGACCACACAAATCAGTATGAACTAAGTCTAATAGCCTGATAGAAGATTGTTCCTTGCTTTTGAATGAGACTCTACTTTGTCTACCCAACTGACATTCTTTGCATAATTTATTTGTAGGTTTCACCAATTTTGGAAGATCTCTTACAACTTGAGTATTGCTTATCTTGATGATATTATCAAAATTGACATGACACATCCTCCTATGCCATAGCCAACTCTGATTAGTTTGCACAAATAGACAACTTTTACCAGTACCAACTAAATGGAAGATGTTACCTTTTGTTTGAGTACTGGATGCAATCTCTATTCTAGAACTCTCAAAGAACTTGCATTTTCCATTCTTGAATCTAAGATCATAGCTTTTGTCTACCAACTACCCAACACTGAGAAGATTGTACTTCAATCCTTCAACATATAGTACATTACCGATTTTGTTCTTTCCATCAAAGGAAATAGTTCCTCTACCTCTAATTCTACCAGCAGAATTATCACCAAACTTTACCACTCCTTCATACCTTTCCAAATCTATGAACTTATTTTTGTCACCTGTCATATGGTGAGAGCATCCACTGTCAATGACCCAATCATCCTTTTCTTCAACTTGGGCAACCAGAGCTCTTTCTACAACTTTATGATTGACAGATTCAGAGGGTATTGGTTCTTCTTCCTTGATGGCAATAAACACCCAATCACTTCCAGATTTGTTTCATATCTCTGATTCATCATCTGTTACTCCTTCATTATCATCTTCTTCATGAACATAGTAACAATTCTTTTGGAACCTTGATTTGTTTGGATTTGGCCTTGAAAATCTTTTCAGACATCTTGAGGCAAAATGACCAATCTTATTGCAGTTAAAACAATTAAAAGGTAATTTTCCTTCATACTTACTAGATCCTCTTGGCAATCTTTTGGCAATAAGGGCTTCAAGTTGAGCAATTTCTGCTTCTTCTTCTTCTAGGTCTTTTCTTGCTTTTTCATACCATGATAGTTTCCTTGGAGAGTTATCTCCCAGATCAAACCTTTGTTTACCTTTTATAGAGGCACTGGCTTTGAATATAGATTCAGTCTTGGGGGGGTCATCTCCAAACTCAATCAATTCAAATGCAACCAATTTACCAACCAATTGATCTCTTGTGACAGTTGTATGGGCTTTGAATTCTTCAATGGCAGCAACCTTGATTTTATAAGAAGCAGGAAGGGATCTGATAACTTTGCCAACAATCTCATCTTCATCCAAGACTCCACCAGCACACCGAATCCCACAAACAAGCTCATTTACTCTTGGCATAAAAGTAGTGATATTTTCATCTTCTCTCATCTTTAGATTTTTGAATTTTCCTTTCAGACTTTGTAGCCTTCATTTAACATACTTATCTCCTTCATGCAGGGTTTCTAGTTTTTCCCAAATCTCAAAGGCAGTTTGTAGGTTAACAACATTTGAAAGCTTTGAATCAGACAAGGCACTTAGAAGAGCTTCTTTAGTCCACAGATTGTTTTTAGCATCTGTGATTTCACTTGGGGATTTCAAGTGACCCTATGGAGGAGTATACTTCGTTGAAGCCATGTTCTAGTACTGCATTCCCATACATTGTAAGTGACATTTCATATGACTTTTCCAGAGATAAAAATTAGTTGCTTCAAACTTTGAACTATCCTTCTTGTAGGACAACATCCTGGATCTCCTCAAGCAGTTAATCTCATATAGAGGAACTTATCTCTGATACCAATTGTTAGATTTAGGGTAGACAACTAAGAGGGGGGTGAATCAGTTGTCCAAAACTTCCTTTCAATCAAACACTTAAATCCACTTTGTAATTCAGTAGCATTATAATTAATTAATCATGGAAACACAATGCATCAAATCAAGAGCAGAAACATATTAACACATGAGACACTAAAATTTTGACGTGGAAAACCTAGTTAAGGGAAAAACCATAGGGTAACTAACCCAAGTATGTATTCTCTATTAGAAGAATAGAAAGAACAAAATGGCACACGCCAATTAGGGCTCACTACTCGAGGACATTGCTTACAAGAGACACACTGTCTACAAAAGAATAAGTATCACATACTTGAACTGAAGAATAGCATCTTCATCATACTTGAGTTAGTTCCATTTAAGCCCAAAAACCTCTACTCTGCCTTTCCCTCTTCTCCTCTCTACAATGCTCTCATCTCCCCAAGATACTTTTGAAATGACTTTCCAATCCCTTATTTATACAAGACATCGACTTAGGAATAATCATCTAAGTCGGCAAACATCTACAAGAACATCCGCAGGATGTGTAACTCATCTGGTTAGCTAGACTCAAGAAGAACACCATCATCTAAAAGTAATTCTTCAATTGTGAACTCAAACTCCAATGCGAACCACCAAAATGAACTGGAAATGATTCAAGGACCTCCACAAGCTTGCCTGAATCACCTAGAACACCCACACTACATCTTCTTACTGAAATCCTTCTCTCCTTCATCTAGAATCTCAAGAACACAGTCTTTCATCAGTGTTACAAAGAAATAGATGCTTGTAGACCTCCATACCACAAACCAATCAAGATGATACTTCTTAAAGACTTCCTAAACACTCCACCAAATCTACAGGATAGGATAATGCATTTCTGAATCTCACTGGACCTATCTGTATCACTCTGACACCTCTGAACACTTGCCAGAACTAGTTTTACTTGAGCGACCACAACTTCTTCATATCTTCATGCGGACCTCTAAAATCTTTACTGGATCATCTTAAGACACATATTGACAAACCCTTTAAACCGCATCCTCTGATCCTTATCTTAACTAGGCCTTTTACCTTACTGTCTTCACTGTTCTTCACTATTCCTGAAATGACCAATTTTCTCAATATCCTCAACAAATAGTTTCTCTAATCCTTATCATTAATGCAACAGAAGTATGTTGACATCAATGACAACATCGGTTAGGCTCATACTTGCAACAGGAGTATCCCTAGTTCAAGAGTAATCTCGCATCAACCAAAAACATTTGCATTTTAGTTTATTTGCAGTTCAGTTTGTTTCTTTTCATTTTCTAGTTTAGTTTAGGCAGTTCATGTTGGGAATTAAGGTGTCTCAACCTTCGTAATTCCTTGCATTATTTATGATTGTATTTATTTATTCATTGCCTATGTTGTAAATTAATTGTAAATTCCATATTGTCATTTCGTGGGATGTGGCACGGTGATGTGTCATCCTACATGGAAGATGACAACTTGTAATTTTGTCCTCACATGAGGAGATAGGTGTCCCACTTTGTCGTAGGAGTATTTTTTCATGTGTCGGAATCTTAGATGTTGTATAAGGGAATGTTGACCGAAATGGTTATGACAGATTCCTATGACTAAGTTATGACATGTAAGAGTCAGAAATAGAAGCTTGCAAGATACGTGAAGACATGTGTCATGAAGCATCTTTGAAAAAGATATATTTGGGAACTCCAAGGTGGACTATGACATGTTGTAAGAGAATATGCTATTTATAACTTGTGTATGATAGATTCTCTTACAGCTCTAAGTTGTAACTGCTATGACATATTCTATGACGGTCGTAAGAGTCGTAAGAGCATCTGTCATAGCCCATTTTGGAAATAGGTGACCGCTTTGGGATGGGAGCTATGGACAAGTATCAGGTACATTCTACAATGTTGACCAAGGGTCCATAGGCATGGGTTTTGGGCCATGAGGCCAAGTTGGACACCCATTCCAAGATAGGACTAATTTTGCCTTGTATATTCTATATAAACAGGTGCTTGGAGGAGGATATGTATTACATGATTGAGAGGTACTGTTATGCTGCCAGATTGACTCCAGACATGAGTGTCAAATACTATTGAAGCTTGCATTGCAAGTGTATTATAAACAATATTCATTTTTGATAATACACTGTGCAGGTTTCTAAGTGTGGGGTGTTTCACCTAATAAGGGTTTTCCCCATGTTATATCTTTGTCTCTCTTCTTTTGTCTTCTTTCTGGTTCATGTGTATTTCTACAATATCTCTTTTATATGTTTCATGTTACCATATTTGCAAGGATTAAATTGAATTTAAATAACCCTCTCCTCATTAGATTAGCGTAGGAAGTGATTTCTGTACACCTAGCTTCCTTTCAGTTGGTATCAGAGCTTGATCACCTTTGGTCCTAGCTGTTGGGTAGGGGTTTTTTGAGCTAATCTTAAGTTGAGTGGGATCTATGCAAAGTATTCTAAATCTTATTGCAGCAAGGAGATGGCAAGCACATCTAGAAGGATAGTGGTGGAGAAGTTCAATGGCACTAATTTTAAGGTGTGGAAGCTCAAGATGGAAGACATGCTTGTTGATCGAGACCTCTAGGAAACTATCAGTGGAACAAAACTAGCTGCAATGTCACAAGCTAATTGGGATCTAAAGGATTGAAAGGCTAAGGGTCTCATAAGACTTAGTCTTGTTGATTCTGTTATGTTAAATGTCCATGAGGAGACTACTGCAAACTTGCTTTGGAAGAAGTTGGGAGATGTGTATCAAGCCAAATCTTTGGTTAACAAACTTTTTATAAGAAAGAAGTTGTATTCTCTTCAAATGGAGGATGGAGGATCTATTGAGAAACATATGAATGCTTTCAACATGTTGGTTGCACAATTAACATCCATTAGTGTAAAGATGGAGGAGGAGGATCACTATATGACCTTTCTTTGTTCTTTGCCAGACTTGTGGGATCATCTTGTCATGGCTATTAGAAGCACCACATCCACATTCAAAATCAATGAAGTGGCTTTTTTGCTATTATCTGAAGAGATGCAGAGAAAGTATTTTGAGGCACCCAAAGAGGCTCTTGTAGTTCATGGAAGACGCAAGGAGAAAGAGAAAAAGAAGAAGAAGAAAGCTGAGAAGGGTAGATCCAAATATCCTAGAAAGTCCAAGGCTCTCTATTGGAATTGTGGTAAATCTGGGCATTTCCAAAAGGAATGCAAAGAGGAAAAGAAAAAGAAGAAGAAGAACCCAGATTCAAATTTTGACAAGTCACAAGATGATGGTGATGCCTTCATCATAGCCCTGGCAACCCATGCATCTGATGATGTGTGGCTGATTGATTCTAGCGCATCATTCCACATGACCTCACATCAAGACTGGTTCACTAAGTATGAGGAGTTCGATGGTAGAAAGGTGTACCTGGGTGATGACTCTCATCTAAAGATTGTTGGTCATGGAAGAGTCTCTATCTGATTCCCTGATGGATGAGTGAAGGGGATCTCTAGGGTTATGCACATCCCAAGCTTAGCACGGAACCTTCTTTCTGTTAGTATGTTGAATGATGCAGGTGTGTAGGTTGTCTTTTCAAAAGAAGGGTGCAAGATGACTAGAGGAGCTATGGTACTTGCTAAGGGTACTAGGAGAGGTACTCTATTTCAGCTGGATGCATACATTTCATAATGCAATAGTTCTTTTGACTCGAGGAAGAGGGTAGTATTCACTTCATCCCCACCATCTGAACGAGCAGTGAAGAAATCTATTATATCTAGTCCTAATGGTTGTAATCATGCCTTGGAAGTTAATTTTCATGATGAAAAGACAATGCTATGGCATAAGAGATTTGGCCACATTGGTGAGAAGGGTCTACATGCCCTAAAAAATAAGAACCTCATTGAGGGGTTAGATGATTATAATCTTGAGTTTAATTTTTGCAAACATTGCATATTGGAAAACAAAACCGTGTTCAATTTTACTCGAGTTCTCATAAGTCTTCTGGTGTGATGGACCTTGTTCATTCTGATGTATTTGGTCCTATTAATGTTCCCTCATTATCAAATTGTATATATTTTGTATCTTTCATAGATGACCATAGTAGAATGACATGGATTTATTTTCTTAGAAGCAAATATGAAGTCTATAGTAAGTTTAAGAAGTTTAAGGCCTTTGCTGAAAATTAGACTGGTAAAAAGATTAAATGTTTGAGAACTGACAACGGTGGTGAGTTTTTCTCTACAAAATTTGATAACTATTACAAGGAAGTTAGGATTGAAAGACATAAGATAACTCCATACACCCCATAGTAAAATGGAGTTGTAGAGAGGATGAACATGACACTGATGGAGAAGGCTAGGAGTATGCTTAGTGGAGCTAGCCTAGAACAAAAGTTTTGGGCTAAAGTTGTTGCCACTGCTTGTTATCTTGTAAATAGATCTCCTACATTAGCTCTTGTTGGTAAGACACCCATGGAGCTATGGTCTGGTAGAAAGCCTTCAATAAGGCATATTCATGTTTTTTGGTTGTGAGGCATATGCACATGTGCCTAGGGAGAAGCGATAAAAATTGGAGAACAAGGCTATTAAGTGTATCTTCATTAGCTATGGTGTCAATGTGAAAGGATACAAACTTTGGGATCCTATGGCTAGAAAACTGTTGTATAGAAAAAGTGTCATCTTCAGAGAGCTAACACCTTCATCCATTGTTTTACAACCATAAGAAAAAGAAAAGAAAGAGGATGTTGTTTAGTTTCTCGCTACCCCTGAGAAGACTGAACAGAAAGACAATGTTGGACCTAATGATGAGGAGAGTTCTTGCAACTCTGAAATCTCATATGAAGAAGATGAACCTTAACCTCAGCCCTTGAGAAGGTCCACATGAATCAAAAAGCAACATGAGAGGTTTGGTTATACATTGCTTGATTCTAGTTGTGGTTTTGCTTTGTTTACTAACAATGATGAACCTAGAACTGTATCAGAGGCCATAGACATGAAAGATACAGGTTCCTAGAAGTAGGCCATGGAGGATGAGATGGCTTCTTTGGAAAAGAATCAAGCTTGGGACTTGGTACCTTTGCCTCTTGGATGGAAACCTGTTGGATGCAAATGGGTGTTCAAGAAGAAATTTGGTGCAGATGGCAGTGTTGAGAAGTATAAAACTAGATTGGTTGCGAAGGGGTATTCACAAGTGGAGGGTATAGATTATGGTGAGATCTTCTCTCCCATTGCAAAGATGACATCCATTCAATTCTTGTTATCTCTTGCAGAAACTTATGACTTAGAGGTAGAACAGATGGATGTGAAAACTGTTGGCAAGAGACACTATATGGATTCATGGTTGTTGTCATTGATGGCAACAAAGGTCATCCCACATATCCGCAAGTCATGATGTGTCTCTACCGGAAGTCAGAATAAAGAATGTTGTGGTCCGGTGAAGAAGAACAGAGCATGTGGCAAGGTCCGACAGATTGGTCCGGACCTCTCAAAGGAAGTGTCTTGGTGCAGTGCGGATTTGGGGAAGTCAAGAGGACTACCTTGAGTGGTATATTCCAAGGATTTAGCCTCCGGTGATGGAGAAGGAAAAAGATATGAATGGTTGAGTACCGGATTCTTGAGAGATAGTGAAAATAGAGGAAGAACTGACTGGCAGAGTATCAGACTGCTTTCCGGATGGGTTACTGTTGATGACAGAGGTTGTGAAGGCATGAATCATGTTTGGCCGACATGATTAATGATATCTACAAGTATATGCTTGATCCGCATTGCTTGGTGAGGAAGGATTCAGCCGACAAAATGAAAGTTTATAAGAAACTAGACTGTTCCGGATGCCGACTAGAAAGGTGATGAAATTACTTGTGCGGATATATATAGAGGATGGATTTAGTTGTGATGTGTGTTGTGGATGTGGAGAGATATGCGAATAAGTCCAGAGAAAGAGCAGAGGTAGCAAAAAGGATCCGGTATGTGAAAGATAGCAGAATAAAGAACAGAGGAAAGATGAAGTGCAGCAGATCAGTGTACTGAGCCTAACCGGAACTGAACTCCAGCATATGCAGATGCTTCCAATCAGTTCAAGACTGTGATTCTCATCACTTTGTAGACAGTGTGTCTTCTTGTAGGCAGTGGGCCTCTTGTGAGCAGTGTGCTCGGGCAGTGAGCCCTAATTGGCAAGTGCCATCTTTGTAATTTCCTATTCTTCTAACAGAGAATAATTTTGGGTTAATCACCCCGTGGTTTTCTCCCTTAACAGGGTTTCCACGTCAAAAATACTGTGTCATGTGTTTCTTGTTTTATGGTTAATATTTTATGTTTGATTTTATGCTGCATCAATTAAAAGGAAAGTTCAATAAGGGAAATAATTAGGATAACTGATTCACCCCCCCTCTCAGTTATCAACAATTGGTATCAGAGCTAAGTTCCTCCTAATAGAGCCTAACAGCTTGAGGAAGATCTGGGATTTCAAATGGATGCATATGGTTTAAGGGAGCAACTCAAGACTGCTCTTGAGGATCTTGAACAGTCGAATTCTGAAGTCAGTGAATTAAAGGAAAGACTCAAACAGGCTGATGAATTCATGAGAGAATTAAAAGACAAATTAAGTCTCTCTATGAAAAAGAGAAAGGAGCTGCTTCAACAGTTGGCAAGACAAAGTGAAGAAAGCAATACAAATGAAGAATTGACTGAGCAAACCAAGTTATGTGAAAAGTTATCAAAAGAAGTCATTATGTTAAGACATGAAATGGAATCAGGAACTATAAAGTTTACTCAAGAGATTGAAGAAAAAAGAAAGGCTGAAGACAATCTAAGACAACCTCTTAAAGAAAAATCAGAAGAATGCCACCAGATGGACAGGATTATCAGACATCTTGAATCTAATCTTGAAGATGCCAAAGATAATGAAGGAAAACTTGAGGATCAAATTGCCTCTCTCAAAAGAGACCTTCAAACAGCAAATGAATATAAAGAGAAATTCAAGATAAGTTCTGCTCAACTTGAA
This sequence comes from Cunninghamia lanceolata, assembly GCA_027924645.1. Lineage (NCBI taxonomy): Eukaryota > Viridiplantae > Streptophyta > Pinopsida > Cupressales > Cupressaceae > Cunninghamia > Cunninghamia lanceolata. The sequence continues at coordinate 5,478,917 of BSBN01000892.1, forward strand.
GTTCTTCTTGGAAGTCAAAAGAGGACAGATGACAAGTATGGTTTGGGATATGAGAAAGGAGAAAGCTCCGGATCCGGTCAGAAGAATCTTGGATCAGAAAATCCAAGAAGCAGGCCTAGAAGACCTCCGGTAAGACAGCCAAATGCTCAAAGATATCCATCCTTCAATGGATACTGCCACAGCTGCAACCACTTTGGTCATAAAGCTAATCAGTGCAGAATGAGAATGAATCAGATTAATTCATCCTTCTCCGGACAGTGCTTCAACTGCAAAAGGTATGGACACAAATCCCATGAATGCAGAAGTATGCAAGTAAACAAATCATTCAAAGGTAGATGCTTCACATGCAATAGAGTAGGTCATATGGCTAATCAATGCAGATCAAGAGGATATCAGTCAAATATGCAAAGAAATGTTATTTGCCAAATCTGCAATAGGTCCGGTCATAATGCTAAAGTTTGCAGAAACAAGAATCAGGACAAAAGAGGTCCGGTGTATAATCAGAATCAAGACAAGGGTAAACAAAAGATGAATGCGGATGAGGTTAGGAATCAGATGAGCAAGATTTGGGTGAAGAAAAGTTCAGAAAATGTAGAGGTTGGATCCGCACCAGACTCTGGTGCTGATATTTCTTCCGGAAATTAAAAAGTGAGCTCAGGCTCAGGGGGAGACTCAAAGAAAATCTTGTTCCCCCAGCCAAACAAGTGGTACCGGATGTGGCACAAGATGCGGATCAAAGGGTTTGTAGATATGAGTCTTGAGATACTTCAGTCAAGTTTTCAGAGGTCCGCATGAAGTTATGAAGAAGCTATGATCGATCAAATAAGACCTGTTCAGGGAGATGCTCTGGTATGATAAAGGATTACAAAAAGGTCCGGAAAGATCTGGAAATGCACTATCTTGTTCTGCGGATTGGACAGAGTGTTTGGGATGTTCTTGTAATATGTTACCTCGATTTATTCATGATTGAAAGATCCGGATGATATCCACAGATCAGGACTAATCCGGGATACTCCAAGCTATCCAGACAAGGCAAACCGGAATGATGTAGGTGAAGCATTTATTGCAGACAGATATTAGGGTTCGCGGAGCAATTTAAGGGATTTCTCAAAGGTCATTTGCTCATTCTGCACTCGAGAAGAAGCGAAAAGTGGAGCTCTGCAACAAGGTTCATCAAGCACACCAAGGATCTCTTGCCGAAGCTATTGCATAAAGAAATCAATCCAACCACTCCGTGCAAACCGAAGGCGCATAAGGTATTCTCCGTTTTTCATTACCTCACTGCAAATCTTTGAAGAATGGCTACTCCAAACATAGTTAAGATCTCTGATAGACCTCGCCCCTCATTTAAGAAACATCCCTACAAATCATTGGAGGTAGATCCACTAGGAGCCTTCTCTAGTGTTCCTCACGGAGTTTTACACACCGAAGACATTAGGGTTTACATACATGCAAACATTGAGGAATTTGGGGAATTCAAATTAAGAGACCTCTATCACAAGCAGCTGATAGACAATGCTTTTGAGCTTAAACCAGAGTATAAGGATATTCAGAAGAAACAATTTGAGCAATTTATTCATTTCCCCTGCTTTGAAGAAGATGAATGGGTCCGGTATGTACTGAGCAGGATGCATGACAACTTTCTATGGCTAGATAGACCCTGCAAGATCACAAAAGAGGCAATTAGAGCAGTAACTGGTCTATACTCTTCCGGAGGGGTACCTATCCTCAAATCTGTCAAGAACAACATTGTAACTGAGGCCACCGGATCAAAATTTGACAAGAGGGCAATGACCATTGAAGATATTTCGGATCCGGATATCAAATATGCATCAATGATAATAGGATACAAGATCTATCACTCCAGCAGGGAGAATTCTGTATCCGGAACTGCAATATACACTGCTTATGAAATGCTAAGAAAGAATGCAGAATATGATCTCTGCGAACTACTGCTAAGCCAATTGATGGAAAATATACAGAAAATCAAGAAGGATAAGAAGAATTCCTTCAAGTATGGTACTCTTATTGTATGTTTATTCTTCTACTTCATGAATGAGCTACCCGGAACAAGTGGATGGGTATGGCAGAATGACAAACCAGTTGCAGTCCAGATAAGAGACTATTTGCATGGACTTGGGGATGCAAAAGTGAGAAATTCAGCTCTATGGGGATACTTCAAAAACTTTCAGAGCATGATGCAAGCAAGAGAGAGAATTCCCCAGTCTCTTGTTGAAAAATACAAAGACTCAGTGTGCTTCATGGTTGACACTGATCAGTGCCTAATGGAGGTAGTAGAGCCAAGGACTGTCTGGATCATGCCCATGGGGTATGAAGTGGATGAACAGATAGTGGAGCTGCATGTTCAACACATGCTGAGTCAGCCCAAAGATCCTAAGGCAGAAAGGTTTGGAACCTTTGAGGAGCTGAGTGTAAAAATACATGTAGAACTCAGGGAACCTGAGATTAAAAGAAAGGTAAGAAAAGAAGTAGAGCACATTGCTCAAGGCCTAGGTATCTCAAAGGAGGCACTTGATGCCAGCCGGGAAAAGAGGAGGAAGGCCGAGGAAGAAGAGAAAAGCAAAGAAAGTGCTCCGGTTGAAACTCCCACCCGGACCAGATCATCAAAGAGACCTGCACCTCCCACAACCAAAAGTTCAAAACTGGAAGTTCAGGCATCCGGTAAGAGATCCAAGACAAAAGCCACAAGGGCTTATGGAAGCCAAAAGGATGAAGAGGAAACAGAATCAGATGAGGGAGTAAGAGAAGTAAAGAAACAGAAGAAGAAAGGATCCGGTAAGCCCTCCACAGGCCAAGACAAGGAGGAAATGGCAGAGGTATCTGTTGAGAAGCCCACTCTGTCTCTAGAGAGCATAATCAAGTCGGTCACGGTGGATGGAAACCTTCAGCCAATGACTGAATCATATGATGACTTCAGTGAGGCCGACCAAAAGACTCTGCAGGAGGCCACAGTAAAATATCTTAACATATATAATAAGGCTTTCATTGAAATAATATCTCTTATTCCTAAAAGCCTAGAAAAGGAAATGGAAGTAAGAAAGAATAATGCTCATGCTAAAGATCTTGAGATCCGGGAGCAGATAGCTATTTAGCTATATCCTCAAATTGATCCCAAGACAATGAACATTATCTTCAAAGACTGCAAAGATGAGTTCAGAAGCAAAGCCAGGATGAATCAACTCATGCTTGGTGAGACTGACAAAGTGGCCCAAGAAACAGAAGAGATCCTCCGGAAGGCCTTCAAAAGGTTCAATCTTCCGGTTGTAGAGGATTTAGGTACAGAAACAGCTGAGGACTTGGGACCCTCTGCTCCAGAAGAAGTGGCTCATGAACAAACTAGCATCTCTCCTCCGGTTTCCCCTACAGTCTCCGGATCCAAAGAAGAAGAGCAACTACAGGAGAAGGAAGCAGTGGTGAAAGACAAAGAGGTTGACAGTTCTAAGACTGCAGAAGAAAAGAAACATCTGTCTCCGGCAAGAGACACTGCACAAACTGTTCAACAATTTTTGAGTAAAGAAACTCTAGAGATTGATGAACCGGAGCTTCTAAAAGGCCCATTTGATTTTGACTCTCTCTCTCCGGTACAAACAATGAAGATAGCCTCATTTGCAAATGCCAAGGCAAATGAAAAGCTCCTGAAGTCTCATATGGAAGACTGTGAGTTGATAGAGGCTGCTTCCGGAGTACTTGTAAAAATCATGCCATCAATCCAGATAGATCCGACAGCCTCCTCTTCCGGTAATCTAAAAACCTTAGTCAGCAGTGTTGATACACATTTTGATTCTCTAGAAAAATCAGCTGAAGAAAAGGTCCGGAAGGAATTTTTGGATAAAAGATTTTCAGAAATATTAGAATTAATCTCTAAGGATAGGAAGATTGTAAGCATTGGAATAAGGAGCTTAGAGAATGCTCTTAAGGATGGCGGTGACATCTACAAATTTTGTATATCCTGGTCAAAGGCAACAGCAGCATTTGACAAGAAAATAAAAGAGGAACAGGATAAGCTACAAAGCTTATCTCAAAGTTTTGATCCTCTCTCTTCCTCTATAATAAATCAAGAATGTCAGACCATTGCAGTCTTGAATGAAATAAAAAATCTTGAGAAGGAAAGGAAGAACATCACCAACCGGATGGGAGAACATAGAAGGATTATAATCCCTAAGTTGGAAACAATGCATGAGGCCATCAGTGATGCTCAGACCACCGCCCAAACAAAAGATCCGACAGATCTCAAGCGGGCAGAAGCTTTTGCATTTTTGTTAAGTGGTCACATTTCAATTTTGGACAGAATGAAGCAAAGTTGGGCTACAGAAATGATTCAATTGCAGACATCCTTTGCAGACATTCTTCAGTATATGTAAGTATGTAAATATGCGGCTATGTATAGGAAATTTTTGAAAATTTTGGTGTGCGGACCCTACCCTTTGCCATTGATGTCAAAGGGGGAGTGAGGAGCAGTGAAAAATGAGGGATCCAACTAAGGGGGAGTTCTAGAAACTGTATATAAAGACAGAGCATCAGCAAAGGGGGAGCATAGTGAAAACACTTAGTCATTTTTCACTAAGTGTTGCCATCAATGCCAAAGGGGGAGATTGTTGGCAAGAGACACTATATGGATTCATGGTTGTTGTCATTGATGGCAACAAAGGTCATCCCACATATCCGCAAGTCATGATGTGTCTCTACCGGAAGTCAGAATAAAGAATGTTGTGGTCCGGTGAAAAAGAACAGAGCATGTGGCAAGGTCCGACAGATTGGTCCGGACCTCTCAAAGGAAGTGTCTTGGTGCAGTGCGGATTTGGGGAAGTCAAGAGGACTACCTTGAGTGGTATATTCCAAGGATTTAGCCTCCGGTGATGGACAAGGAAAAAGATATGAATGGTTGAGTACCAGATTCTTGAGAGACAGTGAAAACAGAGGAAGAACTGACTGGCAGAGTATCAGACTGCTTTCCGGATGGGTTACTGTTGATGACAGAGGTTGTGAAGGCATGAATCATGTTTGGCCGACATGATTAATGATATCTACAAGTATATGCTTGATCCGCATTGCTTGGTGAGGAAGGATTCAGCCGACAAAATGAAAGTTTATAAGAAACTAGACTGTTCCAGATGCCGACTAGAAAGGTGATGAAATTACTTGTGCAGATATATATAGAGGATGGATTTAGTTGTGATGTGTGTTGTGGATGTGGAGAGATATGCGAATAAGTCCAGAGAAAGAGCAGAGGTAGCAAAAAGGATCCAGTATGTGAAAGATAGCAGAATAAAGAACAGAGGAAAGATGAAGTGCAGCAGATCAGTGTACTGAGCCTAACCGGAACTGAACTCCAGCATATGCAGATGCTTCCAATCAGTTCAAGACTATGATTCTCATCACTTTGTAGACAGTGTGTCTTCTTGTAGGCAGTGGGCCTCTTGTGAGCAGTGTGCTCGGGCAGTGAGCCCTAATTGGCAAGTGCCATCTTTGTAATTTCCTATTCTTCTAACAGAGAATAATTTTGGGTTAATCACCCCGTGGTTTTCTCCCTTAACAGGGTTTCCACGTCAAAAATACTGTGTCATGTGTTTCTTGTTTTATGGTTAATGTTTTATGTTTGATTTTATGCTGCATCAATTAAAAGGAAAGTTCAATAAGGGAAATAATTAGGATAACTGATTCACCCCCCCCTCTCAGTTATCAACAAAAACAACTTTCCTTCATGGTGATTTGGAGGAAGAAATCTACATGTTACAGCCAGAGCATTACATGGTGAAAGGTAAAGAAAATTTGGTTTTCAAGTTAAAGAAGTCTTTGTATGGTTTGAAGCAGTCTCCTAGGAGGTGGTACTTGAAGTTTGATGCCTTTGTGTTGTCAATTGGATTTGTGAGATTGAAATCAGATCACTGTGTGTATTTTAAGTTTGATGGTGATCGTATTCTCATTGTTGCACTATATGTTGATGATATGTTGTTCATTGGGAAGGGTAAGAATATGATTTATGATTTTAAATCTTAGTTGTCAGCACAATTTGAGATGAAAGATTTAGGGGCAGCCAGGTACATTCCAGGAATGGAAATTAGAAGAGACAAAGCTAACAAAAAACATTGGTTAAGCCAGAGTACGTATGTGAAGACTGTGTTGGATAGGTTCAGCATGGAAGATTGTAGACCATTGTGTATTCTTGTTTTCTTGGAGACAAAGTAGTTTGTTGAGGATTTTTTAAAATATCCTAGAGAGGTGGAAGACATGAGTAGAGTACCTTATGCTAGTGTTGTTGGAAGTTTGATGTATGCTATGGTCTACACAAGACCAGACATCACTCAAGTAGTGGGAGTCCTTAGTTGATTTATGGCAAATCCTGGACGGGTTCATTGGGATGTAGTTAAGTGAGTGTTCAAATATTTGAGGGGTACTTCCCAGTATTCCATTTTCTATCATGTCAATTCTATAGGAACCTCCGTATTCTTTTGATATTCATGGATTTGTGGATTCAGATTGGGCAGGTGACATTAACAATAGGGGATCCACCAGTGCTTATGTGTTTACACTGTTTGGTGGTGCTATTAGTTGGATGAGTAAGTGATAACCTATGGTTGCTTTGTCCATGATAGAAGATGAGTATATGGAAGCAAATCATGCTTGTAAGGAAGCCATTTGGCTTAAGAGATTGTGTAAGGGTAAAATGGTGATCAATTAAATGAATAATGTAAGACCCAAACATCAATAGAATAGGAGATAACAAAGAAGATTAAACAAAAATAGCAATGAATAACACAAAGCAAACCTTCCCTGAAATTGATGCTTCTGTTGTTTGCCTATTACAATCGTCCTTTTGCAGATGATGTGAGCCCTCAGAGAGTACACTCTTTTAGCTGCTCGTAGGAAGTCGATGGTAAATGGCTATGGTGATATGCAATGAAGATGAGCTTCAAAGTAGGTATGTGATCTCAAGCTTGTGAATGGTCAAAGGGTGCCAAAGGCGCGCTGGTGATATTTCTGCAGAGTAACGATGTCAAAAGCCTAGATGAATAGAATGAAGGGATGAAGCCTCATTTATAGTCTTGGAAGAATGGGAATCAATGGTTGAGAGGAGATATGAAGATCAATGGCTGAGGATGGTTGAGGAATGTGCAACCAGTAGAAATGTGACAAGTGTCCTAGCTCCATCATGAAAGAGGGGATGTAACAAAATTGATTGGAGAGTTAACTCCATTGACTGAACAGTTAACAGACTTGATTGATCAGTTAGAAGAGTGGATTATGGGATTGACTGAATTGATTGACTAGTGAACTGGGTTGATTGAGGAGTCAATAGAATAGATTGACCAGTGAACTCAAATGACTAATTAGTTAACAGATTTGATTGATTAGTTAACTAACTTCTAATTTTAAGAAGAAATAGGCCATGTGGGTGAGAGAAAAATAGGTAATTAAATATTAAATATATTTAATTACATGTGCAACCTGATGAGGTGGACAAGGTGAGGTGGATTTTTGAATTTAGAACTTAGGATAGAGGAATTTGGATTAATTAAATAATTTATGATTATTTAATTGTGTAGGACATTTAGAAGAATTTTAATTAAATAAATTGAATTTATTTAATTATGAAACAGTGAATCGATTAAATAAATTGGAAATATTTATTTAATTGATAGAAGAATGGAATAAATATTTAGAATATTTATTTAGGATAAATCATGTCATTTTTAGGCGTATACAGATTGTGTTCAGATATTGGTGTTGATGCAGGTCAGATCACGATGAGTTGTAATAGTCAGAGTGCGATTTACCTTGCGAAGAATACAACTTTCCATGCCAGAACAAAGCATATTGATGTTTAGTTTCACTTCATGCAAGACATGGTAGAGGATGGGAAGGTAAATTTGGAGAAGGTAGATACTTTGAAGAATGTTGTAGATGCATTGACGAAACTAGTTAGCACAGAGAAGTTCAAATGGTGTTCAGAGTCTTTGGGCCTCTTAGCCTATAGTAATTAAATTTTGTTATTCTATTGGCTCTTACAAGGTGTTTGACAAGTGGGAAAATGTTGGGAATTAAGGTGTCTCAATCTTGGTAATTCCTTGCATTATTTATGATTGTATTTATTTATTCATTGCCTATGTTGTAAATTAATTGTAAATTCCATATTGTCATTTTGTGGAATGTGACAAGATGATGTGTCATCCTACATGGAAGATGACAACTTGTAATTTTGTCCTCACATGAGGAGATAGGCATCCCACTTTGTGGTAGGAGTATTTTTCCATGTGTCAGTATCTTAGATGTTGTGTAAGGGAATGTTGACTGAAACGGTTATGACGGATTCCTATGACGAAGTTATGACATGTAAGAGTTAGAAATAGAATCTTGTAAGACAGGTGAAGACATGTGTCATGAAACATCTTTGAAAAAGGCATATTTGGGCATCCCAAGCTGGACTATGACATGTTGTAAGAGAATATGCTATTTATAGCATGTGTATGATAGATTCTCTTACAGGGGTAAGTTGTAACTGCTATAACAGATTCTATGATAGTCACAAGAGTTGTAAGAGCATCTGTCATAGCCCATTTTGGGAATAGGTGACCTCTTTGGGATGGGAGTTGTGGACAAGTGTCAGGAACATTTTATAATGTTGACCAAGTGTCCATAGGTGTGGGTTTTGGGTGATGAGGCCAAGTTGGACGCCCATTCCAAGATAGGACCAATTTTTCCTTGTATATTCTATATAAACAGGTGCTTGGAGGAGGAGATGTATTATAGGATAGACAGGTACTAATATGCTGCCAGATTGACTCTAGACATGAGTTTTAAAGACTATTGAAGCTTATATTGTAAGTGTATTGTAAACAATATGCAATTTTGATAATACATTGTGCAGGTTTCTAAGTGTGGGGTTTTTCACCTGATAAGGGTTTTCCCCATGTTATATCTTTATCTCTCTTCTTCTGTCTTCTTTTTGGTTAATGTTTATTGCTATAATATCTCATTTATATGTTTCATGTTGCTATAGTTACAAGGATTAAATTGAATTTACATATCCCTCTTCTCATTAGATTAGTGTAGGAAGCAATTTCCACACACCTAGCTTCCTTTCAGTTTAGTCAGAAGCAATTTCTGTATTTTGATCTGCATTCTGCTATAGTTGCATTTCAGACCTTGCAAAGATGGACTAGGCATCTACATTAATTCATCTACATCATATCTAGAATTTAGAGATTTGTACACCATTATCAAAAAGTTATCGCTATCAGAAGATCGACTATTTTTTAGAACAGAGCATCGTGACAGTCTCAGACAACCAGCTGAAGGAGAGATCTATGGAAGAATTTTCCAATTGGTGAAGCATAATGACACATCATTCAATGATCCTTGGTTCATGGTTAACCTTCCCCAAGATCTACAGATCATTCCATTTATTTGTAGAGGTGTTCTATGCTTTTAAGTCTAACCTATCTGTGTTCACACGTTACAGCTCTTCATTAGAGTTTGTGACCGTTGATCGACGTGGATGAATCTATCATTTCAGAGATGATATATATTGATATAATAGATCCCTAGGAAAGAAATAGTTCACATAGTGATAGTTCATAGTTTGAGCTTCAAAGCTTTATCTTGCACATGTATGTGATCAAGCATGTGAGTCCTAATTGTAAGCTTGCATGTTGCCAGCCAATCTATATTTGAAAACTATGATATACTAAATGACTAAATATGCATTTGTTCCATTTATTTGAGTTGCTTTTGTTGTGTTTACTCTTGCTGCACGGTCTGGATAATTTATTCTATGAACCCTCCTACCATGACTACATGACATTGCTTCTAATATCAACCAATTTCTACAACAATCCATACCTTAGGGTCATCCAACTATTTATTCTAGCATTTCACCTCATTCTCAAATCCACCTACAAGGCTATAAAGATCCTTTACAACAAGGACATGCAATCCTTAGTTATCCTTTGAGCCAAAATCCAACATCCATAAAGCCCGCTCATGCTATCCTTGACAATGGAAACACCACTCCTACTTATACATCCCATGTGTATCCATCATCATTGAACCACATGCTTATCTAAGAGATTCAAATTTGATGTCCTTCTATCCCACCAATCCCTCCAATTATTACATAACAATGTCCTCCCACCCCACCAATCCCTCCAATTATTCCATCACAATGTCCTTCCACCCCACTAATCCCTCTAATTATTCCATCAAAATGTCCTCCTAGTCCACAAAATCCTTCAATCCCTCCATCACCATGTTCTTTCAACTCTTCAACAAAGGATCCCACCAAGATGCTTTTACAAAAAATGGTCCACGTAAAATTGATTAAGTTTCCCAAGGTACAACCACATGATCTGAATGCCATTAAACCCTATTGGTACAATAATAGTAAATATTGTGAATACCATAGGATCAAAGTTCATAAGATAGCTGATTGCAACATATTTATCCTAATTGTCCACAAGCTTTTCAATTATAGAAAGGTTAAGCTTTCAAAATCATTCCAATCCCATGTGTCACCCCAATCATTATTCCAACCTAGTCCATCCACATCAACCTATCCAATGAATATTCCTCAACATCCACCTCAAGATCCCCTACAACATGTGTACACTAGTACTATCCATCCCATGCATTAAAATAAAGAGTCCTTAAGTCTTCCTCATGCTTCCTTTAACAAGGGAAATACCACTCCAAGACTTGCATCCTATACCAATCTATCTACTAATTCCCCTCATCCATCCATCCCCATAGAGTCTTCATCACAAAATCCTTCCAACTTTCCAAGTCCTAATCCATTAAGCCAATCCATAATCCACTTAAATCCCAACACATTAAACCTTCCATCTAATCCAAGTCATATTACATCCAATCCCATTAATCACTCTAGTTGATCCTAATGCCAATCCTATTACATCTAATCCCATTATCCCTCCACCTAATCCTAATCCTAATCCAACACCTTCCACCATTATTGTCCACCCATTATATTGTCCATCCACTCATATACTTATGAAGGATATGATCCAATGGCTATTAGCGAGGAATCAACCACCACCATGTAATCAAATGTCTTTCACTAAACCAATCTGAGAACCATCAAACAATATTCCTATTCCTCCAAAACCATCATGTAGCCCACAACCAATCAATCCTCTTGAAGATCCCCTTACCATAAGTGCAATTCAAGATCCATTCTACACTCATGTTTTTGAGCATCTAGATTCCATCAAGCCTATCCAAGAGTCTCCTACTTTCATCCAAACATAAGACCTATGTCAAGAGTCTAGTCTAAGGCATGTGGGAACATCAACCCTTCATCCTAATCATGATCTAAACACCCTATGCAATTTCATTCTTGATTTCGTTCTACCATATGATCAACCTATCCATAACCAATATCTTCTCTATGATCAAGATATTATCTATGACCAAGATCCTATCCATGATCAAGATATTATCACTCCACCCATCCATAATCCCACCAACATGAGTCCTATCCATCCTCCAACTAGTCTTATCCATAATCCAACATCCACTTCCTTTGATGAGACATTTGGTCCCCAAGAAAATATAGACAATAAAATTTTTATTGAGCACAATGTTGATCAAGATCCTCATGATCCTTCACTATCCTCTATTGATCCTATTCCAAATCCATCATTCTATCCTCTTGGATCCAACACCTTTATTTATGGTGTCTCTCTTGTAGGAGATAGACAAGTTCTATCCACGACTCCCCCCTCCCCATCTAATAATGGACTCGCATCTTGTGTCCTAAACAATAAACATCCCATTGTACATTGCATGCTCCAAGACATAAATTATCATGGCAAAGGCTTAGGCATTCATGAACATGGTATTTTGGAGCCCATCCATGTCAAAGTTCCTCCACGATCACACGGTCTTGTCTATATACCCCAAGGAAAACAATCCCAAGATGTTGGTACCACCTCCATGCCTTCCAAATCCATTTCTTTCCATTCCAAACCCCATGTATCTTATCACACTACCAAAACATATGTCTCTATGCATCCTCCATCATCACACAAATCTCAAAAGCATGTGACCATACACCTTCATCCATAGATACTTTACCTCAACTCCTTTCAACCCCTAATATACCTATTCTCAAATCTCCTCATCCCTTTATTCACAAGTCCACTAATCTCTCCATCAACACCTCCCTCTCCCTTAAAATCCCCTAACATTCCTACTCATGATCAATGAATACACACATTGACCAAACATGAAGCTATCACAACCCCCATGGGATTCAAAAATAGAAATTTGGATGCCTCCTTACATAAACCAAAAAATCCTAATATCCTCATGCCATAAGACACCAATGTAAAGAATCAAACAAAATTCATCCAAAAGGATACACAAGCACACCCCTAAAAAAGCCAAAAAAATATGGTTTGGGTCCCCAAGGAAAAAGAACATAATCCAAATAAAGCATCCACAATTCAAAAATCCCAAAAGTCTTGTTCCCTGTCACAAAATCCTACAATTCCTATGACCATTTGGGTCCCAAAATTACTAAATCGACCATCCCCTAAGCAAACATCTCCATTTCTCCCAACTCCTCCTTCCATTCAAAAGCTTCAAAATCTACTTCGATGTGTGTAACCATGGTCTTGGTTCCTTTCCATTCCACAACATTCCCACATACCTCCATCCCCCATCTTCTATCTACTATTCCACATATTTCCCTCATAATAACCCTATGGTTCGTACTTTTGCATAATCTACATAATAATCCATCCTTCCCTACATAATTGACTATCTACCTACTCCATCTCCCTCTCATGCAATCTTCTACCAACATCCATGCACAAAATGACACTTGACATGATCCATGTGCGACAATCTCTCTATAATGGGCCATTATAATCTTTCATGGAATTAGATGCTTGAGTCCCCATCCTCTTCCAAATTCCTCCTATCCATATTCCCATGTCTCATCCAAAAATCCAAAGAAGAAAAGAGAAAAATCAAAAAAGAAAAAAAATCAAAATAACTTAAAGAGAAATCCCTTTGTCCAATGGTGAAAACCACCTTTGTGGTGCCTTCGATAACTACCATGATGAAAAATTGGCAAACAAGCATCATGTGTAGATTCCTTGTTTATGTGTCTTGCACTTGGGGCATGTTGTCTCATTTATCTGTTGGTGTGAATAGGGTTATTACCTAACAGGTTTACCCTTGTGTGGATAATTCATATTATTTAAATATTTATTAGTTAAATAATATTCACACATAACACATAATTTACATGTTAAGTTCACTTAGTGAGTCTACTAAATGTTTCTAGTTGTGTCTAGTTGTTGCTATTCGTTAATAGTTGTCATCTTATCCTATAGTTGTCACATGTAAATTTTTTTAGTGATTTTTTTTAAAGTGCATGATTTTTCAAGTACTCTCCAGATCTACTATTAGTTTGATCCATTTTTTCTCAGAAATTGTACTTTCAGTTCTAGCCTAATCTTGGCTTTTGCATTGTACATGTTATCGCTTGAATGTGCACCCTTTGTTGAACTATGTTCAACCACTCAGTGTAACATGGGAAGACCTCTCAAAGTGTGGGATTTGGAAAATAGAGATCAACCTCTAGAGAAGCCCAAATTCCTAATGGTTATCACCTAAACTAATCCATTGATTTGCAGAGGAAAAGGGCAAAGAAGGTAACATAAACTAAAAATAAAAGTCATATGGTGATGCACCAAAACTAACTAGAACCTGTAAACACAGCTTCCATACTTAATTCAATCAATGTTGAAGCTTGACATACAAAGCTCAATCTTATATGCTTTTACATAAGTATTTCATAAGAAGGCATATATGCTTAACTCCTAGAAGGAAAGATATTTTTAACAACTAGAACTATTTGCATTCTAACACAACCTATGACCTGCAACATGCATATTCTTCTGCAAAAGGTGCTAAAATGAGACAGAACCATGAGGAAATAAATAATATCACAAGTAATTCCATAAATCAAATAGATTGTACACAATAAAGAAGAAAAATGAGAAGGTAAAATAACTCAAATCCTTTGATATCCAAGGTATCCACTAGTATACATGTCCAAAAGTGAGTTACAAAATATGTAGAGGTTGCAAAAGGACTCCAAACAGTCACAAAGTACAAAAGTGCATAATCACAACTAACTGTACCAAATGAGTCAAAATATGACTATATCCATCATCTCCCTCCTGAAATCCATCAATCAAGGACCTACGAACTATCTTGGGTCGGATGCCCCCAAAAAGCCTTGGAAATAGCAAATAAAACTTCTCCAAAAGAGCTCCAAAGTGTGGAAAAAGTCAAACTTGACCATCTCAAACATTAAGGCACAAGAAAATGATGCCTAAATTCTCTCTACCTCTCCAAAAAGCAAGTAAAAGCCACCTATATGCTCTCCTTCTGTCTTCCAACTTCCTCAACTACCCCTATATGCTTGCAAAACATATGAAAGCTCATAATGAAAATATAAGGACATGTGTAAGGTGTGTACCCCATTTTGCATTAAGATAGCAATGTGACATAATGATTTATAACAACATCATTGAAGTCAAATGCTTTACATTTTAAAATCAAATGCAAAAAGAGCTAAGGTCATGATTCGACCACATCTAAGTCAATGTAATTAAAATACATGAGAACCCATATTTTTTATTAGGAAAAATAACTTAAAGGTTGTGGGCATTAGTTTCTATTTGCAAAGTTTTTAAAAGAAAGGCAAAAAATGCCATTTTGCCTCATCAGCCACTTTAGGGTTGAAACCCTAATGAAAAAAAGCAATCGAAACACTCTCATTTGACATTTAATTCTTTATCCTACCTTTGGAGCACTGCCACACTAGGGATTCAATGAAGCTCTCCTACATTTCATGGCGGATTCTAAACACACAGTGGCATTTTAAATAGTTTCTTGTGCAAAATCCATAGGAAAAGCTCGGGGTAAGCTTTTGTTAGCAGACAATTCACCTTTTCTTTCATTTTTTGGGGATAAAATGCTTGTTTCTTTAGATCTACTATGCCAAAAACATGAAAGTATTTTTCTTTCCTGTGTATTTGTCTTGTAGAATAAAAATACAATTTATATCCCTTTTTCTCTCCATGATTGTCATCTATTTGCTATTACATTCATAAAAACTATTGTTACAATCCTAAAAATGTTGAGAGGAATTGTAGATTTGTGTGAAGTTAAAGCTTCCATGAGGTTTTAGAACTCTTCACAACTGGTTAAACCTCAGAATCCCCTGTCTCTGCATTATAGCTACTTTTTATAGCTCTCTCTAGAAGTCACTATGCTATCTTTGATGATGTAAAGGATGCTTTCATAGCATGACAATCCCCTACTATCAAACTGCACTGCTGTTGTACATCCTTTCACACTGTATGCATGTAGAAACTAAACTATTGTGTAGGGATGTCTAGGGTTCATATGATGCTCATCAACCTTCAAAATCCATGCAAAGCCCTACACACCTGCTCATACTCTTCAAAGATAAATGCACACCTGAATATGATGCAATAGGGTTTTTCAAACATCTTTTTAACTATCAAGAAGATTTATATTATGGCACATGATATACATTACTTCTCTTTCTTAGACTTCTATGCTCATATCATTAACTATTACCTAGGCTCATAGACTATTTTATAGGCTGAAACAAGCTTGACTAACTTCTGTATGATGTTCATCAGCCCCTGAGATAATGAAATGCCTAGAATACGTTGGTAATTTTGGAAGAAAACACAAAAATTACTCATAGACCCTTTCTATGTTGTCTCTCCTCTCCCTTGCAATGTAACAGGTTACTTGACATGCAACACTTCAACAGATCTTAACAATATTCTCAAAGTCTCTGCCAATGCTCAAAATGGTCAAAATAATGCCTCTAACAGAAACAACAATGTCTTCATTTCTCTACTGTCACCATTGCCTAGTATGAGTATTACTTACTATGTACTATAATTTGACTATATTTATCACTATATAAATGACTGCCTTTTTCTTAAAAATCCATGATAGTTTGTTTAAGGAATATTCATTGTATTGACTGTGAAATAGTCCCAGCCTATATATACTGTCCATCTTGATTGTAGACTGCATTTATTGTTTGCCTAAGGACTTTTATATGCACGATTGATTTCCTCTTACACACTATTTATGGTTGTTGTTAATATCATTTTGTTCTTTGTCATTTACTTGCTACAGTGGTCACATCCTTGGTTAGAGTATTTCTTCTATCTAGTACTGTATCAATGATTCAGTGGACTGTACCTTTTAATTGATTAGGACTATTTCTCATTTGACTGTATTCTCTGTCCTTTGGCATAAAGCCATCTTGACTGACTTTTGATAGTTTTATTGGCTATTTCCAAGATGCTTAAAGATCTTCAATGACAAAATAGACTACATATTGTATTTGTTTACCTACATGCTCAAGCAGTCTTCATGGATTTAGATGCCATTATTTTCTTTGTTGAACTACCACTGTCATGTCACCCTTTGTCCATTGATTTTAGATGACTATTTTATTGTTTGATCTCATTGGTGACTGTCATGCAAGACTTAATGAGTGTATTTATCAGTCACTTGCCTTCTATTGTTACAGTGGTCCTTTTATGACTGCTATTATGATATTTTAAAAAAAAACTCAAACCTCTATAGACTTGTCCTAATGCTTTATCATTTAGACTAGAGTGATGTCATCTTTTGTAGCACTCTGCTACTGCTTCTTGGAATGTGCAAGGTCTTCCTTTAATGCCTCTTTTCATATATATTATGTGGCCCATAAACTATCTTTTGTTAGTTGTCCTTTTATCTACTTTATGTGCTACTCCTATTGACTTGACAAGGTCTACTAAACCTTGGACTGTCATACACCTTTGGTAGTCTTATACAACCTTTGGCAGAAACTTACCTCACTTAAATGATTGGCCCTGCACAATAGTGTTGACTGCCTTATTTTATTTCATCAAACTTTCCTAAGGTCTAACTCAGACCTCTATCCATTGCTACTAGCTCTCTGTATAAGGATTGTCATGTACTCAGTCCTTAGTCCATAGCTTTTGCATTTGCATCAACTTATATCTCTGCAACATGACTGTCCTAGAATCCTTCATGTGACAAAGGGGTATTCATTGTGTTTATGGTGAATCAATTAAATAGATAAATGCCATTTATGATAGTGACCTATTAGCTCACTATCATAAATGATGTGTACCTACTCGATTAATTATAAATGAATTGAATTTACACTTTTAATCCTTTTAAAACACAAGAAAGTAGCATGCTGGGCTCAACCCTTGTGGGAGCCCATTTGACTCCACATGCGATGACATCAAATGAAAGATCATCCATCAATTAATACTTCACCTATACCTGCATAGTGAACAAACACGTTAGATAAAACAATCAAGCTCTGAATATGATGGATATGATGATGATCTCCTGCTTTGTTGGTCTTGACTCAATAATATTGCAAAAATCACTTCAATGCCTTATGATAGTACATTATATGCTTGTTGAATACTGAAATCTATATGATTGGAAAATGTTTCCTGAGCATTAATAAACTCTTTCTCAACATCTGAAAACATTCTAGAGCAATGGAGCAACCTTTTGGAAGACTTAGGAGCTATTTGGAGATGCAATGGATCAATGTCCATCCCCTCCACCTAGGCAGTGATGGACACCTTTTCCTTTTATATGCTTTTCCTTTTCCTCAAATGTATAGTCTACTATTGTATTGCATTAGAAAAGTTATTCCCACAGCTTGTGTGGGACATTATTCATTCATGATTATCAATAAAAGACAATAGTTATGCAAAGTTTATGTAATCTTTCTTTTGTATTTATTTTACAAAACTGAACTGTAGTTTATTAGATAACATCTCTGGCATATGAATGTAACTTTTAGAGCAAAAATAATTGTGTACCTTCATCTCCTTCTACAAACACTATCTCAGTTCAAACTAATTGAGTTGAAAGATAAATTAGGTAACATTTTTGGTGACATCTGCTATATGTTTGCCTACTAAACATCCTGACCAGTTGCCTGAAGCTTATCCATTGGGCATAGATTCAATTATAAAACTGACAAATCTTAAAAAATAGTCTTGAATATTGTAGTAACTAATCAGAACAATGCATGGTACCTTGAAAACCCTACTCATCTACCAGAACTTAGAACCAACTAACTAACTATGCAAGAATGCACTTGGAGGAAAGAAAATTGCATCTAAACTATGTGCAGCAACACTTATTGAATTTGAAATCCTAAACAAAAAAGGTACAAATATGATCATACCTCAAAACAAAGTTTGAGGTGTATCCGATTAATAGGGATGGGCAGAATTTCTCCATCCATCTTTGATAATTGGAAGGCATTGTGCTCTTTACAGTTAGTAAAAACAAATGGGCCACTCCACATACTATCAAATTTGGTGCACTTTCTTGGCCTGCTCTTCAATTCATCCCACTTGAGCACTGCATCTCCCACTTTAAACACTCTTAGTGTTGCTCTTTTGTCAAAAGTTTTATTCACTTGTTGCTGATGAAACTCCATGGTCTTCATGGCTTTATTTCTTTTTTCCTCTAGCTCCATGAGCTGTAGATATCAGACAGCCATTAGATCCTCTTCGTCAAACATTTCAAGTTGATGCATGATATCAAGAGCTAGGAGCTCTATAGATAAAGGCAATCTTGCCTCCTTACCATAAACTAGCATATACAGAGAATTCCCAATGGACCTTTTGGGATTTATCCTATCTGCCCATAATGTAGATTTTAACTTAGTATGCCAAGTCCTTTGATTCTCTTCAATGGTTCTCTTAATAATCCTTATCAGATTTTTATTTGTAGACTCTGCCAAACCATTACCCTGAGGGTAATAGTTTAACGAAGTGTTCAAATAAATGTCATTCCTGACAGCCTAGTCAGTTAACTTGATCCTAGTGAAAGCCAAAGCATTATTAGAAATCAAAGATTCTGGTACACCAAACCTTGTTATCATATCATCATAAAAATTGAGAACAACACTTTCGTTGGCTTCCTTTAATTATAATTCCTCAGTTCATCTGGTAAAATAGTCTATGGTAGTGAGAATCCATCTGTGGCCTGCACTTGAAGGTGGATTAATGACACCTATGAAATAAATGCCCTATCTCATATAGGGTTGTTCCTCTTGAATTGACTACAAGGGTAAAGTTGGCAGCCTCTCTTTACATGCAAA
This sequence comes from Cunninghamia lanceolata, assembly GCA_027924645.1. Lineage (NCBI taxonomy): Eukaryota > Viridiplantae > Streptophyta > Pinopsida > Cupressales > Cupressaceae > Cunninghamia > Cunninghamia lanceolata. The sequence goes on from BSBN01000892.1 coordinate 5,498,181, forward strand.
AATGTCACACTTCATGCATTTTCTTGCCCAAGCATGGGCATCCTTAAACAAGCTTGGCCAATAATAGTGAGCTCTCATTATCTTCCATGTAGTAGTTCTTGGGGCAAAATGACCCCCATCAGTTCCATCATGAAACTCATGAAGCACTTTATCAATTTGATGGGGGTCAATACACCTTAACAACACACCATTAAGGTCTTTTTTGAATAGAACATTATCAACTAGCACATAGGGAATATATTGCATTCTAAAATACCTCCTATTAGCCCTATCTAAACCTGGTGGACACTCACCAGTTTGCAAGAAATGGGTCATATCTTGCACCCAACCTGCACCTGCTGCTGGTACATAAACTGTAGGTTCATCAGCAGTAACCATAACCATTTCTTTTCCTATTTCCAGCTCAATCTCAGGTTCAGTAGCAAGCTATTTACATAGCCCCTTTCCTCTCACAAGCTTAGTTATATTTATGTCTATGTCATACTCCATCACCTTCATAATCCACCCAGCCCTCTTTTCATTTAGGTCCTTGCTTAACAAAAATTCCTTCACACTAGGGTGAGAAACCATTAAATTCACCTTATTATTAGAGATCAAATATCTAATATCTAAATTTTTTTAAACTTCTAATAACTACAAGAACATGCTTCTCTACAAAATTATACCTCTATTCATAGTCCTCCAAACTTTGACTGAAAAAGGCAATGGGTTGTTCAAAGCCATCATTATTCTATCGTACCAATATTGTAGAAACAATATCTATGCTACCATGGGCATACAAAATGAAATCTTTTGAAAATTTTAGATTTACCAAAGTAGGAGCTGCTAACAAAGCCTCATTTATAGCTTCAAAACTGTGCTTGGCTTCTCTGGTCCAACTGAAAACTGCAATTATCTTTAACATGACAGTTAGTGGTTTTAACAAATTTGCAATATCTGGGATAAACCTTCTCAAAAAATTAATTTTGCCTATAAAGATTTGCAGCCCTTTTTTGTGGCTAGGTAAAGGCAGTTCTAAAATAGCTTTTACTCTTTCTAGGTCAATGGTGACCCCTTATTTTGACACAATATGTCCTAGAAGCTTGCTTTCATGGACAACAAAATACATTTCTTGGGATTGAGGGATATACCAAACTCCCTACACCTCTCAAAATCCTTTTTCAAATGTGACAAATGTTCATCTGCATTCTTGGAGAATATTGTGATGTCATCAATGTACACAAGCACAATTTTATAGACCAGCCCTTGAAAAGCCATGTCCATTGCCATCTGAAAAGTGGCACTAGCATTGGACAGGCCAAATGGCATTCTTTTATAGGCCATAGTGCCCCACTTTGTGGTGAAGGTAGTCTTATATTGATCTTCTTCCTTAACTAAGACCTGGTTATAGCCTGAATAACCATCAAGTAAAGAGAATCTTTCTAAACCAACTACTACTTGCAGAATCTACTCCATTGAGGGTAGCGGTTAATGGTCCTTCAAAGAGGCTATATTAAGGTCTCTAAAGTCAACACAGAGCCTAATTTCTCCACTCTTTTTCCTTACAGGAACAAGATTGGAGACCCAGTATCTATGTTTGATTAGGAAAATGATATTTCCCTCAATCATCTTGGTTAACTCCTTAATCATAAGAGGCTCAAGTTTTGGGTTTAGATGCCTCTATTTCTGCCTAATAGGTTTTGTATGGTGCTCTAACTCTATAGGATGTTGGGCAATTTGAGGATCAAATCCCTTTAAATCTGAATAGTCCTAGGTAAAAATTCTTGACAAAGAGCAATAAATGCTTGCCTATCCTCTTGTGAACAAAGTTTGCCAATTTTAAGGAGCTTACCTTTAAAAATCTCAAGTTCCTCATAGTGTTCTTCTTTGACCTACATGCTAGTCTTGTCCTTTTTTAGCTGATCAATAGTGCCAAAGATGGATTCCAAGGTGAGTAATCCCTTGGGTAGCTTGTTAGTTCTGAGCTGAATGATTTTTTCATCATATTGTTGCTTAAGCTTTCCTTGGTTCATTACTGAAAACTCATCCTCCTCTAATAGAAATCTTAGAACCTGCTCATCACTTTCAAACACTTGCCAATGAATGTTATTATTAGGAATAAAAGGTCTAACAACAACCTTCACATATTGCTACACTTTTCCCTTTTCAACATCATTAGGAATATCAAATTGAGCCCCTATTGTAGCTAACCTATCTGCATGCTTATTTTGATCCCTAGGAATAGAAACCAAGTTAAAAGCATCAAACTCTTCAATCTCATCCACACTCTATGCTTGTAGGACTTCAAAACATCATTTTTTGTGACATACAGCCCTCTCACCTGATTTACAATAAGCTCACTATCACCATATACCTGCAAGGAACCAATCTTCCTCGTTCTTTCCCACTGTAAACCCTGAATCAAACCTTCATACATAGTAGTATTATTAGTACATGAAAATGCAAAATGAAAAGATGAGTAATATTTATCACCTTGTGGTGACACTAGCATTGCACCTCCACTAGCTTTGTTCCTACTCCTTGAACCACCAAAATACATTTTCCATACTTCCTCTTTCTACTCTAACTGTTCTTCTCCTTTCTTTTCAAGGTTTGACATAACTACTTCAAGCTCATGATTCATATACACTCCCAAACCAACCTCTTCAACGTTGTCGTTTGGATTATCAACAACATTTTCTACTGCCCACTCATTTAAGAGTATATCTGGTATACTTTCAGCTTGCAGTTCTTGGGTAGTAGCAAGCTCATTATCATAAAAAATAGAACAATTGGCATTAATAGGGCTTGGTATATAGGGGTCAATGTAGTCTTTAGAAAGTGACTCAGATTTTATAGTCAATTTTGTCCCATACCTAGTCCTAAAAAATATGTGGAACTAGTCTGAGGACAAATAACCTCCTATTTTGGTAGTGAATTCTCTTTACAAGCATAATGTAAAATAGGGTGGTAAGTCAATGAGAAATATATCTTGAGAGATGGAAACATTTGGATAGGCATGAAGTGTAAGGCTTAAGTCTTTGATAACACCTACGGTCTAAACAACTAACCCATCAAGTTGGACCACTCCTTTCTTAAGAGGCTGATACTTCAAACCTATCACATCTACTATCTGTTTAGACATTACAAAGCTACTTTCCCCACTATCCACCATGCAATTATGAAACAATTTATCCCCTATTATCAAGGACACATAAAAATGAGGGGGTTTGACATCCTTACCTTATTGTTTGTTGTTGTCCTGGGTTGTATTTATGAAAACAACCTTGACCTATTGTTGCATCACTTGGAACATCTAAATCAATCAAAGCAAATTGTAACAAGTTATTTTGACCCAAGATGGATAAAGAGTTCCACATTGACATAGATACATTCATTTTCCTCATTTTTTCAACAATGTTCAAAGGTGCAGCAGTGCTTACCTTTTGGTGAGTCTTTGCAGTAGCATGATCTGGCTGCAACTGAGGTGATTGGTACTGGTTTCCCAGCTATTATTTACTAGTGCCTTGTGGATTTCTTTGCAAAATATGAGGTACTTGGGGATTGGATGAACCAGTAGCTTCTTTATCTTTATTTTCTATTTGTCATGTCTCCAAAGCCCTCTTCTTGGCCCTTGTATTTGCTGCAACTGGGGAATCATCTCTATTCACTCTACAAAACTCTTCTCCTTACAAATTAAGAAGAGTTGTTTCACTTGCAGGGAGATCCTGCTGCTGTAACATTTCATCATTAGGTACATTTTGCATGGTTGTAACATTTTGAACCATTAGTGCCTAATTGATGACCCATTTGAACATGTAGGTTGATTGTGGGGTTGATTACATGGAAAACACCATTTGTAATCTGCTGCCAAATTATAATAGATAGGTACAAGATCTCTAGCTGTGCTGATTGGATTGGGATTATAAAGCTGAAAAGGCCTTGGGTTCAAATTCTATCTTGCACCTTGCTGGTTTCCTTGGTATGGCTATCTATTTCCTTGGTATTTTTGACTTGGCCCTTGGTATTGCTAACTAGGACCTTAATTTTGTGGCTGGTAAGGCTTAAAACCATGAAATTGCTACTTTTTAATATTCACAAGCTCATTCCCAAAGGACTGAAGTATTCCTTTTATCTCATGTAGTTCATTAGATGAGGTTGTAACAGCCTTTTTCTTGATTTACACCAGCTGGTAAAGGGGCTACTTAGGGTGTCAACAAAGCCATAGGGTTTTGAATGTCAGGGAAAATGGGCATTGCAGGTCTGGGAGCAATCCTTCAAGCTCGAATAAGGTTGCTCTCAGCTCTAACAACAATATCATAGGCTACAGGTAATGTATTACAGCCCATTGATTTGATCATGACTACCATTTCACTATTTAGAGCTTTTAAAAAGTACAAGAATGCATACTTAGCTAGAGGTCTTGTATATTATGGGATTCTATCCCATGTTCTTTGAAATCTAAAGTTGAAGTTTATCATTCTTTCATGAGGAGCCCTCTTGATTGTAGTAAGTTGCTCCACTAATGATAGATTATCAAACTTATCATCAAATTGTTTACACAAAGCTTCTCCCAAATCATCCCATGTGCCAATGGAACCTACTTCTAATCCTTTAAACCACTAGAGTGTCTTACCTTTAAATGATGCAGCCAACAACCTAAGGGCTAAATTCTCAGTAGTCACATGATGTATAGAGCACAAGTTAGCTATATCTTTAATGTGTTCTATAGGTGTAGTTTGATCTTCTCCTGTAAAATATGGAATACTCTTGAGGGCAGCCATAGGTATATTAGTATGTTGGGTCAGGTTTAAAAGACTAGCTCCATTGTAAAAATTTGATTTCTTGGCATTGCCATTTGTGTAGCCAAGACTTGATGCCTCACATGAGTTCTTGTGACTCTTACTGTAGGTGGAGCTGAAACTATTTTCCTTGTTGAAATAGGAGCTCTCCTTGCTGTTTTGCCTTGTCTTTTAGGCGGGGACAACTGTAAATATTCAAATGCACTTGAGCTTCTAGTTTGTATTTTTCTCATAAAATTGGTAGTGCACTAGTTTCTTGTATATTCCACTCATAGATTCGCTAGATATGCTTCACCAACCTCTGCGAAGGTCTAAAATTTGCTAGTTGCATATCAAAACTAGTAAAACTTGAAAAGTTGAAATTGTCCTTATTCGACAGTCCCACCGAGCATGCCAAAAACTATTATCACTTGAATGTGCACCCTTTGTTGAACTGTGTTCAACCACTCGGTGTAACATGGGAAGACCTCTCAAAGTGCGGGCTTTGGAAAACAAAGATCAACCTCTGAATAAGGTTGGCTTCCTAATGGTTATCACCTAAACTAATCTATTGATTTATAGAGGAAAATGGCAAAGAAGGTAACATAAACTAAAAACAAAAGTCATATGGTGATGCACCAAAACTAACTAAAACTTGTAAACATAGCTTGCATACTTAATTCAAGCAATGGTGAAGGTTGACATACACAACTCAAATTTATATACTTTTACATAAGTAGGTCATAAGAAGGCTTATATGCATAACTCCTAGAAGGAAAGATATTTTTCGCAACTAGAACTATTTGCATTCCAACACAACCTATGACCTGCAACATACATATTCTTTTAAAAAAGGTGCTAAAATGAGACGGAACCACAAGGAAATAAATAATCTCACAAGTAAGTGCATCAATCAAATAGAATTCACACAATAGAGAAAAACAATGAGAAGGAAAAATAACTCAACTCCATTGATATCAAAGGTATCCACTAGTATACATGTCCAAAAGTGAGTTACAAAATATGCAAAGGCTATAAAAGGACTCCAAAATTCATAGAGTACAAAAGTACATAATCAGAACCAACTACCAAATGAGTCAAAAAATGACTATATCTATCATCTCCCTCAAAAAATCCATCAATCAAGGACCTACCAACTGTCTTGGGTCGGATGCCCCCCAAAAGCCTAAGAAATAGCAACTAAAACTTCTCTAAAAGAGCTCCAAAGTGTGGAAAAAGTCAAACTTGATCATGTCAAACATTAAGGCACAAGAAAATAATGCCTAAATTCTCTCTACCTCTCCAAAAAGCAAGTAAAAGCTCCCTATATGATCTCCTTCTGTCTGCCAGCTTCCTCAACTACCACTATATGCTTGCAAAACATATGAAAGCTCATAATGAAAATATAAGGGCATGCGTAAGGTGTGTACCCCATTCTATATTTAGATAGAAATGTGACTTAATGATTCATAATATCATTGAAGTCAAATGCTTTACATTTTAAAATCAAATGCAAAAAGAGCTAAGGTCATGATTTAACCACATCTAAGTCAATGCAATTAAAATACATGAGAAATCATATTGTTTTCTAGGCAAAATAACTTAAAGGTCATGGGTATTAGTTTCTATTTACAAAGTTTTTAAAAGAAAGGAAAAAAATGCCATTTTGCCCCATCTACCACTTTACGGTTGAAACCCTAATGACAAAAAGCATTTGAAACACTCTCATTTGACATTTCATTCTTTACCCTTCCTTTGGAGTGCCACCACACTAAGGTTTCAATGAAGCTCTCCTGCATTTCATGGTCGATTCTAAACACATAGTGGCATTTTCAACAGATTCTTGTTCAAAATCCATAGGAAAAGCTCAGGGTAAGCTTTTGTTAGTAGACAATTCACCTTTTCTTTCTTTTTCTGGGGATAAAATGCTTGTTTCTTTAGATCTACTTTGCCAAAAAGATAAAAGTATTCTCCTTTCCTATGTATTTGTCTTGCAGAATAAAAATATAGTTTATATCTCTTTTTCTCTTCATGATTGTCATCTATTTGTTGTTACATTCATAAAAACTATTGCTATAGTCCTAAAAATGTTGAGAGGAATTGTAGCTTTGTGTGAAGTTAAAGCTTCCATGAGGTTTTAGAACTCTTCACAACTAGTTAAACCTTAGAACACCCTGTCTCTGCATTATAACTACTTTTTGTAGCTCTCTCTAGAAGTCACTGTCCACACTATTTATCATAATTCATGCTATCTATGATGCTATAAAGGATGTCTTCATAGCATGACTATCCCCTACTATCAAACTACACTTCTACTATACATCCTTTCACACTGTATGCATGTAGAAACCAAAATGTTGTGTAGGGATGTCTAGGGTTCATTTGATGCTCATTAACCTTCAAAATCCATCCAAAGCCCTGCACATCTACTCATACTCTTCAAAGATAAATGCACACCTGAATATGATGCAATAGGGTTTTTCAAACATCTTCTTAACTGTTAGGAAGATTTTTATATTATGACACATGATATACATTACTTCTCTTTCTCAGACTTCTATGCTCATATCATTGACTATTACCTAGGCTCAGAGACTATTTTATAGGCTGAAACAAGCTTGACTAACTTCTGTATGATGTTCATTACCCCCTGAGATAATGAAATGCCTAGAATACCTTGGTAATTTTGGAAGAAAACACAAAAAGCACTCATAGACCCTTTGTATGTTGTCTCTCCTCTCCCTTGCAATGTAACAGGTTACTTGACATGCAACACTTGAATAGCTCTTAAGAATATTCTCAAAGTCTTTTCCAATGCTCAAAATGGTCAAAATAATGCATCTAATAGAAACAATAAAGTCTGCATTTATCTACTATCACCATTGCCTACTATGACCTAATGTGTATTGTCATTTGACTATATTTATCACTGTATAAATGACTATCTTTTTTCTTAAAACTCCATGATAGTTTGTTTAAGGAGTATTCACTGTATTGACTGTGGAACAGTCCTAGCCTGCCTACATTGTCCCTCTTGATTGTAGACTACATTTATTGTTTTCTTGAGGACTACTATATGTATGATTGATTTCCTCTTACACACTATTTACAGCTATTATTCATATCATTTTGTTCTTTGTCATTTACTTACTATATTGGTCACATCCTTGGTTAGAGTATTTCTTCTATCTAGCATTGTATCAATGATTCTATGGACTGTACCTTTTAACAGCTTAGGACTATTTCTCATTTGACTATATTCTATCCTTTAGCATAAAGCCATCTTAACTGACCTTTGACAGTTCCATTGGTTGTTTCCAAGCTGCTTAAAGATCTTCAATGACAAAATAGACTGCAAATTGTATTTGTTTACCTACATGCTTAGGCAGTCTTCATGGATTTAGATGCCATTGTTTTCTTTGTTGCACTGCCACTGTCATGTCACCCTTTGTCCACTGATTTGAGATGATTATTTTGTTGTTTGACCTCACTGCTGACTATCATGCAAGACTGATTGTCTTTCTCAGTCACTTGCCTTCTGCTATTATAGTAGTCCTTTTGTGACTGCTATTATGACATTCTCAAAGAAAATTCAAACCTTTGTAGACTTGTCCTAATGCTTTATGATTTAGACTAGAGTGATGTCATCTTTTGCAGCACTCTGCTACTACTTCTTGGAATGTACAAGGTCTTTCCTTTAATGCCTCTTTTCATATAGATTATGTGGCCCCTAAACTATCTTTTGTTGGCTATCCTTTTATCTGATTTATGTGATACTCCTATTGACTTGACATGGTCTACAAAACCTTGGACTATGATACACCTTTAGTAGTCTTATACAACCTTTGGTAGTACCTTATCGCTCTTAAATGACTGCCCTGCACAATAGTGTTGACTGCCTTATGTCATTTCATCAAACTTTCCTAAGGTCTGACTCAGACCTCTATCCACTGCTACTAGCTCTCTGTATAAGACTATCATGTAGTCAGTCCTTACTTAGTCCATAGCTTTAGCATTTCCATCAACTTATATCTATGCAACATGGTTGTCCTAGAAGCCCTTGTGTGACAAAGGGGTATTCATTGTGTTTATGGTGAATCAATGAAATAAATAAATGATGTGTACCTGCTTGATTAATTACAAATGAACTAAATTTACACTTTTACTCCTTTTAAAACACAAGAAAGCAACATGCTCAGCTCGACCCTTGTGGGAGCCCATTTGACTCCACATGCTGTGACATCAAATGAAAGATCATCCAGCAATTAATAGTTCATCTATACCTATACAATGAACAAACATGTTAGATAAAATAATGAAGCTCTAAATATGATGGATATGATGATGACCTCCTACTTTGTTAGTCTTGACTCAATAATACTACAAAAAATACTTCAATGCCTTATGATTGGAAAATGTGTCTTGAGAATTAACAAACTCTTTCTCAACATCTGCAGACATTCTAGAGCAACGTAGCAACCTTTTGGAAGGCTTAGAAGCAATCCAGAGATGCAAGAGATCAATTTCCATCCCTGCCACCCAGGAAATGATAGACACCTTTTCCTTTTATATGCTTTTCCTTTTCTTCAAATGTATAGTCTACTATTGTATTGCATTAGAAAAGTTATTCCCACAGCTTGTGTGGGACATTATTCATTCATGATTATCAATAAAAGACATCAATTATGCAAAGTTTATGTAATCTTTCTGTTGTATTTGTTTTACAAAACTGAACTATAGTTTATTAGATAGCATCTCTGGCATATGAATGTAACTTTAAAGTAGAAATAAATGTGTACCTTTATCTCCTTATGCAAACACTATCTCAATTCAAACTAATTGAGCTGAAAGCTATATTAGGTAATACTACCAAAATTAAAGACCACTTTGTTGTTTTGGCTTGTGGAAATTGTAATTGGACTAATTATAAAGTTTGATAATCATTTTTTTCTAGGGGGTGGTCTCATTGATTGAGTAGCAAGGAGGTTGTACTTGTTATGTTCTCTTTTGTACTCTTGTATGATGGATCCAAATAAACTTCCTCTACTCACACCATATAACTATCATGAGTGGGAAAATAAAATGGAGATTCATTTATGAAGTTTGAAAATTCATCAAGTAATAGTGGGTATAAAAATTGAACCAACAACAGTTGTAGAAAAGAGAAAGTGGTACAATAGATGTGATCAAGCCTATGGAACACTATGCATGTCTATCTCTCCTAATCTCCTTTTTCATATTGAATCTTGTACTACACCTAATCAAGTGTGGACTACCTTAGAGAATCTCTTTGGTAAATAAGATACCATGAGAGGTTTTAAATTGGAGAATTAACTAATTGGTTTGAATCCAACTGACTTTGCAAGCATCCAAGACCTTTTCTCAAAGATAAAATCACTTAGATTGCAGCTCAAACAATGTGGAATTGAGAAAGAGGACACTTAATTGATTCTTTCAATCCTTTCCAAGCTTGGTCCTAACTATTCAGTCTTTGTTTCTACCTTGTATGCTACTATGGATGAACTTGGGAAATCTTTAACAATGTCTTGACTTGATGGTTTTGCCAAATCACTGACAAGGGAGCAAGCTAAGTTACTACACATGGGCACATTGAAGTCTCCTAGACCTCAAGCTCTTCTTGTTAATCAAGGTACAAAGGATCAAAAGACTTCACCTAGAAAAGGAAATAAATAGAAAAATAAAGATTTCAAGAATAATGAGCAAGTAAAAGAGTCAACCAATTCACCTAAGTCCTCATCCTCTCCCAAAGAGGAATCATCAAATAAGGAGAAACCTAAATCTCCATATTGCAAGAAAATAGGACATGATAAGCATAAGTGTTATGAGAAGAAAATTGATGAGTTGACTCACATTATTTTAAAGCACAATATCAAAACACCATCATCATCACCTAGTACATCCACTTCTTTGACATCATCAACATCTACACAGACAGGGAGAATAGGTATTGCTAATGGGACAAACAAGGGAAAAGGACAAGCACTCTTTGCTTCTTGATTCTGGAGATTCTCATCATATGGCATCTTCATAAGGGATGTTCTCTTCATTTGATTCATGTACTTTGTTGGACCTATTTTGATGGGTAACAATACATACATGCATGCAACTGGTAAAGGGACTATTGACATTGGTGAGGGTACTTTCAATAAATAATTATGTGTACCTTCCTTGTCAACCAATCTCCTTTCTATCAACTAGATTACTCATTGTGGTACAAGGAAGATAGTTGAGTTCACTCCTAATTTAGTGATCATAAGGGACTTGGAGAATAGAGATATCATTACTATTGGGATGGTTGATCATACATCTCACTTGTATACATTCTCCCATTTTTCCCTTGATGATGTTGTAGATCCATTGATTGATATTCACACTCATGCATCAAGTATGAATCATGTTTCTGAGGAGAAGTTTGGTCACTTGAACCTTGGTGATCTTTCATCTACTTTAGTTCATGAGACTAGTGCTGAGCTTCCATCTCCTCAACCTCCTACTTCTTTAGAGATCGACACTAACATGTTCTCTTCTACTTCAATTGAGTAGGATACTTCTAGTCATTTGGATACATCTTTTTGGGATACTTTCTTGGCATGTATATCATTCTTGTTTTTTGAGTCTCATATTGCAGATTTAGAGGGCACACTTGAGGGGATATCTCTCCTCTTTGATGATAGTTACAACATAACTGTTATCCCATCTACATAGCCTTTGGAGGTTCTTCTTCATGATTCTACCCAAGATTTTAGATTGGTCACACCTCATTGCATTGTGTCATTCATTGATTCTGACATGCGGACATTTCAGCAATTTTCATAAACATCCATCATGAGACTTCTTCCCTCATATCTCTTCTTGGAGATGAAGTTTCTTCTACATCAACCTTTGGATTGGTTTCTTCCAAATGAGAGAAATGTTTTTTGTAGGTACAAGACACTTTCGAGTGTTCTTCTTCAGGCATTCACCATTGGCATATGAGCTACTTCATTGTGGGGGGACCTATAGTATCACACTTGCAGTCCTATGGGGGGTATTTAATTGTATATATGTGATAGAAGTAGTCCTTGGGGGGTCATGTTGAGTCCTACTATCACTTCTTCTTTCACTTTCATTGTTTTATGCATTCTCACTTTTGGAGAGGAGTTTTGTCCCATGTGGTTTTCTCCTTTTCTCCACTTGATATTTGTTTGTACATGGGTACCTAACATGGCCTAGTAGCTAGGACCCACCTTCATCCATCATTGCATCTTTCTTTAGTCAGCTACTCCCTATGTTGCACTTAAGGTGGGGTGTTGGTTTAAACAAGGTTATTACCTAATCGGTTTACCCTTGTGTGGATAATTCATATTACTTAACTATTTATTAGTTAAAAAATATTCACACATCACACATTATTCACATGTTAAGTTGACTTAGTGAGTCTTCTAGATGTTTCTAGTTGTTGCTAGTTGTTGATAGTTTTCATCTTATCCTATAGTTATCACATGTCATATAATTAAGACAATTGTCACATAACTACAACATCCTACATCGTATCCATGTCTTTATAAGTAAGGCATATCATGTACATTATACCAATCTAATATCAATCTTTTAACAATCTTTTGCATTCATTGATATAATAGAATTATTCTCTCATTTGATCTCTCTTGTACATTCATGATATCCTATATCCTAGGTGGCTCCAATCAGAGCACATCAATCAGCTCAAACACTATCCCATCTTACTATTTTCCTCCTATCCTACCATCTTCATCCATCATATCCTCATACCTACCTATGCCATTTACCTATCCACATACCAATCTTCCCTTCCTTCTTTTGATATTGATAAAGATAGGGGGAAAATGTTGAAAAAGGCTTTGGACATCCCTTGATATATCCAATCATATCATCATGTGGTCAATAGATTTGTCATGTGAAATCCTAAGCATTACACCTAGAATGGGGCATGTTATTCCTATGCGACATAGTCCTTGGAGATCACATCCTAAATTCTTCCTTCCATCTATCATTTATGCATTTTCCATATATTATCCACCCTTCTACCTATCCATCCATTTTACACTTCCTATCCCTCCCATCCACTACCACCCATCCATCTACCTATTTAGGATTTTCCCTTGTCATTAGTATCTAACATCTACGCTATCTAAAATGCAATCCAATGTCATCCCATAACATTTTCCAAAATCCAAAAAAAATCAAAACATTTTCTAAAAATCCAAGATAATCAAAACATTCTCAAAATTCAAAAACATCACATATCCTAAAAATACCAAAAAATTACAACATTTTCAAAACTCCAAAAAAAATTAAATATTCAAAAAATCCATGCAATAAATCCAAATGCAAGTCACCCTTAATCCATGCCAATCTAGTCAAAGTAATCTATCCAAATCATCCAATCACATCCTTGTTTTTGTTCCAATCTTGTTGTCAACCCTACCAACCAATCATCATCATCAATGTGATTTATCATTCTTGCATCCTTGTATTGATCTACAGATATATCATTCCCCACAATGACAAAACTATCTCAATCAATCAATCAATAAATTATCGGTTTACATCTTGAGAGGGGCATTACCTTTTTTTAATCATTTGTACATGCTTGCTTGCTTTATTGTGGGTGTTATCATTTTAACTTGCATTTATATCAAGTTCTTCACACTCCAGCTAATATTCATATCTTGTGTCTAGACAAGGTTGTATTTTATTGGGCAAGTCCATGTAAAGGATAGAAAGTTACCCTGGTCCCTTATACCTTGGTGCATAATATCCTCTTTCTATATCAAACTAGGGATGGTCTACACACTATAGTAGTATAACTATATCTTCTCTATCTACTATATCCATTATGACTATAACTTATCCATTTCCAAATTATTTCCTAGAGCATTCTTCACCTCTCAATCTATATTTATATACTATCTATTTCACCTATCTGCTTCAACTTAATAATCCATCTTAACTATCCACTTCTAACCCTTATCCTTTTCGATCCTTTCTCTTATCTAACCCCTTTCATCCATTTCGGGAGCATACCTATTTTCTCCTAACATGCTTGTCCTCTTGAAGGGGCATCCCATCCTTACATCCATTCCTCCTTGTCACTCCTTCAAGTGGTTGGGAAATAAATTTTCCTTCTATCCACCTTTTCTTCTTTGAAGTGATGTTACTTCTCTTAGTCACAACATCATCTCAAAGAGGGGTAAAATGTAAACACCTAAAATTTACCATATCTTATGACATTACCTTACACCTCCTTGCATCACCTTGTGACACATTTTCTTCTAGGTCCCTTTCATGACCCCTTCCATCATTCTCATTAGTTAAATAAATTATATTTGTTTAACTAACCCCTTTTATCCATTTATCCTCTTTTTATACCAAATTAAATAAATCTTATTTATTTAATCCCATTTTCCTCCAACATCTAATTTAAATAAAATAAATATTTATTTAAATCCCACATTTCTCTCATAATTTAAATAATTTTAAAATTTAAATTATTTATTCCCACTCACATCCTTATTTTAACCTCATTAATTGTGTGTCATAAGCACTTCTTCTCCAAAACTCAATTAAATAATCCCATTTGCCCCACTCACGTCCTTATTTTAGCCACTTGTCATCCTCATTGAATGTGTGTCATAAGCACTAACTCAAGCTTTCAATCATATCTGTCCACCTCATAACACACCCTTCTAATATTATCCATCCATTCGATTCCCTCTCCATCTATAAATTGAAATTCTAATTTCAATTTCAACCCCCAACAAATCTACACACGCACACATATCTATTATTTTTCTATCTATATTATCATTTCAATATTATTTACTTCCATTCCATCCAAGTTATGTTGGTTTTGTGAGTAGTCTACAATAAATCAACCATAGAACAAACCTGGTGGATCTTGGGTGCACTCTACCCCATACTATCCGAAGTCTGAATTTGTGCAAGGTTTAAGGTATTATTGTATTGTTTTATCTTTATGTTATTTCCTTGCATTATTTTGACATCTATGGAAAGGTTGTATCCTTTTTGACTTAGGTAACCTCAATTTGAATGCTATATTGTTAGTCTTTTTTGAACCTTTATGAGGCCCATGCAAATTAGGTGCTCCTTTGTGATATGAAATTGTAACTACTTGTCTAAAGGGTGATTCATGAATCTTTGGTTGTTGCACTTCCATTGATAATAATTGAGCCATAACTTTATCCACATATTTTTAGAGACATTTGGTGTGCACTTACTAGTTGTTGACTCTTTGCACATAAACCCCTTAGTTCACATGTTTTATTCTCTAAGTATAAGCACATGACTAGTTCTTCGAAATTCATCTCAATTGTGCCTAAGGTATTAAGCCATTGAACTCCCAAAACAATGTCTTTTCCTACCATGATATAGAAAAAAAGGGCTTTCTATCATTTAGTATCCCATAATGAGTTTATTACTATGGCATTTCCTTGAACAATTGATTGAACCACTATCTACAATCATAACATGGAATTCGGGGTATAGGGTAGACAAAACAATTCAATTTTGTTTCTAGTTGCTTGTTGATGAAGTTATGTGTACTTCCTAAGGCAATCAATACTCTCACCATTTATTGTTTAAGGAAACCCCTTACCTTGAGTGTTTGTGGCTTATTAATACCTAATAATGCATGATAAGAGATAGTTGGTTGGACACCTTCAGAGCCCTCTACCACCACCATTGGATCTTCTTCATCCCTTTCTTCATCATAGGTAGCCTCAATGTAGAATAACTTCTTGTCATCACATTTATGTCCTTTATGATATTTTCTACCATAGCTAAAACATAACCCTTTGGCCTTTTTCTCTTCCAATTTTTGAGGTGTCAACATGTAATGTCAGAAAATGTCCCCTTAGGGGCTTTTCCCTCAAAAGGTTTAGCTCTCGGGTCTCTTAGCTGCATTTAAGACATATTACATCATAATTCAACATCCCGGTGGAATGAACCCTAGGTATCATGGCAAATGGGGCCTAGGGAGACCCCTTGAACCTAACCCTATCCAGAATAGTGGGGAGGACTTGGGTGCCTGTGCCCTAGTCCTGCCCTATTTTGAGTTAGGCCCAAATTTGAAGTGTCAGTTTATGACTATTATTTGGTCCCTAGGCTAACACGGTAAGTTTGAATTTATGAAATATTGGTGGGAATTCTTGTAGTTGCATATAAAAGCATGATTACGCTTTCATGTGTAAACTAGATTGTGCTTGTGAACTTTATGCATCCTAAAGGTGATTTAAGGCTTTCATTGTGTTGTAAGAGCAGATTTGTGTTGTCTATGTGTTTGTGTTTGTAGATTTGAGAATCCATCTCCTCATGGAATGAAGAGCTTCTTCCTCCCATGAGATCTTCACTACAAGATGATATTTATTGTGATTATTGAGCATTTATCATTTGGTTTTCGCCTCTGCCTCCCTAGGCACACACTCTCTATCTGACAACAGTGTTCAAAAAACTTGAATGTCTCTCCGGGGCTTGACTAAGGTAAGCCTCTAAACACCACAACCCCCTCCCAAAGTTTTCTGATTGCAAGTTGCATGTGTCACATCTAAAAAAAGTGGAGTTAAAGGAAGGATCAGTAGACATCAAGGATTCAGGATCTAAAGAGAAGCAAGACACTTGAACCTTTTCAGGACTCAAGCGCTAGTCCCTGTGTCCCCCGCAATTAAATTTCTAGAAATAAAAGTTACAGTTCAGATTAGTGTCAGAAAGAGGTTAGGATCTTACAAAGAAACTGGTACCTTGGACTTGGGCACCCACTCCTTAGTCCCTAACTTTTCCACCTCTAAACCCTAAAAACATGTACGCTGTGATTTGTTATTTTACATATTACTGTACTAGCATTTTCTATCATTCGACTATTTGCTATTGTATTTACATAATTAGGGGTTTAAGGTAAAATTGAGCATATGAGAAGGAAATTGAAAATCAAATCATAAAATCCAAGTTTCCCTACATCTCAATAGTGACCTAGGGTATGATAGTACATTGTAACTTGACCCTAGTGTTGTGATGTTCACAACACGCCCCATTATGCTCCTTAGCAAAATGGGGACCCCTGCTGATGTCTTGCTTTTTGCTTCTGCTTGTGTTTTTTCTGCTTTCTGGCGGTCTGGCAAAAATGAAGGTCAGGTGCATCATCATCATGATATATGATGAGGTAGGTCATCATCATGAGGTCAGTTTGTCAAAGTTCATATTTTATTGCTGTGACCTCATATTTTAAAAGAGCTTGAAATTCCATGCAGGTTTGCCTTTTACTTCACTTGAAAATTCGTCCATATGTGAAAGTTATGCACAGTCAAAGTTTTGGTCAAACCTGATATTCGCAGGAGGATCATCATATTTTTATATCCTAAGTCATGTTGACAGGATCATCATGATCTTGGTCTATCACCCGCTAAAAATCATGCAGTCGCAATATCCGGACGTCAGTTTTAGGTGGTAGTTCCCTTTACCCGTCAAATGGCCTCAGGCGCATCATCAGCATCATGATTTTCTTAGGAGCGTCATATGTTATAAACTCGGTTTTGGTTGCATGATGATGATCATCATCATCATATTTGAAACGCACCCCCCGACAATATCCTGAGGTTCAAATATCATGATGACATCGGCTTTAAGTCAAGGTAAGTTCCCCGTCGAAGTGGTCTTTTGTATCGCAAGCATCATCATGATAATTCAACATTACCTGATCTTATAATATCATGCTGATCACCCAGACTTAGAAAAATCCACCTTCGGCATATTTGCGTGCGCGTGTTATAATCCTATCGCAAGGTCATCATCATGATATTTGCTGAACTTCGAATTATGATGATGACGACTCCATATCATCTTGATCTTTCACGGGTCATTTGCTGAAATTCACTAAGTGATGGGGACAACATCATCATAATTCGATTAAGAGGATCATCATCTTCATATCCTCCTGATCTCCGGTTAGCGAATATCATGACGATCACCCTATCTATTAAGAAGTGGTTGATATTACATTTCTCAAGAGCATCATCATATTTTGTAATATCACCCTAGCGCGAATATCATGATGACCTTAACTCATCCTTGTGCTCCGAAGACAAATTATGATGATGACGTCATCATGATAAATCGATGAGGGTCATCATCATCATATGTTTTATCCTGTCCTGTAGTCAAGATCATCATGATCTTGTTTGTCCACCTGATATTTCGCAAAGTCCTCCTGCCGATGAAATACAACCTTTTGCACATATCCTGATGATCATCATCATCACATTTTCCCTTCGGCAGGATTTTTTCCCAAACATGATCCGGTTGGCGAAATATCATGATGACGTCTTGTTTTAAGTTTAACAAAGGCCCCGGATATCATGATGACGTCATCCTGATCTGATAAACGAAGAAGCTAATATCCTGATGATCAGCATCATCATTTTTTCTTTCAACAGGATATTTTCCAAAACACGATCAGGTTCACGAAATATGATGATGACGTCTTATTCCAAGCTCGACAGAAGCCCCAAATATGATGATGGTCATCATCATCCTGACCTTTCAAGAGGGTTACCTTGGCCGCAATAGGATCATATTACACTCATCATCCTGATCGTGCTCTTTACGTGACCCGATATCACAATTAGCCCCCTGATCTTAACCGGATATGACGATGACGTCATCCGTAGCATTTCAATGAAGCCCGAATATCATGATGACGTCACCATCATCTTCCTTTCCTCAGCAGCATGATTATATTCATATCCTCCTATTCTTCTTCAACATGATGATGATGATGATGTTGTTCTTTTCTCCAATATGCAGAAGTGAAATATCATGATGATGAAGTATGTCGGCTAACATGTTTTTTTTTACACGCCGACAGGGATGATCATGCTGATAGGTGGGAAATGAAGCGGTGGAGTTTTAAAGTGTTTTTTTTTGGCGCCTCTGGCATTTTTCGGTCAGCGATGGTTGACCCGATCAATTTTGAGCAGCTTGGGCGCATTTTGGACGCATTTTTTGGAGTTTTCTGGATCTGATCTCCTCATCTTGCGCAGTCACCTGGATTTAAACGGTTATTTTAATTTCATGCTGTTTTTGTGATAAATGTGAAACTTATTGCTTGTCTTGTCTTGCAGGCTTGCAGTTGAGGAAGCAGCTGGAAAGTCAACACAGTGACCTCATGGAGGAAGAAGATCTGATCTCAGCAGCAAGAAGATAAGGATGAAATGCAAAAAGTCAAGGCCATTCAAGTGAAGAGGAAGGTCGCAGCTGGAGGTATTATCACAACAGACAAACAGAAGTTATTGCCCAGCTGCCGGAACTTCTCAGAAGGGGCAATATTTCGCCCAGATTTGACAACTGATCAGAGATATTTTTGAGAACTGGTTCACCTGTATTTATTGCTGTAACCAGGGGTTTGAACCAGGGGTTCAGTTAGGTTTGCTGTAGTGAGGACAATCAGAATGTCTTTATATTGTGCCTCTCTACACTGTAATACTTTACAACAGGGGCTACACACAGGGATTTTAGGATTTTGCCAGAATTGTAGAGTCTTTCTGGGCATAGTTTAGAAGTAGAAGAAGGAGGTCACCTGTTTGTCTGCAGTAAGGTGCGCGTGGAATGTCTGGCTGCCTTACTGTATCTGTAAAGCTTGTAAGTTCTCTGTAGTATGATCAATGAAACTAAGAGTCATTCTTACATTGTAAATCATGTATGGCTATTCGTTTCTAATACAATAGAATCTTGAGTTCTGCATCTATCTTCTGAGTGTTCTCCTGCTCTTCTTTGTGTTTTGAAATATCTTCTTTGAGAGCTTGCAATTTTAAATGTATGTTTGTGAAAATGCTCAGAACTTACATTTAGGGTTTTTATTGTGGATTTGATCAAACTACTGTGGTATTTACATAGTGCATAACAGAAACACTTAGATCCTTCGGTAGATTAAGTGAGGTATAGAGTAGATCTTTCTAACTTTTCCCAACCCATCTGAAATATTTAGCTGAAAACGTAGAAATCCAGAGGAAATTGTCTCAAATTTGAAGAAGCATGCACAACAGAGCTATAAGTAGACAGTTTTCATAAACAGATAAAGAAGAAAGCTGCAAAAATCCAAGAAAACCCTCTAAAACTTGCAGCCCAGTATCACTTGTATGCAAATGAACAGAATACTTGTTGAAATCTATGACCTCTTTGCATATTCTTAGTCCAGTAAACCACAAAATAAACCTAAACTACGTAAGGCCCCTTGAACATTACAGCTTCACATTGACCAACTGAACTTGACCAACCGAACCATTGTAGACTTGGGATTAGTTGAATCACCAGATGATTCCTTCTTGTCTTTCAAGTATAGTTTCAGTTCATTTTATGTGAATTTTAACTTATTGTTATGATTGCATCAAAACAGTCATCAACAGTTTTCTGGCGCTAGAAGGAGGGCAAGAAGGCTGTATATTGTAATCATCAACAGTTTTCTGGCGCTAGAAGGAGGGCCTGATTTGGTTTAGGGTTAATTTTCTGAGTTCAAATGCTATATTCTGAGATATGTTAGATCTCATAAAATTTCAAAAGGCCTAAAAGGGTGAAAAGAAGGTCCCATTTTTTTTAATGGACACATATGGGGACAGTTTTCAAGTTAACAGTCCTTTATTTCAGGGAGCTTTGAATGAATAGTTTTATTCTCAAAGTTTATCTAATTTTTGTTTGTCTAGTTGTTGTAGGATACACCAGACTATTGAACACAATGAACTTAAATGTTTAACATTCCTCACTAGGATAGATTCATATTTGAGAGGACTAATTATTTTTTCAGATGTGTTCAGGGCTGAAAGCTGGCAGGAAAAAGAAATTTTGCAGCAACAAGCTAATACAACACTAGAAACTAATAGGTGGTTAGAAAATACAATAGAAAAATCAATTCTGGAAGGGAATGATAACAGATCATCTTTTCTTAGGTCATATTATGGAGGGATTGATAGTAGGTCTCTACTTCCTAATACAGGAAAAGGGGAGTGCAAGTATAAGTCTTTTAAATCTTGTAGAGAGGAAACCATTTGTCAGGATAAGGTTTTTATTGCTGACCCTAATGCTTTTGGTAAAGACAGTAAAACATCTTTCCTTAAGTCATTTTATGGAAAGGAGAAATGTGGGCAAATGAAAAAATTAGAGTGCATTGAAATTGATAAGATCCCTACTGTAGAAACTAATGAAGTCATAGAAAAGAAAGTAAATCCTAGTGTTACACCTGACTTCTTTAAATTAAATGATCAAAATCAAGATTGTTGCAGGTCAATAGAATTAGACTCTTCACTGAATGATAAATATGAGTCATCTGATGAACAATCCTTAAAAAAAGAAGATACAGAGGATCATGGAGCTGCTGTACACAGTCAGACATCACCCCCATGCCATGTTGAAAATAAAACAGGGGAGTACTCTTGTCAATCAAAAGATGTTGTCCCACCTTTACTCTCAAGTGATTTAGAAATGATTAATTTCTATATGTCAGATTATGATGATAGAGATACTTACTTAAGTGCTGATGTACAGGAAACTAATGAGAACATTGAGAAGTTTGCTAAATTTGAGGATAAACTGAACATCCAGAATGAAGAAACAAAGCTGGATGAAGATGAAGAAATGATACATCTAGAGTCATTCTTCTTTCAACTTGAAGAAGGACTAGACATAGAGCTGGGCAATGAAAATGCAGAGTTAAATAAAGAGCCAGCTATTAATAAACAAGTGTGTTCCACAGAGCTAAAGGCACATCAGGTTGTCTCTTTCCTTTCCTTAGTAAATAATGATAAATGCTATTTTGATTATGGAAATTCAAGAGATAGGACATGCTTATGGATTAATCATAAACCTGATGAGCTGCCTCAGTTACTAGTCATTAAGAGCTATTCTGATAAACACAATGAATCTAGAATATCAGAATTTTTTTCAGAATTCAAAGATAAATCTGCTATGATGAGGACCATAACTAGTACCCTGTTACTCCTAGACAACCTAAAGAAATATGCAAGTAGGGGTGTTCTTGGGTCTTTTTCATGGGTTTCCAATTGCCTCGTAGAGGCTTGTATATAGTCTGGTAGGGTAGTTGTTTTTGTTTTTGTGTTCTTCTTTTGCTGTTTTCTTTTTTAGGTTGGTTGTTTGTATAGCTTGTCTTCTTTTTGTTTCTTTCTGTTTGTACAGTTTTTTCTTTTGCTATGTTGTTTGTACAGCCTATTTGTTTGGTTTGTTTGTTGTCTCCTCAGCAAGGATCTTTATTTTACTGTAGAGTATTAAGGAGCAGAACTAGCAACCATTCAAAACAGTATATAATTTAGGATATTCAGGTTAACCATTTGCAATTTACACATAACTTGTCACTGTCATGAATGTAGAGAGTTGTTCATCTTCTGAAGTTTCATATTCAATAAATGTGATTGAGAATTCGAAGCAGGTTTCTCACGATGACACACCTAAAATCCTTGGGTTTATTGAACCTACCAGTGTAGATATTAGGTGAAAAATCAGAGGTAACCCTTGCTACCATTACAATTCTCAGCTTAATTTCAGCAAGTGTCCACTCCTTGCATCATCATGAAGTTACAAATTGCTATATCTTATGAAATCTTTCAAAATTAGAAAACAAAAAATAAATAAATAAATAAATAAAGCGGATTATACTGAAAATCCAGATTAAGCCATCTAAGTAACTCTACCGGGGCTATGGACGCTCGCTGGCAGTGGGGCTCTACTTAGGAGAATTGTAACGATAACCTTGCCGGGGCTATAGACGCTCGCTGGCAGCAAGGCTCTATCCGGTCGGCTATGAGGGAATATCCTCACCTACGTAGGCTAATGTCAGTCACTGGTTTGTTCAACCGATCTTCAAGATGAGGATAATTAATCACATGCACACAACTAAACTGAAAATGGAAATTCATGCATCTTTATTGAACACTTTGAGTCTCAAGCTGAATAGTAATTTGCAGGAAAGATAGTTGGAAGTTATGAGTTCATTTCACCTAGTTTCCTTGAACACTCTGAATTTAATTATTTTGTTTTGGTTTCTAGTTGTTGTGATGTTCACAACACGCCCCATTATGCTCCTTAGCAAAATGGGGACCCCTGCTGATGTCTTGCTTTTTGCTTCTGCTTGTGTTTTTTTCTGCTTTCTAGCGGTCTGGCAAAAATGAAGGTCAGGTGCATCATCATCATGATATATGATGAGGTAGGTCATCATCATGAGGTTAGTTTGTCAAAGTTCATATTTTATTGCTGTGACCTCATATTTTAAAAGAGCTTGAAATTCCATGCAGGTTTGCCTTTTACTTCAATTGAAAATTCGTCCATATGTGAAAGTTATGCACGGTCAAAGTTTTGGTCAAACCTGATATTCGCAGGAGGATCATCATATTTTTATATCCTAAGTCATGTTGACAGGATCATCATGATCTTGGTCTATCACCCGCTAAAAATCATGCAGTCGCAATATCCGGACGTCAGTTTTAGGTGGTAGTTCCCTTTACCCGTCAAATGGCCTCAGGCGCATCATCAGCATCATGATTTTCTTAGGAGCGTCATATGTTATAAACTCGGTTTTGGTTGCATGATGATGATCATCATCATCATATTTGAAACGCACCCCCCTGACAATATCCTGAGGTTCAAATATCATGATGACATTGGCTTTAAGTCAAGGTAAGTTCCCCGTCGAAGTGGTCTTTTGTATCGCAAGCATCATCATGATAATTCTATATTACCTGATCTTATAATATCATGCTGATCACCCAGACTTAGAAAAATCCACCTTCGGCATATTTGCGTGCACGTGTTATAATCCTATCGCAAGGTCATCATCATGATATTTGCTGAACTTCGAATTATGATGATGACGACTCCATATCATCTTGATCTTTCACGGGTCATTTGCTGAAATTCGCTAAGTGATGGGGACAACATCATCATAATTCGATTAAGAGGATCATCATCTTCATATCCTCCTGATCTCCGGTTAGCGAATATCATGATGATCACCCTATCTATTAAGAAGTGGTCGATATTACATTTCTCAAGGGCATCATCATATTTTGTAATATCACCCTAGCGCGAATATCATGATGACCTTAACTCATCCTTGTGCTCCGAAGACAAATTATGATGATGACGTCATCATGATAAATCGATGAGGGTCATCATCATCATATGTTTTATCCTGTCCTGTAGTCAAGATCATCATGATCTTGTTTGTCCACCTGATATTTCGCAAAGTCCTCCTGCCGATGAAATACAACCTTTTGCACATATCCTGATGATCATCATCATCACATTTTCCCTTCGGCAGGATTTTTTCCTAAACATGATCCGGTTGGCGAAATATCATGATGACGTCTTGTTTTAAGTTTAACAAAGGCCCCGGATATCATGATGACATCATCCCGATCTGATAAACGAAGAAGCTAATATCCTGATGATCAGCATCATCATTTTTTCTTTCAACAGGATATTTTCCAAAACATGATCAGGTTCACGAAATATGATGATGACGTCTTATTCCAAGCTCGACAGAAGCCCCAAATATGATGATGGTCATCATCATCCTGACCTTTCAAGAGGGTTACCTTGGCCGCAATAGGATCATATTACACTCATCATCCTGATCATGCTCTTTACGCGACCCGATATCACAATTAGCCCCCTGATCTTAACCAGATATGATGATGACGTCATCCTTAGCATTTCAATGAAGCCCGAATATCATGATGACGTCACCATCATCTTCCTTTCCTCAGTAGCATGATTATATTCATATCCTCCTATTCTTCTTCAACATGATGATGATGATGATGTTGTTCTTTTCTCCAATATGCAGAAGCGAAATATCATGATGATGAAGTATGTCGGCTAACATGTTTTTTTTTACACGCCGACAAGGATGATCATGCCAATAGGCGGGAAATGAAGCGGTGGAGTTTTAAAGTGTTTTTTTTTGGTGCCTCTGGCATTTTTCAGTCAGCGATGGTTGACCCGATCAATTTTGAGCAGCTTGGGCGCATTTTGGACGCATTTTTTGGAGTTTTCTGGATCCGATCTCCTCATCTTGCGCAGTCACCTGGATTTAAACGGTTATTTTAATTTCATGCTGTTTTTGTGATAAATGTGAAACTTATTGCTTGTCTTGTCTTGCAGGCTTGCAGTTGAGGAAGCAGCTGGAAAGTCAACACAGTGACCTCATGGAGGAAGAAGATCTGATCTCAGCAGCAAGAAGATAAGGATGAAATGCAAAAAGTCAAGGCCATTCAAGTGAAGAGGAAGGTCGCAGCTGGAGGTATTATCACAACAGACAAACAGAAGTTATTGCCCAGCTGCCGGAACTTCTCAGAAGGGGCAATATTTCACCCAGATTTGACAACTGATCAGAGATATTTTTGAGAACTGGTTCACCTGTATTTATTGCTGTAACCAGGGGTTTGAACCAGGGGTTCAGTTAGGTTTGCTGTAGTGAGGACAATCAGAATGTCTTTATATTGTGCCTCTCTACACTGTAATACTTTACAACAGGGGCTACACACATGGATTTTAGGATTTTGCCAGAATTGTAGAGTCTTTCTGGGCATAGTTTAGAAGTAGAAGAAGGAGGTCGCCTGTTTGTCTGTAGTAAGGTGCGTGTGGAATGTCTGGCTACCTTACTGTATCTGTAAAGCTTGTAAGTTCTCTGTAGTATGATCAATGAAACTAAGAGTCATTCTTACATTGTAAATCATGTATGGCTATTCGTTTCTAATACAATAGAATCTGGAGTTCTGTATCTATCTTCTGAGTGTTCTCCTGCTCTTCTTTGTGTTTTGAAATATCTTCTTTGAGAGCTTGCAATTTTAAATGTATGTTTGTGAAAATGCTCAGAACTTACATTTAGGGTTTTTACTGTGGATTTGATCAAACTACTGTGGTATTTACATAGTGCATAACAGAAACACTTAGATCCTTCGGTAGATTAAGTGAGGTATAGAGTAGATCTTTCTAACTTTTCCCAACCCATCTGAAATATTTAGCTGAAAATGTAGAAATCCAGAGGAAATTGTCTCAAATTTGAAGAAGCATGCACAACAGAGCTATAAGTAGACAGTTTTCATAAACAGATAAAGAAGAAAGCTGCAAAAATCCAAGAAAACCCTCTAAAACTTGCAGCCCAGTATCACTTGTATGCAAATGAACAGAATACTTGTTGAAATCTATGACCTCTTTGCATATTCTTAGTCCAGTAAACCACAAAATAAACCTAAACTACGTAAGGCCCCTTGAACATTACAGCTTCACATTGACCAACTGAACTTGACCAACCGAACCATTGTAGACTTGGGATTAGTTGAATCACCAGATGATTCCTTCTTGTCTTTCAAGTATAGTTTCAGTTCATTTTATGTGAATTTTAACTTATTGTTATGATTGCATCAAAACAGTCATCAACAGTTTTCTGGCGCTAGAAGGAGGGCAAGAAGGCTGTATATTGTAATCATCAACACCTAGGTCCTTAAATGTAAGGGTGAAAGGAGGATATACACCAAAACTACCAAAATTAAACTATCCAAAAATCACCCTTTACATTTTGGTGAACTCATGTTAGTGGAATTTTTTGTACCTTAATGGGTGTTGTGCTTCATATTTTCATTGATTTCATTCATTCATAGTATCATTCATCTTATTGCATTGGAAAGCTTACAAAAAAATTAAAAATTGGAAAAAATTGGAAAAAATTGCATGCTAGGGTTTTGCATGTTTCATGAATTAATTTGAATTTCATCAAATTTCTCATTTTTACATTATATCTGATTAAATTTCATAAAATTACAAAAAAAAGGTAATTTCCATTGCATTTTCATAATAAAATTGCAAGGGTTTTGTTGAAAATTGTGAAATTTGCATATAACCTAGTAATTCCAAAATCTAGGGTTTGTAGGTAAAATCTTGTTTCAAATTTTTCTACTGATTTTAGAGACTCATTAAAAACTGCATTGGGCTATAGTCTTTCATCTTGGAACAAATTTGCATTTAAAATTTAAAACATTGTATTTTTGCATAGAAAAAGTTAACAAAAACTAGCATTTTCATTGATTTTTCATTAGATTTGCACTTGCATTTTGCATGTTAGAGCATAATTTTTTTTTTCAGATCTAAGAGGACATAATTTTAATCATATACCAACTTTGAAAACATTCATATAGTATATTGTGTCAAGATCTTAAACCCAGGGCTTCAAAAACATTGATTTTCACTAGATTTGGCCTTATCGACTCTCTAAATTTGCACCATAGGCATGTTATGAAGGGTATTTTTGCACTAATTGGTTGTTGTTAGGGTAATTATTTTCTGACCCTCCTCAAAA
Source organism: Cunninghamia lanceolata (assembly GCA_027924645.1). NCBI lineage: Eukaryota > Viridiplantae > Streptophyta > Pinopsida > Cupressales > Cupressaceae > Cunninghamia > Cunninghamia lanceolata. Next base: position 5,525,352 of record BSBN01000892.1, read on the forward strand.
TATTCACAACACCTTTTTAACGGGCTCTTGTATTGAAAATTTGGTGAAAAACCACACATATTAGCTATTTTTGTCCTAGGGTTTGCCCTAGTTTGCACTCCAAGTGTGTTGTGACAAATTTTATGGATTGAGGTGATTGATACCATCAATATTATTTTCTAAACCTCCTAAAATTATTTACAGCACCCCATTTTCTAGGTCTTGGAATTGAAAAATCGTGAGAATTTCCCTATTTTGCTATATTTTCACTAGGGTTTGACCTTAAGTGGCACTAAAAGCATGTTGTGATGGATATTTTGGCACTAAGTGTCTATCATTACTGATATAATTTTCTATTCATCATTATTTTCCCCACAACACTCTTTGTCATGCTCTTTTGCATTGAGATTTGGTGAAAAATTGCATATTTTAGTGTATTTTCACTATATTTTGACTTGTCGTCATCCTAGATTTGTATGAGTCTAATTACTCACTGCCCTAAAAGAAACATTCCTTTAAGAAGAAACATAATACATATGGGATCTAGTGCTCTTGAAGAAGTTGGAACATTGAACACCTTCTTTACAAAAGGAGAGACACAAATGTTACAAGACATTACACCTATCACATGTACAATGGAAGATCAAACTTTTCATGATGTTCATGATACTATTGAGATGACAAGATATGTATCTAATGAGCAAATAGAAAAACTTGATAAAGACCTAGCTCAATTTCAAGACTAGGTGCAAACTAAGAGGATAGCTGAAGAGGCTGTACCTATGATTCACCATGTAAGAGAATTGATAAAAGAGGGACAAGATGTTGTTAATGCAATTCATGGTTTAGCACATATTTTACAATACAATATCATGCTAGTGACTAAATGTGTAAAAATGATAAACAACACTTTGTCACTATCTCACACACAAGTATCAGTACCTATATTGACTACGGGAATATCCACTTTTACATCCACAATCTTAACAACTGATGTGAATGCTTGTAGTAATGCTACCACTAGTATTGGAGTATCTAATGGCACTAATTATAGAGATGTGGGATTTGATTATCAGAATTTGGTTTCTAAGGGGATCTCTCCTATGTAGAATTATTCTCAACCACCTATCTGTTCCACTCATTTCCAGCCACCTATTACCTACTCACAACCATCTTCCACCTACCATTATGTCCAACCACCATTGACATATTCTTAGGCTCCACCTATCATATCTCAAGCTCATTCACCTCCTCACTTTGGTTCCAACTCCTCACAACAAACCACATCTCCCAATGATGTCATCCTAAACCAACTTTTATAGGGCATGAATGCTTTACAACAAAAGGTAACAAATTTGAGAAATTCTTTGCAACTTAATATACCAACATATCATGCCCGTAATCCCCTTTCCTATGCAATCTTGAGAAATCCCATGCTCAAGAGGTTTGAGACTCCTCACTTTGAAAAGTATGGTGGAAAATGTGATCCTAATACTCATATGGCAGCATTCACAGCTATGTGTAGTGATTTCTATTTTGAAGAGGATTTGTTAGCAAAACTTTTCCCATAATCTCTCAAAGATACTGCCTTAGAATGGTTTTGCTCTTTACCTCCAAATTCAATACACTCCTTTTTGTAATTGATTGATCAATTTCTATAACATTTTCAAGAAAACATCAGACCCCAAGTCTCCTTAATTGACTTGGTTCATTGCAAGCAAGGTCTAAAAGAGAAATTAATTGAATTCATTAGTTGGTATCAAGCTTTGTATATACAAATTCAATATCAGATGAAAGATGAGGATGTTCAAAAGGTGTTTATCACTAATCTACCACCTAATATCTATAATAAGATCCTCTTGATGAAGTATAACTCTTTTCAACATTTATGCACCACCCTTCATGATTACCAACTTTCATCTAGTCAGTATGAAAACCAAAACTCATCAGCTCAAGTTAGTCAATCCATGGGTGGATCGTCACAAAATAACTTTAAGAGGAATAACAATAATAGGATTTTCATCAAGATTAATGGACTGAATACAGAAAAAATTTCTAATGTGTCTTCTATCACAAATCTGAAGAAGTCATCATATCAACCAAGAAAGTTTACTCCAATATCTAAGTCTTATCATTCTATCATGAATCAAGCTGTGAGTAATAACATTCTAAAGCTTCCCCTGATTAAGCCTATTAATCCAAGTAAAGCACAAGGACCTTACATCGATGCTAATGCCTTTTGTCATTTTCATCAGACACAAGGACATGATACTAAATGATGTATGTGTCTTAGATATGAGATACATGACCTTATTGATTCAAATATCACCAGGTATTGGGTGTGAATGATAACGGAAATAAATTGGTTGCTTTGCTGAATCAGAATTTACAAATCTTTACTAATCCATTCCCTAGACATACTGATACCAATATGTTGGAACAAGGTTTAGTCAAAGTAGATGATGATGATTATTTAGACTATGATAGTATCGTGGGTATGATTGAAGTGGATAACCCACCTCACCCACGAAGAAAAGGAATTTATGCTGAGGTTCCTCCTCTGTTATCCTTATATGGATGAGGAGATAACCGAAATGCACCAGAAAAACAAGTAGAACAACTAAAATAGACGAGTAAGAAGGTACAAGATAATTCCTATTACTATGTTAGAAAGATTCAACAATGAAAACTTGCTAAAAATCACAAAAGAGTAAGATGACTATTAGCAGTTGGAAATAATAGTGGTTCTCTCCCTCACAAGCAACAAAAAATTTCACTTCAACATGGAATCACAAAACAAGTATCATATGATAATAAACAAGACTTTCACAAGAACCACTCAAACTTTGCACTCAACATGATCAAGTACCTCTCCAAGAGGTTCTTGAGTTCCAAAATCTAATATAGAGATCCTACCAGGTAAGTATTTCTAACCCTTTATCCCTCTCATGATGTGCTTCCCCCGTGATGTGTTATGTGTTGTTTAGGCCTCCTGGGATGCCCTTGATTCTCTTGTAAGGTTTAGGATACTAGGAGACCACCTTTGTTGTGACCTTCTATTTGTATCATCATTCTTCTATATTGCCTCTCTCTGATTTCATTGTTGTGTGTTTTGTCTTGTGGCTATAGTGTTGTGGTTGGTGACCTAGGGGCAGCCACCTATGTGATTGTCCCTAAGACACTTGTTTCTCCTCTCTTATTTATTGTTTTCTTTCCTCTAGTGTTTCTATCTAGTGGGCAAATGATGAAAAATATTTATACTGATGTGGACCTAGCATCCCTTTCAAGAGTAATAAAAAAATGGACTTAGTTCCTAATATGATGATGGGGTTGTATATTTTATCCGATGCTTGGCTAGTGGAAGCACTCGTGCTTTCTGTGTAGTGATTTTAATGGTGTTCTATCTCATTTACAAATCATAACAGTACTGCTCTCCGTGCACTTTGTCTATCTTAAATCTTGCATGCCTCAGATTTCATATGCATTGATGCTGTTGTTTTTATGTGGACACTAACATGTTTCTTGCACTGATGTGTTTGTGGGAACATTTGCCAATCGTAAAGTACATGTCACCTCTAGGGGACATGGGCTTTGCAAAAGTCTATGTTCCCTTGTGTGTTTTCTTCCTACCTTAACGTGCTTGATATCAATGCATGATATCAATCACCTAAAGGTGGGGGCATATATAAGGTAAGATGTCTATTGTAGATGTTAGCAATGTGTTTGTCCTCAAGTGTAGTTTAAGGACCTGCACGATGAGTGCATCCTGCATCCTAAGTTTGTTTGCAATCAATCAATCATGTAAGCCCTAGTTACGGAGGTAGGATACTGAGCATATCTTTTTTCTTAAGCCCTTTGTAGAGGTGGGGATGGTATATTTCTTGGAGCAGATTGCATCATCCTGTCATTTTCATAAGTCAAATATGGAGGCAGTGAGCAGTTCTGTGACTAACTCAACCCTTAAGTGTGTCTTCGGTAATTATTGTGGCAAAGCCCAATCATTGGTGTGTGCCTATAATGTGCCTAAGATGGTGCTGAGCCTAGAAATAGGAACAGTCTATTGCTTGTTTGCCGTGTTTTCTCCATGTCTTCAAAGTGTGTGTGTTTTGGCATGTTTGTTGCCCCATATGTAGTATAAAGACCTGCACGATGAGTGTATCCTAGATTTTGGGAGGTTTTGCATGTCTTGCGTGTCGGTTGCCCCATATATATAGTTGAAAGACCTGCACGATGAGTGCATCCTGCATTATGGGAGGTTTGTTTACTTTCATATACTTGCATCTACATTTCATATATATGAGAAAAAGAAAATAAAAGAAATCATTCCTGGCTTCCATTTATTAATGTGTCTTCTATACATTCAATGTATTCTTCATGTTTTGTGTGACTATAACTATCTTCTTCATGTTTTATGTCCTTGTCATTGTCTTCAATGTGTCTAGCATGTCTTCTCCATGCTTGGTGTGTTTGATGTGTTTGTTGACAATACTTTAATGCATGTATTGTTGCAAAATGTCCCCTTGGGGGCTTTTCCCTCAAAAGGTTTAGCTCCCAGGTCTCTTAGTTGCATTTAGGACATATTACATCATAATTCAACATCCTGATGGAATGAACCCTAGGTATCATGGCAAATGGGGCCTAGGGGGACCCCTTGAACCTAACCCTATCTAAAATAGAGGGGGACTTGGGTGCTTGCACCCTAGTCCTGCCCTATTTTGGGTCAGGCCCAAATTTGAAGTGTCAGTTTATGACCATTATTTGGTCCCTAGGATGACACAGTAAGTTTGAATCTAAGAAATATTGGTAGGAATATTTGTAGTTGCATACAAAAGCATGTTTAGGCATTCATTTGTAAAATAGATTATGATTGTTAACTTTATGCATCCTAAAGGTGATTCAAGGCATTCATTGTGTTGCAAGAGTAGATTTGTGTTGTCTATGTGTTTGTGTTTGTAGATTTGAGCATCCATCTCCTCATGGAATGAAGAGATTCTTCCTCCCATGAGATCTTCACTACAAGGTGATATCTATTGTGATTATTAAGCATTTATCATTTGGTTTTTACCTCTGCCTCCCTAGGCATGCACTCTCTATCTAACAATGGTGTTCAGAAGACTTGAATGTCTCTCCGGGGCTTGACTAAGGCAAGCCTCTGAACACTACAACCCCCTCCCAAAGTTTTTTGATTACAGGTTATAGGTGTTACATTTGGAAAAAGTGGAGTTGCATGAAGGATCAATAGACATCAAGGATTTCAGATCTAAAGAGAGATAGGATATTGGAGCCTTTTTAGGACTTGGGTGCTTGTCCCTGTGAGCCTTTTTAGTACATATTAGTGTCAGAAGGAGGTCAGGATCCCACAAAGAAATTGGTACCTTAGACTTAGGCACCCACTCCTTAGTCCCCAACTTTGCCACCTTCGAACCCCAAAATAGCTACATAGTGATTTTTTATTTTACATCTTCATGTAGCAATATTTTCTATTATTTGACTATTTGTTGTCGTATTTGCATAATTAGGGTTTTAAGGTATAATTGAGCATAAGAGAAGAAAATTGACAATCCAATCATAAAATCCAAGTTTCCCTACATCTCAATAGTGACCTAGGGTATGATAGTACATTACAACTCGACCCTAGGTCCTTGAGTGTAAGGGTGAAAGGAGGATATACACCAAAACTACCAAAATCAAACTATCCAAAAATCACCCTTTACACAACCTAACAGGATGAGGAAACTATGATGCAAGAGCCCTGTCATCTTTGTTTCTAGGTAATTCCTCCCTACTATTAGCCAAAAAAATTTCCTCTACTTGTGTTTCCATAATCATTGCTTTAGAGATAGAACTTGGATGGAACATGCATATCTCATATTTAGTGTGATCCTTTAAGCCACCAATGAATAACTTCAACAATTGTTTTACTGCAACATTTGAACCACTCTTAAAGATAAAGTGCATAATTGATGAATGTAATCCTTAACCATACTTGTTGGCCTTAATTTGGTAATCTAGCTAAAGTAACTATCCATAAGATTATCACTATAATGTGTAATGAGTTCTGCTTGGAAAATAGACCAAGCGACAAAACATCCCTTTGCTTTCTTACATCACATAGGCAATGATACCAAATGAATTGGTCAAGTTCCAAGAATAAGGAAGCCATGGACACCTTTTTCTAACATAGAACATGGTGAATATAAAATAATTTCTCTATTTGACAGAGCCAATTGGTAGAATCTTGACCATCAAAATTTCCCATATCCAACTTTGGTGTGAAATTCCTAGCCATAGAATGAGTGGTGTGATGATCCATCTTCAGATCTAATTCAAACCTAAAAACTTCCTTCCCTTTAGGAGACTCCTCTTCCTCCCAATCCTAGTGGTATGACTCCTTATGTTTGGAAACTGTAGGATGATTTCCATCCAAAAGTGTCTCCATCATTGACTTAGCTAACCATTTCATTTGTTCAGACATAGTGGACAAGATTTCATCCCTCATCTTGTTGTCTTCTTTCTAAATGTGTTCAAATATATTTTCATTTTCTTTTTTAAAATCCTCAGTTTCCACATACTCCTTTCTTGGAGTTTTTTGAGGTGTGTTAACATTCTTTTTGGCTCTTGTTGAAGGACCCGTCATGATAGGAAAAAATAATTTTGGAATAAATTACACAAAACAAATCCAATCAATCTTAAATTTTTACTGTAACTTACCAGGGCCTAGATCTCACTTCCCTAAAAATATCTCCAATAAATTCTCTAATGTGCAACTTTAAAATTGCAATTGGTGGAAACCCTAATTTTGTAATAAATTTTTCAAATCTATTTCAAATTTTCTCAAATCTTTCCTAGACAAGCTTCAATATGTCCTTGATAAACCCATTACAAATATTAAAAAGATTCTCTAAAATGGAAAATATATGTTCTTTACAAGAAATAATAGAAGACACCCTAATTCTTCTATAACTCTCTCAATTGTACTCTAATTTCTTTGAAATCTAATTGTAGCAGCTTTGATATTTCCTTAAGAAACCCTTTAAAAATCTTGAAAAGATTCACCAAGATGAGAGAGATTGTTGGCAAGAGACACTACTCTATTGAATAATTGAATGTTATCATTAATGGAAACAAGGCAAAGAGACTTTACTCTGGTAGAGCAAATTGATTTGGTATCAAGGCATGCAAGGCTTCTGGTCCAGATGACTAAAATGATTAAGTGATGATAGTAGACAAGAGATAGTGATAGAGAGGTAGTGTAGTGGTTGGCATTGGTCCGTAGTTGAAGATCAGACCATGTGGTTTTGGTATGTTGTTTGCATCCCTTAAGTGATCTTATATCTAATATTTTAGCCCATGTTAAATACCGGAATCATATCTTCAAACACTCTAAGTTTGGCAGAGCAAAACACAATGTTATTCAGGGTAGAACACTCAGTTGATTTGGTTCGCATTCCCTTGGTGTTGTATATCTTTATATGTAGTTTTGAGGTGTTGTAAACACTTGTATGAAGTGTCTAAATCTAGATTTGTAGGTTCTAAAGTCCACCAGAAAGATAGTTACAAGTTGGTAAGTATCAAGCTATACTATTTGACAGAGTTTTACTATGACAGGTTCTGAGTTTTGATGGTCCGCATTTTGCCTCAAAAGGATATTTTGCTTTGCAATTTTGAAGGTATGTTGTGTGATGTTTGAGGAGTCTTTGAAATTATTTTGAGAAAGTCTTGTGGTCTAAAGTAAAAGATGTAGTCTGATAGATGGACTAAATTAGTGGCGGTCTGAGTTAGAGGCCAATACGATAAATTTGAATATTATGCGGTAAGTCCTATTGTTTAGAACTTAATCCTAAGTGGTTGAATAGTTGAGGCTGATATATGTGAATACAATTCAAGTGTTGTTTGGGTCCGCTAGGAGTATTTGAGAATGAATTTGGCTGACAAGCTACTTAAGGTATGCTTGTATGCTACACCTTATTAGGCAAGCCTAATATGAATATTTTAAGTGTTGTGGATATATGTATGAGATCAAATTCAGTGATTGGGGTGTGTGGTATGAATATGAATTAATGTATGTGTGACATGTGAAGTAAGATGATTTTGTGGAAGTGATAATTTGAGTAGAAGAAGAGAGATCTTGTTCCTATGTGAAATAAGAGCACTAAAATAGAGTAGTCAGAGATAAAGAATTTTGAGATAGTATTTCTATGCTTCATTGGAGTTGTAACCATGCATGAGTAGATATAATCTGAGAAGTTCAATTTGGCAGTGAGCCATTCTTCCTCCTTCTTTCTTTCTCTAGGTAGTGAGCCTATTTTGGCAATGAGCCTTTCTTGTAGTGAGCATTTCTTTGGGAAGTGAGTCCTAAGGCAGTGAGCCTTCTTGTAACATCGTATTGTACTATAATAATATATTGTGAGCTAACACTCACCATGGTTTTTCCCTTTTTGGGTTTTTCACGTAAAAATCCTAGTGTTCATGTGTTATGTCTTTGTGGTTGTTGTTCCTATGCTTATTCTGCTTTCATATTACTAATTTTGGAAATTAGATTAATAAACTTGTAAAGAAGTGGTTTTGTGGAATAATGATTCACGCCCTCACTCTCAGTATTCCTTACTATCAACAGAGATATTTCCTTCAAAAAATGACCTCCAAAATTGGAAAAAAAATCACCTTATTTCTTTCCTTCACAGTGCCAAGATCATGCTCTAATACCACTTGTATCAAAACAACTTGCACAATAGCTGAATATAATAGTAGATATGCTGAAAATACTTGATAATAACTGATTCTTTCTTTTTCTATAATATAATATATATTTTAGCTGCCTAGCACCTTTTACCTAAAAAACAAGCCACTTCGCGGGGCAAACCTCTAAATATCTCCAATGAGAACACAATTCACAATATGATGATCACAAACTTCCACTATCTCCTATTTATACCTAATTATGCCTTAGCTACCACCCAATCCAACTTACATACTTAAATATCACCCCTAGGCTGAGCTAATAACCTATAATTTACTATAATAATGATTATATATCACAATTAAGAGTTAAGGTAGCCACAATCTAACTACTCATAACCCTATGAATATTATAGGTTTAAGGGTGTAGCACTATCTCTATTGTTTATTCCAATTCAAAATTGGATCCTCTCAAGACCTCATCTTCTCCATAGTAACAAAATGTTTAGGATCTATAATGTTTATGGCCCTAACTCTACCTCTAGTAAGCATATTTTGTGGAGAAACTTTTCTTCTCTCTTTTCTTCTCTTCAAGACCAATTGATTATCTTGAGAGGGGATTTTAATGGCATCCTTTCTTTGGAAGAGAAATCTAGAGGAATAATACCTCCTAAAGTAATAGAATATTTTGGTCTTTTAGTAACTTCTGAAAATCAGTTTATTGGCTGCCCTCCTAAATATAGAAAATTTACTTACACAAACAAGAGAAAATGTTTTCTCCTTATTGCAAAAGACTGGACAAATTCCTCTTATCTTCTTCTTGGCTTATAGAATAGAATTATTTTTCTTCCAATATTGTTCTTTTTTCTAGCTCTGATCACTTCCTAGTTGAATTCATTTAGGAGGATTACAAACTATCTACTAGTAAAATCCCTTTCAAATTTGAATCCATGTGGTTTAGGGACAATGATTTTTTGTCTCTTTTATAAGATTGGTGGGAAAAAGCTCCTTTTACTGGTGGTATAAGGATGTTTCAATTGACTAAAAAACATTAATTTCTAAAAAGCCCAATCAAAATTTGGAATAGTGAGCACTTCAAGAATATTTTTCAAGAGATAGCTCAAATCCAAAAGGAAGTTGTTTTAGTTAATGAGCAAATTATAGAATTGGGACTAGATTCTTCTAGATTTTCAAAAGAAAAAAGTCTCTAGTATGAGTTTTGGGAAATTTTTTCTAGAGAGGAGATTTATTGGAGACAAAGATCGAGTGAATTGTGGCTCAAGGAAGTGACAAGAATACCAATTTATTTCATGCTTCCTCAAAAATGAAAAAGGTCCAAAAGTCTATTAAATTCATAAAATCAATTTATGGTAGGGAGCTGACTAATTAGGTTGACATTTAGGAGGAATCTATTCAGTTTTATAAGCATTTACTCTCCCCTTGAGTTTCAAGTCTACATTCTAATTCTCATTTACTTAATTATATGCCCTCTTTAATCTTTGAGAAAGACAATAATACATTTCTTGCACTTTTTTCTCTAGATGAAATTAAATTTGTTGTGGCCTCAATGGTGCCTGATAAGGCCCCTAGCCTAGATGGCTTCACTGCTATATTTGTTTAGAAATGTTGGGATTTTTTAGTAGAGAAGTTTGGTTGATAGTGGAAGAAGCTACAAGAAATAAAAATATTTTTAAAGAGATGAACAATTCTCTTCTAGTTTTAATTCCATTTAGGACTCTAATCCTTTTTTATTTGTAGATTTTAGGCCAATTTCCCCACACAATTTATAAAATTATCACTAAGGCAATTACTCTAAGACTTGCTAATTTAATGCCTAAAATTTTCTCTAAAGAGCCTTGGGTGGCTTTGTTCTTGGCAAGGAAACTTTAGAGGGTTCAATTCTTCCTCATGAGGTTCTCCATTCCATTCATGAGTATAAAATTAAGTATATGACAATTAAATTAGATATGTTTAAGGCTTATGATAGAGAGAATTGTGGTTTTATTCTTTTAGTTTTAAAAAAAAATTGGTTTTTCTCATGCTTGGTGTAAGTGGATTCATGCTTGTATCTCACAAGCCTCTTTCTCCATTAACCTTAATGGTAGTACTTTTGTGTTCTTCAAATCAACTCAAGGTCTAGGACAAGGAGATCCAATCTCCCCCTTTCTCTTTTTCTTGTTGGCAAAAGTTTTGAATATGGTTATATAGGCTTCTCATGTTCAAACTTTATGGAATGGTGTCCTTATTCTAAGAGTTCCTTTTTATATCACTCGCTGCCTTTTTTCTGATGATACTTTACTTTTTGTGGATTCCACTCTAAGAGAAGTAAAAAATATTAAGAAAGTGTTGGAGGATTATTGTTTAGTTTTAGGCCAGAGTATAAATTTCAAGAAATCCAAGATCTTCTTCTTCAATTCATCTATTTTACTGCAATCCATAATTATTCATTTATTGGGGATCAAGTCATAATCTCTTCCTTCTCAGCATTTAGGCATTCCAATGTTTATAGAGGCAAATAAGAATGATTTTTGGTCTAAGATCCCTAATTCTATTAATAAGAGAATTAGATCATGGAAAAGTAGATGGCTGACATTTTCAAGAAAATTAATCATGATTAAAGTAGTGCTAGCATCTATTCTAGTTTATATGATGTTAGTTCTCTACATGCCCAAAGGAATCATCTATGAGGTTGAAAAAAGACTAGTAAAGTTCCTTTGGAGAGGTAATCTTGATAAGTTAGGTAACAAAAAGATTTTCCTTGTTTCTTGCGAGAAATTATGCTTAGCTAAGAAATATGGAGGTGTAGGACTTCATAATTTAGAATTGCAAAACTAGGCAATTAGAGCCAAACTTGCTTGGCATATGATGGTTAAACTTGATTTGAAATGGTACAAAATTATGAGAGATAAATATTTAGATTTTGAGGATCCTAAGTATATTTTTACTCTTTTGAACTCTCCTAATGGTTCTAAAATATGGAATTTTATTGTTCAATATAGAAATTTTATTCTTCCCTATCTCACTTGGTCTATCTAGAATGGTGAAAAAGCTCATTTCTACGATGATTCATGGGATGGGTTCCCTCCTTTAAATTATTTTCATGACTGGCAGAGATTAAATCTACCTCAAGTCAGCTGTGGGGCCTAAAAGTGAAAGGTTATTTCTAGATTTGTGATGGTGTTGCTCAATGGAAAGATTTTAGTGATTTTCCTCTTCCTCCTAACCAAAAACTTTTTCTTCATTCTTTGTTATCTCAGATAAAAGGTCCTTTTTCTCTTTGAAGGATGACATGTTAATCTAGGGACCCTCAAGAACATATAATTATTTAGTTAAGCTCGTTATCTCTCTATTTCTTGCCATCTTAGAGATGAGAATAATTCACCATTCCAGTTATGTTGGGGTAAGTTTTTCCTTCCAAAGGCTAGAGCCTTTTCTTGGATGGCCATCAAGAATAAAATTCCTACTACTAGTAGTAGGATTTCAAGTATTGGTATAGCTAAAGCTTTCAATTGCATCTTGTGCAGCTCTATTTTTGAAGATACTTCTCACTTGCTCTTGTTGGAATGAGGTTTATCATTTATGTCAAAAGATTATTCATGGCTCATACTTCCTACTAGTGTTCATGGCTTCAAGATTTAATATGGTGTTCCTGCCTTGTTGATTGGTGTTGTGCTCATGTTGATGATCATGCTTCATGTCACTATGATATTTGTTCATGGAATTCATACTTGATAGTGTTTATTGGATTGCTTCATGACAAAAGATGTACCTCATGTCAAAGTATGGTAGATGTTGTTCATGACAAACAAAATGTCAATCATTCAAATATATGTAGTTTGCCAATGATGCAAATTGCATAGAGTTGCAACAGTGTGGTTTGTTGTTGTTTATTTCAAGGATTCTTTCATTCTATCTTGATGCAAAGGAACTTTTAAGTCACTGTGTTTTCATCCTGATCATAGAGTTGTTTTAGGATTTATTTCATCTCTTGGATCCTTTGTTGATGCTTGATGCATAGTGAGATGAGATGCAAAGAGTTGGAGTGATGGAGTGTCATTGGTATGATAGAGTTGAATGTGTTTGATGCAAGATGCAAAGGATTTTTTGTCAAAGAGTGTTGATCCAAAGATACCTTGCCATGATATTACAAAGTAAATAAAGAACATGAGGTTTGTCATATGCCTTGAACAAGATAGTGGGTGACCAGAGATCCTAGGTGCCAAGTGATGGTATATGTCATGATGTTGCTAAAGTATATTTACTCTGTATTAGGAGGTATGCATGCATTAGAAGGTTTGACCTCATGTCTTTGAAAAACAAAAGAAGATTATCCTATATTCTTGTAAGGTTGGGTTGCAAATGTGTTAACTAGGGTTTGTAATATCTTGAGAGTGGGTAATGATGAAAACTAGGGTTTTCTATTCTTCCAAGGACCTATTCTACCATCTCCTATAAACCCTAGGTTCTATGTTCAAAACCCTAATAGTTCTAAAGCACCCTAATGTCTCAAAAGTTTTTTATCTGTCCTCTGCCATAGATTCATGGTTTGTGTGATTTCAACTCAAAGGGCTATTTTTTAAATTAGGGTTTGTCATTTTGTTTTGAACTCCTAATTTCTCATTATCTAAAACCCTAAGTTTAACCCTAAGACTTAATTGTTTTAACCCTTGTCTATAAGTTCTTATATCTCAAGTGGCAGTCATGCACTTTTGTTTTAATTCAGTATTAACCTTTTATAGAAGGTTATAGGCCACTTAAGTTATAACCTAAATGGTCTTTAGTCATTGTATGACTAGCCCCCTTGCCTAGGGAGACTAGCCCTCTCAGGTCAACTTCTCTTATGTGGGCACCAGTTGTCTATCAATGGTGAACTTTAAAAGTTTGAAGGGTGTGAAATAACATATCGATGGTCTGCATTCAAATGATAAACAAATATTCCCTAAGAACAAACTTTTATAGGTGGGAGGTTGTCAATCTATTACACAACCTAGTAACTATCTTGGTAACTGAAGAATAGGGTACAAAACCAAATATAACAAAAATCCAATATAGATGGTAATGGAAGACATGCGTAATGAATGTAACACCAACTTCCCTTGAAACGTAGATGTACTTCTGACTGAAGTAGAGTATGTGTTTTGAAGGCTTCAAAAACAAGTAAGGAGATACCTCTAAAAAAGAGAAGATGGAGATTTCTATGATATACATATAGATATATCATTTTTTATTTGTGAAAAAGGGACATGGATGGATTGTAACACAAAAGGAATGAATTTGAAGAAATCTCTATGAAATAAGATTGAAAATAATATGATGAGCATTTGATAAGAATATATGCAGCAATATTAGTGTGTGAGGGAGGGAGTGTAGCAGTCCTTAGTTACAGAGTAGAGAGTTAGGTTCTATTGAGCATCATGAGAATGACAGAAGTATAAATATTATTATAAAACACATGTGGGAAAGGTACAATGGCAGATGACCAAGATATAGTATGCAGATTACAACCAGGTATCTTTTCTTTTATGTTTAGATCAGTTCTTGATGAAGGATATGATTGTATCCTTTGTGTTTTCCATTTGATTATTCATAAGATTGCAGTCAACATGCTTTTAGAGAATTCATTGTCCTTATGCATGTTTCATTGAATCTTGTTTATGGTTGATAAGTAAAGGGGTTGCTTGCAAAGAGATCTTCATACAAGTGTACAAGGAGGAATAAGATCTAAATGATTGAATGATTGTACGTTTGACCTTTTTCATGTATACATTCAGTCTTACATGTAATTGGTGATATAAGGAGTTTCTTGTAAAGAAAGAGTGTTGTACTATTTTGAACATCTACACCTAGAGGTGCTTGAACAATTGTGTTATAGAATTCATCTATAACCATTGATATCATTGTAAATAGAGTAGTAATCTATGTTATCATCTTGTTTTGAGATTAGAGTTGATGTGATCAATGAGATCCTATGATCAGTTAGATCCTTGTTAGTGAGACATGTATGTAATCAACGAGATTTTGGTCAGTGAGATGTAATAAAGAATTTCCAGTGAGGTTGTATAGTGGGTTTTCCCTGGATAGGGTTTTCCACTTTCAACATTTGTGTTATGGTCTCATGTCTTTGTTATGTTGATGTTAATTGCATGTTGAATGAATTAGTTTTATCATATCACTGATTCACCCCCATCCTCAGTGATCCATTGTATTCCAACAATTGGTATCAGATCCAAATTCCTCGTAGGAGTCTAACAGACTTGGGTAGATCTTGGAGGTGGAGTACTATAGAAAAGAGTAAAAGAAATAAGGAAAGAAGAAATACCAAGAAAAAAACTATTCAACAAGTCCAAATCAAATCAACTGATGAGTTGTTGCAAGAAACACCCCTGACAGTTGATACAAGTTATGATATATCTAAAAGACAAGATGATTTTGTTGTTGAGAATGTTAATAAAGAAGGAGACCACATTGTGAGTGAAGATGAATGGGAGTATGATGAAGATGAATGTGAAATTGATATTGAACATGAACTCATTTGTATCCTAGATGAGATCAAGAAATTTAGAAAGGAGAACTGAAGATTAGAGTTACTACTGTAGTTAGGGTAAAATTGCAAATAGGATAAATGAAGAATCAACAATGATAAAACCCTAGCAATGCACAATGAAGCACAAGACAACATGAAAATTAAAATAAGAAATGTAAATGCAAACCGATCTCCACGCTATGCTTGATTTATCTCCATTGCTCTTCTCCACCTCGCATGAGCATGCAAGATTTTGAAGGATTATTGTTGGAAGAATGTTGGGTGCTCATTTCTGTAGCATAACATTAAGATGAAAATGACATGAGGATGATAGTTGAAGGATGCAAAGGCTCTAATGATATTTCAACAGAATAATGGTACTTGAAGCTCCCTGCATTTTAGAAAATTTGGCAGAATAATGTTACTTGAAGCTCAAATGCATTATAGAAAATTTGGCAGAATAATATTACTTGAAGCTCAATGCATTGCTAATGGCTTGTGAGGGGTTTGAATTATAGGAAAGGCTTGGTTCCAATGGACGGCTGAGATTAAAAAGCTAATTGATTGATGTGGACGGCTAGGATTGATTAGGTATTCCCACTCTTCAAGGGAGTTGTAGTCATTTG
This sequence comes from Cunninghamia lanceolata, assembly GCA_027924645.1. Taxonomy (NCBI): domain Eukaryota; kingdom Viridiplantae; phylum Streptophyta; class Pinopsida; order Cupressales; family Cupressaceae; genus Cunninghamia; species Cunninghamia lanceolata. The sequence continues at coordinate 5,541,159 of BSBN01000892.1, forward strand.
ACAAGTGTCAAGGAGGATAGGGCTCATGTGTGCTTGTGTACATAAAAAGTACTACATATAAAAGATATTAAATAAAAGGCTGTAGTACCACTTATCTTTTTTAAATGAAAGAGGCACACATGTCGGCTTAATGATAAGATAAATTAATTAAATAAATAAAATTTATTTAATTAATTGGAAAGTCGGCTTATAATGAGAACTTAATTCAAATAAAATATTTGAATTAGTTGGGATATGAGTTGGATATTAATTAAATAAATAAAATTTATTTAATTAATTGGATAGTGGGATTAGGATATGATGAGATATGATGTGGAAATTAATTAAATAAATACAATTTATTTAATTAATTGGCTAAGTAGGATAAGAATGGGATTGAATGAGATTTTAATTAAATAAATAAAATTTATTTAATTAATTGGCTTATGGAATAAGTGGGGTTAAGAGTGGGATTTAGGACAAAATGCTACAAGCTGTCTAGGATAATGTTTTAACAAGGTGTTGCTAGACATGGACAAAGTTGGGACAATTTTGGGTGTCTACATTTTGCCCCTCTTTGAGATGATGTTCAAGATGATGAGCTTTGTATCGAGTAACATCATTTCAAAGAAGTTAAGGTATGGATAAAGGAAAAAGATATGGGATGATGATGATAATGATGGAAAGATAGGATGAAATGGGATGATGATGCCCCCTCGAGAGGATAGGTGGGTTGGACAAACATGGGTATGCTCTCGAAAACAAATGGCTTGGCTAAGAAAGATAGCTAAGGGAATGGATAGAAGAAATGAAGGATGCGTTATGCTGCAATGAAGGTGAGCAACCATGTTGTTTGATATAGCACTAGACGTTATGCACCAAGGTATAAGGACCAGGGTGACGATGTGTCTCGTGCCCCAGCGTAATACAACCTTGTCTGGATACAAGATATGAATATTAGCTGGAATGGTATTGAGATGATGCAAATGCAAGATAAAATGATAACACACACAAGCAAGCAAGCAAGCATGCACAAATGATTCAAAAACAAACAAGGTATTGCCCCTATCAAGCTTGTAAACCAATGATTGATTGTTTGATTGATGATAGTTGAGAGTGTTGTCATTGCGGGGAAAGCTATATCCCTAGATCAACACAAAGTTGTTTGCTGAGTTAGTTGGCTAGTTGGCTGATTGATTTGGCTTACAACAAGGCTAGGATCAAGACCATTGAGTGCGCTTGGATAACTTGGCTTGATTGATTAACTTGATTGGTATGGATTAAGGATGGGCTTGCATTTGGATCATTGCTTTGAATGGTTGGAAGATGATGAAATGCTAATTAGATTGATTTGATGAAGTGATGATTGGATTGATGTGCTTGAGTTGATTTGCTTTAGTGTTAATGTTGATGATTGATAGGATTTGTTTTGATGGTTGGCTTGATGTGCTTTGGTTGTGATGTTTGTTGTTGCTGGGTTGATTGTTTTGATGATTGGATTGTTTTGAATGATGATAGTGATGGTGTGATGATTAGAGTGTCGATTCAATCTAAGCATAAGCAAGTGTTCGCAGTGTGCTCAAAGGATGCAAAACAACAAAGTATTGCCCTTGTCAAGGCACAAACCAATGATTGATATGTTTGATTGTTTTGATAGATAGTGTTGTCATTGCGGGGAAAGCTATATCCCTAGATCAACACAAGGATGTGGGAACGCTATATCCCATTGATGATGATTGATGATGAGTGATTTGGCTCATGACATGATTCGGATCAAAACCTGTTGATTTGATTGGATAATGTTCCTTGATTGATTGGCTTGCTTGATATGGATTAATGTGACATGGATTTAAGATCATTGCTTAGATTGATTTGATTGATATGACTGGAAGAAGTGATTGATTGAAATGGATGAATGTTATTGATAGGAAGAATTGATGATGGTGATTTGATTGTGATTGAATGTTGATGGAGTTGTTTTGGATGATGTGATTGAATCAATCTTATTGCTTGGATTTTTTGTTGGATATTTAAATTTTTGGATTTTTTAGGATATTTTGATTTTTTTTTTTTTTTTTTAATATTTTTTGGGATATTTTGATTTTTTTTGTGTTTTTGAATGTTTTGGGATGTCAATGGATTTACAATGTGGGTAGCCTTTGTGCTTGATACCAATGACAAGGGAGAAAACCAAGTCTAGGTGCAAGGATGGATGAATGGATTGGATGGATAAAAGGATGGATGATAGTGGATAAGATGAAAGACTGATGATAGTTGGATGGGATGGAAGGTTCATGAGAGTTGGATGGATAGATAAGAGGATAGGCCATAAAAGGGAAAGGTCATGATAAATGGATAGGTAGGCTATAGTGGAAAGCTCATGATAAATAGATGGGGATAAGTTATAAGATGGAAAGCTCGTGATAAGGATACACCATATTGGATGGATCGTAAGGGAGCTAGGATGTGATCTTCAAAGGCTATGTTGCATAGGAAGAACTTGCCCCATTCTAGGTGGTAATGCTTAGGATTTTTTCATGACAAAGTTCATGACCAAGGGATGACATGATAGATTGAGTTTTACATGACAAGGTGTATGATAGGTGGATAATGATAATATGGATTGATGAGGAAGGTATGAGGTATACCAAGAGATATCCAAAGCATGTTTCAAGATTTTGCCCCTATGTCTTCATCAAAATCAAAAGGCAGAAGGATGGATAAATGGGTTCAATAGGATAAGCATGTTTATGTATTAGCTAAGGATGGTATGATAAGATATGGCAAGATAGGACATGATAAGATGGAAAATTATATAATGGGATAGATAGTTTGGAAATGGAAAGGTTGGATGAGACAATGTGCCCCCAAGTGTAAGTGACATAGAAGATCAACCTACACATGACGCCTGTTTGCCAGGTTTTCATCATGGTACTTATCCAAGGCGCTTGTTTACCAAGTTTTCACCATTGGACGAAGGGATTTATCTTTACTTTTTTTATTTTTATTTTTTCTTCTTTTTGCTTTGATGGGATAGCATGACAATTACACATGGCACCTATTTGCCAGGTTTTCACCATGGTAATGGATAGGAGGGACTCAAGTGGCTAGTGCTATGTGAGGTGATAGTGTCCCATTAGAGATGGATGTCATCGCATGGACCATGTCATTATGCTCATAGATGTTGATAAGGGATTGCGTCGATGGGAGATGGATTAGGTAGATAGTAGATTAGGATATGGATTATGGAAGGCTTATGCAAAAGCATGGACCATAGGAAGGTGATTGAGGAGATATGTAGGATAATGGATGAAGGATGGGGAGATGGAGGCATGTGGGAATGTTTTGGAATGGAAGGGAATCATGACCAACGACTGCACACACCGTGATAAACATTGAAGCTTTTGATTGGATGGTGGTGTAGGAAGCAATGGAGATGTTTGCTTAGGGGATGGTTGACGAAGTGATTTAGGAACCCACATAGATTGAGTATTTTTAGTAATTTTTCTTTGCTTGTGGGATGTTTGAAGGGAATGAAAGTTTTGGATGGAAGTAGGCTTTTGGATGGATATAGGTGATTGGGATTCTTGAGATGTAGAGGAGGATGCCTCATTTGACTTGCTAGCTATTTGCTTAGGAACCCAAACCATTTTGCTTTTGGGCTTTGCATTTGAAGGTATGGGCTTGGATAGCTTTGTGAATGTACTTTGCTTAGAAGATGGATGATTTAGAGACTTTTCACATTGATTCCCTAAGGCATGAGGGTCCTTAGGAGTTTTAGTTAGATTTTTGGCTTTATAAGTAAAGGCATCCAAATTTTTGCTTTTGAATCCCATGGGGTGGGTGGAGTGGATGGAATGATTGGAAGTTTTATGCTTAAACGATGTGTGCTTTTGTTGGTCATGATTAGGGATGTAAGGATACTTATGAATGATAGGTATGTTAGGTGTTGGAAACAATGGTGGCAAGGTGGATGGAGGGATATTTGGAGTTGGTAAAAGTGGAGGAAAAGTGGATGGTGGAAGGTGTATGGTCACATGCTTTTGACATTTATAGGATGATGGAGTTGGAATGACAACATATGTTTTGGGTAGATGATGGGGGGTGCGATGGAAAGTGGTAGGTTTAGGATGCATGAAAGGATTACCAACATCTTGGCCTTGTTTACCTTGGGATGTGTATCCAAGGCCATATGAGCATGAAGGAACTTTGACATGGTTTGGCTCTAAAATACCTTGTTTATAAAGGCCTAGGCCTTTGCCTTTGTAGCTCATGTTTTGGAGTATGCGATTGACTATAGGACTTGGTGTGCTTTGAACATTAGACTTGAACTCTTTATTGGATGGAGAAGATGAAGTAGATAAAGGTCTTTGTTGTCCTAAGGAAGAACATTCATGGAGGAAGCTGGTAAGATCAAGTGGACATGATGGTGGATTTGAAGTGGAATCGATGGTGGATGTGGAAGGATGATCATTAGGATCTTGATTATGTTCGCTAAGATCCAAGCTAGTTGTTTGATCTTCTATGCTTATGTGTTCTTGAGAGGCACATGTCTCATTATGACAAGTGGATGTTTGCTCATTATGAATAGGGCTAGATGGTAGATGACTAGGAGCAATTTGGATATCTTGCTCATGGATAGATATAGGATTATGGATAGGATCAAGGTGCTCATGGATAGCTTCTTCATAGGTATCATCTTGATCATAGAGAAGGTACATGTTATGGATGGGTTGAATGGAAGTGTTTTGATCTTGAGTTGGACTAGGGCTTAATGCTTCCACATGCTTAGGATTAAACCTTTGACATACCTCTTGAGTTGCTTGAATGGAATTGGATGACCCTTGTAAAGGCTTGATGGCTTGTAGGTCACATGATGGGCTTGAAGGGCTAGACATCTTAATTGAGGGCTCTTGGATAGGCTCAAGGATAGGTGGACCACATGATGGAATTATAGGATTGGACATGACCTTTGGAAGTTCATTGGTAGGCTCATGAATTAGTGTTTGACATGGAGGTAGTTTATTCCTAGCTAGTAGCCAATGGATCACATCCTTTGCAAGGGTATGGGTGGATGGGAAATATAATGGATGGATGATAATGGTAGATGGTATTGGATTAGGATTAGGCTGAGGGCTAATTGGATTGGGTGGATTAGGATAAAAGGGGGGTGATACATAGGATTGGGATGATGTGGCATGTTTTCCCATTATAGGTAGGTACACCTTGTAAACAATTGGAACAAATATTGGGCATTTATTTGTATTATGGCCTTTGGTCCTATGGTATGCACAATAATCATGTTCATCATATGGACTTTCTTCACATGGTTTGACTTCAGGAAGTTCAATGAGTTTTGCTTCAAGCATCCTTTGTAAAACTCTCTCAGCCGCATCCTTAGGTGAAGGATTAGAATGACATGGTGATGAAGGTAATGAAGGGCTTGGTGGTTTGGAAGGTTGATGGATTAATGGACTAGGAATGGGATCACATGATGGTGTTGGGATAGGACTTGTTGGCTCATGTGTTGGCATGGGATTGCATGATGGTGGCCACTCTAGATTGGTGTCTCCCTTGTCAAAGGTTATTAGATCTTGCATAGGATAACTTGGGCTTTGATTTATGTACAAGGGACCACTTGGACTTGGATGTGCTTCTTGTTGGAAAGGTGGATTTAGATCTATCGATGGTGCTTTGTGGTCTTGTTGAAAAGGTGTATTTGGACTTACTTGATTTATGTACAAAGAGCCATTGGGACTTAGTTGTTCTTGTAATATCACTTGATGGCTTTGTGGATGGGCTTGATAGTGCATTGGAACTGTGGTATGAGGGATTGGATAAGCTTGAGGTGGATGTTCATAGGTTGATGTGGTATTGACTTGGTGGATAGGTGGATTAAGTTGATAGGAAGTGGATGGATATGACATGTGGCTATGAAGTGGATTAGTTTGATAGTGAATGGCTAAGGATTGTTGTACTTGTCGAGCTTGATTAGTGGCTAAAAGGTGTTGAACTTGGGCTACGAAGTGTTGTAGTTGAGGTGATTGGCTTACGTGGGGTTGAGCTTTTTGGATGAAGAAGTGTAATATTTCAATGGCGTCTTGGTTTAGGGGTTGTGATCCTTGATAAAGATTTTGGAGGAATCTTTGGAATTTGATTGTTGAGTCCTCTAGTGTAGACATGTTGTCACCAAGTGTTTGTCTTAAGTCCTTTTAGCAAGTGCTTGTTTAGGGATTTGGATGATGATGTGGATTGTTTGGATGACTTGGCTATGTTTGGGATGAAAGTGATTGGGTTTGAATGTTATTCGAAGAATGTGTAGGATGACTTGTCTTTATGTGTTTGGGTGTTTAGAGCTTGATGTGGCAATATTCAAACAAATGATTATGCATATACACACATGAATCACTCACGCAAGACACATAAGCAAGTTTTAGTTTGGAGGAATGTGATGATGGTTAAGCAAGCACATGAAGACACTTCAACAAGTCCTAGTTAAGGCAAGGCCACTATCACAAGGAGGTTCTAGTGAAAATCCGGGGGACCGGCACCCCACGAGCATCCAGCAAGCCACTTAAGACTTTAACTAACCCTACTAGGAGTTTTAATATACACAAAGGTACACCTCCTTTCGAGTTAGCACTGTATGGTGAGCGCTAATACCGGTTAGACTTGGCTTTCGCCTTATCCTCTGATTTTTATAGCGGACCGGATGAAAGTACCGCTTGAGGTCGTTCCCCTGGGGTGGATACCAAGGCAGGCCTCTCTAAGGCTAAACAAAAGCAACACAAGTAAATGTTTTTGATCTCCAAGTTCGTGTTGGGACGCGAGGAGAGAGCATACACATTTACTTGGTCACACTCGCATGAGGTTCATTAACCTTAGAAGTTTAATGTGTGGAAGACAATGCAAGCACTTGTTTGTTTTAAAGCCCAAATCTAAATGTGATGAAAGACAATGGTTTGTTTTAGCCCAATTTTTTGATGTGAATTTGCAAACAATTGTTTGTTTTATGCCCAAAATCCAAATGTGTTTGCAAACAATGATTAGAAGATGAGAAATAAAATGATTGCACCTGATTAATTCGCTATCCAAATTGTTGTAGATGTTGATGTCAATGTTGCTCCAGCTCCTTATGATCACCTACAACATAAAAAAAATGATATTATAATGCAGGCATAAAAAATAGGCTCATCAGGCAAGGAAAATTGTAATTTTAGATGCATAGCCGAATTAGATTTGATTATTTCGATAGATTTTTGATTTGAAAATTAAAAAATCAAAGAAGAGACCCCCATTAATTTTCAGAGAGTTTTCCGAAAATGTAAAGAAATCAGAAAAATTCCTTGATTTGCGCCTAGAAATGTGGATTTATGAAAACGGTACAGTCGGCAAAGATTTGATGTTTTCGCAATATAAACAACCTCTAAATTAAATCTGCAAAATAGAGACCCCCATTAGAATTTCAAGAGCTTTCCAGAAATGTAAAAATTTCTGAAACATTCGCTGATTTACGCCCAGAATTGCGATTTTATGAAAAAACATAAAAACGTGATAAATCCCGCAAAAATCGCGATAAACCCGAAATTTTTCTGCTGTAGCTTCCTTATATCATGGACAAACGTTTGCTAAAATCTTGTAGAAAAATTCACAGCCGTTTGGAAGATATGATGAAATCTTTAAAACCTAGGGTTTTGTCCAAAAAGTAGCAGATCTGCAACAAAAAGTTAATTAAACCTGCAAAACTCAACAATGGGGGTTAGATGAATGCAAATTTTTACTACAAAAACCTGCAAAAAAGATCAAACGAAGTGAGTCCCACCGGGCGTGCCAAATGTAGTTAGGGTAAAATTGCAAATAGGATAAATGAAGAATCAACAATGATAAAACCCTAGCAATGCACAATGAAGCACAAGACAACATGAAAATTAAAATAAGAAATGTAAATGCAAACCGATCTCCACGCTATGCTTGATTTATCTCCATTGCTCTTCTCCACCTCGCATGAGCATGCAAGATTTTGAAGGATTATTGTTGGAAGAATGTTGGGTGCTCATTTCTGTAGCATAACATTAAGATGAAAATGACATGAGGATGATAGTTGAAGGATGCAAAGGCTCTAATGATATTTCAACAGAATAATGGTACTTGAAGCTCCCTGCATTTTAGAAAATTTGGCAGAATAATGTTACTTGAAGCTCAAATGCATTATAGAAAATTTGGCAGAATAATATTACTTGAAGCTCAATGCATTGCTAATGGCTTGTGAGGGGTTTGAATTATAGGAAAGGCTTGGTTCCAATGGACGGCTGAGATTAAAAAGCTAATTGATTGATGTGGACGGCTAGGATTGATTAGGTATTCCCACTCTTCAAGGGAGTTGTAGTCATTTGACAAGTGTCAAGGAGGATAGGGCTCATGTGTGCTTGTGTACATAAAAAGTACTACATATAAAAGATATTAAATAAAAGGCTGTAGTACCACTTATCTTTTTTAAATGAAAGAGGCACACATGTCGGCTTAATGATAAGATAAATTAATTAAATAAATAAAATTTATTTAATTAATTGGAAAGTCGGCTTATAATGAGAACTTAATTCAAATAAAATATTTGAATTAGTTGGGATATGAGTTGGATATTAATTAAATAAATAAAATTTATTTAATTAATTGGATAGTGGGATTAGGATATGATGAGATATGATGTGGAAATTAATTAAATAAATACAATTTATTTAATTAATTGGCTAAGTAGGATAAGAATGGGATTGAATGAGATTTTAATTAAATAAATAAAATTTATTTAATTAATTGGCTTATGGAATAAGTGGGGTTAAGAGTGGGATTTAGGACAAAATGCTACAAGCTGTCTAGGATAATGTTTTAACAAGGTGTTGCTAGACATGGACAAAGTTGGGACAATTTTGGGTGTCTACAACTACTTTAGCAAGAAAAGGACTCCAAGGTCAAAGGACTTTTAGATCTTGAAAAAGTTTTTTTAGATCTTGAAGAGGCAAGAAATCAAACAAACTAATCATTAATCTAAAAAGAGAGATTCAATAAGCCAAAAGGATAATAGATGTTGCAAAGTCTAAATCTAAAATCAAGTCAATTAAATGCTTAAAACTAGAAGTAAAGATAGTCATCTTGAGAAAAGATCTTGAATATCTCAATATTTAGTCACAGAAAAATTAGAAGTTTGATGACAACACCAGCAAGTTGTATGAGATGCTGGGTAAGCAAAAACATCACAAAGACACTACTAGATTAAGCTATGAAAAGGGGTAGACTTCTAAAGTCATAGAAACTCCTAGAAAGAAAATAGATCTGGACTATCATTCGACTACTCATGAGAGTAAAGGCAAGAAGAAGGCAGAAAATAAGAGTTGATAATGGATTTTTCAAGAACATCAACAGTGGAGGAAGAAAATGAACCATTAGGTCCATAGGATCTTGACCTACCATGCAAAGTCAATCTATAAGGTATAGTTATTCCTTTCCTAGTTATTGTTATTCATGTAATGGATATGGTCATAAGGCTACTACATGTAGAGTTGCTCATAGGAAAAGGTCTGATTTTATGAAAAGAAACTCTTCTGCTTCAATAAGGAATGTAGATCTATTGTGTTACAATTGCAACAATGTTAGCCACATAAAATGAAATTGTAGAGTGCATGGAAGGTATGATCATGTATGGAATGGCAAAAAATGTGCTCATAGGTTGTCAAAAAGAAACTATCAATCATTTGATCTAGATTGCCATATCATATGTTATAAGTGCAACACCCCTGGACATAAAGCACACTGTTGTAGAAAAGGATCACCTCGTTTGAAAGGTTGGAAAAGGAAAGAGCCTGAGAAAGCTTGGAGGAAGAAACTTGAACAAAAGAGGGAACCTATGAAAGTGTGGAAAGGAAATAAAATCAAGAAAAAGATTAACCTAAACTTGTACATATTGCATAAGACACATCACAAGTTTCATAAGAAGTAGCATGAAGTCAGTGGGAAATGTTTAGTCTTATCATTCAACCCCATTGACAACAACAAAGACGTGCCATGCTTAGTTATGTTTTTTTATGCATTGGTAAGATTATGCTTATGTTAAGGACATTTATTTCAATATAGTGATATACATCATCAATTTTGTTATGACTATATTCCTATGACAAGTCTTCCATGAGCATGTGATTATGCATGAGATGATTGTCATGGGGACTTCTTGTTGTTTGAACAATCTTAATCAATATGATAGTGCTTCTGTTATAATGTTATAGTGATTTGTGAGATAGTGAAAGAATAGTTGAAGATAGTACCAGTGTCATGACAGATATATCAATTGTTTATCATGTCCTCTCAGTCAATGCTTGTAATGATAGTGCTAATGTTGTAGAGTGATGGGTTGTCTTGAAAGAGTCTTGTTAGAGGTATATAGTGCCACCCTGATAATGAACATGACAGAGGATTTTCTAGATCATAGTTCCATTTTGATCGTATTGAATGCAAGACACACACAAAGTAGATTTGTTGAAAAGGTTTTTCAAGAAAATGCAGTTAGTAGGTGTAAAATCAAACTTTGTAATCTCTATCAACACTCTTGAATTTGTAGAATAGGGTATGGCATCCATCAATATATTATGGACAAAAATATTGTCAAATGTTGTAACTACAAGTGTTGTGGTAAACATGTATGCAAAATGTAGAAAGGTAGACAAGTCATGGGTCTGTGCAAGAAATTGAGTCCATTTTTTGGCCAAAAAGTGGAAGTGGTTTCCCTAATTTTTAGAATTTGTCACATTTGACCTTAAAATTTGAAGCACTTAGAGATGGAATCTTGAAAAAAGTCACTAATCATAAAATGTAGTGCTTAGAGTCTAGTTTCCAAATATGTAATTTATTTGAATACCCAGATGACACAAATTGATTGTCAATATGCCTTTCTAAAAACTACTGTTTAAAAGTCACTTTTTATTTACTATACCATGCACATGTATGTCATCCATATTTTGACCTAAATAATCATATTTTTCTAAATCCTTTTGGGAAAAGATTTGTAACTCATCGAAGCACGTTTTCCTTATTTTTTGTAATTTTTTATTGATTGTTTTTTTTGTTAATTTTTTATTGGCTATATTTGGTGTTTTAAAAAATCATCATGTACGTAATGCATAAGATGACCTAAACTTCTCATTTTTTTTTTTTTCAAACTAAAAATAATTGTCTGAAGTATGTTTTTCGTACAATTTGTTTTTCAAAATATTATTTTAATAAAAAGTTATTAAAATTCTAAAAACCTTGATAATTCAAGTTTATGGACTTGTTTCATCATAAATTAATTGAAAAATAGAAAATATAATTCAATTGTAAAAAAATTACATATTTAGAATCTACACTGTCTCATCTATATTGGGTTTTAATTTCATCAAAAAATTCTACAAAAAGGTCTTCAGACATATGCCCAAAGTCACTATTTTGTTGTGACATTGTCATGACCTTCAACTTGCAGGTCAAATCAGGTCCAAAGCCCAGTTCGAGTCCCCAACCCTTTTCTCGAACCAATTAATAGAGCATAAAAATTGGGCCAGAAATTTAAATTTTAAGAAAAGGGATCTCATTTCTAGAACGGGATCCCATTTCTAGAAAATGTGATCCCATTTCTAAAAAACAAGATCCCACTTTTGGCTCGGGGTCCCAAAGAAAAACGGGATCCTATTTCATAAAAAGTGGGATCCCATTTTGCTTTGCCTAATTTCAGGTTTTTTTCCTAAGTCTGAAACATCCACCTTAAGTGGAGTCAACTTTGTGCATTTACCCGCACATGAACCTCTTGAAAAAATGCATCAAAGAAATGTGATCTAATGGAATCTCATGTTTACATCATATGTTCAATCATGAGTCTACCTCTAAGAAAATATATCTAATAGTGAACATAGTTATAATGGCAGAGAAGTTAGTGATAGTCTTACTTCATAGTGATTGATCTTCATTTATTCAAAATGAGCTTTCATAGTGTTGTTGCAGTGGTGAAGTGATACCTTCACAGTGAGTTAATGGATTTACATTGATGCCAAAGGTTGTTGAAAAATGTTTTAGTTTCAAAATCCTTGATAGACATGAGTGTCAAAGTGTAGAAGAATGAACAAGGCACACAAACACTTTGATAATATGTCACAAAGAATTATGGTCTAATGTGACAGTGTATCCAAGACAATAGAGATTTGTTTTCCTTTGTGGTTTTTGTTTTGTGGTTAAGCACTATATGATAATATACATGATGATAATGTCATTGTGAGATTGCCAAAAATGTAGGGATACAAAGTACAGAGGTATTTCTAGTAATAGTGCCAAAGGGGGCAGGATAGTAGGACTACAGGTTTAGACAAGGCACAATGTTGATAGTCAACAAGACAATATGATCAAGTAATAGCATGATCAAATCAGGATAGTAGAGGTATACAAGATTAGGACTGTAAAATGTGATGTCAATATGGTCAGATCAATGTCATTACTCATCTCTTTGACAATATTGTCTCAGTCATAATTTGTAGTTTTAGTAAATTTTTGGACTGACAATGATATGCCTTGGATAGTGATAGTGATTATAATAATTTGTTCAGTTAGAACTTTGTTTGGTTTTAGTGATTCAAGAGTAGAATGATAGGCTTGTGGTTATAAAGAAGGTAGTGATTTGCTGGTATATCTAAAGTTATAAGTAAGATAAAGATATTAGGAGCATCATGATAGTAGTAGTCTTTGTTTTACCCAAGTATAACAGTGGTGTTTTGCTTGATGACAGTGATCAACACTGTATTTTATTGAGATTGCAAAAAGGGGAGATAGTAGATTGTTAGTGTGACAGTGTCTTGTCCCTAATGATAATGCTCTACATTTTGAACAATGTCATGTTAGTACACGTCTAGTGACAGTCTCTCTTTTTCCAAAAGGGAGTGGTGACTATGTCCTTGGGTCTTTTACAGTTTGCAGATACTAGTGATAGTCTTTTACAAGTATGTTTTGCCTTGCTTGTTTCATATGCTCATTCAAACTTTAGTGCTTATGCCTCAAACAAGATAATGAGTCTATGTACCTCAGGCAAGATAACTATAAGTTCATCAGTGGCCAGTGTCAATGCTCATTTCAAGTAGTGGCAATATGATTAAGGAGTAGTGGCAATGCATGTTTTTTTTCAATAGCAAAAGTAGACTTGTGAGATCAGTGGCATCATAATTAGTATGATCTTTCAGGAGTCAAGAGACTAAGTAGTTGTTGTCATTTTTTCAATGATTGAAGTATTCCAACAAGTAAGTTGGTTCAAAATATAGAAGGCTAGTAACAATTTATTTCATCAGTACATTTAATAGGATATCAGACAAGGGGAGTGGTGCATAGTTTATTTGTTGAAAAATAGATGCCATTATTACCTGTAAGATAGAAGGAGTTTTAGTGAATAGAAGATCATCTTAAGCACAAGGTATCTTCCTTTGTCCTTGATGTCAAAGGAGGAGAGACAAAGTGGAGAGATTTTTCCATCAATGACAAAGGGGGTGTATGTTGGAATGAGCTTTGTCATTGATGTCAAAAGGTTATTCATGGTTCATGCTTCATGATGGTATTCAAGGCTTCAAGATTTCATATCGTGTTCCTACCTTATTGATTGGTGTTGTGTTCATGTTGATGATCATGATTCATGTCACTATGATATTTGTTCATAGAATCCATACTTGATAGTGTCTATTGGATTGCTTCATGAGAAAGGATGTACCTCATGTCAAAGTATGGTAGATGTTGTTCATGGCAAAGCAAATGTCAATCATTCAAAGGTATATAGTTTTCCATTGATGCAAATTGCATAGAGTTGTGGTGGTGTGGTTTGTTGTTGTTGATTTCAAGGATTATTTCATTCTATCTTGATGTAATAAAACTTCCAAGGCACTGTTTTTTCAAGAGTTACTTCATCTCTTGGATCCTTTGTTGATGCTTGATGCATAGTGAGATGAGATGCAAAGAGTTGCAGTGATGGAGTTTTATTGGTATGGTAGAGTTGAATGTGTTTGATGCAACATGAAAAGGATTGCTTTTCAAAGAGTGATGATGCAAAGATACCTTGCCATGATATTACAAAGGAAACATAGAACATGAGGTTTGTCCTATGCCTTGAATAAGAAAGTGGGTCACCAAAGATCCTAGGTGCCAAGTGATGGTATATGTCATGATGTTACTAAGTTATATTTACTCTATATCAAGAGGGATGCATGCATTAGAACGTTTGACTTCATATCTTTGAAGAACAAAAGAAGATTATCCTATATCCTCATAAGGTTGGGTTGCAAATGTGATAACTAAGGTTTGTAATAGCTTGAGAGTTGGCAATGATGAAAATTAGGGTATGCTATTCTTCAAAGGACCTAGTCTACCATCTCCTAAAAACCCTAAGAGTTCTAAAGCACCCTAAGATCTCAAATATTTTTATCTATTCTCTACAATAGATTTAGGGTTTGTGTGATTTCAAGTCAAAGGGATATTTTTGAAATTGGGGCTTGTCATTTTGTTTTGAAGTTCTAATTTCTAATTATCTAAAACCCTAAGTTTAACCCTAAGACTTAATTGTTTTAACCCTTGTCTATAAGTTTTTATACCTCAAGTGACCATCATACACTTTTGTTTTAATTTGGTGTTGACCTTTTATAGTAGGTTATAGGTCACTTAATTTATAACCTAATGGGTCTTTAGTCATTATATGACTAACCCCCTTGCCTAGGGAGACCTTCCCTCTAAGGTCAGCTTCTCTTATGTGGGCACCAACTGTCGATCAATGGCGATCTTTAAAAGTTTTAAGGATGTGAAATAACATAGCGATGGTGTGCATTCAAATGATAAACTATTATTCCTCGAGAACAAACTTTAACAGGTGGGAGGTTGTCAATTTGTTACATAGGCTTGTAACTGTCTTGGTAATTGATGAATAGGGTATAGAGATAAATATAACAAAAGTCCAATATAGATGGGAATGGAGGACATGTTTAATGAATGTAGCACCAACTTCCCCCTAAACATAGATGCACTTCTGACCGAATCAGAGTATGTGTTTTGAAGGCTTGAAAAACAAGTAAGGAGATACCTCTAAAGAAGAGAAGATGGAGATTTCTATGATATACATATCGATATATCATTTTTGATTTGTGAAAAAGGGAGATGGATGAATTGCATTAGAAAAAGAATGAATTTGAAGAAATCTCTATGAAAGAAGATTAAAAACAATATGATGAACATTTGATAAGAATATATGCAGCAGTATTACAGTGTGAGGGAGGGAGTGTAGCAGTCCTTAGTTACAGAGCTGAGAGTTAGGTTCTATTGAGCATCATGACAATGGAAGAAGTATAAAGATTATTGCAAAACACATGAAAGAAAGGTCTGAAGAGAGATGACAAAAATAGATTATGTAGATTATAATCAAGTATCTTTTGTTTTATCTTGAGATCAGTTCATGATGGGTGAAGGATATGATTGTATCCTTTGTGTTTACCATTTGATCATTCATAAGATTACAGTCAACATGTTTTTAAAGAATTTATTGTTCTTATGCATGTGTGTTTGAATCTTGTTTATGGTTTATAAGTCAAGGGGTTGCTTGCAAAGAGATCTCCATACAAGTGTACAAGGAGGAATAAGATCTGAATGATTGAATGATTGTATGTTTGACCTTTTCATGTGTACTTTCAGTCTTACATGTAATTGGTGATATAAGGAGTTTCTTGTAAAGAAAGAGTGTTGTACTATTTTGAACATCTACACATAGAGGTGCTTGAACAAATGTGTTATAGAATTCATCTATAACCATTGATATCATTGTAAATAGAGTAGTACTTTGTGTTATTGTCTTGTTTTGAGATTGGAGTTGATGTGATCAGTGAGATCTTGTAATCAGTTAGATCCTTGTCAGTGAGACATGTATGTAATCAATGAGATTTTGGTCAATGAGACCTAATAAAGAATTTGGTGAGGTTGTATAGTGGTTTTTCCCTATGTATACACCTAACAATGACTTGAGATAAATTAAATAAATATTTTGTATTTATTTTATTATTATTCCTCTATCAATAAATAAATATACTGATTTATTTATTTGATTCACATTCATCCTATTCTTCCAATAATTAATTTATTACATTAAATATCTTAATTCTTCTAAAGTCATTTCTAATTAAATAATCCTAATTATTTAATTATTCTTCTAAGACAAAGTCCTATTTATAAAATCCACATCATTTGACACCTCACCTCCATGTTGTACCATAAATTAAATATTAATAATATTTAATTAAGCATTTTTCCTTAACACATGACCTATTTCCTCTGAACCATCCCTACTTTGTAGAAGTTGGTTTTTCCACATCACCATGGTCAAAGTTGACTATGAGACACTTGTCTCATAAATCCTATATTCTCTCCAACATCCCAAAAAACATAGACTCCTTCTTACATATTTCTCTCATGTTCTTCCATATTTTTCTCATGGTCTTTGTGAGCATCTCACCATGTGGCTCCTTGTCCCACATATATCCCCAACTTGTCAATGTAGTAGGAACATCATCCTTCTATATCTCCCCTCATCCAACCAATTTAATCTTGACCCTACATGTCACAAGATTAATTCCTCAACGATGGATATCTTGCCACTTGGAAATAAGCCATCATTGGCCTATAAAAGGAAGTTCCTCACCCTCATTTTTGCATCACAATAGCATTCATACTTTCATGCTGCAGAAATTATATCAAGTATCCAAGCATGCCTTTGGACCCCACTTGTATGTCATTATCACTATCTCTATTGTTGCATTACCATTTATCTTCATAGCATTTAGCTTCATATTGTCATTATCCTTATCTCATCATTACCAATAGCATTGCATTAGCCTCATCAAGATCATTATCATAGTCTTGCATTGTAGGATTATTTACATTGCATAAAATCCACCACAAGTACATTCATCTAAGAGTCATCTTGAACAAAGAAGTGAAATTCTTAGAGGACCATCACAGTCAGAAAAATCAAGATCTTGAGAAGATAAGACACAATGGGACATGAAGGAGAAATTGGAGTTTGAAGGTATAAAATCATGTTTATGTCAAATTATGTATTTTTCTTTGTTTCATTGGTGATTTTGGTTTAAGTATAAATCTAAAGTATTGTGGTAGCTTATTAGGTTTTTATAGTTGTTTCCATATTATCAATCACATTTTGGAGCCCACTGTGGGGCCTGGCCCAAAATTTTGACATAAAAAATTCTAGTTTTTGTGTGCTTATAGTCATAACATGTCGTTTCTGCGCATTTGAGTTCCAGTCTTGTACATCCATACCAAAAACAAAGCCTACAGGATCAAAAACTATCTTTTTGTGCATTTGACCTCTGTTCCTGTGCATATGACCCATCTTGCTATGCATGTCTTTCTACGCAAATGACCCTCCTACTGCGCATGAGCAATATTTCTTCGCATATGTCTTTCTACTCATATAATCTATATTTCAGCACATTTACTCTATGTTTCTATACATTTAATTGTGACAGTTTGGGTTTATGTTTTTGACTAATCTGGTTACTAACTTGTGGTGTATTTGTTGTTGAATGTCAAAGACTATATATTAAAAACTATTGAAAGTTGTTTTTGTAAGTTTATGGATTTTATTTAAGATGTCATTATTGCATTTACTTTTTACATTGATATTTTAGTAGCATATAGTTTAAAGTAGAGGGAGTAATTTTATACATCCAATCTTGCATATAATCACAACATAGTCTAATTTAGGAAGGTTAATTTGACAATATTGCATACAATCACAACATAGTCTAATTTAGGAAGGTTAATTTGACAATCTTGCATACAATCATAACATAGTCTAATTCAAGAGGGTTAATTGGACATCTTGCATACAATCAAAACATAGCTTAAGTAGAGGGGAGCAATTTTATCCATTTTTGCATACAATCAAAACATAGTTTATATTAGGGGCTTAATTTGACTATGTTTTCTTTTCTATTATCATACAAATATGGCATCTTGTGTTATTAGATTAGTCACACTTAGATTAATCTAGATAGTTAAATAAACAAGTACCTTCTATGTTCTTGAGGCAATAGGTATATGCTCTCCCCTTGTGCAAAATTGAGTGATAAAAAAACTAGATCCCTCTCTTTTTCTTTTCTTGTTTATCCTTCAGAAGAGCCTGTCTTGGTGGCAAATGAGGTACTTGCCCCAAGGGAGGACTCTAAGTAGATCTTTACTTCAGACTGCTATATAAATTAGTTGAGGTGAAAGGCAAGACTTAACAAGTATTAGCCTTGCCTTATGGTGCCAAATCAAAAAGAGGTGTACCAACACTTTATGAGAGCAATTTTGCATTGTGTGAGGTATATGAGACTCTTAGTAGAATTGGTTAAAGATTTTAGTAGCTTGTCGGATACTTCCAAGGAATTGGTCCCCTAAAGTAACTAGCAACCTTGTAGTTAGTCTCCACCTTACTCACCTCTGAATGCTGCAGTAACTTTCAGTGTAAGGCTACAAAGCCCCCAAGATTACTCACCATAAGACTCCCTTGAGATAAGACATAACTCCCAGGCATAACATAAGCTACTTGTATCTTTCTTGGGAAAGGGTGATTGGGTCATCCTTCTAGTCTTAGAGGTTCCTATCTATCCTCTCTCGTAAAGAAAAAAAATGTACACACCCATACTAGGTGTGATGACATTTGAGTCAACAGAGATTCCAAGTTATGAGTTGATATTATCGCAGTGAAGACTTGTCTTTAGGCATAAATATTTCTTGATGTGTATACAATTATGTTTATACTTGATGAAAAGGGGATACTCTTACTTGAAAATCTACAACACAACACTGACACAAGCCTATGCAAGAAGGATGAAAATAAAATATTACAACAGAAATATGAAGAGAAATATGCAACTTATATTTTATTGAATCTAAAAATACTAAAAATACATTACAAAATAAGGAAGCTTATGATCTTATGAGAATTACACATCCAACACCTGCAACAAATTAGTTTCTCCACATTTTGGACTCATTCCCCAACATCTGGGATTGTAGAAATTTTCTTCTTCCTAGCTCTAAGAAAAACCTGTCACTTCTTCCTATCACTGTTCCCTCATTTTTTTGAATTTTCTATAATGGTTTTTATGTTTCGTAAGCCTCCTTCCTAGCTTTCGATAACATTTTGAATTTCTTTATTTTGATTCGAAACAAGAAAGTTATGCCCAATTTACCGAGACTGGGTCTCATAATTATGACCCAGACATGCAACAACATGCAAAGCTTGTGGCCCACATGGTTTCATTAAAATTTCCCATGGTTTCACTAAAACCATCAACTAGAACCATCTCTTCAATATCCACACCCTTCTTGGAGGTTACAATTTTGGAAATAAAAATAGGAGTTGTTGACCCACGTATGACGAAATCTTCCCACCAAATCAGCCCAACCAAATAGGAATTAATGCATATCTCCAAGTGGGCACCTAGGAAAGATTCCCCCCACTAATGGAGGAATTTACAAATTATCGGGGTATTTTTCTCCAAAATTACATTTATTAATATACCCTAAGAAAATGCATTTGTTGCAAATTTAAATATTATTTTCCAAAGCCCACAAACCTTATTGAAAATAAACCAAATTAAAATAACAATATTTTTTTGGTGACAGAAAATTACCATTGACCATGGATGCTCCTGCATCAGACACCCAAGGTAAGAAGTTTGTGAGCATACACTAGCAAATATGTGCACAAAAAAATTTCTCTCTTTTTCCTCTTTTTCCAACATCTACCTGGAACACTCTACATCCTCCTCCACCTACTATATCTTCTTCTCTCCTTCACCCTCATGGGATTGAACCCACTACAACAATCTGACCACCTCCACCAATATGCATTGGCCTCTTCATCTTCATACATCTCATTCATCTCTATGACATTCAAATCAACATTCCTTTCATCTTCATAAAATTTAAGAAAATAAGGCATTACCTCATCTAGTACAACTTCCTTTTCTTATCCATCTACTGTCAATGCAAGCCATTCTTTTTCAACTGCTACAATCTTTTCTTTTACCTCATCCTCTTGCAAGAGGATATCATCTTCATTGTCACATACTTGAAATTATGCTACACCTTCTCTTTTACCTATAAACAAAACGATGTTAGCATAATCATTAGACCTTTCTTTTCCCATCTACATCTTCTCTATCTCCTTATCACATTCATCTGACTCTTTCCCTTCAAATAATATATCAATCTTTCTCATCTCCTCTTTGAGTAGGATATCTTCTATATCTTCACCAAATTCTTCATGGAGTATAGGACCCTCAAATTCCATCATCTCAACTTCTTTTGCACTACTCAAATCAGCAATACTCAAATTTATTGCATCTTTCTCTTCATCTCCATTATTATTTTCATTGTTAGTTGCAACACTTTATCCTCTTCAACTTCTGTAACCTTCTTCACCACCTCTTCCATGCCTTCCAAAAGACATGCCTCAGCTTCAAATTCAAAAACTTCTTCCCACTCATCTTCCTCTTCTTCTTTAGTGTCACATGCATGACACTCTACTTCATTTACTTTCTTTCCCGCATTCAAAATATCATTAGAAAGATAAATAAAATTATCACCTCTTTTCTGATGAAGTACTCTTCTCCATTCCAACTCCGCTACAATTTCTCCCACTTGTTCCTTCAATTCCCTAAATTCTCTCACGCTGTCCTTCCTAAGTCTTTCTCTGATTTCCTCAAGTCTAGGAATTGTCAGAATCCATCCAATAATAAAAGTCCTTTTTCTCATTCTCATTTTCATACTTAAGGCGGCACAAAGACTCAAAACACAGGTTTTCAAAACCCTCTAAATAGTTTTTCTTGCAAGTTACATATACACATGCAACAAATCTTTCACACAATCCAACCCTCAGGTCTAGGTGCAAACTGCCTTACCTTCGGTGGTCTGTCTGCACACTAAGGAACTCCTACTCTAATACCATTGATGAAAAGGGGATACTCTCCCTTGAAAACATGCCACACAACATGGATAGAATCCTATGCAATAAGGCTAAAAATAAAATATTACAGTCGAAATATGAAGAGAAATCTACAACTTATATTTTATTGAATCTGAAAATGCATTACAAAATAAGGAAGCTTATGGGATTATGAGAATTAGACATCCAACTCTACAACAAATTAGTTTCTCCACATTTTGGACTCATTCCCCAACATTTGGGTCTGTAGTAATTTTCTTCTTTCCAACTCTAAGAAAAACCCGTCACTTCTTCCTATCATAGCTCCCTCATTTATAGATCAGACACTATCATTTATAGAGAACTGTGCATATACCATCTATTCCATCACATTCAATTTCTTTTCCTACACATACAATCTTGTTGTTCATACAAATAATGTTCCTACACATATGATCTTTATTTTTGCACATTTCAATCTATAGATATAAACCCTATTCTTGCACATATAAACATTGTCTCTATACATTTTAACCTTTGCATCCATAATAGAGAGCATTTACATAGGTCTTGAGCCAACAACCATAACAGATTTGGATAGCCATTTCCACATAGATTTTATTTCCAAACTCATTCAAACCCTACAAGGACATCTTGCATCCATTTCAAACATTCCACTCATATCTCACATTAAGCTTCCAAAAACAAGAAAAACAAGTTTTTCACAAAGTGCCTTTGAGATCTTATCATCCAACAACAATTTAGTTAGTTTCCCTATCAGGATCCATCATCCTTTATCTAGGAGCTATACTAAAATCTTGACAAAGTTAGTCTCCATCATAGTGATATCCATCATCCCTATTTGACTTACTTTGGATCACACTTTGGTAGCTATTTATCATAGCTCAAGATTTATGTTTAAAATAAGATCATAACAATACTTTAGAAAATCCTACCATCAACACATTCAATCTAATCATATCATGTTTCACCCAAACTGCACCTCATCAAATCCATCACTTATATCTACACATCTTAAATCCAACATCATTCATATAAACTCTGTATGGTTGAGACTAGATCTCAAAAGAAAAGACGAGAAGAAATGAGTTCCTTCAATGGTAGCCAAGGTTAGTCTAGTGATGACAAAGAAGAAGAAATCCCTCAAGAAGAAATTGTTAGTACTTTACAAGGCCCAATGTTTCAAAAACTAATGGATAAAGTCATAGCAATAAATCCACACAAATATTTCTTTATGCTTGCACAACAAGGAGCAAAGTTACCTCTTGATTTTGACATTACTAAATTGAGAGAAATAATTCACACAAAGGAAATTGAAGCATCTAAGAACAAACAAGCTAAGGATGTGACAAATCCATTAAATGCACTTACTCAACAAATCCAAGCTTTGCAACAACAATTTGTAGATTTACAAACTAGATCCTGAACAAAATTATATTCATTAGAGGACATATCTCCTTATCCGTTTGATAAAAGCTTGGTTATGGTACCTTTTCCTTCTAATTTTGAAGTACGCAAATTTTAAAAATATAGGGGAAAATGTGATACACGTGACTATATTAGAGAATTTAGTGCTGCATGTTTAGAAGTTGCTCACAATGATACTTATCCAATGCGACTCTTTCCACGTAGACTAGGAGGTCAAGCCATGGAGTTAGACAAATTTGTATCTCACTTCTCCTATAACATTGAGCATGATATATCAATGTTAGATCTTTGCAACACTAAACAAAAGAGTGGAGAATCCTTCACTACTTTCTTACAAAGATGGAGACAACTTACAAGAAAATGTCCATACCACATCCCCAAAAAATAAATGATAGAAATGTTTGTCCACAATTTAAACCCTGACTTAAGCTATCAACTTCAAATCCAATGTCCTACTTCTTTTAGTAAGGTTATTGAGATGGGATTACTCATAAAAAAAACATTGCTAGCCAAAGGACAAACTAAGATCTATAAGGATGTTACTAGTTTGAACAAGAACATAGAAAAATCTAGGTTTTGGACCAAGAACAAGAACATTGTGAATGATGGTGTTGTAGATGCAAAACATGTTAAATCAACACAACCCATCTTAAATTTATCAAGTCCACAAAATAAAGCTTCTTCAAACAAATGAACTAATAATGAACCTAGACCAAAAAACTTCAATCCTCCTCATAGAAGATTTACATCATTGGGAGAATCCATTGAATCTGCCTTGAGGAAACTCATTGCAAATAATCTCGTTATGCTTCCTATAGCAAGAGAATATGAACCCAAATTCAAACCTTCATAGTGGAAAGATTCTGATTATTGTGAATTTCATAAAAGCAAAGGTCGCAAAATAAATGATTGTCAAAGATTGAAAAACATAATTCAAGACTTAATAATTAAGGGAGATATATCAATTGATGGTCATACATCCAATGAAGAACATGTGATATTTAAGAATCCACTTCCTAACTATGAGAAGGGAAGTGCCTCAAATACAAACAATAATGGTGGTAATAATGCTAATTACATAAAAGTATCTTATAAATACATAGTTAATCATATATCTGAATGTGACTCGCTTATCAATGTGATTACCATTAATAACAAGCTTGATTGTAATGTTACTACCCATCAAGGAAAGATTACTCTTCAAGGAGCTCCACCCAAGCCATTTTCCATATCAAACCAATACAATGTCTTAGATCAACTCCAAAAGACACCTACAGACATATCCATATTAGAGCTTTTGCATCTTTCACCATCTCACAAAGCTATCCTCGAAAAGGCTCTACTAGAAACCACTGTACCCACAAATTTAGATGAAGAGTAGTTTCAAGCCATGGTGGTACATCTCACCATGCCTCACTTCATATCTTTCACTAAAAATGATGATATGTCCATTCACCAACCTCATAATGCATCTCTCCACATTGAAGTACTCATTCACAAGCATAGAATCAAATGAGTCCTTATAGATGGAGGAGCTAGTTTAAATATATGTACCTTAAAATTAATCCTTACATTGGGGTTTTCTAAAAATGCTATTGATTCAATGAATAAAATCACTATCAAAGGATATGATGAAGAGGAAAGAGCTTCTAAAGGAATTGTTGTCTTAACCATAAGAGTGGGACCGATTGAAAAATATGTGGTTTGTCAAGTCCTCGACATGGATTTAACCTATAACATTCTCCTTGGTTTCATGTAATGAAAGTTGTACCATCTACCTATCATCAATGTATAAAATTCCCATACAATGGTCAAGAGATTACAATATAAAGTGATCCCGATCCATTTCAATATTGCAAAACCATCAAACCTAAGCTTGAAATCATTATACCCACTACCCGTGTAGCCTCATCATCTATATCCCATGTTGATATAAGTTCGTTAGCCTCTACATCCAAATCTGCTAAAATGAAAGTCAAGCTCAAGGACAAAGGTGTTGGAGAGTATTCCATTGAACAATCCTTTTGTATCGCACAATTATCCCTTTCACCAAAATCCCATGGCAAACCATCCATGTCCAAACAACAGTCATTGAAGCACCTTGAAGGTCCCTTTATCAAATGGGGCAATCTATTAGAAGAAAGTTAAGAGAAAGACATCTTCCAATGGTTATACAAGGATGAAGAAAGTGAATCCAAGTTACAAGAACAAAAACCACAATTACCAACTAAACAATATGGTACGAGTTTCACTATTTTACAGAAAATTGGATATGATGGTCACAGTCCTATAGGCTTGAGAAAAGAAGGAATTATTGAACCCATACAACCTTCTTCATTATTATCTCAAGACACTAATGGGCTAGGGTATAAAGGAAAGGTCGTAGAAAAGGCTACTACTAATCTAGTGGAGCAAATTTACAAATTGCAAGAGGGAAGTGAAACAGATTCTAATGAATGGGAATGTGAAAGTCTTTTTGAGTTATCTTGTGAAGATAAGCATATTGATGTAGTTCAATCACATAGCTCCACAAATACGTACCATGAGGAACAAACTTTAAGGTCTAGGCCACTAGAGTTCGATTTGCAAAATATCAAGAGTGAGTCCCATGGGGAAGGTAAGATATCTCACGTGATAGATAATACTAAGGAGAGTACTATTTTAGACTTTGTGTTAGTGTGAATAGGGATATTTCCTATCTAGTTTCCCTTGTGTGATGATAATTCATATTATTTAACTATTTATTAGTTAAATAATATCCTCTCACATAAATGAAACATGTTAAGTTGACTTAGTGAGTTTTCTAGGAGTCTAGTTGTGTGTTGATAGTTGTTGATAGTTGGAGTGAGATGTCTTATCCTTCATGTGTAATTAGTTGGTATCCTCTAATTGTCACATGTTGTAGGACACTCTCCACCTTTCACTCTACCTTTCTAGCTCTCACCATGTCTTTATAAGCAAGGCTCTTCAAGCATTGTAATATACACAATCATACACAATCTTGCATTTATTGATAGAATAGAATTATTATTCTTTCATATTGTCTCTCTTGTGCTTTCATGAAGTCCTAGATCTTGGGTGGCTCCTATCTAGCCAACTCTTACATGGTATCAGAGCTATCTAAGTGGAATCTCTTTTTGTTAGCCAAATTGTTGAGAGATTGAATGCAAATTCATGGTGAATTTTGATAGTTGAATATGCTCTTCTCTCACATTGAATGATGCCCTGGAGAATCAAAAAAACTTGATGGAAATATTATATTTGTGAGGATTTCCTCTTTGTGGCATTATATTTGTAGACACCCTAAAATGTCCGAGCCATTTTATCATCACTCAACCTTAGCCATTTCACTAATTTATCCCCAATTAATTAATTAAATTTTATTTAATTAATTAAATCCCTTAGTCACCTATATTGAATTAATTTAATTAATTCAATATTTTTCCCTTTCTAACGTTAGCCCATATTAATTAAATAAATATAAAATGTTTATTTGATTAATACTCCCTTTCTAACTTAATAACCTTCTAATTAATTACATAACTAACATTTATTTAATTAATCCCCCATTCACATGTCTCACATAATTCAAATTAAAAATTTGAATTAAAATCCCTCACCTCTCATCACATTGCAATAAGTGTCACATGCTACATCATCCACTTAATCCTTTCACATGTCAAACTAATTTAAATAATCTTTTATTTAAATTGCATTCCTTTCATCACATGACAACACTTGTCCACTTCCCTTTTGTCTCATGTGGGGTAGTACATCTTGCATATAACACAATCATATGTGAAAACTAATTTAAATAATATTTTATTTAAATTAGATTCCTTCATTCTCCATCGCACACTTGTCATGTGACTACAATCCCTCTTTGAGTGGGAAACCCTAATCCAACCCAAATCAATCTTGACCACCCATATCCTCCAACATAACTCTCAATCACAACCGTCCATTCAAATTTGCCTTTTCTATAAAGGTAGCCTCTCTTGAGCCATTTGTATCAAATCTTCTTCTAGTATCCACATGCTGTCAAAATTTCTTCTCAATCTCTCATCCATCTATCTTGCATTCATCCAATCTTTCATCTACCAATCCCTATTTTATCGTTATGTTGTTGAATCGTGAGTAATCAACATTCATCTCTTTGAGTAAAGCTAGAGTGTTTTGGGTGAAGCACTCTCCACCTTATCAATAGATTGTGGATCAATGTGAAGGTATTGCATTGTTTGTTTTACATTTTTCTTGTGTTTTCCTTCATATTAGATTTCCATGATCTCATTTCGCATGCCTAGTGAGACTCCCAGGTCCTGATTCTACTAACTTTTGCTAGTTTTTACATGAGTTTTTCATGAAAATCATCTGTTATAGGTATCAGTGCCATTTTCCACTGTATTAGCACTATTTTCCATTGTATTAGCACCACTTCCCACTATATTAGCACCAGTTTTCACTGTATTAGCACTATTTTCCTCTGTAGTGGTACCATTTCTCTTTGTATTGGCACTATTTTCGTAGAAACTTCAAATTGGCATAACTTCCTCATACGGTGGTAAAATTTTACAAACAAACACTCATTAGAAAGATGAGAGGATGAAATTTGTAATGAAGTAGGTTTTATTAGGTGATTGTATCATTTTACCATCTTTATTATCAGTCAAATTCAAACTAGAATTTAAACTTCAATCGAGCATATCTTGAGCATTTCTTATTGAATTTTGATGAAATTTCTTTTTAAAGTGCATAGAATTCTGTATATAATCTATCTATACACTTCATTTTTATGTATCAGTCCATTTTCATCAGACTTTTATCAGATTTCTCTTTTTCGTATAACAGATCCCTAGGCACTTTCACTTGCTTATTTTTTGATTTAGTGGCTTGTAGATGACCTCAAGGAGTTGAAGCAGTGTTCACATCAGAATCTACAATAGATTGGGATAGCAAAACAATCAGGTGTATCCATTTCATCATTCATCTCTTTTATTTGATCAATCAATCTTGTTTTCATCACACATTTCAATTTGGGCTTAAAACGAATATTGCTAAAGCAATCACATCAAAAAAACTAGGCTAAAATTAACCATCATCTTTAATCATGCATATTGACTTTGGGTTAAACAAGAACAAGTGTTTTCATTGATTGGTGAAGTTGCATGTGATTAGTGGTGTGTATGCTCTTCTCATGCACTTCGTGTGATCTCGAGAATCAAAAACACCTCTTATCCATTCAATTTTCACACACACATTTCATTTTTTAAGGGTTAATTTACAAGTGCAAGTGTGAATCAAGTGTGCATGTGTATGCTCTCTCCTTGCATCACAAGGTGATCTTGGAGATCAAAAACACCTCACTTGATTTCCTTTTGTTTACCCTTTCCTAGGAGGCCTGCTAGAGGATTTCATCACCTCTAGGGATGACCTCAATTGAGGATGAATTGAAAGACACCCTCATTGAGAGTTAGAATCATGTCACTCTTGGCTAAGCCACAAAGAACTTTATACCTTTGGGAAGTGAAGGTGAAGGGTGGGTTACCCCTTTCTCCTAAATGTGTGGTAGGATTTCGCTTTCAATTCCTTAGTCAACCTCATGTAAGCATAGTCTAAGACCTAATTGGCCATACCCCACTTGACTAGGCATAGGGCTTATTGATGTGTCTTCCACATATGCTTGTTTAATTATCATTAACTCTTTCATTTTCAAAATCCAAAATCGATAATGTGTCTTGTGTGAGTGAATCATGTTTTTACATGTGTGATCATTTGATTGAACATTGCCGAATCAAGCTAAACACCAAACACATAAGCCAAGTCATTCAACGTATTCTTCCCAACACATTCAACTCTAATAACTTTCATCCTAATCATATCCTTGTCACTCTACATCATCAAATCATCATCATTCTAATTCTTGTCAAATCAACCATCATCCTAATCATCCTAGTTGTCATCCTAGTCATTACACATTATCCAATCATTCCAAGACAAATTACATACCAACTACTTTCATCCCAATCAAAATCCAAATCAATCCAATCAGAAATTAAGACCTTAGTTGATCATCATCAAATGTTATCCAAACTTGCTTGAGATCATTAGTCTATCTTGAGTGAGTCAACCAATTAAATAAATCCAGTCAACCCTCTATTACTTAAGTGTCATTAGTCTACCTTAAGTATAGAGAGCCATCTATCAAAAAACAAAACAAATCAAATCATCCTAAGTCTCAAAATTTGATCCCAATAACCCACTATCCATTTTGTCTCATACCTCTCCAACAACATGGATCCCTCAACCTCATACCAACCTTCACCATATCAATCTAATCTAACCACTTATCACGTTCATGCCACATCACCTAATCCCACTTCATCATCCTATCGAGGCCATTTCATATCCACTTATCCAACATATTTCCATAACAATGCCACATGCATACCACAAATCACCCTCACTATTCCTAACAACACCACAAGCACAAGTACTTCTATAAGTCTACCATCCAATAATCCTAACTCCATTGCCATCATATCCCAACTACTTTCTCAACAAACTGCCAACATCAACCAATGTCTAAAACAATCCACCTCACCAAACCATTCACCTACATATCTTATCATGCCACCTCATCACCAAACCTATCCACATGGCAATCAAATGTCCTTACAAAAACAACAAGAAAGTCCAAATGGCCCTATGTACATAAATCAAGAAAGTCCAAGTCATCTTATGCAAGCCCTAAAATCCTTTGACAAGGGAGAAACCAACCTAGAAAGTGCCTCCTTTGAGTCACCTTCACCATCCAATCATATGCCAACACATGAGCCAACTAGTCCCATCCCAACATCTTTATCAATCCCTTCATTGCCTTCATCACCTTTATCCCCATGTTCCACTAATTCTTCATTAAAAGATTCCATGGACATACTTTTAGAGAAATTGGTCCAAGCAAATTTGATTGAGCTATACCCATTCAAAGCATATTCTCCATATATGTTTAAACCTAGGTGGTATAAATTTGATGCATATTGTGCATACCATAGGTATAGGGGCCATACCATATCCACTTGTGTCCAATTTCAAAAATTGGTCAAGAATCTAGAAGATTGTGGTAAGATTGTCTTAGATAATACCAATCCCTCTAATTCCATTATCTTTCCATCTAGCCCAAGTCCTAACCCATCTAATCCTATTATCCATCCAATTAGCCCTCAATCTAATCATGATCCTAAGCCTCCAACCCTATCTACTATTATCATCCATCCACTATATTACCCATTCACACATACACTTGCAAAGGATGTGATCCAATGGCTACTAGTGAGGAATCAACCACCCCCATGTCAAACACCTATTCTTGAGTCTCTTAATGACTCCACAAATACCATGTCCAATCGTACAGCCCTATCATGTGATCTACAAGCCATAAAGCCTAATCAAGAGCCTAATACTATGAGACCAAGTCAAATTTCATTATCACCTCATGTGGATGACCATGAAGAACCCATTGAGCCTAGTGAAGAGTCTTCAGCTCCAAATCCAAGTCAAGTACTATTATGCCCTCATATCGATAACCCTCAAGAACATGTCAAGCCTATCCAAGAGCCTATTGAACCTATCCAAGAGTTATCCCCTTTAACTCAAGAACATCAAGAGGTGTGTCAAGAGTATAATCCTAAGCATGAGGAAACATCAACCCCTAATCTAATTCAAGGTCAAAGCATATCCAAGATCCATAGATCCATGACCCATATGTTTTCTATGATCATGACATTATTTATGATCATAACCCTATTCACGAGAAAAGTGATCCTATCCATAGCATGTTTAATCCTATCTATGATCACATTAATAATCAAGTCCTATCCATGATAATGCAAACCATGATGACCTTCTTGACCAAACTCATCAAAACCATTATGAGCCTCTTAGCTAGACTTTATGCATGTCATGATCAAGAAGTTATCCCTCCACATATCCTTCCTTCCATACCCATCCATGAGCAAGACATCCAAATTGCTCCTAGTCATCCTCCATCTAGTCCAATCCATGATCCTACACCTTCCACTTGTCATGATGAGACATGTTCCTCCAAAGCAAATATAGAAGATCGAACAAATATTTTAGATCCCAATGAACATAAGAAATATCCTAATGATCCTTCCACATCCATCATTGATTCCATTTCAAATCCACCACCGTATCCCCTTGGCCTATCCACTTTCATGAATGAGTGTTCTTCCCTAGGACAACAACAACCTTTGTCCTCCACGTCACCCTCTCCATCCAATAATCAACTCAAGTCTAGTGTCCAAAGTTCACCTAGTCCTATAGTCAATCACATGCTCCAAAACATAAACTACCAAGGCAAAGGTTTAGGCCTACATGAACAAGGCATTTTGGAGCCAATCCTTGTCAAGATCCCTCCTCACTCATTTGGCCTTGGATACACACCCCAAGGTCAACAATATAATGATGTTGGTACTTTCTCCACACTTCCTAAATCCACTTCCTTCCATCATAAACCCCATCATATTCCTAAAACATATGTGGCCATTCCACCCCCATCATCCTACAAATGTCAAAAGCATACGACCATTCACTTTCTACCATCCACTTTACCTCCATTGCTTCCAACTCCAAATATCCCTCCATCCACTTTACCTCCACTTCTATCAACACCTAATTATCCATTTATCCATAAGTATCCTTACAATCCTAATCATGACCAACAAGTGCATGCATTGTATAAACAAGAAGCTTCCACTCATTTCATCCACCACATGGGATTCAAAAACAAACATTTGGATGCCTCCTTACATAAAGCCAAAAATCCTAAGGGTCCTAATACCTTAAGAAATTAATCCAAAATTCAAAGTGAAGTACATCCAAAAATCCATCTAAGCCCATACTTCCAAAAGTAAAGTCAAAAAGAAAAATGGTATGGGTACCTAAGCAAAAATAAAGCAAATCAAATGAGGCACCCACCTCTCAAAAATCCCAACCATCCCTCTCCATTCAAAAATTTCATTCAATTCAAACATTTCAAACATCCCAAATGAAAAGAAAAAATCAAAAAAATACTAAGTCCTTGTGGGTTCCAAAAGTCCTAAATCATCCATCTCCTAAGCAAATGTCACCATTGCTTCTTACACCACCATCCAATCAAAAGATTCCATGTTTGACACAATGTGTGCAACCATTGGTCATGATACCATTCCCACATACCTCCATTGCTCCATTATTCACTCATTGTCCTACATATCTTCCCCATCATCTTCCTATGGTCCATGCTTTTGTATAAGTCCCATTATAATCCACATCATAATCCACTTTCACCCCTACATAATCCACTTTTGATCCCTACATAATCCATATCATAATCTAGTATCTACCTAATCCATCTCACTTTCATGCCATCTCCCTACCAACATCGATGAGCACATTTGACATGGTCCATGCGACATTCCTCCCCAATGGAACTATCACCTTTCATGGCACTAGACACTTGAATCACTCTCATCCATATCCACCTTCTTCTATCCAAAAAGTCAAAAAAGTAAAAAAAATAAAAAAATAAAAAAAGTAAAGATAAATCCCTTCGTCCAATGGTAAAAACCTAGCAAATAGGTGCATTGGATAAGTACCGTGATGAAAACCTGGGAAATAGTTGTCATGTGTAGGTTGATCTTCTATCCCACTTACACTTGGGGGCATATTGTCTCATCCTACATATCATTTTCATATCCTATCCATTGCATACACATTCCTATCATATCTAACCCATCCATGCTCCCTTCCTCTTTTGATCTTGATAAAGATTGGGGGCACAATGTTGAAACATGTTTTGGGTATCTCTTGACATACCTTATCTTGACATTATCCTATGGTCCCTTCCAATCCAATCCTATCATTATCCTCTAGTTATTACCCATTTATCCATCTTATCCAATCCATCCTATGATCCCATTGTCTTAAGCATTATCTTGAAAAATCGTAAGTCTCCTACCTAGACTGGGGCATGTTATTCCTATGCAATATAGCCTTTGGAGATCACATCCTAGCTCCCTTATGAGCCTTCCCCTCCATCCACTATAGCCTATCCTTGTATCCATCCATTTATCATTACTCTTTCATCCTATCCACTATCCTACATCCCTTTATCTATCCATTTATTACGATCCTTTCATCCATCCACTATCATCCATCCTTTGTCCAATCCCATTCATTACCTTGCACCTAGACTTGGTTTCCCCCTTGTCATTGGTACCTAGCATAAAGGCTATAAAAATGATTATCCAATGCAAATATTTCAAAATACAAAAAAATCAAAACATTTTAGAAAACCCAAAAAAATCAAAATATTTCAAAAATCCAAAAAAAATTAATCAAAACATTTCAAAGAACACAAAAAAATAGAACACTTCAGAACTCCAAGAACATTGAAACATTGGAAAAATCCAACAAAATCCAAGCAATAAAACCATTCCACATCAAATCACCAAAATCACATTCTTCCGATCAAATCATTCCCAATCAATCAATCCATCGCATCAAATCTATCAAAACAAATCCAATCAAATCATCAAATCAAGCCAATCTATCAATCCATAATCACATCACTCCAATCCATATCATCACCATCAATAAAACATAAATTAGAACTACATCTCATTTTATTGTTAAGTGCCTTGATCCCATGGATATAGGGTATGTAGGCAGTCTAGAGTACGAAGGAAGTGCCTAGATTCAGGTATAAAATGATATTCCTCTTTCTTCTTTCATCATTCTTCTATCATCTATCTTCATCACTTCATCAAATCAAACTCCATCAAATCCAATCTTCCATTCATCCTTATCAAATCAATCTAAGTAATGATCCAAATGCAAGTCATCCTTTATCCATACCAATCAAGTCAATCAATTGTGTCAAATTATCCAAGCACATTGATGGTCTTCATCCTAATCTTGTCGTAAACCAAATCAATCAATCATCATTATCATCAATGGGATATATCATTCCCACATCTTTGTTTTTATCTAGGGATATATCATTCCCTGCAATGACAACACTATCCTCATCATCAATCAATCAATCAATCAATCAATCAATCAATCATTGGTTTATATCTCGACAAGGGCAATACCTTGTTTGTGTTTGTATCATTTGTGCATGCTTGCCTTCTTTCTTGTGTGTGTTATCATTTTTATCTTGTATTTTTATCTAAATCCAACCCAGTTAATATTCATATCTTGTATCTAGACAAGGTTGTATTATGCTGGGTTAAACATCATGGTTTCTCACTTTCATTGCAACATAACACATCATTCCATTTCTTCTATCCATTCCTTTATCTTTCTTGCTTAGCACATCCATTTCATTTCGAGAGCCTACCTGTGTTTGTCCAACCCACCTATCCTCTCAAGGGGGCATCACCATCCTATCCTTTTCCTCTATCTGTTTCCTTAGTTTCTTTGAAATGATGTTACTCCACATAAATTTTATCATCTCGCAACATCATCTCAAAGAGGGGCAAATGTAGACACCCTAAAATGTCCTAACCATTTTATCATCACCTGACCTTAGCCATTTCACTAATTTATCCCCAATTAATTAATTAAATTTTATTTAATTAATTAAATCCCTTAGTCACCTATATTGAATTAATTTAGTTAATTCAATATTTTTCCCTTTCTAACGTTATCCCATATTAATTAAATAAATAAAAATATTTATTTGATTAATATTCCCTTTCCAACTTAATCACCTTCTAATTAATTAAATAAATCACATTTATTTTATTAATCCCCCATTCACATGTCTCACATAATTCAAATTAAAAATTTGAATTAAAATCTCTCACCTCTCATCACATTGCAACAAGTGTCACATGCTACATCATCCACTTAATCCCTTCACATGTCAAACTAATTTAAATAATCTTTTATTTAAATTAGATTCCTTTCATCACATGACAATACTTGTCCACTTCCCTTTTGTCTCATGTGGGGTAGTACATCTTGCATATAATACAAGTCACATGTGAAAACTAATTTAAATAATATTTTATTTAAATTAGATTCCTTTCATTCTCCATCGTACACTTGTCATGTGACTACAATCCCTCTTTGAGTGGAAAACCCTAATCCAACCCTAATCAATTTTGACCGTCCATATCCTCCAACATAACTCTCAATCACAACCATCCATTCAAATTTGCTTTTTCTATAAAGGTATCCTCTCTTGAGCCATTTGTATCAAATCTTCTTCTAGTATCCACATGCTGTTGAAATTTCTTCTCAATGTCTCATCCATCTATCTTGCATTCATCCAATCTTCCATCTACCAATCCATATCCTATCGTTGTGCTGCTAAATCATGAGTAATCAACATTCATCTCTTTGGGTAAAACTAGAGTGTTTTGGGTGCAACACTCTCCACCTTATCGACGAATTGTGGATCAATGTGAAGGTATTGCATTTTTTGTTTTGCATTTTTCTTGTGTTTTCCTTCACATTAGATTTCCATGATCTCAGTATTGTAGGTTGTAAAATGTATTTTATTGACTTAGTTGGTTGTTTGAACTTCTACATGTTATTTTTTTTGTGGTTGGAGACATTTTTTGCACTAGGTCCACATCTTCTCCACATCATATCAAAAAACACCTTTTGGGTTTTGTTCGACACATCAAAAAACCATCTGGGTATCTTTTAGATTTTGCATACAGTAAACAAAGTGTCCACAATTTTAATCAGAATGTTTCTATAGGACCCCTCTCCAATGAAGTGTTTTGTTTTGACAGTCCAACTTTGAAGGCTCATATCTTGCTCAATTTTGCTCTTTTTTTCAAGATTTTTTTTTATTTGGATCAAAATTTTACAGGCTTCATAGTGGTGCAGAAGGTTTTTTTTATTTTGGTATTTGGAGTTTCTAGAAATTGTAGATTTCTGTCGTTGTTGATGAGCAATCCTCATTTTTAGAACTTTTGGGAGCCATAACTTTTTTCCATGGTATCAAAAATTGGTAAAAAATGTATCGTCAAAAATTTGGTTCCAAGAACTTTGTAGTGGTATAGATCATTTTCTAAGATTTGGCTGCAGGTGCCTAATTTTGTTGTTTGAAGCCAGATCTTGTATTTTTCACTCCTGAGCTCATAACTTTCACCCACTTCATTGAAATTTCAACTTCTTATAGGCATTGGAAAGGTAATTATGTAATCTACATTTATGTCTATGCCATTGTTCCAGATTTTACTTTAGACAATAGATTTTTAGTTTGAAGCACTTTGGGTACTTATCACTCATTGGTTGGAAAAAAAGGTTGAAATTGGTGGTTGTTTTGGTTTGGGGGGCTTCAATTATAGTTTTGATTTAGTTTGTGCTTTGATATAGCTGCTTGTGCTCTTGTTTTCCTCTAAATCATGGATAAATCAAGGGTTCCATTGTTAACACCATATAACTATGCAACTTGGAGTCAACATGCATGGAATGCCCTCATGGATCTTGGATATGTTGAAAACAAGATACCTGAACCCACATATGATAAGAAAAAGATAAAATGGATGATAAAGCATACTAAAGCTCTGAGATGTCTTCATAGTTTCATTTCCCTAGATATCTTGTTTTAGATTGAGGCATGTACAAATTCACATGATGCTTGGGAAAAATTGAAAAAATTGTATGGTACAAAAGTTGAAGTTAAATGCTATCAAATTGATGAGCCTTGATCCTAAGAACTTTAGTAACATCTAAGATTACATAACTAAGGTTAATGATCTAAGAGCACAATGTAAAGCATGTGATATTAATAAAAAGGACATCTAGTTGATCTACAATGCATTGAATAAACTCAGTCCTAAATATAAAACTTTTGTTTCTAGATTTCACACTCACAAGTTGACTATGGGATCTGTTTTCACTATGCCTTCATTTGCATCCTTTTCAGAGATGTTGGTGCATGAGCAACAAAAGCTTATTTCTATGGGTATCATTAAGCCATCATAGAATCATGCATTAGTGGTTGTACAACCTAAGGAACAAAAAGTGTCAGGTTCTTCTGACAAGAAACAAAAGAAATCTAAGAACAATCCACAAAAAGATCAAGCACAAAATTCACCTAAGAAGGAGAAGCCTACATGTGGTTATTGTAAGAAATTAGGACATGATGAACATTCTTGTTATAAGAAACAGATTGATATGTTGATGCAACTTGTTCAAAAGAACAAACTTTCATCTCCCGATTCTTCTTCTACTCCATCATCTACAAAGCCAGTACTTTTTGAATCTCATGCAAGGATAGGTAAGCAACCCAAACATAAAGGTAAAGCACTTTGTGCAAGTACAAGTTCTACATCAGGTAAATGGCTTCTTGATTTAGGTGCTTCTCATCATATGGCTTCTTCCAGGGATATGTTTTCTTCATTTGAGCCATGTGATATGCCACCTATCTTGATGGGTAATAATACATAAATGAATGTAATTGGGAAGAGAATCATTGATATTAGTGAAGGTACTTTCAATGATGTACTTTGTGTGCCTTCTTTGACCAATAATCTTCTTTTCATATATCAGATTACTCATAGTGGTACAGGGAAGATAGTGAAGTTCACACTTGACTTGGTTATTATCAGAGACTTGGAAAGTGCAGAGATAATTGCTACTAGCGTGATTGATCATGCTACTCTGTTATACACCATTCATGGTTTCTCTCCTGATGATGATTCAAATCCTTTGGCTGACATTCACATTCCTAGTGTGAATCATATTTCAAAGAAGAAGTTTGGTCACATGAACCTTGGTGTTCTTGCCTCTTCATCGATTCTTGAGACATGTGCTCCACTTCCATCTTCTCCACCTCCCACTTCTTCAGAGTTCAGTGCTTCAGTTCAGCAAGATACTTTCTATCTTTCAAACACAACTTTGTGGGATGAGTACTTGACAGGTGTTTCAAACTTGTTTGTGGAGTCTCACATTTATGATTTGGAGGACTATTGTCAACCCATCATTGTCTTTGGAGCTTGATAATGTTTAGTTTTCACTAGATCTTGGATTGTCACTTTCATTAATGAGGCTTGAGACTCCTAATTTGATTGTGGTATCATTTGGCATTCACATGGAGACACATGATCAACTTTCAAAGACATCATACTTCATGAGACTTCCTCATCTCTTGGTTTAGAGTTGGAGTTTCTTCATGCACCAGTGGATTGGTTTCTTCCCAAGGGAAGACATTTTGTTTGTAGGTTTTGGATCATATTTGGTCTTCTTCTTCCAGCATTCACCATTGACACATGAGCTTCTTCATTATAGGGGGGACATCTTGTCTCAGTCTTTCCCTCTTATGGGGGGGCTATTCATTGTATACATGTAATGGATGTTGTTTTTGATGGGTCTTGATTCTTCCATCAATTGTACATGTTTGTATGCATTCTCACTTTTGGAGAGGAGTTTTTTCCCATGAGGTTTTCTCCTTTTCTCCACTTGAGACTTGTTTGTACATGGGTACCTAACATGTCCTAGTAGTCGAGACCCATTCATCTTTGCATTAGTCAGCTTCTCCCTAAGTTGCACCTAAGGGAGGGTGTTAGTGTGAATAGGGATATTTCCTATCTAGTTTCCCTTGTGAGGATAATTCATGTTATTTAACTATTTATTAGTCAAATAATATCCTCTCACATAATTCACACATGTTAAGTTGACTTAGTGAGTTTTCTAGGAGTCTAGTTGTGTGTTGAGTTGTTGATAGTTGGAGTGAGGTCTCTTATCCTCCACATGTGTAATTAGTTGGTATCCTCTATGTTGGAGTACATGACAACATTGAGAGGGGGGAGGTGAATTAGTGTTGTCAAATTTTTAAAAACACTTCACACCTTTTAATTTACAAGACAGAGAATAAAGGAGACATCAATTGTCTATCAAATTCATATGCATAAGTATGATGATAAATAGAATGAACATGACCTTATGTATAAAACATTATAAAACACACACATAGAGGCAAGACATAACACAAGGTTTACTAGAGTGGAAAACCCTCATGGGGTAGAAAAACCACTCAAAATTGCCTCATTGGCTTATTCAAAACCTCACTAGTTACATATAGGTCTCACTGACCATACAAGCCTCACTAGCTACAAAGAGGTCTCACTGACAATACAATCCTCAGTGGCATATACAATCACCATCATTAAAACATAATGCTTAGTGTGCAAGAAATGAATGTAAGTCAATCTAATTTGCACCATTACATAACCTATCTTCTCTGAGTTTAAATATCTCTTTTCAATCTAATCTACATATTTGTCTCATGATCTCTACAAAATCAATTCACTTGATGCACAATCAATTGCATATTGACTTCATGGTTCAATCTGAAAGTTATCTACATAACGTCTTCATCCTTATTTGATTCATTCCTACAAAGACATGATCTCATCTGTATTTTCAAAAGAATTTTTACAAATATGTCTTCATCACTACATTTTGATCCACACACACAATTCATCAATACACTTGCAAAACCATTATATAGATATCTGAATGTCCTTTCACCTTCTTCTCCTCTTTGAATAAATCATCTTCAAAAAATCTATTCACCTATAAAAATAAAATCAATCACAATGCACTTGCAATGACCTTTCATTTTATGCTTTTCTTCATTTTCCTTCTCTAAAAAACCTTTCATCTTCTCTCTGCATTTATCTTCAAAAATTCCTTCCATGTCATAGATATTTTTAAGAGACTTGGAAAAATATCTTCATAACATGTCAAAAAGAAATGTCACAATGCCTTCCATAGTATTTTTCAAACTCACTGCTCAAAAAATCTTCTCAGGTCTACTACACAAAAGCCTTTTGTATGAAGATAAAAAAGAAGGTTCTCTAAGAAAGAAGCTTATTCATTTCTTAATCTTCTCAAACAAAAAATAACCAACTCTTCCCTTTCTTTAATATCTCCAATACATGAGAGTAGTAGAAAAAGATATTCTTAAAAAGAATCTTTTAAATATCCAAAAAATAGAAATAAATCTCATAAAATCTACCTCTTTTTAATGGCTAAAAATAGCCTTTTACAAAGCTTTATCTGTAGTTATAAGAGGATGACAGTCCAATGACCATCAAATGCAACACATAGATGTCGGGTTTACAAATTTGAATGATAGCCATTCATTGGCCTTCATACGCTCCTCACGGTTTTAAATAAAACCATTGATCTTTCTTTTGGTACCCACATGCTTGGAAACATACTGGTGCAAGCGGTAGATAGAGGTGAAAGGGCTAGTTTTATAAATATCTTAATACCCCTTTACTAGGTCAACTTAAGTGATTTACATTATCACAAGTCACCTTCCAAATAAAACAAAAAGTACGATAGGTACAGAAGACTATGAATTTAGGTTTTTAATATTCTTTTAAAACACTAAAACTCTTACAAAAAACTTCAACAATAACCTCAGATGATTCAAATATACTTCTCAGTTAAGAATGACACTGTTGCAGAGGATTTAAACTTTTCTAGAGAGGTAAACAACACCAAATTACCTCACATATATGTGTATTACTAGTCACTTAAAAAGAATACCTTTTTCATATTAAAGACCTTTTGCCACTCTAAACCAACTGAGAAATCTCATCACAAACACTTTGTACATGAACATCATGGCCAATTCCTTCGCACCATCAATGACAGACACCTTGAAGTAAAGCATCCACATCATACACGCATATTATGTAAACCTTTGATGACTTGTGAATGAAACCTCTTGAACATGTATGTGAACCTTATCATAAAGACCTCCTAGCACAAGATTTACATCAAGCTTGGTCTTAATCAACATAGCAACTTTGTCATGCCTTGTATGATATAGTGTATACTATCAAAACATCATGTTACCACTATATGTTTTTTATCCTGACATGAAGACATTATTGCAAGTATGGGCCTAACAAGTGTTTTCATTGATGTCAACATACTCCTATTGCATTAATGATAACGATTGAAAGAGTTGTGTGCTGAGGATGCTGAGAAAATTAGTCTCAATCAGGAACAGTGAAGAACAGTGATGGCAATAAGGTAAAAGCCCAAGATAGGATGAGGATAAGAGGATACAGATTAAAGGGTTTGTAGATATGTGTCCTAAGGTGATCTAGTAGAGATTTTAGAGGTCCACATGATGATCTAGAGAAGTTGTGGCTGCTCTAGTAAAACCGGTTCCGACAGATGTTCAGTGGTGACAGAGTGATACAGACAAGTCCGGTGAGATCCAAAATTGCATTTTCCTATGCTGTGGATTTTAGGGTGTGTTGAGAAAGTCTTTGTGGAGGGTCAACTAGACTGGTTCATGGCTTGAAGGTCTATAAGCATCTATTCCTTTGTGACAATAATGACAGACTGTGTTCTTGAGGTTCCAGATGAAGGAGAGAAGGATTTCAGTAAATAGATGATGTGTGGATGTTCTTGGTGATTCAAGCAAGCTTGTGGTGGTCTTTGGATTATGTCTATTTCATATTGGTGGTCTGCATTGAAGTTGGAGTTTGCATTTGAATAACAACTTCTGGATGATGGTGTTCTTACTAAGATAGGCCGGTCGGATGAGTTATACATCTTGCAGATGTTCTTATGGATGTTTGCTAACTTAGATGATCATTCCTAAGTTGATGCCTTGTATAAATAAGGGATTACGAAGTCATTTTGAAGTTGTCCTTGTGGTGTTGTGTGAAGTGTGGTGCGAAGAAAAGTAGAGGAATAAATTAACAACAGCAATACAGGTCCGGTATGTGACAAGACAATAGCACCAAAGAAGAAGAAGAATGAAGTGCAGTAGATCAGTGTATTGAGCCTAACTGAAACTAAATCTCAGCATATATGAATGCTTCTGATTAGTTCAAGTATCTTATTACTTTATTTGTATCTTGTAGGCAGTGAGCCTCTTGTGAGCAGTGTGCTCGGGTAGTGAGCCCTAATTGGCAAGTGCCATCTTATACTATCTTATTCTTTTAATAGAGAATACATCTTGGGTT
This sequence comes from Cunninghamia lanceolata, assembly GCA_027924645.1. Taxonomy (NCBI): domain Eukaryota; kingdom Viridiplantae; phylum Streptophyta; class Pinopsida; order Cupressales; family Cupressaceae; genus Cunninghamia; species Cunninghamia lanceolata. The sequence continues at coordinate 5,582,634 of BSBN01000892.1, forward strand.
AATTACCCCGTGGTTTTTTCCCTTAACAGGGTTTTCCACGTCAAAATCATTGTGTCATGTGAATTGATGTTATTTCTATTTTATGGTTATGTTCGCTTATATGCTTTGATGCTACATTAATTATGAAGAAAGATCAGAAAGTTAAAGTAGTTAAGATAACTGATTCACCCCCCTTCTCAGTTATCAACAATTGGTATCAGAGCCAAGTTCCTCCAAACAGAACCTAACAGCTTGAGGAAGATCTGGGAATTCCAATGGATGTGTATGGTATGTAGGAACAACTTCAGTCTGCCCTAGATGATCTTGAGCAATCTCACTCCAAAGTCAACAACTTGAAGGAAAGACTCAAACAGGCTGATGATTTCATAAATGAGCTAAAAGAGAAACTAAGTATCTCTATGAAAAAGAGAAAGGATCTACTTCAACAATTGGCAAGTCAAGGTGAAGCAAATGACACAAATGAAGATCTGAAGGAAAAAACTGAGTTATGTGAAAAGCTATCAAAAGAGGTCATTATGGTAAGACATGAAATGGAATCAGGAGTTATGAAATTCACCCAAGAAATTGAAGAGAAAAGAAAAACTGAAGATGATCTAAGACAATCTCTCAAGGAGAAGTTAGAAGACTACCACAAAATGGATAGAATAATTAGGCATCTAGAATCTGATCTTGAAGAAGCTAGAGACAATAAAGAACAACTTGAGAATCAGATTGACACTCTTAAAAGGGATCTTCAAACAACAAATGAATACAAAGACAAATTCAAGATAAGCTCTGCTCAACTTGAAGTTCTTCTTCAAGGCCAAAAGAGGGTAGATGACAAGCAAGGCTTGGGATATGAAAAAGGTGAAAGCTCCGGATCCAGTCAGAAGAATTCCAAATTAGAAAATCTAAGAAATAGGCCTAGAAAAACTCTAGTAAGGCAACCTAATGCTCAAAGATATCCATCTTTCAATGGGTACTACCACAACTACAATAACTTTGGTCATAAAGCAAATCAGTGCAGAAGATGAAAGAATCAGACTAACTCATCCTTCTCCAGACAGTGTTTCAATTGCAAAAGGTATGGTCACAAATCTTATGAGTGTAGAAATATGCAAATGAATAATTCATTCAATAGTAGATGCTTTGCATGCAATAGAATGGGACATATGGCTAATCAATGTAGATCAAGAGGATATCAATCAAATATGCAAAGAAATGATATTTTCTACAATTGCAATAGATTCGGTCATATTGCTAAATTTTGCAGAAGCAAGAATCAGGACAAAAGGGGTCCAGTGCATCATAATCAAAACCAAAACAAAGGAAAAGGAAAAGTGAATGTGGAGAAAATTCAAAGGGAGATGAATAAGATTTGGGTGAAGAGGAGTACAGAAAATGTTGGGTATGGATCCGCACCAGAATCTAGTGCTGATATTCCTTCTAAAAATTGAATAAATGAGCTCTGGCTCAAGGGGAGTCACAAAGGAAAACTATTTCCCCTAGCCAGTCAATTGGTGCTTGAAATTGGCACATGGCAAGTGGCGGTTTGAAAGGCATCCCAGAAAAACATCTAAATAAGTTTTGGTAAAGATATGAAAGATCTGCAAGAAGTTTAGAAGAAGCTAATCTTCTAAAGATTGATCCGGTTTTACAGTCATCCTGTAAGAAGCAGGTCTTTGCAATTAGATCTGGTATGATTCAAAATTGAGGAATCTTGATCTATGGGTAGATTAAATGATTGAGGAAAGAAAGATAGATTGTCAATAATCACCAAGAATAATTCAAAGCATATCTCAGTGATCCAGAAAAGATCTTTCTCAGAACAAGGAGAACAAGGCCACTGGAATGACTTGAGTTGCGCATTTATTGCAATGTGAAATTAGGGTTTGCTTAGTGATAAAAGGGAGGTGGAGAATTCACATCCAGTGAGTTCACAGAGTTCTGTGAGAAACATAGAATAAAGAGACAGTTATCTACTCCTAGGACTCCACAACAAAATAGAGTATTGGAGAGAAAGAACTGGACCATCCAAGAAGCTTCTAGGACCATGATGATGGAAGCAAATGTTCCTTAGATCTATTGGAGAGAAGCTGTCAGCATTGTAGTCTATACCCTCAATCGAGTTCAAATTAGAAGCAATACCGGTAAGACTCCTTATAAACTTTGGTTTGGAATCACTCCTACTGTTAGGTATTTCAGAGTTTTTGGTAGCAAATGTTACATTAAAAGAGATGAAGATCTAGAAAAGTTTGATGCTAGAAGTGATGAAGGAATATTCTTGGGTTACTCTACTCAAAGCAAAGCATACCGGTGTTATAACAAGAGACTGAGAAAGATGATCGAAAGTACAAATCTGAAGGTTGATGAGGAAATTGAGAAACCCTCAAGGTTTTATGAATATGATGAAGATGATCAAAATGGTGTTCTAACTCAAGGAGCCCAAGCCTCATCTGTTAGCTAGATTCAAACTAATCTGGTAAACTAGGAAGAAGAAATGAGTTTCAATGAGCCTAATCAAGAATAAGAAGTGCAAGAAATTCCCAAAGTTCCTAGGTATGTAAGACTGAACCACTCTGAAGATCAGATCATAGGTGATAAAAGGAAAGGAGTACAAACTAGAAGGAGAATTGCTCAAGACTCAGAAGAGTATTTTTTGATTTTAAAGATTGAACCTAAGACAGTGAACGAAGCTTGCAATGATGAAAACTGGACCAAAGCAATGGAGGAAGAGCTGATGCAAATTGACAAAAATCACACCTGCGATCTTGTTCCTAGACCTAGAAACAAGAATGTGATTGGAACAAAATGGGTCTTCTGAAACAAACTAAATGAAGTTGATGAAGTAATCAGAAATAAAGCCAGATTGGTCTGCAAGGGTAACTCTCAAATAGAAGGAGTTGATTTTGAAGAAACTTTTACTCCAGTGGCAAGAATTGAACTAGTCAGATTATTTCTTGTCTTTGTTGCCTTAAAGGATTTCAAGGTATATCAGATGGATGTCAAGTCTGTCTTCCTGAACTGTGACTTGGAAGAAGAAGTGTACATAGAGAAACCAGATGGATTTCAATTGTCTGATCATGGTGATATGGTCTGCAAGTTGAAGAAGGCACTGTATGGACTAAAGAAAGCCCCAAGAGCCTGGTATGAAAGACTGGACAAACATCTTTTGAAGATTGGTTTCAACAAAGGTACTGCTGACAATAATTTGTATTTAAAAATTGATCCTGAAAACATCTTGATTGTTAAAGTGTTTGTTGATGATATCATTTTTGGAGGAAGAGATAGTATGTGTAAAACTTTTACAAATCAAATGAAAAGTGAGTTTGAGATGTCCATGCTTGGTGAAATGAATTTCTTCTTGGGTCTACAAATCACTAAAACAAAGAAAGGAATCTTCATTTCTCAGACCAAATATGTGAAAGAATTGTTGAAGAAATTTGGGATGGAAGACTCTAAACCAATGAATACTCCCATGGTAACTAGATGTAAATTGAGCAAAGATGATGATTCTCCTAAGGCTGATCAGACAAAGTATAGGTCAATGATTGGAGGACTGTTGTATCTCACTCAAACTAGACCAGACATTATGTAGGCTATTGGTCTTGTTGCTAGATTCAAGGCTGATCCTAAAGAATCTCATGTCATGGAAATCAAGAGGAGTTTTAGATATTTAAAAGGGATAGTTGAGTATGGTCTGTGGTATCCTAGAGATCATGATTTCTCTCTTCATTCATATACAGATGCAGATTGGGCAGGAAATGTGGATGACCGGAAGAGTACCAATGGTGGAGCTTTCTTTTTGGGGAAAAGATTGGTTTCTTGGCTAAGCAAGAAACAAGAGGCAATATCTCTATCTACAACTAAAGTAGAATATATTGTAGGAATAGGTAGTTACACTCAAGTTTTGTGCATGAAGCAGATGCTAAGAGATATCAAAGTGGATTATGAGGAACCTATCACAATCTTCTGTGATAATTCAAGTGTAATAAAATTTCTAAAAATCTGGTGTTGCATTCAAAAAATAAACACATATCCATCAAGTTTCACTTTTTGAGAGAGCAAGTGAACAAGAATGAAGTCAGATTGGAGTTTGTACCCTCCAAGGATCAGATTACAGACATCTTTACTAAACCTCTACCTAAGGATTCTTTTGAGTATCTCAGGGAGAAGCTAGCGGTTATTGCCCCTCCAATGATGAACTAAGGTGTACTGAGGTGCATCAGTTTGGTGGATATCACAGTCACATCTTGTGATCCTGATTGATAATAGGGAGCTGCTACTCAGAGGGAGCATTATGTATGTTTCAAAAGTGTTGGAAATGCTAGTATGTGCCCTTTGCCATTGATGCCAAAGGGGAAGAGAAGACATGTGAAAAAAAGTTGTTATTGATCAAAGGGGGAGCAGTAAAGGGAGACAAGACATGTGAATGGTTGTTGCTAATAGGGGCAGTTGTGACAGTAAGGGAGAAGTTCTTGTCTTGATGATTAAAACAATTTTTCACATCATATGTTGCCATCGATGACAAAGGGGTAGATTGTTGCAAGTATGGGCCTAACCGGTGTTGTCATTGATGTCAACATACTCCTATTGCATTAACTATAAGGATTGAAAGAGCTGTGTGCTAAGGATATTGAGAAAATTAGTCTTAATCAGGAACAGTGAAGAACAGTGATGGTAATAAGGTAAAAGTCCAAGATAGGATGATGATCAGAGGATACAGATTAAAGGGTTTGTAGATATATGTCCTAAGGTGATCCAATAGAGATTTCAGAGCTCCACATGATGATCTGGAGAATTTGTGGCCACTCTAGTAAAACTGGTTCTGACAGATGTTCAATGGTGACAGAGTGATACAGACAGGTACGGTGAGATCTGGAATTGTATTTTCCTATGCTACAGATTTTAGGGTGTGTTGAGGAAGTCTTTATGGAGGGTCAACTAGACTGGTTCGTGGTTTGAAGGTCTGCAACCATCTATTCCTTTGTGATAGTAATGACAGACTGTGTTCTTGAGGTTTCAGATGAAGGAGAGAAGGATTTCAGTAAGCAGATGAAGTGTGGATGTTCTTGGTGATTTAGGCAAGCTTGTGGTGGTCTTTGGATCGTGTCCAATTCATATTGGTGGTCTGCATTGAAGTTGGAGTTTGCATTTGAAGAACAACTTCTAGATGATGGTGTTCTTCCTGAGACAGGCTGACCAAATGAGTTATACGTCTTGCAGATGTTCTTATGGATGTTTGCTGACTCAGATGATCATTCCTAAGTTGATGCCTTGTATAAATAAGGGATTGTGAAGTCATTTTGAAGTTGTCCTTGTGGTGTTGTGTGAAGTGTGGTGTGAAGAAAAGTAGAGGAATAAATTAATAGTAGTAATACAGGTTTGGTATGTGATAGGACAACAGCACCAAAGAAGAAGAAGAATGAAGTGCAGTAGATCAGTGTATTGAGCCTAACCAGAACTAAATCTTAGCATATATGGATGTTTCTCATCAGTTCAAGTATCTTATTACTTTATTTGTATCTTGTAGCTAGTGAGCCTCTTGTGAACAGTGTGCTCGGGTAGTGAATCCTAATTGGCAAGTGCCATCTTGTACTATCTTATTCTTTTAACAAAGAATACATCTTGGGTTAATCAACCCATGGTTTTTTCCCTTAATAGGGTTTTCCACGTCAAAATCATTGTGTCATGTGAATTGATGTTAATTCTATTTTATGGTTATGTTTACTTATATGATTTGATGTTGCATTAATTATCAAGAAAGATCAGAAAGTTAAAGTATTTAAGATAACTGAATCACCCCCCCTCTCAGTTATCAATAGACATCAAGAATGAAATTTCAATACAAACAAGTTGGCATCAATATCTTATGTGAGCATCAACAATTGATGTAAACAAATCCCGTGGACATGAAAGAAGATATGTCATGAAGAGATCAAACAAGTCCTTTTTGATAATCCTATGGTCAACATCATAAAACAAAATTGAAAACTCCAAAGACCTGTCATGAAGATATCTTGATCAAATGGGAGCATCTCATCTCTTACCACACTTGCATATCTGACTATACTGATCCTGATGAGCAACAAACTCCTTCAACTCCACCAATAAACTAAGCTCTCTTAAGACCATATTATAAGCTATGAAGCATCCTTAGGCATAAACATTAAGCAAGATCATCAATTCAAACCCTCAATAAACATTTCAACATTGAAGCAATGTAGATCCTAATTTAAGAACATCATATTGTACGAACTCTTGAGATGAGAGCATGAGCATCATGAAACAACAACTCCTTAAGATGAGAAATCAAACCTTTTTCGCATCCTTCATATGAAGACAAACATCAACTCCATGTATGATCTAACTTTCACTATGATGTACCTGCATCATCAACTCAACACCTTTTTGACATCAATGACAATCAATCTCCATCAATCTCCCCCTTTGTCATTGATGGAAAAACTACATGATGCATTTTCTCTCTCCCCCTTTTTGACATTTGATGACAAGGGATAAAAACTATTTGCTCCCTATTGGTGTGTACATAAAATTCAGGTTTTAGGCATTTAAATTTGTAGGCCCCTTCATAAAAAATAAAAAAAAATCAAAGTCTTTTGGCCTTTGTAGTTTAAAAGTGCAAAAGAAAAAAAAAGTTTTAAATGCATGTATCTTTGTATATACAGAGGGGTTTGTATGTGCAAATGCAAATGTACATTGGCGGGCTTGCAGAATGCTCAATCAGCCTTCAAAAAATGAAAAAAATTAGTTATATGCCTCCTTGTATGCATATCAGGTTTGGAATAGGTGCATATACATTAAGGAATCTTTCACAGATTCCTAGAATATTCTGCAGTTGTATGTTGAGTTTGCTTGTATATTAGGTTTGTATGTTTAGACATACAATGGAAATGATGCAAGCGGATATACAATGGCTAGATGCATTGGCAGCATACAAGAAAAATTTACAATGGGTGATGTACAAGGGTTTCATCGATGAAACAAGCTTTATCGGCAGCTGAGTCTAAAGTCTCCCTAATAGCCAATGCAGATGCAAAGGAATATGTATGTCAAAGATACATGCAATGAAAAGATACAAGGGGTCTTGTACATTCGATAATATACAAAGCAGGAGATACATTTGATGGAGCCCGCAGACATACAAAGCAGAATGTACATCAGGTGCATCCAAGGAAGATGTGCAAGGGAAAAAGATACAAGCATGGGGCCCACTAGTTGCATATACAAGTGTGATTGTATGTTCGCACATACAAAGGAACACACATTCCTGAGATGCAAGGCCTGGACCTGAAAATATGTGCAATGTAGTTGATAAAGGCAAAAGTCTAGGTGAATGTATGTTTTTGCTTGTATGTTTGCATTGCATATGCGATATACAAGCCAGACCTGACTTTAAAGTCAAATGTGGCAAATTTAGCGTTGGCATCCGTAGCTCGCATGTTATGTGCATTGTAAATGGGCCAATATACAAAGAGAGTTAGATACAGTCCAGGTTTCAAAGAAATTTCAAAATGCTTTGTAAAAATTTGAAATCCGTAGAATGTATATTGTGTTTGTATATGCAATATACAAAGCGAAGATGCAAAGGTTGAGATACAAGGCGGGACCCGATTGCAATTTCAATTTGTTTTATAAAAGTTTGGGGTCCGCGCTTTGTATGCAAACAGTTGTATATGCATGTTCTTTTGCATATACAAGGCAAAAAGGCAAAAAAGGGCGGAAAAGGTAAAATGTATACTATGATGGGAAAAGTCAAATGGGCAAGGCACCTGCGTGGCATTCTTCTATTGGCTGAGGATAAATCATTGTGATTACAACTACAAATCTTGGTGGGAAGGAAGGAGATCGATAGCTTTATTCAAATGGAGGGATTTCCATATATCTATAATGGCATTCAGGTGAGAGAAAACTTGCAATGCATGTGAACTCTACATTTCCAGAGGCCGTGAGTTGGTATGCCATTAATGACATGATTGCAGAAAGGTATGGATTTGATTGACCGGATAGCTACCAAATTTGATCAGACAATCTTCAGACGGTTGTACATTCCCTGATTCCACCTGCTTCTTTCCTCTTTGTCTTCTGCTTCATTGAATGTTCTTGGCGCCATTCCATGGTGCGCTTTATCTGGTAGTATTTTGAGTTGCCATGTAATTTTTGCTGAGTACATAGTCTTTCTATAAAGGGCAAACTGTGTTACTCATTTCTGTTTGTTGAAGACTTGGGCATTTTTGGGGGAATAATAGAAAAATAGAGTATTTTCTTGGTTGTTTTATCTCTGTTGGAGTTTACGATTTGCATTTTGAATGTTTGTTGCATGCGTTCAATTTCATTGTTGTGTTTATATGAAAAATGCTTCTTAGCATATGTTTTATGTTGTTTATCTCCATTTGTTGTATGCTTTTCTTCTTTTGAATCTAGTTACTAAGGGTTTCACAGAATCTAGGATATAGTTTTGTTGTATCACATGCTGAACTTTTGACTTCCATTCAAGGAGTGGATTAAACTATTTTAGGTTGAGTATGGAGAAGAATGTATGTCAGCCAGAATATTTGTAAGTATAGGCAATGAAAATACTCAGTCTTGGGTGGTGTTTGTAAGGCAAATACTAGTCTAATCCTCTTGAAACTTGAATGCAGTTGCAAACCATTCACTTGTATATGACTAGTTGACTCCTTGCCCTGAGATAGGCACCAATCTACCCTGGTTTAGTACTTATGATTTGAAACCCCCTGTCTTGAATCCAAAATATAAATTCAAATCCTTTCATATTTCCAACCTGTTAGTTTGTAGGAGTAGGAATAGGACCCCTGCATACTCTCATTTCCTTACTAGTTAGATATGTCCAAGAATGTTGCCAACCTTGTGATCTATCCTGCATATCTTGGTCCAAACATGAGAGTATTCTTCCTGTTGTTGTAAAGTTAAATCTTTTGTCATTGGGCGAGTCAAGATCAAATCTTTAGCTATAGGGATATCCCCCTTGGTGCGGTAGAACCAGAAGTGAAGGGGAGGCAGCTCACGGAACCTCCTGTATCTATTGGTTGAATTTGCCTGTGCATTGGAACTGGCAAACCCTCTGCCGATTTGGACACCAATGCACCCCATGACTAAAAGAAGTGTACTAACAAATCACTAGCAATTACTGACAAGGACAAACATTACCACTATTTTAAAATGCCCATAGACAATACCACTTCTTGTCACAACACCAGTATGAAGATGAAGATGAAAAACTAGCATATCTCTACTATCAAATACAAATTCCTGATGACATCACTTGTGGTTGCAAAATAAACTTTTCATGACAAACAATTCTTCCACAATCATAAACACTTTTTGACTTGAATGAGAAATCTCCAAGATCTCCTAAAGCATAAATGCAGATGAACAATAATGCAGAATCAACAAGAAAAAATCATGAAGACTACTCATCACACTATTCACAACTCATGATGACATGATGACCACAAAAGACTTCCATGATAGTGACTACAAGATAGACAATCAACCTACAACCAATCAACTTCTACACACACATCTTGACAAAATAAAGAATGAAAACCATCTATAAGAAATGAAGACTATCTTGATGAAGACCATCCACCTGTTCCTGTACAAGACACTTTTTACAACACAATATCAAATTTGATATATACTAAAGCACATCTGAAACATATTGCAATAAACTAGAATTGCTGCCTCTTGACTTTATCATATAAATCAGCCCATCAAGTTTGCACATCAACAAACTCCATGCACTATTAAGTTCTTCCTACAACAATACTTCACATGACAACTCAATTATGACAGTATGAATAGGATCATTTATAAAAAAATGTCATTTAAAATCATCTAATCCTTTGTGCATTGAATCCTTGAACATCTTATCAACATGAACCATTGATCACCTATACCACTATCATACACTGAAGATCAACATAGTTATCAACACCATTAAGAACTTCATTTCTCAAGACTGATATGAATAGCATCTTAGAAACTATTATCAGGCATGAATCCAAAAACATAATAATCAAAACAAGATCATCATATTAACAAACATTAAATGATCTCTTTCTAAAACTTCTTGGGGATACTTGATAGAACATGAACAATTCCCCCTAATTTCATGCCATACGTTAAATAATTGATGATGTGACTTACATGTAAAATGTACAAGTTTAGAAGCTGTCTTCTCTTTGCTTTGTTTTATTCTCAAAACTCTCATAGGTTCTTTCTTCTGTTTAGGTTTATTCTTCCAAACCTTTTCAACCTTTTTCTTTTTCCAACCTTTCAAACTAGGTGATGCTATGCTTACATACATTCTGTAGCTATATGCTTTGTGACTAGGAGAATTGCACTTGAAACACACAATATTAACATTCCTTATTGAAGTGAATTGATTTCTTCTGTAAATAACTACTTTGTGTCCAAAGTGATTACAGGTATAACAATAACCAAAAAATAAATAATTATACCTATACATATATGCTTGTCTTACAGGAGTAGTTCTTCTTAAATTTCTTCTTTGATTGTGTATTACAAACTAATTTTTGGTATTCATTTCAGCTTCACTCTTCTTTTTGTCTTCAGGAGCAACAACAAGATAGTCCAAATCTATTTTCTTTCTTGGAGTTTCTCTAGCTTTAGAAGGCTATCCCTTTTCATATCCAAGTCTAGTAGTGTGCATATGTTGTTTTTGTTTACCCAACATCTCATATAACTTGTTGGTTCTCTCTTCAAACTCCTGACTTCTCCTTGACATAGTCTTGAGATTTTCAATATCTTTTCTCAAGTTGACAATTTCAGCCTCTAGTTTTAGGCATTCAATAGATTTGATTTGACATTTAGACTTAGTAACATTAGTTATTATCTTAGCCTCCTCAATCTCAACCTTTGGGCGAATAATTAATTTATCTGATTCATTAATTTGTGTCATTAAATTAACAATCTAAATACTTGCCTCTTCAAGATCAAATGTACTCTTTCAAAATCTATAACTACATTGTCTTTGGATTCTTTTTCCTGTTGTAACTACAACTCTAATCTGTAGTTCTCCTTTTTTATTACTTGATTTCACTCAGAGTACATATGATCTCTCCTTCAATATCAACCTCACAATCATCTTCATCAAACTCATGTCCATCTTCATCCACAAAAAGATCTTCTTCATGTGAATGTCTCCTTTCATTATCAATCTTTCTAGACACTAAGCTATCTTCCTCTTCAAGTGCATCACTTTGATAGATTCTAATCAACTCCTTCCACATATCCCAAGTTGTTTCACAATTCATAACTTTATAAGAAACTTCATTAGATAATCCAGATAGAATAGCCTTCTTTGTTGTATGATTGTATTCATAAGACTCTTTGTTACTTGTATCATTAGGTGATAGAGAGAAAATAAAATATCCATTCTCAACTAACATCTACACACCATATCTAAAGAAAATAGATAGGCTTGCATCCTAAAGCACCAAACAGAGAAGTCTAAACCATCAAATAAAGGAACTTCAGAAAACTCTTTCTCTAATTTAATACCTAACTCAACTTGTGAAACATTTCTATCAACTAATTGCATATCAATATCGAAATTTGATATAGATGGTGTCTTTTGTGTCTTTTCACTAGTATGAGGCTTCACATTTCTCATGCTCTTATTTCTTCTACACTTTCCCGTGGTACTCCACTAACAGGACCTACCCAAGCTGATTAGACTTTTTTAGGGAACCTATGCTCTAATACCACTTGTTGGAGTATAGGACAACACTAAGAGGGGGGGCTTAATCAATGTTGTCAAATTTTTAAAAACTTTTGACACCTTTTAATTCACAAGACAGAGAATAAAGGAGACATCAATAATCTATCAAATTCATATGCACAAGTATGATGATGAATAGAATGAACAGGACCTTATGTGTAAAACATTATAAAACACACACATAGAGGTAAGACATAATACAAGGTTTACTAGAGTGGAAAACCCTCATGAGGTAGAAAAACCACTCAAAATTACCTCACTAGCTTATTCAAAATCTCATTGTTTACATACAGGTCTCACTAACCATACAAGCCTCATTGGCTACAAAGAGGTCTCATTGACCATACAAGCCTCACTTGCATACACAATCACCATCATTTAAACATAATGCTTAGTGTGAAAGAAATGATTGTAATTCAATCTAATTTGTACCATTACATAACCTGTCTTCTCTGAGTTTGCATATCTCTTTTCAATCTAATCTGCATATCTATCTCATGATCTCTGCACAATCAATTCACCTGATGCAAAATCAATTGCATATTGTCTTCATTGCTCAATCTGAAAGTTCTCTGCATAATGTCTTCATCCTTATTTGATTCATTCTTGCAAAGACATGATCTCATCTGTATTTTCAAAATAATTTTCACAAATATGTCTTCATCATTGCATTTTGATCCACACACACAATTCATCAATACACCTGCAGAACCATTATATACAAATCTAAATGTCCTTTCACCATGTTCTTCTCTTTGCATAAATCACCTTCAAAAAAGCTATTCAGCTGCAAAAATAAAAGCAACCACAATGCACCTACAATGACCTTTCATTTTTTGCTTTTCTTCATTTTCCTTCTCTAAAAAACCTTTCATCTTCTCTCTGCATTTATCTTCAAAAATTACTTCCATGTCAGATATTTTAAGAGCCTTGAAAAAATATTTTCATAACCTGTCAAAAGGAAATGTCACAATGGCTTCCATAATATTTTTTAAACTTACTACTCAAAAAATCTTCTCAGACCTACTACACAAAAGCCTTCTGTATGAAGATAAAAAAAAGGTTCTCCAAGAAAGAGACTTATTCCATTCTTAATCTTCTCAAATAAATAATAACCAACTCTTTCCTTTCTTTAATATCTCCAATACATGAGAGTAATAGAAAAAAGATCTTAAAAAGAATCTTTTAAATCTAAAAAAAAAGAAATAAATCTCATAAAATCTACCTCTTTTTAACTACTAAAAATAGCCTTTTAAAAAGATTTATCTACAGATATAAGAGGATGACAGTCTAATGACTATCAAATGCAACACATAGAGGTTAGGTTTACAAATTTGAATGATAGCCATTGATTGGCCTTTGCGTGCTCCTCACAGTTTTAAATAAAACCATTGATTTTTCTTTTCACACCCACGTGCTCAGAAACATACTAGTGCAGGCGGTAGATAGAGGTGAAGGGGTTGCTTTTATAAATGTCTTAATGTACCCCTTTACTAGGTTGACTTAAGTGATTTACCTGTTATCACAAGTCACCTTCCAAATAAAAAAAAAGTGTGACGAGCAGAGAAGACTATGAATTTAGGTTTTTAATATTCTTTTAAAGCACTAAAGCTCTAAAAAATAATTCAACAATAACCTCAGATGATTCAAATATACTTGTTAGTTAAGAATGACACTGTTGTAGAGGATTAAAACTTTTGTAGAGAGGTAAACTACACCAAATTACCTCACATAGATGTGTATTACTAGTCACTTAAAAAGAATACTTTTTGCATATTAAAGACCTTTTGTCACTCTAAACCAACTGAGAAATCTCATCACAAACACTTTTTACATGAACATCATGGCCAATTCCTTTGCACCATCAATGGAAAACACCTTGAAGTAAAGCATCCACATCATACACCCATATTATGTAAACCTTTGATGATTTGTGAATGAAACCTCTTGAACATGTATGTGAACCTTCTCATAAAGACCTCTTGGCATAAGATTTGGATCAAGCTTCATCTCAATCAACATAGAAACTCTAGCATGCCTTATATGATATACTGTATACTATCAAAACATCATGTTACCAATATATGTTTTTGATCCTAACATGAAGACATCATAACCTCTGAAGACACCAAGAATGAAATTCCAATACAAACAAGTTAGCATCAATATCTTATGTGAGCATCAACAATTGATGTAAACAAATCCTGTGGACATGAAAGAAGATATGTCATGAAGAGATCAAACAAGTCCCTTTTGATAATCCTATGGTCAACATCATAAAACAAAACTGAAAACTCCAAAGACCTATTGTGAAGATATCTTGATCAAATGGGAGCATCTCATCTCTTACCACACTTGCATATCTCACTATACTGATCTTGATGAGCAACAAACTCCTTCAACTCCACCAGTAAACTAAGATCTCTTAAGACCATATCATAAGCTATGAAACATCCTTAGGTATAAACATTAAGCAATATCATCAACTCAAACCCTCAATAAGCATTTTGACATAAAGTAATGTAGATCCTAATATAAGAACATCATATTGTGTGAACTCTTGAGATGAGAGCATAAGCATCATGAAACAACAACTCCTTTTAAGATGAGAAATCAAACCTTCTTCACATCCTTCATATGAATACAAACATCAACCCCATGTATGATCTAACTTTCACTATGATGTACCTACATCATCAACTCAACACCTTTTTGACATCAATGACAATCAATCTCCATCACTCTAATTGTCACATGTTGTAGGACACTCTCCAGCTTTCACTCCACCTTTCTAGCTTTCACCTTCTCTTTATAAGAAAGGCTCTTCAAGCATTGTAATATACACAATCATACACAATCTCACATTCATTGATAGAATAGAATTATTATTCTTTCATATTGTCTCTCTTGCTCTTTCATGAAGTCCTAGATCTTGGGTGGCTCCTATCTAGCCAACACTTACACTTTGTAGATACTACCACAAACCTAGAGAAATCTTCCATCGTAACCATTATTACCCTTGAGTCAAACCAAACAGATGATCCTCTTCCACTAGTACATCCCAAACTTATGATTGGGAACAATAAGAGGCCCCTGAAGTGGATACCTTTCAAAATGATGATGTTATTATTGACTATCTAGAACTTAGGGATCATCTACCTTTAGGAGAGCATAAAGTCGGCTTAACTATAGAACTTAATAACATGGCTTATTTTGGAGAGAGTGCCAATCCTTTCAATCACAAAAATCTAAAAATAAAAAATGGATCTAATGGTGAAAACCACTCTATGACAGTATTAGATCATGAAAAAATAAAGTAAAGGATGCATATGGTGATGAAAACCTCTCTAAGGTGACAAAGGATGAAAGGCTTGACAGTCTCCCCAACCCTAAATATCAGGAGAGGTCTTCAGTTTTATTCAAACTAGTAGAACTAGTGAATATTGGTATAGAGGACAGCTCGAAGATAATTCATCTAGCAGAATCTTTATTAGAGCAAGAAAAGAAAGAATTTATCAAATTCTTTAAAGAGAGATTAATTTTGCTTGGTCCTATGTGGATATGGATGGCCTTGATCTAGATCCCATCATGCATCATTTATTAGTAGCTCCAGGAGTTAAACCAGTGAAACAAAAGTTGAGAAAAATGCAACAGCATATAGCACTTTTAGTCAAAAAAGAGTTGAAAAAGTTGTTAGATGTAGGTTTTAATATATCAATTGATTATCCTAAATGGATCTCCAACATTGGTCATGTTTCTAAACTAGGCAAGACAATCAAACTTTGCACAAATTTTAGAGATTTGAATAAACCATGCCCCAAGGATGATTTCCCTTTACCCAATATAGACATCATTGTAGATCTGACAACAGGACATACTATGTTATCTCTAATGGACAGGTTTTTTGGGTAAAATTAGATCAAAATTGTACCAGAAGACCAGTACAAAACTATCTTCACATATCTATGGGTTACATATTGTTGGAATGTCATGTCATTTGGGTTGAAAAATGTAGGAACTACTTACCAGAGAGCAATGACCACCATTTTCCATGATATGATGCACATTATTGTGGAAGATTATGTGGACAATGTTCTAGGAAAATCACTCACACAGGAAGAACATCTGCATGTATTAGACAAGATCTTTCAGAGATGAGCAATTCAATGTTTGTTTGAATCCAACAAAGTGTGTGTTTGGAGTCACATCTGACAAGCTTTTAGGATACATAGTTTCAGCAAAGGGGATTGAGGTGGATCCTACAAAAGTGAAATCTATCATGGAAATGCCACCTCCTAAAAATATTAGTCAATTGAGATCATTACAAGGAAAGTTGCAGTCCATCCATCGGTTTATCTCACAGTTAGCTGACAAAAGTCATCCTTTCACTCATTTACTTCACAAGAATGTTGCTTTCAGATGGGATGAGATGTGTGAATAAGATTTTCAACTCTTGAAAGAATATTTGATGAATCCATGAATATTGATGTCACTAATTCAAGGAAAACCATTGTTGCTTTATATTCCAACTACAACAACCGCTCTAGGAGTTATACTGGCACAATAGGATTATGAAGGAAAAGAACAAGCTATATATTACATCAGTCAGATCTTAGTAGGCTATAAGTTACAGTATACACCTATTGAGCAAGCATGTCTTGTTGTAGTCTTTACATCTCAAAAGGTAAGACACTATATGCTAACTCATTCAATCAAGCTAGTAGCCAAAATAGATCCAGTGAAATATTTATTAAGGCATCTCTGACAGGTAGATTCACAAAGTGGGTTATGATCCTTAGTGAATTTGACATTGAATATGTGGATAGAAAGGCAATAAAAGGACAAGTGATTCTGGATCAGCTAGCAGATGCACCACTAAATGATGAAAATCCATTAAGTTTTGAATTTCTAGATGAATCCATCTTTAACATAACAACTCAAGCATGGAAGCTCTATTTTGATGGATCTTACACACAACATGGATCAGGAGCATGAATTTTGTTGGTGACACCACATGAAGATGCCATACCAAAATCATATAGAATATTATTCCCTTGTACCAACAACATGGCAGAATATGAAGCATTTGTCATAGGTCTCAAGATGGCTATAGAATGGAAAGTTTGAGAGCTACATGTTTATGGAGATTCACAACTAGTCATCAATCAAGTAAATGATGATTATTAGACCAAGGATGATATGTTAATACCTTACAAGCATATGGTAGATGACTTCAAAGGGTATTTTGTTGTGATTTCTTTTGAACAAATACCTAGATTGGAGAATAAAGCTGCAGATGCATGGTAACTATTGCCTCACTCCTAGATATACCTAAAAATCAATACTGTTATGACTTCTTAGTGGAGCCATTGTCTAATCCTGCATATGATAACCCTGAAACTTAGATTATATGTCAAATAGTAGGATCTAATTCCCCTTTGTATGGAAACATATATACCTACCTAAAAGAAAACACATTACCACCTGACCTATCAAATAATCAACGTAGAATGTTTATCTATCAAGCCACTCATTATACCATAATTGCCAATACCCTTTATCAATGAGGTCTTGATGGTACTGTCCTTAGGTGTCTAGAGCATGAGGAATATCAAACCGCCTTAAGGGAAGTTCATGAAGGTATTTGTAGAATGCACTCTAGTGGTCCTACCTTGGCTAAGAAACTTATGTGTATGGGACACTACTAGCCAATTATGGAAATTTAGATTCTTATCATTTTGTCAAAAAGTGCAAGAAATGTCAGATCCATGGAAATCTCATACATGCACCAGCATAAGAACTACAACCCTTAACTACTCCATGGCCTTTTTGTCAATGGGGACTTGACCTTGTGGGCAAAATTCATCCCCCTTCATCCAATGGCCACAAATTCATAATAACCACGACTGAGTATTTTACTAAGTAGATTGAGGCCATACCCTTAACCAATGTCACATGCAAGCAAATTACCTCAGTTATCCTAAATTATATCATTTGTCGTTATGGAATCACTTTATCCATTATCACTGATAATGGAAGACCTTTTAAAAATTAGGATGTCTAAGAGCTCTGTGACAAGTTCCATATCCAACACCATTTCTCCACACCATACTATCCCTAAGGAAATGGTTAGGCAAAGGTGTCTAATAAAATAATCTTAAATATTTTAAAGAATACAATCAATGATGCCAGCCATGATTGACATGTACAACTAAATCTAGCCTTGTGTGCCTACTATACCAATATCCTCACACCCATAGGCACAATACCATATGCCCTTGTCTATGGCTTAGATGCAATCTTGGCCATTGAGGTCGAGTTACTCTCTCTATGAGTAGCATTAAAGGGTTTAATAACTGATGAAGAATATCGAGTTTCCAGGCTTCAAGAGTCAGAGTTGTTGGAGGAACGACGACAAAATGCTTTTAATCACCTCAAGGCCTATTAGCAACGTATGTCAAGAAGCTACAATCATAGAGTGAAGCCCAGAGTTTTTCAAGTTGGAGACCTAGTTCTAAAGGAAAACCCCAAAAATCAATAAGATAGAGAAATGAAGGGTAAGTTTGAACCAAATTGGCTCGGTCCTTACATAATAATTGTTGCTTATAGATTAGGAGCATACTAGTTAGCAACATCAGAAGGTGAGCTATTAGATGATCCCATCAACAATATCCATCTTCGAAAGTTCTATACCTAGTTTAACCCCGATGCATGGGAATCAATTAAAAAAGGTACAATAAAAGCAAATATTGAAAACTTGGAAACATGCGCTATTTGTGATAAACTACTTCCTCCATCTTCTAGGATTTTAGTTTTCATCCATCTTTTCTCTCGCATCCATATACCACATCATAAATGCTTATCATGGCTTGTTACTCACTCACTTTTACCATCTTACCAAATAACTTGTATCTGCCTTATCCAATAAAGTTATTCATCTAATCATTCATCCATCTGGTCATATATCATAACTCCATCACCAATGTCATTTTTCAAACTATGTTTCCTCTGTGCTTTTACATAGGCAAGGCCATCAATGATGAGTCCCCAAGGCACTAGGTTAGTCCCTTAGGGCCCGTCACATCAAATCTTCCATCCATACCTCTCATCTTATCATAATCTATTACACTCCATAAATAGTTGAACTACATTGCCTTTGTGCTTTCACATAGGCAAGGCCATCATCAATGAGTCCTTAAGGCACTAGGTCAGTCTCTTAGGGCCCATCACATCGAATCTTCTATCCATACCTCTCATCTTACCATAATCTATTACACTCCATAAATGATCGAACTACATTGCCTCTATGACTTCACATAGGCAAGGCCATCAATGATGAGCCCCTGACGCACTAGGTTAGTCTCTTAGGGTGCATCACATCAAGTCTCTCATTAATTCATCCATATATTTTCATCCATAATAAGTAGGTCCTTTACTTGACCAGGGACAAAATCCTCGATCTAGTTATAGAATTAGATTATTAAGTGCCACAATCTAGAGGATAACAATCTGGATCATGATACTATCTTTAGACAACAAACAACATAACAATAAGCTTTTACATAGAATCTTGACAAGAAGACATCAACTTAACGAGACAAACAAAAATTTGCCTAAACTATCAGAATGATTATATATCTATTATGACAAGAAACCATATCTATGGCAAGAGGATTCAATGGTTGTTGTAAGTGTAAGTCTTATGTCTTGATTTTTGTTATCATGTTTCCTATGCTGCTCAAGGATGTCTAGGACTAGAGGAGCTATGATGGGGCATGATTATTTCATTTGTTTGTTGTTTGTGGATTAATCTTTAGTAATGTGAAGACTTTTCTAACAACATGATCAGCAAAAGATCATCGAGGACGTTATGGGTCTTAGCATGAAAGAGTACGATCCTTATCTGTTGATACATGCAAGCACTACTCAGGTCATCTCGGTTCAATTATACCTTGATTCTTGTATTAACTTGCAAAATCAAAATCTAAGTGATACTCAGGTCATCTTAGTTTAATTATACTTAGATGCTCGTATTCCCTTACAACATTTTTAAAAGCTCAATGATGAAAAAAGCACTTCAAATATTTGTATACAAGATAAGTAGGTATCATTTGTGCATTTTAAGTTTGCATTGCATTTCATTTATAAGAATTTCATAGTTATCATGTTCCAAGCAGTTTAAGATCCAAATCATTTCTTTCATTCTTCTAAGTTATTCTTCTATCCAAGTCATTTTCTAATTCTTCAAAGTTATCTTTTATTCATGATTGAGTATACTTGGCATAACAAAAATAAATCATCATCATTATGTATATCATAGGTATTTCAATCATAAGTTCATTTTCAAAACACATTTAGATGCTCATTTCAAAAGCAATTTCATATAGTGATGTCATAAATCCACATAGGTCTCATGCATAACATTTATCATCAAAAATAAAAAAATATAGATAACATTGTCATAACATTTGTATATTATATCATCATACATTGAAACTTAAACACATCATGTATTGCATTTAAGAATCATCAAAATATGCATTAGGTCATCATAAACCATAAGCATATAAGATCATTTCCATAATGTTACACATAGAAATAAGTCATCATGAGAATCATAGAAGCATCATATCATGAAAACCATATGCATCAGAGAATCAACAAAGTTCAAACCATAATAATAGAAGCATAATCATAACATCAATCATATAGAAAACATCCATCGATAGTGAACATGCATATAGTCCATTGAACTCATATATATCATCATAAAAAAAATAAATGTCCAAGTATACAATGATATCATGAAGTGTATCTCAAGCTATCTAAAAATAATGTGTATACAAAATGATACAAAATGATGCATGTCCCAATATGTGTATGAGGCACTACCTCTAGAAGGTGCTAGCTGATGAGGCCAAGAACCTGAAGGCCTAGTCCTTGGTGGTCCTCGAGGAGGTGGTGGCCCCATAACCCCTCCACGCTTGGACTGTGTCTGTATGGATCTATTACATGAACTCAGATGAAAGCTACTTTCTCTCTACTCTGGGGGCACCATCTACTCATACAAAGATCTCCAGTAAAAAATCTCTTGTCTTGCGTGAACCATCTCTATAATGGTCTATCCACTAGGACCCTATGCTATAGTCTATTGTACCTATTGAAGTAAGGTCTATACCCTGGTATATCTCTCAATAGCAGTATCCCTCTCTAGTGTCACTTCCCTCACATCTCCTTGTGGCTGAGTAATCTAGCCCTTTAGCTATGCAACCTATCCCTGTAGCTAAGTCATCTAAGCTCTTAATGCTACTAGCTCCCCATCACCCTAATCCTAAATTAGAACATGCACCTATGCTTGATCCTATGCTTGATCTAGCACCTAAGGTGGAGGATATACCTGTGGTGGCCTCTGTACTCTCTGCTGGACTCCCCTCTGCCATCTCCATCATCTCTATCAACTATCTTCCCACCCAACCTCAGAGGGAATTATAGTGGCATATGATCATTCTAGCCCTCAACTAATCTAATCTAGAGGTGTGGGAAAGTAGGTGGGAAGATGAAGAGCATGCAACTCTAGATAGGATGGTACCCTTCACCTACTGTGGGAAGGAATAGGAATTTCCCATCTCACCCTGGGGATTAATGAGTTGAGGATGGTAGTATGAACTGGTTGAGCCACCTGAGCCTATACCCCCACCTGATGAAGGAGGGAGGACCAACCAAACTCCTCCCATGGGGCGTCCGAGAAAATACAGTAGTACCCTAGGGCATCCCATGGACCCTACCAAACTATCAGAACACATGACAAACAATGTCTATCAATGATATAGGGAGTCCTCCATATCAACCATCATGTCTAAAAACAAAAAGGTAGCTCAATTGTACCATCCTCCAAGGCCTTGCAGTCTTGGTAACGTTGCCAATCCACTGCATCGACATTATCCAATGCACGTCTCTAATACTCCAGCTTTCCCAGCTTGGGCTGGGAAACCATGCCCTGATAAGCATAAACATCTGGTCGATCCCTGCCTCTCACCCCCATGCATATAGTTCATGTAACTGCTATATGACCCCATGCCCATATCTGTAATAGTGAGACACTGGTAGACAAACTAACAGTACCGTCATACACAAATTGATGCAAGTCATGGTATAGGTACACTAGTAGGCAGACAACCCAAGCAAAGTGTTCCCTAAAAATCCATCTACTCCAAGGTCCTCCTCCATCCAATAGCTAATCCATGTGATCTCCTATCAAGGCAGATCACACCTCCAATCAATCTTTCTAATATCGACGATCGGGGCTTAGAGCAGTCAACCATATCAGTCCAACTGATCTTCGTCCCCTCAATATCATCATTGTCAAATACTCTGTGGCACTCATCAAGTCCATCTCCTGCATGTGGCTCATAGGTCACCATCTCCCCATTAATCAGTATCCTCAAGATCCTGTATACATCCTCCAATGTCATAGCCATCTCTTTAGTAGGCAAGTGAAACGTGCAATGCTCACTATGCCATCTCTTTGCCAAAGTAGTCAACATCCTCAGATTAGCCCAAGTCTCAGGCATAAATGTCACATACCACAATCCAGTCAATCCATGTACAAAATGGTCAATCTTTGTCAAGTAGGTCCATAACAACTATGTCGATGGAAATCTCTCGTGAGACATCATGACATCTAACTCCTACAAACAAAAAACACAAGCACGTTAATCAACAACCAAGTTGCATATCTATCATATCTATCAACAATATCAAATTAGTTATTTAGCTTATCCTATCAAACTTATCCTATCATCATCTCTTCTAAAATTCTATCAATCTCAAAGATCACCTATCAGTTGGCCAACATTGATCATGATGTCGACTTAATCAGTCTATCAGCTAAGTAAATTGACCTATCTCAATCAAATATCTCAATCAAATGTGCAGTTTCAGTTATTAAATACACAGGAAAAATGATTATATGTGCAAAATCATCATACGTGTAGTTCTAGAAGGTATATGCGCTACTTTATAACAAATGCACCAAAACAACTCTTATATGCACAATTTTCTCAAATGTTCAGCAATAGTTATTAAATGCACATCTTTTTACCATATGTACCATTTCTGGATACATGCATAGAAAAACTTGTCAAATGCTTGATTTTAGCTCTCATATGCACACATTTGGAACATACGCGCAATGATATTGATCATATGCGTAGAAGCAATTATCTTGTGCATATGAAACTGTTAACTTTGGAACTAATAAATGACCACAATAAGTACACTTGCCATCAAATTAAATGTATATGTATTGGGGGACTGTACTCCTCTGGGCACCCAAATTAATAGATCCTCTCGAACCTATGGCTAGCTATTGAAATCTACATTTTTTCTCGGACTGCTCTACTATGTTATGCTCTAAGCTCTCTACAATCACTCTTCTAATGCCAACTGTGCAAATGAATAAGAAAGGGACCCCTCATCCCTATTTATAGAAAAATCAGCCCTAACTAGAGATGTTTTAACCTTGCATCTGCATGTTATGTTATTCATCCATTTCTCATTTTCTATCACTTGCATTTTTCACATGATGATTTTGTCATTCATTCTTCTTCATTGGGAGATCACCCATTATTTCTTCAAAAATTTTCTTCCAACCAATCTCCTGAGTGGGCATACTAACAACACCAAACCTATACTAGGGGAAAACTAGGGTATGTATCATACTCATAAATTTTTTATTCTTTGAAACAACATGATAAAACACATTGTCTCAAAGAGGGGCAAAATGTATACACCTAAAAATGGTTAGAGATAAATTAAATATATATTTTATATTTATTTTATTTATATTCCCCTATCAATAAATAAATATACTAATTTATTTATTTGATTCACATTCATCCTATTCTTCCAATAATTAATTTATTTCATTAAATATCTTAATTCTTCTAAAATTGTCTCTAACTAAATAATCCTAATTATTTAATTCTTCTTCTAAGACAAAGTCCTATTTCCAAAATCCACATCATTTGACACCTTACCTCCATGTTGCACCATAAATTAAATATTAATAATATTTAATTAAGCATTTATCCTCAACACATGCCCTATTTCCTCTCAACCATCCCTACTTTGTAGAAGTTGGTTTTTAAGTTGACTATGAGACACTTGTCTCATAAATCTTATATTCTCTCCAACATCCCAAAAAAAATAGACTCCTTAGATATTTCTCTCATGTTCTTCCATCTTTTTCTCATGGTCTTTGTGAGCATCTCACCATGTGGCTCCTTGTCCCACATATCCCTCCACCTTGTCAACATAGTAGGAACATCCTCCTATATCTCCCCTCATCCAACCAATTTAATCTTGACCCTACATGTCACAAGATCAATTCCTCAACCATGGATCTCTTGCCACTTGGATCTAAGCCATCCTTGGCCTATAAAAAGAAGTTCCTCACCCTCATTTTTGCATCACAAGAGTAATCATACTTACATGCTGCAGAAATTGTATCAATTATCCAAGCATGCCTTTGGCCCCCATTTGCATATCATTATCATTATCTCCATTGTTGCATTACCATTTGACTTCATAGCATTTAGCTTCATAGTATCATTATCCAAGTAACTCATCATTATCAATAGCATTGCATTAGCCTCATCAAGATCATTATCATAGTCTTGCATTGTAGGATTATTTACATTGCATAAAATCCACCATGAGTCCATTCATCTTAGAGTCATCTTGAACAAACAAGTGCAATTCTGAGAGGACCATCACAATCAGAAAAATCAAGATCTTGAGAAGATAGGACACGATGGGACATGAAGGAGAAATTGGAGTTTGAAGGTATAAAATCATCTTTATGTCAAATTTTGTATTTTTCTTAGTTTTATTGTTGATTTCAGTTTAAGTATAAATCTAGAGTATTGTGGTAGCTTATTAGGCTTTTACAATTGTTTCAAAATTATCAATCACACCTTGAATAGGGTTTTCCACTTTAAAGATTTGTGTTATGGTCTCATGATTCTGTTGCTCTCTATGTCTTTGGTATGTTGATGTTAATTGTATGGTGAATGAGTTAGTTTTATTAGATCATTGATTCGCCCCCTTCTCAAAGATCCATTGTATTCCAACAACTCTTACAATGCCCATTTGCTTGTAATTTTTGGTCTTGATTATGTAATAAGCTTTGTTGGTATGAAACTCTGCTAGGGTCCATTTTAGCTCTCTTTAAGTCTTGGCCTTCTCTTTTATCTGACTCCATGTTTCATTCTATTAGGCAATTAACTCCTTCAATTTTAATCTAGAATATTTTGTTTCAAAGGAATAAAAGAATTTTTAAAAAACAATAGCTTCTATTGCAAAATGTCTTGTACAGAATTGAAAATTCTATCTTACAGATGGTTAAGGTTTAGGTTAACAAAGCACAGATGACTAGTTCTTTTTAAGAATGGGATGATTTGATTTTTAAAAATTAGCCTCTAATCAAGCCTGCTTCTTTGGGATCTTTATATGTCTATCTAAAAGTGGATAGGAGCAAAGTATCTTGGATCCCTTCTACACCTAACTAGTATAAGCTTAATTTTAATGGCTCTTCTAAAGGAAATCTGGGGCCCTTAATTTTAATGGCTCTTCTAAAGGAAATCTGGGGCCTTTGGGAACTAGTTGGATCATTAGAAATCATAATGGTTAGTTAATCTCAGTGCAGGCATCAAAAGTTCTAGATATTACAAATAATGAAGCAGAGGATCAAGCATTGTTTTTGGGTTTGAACCTTGGTAAGCAACTTGGTATCAACAAAATTGTGATTGAAGGGGATTCTTTGCTGATTATTAATGCTTTGGAAAAAAAGGCCAGCTGTATTTGGAAATTTTTAAATATGTTAAAGGCTTCTTGGGAGATTTTAGCTTGTTTTGAAGACTTCATTTGCATTCATACCTTGAGAGAAGGGAACAAAGCAACAGACTTGGCTAATTTAGCCTTCAAAATTGAGCCTCGTATCATCTCCTTTGATTTGTCAAACCTTCATGAAGTGCCAAAATTGGGAGAAATAGTATCTCTTGATATTAGGAGATTGTGTTTTCTTTTGACGTGTTTTTTGAGTTCTACTCACCAGCATGTGCCTTTTATACTTTGTGATGTCATCACTTTTGTGAAATGACTTGTTCATTTCTTTTCATCATCCTCACATGAGTCCTTATTGATTTTCCATCCTAATCACATGTTTCTCTTTAGTGATTGGTACAGGATCCATAATTACTGTTGTTCAAGTAATTAATTTAGTAAGATCAAACAAGATTTCATATGCCTTGTAATGATACCTGAAGCCTCCTCAATTTGCTTATTTATGTAGTGGCATTCAATGTTTCCTCTTCATCTACATTGTTTCTTCAATTGCTACAGAGAATGGACAAGGTTTCCATGAATAAGCATATGTTTTTCCCAATTTTGAAATGGGAATCATCATTTCATGGCCCTACAGATAGAATCATGTTGGCTTGGGCTTTCAAATTTCACAATGAGGATATTGAAGGAGATCTAATGGAGGTCCATGGTTGACATATTTTACAAGAATGTTGGTTGTTCTACCCATCACAATTGATCTCTATGTTTTTGTCTAATCCTATGGACCTAGTACAAGATGTGGAAATGGTAAGGCATTAAGGGTGATGTTTTTGTGTAAGATTTTCTCCTTGGTAATGACAAATTGAATGAAGCTTTAGCCAATTATGATCTTTGTGAGGTTAATGGATTGATTGGGGGTCTATTTTTCTTTGATCTATTCGTAAGAATTCAACATTTCATTGTTTATACCACGTAGTGGTTCATGGCCTCCAAGATGACTGCACTATTGTAGTAAAAAATTGAATACAATCTCATTTTAATCAGTTTGACTAGGAGTTTAGGGATCAAGTCTAGGAATTTTTTTATGCTTGGTCTCTTTTGTTGCATGCGCAAACTCCTCAACTGCTTGTGCCACCTCAACTGGATGATGTTACTAATGATGTTCCAAATGTAGTTGTTAATCTTAACTCTAATAGTTTTGTAGTTACAAATTTGAATGTTGTGTTTGAGCAAGTCCTTCAAGACTAATGATTTTTTATCTTTGGATATGTATATGACCATCTTCTTGTTTTGGGTTTTGATTTTCTCTCTCCTTGTGAAAAATAGTCTCTTTTGACATGGAGATGAGTTTATTGGTAGGCAGGGGAGGTTTAATGGTGGCTGTCCAGAAAACTAATGCTACAACAATGTGTGGACAACAAGAACAAACACAAACAGAGAAGAGAGAGACAATAGACAATGACATTAAATTGTATTATATATTTTCTTTTCAAAAATACATTCAAAACTTTGTTACAAACTTGATGCAGAGTTGTTGCTCTGATTTCCTGAGATGCCCCAATCTCTGGAGTTGGAAACTAATACAAATCTGGAGCTGCTGTCCAAACACTCCATAGCTGCCTATAGATCACTATTACTGCTACAATATTCCTTTCTGCTATATTCTCTCTGTTGTTCTCTCTATTATTCTCCTTCACATTCCTTCTGCTACTGCAGGTTCTATTCTCTTTGTTCTTTCTTTCTGATACTGTAGGCTCTCACTCACATTTTTTTTTTAGTCAACTCTTTTCCCCTCCTATTTATCTCATGCCAAAACTGGCTCTCAAACATTCTTTCAAATTCAAAATAACCTATCAATATTGAATGTTGGCAAGCCAACGGTGCTGGGGGCAGATTTGGAAATCCCCAAGTCTGACATGGGGGTAGGCTGGAGTTAATACATCTGACAAAGATTAATAAATTCCAACACTCCCCCTTAATCTGAAGTCAGATGTCATTAAACAATTTTCTTTCCAAAACTAATCTTCAGAGTTATACCTTTCCATTTGCCTTTCTAGAGCAGATCTCTAGAGTTGTTTCTGTCATAATCGATCACCTCTGGATCTATTTTCTACATCTCCAGAGCACTCTATCTGCATCTCTAGAGTTGACTTCCTACATCTCCAGAGCTCTATTTCTGCATCTCCAAAGCATGTCTAGAGCTGCACATACCTTCCAGAGTTGAACCTCTAGAGCTCTGCTGTTGTCTTTCTGGAGCTGAATCTCCAGAGCTATTTTATTTTCAGGGCTGCACACCTCCAAAGCTATCAACAATGCCAAGCCTGTCTCTTAGGTGTTCAAAAGAATCTTTGGTAATGCCTTTATAAAAATGTCAGCAAGCTGCTGCTCAGATCTACAATACTATAACACAATCTCTCCTCGTTCTACCAACTCCCTTATGAAATGATAATGGATCTCAATGTGCTTGCTTCATTTGTGGAAGACTGGATTCATTGTCAGGGCTATAGGAAACATTGTCACAATGAATGGTTGTACCATCTTCTTGTTTCTCATTCAAGTCTGCAAGGATCCTTCTCTACCAAAAAGCCTGACATGTTACTGCATTTGCTGCAATATACTCAACTTATGCTATAGAGAGAGAGAGAGACAATGGGCTACTTCTTGGATGCCTATGATATCACACCTGAACCCATGTGAAATACATAGCTAGATGTGCTCTACCAGTCATTTACATTACCTGTCCAATCACTATCCATGAAACCAACCAACTTAAACTCATTACAAACACCATACAAGATGCCATAACCTATTGTGCCATTCACATATCTTAGGATTCTCTTTCATGCTTGCGAATGTGTGTCCTTAGGCTTCTCCATGAACCTAGAAATGAGGCTTACAACATACATCAAATCAGGCCTAGTGGCTGTCAAGTACATGAGGCTTCCAACTATGCTCTTGTAGAGGGTTGGCTTTACTTCCTTGATGTTGTCCTCTTTACTCAATTTTAGACCTGTAGCTATTGGTGTAGGGGCAAGTTTACTATTCTTCATTTTAAATCTCTTCACAATATGTTTGGCATAGTTAGTTTGCGAAATAAATATGCCATGCTCTGTTTGTTTGACTTCAATGCCAAGAAAATACTTTAGTAGACCTAAGTGTGTCATCTCAAACTCATTCTTCATTGCCTCTTTGAAATCAACAATGAAGAGATCACTATCCCCAATAAAAATCATATCATCTACATTCAAAACAACAATTAAAATGTTACCTTCATCTACTTTGATGTAAAGAGTGAGCTCACTGTTGCTTTTACTAAAGTACTTACTCACTAAATATGAGTCTATTTTGTTGTACCATTCTCTAGGTGCTTGTTTCAGCCCATTAAGGGCTTTTTGGAGCCTATATACTTTATCCTCTTGCCCTGGGACTTCATAGCCAGGTGGTTACTCCACATACACTTCCTCTTTTAGCACTCTGTTCAAGAAGGCTGACTTTACATCGATTTGAAACACCTTCCACTTGTGTTGGGCTGCTATTGCTATTACTCCCTAAACTATTTCCAGCCTTGCAACTAGTGCATATGTTTATCATAATCTCTTCGAGGATGTTGTTTGTACCCTTTGACAACAAGCCTTGCCTTATGTCTTTCAATCTTATAGACCCACTTAACTCCAATCACTTGTTTACCCTTGGGTAAATCAGTTAGTTGCCATGTGTCATTCCTCTCTATGGCATCCAACTCTTCATCCATGGCCTTACACCATTTTTCTTTTTTCACAGCTTCTTCAAAGTGCATTGGATCACTATAAGAAAATAATGCAAAATCTAAATTCTCATCCATATCAGCATACCTTGTGCTGTCATAAATCTCCTTCACACTCCTTATCCTCTGTGGCATCAATGATGCTAGTGTAGGGTCTGAATTACCTCCAGAGTTGTTGTTGTTCTGACCTCCAGAGCTACTATACTACTAACCTCTAGAGTTGTGGCTCTGTTGAACTCTAGAGCTGCAGATCTCCAGGGTTGCAGACCTCTGGAGCTACTGATCTTTGGAGCTGCTATGATGTTGTCCACCTCCAGAATTGCTATCCTCCAATGCTCTACAGTAGTTTTCTACAGAGTTTCTACTCTCCATAGCTCCTCTAGAGTTACTATCCTCTAGAGCTTCTTCATCTTCAAGAGGTATTGTAACTGAAATACCCATGGTGCTATCCACCATTCCATCCCATGCTTCATTCTTAATGAACTCAACATCCCTGCTGATCATAACCTTTTTGGTGATGGGATTATACAGTTTGTAGGCTTTTGACTCTTCATTATAACCTATGAAGATACATTTCTCACCTCTATCATCAAATTTATGCCTCTTCTCTTTAGGCACAAATGCATATGCCACACACCCAAAGATTCTTAGGTGTTCAACACTCCATTTGTTGTTTGTCCACACCTCTTATGGAATCCTATCACAAACAGCCTTTGTAGGACACCTATTCAATAGCTAAACTGTAGTTGCTACAGCTTCACCCCAAAAATCATGTGATAGTCCTTTTACTTTCAACATGCTTGTTGCCATCTCTTGAATGGTTCTATTTTTCCTTTCAGCCACTCCATTTTGCTGTGGAGTATACCTAGTTGTAAATTGCTTTTCTATGCCTTCATTGCTATAGAAATTCAAAAATTTCTTAGAGATATACTCTCGCCCTTTATCTATTCTTAGGGCTTTGATATAGTGACCTCTTTACTTTTCAGCTGATGCCTTAAACCACTTGAATTTCTTTAAGGCTTCTGATTTGTTCTTCAAAAAATAAACCCAAAGTTTTCTACTATAATCATCTATGAATGTCATTAAATAAGTATTTCTAGCCAAGATGTGAGTTCACCAACTCCAATGGTGCTTTTACTCTCCTAGAATACCTTGATTGAAAGGGTTGTCTATGCTGCTTTCCTAAAATGCACGCTTTACATTTTCCATTGGGCTCTACAATGTTTTGTATCCCTCTAACCATGCCTTTCTTGGACAATAAACTTAAACTAGAAAAACTTAAGTGCCCATACCTCAAATGCCACAATTTGGATGGATCTTTGATGACTATCCTAAAGGCATATTGCTGTCCCACTGCTATGAGCACTGGAAATAGTGCTAGAAACTGCACTAGAGATAGTGTCAAATATGGTGCTAAAGAATTTATGTGTATCCTAAGAGGAAACATTCTATTTCTTGTCATTTGCACTGCTGCAATAACTTTCTTACTACCTCCTTTGTCAAATATTATGCACTCTCCATTTTCCATTAGGATTTCATAACCATTTTGGAGCATCTATCCAATGCTTAATAGGTTATGTTTTATGCCAGGGGCATGATAAACATCCTAAATATTCCTCCTTTCACCATTCTTAGAATGAATGTTGATTGTACATTTTCCCATGACGAGAACTCGCTCATTGTTTCCCATTTTTATTTTAGTCTTAATGCTGCTATGTATGGAGGCAAAGAAGTGTTTATTTCTGCTCATGTGGTTGCTACAACCGCTGTCTAGATACCATACTTTATCACTACTCCTCTCAGCAAAGTTGAAAATAATAAATATGTTTGACTATTTTTCATTTTTAGCCTTGTTCTCATTTTCTACATTAGCATTTTGGCCTCCATGATCACATTGTTTCTAAACTCGCTAGCATAATGACCAAACTTATGACAATAATAACATTGAACATTGCTTTTGTCATACCTCTGATTAGAACTGATGTTCTTCTTCTTTTCTTGATAGCTTGGCTATGAATTCCTTGCCTCTTCTTGGATATTTGAAACTCCTCTTCCGAAGTTGTTTCTTCCTCTACCTCCTTGACCTCTACCTCTGATATTTCTTCCTCTTCCCCTACATCTTGTATTGGTTTGAGCGTTGAAAGCTTGCTCAAGGGAAGGAGCGGATCTATTTAACCTCTGTTCGTGGCTTTGTAAAGAACCCATCAACTCATCCACTGTCTTCTTTGACAGGTCCTTAGTCTCTTCAATGTTTATGACAATAGGGTCAAATCTAGAAGGTAGGCTCCTTAGGATTTTCTCAACAATCCTTTGATCATCCATGGTTTCTCCATTTATCCTTACCTAATTTATCATGGTAGAAATCCTAGTGTAAAAGTTTGAAATAGACTCACTCTCCTTCATCTGTAGGATCTCAAAATCTCTCCTAAACAGCTAGAGTTTCATTGATCTCACTTTGTCAGTTCCCTTATAACTGTTCTACAATATTTTACATGCTTGTTTTCAGTAGTTTGTTGTTGCAATGCGGGGGAAAATAGCCTCTGTCAAGGCTACCTCAATTAGACTAAGGGCTTTTGCATCCTTCATTCTTGTTTCCTTCAACTGGTTTCTTTGAGCATTAAATAGGGTTGCATAAGTTGTTGGCTCTATGGTGTCTGTAAACCCATTGATGAACAACTCCCATAGGTCACTAGCAACAAGTATAGTCTTCATCTTCTTAGCCCATATATCATAGTTCTACCCATCAAATGTAGGTGGCTGCTGCCATCCTTTGCCATCTCCACCTACTATGCTTCTCAAATTTGAGAAGGCTGATAATGCCTAGACAAACTAGGGCTTATATAAAACACCCACAAAAAAATTTCTAACTGCCCAGAAAATTAGGGCTTTGATACCACTTGTTGGTAGGCAGGGGAGGTTTAATGGTGGCTGTCCAGAAAACTAATGCTACAACAATGTATAGACAACAAGAACAAACACAAATAGAGAAGAGAGATACAATTGACAATGACAACAAATTGTATTATAATTTTTTTTTCAAAAATACATTCAAAACTTTGTTACAAACTTGATGCAGAGCTACCACTCTATTTTCCTGAGATGCCCCAATCTCTGGAGCTGGAAACTAAAACAAATCTAGAGCTGCTATCTAGAAACTCTGTAGCTACCTGTAGATCACTATTGCTGCTACAACATTCTTTTCTGCTATATTATCTCTACTATTCTCTCTATTATTCTCCTTCACATTCCTTCTGCTGCTGCAGGTTTTATTCTCTCTATTCTTTCCTTCTGCTGCTACAGGCTCTCACTCACACATTTTTTTTTTCGGTCAACTCTTTTTCCCTCCTATTTGTCTCATGCCAAAACTAGCACTCAAACATTCTTTCAAATTCAAAATCACATACTATTATTGAATGCTGGCAGGACAATGGTGCTGGGGGCAGATTTGGAAATCCCCAAGTTTGACACAGGGGCACGTAGGAGTTAATACATCTAACAAAGATCAATAAATTCCAATAGAGTTAATATTTTGTAATATGTAACCCTCTAGGTACTTTCATTATTTTAATAATGCTTATGTTTAGGTGCTCGTCACATTTTACTTATTAAAAAAGAAGCATTAAATATGCTAATAACTACCTTATGACAACTTACAACTCATATAACAAAGTATTGACATGAATCGTATAATTCCAACTCAAAATCTCAAGCCCCACTTATGCTGAGACATATTTAAAATAATAAAATAAATCATAATATGTGGAAAAATATAAATAATAAATAAATAAACTCTGAAATTTTTACAAGGTTGAGACACCTTAATTCCTAACAATCCCCCCAAGAAGTCTACTTGAATATCATCCATTTCAATGGTCAAACAGTCAATAGCAATTTTACATCTTATTCACAACAAAAATTGGTAAATATTTGTCCTATTTTTATTGGCCTAAATTGACCTTTGACTCTTGAACTTGTTGACCTAGATGGTATATAAGAATAGCCCTCCCCTACTATGACATTTACAAACTAAAGCCCAAAGTGTAAATTTTAAATTTTAAACAACAAGAAGACTATTCATCCACTTCAATGGTTAAACAGTCAATAGCAATTTTACACTTCATCCACAATAAAAAGTGGTAAATATTTGTCCTATTTTTATTGGCTAAAATTGACTTTTGACCGTTGACAGTAAGAAGACTGTTCCACGGCACTCTACTTAAACATCATCCATTTCAATGGTTAAAGAGTCAATAGCAATTTTACACTTTATCCACAATAAAAAGTGGTTAATATTTGTCTTTTTTTAATTGGCTAAAATTAACTTTTGACCATTGAAGTGGATGATGTTTAAGAATAACCCACAGTGAGCCTCAGCTTCTCGCTACTTAATAAGAAAGCTATAACAAACAATCTCTCTCGCTCTTTTTCATCAACTGAGACAAAGCTTATCATGAGCTTGTATTTCATGTCTTCATGGAATTCTCTGGAGAGCTCATGTAAATGAGATTCCCAGTAATCCATGGACTTCAATAAATTTGCTTTCCAAATAGCATTATAGAGAGGAGTATTGGATTGCATGCGCTTAAGAAACATTCAACCAGATCTTAAGCTTTTTCTTACCGCATCCTCCCATGCCGACATTCCCAATAATTTTGACACTTTGTAAAGATTGAAGGGTAACCTTCTCAAAGTCCTCAATAGCTTCATCGAGTTTAAGAGCATGCTTAGCCACCTCTAGTAAAACGATCTTCTTCACGAATCCTATGAATGTTTTCAACAATGTCTTGCTATCCCTGCAACAAAATGAATCCACCACAAAATCAGCAAGAAGTTATATGAGAAAAATAATGATTCAAGTTAAAATTTTCATAGGGGTTGAGCAGATATTCCTTACCCATCAAACATCAGGCCCATTGTATTTTCAAGTTGGTTTAGCGCTCTATCAAAATCCTTCATCCTACCCATGTTAGCACTGGAGAAAGTGAAGCAGGAAAATAAATTAAGAACCTAGGTTGAAATTAAGTGACTTTGAAAGGGGTTTAGGAGTAGCGTGCAAGGTTGGTTTACTAATCTTTCTGCAAATGGTAGTAGATGTAGGGTGAGATGACGCTCTGCCTAGTTGGTGTCATCGTAGAAAGACCACAAAACATCACGTCGCATAGAAACTGCTGAGAAAATTTGACGGACTCTCTAAAAATCTATCACCAAAGCATAGGAATATTTGAACGATGAATTAGACCACGAAGAAGCATCGAATGATCGTTCTACTTCGAACAATGAATTGGACAACTACAAACGTCCAATGGTTTAATTTTAGAAAAAGAAACTTAATTTTGAAGGAAAAAAAAAAGGAAATAGCATGATTCTCATTCTTTTTTCTTTTATGAATATTTCTTACTAAATTTATATTAAAGAAATAATAGTACAATATTAAAAAAAAAGATTATGGTGGTATAACGGCACACCCACAAAGTTTAAATGGATTGAGAAACAAAGACAAAAAGTCTAACAACAAAGGGTCAAGCCTTGAAAACATTAACAAGTTAAAGCAATGCCACTAGATGGCGGACCCTACAACTTGCCATTTCTTTGGTCCATGCTCAGTAGTCCTAGGAGGATACTCCTGAAGATGAAGGTGCTCTGATTGGTTGGGAGTATAATTCTTTTCATTTATTTGTGACATAATCTTGAAAGAGAAAGTAAAATCCCAAGTGTAGATCTTACCAACATGCGTGACTTTGTTATCAGTAAATCTTTGAATTTTGTCTTTAGTCTACCTTGAATTCTTACATCTATTTGTGCATTAAAACTTGGTTGTGTGGTCAAGAGTTTTTTTACAACTTAGAATATGTCTCCCTTTCTTAAAAAGTTTAAGAATAAAAGTCAATTTTGTTTAGAATGATCAAAAACAACATACAAACATCCAATAGATGACCTAAACATAGATACAAGTATAAAATTTAATTATGAATACTATGATTATGTTAATGAATGTTTCCTTTGTGCACTAGATGTCGAGGTGCTAGGTGTCAAATGATCTACAACATCAACTAGGGCCAGTCTATAAATATAAATCCAAATGATACAAATAAAATATTTTCTCTTTCAATTGGTACACAACAACTAGTTAGAAAGGCTAGGTTAGAACTAATTTAAAACAAGAAATCTAAAAGTAGAGGAGTCATTCTCACAATCTGCACAACTAACCTAGGTCATTTATGCAAATGGTAGATCTAAACATGCCTACACAATGAATAAAACTAATGGTCAAGATTGATCTGATTGAGTGAGCACAACTCAGAAGAAACGTGGTTTTCTCTCTCTCCTCTTTTAGTAGAAATCATGCCACTTGTACACTTGACATTGCATAATGGATAACTAGGTCAAAGTGAATTCAAAAGTATACGAAAAAGTACAAGATTTGTAATGTTCATCATTATATTTTCCCCTCAGTCTGACTTGCATATGAGCAACTATGAGAATGCATATCTAAGTAAAATTAAGGAGCTGACATGAAACTAAGTTTTCTCAAAAACTTTTTGAAATGATAAAAATAATGATGTGGATGTCACTTCTCAGAACATGTTCCCTAAGAATCAGTGGTCAACCATCAAAACCTATAATAGAGTAAAAAATTTAATGTGTACCATTGTGTAGGTATCTAAAATAAGGTTACCCTATCTACAATGAAAAGAGAAAGAAATTGATGAAAGAAGTGAGAGATATTCCAATTGTAGTAAAATAAGGATACTACTTTAGATGGAAACTAATTGATACCATCTTAGGGAAACAAAAGTAATGAGGCAACATTTAAAGTAGCTTTTCAACAAGTCACAATTACTACAATGATTTTCAAGGGAGTAATATTAGTGATCTTTTATAGCCTCCGTCAAATTAGTTGCATGTAAAAAATGCAATCGTGTTCGAGGATAGTAGAAAAAATATGTAAAATGATATAACCATGGAAAAATCAATGATAAAATAGGAATGCAAAATAAGCATTGAGTGACACCATAAGAAAATATTGAAGGTATGCTCATGAAAACACATATAGTTATAGGTAGCAAAATGTGCCCAATGATACCTTAAATATAGATTATGAACTATCCATGAATGTTAGATAAAAGATCTTGTATGCACATGTGCAAATGTGAGATTTCATAACAATGAACATGTGTTAGAAAAAAGTATAATCATCATAAAGCATCTTAGCATAATATATAATTGTATGTACCTAAATGTGATTTGCAAACAAAGACTTAAACTATAAGATTTAAACCCTTTTTCACACCTAAATACAACTTCAAGTTAAAGCATAAAGAACTTGCACATGCATAGATGAAAGAAAATAAGAGATCTCCCACATGCAAGCCTTTTGTCGCACCAATCATGGTTGTACTCAAAGTGAATGTTATATTTGAGAGATGGATGTTAGGTTTTCATAATTTAGTAGCATTACATTGCATTCTAGGTTGTGTTGAAAATAGCTAGGTGATGGTTAATTTATAAATTTCAGTGGAGGAGGATCAATGATTAGGATCGATTTGGAAAATCAATTTCTAGGAATGTTTGAGAGCAGAGGATGCATGAGAATCCTTCGAGTGACACTTTGTGATGGGTGCACATGAAGATGCCCATGACCCAAGGGATTTGGACAGCTAGGATATTCTTTGTGAAAATGCAAGGTAGAGATCTAATAAATAGATTTCTAGAGCCATGTTCTTATCCCGAGCCATGTGTAAGATTGCCTTGACTAATCATGATTTGGATTGTCCAAATGATTAGCTAGTTAACTAATTATTTTTAGTCAACTAATTGTTTGAAAGAAAATTTATGAATTAAATAAATAGTTTGTATTTATTTAATTTTGGGATGGAAATGATGAACCTAAATAAATAAATTATAAATTTATTTCATTCAAGATGAATATTAGAGGAAGGATGAAATAATTGATTAAGTAAATCAATTGTCATGATTTATTTAATTAATTCTTAGAGGAAAGATTAGTTTATTAATTAAATAATTAAAAATTACTTAATTAACTTTGGTAGGAAAATTGAAAATTTTAATTAAATAAATAGAATTTATTTAATGAATTTTGGAAGAATAATTGATTAGATTTATTAAATAAATATAATTTATTTAATTAATTTTGGAAGAATAATTGGTTAGATTTATTAAATAAATACACAATTTGTTTGATTAACTTAAGAATAATGACCAAGATGTGAGATAGGTGATGATAGAAATGGCGTGAGGTGATTCTAGATGTCTACAATAATAATGGTTAGCATAATCATCAACAAGCATAGGATCATAAAGTATAAGAATAATAATCATGGGGGATCTTTTAATCATCATAGAAGAGATCATGCGATGTAATCAAAAGTAATAATTGTAATCATTTTAACTATATGGAGGTGCATAGAAGTATATCATTGATATAGTATAATATTTGCCAATGCCATAAAGGATGTGGCCCTCAAGACAAAGAAACCTTCTAAATAATTTAATGTATAGATAGGCAAGTATGTAGAGCATGAGATATCCTAATCTAAACAAGCAATGTTGGAATGATCACCTTCTCTTAAATTGTATTCATCTTAATCATGTGGTTTCTAACCACCTTTGGGTAATTAGATTTCATTATGATAAGATATGTTACTCTATGAATGGACTTGAGATATATGTGAATAGTTGTAAAAGTCTTTGTTATTTATTGATATTGTGCTCTTGGATTAGAGTTTGTTTGTGCTTATTTTGGGGAGCCTATAAAGGAAGTTCTTTAATAAGAAATGGGAATGTGATTACAAACACATACTTTCTTATTATTTCATAAAGGATAAGGATGACATTTTCATTTTTTTAGTATATATGGATGATGCAAAATATATATCTCTTACTTTAGTTTCCTTACATGAGAAGAATTGTATATTTATTTATGCTCTTTGGCAACCATTGGAACCAATGAAGAGGGATTTATTTGATGCTCATCTTACTTTTGAGCTTCTTCTTCATTCTTTTATTATAAATCCATATTATATAACTTATAAAACTTATCTTCACACCCATAGCAAGATTTATTAGGAGTTCCCATGTGATGCTCACTCTCCTAATGATCATGGATAACCTCTATAAGAGTTTTGAAACAAATATCAAGTGTGAATTGATTTTGTTGGCAGATCCAAAGACACATCAATGTGTTTGAGAATTGGAGTTTTCCCTTAGAAAAGTTAAAATTCTCCAACATCTATATACCATTTGCTTAGATACTAGTTTACCAAAATAAGAAATGAAATCATTTGCATAATTATGAGATGGATCAAATCTAGTAGAGTAACTATGAGATCACAAGGTTTAATTCCATTAACATTCTCTAGACTAAACTTGTTAAAGACAAACTTATATCTAAAGAAAATTTTAATTATCTAGACTAAATAAAAAAAAGTGAAAGAGAAATTAGTAAAGCAAAAAGTAGAATGACCATACAAATCAAAATACTTTGAACAAAAATTTTAGTGAAATAAATTTTGCAAGATCAAAATGAAGCAACAAATACTTGGAAATATAATATGAATTGCTTGTAAATACTTGACATTAAAATGCCACATCTAGGGAGAAACCAAATAAAGTTATCAACAATAATAGGATTTAGAATATGATGATAATAAACTAGCCACTAACTCCTAGTATATATATCATACTTATGCATTAGATGTCATTGAGGGCAACCTAGCTACCTATACAAGACTATATAAAATATCATATAACTAAGTTAAAGGTTATGCTAGCCACAAGTAAGCTACATGTATCCTAATGTGCAATATATGTTAAGGGAATATAATGCCTCTCCATTTCAAAATGCCATTGTCCTCAAAGTTGATGATACTTGCATGGTTTTGTAAGAATGATTCATCTTCCGATGTCATATCTTCATTGGCTAGATTCTTCAACTTGATGAGAAACTCTATAATTGTTCTCATATAAAACCTCTTAGTACATTTTTTAAGGATTCTCTAAGGTTCCAAAATAATTATTCACTCCTCAAGATCTACTATATTTTTGTTTAGGTTCACTTTTATTCTCCAACGGCCTTTTTTGAGGAGGAAACACGGAAGACTAGATGAATCTTTCTTACTTAGGTAACTATAGACACCTGAAATTGAATGTGTCCTTGTTGACACCAACTAAAGTCACTTTTGACATCTTACGACACCTTGTGTCATCTTGCAAGTCCTTAATACTTATGTGGACATTTATCCCAAGATAATTAAATAAATAATATTTATTTAATTAACTTATCCTTTTATCTGATAACGTAAATTACTGAAATAAATTCCCCTTTTATTTGGTTAATTTAACCTCCAAAGCCTTCATATCCCTATGGCTAACTAGATTAATTAAATGGAACTTGTTTAATTAATCCTAACACCTATCTAATCCCATACTCATAAGTTCTAAGTAAGTAATCCTTATTATTTAATTAGTTGTCCTAGACACATGTCACTATCCTCAACACTCCACTAATAAAACCAAATTCAAAATTCCTCCACTAGACGACAAAAATCAAAGTCACATTACTACAACACAATCTCCACCCTCCATTCATCTTTTAATCTTGACCCTCCACACATTAGGATGTCCTAAAAAACCATATCAAGTCTTAATCCAAGTCCTAATTCCTCTCATTCAACCCTCTTGTGACACTTCACAAGACTAGAACTCTAATCCAAACCCTAATCCTCAAGAAAACCTATCCATTGACTAAACTTTCAATCCTAACCCTCCATCCTTTTACCAAAAATCTATAAATAGAACCCTCATCTAAGCCAAAAAAGAACACATCTCATTATAGTCTTATGCTACCCAAATATCCTTGTATCCCCTCCATTTCCATTAGCTTATGCTTAGTGAGAGAAATCTACATCATATACTAATCATGGAGTATATCTAGAATGAATTGGGTGCATGCATTCTCCACTCTATCAAGGAGACTAGAATGGAGGAGATTATTGAGGTATAATCACATGTTTTGGTTTCCTTTATGTTTATTTACATCTCCCACATTTGAGTATCTTCATTTGGCATGCCAGTGGGACCCACATCCCTGAAACTAACAATTTTTTTGTAAGTTTTTCAATGTTTTGTTGTGCAAGTGATACTTGTTAGAACACTATGATATACTAAGAGGGGGTTGAATCAGTATATACAACACAATTTAATCCAATTCAACTTTATCAACTAAATATTTTTACTACCTTAAACAAATAATAAATCAAACTATGTAATTCAAAACATAATCACAACCACACAACCATAACACCGGATTTATGTGAAAACCATAGAAGGGAAAAACCATGGTGAGCAAGATTCTTGTATCTACTATCCAAGTCTAGCCTCAAAAATAAAAATAGGTTTATAATAAATCTTAATGGCTACAACCCAAACGAAGGAACAAGTCTATGATACACAATTTTATGGGCTTCAACCCAAAGGAAACAACAACTCCCTAAAGTGCTACAACATTTACAAGAAGAGGCTCCAACCTCTATACTAAAAGACTTGACTGATTCTTCTAGTTCAATCACCTTTGCAGCAACATATGACTTCAACACCTCTATTCAAACAACTATGGTATCTTCAAAACACCTCCACAACACAACACTATTGACTTCACCCTCAGTTGTTTCTCCCTTATGACAATACACAACTTGGTATGTGTTATGATTCAGTTGCCAGTGTGATTGATTGACATGTGACAAGACAATTTGATATCTTTCATGACATTCAATTTGACACATCATGATTTAGTTTGATATTTTAGTTTGATATTTTTTTATCATGATTCAGTTTCAGTTTGGCATTACATTTTTTATAGTGACTTGGAATTTGACAGTGACTTTGGTATATGTATAGTTGCTATTCATGGTGACTTTGATTTTGACCTACATGAGCATAACAGTTGGCATCTTGTTTCAAATCTATGGCATCTCTTTGTTTTAGTTATGGTGACAAACTCATATACGCATGATTTGATGGCATATTCATGACACATTGTTTGATGGTAGTGATGTCAAACTTGGTCAAAGTATTGTTGTTGACTTGGCATAGAATAATACGTTGAGAACATTACATATAAAGTCAAGTTTTAATGTTTTAATACCATGTGGCATTATTTGAAATAATAAAGCGACAAACAGTTTTGAAAGTGTGGTCCCTGAATGACGTTCTCTAACACATGGCCGAGGTCACAAATGAAATACATGAAATATTATTCTCTCAAAGCTAGTAGAAGCTTCAAGTATCATTCGGTGACTTGACAAACAGGTTGAAGCAGTCAGTTTATGTGTGTTGTTTGAGCCCTTTTTAGGGCAAACTGGCACAGCTAGTAGAAACTATCAAAAAGCATGAATTTGGTTTTTGTCATTTCATCATTGTTATCTGTATCCACCAAGGGTTTGTTCAACTATCATGAGAAAATACGGAAAATCTATTTTCTGGACTCGAAGGTTGATTATGGAAGATGGCATAACTGATTGGAAAGTCGTTGAATCATGGCCATTGACAAAGGACATCGGAATCATGTTTTTATTAGGTGTTTTCAATCGTTTTCCCTATTTTAAATTTGAAGTCCCATTTGTTGTGGTTACATATCGTTTATTTTTTAATACCCAAAAAAATTTCTTTGTTAAGGGTTTGTTAATATCAATTCTTGATTAAACCCTAATGTGT
Organism: Cunninghamia lanceolata; assembly: GCA_027924645.1. Classification (NCBI taxonomy): domain Eukaryota; kingdom Viridiplantae; phylum Streptophyta; class Pinopsida; order Cupressales; family Cupressaceae; genus Cunninghamia; species Cunninghamia lanceolata. The sequence continues at coordinate 5,624,741 of BSBN01000892.1, forward strand.
TGATTGGTGGGGGTATTTTCTATACCCATTTGAATCTTGTAACCAACAGTCTACGTTATGTTTCAAGGCACCAAATCTACTTCAGTTTTATTAACCTTGATGGCTCGGTGTTAAACTTGGAGGTTACATAAGTATTTGGATAGTTAAATCTTTTGAGGATATTTCAAAATCATGATTTGATAACTGATGGTATTAATAGTGGTAAAAGTTTTTCAGTTATGATTCAATTTTGATTTTTTGTTATCATTTTGCCAAAATTCATTATACTTTGGTGGCACCCATGTAACAAGGTCAAAAAGATTATATTCTTCTATGGTTGGCATTTTAATAATTTGTGATCATTTAATCTTCTCTAAGTGTCACAAATTATATTGAGCACTTAACTAAGATTTTATGATGCACATTCGGTAAACTATTGCAGTAATGATACTTTAATTACTTCTCAATCACACTACAGTTATGGATTTTGTGGTAGTTAGATTTGCTTGGGTTAGTTCGACCCTAAACTGTGGTTTAACGTTTAGTTATTACCTACAACAGTTTTATGAAAATAGTTATCTCTTCAATCTATTTCATTAGAAGAGGAATTCATTATGAAATGTATAAAAAGGATTTGAATAGAAATTGTAATGTGGTTGTGTATACACCTGATGTAATGTTGAGAATGCATTATCATTGATATTAAATCAGAGATTGAGGATTAGTGAAACAGAGTGTCCCTCTATATTTGGTTTTTTTTATTAAAGCATGTATTGAAAGGTCAAGTTAGTGAAACAAGAAATGACCTTTGCCAGTGAGGCTTTGCCAGTGTAGCATTTTGCGTAGCCAGTGAGGTTTTGCTAGTGAGGCATTTTGTAGCTAGTGAGGCCTGTAATCAGTGAGAGTCATTAAATAAGCTAGTGAGGCATTTTTTTAGTGGTTTTTATGCCCCAGAGGGTTTTCCACTCATGACAATCTCTGTGTTATGCTTACTTGTTCTGCTCATGAGTTTTTGTTAATTATTTCATAATTTAACCATTATAGGATGCTCATAGTAAATCAGTACAAATGCATAATATTTGATGCTTATCTCAGTCCAATCAATTAACAATCTACCTCTATTATTTTTCTTGATGAATTGTTCAAAAGATTCCTCATAGTTTACAAGCAGTTGTTCTTTCTTTTCATGCTCTCGAGTTGGTTTAATCATTCATCTTAATTCTTAAATGAATGTTTTGCTTTACCATTCAAGGTTGAGGTTCACAGTTGGTAAAATTTGATTAGGTGTTGCCAAAAAAAAGTTTGTTTTATAAGACACTGATTCACCCCCCCTCTCAGTGTCTTGCATAGTCCAACAAATGGTATAAGAGCGTAGGTTCTCTATTTGAAGTCTAACCAGCTTGGGTAGGCCCTAATAGTGGAGTACCATGGGAAAGGGTAGAAGAATTAAGGCCTCAAATAGAGAAAAGAAAAATGCTTATCAAAAAGTTGAAAAGAAAGCCTTAGTTAAGTCTATAAATGAGTTGTTGCATGAGTTAATCTTGAATGTAAATACAAAATGTCATACAGAGATCAGTCCTATAGTTAAGAATCCTGACAATGTGAATGTTGTTAGAAAAGAACTTGATGATGTTGTAGTTGAAATTGACGACGCAGAAGGAGATTTCTTTTAGGATGAAGATGAATAGGAGTTTGATGAAGATGATTGTGAAGTTGATGTTGAAGGAGAACTTCTATGTGCCCTAGATACAATCAATCAACTTAGTAAAGAAAATAGGAGTTTAAAAGACTAGCTTCAACTAGAAGAAGACTCCAAGAAAAAGGTACTTTTTGACCTTGTAAAAGTCTCTTTAGAACTTGAAGAGGCAAGAAAATTGATTGTAGATTTAAGAGCTCAAGTTGAAGATTCAAATAAGCTAACTATTAGCCTAGAGACTGAAATAGAGGAAGCCAAAAGAATAATAGATGTAGCAAATTCTGATCTTGAAGTAAAAAGAACATAATGTCTAAAGTTAGAGAAAGAAATAGTTTCTTTGAGAAAGCATTTGGAAGAAGCATCTTCGAGGCTACAAAAGAATATTTAGTTTCAAACGAGTACTGACTATCTAAATGACATGTTGAGCAAGCAAAAGTTTTGCAGGGATACTACTAGCCTGGGTTATGAGAAAGGAGAATGTTCAAAGACAAGAAATGCTCCTAGGAAGAAGGTTGATCTGACATTTCATTCTGTTGCTCCTAAAAGTGAGGACAAGAAGGAAGAAAAAGATAAAGTTGTTGACAGAAGAAATATAAACATGCATTCTAGATCTTCATCTATCAGGCAATATCATTCGGTCAGGGTTAACTATTCTCAATTTCATGGTTATTGCTATGCATGTAATGCTTATGGTCATAGGGCCAGAGATTGTAAAAGAAATAGTTTTAGGTGGCATGAAAATAAAACTTCTTATAGCTAGTCAAAATAAAACTACAATAATGTTTGTTATAACTACAATAAAGTTGGCCATTTTGCAAGAAATTGTTGAGTGAATGTAAAGTATGATTTTCTCAAATCACCTAGAAGAAGTTATTATTTTCAAGACTACAATATCGTGTGCAATAGATGCAATATGTTTGGACACAAAGCACAATGGTGAGAGGAAGGCTAAAACCAACTAGTAGCTACATGTTTAAGCAAAAACAAGTGAATGCCTTGAGTAAGGAAAACAAATGTCCTATACTAGTTTGGAGAAGAAAACATAATCAAAAAGAGAAAGAATCTAAACTTGCGCATGCTGCACAAGTTTCATCCATAACTGTATAAAGAGAGACATGAAGTAAGGGGGAGTTGGCTTCATCCTAAATTTATCAAACCCTTGAAAAAGGATGTTAGTTTTGGACAGCCAATTGTACTGAGAATCCTCCTTGTTCTTTGAGTATGGTTTTTCTAAAACATGTGACAAGGTGCCAAATAAGTATAATGTTTAGATTCAGTGGTTTGCATTGTGCCCATTATAGTACAGTAGATCAATTTGGTCCATGTCAATGGAAGTGCAAGGAGTCGCTAGTGGATTTGGTATAATAATGTCTGTGATCCAAAATGTGTGAAATTTGTTTTGTAAGTGACAGTGTTTATGACAGAGGTGTCTTGGAAGAGGTATATAAAATGAAGTGATTTGTTGATATTCATCATAGAATTCAATGGATACCATTAAGTAGTGAATGCCATGAGATGTAAAATTTCTTCATGTGTTGTTGTATGGAGTTAGCATGATTGATCATGATGGAGTAGCATGTTTGAGTAGCATATTTGGAGACTTTTTAGTGATTTAGAGTCTTTGATATGATTTTCTTTAATAGAGCATACTGATATGCTTTGACAGTGAAAAGATGAAATATTTGTGATAGTACTATCATGTCCTTTGGTGGTTTCATGGAAGGTCTCATGTGTATGTCAGTATAGTAAAAGGTTATATGATAAATGTGTTTGCATATATCAGTGTTTCATTAATCATGATAGTGCTCACTAGGGACAGTGTATCTATTCTTTTTTCCTTGATTATTTCAATGGTGTTCTCAGCTACATTTTTGGTGTTTGATCATTGCTATGGTGATTGGTAGCATGGTGATTTCCTTTGCTTTGGTAATGCTTTGGAAACATGAAGACAGTTTCCCTCAATGATGTGTTCTTGGACAACATAATGATTGCAGTGGTAGTTGTTTTTGACAGTACTGATCCATACTCTATACTCTCCTCTGTGTTGGCTCTAGGTGATAGTAATAAAGCTCATTTCAGTCTTAAAGTACTTTCATGTCTCCCTAACAGTGTTGATAATAGTAGTTGGTGACAGCGATGCTCCTCTGATAGTGGACGGTAGTCTACTCTTCAAACTATAACAATGCAATAACATTGCCTTGCCTAATGCTTAATTATTTATTAGCAGTTGTTCGTGTAGGTATATTGACAGTCTTGGTATGGTACAACATATTTGATATCACAACATATTGGTTATAGTGGTGTTTGCTTGTGACAATACATAATGGAAGTGTAGTAGTTTTCTTCATTGTAATCCCTGAAATACTTGGGAATAGTGGGTACTATGTGTAAGCTATGATAATGGGGCTACAAAGATGCCTTTTTGTCATTCTAATGCATCAACAATATGTAGTTGTCTTTGAAGGTGTTATGAGGTGAACTTGGTTATCACAGAGGACCCAACTAAAGGCAAAAGAGTCACAAGTGGATAGTGAAGATGTCGACTTAAATACACTTTGCTTGGTTTCAAATGCACTTTCCTAGATTCTTTTGAAAGTAGTGACTGTTTTCTCTATAGATCTTGATAGCCAAAATGGTTTTACTAACCTCGTACTTACATGAACAGAGAGCTGACAAAGTAATCTTCACTTTAGAATTGGAACAGTTTTGTCAATGGAGCTCTATTGTAGGGGGGGTGTTTTACATACTTTACAGCCCCTGTTGAGTTATTTATGATTTTGCTTCAGTAATTTTGATGTTTTGGACAGCTGTGATAGTCTCCTTAGTTTTTGTCCATCTTTGCTACATGCTCTTTATGCTTATTATGCTACTGACATTTTATTATGGTGCTAACATCTCAATTCTATTTCAAATATTCTGGATGGATCTTCTTCATGAGACACTCATGATATGTTTGGTATGATTTATATTTCAAGGTTATATTACTTATCTTCTAGAGGCATTGACACACCTTTTCTTTCTCTTTGCCTTGATGTCAAAAAGGGGGAGAGAAAGTTGTGTTTTGCCATCATGGACAAAGAGGGAGTTTGTTGATATCACCCTGAGTTGTTTGTCCCTGATGACAATATACAACTTGGTATGTGTTATGATTCAGTTGCTAGTGTGATTGATTGACATGTGACAGGACAGTTTGATATCTTTCATGAGATTCAGTTTGACACATCATGATTCAGCTTGATATTTCAATTTGATATTTTTTTATCATGATTCAGTTTCAGTTTGGCATTACATTTTTATAGTGACTTGGCATTTGACAGTGACTTTGGTATATGTATAGTTTCTATTCATGGTGACTTTGATTTTGACCTACATGAGCATAACAGTTGGCATCTTATTTTAGTTCTATGGCATCACCTTGTTTCAATTAGGGTGACAAACTCATATACACATGATTTGTTGGCATATTCATAACACATTGTTTGATGGCAGTGATGTCAAACTTGGTCAAAGTATTACTGTTGACTAGGAATAGCATAATACATTGAGAACATTGCATATAAAGTCAAGTTTTAATGTTTTAATACCATGTGGCATTATTTGAAATAATAAAGTGACAAACACTTTTGAAAGTGTGGTTCCCGAATGGCATTCTCTAACACATGGCCGACGTCACAAATGAAATACATTAAATATTATTCTCTCAAAGATAGTAGAATCTTCAGGTATCATTCTGTGACTTGACAAACAGGTTGAAGCGATCAGTTTATGTGTGTTGTTTGAGCCCTCTTTAGGGCAAACCAGCACAACCGGTAGAAACTATCAAAAAGCATGAATTTGGTTTTTTTCATTTCATCGTTGTTATCTGTATCCACAAAGGGTTTGTTCAGCTATCATGAGAAAATATAGAAAATCTATTTTTTGGGCTCGAAGGTTGACAATGGGAGATGGCATAACTGATTGGAAAGTGGTTGAATCAAGGCCATTGACAAAGGACATTAGAATCATGTTTTTATCAGGTGTTTTCAATTCTTTTCCCTATTTTAAATTTGAAGTCCCATTTGTTGTGGTTACATGTCATTTATTTTTTAATACCCACAAAAAATTCTTTGTTAAGGGTTTGTTAATCTGAAATCTTGATTAAACCCTAATGTGTTGATTGGTGGGGGTTTTTGCTATACCCGTTTGAATCTTGTAACCAACAGTCTTTGTTATGTTTCAAGGCACCAAATCTACTTTAGTTTTATTAACCTTGATGGCTCGGTGTTAAACTTGGTAGTTACATAAGTATTTGAATAGTTAAATCTTTTGAAGATATTTGAAAATCATGATTTGATAACTGATGGTATTAACAGTGGTAAATTTTTTCAGTTATGATTTAGTTTTGATTTTGAAGTTATCATTTTTCCAGAATTTATTATACTTTGGTGGTACCCATGTAACAAGGTCAAAAAGATTATATTCTTCTGTGGTTGGCATTTTAATAATTTGTAATCATTTAATCTTTGCTAAGTGTCACAAATTATATTGAGCACTTAACTAAGATTTTATGATGCACATTCGGTAACCTGTTGCATTAATGATACTTTAATTACTTCTCAATCACATAGAAGTTATGGATTTTGTGGCAGTTGTATTTGCTTGGGTTAGTTTGACCCTAAACTGTGGTTTAATGTTCAGTTATTAGCTATAATAGTTTTATGAAAATAGTTATCTCTTCAAACTGTTGCATGAGAAGAGGAAGTCATTATGAAATGTATAAAAAGGCTTTGAACAGGAATTGTAATGTGGTTGTGTATAGACCTAATGTAATGTTGAGAATGCATTATCATTGATATTAAATTAGAGATTGAGGATCAATGAAATAGAGTGTCCCTCTGTATTTCCTTTTTTTTATTGAAGCATGTATTGAAAGGTCAAGTTAGTGAGACAAGAAATGACCTTTGCCAGTGAGGCAACTATAGCCAGTGAGGCATTTTGTAGCTAGTAAGGCCTGTAATTAGTGAGATTCATTAAATAAGCTAGTGAGACATTTTTCGAGTGGTTTTTATACCCTAGAGGGTTTTCCACTCAGGACAATCTCTCTGTTATGGTTGCTTGTTCTGCTCATGAGTTTTTGTTCATTATTTCATAATTTAACCGTTATGTGATGCTCATAGTAAATCAGTACAAATGCATAATACTTTGATTCTTATCTCAGTCCAATCAAGTAACAATCTACCTCTATTGTTTGTCTTGATGAATTATTCAAATGAATCCTCATAGTTCACAAATAGTTGTTATGTCTTTTCATGCTCACAAATTGGTTTGATCATTCATCTTGATTCTTAAATGAATGTCTTTCTTTACCATTCAAGGTTGAGGTTCACAATTGGTAAAAGTTGATTAGGTGTTGCAAAAAATAAGTCTATTTTATAAGACACTTATTCACCCCCTCCCCTCTTAGTGTCTTGCATACTCCAACAAACATAATGCTACCTCTATTATGATTCACACATTATAGTCAGATTTCTTTCTCAACTTTTGGATCATTTATCTTCTTTGTACACACACACATATACACACTCTCACACTCACACACTCGTACATGCCCACATACTTATACTCACTTGATTTCCCATTTTGAAACAATCTTCCATCCTTCATATATATCCTTCAGAAGTCTTCAAAACATCATCTTTGTCAGCCTAAATGAGACATGTAACTTTAAATGTGCAATGGCCTTGCTTGTCAGCTTCTGAAAATGACTCTAATAATGTAGGAAATGAATCCCATTATGCAATTTAGACCAAGAGGTCTACTAGACCCAATATATCTTTGCATACATTTCCATGTTGGTGCACACTTCCAAACACATGGCGTAAAGTCTTAAACATATCAAGTTAGCTCAGCAAACACTTATCCTTTTAGAATTAACTCCAGATCTAAAGCGATACTGGAGACAAAATAACACCAAATAATTCACAAAATAAGAATTATGACTTGAAAAACATTCTCATACATTCGTTTCTCTAGTTGATGCTTCTTCTTGTTGGTGCAAGCAAGCAGATATTGATGTCAGTATCCCTTAAACAATCTGGTAACCTTGTCTTGATATAGAACATTTAGAAACATATTTGTGGTACACCAAAACAAATTAAACCTGAACTGAGCATACATATAGACCATCTAAACTTATCTTTCAAACAACAAAGATAAAAATTAAAAAGTGGTGAAATGTGGTATCTTTTTCTTTCTCCCTCTCATAACCCTAAACAACAACATGATTTGTTCTTACTCAGCTGACTTTGGAAAAATCTATGGTACTTTGTATCCTTTGAAACTTGACTATATCATACCTCTTATTTGTGTCTAACTATCCTCCAAACTGTAAGATCATATCTTCAAGTGTAGAGAAATTTGGATCCTTATGTTGTGCCTTTGAAATTGTAACACGGTATCACCCTTGTCTTCACTCTGGTAGTTATATAAAGATTTGTGGTAACTTTTACACTTTGAAATTAGGATTACACATACTTCATTATTCTCTTTGTCTAACCTCCAAACCACAAGACCATAGCTTCATCTGTAGTAGAATGCAGTATAATCTTCTAGGCTCCTTTAGTAAAAATCCTTGTGCCTTTGACAATAAAAAATTTATAGACTTTATTTCATATCTCATATCATGTTTTTCAAAAAGAGGAAATGAATCCAATACTCACAACACCATAGACAACATTCATTCAACAAAAACAAGAAACCATAATTTCTTAATTTCAGCATATCTTTCAACCTAACAACTTTCACATATCCATGAACTTCAAAAGATAAGGTACAATTATGTACTGATGATACTGATCCAACAACATGCTCATGACTTTCATCACCATATCCTACACCTCACAGCTTCTCTGATCATCACACCATTGAAATCATATGCAACAATGTGCCTTCCATATCACAACACCTCTAGTCACTCATCTGACATCATTGATTAACACTCTTTTGACATCAATGACAACATATGCAACAATATCCCCCTTTGTCATTGATGGAAACACTAACCTGATATACAACTTTTTCTCTTAGCTACTTTCTCCCCCTAAGAGATATCCATTACCAATCTAGGTATAATCAATATATCTTAAACTACTCCCCCTAGATAGATGCATCATCTATGCATCTAGTTAGAAGATGGAGGGGCAACAACCCCTAACTTCTATCTAAGATATTCAAATGTGTCCATAGAAATTGCTTTTGTAAAGATGTCTACAACCTGATACTTTATACGTACATATTCCAATTGTACTTCTTGATTTGAAACCTTTTCTCTTAAAAAGTGATACTTGATGGATATGTTCTTGTTTCTAGAATTCATCACTAGATTCTTTGAAATATTTATGGCATTTGTATTGTCACATAGGATAGGAATGGGCTCATCATACAATACCTTGATATCCTTCAATGTTTGTTCATCCACAATACTTGAGTGCAACACAATGTTGCAACTATATACTCTACTTTTGTTGTTGATAAGGAAACTGAATCCTATTTTTTAGTAAACCATGAGACCAATCTATCTCCCAAAAAGAAAGCTCCACCACTGGTACTTCACCTATCATCAACATTTCAAGCCCAATCTACATTAGTATATGCAATTGGGGAAAAATCATTACCTTTTTATACCATAGTCCAAAATCTAGAGTACTCTTCAAATATTTGAAAATTCTTTTGACTACCTTCACATGTGTTTCTTTTGGATCAACTTCAAACCTTGAAACCATTTAAAATAACTTGCATAATATTAGTCCTTCATGTTGTTAAGTACACTAGGCCCCCAATCATAGAGCTATACAAAATCTGATAAACCTGAGGTGACTCATCATCTTTACTCAAATGACAACCTATTACCATAGGAGTACTCACTGGTTTGCAATCTTCCATACCAAATTTTTTAAACATCTCCTTGACATATTTTTCTTGAGACATAAATATACCTTCATCTAATTGAGTAATTTGGAGTCCAAGAAAGAATGATAGCTCACCTATCATATAGACATTTCAAATTCCTTCTACATCTCTTCTACAAACTTCTTACACATTTCATCACTGCCACCAAATATTATATCATCAACATATACTACTATTAATATTTTCTCATTCTCAATTTTGATATATAGATTGCTATCTTCGGTACCTTTCTTGAATCCTTTCTAGAATAAGTACTTGTCTAACCTTGCATACCAAGTCCTAGGGGCTTGTTTGAGACCATATAAAGCCTTCTTAAGTCTGCATACCATGTTCTAATATTCTAATAGCTAAAATCCTTAAGAATTCTCTATATAAACTTATTCTTCTAAGTCACCATTCAAAAAATTATATTTGACATCCATTTGATATACCTTGAAGTCCTTGTGAACTGTAAATGCAAGAAACATCATGATTGCTTCCATTCTTTCCATAGGAGCAAATGTCCCCTCAAATTCAATTCCTTCCACTTGTGAATAACCTTTTCAGACCAACCTTTCTTTGTTTCTAGCCACTTCTCCATCTTCATTCAATTTATTTCTGAACACCCATTTTGTCCCTATCATAATTTTGTCTGTGGATCTTGGCACCATTTCCCAAGTCTGATTTTTCTCTATTTGATTTATTTTTTCTTCCATTACTTGGATCCATCCTTCATCCCTCCTAGCATCCAAAAAAGTTGTAGGTTCAATTGTAGACAACAAAGAGAAGTTTACCTATTCATTTGCCCTTGTAAATCTTCTTCTAGTATGTACACCTTCATTCTTTTCTCCAATTATCTAATCTTCTGAGTGGTTCTTCTAAACATACTTGGTAGGAGTCTTTGTGACCTTCTCTTGTATTTCTTCCTTTTTTCAACTTCTTCTTCTTTTGTACAAGAAGATTCATCTAAACAATAGTCTTCTTGCCCATGTGTGACTGAATGTGACTCTTCATCAACTCTAACATTTGCACTCTCAACTATCCTCCTCAGTCTTTTATTGTAGCATCTGTAGGCTTTATTTCTAGTTAAGTATCCAATAAGAATTCCTTCATCAAATCTTGAGTCAAACTTTCCCAAACCTTCTTCATATCATCTAATATAGCATTTGATTCCAACAATTCTTGAATACTTTATAGAAGTAGGTTTTCCTTTACATAGCTTATATGGTGTCTTAGTCTTGAAAATGTATGCAATGTCTGAAGTGTTTATCTTGGAGGGCTTCGAATTCAAGTTTAAGTTCAAAATTTTCATCTATTAGTTGTTTGTGATAAATATCCATCAATTTTAAGTCTCCAAATTCTTCAATGTTGGCATGGATATAAAGCCTAACATCTTCTACATGCAATACTCCATGCAGAATGCTAGAAAATGGGACCAAAGGATCAACTTCCAGAGATTTATAAGGGTGTTTCTTGAATTTAGGTCATGGCCTATCAGAGATCTTAACAACCATTGGAGTAGCCATTTTGCAAGAGATTCAGAGAGATTTTTAGAATGGAAGTACCTTTTCACACTTTAGGGTTTAAAATAGGAGACAGTACAAATCGTTGGCTAAATTCATTTTTCAGTTGATCTTGTAGAATCTTTGTTACAGAGCTCTTCTTTTCTTCTTCGCGAGTGCAAGTGTGCAAATAATGAGTGAAAGAACCCTTTTATCCTTGTGCAAACCATAATTTCCTTTTGTAATAAATGAACAACTTAAGTTATCCAGGTACCCTATTCTGAGAGAGATCTTCTCAAATCACTGGACTAAACTTAGAATCATTATCAGTGAGAATTGACAATGTATCTTCTTTTCTTCAATCAAGCCATGGGTTTGCAGATCAAAGCATTTCAATTTTGAATCATACCGGATCATTCTATGGAATTCTACTTTGCCGGATAGCTATTGGAACTAGATTAACTTGAGCAGTTATAAGTCTTACAAAACTCCATGCGGATCTTTCACATTTTTACTGAAGATTATTTGGAGGTTTTTCTGAGAACCCTTTAATCCGCAGCATCAGATGTTTACTCAATGTGCCGAATTTAGGCACTAGCTGATTGGCTGGGGGAAATTGTTTTTTTGTGACTCCCCCTGAGCCATACCTCACCTTTTTTGTTTCCCGAAGGAATATCAACACCAGATTTCAGTGCAGATCCATCCCCAATATTTTTTGCACTCTTCCTTACCCAAATATTGCTCATCTCCTTTTAAACCTCATCCATACTTACTTTACCTTTGCCCTTATCTTGTGTTTGATTATGTTGCACCGAACTATTTCCATCCTGATTTTTGCTTCTATAGAATTTGGCAATATGACCAAATCTATTGTAATTGTAACAGACAACATTTCTTTGCTTATTTGTTTGATATCCTCTTGATCTACATTGATTAGCCATATGTCCCATTCTATTGCATGCCAAGTATCTACCATTGAATGAATTTGCTTATTTGCATATTTCTGCATTCATGAGATTTGTGACCATACCTTTTGCAATTGAAACATTGTCTGAAGAAGGATAGATTAGTCTGATTCATTCTCCTCCTACATTGAGTTTCTTTATGACCAAATTTGTAGCAATTGAAGTAGTATCCATTGAAGGATGGATATCTTTGAGCATTTGGTTGTCTTACCGGACATCTTCTAGGCCTGTTTCTTTGATTTCTTGATCAAAATTTCTTCTAACCGAATCCAGAGCTTTCACCTTTCTCATATCCCAAGCCATTCTTATTATCTACCCTCTTTTGGATTGCAAGAAGAACTTCAAGTAGGGTTGAGCTTATCTTGAATTTTTCTTTGTATTCATTTGCAGTTTGAAGATCTTGTTTAAGAGTGTCTATTTGATTCTAAAGTTGTTCTTCATTATCTCTAGCTTCTTCAAGATTAGATTCAAGATGCCTAATTATTCTATCCATTTTGTGGTAGTCCTCTATTTTCTCCTTGAGGGATTGTTTTAGATTATCTTCAATTCTCCTTTTTTTTCCAATTTCTTGGGTGAATCTCATAACCCCTGATTCCATTTCATGCCTTACCATAATGACTTCTTTTGATAGCTTCTCACATAGCTTATTTTTCTCATCTAGATCTTCATTAGTATCATTGACTTCACTATGATTGGCTAATTTTTTAAGTAGTTCCTTTCTCTTTTTCATAGAGATACTAAGTTTTTATTTTAGCTGATTTATGAAATCATCAACTTGTTTGAGTCTTTCTCTCAAATTATTGATTTCAGAGTGGGATTGTTCAAGATCATTTAGGGTAGACTGAAGTTGTTCCTTCATACCATATACATCCATTGAGATTCCTAGATCTTCCTCAAGTTGTTAGGCTTTGTTTAGAGGAACTTGGCTCTGATACCAATTGTTGAAAACAAGGCAGATTACTAAGAGGGCAGTGAATCAGTTGTCTCAAAATTTCCTTAACATTCTTTTCTTTTTGTATCTTAATAATCAATGTTGCATCAAAACATGAAATCATATGTAATCATAAGAATAGAAATAAAATCAACACACATAACACAAGGATTTTTACGTGGAAACCTTGTTAAGGGAAAAAACCACGGGATGACTAACCCAAGATTGTATTCTCTGTTAAAAGAATAAAGGAGTACAAAATGGCACTTGCCAATTAGGGCTCACTGCCTGAGTACACTGCTCACAAGAGGCACATTACCTACAAGAGAGTCACTATCTACAGAACTTACAGAAGATAATCAAGTGTTTGAACTGATCAGAAGCATCTACAAATGTAAGAGTTCAGTTCCCGTTAGGTACATTACACTGATCTGATGCACTTCACTCTTCCTCTATTTAATGTTGTTGCTCTATCACATACCAAACTTGAATTGCTTCTCTCACACTTATCCCTACTTTTCTTTGCACTTTATTTCATTTCTTATTCACCACACACAATTACATGCTAAAATCTATTTGGTATATATATCCGCATCAAGGATTTTTATCAACTTTCTAGTTGGCATCAAGAACACTGCAAGTAATTAATCTGTTGGTTGAATCCATGCTTGATTTGTGATGTGTATCAAAAACACATGCATAGAAGTCATTAATCATGTCGGCCAACAATATATAATCCCACAAGTTGCTTGATCAACACCTTTTACTCATCTGAATTGAAGTCTGATACTCTGTCGATCAGTTCTTCCTATGTCTGCTCTACCTGACTGGAACCCAACACTCAGATGCTCATATTTTTTCCTTGATTTATCACCAAAGGCTAAACGATGGGGAGCCTTAGTCGGCAAGACTTGCACCATTGGCCACTTTGCAACCTGTCACACCAACCATTATAGCCACGTCGATATGCATCTGAGGGTGTGACTTCCATTCAATGCCTTAAACTTCTCTTCAGCCAGACTATCCTCATCCCTCTGAGCAAGGAATGCTTTTCTGATGGCCTCTATCTCACCGATAACAACTCCAACTGCACTGATCCAAACCCTAGCACATGGAGATGCTAGGTGATCTACTGTGCACACTCCAATTTGGTCCTTTACGCCACTGAATAGGAAAACAAAATAGGAAACAAAAATAGATATATGTACAATGAAGCCATTCCACTGATTTCGATAGAAATCTTATTAGTGGAATGCTTCATATCGACATTTTGCAACAATGGAAGTACAGAAAGGAAAAGGAATCTACAGCTATGCAATTTGTAATTACAAAGAATGGAAAGCAAATTGATGACACAGAATAGTTTGATTTCTCCTTAACATAATGCACGATTACATACAATCTCCTTCTTGCTTCGATCTGGTTACCATTATATTTGATTTTTCTCATTTCCTTGGTTTTATAAACTTGCTAGAGGAACACCAACCCATTCCAAGTAGCTAGGAAACTGATTCCAAGTAGGTGGGAGAAAACTAACTAATTCCAAGTGGTTGCGAGACCAACCATCTAACCACTAACAATTTGACAAATGCAAACTAAGTACTTGGGACTTACAAAGTTTGTTCTAGGTCTAGATACAAATAGAAATGACATGCATTAGTCAATTAGACCTTATTACAATGCAAACATGATTTTAAATGCCTCATGGAGGCCACCTTGTGTTAGGTGCTTTTGCACCATACACCCCACCTAGAAAAGAACTCATGTCCCATGAGTTGATTCTTTGACTTGCTCCACCTTTATCCTTTGCTACCTCATGCCTTCCCAATGACCTCTGGACTGCAACTTGCTTCCATGGAATCAAAAACTCGTGCCTAGCATTGTAGGCTCTACTCACATCTTGCCATGAGTGAGTGTTTGCAACCAAACTTGGATGTTGTACACCTTGATGACTTACTATCATAACTGCCTGAACATCTTCATTCAAAATCTTGGTTGATGCTACTTGTACTACTGCTATGGTAGAATATGATTGTCTTTCAACTCTTGTTGGCTCTAGAGGACAAACAATGGTCCCTACTATGATAGCATCCTCTTCTTTCCAATCAACCTGTGACTGTGTACAGACCTACTCTTTGACCTTCGTCTGAGCTATTTCAGACATTACCACCTAATCTCCATCATTCAAAACTAAAATCACCTTCAAACCGTGATCTTTGGTAACCCCACTGCTTGAGGTATGCTCAACTTTCCTTGTCTCTTCTTCATGCATCTTCACAAACTCTTTCTTACCCACCAACATGATCCTGGCTGCCTTCTTTGCTTCAACATTCTCCTGCAATGGTGTCATCACAAAAGTCTTTCTATCCTTCTTGATGGTGTATGTGTTAACATATCCATCATATAATACTTGCCTATCAAATTGCCATGGCCTACCTAAAAGTAGGTGACAATACTCCATGGGCAAAATGTCACATAAAATTCTCCCCTTATATTCTTCAATTTCAAAATCAACATATGCTTGCTCATCTACCAAAAGTGATTGACTATCACTTACCCAAGATGCTCTGTAAGGAGTTTGATGAGGAATCCTTTCTACGTTCAATTTATCCACCATTTCCCTAGACACCATATTATCTGTTGAACTAGAATCTATGACTACCTTGCATATTTTACCTTTATTTTTGCAATTGATCCTGAAAAGAGCTCTCCTCTATAATGGTTCAGTCTTCACTAGTTCTTTGAGAAACGTCCTCTTGATCATCAGATTTTCTCCCACTTCTAATGTCAAATTCACTTCAGGAGATGTGACACTCCTTACAGCCTCTTGAGTCAATGTGGTTCTTCTCTCATTGCCATGAGAAGTTGAGGTCTTCTCTGGACACTTATAAGCTGGGTGCCCTATCTGATTATAGTTATAACATTTCATATTGGAGAACTTGGATTCTCTACCTAATCCATTTGTCCCACCTCTTTCATTTGGCCTTCTTCCATGGTAGCTTCCTTTGCTACTTGAGTCTCCAAATTGCTCTTCTTGGCTAGACTCACCACTAGGCCTCTAGCTAGGACTTCTTCCTCCAAAACTACCTCTAAAATTTTTGTCACCTCTTCCTCTACTCTACTACCCACCTTTCCTCTACAGCTTCTCTTCAGCTCTTAATGCTACTTGAAAGCATTTTTCCATAGTTTTAGGTGTAAATAAACTTATCTCATCTTGAATATTGCCCCTCAGATCATTTAGATACCTTGCTACCTTGGCTTTTTCATCCTCCATGTACCCACAATGAAGAGTGTATTTGTGAAACTCCTTGGTGTAAGTAGCCACATCCATATCCTTTTGCTTAAGGTTATGCATCTTCCTGTAAATCTGCACCTTGTAGTCAAATGGAAGGAACTGGGACTTGATCTTCTCCAACATTCTTCTCCATGAAGATATTATACACTTCCCATTCTTTACCCTTTCTCCTTGGGTGTAATTCCACCATGTAAGTGCAACACCTTTGAGTTTAGTTTTTGAAAACTTAACTCTCTTACATTTAGGAACTTCCTTGTATTTGAAGTAGTTGTTTAGAGCCTCAATCCACTCCATAACTTCCTAAGCATTCATCTTTCCACTGAACATGGGAATATCTATTTGAGCCTCCGAAGAATCCTTACCAATAGCCTTAATGGCTTCTAGGAATTGCTTTTGTTCAGTTGGTATCTCTGCCTTTTCTTGTTCCTCTTCTTCTTCCTCTTTCTCTTCTTCTTCATTTGAACCTTCCTCTATCCTTTTTCCTATCTTTATTGCCTTCAATTCAGCCTGGAGTGCTTCCTTGACTCCAGTCTTGATCATCTCCTCCATCTCCTTGAGTTTCTTGACCACTTCAGTGGTCATCCCCTTTGGAGGCATATCACTAGCCTCTCCTTCGCTTTCTCTATCTGACATAAACATTCACAGACAACACCAACACTTCTGCAAATCCTCAATTTGACTACAACACAATGCTCAATCAGCTGTCCATCCTACACACTCCTTCACAGACCCATTCCTCTCATCCAACACCAGATCCTAGAGATGCACTACCACTCTCTCTCGCAGTGGCCTCACTCTACACCCTCTTCCAACCAAACCTCTATTGGTCAATGGTCACGACAGACCTCATCATCATTTGCCCACACACTACAGGAATCCTATCCCTTCTCACAACTAGATGGTACGAGTAACTTGTCATCAACCTTCTCAATGACATAAATCAAATACACAACACATCCGCCTAGAGCTTTCATTGGCTCTGATACTGATATGATGGGGAGCCTTAGTCAGCAAGACTTGCACTGTCGGCCACCTTGCAACCTATCACACCAGCTGTTATAGTCACACTGATATGCATCTCAGGCCGTGACTTCCGTTCAATACCTTGAACCTCTCTTTGGCCAAACTATCCTCATCACTCTAAGCAAGGAATGCTTTTCCGATGGCCTCTGTCTCACTGATAATAGCTCCAACTCCTCTTATTCAAACCCTAGCACATCGAGATGCTAGGCAATCTACTATGCACACTCTAATTTGGTCCTCTACGCTGCCGAACAGGAAAACAAAATAGGAAACAAAAACAGATATCTATACAATGAAGCCATTCTACTGATTTCGACAAAAATCTTATCATTGGAATGCTTCATATCGACATTTTGCAACAACAGAAGTACAAAAAGGAAAAGGAATCTATAGCTATGCAATTTGTAATTATAGAGAATGGAAAGCAAATTGACGACATAGAATAGTTCAATTTCTCCTTAACACAATGCATGATTACATACAATCTCCTTCTTGCTTCGATCTGGTTACCATTATATTTGATTTTGCTCATTTCCCTGGTTTTATAAACTTGCCAAAGGAACACTAACCCATTCTAAGCGGCTGGGAGACTGATTCCAAGTGGTTGGGAGAAAACTAACTAATTCCAAGTAGCTGGGAGACCAACCATCTAACCATTAACAATTTGACAAATGCAAACTAAGTACTTGGGACTTACAAAGTTTGTTCTAGGTCTAGATACAAACAGAAATGACATGCATTGGTCAATTAGACCTTATTACAACTCAAACATGATTTCCTAAACAAAACATGATTTTAAATGCCTCATGGAGGCTACCTTGTGTTAGGTGCTCCTTCACCACTAAATCTATGGAATACAGTACTCATGATACAGCTCTTGACTTGTCCAAGTCCACAACATATCTTGAGTTACACCATCTGAGAGATCTAGACCTGATTATTGAACCTTGTTACATACTTTGTTCTTGTTCACCGGACTAAAACAATCTTCAATCTGACTTTCGGTCTAGGCATACTATGTACTGTGGATCTGTTGGATAGACTTTTTTGCCATAAATGACAACATTAATGAAGCCACACAGTGTCTCTTGGCAACAATCTCCCCCTTTGGCATTGATGCCAACACTTAGTGAAAAATGGCTAAGCGTCATAGTAACTCACCCTTGGCTTATGCTCTGTCTTTTGCACTATTTTACTGAAGCTCCCCCTTAGTTGTATTCCACATTTTTCACTACTCCTTATTCCCCCTTTTACATCAATGGCAAAGGGCAGAATCTGCATACCAAAATTTTGCAAAAAATTGTCCTATACATGGCCGCAAAAGTATATATATGTTATACTTACATATACATAAGTATATCCACAAAAGTAACCTTCAACTGTACAAACTCTGTGGTCCAGCTCTGCTTCATCCTATCCAAAATGGAGATGTGATTGCTAAACAAAAATGCATATGCTTGTGCCCTTCTTAAATCTGCCGGATCACTGGTCCAAGCTGTGGTATGAGCATCTATTAAGGCCTCATGCATTGCCTCTAGATTAGGGATAATTATCCCTCTAAGTTCACCCATTTTGTTCATTATGTTCTTCTTTTCTTTGTCCATCCTCTTTATTTCATTTATGATAACAATAGCCTAGCATTCTTGACTCATTAGAGAGGTAGTAAGGGGATCAAAATTCTGAGATAAACTTGATAGTTTTCCTTCTTGTTCTTTCACTTTCTTCTCAATGTCCTCTCTCACTTTGGGCCAAGATAAACAGAATTTGTATATGTCCCCAACATCTTTAAGAGCATTTTCAAGGATCTTTATTTTAATGTCTAGGGTCCTCCTATTATTAGCAATTAGTCCTTGCACTTCAATGAATCTTTTTCCTAGAAACTCCTTCCAGACCTTTGCTTCTGCTAATTTCTCTAGAGATTCAAAATGAGTGTTAATAGAATTTACCAAAGTTTTCATGTTACCAGATGGTGAGGCTGAAGGATCCTTTTGGTAGGATCGCATGATCTTCTCCAGCATCCCAGATGCAATCTGTAATAGTTCACAATCCTCCATGTGAGATTTTAAGAGTTTTTCTTTTGCTTTGGCCTGAACAAAAGATGTTATTTTTATTGTTTGAACTGGTGAAATAGAGTCAAAATTTAGTGGTCCTTGAAATAGCTCAAGTTCATCCAGTTCCATCATTTCTCTGTTTAAGAAGTTCTTCACTGTCTCTGCAGTGTCTCTTGCTAGAGATTGAGACTTCTTTGAAATATCAACAGAGTCATCATTAGTCTTCTCTGCTTGTCCTTCTTTTCCCTTAACCTCTTTTTCTTGAATCTTCTTCTCCTCTCTCCTACCTTCTCCTTCAGCTTCTAAGTCTAGAATGTCTATAGTGGGATTCAAAGGAGAGATGTCACCTGTGCTTATTGCTTCATGAAGTTCCTCTTTCAGAATAGAGGAATTCAAGTCCTTAGACTTCTCTTCATCTATTTCCTTTGATCCTTCTACATCCTTGTCAGAAGATTCTTCATTGGTTATATTGAATCCTTCAACATCCATGGTAGAAGGTTCTTCATCTATTTCCTCTACAATAGGAAGATTAAATCTCTTCAAAGCATTCCAGAGGATATCTTTTGTTTCATTTGCTACTTGGTCAATTTCTCCAAGCACAAGTTTATTTATTCTTGCCTTACTCTGGAAATCATCCTTACAGTCCTTGAAAATCATGTCCATTTGTTTTGAAGTGATGGAAGGATAAAGTTGATTTACTATTTGCTCCTAAATCTCTAAGTATTTTTCCTTTGCATTCTCTTTTCTTAGCTCAAGTACCTTTTCTAGACTCTTAGGAGTTAATGATATAATTTCAATGAAAGCTTTATTGTAGATGTTCAAGTACCTGACAGTAGCTTCTTCCAAACTTCTCTTGTTAACATCACTATATTCATCATAGAACTCTGTTACTAGCTATAGGTTCCCATCCATAGTAACTTCCTTGATGATGTCATCAATGGAAAGAGTTCGCTTTTCAACAAATTCCTCTGCCTTTTCTTCCTCATTTTTACTAGCAGAGAATTCCTTGGATGTTTTCTTCTTCTTCATTTTCTTGATTCAATCATCAGATTTTGTTTCTTCATCATCTTTAAGGCTTGTATATGACCTTGTGGCTTTTGTCTTCATCCTCTTTTCCCTTTTTCTAGATGCCTTGACTTCTGATTGGGTAGCCTTTGAGATTTTAGGAGCAGCAGGTGTAAATCTCTTGGAAGATCTAGTTCAGGAGAAGGCTTGTACTAGAACATCTCCTTTCTTTGCTTCTTGTTTCTCTTTCTCAGCCTTCTCCATTTTCTCTCTATTTGCATCTACTACCTCTTTTGATAAGCCAAATCTTCTAGCAATTTCTTCAACTTCCCTTCTTACTTTCCTCTTTATCTCCAGTTGTCTAAACTCAACATGTATTTTTACACTTAGCTCTTGAAAGGTACCAAACCTTTCTTCTTCGGTGTCTTTAGGCTAGTTCAACAGGTGTTGAATATGTAACTCCAAGATTTTTTCATTAACCTTGTATCCCATTGGCATTATCCACACAGTTCTTGGCTCAACTGTCTCCATTAGGCATTGGTCAGTGTCAACCATGAAGCACATTGTGTCCTTGTATTTCTCAACTATGGATTGTGGTATTCTCTCTCTGGCCTACATTATGCTTTAGAAGTTCTTGAAGTACCCCCAGAGGGTTGTGTTTTGGGCTTGAGCATCACCAAGTCCATACACATAATCTCTTATCTGAATTGCAATTGGTTTATCATTTTTCCAAACCCAACCACTTGATCCAGGTATCTCATTCACGTAATAAAAGAACAGACATTGTATTAGACAACCATATTTAAAGGAATTCTTCTTATTCTTTTTAATCTTTTATAGCTTTTCCAACAGATGATTTAGAAGAAGCTCACATAGACCATAGTCTACATCTTCCCTCAACATTTGATATGTTGCATGGATTGTTGTGGAAAACACAGAATTCTCCCTGTTCTAATGATAGATCTTGTACCCGATTATCATTGAGGCAACTTGACATCAAGATCTATGATATAATCTATGGTCATTGCTCTTTTGTCAAATTTAGATCTGGTGGCTCAGTTACTGTTTGGTTCTTCATAGATTTAAGTGCAGGTAACCCACCAGATGAATGCAATCCAGTCACTGCCCTGATGGCATCCTTAGTTATTTTGAAGGGCCTCATTAGCCACATGAAATTATCATGCATCCTACTTAGAACATACTAGACCCAATCATCTTCTTCAAAACATGGAAAATGTATGCAATGTCCAAAGTGTTTATCCTGAAGGGCCATGAATTTAGGTTTAAGTTCAAAATTTTTATCTATTAGCTGTTTGTGATAAATATCCATCAATTTTGAGTCTCCAAATTTTTCAATGTTGGTATGGATATAAACCTTAACATCTTTTACTTGCAATATTCCATGTGAAATGCTAGAAAATGTGCCCAAAGGATCAACTTCTAGAGATTTATAAGGGTGTTTATTGAATTTAGGTCGTGGCCTATTACAGATCTTAACAGCCATTGGAGTAGCTATTTTGCAAGAGATTCAGAGAGAGATTTTCAGAATGGAAGTACCTTTTCACACTTTAGGGTTTCAAATAGGAGCTAATACAAATCACTGGTTGAATTCATTTTTAGTTGATCTTGTAGAATCTTTGTTGCAGATCTCTTCTTTTCTTCTTTGCGAGTGCAAGTGTGCAAATAATGAGTGAAAGAACCCTTTTCATCTTGTGCAAACCCTAATTTCCTTTCGTAATAAATGCATAACTTAAGTTATCTGGTTGCTTTGTTTTGAGAGAGATCTTCTCAAATCACTGTGCTAAACTTAGAATCATTGTCAATGAGGATTGATAATGTATCTTCTTTTCTTCAATCAATCCATGGGTCTGCAGATCAAAGCATTTCAATTATGAATCATACCAGATCTGTCTATGAAATTCTACTTTGCTAGATAGCTGTCGGAATTGGATTAACTTGAGCAATTATAAGTATTACAAAACTCCATGTGGATCTTTCACATTTTGACTAAAGATTATTTGGAGGTTTTTCTGAGAACCCTTTAATCCGCAGCATCAGATGTTTACTCAATGTGTCAAATTTAGGCACTAGCTGACTAGCTGGGGGAAATTGTTTTTTTGTGACTCCCCCTAAGCTAGAGCTCACCATTTTAGTTTTTGTAAGGAATATCAGCACTAGATTCTGGTGCGGATCCATCACCAATATTTTTTGTACTCTTCTTTACCAAAGTCTTGCTCATCTCCTTTTGAACTTCATCTGCATTCACTTTACCTTTGCCCTTATCTTGTTTCTGATTATGTTGCACTGGACCTTCTCCATCATGATTTCTGCTTCTACAGAATTTGGCAATATGACCAGATCTATTGCAATTGTAATAGACAACATTTCTTTGCTTATTTGTTTGATAGCCTCTTGATCTACATTGATTATCCATATGTCCCATTCTATTGCATGCAAAGCATCTACCATTCAATGAATTATTTATTTGCATATTTATGCATTCATGAGATTTTTGACCATACCTTTTGTAGTTGAAACATTGTCCAGAGACGGATGGATTAGTTTGATTCATTCTCCTCCTGCACTGAGTTTCTTTATGACCAAAATTGTTGCAATTGAGGCAATATCCATTGAAGGATGGATATCTTTGAGTATTTGGTTACCTTACCAGAGGTCATCTAGGCCTATTTCTTTGATTTCCTGATCCAAAGTTCTTTCGACTAGATCCAGAGCTTTCACCTTTCTCATATCCCAAGCCCTGCTTATCAGCTACCCTCTTTTGGCTTGTAAGAAGAACTTCAAGTTGGGCTGAGCTTATCTTGAATTTTTGTTTGTATTCATTTGTAGTTTGAAGATCTTGTTTAAGAGTGTCTATCTAATTCTCAATTTGTTCTTCATTGTCTCTAGCTTCTTCAAGATTAGATTCAAGATGCCTGATTATTCTATCCATTTTGTGGCATTCCTTATTTTTTCTCCTTGAGGGATTGGTTTAGATTATCTTTAATTTTCCTTTTTTCTTCAATTTCTTGGGTGAATCTCATAACCCCTGATTCCATTTCATGCCTTACCATAATGACTTCTTTTGATAGCTTCTCACATAGCTTATTTTTCTCATCCAGATCTTCATTAGTATCATTGACTTCACTCTGATTGGCTAATTTTTGAAGTAGTTCCTTTCTTTTTTTTACAGAGATATTAAGTTTTTCTGTTAGCTCATTTATGAAATCATCAACTTGTTTGAGTCTTTCTCTCAAATTATTGACTTCAGAGTGGGATTGTTCAAGATCATCTAGGGTAGACTGAAGTTGTTCCTTCATACTATATACATCCATTAAGATTCCCAGATCTTCCTCAAGTTGTTAGGCTTTGTTCAGAGGAACTTGGCTCTAATACCAATTGTTGGAAACAAGGTAGATAACTAAGAGGGGGGGTGAATCAATTATCTCAAAATTTCCTTAACTTTTTTTTTTTTTGTATCTTGATAATCAATGTTGCATCAAAACATGAAAGCATATGTAATCATAAGAATAGAAATAAAATTAACACACATAACACAAGGATTTTTACGTGGAAACCCTTTTAAGGGAAAAAACCATGGGGTGACTAACCTAAGATTGTATTCTCTATTAAAAGAATAAAGGAGTTCAAAATGACACTTGCCAATTAGGGCTCACTGCCTGAGCACACTATTCACAAGAGGCACACTACCTACAAGAGACTCACTATCTACAGAACTTACAAAAGATAATCAAGTGTTTGAACTAATGAGAAGCATCTACAAATGCAAGAGTTCAGTCTCGGTTAGGCATAATACATTGATCTGATGCACTTCATTATTCCTCTATTTAATGTTGTTGACTAGACTTGAATTTCTACCATCACACTTATCCTTGCTTTTCTTCGCACTTTACTTCATTACTTATTCACCACACACACTTACATGCTTAAATCTATCTGATATATATATCCACATCAAGGATTTTTATCAACTTTCTAGTCAGCATCAAGAACACTGTAAGTAATTAATCTATCAGTTGAATCCATGTTTGATTTGTGATGCATATCAAAAACATATGCATAGAAGTCATTAATCATGTCAGCCAACAATATATAATCCCACAAGTTGCTTGATCAACACATTTTACTCATTTGGATTGAAGTCTGATACTCTGTCAGTCAGTTCTTCCTTTGTCTGCTCTGCCTGACTGGAACCCAACACCCAAATGCTCATATTGTTTCCTTGATTTATCACTAAAGGCTAAATCTTTGGAATACAGTAGTCATGATACCCCTATTAACTTGTCCAAGTCTGCAACTTACTGAGTTACACCATTTGAGAGATCCAGACTTGATTGTCAGACCTTGTTACATACTTTGTTCTTGTTCAGCAGACCAAAACAATCTTCAATCTGACTTCCATTATAGGCATACTATGTACTATGGATGTGTGGGATATACATTGTTACCATCAATGACAACACTAATGAATCCACACAGTGTCTCTGACGAGCAACTTTTGAGTATCTCAGAGAAAAGTTAGGGGTTATTACCCCTTCTGATCAGAATTTAAGATGCACTAAGGTGCATCAGTTTGGTGGAATTCACATTCATATCTTGTGATCCGGATTGATGTTAAGGAGTTACTACTCAAGAGGGAGTAGTCAGTATACAAAATTTGGGATCTGTTTGAAGTAAAAAGTGAGAAAAGATAGAAAATATGTGCCATTTTCCATTGATGTCAAAGGGGGGGAGAAGTCATGTGAAAAACTTGGAAGTGAATAGTTGCTAGTGAAAGGGGGAGTAGTGAAGAAAGTGTTTGTAGGTGTGATAAGAGGAAGGGGGAGAAGATCTTGTCTTGATGGTTGAATTTAGTTTTTCACATCATATGTTTCTATCAATGACAAAGGGGAAGATTGTTGCAAATATGTGCCTGAGTGGTGTTGTTATTGATGTCAACATATCCTTGTTGCCATTAGTGTCAATTGTATCCTATTTTGTTGTCTGTATAGAAGACTAGATTGTTGAGGATATTGAGAAAATTAATGACAATCAATGTATGCAGACCACATGGATGTGTAGAGGTCTGCCTGAAGAAGCTCTAGTTATGATTTGAGAAGTTCGCATTCAAATCTGAGAAATTTATGGCCATCTAAGTAGAACTAGTTCCTACAATACTCAGGAGAGACAGAGTGACAAGCAAGTGGTCCAAATTACTCCGGTAATGTAAAATGATGATCTACAGATCTAGAGGCATGTTTAGGAAGTCAGTGTCTATCATCAATACAAGTGGTTCATGGTTTGGATCTTTGCAAGCAATCTTCTAGTTAGATAGTCATGGTAGATAGTGTTCTTGAGGTTCTAGATAAAGATGCAAGTGATTCTAATGAGTTGGAGGAGTGCAGATGTTTATGTTGAATTCAATGTACTTGTGAAGATCTTTGGATCATGTAGCTACTATGTTGGAGGTCCACAGTGAAGTTTGTGCTCACTTTTGAAGATTTTCCTTTTTGTTGTTGATGTTTTTCCTAGTCTTGGCTGACCGGATGATCCTAGTGTATTGTGGATGATCTAAGAGCATTTTATGAAGCATGGCATGTTTGTAGAGGAAGATTCAAGTCTCATTTGTATTAGGTTGATAGTGTAATGATTTGTGTCAAGTTTAACTAACCTTGTTAATCATTCCAAGGTTAATGAAGTGTACAAATATTTTTTGAAGAGTTGTTGAAAATCATCCTTGTGCAAAATGAATTAAATCCAAAGAAAGGATCAGAAGCAAAGTAGAGAAGAAGAGGAGCAAAACAAGTATAGAGTGAAGAATTAGAAAAGAAGAATTTGGAGATAGAAGCAGAGGTTTTTGGTGAACATTAATGAAACTGAACTAGGCATGAAGAGATGCTAATTATTAGTTTATTCTTTCTGTATTAAACTCAAATTTCTTGTAGGTGGTGAGCCTCTCTTTTGAGTAGTGAGCTCTGGGAAGTGAGCCTGAAGGCAAGTGCCTTCCCATTCTTTTTAAGTACTTTTAATAGGGTATGAATCTTCTGGGCTAACACCCACCGTGGTTTTTCCCTTAACTAGGTTTCCACGTCAAAAATCCTGGTGTCAATTGTGTTGATTATGTTTTTTCTTATGTGTTGATATTATATGCTTTAATATTTGCATTATTAATCAACTTGCCAATTGTGAAAGAAAATTAAAAGAAAAGAAAAGAGTAATTTTGGGGACAACTGATTCACCCCTCCCCCTCTCAGTTGTCTAGGCTAATTCCAACAGATTTCAATTTTGGTCTTTAGATTTTATATAAATTACAAGTTTTCATAGCTCTTGGAAAGTAGTTCTTGTTTTGGGAATGCCTAGGGCTCCTTTCAAGTTAATATGGTAATAATCTTGGGTGTATTTTTTTCAAAGTATATAATTATTTGTGTACTTCTCATTGGTGTAGTTTGATCTATATTAATCTATATCAAAATTATACTTTCAACTTTGTGGCCTAACTTGGCATCTACAATGTACTAAGATCAAGACCACTTTATTGATTTTAAAGTGGAAACTACAATCACAATAATTAGGAATCACTTGCCAAGATTATATATTTGGTAGGGGATCTCATGATTGAGTGATTTATTTTATTATTTATTTATTTATTTTGTGGGGCGGGGGGGGGGGGCGGGGCAGGGGTAACCTTGTGATTCTACACATTATGTATTTTTCTCTATTGGTGTTTGTTTCTCTAATGGTAGATACTAATTAATTTTAGATCCTCACTCATAAATATCACACATAGAAAATCATGAAATGATTATTGTTACATCCCAAATTTTGAATATGTTTAACTTTAACTTTTCATGTGATTAATTAGATAAGTAATCATAGGTTAATGATTTGACATTTGGGGAAAATGTCATGATAAATCATTGATTACATGGATATGATTAATGCTTAGAATTACACATGAGATTGCATGTTGTTGAGATTATTTTAGCATGATGTTTAATAATTTATTGATGATTCATTGATCATAGTTTGTATTACTATGAGTGTAACTAGGGAAAATGATTCCACCTTCAAGAGTGGAAGGAGAGTATCGCCAGAGAGAAGGGGTAGATATTTTGAAAAGAGTGGTTTGTCATTTGAGTTTCAAACTGTACACTTTGTGAACCTTCAAGATGGGGTATGTTTAGGTTATCTCTCCTTGTTTAGTTGAATTCTCCATTTGACTAATGTTATTTTATCGTTAAGGGTTTTTTGACGTTGTTTATATAGATTTGGTTGAATAATGTTTAGAGAACATTTTTCATGGTTAGAGTTAATCTTTGTCTTTTGTCAGAATTTATGATATGTTTATTATATTATTTTATAAGTATCGACTTAACCTTCTTTTTTTAATGTCAATAAGAGATTGCTAAGGGGGAGGCAGAGAGCTCGACTCCATGTTTGTAATCTATTGTTTGATCTTTATTTAGCACCATATTTATCATAATATGATCATGGTGTCATATAGCTTAACTTATAATTGTATTAGTATGGTATTCCTAAATCCTTATATGGTATAAGGACAGTAATCATATTATATGGTTTTAAGTTCCTTTATTGCTTTGATAAATATCTTGGTTAAGAGCTTTGCTAGCAAGTAGTTAAGCATGACTCCACTCTCCATGAATTATGAAGAAGATGGAGAAATTACAGCATATGGTATCATGTGAGCTTATTAACAAAAGACTCCATGATCAATTATTCTTGGATCAGCTGAAGATAGAGTAAAGGAAATTAGTTTGGTCTGAGTCTTTCTTGTGTGTGTAAGGGATAGTTTTTTGAATGGTTCAAGTAGGAGAAGAGCTCAATGAAAATAGAGTTAAATAGAAAATAGGAGAACAACCTTCATAAGAAGAGTGAAAGATTGTAAGCTTAAGGAAGAACTTCTGATATAGAAGCCTACACTCAAAGTCAAAGACTTGGTGAAGTTAGGTAAACTTGAAGTGGTTTATATAGCTATCTATATCTTTCTTATCATTTGCCTTTTTGAATGGCTTATGTATGCTCACACTATTGTTACGATGCCTATTCAAGTGAGATGATATTGAATGCTATGAGCATTCTATTAAATTATAAATATTTCATGTCTTTAAATGTTTTTGGAGTTAATAAACCTAGCCTATGTAATATGGCCAATGTCACAAAGAATTTTATTTTTAAAAACATATAACTCATATAGTTTAAAATTGAGACCGCGACATAGCCAACATCTCTGTTACCACTTTGGTGGCCAAAGGGTAACTATTCTTATCACTATCTACTGTGGTTATTATTATCCTATTTTTCCCCCTTGGCCAAATAGTCTAAGATCCATGAGATCCTTGTGTTTCCCCTTCTAAGGATGCAAGGAAAAGTGTCAAAAAATGGTTAAGTCCCAAAAGATTTAGAGTTTTCCTTGTGTTTTTCTACCTTTTTAGGATGTCAGAGTTTAGGTTTTACCTCTTCACCATGCCAAAGCCCAAAGTCTCAAACTCTACCCTTTTTCTCCTTGTAAAAATGTTCTATGTGTTTCAGCACTAGAGTTCAAACTTCTCCTCTTCTCCCTTCTTCCTAGGAGGATGGAAGGGTTGGGGTACGAGCTTCAACTCTTCCCTTGCAAAAGAAGCTAATTGTTGGAAGCTCTGCAGGATGTCGTGGATCAGGGTTCTACCTTTTTGTATTCTTGCTTATTTGGTGGAAGGTCCAAGGCTCGAGCTCTGACCTTTCCCTTCAAAATTTAGCTGTGTGACAAAGTTGTCAAAAGTCATCTTTTTCTTCTTCATCCTTCTACTTTAGAGTGTCAAAATCCTGAAGGCAAAAGTCTGCAAGGTGCATTTATGCTAAGTGTTTCACTGTCAGAATTCAAAGTTTTGTTCTTCCACCTTCCCTCTTGGAAGGCTAAACACTAAAAAAATGGAGCCCTCCGATGGCCATGTGGTGGTATTCTGCCATTCTACCATGCTCTTTTGGAGGGACCCCTGCTTGTTTGTAGAATGGTAGAATGTTTCCACATGCCGATAATGTCATGGTGGAAGGTCAAGCGTCGAATGTCTAAGGCATTTTCATTGATAAGGTAAAATCTTCTAAGTGTTATGGCAAGGTTTGGATTTTTTCTCTTCTTCTTTCTTTCTTCTATAAGCAGTAGGGTAGAGGGCTAGAATCCTGATCTCTAAAACTTTGATGACTTCTTTCTTCATATAGAAAGCATGATTTGACTAGTCAGAGACCCTCCTGGTCACCATTAATGCTCCATAAGGGCTTGTTTTTGTGCAACAGATGGTATTCTCACCTCCCCATGCCAATGTCAATCCATTTGATCAATCTTTGTACCTTTGGGCATGGGTGATCATTCCTTTCATGGTATATTTCCTGGGCTGAGCCATGTTGGTGTGCTCCAAGGATGCCAATTTGAGTTAATACAACATGGTCGACATCCCATCTTGTTGACTTCTCACCACCCACACCATTGTTGCTACAGTGTGGTTGTAAAATCTATATATGCATGTTTTAAAGATGTATTTTAGGTTGTTGTTGGTTATTGTTCTAGGATATTAGGTTATTGGGTAATTTGTTGTTTTAGGTCTTGTAATGTGATTACAAGAACTAGTAGAATTTAATACATTGTGCACAAAGCTGAGCCTTTGATGCCTTCTATTGTGGTTCACCAATGAATGTAATTGATTATTTTGTATCTTATTCTGCATCAAATCATTCTTCTTTGTAAAGGTTATTTGACCTCTATGATCAATATAAACTAAATCTTATCTCCCTCATTATTCTTGTACTATGTTTATTTGATAGATATAAGTTGTTTATTATGGATAAAATGGTCCCTTTCATACTTTCATCTTTATTTCTAAACCTCTGCTTGCATTCCTTTGAGTTTGTGTGATTCTCCTTTAGCATTTTAGATCATTATTGTGGTATGTCAGTGCAATCTAACACACTAAATCTTGGTGCATCACCCTTTCCTTTTCTGCATTCTCTCTTCCCATTTTCCCTGGTGATCCTTAGTGTAGGTTTAGTCTATTTCTCTAAGCCTTAATTTTAGAAAGAGGAACCAGCCTTCTTTGGAGGTCTAATCTCAAAATTGCAAGCTCACACACCTTGAGATCATTCCCATTATGTCATTAGAATGCTTGGAGTGTCTCCAAGAAGGGTACAATTCTAAGTGATAATGGTTTCTGGCATGCCTAGTGGGACAAATATGATGAGCTTTATCATCCATTGAAGGATTTAGTGTTTTCTTTAGTGCATTTAGGCATTCAAGGTAGTCTTCAGTTTCACAAACACCATGGCGATTCTACTGAACAAATCCACTAGCGAAAGTATCCTGAGTGCTTATATATTCATCAAAGATTGTAGTTTGGTTATACTTTTGGTCTTTTCCATCTTTTAGAAGCATCTCAACTAACCTGGTGACTCTCTTCTAGTATGTTTCCAATCTCCAAAAGCAAACCTATTACCCTTATTTTCAAAGAATATTTTGATACATCTCTATTTTTTAATGCTCTACTATGTCAAGCTATTATGGAATTCATGGTCTTTTCCCCCATCAAGAATAGGCTTCCAAACACCCATCATAATGTTCACACCACTATCATGGTTCTGCCAAGAAACAAGCCCTTTATGGCCTTCAATGGTGGAATCCCTCTCAACCTTGCACAATATGATGACATCCCATTTTTAGCTCTAAAGGCTATCCCCTTTCTCACTGGTGAAAACTCCACACCCGTAGAGCACATCCAAGACATTGCTAGTGTATGCTCCATTCATAATGTTATCCAAGACAATGTCATGCTCCTTGCTTCTTCCTTGAAAGGAAAATCTCTCCAGTGGTACAAGGGGTTACCTACAAATGTAATTCATGAATGGGATGAGTTAGGATATAGGCTATATTAGCGTTTTTAAGATAGCAATGATCATTTGTCCCTAATAGAGCAACTTGCCACTATTAAAAGAGCTCCCTATGAATTCATGGTGGATTTTAATTTCATATTTCAAAAAACTTGGTATAGAATTCCACCATTAGTGAGGCCTTTCCCTAAAATTTCCTTGTATTTTTTGAGATCCCTAGATAGTGATATCACTATCATGATCCAATCTCTAGGAGAGGATGTGTTACATGATGCCTATGAGGTAGCTATTAGGGCAGAAAATTGTCTAATTCTAGCTGGAAAGATTGCCCCCAGGCCTCCAATACCATTATTTCTAGAAGCCCCAATCTTTTAGCCAATTATGGAACCAATTCCTATAGCTAATGTGTCATACCAAGCTCCTAATCATCCCTATCTACTTAGCGAGCAACTTTGTCAGGGGAGCAATCAAAGACAAAATCAACTGAGCCATGTTAGGTCCCTAAACTCCATAAAATCAACTGATACAAGTACATCAGGCATTCTTGTTCCAATTCAGAATAACCCAACTCAAGGTTATGAGTGGTGTCATCCATGTAATTTATTAGCAGTCCCAAAACAATGAATTAGATCTAGTCAGCAGGCTATGGTGGGACAATGACAAATGCAAGTTGAATGTGCATTTTTGAATGGGCAAGTGGATAATGCCACCCTATTTCATGAACTACCTAATTACATTGAAAATGAAGAAGACAGGCAGGTGACAATGGATACCCAATAGCAAAGGAGCATTGAAAATGATGGAGGATTGTTGCAAGTTGAGGCCAAGCAAAATAATGAAATTCTAGCCCATGAAGAAGAACATATGAGTAGTCCTATACTAAATAGTGTAAAGGGATTGGAGGAGGCTCATTTCTAGGATGAGCTCGACATTTTCTACTCAAACCTGGAGTGTAAATCAGTGCCTCTAGATGAGGTAAACCCCGAGCCATTTTAGTAGATTGAGAAGGCAATCATTCCTCCAATTGAAATACAAAGATTAGAGAATTTAGACCAGCAGCATCAAGAGCTAGAATCATAGCAGAGGCATGTCATTTTAATGGGATTCCCTATAAGGCATTTGGCCTAGTTGAGGACATATCATGAAGAGTTGCCTTTTGTCATGGTCACTCCTAAGAATGAAGTTGAACATCAAAATAAGTTATATTAGCCCATTTATCCACTTCCAGGCAATTACATCAATAATTAGTTCAAGTGGGTAAGTGAGTTTGTCCTTTTCTGGGGGAAGTGTTTTGTCAATTATTTGTTGTATGCCCATCCCTCCCCCACCTCCTATTAACTACTCAAAAGCATGTAAAGCAATGTAAATTGTTGAGATAGGGCAGATATTTTGAAGAACCAGTTAATGGCTTTGTTTAAGGTCAATTCTGGTTGGTTAGTTTAGGTGTAGGTTAGTTTTGTTTTTGTTTTAGGTTTCCTTTCAATAAGTGCCCTTGCACTCTATTGCATTCTCAAATAGAGGATTCTTTCCTTGTTTATTTTGCCTTGTCTTGTTTCCTAGAGGCAATGTTCAGTTTTGTGTTGGTCTGGCCAACCCCTGATCTTGTTGTTGTGCCCTTTGACTCTGTGCCCAATGGATGGATAGGCCTCTACATCCTAGTGTTTGGGTAGGAACACACCCTTAGTCACCAAAATGTTATCCTATTTTTCCCCCTTGGCCAAATAGTCTAAGATCCATGAGATCCTAGTGTTTCCCCTTCTGAGTATGCAAGGAAAAGCATCAAAAAATGGTTAAGTCGTAGAAGATTTAGAGTTTTCCTTGTATGTTTTCTACCTTATTGGGATGTCAAAGTTCAGGTTTCACCTCTTTACCTTGCCAAAGCCCAATGTCCCGAGCTCCACCATTTTTCTCCTTGCAAAAATTTTTGAAGTGTTTCAGTGCTAGAGTTCAAAGCTCTCCTCTTCTCCCTTCTTCCTCGGAAGGTGGAAGTGTCAGGGTCTGAGCTCTGACTCTTCCCTTGCAGAAGTGGCTAAGTGCTGGAAGCTCTACAGGATGTCAGGGATCAAGGTTCTACCTTATCGCATTCTTCCTTATTAGGCAAAAGGTCCAGAGCCCAAGCTTCATCCTTTCCTTCAGAAAATCTGCTAAGTGTGAAGAAGTTTTCAGAAGTCAACCTTTTCTTCTTCATCCTTCTACTTTAGAGTGTCAAAATCCTAAAGGTCGAAGTCTGCAAGGTGCATATGTGCTAAGTGTTTCACCCATTCACGAAATAGAGGAATGTGACCATGTGGTGGTAACATCATGGCTGAAGGCTAAGTGCCAAATTTTTGAGGCCTGATCACTGATAAGGTAAAATCTTACAAGTGTTATGGTGGAGTTTAGAGTTTTGTTCTTATTCCTTCTTTCTTCCACAAGTAGTAGGATGGAGGGCTAGAATCTTAATCTTTGAAATTCTAATAGCTTCTTTCTTCATAGAGAAACTGTGATTTGACTAGCCAATGACCCTCGTGGTCACCATTAATGTTCTGTTAGGGCTTGTTTTCATGTAGCAGATGGTATTCCCAACTCCCCATGCCAATGTGACTCCATTTGATCAATTTTTGTACCTTTGATGGGCAAGCATTCATTTCATGGTGGATTTCCTAGGTAGAGCCATGTGGGCGCGATCCAAGGATGCCAGTTCAAGTTAATGTAGCATGGTCAACATCCCATCTTGTTGACATCTCACCTTCCACACCATTTCTGCTAGAGTACGATTGTAAATCCTATATATGCATGTTTCAAAGATGTATTTTGGGTTGTTTGTTATTGTTCTAGGTTGTTATGCTGCTAGGTAATTTGTTGTTTCAGGTCTTGTAATGCAATTGTAAGAACCAGTAGAATCTAATACATTATGATCAAAGTTGAGCCTTTAATGTCTTCTATTGTGGTTCACTAATGAATGTAATTGATTATTTTGTATCTTATTCTACAACAAATTATTCTACTTTGTAATGGTTATTTGACCTTTATGATCAATATAAATTGAATCTTTCCTCCCTCATTATTCTTGCACTATGTTTATTTGATTGTTATAAGTTGTGTATTGTGGATAAAATGGTCCCTTTTATACTTTCATCTTTCTACCCTAACCTCTAATTGAATTCCTTTGAGCTTGTGTGATTCCCCTTCAGCATTTGAGATCATTATTGTGTTATGTTAGTGCAATGTAACACACTAAAACTTAGTGCATCACCCTTTCCTTTTTTGCATTCTCTCTTCTCCTTTTCCCTGGTGATCATTAGTGTAGGTTTAGTCTATTTCTCTAAGCCTTAAGCTTAGAAAGAGGAACCAACCTTCTCTGGAGGTCTGATCTCAAAATTGCAAGGTCTCATACCTTGAGATCATTCCTATTGTGTCATTAGAATGCTTGGGCTATCTCCAAGTAGGGTGCAATTCTAGCTGATAATGGTTATCATTATCTTTACTTCCTCATTACTAGAAAATTGTATTCTTGGTTCAATATTGGTGAGGAGCCATAATAACTGATGAACCAAAATCATTCTAATATAGATGTTATCGAAGATGATAGTTAATGTGTAATGAAATATTTTACCATTGTATTATAATAGGAGTTTGAAACCCCATGTTAGTGTCACTTCCTTGTGATAGAAGGCTTTATTATTAAAGAAACAAGATTGGAATGGAATCTTTTTTATTACGTGCCTTTGGTTTCAGAGTTGTATACTCCATTATTATGTTTAAGTGAAACCAAGTTAAGGGTATCACAACTACACCTCAAGTGCATGCAAGTGCCTTGAGCATGATAAGAAAAATAATGAAATCATGTTAACTCCAAGTTATTCAAGAATAGAATATGAGAGAGAAAGAGCTTGATAGATCGACTGTTAAGTAATCTTTATGATTAATTTATTTCTATTGATGACAATTAATCTTGAATGGAGTAGAAGGTGTTAGAACCATTTTAGGTCTATAACAGACTAAGAGTCTCTTATAATGGGAAATGGTATTCTTCTTTTACTCTGTATTATCCATTTACTTGTAATGCTAACTTTAACAGGATATGTTATAGTCGATATGGAATGGGAGAAAAATACTTGAAATAGACTAAACATTTGCACTGATCTCATAAAGTTTTAGACCAAGACTCCTCTCAAGATCAAAGAATGAGAACTTTTAAATGTTTAAAATGTGGAATAGAGTGACGTGGACTCGCTAGTTCCATGTTGTAGATGCAACAAGAAAATCCTTGGAATGCACTCCTAGAATCAAAGTTAGAAGCCCAAGTCAGTTGGACTAAGTGGGAAAGTTAATTAAGTTATTCCATGACTGGAACATGTATTACTAGAACACTGTAGGATGAGATAGCTTTCAAGTCAAGTCAGGAGTGTGTGAACAATCGACTACATTCAGTACGAAACATCTATGAATATTAAATCTTTGGCAAAAGTAATGGATCCATCTCTACATGCATTAGTCATTTCATTGTGCTCCAGATAGCATAACCTGCCAGTAGTGTCATACATAGTTAGAGTGGATCTATAGTTGTATGACCGTGAAGAGCTATGAAGGACACAACACTAGAGACTCAGATGGAAAACCTATCAGTTCCTTATATCTATTCCCTTCATGAAGGGTAGGGTTTCTTCCATGAATGAAGTTGAGTGGTGGACCGTTGGTCTATAGTTGGAGGAAAAGCACATTGGTGATGCTCTCCTTCTCAAGTAGATGACAAGCTAGGACTTATGAAGACAGATATCAAAACTCTAGATGTAGTATATTTTATTTATGTGACTTGACAGTTGAATTCTATGTAAAAATTATCATTATTGCCATGAGAAAAATATTATGATTGTAAAGTGAAGGGAATCACTAGCATGCTATCTTTGAATAGGTTGTAAATTTTTAGTTTGAAATTATTTAGAAAAGATATGTTTTTTATATATTGATTAAGCAAATGATTATTGATTAACAAAATATGATTATGTTGATCATGATTATTTACTTGTGAGTAAGTTAGAAATGTTAAACTGGGTAATAATAGATGACATGTTACATGTGGTATTAAAGCTACCAGGTTCAATACATGGACCTATGAGGTCACTGCATGAAAACTTCCTCAAACATTAACAATTGCTAATGTTTGGATGTTCTTTAGTCAGAATGGTAAGAACAAGAATGACACCAAGCAAGAAGGTAATGGGAATGAACGTTACCTAAAGGCTATGATGGAATGAGCCTCAAGAATGAAAATCCTAGGTCAAATTGGTTACCTAGAAGGCACATGGTTATCTAATACCAAAACCTTCATTGATGTTATTAAATGTTGTTACCATTTTTTTACCATAGCTTAAAATTAGCTGAGCAGATGTGACAAATTCATTTTTTGAGTGAGGGTTAACATTCTTCTATTATGAGTTAGTTGCATAGTTATTATGTTTCAGTGTTAAATGCAGTTTAGTTGTTCAAAAGGAGGAAAAGATTTCAAATCATTCATTGCATTACAGAATATTTACAAGAGAGATAAGTATTTCATTCATCATAATGATTATTCATTTACAAATTGAAATACATAAAAGAATAAGCATTGCATTGAAAGAAATAATGACATATCAGATGTCCCACACAAGTCGTGGGTTATAGCTAAACATATGCAAATATAAAGAAAATACTATGCATCTAATTATGAGAAAAGGAAGGTCATAGCCATCATTGCCTTAGGGCTTGTCTATCATAGAAGTTGTCTCCTGTCCTACTCTTGATCTTCGACATGAACCTGCAAAAATGTGGAGGGTCCTATTAGAGCTTCGGTTATGAAATCCCTATATCCTATCAGAAGAGGCATAACACTTTGTTTATAATGCATTGATCAAATGAACATCATCCATATGCAGAAGGAACTAAGAAAGCAACAATCATGGAACTTCATTATTTTCTTCTAATATGTTTGTTTCATCTATAGGTATAGGATAAGTCATGTAGCTGATTGAAGACATTCAGTATGTGGTATCAAGTAGGCTCCCACAAGGACCTTGAGCCCAGCATGCTACTTCCCCTTAATCTCATAAGGGATGAATGGAAAAGGAAAGAATCATTGTTCACTTTTACATGACAACTACAGGAATAACAAAAGCAGTCATATGCATTGGTTTTTGTTTCAGGACATAGTCATGATTATAGTTCAAAAGATGAAATGGAACCATAAAGATGAACTGAACTAAAGGGACAACATTTAATGCACATATAGCTGTCATCATTGCTCCATCTGTTATGAAAAAATGACATTCACATGTATTTCCTTTTTATATCTTTCATAGTGTACATAAAAAATTAAGAACATCAAGTACATCTCATCATTTGAGTGTCAGAAGTTGCCAATGGACATATCATGTAACAGTGCATAAATGTTTGTTCATAAAGAAATATCATAAATAGATATCATTTTTTATGCATGATTTAAATGAATTGCAAATGCAAGTGGACAGCAAAACATGGAACAACACGTGTTGTTATTTCTCTTTCATGTTGAAACAAGGTACAATCATCATATGGAGCTATCATTTTTAAGTATGAGATGATCTTATGTCATGGAGAGATCAAGATAAGTCTTAGCAGACACTGCTATAGGAGTAATCAAGATAAGATAGCCAATAAATGAAAGTGGCCAAATCATGCTTTGCCAATGCTACAGGGAAAGTGTTGCTATTTAGAATGATAAAGATATTTGTGCCAACTGTCTTCTTACAAGAGTAGCCATATAAGTATGCATGTATTATACATAGTGTGGAAGAGAGAAATCATAGTGTATATGTCATCAAATACAATGAGTCTACAATATAAATGAGAGACCTTAGAAGAAATCAGAATAAAGAGCATTCATAGATGAAGCATACAGAGTTGAGTTTGTTTTGCATATTCAAGATAAATACATCAATGATACAAATGATCATAAAGAAAGTTGTACATTTGTATGGTGAATTGAATAATCTACATGTGAAATCAATAAATATTCCCACAACAACCAATGATGATGCCATACTGTGTAGAACATATGAAAAGAGACAATACACTAGACCAACATAACATATATATGCTACAAATTGCATGATCATTTCAGGAATGTGCATACATAAAGGGTGTTTGCCTCAGAAGGTGTAAAAACATAATGAAAATAGAAGCTATGTTTTCATCTTGACAACAACATAAGAAACCTCAATGTCCATATGCCTCAGTAGTACCAAGTATCTATATTAGGTAAGAGAAGGAAGAGAGAAAATGACATTGAAATGATGGAACTAAAAATGCATATTCATTATATCATATGAAATATTTGCCAAAGTGAATGAGTTTTGCCTTAAGAGTAGTAAAGGAATAAATACAAAAATGAGGTATATATATCTGAACGGTGAAGTGTTGTGCACATGAAATCATTTTTTCTTCTTGATTGTTCATAGCCATTCAAGTTTTGCACATTGCCACATAAGGGTTTTAACCCATGAAATGGAGAAACCTATATACAGAGAGCCTACGGCCCTTTCAAGTATGACTACTTTTATTTTGCATGAATGAAATATAAACATGGAAATGAGATTACTGTAGCCAGGTCTTTCATAAAAGTTAAGACTCAGAAATTCTACAGCCCATGTATATTTAAAAGATGCTCAGAAATGGAAACTTGTGATACAAAAAATCATTGAATGAAATACATTTTGTGCTAGTATATCAAATAAGAAGCTCAAACTAATTTAGAAGAGGATGCCACAACCTCATGAAGAGGGTTTGTTATACATTTAACTCAAGTGTATTGCTACAGGTTGTAGCTTCCCAAGTGTCATATACAAAAATACATAAGTAAAATGAAAATTTTGTTCAAACCCTCTTAGGGTTTCAAAGGAGCAAATGCAATATACAAAGGTTTTTATGCAGATATAGAGCAAGAGGAGGGTTTCAAACTTTCAGCTGCAATGTTTAGAGCTAAATAATGCGAGTCGCGACCTTTCAATGGTAGCATACACAGAGATACAAGTGAAGTGAAAGGTTATTAGAATCGTCTTAGGGTTTTGAACCAGATACAACTTTACAAGGAAAATGACAAGTACAAAGTTCCAGTCGTGGCCTTTGAGGGGTATTGAATACAGACAGAGAAAAGAAAATAACTATCTTTTGTTCGAACCCACTTAGGGTTTTAGTAGAAAGTGTTCCAGTATGCAAAACTTAGAAGTTTAGCTACAGCCACTACCAAAATATACTCTTCCCTTTAAAAACTCAGAAACCCTTTTCATTTTGTGAATAAATGCACAGCTACAAGAGAAAAGAACACATGGCCATGAGTTTTGGCAACAAAGGATACACAAAATGCTACAGAGAATGAAATATATAGTAATAAATATGAAGTTGCCTATGTGTGAAGATAATGTATAGTGGTGCAAAGATGAAAGGCTTCCCTTTTATTTCATTCTTCTTCTCATAAATGCAATAGTGGTGGCTAGGTATAATGGAGAGGTGACACAGTAAGACAAGTGACAACAAGTTCATCAGTAATAGCACACAAGTTGTAGCTTACAAAGCCTTTTATCTCAGAAATCTTAAGTAGAATGAAAGCAATCAAAGGGAGAGATCCAAATCTAAATCAGATAAACTATTTACCTTGGTTTCCTACAAATATCCATAAAGGTCGAGCA
Source organism: Cunninghamia lanceolata (assembly GCA_027924645.1). Taxonomy (NCBI): domain Eukaryota; kingdom Viridiplantae; phylum Streptophyta; class Pinopsida; order Cupressales; family Cupressaceae; genus Cunninghamia; species Cunninghamia lanceolata. The sequence goes on from BSBN01000892.1 coordinate 5,664,664, forward strand.
CAGAAGAGCTAGAGAGATGAAGTTTTCATGCAGATGGCTAGAGCCCCTTGTTGTCAAAAATGAGGTTGCAAAATGAGCCCGACAAGATAGGGCAAACATGTTTTGATCTTAGGGTTTCTTTTTTCCCTAATTGAATAGTGACATTTTGTCACATTCTTTTCAATTTTTTTGGTGGCTCAGATTAATACTATTGTGGTATTAAGTCATCAACATAGTGCCTAGGTTTCATGACCTGGTGAGGTCGAGCTATTGCTCCCTCAATATATTTCATGCCTCAAAACATACTAAGTCACCTTGTGATATGACATATGCCTTGCTACTTGGAGAAGTCATGCCTTAGTGTTTTGCAAACCTTCATTTTGATGAAAGACAGGTTATGTACCATGTATACCATAGAGATTCCCAGTCCATGTGGAGATAGGCCAACAGGGCCTTTATTTTGCAAAACTATATACCATGCCTTTATATCTTTTATGATTTTTTTAGAAAAATCAAGCATTGTAATTGAGAATGGTGAAATTATAAGCCATATAGTTTTATTTTTTGCAAAAAATCAAATCGAATACGAAATGGAATCAAACTACTAAAGCATTGTAAAGTTAGTTTTAAAGCAATCATTTATAAATTGCTTTTAAAACTTAACTATTTTTAGGCAGTTAATAGGCTAATAAAACAAATCAAATATTCTTTTTTGATTTGTTTTATTTAGAGGTAGATATGGACAAAATTTGAGATCTCATGGGCAGAAGAAAGTAGATTTGTGATGGGGACACATCAAGAAGTCTTTTGGCATCATGATTTGATAGTTTGGACTCTTTTGGAGAGCTTTTATTTGTGCTTTTCTTAGTAGCTTGAAAATGGACTTGGAGTCTATTTTTAGGAGTTTTTTTCCATCTTTTAGGCGGAGATCTTTCATAGCATATATCTTAGATATCCCTTTCTTTTGAGCAGTTCTAGTTAGAGTTTTATAGCATAGAGTAGAGATCAGAGTGTAGAGATACTAGAGTCTTCCTCTCACATAGAGAGTGTTGTGCTCATTTCATTGTACTCATTATTCCTTCAGATATAGAGTGACAGTTTTCCTTCATTTTGCCTCTCTTTTGTAGAACTGATTTGATATAACACTGTGATAAGCATATATCCTCTATTTTTGTCTTGGTTTTGTGATAAGATATGCAATTTTTTACTTAATTCAGGTTGCATGCTATGTTTAATCAAACATTCAAGCAAAATCTTTATGAATTGGGTAAAATAAGAAATGTTGTGAAGATCAGAGTTCTGTGGTTTGACTATGAGTAAGATCTAATTAGGAATCACCTAGATTATATTTTAGCATATCCTTCTATCTCTTTTCCCCTGCAAGGCATTAGATTAGGAAAATCATAAGGAGAACCAGCTCACTCTAGAGTTTCCCTCTCAACATAGATCACCCACAATCTAGGAGGGTTTCCATGTTTCAACAGGTAGCTAAGTTTTCTATGAGCTTAGTAGGGAGCATACTTGATTGACAACAAATGCATCAAGCAGGAGAAGGATAAAGCAGTTAAGGCTATTATTCCTACCTCTAAAGACAAATCAGTGAAACCCTCTACACCTAAGGGTTTACCATTTGGAATTGATCATAATTCTCCTATTATCACTCAGGAGGTCATGAATGAGTACCTATGAGTACATCCACCTCCTAAGTTTGATGTGGTAAACTGTTTCAAGTGTGTGTTAATCAGTGTTGTAATTGATGTCAACATGTTTGTTTGGTCATTAGTGTAAATTGTGCTCTTGCTTTGTTACTTGTTTGTGATGAGTTAGTTTATTTTTATTGTGTTGTATATGTGTTGAAGATAATAAGAATATGTTCCTGATATTGAGTTTCCAAGTGCTTTTGAGAAAATTTGGTTCATACTAAGACAGATTTGTGACAATGTATTCTGGCTTATAGGATACTATCTGAGTTTTTTCTCTACATTTCTTTTGTTCCTGATAAGACTTGGATATGTTTTAGAGAATCAGTTTTAGATGTTAAATCCAGAGTTTGGTGCTCTGGAATGCTTTAGTGTGAAAGTGATGGTCACCAGTTTGAAGGCTATGTCTAACAGTGTTTGTTGTGTGATTGGGAGAAAGTATTTTCTCCGCATTTTTCTACAATTTGGTTTTAGTTCTTGTGGTTCTATATGTGTTCATAAGGTCCACATCTATCTTCTATCCAAATGATTTGTGATTTGGTGCTCCAAAAAGTTGTTTTCTTAAGTAGCAGATCTTGACAGTATTATTTGTGAGCAATCTGTGAACTGTCTTCAAGTGAGATTTGTTGTACCTAAATTTGTCAATTCTCAAGTGAATTTATGTTGTTTGTGGATGTCTCCAGATTGTGTTAAAGGGTTGATTTTGATCTATAAGTTAAGATTAAGTTCTTGAAAGTGTGTGTCTAATTATTCTTGGTGTTTGCACATGTTTGGCTGACTTGGGTGCTAACACTCCTTGCGGATGTATTTCATGGATTGTAGAAATGTGTTAAAGCATGTGAAGATGTTTTTGGGTTAGATCTAAGCCATGAAGTATTCTTCTTTCATTCATTTTATCTGCAAGTTTGTTTAGGTCTAGACCTAATTTGAATTATATATGTTTGTCAACCATGGAGACTATTCCAAAGGTTGTAGATTGTATTGGCAACCTTGATGTATGTTCCAAGTTGGTGATTGGTATTAATAAATGTAATAAATATGTCTTCAGTGACATGTAGGGCAAAGATACAAAGTTGAAAGTGTTTGTGTTGTAAGGAAGTGAAGGTGATATGTATTGTGCTTCAATGGAACTAAACTTAGGCATGTTGTAAATAATATCATAACATTTCATGGTAGTGAGCCACCGCTCTTGGCAGTGAGCCTTTTTGTAGTGAGCCCTCTTTTGGGTAGTGTGCTTCTTTTGTTTTTTGATACTGTTACTTAATTATATTGTGAGCTAACACTCACCATGGTTTTTCCCTTTTAGGGTTTTTTACATAAAAATCTAGTGTTCACGTGTGTATATGTGTTGATGTGTTTAAGTTTTGATTCTGCATTTCATGTTTGATATTCATAATAGATTAAGGGGTCAAAGTAAGTGAATGTGAATGTGATTATGTTTAAGAGAATATAAGGTTTTTGATACAAGAGATTCACCCTCCTCTCAGTTGTCTTGTGCTTTCAATGATTGGTATCAGAGCTTGGTTCATTTGAAGAATTCCTAATAGTTTAATGTAGATCTCCTTGTTTTGATAGATCTGACTAAGCCTTCTAGAAGCTATGAATGCAAAGTTATCTTGTCTCCATTTGTTTTAATGTCTAGAAAATAGTTCAAGATGAATACAAAATACCTAATGGTGGTTTGAGGACTGCAAGTGAGATTAGAACCTATGAGATTAATGACAAAACTAAAAATGATCTACTAAATGCTTTATCTAACATTGAAATGGTGAGAGTTATGGATCTAGAAACTACTTATGAGATCTGGGTAAAGTTGAAAAGTATCTATGAAGGTGATGCATTTGTCGAGAAGGATAAGTTGCAAAACTTGAGAACTAGATATGAAACTATGTGGATGTCTGAAGATGAGAACATAACAAGTTACATATAGAAGATTGATGAAGTTGTTAGTAGTATCAAGGATCTTGGTGGAAAGATAGATGATATGGATGTTGTAGATAAGGTACTCAGAACTCTTCCCAAATCTTATAGTCACAAGGTATCTTCCATTGAACAATTGTTTGATATGAATAAGCTTTCAAAAGATCAATTGCTTGGTAAACTGAGTGCTTTTGAAATGAGGGAATTTCGTATTACTGATGGCCATGTGAAAACTAAGACTACTTTTAAGGCCAAGGAATAAAAGACTGCTAAATCAGATAAGTATGTTGTGGAATTAGATGAAGAAGATTTTGATGCCTTGAGGCAAACTTTGCAAATAGAATGAAAAGGGGAATCAGAAAGCACAAAGGTAAGTTGACTTTCAAATCTTTTAGTTGTGGTAAGACTAGACATTATGCTTCAAGGTGTCTAGATAGAGCTTTGAAGAACTTGAACAAAGAAGGTAGAGGTAATATGGTAAGGAAAAATTACTATGTTAGAGAAATTGAAGGTGTAATTGATGATGGATCTAATTTTGAAGATGGTAATGCCAGTGAATGCCTGAACTTATTGCTATAAAAGAATAACCTATTTCTGCTAACCTTGCAAGCTTTGTGAAGGAAGGAAGTCCGGAAGAAGAGAAAGAGATGTCTACATTTCATGCAAAAAAGGAGAAGGATGAATGGGTCATTGACAACGTATGTTCAAATCACATGATTGGAGATAAGAGTAAGTTTGTCAAATTGGAAAGGTATGATGGAGGACTAGTTAGATTTGGTGATGATACAGCTTGTAAGATCTATGGAAAAGGGTCAATTAAGTTTTATGGAAAGCATAATACAAATGATGTTCTCTATGTCAAAGGACTAAAGCATAATCTTCTAAGTGCTGGACAAATGTGTGACAAAGGATATAATCTGATATTTAAAGATAATGGATGTGAGATAAGGAAAATCTCTAAAATAATAATTGTTGCTTGTAAGAAGACTCATGGTAATATTTATCATTTGAAAGCTACTAACAATTGTTATTTGTTGTCCTTGACAAATGAATGTTGGATATGGCATAGGAGAATGTGTCATATTAACTTTGTTATTCTGGTAAAAATAAGCTTAGCTCAAGCTATAAGAGACCTACCTAAGATTGTGAAGCCTACTAATGCCTTTTGTAAAGAATGTCAATTTGGGAAGCAAACAAAGACAAGTTTCAAAAACAAGGAACAAACATATATTGGTCTATTGGAGGTGGTGCATATAGACTTATGTGGTGTTACAAGAATAAGAAGTCTACAAGGTGATAGGTACTTCATGCTACTTATTGATGATTATTCAAGAATGACTTGGGTTACTTTTCATAGAGAAAAATTAGAAGCCCTAGACAAGTTTAAGGCATTTAAAGCAATGGTTGAAAATGAGATGGATTTGAGAATCAAGTGTTTGAGGTCTAACAAAGGTGGTGAGTTTACTTCAAATGAATTCAATGCTTCTGTGAAGAACATGGGATAAAGAGACAATTGTCTACCCCCAGAACTCAGCAAAATGTAGTTGAAAGAAAGATTAGAATAGTTTAGGAAGCTACTAGAACAATGATCAAAGAAGCTAACCTTCCAAGTGTATACTAGAAACATGCTATTCATATTGTTGTCTATATTCAAAATAGAGTGCAAGTCAAATAAAATGGAACAAAGACACCTTATTAGCTCTGGTATGGAAAAAATCCTACTATCAAGTATTTCAAAGTGTTTGGAAGTAAATGATATATCAGAAGAGATGAAGACTTGAGAAAATTTGATGCTAGATGTGATGAAGGCATATTTCTTGGGTACTCCACTAAAAGGAAAGCTTACCTGTGTTATAACAAAAGATTGAGGAAGATTATTAGAAGTGCAAATGTGAAGGTAGATGAAGATATTTAGAAAAAATTAGAACTGAATGGATACAAATCAGATGCATCTGTTGATATAGAGAAAGTTAAAGAAAAAGACAAGGAAGTTTAGATTGAAGTGCAAGAAATTCTAGAAGAAGAAGCTCAAGTTGAAGAACAAGAAGCTCTAGAAAGAATTCCTAAAACCCCCAAGTATGCGCAAAGAAAGCATTCTAAAGACCAAATCATTCATGACAAGAGGAAAGGAGTATTGACAAGAAAAGGAGTTGTAGAAGAATAGGTAAATCTCTACTTGATTTCAAAGTTTAAACCTAAGATAGTCTCTAAAGCATGTAAAGATGAACATTAGGTCAAGGCAATGGAAAAAGAATAAATGCAAATTGAAAATAACAAGACTTGGGAACTTGTCCCTAGGCCTATAGATAAGAATGTGATTGGAACTAAGTGGGTTTTCAAGAATAAGTTGAATGATATTGGAGAAGTGGTAAGAAACAAATCTAGACTTGTATGCCAAGGCTACTCACAAGTGGAAGTAATAGATTATGGATAAAAAAAAATTCCAATGGCAAGACTGGAAGCCATTAGATTGTTTCTGGCCTATGTAGCGCGTATTGATTTCAATATATATCATATGGAAGTGAAGTATGCTTTTCTGAATGGTGAGTTGGAAGAGGGAGTATATATAGAGAAATTGGATAGATTTTAGTTATCAAACAAGCCAAACATGGTATGCAGATTGAAGAAGGCATTGCATAAACTAAAGCAAGCTCCTAGAGATTGGTATGCAAGATTAGATAGGTATTTGTTGTAGCATGGATTCAGTAAAGGGTCTACAGACAGTAATTTGTATATCAAGGTAAGCAAAGATCAAATTCTAATTATTGAGGTTTATGTGGATGATATAATCTTTGGTGGAAATAAAGGTATGTGTAAGAACTTTGTTGATGAGATGCAAAAAGAATTTGAGATGTCAATGTGTGGTGAGATGAACTTTTTCCATGGGCTGCAAATTAACTAGACAGATAAAGGCATTTTCATTTCACAATCAAAGTATGTCAAGGAGTTGTTAAAGAAGTTTGGAATGGAAGAATCTAAATTAGTTTGTACTCCCATGACAATTGGTTGTAACCTGATCAGAGATGATGAATCCCCTAATTTTGATCAGAGCAAGTATATGTCTATAATTAGAGGATTGCTATACCTAACTGCTACTAGACATGATATCATGTATGCAATTTGTCTTGTAGCCATATTTTAGGTAGATCCTAAAGAGTCACATGTTATGGTAGTAAAGAGGATATTCAAGCACATGAAAGACACTTTTGATTATGGTTTGTGGTATCCTAAGAACAATGACTTCAACCTAAGTGCATACACAGATGTAGATTGGGCCACATGTATAGATGATAGGAAAAGTACAAGTGGTGGTGTGTTTGTTCTTGGAGACAGAGTTGTGTCTTAGAAAAGCAAGAAGCAGGATTTTGTTTCCCTATCTACTACTGAGTCAAAATACACTGTAGCAACATCATGTTGCCTACAAGTGCTATGGATGAGACAAACTCTGAAAGATATGAAAGTTGAGTATGAGGAGTCAATTCCTATTTTCTATGATCACACTAGTGCCCTTAAAATTTCAAAGAACCTAGTGATGCATTCAAGGACAAAGCATATTTCTATCAGATATCACTTTCTAACAGAGAACATTGCAGAGAAAGAATTGAAGCTTGAGTATGTGCCTACAAAATATTAGACTACTGACATATTCACCAAAGGTCTACCTAAGGACACATTTGAGTATCTTTGGGAAAAGTTAGGAGTTATTGCCCCTCCTTTGTGGAACTAGATGCATAAGGAAGTGCATCACGCTAGTGTGGTTCAGGGGTCATTCTTTTCTAGACTAATGATGGAGGCTACCTCTCAGGGGGAGTAGGTAGTGATACTGGAGAATGTTGCAGTCTTAAGGAGGCATTAAAGGAAGTTAAGAACAAGTGCAAGTTGTGCAGTTGAAAGAGATGTGTTGGCCTTTGCCATTGATGTCAAAGGGGGAGAGAGTTCATGTGAAAAACCCTGAGAAAAAGAAAGCATTCGGTAATCAAAGAGTGTTCATATGTGTAAAGAGTAAAGGGGGAGTTTTGATGTAGAGTTGTGTCTTGATGGTGGAACATGTTGTTTATTTTTTCACATCATATGTTTCCATCAATGACAAAGGGGGAGATTGTTGCAAGTATACATGCTAATTAGTGTTGTCATTGATATCAACATGTTTGTGTTGTCATTAGTGTAAACTGTGCTCTTGCTTTGTTACTTGATTGTGATGAGTTAGTTGATTTGTATTGTGTTGTGTAAGTGTTGAAGATGATAAGATTATGTTCCCAATATTGAGTTTCCAAGTGCTTTAGAGAAAATTTGGTTCATACTGAAGATAGAGTTGTGAAGATGTATTCTAGCTTACAGGATACTGTATGAGTTTTTCCTCCACATTTATTCTGTACTGAACACCAGAGATTGAGATTTGGATATGTTTTAGAGAACTAATTACAGATGTTAAATCTAGAGTTTGGTGCTCTGGAACACCTTAGTGTGAAAGTTACAGTCACCAATTTGAAGACTATGTTTGATAAATGTTTGCAATGTGACTGGGAGAAAGTATTTTTCTCTGCATTTCTCTGTAGTTTGGTTTTAGGTCTTGTGGTTCTAGATGAGTGCTCATAAGGTCCACATCTATCTTCTATCCAAAGTATTTATTATTTGGTGCTTCAAAAAGTTGTTTTATTAAGTAGCAGAGCTTGACAATATTGTTTGTGAGTAGTCTATGAGTTGTCTTCAAGTGAGATTTGTTGTACCTAAATTTGTTAGTTCTCAAGTGAATTTATGTTGTTTGTGGATGTCTCCAGATCATGTTAAAGGATTGAGTTTGATTTGCAAGCTAAGATTAAGTTCTTTGAAGTGTGTGTCTAAGTATTCTTGGTGTTTTCACAAGTTTGGCTGACTTGGGTGCTAACACTCCTTACAAGTGTGTTTCTTGTATTGTAGAAGCCTGTTGAAGCATGTGAAGATGTATTTGGGTTCAAGATAAGTGGTGAAGTGTTCTTATTTAATTCATTTGCTCCACAATTTTTTTTAGGTCTATACCTAATTTGAATTATGTATGTTTTTTGACCTTTGAGACTATTCCAAAGGTTGTAGATTATATTGCCGACCTTGATGTATGTTCCAAGGTTAATGATTGGTATAAATAAATGTAATAAATCCATGTGCAGTGAGATGTAGAGAGAAGATGTGAAGATGAAAGTATTTGTTTTGTAAGGTAGTGAAGGTGATATGTATTGTGTTTCAATGGAACTAAACTCAGGCATGTTGTAGATGCTATTATATCAGTTCATGGTAGTGAGCCACCCCTCTTGGCAGTGAGCCACTCCTTAGCAGTGAGCCTTTTTACAGTGACCACTCTTTTGGGTAGTGAGCCCTGGGCAATGAGCCCTTTAGCAGTGAGCCTCTTTTATTATTTGATATTGTTACTACATTATATTGTGAGCTAACACTCACCGTGGTTTTTCCCTTTTAGGGTTTTCCACATCAAAATATGGTGTTCATGTGTGTGTGGTGTTGATGTGTTTAAGTTTTGATTTTGCATTTCATGTTTGATCTTCATAATAGAATAAGGGGTTAAAGTAAGTGAATATGAATGTGATTATGTTTAAGAGAATATAAGGTTTTTGATACAAATAATTGACCCCCCCTCTCAGTTGTCTTGTGCTTTCAACATAAACCTCAAGGATGAGGATAAACCTAAGAAGATCTCCCAATCTGAAAATAACTTGTAGTTGCAAGATGTAAATATTTGTATGAATGATGGATATTATGTGATCGATGGATATTATAATGTAATTTTGAAATTTTGGCAAAATCTTTCCTTCTTTTTTAAGATTGCATAAATGAGAATGGATTTATGTTTATGAATGGATTCAATAGTATGAAAAACTAATTGAATGTTTAACATGAAAACTTCAGGAGAAGTAGATTGTAGCATGGTTCAGATAGGAACTAGTGTTTGGGGTAGACAAGAGGAAGGGAAACCTTCTAGCCACTCTAAATCAAACTTGATCAGATCCTCACTATGTTCCACGAGTCAAGGGCAAGAATTGGAACTTTGGAGTAGAAGGTTAGGGATCAGAATGGGCCCAAGCATGAAGCCTTCCACGAGGGTGAAGATGAGGAATGTGTTGGAATTTTGTCATTGATGTTGTTGGTGGCAACATAAGCATGTAGGATAAGCATAAAGTATGTTACTATGTATTGCAGTGTTGTCATTGATGTCAACATTGTATCTTTGTATGAAGATATTTTTGCAAGAAGGTTTGATCCTATGAAAGACAATTTTGCAAGATGGTTTGATCCTCCATAGAAGACTAATTTGCAAGAAGGTTTGATCCAGTAAGGAAAATTCTTATGAAATTTGACTGTGTCAACTATGGGTTTTTTGAGTTACAAAGAATCTGGTAATTTTGTCCACATTGGTCTACTATTGAAGATTTTTCTCTTTGGTTCTAGTATATGTTTTTTTGTTGTTAGAAGCATCTAATTCTAGAATTTTGTCTAATTCTAATCTTTGGTGTGAGAGTTGTGAATGATAGAAGTCTGGCCTTAGAAATTATAGTTATTTCCTAAACAGAGAATGTGAGTAAAAGAGTCTACATTCCTTCGTGGATAGGTTTTTGGTCTTGAGGTTCTAAGAAGATGTTTGCAAATATCAATAGATGATATATTCCATTTTTCATGATTTTTGGAGGTCCTCTTGGTAGGATGTGAATGTGTAGTTGGTAAAATTTTGTAATAGGTCCTCTACGAGGCCGCCCTAATAGTTGTAAAGTTATGTGGAGATTAAATACGTTTTGTGGAGATAAATGAGAGCTATTTTAGGTCCATACCAACCTATTTAAATTGTTCTAAGGTTTGGATCTTGGCATGAAGCATGTGTTGAGAGTCTTAAGCCTATGAGTTACATATTGTATATTTTGATATATCCAATTAGGATGACCTAATTGATGCTATGGGTAAAGCGTATATATAAGGAAGATTATTCTCATGATGGATATGAGATATAGATGATGTGAATGATATGGAAAGTGCTTATGAATGTGAATTAAGTGAATGCAAAGTAGAGCGGGATGATATTTTAGATGAGTGTGAAGAGTTTTGTATCTATATTTTGAGCTTTCATCGAAACTATATTTCATGCATATGTTACATGCAATTGTAACAATTCAAAATTGGTAGTGAGATACTATTTCTTCTATCTTTCTCTTTCAAGACAGTGAGTCCTTTGGCAGTGAGCCACCTATAGTGAGCATTCCAGGATAGTGAGTCCACCAATTGTATCAACCTTAATGGGTTGCTTAATTATAATATATAGTGAGCTAATCTTCACTGTGGTTTTTCCCATTTTGGGTTTTAATGGTTTAATGGTTTGAAAGAATACTGATTCACCCCCCTCTCAGTATTCTAGGTGTTCAACAATTGGCATCAGATCCTGGTCCTTTAGAAGAAGCTTGTAATAAGTGAAATCAAAAAAGAAGATTAATACTAATCAAATGCAAAATAGAATGATTATACCTCCATAATGACTCACAAATCCATGTGGGAAGGTGATGCACCCGATAGAGTCTCCTCAGATTTTACCCATGATAACTAAAATGTATGTGGATTGCTCAAATGCTCAACACAATGTAGGATGAATGATTAGGGATGAGATGATAGATTTGAAAGACTAGATGGAAATGAGAGATGATTTAGAGTGATTTGGACATTATGGTGGCATGATAAGGGGATTGTGAAATGATTTTGGCAGAGGTTTGATGCATCCAGAGGTCTCTCTAATGGCTTAGAGAGGGGTCTAATTTATAGAGTTTTGGAGATGAGGATGGAGGGTGAGGATTCAGTTGATGAGATCAAGGGCTAGGAATAAAAGTGAATCTTTTATTCCTAGTGGATGAATTAATAATTCTCATTTTGGGAAGAGTGGAGGATAATGGGGGACAACTGAATTTTAAATTCAGTGAGTGGAGGATAATGGGAGACAACTGAATTTTAAATTCAGTGATTGGAGGATTGTGGAGGACAACTGAATTTTAAATTCAGTTTAGTGGAGGATAGTGGGAGACAACTAAATTTTAAATTCAGTGAGTGGATGATGAGGTAAGCAGGGTTAATTAAGTGTTATCTTAATTAACTTAAGTCTAGGTTAATGAGATAAGTAGGATTTATCTAATTAACAGTGATTAGGGAAATGAATAAATCAACTAAATAAATATTAGGAATATTCATTCAATTGACAGGATAGGGTTGTAAGGTTAAATGGATTAATTAGGTGAATTAATTGATCACCAGGGATATGCAGATGGGGAGAGTGGATTAGTGTAGAGGTACGAGAAATTGGTTTACAGAGCAATCCAATTTTAGGTGTCTACATCTGCCCCTCTTTGAGATGGTGTTGCGGCTAAGTAAAATCATTTCAAAGAAGTTAGAACATAGAGTTGGATTGGATAGAAAAAGGATTTTGGTTTGGAAGAATAGACAAAGGTTTGGGGATAATTGGTAAGGGTGATGCCCCCTTGAGAGGATAGATGGGTTGTGAGAACACGGTTGTGCTCTTGAAATGGATGGAACATATTGGTTGAATTGGTCAGAGGATAATTGGTGGGATGAAAGGATGATGATGTTCAGAGATGATTGGTGGATGATCATTGTGCTTAAACTGATTTAGAGCAATCCTAGGTTTGATATAGCAAAGTGGATATGTTCACCAAGGTATAGAAGACCAAGGTGATGATGTTTATCCGACATTTGCATGGACTAGACATGCAGACAAAGGGATGATCTCATGCATGCCCAAGATATTACAACCTTGTCTAGAGAGGGAAGGGGACTCATAGCATAAGCCCTTAGTACAAAAAAGGTATGATGAACCTTAGATGCATAAGGAGATCAATATGCTAGAACTGACCCTATGATCAACAAGATATGATTACTAGCGTAGAGTAATGAGACCAACCCATAAGCATAGCATACAAAAGCAAGATCATGCCCCATTCTAGATGTTTTCACCACATACCATGATATAATAAGATCAAGGTAGCTTTGATGTGATCTTCAAATACGACAAAAGATAAAAATCAAAAACCAAAAGACCAACAAACCAAATAAGTAACCATTGTATCTTTTTCCAAAATGGATGATGATGTGATAGATTCTGCCTATCATAGGAAAGATATATCCTAAGGCAGGAATTGATAGATGATTGGATGAGGTTGTGATGATTGGATAGATTCTGCCTATTGTAGGAATGACATATCCTAAGGAAAGAATTGATTGATGATTAGATCATGTTTTGTTGATGTAAGATTGGCTCAAGATATGATGGTGACAAGTTATGGTTGATGCTAATTTGATAGTTGATGATTTTTTATAAGGGATGATGCTTTGATAGGTGATGCAATGCTTGGATCTAGTGTAAGCTTATGGATGATAGATGTGATCATGATATGGGATGATGATAAATGTGATGATAATGAGAGTGTGATGGAGTTTGATTTTTGTGATGGATAAATTATTTTTGGAATTTTGTGTGTTTTCTATTGTTTTTGTATTTTTTGATTTTGTGATGTTTTTGTATTTTTTGATTTTGTGATGTTTTTGAATTTTTTTATTTTTGAAAAGGAATGGTTTATTATGAGATGGTTGCATTGGATTTCATGTTGATAACCTTTGTGCTAGATACCAATGACAAGGGAACACCAAGTCTAGAGGTGAAGGTGATGGGGTGGGATAGGGGGATTGGTGATGAAAGGATAATGGATAGGAGATTTGATAGATGAATGGACAAGTGATAGGGATGTATGTTAGATAGATGGAAGATAAGGACGAGGGGTACGATAGGTATGTATGATATATGGATGGGGGATTGCAGGATTTTCTCCAAGGGCTAGGTTGCAAGGAATCATATGCCCCAATGTCTAAAGAATTTTGCATGATGGGCTCATGTGTGAATGGATGGTCTTTGCAATAGATGAATGGAGGATATACTTGGAAAGGAAGTATTCCAAGAGGTCTCCAAAGCATGTTGTTGATATTTTTCCCCTTGTCTTTATCAAGATCTAAGGTGGGAGATATAGTGGATAGAATGGATGGGGAATAATAGGATGAATAGGGGATGGTAGATAGGAATATGATAAGATTAGGATAAGATGTGGATAAGATGTGCAAAGGATAGGATGGATGTGGATGAAGGATATAGGTTTTCCCCCAAGTGTAGGGATACAAAATGGATGGAGAAGAGATTACGCATGACGCCCGCAAGGGGTTTTCATCAAGGTACTTGTCCAAGACACCACAAGGAGTGGTTTTCACCATTGGACAGATTTTTTCTCTTTACTATTTTCTTGATTTTTTTTTTTTCTTGATTTTTTGACTTTTTTGATGGAAGAGGGACTCTAGCATCTGTTTCCATAGCAAGGAGAAAATGGTCCCATGTTGGATAGAATTATGGATGATGATTGCATGGATGTTGGTAGATAGGAGAAGAAGGAATGGATTATGGATAATGGATTATGGTGTGGATTATGTGGATTATGCAAAAGCATGGACCATAGGAATGTGATGGGGAAGATATGTAGGATAGTGAACGAAAGATGGAGAGATGGGGGTATGTGGGAATTGCAAGTGGTGGAGGGGAACCAAGACCAGTGGTTGCACACATCATGATGTATTTGGAAGCTTATACTTGGGATGTGGAGTTGGGAGTAATGGGGATTGGGATGGGGGATATATGAATGGTTGATTTGGAGTTTTAGGGACCCAAATAGACTGACTTTGGGGGATTTTTAGATGGGGAGCGGTGTGTTTGGGATTTTGGGGTGGATTGGGATGTGGATGCCTCATTAGAGTTGAGTGATCTTTGTTTAGGGACCCACACCATTTTTGTTTTTACTTTTTCTTGTGATGGTGTGGGATTGGATAGCCTTTTTGATTTTTCATTTTGATTGGAAGGGATAATATCCTTAGGCTTTTGTGCTTTATGAGTTGAGGTATTCAAATTTTTGAATCCCATGGATTTGGGGGAAGCGTCATTTTTAAAAGATGTGTGCTTTTCTTGGTCTTGATTGGGAATTTTAGTGGATTTATGCTTGGATTTATGGATAAATGGATGAGGAGATTTGAGGATGGGGATATTAGGAGTTGGGAGGATGGGAGGATAAGAGGATTTGTGGATAGGGATGTTGGGAGTTGGTAGGATAGGAGGTAGAGTGGATTTGATAGGGATCTTTGGAGTTAGAAGTAGTGGAGGTAAATTGGATGGAGGGAGATGGATGGTCACATGCTTTTGCAAATGGTAGGATGATGGAGGAGGGATGGCGACATATGTTTTGGAAGTGCGATGAGATGCACCATGTTTGGGATTGGATGAATGGATTTTGGAAGGTGGATGGATGGTATCAACTTGTGTAGATTGTTGTTCTTGGGATGCATAGCCAAGGCCATGTGAGGATGGATGGAATGTGGTGTGAATGGGCTCCACAATGCCTTGTTCATGAAGGCCTAAGCCTTTGCCTTGATAGTTCATGTGTTGGAGCATGCGACATGCAATAGGATGTTTGGTGCTTTAGAAACAAGATGCTAGTCCATTATTTGTTGGAGATAGATAGAGGGTGGATGGAAGTTGTTCACATCCTACAAGGGGTTTACCACAGATGAAGGTGCTTTTTCCAAGTGGATAAGGGGATGGATTTGGGATGGGATTGGTAAATGGAGGTAAAGGGGTGGTAGAGGTTGATGTGGGATTAATAAGGGGATCCATATATGGGAGGGGATCAGGGATGAAATTAGATGGGATAGTGAGATCTTGATTAGGAGAAGGGGTTGATGTTTCAGCATGCTTTGGATTTGTTTCTTGACATAGCTCATGTGCTTGCATGGAAGTGGAAGTGACTTGGATAGATGTGATGGGTGCTTGGATTGATGTGATAGGTGCTTGACTTATGGGCTCTTGAACATTACTACATGATGGTTCTTGACATATGATAGGGGGTTGTTCAAGAGATTTGGTGGATGTTGGATTGCATGAGGGTGTTTGATTCCTTGCTAATAGCCAATGGATGACATCCTTCATGAGTGTATGGGTGGAAGAACAATATAATGGATGGATAATGATGGTGGATGGTGTAGAAATAGGATTGGGATTGGATAGGTGGGTGATAAGATTAGGTAGTGATGGTTCTTGGGTGGGTTCAAGGATAGGTGTGGGATTAGATGGTGGAGGCCACTCTAGATTGGTATCTCCCTTGTCAAAGGTTATTAGATCTTGCCTAGGATAACTTGGGCTCATTTGATTTATGTATAAGGGACCACTTGGACTTGCATGTGCTTCTTGTTGCAAAGGTGGATTTGGGCTCACTAGTGCTTGTTGGGGAGGCCATTGATAGTCTTGGTAGCTAGGTGTAATGGTAGGATATGTAGACGAAAGGTTTTGGGGTTGGTATGAAGTTGAGGGTTGATATGAGGATGATGGAGGTTGATACGAGGTTGAAGGTTGATATGAGGATGATGGAGGTTGATATGATGTTGAAGATGATGACATGTAAGGTTGTTGTGGAATTTGTTGAGGTTGGGATGGTGTTTGGACTTCTTGTTGTGATATGATTTGTTGTTGATGTTGGTAAATGTGTTGATGTGATGATGATGGAGGGGTTACATAGGATAATGATTGTTGTGATATGGATTGATATAGATAAGGGCTGTGATAAGTTGAAAAGGGTTGATAGGACATGTGGATGAATTTGGTTGATATGAAGTGGGATAAGTTGATGCAGAATTGGTTTGATGTGTAGATGGATATGATGGGATAGGTGCTAGATAGGATGGTCGTTGGACTTTGCAAGTGGCCATGAGGTGTTGGATTTCTTCCGAGAGGTATTGTATGTGTGAGGATTGGCTTGTTCGACCTATTTGAATCAATTCTTGAATGCTTTGAAAGGTTCGCTACTCTAAAGGGGATTGGCTTGCATGCATGTGGTGAAGCATATGAAGGAGATTTTGAAGGTCCTCTAAGGTTGACATGATGTCACACAAGTGGTTAAATCTTAAGTTTTTTTGGCAAGTGCTTGGTTATGATTCGATGATGATGTGGATTGTTTGGATGAAGTTGATTAGGATGAAGGTGACTAGGATGAAAGTTTATATTGATTTGTTTATGTGTTTGGTGTTTAGTTTGATTTGGCAATGTTTAGCAAATGATCACATGTATAAACAAGAATCACTCACACAAGACACAAGCAAATTTGAATTTTGAAGAATATGAGAATGATTAAGCAATCACCTATGTAAGACAAATCAACATGCTCTAATACCTAGTTTGATGTAAGGTATGGCCAATTAGGTTTGGGCAATGTTTAGACAAGGTTGACTAATGATTTGAAAGTGAAATCCTATCACACAGCCGGGAGAAGGGGGTAACCCACCCTTCACCTTCACTTCCCAAAGGTAGAAAGTTCTTTGGGGCTTAGCCAAGAGTGACAAGATTCTGATTTCAAAGAGGGTGTCTTTCGATTCAGCATCAGATGAGGTCATCCCTAGGGGTGATGAAATCCC
This sequence comes from Cunninghamia lanceolata, assembly GCA_027924645.1. Taxonomy (NCBI): domain Eukaryota; kingdom Viridiplantae; phylum Streptophyta; class Pinopsida; order Cupressales; family Cupressaceae; genus Cunninghamia; species Cunninghamia lanceolata. Next base: position 5,681,790 of record BSBN01000892.1, read on the forward strand.
CTAGCAGGCCTCCTAGGAAAGGGGTTGACAAAAGCGAATCAAGGTGAGGTGTTTTTGATCTCCAAGGTCACCTTGTGGTGCGAGGAGAGAGCATACACACACCCACTTGACTCACACTCTCACTTGTAAATTATCCCTTAGAAAAATGAAATGTGATGAAAAACACATCAAACAATGGTTCTTTTTAGCCCAATTTCAAGGTGTGATTGAAGACACTAGTTGATTTTATGCCCAATTTCAATGTGTGATGATCAAACAATGTTTGTTTTAGAAACCCAAACCGAAGTGTGTTTGTAAGCAAGATTGAGAGATAAAGGATGAAAAAAATGGATGCACCTAATTAAATTGCTATCCAAGTTGATGTAGATGCTGCTCTTGATGTTGTTTTGGCCTCGTAGGATCACCTGCAAGTCACAAAAATGAAAATGAAGCAAGTAGACTAGCCAAGGAGATTATGTTACAAAAATTGATAATATGATAAAATCTACTAAAAAATGAACTGATATAGCAAAATAGATTGCATGAACTGAAAATTTAGGAAATTCTATGCGATTTGAAAAAAAAATTTGCTGAAAAATGATCAAATTTGCACAAGTTATGATGAGTTGAAGTTTGTAATGAAGTTTGACTTTGACAGCAAAAAAAGGCTTGATAAAGGTACCATCACCTGATAAAATCCTCACAACTGCGAAGTATTCGAAGTCCTTTTTCTAATGACTATTCGTTTGCTTGATTTTGCCTCCATATGCAAAATTTATGTAAGTTTGAAAAAAAATAGCTGATGTTGGTATGTAGGAGGCACTAGAGGTTGGCTTGACTATTTGATTTAACCACCGGCGGTTAGTGTTGACCTGGTCACATGTTAAGGTTCCTCCCCTTTAGCATTTAATGCTTACCCTGGTGGTTATTTGTGATGCTGGGGGCTTAGATTAGTCCTACCCCTGGTCATCCATGTGGCCATGGGTCCAGCAAAGGCAAAAAGAAGAAGCCCTAACTTAAAATTTAAAGTTTGAAACCTAAAATTTATAACCTACCACATAAAACATGCTATGGCAGTGGTTTGTGTGCAGGGGGGCAGAGCTGGGTTGGCTGAGGGCGGCGGTAGGGTTAGGGCACACGCAGGGGTGGAGGCGGGCAGCGTCATAGGGAGCTGGGTGTCATAGGAGGAGGGGAGGTGGGTCGGTAGGGACTGGCAGCACGGGGTAACGAAGGTCAGGGGAGGCTGTAGGGAAGGGAGTTGGGGAGGCCGCGGGGAAGGGTTTTGGATGGAGCTCAGGTTGCAGAGGAAGTGAGGTTAGCAGGGCAGCTACTGGGTGGTGGAGGATATGACCACTGGTGGTGGGAATTAGGGTAGAGTGGAGAGTGGTTTTGACAGGAACCAGGCAAAGCACTATGCAGAAGTTGGTGCGAGGGATGCGCAGCGGTGGGGGGTTTTGGATGGAGCGGCGGGAAGGGGAAGGCTGCGCGGGGGCGATGCACGGGGGTATTAGGGCGGGCAGGCTTGGCGGAGGGGCTGTGGAATAACCTACAAAAACTAGTGTAAAAATTAGTGCCCTTCAAATCTGCAAAAACTAGTGATTACAGCAAACAAGCAAGTGCACAGATTAGCGCGGCAGGGTCTAGTTCGAATCTCCATAAAAAAATTCTTTAACCACAAAATTCCTGCTTTCATACCAAACAAGAAAAAAAAAACTAGAACTCATAGACTAAAGAGGAGAAAGATTAGTACGACCGGGGTACAGTTCCGTACTGTACGGATCAGTACAGTACGAACTGTACCCTAAAAAATTTTCAAAAATTTCTGTGACCGAACATAGTCAAGTTTACTGTCAAAAAGCTTAGAAACAGTGTTCTAATGACAACGGTGAGGTTAGTTTCTGCTTAGGACACAACCTTCAATAGCTCACCCACCAAACTTGCAAAACTTGCCACAAAGAGGGTTAGAAAATGAAGATTCTGACAATAAAACATTCAAAAAGTGACGACTAGATCTGAGACCAAGCGTGCCAAATGTAATAAGTGAAATCAAAACGAAGATTAATACTAATCAAATGCAAAATAGAATGATTATACCTCCATAATGACTCATGAATCCATGCGGGAAGGAGATGCACCCGATAGAGTCTCCTCAGATTTTACCCATGATAACTAAAATGTATGTGGATTGCTCAAATGCTCAACACAATGTAGGATGAATGATTAGGGATGAGATGATAGATTTGAAAGACTAGATGGAAATGAGAGATGATTTAGAGTGATTTGGACATTATGGTGGCATGATAAGGGGATTGTGAAATGATTTTGGCAGATGTTTGATGCATCCAAAGGTCTCTCTAATGGCTTAGAGAGGGGTCCAATTTATAGAGTTTTGGAGATGAGGATGGAGGGTGAGGATTCAGTTGATGAGATCAAGGGCTAGGAATAAAGTGAATCTTTTATTCCTAATGGATGAATTAATAATTCTCATTTTGGGAAGAGTGGAGGATAATGGGGGACAACTGAATTTTAAATTCAGTGAGTGGAGGATAGTGGGAGACAACTAAATTTTAAATTTAGTGATTGGAGGATTGTCGGGGACAACTGAATTTTAAATTCAGTTTAGTGGAGGATACTGAGAGACAACTAAATTTTAAATTCAGTGAGTGGATGATGAGGTAAGCAGGGTTAATTAAGTGTTATCTTAATTAACTTAAGTCTAGGTTAATGAGATAAGCAGGATTTATCTAATTAACAGGGATTAGGGCAATGAATAAATCAACTAAATAAATATTAGGAATATTCATTCAATTGATAGTATAGGGTTGTAAGGTTAAATGGATTAATTAGGTGAATTAATTGATCACCAGGGATATGTAGATGGGGAGAGTGGATTAGTGTAGAGGTACGAGAAATTGGTTTGCAGAGCAATCCAATTTTAGGTGTCTACAAAGCTTAACCACTCAAGGAAGATCTTGGAACTTGAACACATGGCTTCTAGAAGACTACTTATTTCTTCGAAAGAAATTCCTACTATTAGATTCACTAAAGAAGATTGTATGCTTAACAAAGTGGGAGAACTCAATGCTACCCTCGAAGATCTTGAAAGAATTGAAGGTGAAAATAGAGATCTGAAAGAAAATGTCAAGGAAGCAAATGAATGCATCAAGAAATTGAAAGAGGAAATCAAGAAGTTCAAAGAAAAGCATAGGAAAATCAATGATTATTTACCATGATTTAAAACATAAACCTGCAACTAAAATATTAGACCTGCGACAAATGATTTTTAACAAAAAAAAATTAAATCATGCAACCATAAAACTAGGGAAAACCCATTGCACAGAATCAGTACAGCCAGTCCGTATGGTACAAATCCATATGGATCTCTACAGTATATACTAGAAACTAAAAAATATTCAAAAAAATTACAAAAATTTGACAGTGAGTGAAATAGGTCAAGCTTTTTGTCATTTTTTGCCTACAAGGCCTCTCAGACTCAATAGTGAGGTTTGCTTCAGGCCAGGGATGAACCTACAAAACTTGATTTTTAGAGTTGACAAAAAATTTCTCTATTCACATAAGATTCACCAAATGTATTAGGGGAAAAATTAGAGCTATGAATCACAAACAACAATCATTAAACCCTAACAGCAGAATGGAGCACAAAATAGACACAGAAACCCAAATGACAAAGCAAACCAAAACCAAATCTCTATGCTAAGCTTGGCTCTCCTCCATTACTCTTCTCAATCTTGCATAGGAATGCAAAATATCAAAGGATAAATGTTGATTGCTCACTATTTTAGCAACATAACAATGGAATGAAAAAGGAATTATGCATGATTCTAGAGTAAATTTGATAGCATGAGGCTAGTTGTAGAATGGATCACCTAAATGGCATGGGTGAGGGTTGATTTATAGGAAAGGAGTGATTCAAATTGATGGCTAAGATTGAAAGTTGATTTGAATGATGTCGACGGTTGAGATTGAATAGGGTTTCACACTCCATGAGGAGTTGTAGTCATGTAGCAAGTGGAGGGTTGACCTAATTCAAATAATAGAATTATTTATATTAGTTGGACATGTGAAGGCATTAAATGGAAAATGTAGTATGTGACATGTGTTGCAATGAGGTGAAAGGTGAGGACAAATTTAAATATTTTATTTGAATTAGTTGGAAAATGGGAGAAGGGAAATTAATTGAATAAATAGGATTTATTTAATTAATTGGCTAGTGGGGTAAATGGGATTAGGAGTGGGATTAGGATAAAATGTTACAAGATGTCTCACTTAATTTGTCAACATGTTATGGTGATGTTGTAAGACATGGACAATCGTAAGTGTCTACAAAAATCATCACTGGTGTGAAGATACAATTTGAAGAAAAGAGAAGAATTGAGGAATGTCTTAATGTAATGGTGAAGAGCAAATCTGAAGAATGTACAAGGCTTGAGTAAGAAGTTGTGAATATGAAATCAAATCTGGAGAAACCAAGAAGTCATGAAGACAAATTCAAGATGAGTACTACAAATATTGATGAAATTATTGCAAATCAGAAAGGCCCTAAAGATAAAGAAGGTTTAGGATTTGAAAAATGTGAAAGTTCAAATTTAAATCAGACATCGAATACTAAAAATAAGAACAATCACAAGTAGATCCAGAATTAAAGGAATGAAGTGAGAAGACTACCAATATGACAACCAAATGTACAAACGTACCCATCCTTTAATGGTTTCTCTTACTCTTGTAATAAATTTGGTCACAAAGCAATAGAATGTAGAAGTAGAAGGAATCAAAATGTACCACCTTTTTTTGGTCAATGTTTTATATGCAAGAGATTTAGTCATAAAGCTAGTGAATGCAGAAGTCAAATGATGAATAACAATGGTAGAATGGTTCAAAATCTTTCCAAGGTTATTGTTATATATGCAATGGACATGGGCACAAAGCTAATCAATGCAGAGATAGAATGAATAGAAGGAATACTAGTCAAAAGAATGTTACAAGCTACATTTGCAATAGGCCTGGACATATTTCCAAGTTTTACAGAAGCAGAAATGTGAGGAAGGATAAACAGGTTGAGAGGAATGAACCAGTGCAAAAGATTAATCCTACAAAAGCAAAGAAGGAAATGGAAAAGATATGGAGAAAGAAGGAAGAAACTGAGGTTAAGGATGTATATGTAATTACATCTAGTACATAAGTTTCCTCCAAAAACTAAGTTGAGAGCTTTGGCTCAAGGGAACTTTAATAAAAATATTTTCCCCTACCAAAGAAAATGGTGCTGACACCTCAGCACAAAGATATGAGATGTAGATCAACAAAATTGAGCTATTGAAGAAAATTTTGGAAGAAACTAGGATAATGTGGTAATTTTCAAAGCATCCAAAGCTGACTGTGCATACAGAGAAAAGTTTGACAGTTTTAATGTTTGAAGCATTTATTGTGAATTAGGTCAAATATGAAAGGTTATAAAAGGATTTCACTTAACAATTTCATTCACAAAAGCATTTGAAAAGAAAGAGTAGAGTAGCTGAAGAGAAATCAAAGCGCTTCAAGGTTTAGTGCATTCAAATCTTGGTTCAAAAAGAAAAAGCAAAGGTATTTACATTCTTGAGTTGGCCCTAATTTTATAGTGAACTTGATTTTTGAAGTGTTTGACTTCATTTACAAATGGATACACCAAGGGTTATAGAAGTTAGTGAGAAACCACAACCTATGTTCAAGAAATGCCTTGCTAAATCAATTGACGATGACCTATTAGGTGCACTTTCATCTTTTCCTTATGGATTTTTACAAATTGAGGATATTAGGATTCATATTCATGGAAAGATTGAAGAGTATTATCATATAAGTTAGGGGATATTTGCGTAAAAGAACTTACTAGTGACAATTTTTCCCTAAAGTCTGAATATCAAAACCTAGCTGCCAAGAAGCTTGATGTATGGTAATGGTTTCCAAACTTTTGTTTTGATGACAAATGGGTCTGGATAGCTTTGAGCAGAATTCATGATAATTTTGTTTGGATTGACATGTTGGGAATGATAACTAAGGAGGTGATCAAAGAAGTTGTAGGTCTTTGTTCCACTGAACCTGTTCCTGTACTAAAATCCATCAATACTATAGTGGTAATGGAATTAACCAATAAAACTTTTAACAATTTGAGAGCACTCACTATTAGTCCCATCCAAAATGGATAGCTATGAGATATGCGGTGATGATGATAGGTTACAAAATCTATTTTACTAACAGGGAAAACTCAGTTTCTACCATTGCAATCAATATGGCATATGAAATGGTTGAGAAAGAGGGAGACTATGATCTTTGTCAGTTGTTAAGACAACAACTACTAGATAATTTGAAGCAAACTAAGGAGAAGAAGTATCCATTCAAATATGGAACTCTTGTATGTTTATTGTTCTATTTCTTACAAGTGCTTCCTGGAACTAAAAAGATGAGATGGCTACAAGGAAGACTGCTAGCTCATCAGATTGCATAATTCATGAGAAGTCTTGGTGACACTAAATCTCAAGATAATGCCCTTACTATATTTTTTGTAGTTTTCCAAAAGAAGATAGAGAAAAGAGAAAGGGTACCCAGAAAAATGGTAGAGAAATATCAAAATGACATTACTTTTCTGGTTTCTATAGATGAATACATGATGGAAGCTATTGGACCAAGATTAGTGTGGATCCCAACACTGCTATATAAGGTAAGTGAACAACAAATCATTGGTTTAGCTAATGTTTTACTGAAGATCCCCAAAGACACATCCAAAGCAATATATGGTACTTTTGAAGAAAAGTCTATGGAAATGCACATGGAGCAATGCAAGCCACAAATCAAGAAGAAACTAGAGAAAATGGTTGATAAATAATCAGAGGAAATGGGTATCCCCAAGGAGAAAGTACAACAAGTTAGAGCAAAAGCTAAGGGAGAATCTAGTGTTGCAAAGAGCTCAGGGAGCATAAGAAGATCAAGTAGAACTATTACTGTCTCTCTTGCAATCCAAAAGTCCTCTAGGAGTGTACCTACTATTGGAGAGAAGAGGAAATCTATTGTTGGCCCTCTGGTTGTGCAAGTTTCCAAGGTAGAGAAGAAGAAAACAGACCTAGAAACACCTTCTATAGCCCCTGCAAAAAAAATAATAAAGAAAAAGACAATAAGAAAGGACATGAGTGGAAATGAACAAGAAAATGAAGAAGAGGAGAAAGAAGGAACATAATTTGTCTGAAAAGGGAGAAATGATGCTTCACAGGGTGAATCAAAGGGCACAAGAAGAAAAGTGGATATCATTGAAACAAATTGTGAAGAAGAAATAAGGGAAGAAAAGAAGAAACTTGCATCCCATATGAAAGAATAGAAGAAAGATGTCACCAAGAAGGTGACTCCAAAGAAAAACAAAGAAAAAATGGCTCCAGATGAAAGGAAAACAAAAAAACAAATTAATTCGGTACGACCTCAGTCACCAATGAAATTGGAAGCTTTATTTAGTAGCATGTTGGAGCATGAAGCACTAGGAGAGACTACTGCCCTCTATAATGAGGTTGATGAAGTAGATAAGGCCACCATTGTTGATGCCATTGTGAAATATATCATTGTATTAGAAGTAAAGATGAAAAACATTGAAGATCAAATCCATGCATAACTCTAGAATGTCCTATTGGACATGAGACAAGAAGCCATTTCGGAAGAGGGAAAGATAAACGAGTATGCTCTTGAAAAAGTTGGTACTTCTTTGTGTGCAAAGAACAAAACTGCATTGTCTTAGCTTGACTCAACTAAATTTAAGGTCAAACAAAGGGTAACTACCCTAATGAGTAAAGACAAAAATGATTTTGAGAAATTGCAAAAAGATACACTTGAGAAACTTTTTGACAGTGCTCAGAAATATTAAATGTTCTCAGAAGACTTTGTTCCAGAAGTTGGCATTGGAGAAGAGATCTAGAATAATGATGCTCAACATGAGCATGAAATAGATAATGTACATTCTCAGGATAATATTCCTCCAGTGTTAGAAGAAATTGCTCAAACATAAAAAGAAGCAAAGGAGAATATTGAAGAAGAGACTGCCACCGGTGAGGAAAATACAAAAGGAAAATATGTCCACTCCTCCTCTAGTACTAGATGCCAATCCTCCAAGAAATACTAAGAACTCTACAGAGGCAGAGAATACTAATAAGAAAGATGATGGAGCAAAGCATGAAGTAGAGAAGAATAAAGAACAAGAAAACAATGAAGAGAAAGATAAAGACAAAGATGCATCCAGAGCTGCAAAGAATGAGGAAGAAAATTTAGAAAACTCTAGTGAAGATGTGGAGAAAGACTTGAAAGAAAAGTTGTGCAATCCTCCAGATACTTTGGAGACTCTTTGAAGAAATTATTGTGTATACAACTTGACTTCCAACCTATTGTATCATCACAAGTGCTTCAATTACTAATGCAACAAGGAAGCATAGATCTAGATAAGATCTCTCCTCTTAAAAAGCTATAGTTGGGAGATGTCTTTCATCCATCATCTTGAAAGGAAGTTATAGAGACCCATCAAAAGATTAGAGAATTGATTGATGAGGTAGTAAATACATTGCAAGAGGTCATACTAGGAGCAAGAATCAACATGTCTCTCTAGTATAGAAAATTTAAAGATTTTAATTGATTCTTTTAAGGAATATGCCTTTGGTCTTAAAGGACAAATTGAAGATGAGGTGGAAAATATAATAAATGAGAAGAGGATGAGGGAGATTAATGAGAAATGTGCTAATGTACATAAAACGTTTCAAGAAAAATTGAAGGATGCACAAAACTTTGTAGGTGAGGCAAAGACTCTATTTCAATTTGGCACAAAGTGGCCCAAAGCCACATAGAGCATCAAGAAAGAGGTGGACTCCATTGTGTCCTAGATCAATAATGCCTTTAGTTCCTATGATTTGGCACTTGACCTTGATGGGAATACAAGGAATGCAATTAAAGATTTGCATAAGAAATTCTTTCAACTACATGATACAGGAGCATCTAGTGGTGTAAGGGCAATCTTATATCACCCAAAAAGAAATTATTTCAAAATCATTTTAGTTGTTTTCATTTCATTCCATAATTAGTGTTTTTAGTTCCATAATCTATTGAATAATGATGTAGGCCTTTCAGTTTTTCCAAACTGCTAAAAATAGCAACCTGCCTGTTTTGGAAAGTTTAACTACCATTTTAGGAAATTTTACACTTGGGCAAAGATTAAAGAGAAAACCTACAAAAATCTTCATAACTAAAATATAAGACCTTTGGCAAAGGAATCAGGCAAATATCATTTGTGAGATGAAAGATATTAAAGTTTCTGTTTTATGAAAAGCCCCTGAAATTTTATGAAATGAGATATGAGGCACTTAAACATACCATAACATCCCCAAAAGTTGATGGAAATCCATTTATGGATTTCTGACATGATAGTTCACATCGTGATCCTTCCAACGCTTAAAATGGTTCATCAATCAGACACCTGGATCAAAAGTTATGCTTCCTGAAAGTTGACCTACTTTTGGAGGGAGCTGCAAATTTTGAAATTTAGCTAGAGACTACCAAAAAGTGTTATTTATAACTATTTTGGGAACCCTGGGTAGTAGTAGAGTTAAGGGGGAAAGTGTAGAGTCAAGAATGGGTGGTAAAATAGAAACCCTATTTGATTTGGGGGTTACAAAAGGTAGAAGATTCCATAACCTGGTGATGTGTAGCTGTAGTGTGTTGCAGCCTATGGAGGATTGATTCCTCTTATTGTAATTGAGCTTCTGTAATGTAATGAGTTGTCCAAATCAACAAAAGAAAGTTTTATTTTCTATGTACAATTTCTATGGTTGTGTGTTTTGTGATTTACCCCCTTCATCAAGTGGTATTAGAGCAAGGGTTCCTGAGTGTGTAGATAGATTGCCGACCATGAGGCAGTTTGCACCAGGACCTGAGGTTGTGGGTTTCTTGCAGAGATCAAGATGCCTCCATGAAGAAATTGTGTTAGGAGGAATATTTTGATAGAAGAGGGTTTTAGAGCCCTACAAAGGCAAATTGATGCATTGCAAGATGATCTACGAACAGGGTTTGAGCTGAGGACAAGAGAAGAAAGTGAAGATGAAACTAAAGAAGAGCTATATGAGGAAGAACAAGAAGCTATAGGAGATCCTACAGAAGTTAGGTTGTTGAGGGTCATTTCTAAGATTAGAAAGAGGCCCAGGATCAAAGTTTCTACATATTCTAGACATTTGAATCTAGAATAGCTTATTGATTGGATTAATGACATGGAGGAGTATTTTGAGTATGAAGATGTGGAGGACCTAGATCAGGTCAAGTTTGCAAAAATACAATTGAAGAGCCATGCAAATATTTGGTGGAAGGAGGTCCAGTTAGAGAGGAACATAAGAGGAAAAGGAAAGATCACCAGATGGGATCGGATGGTGGAGAAACTAAAGAAGTAGTTCATTCCTGTGGACTATGAGATGGAGCTGTTGAAGGAGCTACAAGGACTGAAGCAAGGTAACAAGTCTGTTAAGGAGTATACAGAAGAGTTTTATAAGATTACTATTAAGACAGACCATGAAAAGGCCAAAAAGGAGAAGGTAGCCTGTTACATTAATGGGTTGAGACCAAGTATTCAAGAGGAGCTAAGCCTAGTCAGAATGACCACCATAGAAGATGCATACCAGTTTTCCCTAAAGGTGGAAGAGAAGCGAAATAAAATATTTGATAGAAAGCAAAGGGGAAGCGGTCAAGGTAGAAGGACTAGTGGAAGACCCTATGGAGGCCATAATAAAGATCAAAAGAAAATTGAAGAAGTTGGCACCAGTCGAACTCAGAGAGGGGATAATGCCTACCGCCCTCATGACCAGAACAATGGTAAGCAAAGAGGAAGAGAAAGGGGCTGACCTGGGCAAGGATTTAGAAGAGGAGGTTTTAGAGGAACCTATTTCCAATGTGGAAAAGAAGGGCATCGAGCATACGAGTGTCTACAACATCAAGGAAGGACAAATAGAATACCTAAAGGTAATGCATGAGTTACACATGTAGATGAAGATGTGCAGTCTGAGTGTTCTGAAGATGCTAAAAGGGGAGAAACCCTAATTGTCAGAAGAACTTTGTTGACTGAGGAGAAAGAACCTAATTAGAGGAAGAGTTTATTCCACACAAGGAGCAAATGTGAAGGTAAGTGTTGTGATATTATTATTGACAGTGGAAGTACTGATAATCCTATGTCAGAGGAGATGGTTAACAAGAACAAAGCATCCACATCCATATCAGATTGTGTGGTTACAGAAGGACCATAGAGCTTTGGTCAATGAGCAGTGTTTAGTGAAGTTCAAGATTGGCGACTACCATGATGAGGTGTTGTGTGATGTCATACCGATGGATGCATGTCATATACTATTGGGTAGGCTGTGGTAGTATGATAGGAGCACTGTCCATGATGGCCATGCAAACACATATTCCCTAACAAAGGATGGAGTTCATTATAAGTTAAGGCCCTTGAAGGAGGTGGAATAAAAGGTATGTAGTACTGCCAGAATTTGTTTGGTAGATGGTAGGAAATTTTTGGAGGGTATGAAGCATGAGCATCATTTCTTTGCATTGATTCCTAAGATTAGTCAAGAGAAATGTGAAGATGTACCAGCAAAAGTCTCAAAAATGTTGGAAGAATTTCAAGATATTGTCTCTGATAATGTACCAAAAGTTTTACCACTAGTGAGGAAGATAAGTCATCAAATGGATTTGATACCAGGACCCAGTTTGCTGAATAAGGTAACCCATAGAATGACCCCTATAGAGAATGAAGAGTTGAACAGACAAGTTCATGAGTTGTTGAGAAAGGGACTGATAAGGGAGAGCTTGAGTCCATGTGCAGTACCTGTAGTACTAGCACCAAAGAAAGATGGAGAGTGGAGAATGTGTACAAATTCTTGAGCCATAAATAAGATCATGATCAAGTACATATTTCCATTGCCATGAATGCATGACATACTAGATTTTTTGAGTGGAGCCAAGTACTTCACAAAGATTGACCTGAAGAGTGGGTATCAACAAACCGTATCAGAGAAGGAGATGAATGGAAGAAAGCCTTCAAGACAAAGGAGGGTTTGTATGAGTGGTTAGCCATGCCATTTGGGCTAACCAATGCACTGAGCACACTCATGCGGCTCAGGAACAAGGTACTGAAAGAATTTTTGGGAAGTTTTGTTATTGTTTATTTGGATGATATTTTGATTTTCAGTAAGACTTGGGATGAGCATCTAATGCATATCAGAAGAGTTCTACAGAAGCTAAGGGAGGAGAAGTTGTTGATTAATTTGAAGCAATGTAGTTTTGCAAAGGAGTTGGTATACCTAGGATTTGTTGTCTCAGAGGAAGGTCTTAAGATGGACCTAGAAAAGGTAATGGCTATCATTTAATGGCCTACACCAAGGAGTACCACAGAGGTATGATCTTTTCATGGTTTGGCAAGTTTTTACAGAATGTTTATCAGGAATTTTAGTAGCATTTGTGTACCCCTAACTGAGACAATGAGAGGGGATAGAAAAGAGTTTAAATGGACTAAAGGAGCAGACAAAAGTTTTGATACATTGAAGCAAAAAGTCATAGAGTAACCTATTTTGGCACTTCTAGATTTCAATAAGGTATTTTAGGTAGATTGTGATGCAAGTGGTAGTGTTATAGGAGATGCTTTGAGTCAGGAAGGTAATCCCATTGCCTATTTTAGTGAGAAGCTTAATGATGCCAAGAAAAAGTATTCTATTTATGATCAGGAATTTTATACAATAATTTAGGCTTTGAAGAAATGGAGACATTATTTGTTGCCAACAAAGTTTGTTTTATATATTGATCATCAGGCTTTGTAGTATCTCAATAGTCAAGGAAAGTTGAACCAAAGGTATTTAAAATGGGTTGAGTTTTTAAAGAGTTATACTTTTGTTTTGAAGCACATGAGTGGGAAGTCCAACAAAGTTGCAGATGCCTTGAGCAGAAAGCAAAATTTGTTGATAGATATGAAGATAGAGGTTATTGGGTTCAATAAGCTCAAGAGTTTGTAGCCAAAAGATCTAGATTTTGCAGAGGCTTGGAAATATTATTTAGAACCTATTACTTTGAACAGGACAAAATGATTGGATTTCATAAACCAAGATGGCATGTTGTTTAGAGGAAGCTAGTTGTGCATTCAGAGGAGTTCCATGAGAGAAAACCTTATTAAGGAGAAGCATACTGGGGGACTGGCTAGACACTTTGGTCGAGATAAGACCATTTCTATTATTGGTGAGAATTATTATATAGCAAGATGTGAGAAAATTTGTGCAGAGTTGCAAAGTGTGTCATATGGCAAAAGGAACAAGTCAGAATACAGGGCTATATCAGCCATTACCTGTACCAAAGAAGCCATGGGATGATATTAGTATGGATTTTGTTCTTGGTTTACTAAGGACATAGAGAGGACATGATTCCATTTTTGTGGTGGTGGATAGATTCTCAAAGATGGCACATTTTATTCTTTGCAAGAAGACTAATGATGTTGTTCATATTGCAGAGTTATTTTTCAAGGAGGTGGTAAGACTACATGGTCTACCCAAGAGAATAGTTTCAAATCAAGATACCAATTTTGTTGGCTATTTCTAGAGGACATTGTGGAAGAAGTTGAAGACAAACTTAAAGTTTAGTTTTGCACACCATCCATAGACTGATGGATAGACAAAAGTGGTGAATAGGAGTTTGGGTATCCTACTATATGTTTAGTAGGAGATAAGCCCAAGGGATGGGATTTGATTTTACCACAGGTAGAATTTTCTTACAAGAATTCTATCAATAGGAGTACTGATAAATTGCCATTCCAGATTATATATGGCAATAGCCCAAGAAATGCTTGTGAGTTAAGGAAGCTGGACAAAGGAGAAAAGATAAGTACTGAAGCTGAAGACTTTACGAAACATCTGAAGAATTTGCATGAAGAAGTGAGAAAGCACATTAATAAGATGAATATTTAGTACAAGGCTAAGACAGATCAGAAGAGGAGATATAAGGTGTTCCAGGTAGGAGATGAAGTCATGGTTCACTTGAGAAAAGAAAGGTTCCCAATTGGAACATACAATAAGTTGAAAATAAAAAAATTTGGACTATGCAGAATCTTGAAGAAGCATGATTCAGGAAATGCATATGAGGTAGAGTTGCTAAGTGGAATCAATATTTCCCCTATGTTCAACATTGTTGATTTAATAGAATATCATGAAGGTGGCATAGAGGATGGACCAATAGAAGAATAGTGGAGTATTCTGGCATCTACTTCAATGAAGGAGATAGAAAAGATCTTAGATAGCCATGTGGGAAGAAGTACTCAGAATAAGAAATATGAAGAATATTTGGTGAAATGGAAAGGAAGGCCTATTGAAAATTCTTCTTGGTTGTCTAAGGTAGAGGTTGACCATTTGGGTTTTCCTCAAACAAACACCTAAGACGTGATAGGGTCACTTCTCAAATTACCCTAGGTGTCTGATGAATTTTGCATTACCCAAAAAGAAGTTAATTCAAAATCATTATAGTTGTTTTCATTTTATTACATAATTAGTGTTTTTGGTTCCATAATCTCTTGAATAATGATGTAGGACTTTCAGTTTTTCCAAACTACTAAAAATAGCAACCTGCCTATTTTGGAAAGTTTAACTGCCATTTTAGGAAAGTTTGTATTTGGGCATGGATTGAAGTGAAAACTTACAGAAAGCTTCATAACTAAAATATAAGACCTTTGGAAAAAGAATTAGGCAAAGATCATTTATGAGCTAAAAGATATTAAAGTTTCTATTTTTTGAAAAGCGCCTAAATTTTTTTGAAATGAGATATGAAGCACTAAAACATCCCATAACATCCCAAAAAGTTGATAGAAATCCATTTATAGATTTCTGGTGTGATAGTTCACATTGTGAGCTTTTTGGTGCTTAAAACAATTTGTCAATCGGACACCCAGATCAAAAGTTATGCTTCCCAAAAGTTGACCTACTTTTGGAGGGAGTTACAAATTTTGAAATTTAGCTAGAGGTTGCCAAAAAGTGCTATTTATAACTATTTTTAGAACCCTAGGTAGTAGTAAAGTTAAGGGGGAAAGTGTAGAGTCAAGAATAGGTGGGAAAAAAAAAACCCTAGCTGATTTGAGGGTTATAGAAAGCAAACGATTCCAGAACCTGGTGATGTGTAGCTGTAGTGTGTTGCAGCCTATGGAGGATTGATTCCTCTAGTTGTAATTGAGCGTTTGTAATGTAATGAGTTGTCCAAATCAATAAAAGAAAGCTCTATTTTTTGTGTACAATTTTTGTGGTTGTGTGTTTTGTGATTTACCCCCTTCATCACTACAAGCCCAAAAAGAGAATATTATTTTACAGTTTGGAGAAATAAGGGATTTGGTGAATCCCAAATTTGTGATTATTTCCAAAGCCCTATTGAGTGCAACTAAATCTTATCAAATAAATCATGTAGCTAGCACTCTAGAAGGAGAATTGTTTCTAATGGAATTTGAAACTCAATGCACAATTCTTGAAGAATCCAAGAATACTTGGGATCAAGGAAAATAGTAATGGCAAGCTCAAGTACAGAAGTTGCAGGCACCTACTTCATCTGGGTGACAATACTTTCTACCTTCTTTATGCATTTTTAGTTTTTAGTTTAGGATTCATTCTACATATGCAGAATATATATAGCAGTTTTTGGTATAAATTTTTGGTTGTAGCTCTGGCACATGACTTAGGGGAGTCATGTCAATCTTTTAGCTTGTACATATAAATAAACTTCTCAAGGGGAGATCCAGTACATGTTAAAACAATTGTTTGAAGGTGCCCTTTTCCCTTGATGTCAAAGGGGGAGATTGTTGGAAGTTTGTCATTGATGTTATTGTTGGCAACATTAGCATGTAGGATAAGCACAAGCTATGTTATTGTGTGTTGCAATATTGTCATTGATGTCAACATTATATCTTTGTATGAAGAAATTTTAGCAAAGAAGGTTTGATCCTATGAAAGACAATTTTGCAAGATGGTTTGATCCTCCATAGAAGATTAATTTGTAAGAAGGTTTGATCTAGTAAGGAAACTTGTTATGATATTGGCTAAGTGTCAACTCTATTTTTTCTAAGTTATAGAGCATCTAGTAATTTGGTCCGCATTGGTCTATTATTAAAAAAATTTATTTGCGATTCTAGTATATGTTTGTTGGTTGTCAGAATCATCTAATTCCAAAATTTTGTCTAATTCTAATCTCTAGTGTGAGAGTTGTGAATGACAAAAGTTTGTCCTGATAGATTAGAGTTATTTCCTAAATAGAGCATGTGAGTAAAATAGTCCACATTCCTCCATAGATAGGTTTTTGGTCTTGCAGTTCTAAGAAGATGTTCACAGATATCAGTAGATGATATATTCTAGTTTTCATGATATTTGGAGGTCTACATGGTAGGATGTGAATGTATAGTTGACAAAATTTTGTAATAGGTCCTTTGCAGACCTGACCTAATAGTTGTGAAGCTATGTGGAGATTAAATAAGCATCATGAAGCTAAGTGGGAGCTATTTTAGGTCCATACTAACCTATTTCAAATTGTTCTAAGGTTTGGATCTTGGTGCAAAGCATGTGTGGAGAGTCTTGAGCTAACAAGTTACATATTGTATATTTTGCATGTTATATCCAATTTGGCTGACCTAATTGAGGCTACTGGTAAAGCATTTATATAAGGAAGATTTTTCTCATGATGGAAATTAGATATAGGTGATATGAATGTAGAGCAGAGTGGGGTGATATTTTAGATCAATGTGAAGAGTTTTGTATCTGTATTTTGAGCTTTCATTGGAGCTATATTTCATGCATATGTTAGATGCAAGTGTAACAGTTCAATATTGGTAGTGAGCCACTTGTAGTGAGCATTCTTGGACAGTGAGTCCACCAATTGTATCAACCTTAACTGGTTGCTTTATTATAATATTATAGTGAGGTAATCCTCACCGTGGGTTTCCACGTAAAAATCCTAGTGTTCATGTGTTATGTGTGGTGGTTACATGTTTTATGTCTTATTTCATTTTTGCAATTGAATTTGCTAAATGGATTGGATACTTAATGTTTGAATGGTTTAAAAGAATACTAACTCACTCCCCCTCTCAATATTTTGGGTGTTCAACATAATGTCATGAAAACACCACCCAAAGTGGACATTGAGAGAATAACTTTGAAATGAGACAAGATGAGGATAAAAGGAGCCATTTGGCTCTATAATTATCTAGAGATATGAAAAAGATTAGACCTCCCAAATTTGATGGGACTGTAAGTGGAGATGCTGCAGAGGCATGGCTTACAAAAATAGAAAAATACATTGAAATAAGAAACTATTTTGAAATGACCAAAGCAGTATGGGGAGCATACCAAATGGCAAGAGAAGCATCCACTTGGTGGATGAATAAGAAGACGGAGTTAAAATTGAGCTCCTTGAGTCTAACCTGGGAAAGGTTTGTGGAACTTTTTAGGCAAATATGGTTGCCTTAGTTGTATTTTGACCAGAGCTTATAGACTTCCAGAATTTGAGACAGGGTGACTCATTTGTGAATGAGTACTAGGAGAAATTCACTCGTCTCCTCAAAAATATTCCCCAATATCATCAAGATGAGAGATTTCACATCCAAAAGATCATCATAGGCTTGAATGCCCAAATTGGAGGTGAAGTTGACATGCATGGTCCCACTAGAATGGACCAAGTTTATGAGAAAGCTATTAAACAAGAACAAAAGTTGAAATCTATGTTTGCATAGAGGGAAAGGAACCATAAAAAGTTTAGTTGGTTCCAATCCTTCTAGTTATTTAAGAAAAAGGGTAACAAGCAGAATTTCAATAAGAAAGGTGATAAAGGATTTAAGGATAATCAGAATGAATCCAAGGGTGAAAATAAAACCAATATAATAACTCCAAGAAAAATGGAGACAATTTAGGAAATCCTTATGAAAGGCGAGGACCCACGAGAGGGTGTTATTCATGTGGCAGTGACCATTATGCTAATCAATGTCCCAATAAGACACAGGAGACTCATCCTTGAGGAAATCCTTTAACCTTGCAACATGCAACTTTCCAATAGCAGATACATGTAGCCTTGGACAACTAGCAAGCAAAGTATGAAATTACTCCAATTTAAACCATAGGTATTTTATCTAGTATTCCAATTTCAGTTTTGATATATACTGGTGCAACAGAATTTTTTATTTCTCCAAAATTTTTAAATAAGATTTCTAGAAAAGCTGGTTACATGGCAAATACCTGGTTAGTTGAATATCCTAATCAGACCAGAGCTTAGGTAGAGCAAAGTTTGTTTGAGGCTAAAGTTGAACTTCTAACTTTTTCCACTGAAGTGAACCTTTATGTAGCCCCATTAGTCTCATATGATGTTATCCTTGGAATAAATTGGTTATGAAGACATAGGGCTAAGGTGGATTGTTTTGCTAAAATAATAGGATGCCTAAATGACCTTGGGAATAAATTTTTTCTGCAAGGCACTTCTAGAGAGGTTACATTGAGGTAAATATATGCCCTATAACTGAAAAGAGCCCAGGGAAAAGGATGTCAACATTTCACCTTTAAAATGGAGAAAATAAATAGTCATGAGGAATCTCTTTTCCAAGATGATTTGATGTATTATGAATCTTAGAAACTCCAAGGAGTTGAAGCAAGAGAATCAATAGATCCAGAGAGATTAGATATGGATAGATACCCCTTTCTTCAAGATTTTGAGGATGTATTCCCAGAAGAATTATTGGGATTGCCTCCTAAAAGAGATTTTAATTTCTCAATAGATATAATTCCAAGATCAGAACCTATATCTAAATCTCCTTATAGAATGACCACAATAGAGTTAATGGAGCTAAAGGCTCAGTTGTAGGAATTGCTTGATAAATGATTGATACAGTATTTCTTGTTAAAAGGAAAGATGGTACATTGTGGCTATGCATATATTATCATATGTTAAATAAGGCATCGATAATGAACAAGTATCCATTGCCTCGCATTGATGATCTCTTTGATCAAATGCAAGGGGCAACTATGTTTTTGAAGATCGATCTTTGATCAAGATGCCATCAATTAAGGCTAAAGGATGGGGATATTCATAAGACAATGTTTAGAACAAGTATCGGCACTATGAGTTTACTGTCCTACCCTTTAGGTTAACAAATGCACTTGCAACATTTATGAACTTAATGAATAGTGTGTTTAGAGACTATTTGGACAAGTTTGTTCTTGTTTTCCTTGATGATATTTTGATTTACTCCAAGAATGAGGGGGAACACCTTCAACATCTAAGGATTATTCTCTAGATATTAAGAGAGCATAAACGTATGGAAAGCTCTCAAAGTGTACTTTCTTTCAAAAGGAAGTTCAATATTTGGGTCATATAATTTCAGCTAAGGGAATTGTTGTGGACCCAGCAAAGACTAGAGCCATTTTGGAATGGATAGCACCGAGAAATGTGCATGAGATCCATAGTTTCATGGGACTAGAAGGTTATTACAGAAAAATTTGTGGCTAATTTTTTTAAAAAATTCAATCCTATTACTTCTTTACAAAGGAAGGGAAAAAATTTTGATTAGTCAGAGAAACGCCTAGAGGTATTTGACCAACTAAAAGAAATATTGACTACAACACCTATTTTGAAGGTACGTGACCTAGATGGTCAATTCGTAGTCACCATTGATGCCTTATGCGAAGGATTAGGTGGTGTACTTACCTAGGATGGGCAAGTTATTGCTTATGAATCTAGAAAATTGAAATCTTATGAGCATAATTATGCTCCTCACAATCTAGAGTTGGCAGCAGTGGTTTACACACTGTAAATGTGGAGATATTATTTATATGGGAAACCATTTGCATAAAAAATAGACCATCAAGTACTCAAATATATGTTTACTCAACCACATCTAAATGCTCATTAGATAATATGGGTAGAGTTAATATCTTATTACGATTTTGAGATTAATTATATTTAGGGCAAGGAAAACTGAGCGGTGGATGCCTTAAGTAGGAGAAGACATATCTCCTCGATGATCTCCATACATTCTAATTTTAGGAATCAAGTATTGCAAAGGTCCAAAGAGATGAATATTATGAGCAGGTAAAGCAAGCTCTTGTGGACAATCCTCATGATTCTAGGTATGATGGATTCCACTTCAAACCAGATAGACTCTTAAGATTTAAAGGAAGAATGTGTGTTTCAAACTTCGAGGAGTTAAGGAATATCATGTGGAGGGAGGTTCACTCTGCACCTTATTCAAGACATCCTTGAGTGACAAAATTGCTAGCTGATGTAAAATGATTATATTTCTAGAAAGGAATGAAGAGGGATGCTGCAAGGTTTGTATCTAGATGTCTAGAATGCAATAGAGAGAAGGTAGAACACCATCACTCGACAGGATTTCTATACCCTCATGAGATTCTAGAATGGAAATGGCAAATCATTAGCATGGATTTTGTGCAAGGACTTCCAATGTCTAGAAATAGACACAATTTTATTCTGGTTGTGGTGGATAGACTCATCAAGGTAGCACATTTCATACCCAATAATTTGACAGATGGGGCACTAGTCATAGCCAAAAAATTTGTGCAAGAATTATTTAGATTGCATGGTATTCCTAAGAAGATTACCTTAGATAGGGATGCCCATATGACATCAAGGTTTTGAATAACCTTCTTTTCCTCACTTGGAACTCAATTGAACATAAGATCTGCATCCCAAGATGGATGGCCAAACTAAAAAAGTAAACTAAGTGTTGGAAGACCTATTTAGAATGTACTGATGGACTAGCAATACAAGTGGGAAGATTATCTTCCTCTTGTGGAATTTTCTTACAATAATTCCTATCATTCTACTATTACGATAGCTCCATTTGAAGCATTAAATGGAAGAAAGTGTCGAATTCCTATAAGTTGGGATATGCTAGAAGATAGGATTAGCCTTGGTCCATAAATGCTATCTAAAATGGAATAGCAAGTCCATGTGATTAAGAAAAGGCTAGCAGAAGCAAAGGATAGGTAAAACAGTTATGCAAATGTTAAGTGGGTCGCAAGGCATTTCTTAGTGGCAGAAAAAGTCCTCTTAAGAGTTAAACCACAAAAGAGTACTATTATGTTTGGAAAGACATCCAAACTTTCTCCTAGGTATGTGGGTCCTTTTGAAGTTCTCAAAGAGGTCAACCCAGTTATATACAAGATTGCTCTACCACTAGCTCTTTCCATGATGCATAATGTTTTCCATGTTACTTATTTGAAAAGTATGTTGTAGGAGATAATCATGTTCCTATTCTTGATTGGAATTCCATACAAGTGAAGGACCAAGTGGTGGTAATGATAGAGCCCATTAAGGTGCTCGAAATACATAAGCTATGCTTTAGTAATAAAGAGATTACTCAATACAAGGTCCAGTGGAACCAATATGTATAAGAGAATGCCACTTGGGAAAATTATGATGAAATTTATCAAAAATTCCCTCATCTCTTTTAAGCTTTTATTTATGATGAACAGAACTCTTTTTTATGTTACAAGTTTTGGATACATTAATTATTGGGGATGATGACTCATATGGGAGGAGATATGTTACATCCCCAATTTTGAATATGTTTAATTTTTACTTTTCATGTGATTAACTAGATAAGTAATCATAGGTTAATGATTTGACATTTCGAGAAAATGTCAGGATAAATCATTGATTACATTGATTATGATTAATGCTTAGAATTAGACATGAGATTACATGTTGTTGAGATTATTTTAGCATGATGTTTAATGATTTATTGATGATACACTAATCATAGTTTGTATGAGTATGAGTGTGACCAAGGAAAAAGATTCCAACTTCAATAATGGAAGGAGAGTATTGCCAGAGAGAAGGGGATAGATATTTCAAAAAGAGCAGTTTGCATTTGAGTTTCAAACTATACACTTCGTGAACCTTCAATATGGAGTATGTTTAGGTTATCTATCCTCGTTTAGTTAAATTCTCCATTTCACTAATGTCATTTTGTCGTCAAGGGTTTTTTGATGTTGTTTACATCAATTTGGTTCAATAATGTTCAGAAAAACTTATTAGTGGTTGGAGTTCATCTTTGTCTTTTGTTGGAATTTATGATATGTTTATTATATTACTTTATAAGTATTGACTTAACTTTATTTTTAATGATAGTAAGAGATTGCTAAGGGGGGGCAGAGAGCTCAACTCCATATCCGCAATCTATTGCCTAATCTTTGATTAGCACCATATTTGCCATAATATGTTCATGGTGTCACATAGCTTAACTTGTAATTATATTATATGGTTCTAAGTTTGTTTGTTCCTTTGATAAATCTCTTAGTCAAGAGCTTTGCTGGTAAGTTGTTAATCAAAACTCCACTCTCCATAGATTGTGGAGAATATGGAGAAAGTGCAGCATATGGTATCATGTGATCTTGTTAACAAAATAGTCCATGATCAATTATTCTAAGATTGGTTGGAGATAGAGTGAAGGAAATTAGTTTCTAGTCTAAGTCTTTCCCATGTTTGTAGGTGACATTGTTTTACATGGTTCAAGTAGGAGAAGAGCTCAAAGAAAATAGAGTTAAATAGAGAATAGACGAACAACCTTCACAAGAAGAGTGAAAGACCATAAGCTTGAGGAAGAACTTCTGCTATAGAAGTCTACACTCAGATTCAAAGACTCAACGAAGTCAAGTAAACTTGAAGTGGTTTATTATAGCCATTTGTATCTTGCTTATCATTTGCCTTTTTGAATGGCTTATGTACGATCTAACTATCATTATGGTGTATGTTCAAGGTAGATGATATTGAATACTATGAACATTCTATTAAAGTTTAAATATTTCATGTCTTTAAATGTTTCTAAAGTTAAGAAACCTGACTTGTATAATATGGCCAACATCAGAAAGGCATTTTATTTTTATAAACATAAAACCTAGACAGTTTAAACCTGAGACTATAGCATAGCCGACGTCTCTATTACCACATTGGTGCCCAAAGGGAAACTATTCTTATCACTAGACTATGGTTATCACTATCTTTACTTCCTCATTATTGGAAAGTTATATTCTTGGTTCAATACTAGCGTGGAGCCACGATAACCAAAAAACTAGAATCATTCTGATATAGATGTTATCAAAGATGATAGTTAATGTGTAATGAAATCTTTTACCAGTGTATTATAATAGTAGTTTGTAACCCCATGTCAATGTCACTTCCTTGTGATAGTAGGCTTTAGAAATTGTGTGTATAATTATTAAAGAAACAAGATTTGAATGGAATCTTTTTTACTATGTGCCTTTGGTTTCAGACACGTATGCTACATTATTATGTTTAAGTGAAACCAAGTTAAGGGTATCACAAATGCACCTTGAGTGCATGCAAGTGCCTTGAGCATGATAAGAAAAAAAATGAAATCATGTTTAACTCCAAGTTATTCAAGAATAGAATATGAGAGAGAAAGGGCTCGATAGCTCAAATGGTAAGTAATATTTATGATTAATTTCTTTCTATTGATGGCATTTAATCTTGAATGGAGTGTAAGGTGTTAGAACCTTTTTAAGTCTATAATAGACTAATAGTCTCCTATAATGGGAAATGGTATTCTCCTTTTACTCTGTATTTGTCATGTAGTAAAAAGTAACCTCATGCCTTTTTACCTCCTAGTTTAGCTCCTAGGTCCCCGTGTTTACAATTTACATATTTGAAACTTATCCCAGAGAAAATTCCCTCGAAACCCATGTCAAATGGGACTTAGGGGTCCAATCTAAATGCTTAATTATGACACAAATTATCCTTGGGACTTGGGTACTCGTAGCCTAGTCTAGTCCGATTTGTCGGGACCCAAATTTAAGTGTGTAGAAATAGGACCTTTAAAAAGGTTTCCCTCTATCGGCCTTTTCAATTTTAATTATGACTGTTAGTGGAAAAGAATATATAAGTGAGTTTATATCTTTATTGTACGCCTAGATGGATAATGTAAACTTATGATATTGAGCTAGAAGGGATTTCAAACCATTCATTATGTTGTAGAGCAGAATTGTGTTGTTATTGTGTTTATTTGTTGCAGATTTGGTTTCATCAATCCATCTCCTCATGATTTGAAGGATCTTCATCTCTGTGAGGGCTTCACCTCTAAGGTGACATCTATTTGTGTTTTAATCATTTTAATTCATAATTTATTTAGCCTCTGCCCTCCCTTGGGCATGCACTCTATGTAACAACGATATTGGAAGACTTGAATGTCATTCCGGGGCTTGACCAAGGAAATATCCTAAACACCACAACCCCCAAACCCCTTTCTTTGTGATTGTAGGTTACAAGTGTAGGATTAGGTGAAGTGCAAGTGTAGAGAAGTAATTCAGAGGATAAGGATTCATGATCTACAGAAAAGTTGTAAATTTACCCTACTAGACTAGGGTGCCTATCCCATAGTCCTCCCAATAGGATTCATTCTGAAATCAGGAGATAAACATTATTTAACAATACTCACTATTCCAAATCTACAGAAAAGTTGCCCTAGCAGACTTAGGTGCCTGCCCCATAGTCCACAAAGTCTTCACCTCTAGAAATCTAACTTTTGGTGAGCTTCTAATCCTTCTTGAGCGTCTTCATGTGTTGTTATCTATAATAGTTTATTCATCTGTGCCTAATTTCACTATAATTAGGGTTGAAGCCTATTGAATCTAGGGTTTTACAAATCTTTCAATCTAATCAATCATTCCATATAATTCTTGAGTACATCAACCTATAGCTGAGTCCTCTCCATCTATAGTGACTTGGCTTGGTTGTTGTCCTTGAGTGTTATTATGAAAGGAGGGTTTAATTTGATAGATCTTAACACTATTCATCATCATTCCCAAATTTTACATATAATATTTTGGTGAACCCAACTTTTACAATAGAAAGTGACAAATTTGACCAATGCTTCTTCTCAACCTAACATACCAACATACAATGCCCATAGTCCTTTATCTTTTTGAATCCTAAGAGCTAAAATTCTAGGGACAAGTTTGAGATTCCTCGCATTGAAAACTATAGTGGTAAAGGTGATCCTAATACTCACGTGGTAGAATTCACGGCTATCTGTAGTAATTTCTTCTTTGAAGAGGACTTGTTAGCAAAATTCTTTCAATGATCCCTCAAAGATACTACTTTGGAATGGTTTTGCTCATTACCTTCAAATTCAATACATTATTTCTCATATATTTTTAATCAATTCTTAGAACATTTTAAAGAAAATAGTGGACCTTTGGTCTCATTGATTAATTTAGTTCATTGCAAACAAGGTCAGAAAGAGAAGTTAACTAAGTTTACCAATCACTATCAAGCTCTTTTTGCACGTATACAATATCTGATTATAGATGAGGATGTTTAGAAGATATTCATTACAAATTTACAACCTAACATCTATGATAAAATCCTCTTGATGAAGTATATCTCTTTTCAATATCTATGCACATCTCTTCGTGATTATTAGCTTTTGTCTAGTTAGTATGAGAATCAAAATTCATCTGTTCAAGTTGGTCAATTCACAACTGGAACATCTCAAAACAACTTTAAGAGAAATAACAAGGGTTTCATCAAGATCAATGGACAACAATCAAATAATTTTCAATCACAAGTGTCCCCTATTAGTAATTCTAAATAGGCACCATTTCTTAAATTAGACAACAACAAAGATAATTTACTCTATTATCTGAATCTCTTCAATCAATTATGAATCAAGCAATAAAAAACAATCTTTTTAAGCTTCTAACTATGAAACCATTTGATAGCAATAGGATACAAGGACCATCATTTGCTGCTAATGTCTTTTGTTAGTATCACTGCTTAGTAGGACATGACACTAAATGATGTATGCGTCTAAAACATGAAATTCAAGGCCTCATCGATTCTAATATAATATAGGTAACTAGTGTGAACGACAATGGAAATAAGTTGGTTGCCCCTCTGAATCATAATTTATAGATCTTTAGAAATCCTTTTCCTTAGTATAATGACAATAATATGGTAGAACAAAATTCAATAGAGCAGGAAGATGACTACCTTGACTATGATGAGATAATTGGTATGATAGAAGTAGATAAGGAAAAGATTGAAGACTCACCTCATCTATATGGGAAAGGTATCTATGTTGAGGTTCCTCCACTGTTATACCTTCAAGGATCGAGAGAAAACTAAAATGCACTAAATACAAAAATTGAGCAACCTCAATAGGATAACATTAAGCAAGAAAAAGGTGTCACGATGGAAAGCATCCCATTTCATCATGAAAGAATCATTCACCAAGCAAATCAAAATAAGAAAGCAAAGGATTAGAAAAGAACAAGGCAATTATCATCGGTGGGAAATAGCAATGATTCCCCTCCTCACAAGAAACAAAAGATTTCAAACATATAGGTACTTGAGTTCACAAGCATTGCATGACCATTCTAGAAATAAGGATCAATCAAGTATGAACTACTCATACTTTTTGCCACACTTGATAGAGCACCTTTCCAAGATGCTCAAAAGTTTGAAATACTCTTAGATATATGCTATAATATTGTGTCATGCTATGTTCTCCCATGATGTGTTATCTGTTGTTTAGGTCTTCTTGGATGACCCTTGGTACTCTTGTAAGGTCAAGGATACTGAGAGACCACCTCCATTGTGATCATTCTTCTATTTGTCTTTACATTCTTCTATTCTTCTCTCCTCTATTTTATTTTTGTGTGCCGTGCCTTGGGGGCATAGCATTGTAGATGATGTCTTGGGGGCATGCTCCTATGTGGTGTTCCTAAGGCACTTGTTTCTCCTCTCTCATTTTTATTGTTTACCTTCTTTAGTGATTCTACCTAGTTGGTAGATGATGAAAACAAACAAATACTAATAAGGACCACATGTCCCTTCAGCAAGTAAGAAATTGACCTAGTCCATATATGAATATGGGGTTGATATATATATCCAATTTTTGACTAGTAGAATCACTTTGTGTGATATATCGTGTTGTCATATCTCTTCTAACAAACCCTTGTAATACATTTACTCTGTGTACTTTGGATTGTTATGTATCTCACCTGAGATACCTGCAGTATAATCCCAATTGCTATACTTGGTTCCAAACCAGTAAGTGGAGCCTTGGTTCTTCGATGTAACCACACTTATGTATAACTTTCATGATTTGATTTGGTTATTATCTTAGAGTAAGATGTTCTAACCTTATCTCTTGTTGATTAACTTAGCAATTCATATCAAAGTGTTTGGGGGAACATTTGGTGATCATGGCACATGTCACCTTTTGGGGCATGGGCTTTGTGAGAGCTCTTGTTCCCTTGCATATTTTCACCCTACCCTAATGTGCTTGATACCAACAAGTGGTATCAACCCCATTATGGTGGAGGCATATATAATGGTATATGTTTGATTATTTTGACACTAACAAAGCATGTTTGAAATCCCTCACCATGAGGTGGGATGGTGTATCTCTTGAGCTAGTGCACATGATCCTTATTAAAATGCAAGAAAAAAGCCCTCATCACAAGGTGGGATTACATATCTCTTGACCTAGTGCATATCATTTTATACAAAGCCTTTCTACAGAAGGTGGGATGATGTATCTCTTGAGCTAGTGCAAATTCATTTATACAAAGTCCTCTGTAGAGGTAGAGCGAGATCTTGAGTCATCCACCCTTAAGTGTGTCTTTGACAGTTGTGGTAGTGTATCTCAACCATCAAGTGTGTCTAAAATGTGTTTTAGATGGTGGGACTTAGAAAAATCTCCTTCCATTGCTCATGTTTGTCATGTATAAGATGTATAGTGTGTCTATGGCATACTATGTGGTGCTTATGTATTATGTGTTTTTTGTGTCTTCCCCTGAGTGTGGTCTAAAGGCACATAACATTGAGCTCCCTCCACATTCGGGTTCTTGTTTGGCATGTTTTCCCCCTGGTGTGGTCTAAAAATGCATAGCAATGAGCTCCCTCCACACTTTGGGTTTTATTTTGCATGTTTTTGGCAGTCTAAAGGTGCATAGCGATGAGCTCCCTCTACCCCCTAGTTTAGGATTTGTTTTAATTGTTAAATCAATGTATTCTTTGTGTATTACATGATTGTTCTCATGTTTTCTTCATATATTGCATTCTTCCACTATATTTTCCATGTTTTGCATGCTTCTTACTATATTCATTGTGTCTTGCATGTCTTCAATGTGTCTTCTAGTGCTTACCTAAGATTAGGAGCTAGAAATAGTCCTTCAACCTTTGGGTATGCCTTATCTTTATGTTCTTGGTGTGTTTGATGTTTTTTATGTACTTCAATCGTACTTTAATGCATGTGTGGAATCGTAAGATCATACATACATTAAAGTGGGGGCTAAATGTTATGGACTAAAAAACTTAATCTCATGTCTTTTTACCTCCTAGTTTAGCTCTTAGGTCCCTGTGTTTACACTTTACATGTTTAAAACTTATCTGAGAGCAAATTCCCACAAAACCCATGTCAAATGGGACTTAGGGATCTAATCTAAATACCTAATTATGACCCAAATTAGCCTAAGGACTTGGGCACCCTCACCTTAGTCTATTCTGATTTGTTGGGATCCAAATTTAAGTGTGTCAGCATAGGACCTATAAAAAGGTTTCCCTTTGTCAACCTTTTCAATTTGAATTACGAATGTTGGTGGGAAAGCATATATAAGAGAGTTTATGTCTCTATTTTGCACTTAGATGAATATAGAAAACTTGTGATATTGAGGTAAGGGATTTCAAGGCATTCATTGTGTTGCAGAGCAAAATTGTGTTGTTATTATGTTTGTTTGTTGTGGATTTGTCTTCATTAGTTCATATCCTCATGATTTGAAGGATGTTCATCTCCATGAGGGCTTGACCTCGAAGGTGACATCTATTTGTGTTTCAATCATTTCAATTCATCATTTCTTTGGCCTTTACCCTCCCTTGGGCATACACTCTATCTAAAAATGGTGTTGGAAGATTTGAATATCATTCTGGGGCTTGACCGAGGCAAGCTCCTAAATACCATAACCTCCAAACTCCTCTCTTTGTGATTTCAGGTTATAGGTACAAGATTTGGCAAAGTGTACTTGTGCAGAGAAGCAATTTAGAGGATAAGGATTTAGGATCTAAAGAAAAGTTGTAAATTTACCCTACCAGACTAGGGCACCTATCCTATAGTCCTCTCGACAAGATTCATCCTGAACTCAGGAGCTGAATATTATCTAGCATTGGTCACTATTCAAAATCTATAGAAAAGTTGTCCTATCAGACTTGGCACCCACCCCATAGTCTGTAAATTCTTCAACTCCAAAAATCCAACTTCTCATGAGTTTCTAATCCTTCTTGAGTGTCTTCTTTTGTGGTGATTTGTAACAGTTTATTTGTCTATACTTGATTTCATTATAATTAGGGTTTAAGGCTTACTGAATCTAGGGTTTGACAAATCTTTCAATCTAATCAATCTTTCCATATCATTCCTAAGTACATCAACCTATAGCTAATTCCTCTCCATCTGTAGTGACTTGGCTTGGTTGTTTTCCTTGAGTGTTATTGTGAAAGGAGGGTTTGATTTGATAGATCATCTTTCCCAACTTTTACATATAACAATATTATCCATTTACTTGTAATGTTGACTTTAACAGGATATGTTATAGTCGATATGGAATGGGGGAAAAATCGTTGAAACAAACTAAACATTTAAACTAATCTCACGAAGTTATAGACCAAGATTGGTCTCAAGATTAAAACTCAAGATTAAAGAATGAGAACTTTTAAATGATTAAAATATGGAATAGAGTGACATGGAGTCATTGGTTCCATGTTGGAGATGCAACAAGAAAATCCTTAGAATTGAAGTTAGAAGCCCAAGTCAGTTAGACTAAGTGGGAAAATTAATTAAGTTATTCCATGACTAGAATAGGTCTTACTAGAACACTGTAGGATGAGATAGATTTTAAGTCAAGTTAGGAGTGTGTGAACAATTGACTATGTTCATTGTGAAATGTCTACATATATTAAATCTTTGGCCAAAGTAATTCATCCAGCTCTGCATGCATTATTTGGTTCATTGTTCTCTAGATGGCATAACCTTCTAGTAGTGTCATACATAGTTAGAGTGGATCTATACTTGTATGACCATGAAGAGTTATGAAGGACACAACACTAGAGACTCAGATGGCACACCTATCGGTTCCTTATATCTATTTCCTTTCTTAATGGTAGGGCCACTTCTAGGAAGGAAGTTGAGTAGGGGATGGTTGGTCTGTGGTTGGAGGAAAAGCACTCAGGTGATGCTCTCCTTCCCAAGTAGATGACAAGCCAAGACTTATGAAGATAGACATAAAACCTCCAAATGTAGTATATTATGTTTATGTGACTTGGTAGTTGAATTCTATGTAAAAATTATCATTATTGTCATGAGAAAAACATTATGATTATAAAGTGAATGGAATCACTAACATGATATCTTTGAATATGTTGTAAATTTTTAGTTTGCAATTATTAAGAAAACATATGCTTTTTATATATTGATTAAGCAAATGATTATTGATTAATAAAATATGATTATGATAATAATGATTATTTACTTGTGAGTAAATTGGAAATGTTAAATTGGGTAATATGAGATGACATGTTACAATTGTCACTCCTATCTATGGGTTTATGGTTTAGTTTGGTTGATAATAAACCTAATTTTAGTAAGGAGTATGAGAGATGTTATCACAAGAACAAGGTTGATGAGGCTTTGGGTTTGGTTTCTTTATATTTTTTTGATATCTTATTGTTCTATATTGAGGATTGTACAACACCTAAGTAGGTATTGGATAAGTTTATGCTTTAAACATTCCCTTGATGCATTTCTTCACTTAAGGATTATTTGGTTAAGTTCAAATCTTTGAGATCTCAATTGGCTAGTTGTGGGAAACATAAATAAATAAGGAATCTATATTCTTGATTTTTGTCTAAGTTAAAAGGATCATATGTAGCATTTTATTCTACCTCATATTCCACTATGGATTCCCTAGGTGATGCATTTACTATGCCTTCTTTTCAGATGTTTTGTGATAGATTGAGTAGAGAGCATGCTAACCTTATCAAGTTAGATACACTTTCCAAGATTTAGACATTGGTAGCCTAATCATCCAAAGGCAAAGGAAAGAAGAAGCCAAAACATAAGACATAATTAAATTCTATTAATGAGCCTCCCACTTCTTCTAAAGAAGAAAAACATAAGAAGGAGAAACCCGCATGTTCTTATTGCAGGAAAATTGCTCAGGATGAAAATAATTTATATAAAAAGTAGATTGATGAGTTGAAGCACATTCTTAAAAAAAAATCCAATTACATTCAACAATTTCATTTGGTTCATATTTTTCTTCTACATCATCATCATATAAATAATTAGGGATAGATGGATTGTCTAATTGGTAAGAAAAAAAGATGAAGGGAATGGAACTTTTGGCATCTACAAGTCTTAAGTCAAGGAGATGGCTTGTTGATTCTAGAGCTTCACATCATATGGCTTCTTCATAGTCCATGTTATCTTTTATTGAGCCTTGTAGTATGAAATCTATTTTGATGGGTCAGAACACTTATATGAATTCAATTAGGAAATGATCTATTGATATTGGGGAGGGTACCTTCAATAATGTATTGTGTGCTCCTTCTTAGTTGAGCAACCTCCTTTCTATATAATAGATTACCCATAGTGGAGCAAGGAAAAGTGTTCAGTTTAGAGTATATTTAGTATTTATTAAAGAATTCAATAGTAGAGAGAACATTACTATTGGGATGGTTTATCATGGCATCTCACTTGTACACCTTTTCACATTTTACCATTGATGATATGGTAGCTCCTTTTACTAATATTCACACTCATGCATCTAGTGTGGATTGTATATTTGAGAAGTTTGGTTGTTTGAACATTGGTGTTATTTTATCCACTTTGTTTCTTGAGAATTGTGTTAATCTTCCATCTCCTCCACCTCCCACTTCTTTAGAGTTTAGTGTTGTTATGGCTTCCAATACTTCAATTAAACAGGATGTTTCTTGTCCTTCAAATTATTTGTGGGATGAATTTTTGATAGGTATTGTATATTTTATTTGTGATTTCCATCTTGTAGATTTTGAGGACACACTTGAGGATATCCATTTCCTCTTTAGTTATAGTTATGGAATAGCTTTAGTCACTCCATCCTTGACTTTGGATATTTTTTATTATGAGTTTCCAAATTGTCTTAGATTGTCACACTCTTTGATTAGGCTTGGAGCTTCTAATTTTATTGTGCCATCTTTTGATTCTGATATGTGGACACTTTTGTAGTTCTCAAAGACATTATTCATGACACTTGTTTCCTCATCTCTCTTCTTTGAGTTATATTTTATTATACATACACTAGTTGATATATTTCTTCCCAAGGGGAGAATTGTTGTTTGTCAGTTTTAGATTCTTTTCAACATTCACCATAGCCACAAGAGAAAAAAATTTGTTAGAGGAATTCATAGTCCCTTAATTTTCCTCCTATGGGGGGAATTTGATTGTATATTCATGACAGATGTAATCCTTGGGGGGTCTCCCTGAGTTCTCCTTCCATCACTTTTACATGTTTGTTTACATGTTTTCTCTCTTTTAGAGATGATTTTTTCATACATGTTTTTATCTTTTACTCCATTTGTGAGAGATCTTTTTGTTCTGAAGTAAAAGAGGGTTCATAGGATTAATGGGTAGTTTAGCTAGGTCCTTTCACTCAATACATTCAAGGACATTTAACAAAATCGAATCACAACTTATGCAAGAGGACTCAACTATCAGGTTGGTTGTCACTTGCAATGATAGGGAAATGTGGAATTTGTTAATTGATTTGTTAATTCTTAGCCCAATTAAGCCTAAAACCCTAATTATGCAAAATTATAAGAAAACGGATGAAACATAACAAATCCTTCTACAAAAAGACACTAAATCAAGATCATATAATACCAGATTTCAAGTTTTGAAATATAGAAAAGTCGGGGTTGAAGGGTGGGAACCTAAGCCCAAGGTACTAATCTTTTTAGAGGGCTTTGTGACTAAACCTGCTACAGAATGCAACCACTTTAGAGATTTTTGATGCTGTGAAACTAAGGGTTAAAGGTACGGGCACCCTTGACTATTTTGTGATATTTTCTATCTTTTTCTTCAGATCCTAATTCCTTATGCTCTACAACAGTCCTTTGCAACTTCACTCTGCAAGATCCTACACTTGCCACCTATGATCACAAGAAGGGTTAGGGGTTGTGGTGTTTAGGAGCTAGCTACGGTCAAGCCCTAGAATGGCATTCAAGCCTTCCAACACCGTTGTTAAATAGAGAGTGCATGTCATTGTAGGACAAAGGCAAAAGCAATGATAAAAATGATAGATTGAATCATAAATAGATATCATCGCAGAGGTGTGGCTCTCATGGAGATGAAGCTCTTTCATGCCATGAGAAGATGAAATCAAATCTACAATAATAAATACAATAACAACACAAGTCACAATGAATGCCTTGAATGCTCTAAAATCACAAGTTTGCCAACATCTCAAAATCATCTTCTAGTTTATAAATGAAGTCCTAAACTTGATTATATATGCATTCCCACTACAAATTTTGTAATTCAAACTCAAGATGCTGACAACTAAAACCTTTCAATGGTCTACAATTGACATTCAAATTTGGGACCCTGACAAAATAGGATAGGGAAAGGACATGGGCACCCAAGCCTTGGGACCTATTTTTGGTCTAGATTAAGCTCAAAGATGTCCCCTAAGTCCCATTTGTCATGGGTTTCAAAGGATTTTGTCTTGAGATTCATATCTAAGATGCATGATTAAAACTAAGGGACTCAAAAGCCAAACTTAAGAGGTAAAAGTCCTAGGGGACATTTTACAACATAGCATTCAGCCCCCACTTTAATGTATGTATGACATTACGACCCATACATGCATTAAAGTATGGTCAAAAACATAGAAAACATGCTAGGCACTTGAAGCTAATGCATACACAAAGATTGAGGAACTATTTATAACCCCCAGTATCAAGTAAGCATTAGAAAAACACATCACAGACATGCAAGACACAATGAAGATAGTAACAGGCACATAAGACATGGAGAAGATAGTATTAAAGACATGCAAAACATAGTGAAGAAAAGAGAGTAGTCATGCAAAACACGATGAATACAATGATATATCATTTTCATTTTCATATATATAGATGCATGGAAATAAAAATTGCAACACAAAACCTAAGAATGTGGGGGAGACTCATCACCACACCCTTTACACTACACCAATGTGATAAAACATGTCATACAAAACCCAAGCATAGGAGAGACTCATCACCACACCCTTTACACTACGTGAGGGGGAAAACATGCCATACAAAACCCAAGCGTAGGGGAGACTCATCACCACACCCTTTACACTACGCAAGGGGGAAAACATGCCATACAAAACCCAAGTGTAGGGGAGACTCATCGCCACACCATTCACACTACATGATGGGGAAAACACATGGAAGGCACACGATAAACATAAGCATCGTATAACATGTCATAGACATAATATACATCTTAAACATGAAAAACAAGGTGATGGAAAGAGCTTATTACTAAGTCCCACCATCTCAAACACATTGTAGACACACCAGACAGTTGGACTTATGTCACAACAACTTCCAAAGACACACTTAAGGGAGGATAGTCTCAAGATCCAACCCCACCTCCGTAGAGGACTTTTGAACTAAAAGGATGTGCACTAGCTCAAGAGATACACCATCCTGCCTTTGCAGAGGGATTTTGAATAAAACTATATGCAATATCTCAAGAGATGCATTATCCTTCCTCCACAGAGGGACTCTTTGATAAAAGAATATGCTATCCTGCCTCACAAAGAGGGCTTTTTGCTTGCAATATAGACAAATATATGCACTCACGTTCGAGATACAACATCCTGCCTCTGCAGAGGACTTATAAACATGCTTCGTTAGTACCAAAATCATCAAATAGATTACCTTATATATGCCCCCACCTTAAGGTGGGTGATGTTATGTACCAATATCAAGCATGTTAAGGTAGAGACAAAATACATAAGGAAACAAGAGCTTTTGCAAAGCCCATGCAACTAAGTCGACATGTGCTCATGATTTTAGAATGTTCCCACAAACACATTGATAAGTATGCTAAAATCATACTAGAGAGGTTACAAATATTACTCTAAGATAATTTAATCAAAGAAAAATATGTAATCTATGCATGAAAACAAGATTGTACCAAAGAAACCAAGGCTACACATACGGGCTTGAATCTAAGTATAGTCATTGGGCTTATACTACAGGCATCTCAGAACCAAGTGTAACAATCAAGGTGCATGAAGTAGATGTATTGTTATAATTTATTAGAAAGATAAGACAACATCAAATATCACATGGAGTGATTCTACTAGCCAAGTGTCAGATATATAAATCAACCCCATCTTCATCTATGGACTAGGTCCATTTTTGCTTGCTTGCTGAAGAGATACACAATCTGTATCAGTTAGTTATTTATTTTTTATCATCCACTGACTAGATAGAATCACTATAATAAGGTAAATAGTAAAATGAGAGAGGAGAACAAATGCCTTAGGAACAATCATGTAGGAGGATGCCCCCAGGTCAACAACTGCAACGATATGCCCCTAAGGCATGACACACAACAATAATAGAAGAGAGGAAAGATAGAAAAATGATGATAAAAATAGAAGAATGGTCACAACTGAGGTAGTCTCTTGATATCCTTGAACTTACAAGAGTATCAAGGTTCATCCTAGGAGGCCTAAATGATAGATAACACATCACAAGGGAACACAACACAAGAGGGGAGGTCACAAAGTATGCTATGACAAAGGTGACCACCAGGGTTAGAAATACTTACCTGCTACACAATCAAACTAGTGGTTGTCAACAAGAAAATCATCATCTTCCCAATCTCAAATGTCAGAGGAAAGAGGTACATAAAGTACAATTGCCCAACTTTTGTCATTGTCCTTAAACTCTTTCTCTTTTTCTTTAAGCTCTTCTTTGATTTGTTCAATGTTACATGTGGTGGAATGTTTTCTTTTCGAGGTGCATTTCATTTGGTAAAATTGATGTAAAGCAAGGAATGTCTTTTTTTTTACCTTCATTCTAATCCTTAAAACTCACTAAGTTGACTGTTCCAACATGACAAGTCTCCTCTTCAATGAACATGTTTGCCAAAGATGAAATATGCATAAATGGAGGCAGATGGTTTAACTAACTAACTGATCTTCAAATACACCTAAGACTAAATTAATATGACCAATAGAAACTCATAAGACTCACCAAGAATTGGGTAACTCAATCTTTCTATTGTTCCTTCACAATTAGCCTTAACTCCTTGTAGTCTTGTCCAGGAGGTTTTTGGAGCATAACCTGAAGGTTTCATGACAAACCCATGAAAAAACTAGATTTTTGGATACCCATTAAGGAGTTCCATAAAATATCAAACATGAAAGGTAAGTTGTTTTGGAACATCTTCCCTAAAAAGTGATTGTACCTGTTGTTCTAAAGGGCAATTAGCCCTATTTTGCAAAGGAGGTGTGAGGAATACTCTACCCAAGATTGAAAACCCACTTTTATAAGCTTCCCCTCATCCCAACTAGACTAATTTTTCAGTTTTTAACCTTTACATGAATGGGTTTCTTGCCAAACCAATAATCACCTATGATACCTAGCCTCTTTTGCCTAATACATGAAGATATTAGGCTTTAATGGGTTCAAACACTATTATTTTTGCAATCCCCTACTCCTAAAATACAAAAAAAAGTAAATATAATCTAATTAGGTTCATTCCACCCAATTTGGGGCTTTGACTCAGGTGGAGTGGATTAGGAATCCATCAATTTTGTTAAAACCCTCAAAACTAGGGTATGGAAACCAATTTTAGAGAACGGTCTATAAAATGCTTTGAGATCAATTAAATTCCTCCCAATATGACTCAAATGAAATCTAACACCATATATTGCATGATTCCAAACATTTTTGTTCTTGATAGTACAGTACGGCTATGTGTGGGATGTGAGAAACAGCAAAAAGATAACAAATGCAGAAAATAGGGTAAAAAAATCTATATTTTCTTCCTCCAATCTTACATACTCTACTCTCCTCGAGTCATGAATGGTCTATAATATGTTTTTTCAAAGAGAATCCCCATTCACTCCCACTCCCATCATGGGAAAATCCATTATTAAGGCAAAAAATTGACTGTTAACCAAAAAAAGGCTGACTGTCCACTATGAGACTAAAATTAGACAGTCATAAAATAGGAAATTATTAAAAATTCCATTCCTACATGACCTCCATTCTATGAAGATGCCTCATATGGGCTTATTACAATATTTTGAAATCCAAAACTTCACCTATGCTCAAATTTGAGCTCAAAAAATCAAAATTTGCTATGGTGGCCTATGCACCAAAAGCTTGTCTTCTTTTCCTCCTTTCTCTTTCTTGTCTATTTCTTTGTTGTCTATTAGTTATGTTTTCAAAAGGTTTCTCATGATTTCCCATAGTTTTCAACATTTCAAAGGAGGAAGCTAGTATGAACTTAATTTGTTTTGATGAAGTGCTTTGTTCTCTACAAGTACCTCCCGATCCCTGCAGAGATGATAAAGGAGGAACCTCATCATAGATTCCCTTACCTTTTGATCTAGGAAGTTTTTCTAATGCAGGTTGTGTCTTCTCTTGTTGTTTGTTGAATAGAAGGTTTGGCCACTCTAGATAGTAGTTTTGCCTTGTATCATTTATATGCTAAGAGAAGTTGGTATCTTTGTGGTTTAGGTTCTATGGTAGGTCGTGGCCAAAAGTAATCACGAGTAAAGTTCTTATGAGTAACCATGGGTTGCCATGTATTATGAGGAATAGTGTGCACTTGTCCATGTAAAGGGAATTTTATACATTTGTGAATTGTTGAGGGGACAGCCTTCATAGGTTTTAGCTATGCATGTCCTAATTTTATGTAGAAGAGGTCAAATTAAGGGATGACATCAAATAATTATACCATGGATTTCTCAAATACTTTAACCAATAAGGATATGTACCCATAGGTAGGAATGATAGATCTAGTATGTTTCTTAATCATTATGTCCATAGGTTCTTAAGATTCTTATATAAAATCATGTGAATAAAGGAATCTTTCGTTGCCACATTAGTCATACAATTAGGATCTATAAGTGTTCCATGTGCAATAGTCTCCCTTACTTTCACTGTGATGTAAAGAGGTCCTTCAATGTTTCCAATTGTTCTATCATGAGGTTTGAATACTATTTCAGATTCAGGATTCTTTCTTCTCATATAAGGTCTAGGAGGGAACCTAGCATTATTGTTGTGATTAGAAGCCATGTATGCGAGACTATTTCACACTAACACACTTGATTGAGGGAAATAGGTAGTAAAAGAAACATAGGGTCCACAACAAACCAAGTGAGTAAAATTAAATAATGCAACACTCCAAGGCAATATGAGTGATTTGTAGGTTTGTTTAAAGAAATTGGATATGACCCTTAGCATTGAAATACACAATGTGTAATTAAAAACATGCAAATTTCCAAGCAAGAGTGTGAAATGATGCCAATTTTTTAAAATTATAGATGAATATATGTAGGATAATGAAATGAAAGATCTGAAATAAATGATAATAATTATTATTGTAATGAAACAAAACAAAGCTTTGCTTGTTTATGACCTAAAATGCTCAATTTTTTCACTTTTTCCAATGCAAATGTTCTAAGGATGTGAATGTAAATGCAAAAATGTACAATGCACAACACTATAGTCAAAAATAAGATTTGAAAGAGTGTTCAAAGGAGTAGTAAAATATGAAACGTTATTTTAACCACAAACCCTAGCTTTTGCAAAGACTAGGTTATATAAAAAAATGCATAATTTCAAGCAAACCCTAACAAATAGTGTATGAAAATGCAAGGTAAATGATTATCTAATGATGTAATGCTGAAATTTATACTAGATCTGATGCAAATATCAAAGATTTAAATGATTTAGATGAAATGAAATGAGAATAATGTAAACAATGTCTAAATGCAAGCCTAGGATGCTTGATTTTTTCAAAATTTTCAATTCTTTTGTAAGATTTTCAAATGTAATATGATGAAAATGAAATGTATGAATGAAAATATGATGTACAACACCCAGCAAAGTGTAAATTTGGTAGAAACACGGGTCCACCAAAATGTAATGAAGGAAAAGAGGGTTGATGGGATTATTGGATAGTTTAGTTAGGTCCTCCTTTCACTCAATACATTCAAGGACATTTAATCAAGTTGAATGACAACTTATACAAGAGGACTCAACTATTAGGTTGGCTATCACTTGTGATGATAGAGAAATTTGGAATTTATTAATTGATTTGTTAATTCTTAGCCCAATTAAGTTTAAAACCCTAATTATGAAAAATCGTAAGGAAATAGATGAAACAAAACAAATCCTTCTACAAAAAGACACTAAATGTAGATCATATATATACTAGATTTCAAGTTTTATAATATGGAAAAGTTGAGGTTGAAGGGGGTGGCACCCAAGCCCAAGGTACTACTTTTTCAGAGGGCTTCAGGACCAAACCTGCTACAAACTACAACCACTTCATAGATTTCTGATGCTATGAAGCTAAGGGTCAAAGGTGTGGGCACCCTTGACCTTTTTGTGATATTTTCTTCCTTTTTCTTCATATCCTAATTCCTTATGCTCTACAATAGTCCTCTACAACTCCACTCTGCAAGATCCTGCACATGTCACCTATGATCACAATAGAGGGGTTAGGGGCTGTGGTGTTTAGGAGCTTGCCTCAGTCATGCCTCAAAATGGCATTCAATCCTTCCAACACCATTGTTAGATACAGAGTGTGTGTCCTTGTAGGACAGAGGCAAAAGCAATGATAAAAATGATAGATTGAATTATTAATAGATATCACCTAGGAGGTGTGGCTCTTACAAAGGTGAAGCTCTTTCACACTATGAGAAGATGAATCCAAATCTGCAATAACAAACACAATAACAACACAAGTCTGCTCTGTAACACAATGAATGCCTTGAATGCTCTAAAATCAAAAGTTCTCCAACATCTCAAAATCATCTTCTAGTTTACAAATGAAGTCGTAAACATGAATATATTTGCATTCCTTCTACAAATTTCATAATTCAAACTCAAAATGTTGACAGCAGAAACCTTTTAACGGTCTCCAACTGACATTCAAATTTGGGACCCTAACAAAATAGGGCAGGAAAAGGGCAAGGGTACCCAAGACCTAGGACCTATTTTTGGTTTGGATTAAGCTTAGAGATGTCCCCTAAGTCCCATATGTCAAGGCTTTTATGGGATTTTGTCTCGGGATTCATTTCTAAGATTCAAGATTAAAACTAAGGGACACGAGAGCTAAACTTAGGACGTAAAAGTCCTAAGGGGACATTTTAGGACATAACACTTTTGTACATGGGTAGCTCATTAGGCCTTGTAGATAGGACCCATATTTTCATCTTTTCATTTATTTTATCCTCCCTAAGTTGAACTTAAGGAGGTGTGTTGGCATGAATGGGTATATTACCTAACTAGTTTTGTGTTAGGTCATATTTTCACTTGTCCATTTAAGTCTACTTATGGAACCCTTTGGATAGCTATCTTTTTGTGTCTCATGTAATATTATTATGACATTTGTCATAATCGTATGTTTTCCTATCTCAACTTGTGCCTTATAAATGTAGATGGTGTAAAATTTAACTAAGATTGCAAGATGCAAACTATGGTTAACGTTCTACTTTGTCTTGGAGCTAAAATAAAAGGAATTCTAAGTGACGAAAAACATAAGAAGCATTATACCTTCCTTGATGTTGGAAATGTGCTCCAAAATGATGGTGTTGATAAATTTTTATGTTGAATTCTCTTTATCTCCTCAATTTAGTAGCATATACCTGTGAATTTTTGTTGTTAATAAATGCTAGAGGATGGCCTAGATTTATAGATCTAAGATGGTAGGGATAAAAAGATAGGATTTGATCTCAAATTGGATGGTTGAGATTGATTAGCTCACATGGGATAATGAGAAGATTACAAGTGTCAACTTTGGAGAGGTGCAAATGGATAAAACATGGATTAACAAAAATGAGTAGTTGAGATTATCTAGATTTGATTAATGGTGAAGATTGAAACTTCTCACACAAGTGAGAAGAATCATGGGGATTTGTAATAGTACATCTCACACATGTGTGAGAATCACATGTGTAAAATGAAGGGTGTTCATTCTCTTAGGATAATGGATAGTGGGGATTTAAAGTTAGTCTAATTTTAGATTAAGAGATGGATATCTAAGATTAGGTTACATATATTAATGGATAGGATTTAGAATTAATTTATTTTAGGACTAACGAAATGGATTAGAAATTATTATTAAAATAAGTATTAGTTAGGAAGTGAATTTTTAATTAGATGAAATGGTGATGTGGATTTTTGGACATGGTGAAATTAGTCTAGTTAATTAAATATACTTTATTTAATTAACTAACATTAGAATAAACATATTAGATAATGGAAAAGGGATGTCCTATATAATTAAATGATTTATTTAAATAATTAGTGAGAGATTAGATGGTGGAATAATGATAATAATTAGGTTAAAATGTAATAGTAAATTTTTGGTGTTGACATTTTGCCCCTCTTTGAAATGGTATTGCAAGAAGAATCAATCATGTTTCAAAGAAAGATAAAATATAGGTGCTTGGTAAGATGAGGAGGGAGGAAAGATGCCCCAATAGGTAGAAGGAAATGGAGTTAGTATATGGATATGGAGGATGCAAGATGTCCCCAATTGGCTAAGAGAAAATGGAGTTAGTAAATGGTTATGGATGCCCCCTTTAGACGATAGGAAGGTTTGATGAACACGGGTGTGCTCTTGAAATGAATGAAATCGATAGATAGCAAAGATGTTAGGGATGACTGAAAAAAGATAGATGTTAGGAATAAATGTTAGTGATTAAGGGATGAATATGATGAAAGATGAGGGTATAATGAGGGGAATAATAAATTGGACTAACTATACCTCAAGCATTAGGTTATGGATTTTAAGATGGATTGATAATTTGGTTTGGAATTGATTGATTAATTGAGTGGATTGGTTGAAGGATGATTGATGATTGGAGGGATTTTTGATGTGTTATGATTTATGATGGAAATGAATGTTGGTCAATGTAGGTATATGCAGGGAACCATTGAGGAGATTTTAAATGTCCTATGAAACTCTTCTGTTATAGCATAAAACAAGATGTACCAAGATATAAAGATCAAAGGGACATGGTGTTTTATGCATAAAGGACTTATCCAAAAGAAAAGTGTCACTAGAAAGCATATGTCATATGGCACCGTGATATGGAGCACAATGATTTTGTTGTGGCAATGTGTTGTAAGGACTGTGATAAATGCAAACCAAATCTATAACACATACAAGAAAGCAAGGAAGCATGAACAAACAATATAAAGAAAAACAAGATTTTACCCTTAAGGGTCAAGCTAAAAAATGATGAATGATGATGAGGATAGTGTTGTTGATGTTGGAATGATATATCTCAAAACAACATGAGGATTAGGAATGATAAATATCCCAGTTATGATGATTGGATTATAGGAGATCAATGTTTGCAACAAGGTTGGGAACAAAACCAAGGTATTCTTTTGGATGATTTGCATAGATTTCTTGACAATATTTACGTGGATTGGGATTTTTGTGCTAGGAAAGTGATATTAGATTATGCTATTGATTTGGATGTCTTGTATTTAGATGGGTAGCTTTTGGGTAGTCTTTTCCTTGGAACCAATTATAAGAGAAAATCAAGTCTATGGACAAGGATGAAGGAAGGGTTAGAGGGATGGAGTAAGGGATTGTTGATAGTAGGTGGGATGGATGGGGATACATGATGGATAGGTGGAGGGGTTTAGGATGTGATCTCTGAGGACTATGTTGCATAGGAATATCATGCATAACTCTAGATATTCCACTCATGATGTTGCACTATGATGCTTGTAATAGTAGATGGTAGGATTTACTTCAAAAATTTGGATACATCATAAGATGCCCAAAGCATGCTTCAAAATTATGTCCCTATCCCTATCAAGATCAAATGTAGTAGGGGAGGATGGATGCATACAATGGAATAAATATGCAAATATGGTGGATGAGTGGGATAAGGTGGTATAGATGGAAGTATAGGGATTATATGGGTGGAAGGGATAGGGATGATATATATGGATTGATGGAATGGGGATGATATGGATGCATGAGTGGGATAGGATGATATAGATGGAAGAGGTGGGGATGATATGGATGGATGAGTTTTGATCTTTGGATCATGGATGGTGTAAAGTTGGATGACGGGATCATCATGGTTCTCTTGATCATAAATAGTATCATGATCATAGATGGGAGCATCTTGGATATTTGGATCATGGTTCGGTGGGGAAAGGTTGACCATGATTTTGGACAAGTTCTTGGTATAGATCTGATTCCTTCTTTAACAAGATGGATGTATTTTTGTTCACTGCAAGGTCCCCTATATCAATTAGGCCTTTTATATATTCCCCTAATAATATTTATTGGCTAGTGAGATGCTTTTGGACCTTATGACACTTATTGATTTTAGATTCTATGGATTTTGTAGATGAAATACAATGTATTTGTTTAGCTTCCCACATGGGTTGACTCATGGAGATAGTTTAGCTTCCCACATTGCTAGACTCATTCTTGATATTGATGCAACACAACTTCTCAAGCTCATGTTGTTGATTACAATTCATTGTTAATAGTCCTTGGATAACATACTTTATAGTGAAGATGGTTTGATTGGGTTGATTAGTTTGATTAGATTGAGTGGCCTTATCAGATTCAACCTTAGGATTTGAAGGTATTTGTGATGGAGGGCTTGTGCAAGAGGATAAAGTTGTCAATGGTTTAATTGAGGAGTGGAGTAGATCAAGCACATTTTGTTTTTGAGATTAGTTTTGGTGTGAATTAGTTTCTTCATTGGTCAATGGATTAGGATAAACATGGGTTGAAGGATTAAGGTCTAATGGAATTGACATATTAGGATTGGGATTGGATGGATAGTTTGATGGTTTAGGATTAATGTGGGTTAGGGGATGGTTTAATGGGGGATTTGAGGGTTTAATATCTATGTAGACTAATCAATTTGGATTAGTAGGGATGGGTGATTATGATTAGGTTTAGCTATGCTTGAATTTTGATTTGGAAG
This sequence comes from Cunninghamia lanceolata, assembly GCA_027924645.1. NCBI lineage: Eukaryota > Viridiplantae > Streptophyta > Pinopsida > Cupressales > Cupressaceae > Cunninghamia > Cunninghamia lanceolata. Next base: position 5,726,111 of record BSBN01000892.1, read on the forward strand.
GTTTCCCCTATGTAGTTGTTCAATGTTATAATTTTGGGGAAGTTGGGCTCCTATATTGGTAAGATACCTAACCAAGGACTCTTTTCTATAAAATCTAGTGTCAATAAGATACTTAATCATGGAATCCATGTTTTGAAGTAAGGGGTGATGGTCTAGCAAGTTCAACCTTGCTTAGTGTGGAGGGGACAATTGCGGTTATCAAGATATTCATTTAGGTTATCATCATTGGGATATTCATCTTGATCTACAATGCTCTCATCATCATCATTGTCAAAGAGATATTTGGATTCAAAATATTCATCATGATCTACAAGGCTTTTGCCATCACCATGTAGATAAAGAAGCATATCAAGTGGATGCATATTTTTTCTTTTACTATGATTTAGGGTTTTGGATGAACTTTATGCAAGGGGGACATAGGATTTTTAGCTTGCATAATGAATTTATCAAACTAGTCCATGACGTGTGTTTATGGGTTAGGGATTTGGATTTTAGTTTGGATGATTTGAGGATGCTGGATAATGGATTGGATTATGATGTAATTAATTTCAAGATGATTTATGGAATTAGATTTTGAGATGATTTCCAATTTACGGTGGTGTGATTGGGATTTTGGATGATTGTGGAGGATGCTAGATGTTGAAAGCTTAGAGCTTAATATTTTCTTTGATATGAAATGATTTTGGAGTGTTAGTCATGAATTTGACTTCATTTTGATGGAAGGCCTAAGACCTTAGGATTGGATTTGATTTAATGTGGTTATAATTTGATTAAGGTCAATGATTTATGGTGATTTATTTGGTTTGATTTTGATGATAGATGTAATCATGGTCAATGATGCATGAAACATGATGAGTGGTTGGATTTTTATTGGATTTGATTGATTCATTGGTTGGATTAGTGGATTGATCAATTATATTTGGATGATGTATTTAATCATGGTCAAGGATGCATGACACTTGAAGCTTGATTGGATATTAATTATTTAATTGGCATGGACAACCTATTAAGGCCCTCTAATGTTTTATTATGATTGTAGAGTGGGATAAACCTAGAGGGAGGTAAGTGTATGATGATTCTAATGGATAGACTACAAATGGATTTATGATGAAGGGTTGAAGAAATTTGATTAGGATTTTTGATGCAGGAGCATCCAGTGGTGTAAGGGCAATCTTGCATCACCCAAAAAAATAAGTTAATTTAAAATCATTGTAGTTGTTTTCATTTCTTTCCACAATTAGTGTTTCTAGTTCCATAATATCCAAAATAATGATGTAGGACTTTCAGTTTTTTCCAAAAATGCTAAAAATAGCAACTTGCCTATTTTGGAAAGTCTACTTGCTATTTTTGGAATGTTTGCAGTAGGGCATGGATTGAAGTGAAAACTTGCAGAAAGTTACTAAATGGAAATATAAGACCTTTGGTGAAGGAATCAGGCAAAGATCATTTGTGAGCTGAAAGATAGTAAAGTTCTTATTTTCTGAAAAAACCCCTAAAAATTTCTGAAATGAGATATGAGGCACTAAAACTTCCCTAAATGTCCTGAAAAGTTGACGGAAATCCATTTACAGATTTCTAGCGTGATATTTCACATCACGAGCTTTCTGACACCTAAAAAGGTTTGTCACTCGGACAATCGGATCAAAAGTTATGCTTCCTAGAAGTTGACCTACTTTTAGAGGGAGTTGTAAATTTTGAAATTTAGCTGGAGGCCACCAAAAAGTGTTATTTATGGCTATTTTGGGGACCCTGGGTAGTAGTAGACTTAAGGGGGCAAGTGTAGATTCAAGAATAGGGGGAAAAATAGAAACCCTAGTGGATTTGGGGTTACAGTAGGCTGAAGATTCTAGAACCTTTAGGTTGGGGAAAGTTGTAATGTGTTACAGCTAGTAGGGGATTCATCCTCTGTTTGTAATTGGGATTTTGTAATGTAATGAGTTGCCCAGATCAATAAAAAAAGTTCTATTTTCTATGTTCCATTCTTGTTGTTGTGTGTTTTGTGATTTACCCCCTTCATCAATATTTTATGATGTTGGATTAAATTGATAGGTGGGAGTGGATCAAGGATGGTGATGTGATTAGAGATTGGATTAGATTTGGATTAATGGTGGGGGTTAATTAAGGATAGTTGAGCTGAATTAGGAGGGAAAATAAATTGGTTTAGGGATGATTAGGATGATAGATGGGGTTGAGCTTAAGGATGATTAGATTGGACTAGAAGAAATAATGGATGAGGTGATTAGGTGGTAAAGGTGACTTAGACTAGGGATAATAGGATTCGATTAGGGATTTATGAATGAATTGGTTAGGATTTGGGTTAGGATAATAGATTAAGGGGTGGATTAGTATTTGACTAGGGTTATGATGGATGTGAACCTCAACAATGGGTTAGTTAGGGATTATAATGATGCCATTAGGGAGATCGATTAGATGGATTAGGATGAATTATGATTAGAACCTTGATTTAATTTGGGTAACTCAATTAGGAATAGTGTCCTTAATGATGGATTAGGGATGGTTTGATTATCTTATGGATTAGGCTCAAACCTTGGATTAAATAATTGATCTGAATCCTGATTCAATTTCATAAGAAAGGTTAGGGGATGGTGTTGATTAAGGGATGATTTGGGGATTATTAGGATAGGATGGATGATTAGGATGAGGTGGATTGGGTGAGTGGATGGCTTGATGGATTCTTGAACTTAGGGTAATTTGCAAACAATAAATTTCACACATGTGCAAGTTTGTGAAATATTTTGATTTTGGATTTAAGGGGGTGTATGGGTTTCAACAAATGAAAACATACCAAGAACAATAACAACCTAGATTAGTCAAGACAGTGTGTCAATTTTTGTGGGCTAATGATTATACTATTTACTAAGTTATAGATATATAGGGAATGCAAGGTCATGTACCACCTATACACCCCTTACTCTAGAGGCCAAGGATCTCCCCATAGTGAGCTCTATCTCTACAAACTTAGAAGTATAATTTGTGTAACTTCCCAAGCCTAACTGGTATCTAGTGCACCATGAAGAAGGATGGACAAAATGTCCAAAACTAGGCTAACAAGGCTTTTAAGGGCATCCCTAATCTATGCAAGGTACAATGAGATAAATTCCATGAATAAGGATCACATCTACAAGTATGTTTTGATGGTCGAATGTAATCCCACTTCACCTCAAGGATCCTTACAAAAATAGGTGCCAAAGTTATTCCAAGACAATTATGGATCCTATTGAGTTACAAATTTCAATCTCCCCCCTTTGTATAGCCCATCACAAAACTTGGTTGAGGTTGTCCCCTAGGGTGATGAAATCGCTAAGCATGCCCCCTAAATATAAAAATAAGACGATACTTGTTTTTTATCCTTAAGATCACCCTAGAGCATGATAGGAGAGCATAAACAAGTATCACTTCAAGATTAAAGGACACAAATTTATTTTTAGCATAAATCAGAATATGATGGTAAATTTTCAGCCCAATTATCAAGTGTGATCAAACAAGCAAGAAGAAAAAAACCCATAAATAAAAAGGGTCAATAAATGAGTCTTTGACACATGTCCAGGTGTAAAAAAACAAAATTAGTAGTTTCTTAGGATATATATTGGAGTAATGTGAATACCTTCAAGAAAAACATTAGTAGTGCATGTTGCAAATATGTGCCTATGATGTGTTGTAATTGATGTCAACATATCCCTTTGTCAGAAACAGGGGAAATAGTGCAGATCAATGAAGTAGATTGCTCTGCATTTCTAGAGGAATGAAGATCAAACTATGTGGACCATATGGCTATGTAGAGGATTGTCTCAAGTAGCTCCAGTCAAGTTTTGAGAGATCTGTATGAAGATTTTAACAAGCTATGGCCATCCGAGTAGAACCAAGTTTTGTAGTGTTCAGAAGAGACAAAGTGATAGGAAGTTGGTCCAAATTGCTCTGCAATGAAAACTTATGATCTACGGATCTAGAGTCATGTTTGTGAAGTCAGTGTGTATCCTCAACTCAAGTGGTTCATGGTTTGGAGGTCCACAAGCAATCTTTTTAGTGTGACAGTCATGGCAAACAGTGTTCTTGAGTTACTAGATGAAGATGCAAGTGATTCTGATAATTTGGAGTAGTGTAAATGTTATTGTTGAATTCAATGTGTTTGTGGAGGTCTCTAGATCGTGTACCTACTGTGTTGGAGGTTCGCATTGAAGATTGAGCTCATTGTTGAAGATTTCCTCCTTTGTGTTGTTATTCTTCCTAGTCTTGGCTAACTGAATGTTTCAAATGTGTTGCGGATGATCTAAGAGAAATTCTATGGATCGTAGCATGTTGATTGAAGAAGATTCAAGTTCCAGCTATGTTTGACTGACAGTATAAGTGATTCGCATTAAGTCAAGCTGACCTTGATGTTCATTCCAAGGTTGATGAAGCATATAAATACTTATGGATGAGTTGTGGAATGTTGTCCTTGTGCAAAAATGATAAAATCCTAAGAAAGGTACAGAGGAAGAACAGAGAAGAGGAGAAGTAGAAGAATAAGAGCAGTAAATGATGAAGAGTTAACAAAGAAGTGTTTAGGGTAGAGTAGAAGTTCTGTGAGCTTTTCATGGGAGTGAACCAGGCATGAAGAAGATGCTATTTCTCAGTTCATTCTTTCTGTACTAAACATAAAATCTTGTAGGCAAAAAGCCTCTTTGAGCAGTGAGCTCTAGGTAGTGCACCTGAAGGCAAGTACCTTCCCATTTCTTTTAACTACTTTTAATAGGGTACAAATCTTGTGGGTTAACCCCCACCATGGTTTTCCGTTAACTGGGTTTCCACGTAAAAATTATGGTGTTATGTGTGTTCATTTTGGTTTTGCTCATGTGTTGTAAATTCATGCTTTAATGTTTACATCATTAATCTATTTGTAAGTTGTGAAAGAAGATTAAAAGTAGAGAAGGTTAAAATTGTGGACAACTGATTCACCCCCCTCTCAGTTGTCTGATCTAATTCCAAAAATTGGTATCAGAACCAATTCCTCTAAAAGAAGCTTGACCACTTGAGGAGATCCAAGATGCCAACTTACAAAAAGGAAAGTCTAAGATTTGATGGAACAAATTACTACCTTTGGAAGGTGTGCATGCAGTGTCATTTGCAATGTATGGGTGATGCCTTTTGGTTGATAACTAAGGATGAGTATAAGATTTTGGAGAAAGGCCCTTCAACTCTAGATGAACTCAAGGAAGCTGAATACAATATTTGAGCTAAAGAAGCTTTGTTGAGTGTCCTGACTACTAAAGAAATGATAAATGTCCCAGAATTGAAAACTGCTCATGAAATCTGGAAAAAAGTTGGAAACTTTGTATGAATGTGACAAATATGTCAAATGTGCCAAGCTACAGAGCTAGAAGGGTAAATATGAAAGGTTGATGATGAGCTAGAAGGTGAATGAACTTGTGACGGTATTAGGAGTGCTAGTGGAATATTGGAAGAATCAGAGATTGTTGCCAAAGCACGCTTAGATCCTTACCTGTGACATACAAGCATAAAGTTGTTGCCATTGAAGAAATCAGGACTATGACAACTATTACAAGGGATTAGCTAGTTGGTAAGCTTTCAGCATTTGAAATGAGTGAGTTTGATGATTCTCTTCCTAATTCTGAATCTACATTTAAGGCCAATGTTTATGGAAAACAAAGATATGATCACGTGAAAGCTCTTCAGGAAGATCAAATAGATTTGAGAAGGCAAGGAAGTATCTTGAAGATGATGAAATTTAGGCTACAGAACTTGAAGCCCTTATTGCTAAGAGATTGCCAAGAGGATCCAGTAAGTATGAAGGAAAGTTGCCTTTCAAATGTTTTGCTTGTAATAAGATTGGTCATTTTGCCTCAAGGTGTTTGGAGAGGGTTTCAAAACCAAACCCTAATAGATCAAGGGCTTAGAAAAAATGTTACTATGTCCAAGAAGTTGAAGAAGGTGTCACTGATGATGAATTTGATATGGGAAGTAACTTAGGAAATGAATGGGTGTTCATTGCCATCAAAGAAGAAGATCTGGTGTCTACTAAATCTACTACCTGTGTGAATATGGAAAGTGCCTTGGCTGCTCAGATTGAAGAAAAAGATGAATGGGTGATTGATAGTGGATGTTCTCATCATATGGCTAGTGATAAAAGTAAATTCATAAGTTTGGGAAGATATGAAGGTGGAATTGTGAAGTTTGGAGACAATTCAACTAGTAGAATTCATGGCAAAGGATCCATCTCTTTTGATGATAAGAATAACACTAATAATGTTCTATATGTAGAAGGATTGAAGCATAATCTTTTCAATGTTCGAAAGTTGGTTGACAAAGGGTATGATCTCTGATTCAAGGATGGAAAATGCAAAGTCTTAGCAAGCTCTCGAACTGTGATTGCATCAGGTACACAAACTATAGGTAACATCTTTCATTTAAGTGGTATTGGCAAAAGTTGTTTGATTGCTTAGATTGATCAGAGTTGGTTATGGCATAAGAGAATGTGTCATGTGAATTTTGATAATACTATCGAGATAAGTTCTACTCAGGTTGTGAGAGATCTTCCAAAACTTGTGAAACCTATTGATAGCATGTGTAGAGAATGTCAATTGGGTAAATAGAATAGAACTTCATTCAAGAGTAAAGAACAATTTTCAAGTGGACTATTAGAACTTGTGCATACTAATCTATGTGGTCCTGCTAGAATTAGAAGTGTGCAAGTAGATAGATAATTTATGTTTCTAATTGATGATTACTCCCTAATGATGTGGGTAACTTTCTTGAAAGAAAAATCAGAAGCTCTTGACAAATTCAAGGTGTTCAAGGTTATGGTTGAGAATGCGATTGGTAAGAAAATAAAGTGTCTAAGGTTCGATAGAGGTGGAGAGTTTATCTCCGGTGAGTTTGATACATTCTGTGTAAAGCATGGAATAAAAGGATAGTTATCTACTCCTAAGACTCCTCAGTAGAATGGAGTTGTGGAAACGAAGAATTGGACCATTCAAAAAGCTACTAGGACCATGATGATGGAAGAAAATGTTCCACAAGTCTATTGGAGAGAAGTTGTGAGTACTATTGTCTACACTCTTAACTAGGTGCAGTTCAAAGGCAATTTTGGTAAGACACCTTATGAACTATGGTTTGGTCATCCTCCTACTATGAAATATTTCATAGTTTTTGGCAGTAAATGCTATATCAAAAGAGATAAGGATCTAGGAAAGTTTGATGCAAGAAGTGATGAAGGAATATTTCTGGGTTACTCTACTCAAAGCAAGGCATACTGGTGCTTCAACAAGAGATTGAAAAAGATTGTTGAAAGTGCTAATGTAAAGGTTGATGAGAGAAAAGAAAGACCTTCCAGGCCTTGTGGATATAATTTAGATGATCAAGATGAAAGATGAAAGTCAAGGAAAGCAAGTTCAAACCCAGACTCAGATCCAAATTGATCCAGAAAATCCAGTGACTCAAGAAATTAGTGAAAATGTTGAGGAATGAGCTTAAGAATCAGAAGTTCAAGAAACTCCCAAAACCCCCAGGTATGTAAGGTTGAATCATTCTAAAGATCAAATCATAGGAGACCAGAATAAAGGTGTTTAGGCTAGAGGAAGAATCCCCAAAGATCAAGTGGAGTATTGTTTGATCTCAAAGATTGAACCAAAAATAGTGAATGAAGCTTGTAATGATGAAAATTGGGTAAAAGCAATGGAAGAAGAATTAATGTAAATTGAAAAGAATCATACTTGGGATCTTGTTCCTAGACCTGAAAACAAAAATGTAATTGGAACCAAATGGGTCTTCCAGAATAAACTAAATGAAGTTGGTGAAGTTGTGAGAAACAAAGCAAGATTGGTATGCAAATGATATTCTCAAGTAGAGGGAATTGATTTTGAATAAACATTTGCTCCGGTAGCAAGAATTGAAGCAGTCAAATTATTTCTTTCATTTTCTACTTTCAAGGATTTCAAAGTTTACTAGATGGATGTCAAGTCAGCATTCCTGAATGGAGAGTTAGAGGAAGAAGTCTACATTCAGAAATCAAAAGGATTCCAATTGTCTGATCAAGAAGATATGGTCTGCAGATTGAGGAAAGCTTTGTATGGACTTAAACAAGCCCCAAGAGCCTAGTATGCAAGATTAGATAAGTATTGTTGTACCTCACACACATGCCCCATTCAAAAAATGAGGACCCCATCTTTGATTTGGTTTGAGAGTCATTGGATCTTAAGAAGTCAAAGTACATTTTGGCCTTGATTGAAGGATAGTATTAAAAAAAAAATCACTTTAAAATCTACAAGGTTGAATCATTATTTTCATTTTGAAGGCCTTAGTATACCCTGTTGTGCTAGATTGCCCTTCAACTGACCTTAGCACTAAATTCTCACTTGTCTGACCTTAGCGCTAAAATCCTATCTGTCTGACCTTTGTGCTAGATTATCTTCCAACTGACCTGGCACTAAAAACTATTGTTATCGACTTCAACACTAGTTTCCCTTTTAACAAACTTTTGCACTAGAATTGATGTTCTCCAACTTGCGCTAAATCAAGCGATCACCGACTAGGTCAGACAAGGCCAAAATATCTGCAGGTCAGATGAACTTGAAACACCCGCAAACTGCACCGACTAAGCTTGTAAATCTCAGCACTGAAAATGGTCTTGTCTGACCAGGTCCAACACACCCAAATTCTCCTCTAGGTCTGAGCTAAGAGAAACTCATGCAAACCCTAAAAAACTGGCAGACATATGCCTGTGATGCATAGAGAATGCGACAAAAACTCAACCAATCTGCAATCGGCTAGACCCGAGCTATGTCTTGGCAATAACTTCCCTATCGGCCAAACAAACTACTATTGGGCCCCCTCTTATTTCTCTTGCCGATCTATATACTCTTACCGACGACCAACGTCTTCCGTCTTCTTCAGACAGACTTCCTCTACCGGTAATGTCCATTTTTCTCACGCTGACACTCTAATGACCATTGGTGTCTATTGACCTAACCGTAATGGTTAGTCACACTTCCTCTGTATTCATCGAAACCCTCATGCACATCAGCCAGACAATTGTTATCGGCCTCCTTTAGATGTGTCAACCTGACACTTATTCTCTCCTTGATGTCTTTATCAGCAACACACTCCCCATCGGTAACAGCTTGTGAACTCCAGCTGACGCCCCATCTCACGCCAATAAACTCCTCATCGGAGACACTTGCAATTGTCACCCCAATCAGTGAGAACTTCGACTGTCGGTCCAATGCAACTTTCTCAACCCGACGTCTCTCCTCATGCCGATGCTTATGCATGCACTTCGTTAGGCTATGTGTGGGGTCCACCTTCCTTAGTCTTCCGAAGGAATGTTTGTATGTGTCTCTGACACCATTACTAATCTTCGGTGAGATGGGATCCACTTATCACTGATGCTCACTCATAATTCAGACGTTGCGAATCGGTGTGACTTCCCAAGGTTCTTCCGACGCCCCAAGTCAGACCAATGGCTTCCCAAATACTCTGTGACAACCCGATATGTGAAGTCCTTCTACAGAACAAGGAATTTGGCCGATTCATGTGTCAAACCCTCGACCTCTTATATCAATCTAGTCCCAAATCAACACCATTCACTTCTCATCAATTTCTTGACTAGTCACATGAAGATGCCTAGTCGAACCCGACTGAGTTGCCTGGATTCCTGGGTGAGAATGTGGAAAACCTAAAACCTAGATAGCTTTCCTCCATCACACTGATAATCTAAATGACTTTAGTGGATAGAGGAAAGGGCTGCCATTTATTGATCAAACCCTAACTTCTAGATTACAAACCAGTCTCTGCAGAAATAATAATATTCCACCGTTTACACACTACAAGAACACTAGGAACTAACAGGTAGCATCTAATTTAGGGCATGAATGTATAAGATCTGGACAGAAATACAAAATACAAAGAACATGCAGATAAACAACGTATAACAACCAAAAAAACTCTTTATTTGTTCATTCATTCAATCCCCCTGGCATCACTCACTGATGCTGTATACTGCTTGCCTCTAGAAATAGGTATGAGATAGCAGTTTTTCCTCTTCCAACCATGCAAACTAACTTTCCAAAATAGTTAGCCATTGGCTTTACCCTTCATACAATCAAAACCACATGTTTTCCTTGCATAATTACATCAATGGGACCAAATTGACCCTTATTACAACATGAAATGGCTTAAGAGCCTTATGAAACAATAAAAGAAAATATGGCCCTGCACTACAAAGAAGGTGCTCCTGCGCCATACTCCCCTTGCAAGAAAAATTCAAGTCCCTTGAGTTGCTAACTGCTAAAGTGTCTTCCCATGCTTCAGAATGTCTACTTCACTCATCCAGGTTGCCTCTAAATTAGGAAGATCCTACCACTTGACCAAGTAGTCCTTGTACACACCCTTCCTTGTCTTCTTGACAACTTTGGAATCCAAAATGCATTCCAACTGTAAAGGCTTACTTGGAGGTAAATCTCTGATCCAGTTTTCATCTTCAATCAAAGCATCTGATCTATCTTCTGCATTCAATGGAGATCTGAAAGGAAACAGATCTGCAACATTGAAAATGGGAGAGATACCAAGACCGGATGGTAATTCTATCTCATATGCATTTGGACCAAATTTATGCACTACCTTGCATGGTCCTATCTTCTTCATTATCAATTTGGTTGGTTATCCCTTAGGCAACCTTTCCTTCCTGAGATAGGCCATCACCAAAACTCCTACCTTGAATTGTACCTCTCTTCTCTTCAGATCTGCCCTATCCTTGTACTTGGAGACGATTTTTGCCAACTGAATCTTGACCTGATCATGGACTATTTTCATGGTAGCAGCAAAGTCTTCGCCTAGAGCACTCCTTTTGTCCCAACCTTATAGGTCTTTGAGTTCAAGTGGTCCTCTTGGGTGGAAACCATAAACAATTTCAAAAGGACTTTTCCCAGTACTTCTATTCCTTGAATCATTATAAGCATATTCAGCTTGACTGATCACTAAATCCCATGCCAACCCATGTTGTTTGGTAAGGCATCTCAAAAGATTTCCTAGGGACCTATTAACAACCTCAGTCTGACCATTAGTTTAGGGATGGTAGGCTGATGAAAAAGACAACTGTGTGCCCAATTTTCTCCATAGGGTCCTCCAAAAATGACCAACAAACTTGGAGTCTCTATCAGTGATAATTGAAAGGGGCAAACCATGAATTCTGACCACCTCTTGGAAAAAAGAGACCAGCAATATGAGATGCATCATTTGTGCATTTACATGGCACAAAATGAGCCATCTTATTGAATCTATCCACAATGACAAAAACACTGTCTACACCCCTTGCTGTCTTAGGAAGACCAAGCATAAAGTCCATACTAATGCTTTCCCAAGGTCTGTTGGGAATAGGAAGTGGTTGGTACAAACCAGCATTAGAAGACATACCTTTGGCCTTTTGACATATGGTACAACTTGCAACATATCTCCTCACATCTGTTTGTACCTTTCGCTGATAGTAGAACCTAGTGACTTGTTCCAAAGTCTTGTCCAACCCAAAATGTCCTCCTAAGGTACCATTGTGCTTCTCCTTGATGATATTGTCCCTCATTGAACATTTAGGAACACATAACAAACTGCCTTTGAATAGGAGACCTTCTTGCAACACAAAATCAGAATACTCACCATGAAAAGTGTTAGCCAAACTTGCACACACTTCATAGGCAGCCTTGAAATCTGCATCTTTCTGGTACAACTCCTTCAGACATTCTATACCCATGTTTTCCATTTGTACTTCCTGTATGACCAGCATCCTTCTACTTAAAGCATCTGCCACTTTGTTGGTAACACCATTTTTATGCTTAATAGTGAAAGTATAGGCCTGCAATTGTTCAATCCACTTGACATGCCTATGATTCAACTTTTCCTGACTATTTAGGAAGCTAAGAGCATGGTTGTTAGTAAAAACAATGAATTCTTTTGGAAGTAAATAGTGTCTCCACTTTTTGAGAGCTTGCACCATTGCATACAATTCTAGGTCATAGGTAGAATACCTTTGTTTAGCCTTATTCAACTTCTCTAAAAGGAATGCCACTAGATGTCCATCCTAACTGAGAACAACACCTATTGCTTGCTGACTAGCATCACATTCCACAATAAAAACTTTGTCAAAATCAAGGAGTACCAACGTAGGTAACTCAGCCACTTTCTTCTTCAACAGTTCAAAACTATCATCAACTTGCTTTGTCCATTTGAATTTACACTTCACTCCACCCTTGATGGTATTGAGAATAGGAGCACTTATGTGACTGAACCCTCTAATGAACTTCCTATAAAAAGTTGCCAAACCATGGAAACTTTTAACATCTCCTACTATCTTAGGAGTAGGCCAATTAAGAATAGCCTCAACCTTTGTGGGATCCATTTTCAAACAGCCATTGGAAATTACAAAGCCAAGATACACCAGTTCAGTTTTCATAAAATCACATTTATCTAAGTTGATCATCAACTTATTCTCATGCAATTTCTTCAACACCTATCCAAGATGCTTTACATGCTCTTCTTTGGTCCTGCTGAAAATCAATGTATAATCAAGATAAACAATAACAAATTTTCCAATAAATTCTACAAGTACCTCATTCATCAATTGCATGAATGTGCTTGGGGCATTGCTGAGGCCAAATGGCATGACAAGCCACTCATAGAGACCTTCATTTGTCTTGAAGGTAGTCTTCCATTCATCTCTCGGCCTAATTCTTATCTGGTGATAACCAGATTTCAAATCAATCTTGGAATAGTAGCATGAATCGCCAAGATAGTCCAACAGATCCTCAATCCTAGGCATAGGAAATCTATACCTTATGGTGATCTTATTAATAGCCCTTGAATCTATACATAGCCTCCACTTTCCATCCTTCTTAGGAGCAAGTACACTAGGGACTGCACATGGACTGACACTCTTTCTAATCAATCCTTTCTCCAAGAGTTCTTGAATCTGTCTACCTACCTCTTCATTATGTTGTGGTGTCAACTTGTAGGTAGCTTTGTTAGGTAATGTGGCTCTGGGAATCAAGTCAATCTGATGACTTATGTCCCTCATAGGTGGTAAGGATTTAGGAGTATCCTCTACCACAAGATCTTGGTACTTATCCAATAATTGTTGCACTTCCAATGGAATCTCCTTCTACTTCTTGTTTTGTTGTCTTGTTACATCTACAGGCTTCATCATCAGGGCATACCCTTGGGTATCCTCCTCCTTCATGAGTTGTAGGAACTCTTTACCACTAACTAACATGACATTATTGTCACTGCTCTTCTCTCCAACTTGCTCTAGTAAGGGATCCATCCTAAACTTCTGACCATTTTTGGTGATCATATATGTGTTCTTTTCACCATCATGCTGTGCTTTCACATCATACTGCCAAGGTCGTCCAAGAAGAAGGTGACAAGCATCCATAGGAATAATTTCACATAGTACCTTATCCCTATAATCACCTAGTTCAAACTCTACCCAAGTCTGTTCCTCTACCATATAGTTCTGATTCTTATTCAACCAAGATATTTTATGAGGACTAACATGGGGCAGTCTTTTCAGTTTACATTTTTCTACCATTTCAGCAAACACTACATTTTCAGAAGAACCTGAATCAACAATGATTTTACAAAGCTTACCATATGCTACTCCTTGGGTTCTGAAGAGATTCTTCCTCTGTGGAGGCTCCTACTTCAATGGCATCTTTACCAAGGTTCTCTTAATCATCATGCTCTCTCCTTCAAGCATTGGTGCAACACAACCAATTGGTGAATTTACACTTTGGCAATCATCATCTTTCAATAGCTGGTTCCTTCTCCCACCATCATGGAAGCTAGATGCCTTCTCAGGGCATTTATTTGCAGTATGGCCTACTTGATTGTAGTTGTAGCATCTTCCTGTGAAGACTCCAGGTCCTCTGCCTACACCACCACCTCTGCCTCTGCCATTAGGTCTTCTCCAACCTCTGGAACCACTACCTTTCTATTATGTATCAGAACATGATTCTTGCTGACTTAAACTTTCACCTTTGTTTGGTTGTCCTCTACCAAAATTACCTCTTCGTCTATTGTTTTTGCCACCTCTTCCTCTGTTATTTTGATCCCCTTTCCTTTTTAGCTTATCCTTAGCCCTAGAGGCTAATTGAAAACATTCATCTACTGTCTTGGGAACCACCATATTGAATTCATCTTGTATATTATATCTTAGACCATCAAGATATCTGGCCACCATCTCTTTCTCCTCCTCCCTGTGATTGGCTCTCATACTCAATCTGTGGAATTCTTCAGTGTATGTAGCCACGTCCATATCTTTCTGTCTGAGATGATTAAATTTTCTGATGGTCTACAACTCATAGTCACATGGCACAAACTTGGTTCTTAGCATGGCCACACTTCCTCTGCATTCACCAAAACCCTCATGCACATCGGTTAGACAATTGTTATCGGCCTCCTTTAGATGTGTCAACCCAACACTTATTCTCTCCCCGATGTCTTTATCGGCAACACACTCCCCATCGGCAACCGCTTGCGAACTCCAGCCGACACCCCATCTCATGCCGATAAACTCTTCATCGGTGAGAACTTCGACTATCAGTCCAATGCAACTTTCTCAACCCAACGTCTCTCCTCACGCCGATGCTTATGCATGCACTTCGTTAGGCTATGTGTGGGGTCCACCTTCCTTAGTCTTCTGAAGGAATGTTTGTATGTGTCTCCGACACCATTACTAATCTTCGACGAGATGGGATCCACTTATCACCGATGCTCACTCATCGATCAGATGTTGCGAATTAGAGTGACTTCCGAAGGTTCTTCCGACACCCCAAGTCAGACTGATGGCTTCCCAAATACTCTATGACAACCTAATACGTGAAGTCCTTCTACAGAACAAGGAATTGGCTGATTCATGTGTCAAACCCTCGACCACTTATATCAGTCTGGTCCCAAACCAACACCATTCACTTCTCATCAATTTCTCGACTAGTCACATGAAGATGCCTAGTCGAACCCGACTGAGTTTCCTAGATTCCTGGGTGAGAACGTGGAAAACCTGAAACCTAGATAGCTTTCCTCCATCACACTGATAATGTACATGACTTCAGTGGATAGAGGAAAGGGCTGCCATTTATTGATCAAACCCTAACTTCTAGATTACAAACCAGTCTCTGCAGAAATAACAATATTCCACCGTCTACACACAACAGGAACACTAGGAACTAACAGGTAGCATCTAATTTAGGGCATGAATGTATAAGATCTGGACAGAAATACAAGATACAAAGAACACGCAGATAAACAATGTATAACACCCAAAAAAACTCTTTATTTGTTCATTCATTCAATCCCCCTGGCATCACTCATTGATGTTGCATACTGCTTGCTTCTAGAAATAGGTATGAGACAGTAGTTTTTCCTCTTCCAACTGTGCAAACTAACTTTCCAAAATAGTTAGCCGTTGGCTTTACCCTTCATACAAGCAAAACCACATGTTTTCCTTGCACAATTACATCAATGGGACCTTGAATTAACCCTTATTACAACATGAAATGGCTTAAGAGCCTTATGAAACAATAAAAGAAAATATGGCCCTGCACTATAGAGAAGGTGCTCTTGCACCAGCTTGTGCATTAATGGCAATTTCACCAGGGGTTAAAAGAAGTTAATTGTCCACTTTTTGCCATTTGCGTTCATTCAAATGGGATTCTAGAGCTCCGTTCTCGCCATTGCTATCGATCTACCCCAAGCTCGAACCTGCGACCTACTTGTGCAAACCAAACACACCTTCGCATCTACTAGGTAGGGTTTTAACCCTGTTCTTCAAACTTCTATCTGCAAATAGTTAGGGTTTAAATTAGATGCTAAGTTTGTTTTTGTGAAAATGAACATTGAAGTAGGGTTTCTGGCTAGGGTGTCTATACGAAAACTGTAGATTTTCATTTCTCAAAAACCCTTGCTTAAACTCACTGTTAAGAATGAATGAGTCACCATAGGTAAAAAATGAAGACTTAGGTAAATGTTTCCTGTCAATCCTTCAATTTTAGCACTAAAATGAGGTCTGACTAACCTGTAAAATGAACCATCATTTAGTCAGTTGGAGACCCCCAAAACCCACACCACACATTCAGATCCATCTACTGCTAAAAATGATCATGTCTGACCTACGCGCTCAAAACATATTTCTTTAACTTGGTCGGAAGGTCCTAAAAACCCTACAAACTATGAAGCTACCCTTTTGCACCAAAAACCCTATGCTCTGACTTTGCACTAAAAGACCTCGTCTCTAACTTAGTCAGATGCCCCAAAATCTCCTGCAAAGTTGGTAGTGTCTCAAAACCCCGCTAGAAGGAATGTATCGACCCTGCGCTAAAAAGCATCTTGTCTGACTTTGCACTATAATACTCTCCCACCGGCTTGGTCGGTAGCAACCAAAACTCACATAGGTTAGACCAAGTTGATTGCTACACAAAAAGCAATTAAAACTGTGTCGATAGAATTTGTGCTAAAAGCACAACTGACCGACTTGATAACCAATGGAGGTTAGATGCCTCCAAAACTTGGGCAAGTCGATACTCATCAAAACCCACACAACACGCTCAAAAGCATATAAACCTTTGGTCAGACCCGCCTGTTTTCCCCATTGAGGTCAGATGACCCCGATTTCAGTGCTTTCCTACCTGCAAGTCAGACAACCCTCAAATTAGTGCAAAACCATGCAAATGACTATTTTTTAAAAGAATTTCAAAGGGAAAATGTTTAAAATGATAGAATTAATGTTCTAATGCATGGTTAATGATGATTTTCATAAATGATGGTTGTTGCAATTATAATAAATGTTAGATTTAAGTTTTCTTTAAAGGCATGTTAGTAGCAAATAGAAGATTTACATTTAGATGCATCTTAAACTTAGGAGTATGTTATAAAATTCCTTAAAGGTATCACACTTATAAGGTCTGGTCATGTAAATTAAATCTACTCGAGCCCAAGCAATGAAGTACGAGTTCAAAAGAATCCCCCAGAGACCAAGATTCACTCTGAATGGAGTGATGTAGGAGACACAGACGTAGGTCATATAGACCTAGATGACTTCAGATTGAGAGTCTTTGGTCCGAACCCAACTCCTAGGGCCAGAGTACTTAGAGATAGTGGTATTACACAAGCTGTTGCCTTCCCTACTTCGGTGCAATGTGCAGAACTAATAGCCACCTATGCAGACATATATGACATAATGACGAGGACAATTCAGACAACCAATGGGGATATCTTGGCTAATTTAACTCCACCTCCTCTAGCTGAAATCTTTGATATTCTTTGGCACAAGGTTATGACTATGCTAGATAAACAAGGATCATAGGATGCTTATAACAAGGATGTAGAAGGCTACAGAAAGCACATAAATGACAATTGGGCCAAAAGTAGAAAGTCTACTTTCATCAAACTTCCTAGAATATTATACAGGAGTGACTTCCATGATTAAATTGGAGACTTAGTAACCTTCCTAAGCAAAATATATGGACTACCCATAGCCTCCACTTTCGAGGACTAGATGTTTGTCATTATCACTAAGATATTGAAAGGAACCAAGTTCCACTGGGCTCAGATCCTCAGTGACAACATCCATGAAGCCTTCAACAATTTCAAAGAAAATAGATACTTCAGATGGACATCTTACATTGTCTATACATTGGCAAGAAGGAATCATTATGATGGATTGTCAAAGGTTGGTGAAGTTAGCAATGATGAGCAGACTCAGATTAAAGTATATGAATGTTACCCACAACTGACCTCATCTCAATCATTAATACATTTTAAAAGGGTAAATGATGCATTCATGATGTATATAGCCAAAATGTTGTAGGGTAACACAGCTTTGAGGATTTCCACTAAGGCCATGAATGAAATAACCAAATATGGTAGGTGGTATATCCAGTTTGAGAAATTTACATACATAAGGGTACAAGGCTTCACTAGGATGGCCTATAGACTCCCCAGGTATCCAGATGATAAGACAGTGCTTTTGGAGTTGTCTAGATAATTAATACCCTATGCTAAGAAGCTTAAACATTTGCATAGAACTAATGTTTAATTTCCCATCAAGTTTGGCAGGGGACTTTATGCATTCCCTTCTCTGGCATCAGTAGAGCACTCTAATAAAGAGCTTCAGCTCTTGAATTTGCACTACTACAATGCAAGGGGTCATTTTGATACAAATAGAGTGATGGAAAGATTTGTAAGAAGCTCTTCCACAAGGTGCATATTGAAGATTTTTGGGCCAATTGCCCAAATGATTATGAGGTTATGAAGTAAGCACATGCAAGGCTGCCCCTGGATTTCATCAAGAGGTTTCACATAATGGTAGTACTAGATTAGTTGGATGATGATGAAAATGTTATGGTTAGAGGACCATGGGAGGTTTGGTACCATCAGCCTATCCCATTGCTAAATTGGGCAAATGTAGAAGAGAGCTCCCTGGATGTTGTTATGAGAGAACCAATCAAATTGAGCAAGGTCTGGGTTAGAGCTCAAGTGGTTGTTCTGGAAGGACAACGAGTTCATCTCACTTACATAGCCATGGAATTAGATAAGGACTCTAGGGGAGCAGAGGATGAACCAATCCATGTTACAGATGAGGTAGAGCCAGATGAGAAACATAAATCAGATAGTGAAGAACATACAACTCTGGAAAAAAAGGCAAAGAAGATGAAGAAGCCATCTACAAGGTGTCCTCAAAAGAAAGATCAACCTCCCTCAACCAGGACAAGGGCTTCCAAGAAAAGAGATATGCCATGTTATGGAGAAAGCTCTAAGGCCAAAAGGGCAAAAGTAAAAGAAGTTAATAAAGAGGATGCTACTACCAAGAATGATTCCAATCCTCCAACTGCCGAACCTCCTACTCAAAGTGTTCGCATTACTGTCACAACCCCCGTTGTTTCTACGACCACTTCTTCTTCCATTACTCCTTCCTCTGTTGCATCCACTTTACCCATAATGGTGCAGGGCACCTAGGAGCACCTGGGTTCCTAAATTCACTTTGTTTGCATTTTTTTGAAAGGTTGTGATTTTTTGTTTAATGTGTTTTGTAATAAGGCTTTTCATAGCCATGTTGGAAGGTCTATTCTTGTGTGGTCAAGAGGTCTGGGGTAACTTTATAAACCTCATATCCTTCTTAGTCCACTTGGACCTAGTTGTGCCACTTAGGCCTAGAAGGTCTAATATTGGCTTTTTGAGTTTGTTTGAGTTGTCTTAGTGTTTTAGCATGGTCTAAGGAGTGTGATGGTGGTTTGATTCCATTTGACAAGCAAACCTAATCGCCATCCTCTTGAAAATGCAAAAAACTCCATAGTGTAACAAGTTGCCAATGTTGCCAATGACACATTGGCCGGTTCAAAACTTAGTTTGGGCGGTTGAATCTCCTTTTGGAAGTTAGAAACTGACTTGGATAGGTTGATATGGAGGAAATATTGCTCCATCACGGAGGAGGAAGTTTTTGTACGGAATTTGGGCACAAAATTCAAGAAAACTGACTATTTTTTGCTATTTTTCTTGATGTGTATGGACTGTACGGACTTTTCATGTGTGCAAATGATATTTTTATGAAAGCTCTTGGAGTCAAGGTTCCAATGCAACTAGTTTGAGGTTTTGAAGTGTTTGGAGTCAAAAGTTATTGAATTTTCTTTCAAAACTGGTCTAGAAACCCTGTTTTCTAGGGCAGTCCCACAAATTTGGCCCTAGAATGCATTTCCACTGATGAAATTTCATGCCACTCAGTGAAATGCAGTCTAGGGGTGTATACTACTTGATTCCAAAAGCATTTTCTGAGAAAATACAGTTTACTATTTTTAATGTGATGCCCTAGGTCAAATATCTCTATGTATTTGACTGAATTTATGCAATTTATTGTTGTATTTGACAAAACCCTAAGAGGATGAGTGAATGAATGGTGGATTTGTGTTTTTTGGGGATGGTAGAGTCATTCCAAGTTCCTACCTCTGACCTATGCACCCAATTTTGAGCACTTGCTTTGTAACCTAGCCTAAATTGATCAATTAGGCCTAGAGACCTAGTAGGCGTTCTGGATTGCTGGAGTAGAGTTGGAGCAGGAGATTTGGAGGTTTGATAGGGTCCCCTGAAAGGTGTTCAATTCCATCATTTGTTTGCCTAGACCTTTGGGATTTTGTCAAGTTTTGTTGAGAAAACCTAGTTTGGAGGGCTAGTAGCCTTACTAGTCAAGGTATAGGTTGAAGAGTTTTGGGAAGTTGGAGATCAAACCAACTGCATAGAAGGTGTTTGTTGATCTGTCTTAAGGTGTTGGAGAAGCCTTAGGGGTTGGACAATAGTCTGGACATCAAATCCTTCATATGCCTTGTATGTGCCTTTGGTTGGTTGGTTGGTTGAAGGCTAGTTGAAGTGGGTGAGTGGGCAAAGGACAATAGAGTAAACCTTTGTGTGTTGCTTCCCTTGTGCCACTCTGCATCAGGTGGTATCAAAGCCATCAAAGAGATGGGAGATAGAGAAGAAGAGGAGGAAATTCCTTCAAAGGTGACAAATGCCGAATTGGCAAAGATAGTGAGAGAGCAAGCAGCCAAGAACAAAAGGATGGAGGCTGAGATAGAAAAGTTGAAGAAAGACAAAGACAAGAAGAAGAAGCCAGAGGTCATCTTGGATTCAGATGAAGAGGATCAAGATGAGGAAGAAGAAGTGCCTATGGAAGAGCCACAAGGAGGTATGTCAGAGAGACAATTCCTAGATGCACTTGGAAAGTTGAGTAGGAAGGACACTAAGGCAGACTTACCTATGTTTCCTGGTAAGATGAATCCAGAGGAGTGCCTTGATTGGATTCAGGCAATGGAGAACTATTTTGAATGTGAAGAAGTGGCAGAAAATCAGAAAGTGAAGATTGCCAAATCAAGAATGAAAGGGCCAGCCTTGAGTTGGTGGAATTTTATTCAAAATGAGAGGATAGAAGATGATAGGAATCCTATCTCTACATGGAGGACGATGGTACTTGAAATCAAGAAGCAATTTGTCCCTGAGGATTATGAGGTCAACTTGAACAAAAAGTTGCACAACTTGAGACAAAAGGACATGGACGTGAGCACCTACACAGAGGAGTTTCACAAGATGACATTGAAAGCCAAGATGCCTGAGAATGAAAAACAGAAGCTTGCAAGGTATCTTAATGGCCTCAAGTTCTCCATTCAAGATGAATTAACTCTCTTTAACCCAGAGACAGTCCATAAGTGTTTTCAAATGGAATTGAGAATTGAGGATAAACAAAGAAGAAAAGGTGATTCATACAGCAGCAACAGAGGCAGAGGAAATCAGAATTTTAGGGGCAGGGGCAGATTTCAAAACAGAGATAATTTCTCTAGATTCCAAGGTGGCGGATCACAAGAAGGCAGCCAAGGGCAGGCTGATAAAAACAGTGCTGATAAGGGTCAGTTTAGGGGCAGAGGTAATGGCAGAGGAAGAAGTGGGGGCAGAGGTCCCAATGTGTTTACTGGAAGGTGTTTCTCTTGCAATCAGATTGGACATCAGTCCTTTAGGTGCCCGGAGAAGATGGGAAACACTGCTGCAAATCAGAAAGAAAGAAGAGTACAACTCCTTCAAGAAGAGGACTATCAAAGCACCACAAGTTACCAAACAGCCTCGTCCAAGTCTGCAGCACCTGAGAGTGGAGAATGCATCATGTTTAATAGATCCCTCATCATGCCAGCCACCAAGGAGCAGCCCCAAAGAAACAACTTGTTCAGAACCACTTGCAAGGTGAAAGGAAAAGTTTGCAAGGTAATAGTAGATTTAGGTTCTTCTGAAAATTTGGCTTCTAATGAAATGGTGACTAAGTTAGGATTGGAAAGAATGCCTCATCCTAACCCCTATAGAGTCTTTTGGCTAACCAAGGAACAACAAATTGTGGTGAAAGAGCAATGTTGGGTTGAATTCAAGATAGGTGAATATCATGATAAGGTTCTTTGTGAGATAGTGGATATGGATGCATGCCACCTTCTTCTTGGAAGGCCTTGGCAACATGACACAAGTGCCCAACATGATGGTAAGAATAATGTGATTCATTTGTCCAAGAATGGTGAAAAGTTTACAATGACTCCTTTGATTGATGATTGCAAAGAGAAAGTCATTTCTAGTTCAGTTATGTTGGTAGGTGAAAAAGAGTTTTTGGCTAACCTCAAGGAAGAGAAAGTGCCATGTTTTGCAGTAGTCATCAAGCCCAACGATGTGAATCCCAAGAAGGTTAAAGTGCAGCAACCTCTTAGGAGGATTGGACCAAAGGAAGTGGAAGAATTATTGGAAAGGTTCCATGATGTGATAGCCGATGAAGGCAAGGATGCTCTTCCACCAAAGAGGGAGATTAGTCATTGCATTGATCTCATCCCTGGATCCACCCTACCAAACCAAGCAGCCTACAAGTTGACCCCAGAGCAAAATGTTGAAGTGGCAAGACAAATCCAAGACTTATTGGATAGAGGACTTATCAGGAGGAGTATTAGTCCATGTGCAGTACCTGCAGTGCTTGCACCTAAGAAGGAAGGAACATGGAGACTATGCACTGATTCCAGGGCCATCAACAAGATTACTATCAGGTATAGATTTCCAATGCCTAGAATAGAAGATTTAATGGATTGCTTGGGTAGGGCTAAGTATTTTACCAAGATAGATCTAAAAAGTGGTTATCACCAAATCAGGATAAGGGAAGGGGATGAGTGGAAAACCGCCTTCAAAACCAATGAAGGACTATTTGAATGGGTTGTCATGCCTTTTGGCTTGTCAAATGCACCAAGCACCTTCATGAGATTGATGAATGAAGTGCTAAAACCTTTCCTTAACAAGTTTGTTGTTGTATATTTGGATGATATACTGATTTTTAGTGACAGCAAGGAAGACCACATAAGGCATATCCATCAAGTGCTCAGGAGGCTTCAAGAGGAGAAGTTGAGAATCAATCTTGACAAATGTGTCTTCCTACAAGAAGAGTTGATATTTTGGGGTTTGTCATCTCCAAGGGCAGCCTAAAAATGGATCCAAGTAAGGTTGCAGCCATTCTTAATTGGCCAACACCTACAACAGCCTCGGAGGTAAGGAGTTTCCATGGTTTATGCAGCTTTTATAGAAAGTTCATTAGAGGGTTTAGTGGCATTTGTGCTCCACTTGTTGACACCATAAAAGGGGGCAAGAAATGTGTGTTTGTATGGACAAATGAGGCCACTCAAGCCTTTGAACTGTTAAAGAAAAAAATTTCAGAAAAACCAGTCCTAGTGCTACCTAATTTTGACAAGGTCTTTGTGGTAGAGTGTGATGCCAGTAAGAGGGCTATTGGAGGAGTCCTAAGTCAAGATGGGAGGCCTGTAGCATTCTTTAGTGAGAAGTTAAATGAGGCAAAACAAAACTACTCCACCTATGATCTAGAGTTATATGCCATGGTTCAGTCATTGAGGAAATGGAGACACTACTTATTGCCAAAGGAATTTATAGTTTTACTGACAACCATGCATTAAGCTTCTTGAATAGGCAGCAAAAGTTGAATCACAAACATGTCAAGTGGATGGAGTACATCCAAGCATACACCTTCTCCATAAAACACAAGAAAGGAGTGGCCAATAAGGTAGCTGATGCCTTAAGTAGGAGAAATCTTGTTGTGCAAACTATTCAGTTGGAAAGTACAGGTATTCATGCCATTAAAGATTAGTATACAGCAGATGAAGACTTCAAAGAGCCATACCTATCTTGCAAGGCCATGACAGGAAGGTATAATACTGATTTTTCTGATTTTTTGTTGCAAGATGGATATCTTTTCAAGGGTAGCATGTTGTGTATCCCAAGAGGATCTGTTAGAGAGAATATAATCAGGGAAAAGCATTGTGGCAGCATGTCAGGTCACTTTGGTATTGATAAGACCCTCGAATTGGTTAGGAGGTACTATTTTTGGCCAAAATTGCCAACCGATGTAAGGAAGTTTGTTGAAACTTGTCAAATTTGCCAAAGAGCAAAGGGGCATACATCAAATGCAGGTTTATACACTCCTCTACCTATTCCTTCAAAGCCTTGGGATTCCATAAGTATGGACTTTGTACTTGGTTTGCCTAGAACAAAGAATGGACATGACAGCATTTTTGTGGTTGTAGATAGGTTCTCAAAAATGGCTCACTTCATCCCATGTCGAACCACACATGATGCCTCACACATAGCAGGTCTTTTCTTCAAGGAAATAGTTAGGTTACATGGTTTACTTTGTCCATAATCTCAGACAGAGACCCCAAGTTCATTGGACACTTCTGGAGGACACTGTGGAAGAGACTAGGTACAAATTTATCCTTATCATCTGCCTATCACCCTCAGTCTGATGGACAAACAGAGGTGATTAATAGGTCCCTTGGCAACCTCCTAAGATGCCTAACAAAGGAGCAGGGTGCTAGTTGGGATTCAATTTTGGCTCAGGCAGAGTTCTCATACAATGACACTGTCAATAGAAGCACCGGCCTGTCTCCTTTCTAAATTACTTATGGCACTCACCCAAGGGGTATTTTGGAACTAAGGGAGGTTAAAGGACTGGAAAATAGTAGTGCCTTGGCTGAAGACTTTGTTCAAGTCATGAAAGATGTCCATGAACAAGTACAACAAAAATTGCTATCCACTTCTAAGAAATATAAACAATTTGCTGACAGAAAAAGAAGGGATTTGCAGTTCAAGGAAGGTGATTTAGTAATGGTTCATCTAAAGAAGGAGAGGCTCCTGGCAGGTAAACACACTAAGCTACTCATGAAGAAGATTGGGCCTTGTGAAGTGCTCAAGAAATGTGGAGAAAATGCCTACAAAATTAGACTTCCGGATGGCATTGCTTTGTCTCCAATTTTTAATGTTTCAGACCTTTATCCCTATAAAGGATCTGATCCTCAGACTGTTGTTGAAGAAGATCAAACTGATCACACACTCCAGGAACTCATTCCTTCATCTCCAAATCAGATTGAGTGCATTTTGGACAAGAGGATTGCAAAACAAACTAGAAGGCACACCTATCATGACTATTTGGTGAAGTGGCTAAACAAACCTCAGGAGGATGCCACTTGGATGAGCAGGGCAGACATTGAGAAGGCAGGTTTCACATTTGACAGCATTCTAACTTAAGAGACTTGAGTTCTCTTTGACAGTGGGTGTATGGTGCAGGGCACCTAGGAGCACCTGGGTTCCTAAATTCACTTTGTTTGCATTTTTTTGAAAGGTTGTGATTTTTTGTTTAATGTGTTTTGTAATAAGGCTTTTCATAGCCATGTTGGAAGGTCTATTCTTGTGTGGTCAAGAGGTCTGGGGTAACTTTATAAACCTCATATCCTTCTTAGTCCACTTGGACCTAGTTGTGCCACTTAGGCCTAGAAGGTCTAATATTGGCTTTTTGAGTTTGTTTGAGTTGTCTTAGTGTTTTAGCATGGTCTAAGGAGTGTGATGGTGGTTTGATTCCATTTGACAAGCAAACCTAATTTCCATCCTCTTGAAAATGCAAAAAACTCCATAGTGTAACAAGTTGCCAATGTTGCCAATGACACATTGGCCGGTTCAAAACTTAGTTTGGGCAGTTGAATCTCCTTTTGGAAGTTAGAAATTGACTTGGATAGGTTGATATGGAGGAAATATTGCTCCATCACGGAGGAGGAAGTTTTTGTACGGAATTTGGGCACAAAATTCAAGAAAATTGACTATTTTTCACTATTTTTCTTGCTGTGTATGGACTGTACGGACTTTTCATGTGTGCAAATGATATTTTTCTGAAAGATCTTGGAGTCAGGGTTCCAATGCAACTAGTTTGAGGTCTTGAAGTGGTCGGAGTCAAAAGTTATTGAATTTTCTTTCAAAACTGGTCTAGAAACCCTATTTTCTAGGGCAGTCCCACAAATTTGGCCCTAGAATGCATTTCCACCGATGAAATTTCATGCCACTCAGTGAAATGCAGTCTAGGGGTGTATACTACTTGATTCCAAAAGCATTTTCTGAGAAAATACAATTTACTATTTTTAATGTGATGCCCTAGGTCAAATATCTCTATGTATTTGACTGAATTTATGCAATTTATTGTTGTATTTGACAAAACCCTAAGAGGATGAGTGAATGAATGGTGGATTTGTGTTGTTTGGGGATGGTAGAGTCATTCCAAGTTCCTGCCCCTGACCTATGCACCCAATTTTGAGCACTTGCTTTGTAACCTAGCCTAAATTGATCAATTAGGCCTAGAGACCTAGTAGGCGTTCTGGATTGCTAGAGTAGAGTTGGAGCAGGAGATTTGGTGGTTTGTTAGGGTCCCCTGAAAGGTGTTCAATTCCATCGTTTGTTTGCCTAGACCTTTGGGATTTTGTCAAGTTTTGTTGAGAAAACCTAGTTTGGAGGGCTAGTAGCCTTACTAGTCAAGGTATAGGTTGAAGAGTTTTGGGAAGTTGGAGATCAAACCAACTGCATAGAAGGTGTTTGTTGATCTGTCTTAAGGTGTTGGAGAAGCTTTAGGGGTTGGACAATAGTCTGGACATCAAATCCTTCATATGCCTTGTATGTGCCTTTGGTTGGTTGGTTGGTTGAAGGCTAGTTGAAGTGGGTGAGTGGGCAAAGGACAATAGAGTAAACCTTTGTGTGTTGCTTCCCTTGTGCCACTCTGCATCACATAACCTCAACTTCCATAACTCAGGAAACATCTCTTGCCACCTCTCTTACCTCTACCATTGTTGTTGCTTCTTTTTCACTGGCAACTTCTTCCAGCACCCCTAGTAGCCCTATTTCTTCTATTCTCACCATTTCATACCCCTCCACTACCACTACACCTACATCTTCTTCTTTACCATTGCCTCCCATTTCCACCATCCTTTCACCCTCTCTTCCTCTACCTTCACTACCCTTTCCTTCACCTCTTGTCATTTCTTCCTCCTTATCATCAGTCTTGGCCAACTTGACACAGGTCAATACACTTTCCTTAGCCATCTCTACTACTGCCCCTATTTCACAAATGCCTGTGGATTCATTGGCAGTACCACTACTGCCTAGGATTGAGAAAGTGTGTGCAGAATTAGGGTTGCAAGAGCCTCAAACAACATTTGAGGAGGGGAAAGATACATTGGTTGAAATAAATAATGAAGACTTCCATGAACCTTCAGCCAATGTGGAAGTTATTGATATATCTAATAGTCCTCTAGACAAAGATCAAATAGAGGAAGATTTTAAGACCGCACAAGATATTGTAATGATAAATCTAGAGAATTTGGCCCAAGAAGAAGAAAAGGAAGAAGAGAAAAGTCTAGAGAAGAATGAAGAGCCAAAGCAAGAGCAGGAACCACCCAAAGAGCTAGCTGTAATGGATAGTGATGGAGGTTCTAAATTAAACAAATCTTCTACTCCTGAGTGGCTGCAAGGTAGAATGACATATCCTGAGCCACAAGTAGAAGTAATGCAGCTTGATCTAAGTTTGATCCTATAACAGGCTCAGAAGCCTAAGAAGAAGAAGAATGCTAAGATTCAATCAAGAATCAATAAGAACAAATCAAGATCAAGGATAGCCGAAATAGTGGTCCCACCAGCTGATGTAGCAAAAGAACAAGTCAAGGTGGTAGACTACATCATATCTATAGTTTATCTAAGACCAGCCACTCATGCTTAAAGAGTGGATGATTTTAAAGATTCAGTCACATCAATTTTGGAGCAATTGGACAAAGATGAAACATCCAAGAAGGATTTGAAGCAACAAAATGAAGAGCTTTGTACATGCCTCTAGTTTTTGGTAAAGCCAGGAGATGCACGAGGAGATATAAGGACAATACCCACTTTCCTATCTACGGATGAGATGGCTAGATTGGGTGAAGTAAGATCAAAATCCCAAGGTACGGAGAATTGGTTACTGAAAGTGTTTGATATGGGATGTGAAACCATAAGTGCCTCTGCTCAAGTGCACAAGAAACTGGTAGAATTACATAAGAGATGGAAAGATCTGCGTGAGGATTGTGATTCCTTCAATGAATACTATTCACATATGTATTATCGAATAAAGAGTATCAGAGAATTGCCCGCCCAAACTCTAGTTGTAAAGAATATTTTAACTGGGAATTAGTTGCCCAAGGCCGTTGAACGGTATCAACAGCTACTCATAAGGAAGGAAACTTTTGAGAATATAAAAGAAGCATATAAGCCAGCCAATGAAGAGATGAGGTCAATTATATATGATATCAATGATTCTTTAAAGGATTACCGGGAAGCATCCTATTATGATTATGCTCCATTTGATATCAAAAAATGTAAAGATAAGTTACATAAGGTAATTTTTGAAGATGCTATGCTTAGTATAGAGGATAGACTGGACAAGGCAAGTGATCTTAGAGCCAAATTTAAGGCAGTCCACAAAGCAAGAGTAGAGATAGAAAAGATATACAACAAATTCAGTAGGGAGTTGGAGATGTTTGACTATAGGATAAATCATTTAAAGGATCCTAATCCATCTGAGATCAATCCTGCACTTGATGCATTGCTGACATATCATAACAAGCTAGCCAGTGAAGATAAAATTGACTTGGACAAAGAATCTTGATGTTATTTTGAATATTCTAAGGATGTAATCCTGTCATAATTATAAATTCATGTATTCGGGGCAACATGTGACTCTATTTCATCTTTTGTTGCTTCTAAAATGTTCTTTTCTACTAATATATTGAGTTGGCTAGTCAAATTGACTAGATTCAATGTATCTGGGGGTTGTTTTTCGTCTTTTTCTCAAAGGACAAAATGTAATCTGAGAATTGATGTGAGCTATCATAATTGTATTTATTGATGTAATCTGGACCATTGGTGTTGAGTTAATCTCCACTATTCATTTGAAAAACTCGGTATGCTGCTTTTCTATATAAAGGGCTGCCATTTCCTTTGATTGTAAGAGAGATTTTGATACCGAATTGTTGACTCTATGCCATTTGAAGTAATACAAATAAAGTTTCTGCAGTACTTCTTAGAATTTGTGTCTTGTGTTGATTCATTTTCATTTTCATGGTTCGCTTCTTGCTCTCCCATAGTTATTTAGTTGTGCTTTTATAATGTTCATGGTTTGATGTAGTATCTAATGAATATTCCAAGTCCATACTTTTAGTTAAATAGCTATGTAAAGTTAGTCTGGGCTAATTATTTGTGTTAAAGTTCAATTGCATTTCATAAGTTAAGTTGTGTTGTTTATTGGGTATTTAGCAAATGAATGTGATCTAAAAATCTTTTGACCTCCATTGAAGATAGCACCATTTTCTATAGCACTGTAACACCCATTTTAGTTTGGTAGCTCAGGAAGCTGGTTTAAAGTTTTGGAGTATTTGTCTACTAAAGATAACCTATGCATTGTGAATGTCACTTAGGATTCTTCTAAACCCTAAACGTTTTGCATTTTCTTTAAAAACCATTGTTAGTTATCATAATAAGAATTTCAGCAGCACTTTATTTTGTTCATCAGCTAAAAATCATAAAAGGGTTTATGTGTATTTGTTTCCCCAAATCTGAAGATTTACAAATTACATGTAAGACCCCTTGTAGGCACAGCTAGAACATACCAACTGAGAGATTCCAAGCAAGCTAAGACCTGGCTGTATTATCCTTGGAGTAGTCTTACCTAGATTAGGATACTTTTCAAGAGAGGTGTGAAACTAGCAATCACACCTACGTTGTTGTGTGCTAAAACCACCATCGACAAGTATCTGCTAAAGCTAGGATTTAGCAAAGGCATAGTTGATAGTAATCTTTATTTCAAGATTGATCATGAGCACATCTTAATTGTTGAGGTATTTGTTGATGATATCATTTTTTGTGGAAATGGAAGTATGTGTAAGAAACTTGTTGATTAGATGCAAAGTGAATTTGAGATGTCCATGTTTGGTGAAATGAATTTCTTCATAGGTCTACAAATCACTCAGTCAGATAAAGGTACCTTCATATCTCAGTCTAAGTATGTGAGAGAATTGTTGAAAAAGTTTGGAATGGATGACTCATAACCAGTAAGTACTCATATGGTAACCAAATGTAAGTTGAGTAAAGATGATGATTCACCTCAGGTAGATCAGAAAAGGTATAGATCAATGATTGGAGGACTGCTTTATTTGACTCAAACCAGACCTGACATTATGAATGTATTTGGACTTGTTGCTATATTTCAAGCTAATCCTAGGGAATCCCATGTTGTAGTAGTCAAAAGAATTTTTAGATATGTAAAAGGAACATCTGATTATGGCTTATGGTATCCAAAGGATAATGACTTCACTGTTCATGCATATACAGATGCTGATTGGGAAAGAGATGTGGATGATAAGAAAAGTACTAGTTGTGGTGCATTCTTCTTGGGAAGGAGATTGGTTTCTTGGTTGAGTAAAAAGTAGGGGGCAATATCTCTGTCTACTACAGAGGCAAAGTATATAGCAGCAACAAGTAATTGTACTCAAGTCTTGTGGATGAAGCAAATGTTGAAGGATATCAGAATTATGTTTGAAGAGCCTGTTATAATCTTCTGTGATAATTCAAGTGTAATAAACATCTCAAAGAATCTGGTATTGCATTCAAAGACAAAGCACATATCCATCAAGTTTCACTTTTTGAGAGAGAAGGTAAATGAGAATGAAGTCAGATTGGAGTTTGTTTCTTCAAAGGATCAAATTGTGGATATATTCACTAAGCCTCTGTCTAAGGATACTTTTGAGTATCTTAGAGGGAAGCTAGGGGTTATTACCCCTGCTATTTAGAACTAAGATGCACTAGTGTGCATCAATCTGGTGGAATTCATAGTCATATCTTGTGATCCAAATTGATGTTAAGGAGATAATACGCAGGGGGAGTAGTCAGTATGCAAATTTTGGAGATTAGTTTGAAAAAAAAGGGGAGAAAAGATTGCAAATATGTGCCCTTTTCCATTGATGTCAAAGGGGGAGAGAAGTCATGTGAAAAACTAGTTGTTGATGAAAGGGGGAGCAGTGAAGAAAGTGGTTGCAGAAGTGATAAGAAAAAGGGGGAGAAATCCTTGTCTTGATGGTTGAATCAGTTTTTCACATCATATGTTTCCATCAATGAAAAAGGGGGAGATTGTTGCAAATATGTGCCTATGATGTGTTTTCATTGATGTCAACATATCCCTTTGTCAAAAATAGGGGAAACAATGCAGATCAGTGAAGTAGATTGCTCTGTATTTCTAGAGGAATGAAGATCAAAGTATGCGGACCATATGGTTGTGTAGAGGATTGTCTCAAGTAGCTCTAGTCAAGATTTGAGAGATCCGCATGAAGATTTGAAGAAGCTATGGCCATATGAGTAGAACCAAGTTTTGCAGTGTTTAGAAGAGACAGAGTGATAGGAAATTGGTCTAGATTGCTCCACAATGAAAACTTATGATCTACAGATCTAGACACATGTTTGGGAAGTCAGCGTGTATCCTCAACTCAAATGGTTCATGGTTTGGAGGCCTGCAACAATATTTCTATTGTGACAGTCATTACAGACATTGTTCTTGAGGTATCAGATGAAGATGCAAGTGATTGTGATGATTTGGAGTAGTGCAGATGTTATTGTTGAATTCAATGTGTTTGTGGAGGTCTCTAGATTGTGTGCCTATTGTGTTGGAGGTCCACATTGAAGATTGAGCTCATTATTGAAGATTTCCTCCTTTGTGTTGCTAGTCTTCCCAGTCTTGGCTGACTGGATGTTTCAAACATGTTGCAAATGATCTAAGAGCAATTCTCTGGAGCGTAGCATGTTGATCAAAGAAGATTCAAGTTCTAGCTATGTTTGGCCGATAATATAAGTGATTCTCATTAAGTCAAGCCGACCTTGATGTTCATTACAAGGTTAATGAAGTGTATAAATACTTGTGGATGAGTTGTGGAAAGTTGTCCTTGTGCAAAAGTGATAAAATCTTAAGAAAGGTACAAAGGCAAAGTAAAGAAGAGGAGAAGCAGAAGAACAAGAGCAGTAAAGGATGAAGAGTTAACAAAGAAGTGTTTGGGGCAGAGCAAAAGTTTTGTGAGCTTTCAATGGGACTGAACTAGGCATTAAGAAGCTACTATTTCTTAGTTCATTCTTTCTGTACTAAACATAAAATCTTGTAGGCAGTGAGCCTCCTATAGTTAGTGAGCCTCATGTAGGCAG
Source organism: Cunninghamia lanceolata (assembly GCA_027924645.1). NCBI lineage: Eukaryota > Viridiplantae > Streptophyta > Pinopsida > Cupressales > Cupressaceae > Cunninghamia > Cunninghamia lanceolata. Next base: position 5,758,259 of record BSBN01000892.1, read on the forward strand.
TGAGCCTCCTGTAGGTAGTGAGCCTCTTTAAGCAGTGAGCTCTGGGCACTGCACCTGAAGGCAAGTGCCTTCCCATTTCTCATAAGTACTTTTAATAGGGTACAAATCTTATGGGTTAACCCCCGCCATGGTTTTCCCTTAACTAGGTTTCCATGTAAAAATTATAGTGTTATGTGTGTTCATTTTGTTTCTGCTCATGTGTTGTAAATTCATGCTTTAATGTTTACATCATTAATCTGTTTGTAAGTTGTGAAAGAAGATTAAAAGCAGAGAAAGTTAAAATTGTGGACAACTAATTCATTCCCCCTCTTAGTTGTCCGACCTAATTCCAACAATGCAAATGATAGAAAAATAGAAAAACTATGCTACCCCAAGTGCAACATGGGATAGCTTGAAAGGAAGTCCTATCATGGAGGAAATAGAGAAAAATAAAGAAGAAGAAAGGGGCTTCTCATTGTAATATTCATGTACATAATGTATGCATATTTAATCCTTTGAAAGAATAAAATTATTCTTTCATGTTGTATCTCTCTTGTGCTTTCATTGAGGTTGCTAGATCTTTGGTTGCTATCTCCATATTTAAATCTTTCATGGTATAGAGAATTATATACCAACTCTTACAATAAAAGTTACTACAATAGTACTTGCTACAAATTAATGTGACAAACCATAAAAATGGGCACATTTATTAATTCTATCCACCACAACCATAATGACATTTTCCCTTCAACTTTAGGAAATGCTATGTACCTAGGGATATGATATTATAATGTATATAAGTGTATCAAAATGTCATAATGTGGTAACATCCCCTAAGCTAGTTATAATGGGTCAAGAATTATATAAGGTAATTAGGAGGCCTACATGGGTTTAGTGGTTTACCACTCCATTATGTTATTATGAGGAGCTATATATAAAGGAGGTGAATATCATTGTAAGGATATGTGAATAGTATGATATTTGTTTTGCAATCTCTTGGAGATATAACATGGAGTAGCTTTTTTCATAAAGAGCATTGTACAATGTTACCCTACCTTAAGGGTTTATTCTAGTTCTAGATTTATTGGATATTAGGGTGTCTTGGTGCATCAAAATATTATGTAGTGTGATCTATATTCTACATTGTATTATTTCCATTATTATATGTGTTAATCTTACCATAAGTTTTTAGGATTCACCTATATCTTCCAAAATGTTATGAATTTTTCTATAACTTTAAATTAGATTTGGATGATTAGATAAGGAATTTAGATTTTTATCATAATATTGAATGAGTTATTGAAATTTTATGGGTTTTTAAGATATTCAATCCATATATCACAAATGATAGACTTTTACAAAATACATTTTTGAAAATCTCATCAAAATTCCTTATGGGTTTTCCATATGTATTTTTGGATTTGATGGAAACAACTTTATAGACGAATCATATCAAAGTTGGATCAATAGTATGGATAGAATGTTGTTCGATTTTAAGACTTTTTCTTAGAATCCTAGTTTCAATGGGGTGTCTTAATTTTGATGGAAATCAAGTTACATTAGAGTTGTGGAAACAATATAAAATAGGCTATGGTCAAAAAAATATGGAATATATAGTTTTCTATACTCTTAAACAATGAAGCTAACTAATTGTATGTGTCTTTTTATGAGAACATTTCTTCTTTGGATGAGTTATAACAAGGTTTCTTAAATAGATGGGAACAAAAAAAAATACTACAAGAAGAACAAGAACATGAAGGAGGAGGAGGAGGTGAGGACCATGATGAAGAGAAGTTGAAGGATACTATTATGTGCACTTTATGTCTAAGGAATGAAGATTTAATATTTCAATTTCATGGATGTGTTCAAAAGAAAAAGGTTATTATTTCTATAAATTGTAGCTTCAAGTATAAGTTCATCAACATGGAGTTAAACAAGAAACTATATGTTTAATAAAAATATATCAAGGCTAGTAAAATAGTGGGTAAGGATATTTAAATTATAGAAAAATTCATAGCGATTTGGAAGATATATGCATATCTTCAAAAATTAGGGGTTCTTCCTCACCTTTTCCCAATTTGAAGCTTTGATACAACTTGGTCATACCCACATATATAATAATAAGAATAATAAAATGTAGAATATAGATCACACATAGGTCACATGAGATGTTCATTGGCCAAGATGTTCTAATATATAATATATGTAGAAATAGAATAAGTTACCCTCAAGGTAGGGTAATACTATAGAATACTCCTTATGGAAGAAGCCACTCCACACTATACCTCCAAGACATTCCAAACACATATTGATCATACTCTTCACATATCCTTATAATGATATTCACCTTCTTTAAATAGACCTCCTTATAATAAGGTAATGGAGGGGTAGACTAGTAACCCATGTAAGCCTCCTAACTCCCTTGTATAATTCATGACCCAATACAACTAACTTAAGGGATCTCTACCAAATGTGGGCATCTCCATCCACTTATATAAAATCTAATATCATATCCCTAAGTACATAGGAGGTAAACTAGTTATAAAATCCATTGATACCTCCCCCCACCTCTATCTTAGAATAGATAAAGGTTATACAAGACTTGGAGACTTAATTGTCTCTCCCTTATTTTGTTGGCATTACATGTATTCTACCATAAATTTCTAGACATCCCCTTTGACCCCATACCAAAAGAAATCATGCTTGATTCTATGATATGTCTTGAAGAATCATTAAGTTCCACCTACTAGAGAAGCGATCATGCAAGAACTAAATGAGCCCAATTTTATGAGTTATTTCATGGCAAGCCACCTGTTAGAAATGCAAGCCTCTAGAAACCAAAACAATTTGAAATGAAAAGTAAAATATACAATCTCAACCACTTCAACTTCTATAATGTCCTCTTTGTCTTCATAAACATGTAATCTATAAATGTGCATCTATAAGTATATATAGATAGGTATATTAGAGAGATTACATATGATAAAATACACAACCATATATCTCCATCAAGAGTATTCCATGTGCATAATGGACAATTTAATAAAATTATATGTTCTAGTTCTAATATTATTCTCTATCTAATTCTTTATTTCTTACTTACATGGCATGCATACAATACATCTAGATCACCAAAGTATTGTCCCCCATATCACATAATAGAGATAGATAAAAAATCATCCATATTAGGGACTTGTGATCCATAAAATGTTCTAATTTTTATACTCCATAAATTTTTGAAGGGTTGTAGAATATGGGACATATTCATGGAATTTGGAGAATGTGTAGGTGGTATGGGAAATTCAAGTCCCATCTTTAGTATGAAAAAATTAATGTAAACTAAATATCTTACTCATAGTGGCAAAATTGTTAGTAACAATAGATGACAAAAATGAAATTGTCTCTCCTCACAAAGGAATGAACTAGGTACCATAGTTTTTGGCATCTTGTGATATTCTAATTTTTTTATTTTTTTCCCAATTTTAGTTGTTTCTTCAATCTTTTCAATTTCTAGCAACTTTTAATGCTTCTTATATGGATTATAAATTTAAATTGAACATCAAGGAAATCAATTGTGAGGATTGAGAGTAATGAAATTTATGCAAGATTCTTTATTCTTAGTGACTATTTCAAGAAAAATAGTAAGCATTTTGGGTTTAGGAGAAATTGTAATAGTGTTAGATGTAAAGACCAGTTGTTTTCTTGCTTCCTTACAAGGCCAAGTAGCTTAAGTGAGATTGTAGTTCCACCAAAGTGATTCTATTTGATAAGTACTCACATTTTAGATGTCTAGAGTTTCCACCCAACATTAAAACCATGTTTTATCAAAATATCAAAAAAATTGAAAAGCATATTTGTGAGAACATCCAAATCATTCTTGTAATGTGTACATCTATCATCAAAAAATCCTCTTTCAAGCATTAACAGTCACTCTTTTAACAATTAGCAATCGACATTCATTGCCAAGGCACATATAAAGTGCACTCTTTGATACAAAACACTCATATACTTACATCAACAATCAAAAATCTATAATTAGTGAACCAATTACCAAAATTGGTTGCCACCCTACATCAACATCGATTGCCACACCATTATTAATTTTTCTTTTATTAATAATTTAGCCTTAGAGCTTGACTTTAAGATGTAAGGAAGTTCTAAACCTTAATCCTTGCATAGCAAGCTTCACAATGCTCTTTAGCATTAGAAGTATTTTCTTGCTCCAAATACCATTAGACAAACAAGTTTTATAAGTATTGAAGATCCATTTCTATAAAGGATAAGATCATATAAATTTAGAGAACATCACTATTGTGATCATATCCTAGACTCTTAATTTTTAAGACATTAACTGCCTCTAACTTATGATCCAATTTTGTGTCTCAAAATTTAATTTACATAATAAACAATAACAATCTTTCTTAATTCCATTTTAACACATATTTAATTTTAATATCTATTAATTTATTTAATCAATTACCATACCCAACTCATATATTTAAAATAGCAATTACATCAATTTATTCTATCTAACAGTGATATTTTTTAAAGATCCTTTTATTTCAGTTGAATTTCATAATTCTAAAGAGCCCACAAATTGTAATGCTGTCCAATAAGAATATCTAAATATATTCGATATGTAACTAGAATATTTGGAGAGAGGAAGTAATGTCTTTAAGCAACCACTCCTCTGTACACTCCATGCGATCAAAAGCACTAAATAATTGATAAATGGTCTAACTTGCCACAGCCATAAGAGACTGAAAGTGATTTGGAAAGGTTGGCTTCCTTTAATAGAGAATTTCATTACCTGATTTTTCTCTTATATTTAATGTCTTTATTTCCATGTGCACGACCTGCAATAATGGCATAGATTTGGCTTACAAATATAAAATGCTATGCCTCAATGAACTAAAAAATTGCATTGGCTTGTGGTAAACCTTATTAAAACATTGCAACAAGTAGTAAAATGGTAATTATTATAATCCTTCCTCATTCTTTTTAAAGGGTAAGTCTTCAATCCAAATCACAAGCATCCTCTTTCTAATGATGGATCAATAAGTGTGATTCCAAACATTGAAGTAAGATAATCCAAAAATATTTCTATCTGTATTCTATGGACTGTAAAAAACTCATGCCTACGAATTACTACAAAATTAACCATATCAAAGAACATGTTAAAATACTAAAACATTTATCATGTTTACATATTTCATAATTAAATTGTACAAGACAATAGATTTTCTCTATTTCTCTATTTCTATGAAGTAGTATACATATACTTTCACAGTTTTTTATTGTTATTTTTTTAATTTACATTTTTTTTTCTATATTTGAAGATCTATACCAAAGTTGCTTCCTTGGCTATGAAAATTTTGCATTCCTTAAACTTTCTCTGTTAAAATTTAGCAGTTCTACCAAGTTAGCCTAGTCTCAGGTTGCACTAGAATATACTTAACATGTCCATTTTAATAGCAGAAACTTAGCTGCTAAACATAAATTGAGAAAGCCGAATATCATACCAAAATAATGAAATCAACGGACACAAATTTGCAACCATATAAGTCTAATTTTAGCCATTAAAAGCGGAGATCTCAGACCCATTATGAAGTTTGTCTGCAATATTATTCAGCAATTAAAATGCATCAAACAACGAAACAACCTTCCCCCACCACAACCAACACATTAGGTCATCCCAAGACAAACTGATACAAAAACTCTTCTGCAGATAAACTGTCCGCTCTGAAATCCTCCAAAATGAGAGCTCCACAAAGAATCCTACACAGAGACAAAGAACGATTTCAGTTCCAAGTTTCAATACCTAATCATGAACATACATATTGAGTCTATCTTTTGCTCTCTATCTGCTGATGATGGTTCATTGAGTGTGATCTGAAACGTTGAGGAAAAATATCTAACACTGTTATATCCAGAAGCATTCAATCCAATTCCACAGAGTCTATGTCAATGCATGAATACACTACAAACCTGATTGCAGCTAGGAGTCAGACAGCGAATTGGGCGCAACAGGAACCTTGTTAATCATCTGTATGGGCGCTGCAGGAGAAGAAACTGGTAATGGCGGAGCCGAATTGATATTGTTGTTAGGCGGGCATGGCTGTTGTTGGATAGATTTCGCCAAATCTGGAAGCTCCTGCGACGAAAAAAAGGAAGGCATTCCTGTCGAAGGCCTTCGACTATGGCGATTAGGGCGCCCCGACATTTTCGATTCGTCAAAAATATCGAAACAAACTCAGGCCAGGTTCTGCTGTAAAGCAAAGCCAGTGGTTATATAAGCCAATTGGGAGGAAATTTCCTGTATATGACGTTAAAGTAACTTGCGCCGATTTAGGTGAAATTATGATTGTTAATTTTCGATGATCTAGGGAAATGTGAGAAGATAAGTCAACTTTGTATTATAATTCTCTAAGTCCTACTTATACGCCGCTAACTTTAGAGCACTGAAAACCAAGCCTAAATTTCAAATATGTCATGACTGTCCTATTGAACAATTGTAAATTATTGTTATTATCTTTTATTTTTATTTTTTTTTTCCTCAAAGAATCATTGAGTCTTTGGCTCTTACTTCGTGTTCTCAAATGGGGTAGCAAAAACTAATTTGTGGATAATTTCCACCAAAAAAAAAAATATGGTGGGACCTACAATACAAGGCCCTGCATGCATCATTGTAAAGTTTGTTTCTATGAGTTGTCCATTTGGGGGTAGCAAAAACCAATTTGTGGATAACCTCCACCAAAAAAAAAACATATGGTGGGACCTCCATCTTGGCATGATTAGTTGTAACCTTCGTTTCTATGAGTTGTCCTCTACATAAAATATAAAATCTGGAAATCGTGACCATTACTCATATTTTCAAGAGGGTGACTATCCAGTCTACCCCAAGGGTTAAAACAATTGTAAATTTTTATTGCCAATTGTTTTCTTAATTTTTACCATTGGTTGTTTATAATTTTTTATAACCTTAAAACAATGATAGGCCTTTCCATGGATCAAGTCTTGTTGAGTGTAAGACCCAAACACCATAAGGGATGAGGTCGGGATCATCCCCAGACAAATTTGGCGAATTGGATACCCCTAAGTCCTTGACTCTTAACCGAAGAGGTTCAACCTTTTTCTTAATTTATACTGTTGGTTTATAACTTTTTATAAACATAAAGCAATGATAGGCACTTCCAAGGATCAAGCCTTGTTGAGTGCAAGACCCCGACATCATAAGAGATGAGGCCGTGATCGTGCCCGGGCAAATTTGGCGGATTGGATATCCCTTAGTGCTTGGCTCTTAACCAAAGACGTTCAATGTAAGGCTCATACAAATGATCTTGTGGATACCCCTCAATGCTTGGCTCTTAACCGAAGAGGTTCAACCTAAGGCTCGTGCTCCCGGAGAAACGATCTTGCCATATATATATATATATATGGGGCTTTGAGTAAGTACTTCTTGATTAAATTGTGTACATTTTGATATCATCATATTTCTAATGCCCAGTGTTGTTTATTCCTCAATATTATAAAACAAAGCACAACAAAAAATATAACATACCTTTTTCAATACAAATTGTTAGTAATTTAATATAATTATTTACAATTTAGTAAAATTAATATTTGTAAAATTTAGGGTTTTTAAAAATTTTTAATATGTTATAGTGTCTCTTCAATTTTAACTTGTAAAGCCTTTTTTTTTTTTCTAAAGTGACAGAGCATCAATTTCCATATAACACACCTTTTTCGATATAGATTGTTAATAGTTTAATATAATTATTTACAATTTAGTAAAATTTAGGGTTTTTGAATTTTTTTTAATATATTACAAGTTCTCTTCAATTTTAACTTGTAAAGCCTTCTTTGATGGAACTTTGATGGAATTTTGGTGGAACTTTGGTGCGCCTTTTTGGCTGATGTGTAATGGGATCTGCACCCTTTTTTGTTGCTTACTTTATCAAAAACTTGTTAAGCCATTTTTTTTCAAAAAAGTGATAGCATCAATTTCCAGAGAGTAGTTAAATTAGAAAAAAGGTGACAGATTGTCATTTTCCAAGCGTACTGATAACTCATGCTACTTTTTTAAAAAAAAGTGACAGATCATCAATTTCTAACCAGTAGTTAAATTAGAAAAAAGATAACAAATTGTCATTTTCCAAACGTACTAAAAACTCATACTACTTTTTTTTAAGCCTAGAGGAATCCATAACCAATCTACCTATAATCACAGATTCAAAACTCGATTTATTTGGTAAAGATAATATGTATAACCTTAAGAATCACCTTGTGGTTAGAGCAGCCCCACATGGACTGCCTCAGGGTTGTTGGATCCTCTCGTTATAAACAATAAATTTAAACTGTAAAATAAAGAAATTTTTTTGAAAAACAGGCGACAGACCATCAATTTCCAACCAAATTTAAAATTAGAAAGACAAAAACAAAAAACGAAAACTGTAAAATAAAGCCAATTTTTTGAGAAAACAGGCGACAGAACATCAATTTCCAGCCAAATTTAAAAAAGGCGACAGACTGTCAATTTCCAGGCCTACTGAAAACCCTTGCTACTTTTTAAAAACCTAGGGAATCCATAACCAACTGACCTATCAGCAAGGCACACCTAGCGATGCTATGAAGGTTAGGTATTAGTGGCAGTGCTAATAACGCTTTCAAAATTCATGCTCGGGACTAAAAATAGCTGAGCTATAAATCTCTGCCAGATTTGGCCCACCGCTAACCACTGCACGCGGCCTGTGTGGTGTTTTGTGAGACAGTAAGAGCTGAACTCCACGTGAATTTTGACTGATTGATCAGAGAAAAATCGCAGATAATCTTTCTGTTGCCACGTGTTAACGTCTTTTAAGGAGATATTTCGCGACCCTTGACGGGGATTGATGTTGACTCGTGATGGGAGCTCTGCACATAAAAATTAAAGAACGTAATTTGTGGGGACCTGCAGAATGAAAGGTACTTTAAGTATTTTAGTGATACATGTTTCGCCACGATGTAACTCAGTTGTCTTTTATTTTGGTTCTGCCACGTGTGATCACAGATAAAAATCATTGAAATGAATTATTGCTTTTTGTGTCAAAGGAACGTTACTGCAATTCAATACACCTGAGCTCTTTCTAAAGCGCAGGAGTTTGTCAGGGAGTACAAACGGTGTAAATTGATTCCATGTTGTTTGGAATGATTCTAGCCTGCAGTTTGTCCTGGCACTTAATAGCATGGTCATGTGACCAGCGCTTATGCTTTTGTTTTGGGCAGTCCTTTATTAAAAGGCTTGGTACTGGTTACTGTTTAGGAAGCCCAATTTTTGGTATTGACAAAAAGTGAGTGGAAGGGGTGGATTAAGGTAAGACGGTTAGAGCTTAGAGGATAGGGTTTAAATGAGACATTTCTTCAAGGTGTTGACGATTTAGGGGAAAAGACTAAATAGGTGAGATTGAGATAGTATTTGTGCATTTAAGGTCCAATATTTTTAAAATTTTAGTATTAGTAGTTGTGACTTTAAGGTTGTTAGTGTTTCTATAAGTACTAATAATTGAATGAAATGTGCCTTCTAGATTTAGAAAGCAACCAATTATGTGATGCCACATTAGCCCACCAACAAAACATGACTTAATGCACACTTATTGGTCCACCCTTTTTTGGGGGGAACTATTTGACACCTCAACAAAAAGCATGCTAATGCGGCATTATATTTAATGATGTGGCCCTGAAACCTCAGTTATAAACAGGGGCCTTGCCAAGTAAGGTACTCTAAAATTTTTGGAGTGATTTGAAATTGCCACGTATGATTTTGAGAGGCGTAAAGTTATGGTGCTCAACTAGTGGGTCCTCTCCCCTATAATGGTGGAAAATAGAATTTTTTTTTTTTGGTTTTCTTTTCAGATTTGTTTTCTTTTGGACTTTTCTCTTGATAGAATTATTTCTAGTAGGTATGAGTTTTCCACACTACATGAAGATAGTAAGAGTGCTTTTGGATTTCAATACCCAAAAAAGAGTGTTTTTGGGTTCAATTGTGTATATTTTTGCGTTCGGATCACACACATTGATCCATCATTTAAGAAGAGGAATTGTTTCTAATGTAATGATTAGTGTATAAAATGAAAATTATATATTTTTATATGAAATCATTAAAAAATATATTTATTTATTGGTGTTTGTTTGAATGCTTTAGAAATTATTTATTTACTACAATTGGTAAGTAGAGAGTTGGCTTATTTTAGGGCACATGAACCAACAATAATTCTCGGAATTAATGGAGCATAAGATGAAAGGATTTGAAATGATATATCCGGTTTGAATTTCGAAGGGAAAGTTGTTGGTGATAAAGGTTGGGGGTTTGTAACATCTTTCAAACAAGTTTTGCAAGTAGAAGAGCCTACAATAGTGCCAAAAAATATATATTTTTGTTTACAAGGAGCTATCATGGAGAAGAAATCAAGGACTTAGTCGAAGGTGAAGTATTTATAGAAGGAAGATGAGAACATGCTAAGAAACCCCCTTGCCCCAAAATAATACCAGTTTTATCTCATAATCTTGAGATGGTTGATGCAGTTAAAAAGGAAGAAGAAAGCCTTAAAATGTTGCAATTTTCTTGTCCATTTGAATAAAGAGTCTCTTCCTTCTAGAAAATTAGTTGATGATTGAGTCGTGGACCAAGGATTGGAGCCTGCATGGTGGGTGTAGAAGAGATAAGTGTAGTTGGCATAGATGAATAGAAGAACATATGCATGGGTAGTAGGTGAATGTGTTATGGCCTTAATCTTATATTGGTATAGGGTTATATGTAGTTGGCTTGTGGCTACCTTAACTCTTAATTAAGTTATATAATCATTAATATAGACTTATATATGTATTTAGGTTAGTCTAGGTGATATATTTTGGTATCTAAGTTGGCCTGGATGATATCCAAGGCTTGAGTATGGTATATATGAGATAGAGGTTAGTCATTATTGTTGAATTTGATAATTAACTCAAGCCACAAAGATCACCTGCAAAACCTAAGATTTATCTTCCACAAGAGAAAAATCCAAAGAGAAATAATTTGCACAATATTGGATGAATTAATGAAATGGATTAATGAATTACATGTGAGAACTTGCTTTTATATTTGCAAGTTAGAGAAAAAACCCTAATATGACTTAAGAATAACCTAAGACTAAAAATTAGCCCTAAGTAAACTTAATAAAGTGTAATTAAATATTTAATTACACTAACACCCCCCCATAAGTGCAACTTAGGGAGAAATGAAAAACCATGCAACTAATGCAAGAATGGGTCCCGGCTACAAGGCCATTTTAGGTACCCATGAACAACAAGAATCTCTCATAAGGTGGAGAAAAAGAGAAAAACCTAGTGGGAGAAAACTCCTCTCCAAAAGAGAGAAAAATACAACAAGTACATGAACATGTGATGGAAGAAGGACTAACTCTAAGACCCCCCAAGAAGTGAATCTATCACAAAAGTACAATCAAGAATGCCCTCCCATAAGAGAGGAAGAAGAGAGAAGGTCTGATGACCCCCCTAGAAGTGAGAAGGATGAAACCCCATGCAGGGAAATGCTCCCTCCAAAAATAGAGATGAGAAGAGAGACCATGCAGCCGCTCCTCAAGATGACTCCTGTAGTGCTGGAAGATGCTCGACATAGAATAAAGATGAAGACTCATGAATGTCAAACAACATTCCTCCCCTTGGGAAGAAATAGAACTGCAGATGTGTGCATAATGTCTTCCCATTTCGGATAGGAATATACAGGAAGAAGGACAAATGTCTCTGAACTCTACACATGATCCAAAGACAACAATGATGCTCCTGAAAACTACTCAAATATCTCCAATCCACTGTCAAACTGTGACTGAAGAAGAGGAGGATGAAGAACAATCTTTGAAGCATATGATGGTGATGCAACTCCATCGAAGCTGTCATAAAAAAGAAGAAAAATGTCCTCAATGTGGTCCTCCAAATCTATAAGGTGGGACTCTACAAACAAAGATGATATGTCTGTAAGATAGGAATCCCAATGAGGTGGATCAGGAAGACTAATATTGACCTGCTGCACATAATCACTAGAAGCCAATGATGATGCAACACTGAACTCTGAAGTAGCAGTAGGTGATGGTGGAGAAATGATCTCATCAAGAGAAGCGATTGAAGCAAGCATTTCAAAGAGATGATGTGAGAAATGAGGACACATCTCTTTCTCATGTTGATTACTTCCACAATATCTACAACTAGATTTATGATGATGGTAGAATCCCATCTCCTTAGATGATTAGAGATCAAAATATGCAAATAGATTTATGCTGATAATAGAAGCCTTTCAAAGAAAACAGAACCTTTCCAAGAGGCAGCATATCCAGGATATCCAACAGAAGCCATAAACTTGACAAACTAATTAAAAGATACTTGGGGTTGAATCTGAAAAAATTATATAGGTGGCTGTGTAGATCGCTTTGATACCATGTGTTGAATTTGATAATTAACTCAAGCCACAAAGATCACCTGCAAAACCTAAGATTTGCCTTCCACAAGAGAAAAAAGCAAAGAGAAATAATTTACACAATATTGGATGAATTAATGAAATGGATTAATGAATTACATGTGAGAACTTGCTTTTATATTTGCAAGTTAAAGAAAAACCCTAATATGACTTAAGAATAACCTAAGACTAAAAATTAGCCCTAAGCAAACTTAATAAAGTGTAATTAAATATTTAATTACACCAACAATTATCATCATATTGTGAATTGTGTTCTTCATTGGAGACTTTTGGAGGTTTCCCCTTCGAAGTGGCATATTATTATCAAGTATTTGCAGCATATTCCCAATTATATTATTCTATAGTACAAGTTGTTTCATTACAAGTGGTATTAGTGTTAGTGTGAAAATGAATATTTAACTATCTAGTCTATTTCCTAGCTAGTTCTCCACTTTAGCTCTCTTCACACTAGGTTATGTTTACTTAAGAATTTTTTCACTTTATCCCACATTGGTAGTATTTTTAGTCTCTTGGGTAGTAAATCCTATATATACTTACCCATTGCTCTTATAAGAGTATCTAATCTCATTCTATTATATACTTCGCATTCTCTTGAGTAGAATACAATTTATTCTTACTCATTTTTTTATTTTTAGTTTTGCTTTCCTTCAATCATTTACATTCTTGGGTGGCTTTTAGCCAAATCTTACATGGTATTAGAGCAGTTATGAGTTCTGGGTTAACATTTCTTAGAAATCTAAGAGTGTAAGGCTATTATTTTTTGAAGCACATATGTATGCTCTTCTCTTTCATCCTTGGAATATCTAGAGAATCAAAAAAGTGCAGAGAAAATATCAGTTTTGGAGCTTGCCAAGAATTTTTTTATTGTACATCTTGGTGCAAATCTGACTTCAACATTAAGATCAGAAGACCCAAATCTATAAAGATTGATTGTCCAAAAATTAATTTTGGACAGGTAATTTTTCATATTTTTTGGGTCTATTTTTGCTTAGTACAAATTCTTTTGTCAAAAAAGAAAAAATAGCAAAGGTTCATAATGCTCTCTACCATATTCTAGGTATTTATGGTTAATTTTTGTTGTTTGCAGGCCATTTTGGGTTTTTGGACCCTTGACTCTTCAAGGACACTCTATCCCATTATGGGACAAAGAGGTTGCTTTCAGGATAGACTATCCCTTTCTAAGACAAGGTGTGCCATTCAAGGACAGCTTGGCCCTAGCCCATTTTCCATCCTTGCATCTAATTTTTTGGGCCCATTTTAGGCTCCTTAGCCCTGCTCCAGTTCTCAGGCCTCTCGGCTGAGTCTGACAATTTCAATGATCTCTAGTGCTTTGATCGCCCTATTTTTTATAATTTTTTGGGCATCTTACCATTCTACATCGAGCCCATTGTAGGTCACTCTAGGGCATTTCTTGTTGGTGTTCAAGTTGGATCAGGCCCATTATTGAACTACTGGCCCATTTTTGACCTACATCTTGAACTAGTTGGCACATTTTCAGTCCTTGAAGTCTAGTTTTTTGGCCTTGACTTTGGTCACCTTAGCCTCTATAGATCCAGTGTGTCAGGTTCTCAACCTCTTCATAGGCCCTTGTAGGCCAACCTTGGACCATCGACCTCGGGCCCTAATTTGGTTTTGTTTGGCCCTATCTGTTAGCTTTGTTTTTGGATTGTTTGACCCCTTGTTGAGCTAACCTTAGGCATTTTCTTGGTCGATTCAACCCACGCCCATGTTCTAGACATTGTTTCGGTTCCCTATTTCATCACCTCTTTTGTCTCCTACACATATGGACACAGAACTGGCCCCAACATCCCCAAATCCTATCTTATCAGGATCTTGCATCCACAACAAGAGTCAGCTCCTGCCCTCAAGCAAACACATCTAGCACTCTAAGTTTGGCTACAATGGCCTTGTCAACCACACATAGACCCTGCCCAGTTCACAGATCATTTTTAGCACTCATTTAGAACCTGTTTGTTAGACACACAGGACAACTAAGAGGGGGCATGAATCAGTTGTACATTAAAACATCAAACCCTCATTAAAATTCAACCCTTAATTAGATTTAGCATGAATATAAACAAATGGAAGCACATGTATCAAAACACCATGCACAATAGAACACTAGATTTACATGGAAAACCCAAGAAGGGAAAAACCACGGTGAGAATTAGCTCACAATATAAATGAATAGCAACATTGAATACAATATGCTCATTGCCCAAAGGGCTCACTATCCAAAAAGAAAGAAGGGCTCACTGCCAAAGGCTCACTATCAGACTAGAAAGAAGAAAGAAGTGCTCCAAGTATGTGCTAACTGGTGTTGTCATTGATGTCAACATGTTTGTGTTGTCATTGGTGCCAACTATATCTTTTGATATTGTTGTTTGTTGATTGATTGAAGAACACTGTATGAGTATTTTGCTCTGCATTTTCTTTGTATTGAAGACCGAAGTATGAGCTTTGGATATAATTTAGAGAAGTGTTTGAAGATGCTAAATCTAGAATTTGGTGGTCTGGATCACTGTGTGAAAAAAGTTATATTCACCAGTTTGAAGACTGTGCCTGGTAATGTTTGCAGAGTGACAGAGAGATAGTATCTTGCTCCGCATTTCTCTAGAGGTTAGAATTTGGTCTTGTGGTTCTATACTTAAGATTATAAGATCCGTAGCTATCATCATTCCAAAGGATTTGTCACTTGGTGCTCTGAAAAACAAGTAATTGAATAGCAGAGTTTGACAGTGTCTGTTAAGAAATAGTATGTGATATGTTCTCAAGTGATATTTGTTGTTTTCAAGTGAGATCTATTGCGGTTGGATTTGTCGGCTCCCAAGTGATTCTATGTTGTTTGTAGATGTCTCCAAAATGTATTGAAGGTATGTGCTTGATCTGCAAGCTATAATGAAGATCTTGGAAGCATGTATCTACGTGTTCTTGATGTTGTGCATGTTGGTGCCTGATTTCACTGTCAGTTTCTGAGCAATTTTCATGCAGGCACCTTCCCTAAAAATCCAAAAAATGTTCTAAGTGTTGGAACCCCTCAGCATTTTTCAGCTGCAGCATCATATTTTCTTTGAGGAGGAGGTCATCATCATCATCATATTTCTGGTCATCACCCTGATGTTGCTTGCGAGGGTCATCATATTTTCTGTCAGCATGATCTTTCGCTGGGGTGATATTCTAACATCGGGTGATCTTGGTTAAGATCATCCTGATGATGTTGCTGCAAAGTCCTAAGTATGATCCGATCTTCATCGGGGTCATCATATTTGAACATCGGGTGATCTTAGT
The DNA here is from genome assembly GCA_027924645.1 of Cunninghamia lanceolata. Lineage (NCBI taxonomy): Eukaryota > Viridiplantae > Streptophyta > Pinopsida > Cupressales > Cupressaceae > Cunninghamia > Cunninghamia lanceolata. The sequence goes on from BSBN01000892.1 coordinate 5,774,031, forward strand.
CAAGATCATCCTGATGTTGTTTTATCACTTCATGTTCGTTGTTTTATCACCCTGATGATGCTGACGTCATTCTTATGTCAGGGTGATATCCGTTTTTCTACCTGTCTGCATCATGATATTTTCGAAGGGAGATATTCGCCTGTCGGCTTCATGCATTGTCCAATGGGGGTGATCATTTCAAATATCAGTCACATATTCATATATCACCCTGATCTTATAGTGGAGCTACAGTGCAGCATGATATGTGTGCATCAGGATGATATTTCCAAATATCCAGTTATCTTCTGAATATCATCCTGATGCCGATGTATGGTGACGTCATCAAGGTCCGGGGGGGGTCATATTTCTAACACTGATCATCTTGTGGAGATCCCCCGATATTCGCAAACATGACGATGACGTCATCCGGATATGAGGAGGTGCGCGATAGGCAGATATGCTGATGACGTCAGCAGGATATGACAGTGACATCATCAGGAAGTTCATCAGCTAGACATTTGGTATCGGCTAAACAGGAGGATCTTCCTCTGATGCATCAGGTTGTGCCGATGAAGGCGATTATCATGTAGGTGATATTGCGATGATGATGCTGACGTCAGGGTGATATTTCAAGCAACAGGATATCATGCTGCTGGAGGATGAGGATGATGAAGGTCTTATACTAGTGTCGTCGGGAGCAAAAGCACCGACATCATATATGCTCGCGGCCTAGTATATAAAGTGTTGAAAAGGTCATCGCGGGGTGCATGTGGGATAATTGATATCCTGCATATTTTGAAATATCACGATGAGGTATTTTGGCGGGAAACAGTTGCGATGCACTGTTTGATGTTTTCCCAAGGCCGCGGGTTGGTGCGCCATTAATGGCGATTGTTGCAGAGGTATGGGCGATGGCGTGGACGGATCTGGTACCCGTTTGAAGGTGTACATCAACGGACAGTGGTGCAGGGCTCGAGGTTTCTTCCTGTCTCCTCCCTTACCTACTGCATTCATGTTTGGGCGCCAATCTGGTAATGCGTTGAGCGCCATTTTTCTGATACTGTGTGTCTGGCAGGATTTTTGGTCAACCATGTAATTAATTGCTGTGGTACACTTTCTTGCCAATATAAGCAGACTGTGTTACCATTTTTCAGGTTGTTGAAAACTGGACATTTTGGCTCTGTAATAAGATACAACTAGTTTTGGTTGCTCTGTGCAGCAAAACTTGTGAGTTTATGTATCTCCTGTTGTACGTTTTGGCATGAATCCACTGATTTCATGGTTAATCTTATATGAATAATGCTATGTTTGCATGTGTTATGCTGATTCTGTCTCTAGTTTTGCATGTATCTTTCTTCCTGCAATAGGGATGCCATAAGTATCGACAGCTTAACACTCTGTATTGGGAGATATCTGTAAGGAAGGTATCATGTGTATCCCCCTGAAATCTAATTTTAGCTATTCATGCTGATCATTCACAGGTGTATGTCTACCGACTCCAAGCCCTAGATAGGCACCAATCTAGCTCTGTGTTGAGGTTATACACCAAGTCCAGGTTTGCATCCAAACACCATTTCAAACCATCTCTCCCTTCCATCTGTTAGTTGTAGGATTAGGAGTAGGAAACCCTTGCATGCTCTCATCCCTAACTAGACATATATGTCCAAGAACGTTGCCCACCTTGTGATCTATCATACAGATCTTGGTCCATACATGAGAGTATTCTGCCTGTTGTTGTCAAGTTAGATCTTTCTATCTTTGAGCTAGTCAAGGTTACATCTTGAGTTATAGGGATACCCCCCTTGGTGCGGTAGAACCAGAAGTGAAGGGGAGGAGCTCACGCAACCTCCTGTATTAGTTGGTTGAATCTGCCTGTGCATTAGAAGTGGCAAACCGTAATGCTGATTCAGAAGAATAACCAACAAAATGGCGACTCCGCTGGGGAGAAAATTGATGAAAAAGTGTTATATCTTGTGGCCCATCTGAGTCACCAACAAAATGGTGACTCCGCTGGGGATGTTGATGTAAAGTGATATCCTGCAGTCTCTAGTGAAGTTTTGCTCTGCTGGTGGTATGAACTCAGAAAAATATGTGTTGAGCTTTCAGCTGCTGTAAATTTTGTCCTCTTTGGAGAGGTGGCGACTCTGTAAAAAATTCAAGTGCACATGAAAAGTTGATGTGTGTGTTGTGACAAAAATGTGTTGTTCATTTTTCCACATCTGTATGAGAAAAGGTACCTTGTTCCTTCCCCTTTATATTTGCTTTTTTACTGCATAAGTTAGATGCCAGGGGAAGCCTTAGGTCTTAGGCAGAGAAAGGATGTCTAAGAGTAAGATTTTTATGGATCCAAGTATGAATTATCCCATACTCAGCGGTGAAATGTTGGATAAAAGAATAGAAGAGATAAGAAATAGGTTGATATTCTTAGAGGCTGAGCAGGCCCAGTTAAAAAGCAGTAACCCTGTTGTGTCTGCTAGTCAGAAGGCTAAACCTCTTCTCAGCCCTTTTGATCCTTTGTATGACCAACTGGATTTGTCATGGGTTGATTATAAAGTAGAAACTATGCCTGCTAGGATATACTGTCAGATGCCCAGATTTAGTGGTCACAGTGTATGTGATGGGAATGCACATATCCAAAATTTTCATGAGTTCATGGGAAAACATTCATTTAGAGATGAGGATATGTGGATGAGGTTTTTTGTTAGGTCCTTTGATGCAAAAGCAAAAGACTGGTATTTGAGCTTTTCAAAAGGATCCTTTGCCTGTTGGGATGAGCTTGCTGACTGTTTCAAGGAAGAATTCGCAAGAGAACCTGCTGATCTTGTTGCAGAATTGATGAACATCAGAAAACAAGATGAAGAGCCATGTGTTGATTTCAGTCATAGGTTTGTAGTAGCCCTTTCACATGTCCCTAAAAGTTTCAGACCTGATATTTCAGCCTGTGTTGGCATATTCTTTGAAGCTTTTGAGGAGGGCTTTAGTGCAATACTGAGGGATTTCAAGGTGACAAGTATGCAGATGGCATACAAGTTCATAGAAAAGATAGAAAAAATCAGAAATGTGCACCTGCTGAAACCCCTGTCCACAGGCTTTGGTGTGAGAAATCGTTGTGAAGCTGCAAATGACCAAATAATTAAGGCATCATGTGAAGATGAAAAGATGAATGTTGAGGATGCTAGTGAAAGGACTAATGAGGATTCCCATTGCAATGATGAGGCATCTGACCATGAAAACAACAATGAGGTTGTGGACAACAATGAGCAATTTTTGGAATGGACCTGTGGAGACAATTGTGAGTATTATACTCAAGATAGAGAAGATATAAGCAAACAGAGACGCAGTCCCATGTGTGACCCATTGCCTTCTTTTCAAACACATGAGGATCATGAAGAGCAGTCAGAGATTGAAATAAGTGCTAGTGCAGAGCATGATTGTTCTTTGATTGATGGTTGTTTTGCTTATGACACACAGGCTGATACTCCTCCACAAAAGGAATCCATTGGTGATGAAGATGCATGCTCTACTGCCCATGAACAAATGGCATACTATGATGAAACTGATGCACCTGGGTCACCCATTTTTGACACATATGGTGATGAGGATCTATTTGAGTATGGTGAGGGTCTTGACATGGTTTTTGACTTGGATTCTATTTCTCATCCTAATGAAAGAGGAAACAACATACATCAGGTAAGTGATTGTAAAAATGTGCCTAATTGTAAAGAGGTGTCAGAGCCTAATCTTTTCCAGCCTGGTGTTGCTAATTGTTGTGTACATGATGTGCACAATTGTGATTTTGAAAGCTTTTCTTTTGATGTGCCAACATATGATACAATGAGCTCTGATCTTCCTAGCTGTATGGTGGACTTTGAGTGTTTTCAGTTTTCAGTCCAGCTAGGAGATCATGTTGCAATGCATACTGCTGATGCAGATGATGATAAGTGTTACATACCATTTGAGTATGCATTGCTTGATACATTCTGCACCCACATGTCACATGATGTTGAAGGTTATCTGCACAGGGGTGATAATGACAAGCCAAATCAGAGGGTTGAGTATGCAGATGACAAGATTTGTTTATGGGTGGATCTCTGTAGTATCTCCAGGCTTGACCTAGTGTATGCAGATGAAAACAAAGTGTTTGACAAAGGGAGATACATGTTTTTCTTTTCTTGGTGGCCTTAGGCCATCAAGTGTGTTTGGTGATGTAGGTCGGTGTAGTATTTGACTCTGTGCCCAATGGATAAGGGACTGGTCTGCATCCCAGAGATCTGGAGTTCTCGCTGCAGTCTTGCATCTGCACGTCCCCAGACAGAGCCACTGTTGGTGCCTGATTTCACTGTCAGTTTCTAAGCAATTTTCATGCAGGCACCTTCCCTAAAAATCCAAAAAATGTTCTAAGTGTTGGACCTCCTCAGCATTTTTCAGCTGCAGCATCATATTTTCTTCGAGGAGGAGGTCATCATCATCATCATATTTCTGGTCATCACCCTGATGTTGCTTGCGAGGGTCATCATATTTTCTGTCAGCATGATCTTTCGCTGGGGTGATATTCTAACATTGGGTGATCTTGGTTAAGATCATCCTAATGATGTTGCTGCAAAGTCCTAAGTATGATCCAATCTTCATCGGGGTCATCATATTTGAACATCAGGTGATCTTAGTCAAGATCATCCTGATGTTGTTTTATCACTTCATGTTCATTGTTTTATCACCCTGATGATGCTGACATCATTCTTATGTCACGGTGATATCCATTTTTCTACCTGTCTGCATCATGATATTTCCGAAGGGAGATATTCACCTGTCGGCTTCATGCATTGTCCAATGGGGGTGATCATTTCAAATATCAGTCACATATTCATATATCACCCTGATCTTATAGTGGAGCTACAGTGCAGCATGATATGTGTGCATCAGGATGATATTTCTAAATATCCGGTTATCTTCCGAATATCATCCTGATGCCGATGTATGGTGACGTCATCAAGGTCCGGGGGGGTCATATTTCTAACACTGATCATCTTGTGGAGATCCCCCGATATTCGCAAACATGACGATGACGTCATCCGGATATGAGGAGGTGCGCGATAGGCAAATATGCTGATGACGTCAGCAGGATATGACGGTGATGTCATCAGGATGTTCATCGACCAGACATTTGGTATCGGCTAAACAGGAGGATCTTCCTCCGATGCATCAGGTTGTGCCGATGAAGGCGATTATCATGTAGGTGATATTGCGATGATGATGCTGACGTTAGGGTGATATTTCAAGCAACAGGATATCATGCTGCTGGAGGATGAGGATGATGAAGGTCTTATACTAGTGTCGTCGGGAGCAAAAGCACCGACATCATATATGCTCGTGGCCTAGTATATAAAGTGTTGAAAAGGTCATCGCGGGGTGCATGTGGGATAATTGATACCCTGCATATTTTAAAATATCACGATGAGGTATTTTGGCGGGAAACGGTTGCGATGCACTATTTGATGTTTTCCCAAGGCCGCGGGTTGGTGCGCCATTAATGGCGATTGTTGCAGAGGTATGGGCGATGGCGTGGACGGATCTGGTACCCGTTTGAAGGTGTACATCAACGGACAGTGGCGCAGGGCTCGAGGTTTCTTCCTGTCTCCTCCCTTACCTATTGCATTCATGTTTGGGCGCCAATCTGGTAATGCGTTGAGCGCCATTTTTGTGATACTGTGTGTTTGGTGGGATTTTTGGTCAACCATGTAATTAATTGCTGTGGTACACTTTCTGGCCAATATAAGCAGACTGTGTTACCATTTTTCAGGTTGTTGAAAACTGGACATTTTGGCTCTGTAATAAGATACAACTAGTTTTGGTTGCTCTGTGCAGCAAAACTTGTGAGTTATGTATCTCTTGTTGTACGTTTTGGCATGAATCCACTGATTTCATGGTTAATCTTATATGAATAATGCTATGTTTGCATGTGTTATGCTGATTCTGTCTCCAATTTTGCATGTATCTTTCTTCCTGCAATAGGGATGCCATAAGTATCGACAGCTTAACACTCTGTATTGGGAGATATCTGTAAGGAAGGTATCATGTGTATCCCCCTGAAATCTAGTTTTAGCTATTCATGCTGATCATTCACAGGTGTATGTCTACCGACTCCAAGCCCTGGATAGGCACCAATCTAGCTCTGTGTTGAGGTTATACACCAGGTCCAGGTTTGCATCCAAACACCATTTCAAACCATCTCTCCCTTCCATCTGTTAGTTGTAGGATTAGGAGTAGGAAACCCTTGCATGCTCTCATCCCTAACCAGACATATATGTCCAAGAACGTTGCCCACCTTGTGATCTATCATACAGATCTTGGTCCATACATGAGAGTATTCTGCCTGTTGTTGTCAAGTTAGATCTTTCTATCTTTGAGCTAGTCAAGGTTACATCTTGAGTTATAGGGATACCCCCCTTGGTGCGGCAGAACCAGAAGTGAAGGGGAGGAGCTCACGCAACCTCCTGTATTAGTTGGCTGAATCTGCCTATGCATTAGAAGTGGCAAACCCTAATGCTGATTCAGAAGAATAACCAACAGTGCACTTGTTCTGGCTGACCTGGTTAGTCACACTTGTTGCGGAGGTGATTCATGGATTGTAGAAGTGTGTCCAAGCATGTGAAGATGTATTTGGGTTTGAGCTAAGTCGTGAAGTGTTCTTCCTTCATTCATTTACTCTGCAAGTTCGTTTAGGTCTAGTCCTAATTTGATTTTTGTATGTATGCTGACCTTGGAGATAGTTCCAATGGTCGTAGAATGTAATGCCAACCTTGATGTAAATTCAAAGGTTGATGATGTTAGATCTAGGGCACACAACTGAGAGGGGGGGGTGAATCAGTTGTACAAAAACTTGCTTGTACTTCAAACACTTGATTCTTCTTTGTCATTTAGTAGCATATCAATTAACCATTCATGGAAGCATAAAGCATAAACACCAGAGCAGATAAACATCAACACTTTAGACACCAAGATTTTGACATGGAAAACTCGGTCAATAGAAAAACCACGGGGTGATTAACCCAAGGATTATTCTCTGTTAGAAGAATAAGAAAAATGGATGGCACATGCCAATTAGGGCTCACTGCCCGAGCACACTGCTCACAAGAGGCACACTGCCTACAAGAGACACACTATCTACAAAGATAACAAGTATTACAAACTTGAACTAGAGATTGACATCTTTACCATGCCTAGATCAGTTCTATTTAAGCCCAAAAACTCTTGCTATGCCTTTCGCACTTCTCTTCACTATATCACTCTCATCACCACAAGACACACTTCAAAATGAATTCACAATCCCTTATTTATACAAGGCATCGACTTAGGAATAATCATCTAAGTCGACAAACATCTACAAGATCATTCGCAAGATGTGTAATACATCCGGTCGGCCTGTCTCAAAAAGAACACCAATATCAATGGTTATTCTTCAAATGCAAACTCTAACTTCGATGCGGACCACCAATAAAAATTGTACATGATCCAAAGATCACCAAAACCTTTCCTGAGTCGTCAAGAACATCCGCACTTTATCAACTTACTGGAATTCTGTTGTTCTTCATCCAAAACTTCAAGAACACAGTCTCTCCTTACTGTCATAATGAAAAAGGTTCTTCCGGACCTCCAAATCATTCACAAATCTAGTTGTAACTTCATACTGACTTCTTCGACAGTCCTTCCAATCTGTAGAATGAGATAATGTAATTCCAGATCTCACCGGACCAATCTGTGACACTCTGTCTCCACTAAACACCTGCAGGAACCGGTTCTACACAAGCAGCCATAACTTCTTCAGATCTTTATGTGAACCTCTGAAATATTAACTGGAACATCTCAAGACTCATGTCTACAAACCCTTTAAACCGCATCCTCTAATCCTCAACCTATTGAGTACTTTTGCCTTCTTCTCATCACTATTTTTCACTGTTCCTGATGGAGACTAATTTTCTCAATATCCTCAGCACATAGCTCATCCAATCCTTCTTATCAATGCAATATGAGTATGTTGACATCAATGACAACACTGGTTAACCTCATACTTGCAACAATCTCCCCCTTTGTCATTGATGGCAACATATGATGTGAAAATCCATCAAGATAAGAACTTCTCCTTTCTGTCATAGCTCCCTCTATCAGTAACGACTCTTCACATGTCTTCTCTTCCTTTACTACTCCCCCTTTGATCATCAACCACTTGTTTTTCACATGTCTTCTCACCCCCTTTGACATCAATGGCAAAGGGCTCATACTTGCAATTCTAACACATCAGAATCATATCAGCTGCTCCCCCTTAGTAGCAGCTCCCCATCATCAATCTAGATCACAAGATGTGACTATGATATCCACCGAACTGATGCACATCAGTGCATCCTAGTTCATTACCAGAGGGGACATGGGAAGAGGTTTAGTAAAAATATCTACAAGCTGATCCTTGGAGGGCACATACTCCAATCTGACTTCACCATTGTTCACTTGTTCTCTCAAAAAGTGAAATTTGATAGATATATGCTTGGTCTTAGAATGCAATACCAGATTCTTAGAAATGTTTATTGCACTTGAATTATCACAAAAAATTGTGATAGGCTCCTCATATTCTACTTGAATATCTCTTAGCATTTGCTTCATCCACAAAAGTTGAGTGCAACTACCTGCTACTGCAATGTATTATGCTTCTGTTGTAGACAGGGATATTGCTTCTTGTTTCTTGCTTAGCCAAGAAACCAACCTTTTTCCCAAAAAGAATGCTCCTCCACTTGTACTCTTCTTATCATCCACATCTCCTGCCCAATCTGCATCTGTGTATGCATGAAGAGAAAATTCATGATCTCTGGGATAACATAGGCCATACTCAACTGTTCCTTTCAAGTACCTAAAAATTCTTTTGATTGCCATGACATGAGATTCTCTGGGATCAGCCTGGAATCTTGCCACAAGACCAACAACCTGCATTATATCTGGTCTAGTCTGAGTGAGATACAGTAACCCACAAATCATTGATCTGTACTTTGTCTGATCTGTCTTAGGAGAGTCATCATCTTTGCTCAACTTACATCGGGTAGCCATGGGAGTGTTCATTGGCTTTGAATCTTCCATTCCAAATTTCTTCAATAGTTCTTTCACATATTTGGTCTGAGAGATAAAGATTCCTTTCTCTGTCTGAGTAATTTGCAGACCCAAGAAGAAATTTATTTCACCAAGCATTGACATTTCAAACTCACTTTTCATTTGGTTTGCAAAGGTCTTACACATACTGTCTCTTCCTCCAAAGATGATATCATCAACAAATACTTCAATAATCAAGATGTTTTCATGATCAATTTGGAAATATAGGTTACTATCAGCAGTACCTTTGTTGAACCCAATCTTCAAAAGATGCTTGTCCAGCCTCTCATACCATGCTCTTGGGGCTTGCTTTAGACCATACAGTGCCTTCTTTAATTTGCAGACCATATCACCATGCTCAGATAACTAAAATCCATCTGGTTGTTCAATGTACACTTCTTCTTTTAGGTCACCATTCAGGAAAGCAGATTTGACATCCATCTGATATACTTTGAAATCTTTGAAGGTAGCAAATGCAAGAAATAGTCTGACTGCTTAAATTCTTGCCACCGGAGCAAAGGTTTCCTCAAAATCAATCCCTTCTATTTGAGAGCAGCCTTTGCAGACTAATCTGGCCTTATTTCTGATTATTTCACCAACTTCATTTAGTTTGTTCCAAAAGACACATTTGGTTTCAATCACATTCTTGTTTCTAGGTCTAGAAACAAGATCCCAAGTGTGATTTTTCTCAATTTGCATTAATTCTTCTTCCATTGCTTTTGTCCAATTTTCATCATTGCATGCTTCATTTATTGTCTTAGGTTCAATCTTTGAAATCAGACAACATTCCTTCTAGTTTGTACACCTTTGCTTTTGTCACCTATGATCTAATCTTCAAAGTGGTTCAGTCTTACATACCTTGGAACTTTGGGAGTTTCTTGCACTTCTGCTTCTTGATCATGCTCATTCAGACCTGTCTCTTCTTCCTGATTTACCATATCAGTCTGAATCTGACTTTCAGGAGAGGATGGAGCACCTTGAACCAGAACATCATTCTGATCATCTTCATCATACTCATAAAATCTTGAGGGCTTCTCAATACTTTCATCGACCTTCACATTTGTACTTTCTATCATCTTTCTCAGTCTCTTATTGTAACACCAGTATGCTTTGCTTTGAGTGGAGTAACCCAAGAAAATTCCTTTATCACTTCTAGCATCCTAGATCTTCATGTCTTTTAATGTAACACTTGCTACCAAATACTCTGAAATATCTCACAGTAGGAGTGATGCCAAACCAAAGTTCATAAGGAGTCTTACCGGTATTGCTTCTGATTTGAAGTCGATTAAAAGTGTAGACTGCAGTGCTGACAACTTCTTTCCAAAACATCTGGGGAACATTTGCTTCCATCATCATTGTCCTGGATGCTTCCTGGATGGTCTGATTCTTTCTCTCAACTACTCCATTCTACTGTGGAGTCCTAGGAGCAGACAACTATATCTTTCTACCATGCTTCTCACAAAAGTCTATGAATTCACCGAATGTGAATTCACCACCTCTACCAGACCTCAGACATTTCAGTTTTAATCCGGTTTGATTCTCTACCATAGCCTTGAAGATTTTGAACTTCTCAAAAGCTTCCGATTTCTCTTTCAGAAAGGTAACCCACATCATCCAGGAATGGTCATCAATCAGTAACATGAAATATCTATCACCTTGCATACTCATGATTCTTGTCGGACCACATAGATCAGTATGAACTAACTCCAATAATCCGGTAGAGGACTGATCCTTGCTTTTGAATGAGACTCTGCTTTGTTTGCCTAGCTGACATTCTTTGCACAAACTATTTGTAGGTTTTACCAACTTTGGAAGATCTCTTACAGCTTGAGTATTGCTTATCTTGATGATGTTATCAAAATTTACATGACACATCCTTCTATGCCATAACCAACTCTGATCAACTTGAACAAATAGACAACTTTTATTAGTACCAACTAGATGGAAGATATTACCTTTTGTTTGAGTACCGGATACAATCTTAGTTCTGGAGCTTTCAAAGATCTTGCATCTTCCATTCTTGAACTGGAGATCATAGCCTTTGTCCACCAACTGACCAACACTAAGAAGATTGTGCTTCAATCCTTCAACATGCAGTACATTACCAGTTTTGTTCTTTCCATCAAAAGAGATAGTTCCCCTACCTTTGATTCTACCAGTAGAATTGTCACCAAACTTTACCATTCCTCCTTCATACCTTTCCAAATCTAAGAACTTGTTCTTGTCACCTGTCATATGGTGAGAGCATCCACTGTCAATAACCCAATCATCCTTTTCTTCAACTTGGGTAGCCAAAGCTCTTTCTACAACCTTATGATTGGTAGATATTGGATCTTCTTCCTTGATGGCAATAAACACCCATTCATTTTCAGATTTGTCTCCTATCTCTGATTCATCATCTGTTACTCCTTCATTATCAGTTTCTTCATGAACATAATAACAATTCTTTTGGAACCTTTGTCTATTAGAATTTGATCTTGTGGATCTTTCCGGACATCTTGAGGCAAAGTGACCAATCTTATTGCAGTTGAAGCATTTAAAGGGTAATTTTCCTTCATACTTACCGGATCCCCTTGGCAGTCTTTTTGCAATGAGGGCTTCAAGTTGAGCTGTTTCTGCTTCTTCCTCTTCCATGTCTTTTCTTGCTTGATCATTCCATGACAGCTTCCTTGAAGAGTTTTCTCCCGGATCAAATCTTTGTTTGCCTTTCATATAGGCACTAGCTTTGAATGCAAATTCAGTCTTGGGGGGATCATCTCCAAACTCGGTCATTTCAAATGCAGCTAGTTTGCCAGCCAATTAGTCTCTTGTGATAGTTGTATGGGCTCTGAATTCATCAATGGCAGCAAACTTGATTTTGTAGGCAGCAGGAAGGGATCTGAGAATTTTGCAAACAATCTCATTTTTATCCAAAACTCCACCAGCATTCCTAATTCCACACACCAGCTCATTTACTCTTGGCATAAAGGTAGTGATATTTTCATCATCTCTCATCTTCAATCTTTCAAATTTTCCTTTGAGACTCTGCAACCTTGCACTCTTAACAAACTCATCTCCTTCATGCAGAAGTTTCAGTTTAATCCAGATCTCATAGGCAGTTGGTAGGTCAATAACATTTGAGAGCTCTAAGTCGGTTAATGCACTTAAAAGAGCCTCTTTAGTCTGAAGATTGTTTTCAGCATCTATGATTTTATTTAGAGTTGTTGGACCACCCTGTGGAGGTGTGTATGCTTTTGTGACCATGGACAAGTACGCCTTTCCCATACACTCCAAGTGACATTTCATGCGGCCTTTCCAAAGAGTGAAGTTGGTTCCATCAAACTTCAGATTGTCCTTCTTGTATGATGACATCCTGGATCTCCTCAAGTGATTAAGCTCCCTTTAGAGGAACCTAGCTCTGATACCAATTGTTAGATCTAGGGCACACAACTGAGAGGGGGGGTGAATCAGTTGTACAAAAACTTGCTTTTACTTCAAACACTTGATTCTTCTTTGTTATTTAATAGCATATCAATTAACCATTCATGGAAGCATAAAGCATAAACAATAGAGCAGATAAACATCAACACATTAGACACCAAGATTTTGACATGGAAAACCTGGTCAAGGGAAAAACCACAGGGTGATTAACCCAAGGATTATTCTCTGTTAGAAGAATAAGAAAAATGGATGGCACATGCCAATTAAGGCTCACTGCCCGAGCACACTGCTCACAAGAGGCACACTGCCTACAAGAGATACACTGTCTACAAAAATAACAAGTATTACAAACTTGAATTGGAGATTGACATCTTTACCATGCCTGGATCAATTCCATTTAAGCCCAAAAACTCTTGCTCTGCCTTTCGCACTTCTCTTCACTATATCACTCTCATCACCACAAGACACACTTCAAAATGAATTCACAATCCCTTATTTATACAAGGCATCAACTTAGGAACAATCGTCTAGTCGACAAACATCTACAAGATCATTCGCAAGATGTGTAATACATCTGGTCGGCTTGTCTCAAGAAGAACACCAATATCAATGGTTATTCTTCAAATGCAAACTCTAACTTCAATGCAGACCACCAATAAAAATTGTACACGATCCAAAGATCACCAAAACCTTTCCTAAGTTGTCAAGAACATCTGCACTTTATCAACTTACTGGAATTCTTCTGTTCTTCATCCAAAACTTCAAGAACACAGTCTGTCCTTACTGTCATAATGAAAAAGGTTCTTCTGGACCTCCAAATCATTCACAAATCTAGTTGTAACTTCACACTGACTTCTTCAACACTCCTTCCAGTCTGCAAAATGAGATAATGTAATTCCGGATCTCACCGAACCAATCTGTGACACTCTATCTCCACTGAACACCTGCCAGAACCAGTTCTACACAAGCAGCCATAACTTCTTTAGATCTTTATGCGGACCTCTGAAATCTTAATTGGAACATCTCAAGACTCATATCTACAAACCCTTTAAACCGCATCCTCTGATCCTCAACCTATTAAGTACTTTTGCCTTCTTCTCATCACTGTTCTTCACTGTTCCTGATGGAGACTAATTTTCTCAATATCCTCAGCACATAGCTCATCCAATCCTTCTTATCAATGCAATATGAGTATGTTGACATCAATGACAACACTAGTTAACCTCATACTTGCAACAGATGATAGGTATAAATGTATGTAATAAATTTGTGAATGAGTGTCCAAGTGGTGAAGATGCAAAGATAAGTTGTGAGTTGTAAAAGCAAAGCAGAGTAGAGGAGATATACTACGCTTCAATGGAACTAAACTTAGGCATGGTGTAGATGCTACTATATCAGTTCACCCTTGGTAGTGAGCCAACCTCGGCAGTGAACCAACCCTCGATAGTGAGCCACCCTTTGGCAGTGAGCCTCTCATTTGGGCAGTGAGCCTATTTTTTATATTTAGTAGTGTTACTACATTATATTGTGAGCTAAGACTCACCATGGTTATTCCCTGTTTAGGGTTTTCCATGTAAAAATCTAGTGTTCATGTGTGTATGGTGTTGATGTGTTCATATTTTGATTCTACTATTCATGTTTAATGTTCATAAAAAAATAAGGAGATAAATAAAGTGAATGTGAAAGTGACATTGTGTAGAGAAGTTAAAGTATTTGATACAACTGATTCACCCCCCTCTCCGTTGTCTTGTGCCTTTCAACAATTGGTATCAGAGCAAGGTTCCTTGGAAGAAAGCCTAACATCTTAAGGTAGATCTGGGATGGCACACAAGAAAGGCATTCCTTAGTTTGATGGATCTGACTATGCCTACTAGAAGGTATGAATGCAAAGTTATCTTATCTCTATTGGTTATCATGTTTGGTTAATGGTTAAAAATAAGTACATAATACCTAAAGATGGTTCGCGGTCTGAAGAAGAAATTAAAGATTTTGAGGCCAATTATAAAGCTAAAAATGCTCTATTGAATTCCATGTCTAACACTGAAATGGAAAAAGTTGTGGATTTGGAAATTGCTCATGAGATTTGGGACAAGTTGAAGAAAATCTATGAAGGTGATGCATCTATCAAGAAGGCTAAGTTGCAGAACTTTAAGACCACATATGAAACCATGTGGATGGTTGAAGATGAGAATGTAACAAGTTACATACAGAAGATTGATGAAGTCGTCAGCAACATCAAGGGTCTTGGTGGAAAGCTAAAAGATAAAGATGTTGTGGATAAGATACTCAGAACTCTTCCCAAATCTTATAGTCACAAGGTATCTCTCATTGAAGAATTATTTGATATGAGTAAACTTTGAAAAGATCAATTGCTTGGTAAACTAACTGCTTTTGAGATGAGAGAGTTTGGTACTACTGATGGTCCTCTAAAAATTGAGACTTCTTTCAAGGCCAAAGAAGAAACTAAGACTACTAGATCAGAGAAATATGCTATTAAATTAGATGAAGAAGACTTTGCAGCTCACTTGAGGCAAAATTTGCAAGTAGAATAAAAAGGGGCAGCAGAGGAAAGTTCAAAGGTAAGTTACCTTTCAAATGTTTCAATTGTGGTAAAATTGGTCGCTATGCTTCAATATGTTCTAACAGAGTTTTGAAAATTAATGAAAGTAAAAGAAAAATGGTAAGAAAGAGTTACTATGTTAGAGATGATGATGGTGTAACTGATGATGAATCTAATTCTGATGATGGTAATAGTAGCGAATGCTTGTTTATTGCACTTAGAGAAGAACCTATTTCTTCTAATCTTGCAAGCTGTGTGAAGGAAGGAAGTCTAGGAGAGTTATCTGCATTTCATGTTGAAAAGGAAGATGAATGCATCATTGACAACGGATGTTCAAACCACATGATAGGAGACAAGAGTATGTTTGTTAAGTTTAAAAAGTATGATGGAGAACTTGTTAGGTTTGGTGATGATGCATCTGGTAAGATTTGTGGAAATGGATCTATTACTTTTGATGGAAAGCATAATTTTCTAAGTGTTGGACAAATGTGTGACAAAGGGTATAATATTATGTTCAAGGACAATGGGTGTAAGATAAAGAATATCTCTAGAACCTTAATTGCTACAGGTAAGAAGACTCATGATAATGTTTATCATTTGAAAGGTGTTGAAAATTGTTGCTTGTTGGCTAAGATAGATGAAAGTTGGCTATGACATAGGAGAATGTGTCACATTAACTTCAATAATCTGGTGAGAATAAGCATTGTTCAAGATGTAAGAGATCTGCCTAAGATTGTGAAGCATGCGAATGCTATATGCAAAGAATGTTAGTTTGAGAAGATGACAAAGACTATCTTCAAAAGAAAAGAACAATCCTCTACCGGTTTGCTAGAGTTGGTGCATATAGACCTGTGTGGTCCTATAAGATCAAGATGTCTACAAGGTGAAAGGTATTTTATGCTCCTTATTGATGATTTTTCAAGAATGACTTGGGTTACTTTCCTTAGAGAAAAAGTAGAAGCTCTAGATAAGTTCAAGGCATTCAAAGCTATGGTTGAAAATGAATTAGATTTGTGAATCAAATGCTTAAGGTCTGACAGAGGTGGTGAGTTTACTTCAAGTGAGTTCAATGCCTTTTGTGAAGAACATGGAATAAAGAGACATTTGTCTACACCCTAGACTCCTCAACAAAATGGAGTGGCTGAAAGGAAGAATAGAACTATTCAAGAAGCTGCCAGAGCATGATGAAGGAAGCAGACCTACCGGAAGTGTACTGGAAAGAAGCAATACACATTGCTGTCTACATTCATAATAGAGTGCAAATTAGAATAGAAGAAACAAAGACACCTTATGAGCTGTGGTATGGTAGAACTCCTACTGTCAAATACTTCAAAGTTGTTGGAAGCAAATGCTACATCAGAAGAGATGAAGAATTAGGAAAGTTTGATGCTAGATGTGATGAAGGCATATTCCTTGGGTACTCTACTAAGAGCAAGGATTACCGGTGCTATACCAAAAGACTGAGAAAGATCATTGAAAGTGTAAATGTGAAGGTAAATGAAGATATCCAACCAGATGAATATGAGTCAGATGGTCTGCTGATATAAAAAAGGTTAAAAAAGGCAAAGAAAAGGAAGTTTAGACTGAAGAGCAAGTTGCTTCGAAAGAAGAAGAAACTCAAGCTGAAGCTCTGGTAATAATTCCTAAAACTCCTAGGTATGTGCAAAGAGATCATTTTGAAGATAAGATTATTGGTGACAAAAGGAAAGGTGTGATAACAAGAAGCAGGGCTATAAAAGAACAAGTGTATCTCTGAGAAGAGTGCTTCTGGATTAAACTGTGTATGTTTTTGCTTCAATGTTTCAGATCATGCTCAATGATCCATCATCAGGAAGAGGATAATGTGTGAGATGGATAGAAAGTCTGCTATCCATCTCACACATTATCCTCTTCCTAATGATGGATCATTGAGCATGATCTGAAATGTTGAAGCAAAAACATACACAGTTTAATCTAGAAGCACTCTTCTCATTATTCATGGACTGTGGAAAACTCATGCCAAGTATATCTCTATCTGCTTTCAAAGGTGTAACCTAAAATAGCAAATGAAGCATGCAATGATGAGCAAGGGGTTAAGGAAATGGAAGAAGAATTACTACAGATTGAGAAAAACAAGACTTGGGAACTTGTCCCCAGACCTGCAAACAAGAATGTAATTAGAACAAAGTGGGTTTTCAAGAACAAACTAAATGAAGCTAGAGAAGTTGTGAGAAACAAGGAAAGACTTGTGTGTAAAGGCTACTCACAAGTGGAAGGAATTGACTATGAAGAGACCTATGCTCTGGTGGGAAGGATGGAAGCTATCATACTATTTTTTGCATTTGCAACACACAAAAATTTCAAAGTATATCAGATGGATGTGAAATATGCCTTCTTGAATGGTGAGCTAGAAGAAGAAGTCTACATAGAGCAATAGAATGGGTTCCAGTTATCAGACAAACCATACAAGGTATGCAAGTTGAAGAAGGCCTTATATGGATTGAAGCAAGGTCCCAGAGCTTGGTATGCAAGACTAGACAAGTATCTGTTGCAGCAGGGTTTTAGCAAAGGGTCCGTAGACAACAATCTATATATCAAGGTAAGCAAAGATCAAATCCTGATTATTGAAGTCTATGTAGATGATATCATATTTGGTGGAAATGAAGAGATGTGCAAGAATTTTGCAAATGAAATGCAAAAGGAATTTGAGATGTCCATGTGTGGTGAGATGAACTTCTTTCTTAGACTGCAAATCAATCAGACAGATTAAGGCATTTTCATTTCTTAATCAAAGTATGTTAGGGAATTGTTGAAGAAGTTTCAAATGGAGGACTCTAAACTGGTATGCACTCCTATGATTACTGGTTGTAAACTAAGAAAGAATGATGAATCTCCTAAGGCTGATCAAAGCAAGTACAGATCAATGATTAGAGGACTTCTCTACCTGATTGCTACTAGACTAGATATCATGCATACAGTTTGTCTTGTGGCTAGATTTCAATCAGATCGGGCAGAGAATCACAAGTGATGGCAGTAAAGAGAATATTTAGGTATTTGAAGGGAACTCCTAATCACATGGCTTGTTGTATCCTAACAATAATGATTTTTCTTTAAGTGCCTATATAAATGCAGATTGGGCTAGATGTGTTGATGATAGGAAAAGCACAAGTGGAGGTGCATTCTTCCTTGGAGATAGGGTAGTATCTTGACATAGCAAGAAATAAGAATCAATCTCCTTGTCTATTGTAGAAGCAAAATTTATTGATGCAGTATCATGTTGCACTTAGGTGCTCTGGATGAAACTGACCTTGAAGGATATCAAAGTTGAGTATGATGGGTCAATCCCTATTCTTTGTGATAACACAAGTGCCATAAATAATTCAAAAAACCCAGTGATGCATTCAAAGACAAAGCACATTTCAATCAAGTATCACTGTTTGAGGGAGAAAGTTACAGACAATGAGGTAAAGCTTGAGTATGTGCTTACAAAAGATCAAGTTGTTGATATATTCACTAAGGCTCTTTTAAAAGACACGTTTGAGTATCACCAAGAGAAATTAGGGGTTATCCCCCCTCCTTCCTTGAACAAGATGCATAAGAAGATGCATCAATCCAGTGTGCTTCAAAGCACATTTCTCCTTTCTTGGACTAATGTTGGAGGCTACCTCTCAGGGGGAGCAGGTAGTAGTTTAAGATGATTGTTGCATTCAGGGGGAGTAAAGAATGATTTCAGACTGATCAGAGCAGTGGTGTGCAAGTATGTATAGTAGAAGAGATGTGATGCCCTTTTCCATTGATGTCAAAGGGGGAGAGAGATCATGTGAAAAAGTCAAGGGCGTAAGAGTTTAGAGGTGTAAAAAGAAAGGGGGAGTTGTGATGCAAAATTGTGTCTTGATAGTGGAACACGTTTTTCACATCATATGTTGCCATCAATGACAATGGGGGAGATTGTTGCAAGTATGTACTAACTGGTGTTTGTTGGGAAATGTGCCTTAAATTACTGGCTTGATATTCTACTTTCTATGTTATGCATTTATTCCTTCATCGGCCTAGCTATTCATTTTTGGTGGGAGCTTCTTAGCTGTCCCCTCGATAGCTCAGTATAGAGCTTTGGCTGCATCGATGAGATGTGGCTATATTGGTGGGAGTCTCTAAGCACTCCCTTCGACAACTGATATGAAGCATATCGGAGTGACTTAGTGTTTTGGTGGGACTCTATTTTGGGTCTCTTCGATATTTCGATACTTGCTAGTTTGTGGGTGCCTTGGTGGGACCTAGCTGGTGCTAAGCGAAGAATGGGGATTAGATGATGTCGATGGAGTGATGACAAATGTATGACTCGGTGACATGGCGGTGACATGGAAGTTGTGACCACATGGAGTGGTATGTTCTTCATCGAAGTGACATCCTTATATCAGTGGAAGATGATATCTTGTCCCTTTGATGTGGAAAACAATGTGATTTTGACAAGACTCTATTTTGAGTCTCCTCGATAGTCCGACGAAGTGTTTGGCAAAGCTTAGACTCTTGTCGAGGTGACACAAGGACTTTGAAGGGAGACTATTTGGAGTCTCTTTGAAAGGGCAGTGACAGTTACACTTTGATTTGATGGTTTGATGTGTGTTGACAGTTAGACTATTTGAGAACCGTTTGCTACAAGAATTGAATTCACAGTTTCTGGTATGGCATGGAATGCAGAATGAAGAGTTCTCAAGGGGTAACCAAATGTGAAGAGGTTAACATTGCAACTATGAAAAAAAATCTTTGAATTATTTAGTGTAGAGTGTGAGAGGCTAAGCAGAGAAATGTTGTGTCACCCAAGTTGATGTTGTGAACTAAACATCTGGAAGCACAAGTCTGTGAACTTTGCATGTAAACCATATTTTACAGTAATACATAGTGGATTTGCTTGGTGTGTGGGTTTTTCTCCTGTAAAAGGATTTCCCATGTAAATCTGATGTTCATTCTGTGTATGTCTATTAATTTTCTATTCTGTCATTTTGTTTAATGTGCATCTTTAATGAACTATGATTGGAAATTGAAAGTTTTTTCTATACTTCTCTTCTGAAAATTGGCATTAGGAAGGTGTTTCCACACTTGCTTTCCTTATAAGTGGTATCAGAGCCTGGCCAGTTGTGTTATCCTTGTGGGTGAGTTAGGTTTTTTGTGCTAATTTTGTTGAGTGGGAGTTTTGCAGAGAAATCGATTTGAAATCTTATTGCAGATTTAAGATGGCAAGCACATCTAGAAGAATAGAGATTGAGAAATTCAACTGTGGCAATTTTGAGTTGTGGAAACTCAAAATGGAAGATTTGCTCATGGATCATGAGTTATGGACTATAGATTCCTCAACCAAATCTGTAACAAGCTCGCAAGATGATTGGGATGCAATGGACCAGAAGGCAAAGGGTCTGATCAGACTGTGCTTGGCTAATTTAGTTCTTCTAAATGTCCATGAAGAGAAGACTACGAAATCTTTGTGGAAGAAGCTTGGTCACATTTATCAGGGGAAATCTCTGGTAAATAAGTTATTCCTAAGGAAGAAGCTGTACTCTTTAAAGATGGAGGAAGAAGCGTCAGTTGTAGATCACTTGAATGCATTTAATATGATCATTGCTTAGTTGACATCTGTGGGTGTGAAGATTGATGATGAGGATCATTGCATGCTCTTGTTGTGTTCATTTCCTGACACATGGGATCACCTGGTAATGGCTATTGGGAGTACAACAACTACTTTCAAAATGGAAGATGTGGTTGCTTCACTGCTATCAGAGGAAATGTGAAGTCTTCTAAGATGGCCAAGGAGGCCCTTTCTGTTAGAGGCAGACCAAAGGAAAAAGGCAAGAAGAAAGACAAGAAGTCTAAGTCCAAGTCAGAGGGGAGATCAAAGTCTCCTGGAAAAAAGCCCAAGGTGAAATGCTGGAATTGTGGGCAGACTGGACATATCTGGAAGGATTACAAAGAGGATAAAAAGAAGAAAAAGAAGAACAATTCTTCTGATAATTATTCTTCTCAGAGTGAAGCAAATGCCTTCATTGTAGCCTTAGTGACTCAGGCATTGGATGATGTTTAGCTAATTAACTTAGGCGTGTCCTTTCACATGACATCTCATAGAGATTGGTTTTCCAAGTATGAAGAATATAAAGGTAGAAGGGTGTATCTGGGTGATGATTCTCACCTAGAAACTGTTGGCTGTGGAAGAGTCATAATTAAGTTTCCTGATGGAAGAATAAATGGAATAAATGATGTTATGCACATACTAGGTCTGGCTCGTAATCTACTTTATGTAAATAAGCTGAATGATGTTGGCGTGCAAGTTTCTTTCTCGAATGGTGGCTATAAAATGACTAGAGGTTTAATGGTGTTGGAAAAGGGTGCACAAATATGCACTCTATTCAAGCTGGACACACTTGTTGTTTGTTGTGATAGTGTCTCTGCAAAGTCAAGCAAAGCTGCTCATGTAGGGAAGGAAAACAATTTTCTTCTAGGTGTAAATTCCTTGGAGGTGAAACTCCCAGCAGAGAAAACCATGTTGTGGCATCATAGACTCGGTCACATTGGTGAAAAAGGATTAAAAGCCTTGAAAAACAAAAACTTGGTTGAATGGCTTGTTGATTGTAACCTTGAGTTTGAATTTTGTGAACATTGCAAATTTATGGAAAGCAACACCATGTTTCTTTTTACTCTAGCCCTCATCAATCTTCTGGCATACTAGATTATGTTCACTTTGATGTATTTGGTCCAGTGAATGTTCCTTCGTTATCGAAGTCTAAATATTATATTTCATTTATAGATGATTATTCAAGAAGGGGATTTGTGTATATTCTAAAATGTAAAATAGAAGTGTTCAGTCGATTTAAGGAATTCAAAACCTTGGTAGAAAATTAGACTCGAAGGAAAATAAAATGCCCGAGGACGGATAATGGTGGTGAATTTTGTTCTGTAAGTTTCAAAAGGTATTGCAAAGACCATGGGATTAAAAGGCATAAAACTACACCTTACACTCCACAACAGAATGGAGTTGTTGAAAGGTTGAACAGAACGCTAATGGAAAAGGAAAGAAGTATGTTGAGCAGTGTTGGTCTAGAACAAAAATTCTGGGCTGAGGTTGTGGCTACAACATGTTATTTAATTAATCGATCTCCCTCTTTGGCACTTGTTGACAAAACACCTTTGGAAGCATGGTTTGGTAAGAAGCCCTCTTTTAGACATATTCATGTCTTTGGGTATGAGGTATATGCATATGTGCCGACTGAGAAAAGATCTAAATTAGAAAACAAGGCTATAAAATGTATCATTATTGTCCATGGTATTGGTGTGAAAGGATACAAGCTTTGGAATCCTATTACTAAGAAGGTATTGTACAATAGAAGTGTAATCTTTTGTGAGTTGAAACCTTCTACAGTGGATCTACAGCCAGAGATGAAAGAAGATAAGAAGGATGTTGTTGAAATCCCTCTTACTCCAAAGAAGGAAGAACAACAAATTCCTAGTGTACCTGAAAGTGAGGAGAGCTCTAGTAGCTCTGAAAATTCTAAACAAGAAGAATGTCAACCTCAGCCATTGAGGAGGTCTACACATGAAAAGCGGCAAACTAAAAGGTTTGGATATTCTATTTTAGATTCTAGTTGTGCCTTTGCTTTGATTACTAACACTGATGAGCCCAGGACTATAAAAGATGCAATTAATATGTCTGATTCAGATTCTTGGTTGGAAGCCATGAATGAAGAAATGCCATCATTGAAAAAGAATGAAACCTAGGATTTGGTACCTTTACCTGAAGGTTGAAAACCTGTTGGCTATAAATGGGTATTTAAAAAGAAAATTGGTCTAGATGGCAGTGTTCAAAAGTATAAAGCAAGGTTGATCACGAAAGGGTATTCCTAGGTAGAGGGAATTGATTATGGAGAAATATTCTCTCCTGTAGCTAAGCTGACATCTATCAAATTTCTTTTGTCACTTGCAGCAGCGTATGACTTAGAGATTGAGCTGATGGATGTGACGACATCATTTCTTCATGGAGATTTGGAAGAAGAAATTTACATGTCCCAGCTTGAGCACTTCATTGAAAAAGGTAAGGAAAATCTAGTTTGCAAGTTAAAGAAATCTCTATATGGTTTAAAACGGTCACTTAGAATGTGGTACCAAAAGTTTTACACGTTTGTGTTGTCATTGGGATTTGTGAGATCAAAATTAGATCATTGTGTGTATTTTAAAACTAAAAATGATTGTTTACTTATTATTGCTCTATATGTGGATGATATGTTGTTCATTGGGAATCATAAGGGTATGATTTTTGAATTAAAATCTCAATTGTCAGCACATTTTGAAATGAAAGATTTAGGTGCAGCTAGGTATATTTTGGGGATGGAAATCAAATGAGATAAGGCAAATAGAAAACTTTGGCTTAGCCAGAGCAAATATATTAATTCTGTCTTAGAGAGATTTAATATGGCAGATTGCAAGCAGCTAGTTGTTCTAGTGTTGTAGGGAATGAAGCTATCTGTTGAAGATTGTCCAAAATCTCCTACCGATATGGAGGACATGACTAGGGTGCCTTATGCAAGTGTAGTTGGTAGTTTTATGTATGCAATGGTTTGTTTTATTAATGAGTGCTTAGTTGCTTTATGGCTAATCCAAGAAGGCTGCACTGGGATGCTGTAAAAAGAGTTTTTAGATATTTGAAGGGTATTGCTAAGTATGCCTTGTGCTATCATGGTAAATTTACTAGATCTAAAAGTTCAATAAGCATTCGTGGATATGTGGATTCTGATTGGTTAGGGGACATTGACAGTAGAAGATCTGCCTGTGGATATGTATTCCTATTGTTTGGTGGTGCAGTTAGTTAGATGAGCAAGCGGCAGGCTGTAGTCGTTTTGTCCACTACTAAGGCTGAGTACATGGTATCTACTCACACCTGTAAGGAAGCCATTTGGCTTAGACTTTTGTGTTCTGATATTGGTTTTGATGCAGGGCAGATTACTATCTGTTGTGATACTCAGAGTGCCATTTGTTTGGCAAAAAATCCAACTTTCCATGCTAGGATGAAACATATCGATGTTTAGTACCATTTTGTCCGTGATATGGTGAAGGTTGGAAAGGTTAATTAGGAAAAGGTGGATACTTTGGAAAATGTTGCTGATGCATTGATGAAGCCTGTGAGCACAAATAAGTACAGATGGTGTGCCAGTTTGATGGGCCTTGGGGCCTATGACATTCAGTAACTTTGAGCATTGGAAGAAGCCAGTAAGTTCTTCGTCAAGTGGGAGCATGTTGGAAAATGTGCCTCAAATTACTGGCTTGATATTCCACTTGCCATGTTATGCATTTATTCCTTCATCATCTTGTTGTGTAAATTTTGTACACCATATCAAAATTTGCAATGTTAGAGAGATTCATGGTGCAGCCTTTGAATTAAAGGCACTAAGTCTAGTCAGAGTCAAAAACATGTCCATGTAGAAGCATGACTTAGCCACTTTTGGGGATCAGTTTCTTTGGTATAAGTATGAGTTATAATGCCAGTTCGAAGAGTCTCCACTACCAATCTCTAAGTCATAGCCAATGCACAAATCTCATCTGATAGAGGCTTGACCCATAATATCAGTAGCAAACTTTGTAGGGGAAGTATAGCTTTAAGTTATGACATGGTCTATCAAGAAAGCTTAGTTTATAAGCTAGTGGTATGATGCACCCAACCATGCAAAAAAAGTACACCATTTATTTCAAAAGGAGCCTAACCATATGGGTACGATGCTGTCATAAAATCAAATAGAAACACAACCATTAGCTGATATGGCACATTCGTTTTAATAGGATGGAGTCGTCAAATAAAGCAATCAACTCAAGCAATGGCACCATTACTCAAGAAGGCATGATCTGTTGGTACAAGTGCACATTCTAGTAGGAGGATCAACTAGCAAAGGTGCCAGCTATATATATGGAGCGACCTCCATTGTTTGAGTTAAGGCACATCACCTCAAATCCCATCAGCCACACCACTAAAATAAAGACTCAGTCATACCCACATCATGGTGTGAAGCATTCAAGGAAGGCACTGCATAGAAACGCAACTATATGAAGCATAACAGAGGTGACCTCTTATATAGATGACTCAGTCATGAAAATACACTCAAAGTAATTCCAAGAGAAGTGCATTGATATATATTCCAATCGCCACCTTTTCTAAAATGAAACGCAAGTATTTTGAAGTGGCACCACCTCCGGATCAACAAGCAATCTATCAAAGGCAAGTGTAAACATCATCAAGGATAGAGGTGCACTATTTTAATCAAACAGGGCTTAGCCATAAATCTCAGTACACTCCACAGAATATGGTGCTGCATATATTAAAAGATGACACAAGGTGCCAAATATAAAGATGTTGAATCTCAACAGGATAATGGTGCGGTCATATAAGATTGCGCTGCTATTCAAAAATAGGTGCAACATTCTAATTCAAAACGCATACCATTCTTATATGGGGCAGCATTAAAAAGAGGGGTGTTGCCTCTAAAAGATCATAGCGTGATCTATGAGATATTAGGCACAACATGGAAATATCAATATGTAGCCAAATAAAAGTATGGATAATAGGGTAAGTGCACACAAAGCTATTTTAAATAGAAAGATGAAGGCGCTATCATTCAAAGTACAACATCAGCTATATAAAATGGCGTACAACTATAAAGAAGGGTGCTATGAGGCTCGACCTCTAAAAACAAATCAGAAAGATGAAGGTGAAGCCAACATATGAATGGTACCCAAATTTTGAAGTGATGCACATATAGAAATCATAGATCAGCGTATAAAATGGCACAATATATATCAACGCAGGACAAAGAGACTCAACAATCATCAGATACAAAGAGATCAACAACTCGAGTGTCAAAGGAGAAAGGACACAGAATGCACCATGTGTTAGGAAAAGAGGCAAAGAGAAGCATCTCATGAAATGAACCAGAAGCTGCCAAATGTCAGCATGGCGGGCATTTGCAAATGCAATGAGAAATTCCTCTCTCAAATGAGTGCCTGAGCGCCATGTGGAGCAAGCAAAGGGTAGATAAAAGCATTTGTTTTAATTTTTATAAAACTCTCATAAAATGTGAAGAATCATGTGAGATGGGTGGGGCTGAGTCTTCTATTTTTATATTAAGTCTTTTATGTGGTAGGCCCTCATCCAACAAAGCTAAAATATAAGAGCCTCATTTAAATAAAAGCCATGGGTAAAAAATAATAGTTTAATAAAGTAAAGAGCTTTATTAAGTTGAGACATATTAAAGTGGTGGGTCCCTTGAGGCAAATAAAGCTAATGCTTTATTAATTTAAAAGACTCTTTTGACTCTATGTGTCACGTAAAGTAGAGACGCAGCCCTAAAAACAAATAAGCATTGCTTATTTTCACGGTGAAGGAGCAGGATGTTTTCATGCCACAAGTCAAGCAAAGAGAGGTTACAACTATGGGGGGAAAACCTAAAAGGAGAAGTTAACTAGAGATGTAGTTATCTGAGTAGATTTTATGGATTTTTAGTTGCAGATTTTCTGGACAGTTGCAAAATGATTTTCAAAGGATTTTGGCTTATAAATACAGGAATCCGAGATAGAGAAAAGAGTTATACAGATAGAGAGTTCCATAGATATACACAGATGATCTGAAATTTGGAGCAGCAGATAGATATTTTCTTGGCCTCAGCAGTTACCTCAAATGAGGGTTGTGATATTTTATTTTCTACAAATATTTGCCTTTGTATCTTATTCTTCCTCAAATAATAAAGATTAGTAGTGCTTTGTGTAGATCTGAGTCTATTTCCTATTCTATTTTTCTTTCTTTCTATTCTCAGCCTCTATTAAATTTGTTTTATCGTACTGGGTAATTAATCATGCATTTATACTCTTTAATTTTACTAGTTAATCTGTTAGGGTTTGACATTGTGCAATGGGTAGGTTTTAAATCTAGCACATCACCTTAGGATTAGACTTTTCATTCTGCAATCTTTTTTTTTTCTTCTCTTTCCAAAACCCCCATAAAAAGGAAGAGCCAACTTTAAAATCTGGAGGTTACTTCAGGGATCAATCCCACATTCTTGAAGTTTCCCATGTTGGTGATTGAACTTGCGCAATTTTATACATCAACAGGTTTTGGTATGCCCGATGGGACTGGAATCAAAGACTTGGGTCTTTGTTTTCATTGAATCTTTGCCCTATATTTTGTGGTTTTGGTGGAAAATCACAAAAATATATGCTCATGAGAGCATGAATCTTCCACCTGGTGACTCTACTGGTGACTCTTTCTTAGGTCTTTATCTCTGCAGATCATGGCAGCCCCAGGTATCTATGTGCATCTGAACATTCCTGCAAGAAACTTACCTTTTGTGGCTTGGGATTCAAGCCCTCTTCTTCTGCAGCAGTAGGGTCAGGTTCCTGAGACAACATGGAAGGCATTACCTTACTTTCTAGGAGATGGCTTTGTTTGTCCTATAGATCACATTCAAGATGTGGCAAATTTGTGCACCATTCACAATTTCACAGCTGAGAATCATGCCCTTCTGTTGCTGGCATCTTCCTTTAAAGGCAAAGCAAAAGAATGGTATAGAGAATTGCAACCCGATTCAATTACTAGATGGGATCAGCTAGAAGGACTCATCTATAATCAGTTCAAAGAGAGGATAGATGTTAGCTCACTTACCCAAAATCTCATCACCATCAAGAGACATCCTGTAGAGAGCATGTGTGACTTCAATTCAAGATTTGATAAGGTATGGAAGAAATTTTTTGTTGATATCAGGCCATCTCTAGTTTTTGCATTCTTGTATTATTTAAAGGCTTTAGACCCTAAGATCTCTGTGATGATTCAATCCTTAGGAGGTGAAACCCTACCCCAATCATATAATCTTGCTATTAGGGCTGAAAACAACCTCATAGAGGTTGGTAAAC
This sequence comes from Cunninghamia lanceolata, assembly GCA_027924645.1. Taxonomy (NCBI): domain Eukaryota; kingdom Viridiplantae; phylum Streptophyta; class Pinopsida; order Cupressales; family Cupressaceae; genus Cunninghamia; species Cunninghamia lanceolata. Next base: position 5,802,028 of record BSBN01000892.1, read on the forward strand.
TATCCCCTATGCCTTTGAAACCATTGTTCCCTCACACAAATGTCCCATCTCAAGTCCTTTCCTATAGTCAAATGTATACCTATTCTAGTCCACCCACCCTCCCTGCTGATTTGCCAAATCATAAGGATATGCTGAAAGTGAAAGAACTCATAAAATCCTTCACCCATGAGCTAAATGATTTAAAATGTCAAAGAATGAATCATGTTGATCCATATTTCATGCCCCAAAATATTTATGAACAACAATACCAATGTGGTCAGTTTATTGAAGGAATTCTCCCTCAGGCACAAAAGAGACCCAATAATCTTTAGAATTATGCATTACAAACTTCTGTAGCTACAAACCAGTCCATAGAAGCCATAGATCAGGTTCTTTGTCACTTTGACATTAAAGAAAATTTGAGTCTCAAAGATCAAAATGCAAGCAAGAAGGTGGCTCCTGGCTATTCAAGATGTCCTTCTAGTTATTAGCATCATGCACCTATGGCAACATGTAATTCAGAGACTCAGTTAAGTAATGAAGAAGACTCAGAAGTTGCTTATGAATTGACTCTTCTAGAAGCTGAAAAGTACTTGAAGAAGGGCTTTAAAGCTGAAAAGTACTAGGTCAAGAGTGATGCCGCATCTATACCTCATCTTGAGGAAGAAGTTGCAAGGGATATTTCTGCATAATCTACAAATATAGAGTGTCTTTATTTCTACAATAAGCTTTCACATCTTGAAATAGATAGCACAGAGATGCTTGAGCAATTGGAGCAGGAAAATGAGGACTTATTCTCAAATTTTCAACAAGGGTATCAGATTTTGGATGGAGAGGATCCTACCATTGAGCAAGTGAATGGTTATTTTACAAAGCTTCTTGTAAGGGATCATGAAGCTAATGTTGAAGGAGAAGCATGTGAAAGAGCTAATTTATTTTTTTATTTTTGAAAATGGATATTCTCTTCTTGATGAAGACCCACAGATGCAAGGAAAGATTCATGACAACAAGGTCTCAAGAAACATTTTTAATGATAAAGAGTTGCATAATAAGTTGGATCATATGCCATTCTTTTCGCAAAGAGATGTCCCAATCAGATTCAAGACTATTCTTGGCAGCTCCGTCACCTACAAGCCTAATTTCAATGCTATCTTGAGTCACAAACCTATTGAAGAGTCTACGAAAGAGGTCACTGATGGAGTTATGTCAACATAATCCTTCATATGTAAGCAAAGGTATGAATTCCATCACTTGATTTTCCCTCCCCACCATCCACTCAAGCAAGAACGACATATAGATCAACTTGATTGGTGTTTTCATGCCAAGGATGAGTCTCCGGAATGTAGGAAAGTGAAAAGGTACAAGTTCCTGATATTTTACTTCATGCATTTCATTTGGTCAATTCTTAGTTTGATGTAGATTCATTAGAGCAACATTATCAGACATGACAGTTATTTTGTTGTCCCTGTAAATAGGCATATCCCCATCAGTTTAATTAGAATGTAAATTAGTTTTAGTGTTTAGAATAAGCTACAACAATAACATTAGATTTCAGTTTCATTTGTTTGCTTTCAATAAGTCTCAGTTGTAAAAGAGGATGAGAGTCAGTTCTGTGATTCATCCATGTCTCAGATTCAGTATCCATCAGTTACAGTATGTATTTGATTCACTAGTGTTTCAATTTCAGAATCATGCATTTTTCTGGGCAAATTGCATCAGTTGGGTTGTACAAGTTTTGGGAGCCAATCTATTTTTAGTTGGATGAATGTTTCAGTTTCAGTATAATGGACTCTATTGCCCAATAGATAAGGCCTATTTTATGGGTTCACAGTGAGCAGGCTCACTTTCCCAGCTACTTGCCAAGAACTGTTGTGCAAATTTTGCACACCATATAAAAATTTTCAATGTTAGAGAGATTCATGGTGTAGCCTATGAATTAAAGGCACTAAGTCTAGTCAGAGTCAAAAGCATGTCCATGTAGAGGCATGACTCAACCAATTTCGGGGATATAGTTTCTTTGGTATAAGTATGAGTTATAATGCAAGTTTGAAGAGTATCCACTGCCAATCTCTAAGTCATAGCTAATGCACACAACTCATCTGATAGAGGCTCGACCCATAAAATCAGTAGAGGTCTTTGTAGGGGAAGTATAGCTTTAAGTTATGACATGGTCTATCAAGAAAGATCAGTTTATAAGCCATTGGTATGATGCACCCAGCCACACAAAAGAAGCACACCATTTATTTCAAAAGGAGCCTGATCATATGGGTATGATGTTATCATAAAATCAAATAGAAACACAACCATTAGCTGATATGGAACATCAATTTTAATAGGATGGAGTCATTAAATAAAGCAATCAGCTTAGGCAATGGCACCATTACTCAAGAAGGCATGATCTGTTAATACAGATGCAGGTTCTAGTAGGAGGATCCACTACTAAAGGCACCAGTTATATATATGGAGCGACCTCCATTGTTTGAGTTAAGACGCAACACATCAAATCCCAGCAGCCACACCAATAAGAATAAAGACTCGGTCATACCCGCATCATGGCGTGAATCATTCAAGGAAGGCCCTGCATAGAAACACAGCTATATGAAGCACAACAGAAGCAACCTCTTATATAGATGACTCAGTCATGAAAAGACACTCAAAGCAATTCCAAGTTAGGTGCATTGATATATATTTCAGTCGCCACCTTTTCTAAAATGAAACACAAGTATTTTGAAGTGGCGCCACCTTCAGATCAACAAGCAATCTATCAAAGGCAAGTGTAAACATCATCAAGGACAGAAGCACACTATTTTAATCAAACAGGGCTCAACCATAAATCTCAGTGCACTCCATAGAATATGGTGCTTCATATATTAAAAGATGGCACAAGGTGTCAAATATAAAGATGTTGAATCTCAATAGGATAATGGTCCGGTCACATAAGATTACGTTGCTATTCAAAAATAGGTGCAACATTCTAATTCAAAATGCATAACATTATTATATGGTGCAGCATTAAAAAGAGGGACATTGCCTTTAAAAGATCATAGCGCGATCTATGAGATATCAGGCACAACATGGAAATATCAGTATGCAGCCAAATAAAAGTATGGACAGTAGGATAAGTGCACACCAAAGCTATTTCAAATAGAAAGATGAAGGCAATATCATTCAGAGTACAACATCAGCTATATAAAATGGTGTGCAACTATAAAGAAGGGTGCTATGAGACTCAACCTCTAAAAATAAATAAAAAAGATGAAGGCGCAGCCAACATATGAATGGTGCCCAAATTTTGAAGTGATGCACATATAGGAATCATAGATCAACATATAAAATGACACAATGTATATCAATGCAAGCCAAAGAGACTCAACAACCATTAGATACAAAGAGATCAATGGTTCGAGTGTCAAAGGAGAAAGGATATAGAATGCACCACATGTCAGGAAAAGAGGCAAAGAGAAGCATCTCATGAAATGAATTGGAAGCTGCCAGATGTCAGCACGACAAGCATTTGCAAATACATCAAGAAATTCCTCTCTCAAATGAGCGCCTGAGCACCACGTGGAGCAAGCGGAGGGCAAATAAAAGCATTTGTTTTAATTTTTATAAAACTCTCATAAAATGTGAAGAATCACATGAGCTGGGTGGGGTTGAGTCTTCTATTGTTATATTGAGTCTTTTATGTGGTGGGCCCTCCTCCAACAAAGCTAAAATATAAGAGCCTCATTTAAATAAAAGCCATGAGTAAAAGATAATAGTTAAATAAAGTAAAGAGCTTTATTAAGTTGAGACATATTAAAGTGGTGGGTCCCTCGAGGCAAATAAAGCTAACGCTTTATTAATTTAAAAGACTCTTTTGACTCTATGCCTCACGTAAAGTAGAGATGAAGCCCTAAAAAAAAATGAGCATTGCTTATTTTCACAGTGAAGGAGCAGGTGTTTTTCACACCATAAGTCAAGCAAAGAGAAGTTATAGCTATGGGGGCAAAACTGAAAGGACAAGTTAACTAGAGATGCAGTTATCTAAGAAGATTTTATGGATTTTTAGTTGTAGATTTTCTGGGTAGTTGCAAAAAGATTTTCAAAGGGTTTTGTCTTATAAATACAGGAATCTAGGATAGAGAAAAGAGTTCTACAGATAGAGAGTCTCATAGATATACACATATGATCAAAAATTTGGAGCAGCAAATAGAGATATTTTCTTGGCCTCAATAGTTACCTCAAATGAGGGTTGTAATATTTTATTTTGTGCAAATCTTTGCCTCTGTATCTTATTCTTCATCAAATAATAAAGATTAGTAGTGCTTTGTGCAGATCTGAGTCTATTTCATATTCTATTTTTCTTGCTTTCTGTTCTCAGCCTCTGTTAAATCTATTTTATCATACTGGGTAATTAATGATGCATTTATGCTCTTTAATTTTTCTAGTTAATCCGTTAGGGTTTGACATTGTGCAATGGGTAGGTTTTAAATTTGCTACTTTGCCATAGGATTAGGCTTTTCATTCTACAATCTTGTTTTTTCTTCTCTTTCCAAAACCCCCATAAAAAGGAAGAGCCAACTTCCTTAAAATCTGGAGGTTACTTTAGGGATCAATCCCACATTCTTGAAGTTTCCCATGTTGGTGATTGAACTCGTGCAATTTTATATATCAACATGACCTAACTATTCATTTTTGGTGGGAGCTTCATATCTATCCCCTCGACAACTCGGTATAGAGCTTTGGCCGCATTGGCAAGATGTGGCGATATCGGTGGGAGTCTATAAGTAGTCCCTTCGACAACCAATATGAAGCATAGCAGAGTGACTTATTGTTTTTGTGGGACTCTGTTTTGGGTCTCTTCGATATTTTGATACTTGCCAGTTTGTAGGTGCCTTGGTGGGACCTGGCCAGTGCTAAGTGGAGAGCGGGGATAGGATGATGTCGATGGAGTGATGTCAAATGTATGACTTAGTGACATGGCAGTGGGGACCACATGGAGCAGTATGTTCTTCATCGGAGTGACATCCTTATATCAGTGGAAGACGATATCCTATCCCTTCGATGTGGTGAATAATGTGATTTCGGTGAGACTTTGTTTCGAGTCTCCTTGATAGTCCGACGAAGTGTTTGGTGAAGCTTAGACTCTTGTCGAGGTGACACAAGGACTTTGAAGGGAGACTATTTGGAGTCTCTCCAAAAGGGCAGTGATGGTTATGCTTTGATTCAACGGTTTGACATGTGTTGACAATTAGACTGTTTGAGAACCATTTGCTACAGGAATTGAATTGACAGTTTCTGGTATGGCATGGAATGTAGAACGAAGAGTTCTCAAGGGGTAACTGAATGTGAAGAGGTTAACATTGCAACTATGAAAAACAATCTTTGAATTGTTCAATGTAGAGTGTGAGAGGTTGATCAGAGAAATGTTGTGTCACCAAAGTTAATGTTGTGAACTAAACATCTGGAAGCACAAGTCTGTGAACTTTGTATGGAAACCATATTTTATTGTAATACATAGTGGCTTTGCTTGGTGTGTTGGTTTTTATCTGATAAAGGGGTTTCCCATGTAAATCTAGTGTTCATTTTGTGTATGTCTCTTAATTATCTATTCTGTCATTTTGTTTAATGTGCATCTTTAATGAACTGTGATTAGAAATTGAAAGTTTTTTCTGCACTTCTCTTCTAAAAAATTTGCATTAGTAAGGCATTTCCACACTTTCTGTCCTTACAATGTTGTCATTGATGTCAACATGTTTGTGTTATCATTGGTACCAATTGTATCTTTTGATAATGATGTTTGTTGATTGATTGAAGAACACTATCTGAGTATTTTGCTCCACATTTTCTCTGTATTGAATACCCAAGTATGAGCTTTGGATGTGATTTAGAGAAGTGTTTGAAGATGCTAAATCCAAAATTTGGTGGTCTGGATCACTGTGCAAAAAAAGTTCTATTCACTAGTTTGAAGACTATGCCTGATAGGGCCTAAATTTGATGGTCGACCTTGCCTGTCAAGCAATTTTTTATGATGGTTATCCATTTAAAGGTGCCCTTAAAATACTATGACATACTTTAGTATAAGTAAAATTATATATAAACTTATGTATATCATCATAACCTTATATAAATTTTGACAATCTATCCAAAATTTCTCCTTTCATGTGATACAATCTTTTTTTAAAATTTAATTGTATTTTATGGGGAAAATGCCTAAATATGGCTATACGACCATCAAATTTAGGCCCTAGTGCCTGGTAATGTTTGCAGAGTGATAGAGAGATAGTATTTTGCTCCGCATTTCTCTGCAGATTGGAATTTAGTCTTGTGGTTCTAGACTTAAGCTTATAAGATCCTTAGCTATATTCATTCCAAAGGATTTGCCATTTGGTGCTCTGGAAAACAAGTAATTGACTAGCAGAGTTTGATAGTGTCTGTTAAGAAATGTTATGTGTTCTCAAGTGATATTTGTTGTTTTCAAGTGAGATCTGTTGCGATTGGATTTGTTAGCTCCTAAATGATTCTATGTTGTTCATAAATGTCTCTAGAATATATTGAAGGCATGTGCTTGATCCATAACCTACAATGAAAATCTTGGAAGCATGTATCTAAGTGTTCTTGATGTTGTGCACTTGTTCTGGCTGACCTAGTTAGTCACATAGTTGTGGAGGTGATTCGTAGATTGTAGAAGTGCTTCCAAGCATGTGAAGATGTATTTGGGTCTGAGCTAAGCCGTGAAGTATTCCTCCTTCATTCATTTACTCTGCAAGTTCATTTAGGTCTAGTCCTAATTTGGTTTTTGTATGTATGCCGACCTTGGAGATAGTTCCAATGGTTGTAGAATGTAATTTTGCCCTTGATGTACATTCCAAGGTTGATGATAGGTATAAATATATATAATGAATTCATGAATGAGTGTCCAAGTGGTGAAGATGCGAAGATAAGTTGTGAGTTGTAAAAGTAGAACAGAGAAGAGGAGATATATTGTACTTCAATGGAACTGAACTCAGGCATGATGTAGATGCTACTATATCAGTTCACCCTCGATGGTGAGTCAACCCTGGTAGTGAGCCAGCCCTAGTAGTGAGCCAACCCTCTGTAGTGAGCCACCCTTTGGTAGTGAGCCCTGGATAGTGAGCCCTTTTGGCGGTGAGCCTCTTTTTGATATTTGGTATTGTTACTATATTATATTGTGAGCTAACACTCACCATAGTTTTTCCTTGTTTAGGGTTTTGGACATAAAAATTTGGTGTTTATGTGTGTATGGTGTTGATGTGTTCAAGTTTTGATTTTACTATCCATGTTTAATGTTCATAACAAAATAAGGAGATAAAAAAAGTGAATGTGAAAGTGACATTGTGTAGAGAAGTTAAATTTTTTGATACAACTGATTCACCCCCCCTCTTAGTTGTCTTGTGCCTTTCAACAAGGAGAAGATTGTTATAGAGAGAACTCTATCTCAAAGTAATAGGAGGATCCACCACAACAAATTTCTACACCATCCACAACTTTCAACTCACTGCCTCTAGTAACTTCAAGTACACTGAAATATAGACACCTTCTGCTCACTACTTTCGGTAGCCTTCATCGTTAAAGCTCGTACTCAGATCACAACACTTGATTACATTTCACACACACTACACACCATGCATTTTCTCCAAAACATTTACCCTGCATTTATACCATCTGTTAAGAGAAAATTGGATCTAAATGAATAATCAATATAATATATCAATAATACCCAAAACTCAATGAAATAATGAACAAAGAAGGTCAATCAAACAAAGAACAATACAAAGCAAACCTCCTTTAATTCTTAGCTTCCATTGATCGCCTATCACAAATGATCTTGTCTATGAATATGGCCCTCATAAGGTGCACTTCCTTGCTAAGATTCCAAGATGTTCAAATGGGTACGGCTATGATAGTTTTGCCATGAAGATGAGCTTCACAAAAATGATAGTAGTGTGTAGTAACAAGTTTGATTGCAAGCAATGAAGGAATTGGTGCCAAAGGCGCGCTGTAATTCCTACAGAGTAAGTTTACTTAAAGCTTAGATGAATGAAATGGAAGAACAAGGGTTCAATTTATAGACTTGAGAGAGAGAAGAGCAATGATATAGAAAGAATGAGAAGATCAATGATTGAGAAAACTTGAGGAACGTGCGCGAATAGGAAGAAGACAAGTGTCACACAAAAGCTGTTTTATTTAAGTTAACTACTTTCTTTTCTAAAGATAAGACATGCTTTTCATAAATTAGAAAGCTTTTTTCTAATTTAAGAGATATTGATAAAAACAAGGTTGATTGAGTTAGTTAACTCAACTTGAGATTTGCTTTTGCATGATTTGAGAGAAATTAAATAATAAATTATTCAATTTTGTGTGCATGGAGAAGAAGACTTATTTTTAGAAGATTTGGAAGATATTTGAAGAATTAGAAGATAAGAAAGCAAATTAAATAAATAAATTTATTTAATTGTTGTGCATGATTTGGAAGAATAAATAAAATATTTTATTGTATTTTATTTTTGGAGATTGAGAAAATTTAAATAAATTTGATTTGATTTATTTAAATTTGGAAGAATGATTTGACTTAATTAAATAATTAAGAATCATTTAATTGTTTGGAAGAATTTAATTAATTAAAGGATTTTATTTAATTTTGACTTTAGAAGAGGTAATTAAATATTTCGATATTTAATTAACTTAGAGGAATGTGAATCGAATAAATAAATTTGTTTATTTATTTATTGATAGAGGAATTAGAATGAATAAATATTAAGAATATTTACTTAGACCGAATCGTGTCATTTTTAGGCGTATACACCATCCACAACTTGAAAAACATCTTCAAGTCAACTACAATGAAACATATGCACCTCAATCATGCAAACACCAAATAGGTTAGCACAAAACACCTCCGCAGTGGAAAGAAGTGAAGGTGAACCACACCAAGGGTTAACCATGACCTAAATCTACACCAACATGCTACACCATGCTTCCACAAGAAATGAAGCACATCCACAATTGGCACTAACACACCAGGTTGGCCAAACCTGCATTAACTCCCTTAAGTAATTAAGTTCATTCTTAACCAAGTTTGGAAACAAATCACAGACCACAAAACAACATCACACAATATTTTGAAATATTCCAACACTAACATAATATTCAACAAAACTGCTGCAACCACATACAACTGAAGAACACAACCATTATGTGTAACCAGTCAAATTGCCACAGACAACAACTCATAAATCCAACCTTGCGAAGTGTCTAAACATGAACCACTACAAGGGAAGATAGATATAGACAATGTCAGTATGTTCCCAAATCTGCAAGACAAGAAACCTGAACATGGAGAAATGTGTAGGAATTCCATTTTTCTGATACAACCTACTTCCTAATCCACACACTAATGAACACAACTTCTTCTGCCACATGATCTAGAACCTGAAACTCTGGATATAGTACCTCTAAATACCTATGATCAACATATCCAAGCTGCATAAGCATAACTTTAAGGCTAAAGAAATGCGAAGCACAATACAGAACACCTGTCTATCACATTGTACATTCTTTATTCAAATTTTCTCAAAAGCACTTGGAAGCTAAGCACCAAAAACACCTTCTTAATACAATCACAACATCTGCAATACCTTCTCAACATCTCAACCATACTAGAGGTTGGCATCCACAAATACTTTCTCATCACAGCTACACTAGAGGTTGACATCAATGACAACACTAATGACAACATAGTGCAACACTTACCAACAATCTCCCCCTTTGTCATTAATGGAAACACCTGATGAAAAACCATCAACAACAAAAGAAAATCACCACTCCCCTTACCTGAGCATCCTTTTCTCTTACACTTTCTCTCTCTCCTTGCTCCATGGTATAACCAACATCTCTCTCCCAACTTATATCTCCCCCACTTTGACATCAATGGAAAAGGACAATATATGCAACAAAATCTTCTCTCTCCACACAAATGACAACACTTGCTCCCCCTGACTACACCAACCAAAAACCACCACTACTTGCTCCCCTTGAGAGGTAGCCTTCATCAATCCAGAACAAAGAATGAATCTTGAGTTGCTTCACTAGGTTGATGCACAATCTTATGAATCTAGTTGAAAGGAGGGGTAATAACCCCTAACTTCTATCAAAGATACTCAAATGTATCTTTTGGAAGAGCATTTGTGAAAATATCTACAACTTTGTCTTTTGTAGGCATTTACTCTAGCTTCACTTCATTCTTTGCAACCTTTTCTCTTAGAAAGTGATACCAGATTGAGATATGCTTTGTCCTTGAATGCATTACCGGATCCTTTGAAATGTTGATAGCACTTGTATTATCACACAAAATAGAAATAGGTTCATCATATGATACTCTGATATCCTTCAATGTCTGCTTCATCCACAACACCTGTGTGTAGCAAGACGCTGCAACAATATATTCTACCTCTACAGTAGATAATGACACTAAATCCTACTTTTTGATTAGCCAAGAAATTAATCTATTTCCAATAAAGAAAGCACCTCCACTTGTACTTCTTCTGTCATCCACATAACCTACCCAGTCTGCATCAGTATAAGCACTCAAAGATAAATTAGTATCCTTTGGATACCATAGGCCATAGTCTGGAGTGCCCTACAAATATTTGAATATCCACTTGACTGCTGCCACATGTGATTCTCTACCTGATCTTTTTGAAATCTAGCCACAAGACAAACTACATGCATGATATCTAGTCTACTAGCAATTAGGTATAGCAGTCCACCAATCATTGATCTATACAATTTGCTCTAATCTATCTTAGAAGATTCATCATTCTTGCTTAACTTACAACCAGTATTCATAGGAGTTCTACCAGTTTAGAGTCTTCCATTCCAAACTTCTTCAACATTTCCTTGACATATTTTGATTGTGAAATGAATATACCTTTTTCTATCTAATTCATTTGTAGCCCAAGGAAGAAATTCATCTCCCCAAACATTGACATCTCAAACTCATTTTGCATCACTTCTGTAAATTTCTTAACCTCATTTCCTCCAAAGATTATGTCGTCAACATACACAACCACAATCAAAATTTGATCTTTCTCAACTTTGAATTAAAGATTTCTATTTGTGAACTACCTTAATTGAATCCCTATTGCAACAAGTATCTATCTAATCTTGCATACCAAGCTCTTGGAGTTTGTTTGAGTCCATACAATGCCTTCTTCAATATTCATCTGATAACTAAAAGCCTTCCAGTTGTTCAATGTATACCTCTTCTTCCAACTCTCCATTCAAGAATATAGACCTCACATCCATCTGTTAAACTTTGTAGTCCTTATGTGCTACAAAGGCCAAAAACATTCTGACAGCTTCCATTCTTGCCACCGGAGCAAATGTTTCCTCATAATCTATTCCTTCAACTTGTGAGTAGCCCTTACACACAAGCCTAGCCCTATTTCTAACAACTTCTCCATTCTCATTCAATTTGTTCTAGAACACTCATTTAGTTCCTATCACATTCTTGTTTGCTGGTCTTGAGACTAGTTCCCAAGTTTGATTCTTCTCAATCTGCATCAACTCTTCTTCCATAGCTTTGATCCAACATTCATCTTTGCATTTTTCAATCACTATCTTAGGTTCTACTTTAGAAAGTAAGCACAAATTTACCCATTCTTCTGTCATAGCAACTTTTCTTCTTGTCAATACACCTTTGTTCTTATCTTCAATGATTTGATCCTAAGAATGATTCTTCTACACATACTTAGGAGTCCTAGGATTCCTTTCTGGAGCTTCTTCTTCTTCAACTTGCATCTCCTTTTCCTTTTTGGTGCAGTCATGGTTAGAAGGGTCCACAAGGTGAATAGTCTAGACCATGCAACAAGAGTAAACACAATGGGAACAGCTCAAAGATAGGATGCAAATGCAAATTTAGTCATTTAGTATATTATAGATTCAAAATATGAACATGTCGGCAACATGCAGGTTACAGATTAGGGCTCACAGACTTGATTCTCCAGTTACAAGATATCCACAAGATATAGCTTTGAAGAGCTTTTACAAAATAATTCAAACTATCCAACTATGAACTATCACTAACTACTTTCCTATGCATCTATTACATAATTATATATCACCTCCAGAACACAAGTTTCCTCTGCATCAACCAAATAGATCACAAACTCCAATTAAAGAGATGTAACATGTGTACACAGATAGGTTAGACTTCAACATATGGCAATCCTCCGCAAGTGAATGAAATAATGTACGGATCTCAAGGAAGGTTGACCATGATCCAAAGTTCCTTGAATGATGTGTCATTTAGCTTCACAAGTCATGAAATGCTCCACAGGTCTTCTCCTTTAATTGATTGTCTGAGATTGTCAGGATGCTATGCTCTAAGAAAACAATCAATCTTCTGATAGTGATATATTTCTAGAAACTAATCCAAATGATCTAAATTTTGGATATGATGTGCATGAAGATGTGTAGATCTTGAGTCTAGCTCTGCAAGGTCTAAAATAAAATTATGGCAGAATGCAGACCAAAATATAGAAACTGCTACTAATTGAATTGACTGTACTGAATTGGGAAAATGAAAGAAACAAAATAAAATGCAATTATTTTTGGTTGATGCAAAATTTCTCTTGAACCAGGGATGCTCCTACATCAGACACCTGGGGTTGTTGAAAAAGTGAGTCCCTCACTTTGCTGAGGCTAGAGGAAAACCAAGACGGTCCACCTTAGCTTAAGAAATCCAAGATGAATCTTCTTCCAGTTTGCCTGTCCACTTTACCAAATATTGCTTGTATTGCTTTCCTCTGGTGTGGCATCTAATTATGTTGTCCAAGATGTCTTCAATCTACTCCGGTGCTTGTTGTGGTAATCGCTTCTTCAAGTCTTCTTCAATGTTGTCACTAAACTCTACTTCATGATACTGATATAGGTCTGCAATGTTGAAAATAAGTGAGATACCTAATGTCTCCCGTAGCTCCACTTTCATATGCATTTCCTGAATCAAACTTTTCTGAGTATCCTACATGGTCCAAACTTCTTCATCTTCAACTTGTTATATGTCCCTACTATAAATCTTTATTTTCTCATGTACACCATCACTTCATCTCCAACTAAAAATTCTTTGTGTCTTCTCTTCTCTTCTACTTGTTCCTTATACTTACTATTCATCTCCTCTAAATTTATCTTAACTTGGTTAAACACTATCTCCATGTGTCCTACAAATTCCTTTGCTTCTACACTCCTCTTATCCTCCATGCTAATATCTCTCAAATATGCTACTCCTCTAGGGTTAGTTCCTGTCACAATCTCAAATGGTGTTTTCCCTGTGCTCCTATTCATAAAATTATTATATGCAAACTATGTTTTTGATAGAATCAAATCACAATTTCCTGCCTTCTTTCCAACCAAACATCTCAACAAGTTTCCCAAACTCCTAGTTACTACCTCTGTCTATCCATCAGTCTATGGATGAAATGCTAAACTAAACTTCAATTCTATCTTCATCTTCTTCCAAAGTGTCTTCCAAAAATATCCAAGAAATCTTGTATCTCTGTTTGAAATTATGCTCTTAGTTAATACATGCAATCTCATGATCTCCTTGAAAAATAGGCCAGCCACATGAACTGCATCAGTTGTCTTCTTGCCAGGTATGAAATGTGCCATTTTTGAAAATCTGTCCACTACCACAAATATATAATCATGTACTCTCTATTTCTTTAGTAATCCCATTATGAAATCCATGCTTATGTCTTCCAAAGGTCTTTCTGGCACTGTCAAAGATTTGTACAATCCAATATTCTGACTACTTCCTTTTTCTAACTTGACATACTCTACAACTCTGCACAAACTTCCGTACATCCTTATATATCTAAGGCCAAAAGTAATTTTCACTTACGAAGGTCACTTTCTTATCAATTCCAAAATGTTCTGCCAATCCACCACTGTGTTTCTCTTTTATTAAATTATCTCTCATTGAACTCCTAGGTATGCATAATTATTTTCCTTTGAATAACATATCCTCTTGAATGAAATAGTCCAACCACTTACTTCTATCTATCACAATAGGTTCCTTACATGCTTTCCAAGGTTCTACAAAATCAAGGTCTTCTTCATACATGTTCTTCAATTCTTCAAATCCTAACACTTCAACTCTCATCTCTGTCAGCAAATTCCTTCTCCTACTCAGTACATCTGCAACTTTGTTTGATTTTCCACTTCTATGGTTCAATACAAAAGTATAACTTTGCATGAACTCTACCCATCTCATATGTCTCTGATTCAAATTTCCTTGACTATTCGGGTACTATAAAGCTTGATGATTTGTGTACAACACAATCTCCTTAGGGAACAAATAATGTCTCCACTTCTTCAAGGCTTGAATTATGGCATAGAACTCCTAATCATAAACTGAATATCTTCTCTTTGCATAATTAAACTTCTCACTGAAATATGCTACATGTCTACCTTCTTGACTTAACACTACTATTGCATTTCCACTTGCATTACATCTACTTGATATACTTTATTAAAATTGGGTAATGCCAACATATGTTGCTCTATCACTTTCTACTTCAACAACTCAAAACTTTTATCTACTCCTGATGTCCACTTAAAGTCGTTTCTGTCATCTCTCATTATCTCTGTCATAGGGCTACATACTGAACTAAAATTTTTGATGAACTTTCGATAGAAACTAGCTAGTCCATGAAATGATTTGACTTCTTGGCTATTCAATAATTGCTCTAAATTTCTTAGGGTCCACCTTCAATCCTTCCGTAGAAATCACAAATCCTAAGTATACTGATTTTCCTTCATGAAACTACACTTCTTGATGTTTATCATCAATTTCTCTTCTCTCAACCTCTATAATACTTGTCTCAGGTGCGACAAATGTTTTTCTTTTGTCTTACTAAAAATTAGTTCATCCAAATATACAATAACAAACTTACCCAATAATTTCTTCAAAACTTCATTCATCAATCTCATGAAAGTAATCGATGCATTTGTCAATCTAAAAGGCATCACTAACCACTCATACAATCCTTCATTTGTCTTAAAAGCAGTCTCCCTTTTATCTCCTTCTCTGATTCTAATCTGATGGTATCCACTCTTCAAGTCTACCTTTGTAAAATATTTTGCTCCACTCAAACAATCCATAATATCATCCATCCTAGGCAAAGGAATTCTATACTTAACTGTGATCTTATTGATTTCTCTAGAGTCTGTACACATTCTCCATTCTCCATCCTTCTTCAATGCTAAGACTATAGGTACTACACAAGGGTTCAAACTTTCTCTTATCAAACCTTTCCTCAACAACTCATGTATTTGTCTATTCAGTTTTTCATTCTCCG
Source organism: Cunninghamia lanceolata (assembly GCA_027924645.1). Taxonomy (NCBI): domain Eukaryota; kingdom Viridiplantae; phylum Streptophyta; class Pinopsida; order Cupressales; family Cupressaceae; genus Cunninghamia; species Cunninghamia lanceolata. Next base: position 5,817,369 of record BSBN01000892.1, read on the forward strand.
TCAGTGTCATTCTGTGTGCTGCTTTGTTAGGCAAACTATCTCTAGGTATAAGATCCATGTGATGAATGATACTCCTGATTGGTGGTAATCCTTTAAGTACATTATCTGGTACGATGTCTTCATATTCTATCAACAACTTAGTTATTTCCTTAGGTGTGATTCTTTAGTTTCTATTTTAAGGTTTTCAGGCTTCTTAGGAATCAAAGCATAACACATATTCTCTTGTCTCAAACCATCTAGAAATTTTCTTCCATCTACCAAATAGATTCTAGCATTCCCACCCACTTCACTCTTAGGATCATCTTCCAAAGGAATCAAAGTAATTCTCTTTCCATTTGATGTCATAGTATATGTATTCTTTCTCCCATCATGTATAGCTTTTTAATCATACTGCTATGGTCTACCTAGCAATATATGACATACATCCATAGGCATAATATCACACAATACTTCATCATAATAAGATCCAATATGAAATTTCAACAAACATTGTTCACTCACCAGTACCTTATGATCATCTTGAATCCATGCTATCTGATATGGCTTAGGGTATTTCAATCTTTCCAACTTTAGCTTAGTCACCATCTCCTCTGAAACCAAATTATCTGAACTACAACTATCAATTACAACTTTACAACATTTACCTCCTAATTTGCATCTGGTTATGAACAAACTTTTCCTCTGTAGTGGTTCCTCATTTGTCTCTGCTTGAAATAGTGCTCTCCTCATGAAAAGTGATTCTCCTTTCTCATGTTTACCAACTAAACTACGTGATCCAATAGGTTCTTCTTCTACATAGGCTGCTCTTCCACTGTTCTCTGTCTTCTTGTTTATACTTCCTTGATTACATTCAAATGCTCTATGTCTTTCACCTCCACACTTAAAATAGGTTTCTCTGAATGGTCTCTTGTCAAATCCTCTTCCATCTCTTCTATATCCTTCACTCCAGTATGAACTAGGTTTCCTCTATGGTAGAAAGTTTTGTCATCTCTCCGGTATGCATTGTTTTCCCTGTCTTCCCTCTTGAATGTGCTATCTTGTATGTTCTATTCCACAAATAATCTTTCTCCTTCAGAAAATGTTCTACCTCTCTGAAATTTACCTCCTCTAACTCTCTATCTCTTCTCATGCTTTTTGTTCAACTTTTCCTTAACTTTCAGGGCAAATTGATATGCTTCTTCCAATGTTGTCATCCTCACCAGACTCAATTCTTCTTGAATGTTCAATGTCAGTCCATTGATGTATCTAGCTACTTTCTCCTTGCTTGCTTCATTGTGTCCTATCCTTATAATCATCTTATGAAATTCTTCAGTATACTCCTTCATAGATTTCTCCTTTTGTCTCAAGTTCTGCAATCTTTTCAACAGTTCCAACTCATAGTCAGCAGATATAAACTGATTCTTCAAAATTTTCACCATTCTATCTCACTTTGTAATCTTTTCTCTTCCCCTTCTATTTATATCCAATTAAAATTCTTTCCAAATAGCACCATGTCCTTTCAATTTAGTCTTTGTGAATTTCACCTTCTCCAGATCTTCAACTTATTCATATTCAAAGTACACTTCTAGGTCATTTATCCAATCAATCAGCTCTTCGGGATTCAAATTGCCAGTGTAATTCAGTACATCAACTATAGGTCTTTTCTCAATCTTTAAAATAGATCTTAGCATCTTTACTTGATCTGATTCTTCTTCTTCTTGTAGGGTTTCTTCATTTTGATCAGCGGATTGACATTCTTCATCATCATCACTTTCAACATTAGGTCTAGGTGTAAGTCCTCTCCTTCGATCTTCTTCAACAGCATCCAAGTGAACTCACATTGTCTTCATCATTTCCATCATCTCATCCATTCATCCATCCATAGTACCAAAAATAGGTATTCTCCTTGGTGGCATCTCTTCCTAGGATCAAGTGTAACTGCCTCAAATTCAGCAATTGGGCTACAAGGTGACAACTGCCTCATGTTCGGCGATTGGTTGACAACACAAGTAGTCTACCTCAGATTTGACAATTTGTTCACAACAAGATATTATGGAATGCCTTCACAAACTTTGCTCTAATACCACTTGGTGTAGTCATGATTAGGAGGGTCCACAAGGTGAACAGTCTAGACCATGTAGCAAGAGTAAACACAATGGGAACAACTCATAGATTCAAAATATGAACATGCCGACAACATGCATGCTTACAGATTAGGGCTCACAGGCCTAATTCTCTAGTTACAAGATATGCGCAAGATATAGCTTTGAAGCATTACAAAAGAATTCAAACTATCCAATTATGAACTATCCCTAACTACTTTCCTATGCATCTATTAAATGATTATATATCACCTACGGATCACAAGATTCCTCTGTGTCGGCCAAATAGATCAAAAACTCCAAAGAAAGAGATGTAACATGTGTACACGGATAGGTCAGACCTAAATAGATGGGAATCCTCTACAAGTGAATGAAATAACATGTGGATCTTAGGAAAGGTCGGCCACAATCCAAAATTCCTTGAGTGATGTGTCATTTAGCTCTGCAAGTCATGAAATGCTCCACAGGTCTTCTCCTTTAACTGATTGTCTAAGACTATCAAGATGCTCTACTCTGAGAAAATAATTGATCTTCTAATAGTGATATCTTTCCAGAAACTAATCCAAATGATCTGAATTTTGGATATGATGTGCATGAAGATGTGTAGATGCTAAGTTCAGCTCTACAAGGTCTGAAATGAAATTGTGGTAGAATGCAGACCAAAATACAAAAATTGCTACTGACTAAAATGACTATACTAAACTGGGAAAATGAAAGAAACAAAATGAAATGCAAATATTTTTGGTTGATGCAAGATTTCTCTTGAAGCACGGATGCTTCTGCATCACTTTTCTTCTTCTTTTTCTTCTTTTCTACAAGAGAACTCATCATATTCATATCCTTCTATCAGCACTAAGCTTTGATGTGGTTCTTCATCCACTTTGACACTTGCACTTTCAACTATCTTCTTTAGCCTTTTGTTGTATCATATGTAAGCCTTGTTCTTTGTAGAATATCCAAGGAAGATTCCTTCATCTGATCTTGCATCAAACTTTCCCAAGTTTTCTTCATCTCTCCTGATATAAAATTTGCTTCCAAACACTCTGAAATATTTAACAGTAAGAGTTCCTCCATACCATAGCCCATAGGAAGTTTTTGAACTATTTACTGGTGCAGGAGCACCTACCTGACAGCTGGTCTTGATAAGGCAGTTAGTAGTTTAGGTCTTGTTTGTGTTTCCAAGAAGGTCTGTTAGACCAATTGCATGTAATAAGGTCACGCTGATCATGATAAGATCATGCTGACCAGGCTTTTTCTATTTTTAGCTAGTTAGTTATAACAGCTATCATGATGTATGTTCGGTGGGATCTCCCAGCCGCTTGGAGAGTTCCCAGCCGCTTGGAGTCGGGTCAGTAGTACTCGTAGGCAAATCTTTATAAGCATGAGATCGGTTGATTGGAGATCATCGATCGGCAGTGTAGTGTTGCATCAAGCAGAGGAGTTGAGTGTTCTGTGTGAGGAACATCATATTGTATTGCATCTTTGAGTCAATAAAGATCCTGTTTCATTTTCTGTTTGATCTCCTTCCTGTAATCGATTGCTGGTTTGAGAGGTTTTCATGGATATACTGATCCATTCCACCGGTTGACTCATCTGATCGGTGGAATGGCTATGTACAGTAGGTTAGTAGGTAGTTTGTTTGTTTGCATGCAGGTGTGCAGGATCGCGGTCAAGAGATGTTGAAGACCCTAGCATCCTCATGTGCTAGGTCAAGTTGAGAAGTTCAAGTTGAGAGAGATCACCCTAAGACTGGATCGGGTCGTCCCTGGAGGATCGGCGAAGTGAGATTTCGCTAAGTGAAGAAGTCTGTTAAAACGGCATCATCAGGATATTTCTGCAAATATCCTGCAGACAGTTCGGATATCGTCATCCGGATAAGTGGAGGAGATCGGCATGATGATGTCGATTGCATGAAGTGCAAGTTCGTCGGGGTGATCATCATCTGGAGGAACCGAGGTGGACTGCATCGGCATCAGGAAGAAGATCGGGTCATGAAACTGTTGGAGTTTTCATGTTGCGAGTGCATCAGGATGTTCTAAGTCGGACATAGACTAAGTGCATGTATCGGCATCAGGATCATCATATCGGAAGTGCCAAACATCCGCATATCGCGAGTAGATGCGGAAGAGAAAGTTCGTGTTTTTGGCTAAGTGTTGAAGAGGTCATCAGGATATTGGGTGACGTCATCATCATCAGGATATGACGTCATCGTCATCAGGATATTGAGATATCCCCCCTATGCGAGTTCATCCTGCTGTCGTTAAGTATCGGCATCGGCAGAAAGTGTATTAGCGTCATCAGGAGGTTTCGAAGAGAACCGGATAAAGTAGATCATGATGCTGTTGCTTGTGTCGTCGGGTAGCGGAGCATCGAAGGTAAGCTGCTGAAGGTGAACGTCATCAGGATATTTGGGACAACCGGATGTTGAATATCCTGCTGACGAAGGAAGTGTTGCATATGATGATGACGATGGAGTTCGGAGCCCGATGAACAGTGCAACCGGAGGATGTGTGCGCCCGCTGAACATCATGATGATGATGTTAGAAGGAAAGCGGAGGTGAACAGTAGTCATTTGGCGGATGTTTGCGATCGTCTGAAATATGATGATGCTGACTGTGTAACGTGAAATATGATGATGCTGTTGGTAGTTCTAGGGAATATGATGATGATGGCGAAGATGATGATGATGAGGTTGGTCTGCAGACATTCATGCTACATGCGAAGGTTATAGTGTGGATGCCTCTGCATCATAGTGGTATCAGAGCTCAGCAAAAGGTCTGGGCTGTTGTGTGTTGATTCAGTCACCGAAAGGGCAGAGGTAGAGGTAGAGTTGATTGTGTTGTGTTTTGTGAGAGGTTGACAAAATGCCTCCTAAAGGTAATGGTACTGCAAGGGAATTACAGGAAATGAAGGAGAAACATGCTAGAGAGATGAGGAAGATGAAGGAGCTTGCTGAAGCACTTCAAGCCAGGCTGACAGCCCTGGAAAAGAACAAAAAGAGGGAAGTGGAAGACAGTGAGTCTAAAGAAGATGCAGATACTGTTGAAGAGTATGAAGAGGTAGCTGAAGATCTGGATGCTGAAGACCAGAGATTGGCAAAACTGTTAAAGGCAGTGCAGAGTGAAAAACCTAAGGTAAAGGTTGATGTTACCAAGTATACTGGAAGCTTGAATGAAGATGAGTTGTTAGATTGGATTGCTGCACTGGATAATCACTTTGAATGTGAAGATGTGGCTGAGGATCAGAAGGTAAAGATTGCAAAGACCAAGTTAGGAGGTCATGCTTTGGTATGGTGGGATTATGTACAATCTGAGAGAAGAAAACAAGGGAAGTCTAAGATCACTTCTTGGGATAAGATGGTAGCAAGGATCAAGGGTAAATTCTTGCCAAGGGATTATGAAATCCAGATGTTTAAGAAGCTGCAATTTTTAAAGCAGAAAGATAGGGATGTGAAAGCATATACTGAGGAATTTTATCTGTTGAGTATGAGATCTGGTCATCATGAGAATGAGGTAGAAAAGGTGGCTAGGTACTTGGCTGGTTTGAGGTTTAACATACAGGATGAGTTAGTGTTAGCTAACCCTAAGAATGTGGAGGATTGTTATCAAATGGCAATCAGGATTGAAGAAAAGATGAATAGAGGACATGATAAGTCCATGAGAGGAAGAGGAAACAATAGGGGAAGAGGAACAGCCCCTGCACAAAAGCAAATCAATGAGAGTCAAGAAGACACTGGTAAAGGACAAGGACAGTCTGATTTCAGAGGTGGATGGAAAGGCAATAGAGGAAGATTTGGAGGTGGTAGAGGTTCTACTACATTTTCAGGAAAGTGTTACACCTGTGGAGAGTTTGGTCATCCATCTTTCAAATGTCCAGAAAACAAAGGTTCATCATCCAGAAATGATAGAACAAGTGATAAGAGAGTACAATTGGTACAAGAAGAGAAGGAAGAAGAAAGTGCACAAAGTTCAAACAAAGGTCCTGAGAATTTTGGATATCCAGAGAGTGGAGAATCACTGCTGTTAAGGAAAACAAGTTTGCAGGCATCAAAGGATATGATGCAAAGAAGAGCTCTTTTCAAGACCACATGCAAGAGCAAAGGTAAGGTATGTAAAGTTGTCATTGATACTGGTTCAACAGACAACATGGTATCTCAGGAAATGGTGGATAAACTGAAGTTGGAAAGAATTCCACATCCACACCCTTACAAGGCATCTTGGGTGAGTGATAGGCAATCACTTTTGTCTCTGAACAGGCATATGTGGATTTCCAGATTGGACCATATCAGGATAGAATCTTGTGTGATATATTGCCTATGGAATGTTGTCACCTACTGTTAGGTAGACCATGGCAATTTGACAGAAGGGTACTGTATGATGGGTATGCTAATACCTACACCATCCAGAAAGATGGGAAGATCATTAAGTTGATGCCATTGCAGGCAAAAGCTGCAGTACAGAAGGCAGCTCAACTCATTTTAATGGGAAAGAAGGAGTTTGTGCAGATGCCTAGAGGAGCAGGCATGAAGGCAGTTCAGGACACTGCAGAGAAAGGAGTTGTTACAGACAACAAGCTGAAGAAAGTTTTAGTTGTGACTGACAGAGGTCAGCAGCAGGTTCAGAAACAGGGGTGCAACCAACCATCAGTTGAAAGGAATGACAAGGATGTTGTCATAGTTGGGACTATTGCTTGTCCTATGAAGATTGACAGGAAGATACAGTTGAACACCACAGAGGCAGTTCAGAAAGAGGTTCTGGTCAGGCAACCTGACAAACATAGGGTATGTGAGAGGAAAGCCTACATCAACCGGCATGAGGATTTACTTGCCAGAAAGCAAGTTACAGTTCAGAAGTCTTGGAGCAGCCAAGAGACAACAGCAGACAAAGCTGGAACAGGTCAGACTATTGACAAAGCAAAGTGTAGAGGTGGAAGACTTCCCCATACTCAACTCATGGGACATGAGTTCTTTTCTGTTGGGGAGTATGGTGCAGGAGCACCTACCTGACAGCTGGTCTTGATAAGGCAGTTAGTAGTTTAGGTCTTGTTTGTGTTTCCAAGAAGGTCTGTTAGACCAATTGCATGTAATAAGGTCACGCTGATCATGATAAGATCATGCTGACCAGGCTTTTGCTATTTTTAGCTAGTTAGTTATAACAGCTGTCATGATGTATGTTCGGTGGGATCTCCCAGCCGCTTGGAGTCAGGTCAGTAGTACTCGTAGGCAAATCTTTATAAGCATGAGATCGGTTGATTGGAGATCATCGATCGGCAGTGTAGTGTTGCATCAAGCAGAGGAGTTGAGTGTTCTGTGTGAGGAACATCATATTGTATTGCATCTTTGAGTCAATAAAGATCCTGTTTCGTTTTCTGTTTGATCTCCTTCCTGTAATCGATTGCTGGTTTGAGAGGTTTTCATGGATATACTGATCCATTCCACCGGTTGACTCATCTGATCGGTGGAATGGCTATGTACAGTAGGTTAGTAGGTAGTTTGTTTGTTTGCATGCAGGTGTGCAGGATCGCGGTCAAGAGATGTTGAAGACCCTAGCATCCTCATGTGCTAGGTCAAGTTGAGAAGTTCAAGTTGAGAGAGATCACCCTAAGACTGGATCGGGTCGTCCCTGGAGGATCGGCGAAGTGAGATTTCGCTAAGTGAAGAAGTCTGTTAAAACGGCATCATCAGGATATTTCTGCAAATATCCTGCAGACAGTTCGGATATCATCATCCGGATAAGTGGAGGAGATCGGCATGATGATGTCGATTGCATGAAGTGCAAGTTCGTCGGGGTGATCATCATCTGGAGGAACCAAGGTGGACTGCATCGGCATCAGGAAGAAGATCGGGTCATGAAACTGTTGGAGTTTTCATGTTGCGAGTGCATCAGGATGTTCTAAGTCAGACATAGACTAAGTGCATGTATCGGCATCAGGATCATCATATCGGAAGTGCCAAACATCCGCATATCGCGAGTAGATGCGGAAGAGAAAGTTCGTGTTTTTGGCTAAGTGTTGAAGAGGTCATCAGGATATTGGGTGACGTCATCGTCATCAGGATATGACGTCATCGTCATCAGGATATTGAGATATCCCCCCTATGCGAGTTCATCCTGCTGTCGTTAAGTATCGGCATCGGCAGAAAGTGTATTAGCGTCATCAGGAGGTTTCGAAGAGAACCGGATAAAGTAGATCATGATGCTGTTGCTTGTGTCGTCGGGTAGCGGAGCATCGAAGGTAAGCTGCTGAAGGTGAACGTCATCAGGATATTTGGGACAACCGGATGTTGAATATCCTGCTGACGAAGGAAGTGTTGCATATGATGATGACGATGGAGTTCGGAGCCCGATGAACAGTGCAACCGGAGGATGTGTACGCCCGCTGAACATCATGATGATGATGTTAGAAGGAAAGCGGAGGTGAACAGTAGTCGGCAGGCGGATGTTTGCGATCGTCCGAAATATGATGATGCTGACTGTGTAACGTGAAATATGATGATGCTGTTGGTAGTTCTAGGGAATATGATGATGATGGCGAAGATGATGATGATGAGGTTGGTCTGCAGACATTCATGCTACATGCGAAGGTTATAGTGTGGATGCCTCTGCATCATTTACTCTTGTTTGGACTCTGTTTAGTATGTAAAATGTGGTGTGAATAGCTTCTCTCCAATAGAATTGGGTAGATTTGTTTCTTTCATCATTGCCCTTGCTACTTCCTGAATTGTCCTATTCTTCCTTTCCACAACCCCATTCTGCTGAGGAGTCCTAGGAGTTGACAAATGCCTTTTTATTCCATGATCTTCACAAAAACTATTAAACTCATTGGAGGTGAACTTGCCACCTCTTTTAGACCTCAGGTACTTGATTTTCACATCTATTTCATTCTCAACCATAGCTTTAAATGCTTCAAACTTATCTAGAGCTTCCAATTATTCTTTGAGAAAGGTTACCCAAGTCATTCTAAACAAATCATCAATTAATAACATGAAATACCTGTCACCTTCAAAGATTCCTATTCTAGTGGGTCCACATAGGTCTTTATGCACCAACTCCTAAGGTCCCGCAGTAGAATATTCTTTAATTTTGAACCTCTTTCTTGTTTGCTTCCCAACCTGACATTCCTTACATATTGCATTGATAGGCTTTATAATTCTTAGCATATCTCTCTCAGCTTGAGTAGAACTGATTTTCACTAGGCTATTGAAATTGATGTGACACATTCTTCTATGTCATAGCCAACTTTCATAGATTTGAGTCATAAAGCACCTACCATTGGCACCTTTGAGTTGATAAACATTTCCTTTTGTCCTTGTTCCTGCAGCAACCAGAGTTTTGGAGTTTTCTTTTCTAATCTCACAACCATCATCCTCAAACACAAGGTTATATCTTCTGCTACACATTTGTCCTACACTTAGAAGATTATTCTAGAGACCCTTGACATATAAAGGACATCATTTGTTTTATGCTTGCCATCAAAATAATTGAACCTTTTCCACAGATCTTAGCAGATGTATCATCTCCAAACTTAACAAGACCACCTTCAAACTTCTCAAGTTTAACAAACTTACTCTTATCACCTCTCATATGATTTGAGTATCTGCTACCAATTATCCAGTAGTTTTTATCATCTCTTGCATGAAAAGATGTCACCATAGTTCCTTTGATATTGTGACCTATTTTCAGAGCAATTTCCTTCATACATCCTTTAGACTCAGTAGAATTAGTTCCAACATTCAAAGCCATGAACAAGCATTCATCACTTTCATCATCTAGGTAGTCAAACTCATCATCAGATATGCTAGCATCTTCTTTAACATAATAACTCCTCTTGACAGATTTACCTTTGTTATTATTTTATTTGTGATTTGGGACATTGTCCAGACATTTTGAAGCATAATGACCTATCTTTCCATAGTTAAAAAATTTGATAGGCAACTTACCTCTATATTTTCCAGTACCCTTATTCAATCTTCTTACAAAATTTGCTTCCACTTCCTCAAGAATATCTAGATTTAATACATCATTCTTTTCTATTTTGGTAACCTTAAAAGCAGTCTCTTTTCTTGAACTATCTTGACCAAACTCTCTTAATTCAAAAGCAGTTAAAGCACCAAAGAATTGATCCCTATTATACTGATCCAAATTTTGAGCCTCCTTAATAGCAGAAACTTTAGCACTATAAGATTTAGGAAGAGTTCTTAGTACCTTTTTACCACTACATTTTCTTCCAGCTTTCTACTAAGGCTATTGATGAAATTGACAACTTCATCCACTCTATGCATGTAGCTTACAATATCTTCATCCTCTGACATCTTTAGGGTTTCAAACTTGTTCTTCAAATTTTGCATCTTTGCCTGCTTGACCTTGACATGTCCTTCATAAATACTTTCCATCTTCTACCAGATCTCTTGAGCATATTTGTACCTCATTACCTTCACAAGTTCAGAATCAGAAAGACCACTTAGAAGAGCATTCCTTGCCTTACCAATGCTCTCATAGTCCTTGATCTCATCATCACTTGTTAGACCACCAGTAGGCATAGTATATCCATTTTCAACTGACTTCCATACACCAAACCCTAACGCGAAGGAAATCCTTGCATCCTAATCTTCCAAAATGCATAATTTGTTCTATCAAACAAAGGAGCCTTGAAACCTTTCATGTGCGCCATCTGGATCTATCTCAAGCGGTTAAGCTTCTTCCAAGGAACCTTACTCTAATACCAATTATTAGACACATAGGGCAACTGAGAGGGGGTGAATCAATTGTATGTTAAAACATCAAACCCTCATTAACATTCAACCCTTATCATACTTAGCATGATTATAAACAAATGGAAGCACATCAAAACACCATGCACAATAGAACACCAAATTTACATGGAAAACCTAACAAGGGAAAAATCACTGTGAGGATTAACTTACAATATAAATGAATAGAAACACCAATTACAATAGGCTCACTGTCAGAGGGCTCACTGCCCAAAGGACTCACTATCCATAAAGAAAGAAGGGCTCACTACCGGATTAGAAAGAAGAAAGAAGAAGATTGTTATAGAGATAACTCTATTTAAGAGTAACAAGAGGATCCACCACAACAACTCTACACCATCTTCAACTTTCAGTTCACTACCTCTAGTAACTTTAGGTACACTAAAATGTATACACCTTCTACTCACTACTTCCGGTAGTCTTAATCATTAAATCTCATACTCATATCACAAAACTTGATTACATTTCACACACTACACACCACACACCTTCTCTAATAATTTACCTTGCATTTATACCATTTGCAACTTGAAAAACATCTTCAAGTCAACTACAATGAAACATATGCACCTCAATCGTGCAAACACCAAATAGGTTGACACCAAAAACCTCCGTGGTGGAAAGAAGTGAAGGTGGATGACACCAAGGGTTAGCCAAGACCCAAATCTACACTGACATGCTACACCACACTTCCACAAGCAATGAAGCACATCTACAATTGGCGCTAACAAACCAGGTTGGCAAAACTTGCATTAACGCCCTTAAGCAATTAAGTTCATGCTTCACCAGGTCTAGAAACAACTCACAGACCACATAAAAAAATCACATAATATTTTGGAATATTCCAACACTAACATAATATTCAACAACACTGCTACAACCACATACAACTAAAGAAGACAACCATCCTATGTAACCAGTAAAACTGCCACATACAACAACTCATGAATCCAACCTTACGAAGCATCTGAACATGAACCATTCCAAGGGAAGATAAATACAAACAATATTAGCATGTTCCCAAATCTACAAGATAAGAAACCTCGATGCATAGAAATGTGGAGCAATTATGTTTTTCTTATATAACCTGCTTCACAGTCCACACATTGGTGAACACAACTTCTTCTGCCACACGATCTAGAACTTGAAACTCTGGATGTAGCACATCTAAACACCTCTAATCAACATATCCAAACCACGCAATCATAACTTTAAGATTGAAGAAATGCGGAGCACAATACAGAACACCTGTTTGTCACACTATACATTCTTTATTCAAATTTTATCAAAAGCACTTGGAAGCTAAGCACCAAAAATACTTTCTCAATACAATCACAACATCTACAATACCTTCTCAGCATCTTAACCATACTAGAGGTTGGCATACACAAACACTTATCATAGCTATACTAAAGGTTGACATCAATGACAACACTAATGACAACATAGTGCAACACATACCAACACTGTTTTGGATCAGTCTATGTAATCAACCTTTTGGCCCTTATGACCATTATCGATATAGTTTTATTTTGCGTCATCTAGTCTAGTTTCTACCATCCGAGTTTGGACTCCATCATAGGGATCTAGCCACTTGGCCCTCCTTTGGACTCTTGGCTTCAAACATGAATCCCAATAGTAGCTCTCGACCCATTATCGACCCTACATTATGTGTTGGCCTCTTTGGTCATGTTTTGATGTTCCTTCTTCATAAGACTTGGATTACTTTGGCTGGACGACCTAGCCCACTCAACCAATCCTACCTCTAAGTCTACTCGACCCTCTTGGCTTCTTAAAATCCATGGGCCCCAAGCCTGTTCCACGCTTAGTTCCAACTTCCAGTAGTCCAACTCAGACCTAGTAGATCCAAATTTTAGTCTTATTTTGGACTCTTAGAACCAGGACTTCTATTTGGACTCTAAGTCCATTTTTTTTGCCTAGTCAGCCCACTTGGCTTCCTAGGACACCCTATACTAAAATGAGATAATCTATCTCAAAACAGGCACACTTGTCTCGAAATGGGACAACTTGTCCTCCAAGGCCAAAATTGTCCCTTTTTTATTTTATCACAACTTTCCCTCACAGAGGAAAATTTTGAAAAACTTATAGTGAATAGAAAGGTAATTACATTGCTAACATAGTGGTGTCATAGCATTTCTCAAATTGTAGCATTTTTTATGCATTTTAGGCCTCTAAAGTACTAGTTTGTATCAAATTTTGACGGGGCATATTTTCACCTTCAATTTTGTAGTTTCCCAAACTTTTTTATAACTTAATAGAAAAACATAAGGAAAACATCTACAATTGTTATCTTAAGTTTTGGATTGCCAATTTGTAAAAATCACCGTGTTATAAACAATTGATTTAGGCATCCAAACTTAACCACATTGTACCTTTTCTTGCATATTTTTTCTAGGGGGCCTCATAATCATTTTTTTGGGGGGGTCTCTTGGTGTGATTATGCTTGTGCATCTCTTGTGCTCATGCTCTCTTTTCATTCACAAATAGGTAACTTTAAATTTCCATGGCTAACCCCATACAAGTACAATAAATGGCATCAAAATGCATGGACTACCTTAATGCAACAGGGATATACACTTTATGTTGAACAAAAAGTAACCGAACCTACAAATGCTAAGGAAAAGATACTCTGAATGATTGAACAAACACAAGCTCTTGGTTATCTTAGGAGTTTAGTTTCCCTTGACATTATTTTTCAACTTGATGGATGTACAAATTTATATGATGGATGAGAAAAACTAAAAAACTCTATATGGTACAACTAATGAAATTAGGGGATATCAACTAGACAATGATCTAATGAGTCTTGATCCTAAGTCTTTTGACAACATGCTGTTACACATATGGTTCCTAATGTTGTCATTGATGTCAATACTATCACAAGGTTGTCATTGATGTCAACACTATCATGGATGTGTGATGGTGTTCATGGTTGGATGTCATGTTGAATTTATTGTGGTTACTGAAGTTCATTGTTGGATGTCATGTTGAATATAATGTGAATACTGGAGTTCATGGTTGGATGTCATGCCTTGATCAATGTCCAGTTGAGTATGAAGTTATATTAAGATGGGAATTAGAAGCATCAAGAAGACATATTAAGATGTGAATTTGAATCATCAAGAAGATACATTAATATGGCTATTAGAATCACTAAGATGAGAAGATGTGTTACTGATGTTGGGAAGATGTTATTGGTGGCCTGAAGCATATTGTATGATCTCTACTAAGAATGCATGTGTTGATACAAAGATGGTTTGGCCTTTAGAAGTTGGTGAAAGTTTCTGCTATAGGATGACTACCTTTGAAGACTATATGGGAGATTTCTTTGCATTTTCATTCTTTTGATGTTGTGCCTCTGTGGATTGGAATATAGCTTCTATTTAGTATGAAAAGAGGGAAGATGGGATTGATGGTGGTTAGGTTAGATCCTCCTTTCACTACTCACATTTAAGGACATTTAACCAAGTTGAATCACAACTTTTGTAAGAGGATTCACCTACTGGTTGGTTGCCACTTGTAATGATAGGGAAATTTGGAATTTGTTGATTAATGTATTAATTTAATGTTCAATTATGCTTCAAACCCTAATTATGTAAAATAATAAATAAAAGGATGAATCTTTCCAAATGTTCAAACATAGGGATATCAAATGACAATTAGATACATACAAGATTTTATAATTTGAGATGCAGAAAAGTCAGGGGCTAAAAAGCAGGTGCCCAAGCCCAAGGCAGGAACTTCGTCAGGGGTTTCCAGTAGTTGTCTGCTACTGTTCACTACTGTCCTCAAGGTTTTTAGCTTGGAAAATCTGGAGGGCTTCGGGGTGGGCACCCAAGTCCACCTAGTAGTGTTTTTCTTCTCTGATCTAGATACTATACTCTTTATCATGGCCTCCTGCAACTCCACTTCCACATAATACAACACCTATCACCTGTAATCACAAAGAATGGGGTTGGGGGTTGTGGTGTTTAGGAGCTTGCCTTAGTCAAGCCTTGGAATGGCATTCAATTCTTCCAACACCATTGTTTTATAAAGAGTGCATATCCCTGCAGGATAGAGGCAAAAACAAATTGATAAATTGATAAATGATTGATTTAACACAAATAGATATCACCTCAAAGGCATAGATCACATGTAGATCAAAATCCTTCAACACATGAGAAGATGAAGCCAAATCTGCATAACAAACACAACAACAATATTCTGCTATGCAACAATGAATGCTTTGAATGCTCTAAAATCATAAATTAATCAAAAGTTCATAATCATCTTCTAGTTTACAAATGAAACCCTAAACATGATTATATATGCATTCCCACTACAAAGTTCATAATCCAAACTTAAGATGTCGACAATGGAACCTTTTAACGGTCACATAACCGACATTCAAAATTTAGGTCCTGACCAAATAGGGTAGGACTAGGGTATGAGCACCCAAGCCCTAGGCCCCATTTTCAAGGTAGGATCAAGTCCAACAATGTCCCCTTAGCCCCATTTGACATGGGTTTTTAGGGATTTTGCATCAGGAGTTAAAATTAACATGCATGATGAAAAACAAGGGACCCGGGAGCTAAACTTAGGAGGTAAAAGTCCTAGGGGGAGATTTTACAACATAACATTTATCCCCCACTTTGATGGGGTATCTCAGCCAGTAAGACCTACTCCCTCTTTGTTCGGGCCGACAGTCAGTTCAACCGTCGCCAAACTCTCATCGCTGTGACCTTTACCATCGGCGAACACTTACAACCTGTTACCGATACGCCGATACACTAAATTAGTATATGCTTGGTGTGACTTGCTATTACTGGTGGACTAAAGTTTCTATACCCTGATTCACCATTACGACTGGTCACCGTTTGTATCTGATGAAACATACATTCTCAATATACATTCCCACATGCTTTCTCAACATACATTCTCAATATACCTTCAAACCACACTCGTCGGCAAGAACTAGATCATCGGAAAGCTCCTTGTTTTCTCTCCTGATATGCTGATATGTGTTATCTTCAGTGAGACCCTATGCGTCGACAAGCACGCACAACTTCTGGACGATGTACTTTGTCACCCCGATCTAAATCTTAGGCTGCGACTTCCATTTAGCGGCTCGAACCTCCCTTCGGCTAGACTATCCTTGTCGCTCTGAGTGAGGAATGCTTTTTCAATGGCCTCTGTCTCACCGATAATAACTCCAACTCCTCCAGTCTAAACCCTAGCACATGGAGATACTAGGATGCCTACTGTGCACACTCCTCGATCTGGAACATCTGCACTGCTGAACAATGAAACAAAATAGGAAACAAATAAATACAGTACAACGAAGCCATTCCACTGATTTCGATAGAAATCTCACTAGTGGAATGCTTCACATTGACATTTTGCAACAATGGAATTACAGAAAGGAAAAGAAATTTATAGCTATGGAATTTGTAATTACAAAGAATGGAAAGCAAATTGACGACACATAATAGTTTAATTTCTCCTTAACACAATGCACAATTACATTCAATCTCCTTTCGCTTCGATCTAATTACAATATTATATGCATTTGGTTCATTTCTCTGGGGTTTATAAGCTTGTCCCAAGGAGCACCAACCCATTCCAAGCAGCTGGGAGACCAACCGTCTAACCACTAACAATTTGACAAATGCAAACTAAGTACTTGGGACTTACAAAGTTTGTTCTAGGTCTAGATACAAATAGAAATGACATGCATTGGTCGAATAGACCTTATTACAACACAAAACCTGTTTTAAAACAGAACATGAACTTAAATGCCTCACAAAGGCCACCTTGTGTTAGGTGCTCCTGCACCATACACCCCACCTAGGAAAGAACTCATGTCCCATGAGTTGATTCTTTGTCTTGCTCCACTATTATCCTTTGCTGCCTCATACCTTCCCCATGATCTTTGGATTGCAACTTGCTTCCATGGAATCAAAAACTCATGCCTAGCATTGTAGGCTCTACTCACATCTTACCATGAGTGAGTGCTTGCAACCAAACTTCGATGTTGCATGTCATGATTGCTTACTATCATATCTGCCTGAATACCTGCATTCAAAACCTTGTTTGATGCTTCTTGTACTACTACTATGGGAGAATATGTTTGCCTTTCAACACTTGTTGGCTCTAGAGGACAAACAATGGTCCCTACGAGGATAGCATCGTCTTCTTTCCAATCAACTTGTAGCTGCTTGCAGACCTACTCTTTGACCCTCATCAGATCCATTTCAGACATCACCATATGATCTCCATCATTCAAAACTAAAATCAACTTTAAACTCTGACCTTTGGCAACCCCACTCCTTGAGGTATCCTCAACTTTCCTTGTCTCTTCTTCATGCATCTTCACAAACTCTTTCTTATCCACCAAAATGATCTTGGTTGCCTGCTATGTCGCAGCACCCTCTTGAAATGGTGTCATCACAAAAGTCTTTCCATCCTTCTTGATGGTGTATGTGTTAGCATATCCATCATACAATGCTTGCCTATCAAATTGTCATGGCCTACCTAAAAGTAGGTGACAACACTCCATGGGCAAAATGTCACATAAAATTCTCTCCTTCTATTCTCCAATCTAAAAATCAACATATGCTTGTTCATCTACCAAAACTGATTGACTATCACTTACCCAAGATGCTTTGTAAGGAGTTTGATGAGGAATCCTTTCTATGTTTAATTTATCCACCATTTCCCTAGACACCATGGTATCTGTTGAACCAGAATCTATGACTACCTTGCATATTTTACCTTTACTTTTGCAATTGATCCTGAAAAGAGCTCTCCTCTGTGATGTTTCAGTCTTCACTGGTGCTTTGAGCAACGTCCTCTTGATCATCAGATTTTCTACCACTTCTGATGTCAAACTCACTTTAGGAGATGTCACACTCCCTACATCCTCTTGAGTTAATGTGGTTCTTCTCTCATTACCATGAGAAGTTGAGGCCTCCTCTGGACACTTATAAGTCAAGTGCCCTATCTGATTACAGTTATAACATCTCATATTGGAGAACTTGGTTCCTCTGCCTGATCGATTTGTCCCAT
This sequence comes from Cunninghamia lanceolata, assembly GCA_027924645.1. Taxonomy (NCBI): domain Eukaryota; kingdom Viridiplantae; phylum Streptophyta; class Pinopsida; order Cupressales; family Cupressaceae; genus Cunninghamia; species Cunninghamia lanceolata. The sequence goes on from BSBN01000892.1 coordinate 5,835,288, forward strand.
CTCTTTCATTTGGCCTTCTTCCTCGGTAGCTTCCTCTGCTACTTGAGTCTCCAACTTGCTCTTCTTGGCTAGACTCACCACTGGGCCTCTAGTTAGGACTTCTTCCTCCAAAACTGCCTCTAAAATTTATGTCACCTCTTACTCTATTCTGCTGCTCACTTTTCCTCTTCAGCTTCTCTTCAGCTCTTAATGCTACTTGAAAGCATTTTTCCACAGTTTCAGGTGTAAATAAACTTATCTCATCTTGAATATTGATCCTCAGACTATTTAAATATCTTTCTACCTTGGGTTTTTCATCCTCCATGTACCCACAATGAAGAGTGTATTTGTGAAACTCCTTGGCGTAAGTAGCCACATCCATATCTTTTTGTTTAAGGTTCTGCATCTTCCTGTAAATCTGCACCTCATAATCAAATGGAAGGAACTGGGACTTGATCTTCTCCAGTATTCTGCTCTACGAAGATATCATACTCTTCCCATTCTTTACCTTCTCTCCTTGGGTATAGTTCCACCATGTAAGGGTAGCACCTTTGAGTTTAGTTTTTGCAAACCTAACTCTCTTACTTTCAGGAACTTCTTTGTACTCAAAGTAGTTGTTTAGAGCCTCAATCCACTCCATGACTTCCTCAACATTCATCTTTCCACTGAACATGGGGATATCTATCCAAGCCTCTGAAGACTCCTTGCTAATAGCCTTAATGGCTTCCAGGAATTGCTTTTGTTCAGCCAGTATCTCTACCCCTTCTTGTTCTTGTTCTTCTTCCTCTTTCTCTTCTTCTCCATCTGAATCTTCCTCTATCCTTTTTCCCATCTTCATTGCCTTCAATTTGGCTTGGAGTGCTTCCCTGACTCTAGTTTTGATTATCTCTTCCATCTCTTTAAATTTCTTGACCACTTCAGTGGTCAATCCCTTTGAAGGCATATCGCTAGCCTCTCCTTCACTTTCTCTATCTGACATAAACATTCACAGACAACACCAAACGCCAACACTCCTACAAATCCTCAATTTGACTACAACATAATGCTCAATCAGATGTCCATCCTACACGCTATTACAGACCCATTCCTCTCGTCCAACAGCATATCCTGGATATGCATTACCACTCTCTCTCGCAGTGGCCTCACTCTGTACCCTCTTCTAGCCAAACCTCTATTGGTGAATGGTCTTGACAGACCTCATCATCGTCTGCCTACACACTACAGGAGTCATATTCCTTCTCGCAACTAGATGGTATGAGCAACTCGTCATCTACCTTCTCAGTGATAGAAATCAAATACACAACACCTCCACCCAGAGATTTCACTGGCTCTGATACCAATATGATGGGGTATCTCAGCCGGTAAGACCTACTCCCTCTTCATTCGGGCCAACAGTTAGTTCAACCATCACCAAACTCTCGTCGCTGTGACCTTTACCATTGGTGAACACTTACAACCTATTGCTGATATGCCGATACACTAACTTAGTATATGCTTGGCATGACTTGCTAATACCGGTGGACTAAAGTTTCTATACCCTGATTCACCGTTACGACTGGTCACCGTTTGTATCCAATGAAAGACACATTCTCAATATACATTCCCACATGCTTTCTCAACATACATTCTCAATATACCTTCGAACCACACTTGTCGGCAAGACCTAGATCATCGGTGAACTCCTTGTTTGTTCTCCTGATATGCTGATATGTGTTATCTTCGGTGAGACCCTACGCGTCGGCAAGCATGTATAACTTCTGGCCGATGTACTTTGTCACCTCGATCTGAATCTTAGGCTGCAACTTCCGTTTAGCGGCTCGAACCTCCCTTCGGCCAGACTATCCTCATCGGTCTGAGTGAGGAATGCTTTTTTGATGGCCTCTATCTCACTGATAACAACTCCAACTCCTCCAGTCCAAACCCTAGCACATGGAGATGCTAGGCCACCTATTGTGTACACTCCTCGATCTGGAACATCTGCACCGCCGAACAATGAAACAAAATAGGAAACAAACGAATATGGTACAATGAAGCCATTCCACTGATTTTGACAGAAATCTCACCAGTGGAATGCTTCACATCGACATTTTGCAACAACGGAATTACAGAAAGGAAAAGAAATCTATAGCTATGCAATTTGTAATTATAGAGAATGGAAAACAAATTGACGACACAGAATAGTTCAATTTCTCCTTAACACAATGCACAATTACATTCAATCTCCTTTCGCTTTGATCTGATTACAATATTATATGCATTTGGTTCATTTCTCTGGGGTTTATAAGCTTGCCCCGAGGAGAACCAACCCATTCTAAGCGGCTAGGAGAAAACTAACTGATTCCAAGCGGCTAGGAGACCAACCATCTAACCACTAACAATTTGACAAATCCAAACTAAGTACTTGGGACTTACAAAGTTTGTTCTAGGTCTAGATACAAACAAAAATGACATGTATTGGTCGAATAGACTTTATTACAACACAAAACCTGTTTTAAAATAGAGCATGAACGTAAATGCCTCACAGAGACCACCTTGTGTTATGTGCTCCTGCACCACACTTTAATGTATGTATGATCTTACAACCCATACATGCATTAAAGTATGGTCAACAAACACATCAAACATGCCAAACACTTGAAGCTAATGCATACATAAAGATTGAGGACTATTTCCAGCCCCCAGTCTCAGGTAGACATTAGAGAAAACATATTGCAAGCACATAAAACACAGAGAAGATAGTAACAAGCATGCAAAACATGTAGAAGATAGTATTAAAGACACACAAAGCATAGAGAATACACAAGAACAGTCACAGAGAATACACTTGATATTTTATTTTTCATTTTCATATATATAAATGAATGCAGATACATGGAAAGTAAAAATACAACACACAACCCCAAAATGTGGGAGGGGCATTTCGCCACACCCTTGAGACTACATATGGGGAAGAAGACATGCAATACAAATCCCAAAGTGTAGGAGGGGCATTTTGCCACACCCTTGAGACTACACTTTAAAACAAGCATGCCATACAAAACCCAAAGCATAGGAGGGGCATTTTGCCACACCCTTGAGACTATGCTTGGCAGAAAACATGTCATACAAAGATTGAGTGTAGGAGGGGCATTTCGCCACACCCTTGAGACTACACATAGGGGAAAACACATGGAAGACACATAGAAAACATGAGCGTCATATAGTATGCTAAAGACACACTATATGTCTAAAATATGACAAAAAAGGTGATGGAAGGAACTTATTGCTAATCCCCCACCATCTCAAGCATTCTATAGGCACTCGTAATAGTTGGGCTTATGCCACAACAACTACCAAAGACACGCTTAAGGGAGGATGGTCTCAGATCCAACCTTGCCTACTCGGAGGAATTTTGAAATAAAAGGATGTGTACTAGCTCAAGAGATACACCATCCCACCTCGCGTAGAGGGCTTTTGAATAAAAGGATATGCATGATATCCCACCTCTGCAGAGGGCTTTTTGATTGTAATATAGAACAAAGATGTACACTTGCACCGAAGATACAACATCCCACCTCTACAGAGGGCTTACAAACATGCTTCATTAGTACCAAAATCATCAGATGACTTACCTTTATATGCCCCCATCTTAAGGTGGTTGATATTGTGTATCGATATCAAGCACGTTAAGGTAGAGAGAAAACACACAAGGGAACAAGAGCTTTTGCAAAGCCCATGCCCCCAAAGGTGACATGTGCTCATGATCACCAAATTTTCCCATAAACACACACTTCTTAGTCTAAGCAATGCATGAAAACAATCACATAAAGAGCAAAGGCTACACTACAGGTTCTGAGTATAACTGCGAGGCTATGCTGCAGAAATCTCAGTACCGAGTGTAACAACTGCTGCAAGTATGGGCCTAACCTATGTTGTCATTGATGTCAACATACTCTTATTGTATTAATGATAAGGATTGGATGAGCTGTGTGCTGAGGAGATTGAGAAAATTAGTCTCAATCAGGAACAGTGAAGATCAGTGATGACAATAAGGCAAAATTCTAAGATAGGAAGAGGATCAAAGGATGTGGATTAAAGGGTTTGTAGATATGTGTCTTGAAGTGATCCAGTAAAGATTGCAGAGGTCCGCATGAAGATATGAAGAAGTTGTGGCCACTCAAGTAAAACTGGTTCTGGTAGGTATTCAGAGGTGACAAAGTGATACAGAGAGGTCCGGTGAGATCTGGAAATGCATTATCCTATTCTGTGGATTTGAGGGAGTGTTGAGGAAGTCTTTGTGAAGTATCAACTAAATTGGCTCGTGGTTTGAAGGTCCGCAAGCATCTATTGCTTTGTGATAGCAATGACAGACTGTGTTCTTGAGGTTCTGGATGAAGGGGAGAAGGATTTGAGTAAGCAGATGAAGTGTTGATGTTCTTGGTGATTCAGGAAAGCTTGTGGAGGTCTTTGGATCATGTCCAGTTCGTGTTGGTGGTCCGCATTGGAGTTGGAGCTTGAAATTGAAGAGTAACTTTCAGATGATGGTGTTCTTCCTGAGACTGGCACCGGATGAGTTACACATCCTGTGGATGTTCTTGTTGATGTTTACCGACTTAGATGATCATTCCTAAGTTGATGTCTTGTATAAATAAGGGATTACAAAGTCATTTCAAGATTGTACTTGCAGGGATGAGTGTGTGGTAGCAAGGAGGAGAGAGAAAGGCAGAGCAGAAGTATTGAGCTTAAATGGAACTAATTCAAGCATGGTGAAGATGCTATTTTCTAGTTCAATTAGGTGATACTTATTTCTTTGTAGACAATGTGTCTCTTGTGGGCAGTAAGCCCTAATTGGCATGTGCCATTTTGTTCTTTCTATTCTTCTAACAGAGAATACAATATTTGGTTAATCACCCCATGGTTTTTCCCTTAATCGGGTTTTCCATGTCAAAATCATGGTGTCTCATGTGTTGATATGTTTCTACCCTTAATTTGTTGTATTGTGTTTTCATGATTAATTTATTATAAGACTGCTAATTGCAAAGTGGAATTAAGTGTTTAATTGAGAGAAAGTTTTGCACAACTGATTCACCCCCCCTCTCAGTTGTGTGCCCTAAGTCTAACAATTCGTATCAGAGCTAAGTTCCTCTAAAAGAGCTTAACCGCTTGAGGAGATCCAGGATGTCATCTTACAATAAGGACAATCTGAAGTTTGATGGAACCAATTTTAATCTCTGGAAAGGTCACATGAAATGTCACTTGAGATGTATGGGAGTGGTGTGCTGGACCATGGTTACAACATAGTATGTACCTCCACAGGGTGGTTCGAAAACCCAAAATGAAATCACAGATGCTGAAAACAATCTATGGACTATAGAGGCTCTTTTAAGCGCATTATCTGATTAAGAGCTCTCAAATGTTATTGACCTACCAACTACTTTTGAGATTTGGCAAAAATTGAAACTTCTGCATGAAGGAGACAAGTATGTCAAAAGTGCAAGGTCACAAAGTCTAAAAGAAAAATTTGAAAATTTGAAAATCTAAAGATGAGAGAAAATGAAAACATCACTACTTTTATGCCAATAGTAAATGAGCTTATTTGTGGAATTAGAAATGCTGGTGGAGTCTTGGATGAAGATGATATTGTTGGCAAAATTCTCAGATCCCTTCCTGCTTCTTACAAAATCAAGGCTGCTGCCATTGAAGAATTCAGAGCCCATACAACTGTCACAAGAGATTAATTGGCTAGAAAATTGGCTGCATTTGAAATGATAGAGTTTGGAGATGACACCCCCCAAGACTGAATCTGCATTCAAAGCCAGTGCCTCTGTAAAAGGTAAACAAAGGTTTGATCCAGGAGAGAATTCATCAAGGAAGCTGTCATGGTATGAAAAAGCAAGAAAAGATCTGGGGGAAGAAGAAGTAGAAATTGCTCAACTTGAAGCCCTTATTGCAAAGAGGCTGCTAAGAGGATCCGGTAAGTATGAAGGAAAATTACCTTTTAAGTGTTTTAACTGCAATAAGATTGGTCATTTTGCCTCAAGGTGTCCGGAAAGGTTTTCAAGGCAAAATCCTAACAAGCCAAGGTTCCAAAAGAACTGTTATTATGTACATGAAGATGATGATAATGAAGGAATAAGAGATGATGAATCAGAGATAGGAAACAAATCCAGAAATGAATGGGTGTTCATTGCCATCAAGGAAGAAGATCCAATGTCCTCTGTATCTGTCAATCATAAGACTGTGGAAAGAGCTTTGGCTGCCCAAGTTGAAGAAAAGGATGATTGGGTCATTAACAGTGGTTGCTCTCACCATATGATAGGTGACAAAAATAAGTTCGTAGATTTGGAAAGGTATGAAGGAGGAGTGGTAAAGTTTGGTGATAATTCTGCTGGTAGAATCAGAGGTAGAGGAACTATTTCTCTTCATGGAAGGAACAAAACTGGTAATGTACTGTATGTTGAAGGTTTGAAGCACAATCTTCTCAGTGTTGGATAGTTGGTGGACAAAGGCTATGATCTTTGGTTTAAGAATGGAAAATGCAAGATCTTTGAAAATTCTAGAATAGAGATTGCATCCAGTACTCAAACTAAAGGTAATATCTTTCACTTGGTTGGTACCGTAAAAAGTTGCTTGTTTGTTCAAATTGATCAAAGTTGGTTGTGGCATAGGAGGATGTGTCATGTGAATTTTGATAATATCATCAAGATAAGCAATACTTAGGCTGTAAGAGATCTTCCAAAATTGGTGAAACGTACTAATAGCTTGTGCAAAGAATGTCAGTTGGGTAAGCTAAGCAGAGTCACATTCAAAAGTAAGGAACTATCTTCTACCAGATTATTGGACTTAGTTCATATTGATCTTTGTGGTCCAGCAAGAATCAGGAGTATTCAAGGTGATAGATACTTCATGTTACTAATTGATGACTATTCCCGGATGATGTGGGTAACCTTCCTAAAAGAGAAATCAGAAGCTCTTGAAAAATTCAAAATATTCAAGGCTATGGTAGAGAATGAAACCGAATTAAAATTGAAGTGTCTGAGGTCTGATAGAGGTAGAGAATTCACATCTAGTGAGTTCATAGAGTTCTGTGAGAAACATGGAATAAAGAGACAATTGTTTGCTCCTAGGACTCCACAGTAGAATGGAGTGGTGGAGAGAAAGAACCAAACCATCCAGGAAGCATCTAGGACCATGATGATGGAAGCAAATGTTCCTCAAATCTATTGGAGAGAAGCTATCAGCACTGCAGTCTATACTCTTAATCGAGTTCAAATCAGAAGCAATACCAGTAAGACTCCTTATGAACTTTCGTTTGGTAGCACTCCTACTGTAAGGTATTTTTGAGTTTTTGGTAGAAAATGTTACATTAAAAGAGATGAAGATCTAGGAAAGTTTGATGCTAGAAGTGATGAAGGAATATTCTTGGGTTACTCTACTCAAAGCAAAGCATACCGGTGTTATAACAAGGACTGAGAAAGATGATAGAAAGTACAAATGTGAAGGTTGATGAAGGAATTGAAAAACCCTCAAGATTCTATGAATATGATGAAGATGATCAGAATGGTGTTCTGACTCAAGGAGCCCAAGCCTCTTCTGAGATTCAGATCTAGATTGATCTCGTAAATTAGGAAGAAGAGATAAGTTTGAATGAGCCTAATCAAGAAACAAAAATGCAAGTAACTCCCAAAGTGCTTAGATATGTAAGACTGAATCACTCTCAAGATTAGATCATAGGTGATAAAAGCAAAGGTGTACAAACAAGAAGGAAAATTGCTCAAAACTCAGATGAGTAATGTCTGATTTCAAAAGTTGAACCTAAGATAGTGAATGAAGCTTACAATGATGAAAAATGGACTAAAGCAATGGAGGAAGAGTTGATGCAAATTGAGAAAAATCACACTTGGGATCTTATTCCCAGACCTAGAAATAAAAATGTGATTGGAACCAAATGGGTCTTTCGGAACAAACTAAATGAAGTTGGTGAAGTAATCAGAAATAAAGCTAGATTTGTCTGCAAAGGTTACTCTCAAATAGAAGGAGTTGATTTTGATGAAACTTTTGCTCTGGTGGCAAGAATTGAAGCAGTCAGATTATTTCTTGCTTTTGCTTCTTTCAAGGATTTCAAGGATATCAGATGGATGTCAAGTCTGCCTTCCTAAATGGTGACTTGGAAGAAGAAGTATACATTGAGCAACCGGATGGATTTCAATTATCTGATCATGATGATATGGTCTGTAAGTTGAAGAAAGCACTGTATGGACTGAAGCAAGGCCCAAGAGCCTAGTATGAAAGATTGGATAAGCACCTTTTGAAGATTGGTTTCAACAAAGGTACTGCTGACAGTAATTTGTATTTCAAAATTGATCATGAAAACATCCTGATTGTTGAAGTGTTTGTTGATGATATCATTTTTGGAGGAAGAGATAGTATGTGTCAAACTTTTGCAAATCAAATGAAAAGTGAATTTGAGATGTCCATGCTTGGTGAAATGAATTTCTTCTTGGGTTTGCAAATCACTCAAACAAAGAAAGGAATCTTCATTTCTCAAACCAAATATGTGAAAGAATTGTTGAAGAAATTTGGGATGGAAGACTCAAAACCAATGAATACTCCCATGGAAACCGGATGTAAATTGAGAAAAGATGATGATTCTCCTAAGGTTGATCAGACAAAGTATAGGTCAATGATTGGAGGACTGTTGTATCTTACTCAAACTAGACCAGACATTATGCAGGCTGTTGGTCTTGTTGCTAGATTTTAGGCTGATCCTAGAGAATCTCAAGTCATGGCAATCAAGAGGATTTTTGGATATCTAAAAGGGACAGTTGAGTATGGTCTGTGGTATCCTAGAGATCATGATTTCTCTCTTCATGCATATATTGATGCAGATTGGGCAGGAGATGTGGATGACCGGAAGAGTACCAGTGGTGGAGCATTCTTTTTGGGGAAGAGATTGGTTTCTTGGCTAAGCAAAAAATAAGAGGCAATATCTCTATCTACAACTGAAGCAGAATATATTGCAGCAGCAGGTAGTTGCACTCAAGTTTTATGGATGAAGCAGATGCCAAGAGATATCAAAGTGGAGTATAAAGAACCCATCACAATCTTCTGTGATAATTCAAGTGCTATAAATATATCTAAGAATCTGGTGTTGCATTCAAAGACTAAACAAATATCCATTAAGTTTCACTTTTTGAGAGAGCAAGTGAACAATAATGAAGTCAGATTGGAGTTTGTGCCTTTCAAGGATCAGACTGCAGACATCTTTACTAAACCTCTACCTAAGGACTCTTTTGAGTATCTCAGTGAGAAGTTAGGGGTTATTGCCCCTCTAGTGATGAACTAAGGTGCACTGAAGTGCATCAGTTTGGTAGATATCACAGTCATATCTTGTGATCCGGATTGATGGGGAGCTGCTATTCAGGGGGAGCAACAGGTATGATTTTGAAGTGTTGGAATTGCAAGTATGTGCCCTTTTCCATTAATGTCAAAGGGGGATAGAAGACATGTGAAAAATAAGTGGTTTCTAATCAAAGGGGGAGCAGTAAAAGGAGAGAAGACATGTGAATGGTTGTTGCTGATAGGGGGAGTTGTGACAGTGAGGAGAAGTTCTTGTTTTGATGGTCAAAACAATTTTTCACATCATATGTTGCCATCAATGACAAAGGGGGAGATTGTTGCAAGTATGGGCCTAACCTATGTTGTTATTGATGTCAACATACTCCTGTTGCATTAATGATAAGGATTGGATGAGCTGTGTGCTGAGGAGATTGAGAAAATTAGTCTCAATCAGGAACAGTGAAGATCAGTGATGACAATAAGGCAAGAGTCCAAGATAGGAAGAGGATCAGAGGATGCGAATTAAAGGGTTTGTAGATATGTGTCTTGAAGTGATCCAGTAAAGATTTCAGAGGTCCGCATGAAGATATGAAGAATTTGTGGCCACTCAAGTAAAATCAGTTCTGGTAGGTATTAAGAGGTGGCAGAGTGATATAGATGTTGCAAGGTGTGGCCCTTGGTCTCCTTGTTTAGCACTGCGTTGCGGTGGTTTGTGACAAGGGCTTAACCGCCTCCCATGCTTGTTAAGTCAAGTGGTTGTATCAGGCATTAATAGGTTGATCTTTTGGTGCAACGGCAGCTAACAATTGGTATCAGAGCTGAGGTCACAGGTTCAAACCCCATGCTTGTGTTGGGGGGGATTGTTGTAAGGTGTGGCCCTTGGTCTCCTTGTTCAGCGCTATGCTGTGGTGGTTTGTGACAAGGGCTTAACCGCCTCCCGTGCTTATTAAGTCAAGTGGTTGTATCAGGCATTAATAGGTCGATCTTTTGGTGCAACAACAACTAACAATAGATAGGTTTGATGAGATTTGGAAATGCATTATCCTGTTCTATGGATTTGAGGGAGTGTTGAGGAAGTCTTTGTGAAGTATCAACTAGATTGGCTTGTGGTTTGAAGGTCTGCAAGCATCTATTCCTTTATGACAGCAATGATAGACTATGTTCTTGAGGTTCTAGATGAAGGGGCGAAGGATTTGAGTAAGCAGATGAAGTGTGGATGTTCTTGGTGATTCAGGCAAGCTTGTGGAGGTCTTTGGATCGTGTCCAGTTCATGTTGGTGGTCCACATTGGAGTTGGAGTTTGAAACTGAAGAATAACTTCTGGATGATGGTGTTCTTCTTGAGACTGGCTGACCGGATGAGTTACACATCCTGTGGATATTCTTGTTGATGTTTGCCAACTTAGATGATCATTCCTTAGTTGATGTCTTGCATAAATAAGGGATTGCGAAGTCATTTCAAGATTGTACTTGAAGGGATGAGTGTGTGGTAGCGAGGAGAGCGAAAGGCAAAGTAGAAGTATTGAGCTTAAATGGAACTTATTCAAGCATGGTGAAGATGCTATTTTCTAGTTCAAGTATGTGATACTTATTTCTTTGTAGATAGTGTGTCTCTTGTGGGCAGTGAGCCTCTTATGAGCAGTGTGCTCGGGCAGTGAGCCCTAATTGGCATGTGCTATTTTTTTCTTTCTATTCTTTTAATAGAGAATACAATCTTGGGTTAATCACCCGTGGTTTTTCCCTTAACTGGGTTTTCCACGTCAAAATCTTGGTGTCTTATGTGTTGATATGTTTCTGCCCTTAATTTGTTGCATTGTGTTTTCATGATTAATTTATTATAAGACTGCTAATTGCAAAGTGGAATTAAGTCTTTAATTGAGAGAAAGTTTTGCACAACTGATTCACCCCCCCTCTCAGTTGTGTGCCCTAAGTCTAACAACAACAAGGTGAGACACCCTAAACAATCAAAGTGCATAGAGCATATGTATTGTTATGATTTGTTAGCATAATAAGATAAAATCAAATATCACATGGAGTGATTCTACTAGCCAAGCGTCATATATATAAATCAATCTCGTCTTCATATATGGACTAGGTCCATTTTTGCTTGCTTGCTGAAGGGACACGTGGTCTGTATTAGTATATGTTTGTTTTTCATCATCCACTGACTAGATAGAACCACTAGAGGAAGGTAAACAATAAAATGAGAGAGGATAACAAGTGTCTTAGGAAAAATCACATAGGAGGATGCCCCCACATCATCAACCGCAATGTTTTGCGCTTAAGGCACAACACAACAATGAAAATAGAGGAGAAGCAAGATAGAAGAATGACGATACAAATAGAAGAATGGTCACAACAAAGGTAGTCTCCTGGTATCCTTGACCTTACAAGAGTATCAAGGGTCAGCCAAGGAAGCCTAAACAACACATAACACATCATGAGAGGAACAAAACACAAGAGGGGAGATCACATAAATGAGAAAATAATTCTACGACATAGGTGACCACCAAGGTTAGAAATACATACCTGTTGTCCTTGATCTTGATCTTTACTTTGATGGTTAAATCTTTATCTCTTCTTCTTTCTTTCACATTTTTGTGAGTTTGTGAAGGTGCAATTGTAGGATTTGTCAATGGGAAGGTGTCTATTAATGATGGTGTAGACAAAATGTCAGAGTTTTCTATATCAATCAAATGGGGTGATGTAGGAGCTAGAAAGATACCCAATCTAGTCAAGTGAGGTAGTGAAGGAACCCAAAAAAATACCCATTTCAACCAGTTTGTGAGGTATCTGTATATCTTGGTTTTTAGGAATATCATGTTCATTTATGTTTTCCACATTGTTGGTATGTGAGAGGTCAAGTAGGGGTATGTGATATGTTTCTTTGTTTAAGATGTAGTTGAGAAGTGTTTGAAGATCAGTTGGTAAATTTTTAGTGTCAATAGGTTGAAGAAGTTGTTCACATAGAGAATATACATCATGCAATGCTTCATCTTGGCCAGGGAGAGCATGCAGGGATGGTAGAGTGGTGTTAAGGAATGTGTCAATTATGTCTTCTTCTTATTCCAAAATATCCTTGCCAAGTGAGGTTATGTTTGTAGAAGTCTTTTTATTAGATGAATCACCCAGCGCTATATCAGTCTCATAGGTCTCTGAAAGAATGTCCATTATGTTGTCATGAAATGAAGGGAGGGAATTAGGAAGGACGTTTTCACCACTACTTTCCTCGTGATTATTTGCATAAATACACTTAGTGTGATTAATAGCGAAATACCCATGATAGTGACAAAACTTTCAAAATAGGATATTTAATGAAGAATATCACAAGTAGTGCATACAGACATGTCAATACTATAGGTGTATGCTATTTGATGTAAGACTTGAGGATATTTATCAATGAATTTGTAGAAATTATTAACATTTACAATGTATTCAAATAAATCTTCCAAAGATGAATAATGAGGAGAATCCATGATATATGCAAGAAAATAAATGTAAAACTGGGTGAGTGCAGGATCATGATGAGCCAAACACTACCCCTAAGTGGCAATGTAAATGTGAAAAATAGACTTAAGTAACTTCATGTCAAAAATTGAATGAGTTATCTACAAAATATTGAAATAAGGTATTAATAAAAGTTTTAATAAATTGAATTTAGTTTATGGGCTTCTACTTTCTTTTTGAAAATTTTAAAAATAGTTTAGTGAAAATTGGATATTTCAATGAAGCACTACTAAAATTTTCAGAAAAATTTAAAAAGTATGTGTCATTCCGGCCAACCTAAGTATGAAAAAAAGATATTATTTTTCCTCCATGATTTGGATTTAAGTAAAGGACACATGAACAGATGTGACACATATTTTTAAAATTTTTTTAAGTAAATAAATAATTATTTATTAATTTTTTACTGTGACTTTTTTAACATATGAAAAACTAAATTTCTAGCCAACCTAACTTGGTCAAAAACATATGAAACTCAAAATTTTAAACTTTAATGTATACTCAATAAATCCTAGAATGTGGCACATCTTTTGGATTTAAAAAAAGATTAATATGTTGAATGTTATGGATGTTTTTCAATATGTATATCTATCAGGAAATCACGCATAGTGTATGTAGAAAATTAATAATAATTACCTATTAAAATTATTATGAGGCGTATATTATATTTTTAGAATCTTAATAGCTTCCTCTATAAACCCTTTTCATTTGATTAAATTTAGTTACAAAAAAGTCTATCAGCTTCAAGGATGAAATTGTGGAAAATTTTAGGATAACACTAAATGGGCAGTTTGCAAGTTTCTTTAGCAAATTTTGGGACTCCCACTTGCCTAAATATGAGGTAATCGTAAGGAATTTTTAGAGGGAATCCATATTTGAGCTAGAAATATTAACATCCTTTCCATCCAAATCTAAATATTAGTCTAAATGTTAGCACTTTTTATCCAACAAGTTTTTTCTCCATTGCCACTATTTGGCCCATCATGATCTCGCACTCACCCAACTATGTATGTTTATTACCTAAAAATGCTTTATTTTTTCACTTTTTTCATTGCAAATGCCTAAAATAAGTAGTGTTGTGACAAAAGTGCAAAGGCGAAATGAATAATAACATTATTTTTAGTCCAATAATGTAGCAATATCCTTCACAACACACCTATAATGTAGGTCTAGATAGATGACAAAGCAAAATCTAGTGAAAATGCAAGGTTTTCAAAACCTAATTGTGAAATTAGAGCATGAAACTATGAAAAATGATGTATAGATGAATTCTAATCAGATTTAAGATGTGAAATAGCTCAAACCAAATCTAAAAATGATGTCACAATTTCTACAATGCTCAATGCAAGTGCAATTTCAAGGGAAAATGAGTGAATATGTTAGTTTTTGTTGAAATTGACTATGTGAAAATGTAAAATTTAAGATGGAAATGCCAAAACATACTATGGTGAAACACTAAAATCAGAAATCAGTCCTAAAAGAGTGTTTATAAGAGTAGTAAAATCTGAAAGAAGATTTTAACTACAAACACTACCTTTTGGAAAAACTAGGCTATATGAAAAATACACAATTTCAAGAAAAATCTAACAATTTAAGCATGAAAATGCAATGCAAATAATTATAAAATGATGTAGTATTGTAATTTATATCAGATCTGATGTAAAAATCAGAGATTAGATGAAATTAATACAAACTATGCAAAAGTGCAAGCCTAGGATGCCAATTTTTTTCAAAATTTTCAATTTTTTTTTGGTAAATTTTCAAATGCAGTAAGATGAAAATGAAATGAATGAATGTAAATCTGAAGTACAACACTCAGAAAGGTGCAAAATTCAATAAAACATGGGTTCACCAAAATTTTTAGTAGAAAAAGAGGGAAGATCCCAAGATTGATGGTGGTTAGGTTAGATCCTCCTTTCACTACACACATTCAAGGACATTTAACCAAGTTGAATCACAAATTTTGCAAGAGGATTCACCTACAGGTTGGTTGTCACTTGTAATGATAGGGAAATTTGGAATTTGTTGAATAATGTATTAATTTAATGCTTAATTATGCTTCAAACCCTAATTATACAAAATTGTAAATGGACGAATCCCGACAAAATGCTCGCACACAGAGATATCAAATGACAATTAGATACATACTAGATTTTGGAAATCAAGATGCAAAAAAGTCAAGGGCTAAAGAACAGGCTCCCAAGACCAAGGTAGGAACTTCTTTAGGGGTTTCGAGAAGTTGTGTACTACTATTCACCACTGTCCTAGAGGTTTTTAGCTTAGAAAATCTGGAGGGCTTCGGGGCGGATGCCCAAGATGAGGTAGTGCTTTTCTTCTCTGATTTAGAAACTATACTCTCTATCACAGCCTCATGCAACTCCACTTCCACAGAATATGACACCTGTCACCTGTAATCACAAAGAAGGGGGTTGGGGATTGTGGTGTTTAGGAGCTTGCCTTAGTCAAGCCTCATAATGGCATTCAAGCCTTCCAACACTGTTGTTTGATAAAGAGTATGTATCCCTATGGGATAGAGGCAAAAATAAATTGATAAATTGATAAATGATTGAGTCAACACAAATAGATATCACCTCGGAGGTGTAGCTTGCATGTAGATGAAAATCCTTCAACACATGAGAAGATGAAGCCAAATCTGCACAACAAACACAACAACAATATTCTGCTTTGCAACAATGAATACTTTGAATGCTCTAAAACCATAAATTTGCCAAAAGTTCATAATCATCTTCTAGTTTACAAATGAAACCCTAAACATGCTTATATATGCATTCCCACTACAAATTTCATAATTCAAACTTAAGATGTCAGCAATGGAACCTTTTAATAGTCGCATAAATGTCATTCAAAATTTAGGTCCTGACCAAATAGGGAAGGAGTAGGGAACTAGAGCCCAAGCCCGAGGCCCCATTTTCAAGGTAGGATCAAGTCCAACAGTGTCCCCTTAGCCCCATTTGACATGGGTTTTCAGGGATTTTGCATCGAGAGTTAAAATGAACATGCATGATGAAAAATAAGGGAATGGGGAGCTAAACATAGGTGGTAAAAGTACTAGGGGTACATTTTATGACATAAAAACTTCATATAGTGTCAAATCATGTATGTTCTAATTCTCATGGTGTTTGGATTACCAAAAGGGTGTTTTGCAGTTGACAGTTTGAAGACAATGTTGGTTCTAAAAAAGACATTTACTATATAGTAATGGAATGCTTCACAGTCCTTTGCATCTATAGTTATGGCTATGTGGTTCTGAAACTATGTTCAGGGTGTTGTGAAGGTGATAATTCCAAAGTTTCATATGATCTATCCTTCCATTGTGAAAGTTATGCATGATAGAGTACCAACGTGTTTTGGCAGAGTAAGGTGGTGTTGAAGGCCTGTTGGAATGTTCTACATTCCTCTGTATGTGAATGTCTGCCTTTGTAGTTTTGTTGACATGTTTATGGGTGTGCATTACATGCTTTCTTGTAGTTTCAAGTTTCTTGGTGATATGCAAGCTCAATTTTTCAATGACAATATGTTGCAGTGTGTTCCAGATGACTTGTTGTTCTCATGGTTCATGGTTGAAGATGTGTTGCACAAAATATTTGATGTACAAAGATAAAGGAGTGTTTGGAGATGTTGTATGAGTCTTGTAGACTCATCTGAAAGAGTTTCATGAAGATCTTTCTTGTTTCTAGTACCGTATGAGGTTTTCAAGTTGTTGTGGTCGTTATGCTTCAAGTTTCATATGTCTTTGCTTAAGTCTATCCTATTTTCAAATGAATAGAGTGTGTGGATGTAATTCCTTGATGTTTTATGATGTGAAAGATGTTTTGGACATGGTTAAGCAGGTATTGATGTCTACAAGGCATGGGTCATTTGCTGGTGTAGCGTGTAGTCTTGTTTAGGACTTGTCCTCTACACGTTTCATGTTGTGTGTAGTCTGGCCAACTTGTAAATGTATTTTTCATGTTGTCTCTAGCCGACAAGCAATGTAATCAATGTAATATCATGTATATATTGCAAACCTAGGTGGTCTAGGTTAGGTATGATTGCGAAAATGAATATGTGAGAGTGTGAAGAGCAAAATATGAAAATCATATGCATTGTGATGTTCGACTAAAGGAGAAAGAGAAGATGTGTTATAAGCTGTCCTGATTCATCTTGAAAATATTTTGGTGATAGGAGGGAAGTGAAGAGTGTTCCTAATTGACTCAATCATTAGAAGAAGTAGAAGTGCAATCATCAAAGGTGTGAACTTCAATGTCAGTTTTCATGCAGTAGAAGGACTGCCATATTGTAATCTTTTCTGAGTTTGTTCTCAATTCAGGGAGTAGTTGCTTCCTTCAGAGTGACTCTAAAACAAAGTCTTCAGGGAGTTGTAGGTTCCTTGGGAGTGACCCTAAATCAAAGTTTTTAGGGAGTAGTAGCTTCTTTTGGTTGTAGCCCTAAAATAAAATTGTTATTTTAAGCTCAATATATTGAGTTAATCCTCACTGTGTTTTTTTCCTTCTTAGGTTTTCCACGTATATCTGGTGTTATGTGTTAATATGCATTGTGTTAATTTTTCATGTTTATGTTGATGTTGTAATGCTTAAGTTTTAATCTACTCCAGAGGACTTGAAGTTTGATTAGATACTGATTCACCCCCCTCTCAGTATCCTAGTGTGTTCAACACATCTAGGATTACGTAACAAAGGTTAATGACCTAAGAGCACAATGTAAATCATGTGGCATTGAGAAAAAAGATGTACAACTTGTCTTAACTACTCTCACAAAACTTGGATCTGAATATGTTGCATTTGTTTCTTGCATTCACACTCATAAGTTAACTATGGGATCTGCATACACTATGCCTTCATTTGCATCATTTTATAAGATGTTATTACATGAACAATAGAAGCTTCTTTCTATGGGTCTCATAAAGCCATATAAACTCAGGCTTTGTTGTATGGTCAACCTAAAGGACAGAAAAAGTCAAGCCAATCTAACAAGAAATAGAAGAAATCAAAGAAAAACCACACACAGATCAAGCACATAACAAATCGTCTTCAAAAGAGGACTCATCTAAGAAGGAGAAGCCTACTTGTGCATATTACAAAAATGTTGGACATGAAGAACATTCTTGTTATAAGAAGGATATTGATGAATTGAAACATTTTCTAAAGAAGAATAACATTGATCTCCCTTCTAGAATGTTTAAGTTAGCTTCTTTTTCACATTTTAAACAATTAGGGATCTGGTAAGGGAAAATGACATGCAGGTTTTTCTTCTAAGTTATAGAAAAATAAATTAAAAGCTCTTTGTGCTTCTACAGGTCTTCGATCAAGGAAATGGCTTCTTGATTCTAGAGCTTCTCACCATATTGCTTCTTCATAGTCCATGTTCTATTATTTTGAGTCTTGTGTTATGCAACATAATCTAATGGCAAATAATACTTACATGAATGTAATTTGGAGAGGATCTATTGATATTGGGGATGGAACTTACAATGACATTTTGTGTGTACCTCATTTGTCAAACAATCTTCTTTCCATTTATCAAATCACCCACGGTGGAGTGGGAAAGATTGTAGAATTTACACCTAATTTAATTGGCATTTGAGACTTGGAGAGAAAAGAGATAATTGCTACTAGGATGGATGATCATAAATCTTAGTTATACTCCTTTTTAGACTTTATACCTGATGATGGCTCTTATCCTTTGGTTGTTGATCACACTCCTAGTGTGACCTTTAATTTTTATGAGAATTTTGGTTACTTGGACTTGGGTATTCTTGCATTTGATCTAGTTCTTAAGCCTTGTATTTCTTCTCCTCCTCCTCCTACTTGTTCCAAGCTCAACATTAAAGTGACACAGGAGGTTCATATCAGTCTTCCAAAGACATTTCCTTGGGACACTTTTCTATTTGACATCTCTTTCTTGTTTGTAGATCCCCACATTTTGGATTTTGGAGACACCATTGAGGACATTCATCTCCAGTATGATGATAGCTTCTATGTAGTTAATTCTTCTTCTTCAAATGTTATGAGGACACAATTAGACCCTCCTATTCCTACATATGCTTCTATAGTGATAGTTTTTGTATATATTCATGAGTCCACATATCTATCTCGATCATCATTCATGTTGACACCCTTTGTAGAATTACCAACATCTTCTATGGTACATGATCCATCATATCGACATTTGTCGCAGTTTAGCATTGGCTTAGAAATCCTTGAGAAAAATTTGGAGGAGGCATCCTTGTCCTTAGAGGAGATATCTTCATCTTTGGATCCTATTCTATTTCAGTTTCTACTTGGTTCTAGTTTGTCACTTTCATCAATTAGGTCTAGGACTCTTGATTTGGTTGTGATATATCTCAACATCGACATGGAGATACATGAGCAATTTTTAGAGATTTCCTACATCTTGAGCTCTCTTCCCTCATATTCCTTTTAGGAATAGGAATATATCCTACATACATCCTTGGTTTACTTTCTTCCTAAGGGAAGGAACATTGTTTGGTGAGCTTGGATCATCTTTTCCATCCTATGTCAGGCATCTACCACCATTACAGGTCATTCTACATTCTGGGAGAATCACTTAGCTCTTCATACTTCATCCTCTCATTTGGTAGTTTTTTCCCATTGGGTTTTATCCTTCTTTTCTATTTGAGGGGATTTTTTTTACATGGGTACCTCATCAAGCCTAATTTCTAGGACCCATATTTACATCTGACTTTACATTCCCCCCTAAGTTGCACTTAAAAGGGGTTGTTAGTGTGAAAAGGGTTATTTATCTATCTAGTATATTTCCTAGATAGTTCTCCACTTTAGCTCTCTTCACACTAGGTTAAGTTTACTTAGGGAATTTTTCACTTTATCCCACATTGGTAGTATTTTTAGTCTCTTGGGTAGTAAATCCTATACACTTACCCAATTCTCTCATAAGAGTATGGATAATCTCATTCCATTATATGCTTTGCATTCTCGAGTAGAATATAGTTTATTCTTGCTCATTTCTGATTTCTATTTTTGCTTCCCTTCATTCATTTACATTCTTTGGTGGCTTTTAGCAAAATCTTACAATTAGAGCATGATCTTGGCATTATGAAGGAAAAAAACAAGGTAGCTTTTTTTAATTTTGGATGTCATTTTGGAAGCACATATCTCTCTCATTTTGGTGAATCCTTTCAAGAGTTTTTGATGTTTGTTCAAGGACATATTTAAGCTACTACAATCTATATTTGAGGTCAAATGCAACATAATTAAGATAGTTATTATAGAATTAGGGTTTCCACTATATTTGAGTCTAAGGATTAAATTCAATGAATTTTTTCTTGATTTCTAGTGTGTTGAACAAGAACACATTGCTACACCTACAATGTTAATTTGGAGAAATTTGGATTAGATTTAAGAAAGTTATTACGAAATTAGGATTTCCACCAAATTCACTCTCAACGCTGCAAATTAATGATTTTCATGGAGATTTTTTCTATGAAGTGAGATCTAAGCCTTGGTACCACAAGAGGAAAAAAGAATCCTGTCACACCAATAAAATCTTTAGACAAGGAGGATACAAAAAGTGGGGATACTTATACTAATGATATGCATGAGGAAATCACCAAGTTGAAGGAAGATATTTCATTAGTGAGGATGATAATCAATGAAATGTCTAAGAAAATGGATTCCCTTTTGAATAGTGTGAACTATATGGGAGAATATTCACATAATTAGAACTGGGAAGGAGAAGATGCTTCTAAGGGACATGATTCTTGCGGGCTTGCACCAAATCTCAAGTTGGATAAACACTCCAATCATTTTATGGCTAGGCACTTCATACCAAAGATGGATATATGGAAGTTTGATGGTCAATATCCTACCAAATGGCTTTGTGAAATGGAGCAATTCTTTGATATTCACCATGTTCCTTATCAAAAAAAGGTGGTCATGGCTTCCTTATACTTGGAACCTGACCAATTAATTTGGTATCATTCACTATGTGAAGAAAAGATAAACAAGGGATGTGTTGTCACTTGGTCCATTTTTCATTAGGAACTCACTACAAATTATAGTGGCAATCTTTTGGATAGACTTGATTCTAATGTCATGCAATAAATCTAGATTCCTATGGACATGAATAATAATGGCACTAAATCTAGAGAGTTAGATGCACTTGCTAGATTTAGTGCCCCACAAACTCTCAAGGTGGTGGGGTTCTTGAAGAAAGAATGAATAATAGTGTTGATAGACTTAGGAAGCACTCACACACTTCACCAAAAAGAGTTAGCAACTCATCTAAATTGTTTTATATTTCCTACTCTAGAATTTTAAATTAAAATTATGGATGGGATGCTATTAGTTGTTTAGGAAAATGCCATAGAATTAAATTAACCATTAGAGAATATTAACTTGACCATCCAATGTTTGCAATTCCTATGGGGGTAACAGATATTGTGTTGGGAGTAAAGTGTCTCACCACACTAGGGACAATTAAGATGAACTTTCAATAGTTATTCATGAGATTATGTTCAGAGGGAAGGATAGTTGAACTAAGAAGGTTCTATGCAATGTCACCAAAAGCAATAATCTCTCACCAAATGCAGAAGATAATTAAAAAAGGGGCTGATGGATTTGTTGCATATGCTGTCATTGATGTCAAAAGAGTTGTAATGTGGAAGGCTTACTGATGTCATTGATGTCAAGAGAGTGGTGATAAGTGATGTCAAAATAGTAAGTGATCAGAGGTATTGTGATGTGGAAAACATAGTGATGTGTATATGCTATCAAAGGAGTGATGATCAGAGGAGAAAACAAATGAGTGATGATCATAGGGGTTATGAGGTGAAGGATATGGGGACTGAAAGTCATGAGCTAATGTTGGGAATTAGTGTTGAACACACCCTGGATACTGAGAGGGGGGTAAATCAGTATCCAAACAAACTTCAAATCCTCCAAATCAAATTAAAACTTAAACATTACAGCATTGACATAAACAATGCACATCAACACATAACACCAAATGTACATGGAAAACTTGAAAAGGGGAAAAACCACAGTGAGGATTAACTCAAAATATATGAAGCTCACTACAATAAAATATTACAACTTTGTTTTAGGGCTAACCCAAGGAAGCTACTACTCCCTGCTGACTTTGTTTTGGGGCTACAACACAAGGAAGCTACTACTCCCTGTTGACTTTGTTTTAGGGTCACTCCCAAGGAAGCTATAACTCCCTGTAGACTTTTTTTTAGGGCTACAATCCAATGAAGCAACTACTCCCTGAACTAAGAATAAACTCAGAGATGGTTATAGTATGACAATCCTTCTACTACCGAAAACTAACAATGAAGCTCACACCTCTGATGATTGCAATTCTGCCTCTTCACTACTCTTTTGATGATTATATCAATTAGGCACACTCTTCACTTCCCTTCTATCACAAAAATGTCTTCAAGATGAATCAAGACAACCCTTATTTCTTTTACTCTTTCTCCTTTAGTCTCACATCATAATGCATATCATATTCATATTCTGCTCTTCACACACTCATATTCTCATCTTCACAATCATACTTCACCTTGATCAACTAGGTTTAAAATATATACATGATATTACATTGATTACATTACAAGTTGGCCAATACAACAAGAATATTACAATTTGCAAGTCGGCCAAAGATCACACAACATGAAACATGTAGAGGGAAAGCTCTAACATGAACTCCACGTAATACCGATAAGGGAAACATGCCTTGCAAATCCCAACACATGCTTAACCTAGTCCTCAACATCCTTCAAAGCATTATCCTTCAAGGAATAACATCTGCATGCTTCACAAATTTGAATTAGGTCACCCTTAAGTAAGAAAGCATGAAGCTTGTAGCACATCGGTCTTCACAATCTTAGTGGTACTCATGAATGATCAAAAATTACTTACTCTTCTTGTAGACAAATCAGAAGGACCTACACAACATCTCCAAACACTCCTTGAACTCTGCACAACAACAACTTTGTGGTGTACATCATCAACATTCCTCAGTGGGCCTCAGCAACAATAAGTCTTCACATACTAACTTGAAAACCTTGTGTGGTACTCGAAACTTGAAACATTAGCATGTGCATCAAAATTGAGAAGCATAGAACATGTAGAATGTCCACATAAACTCATATTACTGATCAGTACATTCTCCAGCTAGTGCGAGTACTCAAACATGTCTTCTGAGAATAATTAGGCATCTAGAACTATCTATATTACTTCTATCATTTGAAAGCTGAACTTGCAAACCTCCAAACCACCTGATACTACAGAGTAGCCTACATTGAACATCTTTCATCATGTTCAAAAAATTGCATGATCAAACCTTCATTTGTAGAGGAATGTGGAGTATTCTAATCAGCCTTCATCATCACATTATACTGCCAGAGAATAGACTAGAACTCTATCACTTGTAACTTCCACTAGAAAGGAAAAAATGATCTGAAACCTTAGATTTAGCACCTTTATAGCATACTGAACTTAACTTGTAAACCACATGACCATATCTTCAAATGCGGAGGAATGTAGAGCATTTTACTAAGCAATCTTCCAAGCAGTTTCCTGCAACAACCTTTACCAACATCTAGAGATCAGAACCTTCTTGTATCAACACATACTTCCTTAGGAACAATAGAAAGGATTGTAAAACATGCTTTAGGTCATCAGTAACATCTTATCAACCTCAACATAGCTTCTAATTTTGATCTTAATATGTCATCATTCATCTTAATGCTTCTAATTCCCATCTTAATATATCATCATGAAATCATCTCTACTAACCACAAACATGCTCAATACAACTTTAATTGACATTAATCAAGGCATGAAATCTGACCATGAGCATTAGCAATGAACCATGAACATAAAAAACCAACCATGATCATCAACAACCACTGCTAGTACACCATCAATATAATATATCATCATCATAAACATCCAATCATAGTGTTGACATCAAAGACAACCACACAACCACATCATTGACAAACTTAGGTAACATATGTGTAATTCTCATTAGTGTTGACATCAATGAAAACCACACAACTACATTAGTGACAACCTTAGGTAACATATGTGCAACAATCTCCCCCTTTGGTATTGATAGAAACACACCTACTCATTCATCCCCTTTGACATTAAGGACAAAGGGAAACTTCTTCTCCTTCTTAGGTTGTACAAACTCTCCTTTTCAACCTTCTCCTCCTCTCAGCAACAACCACTACTTGCTCCCCCTGAGAGGTAGCCACCATCAGTCTAGGAAAAAGATATAACATGAACCCCCCCTCAATAGATGCACCAACTATGCATCTAGCAAGAAGAAGGAGGTGCAATTACCCCTAACTTCTGCTAGAGATACTCAATCATATCATTTGCAAGAGCCTTTGTGAAAATGTCTACAATCTGATCCTTTGTTGGAACATATTCTAACTTCATTTCTTTCTTTACAACCTTCTCTCAAAAAGTGATACTTGATTGATAAATGCTTGGTTCTAGAATGCATCATTGGATTACTGGAAATATTGATAGCACTAGTATTGTCACACAAGATATGAATAGGCTTATCTTACAGTACCTTGATATCCTTCAAAGTTTGCTTCATCTACAACACTTGTGTGCAACAAGATGTTGCTACAATATACTTTGCCTCTGCAATTGACAAAGATACTGAATCTTGTTTCTTACTATGCCATAAAACCAATCTGCTTCGTAAAAAGAAAGCACCACCACTTGTAATTCTTCTATCTTCAACACAACTAGCCCAATTAACATTAGTGTAAGCACTCAGATCAAAGTTATTACCAAGCTTGGATACCATAAACCATAAACCACAATCCAAAGTTCCCTTCAAGTATCTGAATATTCTTTTCACTTCCTTCTCATGAGTTTTCTTAAGATTAGCTTGATATCTAGCAAACACACATATTGCATGCATAATATCAGGTCTAGAAGTAGCCAAATACAATAATCCTCCAATCATAGATCTATAAAGAGTATAATCAACCTCAAGTAATTCATCATTCTTTCTTAGGTGACAACCAATAACCATATGGGTACTTATTGGTTTGGAATCTTCCATACCAAACTTCTTCAACATCTCTCTAACATACTTAGCCTGAGAAATAAAGATATCATCATCTAGCTAAGCAATTTGAAACCCAAGGAAGAAATACATCTCACCAATCATAGACATCTCAAACTCTTTCTACGTCTCTTCTGCAAACCTCTAACACAAATTATCATCTCCACCAAAGATGATGTCATCAACATATACAACTACTATCAAAATCATGTCTACCTCTTCCTTAATGGAAAGATTACTATCTGTGGTACCTTTCTTGAAGCCTTTCTGAAGTAAGTACTTATCTAATCTAGTATACCAAGCTCTAGGTGCTTGCTTGAGACCGTACAAAGCTTTCTTGAGTTTACACACCATTTCTAGATCTTTTGATAACTGGAAACCATCTGGTTTCTCTATGTAGACCTCTTCCTCTAGATCACCATTTAATAATGCTGACTTGACATCCCTCTGATAAAACTTGAAGTTCTTGTGAACAACAAGGGCAAGAAACATCCTAATTGCCTACATCGTCACTACCAGAGCAAAAGCCTCCTCAAAGTCAATGCCTTCAACTTGTGAATAACCCTTACATACCAATCTTTCTTTGTTCCTCACAAGTTCATCTTCATTCATCTTGTTTCGGAACACCCACTTTGTTCCTATAACATTCTTATTGGCTGGTCTGGGAACCAATTTCCATGTCTGATTCTTCTCTATCTAATTCTATTCTTCTTCCATTTCCTTCATCCATCCATCATCTTGCCAGCATCAGCAAAGGTTTTGGGCTCTACCTTTGATAGTAAACACAAATTCACTTGTTCATTTATTTTTGCAAGCGTTCACTTGGTCTACACACCTTCATTCTTATCCCAAATGATCTTATCTGCTAAATGATTCCTCTAAACATATTTTGCTAGAGTCTTAGGGATCTTCTCTAATTCTTGTTCCTTGTCTTCCTTGTCTTCTTCTTCTTCAATGTAGAGAGGTATGTCAGATCTACAATCCTCTCATTCTTGTGAGATTTGGTACAAGTCTTCATCTACTTCGACATTTGTGCTTTCAATCATCTTTCCTAATCTCTTATTGTAGAATCTATAGGCCTTGCTTCTGGTTGAGTAACCAAGAAAGATCCCTTCATCACACCTTGCATCAAACTTCCTAAGGTCTTCTTCATCTCTCCTAATGAAACATTTTCTGCAAAAGATCTTGAAATATCTACTAGTGGGAGGTCTTACATACCATAGCTCATAAGGGGTCTCAGTGCGACTGGCCCTCAATTGTATTCTATTGATCAGATAGACAACAATGTAAACTACTTCCTTCTAGTACATATTAGGTAGATCTGGATCTTTCAACATTGCCCTAGCCATCTCTTGCACACTCCTATTCTTCCTCTCCACTACCCCATTCTGTTGAGGGGTCCTAGGAATAGATAGATGTCTCCTAATACCATGATCTTCACAAAAAAATTCAAATTCATTTGAAGTAAACTCACCTCCTCTATCAGATCTTAAACATTTGATCTTAGCATCCATTTCATTCTCGACTATTGCTTTGAAAACCTTAAACTTATCAAAGGCTTCTAATTTTCTT
The DNA here is from genome assembly GCA_027924645.1 of Cunninghamia lanceolata. Classification (NCBI taxonomy): domain Eukaryota; kingdom Viridiplantae; phylum Streptophyta; class Pinopsida; order Cupressales; family Cupressaceae; genus Cunninghamia; species Cunninghamia lanceolata. The sequence continues at coordinate 5,861,761 of BSBN01000892.1, forward strand.
TTTAAGAAAGTAACCCATGTCATTCTAGAATAATCATCAATAAGCAACATGAAATACCTTTCACCTTGTTGACTCTTTGTTCTTATAGTGCTATTCGAGTACTTGGCAACACTGAGAGGGGGGGGTGAACTAGTGTTGTAGAAAACAAAAAACAAGTTTAAAACACTTTTAATTCAAGATTTTCAAAATTGAAGCAGATGCTGACTTAGGCTCTATCAATGCAAGTAACAGTTCATTAAAGAAATAAACAATCAAGTATAATGAACAAATTAATCTTACAACAAATGAGACCATAAAACAAAGATTTCAAGACTGGAAAACCCTCTTGGGCTAGAAAAACCACTTAGTAAAATGCCTCACTGGCTTATTCAAGAATCATGCCTCATTGGCTACACAAAAATGTCTCACTAACTTTTATCACTGTCTCACTAGCAACATAAGCTTCACTGGAAACACAAGCCTCACTTGCAACACAAGAGTCATTGGCCACATAATGCCTCACTGGCAATGATCATATTGTCTCATTGACATGATCACTTACAACTTCTCAAAGATTAGATGAAAATATACAATACAAAGGGTTTCTCTATTTCTCTACAATCCAAATCTTGACAGTCTCATTATTTGAGACTCAAGAATTAACTTTGCACATCAACTCAAGATAGATCTTACATTAAAAACTCTGTTACAATCTCAATGATAGTGTAACACTACACATTCATCAATCTCATATCAGGTGTTTACATTTCGTGCCTTTTTATACATTTTCACAATGCCTTCCTTCTTTCATGAAACAGTTTGAATCTGTAACTAAAACTCTTCAACTGTCTCTGACAGTTTTCAACTGCAACAATAACTATCAAGAGAGTATGGTCGAATATACCCATGTAGAAGAATGTAGAATTTACACAAAGCCTTTTAAAGATATTCAAACTTTAATCAAATGTCTTTCACAAAAATTGTGGTTACAAAAAAAAAACTTTAACCATAACAGAAACTTTATCAAAAAAATAGTTCATATGATGTTCTCAACCTGTTCAAAGAATAAAAACTATCTTCAAGGTTATTGCACAAAACCCAAGTGTCAAATCATGAGGGTGAATCCTTCAAACCCTAACCAAGAGTTTATCAATAGTTTACAAGTCCTCTTGCATTGTCTAGAAACTATTTGCTATTCACATAGCTATTTTGTTTCCCAACTATTGATAACTGCCTTTCAACAAACTGAACTGCTTCATAGTCAACAGATTAAGAAAGCATAGAGCACATATAAATGTGACAAGAAATGCCAAGACAATAATCTTAAGTTACTACATATACATAACACTTTAAAGACTATCCCAAGATTTGTGACACCGTGCCCAAGCAATAGGCAACCAAAAACACAAATAACCCATGAAAGAAACAATAACATATCCTTTGTATAAGCTTTGTAAATTGGTGCAGGAGCACCTAAGAGAACACTCTGGAGTAAGAAGACACAAATGATCAAAGGAGAAGCCCATGGATCAAATCAAATCAAATGGAACATCCTAGAACCAATTATGGCATATTGTAATGGGCAAAATGATGTAATAATCAAATGTCCTAAGGGTCCTGGTAAGGACCCTAGGACCAAAAAATAATGTAAGTGGGCCAATAGTGCCTCTAGAGTCAAATAAGAGTCAATTAGAAGTGTCTAAGGCTAGGAATAAGGAATAATGATCCTAATAAGATCAACCATGATGAACCGTGATAATTTCGTAGAGTAAAAGTCACTTAAAACAAAGTTTAATATTCAAATTTTTAAATAATGCATTTGGGCGGGAAAATTAAAAAATGAATGGTTTTGGAAGTTTAACCATCTCCAACCTTTAGGAATTGATTGTGGGAGTTAGGAAAAGTTATATAAGCCTTCCCAAGGAGTGAGATCTCATAGAGGAGTCATATTGGAAGCTTGAGTTGTACGGCAGGCTGCAAATAGCAATAAAATTTAGTTTTGTCTTGCACCTCCATCTTGTTTCTATTGATCTTTTTGATTGTTGAGTGTTGGAAAATGTATTAGGACCTCAGTTAACATTAATAGACTTCATTTCATGTTCTGAGAAGGTTTTTGTAGGAAGTTTCATTGCTGTTTATCTGACTGTTACAAAGAACAGCATGCTGTCCTATGCATTTTGAGAGGTTTCAATGCCTCATAGGACCTTCCCATGGATGTAGGAGCCTGATACTCATGGAATAGGTCCTTGATTATATGTATAATATGATTTCTAACTTGACAAATTAGGAGGAGTGCAAATGGGCAGGTGATCACCGTTGAAAGTCAGAGATTACATGTGGAAAGAGCATTGAAATGGTGGCTCAGTTGTAGCAGCAGGAGATCGGCCTTAATAAGGTGGTGGTTTTATGTTTGCTGAGGGTTAATATGGTCAAGGACATGGTGTTAGACCTTTGAATGAGGTCTGGAAGTGATTGGAAGTGGGAGATCTAGCAAGCCCTAGGTTTTGAGGCCTAGAAAGGGGGGTTTTGTATTTAAACATGCAAATGAGCAAACCACTAGTTGAAACCTTGAAAATACTTCATTTTTAATCCTTTCCTAAGACTTTTTTTAGGTTTGGAGTGAGGGGGATAAGTATTTGATAGGGTTCCTTTGTAAAGTGGGTGGATTAGGCCCTACATGAAGACAGCCGGGTTGTTAGGACAGTCATATTTCGTCCAAAACAATAGTACATGATTTTGAAGTATGTTATAGAACTCAATAGAGGGTACTCAGATCAGTCATTAGCATTTGGAGTGCTTTGGGAAAGTTTGGAGAAAAGTACAAGTTAGTTGCTGCATAGGGCTACAAGGATTAGGCCTGGTTAAGGGGAGTTGCCAAGAACCGGTTAGAAAGGTGCATGAAACCTATTGAATCTTGTTGGTTGGGGTAGGTTGAGACCCTAGAAGGTACAAGAATTCATCTGAGAAGTTGGAATCCAAATTTGAGCCCTTTGGTGGAGTTTAAGGCAAGGAGAAGACTAGAGAAGGCTTATTGGTTGAAGCCACAAGTTATTTCAAATCTTTTGATCTTGTTAAATTACCTTTGGAGACCTGACACCTTTGCATCATAAATTACCAAGAAACCAGCCATGTAAACACTAGGGTTCCAAAACAAATTTCTTTTCTTGTTTAATAAAACATTAAACTTTTTCACCATATAACTATTAAGCAAAAGAAATATATCACCTGTATGTTGTTGGCTGATAGTAGAGCTTATGAACTGTGTAACTGTTGAGCTTACTTTACTGAAGCTCATTGTAGCTCAGCTCATTTAACTGTCTCAGCATTGTGACATCTCCAAGCAGATAACACAATTATTTCACAAATTTTTAACTCAATAACTCATGATTTCATAGCAAAAACTTCAAGCCCTATGCTCAAGAGAGTTATTTCCCAAAGTTCAACATTGTGAAATAAACAACAAAAACTGCCTTTTTGCCCAAAAATACAAAGGTCACCGAGAGTCTGGGTGTGCCCTAAAAGGGATGGTGACATTCATTACAAAATATCAACATTTACCTGCTTATTATACCCAATACCTGCTAGGCAAGTTACAACTTGAGTGATCACCAAAATGACATTATTCATATTGATTTTGCAAACCAATTTCAATAACCTTTCATGACCTTTTACTCCTTTGAATATGCCTTTGTTTACAATAATAAGATCATTATTTGTGTGCACCAAAAAACAAATAATGGTAACCATTTTATGCAAATAGAAAGACTCCCAAATTTAAACAAGCTACCTTTACCAAGCAAAGTGCATAATGATCTCACTAATAATGCTATCACAAAATACCTCTGCCAACTATATCATAGTGCATTTAGCAACATAAAACTTAGATGAAACAAAACCTTTCAAATCAATGATGTCATTAGTAGATAAATAAATGTAACCTTAGCATTTGTATCCTGTTGAAACTAATCATGCCCTTGTTTGCACAATAAATCAAATGCCTTTTCCAACATGAGACCAAAATCTTACACCATCAATAATACCAAGGAAAGAGAATTATTTAGCATTCAGAAACATTGACATCCTGATTATAAAAGGAGACTAAACTCAAATCTATCAATATCTTGAAACCAAGAAAGAACAATCTCATCAAATGATAACACATCCATGGATCTTGCAACATGAAGTAATGATGTCATCTTCAACTCTTGAATCTTCACTGTCATACCAAGTCCTACAAATAACAATAACCAATACCTTTGACAACTGATAACCAATACCATCCTCAACTATCATTGTGCCACAAGCCAGAGAGTTTGTGTATTTGTCATCAAGAACAACAACTGAGAGGGCAACAAACTCTCCCTTTGTCCTTTATGGCAAAACACAACTCTCTCTCCCCCTTTTTGCATCAAAGAAAAAAGGGAGAAAGAAGTGTGTCATGGCCTCAAAGATAGATCAGGAACCATAATCTAGTATGCTACAGAAAGAAATGATAAGGAAAAAATAGGAAATATAAAGCATACCAACAATGTCCTGAAACATCACTGCACTGTCATTACCAAAGAATGAACATAGTAATGAACATGTGTCATAGCAGGAGAGATATAGTACTATCAAGGACAACAATTGAATACATCACTGAAGTCTGAAAAATAACATTATATCAAGCACAGTACTATTGAAAGAATCACAAACCAAATACCAAAAAAAATGTATAGCAACCAATCACTGAAACCTGTACCAAAACCTTTTTCAGACATGTTCTGTCAAGATTAGAGCAGTATAAGCACACAAAGATGTCACTGTACATAGGTTGTCATCTTAAGAACTCCACCACCTAAACATAGTCTGGAAGTCATAACACTGTCTCTTTCAAATAAAACTATAGCATATCACCTTGTACAATGCTTAACTGATATAACATCATATCAAGACCAAACCAAGAAATCATAATCAACAATGTAGCCATTGTATAAGAGCAAAACAATACCACTATTAGTAAACATAAAAACCCCAAAAAATGCATTATATCCATCATGGTACAACATCAACTGATAAAGACATGATTGAACCAACTGAAAGCACCAGAATCTAGGCATCAAGAAAACATCAAAGCACTAAGAGATCAACTATATATTCCATTGTACCACTGTCCTTATCAAAGCAACAACAGAATGTCAGAAAATTGATTAAACTGTGCATGAACCAATGTCCTCATAAATGCTAAACTGATAGAAGAAATAGAGGAACATATCCATCAAACTGAAAGAGTAATGCTATGATAACAACCATTGTAAATCCATGGTGTACCAACATGAAAAGAGATCACAAAAATAATGAAGTTTGTTCATCACTTGTCACATTAGGGTGCTAAGAAGCTCCCCCTGAGATCAAATCTTACTGCAACTTTCCATTGACCTTAAAGGCCTCAATATTTACTTCACTTGCTTCAAGAGATGCTTATAGTACTGGTTTGTGTCATCAACTTATCACTAAGAGACACATTGTCCATCACTACATCAATACTATCAGCCTTACACTGACTGTTTTCCTGACAAAACACCTTGACACCTCAACATGAATCATTGGAACAAAAAGAAACCTACAGAAAGCACATCCTTACTACATAAAGCTGTCATACACCAATAAACTAGAACTTTCACCATATTTCAAAAAGATCATAGACATATTTAAATTACTAAATTGCAAAGATAGAACCATAAACTCAATGCAACCAACAAACCACATGGATATAAGATAATACTTGAAGTGCACCTTGAGAACACACAAAAGATTTAGTGAAGAGAAATATGAGGAAGATCATCCAATCTCTCCCTCAACTGACCAACCATTTTCATGCATTTGGTTTCTTGCAAATTATAAATGTTTCCTTGAGTTCTTAATCCTAGTGCAACAATTTCACCTATGTTCTCTCTAATTTCACACCCAAGAGCATCAAAAAGAATATAAAAGCCTTGATCAAAGATCTGAGTTACACTTAAGAGATTATGCTTGAGATCCTCTGCATAGTACACATCATGTAAAGGTAGATTATCATCCAATGATCTGAATACAATCACCATTTCCAAACCATACTAAGCCACAATCACAATATTCAAATTTGATGAAGTTGTTTATATCACCCATCATGTTGTGAGAGCATCCACTATCTAAAACCCACACATTTTTTACTTTGACATGTAAAGTTGTTTGATCAAGCATACCTTCTATCTTTTCATCAACCTTCTTTGGTTTCCAAATCAACTTTGTTTTAGCAGCATTGAACCCATCACTATTAGAATTTGAACATTGTCCTTTTATCATCCCCAAGCCACTCTTATCATTATGTGATTTTTGTTTGCCTAAGAGATGAGACAACTTGTCACTACTTTCACATATAGCAAAATTTTTCCTCAAACTGACAATCTCAGCCTCTTGAGTGCAACACTCTTTTTCTTTGACATTCAACTATTCTTGAGTGACTTCTAAAATTTTATTGTTTTCCTCAAGTTGCAGTTTCAGATCTGAGATTTGTTTTTCATAGTCAATAATCTAATTTTTCTACACTATAGCCTCCTTTTTAAGTTTCTTTATTTCACTAAGAGCACATTTGAGTTCACCCTCAAAATCAACCTTAGTTTCAGATAGATCTAATGTATTTTGAGTTTCAACTAAATTGATGTTTGCCATGAACAAGGTTTCATCACCTTCTTCAACAGATTCCTCTGAGCCACTGTCAGTAACATCAGCAAACAAACTTTTCTTCTTTTCAAAGACATTTTTCTTAAAGTTATACTATTTTTTCCTACTTTGTTTTTTATTGTCTTTTTCATCACTAACAAGTTCTTTGTTTGGACAGTTTGTTGCATAGTGTCCTATTTTGCCACAATTGAAACACTTAAAGGGTAACTTCCCTTTATATCTACCTGTTGAGCCTCTTTTTAGTTTGCTTACAAAAACTGACTCATCATCATTCACTTTTTCAGACTCAGAATTTATTTCATTATCCTTCTTCATAGTTTTGAAAGCAATTTCTTTGTTAGGATTTTCATTGATCTTTCTCATTTCATAGGCAGTAAAAAATTCCATGAAGAGCATCTATAGTTAATTTATTCATGTCTCTTTCTTCAACAACAGAAGTCTTAGAATCATATTTAGGAGACAAGGTTCTTAACACCTTTTTAACAACAATCACCTCTTCTATTTTTTCTCCTAAACCTCTCATAGTGTTTACAGTTTCTTGGACTTTTTGAAGGTAATCAACTACCTTCTCTTCATCTGTCATTCTTAAGCCTTCAAACTTGTTTCTCAGAGCTTGAAGTTTTGCTTCTTTTATATCCTCATCACCCTCATAGATGTTTGACAACTTTTCCCATATGGACTTTGATGCAGAGGCATCCACACTATATCATTCGCATATAGCATGAATGTCTGCAGACCAACCTCATCATCATCATCTTCGCCATCATCATCATATTTCCTAAAGCCACCAACATCATCATATTTCGGCTTTACTCTGTCAGCATCATGTTTCTGAAAACCAATAGCATCATCATATTGCACCTGCCGACCGATATCCTCCTGCAGACAAGCCTTCGCACTTTCGCCTGTCAACAGCATCACCTTACTCGATTATCGGCAGCATCATCATGTTCGACCAGCGCGAACATCCTCCTGACGTCCACTGTTCACCTCACCAACAATTTCCGTCTTCTCTACCTTCAACATCATCATGATGTTCAACAGGCGCAACATCCTCCGGTTGCACTGTTCATCGGGCGCCAAGCACTAGCGGCCTCATCATGCTATTTAACATCACCTTCGTCAGCAGGATATTCAACATCCGGTTGCTCCAAATATCCTGATGACGTTCCACTTCAACAACTTGCCCTCGATGCTCCACTGCCCGACGATACAAGCAACAGCATCATGATATTCAACAGGATAACGAACATCCGGTTCTTCCCAATTATCCTGATGATGACAAACCCTAACTCCTCGCACCGTTCACTCGATGCTGACGTCACCCGATATCCTGATGACGTAGATCCTGATGACGATGACGTCACCCGCAGTTTCACCATATCCTGCTGCTCCGAAATGTCCTGATGACGTATGTCATGATGATGATGACGTCATATCCTGATGACCTTCTCAATACTTAGTCAGAAAAAAACACAACTTCCACTCCCGCATCTACTCGCGATATGCGGATGTTTGGCACTCCCAATATGATGATCCTGATGCCGATACACTCCTCGGCTCCTCCTGCTGATGATCACCCCGACGAACCCGCACTTCATGCGCTCAGCTGCATCATGTTCATCTTCATTTATCCGGATGATGATGCCTAACCCGACTGCAGGATATTTGCAGAAATATCCTGATGATGCCGTCTTCACGAACTTCTGCACTCAGCGAAATCTCTCTTCGCCGATCCACCAGGGATGACCCGATCCAACCTCAGGGTGATCTTCCAACTCCAGTTTATCAACCTGACCTAGCACATGAGGATGCTAGGCTTCTCAGCATCTGTCGACTGCGATCCTGCGCACCTGCATGCAAACAGAAAACAACCTAACATCTAACCTACTGTACATTACCATTCCACCGATCAGGTGAGTCAACCGGTGGAATGGATCAGGAAATCCATGAAAAACTCTCAAACCCGCGATCGATTACAGGAAGGAGATCAAACAGAAAACAAAACAGGATCTTTATTGATTCACAGATGTAATACAATATGATGTTCCTCACACAGAACACTCAACCTACTCTGCGCAACACTACACTGCCGATCGATTCTCTACAATCAACCGATCCCATGCTTATAAAGATTTCAATATGAGTACTACTGACCCAACTCCAAGCGGCTGGGAACTCTCCAAGCGGCTGGGAGATCCCACCGAACATACATCATGACAGCTGTTATAACTAACTAGCTAAAAATAACAAAAGCCTGGTCAGCATGATCTTATCCTGATCAGCATGACCTTATTACATGCAAATGGTCTAACAGATCTTCTTGGAAACACAAACAAGACCTAAACTACTAACTGCCTTATCATGACCAGCTGTCAGGTAGGTGCTCCTGCACCAGACTTAGATGTTTTGTATTCTATGATCTTGACTAAGACATCATTAGACATACCACAACAAATGACATTTGAAGCCTTTGGATCACAATCATATGCTTTTCTCTCATCAGCAGTAGATAGTGTATCTAGACTAGAATAACTAGTTTCAATTGCATTCCAGACATCATTTATCCTAATGGCTTTATGTGACAAGTCATTCTATACTGCCAAAAAACATAATCAGTACCATCAAACAATGGTGCTCTGAAAGTAGAACAACCTTCCTAGGATGACATGGTATGTACTCCACCAGGAATCCCTTAGGTTAGTTAAACCTTTTAGATAAGGGTCTGGCTTTGATACCACTTGTTGGAGTACTTGACAACACTGAGAGGGGGGGGCTGAATCAGTGTTGTAGAAAACAAAACAAGTTTATAACACTTTTAATTCAATCTTTGCAAAACTAAAGCAGATGCTGACTTAGGCTCTATCAATGTAAGCAACAGTGCATTAAAGAAATAAACAATCAAGTATAATGAACAAATTAATCATGCAACAAATGAGACCATAAGAAAAAGATTTCAGGAGTGGAAAACCCTCTTAGGCTAGAAAAACCACTCAGTAAAATACCTCACTGGCTACACAAAAATGTCTCACTAACTTTTATCACTAACTCACTGCCAACATAAACCTCATTGGCAACACAAGCCTCACCGGCAACACAAGCCTCACTGGCCACATAATGCCTCACTGGCAATGATCATATTGTCTCACTGACATGATCACTTACAACTTCTCAAAGATTAGATGAAATATATAATACAGAGGGTTTCCATGTTTCTCTACAATCCAGATCTTGACAGTGTCATTATTTGAGACTCAAGAATTAACTCTGTACATTAACTCAAGATAGATCTCACGTTAAAAACTCTATTACAATATCAATGATAGTGTAACATTACACAATCATCAATCTCATATCAGGTGTTTACATTTCATACCTTTTTATACATTTTCACAATGCCTTCCTTCTTTCATGAAACAGTTTGAATCTGTAACTAAAACCCTTCAACTGTCTCTGATAGTTTTCAATTGCAACAATAACTATCAAGAGAGTATGGTCGAATAGACCCATGTAGAAGAATGTAGAATTTACACAAAGCCTTTTGAAGATATTCAAACTTTAATCAAATGCCTTTCACAAAAACTGTGGTTACAAATAAAACTTTAACCACGATAGAATATTTATGAAAAAAATAGTTCATATGATGTTCTCAACCTATTCAAAGAATAAAAACTATCTTCAAGATTATTTCACAAGACCCAAGTGTCGAATCATGAGGGTGAATCCTTCAAACCCCAACCAAGAGTTTATCAATAGTTTACAAACCTTCTTGCATTGTCTAGAAACTGTTTGCCATTCACATAACTGTTTTGTTTTCTAACTATTGATAGCTACCTTTCAACAAACTAAACTACTTCATAGTCAATAGAGTAAGCAAGCACAGAGCACATATAAATGTGACAAGAAATCCCAAGACAATAATCTTAAGTTATTGCATATACATAACACTTTAAAGATTGTCCCAAGATTTGTGACACTGTGCCCAAGCAATAGGCAACCAAAAACACAAATAACCCATTAAAGAAACAATAACATATCCTTTGTATAGGCTTTGCAAATTACTAGGAAATGAGCCTTGTAAACACTAGGGTTCCAAAACAAATTTCTTTTCTTGCTTAATAAAACATTAACCTTTTTCACCATATAACTGTTAAGCAAAAGAAAGATATCACCTGTATGTTGTTGGCTGATAGTAGAGCTTGTGAACTGTGTAACTGTTGAGATTACTTTGCTGAAGCTCATTGTAGCTCAGCTTGTTTAACTATCTCAACATTATCACATCTCCAAGAGGATAACACAATTATTTCACAAATTTTTCACTCAATACCTCATGATTTCACAGCAAAAACTTCAAACCCTATGCTTGAGAGAGTTATTTCCCAAAGTTCAACATTATGAAATAAACAACAAAAACTGTCATTTTGTCCAAAAATACAAAGGTCACTAAGAGTCTGGGTGTGCCCTAAAAGGGCCAGTGACATTCATTACAAAATATCAATGTTTACCTACTTATTATACCTGATACCTGCTAGGCAGGTTACAACTTGAGTGATCACCGAAATGACATTATTCATACTGATTTTACAAACCAATTTCAATAACCTTTCATGAACTTTTACTCCTTTGAACATGCCATTGTTTACAATAATAAGATCATTATTTGTGTGCACCAAAAAACAAACAATGGTAACCATTTTATGCAAATAGAAAGACGCCCAAATTTAAACAAGCTACCTTTACTAAGCAAACTGTATAATGATCTCACTGATAATGCTATCACCAAATACCTCTGCCAACTGTATCATAGTGCCTTTAGCAACATAAAACTTAGATGAAACAAAACCTTTCAAATCAATGATGTCATTGGTAGATAAATAAATGTAACCTTAGCATTTGTATCCTGTTGAAACTAATCATGCCCTTGTTTGCACAATAAATCAAATGCCTTTTCCAACATGAGACCAAAATCTTACACCATCTATAATACCAAGGAAAGAGAATTATTTAGCATTCAGAAACATTGACATCCTGATTATCAAAGGTGACTAAACTCAACTCTATCAATATCTTGAAACCAAACAAGCATGAACCAAGCAAGTACAATCTCATCAAATGATAACACATCTATGGATCTTGCAACATGAAGTAATGATGTCATCTTCAACTCTTACATCTTCAATATCATACCAAGTCAACCAAAAGCTGCTTACAAATAACAATAACCAATACCATCCTCAACTGTCATTGTGCCATAAACCAGAGAGTTTGTGCATTTGTCATCAAGAACAACAACTGAGAGGGCAACAAGGGCCACATAGGTCAGTATGAATGAGCTCCAGAGGCATTGTAGAAGAATACTCCTTGCTCTTAAAATTTGTGTTTGTCTACTTTCCCATTTGGCATTCCTTGCATACTGTGTTTCTAGGCTTGGTTATCTTAGGCATATCTCTCACCACATGAATAGAGATGATATTTACCATATTGTGAAAGTTGGTGTGTCCCATTCGTTTGTACCACAACCAAAACTCACTAGATTGAGCCAGTAAGCAGGTTATTCCATTTACCTCCTTTAGATGATAAATATCTCCATATGTCTTGATAACTTCTACAACTCTAGTCCCTACCTTCTTGATTTCACAACCTTTGACATGAAAGGCAAGATTGTATCCTTTACTACTAGTGTAGTCATGGTAGGAGGGTTCACATAATGAATTGTTCAGACCGTGCAACAAGAGTAAACACAAAAGATATGAAACAAATGCAGATTCAATCATTTAGTATATCATAGAATTCAAATATAGATTGGCCAACAACATGTGGGCTTACAATTAGGGCTCAAAGGCATGACTACAAAATACTAGAATATGCACAAGATGTATCTTTGAAGGTCCTTCGCAAAGGATCCAAACTATTGACTATCACTATGTGAATCTCTATGCTAAATGTCTTCCAAAGGATCTATTACATCCTTATATATCATCTTCGAATCACAATATTCCTCCACATCAGCCAAGGAAGATCATAAACTCCAATGAAGAGCTGTAACATGTGTACATGGATAGGTCAGACCTAATTGCATAGAGTTCCTCCATAGATGAATGGAGTAATGTGTGGATCTCGGGGAAGGTCGACCATGAACCAAACCACATGGAATGATGTGTCATTAAGCTTCACAAGTTGTGAAATGCTCTACATGTCTTCTCCTTTAGCTGATTATCAGAGACTGCCATAATGCTTTCTTTTGAGAACATAGTAAATCTTCTGATAGTGATAACGTTCTGGTACCTTAACCAAATGCTCTGATATTTGGATATGTTTTGCATGAAGGTCTCTAGCTACTAAGTCCAGCTCTACAAGGTTTGAAATACAATTGTGGTATAATGCGGACCAAAATATATAAACTGCTACTGACTGAACTACCTAAACTGAACTAAAAAATGAAAGGAAACAAACTAAACTGTAAACAAATTGAAATGCAAATGTTTTTGGTTGATGCAAGATTGCTCTTGAACCAGGGATGCTCCTACATCAGACATCTGGGGTTATTGAAAAAGTGAGTCCCTCACTTTGTTGGGGCTAGAGGAAAACCAAGAGGGTCCACCTCATCCTGAGAAATCCATGATGAATCTTCTTTCGGTCTACCATTCCATTTCACAAGGTATTCTTTGTATTGTCTTCCTCTTGTGTTGCATCCAACTCTTCTATCCAAAATGTCTTCAATCTATTCTGGTGCTTGTTGTGGTCACTGCTTCTTCAAGTCTTCTTCAATGTTGTCACTGAACTCTGTTTCATGATACTGGTATAGGTCCGCAATGTTGAAAATAGGTGATATGCCCAATGTCTCTGGTAGTTCCACTTCATATGCATTTCCTGAATCAAATTCAACTTCTTCATCTTCAACTTGTTATATGTCCCAATTGGAAATCTTTATTTTCTTAAGTACACCATCACTTTATCTCAAATTACAAATTCCTCATGTCTTCTCTTCTCATTTGCTTGTTCTTTGTACTTGCCCTTCATATGCTCCAAATGCTTCTTCATCTAATTATGTACTGCTTCCATATATTCTACAAATTCTTCTACTTCTGCACTTCTCTTTTCTGCCATACTGATATCTCTCAACTCTGCAATTCCTCTAGGGTTTACTCTGGTAACAATCTCAAAAGGTGTTCTTCCAATACTCCTATTCATAGAATTATTGTATGCAAACTCTGCTCGTGAAAGAATCAAATCCCAACTTCCTACCTTATCTCCAACCAAACATCTCAACAAGTTTCCCAAACTCCTATTCAGTGCCTTTGTTTGTCCATTAGTCTGTGGATGAAATGCTGAACTAAATTTCAAATCTATCTTCATCTTCTTCCAAAGTGTCTTCCAAAAGTATCCAAGAAATCTAGTGTCTCTGTCTAAAATTATGCTCTTAGGTAATCCATGCAATCTCACAATCTCCTTGAAAAATAGGTTAGCTACATGCACTACATAAGTTGTTTTCTTACAAGGTATGAAATGCGCCATCTTTGAAAATCTATCCACCACTACAAATATTGAATCATGTCCTCTCTACGTCTTTAGCAATCCCATTGCAAAATCCATGCTGATGTCTTCCCAAGGTCTCTTCAGTACTGTCAAAGGTTTATACAATCTAGTATTCTGACTACTCCCTTTTGCAACTTGACAAACTCTACAACTCTGCACAAATTTCCTAACATCCTTATGTATCTGAGGCTAAAAGTAATTTTCACTCACCAAAGCTAGTGTCTTATCAATGCCAAAATGTCTTGCCAATCCACCACTATGTTTCTGCTTGATCAAATTATCTCTCATTGAAATTCTAGGTATGCATAGCTAATTTCCCTTGAACAACATATCTTCCTGAATGAAATAATCCAACCACTTACTCCTATCACAATAGGTTCCTTACATGCTTTCCAAGGTTCTGCAAAATTAGTGTCTCCCTCATACATGTTCTTCAATTCACCAAATCCTATCACTTCAACTCTCATCTCTGTTAATAAGTTTCTTCTCCTACTCAATACATCTGCAACTTTGTTTGATTTTCCACTCCTATGCTTCAACACAAATGTACAACTCTGCATGAACTCTACCCATCTCATATGTCTCTGATTTAACTTTCCTTACTTGTTCAAATATTGCAAAGCTTGATGATCTGTATACAACACAAACTCCTTAGGTAACAAGTAATGTCTCCACTTCTTCAAGGCTTGAATTATGACATAAAACTCTTGATCATTTATTGAATATCTTCTCCTTGCATCATTCAACTTCTCACTAAAATATGCTACTGGCCTACCTTCTTGACTTAATATTGCTCTAATTACATTTCCACTTGCATCACAATCCACTTGAAATACCTTATTGAAATCCAATAATGCCAAAATAGGTTGCTCTGTCACTTTTTGCTTCAACAACTCAAAAATTTTATTTGCTCCTAATGTCAACTTGAAATCTTTTTTGTCACCTCTCATTGTCTCTGTCATAGGGTTACAAAATGAACTAAAATTTTTAATGAACTTCTAGTAGAAACTAGCCAATCCATGAAATGATCTAACTTCTCCAATGCTCTCCGGTGTAGGCCATTCAACAATTGCCCTTACCTTCTCAAGATCCATCTTCAATCCTTCTACAGAAATCACAAATTCCAAGTATACCAATTCTTCCTTCATGAAACTACACTTCTTAAGGTTTATCAACAATTTCTCTTCTCTCATTCTCTGCAATACTTGTCTTAGGTGCTACAAATGTTCTTCTCTTGTCTTACTGAAAATTAGAATGTCATCCAAATATACAATAACAAACTTACCCAAGAATTTCTTCAAGACTTCATTCATCAATCTCATGAAAGTACTCGGTGCATTTATCAATCCAAAAGGCATCACTAACCACTCATACAATCCTTCATTTATCTTAAAAGTAGTCTTCCATTCATTTCTTTCTCTGATTCTAATTTGATGGTATCCACTCTTCAAGTCTATCTTTGTAAAATATTTTTCTCCACTCAAACAATCCATGATATCATCCATCCTAGGTAAAGGAAATCTATACTTAACTGTGATCTTGTTTATTGCTCTAGAGTATATACACATTCTCCATTCTCCATCTTTCTTTGGTGCTAACACTGCAGGCACTACACAAGGACTCAAACTTTCTCTGATCAAACCTTTCCTCAGCAACTCTTGTATCTGTCTATTCAATTCTTCATTCTCTGCTGGTGTCATTTTATGTGCTTCTTTGTTAGGCAAACTAGAGCCATGAATAAGATCCATGTGATGACTGATACTCCTTATAGGTGGTAATCCTTCAGGTACAGTATCTAATATGGTGTCCTCATACTCTGTCAACAATTCAGTAATCTCCTCCGGTTGTTATTCTTTCATCCCTATTTCAGGCTTCTTAGGAATCAAAGCATAACACATATTCTCATGTCTAAAACCATCTAGGAATTTTCTTCCATTTACCAAACAGATTCTAGCATTCCCACATACTTCACTCTTAGGGTCATCCTCCAAAGGAATCAAAGTAATTCTCTTTCCATTTTCTATTATAGTGTATGTATTCTTTCTCCCATCATGTATAGCTTTCCTATCATACTGCCAAGGTCTACCCAACAAGATATGACATACATCCATAGGCATAGTATCACACAAGACTTCATCATGATAAGATCCAATATGAAATTTCACCAAATATTGCTCAATCACTAGTACCTTATGATCATCCTAAATCTATGCTATCTGATAGGGCTTAGGGTGTTTCAATCTTTCCAACTTTAGCTTAGTCACCATCTCCTCTAAAACTAGGTTATCTAAACTACCACTATCAATGACAACTTTACAACATTTACCTCCTTATTTACATTTTGTTCTGAACAAACTTTTTCTCTACGATCATTCTTCATTTGTCTCTACTTGAAATAGTGCTCTCCTCATCACAAGTGATTCTCCTTTCTCAGGTTTACCAACTGAACAACGTGATCTAATAGGCTCTTCTTCCACATAGGCTGCTCTTCCACTATTCTCTTTCCTTTTGCTTGTACTCCCTTGATTACATTCAAATGCTCTATGTCCACCTCCACACTTAAAACAAGTGCCTTTGAATGTTCTCTTATCAAATCCTCTTCCCTCTCTTCTATGTCTTTCACTTCTGGTATTAATTATAATTACCTATGTGATGAAATTTTTTATCATTGCTTCAGTACGCATTGTTATCTTTGTCCTCCTTAAATGGGCTGTCTTGCTTGTTCTACTCTAGATATAATATGTCTCCTCTGGAAAATGTTTTGCCTCTCTAAAATTTACCTCCTCTGACTCTGTATCTCTGATCATGTCTCTTATTCAACCTCTCAACTTTCAGGGCAAACTAATATGCTTCCTCCAAATATGTCATCCTTACCAAGCTTAGTTCTTCTTGAATGTTCAGGGCACACTAATATGCTTCTTCCAGTGTTGTCATTCTTACCAAACTTAGTTCCTCTTGAATGTTCAATTGCAAGACATTGATGTATCTAGCCACTTTCTCCTTGCTTGCTTCACTATGTCCTATCCTTATGATCATCTTATGAAATTCTTTAGTATACTCCTTCACAAATTTCTGCTTTTGTCTTAGGTTCTGCAATCTCTTCAACAGTTCCAACTCATAGTCAGCAAGTATAAACTGATTCTTTAATTT
Source organism: Cunninghamia lanceolata (assembly GCA_027924645.1). Taxonomy (NCBI): domain Eukaryota; kingdom Viridiplantae; phylum Streptophyta; class Pinopsida; order Cupressales; family Cupressaceae; genus Cunninghamia; species Cunninghamia lanceolata. Next base: position 5,879,128 of record BSBN01000892.1, read on the forward strand.
TGTCACCATCTTATCCCATTTTGTAATCTTTTCTTTTCCTCTTTTGCTTCTATCCAACTGAACTTCTTTCCACCATATAGCAGTATGTTCTTTCAACTTGGTCTTTGCAAATTTCACCTTCTCTAAATCTTCAACTTCTTCATACTCAAAGTATTCTTCCATATCATCTATCCAGTTGATCAACTCTTTAGGGTTCAAATTGCCAGTGTAGTTCGATACTTCAACTCTAGGTCTCTTCCTAATCTTTGAAATAGCTCGCAACATCTTTACTTGATCTAATTCTTCTTCATCAGCTCCTAGGGTTTCGCCAATTGGTTCAAGTGTCAACCCTCTTCGCATATCTTCCTCAACATTATCCAATCAAATTCTCATTGTTTTCATCATTTCCATCATCTCATCCATTCTACCAGCCATTGTTCCAACAGCAGGGATTCTCCTCAGCAGCATTCTTCCTAGGATCAAGTGCAAACTGCCTCAAATTTGGTAATTGGACTACAAGGTGACAATTGCCTCACAATCAACAATCAGATGTGACACAAGTAACCTTCCTCAGATTCGGTGATCTATCCACAACAAGATCTTATGGAATTCCTTCGCCAACTTTGCTCAATTTTCTCCCAAAGATTCAAACTTTTACTCTGATACCACTTGGTGCAGTCATGGTAGGAGGGTTCACAGAATGACTTGTCTAGACCATACAACAAGAGTATACACAAAAGATATGAAACAAATGCAGATTCAGTCATTTAATATATCATAGAATTGAAATACATATTGGCCGGCAACATGCAGGCTTACAATTAGGGCTCAAAGGCCTGACTACAAAATATCAGAATATGCACAAGATATAGGTTTGAAGCTCCTTTGCAAAGGATCCAAACTATCAACTATCACTATGTGAATATCTATGCTAACTTCCTTCCTATGGATCTATTACATCCTTATATATTATCTCTGGATCACAAGATTGCTCCGCATTAGCCAAGAAAGATCACAAACTCCAATGAAGCACTGTAACGTGTGTACACGGATAGGTCAGACCTAATTGTATAGTGTTCCTCCACAAATGAATGGAATGATGTACGGATCTCAGGAAAGGTCAGCCATGAACCAAACCACATGGAATGATATTTAATTAAGCTTTTCAAGTTGTCAAATGCTCCGCAGGTCTTCTCCTTTAGCTAATTATCTGAGACTTCCATAATGCTTTGTTCTAAGAAAATAATCGATCTTCTGATAGTGATAACTTTACGGTACCTTAACCAAATGCTCTGAGATTCAGATATGTTGTGCATGAAGGTCTCTAGATACTAAATCTAACTCTACAAGGTCTGAAATGCAATTGTGGTAGAATACAGACCAAAATATAGAAACTACTACTGACTGAACTGCCTGAACTAAACTGCAAACAAACTAAAATGTAAATGTTTTTGGTTGATGCAAGATTGCTCTTGAACCAGGGATTCTCCTACATCAACTACAAATCTAACTAACATGGAGAATATTGTGCTTTAGCCCTTTGACATAGAAGACATCCTCAGTCCTATTCTTCCCATCAATAGTTATAGCACCCTTTCCACATATTTGTGTTGACTCATCACCACCAAACTTAAAATCTCCACCATTCCACTTCTTAAGGATGATAAACTTCTCCTTGTCACCAGTCATGTGGTTAGAGGTACCATTATCAATTACCCAAGCCTTGGATTCTTCTTTTGCATGAAAGGCAATCTATACTACCATTGATTTTTCATTATCTTGGTCAACTTGCAAGGTATCAGACTTTTCACATTTTCCAATATCATCCTTTTTGTCACCAACATTCAAGGGCATGAAAAGTGTTTAATCATTTGAGTCATCATGATCCTCATCTTCTGAAGAACAATTGATCTCCATGGAATACAAACTTCTTTTGGGCTTCTCTCTTTTGTTACTACCTTTTGATTCTTTAAAAGGACATTCAAAAGAAAAATGAACAATTTTCCCACAGTTGAAACATTTGAAAGGTAACTTACCTTTATATTTGCTTGTGCCCTTCTTCAATCTTCTTACAAAGTTTGCCTTTACCTCATCAAGGTCATCATCTTGATTTGCTGCTTCATCTTCTGTCTTCTTACATGCTTTGAATGCTGATTCCTTCTTTGGAGCACTTTTGTCAAATTATCTCATTTCAAAGGTTGTGAGAGATCCAAACAATTGATCTACTATATATTTATCCAAATCCTGAGTTTCCTCAATAACAGGAACCTTATGACTATAGGATTTAGGGAGAGATCTTAGAACCTTCTTCACAATCTCATCTTCTTTCACTTCTCCACCAATTCCTCTGATGTCATTAACTATTCATCTTCCTGGAGCATATAACTAGCAATGTCTTCTTCTTCTAACATCCTCAAGGTCTCAAATTTGATCTTGAAGATTTGCATCTTGGCCTGATTCACTTTACTATCTCCTTCATAAATGTTGCTAAGTTTATTCCAGACACCATGAGCCAATTTGCAAAACATTACCTTCACAAGTTCTGAATCAACTAGCCCACTCATAATAGCACTCTTTACCATGGCACTGGTCTCATACAACATAATCTCATATGTATCTATAGGATCACTAGTAGGAGTAGTGTAACCCTTCTTGACAGATTGCCAAATACCAAACCCTGGAGAAGATAGATAGTTTTCCATCCTTAGATTCCAAAAGGAATAATTTTTTCCATCAAACATAAGTGCCTTGTGAGATCCATTATGAGCTATCCCAAACCTTTCTTAAGAAGTTAAGCATATTCTAAGTAACTTGGCTCTAACACCAATTGTTGAACACACCCTAGATATTGAGAGGGGGGGTTGAATTAGTATCCAAACAAACTTCAAATCCTTTGGAGCAGATTAGAACTTAAGCATTATATCATTAACATAAACATGAAATTTCAACACAATGCACATAAACACATAACTCCAGATATATGTGGAAAACCCAAAATGGGGAAAAACCATGGTGGGGATTAACTCACAATAGAGTAAGCTCACTGCAATAAAAGATTACAACTTTGTTTTAGGGCTACAATCCAAGGATACTACTACTCCATGCGGACTTTGTTTTAGGGTCACTCCCAAGGAAGCTACAACTTCCTGCAGACTTTGTTTTAGGGCTACAACCCAATGAAGCAACTACTCCCTGAATTGAGAATAAACTCAGAGATGATTACAACATGACAAGACCATTCTACTACTTGAAACTGGCAATGAAGCTCACACCTTTGATGATTACAATTCTGCCTCTTCACTACTCTTCTGATGTTTGGATAAATTAGGCACACTTTTCACTTCCATCCTATCACAAATATTTCTTCAAGATGAATTAGAACAACCCTTATTTCTTTTGCTCTTTCTCCTTTAGTTAGACATCATAATGCATATCATATTCTGTTCTTCACACACCCATATTCTCATCTTCACAATCATACTTCACCTTGATCAACTAGGTTTACAATATGTACATGATATTACATTGATTACATTACAAGTCAGCCAATACAACAAGAATATTACAATTTACAAGTCGGTCAAAGATCACACAACATGAAACATGTAGACGACAAGCTCTAACATGAACTCCATGCAACACCAAGAAGGGAAATATGGCTTATAGATCCCAACACATGCTTAACCTGGTCCTAAATATCCTTCACAACATCATCCTTCAAGGAATAACATCCACATACTTCACAAATTTGAATTAGGTTGCCCTTAAGTAAGAAAACATGAAGCTTGTAGCACATCAGTCTTCACAATCTTGGAGGTACTCATGAATGATTAAACATTGTTCTTCTTCTAGATGAGTCAACATGACCTACACAACATTTCTAAACACTCCTTTGACTCTACACAACAACAAATTTGTGGTGCACATCATCAACATTCCTCAATCGGCCTTAACAACAATAACTCTTCACATATTGACATGAAAACCTTGTACGATACTGGAAACTTGAAAGATTTGCATGTGCATCCAACTTGAGAAGCATAGAGACATGTAGAATGTCCACATAAACTCATATAACTGATCTACACATTCTCAAACTAGCACAAGTACTCAAACATGCCTTATGAGAACAATTAGGTATCCAGAACTATTTGCATTACTTCTATCATTTGAAAGATGAACTTGCGGACCTCCAAATCACTTGATACTATAGAGTAGCATGCATTGAACATCTTTGATCATGTTCACAAAACCACATCATCAAACCTTCACTTGTGGAGGAATGCGAAGCATACTAATCAACCTTCATCATCACATTATACTACCAGAGCACATACTAGAAGTTTGTCACTTGTAACTTCCATTGCAGAGGAGAAAATGATCTGAAACTTTGGATTTAGTGTTGAAGTTTAGGATAAACTTGAAACACCAGAATCTCCTACAAGCCAAAGATTAACCTTCTACAAAGAAAAAAAGCACAATAGAGTAATTTTCACAATAAATGGATGGAATTAATGAAAAATATTAATGAATTACATGTGACAACTTGCTTTTATATTTGCAAGTTAAATAAAAACCTAATATGACTTAATAATAACCTAAGACTAAAAATAAGCCCTAAGTAAACTTATTAAAGTGTAATTAAATATTTAATTACACCAACATTTAGTACCTTTACAACATACTAAACTTAAATTCTAAACCACATGACCATATCTCCAAATGTAGAGGAATGCAGAGCATTTTACTAAGAAATCTTCCAGGCAGCTTCCTTAAACAACAACCTTTAACAACAGGAAGGATCATACAACATGCTTTAGTTCATTAGCAACATCTTCTCAATCTCAGCATAGATTCTAATTCCAAGATTAATATACCATCATTCATCTTAATGCTTCTAATTCCCATCTTAGTATATCATCATGAAATCATCTCTACTGACCACAAAAATGCTCAATACAACTCTACCTGACATTAATCAAGGCATGACATCCAACCATGAACATCAACAACCAACCATAAACACCAGCAACCACTGCTAGCACATAATCAACATAATATATCATCATCATAAGAATCCAAGTATAGTGTTGACATCAAAGACAACCACACAGCCACATCAGTGACAATCCTAGGCAACATATGTGCAATACTCATTAGTGTTTACATATATGATAACCACACAACCACATTAGTGACAACCTTAGGTAACATAGGTGCAACAATCAGTATCAACTGTACCCATTTGTACCTTATCTTCTGAAGTTCATGGACATGTGAATGTATTTAAGTTTAAGGATATGCTGACATGAAGGATTTGTGGTTTCTTGTTTTTGATGAAAAGAGTTGTGATTGTTTTCTATGGTGTTATGAATGTCGCATTCATTGCCTCATGTTAAAATCATTGCATAAGTTATGAAAGAAATTGTATAAGATTTTAAAATTGTCAAAGGCACCAGAAGATTGTACTGCATTTCACCGTAGATGAAGATATGGCATTATGGTTTGGAGGTTAGACAAGGACAACTATGAAGTATGCATGATCCTAATTTCAGAGCATAAAAGTTACCACAGAGCAATCCAAAGCTAGCAGAGTGAAGACAATGTATAGTGTTGTAGTCACAAAGGGACAATATAATGGTCCGCATTTCTCTGGACTAGAAGATATGATCTTGCGGCTTGGAGGATAGTTAGATACAGATGAGAGGTATGTATACTCAAGTTTTAGATGTTACAATGTACTGCAGTGATTTCTAGAGTTAGCTAGGTAAGGAAACGTCATATTGTTGTTTAAGACAATCAGAGGGAGAATGTAAAAGCCACCTCATTTCACTAAACTGTAATATTTGGCTTTGTTGTTTAAAAGATGAGTTTAGATTGTCTGTATGTTTTCTAAACTCAAGTTTCAAGTGTTTTAGAGTACTGTAAGTATGGTTTTCAATGTCCTATATCAAGACAGTGTATTCAGACTATATTAGGGATACCGACATCAGTGTTTGATTGTTTGGGCCAGCATGAAGTAGCATGAATTGATAAAAGGAGTATATGTGAAGACTTTAAAGATCACAAATTGCTCATGGCATGAACCGCATTACATAATTTCGTCTCTTCGATTTTGCTTTAGGTCTAGAGCTAATGCATAGAAGGATAAGTGTTTGTGATGCTGACTTGGTGAGTGTAAGTGATTGTGCTATGTGTTTGGAAGTGCGCACCAACTTTGAGATGTGTACTAATGTAAAATAGTCATGTTGATCAAATGGTATGAACCACATAATGGGATTTGATTCCTACAATACTACAGTTGATCTGGGAGCCAACTTGTTTGGCCATTGCTCGTTTCATGTTACATGTTTCATCTAGGCCAACAAAGGTGAAGATTTGAAGACTTGTGGAACATATAAATGAAAGATCAAGTTTCTTGCAAAGGGTAAGATAGTTTGAGGAGCATGTGTGAGTGTGAAGAGTGAGTATATGTGTGTGTGCGAAGAAGATAAATGATCCAGAAGTTGAGAAGGAAATCTTGAGACTATAATGCCTAATTCATATCAAAGGTTGTATTATGTGGCAGATGTGTGTTGAAGAAAATAGAGATGTTTGAGCAATGGTGTTGCTTTGGAGGTGATTGAACAAGTAGAATTAGTCAAGTGTTTTTGGTGCAGAGGTTGGAGCACATAAACCTATGTATCAAGGAGTTGTAGCTTCCTTTGGGTTGTAGCCCATAAAACTTGTTGTAAACATGTTTTTATGTGTGAGGCTAGATTTGGATAGTAGATCCAAGTAGCTTGCTCACCGTGGTTTTTCCCTTCTCTGGTTTGTTAGATCTAGGGCACACAACTGAGAGGGGGGGGTGAATCAGTTGTACAAAAACTTGCTTTTACTTCAAACACTTGATTCTTCTTTGTTATTTAATAACATATCAATTAACCATTCATGGAAGCATAAAGCATAAACACCAGAGCAGATAAACATCAACACATTAGACACCAAGATTTTGACGTGGAAAACCCGGTCAAGGGAAAAACCACGGGGTGATTAACCCAAGGATTATTCTCTCTTAGAAGAATAAGAAAAATGGATGGCACATGCCAATTAAGGCTCACTACCTGAGCACACTACTCACAAGAGGCACACTGCCTACAAGAGACACATTGTCTACAAAGATAACAAGTATTACAAACTTGAACTGGAGATTGACATCTTTACCATGCCTGGATTAGTTCCATTTAAGCCCAAAAACTCCTGCTCTACTTTTCACACTTCTCTTCACTATATCACTCTCATCACCACAAGACACACTTCAAAATGAATTCACAATCCCTTATTTATACAAGGCATCAACTTAGGAACAATCATCTAAGTCAGAAAACATCTACAAGATCATCTGCAAGACATGTAATACATCTGGTCGGCCTATCTCAGGAAGAACACCAATATCAATGGTTATTCTTCAAATGCAAACTCTAACTTCAATGCGGACCACCAATAAGAATTGTACATGATCCAAAGATCACCAAAACCTTTCCTGAGTCGTTAAGAACATCCGCACTTTATTAGCTTACTGGAATTCTTCTGTTCTTCATTTGGAACTTCAAGAACACAATCTGTCCTTACTGTCATAATGAAAAAGGTTCTTTCAGACCTCCAACTCATTCACAAATCTAGTTGTAACTTCACACTAACTTCTTCAACACTCCTTCCAATCCATAGAATGAGATAATGTAATTCTGGATCTCATCGGACCAATCTGTGACACTCTGTCTCCACTAAACACCTGCCAGAACCGGTTCTACACAAGAGGCCATAACTTCTTCAGATCTTTATGTGGACCTCTAAAATCTTAACTAGAACATCTCAAGACTCATATCTACAAACCCTTTAAACTATATCATTTGATCCTCAACCTATTAAGTACTTTTGCCTTCTTCTCATCACTGTTCTTCACTGTTCTTGATGGAGACAAATTTTCTCAATATCCTCAGTACATAGCTCATCCATTCCTTCCTATCAATGCAATATGAGTATGTTGACATCAATGACAACACTGGTTAACCTCATACTTGCAACAATCTCCCCCTTTGTCATTGATGGCAACATATGATGTGAAAAACCATCAAGACAAGAACTTCTCCTTTCTATCACAGCTCCACCTATCAGCAACAACTCTTCACATGTCTTCTCATCCTTTACTGCTCCCCCTTTGATCATCAACCACTTGTTTTTCACATGTCTTCTCTCCCCCTTTGACATCAATGGCAAAGGGCTCATACTTGCAATTCTAACACATCAGAATCATACCAACTGCTCCCACTTAGTAGTAGCTCCCCATCATCAATCCGGATCACAAGATGTGACTGTGATATCCACTAGACTGATGCACATCAGTGCATCCTAGTTCATTACCAGAGGGGCCATGACCCCTAACTTCTCCCTGAGATACTCAAAAGAGTCCTTGGGAAGAGGTTTAGTAAAAATATCTACAAGCTGATCCTTGGAGGGCACATACTCCAATCTGACTTCACCCTTGTTCACTTGTTCTCTCAAAAAGTGAAATTTGATAGATATATGCTTGGTCTTAGAATGAAATACTCGATTCTTAGAAATCTTTATTGCACTTGAATTATCACAGAAAATTGTGATAGGCTCCTCATATTCTACTTGAATATCTCTTAGCATTTGCTTCATCCACAAAAGTTAAATGCAACTACATGCTGCTGCAATGTATTCTGCTTCTATTGTAGATAGGGATATTGCTTCTTGTTTCTTGCTTAGCCAAGAAACCAACCTTTTTCCCAAAAAGAATGCTCCTCCACTTGTACTCTTCTTATCATCCACATCTCCTGCCCAATCTACATCTGTGTATGCATGAAGAGAAAAGTCATGATCTCTAGGATACCATAGGCCATACTCAACTGTTCCTTTCAAGTACCTAAAAATTCTTTTGATTGCCATGACATGAGATTCTCTGGGATTAGCCTAGAATCTTGCCACAAGACCAACAGCCTGCATTATATCTGGTCTAGTCTAAGTGAGATACAGTAATCCACCAATCATTGATCTGTACTTTGTCTGATCTATCTTAGGAGAGTCATCATCTTTGCTCAACTTACATTCGATAGCCATGGGAGTGTTCATTGGCTTTGAATCTTCCATTCCAAATTTCTTCAATAGTTCTTTCACATATTTGGTCTGAGAGATAAAGATTCCTTTCTCTATCTGAGTAATTTGTAGACCCAAGAAGAAATCCATTTCACCGAGCATTGACATTTCAAACTCACTTTTCATTTGGTTTGCAAAGGTCTTACACATACTGTCTCTTCCTCCAATGATGATATCATCAACAAATACGTCAACAATCAAGATGTTTTCATGATCAATTTGGAAATATAGGTTACTATCAGCAGTACCTTTGTTGAACCCAATCTTCAAAAATGTTTGTCCAGCCTCTCATACCATGCTCTTGGGGCTTGCTTTAGACCATACAGTGCCTTCTTTAATTTGCAGACCATATCACCATGCTTAGATAACTGAAATCCATCCGGTTGTTCAATGTACACCTCTTCTTCTAGGTCACCATTCAGGAAAGCAGATTTGACATCCATCTAATGTACTTTGAAATCTTTGAAGGTAGCAAATGCAAGAAATAGTCTGACTCCTTCAATTCTTGCCACCGGAGCAAAGGTTTCCTCAAAATCAATCCCTTCTATTTGAGAGTAGCCTTTGTAGACTAATCTGGCCTTATTTCTGATTACTTCACCAACTTCATTGAGTTTGTTCCGGAAGGCCCATTTGGTTCCAATCACATTCTTGTTTCTAGGTCTAGAAACAAGATGCCAAGTGTGATTTTTCTCAATTTGCATTAATTCTTCTTCCATTTCTTTTGTCCAATTTTCATCATTGCATGGTTCATTTATTGTCTTAGGTTCAATCTTTGAAATCAGACAACATTCATCTAAATTTTGAGCAACATTCCTTCTAGTTTGTACACCTTTGCTTTTGTCACCTATGATATGATCTTTAGAGTGGTTCAGTCTTACATACCTTAGAACTTTGGGAGTTTCTTGCACTTCTGCTTCTTGATCATGCTCATTCAGACCTATCTCTTCTTCCTGATTTACCAGATCAGTCTGAATCTGACTTTAAGGAGAGGATGGAGCACCTTGAACTAGAACATCATTCTGATCATCTTCATCATACTCATAAAATCTTGAGGGATTCTCAATACCTTCGTCGACCTTCACATTTGTACTTTTTATCATCTTTCTCAGTCTCTTATTGTAACACCGGTATGCTTTGCTTTGAGTGGAGTAACCCAAGAAAATTCCTTCATCACTTCTAGCATCAAACTTTCCTAGATCTTCATCTCTTTTGATGTAACACTTGCTACCAAATACTCTGAAATATCTCACAGTAGGAGTGATGCCAAACCAAAGTTCATAAAGAGTCTTACCAGTATTACTTCTAATTTGAACTCGATTAAGAGTGTAGACTACAGTGCTGATAGCTTCTTTCCAAAACATCTGGGGAACATTTGCTTCCATCATCATTGTCCTGGATGCTTCCTAGATGGTCTGGTTCTTTCTCTCAACTACTCCATTCTGTTGTGGAGTCCTAGGAGCTAACAACTGTCTCTTTATACCATGCTTCTCACAAAAGTCTATGAATTCACCGAATGTGAATTCACCACCTCTATTAGACCTTAGACATTTTAGTTTTAATCTGGTTTGATTCTTTACCATAGCCTTGAAGCTTTTAAACTTCTCAAAAGCTTCTGATTTCTCTTTTAGAAAGGTAACCCACATCATCCAGGAATGGTCATCACTCAGTAACATGAAATATCTATCACCTTGTATACTCTTGATTCTTGTCGGACCACATAGATCAGTATGAACTAACTCCAATAATCTGGTAGAGGACTGCTCCTTGCTTTTGAATGAGACTTTGCTCTATTTGCCTAGCTGACATTCTTTGCACAAACTATTTGTAGGTTTTACCAACTTTAGAAGATCTCTTATAGCCTGAGTATTGCTTATTTTGATGATGTTATCAAAATTTTACATGACACATCCTTCTATGCCATAACCAACTCTGATCAACTTGAACAAATAGACAACTTTTATTAGTACCAACTAGATGGAAGATATTACCTTTTGTTTGAGTACCGGATGCAATCTCAGTTCTGGAGCTTTCAAAGATCCTGCCTCTTCCATTCTTGAATCGGAGATCATAGCCTTTGTCCACCAACTGACCAACACTGAGAAGATTGTGCTTCAATCCTTCAACATACAGTACATTACTGGTTTTGTTCTTTCCATCAAAAGAGATAGTTCCCCTACCTTTGATTCTACTAGCAGAATTGTCACCAAACTTTACCATTCCTCCTTCATACCTTTCCAAATCTAAGAACTTGTTCTTGTCACCTGTCATATGGTGAGAGCATCCACTGTCAATAACCCAATCATCCTTTTCTTCAACTTGGGCAGCCAAAGCTCTTTCTACAACCTTATGATTGGTAGATATTGGATCTTCTTCCTTGATGGCAATAAACACCCCTTCATTTTTGGATTTGTCTCCTATATCTGATTCATCATTTGTTACTCCTTCATTATCAGTTTCTTTATGAACATAATAACAATTCTTTTGGAACCTTTGTCTGTTAGAATTTGATCTTGTGGATCTTTCCGGACATCTTGAGGCAAAGTGACCAATCTTATTGTAGTTGAAGCATTTAAAGGGTAATTTTCCTTCATACTTATCAGATCCCCTTGGCAGTCTTTTTGCAACGAGGGCTTCAAGTTGAGCTATTTCTGCTTCTTCCTCTTCCATGTCTTTTCTTGCTTGATCATACCATGACATCTTCCTTGAAGAGTTTTCTCCCAGATCAAATCTTTATTTGCCTTTCACATAGGCACTGGCTTTGAATGCAGATTCAGTCTTGGGATGATCATCTCTAAACTCAGTCATTTCAAATGCAGCCATTTTGCCAACCAATTGGTCTCTTGTGATAGATGTATGGGCTCTGAATTCATCAATGGCAGCAACCTTGATTTTGTAGGCAGCAGGAAGGGATCTAAGAATTTTGCAAACAATCTCATTTTCATCCAAAACTCCACCAGCATTCCTAATTCCACACACCAGCTCATTTACTCTTGGCATAGAGGTAGTGATATTTTCATCATCTCTCATCTTCAATCTTTCAAATTTCCCTTTGAGACTCTGTAACCTTGCACTCTTAACAATTGGTATTAGAGATAAGTTCCTTGGTGCAACCTAATAGCTGAAGGAAGATCTTGGATTAGAACACATGGCTCAAAGAGAGTCCTGTTCTTCTAACAAGACACCACTATTTGATGGATCCAACTATGCCTTTTGGAGTGTAAGGATGGAAGCCTATCTTACTTCACTAGGGTATGATGTTTGGAGAGATGCAATGTATGCTTATACTAAACCTACTCATCCTATTATAAATTTGGATGAGAAGAAGACCCATGAAAACAATTTTAAAGCCAAGAATGCTATCCTACGTGGTCTAACTAATTCATAGGTTGTCAAGGTAGTGCAGTGTAAGACAGCCAAGAAGATATGAGATAAACTCAAAAATCTCTATGAAGGAAATGATAGTGTAAAACAAGCAAGATTACAAACCTATAGAACAATGTTTGAGAATCTAAGATTAAAAGAAGAGGAAACATTTCTAGCTATTTGCTCTAAATCGATGAAGTAGTCAATGGAATCAAAGGGCTAGGTGAAGAAGTGTCTAATTCAGTGGTTGTGAAGAAATTCCTAAGAACTCTCCCTCACAGGTTTGATTCAAAAGTTTCCACTATTGAAGAAGCCAAAGATCTGAAGACACTTACCATGGAAGAGTTGTTTGGGTCCCTTATTGCCTATGAGATGAGAAATGAAGTCCAAGGTATAGCCAAAGAGAAGTTTCTTTCAAAGCTACGAGGAAAGAAGGAACATCTAGTCCACATAGTGAGTCTGAGGAAGAAGAAGCAAACTTTGTGCTAAAGAAGGGTTCAGGAAAGTACAAAGGTAAGTTACCTTTCAAATGTTTTAAATGTGGAAAAGTTGGTCACTATACTTCTAAATGTCCTTTTAGAGAAAATTAAAGTAGTAGCAAGGGTTTCAAAAGGAGAAACTTCAAAAGGAACCTCCTTTCCAAAGAAGACTATAGTTCCTCAGAAGAAGTAGATCACTACTCATCAGATGATGAAAGAGGAGAGTCCCTATTCATGGCCATGGTAATCTCTAATATTTCTAACAAGACCATAGATGAAGAAGAATATGAAGTTGATTTTGAAGGTGAACTTATTTCTACTCTTGAAGACTTAGAATGTGTAAGGAAAGAGAACAAAGAACAAAAAGCTGTGATTGTAGCTAAGACAAATGAATGCACAAAGCTTGAGAAAGACATCTTTTTACTTAGAAAAGAATTGGAGAAAGCAAAGTTTGGAAATCTGGATGACCCTAAAGAAGTAGATCTCATTCTAGTCATGTGTCAAGGAGGAAAATATGGAAGATCCTTTCATGCAAGACATATCTTCATAAATAGGTTCAATCATGCCTTTTTTGGTTATTATTTTATCTACAATAAATATGGCCTTAAGGCTATAGAATGCAAGTCTAGAATGAATAGAAGAAATTTTGTAAGTAGGAATCCTCTTGCTTCACTAGTAGATGTCAGTGTGACATGTCATATTTGCAACAATTCTGGACACATAGAAAGATACAATAGAAGTGGTTTAGCAAAATCAGAAACTCAGATGTCAGATATTACTAAGCAAGACAAGAAGAGTGACACTTTCGAAAGACAGGAAACAAATAATGAGGTTGAAAATTTAATGACTATCCAAACAACATTTCATGCTTAAGGCCAAACAAATCTTTGGGTAATAGACAATGGATGTTCAAGCCACATGACAGGTGTTAAGAGAAAATTCATCAATCTTGTTAAGTGGAATGGTGGATCAGTCAAGTTTGGAGATAACTCATCTACAAATATTTGTTGAAAGGGCACCATAAGTATTGATGGAAAATCTAAAATAGAAGATGTTCTATATGTGGAAGGTCTCAAGTACAATCTTCTCAGTGTAAGTTAGATGTGCAGCAAAGGATACAACCTCATATTTCATGGACAAGGATGTGAAATCAGAAGAGCAAATTTTGGTAAATTGGTGGCAAAAGGCTCTAGGATAGAAAACAATTTGTACAACCCAAAGGGTGTTAATGGAAGAATTTCTCTTCTAGGATAGACAAATGAATGATATCTATGGCACAAAAGGATTGGACATATCAACTTTGACAATCTTGTGAAAATCAACTCCATACAAGTAGTAAGAGACATGCCAAAGATTATCAAGCCTGCAAGCACCTTGTGTAAATAGTGTGAGATTGGAAAACAGACAAGGATAAGATTCAAGACCAAGTAGTATTCCTCTACTAGGCCATTGGAACTGATTCATACTGATTTGTGCGGTCCTACCAAGACAAAGAGTCTCCAAGGTGAGAGGTATTTTATGTTGCTTATTGATGATTACTCTAAGATGACATGTGTTACATTCTTAAAAGAAAAATCAAAATTCTTGAGTAGGTTTAAGATTTTCAAATCTATGGTTGAAAATGAAATGAATGCTAGAATCAAGTGCTTAAGGTCTGATAAAGGTGGTGAGTTCACATCAAATGAGTGTGAGGAATATTGTGAAGAACATGGAATAAAAAGGCATCTATCTACTGCAAGAACTCCTTAGCAAAATGGAGTTGTGGAAAGGAAGAATAGAATAGTCCAGGAGATGGCTAGAACAATGTTGAATGATCCATATTGGATAGAAGCAGCCCATATTGTTGTCTATATTCTTAACAGAGGACAACTAAGAGTGAACAACACTTAGACACCATATGAGCTATGGAAAGGAAGACATACTTATATCAAATATTTAAGAATATTTAGAAGAAAATGCTATATTAGAAGAGATGAAGAAGGTTTGGGAAAGTTTGACTCAAGATCTGATGAAGGAATGTTTCTTGGATACTCAACTAGAAGCAAAGCGTATTGATGCTACAATAAAATACTGAGGAAAATAGTTGAGAGTACAAATGTTAGGATTGATGAAGAGTCACAAACATTCACACATGAGAAAGAAGATTATTGTTTAGATGAATTTGGTTGCACAGAAGAAGAAGAATGTAATGTCCCATTTTGTCCTCTAGAGCTGAGCTAATTTTGAAAAGTAAATTTATAATATTTTATTGAAGTATATTTGGTAAAGTTAATAAAGTTACTTTATTTTAAGTTGTTGAGCCAATTTGAGAAGGAAAACATAAAGTGAAATAAAATAATAAAAGAATTATGTTAACCACAAAAGTAACTTCTGGAAGGATTCCAAAAAGTGTTTAAAAGGAGGTGAGGCTAGACATTTTCTCATAACAAGAATTTGATATTTGACATTGGAGTTTCTTTTTCTACTGCAACTTAGGTTCAACAAGCCCTAGGATGAAAACCCTAGAGGATACGATGGATTGGATGAAAAACCAATTCCATCCTTGAGGTAAATCCATCTAGGATTTACATTTGAATTTAATGAATTGTGCCATTTGGATCATGTGGGGTTTGGTATTGCTTTTGAGGAGTTTGCAAGTTTGCATATTTGAAGGAATTGTGTAGGGAATCATATTTTGCAAGATTTGTGTATTTGCTAGCAGAAGGATTCATTGCCCAATTTTGTGAGATTTGTACCAAATACAAATTTGGGGGTTAGATTGAAATAATTTTTTATTATTACCATTGGAGATATTGGTGAAGATTTCCAGGTTTGAATTTATCAAAGGATCATTTGTATTTCTAGCCGCAACTGTTGGAATTTTTGCAGAAATTATAATCTAAATATTGGTGGAAGTGCTAATATCTAAAGAGTTATTAAGATGATGTGTTGAAGTCATGGAACTCATTCCCACTAAGCGCCACAATACTAAGATTATCCATCTAGTGGTTATTACAATTGTAGCTTTGAAGTCTGAAGAATATTATATCATTTACTGAGTAAGTGGGCCCCATCGATCAGCTTAAAGTAAATTTGTGGAAGCTTGGTGTTGAGTTGAATTGTTATTTGCATAAACCAATATATTAAACACCTCCTCTAACTCATAAATCAACGCCACCTTTTAATTTATATTAGCCATAAATAGGAGTCAGGTATTGTCAACGCATGGTCTAAGAAGAATCATGGGAGCCTCATTCATAGTAACACACCTTATGATGGAGGACGTGATCTTTTTGGAATAAAGCCAACACTAGAATTGTGCTCATATTTGGAAAGATTTGATGAAGTTCATACCAAGGCACGTGTATTGTTCTTTCACTCAAACTATTCACAACCATTATGAAGGTCTATCATTATAGGGTGAATAAGATTGGAAAGGAAACATGGAGGAGTTAAGGTGATTCACTACCATTAAAATGAGTTTTCAGACCATTAAGTGCTAGCTGCCCCACCTAGGAATGCTATCTAGTGATTGGATGCTGATTTGCCACCATTTCTGGAAGATATAAGCAGATATTAGTGTTGGTATAGGTGCAACAGTATCATTAAGAGCTACTCATTCAAGTGTTGTTTAGAATTACCATCAAACCTACATCAATTACAAAAAGTGTTAGCTCCATTTTGAGGTCAGGAATTAAATAATCTCAATTATAGGTAGTTTTAATTTTGTATCAACAAATTCAAAAGTTATTGTACCCATTCCTTAGTTAGGTGAATGTAATTCAACTATTTGAAAAATGTCCTTTGTGATATAATTTGAAATATTGGAATTCCTGAGTGTAAACAACAAGGGGAACATTCAAATCTTTAATTTGAATAATCTATTATATCTTGCCAATTGTTTGTTAAAATGTCAATCTATTATCTTTGATGTTGGATTGTAAATATGGTTGATTTCTATTGCACATTAGCTTGGTATCATTTGTAATCAGAATATTTAGTTCTATATGCATTTTGGATAATTGTTTGACAAAATGTTTCCTTAAGGAATTTAGAATTTTGTGAGTTTGGATAAGGATCCAGACAGGGGTTATTACAAAAAAGAAGTTGTAGAAAAGGAAGAAGCACAAGAGAAGGTCACCAAGACTCCTACCAGATATTCTCAGAAGAAACACTTAGAAAATTAGATAATTGGAGACAAAAATGGAGTGTAGACTAGAAAAATATTTGCAAGGGAAAATCAATAGGTAAACTTCTCTTTGTTGTTTAAGATAGAACCTAAAACTTTTGCTGATGCTAGCAGGAATGTGGAATGGATCCATGCAATGGAAGAACTGAATTAGGTAGAGAAAAATTAGACTTGGGAATTGGTGCCAAGACCTACGAACAAAAATGTGATAGGGACAAAATGGGTGTTCAGAAATAAATTGAATGAAGATGGAGAAGTGGTTAGAAATAAAGTAAGATTGGTCTGTAAAGGTTATTCACAAGTAGAAGGAATTGAATTTGACGAGACATTTTCTTTAGAGGAAAGAATGGAAGCAATCAAGATGTTTCTTGCATTTGCAGTTCACAAGGACTTTAGGGTATATCAAATGGATGTCAAATCTGCTTTCTTGAATGCTGACTTAGAAGAGGAAGTTTACATAGAGAAATTGGAAGGTTTTCAACTATCAAAAGATTAGAACATGATATGCAGACTTAAGAAGGCTTTATATGGTCTCAAACAAGCCCCCAATGCTTTGTATGCAAGGTTGGACAAGTATTTACTCCAGTAGGGCTTCAAACCGCAGATAACAATATATACATCAAAATTGAGAATGAGCAAATATTGATAGTAGTCGTGTATGTTGATGATATAATCTTTAGTGGTAATGATGAAATGTGTAAGAAGTTTGTTGAAGAGATGAAGAATGAATTTGAAATGTCTATGATAGGTGATCTATCATTCTTTCTTGGACTCCAAATTACTCAATCAAATGAAGGTTTATTTATCTCTCAAGAAAAGTATGTCAAGGACATGTTGAAAAAGTTTGGCATGAATGACTGCAAACCAACAAGTACTCCTATGGCAATAGGTTGTCACTTGAGTAAAGATGATGATTCACCTCAAGTAGATTAGACTTTGTATAGGTCTGTGATTGGGGGCTACTGTACTTAACAACATTAAGGCCAAACATTATGCAAGTTGTTTGAATCATTGCAAGGTTTCAAGTTGATCCAAAAGAAACA
This sequence comes from Cunninghamia lanceolata, assembly GCA_027924645.1. NCBI lineage: Eukaryota > Viridiplantae > Streptophyta > Pinopsida > Cupressales > Cupressaceae > Cunninghamia > Cunninghamia lanceolata. The sequence goes on from BSBN01000892.1 coordinate 5,897,316, forward strand.
CATGTGAAGGCACTCAAAAGAATTTTTAGATATTTGAAGAGCATTGTGGATTTTGGACTATCGTATCAAAAAGGTAATGATTTTCCCTAAGTGCATATATTGATGCAGATTGGGTTGGCAGTGTTGGTGATAGGTGAAGTACTAGTAGTGGAGCTTTCTTTTTGGGAGACAGATTGGTCTCATAGTTTAGTAAAAAGTAGGATTTAGTTTCATTATCAACAACAAAAGAAGAATATATAGCTGTAGTATCCTACTGCACTCAAGTGTTGTGGATGAAGCAAACATTGAATGATAACAAGGTATTGTATGATGAGCCCATTCCTATCCTATGTGACAATACAAGTGCCATCAATATTTAAAGAATCCAGTGATACATTCTAGAACCAAGAACATATCCATCAAGTATCACTTTTTAAGAGAAAAGGTTTAAAATCAAGATGTAAAATTAGAATATGTACCTACAAAGAATCAGGTTGGAGACATCTTTACAAAGGCACTTTCTAAGAACACATTTGAATATCTTAGAGAGAAGTTAGGGGTTTTAGCCCCTCCTTCTATCTAGATGCACATATGTTACATCTGTCTAGGGGGAGCAGTTCAAGGCATATTTTTTATCCCTAGATTGATGATGGCTACCAATCAGGGGTAACAGGTAGATATGAGACTAAGAAGGATGACAAGGATTAAATAGACAAGGGGAGATTGTATGTTTTTATCGAAACAGAGGAATACCACTAGCCCTTTGCCCTTGATATCAAAGGGGGAGAAAAATTTGTATATTAGGTTAGTGTTTCCATCAATGACAAAGGGGGAGATTGTTGCATATGTTATCATTGATGTCAAAAGAGATGTAATGTGGAAGGCTTAGTGATTTCATTGATGTCAAGAGAGTGGTAATCAATTATGTCAACAAAGTAAGTGATCAGAGGTATCATGATGTAAAAAGCATAGTGATGTGTATATGATGTCAAAGGAATGATGATAAGAAGAGTTGTGAGGTGAAGGATATGGTGATGAAAGTCATGAGCTACTGTTGGGAATCAGTATCATCTATACATAGTTGTACCTTATCTTCTGAAGTTCATGAACAAGTGAATATTCTTAAGTTGAAGGATATGCTAACATGAAGGATTTGTGTTTTCTTGTTTTTTATGAAAATAGTTGTGATTGTTGTCTATGGTGTTATGAATGTTGCATTCATTGCCTCTTGTTGAAAATCATTGTATAAGGTTTCAAAATTGTCAAAGGCACAAGAAGTTGTACTAAAAGAGCTCAGAAGATTGTACAACATTTCACCATAGATGAAGATATGGCATTGTAGTTTGGAGGTTAGATAGAGACAACTATGAAGTATGCATGATCCTAATTTTAGAGCATAGAAGTTACCGTAGAGCATTCTAGAGCTAGCAGAGTGAAGACAATGGTGTAGTGTTGTTGTAGTCACAAAGGGATAATATAATGGTCTACATTTCTCCACACTAGAAGATATGATCTTACGGCTTGGAGGATAGTTAGATACAAATGAGATGTATGATATACTCAAGTTTTAGATGTTGCAATGTACTACAGTGATTTCCAGAGTCAGCTGGATAAGGACAAGTCATGTTACTATTTAAGACTATCGAAGATAGAATGTAAAAGCCACCACATTTCACCACACTATAATATTTATCTTTGTTGTTTGAAAGATGAGTTTAGATTGTCTATATGTTTGCTCAATTCAAGTTTCAAGTGTTGTGGAGTACCGCAAGTATGGTTTTCAATGTCCTATATCAAGACAGTGTATTCATACTATTTTAGGGATACTGGCATTAGTGTTTGATTGTTTGTGCCAGCTTGAAGTAGCATGAATTGATGAAATGAGTATATGTGAAGATTTTAAATATCACAAAGTTCTCATGGGATGAATTGCATGATGTACTTTTGTCTCTCTGGTACCACTTTAGGTCTAGAGCTAATGCATGGAAGGATAAGTGTTTGTGATGTTGACTTGGTGAGTGTAAGTGATTGTGCCGTGTGTTTTGAAGTGTGTGCTAGCTTTGAGATGTGTGCTAAGGTAAAAAAGGTCTTGTTGATCACTTGGCATGAACCACATATCAAGATTTGATTCCTACATTACTGCAGTGGTTCTGGGAGCCAACTTGTTTAGTCATTGCACATTTCATGTTACACATTTCATCTAGGTTGACAAAGGTGAAGATTTGAAGACTTGCGGAGCATAGAAATGAAAGATCAAGCTTCTTGCAAAGGGTAAGAGTTTTTGAGGAGCATGTGTGAGTGTGAAGAGTGAGTATATGTGTGTGCACAAAGAAGATAAATGGTCTGAAAGTTGAGAATGAAATCTGGAGACTATTATAAATAATTCATATAAAAAGTTGTATTGTGTTGCAGAAGTGTGTTGAAGATAATAGAGTTGTTTGAGTAGTGGTGTTTCTACAGAGGTGATTGAACCAAAAGAATTAGTCAAGCATTTTTGGTGTAGAGGTTGAAGCCTCTTCTTACAAGTATTGTAAGTGTTGTAGCACTTTAGGGAGTTGTAGCTTCCTTTGAGTTGGAGCCCATAAAACTGTGTATCATGGAGTTGTAGCTTCCTTTGGGTTGGAGCCCATAAAACTATGTATCAAGGAGTTGTAGCTTCCTCTGAGTTGTATCCCATAAAACTTGTTGTAAACCTATTTTTATTTGTCAGGCTAGATTTGGACAATAGATCCAAGTAGCTTGCTCACTGTGGTTTTTCCCTTCTAGGGTTTTCCACATAGATCTAGTGTTATGGTTGTGTGGTTGTGTGATTATGTTTTTGAATTACATAGTTTGCTTCATTATCTCTTAAGGAAATAGCATTTTTTGTTGATAAAGATTGAATTGGATTAAATTGAGCTATATACTGATTCACTCCCCCTTGCAGTATATTAGAGTGTTCTAACAGAATTTGTGGCATAATTATTTTCATTAGCAACCTATCAACAAAATGTTCCTATTCAGTGAAATGTACAAACAATTATAGATTGTCCCTCAGTGGTATTTATACACATGCTTAAATGATTGCCTCCAAAAAGGGACCAAGTTCTTGCTATTTATCTAGTACAAAGGAGACAACCACCCAACGTCAAGTGTTACAACTTACTATATATGCAAAAAAGTGCGATTGAGAAGATAGTTCAGGGGATGCTAGAGGCAGGTATTATAAGACATAGCTAGAGTACCTACTCCTCTCTCATTGTGATGGTGTGTAATAATGATGACCCTTGGCACATGCATCCATATAGAAATCTCAACAAGTGCACCATCAAAGATAAGTTTCCTATTCTAGTCATTGATAATTTACTAGATTAATTGAATGCAACTATGTGTTTTACAAAGCTTGATCTTAGATTAACTTATCACCAAATTTGAATTAAGGAAGTGGATATTCCCAAGACAACATTTAGGAATCATGAGGGTCATTATGAGTTTCTAGTGATGCCATTTCGTCTTACTAATACCCCATCTACATTTCAAAGTTTGATGAACGTCATCTTTAAGCAATTTTTAGGAAGTTTATATTAGTGTTCTTTGACAATATATTGATTTGTATCAAGACTTGAGAAGAGCATTTGCATCATGTAGATAAAGCATTAAAACTTCTCAAGAAAGACCAACTTTATGCTAAACCTTCCAAGTGTTCCTTTGGTATTAAAGAGGTGGAGTACTTGGGTCACATAATGTCACATGAATGAGTAAGGGTTGATCCTAAAAAAATAGGGCTTTGATAGAGTGGCCTAGATTCCTAAAAATATTAAGAACATGAGGGATTTCCTTGAACTCACTAGATATTATAGAAGATTTGGGAAGAACTATGGCCACATAGTAGCACTACTTACAACTTTGTTGAAGAAAGATGTTTTTCAATGGAATGAGCTAGCTAATACAACATTTGAGAGATTTAAGGAGGCTATGTGTACCACTTCGGGTCTAGCCACTCTAGATCTCACCAAAGATTTTATTGTGGAGTATGATGCTTCATGAATGTTGCAAGTATGTGCTAATCGATGTTTTCATTTATGTCAACAAGCTTGTGTTGTCATTGGTGTCAACTGTGTCAAGAGTATGAGTAGTTTGTTCAGAGTAGAGATCAGAGATTAGTTTGAGAGGAGATGAGGATATGAGCTATTGTTGAAGGTGTTTTGGCTACTTTGTAGAGGTGATGAAGATGTTGAGAATATGCTTCTATTGTTTGGTTTACAAGTACTTTTAAGAATATTTAATTAATAAAGGAAACAATGTGTTGAAGAGACTGACTAGCTTAACAACATAGTGTTATGGTTTCGCTCTGCATTTCTTCCCTATTGAAGATCTACTTTGGTGGTTTGAATATGCTGATAAAAGGTGTTTAGAGATGTTATATTCCATATTTTGTGCTCTAGTTCCTTGTGTAGATAAAGTTGTGTTCACCAGTGTATGGACAGTGTTTTTGAGTTATGCAAAAGTGTCTAGGAGAAACTTTTTTGCTTCGCATTTCTCCACAGATTTGTTTCTCACTATGCAATTTTAGATTCATACTTATAAGGTTTATATATTTCTTTAGTTCAAGGGGTTTGTGGTTTGGTACTTTGTAAGTTTGTTTCTTGAGTTGCAGTCAATGGTTTCTTAAGTTGTAGTTGATGACAGAGTAATCTAAGTGCTCCGGTGTGAACTTTCTTCAAGTGAAAGATGTTGCAAAATATTTTGTTGGTTTTCAAGTGCTTGTGGATGTTTCTAGATCATGATCAAGCTTGGTGCATGGTCTGCATGTCATCTTTTGGTTTTGAGGAAGCGTGCACTTAAAAGTTCATAGTGTTAACACAAGTTTGGCCGAATTGGTTGTTTACACTAATTGTGGTTGTGCTTCGGTGATTGTGAAAGCAGGATGAAGCATGTAAGTGTGAATTTAGGTCCGTGCTAAGGTGTGGTGTGGTCCGCATTCATTCCTTTCCTTTGCAGGAATGTTTTTGGTCCAGACTTAATTTAAATTCTATGTTAAGATATGTTGCCGACCTTGGAGAATGATTTCAAGGTTGATGATGGTATAAATAAGTGTTACGGATTCGTGATTGATGGTATGTGCGATGGATATGATGTTTTTTGATGCAAACTTGATCAATGTAGTAAGATATTTCATGTGTTAGGTTACTAGATGTAGTGAGAAGAAGGTGTCTACTATTTTTTATTGTTTCTGTGAAGGTGTTGTTTGTGTTGTGGTAAATATTGAGCTTCATTGGAACTGAACTTGATGCATAGGTTATATGAAATTATATAAGTTCATCCCTAGAAGTGAGCCTTCTCTTCTATCTCTTTCTTTTGGATAGTGTGTCCTTTGGAAATGAGCCTTTCTTTCTTTCTTCTAGGTAGCGAGCCCTTTATAATTTGGTGTTTCTACTACTTTATATTGTGAGCTAATCCTCACCATGATTTTTCTCTTCTTGGGTTTTCCACATAAAATTTGATGTTGCCTTGTGTTTGGTGCCATTATGATTCAATTTTTGTTATTTGCTTTTCATGCTTAATCATCATAACAAGTTTAAAGATTAATGTGGATCTGAATGTTTGTGAGGGCTTGATATTTTTGATACAACTAATCCACCACCCTCTTAGTTGTCTTGTGCATTCAACAATTGGTATCAGAGCAAAGTTCATTAGAGGAAAGCTTAGCAGCTTGAGGTAGATCTACAATGGCAAACAAGAAGGATGTTCCCCTGTTTGATGGATCTTTAGAAGATGAATGCATGTTTGTCAGTAGTGAAGAACTCAAGGTTTCTCTTGAAGACCTAGAGACGACTTAAGAATAAATCAAAGATCTGAAGGAGAATGTTAAAGAAGCAAATGGATGTATCAGAAAATTAAGAGAGAAAATCAAGAAGTTCAAAGAAAGAAATAAGGAAGTCAGTGAATAATTGAGGCTAGCAAATGAATCTATTAATGGTTTGAAAGTGCAATTTGAATAAAAGGAAAGGATTGAGGAATATCTAAACTTAATGGTAAAAGGCAAATTTGAAGAATGTACATTGCTTGAATAAGAAGTTGTGAATCTAAAATCAGATCTGGAGAAGGCAAATAATTATGAAGAAAAAATCAAGATAAGTTCTACAAGGCTTGATGAGATGATTGCAAGTAAAAAAAGTCCCAATGATAAAGAGGGTTTAGGATTTGAAAAAGGTGGAAGTTCAAAATTAGATCAGACTTCAAATCAGAGGAACAATGGCAAGCAGATCTAAAATCAAAAGAATAAAGCTAGAAGACCTCCGGTCAGACAACCAAATGCTCAAAGGTATCTATATTTAAATGGTTCTTGTCATTTATGCAATAAGTATGTACACAAAGTAATAGAATGTAGAAGTAGAAGGAATCAAAATGTTCCATCCTTCTCTAGTCAATGCTTCACATGCAATAAAGTTGGTCATAGAGCTACTATATGCAGAAGTAAAGTGAGTCAGAACTCTACTAGGTGTTTTTCATGCTATAAGATGGGACATAAAGCTAATGAATGCAGAAGTCAAATAAGAAATGTCTATGGCAAGGATAGAATAGTTAAATCTTTCAATGGCTACTATTATACATGCAAGAAAATTAGGCAAAAGGCTAACCAATGCAGATCTAAAATAAATGAAATGAATACTGGTCAAAGAAATGTTGTGTGCTACAATTGTAATAGATCTGGACATACCTCTATGGTTTGTAGAAGTAGAAGCATGAAGAAGGATAATCTGATAGAGAAGAACAAACCAGTCCAAAAGGTTGATCTACCTTAGAAAAAAAGGGGAATGAATAAGATCTGGATAAAGAAGGATGTAATAGAGGTTAAGGATGAGCCTGTATCAACATCTGGTGTAGATGTTTCCTCTGGGAACTAGTATTAGAGCTTTGGCTCATGGGGAGCCTTATTAAAAATATTTTCTCCCCTGCCAAAGGAATGGTACTGATGCCTAAGCATGAAGAGATAAGATTAAGGATTAGCAACAAAGGTTTAAGTAAAGATAGAGACTATGATTGCAAAGGATAAAAGTATAGTTTTGCAGATTAGCTTGGTTGGTAATTTTGCAAGAGGATCTTATCCTCCACAAGAAGTTTGCTGAAAATTTGATCAGGTAAGAAGACATGTGAATTTTGGCTAAGTATATGTCTGGTAAAATCAAGCTACAGTGTTCTGGTAATTTGGTTCACAATGTTTTGCTATTGAAGATATTACTCTGTGGTTCTGGCATATGGTTATTGATCGTTGGATACATCTACATCTAGAATTTTGTCTAATTTTGATGATTGGCTTGAAAGTAATGAGTAACAAAAGTTTGGTTTGATAGAACATAGTTGTCTCCAGTACAGAGTAGTTTTCATGTTGATTAAAGGTGTTTGAGGATCTATAGATGAATTCAGAGGTGAATGAATATGAATTGGATGAGTCTTCAAGTAGTGAAGAAGAAAAAGATAAAGAAAAGAAAGTGCAGATTGAAGAAGCTCCAGAAAGGATTCCTAAGACCCCTAGGTTTGTGTAGAGACATCACACTGAAGACCAGATCATTGGTGATAAGAGCAAAGGTGTGCTGACAAGAAGGAGAGCTGTTGAAGAACAAGTAAATCTATGTTTACTTTCTAAAGTTGAACCTAAAACAGTGGTTGAGGCATGCAGATTAAGAAGAATCAGACTTGGGAACTTGTCCCAAGACCAGAGAACAAAAATGTAATTTGAACTAAGTGGGTATTCCAGAACAAATTGAATGAGAATGGAGAAGTGGTAAGGAACAAGGCAAGACTTGCATGTAAAGGCTACTCACTAGTGGAAGAAATAGACCATGATGAAACTTATGCTCTCGTGGCAAGAATGGAGGCCACTAGGATGTTTTTGGCTTTTGCAGCACATAAGGATTTCAAAGTATATCAAATGGATGTGAAGTCCACTTTCTTGAATGGTGATTTGGAAGAGGAAGCGTATATAGAGTAACCAGAAGGATTTTAGTTGTCAGATAAGCCAGATATGGTTTGCAGCTTGAAGAAGGAACTATATAGATTGAAGCAAGCCCCCAGAGCTTGTTATGCAAGGCAAGACAAGTACTTATTACAAGTGTAGATTAGGTAAACAAAATGAAGTGAAAACACAAACTAAATGCAAATAACACAAAGTTATACCTTCACAAATATAGACCCAATCTCATCAAGGGAGAGGAACCTTGCACCCAAAACAAGATCCTAAGACAAGATTATCCCTAGACAAGTGATTCTAATGTGAAATGCTAACTAAATTTCCAACTCACTAAAGACTAGCTCAATTGATATTTTGGCATAATAACTTTGCATAAAACTTGGATTAGAAAATGAAGATTTTGACAACAAAACCTTCAAAAACTGACGATTAGATTCAAGATCGGGCATGCCAATGTAGATTATGAATCAATAATGAAAGTTGAAATATAAATCAAATGCAAAAACACAAATGATATATTCACTTGACCCACAAATCCAAGATAGTGGGAAGGAGTTGCACCTGATAGCTCCTCAAATTTTACCCAATTTGATTGAAATGTGGATTGCTTGAATGCATTCAACACAATGTAGATGAAGGATTAGATGATAGATTGATAGATTATATGGAATGGCTAGAGTGATTTTGGCATTATGATGTTGGGATGAGAGGATTTTGGAGAGAATTTGGCAAAGTTTGGATGCAAGATGAAGTCCCTCCTTAATGGCTTAGAGAAGGGTCTCATTTATAGAGTTTTGGAAATGAGGATGGAGGGTGAGGATCAAAAGTTGAGATCAAGGGCTAGGAATGAATGAGAGTTAGGGTTAGGATTGAAGCCATAGCCTTGTGACAAGTGTCACAAGAGGAGTGGATGAGAGAGATCAAGGGTTGAAGCTTGGTCAATGGGATTTGGAGGGCTCTCATTATTTGTGAATTTTAAATTCACATGGGGAAAGGTGTGGAGGATAAAAATGAATTAAAGATTCATTTTTGGGAAGAATGGATATGACAAGTGAATTTTTAATTCAACTCATGGGGGAGTGTGAATTAAAAATTCACTTTTATGTGGAGATGTGAAGATGTACACTTACATGTGTAAGAGGGTAATAAATGAGGGGTAAGGAGGATTTGACCCTTTGAACAAAAGATTGGTTTTTATTCAAAGGTGTGTGGGAGGATGGGCTAAGTAAGGTTGATTAAGTGTTTAGCTTAATTAACCTAGGTCTAGGGGATAGGCAGGCTAGGGTAGATTGATCGGTAGGATAGATTAATTAGATAAGAATGATTTATCTAATTAACAACGATTAGGGAAATAGACAAAATTAACTAAATAAATATTGAGAATATTTATTCAATCAATAGGGATATAGTTGTAAGGTATGGTGATAAATTAAGTGAATTAATTGATCACAAGGGATAGACAGATGGTTAGGGATAGATTAATTAAATAAGATGTGTTGGCAAGAGACACTATATGGATTCATGGTTGTTGTCATTGATGGCAACAAAGGTCATCCCACATATCCACAAGTCATGGTGTGTCTCTACCGGAAGTCAGAATGAAGATTGTTGTGGTCTGGTGAACAAGAACAGAGCATATGGCAAGATCCGACAGATTGGTCCGGATCTCTCAGAGGAAGTGTCTTGGTGCAGTGCAGATTTGGGGAAGTCAAGAAGACTACCTTGAGTAGTATATTCCAAGGATTTAGCCTCCGGTGATGAACAAAGAAAAAGATATGAATAGTTGAGTACCAGATTCCTGAGAGACAGTGAGAACAGAGGAAGAACTGACTAACAGAGTATCAGACTATTTTCCGGATGTGTTATTATTGATGGTAAAGGTTGTGAAGGCATGAATCATGTTTGGCCGACATGATTAATGATATCTACAAGTATATGCTTGATCCGCATTGCTTGGTGAGCAAGGATTCAGCCGACAGAACAGAGTTTGTAAGAAACTAGACTGTTCCGGATGCCGACTAGAAAGGTGATGAAATTACTTGTGCGGATATATATAGAGGATGGATTTAGTTGTGAAGATAGGAATTGTGTGATGGGATATGCGAATAAGTGTAGAATAGGGCAGAAGTAGTAAGAAAGATCCGGTATGTGAAAGGATAGCAGAATAAAAGACAGAGGAAAGATGAAGTGCAGCAGATCAGTGTACTGAGCCTAACCGGAACTGAACTCCAGCATATGTAGATGCTTCCAATCAGTTCAAGACTATGATTCTTATCACTTTGTAGACAGTGTGTCTCCTTGTAGGCAGTGGGCCTCTTTGTGAGCAGTGTGCTCGGGCAGTGAGCCCTAATTGGCAAGTGCCATTTTGTAATTCCTTATTCTTCTAACAGAGAATAATCTTTTGGGTTAATCACCCCATGGTTTTTTCCCTTAACAGGGTTTCCACGTCAAAAATACTGTGTCATGTGTTTTTCATTTCATGGTAATGTTTGTTTATTTGATTCAATGCTGCATTGATTAATAAGAAAGTTCAAAAGAAGAAATAATTAGGATAACTGATTCACCCCCCCTCTCAGTTATCAACAATTGGTATCAGAGCTAAGTTCCTCCTAATAGAGCCTAATAGCTTGAGGAAGATCTGGGAGTTCAAATGGATGCATATGGTTTAAGGGAGCAACTCAAGACTGCCCTTGAGGATCTTGAACAGTCAAATTCTGAAGTTAATGAATTAAAGGAAAGACTCAAACAGGCTGATGAATTCATGAGAGAATTAAAGGACAAATTAAGTCTCTCTATGAAAAAGAGAAAGGAGCTGCTCCAACAATTGGCAAGACAAAGTGAAGAACACAATACAAATGAAGAATTGACTGAGCAAACCAAGTTATGTGAAAAGTTATCAAAAGAAGTCATTATGTTAAGACATGAAATGGAATCAGGAACTATAAAGTTTACTCAAGAGATTGAAGAAAAAAGAAAAGATGAAGACAATCTAAGACAATCTCTTAAAGAAAAATCAGAAGAATGCCACCAGATGGATAGGATTATCAGACATCTTGAATCTGATCTTGAAGATGCCAAAGATAATGAAGAAAAACTTGAGGATCAAATTGCCTCTCTCAAAAGAGATCTTCAAACAGCAAATGAATATAAAGAAAAATTCAAGATAAGTTCTGCCCAACTTGAAGTACTTCTTGGAAGTCAAAAGAGGACAGATGACAAGTATGGTTTGGGATATGAGAAAGGAGAAAGTTCTGGATCTGGTCAAAAGAATTTTGGATCAGAAAATCCAAAGAATAGACCCAGAAGACCTCCGGTAAGACAGCCCAATGCTCAAAGATATCCATCTTTCAATGGATACTGCCATAGTTGCAACCACTTTGGTCACAAAGCTAATCAGTGCAGAAAAAGAATGAATCAGATTAATTCATCCTTCTCCGGACAGTGCTTTAACTGCAAAAGGTATGGACACAAATCCCATGAATGCAGAAATATGCAAGTAAACAAATCATTCAAAGGTAGATGCTTTACATGCAATAGAGTAGGTCATATGGCTAATCAATGCAGATCAAGAGGTTATCAGTCAAATATGCAAAGAAATGTTATTTGCCAAATCTGTAATAGGTCCGGTCATAATGCTAAAGTCTGCAGAAGCAAGAATCAGGACAAAAGAGGTCCGGTGTATAATCAGAATCAAGACAAGGGTAAACAAAAGATGAATGCGGATGAAGTTAGGAATCAAATGAGCAAGATTTGGGTGAAGAAAAGTTCAGAGAATGTAGAGGTTGGATCCGCACCAGACTCTGGTGCTGATATTTCTTCCAGAAATTAAAAAGTGAGCTCTGGCTCAGGGGGAGACTCAAAGAAAATCCTGTTCCCCCAGCCAATCAAGTGGTGCCGGATGTGGCACAAGATGCGGAGTAAAGGGTTTGAAGATACCAGTCCTGAGATGATCCAGACAAGATTTCAGAGGTCTGCATGAAGATATAAAGAAGTTGTGATCGATCAAGTAAAGACCTGTTCCGGGAGATGCTCTGGAATGACAGAGGACTACAAAAGGGTCCGGAGAGATCCGGAAGTACATTATCTTATTCTGCGGATTGGACAGAGTGTTTGGGATGTCCTTGTGATGTGTTATCTTGATTTATTCATGATTGAAAGATCCGGATGATGTTCATAGATCAGGACTGATCCGGGATACTCCAAGCTATCCGGATAAGGCAAACCGGAATAATATAGGTCGAGCATTTATTGCCATCAGATATTAGGGTTTGCGGAGCAATATAAGGGATTTCTCAAAAATCATTTTCTCATTCTACACTCAAGAAGAAGCGAAAAGTGGAGCTCTGCAACAAGATTCATCAAGCACACCAAAGATCTCCTGCCGAAGTCATTGCATAAAGAAATCAATCCAACCACTCCGTGCAAACCAAAGGCGCATAAGGTATTCTCCGTTTTCATTATCTCACTGCAAATCTTTGAAGAATGGCTACTCCGAATATAGTTAAGATCTCTGATAGACCTCGCCCCACATTCAAGAAACATCCTTACAAATCCTTGGAGGTAGATCCACTAGGAGCCTTCTCTAGTGTTCCACATGGTGTATTGCATACGGAAGACATTAGGGTTTACATCCATGCAAATTTTGAAGACTTTGGAGAAGCAAAACTGATGGATATCTATCACAAACAATTGATAGATGACTCCTTCGAGATCAAACCTCAGTACAAAGCCATCCGGGACAAACACTTTGCACAATGCATTCATTTCCCCTGTTTTGAAGAAGAAGAATGGGTCCGGTATGTACTAAGTAGAGTACATGACAACTTCCTATGGTTGAACAAGCCCTTCAAGATTACCAAAGATGCAATTAGGGCTGTAACCAGTCTGCATTCATCCGGTGGATTACCTGTTCTCAAGTCTGTCAAAAATCAGACAGTTAGTGATGCAACCGGATCCAAGTTTGACAAGAGAGCTATGACAGTTGATGACATCACTGAACCGGATGTCAAATTTGCATCTATGATAATTGGTTACAAAATCTATCACTCCAGTAGGGAAAATTCAGTACCGGGAACTGCAATCTACACAGCTTATCAAATGTTAAAGGAGAATGCAGACTATGACTTGTGTGAGCTTCTTGTAAACCAACTTTTTGAAAATCTGCAGAAGATTAAGAAGGACAAGAAAAACTCCTTCAAGTATGGCAATCTGATCCTTTGTCTCTTCTTTTACTACATGAATGAACTTCCCGGATCCAGTGGATGGATATGGCAGAATGACAGACCGGTTGCCATCCAAATCAGAGACTATTTGCATGGACTTGGGGATGCTAAAGCAAGAAACACAGCTCTATGGGGATATTTCAAGAACTTCCAAAGCACGATGCATGCAAGAGAAAGAATACCCCAATCCCTTGTTGAAAAGTACAAAGACACAGTATGCTTCATGGTAGAAACAGATCAGTGTCTAATGGAGGCAGTAGAACCAAGAACTGTATGGATCATGCCCATGGGGTATGAAGTGGATAAACAGATAGTGGAGCTGCATGTTCAACACATGCTAAGTCAGCCCAAAGATCCAAAGGCAGAAAGGTTTGGAACCTTTGAGGAGTTGAGTGTAAAGATACATGTAGAACTCAGGGAACCTGAGATAAAGAGAAAGGTGAGAAAAGAAGTAGAGCACATTGCTCAAGGCCTTGGCATCTCAAAAGAGGCACTTGATGCCAGCCGGGAAAAGAGAAGAAAATTTGAGGAAGAAAAGAAAGAGGCAGAAAAGAAAAGCAAGAAAAGTGCTCCGGTGGAATCCTCAACCCGGACAAGATCATCAAAAGGATCCACACCTATCAAAACCAAAAGCTCAAAACCGGAAGTCCAGGGATCCGGTAAGAGATCCAAGACAAAAGCCTCAAGAGCTTATCAAAGCCAAAAGGATGAAGAAGAAACTCAGTCAGATGAGGGAGTGAAAGAAATAAAGAAACAGAAAAAGAAAGGATTTGGTAAACCATCTTCTGGCCGAGACAAGGAAGAAATGACAGAAGAATTTTCTGAAAAGCCCACCCTGTCTCTAGACAGTGTAGTCAAATCAGTCACTGTGGATGGGAACCTTCAACTGGTGGCTGAATTCTATGATGACTACAATGAGGCAGATCAAAAGATCCTGCAAGAAGCCATAATAAGGTACTTGAACATCTACAATAAAGCTTTTATTGAGATTATTTCTGAAATCCCAAAAAGCCTAGAGAAGGAATTAGAAATAAGAAAGAATAATGCTCATGCAAAAGATCTTGAGATCCGAGAGCAGATAGCTATTCAGCTATATCCTCAAATTGATCCCAAGACAATGAACTTAATATTCAAAGACTGCAAAGATGAGTTCAGAAGTAAAGCCAGGATGAATCAACTCATGCTTGGTGAGACTGACAAGGTGGCCAAAGAGACAGAAGAGATCCTCCGGAAGGCCTTCAAAAGGTTCAATCTTCCTGTTGTAGAGGACTTAGGTGCAGAAATAGCTGTGGACTTGGAACCCTCTGCTCCAGAAGAAGTGGCCTATGAACAGGCTAGCATCTCTCCTCCGGGTTCCCCTACAGTCTCTGGATCCAAAGAAGAAGAGAAATTACAGGAGAAGGAAGCAGTGGTGAAAGATAAAGAGATTGACAGTACCAAGGGTACAGAGAAAGAGAAGACTCCATCAGAGAAGACCATGACTGATAGTAGTAAGAATGTGGAAGGAGAGAAAATCCCAAAGGACAGTTCCAAGACTGCAGAAGAAAAGAAACATCTGTCTCCGGCAAGAGACATTACACAAACTGTTCAACAATTTTTGAGCAAAGAAACAATAGAGATCGATGAACCGGAGCTACTACAAGGCCCATTCAACTTTGATTCCCTCTCTCCGGTGCAGACAATGAAGATAGCCTCATTTGCAAATGCTAAGGCAAATGAAAAGCTCCTAAAGTCTCATATGGAAGACTGTGAGTTGATAGAGGCTGCCTCCGGAGTACTTGTAAAGATTATGCCATCAATCCAGATAGATCCGATAGCCTCCTCTTCCAGTAATCTAAAAACCTTAGTCAGCAGTGTTGATACACATTTTGATTCTCTAGAAAAATCAGCTGAAGAAAAGGTCCGGAAGGAATTTTTGGATAAAAGATTTTCAGAAGTATTAGGATTAATCTCTAACGATAGGAGAAATATGAGTATTGGAATAAAGAGCTTAGAAAATGCTCTTAAGGATGGCGGTGATATTTACAAATTTTGTATCTCCTGGTCAAAGGCAACAGTTGAAATAGATAAGAAGATAAAAGCGGAACAGGACAAACTACACAGTTTGTCTCAAAGTTTTGATCCTCTCTCTTCCATAGTAAATCAAGAATGTCAAACTATTGCAATCACAAATGCAATAAAGAACTTTGAGAAGGAAAGGAAGAATATTACTAACCGGATGGGAGAACTTAGAAGGATTATAATCCCTAAGTTAGAAACTATGCAAGAGGCCATCAGTGATGCTCAGACCACCGCCCAAATAAATGATCTGACAGATCTCAAGAGGGCAGAAGCTTTTGCATTTTTGTTGAGTGGTCACATTTCAATTTTGGATAGAATGAAGCAAAGTTGGGCTACAGAACTGATCCAACTGAAGACATCTTTTGCAGATATTCTTCAGTATATGTGAGTATGTAAATATGCGGCTATGTATAGAAAATTTTTGAAAATTTTGGTGTGCGGACCCTACCCTTTGCCATTGATGTCAAAGGGGGAGTGAGGAGCAGTGAAAAATAAGGAATCCAACTAAGGGGGAGTTCTAGAAATTGTATATAAAGACAGAGCATCAGCAAAGGGGGAGCATAGTGTAAACACTTAGTCATTTTTCACTAAGTGTTGCCATCAATGCCAAAGGGGGAGATTGTTGGCAAGAGACACTATATGGATTCATGGTTGTTGTCATTGATGGCAACAGAGGTCATCCCACATATCCGCAAGTCATGGTGTGTCTCTACCAGAAGTCAGAATGAAGATTGTTGTGGTCCGGTGAACAAGAACAGAGCATATGGCAAGATCTGACAGATTGGTCCGGATCTCTTAGAGGAAGTGTCTTGGTGCAGTGCGGATTTGGGGAAGTCAAGAGGACTACCTTGAGTAGTATATTCCAAGGATTTAGCCTCCGGTGATGAACAAAGAAAAAGATATGAATAGTTGAGTACTGGATTCCTGAGAGACAGTGAGAACAGAGGAAGAACTGACTGACAGAGTATCAGACTATTTTCCGGATGTGTTATTATTGATGGTAAAGGTTGTGAAGGCATGAATCATGTTTGGCCGACATGATTAATGATATCTACAAGTATATGCTTGATCCGTATTGCTTGGTGAGCAAGGATTCAGCCAACAGAACAGAGTTTGTAAGAAACTAGACTATTCCGGATGCCGACTAGAAAGGTGATGAAATTACTTGTGCGGATATATATAGAGGATGGATTTAGTTGTGAAGATAGGAATTGTGTGATGGGATATGCGAATAAGTGCAGAACAGGGCAGAAGTAGTAAGAAAGATCCGGTATGTGAAAGGATAGCAGAATAAAAGACAGAGGAAAGATGAAGTGCAGCAGATCAGTGTACTGAGCCTAACCGGAACTGAACTCCAGCATATGTAGATGCTTCCAATCAGTTCAAGACTGTGATTCTTATCACTTTGTAGACAGTGTGTCTCCTTGTAGGCAGTGGGCCTCTTTGTGAGCAGTGTGCTCGGGCAGTGAGCCCTAATTGGCAAGTGCCATTTTGTAATTCCTTATTCTTCTAACAGAGAATAATCTTTTGGGTTAATCACCCCGTGGTTTTTTCCCTTAACAGGGTTTCCACGTCAAAAATACTGTGTCATGTGTTTTTCATTTCATGGTAATGTTTGTTTATTTGATTCAATGCTGCATTGATTAATAAGAAAGTTCAAAAGAAGAAATAATTAGGATAACTGATTCACCCCCCCCCTCTCAGTTATCAACAAGATGAATTTATTTAATTAATAGGAGGGATAAATTAGTGTAGAGGTATGGGAAATTGATTTGTAGAGCAAGTCAAATTTAGGTGTCTACATTTGCCCCTCTTTGAGATGGTGTTGCAGCTAAGTAACATCATTTCAAAGAAGTTAAAACATAGAGTTGGATTAGATAGAAAAAAGATTTTGGCTTAGAAGAATAGGGTAAGGTTTGGGGATAAATGGTAAGGGTGATGCCCCCTCGAGAGGATAGGCAGGTTGCAAGAACACAGTTGTGCTCTCGAAATGGATGGAACAGATTGGTAGAAATGGTTGGAGGATAAGGGGTGAGATGAAAGTGTGATAATGTTGGGAGATTGATTGGTGGATGATCATTATGCTGAAAATGATTTAGAGCAATCCTAGGTTTGATATAGCAAAGTGGATATTTTCACCAAGGTATAGAAGACCAGGGTGATGATGTTTATCCATCATTTGCATGGACTAGACATGCAGACAAAGGGATGATCTCATGCATGCCCAAGATAGTACAACCTTGTCTAGATGAGGGAAGGGGACTCATAGCATAAGCCCTTAATACACAAAAGGTATGATGAACCTTAGATGCATAAGGAGATCAATATGCTAGAACCGACCCTATGATCAACAAGATATGAATACTAGCGTGGAGTAATGAAACCAACGCACAAGCATAGCATACAAAAGCAAGACTATGCCCCATTCTAGATGTTTTCGCCAGATACCATGATATAGTGAGATCAAGGTAGCTTTGATGTGATCTTCGAATAAGACAAAAGATGAAAATAAAAAATGAAAAGACCAACGAACCAAACAAGTAGCCATTGTATCTCTTGCCAAGATGGATAATGATTTGATAGATTCTGCCTATTGTAGGAAAGATATATCCTAAGCCAGGAATTGATAGATGATTGGATCATGCTTAGTTGATGTTGTAAGATTGGCTTAAGATATGATGGTGACAAGTTGTGGTTGATGCTGATTTGATAGTTGATGATTTTTGTTAAGGGATGATGCTTTCATAGGTGATGTGATGCTTGGATCTAGTGTAACCTCAGCGGGTTGGATGGGTGCATCTTAGGTACCTAAGTACTGGAAACTTCCTGCGTATTCCAGACTGCCTACATACCCTGTATCTACGGGATCAAGGCACATTAAGATGCAGATGGTTATGATATGTAATTCTAATTTGTGATGGTGATGTGGGATGATGATAGATGTGATGATGTTGGAAGATGAAATGTGTTGGATGATTTGGGTGATTGTGATGATGATTGTTTTTGGGATTTTGTGGATATTTTGATTTTTTTGGATTTTTTGATTTTGTATTGTTTTTGGATTTATTGATTTTTTTGGTGTTTCGGGGTTTTCTTATTTTTGGAAAAGGAATGGTTTATTATGAGATGGTTGCATTGGATTTCGTGTGGATAACCTTTGTGCTAGATACCAATGACCAGGGAACACCAAGTCTAGAGGTGAAGGTGATGGGGTTGGATAGGGGGATTGGTGATGAAAGATGATGGATAGCTGATTCATGATAGATGAATGGACAAGTGATAGGGATGCATGTTAGATATATGGAAGATAGGGATGAGGGATAGGATAGGTATGCATGATATATGGATGGGGGGTTTTAGGATTTTCTCCAAGGGCTAGGTTGCAAGGAATCATATGCCCCAATGCTTAGAATTTTGCATGATGGGTTCATGTTTGAATGGATGGACTTTGCAGTAGATGGATGGAAGATATACTTGGAAAGGGAGTATGCCAAGAGGTCTCCAAAGCATGTTGTTGATATTTTACCCCTTGTCTTTATCAAGATCTAAGGTGGGAGATGGTAAAAGCAAGATATAATGGATAGGATGGATGGAGAATGATAGGATAAATAGAGGTAGTGGATAGGAATATGATAGGATAAGGTTAAATGGATAGGATATGCAAAAGGATGTTATGGATGTGGATGATTAGATGGTTTTGCCCCCAAGTGTAGGGATGCAAAATGGATGGAGAAGGGATTACGCATGATGCCCACAAGGGGTTTTCATCATGGTAGTTGCCCAAGGCGCCACAAGGAGTGGTTTTCACCATTGGACGGATTTTTCTCTTTACTATTTTCTTGATTTTTGATTTTTTTTTTTTATGCAATAAGGACTCTAGCATCTGTTTCCATAGCAAGGTGAAGATGGTCCCATGTTGGATAGCATTATGGATAATGATTGCATAGATTGTTGGTAGATAGGAAAAGATGGAATGGATTATGATGTGGATTATGTGGATTATGATGTGGATTATGTGAAAGCATGGACCATAGGAATGTGATGGGGAAGATATGTAGGATAGTGGATGAAAGATGGAGAGATGGGGGTATGTGGGAATGTCAAGTGGTGGAGGGGAACCAAGACCAACGGTTGCACACACCATGATGTATTTGGAAGCTTGTACTTTGGATGTGGAGTTGGGAGTATTGGGGATTGGGATGGGGGATTTTTGGATGGTCGATTTGGGATTTTAGGGACCCAAATGGACTTAGGATTTATGGGATTTTTAGATGGGGAGCAAGATGTTTGGGAGTTTGTAGTGGATTGGGATGTGGATGCCTCATTAGAGTTTGGTGCTTTTTGTTTGGGGACCCACACCAATTTTGTTTTTTCTTTTTCTTGTGATGGTGTGGGATTTGATAGCCTTTTGGATTTTTCATTTTGATTGGAAGGGATAATATCTTTAGGCTTTTGTGCTTTATGAGTTGAGGCATTGAAATTATTTCTTTTGAATCCCATAGGTTTGATGGAAGCTTCATGTTTGAAAGATGTGTGCTTTTGTTGGTCTTGATTGGGAATTTTAGGGGGTTTATGGGTGGAGGGGTAAAAAGTGGATTTATGGATAAATGAATGAAGGGATTTCAGGATAGGGATGTTTGGGAGGATGGGAGGATAAGAGGATTTATGGATAGGGTTGTTGGGAGTTGGTAGGATAGGAGGTAAAGTGGATTTAATATGAATATTTGGAGTTGGAAGTAGTGGAGGTAAATTTGATGGAGGAAAATGGATGGTCACATGCTTTTACAAATGATAGGATGATGGAGGGGGGATGGCGACATATGCTTTGGGGGTACGATGAGATGCACCATGTTTGGGATTGGATGAATGGATTTTGGAAGGTGTGTGGGTGGTACCAACATGTTTAGATTATTTTTCTTGGGGTGTATAGCCAAGGCCATGCGAGGATGGATGGAATGTGGTGTGGATGGGCTCCAAGATGCCTTGTTCGTGAAGGCCTAAGCCTTTTCCTTGATAGTTCATATGTTGGAGTATGTGACATGCAATGGGATGTTTGGTTCCTTGGAAACAAGACGCGAGTCTATTATTTGTTGGAAGAGGATAGGTGGTCAATGGAAGTTGTTCACCTCCTACAAGGGAGTCACCACGGATGAAAGTGCTTTGTCGAAGTAAATAGGAGGGTGGATTTGGGATGGGATTGGTAGATGGAGGTAAAGGATTCATGGGGGATGGTAAAGGGGTGTTAGAAGAAGGGGTGGGATTAATAAGTTGACCAATAGATGGGAGGGGATCAGGGATGGGATTAGATGGGATGGTTAGATCTTGATTAGGAGAAGGGGTTGATGTTTCAACATGCTTTGGATTTGATTCTTGACATAGCTCATGTGCTTGGATAGAAGTTGGAGTGACTTGGATTGATGTGGTGGGTGCTTGGATGGATGTGATAGGTGTTTGGATGGATGCAATAGGTGCTTGACTTATGTGTTCTTGAACACTGCTGCATGATGGTTCTTGAGTTATAATAGGAGATTGTTCAAGAGGTTTGGTGGATGTTGGATTGCATGAGGGTGTTTGATTCCTTGCTAATAGCCAATGGATGGTATCCTTCATGAGTGTATGGGTTGAAGAACATTGTAATGGATGGATAATGATGGTGGATGGTGTAGGATTAGGATTGGGATTGGATAGGGGGTGATGGGATTAGGTAGTAATGGTTCTTGGATGGGTTCAAGGATAGGTGTTGGACTAGATGGTGGTGTTGGAGGGGTGGAAGATTTGGGGGATTCCTTTGCTGTGCTTGGTGATGTTCTTTGGAGGAAATCCCCCAAGGATTCTTTGGATGTCATGGTGTTAGGATTTGGAAGATTTGATGGTGGATTAGATGGCGGATGAGTGATAGGGATAAGTGGATTGGGAGATACATAGGGTGATGGATTAAGATCGGTAAGGTTGGAGGGATATTGTGATTGGAGGATTGGGATTGATGGATGGTAAGGTAGGTAGGGTGACAGATTAAGGTTGATAGGATGGGGATTAAAGGATGGGGGATTTGTATGGGGAAATGGTTGTTGATATAAGGTTTGGATTTTAGAGATAAGGTGTGCTAGATTGGTGTTCCCTTGGTCAAAGTTACCATGACAAAGGTTGAGGGATGGATAGGTTGGAGGTATTGATTGATTGGATAAGTATGATGGCATGGATGTGTAAGGGGATGGTGATTGATATGAGGGTAAAGGTTGATATGATGGAAGTTGGTATGAGGTTGATGGTGTGGATATGTAGGATGTGGAAGGTTGAAAGAATGAAGATTGATATGATGTGGATGGGGATGATGTGTAGGGTGTTTGTTGATATGATGAAGGTTGGGTAGGGGCTTGGGATTCTCCAATGATAAGATGTGCTAAGGGCATATTTATAATGTCACTTTTACATTTTTCCTTAGCATTAGGATCCATGTTCTCATAGACTTTTCTAAGTCTTTGTAATTGTTGCATTGCTTCATAAGGATCCATTTTGTGGGAGAGATATGAGATGAAATGGAGGATAATGGATGATTGTGATGTTGGGAATCAAATTTCAAGACCTTAGGATAATTTGATTTGCTTCAAAGGATGGATGATTCTCTATACTTAATGTAGACTAATGACACTTGAGTAATAGAGTTGATTTGCTTGATTTTATTGGATGATCAATTGAGGTCTTGATTTTTGATTGGGTTGATTTAGATTTTGAATTGGGATGAAAGTAGTTAGGATGTGATTTGGCTTGGAATGATTGGATTATATGTAATGACTAGGATGATGACTCAGATGATGTTGATGAGATGAGGATGAATGATGAAGATGTGACTAGGATGTGCTTAGAGATGATTGGGATTGAGGTTGATTTGACAAGAATGGAGATAATGATGATGTGTAATGATTAGAATGATTTTGTTTGGATAATGATTTGGATAGAATGATGATGATTTGATGATGTAGAGTGACAAGGATATGATTAGGATTGATTTAGGATGACTTGGATGTGATTAGGAATGAAGTGGCAAAAAATGAGTGATTAGCATGAATGTGATTTGATTTGAGTGTGTTTAAAGAATGAGTTGAATGACTTGTCTTTATGTGTTTGATGTTTAGCTTGATTTGGCAATGTTCAATGAAATGATCACACATGTACAATCATGAATCACTCACACAAGACACATAAGAAATTTTGAATTTTGAATTTGAAGAATATGATATGATTAGACAAGTACATGTGGAAGGCACATCAACAAACCCTAATGTCTAGTTTGATGGGGTATGGACAATTAGGTTTTGGGCAATGTTTACATGAGGTTGACTAAGAAACTAAAAGTGAAATCCTGTCACACAGTCAGGAGAAGGGGGTAACCCACCCTTCACCTTCACTTCTTAAAGGTAGATAGTTCTTTGGGGCTTAGCCAAGAGTGACAAGATTCTGACTCTCAATGAGGGTGTCTTTCGATTCAGCCTTGAATGAGGTCGTCCCTAGGGGTGATGAAATCCCCTAGTAAGCATCCTAGGAAAGGGGAAACAAAAGTGAATCAAGTGAGGTGTTTTTGATCTCCAAGGTCACCTTACAGTGCGAGGAGAGAGCATACACACGCACACTTGATTCACACTTGCAGTGGTTAATTGCCATTAGAAAATGAAATGTGAGGAAGACAAATCAAGCAGTGGTTCTTTTTATGCCCAAATCAAGATGTGATAGAAAACACTGGTTGATTTTATGCTTGATTTCAATGATGCATGATCAATCAATGTTTGTTTGAGAATCCCAAATCGAAGTGTGTATGCAAACAATGATTCATTTTATGTCCCAAATTGAAGTGTGTTTGCAAACAAGACTATAAAGAAATGAGAAATAGAATGAGTGCACCTAATTATTTTTCTGTCCAAGCTACTGTATATGCTATTCTTGATGTTGTTTCAACCCCGAATGATCGCCTGCAAGTCACAAAACCAAAAATGAAGCAAGTAGACTAGCATAGGAGATTGTTATGTGAAAATTGAGAATCTGATAAAATTTGATGAAAAATGAATAGATATAGAAAAAATGACTGCATAAACAGATTCTAGATGAAATTCTATGAAATTTTAAAAAAAAAATTTCAAACATTTGATGAAAAACAGAAAAGTTATGAGCATTTGAAGATTGCAAGTAGGTTTGACTTTGACTAAAAAAAATGCTACAAAACGGTATAGTCACCTAAAAATTTCCTCACAACTGTGTAGTTCACCTCGTCAACTTTTCGGCAAGTCCTTGTTTGCAAATTTTTGACTCCATATGTGAAAGTTGTGTGAGTTTGAAAAAAATAGCCTATTAGGGCCTATGGATGCAAAGAGGGGTAGGCTGACTGTTGACTTAAGATAACCGCTAGCGGTCTCACTTCCTATGGTCACATGTTCTAGTTAGTAGGCTAGCAGTTTAAGGTTAATAGTTTGTGGCTAGATTCTCAGTGGAGCTCTTGGTCACTCATGTGACCAGGGCCCAAATGAAGTCAAAAAAGAATAACGAAAAAAAGCTTAGAGCCCCACGATCACGAGCATATCAAAAATTTTATGCAAACCTAAATGTGAAATCTAAATATTAATTTAAATGTTTAGGTTTTTGACATTTTTGATTATGTGATTCATCCTCTTGATTGTATGGCAGCTAGGGCTTTTGGCGAGAAATCTGAATGTTTTTGGAGCGGTGGAATTAGGGCTTTTGGTAGCAGTGGCCCGACATGACAGTGGAGAAGCCTGAGTGGAGATGTGTAGCCAATAGTTCTTTATTGACTGTGGTGGTGGTGTTAGGGTTTATGCCAAGCAGTGGTGATTGCAAGATAAGAAGTGCTAACTTTGGAATGAGCAGCGAGTAGGAGAATTCGAAGGGGGCGATAGACAGAGGATGGGTGCTGCAGGGGCGGTGACAACAAGGCGGTCGACGGAGTGGAGGCTATGAAGGTTGAAGACAGAGGATGCAGGAAGGACTGTTGGCAGGTGATGTAGTCAAAGATGGAGGTGGAGCGACATGGATAGTGGTCGAAGGTAGATTTAGGGTGGTCAAATGGAGATTGCAGAGAACATGAAGTGTATAAGGGTTTTGACCAGACAAAGCTTTGAAACTGATGGTGACATAGGGTTTTTGGTCACCGTTGATGGCAGCAACAAGGAAAAATGATGACCAGACGGTGATCGGGCAGCAATTTACAAATGGTAGATGATATGGATCAAGAGAAAAATGGAGGAGATTTGGTGTTGTGACACAAGAGATGAAGGTTTTAGATCCTCCAACAAAAGGATTCGTAACAATCAAAGCCTACAACACAACATTTAAACCCTAATCCTGCAACACAGATACTTCAAATAGATAATACAGAAACTACAATAGAAACAGATTAGCCAGGAAAACCAAATGAGAAAACTAGAAATTTCTGAGACAAGACACCAATGTAGTGTATGGTACGGTACGTCCGTGCAGTAGGGATCCGTACAGTATGAACTTTACCCTTAATTTTTTTATTGAAAATTTTTAAAAATTTCAGTCACCAAACATAGTCAATTTTACTGTCAAAAACTCAGAAATAGGCTTCTGATCACAACAGTGAGGCTAGTTTCTGCCCAAGATGCAACATGTAACAGTTTACCCACAAAACTTGCAAAAACTTGGGTTAGAAAATGAAGATTTTGACAACAAAACCTTCAAAAATTGATGATTAGATTCAAGACTAGGCGTGCCAATGTAGATTATGAATCAATAATGAAAGTTGAAATATAAATCAAATGCAAAAACACAAATGATATATTCACTTG
This sequence comes from Cunninghamia lanceolata, assembly GCA_027924645.1. Taxonomy (NCBI): domain Eukaryota; kingdom Viridiplantae; phylum Streptophyta; class Pinopsida; order Cupressales; family Cupressaceae; genus Cunninghamia; species Cunninghamia lanceolata. The sequence goes on from BSBN01000892.1 coordinate 5,922,344, forward strand.
ACCCACAAATCCAAGATAGTGGGAAGGAGTTGCACCCGATAGCTCCTTAGATTTTACCCAATTTGATTGAAATGTGGATTGCTCAAATGCATTCAACACAATGTAGATGAAGGATTAGATGATAGATTGATAGATTATATGGAATGGCTAGAGTGATTTTGGCATTATGATGTTGGGATGAGAGGATTTTGGAGAGATTTTAGCAGAGTTTGGATGCAAGATGAAGTCCCTCCCTAATGGCTTAGAGAAGGGTCTCATTTATAGAGTTTTAGAAATGAGGATGGAGGGTGAGGATCAAAAGTTGAGATCAAGGGCTAGGAATGAATGAGAGTTAGGGTTAGGATTGAAGCCATGGCCTTGTGACAAGTGTCACAAGAGGAGTGGATGAGAGAGATCAAGGGTTGAAGCTTGGTCAATGGGATTTGGAGGGCTCTCATTATTTGTGAATTTTAAATTCACATGGGGAAAGGTGTGGAGGATAAAAATGAATTAAAGATTCATTTTTGGGAAGAGTAGATATGACAAGTGAATTTTTAATTCAACTCATGGGGGAGTGTGAATTAAAAATTCACTTTTATGTGGAGATGTGAAGATGTACACTTACATGTATAAGAGGGTAATAAATGAGGGGTAAGGAGGATTTGATCCTTTGAACAAAAGATTGATTTTTATTCAAAGGTGTGTGGGAGGATGGGCTAAGTAAGGTTGATTAAGTGTTTAGCTTAATTAACCTAGGTTTAGGGGATAGACAGGCTAGGGTAGATTGATCAGTAGGATAGATTAATCAGATAAGAATGATTTATCTAATTAACAAGGATTAGGGAAATGGACAAAATTAACTAAATAAATATTGAGAATATTTATTCAATCAATGAGGATATAGTTGTAAGGTATGGTGATAAATTAAGTGAATTAATTGATCACAAGGGATAGACAGATGGTTAGGGAAAGATTAATTAAGATGAATTTATTTAATTAATAGGAGGGATAAATTAGTGTAGAGGTACATGAAATTGATTTGTAGAGCAAGTCAAATTTAGGTGTCTACAACAAGGATTCAATAAAGGTACTGCAGATACCAATTTGTACATCAAAGTAAGTGGAGATCAAATTCTAATAGTGGAAGTGTACGTCGATGATATAATCTTTGGTGGAAATGAAGGTATGTGTAAAAGTTTTGCAGATGAAATGTAGAAAGAATTTGAAATGTCAATGTGTGGGGAAATGAACTTCCTTGGGTTATAGATCAATCAGACATAAAAGGTATTTTCATTTCTCAGTCAAAGTATGTAAAATAGTTGTTAAAGAAGTTTGGAATGGAATATTTTAAACTAGATTGTACTCATATGGCTATTGGTTGTAAGTTAAGAAAAAATGATGAATCTCCTAAGGCTGATTAGAGCAAGTATAGATCAATGATTGGAGGATTACTATATCTGACTGCTACTAGACTAGATATTATCCATGCAGTCTGTCTTGTGGCTAGTTTTCAAGAAGATCCTAGAGAGTCACATGTTATGGAAGTTAAGAGGATATTTAGATATTTAAAGGGCACTCTGGATCATGGCTTGTGGTATCCAAAAGATAATGACTTTACTCTAAATGCATATACAGATGCAGATCAGGCTGGTTGTGTAAATGACATGAAAAGTACAAGTGATGGTGCATTCTTTCTTGGATGTAGATTGGTGTCTTGGCTAAGTAAGAAACAAGATTCAATGTCTTTATATACTGCAGAGGTAGAATATATTGCCACAGCATCATGTTGCACATAGGTGTTATGGATGAGACAAACCATGAAGGATATCAAAGTTGTGTATGATGAGCCAATTTCTATTTTCTATGATAATACAAGTGCTATTAACATTTCAAAGAATTTGGTGATGCATTCAAGGACAAAGTATGTTTCAATTAGGTATCACTTTCTGAGAGAGAAGGTTGTAGAGAATGAAGTGAAGCTTGAGTATGTTCCTACGAAGGATCAGGTTGCGACATACTCACTAAGGCTCTTCCTAAGGTTACATTTGAGTATCTCTAGTAGAAGTTAGGGGTTATTGTCCCTCCTTCTTTGAACTAGATGCATAAGGAGATGCATCAGTCCAGTGGATTTCAAGATTCATTCTTTTATAGATAGATGTTGGAGGCTACCTCTTAGGGGAAGCAGGTAGTGGTCATGATGGTTGTTGCAGTCAGGGGAAGTAAGAGTTGATACAGTTTGGTGTGCACTCCTAAGGGGGAGTATTTAGAGCAGTGAAAACAAAAGATCATGTGAACTAATAAGAGTGAAAGAAGAGGCATGTCACCCCTTACCATTGATGTCAAAGGGGGAAAGAGAGAGCAATGTGAAAAAGAAATGAATCAGTGATTAGGGAGAGAGTAAGATGTGTAAAAGAAAGGGGGAGAGTAAGAAAGTAAAGAAGATTGGTGCAGATTCGTTTCTTGATGGTTTTTCACATTATGTGTTGCCATCAATGAAAAAGGGGGAGATTGTTGCAAGTATGTACTAATCAGTGTTGTCATTGATGTCAACAAGCTTGTGTTGTCATTAGTGTCAACTGTGTCAAGAGTATGAGTAGTTTGTTTTGAGGAGAGAACAAAGATCAGTTTAAGCAAAGATGGGGATATGAGCTATTACTGAAGGTGTTTTAGCTACTTTATAGAGGTGCTGAAGATGTTGAGGTTATGTTTCTATTGTTTGGTTTCCAAGTGCTTTTAACAAAATTTGATTAACAAAGGAAACAGTGTGTTGAAGAGACTGACTGGCTTAACAAAGTAGTGTTTTGGTTTTGCTCCGCATTTCTTCCCTATTGAAGATCTACTTTGGAAGTCTGAATATGTTGATTAGAGGTGTACAGAGATGTTATATTCTAGATTTTGTGCTCAAGTTTGTTGTGCAGAGAAAGTTGTGGACAATGTTTCTAAGTTGTGCAGAAGTGTCTAGGAGAAACTATTTTGCTCCACATTTCTTCGTAGATTTGTTTCTAGCTTTACGGTTCTGGATTCATACTTATAAGGTCTATATCTTTCTTTAGTTCAAGAGGTTTTTGGTTTGGTGCTCCGAAGGGTCATTTCTTGAGTTGCAGTTGATGGTTTCTTAAGTTGCAATTGATGACATAGTAATCTAAGTGCTCCAGTGTGAACTTTCTTCAAGTGAAAGATGTTGTAAAAGATTTTGTTAGTTTTTAGGTTCTTGTGGACTATGTTTCTAGATCATGATCAAGCTTGGTGATTGGTCAGCATGGCATCTTTTGATTTTGAGGAAGCATGCATTTAAAAGTTCATAGTGTTAACACAAGTTTGGCTGACTTGGTTGTTTACACTAATTGTGGTTGTGCTTCAGTGATTGTGAAAACATGAAGTGTATAAGAGTGGATTTAGGCCTGTGCTAAGGTGTGATGTGGTCCACATTCATTTCTTTCCTCCATGGGAATGTTTTTGGTCTTGGCCTAATTTGACTTCTATGTGTTAAGATGTGTTGCCAACCTTGGAGAATGATTTCAAGGTTGATGATGGTATAAATAAGTGTCAAGGATTCATGGATGATGGTATGCGTGATGGATATGATATTTAATGATGTGAATTTGATTAGTATAGTAAGATCTTTTATGTGTTAGGCTACTAGATGCAGTGAGTAGAAGGTGTCTACTATTTTTCAGTGTTGCTATGAAGGTGTTATTTGTGTTGTGTTAAATATTGAGCTTCACTGGACCTAAACTCCATGCATAGGTTAGATGCAATTATATCAGTTCATCCCTAGTAGTGAACCTTCTCTTCTATCTATTTCTTCTAGATAGTGAGTCCTTTAGCAGTGAGCCCTCTGGCAGTGAGCCCTTTGTAATTCAGTGTTGCTACTACTTTATATTGTGTTTTTTCCCTTCTTGAATTTTCCACATAAAATCTAGTGTTATCTTGTGTTTGGTGCCATTATGATTCAATTTTTGTTATTTACTTTTCATGCTTAATCATCATAACTAATTTAAAGGTTAATGTGGATTTGAATGTTTGTGAGGGTTTGAAATTTTTGATACAACTGATTCACCCCCCCTCTCAGTTGTCTTGTGCATTCAACAAAGAGATGGTATGGGAGTAGTTCTAATGTAGGAAGGAAGTCCCATTACTTTTGAAAGTCATCAATTGAAGGGTAAGAATCAACTCAAACCCATTTATGAGAAGGAAATGCGAGCTATTCTACATGCATGAAAATCTTGGAGGCGATATATGATGGTAGACAATTCAAATTGAAGACAGATCATGACAACCTAAAATATATTTTTGAGAACCAATTATCACTAGAAGAGAAACAAGAATGGGTCACTAAGATGTTTGGGTATTACTTTGAGATTGTTTATAAGAAAGGAAAGTATAATATAGTGATTGATACACTTTCTAGGAAGGACGTGAAGTATCAAGCATTATTGCACGCCATTTCAATATTACAAGAAAATTGGGTGGAAGAAACCAAAGTAGAGTGGTAGAATGATGTTGCTAAAATAAATCTCATTTAATAGTTGCAAACTAATCCTATCTGTAGACACCCAAATTTGTCCCAACTTTGTTTATGTCTAGCAACACCATTTTAAATCATTATTCATTAAGCCAATTAATTAAATAAATTTTATTTATTTAATTAAAATCCCATTTATCCTATCCTCTTTCCAATTAATTAAATAAATTTTATTTATTTAATTAATTTCCACATCATATCTTATCCCATTTTATGCATTTATCATATTAATTAAATAAATTTTATTTATTTAATTAATTTCCAACTCATATCCCAACTAATTCAAATATTTTATTTGAATTAACTACTCACCTTTCATCACATTCCAACACTTGTCCAGTCAATCATGTGTTGTAAGACAACTTTCATTCATATCCTTCACATGCACAACTAATGGACCTAAATTTAGTAACTTTCAATCTTAGCCATTCACATAGCCTCTGAATCTCCACCGTTGATTGATCTTGGTTGAGTCCTATATAAACAGCCTCTCACTCCATATGAGACATCCAGAAATCATATAGTATCTAGCAATCCAGCAATCATATAGCAACTCCATTATCATCTTGAGCATTCGAGCATTCGAGCTTTTATCATCCATCAATGGCAGCTTTCAGCTTTGTAATTGCTTATCGTTGAAGAAGCAGTCCACATCTCTCTCTCAAACAAGGAATCACACAGTCTAGGTGATGTTATGCTTGAATTGCATTATCCTTTGATTTCATTTAGGTTAGATTCCTTGATGATGGTAGGGTTAGGGTTTCACGACTATGTCTGATCTGCCACACCTGACTTTCACCTATCACATTTTGGCACGCCCGGTGGGACTCACGTCCCTGATTAACTTCATTTTTTTGGAGTTGTTTCTTTGAAGATCAGATTTTGCAGGTGCTCGCAGAAAATTCCAGTCGCTTTCGAACGAAAATCCGCCGCTTCAGGATTTCTGCGTCGCTTTTGAGCTGGAACAGGCCGCATATACCTCTCTGGATCGCCTTTGACCGAACAGACGTCGTCTCAGGTAAACCAAATCACTTTTATCATTAAAATGATCGCCTCTAATGTATGCGACTGTGTTAAATGTATTTGCCGCTTTTGATCTAATAGCCGCCGCTTTTGCGCATTATCAGACCGCTTTTAATCTAACAGGGGCCGCCTTTGCACAAATCCGCATCGCTTTCGACCTAACAGTGCACGCTTTTATTCTGATATGATACGCTTATGAGTTAATAATATTCGCCTGTGCAGGTTAGGGTTTAGATTTTTGTTTTGCAGAGACAGGTCGCCTTCGACCTACAAGAGGCCGCTTCTGGTATATCGGGATCGCATATGACACGACAGAAGCCGCTTTTGAATTCGCTTAGGGACTGATATTGTTCGCCTGTTAGGCTAGGGTTTTTGGTTATCGGCTGTGTTTTTGCAGAAACTGGTCGCATCCAACCCTCAACCAATCGCTTATGGAAAATATGGATCGCTTATGAGCTAACAGGAGTCACATCCGGTGCTGTTGCGCGTCGCATATGATTCGCAGTATTTCGCCTCTGTTAAAATAGAGGTCGCTTTTGATCAACAGTGAGTCGCATCTGGTATAGCTCTGTTGTTTTTAAGCCTGTTTCAGTTCCAGTTTGATTTTTGGCTATTAACTGGCTATTTGCGCAGCATCTTATCGATTTGTCCAAGAAAGGAGGTTATCAAACTACTGACATATCTATTGCAGGTTCGATCGGTCCAAGATTTGTGGTTTTTTTTCACTAAATTAGGCATATTTGGGCTTGGTGCTTAAAATGAATTACTGTTTGCTCCGTGCTTGATTTATCTTTTTGATTGCTTGCATGTGCCTGATTGTAACCCAAATTTAATGACAAAAGTATCCTCTCCCCTTGCCTATCAAATGGATCTTGGGTGCATGAGAACTTGTCATTATCTTTAGAGGGCCTGCCTTCCCGGTGTGAGAAGGGATACGACCCAAGCGGTAACGGGCTAAAGCCAAGTCCTTCCGAACCGCTATATAAGAAAAGTGTTTGTGTCGAAAGCCACAAACAATGGGTGCAGTTGTGTTATACCGACAGCCAACCTCCCCCAAAACCCTCCAAGGCGCAACCCTTGGAGGCTGGGAGACTCCATAACGGAGAGTAGCGCTGCCACACGTATAGCCACCCGAACGGATGCCCTTATTAGCAACTTTGTGTAGTAGCCAAAAACCTTCTATCTGTTGACGCAGAGGGCAAAACCCTTGAAGCGGCCCTGATTCATGCGGTTCTTAGCTGAGGTAGCAGGGACAATCTAAAGGTTTGGAGAGGGTCAAGCCTTATAAGAATCCTGGATCTTGGTATGCGTGAGAAGTGTGTGCAAATGTAAGGAGGAGCCGGTGCTATCAAGATCCTGGAGCTACCCGCTTTGAATAGGCGCAGCTAGGGGATTCAACAGATACTGTCCTATCCTAGCCTAGGTTGTATCAGTTTGTGCTTGTTGTAAGTGTGAGTGACTGTTATCATTGTTTTCTTGCTGGAAAAAACTGTAAAATTAGACCACTGTTACACAAACACAGTTGCTTTTGAACCTAAACTGCTCGCACAGATCATCAACATCGCTTCTGAACTATAGTGACTCGCATCTGCCTGAATTGCGTCGCTTTTAAACCACAATTGCCCGCATATTGCTTAAACAGAGTCACTTTTAAACCACAGTTGATCGCCTTTTGCTTAAACAGAATCGCTTTTGAACCACATATGATCGCCTACTGTCTGAACCAAGTCGCATCTGATTCATAACCAGTCGCATATTCCCTGAGATAAGTCACTTTTAAGCCACAGTTATTCGCCTGATTCCTGAACAAGTTCGCCTATGAACAACAGACTGTCGCCTTTAGGGATATCTGAGTCGTCTCTGAACTAATAGTAATCGCCTTTGAACCAACAGTTGTCACCTCTGGAATAGCATTCACTTCTGGTTAGCACTGTCATTTTCCTGTCACATCTAAACCAGGTCGCATTTAAGCTATCATTAACCGCCTTTAGCATCCTGTGAGTCGCCTTTGAGCTATCATCAGTCGCCTGTAGCTAAAATTCCTGCAAATCTCAGTGCATCAGCTGAATTAGCCTCAGGACCAGTTTGCTTGAACCTCAAACATCAGCTTTCAGACTTATCTTTGATCAATAGCAAATACCTGGACTTTGTCTCCTATTTTGAGCTTATCAATCAATCACAACTCATGAGCTTTTCCATCTTTTGAGACCCCAACCAACAAATCAGACATCAATCCAATCATTTCAATCAACAAACAACCTTCAGTTTTAGCTTCAGCCAACAAACATCCTTCAGCTTTAGCTTCAGCAAACAATCTCTTTTAGCTCCAACAAACATCAACAGCAAACAATCTTTCCCTTGAGTGATTGAGCTACCTCTAGGGACAACCAACAACAACTCAGCCAAAACAAATCAACCAAGCAAAATTAGCCAAACCAGCAAACCAAAACAACAACCAATCAACCAACTATCATCTTTTGGGTCTCAAAACTTTGACAAGCTCAACTTCATCATCAACATCATGCCTCAAACTAGGAGTCAATATCGAGCTGAAATAGAAGCCAAATTGAAAGCTGAAATGGATACCAAATTACAAGCTGAGATGAAACAATTCACAACACCTCTTAAGGACGCAACTCAATTCACAACTGGTATGCCTTCTCATATGTTTATACCTCAAGGGTACACTAGGGGCGAATCATCTTCACAACAAATGCACCCTCCACCATCCTTGGAAACTTTCGAAGAACAATCTCAAGACGACTCATCAGAATTCCAAGATACCTATCTATGGGACCAAGTTGAGAAACTCATGATATCTGAGCCTGATCGCTGTTTTCTCCAACTTGCTCGCATGGGTGCTAAACTACCTAAAGACTTTGATATATCCACTATTAGAGAGCACGATCCCAACACTACTGTTGTTGTTGCGAATAGACCATCTACTATAGTCACATCATCTTCTACTACCTCGCAAACACCATCCTCATTGCCTCTTGTTGCTTCATTTGAGTTACCGCGATCAGAGCATACCTTAGAACCATTGATAGTGCCCACCAATGTGCTTCCTTTCATGTCACAAAATCTCAACATCCCACCTTTTCATGTCCCTCAACATGTCTCTCCTTCTACCATGACTGTTTCCATGCCTCAAGTTACACAAGCTGTCCATGTAACACAAGCACAAACACTTCGAGCATCACAAGCAATTCCCATATCTTACGGTGTGCATACCTCTCAAACCATTCCAACAACACATGTTGTCCATGCTTCACAACCATTGCAATCTACCACATCTCATACACCAACTGCTAATTCCTCCATGTTATCCTATAATCCCAACGTTAGTCTCATTGACATGAGTGATTCCCTCATTTCTCAAGCCAATCCAAACAATAAGATCGCTTATGTAGATCAACTTACATCCATGCTGTCCTCTTCTTCCAATCCTTCACACACCATCAATCCCTCTTATGCTACCCAAGGCTTCTCTAATATCACTCAACACATGACGTATACCAATCCTCATATTGTCCAAAATACCAATCCCAATGTTCACCCTTCTGTTGTATCCACCAATCCCTCCGTCACTTACCATGTCATGAATTCAATCCCAACTTCCCAACCATCTGCTACTATCAATCCAACATCCACTTCTCATGTAATGCACACCCACTTGCCACTTGTGTCTCAAGGACAGCAATCCTCTAACACGTACATGTCACATACCACTCCTTTGACATACATTGTGGGCACACAACCCCAACAAACAGTCACAGCTTCGTACATCCCACAACCACAACAAACTGTCACAACTCCACATATACCACAACCACAACCGCAATATGTCTCATATCACACTCAACCCCCTTCGCAACAACAACAGTTATCCTCAGCTGATATCCAACAGATGATCGATGAAAGGGTAGGACAAGGCAAGAAACCTTTCTCTCTCGAAAACATATGCGCTTATCCATTTGACAAGTCTCTTAATATGATACCTTTTCCACCACACTTTGAAATCCCACAATTTGATAAGTACAAAGGGAAAGGAAATCCGGATGACCATCTTCGAGCCTTTTTCGTGGCATGTCTCGACGTTGCCTATGATGATACATATCTCTTGAGACTATTTCCTCGAAGCTTAGCAGGACAAGCTCTCGAATGGTTTTCCCATTTACCTCCAGGAATTAAGACTTTTTCAGAATTGGCAACCAAGTTTCGATCACATTTTGCCTTCAACATTGAACATGAGGTAAACATGAATGACCTTGTCAACAACAAACAACGCAATGGTGAAACCTTTTCCTCATTTACCCAACGATGGCGTAATATGGCTAGCAAATTATCATGGGAAATCCCTGAGAAACAACAGCTTGACATCTTTGTTCAAAATCTTCATCCTGAGCTGTCATTCCAACTACAATTGCAAAGCGCTAGCACCTTTGATGAACTAGTTTCCAAAGGAGTTATTATTGAACGAGCCTTAATTGCCAAAGGAACTATCAAGATCTTTCGTGATAACAAAGATTCTCCCCAAAATTCAAGATTCTCCCCAAAATTCCAATGATAAGTCTCGCTTTTGGAACAAGAACAAGAATGTTGTCAATGATGGTATTGTTGATACAAAGAATATCCAAACTATGAGAGCTCCTATCAACATTCAAGCAGCCTCTCCACCAAGACAGTCTTTTCCACCACGAAGAAACCAACGCCAAACTTCTAATCCACGCCGACAATTTACACCATTAGTGGAACCCATGGAAGTTATTCTTCGAAAGCTGCTTCAAGCCGGAGATGTTATTCTACCCGATGCACCACCAAACGGCGAACCACTCTTTCGAGCTCCTTGGTACAAAGAGAATGAGTATTGTGATTACCATCGAGTTAAAGGACATAAAACAAATGGTTGTATGCGCTTAAAACATGTTATCCAAGACTGCATTGATCAAGGTCTAATCAACATCACACCTTCAACACCTCAACCTGCTCAACAATCCACATCAAACTATGATCTAGAGACTTTCAAGAATCCACTTCCATCTCATGATCAGACAAATAACCTTCAAGCTGGAAATGCTATTCCCTATAGCTATGCATCATCTACCATTGGCCGCATTGACCATGCTCGCATTTCTACCATTACCGTCCAAGGAGCACCTGATTGTGCCGTAACCACGCGAAGAGGTCGAGTTACCGTTCAAGGAGCACCCCCTCATCCTCCTCGACCTCTCTCTGACTATAACCTCTTGGATCACCTTGGCAAAACACCCGCACACATATCTATCCTTGAGCTACTCCGCATATCCCCCGCACATAAAGCTATCCTTGATAAGGCCTTACAAGAGTCTTCGGTGCCTAATAATATTAATATCACACAATTTCAATCCATGGTCGCTAGCATTGCAGCCCCTTGTCATTTAACCTTTTCCGACAAAGATCTTCAACCCTCAATTCATCCGTCACACAATGAGGCCCTCCATATTGAAGTGTTTGTTAATCAACGCCGTATCAAACGAGTCTTGATAGATGGGGGAGCTGGTCTAAATATATGTTCTTTGAAACTCATCAAACAATTGGGATATTCAGAGAAAAATGTAGACACCTCCAAGGTTATTACCATTAGAGCATATGATGACGCTGAAAGAGATACTGAAGGGATCATCTTATTACCTATTCAAGTTGGACCGGTCATTACAGAAACTCGCTGTCAAGTCCTTGATATTGATCTGCCTTACAACATCATCCTCGGTCGCCCTTGGATCCATACCCTTAAAGCAGTTCCATCTACATATCACCAATGCCTTAAATTTCCACATAAGGGTGTTGAAGTTACCATTCAAGCTGATCCCAATCCATTTGAGTTTTGCCGTGCCTTTCAAGCTAAATATCAGAGTCCAAACCATATCCCTCTCAACACCGAGGCATATCCATCTTCCTCCTATGTAGACCCATCCGATCTCCTCAAGCCCTCATCTAGCAAAGCCGCTTCCAACCTCCATATCAAATATACCGAACATGGCCCTGGTGAATACAAATTGCAGGAATCCTGTTGCGTTGGCACCCTTCCATTATCTCCTAAATCCCACGGTAAGCCCTCTACATCTAAGCCCACTTCATCCTCCGCTGTTATCAAAGCTCCCCCTACCGTATTCATTAAAGGTGGTTTCTTGGATGACGAAGACATTGAGGACATCGATTCTTGGATATTCTTTGATGAAAATGACCAAGTCCAACTTGAAGTAGAGCGATACAACAACGGGTTTCGTATCATAAAGAACATGGGCTATAAAGGACATGGCGGCTTGGGATCACAGGAACAAGGACCTATTGAGCCCCTTATTGTGTCTAAGAAGTTTAATAAGCAAGGCCTTGGTTACCAACCGGAGGTACCGCGACCCAAAGACATTAAGTGTATTTCCGATATTGACGTTGGACCTTCTTCGGTAGGAGAGACTTCTAACTCGGATACCATCAACGACTCCTCCCTTCATATCACCGACCTCTTTCAAGAACATTCCATCTTCATGTTTTCCGCAACCTCTTCTAGCCATCATAATCCCTCCATTCGCCTATCCCTCGTATATCCTGACCTCATCGATTGGGACCAACAGGGGGCACCGATATTAGATACATTTGAAAATGACGAAGCCATTGCAGAATTCATGGGTTTGAGACAAGGTATTCCATTGGGTGATCATAAAGCAGGTTTCATGATGGAATTACCTAAACTAGCATATTTTGGCGGAAGTATCAAATCCTTCAGTCGCAAAAGTGAAATAAACAAAATTCAACAAAATAGGTCACTAGGTGAAAACCGCAAGGCGCCTCTTGACCGTGAAAAAGTAAAAATAAAGGACGTATCCGAAGGTGAAAACCTCTCTGAGGAGCCTGAGGATGAGGGATTTGATCTTCCTGTTGCTGCTGATTACCATGAGAAATCAACTGTGCTAGTTGAAAAATCACAAGACATGAACTTGGGAACAGAACAGAATCCGAAGATCACCTTTTTGGCAGCATCACTATCAGAGCAAGAACGAAAGAACTTCACAACATTTTTTCTGAAAAGAGCTATAAATTTTGCATGGACTTATGCAGACATGCCAGGACTAGATCCTTCACTTGTGGTACATCACTTAGCAGTATTCCCTGATGCAAAGCCTGTTAAACAAAAATTGCGCAAAATGCATCCACAAGTTGCCTTATTGGTCAAAGCAGAAATTCAGAAACTGTTAGAAGCAAAGTTCATAAAGCCTATTGATTATCCAGAATGGGTTTCAAACTTAGTACCTGTAGCCAAACCAGATGGACGAGTTCGCTGCTGCACAGACTTTAGAGATCTTAACAAAGCATGTCCTAAAGACGATTTTCCATTACCAAGCATAGACAACATTGTTGATCTCACAGCAGGACATGAAATGCTATCTTTGATGGATGGATTTTCTGGTTATAATCAAATCAGAATAGCAGAGGAAGACCAAGATAAAACATCTTTTATTTGTCCATGGGGCACATATTGCTGGGTTGTAATGCCTTTTGGTCTCAAAAACGCTGGAGCTACCTATCAACGAGCTATGACAGTTATTTTCCATGACCTTTTTCATACTATCATGGAAGACTATGTTGATGACATCCTAGGCAAATCTAAGACAAGGGAAGGACATCTACAAGTATTGGCACAAATTTTTGATCGATTAGAAAAATATCAAGTCAGACTAAATCCAAAGAAGTGTGTATTTGGCGTAACATCAGGAAAACTATTGGGATATATTGTGTCTCGACGAGGAATAGAAGTGGACCCAGCTAAGGTAAAAGCTATCATAGAAATGCCTCCACCAACGACTCTCAAACAGCTCCGCAGTTTACAGGGTAGGCTACAATCTATCCGCAGATTTATCTCACAACTCGCAGATAAATGTCATCCTTTTCAGCATCTTCTTCGCAAGGGTGAACCTTTTAAGTGGGATGAAAAGTGTCAACAGGCTTTTGATAAGATAAAAGAATACTTGGCAACACCTCCTGTGTTAATACCTCCTGTACTTGATCGTCCATTACTGCTTTATATATCATCAACAACCGCAGCATTGGGTGCACTTCTAGCTCAACATGATGATTCAGGAAAAGAACAAGCCATCTACTACATTAGCAGAACTCTTGTGGGATATGAACTCAATTACTCATTCATGGAAAAATCTTGTTTAGCATTAGTGTTTGCTTCCCAAAAGTTACGACATTATATGTTGAACCAAACAACAAAGCTCATCTCTAATGTGGATCCCCTCAAGTATCTCCTTTCAAAAGCACTTCTCACAGGGAGATTAGCAAAATGGGTTATGATCTTGAGTGAATTTGACATACAATACGTGAATCGTAAAGCTATCAAAGGACAAGTCATTGCTGATCAATTAGCTGCAGCACCTATCACAGACATTCAGCCAATATATCCCGAATTCCCTGATGAAGGATTGTTTAATTTAAGCTCTCCAGCACGATGGCAGCTATACTTTGATGGGTCATACACTCAACACAGATCTGGAGCAGGTATCTTGTTTGTCACTCCCCAAGGAGACTGCATACCTAAATCATACAGAATAGCATTCCCATGTACCAACAACATAGCAGAGTATGAAGCTTTAATAACAAGTTTGCGCATGGCAGTACAATGGGCTATCAAATAGTTACGAGTCTTTGGTGATTCTCAGCTAGTTATTAAACAGGTCTTAGATGAGTATCAAACAAAAGACGAGAAGCTTCTTCCATACAAGCTAATGGTGGACGATTTCAAGCAATATTTTGAGGACATTACCTTTGAGCAAATTCCAAGACTACAAAACAGAGCAGCCGATGCCATGGCTATGATTGGATCTCTTTTAGACATGCCATCCAACACCCATAAATGTGAATTCTTGGTCGAACAGCTTTTGATCCCAGCATTTGAAGTTCCACAGTCTGAGCTCATATGTGAGATTGTTGGTCCCAACTCGTTGTGGTACAAAGATATATACGAGTATCTCCATAATCACACCTTGCCTCTTCAACTATCCAACACCCAGCGTAAAACTTTTATCCGTCGAGCCTCTCGTTACACTATCTTAGGAGACACCCTTTATCGCCAGAGTCTTGATGGTATCCTTCTTAGATGTCTTGACTCCGAGGAAGCAAAAACGGCCTTACGTGAAGTACATGAAGGTGTCTGCGGTTCGCATTCCGCTGGCCCTGGCCTTGTTAAGAAACTTCTGCGAGCAGGATACTACTGGCCAACTATGGAAAAAGATGCCCAACAATTTGCAAGGAGATGTCTACAATGTCAGAAACATGGAGATCTAATACATGCACCAGCACATGAGCTTCAGCCTATTGTCACTCCATGGCCTTTTTCGCAATGGGGACTTGATCTTGTGGGTAAAATCCATCCTACTTCATCAAATGGTCATAAGTTTATTATCACTGCCACTGAGTATTTCACAAAGTGGGTAGAAGCCATACCAGTGACCTACATCACAGGTAAACAAATAGCTAAATTCATCCTACATTACATCATCTGCCGTTATGGAGTTCCTCAAGCTATTGTCACAGATAATGGCCGGCCTTTCAAGAACCAAGAGGTTAGAGATCTTTGCAATAAGTTTCATATTCAACATAGGTTCTCTACGCCTTATTATCCTCAGAGCAACGGTCAAGCTGAAGCCTCTAATAGGACAATCATCAAGATCCTTAAAAAGACTGTTAACGAAACTGGTCGAGATTGGCATCTACAACTGCATCCTGCTTTATGGGCATATAGAACAAGTGTCAGAACTCCTACTGGCGCCACACCCTATGCTCTAGTCTATGGCACTGAAGCTATTTTGCCTATCGAGGTTGAGATCCCCTCTTTGCGCATATCCTTGCAACATACTATCTCAGATGAAGAATATCGAGTGTCCCGACTCCATGATCTTGAGCTCTTAGATGAACGCCGCCTTACAGCATTGAACCATCTTCAAGTCTATCAAAACCGGCTACGCCGCAGCTACAACAAAAAGATCAGAGAACGCAGATTTCAGGTTGGCGACCTTGTCCTTAAAGAAAACCAAAGGAATCAACAGCATCGAGAGAAACAGGGCAAGTTTGAACCAAATTGGCTTGGTCCTTTCATTATCACCGCAGTCTATGGATCTGGTGCATACACTTTGTCAACACCTGAAGGCATTCCCTTGGATGAACCCGTCAACAGCGTTCATCTCAAGAATTTTATCCATGAATCTCAGCTATCCCAAAAAAATAAATAAATAAATAAATAAAATATTCCAAAAAAAAAAAAAAAGAGAGATAAATAATCCGTCCAATGGTGAAAACCTGGTAAACAGGCACCTTGGATAAGTACCATAGTGAAAACCTGGCAAACAGGCGCTATGTGTAGTGACTAGCTTCCCTCATTCGTTTGGTTCGTTTGATCATTTTCCCCACTGCATCTTGTATAAGCCATTCTCATAAGCCCTATCGCAACCTCACACATCGCCTTTCCTCTTCATCCTTTGCCAATGCTAACTATCATACTTGAGACATTGTCGTGATATTTATATCTTTTTGGCACCTTAGCATCTTGGCCACATCTTTTCTGCATTGTCGCTTCTACATAATAAACCTCATCCCACACTGGGGGCATTTGTTGAGCCTTATTTGGAAGTGGATCCTGTTATCTCTAGCTCATAACACCTCAAACAACTCAGCTTACAACACACACACCTTATCAACTTCAGCCATGGCACATGTCCACCAACAAATACGACCTAACGACTTGCAACCAGGACTCATACCTTTACAACTCCATCCACATTCATCCACCAATCGCAACAAACATCGCCTGATCAAACATCCAATCGATTAGCCACATCAATAAGAACTACATCCAGCTCTATCGTTGACGCCTTGATCCCGTGGATACAGGGTATGTAGGCAATCTGAGATGCGAAGGAAGCACTCTGATTCAGGCTAAGACGATAGCCCCTTTCATCATTCATCTGTCATCTTTTCTTCTAAACATCTTTCACTCTCTCAGCTCACATTCTTCTATCTTTCATCACTTACATCATCAATAAAACCCAGAACTACATATTCATCATGTCTCATCTTCATCGTCAATGTGCTTTGATCCCGTGGATATAGGGTATGTAGGCAGTCTGGAATACGAAGGAAGTTTCCAGTACTCAAGCACAGATGATCCCCCCATCTTCTTCATCTTCATTCATCATCCATCTTCTTCTCTTTGAGCAGCTCAAACAGGAAGCAAACCATGTGTCTATTGCAAGCTCCAGCACTATAACCAATCACAGGTAAGCCAGAAGCTATTTGTCCGCATGCCTTAAGCCAACATTTGCTATAGCCATTTATCAACAACTTTAGCCTTCAACAGGATGTAGCTTTCCTCTTAACAAGGCGCCAGCTTAATCTATCCAAGAGCACCCAACATTTGGTAAGAGAACGTGATGACAGTATCTTTTGTTTTATCTTTTGATTTATCTTTTGTCCCTTTTCTATACCTAGTCAAGACTGCCATGATCTCTTTATATCTTGGTATGTTGCGATGAAGTAAGGACTGGGGCATGGTCATATAGCTTTCGTATGCCGTGTTTGCGGGATGATCTTATTCTCTTCCTATGCGTCTTGGTATCTTGCACGTGTTGGGATTAGCATCTTCCATATCAATATCTCTAGCATCTGAGAAGCTAAACAGTCTCTTATGCATTGGAGACTATTCTATGTTAAGACTAACTCCATACATATAACCAGCAAGCTATCATTATGTGTAGTGGAGATAAGTTCAAACCATTGTTTGTAGCGTCAAAGTCCAACACTAGCTGCTATTCCTATCTTGTGCATGTTGGCTCAACATCTTGACCACATGCGTTCCGACAAGATTGTAACATGCTAGTTGCGCATTGGATATCTCGACACCTTGGTCTCTTATACCCTGGTGCATAACATCCATATGCTATATCAAACATAAGGACTGCATTTCTTTTCATTTTGAGCAATTACTTGAAAGCTGCCCATTATCATCTTATCTTATTCATTCTATCTATCCATTTGTTCCGTCATCCTCCGCCAAGATCAATCATCTCCATCATCCTTTGTCCATATTCCCGCTCCTGCAAAACAAGTGTTAGCCATACATACGTCCATTATATCTATATCTTTCATTACCATCTACCTATATGCATACATCTATCCATATCATTTTCTTTCACATATTTTCTATCAATTACCATTTGCATAAACATCTATCCATAATCCATCTATAATCCATACACATAACATGCATAGCCATCATAATATCAACATCACAACCATTATAACATCATATAGATCGCCAAAATTGCCATATATATATACATGTGTGTCAAAATACAAGTGTCTATAATACAAGCTGAGCCCTGAAAAGAATGAATGTACAACAATGGCTCTAGGCCTCATCATGATACAATGCCAACAAGGTATGCCCTAGCGACTACTGCCAGCTCCCTCGCCCTGACCACCACCACCAACAGGTCCTGTACCCGGTCCTCCATCTCTCGGTGGCCCCATCACTGAAGCTACTGATCGAGATCCACCTGACCTTCGTGAGCTCGAAGCCCCTGACCTGCTCCTGAAGCTAGGCTGTCTCTGCTCTGCCGGCACAGCTCCATAATATAGGCCTCTATAATACTCAGCCTCCCCCTGCACTCTCCGAAGCTCGTCCTGTACCGCTGTCAACTGTGTGGCTAAGTACATGGTAGCTCCATCAGTCCCCAAGGCAGTCACTGCTCTATCCCGCTCACTAGTCATAACTTGCAGCTGCTGTACTGCCCTATCTCTCTCAGCTCGCAGACTATCTCTCTCAGCTCGCAGACCATCTCTCTCTGCTCTCATAGCCTGCTCCTGCTGTACTGCAGTATCTCGCTCAAGCCTCATCATCTGCTCATGCTGCCTAGCTGTATCCCTCTCTCTTGTAACTCTCGCGAGCGCACCATCATCCTGTCCATCTCCTCTCTGAGCTCCCAACTGTAGCTGAGCCTGATAAGCCTGTGCCTGTGCTCTAGCATGCCTCAGACTGATCACGGCCTGATGCCTATCCATCTCCACTCTCCTCAGCCTCATCTGTGCCCGCTGCCTCCATCTCCTCTCCTCTCTGATCCGTCTCCGCAGTTGCTGAATACCCACATCATCTCCTGCTCTGATCTGTGCCTGTGGCTGTGCTAATATAGCAGGCTGGCCTGGCACCTGCCCTGGCATCTGTATCCCTGGTGCAGCTGGCACTACTGCCTGTGCTAGTGGAGCCCGTCGTCGTCGCCTTCGAACTGGTCTCTCCATCCCAATCTCCCCAATCTCTCCATCCCGTGTCAACCGAGTCAGCCTAGCTGTCGCCCAGTGTGCATCATACTCTGGCAACGTACCTGGATTTGCAGGACCCTGTCTCCACTGCCATGCTACTGGCTGCAATCCATCTCTCTCTGCCAAGGCTGTGTCCACCACAACCTCTGGACCCCAATCAAACACCTCCTGTCTCGTCCTCCCAAAAACGGCATCACCTACAGGTACTGCCTGTGCCTCTCCAAACTGTCTCAGGGCTCTCTCTGGCAAATAGCACTCTATAATGTACACGCCGCGTCCAAAAATGTACCTCGCCTGTCTCGCATAAGCAAGCTCGGCATCCTCCTCCTCCCACTGCTCACATCCTAGCCATGGCCTCCATACAAATCTGTCTATCTCATCCAACCTCCGTCGCCAGTATACCACCCCTCGGCGCTGTCGATACGTCAAGGTTCCTCTATACATCCGTGCAAATGGCTCTCCTGCTGCTCTAGCAACCCATCCCTCTGGTCTCGTCACCGGAATGTGCTCATAAGCCCATACGTGCAAAACTGTCACTCCTGCTGACATACTGGCTCCAAACATATATGCACAATCATGCAGGTAATGATAGAGCTGTCCCAACACGCACTCTGCCCATGCATATCTCGTGCCATAGGAGAACATGCCCTCCATCACTGTCCCCCATCCTACAGGAAAACCTCTCGCTCTCCTGTCACCCACTAGCCATCTAATGATAGCCACTACCACTCGCTGCAACCTGTCACAGAGCTCCTCCATCCTCCCCATCGGTATCTCTGAACCCTCTGCTCCGATGTCTGGTGTCCCAAATAATCTCCTGAATGCAGCTGGGCCCATCTCTGGATCATAATCTACCCGATCCCCATCTATCAGAATCCTCAAAATCCGGAACACATCCTCTAAGGTGATGGTCGCCTCTCCTGTCGGTAACAAGAATGAACTGTGCTCGCTCATCCATCGCTCCACCATCGCAGTCATCAGCCCTCGATGTGCCTGCACTGGCTCTAATCGTGACACATGCTCCAAGCCCAGGATCTCCAACACCAGTAGCTCCTCTGCATCCAACTGTCTCACTAACCGCAAATCTCTCGGATGGGGCTCCCGTGATAGCAATGGCGGTAGTACATCCTGCATCATCCATTTACTCTTGTCAGTCCATCCCGTTAATCATTCATATCAAAATCTGCCTATCTATCTGCTATTCTATCCTACACCTACCCTATGCGGTTCCCTTTCCCACATGCGACCTTTTTCTGCTCACTAGCGACCCCTGTTACTACAGGCGCCTCTGTTTTGACCAAACGCGACTTCTTTTACATATGCGCTCACTGTTTTCCTATAAGCGACCACTATTACCATATGCGTTCATCCTTACTTTATCTGCGAACCATATCCTATGTGCGAGTCTTTTTACCCCTAACGCGAGCTCTTTTCCTATATGCGCCTATTTTCTCATCATAAGCGAGCCCGCTCACACTAAGCGACCATTTTCGCCCTATACGCGTGCTATCTACCATTTGCGATCTGTTTCTAGTCCTATGCGAGCTAAACTACCCTATGCGACTACTATCTGCTCATAAGCGACTAGTTTCCCTCCATACACGCATTTCGACTACGTTTTTCCGCCAACAGGATGCGACCTCGTTTTCCCTAAGCGACCTACCCGCGCCCATAAGCGACCTGAAATACTCTAAGCGACCTCTACTCCTACATAAGCGACCTACATTTGCCATGTCCTAAACTAGTCGCTTTTGGTGACGTGTGTGAATTAATTACGCTTCTAGGCTATTAAATGCACGCTTTTGGGAAAAGTTTTGCGACATACCGGTGCGCCTGCTCCCTCTAGTCGTCCATGTGTCCTCACCCGCTCCGCACGATGATCTCTGCGTGGAATCACCATCCTGCTAGCTCTGCCACTCTCACTCTCAGGAGCTCTGGATTTCTCTAGGTTTCTCAGCACAAATGAGCACAAATGAGCCTATTTGCCCTTGAAGCACCTACTTATAGCCCTTCTCCAAACCCTAATTCTTCTATACCACAGCCTATTTTCTTCCATGCCACCCCTTTCCTTCGCGTCTGCCCTCTTTTTCGCTCTTTCTTCTATCGAGAGCCAACCCAGTCCTTCCTGGTTCGCCTGGCTTACCTCTCGAGGGGGCATCACCTACCAGTTACACTGGGGCATAACTTGTTTATCGAACGCATATCGTATCTTCTTTGACACAACGCTCTATCGAACATTGTATCAAAGAGGGGCAAAATGTAGACACCCAAATTTGTCCCAACTTTGTTTATGTCTAGCAACACCATTTTAAATCATTATTCATTAAGCCAATTAATTAAATAAATTTTATTTATTTAATTAAAATCCCATTTATCCTATCCTCTTTCCAATTAATTAAATAAATTTTATTTATTTAATTAATTTCCACATCATATCTTATCCCATTTTATGCATTTATCATATTAATTAAATAAATTTTATTTATTTAATTAATTTCCAACTCATATCCCAACTAATTCAAATATTTTATTTGAATTAACTACTCACCTTTCATCACATTCCAACACTTGTCCAGTCAATCATGTGTTGTAAGACAACTTTCATTCATATCCTTCACATGCACAACTAATGGACCTAAATTTAGTAACTTTCAATCTTAGCCATTCACATAGCCTCTGAATCTCCACCGTTGATTGATCTTGGTTGAGTCCTATATAAACAGCCTCTCACTCCATATGAGACATCCAGAAATCATATAGTATCTAGCAATCCAGCAATCATATAGCAACTCCATTATCATCTTGAGCATTCGAGCATTCGAGCTTTTATCATCCATCAATGGCAGCTTTCAGCTTTGTAATTGCTTATCGTTGAAGAAGCAGTCCACATCTCTCTCTCAAACAAGGAATCGCACGGTCTAGGTGATGTTATGCTTGAATTGCATTATCCTTTGATTTCATTTAGGTTAGATTCCTTGATGATGGTAGGGTTAGGGTTTCACGACTATGTCTGATCTGCCACACCTGACTTTCACCTATCACACTATCAAGTTAGATAAGTTTTGTTGAAAGGGAGACTAATTTTGGTATAAAGAGAGATTGTACCTATGGATATATTCCAGCCTCAAACACAAGTTTCTCAAAGAGCTCAATGATTCTCTAGTTGGGCATCATTCAATATTTTTGAAGACATATCATTGAATCCAACATGAATTTTTTTCGAAGGGCTTAAAGGTGATGTTCAAAAATATGTGAGAGAATGTTTGATGTGTCAAATGAAATAAAGGGGAGATAGTTAAGACACCTAGTCTCTTGCAGCCCTTAGTTATCCCCAACCAGTGGTGAGAAGAGCTCACCATAAATTTCATAATTTGCCTTCTAAGATCTAAACATAAGAGTGCCATCATGGTACTAGTTGTGGATTGCCTCATCAAATATGCTCATTTTCACCATGTGTTCACACTTCAAGATCTTCCTTAAGAGGTTAGGCTTCTGCCAAGGAACTAGACTCTGATACCAATTGTTGAACACCCAAAATACTAAGAGGGGAAGTGAATTAGTATTCCTTGAAACCACTTAGGCATTTAAACATTCATTCCACATAGCATAATCAATTAAAAGTAAGAAAGAAAAGCATGAAAGCAACCATCAAATCACATAACACATGTACACCAAATTTTTATGTGGAAAACCAAAAAGAGAAAAACCACAGTGAGGATTAGCTCACAATATATTATAATGCAACCGGTTACAAGTTTGATACAAAAGGTGGACTTACTGTCCACAATAGAAATTCTCACTACAGGTGGCTCACTACCAAAGGACTCACTATCCTGAATAGAAAGACAAAGAAGAAGGGGTGGCTTACTACCAAATATGAACTGTTAGTAATGCATCTAACTTATGCTAAAGATATAGTTCCACTGAAGCTTAGAAAACTAACTTAACACACTTGATCTTCACTACAATCTTATCTTGCCTTTCTTTACATTAGATTCTACTCATACACAAACACACACTTAGTTCTTTCATATCACAATATCCTCCACACAAGAATTCAATCTTGTGTATATACCACAATCAAGTAAAACATCAAGCTGGTTGGCATGATAGATGTATCATGGGACTTCTTGACTTGTCAGCTGAAAACTCAATCGTATACACTTTGTAGATAGAACCAAAGCATGTAGCACATTCAGATAGGTCAGCATAACCTATAATTATTCCCATAACTTTGTTCCATAGATGACTTAACTCAACACAACCTCGACACCTTTGGGTCAACACTATTGGCGAAGTAATCAATAGAATGAACCAAATGTTAGTTCACAACTCAACACACAGATCACCAAAATTCTTACCACTTAGAGAGCACATCTTTGACATCTATAAACTTTTCCTCAAAATGACATATCAAAGTATTCATCTATGGTCGAATGTGGAGCATTCCAATATACCACTAATACTATCATTACACTATCATTACAGAGGCTGATACTCTATCAACTCTATCTTTCACTGTGGAGGGCTTCAAGACCTAAAACTTTGGATTTAGACTCCTTTGGCATGAACCAAAAATACCTTACAACCGCATAGCAAGATTGTTCATACTGGAGCAATGCAGACTAAAATACTGTGATCCTGCCTTAGGTTCTATACTACAAATGCCTTAGGAAAAACTTTGGCAATTTGGATCTAAATGCAAAACACCAAAATGAAAGGATATCAATGCAGTAATATAGGGATTCCACAATACACTTGATATATCATGCTTAGGTGTATTCTCCTCCACATCATAGTTAGCAACTTCTTGAGACCAACACAACTGTATCTGTATACTTTTTTGCCATCAATTGAAAACACTACTCATAGTCATGCTCATCAGTATCTTCATCATCATGCTTATGTTTCCAACAAATTTAACTATAAACCCTAAAAATATGAACTATAAACCCTAACACTAAAATTTAACTATAAACTATGAACCTTAAACCCTATAACTATAAACTAGCACACTTAGATAATGAGAACCCTCAATGCATCCCCAAAAATAGTGCCATTTTTTGTCTCTCACAACTATTGGCTCCTCAGACCCTAAAGATAAGCCATACCTTTAGCCACTATAAAATTGAGCTTAAGAAATCATACTTGCAACCTATGATCAAGAAAGGACAAATTTGGACTAATTCATGAGAAAGAGTAGCTTCTCCTTCTTTTGGATTTTCTAGGCCAAGAGGAATATTTCCTAAGGTTTTAATATAGGACAACTAAAGAGAAATGAATAAACATAAATTATCTCAAGAAAAAACCATATCCTATGCATAAGAGAACTTCAATCATTGTCACTAAGCTTCAATGTGTCAAGGTTTACCATATGAAAGACTAAAAACCTCTTCAACATAGGAGAAAACTCATGTATGTGACCAAAGATATATCAACTATTATCCCTAATGATGCAGTTCAGTCTAAAACCATACTTCACACATGAATGCAAACTAGACAATACTCATACATCAACCATATAACACACCTCAAGTTACCATACTTTATGTAATGGTGCAAATTACAAGTGTCAAATGCATATCTTATCTAGGGATGATTGACTGGTTATATACAAGTTTCTTTTAGGAGAAAATATCTTTACCAAAATTAAGTGTTGGAAATATGCAGCCATAGAGACAAATTCCTCATAACCTAATAAGAGATTCAATGTGTAATAAACTAGAAATCCACATACAAAAGAAATAGACAATCATACCATCAATGATGAGACAAGATATACCCTAGGAAAACCTTTATAGAGGGAAAAAAACTTGGCCTCCAACAGCATGCATCTCTCATGTGTTATTCAACAAATAACAATAATACATATGCAGAGATAACCTCTGAAACATCCAGCTCTCTACCTACAATCCATGTGAACAAGCATGTAACCATACATCCCATGCCATGCTGAAACCCTCACACATGCAAGAGAAGCTACAACCCAGCCAACAAGCCAAATGGCTAACTCAACCAAAATGTCCAACCTCTAAAACTACCCTTGTGTTTGCTTTTATAGACATAAGCTCACACAAATACAACATGTGCTATTGAAATACCATTTTCCCCAAAACCATGTGTCTACAAAAACATTGACCCCACATTTTATTATTGGTACTAAGTTTTCCCAATTAATCAAATAATTACAAATAAAGTAATTAACCCAATGTTACATACAATGATTACAAGTGGCGTCCAAATAAATATCAAATGTGGCTAAACACATCACATGATAAAACACAATTAAATATTTATTTTACATAATAAAATAATGCCAATGTTATGCAAGGTGTACAACACACTTCCAAGATTAATATTACTTGTAGTATATAGGATTTAGGCCAAATCTATATAGGTTTCCTATAGTTAGTGTAATCTTTGGCATAAAGTGTTGTAAATCAAGTCTAAAGTCTCTGTGTCATTCATTATTTTGTAAAATTTGGAGAATATTTTGTCTAGCTAAAATGTTCTTCATGATCTAGATGTCTCCATAGTTGTCTAAGAGTTTAAGGGGATAATATATATTTCTATGAGGTTACAATTGCTAATATATTGTAATTTTTATATATTTGACTATTATAATAGACGTAAAATTTCTTCAAAGTCATCAAAGAATTATTTTAGAATAAAATATAAGATTACGTTGATTAGTTATGGATTTTTAAAGTAGATCTAGTTGTGTGATATTTTTGAGTCTTTTTATTGCATATAAATGAAATTACACCTAGAATGATGGGATTTTAGATGTACTACTAGTACTTTGTTTTAAATTTATAAGAGTGTTTACATATTTCTTTAAACATTGACTCTTCATCAAATGGACTAAGGAATTGATTGTACTTTGCTAAAATGATCAATTTGTTTTTTAAAAGTATCCTTCTTTTGTTCCTTGATAGATTAGGGTAGGTTAGGTTCTACTAGTTTGCATAACTCATTGATACTTATCGTTGCCAAATCTTAAGGGAACTTGCATGTGTTATCCAAGTTCAAAGAGTTATTCATGTTTGGATTCCATGTTCTACATTGAGTAGAAAAAACATAAGGGGAATAACCTATGGGGATACGAATCATTTTTTCATCTTTAGTTGTATGTTCAACCCAACCTACTATAAAGTGATCTTTAGGTTTGCAAGACTAGAAAACTAGTATAAAAGGTGTCTTGGGACAAATGTTTGGGATATCTTTATACAAAGGGTGTGGCTAAGCTATGTGAACTACTATATTTTTAATTTCCTCTAATTATCCTATCAATATTTACATGAAGATATATTCCTTGACCCTACAAAGCCAAAAGTGTAGAAGAGTTACATGCTGTTGTCAATTGGTCCAAAATTGCATGTAGTTTGATCATGAGTCTTGCCCTTTCAGTATAAATTTACCCATGTTACTTGGTATAGATTGTATGTCCATTCTCTAGAGTTGTGGTGTATAATATGTAACACCAAAAGGCCCATCTCATAAATTTAAAGAAACTATACTTTTCTAGATAACAAATATACATATATTATTTAGATCATGTTTTATATTTATTTTTCTAACACATGATTTAGAAATAGTTATGTTGAACATAAGATATATGATAGACCACATAGGAGAAACTTTAATTGAGTGAATAAGCTCTCTATTAAAACTAGTAAAGGGATAGTGAAGGTTAATGATGTTTGAGTTATAATTGTTAATAAAAAGGCTAACTAGAAATTTTCAATGATATAAAGGCAACTATACCAATTTTAAGCCCTTATGAAGTGATACAAATAAATTACCATAAAATAACTCTAGTTCTGAAGGTTGTCCTTTGCTCATACCTCAACCATATAACACAACTCAAGTTATCATAGTTTAAATACTGACTAAAAAATGTAATTAGAGGAACAAGCATCCTTCCCAAAAGCTCATCCAAAACACATTGAGACATTCATAGATTTAAAAAACTATGCATGGATAGATACTCCTTCAAAATAAGTACAAAATATATTTACAAGATAAAATCTGCTCCAACATACAACATTACAAAACTTTAAGTCTATTACAAGATAGATAACTCTTCTCCCTTACAAATATTTAGCTCGCTAATCTATAGCTAATTCACCAACAACTATTGACTTCTAAATTATATATATATTAGCACCTAATATCTTTCCTGTCATAACATATGTACGGACATATCCCCTCAAAATGTCACATCAATATCAGGTCTTAGGCATGGTAGGCACACACAAGTTGGAAGGACAAAACATGCACAATAGAACATCCACCCTAGATCAATCAGTGCCTTCACTTGACATTAAATCTTCTCCACCCCTACAAGAATATGGAGGTCCCTTTACATCATACAAATCTTGATCTTGAATGATATCCTACCCATACCATTTAATAAGTGGGACAGCCATTTGTATGAGGTTGTTTGTAAAGCTAAGCTTCACCTGCTTTGACTCTACACATGGATTAATGGCATCTAAAACTTTATAAATGGCCCCAACAAATAGAAAATGGCATTGATGACCTAAGGAGTGCACTCAAAGTCATTATTTCCCTATTGTTCCCATGGTTTGTGAGAAAAACCTAAAACTGGAGCATCTAGGAGAAGGTAAAAATGGAACTTTTAGAGCTCAACCACCACCATAAAGGTCATCAATAGCCTAAGGAGAGTGATAATATGTTGACAAGGGAATTCACTACCTATGTGCATAGTATTTGGAGCCATCACCTCTTCATAGAGGGAAGAAACCCTATAAATGGCATTTGTACAGTTTTAATTTTGTCGAGCATGGAGGGCATGGTAAAATTTTGAACTCTAGGGGAATTAGAAACAAGTGCAAGGTGTATTTTTATCAATGATAGGTATATAGTGAATAAAGAAAGATGTACACTCAACAGATTGGCCTTTAGGGCTAATTTAGCTACTACCAATAGGAATAAGCTATGCAGCCCACATAGGACACACAAGGTCATTAAAAAGTCTATGAGTTTCAAATGAGAAAGGTGGTCTTTCCATTGGATACATAAGTTCCATATATCATATCAAGACTCACTAATGAGGGGAGAGTATGGACCACTAAGATGAGATTGGGATTACCACCACTAAAGGTGACATGTGGCAAGAAATTGTTCACCATAAATTCCATGTTGGAAGAGGTCAAGTCCGTCATAAAGGATTAATTAGTTGAAAATGTAAACAAATGGGTCCCATTGATGGTGTCACCAAGATACACATGACAATAAGAACTTGGTCCTCTTACACTACCACATGGAGTTGAGTTGTCACTAAATATCTATGGACCAATGAGGATGTTCCACTTAAGAAGAAAGTGTCACTTAAGTGTTGAATCAGAGTAGCTAATAAAAAAGGGGTAAATATTGATAATGTTGGGAGAAGATTAGATGATGTGTACATGAGGGAGATGATCCAACAGTTAGATTTAACCCTCCAACATATGTGATCTAATCATATAAAATAAAGACACAATATATTTGATTATAGTTTTAACAAAGGCTACATCTAGATCATCCTTTTAGTGATAAGCACCATCTTGAGATTAACGTTGAGTGATCAATTTTTTATGATAGTTTTATCTCTAAACTATATATCTCCACAAATCCTAGAAAGAAAACTCAAAACCTAGGCTTGACGAATATCAACCTAGCATGATGAACTAGAAATCATGATTACAATATGTCAAATAATAGACCAATTGCTAAGAGAGGGTAACCCTTTTTCACTTTAGATTTTGCTAAACCTAAGATGATGGTCCTAAGGGACTTCAATAATATAATGAAGGAGAAACAATAATGATACCATTAGGCCTTGAAAACCATTCTCTATGGACAATTTAATCCTCATTATTATCACTAATTCTTATTAAATGTTTATTAAGTATTTATTAAATGTTTAATAAATATTTATTAAATATTTATTTAGATATTTATTTGTAAGTTTTCAATATGTATATATTTGCTTACATTTGTAAGTTTTTGATATGGATATTTATATATGATTAACTAAATATTTATTTATTTTTCTTCTAATTGTAAATGTAGGTGGTCCAATGGACCAAATACCTACACAAGATAAATTTGTAATAGATAATATTTGTAAAAACCCCCACCCCTCCACCTCAGAACGTCCCATCCCCTCAACATCCAAACCCCCCACCCCCTCAACCTAATGAGGCTTGCTTACAAGTGAATATCAATGAAAATATAAACATAATTGAAGAAAAATTAATTTGATCCAAAATTAGCCTCACATGCCCCACCATGTAGTACAGTTTGCATCTTCAATGCAAACCATTGCTAATTCTATTAGGTCCACTAATGCAGATCTAGATAGATTCCACCTTTGGCAAGAGGAGAGGAGACAATTTTATGGGGATGGTCTCTTTTATAGAGATATTCTTGATCTTCATATTGCCAAACAAATCTTAGCCCCATACATTGTTGACCTTGCAACAAATCAACCTATACCTCCAACAAAAAAGAATTTCAATTAGGTGGTGTAGGCATCATGAGATTGCAAGAAATTTTTGGAAGTGATGGTGGATGGTCTTTGATCATCCACCACATGCTAATTTTGAGGTTCCATTATATTTTATGAGGAAATTATGGGCAGAGTTTGCATTGGGCTTAAAACCCAATTATTTTGACATAAGAGCATTCCAGGGTGTTGGTGGTGGCATTCCACAACAAAGAGCAAGGGCGTGCATCGATCCAAATCAAACTGTTCCTATTCCACCCATCGTTGCTCTTATTTTCCCCAGTATTTCTGTACCCATTGAACACCAAGTAGTACTTTCAACATCAGGAGCATTGAGTGTACTTTCATAAAATCTCATTGAACAAGCTACCCACATGGTAAATGAAGTCAAATTGGTAGAGAGCATCGAGGAGTTAGTGCAGCTAGTCCTAACACCTCACACATGTTGATGCCACATTTGTGTCAAAATTGTAATCAAATGTGTTATGGTCCTGCTCCTGCATCCACTTTAGATGTAGCTATATCAAAGGTGGAGTCATTCTTGGATTTACTATATTCCAATGATCATCCTACACAGGTACATGTCACATTTTAATTTGTTTCAAGTGCATAATGACCATATCAAAATTTATTTAATAGTGAATTAAATATATATTGTGAACTATTTAGTGTAGATCTCAAGTGGCTCCAGAGCTTTAGCTCAATTTCATACACTTAATTTTGCATTGACAACTATAGAACTTGACACACCTTACAAGGTAAACCACTATATTAACCCTATAACCATATGTATCTAGTTCTAATTTAAAGTTTCTTAAAAAATTAGATATATTTTAATTACCTTGTATAATTTAGTTTAACTATATGTGAAACATTTATGTTGCAGCAAGGAGGTCATACAATAGTTTCCATGTTTGACTAACCAAAAGGTGGTTCGAGTGCTCCTCCATCGTCATCTTTTATGTCTGAGTATTCCCTGGTGTGTGTTTTCAAAAATTGCACTAAATTTGACTTTGTATTTTTGATTTTATATATTTATATGCCCATATATGTATGCAGAATGATAGCACCATTAGGATAGCGACTAGTCAGGCTACTAACCAGCAATAATTCCACAAGTCATCCACATTATTTCAAGTTCTAAGTTGGTAAATTTTCTATGCAATTTCTAGGTCTTTTATATATATGGTTACATGTTTTCGTAAATATTCTAACCTAATTCAAGTGCTTTATTTGAATATCTAGGAATTAGCAGCTGAGACTTTTGGTCCAAAATCAACAACTATACCACTTGGGCAACAAAATGTGGGAGTAGATGAGAATGATCATATGATAATTTATTCACACTTTAGTCTAGATTTAAATATTTAATTTCATGATTTTATAAACTAAATCAAATTTGGATGCATGTGAGTTAATTTGGATTCTAAGTTTTAGTATGATCATCACCAAAACTATACTTTAATAGACACCAATACATTTTATAAATATCATTTTATAGAATATTCTAACCTAATTCTTGAGTGTTTTAGTTAAATATCTAGGAATTAGTAACTCAGACTTTTGGTCTAGAATCAATAGATATACAGTCACTTGGGCAACAGAATGTGGGAGCAGATGAGCATGATCATATAATAATTTATGCACACTTTAGTCTATATTTAAATATTTAATTTCATAATTTTATAATTTAAATTAAATTCAATCAAATTTGAATCATATGCACATGTGTCATTTTAAAAAAAAATTATCTGATTTCATGTTTCTTTCTCTTTTATAGCATGAGACAAATCCATCTCTTTCATGAGGAACAAAGAGGCCTCTTGATTTTAGTGATGATAAGACATAGACTATTTATTTCATGGACTGTGACTCATTATTTATTTATATGCCACTAGGACTATGACTATGTTGAACAATATTTCATGGACTTAGAGATATTTCAGTATTTCATGAACTATGATTTGTATTTATTTATATGTTGACTATGACTAGATGTTTTAGCACATTTCATGGACTACCTATATTTAAGTATTTCATGGACTTAGAGATCTACATATGTATTGACTATGCTTGTACATTTCAGTATGTTAGATAGTATGTTTATGCTTTATTGAACTTCTCTTATTATCAGGACATGTTAGAATCTAGTACATTTTTGAATAAAAGGAAAAGCTATAATTATATAAAAAAAATTGTGACTATCTAATGTATAAAATAGTTCTTGATAAATGATTGTACAAAGATAGTTCATGCTAAAAAATGATAAACTAAAGTATACCTAATAATTCCTTACATGATATAACACAATAGACATACCCACCACCAATTATGATATAATAATAATTAACCTTCCATGTGATAACATCATCAAATTATTAAGCTGGATCACCATATTAATACATGCCATCGGTTGTCTAGTAGGCTCATAATGTTAATGTGTTCCCTTGATTGTTGAGTTAAAATTTGAATGCATTTCCATTTATTTCATATAAAACGAAGAGAACATTATTTAAAAGTTATTTAAATCAAGGAAGAAAGTGGTAGAGCATTGCTAGTTACATAGAGGAGGGTCAAGAAATAGTTTGTTTAGACACAATTTATAAGATAAAAGGAATAATATAGAAGGTGACATTTAAGAATGTATTGAAGACACAAAACATTGATACAATGTAACTATATCATGATGAAACATATGAGTATATACAATTAGCTAATAGGTCCACTATTATCTCAAGACTACGAAATTGATCTAATATTTACAATATGATGAAAACTTGTAGTGACAATCATGTCGGATCTACTTGTAGGGGGCCTGAAAAAATAATAAATGTAGGTAAATTAATTATGTATAAGGAGTCAATACAAATTATAAGATAAAAGGAATAATATTGAAGGTGAAATAAGAATGAAATAATATATCAAAGACACAAAACATTGATCCAATACAACTATAAAATGTGATGAAACATATGAGTATATATACAATTACCTAATGGATTAACTTTTAGTTGAATACTACAAAATTGATTTAACATTTATATGATATAAACTTTTAGTGACAATCATGCTAGATCTACTTGTAGGGTACCTACAAAAATAATGAATGTAAGTAAATTAACTATACATACATGAGTCAATACAAATTATAAGTTTAAAGGAATAATATAGAAGGTGGAATAAGAAAGAAAGAATATATCAAAAAAAAAAAAAACATTGATGCAATACAACTATAACATGTGATGAAACATATGAGTATATATACAATTACCTAATGGTCCACTTTTAATTGAAGACTACAAAATTGATCTAACATTTGCATAATGAAAACTTGTATCTACAATCATGTTGGATGTACTTGTAAGGTACCTACAAAAATAATGAATGTAAGTAAATTAACTATATATACATGAGTCAATACAAATTTTAAGATAAAAGGAATAATATAGAAGGTGAAATAAGAATGAGAGAATATATCAAAGATACAAATGCTCATTGATACAATCATGTTGGATCTACTTATAGAGGACCTACAAAAATAATGAATGTAAGGGGAGGTACGAGGATGGATTAAGGGTATCTAAGAGGATGACTTAAGGGGATGTAAGATGATGGCTTAAGGGGATGTAAGAGGATGGATTAAGAGGAGATACATGAGTCAATATAGATTATAAGATAAAAGGAATAATATAGAAGGTGAAATAAAAGGATGACTTAACGAGACATAAGAGGATGGCTTAAGGGGAGCTAAGAGGATGACTTAAAGGGATGTAAGAGGAGAGCTTAAGCGGATGTAAGAGGATGGTTTAAGGGAAGATACATGAGTCTTGACATAAATTATAAGATAAAATGAAGAATATAGAAGGTGAAATAAGAGGATGACTTAACGGGACATAAGAGGATGGCTTAAGAGGAGTTACGAGGATGAGTTAAGGGGATGTAAGAGGATGAATTAAGGGGATGTAAGAGGATGGCATAAGGGGAGATATACAAGTCTTGATACAAATTATAAGATAAAAGGAATAATATAGAAGGTGAAATAAGAGGATGACTTAATGGGACGTAAGAGGATGGCTTAAGGAGAGCTAAGAGGATGGCTTATACATTAATACACTGAATATGAAACTGAATAAACTTATAAATTATGCAATTAACTTATTAAATTCATATGATTAATTAAACTTATACAATTTATTAAATTGATATAAAATTTATAAATTAATTAAACATTAATTATTATAAATTTTAATAAATCTATCAATTGATATAAAAGTGAAATAAAATCATAAATCAATATATCAAATTTGATCATCATCAATTTAGTTAACTAATCTAATGTAAAATTATATCAGTTAGGTTCATAACTAAGGTATAATATATAGTTATGAAAAAATTAATAAATATGATCCATAAACATATCTATTACTACGAGGTTCACCTCATAGTAAAGTAGCTCTAAGAGTATAAACTACTATAACCTTATTACTAATGTAAACCATTCTACATGCATGCATGTATATATGTTTAATCAAATATATATGTATGTCAATAACATGTCATTAATTTTTAAAAATTATCATAAATACACATGTTATAATAATGTACAAGTATTCTGTCATTTCATTAGCATTTTCATGATTTAAATCATGGTGATTAACCTAGAACTCACAGTATGTGTCATGTGAGAAAATTAGTTCTATAATTAGGAGATGTCTTAAGGGTAGGTAAGAGGATGGCTTAAGGGGAGGTAAGAGGATGACTTAAGGGGACATGCAATCACTTATACAAACTTGTTAGGGAATGATAGTAAATTAATTAACTATATATTAACTATAAATTAAATATATACAACTATATACATACCTGGAAATTTATTCCATTGTACCATTTGCATCCTCTCTTTTTCATAATGCATCTATAATTGACTCATATTGTTCCATGGAAAGTGTCCATAACTCTTTATTAGCAGGTCTCCCTTGATATCTGACTAGTTTTGTATTTGTTGCCACAACCAAATGTGATTAGTGTATAGTATTCTTATCTCTTTCATAATCTTCAAATGCAGGAAAACCATTATTTCTTATTAGATATTTCCATACAGCCAAGTGCCAACAACAACAACATAACCTATTAGATACTGTAGGTTATCATCATCTACTCTAGGATGTAACAACTTATGTTTTGTCTCAAAACATTGAGCTAACCAATACTCGGTCTCCTCTTCATTGCCCTTAGGTGCAACAACATACACATGTCCTACAAAAATATATTCAATTCAATAAAGTGTGTCATATAATTCACATAAATACACATGCATACATATATAATTATATATATTACAAAATAATGTAATAAAACAAAATATTGAATTAAAGTACCTTCTTGTCAATAGTTTGAAACACGATCATAGTTATCTGATGCAAACAATTGATTATCATCTTCAATTTTCATTCCAAGTTGATCATGTGTTTCTATAGGTGTCAAGGATCTTTGTTTCCATTATTAAACACATTATGTACTTTCACATGTTTCCTCATCACCTACAATAAAAATTTGACAAAAATAAGTAAGCTCCCTAGTCCATATAGTCCATGTGCTTGCATTTGAACTCTTAAATGAATGCCATTTTATTGATCCACTAATTGTCTCACAATCATGTTGAGTAAGAATATTCTCTTCTTCAACTAACCAAAAGAATCATTGAATTGTAGAGTTCTCACTTGATCCCATAGATAATTATTCATTACACTAATCCACAATTGCATGTGTATCTCTAAATTTTGTTGCATCCTCAAATTTTAGTTTCTCTCTAGCAAGAGCTCCTTTTACACATGCTCTAGCTCCATCATGTTCTCATTTACCATGTCAAGCTTCAAAAAAACTCCACATATGTTGGATATTATTTTCTTTGTGAGCCCTACATAGCCTATAAAGCATTCAAGCATTTTTGAATTGTCCTGTATAGTTATCTAACCATATTAGATGTTGTGCCATATTGATTTCTCTTTCTTTTAAACATTCATAAAAATTTTTGAAACAATATTACACACAAACTCTCATGAGGGTAATCGGTTATCACTCAAATAGAAATGGTACTCCCTTAGAAATGTTCTATTATCTTCTCTACTATCATCTGCATGTCTATATACAATATCAATAGAGATGGTCACCTGCACTAATTATAATACTGAGAATGAGTTTTCTCTTGTGGAGCAAGAGTATAGCTTTCTACAAAGTCAACCACTGATAGTATAGTTTCAATTAAAAATGTGTTTCTACATGTGTGAAAATGTTCATCAAGCCACCGAGAATATTGGGAGTGTTTCACATATTGGGATACAATATTATTCTTAAATTCTCTGATGAACGCATGCACACTAATTTTTCCTATGAGTAACTCGCAACAGTTTCCAATTTTTCCATCTTTTAGAGAATATTTGACATTCTTAAATCTTTTTGCAACCACTAATTGTTGTCCAAATTCATGTGAAACACTTTCATGCATACATTCTCCTAATAGTGAAAATTTTCCACATCTATTGCATTCTCTGAAAATACATGCTTTTGAATAAAATAAGTATCCATTAGATGTTTCACAAAACAAACCTGTTATAAACTCCTTGATTGTTTAAGGTGGCATATTAATACCACATTCCTACATATTTTTGTTAGTATACAAAGTAAGATGTATATATCGAAAAATGTCTTAATAATAATGAAATTGCACTTGAATTTTACAACAATAAGAGATTCATTGTTTATTAATTTTCACATACCAAGGTTTACATTTCTCAAATGATCTTTAGCTTATGGTAATATTAAATGGTAACACTGAATAATCTAAATTTTTTTTATATAATTCAATTTGAGTCATGTCTATTTGATGTTTTGGATGAGGATCACACATTTTGGACCCCACTCTTAATTTTAAAACATCTCTTTAACATTAGATGATACCCTTGTATTATCATGCTAGTATTTTCAATTAAAGATTTGATTTCATTATTTAATTTCATGTCAAACCTTGGGAGTCTAGCACTAAAACTACAACTTTGGTTAATTGGATCATTTTCAATACTTTCTCTTCTCTTTTCTACTCTTCTCAAAGTTTTAGAATTTCTATTTAGAAATTCACTAGTCTTATCTTTATTTTATTTGGAATTGATTTATTAACTAAAGAAGTTGTTATAGCTCTTCATATTGCATTGCTATCTTTAGATTGACCCCTTTTCCCAATAGAATCAATAGCATTAGCAACACTAGATATAACTTGTTTCATTGATTCATTTTTATTTTTAGGTTTTAAAAAAATACCTAACTTTTTCATTACTTTTCGCATTTTCCACATTTTCATGAATTGCATCATTAGTTGACATTGAAATCCAAGACTTTTTATATAAAATTTTTTTTTGTATAATCTATTTGTATGGGTTCTCATTTGTCTCTAGGAAATCTTACCAAGATGATTATCCAAGACATTTCTTTAAATTTTAAAAAATACATTTTCATTTTCACTCATATAAGGGATTTCATTCTCATTTCTTGTTTCCATATTTTCAGTAGTACAATTGAGCTCATCATTGGTATATTCAACTTCATTTAAATAAAAAATATGATCAATATTATTGATAGGTGGGTTTGAAGACATACTTGGATTTGTTTCTATAGTCACATTTTCCATATCATTGAAAGCTAGGTTTGAAGACACACTTGAATTTGTTTCTATAGTCACATTTTCTTCCATATTCACCATTTCCACAATTGTATCATCTACATTCATCCCATCCTTCAGAGTCTCTTAAATGTTTTTCTCTTCAATAGTCATGGAACTAGATGCTTCAATATTCTTCATTTCTCAAATCTTTGTTCTTCTATCTCTTTGCATTTTTGCCTCCTTCTCTCTATTTGCTTCAATTTATTCATGTGTCATGAGCTTCCTATGGTTTTTTCTTTGACGTTGTTTTGATCCCATGATTATAAAACCCTTTTGATAAAAATAAAAAATGACATTTAATCTATTTTCATATTGATGTACCTCTTTGAGAATTTGAAGTACAACTAGATATAGATCCTTTGTTCCATAAATTTTGAAGTAAAAGTAGATGTGAATAACAAAAACCCTCTTTATGGTGTCTCATAACTAGGATCATGACACTCACTTGAGTAAGGTAGAAACTGAAATAAAAGAAATTAAGAATAATCTAGAAAGAATGTTGGAAATTATTAAAAGTACCATACAAAATAGCACAGAAGGTATAAGAATCCTTATTGAGAAGCTAAAGGAGCTAAAGGAAGAACACATGGCTAGGATGGGGGAAGAGATGGATAATGAGGGGAAGCTACAGAAAACAAGTAATAAGATTGTGTTATATGTGAAAAGAAGATAGGTTGAAAGGTAGATTCAATCAAACCCTCCTTTCACAATAACATTCAAGGAAAACAATCTAGTCGAGTCACTATAGATAGAGAGGACTCAACTACAGGTTGATGTCACTTAGGAATGATATGGAAAGATGGATTAGATTGATGAATTTGTTAAACCCTACTTCAATTAAGCCTCAAACACTAATTGTAATGAAATCAGGTATAGACGAACAAAATATGACAAATGATCGCACAAGAAGGCACTAAATACAGATTACAAACATATCAAGATTCAAATTTTTAGAGGCAAAAAATTCAGGGACACTAGGTGGGCACCCAAGTCCAATGAGTTAATTTTTCTATAGATATGGAATAGTGAGGTGTGTAAGACTGCAACCTACTTCAGAGTTTTTTGACATGCTAGTCGGGAGGACTATAGGGCAAGTGCCCTAGTCTAGTAGGTTTGGTTTTCTATAATTTCTGCTCATATCCTAAATCTCTATCCTCCACTTTGCTTCTCTAGAACTCCACTTTGCATATTCCTACACCTAAAATGTATAATCAAAAAGAGAGGGGTTTGGGGGTTGTGGCATTTAGGATCTTGCCTCAGTCAAGCCCCAGAATAACATTTAATCCTTCCAACACCATTGTTAGATAGAGTGCGTGCCCTTGGTGGACAAAGGCCAAATCAAATGATGAAATAGATTGATTAAAACACAAATAGATGTCACCTTGGAGGTGAAGCCCTCATAGAGATGAAGATCTTTCACACCATGAGGAGATGGATTGATGAAGCCAAATCTACAACAAACAAACACAATAACAACACAATTCTTCTCTGCAACACAATGAAATCCTTGAAATCCCTTAGCTAAATATCACAAGTTTGCATTATCCCTCTAGGTTTAAAATCAAGTCCTAAACATGTTTATACATGCATTCTCACTAAACTTTCATAATTCAAATTGAAAAGGCTGACATAGGGAAACCTTTTTAAAGGTCCTATGCTGACAACTTAAATTTAGGTCCTGACAAAATAGGCATAGACTAGGGCCCAGGCACCCAAGTCCCAAGGCAAGATTTAAGTCATGATTAACATTAAATGTGGACCCCTAAGCCCTATTTGATAAGGGTTTCTGGGGAAATTGCTCTGGGATAAATTTTAAACATGCATGATTAAATTAAGGGGACTTAGGAGCTAAACTAGGTGGTAAAAAATCATAGGGATACTTTTCACGACATAACATTTAGCCCCCACTTTAATGTATGTATGATCTTATGATCCATACATGTATTAAAGTATGGTCGAAAACACATCAAACATGCCAAACACATGAAGCTAAGGCATACACAAAGATTAAGGAACTATTTCTAGCCCCAAGTCTCAGGTAAGCACTAGAAGACACATTGAATAGACACAAGAAATGAAGAATACAATAAGATGCATGAAAAACATGGAGAATACAGTGGAAGCACATAAAACACGATGAAGATATGACAGCAGTAGCACAAAAGACGATGAATACATTGATATAAAATTTTCATATAT
This sequence comes from Cunninghamia lanceolata, assembly GCA_027924645.1. Classification (NCBI taxonomy): domain Eukaryota; kingdom Viridiplantae; phylum Streptophyta; class Pinopsida; order Cupressales; family Cupressaceae; genus Cunninghamia; species Cunninghamia lanceolata. The sequence goes on from BSBN01000892.1 coordinate 5,961,653, forward strand.
GAAGTAAAATCCTAACTAAGGGGCGGGGGTAGCTCATCGTTACACCCTTGAAACCACCAAAAACATGCAATACAAAACCCAAAATGTAGTGGCGGCTTATCGCTATGCCCTTGATACTACACTAGGGGAAAGACACACCAAACAAAACTCGAGTGTGGGGGGAGCTCATCTCTATGTCCTTGAAACCACATAAGAGGAAGACACAGAAAACACATAAGGAAGACACACAGAATAAATGAGCACTATATAGCATGTCATAGACATAATATATGTCTTATACATGGCAAAAATGAGCGATGGAAGGAGCTTATTGCTAAGTCCCACCATCTAAAACACGCCAAACACAACTGATGGTTGAGCTTATGCTACAACAACCACCAAAGACATTCTTAAGGGATGATAGCTCAAGATCCAACCCCGCCTTGCGATGAGGACTTTGTTGATGCAGAGTGCCAGCAGAAGCGAATGAAATTTGACTATATCTTCCCTATCGGCAAGAGGTCTCCCAATGTTTCACCGAAGCCAAGAATGACTTCTCTATTGAGAAGACATGAACCATCGGCCATTCCTTATTCTTTTATCCCGATGGCCAAGTTCTCACCGATAACTCCGTGACGGTTAGTTGCTTATCGGCAACACCTCATACTATCAGACCACGAGAAATTTCTTAGGCTGATATACTCCGTCACTCCGATGACCAATCTTCGTCGGCCAGACTTCCTCCTTCGGCGAAGCTCCTTTCACCTACGCCGACACCTTGTCTCTCGCCAATATCGTCAGGCACATCGGCCAGATCCTCCGTTTCGGTGAGACTCTAGTTCGCAGCCCCGATGGTTCATCTCATTCCGATGAGTCTTTATCGGCGAGACTTCTTGAACTCCTCCCGATGAGTTTCTATCGGCGGGACTCTAACGGTCGCCGTGACTTCTTCAGCTTCCCCCGACGAGGTTCCTCACGCCGATACTCTTTATCAGCGATACTCCGAGGATGTCTCACCGATCGGTGAAACTGTATACCGTCGGCTAAGTGTATTTTCCTTAGCCGATATCGTTTCTCTCACTGATGCGAATAACAATGGTATGTGTCTCCGACACTATACCGATCTTCGACAAGACAGAGAGCCTTTCATGCCGATGAATCTCCAACTGTTCTGAGGTGTCGAACTAGAATTCCTTTTGACCGAACAATGGAATTTGGCTGTTTCATATATCAACCCTTGATCACTTGTAGCAATCTGATCCCACATCAAAACTATCCAATTTCACTCCGATTTCCGGACTAGCCACATGACGATGTCTAGTTGAACTTGACTGAGTTCGCTGGCTTCCTGGGTAAGAATTCAACAACAACAAACGTGAAAATTCTTTCCCCCATCACACTGATACTATACAGGGCTTCAGTGGACAGAGGAAAGGGCCTCCATGTATGAATCAAAACCCTACTCCTAGGTTACGAACCAGCCACTATGGAACCGTGGGTTTTACACCGTCTGCACACTACAGAGTCACTATGGATTGACAGACAGCATCCGGTTAGGGTTCCATTTACAAAATCAGGATAAAGATATCAAATCACTAAGAACAACCAAGAAAATCAACATAGATCATACCTAAAACTCTCTTTATTCAGTTATCAAAAAGAACTTGTTGTAATACACACTTCTCTCTCTGCTCCGTGTGACATACAACCTGCCTCTAAAGAAGATGTAGAGACAGTAGTTATCCCCTCCAACCATGCAAACTGATTTTCAAATCAGTTAGCCGTTGGTTTACCCTTCATACAAGCAAAACTACATGTGTGCCTTGCACAATTACATTCATGGGACCAAATTGACCCTTATTACAAAATGAAATGGCTTAAGAACCTTATGAGAAAACAAAAGAAATGATAACCCTGCACTATAGAGAATGTGCTCCTGCACCATACTCCCCCTGCAGGAAAAACTCAAGTCCCTTGAGTTGCTAACTGCTGAAGTGTCTTCCCATGCTTTAGAATATCTGCTTCACTCATCCAGGTTGCCTCTGAATCAGGAAGATCCTGCCACTTGACCAAGTAGTCTTTGTATACCCCTTTTCTTGTCTTCTTGACAATTTTGGAATCCAAAATGCATTCCAATTGCAAAGGCTTACTTGGAGGTAAATCTCTGATCCAGTCTTCATCTTCAATCACAGTGTTGACTTTTTCCCAGACTGGATGCTTATTCCCAGATATCCCTACAAGGTAGCCATCAGTGATCAACAGGAGCTCTGGGCCAGGGGGTCAACAGTATAGGAGATAGACTCTATATTTTATCTCCTCTTCTTCTTCAGGCTCTGCAAGACCTAGGGGGGTATTCCCTACTCAACATCCATGAGGATATGCATGCATGGCTGGGATGTTGACAGAAAGCAGATAGTCCTCCTATAAGTAGACCAAAACTGAAAGATAAGGGCAAAGGGGCTAGCTTTGGGCCTATTTGCAGTTGTAGACAGAGGACTGAGGTTCCTAAAACTAACTCTAATGTCCTAATGTTGGTTTTAGATTTTGCTTTGGAGTTTAAGTGTGGATGCAGAGCTGGATATGGTTATAACACAAAACAAAGCATGATTGGTGCCTATCCAGGGCCTGGAGTCAATAGACATACACCTGTGAATGATCAGCATAAACAACTAAAACTGGATTTCAAGGGGATATATGTGATACCTGCCTTTCAGGCATCTCCCAATACAGAGTGTTAGGTTATCTCTACTTATGGTATCCCTACTGCAGTATATCCCTCCCAATGTTCAACCTGAAAACAGTTTAATCTACCCCTTGAGTAGAAGTTAAAAGGTCAGACAGTCAACATAGGAATTCTATGCTCTAGAATCTAAACATTACCAAACATCCAGATTCAGAAGAAGAATACATGCAATACTGGAGACAGAATCAACACAACACATGCCAAACAGCATTTCTCATATAAGTTTAATCATGAAATCAGTGGGTTCATGCCAAAAACAAACAACAGGAGATACATAAACTCACAGGTAAGCTGTACAGAGCAACCAGATCAGCTTGTTATGCATTACAGAGACAAAATCATCAACTTTCAACAACCTCAAATGAACAACACAACCTGCTTATAACAGCCAGGTAGGTGCTCAGCAATTAATTACATTGTTGACCAAAATTTCGCCAGATACACAGTATCATGAAAATGGCGCTCAAACACAACCGGATTGGCGCCCAAACTTGAATGCAGCAGGTAGGGGAGGAGACAGGAAGATTTCTTGAGCCCTGCGCTCCTGCCCGCTGATTGACACCTCCAGTCGGGTACAAGATCGACCCACGCCATCGCCCATACCTCTGCAACAATCGCCATTAATGGCGCACCAACCCGCGGCCTTGGGAAAATCATCAAACAGACTATCACAAGCTTTTCCCGCCGAGACTCATCATCATGATATTTCGAATATGCAGGATCTCAATATCCCACATGCACCCCGCGATGACCTCATTAATACTTTATATACTAGGTCATGAGCATATATCACGTCGGTACTTTTGCTCCCGACGACACTAGTATAGACTTCATCATCATCATCCTCCAGCAGCATGATATCCTGTTGTTCGAAATATCACCCTGACGTCATCATGATATTTGAAATATAACCTTCATGATAATCGGCACAACCTGATCCTTTGGAGGAACATCCTCCTGCTGAGCTTATAACAAAAGTCTGGCTGATGAACATCCTGATGACGTCATCATCATATTCACATCATCATGATATTTGGAAGACAACCGGATATTTGGAAATATCCTCCTGATGTTCAAATATCAGGTTGCACTGTAGCTCCTCTATAAGATCGGGGCGATAACTGAATATGATGATGCTGCTTGAAAAGATCACCCTCAATAGATAACACGCGAAACTAGCAGGCAGATATCTCCTTGATATCAACATCATCATGATGTTCAAACAAACATATATCCGGGTGATATGAAAATATCACCCCCTCCTTCGCGAATATCATGATGCAGATAGGCAGAAAGAAAAATATCACCCTGATATACAGATGACGTCAGCATCATCAGGATGAGAAACAAAGAACAAGAAGTGATACAACATCATCAGGATGATATTGACTAAGATCATCCTGACGTTCCAAAATATGATGACCCTAGTGAATATCGGGTCGCAATTACAACTCTTCAACAACATCATCAGGATGATGTTAACCAAGATCACCCGATGATAAAAATATCACCCCGGCGAAATATCATGAAGGTAGAAAATATGATGACCTCCGCAAGCAGCAGGATGATAACTGGAAATATGATGATGATGAACACGACCCTTAGGAAAAAACAAGTTAGGTCGAGCAATTCAAAGAATAAGCAACATCATCATCATGCTCGCGCAAGGTGATAAATGGAAGATCACCGGAGACTTTGAAACATCACCCTCGCAAGCAGATGCGGGTGCACTGTAGCTCGGCAGCATCATCATGATAAAAACCAAACATCACCCGATGACTGAATATGATGATGACGATGAAAAACCCAGTCGACGAAGAACATGATGATGCAGACCACCGAAGACAAGATGATGATGATGACCTCCTCCTCAGGAAAACATGATGCTGCAGTTGAAAAATGCTGAGGAGGTCCAACACTTAGAAAAAATGGGCAAGAAGATAAAGGCTTCAAATGAAGAAACCTCCTGATCATGATAAATCAACCCTTGGTCAAAATGAGTGTCAACAGTGGCTCCGAATGGGGACGTGCAGGTGAAAACCTGCAGCGAGAACCAGATCTCCGGGCAGACCTGACAAAAAGCCAAAAAACGCGAGCTGTACAAGGCATTTACACTACATACATATTTTACAAATGTGCACAGCAACCAGATATTCATGCAAAATAGGACTTAAGGAATTGGCCATGCACAGGCAATTCCAGAATTTCACCATCTAGGGCCTGGAGGAAATAAGAATCCTCCCCATGAGTATTGCAAACCTGATATGGGCCCATCCATAAGGGCTGAAATTTGCCATGTTTACCCTTTTCCTGATCTTTAGCATTCCAAATAAGCACCAGATCATTCACTTGAAACTTCCTTTTTGTAGCTCTCCTGTCAAACTGATATTTCACATCCTGTTGTCTTTTGAGATTGATCTGGTGGGCTCTCCTCCTGTCTTCATCCAATGCAACCAGTTGATTCACCCTTTCTGTCATGGGATCTTCAAGGTCCTCATCATTTTCCTGAATGAACCTGTAAACTGGTAGGAGATTGTTTATGGGCAGTCTAGCTGATGCACCATATACTAGCTCAAAAGGTGACTTCCCAATAGCCCTTTTCACAGTCACTCTGTCAGCCCATACTGCTAAATTCAACTTTGAGTCCCAAGCTCTCTTGTTCTTGTCCAGTATCCTCTTGACAATTTTCATGATGCTCCTATTGCTTGATTCTGCTTGACCATTTCCTTGTGGGTGATATGGTGATGTATATGACAGGCTTATCCCATACCTGTTGCAAAAATCAACAAACTCACCTGATCTGAAGCACATAGCATTATCAGTGATTATTTTAGATGGTACTCCAAACCTGATGATGATGTTCTCTAGTATGAAGTCTGTCACCACCTTACTTGTAGCTCTTTTAGTTGGAATGGCCTCAATCCATTTGGTAAAGTAGTCAGTTGCCACCAAAATCCAACTGTGTCCCCCACTTGATTTGTCTGCAATTTCCCCTATAAAATCAATTCCCCATTGCTGGAATGGAGCATCCACAGGTGCAGTTCTGAGGGGTAAAGCACCATTATATTTCAGCTTTCCTGAGAATCTCTGGCAAGGGTCACACTTCCTTACTAACCTCTGTGCATCTGAAAAGAGAGTGGGCCACCAATATCCTGCCCTGAGAATTTTATGAGCTGTTGTTTGGGCAGTATAATGGCCACCACATAATCCTTTATGCATGTCAGTCAAAATATTGTTAGCCATGTTCTTATCCACACATCTCAGCAGCACACCATCAGGATTTTTCCAGTACAGCTCACCTTGAACAATGACATATCTGATTGCATGTAGCTTCAGAGTCCTCTTTTGATTGTCACTGAAATGGGAAGGACAATTCAGATTTTGCAAATAATAGACAATATCCTTGTACCATTCAGATCCTGATACACTTACATTCTCATCTTGGACTGCATTAACTTGGCATGCTTCCAAGTTTGACTGTGCCATCATCTTGGCTAGTCCTTGTCCTCTTATCAATTTAGTAACCTGTATGTCTATGTTGAATTCCTGCAGTTTGTTTATCCATCTGCACCTTCTTCCAGTCACCTCCTGCTGAGTGAATATGTCTTTGACTGCAGCATGAGGTACATATGCAATTATATGTGACCCTACCAAGTATGGTCTGAAACTTTTGATGGCTCTAACTAGTGCATATGCCTGCTTCTCCATAATGTCATATTTCAATTCAGAGGCCTGCAGGGACATACTGAAGAAGGCGATGGGCTGTTCAAAACCATCTTCATTTTTCTGTAACAAACATGCAGCTACAGTATGAAAGGAAGCAAATGAGAACACCTGGAATGGCCTAGAAAAATCAGGAGATTTGAGAACAGGGGCCATCTTTATTGCCTCTTTGATATTCTGAAATGATTCTGTTGCTTCCCTTTCCCAGTTGACGGTTGCATCCTTCTTCATCATCTTGGAAATGTTCCTTGTGATCTCTGCAAAGTTGGGAACAAATCTTCTGACAAAGTTTACCTGTCCAAAGAAGGACTGAACTCCTTTCACAGTTTTTGGCATTTGGATCCTGTCAATGGCTACCACTCTGTCTGGATCTATCCTGACTCCATCTTTGGAAACAATGTGTCCCAGAAGTTTTCCTTCAACTACTCCAAAGGCACACTTCTTTGGGTTTAAAGAAATACCATATTCTAGTGCTCTTATGAAGATCTGCTCCAGATGCATACAATGCTGCTCCTCTTTCTTTGAGTAGGCAGTCAGGTCATCCTGATATACTGCCAGGATTGAATCAATCAGCCCTGCAAAAGCAACATCCATTGCTCTTTGAAATGTAGCACCTGCATTTGTTAGTCCAAATGGCATTCTAACATACACATATGTTCCCCATGGAGTGGTAAAGGCAGTCTTATACTGTTCTGATTCTTTTACCTTCACCTGGTTATATCCTGAAAATCCATCCATCATGGATAGGAGTTCACAACCAGTCACTTTCTGCAACATAGCCTCCATATTAGGCAATGGATAGTTATCCTTCAAAGAGGATACATTCAAGTTCCTGAAATCAACACACAACCTAATATCACCATTCTTTTTCCTGACTGGGACAAGGTTAGACACCCAAGTTGAATGTCTGATGGGCACAATTATTCCAGCATCCCTGAGCCTTTTGAGTTCTTCCTGCATCTTGGGAGCTAAGGTAGGATTTATAGGCCTTTGCCTCTGTCTAAATGGCTTAGCTTCAGGCTTCAGTGGGATCTCATGCTGGAATAAGTCTTCTCTATAAGCTTTTAGGTCCTCATATGACCAAGCAAAAACATGTTTATACCTTTTTAGCAATGCAATCAGCATACTTCTTATGTGTGGTTTGAGCTGTTTGCCAATATATACCTTCTGAGGGGTCTGAGATGTCCCCAAATTTATTTCTTCTAAATCCTCCTTATTTGTGGGGGATGTCTTTGTGACCATTTTGTCTCTACTGTCAAAGGCTCTTTCCAAAGCCACTAACCCTCTAGGGATCTTGTTAGTCTTCAACTGGATGATCTCCTTCCCTACAAGGGTCTCTTTTCCATCTACAGTTTCTACAAAAGCTTGGAAATCAATCTGTTGGTTCTCATACTCATCTATGCAGTGCAAAAATTTCAGCAAATCCCTATCATCATTAAAAACTTGCCAACTGCATATGTTTTCTGGTATGGCAGGCCTAATTTTAACTTCTACATCTGTGACACCTGACAGAGTGATGTCATCTGGCCTTATTGCAACATTGGCTAAGAAATCAGCCATAACATTTTTTGACCTTTCTACCCAGCCAATTGAAAATGCATCAAAAAGTTCAATAGTATCCCAAACAGCATGCTTGTATTGCTTCAGTCTTTTATTCTTTGCAGCATACTTATTTCTGATTTGGGATACAATCAGCTCAGAGTCTCCAAATACTCTTAACATTTTAATTCCATGTTTGAGAGCAATATTCAGGCCTAAAAGTAAAGCCTCATATTCTGCAACATTATTTGTGCAATCAAACCTTAGCAAGAAAGAGGATTTGAGGAGCTTACCAGTTGGAGACAGGAAGACAACTCCAGCTCCAGAACCTTCTTTTGCACAAGCTCCATCAAAAAACATGGTCCATAACCCTTGCTGATCTAGCTCTCCAACACAGGCATTTTTCTTTTTGTCTTCTGTATCATCTGAGACAACCTTGAAGTTATCACAGTCAGTGTCCACAAAGCATATCTGTTCATTTGCTTCTTGGTCTTCCACTGTCTCTGATGATCTCTGCTCTCTAATTAGCTTGACATCCCTGCCATTCATTGGAATCATGGCATATGATAGGTCCAGCTGCATACTTCCACCAATTAGTGCTGCCCATCTCCTTGACAGCAGCATACCATACTGTGGCTTGATGTCAACCACTGTTATATTCATTTTGTATCTTTTTTCAGGAAATGCTGCCAGCTTGAAATCCACATCCTTTATGATTCCAATAACTGGTACCTCTCTAGCATCCATTGCATAGCATTTTCCACATGCCTTGTCAATTTTTAATCCAGTTTGTTGCATGATAGCCAAAGGCATGACATTTGTGGATGCTCCAGAGTCAAGCATACAATTTCTAATTATTTTACCATTTATAACCAGGGAAACATAAAATGGTTCCACCTGTGAAGGACACTTTGTCATGGTCATTCCTAAATATACTTCGGGAGTCTCATCTTCTTCATTACACATGACCTGTTTCTCACCCTGGGTCTGATCATTTTGCTTAACTTGAAAAGGTACCCCTGAGATTAGGGATATTGTTCTATTCTTGATCTCTTCCACTTTCATGAGTTCCATGAGTGGAACAGAGACCTTTACCTGAGTGAGGATCTGGGCTATATCAAATGGAGCACAGTTTTGTACAGCAGTTGTAGCTTGCTCCACAATCTTGCTTTTATCCTGAGCTGACTTAGCTTTCATTCTCATAGTTCCCTGATCATCATTCCTGTCTTGGGAACCTCTACTTTGATCTTTAGCCTGAGGGGTTTTGTTTTCTGGTCCTTGAAATTCAGGACCTGCTCTGTATCTAAAGTTCTGTTTATTACTTACCCACTGCCTTTTTTGTGGTTCAGTTCCTTTATGACCATGCATCTGCTGACCTGCAGAAATATCTTCTGGCTGATGTGGGCTGCCAACCTGATTTTTACCTCTGAGATTGTAGTTGCTCTTGACCTGAGCAACTGCTGCAGCTGTGAAGGCTCTAATCTCCTCATCAGAAGGTCGTTGTAGGTTACTCAGAAAATTGTGTGAGTTCTGAGCATACACATAATTATCTTCATGATCTTCATCATATGGGGACTGTTGGCAGGCCTGAACTTGATGATCTGTATTGTCATCAGCATCATACAGAGTATATCCATTACCCATGGACATCATGTTAACATCATCATCCTGCACATGATGTGGCTCATTGCACTCATTACAAGATGTAGCATTATCATACAAAGATTGGGCAATCATGCACTGTGACTGTGAATGTGGCATCTGACAGATTATACACCACGGAGCATCATCAGCAATATTTATAGTTTTCTTCAGGGGATCAGGAGTTTCCTTGGCATGTTGAGCCCTCTGATTTGTGTTGTTACGTGAAAATACAGGCTTACCATCATGCCAATTGGTGTTATAAGGCATATCATGTAATGATGGCCTCTTTTCCTGCCTTTGATAGACTTGCCTATCAGGACCCATCCCTTTTTCACTTCTAGCTAATCTATAGCTCAGGTCCTTAACAACATTTGCCAGTTTGTCTATCTTATCTTCAGGAGCAGATGTACTACCTTGAGTGTTCTGAGGCTTATTTGGATTCTGCAGAATCTTTACATCATCCCTTCTATTTGTCTTGCCTGATGCTTTCCTATTGTTTTCAATATTTACTGCAATCCTGAAAGCATCCCTGAGAGTGGCAGGACCTTTATCTCTCAGTCCATATGCAGTCTTTGCATCAAAGGCATTGATGTACAAAATTATGCACATTGGTTCATTTGGCCTCATATGATGTGGCAATTTGTTCAACACTTTAGTAAATCTTGCATTAAAGTCTGCAACCTGTTCATTTGACCCTTTGGTGATGCTGGTGAACTCATTTACAAAGAAGCTAGGGTCAGTTTTATCACCATATTGCTCCTTGAATATCCTCTTAAAATCATCCCATGATGATATGCTCCGGTCAGGCAGATTCCTGTACCATTCTCTTGCCTCATCTATTAAGGATTGCATGAATGACTTCATGAAAACATCCTCATGCTCAACCTCAAAATTATCCATGACATTTTGGAAGGCCTTTAGATGATCTTCTCCTGACACTGTATTGTTTCCTGAAAACTTAGGCACTTGCAGCCTCAGATGCTTATCAATGGGGTTAGGATACCCAGGAATACCATCAAACACCAGCTGCCTGAATCTGTCCAACTGCATGGGCTGTCTGTTTGGCTGATTAACATTAACATTTCTATTTGCATTTTGGTTTCCTGCATTGTTCAGTGGTATCCTAGCATCATTCACATATTGTCTGTCATCATGATGCTGATGATGCACTTCATATCTTTGCTGATGTCTTTGCATATTTGCATTTTCTAAGGTAGGAACTGAATTATTTTGGGCAGTTCTCAAGGCTTGCACTTTCTGCTGTATATCATCTCTGATTTTCATGGCTTGTAAGTATTCTAGTTCTGCTCTTAGGCTTTTGATTTCTTCTGCCAATTGTTCATCCTTAGGTCTGGAGGTAGATGGTCTCATACCATTTGGGTCATCATCTTCATCATCCCTTAGGGACTCTGCCTCTTCAAACCTCTCACTTGGGTCTAGAAAAGGGCGTTCTTGGAACACCTCTGACCTCATTCTCATACTACCACCCTGTTGCCTCTCATATGCACCTTGGATATCAGCTTCTGCACTTGAAAAATAAGGGGCATGCTGTCCTGATGGCCTAGGGTTATCTTGCACATCATCACTTTTTCTGGGGGAGCTCTCATGACTAGCTGAGACAGTTCCCTTTCTTCTATACATCATTCTTTTTGTCAATGGTAACTCTTCAAATAGAGGATTTTGTTGGGATCTTCTCCCCTGCATATAATTTTACTTTGACCGGTTGGGAGATTACTTCGGAGTCGCCACCTATTGCTAGGAACTATTTTCTTCTGAAAACTAGGGTTCTTCCACAAGGTTCCCCAGTGGAGTAGATTACTATTGCTGACTCAGATGGGTCACATATATATCACTGGAGATGATTAGATAGCACTTTTACTTCTCATCCCCAGCAGAGTCGCCAATTTCTGTTGACTTTTTCCCAGACTGGATGCTTATTCCCAGATATCCCTACAAGGTAGCCATCAGTGATCAACAGGAGCTCTGGGCCAGGGGGTCAACAGTATAGGAGATAGACTCTATATTTTATCTCCTCTTCTTCTTCAGGCTCTGCAAGACCTAGGGGGGTATTCCCTACTCAACATCCATGAGGATATGCATGCATGGCTGGGATGTTGACAGAAAGCAGATAGTCCTCCTGTAAGTAGACCAAAACTGAAAGATAAGGGCAAAGGGGCTAGCTTTGGGCCTATTTGCAGTTGTAGACAGAGGACTGAGGTTCCTAAAACTAACTCTAATGTCCTAATGTTGGTTTTAGATTTTGCTTTGGAGTTTAAGTGTGGATGCAGAGCTGGATATGGTTATAACACAAAACAAAGCATGATTGGTGCCTATCCAGGGCCTGGAGTCAATAGACATACACCTGTGAATGATCAGCATAAACAACTAAAACTGGATTTCAAGGGGATATATGTGATACCTGCCTTTCAGGCATCTCCCAATACAGAGTGTTAGGTTATCTCTACTTATGGTATCCCTACTACAGTATATCCCTCCCAATGTTCAACCTGAAAACAGTTTAATCTACCCCTTGAGTAGAAGTTAAAAGGTCAGACAGTCAACATAGGAATTCTATGCTCTAGAATCTAAACATTACCAAACATCCAGATTCAGAAGAAGAATACATGCAATACTGGAGACAGAATCAACACAACACATGCCAAACAACATTTCTCATATAAGTTTAATCATGAAATCAGTGGGTTCATGCCAAAAACAAACAACAGGAGATACATAAACTCACAGGTAAGCTGTACAGAGCAACCAGATCAGCTTGTTATGCATTACAGAGCCAAAATCATCAACTTTCAACAACCTCAAATGAACAACACAACCTGCTTATAACAACCAGGTAGGTGCTCAGCAATTAATTACATTGTTGACCAAAATTTCGCCAGATACACAGTATCATGAAAATGGCGCTCAAACACAACCGGATTGGCGCCCAAACTTGAATGCAGCAGGTAGGGGAGGAGACAGGAAGATTTCTCGAGCCCTGCGCTCCTGCCCGCTGATTGACACCTCCAGTCGGGTACAAGATCGACCCACGCCATCGCCCATACCTCTGCAACAATCGCCATTAATGGCGCACCAACCCGCGGCCTTGGGAAAATCATCAAACAGACTATCGCAAGCTTTTCCCGCCGAGACTCATCATCATGATATTTCGAATATGCAGGATCTCAATATCCCACATGCACCCCGCGATGACCTCATTAATACTTTATATACTAGGTCATGAGCATATATCACGTCGGTACTTTTGCTCCCGACGACACTAGTATAGACTTCATCATCATCATCCTCCAGCAGCATGATATCCTGTTGTTCGAAATATCACCCTGACGTCATCATGATATTTGAAATATAACCTTCATGATAATCGGCACAACCTGATCCTTCGGAGGAACATCCTCCTGCTGAGCTTATAACAAAAGTCTGGCCGATGAACATCCTGATGACGTCATCATCATATTCACATCATCATGATATTTGGAAGACAACCGGATATTTGGAAATATCCTCCTGATGTTCAAATATCAGGTTGCACTGTAGCTCCTCTATAAGATCGGGGCGATAACTGAATATGATGATGCTGCTTGAAAAGATCACCCTCAATAGATAACACGCGAAACTAGCAGGCGGATATCTCCTTGATATCAACATCATCATGATGTTCAAACAAACATATATCCGGGTGATATGAAAATATCACCCCCTCCTTCGCGAATATCATGATGCAGATAGGCAGAAAGAAAAATATCACCCTGATATACAGATGACGTCAGCATCATCAGGATGAGAAACAAAGAACAAGAAGTGATACAACATCATCAGGATGATATTGACTAAGATCATCCTGACATTCCAAAATATGATGACCCTAGTGAATATCGGGTCGCAATTACAACTCTTCAACAACATCATCAGGATGATGTTAACCAAGATCACCCGATGATAAAAATATCACCCCGGCGAAATATCATGAAGGCAGAAAATATGATGACCTCCGCAAGCAGCAGGATGATAACTGGAAATATGATGATGATGAACACGACCCTTAGGAAAAAACAAGTTAGGTCGAGCAATTCAAAGAATAAGCAACATCATCATCATGCTCGCGCAAGGTGATAAATGGAAGATCACCGGAGACTTTGAAACATCACCCTCGCAAGCAGATGCGGGTGCACTGTAGCTCGGCAGCATCATCATGATAAAAACCAAACATCACCCGATGACTGAATATGATGATGACGATGAAAAACCCAGTCGACGAAGAACATGATGATGCAGACCACCGAAGACAAGATGATGATGATGACCTCCTCCTCAGGAAAACATGATGCTGTAGTTGAAAAATGCTGAGGAGGTCCAACACTTAGAAAAAATGGGCAAGAAGATAAAGGCTTCAAATGAAGAAACCTCCTGATCATGATAAATCAACCCTTGGTCAAAATGAGTGTCAACACACAGCATCTGAGCCATCTTCAGCATGTAATGGAGGTCTAAAAGGGAACAGGTCTGCAACATTGAAAATGGGAGAGATACCAAGGCCAGATGGTAATTCTATCTCATATGCATTTGGACCAAATTTATGCACTACCTTACAAGGTCCTATCTTCTTCATCAACAATTTGGTTGGTTGCCCCTTAGGTAATCTTTCCTTTCTGAGGTAGGCCATCACCAAATCTCCTACCTTGAACTGTACCTCCCTTCACTTCAGATCTGCCCTATCCTTGTACTTGGAGACAGTTTTCTCCAACTGAAGCTTGACCTGATCATGTACTGTTTTCATGGTAGCAGCAAAGTCTTCTCCTAGAGCACTCCTTTTATCCCATCCTTGGAGGTCTTTGAGTTCAAGTGGTCCTCTTGGGTGGAAACCATAAACTATTTCAAAAGGGCTTTTCCCAGTACTTCTGTTTCTTGAATCATTATAAGCATATTCAGCTTGACTGATCACTAAATCCCATGCCAATCCATGCTATTTGGTAAGGCATCTCAAAAGGTTTCCCAAGGACCTATTAACAACCTCAGTCTGACCATCAGTCTGGGGATGGTAGGCTGATGAAAAAGACAACTGAGTGCCTAATTTTCTCCATAGGGTCCTCCAAAAATGACCAACAAATTTGGAGTCTCTATCAGTAACAATTGATAGGGGTAAACCATGAATTCTGACCACCTCTCTGAAAAAGAGACCAGCAATATGAGATGCATCATTTGTGCATTTGCATGGCACAAAATGAGCCATCTTACTGAATCTATCCACAATGACAAAAACACTATCTACACCCCTTGCTGTCCTAGGAAGACCAAGCACAAAGTCCATACTAATGCTTTCCCAAGGTCTGGTGGGAATGGGCAGTGGTTGGTACAAACCAGCATTAGAAGACATACCTTTGGCCTTTTGACATATGGTACAGCTTGCAACATATCTCCTTACATCTGTCTGTACCTTGGGCCAATAATAGAACCTGGTGACTTGTTCCAAAGTCTTGTCCAACCCAAAATGTCCTCCTAAGGCTCCATTGTGCTTCTCCTTGATGATATTGTCCCTCATTGAACATTTAGGAACACACAACAAACTACCTTTAAATAGGAGTCCTTCTTGCAGCACAAAATCAGAATACTCACCATGAAAAGTGTTAGCCAAACTTGCACACACTTCATAGGCAGCCTTGAAATCTACATCATCCTTGTACAACTCCTTTAGACATTCTAGACCCATATGTTCCATTTGTACTTCCTGTATGACCAGTATCCTTCTACTCAAAGCATCTGCCACTTTGTTGGCAACACCTTTCTTATGCTTAATAGTGAAGGTATAGGCCTGCAATTGTTCCATCCACTTGACGTGCCTATGATTCAACTTTTCTTGACTATTTAGGAAGCTAAGAGCATGGTTGTCAGTAAAAACAATGAAATCTTTTGGCAGTAAATAATGTCTCCATTTTTTCAGAGCTTGCACCATTGCATACAACTCTAGGTCATAGGTAGAATACCTCTGTTTGGCATCATTCAACTTCTCTGAAAAGAATGCTACTGGATGTCCTTCCTGACTAAGAACAGCACTTATAGCCTGTTGGCTTGCATCACATTCCACAACAAATACTTTGTCAAAATCAGGGAGTACCAACGTAGGTAACTCGGCCACTTTCTGTTTCAACAGTTCAAAACTATCATCTGCTTGTTTTGTCCATTGAAATGTACACTTCACTCCACCCTTGATGGTATTGAGAATAGGAGCACTTATGTGACTGAACCCTTTAATGAACTTCTTGTAAAAAGTTGCCAAACCATGAAAACTTCTTACATCTCCTACTGTCTTAGGAGTAGGCCAATTGAGAATAGCCTCAACTTTTGTAGGATCCATTTTCAAACAGCCATTGGAAATCACAAATCCAAGATACACTAGTTCAGTTTTCATAAAATCACATTTATGCAAGTTGATCATCAACTTACTCTCATGCAATTTCTTTAACACCTGTCCAAGATGCTTCACATGCTCTTCTTTGGTCCTGCTGAAAATCAATATGTCATCAAGATAAACAATAACAAATTTTCCAATAAATTCTACAAGTACCTCATTCATCAACCGCATGAAGGTGCTTGGAGCATTACTGAGACCAAATGGCATGACAAGCCACTCATAGAGAGCTTCATTTGTTTTGAAAGCAGTCTTCCATTCATCTCCCTGCCTTATTCTGATCTGGTGATAACCAGATTTCAAATCAATCTTGGAATAGTAACATGAACCACCAAGATAGTCCAACAGATCCTCAATTCTTGGCATAGGAAACCTATACCTTATGGTGATCTTATTGATAGCCCTTGAATCTGTGCATAGTCTCCATTTGCCATCTTTCTTAGGAGCAAGTACACTAGGGACTACACATGGACTAAGACTTTTCCTAATCAAACCTTTCTCCAAAAGTTCTTGAATCTGTCTACCTACTTCTTCATTCTGCTGTGGTGTCAACTTGTAGGCAGCTTTGTTGGGTAATGTGGCTCCAGGAATCAAGTCAATCTGATGACTTATGTCCCTCATAGGTGGTAAGGAGTTAGGAGTATCCTCTACCACAAGATCTTGGTACTTATCCAGTAATTGTTGCACTTCCAATGGAATCTCCTTCTACTGTTTGCTTTGCTGATTGGATACAGGCTTCATCATCAATGCATACCCTTGGGTATCCTCCTCCTTCATGAGTTGTAGGAACTCTTTGCCACTCACTAACATGACACTGTTGTCATTGCTCTTCTCTCCAACCTGCTCTGGTAAGGGATCCATCTGAAACTTCTTACCATTCTTGGTGATCATATATGTATTCTTTTCACCATCATGCTATGCCTTCACATCATACTGCCAAGGTTGTCCAAAAAGAAGGTGACAAGCATCCATAGGAATAATTTCACATAGCACCTTATCCCTATAATCACCTAGTTCAAACTCTACCCAAGTTTGTTCTTCCACCAAATAGTTCTGATTCTTATTCAACCAAGATATTTTGTGAGGATTAAGATGGGGTAATCTTTTCAGTCTACACTTTTCTACCATTTCAGTAGACACTACATTTTCAGTAGAACCTGAATCAACAATGATTTTACAGAGCTTACCATATGCTATTCCTTGGGTTCTAAAGAGATTCTTCCTTTGTGGGGGCTCCTGCTTCAATGGCATCTTCACGAGGGTCCTCTTAATCATCATATTCTCTCCTTCAAGCACTGGTGCAGCACTACCAATTGGTGAGTTTACACTTTGACAATCATCCTCCTACAATAGTTGGTTCCTTCTCCCACCATCATGAGAGCTAGATGCCTTCTCAGGGCACTTACTTGCAGTGTGGCCTACTTGATTGCAATTGTAACATCTTCCAGTGAAGACTCCACGTCCTCTGCCTGCACCACCACCTCTTCCTTTGCCATTAGGTCTTCTCCAACCTCCAAAACCACCACCTTTTTGTTCTGTGTCAGAACGTGATTCTTTTTTACTTGAACTTTCCCCTTTGTTTGGTTGTCCTCTGCCAAAATTACCTCTTCCTCTATTGTTCCTGCCACCTCTTCCTCTATTATTTTGATCACCTCTCCTTTTCAGTTTATCCTCTGCCCTAGAGGCTAACTGAAAACATTCATCCACTGTCTTGGGAACCACCATACTAAACTCATCCTGTATATTGTACCTCAGTCCATCTAGGTATCTGGCCACCATCTCTTTTTCTTCTTCTCTGTGATTGGCTCTCATGCTCAATCTGTGGAATTCTTCAATGTATGTAGCCACGTCCATATCTTTCTACCTAAGATGATTAAACTTTCTAATAGTCTGCAGATCATAATCACATGGTAGAAATTTGGCTCTCAGCATGGCCACCATTCTGCTCCACTTGGTGATTGGACTCTTTCCAACCTTCTCCCTTTCACATTGAGTGTAGTTCCACCAAACCAATGCAGAACCTCTCAGTCTGGTCTTTGCAAACTTTACTTTCTTACTGTCACTATACTCTTTGAAGTCAAAGTAATTACTTAGGGCTTCAATCCAGTCCACAAGAGTATCTCCATCCAGTTTCCCATTGAACGTGGGAACATCCATTTTCGGATCACCACTATCTCCATGACCCTTGAGTGCGTTCAGAAATGCCTTTTGATCAGCAGTCATACCTTCTCCTTGAGGATTCTCCCCAGTTTCTCCTTGTTCATCCTCCTCTAACTCAGAAGTGCTTCCATCCTTCTCTTTGGATCTTTCTTCCTTCAGTCTCTCTTTGAGCATTTCTTCCACCATCTTCTGGATGGCTGCTTTACTCATCGTCTTGGGAGGCATTGTGCTAGACTCTGTTTCTATCTCCAATTCTTTGTCTGACATACACGGCTGTGATTCAGAATATTGGCTCTGATACCAATTTGATGCAGAGTGCCAGCAGAAGCAAATGAAATTTGACTATATCTTCCCTATCGGCAAGAGGTCTCCCAATGTTTCACCGAAGCCAAGAATGACTTCTCTATCGGGAAGACATGAACCATCGGCCGTTCCTTATTCTTTTATCCCAATGGCCAAGTTCTCACCGATAACTCCGTGACGGTTAGTTGCTTATCGGCAACACCTCATACTATCGGACCACGAGAAATTTCTTAGGCCGATATACTCCATCACTCTGATGACCAATCTTCGTCGGCCAGACTTCCTCCTTCAGCGAAGCTCCTTTCACCTACGCCGACACCTTGTCTCTCGCCGATATCGTCAGGCACATCGACTAGATCCTCCGTTTCAGTGAGACTCCAGTTCGCAGCCCTGATGGTTCATCTCATTCCGTGAGTCTCTATCGGCGAGACTTCTTGAACTCCTCCCGATGAGTTTCTATCGGCGGGACTCTAACGGTCGCCGTGACTTCTTCGGCTTCCCCCGACGAGGTTCCTCACGCCGATACTCTTTATCGGTGATACTCCGAGAATGTCTCACCGATCGGTGAAACTGTATACCATCGGCTAAGTGTATTTTCCTTAGCCCGATATCGTTTCTCTCACCGATGCGAATAACAATGGTATGTGTCTCCGACACTATACCGATCTTCGACAAGACGGAGAGCCTTTCATGCTGATGAATCTCCAACTATTCTGAGGTGTCGAACTAGAATTCCTTTTGACCGAACAATGGAATTTGGCCGTTTCATATATCAACCCTCGATCACTTGTAGCAATACGATCCCACATCAAAACTATCCAATTTCACTCCGATTTCCCGACTAGCCACATGACGATGTCTAGTCGAACTTGACTGAGTTCGCTGGCTTCCTGGGTAAGAATTCAACAACAACAAACGTGAAAATTCTTTCCCCCATCACACTGATACTATACAGGGCTTCAGTGGACAGAGGAAAGGGCCTCCATGTATGAATCAAAACCCTACTCCTAGGTTACGAACCAACCACTATGGAACCATGGGTTTTACACCGTCTGCACACTACAGAGTCACTATGGATTGATAGATAGCATCCGGTTAGGGTTCCATTTACAAAATCAGGATAAAGATATCAAATCACTAAGAACAACCAAGAAAATCAACACAGATCATACCCAAAACTCTCTTTATTCAGTTATCAAAAAGAATTTGTTGTAATACACACTTCTCTCTCTACTCCGTGTGACATACAACCTGCCTCTAAAGAAGATGTAGAGACAGCAGTTATCCCCTCCAATCGTGCAAACTGATTTTCAAATCAGTTAGCCGTTGGTTTACCCTTCATACAAGCAAAACTACATGTGTGCCTTGCACAATTACATTCATGGGACCAAATTGACCCTTATTACAAAATGAAATGGCTTAAGAGCCTTATGAGAAAACAAAAGAAAAGATAACCCTGCACTACAGAGAATGTGCTCCTACACCATTTGTATAAAAGGATGTGCACTAGCTCAAGAGATACATCATCTCACCTTCCACAAAAGGGCTCAAAATGCAACCCCATCCGTGTCATGGAGATGCCTTACAGTGAAAAGGAAGCATGTGCTCAAAGTATACAACCCCACCGAGATCACGGAGACACCTTACAATGAAAAGGAGGTATACGCAATATATCAATGTTTGCAAACACACTTTGTTAGTCCTAAAATAATTAAGCAAATACCATTATATATGCCCCCACCTTAAGGTGGCTCATGTTGCTTACCGATATCAAGCAAATTAAGGTAGAGTGAAAACATGTAAAAGAACAAGAGCTCTCGCAAAGCCCATGCCCCCAAAGGTGACATGTGCCACAATCACCAAATGTTCCCACAAACACATTGATAAGATATGTAAGATAATCAAGAGATAATGTTAGAACATTAACCAAATCAAATCATGAAAGCTGTGCATGTATTATATCATATCCAAGAAACCAAGGCTACACTTACAAGTTCAGATCTGAGTATAGTCATTGGGCTTATACTACAGGTATCTTAGGACTGAGTGTAAAAACAAGGTGAGATACAAGACAATCCAAAGTGCACGGAGCAGTTGTATTGCAAAGGTTTGTTTGAAGAGATATGACAACATGATACATCACATGGAGTGAGTCTACTAGTCAAGCGTCAGATATATACATAGATCAACCCCATCTTCATATATGGACTAGGTCCATTTTTGCTTACTCACTGAAGGGACACACAGTCTGTATCAGTATTTATTTGTTTTCATCATCTACCGACTAGGTAGAATCACTGAAGAAGGTAAACAATAAAAATGAGAGAGGAGAAACAAGTGCCTTAGGAACACCATGTAGGAGGATGCCCCCAAAACACCCATCACAACGCTATGCCCCCAAGGCACAACACACAATAGAAAATTAGAGGAGAGGAAAGATAGAGGAATGATGAAACAAATAGAAGAATGGTTACAACAAAGGTTGTCTCCTTGTATCCTTGACCTTACAAGAGTATCAAGGATCATCCAAGGAGGCCTAAACAATATATAACACAACACAATGCTAACAACATATATATCTAGGAGGAGGCTACCCTTGAGAGAAACTAGAATAGGTGCTACATCAAGTGTGGCTAAAGGAGGGAGAAATACTTACCTAATTCAATGGGATATTTCCTGGTGGATAGTCCTTGTCTATTAACTTAGGATATCTTACATGTAGTTTTGGTCATGTTGATACTATATTCACATTAAGATTAGGACAATGGTAGGCTTTGGTGGGCTTCAAAGAGCGGTACCCAATACTGGGCATGTAGTTAATTCCACCAACTTGTAAAGGTACTCTAATTCCTTGATGATTTACACCACAACCATTACCTACGTAGTCACAATTTTTGTACAAGATTTGAAATTTGTGACCATAGAGAGAGTCCATCTCTTTAGAAGATGGTGAGGCCTCATATGTCTCATAATCTATAGTATAAGTAAGAGTATTGTCTTTGTTTTCAACCAAGGAGACTTTGGGATTCTCAGGTGTTTTTGAAGATTGCTTGGATGAAATCGATGCAACTTTTGATGTGTTAGAGTTATTAAGTTTATATTCCCCCACACAGGAATGAGTAAAATCTAATGACCCCCAATCATCATCAAAAAGTGCATTCGATGGTTTAGAGTCTTGCACAACATTATTTGTGGCAAGATGTGTTTATGAATCAACTCGTAAGTTATTTAGACTTATATGATTGTTATCTTATTTTTGCATTTCAATATTAAACAACTATTCGGATTAGGATCAGCTTCCATGGTGTGGAGCTTGTTTTAATAAATAAACTTTATTGATCGATGAAGGGTAGATGGAACTGCCCCCATGGCATGAATCCATGGTCTACCAAGAATCATATTGTATTAATGTGAACCAAGCATGACATGAAAAAGGGTAGATAATGTCACGGATCCAATCTTTACAGGTAAAGTTATGGTACCCAGGAATTATCTACCAACATTATCAAAGCCACGAATGCTAATCCTACCTGGTTTGATTAAGTATGTGTCAATCTTGATTCTACGCAGTAAGTCCATGCCACAAACATTAAGAGCCGATCCATTGTCAATCATAACTCGCTTTATCAACTATTTATCTATTGTGACAAATATTATAAGTGGATCATATTCATTTTGAACTTTAATTGATGGTAATTCATGTGGTTGAAACAAAATATCAATTTTTGTTGCATGCATACAATCTAACAAAGCTACTACATTAAATTTGGCTTAATAGCAGGTGGTACAATCACCTTTTGTAAAGCTTCTTGGAGCATTCAGTGGTATGTAGGTGATGTTTGTATTAAATTCCAAAGAGAGATCTTGCCTAGAGTAGCACGAAGCTATTCAACAAGATCATATTCTTGATCACCTTTACAAGTAAGATGAGGTGGTGGAGGGAGCATAGGTTGAGAAGATGGAAGAGATATAGGCACATGTGGTGCTTGCTTGATTTGCTTGTTATTATGGGTATTGTATGTGTGATCAATCAAATTGTAATGTGGCTATTGCGACACATTTTGAACACCTTGATTCCTTTGGGCGATTTGTCTTGCATAGTTTAGAATGTAATTTGGGGGTTGAGGTGGTTTTTGATCACCTTGAACTATAATTACCAGTTTTAAGCAAGAAGGTGCATTAGGTGCCCCTCGCATAACCATCTTAGGAATATTACTAGATTTTTCTAATAAGCCCTTAGTGGGTGGAAGAAACCTATTGAAGGTAATTGAATTAACATTGATTTTAATTGCTTCATCCACCAATGCTTCATCTTTTAAAGGGAGAGCATTAGAATAAAGAGAGAAGGAATTGTTGATGGTCTAATCTTTAGTGATGTCCAATGGAATAGAACTTATAACCACAGGAGAGTTACCCAAGGTCTTCGCATCCTTAGAGATATCCAAGGTTCTTGAACATTCATCCAAAGGAGGAAGATCAAAGTTCTTCACTTACTTAGGGATGTCAAAGGTGTTTGAACATTCAACTAGGGGAAGAATATGATAACTCGTGGAATCATCGTCATCATATATTTTAGATATTAGTTCCAAAGAATTAAGAGAAGTAGAACTTTCACACTCATCTTTCTCAACTGTATTCATAGAAATTTATTCGATTAGATCTTCTAATGCCGAAGGGTATGTATTCATGAGAGCTATGAAGTTGTCGAAATCATATACATAATCAAGGATTTCAAATCAAGAGCATTTAAATATATCCTTATAATACATAGCTTGTATATAAGTGAGAACATGAGGATTCATATTAAGGAATTTATAGAAATTTTGAGAAAACTGGGTTTCTGAAGCTTGTTACCAAGAACAAAACACACTAGTGTCCTTAAAAATGGAGTGTTTAAGATGTAAAAGTGGTGCACAAAAGGTAGTATAGATCACTTTTAAGATTTCTTGCAAAGAAATGTTAGAGAGAGGTTTAATTGCCTATGTTGAAATACAGATTATGTAACTACAAACATGCGAAAATTTCAAAGTAAATTATGAAATGATGCAAAAATTTCAAATGAGAAATGGATGTGTGCTTAAAAATGAATGCAAGATCTGAAATGAAAGATATTTATAATGAAATAATAAATGTCTATGCTTGTTTATGAACCTAAAATGCTAAAAAAAATCACTTTTTTCAATGTAAATGTGCTAAAGATGCAAATGTAAATGAAAAAACTTACAATGCAGTAAAACTATAGTCCAAAATCAGATTTGAAAGAGTTTTTAAATGAGCAGTAAAATCTGAAATAAGATTGTAACAACAAGCCCTAGCTTTTGGAATTACTAGGTTATATGAAAAAAAGGAAAATTTCAATTAAAACCCTAGCAAATAAGATGTGCAAATGCAAGGTAAAAGATCATGAAATGACTAAATGCTGTAATTTATCTTAGGTCTGATGTAAATATCAGAAAATTAAATGTTTTCAATGATATGCAAGGAAAATAGTGCAAAGTATGCCTTAAATGCAAACCTAGAATGCTTGTTTTTTAGATTTTTTTTTTCAAATTTATGCAAGATTTTTCAATCCAAGATGATAGATATGATATGAATGAGTGCAAAAACTGATTACAACACCCAGAAAGATGAAAGTTCAGTATAAACATGGGTTCACCAAAATGTTATATGTGAAAAGAAGATAGGTTGAAAGGTAGATTCAATCAAACCCTCCTTTCACAATAACATTCAAGGACAACAATTGAGCCAAGTCACTACAGATGGAGAGGACTTAGCTATAGGTTGATGTTACTTAGGAATGATTTGGAAAGATAGATTAGATTGATGAATTTGATAAATCCTAGTTCAATTATGCCTCAAACCCTAATTGTAATGAAATAAGGTACATATGAATAGAATATGACAAATGATCACACTGGAAGGCACTAAATACAGATTAGAAACATACCAAGATTTAAAATTTTAGAGGCAGAAAATTTGGGGAAACTGGGGCCGGTGCCCAAGTCCAATAGGTCATTTTTTCTATAGATCAGGAATAGTGAGATGTGTAAGACTGCAACCTGCTTCAGAGTTTTTGAAGATCCAAGCTCCCGCACCTGTAACCTGCAATCACAAAGAGAGGGGTTTGCGGTTTGTGGTGTTTGGGAGCTTGCCTCGGTCAAGCCCCATAATAGTATTCAATCCTTCTAACATCATTGTTAGATAAAGTGTGTGTCCTTGGTGGATAGAGGCCAAATCAAATGATGAAATAGATTGATTGAATCACAAATAGATGCCACCTTGGAGGTGAAGCCCTCATAGAGATGAAGATCTTTCACACCATGAGGAGATGGATTGATGAAGCCAAATCTACAACAAACAAACACAATAACAATACAATTATGCTCTACAACACAATAAAAACCTTGACATCCCTTAGCTCAAGCACAAGTTCACATTATTCCTCTAGGTTTAAAATGAAGTCCTAAACATGTGTATATATGCATTCTCATTAATCTTTCGTAATTCAAATTGAAAATACCGACATAGGGAAACCTCTTTAAAGGTCCTATGCCGACACTTAAATTTAGGTCCCGACAAAATAGGCCCTGACTAGGGCGTGGGTGCCCAAGTCTCAAGGCAAGATTTGATTCATGATTAGCATTAAATGTGGACCCCTAAGCCCCATTTAACATGGGTTTCAGGGGAAATAGCTTTGGGATAAGTTTTAAACATGCATGATTAAATTAAGGTGGCCTAGGAGCTAAACTAGGTGGTAAAAAGTCATAGAAATACTTTTTACAACATAACATAGGGCAAAAGTAATGATCGGGGGGCCCGAGCTCCAGGACCAGAGGTAGAAAAAAAAAGTCTTTCCAAGAGGAGAATGACGAGTTGCTTGGCTTTTCCAAACTTCATGAAGAATTTTACAAACAAGAACTGGCAGCTACAAAGACTCTTAAAAGCATGTGACCCTGTTGACGGGTACTGGGTGGATAGTGGGCTACAATATGCTTGTTGATAGTTTCTTTAATAGCTTTAATATCTAGGCCTATTTTGTTGTTTATGGTGTTTTTTGATGTTTGGCTACTATCCTTCCATGTTTATCTTTAGGGGTAGCATTTGGTTGTAGGGTTTTGGGGCCCCTTCAAAACCTGTTTTACCCCTTTAATAAAAAATAAAAACCTTCTTTCTTGATTCCTCTTGAAAATAGCCCTTGTACTTGATTTCACTTCAAAATTGTTCATATTATTGATTCCTTCTAAAATTTGAAAAGAATATGGCATGCCAAGAGATTCCACAAGACACCCATGACTTAAAAAATGCTTCAATTATCATTGTCGGTCCATACATTAGAATATGCAAGTTGTAGATATACAGTGGTAGTATTTTTAACTTAAAATGGGAAATAATGGATATATTAGAAATGGGTACCTATTCATAACATGTACCCATTTTAGAAAACGGGTACCCATTAATAATGGGTACCCATTCATAACGGGTACCCATCCTAGAATGGATACATGTTCATAACAGGTACCCAATTTAGAATGGGTACCCATTCTAGAATGGGTACCCATTCTAGAATGGGCACATGTTCATAATAGGTACCCAATTTAGAATGGGTACCCATTCCTAAAAGTTTTAAATCATAACCCGCATTTTTTGTTTGGTTTGAGGCTTGGAAAAGGCATGGTAAGTCATAACGGGTACCCATTCATAATAGGTACCCATTTTAGAATGCGTATCCATTCTAGAATGGGTACCTATTCATAACGGGTACCCATTCCTAAAAGTTTTAAAGCACAACCCATATTTTTTGTTTGTTTTAAGGCTCAGGAAAGGCATGGTAAGCCAACCCTTAGCCTTGGACCTACAAGTAAAAGTCCATGTTCAAAGCAAGAGAAAAGACTAACTTTATCAATATGGATGAAGATGTTATTTTCTAAATTTTTTAACAAAATTATAATCCATTATAGATGACGATGTTTAGTTTTCAAATATGTAATTTTTTTTTATGATTTGACTTGTTTTTCTATTTATTAGTTAATTTATGAACAAACTGGTCCATAAACTTGAAATGTCATGTTTTAATATTTTTTAATAATTTTTAATTTGTAAAGTTTCTTTTTTAAATTATATGTCATTAATCTACACATCATTTTTACAAAATGAAAGAAAAATCATTTTATGTTTAGCTTAGCTCAAATTATGTTTTCCGTACACAAGGGGTTTTCAAAAACAACAATTAGGGCCAATAAAAATTAATAAAAAAGTATTTGGAAAAAAATTATAAAAAAATATCCTCATCAAACTTCACTATAATACACATTTTTACCCAAAAGTATTTATAAAATATTTTTATTTAGGTCAAATTATGTTGGTCGTACACATGCATGGTATGGTCCTAAAAAAATGACTTTTAAAAGTGGTTTTTGTACAAGGTTATGCAAAATTAATTTGTATTCTTTGGGTATTAGAATAAATTACATATTTGAAAACTAGACTCAAAATACTACATTTCATATTGCTAGACTTTTTTAAGATTCTATGTGTAAGTGCTTCAAATTTTGACTCCAACTATGACAAACTTTAATTTTCAGGAAAAACACTTCCACTTATTATCCAAAAAGTGGACCCAACTTGTTGCACTTACCCTAAGTGTACCCAAAATATAATATATTTAAATCACCAAAGATGGATCCCATTAAGACACTTACACACTTATATCTTGCATCCTTGTAATCATAGCCCTCTAAATATTTATTTGACATGAGTTAAATCAGCATACACACTTGCAAATTAATGAACTACAATAATTGGTTAGGCTTCTATATTCACAAACCTATAAATATATATTTAACAAAAGCTCACTAGAGATATAGAAAATTAATAATACTAGTTTGTGGATGCAGGTAGAACAGGAACCTAAACTACACCCAAACTATAGGTGAAAGATTTTTTTAATTTTTAGAATATGATTGATCATGAGCTTGTAGGACTAGTGCCTATCCAATGCGTAACAAATTCATAGTTTCCCAAGAGGAACAACAAATTGAAATCACAATGGAATGTGATCCATGCATAAACATACACCAAAGATATGGAACCAAATAAAAGAGCATAGTTAATAATCCATCCCATACTATATAAATCCATATGAAATACAAAAATTACCATTACAAAGCTTGAAATGAATTAGAATGATTCAACATTTATCAAATCTCTATTACAATCATACTAGTAGATGTGGTAAAAGGAAATCCACAATTATGATTGAGGGTTTCCCTAAGGATCTAGAAATGGTCATGGAGACATTTTGTTACAAATACTATCTACAACATTAGCCTCCTTGTGATTTATAAAATGTGCTTCTCTAAATGGACTGCATTGGTAGGAGTTGAAACCCTAGATAATCCTTAGCACTCAAAAGTGGATGGAAGACAAGAAATGATCAACTTGTTTAAAGATAAATAATATTACATTTTTAGCCTTTTAGTTTCCATCTCCTTTCTTTCTTGTATAAATTCAATGTACTTCAAAATTTTCATGGCAATGAAGGCAATCTATGTTTGAAATTGCTCCCACTTGAAATTAATTATCTAGAGCTAACAAAAAGGAAATTGGTAGGTAAAACTCAACCACCACATTCATGGTGATCATTTATTCCTTCATCATCCACTATTGAAACATACAATTGGAATCATCTTTTGATGAATATGATTGTTTGGGTGGGAGAAATACATTTGGGAAGTTGTAGGGGTTGAATCGGGTCATTAATGGTGACTTGGGAAGTTGTTGGAGTGTTTTGGAGTGTATCATTAGAGTTTTTAAAATTTATGAAAAATCAATAACAAATATGATATGGGAGATGGACATAGGGAGTGGAAGGAATGAAGTCTTGAAGGTGGGAAAGCTCCATGAAATGGAAGAGAATGAGCAATTTGGTCATTGCAACAAATACGAGGATTCATCAAGGGCTAGAGGAAAGGATGGAAGAAATGTAGAGAAATCTTATGGAACTCAAGGTTGATGTGAAGGGAAATGTGTGAAGGAAATATTCAAGTCAATCATATTTTTGAAAAGGAGGAAAATGCCTATTTCAAGGATGTGACGAAATGTAGGATTTGGATGCAAAACTATATGTTTGGGAAAGGTACAAGGTCAAGGGAAGACATCTTGAAGTCCAAGGAGGAAAGTCTGGAAAGAGAAAAAAATGGAAGATGCAAAGGTGTGGTAATTCAACTCAAAACTAGATTGGGAAGTGAAGGGAATAAATGGATGAGATCTGAAAGTGAGAATATTTCTCACAAAATGGGTTGGGAAGAATGCAGAAGAGGGAAGGGAAACCAAGGGTCAAAATGTATCCAGTTTTAAGAGGAGACTCTGCAAATGGGAATGAAGGTGAAAATAAGAAATGTGGAGGAAGACTATAGAACAATATGGGAGAAGTGGCTATAGCATAGAAGATGACCATATCCAATCTGGAAGGGAAATTCTGTAAAGTAGAGGAAAAGGAAGTGAAATGTTGGAATAAGAGTTTCTACAAAAAAAAGAAGGGGATTAGAGGACAACACATTAAAGCTTAAAATGTGAAGTCCAGTATGAAAGTGGGAGTCTACAAATTGAAGGAAATAGGTGAAGTGAAAAATACTAAGGGCATGATAAGAATATGTGAAACTTTTATAGAGAATAGAAGGTAGATACAGGATATGAACAAGTATAATAGATTTGGTAGTAGGTCAAAAACTTGCAAAATAGAAGAAATAAAGAAAATAGAGGAAGTGAAGGATCCAATGAAGTTTTGTGAAACTTTTGTGTGGGAAAGGAGGAAGGAACCAGATGGGAGGTGAAGGGATCACATCTGATAGCACCTAAAAAGTGTACAAATTCATAGAAACACTAGAAAATAACTTAGAAATTCCTAGACTTAAAATACTTTTGGATTTTTGGCAACTTTAGCACATGGTGGGGACATGGGGATGGCAATAAAAATTCAAAGGAAAGATTTGACCAAGGTAAGACCCACCTAAAATTTCTTAGATCGATTATATATGGTGGGAAAAATAGGGCAAGTGCACAAAGGGAACAATGAATTAGATGATTTTGCATTTTCAAGTTGGGTCCCAATAGATCACATCACATGATCTCTTCTATTATGATTAAAAGATCCTTCATGATTACTACTCTTTGAGTTTAAGATCTTATGCTTGATTATGTTTATGCTAGCCATTGTTATGTCTTATGCTTAGATGCTTTATATGGTGATTATACTTTTTTTAACAAGTTTATTGTTATGATTTCGCACATTTGTTTGTGCTTACAAATTTTATCTAACATTCATGGATAGTTTATAATTCTTATTTAGGGTATCACTAGGGATATTTTTCTACATATAATTATATGGGTTTTCATGAGAACAACTTTAGTATCTTGTTATGGTGTCACATGATTCTATTTTTACATTCCTATTTTAACATTGAGTATTCCATGGTTATACCATTCTACATATCTTTTCTACTCTCCTTCAAATTGATTGCATTCTCTCCATGAAACTAATTGAAGGAAGGCCATAAAATATCATTAACATTCCTTCCTTGAGAATGATTGTAACAATTGTGACATGATCAAAATCTATTTTATATGACACCCCATTACTTTTGTTTCCCTAAGATGGTATTAGTTCATTGCTATCTAAAAAAAATATCTTTATTTCACTATAATTGAAATATCTCTCACTCCTTTCATCATTTCCTTTCACTTTTTATTGTAGATAGAATTGTTGGCAAGAGACACTGTGTGGCTTCATGAGTGTTGTCATTGATGGTAACAAACTTTATCCCACACATCTGCAAAACATAGTATGTCTATACCGGAAGTCAGATTGAAGAGTGTTTTGGTCTGATGAACAAGAACAGAGCATGCAACAAGGTCTGACAATCAGGTCTGGATCTCTCAGAGGATGTATCTCGGCAAAGTGCAGACTTGGGGAAGTCAATAGGAGTACCATGACTGCTACATTCCAAAGATTGAGCCTCCGGTGATGAAAGAGTGAAGAGATTTGAGACTCTAAGTGTTGGGTTCCTGATAAGCAGAGTAGACTAAGGAAGAACTGACCGGTAGAGCATCAAACTTTAATCCGGATGAGAAATTGATGGTGGTCAAGCTATTTTAGAGATCATACATGGTTGGTTGACATGAATGATGACTTCTATGTCTATGTCCTTGATACATATCACATATTAAGCATGGATTCAACCGACAGATCAGTGTCTTGGAAATATCTTTAGTATTTCGATTGCCGACTGGGAAGATGTTGAAATCCTTGATGCGGATATATATACCAAATAGATTTCGGTATGAAGTGTGGAGTTGTGTGTGTAAGTGTGCGAAGAAAGGCAGAGAGAAGTGTGGAAGTAGCAATACAAGTCCAGTATGTGACAGAACAACAACATTAGAGTAGAGGAAGAATGAAGTGCATTAGATCAATATACTAAGCCTAACTGGAACTGAACCTTAGCATATATGGATTCCTCTCATTAGACAACGAGTCTCTTGTAGGCAATGTGCCCCTTATGAGCAGTGTGCTCGGGTAGTGAGCCTTAATTGGCAAGTGTCATTTTGTACTTCTTATTCTTTTAACAGAGAATACAATCTTGGTTTAGTCACCCTATGGTTTTTCCCTTAACAGGTTTTTCCACGTAAAAATCCTTGTGTTATGTGTGTTGATTTTATTTCTGCTCTCATGATTATGTATGCTCTTATGTTTTGATGTTGCATTAATATTAAAGAACAAAAGAAAGTTAAGATATTTAAGATAATTGATTCACCCCCCTCTCAGTTATCTACCTTGTTTCCAACAATTGGTATCAGAGCTAAGTTCCTCTAAATAGAACCTAACAACTTGAGGAAGATCTAGAAATCTCAATGGATATGTATGGTATGAAGGAACAACTTCAGTCTGCCCTAGATGATCTTGAGTAATCTCACTCTGAAGTTAATAACTTGAGAGAAAGACTCAAACAAGCTAATGATTTCATAAATGAGCTAAAAGAAAAATAGAGTATCTCTATGAAAAAGAGAAAGGAACTACTTCAACAACTAGCAAGTCAAAGTGAAGCCAATGATACTAATGAAGATTTGAATGAGAAAAACAAGCTATGTGAGAAGCTATCAAAAGAGGTCATTATGGTAAGACATGAAATGGAATCAGGGGTTATGAGATTCACCAAAGAAATTGAAGAGAAAAGAAAAATTGAAGATAATCTAAAACAATCTCTCAAGGAGAAGTCAAAAGACTACCACAAAATGGATAGAATAATCAGGCATCTAGAATCTAATCATGAAGAAGCTAGAGATAATGAAGAATAGCTTAAGAATTAGATAGACACTCTTAAAAGGGATCTTCAAACAACAAATGAATACAAAGAGAAATTCAAGATAAACTCTACTCAACTTGAAGTTCTTCTTGAAAGCCAAAAGAGGGTAGATGACAAGCATGGCTTGGGATATGAGAAAGGTGAAAGCTCTGGATCCGGTCAGAAGAACTCTAGATCAGGAAATCCAAGGAACAGGCCTAGAAGACCTCCGGTAAGGCAACCAAATGCTCAAAGATATCCATCCTTCAATGGATACTGCTACAATTACAACTTTGGTCATAAAGCAACTCAGTGCAAAAGAAGAATGAATCAGACTAATTCATCCTTCTCCGGACAGTGTTTCAATTACAAAACGTATGGTCACAAATCTCATGAATGTAGAAATATGCAAATAAACAATTCATTCAATGGTAGATGCTTTGCATGCAATAGAATGGGACATATGGCTAATCAATGCAGATCTAGAGGATGTCAGTCACATATGCAGAGAAATGTTGTTTGCTACAATTGCAATAGATCTGGTCATATTGCCAAATTCTGCAGAAGTAAGAATCAGGTTAAAAAGGGTCAGGTGCATCATAATCAAAATCAAGACAAAGGAAAGGGAAAAATGAATGTGGATGAAGTTCAAAGGGAGATGAACAAGATTTGGGTGAAGAGAAGTACATAAAATGTTGGGGATGGATCTGCACCAGAATCTGGTGCTGATATTCCTTCCAGAAACTAAATAGATGAGCTCTGGCTCAGGGGGAGTCACAAAAGAAAATAAATTCCCCTAGCCAGTCAATTGGTGCCTAAATTTGGCACATGGAATGTTGTGGATTAAAGGGTTCTTAGAGAAATATCCAAATAACCCTCAGTAAAAATATGAATGATCCGCAAGAAGTTTTGAAGAGTTTAATCAGCCAAGATTGATCCAGTTTGATAGCCATCCGATAAAAGCAGAATTTTCACAGTTAGATCTGGTATGATTCAAAACTAATTGATCTGCGGATAAATGGCATGATTGAAGGAAAGAAGATACATTGTCAATTATCATTGAAAATGATTCTAAGTGCATCTCAGTGGTTCTGAAAGATCTCTCTCAGAACAAGGTAACCGGATGACTTAAGTTGTGCATTTACTGCAATAGGAATTTAGGGTTTGTACAGAGATAAAAGGGTTCTTTTATTTATCACTTGCACATTTGCATTTGAAAAGAAGAAAGGAACGAGCTCTGTAGCAAGATTGTTACAACCCTCTCAAAGATCAATTGTAGAATCTGATTCAACTAGCAATCTTTTTGGCACATATTGTGAACCCTAGAAGTGTGAAAAGGTATTTTGATTTCTGAATATCTCTCTTTAAATCTTTTGAAAAGATGGCTACTCTTATGGTTGTTAAGATCACTGATAGGTAGTGCCCAAAGTTCAAGAAACACACCTACAAATCCCTAGAAGTTGATCCCTTAGGCACCTTTTCTAGGATTTTGCATGGGGTCCTGCACGTAGAAGATGTTAGGGTATACATCAGTGCAAATATTAAGGAATTTGGAGAATCAAAGCTGATGGATATCTACCATAAACAACTAATAGATGAAACCTTTGAACTCAAACCTCAATACAAGGCCATCCAGGATAAGCATTTTGGACATTGCATCCACTTTCCCTATTTTGCAGAAGATGAATGGGTCCGGTATGTTCTTAGCAGAATACATGACAACTTCATGTGGTTGTTGAAGCCCTTCAAGATAACAAAGGATGTAATTAGGGCAGTAACTGGTTTGTACTCATCCGGTGGGTTGCCTACTCTTAAATTGGTCAAGAACCAAATAGTAAGTGAGGCTACCAGATCAAAGTATGACAAAAGAGCAATGACAATAGAAGATATCACAGATTCAGATATCAAATTTTCTTCTATGATAATTGTCTATAAAATATATCATTCCAATAGGGAGAACTCTGTGTCTGGAACTATAATTTATATTACATATCAGATGCTAAGGGAAAATGCAGACTATGATCTATGTGATCTTCTCCTGAGCCAACTGTTAGAAAACTTGCAAAAGATCAAGAAGGACAAGAAGAACTCATTCAAGTATGGTGGTTTAATATTGTGTTTATTCTTTTACTATATGAATGAGTTACTCGGATCAAGTGGTTGGGTATGGCAAAATGACAGACTGGTTGCCATAAAAATCAGAGATTATATGTATGGGCTTGGTGATGCCAAGGCTCAAAGTACAGCACTCTGGGGATACTTCAAAAACTTCCAAAGTTTGATGCAGGCCAAAGAAAAAATTTGACAAACAATAGTTGAAAAATACAAAGATACAGTGTGTTTCATGGTAGACACTGATCAATGCCTAATGGAGGCAGTTGAGCCCAGAATAGTCTGGATTATGCCAATGGGCTATTAGGTAGATGAGAAAATCTTGGAGCTACATGTCCAACACTTGCTAAGTCAGCCTAAGGACCCTGAGGCAGAATGGTTTGGAACCTTTCAAGAATTGAGTGTAAAAATACATGTTGAACTGAGACAACCAGAGATGAAAAGAAAAGTGAGAAGGTAAGTAGAGAAAGTTTCCAAAAGATATGGTATTTCAAAAGAGACAGTTGATGCAAATAGAGAAAAAATAGAAAGAACTAAGAAAGAGAAACAAGAAGTAGAAAAAGAAAGTGTTTCGGTACAAGCCTCCTCCCAGACTAGATCCTCCAAGAGCTCTGCACCTGCCACCTCTAAGAGCCCAAAAGCCTCAAAACCGGAAGCCAAGACATCCAAAAAGGGAGAGAAGAGAATGAAGACAAAGGCCACAAGGTCATACTTAAGCCAAAAGGATGATGAAGAAATAGAGACTGATGAAGAAGTTAAGAAAATGAAGAAGAAAAAGAAAACTTCCGGGGAATCTTCTGCCGGCAAAAACAAAGAAGTAGAGGCAGAAGAATTTGTTGAAATGTCCACTCTTTCTATTGATGATATCATCAAGGCAGTCACAGTGGATGGGAACCTACAACCAGTCACTGAATTTTATGATGAGTATAGTGACACAGACAAAAAGATCTTGGAAGAAGCTATAGTTAAGTACCTAAACATCTATAATAAAGGATTCATTGAAATCATCTCTCTAATTCCCAAAATTCTAGAAAAGGTACTTGAACTGAGAAAGGAGAATCCTAAGGCAAAGGACCTAGAGATCCAGGCACAGATTGCTATTCAGCTCTATCCTTCCATTACTTCAAAACAAATGAACATAATCTTTAAGGATTGCAAGGATGAGTTCCAGAGTAAAGTTAGAATGAACAAACTTATGATTGGAGAGACTGATCAGGTAGCCAAAGAAATAGAGGACATCCTCCAAAATGCATTTAAAATATTAAATCTTCCTGTTATAGAGGACATAGATGATGAACCTTCTGCCATTGATGATGAAGGATTAAGTACATCAAAAGAAGAATCTACTAAGAAAAATACAGAAGAGTTAAAGGACATAGGTGAGGAGAGGACTAAGGACTTGGATTCCTTTGTTCCGGAAGAGGAAGTCCATGAAGAAGTAAACATCTCTCTTCCGAATCCCCCTGCTGACTCCAGAACTGAAGGAGAAGGAAGAAAATAGGAGAAATTGAGTCAAGTGGAGGAGGAAAAGGGACGAGAAGAAGAACACACAGAGAAGATCTCTGATGACAGTTCTGAGGTTACAAAAGGGAAGAAGACTATGTCTTCGACAAGAGATACTGTAGAAGAAGTGAAAAACTTCTTGACCAAAGAGATGATGGAAATAGATGAACCGGAACTATTTCAAGGACCATGAGCAATTTTGACTCCCTCTCTTCGGTCCAGACAATGAAGGTAGCATCTTTTGCTCAAGCTAAAGCAAAAGAAAAGCTTCTGAAGTCTCACATGGAAGACTATGAGCTGATAGAGATTGCATCCGGTGTGCTAGAGAAGATCATGCCATCTTTCCAAAAGGATCTTTCAGCCTTCTCATCCGGTAACTTGAAATCTCTGATTAACTTTGTTAGCACCCATTTTGACTCTTTGGAGAAATCGACAGAAGAGAAAGTTTGGAAAGAATTTTTGAGTAAGAGATTCACTGAGGTGTAGGGACTCATAACTAATGACAGGAGGACCCTAGATATTGGGATAAAGAGCCTAGAAAATGCTCTTAAAGATGGCAGAGAATTATACAAATTTTGTCTATCTTGGTCCACAGTGACAGAAGACATTGCAAAGAAGGTGAAAGAACAAGAGAGTAAACTGTCAAGTTTATCTCAGAATTTTGATCCTCTCACCTCATCCATAATGAATCAAGAGTGCCAGGCTATTGCCACTATAAATGAAATAAAGAGGCTTGAAAAGGAGAAGAAGAATAGAATAAGTATAATGAGTGAACTAAGAGGGATAATTATCCTTAAGTTAGAGGCAATGCATGAGGCCCTAACTGATGCTCAGACCATAGCCCAGACCAGTGATCCGGCAAACTTAAGAAGGGCAGAAGCTTTTGCTTTTTTGTTGAGTGGCCACATTTCAATTTTGGACAGGATGAAGCAGAGTTGAGTGACAAAAGTTGTACAGTTGAAGACCACCTTTGTGGATATACTTAAGTATATGTAAGTATAACATGTTTATATACTTATGCGGCTATGTATAGGTTGATTTTTGAAAATTTTGGTGTGCGGATTCCACCCTTTGCCATTGATGTCAAAGGGGGAGTGAGGAGTAGTGAAAAATATAGAATCCAGCTAAGGGGGAGCTCCGATAAAAGTGTACATAAGATAGAGCATCAGCCAAGGGGGAGTTTGCTACGACAGTCATTTTTCACTAAGTGTTGCCATCAATGCCAAAGGGGGAGATTATTGGCAAGAGACACTATGTGGCTTCACGAGTGTTGTCATTGATGGCAACAAAGTTTATCCCACACATCCGCAACACATAGTATGTCTATACCAGAAGTCAGATTGAAGAATGTTTTGGTATGGTGAACAAGAATAGAGCATACAACAAGGTTTGACAATCAGGTCTGGATCTCTCACAAGATGTATCATAGCAAAGTGCAGACTTGGGGAAGTCAAGAGGAGTACCATGACTGCTACATTCCAAAGATTGAGCCTCTGGTGATGAAAGAGTGAAAAGATATTAGCATCTAAGTGTTGGGTTCTTGACAGGCAGAGTAGACTAAGGAAGAACTGACCGACAGAGCATCAGACTTTAATCTGGATGAGAAATTGATGGTGGTCAAGCTATTTGAGAGATCATACATGATTGGCTGACATGAATGATGACTTCTATGTCTATGTCCTTGATACGCATCACATATTAAGCATGGATTCAGCCGATAGATCAGTGTCTTAGAAATATTTTTAGTATTCCAGTTGCCGACTGGGAAGATGTTGAAATCCTTGATGCGAAAATATATACCAAGTGGATTTCGGTATGAAGTGTGGAGTTGTGTGTGTAAGTGTGCGAAGAAAGGCAGAGAGAAGTGTGGAAGCAACAATACAAGTCCGGTATGTGACAAAACATCAGCATTAGAGTACAGAAAGAATGAAATGCATTAGATCAGTATACTGAGCCTAACCAGAACTAAACCTCAGCATATATGGATGCCTCTCATCAGTTCAAACACCTGGTTACTTTCAATATATGTTGTAGATAGTGAGTCTCTTGTAGGAAGTGCGCCTCTTGTGAGCAGTGTGCTCGGGCAGTGAGACCTAATTGGCAAGTGCCATTTTGTACTTCTTATTCTTTTAACAGAGAATACAATCTTGGGTTAGTCATCCCATGGTTTTTCCCTTAACAGGGTTTTCCACATAAAAATCTTTGTGTTATGTGTGTTGATTTTATTTCTGCTCTTATGATTATGT
This sequence comes from Cunninghamia lanceolata, assembly GCA_027924645.1. Classification (NCBI taxonomy): domain Eukaryota; kingdom Viridiplantae; phylum Streptophyta; class Pinopsida; order Cupressales; family Cupressaceae; genus Cunninghamia; species Cunninghamia lanceolata. The sequence goes on from BSBN01000892.1 coordinate 5,999,366, forward strand.
ATTCTCTTATGTTTTGATGCTCCATTAATATTAAAGAACAAAAGAAAGTTAAGATATTTAAGATAACTGATTCACCCCCCCTCTCAGTTATCTGCCTTGTTTCCAACAAGAATATTCTTATTTTAGATGCCTATATGATGCTACTTAGTGAATTCTTTTACTCCATTATAGGTTTCATAGGTTGACCACTCATTCCAAGGGAACATGTTCCAAGAAGTGGCATCCATACCGTTATCTATATCATTTCTTTTTTTTTTCAAAAAATCTTACTTTCATGTTGGCTACTTAATTTTTCATAAACATGCATTCTCATAGTTGCTCATATATAAGCAAAGTGGGGACAAAATATAATTGATGAAAATTACATACCTTGCACTTTTCCCTATACTATTCAATTCACTTTGACCTAGTTATTCATTATGAAATGGAAAGTGTAGATGTGACATAATTTCTACTAAAGGATGAAAGACAAACAAAACCATGCTTATTCCCATGTGTACTCACTCAATGGGATCTATCTAAATCTTTTGTATTATCCATTCCACATAGATTTGGCATTTTCCCAAATGACCCAAGATAGTTGTGCAATTTGGAAAATGACCCCTCAACTTTTATATTTCATGTTTAAAATTAGTTCTAACATAAGCCTTCTAACTAGTTTTTTCTTTGTTTCTATTAATGAATGAATCAACACATGGTGGGACCTACGATGCAAGGTCCTAACACACACCACTATAACCTTCATCTTCGTGAGCTTCTCTCCACCTCTGTGGTGGTAAATCTAGGGAAATCAAACTCGCAACCATTATCCATGTTTTCTAACTAGTTGTTATGTGCCAATTGAAAGCACAAAATGATTCATTTGTACCCTTTGGATTTGTATTTATAGACTAACCCTAGTTGATCTTTTAGATCATTTGACACCTAGAACCTAGACATCTAGCACACATAGGAAACATTCATTAGCATAATCATAGCATTCATAGTTACATTTTTGTACTTGTATCTATGTTTAGGTCATTTGTTACATGCTTGCATGCTCTTTTTTATCGTTCTAAAAAAAATTGACTTGTATTCTTATGAGTTTTAACAAAGTGAAACATTTTCTAGGCCATAAGCAAAATTTTGACCACACAACCAAGTTTTCATGAAGAAATAGATGTAAGAATTAAAGGTAGACTAAAGGAAAAAATTCAGAGATTGGATGAGATTAGAGTCAAAGATCAAAGTAAGATCTACACTTATGTAGGTCAAATCCACGTGTACAATTGATCCCATAGTTGCAGAAGTGATCCACAGATAATGACTTTACATATTCCAAAGCCTTTGTCTAAGCATCACTAAATTTTTTAGAACTTAACAAATTATTTTCAACTATCTTTCACAACATATCTACATCAATTTTCTAACTAGATACCTTTACTTTTTTCATTTAATTTCCCAGATTTATTTAACATTTTACTCAAAATAGTTACTAAAACTAACTAGTTAATCACAATCCAATTTGCTCATTATATTGGTTTAATTATTTTAATAAAAGGGATTTTACTCTCTCTTTCAAGACTATATCACAAATAAATGAAAAGAATTATGGTATTTCCCTTTCTGTTTTACTTCCTTCAAAATTATGTTTGTTTTTCTAAAATTAAACCATTAAATGTTTCTGTGGTTGTCCAATTCATTGTTCGAAGTAGAACGTTCATTGGAAGCTTCTGCGGTTGTCTAATTCATTGTGTTAACTTTCCTATGCTTTGGTCATAGATTATTACAGAATCCGCCAAACTTACTTAGCAGTTTCTATGCGACGAGATGTCTTGTGGTCTTTCTACGACGACACCAACTAGGCAGAGCGTCATCTCACCCTATATCTACTTGCAGTTGCAGTAAGCTTAGTAAACCAGCCTTGCACGCTACTCCTAAATCCCTTCGAAAGCTACTTCCTTTCAAAATACATTCTTACTTTATTTTGCTGCTTCACTTTCTGGAGTGCCAACATGGGAAGGGGTCCAGTTGAAGAGACTGAAGGATGCATAAGAGCGTTAAACCAACTTGTAAATACTAGTGGCCCGATGTTTGATGGGTAAGGAATACCTACTCAGCCCCTAAGAAAATTTTAACTGGTATCAATTTTTTCCGCATAGAACTTCTTGCTGATTTAGTGATGGATGCATTTTGTTGCAGGGATGGAAAGACACTGTTGAAAACTGTCGAAGGGATGGTGAAGAAAATCGTTTCACTAGAGGTGGCCAAGCATCCTCTTGGACTCGATGAAGCTGTTGAGCACTTTGAAAAGGTTACCTTTCAACCATTACAAAGTGACAGAATTATTGAGATTGTGGGCATGGGAGGATGCGGTAAGAACAAGCTTGAAGATCTCGTTGAACGCTTCTTAAGCGCATGCAATCCGATATCGTGCTATTAGGAAGGCAACTTTATTGAAGGCCATGGATTACTGACAATCTCATTTATGGCTATTTTTAAACATCATCTACTTTAACATTCAAAAGTTAATTTTGGCCAATAAAAATAGGATAATTATTTACAACATTTTGTAGTGGATTAGGTGTAAAATTGCTATTGACTGTCTGACTATTGAAATGGATGATGTTTAAATAGAGTGCTCATTTATTTGAGATTTCCAAAAAATTGATGAGCACATAAAATAGAAACTCATGATAAACTTTGTGGCACTTGATGAAGAAGAGCAAGAGATATTGTTTGGTAGAGCTTTCTTCTTAACTTGAGAGAAGCTGAGTTTGACCATTCCAATATGGGATGGATCACGGCGGAGCAGTCCTCCTGGTGTTTACAATTTACAATTTGAACATGGGCTTTTGTTTGTAAATGTCACATTAGGGGAGAGGACCAAATCATCATGTAGGATCCAATGCTCATTTTGTTCTTCCAGAGCTAAGGAAAGGCTCTAGTTTGCCTTTTAATTTTTATTTATTATTTGTGTATCTAAAATGAAAGATAAGTAGTTATTATGTTTTTACTTAATAAGTTGAAAAGGTATTATTTTCACAAGTCGCATTAAGAAAACAAATAATTATGCATCGACATATAAGATCTATTCTAATATATGATTTGATGCATATACTTTAGGGTAATTTCTTTCTGTGGTTTTGGTTAATTGCAGAAAGATATAGTTGATGTGGCTAAGTCATTGATGGTTCAATCTTGAACAATAAACTTAAGCACTTAACTCCCCAACAAAGGTGTGGCTAACTTTTTGCAGAAATTCAGCATACCATTTGAGTAAGCTTAAGAGGTGTAGAGTTAGCTCACATGGTGATTCAATCATTTTCCGTAATGATCATGACCACACTTCTAGAGTACCTATATTATTGTTTAGATTTTCATTGTGTCATTTTTATTTGAGATAAATATACATTATGATTGGTACTTAATATTAATATGAAGACCATATCTGGAAACAATATGTTTCTTAGTATAGAGGAAATACATGCAAACGATGCCCTTTTACCCTCTCTTTTTACATTCACTTTTAATTTTATTGTAATTACATTGTTCTTATGCTTAATTAACTTGTTTTATGTGTACACTAACCCTAATCGTCAACCTAACTATTGGGGATCCAAAAAGGGCATGGGTCATAAGCATGATAAGCTTGAGCCAACTTCACCACCCAAGCAACCTCCATAAAGGTGAACTCCTATCTACACTATTCTCACAATATCCTAAACTAATGTTCATGGAAGAGAGGGTTGAAATAGGGAAGGATTTTAGAGAAATGCATAAAAATAATGGAGTTGGGGCATCAAAATAGATAGTGGGAATCTCTACAAAGAAAATACATTGATGATTATTAGAGAGAAATATGGGTGAAATCAATAAAATGGTGAGGTGTTGGATAAGTGGTGAAACTACCAACTGAGACACACTACTATAAGAAAGTCCAACTAGACGAAGCCATATCTCACATGGCTTATAATTCAATGGAATGTTATTATTCCATTACAAAATCAAATCTTGAGAAAATATTCTAAGTTAATATACCTCCTAGTTCAACCAATCATGTCCAAAAGAAAAGAAATCATGAAACTAGTACAAGTGTTAGAAGAAATCATATCGAGAAAGAAACTAAAACTATAACACATGAACATAAAATTTGTAGGTAAGAATAGGTAAGGTATTGTGAAAAAAGGGGAACTAAAGAGGCTCTAATAAGGTACATACCTAGTAACCTTTATGCATGTGAATATGATTCTTAGGTGTGTGCAATTTTGTATGAAGGATTTAGTACCTTGAGATGCTACATGGCACAAGAGGAGATTATGAATTATTGTACAACTAAGCAAAGTGGGAAAACTCAGCTTGAATGAGTGAAGTGGCAAATCATATCCTAATTGATCAAATGTTAAAAGATCAACCTCATTGAATGAAGGATAAAAACTTAGTTTAACTAAGTGAAGGGTAAAAGCTCAACCTATCTAAGTGAAGCATAAAAGATTATCTTAAATAAAGTAATTGGAAAAACTCATCATGATGTTTGTGACTATTGAGGTTGTAAGTAGTCGGTGTATTTTTTTGTGTTGAGTCCTTTCTATGTTCACTATATGTACATCTGTTATGGGGCATTTTCCACAAAGCTAAATAAAATTGTTTTCCAATGGTATAACCCTTAAGAATTAAAGGAAGATAGAAAAAATAAGATTATTATGATCATTTGGTTAAAAATTGAATTAATAAAAAATATTTGTAAAGACCCTTTTAAAAAGGGAGGAATAACTATATTTGAAAAAATAATTATTAAACACAACCATTGTGAAATGTGTGATGGTTTAGAAACCACCCATTAAAAGATTATATAAGGCATTTATGTGAGACTTTGAAAATGATGGATTTCACTCAAGGAAGAAGGTAGTTTCATGGGATATGGGCATTAGAGAAGGGGTGATAGAATCACAGTAGGGGGGTCCAACAAAGGACTATCTAGCTATGTAGCCAAACTCAATCAATACTCACAAAATATAAGATCTTTCAGAAATAACAATCAATTATGTAAGTTTGTATAACTATCCATGATTATAGCCACAAAGTTTTGTGGAATGAGCCCTCTTATATGCTAGGCTACATGCATTTGATTACAACAAGATTACATAAATGGATATTCACCATAATGGGCTCCTACATGCACAAATCTCTAACTATGGAAACACCACTTCTAAACTTGCCACATGGGTTACATAATGATATTTCAATTACAATATAATTTTAGAATTCTACCACTAGACCACCATAGCAACTGTTGAAGGCACAAGACAACTAAGAGAGGGGGTAGGTGAATCAATTGTATCAAAAACCTTAAATTCTCTTTAAAAAAATGACATTCACATTTACTTACTTTAACCCCTTAATCTTTTATAAAGATTAAACATGAATTGCATAATCAAAACTTAAACACATCAACTCCATACACACATGAACACTAGATTTTTACATGGAAAACCTTAAGAGGTAAAAACCACAGTGAGTGTTAGCTCACAATATAATGTAGTAACAATACTGAATAACAAAAGAGGCTCACTTCCAAAGGGCTCACTGTCCGAAAGAATGCTCACTACAATAGGCTCACTGTCGAAGGGTGGCTCATTGCCATGAACTAATATGATAGCATCTACAACATGCCTGACACATTCACCTTCGCATAGTACATATCACCTTCATTGCCTCACAACATAAAACATTCATCTTCTCATCCTCACTTCCCCACATACTACAAATGGATTTATTACATTTATTTATACCAATCATCAATCTTGGAACATACATCAAGGTCGGCAATACAATCTACAACCTTTGGAATAATCTCCAAGGTCGGCAAACATACATAATTGAAATTAGGTCTGGACCTAAACAAACCTGTGAATCAAATGAATGAAATAAGAACACTTCATGGCTTATCTTGGACCCAAATACATTTTCAAACACTTCAACATGCTTCTACAATCCATGAAACACATTGGCAAAGAGTGTTAGCACCCAAGTTGGCTAAGCAAACACCAAGAATACTTAGACACACACTTCTAAGAACTTAATCATAGCTTGTGGATCAAGCACAAGCCTTTAACATGATCTGGAGACATCCATAAACAACATAAAATCACCTAAGAGCCAACAAATATAGCTACAACAAATTTCACTTGAAGACAACAAATCTCACTTGAAGACAACTTACAAACAACATCACTAAGTTTTGCTATTCAATAACTTGCTTTCCAAAGCACCAAATCACAAATCATTTAGAATGAAGATATCTAAGGACCTTATAAACATATGTCCAGAACTGCAAGACCAAAAACCAAACTGTAGAGGAATGTGGAGCAAAACACTATCTCCCTGTCACACTACAAATGCTTCTAGGCACAGTCTTCAAACTGGTGAAGATAACTTCTACTGCACAGTGATCTTGATCACCAAATTTTGGATTTAGCATCTTCAAAAACTTCTCTAAAACATTTCCAAATCTCATACTCTGGTCTTCAACATAGAAGAAATGCGGAGCAAAAACTTAGGTAACATCTTGTAAGCCAGAATACATCTTCACAACTTTGTCTTCAGTATTAACCAAATTTTCTCAAAAACACTTGGAAACACAATATCAGGAACATATTATTATCATTTTTAGCACTTGTACAACACAATACAAAGCAACTAACTCAACAAAATCAAGTAACAAAATAAGATCACAATTAACACTAATGACAACATGAACATGTTGACATCAATGACAAAACCAATTAGCACATACTTGCAACAAGTAGCAACCACTACATGCCACATTTATCCTTCCTCATATTCTACCCAACATCATACTCCTTGTTACTTCACTTTGTCTCTTATTCCTTACTCCATTGTTGTTGGAGCATACCTTCTACTCCTTTACTCCATCACAGTCTTCTTTTCTTTCTTTCAATTGATGCAAAACCCATTATACATAGCATCCTCAAACTAATCACATGAATTGCATGAGCCTCAACCTGACAAAAATATCAAAACCGCATGTAATATTTCACTGATTAAGAATAACAAAATTACAAATTCTAATAGTTAAATGATCAAGAATATCCACATGGTACACAACACACCTCCACAACATTCTTTACAACCTTACCAAATGTTCACCTTTGGCACAAACCAAAAATAAACCTTCTATAAATAAAATAGTTACAAATGAACATAGTACCAACCCATAAACAATTTACAATCCAAATCACTAGCACTTATCCAATCAACCTCAAATTTCAATAGAAGATAAACTAACCATAAAGATAACTAATACCAAAACTGTAAAATCAAATTCCTTAATAAAATGAAATGTGCGAACTTCCTTTACCACGAACTATAAAGAAAAAACTTGTAGACAAATGAACTACTAAACTAAACCATAAATTCAACTTTCTTAAACATGATCCCACATTTACACAATGCCTAGGGATGCACCTACATCAGACTCCTAGGGTAAAAAAAATGAGCCCCTTATTTTCTAGGGCAATCTATCCCTCCTAAGAGATTCCAACTTGTTGCTTCTTCAACTCACTCCTTCCACCCCCTTTAGGTATGCATCAAGCGATCCAGCATAAGTACTACTTTCATCCATGTAATTTGCCACTCTATTCCACCAATCATCCTTTGGACTATTTGTGTTCATATTTTATTTTGTAATAGTTCACTTGCTCTTTCTAGTAATTGGTACCTCACATCTTTCAATGTCTTTCTTGGATACTACATATCATTTAGTTATGTTATCTACTACCACATGTTCCTCATTATAGCTTTTCATCCTCTTATTCATTTGTCCTATCCTCTAGATAGTTTCATTTTGGTGACCTACCCTCTTGCAACATCTTTGTTGTGCTACTTCTTCTACATTTGTAGTGTTTTTGCATGTTCCAACAATGTTGTACAACTTTAGAATCAACACATATCATCCCTCCCCAAAACACACTCTAATGCAATTGTATAATTGTCATTCACTTTCCCAAATAAGTATCAACTTATATTTTTCTCCATCCTTTTAGATCACATAGGTGTTATCTCTTCCATCATACACTAGTTGCATGTCAAACTACCATGGTCTTCCCAACAAAACATGGAACACATCCATGAGACATAATTCCACACAACACCTCATCATGGTATGCCCACATGTTAAATCTCACCCAACAATTTTCATCTACCAAAATCTAGTCTTCCTACTACAACCATTTCCATAGATGAGTGAGTGTGAGATGATGATGGGCCAAATAATGGCAATGGAAAAATATGACGTACGAAAAAGTGCTAACATTTAGACTTATATTTAGATTTGGATGGATAAATTGTTAATATTGCTAGCTAAAATATGGATTCCCTCCAAAAATTATTGGGGATTACCTTAGATTTATGTAAGTGGGAGTTATAAAGCTTGTTAAAGAAGCTTGCAAGACTGCCAATTTAGTTTATCCTAAAATTTTGCATGACTTCATCTTTGAAGCTAATAGACATTTTATAACTAAATTTAATACAATGAAAAGAGTTTGTCAACAAAACTCTCAAGATTATAAAAATATATTATATGCTTAAATATAATTTAAATAGGTTATTATTATCAATTTTCTACATACACTATATTTGATTTACCGATATACATATTGAAAAACATTCATAACTTTCAAAATATTTATTCATTTTTAAATTTAAAAGATGCGTCACATTATAGGATTTATTGGCTATAGGTTGAAAAAATAGTTTTGGATTTCATAAATTTTTGACAAAGATAGGTTGGCTAGAAAATTATTTTTTTATAGTTTTAAAAATAACTGTAAAAGATTCATAAATATTAGTTATTTATTAAAAAAATTCAAAAAAATATATGCATTGCAACTTCTCAATTGTCCTTTATCTAAATCCAAAGGTTGGAGGAAAAATATTATGTTTTTCTTATACTTAGGTTGACTAGAACAAAACCTACATTTAATGTTTTTCTAAAAAGTTATTAGTGCCTCATTGAAATATCTGATTTTCACCAAATGAATTTTAAAATTGTCAAAGAAAAAGTAGCAGCCCATACACTACATTTAGTTTCCTTTAATTTTTATTACTACCTTATGTTTAGATTGTGTAGATAACTCATACATTTTTTAAGGAGATGTTACTTAAGTCTATTTTTCACATTTTCATTACAACTTAGGGGTATTGTTTGGCCCATCATGATCCTACACTCATGTAGACACCAATTATCTATGTTGCCACTATCCACCACTACATCATAACACTTACCTCCTTTCTTGCATCTAGTCTTGAACAAATTCTTCCTTTATGTTGTTTCACCCCTCTTGTTGCAACTCAAAACCCTCTATAAAACTAACAAATTTCTACATTCAGGGTCCCTCTCTAAGGTAGGTGATGTCTCATCACCAAATGTATCTCATGCACTATCTTTTTCCCTCTTCCCTCTGTCCTTGACACTCAAATGCTCTATGTTCTTCTTCACCACACTTGAAATAGGTTCCTCTAAATGATTTCTACTTTTTCTTCTCATATCGTCCTACCCTATTGAGAATATCTTACACACTCCTCCTAAGCCAATCTATGGTGAGTATCCTCTACTTTTTCATCTTTTTGGTAACTTCCACCAGCTTCCTTACATATGTGGTATCTACTATAGTCATCTCCCTTATTGTCATGATAGTTCATATAATATTATTTCTCCTTGCAATGGGAACTTTGGCCTTGTATTTCACTATGGTATTGGTTAACTCTCCCTTGACCTCTTGGTGTTTCTCCATTGTCATCACATATCATCCTATTGCCCTACGTCTTCTCTTCTCTTCCTCTTTGATGATTTTTTCTTTCCTCCTACTTCCAATTTAGTTACTTCTTGGTGAGAGCCAACTGGTAGGCCTCCTCTACTATCTAAATATTCCACATATCCAACTCCTCTTTTACTAATTCCCTCAATCCATTGATTTACTTTTCTACTTTCTTGACTCCTTTCTCATGATGTCTTCAACTAATTATTAGCCTATAGTATTCCTTGGTGCAATTTTTCACAATCATATGGCTCTGCCATAAATTTTACAACTCCTTCAACAATTATAACGTGTAATTTTCTTGAACAAACTTAGATTTCATATTCTCCACCATATGGTCCCACTTTCCAATGCTAAGCTTTCTCTTTCTATTCCTCTCCAACTTGAATTTCTTCCACCATATCACTACATGACCTTTCATCTTGGTGTTCACAAATTTCACCCTATTTGGGTCTATAGTGCCCTCATACTCAAAAATTGTTCTTCTAGATCAATGATCTAGTCTATCAACTCCTCAAGATCCATGTTCCCAAAATAGTTGAAAACATCCACACCGGTCCTCTTACCAATGCCAATTATAGACTTTAACACCTTGTATTCCTTGTCCTATTTGCTTCTACTTGATTCTATAGGATTTGGTTCATGTTCTTCACCACTTTCCTTGACCCTAGGGTAAGGGTTCTTGTTGTGGTCTTACTATAACATATCCATCTAGTCCTACATATCCTTATATATTTTATACATATATCATTCAACATTTCATACATCTCCTTCATTCTTCCTACAACATTGATAATTCCTTGACCCCTCTTTGGTAGTATCTTTATGTAAACTAGGTTGGTAATCTATCCATAATTACCCCTTGTAAAGTACCTTACAATTGACACTCTATCTACAATCCTTTGCGGATTGTGATAGTTTAAACTTTATTTGATTTCTACAAAGTACAAAACATCAAATGTGGCATGCCTCAACTACTTATGCCTTCATTTACCTAACATAAACATCATAGTTTATATTTTAATCAAACACATTCTTAAGAAACTACATTGATTAGGTGCACTTGCATCCACACCCATACTCCAACAATCTTCCCACAATCCAACCTTTTTTTAATACTACTTGATGCAGTCATAGTAGGAGGGTCAAAAAAAGGATTGTCCAATCATGAAACCAAACTAAATCAACAACCCCAAAATATAATATCTTTCAAAAACAACAATCAATTATATAAGCTTGTACAATTATCTATGCTTACAACCAAAAAATTTCCCACAATGGGCCCTCATATATGTCAGGCCATATTCATTTGATTACAATAAGATAAAATAAATGGATAGCCACCACAATGGACTCCTACATGCACATACCTCTATGGAAACACCACTTCTATACTTGTTACATGGGTTGCTGGTGCAGGAGCACCTTAGCAAATTAATATTGCCCTGGACAAATCTTTGAGTTTGATTAAATTTGTATGCTTCCACATTGTAATGAGGTTTATCAAGTCATTTTTATGTGTTTAGGTCATTAGGAGTTTCAAAAATGCAAAATATTGCAAACCATGTAAAGGTTGTCAATGTAAAATTGGAAAAAAGATGCAAACTTGGAAGGTGAAGAGTCATTTGGCTCTTGGTTCGCTTCAAGTCAGTTATGAACTGAAGAGACATATTTTAATGCCTTTAAAAGGCCTTGTAACCATGAAGAATTCATGGGTGGTTGAAGATTTGAACATGGAATGAGAAAAAACACTGTTTTCCTATATTTTCCTTTAGAAATTTGCTCTCTTTTGCTATTGTATGGCCCTGTACAGAAATGCATGGATGCCTAATGGATTGAAAATGTTATATCCTTCAACCACCTTCCATTTTCAGTTGGTCTCATGCTTTTTGATGTTTTTTTGTGTAAGATATTGCATGTTTTGTAAAAACTATCAAAACCCTGATTTAGGGTAACCCATTTTGGGAACAACGCCATAACTTTTGTTTCCACCGTTAGATCTTTATGTACCTTGGGGAAAATGCCTATACCTATGTTATCTACAATTTGATTGAAGCGATTGACTTCATTTTCTTTTGTGTGGAAGTTATGAATGACTGTTCATGGCATTTCACAGTGAAATTTTTGAGTTTGAACCCTTGTAGCAGAATTACCAGTCCATTTTTTGAGCACATTCTCCAAAGTAACCTATACCCATCTTGGACTATGCTGTGGGGAGGCATAATGGGTATCTAATGCATGTCTTAGGTTGACATTTGAAGGTCTATGCAAAAAGATAAGAGGACTATTCTCTTTTTCTAGGGATACAAGCCATTTAGAGGATTTGTGAAGTAAGTGCATGTTCCGGGAGTGATCTGCCTTAGCCAATGGGTGGGATGAGTCATTTGGTACCCCAATACAACCTTTCCATGGGTAAACAAAGATTCCTTTCTGCTGTTCCCACTTTTCCATGAAGGACTTGGTTTTGGACCTATAGGTGTGGTTGAGCCTTGTTGAAACTATTCCTTTTCCTTGCATCCCATTTGCCTCTTCATTAGTTGCATAGTAAAAATTCAATTACAATATAATTTCAAAATTTTACCACTAGATTTCTATAAAAACAACCACTACATGCCACATTAATCCTTCCTTAAATTGTAACCCATATCATAATCCTTGTTACTTCACTCTGTCTCTTATATCTCACTCCCTCGCTATAAGAACTTACCCTCTACACATCTAATCTCTCCTAGTCTTCTTCAATTTCTTTCAATTGATGAAAAACCAATATATGGCATCCTCAAGCTTCTCACATGATCTGCATTCGCCTCAAGGTGGTACAAAGCCTGAAACCACATGAAACATGTCATTAACTACCAATAAAATACTTATAAATTCCAATAGTTAAATGCTGGAGAATCTTCACATGGTACAATCAGCACCTCAACAACAATTATTATGAAATTACAAAATATTCACCTTTGGAACAAACCCAAAATAAACATTTTGCAATGAAAAATAGTTCCAATTAAACACACTGTCAACTTGTAGACACTTTATGATCATAAAATCATATAAAATTGACATGAAGAAAATGATAACAAATGCAAATCAAATGAATGCAAACCTCATATTGACTCATGATCCATTGATAGGGTTGAGAGTGATGCACCCAAAACACTCTAGCTTTACCCAAATAGATGAATGTTGGTTGCTTGATTCTGCAGCATAACAATGAGATAGGGATGGGTAAATGAATGATTGGATGAATACAAGATAGATGGACGAGAGATTGGGAAGAAATTTTGATAGCATGTGGATATTATAAGAAGATCTGTTACAAATGGCTCAAGAGAGGCTAGGTTTATTAGAAAGACCTAGTTAGAATGGATGGACAAGATCGATTAGGGTTTGAAAGATATGGATGGATATGATTGATTAGGTTTCCTTGCACATCAAGAAAGCATAGTCATGTGACAAGTGTATGAAGGAGAATGAAAGGAATCTAATTTAGATATTTTATTTGAATTAGTTTGACATGTCAAGGGGTATTAATCAGGAGATGAGACATATGACATGTGTTGTAATGTTATGAGAGGTGAGAAAATAATTCAAATTTTTAATTTGAATTATGTGAGACATGTGAAGGGGGATTATTAACTAAATAAAGTGGACTTATTTAGTTAATTAGAAAGTTGATTAAGTTGGACAAGTCAGATGACCTAGGACCTAGGGAAAAACATTACAAGGTCATGTCAACTAGGGGATAGTCAAGACATGGACAAATTTTAGTGTCTACATTTTGCCCCTCTTTGAGATGATGTTTCAGATGATGAAATTTATGTCAAGTAACATCATTTCAAAGTAAGTTAAGGTATGGATAAAAGAAAATGATAGGGTGATGATGCCCCCTCGAGAGGATAGGTGGGTTTGACAAACATGGGTAGGCTCTCGAAATGAAAAGGATTTGTCAAAGGAAGAAAGGTAAAGGGAATGGATGGAAGAAAGGGAAGGATACGTTATGTTACAATGAAGGTGAGCAACCATGGTGTTTGATATAGCACTAGACATTATGTACCAAGGTATAAGGACCAAGGTGACGATGTGTCTCATGCCCCAACATAATACAACCTTGTCTAGATACAAGATATGAATATTAGCTGGGTTGATACCGATACAAATGCAAGTTGAAAATGATAACACATACAAGAAAGCAAGAAAGAATGCACAAATGATTAAAAAATAAACAAGGTATTGCCCCTATCAAGTTGTAAACCAATGATTGATTGTTTGATTTGATTGTTGATGATAGATAGTGTTGTCATTGTAGGGAAGGATATATCCCTAGATCAACACAAGGATGCAAGAATGATATATCTCATTGATGATGATGATGTTTTGATTGATTGATTTGGTTTACAAGAAGATTAGGATCAAGACCATCGATGTGATTGGATAATTTGACACAATTGATTAGCTTGATTGGTATGGATTAAGGATGACATGCATTTAGATTATTGCTTAGAATTTTGATTGATTTGATGAGGATAAATGGATGAATGTGATTTGATGATTGATGATGATGATTTGATTTGATGAATTTTTAGATGTTTATTGATGAGGTGGGAGATAGATGATAGAAGAAATGAGAGATGGATGAAGATAATGATTGGTGAAGATTAGAAGAATGATTAAAGAAGTCTATCGCCTATGCTTGAATTTGAGTACTTCCTTTGTATCCTAGATTGCCTACATACCCTATATCCATGGGATCAAGGGATTTAATGATAAAGATGAGATGTAGCTTTGATGTTTTATTTATGGTGATGATGAAGGTTGAGTGATGAATTGATCAGATTATGGATTGATTGGGTTATGGATTGAATGATGTTATTTGATTTTTCTTTTGATTGTTTGATAGATCGGATGGTTGATAGATTGACTTGATTGGATTGGTTTTGATGGATTTGTGATTTGATTTGATGATAGATGATAGTTGATGTGATTGGATTTGGTTTTTGATGGATTGTTTGATAGATGATTGATCTTATTGCTTGGATTTTTTAATTTTTTTTAATTTTTTGGCATATTTTGATTTTTTTGAGTTTTTGAAATATTTTGATTTTTTTTTGTGTTTTTGAAAATATTTGATTTGTTTGGATTTATGAATGTTTTAAGAAATGGAAATGGATTTACAATTGGGTAGCCTTTGTACTAGATACCAATGGCAAGGGGAACCAAGTCTGGGTGCAAAGGAATGAATGGGATTGGACAAAAGGATGGACGATAATGGATGGATGAAAGGAACATGATAAATAGATAGGATAAAAGGATAGGCTATGGAATGGAGTGGATGTATGTGTAAGAGAGCAAGGATGTGATCTCAAAGGACTATGTTGAATAGGAATAACATGCCCTAGTCTCGGTAGTAGGCTTAGTATTTTTCATGACAATGCTTAGGACAATGGGATGATAGGATGGATTGGATAAGATGGATAAATGGGTAATGACTAAAGGATAATGATAGGATTAGATTGGAAAGGACCATAGGGTAATGTCAAGATAAGGTATGTCAAGAGATACCCAAAAATTTTGTCAGCATTGTGCCCCCAATCTTTATTAAGATCAAAAGAGGAAGGGAGCATGGATGGGTTTGATATGATAGGAATGTGTATGCAATGGATAGGATGAGACAAGGTTCCCCCATGTGTAAGTGGGATAGAAGATCAACCTACACATGATGCCTATTTGCCAGGTTTTCATCATGATACTTATCCAAGGTGCATGTTTGCCATGTTTTCACCATTAGACAAAGTGATTTATCTTTACTTTTTTTTTTGACTTTTTTGAATTTTTGGATGGAATAAGGTAGATATGGATGAGAGGGACTCACGTGTCTAGTGCCTTGAAAGGTGATAGTCCCATTGGAGAGGAATGTCACATGGACCATGTCAAATGTGCTCGTCGATGTTGGTAGGGAGATGGCATGAAAGTGACATGGATCAAGTAGATAGTGGATTATGGAGGGATCAAAAGTGGATTATGATGTGGATTATGTAGGACTTATGCAAGGATGGATGAAAAGCTTATGCAAAAGCATGGACCATAGGAAGGTGATGAGGAGGATATGTAGGATAATGATTGAATGATGGGGTGATGGAGGTGTGAAAAGGAATCATGACCAATGGTTTCACACACCATGATAAACATGGAAGCTTTTGAGTAGATGGAGGCATAGGAAGCAATGGTGATGTTTGCTTAGTGGATGGATGATTGAGTGACTTGGGAACCCACATAGACTTCGTATTTTTATGTTTTTTTCTTTTCATGTGGGATGGAGGAATTTGAGACTTTGGAATGGAATGGAGGGAACAGGATGGTTGGGATTTTTGAGAGTTGGATGCCTCATTTGATTTTCGTGATTTTTGCTTAGGGACCCAAACCATTTTGCTTTTGAACTTTTCTTGTGAAGGTATGGGCTTGGATAGCTTTTTGAATGGATTTTGATTTGATTCTTTGCATTTTTACCCTAAGGCATTAGGGCCCTTAGGATTTTTAGCTTTATGTAAGGAAGCATCCAAATATTTGTTTTTGAATCCCATAGGGTGGATGGAATGAGTGGAAGCTTTATGTTTGGACCATGTGTGCATTTGTTGGTCATGATTAGGAATATAAGGGAATTTATGGATGATAGGTATGTTAGGTGGTGGAAGCAATGGTGACAAAAGTAGATGGTAGGATACTAGGAGTTGGAAGTAGCAGAGCTAAAGTGGATGGTGGAAAGTGTATGGTCACATGCTTTTGACATTTGTAGGATGAGGGAGGTGGAATGACAACATATGTTTTAGGAATATGATGGGGTTTATGATGGAAGGAAGTGGATTTAGGAACTGTGGAGGAAGTACTAACATCATTATATTGTTGACCTCGGGGTGTGTATCGAAGGCCAAATGAGCATGGGGGGACCTTGACATGAATTGGCTCCCAAATACCTTGTTCATAAAGACCTAGGCCTTTACCTTTGTAGTTCATGTTTTGGAGGATGCAATTGACTAAGGGACTAGATGTGTTTTGGGAACTAGACTTGAGTTTTTTACTTGATGGAGAAGGTGAGGTAGAGGACAAAGGTTGCCATTGTCCTAAGGAAGAACATTCATGGATGAATGTGGATAAACTAATTGGATATGGTGGATATAGAAGGATCATTAGGATCTTGATTATCATTGTGTTCACTAAGATCCAAGTTATTTTTTTGATCTTCTATGCTCGTGTGTTCTTGAAATGCACATGTCTCATCATGGAAAGTGGATGTTTGTTCATTATGGATAGGGCTAGATGGAAGATGGATAGGAGCAGTTTGGATATCTTGCTCATGGATGGTTATGGGATTATGGATAGGATCAAGGTGCTTTTGGATAGGTTGTTCATCATAGATATCTTTTTGATCATGATAGAGATAAAGTTTGGCCAAAGGGATCATTGTGGTTTTCATGATCTTAGCTAGAACCTTGATCATAAATATGAGCAAAGATAGAATTAAGTGGGCTATACAAGGGATAAATTTGATTATGAATAGGGTCATGGTGATGGATAATAGCTTGAGGGAAAACCATATGTAGGTCATGGATAGGTGGAACTTAGAGGTTCTTTTATCTTGATTAAGATTAGAGTTTGATATTTCCACATGTTTAAGATTATGCTCTTGACATACCTCTTGACTTTGGATGAAAGTGGAAGGTTCTTGAGTGGACTTGATAGGCTCTTGAGGGTTATCGACATGAGGACATGATGGCTCTTGACTTAGGCTTGTGGTTGGAGACTCTTGAATAGACTTGTTGGCTTGTAGGTCCCATGATGGGGCTATAGGATTGGACATGGTATTGGTGGACTCATTAGGAGGCTCAAGAATATGTGTTTGACATGGGGGTGGTTGATTCCTAGCTAGTAGCCATTGGATCACATCCTTTGCAAGTGTATGTGTGAATGGGAAATATAGTGGATGGATGATAATAGTGGATAGGTTTGGAGGCTTAGGATTAGGATTTGGGCTAGATGGAGAAATAATGGAATTAAAGGGATTGGTCTTATCCAAGACAATCTTACCACAATCTTCTAGGTTCTTGACCAATCTTTGAAATTAGACACAAGTGGATATGGTATGGCCCCTATACTTATGGTATGCACAATAATGACTTTCATTATACCCTCATAAATGGAGAATATGCTTTGAATGGGTATAGTTCAATCAAATTTGCTTGGACCAATTTCTCTAAAAGTATCACCATGGAATCTTTTAATGAAGGATTAGTGGAACATGGGGATGAAGGTGATGAAGGCGATGAAGGGATTGATAAAGGTGTTGGGATGGGACTAGTTGGCTCATGTGTTGGCATATGATTGGATGGTGAAGGTGACTCAAAGGAGGCACATGCTAGGTTGGTTTCTCCCTTGTCAAAGGATTTTAGGTCTTGCATAAGATGACTTGGACTTTCTTGATTTATGTACATAGGGCCATTTGGACTTGCTTGTTGTTATTGTAAGAACATTTGATTGCCATGTGGATAGGTTTGGTAATGAGGTGGCATGATAGGATTTGTAGGTAAAAGGTTTTGTGAGGTGGATTGTTGTGGACATTGGGTGATGTTGGAAGCTTATTGAGAAAGCAGTTGGGATATGATGGCAATGGAGTTAGGATTGTTGGATGGTAGACTGATGGAAGTACTTGCATTTGTGGTTTTGTTAGGAATAGTGAGGGTGATTTGTGGTGTGGATGTGGCGGCATTAGTGTTTGGATTATGTGCTTGTTGGGCTTGTGATTGAATATGGGATCATTCATATTGGCCTAGGACTTGATTTTGTGGGGATTGTTAATGGTGTGGTGACACAGGGTCTTCTTCCTTTCTATATAACCATCTAAGTTGACTAAGTTGATTAAGCATTCTTTTGGTGCCATAAGGATCAGTCTCATAGGTGTTGTTTAGAAATGCCCTATCCGTGTTTACAAGTTATAGATGTGGAGAATTGATTGGATGAAGATTTGATGATGTGTAATAGCCAGAAATGATTAGGGGTTTTACTTGGATGATGAAGACTATGGTGATGATGATTAGGATGTTGAAGATGACTAAGATGATGATATTGGATGAATTGAAGGAATTAGGATGAATGATGGTGGAATTATTAGGGTAGGTGACTAGGATGATTTAGGATAATGGTAAGGGTAATGTGGGATAACAAGGTGGGATGACCTAGATTGAGGTGACTAGGATAAATGGATTGGGATGAAAGTGGTTTAAATGAGAAATGTAGGTGATGATTTGGAGTGATTGGGATCAAATTTCAAGACCTTAGGATGATTTGATTTGTTTTGTTTTTTGATGGATGGCTCTCTATGCTTGAGATAGACTAATGATCTCAAGTAAGAGGGTTGATTGGATTGATTCTCTATACTTAAGGTAGACTAATGACACTTAAGTAATAGAGGGTTGATTGTATTGATTTAATTGGATGACTTACTTAAGATAGACTAATGATCTCAAGCAAGTTTGGATAATGGTTTATGATGATCAACTAAGGTCTTGATTTTTGATTGGGTTGATTTGGATTTGGATTGGGATGAAAGTGGTTCGGATGTGATTTGGCTTGGAATGATTAGATGATGTGTAATGACTAGGATGATGTTGATTTTCTGATGTAGAATGAGGATGATATGATTGGGATTGGATTAGAATGAATTAGATGTGATTAGGATGATGATTAGAATGAAGGGGGTTTGATTAGAATGAGATTGATGATGATGTGTAATGATGACTTGGATAAGATTAGGGTTTTGTTTAGGATGGAGATGAGTTAAAATGAATTGGTGGATTGGGTGACTAGGATTGGATGATGTGGATGAGGTGGTCTAAGATATGTGTTATGACAAGTTGGTTAAAGATGATGATGTGGCAATTGTTTATTTAAAGCTTGCTTTAGGGAAATATCAAACACAAGATTTCACATACAAATAGATGAACACATAGACCAAACAAGATGATGAATTTGCCTTTCAAGGTTTAAATGTTATGATTAAGCACACATTTGAAGACACAACAACAAGCCTAATGTCTAGTTTGAAATAGGGTATGGCCAATTTAGGTTTTGGGCTATGTTTACATGAGATTGACTAGGAATTTGAAAGTGAATTCCTACCACACAACCAGGAGAAAGGGGTAACCCGCCCTTCACCTTCAATTCCCAAAGGTATAAAGTTCTTTCGGGCTTAGCCAAGAGTGACAAGATTCCAACTCGCAATGAGGGTGTCTTTCGATTCAACCTCGATTGAGGTCGTCCCTTGGAGTGGTGTGTCTCCAAGAAGACCTCCTACGAAGGGTAAACAAAAGCAAACCAAGTATGGTGTTTTTGATCTCCAAGATCACCTTGCAGCACGAGGAGAGAGCATACACACGCACACTTGATTTATACTCGTACTTGTAAATTAACCCTTAGAAAATGAAATGTGTGTGTGAAAATTGAATGGATAAGAGGTATTTTTGATTCTCAAGATCACATGAAGTGCATGAGAAGTGCATACACACCACTAATCACATGCAACTTCACTAAGCAATGAAGACACTTGTTCTTGTTTAACCCAAAGTCAAGATGTGTGATTGAAGACAATGGTTAATTTTAGCCCAATTTTTTTCATGTGATTGCTAAAGCAATATTCGTTTTAAGCTCAAATTGAAATGTGTGATGCAAACAAGATTGATTGATCAAATGAAAGAGATGATTGACGAAGTGGACACACCTAATTGTTTCACTATCCCAAGCTGCTATAGATGTTGATGTGAATGCTACTCCAGTTCCTTGGGGTCATCTACAAGCCACCAAATCGAAAAACAAGTAGGTGAAAGTGCCTAGGGATCTGTTATGCGAAAAAGAGAAATTTGATATAAGTCTGATGAAAATGGACTGATACAAAAAAATAAGTTGCATGAATAGATTCTATATGAAATTCTATGCACTTTTTAAAAAAAAATTGTGAAAAAAGGATGAAAAATGCAAGAGATATGCTCGTTTGAAGTTTTCATGCAAGTTTGACTTTGACTGCTAAAAAATATGCTAAAATGGTATATTCACTTGAAAATTTCTACACCGCTATGAAGTTCATCCTATTAGCTTTCCAACGAGTCTGATTTTACATGATTTTGACCTGTTTTGACCAAGTTATGATTAAAAAAAATACCCTATTAGGGCTTGTAGAAGGCATAAGAGGTACCTGGTAGTTTACAAACAAATGTTAGCAGTTTTGAACATTTCAGTCACATGCATAAGTTTTCTTGTTTGGTGGTTAAGGTTGGCAATTGGCTAAGTGCTCAAGTGAGCTCCCAGTCACCCATACAACCAGGAGCTAGCCCAAAGAAAAAAGTAAAAAAGAAATAAAAGGTTGAGGAGGCTAAAAGAATCCCCCAACCCTCGGTCATTAATGTGACCCTTATCAATTGCTAAGACTTAAACAAATGTGTGTGTTCAACCATAAGCGAGCGATTGAGGTCAAAACTACCAACGACCGAGATAGAAGGCTTATGTCGATTATGGAGATCCGTAGACAGTTTCCATAGGTCTGATAATAAATGGCCAACTACAAGTTTTTAAACCACCATAAGTGGTATCTAATGTGGATTAGGGTCGGTGAGTACCTGTAGAAGGCATAATCAGGAGATGACTATTAGTTCAGAGGGTAGTGTGATGGATAACCAGTGGCAATGGAAGGAACTCGAGTGGCACAATACTTGGCGGTGGCTGGGGTTGAATAGAAGTAAATGGGAGTTAGTCAGTTGTGCTAGGGCTTGGATGATGGTGGCTGGGGTTTGGTCACCAATAGTGATGGCGGCAAGGTGCTATGCAGGTGGTGGTAGGAGTGGAGATAAATGTGGCATTACCAAGGAATTTAGGCAAAGAGGGAAACAAATAAATTTAAGCTAGTGGTTAGCCGAGTAATGCAGGTTGATAGAGGGGTTTCATGCAGATCAGGCATAAGACAACAGTTAGGGTTTTTGATATATCCTGCGAACAAAATCAATATCTGCAACCACAAACATGAAATCCTGTGACCTCAACAAAACCTGTGACCACAACTAGGAACCCACTATTGAGATCAGTATGGACAAGGGCTGTAGATCTAGATGGTACAGATCCGTACTATATGGCCAATGGCCCTAAAAAATTTTCAATTTTTTTTAAAAAATTTCAGTCACAAAAGATAGGTAAATTTATAGTCAAAATTCATGAAATTGACATCTTGATCATGATGGCGAGGTTAGTTTTCACCTAAGAAACAACCTGCAATAGATCACCCCCAAAACTTACAAATTTCGACAACCTAGGGTTAGAGAAAAAGTGAACTTTGACAAAAAATCTGCAAAAAACTCACGATTAGATCTGAGACTGGGCATGCCAAATGAAATCATGGAAAATTGATATGAAGGAAATGATAACAAATGCAAATCAAATGAATGTAAACGTCATATAGACTCATGATCCATTGACAGGGTAGAGAGTCCTGCACCCAAAACACTCTAACTTTACCCAAATAGATGAATGCTGGTTGCTTGATTCTGCACCATAACAATGAGATAGGGATGGATAGATGAATGATTGAATGAATGCAAGATAGATGGATGAGAGATTGGGAAGAAATTTTGATAGCATGTGGATACTAGAAGAAGATCTGTTTCAAATGGCTCAAGAGAGGCTAGGTTTATAGGAAAGACCTAGTTAGAATGGATGGACAAGATAGATTAGGGTTTGAAAGATATGGATGGCTAGGATTGATTAGGTTTCCTTGCACATCAAGAAAGTGTAGTCATGTGACAATGTGCAAAGGAGAATGAAAGGAATCCAATTCAAATATTTTATTTGAATTAGTTTGACATGTGAAGGGGTATTATGTGGGAGATGAGACATGTGACATGTGGTGCAATGTTATGAGAGGTGAGGGAATAATTCAAATTTTTAATTTGAATTATGTGAGATATGTGAAGGGGGATTATTAACTAAATAAAGTGGACTTATTTAGTTAATTAGAAAGGTGATTAAGTTAGACAAGTGGGATGACCTAAGACCTAGGGCAAAACATTATAAGGTCATGTCGACTAGGGGATAGTCAAGACATGGACAAATTTTAGTGTCTAGAGATCCAAATTGCTTTCTTTTTCAAAATAAGATAAACAAACCATAAATAGAACTACTACACAAACTAAAAATGGTAATTCCTTAATGTGGTGAAATGTGCTAACTTCCTTTTCCACAAACTATTAGCCACAAAATTGCAAACAAATGAACTACCAAACTAAACTACAAATTGCACCTTCTTAGACATGATCCCACATTTCCATGGTGTTGAAGGATGCACCTACATCATTGGGCATATAGGGTATATCCGACTCATCAAATATAGACTACACCTAAGATTATCGTATACAGGGCTATGTGTTGAGCAATTATTCTATTTGTGCATTTTTTACATGTTATGTTATAAATATGAACTATTTCCTCCTAGAGTGTACCATAGGTATGAGAGCCAAGACAATTGAGATCTTTATAGAGTGAGACTGGTTGGTCCAAGTGATTTAGTTTAGATAAGTATTGGATTTGTTATTATTAAAAATATTTCAAAATTATATATGAATCTAGATTGTTATTTGATTCATTAATTTTTATCTAGTTAAAACAAATTTTTTTATAAAATACATTTTATTATGAAATAATAAAGTTTTATGAAATACATTAATCATATTAAAATTCTCTAGAAATATGCAAATAACTCTAAGAAAATTAACACTATATTTTGGTATCAATGCCAAGATAACTAATTTTGTAAGAAAACATGTAGAATGAGTATCATATTACTTTGTGATGATCTTATCATACTTGATGCATACTATTACTAGTGTTACGTCATATCCATCAATATTTTATTTCTCAATATGGAATAATTTAATGAGTGTAAAATGAATATCATAAGACACAAGTGAAGGGATACATGGCATGGTCATTCCCTTTGACAATATTAAATAATAATTATTACTATATTAAGGGGTTGTAGCATGCTTTTGAATTCAAATTGGTCACATTTTTTTCAACTTATAAAGCTCTCTCCTAAGCAAGAGGTAACCCTGACTAGTAAAAAAATAACAAATACAAAGCTAACAGAAACATAAGATCTCTAGTTGACATTAGATGTCTTCTCCATTAAGTTTTTCACCCTCTAGCTTCTTTTGTATTAATGTGTATCAAATATAATTGGCTACATGCTAAGGCTCTTGTACTAGGGCTATTCAATGAAAATTATGTCACCAATTTTGAGGTATAGCAACTCCTTTCTATTTTGTATTGGGATTACCTATATTCTCAATTTCTCATTTATGTTGAGTGTCATCTTGGTCACTCTTTGTGATAATTTTGGTTCTATGGTTGGTTCTCTCATATTTTATGAAGGGAGCATTGACTATGCTATATATATATATATATATTCTTGATACATTTTATTTGTAATACCAAAGAAATAGTCTTACAAGATATATTTTTCTAAACATTCATCCAAATGCAATACAACTTCACTAGGTTCAAGTTAGTTCTCCATCGAGTTTACTTTTAACAATGTTTATAGCTATGCCATGATTAAGAATTAGATTTATTAGTGTAACTCGTAATACATTTGTATTGACTCTATGGTCACCATCATTATTATGGGACATGATTTCTTGCAAATTTAGATGGTTACCTATTTTTTTTAAATGTGAAAGAGTAAATCACTTATAGGTGGTATACTACTATGTCAAATGAATTAGTTGTTAAATTTAACAATGGCCATGATGTTGGTAACATTACGACATGAACATTCCACCTAATTAGGTAGGTGTGTGTGCATATCAATTAGTGCTGATGTAATATAACGGTTGAATACTAATGGTAAATGTTTCAAATTTAATAGTTCTAATAATGGTAGCAATGAAAATAAAGACATGAATGGACTATGTGTGCAAACTATGAATTGAACAACATTTAGGGGCATGTGCAATCAACTTTAGGACTTAGCTATTTTTTATTCTTTTTTGTTGTTTTCTTCTTTCTTCTTTTCTCAAAGTCAACACATCTTGATAGATATTTCATAATTAGTCTAGTACACAATGACTTCCCTTCAATACATTTTGTGCATTCCCTTGTTGTTTGGAAAACCAACTCGTGTGTTGGATACAAAATCTTAGCTTGTATGCTAGCTTTAGATGCTCTCTTAAAATTATTAAGAATGGGTACAAGGAAGAAAAGTGTCTTTCTTGAACAATTTCAAGCATAAGAAAAGCATTCCTAACCCAAAATAAGGACAAGAATAGCCTAGGTTTAGGCCCTTGAAAGCTAAATTTTTCAAAAATGTAGCTCAAAAATGGCTTGCATTCATATCTACATTACCATGAATCACAAAAAGAAATTGTAAATTATATAAAGAACAAGGTTATTAGCTCAAATATAAACTATGTAAAAGAGGAGTATCATAGTGTTTAGTTCTAAATTCACTGAATGTAGTAGTCTTCCCCATTTATAACTTATCAACCTACACAAAAAGATGAACCAAAATAACAATGAATGAGATTCAAATCTTAGATCAAGAACCCCCTTTAAAAATGAATCAATGAAGATAAAAAAACAAATTGTAATAGAGAGGAAGAGTTTTGATCCATAGATGAGGAATTCACTTGAGAAGAAATAGAAACTAAAAAATGATAGGGTAAGAGTGGAGGGTGCTTCACCTTGTTATGGTCATAATAAAGGTGCAGAGGAATGATTAGGAATCTATCTTATAAATGAATGGCCATAGGATTTTGGGATCCACACCTTGTGATCTTGAGTTGTTTCTTATTAGGAAAAACTACTTCAAATAGATGCAGCATATTAAAGCATCCAATGCATTTGTTAAACTACATTACAAGGAGTTCATATGTGCACAAAGTTTGGAAGGTGATGACTTCAGCAATTGAATGGTGAATTACAATTATCCTTTTCAAAGTATATTCCTTTCAAGGTAACATGAATAGTTGACTAAAGGCTTACTCTTGTAGTTGATCAACAAACAATTTCTCAATTAAGGAGAAACGATGAGCCATTACCATAAAAGCATGCCCACCTAATCAAAGGGATTAAGTGAAAGTTCAAAGTTGTGTCCCACTTTTATAAAGGAAATGACTAACATTAATCTAACTTTTTAACTTGAACCACTATAAAGTGACATGTTTTCAATTTTGAAATGACCTAAACTAATGAAATATATATTTTTTAATATATTTTGATTTTATATTTAAAAATAAACAAAAGCCTCATTTAGGTTCTTGTAAAACTGACATTATAATTTAGTTACTAATAAATTGTTGAAAAATGAGGTTAAGGGGTGCCCACTTTTTTTTAAATAAATTTCATTTTTTTCTTTCAATTTTTTTTCTTATTTATAACTTAAAACTTTAATCAATGGATGAGTTATTTACCCATTTTGATAAATATATTTTTAAATAAATCTTGAAATTTCATGTACTAAAAACACAACTCTTTCAAGAGCCATCCAATTTTGTCTTATTTTTTTATCTGAGATAGAAAATGATCAAATGACATGGAATCTCTCCTCTAGTGCATCATATTTTTTTTGCATTTTAATAGTATTTTTTTGTATTTTATTGTAATATTCTGGTGTTGATGAACTATTTTGAGTAAAAATAGAAAAAAAATATAAACACTAATTAAAATATTAATTTTTTTAATTTTTGAAAAATACTTGTATAGATCTATAAAAGTCCATTTTTAGATTTTTAAAACGTTATTTATGTAAGTAGGAGTTGTGAAAACATTATGTTTTTCAATATTTTTAAAATTTTATAAATTAGCAGGAAAGTGATACTACATATGTATCGAGTGGATACTTCCAATTGGAAAATTTGTGGTCTAAATCTAATTTAGCTAGATTGAATCTAGTGAGAACACATTTTTGACCATTGGAAATACCTAAATTTAGTTGTGTTGATAAGTTGACCTAAAGTGGGAAACATCTTTCAACTTTCACCCATTACATAGATTTTCTCATGTTTCACCTTAATTCAATTTCATTTGTTTGATCCTTGTTTAGATTTTACTGCTTCAACGATTTATCTAGTTCTACAAAAGCTTAGTAGACAAACATCATATTAACTCTCTTTGGACGTGTATTGATGATTTCCCACTACAACTAGTTGAACCATTCTTTGGCTATGCAATTAAAGATTCATTCTCAATATTCTTATCCTTTGATACAAGATTTATTACTTTGTTGAAGAAGAGAACAGCACTACAAGATTTATTACTTTTTTCAAGAAGAGGAAAGTGCATTCAAGAAAAATCATTAAGGGAATTATTCAACACTTTAGTGAAAACTATACCATATGAACAAGACTTAGGATACTTAAAGAGAACCCCTAGCTGAGACCAAAAGATAAATTAGGACCATTGAATATTGAAGGCCAAAACCATTTGACACTAAGAGTTTATCAAGGGATGATTTTAGTAATCAGATGAAACCAACCAAGCATTCTATGAAAGTCATCAATAACCAATATGTTTTGTTAGAGTGTTGGGTTTATCCTAACCCACACCTAGGCTTAAGTCACACTTAGTGGCTAGGTCTAACTTAACCTTGACATTAAAGGTTAAGTGCACTTTTGAGGTTAGTCACTTTTTTTTCTCACCACATGTGCTCACATGAGGTTAGTCCTTTTGACACTTCACCTCATTAGAGGTTGGAGATATTCTCTCCTCACGTTATGGGAGGTTGGAGACATTTATCCATCAACCTCCATTTGTGCACGTGTTCATCACATAGAGGGTTAGTCATAGTTGGTTCTCTCCTTCTCACCTCCTTCTCCTTGCCTACATAAGCAAGGCTCTTTGTACATTTTCAAAACTCTTGGTGTAAACTCTTGATGTAATCTCTTGATTATACATTTTGGCTTTTATGTGCTTATGCTTTGTGGAAGTTCATTTTTATTCTCACTTGCTGATCTTGGCAAACTCTATCATGATATCAGAGCCATGCAAATGAAATGCTTCTTGTTTTTGAGCAATTTCAGCACCTAGCCATTTCAAGGGTTCATTTTCGGTATTTTGTTTCGCAATTTTTTAGATTCATGTACTGAAATCAATTCTGTACAAAGTTGTAAAAAATTGAACTTTTTTTTAGCAGAGGGCCTTTTCTACCCTCTGTCATTGGTCAATTTCACAGCTTTTTGCAGATTGGTGGCCTATTTGCCCTCTGCACTATTCCAAATCAATCAGCCCCTACATACGTTTGTGGCATTGAAGCTTCCACATTCACACCAGTTTTGTGGTATTGCTGGTTTTACCTGCTGTCGCAATCCCCTTCAGCGTGGTCACCGATCCTTTTGGAAATGATTGTCGCTTCTTAGAGATAGTTGTTGCTGTTGCAGGACTGTGTTGAGGAACTATTGTTGTTGTGGTTGGAATTTTCTGCGACTCTCTGTATATTTTGGGTCACCCTTCCTTGGTGCCTTCGATCCCCATTTAATCTGTGGATTCGATCCCCATTTGCTTAGTTTTGGCTTTTAATAGTGGCAGTCTCAGCCTACGAGTCAGAGGCAGCATCATCTACGTCAGTATTGCCATCGCATAATGTCAAAGCCAACGCTAGCGTGGACAAGGCAGATGATGATATAGCTGCCATGGCTATATCTGATCGGACATTTACTGGCGTCCTTTGTTCTCATCCTCTCTAGAACACCCTATTCGGGCTTCTCTCAGGCGCCCATATCAGAGGCGTTCTATAGGCCGATTTCAGGCTGATTTGGACGCTGATTTCTAGATCTGGCTATTGAAGTTTTTGTTCTTGCCCAGCATCCATCTGGCCACTGCCTTCCTCAAGTCGCCTTAACATCTTTCAATACCATCATAGTTGCTAGTTGCTGCTAGCACTTTTTTGGGCACCGGATTTACACAGTTGTAGCGTGGATTTTATCTACGTAGATTTGTTTGTTTGCAGACACTTAACGGTCTGCACCAGGCCCTTCTGCCACGACCTCTGTCTAATTGCTTGTTCCTCTATTTGTCCCACTTCTTTGACTGGGTCTGCAGGCCAGTAATCGGCCCATTTGGGCTCTCAATCCGGGCCATACGGGATTTGCCAGCGACTTGACAAGTCCGGTCTCTTCTGTGACAACACAGGGCCTAAAGACTTGGTGTTCTCAGCGTTTGTTTCTGGTTTCTACTAAGAGTCCTATTTGGACATCTCCGCCGGTGGTTTATGGCATTTGAAATTGCCATTCAAACTTTACATTATAGTCTTCAATGATGTTTTTTTTTTAACTTATAGCTAACATTTGGATGTAACAGTAAACATTACATGTTTTGTTAGCTGCTACCTTTCATGTTAGCCATTTTGTAAAACCTTAGCACAGATTGTAACCTTAGAAGTTTGATTGACATTTTATGCCACACTCAGAGCTCCCTGTTAGGATAACTCATAACGCTTTGTAAAGGGGTTAGTTTTTCAATTTTGGAGGAAAATTGTATTTGAGGATTGTAATGTGACTTTTCAAAATCACTATCAAATGTCAACATATAAAATCGACATATAGAGTTAGCATTTGATTGCTAACATATAAAGCCAATATATAAAATTCACATTTTAATCACAAGATGAAGGGTGAGGCCCGGGTTGGCAGGAGGCCAATTCCCCCTCACCATCAAACCCTTTGTAATCTTTATTTCACCCTGATTCCAATGAGTGGTTGGAAGACTATATTCACCTTCTAGAATAGGTTTCTTTTTTGCTTTTCAAGTGTAGTTAATTAAATTAGGCATTTTTTGTAGGAAATTGACTGTTTAATAACTTTTGATTGCTAGCTTGAAATTGAGCACCCTTTTTTGCAAAAGTGAATGGTTTTTCATTCTCCACGTATTGGTTAAATTTATTTTGTAAAACACACTAATTTATAAAGTGCCAAAATCTGGGGGGGTCTCACTTTTGATAGTTTAAGGGGGGGGGCTTCTTTACATTTGATTTTTTGCACATTATACCATGTCTACATGTTGCATAGTCAAGTGTACTTGTTGTGGGAGCACTCAACATGGGGATGCACTCTGTCTTCATTTCTCTCACATTGTTTTTTCAATGTTTTGTAAGACTGTAACATCACCACCTGATGTTTCATTCAGGATGACTTTCAGCGATTCCTTGCATCAAAACATTTTCATCGTTGTTATAGATCTACCACATTGGGAAGCATATCTACCAGACATTGTATCACTGTTTGTAGAAGTAAAAAAAAAGATCATAGAATAAACTACAAGCACACGAGTATGCAATGAATCGACCAATTGTATTCACAAATGAGGCCGATATAAATAGGCAAGTGTGGATACCCGATTCTCCATGAAACAAGGATAAGACTCCCCTACATGAAGTGGTGGTGAGTAACCATCCACAAAGATAGCGCAAGGTGTCGATGCAAGTTGAAACCTCTCCAAAATGACTAAATACTTTGACAAGTACAAAGTACATGTGGAAAATATGACTATGGTAAAGACAAATGTGTATACGCTTAGGATTAAAGGTATACACTAACAGTAGAATCACACATAGTAGATTTGGATCACACCATTGAGGACATTTGTCTTCTATTCGATGTTAGCTTCGATGAAGTTGCATCACCTTCATCTTTAGATATACTTGTTCATGCCTCGCCTATTTTAGCTTATATAGTGACTGATTATGTAGATACTTATAAGTCTACATATCAGACTTCGTCATCATCTAGTTTGACACCTTCTGTAGAAGTATTAGGTTCACATCGGTTCTACTTTCACCATACATCTATGGTCCCTGTTCCTGAATCTTCGTCATATGATAGCATTGGCTTGGAGATCATTGAGCATTCTTCGAAGACATCATGGGCATAATCATTGTCTTTGGATCATGTGCGAAATTCAGAGACATTCATCTTTCTTCCTGTATGTTCCTATCTAGAATGGAAAGATCATATGCACACTTCTGTGGTTCTCTTTCTTCCTAAGGGGAGAAATATTGTTCAGAGACCGTGGATCATCTTCAACATCTAGTGTCGTGCATCTACAAGCACTACGGGAGGTATTTTTAGGGGAGGCTGCATGGTTTCTCTTCTCTTATCAGTTTTGGGAGGAAGCTTTTCCTCACATGGATTTCATCACTTCATGGTTTCTAGGAGACTCATATGACCTTTTCTCTTCTCTCTCTTATGGGGAGAATATTTCATGTACTTATGTGTTAGAAGTAGTCCTTGGGGGGTTTTGAGTCCTACATCTATCACTCTTCTTGTTCACTTGTACATTTCTTTCATGCATCTTTTTTCTTTTGGAGAGGAGTTTTGTTTTCACTAGGTTTTCTCCTTTTTCTCCACTTATGAGAAATTTGTTCATGGGTACCTAACATGCCCTAGGACTCATCATTATTATTATAATCTTTATATCACTACTTCTTAAGTATCACTTAAAGGGGGGTGTTAGAGTGTTGGGTTTATCCTAATCCACACCTAGGCTTAAGTCACACTTAGTGGCTAGGTCTAACTTAACCTTGACATTAAAGATTAAGTTCACTTTTGAGGTTAGTAATTTTTTTGTCTCACCACATGTGCTCACATGAGGTTAGTCTTTTGGACACTTCACCTCATTAGAGGTTGGAGATATTCTCTTCTCATGCTATGCGAGGTTGGAGACATTTGTCCATCACCCTCCATTTGTGCACACATGTGTTCATCACATAGAGGGTTAGTCATAGTTGATTCTCTCCTTCTCATCTCCTTCTCCTTGCCTACATAAGCAATGCTCTTTGTACATTTTCATAACTCTTGGTGTAAACTCTTTATCTAATCTCTTAATTATACATTTTAGATTTTATGTGCTTATGTTTTGTGGAAGTTCATCTTCATTCTCGCTTGCTGATCTTGGCTAATTCTATCATGTTTTTATATCATACACAGGAAAAAAGATTTAGCATTGAAATCAAACATCAAGGCCATCCATAAAATGATGCAAGTGGGACTCCCACCACAACCCATCACTCAACTCCTCTCACACATTAAACAACTATTTGGAAGAGATTAACTCAACACACACAACTCATATAATTGCAAACAAAACTCATTTATTAATTTGCACAAACTCACAACTGATTAGATCTACATCAAGTACAATATTCAAATGACCTTCCATAGCCTCTCAAATCTACAGTAAACAATTTAAATGCTCCTCACAGTGCTCTTTGCTTGGATTAGCTACCGCCACCAACTCCACACTCTTTTGGCAGCATACTCACTTCTTAGTGCCCTCTCTGATCTTCTTCTACATTCTCAGATGCCTCTCATCTCTTTTTTCTACACATTTTTCTCTATAGCTCCTCCAAACTGTTGTGCCCCTATTCTTGGGCAGATTCCTCTATCAAAACTCCCTCTGGAAAACCACATATACATCTGCAAATATATTCATTGTTCTCTGCATGATGGATGTTCAGCAAATATTAAATTTCTAAGCCCAAAATGGGCGCCATACTCCCCACACCATTATCTCCACTCCCTTTTTCTTTTTGGTGAATATTAAAACATTTAAATTAGCTGTTGTGTGAGGCATTGAAGCTTCTCGTCATTAAGGTGCCACTCTAATTTAAGTTTATGTTTTCCTTTCCTGGGCGCAGCCTCTATGAGGCGTTTCATTTCCATTAAAAAAATTCTTTTCATTTTTGACTTTTCTGCTCCATATTCATTTTAAATGCCATTCTGATTTTTGAGCATGGGTTAAACAATTTAAAAAATGAATAATAAGCTGCATATTAATCACCATACTCGTCTTAGAATGAAATAAACAAATTTGGCAATTAGAAACCAAATTAAATGTGCCCAAACAGATGCATCGAATTGCTAGAAAAATGCCTTTTTGAACAACTTTCTCCTGGAAGCTTATTTTTTAATAAAAACTTGTCAAGGTGTGTAGAATGACCTCCCTAAGCTCCCCAACAAGCCATTTTTCTCCATCTTTCATAAAATTCAAGAGCAGTGAACAGATAATTTTAATTTCTCCCAAACGGTGATGAATTTGAGTGCGATACCTTTTGTACATTAGGCAAAATACCATCACCAATGTTTCCCTAGAAGGAATTTTACTCATCTCTTAAAAATCTTAAAGATTAATTGACTCTGTCGTTGGCTAGGACAAATTTTCTGATTTTAAATTCTCCCAATCCGTGAAGAATTTGGCCACTAAACCTTCATCACATTATGCAAAACTCATCCAATGATATATCTCTAAAAGAATTTTAACCCAACTCTCACAGATTTTTGGAAACAATTGTTTCCGAAAAACTGTCTTGCGGAGCCTTAAAACAACCTTTTGGTGAAAACTTAAATTTTGCAATTTTGACCAAATCTTAGGATTCCTACTACTAGAGATGCTTTAAAACACCAACGCAAACCAAAAGACACACCAAAATTGAAAAAATAAAATAAAATTTGGACGATCGGCAATGGACCCAGATGCTCCTACATCATAAAATAACAAAAAAGTTATGTTCTAGTAAATATAACAATCTTATTAGCACAATAAACTAAGATTACATCACAAATAAGTCAACAAATTATTCGATGAGATAAATATAATTTCTACGCACTAAAAAATAATAATAATGATATAATAAGCACTCTAAATAGAAGAACATGACGGATTCCATATTTCAACTAGCCTTTCTTGAAAGTCAAACCTAGATAAGAAAAGGGAGTACAAATTTTACTAGAGAAGTAATAGAATTAAGTAGTAAGTAGCCATGAACAATTCACCACCAGCTACCTACTTCAATAAAAGTTGTTTCAGTCCAATATTTAATAGAAGGTAGGCATTATGACATTGGCATGCCAAAGTATAAAAGACTAAAACAAGTATATATTAGCATGGTTTTTTAAGGACATGACATCAACATTTCTGGAGTTGCCTATTCTTTATGTCATTTGGTAGTTTGTTTATTTTATGCAATAGCATGTTAAAAGTGGACTTTTAATTTAGCATTTTAGCATAGTTAAAACTAGTCATTGTGTGATGATAAGTTTATGCAGCATTTATGAAGCATTCAGATGCACCATGCCTATAGATGTTGCCATACCATAACCAGTTAACTATCTATATATTTGGAGATTGACTGCACGTTTTTCACTGTTGTGGCATGCTTGTCTTCGCAGGAATTTTCTAATTTATTTTTAGAAACATTTTTTTAATAAAAAAGGTATTGGAACACCCAAACTGTATTTATATAAAAGACACAATTACATGATAACATAAAGAAAAACATTAGGAATTTATCGTCTCGTATTCAAATATACAAAAAAACCCATAAGCTTGCAAAGGAGACGATAGCCAAAACACAGACCTAACCAGTAGCAAGGAACATCAAAACTAGCCAGACATTTACTCTGAATTGGAGTCAGGTTGCTCCTGAGGAGGTGGCAACGGGAACGAAAGCGCAAAAGATGGAATCCCGAGAGCACGAGGTAGACCTGAAGCTAGGTCAGAAGCATGGTGCCTCAGAAACCTGATTGCATTAAAAACTTCCTTCGCCTTTTCTGCTAGTCCCACTGGAAGCTAAAATCTGTGTGCATTGAAGGGCCGATTAAAACCACTATAACAATCCAGTCTTAGGCCTCTCTGGAGGCCTGTATAGACGCACACAGCATGGTGCAAACTTTGCAAGAGAAGCCTGTCGAAAACTCTACCAATCTGTGCCTCGCCATCTTGATACTCATAAATAGTCAGCGCTGAGCACCAATTCCCCACATTAAAGAAAGAATTACGAACCAGGCCGAATCCAATTGAATGTGTATATTCTTGATCTTGAGTGAGATCAAAAATGTTGGATATGAAAGTGGAAGCTATCTTTGAGCCTGTCCCGCACTGAAAAATAAGTCCTACGTTCCAAAAGAACCCATGCACTGAAAACATCTGAGAAACTCGGCTTCCATCTGGACCATGCCACCTCTAAACAGCACTTGCCATGCTTTCCTAAAAACATTTTAGTTGATTTTTCATCCTTGGGAAACGAAACAAATAATAGGAGTCTTGATCTCTTTATCTCGTATGAATTCCCTGTTTGCGCCGAAAATCCCGCCTACGCCAATCTTAGAACAGTTTTTTAAAGCTACACCGTGCAGTTGAGAAGGCTTGCCTGAGTGTTTTCTGCAAGTGCGTGTAGATTTTCAACGTCGGATTCCACGGTTTTTTGGTTTCTTCCAAGAGATATCGGAGCAGGCAAGATTTTATAAATGTAGAGGCAACTCGGCCTCATTACAAAGGTTCCCCATTTTGGCCGTAAGCATCTCTGGAGCAAATTTGGTGATCTACAAATTCATGTACGCTAATGATACTTCAATATCAGCAATTAAAGCTAAATATTTTAAGAATACAATTTTTCAAATAGAGTGGAGGAGCGAAGGGAATCAATCTATCATTCAATAACGTCGAGCATAGTTGGGCAATGGCAAATGCCCCTCTCATCTCAAGGAAAGGTTTCTAGTTATTTGTGAAGGAATAGCTTCTCAAGAATATTTGTTTGGCAATTTCTTTCAGTGGTATAATGTGATTGATTATGGGAGTTGAATTTTTATGATGGTTGTCCTCCTTGATGGGACTCCTAGCCTAGTAAGAGAGCAGCAATAGAAATCAAATTTTGAACAAGTATTTTATAATGGACGTGTACACATTTATCATAGAATTAATATAAGACATGTTTCCTTTGTTGATTGTAAAATTGTATCCATTATTTGATTGGTTGTTCCAAAAATCTTATTCATGTGTCTAGATACACATTTGTTGTTCCTGTATTACAATTTGATTTTTTTTCAACCAAGTGTTATTTGTAAATCTTTTCAAATGCACTATGTGGGATATCTGATCTAAATAATAGATAATTGAGAATAAGTAGTGTTGAATGAATGGGAATGCATTTAAGAGTGTGAGCTTTGCAAGACAAAGCTTAGGAAACTATAGTCTACAGATGAAAATGTTTTAATGAGTTCATTTCTAACCTTTTTGCACACAAATAGACACTGATATGAAAGTTTCTAATCACATTCCTTACAAATTTAAATAACAAATCCCTTGGAACAATAATTTATCTTATTTGTTCATTCACATTACATATAATGGTACACGGGAACGTATTCACTTGGCCTTGAATGATAGGCTGATTCTGATATTGAAGTATCATTAGCGTACATGAATTTGTAGTTCACCATAATTGCTCCAGAGATGCTTACGACCAAAATGGGGAACCTTTATAATGAGGTGGAGTTAATTATAAAATCTTGCCTGCTCCGATATCTCTTGGAAGAAACCAAAAAACCACGGAACTAACATTTTAATTCTACACGCACTTGGAGACAATACTTCGACGAGCCTTCTCAACTACACGGTGTAGCTTTAAGAAACTACGTAGGATTTTCGGCGGCAAGAGGGAATTCATACGAGATAAAGAGATCAAGATTTCTATAATTTGTTTGGTTTTCCCGCCGATGAAAACTCAACTAAAATGTTTCAAAAATAAATTAGAAAAATCCCGCGAAGGCAAGCATGCAGACAACAGTGAAAAACATTCAGTCAATCTCCAGATAGAAAGACAGTTAACCAGTTATGGTACGGCATGATGGTATTGCACCATCTATAGGCATGGTGCATCCTGAATGTTGCATAGACGCTGCTCGTTGGCTTCTTCTGGTCATTTTAGAAAGAGCTTGATATTGGATTGGTTTGCTAGGTGGAAGCGAACCTTCTCTTTCGATCTGTGGTTGATCTCCTTCCTGCGTTGGCTGCTATTGCCATTTTTTCTATCTTCTCCAACATGGAGGGTTAGTTGTTGCCCATTTCCGTCTTTTCCACTAGTTTTTTTCTTGTTATCCGTTTCTACTTCAGTTATTATCCGTTTCTACTTCAGCTAGTGTTTGTCAGGTTCTCCTATATGTTGTTCTTTGTGTATTTGGAGATTGGCTTTTCCCCATTTATCTAGGGTTTTGGTTTTTATTGTGCAGTTTCCTCTTTTGCGACTACTTTTATTTTGACTCTCTCCAATCGGTCTTTGGCCTTGTTTAAGATGGATTTTTTAAGTGGTGGCTGAGGGAAGCCTTCCTAAGCCCCGCGCCTTGAGAAATATGGAAGAAATATTCTCTAATTTTTTTTTTTTAAATAGGAAATATTAGATCTAGTATTTTTTTATCAAGTGTTCCATGAGTGGTAATAGTTCGTTGTTATTCGATTGTTTCTTTGTAGGATTTTTGTACCATCTTAATTTTATTATACATTGTTATTGAACCTAATCAGCCCATTAACCTTCTACGTGTGCTTTGTGAAGTATTATATAGGACCCAAATCCTTACAATGTTATATTATACCATTGTAAGTCTATGACAAGGCGAAGTATGTTAGTTCATAGTATAACAAATGCAGGCATTATAAACACATTATCGATAGCATTGAATTGATATAAACAATATTGATTGCACTTGAATCATTGTTAGATTTAAATTTGTCGTAAATCCCTATTCAAATGATTTTCAAGTGATATGAGCTCTATTAGGGATAACTCTCTACTTGTTGCCATTCAAGTTGTATTTAGTATAGGAAGAGAGGATAGTCATGTAGTTTAGAATATATGACTATCATCTTGGATTATGTTTTGAGTTTATAGATTAAATGGTAGTCAACAATGAGTGAGCACATAGTATGGGATATGCATGACATTCATTGTGTATTATGTAGTCACATAATATTTTTTTTGTAAATTTTATGTTCGAGTTACATGCAAAAGAATAAAACATCAATATTAAAGCTAAGGGATTATATGAGTGATAGAGTTGATCAAGTTAGAAGACAAAATATGAAGCATATAAACATGTATTAGCTCCTCAATTACAAATTCATGATGTGGCTCATGTAAGTTTATTGATGAAATATATATAGTTCTAATCATGCTATTGATTGGAAACATATTTTATGGAATTTTAAATTGAATAAAAAAAGAATTATTGAAAAGATCTAAAATTTGAGAAGAAATATTATATTAGATGAAATTAAAGTTAAATAGAATCACTATGATATGGATAGTACAACATCCACACCTATTTGATTAATTATATTTGGTGAGTTATTTTATAGATTCAACTTGAGCTACTGAAGATAGTAGTTGATTTACAGGGAGAGAAATGTTATTGGACATTTTCCCTAAAGGAAAATAAAGTTATGTTTACCATGAAATAACCCTTGATAATTAAAAGGGAGATAGAAAAATAAAGGTTATTATGGCCTTTTGGTTAAAAATGATATTAGTAAACAATATTTGTAAAGACCATTTGAAAATGGGAAGAATTATTATATTTATTATATAATTATTAAAGACAACCATTGTGAAAGGGTGTGATGGTTTTGAAACCACCCTTTAAAAAATTATATAAAGGTATTTATGTGAGACTTTGAAAATTATATAGTTTGTGCTCAAGGAAGGAGGTGGTTTGCTTGGATATGGGCATTCGAGAAGGGGCATACAAGGTATGTGTGACTCAGGATACAAAGTGTATCTAGGATCATCCTAGATAGGGCTATGTGTTGAGTGATTTCTCTATTGTGAAAGAGTTTTACATGTGTTCTATATAAGAATTGTTCCTTGCAAGAGTGTGTCCGAGCATCGAGGGCTAAGACCACTGAGATCTTGGGGTGAGAGTGTCCATTCCAAGTTATCTAATTTAGAGAAGTATTGAATCTATTGTTATTAAGGATTTTTGGAAACATATGAATATGGACTATTATTTATTTCATTTCTTTTGATCAAGTAATAATAACAATTTGTATAAAATACATTTTATTGTGATATAATAAAATTCTAAGATAATTAAACTAATCATATTAAAATCCACTATACATATTCAAATAACATAGGAAAAATCAATGTCACATGTGTGTAAATTACTGATGTTAGAATTGTGTTGGGCCTTGGATTAGCTAAGTGGTTGGTGCTACAAACATGATGAGGTTAGCTTGTATTCTACACTATTAGGTTGCTTATTAAATTTCCAATATAATTGCTTGTGAT
This sequence comes from Cunninghamia lanceolata, assembly GCA_027924645.1. Classification (NCBI taxonomy): domain Eukaryota; kingdom Viridiplantae; phylum Streptophyta; class Pinopsida; order Cupressales; family Cupressaceae; genus Cunninghamia; species Cunninghamia lanceolata. Next base: position 6,038,324 of record BSBN01000892.1, read on the forward strand.
GTCCAAACATTTACACTAATTAGATTGGTTATGACTATTGCAATGGCCACACCTCACTAACACCTTATGAAATTGAATACCTAATTATACAAGTGGGTAAATGGAAAACTAGGTTTAATACTCAGGTTGGCCTCTAAGTTGAGATATTTGCAATCTAGTGATAAAAAAAGTGATATCTAACCTTATGGTTTAGTTCGATGTAGTCCTGATTATGATCATGATGATTGGCTTATGTTTTAGGTGTAATAATTAGGTAACTATTATGATTAAACATATCAATGAATCTAAAATTGACCTTTCTTGAGCATGCCTATAGATATAAGGGAAAGATCAAGCATAAAAATACATGGGATTCTAAATAAGTGTGTAGCAAGATCCCATAAATTTCTTGACGAGAGAAGGATGATATTTTGATTATTTTCCAAATTTAAGGAATGAAAGGAAATCCTTTTATCAAGAATTAAGTTCATACATTAAGATAATTGCATAAGACATGTTAGTAGAGGTTATAACTACTCTCCTATTAACTAATTCTATTGTAATCCAAATATAATTGTATAGTTTATTGAGGATATATAATGTACTTAGTTTCTAAGACTTCCATTCCAACTATGTGATTAGATCAATAAATATTTGTATAATTCTCTTTGAAGGTTTAATGATTACATTGTAATGTTAAAAATTGTATACCCTAGGATTTTGACAATACAAATTATACTCATTTTAATGTTTATTCCTGAAGTATGTTCTATGACTCAGTTTGGCCCATCATGTATCCCTTTTCCTAATTTAGATGTGAAATTTTTATAAAATTTTGTGTACTTACATTTTATGTGATGTTTTCTCTAACATTATTATGTTCATTTTTAATTTAATCCATTTTATGATAACTTTAAGACTTGTCCCTTTAGGACAAACACATAGTCACATAGATGCCAATGTAGTCATAATTTTATCTTTTGTTCAATATGATCATAGATATTCCCCTTAGAGGTCAAAAGTGTTGTTTGGAATTCCCTTCTGGTTACAACCATAATTCCCCCTAGGCCTACCAAGTTCCAAATGCTTCTTTTCTAATTCCTTTTCATAAGATAGTCATTTTCTTAGATAAGACTTTTAAAAGTGGATTTATATTTTATTTTCATGCATAGTGGGATATTCTACATTCTCAAGTCTTCCTACAACACTCTATAGAAGTCTAGAATCTTACAATAATACTCTTGTTCTTTTTGCATTTGCTTTGTATGCTATGAAGTCTTCAACATTCCATTGGACTCCAGTTTCTTGGGATGGTTTGCTATGTTTTCCCTCTTCCTTTGCCATTTTATATTGTATTGTCTCTTTGGCATCTTTGGAATTTATTTCTCCTAACTCTTTTTCATTTTCATAGGAATACTAGTAGATGCATTTATCATAATTCATTTTTATTATTACATTATTTTTCTTAGTTCTAGATGCACATAGGATGAAGAACACACCCAAAAAATATTTTCTATTCAACTTCCCATGGATCTCAAAAGACTAAAGAAGGTGCTCGACCATTTCAACAAGCTCTAAAGTAGTCACCTCCTTTTCTTTTATCCAATACATAGGTCATCTTGTGATTTTCATTCTCTAGATTTAGCTCTCCATACTAATTGTTTTGTATCTCTTGTTCCCCTTTGTCATTCCTATTATTCAAATTAGTTTAGTCTACTTTTAAATAATTGATAGACTTCAAATTATTTTCTATCTTTTTCTATTTATTTTTATCTTGCTATTGATTTTCATTGTGATTTTGTATCAATTTAAAATAGTTTTAATACTTCAACTTATGTGGAAATTAGCATAAATATAGAGGTGTTACATGACTATACCATAGTCCTCTCCTACATTTTATTTATATTTTTTTAATTGTACATCTATAAATTTTGTTTCTATATTTTGTTATGGTATTTAATAGTATTTCCTTTACATAGATATTGAAATAATAAAAATAATAGTAACTCATAGTAATTAGACTTGTGTTAAGTTACTCATTCCTTTCTCTATTCTAGAATATATAATTGTTGTTTCTATGTTTTAATTTTTAGTACTTAATAGTATTTCCTTTTCATAGATATTGAAAACAATAAAAATAGTAGTAGTTTTGGAAGGAGATGTGACCCCCTTGAATTCATATTTCATCTTTTCTTTTGCCAAAGGTGATGACATTAATTACATCTTAGAAAGTTAAAGGATCCCTCTATTGACATTTAGGTTATATTTGAAGTTTTACAAATGATTTGATAACAGATACACTCTATGGAGGAATTTTGAATTATTAGAACAATAGAAAATTGAAATTATAGATTGGTAAGGCTTTAGGGTTTAAGTAGTTGGGTAGTCTATTAATTTTTTTATAGGTCCAAAAACTTGATATTCTGGAATATTGTGGAATTGGAAGACTTGAGAGTAATTTGAAAGTGGTTGCAATATTATAAAGGAAGTCCAATTATATAGCACGTATATGTGAAGGGGGTCTTAGGAATGGTAGTAGTTGAGTAGCAACTATGAGGTTATAATGGAGACTTAATTCTTTAGTTAGATATGAGCAAGGTGAGATTCCAATGTTAAGAAGTAGCTAGGTTGAAAATGTATAGTTTCCTAAATGGTCCATAAGTTCTATAAACATAGTTGGATGGGGTATCATGAAACTCATGCAGTGTAGGAAGCTTTGTAAGAGTGAACAAAATGCCTAGTTTCCTAAAAAAGAAGAATTTTCTAGGGTTTTAGTAGTTCTTGTGGCAACTTGACAAAATAAACTAATAAAAAATCTAATTTTATCACACCAGTTATTAAAAATTAGGACAAAGGAATAAATCTCAGGTTTAACTGGCTTGCTTAAGCATACATAAATAGTGCACATGATGAAGCTAAATGAACTTACACAAATGTAACTGAGAAATTCATTGAAATCCTTGTCCAACCTAAGTAGCTTGAAAGATCCTTGATGTATGGAAAAAATAAATTCTTTTGAGTAGTTTTCAAATAATGAGTATGTTTGGTAAATTTGGCTAAGAGAAAAGTATGTAAATGTATAAATAATATAGTAGAAGAAGCAACAACATGGTGAGCTCAAATAGGTTGTTGGGTAGAGGAAAATCCAAAACATCAATGACCAAAATAAAATGCATAAACCAACATATAAAATCCTTCCTTTGTGTGTCACAATTAATTACTCTCTTTTTGCAGTAGTTTGTGGGATTGAGGATTTGGAAGCAACTTGATATTTTTTACAATTAACTTGAGAGAAATCCCTCCTATGTAGAGTACTACAAGATTTTGGGGGTGGTTGGTAGTTAGGAAACAACTAAATATGTGCTAGAGATTGCATGCCCCTCTTGGCATTATATTAACCTTTGAGCACATCCTATAATTAGGAAATGATTGCCAAAGTCTAAGTGATTTCTGTACGTCGACTAAAGTGAGTACAACTAGGGTTTCTATGTGTGTTCATAGTTTTGCAAAACCATGCAAATGTAAACAAACTTAGGGAACCCATACTAGAAGAACAAAGTAGGTATTTAGTATCATTATGTAGTTTTATAAAATAACTACAAACATGTAATTTAGGAAACTAAAATCCCATGAAAGGGAGATTTTTTCTCTTTTTCCCTATAAATTTTACCACTTTTGAAAACTAATTTTGACCTAGAATCACCTAGAATCTTTACTCATTTTGACATACAACCTTTGACACAAATTTCCTATAATTTGAAATTGGACTTTGAAACATGGACAACATTACTCAATGGCATAGACAATGTATGAAACCATTTGAAGTTTTAGGATTAAGGTGCCATTAACCTTGTAAATCCTATGTAATTAATTACTCCTAATATTATTTGTAAATCACCCATAAAAGATGAAAGGTTTCACCAGTGACAATTTTGTTTCATCCACATGTTTATATATGATCCCCGATGGTGATTCATTTGTGACAGGGCGGTTGCAAGGGGGTTTTCCCCTATGAGGGGTCCGAGGGGGATCATTCCTCTAGTGGGGGATCCAAGATCTACGTGCCCTGATGGGGGTTTGGGGGCAATGACCTCGAAATCACATTTTATTTATATTTTATAATTGTAAATCTAGACCATTCGTCATTAGGTCATAGATCTGATGATTGATATTATGTCAGTTTTCTTGCCCTAGAAGACAACCCCCTTTTATAACGATATTTCTATTACATTTTTATCAGAGTTGAGAGTAACAGAGACCGTTGGATTTAAGACTGAATAAGGAGAGGAAGTGCATATATTGTAATCTAATATTTGAAGATAATACAACTTGGAGCCTCTTTTCTTGGTGGAGTTTTTTTACTCGAAAGTGTTTTCTCCACATTACATACTGTGTTATGTGTTGAGTTCTTAATGCATGTTATTTCTATGTAGTGGGTTTTATTTTTGTTACAATCTATATTGATTCTACATTGCTTAAAGCAAATAAATAAGGTTTGAATTAGATTTCTGTTGTGTGGTTTGCACCTTCATTTCTAATATGAAGAAGATATGGAAGGATCAAAATTTTAGAATAATATTTCCCAAATGTAAATGTAAAATTAATGTAGTTGTTTTATATTTCATGTCTGAACTCCCCAAAAGTGCCTTTGAAATTCTTAAGAAATTGGTAATCCTAGATCTAGTCTCAAGATTTTATGATTTGGCCTATAATTATTTCAAATCCAAATTATAAACCTTAATAATTTTTATTGCTTTGAACTTGAGTGAATATGCTTTAATTATGGTTTCAAACCTAGATAACATGCAGACCCTACCCATATGCTTTAGACTTGATTAAGATGAAAAATACTACTTAGGTGGCAATGTTTAATTGAATCCGATTATAATGACAAATAGTTTTATTTCATCTACCTTCCTAACACATTGGCATACTTGAGAGAAATATGAAGGTTGCTTTTATAAGACTACTATGTGATAAATCCAATATAAACAAATTTTCCCATAAACATGAAATTGACTACAATTTGATATTATTGGTATGAAAATTAACTAATTAATTTGATTCTCAAATGAAGTAGGAAATTTACATTTTAATAGCAATCCTTATAATGCTAAATTTAAATACTAGTTGTTGGATTTAGGTAAACAATTTGATTTTCTAATGTGATATCTAGAAATTAAGACATGAATATGAGCCAAGAAGTGGAGCCTTTTTTGATGTGATGTGGTCATTAATATATTCAAAAATAGACGTTCTAGATAAGTGGTGATGTAGGGATACCTAAACCCTATTTATTAATTATTATATTTTATTGAGAATAATTAATTAAATGCATTGTCATTTTATGCTATTTACAAAGATTCTTTTATTTTATGCTCTTTGCTAAAATTGGTAGTTATATATTTCAAAAGAGAATCTTAGAAATTAATATCTATTTTTGCAAATTTGAGTTAGTGGAGCTAATAATGAGTGTGGGGAGTTGAAGATGAAGAGTCATATGTCTCCAATTATGAACGATTAGCAAATCTCAATTATATACAGATTTCTATCAAATTAGGAGGAGAGGAGCAGGAATGGAAAAAGGGGGGATCTGAGGGAAAAGCTCAGTTTATCCGGGTATGTGATCTGTTGAATAGATCTTGTTTCTATCTAGAAAGAATTTCAATTTTATGAATTATATGTTTCAACAATCATTTGGAAATCCTCTGATGTTGAGTTTAATTATGTTTGAAATGAAATTGTGGTAATCATTAAAACATGACTTAAATGAATCATGTTTTTACATGTGTGCTATAGTTATTTTTATGCATACACGAGTATTCTCTGCATCTTCAAAGTGTTTGCCTTAAACTTTGAATTTTATCCGGGTGCACCTCTGCATGTTTGATAGTAAAGGAAAAATGCTAACCTACTTTTATTTGAGATTGACCCACTCCAAAGGATTGTGTCATTGTATAATCTTAGACCTCTTCCTATTGGATCCACAAATTTGTATTGATTTTTATGTTCTTAGATCTTTGTGCTGTTAAAATGTCGCCACCATACTCCTGTGTCTATATTCAAATGTAATCCTCAGATGCCAAAAAATCTCATCCTTGCAATTAATGCAGTCCATGTGATGACACTCTGTTTCTCATTCATAACCAATCCTTTTCATGCTTAACCTTCAACCATATCACACCATGCGATAGAATTGGTTTCAATTTATGCTTTGATGGGTGTCCGTACCTTATTCCATAGCTTCCTTTAAAGCCTCAGACCAGGAGGATGTTGTGCAAGGAAAAGGAATCGACCTTGTTTATTGCATCTTATGGCTACTTTAACCACATCATGGCATTCGACAAAATTGTTTCTTTTAGACGCTATGAGGAAAATAGCATGTCAAAGGACTTTTATCTTGAGCTGCAAGGTTGTGAATGAAGGTTTTAGCCACCCTTTTAATCCATTTTATATGTATCACCTGTTGGACACATGCAATTGTTTCTTTAGGGTAATCCAAGTTTAGAAGTTGTTTCTTTTGATGTATAGTATTACATGCATCACCCTTATATTTATCTAATCTTAAACTAGGTTCAATTTACTCAATTGTTTACTGCGTTATGTTTGAATATTTTTCACTTTATTCTTAGAATTTTACTAATCTTTAGAAGTTTATAAGTAATGATATTTATTTATGGTGTCAAGCATATATATTTATAAATTAAGAATGTTTTCTTTGGTGGCACTGACTTCGTAATTAGAAGTTATAAATGGTTGCATCTACCTTATCTTAACACTTAGCTATTTTTTAAGGGGTCGAGTATGCAATATAATGCTGTCATAACATTTGCATCAGCTTTGTAATGACATTAACTCATGATTAGAGGTTTGAAAATGAATCCATAGCATCAAACCGTCTTATTAGTTTATGAATGATAGAATTTGTATTAGTGGCATCGCTATATTTAGCAGATTATAATGATTTCCTTTTTATACTAATGGCGTTGTAACACTTAGTAGTTATAAATAATTTTCATTTCATAAGAGATTGTATTTGCACTCATAAAGGCGTTAAATGATCTTTTGATATTTCTGTATAGAGCATTAAAAACTATTCATAAGTCTATATGTTATTATATTTGAGCCAGGTAGAAATTTTTAGAAAGAATGCGTTTTTCTACTAATAAATCTAGTTGGTTATCTTTTAGTTGTTATATAAATATAGAATGTTTAAAATTGCTCTTTTCTTCGATAAGATTTAATTAGCAAGCTTTTGATGATAGAATATTTGTACTTCATGTATTTATTAAATAAAGCTCTAGGTTGTCAGGAAAATATTGTTTAATATCTGAGAAATGATTCATTTTTTTTATTGACAACAATAATTAACAAATTAAGTGTCTCTGTTAAACTATGGAAACTAAGCTGGTTTATCCTCTGGTTTTTGCTACTGATACTCGTGTTGCTGCTTATTATATTTTTGTTATATTCTTTTCAATTCATCTTTGCCCCACTTTCTACTCAATTTATCCAGAGAAGGGCTTATTGTTGTTAACAACCATCTGCAGATTAATGTAATATGAAAGAGTTAAAAAAAAATCTATTAAGCTCGAGTAGGATAATGTCTTTTGCCTTGTATACTAGCAATCGGTTTGTAAGAATTAGAGAATAAGTTAGTAGGAATAATATAAATGGAAAGTTTCTTAATCCGAATTCAATTTACTTGTGTTATTGTACTTGTTTAGATATGCAAAATAATTCCCATTTTGGGATAGAAATTAGAAATGGGATTATTAGTTATGTTTGGATTACTCAGGAATGTAGAGAAAGAAATATCATTTCTAATCCTTACTTACTTGTAAATTAAAGCTTATATTATATTTGATTATTATATTAGTTTCGAGTAATAAGTATTGTTTTATTGAAAAGAAGATCTAATGTTATTCTTGTATGATTATAGTACTAACTTGTATATTAGTTTGAAGAAAATCATTTATATTCAAGAGAATATTGAGAGATAGGTAAAACTCAAATTTCTATTTCTCTCGAGTATGAATTGAAATGTGAATATGTATCTAAGGTTAAGAAGGTGTCTCTATCATGTAAGTAACATCTTAGAGGTTTTGTTTTGTATGATACCTTTATGAGATAACAAGTTCTAGTCCTCGAACTATGAAGTCTCTGTGCTACGAGTACGTAGGCAAGGCCATCATGAGCCCTCAAGACATTAGGTCAGCCTCACAATGTTATTTGCTATGTATATTTATTGACTTTGCAAAACTAACATCTACATTTAGTGTGCAAATCTAGATCTTTTCACCGTGCAGGGTACCGGAGCTAAGAAAAGATTCTTCTCAATTTGTGAATGGATGATTATTTGGCATTTATTGTAAATTTGTATAAATATGTATAATTGTATACGAAACGTTTGTATTTTGAATTTTATTTATTGTTGAATATTACTAAACTTGTGTTTAAATTAAATTTTATTAAGTTTGAATTAAGTGAATTTTCTCCTTTAGTCTCAATTTCTTCCATTATTTCTTTACTATTAAATTAATTTGTTTATTAATAATTATTGAGTGGGCATTACATAGGTATCAGAGCACTATGTTGCAACACTCAGGAGCTTTGGTAGAAAAGTATTGGTAATGTAAACCCATTTTTGGGTCTCATCATGGTAAGTAGAGGTAAATTTTTATTAATTAACTATATGGAAGGACTGTCTAGTAAATCATTTTCAACATATGTACATATATGTTCATTGATGTATTAATAGAATTGTAAGATTTTGTAATGTTAATCAATGATTTATGTCAACCATGTATTTTTTTGCTTTATTCTGACAAACTTCTGTGTATGGTGATGGTATTGTGGTTGATGGTGATGGGTGTAATTGTGAATGAGTATTGATGAAATGGGAGTTTCGAGGTGTGTTAGTTGTGTGTTATTGGGAGATATTGTTGTTATTTCTTATGAGAGATATTGCTTATGGGAGATATTGTTGTTATTGTTTATGGGAGATGTTGTTTTATGGGAGATATTGTTTTATGGGAGCTAATGTGTGTGTTACATTGATATAAAGGGAGTTATGGAAACCTATGTCCCTTTGGGGATATTCATGATGTTGGTGTTGGTGTTGTGATGGGGTTTGGTTGATGGAATGGTGTTGTGGGAGTTTGTGATATGGGAGTCATATTTGTGAAAAGGGAGTTTTCTAAATTGTGATTATTTCAATTATAAATTTTATTGGAAAGATTAATGTTAATGATTATATTTGTAATATGAGCATTATGTTGGAGCTCCAAGTGGTTTGAGACCACCACATTCCCATCCTCCCCTTAAGTGGCTCGTTTGAAGTCACGTAGTGATTGTGATTTAAAGTCTTATGAAAATTTTAAAATTTTTATGTTGTAATTTTCCTTTTTTATTGAGCCAGTAGTTTTGAAGATTCCTTTAAGATATTTGGTTAACTGTAATTACAAAATTGTCCTTCTACCTCAAGGACTATTTTATTAAGATTTTTGGTTTTGAATTAAATAGTTATTTTTCTGCTATCTAATTTGTTTTTATATAATGTCTTATTTATTGATTTTATTTTGAATTTTTATTCATTGAAAATTTATTTTGAGGATTTATCATTGTTTGTTGCTGACTTGTGTGAAGTATTGTGAATTGTGTAGATTGCCACACCCAAGAGAGGTCCCTAGCAGGTTGTATAGGGGATTAGATGGCCTGGGGAATGTTTATTGTGAAATTGTGTAAGATCTATTCTATGGCATTAAGGTCCTATTTGACACTAAACATCCCAATCCCATTGAAAATATACATGATGTATAGAATTGATATCTGTGATGTTTAAATGTTAGGAGTTGATATAAAAGAATATGTTGCAATGAATTTGTAATGTTCCCATTTTTGGGTTCTCTTGCAGTCTAGTCAGAGATAACTTTTTGGGTTAGTAACAACATAATCAGAGGAATATTTTGATGTCACCAGGGTGTTTGGGTGATCCAATGGAGATGGTTGACACTTTCCAGAGGGATTTTGGACAACTTGTTTGTACTTACTATTTATAGTAAGTGCTTGCAAGTCATTAATCTTTCTGGGTTTTTCTGGGTTTGTTCTCTTTGGTCCCCGGTGGTCACTACTATTTTTAGTAAGTGGTAGTTTGATGCTATTTGGGTGACTTGGTAGTTGGATGTTGGCTCTCATAGACATTGCACTAAGCTCATAGTTATCAAATGGTTTGTGGATCTAGTTGGCACCTTCTAAGTTGGTTCAGTTTGCTTTTGGTTGTTACTTACTATTTTTACTAAGTTCAGGATTGGCACCGGAACATGATTTTGAGAGTGGGGTTGGATTCATCTTGTCAATACCTTTCCAACAAGCTATAGATCATTGGTTACTAACATTATCTTGGCCTCTAATTTAAATTCCATAAATTAAACATTGTTATTTAATATGGGACCGTGGTGCCTAGGCTCAACAACTTAATGTTGTTTTAAAAGAGGAGACTTTAAGGCTGATGTTGAGAAAAGAATTAAAGAGAACTATAATATTTTAAAATGTATTTTCCCTCTCATGTTTTATCCCATATGCAAGAGGATTTTAGAGACTCCCAATTGGAAAAGTATAAAAGGAGGAAAAGTACTCTCATTTGGATATGCTTGGATTAATATTTCTTCTCTCTTTTGAGATTTTCCCTTTGAGGGTTTCTAAAGCTTGGTTCTAGGGTTTGGTATTATCTTGTTGAGATGAAAACCTCTACAAGATAGAGTTGTTCTTGGCTTCTAGGGATGAAAACCTCCATTAGCAATTTCTATATTGGCTGATGCATCCAATATTTGCATCTGTGCTTTCATTGGAGTTGAATTAGTTGAGAGTTAAAGCTTTCTAGAATACATCTTTTACAGTTTGCTAAAGATTTATGTTTGCAAATTGGAGAGAATGTTTTTGTGGCTGATTAGAATAGATTTTGCTAAGGGTTTATAGTTCTTAGTTTCCCTTATTGCTGGCCCTACCATTTCATCTAGGCCATGCCTTTGTTTGGAACTGCTAGTGTGAGTTTCTTTTCATTTAAATCATCCAGCCTTGGTCATTCAGCTTTGTTCTGTTGGTGCAGATTGTTTGCAGCAATTATTTAGAGGGATTAGAGTGCTTGATGTTGTGTGTCTTCTCAGCCATGGCCATACATGGATAGTGAGGGGTCATGGGTCTTGTGAAGGCTCCTTACTCTTTGTTACAACTTCATATTTGGTCTTTGTGAGGTGGCTAGTACCTTTATTATTGCTGATATCCATTGTATGAACATTCTTTATCATTCTATGGAGATTTGAGGCATTTCCAACCATACTCACTTGCTGGTATGACAATGACCTTGCATGAAGTTGTAAAACTTGATATGAGTATGTTATTATAATTCATATTTTAGCTCATTGCTATCTGGGTCATTATTTGTTTATGCAAAATCATTGTATTTTTTTCTGAGTTTTCCATATATTCTCTATATTGTATGCTCCAGCAAAACATCTATAGGAAAATTGAAAACCCCTTCTGTATTCTTCTATCTAGTCTGAAAGAACACATAAAAATTAATAAAATAACACATTAAAGATATTTAAAAAATATAAATAGGTACGACATATTACAGTGGTATCAGAGAAAAGATCTTGCCATCCTATGAGGTCAGACTTCGACATGCAGAAGTGAAATGAGACATGTGACCTATAGATAGATATCTTTTTAGAAATACCAAGGCTAGGCAAGGAACACAATTTCTATAGGAACCCACAGGAGAAATGGGTGACAGGAAAGGTGATGAACCCAGCTCATGTCAGATCTTGAATGCACTCAATTGAGAGATGAGGACGACTCAACAGGAGTGGAGAAAATCATAGGCAAAGATAACACAGGTCCTTCAATAGTTGCATGATGATGAGGATGAGGCCTATGTTACTCATAGGAGGGCTTCACAGTTTATAGTAGGTGACAGACCTGGTATCTCTACATTTGCTCCCAGGAACCAAGTTCCTGAACAGGATCCAATAGAGGTGGAGTTTCAGGAGGAGATTCTAAGGAATTGGAGGGAATCCAGTGAAGAGTTTAGAGCCAAGTTGACATTTTCTGAGTACTCTCACATCAGGATAAAGATTAGAGCTTGCAGGGGAGGTAGACCTTAGAACCAAGAGTTGCAGAGAAAAGTGAGCAAGAATCACGTGAGAAGACAAGGCCTATGCTTCTCTTGTAAAGAATTTTTGGAGCCTAACCACCAATGCACTGATAAAAGGGACTCACAAATTCATGTTGGTTTGGCAAATGAAGTTTCAACACTCAAGAGGTTGTTATCAGCCCTGATAACAGTTCTAATTTTAATGACAGTAGTCATTCTCTTGAGTGTAGTAGTGATTTAAATGTTATGGCATAAGAGGAAAGAGTTGTAAAAGATACTTCTAATGTTGGCATGCAAAATATGAGTGCCAAACATGAGGAAAACCATGAGGATACAAGCCATAATAGTTCTAATTTTTGTGAGAGCAGTTTGATCAGTTTACATCAACATGAAGATACTGCTAGTACACATGATGATGTTGGTTGTGTGGAGTCATCCAATATAGACACTCTAGTTTCGGGTGATAGTGATGCAATAGGTGTTGGGGATTCATGCCACACTGAATTTGATTTGGTAAATCAGACTTTAGATGATGTGAACAAATAAAAAAATTTACTTGTTAATTACAGGTCCTAGGATAGCTCTCTAGATGAGCATGTGTCTACTTTGGAGGCAGCACTGAGCAATGATGATGTCCAATTAGTAGCTTCTATTGTGTCATTGGATCCATCCCGTGAGGTACATAACAACAATACCTTTGTTAAGGAAGTGTACATAGCTGATAACACACATGAGGATGCTTAACAATTAGTGAGTGATAATGATTCTGCCTCTTTCTATAGTGCAGATTATAAATCAAAAGATTTGTGTGGAGATGATTCATCATAGGGGCATCATCATTTGATTGGGCAATTGAAGGTTAATGACCATATGATTGCTACAGCTTTGGTACATTTTGATGCTGCTAGATAGATGTTGGAAACTTATGGTTGGAGTACTCCTAAGATGGATGAACATGATGATAGAGGACTTTCCCTTGCTAAGTTTTAGGCACTTAGAGATGCAGTTGGGATAATGAAGAATAACTACCTACAACTATTATCAGATAGAGATCATCTTCTTAGGCTTGACGGTATTTATCATGATGCTCTAAGGGGAAATGAAGAGAAGGTTGATGAGCTCACCTATGAGCTTGAGGTTACCACAGACTCTTTGAAGAGCACTTGAACAACCCTTCAAGAGTCAAAGCTATGGATAGATGAGCTTACTGTGGAGTTGAGCTTGGCATAGTCTTCATCACCTACATAAATAATTCAAATATCTATGGCAGCGAGTGGTGATGAGCATACATCCACATATGGTGGTAATGAGTATGTGGAGGATGTGGCTACATCCCTTTCAATTACTAGTGTGGGTGACAGAGATGGGATGATTGTTTTGGATGAGTGTAGCAGGGAACAATATGTCGTACCAGGTGTTCTTAAGGTTAGTCCCACTTCAGATGATGTAGAGCATATGATTGACAACCCTTGTGGTGTTATAGTGAATTTTCCAAAGAGTTGTGTGATAGATCACCACACTACATCATTTTCACAGGAGATATGCAGGGCATCATCCAGTGGAGTGATCGGTCCTCATGATGATTTGTTTCCCCTTCTTGGAAGAAAGTTAGAGCCTACATCCCATGCAGCTGATTTTGATCGACAATTTATTGGGCCACAGAGATGGAGAGATCAGTTGGAGGTTACTAGAGAGAAGGTTTATTCAACCTTATCTCATTTAGATTACACTCATAGGAATATTAAGAACCTTCTTTAGATAATAGAGTTGGAGGAGAGATAGTATGGGGTCTCAGTTGGTACTCACATTCATGATTTGCAATGCATTAGGAGTGCTTTGGAGGAGGTAAAATCAGAATATCTCCAATTGTATCATGATAGGGAGTATGCTATTGGGTATGCAGAGAAGGCTACCAGAGTATCTACCTAGTTAGCTATTCAAGATCAGAGACATGAGCCATATTTTGATTCAGGTGATCTTAGTGATGAGGAGTGTGTTCCCCATGACTATGTCGATTAACGGTTGACATAGGTAGGTGCTTTTTATTCTGATTGCATAGTGAGGAGTGCTCATCATTTCTCCTTTAGTCCACACACAGATGACCTGATGATGTGTAAGTGTGGATTGGCTCAGAATTTATACCATCCATTATGGGATGAAGGGTTACCATCTATAGAAGGTGGAACTAGAGATTACAAGTGGCTGATTTAAATACATTCAGATGGATAATTTGTAGAGTTAGAGATCAGATTACTAGACAGAGTTTGCAACTTCTTGGTTTCCTAAATTTCCATTGGAGACATGGATTTTGAGAGGTTGCAATGTCAGTACGCACGATGGAATGTTTAGTCTTTATAGAGGTGATGGAGGAGAGTTTATTCATTCCCTCATTCTGAGAGGAGCAGTTTCATATCTTCCACCACCTATGTTGTGTAGTCATTACATCCATAGGAGTTTTGCAGAGGATGGAGGGGAATGTTGTGGATCAGACACTTCGAGGGTTAATTTCCTCTTCATGATTGATGGATGTGAGGTTCTAATGTGTTGGGATCTAGCTGGTGATAGGTTTGGGATGATAGTTTCATTGGATTTTGAGGTGTTGTTTCACCACTCTCTGCATGGTGAAGGTTTTATCAGAGTAGCGCAGTGTCGACGTGGTGGTTCTATGCTGAGAATAACTTGGGACCTTGGGATCATTTTTAGTTTCAGTTGGGTTCAGTCTGTTTCTTGGAGGTATTGGCATTGCTTGAGGATAACCAATCTTTGCGAAGGGTGGACTGTAATGTCCCCATTTTCAGGTTCTCTTATAGTTCAGTCAGAGCTAACTTTCTGGGTTGGTGACAGTTTAATCAGAGGAATATTTTAATGTCACTAGGGTGTTTGAGTGATCCAATGGAGATGGTTGACACTTTTCTTAGGGATTTCAGACAACTTGTCCATACTTACTATTTATAGTAAGTTATTACATGTCATTAATCTTTCTGGGTTTTTCTGGGTTTGTCCTCTTTGGTCCCTGGTGGTCACTGCTATTTTTAGTAATTGGTAGTTTGGCGCTATTTGGGTAACTTGGTAGTCAGCTGTTGGCTCTCATAGAAATTGCACTAGTGATGTAGAGGTATAGGTAGTGGTTGTAGAAGTTCACTTAATGAACTTGGTTGTCAAAGCTTCCTTCTTAATGTTTCCAAAGGTGGATTGTTTATAAACCTACACAAGGCTTTGTTCAGGTGATTGATCTAGCCTAGGACCACACCTAGGTCCACCACACAGGCTGCTCAACACTCAACTTGGCGAGTCACTACTCTACCCAAACAATCAACACATTCACCTTCAAGGATAGCATTCCACTCCTAACACCTATGCTAGCAGGATCTCCATACACAATTTGACATAGGATTGTTTAAGACATGGAGAATAACAAGGTCTCTGTCCAAAAGACTAATTTCTACATTCTCTAGGGTAGTGGACAGCAACAGTAGTATGACTATTCTAGGACAGTGTTTGGAAGAAGGCTTAGATCTTGTGGAACTTGCCTAATCAACTTCTCAAAGCCTTAATTGACCCTCAACACTCAATGTATACTAAACTCTCAATGTAAACAACAACCATTTACTCTATGCAGGCTCACACTATGTTATGCAGGATAGAGGACAAAAATAACAACTTGACTATCCTATGACAGTACTAAACTAATAGTTTATACATCGTAGCCTTTAAGAACAACAAACTGGCATTATACTCCTATATCAATAAGGATCTTCTCATCAAACTCCACATGTATCTTCAGAGGATAGGAACAATAAGAAATTGTTAACAAAATGATCAAAACTCTACTCTAAACAGGACTGTGGACAGCAATTACCATTGGCTATCATAAAACAGTGTCAACAAGAAAGTTACTTCCTTGTAGATCTTAAGATTGATCCACTTAAAACTAAATTCTCTGACCTTCCAATGATCATACCGACCTATTACCCATCAAACCATCCAAGATGGATTCCATACCTACAGCAAACATACAGGACCATACTCTGTCATAAGCTAGAATAACAGCAAGCTGTTCTTTTCCATGAAGAAGGCCTATTCTTGAAGGTTGTGAGAGAGAAATGTATCAAACTTGCATATACCAGACCTACCTAAATAGTCATACAGTCCTATCCTCACCACAAGACATCAAATTCACCATACATTAACTTTTCTTCATGACTGTCATCAACATTTACAATGCTGCCCTTGTTTCTTGCTAACTAGTCACTAATTTGGACTAGCTAGGGTCATGCCAAACGCTTGGAGAAGGAGTCTTCAACCTACAAACCATAGAAAATAACAAAAACTAACCTAGTCTCCTCCATCCTTCTGAAAATGATTGATACTTTCAGAGGATAGAGGACAAATTCACCATTTTAGGACATAAAACCCTAGTTAAGAGGGTTTCAAGACAATTTCTACAAGTTGGAAAGATTCTCTCTTCTACAGAAGTGTCAAGAGCTCCAAGTAGATGCAAATGAAAGGTGTTTTGTAGACTTAACAAATTTCTAACATTTCAACTCATAAAAAATAAGTACCAGGCCGTACAGAAGGCTGTTTCAATGAAAAAAATGTAGAAAAACATTTTTTTCCTTAAAAGACTCCTCCTCTTATTCAATATTTGGCATGCTTTACAGACTAAAGTTTATAGGAAACTTTTCCAAATGTTTCCACTTCTCAACAATCCGTACAACTGCCCAAGAAAGGAAGTGAATTGATGGAAGTGGCAGTTTAACATAAAACAATAAGTTTCTAAAAGAAAAAATCTTATAAAATAGGTCTTTCAAACACTCTAGTCGACTAGTCAAATAAAATGGACTAAGTCCTTATTACAACACATCAAAATAGCTTTCAAAGCCTTAGAGGTAAACAAATAACATGAAAAACAACTAGGAAAAAAAACAACACAATGATTAAACTGTGGAGCTCCTACACCATACTCCCCCTATAGGAAGAACTCAAGTCCCTTGAGTTGCCAACTATTGAAGTGTTATGCCATGCTTCAAGATATTGCTTCAATCATCTAGGTGGCCTCTGAATCATTAAGATCCTTCCATTTCACCAAGTAGTCCTTATAGACACCTCTCTTAGTCTTCTTGATAACTTTGGAATCCAGAATGCACTCCAACTGTAAAGGTTTGCTTGGAGGCAAATCCTTGATCCAATCAGCATCTTCAGCCACCACATCTGATCCACTTTCATAAGGCAATGGAGGTCTGAAAGGAAAAAGATCACAAACATTGAAAATTGGAGAGATACCAAGGCCATTTGGTAGCTCAGTCTCATATGCATTTGGACTGAATTTGTGCACTATTTTGCATGGCCCAATCTTCTTCACCAAGAGTTTAGTTGGCTGACCCTTAGGCAACCTTTCTTTCCTTAGATATGCCATAAATAAGTCACCAACTTTGAACTATACTTCTCTTTTCTTCAAATCCGCCTTTTCTTTATACTTTGTGACTGATTTTTCAAGTTGCAACTTGACTTGATCATGGACTATTTTCATGGAGGCAACAAACTCTTCACCAAATGCACTCCTTCTATCCCAACCTTGGAGATCCTTTAGCTCAAGTGGCCCTCTTGGATGAAAGCCATAAACTATCTCAAAAGGACTTTTACCAGTGCTCCTATTCCTTGAATCATTGTAGGCATATTCAGCCTGACTGATAACCAAGTCCCATGCCAAACCATGCTGCTTTGTAAGGCACCTTAGAAGGTTTCCAAGTGACCTATTAACCGCCTCAGTGTGACCATCAATTTGTGGATGGTAGGCTGATGAAAAGGACAACTGTGTGCCCAGCTTCTTCCACAAGGTCCTCCAGAAGTGACCTACAAAATTAGAGTCTCTGTTAGTTACAATGGACAATGGTAAACCATGTATCCTTACTACCTCTCTGAAAAATAGACCTACAACAAGAGATGCATCATTTGTGCATTTACATGGCACAAAATGAGCCATCTTGCTGAACCTATCAATAATGACAAACACACTATCCACCCCTCTGGCTGTCCTAGGTAACCCAAGCACAAAATCCATGCTGATACTTTCCCAAGGTCTGTTGGGAATGGGAAGGGGCTGGTATAGACCTGCATTTGAAGACACACCTTTGGCTCTTTGACAGATTGCACAACTAGCTACATATTTTCTCACATCTGATTGCACCTTTGGCCAAAACTAGAACCTTGTGACTTGTTCTAGTGTCTTGTCTAAACCAAAATGTCCTCCTAAAGAACCATTATGCTTCTCCTTAATGATGTTGTCCTACATGGAGCACTTAGGGACACACATCAAATTGCCCTTAAACAAGAGGCCTTCCTGCAAAACAAAATCTGCATACTCTCCATGGAATGTGTTAGCCAAGTTCACACAGAAATCATAAGCCTCTTTGAAATCAGAATCTTCTTTATACAGCTCCTTTAAATAGTCAATACCCATGCTTTCTAACTAAATTTCATGAATAAGAAGCAACCTCCTAATCAATGCATCAGCCACCTTATTAGAGACACCTCTTTTGTGCTTAATTGTGAAGGTATAAACTTGTAGTTGTTCCATCCATTTAACATGTCTATGATTTAATTTTTCTTGATTGTTTAGAAAGATTAAAGCATGATTATTAGTAAACACAATAAATTCTTTGGGCAGAAAATAATGTCTCCATTTCTTAAGAGCTTGCACCATTGCATAGAGTTCTAATTCATAGGTAGAATACCTTTGCTAGGCTTCATTCAACTTTTCTGAAAAGAATGCCACTGGATGTCCTTCTTGGCTGAGAACAACACCAATAGCTTGCTGACTTGCATCACACTCAACAACAAATACCTTATCAAAATCAGGGAGTACTAAGGTAGGTAACTCAGCCACCATTGTTTTCAACAACTCAAAACTATCATCAGCTTCCTTTGTCCACTGGAATCTACATTTGACTCCACCCTTGATGGTGTTGAGGATGGGAGCACTAATGTGACTGAAACCTCTGATAAACTTCCTATAGAAAGTCACCAATCCATGGAAACTTCTCACATCTCCCACTATTTTTGGGGTAGGCCAACTGAGAATAGCCTCAACCTTAGAGGGATCCATCTTCAAACAACCATTAGAAATGACAAATCCTAGGTATACAAGTTCAGTTTTCATGAACTCACATTTGTCTAAGTTGATCATCAACTTGTGCTCATGCAGCTTCTCCAACACCTAACCAACATGCTTCACATGGTCTTCCTTTATCCTGCTGAAGATTAGTATGTCATCAAGATAAACAATAACAAATTTACCAATGAATTCAACCAATACCTCATTCATCAGGTGCATAAATGTACTTGGTGCATTGCTAAGACCAAATAGCATAACAAGCCATTCATAAAGACCTTCATTGGTCTTGAAAGCAGTCTTCCATTCATCTCCCTGTTTGATTCGGATTTGATGATATCCAGATTTCAAATGAATCTTTGAGTAATAGCATGATCCTCCTAGGTAATCCAAGAGATCTTCAATCCTTGGCATTGGGAATCTATATCTTATAGTGATCTTGTTTATGGCCCTTGAATCTATGCATAGCCTCCACTTTCCATCCTTCTTAGGAGCAAGTACACTAGGAACTACACAAGGACTTAGACTCTTTCTAATCAGCCCTTTCTCCAGGAGATCTTGAATTTGCCTTGCCACCTCTTCATTTTGTTGTGGAGTCAGCTTGTATGCAGCCTTGTTAGGCATTGTAGCACTAGGTATTAAGTCAATTTGATGACTAATATCCCTCATGGGTGGTAATGAGTTGGGAACTTCCTCTACCACAAGGTCTTGATACTTATCCAGAAGTTGATGTACTTCCAATGGAATCTCCTTCTATTTTTGATCTTGCTGATATAATCCACTCTTGGGCTTCATGACCAAAGCATACCCTTGGTTGTCATTCTCCTTCAAGAGGTTTAGGAACTCCTTGCCATTCACCAACATGACACTGCTGTTATTTTCCTTTCCTCTGGGCTGCTCCAACAAAGGATCCATTTTGAATGGCCTTCCATTCTTGGTGATGACATAAGTGTTCTTCTCACCATCATGCGGAGCTTTAACATCATACTGCCATGGGCAACCAAGAAGCAGGTGAGATGCATCCATAGGGATGATTTCACATAGCACTTTGTCCTTATAGTCACCAATTGCAAATTCAACCCAAGTTTGTTCCTCCACCATGAAACTTTGGTTCTTGTTTAAGCAGGAGATCTTGAGAGGACTAATATGAGGTAACCTCTTCAACTTGCACTTCTCAACCATCTCAGTGGATACCACATTCTCAGTAGATCCTAAATCCACTATGATTTTGCAGAGTTTCCCATAGGCTAGGCCTTGGGTTCTGAAAAGATTCTTTCTCTGAAGGGGCTCTTGCTTCAATGGCATCTTCAGCATAGACCTTTTTATCATCATACTCTCTCCATCTAGAATAGGTACAACACTTCCCATTGGTGAATTCACACTTTCACAGTCATCATCTTTCACTAACTGATTTCTCTTCCCACTGTCATGAGAGCTTCTGGCTTTCCCTGGACATTTGTTAATTGTATGGCCAACTTGGTTGCAGCCATAACATCTTCCAGTGAAGACTCCTGGTCCTCTACCTCCTCCACCATTTCTGCCTTTGCCATTATGACTTCTACCACCTCTAAAACCTCCTCTATGCTCTATTGCTGATTGTGTTTCTTTCTGATTGTTATTTTCAGTTTTGTTGAACTGTCCACAACCAAAATTGCCTCTACCTCTTTGGTTTCTGCCACCTCTACCTCTAGCACTTTTTTCACCCTTCCTTCTCAGCTTTTCCTCTGCTCTGGAGGCCAATAAGGAACATTCATCCACTGTCTTTGGTAACACCAAACTTATCTCATCTTCTAGATTGTATTTCAGTCCATTCAGGTACATAGCCACCATCCCTTTTTCATCATCATTATGATTGGCCATCATACTGAGTCTATAAAATTCTTCTTTGTAGGTAGCCACATCCATGTCTTTTTGTCTCAAATTCTGAAATCTCCTTATGATTTGAATCTCATAGTCAGGTGGCATGAACTTGCTTCTGAGCATAGCCACCATTCTGCTCCATTTAGTGATGGGACTCTTCCCAATCTTCCCCCTCTCACTCTGCATATAGTTCCACCATAGAACCTCTTAGCCTTGTCTTGGCAAACATGACCTTTTTTCTACCATTGAACTCATTGTAATCAAAGAAGTTGCACATAGCTTCTATCCAGTCGGTGAGAACATCTCCATCCAACTTGCCATGAAAGGTAGGCACATCCATCTTGGGATCACCACTGTCTCCATGAGCACCCTTAAGTGCATTCAAGAAGGCTTTCTGATCTGCAGACATATCCTACTCCAGAGGATCCTCTTCTGCCTCTATTTCTTCATTTGTGTCTGAAGAACTTCCCTCTTCTTTGGTCTTGCCCTTAGACTTCTTCTCTTCTTGCAATTTTGCTTCTTGTAATCTTGCTTCTTGCAGTCTTGCTTCAACCATCTCTTCCACCAACTTCTTGATGGCATCTTGACTCATTGTCTTGGGAGGCATTGCACTAGCCTCTGTTTCAATTTCCTCTTTTGACATACACTTGCTTCCAATCAAAATATTGGCTCTGATACCAATATGATGCAGAGGTATAGGTAGTGGTTGTAGAAGTTCACTCAATGAACTTGGTTGTCAAAGCTTCCTTCTTAATGTTTCCAAAGGTGGATTGTTTATAAACCTACACAAGGCTTTGTTCAGGTGATTGATCTAGCCTAGGACCACACCTAGGTCCACCACACAGGCTGATCAACACTCACCTTGGGGAGTCACTACTCTACCCAAACAATCAACACATTCACCTTCAAGGACAACATTCCACTCCTAACACCTATGCTAGTAGGATCTCCATGCACAATTTGACATAGGATTGTTTAAGACATGAAGAATAACAAGGTCTCTGGCCAAAAGACTAATTTCTACATTCTCTAGGGCAGTGGATAGCAATAGTAGTATGACTGTTCTAGGACAGTGTTTGGAAGAAGGCTTAGATCTTGTGGAACTTGCCCAATCAACTTCTCAAGGCCTTAACTGACCCTCAACACTCAATGTATACTAAACTCTCAATGTAAACAACAACCATTTACTCTACGCAGGCTCACACTGTGTTATGTAGGACAGAGGACAACAATAACAACTTGACTGTCCTATGACAGTACTAAACTGATAGTTTATACATTGTAGCCTTTAAGAACAACAAACTGACATTATACTCCTATATCAATAAGGATCTTCTCATCAAACTCCACATGTATCTTTAGAGGACAGGAACAACAAGAAATTGTTAACAAAATGATCAAAACTCTACTCTAAACAGGACTATGGACAGCAATTACCATTGGCTGTCATAAAACAATGTCAACAAGAAAGCTACTTCCTTGTAGATCTTAAGATTGATCCACTTAAAACTAAATTCTCTCACCTTCCAATGATCATGCAGACCTATTACCTGTCAAACCATCCAAGATGGATTCCATACTACAGCAAACGTACAAGACCATACTCTGTCATAAGCTAGAATAACAGCAAGCTGTTCTTTTCCATGAAGAAGGCCTATTCTTGAAGGTTGTGAGAGAGAAATGTATCAAACTTGCATATGACAGACCTGCCCAAACAGTCATATAGTCTTGTCCTCACCACAAGACATCAAATTCACCATACATTAACTTTTCTTCATGACTATCATCAACATTTACAACGCTACCCTTGTTTCTTGCTAACTAGTCACTAATTTGGACTAGCTAGGGTCATGCCAAATGCTTGGAGAAGGAGTCTTCAGCCTGCAAACCATAGAAAACAACAAAAACTAACCTAGTCTCCTCCATCCTTTTGAAAATGATTGATACTTTCAGAGAATAGGGGACAAATTCACCATTTTAGGACACAAAACCCTAGTTAAGAGGGTTTCAAGACAATTTCTAGAAGTTGGAAAGATTCTCTCTTCTACATGTTGGCAAGAGACACTATATGGATTCATGGTTGTTGTCATTGATGGCAACAAAGGTCATCCCACATATCCGCAAGTCATGATGTGCCTCTACCGGAAGTCAGAATAAAGAATGTTGTGGTCCGGTGAAGAAGAACAGAGCATGTGGCAAGGTTCGACAGATTGGTCCGGACCTCTCAGAGGAAGTGTCTTGGTGCAGTGCGGATCTGGGGAAGTCAAGAGGACTACCTTGAGTGGTATATTCCAAGGATTTAGCCTCCGGTGATGGACGAGGAAAAAGATATGAATGGTTGAGTACCGGATTCCTAAGAGATAGTGAAAACAGAGGAAGAACTGACTGGCAGAGTATCAGACTGCTTTCCGGATGTGTTACTGTTGATGACAGAGGTTGTGAAGGCATGAATCATGTTTGGCCGACATGATTAATGATATCTACAAGTATATGCTTGATCCGCATAGCTTGGTGAGGAAGGATTCAGCCGACAGAACAAAAGTTTGTAAGAAACTAGACTGTTCTGGATGCCGACTAGAAAGGTGATGAAATCACTTTTGCGGATATATATAGAGGATGGATTTAGTTGTGAAGGTGGTGTGGATGTGGAGAGATATGCGAATAAGTCCAGAGAAAGAGCAGAGGTAGCAAAAAGGATCCGGTATGTGAAAGATAGCAGAATAAAGAACAGAGGAAAGATGAAGTGCAGCAGATCAGTGTACTGAGCCTAACCGGAACTGAACTCCAGCATATGCAGATGCTTCCAATCAGTTCAAGACTGTGATTCTCATCACTTTGTAGATAGTGTGTCTTCTTGTAGGCAGTGGGCCTCTTGTGAGCAGTGTGCTCAGGCAGTGAGCCCTAATTGGCAAGTGCCATTTTTGTAATCTCCTATTCTTCTAACAGAGAATAATTCTTGGGTTAATCACCCCGTGGTTTTCTCCCTTAACAGGGTTTCCACGTCAAAAATACTGTGTCATGTGTTTCTTATTTCATGGTTAATGTTTTTGTGTTTGATTTTATGTTGCATCAATTAAAAGGAAAGTTCAATAAGGGAAATAATTAGGATAACTGATTCACCCCCCCCCCCCCCCCGTTCAGTTATCAACAATTGGTATCAGAGCTAAGTTCCTCCTAATAGAGCCTAACAGCTTGAGGAAGATCTGGGATTTCAAATGGATGCATATGGTTTAAGGGAGCAACTCAAGACTGCTCTTGAGGATCTTGAACAGTCAAATTCTGAAGTCAGTGAATTAAAGGAAAGACTCAAACAGGCTGATGAATTCATGAGAGAATTAAAAGACAAATTAAGTCTCTCTATGAAAAAGAGAAAGGAGCTGCTTCAACAGTTGGCAAGGCAAAGTGAAGAAAGCAATACAAATGAAGAATTGACTGAGCAAACCAAGTTATGTGAAAAGTTATCAAAAGAAGTCATTATGTTAAGACATGAAATGGAATCAGGAACTATAAAGTTTACTCAAGAGATTGAAGAAAAAAGAAAGGCTGAAGACAATCTAAGACAATCTCTTAAAGAAAAATCAGAAGAATGCCACCAGATGGACAGGATTATCAGACATCTTGAATCTGATCTTGAAGATGCCAAAGATAATGAAGGAAAACTTGAGGATCAAATTGCCTCTCTCAAAAGAGACCTTCAAACAGCAAATGAATATAAAGAGAAATTCAAGATAAGTTCTGCTCAACTTGAAGTTCTTCTTGGAAGTCAAAAGAGGATAGATGACAAGTATGGCTTGGGATATGAGAAAGGAGAAAGCTCCGGATCCGGTCAGAAGAATCTTGGATCAGAAAATCCAAGGAACAGGCCTAGAAGACCTCCGGTAAGACAGCCAAATGCTCAAAGATATCCATCCTTCAATGGATACTGCCACAGCTGCAACCACTTTGGTCACAAAGCTAATCAGTGCAGAATGAGAATGAATCAGATTAATTCATCCTTCTCCGGACAGTGCTTCAACTGCAAAAGGTATGGACACAAATCCCATGAATGCAGAAGTATGCAAGTAAACAAATCATTCAAAGGTAGATGCTTCACATGCAATAGAGTAGGTCATATTGCTAATCAATGCAGATCAAGAGGATATCAGTCAAATATGCAAAGAAATGTTATTTGCCAAATCTGCAATAGGTCCGGTCATAATGCTAAAGTCTGCAGAAACAAGAATCAGGATAAAAGAGGTCCGGTGTATAATCAGAATCAAGACAAGGGTAAACAAAAGATGAATGCGGATGAAGTTAGGAATCAGATGAGCAAGATTTGGGTGAAGAAAAGTTCAGAGAATGTAGAGGTTGGATCCGCACCAGACTCTGGTGCTGATATCTCTTCCAGAAATTAAAAGGTGAGCTCAGGCTCAGGGGGAGACTCAAAGAAAATCTTGTTCCCCCAGCCAAACAAGTGGTGCCGGATGTGGCACAAGATGCGGATCAAAGGGTTTGTAGATATGAGTCTTGAGATACTTCAGTCAAGTTTTCAGAGGTCCGCATGGAGTTATGAAGAAGCTGTGATCGATCAAATAAGACCTGTTCAGGGAGATGCTCCGGTATGATAAAGGATTACAAAAAGGTCCGAAAAGATCCAGAAATGCACTATCTTGTTCTGCGGATTGGACAGAGTGTTTGGGATGTTCTTGCAATATGTTACCTCGATTCATTCATGACTGAAAGATCCGGATGATATCCTCAGATCAGGACTAATCCGGGACACTCCAAGCTATCCTGACAAGGCAAACCGGAATGATGTAGGTGAAGCATTTATTGCAGACAGATATTAGGGTTCGCGGAAGCAATTTAAGAGATTTCTCAAAGGTTATTTGCTCATTCTGCACTCGAGAAGAAGCGAAAAGTGGAGCTCTGCAACAAGGTTCATCAAGCACACCAAGGATCTCCTGCCGAAGTTATTGCATAAAGAAATCAATCCAACCACTCCGTGCAAACCGAAGGCGCATAAGGTATTCTCCGTTTTTCATTACCTCACTGCAAATCTTTGAAGAATGGCTACTCCAAACATAGTTAAGATCTCTGATAGACCTCGCCCCTCTTTCAAGAAACATCCCTACAAATCATTGGAGGTAGACCCACTAGGAGCCTTCTCTAGTGTTCCTCACGGAGTTTTACACACCGAAGACATTAGGGTTTACATACATGCAAACATTGAGGAATTTGGGGAATTCAAATTAAGAGACCTCTATCACAAGCAGCTGATTGACAATGCTTTTGAGCTTAAACCAGAGTATAAGGATATTCAGAAGAAACAATTTGAGAAATTTATTCATTTCCCCTGCTTTGAAGAAGATGAATGGGTCCGGTATGTACTGAGCAGGATGCATGACAACTTTCTATGGCTAGATAAACCCTGCAAGATCACAAAAGAGGCAATTAGAGCAGTAACTGGTCTATACTCTTCCGGAGGGGTACCTATCCTCAAATCTGTCAAGAACAACATTGTAACTGAGGCCACCGGATCAAAATTTGACAAGAGGGCAATGACCATTGAAGATATTTCGGATCCGGATATCAAATATGCATCAATGATAATAGGATACAAGATCTATCACTCCAGCAGGGAGAATTCTGTATCCGGAACTGCAGTATACACTGCCTTTGAAATGCTAAGAAAGAATGCAGAATATGACCTCTGCGAACTACTGCTAAGCCAATTAATGGAAAATATACAGAAAATCAAGAAGGATAAGAAGAATTCCTTCAAGTATGGTACTCTTATTGTATGTCTATTCTTCTACTTCATGAATGAGCTACCCGGAACAAGTGGATGGGTATGGCAGAATGACAAACCTGTTGCAGTCCAGATAAGAGACTATTTGCATGGACTTGGGGATGCAAAAGCGAGAAATACAGCTCTATGGGGATACTTCAAAAACTTTCAGAGCATGATGCAAGCAAGAGAGAGAATTCCCCAGTCTCTCATTGAGAAATACAAGGACTCAGTGTGCTTTATGGTTGACACTGATCAGTGCCTAATGGAGGCAGTGGAGCCAAGGACTGTCTGGATCATGCCCATGGGGTATGAAGTGGATGAATAGATAGTGGAGCTGCATGTTCAACACATGCTGAGTTAGCCCAAAGATCCTAAGGCAGAAAGGTTTGGAACCTTTGAGGAGCTGAGTGTAAAAATACATGTGGAACTCAGGGAACCTGAGATTAAAAGAAAGGTAAGAAAAGAAGTAAAGCACATTGCTCAAGGCCTAGGTATCTCAAAGGAGGCACTTGATGCCAGCCGGGAAAAGAGGAGGAAGGCCGAGGAAGAAGAGAAAAGCAAAGAAAGTGCTCCGGTTGAAACTCCCACCCGGACCAGATCATCAAAGAGACCTGCACCTCCCACAACCAAAAGTTCAAAACCAGAAGTTCAGGCATCCGGTAAGAGATCCAAGACAAAAGCCACAAGGGCTTATGGAAGCCAAAACGATGAAGAGGAAACAGAATCAGATGAGGGAGTAAGAGAAGTAAAGAAATAGAAGAAGAAAGGATCCGGTAAGCCCTCCACAGGCCAAGACAAGGAGGAAATGGCAGAGGTATCTGTTGAGAAGCCCACTCTGTCTTTAGAGAGCATAATCAAGTCGGTCACGGTGGATGGAAACCTTCAACCAATGACTGAATCATATGATGACTTCAGTGAGGCAGACCAAAAGACTCTGCAGGAGGCCACAGTAAAATATCTTAACATATATAATAAGGCTTTCATTGAAATAATATCTCTTATTCCTAAAAGCCTAGAAAAGGAAATGGAAGTAAGAAAGAATAATGCTCATGCTAAAGATCTTGAGATCCGGGAGCAGATAGCTATTCAGCTATATCCTCAAATTGATCCCAAGACAATGAACATTATCTTCAAAGACTGCAAAGATGAGTTCAGAAGCAAAGCCAGGATGAATCAACTCATGCTTGGCGAGACTGACAAAGTGGCCCAAGAAACAGAAGAGATCCTCCGGAAGGCCTTCAAAAGGTTCAATCTTCCGGTTGTAGAGGATTTAGGTACAGAAACAGCTGAGGACTTGGGACCCTCTGCTCCAGAAGAAGTGGCTCATGAACAAACTAGCATCTCTCCTCCGGTTTCCCCTACAGTCTCCGGATCCAAAGAAGAAGAGCAACTACAGGAGAAGGAAGCAGTGGTGAAAGACAAAGAGGTTGACAGTTCTAAGACTGCAGAAGAAAAGAAACATCTGTCTCCGGCAAGAGACACTGCACAAACTGTTCAACAATTTTTGAGCAAAGAAACTCTAGAGATTGATGAACCGGAGCTTCTAAAAGGCCCATTTGATTTTGACTCTCTCTCTCCGGTACAAACAATGAAGATAGCTTCATTTGCAAATGCCAAGGCAAATGAAAAACTCCTGAAGTCTCATATGGAAGACTGTGAGTTGATAGAGGCTGCTTCCGGAGTACTTGTGAAGATCATGCCATCAATCCAGATAGATCCGACAGCCTCCTCTTCCGGTAATCTAAAAACCTTAGTCAGCAGTGTTGATACACATTTTGATTCTTTAGAAAAATCAGCTGAAGAAAAGGTCCGGAAGGAATTTTTGGATAAAAGATTTTCAGAGATATTAGAATTAATCTCTAAAGATAGGAAGATTGTAAGCATTGGAATAAAGAGCTTAGAGAATGCTCTTAAGGATGGCGGTGACATCTATAAATTTTGTATATCCTGGTCAAAGGCAACAGCAGCATTTGACAAGAAAATAAAAAAGGAACAGGATAAGCTACAAAGCTTATCTCAAAGTTTTGATCCTCTCTCTTCCTCTATAATAAATCAAGAATGTCAGACCATTGCAGTCTTGAATGAAATAAAAAATCTTGAGAAGGAAAGGAAGAACATCACTAACCGGATGGGAGAACTTAGAAGGATTATAATCCCTAAATTGGAAACCATGCATGAGGCCATCAGTGATGCTCAGACCACCGCCCAAACAAAAGATCCGACAGATCTCAAGCGGGCAGAAGCGTTTGCATTTTTGCTAAGTGGTCACATTTCAATTTTGGATAGAATGAAGCAAAGTTGGGCTACAGAAATGATCCAATTGCAGACATCCTTTGCAGACATTCTTCAATACATGTGAGTATGTAAATATGCGGCTATATAGAGAAAATTTTTGAAAATTTTGGTGTGCGGACCCTACCCTTTGCCATTGATGTCAAAGGGGGAGTGAGGAGCAGTGAAAAATGAGGAATCCAACTAAGGGTGAGTTTCAGAAATTGTATATAAAGACAGAGCATCAGCAAAGGGGGAGCATAGTGAAAACACTTAGTCATTTTTCACTAAGTGTTGCCATCAATGCCAAAGGGGGAGATTGTTGGCAAGAGACACTATATGGATTCATGGTTGTTGTCATTGATGGCAACAAAGTTCATCCCACATATCTGCAAGTCATGATGTGCCTCTACCGGAAGTCAGAATAAAGAATGTTGTGGTCCGGTGAAGAAGAACAGAGCATGTGGCAAGGTCCAACAGATTGGTCCGGACCTCTCAGAGGAAGTGTCTTGGTGCAGTGCGGATCTGGGGAAGTCAAGAGGACTACCTTGAGTGGTATATTCCAAGGATTTAGCCTCCGGTGATGGACGAGGAAAAAGATATGAATGGTTGAGTACCGGATTCCTAAGAGATAGTGAAAACAGAGGAAGAACTGACTGGCAGAGTATCAGACTGCTTTCCGGATGTGTTACTGTTGATGACAGAGGTTGTGAAGGCATGAATCATGTTTGGCCGACATGATTAATGATATCTACAAGTATATGCTTGATCCGCATAGCTTGGTGAGGAAGGATTCAGCCGACAGAACAAAAGTTTGTAAGAAACTAGACTGTTCCGGATGCCGACTAGAAAGGTGATGAAATCACTTTTGCGGATATATATAGAGGATGGATTTAGTTGTGAAGGTGGTGTGGATGTGGAGAGATATGTGAATAAGTCCAGAGAAAGAGCAGAGGTAGCAAAAAGGATCCGGTATGTGAAAGATAGCAGAATAAAGAACAGAGGAAAGATGAAGTGCAGCAGATCAGTGTACTGAGCCTAACCGGAACTGAACTCCAGCATATGCAGATGCTTCCAATCAGTTCAAGACTATGATTCTCATCACTTTGTAGACAGTGTGTCTTCTTGTAGGCAGTGGGCCTCTTGTGAGCAGTGTGCTCGGGCAGTGAGCCCTAATTGGCAAGTGCCATTTTTGTAATCTCCTATTCTTCTAACAGAGAATAATTCTTGGGTTAATCACCCCGTGGTTTTCTCCCTTAACAGGGTTTCCACGTCAAAAATACTGTGTCATGTGTTTCTTATTTCATGGTTAATGTTTTTGTGTTTGATTTTATGTTGCATCAATTAAAAGGAAAGTTCAATAAGGGAAATAATTAGGATAACTGATTCACCCCCCCCTCTCAGTTATCAACACTACAGATGTGTCAAGAGCTCCAAGTAGATGCAAATGAAAGGTGTTTTGCAAACCTAACAAATTTCTAACATTTCAACTCATAAAAAATCTATACCAAGCCATACAGAAGGTTGTTTCAATGAAAAAATGCAGTAAAACAATTTTTTTCCTTAAAAGACTCCTCCTCTTATTCAATATTTGGCATGTTTTACAAACTAAAGTTTATAGGAAACTTTTCCAAATGTTTCCACTTCTCAACAGTCTATACAACTGCCCAAGAAAGGCAGTGAACCAATGGAAGTGGCAGTTTAACATAAAACAATAAGTTTCTAAAAGAGAAAATCCTATAAAATAGGTCTTTCAAACACTCTAGTGGACTAGTCAAATAAAATGGACTACTTCCTTATTACAACACATCAAAATGGCTTTCAAAGCCTTGAAGGTAAACAAATAACATGAAAACCAACTAGGAAAAAAAATAACACAATGATTAAACTGTGGAGTTCCTGCACCAACTAGGCTCATTGTTATCATATGGTTTGTGGATCCAGTTGGCACCCTCTGAGTTGGCTTAGTTTGCTTTTGGCCATTACTTTCTATTTTTAGTAAGTTATGGATTGGCACTGGAACGGGATTTTGAGAGTGGGATTGGATTTGTCTTGTCAATACCTTTCCAATGAGCTATAGATCATTAGTTTTTGACATCATCCTAGCCTTCATTTTAAAGTCCATAAATTAAATATTATTATTTAATATGGGACCTTGGTGCCTAGGCTCAACAACTTAATGTTGTTTTAAAAGAGGGGGCTTTAAGGGTGATGTTGAGAAAAGAATTAAAGAGAATTATAATATTTTAAAATATATTTTCCCTCTCATGTTTTATCCCATATGTAAGAGGATTTTAGACGCTCCCAGTTGGAAAAGTATAAAAGGAGGAAAAGTGCTCTCATTTGGATATGCTTGGATTATTATTTCTTCTCTCTTTTGAGATTTTTCCTTTGAGGGTTTCTGGAGCTTGGCTCTAGGGTTTGGTATTATCTTACTGAAATGAAAACCTCTGCAAGATAGAGTTGTTCTTGGCTTCTAGGGACAAAAACCTCCATTAGCAATTTTTATATTGGCAGATGCATCCAATATTCACATATGTGCTTCCATTGGAGTTGAATCAGTTGAGAGTTAGAGCATTCTTGAATACATATTTTGCAGTTTGACGAAGATTTATGTTTGTAGATTAGAGAGAATGTTTTTATGGTTGATTAGAATAGATTTTGCCAAGGGTTTATAGTTGTTAGTTTCTCTTATTGTTGGTCGTACCATTTCAGCCAGGTTGTAGCTTTGTTTGGAGCTGCCAGTGTGAGTTTCTTGTCATTTAAATTATTCATCCTTAGTTGTTTAGCTTTGTTTTGCTAGTGTAGATTGTTTGTAGTAATTATTTAGAGGGATTAGAGTGCTTGCTACTATGTGTCTTCTCAGCCATGGCCATACGTGGACAATGAGGGGTCGTGGGTCTTGTGAAGGCTCTTTACTCTTTTTTACAGCTTCATATTTGGTCTTTGTGAGGTAGCTAGTGCCTTTATTATCCATTGTATGAACATTCTTTAACATTTTGTGGAGATTTGAGGCTTTTCCAGCTAGACCCACTTGTTGGTTTGGTAATGACCTCAACATGAAGTTGCAAAACTTGATATGGGTATGTTATTATAATTCATATTTTTGGTCATTGCTATCTGGGTCATTATTTGTTTATGCAAAATTATTGTACTTTTTTCTGGGTTTTCCATATATGCTCTATATTGTATGCTCCAATAACAAATTTGCAGGAAAACTAAAAACCCCTTCTGCATTCTTCTGTCTCGTCTGAAAGAAAACACAAAAATAAATAAAATAACACATTAAAGATATTTTAAAAAATACAAACAGGTACGACACATTCTAGAATTTGATCAACAATAATATAAACATGCTCCTTAGCTATGTGTTAATGTTGTAGACATTACAAAAATTCCAATGGAAAGAATGGTATAACTAATTTTTTTAAAATATTGTATTGTTGTGAGTTGTTAGAAGAAGAAAGAAAGAGATCTCGGATAGTTCTATGGCCTGAGCATGCTTGGATAGCCAAAATAAGAAAAATAAATTGTAATTCTATTTTATATGGACTTTATGATTTAAATGAGTATAAACAACTAAATTTTGAAAGAAATCTGTTCTATTATTGTTTGTATATTTAATTTGGTAAGATAGATGAATTCTTATTTGAGTATTATTATGTTGTTTGGAATTGGTGTTGTGATGGAGGGTATTGCTGGGAGTTGATGATGTGTGGAATGATAACATATGTTTTGGGAGTTGATTGTTCTTGGGAGTTTTTGGGAGAATATTATTTTATAGTGTTTTGGGAGAATATTGTTTTATGGGAGTTTTGGAAGAATATTGTTTTATTGGAGTTTGGGAGATTATTGTTTCTGGGAGTTGTTGTTTAAAGGGATATTTTGTGTTCTTGGGAGTTTTTGTTGTGTAATGGAGCTACAGAAAAATGTAAACCACAATAGAGGATCCCTTCTCTTCTTTACTAACTGGAAAGTTTATTATTGATTTTATGATTAAAGTTCTTGATTAATGGATTTATATTGTTTATTGTTAATGAGTAAAGAGGATTGATTTTACACTCGGGGGAGGATTCAACCTAGTCGATCCTATGGTTGGATGGTGAGTGAATTTGGATTTCTCTATATTTTCTTCATTTGGTGATGTAGGTTTCAGGGTTCTACTATTGCATAATGGTAAAAAGAATATCTAGCTAACTTAGTAAATCTTTTGATGAAATATATTTTTTGGTGGATGTGATGAAGTTAGGAAATATTCATTCTCTTGATGACTTTTAGGAGGAAGTCCATTCTTGGGGAGAAGAATGTAAGGATACCTAAACCCTATTTATTAATTATGATGTTTTATTGAGAATAATTAATTAAATGCATTGGCATTTTATGCTATTTACAAAGATTCTTTTATTTTATGCCACTTGTTAGACTTGGCAGTTATATATTTCAAGAGAGAATCTTAAAAATTAATATTTATTTTTGCAAATTTGAGTTAGTGGAGCTAATAATGGGTGCGGGGCATTGAAGATGAAGAGTCATATGTCTCCAATTTTGAACAGTTAGCAACTCTCAATTATATATCGATTTCTATCAGATTAGAAGGAGAGGAGTAGGAACAGAAAAAGGGGGGGTCTGGTGGAAAAGCTTAGTCTATTTGAGTATGCGACATGTTGAATAGATCTTATTTATATCTAGAAAGAATTTCAATTTTATGAATTATATGTTTCAACCATCATTTGGAAATCCTCTTATGTTGGGTTTGTCAAACACTATGAACACTAAGAGGGGGTAGTGAATCAGTGTTCTATAAAACCATTTATGTCCTTGCTATTTTATCCAATTACCAAATTCAATTAAGTGAAAGCAGATTAAACAAATAAACAATAGCCACAAAGACATAACATATGAACAGTAGGATTTTTACGTGGAAAACCTAAAGAGGGAAAGCCCATGGAGAGAGTTAGCTCTCAATATTATTATTATAGCACAATACCGAATTACAAGAGGCTCACTACCCAGAGCTCATTGCTTAAGAGAAAAGGCTCACTGCCAATTAGAAGAAGATAAAAGAAGAAGGGTGGTTCACTACCAAAGATAAACTACTATGGTTGCATCTACATATGCATGGTTACAATTCCAATTAAGCTCATAAACACTGAATCAAAACTCTTCATTTTAGTCTGCCTCTGTTTCTCTCCTCTGCTCTCACAATTGTTCAAGATTTCTCTTCATTTGCTGTGACAACTTTATCTTTGCATGTTTCTTATCACATACATAATAATGCCACATTCACACCACTCAAACACTAAAATCTAACCTCTATTTATATTTGCAACTAAATCTTTCTCATGATTAGGTCAGTAAGCAAACTGTGAAATGTGTTTACCAAGTGTTATACCCTAATGGCTTGCACTTGTGTTAAATCTTCAATGCGGATCCAAACCATCATGTACATGTCTTCATATGTGTCAGGTTTAATCATATAACCACTTACATTTATCATCCAACTCATATTTCTTCTTTGCATAAGGATTTAACCAAATTGTCGGTTTGTTCCTTAATAACATATATGATAGGTTCCTCTATCATAAAACAACTCTTGCTACGGACCAAATGTACCTTCATGAATCATATTCAACAATCATTAATGATCTCTTAACATGTCTTCAACTCCATAAAACAAGATAAATCTATATGCCAAAATGTGGACCTTAGAACTATTGCCCTAACACACTGTAAAATGGTCATATTGGTTGCCAATATTGGAGATCTTGTAGAATGAGATCTGTTGTACTTCTAGAGAGCTGCAAAGTTAGATTCTGATAGTCATGACCTATCTCTATATTACTTCATAGTTGCAAAACAAAATATACTAATGCAGAGGAATGCAGACCAATTTATTCAGCACCATTCCATGTCTCTGTCTTACTTCTGTTGACCCAGACTTAGTCTTTTCACCAGATGACTTTCAGAGGAAGTCATGACTTGATTATTGGAATATAACATTAATAGATAACTGTAATCATCATATCTAAGCTGCATCTTCATGCCTTCACTTGTAGAGAAGTACTGATCACTTTTTTTGTTTCATACCTAAACACTTCCAATGCTTAGTCAATTTAGGGTTTCCACACCATAATGCTTGGTGCCTTGTTGTTGCCAGATGTGTCTTTTCCATTGTGATAAATGATATTTTCCTTGTTTCCATCAATGACAACATTCTAGTCTATTACACATCAGTGTCTCTTGCCAACAATCTCCCCCTTTGGCATTGATGGCAACACTTAGTGAAAAATGCTTGTCTGCTCCCCCTTGCTATATACTATATATATTTTTCCTCCCCTTTAGTTGTTTCTCCAATTTTTCACTGATCTTCTTCTCCCCCTTTGACATCAATGGCAAAGGTATATGAACTAGAGTCAAAAAATTGTTGAAATTGCAAAAATTGTTATACTCTGCCACATATATACAAGTACAATCTTCATTTAATTTTACATAAGTTGTAGGATATCATAAAAAAATGTTTTTATTTGAGATAGCTGCTCATCCCATGCCTTCTTGGTATTGTCTAAAACTTCAATATAGCTACTCAAGAGAAAGATCAACTTCTCTACCTTTTGTAAATCAGGAGGTATGTCAGCTAGTGAGGCTGCTTGTGCCATTACTGCTAGATTGAACATTGAGTCCAAATTGGGACTAATCAATCCTCTTAACTAGCACATTTTATTTTTCAATTGATCTCTCTAGTTTATCTAATTTCTCAAGTCATTATGAATTTTGATAGCTTGAATCTCTTTGCTGCCTATGGATTCCATCACTGGATCAAATGTTGTAGACATATTGACTACTGCAACTCCAATTCTTTGATTTTATCTTCTATTTTTCTTGTGACTATAGGCCAGGATAGACAAAATTTGTATAGGTCACCTACCTCCTTAATTGCATTCTAAATGCCTTTTATTCTACCATCTAATTGGATCTTGTCATTTCCTATCACTGTCTGTAACTCATTCAACCTTATGTCATCAAACTCTTGTCTTACTTTGAGTTAGATAGATTTCTCAAAGGACTCAAAATGTTTATTGACATAATTTATCAGACCTTTGAGTTGGTCTATGGAGGACACAGAGGTATCATTTTGATAAGATAGCATTAGCTTTTCAAAAATACTAGATGCTTCTCCAATAAGCTCACTGTCTTCAATGTGAGATTTAAGCATCTCTTCTCGAGCCTTGGCCTATATAACTGTCACTAATTTTAGTTTTTATACTGGTGACATTGCCTCCAAGTTGATTAGACTTTGTAGAAACTCAGTCTCATCCAAAATGTGTTTTCCTTTATCCAAAACTTCTTTTTGCTAGTTCTGCAGTGTCTCTTGCTTTGGTAGAGGCTTCTTCTTTTTTGCTTTGTTCCAAATTGTCTAAGTTCATGTTTTTATTAGCATCCTCCTTCTGTTCTGGTGAAGGGGTTTCCTTGATGTGTTCCCTATTCTCTTCAACCTCAGCTTGTTGCTCAGGAGGTAGATCAATTTCAGTTTTGCCTTGATCTAACATATCCAATGTGCCTATGTCAGGGACTTGTTCACTCTATTCTAGTCCTTGATCTTGGCTTACCTCTGGTAGAGATGTGTCTTCATCTTTTTCTCCTTGATTTTCATAGATAGTGGGAATATTGTTTTTCTTTAATGCTTCCAAAGTGCTCTCCTCTATTTCCTTGACCACTTTATCAATTTCTCCCATCATTAATGAGTTCATTGTTCTCTTGGTCCTAAAGGCATCCTTGATCTCTTTAGAGATTTTTTCCTTCACCTTAGGGGTGATCTCTGGACATAATCTTATCAATGAGTGTTCCTTGAGCTCGATATCCTTTGCCATAGCCGGTTATTTTCTTGCACTCATTAGGCTTGCCAGGCTATGTGAAAGATCAATAATAATTTCAATTAGAGCTTTATTGTAGATGTTTAGATATTCTATAGCAACATTCTCAATGATCCTCTTGTCTAGGTCATTATACTCATCATATAATTATGCAATTGGTTTTAGATTTCCATCTACTATTATGGCTTTGAGCACATCTTCTAGACTTATAGTTGCTTCCTTTGTTTGAGGCACATCTTTCTTTTGCCTTTTCCCATAATGAACCTTCCTGGAGGGTTTCTTCCTTCTGGATCTGGAGGCCTTTGTGGCCTCATCTTTCATTTTTTTCACTTCCTCATCTGATTCTATTGCTTCTTCATCAATAGCTATGATTACATGCATTCTCTTGGCCTTAGTCTTCTTTCTCTTAGAACTGGTAGCAGTTGTTTTGATACTTGCAAATGGTGTGGAACTAGAGGGAATGGTTGTAGGTTCTACAAAGGTGGATCCTCTGGTTCTTTTTCTTGAGACTTCTAGCTTTTTCAGTTCACCCTTGGGTTCTTCTAGAGCTCCAATTGA
This sequence comes from Cunninghamia lanceolata, assembly GCA_027924645.1. Taxonomy (NCBI): domain Eukaryota; kingdom Viridiplantae; phylum Streptophyta; class Pinopsida; order Cupressales; family Cupressaceae; genus Cunninghamia; species Cunninghamia lanceolata. Next base: position 6,075,901 of record BSBN01000892.1, read on the forward strand.
TTCACTTTTTCTCTTTTCTTTTGCTTCCTTAGCAGCTTGTGCTTTTTCCCTTGCCTTTGTCACTTGTTCTTTTGTGAACCCATATCTTACAACAATTTCTTCAACTTCTTTTCTCACCTTCCTTGTGGATTCTAGCTTTCTGAGTTCAACATGAAGTTTTGAACTTAGTTCTTCATAAGTCCCAAACCTCTCTTCTTTAGTGTCTCTAGGTTTGCTAAGCAGGTGTTGGGCATAGTTTTCAAGTATTTGTCCATCAACATCATATCCCATGGGCATCACCCATGTAGTTCTGGATTCCATAGCTTCCATTAAGCATTGGTCCTTATTGACCATGAAACAAATTGTATCCTTGTATTTCTCAACAATTCCCTTAGGGATTCTTTCCCTAAAATGCATCATGCTTTGAAATTTTTTTAAATACCTCCACAATGCTGCCTTTTGCACATCATAAATTCCTAGACTATTCAAGTGATCTCTAATTTGCATAGCCACTAGTCTATCACTTGTCCAGAATAGATTATTCATGTTGGGTAGCTCATTCATGAAATAGAAGAATAAACAGATGACCAACTTACCATACTTGAATGGGTAACTCTTGCTTTCCTTTATCTTCCTCAGATTCTCCATTAATTGATTTAGAAGCAACTCACATAGGTCGTATTCTGTATTCTCTTTTATCATTTGATAGGCAGTATAAATTGTTGTGCCAGAAACAAAGTTCTCCCAATTGGAGAAGTAGACCTTGTAGCCTAGAACCATTGAGGCAAATCTTGCACCATGATCTGTAATATCGTTGATAGTTAATGCCCTTTTGTCAAATTTGGCTCCGGTCGCCTCTGAGATAGTTTGAGTCTTGACAGCCTTTATCAAGGGCATGCCATCGGTGGAGTTCAATCTAGTTACTACCTTGATTGCTTCCTTAATGATCTTGAAGGGTTTTCTTAGCCACATGAATTCATCATACATTCTGATAAGCATGTACTAGACCCATTCATCTTCTGCAAAACTAGGGAAGTGCGCATATTGGATGAATTTCTTTTCCTTTAGGGCTTTATACTCTAGCTTCAAGTCATTTTGATCATCACATAGATGGTTCAGAAATAATTCTGTGAATCTCTCATTGCTGTGCTCATCTAGATCAACATGTATATATTCCCTAACATCCTCAACATATAGAACTCCATAAGGAATGTTTGAAAATGCACCCATGGGATCCACTTCTATTAATTTAAATGGGTGTTTCTTATATTTAGGCCGAGGTTATTCACTAACATCAATGACTTGCAGAGTTGCCATTTTAGAAATTCAACTGACTCACAAATGGGATTTGAACAAAAATACCTTGTTCCTCCGAGCTAGGTCTTCCTTTGTCTGAGTCACTCTGAATCCTTCAGATCTTAGTTGTTGTCTCTCAAGTTTCGCCTTAGTCTCTCCTAGATGTCTGATATCTTGAATTCAAAGTGATTTTAAAATCAAAATAAGTTCCTTTTTATCCTCCACATGACTTGACCTAAATAATCATAAATGCTCATTCCCAAAAAGTTGCATGACTTCTTTGATGGATACAGTCGATCAAGATTGCTCCGCAATGTGCTACATTGACTTCTTTTCTTCTAGTTTTTCTTTTGAGAGATTTGTCACATTGAATTCCATTATATACCTTCATGCTAGATTCTGGCACCTACTTTCTGGCTGGGGGTTTTGGATTTTCAACACTACTCCCCCTGAGCTAGAGAACCCAATTTACCACCCGTAGCAAGTATCTACATTAGATGCTAGTGTGGATCTATCCTCTTCTTTAATTACTTCTTTCTTGACCTAGATCTTGTTCATTTTCTTCTTGGTTTCAACTGGATCAATATTTTCTTTTCCTTTATCATTCCTCTGCTCTATTTTTCTTTCTTTAGCATAGTAATTTCTCTTCACATTCCTGCTTCTATAGAATCTTGCAATATGTCTAAATTTGTTGCAATTGAAACACACAATGTTTCCTTGTCCTTGACTCCTTCCTCTGAATGAATTCATCCTTGATCTACATTGATTAGCCATGTGTCCAAATCTATTGCATGCAAAACACTTGTCATTAAAGGATTGACTGTTCCTTGAATAGTTTGACACACTTCTGCACTTATTTGCTCTATGACCAATCTTCTTGCAATTGAAACATTGACCAGAAAAATATGGAACATTTTAATTCATTCTATTTCTACACTGAGTAGCCCTATGACCATACTTATTGCATTTAAAACAATATCCATTGAAAGATGGGTACCTTTGAGCATTTGGTTGTCTGACTGGAGGTCTTCTAGGTCTTCTTCTTTGATTTCTGAATTGGTTCCCTCTATTTTACCTTAACTTAGAATTTGCTTGTCCAAATTTTAAACTTTTGCCTTTCTCAAATCCCAAACCATGCTTATCATCAGTACTCTTTTGACTAGCAATCATTTCATCAAGTTTTGTAGAACTTAGCTTGAACTTCTCTTCATAGCTCTTAGCTGCTTCCAGATCAAATTTTAGAAGTAGCACTTCTTTACCCAAATTTTCACATTCCTCTAATTTATCCTTAACAACTTGGGTTAGATGTCTTTCAATTTCTTCCTTCTTTTCAACTTCCAATGTCAACCCATTTAGGAACTCTTGTGCTTCATTTAATTGATCATTTAGCTCCTTGTTTTTTTCTTCAAATTTCTTGACTTTCTCTCTTAGCTTTAGGATGCATTTATTAGCTTCTTGAATATTTTTTTTTAGATCCCTAATCTCGGCCTCAGATTTTTCAAGATCAATAAGGGTTGCTTCTAGTTCCTTGTCGCTTTCATAATTTACAAGTCTTCTTGTTGCCATGATTCTAGAACCCCAGATATTGCTTAAACTAAAATTTTTTTTCCAAGCAACTTGGCTCTGATACTAATTGTTGAATACAATGAACACTGAGAGAGAGGGGGTGAATCAGTGTTCCATAAAACCATTTGTCCTTGCTCTTTTATCCAATTACCAAATTCAATTAAGTGAAAGCAGATTAAACAAATAAACATCAACCACAAAGACATAACATATGAACACTAGAATTTTTATGTGGAAATCCCAAGGAGGTAAAAACCATGGAGAGAGTTATCTCTCAATATTATTATTATAGTACAATACTAAATTACAAGAGGCTCACTGCCTTAGGGCTTACTTCCTGGAGCTCACTGCTCAAGAGAAAAGGCTCACTACCAATTAGAAGAAGAAAGAAGTGTGGCTCACTACCAAAGATGAACTGCTATGATTGCATCTACATATGCATGGTTATAGTTCAAATTAAGCTCATAAACACTGACTCAAAACACTTCATTTTGGTCTGCCTTTTTTTCTCTGCTCTGCTCTTACAGTTGCTCAAGATTTCTCTTCATTTGCTGCGGCCACTTTATCTTTGCATGTTTCTTATCAAATACATGACGATGACACATTCACACCACTCAAACACTGAAACCTAATGTCTATTTATATTTGCAACTAAATCTTTCTCATGATTAGGTCGGCAAGCAAACTGTGAAACGTGTATACCAAGTGTTATACCTTGTCGGCTTGCACTTGTGTTAAATCTTCAATTTGGATCCAAACCATCATGTACATGTCTTCATATGTGTCAGATTTAATCATATAACCACTTACATTTATCATCCAACTCATATTTCTTCTCTGCATAAAGATTTAACCAGCCTATTAGCTTGTTCCGTAATAACATATATGATAGGTTCCTCTGTCACAACACAACTCTTGTTGCAGACTAAATGCACCTTCATGAATCATATTCAATAATCATTAATGATCTCTTAACATGTCTTCAACTCCATAGAACAAGATAAATCTATATGCCAAAATGTAGACCTTAGAACTATTGCCCTAACACACTGTAACATTGTCATACTGGATGCTGATATTGGAGATCTTGTAGAATGAGATTTGTTGTACTTCCGAAGCTACAAACTTGGATTCTGATAGTCATGACCTATCTCTATCTTACTTCAAAACTACAGAACAAAATATACTAATGCAAAGGAATGCAGATCAATTTATTCAGCACTGTTCCCTGTCTCTATCTTACTTCTGTTGACCCGGACTTAGTCTTTTCACCAGATGACTTCCGTAAAAAGTCATGACTTGATTATTGGAATATAAAATTAATAGATAACTATGAACATCATATCTGAGCCGCATCTTCATACCTTCACTTGTAGAGAAGTACTGATCACTTTTTCTGTCTCATACCTAAACACTTCCAATGCTAAGTCAATTTAGGGTTTCTGGAATAGAATGCTTGGTGCCTTGTTGCTGGATGTGTCTTTGCCATTGTGATGAATGATCTTTGCCTTGTTTCCATCAATGACAAGATTCTAGTCTACTACACATCAGTGTCTCTTGCCAATAGGGTTTGATTATGTTTGAAATGAAATTGTGGTAATCTTTAAAACATGGCTTAAATGAATCATGTTTTTACATGTGCGCTATAGTTATTTTTCTGCATACAAGAGTATTCTCTGCATCTTCAAAGTGTTTGCCTTAAACTTTGAATTTTATCTGGGTGCACCTCTACATGTTTCACAGTAACGGAAAAATGCTAACCTACTTTTATTTAAGATCGACCCACTCCAAAGTATTGTGTCATTGTATACTCTTAGACCTATTCCTTTTGGATCCACAAATTTGTATTGATTTTTATTCTCTTAGATCTTTGTGTTGTTAAAACACCAGCACCTACTCCTGTGTCTATATTCAAATGTAATCCTCAGACGCCAAGAAATCTCATCCTTGCTTGACTAATGCATTCCATGTGATGACACTCTGTTTCTGATTCATAACCAATCTTTTTCGTGCTTCATATCACACCATGCGATAGAATTAGTTTCACTTTATGCTTTGATGGGTTTCCGTACAATATTCCATAGCTTCCTTTTAAGGCTCAGACCAGGAGGATGTTGTGAAAGGAAAAGGAATCGACCTTGTTTATTGTATCTTATGGCTACTTTAACCACATCATGGCATTCGACAAAATTGTTTATCTTTTAGATGCTATGAGGAACATAGCATGTCAAATGACTTCTATCTTGAGCCACAAGGTTGTAAATGAAGGCTTTAGCCGCCCTTTTAATCCATTTTGTATGTATCACCTACTGGACACATGTAATTGTTTCTTTAGGGTAATTCAAGGTCAGAAGTTGTTTCTTTTGATGTATAGTATTACACACATCACCCTTATATTTATCTAATCTTAAACTAGGTTCAATTTACTTAATTGTTTACCGCGTGATGTTTGAATATTTTCACTTTATTCTTAGAAGTTTACCAATCTTTAGAAGTTTATAAGTAAGGATATTTATTTATGGTGTCAAGCATATATATTGATAAATTAAGAATGTTTTCTTTGGTGGCACTGACTTCATAATTAGAAGTTATAAATGGTTGCATCTACCTTATCTTGACACTGAGCTAATTTTTAAGGGTTTGAGTATGCAATATAATGGTGTCATAATGTTTGAATCAGCTTTGTAATGACATTAACTCATGATTAGAGGTTCAAAAATGATTCCATAGCATCAAACTGTCTTATTAGTTTATGAATGATAGAATTTGCATTAGTGGCATCGCTATATTTAGCAGATTATAACGATTTCCTTTGTATACTAATGGCGTTGCAACACTTAGTAGTTATAAATGATTTTCATTTCATAAGAGATTGTATTTGCACTCATAAAGGCGTTAAATGATCTTTTGATATTTCTGTATAGAGCATTAAAAACTATTCATAAGTCTATATGTTATTATATTTTAGACATGTAGAAATTTTAGAAAGAATGCGTTTTGCTACTGATAAATCCAGTTGGTTATCTTTCAGTCATTATATAAATATAGAATGTTTAAAATTGCTCTTTTCTTCGATAAGATTTAATAGCAAGCTTTTGATGATAGAATATTTGTACTTTACGTATTTATTAAATAAAGATGTAGTTTGTCGGGAAAATATTGTTTAATATCTGAGAAATGATTAATTTTTTTATTGAAAACAATAATTAACAAGGGCTGCGCTGCAGCAGCAGTCCCTGCCCAAAGCTGCTGCAGCAGTTGCAGAGGAGAGGATGCAACAATGCTAGGTTAAAAGAATGTATAAAGGGGGAATTTGCCATGTAAATTGATACAGTGCACAACATGTATAAAGAAAGAAGCACAGTATACAATATGAGCAAATATTGAAGCTTCCAGCTTAGCCATTGAAAATGGTGATACAATTGACAAACATTTTGGCAGCCTTACAAACAGTGAGCAGCGAGATAAACTCAAATGAATCCATTTACAATATAGGAAATCACAAAAGAATATAGCAGACATGTATGAATAAGTAATTGTGTAGTTGTGCCCATGTTGACATCATCTAAAAAAAACCCATTCCATTATGCTTTTGTGGATGTCTACAGCATGTTCCAAATATCCCATTTCCACACAGGCTGCAGGGATGCTGGCCATTTGGCATCATTGGAGAAATAAATTTAGTTATGGAAGAGCATTGACAATACCACAAATATGAGCAATTAGCCAAGCTTGCTTTATGCCTCCTTTGTTATTAGGAGTAAGGAATTTTAGGCATTCGATATTCAAAACCAGAAATCAAATGTAGAAACCCGTGACTGGAATAAACTTTGTATTCAATGGAAACATAAAAATGTCGAATCCAAATGACAGCAAATTTAATGAAGATAACAATAGAACAGAAAACTGAAAATAGCATATGAAAACAGTTTATAGGTCTTTGACTAAAATTATCCAAAATAGCCTGAACTTAAAATATCAAAGGCCCTCGAGCTCATGATCTTGTTTTAAACATATATCAACATAATGGATTGCATATTCTTTATCTTTGCCAGTTGGTGTCGTTGCAACTCTGCTTCGTCTATAACTATTGTATCGGAACTTCCATATCCACTTGAATTAAGCTGTTTAAGAACCGCCTGCAGTTCAAAGTGTAGAAGCAATGAGAATTAAAAATCCAACCACATGAAAAAATAATGTCAAGGAATGTCCAATATACTTTGTAACTGATGGATAACCTCAGAATTTTCTCAAAACTTTCATCACACTTCCAAATAAATATTAAGAAATCTACCGCTGCCAATGATAGATAAAAACTATAGTGGAAGGGAAGAGGGGAAAGAATCCAGCCAAGTTCCAAATCAACTCCAGCAGATACATTGTTTTCGTGAAAGCTGCAAAAAGTTTCAAGTACTTGAGAAATAGTGTCAATGCTTAATATGCACATTTTTTTTACCATTATGATCATTATACAGCAATTAAACTCTAATTCATTGCTTGAAAGAGGTTGACATTATGTTTCCCACTACTAGAACAATACAATCTTTTGAGGTGGTCTTGTGAAGATGATGGAATGGTACCTCCAAACTAATCCTTGTCAGGGAATGTGAGAGCATCTAGTGAAAACTTTGTCCTTTATGACAAAACCTGGATATAGCTTTAGTCCGCGACATTAATATGTCATCTTAGTACACACCATGTCAACTTGTTGTCTGTGTACAGTTTGGAATCAAAAGCATGTGCTTCTTGCAACTAGCATTGTATCTGTATCTAATCATGACTTTTTGAATGTAATAAAAAATTCCTTGAGGTACCTACAATCTCTATGGTGTAGACAAGATATATGGGACTGCTAATTGTTATGAATTTACTTGTTAAGAGACTGTGGATGAAGGAAAGAAATTCACAGGGATAGCTGAAAACTAATCAGGCAGCAGTTTGGTATCGCAACAATCTTGGAAAGCACTGTGGATATATGTAGATAGGAGTTGTGTATATTGCAAGCAGATTATGGAAGACGCATCCTCCAAGGCCCCTCGTAGGACACAACCTTTTCTTATAAGTTTTTACCTAATATATTGATAATTCAAGAGTATAGGTACACAGATTTTGATTGATTGCACTATTCTTGATAATTTTAGAACAGAGTACTAGAGGGAAAGTGATTGGGCAGTGTTGTTTTTGAGTTAACAACATTGCCATTTGAATTTGTTTTGTTGGGCTATGAGAGAATGGCGTTGTATAGAATCTGCAGTTGTTTTTGTTTGGTCCAATATATCTTCATGGTCTTTCAGGGGTTCTTTATATTAGATGCATGTATAAGGAGCTGATACTAGTGACTGTAAATTGTAATTCATCATTCATTTCGATGATGGGTTAGAAAGCTAATCCAAAAAGCCCAAATTTTCATTCAGGATTTTTTTGTTTCTCAGCATTGTGCTGGTTTGTTTGTTGTCTTTTTCGTTGAAATGTGAGAGAAGGCTGTTGCATAGAATTTGCCATTCATTTGTTCTGTCTTGTATATCTTCAGGGTCTTTTGATACAAATTCATTGATGTTAATAAAAATCTACTTGATTTGCAATTCTTGTATATGTTTGTGGTGTTATCCTTTTTGAATCAGATCTTTTGGTACAGAATAGAGCCCCTGACTATAACTGCAATCTCTGCTCAGATAGCAGTGCTCCCTCTGGGCCGGCTAATGGCAGCTACCTTACAAGAGGAAGTTTTTTGCAGGGAGCAACTGGGAGTGCCCATTGAATCCGGGACCATTCAAAGCATACTCCCACAAATATCAATTATCAAAGCATAACAAAAAATACAATAATGCACAACACACAACAACCAAACACCTATTAAACATATACAAGACAAATAAAAACATATACAAGAACTATGTCACAACAATTCAATCCATACTAAGAAAAACAAAACACATCATACAACAAAAGCACAAAATCAAGCCATCACCTTACAATATGATCAGACAGAATAGTTCATGCTTTACAAAAGGTTCCGTGAAACTAACATACTGCATTGGGTTTTTGTTATTGGGTTTTTGTTGTTGTGTTTTCTAGTGGTTATGTATTTTTTTAATGAATAATTGTAGGTGCTCTCACCTTCTTCGTGCAAAGGCAATCAGTTCAAATCAGGGATATTGTCCACAACAAAATCAATGAGGAAGAAGATTTTTATATTTCTATACATTGCATAGCAGAGGCCCTTCAAATTATTTATTTAATAAAGAAAAGCAAACTCATAATGAACACAATTTGCTCGATGATGGTTCACTTATGTGATCAAGAATGTGAATGCAAATAAGTCTGTCATTGTTTTATCCACAAAACCTTTTTGTCATATTACTCATCTATTACATAAATGTGGAATTGGAAAATGTGGTTATGCAACACAGAACAAAGTAGAATAGCGAATGACATACAAAAAATTATAACTAATGTAGTGCTCATCACAGCTATAACAACACAAGAATACATAAAATGGAATGTCTTATTGACTGAGATAATCACAATGTACACGGTCTTGAATATGTAAGTCTGAATCTCGTCAGATATGACAACATTTTCAGTTTCTGAAACTCAATGGATCATTGGGTCAAGCTCATTCAAGTACAAAATCCCAGGCCATTACCTGTGTCATGAAATCCATGAGCATAAACATGATGTACATACGAAGATGGCCCAGTTCAATGGGGTACAGTCCAGTGTGACCATGGCTTACCGCACATCCCATTAGAGGAAAGCCCATATCCGTGCCTAGAATTTCACAAGAAAAAAAAAGATTTAATGTGATATTCTTGTAGCTTTTCAAAAAAATAGTTACTCAATCAAAAGTCATTCAAAAGGAGAAAATCATAAATCGAGCATTATTAATAACTCAAATCGCTCAAAGCGGCAAATATAGCATTGACTTTGAAACGTGAATAATTTCATAAGAAAAAAAGTCATGAAATAACAGATAAACTAAATTGGTCCCAGAGTTTATACAACAATCAGGTTTTATTTAGATACTTCCATCCCAAAATTGGAAACAGAGAAAAACATTTTATATGGCCATATGTGTAAAATAGTTGTTCCCACTCCATCTCTTTCCTTATTGGACTTAAATAATTGTTCTTTTATTGCACCGAGCCAGATTTTCTATATGGTGGAAGTTATGTACACACTGTGTCCTTTGCGTTTAAAATATCTGCTTCAATTTTTTATACATATTATTTTATCTAAGTGTATCCCCATGATTTCTTTCCCTAATAGTATTTCAAACATGGCTAGAATGAACACAACCAAGCAAGATAATGCAGGAGGCAAATAAATCCTACCTGCGTGGCTGCCCGTCGACTGACTGCCTTGAGCTGTATATAAATGATGGAAGACATTTTTGAATTGTGGTATTAAGCAAAGCAAAGATGTAACCTTATTTTTGTGTTCCGGTGCAGAGATGATATTCCTGGAAATCGAGGAGCCCCTGAAGGAGCGCCCCCTCTGCTTCCCCCAAAATGCACCACTAGCAGAAGGATATCCTAGCAAGTCGAAACCACACCGCTTGCCAGTGATTTTGTTAAACATACCTAGCAAGTCGAAACCCCCTCCTTATCCCTGTCCAAGATATCAGCAACCAATCTTTCCCGAGCATAGCCAATTCAATTCAAATTACAACAAATTGCCAAAGGCGTTCACTGCCTTTAAGAACCTCAAAATGCAATTTTTAAGCCCAGGACAAAGCACAGGAGAAACCTTGACCTGTAGCACTGTTATTTTCATGCGAGCATGTGTATAGCTAATAATAAAAAAAAGTGGTATCTTAGGGTGATGCACACGCGTCCATGCCTTAGGCAAGGCATCCATGCTAATTTCCGCCCCACCACGTCTCCAAGCATGCAGACACACGTCTGATCTGCAAGAAAAGGAAAAAACATGACAAACATATCAAATTTCACCCAGAAAATTTTACAAGATTTTAAGTATTCCAAAAATCAATGCCCAATGGGCTCAAAAAGCAATCCACCAATGAAAAAATCAAATTCATTGAATTTCAAAGACCAAAATTCCTTAAAAAAAAACAAACATTAGGAAAAGGTGAAATTTTTGCTTTGGCACGAATTTTGAGGAAAGACTAATACTTGCAGGTGAATACAATAGTATCCCTACCGCAGGCAGTGACTAAAAATTAGGTGTCTCTGTTAAACTATGAAAACAAAGCCAGTTTATCCTCTGGTTTTTGCTACTGATACTCGTGTTGCTGCTTATTATATTTTTGTTATATTCATTTCAATTCATCTTTGCCCCACTTTCTACTCATTATATCCAGAGAAGTGCCTACTGTTGTTAACAACCATCTGTAGATTAATGTAATATGAAAGAGTTAAAAAAATTATATTAAGCTCGAGTAGGCTAATGTCTTTTGCCTTGTATACTGGCAATCGGTTTGTAAGAATTAGAGAATAACTCTTTGCAAGAATTAGTAAGTTTTATATTAAAATATTGAAAATATTTTACAGAGTTTACAGAGTTTCCACCGTGATAGGGGGCTACAGAGCACCACCCCAAAATTAAGAGTCTGACAAAGCCTACATATAGAGACAGCGTAGGGTCAAAATTTAGAGACAAAACAAGACATCAAAAGACAGTATCCATCACCCAATTGTTAAAACAATGGAACAGCGAAAAGCGAAAAAAAGAACAGTAAACAATCACACAGTGCAAAGATATTTAACGTGGTTTACCATGTGTATGGCTACGTCCACAAAGTAGGGGAAAACTCTTATATTTATGTGTTCTCAGATGTGTTTACAACAGCATATACTTATGCTTATATAGATTACAATATCCGTGAATAGAAAGAGTTGAACAATGAAGAGTCACCACAAAAGGACGAGGTGACCATTGGGTTTCATATCCAACATGGACCAATGCCAGCTGTGCCTATCAAAGTGGTAAGATGGCAAGTATGCCATGACCCTGCCACATCAGATGTGTGGATAGGGCACCCACCCAACTACCCACTAAATTTTATTTATTGTTGAATAATGGATGATTATTTGGCATTTATTGTAAATGTGCATAAATGTGTATAACTGTATACAAAACATTTGTATCTTGAATTTTATTTATTGTTGAATATTACTAATTTTATGTTTAATTCAAATTTTATTAATTTCGAATTAAGTGAATTTTCTCCTTTGGTCTCAATTTCTTCCATTATTTCTTTACTAAATTAATTTGTTTATTGTTAATTATTGAGTGGGCGTTACAAGTGAGATTGATCCTATCTCACCTATCCAATTATGATGATTAGTAGGTTTTATTAATCGTTCAAATCTTTAATTGATCATGAAGTTAAGAAAGTTAAGAAGCTTGGATCTAGTCACCTCTTTGAGAGATATTTTAATTTGGATGGAATATATTTGCCTACAAGATCATATTTCCATCAATTTTTGTTGTGAAATTTAATCCAAGGTTGTCTAGGGATTTTGTATTTAAATGATTCCTCTCTCTATTTAAAGTGTTGGAGTCTACTTAGTAGGAACTAGAAATTTTAAGGAGATTAGCTTTGTATCCTCTCATGTTGGCTTTAAAATTGAGAATGCTCTGTAAGGTTCGAATGCAACCAGGAATTGATATGAGTTCATATGTTATTAGAATTGATTGTGAACTGTATTGAATACCTCAATGATTATTTAATAAATTTTTTTTGATGGTAATTCCTTAATAGTAATAAGCCACTTTAAATAATACTTAATAGTAATAAGCCTATGTAAATAAGCTGGTTTTAATAATTAGAATTTGATGATCATTTAAAGCGGCTTATTACTATTAATTATTTTCAAGTAATTCCTATTATATTTCCAATTATTTGTTTTTACATTCTTCTCTTGTGCATGTTTCATTACAAGTGGTATCCAAGTACAACATTGACATCTGGAAGGGAAGAAACAAGGATTTTTTTAATTTAGGAGGGTAGATTGTGAAGTGAATGTCTCTTTAAATTAGTGATTATTTTAAATCTTGAGGGTTGATCAAGGACATAATCAATATACTATAACCTATATTTGATGCTATTTGAAGTAGTTTTTAAGGAGTCATTACAAAATTAGTGTTTTAACCAAATTCATTCCAAAAGCTACAAATCAATGAATTGCTTGGAAACATTTTCATCAAAGAGATCTTTTGTAGGAAGGGTCATAGTTAAAATTTTATTTTATTTTGGTTTGTTTTGGGTATGTTATTTTTAAAATTATTTTGGTAGCATCATGATGTGGTCATAGAAATTAGAGTCTAGGGAAATATTATTTACACATTAGGAAAAAAATCTAAGAAAGATGATATAGATTCAGAGTTAGGATCAAGTGGAACTTTAGACCTAATGTCATATTTGGCATATAATTTTTTTTTCCAATTGTAAGGAGGTATGCATAATAATTACACGATCTCTTCTATTTTGAATAAAAGATCATCCATGATTACCACTCTTAGACTTTAAGATCTTATGCTTGATGATGTTTATGATAGACATTGTTTTCTTTTTGTGTTTGGTAAGAGAAGCTATTTCTAGCCCCAAGCCGGAGGTCACAAGGTGGACCTCCTCCCCATCAACATATTCAACTTAGAAACCACTTATTCAACTTAATCAACTTAGAAACCACGTAGAAACTACATAGATATTACTTGGGGGATTCAAACTTGGATCTCCATCTTGAGAACCTTATGGCCTTGCCATTTAAGCACAACCCCTTTCACTTTATGTTAGACATTGTTGTGTCTTATGCTCAAATGATTTATGGTGATTATACATTTTCTAAAAAGTTTATAGTTATGATTTCACACATTTGTGTATGCTTACAAGATCTTTTATCTAACATTAATGGATAGTTTATAAGCCTTATTTAGGGTATCACCAGGGAAATTTTGCTACATATAACTATATGTGTTTTTATGAGAATAAATTTAGTTTCCTCTTATGGTGTTACATGATGTTATTTTTACATTCCTATTTGATCATTGAGTATTCCATGGTTATATAATTCTACATATGTTTTCTACTCTCCTTCTAATTGATTGCATTCTTTCGATGCAACTAATTGAAGTGAGGCCATAAAAGATCACTAGCATTCCTTCCTTCAACATTAGTGTAAAAACTGTAACAAGATCAAAAGTTATTTTAGATGGCACCCATTACTTTTGTTTCACTAAGATGGTATTAGTTGGTTGATATCTGAAACAATATTTTATTCCACTACAATTGGAATATCTCTTACGTCTTTCATCATTTTCTAAATCTCTTTTTTTATTATAGATATAATATTCCTATTTTAGATGCCTATACAATGCTACTTATTGAATTGATTTACTCTATTACAGGTTTCCTAGGTTTACCACTCATTCCAAGGGAACATGTTCCAAGAAGTGACATCCATATCATTTCTATTTTTTGAAAAAGCTTAATTTCATGTTGGCTATTTAATTTTACATAGACATGCATTCTCATAGTTTCTCATATGTAAACTTCAAAGTGGGGGGGAAATATAATGAAAAAAATTACATACCTTGCACTTTTCCCTATAATTTTGGGTTCACTTTGACCTAGTTATTCATTATGCAATGGCAAGTATACAAGTGACACAATTTATACTAAAGGATGAAAGACAAACAAAAACTTACTTATTCCATGTGTACTCACCCAATGGGATCTATCTTACTCCTTAGTTTATTCCATTCCACATGCATGTTTAGATTTGACATTTGCATAAATGGCTTAGGTCAATTGTACAATTTGTGAAAATGACCCCTCAATTTTTAGATTTCATGTTTAAAAATAGTTCCAAACTAAACCTTCTAACTATTTTTTTTGGTTCTTTAATGAAGGAATCAACGCATGGTGGGACCTGTAATGCAAGGTCCTTACACACACCACTATAACCTTCATCTTAATTTGCTTCCCTCCACCCATGCTATGGGTAAATATAGGGGAGTTGAACTCACAACCATTATTCATGTTTTCTAACTAGTTGTTATGTGCCAATTGAAAGCACAAAATGGTTCATTTGTACCCTTTGATTGTATTTATAGGCCAACCTTATTTGATTTTGTAGAACATTCGACACCTAGCACCTAGACATCTAGCACAGAAAGGAAACAATCATTAACATAATCATACCATTCATAATTACATTTTGTTATTTGTATCTATGTTTATGTCATTTGTTACATGCTTGCATGATCTTTTTTATCATTCTAAAAAAAATTGATTTGTATTCTTATGAGTTTTAACAAAGGGAGACATTTTCTAGACCATAAGGAGACTCTTGACCACACAACCAAGTTTTAATGAAGAAATAAATGTAGAAATTGAAGCTAGACTAAAGGCAAAAATTCAAAGATTTACTAATATTAGAGTCAGGCATCAAAGTAAGATCTACACTTGTGTAGGTCGGATCTGTATGTACAATCGATCCCATCACTACAACAGTGACCCACATATAGTGACTTTACATATTCCTAAGCCTTCATTTGAACATCACTAAATTTTCTAGATCTTAACAAATTATTTTCAACTATCTTTCACAAATTTTCCACATGAATTTTCTATCTAAATACCTTTACTTTTTTCCATTTCACTTCCCACATTTATTTAACATTTTACTTAAAATAGTTACTAAAACTAACTATTTAATCACAATCCAATTTGCTCATTATATTGGTTTAATTATTTTAATAGAACGGATTTTACTCTCTTTCGAGACTATATCACCAACAAATGAAAAGAATTATGCTATTTCCCTTTCTGTTTTTCTTCCTTCAAAATTATGTTTGTTTTTCTAAAATCAAACCATTAAACGTTTCTGTGGTTGTCCAATTCTTTGTTCGAAGTAGAACGTTCATTGGACGTTTCTGTGGTTGTCCAATTCATTGTTCGAAGTAGAACGTTCATTGGACGTTTCTGCGGTTGTCTAATTCATTGTTTAAACATTCCTATGCTTTGGTCATAGTTTTTTACAGAATCTGTCAAACTTACTCAGCAGTTTCTATGCGACGAGGTGTCTTGTGGTCTTTCTACGATGACACCAACTAGGCAGACCGTCATCTCACCCTATATCTACTAGCAGTTGCAGGAAGCTTAGTAAACCAGCCTTGCACTCTTCTCCTAAATCCCTTCGAAACCTACTTCCTTTCAAAATGCATTTTTCACTTTCTGGAGTGCCAACATAGGAAGGGGTCCAGTTGAAGAGACTTAAGGATGCATAAGACCGTTAAACCAACTTGTAAATACTAGTGGCCCGATGTTTGATGGGTAAGGAACACCTACTCAGCCCCTAAGAAAATTTTAACTGGAATCAATTTTTTTCTCATAGAACTTCTTGCTGATTTCGTGGTGGATTCATTTTGTTGCAGGGATGGAAAGACACTGTCGAAAACTGTCGAAGGGATGGTGAAGAAGATCGTTTTATTAGAGGTGGCCAAGCATCCTCTTCGACACGATGAAGCTGTTGAGTATATTCAAAAGATTATCCTTCGACCTTTACAAAGTGTCAGAAATATTGAGATTGTGGGCATGGGAGGATACGGTAAGAAAAGGCTTGAAGATCTGGTTGAACGCTTCTTAAGCGCATGCAATCCGATACCGCTCTCTATCGTGCTATTAGGAAAGCAATTTTATTGAAGGCCATGGACAATCTCATTTATGGCTATTATTAAACATCATCCACTTCAACAGTTAAAAGTTAATTTTGGTCAATAATAATTAAACAATTATTTACAACCTTTTGTAGTGGATGAGGTGTAAAATTGCTATTGACTGTTTGACTATTGAAAGGGATGATGTTTAAGTAGAGTGCTCATTTATTTGAGCTTTCCAAGAACTTGATGAAGACATGAAATAGAAGCTCATGATAAGCTTTGTGGCACTTGATGAAGAAGAGCAAGAGACAATTCTATAGAGCTTTCTTCTTAACTAGAAAGAAGCTGAGTTTAACCATTCCAATATGGAATGGATCATGGGGGAGCAGTCCTCGTCGTTTTTACAATTTACAATTTAAACATTGGCTTTTGTTTGTAAATGTCATAATAGGGGAGAGGACCAAATCATCGTGTAGGGTCC
Source organism: Cunninghamia lanceolata (assembly GCA_027924645.1). Taxonomy (NCBI): domain Eukaryota; kingdom Viridiplantae; phylum Streptophyta; class Pinopsida; order Cupressales; family Cupressaceae; genus Cunninghamia; species Cunninghamia lanceolata. The sequence continues at coordinate 6,092,852 of BSBN01000892.1, forward strand.
AATGCTCATTTTGTTCTTCTACGGCTAAGGCAAGACTCTAGTTTTCCTTTTAATTTTTATTATTTGTATTTCTAAAATGAAAGATAAGTAGCTATTATGTTTTTACTTAATAAGTAGAAAAGGTATTATTTTCACAAGTCACATCAAAGAAACAAATAATTATGGATTGACATATAAGATCTATGCTAATATATGATTTGATGCATATATTTTAGGCTAATTGCTTTCTCTGGTTTGGGCTAATTGAAGAAAAATATAGTTGATGTGGCTAAGTCATTGATGACTCAACCTTGAACAATAAACTTAAGCACTTAACTCCCCAACAAATATGTGGCTAATTTTTTTGCAGAAATTCAGCATACCATTTGAGTAAGCTTAAGAGGTGTAGAGTTAGTTCACATGATGATTCGATCATTTTCCCTAATGACTATGACCATACTTCTAGAGTACCTATGTTATTTTTTTTATTTTCTTTATGTCATTTTTATTTGAGATAAATATAGATTATGATTGGTACTTAATATTAGCATGAAGACCATATCCAAACAATATGCTTCTTAGTATACAGGAAAAACGTGCATATTATGCACTTTTATCCTCTCATTTTACACTCACTTTTAATCTTATTGTAATTAAATTTTCCTTATTCTTAATTTAACTTGTTTTATGTGTACACTAAGCCTAATCTTCAACCTAAGTATTGGAATCCAAAAAGGGCATGGATCATACGCATGATAAGCTTGAGCCAACTTCACCACCCAAGCAACATCCATAAACACGAACTCCTATCTACAATATTTTCATGATATCCTAAACTAATGTTCATGGGAAAAAGGGTTGAAATAGAGAGGGATTTTAGATAAATGCATAGCAATACTGGAGATGTTGTACCAAAATAGATAGTAGGAATCACTACAAAGAAAATATATTGATGATTATTAGAGAGAAAGATGAATGAAAGCTGTTAGTGTTAGTTTTCTCTCTGTGTTAACAGGAGATCTATTCATGCATAAGCTAACTAATGCAACTCAGCTAACAACAGTTAGTTATGGTGAATCTCCTGTGATTCATGCAAACAGCTATTCTACTCTCTATTTCACCACCTCTCTCACCTCCTACGAAGGCTATATGTACTTGTCATTTTTTCTTCTAATCTACTTCAAATTTGGTAATTAGCATTCTATCTTACGATTCTACAAATTCTAAGATGGTATCAGAGTGGGTTAGTTAGATTGTTGGTTCTTTTTTTGGAGTTAAAAAGTCTTTTTGCATGTTGGCGTGAACTATTTGAAGGAAGGTTTACAACCTTGGGCATATTTGAAGATTGCAAGGTGCTCTATATCTCCATGTTCAAGGCAACTGAAACCCTCTAGGTTTCAACACAACAAGAATATCTGTTTGGATGAAACAAAGGAGTGGAAACGACAACCACCAATAGAGCTACTTTGCCTCCATGTGAAGGGGTGACTTGCTTTTCAAAGGCACACAACCTTACTTCACAAGGCTGCGCCCATGCCTCTTCTCAATATAGAGCAGGGCATCCTTTTTACCTCTGCCCAAGCATTATCAAAGGCATTTCAACTCTGCAGATCTATGACATCCAGTGCTACCATGATGTTTTCCTACCCCAGTTTCCTCTGAGTGCCACCATGGCCACCTCCATCCCCTACACCCTACAATCTAGCCGCCATTGGCCACTCTTACTCTTTTTGGAGATTTTGCCATAAGTTTGCCCTAATGTGGGCTCCTCAAACTTATTATTTTTATCTTGCAAAAAGCATTTAAAATTATGTCTTTGGTGTTAGAATAGACTTTTTTTAATTGTCTAAACTACACTATGCAATATAAAGTGCCACATTTGAGGGGGGGAATTAAGCAAAAGGATTTTTTAAACATGCACTAAAATATGAAGTGCCAAAATTCACAGGGTGGTAACTAGAGTTGTGTCTTGTGTGGACTTCCATTTGTCCCTTAATATTTCTTTCCACATCTCAAAACAAATTTGTAAACAATCTAACTAAAGCATGGAACCAAATCATCCTATCAAACCTCTAACACCCTTTAACTATCATGATTGGAAACTCAGTATTCAACTTATTCTAAAGGATAAAGGGTTATATAGAGTGACTATGGGCACAGTGAGATGTTGGATAAGTGGTAAAAGTACCAACTAAGACTCACTGCTAAAAGAAAGTCCAACTAGAAGAAGCCATATCTCACATGGCTTATAATTCAATGGAATGTTATTATTTGATACAGAGTAGGGGATGACTTCTCAACCTTCATAAGCATGAGTTGACTGATCATTCTCAGGGTGGACAACAAACTTGCAAAACATGGCACCTAGAACCTTCATTCATGAGCCCAAGTTGGTTTGGGTATATGGTATGATTGTCAACACTTGAGGAGGACATGAGACATGTTCATTTGACGTATGGATGCTTATCAAACTCACAAATTGACCCAGCTAGCTGTCCTACCCAATGTTTCTTCACAACTTGACTAATTTCCTTGTAGCCCTTGAAATGAAGTTTTGAGGGCATAACTCTCAGACTTCCCGAACAACTCAATGAACTCTCTATCTTTTTGAATACCCACTAAGGCCCTCTATAACATATCTGACATATAGGGTACCTTGTTTTGAAACAAGTGCCTTGAAAAAGGATTGTACCTATTGCTCCTAGGGACAATTAGCCCTGTTTTACAAAGGAAGTACCCCACCAATGTTGTCCAAAACTTCCTAACCAATTCTAGGACTCAGGATGGATTGAAACTAGAAGGATTAAATAGGTTTTGGACCTCCTTGGGCATTTCAAGTCACTTTACCAACTCAAACTCACTCTAGCTATCTCAAATGGCTTAATACATGATATCAAGCCAAATCCTCTTCAAAACTTGACTCAGACTGCTCCCCTACTCTTGCATATGAAACCCATTGTAAAAGACAACTAAACAGGCCTATCAAATCCATTTTGGGGCTCTAACACAAAGATTTGGGTCAGAATCCCATTGATCTCTTTAAATCTTACCAAACCCTCCTTAAACAAAAAAGCTGGGACACCGAATTGATCTTCCTTCTCCTACAATGTCAAAGCCTCTAAATGGACTAAAATGAAAGGTAAGACAATATATTATACCATCTAATGCATTAGAGCCCTTGACAGGACTGTACAGGCATGTATGGTATGGCCGAACATCAAAAAGAATAATAAGAAGCAGTCAAACAGTCTCTTCTTTGTATTTTCTCTCTTAAAACTCCAATGTCTCTACTCCACCAGCTGAATGAGACTAAATACAAAGTAAATCCATCACTTCTTGCATCATACAAGATTCTCCTTCATTACAAAAGGCAAAAAGATGGCTAAAATTAGCCTTGCCACTCCTCTTCCAAATATAGAAACAACAAAACATGAAGTTCCACTACAAAAAGGATTCTAAAAATAGAGAGAGTGGTTTGAATCAGACCTTATTACAATAATAAACCCACACATGACTCCTCCTAGGCTCATAAAGAGGAAAAATCCAAAAATAAAGGCTCCTAGTGAGCATACAATTCAAAATTGACGATGATGGTCTCTACACCATTATTCCATTGCAAAAATCAAATTTTGAGAAAATATTCTAAGAAGTTAATACACCTTCTAGTTGAACCAATCATGTCCAAAAGAAAGAAACTCATGAAACTAGTACGAGTGTTAGAAAAATCATTTGGAGAAAGATACTAAAACTATAACACATGAGCATAAAAGTTGTAGATAAGAAAAGGAAAGATATTGTCAAATAAGGAGAACTAAGGAGGCTCTAATAAGGTATGTACCTAGTAGCCTTTATGGATGTGAATATGATTCTTAGGTGTGTACAGTTGTGTATGAAGGATTTAATACCTTGAGATGCTACATGGTACAAGGAGAGATTATGAATTATTGTAGAACTAATCAATGTGGGAAAACTCATCTTGAATGAGTGAAGTTGCAAATCATAGCCTAATTGATCAAAAGTTAAAAGATCAACTTGATTAAATAAAGGATAAAAATTTAGTTTAACTAAGTGAAAGGTAAAATCTCAACCTATCTGAGTGAAGCATAAAAGGTCAGCTCAAATTAAGTAATTGAAAATGCTCATCATGATGGTTATAAATGTTGAGGTTGTGAGCAGTCTATTGACAGCTAAAAAACTAGTTCCCAACTTGCTCTATTTTGCCCCAAATCCATCAAAATCCCACTTTGTACCTTTTTTGAAGAGCTCGTCATTGATACCCAATCAGAGATATTTCCCATGGGTCTCTTTTAGTAGGTTTCTAAGTGTTTTCCTTTTGAAATGCAAGGAAAAAACCATCAGAATGACTAAGTCCCAAAATTCTAAGTCCTTCCTTGTATTTTCTATCTTTTTTAGAGTTTTAGGATTTCGGGTTCTTGTCATCCATTGTGCCATGTCTGCCGGCTCTGAAATCCACCTTGGTTTATTATATCGAGTGTCAAAGGTCAGGCTTGAGGCCTTTTGTCTTCTTCTAACCATGTGTTAACGGGAAGGCTCAATCACCAATGTACACCAAGGCTCCAAGTTTTTCTAAGTATTGTGGATCATCGGAGGTCAGAGTTATAGTCTACCTTCTTTTGGGTAGGCGAAAGGAAGAGGTCCCTATGGCCAAAGTCGGACGAAGATTTAATTTTTCTAAGTGTTGCGGGTGGTAGAAATTAGGAACTCTTTTTTCTTCTTTCTTCCTTTTGAAAGGCAGAAGGCCAAAAGCCTATTCGTTGAAGCCCGCCAAGTTTTTGAAAGACTCTATGTATTTCAAGCATTGGAGACCAAAATTTTTTTCTTCCTCTTTCCTTTTGAAAGATGAAAGGCAAAAGGATGGATGGCCGAGGTCTAGTGAACTCAAATTTCTCTAAGACTTTTAGGAGGTGGTTGGTGGAAAGGTTCTTTTCTTCCTCCTTTCTTTCTAATGGTGGAAGGATGAAGGTCTGAGGCCCAACCACCACCAATTTTCATTTCTTCTATGTTTTTCAGGGTCATATGGTTCATTTCTTCTCCTCCAATGTATAAGATGCTTGGTGAAGACCCAGTCTTTGAAGCCCAATTTGTAAAGGCACAACTATTTTGCCTTCCATACTCCTCTCACCTCTGAGGAACATGCCAACAACCTCTGGGATCACCATTATTGTGAAATGGGTAGTTGAAATTAATGTTTTTACTATAGTTGGTGTTGTTGCTAGGGTTTTCCTACCCATTTCATTCTTAGATCTTTGTGTGAAGGCTATAAATAGAGGATTAAAACTCTTTTCAAGGGTTGATCATTCTGGGTAAAATTTCTTTCTATTGGTGTTGAGTGTCCAAGACGATTAGGGCTTCATCTAGTGTTCATTTTCAAATTTTTAGGAAGCATTCATTAGAAGTGTATGTGATATATATTGTAATCTTGACCAATTCATTATTTTTCTCCATTGTTGTAAGTGTTCTTTGAGGAATCCTCGATCATAATTAGTGTTTTCTCTTGCCACACTTTGTGATATGATTGCAAAATCTGATTTGAATGAATGTCATAGTTCTTAATCCATTTTCAACCTTCGAAAATTGTCATTTTATTATTACATATGGAAGAATATTGTATGGTGATGGATTTCTAAGTATTGTCATGGTCTGATATTGATTTTTTGTGCATCTGAGTAACCAGATAGGCATTCATAGTCCCCTTATTGTGTTTTTCTTTGATAAACTTGAAACTCTATATCCCATTGGATAGACACTAGTCTGAGAGGCCTAAGATCACCCACACTTTATTAAAAAATCAAAATAATACATATAACTTTATATGCAGTTATAGTTTCGAAAGCATCCTCACTCTGTAGGACTTCTCTTATCAGCTTAATCAAAGGCATGTGCAGCTAGTTTGTCTTGACCTAGTGACAACTTTGGGGTCAAGTGTATATTGGGTATGGTTGTGTTTGTTTGTTTCTATCCTATTTCATGCCTCTAAGAATATCCCTCCTAGGTCTACCTGAGCCTGAAGCATAGAGGAGTCTACCCACTCTTGTAAGTTGGTAAAAATCACCCTAAACCTATTGATAAATCTCTTTTAATCACCCTGGTGACACCCCTGGCCAAGGTGATTATAAAACATTTTAGAGTTTTGAGCTGTAGTAATTTTGGGAACCAACACAGTTGGTGTATTTGTTTGTGTTGAGTCCTTTGTGTATGCAAAGTTAAATTTCTTGCAAGTGGCAAATGTAAACAAACTAAATATAAAGTTCCAAATCATATTTTCTTGGGGGGTTCTTTGATTTTGTGATTCAGGGGGTCCCTTTTGTGTTGAGAAAATATGCCTCAAAGTCTTTGATGAAACCCCATGTTTAGTTTCCAACAAGTCAGACTTTCTGAAATGTTGCATCTATTCCTTTACCACAATACCACCAGGTTCATTTGATAGAGGTATGGGCTGGCGGTGTGAACCACCAACCCGCAGGAGTCTTTAATTGGCCTATGTGGTAGAGCAGTATAGACACCACCATACTGTGACAGTCTAAGAGGTGACTGGTGGTAGATCACTTCATACCACCACCCCATAGCAAGTTTATAAAGTGGTGTGTGGTGGTGCGGTCTACTTGTGAGCATGCGGTAGAGTGGTAGACACTGCCATACCATGACAGACTATTTTTTAGACATAGTGGTGTAGTAGTGGACAGTGAATGGAAAGGCTTGTGAGTGTGTGGATCTTACTGCAGCCTCACAATAGCCAATGGAATGTGCTAGCAGTAGTGTGGTATAGATCTTGCCACCCCACGATGACTAGAAATGATTACCTATGGCAATACATTATACTCTGTGGCCCTGTGATGGACAATTATAAAGGTTGCAGTGCTACGGTGTGTCTCGCTATCTCATGGAGGTTATCCAACGTGTCTTTTGGGAGTGCAGTATTGGTTGATAGTTGAAAAATGATGACTTGGCAACTAATGTGTCTGTCAAAGGGAATTCAGTAGGACAGGTTCAAGCATCTCCATGACACCTTGACTGTTTGTGGCCATTTAGTGGTTAAACTATTTGTGGTCGTTCGGTTGTGGGAAGTTGTAACGACTGTTGAGAATGTATGTTGAATAAATATTGAACATTTTGTAATGGAAGTGTGGTTTGATTCGAAGAATGAGGCTGATCAAAGAAATGTTATGCTGCCTGAATGTTTTGTGAAAAACACCCGTGAAAGAAAAAATTTGCAGCTTTGTATGTATATATCATTTTTACTGTAATACAAAGTGATTACTGCTTGGTGTGTAATTTTTTCTCCCATAAGGGTTTTCCCACGTAAATTTAGTGTTCATTATGTGTGATGTTTTAATTCTCCATTCTGATATTTTTAATGTGCATCTTAAGTGAACTGTAATTGTGCAAATTTGAATGAAATTTTTGTATCTCTCTCCTAAAATTGGTATTAGGAAGGTGTATGGTGCACTTTGCTTTCCTTACAAGTGGTATGAAAGCCTAGCCAGTTGTGTTATCCTTGTGGGTAAGTTGGGTTTTTTGTGCTGATTTCGTCAAGTGGGAGTTTTGCAAAGAAATCTAGTTTGAAATCTTATTGCAGATTTAAGATGGTGAGCACATCCGGAAGAATAAAGATTGAGAAGTTCAATGGTGGTAACTTTGAGTTGTGTATACTCAAGATGGAAGATTTGCTCATGGATCATGACTTAAGGGTTGTAGTGTCCTCTACCAAACCATCAGCAACCTTGTAAGACAACTGGGATGCAATGGACCAAAAAGACAAGGGTCTGATCAGACTATGCTTGGTTAATTCTGTTCTCTTGAACGCCCATGAAGAGACGACAACAAAATTTTTGTGGAAAAAGCTTGGTGACATTTATCAGGGGAAATCTTTGGTAAATAAGCTATTCTTGAGGAAGAAGTTGTACTCTTTGAAAAAGAAGGAAGGAGCATCCGTTGCAGATCATTTGAATGTGTTTAACATGATCATTGCTTAGTTGATGTTTATGTGTGTGAAGATATAAGATGAGGATTGTTGCATTCTCCTATCGTGTTCTTTTCCTGACACATGGGATCACCTATTAATGGCTATTGTGAGTACAACAACCACTTTTAAGATGGAAGATGTGGTTGCTTCACTGCTATCAGAAGAAATGCAGAGGAAATCTTTTGAGACGGTGAAGGACACCTTTACAGTTCGAGGTAGATCAAAGGAGAAAGGAAAGAAGAAAGACGGGAAGTCTAAATCCAAGTTAGAGGGGAGATCAAAGTCTCCTAGTAAAAAGTCAAAGGTGAAGTGCTAGAATTGTGGGCAGATTGGACACATCCAGAAAGAATGCAAAGAGGAGAAGAAGAAGAAAAAAAACAATTCTTTTGATAATGAATCTTCTTAGAGTGATGCTTATGCCTTCATTACAGCCTTGGTGACTCAGGCATCAGATGATGTTTGGCTAATTAACTTAGGTGCGTCCTTTCACATGACATCTCATGGAGATTGGTTTTTGAAGTATGAAGAATATAAAGGTGGAAGGGTGTATCTGGACAATGATTCTCACCTAGAAATTGTAGGCCGTGAAAGAGTCAAAATTTGGTTTCCTGATGGAAGAGTGAAGGAAATCAATGGTGTAATGCATATACCAAGTTTGCCTCAAAATTTACTTTCTATAAGTAAGCTTAATGATGCTGGTGTACAATTTTCTTTCTCGAATGGTATTTCTAGAATGACTAGAGGCTCTATGGTGTTGGCTAAGGGTGCACATATTGGCACTATGTATATGCTAGATGCACATGCAGTTCAATGTAATAGTGCTTCTACAAAGTCAAGTAAATCTAATCATCTAGAGAAGAAGGATGTTTCTGTGGGTGCTAATTCTTTGGAGATGAAGCTCCTAGTAGAGAAGACAATGTTGTGGCATCATAGACTTAGCCACATTGGTGAAAAAGGCTTAAAAGCCTTGAAAAATAAAACCTAGTTCAAGGGCTTGATGATTGTAATGTTAAATTTGATTTTTGTGAACATTGCATAAATGGAAAGCAACACTATGTTTCATTTTATACTAGTTCTCATAAATCTTCTAGAATTATGGGTTATATTCACTTTGATGTATTTGGTCTAGTTAATGTTCCTTCGTTATTGAAATCTATGTATTTTGTTTCATTCATAGATGATTATTCGAGAAGGACATTTGTTTATTTTCTTAGAAGTAAAATTGAAGTTTTTAGTCAGTTTAAGGAATTTAGAACCTTGGTAGAAAATTAGATTGGTAGTAAAATTAAGTACTTGAAGACAGATAATGGTGGTTAGTTTTGTTCTGCAAATTTTGAAAAGTATTGCAAAGACCATGGAATCAAAAGGCATAAATCAACTCCTTACACTCCACAACAAAATGGAGTTGTAGAAAGGATGAATAGAACATTGATGGAAAGGGCAAGAAATATGCTAAGTAGTGCTAGTCTAGAACAAAAGGTCTGGGATGAGGTTGTAGCTACAACATGTTGATTAATCGATCTCCCACTTTGGTGCTTGTGAATAAGACACCTATGGAAGCATGGGCTAGTAAGAATCCCTCTTTGAGACATGTTAGGGTCTTTTGGCTATGAGGCATATGCTTATGCGCCTAGTGAAAAATGATCTAAACTGGAAAATAAGGCTGTAAAATGTATCTTCATCGGTTATAGAATTGGTGTGAAAGGGTACAAACTTTGGAACCTAATTTCAGAGAAGGTGTTGTATAGGAGAAGTGTGATCTTTAGTGAGTTGAAACCTTCTACTGTTGATCTATAGATAGAGATAAAAGAAGTAGAAAAGGAGGTAGTTGAAATTCCTCTTAATCTAGATAAGGATGAGCTACATACTCCTAGTGAACCTATTAGTGAGGAGAGCTCAAGCAGCTCTGAAAATTTTGAATAGGATGAAGAACCTCAACCTTAGTTAGTGAGAAGGTCTACATGAGAGAAGTGACAACCTAAAAAGTTTGGTTATTCTATGTTGGATTCCAATTATGCCTATGCTTTAATTGCTAACGCTGATGAGCCTAGGATTGTTAGAGAGGTCTTGGATATATCTAATGTAGATTCTTGGTTGGAAGCCATGAATGACAAAATGATGTCATTGAAGAAGAATGAAACTTGGAATCTGGTACCTTTGCTTAAAGGTTGGAAGCTTGTTGGATGTAAATGGGTCTTGATGGCACCATTGAGAAGCATAATGCAAGGTTGGTCACAAAACAATATTTCTAGGTGGAGGGAATTGGTTAGGGAGAAATTTTTTCTCCTGTAGCTAAGATGACATCTATCAGATTTCTGTTGTCACTTGCCGCAGCATATGACCTAGAAATTGAGTAGATGGATGTGGAGATAGTGTTTCTTCATGGTGATTTGGAGGAAGAGATTTATATGTCCTAGCAAGAGCACTTCATTGAAAAGGTAAGGAAAACCTAGTTTACAAGTTAAAGAAATCTATGTATGGTTTGAAACAGTCACCTAGAATGTGGTACCAGAAGTTTTATACCTATGTGTTGTCTTTCAGGTTTGTGAGATCAAAGTCTGATCATCTTGTTTACTTTAAATTTGAAAATGGTTGTCTTCTTATGATTTCCCTATATGTGGATCATATGAACTATTCATTGCAAATAGTAAGGGTATGATTTCTGAATTAAAGTCTCAATTGTCAGCACAGTTTGAAATGAAAGATTTAGGAGCAGCTAGGTACATTTTGGGGATGGAAATCAGAAGGGATAGGGAAAATAGAAAACTTTGGCTCAGCCAAAGCAAGTATATAGATGTTGTCCTTAAGAAGTTTAATATGACAGATTGCAAGCAGTTAGTTGTTCTAGTGTTGCAAGGAATGAAACTTTCTATTGAAGATTGTCCAAAATATCCTACTAAGATGGAGGACATGACCATGGTGCCTTATGCAAGTGTAATTAGCATTTTAATGTATGCAATTGTCTGTACCAGGTGAGACATTGCCCAAGAAGTTGGAATACTTAGTCAATTTATGGCTAATCTAGGAAGGCCGCATTGGTATGCTATGAAAAGGGTCTTCAAATATTTGAAAGGTACCTCAAAGTATGCCTTGTGTTATCATGGTAACTCTATTGGATCACAGAGATCTATTAACATTCATGGATATGTGGATTCTGATTGGGCAGGGGACATTGACAATAGAAGATCCACTAATGGATATGTATTCACGTTGTTTGGAGGTGCAGTTAGCTGGATGAGCAAGCGGCAGGTTGTAGTTGCTTTATCTACTACGGACGCTGAGTACATGGTAGCAACTCATGCATGCAAGGAATCTATTTGGCTTAGAAGACTATGTTCTGATATTGAGTTTGATACAAGGTAGATTACTATCTGCTGTCATAGTCAGAGTGCTATTTGTTTGGTAAAAAATTGAACTATCCATGCCAGGATGAAACATATTGACATGCAGTATCATTTTATTCATGATATGGTGGACGATGGAAAGGTTAATCTAGAAAAGGTGGATACTCTAGAAAATGTTGCTGATGCATTGATAAAACTAGTGAGCATACATAGGTTCAGATGGTGTACCAGTTCAATGGGCCTTGGGCCCTATGATTTACATTGACTTCAAGCGTTGGAAGAGGTTCAGTGAGTTCTTCATCAAGTGGGAGAATGTTTAGAAAATATGCCTCAAACTCATTGATGAAACCCTAAGTTTAGCTTCTAGCAAGCTCAGACTTTCTAAAATGTTGCATCTATTCCTTTACTGCAATACCATCGGCTTCATTTGATAGAGATGCAGGATGGTAGTGTGAACCGCCAACCCGTAGAAGTCTTTAATTGACATGTATAGTAGAGCAGTATAAACACTGCCATATCGCGAAGATCTAAGAGGTGAATGGTGGTAGAGAAATTCATACTGCCACCCCGCAACAAGTGTATAAAGTGGTGTGCGGTGGTGCGGTTCACACTACTACCCGACGGTGGTCTGCTTGTGAGAATGTGGTAGAGCGGTAGACACCGCCATACTATGACAAAGTATTTTTAGACATAGCGGTGTAGCAGTGGATGCTGAATGGAAAGACTTGTGGGTGTGAGGATCTTACCACAACCCTATGATAGCCAGTGGAATGTACTAGCAGTGGTGTAGTATAGATCCTACCAAGTTACGTTGACTATAAATGATTATCTACAGCAATGTGTTATACTCTGCGGCCCCGCAATGAATAGTTATAAAGCCTGCGGTGTTGCGGTGTGTCCCGCCATCCCCCGTAGGTTATCCAAGGTGTCTTGTGAGAGTGTGATATTGGTTGATAGTTGAAAACTGATGACATGGCAACTAATGTGTATGTCGAAGGGAATTCAGTGGGATAGGTTCAAGTGTCTCCATGACACCTCGACATGGATCTTGGCGGTTAAACTATTTGTGGCCATTCAGCCATGGGAAGTTGTAATGACTATTGATAATGTATGTTTAATAAACATTTAACATTCTATAATGGAAGTGTGGATTGATTGGAAGAACAAGGCTGATTAGAGAAATGTTATGCTGCCTAAATGTTCTTTGAAAAATAGCTGTGAAAGCAAAAGCCTGCAACTCTGTATGTAAATATCATTTTTACTTTAATACAAAGTGATTACTACTTTGTGTGCAGGTTTTTCTTGCATAAGGGTTTTCCCACATAAATGTGGGGTTCATTATGTGTGATGTTTTAATTCTCTATTCTTTTATTTTTCATGTGCATCTTAAGTGAACTATAATTGTGTGAATTTGAATGAACTTTTTGTATCTCTCTCCTAAAATTGGTACTAAGAAGGTGTATTCCGTACTTTGCTTTCCTTACATTTTGTTGGGAATTAAGGTGTCTCAACGTTTGAAATTCCTAATGTTGGTATTTAATTATTTATTTATTTTTAGCCTAATATTGTAATTAAACATTTAAAATGTATTTTGTCACTTTGTGGGAGCTGGCACTGTGAAGTGTCATCGTACATGGAAGCTGACTAGATGTAATTTTATCCTCATATCATGAGGTACGCATCCCATGTTGACTTGACATGTTTTTACCATGTGTCAACACCTTGTGGTCATATGTAAGGACTTATGATAGATTCTATGGCATGTAAGTTATGACAAATTCTATGACATTGTAAGAGTCAGAAATAGAAGGGATGAGACAAGTATCATTTGCCTGTATGATACTGTAAGAGGCATCTTTGACTTAGTCCATTTTGGGGTGCCCAGGTTTGAGATATGATAGGTTGTAAGAGAATTGTTTATTAATAGTCAGTTATGATAGATTCTCTTATAGTTGTAAGTAGTGTCATATATGATAGATTTTGTGACATTGTAAGAGCATCTATCAATACCTATTTTGGGAAAATTTGGGGTGCCCAAGTATGGAGGGTTATAAGAGGTGTAAGGGAATCTTATACAAGTGTCACAAGAGTCAAACATGTGTTTGAAAAGTGTTCCACATCGATTTGGATGCCCATCTGTTGTTGCTTTCTCTAGAAGCTTCCTTCATGTTTGTATCTTGCTATAAATATAGATGCTTGTAGTTGGAGTGGTATGGTAATGTGTAGGTACCATTATGTTGTCAGATTTACTTCTCTAATCAACATTAGTGAACTACTAGAAGAACATGCATTGCAAGTGTGTTGTAATCTCATTCATATTTTGTAATACATTGTGCAGGTTTTTGAGTGTAGGGTTTTTCACCCGAAAGGGTTTTCCCCACATACATCTTGTGTTTTGTGCATTGGTATTTGGCATTTTTTTTTTACCTTTCTATTAATGTGTATCTTAATTTGTAATTGGTTAAAAGAAATTTGCACAATCTTTCTTCATTAGATCAGTGTAGGAAGTTGTTTCCACATACTTCGCTTCATTTCAGTTGCTATCAGAGCCTAGCCAGTTTTGGATCTAGTTTTGAGGTAGATGGTTTTTTGAGATGGTCTTAATTTGAGTGGGAGATTAAACAAAGGAATCTTTGTTGCAGGAAAGAGATGGTGAACACATATGGGAGGTTTGACATAAAGAATATTAATGAAGATAACTTTGAATTGTGGAAACTTAAGATGGAGGACTTATTGGTGGATAGAGATCTATGGCACATGGAATGTAGAGCCATGTCATCAAACATGAAGAAAAAAGATTGGGATCTGAAGGATAGGAAGGCTAAGGGTCTGATAAGACTCTGTTTGGTTGATTCAGTGCTCCTAAATATCCATGAACAGAAGAATGCAAAGGATCTTTGGATGAAACTTAGAGATATTTATCAGGCTAAATCACTGGTGAACAAGTTATTCTTGTGGAAGAAACTATATTCTCTAAGGATGGATGATAGAGGATCTATTGTAGATCATCTAAACAAATTTAATATGCTTGTTTCCTAGTTGACCTTTGTTGATGTGAAGATGGAGGATGATCATCGATGTATGACATTATTGTGTTCCTTACCAGATTCATGGGACCACCTTTTTATGGCCACTGGGAGTATAACTGCCACCTTCAAGATGTATGAAGTGGTGGCATCATTACTATCTGAAGAGATACAAAGAAAATCTTTGAAAATGAGATAGGAGGCTCTTGTAGTTCATGGTAGATTGAAAGAGAAAGGAAAGAAAAAGGAAGATCTGAATCCTATGGGAGATCTAAGTCTCCTAGAAAGTCCAAGGCTTTATGTTGGAACTGTGGAAAACTTGGGCATTTTCACAAGGAGTACAAGGAGGAGAAAAAGAAGAAAAATAAGAACTATGATACGGATTTTGACAAGTCCTCTGAAGATGATAGAGTTCAACATTTGTCACTACCTTGGCAATGCATGCATCAAATGATGTGTGGTTTATCAACTCTAGTACATCTTTTCACATGACCTCGCATCGAGGTTGGTTCTCAAAGTATGAAGAATATGATGGTGGGAAGGTGTACTTGGCTGATGACTCTCACCTGAAGATTGTTGGTTGTGGAAGATTCTTGATTTGATTCCCTAATGGATGAGTGAAGGGTATCAACAATGTTCTACATATCCCTGGTTTGCTATGAAACCTATTAACTGTAAGTAAGCTGAATGATGTGGGTGTGCAGGTTATTTTCTCAAATGGAGGATGCAACATGACTAGTGCTATGATGCTAGATAAGGATGTCTAGATTGGCACTTTGTTTCAACATGATGCATGCACGGTTCAATGTAATAGTGCTTCTATTTCAAAGAAGACATCTTCAGAGTCTTCATCCTTACCATTGGAACTAGCAGTGAAGAAGTGTGTTGCATCTACTTCCAATGGTTTTTCTTTCTGGTTAGCTAAGGGTGCTCATTCTATGGAGATGAAACTTACAGCTAAGAAGACAATGTTATGGCATAAAAGGCTTGGTCACATTGGTGAAAAGGGTTTGAGGACCCTAAAAAATAATAGCCTCATTGAGGGTATGAAAGACTATACCTTGAGTTTGATTTTTGTGAACTTGCATATATGGAAAGCAAAATCATGTTCATTTTTATTCCAGTTCTCACAAATCTTCTGAGGTGTTAGACTTGATTTAGTCTAATGTATTTGGTCCAATTAATGTTCCTTTGATTTTAAAATATGTGTATTGCAAGTATGAGGTTAATCAGTGTTGTCATTGATGTCAACATACTCATATTGCATTGACAAGAAGGATTGGATGAGCTGTGTGTTGAGGATATTGAGAAAATTAGTCTCAATCAGGAACAATGAAGAATAGTGATGAGAAGAAGGCAAAAGTACTCAATAGGTTGATGATCAAAGGATGTGGATTAAAGGGTTTGTAGATATGAGTCTTGAGATGATCCAGTTAAGTTTTCAGAGGTCCACATGAAGATTTGAAGAAGTTGTGATTGATCAAGTAGAACCAGTTTCAGGAGATGCTTCGGAGTGACAGAGTGCTACAAAAAGGTCCGGTGAGATCCGGAAGTGCATTATCCTATCTTGTGGATTGGATGGAGTGTTTGGGATGTCCTTATGATGTGGCATCTCAATTTGTTCATGATTTGGAGGTCTGGAAGCACATGTTTCAGTATGACAGTGGTGGTAGACTATGTTCTTGAAGTTCCAGATGAGGAAGAGAAGAGATTCCAGTGAGCAGAGGAAGTGCGGATGTTACTGGTCATTCAGGGAAGCTTGTGAAGGTTCTTGGATCATGTTGAGGTTGTGTTGTTGATCCGCATCGGTGGTAGAGCCCAGAATTGAAGATATTCTTCCGGATGAAGTTCTTGTTCAGACTAGCTGACCGGATGAGTTGTTCATCTTACAAACATTCTTGTGGTGGCTGATCGGATGTGTTATTCATCTTGCAAATTTTTGTATGGTTGATTGTTGACTTAGATGATTGTTCCTAAGTCAATGTCTTGTATAAATAAAGGTTTGTGAATTCATTTCAAAGTGTGTTGAGTAGCGGATGAGTGTGGAATAGCGAAAGAGTGAAAGGTAGAGCAGGTGTGTCTCAAGCTTAAATGGAACTGATCCAGACATAGTGAAGATGTCATTTTCCACTTCAAGGTAGTGATACTTATAATCTTGTAGACAGTGTGTCTCTTGTAGGTAGTGTGCCTCTTTGTGAGTAGTGTACTCGGGCAGTGAGCCTTGACTGGCATGTGCCATTTATTTTTCTTATTCTTCTAACAGAGAATAATCCTTGGGTTAATCACCCTATGGTTTTTCCCTTAACTGGGTTTTCCACGTCAAAAATCTTGGTGTCAAATGTGTTGATGATTATCTGCTCTAGTGTTTATGCTTTGTGCTTTCATGAATGATTAATTGATATGCTGTTAACTAACAAGAAGAATCAAGTGTTTGAAGTAGAAGCGAAGTTTTTATACAACTGATTCACCCCCCTCTCAGTTGTGTGCCCTAGATCTAACAATTGGTATCAGAGCCAAGTTCCTCTGAAAGGAGCTTAACCGCTTGAGGAGATCCAGGATGTCGTCATACAAGAAGGATAGTTTGAAGTTCATGTTGGCAAGAGACACTATATGGATTCATGGTTGTTGTCATTGATGGCAACAAAGGTCATCCCACATATCCGCAAGTCATGGTGTGTCTCTACCAGAAGTCAGAATGAAGATTGTTGTGGTCCGGTGAACAAGAATAGAGCATGTGGCAAGGTCCGACAGATTGGTCTGGATCTCTCAGAGGAAGTGTCTTGGTGCAGTGCAGATTTGGGAAAGTCAAGAGGACTACCTTGAGTGGTATATTCCAAAGATTTAGCCTCCGGTGATGAACAAGGAAAAAGATATGAATAGTTGAGTACCGGATTCCTGAGAGACAGTGAGAACAGAGGAAGAACTGACTGAAAGAGTATCAGACTATTTTCCGGATGTGTTTTTGTTGATGGTAAAGGTTGTGAAGGCATGAATCATGTTTGGCCGACATGATTAATGATATCTACAAGTATATGCTTGATCCGCACTGCTTGGTGAGCAAGGATTCAGCCGACAGAATAGAGTTTGTAAGAAACTAGACTGTTCCGGATGCCGACTAGAAAGGTGATGAAATTACCTGTGCGGATATATATAGAGGATGGATTTAGTTGTGAAATGTGTGATGTGTGATGGTGTATGCAAAGAAGTGCAGAACAAAGCAGAAGTAGTAAGAAAGATCTGGTATGTGAAAGGATAGCAGAATAAAGAACAGAGGGAAGATGAAGTGCAGCAGATCAGTGTACTGAACCTAACCGGAACTGAACTCTAGCATATGTAGATGCTTCCAATCAGTTCAAGACTGTGATTCTTATCACTTTGTAGACAGTGTGTCTCCTTGTAGGCAGTGGGCCTCTTTGTGAGCAGTGTGCTCGGGCAGTGAGCCCTAATTGGCAAGTGCCATTTTTGTAATTCCTTATTCTTCTAACAGAGAATAATCTTTGGGTTAATCACCCCGTGGTTTTCTCCCTTAACAGGGTTTCCACGTCAAAAATACTGTGTCATGTGTTTTTTCATTTCATGGTAATGTTTGTTTGTTTGATTCAATGCTGCATTGATTAATAAGAAAGTTCAGAAGAAGAAATAATTAGGATAACTGATTCACCCCCCCCCCCTCTCAGTTATCAACAATTGGTATCAGAGCAAGGTTCCTCCTAATAAAGCCTAACAACTTGAGGAAGATCTGGGAGTTCAAATGGATGCATATGGTTTAAGGGAGCAACTCAAGACTGCCCTTGAGGATCTTGAACAGTCAAATTCTGAAGTCAATGAATTAAAGGAAAGACTCAAACAGGCTGATGAATTCATGAGAGAATTAAAGGACAAATTAAGTCTCTCTATGAAAAAGAGAAAGGAGCTGCTCCAACAATTGGCAAGACAAAGTGAAGAAAGCAATACAAATGAAGAATTGACTGAGGAAACCAAGTTATGTGAAAACTTATCAAAAGAAGTCATTATGTTAAGACATGAAATGGAATTAGGAACTATAAAGTTTACTCAAGAGATTGAAGAAAAAAGAAAAGCTGAAGACAATCTAAGACAATCTCTTAAAGAAAAATCAGAAGAATGCCACCAGATGGACAGGATTATCAGACATCTTGAATCTGATCTTGAAGATGCCAAAGATAATGAAGAAAAACTTGAGGATCAAATTGCCTCTCTCAAAAGAGATCTTCAAACAGCAAATGAATATAAAGAAAAATTCAAGATAAGTTCTACCCAACTTGAAGTACTTCTTGGAAGTCAAAAGAGGACAGATGACAAGTATGGTTTGGGATATGAGAAAGGAGAAAGCTCCGGATCCAGTCAAAAGAATTTTGGATCAGAAAATCCAAGGAATAGGCCTAGAAGACCTCCGGTAAGACAGCCCAATGCTCAAAGATATCCATCTTTCAATGGATACTGCCACAGCTGCAACCACTTTGGTCACAAAGCTAATCAGTGCAGAAAGAGAATGAATCAGATTAATTCATCCTTCTCCGGACAGTGCTTTAACTGCAAAAGGTATGGACACAAATCCCATGAATGCAGAAATATGCAAGTAAACAGATCATTCAAAGGTAGATGCTTTACATGCAATAGAGTAGGTCATATGGCTAATCAATGCAGATCAAGAGGTTATCAATCAAATATGCAAAGAAATGTTATTTGCCAAATCTGTAATAGGTCCGGTCATAATGCTAAAGTCTGCAGAAGCAAGAATCAGGACAAAAGAGGTCCGGTGTATAATCAGAATCAAGACAAGGGTAAACAAAAGATGAATGCGGATGAAGTTAGGAATCAGATGAGCAAGATTTGGGTGAAGAAAAGTTTAGAGAATGTAGAGGTTGGATCCACACCAGACTCTGGTGCTGATATTTCTTCCAGAAATTAAAAAGTGAGCTCTGGCTCAGGGGGAGACTCAAAGAAAATCCTGTTCCCCCAGCCAATCAAGTGGTGCCGGATGTGGCACAAGATGCGGAGTAAAGGGTTTGAAGATACCAGTCCTGAGATGATCCAGACAAGATTTCAGAGGTCCACATAAAGATATAAAGAAGTTGTGATCGATCAAGTAAAGACCTATTTCGGGAGATGCTCCGGAATGACAGAGGACTACAAAAGGGTCCGGAGAGATCCAGAAGTACATTATTTTATTCTGCGGACTGGACATAACATTTGGGATGTTCTTGTAATGTGTCACCTCGATTTACTCATGATTGAAAGATCCGGATGATGTTCACAGATCAGGACTGATCCGGGATACTCCAAGCTATCCAGATAAGGCAAACCGGAATAACATAGGTCGAGCATTTATTGCCATCAGATATTAGGGTTTGCAGAGCAATATAAGGGATTTCTCAAAAATCATTTGCTCATTCTGCACTCAAGAAGAAGTGAAAAGTGGAGCTCTGCAACAAGATTCATCAAGCACACCAAAGATCTCCTGCCGAAGTCATTGCATAAAGAAATCAATCCAACCACTCCGTACAAACCGAAGGTGCATAAGGTATTCTCCGTTTTCATTATCTCACTGCAAATCTTTGAAGAATGGCTACTCCGAATATAGTTAAGATCTCTGATAGACCTCGCCCCACATTCAAGAAACATCCTTACAAATCCTTGGAGGTAGATCCACTAGGAGCCTTCTCTAGTGTTCCACATGGTGTATTGCATACGGAAGACATTAGGGTTTACATCCATGTGAATTTTGAAGACTTTGGAGAATCAAAACTGATGGATATCTATCACAAACAATTGATAGATGACTCCTTTGAGATCAAACCACAGTACAAAGCCATCCGGGACAAACACTTTGCACAATGCATTCATTTCCCCTGTTTTGAAGAAGATGAATGGGTCCGGTATGTACTAAGTAGAGTACATGACAACTTCCTATGGTTGAACAAGCCCTTCAAGATTACCAAGATGCAATTAGGGCTGTAACCGGTCTGCATTCATCCGGTGGATTACCTGTTCTCAAGTCTGTCAAAAATCAGACAGTTAGTGATGCAACCTGATCCAAGTTTGACAAGAGAGCTATGACAGTTGATGACATCACTGAACCGGATGTCAAATTTGCATCTATGATAATTGGTTACAAAATCTATCACTCCAGTAGGGAAAATTCAGTACCGGGAACTGCAATCTACACAGCTTATCAAATGTTAAAGGAGAATGCAGACTATGACTTGTGTGAGCTTCTTGTAAACCAACTTTTTGAAAATCTACAGAAGATTAAGAAGGACAAGAAAAACTCCTTCAAGTATGGCAATCTGATCCTTTGTCTCTTCTTTTACTACATGAATGAACTTCCCGGATCCAGTGGATGGATATGGCAGAATGACAGACCGGTTGCCATCCAAATCAGAGACTATTTGCATGGACTTGGGGATGCTAAAGCAAGAAACACAGCTCTATGGGGATATTTCAAGAATTTCCAAAGCATGGTGCATGCAAGAGAAAGAATACCCAATCCCTTGTTGAAAAGTACAAAGACATAGTATGCTTCATGGTAGAAACAGATCAGTGTCTAATGGAGGCAGTAGAACCAAGAACTGTATGGATCATGCCCATGGGGTATGAAGTGGATGAACAAATAGTGGAACTGCATGTTCAACACATGCTAAGTCAGCCCAAAGATCCAAAGGCAGAAAGGTTTGGAACCTTTGAAGAGCTGAGTGTAAAGATACATGTAGAACTCAGGGAACCTGAGATAAAGAGGAAGGTGAGAAAAGAAGTAGAGCATATTGCTCAAGGCCTAGGCATCTCAAAAGAGGCACTTGATGCCAGCTGGGAAAAGAGGAGAAAGGCTGAGGAAGAAAAGAAAAGTAAAGAAAGTGTTCCGGTTGAAACTTCCACCCGAACCAGATCATCAAAAAGATCTGCACCTCCCACAACCAAAAGTTCAAAACCGGAAGTTCAGGCATCCGGTAAAAGATCTAAGACAAAATCCACAAGGGCTTATGAAAGCCAAAAGGATGAAGAGGAAACTGAGTCAGATGAGGGAGTAAAAGAAATAAAGAAGTAGAAGAAGAAAGGATCCGGTAAACCCTCCACAGGCCAAGACAAGGATGAAATGGCAGAGGTATTTGTTGAAAAGCCCACTCTGTCTCTAGAGAGTGTAATCAAGTCGGTTACGGTGGATGGAAACCTTCAACCAATGACTGAATTTTATGATGACTACAATGAGGCTGACCAAAAGATTCTGCAGGAAGCCACAATCAAGTATTTGAACATATACAATAAGGCTTTCATTGAGATCATATCTCTAATTCCTAAAAGCCTAGAAAAGGAATTAGAAATAAGAAAGAATAATGCTCATGCAAAAGATCTTGAGATCCGGGAGCAGATAGCTATTCAGCTATATCCTCAAATTGATCCCAAGATAATGAACATAATATTCAAAAACTGCAAAGATGAGTTCAGAAGTAAAGCCAGGATGAATCAACTCATGCTTGGTGAGACTGACAAGGTGGCCAAAGAGACAGAAGAAATCCTCCGGAAGGCCTTCAAAAGGTTCAATCTTCCTGTTGTAGAGGACTTAGGTGCAGAAACAGCTGTGGACTTGGAATCATCTGCTCCGGAAGAAGTGGGCCTTGAACAGACTAACATCTCTCCTCCAGTTTCCCCTACAGTCTCCGGATCCCAAGAAGAAGAGAAACTACAGGAGAAAGAAGCAGCAGTCAAAGAAAAAGAGGTTGACAGCACCAAGGATGCAGAGAAAGAGAAGACCCCAACAGAGAAACATTTGTCTCCGGCAAGAGACACAGCACAAACTGTTCAAGAATTCTTGACAAAAGCCACTATAGAAATTGATGAACCGGACCTGCTAAAAGGACCATTAGATTTTGACTCTTTGTCACCGGTGCAAACAATGAAAATAGCCTCATTTGCAAATGAGAAAGTCAAAGAGAAACTACTAAAGTCTCATATGGAAGACTGTGAGTTGATAGAGGCTACCTCTGGAGTGCTTGAGAAGATTATGCCATCGGTCCAGATAGATCCAGCAGCCTCCTCTTCCGGTAATCTCAAAACCTTAGTCAGCAGTGTTAGTACACATTTTGAATCTCTAGAAAAATCAGCTGAAGAAAAGGTCCGGAAGGAATTTTTGGATAAAAGATTTTTAGAAATACTAGGATCAATCTCTAATGATAGAAGAAATATGAGCATTGGAATAAAGAGCTTAGAAAATGCTCTTAAGGATGGTGGTGACATTTACAAATTTTGTATATCCTGGTCAAAGGCAACAGCAGAAATTGATAAGAAAATAAAAGAGGAACATGACAAACTACAAAGTTTATCTCAAAGTTTTGATCCTCTCTCTTCCTCCATAGTAAATCAAGAATGTCAGACTATTGCAGTCTTGAGTGAAATAAAGAACCTTGAGAAGGAAAGGAAGAATATCACTAACCGGATGGGAGAACTTAGAAGGATTATAATCCCTAAGTTAGAAACTATGCATGAGGCCATCAGTGATGCTCAGACCACCGCCCAAACAAATGATCCGATAGATCTCAAGAGGGCAGAAGCTTTTGCATTTTTGTTGAGTGGTCACATTTCAATTTTGGATAGAATGAAGCAAAGTTGGGCTACAGAACTGATCCAACTGAAGACATCTTTTGCAGACATTCTTCAATATATGTGAGTATGTAAATATGCGGCTATGTATAGAAAATTTTTGAAAATTTTGGTGTGCGGACCCTACCCTTTGCCATTGATGTCAAAGGGGGAGTGAGGAGCAGTGAAAAATGAGGAATCCAACTAAGGGGGAGTTCCGGGAATTGTATATAAAGACAGAGCATCAGCAAAGGGGGAGCATAGTGTAAACACTTAGTCATTTTTCACTAAGTGTTGCCATCAATGCCAAAGGGGGAGATTGTTGGCAAGAGACACTATATGGATTCATGGTTGTTATCATTGATGGCAACAAAGGTCATCCCACATATCCGCAAGTCATGGTGTGTCTCTACCGGAAGTCAGAATGAAGATTGTTGTGGTCTGGTGAACAAGAACAGAGCATGTGGCAAGGTCCGACAGATTGGTCCGGATCTCTCAGAGGAAGTGTCTTGGTGTAGTGCGGATTTGGGGAAGTCAAGAGGACTACCTTGAGTGGTATATTCCAAAGATTTAGCCTCTGGTGATGAACAAGGAAAAAGATATGAATAGTTGAGTACCGGATTCCTGAGAGACAGTGAGAACAGAGGAAGAACTGACTGACAGAGTATCAGACTATTTTCCGGATGTGTTACTGTTGATGGTAAAGGTTGTGAAGGCATGAATCATGTTTGGCCGACATGATTAATGATATCTACAAGTATATGCTTGATCCGCACTGCTTGGTGAGCAAGGATTCAGCCGATAGAACAGAGTTTGTAAGAAACTAGACTATTCCGGATGCCGACTAGAAAGGTGATGAAATTACCTGTGCGGATATATATAGAGGATGGATTTAGTTGTGAAATGTGTGATGTGTGATGGTGTATGCGAAGAAGTGCAGAACAAAGCAGAAGTAGTAAGAAAGATCTGGTATGTGAAAGGATAGCAGAATAAAGAACAGAGGGAAGATGAAGTGCAGCAGATCAGTGTACTGAGCCTAACCGGAACTGAACTTCAGCATATGTAGATGCTTCCAATCAATTCAAGACTGTGATTCTTATCACTTTGTAGACAGTGTGTCTCCTTGTAGGCAGTGGGCCTCTTTGTGAGCAGTGTGCTCAGGCAGTGAGCCCTAATTGGCAAGTGCCATTTTTGTAATTCCTTATTCTTCTAACAGAGAATAATCTTTGGGTTAATCACCCCGTGGTTTTCTCCCTTAATAGGGTTTCCACGTCAAAAATACTGTGTCATGTGTTTTTTCATTTCATGGTAATGTTTGTTTGTTTGATTCAATGCTGCATTGATTAATAAGAAAGTTTAGAAGAAGAAATAATTAGGATAATTGATTCACCCCCCCCTCTCAGTTATCAATAGTTCAATGGAACCAATTTCTCACTCTGGAAAGGTTGCATGAGATGTCACTTGGAGTGTATGGGAAAAGCATACTTGTCCATGATCACAAAGGCATATGTACCTCCACAAGGTGGTCTGACAACACTGAATGAAATCACAGATGCTGAAAATAATTTGCAAACCAAAGAAGCTCTTCTAAGTGCATTGAATGATTCAGAGCTCTCAAATGTTATTGACCTACCAACTGCATATGAGATCTGGGTCAAACTGGAACTTCTGCATGAAGGAGATGAGTTTGTTAAGAGTGCAAGGTTGTAAAGTTTGAAAGGGAAATTTGAAAGATTGAAGATGAGAGATGATGAAAACATCACTACCTTTATGCCAAAAGTGAATGAGCTAGTATGTGGAATCAGGAATGCTGGTGGAGTTCTGGACGAAAATAAAATTGTTGCAAAATCCTCAGATCCCTTCCTGCTACCTACAAAGTCAAGGTTGTTGCCATTGATGAATTCAGAGCCCATCCAACTATCACAAGAGAGCAATTGGCTGGCAAACTGGCTGCATTTGAAATGACTGAGTTTGGAGATAATCCCCCCAAGACTGAATCTACATTCAAAGCCAGTGCCTATGTGAAAGGCAAACAAAGATTTGATCTGGGAGAAAACTCTTCAAGGAAGCTGTCATGGTATGATCAAGCAAGAAAAGACATGGAAGAGGAAGAAGTAGAAACAACTCATCTTGAAGCTCTCATTGCAAAAAGACTGCAAAGAGGATCCAGTAAGTATGAAGGGAAATTACCTTTTAAATGCTTCAATTGCAATAAGATTGGTCATTTTACCTCAAGATGTCTGGAAAGAACTGCAAGATCAAATTCTAACAGACAAAGGTTCCAAAAGAACTGTTATTATGTTCATGAAGAAGATGATAATGAAGGTGTAACAGATGATGAATCAGAGATAAGAAACAGATCTGGAAATGAATGGGTGTTTATTGCCATCAAGGAAGAAAATCCAATATCCTCTGAATCTGTCAATCATAAGGTTGTGGAAAGAGCTTTGGCTACACAAATTGAAGAAAAAGATGATTGGGTTATTGACAGTGGATATTGTCACCATATGATAGGTGACAAGAATAAGTTCTTAGATTTGGAAAGGTATGAAGAAGGAATGGTAAAATTTGGTGATAATTCTGCTAGCAGAATCAAAGGTAGGGAAACTATGTCTTTTGATGAAAAGAGCAAAACCGATAATGTACTATATGTTGAAGGATTGAAGCACAATCTTCTCAGTGTTGGTCAGCTGGTAGACAAAGGATATGATCTCTGGTTCAAGAATGGAAGGTGTAGGATCTTTGGAAGCTCTGAAACTGAGATTGCATCCGGTACTCAAACAAAAGGTAATATCTTCCATCTAGTCAGTTCTGACAAAAGTTGTTTGTTTGTTCAAGTAGATCAGAGTTGGTTATGGCATAGAAGGATATGTCATGTGAATTTTGATAACATTATAAAGATAAGCAATATTCAGGCTGTAAGAGATCTTCCTAAATTGGTGAAACCTGCAAATAGTTTATGTAATGAATGTCAGCTAGGTAAACAAATCAGAGTCTCTTTTAAAAGCAAGGATTAGTCCACTACTGGATTACTGTAATTAGTCCATACTGATCTATGTGGTCCGACAAGAATCAAAAGTATGCAAGGTGATAGATATTTTATGTTACTGATTGATGATCATTCCCGGATGATGTGGATTACCTTCCTAAAAGAGAAATCAGAAGCCCTTGAGAAATTCAAAATCTTCAAAGCTATGGTAGAGAATCAAACCGGATTAAAACTGAAATGTCTAAGATCTGATAGAGGTGGTGAATTCACATCTGGTGAATTCATAGATTTCTATGAGAAGCATGGTATAAAGAGACAGTTGTCTGCTCGTAGGACTCCACAGTAGAATGGAGTAGTTGAAAGAAAGAACCGGACCATCCAAGAAGTAGCCAAGACAATGATGATGGAAGCAAATGTTCCTCAGATGTTTTGGAGAGAAGTTGTCAACACTGCAGTCTATACTCTTAACCGAGTTCAAATTAGAAGCAATACTGGTAAGACTCCTTATGAACTTTGGTTTGGTATAACTCCCACTGTGAGATATTTCAGAGTATTTGGTAGCAAGTGTTACATCAAAAGAGATGAAGATCTAGTAAAGTTTGATGCTAGAAGTGATGAAAGAATTTTCTTGGGTTACTCCACTCAAATCAAAGCATACTGGTGTTACAATAAGAGATTGAAAAAGATGATAGAAAGTACAAATGTGAAGGTTGATGAAGGAATTGAGAAGCCTTCAAGATTCTATGAATGTGATGAAGATGATCAGAATGATCGTCTGGTGCAAGGAGCTCAATCCTCCTCTGAAATTCAAATACAGATTGATCTGGTAAATCAGGAAGAAGAAGTTTGTTTGAATGACCCTAATCAAGAAACAGTAGTACAAGAAACTCCCAAAGTTCCAAGGTATGTAACTCTAAATCATTCTAAAGATCAGATCATAGGTGACAAAAGTAAAGGGGTACAAACAAGGAGAAGAATTGCTCAAGATTCAAATGAATACTGTCTAATTTCAAAGATTGAACCTAAGACAATTAATGAAGCTTGCAATGATGAAAACTGGACCAAAGCAATGGAGGAAGAATTGATGCAAAGTAAGAAAAATCATACTTGGGATCTTGTTCCCAGACCTAGAAACAAGAATGTGATTGGAACCAAATGGGTCTTCCAGAACAAACTAAATGAAGTTGGTGAAGTAATCAGAAACAAAGCTAGATTGGTTTGCAAAGGCTACTCTCAAATAGAAGGAATTGATTTTGAAGAGACCTTTCCTCCGGTGGCAAGAATTGAAGCAGTCAGATTATTTCTTGCATTTGCTGCCTTCAAAGACTTTAAGGTATATCAGATGGATGTCAAGTCTACCTTCCTAAATGGTGATTCGGAAGAAGAAGTATACATTGAACAACCAGATGGATTTCAATTGTCTGCAAGTTGAAGAAAGCACTGTATGGTTTGAAGCAAGCCCCAAGAGCATGGTATGAAAGGTTGGATAAGCATCTTGTGTAGATTGGTTTCAACAAAGGTACTGCTGATAGTAACCTATACTTCCAAATAGATAAGGAAAACATCTTGATTGTTGAAGTATTTGTTGATGATATCATTTTTGGAGGAAAAGACAGTATGTGTAAAACTTTTGCAAATCAAATGAAAAGTGAATTTGAAATGTCAATGCTTGGTGAAATGAATTTCTTCTTGGGTCTACAAATTACTCAGACAAAGAAAGGCATCTTTATCTGTCAGACCAAATATGCAAAAGAATTGTTGAGAAAATTCGGAATGGAAGATTCAAAGCCAATGAACACTCCTATGGAAACCAGATGTAAGTTGAGCAAAGATGATGACTCTCCTAAAATAAATCAGACCAAGTATAGATCAATGATTGGAGGACTATTGTATCTCACTCAGACTAGACCAGATATAATGCAAGCTGTTGGTCTTGTGGCAAGATTTCAAGCTAATCCTAGAGAATCTCATGTCATGGCAATCAAAAGAATTTTTAGGTACTTGAAAGGAACAGTTGAGTATGGTCTATGCTATCCTATAGATCAGGATTTCTCTCTTCATGCATACACAGATGCAGATTGGGTAGGAGATGTAGATGACCAGAAGAGTACAAGTGGAGGAGCATTCTTTATGGGAAAAAGGTTAGTTTCTTGGCTAAGCAAAAAACAAGAGGCAATATCTTTGTCTACAATTGAAGCTGAATACATTGCAGCAGCAAGTAGTTGCACTCAGATCTTATGGATGAAGTAGATGTTAAAAGACATTAAAGTAGAATATGAGGAGCCTATCACAATTTTCTGTGATAAATCAAGTGCAATAAATATTTCTAAGAATCTGGTGTTGCATTCTAAGACCAAGCACATATCTATCAAGTTTCACTTTCTGAGAGAGCAAGTGAACAAGGGTGAATTCAGATTGGAGTATGTACCCTCAATGGATCAGATTACAGATATCTTTACTAAACCTCTTCCCAAGGACTCTTTTGAGTATCTTTGGGAGAAGTTAGGGGTCATGGCCCCTCCAGTGATGAACTAGGATGCACTGATGTGCATCAGTCTGGTGGATATCACAGTCATATCTTGTGATCCAGATTGACGATGGGGAGCTGCTACTAAGGGGGAGCAGCTGGTATGATTATGATGTATTAGAATTGCAAGTATGAGCCCTTTGCCATTTATGTCAAAGGGGGAGAGAAGACATGTGAAAAACAAGTGCTTGATGATCAAAGGGGGAGCAGTAAAGGAAGAGAAGACATGTGAAGAGTTGTTGCTGATAGGGGGAGCTATGACAGAAAGAAGAAGATCGTCTTGATGTTTTTTCACATCATATGTTGCCATCAATGACAAAGGGGGATATTGTTGCAAGTATGAGGTTAATCAGTGTTGTCATTGATGTCAACATACTCATATTGCATTGACAAGAAGGAATGGATGAGTTGTGTGCTAAGGATATTGAGAAAATTAGTCTCAATCAGGAACAGTGAAGAACAATGATGAGAAGAAGGCAAAAGTACTCAATAGGTTGATGATCAAAGGATGCAAATTAAAGGGTTTGTAGATATGATTCATGAGATGATCCAATTAAGTTTTCAGAGGTTCGCATGAAGATTTCAAGAAGTTATGATTGATCAAGTAGAACCGGTTTTGGGAGATGCTCCAGAGTGACAGAGTGCTACAAAGAGGTCCGGTGAGATCCAGAAGTGCATTATCCTATCTTGCAGATTGGATGGAGTGTTTGGGATGTCCTTGTGATGTGGCATCTCAATTTGTTCATGATTTGGAGGTCCGGAAGCACATGTTTCAGTATGACAGTGGTCGTAGACTGTGTTCTTGCAGTTCTAGATGAGGAAGAGAAGAGATTTCAATGAGCAGAGGAAGTGCGGATGTTCCTGGTCATTTAGGCAAGCTTGTGAAGGTTCTTGGATTGTGTTGAGGTTGTGTTGTTGATCTGTATTGGTGGTAGAGCCCGGAATTGAAGATATTCTTCTGGATGAAGTTCTTGTTCAGACTAGCCGACTGGATGAGTTGTTCATCTTACAAATATTCTTGTGGTGGCCGATCGGTTGTGTTATTCATCTTGCGAATGTTCGTATGGTTGATTGCCGACTTAGATGATTGTTCCTAAGTTGATGTCTTGTATAAATAAAGGTTTGTGAATTCATTTCAAAGTGTGTTGAGCAACGGATGAGTGTGGAAGAACGAAAGGCAGAGCAGGTGTGTCTCGAGCTTAAATGGAACTGATCCAGACATAGTGAAGATGTCATTTTCCAGTTCAAGGTAGTGATACTTATAATCTTGTAGATAGTGTGTCTCTTGTAGGCAGTGTGCCTCTTTGTGAGCAGTGTGCTCGGGCAGTGAGCCCTGACTGGCATGTGCCATTTATTTTTCTTATTCTTCTAATAGAGAATAATCCTTGGGTTAATCACCCCGTAGTTTTTCCCTTAACCAGGTTTTCCATGTCAAAAATCTTGGTGTCAAATGTGTTGATGATTATCTGCTCCGATGTTTATGCTTTGTGCTTTCATGAATGATTAATTGATATGCTGTTAACTAACAAGAAGAATCAAGTGTTTGAAGTAGAAGCGAAGTTTTTATACAACTGATTCACCCCCCTCTCAGTTGTGTGCCCTAGATCTAACAATGTGTACTTTGTTTCATTCATTAATGACTACAATAGAGGGACATGGGTGTATTTCCTTAAAAGTGAATCTAAAGTCTTTGCAAGATTCAAAGAGTTCAAAGCTCTTGTAGAGAATTAAAAGGATATAAACATTAAGTGTTTGAGGACTGATGACAATGGTGGGTTTTGTTCAACAAATTTTGATAAGTTCTGTAAAGAACAAGGCATTGAAAGGCACAAGACAACTTTGTATACCCCTCAGAGGAATGGAGTTGTAGAGAGGATGAACAAAATGTTGATGGAGAGGGCTAGGAGTATGCTAAGTGGAGCTAGCCTTGAACAAAAGTTTTGGGTTGAAGCCGTTGCTACCACTTGTTACCTAGTTAACAAGCCTCCTACATTGGTGCTTGTTGATAAGATACCTATGTAGGTGTGGTCTATTAAAAAGCCTTCATTGAGACATATTAAAGTATTTGGTTGTGAGGCATATGTACATGTGCCAAAGGAGAAGAGGTCTAACTTGGAGAACAAGGTTGTGAAGTGTCTCTTCATCGCGTATGGCATCAGTGTGAAAGGGTACAAGCTTTATGATCCAGTGACCAAGAGAGTTTTGTATAGATGAAGTGTGATATTTAGAGATCTCAACCCTTCTTCTATTGACCTATAGCCAGAGAAAGAAGAGAAATAGGAAATGCTTCACCTTCCTTCCTGATGCAGGAACTTCCGAAGGTCATAACTTTTGACCCAGGGGTCCGTTTGAGCTGAAATTTGGTAGGCAGATGCGTCTTTAAGAGTTTAATAAAATTCCCATTGAAATGTTAAATTTGGTAGGTCATTGTTTTGACACTTTTTTGGAACCTTATCCAATCATCTAGGGCCTCAAAATGAGGTTTTAATGTTTTTTTCAAGATTTTCCAAGTTTTTTTCTAATTTATTTTTTAACTTTACTTGCAATTAGATTAGAAAGTTGACAATTAGTCGTCTTTTAGTAAGTTTCAAGTATTTGGAAACATTCATAGTCATACAGATAAGGATGTGAAGTTACCAAAAATGGCAATTTTAGAAAGTTGCTAAAATCTGCCAAAAATGGTAATTTTTGTTTTGTATAACTTGGTATGTTTTTTTAGTTGCAGTAGGATGGAATGGAATGAGAATGAAGTTGAAATAGCTCTAAGTTTTTTTTATATTGTTTTGCAATAATAATAATGCTGAATTTTATGTTGTGAAATTTGGTTACATCATCTGGTATCATAGCGAGAAGATGGCTGGGAGAGGAAGAGGAAGACCAGGTATTGTCTAGATGAAGAGGGATATGCAAAATCTACAAAGACAAGTACAAGAAATTATAGGTATGACGGCCAATAAAATATTGAGACCACGAAGAGATGATTCTGATGAAGAAACATGTCAAGAAGATGAAAGATCGACATGTAAGAGCTGAAGAAGAAGCACAATTAGAGCGTCTGACTTTTGAGGAAAGGATGCTCAGATCATTAGAGGGAAAAATGATGGGATTAAAATTGAAGTTTCTAAGTATGAAGGCAATCTCAAATTATAGGAGTTGATAGATTGGTTGAACGACATGGGGAAATTCTTTAAATGGAAGACTATGGCAGAAGAAAAGAAGGTGAAGTTTGCATGCACCTTGAGGTAAAGGGTCATGCAATGATCTAGTGGGATCATCTACAAAAGGAAAGAACTAGAAAGGAAGGATAAAATCAAGACTTGGAGCAAAATGGAGAAGAAGCTGAGAGAGAAACTTTTGCCTGTGGACTATGCACAAACTCTTTTTCGTAGATTTCAAAATTTAAAACGAAACTTATCTATTGTGCAAGACTATAGAAATGAATTTTACAAGTTGTCCATTCATGTGGGGTATCAAGAAACTAATGAATAGATGGCTGCAAGGTATGTAAATTGTCTAAAATCCTCTATTTAAGATGAATTGAGCATGCATAGGGTTAACAATATGGAAGACATATACCAATTAGCTTTAAAGGTAGAAGAAAAACAAAGTAGACAATATTTTCAAAGGAATAGAGGAGCAAGGAGAGGGACATCATCTCCCTTGCGAGGTGGTTTGAATTATAATCAGGGAGAATCATCCCAAGGAATAGAGAAACCAAAAGATATCCTACAAGATCCTCAAAGTCAACAAAGAGGAAGAGGATTCCAGAGGGGCAGAGGTTATGGTGGTGGTAGAGGATGGGAAGGCCCACAAAAACCTTTCATTTGTTATAGGTGTGGTGAACAGGGTCATATGGCATTTGATTGTCCAAACTATCACTTGCAAGAAAGGAAACAAGGAGAACAACTCAGGTCGAACTTGTTTCAAGCTGAGGATGAAGGATAAGGGATAGAACTAGAGGTTGCACCAAATTTGGGTGAAAATCTCATGATGAGAAGAGCCATGGTGATTCCAAAAAAGGAGCAAATATAGATTAAAGGTTGCAATGATTCCTAGCTTCAAACCAATATTTTTTGAACTAGATGCACCTCAGGAGGAAAGGTATGCCAAGTTATTATTGATAGTGGTAGTTGTGAAAATATGGTTTCTAGAGAAATGGTAGATAAATTGAATCTACATTGTGAAAAACATCCCCATCCTTATCGTATTGCATGGTTCAATAAGGGAAATGAAGTCATTGTTTATAATAGGTGTTTAATTAAGTTTTCCATAGGAAAGACTTACAAGGATGAAATTATGGTGTGATGTCATTCCAATGGATGCATGCCATGTGTTGTTGAGAAGGCCATGTCAATACGACAAGAAGGTAATGCATGATGGAGAAAATAATACATACACTTTTTGGAAAGAAGGTTCCAAAGTGATTTTATTGCCTTTTAAGGATCAAAGGAAGGTTGAGAGTATGTTGTCCAAAAGAGAACTTATGAAGTAAATGAAGGTGATAGGGTTCTGTTATGCACTAGTGGTGTAAAAAGAAGATGGTGAGGAAATACCAGTACCAGCAAAAGCAACAAAGATACTAGAAGAATATGTTGATGTTGTGCCGGAGAGTTATCGATGGTCTACCACCAAAAGGAGGTATTCAACACCACATTGATTTGATCCCAGGGGCATCTCTACCTAATAGGTAGCTTATAGAATGAGGCCTACCCACCATGCATAACTCAATAGACAAGTGGCAGACCTCATAAAGAAAGGTGCGGTGAGGGAGATTATGAGCCCATGTATTGTACCCATGTGTTGATGATTGTTTTGATGCAATCATAACAATAAGTTTAAATTCACATATAATGAACTGAAACTATACTTGAAAGATAAGAAGGAATCATTTGAGATTCAACTAATCCCAAGTCTACAATGGTTCGGTTGGTCAAGTTCAGTTGGTCAATGTGAAGCTGTAATGTTCAAGGGGCCTTACGTAGTTTAGGTTTGTTTGGTGGTTTACTGGACTAAGAATATGTAAAAAGGTCATGAGATATGTCAATACTTTTCATTCCTTTGCATAAAAGTGATACTGTGCTGCAAGTTTTAGATGGTTTTCTTGAATTTTTTGCAGCTTTCTTCTTTATCTATTTATGAAAACTGTCTACTTATAGCTCTGTTATGCATGCTTCTTCAAATTTGAGACAATTTCCTTTAGATTTCTACGTTTTCAGCTAAATATTTCAGATGGGTTGGGAAAAGTTAGAAAGATCTAATCTATACCTCATTTAATCTACCGAAGGATCTAATTGTTTCTGTTATGCACTATGTAAATACCACAGTAATTTGATCAAATCCACAGTAAAAACCTTAAATGCAAGTTCTGAGCATTTTCACAAACATACATCTAAAATTGCAAGCTCTCAAAGAAGATATTTCAAAACACAAAGAAGAGCAGGAGAACACTCAGAAGATAGATGCAGAACTCCAGATTCTATTGTATCAGAAATGAATAGTCATACATGATTTACAATGTAGGAATGACTCTTAGTTTCATTGATCATACTACAGAGAACTTACAAGCTTTACAGATACAGTAAGGCAGCCAGACATTCCACGCGCACCTTACTGCAGACAAACAGGCGACCTCCTTCTTCTACTTCTAAACTATGCTAACTTGCTGCATGTTCCTAAAAGAAAATCCTGTTGTAGCCACTGTTGTTTTCCTAAAATCCCTGTTGTAAAGTATTACAGTGTAGAGAGGCACAATATAAAGACATTCTGATTGTCCTCACTATAGCAGAAACCTAACTGAACCCCTGGTTCAAACCCCTGGTTACAGCAATAAATACAGGTGAACCAGCTCTTCAAAAATATCTCTGAGCAGTGTCAAATCTGGGCGAAATATTGCCCCTTCTAAGAAGTTCCGGTAGCTGGGTAATAACTTCTGTTTGTCTGTTGCAGTAATACCTTCAGCTACAACCTTGTTCTTCACTTGAATGGCCTTGACTTTTTCACACTTTGTCTTTATCTTCCTGCTCCTGAGATCAGATTTCCTTCCTCCATGAGGTCACTGTGTTGACTTTCCAGCTGCTTCCTCAACTGCAAGCCTGCAAGACAAGACAAGCAATAAGTATTTCATTTATCACATAAATAGCAGGAAACTAAAATAATCGTTTAAATCTAGGTGACTGCGCAAAATTGTGGAAATCAGATCCAGAATACTCTCAAAACGCGTCCAAAACGCATTCAGACCGCTCAAAACCCATTAGGTCAACCATCGCTGACCGAAAAAAATGCCACGGGCGCCAAAAAATGGTTTAAAACTCCACCGCTTCATTTCCCGCCCATCGGCATGACTATCGCTATCGGCGTGTCAAAAAACATGCAGCCGACATTCTCTTCATCTGCATGATATTCTGGAAATATGATGCACTCCCTTCCGAAGGTCCAGATGACGTCATCAGGATGTTTCGCTCTTGTATATCGGGGAAAAGAATAACATCATCATCATCTTCATGTTGAAGGAAAATAGGAGGATGTGAAATATGATCCTGCTGCTGAGGAAAGGAATATGATGGTGACGTCATCATCATATTCGGGCTTCGTTAAAATGCAAATGATGGCGTCATCGTCATATTCGTTAAGATCATGGGATAAATGCAATATCGGGTCACCTAAGGAGCATGATCAAGATGATGATTGTAATATGACCCCTTTGCGGCCAAGGTAACCCTCCCGAAAGATCAGGATGATGATGATCATTAGGATATTTACTTCTTCGTTTATTAGATCAGGATGACGTCATCATGATATCCGGGGCCTTTGTTAAACTTAGAACATGACGTCATCATGATATTTCGCTAACCGGATCATGTTTTGGAAAATATCCTGCCGAAGGGAAATGTGATGATGATGATCATCAGGATATTTACTTCTTCGTTTATTAGATCAGGATGACGTCATCATGATATCCGGGGCCTTTGTTAAACTTAAAACATGACATCATCATGATATTTCGCCAACCGGATCATGTTTTGGAAAATATCCTGCCGAAGGGAAATGTGATGATGATGATCATCAGGATATTGCAAAAGGTCGTTCTTTCTCGGCAGGAGGACTTTACGAAATATCGGGTAGACAAACAAGATCATGATGATCTTGACAATATGACAGGATAAAAAAATATGATGATCCTCCTCATCGAATTATCATGATGACGTAATCATCATATTTCGTTTTCGGAGCATGAAGATGAGTTGAGGTCATCATCAGGTTTGCGCTAGGGTGATATTTAAAAATATGATCATGCTGTTGAGGAATGGAATATCACCTTCCCTTAAAAGATAGGATGATCATATTGATCATGCAAAAGGAGATCAGGAGGATATGAAAAAGTCATCATCATCTTAGCGAACTTCAGCAAATATCAGGATGATGACCCTCCGATAGGATTTTAACATGCACATGCAAATATGCCGATGGTGGATTTTCTAAGTCAGGATGATCTTATAATATCAGCATGATCTTATAATATCAGGTAATGTTAAAATATCATGATGCTCGCGATACAAAAGACCGCTCGACGGGGAAAACTTACTATGACTTAAAGTTGACATCCGGATATTTGAACCTCAGGATATTATCGGGGGGGGCGTTTTAAATATGATGATGATGTTCTTCACACAGCAAAACCGAGTTTATAAAATATGACCCTCCTAAAATCATGATGCTCATGATGCGCATAAGGCCATTTGACGGGTAAAGGGCACTACCACCTAAGATTGACGTCCGGATATTTCGACTGCATGATTTTATCAGGTGATAGATCAAGATCATGATGACCTTGATAACATGAAAAAATATGATGATTACTTGCGATTATCAGGTTTGACCAAAACTTTGACTGTGTATAACTTCCACATATGGACGAATTTTCAAGTGAAGTAAAAGGCAAACCTGCATGGAATTTCAAGCTCTTTCTAAATATGAGGTCATAGAAACAAAATAATGAATTTTGACAAATGGACCTCATGATGATGACCAACCTCATCGAATATCATGATGATGATGCACCTGACCTTCATTTTTACCAAACCGCCAGAAAGCAGAAAAAACACAAGCAGAAGCAAAAAGCAAAACAACAGTAGGGGTCCTCGTTTTGCTAAGGAGCAAAATGGGGCGTGTTGTGAACATCACAACAACTAGCAACCAAAACAAAACAATTAAATTCAGAGTGTTCAAGGAAACTAGATGAAATGAACTCATAACTTCTGACTATCCCTCCTGCAAATTACTATTCAGCTTGAGACTCAAAGTATTCAATAAAGATGCATGAATTTCTATTTTCAGTTTAGTTGTGTGCACGTGATTAATTATCCTCATCTTGAAGATCAGTTGAACAAACCAGTGACTGACATTAGCCTACGTAGGTGAGGATATTCCCTCATAGCCGACCAGATAGAGCCTTGCTGCCAGCGAGCGTCCATAGCCCCGGTAAGGTTATCGTTACAATTCTCCTAAGTAGAGCCCCAC
Source organism: Cunninghamia lanceolata (assembly GCA_027924645.1). Lineage (NCBI taxonomy): Eukaryota > Viridiplantae > Streptophyta > Pinopsida > Cupressales > Cupressaceae > Cunninghamia > Cunninghamia lanceolata. The sequence goes on from BSBN01000892.1 coordinate 6,129,810, forward strand.
TGCCAGCGAGTGTCCTTAGCCCCGGTAGAGTTACTTAGATGGCTTAATCTGGATTTTCAGTATAATCCACTTTATTCATTTATTTATTTATTTATTGTTTTCTAATTTTGAAAGATTTCATAAGGTATAGCAATTTGTAACTTCATGATGCAAGGATTGGACACTTGCTGAAATTACGCTGAGAATTGTAATGGTAGCAAGGGTGACCTCTGATTTTTCACCTAATATCTACACTGGTAAGTTCAACAAACCCAAGGATTTTAGGTGTGTCATCGTGAGAAACCTGCTTCGAATTCTCAATCACATTTATTGAATACAAAACTTCAGAAGATGAACAACTCTCTACATTCATGACAGTGACAGGTTATGTGTAAATTGCAAATGGTTAACCTGAATATCCTAAATTATATACTGTTTTGAATGGTTGCTAGTTTTGCTCCTTAATACTCTAAAGTAAAATAAAGATCCCTGCTGAGGAGACAACAAACAAACCAAACAAACAGGCTATACAAACAACACAACAAAAGAAAAAACTGTACAAACAGAAAGAAACAAAAAGCAAAAACAAACAGAAGACAAGCTATACAAACAGCCAACCCAAAAGAAAACAGCAAAAGCAGAACTGTACATTACCTACAGCATTTTACATTAAGAAAGAAAGGACTGCCTCATCCTGACCTTCAAGCCTGGAAGTAGTGTTTCAGATGCTGGCCATTAACTGGTAATGGCATATCTTCTCCAGTCAAGGTCTTAAGTCTAAAGGTGTTATCTCCTATTATTTCTGAGACTTGTAATGGACCCAGCCATAATTTATCGAATTTTCCATGGCTTCCTTTCTTTTCATGTGCTTTGTCCCAGCACAACACTAAGTCTGATATCCTAAATGTTTTGACTCTTGCCCTTTTGTCAAACCACCTCTTAACAACCGCTTGGTGTTTGGCGAACTTTTCGAGGGCTTGACCTCTTTTCTCCTCTAGTTGTAACATTTGCACTATTCTGGCTTCCCTATGGTTATCAAAGCCTAGATATTCATTGGCAAACTTCCAGGTTGGTATTCTCAGATTAATCAGAAGTATGGGATCAGTCCCATAAACTAAGTGATAAGGTGTGCTACTTAAAGCTGTCTTGAACTTGGTCCTGTCTACCCATAATGCATATCTTAATAGAGCATTCCACTCTCTAGGATTTTTGGCAATTAACCTCTTGATTATGTCTAATAAAATTTTATTTGTTGATTCAGCCAGTCCATTACCTTGAGGGTAATAATTCAAAGAAAACCTTAGAATAATCCCATATTCAAATGCCCATTTAGAAAATTTTAAAGAAGAGAAAGCAGGGCCGTTATCACATACCAATGAATAGGGCGTTCCAAACCTAGTGATAATGTTTTCTTGAAGGAACTTGATAACTACCTCAGTTGTGGAAAATTTGCAGTAGGTGGCCTCAGTCCACCTTGTACAATAGTCTGTTACCGTCAATATAAATTTGTGTCCTGCAGAAGATGGGGGATTGATGACTCCGATAAAATCCAAGCCCCATTGTGCAAACGGTCTGGATTCGATCACAGGTTGCAGTGGATTGGCCAGATTTCTCCCTTTGTCTGCTGCAGTCTGACAGGTGTGGCAATTTTTGATGTGACTCTTAGTATCTTTGAACATAGTGGGCCAGTAATAGCCCGCCCTCAGTATTTTGTGTGTTGTAGCTAAATGGGAACCATGGCCGGTTCCGTACTTGTCATGTAGTTCTGTCAACACTCTGTCAGCTTCAGTTCTGTTTATGCACCTCAGATAAATTCCATCATGGTTCTTCCTGAATAGAAGACCTCCCTGCACCATATAATGCTGTGCCTTAATCTTCAAAGCTCTCCTCTGAGAAGCCTTCATCTTGCTTGGGTACTTTCCAGCTATCAGGAAGGTGCTTAAATCATCGTACCAGCCTGATGCGTCTTGGGAATTCAATACATATTGTTGTTTTATCAGATTTGGATCCATGTTTGCTATTGTCTGCACCAACGCCTGCCCTCTAACCAGCTTTGCGGGAATGATCTCCATGTCGAATTCTTGGAGTGTGGTGATCCATTTGGCTCTTTTTTCTCTAGGCTCGTTTTGCATCAGCAACATTTTTACTGCTGCGTCTGGTACTATGGCCTTGATCTGGCTACGCAGAATGTAGTGTCTAAATTTTTTCATAGCCTTCACTAATGCGAATGCCTGTCTTTCGATATCTAGATATCTCAGCTGTGTATCCTTCAGAGGCGCACTCATAAATGCTATAGGCCTCTCTTCATTATTTTCACCTTTCTGTGTTAAGGCAGCCACGACAGAATGAGAAGATGCAAAGGAGTAGATGTAAAACGGGCTTGTGTAGTCTGGACTTGCCAATACAGGGGCATTAGAAATTGCCTCCTTGATATCTTCAAATGCGGCTTTGGCCACTGGCGTCCATTCCATCTGTGCATCCTTCTTCAACATGGCATTCAACGGCTGCATGATCTCTGCAAAACCTGTTATAAACTTCCGAACAAAGTTAATTTTACCAAAAAATGATTTCAATTCTTTCCTACTGTTTGGTATTTGCAAATTTTTTATGGATTCTATTCTATCCGGATCAATTGAAATTCCATTTTCAGAAATGACATGGCCTAATAATTTACCTTCAGTTACGCCAAATATACATTTCTTAGGATTAAGGGAAATCCCATACCTTTCACATCGCTGGAGTACTTTCCTGAGGTCTTCAGCGTGGGTGGATGCATCCTGGGAATACACAGTTAAATCATCCATATACACAACAATGCATTTACCTGATAATCCACGGAATGCAACGTCCATGGCCCTCTGAAAAGTGGCACCTGCATTAATCAGACCAAAAGGCATTCTTCTATACACATAATTTCCCCATTTACAAGTGAAGGTGGTTTTTAGTCTATCTTCTCTATCAATTAAGACCTGGTTATAACCTGAAAAACCATCTAAAAAAGACATCATCTTTGCGCCATTTACTGCTTGCAATACTTCGTCTATTGGGGGCAAAGGATAATTATCCTTTTCAGAAGCCTTGTTTAAATTTCTAAAGTCTACACACAACCTGATGTCTCCGTTTTTCTTCCTCACTGGTACTAAGTTAGCTACCCAGACAGAATGTCTGACTGGGAAAATTATTCCAGCGGACAGTAATTTTTTAACTTCCTCAAAGATTAAAGGCTCTAGAATGACATTTACAGGCCTCTGTTTCTGCCTAAATGGTTTGACTTCTTTTCTTAAAGGTATTACGTGAGTTATGATGGACTCATCAAATGTTTTCAAGTCTTCATAAGTCCATGCTATGACATGTTTATATTCTTTCAGAACGTTCAGAACCTCTTTTCTGATTTTCTTAGAGCAAGCTTTCCCAATTAGTACATTTTGTGGATTTAGCTCAGTCCCTAAGTTATGTAAATCACACCTACCCCCTTCTGTTTTGGGTAAGTCTTTCTATCTTATTACCCCGTCGAAGTCAAAGATGTGTTCTAATTCAATTACTCCTTTTGGCAAGAAGTTACTCTTTAAGTTGATCATATCTTCTTCGTCCCATGTTACTTCAGGCCTTTCTTGTTCATCAATGATTTTGGCCTCAAATGCCTCATTACAAGTCAGAAAATTAATAATTTGCTGATCCTCTCCAAATACCTGAAAGTGTGTAACGTTGTCTGGTATACTGGGCACGTTAACTAGCTCAACAGCAAATCGTCTTAATCCTGACAGTGTCAATGGTTCTAATGTACTAGCAGCAACTGCTAACGCATCTGGCCTGTGGTTCAGCTCTCTAGCAATGTGCTCTATGTTAAAGGCATCAAACGAATCCATTAAACTCCATACTCTATGTCTGTAACTAATCATCTTCTTATAATTGCAGGCATATAGTTTCCTCACTTGTCTGACTACTAATTAAGAGTCTGAAAATACTCTGATGGCTTTTACCCCTTTCCTGATGGCCATGACAAGTCCTAAAATTAGGGCCTCATATTCAGCAATATTGTTAGTGCAGGAAAATTGTAATCTATATGCTGCCAAATGTGATTTACCTTGAGGATTTATGAGTTCAATACCCACACCTGCGCCCTGTTTTGATTTGGACCCATCACATTTTAACATCCACATGCCATCTTTACTTTTCTGATCTTTTACCTTGGCATACTTTGTCCCTTTTATTGCCTGTGGGCTGTTATCTTGTTTATTCATGGGTTTTTCCGTTTGGTTATCTTTCATATGTGTGTTTTTAGTTTGCATCTCAGAAAGATAACTACCCTTGTCCTCTATTTCTTTTCCTAAATCTGGAATCAAGGCATCTATATTATCCTGAACATATCTCTGTGTTGGATCAGGATTCTCATTTTCTTCTTGTGACTCTACCCTCCCTATGCACTTTTTGTATTCATATTCAATGATGTCTTTGCATATTTCACAATTCTCCTCAGAATGTTGCCTATCATGGACTCTACACCTATTTTTATATAACTTACATTTGACTAGGAGATTGTGTGTAATGCACTCTTCCACCTCTCGTCTAATGGCACAACCAAATTTGTCTATTGCATTGTTTTCTTCATCTGAAGAATTTCTGTCAGACTCAATGAATAGTGCCGTTCTATTGCTGACACACTTCTTTCTAATGTTTAACATCATAATTTCTTCAATCTGCACCCCATTGTTGGTAACTCTATAGACACCTGGTTCAACAACAGCATATAATATTTCATTAGTTTGATTATACTCTGTTATCATATGTTTCATTCTGGGCTCTGCCTCTATTCTGATCTGGTTTGGGATGCCTCTCCACGGTAACCACATGTGTGAAAAGTCAGTAGCCATATATCCGTTTAATGTCTTGGACCAATCCCTACTTAGCAACATTCCATAATTTACGGGTATATCCACTACTTGAATGTCAATGATTTGGCTTACCCTAGGGTCTGAAGCTAATTGCACTTGAATGTTCATGAGTTCTCCTATCACGCTAACCTCGGTTTTATCTAACTGCGTGACAACCTTGGCAGATTTGGTGGGATTCAGCCCGAGAGTTTTACATATTCCTAAGGGCATTACGTTGGCTGAAGCACCAGAATCTACCATGCAATTTTGTATATTCTTCCCACACAACCTAACAGTTAACAAGAAAGGTTGAGTATCCCTCTTATCCGCATGTATTACTACATTTGTATTGGAAGGCTGCTCAACTTTCTTACCCTTTTCCTTAGGTGGTGAATCACTATTAGGAACAGTTATATTAGCAGACACCTTGTTTGTTATGGATGTATCCAGGGATTTTAAAAAAGCATTTCTGATCCCTGGGGTCTTCAATAATTCATTTAGAGGTATACTAACCTTAATTTTCTTTATTTCCTCGGATAAGTAATTTACTAATCTTGTTGTCTCTATTGCTTCTGTCTTGCTTGTTTGATCCTTTTGCACTGTTGTTCCATTATTTGTGTGCTGACTAGCTTTAAGTATGGCAGGATTGTTGCTAGCATTCTGATTTGGGGGTGTATTGATGTTATTCAGAGGAGTGGAGGTGGTGAAAGGTCCTCCCGGCCTAGGGTTGTTCCTCAAATTGTAGGTGTGGCTTTTGTTTGTTTGTTGAAAGGCATGCACCTCCTCTGTTTCATTTAATATCTCATTTTCAGATTCAAAAGGAAACTGAAAAGCATTTAACACAAAGGCTGATTCAGGATAAAGACTTTCACAACAGTATGGTTCATCCTCTAGCAATTCATCCTCTTTCCCTTCTGTAGTTGCAAAGGTAAACGTTTCTAAGACTAATGCTGTGTCATATTCTGAGGGTACTACCTCATTACCCTTAGGAATGAGAAATTCAGAGGTAGGAGGCTGTACATCTACGTTGAAAATACTAGCTGCCAAGTGGAACTGTGGACAGTCGTGCTCAGCATGGGCATTGGTATTGTGAAATCTGCACCAATTTTTGGGTGCTGTACTGGCCATTTGTATGCTAGTCATTGGTTTTGCACCATGATTATCTGTATTCTCAAAAGGAGAAGCTAGAGTACCGTTGTTGGGCCCAGTGTTCCATGTCTTGGGTGGCCTAGGTTGATTCTAATTTTTGTTATTATTGCCCCAGGTCCTGTTATCTATCACTGGCCCCCTATCTTGCATTGGTTGCCCCTGACTGGGGCCTTGATGCTGATTGTAGTTTTGGTTCTGATTGTACTGCTGATTTTGATTGAGACTATAATTCTAATTTTGGCCTTGGTTGTGATTTTGATGTGGATTGTAGTTTTGGTTGCTTCTTCCATAGAGGTTCTCATTTCTTAGTTGCGTCACCTCGGTTGTTAATCTTTTCAAATGTGCAGTAATTTCTTTGATTTCTTCCCTATCCTCTTGTGCTTTTGCCACAGTTACATCCCTAAGAAGTTGGAAGAAAGGCTGACCATTATTTTGACTGTTATTGGAAGTACTAGCCGTGTAAGGAGTTATAGCTTGGATTGGAGTAGGATTATACACAGGTGTGTAAGGAGGAACCGGATTTACTAGTGGAGCATGCTGCACAGGGACTCCATTCCATGGGTGTGCCTGATTCTGCACCCCAAAATTTCCTCCAAATGGACTGTAAGTTGTATGTCTCATTTCTTGGTTCACTGAGGCTGCCTCTTTATAGGCTTTGGATATTGAATCAATGTCAGGTTTTCTTTTGACAAACATGGTAGTTAAAGGATCCAAGGCAGCATAGTACATAGCCAACAAGGGAGCATCATCTATGGTATAAGGGGCTACCAGCCTAGAATAGGCCTTTTGAAATCTGTCATTGAAATTATCAATTATCTCTCCCTCACCTCGTTTTATAGCAGCCAATTTATGATACAAAGCGCAAGGGTCAATGGGTCCTCTAAATCTTGACAGAAATGCTTCTTCCATAAGTGCCCAGGAAGAAATGTAACCATTGGGTAAGTTTACGTACCAGCTAGAGGCCTGTTCATTGAAGGTGTAAGGAAACAATCTACACACAACATCCTCGTGCTCTAACATAGCCCTAAAACATGCCTCCTTAAATATTCTAATATGATCTTCTGGGTCCTGATGCAACTGGTATTTGGGACATATCTTTTCCTGATTTTTTGGCATCTCATGATAATCATTGAAGAATATGGGAGAATTGACATCGAAATAAGCCATTGCAGGTGTTTGAGCTTGACTTGAACCTGCAGGAATACCTGGATTGATTGGTGGATTAGGATTTAGAGGAGGATTGAGACCTCCAGGAGTGCCTGAACCAAGATTTAAAGATCTGAACAGTGATCTATCAGGACTTACAATACTACAGATGTTAAAAGGTGACCCAGGAGGTGTTCTAGATGAACTTCCTGCTTGCGATATTTTTGGATTCCAAATTAGAGGGTTTTTACTTCGCCTTGTATCAGGTAGTTGCACAAATATATCTCCTGAACTGGATCTAGACCTAGTCACTCTATTGCTGTCGTTAGCCAGTTTGAAATGAAACCTAACTCAAGAAGGCCCTCCTTCTAGCACCAGAAAACTGTTGATGATTGTTTTGATGCAATCATAACAATAAGTTTAAATTCACATATAATGAACTGAAACTATACTTGAAAGATAAGAAGGAATCATTTGAGATTCAACTAATCCCAAGTCTACAATGGTTTGGTTGGTCAAGTTCAGTTGGTCAATGTGAAGCTGTAATGTTCAAGGGGCCTTACGTAGTTTAGGTTTGTTTGGTGGTTTACTGGACTAAGAATATGTAAAAAGGTCATGAGATATGTCAATACTTTTCATTCCTTTGCATAAAAGTGATACTGTGCTGCAAGTTTTAGATGGTTTTCTTGAATTTTTTGCAGCTTTCTTCTTTATCTATTTATGAAAACTGTCTACTTATAGCTCTGTTATGCATGCTTCTTCAAATTTGAGACAATTTCCTTTAGATTTCTACGTTTTCAGCTAAATATTTTAGATGGGTTGGGAAAAGTTAGAAAGATCTAATCTATACCTCATTTAATCTACCGAAGGATCTAATTGTTTCTGTTATGCACTATGTAAATACCATAGTAATTTGATCAAATCCACAGTAAAAACCTTAAATGCAAGTTCTGAGCATTTTCACAAACATACATTTAAAATTGCAAGCTCTCAAAGAAGATATTTCAAAACACAAAGAAGAGTAGGAGAACACTCAGAAGATAGATGCAGAACTCCAGATTCTATTGTATCAAAAACGAATAGTCATACATGATTTACAATGTAGGAATGACTCTTAGTTTCATTGATCATACTACAGAGAACTTACAAGCTTTACAGATACAGTAAGGCAGCCAGACATTCCACGCGCACCTTACTGCAGACAAACAGGCGACCTCCTTCTACTTCTAAACTATGCTAACTTGCTGCATGTTCCTAAAAGAAAATCATGTTGTAGCCACTGTTGTTTTCCTAAAATCCCTGTTGTAAAGTATTACAGTGTAGAGAGGCACAATATAAAGACATTCTGATTGTCCTCACTACAGCAGAAACCTAACTGAACCCCTGGTTCAAACCCCTGGTTACAGCAATAAATACAGGTGAACCAGCTCTTCAAAAATATCTTTGAGCAGTGTCAAATCTGGGTGAAATATTGCCCCTTCTAAGAAGTTCTGGCAGCTGGGTAATAACTTCTGTTTGTCTGTTGCAGTAATACCTTCAGCTGCAACCTTGTTCTTCACTTGAATGGCCTTGACTTTTTCGCACTTTGTCTTTATCTTCCTGCTCCTGAGATCGGATTTCCTTCCTCCATGAGGTCACTGTGTTGACTTTCCAGCTGCTTCCTCAACTGCAAGCCTGCAAGACAAGACAAGCAATAAGTATTTCATTTATCACATAAACAGCAGGAAACTAAAATAATCATTTAAATCCAGGTGACTGCGCAAAATTGTGGAAATCGGATCCAGAATACTCTCAAAACGCGTCCAAAACGCATTTAGACCGCTCAAAACCCATCAGGTCAACCATCGCTGACCGAAAAAAATGCCACGGGTGCCAAAAAATGGTTTAAAACTCCACCGCTTCATTTCCCGCCCATCGGCATGACTATCGCTATCGGCGTGTCAAAAAACATGCAGCCGACATTCTCTTCATCTGCATGATATTCTGGAAATATGATGCACTCCCTTCCGAAGGTCCAGATGACGTCATCAGGATGTTTCGCTCTTGTATATCGGGGAAAAGAGTAACATCATCATCATCTTCATGTTGAAGGAAAATAGGAGGATGTGAAATATGATCCTGCTGCTGAGGAAAGGAATATGATGGTGACGTCATCGTCATATTCGGGCTTCGTTAAAATGCAAATGATGGCGTCATCGTCATATTCGTTAAGATCAGGGGATAAATGCAATATCGGGTCACCTAAGGAGCATGATCAGGATGATGATTGTAATATGACCCCTTTGTGGCCAAGGTAACCCTCTCGAAAGATCAGGATGATGATGATCATCAGGATATTTACTTCTTCGTTTATTAGATCGGGATGACATCATCATGATATCCGGGACCTTTGTTAAACTTAAAACATGACGTCATCATGATATTTCGCCAACCGGATCATGTTTTGGAAAATATCCTGCCAAAGGGAAATGTGATGATGATGATCATCAGGATATTGCAAAAGGTCATTCTTTCTCGGCAGGAGGACTTTACGAAATATCGGGTAGACAAACAAGATCATGATGATCTTGACAATATGACAGGATAAAAAAATATGATGATCCTCCTCATCAAATTATCATGATGACGTAATCATCATATTTCATTTTCGGAGCATGAAGATGAGTTGAGGTCATCATCAGGTTTGCGCTAGGGTGATATTTAAAAATATGATCATGCTGTTGAGGAATGGAATATCACCTTCCCTTAAAAGATAGGATGATCATATTGATCATGCAAAAGGAGATCAGGAGGATATGAAAACGTCATCATCATCTTAGCGAACTTCAGCAAATATCAGGATGATGACCCTCCGATAGGATTTTAACATGCGCATGCAAATATGCCGATGGTGGATTTTCTAAGTCAGGATGATCTTATAATATCAGCATGATCTTATAATATCAGGTAATGTTAAAATATCATGATGCTCGCGATACAAAAGACCGCTCGACGGGGAAAACTTACTATGACTTAAAGTTGACGTCCGGATATTTGAACCTCAGGATATTATCGGGGGGGGCATTTCAAATATGATGATGATGTTCTTCACACAGCAAAACCGAGTTTATAAAATATGACCCTCCTAAAATCATGATGCTCATGATGCGCATAAGGCCATTTGACGGGTAAAGGGCACTACCACCTAAGATTGACGTCCGGATATTTCGATTGCATGATTTTATCAGGTGATAGATCAAGATCATGATGACCTTGATAACATGAAAAAATATGATGATTACTTGCGATTATCAGGTTTGACCAAAACTTTGACTGTGTATAACTTCCACATATGGATGAATTTTCAAGTGAAGTAAAAGGCAAACCTGCATGGAATTTCAAGCTCTTTCTAAATATGAGGTCATAGAAACAAAATAATGAACTTTGACAAACGGACCTCATGATGATGACCAACCTCATCGAATATCATGATGATGATGCACCTGACCTTCATTTTTACCAAACCACCAGAAAGCAGAAAAAACACAAGCAGAAGCAAAAAGCAAAACAACAGCAGGGGTCCTCATTTTGCTAAGGAGCAAAATGGGGCGTGTTGTGAACATCACAACACCATGCTATTCACTCCAAAGGATGGCACATTGACGATATGCATAGATAGTAGGGAAATAAATAAAATCACCATCAAGTATCACTTCCCCATCCCTCATTTGGATGACATGATGGATGTACTTGTAGGGGCTAAATACTTCAGCAAAATTGATCTACGTAGTGGTTATCACCAGATCTGGATTCGAGAGGGGGGTGAATGGAAAACAACCTTCAAGAATAGGGATAGATTATATGAGTGGATGGCTATGCCATTTGGGTTATCTAATGCACCCAGCACCTTCATGAGGCTAAGGAATATTGTACTACGTCCTTATATTGGTAAGTTTGTGGTGGTTTATTTTGATGATATTTTAGTTTTTAGCAAGAGAAAAGAGGAGCACCTGTAGCACTTGAGGATCGTATTAGATGTGTTGAGAAATGAGAAACTCTATGCAAACTTAAAGAAGTACAGATTTAGGCAAGAAAGTCTAGTCTTCCTGGGCTTTGTCATCTCCGCAGATGCTATCAAAATGGATACAAAAAGGTTAGGGCAATTTTAGAGTGGCCTAGTCCAAGGAGCATAACAAAGGTAAGAAGTTTTCATGGGTTAGCCACATTCTACCAAAAATTCATTTGAAATTTTAGTAGTATTGTAGCACCCATAACAGATTGCACCAAAGGAAGAGAATTTGTGTGGACCAAGGAAGCTGAGGATTCTTTGAAGTTTCTAAAGAAGAAGGTGACATAAGCTCCTATTTTAGCATTACCAAATTTTGATAAGGTATTTGAAGTGGATTGTGATGCCTTGCATGTGGGAATTGGAGCTATACTTAGTCAAGAATGTAAACCCATAGCCTTTTTTAGTGAAAAGTTCAATGAGGTAAGGAAGAACTATTCAACTTATGATGTAGAATTTTATTCAATTGTACAAGTATTGAGACATTGGAGGCACTACCTAGTGCCAAAGGAGTTTGTGTTGTTTACAGACCATATTGCCTTGAAATACTTGAACACACAAAAAAAATGAATAGTAGGCATGCAAAATGGGTCTCTTTCTTACAAGGCTACAACTTTGTTCTCAAGCAGAAGTCAGGAAAATAGAACTAGGTTGCAAATGCTTTAAGTAGGCATGTTACGCTATTGACAACAATGGAAAATGAGGTGATTCGTTTTGATGCCATCAAATATCTATATGAATCTGACAATGATTTTTGGGAGATTGCGGAATAGTTGAAAACCCCGGTAGTGGGTAGCATGGGCCACATTCAAGGTGAATCTCTTATGCAAGATGGTTATCTCTATAAAGGAAAGAAATTATGTATTCTAGTTGGGTCCATGATAGAAAATATTATAACAAAGCTTCATAGCAGTGGGTTGGCTGGACATTTTGGCAAGGATAAGACCATAGCTCTAGTAGAAGATAAGTACTATTGGCCAAAGATGAAAAGAGACATAACAAGATATGTGACAAGGTGTAGAATTTGTTAGATGGTTAAAGGATATTGACAAAATACAGGGTTGTATATGCCTTTACCAGTACCTGCTGAACCATGGACCGATTTAAGCATGGAATTTGTGTTAGGGCTGCCAAAAACACAACATGGTAATTATTCCATTTTTGTTGTTGTTGATAGGTTCTCTAAGATGGCTCATTTTATTTCTTGCAAGAAGACTAGTGATGCAACTAGGATGGCAGAATTGTTTTTTTAAAGAAATTCTTAGATTGCATGGTGTTCCACAAACTATCACATCTGATAGGGATACCAAGTTTCTTAGTCATTTTTGGGGGACCCTATGGAAGAAGATAAGAACCAAGATCCAGTTCAGTAGCGCTTATCACCCCCAAATAGATGGGCAGACAGAGGTTGTAAATGAAAGTTTGGGAAACATACTAAGATGCATCAGTGGAGAGAAACCAAGATAGTGGGACTTGGCCTTACACAAGCTGAATTTGCCTATAACAGTTCAGTTAATTGATCAATAGGTAAATCACTATTTCACATTGTTTATGGTAAGAATCCTAAGGGTGTTTTAGATTTAGTGTAGCTACCAATTGGAGACAAGATTAGTGATGATGGAGAAGCATATGCAGAACATATTCAACAATTACAGAAAGAGGTGAGGCAGAAGCTCCAAGAAAGTAATGAAAAGTATAATACTACAGTAGATGCTAGTAGAAGACATCTAGTATTCACTGTAGGTGACTTAGTGATAATTTATCAAAGAAGAGAGAGGCTTCCCACCGGAACTTACAACAAGTTGAAATACAAGAAAATTGGCCCTTGCAGGATTACAAAAAAAATCAATGACAATGCTTATGAGGTAGATTTACTAGAGAAGTTAGACATTTCTCCTTTGTTTAATGTTGTTGATTTATATGATTTTCATTTTGGTTATCATGATGATGAAGATGAGGATGAAGTAGATTGGAAACAATAGGTTCCAAGAAAAAAAGGGAAAAGATTGCACAGATTCTAGACAAGCAGACCATAGACACTCAATACGGTCAATACAACAAGTTTTTGGTATAGTGGGAAGGTCTAACACAAGAAGATAATACATGGATTCCATAATGGGAAGTGAAGAAGCTAGATCTAGACAAGTGGCACAAGTTCTAGGAAAACAACTTGTAGGAGCCACATTTTTTTCAACCAGAGGAGAATGATGCAAGAACTTCCAAAGGTCATATCTTTTTACTCAGAGGTCCGTCGGAGCTGAAATTTGGTGGGCAGATGTGTCTTGAAGAGTTTAATAAAAACCTCATTGAAATGATAAATTTGGTAGGTCTCCATTTTTGCAGTTTTTTAGGACCTTATCTGATCATCTAGGGACTCAAAATGAGGTTGTAATGTTTTTTTGAGATTCTCCAAGTTATTTTTTCTAATTTATTTTCAAAATTTACTCGTAATTAGATTAGAAAGTTGAGGATTAGTAATATTTTAGTAAGTTTCAAGTATTTGGAAACTTTCATTGTCATATGGATAAGGATGCAAAGTTACCAAAAATGACAATTTTAGAAAGTTGCTAAAATTTGCCAAAAATGGTAATTTTCATTTTGTATAAACTCGGTATTTTTTTAGTTGTAGCAGGATGGAATGGAATGAGAAGGAAGTTGAAAATAGTTTTGAGGTTTTTTTATATTCTTTTTCAATAATAATAATAATGCTGAATTTTATGTTGTGAAATCTGGTTACATCACTTCCACCCCTGAGAAAGTTGAATCAAAAACATCTGTTGGACCTGATGATGAGGAGAACTCTAGCAGCTTTGACAGTTTAGAAGAAGATGAAGAACCTCAACTTCAACTAATGTGGAGGTTCACACATATAATGTGACAACCTAAAACATTTGGTTATTCATTGCATGATTCTAGTTACATTTTTTCCTTGATTGCTAACATTGATGAGCATAGGACTGTAAAAGAGGACATGGGTATGTTAGATGTAGATTCCTAGAAAGAAGCCATGAATGAAGAAATGGTTGCATTAGAGATTTTAAAAAAACATGGGATCTGATGCCCTTTCCTGAAGGACGTAAACCTGTTGGTTGCAAATGAGTTTTCAAGATTAAATTTGGTCTTGATGGAAGTATCGAGAAGCATATGACAAGGTTGGTTGCGAAGGAGTATTGATAGGTGGAGGGAATAGATTATGGTCAGGTTTTCTCTCCTGTTACAAAGATGACATCTATCAGGTTCTTGTTATCACTTGCTTCTGCATATGATTGGGAAGTTAAACAAATAGATGTGAAGATAACTTTCCTTCATGGTTATTTGGAGGAAGAAATCTATATGTCATAGTCTGAGCTCTACATGGTTAAAGGTAATAAAATCTGGTTTGCAAGTTAAAAACATCTTTGTATGGTTTGAAACAATCTCCTAGGATGTGGTACCAGAAATTTTATGTCTTTGTGCTGAGTTTGGGATTTTTGAGATCAAAATCAAATCATTGTGTTTATTATAAAATAGATAATGATCACATTCTCATTATTGCATTGTATGTTGATGATATGTTGTTCATTGTGAATGGTAAGAATATAATTTCTAATTTGAATTATTTTCTTCAGCATAGTTTGAGATGAAAAATTTAGGGGCAACCAGGTACATCTTGGGAATAGAATCAGAAGAGACGGAGCTAAAAAAAACTTTGGTTAAGCTAGAGTAAGTATGTGAATACTGTGTTGGAGAGATTCAACATGGCATATTATAGACCATTGATTGTTCTTGTTACGATGGGGACAAAGTTATCTATTGAAGATTGTCTAAAGTCTCCTTCTAAGATGGAGGATATGAGCAGAGTTCCTTATGCTAGTGTTGTTGGCAGCTTGATGTATGCTATGGTCTATACAAGACTAGAAATTGTCCAATCAGTGGGAGTCATTATCAGTTTATGTCTAATCCTGGATGGGTACATTGGGATGTGGTGAAGAAAGTGTTCATATATTTGTAGGGTACTTCTGAGTATTCCCTATGTTATCATGGATATCCTACAAGATCTCAACATTCTATTTGTATTTGTGGATATGTGGATTTTGATTGGGCTGGAGATATAGATAGTAGAATATCCAGGTAAGTGCAAGAAGATGAGTACACTTTTTGGCCAAAAAGTGGAAGTGTTTTTCCTATTTTTTAAATTTTGTCATACTTGGAGTGACAATTTGAAGTATTTGCATATAAAATATTAAGATGATGTAAAAATAAGAAATGTAAGATTTTGTTTCTAGTTTTTAAATAAGTAATTTTTTCTAATACCCAAATGATGCAAGTTGGTTTGTTATTGGATGTACAAAAAGTAGATTTTTAAAAGTCCCATATTTTTTGCCAAAGCATGCATGTGTACAACCAACATAATGTGACCTAAATTAAGGTATTTTTCTAATTCCTTTTATGGAAAGATGCACAAGATATTGAATTTTTCTCAGGATATTTTTTTGTAATTTTTTTATAAATAGATTTTTTCATTAATTTTTTAGTGGCCGTAATTAGTGTTTTTTAAAACCCCTCATGTACAGCCAACATAATTTGAGCTAAATTAATCAATTCACTATTTTTTTTTTCATCATGTAGAGAATGATGTCTAGATTGGTCAGACATGATTTTTTTTTCAACAAAACTTTCAAAATCAAAAGTTACTAAAAAATAGTTACTTATGTTATTTCAAGTTTATGAGTTAGTTTGTTTAGAAAATAAATAATAAATAGAAAATTATGTTCAATAGTAGAAAAAATTACATATTTGAAAACTATAATGTTAGATCTATAATGGGTTTTAATTTTGTTAAAATATTCTAAAAAAAAAGTCGTCAGCCATAGTGGTGAAACTAGTTTTTTCTCTTGTTGTTTTCATGGTCTCCTAGTTGTAGGTCTAAAGCTAAGGATTGGGTTCCCAAGCCTAAAACCAATGAAAATTGGCAGGTTTGCAATTTCAAAAATTTAAAAATGGGTACTTGTTATAAATGGGTGCCTGTTCATAATGGTGCACGTTATAAATGGGTATCTGTTCAAAAAATAATAGGTACCTGTTTCTAAAAAATAAAAAAATTTAGCCATAGACATGTTTAAAAAAAAAAATACTTTTTGAAAATGGGTACCCATTTGAAACGGGTACCCGTTTTGCTTAAGGAGCCCAATCCCAAATAGGCACCCATTATTTTTGAAATGGGTACCTATTCCAAGCGACATTTTCCATCCGTGGAAGACTTCTGTGAAATGTATACTCATCTTTGTGCTTTCACCCATCCACCAATGCTTAAATTTTCACTTTGTTTAGTGGTTACATTAGTTGGATGACTAAGTGACAATCTATTATTGCGTTGTCCACTACAAAAGCAGAGTACATGGCAACAACTCATGCTTGTAAGGAATCCATTTGGATTAAGAGATTATGTTTTGATTTTAGGCTTGATGCAAGGATTATTACTATCTATTGTGATATAGTGCCATTTTTTTGCAAAGAACCCAATCTTCCATGCTAGAACAAAGTATATTGATGTTTAGTTCCATTTTGTCCATGATATGGTGGAAGATGGTAAGGTGAAACTTGAGAAAGTTGACACTTTGACAAATGTTATAGATTCATCGACAAAGCCTGTGAGCATAGAGAAGTTTATATGATGGTTAGATTCTATGGGCCTCTTGGTCCCTAGTAGTTAATTTCCTTTTCCTATTGGCTCTTACAAGGGAGAATGTTTGGAATTAAGGTGTCTCAACCTTTGCAAATTCCTAATGTTGATATTTAATTATTTATTTATTTTCAGCCTACTATTGTAATTAAACATGTAAACTTTATTTTGTCACTTTGTGGGAGTTGGCATGGTGAAGTGTTATTCTACATGGAAGGTGACTAGATATAATTTTTTTCCTAATATGAGGAGGTAGGCATCCCATGTTGACTTGGCATGTTTTTTCCATGTGCCAGCACCTTGAGGTCATGTGTAAGGAGTTATGGTAGATTCTATGACGCATAAGTTATGACAGATTATATGACATTGTAGGATCCATAAATAGAATGGATGAGACAAGTATAAAATATTGCATGTATTACACTGTAAGAGCCATCTTTGACTTAGCCCATTTTAGGGCACCCAAGTTTGGGATATGATAGGTTGTACAAGAGAATTGTTTATTAATAGTCAGTTATGATATATTCTTTTACAGCTATAAGTGGTGTCATATATGACAGATGTTATGATGTTGTAAGAGCATCTGTCATACCTATTTTGGAAAAATTTGTGTTGCCCAAGTATGAAGGGTTGTAAGAGGTGTATAAGGGAATCTTGTACAAGGGTCACATGGGTCAAACATGTGTTTGAAAAGTGTGCCACATGGATTTGGATGCCTATCTCTTGTTTCTTTCTCTAGATGCTTCCTTCATGCTTGTATCTCACTATAAATACAGGTGCTTGGAATTGGAGTGGTATGGTAATATGTAGGTAACATTATGCTATTAGGTTTACTCCAGTAATCAACATTAGTGAACCCATGGAAGAAATTGCATTGCAAGTGTGTTGTAATCTCATTCACATTTGATAATACATTGTGTAGTTTTTGGAGTGTGGGTATTTTTAGCCGAAAGGATTTCCCCCACATGCATATTGTGTTTTTTGCATTGGTATTTTGCATTTGTTGCTATTGTTACCTTTTTGTTAGTGTGTATCTTAATTTCTAACTGGTTAAGAGAAATTTGCACTATCTTTCCTTATTAGATCATTGTAGGAAGTTGTTTTTGCGTACTTTCCTTCCCTTCATCTTTGTGTGTTTGTACTTTTGCATCTTATTTTACTTGTACTCTAACTTGCCTTCAAAATGGGTCAATTTTTAGTTTCTATTGCTAACACCATATAACTACTCAACAAGGCATCAAAATGTATGGAACACTCTAATGCAACAAGGTTATACACTATATGTTGAACAAAAGGTAGATGAACCCTCAGATGCCAAGTGTTAGTGTAAATAGTGTCATTATTAGAAATTGTTTAGATATCACCTCTTTGATGGTTTGACCTATTCACACATAGGCTTAAGTTTACTTAGTCTTTTAGGAGTTTGTCTCACTTTGACATGTGTACTCACACATGTGAGACACCTATTTCCTTTTGACTTGCCACTTGCCCTCACACATGTCATTTGAGTTAGACAAGTGTTGCATGCTTGTAGGGGTAGTCAGTAGTTTAGTCCTACCTTCCTACCTCCTTCTCCTTTCCTATTTATGCAAGGCTCATTGTACTTTTTTATTATCTCTTGTATATCAAATATGGCTTTTTGTGCTCATGCTTTGTAGAAGTTTATCTTGTTTTCATTTGTTGATCTTGGCTAATTCCAACATGTTATTAGAGCCATGCAAGTGAAATGCTTCTCAGTTTTTAGCAATGTATGCGTCTAGCTATTTCAAGAGTTCAATTTTTGGTGTTTTCTTTGCAATTAGGGGACTGTACTATACTATATAGAAAAGTTGTTAAAAAAAAAATTAGTAGAGGGCTTTTCAACCCTCTGCTCTTTACCCATTTTAGGTCAAATCTATATTTTGCAGGTTTCTTGTTTGGCCTATTTGGCCTCTCTATAAGTTTGTTTGTAGTTTTGGGCAAAATTTTGGCAAGAAGAGCTCATTTTTTGGCCTCTCGGCCTACCAAGATCATTTGGTTCGAAGTTTTCTTTTCCTTCTTGGTTCTTGGCAATTTGTGAATAATCTGATGTGATTTGGGTGTTTGGTTTTTGAGTTTCATACTAAGATGTAGACTAACATTCACATCTGCCTTTTTTGGTCGCTCTTTTCTCATGGATCTACACTCTGTTTGAAACTACCTTGGCTACACCTACACCCCACTAGCTCAGCCTTGATTTAGTGTTTTCATGGCACTCTTTGGCTGACTTGGCCCCTCTTTGGAGCTAACTGCTCAGTAGCCATCCTCACATGGCCTTCATTTAGCCAGGGTTGACTCTTTTTTTCTGAGCCTGCAATCTCCATGTTTAGGATCTATTCAGAGGACCTACTCATTCAGATTGGACTGCTCTTAGTGCAAACTACTTTCTCCTTCTTGAATCTATCATTACATTTCCTATTTGTATCGGCCTCTCTCAAGATTGGTGTTCTTCGAAATAGAGGTGAGTCCATTGAGCCTGTGTTTCGCCCCTACATACATCTCTCGATGTTGACTTGTTCAATGTTGTTTACATCATCAAACTTCTCCAATAGAATGTCTGGTTTAAAATCATCTTCATCAATTTCTGTCTCCATTCAGATTCTGCTTATCATGGATGTCAAGGGTCTCTAAATTGATTGCAGGTAGTGGTGTTTCCTAGTTTGTAGTCGTCATTTTCAAAATACAGTCCTCTTTGGACTCTTATGCCACCATAAAGTTTGGCACATTTCCAATGGCCTACAGATTCAACGGCCACTTTTGGCAATTGGTGTCCCACTTCTATCTAGAAGCAGATGATTTTCATGTCTCTGCAAGAGACTTGCATCCTTTCATGTATTTTGACCTGGTCATTTCACTGCCCTAGATCCAGTCTTTCAGTCCTCTTTAGACTTGGCCACTCACATTGTTTTTGGTTTGCTTTGGTCTTTAATGTTTGGAGTTTGTCAAGTTTAACGTGGCTTGTTTACAATCAATGTTAGCACTCTCTTTTGATGTGATGGTTTAGTAAACTGCCAACCATAGACCTTTAGGCTGCCAGTAGTTACATTTGTTGATAACTTTCTTTGTATCTATGTTAGCAATTTCTTGTAACCTTCACACTATATGTTATGCAACATAACATTTGATGTAACATTATATCTGAGGATTTGGTGTGACTTTTAAAGTCACTATTAAATTGTAACATATAAAGTTAGCATATAAAGTTAGCTTCTAATGCTAACATATAAAACTGACATATAAAGTTACACATTGTATTCACCCGTCAAAGATGAAGGGTGAGGCCCGAGTTGGCAGGAAGTCAATTCCCCCTCACAATCAAACCCTTTGTAATCTACACTTCACCCTGATTCCAATGAGTAGTTGGAAGCCTATGCTCACCTCCCGGATAGGGATTTTTTTTTGCTTTTCAAGTGCTATTTATTACAATACACCATATTTGTGAGAATTTGATATTGTAATAACTTTTGCTTAGTATCTCGAAATTGAATGTTGTTTTTTTCGCAAAAGTTCATATTTTCCATTTCCCATGCATTGGTAATTTTTTTTTGTAAAATGTACTAAGTTATAAAGTGCTAAAAATTTGTGGGGGTCTTTGTTTCAGCATTTTCAGGGGGGCTTCATTGCATTATTGCATTTTTACATTTGATCTTTACACATCATAAAGACCATGTCTACATGTTGCATAGTTAAGTGTACATATTATTGGAGCACTCAACATGTTGCTAAATTTTGTCCTCATTTCTCTCACACTATCTTTTCACTATTTTGTAAGATTGCAAAACAACCTACTACTATCATCTTTCTAGATTCGCCACTTTGGGATGTATATCTACCTAACATTTCGTGTCTTTTTGTAGAGTCTCACATTGTAGATTTGGGAGACACCATTGAGGACATTAGTCTTCTCTTTGACGACAACTTCGATGAAGTTGCATCAGCCTTGTCTTCTTCTGATATTATTGCTCTTACCTTGCCTACATCAACTTCTATCATGACAGATTCTGCAGTAGTATCAAATTCTTCTAGGTTCAGTTATCACCATAAATATATGGTCCCTGTACCTGAATCTATGCATTTGTCACTAGACAACATTGGCTTGGAGATCATTGAGCATTCTTCGAAGACATCATGGGCATCATTGTCTTTGGCTCATGTGTGACATTTAGAGACATTCATCTTTCTT
This sequence comes from Cunninghamia lanceolata, assembly GCA_027924645.1. NCBI lineage: Eukaryota > Viridiplantae > Streptophyta > Pinopsida > Cupressales > Cupressaceae > Cunninghamia > Cunninghamia lanceolata. The sequence continues at coordinate 6,150,863 of BSBN01000892.1, forward strand.
CCTGTATGTTCCTATTTGGAATGGGAAGATTCTATGCACACTTCTATGGTACTCATTCTTCCTAAGGGGAGAAACATTGTTCAACATTCATAGATCATCTTCAATATCTAGTGTTACGCATCTACTAGCACTACATGAGGTATTTTGAAGGGAGGCTGCATGGCTAGTCTTCTCATCTCTATTTTGGGAGGATCCATCTCTTCTCATGGAGTTCTTTACTTCACATTTTCTTGGGGGGGTGGGGTCACATTGACCTTCTCATCTTTTCTCTCCTATGGGGGGATATCTATTGTACTTTAGTGTTAGAAGTAGTCCATGGGGGGTCATGTATAGTCCTCCTTCTATCTTTCTTCTTCACTTGTACACTTTTATTTGTATCATTTCTCTTTTGGAGGAAAGTTTTTTCCCACTGGGTTTTCTTTCTTTCTCCACTTTATGAAAAATTCATTTGTACATGGGTACCTAACATGGCCTAGTAGCCAGGACCCATCTTTGTATTCTCTCTAAGTTGCACTTAAGGGAGGGTGTTAGTGTAAATAGTGTCATTATCTAACTAGTTTAGATATCACCTCTTTGAAGGTTTGACCTATTCACACATAGGCTTAAGTTTACTTAGTCTTTTAAGAGTTTGTCTCACTTTGACATGTGTACTCACACATGTGAGACACCTATTTCCTTTTGACTTGCCACTTGCCCTCACACATGTCATGTGAGTTAGACAAGTGTTGTATGCTTGTAGGGGTAGTCAGTAGTTTAGTCCTACCTTCCTACCTCCTTCTCCTTGCCTATTTATGCAAACCTCATTGTACTTTTTTATCATCTCTTGAATATCAAATATGGCATTTTGTGCTTATGCTTTGTAGAAGTTTATCTTGTTTTCATTTTCTAATCTTGGCTAATTCCAACACCAAGGAAGAGGTATAATGGATGCTTGAACTTACAAAATAACTTGTATGTCTTCATAATTTCATTTCCCTTGATCTAATGTTTCATATTGGATCTTGTACAAATTCACATGATGCTTGGGAAAAATTAAAATCTTTGTACGGTACAACTAATGAAGCTTGATGCTATCAGATTGGCAATGAATTGATGAGACTTGATCCAAAATGTTTTGACAATATCTAGGACTACATCACAAAGGTCAATGACCTTAGATCATAATGTAAAACATGTGGCATCGAGAAAGAGGACATTTAACTTGTATTCAATACATTAGACAAACTTGGTCTTGAATATGAAACTTGTGTTTCTAGATTTCATACTCATAGGTTTACTATGGATGTATTATGTGAGCATTTGCATATATCTTTGGGATGTTAATACATGAAATGGAAAAGCTACTTTTCATGGGTCTCCCAAAGCCATCAAAATCTCAGGATTTGTTGGCTAATCAGGCAAAGGGATAGAAAGAGTTAGGTCAATCTAACAAGAAATAGAAGTTAGAAAGATCAAGCACAATCCTCATCTACATCAGAAGTAGACTCCAAATACTCTTTGCCTAAGGGGAACTCATAAAATAAGGAAAGACCAACTCATAGATACTACAAGAAGGATGGTCATGAGGAATTTCATGTCGTGGAAAGTAAATTAATTATCTAAAAAATCTTCTAAAAAATAATAACGTTAATCTACCCTCCTCTGCTGCTTAACAATTATGTACTCCTTCCAAATCAAGTAAATGGAAAGAAATCACCCTTGTTGCTTCTACAAATTCTTCTTAGTAGTTGATTCTAGACATAGGTGCTTTATACCATATGGAGTTTGATTGAGAATAGTTTTCTTTGTTGGAGCCTTCTTCTATGCCTCATATTCTCATTGGGAAGAGATCAATTGATGCTAGCACTAGTATATTTGAGGATGTTAGATTTGTGTGCCTCACTTGTCATCCAACCTTCTTTTTATCTACCAGATCACCCAAAATGGTAGGAAGTTTGAATTCACTCCAGATTCCATCACCATCAATGATTTTGAATATAATGTAGTACTTGCAATTGGTAAGGCTAACCATCAATCTTGGCTCAATGCTTTGTCTCATTTTGTACCTAATACTTAGTGTATTACATTGCTCACTCATTCATATTTTTTGATAAAGCTATGGCATGAGTAGATCAGCCATATCAAATGCCACTACCTTTAGTAGCATAGTACATAGAACCTAGTGTTTCTTTAGGTTGTGTCTTGGAAAAGAATCCTAACAAAAAATTCAATAAAGGGAAGGGTTGGAAGACTTCACAAGTCCTTGAGCTAGTTCATAATGACTTAGCATATCCATTTCCATCCTTGTCTTTCAGCAAGGCTCAGTAAATTCTCACTTTCATTGATATTATTCTAGATACACATTATTGAAATGGTGAGCAAATTCAAAGACATTTGATTAAACCATTTTAACACGGCAAAATAAAACAATGAGGATTTCATATATTCAACTTTATTGATGTTTCATTACAATTCAGATGGCTTATAAATCCTTTAATTTTCCCATACTAAATTCTTATGGGAATAAGCAATTCCTAGCTAATTTATTCTAACTTATTATTTACTTACTAACATTTATTTATTTATAAATTAACATCTATATTTAATTTATTTATCTATTATAATTTACCTAATGTGATCTTTACTAAATGTAAACCTTATTTATTCTAACACCCCCCTTAAGATTTACATGTAATAGAACCAACATTTCCCCCTATTACATCAATCTGAACAAGAGATGGAACATTTCAAGAGATGATCACAAGAACTCTTTTAGAGACTTTGATGAAGCACCTTCACCAATCATCCTTTCTCACCCAAGAAACACCAAACTAACTTCATCATTGGATCTCCTATTTGTAGAAACCACAAACCTCTGCACAACATGAGAGAATGTAAAGTGTCCCCAACCTCCTTGCATAATGAGACAACAAATTTCTGTCGAAAGACCACATCTTCTCAGAGTGTGTCAAAATGCCTCCTCTAGTTCTACACATGAGAGAACAACTCTCCTTTGAGAGTCCACATCTCCTCCAAGTGTGTCAATATCCCTTCTCCAATGTTGTGAAGACAATCCTTCCTCTATTATGCAAAACAATTGAACCACTGTGAATACACTAATCCCACCCCATTTCAGATATTACACTATACACAAACTAAGTAAATGTAGATACACTAACTCCATCCTATTTCAAAAGTTATACTATCCACACATACTACCACAAACTACTAAGCCCACCTTGTTCCATGAAGGGACACAAATCAAAAATGGGTGCTCCTCATGCAATGAATCATCCTTGAGAAAGAAGCTAGCTCGGGATGATAGAAAAGCTCCTGCCTCCATTACCTCCAACATCCAATGTGTAATCTTTATGCTCTATTCATTTGATGTCTTATTTTTCTCTCCAATAGCACAAGTATGTGAGTACCAAAAATCTTTTTCAAGCATAATATGGATAGCTTCAAGAACACAAGCAATGTTTGATATAGCCATGAGAAAATAAAATGAAATGAATAAGATGTCAGATTCCACTGAAATTACGCATTTATACAATCTAATAAAAAAATTATATCTCCACATCTATAAAACCTTATATCTCCAAAAATAATCTCCTTTAACATCATTAACCAAAAGTTTGCCCAACACTTCTCATTAATCAATCCAACTATTGTTTAATATTTCAAACATGCTAATATGTCAACACTTCTCATTAATTAGTACACATCCACATGAAACAAAACATTTCACTACCGCATACCTAATAGGACCAACTTAGAAATAAATGAGGCTCAAATAATTTAAACCACTTGATACCTATTAATGGTGCCACCTCCATACACAGTAAATCAAAATGCCATAGAAAATCACCCACACTTTCACTTCATGTTGGCTCCTAAATCTCTTCATTTCGTGCCATGTCTCAATATCTTAATACCTTGTGTTTACTTTGCTAGCCACAAAGATACCATAAAAAACTTACAATAGTGGCATGCGACATTTGCGACACCTTCTTCTCTTGAAAACCAAATAAAATAATCAAGATGATGAATGACCACACCACCACTGGAGCTTCTCTTTACAGTAACTTGGGCTTACTCAACAATCTACTTCAACCTTTATAATGGTGCTTTGCTCAACTCTCATTCACATTAATCTCCAAAACAATTTTGTTGAAAACTGCTTTGAAGCCAACCAGAACTACTATAGTCTATTCGTGACAAGCTTGCTACCATTTGTTCTTTGTATTCTTTAGAAGCAATTCCATCTACACATTTGCTCATAATTTTTACTTTGTTGCTTGAAATCTATGGATATTTCATGTCTTCTATACACTACAACACTACTTCTCCACTTTATGGGACTCAAATCACTCAATCTTCAGTTATGCAAGAGAATATTTGTACCACTGACTTCTTCACAGAAACACACAACCATCTCAATAACAGAGTCTACTACTACTCATGCATCGAGACTAGTTGGAAAACAAGGAATAAGAGTTTGTAATAATATTTTCTAAAGAGTACTTCCCCATCAACAAATCTTAGGCCCAACACAAGATCATGTCTCCATGTTTCTTTTTTACAGCCACAATGATCGTTCATGCTCTGATACCATATTCAAATGGTGAGTAGATTCAAAGACATTTGATAAAACCATTTTAACATAGAAAAAAACAATGAGGATTTCATATATTCAACTTTATTGATATTTCATTACAATGTAGATGGCTTATAAAGCCTTTGATTTTCCCATACTAACTTCCTATGAGAATTACCAATTACCAACTAATTTATTCTAACTTATTATATACTTACTAACATTTATTTATTTATAAATTAATATCTATATGTTAATTAATTTATCTATTATTTACCTAATGTCAACTTTACTAAATGTAAACATTATTTATTCTAACACACATGGGTCTACTTCCTTCAAAAATAGGTGAAGTCTAATGGATTTAAAGAGTTGAGGCTCATGTAGAAAAATAATCTAGAAAGGTTGTCAAGATTCTCTACACTAATAATGGCAAAGAATATGTGAACCAATACTTTAAATAATACTATACTCTTGAAGGCATTGATCTTTAGCATTCATTTTCCTATACATCTCATTAGAATGGTGTTGTAGAGAATAAAAATAGATCCTTGAGAGAAATGGCTAGCTATATCATCCATGCTTGTTTTCTAGAAATTGAATATTGGGAAGAAGCTATCAACTTTTTTTCTCACATCTAGATTAGGGTTCCACATAAGGAATATAATAGCATCACTCCCTTTGAAGTTTAGTATGGTTGGAAATTGTTGTGGCATTTTAGATTTTTTGGCTCTCCTGCATGGGCACACATTTTTCAAAGAAACATGATGCCTTGGAACCTTAGAGTTTGCCCTACATCTTTGTTTGATACCTAGATAGTTTCAAAGCATATCAACTTTTAGATCAAGAGACACATGAGATCTTCATTGAGAAAAGTGTGCATTTTGAAGAAATATCTCCTAGCTCATCTTCACATCTTCCTTCCTCCACAATTTGTTCAGATGATAGTGACTTAGAGGATTTTCCTTCACCTTCATCTACTCATAGGGTTGATCATGATCCTCCACCTCACCCTTCACATATTTTAAATTCAAAGGTTGATGAATCTCCTCCTCCATCCCCTTCTATGCCTCATTGGGCTTGGCAAAGTCTTTAGTAAACATAGGCCTTGTTTAGGATCCTTCAGATACTCAGAGGACTTAGTCACAACACTAGGACATTTGACATTCTTACATTGCCACATCTTTAGATCCAAAATTATTTCATGAATTATTAGTTATTGTTGAGTGGGATTAAATAATGGAGGAATAGTATAATTCCTTTATTCAGAACAAAACATGGAAGCTTGCTCCACTTCCTAAGGGAAGACAACTGGTTTGGTGTAAGTGGATCTATTGAACCAAGTTTGAAATTGATGGATCAATTAACAAATACAAAGCATGGCTTGTGGCAAAAAGTTTCTCACAAGTTCTAGGTGTTGACCACACTGGGACCTTTGCCCCTATCACCAATATGAACTCCATTCACCTAATTCTTTCTATTTTTGCAACTCATGGTTGGGTTGTACATCAAATGAATTTTAAGGGTGAATTACTTCATGGAGACATAGAGGAGGAGATTTACATGGAATAATCATAGGGAGTTGTTTAGAATTCTTCACTGGTTTGTTGATTGAGGAGGTCTCTCTATGGACTCAAGTAGGCCCCACAAGCTTGGTATGCCAAGATGGACTTCTTTCTTCTCTCAGTTGGGTTCTCTAGATGCTACTTAGATCCAAATGTTTACAAATTAAGATAGGAGGATGATCTTCTCTTCCTAGTTCTCCATGTTGATGATTTGACTGTCATAGGGAGCACCTCATCCTTCATTGTGAGCATCAAGACTACTTTGCATGATAAATTTTCCATGATCGACTTGGGCATTTTGCACTAATTTCTTAGGATAGAGATCACACAAATTTCCTTTCGGATCTCTCTTGCATAACCCAAGTAGCTATTGATCTTCTAGCTTGATTTTGCATGGTTGATTGTAATCCTGCACTGACTCTCTTTCTATCTATAGTCAAACTTAAGGAAAAGTGTTCCACTCCACTTATTAATTCCATTGTGTATCATGAAATCATTGGTATCCTCACCTATTTAACTCATACTTACCCAAACTTTTCATTTATAGTTGGCATTATTTCATGATTCATGATGGAACCACATTAGCTTCACTAGAAAGCAACCAAATGCATTATGCACTACATTTAGGGAACTCATAGATGCAAGATCCACTAAGTAGTATACACAAGTTTAGATCTAATTGGATACATAAACACTCTCTTATATGAATACATAGACTCTGTCTGGTCTAGTGATTTTGATGGTTGCATGTCCACATCTAGTTACAATTTTCACCTTGCTTTCAGTCCCATTTGTTGGTTGAGCAAGAAGAAACATGCAATTGATTTTTCATCAACTAAGGTTGAGTATTAATGAGCTATTAATGCTACCACTAAGGATCGTTGGATTTATAATATCCTCTCTAATATTGGTATCACTTTTCATAAGCCATCAGTCATCTACTGTGACAACTAGAGTGCCATCTAGATCTTGAAGAGTCTAGTCCATTATCAGTGGACCAAACACTTCAAGATCCACATGCACTTTCTTCAAGAGTTGATACAAGAGTAGGTCATTGATTTATGCTATTGTCCTATAGAAAAGAAATCTATAGACATCTTCACCAAACCCTTCACTGAGAGAAAGTACGTCCATCTTCTCTCTCTTTTAGGGGTGCGTGACATTTCTTTAGGGGGAATCACTTATCTCTTCTCACTTCATCCTCTCGTGGGGGAGTTTTTTCCCACTAGGTTTTCTACTTTTCTATTTTGAGGGGATCTTTTGTACATGGGTAGCTCATTAGGGCTATAGTCAAGACTCATCCTTTCTTTTCCCTTAAGTTACACATAAGGGGGAGTGTTAGACTAAATAGGGTATAATTCTTTACTAGTTCATTTCTTAGCTAGTTCTCGACTTAGGTCCTTTTCACACTAGGTGAACTTTACTTATTTACTCTTTACACATTATCCCACATTGGTTGTGTTTGTAATTTCCTAGTTGGTATATCTTATATATACTCACCTATAGTTCATTCATAAACATACATTATAGATTGCTTTGCATTCTTGGTTGAAAACAATATAGTTTATTCTTTCAATTCTAAGATTTATACTATTCCTTTCCTTAAGTCATTTGATTATGGGTGGTTTTACAACCAAATATTACATAGTGCATGCATCTAGCTAAAATTGAGTGCTCACATGAACACCATTTGCAAGCACCATAGCTCCTTGTGCCATCTTACACCCTCTGTTAGAGAAAATAACTTGTACACTCATATCATTGAGTTTTCTAACTAATAACATGTTCCCTACCAAACTAGGGCTGCACAACACATCATTGATCCCCTCCACTCATCCATCAAGAAATTAAATCTGAACTCAACCACAACTAACTATTCTCCAATAAGAGCCATCAAAGGAGGTATACCCTCTCACCATCATATTCATCATATAATGAAATCCATGTCACATGGGCAGTCATATGGAAGGAGTTTCCAAAGTATATAATCCATGCAACTCTTGATTCATGAGTTTTTAAGGCCACAACAAAGGCTTCTACATCATATTGAGAAGACTCTTCAAACTAATCATTTTAATAATTTTTCTTTTTATTTCTGGTCTTTGAAGTCTCTATAGAAGTGCTTGGTCTTGTCATAGTTCCAACACACAGCCTTACAATTTCCAAGGGATTTGGATCTCCCACAAGATTTAGATCTAGATTTTTATTTCTTCTTGTCAAGCTTCTTCTTTCCTTTCTCCTTCAATCTTTGGAAAACAACTAGGGCTTCCTTAGTAGATTTATAATATTTCCACCACATCTCATTTGAGATTAAATTACCTACTACTTCATCCATTTTGAGTTTCAAGGTAGTGCTCCAAATTGTCATCATCAAGTGATCCCATGAATCTAGCAAATAATATAGAAGTCTCATGAAAAAATCCTCCATTTTCACTCAAATGGAGTGTAACTTGATCACAATCATATTGAACACATTCAAATGCTCTTCGATATAACCACCATTATCCATTATCAAGGTGTACAATCTGTTTCTCAAGAAAAGTCTGTTAACTAGGGATTTATCCTAGTACATGTCTCCCAACTTCCTCCAAAGAGATTTTATTTTGGATTCTTCATGTACATCAAAAAATTAGAATCCACAAGAAAATCCTAATGACACCCTTCACTTTTGTGTTCAATAGATGTTACTGATCTTGTGAAATTGTAGTAGGTTTGAATCTAGATACAACAACCCATAGATCTCTATCGATATTCATATCCTCCATATTGAGATTCTACAACTCAAATTTAGTGTTGATCAACCTCTCCATCTCTATCCTTGATGTTTTTTCCATTTTCTTATAACAATATCTCCTTGTGCACAAGCTTCTACTCAAATCTAAGATTATAAAAAAAATCTTGTCCCTAACAAATAGGATGTAAGGTGATCAAGCTCTAATACTAAAAAATGAAGTTGACATGCATAATATGCTTCCTACAGTAATCTATGAGAGAATGTATCTGGAAAAACCAAACTAATCATACAATTACAAGGAAATAAACACACACAAAAATATACCATAATGCAATGATTTATAATGGGAAACCCCTTTTGGGAGAAAAGTCCCACACTTTCAAACAACTCGATGTATTATTTAGTAATAAATGTTTACAATACACTTTCAAGGTTTAATCCTTTACAAGATGTATCACCATCAAGAGATCTAGAGCATTTCTAGTAGCATAACAATACCTATAAAACTCACTATATCAACCCCTAATGTATGTGTAAATATTAATAGGCATATCAAAAAGGTGCATTTACATAACCATGGGCACCAAACTGTGGGACAAGAGATTAATCTAAAAACACCAAAAAATGACCAAAAAGAGCCATTTATTGGAGGTTGAGGGTCACTTTGAGCCCACTTGTCATGAAGCATATATATTACACATAGTCCATTAGAAATAAACTAGCTCAAGACACCCACTTCTTGGGCAATGTATGGTATAGTGTAGATCATAGCATACATAAAAATACCAACTAAACTAGATTAAGGAGCATCAGACATATCCTCTATCTTTTTAGGTGAAAATAAATACTAATCAACTGATAACATAGTCCCCATTGAAATAGGAACACTCACTAGTCTATAGTCTACCATGCTAAAATGTTATGACATAGACTCAACATATTTACTATAACCTAACCAGAACATTTTGTTAGGTCTATCTTTATTTATATCCATACCTATAATGAACTTATAATACCCAAATTTCTTCACATCAACCTATAATGAGAGTTGACACATTAAATCCAAATCATCCCCTTACTATTACCAAACATCGACATATCATCCATATACATAAAGATAAAAATGAGAGTATCACTATCTAGCTTAAAATAAACATAATGATCGTGGCCATAAAAGACTTTGAATGAACTAGAAATATTGTCAACTTGTGCCAAAACAACTTTGGTTACAAAGCATTTGATTATATTCAAAGGGATAATGGTATCAGACTTGGAGGAACCTGACTATTATGATTGGTCACATTTTGGAATCCTTGTCCAAGATAGAGTTTGTGTTGTTGTGCACCCACATTCCTCAAGCCCCTGTAGAGATGAATTGGTTTGGACCACCTCCCCTTCTAGTTGCTTTACCGTCTCCTCAAACTTTAATCTTCTTTTGGAATTTGGCCCACCTCCTTTTTGGGCCACTTTATGGCTGCCCCACATTGTCCCTAAAGTTAATATTTTATTTTTGTTGTTCTCCATAAACAAAATCCTCGTCATTGACAACTATGTTAGGAGAGGTTTTTCCCTTCCCAATAGGTGTTCCTTATGTGAGTGCATGGAGGAGTTGGTTGCCCATTTTTTGATTGGGTTCTCTTTCTCTTGGGAAGTCTAGAGTTGTATTCTCTCCCTTTTCTCTATGTAGTGGGTGTTCTCTAATGATACCTTTTCCTTTCTTAGTCAGTGGTATCTTTTGTTTAGGAACCTTGGCTTCCTTTCCTTATAGGTTTCTTTTACCCCACGTGTGCTAGTGTATTTGGAAAGAACAAAACACTTGCATCTTTAGAGATCTAATGTCCTCTTTGGATAGGGTGTTATTAAGATGTTGCTCTACCATTAAAGAAAATTTCTTTGTGTGGGATAGATCCAAGATGTCTTCTTCTATTAAAACCTCTATTTCTGACATAGATTACCAAAGCTTGGAACTTAGAAGTTGATATTTCCATGACCCCCAAGGGAAAATGTTCTCCGAGGCTTACTATTTGATGGTCCCCCCTCTTTCTAGATAGGTGAATTTAAACTTTGACAAGGCTACTAAAGGTAATCGTAGCCCTATCGGTGGAGGTGGTGTGTTAAGAAATGAGAAGGGTAAGGTAATTTTCGCATGTGATATGAACTTGGGGTTCCAAACCAGATACTATGCTAAAGTTATGATAGCCTACAATAGCCTTAAGATGGCCCTTCAACTTCAACTGCAAAACCATATTATTGAGGGTGATTCACTCAACATTATAAACTACCTCCTTCTCAAAGACCCCCCTCGTCGATCTATTAAATTTTTTGTCAATGATTCTTTGGACATCATTAAAAATTTTAATCCATTCTAGATTAGACAAGTCTTCCATGAGGCAAATGGGGTAGCTAACTATCTTACCAACTAGGGTGTGATTAGGAAAGACTCTTGCATGTGATTGACAGCCCCTTTTCCTAAGGAGGTAGAAACCTTATGTGCTTATGATGTCATTAAGAATGGGGGAACTTTGAAAGAAGGGTAGATAAGACATGATAATAATGGGCAACAAAGGTGATAATAGATGAAGCACGACTAACAATATGAGAGGGTACATAATACAAATTTGAAAGGTTGTAAATATTTGTCCCCTACCGCCAATAATTTAGGAAAGGAGATAGAGATTGTTGGGACTTTATGTCGTTGCAAGCTAATTAGGAATGAAAGGGACAACAATCGCAAGATTTATGTTCCATGGGAGGTGATAGAAGTAGAATCAAGGAGGTGAGTTGTACAAAATGGCAAAGAGATGATAGGTATAGATTATCCTATAGAAAGGTAGGCTCTCAACCTTTATGGAGAGACTAAGGGGACATGACTTGGATTTATCAATAGAGTTTGTCAAGAGTTGGAAAACTAGGAGAGTTAATCTTAGGAGATTAAAGTTTGAGATCACTAAAGATTTAATAACCATGATTATGGGCCTCTCCATAGACGGATCCAATTTTTTCAAGGATAGATACATGGGAGATGAATCCATGACTACATTTTTTAATACATATAAGGAATGTGATAAATTGCATTCTAGGAACACTAGGAGAATGCTAATTATCCATGGGATGAGGTTGATATGTGTTTGATGAGTTATATTACATTGGAAGGCTACTTAAAATCTATCTACTCTTACCACTTTGTCCTATTAAATTATTTTATGAGAGAGACCTATTTCTTTTATATATTATTTTCTTTTATCTATGGAAGGGTCCATGAAGGACTGCCAGAAATCCCTAGTGGCTATCTCTTTACACCAAGGGCTTATTCTACTAGTGGTGAGCCACATTAATAAACTTAACCCGTATCCCTCAATCAATTCTCAAGAAAGGGATGAGAAAAATGGATTGTGGATTATTCCATCTCATCCTTAGAAGAGACTAAGGAAGAAGATAGTAGCTAGAACAAGACATTCTCTGAATTTGATTTAGAGTCTTCTAGCCAAAATCCCTGGGACCACAAAAACATGGACAAAGGGATGGTTAATCCCAAAACTAGTAAAAGGAAAAGAGGTGAGGACACTACCACCCAAGTGAGGAAAGAGATCCTCTTTCCTAAAGGCAAAGTTAAATCTTTCCCCAAGCTTGCCATGGGGATTGCATTCCCAGGTGTTGGTGATCCTTGCCCCAAGGTTATTTCCAAGCCTAGCATTCCTTACATTTCCCCATCAACTTTTAAAGAAGTGAATGATGATATCCATGATCTTAGCCAAAATATATTGAATCTGCACCAAACCTTTGACATTCACCATAAGAGAATGAAATGGCTCTATATTAAGATTAGTAGGATCAACATTTAAATATAAATTATCACTAAGAAGAGTAGTGGAGAAAACATGGTGAGTTTGGAGGAAGAAATAAACATATTTGAAAATTGGGAAGTCATCCCCTTTGTCAATAAACTTTAGACTTTCATATCCAATCAAAAAGAAAAATTGGAAATCCTAGAGGAGGAAATGATAAAATTTCAAGGTCAATAAGAGGAAAGAATCATGGCCTTGGAACAGGAGATTAAAAAATTGAAAGAGAACTTCAACAAGTTTATGAAGGTTAATTCAGGGGAAAAGAAAAATTTAAATGACAAGATCAAGAAGGATAGGTCCAAGGACATAGAGGAGAAGAAGGTTGCTACAACTATAGGTCCCAGTACCAGAACTAGGAGCACAAAGAAACAACACAAGGATGGGAATAGAAAGGCCCAAGAGCTCCATTGCCTGGAGGATGATTTGGAAGATCTCAAGGTTTCCAACACTCTGGGGAACCTATAATTTGCTCTATGTGTTGTTTATTTTTTTATGCTTTAGGTTTCCATTTGGGGTTCTATTGTGGATCGACTATTGTTCAACTAATGTTTTTCTATTGTAAAGGGTTTCTAGGGTCCCTTCAAAACCTATTTTTACCCCCTTTTTAAATAAGAAAATATACATAATGATCTAATTTAGACCTTATAAATCCCAACTTCAAAACATATGAATCAAACTTATGGTACACTGCATTTCATGAGACTATGTAAGACCATACAAATATTTCTTCAATCTACAAACCAATTTGAATCCTTACCTTTTACTACATAATGCTCAAGCTATCATGTATATTTCGTTCTGAAGGTCACCATATAAGAAAATTTTCTTCACATCCATCTATTCAACCTCAAGATTAATTTTTTTGCAATAGATAATCAGAAGTCAAATGGATGTATTTGAGAAACCAGAGAAAAATCTCACTATAATCAATTCCCTCAACCTGGGAATATCCTTTCACAACTAGTCTTGCCTTGTACATTTCAACACTACCATTTGAATTAAAATTCTTGAAACCCCCTTTAGAACTAATAGGATTCCTTTCTTTCAACAAATAAAGTAAGTCACAAGTGGGCAATTCTTCTTCAATATAACCATTTCATAGTCATCCATGGCCAACTTCTAGAACTTAATATCATCCATATCCATTGACTTAGTAATAGTTTGAGGCTCATTAGTCTTCATAATTAAGGTAAAATCACATCTAAAATTAGGCAATATATACCTCTATATCTACCTCCTTTACCAAGAGGACCCCCTCAAAATCTAAGTTGGAGGTTATTCATCCTCCAAACTTTTTGATCTATCTATACTATCCTCCTCATCAGGTCCATCCTAAACCTCTAGTTGAGACTCAGGTGTAGTCTTAGTCTTTGGCTATAACTACACTATAGGCTTATCACTCCATTCTAGTTCCTCAACTAAAAGAAAAGGTCTAACCTCCTTGAAGATTATAATCTAACTATACAATACCTTCCCAGTCATAGGATCCAAAATATTGAACCCATTTTTTATTGTCACCATAGCCAATGAAGATACACTTCAATTCCTTATAATTCAACATTGACCACTTCTCCTTAGGCACATAAGCATATTCCTTGGAATGAAAAAATTGAATATCTTGAAGTGAGGACATTTTTCTTGTCAAAAACTCCATATGGGTTTTATCCAGAAGTGTCTATGTAGAAGACCTATTAATCAAGTAATATATGGTGCTAACCACCCATGGCTATAAGTGCTATTCTAGATTTTCTTGAGCATACTTCTATTCCTTTTGATTAATGACTTGTTCATCCTATTAAGAACTCCATTTCTTGAGAGGTTTCTAAGATTCTTGAAGTAACTTAAGACCTCATATTTATGCCTAAGAAAATAGAGCCAATTCTTCCTAGATATATCATCAATAAAAGAAACATAATACAAGTTTTTAAAGTGAATTCACATCTACAAAACCAAACATAATACTATGAATAAGATCCAAAACCCCATGACACTTATGCAAGATTGAGTAAAACTAAACATAATTCTATTCACCATAAATATAATGTTCACAAAAGTCAAATTCAAGGGAACAATTAACCAATACCTCTACAATATTTCTATTTATTAAGGTCCTAAGACCCTTCACATCTATGTGGCCCATGCACTTATGCTACAACATAGTTTTCTTAGCTAGTAGCTTGGTCTCTGGGGTAAGAATAGGTTTAGAAACCTAGACTACATTTTCAAGTGTTGTAAGTCCCTTGGTTGGAAATCTCCATGTTGCAGGTGCCTTTGTCTCAAGTGTAAGTGCTACAATACTAATAATGTAGGTATAAGAAAAAAAGACTTCTATACTAAAGTCTCCTTGACAACACCATAGTTCCATGAACCATCTTACACCCACCACCAGTAGGGACTACCTACACACCCACATCATTCATATTGCTAATAGATAAGAGGTTTTGTGTGAAATGCAAGAGGTGTATATGATGCAAGAGCATCCCAAGTTGTAGAACAATCTTGCATCAACCAAAAACATTTGCTTTCTTTCTCTTTTCTTTCATTTCAGTTGCAATTCAATAATTTAAAGTTCATCATTTTCTAATGCATTTTAATCCATCCTCATATCAGAGCTCATGGAGTAGGATTTAGCTTCTATGCCATGTCAGCTACATCATACTAAGATTTCAAAAGATTTGGATTTTTCTACAAATAGTTATCACTATCAGAAGATCATTAGTTTTCACATAATAGAGTATTCATTCAGTCAACACTAGGATAGAAGGTTTGTGGCACACTTTTGTGACTTGTGGAGCCAAATGAAACATATCAAAAGGAAAATAAGAACTAGATAGACCTTCCCTGAGGTTTACACCAAGTTTCATTCATTTGCGAAGCAATACCATGAGTTGTAGGTTGCCCTACATGTTATCTACATGTTTCATCATTCATTGGAGTGTGTAACCTCTTGAGGCTGCGGTAGAGGATTCTAAGAGATTTAAGATGATATATATACATCTCTTAGATGCATTATGAAATTAGTAGTTTTAGAAGATAATATAGATAGATAAATTATTTCTAGAAGGAACTTCAATGCCATATCTTTCATTTCTATTATAACTCAGAAAGTAGGTCTATGAGCCCTTTGATTGTAGCCTGCAAGTTGTCAGAAAATGAGCATTGTAATTATTTGATATATTGAGTATTTGAATCTTCCACTGCACTCTATTATTGTGTTGTTTCCATTGTGTTTACTCTTGATGCATGGTTTGGATAGTCCCTTCTTAGGATCCTCCATCCATGACTGCACCAAGTGGTATTAGAGAGAACTTTGTCAATCTTGTGGAAGTGAAGGCATTTCAGAGGATCTTGTGGTGAATAGATCACTAACCTAAGGCATTCTACTTGTGTTTTTCAATAAAGCACCGATTGTGAGGTAATTTCTACCTTGTAGTTGTTGCGAGTATGTGCTAACCAGTGTTGTCATTGATGTCAACATATCTATGTTGTCATTGCTATCAATTGTGCTCTTGTTTTGATGATTAATTGTAATGAGTTAGATGCTTTGCATTGGATTATATAAGCATTGGAGATAATGAGTAAGTAATCTTGATATTGAGTTTCCAGGTGCTTTTGAGAAAAATTGCTTCTCCGGTGGAAACAATATATAGGAGTATCTTTGTTTACAGAAGAATAGTCCAGGAGATTGTTCCACATTTCTTGTAGAATGAATATTTTTATCTGTGCATTGGAAGTTGTTCAAAAGCATGTCTGAAGTTGATATGTTCCAAGTTTGAGCCTCTTGTATGAAGATTTGAGTGAGTTATGTTCACTAGAGTGAAAACTGTGTTTTTCATACATTCACTGGTGACATGGAGAATGTATTTTGCTCTGCATTCAGGTCTGCATTGAAGTATTATGGTCTGTGGTTCATAAGTTAAGTCTAAAATCATGATAACTATCTTCAACTCCAATGGTTCATGATTTGGAGGTCCGCAAGATATCTTTTCTCTATGACAGTAGCTGACAGTGTTGTTTTTGTACTCTAGTTTGAAGAATCTTCTTGACAGAGTGGTTAGAGATCGTGCAGTTGTTCCTAGTGATTATAATGTTCTTGTGGATGCATTTTGATCATGTTCCTACTTTTGGATTGGTCCACAAAGAGAAATTTGGATCATGGATGAAGACTATTCTTAGAAGACTTAATATTAATACCAGTCTTGGCTGACTTGGTTGATTTCATTACTTGTGGAGATATATTGAAGATTGTGGAAGTGTGTCATGACTGGAAGATTGCATTTGAGTCCCAACTAAGGGATAACATGATCTACATACATATTTACGTTAGCAAATTTTGTTTAGGTCCAGACCTATTTCTATGTATGTTTGTAATGTCGACCTTGGAGATTGTTCCAATGGTTGATGAATGTAATTCTGACCTTGATGTACATTCCAAGGTTGATGAATTGTATAAAACCATGTAATATAGTTGTGAAAAAGATGTCCTTGTGTGAAAATGATAAGATAAGTGTGAAGGTGTTAGAAGAGAAGAGTAGAAGAATTATATTGTGCTTCAATGGAATTGAACCCAGGGATGGAGTAGATGCAATTAAATCAGTTCACCAATCCTTGGTAGTGAGCCACCCCTTGGTATTGAGTTGATCTTGGCAGTGAGCCCTAACATTTGCAGTGAGCATTCTGGGTAGTGAGCCCTAAGGTAATGAGCCTCTATTTTTTGGTATTACTATAACATATTTATTTTTGTGGGCTAACACCCACCATGGTTTTTCCCTTATAGGGTTCTCCACATAAAATATCTAGTGTCTTATGTGTTGGATGTGTTATTGTGTTGAGCTTCTTGTTTCATGTATTCATGGTTAAATATTAATGATAATTACTGAGCATTTGATGTGTTCATGATTCATACGTGATTAAAGTTTTAGAGACAATTGACTCACCCCCCCTCCTCTCAGTTGTCATATGCATTTCAACAGTAATCAGATCACTGAATTGAGGCAATTGCACGAGATCCCAAGAAGAGATGTCACCAAGGAGGATGCCTGCTATGGCCAAACTTGCTAGAAGAATGGAAGAAATTATAGAGATGATGAGAACAATGAAGGTTAGATTGGATGTTGTAGAAGAAGATAGAAGAAGAGCACTAAACACTAGACATGAAGATGAAAGTGATGATGAATTGAAATCTACTGACAAAAATAAAGAAACCCTATAAGAAGAATAATCTGATCAAGTAAAGGTGTTGAAGGTTATTTCTAAGATGGGTAAGAGACCTAGAATGGAAGTATCAAACTATGCCAGAAATTTAAACCCTGAGGAGTTGATTGACTGGATAAATGAATTGGAGGAATACTCTGAATATGAAGAAATTAAAGATCCAGAGAGAGTAAGATTTGCAAAAACTAAGTTGAAAGGAGATGCTACTATTTGGTGGAAAGAAATTTAATTGGATAGTAATATGAAAGGAAAAGAGAAGATCATAAAATGGGATAGGATGGTGTCAAAGTTGAAGAATCAGTTCATACCTGCTAATTATGAGTTGGAATTGTTGAAGAGATTGCAAAACCTAAGACAAAAGGAGAAATCTGTGAAAAAGTAGATTGAAGAATTTCATAAGATGATCATAAGGACTGGACATAGTGAAGCAAGCAAGGAGAAAGTGGAAAGGTACATAAATGGATTGAGAATGACATCAGTAGAAGAAGCATATCAATTTGCATTGAAAGTTGAAGACAAGTTGAATAAGAGGCATGAGCGAAGATGGAGAGGTAGATGACGTAAATTTCAAAGAGATAGAACACATTCTAGAGGAGAAATACCTTATGTAAATCAAAATAAAGAGAGTAGCCCATATTGGAAGGAAGAAAAGGACAATAATTCATACTACAAATGGAGAGATGGCAAAAAATTCTATAACAATAGCAAAGGGAATCATAATTCTTACCGCAATGAAGGATACTAGAGAGATGAAAGAGGATTTGACAAAAGACCATTCAAACAAACTTGTTTTAAGTGTGGAGGAGAAGAACATAGAAGATTTGAGTGACATCAAGGAAGTACTAGCAAGAGGATAGAGAATAGTGTAAGAGTAGCTTATGCAAAGGAAGAACTTATTGGATCACCTAGTTTAGTGAGAAAAATAGAGAAAGGAGAGTCATTAGTCATGAGGAGAGCATTATTTCAAGTACAGACAAGTGAGGAGCAACCACAAAGGAAAAGTTTGTTCTGGACAAGGTGTAAATCAGGAGGTAAATGTTGTAAAGTGATCATTGATAGTGTTAGTACAGATAATTTGGTTTCATAAGAGATAGTAACTAAGCTAAACCTGGAGAGATTGAAAGATCTGAAGCCCTACAAGATAGCATGGATTCGATATGAACACAAGGTACTGGTGAGAGAAACAATGTCTGGGGAAATTTCCTATAGGATCTTATGTTGATGAGGTATTGTGTGATATAATGTTGATGGATGTATGTCATATATTGTTGGGAAGACCATGGTAGTATGATAGAAAGGCAATACACAATGGATGAAAGAATAGTTATACTATAACATCAAATGGGAAGAAACATATCTTGATGTCTTTGGAAGATGAGCCTAAAAGTGAAGTATGTGGGAATGCAAGAATCTATTTGGTTGATGGAAGGAAATTTTTGGATGGATTGAGACATGAGAATATGTGTTTTTCTTTGATTCCAAAGAAGTGTGGAACCCTAAATGCAGAAAACACCACAATAAAAGAAGAAGAACCACCACTAGAGAAAATCACTAAATTGTTGATAGAGTGCCAAGATATCATATCAAATAATGTGCCTAAAGGTTTGCAACCAACCTGAAGTATTAGTAATCATATGGACCTTGTACCTAGAGATAGTTTTCCTAACAAAGTAGCACACCAGATGACACGAGAAGAAAATTTGGAGTTGAATAGACAAATAAAGGAGCTATTGAGGAAAGGATTGATTAGAGAAAGTTTAAGCCCATGTGTGGTACCTGCAGTACTAGCATCAAAGAAATATGGATAATGGAGGATGTGTACAGACTCTAGAGAAACCAACAAGAACATAGTTAAGTATGGATTTCCATTGCCAAGGATCGATGACATCATGGACTTTTTGAAAGGAGCAAACTATTTCACAAAGATAGACTTGAAGAGTGGATACCATCAAATGAGGATCAGAGAAGGAGATGAGTGGAATACTACATTTAAGACAAATGAGGGATTGTGTGAGTGGTTAGTGATGCCTTTTGGATTAACTAATGCACCAAGTACTTTCATGAGGTTGATGAATGAGGTTTTGAAGAAATTCTTGGGTAATTTTGTTATTATATACGTGGATGATATTCTAATTTCCAGTAAGACAAAAGAAGAACATTTGTGGCACATTAGACAAGTATTGTAGAGGTTGAGAGAGGAGAAATTGTTGATAAACATCAAGAAATGTAATTTCATGAAGGAAGAATTGGTATATTTGGAATTTGTGATTTCTATGGAAGGATTGAAGATGACTTTGAGAAAGTTAGAGCAATAGTTGAGTGGCCATCACCTATGAACATTGGAGAGGTACGATCATTTCATGGACTAGCAAGTTTCTACTCGAAGTTCATCAGAAATTTTAGTAGTATGCACATCAATGAAAGAGACAATGAGAGGTGAGAGAAAGGATTTTAAGTGGACATCTAGAGCACAAAAGATTTTGAATTATTGAAGCAAAAGGTGATAGAGAAACCAATGTTAACATTATCAAATTTTAACAAAGTATTTCAAGTAGATTGTGATGCTAGTGGAAATGCACTAGGAGCAATGTTAAGCAATGAAGGGAGAGAAGTAGCTTATTTCAGTGAGAAGTTGAATGATGCAAGGAGAAGACATTCAGTTTATGATTAGGAGTTCTATTCCATAAATCAAGCCTTGAAGAAGTGAAGACATTACCTGTTGCCAAAGGAATTTGTGTTGTACACCGATCATCAAGCTTTGCATTATTTGAACAATCAAGGAAAGTTGAATTAGAAACATATGAGATGGGTATAATTTATGTAAAGTTACACATTTGTATTGAAGCATAGGAGTGGGAAGTCAAAAAAAGTTGTAGATGCATTGAGCAGAAGAAGGAATTTGTTGACAGAGATGACAGTAGAAGTATTAGGTTTTGAAGAACTGAAACATATGTATGAAGATGATCTTGATTTTGTAGATGCATGGAAAGCATGTAAGGAACCTATTGTGATAGATAGAAGTAAGTGGTTGGATTATTTCATTTAGGAGGATATTTTGTTTAAGGGAAATTAGTTGTGTATACCTAGGAGTTCAATGAGAGATAATTTGATCAAGGAGAAGCATAGTGTTGGATTAGCAGGACGTTTTGGGATTGACAAGATAGTAGCTTTGGTAAGTGAACATTACTTTTGGCCTCAGATATATAAGGATTTAAGGAAGTTTGTTCAGATTTGTAGAGTTTGTCAAGTTGTAAAAGGGAGTAATTAGAATACTCAATTGTACAAGCCTTTGATAGTACTGGAGAGACCTTGGGAAGACATAAGCATGAATTTCATGTTAGGTTTGCCAAGAACACATAAGGGATATGATTCTATATTTGTTTTAGTGGACAGATTTTCAAAAATAGAAAAATTCATTCCTTGTAAGAAGACAATTGATGTTGTACATGTTGCTAACCTATTTTTCAAGGAGATTGTGAGATTGCATAGATTACCTAAGAGTATAGTTTCAGACAAGGATGCAACATTCATTGGATATTTTTGGAGGACATTATGGAAGAAGATGAAGACAGACCTAAAGATCAGTGCATCATTTCACCCACAGACAAATGGACAAATAGAAGTGGTAAATAGGAGTTTGGGTAACCTATTTAGATGTTTAGTAGGATACAAAGTAACAAATTGGGATCTAATTCTAGCACAAGTAGAGTTTGTATACAATAATTCAATTAATAGAAGTACAGGGAAGACACCATTTGAAGTTGTGACATGAGTACAACCTAGAGGAGTTGTAGAGCTAAGAGACATCAGTATGGAGAACAAGAGAAGTGTAGAGGTAGAAGAAATTGCAGGATACATGGAGACACTACATAGTCAAGTCAGAAAGCATTTGGAGGAGATGAATAGTAAGTATAAGGAGCAAGCAGATGAGAAGAGGAGACAAAGAATTTTTAGTTGGAGATGAAGTAATGGTATATCTAAGAAAAGAGATATTTCTAGTGGGGACATACAACAAGCTAGAGATGAAGAAGTTTGTTCTCAAGAAGTTTGATTTAGGGAATGCATATGAAGTGGAGCTATAGAAGACAATTAGTATAACACCTATATTCAACATTGTAGACCTATATCAGTATCATGAGGGAGATTCAAGTGACAGCCTTAAAAATGGATTGAAGGACTAGTTACCACAATAGTGGCTGCAATAGATAGAGAACATCTTGGATAGCAGAGTTGGACGCAGTACCAGAGGCAAGCAGTACAAAGAGTATTTGGTTAAGAGGAAAGGAAGACTGGAAGAAGATTCATCATCGATTTCTCAAGCTGAGGTAGACCGCATTGGTTTTCCTCTAGCCCCATCAAATTGAGGGACTCACTTTTCCAAGAACCCCTAGTGTTTGATGTAGGAGTAGGGTAAGTGCAAGAAGTTGGGTTCACTTTTAGTGGAAGCCCCAGGGCAAAATATTTTTAGAAGTGATGGATTTTGGCAATATGGCTAACAATTTTTTTTAAGAATTTTTGGATGAAATTAAAACCCATTTCAGATGACAATGACTAGTTCTAAAACATATTTTTTTTAGTGTTGGACATATTTTTGTATTTATTGTTTATTTCTTAAACAAAAAGCTTCAAATGTTTCAAAGAAATGGACTTTGGGAATATGGCTTACGACTTTTTTAAAGAATTTTTAGACAAAATTAAAACTCATTATAGATAAGATTGTGTAGATTCCAAATATGTAAATTTTTCTATAATTTGATTTTTTTTTCTATTTTTCAAATATTTTTTGATGAAACTAACCCATCAAATTGAAATATTAGGCTTTCTTATTATTTTAATAAATTTTTATTAAAATATTTTTTTGAAAAATAAATTATAAGTGAGCAATCTTCAGACAATTCTTTTCAATTTGAAAAAACAAAATCAAAAAATTATTTAAAGTTTAGGTCATCTTATGCATCAAGTACACAAGGGATTTTCAAAACAATAATTACGACCAATAAAAAATTAATATAAAACTAAATATTCAAAAAATAATTACAAAAAAATATCATAAGAAATATTCAGTGTGTTATAGATCTCTTCCCAAAAGGATTCAGAAAAATACAATTATTTAGGTCAAAATATGGTTGGCATACACGTGCATGGTATCGTAAAAAAGAGTGACTTTTAAATAGTGGTTTTTAGACATGCCTATTGAAAATTAATTTGTATCATCTAGATATTAAAATAAATTACATATTTGGAAACTAGTCTTCACGTACTACATTTCATAATACTAACATTTTCAAGATTCAAGATTTAAGTGCTTCAAATTTTTAGGTCAAATGTGAATTTTTTTTGAAAATCAGGGAAAACACTTCCACTTTTTGGCCAAAAGGTGGAGTCAACTTCTTGCACAAACCCAGCATCCTAGGTTGCAAAGAAATCTTGCATCAACCAAAAGTATTTTCTCTCTTTCTCTTTTCTTTCATTTCAGTTGCAATTCAATAATTTACAGTTTAACATTTTCTACCACATTTTACCGCATCTTCATATCAGAGCTGACAAAGTAGGATTTAGATTCTATGCCATGTCAATTACATCATACTAAGATTTTAAAAGATTTGGATTTGTCTACATAAAGTTATCACTATCAGAAGATCATCAGTGTTCTCAGAATAGAGCATTTACTCAATCAGCATGAGGACAAAATGTTTGGGAGTACTTCCATGACTTGTGGAGCCAAATGAAACATATCACAAGGTAAATAAGGGCTAGATAGACTTTCCCTAAGGTCCACGCCAAGTTTCATTCATTTGCAGTGCAGTACCGTGAGTTGTAGGTTGACGTACATGTTATCTACACGTTTCATCATTCATTGGAGTGTGTAACCTCTTGAGGCTGACACAGAGGATTCTATGAGCTTGAAGATGATATATATATATCTCTTAGATGCATTATAAAGTCAATAGTTTTAGAAGATAAGATAGATAGTTAAATTCTGTTTGGAAGGCACTTCAATGCCATATCTTTCATTTTTGTTATAACCTGGAAAGTAGATGTGTGAGCCCTTTGATTGTAGCCCGCAAGTTGCTGGAAAATGAGAATTGTAATCATATGATATATTGAGTATTTGAATCTTCCATTGCACTCTATTATTGTGTTATTTCCATTGTGTTTACAATTGCTACATGGTTTGGACAGTCCCTTCTTAGGACCCTCCATCCATGACTGCACTAGTATAACTTGTAAAATAACTTTGATCCTCCCATCAATGAACCTAGTCTTGACATGGCCATGACTAATAATACTTAGAAAAGACTTGTCACCAAGGTAGACATTTTCACCATCAACCTTCTCATAGGAACAAAACCACTCCCTACGTGGAGTAATGTGGAAAGAGGTACAAGAACTTGAATCATCATCCAACTCATTGTTTTCTTTGTTCTTTTTGTAGTCCTTCTTAATGTTACCTCTCTTACTATAGTTCCAACATTTACATTGGACTTACTAGGAGACTTAGATCTCACTAAAGACTTAGATTTTCTCTTTTCCTTTCCCCTATCCTTCTCCTTGCCTTTTTCCATTGGTTATCCACTAACAATTAGTTCTTCCCTGGTAGATACAAAAGCATTTCACCTCATCTACTTAAATAGAGAAGACAAGCTACTACTTTTTTAAGTGTAAAATTTCTATTACTTCCAATGGCCATCACTAGATTATCCCATGAGTTTGGAGAAGAACATAAGAAGACCACACAATGATATTAATCTTCCATATTAACATTGATTGATTATAACTAGCTTATAATGGTGTTAAATGTATTCATGTGCTCAACAACTGAGTACCCATCACCCATCCTCAGTGTATACAACTTTTTATATCAAAAAATCTTATTCACTAGAGATTTATCATGGTATGAAATTCCTAATTTTCCAAGAGGTTTTTTATAGTGGGTTCTCTTGCATCATTTATAAGTATTGAATTTCCCAAAGAAAGACAAATGTTGCTTGTGGATTTAGGATCTAACACATCTTATTGTTCATCTCCATCTATCAATAAATGCTCCATATTGAGCTTCCATAGCTCAAAGTTTTTCCATTAAACCATTTGATCTCCATCTATGATGAATTTGTCATCCTATAAATATAGATCTTTTGTGCATGAATCCCACTCAAACGAATATTAGTCCAATAAAACTTTTTTCCACCACCTAGGAAATAGAATTGATTAGGATTTAATACCAAAGGAAAGGAACTAATATTTGAAACACTTCTTACACTAATCAATGACAACAAAAATGCATGCAAAATATGATCCACTAGTTTCAAAAGAAAATTGACACAGAAAAAACAATACTACCATGGAATAGTGTTTATCCTAGGAAAAGCCTTTCAAGAAAAAAATGAAGACTCAAAATATTGAACCAATGTATTTACATTACCAATCTAATTGCAATACATTAACTAGGTCAAGCCATCATAGGATAAAAACCAACATAGGTCTAGAAAAACTTAGGTAGCATAATGCCCTAAAAAATTACATAATAATACATCTCCACCCTAGGAGCCAAAATATAGAAGATAGAAATCAACAAACCACAAATGTAAACCATAACCCATGGGAGAATGCCAATTCTAAATTTTTGTAACCCAAATTCCCATGAGAAATTCCTATGATCAAATCCCATCATGAGTGAACACTAATATTAGAAGATCCTCTTACATTTTCATAGTCCATCATAACCAACTCACCAAATTGGGAACGTTGTTTCAGCTCCATTGAATCTCCATTCGAATATGCCTTATAATCCATCGTAACATACATCATATATTTGGGCAATAGTAAAGTCTACTATGTAACTCCTTATAATCAAGATCTTGCATGCTTTATAGAATCCATCATAAGCAACCCCCACATCTTATAATTCCATAATAACATTAGATTCTTTTACGAATTCTTACACACATTACAAAGTATTCGACATGTGGCCAAAAATGCCACCTCAAAGCATAGGATGTCCTCTTTCCCATGTGAGGATAGAATAATGAATAAATACAATAAAGATTTAAATACAAGACACTATGATGCAAGATTGAGACACCTTTGCCAACAACATTTATGTTTCATGTACTATTTCCTCTCTCCTACAATTCCTTGTAACATACATATGCAACCAAATGTCAATG
The DNA here is from genome assembly GCA_027924645.1 of Cunninghamia lanceolata. Lineage (NCBI taxonomy): Eukaryota > Viridiplantae > Streptophyta > Pinopsida > Cupressales > Cupressaceae > Cunninghamia > Cunninghamia lanceolata. Next base: position 6,176,965 of record BSBN01000892.1, read on the forward strand.
GATGTGTTGGGGGCATATTCTATTGCTAGCACAATCATGTTGATTTGTGTAGACTATCAAGTTGGTTAGAGAGACTCATATTTTGATCCCATGGAGAACAAGTATCAAAGGACAAATTACACCATCATGCCTTATAAGGTCCTTTACTTATTTTTGTAACCTTTAATGTCTAAATATTTACTTTACTAGCATGTTTGTGAGTGCTACATGCTTTAAAATAAATGATTATCTTATGATTTACACACACTGAGAAAAGTGGGTGTAAAATGTAATGATATAATTTGCATACCCATGCCTTTTCCCATTTATTTTTGTACCTATTTTAAGGAGAGTTTCTTGATAAATTAACATACTGACAAATGGCATATTTATGTGCAAATTCAAGTCTCACATTCCTAAATACTTATCCTTCACCACATCCTAATTTTCACATATCCCTATACATTCACCTTACCCATACGTTTATTACACCTATACTTGCACATATTTTCATGTTTTTGAGTCTCACATTGATTTGGCCCTTGTTATGTTTAAGGACATTTCCATAGTCATAATGTTGACCTTGACATCATGAATATGACCCTTTCAAGTTCAAATTTTTAAATTTAAATATGGCTAGAATTTTTCCTATACCCATTGTGGATATAAAATTGGTACAAAGGCCATACAAAGATAATGACAACAAACCCAATACCTATACCTTCAAACCAAGTCCTCCACACATGATAGAATGAAGTAGATGCACCTAAATCTACTAGCTTTGTTCTCTTTGAAAGATGACTAATAGGATGAGATGTTCATTTCTTAAATCTACAGCATAACACAAGTGTAAGGATGATGGATGAGAAGATTTAGAGTGATTTGGATAGAATGATATTGTATGAAGATGTCTTTCCAAGAGCCGCAAATAGCTTGGGTGAGGCTTGATTTATAGGAGATGAGTGATACGAATGGATCGTTAGGATTAGATTTGTGATGGATGGCTACGATTAAATGACATAAGGACTTATAGTCATTTGACAAGTGTCTCATTTAGGTTGAATGAGAGGAATTAAAGTCAAATAGATTCTACCTTACAAGGATTAGAAGCTTCTAGCCATGTGAAGATAGAGACAAACATGGATTTAATTAAATAAATAAAGATTTTTTAATTAATTGGATGAGGGATGATGTGTAATACATTAATTAAATAAATATTTAACTTATTTAATTAATTCAGATGAGGAAAAAGTAGAAATTAATTAAATAAATATAATTTATTTAATTCATTGTCTAATGGGATTAGAATTGGATTAGTTAAATAAATATGATTAATTTAACTAATTGGGTGATGAAAGGGGTTATGAGGGTCCTAGGGCAAAATGTCTCATAAGGTGTCTTAAGAGGTATCAAAAGGTGATGTCACAAGACCTAGTCAATTTTAGGTGTCTACATTTTCCCCTCTTTGAGATGGTGTTCTGACTAAGAGAAGTAACATCATTTGAAAGAAGATAAAGGTATGGATTGAGGTAAAGGATGCCCGAACCACTTGAAAGAGTGATAAGGAGGAATAGATGTAGAGATGGGATGACAATGTAAGGATAAGATGATGATGTAAGGATAGGATGATGCCCCCTCAAGAGGATAGGTGGGTTGGAAGAACATGGGTATGCTCTAAAAATGAATGAAATAATAAAGGATGGATAAAGAGATGGAGGATGCAAGATAAGGGATAGATAGAAGAAATGAAAGGTATGTTATGTTGCAATAAAGTGAACAACCATATAGTTTGATATAGCACTAGATATTATGTACCAAGGTATAAGGACCAGGGTGATGATGTGTCTTGTGCACCTAGTGTAATACAACTTTCTCTAGATGTATGAGGGAGGAAACATAGAGCATTAAAGTCCCAATGCACAAAAGGTATGATATGACCTTAGATGTAAAGGATAATGCAAAAAGCTATTCCAACATACAAAAGATATGAATAATAGCTGGAAAGATATGGATTTGATACAAATGCAAGATAACACACACAAGCAAGAAAGAAAGCATGTACAAATGATACAAAAAAACAAGGTGTTGCCCCTATCAAGCTGTAAATCAATGATCGATTGATGATGATGGATTAAGATAGTGTTGTCATTGTGGGGAACGATATATCCCTAGATCAACACAAGGATGTGAGAACGATATATCCTATTGATGATGATAATGATTGATTGATTGGGTTTACAACAAGGCTAGGACTAAGACCAAAGGATGTGATTCGATGATTTGGCTAGATTGATTGACTTGATTGATATGGATTAAGGAAGATTTGCATTTGGATTATCGCTTGTATTTTTGTTGGATATTTGATTTTTTTATATTTTTTTGGAATGTTTGAGGATGGCATTGCAGTATAATTTGGATAACTTCTTTTTGTTAGATACCGATGACAAGGGGAAACCATGTCTACGTACAAGGATGAAAGTAAGATCGATGGATAAAAGGATGGGTGATAGTAAATGATATGGAAGGCTCATGATAGATGGATGGATAAAAGGATAGGCAATAGTGATGGGATGAAAGTATATATTATAAGGGAAATAGGATGTGATATCCAAAGACTATGTCACATAGGAATAACATGCCCCATTCTAGGTGTAATGCTTAGGACTTAACATGACAAAGCTTATGAGGAGAGGATGATGATAGAATTGGTTGGAAAGTATTAGATATATCAAGAGACATCCAAATCATTTGTGAACATTTTTCTTGCAATATCTTTATCAAGATAAAAAGGAGGAAGGGAGGATGGATAATTTTAATAGGATAGGTATGTGCATATAATGGATAAGGATGGTAGGATACGATATGATGGGATTAAATAGGGAATCATAGTTTGAAATGATAGGTTGGATATGATAGTTTGGATGAGACAACGCGCCCCCATGTGTAAGTCACATAGTTAATCAACCTAAACTTGATGCATATTTATTAGGTTTTCATCATGGTACTTATCCAAGGTGCCACGAAGCTAGTTTTCACCATTGCACGAAAGGAAATCCCTCTTTACTATTTTGATTTGTTTTTTGTTTTTTTTTGGAATATTTGGATGGGATAGGTGGATATGGACAAGAAGGATTTGAAAGAAGATATGGACTTAAGTGTCTAGTTCCATGAAAGGTGATAGTCCCATTAGAGATGGATGTCACACCTGGACCATGTCAAATGCCATTATGCTCATAGATGTTGGTAGGGGAATACATGAGAGGGAGATGGATTAAGCGGATATTGGATTATGATGTGGATTATGTATGGAAGGATAATGGATTATGATCTGGATTATGGATGGAAGGATTATACAAAGGTAAGAACCATAAGAAGGTGATGGGGGAGATATGTAGGATAGTGGATGAAAGATGGTGAGATGGAGGTATGTGGGAATGTTGTGGAATGAAAAGAAACCAAGACCAACGGTTGCACACAGCGTGATAAACATTGAAGCTTTTGATTTGGAGGAGGTGTAGGGAGTAATGGACATCTTTTCTTAAGGGATGGTTGATGTGCCAATTTAGGTACCCACATAGACTTAGATTTTTATGATTTTTACATTGGGTGTGGGATGAAGGAATATGAGATTTTTGGGAGTTTTGAGATGTAGATACTTCATTTGACTTGATTTCTTTTTTTTAGGTACCCAAACCATTTTAATTTTGGACTTTTGTTGTGGAGATATGGTCTTATGTAACCCTTTGGATAAATTTTCCTCTGACTCATGGCATTTGTGCTCTAAGGCATGAGTATATTTATGATTTTTTTCTTTATAAGTAGAGGCATCAAAATTTTTATTTTTGAATCTCATAGGATTGATGGAAGCTTCATGTTTAGAAGATGTGTGCATTGATTTGTCATGATTGGGAATTTTAGGGGATTTATCGATGGAGGGATTAAAAGTGGATTTATGGATAAATGGAGGAGGGGATTGAATGATAGGGACATTAGGTGTTTGATGGAGTGGAGGTAAAGTGGATAGTGGGATATTAAGTAATGAAGGTAAAGTGGATGGTGGAAGGTGTATGGTCACATGCTCCTGGGATTTGTAGGATAATGGAGGGATGGAAACATATCTTTTGGGGGTATGATGTGGCTTGTGATGGAAAGGGGTGGATTTAAAAGGCATGGAGGTAGTACCAACATCTTGAGATTGTTTTCCTTGAGGTATATATCCAAGGCCATATGAGCATGGAGGGACTTTGACATGGATAGGTGACAAAATACCTTGTTCATGAAGGGCTAAGCCTTTACTTTAATAATTAATTTTTTGGAGTATGCAATGAACAATGGGACTATGTGTGTTTCAGACACTAGACATGAGCTCATTATTTGATGGGGAAGGTGGAGTGGTAGATAGAAGTTGTTGCTTCCCTAAGGAAGAACATTCATGATTGAAGGTGGTAAGACCAATGTGATATGTTGATAGATTTGTAATATGGTTGATAGTGGGTGACAAAGGATCATTATGCTTACTAAGATCCAAGCTATTTGTTTGATTATCTATGTTTTCTTGGGAGTCAATTGTCTTGTTAGAACTGGAAAAAGTTTCACATTTTCTAGTAACCACAACTCATTTGTCCTCCACATTTGCCATACATTGATCTTATGATTAATACAGATTGATTAAATTTTTGTGAAAAGATCCATATGTAGCCCATGATGACTAATGATTCCACAATCATGAACTCTGAGATTAGCATTTTCCTGCTCATAGTTGTGCAAAATGAGCAATTGATCCTTATCAACAAGATCATATACATGTCTTTCTGATCAGATGAGCCATAATCCTCTAATGAACATTTTCATTTATATTGGGAGGACCTAAATGGAGTTACACTAATTGAAGAACCTAGAAATAATAATTGTCCAATAATCAGGAAGACTACATATTGTGTCGCAGATAAAAAGCTTACCAGCAGGAGAGATAAAGTCTGAGTGAAAATTTTAAACTGCATCAATCTCAGAAGTCATACCGATGAACATAAGTTCAGAAAGAAGTGTATGTACTCTCGTTGATGATTCAGTACATTAGTTGTATCAGCATGACATATACCATCGGGACAAATTTTTTATATCCTTTTGACTATGCAAGTCACCCTGATGAGAAAGTATTACAAAGTTTGGTGAGAGTCCCACCATTGATCCCCATGGACAAAAGATATAAGAAAACACTATCGATGAGACTTCACATATTGGAAGAACATTTTGTTCTCTTAGCAATAGGGATTGTCAACCTGATGGCTACAAGATAACTCCTGCTCATACGAAAAACACTCACCAATGTCCAAAAGCAACTTTGATAATGAGGACCACCTTGATATCGGTGTCAAATCTATAATGTCTTCTTGAAATGTTTAGAATATGGGCCTCCGAGCAAAATCAATGAAAATCTCCCTGACAAGATCAAAACTAAAAGAACACCTCCTATCAAAGAGACATTAAGATAGTCTTGGTGATCGATTAAGAATGTATAAACAAAAGATGGCACCAAAATGAGTATATAGATCGGCATGAGATTAAAATAGACTTCCCGACATAATTCATTATATCAATTTGACATTTTCAGAGCCCGAGAATCCTGCTGCATTCAATTCTAGTGGCCAACATTAATGGCCAGTTGAGCATAATCTCATACAAACTACTCTGGTTCATAATGAATTGAAATCAAAAGAAGTCTCCGAGGGTTGCAGTGGAAGAATAGGGAATTCACCAAGAGACCAAGAAATTCATGACGTAGAGCACATACAAGTAACCATAGCAAACCTTCATGGTACTAATAGATTATAAGGTTAAATCTAGTGTTAAGCATAAAGATAGAATGGAGGGTCCTTCCAAAACAAAAAGAAAGCAGCAGACTGAAACTGGCCAAACCAAGGGCAAAAAGTAGAAGGTTGAGACAGGGAAAGGAGAAAAAACACAAGAAAGAAAGTTTAATCAAGATCTTATAGACCAATTACTTGGTTCATGTCCTAAGGCTAGGAGAACTATGCAATTAAGAGAAAATGTGGAAAAATTGCATGTAGTGAACATATGGACCCCTATCAGAGGATACGATTTATTTATGTTTCACTACTGTAGAAGGAATAGATTGGAACCCATCTGTAACCTATGGAATTTTAACCTAGGCAAGCTAGTTGTCATAGATGTCTTTGTAAACATAGATCTTGTAAAACTCCTGGAGTATCATTACAACCCTGACCTAAAAGCAATCTGCAACCTATAAGGGGAGCAATTTATTCATGTGTCCAAGAATGCAATATGTGAAGTTTTTTCCCTAGATGACACCTACAATACTCCTATAATATATGAAGATTTAGAAAAGGAGTACTTGAGAATGGATACCACTTAATAGGGTTGGAGATTGCCATTGCATAGACCCAGAGAAGTAGGGAATTTGGTACCACTCGAGGAAGGTGATGGACCTCCTTTTCATGTAGATTTGTTTGAACCTTATATGAAATACACATATTATTCGGTGGTACAAGTATTGGGAATAGAGGTCCCTGAATTCATGTCCATAGAACCCATGGTCATCTCTGCAGATATCCAATGTCATCATGTAAGGACTTTTGATTATTCTTCCCACCTCTATAAGGGGATTGATTTAGGACTGATGGCCATTAAAGATGGTTCTCCAACAATAAGTTTCAAGCACTACTCTGCTCTTATGCATATGGCGTTATACTATGGACAAGAATTAACAATGTGGCCACAACAATTGAAAATTACACAATTTGATAAGAATGGTTAGCTGTTACCCATACAATTATGGACTTCCATATGGGAGAGTTAGTTTATAAATTCTAGTTATGCACATTTCGAAGAATTCTTTGTTAAATCACGGTATAGATGCTATGGTTATCCATGTAGCTATTTTTTGTCAGATGAGATCAAAAAGTTTTTAAGGCCCAAGGATTCCAGTGGACCACTGACTGTCAATCACAACTGGGGTGATTGTTATTATTTTCTTGACTCCACAATGATCAGGGTATATGGTTTTGAGGATACACCATTCTTATTACCTAAAACTATCCCAGATAGAATCACATACTTGGAAATTGTCAGGCAATTATACTACTTGAATGTTATGAACCTAAGTGCCTATGATAAACAATCTTTTATGCCAAGCACATTATGTTTTGGGGACTTTACTGTGTTGTCCACAGAAGGTTATGAGCTCATTCATGACAAACTGTTGCATTTTAATTTGAGAAAAGCAATACCAAGAAAAGGGTTTGACCCTGAAGGGTTTATGGATTTTGCAAGAAGAAAACAAAATTTGAGTGGATATACTCATATTCCATTTCCACATGATGATGTTATTAGGAATTTGGAAGAGGAAGAGGGTAAATTTGCCACTAATGAGTATAATCAGGAAGTGGAAAAGAGGAGGAGAGAGGCACAAGAGATAGAGGTTTTATCCTCTGACAGCAAAGGATCTCATGATGAGAGACCCCAAGACCAACCTGATATAATTCCTAAACTCATAATTGAAGAATATGACCCTGCAAATAGAGAATTAGAAATTAAGGAAACACCTAATATGGATGCAATGAAGCTGGCTTACAATTGTTTTATTTCAGACGCTTAGTTTATTCAGTCCCTAGAATTTAAACCTTTCTTTTATATAGATAAGGGTAAATTAGTCAAAGAATCTGTTTCAAATATCACACCAGATAATGAAAAACAATTATTGAATACTCTAAAAATAGATGTCGAAAATGAAATTAAAACTATGACTCTAGAGAAAGGAATGAAACTTTTAGAAGAAGCTAGTGTGATGATTTTTCTAGGTTTGGATCTGAAGTCTTCTCTAGTTTTTGATAGCTTTCTGCATAATGATAGTGCCAAACATAAACTCAGTTTAGAAGGTGTGACAAAGGTGTACACTAGGTCGCTATACAATCCTGATGAAGAATTTCTTATGATATGGGCCATATACCCTCCACACCAGAAGCTTTCCATTATTGACATAGAGAAGGCATTTGGCCATGTGATGACATTGAAGGTGGGTGAGCCTGATCCTATGGTTATTATAGAAATTGGTATTAATATGGCTAAATTAAATAAAGCACAGATTCAAATGCTGATCTAAGAAAGAGACGTGTATAAATTGAGCTATGAGAGAATGCAAAATGAAAAAGATTTTCTGAAAGATTTAGTTCCTTCCAAACTATTAACCCAAGGGGAAAGTTCCTAGACAATGGACAAAGGTGAAACATTATAGGTTAATACTCAGATAACCTAGGCTAGAGTCAATGCACTTTCCACAGTATTCAAAAGGAGACATACTAACATGATGACATGGATGAATAAATTCTGGAGTACTCATTTCAAAAATCAAACTGCTCTCCAAGAACACAAAAGGTTGGCTGAAAAACTCCAAGAGAAACTCCTAGAAATACAAAATAGAGAACCTCCTGATACTACAACCATTAGCAATGATGAGGACTTGATCAAGGTGCATACAAGTTTTCATGACGATCTTCAAGCAGAATCTGAGTTCATTAATGCTTCTAGAGAATGAGTTCCTTCATTATGTAATGATGATAAAAATTTGAAAAGTTAGCAGGATAGGACAAAGGAATGCCAACTAATTCTACACGAAGCTCTAGAAGCAGTGAAACGTGAAGATCTGGCATTGGAGGAGGCTTATGCATGAAGAAAATGGTTACAATAGAATTTTTTGCAAAGTGTGCCATGGAATGTGCAGATACTCATTTAAGCCAAAAATATTTGGATCATGTTAGTAAAATCCATTTATGGCTTATTAGAGCCTAATAATGATTTGTTTGTTGTTGTTAAAATTCCAAGAGACACTTGTGAAGGGGTACATCCTCTTCAAAATATAGCTATATAAGCTAGGAAAGTAGGAGTAAAATATCATCATTTACCATTTTGATTTTAAGGTAGGGCATTAGTAAGAAGATAGATTCCACCTATTCCACCCATCCACTTCCATATCTCAGAAACTTATGTAATTACTATATATTATCTAAAGAAATATAATGGAGCATATTCATATTTCATGGTGATTTATTCTCAGTGTTCAACTATTGTGTTAATTTATTATGCACATATGTTATTTGGCTGTCTCTAAAGTGGCTTTTTATGTTATCTAAATTGAGTGTGAAGATACATTTGTTCTAATTGTGTGGTGCTACTAATTGGTTTCTATATGTAGAAGGATTAAAGTATCTTTTAGGAAATTTAATTTGATTGGTTCCTGTGTGGATGAAAATCCTTTTAAATAAATTGTCTTAAATGGATTCTCCTCACATTTGAATTAAAATTCTTTCACAACTTCACAGTAACATAAGGGGATATCATCGGGATGATTAAGAAGAGCTCAAATAACTAATATATTTGCACGTCTCTATAAGGTGCAGACATTCAAAAGTGCCCAACTGTTAGAGTTAAGCTGAGAAATAAATCTACCAATCCTACAACCCTGTCTCCATAATCATCATTTATCCACTGACTCCATCCACCCAATAGGTTAGGCACTGATCAATTTTAGAACTCTTTAAATAGATTTAATTTACATCCTTCATACTTCAAGCTTTTAGACAGTAGTTAGCAAGCCCTACAATTATATCATATATGTGTGCCATAAGTGAGTAGATTGCCCAAATAGAATCCATTTGGACTTCAAATCTACCTTATCATTTAGGTACACTCGCCTAGGTCTAGAAGAACATAAAGAGTAAGGGGTTTTAGTTGCATAAACCCTATCTTGTTAACCAAAAGCGTATCAAGAGACTGGCACTCTCTTGTGGTCTAAAAACCAACATTTTTGAGACCCAACAAATTAGCAACTCTATTGGGGAAAGCTTGAGAAAATCCAGTAGTGGGCCATCTTGCCTTATAGAGTCATTAAAACTTTCAAATCAAGTCTTCAAACATAGATTTATTATTGTGAAATTTGCATTCCTCATCCGAGTCTACTCCAACAAATTGGTGACTCCACTGGGGAATAAGCCCATTCTAAACTTTAGCCTTCCATCATAGAGTATCATAACATATTTAAAGCTCTACTAGGGAGAACTCTAATCATTTTCCTACTTACAAAGGAAAAAGTAGGTGGCGACTCTAAAACTTTATGATTGATGAAATAGATATCATATCAGAAAAGATAGATGATAGACACCAGAGATATACTATATCATCCAACATGAATGGAAGGAGATCTATGCATCAAGAAAGTCCCAAGAAAAACAATTTCAAGTGAACAGACAAGCATGGACCCCCTCACAGAAAGTACATTACAAACAGGGTTGAAGTAGCACCCAAACAACCCAAAGACAATGTAAACACATTAGGACAGCCCTTTACAATATTCAGCTCCCCAACATACAATGATGGTGGAAATCCCTCAACAACTCCTAAAAAAATCAATACAAATGGTAACATCCTCAGTTACAGGACAGATTCTCAAGAAGCAACTAAATTTGAGGAAAGGATGAATAATGAAAGGAGGCAAAAATAGGAAGAGTCTGATAAGGGATTTCTATCACAATAGGGAGAAGAAAACCAAGAGGGGTCTGTAGACCATATTGTTGATTTTGATGCTATGAGTAATCAAGAGATTGAAATACATTTGGAATGGCAAAGACAATAGCTTAGGAGAAGACAACAGATAATACACGAGAGCCATGAGATAAACCGGCAAATGGTACAATTAAAAATCCAACCAGAAAAACTTCCAAGATATGTCCCTCCACACAAACAAGGTGGTAATACCAATTCACATCGGATATATCATAATACAACTACTCCAGGTATTTCAAGAGTGCCTCATAATGTAGGAGGTAATTCAATACAATATGCTCAAAATAGTATGTCATCATAAAGACCCCAACCGCCTAATACTAGCAATATTCCCCAATATCACCCGCCACTAGGTCATCATGACATCCCACAACATCAACAACATATACAACAAAATGCTTACCATCAACCTCCATATGGATACTAATATTACCCCAATCCACCACTTATGAATATGCCTCCACAAAACCTAATGAGTGTATGTAGATAATTTGATTTAATGGGATATCAATTGTATCCATACCCTACAGACAACAACTAGAGAAATATGGTCCCCAAATTTACTAGGAATAATGGGATATCTATTGAAGATCACATTAGGAATTTCAATGCCTTTATACAAGACATTGGTATGGAGCACGAGAATGTAAACATGAGACTATTCATGATGTCCCTAACTGAAGATGTAAGGGATTGGTTTAATGGTTTACCAGATTCCTCAATTTATTCTATAGTAGACTTCCATGACAAATTTAAAGAATAATATGGAAATCAGTATGCCCTTGAATTTGCCCTACATGAGCTAATAAGCATCTAGAAATACTAGAATGAGTCAATATATGACTTCAATAAAAGATTCTCTAAATTGCATAATAAAATAGCACATGGATCCAAATTGACTGATTTGGTAGCTTTGAGTATCTATCTAAAGGATTTTGATCCAAAAACTATGCATGAACTCAGGAATAAGGCTCCCACAACATTGACAGAAGCACAAAAGACAGCTATTAGTATTGAAAATAATAAGAAGCTTGCAAGGATGACTGGAAAAAGGGACAACCTTAGAATGCCCCAACAATCTAACAACCCCCAAAATAAGCAAGAATACCAATATAGGAATGAAAGACCAAGGTTACATGATATGCCCTATAATACCAATTGGAAGGATAGAAGACCTTTAGAAAACAATAGAAAGCAAAATTATGGGAAAGATACTCTCGATCCTCTTAAAAGAAATGGAACACATGTAGTAGAGAATAATCCATGGTGCTTAGCCTATAATCTACCTCACTCACATGATTATTGTGCGGTAGCATGCTCAATACAGGAAGAGGGAACATCTCATGGTTAGGAAAGAGATAACCATACTATAAACATGCTAGCATTCAGACCCCATCAGATTGATGAAGGATATTCATCCATGGAGGATGATGGATATGAATATGATGTGGGAAGTCAAAGATACAATAATAGTATGGGAAGACAGGAGGTCTTTTCAAACCAAGAAGATAATTATGAAGAAAATATATATGATCATGGTGCACCATCACATAACCAATGGAGAAAACCAACTGAAGAAGAAAGAAGGGCTCTCACAATTGCTACAGTAGCACAAGCAAAAAGTATGTATAATCTAAGAAATAGAATAGTCATTGTAGATCAAGGAACACCTAGAAGTGTGTTTGTAAAAGATCAGTCATAATAAGGGCAATATGAAAAATACATCTAAAGAGCTAGAAAAAATTAAACAAGGCAAGATAAAAGACAAAATACCAATTAGAGAAAAGGGGCATAACAAAATAGAAAAAGTTGATCAAACAATAACTCCCTCATTTGACATAGCCCAAGTAGTATCTCAAGTGAAAATATCAGTACCACTTCTTGAAATGATGAAGATAGATCAATACAGGAATACGGTGGTTAAGATGATTTTAGATGTACCAAAAAAGAAACAAGAAAAAACTAAAATCAAAATAAATAATGTTCAAACTAAGGTTAGTAAGACCCCCGAAGTATATCTGGGTGACACATTGACAAGGAATCCATCTCAGGTAGATCCTTTTTACACTACCCTATTGATAAAAAACAAACTAGTGAGGAATTTTATGATTGATTCAGGAGCGGCTATGAACATCATGCCAATAGTGGTCATGAAAGAGTTAGGAATGTGGGTTGATACCACATATGGTAAATGCTATGCTATGGACAACAGATCCATCCCAGTTGTGGGTATTATGAGGGATGTAGAAATAAAGTTAGCTACCTACCTTGAAGCAGTTTATAAGATTGACATCACTATAGTGGATATCCCACCTTACTATGGAATGTTGCTATCCAGACAATGGACTACAATAGCCAGAGGAAATGTCTAGTTGGATCTATCTTATGCCACTATACCAGTGGGAGAAAAGGAAATTAAGTTGTACAGGGAACCAAGGTATGAGAACATCATAGAATGCATTGACTAGAATCAAGTAAATTTCTTCTGTGATATAGACCTTGGTGCATTTAGAATTGAAAAAAGTCAACCAGAATTACAGAACATTGACCCAATACACCAAGAAGCCAAAATTGATGAATGTGGTGTATGGAAAATGTATTTTGATGGTGTGTGTAGTAAAGTTGGTAATGGAGCAGGAGTATTATTTATCTCACCAACTGGTAAAACTTTCAAATACTCATTCCTACTAACATTTGAGTGTACCAATAACATAGCAGAATATGAAGCTTTTCTCATTGGCCTAAACATTGCCATAAAGTACAAAATAAAATGGCTTGCTATGTATGGGGATTCAGAATTGGTTATATCTCAGGTCAGAGAGAAGTATTCATCTAACAACAAAATATTGAAGCAATATAGAAATTTTGTCTAGGATGATATTGAATTGTTTGATGCTTTCTCCATTAACTGGGTAGACAGATCAAAAAATATAATGGTAGATTTGCTAGAAAATATAGCCTTGAAGAGAGATGATGTCACATTAGCAGGCACTAGTGAAGTTGAGTTTAAAACTAGACATGCAATCCCAGATAATGTCTATAATTGGTAAGTTTTCAATGATGACACTGATCTGATCAAATTCTTATAGTGCATTGACCAATATGAGGCCCAAGAGATTGATTTTAATGCATCTGTGGAGGAAGTAGATGGCAAGAAAACTTTGTTTGGTAAAGAAATCATCCAACTTAAGACAAATAAAATTCCTAAGGGGCTTGTGGCACTAGAAAGGGTGTGATGGACATGACTGAGCCCTTATGAAATAGGCACTAGTAAAGAAGGAAAACCTTGAAGAAATTAACTTGGGCACTGAATTGGCACCAAAAAAGGTGTATATTGGGAAAAAGATAAGCCCTACAATCAGAAAAATATTGATTTCCCTATTGAGAAAGTATAAGCATGTCTTTGCTTGGTCTTATGATGACCTTAAGGCATGCAGGGAGGATCTGTTCTAGCATGAAATCCTACTCAAACCTGATGCAAAACCTTTTAGACAAAAACATAGAGCCATAAACCCAACCTCACAACCCAAAATGCATTAAGAACTTGTGAAGCTCAGGGAGGGAGGTATCATTAAGCCTATTAGACATTCTATGTGGGTTTCCAACTTGGTGCCAGTCAGAAAAAAGAATGGTGACATAAGGTTATGTGTAGATTTTAGAAATCTAAATATCTCATCCCTTAAAGACAGTTATCCACTTCCAGATATGGAGGCAATTCTACAAAAAGTCACAAGATGTGAGTTGTTATCTATTATGGATGAATTTTTGGGTTATAATTAGGTGAAAGTGAAAGAATTTGAACAATATAAAACTGCATTTACTACTCCTTGGGGCACATATGTATATGTTAGAATGCCATTTGGACTTACAAATGCTGGTCCAACTTTCTAGAGAGGCATGGATGTTGCTTTTGCTGAACTAATTAATGTTATAATGATGGTCTATCAAGATGACATCACTACATACTCCAAGAAGGCAGAATATTATTTTGATCATCTTGAAAAAATATTTGTCAAAGCTTTGGAATATGGTATTTCTTTGAATCCAAAGAAGTATCATTTTCCAATGATAGAAGGCAAATTACTAGGATTATAGTGTCCAAAGATGGGGTTAAAATCACTCTGGAAAGAGTGGAAGCCATAGACAAGATCCCTATTCCTAAATCAATTAACGTCATCCAATCCTTCTTTGGGAAAATAAATTTTGTAAGAAGATTTATCCCAAACTTTGCTATAATTGTTAAACCCATTTCAAAAATGTTGAAGAAGGGGGCTAAGATAGATTGGTCTGCAGATGCACTAGATGTATTTGTAGCCATAAAGAGAGTGATTAAGGAGGCCCCAGTATTGAAATCCCCTGATTTCAGTAATCCATTTCAAGTCTTCTCATTTGCATCATACCATACTATTTTCGTAGTAATGCTGCAAAAGAATGATGAGGAATATGAACAACCTATATCATTTTTCAGTAAATCCCTCCAAGGGGCAGAGATGAACTATGATATTATAGAGAAACAGGCATATGCTTTAGTGAAAGCAATGAAAGTTTGCAGACCGTACCTCGTAGGGGCAAAATTGATTGCATATGTTCCCAATGCTGCAGTTAAAGATGTGTTTGTACAAGCAGAAATTATTGGGAGGAAATGTAGAGGGATCAATAGAATCTAGGAGTTTAACATAGAGATCCAAATCACCAAAATAATGAGAGGATAGGGTTTCGCTAAACTAATGGCTGAATCAAATCTAGAGGCTTCTTCTCAAATTTACAATGTGGGAAAAGAAAAGACCATGATTGCAAGTATTGAAAAAACAACTTGGTACACTGATATAATGTATTTCTTGAAAAATCAGAATGCCCTAAACATCTAAATGACAATCAAAAGAGAACTTTGAAACTACATGCCTCTAAATATATTTTCCTAGATGGTGATTTATATTGGAAGAATAGAGATGGGGTACTACTACTATGTTTGGATGAATCCCATGCAAGAAGAATATTGAAAGAAATGCATGAAGGAGTTTGTGGAGGACACTTTTCTAGGAAAACTACTGCAAATAAAATTTTAAGAGCTGGTTATTACTGGCTGAGAGTTTTCAATGATGCTTTCACATATGTAAGGAAGTGTGAAGCATGTCAGAAGTTCTCAGGAAAAATGAAATATCAAGGAGCGTTACCACTCAAGCCAATACAAGTTGAGTCTCCTTTCTACCAATGGGGAATTGATTTTATTGAAGAGATATTAGAAAAATCTAGTGGAGGTCATAAGTGGATATTGGTAGCAACTGATTACTTCATGAAATGGATAGAAGTCATCCCAACTAAACAAGCCACTAGCAAGGTTGTAACTAATTTCTTTATGGATAACATTATTACAAGATTTGGGACACCTGCTAGGATAATCACAAATAATGGAATGTGTTTCAGATTAGATGAATTCAAAAAATTTTGTGAATCATATGGTATTGTGATTTCATATGCCTCACCATATCATCCATAGGCGAATGGATAGGTCGAGTCAAGTAATAAGAGTATCCTAAAAATTATTAAAAGGATTTTGGATAGAAATAAGAAGGCATCAAATTCTAAATTAAGGATGACAATATGGGAAGATAAAATCATGATAAAGAAATCAACTGCTAAATCACCTTTTGAGCTAGTTTATGGAGCACAGGCTAGAATGCCCATGCAAAATCTACTACCTATATACAAATTTATACTTCAAGAAGATATGGATGTCCCTGAACCAATGGAAGAAAGAATGGAACAGTTGGCAGAATTGGATGAGATTAGAAGATTGGCCCAAGAACAGAATACTAAGATGCAATCACAAATGAAGTATTTATTTGACAAAAGGGAAAAAGATAAAAAAATCAATGAGAATGATATGGTCCTACTATGGAATGCAAGGTGCCAAGATAAGAGGAAACATGGAAAGTTTGAAGCTCTTTGGATTGGACCTTTTGTTATTACTGGCAAAGGAGGAGAAGATTCATATTATCTATAAAATATGTCAGGAGAAGATCAGGAATTGCCATTTCATGGACAATTCTTGAAACACTTCTTTTCTTAAAAACTTCCAAGCACAGTAGTTTAGGAAAAGGCCGAGAATCGCTAGTGCATGGACAATTCTCAAAGTTACCTTTTTTACAATATGTTTTCCATGCACAGTAGTATAGGATTTCATTCCACTACCATTACTCATCCATACCAACTTTCACTTAAAATACATTCCAAGTTCCATACCATATAATCTACTTTATAGAGATCTTTCTGGATTCTTGTAATGATCTCATGTCCATTCATCCGCAATCAATGCCACTATTAGAACTAGAAAAAGTTTCACATTTTCCAGTAACCACCGCTCATTTGTCCTCCACATTTACCATACATAGATCTTATGATTAATACAGATTGATAAAATTTGTGTGACAAGATCCATATTGTAGCCCATGATGACTAATGATTTCACAAATATGACCTCTGAGATTAGCATTTTCCTTCTCATAGTTCTGCAAAATGAGCAATTGATCCCTATCGACAAGATCATATGCATGTCTTTCCAATCAGATGAGCCATAATCCTCTAATGAACATTTTCATTTATATCAGGAGGACCTAAATGGAGTTACACCGATTGAAGAACTCAGAAATAGCAATTGTGCAACAATTGGGAAGACTACATATTGTGTCACTGATAAAAAGCTTATCAGTAGGAGAGATAAAGTCAGAGTGAAAATTTTAAACTGCACCGATCTCAGAAGTCATACCAATGAACATAAGTGTGGCAAGAAGTGTATGTAATCTTGCCGATGAGTCGGCACATTAGTTGTATTGGCATGACATATACCATCGGGAGAAACTTTTTATATCCTTCCAACTATGCAAGTCACCCCAATGAGAAAGTATTAAAAAGTTTGGCGAGAGTCCCACCGATGTTCCCCATGGACAAAAAATATAAAAAAACACTATCTGCGAGACTTAACATATCGGAAGAACATTCTATTCTCTTAGCGATAGTGATTGTCAACCCGATGGCTATGAGATAACTCCTACTCATCGGGAAAACACTCACCGATGTCCAAAAGCAACTCTGACAATCAGGACCACCCTGATATTGGGGTGAAATCTATAATGTCTTCTCAAAATGTTGAGAATATGGGGATCTGAGCAGAATTGATGAAAGTCTCCCCGACAAGATCAGAACTAAAAGAACACCTCCTATCAAAGAGACATTAAGATAGTCCTGGTGATCAATCAAGAATGTATAAACAAAAGATGGTGCCAAAATGAATATATAGATCAGTATGAGATTAAAATAGTCTTCCTGACACAATTCATTATATCGATTTGACATTTTCAAACCCCAAGAAGCCTGCTGTATTCAATTCCAGTGGCCAACATTAATGGCCGCTTGAGCATAATCTCATACAAACTACTCTAGTTCATAATGAATTGAAATCAAAAGAAGTCTCCAAGGGTTGTAGTAGAAGAGTGGGGAATTCACCAAGAGATTGAGAAATTCACAATGCAGAGCACATACAAGTAAGCAAAGCAAACCTTCCTATCACTAATAGATTATAAGGTTAAATCTAGTGTTAAGCATAAAGATAGAATGGAGGGTCCTTCCAAAACAAAAAGAAAGCAACAGACTAAAACTAGCCAAACCAAGCACAAAAAGTAGAAGGTCGAGATAGGGAAAGGGGAAAAAACATAGGAAAGAAAGCTTAATCAAGACCTTATAAACCAATTGCTTGGTTCAGGCCCTAAGGCTAGGAGAACTATACAATTAAGGGTAGACGTGGAAAAATTGGAAGATAAATATAAACATGTAGGGAACATATGGACCCCTATCAGGGGATACGAGTTATTTATGTTTCACTACTGAAGAAGGAATAGATTGGAACCCGTCTGTAACCTATGGAATTTTAACCTAGGCAAGGTAGTTGTCACAGATTTCTTTGTAAACATAGATCTTGTAAAACTCTTGGCCTATCATTACAACCTTGACCTTAAAGCCATCTGCAACCTACAAGGGGATCCATTATTCATGTGTCCAAGAATGCAGTATGCAAATTTTTTTCCCTAGATGACACCTGCAATACTCCTACAATATATGAAGATTTAGAAAAGGAGTACTTGATAATGGATACCACTTACAAGGGTTGGAGGTTACCATTGCATAGACCCAAAGAAGAAGGGAATTTGGTGCCAATCAAGGAAGGTGATGGACCTCCTTTTCATGTAGATTTGTTTGAACCTTAGATTAAATACACATATTATTCCGTAAGACAAGTATTGGGAAAAAGGTCCTTGAATTCATGTCCATAGCACCCATGGTCATCTTTGTAGATATATCCAATGTCATCATGCTAGGACTTTTGATTATGCTTCCCAACTCTCTAAGGGGATTGATTTAGGACTGATGTCCATTAAAGATGGTTCCCCAACAATAAGTTTCAAGCACTACTTTGCTCTTATGCATATGATGTTATACTATGGACAAGAATTAACAATGTGGGCCAACAATTGAAAATTACACAATTTGATAAGAATGGTCAACTGTTACCCATACAATTATTGACTTCCATTTAGGATAGTTAGTTTATGAATTCCATTTATGCACATTTTGAAGAATTCTTTGTAAAACACTGTATAGATGGTATGGTCATCAATGTAGCTATTCTTTGTTAAATGAGATCAAAAAATTTTTAAGGCCCAAGAATTCTGGTGGACCGCCAACTGTCAATCACAACTGGGGTGATTGGTATTGTTTTCTTGACTCCACAATGATTAGGGTATATGGTTTTGAGGAAATGCCTTTCTTATTACCTAAAACTGTGCCAGATAGAATAGCATACTTGAAAATTGTCAGGCAATTAGACTAGTCGAATGTTATGAACCTAAGTGCCTAATATAATAAATAATCTTTTATGCCAAGCACATTATGTTTTGGGGACTTTACCGTGTTGTCCAGGGAAGGTTATGACCTCATTCATGACAAACTATTGCACTTTAATTTGAGAAGAGCAATACAAAGAAAAGGGTTTGACCCTAAAGGGTTTATTGATTCTACAAGAAGAAAACAAAATCTGAGTGGATATACTCATATTCCATTTCCACATGATGATGTTATCAAGAATTTGGAAGAGGTAGAGGCTGAATTTTCCATTGATTAGTATAATTAGGAAGTGGAAAAGCGGAGAGAGGCACAAGAGATAGAGGTTTTATCGTCTGATAGCAAAGGATCTCTTGATGAGAGACCCCAAGACCAGCTTGATATAATTCCTAACCTTAGAATTAAAGAATATGAGCCTTCAAATAGAGAATTAGAAATTGAGGAGACACCTGATATGGATGCCAAGCAGCTAGCTTACAATTCTTTTATTTCAAATGATCAGTTTATTCAGTCCCTAGAATTTAAATCTTTCTTGTATAGACATAAGGGTAAATCAGTCAGAGAATCTGTTTCAAATATCACACCGAATAATGAAAAATAGTTATTGAATACTCTGAAAATAGATGTTGAAAATGAAATTAAAATATGACTCTAGAGAAAGGAAGGAAACTCTTAGAAGAAGCTAGTGTGATGATTCTTCCAGGTTTGGATCTGAAGTCTTCTCTAGTTTTTGATAGCTTTCTACGTAATGATAGTGCCAAACATAAACTCAGTTTAGAAGGTGTGATAGAGGTGTACACTGGATCGCTATACAATCCCAATGAAGAATCTCTTATGATATGAGCTCTATACCCTCCACACTAGAAGCTTGCCATTATTAACATAGAGAAGGCATCTGACCATGTGATGACACTGAAGGTGGGTGAGACCGATCCTATAGTTACTGCAAAAATTGGTATTAATGTAGCTAAATTAAATAAAGCACAAATTCAAATGTTGATCCGAGAAAGAGACATGTATAAATTGAATTGTGAGAGAATGCAAAAGGAAAAAGATTTTCTGAAAGATTTAGTTCCTGCCAAACTGTTAACCCAAGGGGAAAGTTCCCAAACAATGGACAAAGGTGAAACATCATAGGTCAATACTCAGACAACCCAAGCTAGAGTCAATGCATTTTCCACAGTATCCAAAAGGAGACATACTAACATGATGACATAGATGAATAAATGCTGGAGTACTCATTTAAAAAATGAAACTGCTCTCGAAGAACACAAAAGCTTGGCTAACAGACTCCAAGAGAAACTCCTAGAAATACAAAATAGAGACCCTCTTGATACTACATCCATTAGCAATGCTAAGGACTTGATCAAGGCACATACAAGTTTTCATGAAGATCTTCAAGAAGAATCTAAGGAGTTCATTAATGCTTCTAGAGAAGGAGTGCCTGCATTATGCAATGATGATAAAAGTTTGAAAAGTTAGAAGGACTGGACAAAGGAATGCCAACTAATTCTACACAAAGCTCTGCAAGCAGTGAAACGTGAAGATCTGGCATTGGAGGAGGCTTGTGCCTGCATGGAGAAAATGGTTACAATAGAATTTACTGCAAAGTGTGTCATGGAATGTGCAGATACTCATTTAAGCCAAAAATATTTGGATCATGTTACTAAAATCCATTTATGGCTTATTAGAGCGTAATAATGATTTGCTTGTTGTTGTTAAAATTCCAAGAGATACTTGTGAAGGGGTACATCCTCTTCAAAATATAGCTATATAAGACAGGAAAGTAGGAGTAAAATATCATCATTTACCATTTTCATTTTAAGGTAGGACATTAGTAAGAAGATAGATTGCACCTATTCCACCCATCCACTTTCATATCTCATAAACTTATGCAATTACTATATATTATCTGAAGAAATATAATGGATCAGATTGATATTTCATGGTGATTTATTCTTAGTGTTCAACTATTGTGTTAATTTATTATGCACATATGTTATTTGGTTGTCTCCAAAGTGGATGTTTATGTTATCAAAATTGAGTGTGAAGATACATTTGATTTGTCAACACACATTTGCTATAATTGTGTTGTGTTGTTGATTGGTTTCTGTGTGCAGAAGAATTAAAGTACCTTTTAGGAAATTTAATTTGATTGGTTCCTGTATGGATTAAAATCCTTTTAAATAAATTGTTTTAATTGGCTCCTCCTCACATTTGAATTAAAATCCTTTTAGAACTTCACAGTAACATAAGGGGATATCATTGGGATCATTAAGAAGTACACAAATAACTGATATACTTGCACATTTGTATAAGGGACAGACATTCAAAAGTGCCCAGCTGTTAGAGTTAAGTTGAGAAATAAATCTACCAATCCTACACCCCTGTCTCCATAATCATCATTTATCCATTTACGGCATCCACCTAATAGGTTAGGCACTGATCAATTTTAGAACTCTTTATATATATTTAATTTACATCCTTCATACTTCAAGCTTTTAGAAAGTAGTTAGCAAGCCCTAGAATTATCTCATATCTATGTGCCATAAGCGAGTAGATTGCCCAAATAGAACCCATTTAGAATTCAAATCTGCCTTATCATTTAGGTACACCCGCCTAGGTCTAGCAAAACCTAAAGAGTAGGGGGGTTTTAGTTGCATAAACCCTATCTTGTTGACCAAAAGTGTATCAAGAGAATGTCACCCTCTTGTGGTCTAAAAACCAGTGTTTTTGAGACCCAACATATCTCATCAAGGGAAGTGGATGTTGTTGGATCATGGATGGGGCTAGATGTAGGATGGATAGAAGTGATTTCTTTGCTTTGAAGGAAGGCCATGAAGTAGGGTGAGTGCTCAAGTTGATCAACAAGACTTTAATGCTCACTCTTATTGCTAAGATAACTGTGGGGAGGACTAGATTGAGTATGTGATTCTTGGGTAGCTTGCTCATGAATAGTTCTTGGATTATGGATAGGATCAAGTTGTTCATGGATAGGATCCTTCATCATAGATAATATCTTGATCATAGAAAATCTATAGGTTATGGATGGGTTGAATGGAAGAGATTTGATCTTGATTTGTATAAAGGGTTGATGTTTCCACATGCTTAGGACTAAAATCTTGGCATAAACCTTGATTTTGGATGGAAGTGAAAGTGGGAGACTCTTGGATAGGCTTGATAGGCTCTTGATGGTCAACAACATGGCTATATGATGGATCTTGACTTGGACTCATGAGGGGAGACTCTTCAATAGGCTCAATGGGTTGTGGACTACATGATGGATTTGTAGGACTAGACATGTTGTTTGAAGGCTCTTGAATAGGATCGAGTATAGGTGTTCAATGACATAGTTGATTTCTTGATAATATCCATTGCATCACATCCTTCATAAGTGTATGTGGGGATGGACAATATAATGGATAATAATGGTGGATGGTGTTGTAGGCTTAGGATTAGGATTAGGTGGATGGATAATAGGAGGGGAAGGTGTTGTAGGATAAGGATTAGGATTAGGATTGCTTGTACTAGATGGGGATGACATTGGATGGGTGGATTTGGATGACTCCATAGTTTTGTTTTTGTAATATAGCTCATAGTATCTATATAGGTCATTTAAGAGAGGTGAGTTGAATTTAGGGCATGGAGTGGATGGAGAAATAGATGGTGGTGAGGGTAATGAAGGGCTTGATGGATTAGAATTTGGATGGACAAATGAATTAGGATTGGGATTACATGGTGGTGTCAATATAGGACTAGTATGCTTGTGGATAGGCATTTAGTTGGATGATGATGGAGGATACCCATCGGCTGCATAAGCTAGAGTGGAGTTCCCCTTGTCAAAGGTAGCATGAGGATTTAATGACACTTGATCTTGGTGAAAAGGGTAACTTGGACTTGCATGTTCTTGTTGTGAAGACACTTGATAGTATTATGAATGAATTTGGTGGTTAGGTGACATGGTGGTGTCAGTATAGGACTAGTAGGCTTATGGAAGATCTTAGGGTATGGATTGATATGAATATTGGTTGATATTGAAAAAAGTGGGATAGTTTGATGTAGAATTGACATGATATGTGGATGGACTAGGTTGGTATGATGATGGAGGTGACACATAAGATTGAGGTGAAATTTGTTGATGTTGTGGTGTTGATGTGATGAGATTATAAGAATGATCTTGATAATTGCCAATGATTAGATATGCCCAAGGAAAATGACCAATGAGATCTCCAAATTTTTCTTTAGTAAGGGGGTCAAATCCCTCATACATACGTCTATATCCATACATTTCATGAGGGAATCATGAAGTGCTTATATTTCAACATAGGGATCCATTGTTTTGATGATTGAAGATCTAGGATGAAGGTTGTGGATTAAGTGTATCGGGTGGTGAGATATGTCATAGGAGAGATAGTAATGGGTAGGTAGAGGTTGTTCTTGATAGGAGATATTGGATGTGTGATCAATGGTGGTGGAAGTAAGGGGGTCGACAGGCACAGGGAGAAATTAAGTGGATGTCGGTAGAAGATTGTCAAGGTGCAAGGTGTAGAAGAATTAAAAAATTAATACGGTTTAAAACATTGTCGACTGAGTGTAAACATAGTCTGCAATAAATAATTGGCATAGGCAGTAGGGGATTTTAAATAACAAAACCCTTGACATATAATAAAAACCCTTGCAACAAAAACCATTGATTTATGTTTCATTTGTAATCGACATGGAGATAAGAATAGAGGGTGGATCTATGCGATACAGATCCATATTGTATGGATCTACAAGTAAAAACTTTTCAAAATTTTAAAAAAAATTCCTATGAGTAGAACATAAATTTTTTTATGTTAATCTTCACCTGCGAGGCCTCTTGGACATGATGGTGAGGTTAGATCTAGCCTGCAAAACATGAGCACCAAAACTTGACAAAAATCTTAAATTTGCAAAATCAAACATATAAACCTACAAGGCGAGGGTTAGACCAGGAGGATGTGCCAAAAAATGTGGATAGAAAATTAGTACAAATGAAATACAAAGATAATGACAATAAACCCAATACCTTTACCTTCAAACCAATTCCTCCACACATGATAGAATAGAGTAGATGCACCCAAATCTACTAGATTTATTCTCTTTGAAAGATGATAGATAGGCTGAGATGTTGATTTCTCAAATCTGCAGCATAACACTAGTGTAATGATGTTGGATGAGAAGATTTAGAGTGATTTGGACATCATGATATTGTATGAAGATGTCTTTCCAAGAGCCCCAAATGGATTGGGTGAGGCTTGATTTATAGGACATGAGTGATACGAATGGATGGCTAGGATTAGATTTGTGATGGATGGCTAGGATTAAATGACAAAAGGAGTTGTAGTTATTTGACAATTGTCTCATTTAGGTTGAATGAGAGGAATTAAAGTCAAATGGCTTCCATCTTACAAGGATTAGAAGCTTCTAGCCATGTGAAGAGAGAGACAAATGTGGATTTAATTAAATAAATAAAAGATTTTTTTAACTAATTGGATGAAGGATGATGTGGAATACATTAATTAAATAAATATTTAATTTATTTAATTAATTTGGATGAGAGACGCAGCAAAAAAATCATAATTTGGATGAGAGAAAGTGATAATTAATTAAATAAATATAATTTATTTAATTAATTATCTAATGGGATTAGAATGGATTAATTAAATAAATATGATTTATTTAACTAATTGGGTGATGAAAGGGGTTATGAGGGTCCTAGGATAAAATGTATCATAAGGTGTCTTAAGAGGTATCAAAAGGTGATGTCGCAAGACCTAGTCAATTTTAGGTGTCTACACCCTTCACACCTAGGGCTAACAAAACACAAATTTAAACAATACATTAGGATGCCCTTATATTTAAAGTCATTAAATGCATTGATTTCACATATATCCTAAACCTATCATCTATGATCATTCCAAGTATCATTATTCACATTTAAGGAAGGAAACCCTTCAATTTTGTGCATTAAAGAGAATCTATATTTGCATGATTGTTCTTGGAGAATGTAAATGTTTGAAGAGTCTTGTTTTTTATCTTATGTACACATTTCCATGGATTGACTAAAGAGACTATGTTCCTTATCAACACAACCTTACCAGGCTATTTCTAAATACCGCTAGTCTTCAAATATCGAAAAGATATCAAGCAAGAGTAGATTAAACTAAGGCAAATCCAAATGCAAGGGAAATATTTTGACCAAGAGCAAGAGTAGTGTTATATATTGTGTAGGGTTGAATCTAAATGTAGAAGATAAATTTGTGACCATGTCGATTGGATGCCAATAAAAGTATAGCTCTAGTTCAAGATGTCATAGGGCTAGACTTCAAACCCTGCATGACACCACTTTTTGGACAGCCAACTCATCCTAGGGTTCCAACCTCATCCTCAAAATGGATTACACCTACTATTAATCCAAATCCAATACAACAATGCTAAGTACCAAAACAAATTAAGAAATGCATAAAAACACCACACACATTGGCATTTAACTTAGAAATGGGGCAAATAGGATAGCACTTTATTATACTTCCCAGAATTACAACAATGTCCACAATTTGGATGCTATCCCAAAACTCTATGCAACCAAGTTGGGCTCAGCTAAGAATACTTGGCACACTTACATAGAAGCAATACCTCCCCAAGGGACTCCCCTCGATTCTCTACACGGTGGTCCAGTCCAAGATTGGCACTCACTATCTTCACAATAAGTTAGAACTCTGAGTCCTGCTCTCAGCAATGCTTCAGAATACAAGTTCACAATGTTAGAACTCCTCGGTGAGCTCTACAACACACTTGCACAAATATGTATATATTAATAATGAAATGCCTTAGCTTTATATAGGTATCGCATCCATTTTCAAACCATGTCAGCCTTGATCCAAAACCATTACCAATCTTGTGCTCCAAATAGCACCACCTTAATCCCACAGCTCACAATTTGGCTCATCAGATGTTGTGCACCACAGACGGTTCTGATTTATCAACATTTAATATGGCCCCGATTATTAAATCTTGGGTGCTTGGCATTCCTAGTCGGCCTCAGATAGAACCTATTCCATCCTCAAGTCCATAACTAGACCCATTTATTTAATAAGGCCATGCTAGACTTGTTCCATGTTCCGAGGTCCAACCCCATGATCCTCATCGAGCTCATAAAAGTTAGCGCCTTCGCCAAGTCGCCCATGTGTTAAATTTCAGCCACAAATCTTAGATGCAACATTTTTGGCATGCACTCAGGTTGGCTTGAGCATCGTAATTGGCCCAAATATTAAATGCAATCCCAACGGACTCAATCCATCTCCCTCCTATATTTAATCGGACTCCAAATCCTTTGTTTCATTTTCATTTTTAGATCCAACTCCTTCGAACTCTACTCTGCATCCATATAGCTTGTCCAACATATCCATTCTTCAGATATTTGAGATAGGACACAAGCCTGGATAGCATTCTGATCTGAAGATCAACAGGTAGCACCTCCTTACACAAGATACAAGCCATTTCATAAACAAGCAATTCATGTTTCCTAGCAAGATATCAACTAGATTCCAGAATATTCATCAACATACATTCTTCAATCATAAAGATTGTTTCCCTCATTTATTGTAGTTACTTTCCCAACATTACAAGTATAATTATGGAATTTATTAATCACAACTAAAACCTAGGAAAAGTTTATGTCCCTCTACAAATTCCTTTAATTAATTTAAATAATTTTAATTTTAAAATAAAATTAAGAAAATATTATGAGACCAAATGATTGTTTAATGGGGAATTTTTTTTGGTACCATTAGCATATTCCAATAAGCGATAGAGCCGAAAAAGCCCTCTTGGATTATTCCTTGGGTTTATAACGACGAATTCAAAATATCCCTTGAGTCATACGCGGCTTCTTCGAAATACTTGAATTTCTTATTTCAAATCTATTTCGATCTTGTTTGGTGTGTGGGCCTTAAGGGATGTTACCCGGAAACACCACCGACGGTGATGAATAGACAAACCGAAGAACTTATACGTATATTCCTTTGAATATCTGCAATTATCCTGCTTGTATATGACAAGAATTCCCCAATCCATTGTTACTGGCGACCAGATCCTTCGTTTCTTGTTCTTTTGTGCTTTTCCAATCTGTTCTTTGTAAATTCCAAAGCTTTGGTTATAAGATCGCTTGTGAACCTGGAAACTTACCTGCGTGGCTTTCTTTCGCTTCTTCACTTTCTTTGTTGTTGCCAACATGGGTAGGACTCCAGTTGATGAGGAAAGATATGGCGAAGGAGTCGATACAATTTCGCAACGAAACTATGATGTATTTATTAATGATGTTGGAAAGGAGGGGAAACACTCGTTCGGTTTCATCTTATATCACAAGCTTCTTCTCATGGGACTGAGAGTGTATTTTGATGCTGAAGGCGAGCTGCATCAGTGGGATTCTTTGCCAAAAATGAAACAAGAAGCTATGCGCATCTCGTCTGTTCATATTGCCGTTCTATCCAAGAAGTATGCCGAATCTCCTCGGTGCCTCGCGGAGCTGTCCTTCATGTTGACAATTGGCGCAAAAATTGTTCCTGTTTTCTATGGCGTTTCAGCTGTTGACGTGCGGTGGGCGAGGAAAAAAGAAGGGATGTTTGCACAGGCTTTTGCGAATTATTACAGCGAGGGCATACAACAACCCAAAGAGATTGAAGGATGGATAAGAGCCCTCAACCAAGTTGCAAATATGACTGATCGGATAATTTTTGATGGGTAATGATAGCTTAAACAGTTCATAGTAATTTTACATTTCATTCATTTATAATAAGTGAAATGCATAATATTTAAGAATAGCCGACAAATTTAATTAAAATTCGTATGTGGTATGTTTTTCCTTAATTGGTGGTGTAATCATTTTGTTGCAGAGATGGGGAGAAGCTGTTAAAGAATATTGTTGAGAGAGTGAAGGAGATCGTTTCACTAGAAGTGGCTAAGCATTGCGTTGGACTCGATGAAGCAGTTGAGGACTTTGAAAACGTTACCGTTCAATCTTCATCAGAAAATGTCAAAATTGTTGGGATTGTGGGCATGGGCGGCTGCGGTAAGACAACACTGGCGAAAGAATTATACAACAGGAAAAGATGGGACTTTGATAGCTCCAGTTTTGTTTATGCTGTAGGAGAAGCGGCAAACGAAAGTGAATTACGTAAGTTGCAGAGAAAATTGGTGGATGACCTGGTTCGTGATGTCAAAGATTTGGGACTGCAAAATATAGGCCACGGAAAGGAAATTTTCTCTCATCCTCTCAGATCCACCCGCGTTCTCATTGTTTTAGATGGTATTGATCACGTGGATCAAATAAATGCCCTGTTGCCTACCGCGGACAGCTTTGGATCAGGAAGCTTGATTATAATCACAACACGTGACATTGCTGTCACTAAATTTTGTGGAATATCCACCATTTATGAAATGGGAAAGCTCGATCGGTCACATGCCAAACAGCTTTTCTGTTGGCGTGCTTTCTCTCAACAATATTCAGCCCCAGGATTTGAAGATCTGGTTGAACGCTTCTTAGACACTTGCAATCTCATACCTCTCCCTCTGGTGCTGTTAGCAGACCAACTTTGTGGCAAGTCCAAGGATTTCTGGGAATCTCATTTACTTGACATCTCCAGTGAATTGGATGAGCGCATCAAAGAAAAGCTAAAGTCGGTGTTTCTTGCACTTGATGAAGAAGATCAAGAGATATTGTTCGATATATCTTTCTTCTTCAACGGAGAGAAGTCTAGTCTGGCAATCCCAATATGGGATGCATCAGGGTGGAACAGTCAGCACCGTATACAAACATTGGTGAATAAGTCAATCCTAGAGCTTGACAATGAAAACCGCATCAGAATGAATAGGCGCCTTATAAATCTTGGAAAAGAAATAGCACTCGAAAGGAATCCTTGCCGTTTTTCTCTTCAAGGGAACATACAGAAACAACAGGCGGTGAGTTCAATACTTTTTCATAAAGGTTAATTAAACTAATGTGTTCAGGAGTACAAACCCAGGTTAATTAAATTAATGTGTTCAGGACTACAACCCATTTTCTTTCTGCTCTTCTATTGCTATCACTTTTTATTGTGAATGATGTGTAAAATTGCTATTGATTGTTTGATCATTAAAATGAATGATGTTTAAATAGAATGTGATATAAGATGCCTAGATTTTATATATAAGTAGTGGCATAATAGATTAATTTTTTCCATATATAGATATACTCTGAACCTCCAATCCAGAAGAACTTGGGATTATTGATCAAGGACTCCAAACAAACACCAAGGGTAAACTACTATACTTTCCCAAAACAAAAACATTTCCAACGGAAGTTTATGTACATAAAAATTTGTATTTGTTTTTATAAACCTAATAGTCTGGGAAACAATTATATCCATTGAAAACAGGTACTTGTTCTTAAAGGGGAGTTCTCACGCCGCGAACGCTGGAATCAGACAAGAGACTTGCTATGGCTTCGTTGGTACGATTGTCCCCACACAACAATTCCACCCGGGATTTCGTTAGAAAATCTGAGAGTTCTCCAGCTTATTAGTGGGGTGTTTAACAAGTTATGGCTTCGTAATTCAAAGGTATAATTCTATGCATAACCCTATGCCATTTTTTTGGTTCCGATCTTGAAATGTAATTCGTTTTGGATTTTGAACTTGCAGCAGCCGACCCAGTTGAGAGAGCTGAATATATCAGGTAGCATACGGAAGCTTCCAAAATCAATAGGACAGCTTCAGCACCTTCAAAAAATCGTAGTAGATGGTTTGCCGGACACTAATTTGAAGGCTCTACCAGAAGAGTTTTGTCGGCTAAAATCTCTGAGTCACCTTACAGTCCGTTGGTGCAGGGCATTGACATTGTTACCCAAAGACTTCGGTAATCTGACAAGCTTGCAGCATTTAGACCTTTCCTTTTGCGACCAATTAAGGGAGTTGCCACAGTCTTTCAAGGAATTCATGCTTCTGCAACATTTGGATTTGCAAGGTTGCGTCAACTTGAGCATTTCACCTCATTTTCTTGGCAAGATTACAGGTCTCAAGCACCTGAATTTTAAAGATTGTAGGATGCTTAGAGTTTTGTCCGCTGAGCTTGCATCTCAGATGTCTCTAAGGAGCTTAAATCTGGAAGGTACAAGTTTGCAAGAATTACCCAACGAAGTGGGGAGGTTAACTAACTTGGAAGTTCTTGAAATAGGAAGCCCTCATCTTAGAAAATTGCCCCTTTCAATAGGTAACATGAGGAATCTCAAAAAATTGAATCTGGAAGGTTGCACAAGTCTTACATCTTTACCCAACACCTTGGAGCTTTTACAGGAGTTATCTGTAAATAAGCCACAGGCTCTGAAGAAAACTGTAAAGAAGACAGAGTATATGAAGGAATCCGTGGATGAAGATTATAGTAAAGGAAAACAGTCAAGTGGAAGTTCAACATCATCCCAAGTTTTGTATTGAATCACCAGTCGCTTGATCTCCTATGCTTGTCAGATACTAACTCTAACAAGAAAAGTTTTAAGATGTCTGGAATCTCCTAGTAAGTTGGAGTTAGACTTATTGTTATCTTTGTTCCGTAAAACATCTATACCTTAATGTTCTTCATAGGTATAAGTGTTTATGCTTGGTATCAATATTACAACCTTACACTTCTCCCTATTTCAATGTATAATAACAGATGTGAAAAACGCTCCAAAAATTTGAAAAGGAAAATAATGTTTCTTTAGCATTTAATTTAGGTTAATTAAATGAATAATAAGCATGTTTATTTTCTTATTTCAATGTATCATAACATATGTGAAAATTTTTCTAAATTTTTTAAAGAAATATAAGGTTTTTTAATAGTTAATTTAGGTTAATTATGTAAGGAAGCAAAGGTGTGCGGAAACACTTCCTATGCTAACTTTGAGAGGAGTGTTAGGCAAATTTCTATTCAACTATTATAGAGATTTCAAGAAACACATATGAAATAGTATAAATACAATAAATATAAAACATAACACAATAATTTACGTGGGGAAAACCCTTTTGGGAAAAAAACCCCACTCTAGAACCTGCACAATGTATAGTCAAATCTTGAAACAAATTACAACACACTTACAATGCAAGTTCTTATAGGAGTCTTCACCTCACCTCAATCTTGAAGAAAATTTGGTAGCATTCCGGCAGCATAAGACTTGCAAACTAAACTCACACAAATGACTATTTAAAAGCACCAATATATAGAATATTACATTGCAATATATTTCTCAAAATAGCCACTTTACACCTATCATAAATATCTCTTATTCTTGGCTCTAACTATTTTTTTTATCATACAAGGTTGAGACACTATTTTTATTTGTTTTTTAAAGTGTTTTTTCTAACATTCTCCCACTTTTTGCAGACCTTGCAAGAGCCTATAGAAAATAGATAACTAGTTGCTAGGGGTCGAAAGGCCCATTAATCTGAAACACTATTTAAACTACTCTATGCTCACATATTTTGTTAATGCATCTATAACATTCACCAAAGTTTCTATCTTCTCCAACTTCACCTTAGAAACCTCAACCATATCTCTCAAAAAGTGACATTGTACATCAATGTGCTTGGTCCTAGCATGAAATGTTGGGTTCTTTGCTAAGGAGATTACACTATGACTATCTCAATATATTGTCACTACACCCTTTTTGAACTCTATATCTGAACACAATATTTTGAGAGACCATAGCCTGTCGCTTGCTCATCCAATTGATTGCACCACCAAATAATGTAAACACATAGGCACTGGTGGATCTTCTTCTATCAACATCACCAACCCAGTTTGAATCCACATAGCCTCTAATATCCAAGGAATATGGTCTCCTATTCCATCAAAACATATAGAGTACCCTGAGGTACCCCGCAAGTATTTGAAGACTCTCTTTGGTTAGGTCCAAGAAGTTGGGTCCCCTTTTTGGCCAAAAAGTGGAAGTCTTTTTCTTGAAAAACTAAATTTGTCATAGTTGGAGTAAACATTTGAAGCACTTACACATAGAATATTAATATCTTATAAAATAACAAAATGTAGGAATTTGTTTCTAGTTTTTAAATATGTAATTTATTCTAATATCCATATAATGAAAATTGGTTTTGTATAGGATGCATAGAAAGTACCTTTTTAAAAGTCCCATGTTTTGGGCCAAAACATGCATGGTGTACGGCCAGCATAATTTGATCTAAATGAAAGTATTTTTCTAATTCCTTTTGTGCAAAGATGCATATGATGCTAAATTTTGGTCAAGATATATTTTAGTATTTTTTGTTAAATAATTTTTTAAATTAATCTTTTACTAGTTCTAATTTGTGTTTTTTAAAACCCCTCATGTGCATCCAACATAATTTGATCTAAACTAATCATAACATGAAACTTTTTTTGTTTATTGTGTATAGAATGATGTCTAGATTGGTCAGACATAATTATTTTTTCAAAAAAATTTATAAAATCAAAAGTTAATAAAAATATTGTAATATATGTTATTTCAAGTTTATGGCATTTTTTATTTAAAAATAATTAATAAATAAATAAAATGTACAACACTAATATATATATATATATATATATATATATATATATATATATATATATATATATATATATATATATATATATATATATTTGAAAACTAGACATTATCATCTATAATGGGTTTGAATTTCATCTAAAAATTCTTAAAAAAAGATTGTCAGCCATATTGCCCCGCAGCCATATTGCCAAAGTCCATTCTTTCAAAAAATATTGAAGTTTTTTGTTTGAATAATAAATAATAAGTAGAAAAATATGTTCAACACTAAAAAAAATTACATTTTTTAAAACTAGACATTGTCATCTAAAATGGGTTTTAATTACATCTAAAAATTAAAAAAAAAAATGTAAGCCATATTGCCAAAATCCATCCTTTCTAAAAATATTTTTCCCCGAGTGTTCCACTCCCAACTTCTTGCACTTACCGCTTTACTATATCCTAATGTGCTCTTCTTTGATAAGACATGTATCAAGAAATAACCCCCACTGCTTGGGTAATGTCTAGTCCTATACAAACCATAGCATACATTAAGCTACAAACTACACGTTGGTATATGGTACTAGGCTCATGTCTTCCATCTCTGATGGCAATGAAGGACAATACAAGATAGAAAGCTTTGTTCCCATCATAACTGGAACACATAATGGTCTATAATCCTACATATTAAATCTTCTCATAATAGTATCAAACATTCCTGAGAACTGAGATTTTAATTCTGTAACCCAACCCTTTCCTTTGCCAACAAACAACATGTCATCAACACATAAAGCAATAACCCAGAAATGATCACCATCATATTTAAAATACACAGTGATTAGATTTAGACCACATAAATCTCAAACTCAACACATATGTATTGAACTTCTACTACCACAGTCTAGCACTCTGTTTTAAACTATATAGGGTATTTTTTAACTGACAAACCAAATGACTTTTACCTTTCACCATATAGTGCTTTGGCTATGTCGTATAAATATCTTCCTCTAAATCACCATGAAGGAATGTTGTTTTCACATCCATTTTCTCAATCTCTAGATCATAAGTTGTTACAATAGAAAGAAAATATGAATGGACACCATTTTAGCTATAGGAAAAAATATCTTATTGTAATCAACTCCTTGAACTTGGGAGTAACCCTTCTCAACCAACCATGCTTTCTACTTCTCAATACTATTGTCTAAACCCATTTTATTTTTGAACACCCATTTGCAACCAACAAATTTCTATCATTCAAGAAATGGTGCAAGGTCCCATGTATCATTCTTTTTGAGAGATACCATCTCTTCATCCATGGTTTTTTTCTAGGACTGCATCATTCATACCAAGAGCCTCTTGTCTAGATAAAAGTTCATCAACATTAGTGTTAGTGTGAAAAGTTACATTATCTATCTAGTTAGCTTTTAGCATGTCTAAGAGATTAATATTCATACTTGGTTAAGTCCAACTTTGGGCTTCTTACCTTTTTGTCTCACCTCATGTGGTGAAGACATGTGTTCTCACCTTTGTGAGACACCTACTTCTTGCAAACTTGCCACTTGCTCAAACATGTGTCATTTGAGTAGACAAGTGTTGCACCTTTGGAGGGTTGCTCAGTCGTTGTATACGACCTTCTCACCTCCACTTGCTTTCCTATTTATGCAAGGCTCTATGTACATAATCTTCATCTCTTGAATATCAATTTGGTTTTTTTATGTGCTCATGCTTTGTAGAAGTTTATATTGTTTTTTGTTTGCAGATCTTGGCTGAAACTTTCATGGTATCAAAGCTGCGCAAATAAAATTCTTCTCAATTCTAAGCGTTTTTAGCACGTAGCCTTCTCAAGATTTCATTTTGGGTTGAAATTTTCTGTCGAGCATCAAACATTGAGGGTTTCATCAAGTTCTTCTACTCTATTGGCGTGTTCTAGTTCGATTTGTGTGTTGAGTTTATGACATCATCCAACTGTCATTTTCAACATGGTTGAGGTCGAAGTCATTCCAATCAGCCAGCATTCATTTCTGTATGAAGGATCTGGTCAATACACTCTGTTGTTTTTGAGGTTCGCTAGTTTTCTGTAGCATTTCTCTGCTCTATGAACAGCTTCAAGCATCTACCTGCTCCACGTTTGTTTCTTTCTACAAGCTTTGAGGTCGATGTTCATACATTTACCTCTGTTCGCTGTTTCCATGATCTCCATTTGCTATTGCGGCTTCCTCACCGCCATCTCCATGGTCCACAGTTACCAGTAACGGTGTTGTTTATAAGCTTGGTCATAGTTTGTTGAGTTCGCTGATTTATTTTAATCGTTGTTCTGTTGGTAGCATTTCTAGTCACCATTGGTTATCGCTGGTCGAGGATTGTAGAGGGTTGCTTCAAGCATTTGGAGCTATGATCGACTGGACGCTGTTCATTAATTACCATGCGGGAGATTAAGACCAATTTTTAACGACTTTGTTGAAGTTGCAGGTTTCATTTGTTAGTCTTATTCATTTTTTTGCCGCAGGTTGAGTCTTCAGAGGGTCGTGACCATCAGAGAGGTCGAAGCATTGCATTAGAGCAAATTGACGCCTCTCCCACGTCTCTCTCTGCAGCAGACTCGGGACTTCAGCATAGAGTCGTGGTCTTTAGAGCCCCAAATAGGCCGATTTGCTATTCAACGGCCTCTGGCAACGTTTCTTTTTCAACTCAGAGTCGTTTTTAGGACTTTCTCTAGTTTGACCCGGTCTTCATGCCCTACACAGCACGTTGGATTCCTAGTTAGTGGATCTTAATGTTTTCAAAGGAAGCAGATTTGAGTGTCCTCTTTAAAGTTACAAACCAACATTGATACTTTTGTAACCGCCAGATTTCTAGATTTCAATTTGTATGCCAAAGGGAGACCACCACATTCCTTGGAAAGTCTCTCAAGTAGGGCTTCTTTAGTTTATTGCCTTGTAATAATTTATTTGTCACATTTTGACAAATAGTATTTTAGAGCATTTAATTAAAAGTGCATATTGTAAAAGCAAATTACAAATTGGCATCTTTTTAAAGTGTCAAATTTACTTTGTAAAGTTAAGTGGGTTCAAACGCACTCATATAAAGTGCCAAACTGACCCATTTTTTCACATTTTGCTCCTACACTCAAACTATAAAGTGCCAAAACAAGGGGGGATCAAAAACTAATCAAAGGGTTGTCTTGTGTTTTGTTCTTTTTTTCACAAAATGGACCTAATACTAACTCCATTTAACTACTATGAATGGAAGCAATCAATGGAGATAAAACTCAAGAAGCTAGGATTGCATAGGTTCACTATGGGTTTAGAACCTGAACCACAAGCTGCTGCAGAAAAATGTAAATGGTTTAATACGAATGATGAAGCCTATGGTACATTGTGTATGTCTCTTTCTTCCGACCTTCTATTTCACATTGCTTCAGCCACAACACCTAATGCTGTATGGACAACATTAGAATCTTTTTTTGGCAAACAAGATGTAATGAGAGGACATCAACTGGAAAATGAACTAATAAGTCTTAATTCACAAGACTTTAACACAATTCAAGATTTCTTCACTAAACTATATTTGCTAAGGTTTCAACTCAAACAATGTGGAATTGAAAAACAAGATCAACAATTGGTTCTAAGTGTCTTGTCAAAGTTAGGTCCTATGTATGCTGTGTTTGTTTCAACTTTTCATGCAACAAAGGATGCTCTTGGTACACACTTCACTATGCCTTCACTTTCAGATTTTGCTGTTTCTCTTACAAAAGAGCAAGACAAATTAATTCAAATGGGTACAATGAAGACTTCAAAGTCACAAGCTCTTGTTGCAACTGAATCCCAATTAATTCAAAGAAACAACATAAGAATCAAGCTAAAGGCACAAAATCTAAATCACCATCTGTTTCATCTCCCTCCTCAAAAGGGAGAAGTTTTAAGGAAAGGCCCACATGTGCTTACTGTCAGAAACTCGGTCATGAAGAAAGTAGATGCTTTCAAAAAGATAAAGATGAGTTAAAGAAACTTCTTCAACAAACTTAACTTGAATTTTCCAAACTCAAGTCAAGTGGTTCTTCTAATTTTGCATCTACATCATCTACATATTTAGATAAAGGAAAGAACAAAGGTATGGCACTTCTTGCTTCAGCAAAACCTACATCACATAAGTGGCTTCTTGATTCAGGGGCATCACACCATATGGTTGCCTCAAAGGAGTTGTTTTCGACCTATGAGCCATGTTCATTCCCTCTAATTCTTATGGGGAATAACACATATATGAATGCTTATGGAAAAGGATCTATTGATATTGGTAAAGGAACATTTAATGATGTACTTTATGTTCCTTCTTTGTCTACCAATCTCCTTTCCATTTACCAGATCACACACAAGTGGCATAGGGAAAACAGTTCACTTCACATCCACTTCAGTGATTATCAGAGATTTGCAGAGTAGAGACATCATTGCTACAGGACATGTTGATCATGGTTCTAGAGTGTATTCTTTTTCTTTCTTTGACTCTACCAACTTTGATAATGGTTTGAGTATAGATGACACTGATTCCTTCAGCGTTCAGAAGGAGACTCAGTTTGGTTGCTTGCACCTTGGAGTTCTATCCTCCTCATTGGTTCCCACTCCTACTAATATTATCTCTCCTTCATCTCCTACTTTTTTGGCTTTGAGTGTTCCATCATCTTTGGGTTCTCATGATACAAGATAGCAGGATCGGCACATATGTGTTACTGATGCAGTTGATTGGGATGACTACTTGGTAGGCATATCAGATTTGTTTAGTGAGTCCCAATGTTTTATAGAGTTGCTAGACACTTTTGATGATAATCATGCTATTATCACCTTAGAGGATGTTGTTCTTCCATCCCCTTATTCTGTTTTGACTCCACTAGTGGTTTCACTACAGCTTCGAGAGATTTCATTGCAGCATTTAGAGATTTATGTTCTTCTCACTTGGGAAGATATTATGTACCTTTCTACAATTTTCCTTCTTCCACAAGGAAGACATATTGTTCGACATTGGAGGATCACTTTCAGCGTTCTTCATCGAGTATCACTCAGCACTACAGGATCCATCATCTTATGGGGGGGCTCTCTAGTCTCTCTCTTTCTCTCCTATAGGGGGAATATTTCTTGTACTTTTGTGATAGAAGTAGTTCTTGGGGGGTCATGAGTCCTCCTTCTATCTTTCTTCTTCTTTCACTTGTACATTTTCTTCTTGCATCGTTTTTCTCTCTTTTTGGAGGAAAGTTTTTCCCACTGGGTTTTCTTTCTTTCTCTGCTTTATGAGAGATGTTTTTGTTCATGGGTACCTAATCAGGCCTAGTTGCCGGGACCCATCATTGTTTCACTACTCCCTAAGTTACACTTAAGGGGGGGTGTTAGTGTGAAAAGTTACCTTATCTATCTAGTTAGCTCTTAGCATGTATAGGAGATTAATATTCACACTTGGTTAAGTCCAACTTTGGGCTTCTTACCTTTTTGTCTCACCTCATGTGGTGAAGACATGTGTTCTCACCTTTGTGAGACACCTACTTCTTGCAAACTTGCCACTTGCTCAAACATGTGTCATTTGAGTAGACAAGTGTTGCACCTTTGGAGGGTTGCTTAGTCGTTGTATACGACCTCACCTCCACTTGCTTTCCTATTTATGCAAGGCTCTATGTACATAATCTTCATCTCTTGAATATCAATTTGGCTTTTTTGTGTGCTCATGCTTTGTAGAAGTTTATATTGTTTTTTGTTTGCAGATCTTGGCTGAAACTTTCAATTAGCATTCAAATAAAATACATATCTGTAATCATCAAGAGAATACCCATATCATTCTCGTGGTTGTCTATTCCTACTAGACTTTCAAACAAGCTAAGGTTCAGGTTCTTCGTCTTCCTCTAATAATTTAGAACTTCTTCCTCAACCTCTTATCTTTCTTAGGGCATCGATTTAACTTTCTCAGGCATAGGTGAAAATTGAATCAATTCTTTATTTTCTTCTTTATGTTCTAGCTACTACATTGTAACAAAATAAGTCTTAATTTCTCTAAAAATAACACTTCTAGAATAAATTACCTTTTATGTAATAGGATTCCAAAGATTGTATCATTTGACACCAAAACGATATCTGATGAAGATACATTTAGCAACCTTGTTATCCAATTTTGTTCACATCTCTGTTGGCACATGTGCATATGCTTCACAACCAAATACTCTCAGATGTATAAGTGAATGTGTGTGGTTTGACCATGCCTCCATTGGTGTTTTAAAAACAAGAGCTAATGTATGATACAAGTGTTTATCAAGTAGCAGGTTGTGGCTACAGCTTCAGCCCAAAATTTTTGTTCTAATCAAATACCACTCAAAATACTCCTAAAACCTTCTCTATGAAGGTCCTGTTCATTATATATACAACTCCATTTTGTTGTGGAGAATATGGAGTTGTCTTCTATCTCTAGATACTATAATATTTATAGAAATTTTCAAACTCATCAGAGAAATATTCACCACCATTATCTGTTCTCAAACATTTAATCTTCTTTTCAGTCTACAACTCAACCATTGCTTTAAATTATTTGAAATAACTAAAAATATCATCTTTACTCTTAAGGAAATAAATCTAGGTCCTCCTATTGAAATCATCAATTAAAAGAAACATAATAAACTAGTTTACTAGTAGAAGGAACATCAACTAGACCAAATACATATGAATGGATAAGATTAAAAATACTAGAAGACTTATGAGAAATTGAGTAGAAATGAATGTGGTTTTGCCTACTATAAATACAATGCATGTAAATTTCAAACTCAATATTATATTCATCCAACCCATTAACAAGGTTTTTTATTTTTCAAGGATTGTAGACCCTTCTCTCCTATGTGGCCAAGTCTATGGTGCCATAACATGGTATTATCTATAGGCAACTTTGTTTTGGTAGATAGAGCACCCTTGTGTACTCAAAACACGATCAACTCAAAAAACCCTATACCCAACAAATAGAACCAAAAATGGTCAGGATCTGATACCACTTGTAAGGAAGAAAAATTGTGTCAAAATGCTTCTTACACTAATCTTGAGAGGAGTGTTAAGAAAACTTCAATTTAACTATTATAGAGATTTCAAGTAACACATATGAAATGGCATAAATAGAATAATCATAAAACATAACACATTAATTTATGTGGGGAATACTCTTTCAGTAAAAAAACCCACTCCAAAACCCACACAATGTATGATCAAATCTTGAAATAGATTACAACACGCTTGTAAGGCAAGTTCTTGTAGGAGTCTTCACCTCAACTTAGTCCTAGAAGAATTTTGATAGCATTCCAATAGAATACAGACTTGCAAACTAAACTCACACAAATAACGATCTAAAAGCACCAATATATATAAAATTACATTGCAAGATACTTCTCAAAATAGCCACTTTACACCTATCATAAAAATCTTCTATTCTTGACTTGTACTATTTTTTTAATCTTATCGTGCAAGGTTGAGACATTGTTTTTATTTATTTTTAAAGCACTTTTTCTAACAAATTAATTAAATATAATTAAATAAGAATAATTAGTTTAAATTAATTATATAGTAGTTAATGTTGAGGAATAGTGAATTGGATTATGTGCTTTGAAGATTAAATAAGATGGAGGATAATATTTATGTCAAAGATAACAAAAAAATGAAGACCAAATGGATAGAACTCTAGAATATATTTGATATATGACCTGGAATTAGTGCTTCTCTATCAATTAGTTGTCTAAAAGTTTTTAGTTGATCTCTACATTGTCAAGAGAACAATATCATGGGTGTGGGATGAATTCACAATTGTAGATCTATACTTGAGCTCCTAATTAATTTTGGAAATCATTAATGTTCTAGTTCACAACTTTTCTTGATATGTGACCTTTGAATTTGTTATTTTTAAATGTTGAGGGACTTGGAAATATTTTAAAATACCTAAGTAATGGATTGTTATTGCATTACACACAATTTTTGCCCAAATCAATCCCTATAAATTTAACAACATCAAAGACAACAAGAAACTAGCCTAAAAATGTAGACTCCTTATTCATTTCTATGGCATCAAATACAAGTGTTTCATTATTGGTTATTCCAATAATCTAGAATGAAGAATACATGAGTGGCTAAGGAGATTCTTTCATGGTTAAAATGAATGCATTGAATTTCTTTAAATACTAGCACATAGCATCAAGTTATACCAAAATTTGTATTTAGTTAGTTTAAGCTTGAAGGGAGAAGGAGGCTCATCAATCAAGTTTCAGTGTTGAATTTGAAATTGGAAAGGGACAAGTTCACAACCATGTATCCACCCTTACAAATATAAAATCATCCTAGAATAGGATAATGGTCAAACCCTAGTGACAAATTGTTAAATGGAGGTAGGTACATGGATGGTTGTGATACATAGGTTGATAAGGTAAGCGTATAAGAGTGTGTGTGTGTGTGTGTGTGTGTGTGTGTGTGTGTGTGTGTGTAAATTTATAGGGTATGGCTATGTGTATGAGAATACAT
This sequence comes from Cunninghamia lanceolata, assembly GCA_027924645.1. Taxonomy (NCBI): domain Eukaryota; kingdom Viridiplantae; phylum Streptophyta; class Pinopsida; order Cupressales; family Cupressaceae; genus Cunninghamia; species Cunninghamia lanceolata. The sequence goes on from BSBN01000892.1 coordinate 6,218,506, forward strand.
GAATTTGTGTACATGGATAAAAGGGATAGGAGAATGACCCTAACTTCACACAAGAACATTATTTTTTCACTGTGTACATGTTCTAAGAAATTACCTCTAAATAGACACAAAACTAAATGAGAAATCACATGGATGTGCAAATTTTAGCACTAGATTTCAATCAAAATTTTTGAGGTGCATGTGAATCCTAGAATGATAATGTATCTCAAAGTATGTAGAGCTTACAAATATGCATGTAAAGTAAAGGTTCATTTACTCAAATGATATCACCATGGGGTTCATATAAAGTAAGGGACCCTACAAGGATATAATCTTGTATGATCATTTTTTGTATATGCATTGTCCATAAGTTGATTTTTTATAATCTTATGTATCTATAGATACATATCTAGACATAGTAAAATTATTGACAGGATATGCCCCCAAAATAGCATATGATAATTAGTTTATCTATATGATACAAAGAATTGTAAGAAATAAAAATAGTGCATGAAAAGTAAATTTAATCTAATCATCTAAACATATAATCATGTAGGCATATACACAACTGATCATGTATTGCTATAAGCATCTAGACTAATAAGTGTAAAGAATGCATTGTGTAAACACATTAATTCAGTCTTAGTTAATGAGCCCAATGAAGGGCTATAGACTAAAGAAACTCTAAAGATAAAAAAAATTAAAATAGCACCAAGGAATATAATAAATAAGTGATTTCAACATACAATAATCAATAGTCTGATATTTTATTACTTTAGATGTTAAAATACCTTATTCAGGCATACAATTCAAAACACAAAGCCCTACATTGACTTAGAAATTTTTTAAGATCAACACTAATGACACTAACTTCCTTAGTTCTCATAACCCTTTATTATTCTCTATTTTCTTTATTCTTCTTTCACAATGTCACTTTATCAATTTTGCTCAATTTTTGATATCTAGAACTTAGTAATACTACCTACCAAATAGAGATACTAGGAGTGGAATGATTAAGTGGAAGCACTATAAGGGGATAGGGGCATTATAAAATGTAGTTGATAGTAGGAATTAAGCCCACAACCATTAGAAACTAATTTTAACAACCAACAATCACATTAGATTTATGGACCCCACAACTAAGGTAAAAATGCAATGATTGTTGTAGGTAGAGGGTGCCCATCAAGAGAAGAAATTCTTAAGATAATAAATAACTATTATGAGAACATAGTTAATAATTCCATGGCAGACATGAGTAACTACCTTTTAGAAAGGACAAACTAACTTCTATCATTGAAAAGTATGATCCATGAATAGGGAAGGGAGAGAATGAAAAGCATAACATCAAGCATCATGAAACACTAATTCAACAAGTTGAAATATCTTCATGAAGGATACGACATAGGTGCTCTAGCTTAGAGGAATGTTTAAACAATGAGTTGTGACATTTGACAAAGGTATATCAGACTAGACATAAAATTCAAACATCAAACATAACCTAAAACATACAGAAACCAAAATTTTAATAATTTTTTTGGGTGAGCAATATTATGTGTGGACCCAATCAAAATTGAGATTCCATGCTTATTTTGGATCTAGATTGTCTCTATGTCTACTTTCTTCCCCTTCTCTATTAAACACCCTCCATTTTCCTTCTTATTCCAATTAGAATCTACAACCATTTCTATTTCCCTCTACTCTAAACACAAATATACCTTGTTGAAGATCAAGGAGGTATCAACTCCTTCAAGATCCTTCTATAAATCTTCTCTCACCTCTAGGGCTGATTTTTGCATATGTTCATTAGCTATCTCCTCTATCCTAGCACCACTTTGCCAACTATGTGAAAGGATGCTCAACATGTATCTTGGACAAATTCTCCACCTTCTATGGAACTTCATTCTTTTTAATCATTGTTCCATTTCTATGATTTTTTCTAAAACCAACTTTTTTGAGTTCAATTACATTGTGGGGTTTATATCTACCTCTCCATTCTCTTTTAATGGACTAAAGCTATACTTCTTTCCATTCTTCACACTACTATAAAGGTTCTTTCTCCCATCATACAGAGCCTCCCTATCAAATTTCTAGGTCCTTCCTAACAAGACATGATAGGTATCCATATACATAACATCATATAAAATATTATCTTTCTTTGAACCAATCTACAAACTCACTAAACACGATTCATTTACTAGTAAGTGATATTTTTTTTATGACCATAAAACCTAGTATGGACTAGGATGCTAATTTTTCTTTAAACCCAACTTCTCTACCAGTTCACTAGAGACTAGGTTATCTATACTACCACTATCAACAATCACATTTCAAAACTTACCTCCAAATTTACATATAGTAGAGAAAAGACTCCTCCATAAAAATTTGTTATAATCTATGGCTGGTTTAGTCAACACTCTTTTCAACACAAGAGCTTCTCCTTGGTTCGGTTCCTCCATGTCTAGATGATGCAACACTTTCTTCATCTTCTTGAGCAAGGTGCTTTCTAGCCATGCCTTCTCTACTGTTATTTTTTTGTGCTTATGAACATTCAAATTCTCTATGACCAACTTCTCCACACCTATAACAAGCTCTGAGTAACCCCCACCTCTTTCTCTACTATTGTTTCTTCATCCTCATGGTAGGTAGATACCTTCTTCCTCTTGTGTTGTGATGTACCCATTGTTTCTCCAAATGTTTGTTTTCCCTTATTACTATCTTCTTATTCTTTGCTGACAAAGGACCTTCCTCTCGCTCTTAAATTATTTGGTTGCCTCTTTAATAACTTCTCTTCTTTTAAGGAAAACTGATATGCCTCCTCAATAATATCAATTCTCATCATACTCATTTTATCTTGAATATTGAATCTCAACCCATTCATATATCTTGTTACTTTCTCTCTATCCATTTCATGGTGTCTTGATCTGATTACTACTTTATATAACTATTATGTATATTTCTTTAAGTTCTTTTTCTTTTATCTCAAGTTCTAAAGCATTTTCAATAGCTCCAATGCATAATCTCTTAAAAGAAAATTTTAGATCAGGGTCTTCACATATACACAATGCGGCAATGTGGGCCATGGACTCCGCCTCCTTGTAGTCATAGCAACCATTACGCCCAATACTGATAAAATAAACCAAGGTGCTGATAAAATAAAGTTTCCTTATAGGTCTAAACCAAGGTACTGATAAAATAAATTTTTCATTAGTTGGTTGACAAGAACTTTTGGGCAGCCATTTTATGGCTCTATTTCAAGTTTTAATTTAGGGTTATGGGTATATATTAATTGATTCTCATGAAGAAAAGTTGTTGACTATAGGTAGTCATCTCTCCATATTCTCCTTTCGTCAGGTAATGTCATTTGTCAGTACCACTTAACATGTGAATGCATATGATGTTGGATGCTAATCGTTTTTGTATATGTAAACCAATTTAAATAAAGATTTAATAAACTCGTACATGTTGTTGGATACATTCACACATTAAGGACAACTAAAACCTTGTTTTACTCTAATTTCAAGGTTTTTGTATGATTTTAGATAGAAAATATTATCCATCAGGAGGCCCAATACACACATGACGGTCCATTTTCCCATGAGGACTTTGTTTGGGAAATATACCCTAATCAAATTGGTTCAACCAAGATCCCAGTGGCTTGGGTTGAGAAAGATAGAGTAAAAGAATTTATCTAAGGGGAATGCAAGAGGCAATCATATCCCACCCAGTTTTATATGAAGAAGAAGAAGAAGAAATGTACTCCTTCTCTTGAAGATACATCAAGAAGGATTGACTCAGTTTTGGAGTACACAATGTAATATATTCACTTACCAATTTATATTAAAAAACTAAAAATTATTAGTAAATGCATCCCTTAAGGATTAAATTTTATTTGTGTTTTCTAATTCTATTTAGATATTGGTGCTCATATGGCCCAAATCATTATCGATAGGTTGATGCTACTCAATTTGATAAATCATTGGTCCTAATGAGTGGTAAAGGAAGTAGATCGGGCTAAAAACATAGAAGATGTGGATGTCAATGCCACTTTATGGTTCACATTATGCATCATAGACTAGATGGTGCTCTATTATCCTTCTACTAGGTTCATCATGTTGACAAGAATAGATTTCTTTATCATGCTCAAGAGGTTGAATCCTTAAAAGCAAGTAGATCTTTTTTCCACTTCACATCAACAAAGAATCATAAGATTGGGTGCAAAATATGTTATTGTTAGGTTTATCCCCTGATGCAGTGCATATGAAACATAGGGAAATTGTCATGAATAAGTTAATCTTGTTCAGAGGACAAATAGAGTGAGATGATTTGTGAAATAAGATTGACATAAAAAACATAGAGAGGAAAATCAAACAAAAAATATATATATTCTGCATACTAATGATGCAAAATCTATTCAACAATGGGTGTTTGTGAATCTTGAAAAATGGTTTGCCTATCAACAATTCAATTAAACTAGTGTTGATGGAGATGTAGATGGAGATGTGCCATTTATTTTAGGAATTCAACTACCACAATAGTTGGATTAGATGATACATTATGGGCACAATAGCATGCTAGCAATAGACTCAACATTTGGAACCAGTGCAATGAAGGTAAAACATTTTAGATTATTTTTCTTGTGATATTTTCCTTTATAGAATATAGATTTTATAATCTTAATCTTTGTATTATAATTATTTTTGCAGTTCCAATTTACATAGTGCTTTATTTTGATATCTAGCACATGGGATTACAAGTTGCATGGATAATAATTTCTAGACCATGTACATCTGACTTAGCATATTGGATGCAACTTATTTTGCAAAGTGTTATCTTAAAGAAGATCGAGTGGAAAATTAATCCATTTATGGTAGATGATGCTACAACATAAATTAATGCTATCAGGTAGTTTTAATTTATGTAACTAGTTTATTATTAATGTTAATCTGTATATCATTGAGATGTCGATTATAGTTGTATTGTGGACTTGTAGAGAGGTTTTTCATTGTGAAATATATCTTTGCAGTTGGCATGTTAGGAGGGCATGGTTGAGGAACTCAATAGCCAAGGTAAAGGATGATTTTTCTAGAAGAGAAATGTTTAGCATGTTAGAATCCATCATGCATCGCTCTCCTGATTAGGATATGACTATTAGAGATTCTTGGTTATTTGTGTATCGCTTTCAAGACATGCATACAACATTTGTTGACTATTTTCAAGATGAGTGGATCCATAGGGTGGGGATGTGGTTTATATGTTCTCATACCCTTAAGTATACTAGCGAAGAAACAAATGGTTCAATTGAATCATATCACTCACATTTAAAGAACCATTTTCGAAAAACTATTGGACATGCATCACATAGAAAGGTGGATTGGTTGGTTAACCAATTGACCGTGGATGTGTACACATATTATTAGTGGATTAAAAAAGTTAGTAAAGAAAATGGCTTCTATAGGAACTTTGTTTTGGAAAAGGTTGAGAATGTGTCATGGGTGTGTGCATTGTAGATTCCTAATGATCATGTGACATTTGATGTCATTTATATCCATATTGCATGGGTTAAAAGTCAAATAGATCACAAAATTTGTTACCAAGTGTATGGGTCAATTCTAGATATGTCCATGTGTTCATGCATCTTTTCAACTCAAGGTTACACATGCAAGCATGTAGTCAACATAAATATGATGAAGGAAAAAATTGGTTACATCAATATAAATGGTATTTCCCTTGGTGTTGATCACATTTCTAGTGTGGATGCATAAGTTTATGAAGAGAACATTGACATTGATATATCAGATCATGTTGTGACTGTCTTCTTGTGATTTTTTTCATAGTTTTGTATCTTTTCTTTTAATTTAGGTGGTCATTATTTCCTTACTAATTGTTTCTATGCAAATGGATTAGGATCCAGTGGAAGACCTACCATCTACATTTCATGTGCTAGATGATGTTGAGGAGGAGAACTAATGCCACTCAAACCTAATGTTCTTTCAAACACTTATGTCCATTAATCTTGTGTATATTCTATTAATTTTTTTAACTGGTTAATGTTTAGATTCAAAGCCAAGAAGGTCAAGAAGGCATAAAATATTCAAAGATGAGGGTACAAAAGTTCCTTGAAGATTTCTTGCAAAGCATAGATGATGATGGAACAATAGCATTTTTAGAAAAGGGTTTAGAAGACTTGATAAATAGTGGTAGAGGTGTGGCACTATCTACTCAAATTGGACTACAACAACCCCATTACACAACCATTCAAGTGTGTCATGGATGGTCATGGAACTACACTTCGTAGGGAGAGAGACTTAATTGAAGTGTTGAATATTAGGAGATGTCCAACCATCTCCCAAGGTTTAGCTATATTTCCTGCTCCATCTCATGTAAAAATCAACAAGAAGCGTACCTGTCATGATGATTTGGATAGAGCAGCGAATCGTGATAAGGATAAGTGTGAAATGTCTTAATTTAGTTGTAGTAACCATTAGGATTCATTTTAGATATACATTTATTATCAATTGTACTTTTTCCTGATTTAGTGATTAAACATTCTTCCAACTAATGACTCCTCATCTTAATGTCTTGATGTCCATATGTTTCTTTATCTTTGGCTGTAATTTATTTTTTATTTTTTTAAAGAATCTCATTCAATTTACTATTATCATGCTTATTATTATATCTAAAAAGCATTAGAGTATAGAATGTATTTTAGTGCATGTAACTGCAAAGGAACAACTCTGTACTAGCCTTTCTTCTCTCCTTATTTCAAAGATAAATGAGTCTAAACATGGGTTTTATTCAATAACTATCTATCTTTCAATACGAGTGTACTTTTTCTTTTCAACATTATTAAAGGAATTTTCATAATTTGTTTCAAAAAGATGCATGTTGTTTTAATAAATTACATGGCACAACATAACTAGAATTTATTTTTATACTTATTAAAATGTAACCTTTTAATTAATGAAATATGCTTTTAACTTTGATGACAAAAATCAACTTTGGTTGTATTATAAATTTTGGCCATAAATTCTATGTTTCACAATATAACACGAATAACATGTAATCTCTAACCCTACTAAAAAAAAGTTTCCATGGGAGTAGTAGTAACTAAACATTATTTTGTAATGTTAATATTTTTAGTATTTGTTTTGTTATGAAATGTATCATGTTTCTTTTGGTAAAATTTTAGAGATAAAGTGACATATCAGTGTTTTCATATTGAACTGGTGATAATGTTAATTCGCCATAAATGACCAATGATAAAATCAACATAATATTTATTTCATTTCATCATTAACTATTACAATATGTTTGAATTTACAAATTTTTAATAGTGAAATTATAAATTATTAATATAGATTATCTTCTATTTAAAAGAGATTATAGTCGGATGTATTGTACTACCACACAAATCAATACTTGCTATCATGCTTATGCCCACAACCTCTACATTATTTCTATCCAAATATTAAGCATTGTTTAGTTGTATGTCATGTGATAAAATAAAAAGTGTTTCTAATGAATTGTCCATATTTCACATAAAATATAAATTTACAACAACAAAGTGACTTAGTATTTAAATACATTTAAAATATGCGAGGCATGATCAAACATGTATTTCATAAGAGTTACCATGTTGGCCACATCATCCATCTCATATCCTTTCTAATTTTGTACACCTTCAAGATAATTTTGTGCCCCTATGAAACTTCTCTAAACCTTGGTGCTTTATGAATGGCCAAAATAAAATGCCACTTAATGTGGTCAATGGATTTCCCAAAATCAAGTTTAAGAAACAAAATGTATCATTGAGAGGCCCTATCCCATTTAATTCCTTCCCAAATGGTAATTATATTATCAATAATACAATGAATATTGATGCACTTAGTTTTCTCTAGTCTCACAAATGTGGGAAGGTCGTGTAAATGAAGGGATAGCAATTTAGCTAGGAACTTGTAGAAACCTTTCAATATGGTTATGGGTCTCCAACTAGAGATGAATTTAAAATCCCCATCTTTGGGGAAGAATTTAAGGTTTCCTTTGTTGATGATGATACCAAAAGAATTGTTTAAAAGAGATTCTTTGTAAACATGAAGAATACCTAGAACCATGAACTACCATGTGACCTTGTAAATTTCAAAAGGGAAGTCGTCAATAATAAGAGCATTATCATGGGTCATTTGTATATAAGTGTCAAGTGAAGCTCCTTTAGTGTTAGTGACATATAGTAAATTTTTTGAGGATCATGACTAAGTTTATGATAAACAACATTGAGATATTCCTATAAGTCTTTTCTTTCTTTTAAACATCTTGTAGGATTTGAAACACAAACTTATAATGGTGTAAAAGGGCCTTGAAAATCTTACAAATCTCAATGAGTCATTCACGGAAAGAATTGATAGATTTGATCTTTTCTTTAAAATGTTTGAGGCATAGAGATTTTAAAACTCTTTGGATCTTTGTCTCCAAATATAGGCCAATTCAAGTGAGCTTGACTTTGAGCACCCTTTATTATAATCCATGAATCAACTAAGCAAATGTTGATTACACAATGGACTGAAAGCAATAAAATTACAATACATAAACTATGCATAAGATGAGCACAAATAGTGTGAGAGGTTGAGTCGACTTAGAAGTCAAATTCAACACTCAAATAGAGGTGGAAGATGGTTTCCACCTAGTGTCAAAAGTATGTCGACATGTGTCTTTGGAGATTTGTGTCAAGCTTTCCAAGTTGACAAACAACCCACTTAAGTAGGCTTACAACATGTGTATTTTACCCATGTGATGTAAAATATACACTAACACCCCCTCTTAAGCATAGCTTAGGTGGGCACAAATAAGGATGGGTCCTAGCAACTAGGCCTGATTAGTTACCCATATACAATAAAAATCTCTCATAAAGTGGAGGTAAGGTAGAAAACCCTGTGGGAAAAACTACCCTCCAAAAGATAGAAAATATGCATGAATCTAGAAGCTACTTGTGTACCTCGATGTCAATGCTGAAGTGTGACTGAAATGACTCAATAGAAGCATTTATCATGAAGATTTAGGAATATTAACCAAATTTGAGATGTGATCCGATGCAAGATTTAGGTTCATTTACCATACGCTCTCAATGTGAGATGTGAATCAGTGTGAATTCGTTGCAAGATTATGGATCATTTACCATAGGCTCTCAATTTAACAAGTGTTTGAAGGATCAAATAATCCACCTATTTCTCAATCCCACCTTCTTTTATTTGCAACCTCATTGATTTAAATTATGTGATAGAATCCTCTATAGTATTAGAGTCTCTTTGACTTATACTTATGATGTCTTAGCTCATGAACTCTCTGCTCGTTGACCTTCCCATTAGGTGTTTTCAAGGTCGCAATATGAATAGAAGTTGTTGGAGATAGTCAATCACACTTATAAAACTATGTAGATGAGATATATGTCATAGACTTAGATAGGTGGAAGGAAATAACTCAATGACACCCCGTAGATTTGTGGCACTTTATAATGGAGTGCATGTATACCCCTTGAATTTTTGGCACTTTATAATTTAATGCATATATAACCTCCTTTGCTTGATTACCTTCCCATGTTTTGGCACTTTATCATGTAGTGTTATAGGTCTAAGTAGGTCGATACAATCAAGCCCTAATACTTATCCTTTTTACAAAAAAATATAATTTAAACACTAACAATTTCTAAAACAACATCTCCAAAGTTTAAAAGACACCCCTAATTTTGTATTTTATATTGCCTTAATGTTTTTCTTTTAGAAAATTTAAAAAAATTGCCATATATGAAACATTAAAAAAACATAAATTTATATGCTGTGAAAAATGAAAAAAAGATTATTGGAGCCCACAAATTAGGGCACAGAAAACAAAAACATGGAAGGGAAGATTGCAAGGGCATGTAGGGGCATCTCCATGGAGGCTAGGGAGGGAGGGATTGGTGGCTATTCCTTGAGTGAAGAATTTTGCAAGTATGGGCCTAACCGGTGTTGTCATTGACGTCAAGGATTGGATGAGTTGTATGCTGAGGACATTGAGAAAATTAGTCCTATCAGAAACAGAGAAGATCAGTGAAGATAGTGAAGCTCTATGAAGTGTAGGTCTCAACTAGATGAAGATCAGAGAATGCGCATCAAAGGGTTTGTAGATATGTGTCTGAAGATGATCCAGTCAAGATTTGAGAGGTTAGCATGAAAATGTGGAGTAGTTATGGCCATAAGAGTAAACCCGGTTCTAGCAACTATTCAAAGGTGATAGAGTGACACAAATAGGTCTGGTGAGATCAAGAAATACAATAACATGTTCTGCAGATCTGGTGGCATGTTTGGGAGGTAAATGTGAATTGACAACTCAATTGGTTCGTGGTTTGGAGGTCCACAAGCAATCCTTCTAATGTGATAGTGATGGACAACTGTGTTCTTGAGGTTTCAGATGAAGATGTGAATGATTATAGTAAGTAGAAGTGGTGTGGATGTTCTTGGTGATTCAAACAAGCTTGTGAGGGTCTCTAGATTGTGTCCAATTCATGTTGGCAGTTCCCATTGAAGATTGAGCTCGTAATTGAAAACTTACCTTTGGGTGATGGTGTTCTTCCTAGTCTTGGCTGACTGGATGATTTACGCATGTTGCAGACGATCTTGAAGATGTTTTGTGAAGCATGTCATGCCTCTCAAAGAAGATTGAAGTCCTAGCTATGTATGGTCGATAGTGTAGTAATGCGCATAAAGTTTTTGTAATAAGTCAAGTTGTATTTTTGTATTTGCTCTATAACAAATAAGTGTATGTTGTGCTGACTTTGATGATCATTCCAAAGTCAATGTCATGTATAAATAAGAGTTTTGAAGCCATTCAAAGGTGTCCCTTTGTAACAATTATGAGGTGGTAGGGAAGAGGAGCAACAAGAAGAGCAGAGGTGTTGAGCTTAAATGGATCTGACTCAAGCATAGTAAAGATACTTATCTCTAGATCAAGTATGTAATACTTATATTCTTTTATATATAGTGTGTCTCATGTAGGCAGTGGGTTTCTTGTGAGTAGTGTGCTCGGGCAGTGATCCCTAACTGGCAAGTGCCATTTTATTCATCTTTATTCTTTTAACAGAGAATATAATCTTGGGTTAGTCACCCTGTGGTTTTTCCCTTAACTGGGTTTTCCATGTCAAAATATTGGTGTTATATGTGTTGAATTTGTTTCTGCTCTTGATTTATTGCATTATGCTTCCATGATTGAATATTTGATATGTTGTTGAAATATAAGAAGGCTTAAAGTAAATAAAGAATAAGATTTTGGTAACAATTGATTCACCCCCCCTCTCAATTGTCTGTCCTAAATTTAACAATTGGTATTAGAGCTAAGTTCCTCTAGAAGAAGCTTAACAACTTGAGGAGATCCATAATGTTGACCTACAAAAAGGATAGTTCAAGATTTGATGGAATAAACTTCACTTCATGGAAGAACCACATGGAATGTCACTTACAATGCATGGGAGATCAGTATTGGAACATAACCTCAACTAAATACGTTCCCCCAAAGAATGGTCTAGCCACTATAGATGAAGTCAGAGATGTAGACAATAATCTTCAAGCTAAAGAAGCCCTACTAAGTACCTTGTCCGATTCAGAGATGACAAATGTTATGGGATTGAAGACTGCTTATGAAATTTGGAGATGAGTGAAGATGAGAATGAGTGAAAATTTGAAGATGAGTGAAGATGAGAATATCACTTTATATATGTCAAAAGTAAATGAGCTTGTATGTGGCATTAGATGTGCTGGTGGAATATTGGACGAAGATGAGATTATTGCTAAAGTTTTTAGATCTTTACCTCCTACATATAAACACAAAGTTGCTTCTATTGAGGAAATCAAATCTTTAACAACTATCACAAGGGATCAATTGGTTGGTAAGATAGCTGTATTTGAGTTGGTTGAGTTTGGTGATGCACTTCCCAAGACTGAATCTGCATTCAAACCTAGTGCCTCTACAAAGGGCAAATAGAGATATGATCCAGAAGAAAGTTCCTCGAGGAAATCATCTTAGTATGATAAAGCAAGGAAAGATCTGGAAGAGGATGAATTAGAAGTTGAATAACTTGAATCACTCATTGCAAAGAGACTGCCAAGAGGATCTAGTAAGTATGAAGGAAAATTACATTTCAAATGCTTTGCCTACAATAAGATTGGTCATTTTACCTCAAGATGTCTGGAAAGGTTTTCAAGGCTAAACCCTAATAGATCAAGGTTTCAAAAGAAGTGTTACTATGTTCAAGAAGATGATGATGAAGGAGTAATAGATGATGAATGTGAGAAAGGAAACAAACCCGGAAGTGACTGGGTGTTTATTGCCATCAAAGAAGAAGATCCAATGCCTATTAAATCTATCAATCATAAGATGATAGAAAGTGCTTTGGCTGCTCAGGTTGAAGAAAAGGATGAATGGGTTATTGACAGTGGATGCTCTCACCATATGACTGGTGACAAGAGTAAGTTCCTAAACTTGGAAAGATATGAAGGTGGAGTTGTAAAGTTTGCAGATAATTCTGCTGGTAGAATCAAAGGTAGAGGAACCATTTCTTTTCACGGAAAGAAGAAAACTAGTGATATTCTGTATGTTGAAGTTCTGAAGCATAATCTTCTTAGTGTTGGATAGTTGGTGGACAAAGGCTATGATCTCCATTTCAAAAATGGAAGATCTTTGAAAGCTTTGGAACTGAGATTGCATCTGGTACACAGACAAAAGGTAACATGTTCCAATTGGTTGGTACTGGTAAAAGTTGTTTATTTGTTCAAATTGATCAGAGTTGGTTGTGGCATAGGAGAATGTGTCATGTGAATTTTGATAATATCATCAAGATAAGCAACACTCAGGCTGTAAGAGATCTTCCAAGACTGATGAAACCTACTAATAGTTTGTCCAAAGAATGTCAGTTGGGTAAGCAGAGCATAGTCTCATTCAAAAGTAAGGAACAATCTTCAATTAGATTGTTAGACTTGGTGCACACTAATCTCTGTGGCCCGAAAAGAATCAAGAGTCTGCAAGGAGATAGGTATTTCATGTTGCTGATTGATGACCACTCCCGGATGATGTGGGTAACTTTCTTAAAAGAGAAATTTGAAGCACTTGAGAAGTTCAAACTATTCAAAGCTATGGTAGAAAATGAAACTGGCATAAAAATAAAATGGCTCAAGTCTAATAGAGGTGGAGAATTCACATCCAGTGAGTTCATAACATTCTGTGAGAAATATGGGATAAAGAGACAATTATCTACTCCAAGGACTCCACAGAAGAATGGAGTAGTGGAGAGAAAGAACCAGACCATCCATGAAGCTTCTAGGACCATGATGATGGAAGCAAATGTTCCTTAGATCTATTGGAGGGAAGTTGTAAGCACTGCTATCTATTCTCTTAAATGGGTACAAATCAGAAGCAATACTGGTAAGACCCCTTATGAACTTTGGTTTGGTATCACTCCTGCTGTGAAGTATTTCAGAGTCTTTGGTAGTAAATTCTACATCAAAAGAGATGAAGATCTTGGCAAATTTGGTGCAAGAAGTGATGAAAGAATATTCTTGGGATATTCTACTCAAAGCAAAGCATACCGGTGTTATAACAAGGGATTGAGAAAGACTATAGAAAGTACAAATGTGAAGGTTGATGAAGGCATGGAAAATCCCTCAAGGTTTTATGAGTATGAAGCAGATGATCTGAATGATGTCTTAGACCAAGGAGAACAAGCCCCAACTCCAGTTTAGATTTAGACTGATCTAGAGAATCATGAAATACAAGAAGAAGAGACAAGTTTGGATGAACCTGTCTAAGAATTAGAAGTGCAAGAAAATCCCAAAACTCCTAGCTATGTAAGACTGAATCATTTTGAAGATTAGATCATAGGAGATAGAAGCAAAGGTATTCAAACAAGAATAAAAATTGCTCAAGATTTAGTGAAGTACTATTTGATTTTAAAAATTGAACCAAAAATAATAAGTGAAGCTTGCAATGATGAAAGCTGGGCTAAAGCAATGGAGGAAGAATTGATGCAAATTGAAAAGAATCACACTTGGGATCTTCTTCCCAAACCTAATGACAAAATTTTTATTGGGACTAAGTGGGTCTTCCAGAATAAACTAAATGAATAAGGTGAAGTAGTAAGAAACAAAGCTAGATTGGTTTGTAAGGGTTATTCTCAAGTAGAAGAAATTGACTTTGAAGAAACATTTGCTCTAGTGGAAAGAATTGAAGCAGTCAGATTATTTCTTGCCTTTAATCCCTTCAAAGATTTCAAGGTATATCAGATGGATGTCAAGTCTACTTTCCTAAATGGTGATTTGGAAGAAGAGCTATAAATTGAGAAACTAGATGGATTCCAATTATCTGATCATGGAGATATGGTTTGCAAGTTGAAGAAGGCATTATATGGACTCAAACAAGCCCCAAGAGCCTAGTATGAAAGATTGGACAAACATCTTTTGAAGATTGGTTTCAACAAAGGTACTTCTGATAGTAATCTATATTTTAAGATTGATCATGAAAATATCTTGATTGTGGAAGTATTTGTTGATGATATCATTTTTGGAGGGAAAGATAGTATGTACAAGACTTTTGCAGATCAAATGCAAAGTGAATTTGAGATGTCTATGTTTGGGGAAATGAAATTCTTTTTGGGTCTGCAAATCATTGAAACAAAGAAAGGAATCTTCATATCTTAGACCAAATATGTGAAAGAATTGTTGAAAAAAATGGGATGGAAGATTCAAAGGCAATGAATACTCCCATGGCAACTGGATGTAAGCTAAGTAAAGATGATGAATCCCCTAAGACTGATCATAAAAAGTACAGGTCAATGATTGGAGGACTACTCTACCTTACTCAAACTAGACCTGATATTATGAATGTTGTTGGTCTTGTTGCCAGATTCCAAGCTGATCCTAGAGAGTCTCATGTCATAGAAATCAAGATAATTCTTAGATATCTGAAGGGAACAGTTGAGTATGGATTATGGTATCATAAGGATCGTGATTTCTCTCTTCATGCATATACAAATGCTGATTAGACAGGAGATGTGGATGACTGGAAGAGTACCAGTGGTGGTGCATTTCTTTTGGGAAAAAATTGGTTTCTTGGCTAAGCAAGAAACAAGAGGCAATATCTCTATCCACTAAAGAAGTAGAGTATATTGTACCAGTGGGTAGTTACACTCAAGTATTGTGGATGAAGCAAATGCTATGAGATATCAAAGTGGAGTATGAAGAACCTATCACAATCTTTTGTGATAATTCAAGTGTAATAAATATATCAAAAAATTCAGTGTTGTGTTCAAAGACAAAACATATATCCATCAAGTTCTACATTTTAAGAGAGCAAGTGAACAAGAATGAAGTTAGATTGGAGTTTGTTCCCTCAAAGGATCAGATTGCAGACATTTTTACTAAACCTCTACCTAAGGACCCTTTTGAGTATCTCAGGGAAAAGTTAGGGGCTATTACCCATTTGGTGCTAAATTAAGGTGCACTAATGTGTATCAGTTTGGTGGATCCCACAGTCATATCTTGTGCTCCAGATTGATGTTAGAGGTTGATACTCAGGGGGGAATAGTCTGTATGATTTAGAAGTATGTGAAGTGGTTGCAAGTATGTGTCCCTTGCCACTGATGTCAAAGGGGGAGAGAAGACATGTGAAAAACACAAAGTGGTTGCTGATCAAATGGGGAGTGGTAAAGGAAGAGAAGACATGTGAATGGTTGTTATTGATAAGGGGAGCTATGTTAGTCAGTGAGGAGAAGTTCTTGTCTTGATGGTTAAAATAGTTTTTCACATTATATGTTGCCATCAATGACAAAGGGGGAGATTGTTGCAAGTATGGGCCTAAATGGTGTTGTCATTGATATCAACATACTCCTGTTGCATTGATGTCAAGGATTGGATGAGTTGTATGCTGAGGATATTGAGAAAATTAGTCCTATCAGAAACAGAGAAGATAGTTAAGCTCTATGAAGTGAAGATCCCAGCTAGATGAAGATCAAAGAATGCACATCAAAGGGTTTGTAGATATGTGTCTGAAAATGATCTAATCAAGATTTGAGAGGTCCGCATGAAAATGTGGAGGAGTTATGACCATAAGAGTAAAACCAGTTCTAGCAACTGTTCAAAGGTGACAGAGTGACACAAATAGGTCTGGTGAGATCTAGGAATACAATATCATGTTCTACGGATCTCATGGCATGTTTAGGAGGCTAATGTGAATTGACAACTCAATTGGTTCATGGTTTGGAGGTCCACAAGGAATCCTTCTAATGTGATAGTGATGGGCGCTGTGTTCTTGAGGCTCTAGATGAGGATGTGAATAATTACAGTGAGTAGAAGTGGTGCGGATGTTCTTGATGATTCAAACAAGCTTGTGGGGGTCTCTAGATTGTGTCCAATTCGTGTTGGTGGTCCGCATTGAAGATTGAGCTCGTAATTGAAAACTTACCTTTGGGTGATGGTGTTCTTCCTAGTCTTGGCTGACTAGATGATTTGCGCATGTTGCAGATGATCTTGAAGATGTTTTGCAAAGCATGGCATGCTTCTTGAAGAAGATTGAAGTCTCAGCTATGTGTGGCCGACAGTGTAGTAATGCGCATAAAGTTTTTGTAATAAGTCAATTTGTATTTTTGTATTTGCTGTGTAATAAAATAAGTGTATGTTTTGTTGACTTTGATGATCATTCCAAAGTCAATGTCATGTATAAATAAGAGTTGCAAAGCCATTCAAAGGTGTCTCTTTGTAATGATGATGAGGTGGTAGGGAAGAGGAGTGAAAAGCATAGCAGAGGCGTTGAGCTTAAATGGATTGACTCAAGCATAGTAAATATGCTTATCTCCAGTTCAAGTATGTAATACTTATATTCTTTTGTAGACAATGTGTCTCCTGTAGGCAGTGGGCCTCTTGTGAGCAGTGTTCTCAGGCAGTGAGACCTAACTGGCAAGTGTCATTTTATTCATCTTTATTCTTTTAACAAAGAATACAATCTTGGGTTAGTCACCCCGTGGTTTTTCCCTTAACTGGGTTTTCCATGTCAAAATCTTGGTGTTATATGTGTTGAATTTGTTTCTACTCTTGATTTATTGCATTATGTTTCCATGATTGAATCTTTGATATGCTATTGAAATATAAGAAGGCTTAAAGTAAATAAAGAATAAGATTTTGGTAACAACTGATTCACCCCCCCTCTCAGTTGTCTGTCCTAAATCCAACAAAAAAGGAAACATGGACATCAAGTGCCTCGCAGATATCTCTATACACACAGCTCAACCTCCAAAACAACAAACTTCAGCCTTGACTGGATGCTGGGCAATAGTGTTGATAGGTTGAAGCCAACTATCACAAAAAATAGTGACCTTTGAAACCACACAAACATCGAACTAAGTCAAACTGTGGTGGCTTTAAACACTGGCCAAAATGGACCCAAAAGCGTCGGTTGAGACCATACGGCCTACAGAGAGGGTGATCTATGTCAAATGGGCCAAAAATGATAGTGGCATTCTCTTTTCAGGATGCATGTGAAAAGCCACAAACAAGGCATATTGTGAAATGGCATTCTCGGTGATTTCTTCAACAATGTTCCACAGAGTTAGAAGTTTTAGATATCATGCTAAAAAATGAAAAATCAACAATGGAGGCCTTGGATTCGCAACCAACAATGTCATGCCCACCCTTATATAACATCATAAGTATGGACATGAACACAAAAATCAAGAAATTTTTAATTTTTCTAAGCACTAGTTTGAAAACTTTGAGGAAGTAGTTTACCTAATATGCACAAGTCTCCTACTGATGTCAAGATCATAAAAGGAGTATGATAAGTGGTTCCAACTATACAATGAAAAGACTTAACTAATTAGTTTCTCAAATCTATTATGAGTAATAAACATTAAACTAACGAAACAGATCAAAATGAACTAAGAAGCACTATGATTGAATTCAAGAAGAAATAACTAAACAATTACATCTATTTAATCTAAGTTAAGTTTATCCATTCTACTTAAATCATGTATAAGATATAGACAAGAATTCATTATTTAACTTCATTTGATCATCCATCATTAGACAAAGTCCATTTATAAATATAAACTTACATACATATCTTGCATAATTTAAGAAATTACCAATATACTTATATAACCAGATCTGTAACTTGTAGACAATCTTTTCAAAGAATCCACAAAGAACGATACTTCTAATATTCATGATATTAACAAAGAAGAGAGAAGTATATATATTAAACAAAAAACACTTATATCTAAATAGATCATTTGCAACCAAATAGAAATATTAAATCTAAATATATACACCTACAGATTTATCTTACTAAAACAACTTCCATTCATATGAATCCACTTGTGTGTGTGTGTGTATATACAGAGAGAGAGAGAGTTATGAATATGCTATAGAACTTTATAGAAAACATATTTATACCCACAAAGAGACAATGATATATATATATATGTATGTATGTATGTATGTATGTATGTATGTATGTATGTATGTATGTATGTATGTATGTATGTATGTATGTATGGTTGATGGTAGGTCGAAGCCTTACCACAGCCCATCTGACCTTTGGCCTGAGGGGACCGTGGTGGCCACAGCTGCCTAACCAAGGGTAAGCCCTAAAACATTAACAAATTTTGTATATGAATAACACAAATTATCATTTATTGTTGTTACACAACAAACATGCCAATCCATCATAATTTACTGGTAATGTATGTTGGCCAAAAAATCATAAATACATCTAAATAAAAACCATTCAGTTACTCAAATATTATTCATAATTGATTATATATCAATAATTCAATACACAAAGATATCCCAAACAGGGATTTACAAATCATAATGTTATTCACAAATCAGATGGAGCAGTGTTTAACTAGAATTGAATTCATATATAGTGATTTCTTACATTGATTTCCAAATCAAATTATCAAGAATGGATATATTCATCCATTCAAACAAAGCAAATATAATCCATTTTTCAGCTGGCTGCCATCAAACCTGCACGCACAATGAATAACCTAGTCCTACTCTCTTCCTTACCATAGGGCTTGTTTTCCAAGCCCACCCCAGAGCGGGAGATAAAACTCAAATGCCCAATATGATATTCAACAAAAATAACACAAATAAAAACTAAATTTGATACCAGTTTTCACATAGGATGACTCACACACAAAGAATCCTTTTCAAATTCTTATAAAGAGGGAGAAAAGGGGTTCCCTTCCCTCTTGGGTATCTAATCACAACAATAATTTCTCCTTTTCACATATAATTCCATCACAAAAGAAACTCCACAACCCTTTGAACCTTCACTCCATAACAACCCACAACACAACTCCATCCATCAAATCATAGCCATCTCCACAACAACACAACCCTTCGATCCAAGCCACAACACACACCTCCACACCACAACCCTTCAAATCACCAAAACCCCCATATCCTCCATAATGCAAAAATACCACAAAATTCCCCAAGAGAGGCTCCATGCCTTTCTTAACCCCACATGAGGGAGGCTCTCAACCCTCAGGTGAGATCCACTCCCTTTTTACACCCAAACCCCAATCACATGCATGACCAACAAATTGGCAAACAATTACAACAAGATTTAATTCAATTAATCATACACAAAATCTCATTAACATACATTAATAAGCCACAACCATTTTTCACAATTTGCATTCATAAAACTAGAAATCAAAGGAAATACTAAACCCTACCTTGGCTGTCCAAGTTAGGAGCAGCCCAAGATTGGGATTCCAAACTAAAATTAAACCTTCTAGATCAGAAATTTACAGCCATTATCTAGCCATGCCCTCCATCATCCACCATCTCACACCAAAAGACAAGATTCTCCAATCTTTTTCAGCACAAAACAAAGAGGAGCCAAAATCCCAAGCACACATGCATAGCATGAGAGGAATTGAATCAAATTCCTCCATAAAATAATTTGCATACCAAACCTTTCAACTTCAAAAGTGAAAACTAAAAAGGAAATATAATAATAATAATACAAAATAATACAACTTTTTAAATATTCATTCTCAACAAATGAAATAAAATAAAATTAATAACAACAATACCTTCACACCAATAATTCACATAAATAAATAATTAATAAAAAGTAACCAAGATAATTAACCCAAATATTCCTGACACAACCCAACTTGTTAATCGTGACAAAATCTGAAAAATCAAGTAAACATGGCCATTTGAGAATATCTCCATACTAAAAAGGATTTGGGTTGCCCACCTGCAAAACTCAATTTTTAAAATCAGTATATCATGGGAAATATAGCTGAAGCAACAAGTAATTAAATATTAAATATTTAAAATCAAATAATTTAATAAATTTGACGTGTAAATTAAAATATTTAGCTTTACAGAAATTAAATGCATAATCATAAACACCGCATAATAAAAAATATTTTATTAATTAAAAATATCGAATAACATCTATGATCCATGACAGTGTCCACACACATATGTGTATATAAAATATACATATCAAAACACCTAAGTCCATGATCCAGGAATAGCAGTATCAACCATGTCTAATAACAATGATCAAAATAGTCAACTATAAATAGTATCACATCATAGTCTCAAGGGCAGTGCTAGCTAGGCCTCACATCCTCCCTCTCTAAAATTAGGTTTCCTCTTTGAATCCCTCAAAGATGTAAGGAAACATAGACATCATCTGAGTTGTATCCTCCCATGTTGCAGTAGACTCATCATATAGATCCCACTAGACCCTGACCTGGTCCAATTGTCATTCTCATAGGGCCAACGTTTGACAATCCAATATGCGAATGAGCTCCAGGGTTAGCTATCCATCCTATGCCACCTATAGAGCATCCCACTCCAAAATATGAGATAAATTAGGTACGTACTTCTTAAGTATATAAACATGGAATACAACGTGGATACGAGACAGGCTGGGTGGTAATGCTAAGCAGTATGCAATAGGACCAATCCTCTCTAAGATCTGAAAAAGACAAACATATCTCAGTGCCAACTTAGAGCCCTTTCCATAATGGATAGAACTCTTATGGGGTTGAACACGCAAGAAGACTCTATGCCCAACTTGGAACTCTCGATCCACCCTCCAAATATATGCATACTACTTCTGTCAATCTTGTGCTATCTACAGCTGCTCATGAATCCGAGTCATTTTCCTCTCCATCTCATGAACTAGCTCAGAGCCTACTACAACATGATCCTCAAGTACATCCTAGCTTAGTGGTGTCTTGCAGGGTCTACCATACAAAGCCTCATACTGAGCCATAACATGTGAACTGTAGTGCCCATTATTGTAGGCAAACTCTACCAAGTATAAATACTCCTCCCAATGAGGCTATTGATCAATGACATACATCCTGAGCATATCCTCCAATACCTGGTTCACCCTCTCCATCTACACATTTGTTTCCAAATGATAAGCAGTGCTGAAATTAAGTTGAGTACATAAAGCCTGTCGTAGGGAAACCCAAAAGGATGAAGTAAAAATAGGATCTCTATCCGAAATGATCCTCCTTAGAACACCCTAAATCCTGACAATATCATGCAAGAAAACCTTAGCTATTGAAGCAACATTGTATGAAGAACTCATCAGAGAAAAATGTGCCACCTTAGTTAGCTTATCCATAGTCACCATTATCACATCATGTCACTGAGTATCATAGGAAATCCTACAATGAAATCCACTGATATCACATCCCACTTCCACTCTGGAATAGCATGTGGATACAACAATTCGATCGGGTGCTAATCTTATTCTTTCACCCTCTAACACTCAAGGCAATAGGAAACAAATTCTACTATATCCTTCCACATCCCTACTTAAAAGTAGAGTTTTTGAAGGTCTGCATGCATTTTCTTGACTCCTGGGTGTGCTACATATGGTGCTTTGTGAGCCTCTGCAAGAACAACCTCTCTGATGTTCCCCAAAGGAGAACATAATTACATCTGTAGTGGTGGAGCAAGTCATCATCATCAAAGGAATACCCCTCAAACTTGTCCCTCAAGGGACCCTGACACTAGACGATCTCTCTATAAAAAGCATCTTGTAGCAAAATCTCCAAGATACACCCTCTAGATTCATCTTCACTAACAATGAGAGTAAGTCATCTCTTCGCCTACTAAGAGCATTGGCCACAACATTTTCTTTCCCCTTAATATAATGGATCTTGAAGTCATACTTGCATAGAAACTCCATCCATCTATATTGTCGTGCATTCAGATTAGGCTGAGAAACTATATACTGGAGGCTCCGGTGATCTGAATGCAACTCAAATTAGTGTCCAAGGAGAAAATGGTGCCAATTAATCAAAGCATGTACAATAGTTTCAAGCTCCAAGTCGTGAATCAGGTAACTAAGCTCGTGAATCCTCAACTAGTAGGATTCGAAGGAAATCACATGTCCCTCTTACATGAGAACTGCTCCAAGATACTCTCTCAACAACATTCTTCAATAGTTTCTCCCCATCACTACAACAAAATGATTACCTCACCAATCAAGCAAAAATATAGGAAAAATATGAGTTTGAATTAATCTTGTCATAAGCCATCATTACCCATCAAAAATGATCCAGTCACTCATATTTACAACTTGGTTGAGGACTCTTATTCATCCTTCAATCTCTTTGGGTTGGTGTATGCCATTGCTGTAACAATTCGAAAAAGCTTGTGCATACATCTCAATTATCCTAATCTATTTTGAATTCATTGTTAATCAATGCGGTTAAACCCAAGGGATAATTCAAGAGAGCTTTTTTCCACTCGATCGCTTATTGGAATATGCTAATGGTCCCAAAAAAATTCCTGATTAAAAAATCATTTGGTCTCCTAATATTTTATTCATTTTATTTTAAGATTAAAATTATGTAATAAAATTAAAGGAATTTGAATTTTCTTATATTTTAGTTTAGGTTAATGTAATAACACGTATATAAGTACAATTAATCTACATGAATTAATGATAGTTGTGATTGATAAATTTGATAATTGTACTTGTAATTTTTGAAAAGTAAATGGAATAAATGAGGGAGCTTATCTCTATTAATAAATAATGTATGTTAATTAATATTCTGAAATCTAGTTGACATCTTCCTAGGAAAAATAAAATGTTTGTTTGTGCATTGTCTTGTATCTTGAGCTAGATCTATACTTTGTTTGGAGTCAAATTTGTTGGCACCCAATCAGAAAATGGAAGATTTATCTAAGTTCTTGATTTTTTGTTGAATTTTTCCTATGTTTTTTTCCTTTTTTCATTCCTTATGTTCCATTTGTGTGTTGAGATTTACAAAAATCTAGAAAGAATTCTAAGTATGGGCAGTTTTGGGTAAGTTTTATGGCATTTCCCATATTTTGCAAGTTTTACATATACTACCAGATGTAGGTTTCCAACTGACTATTGTATGTATCCTTATCATTTTCCATCCCACATCCTCTTCCCTTCCCACATGAAATCCCCATAGATTTCATTTCCCTTCTCTTTTTCATCTATGTGGAATCCCAACCTCTTACTAGATATGGTTCTTTCTCCCCACATCTAGTTCTTCACCAAGATCCTACATTTGTTTTAGAAGTAGAATGTCGATGTTTCATGAGGTTTGTAAACCTAATGAACCTCTAACATGGTTCATTGTTTTTGCATGTCCTTTAATTTCTACCGGGTCTTAAAAAAGATGAAGAGATATCCTTTGTCAATGAGTTTGCCAGTTCTTGAACTTGTCAAAACATTGACAAGGAGGATTCAAAAATTAAACAAAGGAAAGAAAAAAGAAAAGGAAGAAAATGTCAGTGAGTTCACAAGTTCTTCAACTCATCCAAACTACAACAATAGCCATTTGAAAATGAAGAAGAGAAAGTAATGAAAAAGGTGTTGTTGGTGAGTTTGTGAGTTGTTGAACTTGGCAAAATGTTGACATGATTCACATATGGCTCAAACCTCTAACAAAGGTGAAGTACATGGCTTGTTGGTGAGTTTACGAGTTCTTGAACTCACCAAAATTTTGCAAAGGTTTGAGCTTCCCCAAAAGTGCTAACAATGAACAAGGATGGAGATGAAGGATGAGATTTCGATGTTTCAGTTGGTTTATGAACTTCTAAACTTGCCAACATGGTTGAAAAGGACCCCAGATTATTGATAAGATAAAGTTTCCACTACTTGGATTGGATGAAGATATAATAGCATTCTAGAAGTAGGTAAAAGTTGCCAAAGGGAAGTCAAACACATCAACCACACAAGTACAATCCAACACCTCTCAATTCACCATTACTACTATGTTTGACTTCTGCAACCATCCAATTCAAATGGGAAATATGTTTTACTCCTTGTAGTTTGACTCACATAGGGATCAATCTAGATATCTAGGGATGTAATGTACTTGTAGGTGTTAATGCCATGATTTGTGAATGATTTTGTAGGTTTCAACTGGTTGCATTTGATATAAATTTGAAATGTATAAATAACTTGTTGAAAGTTTTAATAAGGGTTGATAATCCTTCTTTTCTACAAGCATTTGTAGGTGTCAATATTTTTCTAGAGTTTCAACTTCCACAAGTCCAATTCATTAAGAAGGCAATGAGTTTTTGAAGCATATGAATATTGTAATTTTATAAATGGTACCTGTAGATGAATTTCTCCATTTTTATTTATAGATCTTTAGGGTAACTCTTGAAATCTAGTTTGGGTTTCATCTTACCACACTTGTTGGTATAGTTGTAATGTATATTTGATGAATGTGATAGAATTTTAAACCATTACATCCATTGTAATGGTTATTTTTATATTCCATGTAGAATTTTGATGTATGATGATGGATTCTTAAGCATATTTCCTTATCTAATGCCATACTTTGATGCATGTCTCTGTTTGGATCTACTCTTATATGTTTTCACTTTATTCTTTTCCTTGGCAAAGTTTGAATCTATTACCCACTACATATGCATTGTTCCTAGAAGTTGTGGTAAATCATATTCCTTAAAACAAATATCTTTAACTAGTAATTCAGGATTAGGTTTTTAGTTTGTATGTAGTTCGTGGTTTAGCATTACAACCATGGAAATATCTTTAGAAAATTATATCAAATTTTCATCTTAGTAAGTGTGTACATGCATCTTGTAATTCGACAATGATGTCCTTATCAGATTTATAAGAGGTCTTTGTGCAGTTGGTTATTCTGTAACCAAATGACCATCCTCAATTGGCCTTTGACCATCCTCAGTCTATTGATGAGCCCATATTTTACCCTCTTGATCAGGACAACCCATGGCCTTGAAGGTAAGAATATGCTTTAGGATTGAGGAGGTGATTTCAAGACCCAACAATTTGGCATTGTTGTCAAGGACATGATATATCAATTCTTATTTTGATCAACTTTGCAATATTTTTTAGACTAGATGAATTAGCTAAGCTCCCCTATAACCTGCAGTGCACTAGGTAAACTTTTTAATGTGACTAGCGACGCTAGCGTGACACGCCCTCCAATACCACGTGGGCAGAGGGATTGGACCTCGTGACCTCTTTCTTACAACAGGATGCTTTAGGCAATTAAGCCAGGGCCCCCACCCAACACCTTTGCAATTTGGTAAAGCTATTGTGGTTGCAATAATGTCGACTTGGAAAATTTGCAAATTTATCTCTTCCAAGTGAAAAGTGGTGACTCTGTTTTAGTCAATTTAGAAATCACTTTATAATTCAAAGATGTTATAGAATGGAAATAATAAGGTAGTTAGGTTATCATTCAAGACATGAGGGCTCCTCAACTCATACAAGGAGTCAAAAAACTACATGGGAATCTAGAAATTTTGGTGTCTTCTAGACCAAATTGTCAAGATCAAGTAGGAACATTTCATTGAAATGATATGTTACAAATACTAGTATACCTTAAAAGAATATATTGATAATATAGTTAGGACACATAGGAATGATTATGAGGTTTAAATAAATGACACTCTCATTAGTAGAGGAAGTAGGAATAAATCCCATGATGCACACATGTGAACATTTGGTATGAAAAATCAAAGTTTAGGAATTCATCGTGTTGGCCAGCATCCGATTTCACCTAGTATGACACACAGATCTAAATATGACATAGTGTTTCATGATGTTAGTGGACTAGCACATTTATATGTTTAAGAAGAGAAATAATTCTTCATTAAGAATTAGATTTTAGATCACATAAGGCAACAGAGACAAGAACCTTAGGTAGAAATTGAGTTGCAACAAGATTAAATTCTTTAGCAGGATCAAGCTCAAGCTCAAGTAACCTAGTAACAAAATATAAATAAAAATCATAATCAAATCCCATGACACTAGAAAAATAGAAACTTTAATCATATGCATAATATTACAAATCAAATTCCTTAACAACAACAAAAAATAATCAATATTTTGGTAACATTGCAAAATCCTAGACTTGCATTTCAAAGACAAGCTCAGAGGTTCCCTTCTATAAGGCATCCCTTGGGAGAAAAAAGATACAAAAAATTATATTTCTTTGGTATCCCTAATTTCCCAAATGCAATTCTAAATGAGATAAGAGGAAAGATACCTAGATTTTAGTGGAATAATGTAGTAACAGGAGAGGAGCACGTAAGGCATTTCATTAATGCCATTGATGAGTATGAGATAGATCATGAGGATATAATGATGAAATTATTTTTACATTATTTAGATGAAAGTGCCAAAGAATGGTACAAAAGTCTCTTGAACATCAGTACTGATTCTTGGGAGGAGCTCATGTGATTTTTCAATTTGCAATATGGTGATAGAATAGATCCCAACTTTTCCAAACATGAACTTAGAATCATCAAGAAAGGAATACATGAAATAGTAGTGGATTTTAATTCAATTAACCTTTGTCAAAATGTATTGAACTCACCACCTGTTGTTTATGTATGTTCCCTTGAAGAGAAAATAGAACCTAAAACATATATAAACCAAAATTAAAGTGGCGTTGCATTCTTCCATCACTTTACTACATGCAAGAATTTCTTAGCCCATCAATGACACCTAGCTTTTCCTAAGGGCCCCTTGTCTCATGCCCTAAACTAGCCTTTTTTCACACACACCTAACTTTTGCATATATTGTCAAATTTTCAAGTTTTTAGAGGTGTTGGTAGCATGGTTTGGAGAACTTCATTGTGGAAGAGGTAAATTTTGATGATTCTACTTTGAATATTACATATATCACTTTGAATCATCCTTTTTCATTCAATATTGCAACAAGCATAACTTTTCCATATGAAGTCAAAATTTAACATGATTTTTTTATTTATTTATCAAAAATTTCAAGCAATCTATTGGAGATATCTATTTTTCTGTTTGACTAACTTATTTTCTAATTTTATAGGGATTATGTTTGTTTTGTGGTTAACTCCTTTTGAGTGCAGGGTTGCTTATTTGTCAATAACTTGCTATCATAAACTACTAACACTTGTGGGTTGTAGGTTGCTTGTCAAAGATTCATTTGTAAACCTCACTTATTTTTTGTTAATCTTTTTGCAAGGAAAATTAATATTGCTTGTTAGATTATTGTGTCCTAAGGTGGTGTGTATGCTCTTGCCTCCCATTAAAAGGTGATATTGGGAATCAAAAGCACACCATTTGTGTATATTAATCTTCACACTCAACATTTGCATGCTTAAAGGTTAATGAATTTATTTGATGCATTTGCATGGATAGGTGGTGTGTATTCATGGTTGTTTCATCTCAAAGGAGCTAGGTATGTATGATCTTTCCTCATGCCACAAGGAGATCTTCGAAATAAAAAACACCTAATCCTTTCTTTCATTATTTATTTTAGTGGGTATGGATTGGATTTCATTACCAAGTGGTGACTTGAGCCCTCATGTTTCAATGGGGTATAAATTTGGGAGAAAACTGAAAGGCTCCCCCATCAAGGTACATTTGTCATTTTGGCCTAAGCTTGCAAGATCTCTATACCTTGAAAAGTGGAGGAGAGTGGGTTACCCTTTCTCACCAAGCTATTAGACATAACCCTTGTCTACAAACTTTAGCCTCATGTACCTTTGAGTATAAAATGAACATCCCCTAGTACACCTTGTTCAACCTAAATAGGACATTTCAACTATCCATTCTTTTGATGCACTAATAGGAGGTTATCTCTAGGAGACCCCTAGAAACAAGATTAAAGGCCACATATGCTCTTCTCTTGCACCTTCATGTGATGTTGAGGGTTAAAAGCAGTTAGTGCCTCCTCATGGACCCTACTTTCTATGCCTATAAAAAGAATTAACTATGGGCTCACAAGTATGTACACATCTACTTGAATAAATTAGGTTGTTCATGTGTTTGGTGTGTTTTCATTGTGTGAGACTTGTAAAATCTCCTAAAATTCCAAAAAAATTACAAAACCCTAAAAATAAAAAATCCACAAAATCCTCAAGACCCCAAGGATGAAAACCCTCAAAACCCCAATCTTGAAACAAATCCAACACCTTGACTTTAGGTGAAACCCAT
The DNA here is from genome assembly GCA_027924645.1 of Cunninghamia lanceolata. Classification (NCBI taxonomy): domain Eukaryota; kingdom Viridiplantae; phylum Streptophyta; class Pinopsida; order Cupressales; family Cupressaceae; genus Cunninghamia; species Cunninghamia lanceolata. Next base: position 6,247,015 of record BSBN01000892.1, read on the forward strand.
CATCCTTAAACCAAACTCAAAATCAAACTCCCAATCAAAATCCAAAATCATCAAATTCTCCAAATCCAAAATCATCCAAAAGTAATTAAATTCAAACTAATCCAATATTCAAAAGTCATCAAACCCTCTGCAAACCCAAAAATCAAAATCCCAAATCAAATCCAAACATCTATAATCCAAAATTCAAATCATCCCCCAGTCTCATTTAATCCTAATCCAATCATCTAAAGCCCATCACTCAACCATGAACTAGAAATCAAAACTTGAATCTAATCTAAATTCCAACCTCATTCTAAAATCCACCAACCACCCATTCCCAATCAAATTTGTTTAAGGACATAAATCCCCTAAACTGGCTTTGAGAAGTCCATCATCAATGTCATTAAGGGTCCTAGACCCCATTGTTCAAATCAAAACCAAATCAATCTGAATCAAATCCAATCCCAATCAATTCATTCAAAATCACCACATCATCTCAAAATCTAAAATGCAACCATCCTCCTAAATAAAAAATCAATCATCAACTTCCTTCAAGTCCTAAACCTTGTTTTCCAACTCAAGTAACAAATCATTATTAAATCAAAATCAATCCATCAACAAACTCCCTAAGGTCATAGACCTTGTGCATCAAATCAAATCCAAAATCAATTCAACATCACATTCCCAAATCTTGTGCATCAAATCAAATAAAAAATCACCTAGGGCGCTTGAGCTAATCTCTCCAATCACAAATCAAATCCATCAATCATCCCATAAAAATTAAAATTCAATCAAACACATCAAGTTAGACTAGGTCCCATAGACTTAATCAAATCCCACAACAAGCACCTCAAGGTCTTTGGCCTTGATCAATCCCATCATTGAACTACATAGGGTCCTAGACCTCATCTATATATAATATCAAAACCCATTCATGCATTTGCATTGGAATTCATATTTAGGTCACATATAAGCTTGCTTGTTATCTACTAATATTTCTCTAAGGTTAAAAATTTAGTCTATTAAGAGGATTGACTAAGGACAACTTGACTCTCAAAATCTAATAGTTTTACTAAAATATCTTGAAATACTGCCAATTCTTACATGCCAATAGATAGCAAAGATCATAGAGAAGCAAGTCGTAGAAGTTTGTATTTAGCCAAGCTAAAACTACATCTCAAAGGTCATGTCTATACTACCTCGAGATTCACATTGAATCATCTAAAATCAACTCTATACTTCTTAGCATTAAATCACTCAACATAAAAGAGCTGGAACATTATAACAAACATACCAACTATTTATGTTGAGAACCATTGAAAGAGCATATCTATATACCTTCTTGTAAATTAGATCACAGTTAAAATAAAATCGACAAAACATAAAGCAATTTATAACATACATATATAGCGGGGTCCGTAAGTTGATTGGCTAATTGAGAAGACGTCGGCACGTGCAATCTCACGGATTCAAAATTTATCCACGGCACTTTCATATTTGACGGGTTCGCAAGTAATCATATAACCAAACCTTCGGAATCTACGAAGAATAGATCGGGCAAACAACAAATGGATTGCGGATATTCCAAGGAATATAAGTATATATTTTTTTAATTTATATATTTATCACACTATCGATGGTGTTTCCGGAATACATCAGCTAAGGCACAAACGCCAAACAAGATCGAAATGATTGTTTTCCTACGATGTAATAAACTTGGGAATAACCCTGATCCACTCTAGACAATATTCTAGCTGACAGCCGGCAAACAACTTGCCGACTGTTTACGATTTATCGGTCTCATTGTACACGGCCAACAAGAAAATTGGTGAGGAACTTGGCAGATACTCTTATAACCAGAGCTTTGGAATTTACAAAGAATGGATTGGACAAGCACAAAAAAACAATCAATGAATTGCAGAATTCCTGTTACATACAAAGAGGATAATCAGAGATATTCCAAAGGATATACGTATAAGTTCTTTGGTTTGTCTATTTATCACCATCGGTGGTGTTTCCGGATTAAGGCCCACACCCCAAACAAGATCGAAGTAAACCTGAAAACAGAAATTCATGTATTTGGACTAAGAACCTAATAGAAAATGGAGATTGCAGCACCATAGAGGCAAGAAATATACACACAAATCTTTTTCTTCACTCTTTATAGTGATACACAGATGTATAGTCATATTAGAAGTCTCCCACCTCTACACTATTAAACTACCCTAGATAATTCCTCATAATCCTACACCTAACAGTACATATATATGATCTGTCTACACACACTAACAATTCACTGTTACATTTATTTATTTATGTTGGAGTATATATTCCACACCCCCTCTTAACGGTACAACACTAAACTAACTAACAACATTGAAAAGACAACAAAAAATACATTATTCAGAAGATGTTCTTTGAAATCAGTTCTTGTATCAGTAAGACTTCTTCAAGCTGCTCCTTGCTACAAACCTATAGTCTCCCAACTATAATCCAAGTTCCCAACATCATTGGACACCATTTGTACATGAAGTGTCTCATCACCCTCGTAAATGTATGATGCTAAACTTCCAGAGTTTGGATCTCCCCTAAGCTATTGGACACCAATGCACATATGCTTGTCTCATAACCCCAATGAGGTATAGTTGCTCTGATCCACAAGCTTCTCAAACTATGAACATCTATCTATCCTCCACTGCATGCATCCCTATCGTCAAAGTGTTGGCCTCTTCAAAATAGGATGAGTGCCTTATCTTCACTGAAGTCGTCATCATTATCAATATCTAGTGGTTTTTCTATTTCTAGAAAATTCTATGACTAAACTTTCTTGGAGGCAAACAAAAAATTTCTATATTTTGAGAGAAATACTTTTGTGAATGTTGTTTGACCCTGTAGAGAATTCATTGAGTGTAGCAGCAACTCCTAAGTGATATGGTTATTTCCTTCAAAATTGCAACTGATCTACACTGCCAACAATTTGCAGATTGCGTGAAAGGGGTTGTGCTTAAATGGCAAAGGCCAGAAGGTTCTCACGATGGAGATCCAAGTTTGAATCCCCCAAGTAACATGTGGTTTCTATGTGGCTTCTAAGTTGATTAAGTTGGTTAAGTGGATCTGTTGATGGGGAGAAGGTCCCTCTTGTGACCTCCAATGCTTACGGATCAAAAAAAAAAATAATAGATGTAGATTGCAAGCAATTTACCTCTTCCTTTTTCAATTGGCTGCTTACACTTGGCTATAAGGATCTTTGTGCTCTGATACCATAATAGAAAATGGAGATTGCAACAACATAGAAGCAAGAAATATAGACACAAATCTTTTTCTTCACTCTTTATAGTGATACACAGATGTATAGTCAAATTAGAAGTCTCCCGCCTCTACACTATTAAGCTACCCTAGATAATTCCTCAGAATCCTACACCTAATAGTACATATATATGATCTGTCTACACAAACTAACAATTCACTATTACATTTATTTATTTATGTTGGAGTGTATATTCCCACACCCCCTCTTAATGGTACAACACTAAACTAACTAACAACATTAAAAAGACAACAAAAAATACATTATTCAGAAGATATTCTTTGAAATTAGTTCTTGGATCAGTAAAACTTCTTCAAGCTGCTCCTTGCTACAGACCTATAGTCTCCTAGCTGTGATCCAAGTTCCCAACATCATTGGACACCATTTGTACATGAAGTGTCTCATCACCCTCGTAAATGTATGATGCTAAACTTCCATAGTTTGGATCTCCCCTAAACTATTGGACACCAATGCTCATATGTTTGTCTCATAATTCTAATGAGGTATAGTTTCTCTGATCCACAAGCGTCTTAGACTATGAACATCTATCTATCCTCCACTACATCCATCCCTATCGTCAAAGTGTTGGCCTCTTCAAAATAGGATGAGTGCCTTATCTTCAGTGAAGTCATCATCATTATCAATATCTAGTGGTTTTTCTATTTCTAGATAATTCTATGACTAAAATTTCTTGGAGGCAAACAAAAAATCTCTATATTTTGAGAGAAATACTTTTGTGAATGTTGTTTGACCCTGTAGAGATATCATTGAGTGTAGCAGCAGCTCCTAAGTGATATGATTATTTCCTTAAAAATTGTAATAGATCTACACTGGCAACAATTTGCAGATTGCGTGAAAGGGGTTGTACTCAAATGGCAAAGGCCATAAGGTTCTCACAATGGAGATCCAAGTTAGAATCCCCCAAGTAACATGTGGTTTCTATGTGGCTTCTAAGTTGATTAAGTTGGTTAAGTGGATATGTTGATCGGTAGGAGGTCCCTCTTGTGACCTCCAATGCTTACAGATCAAAAAAAAAAATCTGTAGATTGCAAGCAATTTACCTCTTCCTTTTTTAATTGGCTGCTTACACTTGGCTATAAGGATCTTTGTGCTCTACTACCATAATAGAAAAATGGAGATTGCAACACCATAGAGGCAAGAAATATACACACAAATCTTTTTGTTCACTCTTTATCGATAGATATGTTTATTTATGTTGATACATAGACGTATAGTCATATTGGAAGTCTCCAACCTCTACACTAACAAACTACCCTATAATTCCTCATAATCCTACACCTAACAGCACATATACATGATCTATCTACACACACTAACAATTCACTATTACATTTATTCATGTTGGAGCATATATTCCAACACAACCGTATGACTTGAAGCCCAATTTTAAATTCATGGTTAATCAATGTGGTCAACCACAACTTGTAAAATGTTCTCGATAAAATAATCGAGGGTAAGGGTACTCACCCAATTAAAAGAAGATAAACAAAAAGAATATGGCAGTCTTCTAGAAAATTAAAAATCAAGATATAAAGAGAAGATAGGCTGCCAGAAACTAAAAAAGAAGATATAAAGTAGATAGTCAGTCAAGAACAAGGGTAGATAGAGCTGCTATAGTCAAAAGGAAGAAGAGAAAGAACCAAACATTGAAATGTAAAAGATCATAAATCCTCATCCCATAGAGAAGATGCCATGACAATAAGTAGCAAAAAGAAGCATAAACTCCATTTTCCACATAGAGAAGGATAGACGCTATTGATGATGCAAAACCCAGTCATCAGTTGATAGGTTAGACAAGCCATCCCACTGAAGAGGACCATTACACATTGGATTCATTCCATTAGCCAAAGGATTGGCACCAAAATTAGCAAGGAGATCAATAGGGCAGCTTATGTCCCTGTAGAAGTGAAAGTAATAGATTGGAAGTGGCATTTGAAAGTTTGAAGTTTTTCCACTAAGTTTCAAATATTCTAGATGATATAATTGGACTTTTTTTATCACATTAATAACCATGATGGAGTTCGTGATGCATGACTAAGGACAAAACCCTAAAACTCTATATACATGTTCAAAAGATGTGAAAAGGGTTAGTCATTGAGATTTTTTTTTATTTGTATGTGCTTTGAGTTGGTTCTAGGGCATCAACCATTACAAGACTAGTTTGTAACTTGAGTGTGGTGCAGGAGCACCTTGGCAAATTAATATTGCCCTGGACAAATCTTTGAGTTTGATTAAATTTATATGCTTCCACATTGTAATGAGGTTTATCAATTCATTTTTATTTGTTTAGGTCATTAGGATTTTCAACAATGCAAAATATTGCAAACCATGTAAAGGTTATCAATGTAAAATTGGAAAAAAGATGCAAACTTGGAAGGTGAAGAGTCATTTGGCTCTTGGTTCGCTCCAAATCAGTTATGAACTGAAGATACATGTTTTAATGCCTTTAAAAGGCCTTGTAACCATGAAGAATTTTTGGGTGGTTGAAGATTTGAGTATGGAATGAGAAAAAACAATGTTTTCCTGTATTTTCCTTCAGAAATTTGCGGTCTTTTGCTATTGTACGGCCCTATATGGAATTGAATGGATGCCTAATAGATTGAAAATGTTATATCCTTCAACCCATTTTCTTCTTGTCCCATTCATTTTTATTTATTTTTGTGAAAGATATGAGTGTTTTATGGATTGTAATTTTTTTATTTTCCCTGCAATAGTCCTGTTGTAGCGTTTGGTATGGTTTTTTACAGAGATATACAGGAGCAAGCCATATATGGTTGAAAATATTATTGAGTCTACTTTCTATTTCTTTTTGTTGCATCAAATTTCATTAATATTTGAATAAGTTATGACATTTTTATTGAGGGTAGGTCTGCAGAGTTTAATTTTCTGAAAATGCAGTATGAAAAAATGCATGGTACGGCTTGGTACGGCTTCACATTGATGTATATAATAGATGGATGGAAAGATATGTGTTTCTAGTTTACAATTATTTTGGTTTGGTATAATTTCATTAAGTTTTGTGAGAGATATTACAATTTTGGTGAAGGCAGGTCTGAACGCTACCTAGGGTTTGTAGTTTTGGGAAAAGAGTCATAACTTTCTCTCCTACCATTAGATCTTCATGAAAATTAGAGTGAAAATATGTATTAATGTTATCTTCAACCTGACCAAAGAACTTGGATTAGTTCTTTGATTTGTTAATGCTATTGAGGATAGTTTTGGTCCTCCTACCTCTGCATCAGAGTGAGATGCATCTTGTAATCCATAGGAAGGGTTTTGAATGAACACAATGCATGTAATGGTATGTTTTCATGGTAGTTTATAATAATGCAAGGGGATACTTGAACCTAGTTGTTCATCCCCTCTTTCCACATTTGCTGGCATGAATACAATCAAGGTTAGATGAATGTCTGATAGCATTTTAATTCATTGCAAATCTTTTGTGATGGTCTTTCCTTTGTTCTATGTGAATTGTTGCATTTCTAAGATGGATTATTAAGTATGTCCATCTCCATGAAATGTTCTTTGATTTGTATGTGTATGCATGTCTAGTTCTAGTTAAGCTTTGCTATCATTTCCTCTTTCTCCTCACAATTGATGACTATATTTCCTAATGGAGTAGACACCAATCAAATATGTGAAGGATCAAACACTATTCATTTTAACCATATTTCTCTTGTTAGCATTAGGAGTAGTTGAGGTTCCATTTTGCTTGTATACACAAACCAACATTATTACTTTTGCTATATCTTAAGGGATTCATAATTGAATGAGATGTTAAAAGGTTTGTGCATGTAGAAACTCAACCCATCATTATAGTTCATTTCCTTGCACAAGTGTATATCTCATGTGAGCTCATGTTAGATAGATATTTAGAGGTATATGATGATGACCTAATGTAAGATATAAGTGTGTAAGTGACTTAAGTGGACTCACCGTTAATGATTTAAATTGATTATATTTTGGGTGAAATTATATGCTTGCTTGTAATATTTTGTTAATTAGGTCTAATTGGCTTGTTCCTAACCACCATTATGGCGTACTACTTAAATATAGGCTATTCCAATTGTTGCCATACATTATGACCTCAAGGGAATGCCTCCCCAGGTTTTATAAAGCCTGAAGAACAGGATCTAGCCTAATCCTATTCATTGGTCCAAATCCACCCTCTCTTTGTTGATGTATCACTCTCCCTTCTTGAGATATCCTATTCCCCTTGTCTCACTCTAGGTCATGGTGCTAGATGAGAGGGCCTATGTTTTTGAGCTCCAATAGAATCCATTACTCAACAAGAGCTAAAGCAAATTTCTTTTGATGCAAAATGAAATGAGTTTTCTAGAAGAAGAGGGTTGGTAGTGACGTTGTGTTTCATGTTTAATGTTGTGTACTACAACATTGAAGGTGGCATCACTTTGTATCAAATCCCCATCCCATACATGCATCCACAAAAGTAAAGTAAGTAAATGCCATAGTGTGTGAGTAGGCTCTAGATGAATACATGTTTATTTGTTTGATTGAAACATGTTGGGTTGCATGATGCCAACATGACATTATGAACATGTTTTTCAATTATCATGATATACCATTAGGGGTCCTCATGCTCCACTTTCAATCAACCTTAAATTTTTGGGGGAAAAGGATTGTCTACTTTTCCTCATCATCAACTTGTATGCTGACTCAAACATCCCTCAAAATAAAATTTTTAAACTATCCAACTCACTACATACATGGCTAAGTTAAAAAAATTGCCTTTGTGTCACATAGAAGCCCACATGGACCCCAAAAGTTAGCTCATGCACCACTAGAAGGCCCACTACCCTATAGGGTTGTGAAACTACCTAATTTTGATTTCCATGCCTGATATGTGTGGATTTGAGAAATCCCTCTTCTATGAGGGCTAAAAATGGAGATATTTCTAGATTCTCAAAAAGGTGATCATATGTTACACACACTACATAATTCCATATTCTTATTATATTTGTATTGTAGGAAAGCTATAGAAATCGATAGAAAAATATGATTAAAGACCTTCAACTTTACTTAATTGCATTCATTTACATTTTACAAGGCTTTATGCATGATGTTTTCACTATCACAACCCAATCAATTCAAACATTTTTTAAAAATATTGTGGAAAGAAGAACAAATTGATGCACTTACCTTTTCAAATTATTTGTTGCTTCTACAATTCGACATTTTCCAGTTTATTTTTCCACTCTTATACTCTTTTTTTTTTAATTTAACTTTTTTTAAAAGATTTTATTTATGTATATGTTCTATTTAATTTTTTTATTATATCGACTATAGTTTATTATTATTCCTTCAAGAATTCATTTAATTTAGTTGTATTAATTTTGAAATAAAATGTTCGCCGTGTTTTTTTAAAAAAGATTTAAACACATTGATGACATTGTATAATGTCTATTTTAGACACTTGAAATACTTGTCAAGTTTTATTTTATATATTAAAAATGTTATTATTAATATTTTCTTAATTTAGACATAAATTATAATAAAAAGTCAACATTTTAATAAATAATCTTTAAATAAATGATATCTTAATCATTTCTCATTAATAATTATACATATTTTACTTTACCAACTATTAAAAACTAAGGTTTAGCCGGCATCTTGTTGTTGCCTCCTTGTGTTTTGTTGACTCTCCTTTCCTTTATTCATGTTGTTTGTCTTGTTATTTTTTTTGTTTTGTTTAAGCTGTTTGTGTTGATTCGTTTCTTGGACCTGTAAATGCTGACATACAAGAAGCATGATTACCTCGTCAACTTTGCAAATGCTGGCAATCACACCTTAAAAGGAAAAAAAATAGCGAAAAACTATCTTACCGCGATGGTCTGAGACGATATAATATTTTTAAAAAAGGACACGCGTCATCTCTGACATGACACCTTACCATGATTCAAATTCTGTTAAAACTAAGCATGTAAATAATATCGTCGTCGACGTCGACTTCCCGCCGACGAGAGCAACACAGTCGACAGCAAAAAATGCAAGATTGGAAACCATGAAAACAGAGATACCTAAGCGATTCTCATTTTTTATTGAGTTGAATGCAGAACAAAAACAAAGCATTATTATGCTCTCCTTACACTTGCGTGTACTGTGGATTCAGAAAATTAAAATCTACGGAAGCCATGTACAAACAATGTTATAAATAGGTTTACAACTGTATAATAGGTATTGAACTAAGTAACATTACTACTATTGGAGGTTTCTGTGTAATTTTGGCGGCACTATCTTCAGACGCAAGACATATTCGAATATTCTCAGGTATTTCTTCATTATATGTCAGCCATAACGTTTACATATAGTTTTCGATTGGTGGAAGACCTGTTCAGAGATCATTAATTGTTTTTGTTGTGTGTCAGCGCTTAAGTTTTGATGTCGACTTTCATTTATATTAATCAGTTTGGATAAGGATTCATAGAACACCTCAGAGGTGACAATGGTTTCTGGTCACATAAAAGCAACGGGTAAGACTTTCCCATATTATTGAAAATTTGTTAAAAAATGTTATACACAGTTGTTTATTAGAAGTTTTGCAATTTAATTTAGTACAAGTCAATATCTGTCTGTAAAATGAAGTAGGTCACAAAACATAGTTTAATTGCTCCATGTTGAAATGTTATTTCCAAAATAAACAAAATGGCACTCTAACACCCCTCTCCGGAAAAGTCATCTAAATATAAACTGTGTTTGTTTAAACTATATTTTTAAACCCTTGCATAACAATTGATAATGGTTTTCCCAACCATTTACATCTATTTCAACGTATAGTACTCTCTTAAATCTTTTAATTTCTTCAAGTGTATTAATCTCTGGCTTAGATTTCACAGCAATCACCACGACGTTCCTTCGGTTTCTAAGGCGATTTCCACGAGATCCAGTTATGATATGGTTAATACACTTTACACAGGAAATTTTGGTTAACATCAGTTGCCCGATGTTCAGTTGGATTTATTTCCTCTTAATTTGACTTCAATATTTTACCGCAGGTGGTGACTTTTTTTCTTTTTTAAACTGCCTGGTAAACTTTTTTAAGGTGACCGGTGGGTCCACTTGGATGGGGGAAGACTGGACCTCGTGACCTCCTTACCTGTAAGGGGAATACGTAGCCAATCGAGCCAGGGCCCCCGCCCACACCCCAGGTGGTGACTTTAAACTCACAATTCAACCGTGATTAATTGACTTTGGTTTGTGTAGCTATCTGACTCTTTGTCATGCTTAAAACAACTTTTCCCTTCTCGGAATGTGACGATCTGATTAACTCTGGTTATTGACTTGGCCGACATAGCTAACTATAGTTAATCATGTTATCACAAATTAATTTCATGTTATGATCTTAATCCTGGTTAATCGTGTTACGGAGCTTTCTATGGGTCACCATAGAACATTAGGTTTGAATCTTGATACCGAAATTGACTCTTAATCCGATTTTAAGTTATTAACTTCCAGATGCATTTAAATTTGGGTTGTTTTCTTTGTTTTGGACTCTGTTACGTTAGACTATGTTGTTGCGTCTCTCTACTATTTTATGAATATTGTGTTATTACTTTTTTTAAAAAAATTAAAGTTTAATACGAGGTGCTCAACAAAAAAATCTCGGTTGCTTATATTCAATTAAACACCCATCATCACCATTTTAGCATAGGTCATCAAAAAGGGTAAAATGAACATGAGATTTTCAATGGACTGGAGATCACTCAAGTCTTGATCTTTTTTGCTTCCTTCTAGAATTAATTATTGGCGGATACCTCCCTAGACATATTATTGGATTCATTGTAATTTGCACAAACAAAAAATTAATCAAAATTTTTAATGTTCATCTAATGATGGTGTTTTTCTTCTTTTTATGCTTTTAAATATTATTGATTCATGGAGTATAGTTGGTCTATCTCAATTTAGCTAGTAATTTGTAGCATATTTTAATTAAAAATAAATAAATAATTTATGGCCAATCAAATGCCATCTAGTGAAAATTAGTTTGTTTTCAAATATTTGTATATATGCATATTGCACTCAACTTGCATGGTAGCTATCCAATCAAATGTTGTCTAACAAAACAAAATATATCTTTTTTATATTTCTATGTATACATTTTGTAAGAAAGTAAAAAATATATATTTTAATTTTTCATTTCTAATGTTTGTATGTATATGTGACTAGCAAGTTGTAGTCAATCAAATGCCATCAAGAAAAAAATTAATCTATTTTCTAGTGTCTATATGTGTGCTTATGGAGCAAAACTCCTACGGGGCCTAGGTCAACAAATTAATATTGTGTGATGAGGGTAGGAGATTAATGTTTGTGTTTTTTTTTCGGTCATATCATATGTGCCATAGTTTACACTACATTGGTACCCATGAATATAAAACGTGGAGGCACACAAAAGGTTGGAATGAGGGTTTGAAAGTTTGTCGTTGATTTATATAGTTGTTATTTCCATGTCATTGTTGCAAATACTCTTTTTCTAGGTGTGTGATTGATTTTGAATGGCTCTGTGTTCTCTATGTTTTTAGTGTTGTGCACTATAGGAAAACTAGAGGATTTTGCCTAGGGTTGAGAAATTTGTTTTGTGTAGGGTTCATGGCTAGTGGGCGCACAAATTTTGTTTTGTTTATGTTACAATGGTTGTGACTAGGCTAAAGAGTAAATTTGGGGATTTGTATGGTGAGCAATTAGGGTTTTAATTTCATTTTATATTGTTGTTCTTTTTATGTCATTATTGGAATGAGTTCAATTCAATTTAATATATCCTATGTATACATGTTTACCTAGAACTTTTTAAATTTTAACTACTTAGTGACAAATGGGTCTATAATATAGTTACTTGTGTGAATGCATTTCAAATCTTGAAGAATTTAATATAAGAAAAATTGATTATGTTAAGGTGTTAGAATGTATTTCAAATATTGAAGTAGTATAAGAAAAATTGATAATGTTATGGTGTCAACTCATAAGTTGGCCTTTATAAATTGGTGTAAGTTAGACTCCCTAAGTTCAAATACTACATAAATATCTTTGAATTTGCTTCTAGAGGGTGGTAACATAATGTTCTTGATTTCCACAATATCAAGATGTTGTAAAATCCTAAAATTCTTTATCTCATGGAGAATTTGAGTTGTATCAAACACATGCTAAAAAAATGTAATTTATTTTCTTTATTGCAACTTTCTCCCTGACTATCGAGTCTAGAGCAGACAACACCATAGCTCCCTTTTCCTATAACTTCCTATATTTTGTAATAGTTAGTTTCTATGTATTCTATAAAAAAACTACTTCAATAGTGGTTGGCATCAAAATCACAATATATCAATTAGTTCAAAATCTTCTACTTCATTTGTAAGCTAGAGAAAAAATACACAAAAACATGTTTTTTTAAGGTGTAGAACACCCATACTGTATTAATGAAAAGTTTAGAAACATCCATAAATGCAAGTATCGACAGATAAACAAAACCATCAAAAAACATGACATAGCGGTAATAAGGCACATGGCTAGCCGAGCAAGAAATAGAAAAAAACTACCAAAAAGAAGAATACGCCTAAATTAACTCTTGGGCAGAGCTTCGTGGGGCTCTGTAAGGGGCACAGTTGTAATGGACGTGTTCATTAAGAGCACAGAGGAAGAAGGAGCTAACATGCTGATAGATTTTAGACATCGAGATGCCATATTTAGGGCATGCAGGTGGAGAAAGCGAATAGCATTGAAGACCTCCTAAATGTTATACATGATCTCTAGAGAGAGCTAGAGTCAGTGCCTATTCAAGACATTATTGGTCATGTTCATGCAACTGTTCAACTACAAACCCTTTTAAATATCATTTTAAACACACTCAACTGCCTAGGACATTTAAGAAATTCTACATGGGAAGAGACTGTTGGTGTAGGAAATAAGCCACACCCAGACCGATGATGGACTGGTCCAAGAGGGGCCAGTAGCTCAGTGGTAGAGCACTCCAGCAGTGAATGGAAGGTCCTAGGTTCAAGTCCTAGCTGGTCCATGTCTCAACATGGTATCAGAGCCCAGACTAGGAGCCCCAAGCACATGAAAGGTGTGGCTTAAGGGGGGGCGTTGGTGTTGGAAATAAGCCACACCTAGACTGACGATGGACTGGTCCAAGAGGGGCCAATAGTTCAGTTGTAGAGCACTCCAGCAGCAAATGGAAGGACCTAGGTTTGAGTCCTAGCTAGTGCATGTCTCAATAGAGACTTCCCACCATCGCATCACCAAAAATGAGGTTATATCCCTACAACATCATTCTCTATCAGTCAGCTATGAATATGTAGTTGAAGATGAGGCTGAAGGTGATAGCTTGGACAAAGTCTACATCTTGGATGATGTCCATTATGTTTGATAGAAGAGTGGACACAATTTTAGACCACCTGATCACCCTTTCCGAGATACCCATCATCATTTACTGCCGCAAGATGGTGCGGATGGCAAAGTGGACAAAGGGTCAGTCAATGCCAAACACCTTATGAATTTGGGTGGCATCCACTTTCCCACTAATCTCAAGTTCCCATCTCAACACCGGAAGATACAAGCACAGATTTATGTAGTTGTTGTCCATGGAGACAACACTTGAGGACATGCAAATGGAAAAATAGGTACAAAAACTAATGATGAAGAAAAACCTATAAGTGGTAATTTAATAAAAAATTGGTTTGATGAGATTAAATCTAGTGCCCTTGTCAACATGGAAGTTAATTATTAATATATTCTAGTCCTATTAAGTGTTGTCCATGCAATCCTTAGCTTTAAATGATGGAGATGCCTCTAACAAAACTATCCCCTCACCATATTGAGATGAAAAGATTCACAGGTGGAAAAGTGGAATAGGATGGCCATAAAATAAAGGCACATCAATGCTTCTAAAACCCATGATCCTAAGGATGACCCAATCAAATCATCGGGCATGCAACTATCCCTGACAAGGTGAAGTAGGAGGTCCTCCTAGCTAAGCTTCATAAATGTAGACATGACCCTGAGATAGGCAATTAAATGAAAAAATAGAATTGTTGGGACATAGATTCATTAAGAGAGATCGCAACCATCCATTTTGGGATATAGTAACATAAAATGTTTTGCTTCTCATTGACATTTTAGAAACCATAACTAACCAACACTTCCTCCTCTTTCTCTTTTGTTGGTGTATAACCTTTAAACCTAGGTCTATACACTTGCTTTAACCATAGTTAGGCATATTTTCCACATGTACATTGAACTTGTCAAAGTAGTTAGTCATTTTGGAGAGGTGTCAAATTGCATTGACACCTCGTGCTATCTTTGAGGGTGGTTACTTGCCACCACTTCATGTAGAGGAGTCATATCCTTGTTTGGTGGAGAATCGGGTACTCACACTCACCTATTTATATCTACCTCATTTGTGAATACAATTGGTTGATTCATTTGCATTTCATGTGCTTGATCTCTATTTCATGATCTTGGTGTTTTCTACATGGCATCAGAGCTTTCTGGAATAGCTTCGAGCCGACTGTGCTCGCTATGCAAATCGCCCAATTCGACACAATCTGTGAGGTGTTGTTTTGTTTTTTTTGTTTGGTTTTTGAACTATATTCATTAGTATTCTAAAGGACATACTTTAGGCATTATCATCCATTTCATAAGGTGAGAAAATCTATTATTTGCCCTTTTTTAAAGAGCATGTGATAGTGCATATCGATGCCTTTAAAGGGCATGTGAAGATAGTAACCAGATGCCTAGAGAAAGGCATTTGAAGGCAGGCTTCAACACCAATACAAGGGTGAAGTTGCAGTGACTGAATCACTCTTTGAACTACCTAGTTGCATGCCCTCTGAATGCCCATTGATGAGCCTTCGTGTGGTGGCTAGAGATGCCACCATAACCACTCTATTCGGCTAGACCCTTGGCAAGTCGTCTATAGCGAGGCCATGACACCTCCAGTTGCCCACAAGGGGCTTGCAATGGCCATTGACTTCAATGCCCCTGTTTGGCCTCTTCCAATGGCCAACACATTGACTCATTCTTCCACAATGCCTGTCAAATTGTATTCAACGAATAGTGCTACTATTCAGCTGACATAAGAAACTAGGGGAGGTGATGTCAGCAAAGGGGAGGGAGCACATTTTCAAAACTTAAGGCCTTGGTCACATGGGGTTTTAGCCCCTAGTCATGCACAGCCCAAAGGGGCTTATTTTTCCACCTCTTTTTTTCCCATCAAATTTGCATACAAATTTTATGGAAGGATTGTTTTTGTGAATGCAAAAATATTGTAAGTCCTATAACTTTTGCAAATCAACTCGAAATCAAGTGATTCTTTTTGAAAAAGTGGATGTTTTTTTGTTACCGATCTAACAACCCTAAAATCACAATAAAATTTTAAAGTTTCTTTTTATGCTATTTTAGGGTGACCTAACGCACTCCTATAAAGTGCCAAATTAGATGGGGAATCAAATCACCAAAAGGTGTAAATATTATGTCAATGCACTAACTTTATAAAGTGCCATTTCAAGGGGGGTATTAAGTAAGAGTAGTCAAGTACTCAAACTTATAAAGTGTCACCTTAAAAACTAATTTCAAATAGGAGTCTAATTTGCAAAACAACTTCACAACTTGAGGGTAAAAAGAGAATTTCATGGCACCTTCCAAATTAGAAGTCAACAAATGGATTCTCAGCTCAATTGCAATTGATCACATGTCACCTTACCAAGAGGTGTTTGTGAGAATCAAACCATGCAACACCTTCAAAATATTGATGGATGATATCTACTATAATATTTGTGGTAAGGGAACTGTAAAGTTAGGAAATAGATTTGTACACAATGTATTTTTCATTCCTAAACTTTTAAGGAATCATCTCTCCATATATCAACTCACATGTTTTGAAAAAATAGTTGAGTTTACGGCCACAACATCTCTAATAAGAGAATCACAAAGTTGAAAACTTGTAGCAGTAGCGAAAGTTTCACTTCGACTGCAACTTCATTTTTTCATACTTTAAATCAGGTTAAGAGGATGCGACTTCAGAGACTAGTATTAATTCATGGCTCAGCTCAGTTGGTTCTATATAGTAGGTTGATTGAACTCCACTAGCATATTTGTTTGTAAATACAATCATGAAGTGTCATGTAATTAACTGTGTGTTACACATAAAGGGAAATTGGGAAAATTGTACTCACATTGATATATAAAGTGTAATGGGGGTTGTAACAATCACAACTTGAATCACAGATTCTCTTCTCATTTGTATGTGCACTTAATACACATCCTTGTTTTCCATTTTTAGTACATTCCTTGGACGTACATTCTGGTCTTCATCCCTTACACACTACAAACTTCAATTAGTTTGCACTGAATTCTCTTTGAATTAAGGGAAGGGCAAAATTTACAACTATTTTATGCTTCAGGAGTTCTTCATCTCTACATCAAAATTGGTAGCAACATCATCTTTTGGGGGGCTATCTAAGCCTTTCTTTCTTTTTTCTCTCTTTTGGAGGATAGTTTTCTCCCACTGGGTTTTCTATCTTTCTTCGTTTCTAAGAGATTTGCATTGTAATTGAGTATCTTATCAGGCTTAATGGCCAGCACTCATTTTTCTTTTGAATTGTGTATGAGTACCTCATCAGGCTTATAGCTGGGACCCATTTTCATAAACTCACCTAAGCTATGCTAAAGGGGGGGTGTTGGTGTATATCCTTTAATCCTAGGTGTATACACTTGCTTTAACCATAGTTAGGCGTATTTTCCACATGTACTTTGAACTTGTCAAAGTAGTTAGTCATTTTGGAGAGGTGTCGACTTGCATCGTCACCTTGCGCTATCTTTGTGGATGGTTACTTGCCATCACTTCATGTAGAGGAGTCCTATCCTCATTTGGTGGAGAATTGGGTACTCACACCTGCCTATTTATATTTGCCTCATTTGTGAATACAATTGGTCGATTCATTTGCAATTCGTGTGCTTGATCTCTATTCCATGATCTTGGTGTTTTCTACATCTTTCAATGATGTTTCATAGTTGCTCATTGACATTTTAGAAACCATAACTAACCAACACTTTCTCCTCTTTCTCTTTCAATGATGTTTCCCAGTTCTAGATGGATAGGACCTAGGTCAAACACTTTGTATCTTTGGTCTTGATCAATCCCTAAGTTTTCAAGCTAGTCTACCACCCCATTTTCCTCCTTGTAATAGTGTGAAATTTTGAATTATTAAATTGAATTATTTTTTCCCAAGCTGCATGAATTAAATAAATCAGAAGCCAATTCATGGATTTCTTTGATTTTAGAGTGTTTATAAGAATCAAAGAGTCTCTTTCTAACTATAAATGCTTTATTTTCAAATCTAAAGCCATATATAATCCTCTTAAGAGGGAAAAAGATTCAGCTTCATTATTTGTCCCCCTGTGGAGCTTGATTGATTTTTCCATGATGAGTTTAATTGAACAATACCTAATAGTATAGCCCACCTCTAAAAGGCCTAGATTCCCCCGCTAAGTACCATCAAAATTTATCTTGACAAAAGGTTCAGTTGGAGGTGTTCATCTAACCAAATTGCAATTGATTTTGTCTACCTTGATGTGGATTGATCCATGCACTAGAGTGGGGCGAAGGAGCTACCATCTTTTGGGGATCGAGTTATCCCAACATGTGAATTGGTTTCTTAAATTGGTGTTCTTCAATACATGCAACATTATGACTTTGGAAATGGATCCTTCCATTATCAAAAGCACCTATTCAACTAAGGAGCATTGTTTTCTAAAGATTTTGAAGTTTCTGTCCTTCTAGATGTGCCATATACTTAGTGAAGGAATTACTTCCTAGATGCACACAAACATTGATTCCTTGTATAATCGAGGCCAGCTAATGAAAAGATTGAAGAGAGAATCAGGGAGGGGGGTTTCCAATCTAATTTATTACAAACCCAACTTTAGGATTCTTCGCTAAGATTGCAATTGGCCAAAAGATGGTTCACATCTTTTTCTACCTCTCCACATAGAATGTGAGTAAATGATGGAGATATACCAATCTTGTTCAATCTTTTTCTAGTCAAAATCTTGTTGTGTAGAGATAACCATGTGAATGCACCTGCTTTAGTGAGGAAAGCATCTCCCCACCATAAATGGGTTGGCTAGTCAACCTTGTCTTCTCTAGAAATAATTTTGTAGCCTTGCTTCACTATAAATTGTCCCAAAGGATGCACTGCCCATTTGACTTCATCCTCCCTTTCTAAAAAAAATAGTATTCTTTGAGAAAATATTTTACATAGGATCTCCTTTTGATATGTGGGAAAGGGATAGTTCTTAAAACTTTTCCATCTTACATTTGAGAACCTTCGTAAATTTGTGTTAATCCAATAACTACCAACTTTGTCACTGCAGTTTTGCTTAAGGTAATCATTTGCTTCATGTAGATCTGTTCTCAAGGATAGTGGGGGAAAATTGTTCCATGAATTCTCTGAAAAGAAAGCTTTATCTCCTTTGTGAACCAACCAACTAAGATGAGGTAATAAAACATTCGTTCCCTTGACTAGAAATTCCACCTTTTAGAACCCTAGGTGGATTGGCTACCATAAAAATTCACTCCCTCTTATTATTATATAGATATTTGGATTGCAAGAATCTGACCCATTTTTCCTTAGGATTTCTATACATGCTCCAAGCCATTTTTGTTCCTAGAACTAAATTCTAGCATTCTATATTGAGGATTCTCACCCCACCAAAGTCTGTTGCTTTGCATATTTTCTGTTGAGCAATCAAATGTATTCTTTTCTTGTTTGCACTCCCTTGCCATAAGAATCTTTTCAGATGTTTTTCTAGTTGTACCTAAACTCTTGAGGGTATTTTAAGGACTAAAATCAAGTAGGTTGGGATTGCAACTAACACTATCTTAGGCATAGTTAATCTTCCAGCCAATGTTAACCACTTGCACCTTTCCAAGAGAGTATCTTGCTTTTAATGGATGTCATAATGTGTATCCAAAACTCCTCCTTTCCCACAAATAATGGGATGCCTAAGTACTTGCCTAGGAGGCTTTCCATTTTAAAGCCTAAAATGGAATTTATTCTTCTTTGAATAAAAAGAGATAAAAAGAAAATATATATTTTTGATTTGGCCATATTAATAGAATGACCTAATCACTAGCAGTAAGAAGTCAACATTTTCGTAATGATTTTAGCCTTTTTGCATGAAGCTTGACTAAAGAGCAGTGTGTCATTAGGAAAGAGTGAATGAGTTTTGATTTCTTTCCATTTCAACTTCTAAATTTGCACTTTGAATGCCTAACTCAAAGCCTCAGCCATGATGATAAATAGGTACGGTGATAAGGGGTCTCTTTTTCTAAGGCCATGAGAAGAGAGAAAGGAGCCAATTGGTGATCCATTGATGATGACAAAAAAATTAACCTTAGCTATGCATGACATAATCCATTTGCACCATTGCCTTGATAACACAAAACCCAAGAGTACCTCCATGAGGAAGGACAACTTCACCTTGTAACACGCCTTTTCCATATCCAATTTTATTGCCATGCTAAGGATTTTGTGCTCATAGATGGAATGTAAAACCTCATGGTTAATGATACTCCCTTCAACTGTCTCTAGTCCAGGAACAAAGCCTCATTGTTTTGATGATATGATAGAAGGTAAAATGGATGAATTTTGTTAGCAATTTCTTTAGAGAAGATTTTATATATCACGTTGCATAGTGAGATTGGTCTAAAATCTTTGAATGAGGAGGGGCATTTTTCCTTTTCGATATTAAGATAATGGATTATTTCTTTAACTCCTTCAAGATGTTTTTATGCTTCCTAGTCTCCACAATCACCAAATACACATCTCTGCATATGAATTTCCAACATTTTAAAAAAAGAGCCTAGTGAAGCCATCTATGCCTAGAGCCTTGTCTGTTGAAATGGAGAACACTGCAGCATGGATTTCCACCTAAGAAAACTCTTTCATGATAATTGAATTTTGGTTGTCTAAAAAATTTTTGGAAACATGCAGTTTAGGTACAAATCCTTGATTATTGCCCTCACCCCTCTCCACCTACATAAGTTTCTTAAAATATTAATTTGCTTCCCATTGAATACCCTTCAAATTGGTGACAACTTAAATGAGGAGAACAACAAAAATGTTAAAGAGCCAAGTAGTAACAACTTAAATGGGATAGAACAAAGACAAAAATTTGTAAACAACTCTTTTAATAAAACTATGTCACTTAGTAAAAGAATCTCAAAAAGTTAAAAACAAACATATTCAATATTGATACAAAAATTGATGAAATAGTTGTTGAACATACCTGTGATCTACATGTAATAGGATTAAATTTGTACTACAATTTTCTATTGAAAAAGAGAATAACCTACAAGTTAAAATATTTAGCATATATGACACTTGAAAAATAATTATTACATTTATTTAATAGTTAATCATAGAAACTTAGATGGGGTTCCAATGGAAAGTAAGAAACAGATTTAAGTAGTCCCATGTTCCAACATAGCTTAGGGTTTTTAAACCATTTCTTCTGCATATTATTTTGTTTATTTGGAACTTTATCCATACCAACATATGTTTTTACTTTATTTTACATTACTTTTATATAATCATGTGAATAAGATAAAGTTCTATCAACAATGAAGATGGGATTCCTAAATGAGGGCTAAATGTCCTAATTAACTCCCAATCCCAAGTCCAAGGGACCTCAAGATTGGACCTAATTGCTAATGTACTATCTATCTAATTTGCACCCTAACTAAGCACACTAACAATGATATGTCCTAAAGATGATGCTTCTAGGCTACTCTAAACTAGAATTAAGCTAATTCTATTGATTGTGAGTACTAAAACTAGTAGAATTTCTTTGCATATGACGGATAATGAAAAATGAAGGTAAGAGCCTCAATTTATAGATTTTTGAGGATGGGAATGGAGGGCTAAGATTAAATTGGCAGATCAAGGGTGGAGATTGCTTGAGGATCCTCAAGCAAGGAGAATTGGATAAATGACATGATGAGAATGGATGGAAAAATTTCTCCAAGATTCAAGGGATGATCAATGGATAAGATTGAAGGTTGGAATGGATGAATGTCCAAGACTGGTTAGGTGTATGACATGTAAGGCCTCATTTATAAAAAAGACATGGTTTAGATTTTGTGAGGAATTAAAAATTGCATGGAGAGGACAAGTGGAATTAAAACTTGAAGGAATAACGCATGAATAGTGCCACATGGAATTTTAAATTTGTATGAATAGTGACACTTGGAGTGGGATGGAAGAAATAAGACAAGTGTACATATTTTGGAAGATTTGGCCATGCTTCCAAAGTACCACTTGTCATGTACATGCATGTACATTGAATGACAAGAAGACTTCTAGAAATATGGGGGTTTGTAATTGAAAATTAATTAAAATTAATTCTTGTGCACATGTTTTAGAGGAAAATAATGATGATTACTAATAGTAATCAAAAGTGAATAAAATAGGGAATTAAATAAATATGAATATTTATTTAATTTTTGATGAATGAAATATGAACTATAGTTGCAAAATATTTAATTTTTTGAACTATAGGAGAAGAATTTTGATTTTTGGTGAAGAGGGAAGGCAAAGAATAAATTAATTAAATAATTAATTAATGTCTGGATTGAATAGAATGATGTGAGTGAATAGGTTTGGATTACAGAAATGGATGACAGTGGTTGTGACCATTTTCAAGTATCTACAATTTCATATTATTTTTAGTTTTTCAAGTTTTCTATTTTTGCTTTAATTACTTCACTTTAACCTTTTCTATGAATCTGGATATATAGTGTCTTTATTTAACATTTATCAATTTATTATTTATGTTTTAGCTTCAAGATTTATTCTATGAAAAAATAATATCTTCCAGTAGGCTTTTTTAATTTATGTTAGGATTTTTTATTTATACTAGACATTTGTGTTTATTTTTTAATCTTAAATGTAAAAGGATAACAAAAGGAGTTTAGCTTTCCTTCTTGTATAGAATGTAGTTTTTAGTTCTTCAAATATCATATTGTTTAAAGTCGTCTTATTCATACGTTAGCAAAATTTATCAACAAATTATGTATCTTAAAAAATTAAGATATTTTCAACCTATCTCTTGCATTCTCATACTTAGAAACCATGTCCTAATCTATGGATATACAACTCTATAATCACAATCACATTCATTACATGCAACTAAAATGTATGGCTATACCTTTTATTGAGAGATGACAATTCACATTATAAGAGCACTAATTATCCCAATATTATAGTGAAAATTTTCTAAATGGAATCTCATGTTTCTCAAGCCTTTATAATAAAATATCTTCAAACTTAAATCCCACAAAAATAAGTAAAAGAAATATAATAAAATATTAGGAGAAAAGAAAATTGACCACTCAAATGTGTTGGGAACAAAAATACAAAATGACGAATCACTTCACAATTAAAAAATTGATAATAAATTTAAATTGTAGAAATGTTTTCAATAAATAGGTCAATAGGTTTCCCATATTAATGTTTAAAATTGTTCCGAATTGGTAAATCCAATTTGAGGCACCCCAAAAAAAAGTTGCATATGTTTTGGGAACATTTCATGCCTTTTCAAAGACAACCATGGGATTTGTGCTAATTTTTTTGGTAGTGTGTTTAGCCAATCTTAGAATTCTTTTAAACATTTTTCCTACAAAAGAATCCATCATTTCCTTTTTCCTATTAGTTTCTTTGTTGTTTTTTCCTACTTCACCTTATAATTTATGGATTCCCACATTTTGACATTAATATTTCCCCATTTCCTAAATTTCCAATTTCTTATACTTCGTCCAACTTAAAATAACAAAAAAAAAAAAAGTGTCTCTAGACAAATATGATTGATATTATTTAATTGAAAATTAGAATTGGAAATGTTTTCCATTATTTATAAAAATAATTGAGAATAAATGACTAATATCAAGATTTAATATTATTTACATGGTTTTCTATATGTAATCTTAATTGTTCTTGTCTAAAGTAAAAATTAATAAATTCATTCCATTTCATTTAATGAAATTATAAGGATTTTTTCTTAGATACTTTAAAGATTCAAGGTTCATTCCCTACCTGAGGGTCTAAATTAATTATAAAAGAGGCTTTATAATTTCAAAATTATATGTGAACAAGGGAATGATAGAAATTCTCCATAACTGAGATATAGTCCAATGGATTACAAGTCTAAAGGATCCCGATCTAGTGCTATAATGTAACTTTACATAATGCTAAGATACTCAACAAGAACTTCTAATTGTTGTTTGGTTTGTAGTCTAGGATTAAATTTAAGTGGGAAATTATGACTAGAGGTCAAGGTTCATTCTTAGACCACCCTTGATTTGAGGATTTAGTCTAAAATCCTTTGAAGCAACATGTTTCCTTAGAGTTTAACACCCTTCTACTAAAGAAAAAGTGATTGAACAAGTACCAAAAAAAAAAGATAAAATACCTAATTAGTTTCCCAAAAATGGCAATATAGAGGTGGCTAAAGAAAATAAACATAACCTAGAAACATATTAGACAATGTTCAAATGTAAAATTGACATTTCTGTAGTTATAAGGAAAATGTATAAAGTTACAATGAAATCAAAATTTGGTCAAGAAAAACCTTCCAAGGAAAAGTAGACTGGGAGACAATGTCATGCTTATAAAAGAAAAGAATAAAATCATTTCTTAGAAAATGTTAATGGAGAACCATGGAAATTGCTACAATGCATTCATATTTTGAGCAAGGTAAACCTTCCAAGGAAGAGTAGACCAAGAACTGATTCCATACTTATAAAACAAAGAATAAAATCATCACATGGGTCAAAGAAAAATAAAACCATCACATGGGTTATAAAGAATCGATAAATTTGAGACTTTCCACAAGGAAATTCAATGAAATTAGCTCAAATTCAATCTAGAAAAAAATTATAGTATAGTAACTTGTAATTATAGTAAATTTAAAATCACAAGTGAAACCCCAACTCTCAAGTATGAAAAATAATCCTTTAGAAAATGAGAATCAATTGATCTAAGGCCTATTCACAATCAAAAATTGACCAAGAAGTCATCACATTATGTCTTAAATCATCTTCCAAATTTAGTGAAATGGAGACCTGCACAACAACTAAGAATACAACACATGTACTCAATTTAAGTTGTACACATTAAGAAAATGAAAATTGAATAAAGGTTACAATACTAATACTTTAATTTTAATCTCGGGAGGAGCAAAGACCTTTGCGGGGTGTGTTGATTTATGTCTAGTTGTGGGTTTGTACACATGGGTATGTTGTTAAGTCAAGGTGAAAAAATATTGTAATAAAACTTTTCAAAAGTATGTAAATTTGATTTTAATCTTGCAACATTAGATTACCAATAAATGATTAAGTGTGAAGCATAAATAAGCAAGTAATAAAACTAGTAAACTATAAGGATTCAACACATCACACCAAGTGTACATGGAGAAATCCTTGTAGGAAAAAATTCACTATCAAAGATAGGATCAAGAATGTATTAATCTTTAAGTAGAATATACATATGCAACACTCTAACTCCCTTCAATTTGATAGCATTCTAGTAGCCCCTATGTACATATAAAATAACTCATGAAACTACTATCTCATGCTTGCAATTTAAAGCAAAATGGGAGAGGAAAACCACAAATATTTTTTCAAAACAATGTACCATCAAAACCACCACAAAATACAAAAAACCCACACCCAAAATGAAGAGTATCTTTTGAGATTAGTAAACATAACCCCCAAGTTTTCAAATATAGCAAATATAACTCCCACACTAATAATAGACAACATTTTTGAGTTGTAACTCCTCCATAATGTCACACATCACAAGGTAGGCAATCAAATTCATCTCCACGCATGCATATGGACTCCATTAATAATCCTCCATAACTCCATTCTAGCACTTATGTTGAGGAATGACCTAGAAATAACAATTTTAAACACTGTTGCCAACTCCACCTCCTACATGAATATCATTACAACTAATATTCTAACTCATGGAAAAAATAATAGTAAAATATTATCTCTCAACCACCTACATGGGCATCCAATTACCCATTCCAAGATGTTTGGAGACATAAAAATAATACATTATGATTGCAATTAAACATCACAATTTCTTAACATTCTCCCACTTATTATACATTGAAATGACATACAAAGGAAATATAAAATAAATCGAGTATAGGACCTAAGGCCCATGGCCTTCCTACACCAAGATAATTTCATGTTTATTGGCTTCATGAGGGAATTTGTAACATTTTCCTAAGTATCAACCGTCTACAATAAGACTTTACTATTCTCAACCATCTAATGCACAAAGTGATATTGAACATCAACAAGCATGGTACATGGTTTTTTTTTGCCGAACAATAACACTTTAACTATCACAATTGATTATACCTGCCCTACAATCAAAATCAATACCTAGACATAGTCTCTGTAACCATATTGCCTCTTTAAAGACACATGTAATAATCATATATTTTTCTTCAGTGATGGACAAAGAAACCATTGGTTACCTCTTACTAATCCAACTCACTACACTACCAAACAAAGATAACACATAACCACTTGTTGACATTCCATTATCCAAGTCACTAGTCCAATCTGCATCAGCAAAACCCTATATGTCCAATGTATTATCCACATCATTAATACCGTGATAACACAAGTAATAATTAGAATTCCATTGCAAATATATGAAAACCTTCTTAACATTAGTCTAATACTCATTACCAAGATTAAACATAAACATACTCAAAACTCCTACTACTTAGATAATATTTGATCTAATGTAAACCATTGCATATATTAAGAAAAATAGCACCAGAGAGGCATATAATAGGGAGAAACTAAAGAGTCCATGCTTTGAGATTAACAAAACCTAGATCCCACGTAAATAACTAGGAAGTTAAAACAATGCACCAACACTCCACAATTTGGAGTTCAACAAATTTATGTTCAAATAAAAGTTCTACACAATTGAATCCAGAAAAGTTTTGTACACATGCTTTGAGATTAACAAAACCTAGATCCCACGTAAATAACTAGGAAGTTAAAACAATGCACCAACACTCCACAATTTGGAGTTCAACAAATTTATGTTCAAATAAAAGTTTTACACAATTGAATCCAGAAAAGTTTTGTACACATTAATTCTTATGGACTGTGAAAACTCCATATATTCTGATGATAATGATAATTTATTTTCCCTACTTTTCCATGCAATATCGTGGCAGGCCGCGGCATCGACATCACGGTGAAAGAGGAATCTTTTGAACGCGTCAAGGGGAAAGGCGGATTATCCAAAGACTCTACGACGGATTCAAGGGGTTAACTCGTTCAGCTATTTACAGTGGGGCCATCTCCATTGCAAAAAATTGGCACATTGACTTGGCATTTTAAATTCGTTAAATGTTTGTGTAAACTTCTGGGGAATGATCTATATCTGAACCATTTACCGCTGTGTTAGATCTGGCTGTCCTTGAATCGTTTTTATAGCCTTTTTAATGGGAGATTCATCAGAAATTCCTTCCTCTTCGTCTTCATCAGTGTCCAACGAAAGCCAGCACAAGCTTGACGCGTCCATCAAACCCTACCATGTTTTCATCAATCATCGCGGACCAGACGTCAAAGACACCCTAGCCAGTACCATTTATCATTCACTCTACGGCACTGGATTGTATGTGTTCTTCGATAAAACCGAATTTCAGCCGGGACAGGAATTACTTCCCACAATAAAGGAAGCAATTAGAACTGCTTTAGTTCACATTGTCATCTTGTCCAAAAGATACGTTGAATCGAATTGGTGTCTGGAAGAGCTTTGTCTAATACAGAAAAGTGGTTCTAAAATTATTCCTGTCTTCTATCACGTTCCTCCCGCAGATCTTATGCTTCTCAGAAATGGTAAAGGAGTATATGCAGATTCGTTCGCGCAGTTAGAAAATAAGATGGATGGTAAAAAAAGGAGATTCGACGCACAACAAATTGAGGAATGGCGAGAAGCGCTTGGAAAAGTTTGCAACATTTCAGGGCTGGTAGATCTGGATTCAAATAGCTACAATGGGTATGAAATTAATTTTCCCCTGCTGTTTTTTTTCAATCGTTATTCTATTTATAATATTATATGTTTCAATGATCATATAAGACCAAAACCCTAACCCTAACGCTCTTAACCCTAACCCTAATCCCTTGATTACTTAACCCTGTTCCTACTCGAGCTTGCTTCACGCCCACGGTACAGGACCGCCTCGATGAGATGGATACACATCAAATTGGTTTTTCATTTTGAATTTGGAATTTAATTCCGCACAACTCAAACCCTTAGGAAAAAGCTTTTAAGAAAATTCCAGTCTTGTTGACGTTGAATAATTTTAGATAATTTCGTAAAACGTCTTGTTCCGTCACATTAGGCGCTCATTATAATTAGGCTGTTCTATTTGTACGAATTAATGGAATTGGTATTGTTTTTTATGTCTTAAAAAGTGCAGTTTGATAATGGGCATGTAAATATGATGACATAATATTTGATTATGAGGATATGGGGTACCTAAACAGGCTAAACTTATGCCATGATTAGGCTGCCTCTATTAATGAGTGAGGGCTACATGCTTTAAATGTTAAATTGGGCAATTAAGGTCATGGTTTTGGGCGCGTAGCTTATTTTGTTTAGCAATTATCACTTAAATTGTTTAAAGAGTTTTGAACATTTTGATCTCCTTGTCTATAGGATTCAAAAGAAAATAGAGGATGGGAAAATATAAAGCTTACAATAACTTTTCTTACTTCAGCTTATGCGTAATTTAATTCTGTTTTTTTTTTTTTTTTTGTTGGGGGAAGAAGAGAAAAAATATGTACTAATTAAGAATCCAAAAAGAATTACAAAAAGATTTTCAAATAAAGCCTAGAGGATAAAAATCCAAGGAGGTTTCCCACAATTTTACCACCTCCAAGAACCAAAAGGAACCATGATAATATCAAACAAATAATTCCAAGAAGAATAGATCAGAAAAATCAAACCGAATCATCATGATGGAGTTCAAGAAACTAGTTGCAATTAACATTGAAGGCTCATTATGTGAATTCACTTTAATGTTGTATAATTTATTCAATTTCCTAATGTTTTTTAAAAGAGGCTTGATACTTAAGAACATTATAAAAATAAATTGTTAATAGTTTAGGAATTTAAATTTTTATAAATAAACATAATATTAATTTTTATAAATTTTATAAATAAACATAGTATTTCTTCGTCTCCATGCCTTGGATATGGCGACCGACCCTGAGAGTCATCGGTCTCAATGGCCCTTCTCTGCCCGTGCTTGGGGAGAGTGCCTTGGACATCTTGTACCTCTTTCTGACTCTTTTGGTGGTGCGCCTATGGATTGACTATGTCATGGGTTTCCTAATCCTTGTTTCATCCCCCATTTGCTTGTCTTTTTTGGTCATGCGCTCCTTCACCGTTGTGTCGACTATTTTTTTGCTCCCCTCACTGTACTCTCGACTTTCATTCAATACTCTTGGTTTTTGGTATTGCGTCTCTGTAATTTTTAGTACTATTTATATTAAAGTATGGGTGCTCTTGGGACCTTATTATTAAAAAAAATATTAAAAATAGTATATATATATAAACAAACAAACAAAACAAATATTACATATTGTGTTTACATATTATTATAATTTTTTTGGGAGGAATTGTTTCACACTTTTATCCTTCAATTCTCTCTTTATAAGCAAAGAATTTGGATCATGGGACATATTAGAAGTCACCCTTCTCTTGAAGTCTAATCAATGTAAAATTAATACTTACTCCTCACGTCTTCTTGCATATGGTTCACTTATCTTCTAAGTCTAATAAATGTAGAAATCTCAGTACAGTTCTTTGTTTTTGTGAGTTTAACCAAAATCAATAGTTATTTATAATAACATACACATTATTTTCTCATATATGTTAGTAATAATTACATGTAAAAGGAATCACATGAGTTGTCATAGATTCGGGATCTTGATCTTTTAGTATCTTTCTGTGTTGACAAAGATTTTGGATCACAAAATTCAATAGGTTTCGAGTATGTAATATCTTATAAGTCAACTTCATCTCGTAAGTCTAACTAATATGGTGCTAACCTATGCAAGCTTTAAACTTTATAGTTACAGTAGATCATTAGGCAAATCTTGAGTGATGAGTAATTCTTTTTTAGGGATTAAGAAACATCCTACTTATATATCTAGGGCTAACTAATGAATAAAATAAATTAAATATAAAAAATATTAGGTCAAGACCTGTGACAAATTATACATATAAAAAATATAAAAATTATGAACGAGATAACTTAGACAATTTAAATTGTTAATAGAGATTTGTCCATTGTTTATATCATAAATTTTTAACAATAGCATAATTTTTTTAAAAATTATATGCATTAGGAATATAAGTATAAAACATGTATTAGATCATCCTCAAAATTTTATTTTCTTATTGCATAATTTAATCTTTTGCACAATTTAGTCTTTAGTATATATAAAGCATAACTACCTATAGAAGATGTTCATCTTGATGATATAGTTTAATCTCAGGTGGTCTAGGTGTAATTTTACCTTTAGCTTATGAAAGAAATAATTATAGAACATGTAATGAAAAATTAAATATAAAATTAACTAGTAGAAATTCAAGCATGAAAGGATTTTAATCATTAGTACTACTTCTAGTCACTAAAATAATGAACATGATACAAAGTGGATGATTACAAATTGTAAAGCTAAGAATAAGGATTCTTGTGACTATAAAATGTTGAACATGTCAAACTAGATTCCCTGGACTTCTATATCTTCATTTGGTTTTCTAAGAGTTGAATAAGAAAACCTCTATATATACAGTACATTTAAAAGAGATTTGATGAATGTGGTTACAAGAAATTTTCACACTCTGGATAATTATTGCCAGTAAATCCCTACCAACTACAAATGGTTTGGTGGTTGACTGTCCATATATTAAATTTTCATATGAGATTGTGTGCAAGTAACATGCATGTGCAATTGAATACTAGATTCATGGTTACTATGTATCACATAAATTGTGCCATGTATTACGTGAATCTATGTAGGTGCTTAAATTCTCATGGAAAATGCTTTCATTGATACAAAATGGTGAGGGGTAACATGAGCAATGTAAGCATGCAAAGTATGATGAGTAACATTGAATGCAAAAGACTTCATGATGGCATCTTAATTGTACACTAATTATTCTCCCTTTCTTAGGATGAAATGCCCTCTAGTGTGTCTTTGGTGAGCTATGGAAATAAAATGTGAAGCTAATCAAATCGTGTGTGTGAGTAGTAGTATTTTGTACAAGCTTATCTCAATCAACTATGTTTAAATTTTTAGTATTCAAATATGAATGTTACTTGGTTTGTTAGGATTAAGGTGCCATCAACCTTGTAAATCCTATGTAATTTATTATTCATGTTATTGTTTTATAAATCACCCATAAGGGATGAAAGGTTTCACCAGTAGTGATCTTATTTCAACTGCATGTTTATATCATGTACCCGATGCTAATTCATCTGTGATGGGGGGTCACAAGGGGGTTTCTCCCCTGCAAGGGATCTAGGGGGATCATCCCTCTAGTGGGGGGTCTGGGGGCCACACGTCTTGGTAGGGGTACAAGGACAACACCCCTAAAACTGCATTTTATTTATATTTTATCATTGTAAATTTGGACCGTTCATCATTAGTTCACAGATCTGATGGTGGCTATTATGTCAGTTTTCTTGCCCTAGAAGGCAACCCTCTTTTATAAAGATATTTGTACTACATTTTTAGTAGAGTTGAGAGTAATAGGCACTGTCGGATTGAAGACTGAAGAAGAGGAAGTGCATGTATTGTAATATCATATTTGAAGATAATACAACTTGAAGCCTCTTTCCTTGGTGGATTTTTTTTACCTGAAAGGGTTTTGTCCATGTTACATACTGTGTTATGTGTTTAGTTCTTAGTGCATGTTATTTCTGTGTAGTGGGTTTTATTTTATTGCAATCTCCATTGATTCTACATTATTTAGAGGACATTAATAAGGTTTGATTTAGATTTCCATTGTGTGATTTGTACCTTCATTTCTAACATGGTTGAGGCTATTTTAAGAAGAGGAGTATTGTATGACTTCAAGAGTTCAATATGAACTTATTGTCATCTATTGCATGTAAAATGGTGTATGGACTATAGTATATAGGAGTTTCATCTTCTCATGTAGACCCTTACAATGTTCTTTTTAAAGAAACAATTAGATTTTATCTCCATGTTGGAGCCCATGAGGTGTATAGTGTGCATCATGGTGCTCTTTATAATTATGCTACTAGTGTGAGAGAATCTACTAATTTGATGGAGTACACTCTAAATGTTATACTAAAAATTTTGTACCTTATCTAGTTTCTATTACTATGTATGACTCCATAGTAGATGGTTCATAGTCTCGGAGATATTAGAGGTAGTGTACCACTAGTTGGAACAAGACATGTATAGAAATGAATATGACCCATAGAACTATGTAAAGATTTATTGTAGGAATGTTAGATTTATAGAATATTGTCATCCAATATGCATAGATGTGAATAGTTGTACATATGAATTCTTTCATAAAAATGTTTTGTTGAATATCACTATTTATCCATCTATTCCTAGATGGAATGCCATAGACCAATCTAGTTCTATAACGAAATTCTACAAAGACGCTATTTTAAAGAAATTCTCAAACCATTGGTCATGGTAAAACACAATGGATGTTGGTCTACCAAAATGAACCCAAACATTGTTGAAAATTAGTCACATGACTTTTTTTCAATAATTTTTTTATTATATGCAATAAAGATGACCATCTTGAAAACAATCCACTACAACAAACATAGAATGATTTTGATATTCTTTTACACATTGTAAACTCACAAAATATTTGCTGCTAGGTTTCCAAGTAATTTGTAGTATTAGTAGTGGTGTGTAGAGCCCTACAATTTTTAATAATACAAGTCCCATTTTATTCTAGGGCTCTACACACAATATGCATAG
This sequence comes from Cunninghamia lanceolata, assembly GCA_027924645.1. Lineage (NCBI taxonomy): Eukaryota > Viridiplantae > Streptophyta > Pinopsida > Cupressales > Cupressaceae > Cunninghamia > Cunninghamia lanceolata. The sequence goes on from BSBN01000892.1 coordinate 6,279,420, forward strand.
ATGTGAATAGTTGTAAATATGAATTCTTTTGAAAAAATGTTTGGTTGAATATCACAATTTAACCATCTATCCCTAGATGGAATATCATAGACCAATCTAGTTCTATAACAAAATTCTAAAATTAAATTATTTGGAAGAAATTCTCAAACCTTTGGTCAGGGTCAAATGCAATGGATGTTTCAACCAAAATGAGCCCAAACATTATTGAAAGTTAGTCACATGACTTTTTTTCAATAATTTTTTATTATATGCAATCAAGATGACCATCTTGAAGAAAAACCACTACAACAAACATAGAATCATTTTGATATTCTTTTATAGGTTGTAATCTCACAAAATATTTGCTGCTAGGTTTCCAAGTCCTTTGCAATACTAGTAGTGGTGTGTAGAGCCCTAGATTCCTATTCATGGGCTTGGCAATGCAAAAAGCATTGTAAAACTTGATATGGCACTCATTCATACTTGTGCACATGTGATGGAAATTGAATAGTTTTCGTAGCACTGCTAGTATCTTGGTGATGTCAAAGTGTCTTATCATCTTGGTGTAGTTCAACTTCTACATGGACTGTTGCCAAGGTTTTCCACATGGAACAGAGAGATGAATGAAATTGAAAAAATATTAGAGTGCCCCCAATTTTTGTTTTGGCCTTTTTTTTTGTCTATTTTGTCTTTTTGGGCACTTTTATTATTGTTTCCTTAACTAATAGTTTTGGTGTCCATGCTACCTTTTATATGTTCTTATTAATACTCACACATGCATGAGGGCTTGGAGAAGTGAGTTTTATAGAGATTTCACATGTACACATGGGATACCAAAATGTTATCAATTTGAAGGGAGAAAGTCTATTGCATATGTACTCATGGTTGAATTTTAATACATACTTGCACCTCTCTTTGATGGTGGATTTTTTGTAAGGGTTTATCCATGTATATCTAGTGTCATTTATTTATTTATCATGTGGTCTATTGATTTCTATTTTCTTCTATATAATCTATTATGGATAATCCAAAGTTGCATTAATAAAATTTGATTTGCATACCCTTTGAAGGGCTAACATTTCTAGTAGTTTACCATGTTTTAACATCTTCGTGAAGCATTGCACAGTGTAGATCTATTCAAATAGGCCATACATGTGTGGTAGATGAATGACTTAAACATGTATCATACCAAACAAAATGCTAGTCATTCATGAATAATAAGTAGGATAGAGATAATCACACCAATTATATTTTATACAATATAGTTAGAAACTCATGAATAGATAGAATATCACTAGGCACATGAATTGTTGTCTAAGGAAAAAGCAATAAAACTAAAAAATATTAAGGATACAAAACTTTAAAGAGAATGGGACTATTTAGTACCATCTACCTTATTAGGAGAATAGCACTCTTATTTATAGAAAAACAACATTTAAAGATAACTAAAAAAAATAAAATGTGTAGGTTTTTTTCCTTTTCATAGATACTTTGTTTCTAGCTCTTTTTATAAATTAATAATGTTTTCTCCTATTCTTCTTGTTATAATCTTCTTCATCATCACTACTATCATTTTCTGCATATGGACACTTGGTAGCAAAATGTCCTATTTTTCCATAGATAAAATATTTGAAAGGTAGTTTACCTTTGTATTTGTCAGATCCTTTCTTAAGCTTTCTAATAAAATGAGCTTCCTTTGCATTTGATTTATTACTAGTGCTATAGCTTGATTCAAGCTCTTCATTCTTCACCTTCTTTTAATCTTTGAAGGTTTCTTCTCATTTTGGTGACTTCTTTTTTTCAATCCTCATTTCATATGCAATGAGGATCCCATGCAATTCATCCATTGTTAATGAGCCAAGTCCTTTATTTCTTCAATGGTAAAAACTTTTGCATCAAATCTTAAGGGAAGTGACCTTAACATCTTTTGTGCGATCATTGATTCTTCAACTTTTTCACCAAGTCCTTTGATGGTGTTGACAATTTCATGCACATGAAGAAAATAGGCTGCAACATTTTCTTCGTCTTTTATATTCAAGCTCTCGAACTGTCTTCTAAGCTACAGTGCATTACCTTGACAAATTTTGATTCTAACAAACCATAGAAGATAGCATTCATGGCTTTTGCATTGTTTTCACTAGCCTTCTTTCCATGCTTATCCGTTGGTGGAGATGTTGGAGCTTTATAACCACTCACTACTAATTGCCAAATATCAAAACCAAGAGGCATTAGATAATTTTGCATCCTTATGCTCTAGAATGCATAATTTATTCCATCAAACAACAAAGCTCTATTTGTGGAGAAACCTTTTTGACTAGCCATGTGTGCTCTCAAGATCTACCTTCTAGTGGTTAGACTATTTCTAAAAGAACCCACTATGATACCAATTGTTAAGCACACACTTATACTGAGGGGAGGTGAATTAGCATAAGTTAATTTTTTACTTACTAAAATTTACTATCCACAACAACAACATTCACACGAGATCTAACAATTAAAAAGCACAAGATTTACATGGAAACCCTTTCAGTGAATAAGACCACAAAGAAAAGTTGCTTGGATCTACTGTCCAAATCCAGACCAAAAAAAAAACTCTTGCAAAATTTCTAGGTACCAACCTACTAGAGACACCAATCCTCATTGCTAAGGACCAACTTAGCAAGAGACACCAATCTCTTCTTTTAAGAGGCACCGACCTTAAAAAAAACAAGGTTCCACCTTTTGAATGTTGTTTCTTCAACGGATGGTGGTCATTTCGATCTCCTTCATAAAAATCTTCTTCTTATTCATTCCATAATTGCCTTCTTCTTATTTACTCCATTATTGACATGTTCTTCACTGATTCCTTCTTCATTCATTCAATCCATTTATTCACTCCATGATGATAGCATTTATCTCTTTAATCATAACATAAATATACATACATGATCAAATATACTTGATGATCTAATGCATGTTCTCTCCTTATATTCTTCTTATCTCTTCCACATATATATCCTTCATACATCTCTCACTCTCACTCATATATGCTTCATAATGTTCGTTATTACTCTTCCTCAATATATATATATATATATATAGATATATATATATATATATATATAAAATAGTCATTCTTCTCTTCTCAATGAATGGTCCCCCCTTTATATCTTGTTGCTTCACGAGTCACAACCTTTCCATCTTTCCATTAGTTGCTGCCCTTGGTAACTTATAATTTAATTTTAGTTTATCTCTAAAATACAACTAGTGGATTGCTAACTTAACAATAACTTCATAGAAAATACAAATGATGTCACGCTTGTACTGTTCCACCATCTCTCTTCAGGCCTCTTCCAGTTCTTATCGATTCTCATTGGCGGATCCATTTCATCCTGAGGCAGGGCAGTCGGTGCTTGTGTGTGGGCTTCCTCTTGCATTTTGGTGCCATTTTCTTCTGCGCCATTGGACACCTTCAAGCTCTCTTCCACCAAGTGCACCTCTTCGTCATCCATTTCCATTTCAACATCCCTTCCAGACTCTGCAATCTCTTCCTCATCGTCCATCGCACCCAACGCCTTGCTCCTCCTTATAACTTCTTCCAGAGTCATCGGCTGTGGCAATTCCTCATTCTCATCATCCGAAAACTCAATTGTCTCCACCACCACAAAATCGTGTTAATCAATCATGGCAATTTGCATCCTCTCCTGCTCAATTTCATCCTCTGCCTTCTGCCTTGTAACTAGGCTGCAAGTAACCATGGCAAGCCAATTCCGAAGCTGAAGCAAATAAAATGCTATTTTCATCAATTTTAACAAGATCCTTAATACATGAATATGAAATAGCACAAACTGTAATCCACATCCAAACATATCTACAACCTTCATCGGAAGATCTAATCCAGATGAAGAAGTATGTAGGCAAACACCTAGATCTGCTGATCCAGGCAATATAGGATAGTCAGCAGCAGACAACCACATGGTACGAGAAGCTACACGCTTCATATGTAACTTCCTTATCTTCTCTTCATATTTTTCTCTTTCTGGTGCCTTCCCTGTAATGATAAAAAGCAACCTTGGGAATGAAAACTTCTTTCCCTTGGAAAACTCCTTCCAAAGGCTTTCTTCTGATACAGAATCACATTCATTTAAAATACTACCAGTATAGCCTGCATCCCAAGAAGAAACGCCAACATATTCAGTGTTAGTCCTTGAGCTCTTCCCTCATATACTGTCTCAATGAACACTCCATCTTCACTGCCAACATCATTATCAGACACATTATCCCCATGCTACTTTTCCACTGGTCTAAACCGATTGCTTTGTGTCAGACGACCAGATACATGCACAGCATCTGATTCTTCGCTTCTCTTTTGACTCTGAAGATAATGCATTTTCAGGATTGTTACCATTTCCAAAGAAATTTGCGGCCAACTGCAACTCTCACTCAATCTTGAAATGCTATTATAACAAAAATCCTTAAATCATAGAGTTGCTTCAGTGATAACTACCTCCTTGAAATTTGCAACCAACTGCAACTCTCACTCAATCTTGAAATGCTACTATAACAAAATCCTTAAATCATAAAGTTGCTTCAGTGATAACTACCTCTTTGACCCTCTAAATGATATTCATATTTTTAGTGGTTGTTCACTATAAATTTCTTTCGTTTCATGCTAAACCCTAAATGTCTCTCTTATTTAGCCATCACATTCTTATAATAATACTAGTTCATCGATATTAGGGAAAACACTTTATTATATCTATATGAGCTACCTTTACTATCATTTATTTCGATGAGACTGATTTTATTTCACTTCAAATCTCAACCTCTCATGAAAAATACAATCATATCTATTTACGATCCATTTTCTTCATAAGGTTTTAATCTAAAACATGAGTATTTTGGTGTTTATCTTAAGAAAATTATGGGCCCACCCTTTTTTATTATTCATTTCCTTTATAAATTCTTTAGTTTGATTTATGAGTTCCATGGGAAATAATTAATGGGCCTTTTACCTTTATAAAATTTCACTTTGGTTAAAGAAAATGTGGGATCTACCATTGGCCGCATCAACTCTCTCTAGCTAATAACTTTATTTTTTATATTTCCTTCTTTCACGATAATTATTGATGGGCCCTTAAAAGATTTGAGTTGCTACGTTATAAATTCCTATTTTCTCTTCTAAGAACTATTAGATAAAAATAGAGTTAATAGTGATTATTAATTGATTATTTTGATCTCATTTTAGTTTTTTGTGCACACTCCTTCAAAGAAAGTTTTTATTTTTGTATAAAACTTTTTTTTGGATCTTTTTTCATTTGTAAATGCATCTCTTGTTAATGTGGAATTCTTTATATGCTTCATTTTGCATAGTTAATATATCTTTTATCTGCTTTGGATACCTCACTAAACTCCATTTACATTTATGCTTGAATGAATTCTTATATTCAACCTCTTGGATATACACAATCTTTATTTATAATACCCACATTAAGATACACTACTAAGTAAGCTTACAAGACTATAAGTTCCAATTGTCTTCGTTACTTGGCCACTTCAAGCTTCCATGACATGTCATTGAATTGTTAAACCATGCTATTAATTTCTTTATAGATATGCTTCATAGTTCTACTAGGTGTGACCTTCTTATTTGTTTTCTTACCTTTTAGCCACTACATAGGCCATATATTATTATATATTTCATTATTACTGACATTCTATGCCATGCTTTGATGAATGTGCCTATACCAATGAGAATATTTCATTGATGCCTACCATGCAAACAAAAACAAACAAAACAAATGAGGCCCACTCTTTGATGACTTAGCCATGAATCGATCAATCTTGAGACCCTAGCTTGCCACATTTGTTTTTAGATGATAAAACTCCTATGGGTCACTGATCACTTTTACATTTGGCAATCCTTGGGATCCAAAGAACTTGAGGGCTCAAATACTAGTATACAACTCTTGATAACTACTTGACCTAAAATTCATTGATAATTTGTATTATCTCTACGGATATATTTTTATTTGGCTCTCTTGCATATCAATTATCATCACTCTCCCCTTAGCATAAAATATCATTAGGTTACTACTCAACTTCTTAGTATATAATAATATCAATGATCAAAGATCAAAGATGAAATTATCTTTTAGAAGATTTTGTCTTTATTGAAATTCAAATTAATACATGGAAAAATTATTAAATATTAAAGTGTAGTACATAAATCTATAGCCATATAATAAAAAATGTTTTTTATGTGGCTTATGATGAACAGAGCTAACTCACCAATGTTTGGTGCCTAACTACAAGGATCTCTTCCATAAATACCTTTCATTCTCGTCCTAGGGTCAACCTAGTTGAATTTAAGGTGACCTCATCCTACTTCTTTCCATGTACTATAGAACTAGCAAAATATGAGTTTCTTATGCTATGTGTTCGATTTAGAAACAAGATGAAATATAATTCTATATTGTATGTTTACCAAAATTAGATACTTGTATCTTGATATGTAATAAATTTTATCTTATTCTTCTCTCATTCTTAACCTCTCCTTGTTTACCAAACATAGATGATTCTATCTTATTACAATAAGTTTTATCTAGCTTACTAGGTGTAGTCTATATGATCCTTTTTCTTTGAACTTTGATATCTGAAATAATATAACAATAAAACATGAAGATATTTTCAATTAATTTAAAAGAGAAACAAAAAGATATTATATTAAATTTATTTTGTTAGCATTTTTGGGAATATTAAAGATTTCTTTTTACTGCAACTTAATTCCTAAACCTAGAAAAGTGAAATGCCAAACAATTTCTTTAAATTAAAAAAACAATAGTTAAAAGTTTTAGAAAAGTTATCACTTTACTATATTCATTAACATTAACTAATAAAGAAAACTCTTTCTTTACTTCTAATTATTTCCACTCATTAAAATTTTTCTTTGATATCTAAACATTATATATGCATTGTATAGGTTTTTTAATACATTTACATGATTGTCATGTTGCAAAATATGTTAGATTTTTTTATTTTTCTTTGTTTTCTTCAACAAGTTATAACATCTTAAATGAATAATATTGTCCTTTCTTGCAACCTCAAGATGGTCATACAAATTATGGTTCTCTCTTGAATAACATTGTCCTTTAGTAAATTTATTGAAATTGGCCATCAAAATTATAGTTTTTTGTTGAATGTTCAAGGCATAGAAATGATGGAAAATTAATGGATCTTGAAAATGTTCTACTATAATTTATTATAATTTAACCACATGAATATTGTATTCAAGCTGTTATAACTATAAGAAAATTGTTTTCCTAGTTACTTTCCAATACCAACACATTTTTTTATAATATCCTAGAAGTTAATCAAATTCACATTAGTTCCTTATGTATTATTAATAATTTTATTGATAATCTAACTAATACCATCCACTTTTAGTTTTGTGGTTTTCATGACCAGTTCAAACATATCTATTGTTCCAACTCCTCTCCTTGAATCTATTATATTTTTAATTTTAAAATAATCAAAGTATATTTATTAACATATCGGTATATGAAAATAACATTTTCTTCATTCTCCCCATCCAACCTTTTACATTTATTTTCAAGTTCCATAAAAGAACTTCCTACATAGTGAACTTACCATCAATTTCTTATTCATAGGGACAGCTTCAATGTAACATATATATTCAACTTCAATGCAGTATAAATTCCCTCTGATTCTTCTTCTTCTCAGGAAAACCGATGTTTTGGCTTCTTAAAATTCGAATGCTCTGCTACAAGACATTCTTTCATTTTATTTTTTATTTTTGGAGCTTTTATTGTTCAGAAAAACCTAAATTATCCTCATTCTAACTATGCATGTGATGATCCATGCAAACTTTTTCCTCTCTTCTCTATGTTGTTGAATAACTTCTTGTTTCAAAGTAATTTCTTTCACTTCTTTGATGGTCTCTATAAAAAAAAATCTTCTATTTCTTTACTTTTTGTTTCACTATCCTTCTTTGTTCCTTTACTATGTGTCGAAACCTCTATGCTAAATCTCTTTTTTAAAGGTACTCTTCACCTTTTAGTCAGTTTAGTTAATCATCTAAAAGTTTATCTGTATGTATGTTAATGCTTCTTTAAAAATAAAAATGGTCATTTCCTTAAATCATTTATTCACTTTTCCTCGGGTCCTTGAATAGTTAGCTTAAAATTCATAGCTGTCAACACATGAAAAACAACAATTTTTTTATTCAGCAAATCTTTAAAAATAAATCCCTGTTTTAATATCAAAATGATGGAACATCTCTGATCTAACTATTTTTATTCAACAAATCTTAAAAAATAAGTCTCTGTTTTAATACCAAAATGATGCAACATCTCTGATCTAACACTAAGTACTTATATAATCTTCATTGTTCTGAGCATCACATACTATGCAGCAACAAACTACAATAACAGATTAGATTAATTTGAAGGAGGCAAACAAAAACAAATTACTTCAATGAATTCTCCGTCTATTTGTTTAAGAAGATTGCATGGAAAATTATGCTAAAACTTGGCTCTTAGTCCTTAAAATAGAAGGAAACAAATTCTTTAATTCTAATAAAGATAATTAGTTGAGCTGTTGAATGCTAACGTGTGTTTTGATTTATATGCCAATTCAAGGGACGAGGGAAAGCTTGTGGAAACAATAGTTAACCTGGTGAAGGAACATGTGAGAAAGGAGCTGAAAAAGAGTGTGAAAGGCTTGGTTGGTCTGGACGAGGCAGTTGAGGACTTCCACTACTTTCTCTCAGAGCCCAGCGATGACGCTGTTAAGATTGTAGGAATAGTTGGACCTGAGGGATCTGGTAAAACCACCTTAGCTGAAGAGTTTTATTATCGATATCGAAAAGATTTCCACAGATCCAGTCTACTGTTCGGTGTAAGAGAAGCCTCTAGACGAAATGGATTGCTAGCCTTGCAGAGGCAGCTGCTCAATGATCTCACCAACACCATTTGGGAAATCAACAACAAGAGCGAAGGGCAAGACATTCTTGTAGAACGTATACAGTGCCTAAGCCGGCAGAGATCGTTTAAGTTTCTCATTGTTATTGATGATGTTGATCATCAAGATCAGCTAGATGCTCTACTGCTCGGGGAGAATGTGTTGGGAAAAGGAAGTTTGGTTATACTCGCATCCCGTGATAAGGCAATCCTTAAACTTTCAGGAATATCAATGCATTATGAAATGAAACCTCTGGCTAAGGAGCACGCTCGAGAGCTCTTGTGCGGACACGCTTTCAACCAGGACAAACCGATTCAGGGATTGGAGAGTGTGGTGGAAACAGCTGTGACAAAGTTTGGCGGCTTACCCTTGTTTCTCAAGCTTATCGGGAGGCATCTTCGTCTATACGGGGGAAACAGTATAGAGTCTTGGCATGGCGAACTGACAATGTTTTGCGAGCTGACTGATATAGTGAAGGCTACCTTCAATGCCTTGGGCGAAGAGGAGCAGCAAATATTCTTAGATATTGCTTGCTTTTTTCTGGGAATGGAAAAGGAGTCGGCCATACGAATATGGGATGGATCAGGATGGAGAGGTGCTCGTGGTCTGCAAAAGCTGGAGTATAACTGTCTCGTTGAAATCGATGAGAACAATTGCCTGAAAATGCATGATTTTTTCCGTGATTTTGGGCAACAGGTTGCAAAAGAGCAACTGTGCAATAGTCCAGAGTATCCTTGTCGTCTGTGGCTTCCAAATGATGCTGCAAACTTTCTCCACGGAATATGGTCACTGCCGGTATTGCTTCTCACTTATGACTGTTTAATCATTGAAGTGGATGATGTTTAAGTAGATTGAAAAATGAACGATAAACTTTTACAAATGAGTAAAACAGATTATGGATAAGAAGTGCCTCCAAATGGGTTGGGTGCATTGGCCCAGCCATAAACAGCCAGTGCGTTGTAAACAGCTGGCTGTACTGAAATCAACTGGATTGACACAGTCGACTCCACCTAATGACTCAACTGACACAGGCCACATCGCACATCCTGTCCTACTGCTCGTAGATGCCTAGTCGACTACCACGTGGAGACCGTACAGTTTTCAACAAACCGGTCATGTACAATGCACTGGCTGGTTAAGCTCTTCCAGTGCATTGTAGCAATTGTATCCGTTATTTACATGTAGAACCCCTTACTGTAAATAATTGATGTGTTGACTCCAATACACTTACACTTTAAACTTCCCTCATAAAGTAGGTCCCATACAATACACATGAAAATACTTAAGGACATGCAGAAGAAGAATATTTTTTAATGTTTTTCTTATATTTCTTTTTCACTTAATTTTTATGTTTTAAAAATTTATATATAAAATTAATACTTGTCTTCTATGCTTAATAGGCCTTGTCCTCCACCATTTCATTAAGCCAAGTCTACATTATGTAAAATGCGGCCAATTTTTTTAAGAAGACTTTTACTCATTCTTACAGAGTATGAAAACCATAAGTATAAAAATTTCTAGCAACATGAATTCAGTCGTTTTAAGTGCTTAAAATCAAGGTTACGTTCAATTGTTTGTTTTTCAGGAAAGCGCAAAAATTAGAGGACTCACGGACGGTACAAAGGCCTTCCATGGGCAGAAAAGTAGCAAGGGGCTTAAAACCTACACCTTTTCTTCTCTGAAAATAGAGCTTCTTGATATAGCTGGTGATGTATTTAATGATAAAGTTACTGACCAATTGTTAGATTCTATCTGGCTTTGTTGGAAAGTTTCTCCTTACACAAGTAATGCTCCAAGTGTTAGTGATCGATTAGGAGATTTGGTATGGTTTCGGTGGAGAGATTGTCCTCATGCGAGCCTTCCTCCACTTGAAATGAACAACTTACGAGTTTTGGAACTCGTCAATGGCAATTTCAAAACATTGTGTGATCCCACATTTAAGGTATAGCTTCACAACATTCTACTTAAATATCATTGATTTCAATAATTAAGGTATAGCTTCACCACATTCTACTTAAATATCATTGATTTCAATAATTAAATAGTCAATAGTAATTTTCATTCATAACAAAAAAAACTATACAATATACTTCGACCTAAACCTTATAAATGATCTATGGCCTATGCTAAGTTGTTTAAGATACATACATTGATGTAGACAATATTTGTTTGATCTATTGACCTATATGTAAATAGTATTTTTGTTTGAGATGGATGCATTTATATAGATGAAATTTATTCCAGATGTAAGGTGTTACTTCGGTTAAAATTTGGACATTTTTGCAGACAATGTTTCTTGAAGATGTTGTTATATCTCATGGACTAACACTGAATAAGTTTTTTCTTGAAAACCACAGCAACCATCGGAACTGAGAGAGCTTAATGTTATTAGATGCAGACAACTTGTAGCACTTTCCCCAAGTATAGGATCACTAAACCATCTCGAGAAGATGGTGGTGAATGGTGCACTTCATCTGCAAGCTTTGCCAGAAGAGTTCTGCGATTTAAACAGCTTAAAGCACCTTGTGCTAAGACAGTGTGAGGACCTCACATCATTGCCTCGTCATTTTGGGCAACTGAAAAATCTGGAACACATAGATCTTTCAGATTGTCAAATATTATCGAAATTGCCACAGTCTTTTGGTAAGCTGACAAAACTTAGATATCTCAATCTAAGAAATTGTAGGAATCTGAATATCCATGCACAGATGTTTGAAGAAATTACCAGTCTTGAAGAGTTGAACTTTGAAAACTGCAAGAAGTTGTTGAAGCTGCCAACTCAAACCATATGCCAAGGGTCTCTAAGAAAACTGAATTTGCTTGGTACGAGCTTGATGGATCTGCCAGATGATATTGAGCAACTGGGAAACTTGCAATTTTTTTATATAGAGAGTCCCTCTTTGACAAGCATATCGTCTTCACTGGGGAAATTACCCTGCTTGAGGGAGCTTGTGTTGTTTAATTGCACGAAGCTGAACTCGTATCCTAATTTTGTGGGAAGATTGGATCGTAAGTATGCTCGTGAGAGACAAAGCAAAGAAGATGAAAGGAATCATAAAACATTGTATGTTTACACTTCACGTGTACAGATCAGTGATTCAGAAGTGAGAGACCACATAGGTTTAACATCTCGGCCTTTGTCCGAAGTGTGTTCTCTATTACCTCAGCAATAATTTATCAAAATTTGGGAACAACCGTGTTTGGTTAGAATATAAGCACTATAATGCACTTGTTTTTCTCTCATTTGTGAATGGAGGAATTTATTATGCAAATGAACCACTGTGAGAAGATCACTTAATATTAAAATTTTTATTTTCATGAGAAAATATGTCAATAAACATAATCATATGCTCTTCTTGTGGTACATTATTTCAATCAAGTCGATTTGTACTTGCTCTTTTTTTTGGTACATTATTTTTGTGTATTTATAGATAAATTATTATATAAATTTATTAATGAGTATTATCATATAATGATGTATATTAGAAAAGTGCATATTTTGTATTTTATTTATTTATTTTAGATTTGGTATAGTCATGTCTAGAGATATGTCGATTTAGTCATGTGACCTATAATAAGATCGCTTATTATGTATCTAATGAATCATTACATTTCTGATAGAGAAAAGATATTGGAAGAAGAAAAATTAACATAATCTTAAATGCAATAGAAATAAAATGATGTTGCACTGACAATATAACATAATTCTTTACATGGGAAGCCCTTTTGAGAAAAGCCTAACAAGAACACTTATATACTATATTAATTCTACCATTCATAATACTTTAGGATGTTTTTCTAGCATTTATAATTAAGATTTTTACACTTCTTATTCTTATAATTACATTGTTGTTGTGTATGTAATCCTAATTCATATGTGAGTATTTACAACCAAATTACTACATAAAAATACTATGTAATATTTCAATACAATGGATATAAACCATGGACCACAATCTACCAATAGCATCTCATATTCCCACACATGATGCCTCATATCCCACATGATTCATCATATGCTACACATGAATCCTCATGCTTTCTTGTCATGGTAGTACCAGGAATAAATTTGTGAGGTACATGTAAAGTATACAACACTTACAAAACAATCTCTTGTTGATTGAAGCTTTTGCATAGGGGCAATATAAAGAAACATCATCTACTAAGGGAAGCTATGTCCATAGAATTTGAACACCAAAAAAAAGATCTCAACACAAATTGACTTTGTCAACAACATTCTCCTCGATATCAACATTCTTCACAAGAAACATATAAACTCTTATTTCAGTTATAATATAATTATTACATTCATCATTCACATCAATTGCTTCAAGCTTGAAAAGTGACAAAATACATACTTCATTTTCCAATGTCATTCCTCCTTGCACAATCTTATTACTATCCTTGTGAAATATTAATTGAACAATGAGACTTTCCTACTTATCACTTTCCTTTAAAGTTGACACTCAACTACTTGGTGCTCTTACTCAAGTAAAGGTTTATCATAGGGCCAATATGGCCTAGCTCTTAAAAAAAGGTAAAATGCTAGAACTAATTCCAAATGAAGAGAAAATATATTGATAAAACTATGTAGATGAAATGGTTTTTACAAAACCTTAAGAAGCATAAAGAGAATAATTGTACATGTGCATAATATAACGCAATTACTTAATGTGAGAAGAGACTTACTAATGCTTTTAGAAGTGAAATAATTGTATTCATCAATCTCTCATTATTATAAATTAATAGATCACTTTACATAAGTATTCTAGGATACTAAAGGTAAACAACAAAGAATAATTAACTTAGATTAATTTTAGAGCTAGGTTGATGAATGAATAATAAATGTGATAATTAAATGGAAGGATAAATGTACTTAGATTTAGGAGCAATGATGATAAATAATGCCAATGTAGTATAGGATGCACTCTCCAAGATATAAACATTGATGCTCTAAGTCTAGAAGATGTCTCAACCTCCATACAATCTCCAAAATATTTACGGGTTGAGATTGAGCTTCTTATTGTTAAACCCAAGCACTGCAACCTTCATAAATGATATGTAGGAGCAAACTTGGCTACTTGGGAATGATATAATAGAAATTGTACTCATGTTCACCTTTTCCTTCCTTGTGTTTGAAATTGCTTAAAGGGATGGTGGTATTAGAGAATACCTTTAGGGAAGATGCTAGGGTTTCAGGGTCAAGTTCTCATAGGTTAACTTTTGGATGGGTTAACATTATGGCTTGAAGTGAAGACTTGAAGACAAAATTCTCAAGAAAGTAGATGGTCATAAATATTAAAAAGTGTTCTTTGTCCTATATAAATTTGAAATGTACTCTAATGATTGCACCTTGCAACTATGTGTGAATTAATTGCGCATCAAATGTATTTAAGTATAAAAACATAGAACTAATTTGCACATATGAGTATGAAGTTGGATCCCAATGATTAGTATGAGAGGGTGGAAATTTGAAAACTTAAATTTTAAATTGTAACTTTTTAGTTTCAATCCTAATCCCCTTGAGATCAAACCTAAGAACTAGGAGACTAACCTAGGCTAGGAAGATGGAGATCTTAAGGTAGGGAATGACTCTATGGAAGAGTGTGTTTATTGGATGGCCCATGTATTATATTTTGCTTGATATGTATGTGATAAGATTAAATGTATGGAAATATGTGTAGGTGGGAGAAAATGGATAGATATAAGGATCACAAAATGACCCAAACATAATACAAGATTGTGGCACTTATCAATATGTAATTATATTAAATCATTCGATTAGAATAGGTCCAAAAGTAAATGGGAATTGGTGTGCACATAAAAAATTTCACCATTACATTTTGACCTCAACTTGAGGTGTTTGTAAATCTAGACTAAGCATGAATGTCAAAGTATGTGAACATTCTTAGCCAACATGAAAAGTAAATATTTAGACATAGAAAGATATGGGGTCTATGTATAATAGTAGAGCAATATTGAATCCTTTATGTGTTCGGCTCTTTGGCATGATATACAATGAGTCGCTTTTGTCACACAAGTGAAATAGGCACAAATGACAAGTTTTCTTTAATTGTCTAAGAAAATAAGAAATTCAAAGAGATAAGGGTTGGGAATTCCACTTGAATGGAGAGTGATACAATAATGCTCTACCTAGAGTGGTGGCATGATGTGGTTCGATTTGTTTTGAAAGATGTAATCTAGACAATGATAGTAACGTTATTTGTACTGTGGCAATAATGTGCAATAGAATTTTGTTGATGTCTGCCTATGTAAATTCAATCAAGGTTCATTTAGATACTATGATGAGTCTTTTTATAAGTATAGGTCACTATCTAAAATCTCAACATAAAACTTTAAGCGACGATAAATGCCCCTTTTTAATTAGTTACATCCATTGAATATAAAGAATTGGAAGAGAGGTAAAAATAATATAAAAACATAAATATAATCACACTAATATACAATGATGTAAGCACATAAATCATATAAATTCAAGTAATATATATCATAGATAACATTGTATGACAATAAAGTAGGAAAATATTGAATGATATGCATGAAAAGAACGTAAATTAGAGATAATCATCATGGTATATAAGGCAAGGTTGACCCCATTACAGGGAAATGATAAAGTAAAATTGACCTTTATAAGTTGTTTAATCACCACACCCCTTGTCGAAGTGGAAATAACTAATAGGCTTGACCCGTGTGAGAGAATCCTTCTAACCATCGAGACCCTACATGTCCTCAAATTACTCGTCTAGGTCATTGGTGTGTGTATAGAGAACAACTCTTGAAGGAAATTCTTCTTGCACGATGTAGAGCTAAACATAAAGCATATTGAGTTTGATCTAATAGTGGTCGGTATCAAAAGGAATATCGAAACGACAAGTGCATGGTGCTGAAAATAAAATTGCTCAAACTTTAGCTTATTGACACTCTACCATGTGGTAGGGTCACGCAACAACTTTATATGAATAGAGACTCCACATTATCGTCAGATGTGGATCATATGCATAGAGTGTATAAAAAAAAGCAAAGAGTGGTTCAAGATGTTCTTATATAAAGAGGGAGAGATGCCTTTGGTGCACCATGGGCCATGTAAAAACATATAAATCAAATTATAGTAATGGTTTGAGGTGCCGAGTATATGATTGCCTTACAGATGCAAATTTTTTAAATGGAGATTAGCCATTGCCTTAAACTACTCTGCCCAGGTCATGGCAATGGATACACTGGATTTCTCATTGAGTAAAAATGGATACACTGGGTTTCTCTGTTTGGATGTGAAGTCAATTGTTCATTCATCTTCTTTGTTTTGTCTCTTCGTCTTTCTTGAAGACTATTGTATATATATGAGGGAAAAACTTTATATATGCTGTTGCAAATAATATTAATAAAATTAATTCCCTACTTTCTCATGGATACAGCCACATTGGCGAACCACATTAAATTTTTGTCTATGTGTGTTATTTTATATGCTCTTTGTTTGTCTTGTAACTTAACAATTGGTATCAGCGAGAGTAGGTTGAATAGAAGGTTTGCAAGAAAAGAAGTCATTGTTCCACATGGTAGCCGGATTTCAAAATTTGTCGAGGCTTTTATCCAAGTTTTACTTTTAGGGAAACGAAGTTTGGTGTCAGTGTTGTTTAATATATTAAGCGCAGAATTTATAGGCATTTTTTGGTGGAAGAGTTTGATTTGTTTCTTTTTTCATGTTTGATGCTTATTTAATGTCAAAGAGATTAATGAGGCCATTTTGAAGAGGAGAGTATTTACTACTTATAGATTTGATAAATCACTCAATTAGTATTCTAGGAGCACAAAGTAATTCAAAATCTACAGACTCTTAGAGGAGGAAAAGGGCTGGTTTGATTTTCTCGATGCTTTGAGAGGATTAAGAGATTCATAAGGTAGTTTGAAAGAGGAGAGGGTTTTTCACCGATTTTGTGTTTGAGAATTTGTCTTGGGGTTTAACAGCATTTTGATTGTACCACTGCATTTCAGTTGTTGATAGGAATAAATTTACACGTTGCAGAAACTCTGAATTCCATTTGTGAAAGTTGGAGCTTGTTTTTTGGGTGCAAAGTGCTTTGAATTCCTTAAACTGGAGATGGCAATAATATCTCATTTTTGGGTGCAAAGTACAGACTGGATAGCACCTTTTCAGTTAAGGTTAATTTCTTCTGCATTTTGATTATTTTCTAAGAAGATATCAGAATTTTGTAGTTAAAATGCCATCTAGGAACATGAAGAGGTAGGCACAGATACATGATAGGTGATATTATAATGAAAGAGTTAGATGAAGGAATGGATCAGAGTTTAGGTTCAATACTGACTCAGACTACTGAAGAGGTAGCTAGAGATACAATGGTAGCAGCACAATTTGTTCACCCTAGTCCTTCAACAGTTGTTTCGGCAAAGCAACAACATAACCATAGTTTGCAGAATGGAAGCAGAAAGTTTGGAGATAGGCTTTATGTTGACTTGACCCTCAATTGTTTGTCCCTGATGACAATCCACAATTTGATCATGTTTGATATAGTTTGGCACATCATGTTTGACATCCTTGATGATCATGTTTGGTTGGCATTTTTGACACAGTTTCAGTTTGACATACATTTGGCACAGTTGACTGGGTTGATTAATTTATCTATGATGACAGTATGTCAGTTAATATTCTTGATATTCTTTCAGTTGATATGATGTGGTTCTCTATTTGGTGCTAAGGCATACAATCTTGAATTCATTTTCAGTTGAGAGCCTCTGTCAAAATAGGCATTCAAAGGTTAATACAACGGTCATATTTCTACTATACATTTCAAAGGTTATAAGCTTTACTTATGTTAAAGTGTTGACCACAATATACGTTTGTTTGCTCTCCTAGCAAGCATATTCTAGTGAGCAGATTCTATATTGCAAATATGGTGTTCATTGGCATGTTAAGTTGTCTACTCCCTGGATAGGTCACTGCCAGTTGGACAAGGTAAAAGTATTGGTTTCTCATTCATAAGCCACTGGCCCTTCTAGGGTTTACCAAGAGCATTGGTTACATGAGATATATTTGGGCAAAATCAAGCACATATCATTCATTTTGCAAAGTTTTTGATGGCAACACTTAGGGTTTCATTCTATTCATTTTTTCTGAGAATAATCATGACACAAAATGGAGATATTAAAATGAAAACTACGTTGACTCTAAGCATAGTTATTCAGTTTCCTCTATCAATTTTCAGGGGATTCATTCTTGTTCTTGTTTCATAAAAGGTAGTGACAGTTATAAATCTCTTCATTTTTTCTATGGGTTTTCAAAAAGATGGATGTAGTTTCTGTTTACCCATAACAATGGTTAGGGTTTCAAACGGTTTCAAAAGACACATCTTTCAGAGGTTGTATTTGTTGATCTTTTCTAGGGATTCGACTACATACAAAAGTTTTCTTTCTATACCCAGTTGGGTAGGGTTTCAAAATCTAAACAAGGTTTTTGCCTCAGTTGTTTAAGAGTAGAGATGATTATTCTTGAGTATGATGCTATGGTAATATGTATAATAGATTGCTTGTGGGCTTGCAATACGTTGTTGTAACTACTCAGTTGTAACCATTTTTCTTCTCTTCGTGATATGGCAACTCTATTGTATGAGACAGTTTCTTTGACGAGGGTTTGAAAGTTGTTATTAACTAGGGTTTGGTAGTTTACTCTAGGGTTTTCATGAGCATGGAGGCAGCCTATGTTTTTGATATACATGTTTTGATAAAGTTTACGATAAGATTATGGTTTTCATATTGTAATGTTTCAAAAGAAGTTGAGTTAAGTTGTTATGGGTCTACTTGACCATATATCAAATCTTTGATAGTTACAAACTATTTTAGACAGTTGATAAAAAGGCAGTTACATTTTTCAAACTATTTCATGAGAAGAGGAAGACATTGAGAATTGTATAAAAAGGGCTTTGAACAGAAATTGTGTGTGGTTGTATATACACCTGATGTAATATTGAGGATATATGACTTAATGCATTATCATTGATATTAGATTAGAGTTTGAAGATCAGTGAAATAGAGTGTCCCTCTGTATTTGTTTTTCTTCATGATTGAAACATGTATTGAAAGGTCAAGTCAGTGAAATAAGAAATGACCTTTGCCAGTGAGGTATTTTGTGTAGTCAGTGAGACATTTTGTACCCAGTGAGGCCTATAATTAGTGAGATTCATTAAATAAGCTAGTGAGGCAACTTTTGAGTGGTTTTTATGGCCCAAAGGGTTTTCCACTCAGGACAATTTTTGTGTCATGATTACTTGTTCTGCTCATGAGTTTTTGTTCATTATTTCATAATTTAACTGTTATATAATGCTCATAGTAAATTAGTACAAGTGCATAATACTTTGATACTTATTTTAGTCCAATGAAGTAACAATCCGCCTCTATTGTTTGTCTTGATGAATTGTTCTAATGATCCTTCATAGTTCAAAAATAGTTGTTCTGTCTTCTCATGCTCACAAGTTGGTTTGATAGTTCATCCTAGTTCTTAAATGAATGTCTTTCTTTCACCATTCAAAGTTGAAGTTCACAGTTGGTAAAAGTTGATTAGGTGTTACTAGAAACAAGTCTATTTTATAAGACACTGATTCACCCCCCCTCCCAGTGTCTTGCGTACTCCAACATTTTGAATTCCCAAGAATCTAATTGGCAGTCATCTTTTAATCCATAATTATTAACGAGTCAGAAGCACTAGTCGTATGTAGTGCACTTGCATGTCTTCAAACGTAAACAACATCAAGAACCAACATGCTTGTTTGAACATTTTCTTTTTGTTGGACTGCATTAAAACACAAATGTTGAGGCAACTGAGGCTACATTTGCAAAAAGTAAGACATGGGTGACAAAAATGTCAAAGACAACAAGACAAGGTGATGAAAGAAGACATCCATATCATGGTCCTCCCTTGCCCATATTAGAACCTCAGGGACTCTAATCAGCAACGTGGATGAAGACAAAACAACCGAGAGAAAGATAGATAGTGGATATCTTTTACAAGGACATAACAAAGAACATATTTTGTGTGTATATCAGGGCTTTGCTTTATGAGGATTATGGATATTTTGAATTGCAAGGGAATTCATTGCTTATATGAAATTTAGAGGATTTAAATCATGGTTGAAGGATGGATAGAAGATGAGGATTTGCATGCTTTGAATGTGTAAAAGGGGAAAACATGAGTGCAGGTTTTTTTGCTCTGAAACACATAGAGTTTCCAATGTATTTTCAAGATCATAAGCCAAGTTAACATATAGATTATGTGCTGCTAGAGGGAATGAGGTTTTTGGTTTTAAATTTTGGGGTTTATAGAGTTTATTTGGGATACAGAATTGGCAGAAGGGATGATGCATTGAAGTCTTTATGAAGAATCCGTGTAGAAGTTAGCTAATAGACTTGATGCCTGTGGGCTTCACAAGAAAATGGTCTCTAAAAATTGGATCTCTAATTTATCAACATACATGATACTTATTATTATGACTATGGATTTGTTCATTGGTTTTGTATATTTTCCATTCAAAATCTATGGTTTGCATGTATGCTTTGAGCATGGTTTGAGGAGGTATTTTTTTGCAGCCTTCTCAGTGTGGAGTTGTTGGTATCATTTCTACAACATTTACTTATGGGTTTCTTTGACTATGGTTACTTGTTGTAGATTGGCAAATCGAATTCTATGAGGATTTGGTGTTTGAGTCTTTAAGTCTATAGGTTATCCTATTTGATATCTCAGTTTACATGTTTCTTTTGAGATCTTTGAGTTGTACAGTTATGTGGATTAGCTACCCACTGGCTATAGTGGGATGACTCAGATGTGGACTTCCTATATCCATGAAATCAATTTGATATTGATACAAATGTTTTGGTATGTTTCTTTGAGATGAGAGGATGGATGATTAAAAGTATCTAGTTAGTCAAATATTTGGACTTGTCACATGCTTATCATGATACCATGGATAGCTCAGTATCACATTTCAATGGGAGCTCTTGGTAGTAAGAGTTCTATTGTTAGGAGATGGTTATCTTCATGTGATTGGAGATGATGATCCTTATTTATAGGATGTTTGTTATTGTGCCATGGTGAACTCTTGATTCTAGATTAGGGTGTTGGCATGACACAAGTTCTCTTGATATAGGGTATGCTCTTTGGAGCATGTGGTCTTCCTTTGTGGAGATGTTAGAGCACAGTGTCATGATATGTTCCCAAGTTATGCAGACATGTAGTGGGATTTTTGACAATGGTCTTGTTGGTGCTCTTGGTATTGAGTACTTTGGTCATTTCCTTGGAGAGCTTCATGATGGTGCAATGTTGTTTTTGGAGCTTAGCATAGATATATCTTGGAGGTGCTCATGAATAATTGGAGACTTGGGTTAGGCTAGAGTTCTCTTGGGATTAGAGAACATTTCTTGAGATAGTTACTCTTTGGAGGTTTCAACAAGAAGACTGAGGAGCCTACACCTGGTTATGGACATTAGTTCATTATGGACCGAGAGGAGATTGTTCTTGGAGAGAGTCATTGTGACTTGGTGTATCCTGGAAGAGCATTCTCATTCCCCACTCTTGGTTCACTTGGTGGGTTATCTTCAAATAGGTATTGCCCATCTTATTTTTAGATGTTTTTTCCCTTTATGCTTTATCTTCCCATGGTTATGGACATTCAACTATGGTTATTGGTTCTGGAGGGTTCACTTGAGGGATGTTGGCATGGTTATCTCCTTGTGCATATGAGTTGGAGCTTAGGAGATGTAATTGTGCTTATTCCTAGTTTTGGAATGGATTTTTGAGTTTGATCTTCCTTGGTTAGAGAAGCTTACATCCATGTTGGTTTAATTTTTGAGAGTGAATGGTTGGGTGTTGTTAAGGCTTTTCATTTTGGTGAGGTAAAGGAGATCATACTTGGCATAGCTTAGCACTTGCTAGTGTTGGTAGTAGGATGTGATATGGTTTGCAACTTCTATTTATGGTATTATGTTTCTACCTAGAGTTTATTATTCATCTAGTATGATCACTAGTTTGTGGTCATCTACTGCTATTGTACTTTTATTGTTTTTTAACAGCAGTATGTGGTTTTGTAATGTATATCATTTGAGATGTGGAGGACTTGGGAGAAGTGAAGTGAGACCAAAGGTGAGAGAATTAAGAAAAAAATTGTTTGTGCAACTAAGCTCTATTTTGCAGCAGGTTGGTCATTTTGTTCATAGCTTAATGTTTGTTATCTTCTTTTTTGGTCATTTTGTTCATTCATGGCTGATTTCCCTATTTAGTGCTATGAGAATAATTTAAACCCACATTTATCAAAGTTTATGAGTGTGTGCCTTAGTCTTATGTTCCTTATTATCTTGCACCTACGAATTCTATTTAGGATTATTAGTTTGCCATAGAGCTATAGTGGTCATGTCATTTTTAACCCGTGATTAATTTTTGTTAGTTTAACCGATGAGAATTTGAGATTTTTTTTGTTAGGTTGCTGTTCTTAAACATCATCAAATTCAACAGTCAAAAGTCAATTTTAATAAATAAAATAGGATAAATATACAACTTTATGGTATGGATGTGATGTAAAATTTTAGTGACCATTTGACCATTTAATTGAATAATGCTAATATTTTATGTCTAAAAAATAAGAAACTCATTTTTTTGTGCTATAATCGGTTGTATGTCTTACTTTGTAGATTGTCGGGAAAGGTTATGGTATTGTCTCACATGTTTAAATTTCAAAATACACAGGAAAATACCATGGACAGATAACATGCAACGTTGGAAACACGCAGTTAAAATGTGGACAGAGAAAAGCAGGGCAGAATGACAAACAATGCCTATATTTTTCAGCAGATGTTGCTACACCATTTCACCAAATGCAACGAACAAGTGTCCAACCTGATCAGTTCACTTTGGCCACCATACTCCTAGTCCGTGCCAAAACAAGAGCTTTGGTCTAGTCTATGAGCATTCATGGGAGTATTATGGAAAATGGGTTTTCATCGGATGTTGTAGTTACCAGTGCCTTGTTACAAATGTATATAAAATGTGGAAGCATACAAAAGGCACATCAACTGTTTCACAAAATGACTAAAAGAGATGTACTCTCATGGAATGCACTGATTGCAGGATATGCGTGAGATGGATTTGTTCAAAAGGCTTTGGAAACTATAAGCAAATGAACTAGGTAGGTGTAAAGCTAGTCTCCGCAACCTTTGCCATCTTCCTTCTGGCCTGTGTTAAAATGGTAGATTTGTTAGAGGGCATTGTCATACACCAAAGTAAAATAGAAAGTGGATTTTCCTCAGATGTTGTAGTTGCAAGTGCCTTGGTAGACATGTACGCAATATGTGGAAGCATAGACAAGGCACGTGAACTGTTTGAGGAAATACCTCAAAAACATGTGGTCTCATGGACTACAATGATTACAGGATGTGCACAAAATGGTGTTCTTGATAAGGCTTCAAGGCTCAAGCCAATCTTTCTTCTCACCAAAAGAATAGAGCCTTAGTGACATAGTTTCTGCCAGTAGCAGTATGGTATAAACATGAGGCATGAACCTTGTGTTGTCTGTTGTGGTCTCCATTGCCTCTAGTGCTGTTGGCATTTTGAATTTCCTGTCTCAGTCAATGGAGTTTTTCTTGCTGATTTATTATTCGATTATTTCAGAGTCTAGCAGTGTGATGGAGCATGTATTGGACATGCTTCCTGTGTCCAATTTGACAAGAAGCAGCTGTGTTGAGGTTCTGGACCGTGCTCTGAGTAGTGTGCTGTTGGC
The DNA here is from genome assembly GCA_027924645.1 of Cunninghamia lanceolata. Taxonomy (NCBI): domain Eukaryota; kingdom Viridiplantae; phylum Streptophyta; class Pinopsida; order Cupressales; family Cupressaceae; genus Cunninghamia; species Cunninghamia lanceolata. The sequence goes on from BSBN01000892.1 coordinate 6,303,152, forward strand.
AATTGCAAAAATGGTGTTCTTTCAAGCAACTTTTATAGGGCTTCTCTTTAGATTCTTTCAGATACATTTTGTGTACATGTCTACTTTTATTGCCTTTACCAGTGCTCTGTTACCTATATTTTCGCTTTGGGTTTCTTCATAATCGGCCTGTTTACAAATGGCAATTGAAGGTTAGCATTTGCAGGCCATTGTTATGACAATAATTCATCTTTGGATTATGGATTATGGAGTGACTGCAAATTAGTGTGATGTGCCTGGACAAAATGCTTACCTGACTGGTCTTAGTATAATAAGGGGTATGGCTATATTTTCATCTTCCTTGGAGGCAAGACTGTGTAAGACCTTTTCATTTCACTTTTCTTTTTTGTTTTAAGAAATAAGACCAGAGTTTCATACAGCAACGATCATTCATTTCTTTTTGAAAAACTTCACTTTTATAAATTAAAAGTGTGTATTTGCATATATTTGCTACAGACAAAGAGAGACAAAGAGAGGGAGATGGTTTCAATTGTTTGTACATATAGATTGAGATTTAAATTTTCACAGTAGCAAATTGGCTGATTAATTGCTTAAACCAGTTCAATCCCATACAAATACAAGTTTTACCAATAGGCATTACTCCAAATATTTTTGCATCTACATTATTCAGCTAACTCATAATCAAGCAAAGCCCATGGGTTCAAAAACACTGAAGGTGATGCGTATAAGTAATATCTAAGTTTTTTCATTTTTAATAGGTAAGAAAATAAGACAATTTTTTGATAAACTGTTTTGTCCGGTAAATGCAGGAGGAACCTAGTGGCATAGAACAAATGCATGTCTGCAAGTTGGAGACCTTGCACCAAGATCAAAATTGAAGGCCTGTAAAGAGTCTACAAACATTTCCAGAGCCTTCTCAAGGCCTTAAGGAAATCAGCAATGCCTCTGATGTAAATTTTCAAAGTCCTTATCCATATCTGAAATTTACTTTCAATTGCAGGAGTAAAGAGGTTAGCATCCTTTCACAAAATCACATTTTCCATCCCATTCTTTCTTCTGCCCTCATCTTCCATCTTGACAGAATGAATAATTTTCGTCTGTCTGCACTTGACATCACCACCGTTCACCATGGCAGTAGCGTCAGTCTATTTAAGCAGAGTAATTCTACCTGCCTCGGTTACCTAAAGTACAATGAAAAATTTATATTGGGAATACTTAAGAATTTGTTACACATGGAAGAACTCACACGGCCTTAGATGTATTTTGCAAAAAGCAAATCAGAGATGCTAAGGAGACACAGATTTCTCTTTATTAAAATATGGAGGGGTGAAGCATAAGTCATTGATTTCCCTTTAATTCAGTCTTCTAATTGTCTACATGCAATGCGTATAGTGAGATAAGTCGCACACCTTTTCATTTGTTGTTAGCAATCATGGCAAATACTAGCACACATCCAAAACAAATACCCCTAATAAGTATTGAGACTAGGGCATCTTCTATGATAAACATTTGTTCAACATTAATTAAAGTGTCTGCATATCAATGGAGAGCATGAGATAGATTGATTCCTAAACCCATTCCTTTACTGTTAACAATCATACACAAGAGTATAAAACTGTAAGAGATGCACAAGATAAAGACAAGAAAAAGACACAGAACAGAGATAAAAACAGACTGGAGAAATCAGTATTCGAAGTTTTTATTGATGTCTTTTTCAAACAAAGCTGCCGGTGATGCCTTCATTCATATATCCAAAAACAGAGTATCAAAAACCCTAATACATTTTTAGAACAGAGTTCATTTTTTCTCAGTATCGAAAGAAGTTACTAGATACATGCCAAAAATTAGAAGAGTCTATATACATCAAAGAGAATAGAAGAAAGAAAAAAGAAATAAATGCGGTCGTTGGAGAGTAGTTGAGCTATGGTGGCAGGGGAGATTAATAAAGCCCAGCTGGAGGTCCACGTCCGCCAACACTCACCCTTAATCTTCACTGCCATATATGTCTGCTATTCCAATTCCTTCCCTGAAATACTCAAAAACATTCTTTGCAAGTGGCTTTGTGAAGATATCTGCTAGTTGTTCTTCAGACCTACAAAACTCAAGATATATGTCACCATTGTTCACCAATTCTCGAATAAAATGATATCTTGTATCAATATGCTTTCTCCGTTTATGAAAGACATGATTTTTAGATAAAGCAATTGCAGAATTATTATCACAATAAAATTTCGTAGGTTTTTCTTGTGGATGCCTCAAATCTGAAAGTACACTTCTCATCCATACTGTTTGGCACGCTGCTGATGTGGCTGCAACATATTCTGCTTCAGCTGACAAGAGTGTCACAATTGGTTGTTTCTTTGGTGCCCAAGAAATAGCACCCGATCCTAGATGAAAGATATACTCGAAAGTGCTTTTTCTATCATCCATGTTACCTCTCCAGTCACTATCCGTATATCCAATCAATTTGTAATCATCTAAAGATGTATACAAAATCCCAAAGCTCTTTATTCTAGCTACATACCTTAAAACTCTTTTTCCAGCTTTCCAATGTGATTCCTTTGGTTTGTCCATGAATCTATAAATGAGACTAACTCCATACATGATATCTGGTCTTGTGGTGGTTAGATACATGAGCTGCCATCTAATCTTTTGAATAAGGTTGCATCAACACTAGGACTTTTGTCATCCTTGCTAAGTTTTAAACCCAATGCAACTGGTGTAGGGGCTGGATTCACATTTGTCATCTTAAATCTCTTCAACAAATCATTAGCATACTTACTTTGACATATAAAAATGCCTTGATCATTTTGACTTACCTCTATCCCAAGAAAATTTCTCATGAGCCCCAAATCGGTCATATCAAAATCTCTTTCCATGGCTGCCTTGAATGAGTTAATTGACATGTTTACCTGTGAATATCAAATCATCTACATACAAACAAACTATGAAGATTTCTCCTTCATCATTCACTTTGACATACAAAGTTGGTTCATTGCCACACTTGCTGAACCCATTGTTCACAAAATAAGAGTCTATTCTGTTGTACCAAGCTCTAGGAGCTTGCTTCAAACCATATAGTGTCTTTTTTAGTTTGTATACCTTATGTTCTTCTCCCAAAACTTCATAACTGGGTGGTTGTTTTATATACACTTCTTCTTCTAAAATGCCATTCAAGAATGTTGATTTAACGTTCATTTGGTAAACCTTCCAATTGTTTTGATCTGATATAGATAAGACCATTCCAATGGTATCCAATCTTGCCACAGGTCCGAATGTTTCATTGTAATCTATGCTCGACTGTTGTGTAAAGCCTTTAGCTACTAGTCTTGCCCTGTGTTTCTCTACTTTTCCATTAGCATTATACTTTATCTTGTAAACCCATTTAACTCCAATCACATCCTTGCCTTTAGAAAGCTCTACTAGATCTCAAGTTTGATTCTTTTCAATTGACTGAATTTCTTTATCCATGGCTGCAATCCAATTGTCATCTTTAATAGCATCCTCAAAATAAATTGGACCAGCGTGTGTTAAGAATGCAAAATTAGAGCATAAATCATCATTTTCAGCCTCTTGTATTTCATCATAAATCTCTCTTAGACTACGTGTCTTCTTTGAAGTGTTTATAGACCTTGATCTTAGTGATGCAAGTGTTGGATTAGAAGACTTGCTGTTGTTATTACTTGCTGGAGTAGTTGGATTTGGAGAGGTAGGTGCCTTAGAAGGTGTTGTAGGAACACTTACTTGTGTCATAGGATTGACAACTTGAGTTCCATTCTCTTCATTCTCTTGTGGAACACTAGCTGCAATTGTAGTTGTTTTGTCTATGCTGCCATCCCATGCTTCTTCTTCAACAAACTTGACATCACGGCTTATTATAACCTTCTTTGTGATAGGATTGTATAGCTTATATGCCTTGGATTGTTCACTATATCCCACAAATATGCACTTCTCTCCTCTATCATCAAGTTTCTTTCTCAATTCTTGAGGTATCAAGGGGTATGCCACACATCCAAAGACTCTCAAATGTGCTATATTATGCTTCCTTTTGCTCCAAGTTTCTTCTGGTATTTTATTTATCACTGCTTTTGTTGGACATCTATTTAATATGTATACTGAACATGCAACCACTTCAGCCCAATACTTATTTGGTAGGTGTTTTGCTTTTATCATACTTCATGCCATTTCCATAATTGTTCTATTCTTTCTCTCAACTACTCCATTTTGTTGAGGAGTATACCTTGCTGTAAATTGTTTCCTTATGCCATTTTCTTTGCAAAAATTCTGAAAATCATTTGATATGTATTCACCACCTCGATCCATTCTCAATGTTTTCATATAGTATCCACTTTCTTTCTCAACTTTTGCCTTGAACTCCTTAAAAACAGAAAATACATCTGATTTGTATTTCAAGAAATAAACCCATCCTTTCCTGCTGAAATCATCAATAAATGTCAAGAAATAAAGACTTCCACTTGTGGATGGTGTTTGCATCGGTCCACAAAGATCTGGATGCTTTGCCCTATAAGACTCCCCAACTAGAAATTTATTTCTATGTTGCTTTGCTAATATACAACTCTCACATGTTGTCTTAAAAGGCTCTATTGGTGGCAATCCATATACCATTCTCTTCTTATATAACAATTGTAATCCTTTGAAGTTTAAATGTCATAGCCAAGATTCTTTTTTGTATGAAGCATTGAAAGCTAATTCATCAACCTTTTGCAATCCTTGTGGCTCTAAGAATAGTTCACTTTGAATTCTAAGTGGAAACATCCTATTTTTTGTCATTTCAACTTTTGGAATCAGCCTATTGCTTGGTTACTTGTATAGAATCACACATTCAACATTTTCAAAGTATATTCTATATCCTTTTTGCACTAGTTGTCTAATGCTTATAAGATTGTGTTGCAATCTAGGAACATATTATACATCAGGGATATGCTTCTTCTCACCTTGCTTAGTTCTTATATTAATTGACCCTTTTCCCATGACTGATACTCGGTGATCATTCCCCAATTTTACCTCTGATTTTACTGAATCATCCATTGTTTCAAACATCTCCTTACTCCCACTCATGTGATTGCTACATCCACTATTTAGGAACCATACCTCTTTAGAACTCTCTTGTGCTACATTGCATGTTATCAAAATGGTGTTTTGTTCACTAGTGTTGGGCTGGTTTTCATTTGTAAAATGTGTCTTTTTCTACATTCAGATGTAAAATGCCCAAATTTATTGCAATAATGACATTAGATGTTGGATTTATCATACCTTTCTCCTTATGATGGCTATGAGAATGGTTGTTGCCTCTTCCTCTTGTTGGTGTAAAATGAGTATGTGAGCTTGATGGTAGTCTTCTACTTTCAAATTGTGTATTTTCTCTTCCTCCTCTTGGTGAAAAATGTCCTCTACCTCTGCTATTATTTGATCTCCCTTTTGTTCTACCAAATGAAAGTTGAGTCTTGAATGCATTCTCCAATGATGATGTCCCTGATCGATTTAGTCTTTGCTCATGTGCCAGGAGTGATCCCATTAGTTCATTTACTGATAGCTAAGTAAGGTCTTTGGATTCCTCAATGGCTACTACAACTGAATCAAACTTTGTAGGTAAGCTTCTAAGTATTTTCTCTACAACCTTTTGATCCCCAATAGTTTCTCCATAGGATCTAATCTAATTTACTATTGCCATCGCATGAGTGAAAAATAAATCTATTGAATCCGAATCCTTCATTTGCAAGTTTTCAAAATCCCTTCTAAGAATTTGTAATTTTGTTGTTTTCACCTTGTCTGTGCCTTGGCATGATGTTTGCAAACTTTCCCATGCATGTTTTGATCTTGTGGTAGCTACTACTTTTCGAAAGATTGATTCCTCCATTGCCTGCTAAATAAAAAACAATGCTTTGGCATCCTTCTTATTTTCTTTCAACAAATCCGTCAAGAAATAAAGACTTCCACTTGTGGATGGTGTTTGCATCGGTCCACAAAGATCTGGATGCTTTGCCCTATAAGACTCCCCAACTAGAAATTTATTTCTATGTTGCTTTGCTAATATACAACTCTCACATGTTGTCTTAAAAGGCTCTATTGGTGGCAATCCATATACCATTCTCTTCTTATATAACAATTGTAATCCTTTGAAGTTTAAATGTCATAGCTAAGATTCTTTTTTGTATGAAGCATTGAAAGCTAATTCATCAACTTTTTGCAATCCTTGTGGCTCTAAGAATAGTTCACTTTGAATTCTAAGTGGAAACATCCTATTTTTTGTCATTTCAACTTTTGGAATTAGCCTATTGCTTGGTTACTTGTATAGAATCACACATTCAACATTTTCAAAGTATATTCTATATCCTTTTTGCACTAGTTGTCTAATGCTTATAAGATTGTGTTGCAATCTAGGAACATAGTATACATCAGGGATATGCTTCTTCTCACCTTGCTTAGTTCTTATATTAATTGACCCTTTTCCCATGACTGATACTCGGTGATCATTCCCCAATTTTACCTCTGATTTTACTAAATCATCCATTGTTTCAAACATCTCCTTACTCCCACTCATGTGATTGCTACATCCACTATTTAGGAACCATACCTCTTTAGAACTCTCTTGTGCTACATTGCATGTTATCAAAATGGTGTTTTGTTCACTAGTGTTGGGCTGGTTTTCATTTGTAAAATGTGTCTTTTTCTACATTCAGATGTAAAATGCCCAAATTTATTGCAATAATTACATTAGATGTTGGATTTATCATACCTTTCTCCTTAATGATGGCTATGAGAATGGTTGTTGCCTCTTCCTCTTGTTGGTGTAAAATGAGTATGTGAGCTTGATGGTAGTCTTCTACTTTCAAATTGTGTATTTTCTCTTCCTCCTCTTGGTGAAAAATGTCCTCTACCTCTGCTATTATTTGATCTCCCTTTTGTTCTGCCAAATGAAAGTTGAGTCTTGAATGCATTCTCCAATGATGATGTCCCTGATCGATTTAGTCTTTGCTCATGTGCTAGGAGTGATCCCATTAGTTCATTTACTGATAGCTAAGTAAGATCTTTGGATTCCTCAATGGCTACTACAACTGAATCAAACTTTGTAGGTAAGCTTCTAAGTATTTTCTCTGCAACCTTTTGATCCCCAATAGTTTCTCCATAGGATCTAATCTAATTTACTATTGCCATCGCATGAGTGACAAATAAATCTATTGAATCCGAATCCTTCATTTGCAAGTTTTCAAAATCCCTTCTAAGAATTTGTAATTTTGTTGTTTTCACCTTGTCTGTGCCTTGGTATGCTATTTGCAAACTTTCCCATGCATGTTTTGATCTTGTGGTAGCTACTACTTTTGGAAAGATTGATTCCTCCATTGCCTGCTAAATAAAAAACAATGCTTTGGCATCCTTCTTATTTTCTTTCAACAAATCCTTCTCTTCTTGTGAAAGAAGATGATAAGCTTGTTAGTCTGCTAGTTCAGGGAACCCATTCTCAACCAAGTCCCAAACATCTTGGGAGAAAAATAGGGTTTTCATTTTTATATTCCAAAAATCATAGTTTTTGCCATTAAAGATTGGAACCTGGGGTTGTGGAATACTTCCACTTGTTCCTGCCATGATTTTTCAAAATAAAAAAATACTTTGCCTATTTTAAAAGTGAACTCCTCTTAGCTTGGTCAGTTTTTGTCTAAGTGGTTTTTTCTTCTCTTGGCAATGATCTGCTTTGTATGGTTGGTGCTCCCTTTAACAAGATCTGCCTAGATGACTTCCTTTGGCTATGACTCTTTTCTCTGGTGAACTCATCCTTGCCAAAACAACAACCAATATATGCCAGCACTTGCTTGGTATCTGCTTCAGTCTTCTTCCAATCGACGACCCTTTCTCTCCACAATTTGCTAATTTGTAGCAACTTCAACACTCTTTAATTCCCCTGTGATCTGGCTCTAACTTTACTCTAGCTCTGATACCATTTTGTAAGAGATGCATAAGATAAAGACAACAAAAAGACACAGAACAGAGATAAAAACACACTGGAGAAATCAGTATTTAAAGTTTTTATTGATGCCTTTTTCAAACAAAGATGCCAGTGATGTCTTCATTCATACATCCAAAAACAGAGTATCAAAACCCCTAATACATTTTCAAAATAGAGTTCATTTTTTTCAGCATTGAAAGAAGTTACTAGATACATGCCAAAAATTAAAAGAGTCTAGATACATCGAAGAGAATAGAAGAAAGAAAAAAGAGATAAATGTGGTGGTTGGAGAGTAGTTGAGCTACAATGGCAGGGGAGATTAATAAAGCCCAGCTGGAGGTCCACGTCTGCCAACAAAAACATGAAAATACACCCTTGTAGATTTTCCTACTAAATATGACAACATTTTTTTCTTTCTAATCAAATCATACAACGAGAATGATGTCTATTAAGAGTATAAAATACAGTGTATGGCAAAGCACTTCAAATGATAATAAGAGACTAGATGGGGTATACTAAACTGCTAAAGAGAGGTCTAAAGGAAAGCCTAAAAACTGTCTGGTGTTCTTGTTTTTACAAGTCTTATGCACCCATTTTCTAGTGTATGAATGTGCATGGATGTTGTAGCAATTCATTAAGCTACTATTTTAGTGTGAAATTTTAGCATGTTCTTATATGTTCATTTTCTTGAGGTATTTCGTTAGGCTTCTACTAACTACTTTTCTCTAACTATGTTTTGAAGAGTGAGCTAAAAACATTTGATAATATGATCTCATGTTAATGCAACTAGCCAGTTCTATGGTGTGGCTAAGATGATTGACCCCATGGATTTGACAAAAGAATAGCATTTTGGCAAGAAGAGAAGTGGAATCATTAGTTTCCACTAAAATGGCACATTATTAATGATGTTTCTAATTCTCAATTCCACCATATCATCATGAAAAACAATGACAATAAGCCAGTGACCAATAGTAGGGACACTGGTGCAGGAGCACCAAGAGTTTGGCGTTGACGCCCATGTAAATATTTTTGCTTTGCATTTTTGGTATGATGTTCCTTTTGGTGTGATGTTCTTTTTTTTTATTTTCTCTAAGAGGATAAATGGGACCAATGAATAAGTTAAGTTTGGTGCCCATGTTTGAGCCTAGTGGTGAACCGTTAAACCTCATGCTGGAGGTTCAACAGGTTCATTTGGTTCAATGGAATGAACATACATCAATTGGTTCAATGAAGTGAACATACAGTTGCATTGAACCATTGAACCTCATGCTGGAGGTTCAATGGGTTCATTTGGCTCAATAGAGTGAACGTGCATTTGGTTCAATAGAATGGTGACCGATAGTGGCGGTGAGGAGAACCGGCGGTAGGGAGTCAACAAATGCATATGAGAAGACATCAGTGTGATTGGGTGTATCAGTAAACAAGGGCCAGAGTTCCACCAAAGTAGTAAGTTTGGCCAATAAGAGGATAGGAGGACTTCAGTGAGATATATGGCGATGAGAAGTTCGGGGAGACAAGTGCCTTTGGAGTGAGATTTCAAAGGAAGACCAATAACGTAATGTTTGGCTGATAATTGTAAGGAAGAAATCAAAGTCATCGGAGAGAGGTTGCATATCGGTGGGAGGAATTTGAAAGTGGCTGATAGTAGTGTCTTTTGCTGAGGGTTCAATGCTATGTGTAGTCTAACTGTGTGGGTTGTATGGACATACAAAGACAAAAGCCAGCCATGGGGAGAACACCAAATAGTTAGCAAAGAAAACCTAACTGAATGGACAGAAAACAAAACTAATTGTCTGATAACTGAAAAGTCAAATAATATAAAAAGCTGGTTTTTCTTTGTAAATGGTGTGGAAGTTTTGGAAGGTTGGAGAATAGACATTGATTGTAAGAAGGAGAACTCTCATAAATACAATATTGACAGTTTAATCTATTCATGCATTTTTGTAGCATTTTTGCATAATTTGATCTGAAGTACAGTAATTAGTTTTACTTCTATTGTTTTGTTTCTATTTGTACAAAATGTCTCTGTCTTGATGTTCCTGCAATTCCTCTGTACAGTCATGGAGGGCCATCAAGCAGAGATCTCTTTTCTTGTTTTTCTTTTTGTGGAAATGGTTGAATTGTCAATGAGAGACAATAAGAACTTGTCCTAGGTGAGCTTTACCATAGCTTAGCTAGGTATGCGAGTTGCAGTCTAAGAAGAGGCAGGGGTGAAAATAGAGTAGGAGAAATTGAGTGCCAAGCAATTAGAACCCTAGACCCAGAGAGGAGGGCTAATAACGGACTCAAGAAGGCTATAAGCCTTGGGAATTAAGAATCTTGGAAGCAATGAGGACAAAGAAGAATATCCCACACCAAGAAAGTAGTGTTTGTATTGAGAATAACAGACTAGTAGGTCTTTCACCTCTGTAATAGACTGATTAGTTTGAGTTAGGCATTTTGGGTAGAAAATGTCTGAAGGCACTTGAATTGGTAGGGGGACTTGGGGCATGACATAGGTCTTGAAATGTTTCAAACAAGATAGATTTTCTAAGTCCATAGTCCTCCCCATCAAATTGGTATCTTGGAATTGAAGACATTGTATGTCATCACTGAGTTCGAGTGAGTCTATAGGTTCATCCAGGGAGATGGTGACTAATGCAGAATTGGCAAAGAAAGTTGATGAACAAGAAGAGGAGAATAGGCTCCTATAGGAAAGATTGTCAGAAATGGAAAGTAAACTAGGTGTAATGATGGAAAAGACTGAAGAAGTCAGTCAGAAAATTAAAGATTTTGAAGGTAAGGAAAAAGGTGTGTCCATAGAAGATGAAGAGCCCACACCTGATCCTAAGATGGAAGAAGAACCTTTCTTGAAGGCCTTAAAAGCCATGAGTGATAAGACATTGGAAGGAGTTCCTCTTTTTAGTGGAAAGATGGAACCTGATTTAGTTATGGAATGGATAGAAGGTATAGAAAATCACTTTGAATGTGACGGAGTGAGTGAAGCACAAAAGGTGAAGGTGGCTAAATCAAGACTCAGAGGAGCTTCTTTGACATGGTGGAAATTTGTTCAAACTGAAAGAGAAAAAGAAGGCAAGAAACCTATAGCTACTTGGAAAGGTATGGTGGCTAAAGTCAAAGAAGTCTACATGCTTGGAAATTATGAAGTCCAGTTACACAAGAAGCGACAAAATTTGAGACAAAGAGAATTAGATGTCAATGCATACACTGAGGAGTTTTAAAAACTATGCCTGAGGTCTAAGGTGATGGAAGATGAAAACGTGAAAGTGGCAAGATATCTCAATGATTTGAGGTGGAGTATTCAAGAGGAAATCAGCTTATTCAGCCCTACAATAGGGCATCAAAGCTATCAGCTAGCACTCAAGGTAGAGGAGAAGGGCAAGAAGAAATAAGAGTCAAGTAGCAGTTTAAGAGGAAGAGGTAGAGACAATAGAGGAAGGGGAAGTTATGGTGGTAGGAACACTGATCAAAGGCCCCAAGAAGAATCCAAACTCATAGACCAGAGTGGAGAGACTAGTAGTAGAGGAAACTACCAAGGAAGGGGATCTAGTAGAGGAAGATCAGGAGGATTAGGCAGAGGATCCTACTTTGCCACTATGAAATGCTACAATTGTGGCCAATTAGGCCATCCAACATATAGGTGTCCTGATAAGGGCACATCTTCTTCTCAAGGAGTTGATAAAAGAAATCATTATGTACAAGATGATACTTCAAGCAGCAAATCACTTGAAGTTAGTCTAGCCTCAGAAGTGGGAGAGAACATCATGGTAAGGAGAACTTTGATCAAAGAACTAGTGAAAGATGAACCAAGCCAAAGGAGAGCCTTATTCAAAATCAGATGTAAGATTATGAATAAGGTATGTCAAGTAATCATAGACTCAGGGTCTACTCGTAACATAGTGTCTGATGAAGTAGTTAGAAAATTAAATTTGCAAAGAATACCTCATTCAAATCCATATAGAGTCACATGGTTAAATAAAGGTCAGCATGTGATAGTCAATGAGCAAACTTGGGTAGAGTTTGGTATAGGTGGATACAAAGACAAGGTACTCTGTGATATCCTACCCATGGATGCATGTCATCTCCTATTGGGCAGACCATGGCAGTATGACCGAAAGGCCATACATGATGGTGAGAAGAATGCATATTCTTTTCAAAAAGATGGTGTCACCTATAAAATTCAGTCATTGGAAGATGAAGAAGCAGGTAAGACTAAAAGTTCTAATGTCTTAATTGTGAGTGGTAAAGAGTTTTTGAACACTCTTAAGGAGGATGGTATTGGTTATGCTATCATAGTGAAACCTAAGGAGGAGCAAAAAGACAAAAAGGTAGTGGTCCCAAAAAAGGTACAAACTATACTGGAATAGTATAAGGACATAATTAGTGATGGAACACCAGCAACACTACCTCCACAAAGAACTATTAGCCATCAGATAGATCTGATTCCAGGAGCATCTTTGCCTAACAAAGCTCCTTACAAGATGACCCCAGAACAACATAAGGAGATAGCTAGACAAGTACAAGAGTTGCTTGACCAGGGATTGATTAGGAAAAGCATAAGTCCTTGTGCAGTTCCTACAGTGTTGGCACCAAAGAAAGGAAGAACATGGAGACTATGCATAGACTCCAGAGCTATCAATAAGATCACCATAAGGTATAGATTTCCAATTCCCATAATTGAAGATCTTATGGACTATTTAGGAGGGGCTAAATACTTCACCAAGATAGACCTAAAAAGTGGTTATCACCAGATCAGAATCAAGGAAGGTGATGAGTGGAAAACAACCTTCAAGACCACAGAAGGACTGTATGAATGGCTTGTTATGCCATTTGTTCTATTGAATGCTCCCAGCACATTCATGAGGCTCATGAATGAAGTCCTCAAAGACTACATGGGTAAATTTGTAGTTGTTTATCTAGATGACATCTTAATTTTTAGTCAAACTAAAGAAGAGCATCTTGAACATGTAAATATTGTTTTGAAAAAGTTACATGATGAACAACTAACCATAAATTTGGAGAAGTGTGAATTCATGAAGTAGGAATTGGTATACCTTGGTTTTGTGTTGTCCAAAGGAGAAGTGAAGATGGACAAGTCAAAGGTAGAAGCCATATTGAATTGGCCTACTCCCAGAGCAGCAAATGAGGTGAGAAGTTTTCATGGCTTAGCTCGGTTTTATAGAAAATTCATAAAGAATTTTAGTGCTATTTGTGCACACATGCTTGATACAATCAAAGGTGGCGTAAAAATGAAGTTTCAATGGACACAAGTAGCTGATAAGAGTTTTGAATTGTTGAAGAAAGAAGTAGCCACACAGCCAGTGTTAGTGCTGGCTAGTTTTGATAAGTTATTCACTTTAGAATGTGATGCTAGCAATATTGTAGTAGGTGTAGTACTCAACCAAGAGAATAAACCAGTAGCCTTTTTCAGTGAGAGGCCTAATGAAGCAAAGAGTAGATACTCTTCATATGACTTAGAGCTCTATGCTCTAGTCCAGGCACTTAGAAAATGGAGGCATTATCTCCTACCTATGGAATTTGTTGTATATACAGACAATCAAGCTTTGAGTTTTCTGAACTCACAAGATAAGTTGAGCCATAGGCATATCAAGTGGATGGAGTACTTGCAGTCTTACACATTCACAATTAAACATAAGAAGGGACAGCTCAACAAGATAGCAGATGCTTTAAGCAGGAAGCTGCTCACAGTACAAGAGGTGCAATTAAGAAGCATAGGGATGGAAGAGTTCATAGCCCTCTACAAATAGGATGAAGATTTTACTGAAGCATACAAGGTCTATCAAGACTTTGAAAATCACTTTCATAGTGAATTTGTAGATTACACCTTGAAGCAGGGATTGTTATTCAAAGGTGGATAGTTGTGTGTACCAAAAGGATCCATGAGAGAAAATATCATACAGGAGAAGCATAATGGTAGTTTGAGTGGACATTTTGGTCTAAACAAAACATTGGAGTTAGTCTAGAGGTTCTACTATTGGCCGAAGATACACAAAGATGTCAAAAAGTATGTAGAGTAGTGTATCATCTGTTAGAAGGCCAAGGGAACTTCTTCAAATGTGGGACTGTATCAACCACTACCCATTCCTTCTAGACCGTGGGATTGTGTAAGTATGGATTTTGTAGTTGGTCTACCAAAGACTAAGACTGGTTTTGATAGTATTTTTGTAGTTGTTGATAGATTTAGCAAGATGAGTTATTTCATTCCCTGTAAGGTGACTCATGATGCCAGTCATATAGCTCATTTATTTTTCAAAGAGGTCATAAGGATTCATGGACTTCTAGCAAGCATTGTGTCTGATAGAGATGCTAAGTTCATGGGACATTTCTGGAAAACTCTATGGTAGAGGCTAGGAACAAATCTATCTTTTGGATCAGCATATCATCCATAGATAGATGACCAAACAAAAGTGGTGAATATGACGTTCGGCAACCTGTTAAGGTGTTTGACAAAAGAATATGGACAAAGTTGGGATCAAGTCATTTATCAGGCAAAATTTGCCTATAGTGATAGTGTGAACAGGACTACTGGAAAAAGTCCATATGAGATAGTGTATGGAATGCACCCTCAAGGTGTATGTGAACTCTGACATCTTGGAGACATGGAATATAGAAGTGGTCATGTAGAGGATTTTGCACAATCAATGAAGGAGATAGATGAATAGGTAAAGAAGACATTGATGGAAAATACCCAGAAAATCAAGGACAGGGTAGATGCAGACAGGAAGGATGTCCAGTTTGAAGTTGGCAATTTAGTCATGGCTCATTTGAGCAAAGCCAGATTGCAGAAAGGGATGCCAACTAAACTGCAGATGAGACGGATTGGTCCTTGTAGAATTCTAGACAAGTATGGCAAAAATGCCTACAGGATTTGTTTGCCATCAGACTTGGCAATTTCACTAGTGTTCAATGTTCAGGACCTAGTAGCCTATAAAGGTCCTCATTCAGCAGTAGGCGGATCTAGTTCAGAGGCTGAACAGATAGTGAGTGATGTGACTTTACCACCTACACTCAAACCATAGGCTGAGGGAATTCTAGATTCTCTAGTACAGAAACAAACCAGACATGGCATGTACATGGAGCATCTAATCAAGTGGAAACAGTTGCCTGAAGCAAAAGCTACCTGGGCTACAGAGTCTGAGTTCAAGAAGTGGGGCATTGATTTTGCCTTATTGTCACTGGAGGTGACTTGACTTTTTCCACGCAAGGGGAGTATGGTGCAGGAGCACCAAGAGTTTGGTGTTGGCGCCCATGTAAATATTTTTTCTTTGCATTTTTGGTATGATGTTCTTTTTGGTGTGATGTTCTTTTTTTTTTCTCTAAGAGGATAAGTGAGACTGATGAATAAGTGGGACCGATGAATAAGTTAAGTTTGGCACCCATTTTTGAGCCTAGCAGTGAACCGTTGAACCTCATGCTAGAGCTTCAACAGGTTCATTTGGTTCAATGGAATGAACATACATCAGTTGGTTCAATGAAGTGAACATATAGTCGCGTTGAACCATTGAACCTCATGCTGGAGGTTCAATGGGTTCATTTGGCTCAATAGAGTGAATGCGCATTTGGTTCAATAGAATGGTGACCGACAGTGGTGGTGAGGAGAATTGGCAGTAGGGAGTCAACAAATGCATATGAGAAGACATCGGTGTGATCAGGTGTATCGGTAAACAAGGGTTGGAGTTCCACCGAAGTAGTAAGTCTAGCCGATAGGGGGATAGGAGGACTTCATTGCGATATATGGCGATGAGAAGTTCGGGGAGACAAGTGCCTTCGGAGTGAGATTTCAAAGGAAGACTGATAATGTAATGTTTGGCCGATAATTGTAAGGAAGAAATCAAAGTCATAAGAGAGGTTGCATATCAGTGGGAGGAATTTGAAAGTGGCCGATAGTAATGTCTTTTGCCGAGGGTTCAATGCTATGTGTAGTCTAACTATGTGGATTGTATGGACATACAAAGACAAAAGCCAGCCACGGGGAGAACACCAAATAGTTAGGAAAGAAAACCTAACTGAACGGACCGAAAATAAAACTAACTGTCTGATAACTGAAAAGTTGAATAATATAAAAAGATGGTTTTTCTTTGTAAATGGTGTGGAAGTTTTGGAAGGTTGGAGAACTAACATTGATTGTAAGAAGGAGAACTCTCATAAATACAATATTGATAGTTTAATCTGTTCGTGCATTTCTATAGCATTTTTGCATAATTCGATCTGAAGTACAGTAATTAGTTTTACTTCTATTATTTTGTTTTTGTTTGTACAAAATGTCTCTGTCTTGATGTTCCTGCAATTCCTCTATACTGTCATGGAGGGCCATCAAAGAGAGATCTCTTTTCTTGTTTTTCTATTTGTGGAAATGGTTGAATTGTCAATGAGAGACAATAAGAACTTGTCCTAGGCGAGCATTACCATAGCCTGGCTAGGTATGCGAGCTACAGTCTAAGAAGAGGCAAGGGTGAAAATAGAGTAAGAGAAATTAAGTACCAAGAAATTAGAACCCTAGACCTAGAGAGGAGGGCTAATAACGGACTCAAGAAGGCTATAAGCCTTGGGAATTAAGAATCTTGGGAGCAGTGAGGACAAAGAAGAATGTCCCACACCAAGAAAGTAGTGTTTGTATTGAGAATAACAGACTAGTAGGTCTTTCACCTCTGTAATAGACTGATTAGTTTGAGTTAGGCATTTTGGGTAGAAAATGTCGAAGAGCACATGAATTGGTAGGGGGACTTGGGGCATGACATAGGTCTTGAAATGTTTCAAACAAGATAGATTTTTTATGTCCATAGTCCTCCCCATCAAACACACAAGAGGTAAACTTTGTTTTTGATTACCTGTTTGTTTTAGGGTTGAATTTATTGGTGAGATGTATGGCAAAGTAAAGCGGTGATTTTACTTTTTCTTGTAGATGTAAATAGCATTTGTTATTTTCTATGGTTGGCCTTTTTGTAGGTAAAATTCTTAGAGGGTATTGAGATGCTAAAGATATATATATATATATATACATATATATAAAGAGGATAAACCTAGGACTAAAATTAATTAAGATATGATAAAATTTAGAATACAAAATGTGGTAAATAGGTTCCCTTAAAGTGACGAACATCTAGAGCCAAAATTACAGCCATGAGACATCATCTGACATCCCTCTGATTCAACAAACAGGAAGAGGAGAAGGATTGTCAAAAGAGATCAAGGAATCTAACATGGCTGGTCATAAAAGAGAGGTGTGATCGTAAGACACTTCCTGAACTTCCTGGTCTATAGCTGAATTTGCTAACCAATCTGCCACTTTATTGCCTTCCCTATAACAATGAGAAATTTCAAAGGAATCAAAGAACTGTAAATACATCCAGGCTTGTTCAATAATGTACCAAATGGACCAATTGTCTGCTTTTTGGTTTTGCAATGCTGAAATAATAATAAGGGAATCCCCTTCTATAGCTACCACTTTGAAGCCTTTCTCTGTTGCGAGCTGGACAACATGAAGTAAGGAAAAAGCCTCAGCTGTGTTATTAGTTCCTTCAGGAAGTTTCTTGGTTTTTGCCCCTAGGAGTTCCCCTTGAGCATTCCTGATAACACAACCTACACCTGACGAGCCCGGATTCCCTCTACAGGCTCCATCAAAGTTAATTTTCACAAAGCGGTCGATGGGAGGGTGCCATTTGATGGTGGTTCTGTCCACTTTCGGTGGATGTGACGAAGCTCCAACCTTGTTATGAAATTTCTAAAGCTCTTTCCACTGAGTAGAGATGAAGAAATCCCAGCTAGTCCACTTGGAATCTCTCTTTGGCGACCTACAGAGCTTAGAAATAATTATTTCTGAAATAAGGGCTTCCATATCCTTCCACAACTCCTCTAAATCCTTTGAAGAAATATAGAAAACTCTAGAATTTCTTTCTTTCCATAATAACCACAGCACAATAGAAGGGCCAATGATCCAAATCATATGAAAGTAAGCCTCTTTGAATAGAAAAGTCCAGCTTTCCAACCATTGTAACAAAGAGGTAGGGATTGGAGCGCACCAGTTGAGCTGCAACATTAGGCATCCCCAACAGGCCTGATTGAACTTACAACGCAGAAGAAGATGATCAATCGATTCCTTGTCTTCCTGACAGAAGACACTCAAAATTTGAACCTAAAGACAATCTTTCTAATCTGTCACTTGTGAGGATTTTCTTACTGATCGCCAGCTAGGTGAAAGTGCCTGCCTTTGGGAGGATAGGATCCCCCCAGCATAAACAAGTTGGCCACTCCACCTTAGGCTTCGAGGAGAGGAATTTGTAGCCAAATTTTTCTTTAAAGTTTCTTGACCTGTCACCTGTCCAAATCAACTCATCATCCTTTGGAGAAAAGAACAAAATTCTTTCCTGTAAGATCCTTCTGAGAGCAGTTTTTTGAACCTAAGGGAAATTGCAGTTATCAAAGCTTTTCCAAATTATTCTTCCCGGGAGAGCTCTAGAGTCAACCATGAAGTAGTTATAGACCTTCACTCCCCAAAAGGTTTTGATAAAGGAAGCCACCTCCCTAAAGTTTCCTAGAGAAGAGATTTTTAGCCAACCATTTCATGAATCATCCCAAAAGGAAGCTTTCTTTCCATTGAAAATAGTCTAGGATAGCCTTGGGAGAATGACTTCCTAGCATTTGATGATGAAGTTCCAGATTGATGAACCCCTGGGAGGGTTGGCAACAATAAAAATTGTCTCCAACTTTTGGGAATCTAGATAATTCTTTTGCATGATTTTAACCCATTTGGCCTGTGATTTTTGTACATTTTCCACACTAACTTTGCACCTAATGCTGCATTATGAAGCTCTGTGTTAAGGACTCTGGCTCCTCCTTCGGATTTAGGTGTGCAAATCTTATCCCATGCTATTAAGTGAATCTTCTTTGTGTCTGAAGTGCCTTGCCAAAGGAATTTCCAACAAATCTTACCTCCTTCTGAAGATACACCCCTCAGTATTTGTAAAGAAGAGAGCATGTAGACTGGAACAACTGTAAGCACTGACTTGATTAAGGTGATCCTACCTGCTAGGGACAACCAGTTCCCCTTCTAAGAATAAATCTTATGACAAAGATTTTCTAGAATCCCATTCCATAGAAGTTTCTTGTGTCTCCCATTAAAAAGAGGGACTCCTAAATACTTACCTGGGAGTGATTCCATCTTGAAGTTGAAAATAGAAACAAGCTCCGGCTGCCTATGCTGAGGGATGTTAGAGAGGTACATTTCGGACTTGTTTGTATTCACCAATTGTCCTGATACCTCATAGTAGGATGTGAGAATTTGTTTAACAGTAGCCGCTTTTTCTTCTTAGCTCGGCTGAAAAGGATCATATTATCCGCAAATAGCATGTGGGTCAAAGGATTTTTAATATCTTTCAAACTGATCCCCTTCCATATCCTATTGCAGGTAGCTTCTTTAATCGACCACGTGACAGCCTCAGTCATTAGGATGAAAAGATATGGAGACATGGGATCACCTTGTCTTAACCCTCTCGAGGTTAGAAATGATGGGGACTCCATGCCATTAATAAGCATTGAACATGTCACACCTGATATGTCAGAAAAGATCCATTTGACCCATCTTGGAGAGAAACCTAGGGAGAGTAGAACATGATGCAAGAAATCCCAATTTACTCTATCATATGCTTTACTCATATCCAGTTTTAATACCATACTAGGAATTTTCTCCCTTTTTAGTGAATGAAGAATTTCATGGGTTAATATGGCTCCTTTAGTAGTCTCTTTCCCAAGCACAAAACTCCACTGTTCCTCTAAGATAATTTGTGGAAGGATAGGAGCCAATCTTAACGCAGCTACCTTGGAAATTACTTTGTAGATAAAGTTGCAAAGGGAGATGGGCTTGAACTCTTTAAAAAAGGTGGGAGTACTTACCTTTGGAATTAGAACCAAGTTAGTCCTATTGAATTCTTTTAGCACACTACTAAACTTTCTTGATTCCTTGACTGCTAGGAGAACATCTCTCCCCACAAAGTCCCAACATTTTTGAAAGAAAGAGCCAGTCCAGCCATCAGGAACCAGTTCTTTGCTTCCATCCATGGTGAACACTACTGCTTTCACCTCCTCTAGAGTGAATTCCCTAAGGAGTTCCCTCTTATGATCTTCAAACACTCTTTTAGGCAGGTTAAAGTTATTGAGAAGTCGTGAACTGCCCCCATTGTTGTTAGTTAGCAATTTTTCAAAAAAGGATCTCACTTCTATTTTGATCAAGTCAGAGTCATGAATGAACGATTCATCCTCTTTTTTAATGCATTGGATGAAGGAGCTTTGTCTATAGAATTTTGTCGAAAGATGGAAGAAAGACATGTTGCGATCCCCCTCTTTTAACCAAGTCTCTCGCAACTTCTAGCGCCAAAACATTTCTTCCTGAAGAAGGATCTCTTCTAACTAATCTTTTAGAAATTTTTCTTTGAAGAATGCAGAGCTGTTCATACCAAATTGAATAATTTCATCTTTTACCGCTTCCACCTACTTTAAAATTCTGTTCTTCTCAAAGAATATATATTTGAAATGATTCCTATTCCAATTAGAAATCCACATCTTAATGAATTCTAGTTTTCTGGCCAGCTGAACATTTTGGAACCTTGAACAAAGGGTGTTGACGTCCACCAAGTCCTAAATTTTGAGAGGAACTCAAAGTCTTTGAACCACATCTCTTGAAATTTGAAAGAACTTGTGACGACCTTACGATCCCCGCCAACAACCAGACTGACCGAAAAATGATCAGAACCTAGAAATGGAAGAATGCGAGATGAGAAACTCAGATTTCCAAATAGGCACTAAGAAGAACATAAGAATCTATCAAGTCTTTCTGCAATCTTGGAGGGATCATACCTTCTGTTGGTCCAAGTAAAGTAGCCATTCGTAGGCCTACAGTCTGTAAAGCCGATGCAGTCAATAAACTCCTTAAAGTCTACCATGGCTTGAGACTGAAAGGGGTTACCACCCATCTTCTCAGAGCCATCCAAGATAACATTAAAATCACCTCCTAGGATAACCATCTCATGACTCAACATATTTAGTAGATTTGTAAGGTGTCTCCACAAAAGGAGCTTTTGGGATGAACCAGAGGGGCAATAAATATTCATTATCCAAAGATCTTTCCCAAGGAGAATTCCTAGGAACTTCCCTAGGATCCAATTCTCCCTATTCCCTACTACCTCAAATCTGGGAAGTTGTTTCTTCCATAAGACTGCAATCCCACCTAAGGCCCCACAAGCTGAATGAAATTCAAAATCCCAATTCTTCCATTTTCTAAAAAAATAGGCCCCATGGTCTGAAGATAACTTTGTTTCTTGAAGCAAAAGAACATCTACTCTTGCCCCCTCAAGTTGATACTTGATGAGATGTGATTTGTTAGGGGTGTTGAGGCCCCTAACATTCCACGTAAGGAACTTCATTGTGCTCAAGGGGAGCTCTCAACTCCCCTCTTCTTAGAAAATTTTGGTCTGTTAGTCTCTCCTCCTTCCAATGGATCAGGATTCCCTCTAGCTTTCTTTTGTCGTAAGCTTCTCCTAGATGGGCTCTTTTTCTAGGTTCTCATGGCCAAGGGGCTCTATGAGATACCTAGATTAGTGGAATCTTTCTGTACTTCTTCCTCTGCTAGATCTTCAAAAATGGTGGAAGCCACCTTTGCTAGGACTTCCTCATAAAGATCCTGAAGTTTAACATCTAATTTATTTGGGCTCTCCTGAACTTCTTCTGGCTCCGAGGCTATGACATCTGGAATACCAATCCCTTGGGGAATCTTCTCCCTCTCCAAAAGGGAGAGATGCATATCAGCCATATCTCCATCCTAGAGATGATCCGTGGGGAGGGACTTTAAGCCATCTTCCTCTACTTGTTGTTCTAACCTTAAGAGATCTTGCTTGCATTGATCCAAGTCTTCCACAACTCTCTGTGGCACTTGCGGGGAGAAATCTTCATCTTGCATTTCACGCAAATTCTAGAGAACTTTATGGAGGAGTTGTTCCTGAGTTAGAGCCAACATATGAGGTAACCCTTCACTATTACCCAGAGGGCACCTGGCTTCCCGGTCTTTTGTAACCCATCTTCTAGGAGGATTTCCTAAAGCCAACAACCTTTGCAAGTTCCCAGCTTAACTCTTTTAGGAAGGAGCTCCTTCCCTTTTGAAAAAATGTGCATTCTAGGAGTTGTATCCATGAGGCTGGTCCTTGGGATATCCACATCTTGGCAAGTACCCAAAGAATTACCTATACTTCTCAGAATCTCCACATTTCTATACTCAAGGGGAAGATATGGGAGTTGAATCCAGAAAGGAACTATGGGAGGAACTTCCCTACCCACATGAAAGTTTGGCTTCCATTCTTGGCAAAGAATAGCCATTTGTCCAAACTTCCATAGCTTCTTGTTAAGAACTTTATCCCTTTCATTTTTTGTCAAGAAAAAGAAACAGAAAAAACCATTTCCTAGCTCACATGAATCATTGACTTCTGGCCAGGTTTTTTGGTACCACTCCTTTAGTTCATCTACACAAAAATAAGGAGATAATACCTTACCTAGCCTTTTCAAGAACCTTCCCTTCAGTCTGGTCCAGAAAAACTTCCTAGTATTCCAGTTGTCTGATAACTTATTTAAAAACTGGTGTCTAGACTTTTTTCTGTTTAGGCTCGTGCCCCGCCTTTCTGTGCTTCTCTAACAATGGTCGAGCTTTTTTCCCCCCACTGGTCGTCTAAAAAGGGGAGACATAATTATTGAGCCTAGAATGCCCATTGTGAAAATGAGACTCCCTCCGACAGGAGTTTGTTTGAATTCCTTTCTGGTAATCTAGAAAGGCTGCATGCTGTGGTTTCAATAGCCCCCTAAAGATTGATAAAAATTTGTCTGTTGTGACTCTCTCCCACCATTTAGGGTGCGGGATGGTTCCAGAAGAAATAAAACCCTATTTTATTGAGTTGTCTTCAAATCAGACCCTTCCTCTATCTTTGCGAGGATCAAAATCTCCAGTGACCCAAGAACCAGGCAAATTTCGAGGGGGTCTATCATTTGCAGGGCGCGTCAAAAGAGCCATTCTGTAGGCCATCAGTGACTGATAAAAGATTTTGAGATGCTAAATATTAATGCTCCTTGCTCTGTTTCCCTCTCTTCCACCCATACAAAATGTGCAAAATGTCGGGCTCAACCTGCAACTACTTCAATGCCAGAAAATCGATTAAAAAGGAACACATTGACTATGACATCTCCAGTTACTAGTTTGTGGATTGCAAACATAATTTACCTTGAAAGGAACAAGGAAGTTTTTGAATGCATTCATATCAATAATAGTAGAACATGTTAAGGAGAAAATAGAAGTGAGGAAGTTCTATAGATGATATTTAATATACACATCTCAATAGTCATCATAGTAACTTGTGCAAAAGGAAGAAACCCTAGAAACTCAAAACTTCAACAACAGTCCTCCGTTTTTCCTTGCCTCCTTACTATTGATATATTTTCTATCAATCTTAAGCCTAGCTTTTGATCTTGTATAAAAATTTAAAAACCTATTCTAAATATCAAAAAACATGGCCATTGTGGGAGGCTATCATCCGCCCAATATCTCAATTGATAAACAAAGTACAAACTAACATTCCTTAATAAACTTGTATAATGTCTATTTCAGTGGCCCAAAATCTAGCAAAGTGATCCCCAATTTAGTAGTCACCTACTAGGTGGTTCTGTGGGTTTACATCTTTCTCCACATTTAAAAAGAACTCTGAAACTCCTGTTTTAGAACAAGTTTCATTTGATTTCATTGTTTACTCTATAAGTTGAACCTATGTTTTACCTTGATTGCAACTATGCATTGTTTAGTCAATTAAATATGAACACCCTCCTTTCCAAGATGTTGAAAAAAGTTATGAAGTTTGGCTTCAAATATTGTTTTTGGAGTAAAGAAGATTGCTTGGCATTGTTGATGTCTTTAGCTTTTTAATGGCATGGTTCATATGTTTAATTTTAAGTGCTTATCTTGATCCTATGTAGTTAAGCAATGTGTTTTTGAAGTCCCTGATATAAGAAGTTAGTTGTACAGGTTAAAATATGACAAAATGTCCCTTCCTTTATGCTTTGATGAATGTCGATGCCCTATATATATTGAAATAGAGATTCAATGCATTACACATCTTAGGATATCATTTCAAAATGTTGGTCTGTGCAGCCCTGCAACTTGCATTTGAAGTGTTCACAGTTCCTATGATTTGTGTACCAATTATATTTGCCTATATGATTCAAAAGCATCTTCAGTAAATCTATTTTGAATATATACATTTACAGTTGAATATAATACTTGACAAAAAAATCCCCCTTCCATTATATTAGTCCATAGTCCATAGTCCCTTCTAAATTTCAACAGGTATATGTTATTCCTGCATTATCTTTCAAACAATTCATATTGTTTTTTCAACTCATCATTTTATTTTCTGCTAATTTTTTTTACTCTACCTATGTTGTGCATTCATGGCCATGTTTCTGCATAATCTAGTAGCATAGCTAATTAAACTCTATCAAATCCCCTATTCTCCAAAACTGCCCCACCAGTATTTGGTAGGAACTTCCTTGCAACACAAGCCTTGTTTTCTCATGCAGATTGTCTCTAAAAGATGAAGTACTTTAGTCTCTGAGATACTCTGAATGTCTTGAGCCCAATCGAATATCGAAATTTGATTTAATTTTAAGGTTATGTCCATGGAAAAAGCATTGCTAAGTTTGAAATCTGTCCAAGAGCCTAGTGATAGGTAGACCCAAGATATTACTAGGGGATTTTTGAATTAAATCTCATGTTCACAACTCAAAATAAAGGAACATTGGAAATCTAGAACACCCTATGGACCTAAAGTGATTATGTTGTTGGAGTCTATTGAAATTACACAGCCGACAATTAGAATCTAAAGTCCTAGGACCTTTCTAGATCTCGTGGGACTGTAGTCATGTGTCAACTTATTGGTGAAGTGGTTAAATTAACTAATCTTGTTATTTATTATTTATTTAGCCTTGAGCCAATTATTTTGACATACTTTATCCACATCATCTAAATTTTCCATAGTATAACAAGCTTCATTCTATGCACTTTTTCTATAATTTGTTGTTAAATGCTTCTTTTAGTTACGATCTTAAAGTGAGGTCATAATAATAAAAACATGGATTGGAAATCATTTTTCTAGGCCACAGGTAACTAAACTTTCAAGTTTATCATAACTCCCCATATAGGTGAAGTTGATATCAAGTTCTATTGTATCACATTTGGCATTCACCCAAGAGATTATTGTTTGGTAGAAACTTAATTGCATTTCGCTATGTTAAAGACCATTAGATAATGATGTGCCTCAAAATTATTTGTGGATGGCTTTACTTGTTTTAGCACATTATTTAGGCATTGGCTAGGGATTATTCATTAAATAGATTGTGGTAGCGTATCATTTGCCATGGATAGAATATGGATTGTGGTGACTTTTAATTGGCCCACATCTTATCTCTTGGCAATTCATATCGACTATCAAGTTTAAAGGTCATGCTCATAGTGAATAATATCTATTTATCTTTGATGAATTATCAAACAAAATAATGTTATATTATTTGGAAGACGTATGGGTACATAAGATCCCATGTAATGTACCACAAATGAGTTACTAAAAATCAGATCGAGTTATTATTTATTTTTGAGTTTAAGGTAAACACATTAACCATTAAACATTATATCCTAAGATTAGTCACAAAGGTCATATTATATTAATAGATAATATGTTTTCTCCTTAAACAAGCCATCAACTTTATTTGGGCCATAAGTTATGTTGTTGCTCAAAGTTGAGATCCATAAATCCCTAAAGCTAGGTAACTTCATGAGTGTCAAGGGTGTCAAACTAAAGAAAAGACCATCAACTTATGTTTAGGATGAGGTAACTAATGACAACGTGTATAAGGTGGGGAAGACCTTCTTCTTCGGACTCTACTAGGCCAAGGGGGGGTATTCCCTAAAGTGTATGAGAATAACAACTAATAACAATGTGAAGCTAAACCTTGAATCAAACCATACCCAATGCACAAGAAACTCCAATTTAATTGTTACTAAGTGCTCATATACTGGTTTGAAGAACACAAGGTTGTTACACCTTCAATAAGTAGACACACAACCATGGAAAGAGCCTAAAAATGATGCCTTGATAGCCCCTACTACAAAAGCATACATCTAGACATGGATGTGGGTAATACAAACAACACAAGTAATTAAAAGATTGAGATTTTGTTACATTTTGAGTGTATTGGGGGAAAAGAGATCAAACAAAATGCAAATTGGTGCCTTTATCTAGTGGGCAACAGAGTCTTGATTTTGAATTGAAGGGGACACCAATTTAATCAAACTATGATATCTTAATCAAGATACCAACAAAGACCATAAATGAATTTTTAATGCATAAGTTAGCTTCTACACATACAAACAAGTAGTTGGAAGGAAGTGCATAACATCAACTCAAGCATTTCTTAATAATCCATAAAAGCTTACAAATTTCATGTATTTTTCATGAAAAGATATCTTGCAAAAGAATTGAAAGGCATATTATAATTTCTAATTCTCAACAAATCAAGAACAATACTCAAATCAACAAATGTGACTAGGGTAAGTTGTCATAATTCTAGAAATTTAGAGTGTTCATGGATATAGTTGAAAAGATGTTGAATCTGCACATTAAATTTTTTCTTTGAGGATTACAATGCCCTCTCATAAACCTTTGAGAAAAAACCAAGAAGAAATTATAGTAAAAAAGGTTTTTCCATAACAACTAAAAGAAGCCCTAGATATTTAAGCTTGTCTTCTATTTCTCCTCTGAAACCAAAATTCCATCCATTGAAAATGAATGTGAAACACAATATATACCTCATTCAATCCATCAAATAGATTTGGAAGGAGGGATTTGATGTCTAAAAATGAAAATGGGCAACCGTGCTTGCTTGCATCATTATCAAATGGGTTGTACAAAAAAATAATGCATATTTGGAGTGTTTGTCCATGCTTTGGTACAAATATTTCATAATTAAAGGATTCAAAACTCTAAGGCCAACTTGATCAGTTGAATTAACAACTAGTTTAATTGAAGATTTGTTGGGACAATTACAGTAGCATGCACATGTAAATTGCTTAGATTTGGGTCCTAACTCATTTTTGGGTTGACCTAAGGAAGAGTATATTGGTTTCTATTTCAAACGTATAGCCATTGAAATTTAGAATCAGGCCCACTCTATTAAAATGATTACATTGGAATCCAAAAAATCAGTTGCCGACCTTAAAGGATGTTATTGGTGAATACAATATTGACATGGAAATAATTTTGTTCTACAGTTTGGTATAAAAGAGAGTTCAGTTTACACATTTGGATGTATCCTTGTGTACCTGTGTATGTGCATGACTGCCTAAAAGTGAAAAATATGAATGTATCTGCAAGTGTGAATGAGAAGTGAAATACATTAAACAATCAAGCATGAATAGAGAAGTGAAGTTGAAGTGTACAAAGAGTATGAATTGAAGATCATATGTTTGCTCAGTTTTGTGTAAGTATTAAATGTTCTTTGCTACTATTTTAGTTTGTTGAGTTGTAGCTCAGATTGTGTGTGGGGGTTGAAGCCTCTAATAGGTTGGGCCTATTGCTGGGTTGTAGCTTAGTTTTTGTGGGAGGTTGGAGCATCAGATAGACCTTGGAGCCTATTGTTGGGTTGTGGCTCAATTTCTATGGGAAGTTGGAGCCTCATATAGGTTGGAGCCTACAGCTGGAACCTTGAATCTTAGTTTGTTTTGAGATTGAATTCTCTAGTAGGTTGAAGCCTATAGATTTGTAAAAGGATTGCAGTCCTTCTCAGGATGAAAGTCCCATGGGTTAGAGCCTAGACAAAATATTGTAATTCACTATTTCATTTTTGCGAGGCTAGATTTGGACAGTAGATCCAAGTAGCTTGCTCACCATGGTTTTTCCCATCTTGGGTTTCCACTTAAATCTAGAGTGTTATGGTATCTTGTGTGGATGTGTGATTTTCTTATGCTTGTACAACTATTTCATAATCTATTGATGTAGTAGAGATCTTGTGGTTGCAATAAAAATATTTTAAAAAGTGGCAAGTACTGATTCACCCCCCCACCCTTAGTATTTTTGTGTGTTCTAACAATTGGTATTAGAGCAAGGTTCCTTGGTGCAGGCTAATAGCTAAAACTAGATCTTGGATTTTAACACATGGCTTAGGAAGGATCCTCTCCTTCTAACAAAGTGCCTCTATTTGATGGAACTAACTATGCTTTCTGGAGTGTAAGGATGGAAGCCTATCTTACCTCTCTAGGGTGTGATGTTTGGAGAGATGCAATAGATAAGTATACTAATTTTTCTCATCCTATTATAGATGCAACTGTGAAGAAGCCCCATGAGAACAATGCTAAAGAAAAGAATGACATCTTAAGTGGTCTAGCTAATTCAGAGTTTGTCAAGGTTTGTAGTTCAAGATGGATAAGGACATATGGGGTAAACTCAAAAGTCTCTATGAAGGGGATGATAAAGTGAAGCAAGCAAAATTGCAAACCTACAAGGATGAATTTGAAAATCTGAGGATGAAGGAAGAAGAGAACATTGTTGACTATCTTCTTCAAGTAGATAAGGTTGTAAATGCTATCAAAGGTCTTGGTGAAGAGGTGGTGGAATCAACAATTGTGTAGAAGGTACTGAGATCACTCCCTCGAAGGTATGATTCAAAAGTTTTTTCTATTGAAGAAGTAAAAGACTTAAATGTATTCAAAATGGATGAATTATTTGGTTCACTCACTGCCTATGAAATGAGAAATGCAAGAAAAGAAACATTTAAGAAGGAACCTGCTTTCAAAGCATCTAGGAAAACTGGTTCTGAATCAAGTGATGCATCTGATAATGAGGAAGCTAATTTTGTAAGAAACCTAAAGAACAGATTAGGTAAGTACAAAGGTAAGTTACCTTTCAAGTGTTTCAACTATGGAATGATTGGTTATTATGCATCAAAATGTCCTCTTAAGAAGAATGAAGATAACAACAAGGGTTTCAAAAGATCTAGTTTTAACAAGAACCAGAAAAGTCTTTACTCTAGGAATATTGCAGTTCAAAATAAGAAGAAGAAGAAGAAGAAGACAACTGCACATCAGAAGATGAAAAAGTAGAAGCTCTATTCATGGCTGTGGAAGTCTTGGACAACTCAAATAGTGTTTCTATTGATAAAGAAGAAGAATGTGAAGTTGATTTTGAAGGTGAACTGATCTCTGCTCTAGAAGACTTGGATCTAGCAAGGAAGAAAATGAAGAACGAAAGGCCAAGCTCATAGAATCGGAGGAGATGGTTGTTAACTTGAAGATTCAAATTGAAGAAGGAAAAAGAATTAAAGACATCGTGAATATTGCATTCAAAGCCAAATCAGATGAATGTTCAAAACTTGAAGAAGAAATTGTTTCACTGAGAAATAAGATTGAAAAGGTTCATGACCAGCTGATTAAGAATATCAAATTTGGTAAGAGCTCTAAAATTTTGGATGATATAATAAACATTCAGAGACCTCTATTCATTAAGTTAGATTTGGGTTATGATGAAGAAGTCACACAATCTTCTATTTCGACAAAGAAGATTGGCCTAGAGAAGATAGTCTGAAATGAAGAAATCCCAATGAAGAAGGATAGTACTAAAATTGAAGAATTTGATTTCATTCCTATTATTTCTCAAAGAATATGATTCAGAAGATCAATTCCTACAAGACAAACTTTTGTGAACAAGTTTAATTTTTCTTTCTCTGGTTATTGTTTCAATTACAATTAGTATGGTTATAAAGCTATTGAATGCAGATTGAGAATGAGGAGAAGCAATTTTGTAATTAGAAATTATTTTGCCCCTTTGTTTGATTCCCATATAATATGTCATATTTGCAACAACTTTGGGCATATAGCAAGGTACTGCAGAAGTGGGTTGGCTAAATCAGAAACCCAGAAAGTTGATATTAGCAAAGAAAGTGACATTCCTATAAATTAGCAGACAAATCAAAAGAAGGAATGGAAAATCAAGAAGAACAATCATGAAGGTGAAAACTCAATTTTTGTCCAAGCTGCATTTCATGTACAAGGTCAAGAAAATCTATGGGTTATTGACAATGGTTTCTTAAGTCATATGACTATTGATAAGAGTAAGTTTATTTGGCTTGATAAATGGGATGGTAGATCAATCAAGTTTGGAGACAACACTATAAAAATATGTGGTAAAAGGTACAATAAGTCTTGATGAAAAGAATGGGCCAGAAGATGTTCTATATGTCGAAGGTCTCAAGTACAATCTTCTTAGTAAGTCATATGTGCAGCGAAGGTTATAATATCATCCTCCATGCACAAGGATGTGAAATCAAAAGAGAAAGCACTGACAAACTTGTGGTAGAAGCAAGCAAAATAGAAAATAACTTGTATAATCTTTGTGTAGTCAAAGGAAAGAGTTGCCTTTTAGGACAGATTAATGAGAGTTGGTTGTGGCATAAGAGGATGGGGCACATCAACTTTAACAGTCTTGTCAAGATCAACTCTAAACTTTTCGTTAGAGACATGCCAAAGATTTCTAAACCATCTAGCAACTTTTGTAAAGAATGTTAAATCGAGAAGCAAACAAGGACTAGTTTCAAGGCCAAGGAACACTAAGTCTACCAAACCTTTAGAACTAATTCATACAGACCTATGTGGTCCTACCAAGACAAGGAGTCTTCAAGGTGAAATGTATTTTATGTTGCTCATTGATAACTATTCTAGGATGACTTGGGTTACATTTTTTAAAGATAAATAAGAAGCATTCAGTAGATTTAAAATCTTCAAATCCATGGTTGAGAATGAAATGAATGCTAGAATCAAGTTTTTAAGATCAAACAGAGGTGGTGAGTTCACATCAAATTCAAATTTAGGGAATTTTGTGAAGAACATGGAATAAAAAGACAATACTCTTCTGCAAGGACCCCTCAGCAAAATGGAGTAGCTGAAAGGAAGAATAGAATAGTCAAGGAGATGGAAAGAACAATGTTGAATGAAGCCAAGTTGCCTAATGTGTATTGGAAAGAAGCAATTCATACTATTGTTTATATTCTTAACAGAGGACAACTCAGAGTGAACACCGCTAAGACACCATATGAGCTATGGAAGGGAAGACCTACATTAGTCAAATATCTTTAAATTTTTGGAAGCAAATGCTACATCAAAAGAGATGAAGACAATTGGGGTAAGTTTGACTCAAGATGTGATGAAGGAATTTTTCTTGGTTACTCAACTAGAAGTAAGGCTTATAAATGCTACAACAAGAGACAGAAGAAGATAGTTGAGAGTGCAAATGTTAGGGTTGATGAAAAGTTACATCCATCCACACTTGATCAAGATAATGATTGTTCATATGATTTAGCCTATTGCTTAGATGATTCAGTCAGCACAGAAGAAGAAAATGAAGTTGCAAAAGAAGAGCCACCCATAGAGACAACCAAGTCTCCTGCAAAGTTCATTCAAAAGAATCATTATGAAAATCAGATAATTGGAGATAAGAATAAAGGATTTATGACTAGGAGAAGTCTCATACAACAAGTAAACATCTCACTGAGGTCCAAGATAGAACCAAAGAATTTTTCTGAAGCTAGGAAGGTTGAAAGTTGGATTGATGCAATGCAAGAAGAGTTAAACTAGATTGAGAAGAATAAAAATTGGGAACTTGTTCCAAGGCCAAAGGACAAGAATGTGATTGGAACCAAGTGGGTTTTCAAAAATAAGTTGAATGAATATGGATAAGTTGTTAGAAACAAAGTAAGATTGTCTACAAGGGGCTATTCACAAGTTGAAGGAATTTATTTTGAGTAGACATTTGCTCTTGTGGCAAGAATGGAAGCAATAAGGATGTTCCTTACATTTGCAGTGCACAAGGAATTGAAGGTATATCAAATGGATGTCAAATTTTCTTTCTTGAATGGTGACTTAGAAGAAGTTTACATAGAGTAACTTGAAGGATTTCAGCTATTAGAAGATCAAAATATGGTATGCAGACTCAAGAAGGCATTATATGGTCTCAAACAAGAACCTCGGGCATGGTATGCAGGGTTGGAAAAATACCTACACTAGCGAGGTTTCAAGAAGGGGATTGTTGATAGCAATCTTTATATCAAGACTGTGTGTGATGACATGTTGACAGTTGTAGTAAATGTTGATGATATTACCTTTGGTGGAAATGAGGAGTTGTGCAAGATGTTTACTGGAGAGATGCAAAAAAAATTGTGATGTCTATTATTGGTGAGCTTTCATTTTTCCTTTGACTTCAAATTGCTCAATCAAACAAGGGTATGTTTATTCACAAACTAAGTATGTCAAGGAGATGTTGATAAAGTTTGGTATGGATGACTGCAAACCTGTGATGACACCTATGGTTATAGGTTGTCATCTAAGCAAGGATGATGAGTCACCTAAAGATGATCTATACAAATCCATGATTGGAAGCTTATTATACTTGACTAGGCCAAATATTAGGCAAGTAGTTTGTATGGTGGCTAGATTTTAGGCCGATCTAAAAGAAACTCATGTAAATGCTATTAAAAGGATTTTCAGATATTTGTATAGCACATTAGACTATGGATTGTGGTGTGATAAGGGAAAGGATTTCTGTTTGGCAACATATACAGATGCAAATTGGGCAGACAACACTAATCACAAGAAGAGCACAATTGGTGGAGCCTTATTTCTAGGAGGTAGATTAGTTTCATGGTTAAGACAAAAGAAAGATTTAGTTGCCTTATCAATAGTAGAGACATAATACATTGCAGCAGCAACTTGTTGCACTTAGGTTTTGTGGATGAAGCAGATATTGAAGGATATAGGAGTTGTATATGATGAGCCCATTTCAATTCTATGTGACAATACAAGTGCAATTAGCATATCAAATAATGTAATGATGCATTCAAGACCAAGCATATATCTATTAGGTATCACTTTTTGAGAGAAAAGGTTGATGATCAAGAGGTGAATTTTGAAAATGTGCCTACAATGGATCAGATTGAAGATATCTTTACAAAACCCATTCCTAAAGACACATTTGAGTATTTAAGGAAAATGTTGGGAGTGATATCACTCTCATCATTTCAATTGAAAGCTTATGATGAAGAATCTGTCCAGGGGGAGCAGCACAAGGCATATCCTTCATCCATGTTTGGACAGTGGCTACATGTCAGGGGAGCAAGTAGAAAGAAGACATCTTGTATGATCAAAGTTTGGTGTGACATGGTGAGGAGAAGCATTACAATCAGGGGGAGCTTGTCTTGATAGTTTCAGATTGCCATAAGGAAATAAGTTAGTTACCTCCCTTTCCCATTGATGTCAAAGGGAGAGAGATAAGTTATGCTAGTGTTGCCATCAATGACAAAGGGGGAGATTGTTGGAAGTATTGTCATTGATGTCAAAAGTGCATACACATATTGTCATTGATGTCAAAAGAAAGTTCAAAGATGAAGATGACAAAGAAAAGATGTAAGTCATGATGATGAAGATGACAAAGACAAGATGCTAAGGCATGAATGATTTCTACCTAAAGCATTGGCAAAAGTTAGTTCCCAAGTTTTCCGGTGATCATCAGAGTTCAAGATTTCAGCCTTACCACTTCTCCAGGTTGAGGAAATAAGAAAGGCTAGAGTGGAAGGCCAGATTGTAAAATTTTGATACATGCTAAGTTACTGGGAGTCAGAGCCCATTGAGATGTTCGTTGTTGAATTCAAATAAAAAGATGTTACTTAGAAATCCCAGTGCATGAATTTTGATATATGCTAAGTTATCAAGAGTTAGAGGGTAGAGATGTTCCTTGTCAAATTCAAATGAGAAGATATTACTTAGAAAGGTCAGCGCATGAACTTTGATATATGCTAAGTTACCAGGAGTCAGAGGGTGGAGATGCTCCTGGTTGAATTCAAATTAGAAGATGTTACATAGAAATCTCAACGCGTGAACTCTAAGATATGCTAAGTGATCAGAGGTTGGAGGGTGGAGCTACCCTTTGATCAATTCTAAATAAGGAAGATGATAGAGAGGAAGCCCAATGCCTGATAAGGAAGGTAGTAGACAGGAAGGTCGATGCTCGATAGCTCTACTAAGGAAGAATCCAACTAGACCAAAGGAGAACGTCTAAGGCTTTCAAAGAGGAAGGTGGAAGGCCGGAAGCCTAATTTATGACACTCCACAAATTTAATAAATGCGAAAGGAAAAGATATAAAGCGTGGAATTTCAAGATTCAAAACTCTAAGTCCAACTTGATCAGTTGAGTTAATAGCTAGTTTATTTGAAGATTTGTTGGGACAGTTGCAGTATCATGTGGATTGCTTAGATTTGGGTCTTGAACTATTTTGGGGCCAACCTAAGGAAGAGTATATTGGACCCTATTTCAAATGTATAGTCATTGAAATTTAGAATTGGGCCCATTCTATTAAAATGATTACATTGGAATCTAAAAAAATTAGTTGCTGACCTTGAAGGATGTTATTGGTGAATGCAATGCCAAAATGGAAATAATTTTGTTCTATAGTTTGGTATAAAAGAAAGTTTAGTTTGTGCATTTAGATGTATCTGTGTGTGTCTATGTATGTGCATGTGTGCCTAAAAGCAAAATAATATGAATATGTCTGCAAGTG
This sequence comes from Cunninghamia lanceolata, assembly GCA_027924645.1. Classification (NCBI taxonomy): domain Eukaryota; kingdom Viridiplantae; phylum Streptophyta; class Pinopsida; order Cupressales; family Cupressaceae; genus Cunninghamia; species Cunninghamia lanceolata. The sequence continues at coordinate 6,337,791 of BSBN01000892.1, forward strand.
TGAATGAGAATCAAAATACATCAAGTGATTAGGCGTTGTCAGAGAAGTGAAGTTGAAGTGTGCAAAGAGTATGAATTGAAGGTCATGTGTTTGCTCAATTTTGTACAAGTACTGAATGGTCTTTAGTACTATTTCAGTTTGTTGAGTTGTAGCTTAGATTGTGTGTGGGGGTTGAAGCCTCCAATAGGTTGGGCCTATTGCTAGGTTGTAGCTCAGTTTCTGTGGGAGGAGCCTATTGCTGGGTTGTAGCTCAGTTTCTGTGGGAGGAACCTATTGCTGGGTTGTAGCTCAGTTTTTGTGGGAGGTTGGAGCCTATAGCTAGGTTGAAGTTTAGTTTGTTTTGAGATTGAAGTTTCTGGTAGGTTGAAGCCTACAAATTTGTAAAAGGATTGCAGTCCTTCTTAGGTTGAAAGTCTTATGGGTTGGAGCTTAAAAAATATTGTAATTCACTATTTCATTTTTTTAGGCTAGATCTAGACAGTAGATCCAAGCAACTTGCTTGCCATGCTTTTTCCCATCTTGGGTTTCTACGTGAATCTGGTATTATGGTCTCTTGTGTGGATGTGTGATTTTTCTTATGCTTGTATAATTCTTTCATAATTTGTTGATGGAATAGAGATCCTGTGGTTGCAGTAAAATTATTTTAAAAAGTGGAAAATACTATTTCACCCCCCAGTATTTATGTGTGTTCTAACATCCCCACCTATTCTCCTCGAGACTATTGACCTTTATTCGTAGCACCTAACAACATGCACTTCAAGTTTAGTGTAATGAATGTAGTTCTTCATTATTTGATCCTCCCTTAGTTAATGCTAAAGTAAAATATATTCATTTCTTTCTAATAAAAGTATACTCAATTCATCATGATTTAACAACACATTTTTCATGACTTTAATAGGATGTAATAGACATTTGAATTGTTACAAAGGGTTGAAACACAAACCCATTATTTTTTGTATATTCTTTCTTCGAAGTTAATTATGAGGCATCTTTAGTTTTTAGAAAAATAGACAAATTAACAACAAATAGAAATTGTTAATCAAACTCTTCCAAATTATTTTTTTTTAATTTTATTTTTAAGTTAATGTATTAAGTTTATAAGATCTTTCACCCAAATGGGAAAACAACACTTAACAATGCCATAGGACAACCATATTTATGTTGTAAACCTTACCAAGATGCATATATTAAATGTTTAACTTTGTAGATTATAGAAATTGAGAACAATCTAAGCCCTTTTTAATTGTAGATGCATTAAAATTTTATTTAGATATTTGTCATTGGAGAGTGTCATGTGACACAAACTTATATACTCACTTCCCACCCATCATAAAGTTACTTTTTGAGTAAATATGTAGTGTGTGATGAACCAAAGAAGTGACTAAGGGAAAACCAAGATGCAAATTAAAAATAAACCCATGGTATGAAACATCCATCTAGTTTAATTGAGGCCACAAGTGGAGAAGATAAGAACTAGGAAAGGACATGGGACTTAATATAATGAGGTATTAGGTGAATGCCTCTTTAAAGGGTCGTGGACTAAGAAATCAAAGAAAACCCACCATAGAGAAGTATTAAGGAATAATGAAAACATCATCCAAGGAATGAATAAATAAGGATTTCCATGCAAAAGAGGGTCCTTAGTTTTGAAAGAGTTGTGTATGTTGAGGCATGAACACACCATTAAAACATTTGTGTTTTTAATGCAAGCTTGGTGAAGGGTTGTTTTATTTATATGTAAATGATTAATGTCAACTCCATGTTCTTTTATTATATTTTCAATGGATAATCTTATCACACTAATACTTGAAATTCTATAGGAAAATATTCCTTTATAAACACTTGAGTTAATAAAGGAATCTCTATAAATTTTGGAGGATTTGATTACAATACTCTTTTTTATTTTGTGATCTGAATGATGCTAATGTCTGTTCTTTTTAGTAATTTGGATTTATTGTAGTATAATCTTCAACATAAGGGAGGAAACCAACAATGGTAATTATATGGCCATATGTATCACGGTAGCTCAAAAGGATAGATTTGACTTGTTTAATAGCTTTGGACATATATTTATGAGTGTTTGCATTATATGAGAAAATATTTGATTAGTTAATTTTTTTCATTAATATGATCTTCATACATATTCTAAAGGCACAAGTAGTGAGTGTTTTACAAGGCTTTTCTTTCTAGTTGGGGTTATGGGGAAAACACACTAGGAAATAAAGGTTAATATGATTGAAATTCCTATAAATTTAATGAGATAGGTAACCACTTTTTTTTTATTAGAAGAAAGGTGTCTAGGTCAAGTTCTAATTAATTTCTAGTTCCTTTGTAAATTTGATACCTTCTATGATTTTGCATATGTGCGAGCAAAACTCTTCCAATTTCACAAGGTTATACCACCAAAAAAGGTTAGTGTTGTCTACATAGAATTGTCATCATTTTAGTTTAGGCATATAAGTGTTCAACACTTTTTGCTCAAAGGATTCCATAAAGAGATTGTCCATGATAAGTAAATGTGGTGGACCCACGGTAGCATCTTATGTCTATTTAAAATTTATCCTATGATTGAATTTCCTATAAATAAACTAGACCTTTCTCTTATATTATAAACTTACACTTCTATTCTAAGACACTAAGGCTTTAGATATACCTTGCTTCTTTAGTACTAAAGCGGATGCTCCATTGAGTAACGGGATGTAATAGATTATGCTTCAATAGTTACAAAAGGCAGCAGCACAGACCCACGAGTTTTATTAATTTTTGTTCGAATCTGATTATGGGCCGTCTCTTTTTCTTTTTTAGGAAAAGAGAAGATAACGGACAAAACTATTTACGGTCACCTTACCAAAATACATACGTCTTGTGTAAGTTCGTACTCTGTAGTAACATCACTGGAAACCACTTTTCAGACGTCTTTGGTATTGTAGATGTATTCATCACTGGAGAGGTGAAAAATTGACCCTCCCACAGTCAGTATGTTGTGTGTCGATTGTTTTTTTCAATTTTTGATCTGTAAAAATTGTTACTGTCAAAAATTGTTACTGTTTCTAATGACTTGTTGAATAGACAGTCCTTAATGCTCTCGACAGCATCAATTAATAGAATTTTGAAAAAAAAACAGGTTAATCGACCAGATTTCGATGAAATTTGCTCGCCGGTACGTTGAGGCTGTTTAAGGAGTTCCCAAACACACTCCCATCTTTGTCGAAGTGACGTATTAAGTAATATGACAGAGCAATGCTTTACATCACAACACGCAGGCTTTAAAAGAGCTAAAGAATCATTAAATATGTTTGTTAAGTTGCGTTATAAGAAGAGGTAGGCGAAAGCAATCAATCGACTTGTTTTAGTTTGTACCTGATTTTTCTCATTACTGGAGAAACGATGTTGGGTTTTGGTAGAAGCAGTTTAAATGATTTCGTAGTGGAGATAGTTTCCAAGGCGAAAAAGGCCGAGGAAGCGAGGGATTGGAAAGAGGCATGCATTCTTACAGTGCCGATAGCCATAGTAGGCGAAAGCACCAAGTTCTATCATCCCAACATGGTGTCAATTGGCCCTTATCATAATTACTCTGTCTCATTTCTTGGCAAGAAGGCAGGGGACTCACTCACAGAGAAAGAAAATGAGCGGCGGAAGCAGCTTGATGGAATGGAATCAGACAAGTTGCTAGCTACAAGAAGATTTTGGAGGGTTTCCGATGACCGTCTGCACAGGGAAAAGCTTCAGGCGATTCTAGATGTATCTGACCGGAAGAAAGTAATTGATAAATACGACAGAGATTTATCTCATATCCCGCTAACGAAATTTGCTCAGATGTGTTTTGTAGACGTGGCGTTCCTGCTGGAGTTTCTCAACACTTTTGTTATGGGTTTCAATCGACAAGAGGACAGTAGCGGCGGCAGCGGCACCTTTCCACCAGCTTACAATGGATGGGATGATGCCTGTTGTGAGGTAAGTTCCAAATTTTTATGAACGCAGTAACAATCCAGTGCTCTTCGCCATTTTAATGGATGTGATGAAACTGGAGAACCAACTGCCAATGGTGGTTCTTGAAAAAGCAATGGAGGTAACACAAAAAAGGACCCTGTTGTAGGATTTGCTCCGCCATCTGTGCTGCCATATTTCCCCTATTAAGTCCCAATCTCTTTGGCCTTGTACTAGCACTCTCAATTTGATAGGATGCAAACACCTCTTCGATTGCTTACGGCTTACGCTTGTTGCTAAGGAATCCTGGTTTTCTTATAAGAAGCATTTAGAGCGGGAGCCTTCCATGTCTGGCTCCTCTGCTTCTGATTGTGATTTCAGATCGCCTGTGTTGAAGTTTTTATATTTTCTTTTCAGTCCTTGTATCAGGAAAAGGGAAATTCCTGAGTTAAGGGATGACAGGTATCTTCCATACGGTGCAGAAAAACTTAAAAAAGCCGGTGTGGTGTTCAAAGCATTGGAGCACGGCGGAATCCATGATATCTGTTTCGAGAAGCAGACTGGCAGGCTGTTTCTTCCACAGATTGATGTTCGAGTGTGGACAGAAGCAGTTCTCCGAAATTTATTGGCATATTAGGCGTGCTATAAAAGTGGAAGCAGTGAGATTTTGGAGACGAGTAGCGACGAAGATCAGAAATTAGTCACTCGATTCATTCTGTTCATGTCCCAGTTGGTGGAAACGGAAGAAGATGCAGACGTTTTGAGAGAGGAGCACATCATTCAGAACAATCTGGGAGACAGCAAAGATGTGGCCAAGATGTGGAACGATATGAACAGTTCCAGATGGATACCGAAATATAACCAATTCGACGAGCTCACTAGGCAGCTGAATGATTACATTGGCCAACAATGGGTGGTCTGGTTTGCTGAAATATGGGAGCAATACTTCTCAAAACCATGGCTCATCCTGGCCGTCATTATAGCGGTTATTGTTTTTGCAGAAACCGTCGTAAGTCTCTGGACCACAATCGAGGGCAAGAATTAAAGCATGCACTTAATAATTTAAATAACTAATGGAGTTTGAGACTTTGAGTGTGTTTATATTCCCATGTTCGTGCAAAATGCTATTAAACTGAAAGATTTTCTGTTGAGCTGAGAAAAAAGGAAATCTATAAGGACTGATTTGATTAGATTAACTTCTCCTATTTTTATTGTATGTTTGGTTTATACCTTACATCATATCCCTTCGTGAAATAAGTAATAGCGAGATCCTCACATAAACTACCAAGTTATGTCACCTAATTCTTCTTCAACCACTTGAGGGCTTCTTTTAATAAATTAACTTGAATGGGTAGTAAAAAAAGCTTCCCACATAGATAAATTGGTTAGAGACATATTCATTAGCCCAATAATGCTAAAAATTACTAGGTTCATAGGCACGTGGATTGCGTGGACTCGATATGGCCTTTCCAATAGGGGAATAAGAAAATGAGTTCCAGTACTAGAGGGTAATAGAGCACTGATCCTAGATGGCAGGAGCAAAAGTAATCTTCTAGATAAGGACCAACTGAGATGCAACATCTAGCATCACTTTAGGGGGAGGCAACAAACCTATCTTTGAATTTTTGGGAACATTGGATCCTATTTTCATAAACTATGATGAAGTAGAAATCCCACTAGGATGTCCCACCACTTCCAATGGTCTCATCTTGGCTAACATAAAGTGGTTAAGGGAGGGTTCATTGAAGAAACACTTCCTTATGAACTAGGACCTTGACAAACCATGATATTCATTTGAGATGCATTAGAATTTTTGTGGATCTCTCTATGCCAAGATTCTACACAATTAGAGCCCTCAACAAATATTGAAGATGATTTTTGTATTGTGCATAAGGGACCAAATATTGTCTACCATTGTAGTGGGTGCATAAATATTTAGGGACTATTCTTCCTCCACCTTCATATTTCATAATAGGACTAGTACAATACATTTAGACTAGACATTATTATTTGGAAGAGGTAGGTTGAGATGAGGAAACAGAGAAGGGGGGTGTAAGGACCCGACTCATCCTAAATCAAATAACATTAAACTCTGATTTCAAAAATACCAGTGAATAAAAATTTTGATCTGGCAGATGTAGGAAATGTGAAATTCTTCCAGAAGTGCTTAATGTATGCTATAGGAATGTGATGAAACTTGAAATTTAGTTTCCTAGAATCATTTAAATCTAGTGAAGATAGAGTACATCGCGAGAGAAGGTACATTATGTAAAATAACCTAGAAGAACAATAGATCAGTTCATACCTTAAGTCATGCATTACATCCTGCATTCATTTTTGATAGCTTGCTTCTCCTCTAGTAACTGTATCCTTATCATCTGCACAAAATTAACTTAACAATCTCATGTTAATACAACTCAGTAATCACTACTCAAAGAATTAAGGTCATAATGCTAATTGTAGGACTCCCTATATCCAGGGGACCTGAGTACTGGGGGCATCCTTCGCTGTCCAGACTGCCTACATACCCTATATCCATGGGATCAAGGCCCCCTCCTTCGGATGTGACTAACGCGGGGAATGCAAATATGTAGTTCTATTTTGCACTATGTTTGATGTAACTGTGAGTGGGTACCCAGCCCTTTCTAGGGTTATTTCCTACCCCAGACAATTCTTCGTCGGCTGCCACCCACTCGGTGAAACAGGGACGAAAGTTAGTCCACTACCACAAACACCTAAAGGGGTGTTTGTCAGCTAGTCCTAGTGTGGAGGAATCCCTATAAGGTGTCTACCCATGAAATCTGGCTTACTTCCCCAAGCCAAATTAGGTAATTTTTGTGACTAAGTCCATTCCTAATCCCCTAGTACTTTCACCACGATCTACAAGTGCAAGGTGAAAGCATATGATAGATAGCATTTTCTAGATTGGCCTAGTTTCCCTATCTGACATTTCGCATGTCCTCCCCGATCTATACTTACGTGTCAATAAGCCTCATTTTTTGATAGTATGCTTGGAGTGTTTTCCAAATGAGCATCATGGTAATCATTAGTTCAATAGACTCATCCTCTCTTTTTAGTTAATCTTCTTAATGTGATATCCGAGGATATTTTCCCTTCCTGCGGATTTAACTTTGACATGTTCCTTATTACTCCCCGATGATTTAGAGGGATGGTGCCTAGACGTCATTGTTGCAGCTATGTTAGGCGCGAGGTACTTGGTTCAACGTGATGACATTACCCGTAAATGTGACACAGAGGTACCATAAAAATTGAACACTGCGATTTGGTTGAGTTTGGACGTTTATTTAAAAATTTACCTAGCTAAGTAGAAATGTAAAACTTGCATCAAAACTAATAAATAAATTGGTAAAGGAAAGATACTTCATTGAATCTTGATGTAAGTTAAGTACAAAAAGTATGCTTGATCAATTTATTTATGCGAAATACATAGGACTATGAATGTTCAATGTCATCCATTCATAACATAAACTAGAAAGGATATTCTATCAATAATGCACACAAAGATTTAGTCTTGAGAGAAACAAGGGAAACTTATTTCATCATACAAGTAAAGAATTGATACAATTCATTGGAACCAACGAGGACTTAATGAAAGTTGTAAATTAAGACAGTTATCTCAACAAGGGGTTTACTAACTTTAATAAAACTGGTTAATTCCATTGTTAACAAACATGCATCAATTATAACAATAATATTCTAACATCATTATTGGAAATATCATTTTTATGATTGAACTACTTATGGATCACAAAACAACTATGCAACTTGATTGGTCAACCCTGACCACATTTATAATATGTGAACTCATAATAATACTTTTCTTTAACTTAATTGATCCAAAAAGCATAAGATGAGAAAAATACTTAATCAATCAAGTACATAATGATCTAGTCTTGTAGAAGACCAAGAATTAATGAACATTGTCCAATAGTATATTACGAGGAGCAATTTCTTGCACAAGCATTTGACTTACCTATATTTGAAAATGGATAAGAACTTAGGATATTTGAATCTCAATAAGTTCCTCAACTAAAACTTTTCTAAATGTTAACACACTAGCTTTTCTTCCTTCCATACGTCATATTGGACGAATCTTTGAAGTTGTTCTAAATCACTATGTTTTCAATCTATACCCATAAAGTTTGACAATTACTTATATATTCACGGTGTATTTCTAGTTATGATTCTTACTTCAATCCTATAACAAGGATAATTGTGATATAACATCACTTATTATGCTAGTTGAAAACTATAGCTTAACATATTTATACACAATGTCATATACTTGTAATTACTTAATCAATATATTTAGATTATTTACCATTCACACTTTGTTATTACATGCTATATAATATCATTTAAGTGGATGATATAGAAGGTAGAACAAGACCCTCGTCACATTACTATCTAGCAAGACAAGGTATTACAATAGTTCTTAATTTCTTCTATATTCATATTCCTTGAATACATTTTTATAATATTATAGGTCTGACTTCCTTATGTGTTATTGGTCTTTATATAGAGTTCCTTTGTCCCCAATATTACGATGAAGTTGTAGTTGAACATGTTGATTCATTGATCGTCAAGTGATCTTTGATTATATAGTTTGCTTAAGTCCAGTAACTATGTAATTTTTACCTAATTAACATCTTTGTTTATTATATTCTCTACACAACTCTCATTTATATCATCCCAATTGTTACACGTATTAACATATCTTTTACCATCCTTAATGACATTATTTTATACTTAAAGCATTCTCAAATTTCATTTAACTCCTCTCTATACCCATTTTCCTCATTGTACCTACTATCACTTACTATATATAAATTTTATTTTTAATCTTAACCTCAATATTCATAATGTTCATACTAATGTATTGACAACTAAAGGTACATAGGAAAAATAGTAAGTCTTTACAAGACCTATATGGAAGGTATAAAGCTAAGGATTATTCTTACTAGTCTCAAAACCACAGGGATGCCTCGTTGCCCTGTTTCTAGTCAAAAATTATTCTTAAGATTATGGAATACTTCTAGAGATAAAGCTTAAATAAAATGCTCCCTTTTGTGGTAGACAGATCACATCTGTAAACAAAGGGGATCTATGCGAAGTTGGAGAAATGGGCTAGGAAGATGAAGGAAATAGGGTATTTTCCAGATCCAAGACATTTACTTACTGTAGGGGAAGAATAGGAAAAATAATTACTTCTCTGTCACCATGAGACGACTATTAGCATTGTTAATAACCTTCAAGTATGTGATGATTGCCAAGCTGCAACAAGGTTTCTCCAAGGTTGTCACAAGAGTAATTGTTTTGAGAAGTGATCCGCTTCCATCATTTTAAACAGGGACAATATTCTGGTGAAGATCATATGTGATGCTAACTGACAAAATTTGAAAAATAGGCTTGTGCAAAATGTCAGATTTCTAGTAATAACAAAGAGCATAACCGAAGGGAAATTTTTACCATATGTCGTAGATGCAAGAAATCTAGTAGACGTGTGTACAAAATGTGGAAGCACAGACAAGGCATATGAACTGTTTGACAGAATACCTCCAGGAAATGTCTTCTCATGGAATGCAATGATTTCAAGTTCTATACAAAATGAATTTGATGAAAAGGTTTTTAGAAACGTCCTAGCAATTGGGATTTGCAGAGGTAAAGGCAAATTCTACAGCCTTGGTCAGTACTCTCCTAGCCTGTGCCAATGTCTTTCCCGCCTGGCTAGCGTGGGGTGTTTGGAGCAGGACATGGGCTTCTACCCAAACAAATGGATGGGGAATTATGTCAGATGCTCATGACTGTTTGACATAATGCCCAATGAAATGTGTTTTCAAGGACTACAGTGATCGTAGGTTATTCACAAAGTGGATTGATTCTAGCAAATGTGACTGGCAGGTGTGGAGATAAATTTGAAACCTTTGCCAACGTCCTCCTTTCCTGTGCCCAATGGTGATTACGAATAGGGTATGTAATTCTTTTTAGATATTAGAATTGGAATTGCTCTGGTGGACCAGTATGCAAATCATGGGAGTATTACACAGAACACGTGGACTATAGGGGGTTTGATGAAAAGGCTTTAGAAATGTTCAAGCCAATATAACTGGTAGGCATGAAGCTTAGAAAATAGGGTATGGACATCTGTGTGTGCATGTATTCAAGCAAATGCAATTGACAGGTGTAGAGATAAATTCTAAAAAACATTTGCTAGTCATCAAAACTTATACATAGTTTGCAAATTGCAATTATCTAAACATATCACCAAAATGAATTTCAAATCTAAAAATTTATCTACAAACATTCAAAAGAAAACAAAATGAGGGGAGGATAACTCTTACAGTTTTGTCTAGCACTCCCAAAACTAGAGATGATGATCCTTCTTCATCAAATCCTTGCAATTTATAGAAATATCCATGCATCCTCCACTCTTGTTTTTTAATGATAATGCATCTTCCACTCTTGTTTTTTTAGTGATAATGCATCCTCCACTCTTGTTTTTTAATGACAATGCATCTTCCACTCTTGTTTTTTTAGTGATAATGCATCCTCCACTCTTTTAGTGGATTTCCAAATTGTTTATTATTTGTATTTTTAAATGGATATACATTTTATGTTTATTTTTTTTTTAAATTTGGAATTCAAAAATTGAGTTGTGACATTATTACAATAATATTTCAATTTGAATTCAAAATTCAAATGTGGGTTGTGACAGGGGGAATGTGAGACTGCTGTTGCTGAGACAACTGATAATTTTTTGGTAGTTATAATGGTTTCCCACCTAATATCCTTGAGTCTATTGACCTTGATTCCTAGCACCTAACAACATGCACAAAAGCTTAGTGTAATGAATGTAGTGCCTCATTATTTGAGCCTCCCTTAGTTAATGCTAAAGGAAAATATATTCATTTCATCCTAAGAAAAATATATTCAATTAATCATGATTTAACAACACGATTTTTTATGACTAATAGGATATAATAGACATTTGAAATTTTACAAAGGATAGAAACACAAGCCCATTATTTTTTCTATATTCTTTCTTTGAAGTTTATTATGAGGCATCTTTAGTTTTTAGAAAAAATAGACAAATTAACAACGAACAAAAATTGTTAATCAAACTCTTTCAGATTATCATATTTTATTTTATTTTTAAGTTAATATATGAAATTTATAAGATCTTTCACCCAAGTGGGAAAACAACAGTTTACAATGCCATAGAACAAGCATATTTATTTTGTAAACCTTACCAAGATGCATATATTTTGTTTAAGTTTGTAGATTGTAGCAAGTGAGACCAATTTCAGCCTTTTTTAATTTTAGATGCGTTAAAATTTTATTTAAATATTTGTCAATGGAGAGTGTCAAGTGACACACAACTATATACTCACTTCTCACCCATCATAAAGTTACCTTTTGACTAAATATGTAGGGTATAATGAATCAAAGAAGTGACTAAGGAAAAACCAAGATGCAAAGAAAAAATAAGCCCATCGAATGAAGAATCCATCTAATTGGATTGAGGCCACAAGTGGAGAAGATAAGAACTAGGAAAGGACATGGGACTTAATATAATGAGGTATTAGGTGAATGCCTCTTAAAAGGGCCATGGACCAAGAAATGAAAAAAAAACACACCTTGGAGATGTATTAAGTAATAATGAAAACATCATCCAAGGAATGACTAAATTAGGATTTCCATGCAAAAGAGGGTACCTAGTTTTGAAAGAGTTGGGGTGTGTTGAGGCATGAACACACCATCAAAAAATTTGTGTTTTTAATGCAAACTAGGTGAAGGGTTGTTTTATTTCTATGTAAATGATTAATTTCAACTCCATGTTCTTTTATTATATTTTCAATGGATAATCCTATCACAATAATACATGAAATTCTATAGGAAAATATTCATGTATAAACACTTGAGTTAATAAAGGAATCTCTATAACTTTTGGAGGATTTGATTAAAATTCTATTTTTATTTTGTGGTATGAATGATGCTAAGGATGTCTTTTATTTTTATTAATTTAGATGTATTGTAGTTTAATCCTTAACATAAGGGAGGAAACCAACAATGGTAATTATATGGCCATATGTATCATGGCAGCTCAAAAGGAGAGATGTAGCTTGTTTAATAGCTTTGGATATATATTTATGATTGTTTGCATTATATCAGAAAGTTTTTTTTTTCATTAGTATGATCTTCATACATATTCTAGAGGCACAAGTAGTGAGTGTTTTAAAATGTTTTTCTTTCTAGGTGGGGTAACGGTGAAAACACACTAAGAGATAAAGGTCAATATGATTGAATTTTCTATAAATTTAATGAGATAGGTAACCACTTTTATTTAGAAGAAGGGTGTCTAGGAGAGTTAAGTTCTAATTAATTTCTAGTTCCTTTGTAATTTTAATACCTTGTATGATTTTGTGTATGTGGGAACAAAACTCTTCCAATTTCACAAGGTTATACCAATAAAAAGGGTTAGTGTTGTCTACATAGAATTACCGTCATTTTAGTTTACACGTATAGGTGTTCAACACTTTTTGATCAAAGGATTCCATAAAGAGATTGTCCATGATAGGTAAATGTGGTAGACCCATCGTAGCATCTTATGTCTATTTAAATATTTATCTTCTAAGGGAGAAAAATATAATTTCAAGTGTAATTCAATGAAGGAGGTTATTTTAATGTTAGAGTGTCTTTTAACCACATTGATAGCCCCATCATTGGAAATTTTGGTAAACAAAAGAAAATCAAAACTCACATGAGCCTAATCTTATTTTATTTTATTTCGCCTGATGAAATCAATGAAGTAAGTTGAGTCCCAAAAGAAAGAAATCATCTTCCCCATAAGGGGTTAACTTTAATAATAAGGATAGGTAATAATTTTTAAGTGGGGCAATTTATTAAGTTAACAATGGGTCTAATAAGGTAACTACCTTATGAATTTTTGTGGCACCAAAGTTTATTTGGATTATCACTGTGTTTGGGAAAAAAATAATTTCAAATTTTATCTTCTAATGAAGAGGGAGATATGAGTTTCTTCACACTTCCCACTATTGTTGAAAATTGGTTATGACCTAGTTTTCTAAAACTCTCCCTATTGGTTAAATGGTCTTTAACATTTTTTTTTAGTCATATTTGTATAAAAATACCATTACATTTCCCTTATTTCTCTTCAAAAGGATTTATTTTATTTATAAGGATTTGAAATTTGAGAATTTTATGTTTCAAATTATCTATAGTACCTTTTGGTTAGATGCATTATCTCCCATATCTAACAATCAAGCCAAGTGTGGTAGGACAATAATGCTTGTTTCTCTAGATTTATCAAAATAGATTATTAGTGAAGCTTGCAAAATTATGAATGATTGCACTTGGAAGAAGCTTGAATTTAAAGTCTAATCCCTTCAAATAACTAGAATATACTCCTCCGATGATATCATTGAATAAAAATATGATAAAGAGTGGCTTCTTTATATGCTTTAATGCATATGTTAGATAGAAGCATCAATTAATTTGTGTAATAAGTTAAGGACATCCAAACCTAAATATAATTGTCCTTTAGTCATAACTATTTTCCAACTAGTTTGAGTTTTTTTGGTAATGCAATCATAATGTTCTAAAACAAATCATAGATTGTGCCATGATGTGTGAGCATAAATATTTATTTTCCATTTTCGGTTGCAATCAACTCGTTGATGTGGTTTCAAATGCAACACTTGCCTGCCACTTCAACATCAAAACTTTTAATTAATGGTATAATCATTATTCTACAAAGATTAAGTTCTTAATTTACCTAACCACAACCCAAACTAGCCATGCATGGGCTTTGGAGGATATCAAATTGTTCAGGAATATTACTTCCCACTCATAGAAAATAATCTAGTGAATTGTGTGGTGGGAGATGGCTATTTTTTGTATTCCCACCTTTTGTAGGATCCTCCTCAAAGTTGGTAATGTCCTCCATGATTGAGATAGATTTCTCAAGATGATATGGGACAAAGGCTCGTCTTATGATGATTGTGGAAGGCTTAATATGGATTAATGAAGTGTGAGTGACAATGAGCTCAAGCTCAATATTTTATTTAACATTAACATACCTTAAAGGATAAATGTTCCATAAAATTCGTTCTCGAATTCTATGATATTAGTGTTAGGACTTCTTTCATAATAAATTAGACACTGAGTTGTAATTTCCTATTACACATGTACTGCCATATTTATATATTTGTTACATTTTAATAAATTAAGTTCTTTAAATATATTTTAGAATATTTTATATGGACATTAATATAACACCCAAAGATTCTATTTTTAGTTACATAAACACTTCTACTTCAATAACAAATTTGAATTACACAATGTATGTGACACCAAAACAATTAACCATCTTGTCAAACAAGGTGACACTGACTTGCAATTTAAATTCAAATGAGGACACCATGTGTGGTGAGGGTTCAAATCATGTATCTTATAGCTGATAAGTCTCATGTAATGAACGAGGCTTTTTAAGTGGGTTTAGCATCTTACTTTTATTTGAATATTTAATTTTTTAAGTTAAACAACAATTCTTTTAGTGAATAAAAAATGATTCTTTTAGTGACTTAAAAAGATGTCAAATGTAAAAATCGATTATATAGATACAATGTAAAAAAGAATTTTTTCTCCCACTATAACAATGTCTAAAATAAACTAGACCTTTCTTTTTTAATAAATACGTTATTTTTTATTTTCTTTGAAATTTATAAAATTACACTTCTATTTTAAGACATTAAGGCTTTAGATATACCTTGCTTCTTAAGAAGTAGTAAAGCGGATGCTCCATCGACTAACTGGATGTAATAGACAAAAGGCAGAAGCACAGACCCACGAGTTTTATACATTTTTGTTCGAATCTGATTATGGGCCATCTCTTTTTCTTTTTTAGGAAAAGAGAAGATAACAGACGAAGTAGCAGCAGAATTTCCAAGATCTTTTTCTTTCTAAGGGAGAAGAGAAGATAACGGACAAAGGTATTTACGGTCACCTTACCAACATACATACGTTTTGTGTAAATTCGTACTCTACAGTAACATCACTGGAGACCAATTTTCAGACACCTTTGGTATTGTAGATGTATTAATCACTGGAGAGTTGTAAAATTGACCGTCCCACACGCCCATCTCGTTTTTACTTCGTCGAAGTGAAATATTAAATAATATGACAGAAGAATGCTTTATGTCACAGCACGCAGGCTTTAAAAGAGCTAAAGAATCATTAAATATGTTTGTTAAGTTGCGTTATAAGAAGAGGTAGGCGAAAGCAATCAATCGACTTGTTTTAGTTTGTACCTGATTTTTCTCATTACTGGAGAAACGATGTTGGGTTTTGGTAGAAGCAGTTTAAATGATTTCGTAGTGGAGATAGTTTCCAAGGCGAAAAAGGCCGAGGAAGCGAGGGATAGGAAAGAGGCCTGCATTCTTACAGTGCCGATAGCCATAGTAGGCGAAAGCACCAAGTTCTATCATCCCAGCATGGTGTCAATTGGCCCGTATCATAATTACTCTGTCTCATTTCTAGGCAAGAAGGCAGGGGAGTCACTCACAGAGAAAGAAAACGAGCGGCGGAAGCAGCTTGATGGAATGGAATCAGACAAGTTGCTAGCTACAAGAAGATTTTGGAGGCTTTCCGATGACCGACTGCACAGGGAAAAGCTTCAGGCGATTCTAGATGTATCTGACCGGAAGAAAGTAATTGATAAATACGACAGAGATTTATCTCATATCCCCTTGAAGAAATTTGCTCAGATGTGCTTTGTAGACGTGGCGTTCCTTCTGGAGTTTCTCAACACTTTTGTTATGGGTTTCAATCGACAAGAGGACAGTAGTGGCGGCAGCGGCACCTTTCCGCCAGTTTACAATGGATGGGATGATGCCTCTGGTGAGGTAAGTTCCACTAATCCCATTTTCTATGAACGCAGTAACAATCCAGTGCTCTTCGCCATTTTAATGGATGTGATGAAACTGGAGAATCAATTGCCAATGGTGGTTCTTGAAAAAGCAATGGAAGTAACACAAAAAAGGACCCTGTTAGAGGATTTGCTCCGCCATCTGTGCTGCCATATTTCCCCTATTAAGTCCCAATCTCCTTGGCCTTGTACTAGCACTCTCAATTTGATAGGATGCAAACACCTCTTGGATTGCTTACGGCTTACGCTTGTTGCTAAGGATTCCTGGTTTTCTTATAAGAAGCATTTAGAGCGGAAGCCTTCCATTTCTGGCTCCTCTGCTTCTGATTGTGATTTCAGATCCCCCGTGTTGAAGTTTTTATATTTTCTTTTTAGTCCTTGTATCAGGAAAAAGGAAATTCCTAAGTTAAGGGATGAAAGGTATCTTCCATACGGTGCAGAAAAACTTAAAAAAGCCGGAGTGGTATTCAAAGCATTGGAGCACGGTGGGATCCATGATATCTCTTTCGAGAAGCAGACTGGCAGGCTGTATCTTCCACAGATTGATGTTGGAGTGTGGACAGAAGCAGTTCTCCGAAATTTATTGGCATATGAGGCATGCTATAAAAGTGGAAGCAGTGAGATTTTGGAGACGAGTAGCGACGAAGATCAGAAATTAGTCACTCGATTCGTTCTGTTCATGACCCAGTTGGTGGAAACGGAAAACGATGCAGACGTTTTGAGAGAGGAGCACATCATTCAGAATAATCTGGGAGACAGCAAAGAGGTGGCCAAGATGTGGAACGATATGAACAGTTCCAGATGGATACCGAAATGTAACCAGTTTGATGAGCTCACTAGGCAGCTGAATGAGTACATTGGCCAACAATGGGTAGTCTGGTTTTCTGAAATATGGGAGCAATACTTCTCAAAACCATGGCTCATCCTGGCTGTCATTATAGCAGTTATTGTTTTTGCAGAAACCGTCGTAAGTCTTTGGACCACTATCAAGGGAGACAATTAAAGCGTGCACTAAGAAGAATGAAAATCTATAAGGACTGATTTGATTGTTTTCTGATTTGATTAGATTAATTTCTCTTGTTTTTATTGTGTTAGGTTTAGAAATATTTTTTTTTTTAAGTTTCATGTGATTTGTTTTGATCACGTTTCCTTGATGTGGAAAACCTGTATTTAGTATTTTTATGAAAAATATATTCTTCCATCAGTACTATAGTGCTATCTTGGGCATACTCTCAATTTATAGATATAATTCAATTATCATTAAAACATAAAGTATATAATAATTGAATAGTTAAATGTTGTGTGAATGGTTTGTAGTAAATAACTATAGAACTTTTACAATCATAATAATTTAGTGGTGATCTTAAATGTTTGTTTTAAATAGTACGTGTGTTGTGGTCAATGTACAATTTGTTTATGTTTTAAATACAAAATATTAGTTGTATAAAATCTTTCTCATAAATGTGTTAGGCTTAAAAGGAAGCCTAATTATCTAATGAGATCTAAGTTTTTATATACTATGAGGGTAGTAGAATTTTATGATGGAATACATAAATTTATTACACAAATTCTCATTTACACACCCAATCATTTGTTACCTATACACAATTTATAGCTCCTGACAATTGTATAAAAAGGTCAATTTATGTTTTACAATCAATTATAGATCAATCCAAACTAGAATAGTCAAAGAAAATGTTGAGTATAAGGTCAGGACAACTTTTATCTTAATGGTCAACAACTTCATTTGTAAAGATGTTAGGATGGAATTCTTTAGTTATGTTTTAACTTGACTATGGTCTTAACATTTTTCTTTGTAGTCATACTTGTATAAAAATACTATTACATTTCCCTTATTTCTATTGAAAAAGATTTATTTTATTTACAAGGATTTGAAATTTGACAATTTTATGTTTAAAATGATGTATAGTACCTTTTGGTTACGTGCATTATGTCCCATATCTAACAATCAAGCCAAATGTGGTAAGATGGTAATGCTTGTTTCTCTAGATCTATCAAAATAAATTATTAGTTAAGCTTGAAAACATACCAATGATTGCACTTGGAAGAAACTTGAATTTGAAGGTTAATCACTTCAAATAACTAGAATATACTCCAATGATATCATGGAGAAAGGAAAAACCTGCCATTTTTGGAAAACTCTATTTAAGATGTATATCAGGCTATGTATGGGGACAAGAACATGATAAGGAGTGGCTTCTTCATATGCTTTGATGCATATGTTATATAGAAGCATGGATTAATGTGTGTAATAAGTTAAGTCATAACTATCTTCCAACTAGTTTGAGCTTTTAGGTGATGCAATGATAATGTTCTAAAACAAATAGATTGTGTCATGATGTGCGAACATAAATATTTATTTTCATTTTTTATTGTAATTGACTAGTTGATGTGGTTTAAAATGCAACACTTGTCTACCATTTCAGCATCAAAACTTTTAATTAATGGTATAATCATTATTCTACAAAGATTAATTTCTTAATTTACCTAAGCTCTACCCAAAATAGCCATGAATGAGGTTTGGAGGATATCAAATTATTCTGGATTATTGCTTCCCACTCATAGGAAATAACCTAGTGAATTGTGTGAAGGAAGATGGCTATTGTTTGCAATCCTACTTTTTGTAGAATCATCCTCAAAGTTGGGAATGTCCTCCATGATTGAGATAGATTTCTCAAGATGATATGGGGCAAAGACTCAGCCTATGATGATTGTGGAAGGATTAATATGGATTAATGAAGTGTGAATGACAATGAGCTCAAGTTGGCTATTTTATTTAACATTATGAAAGATACTTGTTCCATAAAATTCATTCTCCAATTCAGTGATGTTAGTGGTAGGGCTTCTTTCATAATACATTGGACACTGAGTTGTAATTTCTTATTACATATGTATTGCCGTAATTATATATTTGTTACATTTTTCTAAATTTAGTTCTTTACATATCATTTAGAATATTTTATATGGGTAATTAATATAACATCCAAAGATTCTATTGTTAGTTATATAAACACTTCTACTTCGATAACAATTTTGAATTATATAGTAAATGTGACACCAGAACAATTAACTATTTTGTCAAACAAGGTGACATTGACCTGTGATTTAGATTTAGATGAAGACGCCATGTATGGTGAGGGTTCAAATCATGTATCTTATAATAAGACTCATGTAATGAATAAAACTTTTTAAATGGACTTAACATCTTATTTTTATTTGAATTTTTAATATTTTAAAGTTAAACAACAATTTCTTTTTTCTGCCATGACTAAAATAAACCAGACCTTTCTCTTTAATAAATAAGTTATTTTTATTTTCCTTTAAATTTATAAAATTACACTTCTATTCTAAGGCATGAAGGCTTTAGATATACCTTGCTTCTTAAGAAGTAGTAAAGTGGATGCTCCATTGACTAACTGGATGGAATAGACTATGCTTGAATAGTTACTAAAGGCAGAAGCACAGACCCATGAGTTTTATACATTTTTGTTCGAATCTGATTATGGGCCATCTCTTTTTCTTTTTTAGGAAAAGAGAAGATAACAGACAAAGTAGCAGCATAATTTCCAAGATCTTTTTAAGGGAAAAGAGAAGATAACAGACAAAGCTATTTACGGTCACCTTACCAAAATACATACGTCTTGTGTAAGTTTGTACTTGGTAGTTGTTGATGAAAATTGCAGAAAATAAGAATAGAAATTAAAAGATTTAAAATACACAGAAGATCACAAGATTTACAGTGGTTCACCCAATAATGGTTATGTCCACTTTTAGTGATTATCTCTTTTATTAATTCTGAATACAATACATATTCAAGCAGCATCAACTATTTATAAGTCAGTCTCATCTCCAATAAATGGAAAAATCCATCAAAAAGGCCAACTTCTAATTTTGTGAATACGTGCGAAAAGAAGTCAGTTACAAAAGGCATCCTTTTCGAATATGTGAGAAACTTTCTAATTTGGGCTTCACCAAACCCATCAAACAAAGTTGCCAATTTGGGCTTCACCGAACCTAACAAGCTGCTCAGAGATATCCGTTACATTTCCAATGCTATTAGTATTTGGAAATCTCGACAGGCCTATCCCTTGGCTCGTCACAATCATCATTCATATAGGCCTCAATATTAACCTCATCCTTTTCTTCATCTCCACCTACAACCTTAGAAATGTTGGAGACAATCAACACCCTCGTTCTAAGATACATAACATGCTTGTACATTTTCCACAGGAGAAAATAAGTCACAAAGGAAACAAAATATGCCGTGACTAGAAACCCCCATAGTCGATTACTTTTTGCAAGTTGCTTCTATCATTTGATTTCATTATTGTGGTCAGTTGTGCTAAGGGGAAGAAGCAATGGTAAGCAAAGTGCTAAAGATAATACCATGATTGCAAGGGCAGTAGCAATAAACGTAAGGTAAATAGTAGCATCAAGCCTAGCCATGGCTCTAATGTTGTCTTCAGAAGCGCGCCATGCTTTCACCATCCAATCATTCTTCCTGTGACCCCTTTCTCTATTTTCAGTACTTACAATAGTGAAGGCATCACCATTTATTCTATTTTGCCCTCTTCTGATATCTTCATTGAGAAGAGTGACTACTACGTCATCATACCACAACATTGTTTATTTTTTCTTATCCTCCCCTTCTTTAGATGTACTTTTACTAGATATCGAATTGCGTATGGTCATGATTACACTGTCCCAGCTATCAGGAAGAGAGCACAACAACAACATGGCTCTCATTTCTTCTTCAATATTAACATCCATAGAAAGTAATTGACTGAAAATAATATTAAATTCATTTAAATGATTCAACATGTTGTTACCTTCTTTCATTTTCAATTTTACCAGTTTCTTCAACAGAAACACTCGATTCATTGTTGATGCCCTTTCATACATGTCACATAGCTTGTCCCAAATCTATTTAGTTGTTGTCTCTATGGCAATGTTGAAGAGGACATTGCTCGATAGTGATAGGATGATGGTTGCAGCTACTTTTTGGTCTAACATATCCCAGTCTTCATCTGACATCTTCTTTGGCTTCTTGGACTTCCCTTGTAGCACAATGGCAAGATCCTTCTGAATCAACAAAGCGCAAATCTAGAGCTTCCATAAACCAAAATTATGTCTCAAAAACTTTTCAATTTTCCATTTATCTGCATCTTCCATGGCTTTAGAAATTCTTCACCAATTTCCAGCACCAAGTTTCTCAACCATGCTCTAATACCAATTGTTTATGAAAATTATAGAAGCAAATGAAAAGAAAATTGCAAAAAATAAGAACAAAAATTAAAAGATTTAAAAGACACAAAAGAACACAAGATTTATAGCGGTTCACCCAATAATGGCTATGTCCACTTTCAGGGATTACCTCTTTTATTAATTTTGAATACAATACATATTCAAGCAGTAGCAACTATTTATAAATCAGTCTCATCTCCAATAAATGGAAAAATCCATCAAAAAGGGCAATTTCTAATTTTGTGAATACATGTGAAAAGAAGTTGGTTGCAAAAAACATCCTTTCTGAATATGTGAGAGAAACTTGCCAATTTGGGCTTCACCAAACCCAACAAAGAAACTTGCTAATTTGGGCTTCACCGAACTCAACAGTAGTAAATCACTAAAGACCAATTTTCAGACACCTTTGGTATTTATTATAGATGTATTTATCACTGGAGAGTTGTACAATTGATCTAAACACACCACCACTGCAAACAGCAGGTATGTTGTGTGTCGACTATTTTATTCAATTTTCAATCTGCAAAAATTGCGATTGTTTCTACCAATTTGTTTAATAGACATTTTTTCATGCTTTTGACAACATCAATCAGTAGAATATCGGTAAAATATCAACAAAAAGAACAAATTAATCTACAAGATTTGGACAAAATTTTGTTGCCAATACGTTGACAATGTACTGGCTGTTTAAGGTGTTCCCAAACACATGCCCATCTCGTTTTTACTTTGTCGAAGTGACATGTTAAATAATATGATAGAGGAATGCTTTAGATCATAGCACACATGCTTAAAAAGAGCTAAAGAAACATTACATATGTTTGTTAAGCTGCAGTATAAGAAGACACAGGCGAAAGGTATGTATCGACCTATTTTAGTTTGTACGTGATTTTTCACATTACTGGAGAAATGATGTTGGGTTTTGGAACAAGCAGTTTAAATGATTTTGTAGTGGAGATAGTTTCCAGGGCAAAAAAGGTAGAGGAAGTGAGGGATAGGAAAGAGGCATACATTCTTACAGTGCCGATAGCCATAGTAGGCGAAAGCACCAAGTTCTATCATCCCAGCATGGTGTCAATTGGCCCTTATCATAATTACTCTATCTCATTTCTTGGGAAGAAGGCAGGGGACTCACTCACAAAGAAAGAAAATAAGCGGCGGAAGCAACTTGATGAAATGGAATCGGACAAATTGTTAGCTACAAGAAGACTTTGGAGGCTTTCCGATGAATGTCTGCACAGGGAAAAGCTTCAGGTGATTCTAGATGTATCTGACCAGAAGCAAGTAATTGATAAATACGATAGAGATTTATCTCATATCCCGCTAAAGAAATTTTCTCAGATGTGCTTTGTAGACGTGGCATTCCTGTCAGAGTTTCTCAACACTTTTGTAATGGGTTTCAATCGACAAGAGGATAGTAGTAGCGGTAGCAGCACCTTTCCACCAATTTACAACGGATGGGATGATGCCTCTGGTGAGGTAAGTTCCACTAATCCTATTTTCTATGAATGCAGTAACAATCCGGTGCTCTTCGCCATTTTAATGGATGTGATGAAACTGGAGAACCAACTACCAATCATGGTTCTTGAAAAAGTAATGGAGGTAACACAAAAAAGGACCCTGTTGGAGGACTTGCTCTGCCATCTGTGCTACCATATTTCCCCTATTAAGTCCCAATCTGCGTGGCCTTGTACTAGCACTCTCAATTTGATAGGATGCAAACACCTCTTGGATTGCTTAAGGCTTATGCTTGTTGCTAACGATTCCTGGTTTTCTTATAAGGAGCATATAGAGTGGGTGCCTTCCATGTCTGGCTCCTCTGCTTTTGATTGTGATTTCAGATCCCTTGTTTTAAAGTTTTTATATTTTATTTTTAGTCCTTGTATCCAGAAAAAGGAAATTCTTGAGTTAAGGGATGAAAGGTATCTTCCATATGGTGCAAAAAAACTTAAAAAAGCTGGAGTGGTGTTCAAAGCATTGGAGTACGGCGGGATCCATGATATCTCTTTTGAGAAGCAGACTGGCACGCTATGTCTTCCACAAATTGATGTTGGAGTGTGGACAGAAGCAGTTCTCTGAAATTTATTGGCATATGAGGCATGCTATAAAAGTGGAAGCAGTGAGATTTTGGAGACGAGTAGTGACGAAGATCATAAATTAGTCACTCGATTCATTTTGTTCATGTCCTAGTTGGCGGAAATGAAAAAGGATGTAGATGTTTTGAGAGAGGAGCACATCATTCAGAATAATCTGGGAGACAACAAAGAGGTGGCCAAGATGTGGAATGATATAAACAGTTCCAGATGGATACCAAAATGTAACCAGTTCGACGAGCTCACTAGGCAGCTAAATGAGTACATTAGCCAACAATGGGTGGTCTGGTTTGCTGAAATATGGGAGCAATACTTCTCAAAACCATGGCTGATCCTAGCTGTCATTATAGCAGTCATTATTTTTGCAGAAACCGTCGTAAGTCTCTGGACCACAATTGAGGGCAAGAATTAAAGTGTGCACTTAATAATTTAAATAAATAATGGAGTTTGAGTGTGTTTATATTCCCATGTTCATGCAAAATGTTATCAACCTGAAAGATTTTCTTTTAAGCTAAGAAAAAAAAAATCTATGAGGACTGATTTGTTTTTTTTCTGATTTGATTAGATTACCTTCTCCTATTTTTATTGTATGTTGGGTTTAGAAATAATCTTTTTAAAAAGTTTCATGTGACTTGTTTTGATCACATTTACTTGATGTGGAAAACTTGTTTTTATTATTTTTATGAAAAATATATTCTTCCATCAGTACTATATGTAGGGAAGCAAATGTGCGAACAACACTTCCAACACTAATCTATGTTGGGGGAGATGGTGCAAAAATTCATAGAAATCCTTAAACTGTTATAGTGAAAGAAACACATTCAAACACATGCATAAAACAATATTACCATAACACACAGATCTACGTGGGGAAAACCTTTCCAGCTAAAAACCCCACACACCAAAAGCACAATACTTTGTATTATTAGTAACAAAAGATTACAATACAATAATAACACTAAGCTTCTCCAGGTGTCCTCCAACTACAACAAAAATGAGATAAT
Source organism: Cunninghamia lanceolata (assembly GCA_027924645.1). NCBI lineage: Eukaryota > Viridiplantae > Streptophyta > Pinopsida > Cupressales > Cupressaceae > Cunninghamia > Cunninghamia lanceolata. Next base: position 6,362,045 of record BSBN01000892.1, read on the forward strand.
TTTAGTAGCATAACAGTGTCTTAGAAAATTCTCAACCTCACCACTTAATGCACTAAGGCACCAAGTATTTATATATTCATAGATAAAGAGATGACGATGAAACTTGCCATAACCAAAAAGTCAACACCTAAGTGTAAACATGAGTTGGATAAGGCATGGTGACATAGCCACGACTCATTACTTAGGGTAGTTTCTAATTATAGCAACCACCTCCATGAAAGAAGCCACCACCACACATGCAGCAAGCCTACATGCATTTAAATATCTTGCATGTGAAGGTGCCTCCATCATATGCATTCCACTAGTCATAGTTTACTCAACGATGAACTCACATGTTGAGAAACATTAATCCCAACATTCTGCCACTTGTGAAAGACCTATCAAGAGTCATCTATAACCAACAGTTTAGGGCCCCAAGGCCCACATAAATGACACACTATCTAAACTTCTATGTGCTCACTGGCTTCGTTAGTGCATATGTAACATTTCTCAAAGTGACAATCTTCTCCAATATTACCTTTCCATCTTCTAGGATATCATGAACAAAATGAAATTGAACATCCATGTGCTTTGTTCTTGCATGGAATGTGGGATTCTTTGCTAAGAAAATGACACTCTGACTGTCGCAATAGATAGTAATCTATCCTACATCAAAACCAATATCCAAGCACAACCTCTTAAGCCAAATGGCTTCCTTGCAAGCATGGGTAGTTGCCATGTACTCTTCTTCTATCATGGACAAAATGACTATAGCCTACTACTTACTCATCCAACTTATATACCACCATACATCATGAACATATATCCATTGGTGGATCTTCTGTTGTCAATGTCACCTACCCAATCTAAATCCACATATCCACAAAGACTTACAAAATGCTAAGATCTACTAAGATAACCGTGATAACATAGGGAATACTTAGAAGTATCCCATAGATATCTGAACACTCTCTTTACCACATCCTAGTGTATCGATCCAAGATTAGCCATATACTGACTAAGGACTCCCACTACTTGGGCAATGTCTGGCCTCATACAAACCATCGCATACATTAGACTACCAACAACACTCGCATATGGTACTCTAGTCATGTCCTCAACCTCAGTAGGATATTTTGGGCAATCCTCCATAGAAAGCTTCATCCCTTGCATCACCTAGACAACTAACTGCTTGAAAGCTGCCATGGTGAATATCTCCAACAGTGAATTCACATACTTGTTCTGGCTTAACCAAAGCTTTTTGCTAGCTCTATCTCTTCTGATCTGCATCCCTAGACTATACCTTGTTGCACCTAGATCCTTCATCGCAAATTGTGCTAACAACTGAGACTTTAGATCAGAAATCAAACTCTTACCATTCCCAAAAAATAACATATTATCTACGTACAATGTAATTATGAGAATGCAACCAATATCAGATTTGTATTATACACAATGGTTAGTTAGATTTAGATCTCAGAAATCCCAAAGAACACACATAGGTTTCAAATTTCTTGTACCACATTATAAGAGACTACTTCAAACCATACAAAGACTTCTTCACTTGCAAACTAGATTTTTTTTACCTTTTACCATGAAATGCTCTGGCTATGACATATAGATCTCTTCTTCCAAATCACTATGAAGGAACGTTGCCTTCACATCCATCTATTCCACTTCTAGATCATACACTACTGCAAGTGATAACAAGAACCGTATAGATGTCAGCTTCACAACAAGAGAGAATATCTCTCCATAGTCAATTCCTTCCACCTAAGAAAACCCCTTCATGACCAACCGTGCCTTGTGCTTTTCAACATTGCCATCAGAACCACATTTCTTCTTGAACACCCATTTACATCCAACAAGTTTACATCCTTTAGGCAAAGGTACTAGATTCCATGTACTATTTTTCTTCAAAGCAACCATTTCTTCATCCATGCCTTTCATCCAGGAATCTATATCACTCATACACATAGCCTCTCTAACAGTCCTAGGCTCATCAGTGTTAGCAATCAAAGCAAAAACACAAGTGGAATCCAACAATGAATAACCAAATCTTTCCTATGAATAATCAAACCTTTTTGGTTGTTGCCTAACATGTGTAGACCTCCTCAATTGTTGAGGTTGAGGTTGTTCTTGTTTAGAACTTTTAGATATTCTCAAGCTCTCCTCGTCATTAGGTCCGATAGGAGTATGTAGTTTGAACCTTTCATCAGATTAAGTGGAATCTGAACTACCTTCTTCTTCTACTTTTCCTCTTTCTCTCGATGCAGCTCAACTATGGAAGGTTTCATCTCCTAAATATTACACTTTTGCTATGGAGAACATTCCCAACCACTAGATCCAAGAGCTTGTACCACTTCACATCGATACTATAGTCGATGAAGATACACTTAACTGCCTTGTTCTCTAACTTAGACCTCTTTACACTTGGAACATGAGCATAAGCTTCACAACCAAAAAGTCTAAGGTGTCTCATAGAAGGATTCCTACCAAACCATGCCTCCATGGGCGTCTTTCCAACAAGAACTAATATAGGAGATCTATTGATCAGATAACATCCAGTGGCTATAGCTTCGACCCATAAATTTTGCTCAAGGCTAGCACCACTTAGCATACTCCTAGCCCTCTCCATTAGCATCATATTCATCCTATTTGCAACTCCATTATGATATGGGGTGTATAGAGTTGTCTTACATCTCTCAATCCCGTGCTCCTTTAGAACTTGTCGAATTCTATCAAACAAAACTCACCACTATTGTTAGTCCTCAAACATTGAATCTTTCTATCAGTCTGATTGTTAATTAAGGCCTCAAACTCATTAAACCAATTAAAGACTTCAATTTACTCCCGAGGAAATAAAAAAATGTCCTTCTATGGTAGTCATCTATGAAAGACACAAAATATGCATATTTTCTTAACGAAGGAGCATTCATAGGACCAAACACATTTGCATGAATATAGTCCAAAACCCCAAAAGACTTATGAGAAATGGAATAAAAAGAAACACATTTTTTTTTACATATACACAATATTCACAAAAGTCCAACTCGAGATGACAATCATCAAGGCCTTTAACAAGGCTTTTATTTTTCAGGTCTCTAAGACCCTTCTCACCAATATGACTAAGTCTATGGTGCCATAACATTGTCTTTTCTATTGAAAGCTTCCACCCTTAGGTACCCAGAAAGCATGACCATTAGATGTACAAACAATAAACTTCTTCACTGCTTGATCTAATGGTGAGGATGAAGAATCTAAAGGCCTTTTCTTCAGCATATTAGAAGAATTATTTCACTGAATAGTGCATGCATCTAGATTGTATAGAGTTCCAATCCAAATACCCTTAGCCAAGACCATAGCTCCTCTCATTATCTTATATCCTCCACTCGAGAAGAAAACCTACACACCTGCATCAATCAACCTACTCACAAGAAATGACATTTCATGTCAAACCTAAGATATGTACCACACCATCAATTCCCTTCACTCTACCATTAGGGAATCTAATCTTGACTCTTCCAAGTCCAACAACCCTCAGATGAGATTCATCACCCAAATACACCTTCACACCATCATAGTCTTCATACCTTGAGAACCAACCCCTATGTGAGGTCATGTGGAAAGAAGCAACTGAGTCTATTAATCACACATCTTTTGATGCATGTGTTGCCAAGGTTGCGACAAAAGAATCTACATAATCCTAAGAGGATTTATCAAAGTCAAAATAAGAGAAGGTAATTTTACCTTTCTTTTTCTTCTCTTCCATATAATCTTTGTAGAAATGACCAAATTTGTAGTAGTTCCAACATTTTGCCTTGGACTTGCCAAGAGAGTTAGATCTCCTTGAAGATTTTGATATTGACTTCTTGCCCTTTTTCTTTCCTTTCTCTTTAGGTCTTTGATGAACAAAAAGGCCTTCCTTGGCCATCTCGGAAGATTTCCTCTGCATCTCTTCAAATAACAATGATGCAACCACCTCATCCATTTTGAAACTAGTGGCGGTATTTCCAATAGCCACAACTAGGTGATCCCATGAGTCCAACAAAGAACATAACAGAAGTATGCAACAATCCTTGTCTTCTATCTTGTCACCAACAAAACCCAATTGAGCAATCAACATGTTAAATGCATTCAAGTGATCTACAATAGACCCTCCACCTTACATCTTTAGAGAATAAAATTTCTTTTGTAGGAATAATTTGTTTGCCAAGGATTTATCCTGATAAACATCTCCAAGTTTCTTCCAAAGAGATTTTGCAGTCTTTTCTTCATGTACATTCAGGAGCACTAAATTAGCCAAACAAAGTTTAACCAAACCCTTGGCTTTCCAATCCTTCAGGTCCCACTCTTCTTGAGTCATACTAGTTGGTTTTGTTTCAAATATTGTAGTCCACAGATCTCTATCCATGAGCATGTCCTCCATCATCAAGTTCCATAACTTGAAGTTACTACCACTAAACTTATCCATCTTGAAACAAAGATCAGTACAAACAACCCACTTCCCAGCAATGAGACCAAAATTACCCAGGCCCTAATACCTCTTGTAAGGAAGCAAAGGTGTAGGACATTGCTTCCAACACTAATCTATGTTGAGGGAGATGGTGTAAAAATTCATACAAATTCTTAAATTGTTACAAGTTGAAAGAAACACATTCAAATACATGCATAAAACAATATTACCATAATGCACAGATTTACATGGGGAAAACCTTTCTAGGTAAAAAAACCCCACACACCAAAAGCATAGTACTTTGTATTATCAGTAACAAAATATTACCATAGAATAACAACACTAAGCTTCTCCACGTGTCCTCCAACTACAACAAAAACTAGGATAATTTTGGCAGCATAATAGTGTCTCCAAAAATTCTCAACCTCATCACTTAATACACTAAGGCACCAAGTATTTATATATATTCATAGATGAAGAGATATTGACAAAACTTGCTATAACAAAAAAATCAATGCCTAAGTGTAAACATGAGTTGAATAAGGCATGGTGACATAGCCATGACTCATTACTTAAGGAAGTTTCTAATTACAGCAGCCACCTCTGTGAAAGAAGCCACCACCACACATGCAACAAGCTTGCATGCATTAAGATGCATTGCATGTGAAGGCACCTCCATCATATGTCCTCCACTAGTCATAGTTTACTCAACAATGAACTCACAAGTTGAGACACATTAATCCCAACACTATATTGATATCTTGGGCACTACTCACATATTAACTTCTCCTATTTTTATTGTATGTTTGGTTAAGAAATACTTTTCTTTAAAAGTTTCACGTGACTTGTTTTGATCACATTTCCTTGATGTGCAAAACCTATTTTTATTATTTTTATGAAAAATATATTCTCCCATTAGTACTATAGTGTTATCTTAGGCACTACTCACAAATTAACTTTTCCTATTTTTATTGTATGTTTGGTTTAGAAATAAATTTTTTTAACAGTTTCATGTGACTTTTTTTTATTACATTTCCTTGATGTGGAAAACCTATTTTTATTATTTTTTATGAAAAATATATTCTTCCATCAGTACTATAGTGCTATCTTGGGCACTACTCATAATTTATAGATGTAATTAAATTGTCATTAAAACATAAATTATATATAATAATTGAATAGTTAAATATTGTGTGAATGGTTTGTAGTAAATATTTATAGAACTTTTACAATCATAATAACTTAACTTGGTGATCTTAAATGTGTTGTTTCAAATAGTGCATGTGTTGTGATCAATGTACCATTTTTTTTATTTGATTAAATAGTCAATGTTTTAACTACAAAATATCAGTTCTATATGATCTTCCTCATAAATGTGTTAGGCTTAAAAGGAATCCTAAATATATAATGAGATTTAAGTTTTTCTATACTATGAGGATAGTAGAATTTTATGATGGATTACATAAATTGATAATACAAATTCTCATTTACACACCCAATCATGTGTTACATATACACCTTTTATAGATCCTAACAATTGTAGAAAAAGGTCAATTTATGTTTTACAATTAATTATGGAAAAATTCAAACTAGAATAGTCAGGGAAAATATTGAGTATAAGGCTAGGACAACTTTATCTTAATGGTCAACAACTTGATTTGTAAAGATATTAGGATGGAATTCCATAGTTATATTTTAGCTTGACTATGACATTGTTACAAAACATGTTTTGTTGTAAATTTTTGAGAGTTTTTATTAAAATAGAAAGTTAGTTTAATAGAACATGTTTAACTTAATTCATATGACTTGATGGGTGATTTTTAGAATAAAGATGATCCTAAGGACACATCTTCTCTTTAAGTCATAGGAGAAGTGGTCATGATGGATTTTGATGGGTGAACCATATTTAGTAATAAGAAAGGAAACCATAAATATAATGTTTTGATTAAATATTGGAACTAATTTCCCATTGTGTACAAGGTTTATCCACCAAAAACTACCATATGTACTATCTAGTTCTTATAGCACTCCTTTGTTGGTGTGAATAGAGTTTTCACCTAACCGGTTTTCCCTTGTGTGGATAATTCATATTATTTAACTACTTATCAGTTAAATAATATTCATACATCACATATAATTCACATGTTAAGTTGACTTAGTGAGTCTTCTAGATGCGACTAGTTTCTAAATGTTGATAGCTATAGTGAGTTGTCTTATCCTACACATGTCCTCTAGTTGGCATCTTATCCCCTAGTTGTTACATGTGATAGGAATGTGACACTTGTCACATGACTACAACTCCCAATTTGTCATCCTTGCCTTTATAAGCAAGGATATCTCTCATTGTAATATATACAGTTTCTTATACATCTTTGTATAGAATCTTGCTTCATTGTTTTAGCATCTTCTCTATTATCTTTGTGTGGAAGGTTGTCTTGATTGCACGGATACTTGCTTGCTGAGTCACAATGACTCTTACATGGTATCAGAGCCTGATCTGCAATTTCCTTCCCTCATTGGAGAGGTTTTGCTTGGAGCTATTTTTTAGGAGTGTCCTGGAGCAAAATAGACATCACTGTTGCGATTAGGAGGCCCAAATATGTATAGATTGGCTGTTCAAGTGTCCAAATCAGAGAAGTTAAAAAAAATGCAAAAAAATTTTTACCCCTGTTAGGGCTTCTGCAAAATTCCATACAGTTGTACAGAATCTATACATTGTATAGATCCATACACTGTCTCTACATCAGATCTGGCTCATCTCAGCTGATCATCATCAGGTATTTTTTATATCTGGTGGTTTTATTTAAATATTGGGTAGAGTTTTGTTTGTTTTAGCAAAAAAAAATAAAAGGCATACACAAGCTATACCAAGTACTGCACAACTCAGTCCATAGGAGGTTGACTCCTAGTCAGTGCCACGGCTAGCGGCAGGGGTTAAAACCCCCGCCCCCATGGCCTTGTTTGGTAAGGCTTTGGCCTTTCATACAAATCAATTTTTGTTTAAAACAAACTTCACAGATCTTACAAAATATTTACAGAGTTCATTCGACAGTAAATCAAGATCTTTAGGCTTCCTTTTATATCAGGCAGCCTCACAAACCTTTAGCGACGGTTTAAAATCATTATGTTGGTGGTCCTTAACTCAGATCAAGGTAGAATTTATCAACAGTCTTCAGTCACAGTTTGATATAAGGTGGTCAAGATTTGTCTTTGCAATGATAATTGCATTTGTCATAGACAGTAGTTTGCGATCTTTTGATGGTCTCCACTTTCTTCATGGCTGGTGGATCTTCCAAATCTGGTAGTCAACACTTGCTAGGAAAATTTTCTAAGCTCGTCGGCTATTCCTATCGGTGTCTCCCATACCACTGGCATCGATTTCAAACAGGCAATGGTTTGAAGATAAATTAGCAACTAGGCAACCAGAGGTCATCCATATGGCTGGTAGTTTTATTTAACAGTGGTTTGCGGTCTAAATCGGCATCACTATGATCTAAGATTTGAAAGTTTTCACTTGGTGGTTTCCATACAAAAGATCTGTCGGGTCTTTCACTTGGCAATGGTGACGGTTTCTTCGGTAGTTTTCAATTGGTCAACAGTGTTTACCAACCATACTCATCAGTTGTTCTTACCAGTGGTTTCAAAATTGATAGTTAGCATCATTTAAAATTCCAGCGGTTTGCTCAAGATCTTTGACGTTATCTACTACCGACAGTTTCATTAAGTTATTTTTTGGTAGTCTAAAACCACGTGGGGAGACTTTAGGCTTGGGCCCCCATGGCCATACATCCACTAACATAGTCCGTGGTTTTAAACCCCACACTGGTAGTTTTCGCCTTCTAGTTGGTTGTTTCAGCCTGTCAAATGTGGTTTAGTCTTCCAGTAAGGCAGATTCTGTACAATGTCTTGTGGTTTTGGGACGATTAGCAGGTTTTATATCTCAAACTATTTTTTCCTAACTAGTAGTTTACCGGTGATAGCAGATAATATTCACCAACTAGGGAAGAATATTTCACCCGGGGGGCTTGTTTTGCCCCTCAATGTCCTAAAGTAGGGATTTTTCTTCTTTTTGCATAACTTTTTCTCACAATGTCAAAATTGGGCAAAGGAGATATTGATAGAAATCCAATAGAGAGCACTTCATAGTGGTATTAGTCATTTTCATAGATTTTGCTATTTGACAGCATTTATTGTAGGTTGAAGATAGATCTCTCTTTTTGGTTTCCAAGCTCATAACTTTCTGCCACGATCTCTGATTTTCATGATTCTTGTGGCATCGAAATGTTATTCAAGATCTCTTTCAAGCCATCCATGCACTTTTCTTAGATTCAACTCCAGGTGCATTTTATTCAATTTGTCATTTTTTTGGCTTTTGAATGATAACTTGGGCATTTCGCGATTTGAGGAGGTGAAATTTGTTTTGAGAGGATTTGTTTTCTATAATACATCAGTGTGAGTGATTGTAATCTCACTCAAATCTTTTTTTTAAGAGATTTGGTTGTTTTTCCCAATTTTGGTCCTTTAAGGACAATTGTAAATCACACTAAGTATAAAGTGCCACAACAAATTGGGGGGGCTCTCTTACATAGTAAAGGGGTGTCGTTGTCTTGTTTTGTCTCTTTTTCATCATAGATGTGCCTCAATTTCTACTTTTAACTCTATATAATTATCATGAATGGAAGAAAAACATGGAGTTTGTATTGTATAAACAAAAGTTACATAGAATAACTTTAGGTATGGATCTTGAACCCATAGGTGCTATTGAGAGAAGAAAATGGTTAGATAGAAGAGACGAGGCTTATGGTACATTTTGTCTTGCTATTTCTTCAGATCTTAGATTTCATGTTAAGTCTTTTACTACACCAAATGAGATATGGACAACACTAGACAATCTCTTCAGCAAGAAAGATACAATAAGAAGGCTTAAATTAGAGAATGAGATAATTACACTTAATCCTCAAGATTTTGATTAAATCAAAGACTTCTTCACTAAGTTTAAGTCTCCCAAGTTGCAATTCAAATAGTGTGATCTTGAGAAAGAAGATGAACAATTGATTCTATATATTCTTGCAAAATTGGGTCTTGCATATTTAGTTTATGTTTCTACCTTTTATGCTACAATGGATGGTTTTGGTAGTAAGTTTACACTACCTTCACTTGAGGAGTTTGCTGCACAACTCACTAGAGAACAAGCCAAGATACTATACATGGGTACATTGAAGTTTCCTAGAAAACAAGCTGTAGTTGTAACACAAAACACAAAAGATCCTAAGGCTTCACATAATAAGGGAAAGAAACAAAAGGATTCAAAGTCTAATGAGCAAGAGAAAGAATCAAAGAAAATCCCCAACTCTTCATCCAAAGAGGAGTCCAATAAGAAGAAGAAGCCAAAGTGTTCTTATTGCAGGAAATTGGGTCATGATGAGACTAAATGTTATGAGAAAAAATTTGATGAGATGTCACAACTTCTTCAAAAACATAACATTGAGTATTCTCCATCAACAATAGTTTTACCCAAATCTTCTTCTTTACCACCATCATCATCTACATCTACAGGGATACTAGGCATTGCTAACGGGACATACAAAGGAAAAGGACATGCACTCTTTGCTTCAACAAGTCTACAGTTAGAGAGATGGCTTCTTGATTTAGGAGCTTCTCATCATATGGCATCTTCACAGGGGATGTTCTCTTCATTTAAGTCATGTACTTCACCACCTATTTTGATGGGTAACAATACAGACATGCATGCAATTGATAAAGGAACTATTGATGTTGGTGAGTGTACATTAAATAATGTGTTGTGTGTACCTTCCTTGACAACCAATCTCCTTTCCATCTACCAGATTACTCATTGTGGTGCAAGGAAGACAATTGAGTTCACTCCTGATTCTATGATAAGATAGGACTTGGAGAGTAGAGATATCATTATTGTTGGGATGGATGATCATGTATCTCACTTGTATACTTTCTCCCATTTTGTTTTTGATGATTATGTAGATCCATTGATGGCTATTCACACTCATGCATCAAATGTGAATCATGTTTATAAGGAGAAGTTTGGTCACTTGAACCTTGGTGTTCTTGCATCTACTTTAGTTCCCAAGACTAGTTTTGAACTTCCTCCTTCTCCTACTTCTTCAAAGCTTGGAATTGACATAGCTTCATCCACTTCAGTTGAGAAGGATATTGTTTGTTTTCCAGATACATGTTTATGGGATGAGTACTTGACAGGTATTTCAAACTTATTTTGTGAGTCCTATCTTGATGACTTGGAGGACATCATTGATGATATTCATCTCCTCTTTGAAGGAGTTGATTCTTCTACTTCGGATGAGACATCATCATCTTCTCCTCTTCACTTGTCACAATTTGTCATTGAGTTGGAGTATCTTGAGCATCATTTAGAGGATTCTTTGTCTTTAGAGAATGATGATCTTGTGTTTTCATCTTGTCTGGGATCATCACATTCATTGATTAGGCATGTAGTACCTGATTATGTGACATCTTTTGGTTATGACATGTGGACACTTGAGTAGTCTTTAGAGACATAATACATCATGAGGCTTTTTTCCCTTATACCTTGAGATGGAGTTTCTTTGACATCAGCCTTTGGACCTATTTCTTCCTAAGGGGAAGAATGTTGTTTGCAGGCTTTGGATTCTCTTCAACATTCTTCTTCAGGCATTCACCATTGGCACCGGAGCTACTTCAAAATGGGGGGACCTATAGTCTCACACTTGCTCTCCTATGGGGAGTAATTGATTGTACATATGTGTTGGATGTAGTTCTTGAGAGGTCTTGAGTCCTCCTTCCATCACATCTTTCATTTGTTTTTTGCATTCTCACTTTTGGAGAGGAATTTTGTCCATGAGGTTTTCTCCTTTTCTCCACTTGAGATTTGTTGTACATGGGCACCTAACATGACCTAGTAGCTGGGACCCATAATTGTATCTTTCTTTTAGTCAGTTACTCCCTAAGTTGCACTTAAGGGGGAGTGTTGGTGTGAACAGGGTTTTCACCTAACCAGTTTTCCCTTGTGTGGATAATTCATATTATTTAACTACTTATCAGTTAAATAATATTCACACATTACACATAATTCACATGTTAAGTTGACTTAGTGAGTCTTCTAGATATCACTAGTTGTTTCTAGTTGTTGATAGTTGTAGTGACTTGTCTTATCCTACACATGTACTCTAGTTGGCATCTTATCCTCTAGTTGTTACATGTGAATGAAATGTGACACTTGTCACATGACTACAACTCCTAATTTGTCATCCTTGCCTTTATAAGAAAGGCTACCTCATTGTAATATATACAGTTTCTTATACATCTTTGTATAGGATCTTGCTCCATTGTTTTAGCATCTTCTCTATTATCTTTGTGTGGAAGGTTGTCTTGATTGCAGAGATCCTAGATTACTGAGTCACATTGACTCTTACATCCTCATCCATGTATCACACCATAGGTTCCAATATTTTCTAAATCTCTTAGAGTATAATCGTTAGTTTTGAGCCTTCACAACCTCCTTATATGGTGATAAAAGAGAAACCTTGGCCTGAGCTACCAATCATAGAATTCATCACCATTTTGATAGTATGGTGAATATGTGGAGTACAAGATTCAATAATTTTATATGAGAGATTTGATATTTCATAACAATAATAATCAAATTTCCAACATTTGCATTGTTTGCAATTAGTAATGTAACATGCCACTTGTTATACCAACTAAGATTTACCAATTTTAACTTGAAAGTAAATAAAGTCATGAATTAATAACAGAAATAATAAAAATTTTCCTCTGAACATTTGATATAATGCACATTTGAAACATATTTCAAACTTCTATTGCATAACCAAAGTACATTTCTCAATAAAAGAATTGATTATTCAACTTATACAACTTTTTTTTTCATAAATTACATAGAAGCTTCAAGAGCTTAATTGATAAATAGAATCACATGTTTGTATACTTGTCTATCTTCAATACTCCCAACCACCAATTGCATGAGGGGAAGCATCACTTAGGTGATTTACCTCCAACCATAGACTAACTACGGTCCCCTACAAATTTACCAAATAGGTAAATTGCCCTACCCTTCAACAAAGGGATTGGTATAGCAACCTCAATGTTAAGCCTAATTTGAGAAAGGTGTTGTGTCCTACATTAACTAGTACTATCATACTATGGTTACAACCATCAAAATATGAAATCCCTACTAGAAATGCAAACTTGGATCATAGTGAACCTAGACAGTGTAAACGTTGCCAATTTACACCACTTTGTCCAAAGTTTTCTTATCTCATATTCACCCACCCTTCTATCTCGATTGGGAAAGACAACAATCTCTATACAATAGTTATTCCCTTACCCATGTATCAACAAATCCCAGGAATAACCCCACTTAACAAATGCATCATTCTCTACACACAGGATATTCCCTTTCCCATGGATCAAGAAATCCCAGGCATATCTCCGCTTAACAATTACATCAAACTCTATTCTAGGTTATTCCCCCCTCTTCCATGGATCACATATCCCAAGGTTAACCTATTACATGTTTTACAAGGATACATATATCGAAGTAATACCACTTGAATCCTATTCTCACTTTCTTTCCCTTTGTACAACTTTTCTATATAAATACCAATCAATGATTGGTTCACGATTCCATCTAGGTAAAAATCAAACCATAGACAACATCTCACATTCACAATACAATTTTTCTTACTAGATATATGTATATATATCCATATATATATAAACTATTATACAATCAAAAGACATTAACAATGATAATTCAATATTGCAATCACTTAACAATAATACATCACATAATATTTTGAAAACAGGAAAAAAAATATAGAAGGAGAAATAAATCACATGCCTGAGAATATAGCTCCAAATAGATTAGATACTCTTCTGCCAATGACCTTTCGATACTCTAGATCTCTCTTCCAAATAAAACCACTTATAAAAATAAAACGACAAATTTTCAACACTAACACAAAACTCAATTTTGATAAGAGAAGGCTCTTAATTTGAAAAATGCGCAATTAAAAAAAAATGAGGGAGAGTACCCCCCGCAACCAATTCAAAAATATTGATATAATGTCAACATACTTAACCAACTCAAAAAACATTAACACTATGAGGACATACTTACAAATTCTAAAATTAGGTCATAAAAATCAAACAACCTTCTAAAAATAGTGTTAGATATAAATAAAAATAAAAATAAAATATAAAATTATTAACAATTTACAAGGTTTAAGGGGCCCACATGCCAAAATGGTTTAAAAGGTTTATAAATTAAAAGAAATTTAAAAAGGTTTAAAGGCCTTAAAAATTAAAACATAACCATAAAAACTTAATAAGATACGTATCCCTTTTATAAAAGAACTTAAAACCTTAGTTTAAATATTATACTTTTATATAAATAATTTCCTTTTATTAAAAACTTTTAATTATTATTATTTAATTTATTATATTTATTATCATTATTTTACAAAATTACTCTTTTATTATTAAAACTATATATATATATATATATATATATATATATATATATATATATATATATATATATATATATATATATATATATATATAAACTTATTGTTTTAATTACCATAAAACAATATTTATGAAAATTAAATTTCGTAAAATGATAAAATTATATTTCCACAATTAAGAGAAAATAATAACAATATTTATATTAAATACATATATAGAATGATGATAAATATATATTTATATATATTCACATATTTATAAATTTATCATCATAAAATTAAATATAATTCATAATCAAGAAATGCATATAAAGTCAAAAAATCTTCATAGACTTATTGTCGAAGAACACAAGAGAGACAATAATTCTTGCATAGGCCAAATCGACATCTCCATATCTATGAGTAATATGCTCAAGAATATATGTAGGTACTTCTACCTACATATGTTCATGCTCATATCGACTCACGTATAAGAACGTATTGTGGACTTGCACGAGCATTAATAAACTCAAAGAAACCAAACACTTAACAACATGGAGGTCCGAATATCCAATCAAGACTCAAGATACATAACTCAGATTGCTTACCACTACCCACACTAACTCAACTCAACCTAGGTCAAATTAGGATGTGTGTGTGTGTACTGCTCAATTTAGGCTTCTCTTTTACATTTACCAGACCAAGTCCTTCTCTTGAGTGATACCTCCCCTCTTTTCTGGAGCGACAACCTGTTTCTGCAACCACTTAGATCATTGCCACAGTAGTTAGCTGATCAAATCATCATCATCAATTAACAACAACCACATTTAATATAAAACATTACATTATTCTTTTTCCCATCATATTGCATTCAAGATAGACAACACACATGGATGCAAAGATTCATAAATACTTCAATTTTCACAAAATATCCAATCTATAGTAAATAGATAAAAACACATATACGGATGTAGAAATCCATAATCACTCACTTTCCAAATAAATTAATCAAACTAGGTAAATAGTAAGTAGATAGAACACATGGGTTGTAACAAGTAAGATGAAGACAATGGGTAGTGAGTACATTTTTTAATAATATTTATTTTTCATATGTTAATGACCTAACTAGCTTGGCATACTGATACATGTTTGGGCTAGTTGCCAATAACATTCTCCCAAAAAAATTCTTTTCTACATATATTTAAAACCACCAATTTTATGCTTTAGATGATGATAAATATGTTTTGTTCATGTGTATTATGCTACATATCTAACCATCAATCTAAATGTGGTGGTGTGGTAATATTCCTTTCTTTAGTACATTATTTGTTGGTGTTGGAGGAATTTTTATGCTAATTTTGAATTTTGAATATAGAATATATAGTTTCAATAATGTTGTATAGAAAGAGATATTTTAGTGGTGTTTTGTAGATTCTTCTGCAAATGTTCATGGGTTCTATAGAGGGACATCATAATGACATCAACATGGTCTAATATACATCTATAAAGAATTTTTTTTCCTTATTCATTTGTATTTTAGTGATCATGTGGATAAAAGAACCAAAATTATCTTTCCTTCTTATCTATTTACTAACTAAGTCTTATTCAAATACAAATTAATAGTTTAGATAAATGAATTTTAGATCTACTCTAATGGAAGCAAATACGAGATGGGACTAACAAATCAATGGAAAAGTAAACTAGAATATGAGACTTGTAAATGTGAGAAAAATAAAACTTGTGCACTTGGAAATAGGTAAGAAATGAACATAAAAGGCATAGGTCCTTGGAATATTTTTTATCTCTTAGAGTTGATCTCTAACAATGAGATCATAGAAAGGGTGTAGGTGTCCTCAAGGGGTACTAACTTAATGGAGGAAATATCATATAGGGATGTTGGAAATGACATGGGAATCCTCTAGAGTGTGTCAAGAGTTGAACTCACACTAATGTAGGTTTCTAGAGCTTAGAATGGCTTTAGATTTCTAGGACACCTTTGACTTGATTCTTAGAAACTTGTGCAAGGAATAAAAGATGCCAAATATACTTCCTACACTTATTTATGAGAGGAGGTATTTGTTAAAATTAAATTTATTACCTCTCCCCAAGGTCTCTAGGTTGTTGGGTCTCAACTTCGCTGGATAACTCAAGGTGAAATGTATGTTGTTTTACAAGAGTCTTTGTAATAATCTCTTCAAAGTTTATTGGGTAGTTCAACTCAAGCTCAATTTTGTTAGAAATTTTGAGTTTATCATACACATTGAATGATTTAATACATATCAACATATAAAACCATAAATTCCAACAAACTAAAATGAAATCTACTCTTTTTTTTTATGAAAGAAAAGACAAAAGAGATGGTTTAAGAAATAGATCTTGGAGTTCACATAATGGAAAGTGTGATACTAGAAGAATGAACCACCATTGAAGAAATCTCCTTCTTGATCCATAGTTGTACAATCAAATCAAGGACTATGCTATCATCAAAGAAATACTCCATACCAGGGGCTAAAGACCATTGCACACCATGTACATGCATAGTGTAAGGATTCAAACACCATAAATTAATCAAATTTGAAATATTTCTATATTATATTAATCAAAGTGGTAGTTCATTACAACTAACACACATGATAAACCCTTGAAATAGTAGGGATCCAAAGAGGAAAATGAAAACTTAGACTACAGTTATATAGCTCTAAACAATTTCAACTCTTCTAATCTCTTTGTGTCTTTTTACATGCTCTCCTCTTTTTTAGTTACATTATCTATAGGGAATGCCTTATTAATTAAATTTTGAATTACAAGACATAAAAAAAAAAAATTTGACTATCCTAAACTTTTCAATTATCGATAAGTGTAGTATTTTTGAACTAGCACTTTGAACTTGATGAAGTTGAACCTAGAGAATACAAACCTATGGCTAGAGTAGCACACAATCAAACAATATTTGTTAGGAAAAATGAGAAGACATCCTCTTTTTCTATGTTTAAACTTCTTGAGAAGGTTCACTCCACTTCCACATTTAGTTCTTCACCTACTAGATGACCAATTACATGTTCAGGGATTTCAGTCCATGAAATCCTACATTATAAAAAATCATGAGTTAAGTCCATGAAATCAAAATAAAATATACATTTAAATGCATTTGAAAACATGAAAAATGATTTTAAATTCTTTATTTAGATGGTTATATGAGGCAATAGGTAGAACAAGGTCTAAGATATGCATATTTTGCTTCCACAATACCTCACATAGGCACCTGAATGATTTTCCTTATTAGACAAGTTGTCAAATTTAGGCTCATGAAATACAAGCTTTCCTTCTTGTTTAAAATGGTTAGGTGTGTGGATCTCACATTTCATGTCATGGTTGGCTAGGAGAGATGTCTATGTATCATGTAGAAACATATTGCTAGTGCCATAGGGTATTGGTTTGGTTTGCAAGGGAGTGCCAGATTGTGAGATTTGGTTGGATATCACACAATACAAATAAAAGGAATATTTGTAAGGTCAATTCACCACTATAGATAAGTTTTTCATATGCCAATAGTAAGGTGCCACATGGCAATCTCTAGTTGGTTGATGACTCTTAGGGATCAAGCTATAGAAATCTAGGTCCCATTGAGAAGTTAGATCAACATGAGGTTAGATAGGCAAAAGAAATCCTACAAGCTTTTGTTTCAAATAGGGGTTTAATTGGCACCTAGAAAAGTGCATGATCCATTAGGATATCAAAATGTTAGACTAAAAGTTGGAAATACATAAGTCTAGTTAATATCTACGAGTTCATCATTATGTGAATAAAGGACTAAACTAGTCTTATGCAATAATGCATAAAAATGGTGGACCAAGGAACTTCAAACAAAAATTAGAAGTCCATGGAAATCCCACAATTTGGAAGGAAGGCATGGAAAGTTGTTGAGAAAGAAAGGATGCAACCAAATAAAGGAGACCAAGACTTTGGACAAAGTCTTGATGTACATGGAAAGCCCACAAACAAATACTTGTGAACCTAGCAGGGAAATATAGAGATTCGAGGGATACATTGCATTTGGCAGAAACTTGAATTTGAAGGCTAATCCCTTCAAATAACTATAATATAATTCTCCAATGATATCATGGAGAAAGCAAGAAAAAAATGTCATTTCTGGAAAACTCTCTTTAAGATGTAAATTGAGCTATGTATGGAGACATGAACAAGGTTGAATAAAAATATGATAAAGAGTGGATTCTTCCTATGCTTTGATGCATATGTGAGATAGAAGCATGGATTAGTGTGTGTAGTAAGTTTAGGACAACCAAACCTAAATATAACTAGTGTCCTTTAGTCATAAATATCTTCAACCTAGTTTGAATTTTTAGGTGATGCAATCATAATGTTCTAAAATGAATAGATTGTGCCATGATATGTGAGCGTAATTATTTATTTTTCATTTTTTGTTGCAATCAACTCATTGATATGGTTTAAAATGAGACACTTTCCCACCACTTTAGCATCAAAATTTGTAATTAATTGTATAATCATTAATCTACAAAGATTAAGTTCTTAATTTACCTAAGCACAACCCAAATTAACCATGAAAGGAGTTTGGAAAATATCAAATTGTTCAGGATTATTGCTTCCCACTCATTGAAAATAATCTAGTTAATTGTGTGGTGGAAGATGACTATTTTTTTTGCATTCTTACCTTTTGTAGAATCCTCCTCAAAGTTGGGAATGTCCTCCATTATCGAGATAGAGTTATCAAGAAGATATGGGGTCAAAGCTTGTCCTATGATGATTGTGGAAGGCTTAATATGGATTAATGAAGTGTAAGTTACAATGAGTTCAAGCTCACTATTTTATTTAACATTAAAATACCTTGAAGGATACTTGTTCAATAAAATTCATTCTCCAATTCTATGATGTTAGTGGTAAGGCTTCTTTCATAATAAATTGGACACTGAGTTGTAATTTCCTATTACATATGTGCTGCCATATTTATATATTTGTTACATTTTAATCAATTAAGAATATTTTTAGAATATTTTATATGGACATTAATATAACCCCAAAAATTCTATTTTTAGTTACATAAACACTTCTATTTCAATATCAAATTTGAATTACATAATGTATATGACATCAAAACAATTAACCATCTTGTCAAACAAGGTGACATTGACTTGTAATTTAAATTTAGATGAAGACACCATGTATGGTGAGGGTTCAAATCATGTATCTTATAGTTAGCAAGGCTCATGTAATGAATGGGGCTTTTTAAGTGGGTTCAACATCTCATTTTTATTTGAATATTTAATTTTTTAAAGTTAAACAACTTCTTTTAGTGATTAAAAAACGATGTCATAGATACAACATAACGAGTATTAATTTTTCTCCTACTATAACAATGTCTAAAATAAACTAGACCTTTCTCTTTAATAAATAAGTTATTTTTATTCTCTTTGAAATTTATAAAATTACACTTCTATTCTAAGACATTAAGGCTTTAGATATACCTTGCTTCTTAAGAAGTAGTAAAGCGGACGCTCCATCGACTAACTGGATGTAATAGGTTATGCTTCGATAGTTACAAAAGGCAAAAGCACAGACCCACGAGTTTATACATTTTCGTTCGAATCTGATTATGGGCCATCTCTTTTTCTTTTTTAGGAAAAGAGAAGATAACAGACAGGAGCAGCAGAATTTCCAAGATCTTTTTCTTTTTAAGGGAAAAGAGAAGATAACGGACAAAGCTATTTACGGTCACCTTACCAAAATACATACGTCTTGTGTAAGTTCATACTCTGCAGTAACATCACTGGAGACCAATTTTCAGACACCTTTGGTATTGTAGATGTATTCATCACTAGAGAGTTATAAAATTGACGCAAAGACACGCCCATCTCGTTTTTACTTTGTCGAAGTGACATTAAATAATATGACAAGTAAATTGATTGCCTTTAGCTCAAACAAACTACACTCTGTTCCCGCGCAGAAGACACTTTCACCTTCCGAACATCTATTGAGATTTTTTTTTATGTAGGTCTATTACAAGGCGATTCAAGGATATGCATGAATCAGAAGGCGCATATTACATAGGGGAAGCGAGGCCTTCTTCCAAGCTAAGGTAATAGTTGAAACGAGCTTTTGCATTTTTTTCTTGTTTTAGTGTCTTCAAATTTTCACGTGCCTTGTCTATGCTTCCACATTTTGCATACATGTCTACCAGAGCCTTTCCTACTACTAAATCTGACAAAATTCCCCCACGCTTTTATCCTTTGATGGATTTCTATACCCTGTTCCAAAGCTCCCATTTTAGCACAGGCAGGGAGGATGCTAGAAAAAGTTGAGGAGTCTGGCTTCACACCTGCCAATTGCATTTTCGGGAAAGTTTCTGAAGCCTTTTCAACAAACCCATTTTCTGTATATCGTGCAATCATAGCATTCCATGAGACCACATTTCTTTGAGGCATCCGTTCAAACAGTTCACGTGCCTTGTTTATGCTTCCACATTTTGCATACATGTCTACCATTACAGTTACAGCTACAACATCTGATAAAATTCCTCTATCCTTTAACCTGTGATGGATGTCCATACTCTATTCAAACCTCCGATTTTGGCACAGGCAGGGATGATGCTGGCAAAGGTTGAGGAGTCTGGCTTTACGCCTGCCAATTACATTTGCTTGAAAGTTTCTAAAGCCTTTTCAACAAACATATTTTGTGCATATCCTGCAATCATGGCATTCCATGGACCACGTCTCTGAGGCATTCGGTCAAATAGTTCACGTGCCTTGTCCATGCTTCCAAATTAACTACATTTATCCTCTTTACTTAATTTTAAAATATTTATTTAAATTATCATATTTCTCACATTGATTTTGATTTCACTAAGATTCTAGTGTACTATTTCCAAATTAAAACGAAACATAATATAGATTAAAAGAAGAGAATCTTATTAATGTTTCAGCAAGATGAAATAAAATTTACATTTACCTTTCGGTTCAGTACAGAGAAAAACCCTTTCAAAATTGTCGAGAGTGGCACAAATAACTCTTACACGGGACGGTGGACATGCGCTCCAAGCTCTCCGGACTGCACTCCAAGCTCTCACCTATTCGGTTTGATCCGCAGAATAGATCGAAGCTAAATCAAATATCCATTCTGTCTGGCTTCCAAACGCTTGCTTCCGCATGTCAGAGATTCTGCAGAGAGGATAATGGCTATTGCTTCCGTAGTTGCCGATGAAATTTTCGCACACAGTGGCAGAATCTACAGATTTCATAGCTGTTAAGCCTCGTGCTATTTGAAAGTATTATGACGGGAATAAACAGTTACGGAGGACGGGTATTAACGGACTGACGGAAATATGTGACGTTAGAGGTTCCACCAGCCACCTAAGCAGGTCAAAGCTTAGAGTGCGTTGTTTAAGCCCAGTCAAAAATGGGCCACCAGCCATGTATCAAGTCAAAACTTAGAGTGTGTTGTTTAAGCCCAACCGCGAGGGATAGGAAAGAGGCATGCATTATGGCGATAGCCATACCAGGTGAAAGCACCAAGTTAGATCATCCGAGCAGTGTAATTGGCCCCTATCATAATTGCCCAGCCGAAAATAGCCGGTGAGTTGTGTCGACCGGCTGTAAAGCTTTTTGCCAGCAGGGAGACCGTCGACAAAATGTAATAACTCTTTCAAGGAATTTCATTGCGACCAGCCACTCTGCAATGTGCCATACATGGTCGACCACTGTTTCAACCCTACCGTACACGATTTGACCAACCGGTTGTTTGCAACGCACCCGCTGGTTAAGGTTAACCATTATAATTACTCTGCCTCATTTCTTGGCAAGAAGGCAGGGGACTCACTCAATGAGAAAGAAAATGAGCGACGGAAGCAGCTTGATGGAATGGAATCAGACAAGTTGCTATCTACAAGAAGATTTTGGAGGTTTTGCGATGACCGTCTGCACAGGGAAAAGCTTCAGGCGATTCTAGATGTATCTGACCGGAAGAAAGTAATTGATAAATACGACAGAGATTCATCTCATATCCCGCTAAAGAAATTTGCTCAAATGTGCTTTGTAGACGTGGCGTTCCTGCTGGAGTTTCTCAACACATTTGTTATGGGTTTCAATCAACAAGAGGACAGTAGCGATGGCAGCGGCAGCGGCACCTTTCCACCAGCTTACAATCGATGGGATGATGCCTCTGGTGAGGTAAGTTCCACTAATCCTATTTTCTATGAATGCAGTAACAATCAACACAGGGGATCTGAAATCACAATCTTATTTTCGAGAAGCAGACTGGCAGGCTGTATCTTCCACAGATTGATGTTGGAGTGTGGACAGAAGCAGTTCTCCGAAATTTATTGGCATATGAGGCATGCTATAAAAGTGGAAGCAGTGAGATTTTGGAGACGAGTAGCGAGGAAGATCAGAAATTAGTCGCTCGATTCATTCTGTTCATGTCCCAGTTGGTGGAAACAGAAAAGGATGCAGACGTTTTGAGAGAGGAGCACATCATTCAGAACAATCTGGGAGACAGCAAAGAGGTGGCCAAGATGTGGAACGATATGAACCAGTTCGACGAGCTCACTAGGCAGCTGAATGAGTACATTGGCCAACAATGGGTGGTCTGGTTTGCTGAAATATGGGAGCAATACTTCTCAAAACCATGGCTCATCCTGGCTGTCATTATAGCGGTTATTTTATTTGCAGAAACCGTCGTAGGTCTCTGGACCACAATCAAGGGCGACAATTAAGGGGGTGCAGTTAATAATTTAAATTAATCATGGAGTTTGACTGTGTTTATATTCCCATGTTCGTGCAAAATGCTATTAAAGATTTTCTCTTTAGCTGCGAAAAAAGAAAATCTGTAAGGACTGATTTGTGTTTTCTGATTTGATCAGATTAACTTCTCCTAATTTTATTGTATGTTTGGTTTAGAAATCAAAATTTTAAAAAGTTTCATTTGACTTGTTTTGACGACGTTTCCTTGATGTGGAAAACATGTTTTTATTATTTTTGTGAAAAATATATTCTTCCACCAGTACTATAGTGCTTGCTATCTTGGGCACCACTCACAATTTATACATAAAGTATATATAATAATTGAATTGTTAAATGTTGTATAAATGGTTTGTAATGAATATTTATAAAACTTTTACCATCATAATAATTTAATAATTTAGTGGTGATCTTAGATTGTGTTATATTAAATAATGTATGTGTTATGGTGAATGTACTACTTACTTATGTGATTAAATAGTCAATGTTTTAACTACAAAATACTAGTTGTGTAAGTTCTTTCTCATAAATGTGTTAGGCTTAAAAGGAAGCCGAAATATATAATGAGATTTAAGTTTTTCTATACTGTGAAGGTAATAGAATTTTATGATGGTTTACATACATTGATTATACATATTATCATTTATGCACCCAAGCATTTGTTACATCTACAACATTTATAGCTCCTAAACAATTGTAGAAAAAGGTCAATTTATGTTTTACAATCAATTATAGAACAATTGAAACTAGAATAGTCATGGAAAATGTTGAGTATAAGGCTAGGACAAATTTTATCGTAATGGTTGGCATGTTGGTTTGTAAAGATGTTAGGATGGAATTCCTCAGTTATGTTTTATCTTGACTATGACATTGCTACAAAACATGTTTTGTTGTAAATTTTAGAAAGTGTCTTTGTTAGTATATATGTTACCTCACACATGGGTAAAATACACGTCATTAAGGCTAATTAGGTGTCCTAGGTTGACCTAGTTAGCTTGCCACCTCTAGTGGAGTGTTGGATTCGACTCCTAATTCGACCCAACCTCCTCACCTATAACATCGCTTCTCAACTTAATACATGGTCGACTTACATCCATTTTGTATGCTTTGCATTTGATTTACAATATTTTATTTCCTGTTGAATCATCTTAGAGATCTTGGTTTCTTCAGTATGTACTGAAGTAGCAAGTTAATACAATAGAGCATGTTCAACTTAATTCATATGACTTGATGGGTGATTTTTAGAATAAAGATGATCATAAGGACACATTTTCTCTTTATGTCAGAGGAGAAGTGATCATGATGGATTTTGAGGGGTGGACCATGTTTAGTAATAAGAAAGGAAACCATAAAAATAAGGTGGTGATTAAATATTGGGACTAATTTACCATTATATACTATCTAGTTCTTAAAGCACTTCACATCCATGGATCACACCATGGGTTCCAATATTTTCTAAATCTCTTAAAATATAATAGTTATTTTGAGCCTTCACAACCTCCTTAAATGGTGATAAATAAGTAACCTTGGCCCTATGACTTGTTTCCCCATAATATAATGAGCTACTAATCATAGAATTCATCACCATTTTGAGAGTATGGTGAATATGTGGAGTACCAGATTCAAAAATTCTATCTGAGAGATTTGATCTTTCATAACAAAAATAATGTACTTTCCAACATTTGCATTGTCTAAGATGGGTAAGATGAAGTTAATGTGTAGTGAGTGTTTTCTCATAATATTTTATTTTTGGAATGTTAATGACCTAACTAACTTGGCATACAAATACATGTTTGGGCTAGTTTTCAATAACATTCTCACAAAATACTTCTTTTTTATATACATTTAAAACCACCAAATTTATGCTTTAGATGATGATAAATATGTTTTATTCATGTACATTATGATACATACCTAACCATCAAACTAAATGTGGTGGTGTGGTAATATTAATTTCCTTAGTACATTATTAGTTGGTGTTGTAACCCACTAATGACACTATTTGGAGGAATTTTTATGCTAATTTCCAATTTTGAATGTAGAATATATACTTTCACTAATGTTGTATAGAAAGAGATATTTTAGTGGTATATTGTAGATTATTCTACAAATGTTCATGGGCTCTATGGAGGGATATCCTAATGATAGATCAACATGGTTTAGTATACATCTATAAAGAAGTGCTTTTCCTTATTCATTTGTATTTTAGTGATCATGTGGCTAAAAGAAACAAAATTATCTTTCCTTCTTATGTATGTACTAAATAACTCCTAATCAAATACAAATTAAAATTTTAGATACATGACTTTTTTTTGTTGGAGTTACCTAGGTCTTTATCCTATTCCAGGCCCAGAGAGACCCTTATAGGGGATCTCTTCCCATCAGCTTTATTGCCTGAGACCACAACTGGGGGGTCTCTATCCCCAATGGGCATTATCCGCCCTTTGGTCAAACCTGCGAGCTTGTTGGCCCAGTGAAGGTACACCACCTATGAGAATGCCAGCTCGACAAAGGCACATATAGCCTACAAGCACGGTATCCCAGCAAAGGCACACATGACCTGTAACTCGTTGGCCCTGCGGGGGTTTAAATCTTAGTGGCCACCACAACAACCATGTGACTTGACTACCGAACCATGCCCTTATCGGTAGATACGTGACTTTTAGATCTACTCTATTGGAAGCAAATACAAGGAGATGGGACTAAAAAATCAATGGAAAGGTAAACTAGTGTTGGAATTAGCCAAGATAAGCAAGCAAGAATTGAGATGAACTTCCACAAAGCATAAGTACATAAAAGCCAAAATGTATAATCAAGAGATTATGAAAATGTACAAAGAGCCTTGCATATATAGGCAAGGAGAAGGAGGTGAGAAGGACAGAACCAACTACAACTAACCCTCTATATGATGAACATATGGGTGAACAAGTGGAGGGTGATGGACAAATGTCTCCAACCTCCCATAAGGTGAGGAGAGAATATCTCCAACCTCTAATGAGGTGAAGTGTCAAAATGACTAACCTCATGTGAGCACATGTGGTGAGACAAAAAAGTGACTAACCTCAAAAGTGCACTTAACCTTTAATGTCAAGGTTAAGTTAGACTTACCTAGCCACTAAGTGTGACTTAAGCCTAGTTGTGGGTTAGGATAAACCCTACACTCTAACAACTATAATATGTGACTTGTAAATGTTAGAAAAATAGAACTTTTACACTTGGAAATTAGGAAGCAATGAAAATAAAAAAGGCATAGGTCCTCGGAAGATTTTCTATCTCTTGGAGTTGATCTCTAACAATGAGATCATAGAAAGAGTGCAGGTGTCCTCAAGGGGTACTAGGAATGGAGGAAATATCATCCAGGGATGTTGGAAATGATGTAGGCATCCTTTAGAGTGTGTCAAGAGTATAACTCACACTAATGTAGGTTTCTAGAGCTTAGAATGGCTTTATAATTCTATGAGTCCTTTGACTTGATGCTTAGAAACTTTTAAAAGGAAGAAAAGAGGCCAAATACACTTCCTACACTTATCAATGACAAGAGGTATTTGTTAGAATTAAATTTAGGGTCTCCCCAAGGTCTCTAGGTTTTTGGGTCTCAACTTCACTGGATAAATCAATGTGAAATATATTTTGTTTTACAAGAGTCTTGGTAATAATCTCTTCAAAGTTTATTTGATAGTTCAAGTCAAGCTCAATTTCATCAAAAATTATGAGTTTATCCTACACATTGAACGATTTCATACATAACAACATATAAAAGGATAAATTCAAACAAACTAAAATAAAATCTACTCTATTGTTTATCAAAGAAAAATACAAAAGGGATGGGTTTAAGAAATAGATCCTAGAGTTCAAAGAATAAACACTATGCTACTAGAAGAATGAACCACCATTGAACCAATCTCCTCCTTGGTCTGTAGTTGCACAGTCAAATCAAGGACTATGCTATCCTCAAAGAAATACTCCATAACATTGGCTTAAGTCCATTGCACACCATGTACATGCATAGTATAAGGATTCAAACATAAGAAATTAATCAAATTAGAAAGATTTCTCTATCATATTAATGAAAATGGTATTTCATTACAACTAACACATAGGGTGAACCCTTGAAATAGTAGGGATCCAAAGAAAAAATGAAAACTTAGACTACAATTATAGAGCTCTAAAAATTTTCAACTCTTCTAATCTCTCTCTCTCTCTCTCTCTCTCTCTCTACATGCTCTCCTCTTTTCTATTTACATTATCTAGAGGAAATACCTTCATTAGTTGTTAAGAAAAGTGTCTCAACCTTGTAACTTCAAAAGGTTAGTATTCTTCCCAGTTTTGGTCTTTTCAAATACCCTTTATCTTGAAGAATGATCTAGAGCTTTCAAAGATTTCAAAAGGGCTAAAAATGGTGGGACTTACTATTTTTAGTAACTTTACATTTGACCTCAGATTGACCTAAAAATTTCCCAGAAGGTGCGGAATAGATAAGTAAACATCTTGCATGAGTTTTGACTCAACATCATATTTAGATTGCGATATATTAAAGCTTCTATTTTTTGAAACTGTTGAAAAAAGTTTTGAACTCAATTGTCATAATAAAAAATTCCCTAAACACTCCAAAAATTATCATAACTGACAAATTTAGTTACATGGTCATAGATCTCTTCATGAGCTTTCAGATGCATCAAACAATTCATCAATCAGACACCTAGATCAAAAGTTATGGCCTCCAAAAGTTGGACCTCCTATTTTTTGGAAATGTAAAAATGTGTTGGACACATAAAAGAGCTGTAAAGGGGAGAATTACATGTGTTGGTGTGTGTTTTTGCACATCACAAGACATCTTTGATTGGAAATAATTTGGGTGCCACTTTTGGGTGGTTTTAGCTCATGGTTTTGTAATTACCGGTAATGGTTTACTATATTGTATCTCCTATATATTAGGAGTTGGAGATGGAGGTTGCATGTAAAAATCTTATAGATGTTGAGTTACCTCCTAGATCTTTGGTTGGACATACTCCTATAAAAACTTGCTCTGCAAGTATATTGTAATCTTCTTGATTCCTGAATAATATATTAGGCGGCTTTGGAGTGTGGGATTTTTTACCTGAAAGGGTTTTCCCCATGTATATCTTGTGTTGTGAGTTTTGTGTTTGCATTTGGATGTTTTTATTATCTTTCTATTAATGTGCATCTTAATCTATAACTGTAAAAGTAAAAATTTGCATAAATCTTTCTTCAATAGATCAGTGTAGGAAGTGTTTCCACATACCTTGCTTCCTTTCATTAATTACATATTAAATTACAAGACATCAAAAAATAATTTAAAATTTTTGGGCTATCCTAAAATTTTGAATCACTGATAAGACCTAAGTGTAGAATTTTTGAGCTACCACTTTGAACCCGATGAAGTTGAACCTAGTTAATACCAACCTATGGCTAGAGTAGCACATAATAAAACTATATTTGTTAGAATACTTGGGAAGACACCCCCTTTTTCTGTGTTTTAAATTTTTGAGAAGCTTAACTCCACTTCCACATTTATTTCTTCACCTACTAGATGACCAATTACATGTTTAGGGGTTGTACTCCATGAAATCTTACATTATAAACAAATCATAAGTTAAATCCATAAAATCAAAATAAAATATACATTTAAATACAAAATGAAATATACATTTAGATGCATTTGAAAAATGGAAAATTATTTTATGTTCTTCATTTATATGGTTATATGAGGGAATAGGTACAGCAGGGTCTAAGGTATGCATATTTTCCTTCTATAATACCTCAGATAGGCACCTGATTGATTTTCCTTATTAGACAAGTCAAATTTAGGCTCATGAAATACAATCTTTCTTTCTTGTTTAAAATGGTCAAGTGTGTGGATCTCACATGTCATGTTGTGGTTTTCTAGGATAAATGCTTTTGTATCATGTAGAAACATATCGCTAGTGGCATAGGGTATTGGTTTGGTTTGCAAGGGAGTGCCACATGGTGGGATTTGGTTGTGTAAAAACACCAAGATCATGGAGTAGACAAACAAGCACAAGATTGAAAATGAATTCAACCAATTGTATTAAAAAATGAGATGAATATAAATAGGCGAGTGTGGGTACCCGATTCTCCACCAAATGAGGATAGGACTCCTCTAAATGAAGTGGTGGCGAGTAACCACCCACAAATATAGCATGAGTTGTTGATACAAATTGACACCTCTCTAAAATGACTAACTACTTTGACAATTTTGAAGTACATGTGGAGAATATGCCTAACTATCCTTAAAGCTAGTGTATATGCCTAGGATTAAAGGTTATACACCAACACCCCTCCTTAAGCATAGCTTAGGTGAGTTTATGAAAAATGGGTCCCAACTATACGCCTAGTTAGGTACCCATGTACAATGCAATAGAAAAATGAGTCCCGACCAGGAATCCTGATAATGTACTCAAGTACAATGCAAATTATCAAAACTGGAGTAAGATAGAAAACCTAGTGGAAAAAAACTATCCTCCAAAAGAGAAATTATACAGGTGAAGAAGTACTACTTCTTTCACTAAGTACAATATAAGATTTGCCCCATAGGAGAGAAAATGAAAGAAGGTCTATGAGAGCTCCCCATAATATATGTCCTATTGTAGTGATGCTGAATAGTCAATAAAAGATGCAAATGTAGATCCAAGAATGCCAAACAATGTTCCTTCGCTTGGGAAGAAATGAAACGACCTGAAGATGAAGGATATCTTCCCATGCGAGAAGATGTATGTATTGTCTTGAATCATGTTGAAGCTGATCCAAGGATTATGGTGCCCATGCCGATGCCTTTAAAGAGTGCTCAGGTGTTCCCATGTCAATGTCGAAGGATGCCATAATCAAATTAGGTGGATGCACAATAGATGAGGATGATGATGATCCAGAACCATGTGTAGGATGATGTAGAGCATGAATATCTGAAGTGGACAAAATTGATGAAGCTTCATCAAAATTGTCATCAAAGAGAAGATTGATGTCCTCAATGCGTGCTTCCATGGTAGCAATGTGAAACTCTACAAATAGACAAGTGATGTCAGGTAGAAATCTGTCCTAATCAGCAATACTAGGAAGACTGTTATCCTATTGCAAAGAAGCACTAGAAGATTTCAAAGAAGCAACTTTGGAATCTGATGAAGCAATAATAGGAGTGATGACTTCTTCTATGTCATTGGAACATTCTATTTATGTATCATGATTAGGGATGTGAGTTGTGTTCAAAGCAGGATCATGTAGGAATGGAGAAATATTCGAGTCTCCATATATCTCCCAAATTTTAATCCGTAATGTATGTGGATAGTCAATATCCATGATGGAATACAAAGTGGCATTTGGTATAGGTAAACTGATCAATCCAACAATGTGATCACAATGATTAAACCACTTAGCCATTTGAGATTGTTTACCAGGTTCAGGGACAAGTCCATGTAGATGAGGTATGAGATTATGGAACCTAAGGTGTTTTAGGATGCCTTCACACCAAAACTTATAGTTTCCCTTGTTTAGGCTGATTATAGAAGAGTGACTTTCATATCCCATGATTAGAAGAAGTTAATTCCTTTAGACAAAAGAATTTCAACATAGTAGGCAACCCCTTGATTACGTGACCCCTCTAGTTTTAGAACTTTTATAACTCAGTGTGTTTTATGATACAAGCAGGCTTAAAGCATGGAAAATGAGAAAACATAAACTTTTGCAAAAAATGGTGCCCAATTTTGAGCTGCCAAGCAAAAGTTATTACATGATCAATTTTCCTACAAAAAGGCCTATTTTAATACATGCACACTACAAATTGGAAAAAAATGCCTATGCCTTGAGTTATCCTAGTCATCCAACCATTCATTGGAGTGGGCAAGAGATAAAGATTACAATAGTTTTTTATTCGTGAGGGGGAATTGACGTCTTGCCAACCTGGACCTCACCCTTTGTCTTCGACTAGTGAAGATACAAGGATTTTATGAAAAACTAGTATTCCTTCAAGGTAATTTCCCCAAATTTTAAATGCCCCCGTTTACAAATATGTGTTGAGTTAAACCTTTGATCTTTAAACCATAAAGTGAGCATCCCATAACAACAACCATAAAGACTCTGAAATAATGACCTTGAACTGGTCAAAGA
Source organism: Cunninghamia lanceolata (assembly GCA_027924645.1). Lineage (NCBI taxonomy): Eukaryota > Viridiplantae > Streptophyta > Pinopsida > Cupressales > Cupressaceae > Cunninghamia > Cunninghamia lanceolata. Next base: position 6,392,887 of record BSBN01000892.1, read on the forward strand.
GCCTTTGAAGGCTAGGGACAAATCACAAACAAATTTGAAATGGGACTTTCAAGATGAAGAGATCCTAAAGGAGGGCAAGTGGGTCGAAAGAGGTGCTAAGAAGTTTCAACAAGACTTGTATGTGGTCAATGTTGAACCTTGGATGCCATGTGGAGGTTGAAGATTGGGCTGAATGGGTCTCAAGAGAGTCCTTATCTAGACTCTTAGTCCTTAGCAGTTAGAAAAGAACTATGATCTATTGAGGTTGATCTACCACAAATAGAAAGAAAACCAAAAAGATGCATACAATAGGGGCCATGAGCAGCAAAGAGAGCCAAGTCCAATGTTGAACGGTTAGATGAGCTGAACTAGTTAGAAGCCAACCACCATGATCTGAAACAAGGTAACCTCCTTTAAATAATTATAGCTACAGTTTGGAAGGGCTTGTTCACTGTGGCAGCAACCAAAAGAAATCAAACTGCAACGTCAAAGATTTTTGCAAGCATGAAATTTGATGGTTGTTGGTAGCTAAATCTTTCTCTACCCTCTGCAAGTGAACCCTTGGTGTGAAGATGTTGGAGTGGAGGCCAAAGGCATCCATTGCAGTCTTAAAAAATCCTCCTCTACACCCAAAGGTGGTGTGCTCTGATACCATGTAAAAACACCAAGATCGTGGAGTAGACAAACAAGAATGATATTAAAAATGAAATTGACCAATTGTATTCACAAATGAGATGAATATAAATAGGTGAGTGTGGGTACCCGATTCTCCACCAAACGAGGATAAGACTCCTCTACATGAAGTGGTGGCAAGTAACCACCCACAAAGATAGCACAAGTTGTCGATGCAAGTCGACACCTCTCCAAAATGACTAACTACTTTGACAAGTTCAAAGTACATGTGGAGAATATGCCTAACTATGGTTAAAGCTAGTGTATATGCCTAGGATTAAAGGTTATACACCAACAGGTTGGATATCACACAATAAAATATTTAAGGAATATTTGTAAGGTCAATTCACCACTATGGATACATTTTTCATAGGCCAATAGGAAGGTGCCACGTGGCAAGCCTTAGTTGGCTGATGAAGGTTAGGGATCAAGCTATAGAAATATAGGTTCCATTGGGAAGTTAGATCAACATGAGGTTATATGGGCAAAGCAATCCTATAAACAATTGTTTCAAATAGGGGTTTAAATGGCACTCAAAAAAGTGCACGATCCATTAGGATAAAAAAATTCTAGACTAAAAGTTGGAAATCCATAAGTCTAGTTAATGTAGTTTCGTAAATTGCCACCTCTCACATATTTCACACTAGACTTAGCATTTGCATGTTTAACTTGTGTTTTTATCCCTATTTGGGACATAGCCACTTTAGAAATTCATTTGGGCTCATGATTTATTGCCCTTTGTGTTGGACATTTTGAGAAAAAATAGGTCCAAGACATTAGCACCCAAGCTCTAGTGTCTTGCCTCTTTGCCTCCAAATTTGAATCTGTCAGCCTTATTGGCCTTGTATATTGCACCATGTTGGCCTTATTTAATTTGGGCCCTCAAAAAGTAATTAAGATGCATGTATATACAAGTATCTCTCATTCATTTACTCATAATGACGCTCTAGCTAATGACTTTCTATGCAATTTCTTTCTAACAAGATCTCTATTTGCACAAATTATTGATGTGTGTACTAACCCTTGTTATAGATCTTGGTGGAAGATCCTTCCTCCTTCACTCAATCCTTGTGGCAATTTGATTGTGATATCATCCCATCAATGATCTCATGTTCATGGTAACATCTTTCCTTCATGCTTGCTTACATTTATCTTTTATTATTCAAATCTTCCTCTTCCCTCCTAGCGCACACACTCTTGATCTAATCCTTTTCATTATGGAGGTGGGAACACCATTCATAGGGTTTGACTTAGGGAAGGCCCTAAAAACACCAACATTTTCCCTCTTTTGTGTGTGCAAGATAAAGATGAAAGATTTGACAGAAATGAGCAATAGAAAGATGAAGATATAGGTGTTGGAAGTGTCTCATACCTCTAATAGCCCAAAACCTTAGGACATCTGCACCTGGGTGTCATATTCCTTCAAATCTAGGCTTTGTTTTGGGTAGTGGTGCTCGATAGTCATGCTCCACTCAGTTTAGGTCTTGGTTTCTAGGTTTTCAACCTCAATAGGTCAATCACTTTTGTTTTAGCATATTTCATCATAGACACCCTAGATCTAACCTAATTATATCAATATTTTTATTAGAGCACAGGGACAAAACCCCTGTAGTTTGGCTCTCCTTTAGGATTATAGCCAAGCTTACTTTGTGTTCCAATGTTTGATTGAAAGGATTGACCTAGCTAGTTGTATAGTAATTTGGTCCCTCTTTTCTATTAAACAGTTAATATCTATGAGTTCATCATTATGTGAACAAAGGACTAAACTAGCCTTATGCAACAATACATAAAAGTGGTGGAGCAAGGAACTTCAAACAAAAATTAGAAGTCCATATTTTTCTTTTGCATGTATTTTGTGTGTCTTTAAATAGTATAATAAATAGTATAATAGATATTACATTAATAGCATAGCTTGCCTAATGATCAATGTAGTAATCATAATTATAATCCTATAACTATATAATAGAGTTTAATATATATACAACTACAATATCATATATTTAATTAGACTATAAATAACTTAATAATTATAATAATTATAATCATTACATCTATAAATAATTATAGTAATAAATATCATAGATTCACTATATAAATATATCATGACTAAGAATAGTAATGACTAATCATTTATATTACATTTAATAATATGTTTATTATAATTATATAGTAATAATTAATTACTATACTATTTAAACATTTATCTTTAGTGTAATTATATAAATTATAGCCCCATAGTATAGTTCACCAAAATGTTTAATGGAAAAGAGAGACAAAATCACTATACAACTAGCTAGGTCAATCATTGCAATCAAACATTGGAACACGAACTGAGCTTGGATACAATCTTGAAGAAGAGCCAAGCTACATGGATTATGTCCCTTTGTTGTAATTGAGAAGATTGAATTAATGAGGCTAGATCCAACTTTTCTATGATGAAATATGTTAAAACATAGATCACTAACCTATTGGGGCTGGAAATCTAGAAACTAGGAGTTGATCTTATGGAACACCCAGAATACTAAGAGGGGGGGGGGGCGAATTAGTATTATCTGAAACCAGTAAACATTTAAACATTCATTTCACATAGCATATTTAATAAGTAGTAAGAAAATAAAGCATGAAATCAACCATCGAAATGTATAGCACATAAACACTAGATTTTTATGTGGAAAACCTAAAAAAGGAAAAACCACGGTGAGGATTAGCTCACATATATATGAATAACAATATTGATTACAATTAGGCTCACTACCAAAAGGACTCATTGTCCATAAAAGAGAATGCTCACTATAGGTGGCTCACTGCCAAAGGACCCACTATCCTGAATAGAAAGAGATAGAAGAAAGGGTGGCTCACTACCAAATGTGAACTGCTAGTAATGCATCTAACTTATGTTGGAGATATAGTTCCACTAAAGCTCATAATACTAATTTTACACACTTCATCTTCACTACAACTTATCTTATCCTTCTTTGCATCACATTTCTCTTACATACACACACTTAACACTTCTGCACCTCCTTTTTTGCACCACTTTACATAAGAATTCAATCTTATATATATACTGCTCTCAAGAAAAACATCAATTAGGTTGGCATGAAGGTGTACTATGTGGCTCCTTAATTTGTCGGCCAAAAAAAACCCAATACACTTTGCAGAGAGGACCGAAGCATGTATCTCATTAAGATAGGTTGGCATGACCTATATTTCCTCCCATGACTTTATTCCATACATATCTTGACTCCACACAACCTCAACACTTTTAGGTCAGCTCAGCTGGTGAAGCAGCTATAGCATGAACTAACTGTTAGTTCACAACTCAACATGTGGACCACAAAAATGCTTACCACTTGAATACTACACACTTCTAACATCCATAAACTTATCCTCAAACCCACATAGCAAGATACTCATCTGTGCTAGAATGCAGAGCATTCTAATGTACCACTGGTACTGTGATTACACTATCAATATAGAGTTTAGTATGCTATCAATACTATCTTTCACTCTAGAGGGCTTGAAAACCCAAGTCTTTGGATTTAGACTCCTTTAGTATCCACCAACAACACCTTACAACCACATAGCAAAATTCTTCATAGTGGAGAAATGCAAAATGAAATATTGTGACCCTATCATAGGTTCTGTATGACAAATGCCTTAGGAAAATATTTAGTAAATTGTCCTGACTGTGGAACCCCAAAAAGGAAAGACATCATGCTTAGGTGTACTCTCCTTCATATTGCACATAGTAGCTTCTCCAGATCAACACTTAGGTGTATTCTCTCCCATATCATACTTAGCAATTTCTCTGGACCAACACAACTATATTTGTATACCTTGTTGAACCTCTCTAGACCAATACAACTATATCCTTACACTTTGTTTCCTTTCTCCGGACCAACACAATTGTGTCTTTACACTTTGTTGCCATCAATGACAACACTTCTCACTACCATGCTTATCAGTCTATTCATCGTCATGCTTATGTTACCAACAATCTCCCCCTCTGTCATTGATGGAAACATGTGCTAAAACTTCTCCCCCTCTGTCATTGATGGAAACATGTGCTAAAACTTCTCCCCCTCTGTCATTGATGGAAACATGTGCTAAAACTTCTCCCCCTTTGTCATCAATGACAAAGGAATTACTTGTAGATATACAAGTCAAAACTTCTCCCCCTATCTCAAAATTGATCTTGTTTTAGCATGTACATACTCCACCTTTCTATTTTACTCTTATACATAGACCTTTATTTTGATCCTTGTCACCCAAAAGATCATCAGACACATCCCCAACATATGGTCCATATACCACACATTATGAATTCTTCCCTTCTTGAGCATCTTCTCCCCTTCCTCAGAATCCCTAGCATGTACTTCCTTCTCAGGCTTCTCTACCAAAACATGCAGTCTTTCCTGACTTCCCACACTCTCAATCTTGAATGGTCTCTCTGAAACAACCTAATAGATTGTTAATGCCATAGAATTCAACATCTTCAACTACAAAGACTTGACATTTTTCCACTTCTTTGGTATTACCTCCACAATGTTGCAAGTATGTGCTTAACCGGTGGTCATTGTTGTCAACATATCACTATTGTCATTGGTGTCAACTGTACCCTTATCTTGTTACTTTATTGTAATAAGTTAGATGCTTTGTATTCACCCATATAATTGATTCTGATGCTGAGGATATTGACAAAATTAGCTCCTTAGGTAGAAACAACGAGTTGCAGTGAAAACAATGTATTGCATACTGAAGAACAGTCTAGAAGATTGCTCCACATTTCATGTAGGGTGAATATCTTTGTTTACAGATTGGAAGTTATTTAGAAATCTATCTGAAGATGTTATATTCCAATTTTGAGCCTTCAGTATGAAGATTTGAGTGAGTTATGTTCACCAGAGTGAAAACTACTTTTCCTGTATGTTTGGTGGTGACAGGGAGAAAGTGTTATGCTTCGCATTCCTTCGCATTGAAGTATTTCAGTCTGCAATTCTAGTGTTAAGTATGGAATGAGGTTATGTACCTTCAACTTCAATGGTTCATGATTTGGTGGTCCACAAGCTATCCTTTCCTTATGACAATGGCTGACAGTATTGTTCTTGTGCTCTGATTTGAAGAATCTTTTTGACAGAGTGGTTAGAGATCGTGCGGTTGTTCCTGGTGATTACAATATGCTTGTGGATGTCTCCTGATCATGTTCCTACCTTTGGATTGGTCTGCAAAGAGAGAATTGGATTGTGGATGGAGAATGTTCTTAGCAGACCTAGTGTTCTCACCAGTCTTGGCCGACTTGGTTGATTTCACTAATTGCAGAGATACCTTGAAGTTTGTGGAAGTGTGTCATGGTGTGAAGATTGCATTTGAGTCCCAGCTAAGGAGCAATGTGATCTGCATACATCCTTATATATTTTCCTTAGCAAATTTGTATTAGGTCTAGACCTATTCTATGTATGTTTGTAATGCCGACCTTGGAGATTGTTCCAACAGTTGATGAATGTATTGCCAACCTTGATGTACATTCCAAGGTTGATGACTTGTATAAATACTTGTAATGAATTGCAAAAAATGTAATAGAGTGTGGAGATGAAGATATAAGTGTGAAGGTGTGAAAGAGCAGAGCAGAGGAGTTTTGTTGTGCTTCAAAGGAAATGAACCCAGGCATGGAGTAGATGCTACTTAATCAGTTCACCATTTTGGTAGTGAGCCAACCCTTGGCAGTGAGCTTCCCTTTGGCAGTGAGTCATTCTTTGCAGTGATTTGGGTAGTGAGCCCTATAGGCAGTGAGCCTCTACTTTTTGGTATTGTTATAAATCATATATTTCTATGGGCTAACACCCACCATGGTTTTTCCCTTTTAGGGTTTTCTGCATAAAAATATGGTGTCTACTATGTTGGATGTGTGTTTCTAATTAAGTTTATGGTTTCATGCTTTCATGGTTAAATATGATTATAAGCAATTAAGTTGTTGGTAGTTTGATGTTCATATGAAGCTAAGTTTTTGTGACAATTGATTCACCCCCTCTTAGTTGTCTTGTGTATTTCAACACATAAGCCCATGAATCACAACACTAAAATTTTCCATAATTTCATCCCTCTCTTGAGACACCTTCCCCACCTTCACCACACAACATGTACCCCCTCTAACATAAACCAAAGCACAACTGCAAGCTAGCTGAATCTACCTCCTCCACTACTTGTGGTTCAAATCCATGGGAATAGGATGCTTCTTCTTCTTTAAAAAAATGTCTTCCCCAAATGCCTTTGAAATGGATAAGCTCTCCTCTTTAAACTTAGCCTTGGAAAATTTAGAAGAAACCCTAGATGCCCACTTCTCTCCATCATTTATTATCAAACAGATCTCTTGGCTTCCATCCAAGAGAAACAAGGGATTGGGTATCCAAATCTTTTAAGGGTTTATTCTTTCCATGGCTGGATTAATGTTATGACCATGTACAAAAAATCATCATGTTCCAAAAGCTGGGGTTTCTAATATTTGGGCTGAGCCTTAACCCATTTCAGCAGAGTATCTATAGCTTTTTTGATTCTTTCTTAGTTTATTTAGGTTTTTCTTTGATGTTCTCCATTGTAAGAGATGCTACAAAAACACTAGCATAAACCAAGAAGTAACTTAGAAGGTCCTCAAATACTTTTAGCTTTTGAATAATATTTTCTATTTTTTAAAAGGAAGTAGAAAAATTCAGCTAGGTTACTAAACCATAAACCCTTCCTAGAGTTCTAAATTGTTGTTAAGATAGGAGTCCTTCACCAAATTTCTCTTTTCTTCTTTTGAAGATGAAGCCTTTCTTTTCTTTTTCACTTTCTTCCTCTATAATAATATCAATTTTTTCTTTCTTGGTGTCAGTTTCTTCTTCAGAGGTTTGAGGCTTTCTTTTATTTTTCTAGACCAACTTAGGTCCTTCTTCTTCTTCCTTTTCTTCATCATCATCATTGTGACTGATGTATTTTTCTCTTGTGGATTTTTCTTTTATCCTTATTTTTTGTTGGAATGTGGTTTGTCATTGATGTCAAAAGGTTATTCATGGTTCATGCTTCATGTCAATTCATGTTCAAGATGACAAGTTGATTTGTTGGAACAATGTCAAATGTTGATCAGGATGGATTGAGCTGATGTTGATCATTGAAGGAGTTCACATTAATGTGTTGACTTGATTCATGATGCCATGATATTTGTCAGGTTTGTTGATATTTCATCTCATGGTGATTGATGTTGGATGTTGGTCTGTCACTTGTCATTGTTGCAACTCATTCACTAATGTTTGTTGAGGTTGGTTTGCTCATTCATTTCATGACTTACATGCCAAGGTGCAGTCAATGTGCACAGCTTAGTGATTGATTTGTGTTTGAGATCATTGCAAGATGCTTTATGATATGGATGCTTCATGATGTTCATCTTCATGCTTCAAGATCTGCTTCATGATGTTCATGTTCTTGATTTAGGAGTTGTTATGGTGTTCATGCCATGCTTCAGGATGCTTCATATCATGGTGTTTTGCTTCAGATGGTGTTCATGTCTTGATCATGCTTAAGGAGGCTTGTCATGCTTATGGCCATGCTTAAGATGCTTAAGGATTTTGGAGTTTGTGTTAGAGGTCATTGCAAGTCATTAAGTTCCTAGTATCAAAGGTGTGATGGTTGAAGCAACAGTGAAGTTGCCAATGGCAAAGGATGATAGATGCTTATAATTTGAGGAGTTTTAAAGTACAAATGATATTGGTGCATTCCATGGCACATGGTGAGTTCGGTCCCTATTTTATTCATAGAGCTCATCATACATTCATCTTCCACTTAAAGTCTTTTGTAGTCTAGAGATTGAACTAAAGCCCTTAGAATGAGTTCTAAGATCTAGGGTTTATATTTCATAACCTAGGGTTTATCAAGTTTCTTGAATATTCCTAAGAATCCTAACATACCTTTATTACCTCTCGACCACTGTTAGGGTTTACATTTGTTGAGAGTTGTAGTTAGGGTTTGTTAATTCCTAAATACCTAAATTTCCTTAAACCCTAAATTATGTTTCTAAACCCTAAACTATGTCATTAAGACCTAAAACCTAAACCGTCAACTCTAAATGCTCTATATGTTATATTTGTTAAGTGACTTATAGTCATAGGTCAACTTAACTTAAGTTACCATATAGAAGGGTTTATTGCCATGGCCTGACCAACCCTCTCACCTAGAGATACTGGCTCCTTCAGTCAGGACTTCATATGGAGTGCCAAAATGTAACCAAAGGTTAGAGTTTAAAGATTCGAGGGCAGGAAAAAGGTATTGATGGTTATGTTTTAAACTTGCTTTCAATAGCAACGTCTATTCCCTGAGATCTAAATTTGATAGCCTCCTCCATATGTCAGTGTTGTAGAACTTGTTGATAAGATAAAAATGACAAACTCTTAAATGATTTTGGATTCTCAAACATGCAAATTACATGCAGTACCTACTCACTCCTAAATTTAGATGTACTTCTACAACCGAATGTCAGAGCATGGATTGGAGGATTTAATACTCGAATATTGAAGATGATTTTAGTGAATTTATATAGTGGATATCTTACTATTTATTTCTGCAGATAGAGATACATATGCTAAGATGTATTTGTCCATTGATGGTAGTAAGAAATAGGTTTTTGAATGTGAAGATGGAGATTGTTGATGCAGAAAGATAGAGAATATTTTTAGTAGACAAGCAAATGATGGAGTCTGAGTGATTTAGAGACATGATTAAATTATGTAGAGAAAGAGAATCAATGTGGAATGAAATTGGTAGATGGTGAAAGCATTTTTTACTTTGATTCATGAAGAGGAGATTATGCAGAGTATGAGGGCATTACGCAGGTGAGGACTATATAGAGAATTATGAAAAGAGTATGAGATTTTATGCAGGTGAAACATGTAGAATATGAGGACAATATGTAGATGAATATGTAGAATATAGGAGAAATGTAGATAAAAGAGAGAATGTAGAGGAGATTCTAATGCAGATGAAGGGAGTTTTTGGTTGAAAGGGAATATACAGAGTTCAGTGATTTGTATCGAAACACCAATGAAGTTTGCTAGTGAGGCATAGTGTATAAGCAGTGAGGTTTGCCAATGAGGCATAGACTATAACCAGTGAGGTTTTCCAGTGAGGCTTAATGGAGATCATGTTCATAGTGGTTTTTACCCTTTTGGGGTTTTCCACTCAATCACCTATCTTATATGTTGTTCATATATGTCTCTTGTGCTTTGTTAATGTTTTCATGTCCTGATGCAATTGTGTTGTATTTCATGATCATGTTATATTGTTTTGGTACTATTGTGAGAAGATCTTGTTTGAAGAGTTAGTTTTATCATATCACCGATTCACCCTGCCTCTCAGTGATCCTTAGTATTCCAACAATTGGTATCATTGCAGTAAGTTCCTTGTAGGAGTCTAACAGACTTGGGTAGAACCTGGAGGTGGAAAACTATGGGTAAGTGTAAAAGAAATAAGGGAAGGAGAGATGCCAAGCAGAAAATTGCTCAATAAGTCCCTATTAGAAATTTGTAGGTCTAATTAAACTAATTCCACATAACCCAATAGGAGAAAACAAGATGCAGAAACAACCATAATGCAAATATCAAATGAAAAAACAAGGGAACACAAGATATACCCTGGGAAAACCCTTTTCAGGGAAAAACTGAGCCTCTAAAAGCATCCATGCTCACATGTATTATTCAATAATGAAACATTACAATACAATCTCTAAGCCTCCATGTGTTGATGCATAAATCTGTGGGTGTAATCCAGTAGCAACATGGGAAACTTTGAGATGCGGGATTGCTCCTTAGAGTGACCTCCAGATTTTAAGGAAGCTCGCTCTTCCGTTCTTCAATGGGGGGTTTGGGAAAAAGTTAGAAAGGAAACTATATTGTAGAAAACAAATGCCTAATACTAAGGCAATCTGCCAGATTTGAAACAAGTAATTGCATAGTGTTAACTTTGAATGATTTGACTGGAATTAAAGAACATCAATGCATGATTAAGACTCAGTTTAAGAAACATGCTAAACAAAGGCAATAAAATAGAGATATCTAAGTATGCATAGAACACCATCTCATTATTTGAATAACCAGTTATAGAGGCAAAGGTTGCTGCACAAAAATAACTGTTACATTCTCATAAAGAGAAAATTGCAAAGGCAAAAAGAAAGAAAATATATATCTACTGCTCCAACTCTCTGATCTATAGAAATGTAGAACTCTGAATGTGTCTAAAGAACTCCTAAATTGTATCTCAGATCTGCCCATTTATAGCCCCAAAAACCCAACAAATTCTCAACTGTCTCTCTAAAAATCTGTAACTAACTCCCTGAAATCTAGCACCAAATCTGGCACAAATCTGACAGTGTAACTGTATTTGAAACTGAAACTATGGCTATAACTTAAATGGAAACTAAAACTTAGAACTAAACTATGGCATGAAGAAAATCACTTGTTGTCACCGCTTCCTATAGCTTACCATGAAATAAAATATTGTTGCAACTTATTTTAGGGTTTCACCTTTTAACTCCAAATGTTTCCTTATAAAAAATGAAACTCAACGTGACTTTTATCTCACTTATGATTTTTATAAAATAAAATAAAATATTTTATTTATCAATCCTTCGTTGCTCCCACCTGGTCACCTCCGCACAATTCTTATTTCTTCTCTTTTTATTCCGCAGCCTCCAAGTGTCACTCTTCGCACAATTCTTATTTCTTTTTATTGTTGCTCGGGCTCCTTCATTTAATTAATAGACTTTTAAAATATTTCATTAGCCTTTAAAGTATTCATGTGACCCATTTGATGCAATTATTAAAATGAAACCAAAACACTTTATTATTTCTCCTGTGCGCGGGTTGCTCCATGTGCTTTCTTCCGCATCAAACTTGATTTTGTTCCTGTGTAGCGCACCCCCCATGTGGTGGCTTCCGCTTAATTTCCAAGCTTCTCTCCTATTGTTGTGCCTTTGACACGTGTTGGACTCCGCAGCATTCTTAAGTTTCTCTCATGAAAAATAAAGTGGTTCATTTAATCTTTGGGGCTTTCACCTTTTATTCCCGTGAAAGAAATTCATATGAGTGTCTTTTAATAAAATTTACTTTATACTACTAGGACCCACTATGTGTCACAATTTTAATAAAGATTTTAATCTTTATTTAACTCTGCCTTCCTTAGAACTCCCATGAATTATATGTAATTAAATGAAACATTTAATTCTCCTTTGCTCGGGCTTAACCACGTGGCCTCCTTCGCATCAATTTTATGTTTGTTTTTTGTTCCTCCCGCAGCTAACATGTGGCACTCTCTGCATCAATTTTAATCTTCCTTAAAAGAAATAAAGCATGGCTTTATTAATTTTAATAAAATGAAACAAAATATTTATCTGTGTCAGGTTGCTCCATGTGGTGCACTCCGTATCATTTTTGAAACTCTTTGAGCTGTTCGGGTGCCTCCAAGTGGCTTTCTCCACATCATTTTACTGTTTTGTATGCGCACCATTAGATTTGCATTTGATCTGATAGCCACTTGAGCATTTATTTCATTTAAAAAACCCTATCTCTGTGAAGGCTGATCCTTATAACAAAAATTTTTACTGTGGTGTGAAAATATTCTCACCAGTTTTGGTGACTGGCTGGGCAAGTGAGTCTGCTCACTCCGAACCCAAAATTTCTGGTTTCGTAGAGTGGCCTTATCCATTAGGCAATAAAGTCACATTACTCTCAAGCTAAAACATTCATGAAAATGAAGACACACCTAAATCTGAAGATGCAGGAGGGTGAATTGAAACACTATTGAAAACACACTCTGCAACTAATAGACCATTGAAACAAATTGGTGACAATTAGCTATATTGATATTCTGCAACTAAGATTAGTTGAAATAAATTTCTAAAATTTACATAGAACTAAAACACAAAACTGACTTCCCTCCTTTCCGCTTTGCAGCTGAGACTTATTGAAAACAAAACTAACTGAAACTAAAACTAATGACTATTGTTGTAGCTTATTCTGAACATTGAAGCCAAATTACTGACAACTAAAACATACAGGAACATATCCATTCACTGGAATAGTAGAGTAGCTACCATGTCTGATTATGTTGCTCCAATTTATCCACATCAAACTGAAAATGAACCAGATAAATTGTATGAAGAAATACAACAATATTTTGTACTTTTCACTTCTCTGCACTCAGGAGAGTCTTTCTTTACTTCAAAACACCAGTCATGCTGACCTGCATGTTGTTCCTGTTTCAGTGGAGGGCGGGGAGGGAAAATAAAACATTGAAACTCTTTCCTCTATTTGTATTTGAAAACTTCTAATACCAAAAAATCATTAGTGACCTTTTTTGTTGAATCTTCATCTGAATGATGATCCATGATAGTATCAAGATCTAGCTGACAAGTGAGAGAACTACCAGGAATAGTCCTGAATCTGATTGGGATCCCTTCATGCAAGAAGAAATGTGTAGAATCTAACTTTGTTTGTGATGTCATATGTGGTTCTGCACTGTGGTAAATGTCTCTCTGAATCTCATCATCTTGTAGAGGTGAAACTTCATCAAGAAGAAGACAATAACCATTTGCAAAAATAGTAAATAAATCAGCTCTTAAATCTTCCTCTATTTCAACATTTTCTCCATGATCTGCTACAAGCCCTACAAATGAACCTTATACTTTCTCAATTGCAAGATCTTCCTCATTTAGTAGCTGATAGCCTTGTTGCAAAAGTGAGAACAAATCCTCATCATGCCCCAAATGTTGCTCATGCATCTCTGTGCCTTCCTCTTGCAGGTGTGAAACTTCATTGCAGTAATAAACACACACATCTGGTACAGTGTCATTTGTAACCTCCTCAAAATGGAATACATATTGTTCATAACCATTTACCCAGTACTTTTCAGCTTCAAAGCCTTTCTTAGAGTACTTTTTAGCTTCTAGAAACATTACCTCATAAGTATCTTCTGAATCTGATTTAAGATTTGATAGTAACTCTAGATCTCCCTTTGCCACATATGCTTAATTCTCAAGATCAGAAATACACACATGAGCCACTTTTGTGCTTGTAATTTGATTCTTGATACGTGATTCTTCTTGAATGTCAAAGTGGCAGAGAACCTGGTCAATGGATTTCATGGAATGACTAGTAGCTATAGAAGTATGTAGAAGGTAATTTTCAAGACAATTGGGGATTCTCTAGATATATTCATACTGCTACTCATAATAATTTTGAGGGCATGATATATGGGTCAGCAGGGTATAGGTTTTGACCTTTTAACTCATTGATCTCATGGGAGAGGGTTTTAATTAGTTCTTTCACATCATTCATCTCCTCATGATTTGGCAAATTAGCAGGGAGGGTGGGTGGACAAAAATTTGCATGCATCTAGCTACAAGAAAGGGTTTGAGATAGGGTATTTGCATGAGGCATCATCTGTTTTAAGGGTAGAGGAGGCAGTTTACTAGACATTATGAGATTACTTTCAGCCTTAATGGCAAGATCATATGATTGAGGAAGAGTTTCACCTCCTAGGGATTGTATCATAACAGAGATCTCAGGGTCTAAATCCTTTAAATAATACAAGAAAGCAAAGGCCGGATGAGGCCTCAAGTCTATAGAAATTTTTTTCCATACCTTGTCAAATATTGAATTGAAATCATGTATGGGCTCCATAGGATGCCTCTTGATGGTGATGAGACTCTGAGTGAGAGTGCTAACATCTGTCCTATCTTTAAATTGATTGTAAATGAGTTCCCCAAGTTGATCCCATCCAGTGATTGAATCAGGTTGCAAGCTTCTGTACCATTCTTTTGCTTTGTCCTTGAGGGAAGATGCAAGCAAAAAGAGAGCATTATTCTCAGTTGTGACATTATGAATAGAGCATAAACTAGCAACATCTTGAATGTGATCTGCAGGGCAAACTAAGGCATCTCCAAGAAAGTGAGGTAGTGCCTTCCATGCTGTGTCAGGAACCTGACCCTGCTGCTAAAGAACAAGAGGACTTGAATCCCAAGTCACAAAGGGTAGATCTCTTTGAATATTTAGATGCACATATTTACCAAGGGCTGCAATGATCTGCGGGAGCAAAGATCTGAGAAAGATTCACAAATAGAGTTGCTAGATGGAAGATTCATGCTCCTATGAGCAGATATTTCTATGATTTTCCATCAAAACCACAAAATACAGGGCAAAGATTCACTGAAAACAAAGACTCAAGTCTTTGAATCGTGTCCCACTGGGTGTGCCAAAAACTATTGGTGCATAAATCTATGGGCGTAATCCCGTAGCAACATGGGAAACTCTGAGATGTGGGATTGCTCCTTAGAGTGACCTCCAGATTTTAAGGAAGCTGGCTCTTTCGTTCTTCAATGGGGGGTTTGGGAAAAAGTTAGAAAGGAAACTATATTGTAGAAAACAAATGCCTAATACTAAGGTGATCCGCCAGATTTGAAACAATTAATTGCATAGTGTTAACTTTGAATGATTTGACTGGAATTAAAGAGCATCAATGCATGATTAAGACTCAGTTTAAGAAACATGCTAAATAGAGGCAAAGAAATAGAGAAATTATAACTAAGAAACAGAGAGATCTGAGTATGCACAGAATACCATCTCTTTATTTGAATAACCAGTTACAGAGGCAAAGGTTGCTGCACAAAAATAATTGTTACATTCTCATAAAGAGAAAATTGCAAAGGCAAAAAGAAAGAAAATCTATATCTGGTGCTCCAACTCTTTGATCTATCAAAACGTAGAACTCTGAATGTGTCTGAAGAACTCCTAAACTATGTCTCAGATCTGCCCATTTATAGCCCCAAAAACCCAACAAATTCTCAACTGTCTCTCTAAAAATCTGCAACTGACTCCCTAAAATCTAGCACCAAATCTGACACAAATCTGACAGTGTAACTATATTTGAAACTGAAACTATGGCTGTAACTTAAATGGCAACTGAAACTCATAACTAAACTGTGGCATGAAGAAAATCACTTGTTGTCATTGCTTCCTGTAGCTTAGCATGAAATAAAATATTGTTGCAACTTATTTTAGGGTTTCACCTTTTAACTCTAAATGTTTCCTTATAAAAAATAAAACTCAACGTGACTTTTATCTCACTTATGATTTTTCTAAAATAAAATAAAACATTTTATTTGTCATTCCTCCGTTGCTCCCACCTGGTCACCTCCGCACAATTCTTATTTCTTCTCTTTTTATTTCGCAGCCTCCAAGTGTCACTCTTCGCACAATTCTTATTTCTTTTTATTGTTGCTCAGGCTCCTTCATTTAATAAATAGACTTTTAAAATATTTAATCAGCCTTTAAAGTATTCACGTGACCCATTTGATGCAATTATTAAAATGAAGCCAAAACACTTTATTATTTCTCCTGTGCGCGGGCTACTCCATGTGCCTCCTTCCGCATCAAACTTGATTTTGTTCCTGTGTAGTGCACCCCCCACGTGGTGGCTTCCGCTTAATTTCCAAGCTTCTCTCCTATTATTTTGCCTCTGACACGTGTTGGACTCCACAACATTCTTAAGTTTCTCTCATGAAAAATAAAGTGGCTCATTTAATCTTTGGGGCTTTCACCTTTTATTCCCGTGAAAGAAATTCATGAGTGTCCTTTAATAAAATTTACTTTATACTGTTGGGACCCACTATGTGTCACAATTTTAATAAAGATTTTAATCTTTATTAAACTTTGCCTTCCTTAAAACTCCCACGAATCATATGTAATTAAATGAAACATTTAATTCTCCTTTGCTCGGGCTTAACCATGTGGCCTCCTCCGCATCAATTTTATGTTTGTTTTTTGTTCCTCCTGCAGCTGACATGTGGCACTCTTTGCATCAATTTTAAGATGCCTTAAAAGAAATAAAGCATGGCTTTATTAATTTTAATATAATGAAACAAAATATTTATCTGTGTCAGGCTACTCCACGTGGTGCACTCTGCATCATTTTTGAAATTCTTTGAGCTGTTCGGGTTCCTCCAAGTGGCTTTCTCCGCATCATTTTACTATTTTGTATTTGCACCATTAGATTTGCATTTGATCTGATAGCCACTTGAGCATTTATTTCATTTGGAAAACCCTATCTCTATGAAGGTCGATCCTTATAACAAAAAAATTCACTGTGGTGTGAAAATATTCTCACCACCATGAATACCTCTGAACCATCAAGCACCTCTAATGCAACCTCCATGTGTACAAGCATGAATCCACATATCACCTGCCATGCTTCACAATATGCACTTATAGGAGAGATCTCAATACAATGACAACCTCTCACAAAATGTCTATTCACCTACAATGATATATCCAACCAACCTCAAATAATAACATTGTGCTTGCTTCTATAATATAAGCTCCCACATTACATTGAGAAAACCATGTGCCCCAAAACCATGGGTAACACAAAACCACTGACCCCACATTTGACTACTGGTACTAACTTTTCCTAATTAATCAAATAATACAAATAAATAATTAATAAATCTATGTGGTCTACACACAAAATAATTAACACAATTTTACAATACAACTTTTACAAGTGGCCCCCAAATAATTACATAGTGTGATTAACCACACCACCTAGGTGCATCACAACTAAATAATTATTTAATTACAACATTATAAATATATCAAATTATACAATGGTGTATAATACCATATCCCAACATTCTCCCACTTGTTGTATACATTGAATAAGGGTCAATACATAAAATACATCATCATAGGCAAACATGAAATGACATGAATCTCTAGAATGCTCTCGTGCTTCATCAAGATACTTGCAACAAAATCAAAGTGACCACCATCTCAAGCAAGAACTGTTGTCATCCTTTAATGTACCACCTATGGAAGAAAAGGAACATGCCAAGGTGAAGAAGCACCAATCCAAAGAACACAAGCATCAAATTCAAGTGATAACATAAGGCTCCAAGTTGTTGTCAAAGGTAAAAAAATCCACATGACTAGAAAAAGCACCCACAACATATGCTAATACATCCAACCATCCATAACTCATAGGTATCAAAAACATCAATAAACTCATGCCAACAACATATCCAACCCATATATTGCAATCACAAGCTCCATGTATAAAACCTGTCAATGAAGAACACATACATCTAGGAACTCCCACTGCATGGGTTTAATGTCAAATCTGAAAATAGATCCAATGTATATCAAGTCTATCAATCAACACTTAAACCAAGATCTAGCTAATCAAAAAGCCAATGTAGCATCAAGAATAGTCACAATGATCCACACATGCAAGATAAATTGCTACACTCTCTCACATGTCACCATAACTATTCGAAGTCCAACCATATCAACATGATCCTCTAGGAAGTAGCCATAAGACAAAGAGAGAAAACCTATAAATCATAATATCCTTCTACAAATACCTCAAAGTGCTAAGTTGTGTTAAGCATGATCTCCTCTACAACCCCAAATGAAAAGCCTCAACAACACCCAACCATTCAATCTCGTAACATCAAATGAACATATGTAACATGTAACCAACATGGATGTAAACCTCTCTAATCAAGGTAGATCAAACTCATAACCATTCCATAATAAGGAATAAGCCCAATCACATCCCCTAAACTCCTCATAATGAACATCATAGATCAAACCATATGAACAAGAAGATAACCATGATAACATCCCTTAAATGAACCCTTCAGAACCAATAATTGTAACTCAAGATCCATATCTATGAGAAGATGAAACATATAGCAAAAATGCATCTAAAAGGATGGCCAATACCTCATAGATGATAAATTGCTAAGTAGACCAAGAGTGGGGATTGAGAATGCTCCTCCAAGATACACCGAGCCATAATGAATCTCTCCAAGAATAGTCTCCTCTAAGTCTATAATGAACACACATCCATCTCCAGGTGTAAGGCTCCTCGGTCTATCTATTGAAACCTCCAAAGAGTAACTATCTCAACAAGTGTCTCTAATCACAAGAGAACTCCAGCCTAACCTATGTCTCCAAGTATCCATGAGCACTTGTAACTGACCAATACATGCCAAACTCCAAATGTAACATAGCACCATCATGAAGTAATCAAGTAAATGATCAAAGTACTCAATACCAAGAGAAAAACTAAGACCACTGTTAATGCTCCTACTGCACATCTGCATAATCAAGAAGCCCATTATGACATCATGATCTAACCATCTCCTGCAAAGAGATCACATGCAACAAAGCGTACAATGATGCATACATCCTGTCTCAAGAGAACTTGTATCATGCCAATACTCTAAGCTAGCATCAAGAGTAAACCATGACATAATATCAACATCTCTAAACAAAGGATAAACAAGTCAACCTGAAAAATCATAAACCGACACCTCAACCAAAGACTTAAAAAAGTCCTCCATGGTAAACCAAGATGTCAACATCTCCACTCATATGAAGATAAGCATCTACTAACAACAGAAATAAAAATGTCAAAGAACTCTCACACCAAGAGCTCCTTCATGAAACCAACATCTGTTGCAAGTATGGACCTAACTGGTGTTGTCATTGATGTCAACATACTCCTGTTGCATTGATGATGAGGATTGGATGAGCTGTATGCTGAGGATATTGAGAAAATTAGTCCTATCAGGAACATAGAAGAATAATGAAGACAGTGAGGTAAAGATCCCAGCTAAGATGAAGATTAGAGGATGTGCATCAAAGGGTTTGTAGATATGTGTCTTAAGATGATCCAGTAAAGATTTCAGAGGTCTGCATGAAGATCTAAATAAGTTATGGCCACTTAAGTAAAACTATTTCTGGTAGATGTTCAGAGGTGATAGAGTGACATAGATAGGTCCGATGAGATCTGGAAATGCAATATCTTGTTCTGCAGATTTGTGGGAGTATTTAGGAAGTCAATGTGAACTGACAACTCAATTGGTTCACCGTCTTGAGGTCTACAAAAATCTATTCCAATATGACAGTGATGACAGACTGTGTTCTTGAGGTTCTAGATGAAAGAGAGGATGATTTCAGAAAGTAGAAGTAGTTTGGATGTTCTTGGTGATTCAGGCAAGCTTATGGAGGTCTCTAGATTGTGTCCAGTTCATGTTGGTGGTCCACATTAAAGGTTGATCTCATAATTGAAGAATTACTTCCGAATGATGATGTTCTTCCTAAGTCTAGTCGACCAAATGAGTTACACATCCTGAGGATGATCTTGACGATGTTCTGTGAAGAATAGTGCATTCTTAAAGGAAGATTGAAGTCTCAGATCTGTGTGGCCAATAGAGTGTTGATTCGTGTGAAGTATTTTTTTAATTAGTCATGTTGTATTTATGTATTTGCTTTGTAATGTATGCCAACTTGGATGATTATCCCTAAATCGATGTCTTGTATAAATAAGGAGTTGTGAAGTCATTTCAAAGGTATCTTGTGGAGATAAGAGTGTGGTAGAGAGTAGAGAAGTGAAAGGTAGAGCAAAAATATTGGGCTTAAATGGAACTGACTCAAGCATGGCGAAGATGCTATTCTTCAGTTCAAGTATGTAATATTTATTATTTTGTAGACAGTGTGTCTCGTGTAGGTAGTGGGCCTCTTGTGAGCAGTGTGCTCGGGTAGTGAGCCCTAATTGGCATGTGCCATTTTGTTTTTCTTATTCTTTTAATAGAGAATACAATCTTGGATTAGTCACCCCATGGTTTTTCCCTTAACTGGGTTTTCCACATTAAAATCTTGGTGTCACATGTGTTGATGTGTTTCTGCTCTTAAATTGTTGCATTATATTTTCATGATTGATTTATTATTATGCTACTGAATTACAAAGAGGATTTAAGTGATTAATTGTAAGAAAGTTTTGGACAACTGACTCACCCCCCTCTTAGTTGTCTATCCTGAATCCAATAATTGGTATCATAGATAAGTTCCTCTAAAAGAGCTTAACTGCTTGAGGTGATCCAGGATGTTGTCCTATAAGAAGGATAGTCCAAGGTTTGATGGAATCAATTTTACTCTTTGGAAAAGTTGCATGGAATGTCACTTCCAGTGTATGGGAATGCAGTATTGGATCATGGCTTCAAAGAAGTATGTTCCTCCACAGAATGGTCCGAGTACCGTAGATGAAATTAGAGATACTGAAAACAATCTCTAGACTAAAGCTCTACTAAGTGCCTTATCTGATTTAGAGCTGAAAAATGTTATTGATCTAAAAACTGCATATGAGATTTGGCAAAAACTGGAACTTCTGCATGAAGAAGACAAGTATGTTAAATGTGCCAAGATATAGAGTTTGAAAGGAAAATTTGAAAAGCTGAAGATGAGAGAAGATGAAAATATTAATACATTTATGCCAAGAGTAAATGAGCTTGTTTATGGCATTAGATGTACTGGTGGAATCTTGGATGAAGATGAGATTGTTTCCAAAGTTCTCAGATCCCTTCCTAATTCTTACAAGTACAAGGTTGTTGCTATGGAAGAATTTAGATCATTCTCAAATATCACAAGAGATCAATTGGTTGGTAAATTAGCTGCATTTGAATTGTGTGAGTTTAGAGATGCACCCCCAAGACTGAATCTGCTTTCAAATCTAGTGCCTCTATAAAAGGAAAACAAAAGTTTGATCCGGGAGATAATTATGCAAAGAAGCTATCATGGTATGAAAAAGAAAGAAAAGATCTAGAAGAAGATGAAGCAGAAGGTGCTCAACTGGAAGCCCTTATTGTAAAAAGACAGCCAAGAGGATCTGGTAAGTATGAAGGCAAATTGCCTTTTAAATGTTTTAATTGCAATAAGATTGGTCATTTTGCCTCAAGGTGCCCAGAAAGATTTTCAAGGCCAAATTCTAACAGATCAAGATTCCAAAAGAAATGTTACTATGTTCATGAAGAAGATGATGATGATGATGGAGTAATAGATGATGAATTAGAGACAGGAAACAAATCAAGAAGTGACTGGGTGTTTATTTTCATCAAGCAAGAAGATCCAATGCCTTCTAAATCTATCAATCATAAAATGGTAGAAAGAGCTCTGGTTGCCCAAGTAGAAGAAAAGGATGATTGGGTCATTGTCAGTGGATGCTCCCACCATATGACAAGTGACAAAAATAAGTTCATAGATTTGAAAAGATATGAAGGAGGAGTGGTAAAATTTGGTGATAATTCTGCTGGCAGAATCAGAGGTAGAGGAACTATTTCTTTTGATGGAAAGAACAAAACTAGTAATGTACTATATGTTGAAGGTTTGAAGCACAATCTTCTCAGTGTTGGATAGTTGGTGGGCAAAGGCTATGATCTCTGATTCAAAAATAGAAAATGTAAGATCTTTGAGAGTTCTGGAACAAAGATTACATCTGGTACTCAAACAAAAGGTAATATCTTCCACTTGGTTGGTACTAGTAAAAGTTGTTTATTTGTTCAAATTTATCAGAGCTAGTTGTGACATAGGAGAATGTGTCATGTGAATTTTGATAATATCATCAAGATAAGAAACACTCAGGCTGTAAGAGATCTTCCTAGACTAGTGAAACCTACTAATAGTTTGTGCAAAGAATGTTAGTTGGGTAAGCAAAGCAGAGTCTCATTCAAAAGTAAGGAATAGTATTCTACTAGATTATTGGACTTAGTTCAAACTGATCTATGTGGTCTGGCAAGAATCAAGAGTGTGCAAGGTGATAGATACTTCATGTTATTAATTGATGACCACTCCCAGATGATGTGGGTGACTTTTCTTAAAGAAAAATGAGAGGGTCTTGAGAAGTTCAAAATATTCAAGGCTATGGTAGAGAATGAAACTGGATTGAACATAAAATGTCTGAGGTCTGATAGAGGTGGAGAATTCACATCTTTTGAGTTCATAGAATTCTGTAAGAAACATGGGATGAAAAGACAGTTGTCTGCTCCAAGGACCCCAGAGAAAAATGTAGTGGAAAGAAAGAATTGGACCATCCAGGAAGCATCTAGAATCATGATGATGGAAGCAAATGTTTCTTAGATCTATTGGAGAGAAGTTATAAGCACTACAGTCTATACTCTTAATCGCATACAAATCAGAAGCAATACTGATAAGAGTCCTTCTAAAATCTAGTTTGGCATCACTCCCACTACGAAGTATTTTAGAGTCTTTGGTAGCAAATGTTACATTAAAAGAGATGAAGATCTAGGCAAATTTGATGCTAGAAGTGATGAAGGAATATTCTTGGGTTATTCTACTCAAATCAAAGCATATCGGTGCTATAACAAGAGATTGAGAAAGATTATAGAAAGCACAAATGTGAAGGTTGATGAAGGTATTGAAAAACCCTCAAGGTTTTATGAATATGATGAAGGTGATCAGAATGATGTTTTGGTCCAAGGAGTCCAAGCCCCTTCTAAAATTCAAATTCAGACTGATTCAGTGAATTAGGAAGAAGAGATAAGTTTGAATGAACCTGTGCAAGAAATAGAAATGCAAGAAAGTCCCAAAATTCCTAGGTATGTTAAATTGAATCACTCTAAAGACCAGATCATAGGTGATAAAAGCAAAGGTGTTCAAACAAGAAGAAAGATTTCTCAAGACTCAGAAGAGTATTGTCTGATTTCAAAGATTGAACCAAAGATAGTGAATGAAGCATGGAATGATGAAAGTTGGACTAAATCAATGGAGGAAGAGCTGATGCAAATTGAGAAAAACCACACTTGGGATCTTGTTTCCAGACCTAGAGACAAGAATGTGATTGGGACCAAATGGGTCTTTTGGAACAAACTAAATGAAGTTGGTGAAGTAGTCGGAAACAAAGCTAGATTGGTCTGCAAGGGTTACTCTCAAGTAGAAGGAGTTGATTTTGAAGAAACTTTTTCTCTAGTGGCAAGAATTGAAGCAGTCAGGTCATTTCTTACCTTTGCTGCCTTCAAGGACTTCAAAGTATATCAGATGGATGTCAAGTTTGCCTTCCTAAATGGTGACTTGGAAGAAGTATACATTGAGCAACCAGATGGATTTCAATTGTCTGATTATGTTGATATGGTCTTCAAGTTGAAGAAAGCACTCTATGGACTTAAACAAGCCCCAAGAGCCTAGTATGAAAGACTAGATAAGCATATTTTGAAGATTGGTTTCAACAAAGGTACTGCTTACAGTAACTTGTACTTCAAAATTTATCATGAAAATATCTTAATTGTTGAAGTGTTTTTTGATGATATCAATTTTGGAGGAAGAGACAGTATGTGCAAAACTTTTGCAAATTAAATGAAAAGTGAATTTGACATGTCCATGTTTTGGGAAATGAATTTCTTCTTGGGTCTGCAAATCATTCAAACAAAGAAAGGAATCTTCATCTCTCAGATCAAATATGTGAAAGAATTGTTGAAGAAATTTGGGATGGAAAACTCAAAACCAATGAGTACTCCCATGGAAATTGGATGTAAATTGACAAAATATGATGGCTCTCCTAAGGCTGAAAAGAAAAAGTTCAGGTCAATGATTGGAGGATTATTGTATCTCACTCAAACTAGACCTAACATTATGAATGTTGTTGGTCTTGTTGATAGATTCCAAGCTAATCCTAGAGAATCTCATGTCATGGAAATCAAGAGGATTTTTAGATATCTAAAAGGGATAGTTGAGTATGGTTTGTGGTATCCTAAAGATCATGATTTCTCTCTTCATGCATATATAGATGCAGATTGGGCAAGAGATGTGGATGACCGAAAGAGTACCAGTGGTGGAGCATTCTTTTTGGGGAAGAGATTGGTTTCTTGGCTGAGCAAGAAACAAGAGGCAATATCTCTGTCCACTATAGAATTAGAATATATTACAGTAGCAGGTAGTTGCACTCAAGTTTTGTGGATGAAACAAATGCTAAGAGACATCAGAGTGGAATATGAGGAACCTATCACAATCTTCTGTGATAATTCAAGTGCAATAAATATATCAAAAAATCTGGTGTTCCATTCAAAGACAACATATATCCATCAAGTTTCATTTTCTAAGAGAGTAGGTGAACAAGAATGAAGTTAAACTAGAGTTTGTGCAGGATCAGATTGCAGATATTTTACTAAACCTCTACCTAAGGACTCTTTTGAGTATCTTAGGGAGAAGTTAGGGGTTATTACCCCTCTGGTTCTGAATTAAGATGCACTGATGTGCATTAGTTCGATAAATCTCATAGTCATATCTTCTAGTCCTGATTGATGATGGGAAGCTACTACTTAGGGGGAGCAACTGGTATGATTCTGAAGTGATGCAAGTATGTGCCCTTTGCCATTGATGTCAAAGGGGGAGAGAAAACATGTGAAAAAGAAGTAGTTTCTGATCAAAGGGGGGTAGTAAAGGAAGAGAACACATGTGAATGGTTGTTGTTGAAAGGGGGAATTATGTTAGTGAGGAGAAGTTCTTGTCTTGATGGTTAAAATAGTTTTTCACATCATATGTTGCCATCAATGGAAAAGGGGGAGATTGTTACAAGTATGGGCCTAACTGGTGTTGTCATTGATGTCAACATACTCCTATTGCATTGATGATAAGGATTGGATGAGCTGTATGCTGAGGATGTTGAGAAAATTAGTCCTATCAGGAACATAGAAGAATAGTGAAGACAATGAGGTAAAGATCCCAGCTAAGATGAAGATCAGAGGATGCACATCAAAGGGTTTGTAGATATGTGTCTTAAGATGATCCAATAAAGATTTCAGAGGTCCGCATGAAGATCTGAAGAAGCTATGGCCACTTAAGTAAAAATATTTCTTGCAGATGTTTGGAGGTGACAGAGTGACATAGATAGGTCTGGTGAGATCTAGAAATGCAATATCTTGTTCTGTGAATTTGGTGGAGTGTTTAGGAGTCAATGTGAATTGACAACTCAATTGGTTTGTGGTCTAGAGCTCCACAAGCATATATTCCAATATGACAATGATGATAGACTATGTTCTTGAGGTTCCGGATGAAAGAGAGGATGATTTCAGAAAGAAGTAGTTTGGATGTTCTTGGTGATTCAAGCAAGCTTGTGGCAGTCTCTGGATTGTGCCTAGTTCATGTTGGTCGTCTGCATTGAAGATTGAGCTTGTAATTGAAGAATTACTTTCAGATGGTGATGTTCTTCCTAAGTCTAGCCAACTGGATGAGTTACACATCTTGCGGATGATCTTGAAGATGTTCTATGAAGAATGGCACATTCCTAAAGGAAGATTGAAGTCTCAGATCTGTGTGGCCGATAGTGTGTTGATCTATGTGAAGTCTTTTTGTAATTAGTCATGTTGTATTTATGTATTTGCTCTGTAATGTATACCGACTTGGATGATTATCCCTAAGTCGATGTCTTGTATAAATAAGGAGTTGTGAAGTCATTTCAAAGGTATCTTGTGGAGATGAGAGTGTGGTAGAGAGCAGAGAAACGAAAGGCAGAGCAAAAGTATTGAGCTTAAATGGAACTGACTCAAGCATGGTGAAGATGCTATTCTTCAGTTCAAATATGTAATATTTATTATTCTATAGACAATGTGTCTCCTGTAGGTAGTGGGCCTCTTGTGAGCAATGTGCTCAGGTAGTGAGCCCTAATTGGCATGTGCCATTTTGTTCTTCTTATTCTTTTAACAAAGAGTACAATCTTGGGTTAGTCACCCCATGGTTTTTCCCTTAACTAGGTTTTCCACATTAAAATCTTGGTGTCACATGTGTTGATGCGTTTCTACTCTTAAATTGTTGCATTGTATTTTCATGATTGATTTATTATTATGCTGTTGAATTACAAAGAGGATTTAAGTGATTAATTGTAAGAAAATTTTGGACAACTGATTCACCTACCCTCTCAATTGTTTGTCTTGAATCCAACAACATCCACTGTAGAAGATCATCCATCACAACTAATGAATCCAAAATGTTGTTAAAGCTCCCACTAAAACATGATACCAAGCTATCCATGACAACATAGTAACCATCTCCTGAATGAAGATTATCCATGGCCCAAACCAATCAAGGAGTCCCACTATAACATCAACAGCTCCCAAAAGGTCTAGTGAATCAAAAACTCCAAACAAGATGATGAAACCATCACTGTCAAAAGCTAACATAAAACCATGTATGCAAGCTCTCCATGACATCATGATAAATATGTTGCAAGTCCGAATAACTGACTATCCATGCACTCTAATCATCCATCCTCTTATCCCAATGCAACATACCAATGTACAAATGACCACAGACAAGGCCAACTAACAAAGTCTGCATAAACAATTAATCAAACTCGTGGATATAGACAATCCACATCCAAGTCATCCCACTATAGCTAAATAGGTGATCATCCTACAAAACTACACAACTCATAGATCCAAAAAAAATATCACATGCAAACTCATCATCATACTAGTATTATGTAAATTGAGATATCCAAGAAGACAACATGTAGACTTCAAGACTCAAACACCAAATCAATGCTATATTTTATTTGGCAACAAGTCCACAAACAAGTACCATAGTCAAGGAACTAATCAAGCATCTAGGAGATAAGAACAATCCCCTAAAACAACACCACAACACCACCTATGATCATGAATCAAACATCATAGCCCATACCTCTCAATCACATACATGATCATGTCATGCGAATGCAAAAGTGAACTTGCATATCCATGACACTATAATCATCATCATCACTGTACCTATACTCAACTCCCACTGAAACTAGACTCCAAGTCTCACACGTGTATCAAACCATGTCCTCAAGCTAGAAGAGAACCTGTACCTATCTCCATCAAAGTCCAAACTCTGAAAATAGCTGTAAAAATGTATCAAGAAGCACCAAATCTAAAAACCTGCTATACCATGCTGATGGTCTCATAACAACATGCACTCCCACAAGTTTGTGCCAAATAAATCCATCCGGATGCACTCATAGACGCACTCTGAATCTTAGACTCCTACAAGTGATCAAACAAGTACCAAACTCTCTCTTCACACGAAACGAAAACTCTACATGATCCAAACTATAGTACATTGCAAGAGCTCTCTAACGCCTATCTGAAATCAAAAGTCCAATTCCATATACACAAATTATGAGCATAAAATTGTACCGGAGTAAAGCGGGCTTCAGACACCAAATTATGACACAAATAAAAAAAAATGGTCATGAAACTTGTCCCATTATGTATTACTTAGAGAGAGCTTTTCGATGCGTATAAGAAGT
Organism: Cunninghamia lanceolata; assembly: GCA_027924645.1. Classification (NCBI taxonomy): domain Eukaryota; kingdom Viridiplantae; phylum Streptophyta; class Pinopsida; order Cupressales; family Cupressaceae; genus Cunninghamia; species Cunninghamia lanceolata. The sequence goes on from BSBN01000892.1 coordinate 6,420,700, forward strand.
CAAAAACCTGATACCGTATGTGAAAGTTATGCCCCTAGAAGAAAAGACACTCCTAGGGCTAAAAGTGGACCCCTGGTGGGCCCCTAGTACACTGCTGACATCATGGCTGATGCAAGCATGACTGTGCACTAACTGGGCAAGGTGGCATATGGTCTTTGACTGGATTTGTAGGAAGTTTTAACTCTGGTTTTATATCTTCAAACCTCTATGGACCCAAAGGAATATTACAAAGGGGTTTTAATTTTTTAAGGTCTAAATTTAAAAATATACATTCGTTGTCATTAAAAGAGCTGCTGCCATCTTTTAAAAACAAAGTGTTAATATTAAATTTGTTTTTTTTTTACGTTTTTTAAAAGCCCACAAAGGGCTGCCTTGGGCACTCTAGCCCAAAGGCTGACAGGAGAAGGAGGGGACAGGTGGGGCCGACCGACATACTACGGTGGTATCCTATTGGTACCCATCTACATAGGGGACAAGGGGCGGGGGAGTCTGCATACTACCCTCCCCCCCCTGATAATTTTTTTTTATTTTTCATATCTTGCAAAATAAAAATTTTGTTATAGTTTTTAAAGGAAATTTTATTTTATTTTTTTCAAACAAAAAACTATAGAGAAATTTTTTTGAGCGTAGGGAATTTTTTAGTTTATAATTTTCAACTAAGCATACCTTGCAGCCTTACAGCCATATCATCATACCTGTGGGGGCTAAATTTTTTTGCATTTGGCTCATGTAACCAAACCATGACAAATTTTATATGAATCTTTGTCTCTCAGGCCTCTTGGACTCAAGAGTGAAGCCTGTTTTGTCCCAGGAGACCATCTATAAAATTTCCTCCTCAAAACCCTCATGAAGCCAAACTAGAAAAACCCTCTTCAGCCATGATTTTTCAATCACCAGATTTGCAACATGCACAACAAATCTCTAATACCCATAACCCCCAAACTGTAATGCAACCTATAAAAAACCTTGTAATGCCTTCAATCCTTCCATGTATTTCCATGGCTTCTATTTTGCACCTAATCTAGACACACAAGGGTTATACGCATCCAAGGAGCGCACACCTCCCTCAACCATAAACATGGATTTAATACCAACTATTAGGAATTTGTAGGTCTAATCAAACTAATTCCACATAACTCAATAGGAGAAACAAGATGGAGAAACAACCATAATGCAAATATCAAATGAACAAACAACAAGGGAACACAAGATATACCCTGGGAAAACCCTTTTCAGGGAAAAACCTAGCCTCCAAAAGCATCCATGTTCACATGTATTATTCAGAAATGAAACATTGCAATACAATCTCTAAGCCTCCATGAATACCTATGAACCATCAATCACCTCCAATGTAACCTCCACGTGTACAAGTGTGAATCCACACTTCACTTGCCATGCTTCACAATATGTACTTACTATTTATAAGAGACACCGTGTGGCTTCATAAGTGTTGTCATTGATGGAAAAAAAAGTCTATCCCACACATCTAGAATACATAATATGCCTATACCAGAAGTCAGATTAAAGATTGTTTTGGTCCAGTGAACAAGAAAAGAGTATGCAACAAGGTCTGATAATCAGGCCCAGATTTCTCAGATGGTGTAACTTAGTAAGTTGCAGACTTGGACAAGTCAAGAGGTGTATCATGACTATTGTATTCTAGAGATTTACCCTCCAGTGAGAAAACATGAAAAAGATATGAGCATCTGAGTGTTGGGTTCCAGTCAGGTAGAACAAATAGAGGAAGAACTGACCGATAGAGTATCAAACTTCAATCCAAATGTGTAAAATGTATTAATCAAGAAATTTGTGGCATTATACATTGTTGGCTGACATGATTAATGACTTCTATGCCTAAGTTCTTGATGCACATCACTAATCAAGCATGGATTTAGCTGACTGAACAATAACTTGCAAATATCCTAAGTGTTCTTGTTCCTGGCTAGAAAATTGTCAGAAATCCTTGATGAGGATATATATACCTGATGGATTCAAGCTTATAAAGATATGTATGTGATAGTATGAATGATTATGTGTGAAGAAAAGTAGAGACAAGTGCGAAGGTAGTAATTCAAGATCGAAATGTGATAGGAAAGTAATATTCAGTAGAGGAAGAATGAAATTTGCCAGATCAATATACTGTGCCTAACCAGAACTAAATTCTTGCATGTATAGATGTTGTTCACCAATTCAAATATCTTGGTATCATGTAGGCAGTGGGCCTTTTGTGAGCAGTGCACTTGGGTAATGAGCCCTAATTGGCAAGTGCCAAATTTGTACTCTTATTCTTTTAATAGCAAATACAATCTTGGGTTAGCCACCCCATGGTTTTTCCCCTAATAGGGTTTCCACATAAAAATCCTTGTGTTATGTGTTAATTTCTTTTCAGTTCTTATGATTGCCTTGTTTTGATATAACACTAAATGATAAGATAAAAAAAGAAAGTAAAAATAGGAAAGTTATAAGATAACTGATTCACCCCCCTCTCAGTTATTTACATTGTTTCCAACAATTGGTATCAGAGTTAAGTTCTTCTGAAAAATCCTAATAGCTTGAGGAATATTTGGGAATCTCAATGGATGCATATGGTATGAAAGAACAACTTCAGTCTTCCCTAGATCATCTTGAACAATCCCACTCTGAAGTCAACAATTTAAGAGAAAGACTCAAGAAAGCTAATGATTTCATAAATGAGCTGAAAGAAAAACTTAGTAATTCTATGAAAAAGAGAAAGGAACTACTCTAGAAATTATCAAATTAGAATGAGGTCAATAATGTTGATGAGGATCTGAAGGAGAAAAATAAGCTATGTGAAAATCTGTCAAAAGAAGTCATTATGATAAGGCATGAAATGGAATCAGGGGTTATGAAATTCACCCAAGAAATTAAAGAAAAGAGAAAGATTGAAGATAATCTAAAATAATCCCTCAGGAAGAAAATAGAGGACTACCACAAAAAGGACAGAATAATTAGGCATCTTAAATTTGATCTTGAAGAAGCCAGAGATAATGAAGAACAACTTGAGAACCAGATAGACACTCTTAAACAAGATCTTCAATCTACAAATGAATACAAAGAAAAATTCAAGATAAGCTCAACCCAACTTGAAGTTCTTCTTGAAAATCAAAAGAGAGTAGATGATAAGCATGGCTTGGGATATGAGAAAGGTGAAATCTCTAGATCTGGTTAGAAGAACTTTGGATCAGGTAATCAAAGAAACATGCCTAGAAGACCTTCGATAAGACAATCAAATGCTCAAAGATATCCTTCCTTCAATGGATACTACTTCAATTGCAACAAGTTCAGTCATAGAGCAATCTAGTGTAGAAACAAAATGAATCAAATCAATCCATCCTTCTTTGGTCAATGTTTAAATTGTAAAAGGTATGGTCACAAATCTCATGAATGCAGAAATATGCAAATGAACAATTCTATCAATGGTAGATGTTTTTTATGCAATAGAATTGGAAATAAGGCTAATGAGTGTAGATCAAGAGGATATCATTCAAATAAGAAAATAAATTTTGTGTGTTACAATTGTAATGGATCCAGTCACATAGCCAGATTTTGCAATGGCATGAGTCAAAATAGAAAAGGTCCGGTGGATCATGATAAAAAACAAGATAAAGGCAAAGGTAAATTAAATGTGGATGAAGTTCAAAAGGAGATGAGCAAGATTTGGGTAAAGAAGAGTACAATGAATATTGGGGATGGATCCACACCAGAATCAAGTGCTGATATTCCTTCTAGAAACTAAAAAGTAAGCTTTGGCTCAGGGGGAGCTACAGAGAAGATCCCTTTCCCCTAGCTAGCTGGTGAGTGCCTGAATTTGACACATTGATTCAGAATAAGAGATTATGGTTTAAAGGGTTTGAGGAGATTCATTTAAAATTTATCCAGTCAAAATTTGACAAATCCACATGCAGATTTGAGGAAGCTATGACGAGATCCTGTATCGGCAGCTATCTGGTAAAGTAGAATTTCATAGACAAATCTGGTATGATCCAAAATTGAAATGTTTTAATCTATGGACCTATGGCATGTTTGAAAAAGGTGAAGATATGTTGTCAACCCTCATAGACAATGATTTTAAGATCCGCACAGTGATTCAAGAAAATCTCTCTCAATACAGGGTAACCAGATGACTTAAGTTGTGCATTTATTACAAAGGGAAATTAGGTTTTTGGGAAAGGTTACAAGGTTTCTCATCTATTATTTGCAACACTTTGCACTCACAAAGAAGGGAGAAGAGCTCTGAGAAGAAATCCACAAAACACTCAAACTCAGTTGAAGATTGAATCCAAGCGCAATTTGTTTTGGTAGTTGCTCCAAACCCTGAGGCATGAAGAGGTATTTCTTTTGTAAATCTCTCCAATCTTCATTGATTATAATGGCTACTCCTATGGTTTTAAATGCTTTCGAGAGACCAAGGTCAGTTTTGAAGAAACATCCTCACAAATCTATTGAGATTGATCCTTTGGGTGCATTTTCTCATAGCCCGTATGGCATTCTAAATGTAGAAGACATTAGGGTTTATATACATGCAAACATTGAGAACTTTGGAGACCTAAAATTGATGAATCTATATAGTAATTAGTTAAGTAGTGAGAACTTTGATATGAAATTGGAGTTCTAGACTCTAAAAGATAGACATTTTGCACATTGCATATATTTTCTATCTTTTAGAGAGGATGAATGGGTCTGGTATATCTTAAGCAGGATCCATGATAACTTCATGTGGTTAATGAGACCTTTCAAAATAACCAAAGATGCCATCAAAGCTATAACTAGTTTGCACTCCATTGGTGGGTTGCCTACTCTTAAGTCTATGAAGAATCAAATAGTATCTGAAGCCAAAGGTTCAAAATTTGATAAGAGGGCAATGACCATTGATGACATCATTGACCCAGATGTCAAGTTTGCCTTAATTGTGATTGGTTACAAGATTTACCATTCAAGTAGAGAAAACTCTGTATCTGGTACTTCCATCTACACTGCATAATAGATGCTAAGAGAGAATGCAGATTACGACCTATGTGAACTCCTATTGAATTAGTTGATGGAGAATCTGTAAAAGATCAAGAAAGATAAAAAGAACTCTTTCAAATATGGTGATTTGGTGTTATGCTTGTTTTTCTACTTCATGAATGAGTTACCAGGCTTAAAAGGTCTGATCTGGGAAAATAACAAACTGGTTGCTATATAGATTAGGGATTACTTTTATGAACTTGGTGACACTCAAACCCTAAAGACAACTCTCTAGGGTTACTTAAAAAACTTCTAGAGCATGATGCAAGAAAGAGAGAGAATTCCCAAAACAATAGTGGAGAAGTACAAAGACACAATCTACTTTATGGTAGATAATGATCAGTGCCTAATAGCGGCAATCGAGCTAAGGACAATATGGATAATTCCCATAGTTTATGAGGTTGATGGAAACATATTGGAGAATCATACTCAACATTTACTAAGTCAACCCAAAGACCTCAAAGCAGAGAGGTTTGGCACTTTTGAAGAATTAAACATAAAGGGTAAATGCAAGAAGTTGTGTCCACTTAAGGTGGAAGTTTCAGAGTTAGAAAAAAATCCGAAATCAGGTTAACCAAAACGGGATCCCGCTTTTTATGAAACGGGATCCCGTTTTGCTTCGGAATCCCGAGCCAAAAGCGGGATCCCGTTTTCAAAAAACGGGATCCCGTTTTGAGTTTCATAAAAGGTTAATATTCTAACCTTTATAAAACGGGATCCTGTTTTGAAAACGGGATCCCGTTTTATAAAGCTTAAAATATTAACCTTTTATGAAACGGGATCCCGTTTTAAAACGGGATCCCGTTATTTAAAATTTGAATTTTAAGCGTGGGTTTTGCTTTGTAACCCGGTTCAGAAAATGCTTTGGTGACCCGAACCTGACCTTTGGACCAGGTTTGACCTGCAACTTGAAGGTCCTGTCAATGTCACAACAAAATAGTGAGTTTGGGCATATATCTGAAGGTCTATTTTGCAGATTATTTTGATGAAATTAAAACCCATTATAGATGAGATAGTGTAGATTCCAAATATGTAATTTTTTAAAAAATTAGATTAATTTTTCTATTTTTTAATCAATTTCTGATGAAATAGGTCCATAAACTTGAATTATTAGGGTTTTTTAGTATTTTAATAACTTTTTATTAACATATTTTTTTGTAAAAAAAATGGTAGGAAAACATAATTTAGATAATTCTTTTCAATTTAAAAAAAAAAAATTCAAAAAATGTTAAGTTTAGGTCATCTTATGCGTGACGTACACGATGAGTTTTTAAAAGACCAAAAATGGCCAATAAAAAATTACAAACAAATATGGAAAACGTGCTTCAGTGAGTTACAAATATTTTCCCAAAAGGATTTTGAAAAATGTGATTATTTAGGTCAAAATATGGATGACGTACACGTACATGGTATAGTAAAAAAAAAGTGACTTTTAAACAGTGGTTTTTAGAAACACCTATTTAAAATCACTTTCTATCATCTGGGTATTGAAAAAAATTACATATTTGGAAACTAGACTCCGAGTACTACATTTCATATTTAGTGACTTTTTCCAAGATTCCACCATTAAGTGCTTCAAATTTTTAGGTCAAATGTGACAAATTCTGAAAATCAGGGAAAACACTTCCACTTTTTGGCCAATAAGTGGACACAACTTCTTGCACACACCCTAAAACTACATGTTGAACTAAAAAGGCCTGAGATCAAAAAAGAAAGGTGAGAAAAGAAGTTGAAGAACTGGCTGAGAAATTTGGCATTACCAGAGAAGCTGTTATTGCAAATAGAGAAAGAACAAAGAAAATTGAGAAAGAAAAGGAGGAAGCAAAGGAAGAACAAAGTTCTAGCAGAAGCCTCCACTCGGACTAGAACTACCAGGAGTTCTAGCTCTAGGAGCTCTAAAGATGCAAACCCGGAAGTCTAGTCATCTGAAAAAGGGAAAAGAGAAAGAAATCCAAGGCCACAAGAGCTTATGTGAGTCTCAAGGATTATGATGAGGCTGAGTTAGATGTAGAGATTAGAGATTTGAAGAAAGCAAAAATAAATCATCCCAAGGTTGATGTGGAGTAGAAGTCAACAGAGTATGTTGAGAAGCCTACTCTTTCTATTGTTGACATCATCAAGGTAGTTACTGTGGATGGGAACCTGCAGCCAATGATAGAGTTCTATGATGAATACAATGATGCTGACAAGAGAATTATGGAGGAAGCTACTGTAAGGTATTTGAATATCTATAACAAAGCATTCATTGAAATAATTCCATTAATTCCAAAGAGCCTAGAAGATGTATTGGAGCAAAGAAAAGAGAATGCAAAGGCAAAATACTTAGAGATTCGGGAGAAGATAGTGATACAACTATGTCCCTCTGTCACTCCAAAACAAATGGACATGGTTTTTAAGGATTGTAAAGATGATTTACGAAGCAAGTCCCGAATGAATAAACTCATGGTTGGAGAAACTGACCAAATATCAAATGAAACAAAAGAAATTCTCTAGAATGCCTTGCAGAAATTTAATCTTCCCATTGTAGAGGAAATAGATGAAGAGCCTTCTAACATGGATGTTGAAGGATTAAAGAAAAATGATAAAGAGTCATCTAAGGCAATAGATTCCTCTATTCTTGAAGAGGAAGGACAGAAAGAAGAAACATTTTCTGACAAGTATGCCGAAGGATTAAAGAAAAATGATGAAGAACCATCTGAGGCATTAGATTCCTCTATTTCAGAAGAGGAAGGACAGATAGAAGAAACAAATATCATTGATGGAAATAAGCAAGTCAGTTCAGATGCCCCCAAAAGGAAGGAAGTAGAGTCAGCAAGAGACACTATAGAGATAGTACAAAATTTTGCGTACAAAGAAATGATGGAGTTGGATGAACCCGAGTTGATTCAAGGGCCACTAAAATTTGACTCTCTCTCTCTCTAGTTCAAATAATGAAAGTTGCATCTTTTGCTCAGGCCAAAGCAAAAGATAAACTTCTAAACTAACAGATGGAGGATTGTGAGCTATTGGAGATTTCATCTGGGATGTTGGAGAATATTATGCCAACATATCAAAAGGATCCTTCTGCCTCTCTATCTAGTAATCTAAAAAGTTTAGTCAATTTTGTTAACACTCATTTTGAATCCTTAGAGAAATCGGTAGAAGCTAAGGTCTGGAAGGAGTTCTTGGGAAAGAGATTTAGTGAAGTACAAGGGATAATTGCTAATGATAGAAGAACCTTAGGCATTGGCATAAAGAGCCTTGAAAACACTCTTAAGGATGGTGGGGACATATAGAAATTTTGTTTAACTTGGCCCAAAGTGACAGAGGACATTGAGAAGAAAGTGAAAGAACAAGAAGGACAACTGTCAAGTTTATCTCAGAATTTTGATCCCCTTACTACCTCTCTGGTGAATCATGAATGTTAAGCTATTGCTATAATAAATGAAATTAAAGAATTGGTTAAAGAGAAAAAGAACATAATGGATAGAATGGGTGAGCTCAGAGGGATAATCATCCCTAAGTTAGAGGCAATGCATGATGCCTTGATAGAGACACAAAATACAGTCTGGACCAGTGATCCAACAAACTTAAAGTGGACAAAAGCATATGCATTTTTGTTAAGTGCACACATCTCCATTTTGGATAGAATGAAGAGGAGTTGGACCATCAAAATCATACATTTGAAGACAACCTTTGCGTATAGACTTAAGTATATGTAAGTATAACATATGATTTGTATATACTTATGCGGCCATGTATATAATAATTTTTGCAAAATTTTGGTATGCAGATTTCACCCTTTGCCATTGATGTCAAAGGGGGAGTGAAGAGTAGTGAAAAATGAGGAATCCAACAATGGAGGAGCTCTGATAAAATAGAGCAAGAGACAACGTACAAGTAAAGGGGTAGTTACTGTGACACTTAGCCATTTTTCACTAAGTGCTACCATCAATGTTAAAGGGGGAGATTGTTGGCAAGAGACATTGTGTGGCTTCATAAGTGTTGTCATTAATGGCAGCAAAGTCTATCCCACACATCTGCAGTACATAATATGCCTATACCAGAAGTGAGATTGAAGATTGTTTTGGTCCGGTGAACAAGAACATAGTATGTAACAAGGTCTGACAATCAGGCCTAGATCTCTCAGATGGTGTAACTTAGTAAGTTGTGGACTTCGACAAGTCAAGAGGGGTATCATGACTATTGTATTCCAAAGATTTAGTCTCTGGTGACAAAGCATGAAAAATATACAAGCATTTGAGTGTTGGGTTCCAGTCAGGCAGAAGAGATAGAGGAAGAATTGACCGACAGAGTATCAAACTTCAATCCGGATGTCCAAAATGTATTGATCAAGCAATTTGTGGCATTATACATTATTGGCCAACATGATTAATGACTTCTATACCTAATTTTTTGATGCACATCACTAATCAAGCATGGATTGAGCCAACTGAACAATAACTTGCAAATATCCTAATTGTTCTTGTTGCTGACTAGAAAATTGTAGGAAATCCTTGATGCAGATATATATACGCGATGGATTCAATCTTGTGAAGATATGTATGTGATAGTATGAATGATTAAGTTTGAAGAAAAGTAGAGACAAGTGTGAAGGCAATAATTCAAGCTCAGAATGTGACAGGAAAGTAATATTCAGCAGAGGAAGAATGAAATGTGCCAAATCAGTATACTGTGCCTAACCGCAACTAAATTCCTGCATGTATAGATGTTGTTCACCAGTTCAAACACCTTGGTATCATCTGTAAACATTTGTAGACTGTAAGACTCTTTTAGGCAATGCGCCTTTGTGAGCATTTTGCTCAGACAGTGAGCCCTAATTGGCAAGTGCCAAATTTGTACTCTTAGTCTTTTAATAGTGAATACAATCTTGGGTTAGTCACCCTGTGGTTTTTCCCTTAATAGGGTTTCCATGTAATAATCCTTGTGTTATGTGTTAATTTCTTTTCAGTTCTTAAGATTTCCTTGTTTTGATATAGCACTAAATGATAAGATAGGAAAAGAAAGTAAAAATAGAAAAGATATAAGATAACTGATTCGCTCCCCCCTCAGTTATCTGCATTATTTCCAACACTTACATGAGAGAGCTCAATACAATGACAACCTCTCACAAAACCTCCGCTCACCTACAATGAAATATCAAACCAACCTCAGATAATAACATTGTGCTTGCTTTTATAATATAAGCTCACACATTACATTGAGAAAACCATGTGCTCCAAAACCATGGGTGACACAAAATTAGTGACCGCACATTTGACTATTGGTACTAACTTTTCCCAAAGTATGTTGAGAAGCCTACTCTTTCTATTGTTGACATCATCAAGGTAGTTACTGTGGATGGGAACTTGCAGCCAGTGACAGAGTTCTATGATGAATACAATGATGTTGACAAGAGAATTCTGGAGGAAGCTACTGTAAGGTATTTGAATATCTATAACAAAGCATTCATTGAAATAATTCCATTAATTCCAAAGAGCCTAGAAGATGTATTGGAGTGAAGAAAAGAGAATGCAAAGGCAAAAGACTTAGAGATTCAGGAGCAGATAGTGATACAACTATGTCCCTCTATCACTCCAAAACAAATGGACATGGTTTTTAAGGATTGTAAAGATGATTTACGAAGCAAGTCTTGAATGAATAAACTTCTGGTTGGAGAAACTGTCCAAATATCAAATGAAACAAAAGAAATTCTCTGGAATGCCTTGCAGAAATTTAATCTTCCCATTGTAGAGGAAATAGATGAAGAGCCTTCTAACCTGGATGTTGAAGGATTAAAGAAAAATGATAAAGAGTCATCTAAGGCATTAGATTCCTCTGTTCTAGAAGAGGAAGGACAGAAAGAAGAAACATTTTCTGACAAGGATGTCAAAAGATTAAAGAAAAATGATGAAGAACCATCTGAGGCATTAGATTCCTCTATTTCGGAAAAGGAAGGACAGATAGAAGAAACAAATATCATTGATGGAAATAAGCAAGTCAGTTCTGATGCCCCCAAAAGGAAGGAAGTAGAGTCAGCAAGAGACACTATAGAGATAGTATAGAATTTCCTAGACAAAGAAGTGATGGAGTTGGATGAACTCGAGTTGATTCAAGGGCCACTAAACTTTGACTCTCTCTCTCTAGTTTAGATAATGAAAGTTACATCTTTTGCTTAGGCCAAAGCAAAAGAGAAACTTCTAAAATAATAGATGGAGGATTGTGAGCTATTGGAGATTGCATCTGGGATGTTGGAGAAGATTATGCCAACCTATCAAAAGGATCCTTCTACCTCTCTATCCAATCTGAAAAGCTTAGTCAATTTTGTTAACACTCATTTTGAATCCTTAGAGAAATCGGTAGAAGCTAAGGTCTGGAAGGAGTTCTTGGGAAAGAGATTTAGTGAAGTACAAGGGCTAATTGCTAATGATAGAAGAACCTTAGGCATTGGCATAAAGAGCCTTGAAAACACTCTTAAGGATGGTGGGGACATATAGAAATTTTGTTTAACTTGGCCCAAAGTGACAAAGGACATTGAGAAGAAAGTGAAAGAACAAGAAGGACAACTGTTAATTTTATCTTAGAATTTTGATCCCCTTACTACCTCTTTGGTGAATCACGAATGTTAAGCTATTGCTATAATAAATGAAATTAAAGAACTGGTTAAAGAGAAAAAGAACATAATGGATAGAATGGGTGAGCTCAAAGGGATAATCATCCCTAAGTTAGAGGCAATGCATGATGCCTTGACAGAGGCACAAAATATAGTTTGGACCAGTGATCCAACAACCTTAAAGTGGGCAGAAGCATATGCATTTTTGTTAAGTGGACACATCTCCATTTTGGATAGAATGAAGAGGAGTTGGGCCATAGAAATCATACAGTTGAAGACAACCTTTGTTGATATACTTAAGTATATGTAAGTATAACATATGATTTGTATATACTTATGCGACCATGTATATAATAATTTTTGTAAAATTTTGGTATGCAGATTCCACCCTTTGCCATTGATGTCAAAGGGGGAGTGAAGAGTAGTGAAAAATGAGGAATCCAGCAAAGGAGGAGCTCCGATAAAATAAAGCAAGAGACAGCGTACAAGCAAAGGGGTAGTTACTGCGACACTTAGCCATTTTTCACTTAGTGCTACCATCAATGCTAAAGGGGCAGATTGTTGGCAAGAGACATTGTGTGGCTTCATAAGTGTTACCATTGATGGCAACAAATTCTATCCCACACATCTGTAGTACATAATATGCCTATACCAGAAGTCAGATTGAAGATTGTTTTGGTCTGGTGAACAAGAATAGAGTATGTAACAAGGTCTGACAAACAGGCCCAGATCTCTCACATGGTGTAACTTAGTAAGTTGTGGACTTTGAAAAGTCAAGAGGGGTATCATGACTATTGTATTCCATAGATTTATCCTTTGGTGACAAAGCATGAAAAAGATACGAGCATCTGAGTGTTGGGTTCCAGTCAGGCAGAAGAGACAGAGCAAGAATTGACTGACAGAGTATCAAACTTCAATCTGGATGTGTAAAAGGTATTGATCAAGTAATTTATGGCATTATACATTATTGGCTGACATGATTAATGACTCCTATACCTAAGTTTTTGATGCACATCACTAATCAAGCATGGATTGAGCCAACTGAACAATAACTTACAAATATCCTAAGTGTTCTTGTTGCCGACTAGAAAATTGTAGGAAATCCTTGATGCAGATATATATAAGCAATGGATTCAATCTTGTGAAGATATGTATGTGATAGTATGAATGATTAAGTGCAAAGAAAAGTAGAGACAAGTGTGAAGGCAGTAATTCAAGCTCAGAATGTGACAGGAAAGTAATATTCAGCAGAGGAAGAATGAAATGTGCCAAATTAGTATACTGTGCCTAACCATAACTAAATTCCTACATGTATAGATGTTGTTCACCAATTCAAACACCTTGGTATCATCTATAAACATTTGTAGACTGTAAGTCTCTTGTAGGCAATGGGCCTTTTGTGAGCAGTGTGCTTGGGCAGTGAGCCCTAATTGGCAATCCAAATTTGTACTCTTATTCTTTTAATAGAGGATACAATCTTGGGTTACTCACCCTGTGGTTTTTCCCTTAACAGGGTTTACATGTAATAATCCTTGTGTTATGTGTTAATTTCTTTTTAGTTCTTAAGATTTCCTTGTTTTGATATAACACTAAATGATAAGATAAGAAAAGAAAGTAAAAATAGAAAAGATATAAGATAACTAATTCACCCCCCCTTAGTTATCTGCAGTGTTTCCAACACTTACATGAGAGAGCTCAATACAATGACAACCTCTCACAAAACCTCTGCTCACCTACAATGAAATATCAAACCAACCTCAGATAATAACATTGTGCTTGCTTTTATAATATAAGCTCACACATTACATTAGGAAAACCATGTGCTCCAAAACCATGGGTAACACAAAATTAGTGACCGTACATTTGACTATTGGTACTAACTTTTCCCAATTAATCAAATAATACAAATAAATAATTAATTATTCTATGTGTCCCACACATATAAAATAATTAACCCAATGTTACAATACAACTTTTACAAGTGGCCTCCAAATAATTACACAGTGTGATTAACCACACCACCTAGGTGCATCACAACTAAATAATTATTTAATTACAAGATTATAAATATATCAAATTATGCAATGGTGTACAACACCATATCCCAATAGTCCCAATCAAATCAAGTGATGTGTTGTTACAAGAAACGCCTCTATAAATGGACATAAAATATGATATATCTAAAAGTGAAGATGAACAGGAGTATGATGAAGATGAATGTGAAATTGATATTGAAGGAGAACTCATGTGTACCCTAGATTAGATCAAGAAACTTAGAAAGGAAAGCTAGAGATTAGAAGTGCAGCTTCAAGAAGAAAAAGAATCCAAAGTCAAAGTACTTGCATCCCTTGAAGAAGCAAAGAAACTAATCATAGATCTGAAAGTTCAAATTGAAGAGGTAAAGAAAATAGAGGAAGAGGTATGAATCCAATCAAAAGCAAAAGAGGAAAATGGTGAAAGGTCAGAATCTAATATTGTTTCTTTGAAGAAAAAAATGGAGAAAACAAGTTCTCAATTGAATAAAGACCTAAAGAATGAGAAGAGTATAGAATATTTTAGACAATATTCTCAATTCCCAAAGTTCAACATACAATAAGAGTGGTCTTGGATTTGAAGGACAAAGCTCAAAGACAATTGTATTGGAAGGAAAAAAGAAGATTGAATTCATTTCTAGAACATCAAAGATGAATGGTAAAGATTTAGAAGAAAAACTAAAGCAACCTGTGAAGATTGAAGCTGCGATGAAAACCAAAGATGAGTTTGTCAAAATGCACAACCAAAGGAGAAATCTTAGAAGAATTGCTCTAGCAAGGCAAGCATATATGTACAGGTACAATTACTAATTTTTTGGTTATTATTATACTTGTAATCATTTTGGACACAAACCAATTGATTGTAGAAGGATTCAATCTACTTTAATAAGGAATTGATCTACTGTGTTACAATTGCAACAATATTGGCCACATAAAAAGAATTTGTAGAATGCTTGGATGGTATGATCACGCATGGAATAACAATAGAAGTACTTGTTGTCACATGAAATTGCACCCCTGCTTCATGAGAGTCCAAGCATTCCAATGACACAATGGGAATGATCTTGAAGTGTGGGACCTTGCGAAATGAGATCAGACCTTTGGAGAAGGCCGGCTTCCTTGACTGGTTATCACCTAAAATTACTAGGTCTTCAGAGGAAAAGGGAGAAGGAATGCTTTTAATTGAAAGATGAAAACAAAAAAACTGAAAAGTAAGGGTGATGCACTAGACTGATTAAAAGAAACTTTCATAGAATTGAGAAAATGCACAACATAACCAAATACAACAAGTGAACATACACAGATTCAAATGATTTTTAGCAGAGGTGAGAAACAAGAAGATTGAGAGGAACAGAATGTTCACAGACAACCATATGCAGATTCACACTGAACTAGAAAATTAACAAAAGAGGTAAAATAACTTACATATATTCAATAAGAAGGCAAGGTTATAGTAGCAGAAAGCTCTATTTGGAAATAGAAAGACCAAAATGCCAAAAAATTTCCAACCCTATTTACATCACAAACTATGCATATATAGCATTTCAATTTAACCTAAGTCAGTTACAAAAATTCGCTCCATGGGTTATGTCAGGAAATATCTGCATTGACGGGACGTCCACCTGCAAGAATGATATGGAACTGGGCCAGGTGGAAGATATTTTGGGCATTGAATGTGAGCAGCTCCATTGTCTATCTTCAACAATGAATATATGAAATATCTGAAACAAGGTAGTTGAGAGACATTTCTGGTCATCAATGCGAGCTACTAAACATCTTCCTGCAGCAATGAATGCAACAAATATCTGCATCTTGCCCAAAAATGGTCGTTGAAACATCCAGTCATCAAAACATGCAAACCCAAATCCAAAATTGAAAGTGAGACATTTCCTCACAAAAGCTCGTCAAAAGAAAGAGGAGGCAAAAACAAGCATTTTTTCCTTTTGCAGCATGTAGAAATTCACCAGGATGCGCAAGATATTTACGGTCAAAGTTGCGGTCAACTACCTGTGTATATCACTTTGCATCTGTGACTTAAATCAACATCTAAATCAGCTTTGAAGTGCCTTTGTATATGCATTTGAATATTCATGTGCCTACATACAAACGCGGGTCTTTATCTTTTGAATCACCATTTGTATCACCCTCGACACGTGGCGCCACCTGATTTGCCACCACATTGAAGCTGGGACCCATCGTTGAAACTGCATCCTCACATCGGTCATCAGAAAGACTATGAACTGAGTCACCGATGCAAGAGGTTATGCTGAAATCCCCTATATGTTGGCCTTGTATATCTCAATTGTATATCACATATACAATGTGCCCAATATACAAGTCACAGACTTCAGGGGGCTATCAACTTCTTTTGATCCTCCAGTTGGGTTCGGCTTGCATGTTGAGTGTTGTATCTACCCCTTTGCATATCGCATATACAATGTGAAATATGCAAAGGAAAACTACATACAGACCACTTGCATGCAAACAATTCATGTCGGCGCATACAAAATCCTTTGTATATCTGATTGTATGTGCAAACATACAATCACAAATATACATACAATGCGAGGACCTAAAAAGATCATCAACCATATTGTAACTTTGTAGCAGGTTTGGCTTGTATCACTTCTTCTTTGTATATCGACATATACAATGCACTCAATATACAAGCCACGGACCTGATCCTTTGTATTTGCATATTGCCTTTGTACCTTTGCCTTGTATATCGCACCCTTTGTATGTGCACTTGGTGGGCCCCAAGCTTTGTATCTTTCCCCTTGCATTTTGTTCTTTGTATATCCCCTTTGTATATTGGCATATACAATGCTAATATACAAGCCACAGACTTCAAATGATTATCCATTATGCCCAATTCTACAGTCAGGCCCGGCTTGTATGTATCTCTTTGTATACTCAATTGTATGTGCAAACATACAATTGGTGGGCCCTACCTTTTGTATTTTTTTCTTTGTATGTTTGCAACTTGTATATGAGATACAAGTTGCCCCCTTGCAACTGTGGGTCCCATCCTTTGTATTTTTTCCTTGTATCTTTCAATTGTATATCTGATTATATGTCGCCTTTGTATCGGCCATCGAGGAGACCTTTGGCTGGGCCACTGATGGACATTGTTACACTGATAAAATCCTTTGTATGTCTCCCTTGCATGTGCAAACATACAATGGCCAATGTATATCGCTGATGTACCATTTCCTTTGTATCATGCATTGGCCCATCAGAGAGAGTTTGAACTTGGCTGCCGATGAACATTGTTATACCGATAAAATCCTTTGTATGTCTCCCTTGTATATTGGTGATATACAATCACCCCTGTATGTTGGCCCTTGTATGTTTCTTTTGTATCTGTGACTTGTATATCCTCTTTTGTATATGCGAATATACAAGGTGAACATACAAAGGAACATACAATGAATATGTAGACAAAAATGACTAAGTACAAAAACTAGGAATCTTCTGAGATAGAAAACACTTAACAGCAAAAGATCTCTGGATTTTTCTAGGTTTTCTGCAAGGATTCTTTAGGCAAGATTTTGGGTTGGAGGCATAGCATGAGTACTTGAAAGATATAAGCCTTGTAGGGTCACTTTCTAAAGGATTTTTCAAGGAAAATACAAGGTGGACTATTTAATTCTTGACAGAGGAAAATAGGTCAACAATTTGGTGACTTCTATGGTATGGTTGCCTGCTAAGCAATTAGATCAGTGGCCTTAAGCATCCATTGGGCATAGAGTCACATAAAGACTAAGATATACCTTTGATAAACAATCTTGACCCTTAGTAACTTAGCACATCAACAATGAAGAACACTTGGAAGGCCAAAACCAAAACAAATTGCTGAAAGCAAACCCTCCAACTGTGCTAGACAACACTTCGGGAAAACAAAAAGGGATCTAAACTATTGTGCAATAGCACTTATTGAATGTAAGAAACCTAATTTACTAATTTACAAGGTAAGTCATACCTCAAAGCACCTCTTTAGGTGTATCCCATTAACTTGGATAGGCAAATTTTCTCCATCCATGTTTGATAATTGAAATGCATTGTGCTCCTTGCATTCAATAATGAGAAATGGGCCACTCCACATGCTGTCAAACTTGGAGTGTTTTCCTAGCTTACTTTTCAACTCATCCCATTTGAGTACCATATCACCCTCTCTAAAGATTCTGGGAGTAGCCTTCTCATCAAAATTTCTTTTTGTTTGAAGTTGATGATACTCCATAGCTTTCATAGCTTTATCTCTAATCTCTTCAACCTCCATAAGTTGAACATATCTAATAGCCATGGGGTCTTCTTCTTCAAACATCTCTAGCTGATTCATGATGTCTAGTGCTGGCAGCTCCATAGACATAGGCCATCTCACCTCTTTCCCATAAACTAACATATATGGGGAGTTTCCAATAGACCTCTTGGGAGTTATTCTGTCTACCCATAAGGCATATTTCATATTAGTGTGCCAGGTCTGTTGGTTGTCCTCTATTGATATTTTAATAATCCTTATGAGATTCTTATTTGTAGATTCAACCAAACCATTACCCTGTGGGTAATAATTTGATGAAGCATTCAAATAGATCCCATTCTTAACAACCTAGTCAATTATCTTTAATCCAACAAAGGATAAAGCATTTTCTGAGATACTTGACTCAGGCACTCCAAATTTGGATACCAAATCATGATAAAAATTCAAAACAACATTCTCATTGGATTCCTTTAGAGCCATTGCTTTAGTCCACCTTGTGAAATAGTTTGTAGTTGTAAGTATCCACCTGTGGCCTACACTTGATGGTGGGTTAATGGGACCTACAAAATCAATGCCCCATCTCATGAAGGGTTGTTCTACTTGAATTGGCTGCAGAGGTAAAGTTGGCAGCCTTTCTTTGCCTGCAAAAATGACACATTTTATACATTTTCTAGCCCATACATGGGCATCCTTGAATAAGCTGGGCCAGTAATATCTAGCTCTCATTATTTTCCAAGTAGTAGTCCTTGGGGGAAAATGACCCCCTGCTATCCCATCATGAAACTCATGCAGCATCTTGCCAGTCTGATCATTATCAATGCATCTTAATAACACACCATTAAAGTCCTTTCTGAAAAGGATGCCATTTATTAAAACATATGGAATAGACTGCAGTCTAAAATACCTTCTTTTAGTTCTATTTAAACCTACCAAACATTCACCAGTTTGCAAAAATTGAGTCATGTTATTAACCCAACTTGTGCCCATTGTTGTTGTATCATTCTAATGCTTCTCTTCAATGGTTAGAAGTGCCTCTTCTTCTTTTTCTATTTCCTTCTCAGAATTGGTAGCAAGTTGTTCACTGAGTCCTCTTCCTCTCATGAGCTTGGTTGTCTTGATATCTACATCATACTCCATGACTTTGGTAATCAAACCAACCCTTTTCTCATTAGCATGCTTTCCTAACAGGAACTCCTTCACACTAGGGTGAGCGACCATCAAATGTATCTTATTGTTAGAAATAAGATGCCTAAACTTCTTGAGGCTCCTTACCACTACAAGGACATGTTTTTCAATGAAGCTATACCTCTGTTCATAGTCTTCCAGTCCTTGACTAAAGAAAGTAATTGGCTACTCAAAGCCTTCACTTTGCTGCTATACCAAAATCATTGAGATTGTATCTAGGCCAACATAAACATACAAGATAAAATCTTTTGAGAAATCAGGATATACCAGAGTTGGTGCAACCGATATTGCCTCTTTTATGGACTCAAAGCTGAGTTTGGCCTCTTTTGTCGAACTGAAAACTATTTTTTTCTTTAGCATAGAGGTCAATGGCTTCAATAGATTTGCAATGTTAGATATAAATCTTCATAGAAAATTAATTCTGCCAATAAAACTTTGTAGTCCCCTCTTGTGACTGGGTAAAGGTAGCTCCAAAATAGCCCTTACTCTTTCTACATCAATGGTAATTCCCTCCTTCGACACAATGTGCCCTAACAACTTGCCTTCATGCACAATGAATATGCACTTCTTAGGATTGAGAGATATCCCAAACTCTTTGCATCTCTCAAATACTAGCCTCAGGTGGGATATATATTCAGATGCATCCTTGGAGAAAACTATGATGTCATCAAGGTACACTAGCACCAATTTATACAACAAACCCTTAAAAGCCATATCCATAGTGTTGGCAAGAGACACTATATGGATTCATGAATGTTGTCATTGATGGCAACAAAGGTTATCCCACACATCCGCAAGACATGATGAGTCTCTACTAGAAATTAGATTGAAGAAGTGTTATGATCCGATAAACAAGAATAGTGCAGTCAGCAAGGTCCTACAATCAGGTCTAAATCTCTCAGAGGAAGTATTTCAGTGAAGTGCAGATTTAGGGAAGTCAAGAGGAGTACCTTGACTAATAGATTACATGGATTTAGCCTTTGGTAATGAAAGGGTGAAGAGATATGAGAACTTGAGTGTTGGGTTCTTGTTTGACAGAGTAGACAAAGGAAGAACTGTACTGGCAAAGTGTCAGATCCAAATCCGGAAGAGATATTGCTAATGAAAAAGTTTCTTGAGGTATCATTCATGATTTTCTAACATGATTGAAGACTTCTACAAGCATATCCTTGATCCAGATTACTTGGTATGCAAGGATTCAGCCGATAGACCAGAGTTTGGGATAATATTGACTATTCCAGATGCCGACTAGAAAAGTGTTGAAATCACTTATGTGGATATATATACAAGATGGACTTAGATGTGAAGGTGTGTGTGTGTGTGTTGGGTGGTGCGAAGAAAAGAAAAAAAGTAGAGTGAAAATAGTAAGACAGGTCTGGAATGCAATAGTACAACAGCATCAAAAGAGAGTAAGAATGAAGTGCAGCAGATCAGTTTATTGAGCTCAATCGGAACTAAACCTCAGCACGAGTAGATGCTTCTCATTAGTTCAAACTCTGAGTTACCTTCTTTTCTTGTAGATAGTGAGTCTCTTGTAGGCAGTGAGCCTCTTGTGAGAAGTGTGCTCAAGCAGTGAGCCCTAATTGGCAAATGCCATTTTGTTCTATCTATTCTTCTAACAGAGAATAATATCTTGGGTTAATCACCCCGTGGTTTTTTCCCTTAATAGGGTTTCCACATCAAAATCATTGTGTCATGTGTATTGGTGTTATTTCCATTTCATGACTATGCTTGCTTATTTGATTTAATGTTAACTGTTAAGAAAGTTCAAAAAGTTGAAATATTAGGATAACTGATTCACCCCCCCTCTTAGTTATCAACAATTGGTATCAGAGCCAAGTTCCTTTAAATAGAGCCTAACAGCTTGAGGAAGATCTGGAAATTCAAATGGATATGTATGGTTTGAGGGAACAACTTCAGTCTGCCCTAGATGATCTTGAACATTCCAACTTTGAAATCAATGAATTGAAGGAAAGACTTAAACAGGCTAATGATTTCATAAATGAATTAAGTGGGAAACTAAGCATCTCTATGAAGAAGAGAAAGGAACCACTTCAGCAATTAGCAAGTCAAGGTGAAGCAAATGATACAAATGAAGACCTGAAGGAGAAAACTAAGTTATGTGAAAAATTGTCAAAAGAGGTCATTATGGTAAAACATGAAATGGAATCAGGAGTTATAAAATTCACCCAAGAAATTGAAGAAAAAAGAAAGACTGAAGATGATCTAAGACAATCTCTCAAGGAGAAATCAAAAGACTGCCACAAGATGGATAGAATAATCAGACATCTTGAATCTGATCTTGAAGATGCTAGAGATAATGAAGAAAAACTTGAGGATCAAATTGACACTCTTAAAAAGGATCTTCAAATAGCAAACGAATACAAAGAGAAATTCAAGATAAGTTCTGCTCAACTTGAAGTTCTTCTTGAAAGCCAAAAGAGCGTAGATGACAAGCATGGTTTAGGATATGAGAAAGGTGAAAGCTCCAGATCTGGTTAGAAGAATTTTGGGTCAGGAAATCCAAGGGGCAAGCCTAGAAGACCTCTAGTAAGACAACCCAATGCTCAAAGATATCCATCCTTCAATGGATACTGCCACAACTGCAATAACTTTGGTCACAAAGCTAATCAATGTAGAAAAAGAATGAATCAAACTAATTCATCCTTCTCCGGATAGTGCTTTAACTACAAAAGGTATGGTCACAAATCTCATGATTGTAGAAATATGCAAATGAACATTTCATTCAATGGCAAATGCTATGCATGCAATAGAGTAGGTCATATGGCTAATCAATGTAGATCAAAAGGATATCAGTCAAATATGTAAAGAAATGTTGTTTGCGACAATTGCAATAGATCTGGTCATATTGCCAAATTATGTAGAAGCAAGAATCAGGACAGAAGGGGTCTGGTGCATCATAATCAGAATCAAGACAAAGGAAAAGGAAAAGTGAATGCGGATGAGGTTAAAAGTGAGATGAACAAGATTTGGATGAAGAAAAGTATAGAGAATGTAGTGGATGGATCCGCACCAGAATCTGGTGCTGATATTCCTTCCAAAAATTAAATAGATGGGTTCTCGCTCAGGGGGAGTAACAAAAGAACAACTAATTCCCCCAGCCAGTCAATTGGTGCCTATAATTGGCACTTAAAAGGCTGCGGATCAAAGGGTTTTCAGAGAAACACCTAGATAAGCCATGGTAAAGATTTGAAAGATCCACATGAAGATTTAAAGAGTCTAATCCCTTTAGATAGATCCGGTTTAACAGACTTCTGGTAAAAGCAGGCTTCTTACAAGTTTGGTTTGGTGTGATTCTAAAATTGAGACATCTTGATCTACGGATAAATCAAATGGTTAAGGAAAGTAAGAAAGCTCGTTGTTATTCACCAAGGATAACTCTAAGCATATTACAGTGATCCAGAAAGAGATCTATTTCAGAATAAGAAGAACAGAGCAACCGGAATAACTTAAGTTGCGCATTTATTGTAGTATGAATTTAGGGTTTTTCTTGCAAATAAAAGGGTTCATGTGCTCATCATTTGCATATTTGCATTCAAAAAGAAAGAAAGGAGAGCTCTGCAACAAATTGCTTCAAACTTCTCAAAGACCAACCATTGGAGTTGATTCAATCAGCAAATCATTCAAGCTCACTCCGTGAACCCTACAAGCGCAAAAGGTATTTTCCATTATCAAATATCTCTTTGTAAAATCCTTGAATGATGGGTACTCCAAATATGTTGAAGATCACTGATAGGCCTCGCTCCAAATTCAAGAAACATCCCTACAAATATTTGGAAATAGATCCCCTAGGAGCATTTTCTAGTGTACCGCATGGTGTATTGCACAGAAGATATTAGGGTTTACATTCACGCAAACATTGAAGAATTCAGAGAGTTCAAATTGAGGGATATCTTCCACAAACAACTAATAGATGATTCTTTTGAGCTCAAACCCCAATTCAAGGCCCTCCAGGACAAGCACTTTGCACAATGCATACATTTCCCCTGTTTTGCTAAGGATGAATGGGTTAGGTATATTTTGAGCAGGATACATGACAATTTCATATGGTTAAATGGACCATTCAAAATCACAAAAGATGCCATTAGGGCAGTTACCAGATTTCACTCATCTGGTGGGATTTTTGTTCTTAAATCTGTCAAGAATCAAACTATGAGTGAGGCTACCGGATCAAAGTTTGACAAAAGAGCAATGACAGTAGATGACATCACTGATCCGGATGTTAAGTTTTCCTCCATGATCATTGGATACAAGATATATCATTCTAGCAGGGAGAATTTGGTACCTAGAACTGCCATCTACACTGCTTATGAAATGTTAAGAAAGAATGCAAACTACGATCTTTGTCAGCTCCTTTTAAACCAACTCTTAGAGAATCTGCAAAAAATAAAGAAAGATAAAAAGAATTCATTTAAGTATGGTGGGTTAATATTGTGTTTATTAATCTACTTTATGAATAAGCTACCCAGATCCAGTGGATGGGTATGGCAGAATGACAGACCAGTTGCCATACAAATCAGGGATTATTTGCATGGACTTGGTGATGACAAAGCACAAAACACAGCTCTCTAGGGTTTCTTCAAAAACTTTCAGAACATGATGCAAGCTAGAGAGAGAATTCCCCAATCTCTGGTTGAGAAATACAAAGACATAGTATGCTTTGTGGTAGAGACTGATTAGTGTCTAATGGAGGCAGTAGAACCAAGAACAGTGTGGATGATGCTAATGGGGTATGAGGGGGATGAGAACATCATGGAACTGCATGTTCAACACATGCTGAGTCAACCAAAGGATCCCAAGGAATAAAGGTTTGGAACCTTTGAAGAATTGAGTGTGAAGATCCATGTTGAGCTAAGGCAACCAGAGATGAAAAGAAAGGCAAGAAAAGAAGTGGAAAACATTGCCAAAAGTTTTGGCATCTCAAAAGAGGCACTAGATGCAAACAGAGAGAAAATGGAAAGGGCAGAGAAAGAAAATAAAGAAACTGAAAAAGAAAGTGATCTGGTAGAAGCCCCCTCCCAGAATAGATCTTCTAAGAGCTCTACACCTACAACTACTAAAAGCTCAAAGGATTCTAAACCGGAAGCAAAATGATCCGGTAATGCAGCGAAAAGAACCAAGAAAAAGGAAACAAGGTCTTACACTAGCCAAAAGGATGAAGAAGAGACATAATTAGATGAGGAAGTAAAGAAAATGAAGAAGAGGAAGAAAGTATCCGGAGAATCCACTACTAGTCAAAGAGAAGAAGAAAAGGCAGAGGAATTTGTTGAAAAACCCACTCTTCACATTGATGACATCATCAAATTAGTTACTGTGGATGAAAATCTTCAGCCAATGGTTGAATTCTATGATGTTTATGGTGAAGCTGATCAGAAGATATTGCAAGATGCCACAATTAGGTATCTAAACATCTACAACAAAGCATTCATTGAAATTATATCTCTGATCCCCAAAAGTTCAGAGAAGGAACTTGAAATAAGGAAGAACAATGCCCAAGCCAAAGATCTAGAAATTCAGGAGCAGATAGCTATTCAGCTCTATCCTTCAATCACTCAGAAACAGCTAGAATGAATCAGCTCATGCTTGGAGAAACTGATAAAGTGGCAAGCGAAACAAAAGAGATCCTCCTGAATGCCTTCAAAAGATTCAATCTTCCTGTTATAGAGGACTTAGGTGTTGATCCCTCAGCCACAGGTGTTGAAGAAGGATCTACTGAGGCAATGACAGAAGAAGTAATGGAAACCGGTGAAGATAAGGGCTTGGAATCCTCTTCTCCGGAAGAGGTGGCCCATGAACAAACAAATATTACTCCTCTGGTTTCCCCTACTGACTCTGGATCCAAAGGAGAAGAAAGAATAGTGGAGAAAGAAAAAGAAGTAAAGGGAAAAGAAGATGATAGCTCTAAGACTGAAGAAGAAAAGAAAACTCTGTCTCCAACAAGAGACACTGCAGAAATTGTCAAAGAATTCTTAAACAAAGAGACTATGGAGATTGATGAATCAGAACTTCTACTAGGACCATTTGATTTTGATTCTCTTTCCCTAGTACAAACAATGAAGATAGCTTCATTTGCTAATGCAAAGGCAAAAGAAAAACTCCTGAAGTCTCAGATGGAAGACTATGAGCTAATAGAAGCTGCATCTAGTGTGCTTGAAAAGATCATGCCATCCTTTCTGAAGGATTCATCAGCTTCCTCATCAGGTAATCTTAAGTCTCTTGTTAGTTCAGTCAGCACTCATTTTGAGTCTTTAGAGAAATCAGCTGAGGAAAAGGTCCGAAAAGAGTTTTTGGATAAAAGATTCTCTGAAGTACTAAGTCTAATATCAAATGATAGAAGAAATATGGATATAGGGATAAAGAGCTTAGAAAATTCTCTTAAAGATGGTGGGGAAATATATACATTTTGTCTATCATGGTCCAAAGAAACAATGGAGATTAAGAAGAAAATGAAAGAACAGGAGATCAATCTAGCAAAACTTTCTCAAAATTTTGATCCACTTACCTCATCCATAGTAAATCAAGAATGTCAGACTATTGCAGTCTTGGATGAAATTGAGAAGCTAGAGAAAGAAAAGAAAAATAGAATCAACAGGTTAAATGAACTTAGAAGAATAATCATTCCTAAGTTGGAGGCCATGCATGAGGCCCTAAGTGACGCTCAAACCATAACTAAGACAAATGATCCAACAGATCTGAAGAAGGCAGAAACTTTTGCATTCCTGTTGAGTGGTCACATATCAATTTTGGATAGGATGAAGCTAAGTTGGGCAACTGAAGTTGTACAATTGAAAAACATTTTTGCAGATATACTAAAGTATATGTAGAGTACAACCGAATGATATACTTATGCGACTAAGTATAGATTAATTTTTGAAAATTTTGGTGTGCGGACCCCACACTTTGCCATTGATGTCAAAGGAGGAGTGATGGGCAGTGAAAAATGAGGAATCCTACTAAGGAAGAGCTTCGAAAAATGTACATAGAGACAGAGAATCAGCCAAGGGGGAGTATAGTGTGACACTTAGTCATTTTTCACTAAGTGTTGCCATCAATGCCAAAGGGAGAGATTGTTGGCAAGAGACACTATATGGATTCATGAATGTTGTCATTGATGGAAACAAAGGTTATCCCACACATCTGCAAGACATGATGAGTCTCTACTGAAAGTCAGATTGAAGAAGTGTTATGATTCGGTAAGCAAGAACAGTGCAGTTAGCAAGGTCTGACAGTCAGGTCTGGATCTCTCAGAGGAAGTATTTCAGGGAAGTGCAGATTTGGGGAAGTCAAGAGGAGTACCTTGACTAATAAATTACAAGGATTTAGCCTCCGATGATGAAAGGGTGAAGAGATATGAGCACTTCAGTGTTGGGTTCTTGTTTGATAGAGTAGACAGAGGAAGAACTATACTGGCAGAGTGTTAGATCCAAATCTGGAAGAGATATTGCTAATGACCAAGTTTCTTGAGGTATCATTCATGATTGGCCAACATGATTGAAGACTTCTACAAGCATATCCTTGATCCACATTACTTGGTATGCAAGGATTCAGCCAATAGACTAGAGTTTGGGATAATATTGACTATTCCAGATGCCGACTAGAAAAGTGTTGAAATCACTTGTGCGGATATATATACAAGATGGACTTAGATGTGAAGGTGTGTGTGTGTGTGTTGGGTGGTGCGAAGAAAAATAGAAAAGCAGAGTGAAAATAGTAAGATAGGTCTAGAATGCGATAGTACAACAGCATCAAAAGAGAGTAAGAATGAAGTGCAGCAAATCAGTTTATTAAGCTCAACCAGAACTGAACCTCAGCATGAGTAGATGCTTCTCATCAATTCAAACTCTAAGTTACCTTCTTTTAATGTAGACAGTGAGTCTCTTGTAGGCAGTAAGCCTCTTGTGAGCAGTGTGCTCAGGCAGTGAGCCCTAATTGGCAAGTGCCATTTTGTTCTATCTATTCGTCTAACAGAGAATAATATCTTGGGTTAATCACCCCGTGGTTTTTTCCCTTAATAGGGTTTCCACGTCTAAATAATTGTGTCATGTGTATTGGTGTTATTTCCATTTCATGACTATGCTTGCTTATTTGATTTAATGTTAACTATTAAGAAAGTTTAGAAAGTTGAAATATTAGGATAACTGATTCACCCCCCCTCTCAGTTATCAACACATAGCTCTCTAAAAAGTAGAGCCAACATTTGAGAGACCGAAAGGTATCCTTTTGTAGGCCATGGTACCCCATTTCATGGTGAAAGTAGTCTTGAACTGATCTTCTTCCTTGAGCAACACCTGATTATAACCAAAAAAACCATCAAGTAAGGAAAATCTATCCTTACCAGCCACTACTTGTAGAATTTGCTCCATTGAGGGCAATGGGTAGTGGTCCTTTAGGGAGGCTCTATTGAGGTCTCTAAAGTTGACACACGGCCTAATCTCTCCATTCTTTTTTCTCACAGGAACAAGGTTGGAGACCCAAGAAGTATGCTTGATTGGAAAAATGATTTTTCCCTCAATCAGTTTGGCTAGCTCTTTAATCATTAGAGGTTCAAGATTTGGATTTAAAGGTCTTTGCTTCTACCTCATAGGTTTAGTACCTAGTTCTAGCTCTATAGTATGTTGGGCAATATGAGGGTCAAACCCCTTTAGGTCTGAATAATCCCAAGCAAACACATCCTCAAATTCTTGACAAAGAGCAATGAAAGCTCTCCTATCTTTAGGTGAACAGATTTTACCTATTTTGAGAAGCTTACCCTTGAAAATCTCCAGCTCCTCATAATGTTCCTGTTTGATTTGCATGCCAATTTTACTCTTTTTAAGCTAATCATTAGTGCCAAAAATGGATTCCAAGGTCATCAATCCCTTAGGAAGCTTGTTTTTTCTCAATTGAACAAATTGATCATTGCGATATTGCTACTTGAGTTTATCCTAATTCATCACAGAAAACCCATCCTCCTCTAATAGGAAATGCAGAATCTGTTCATCACTCTCAAAAACCTACCAATAAATGTTATTATCAAGAATAGAAGGCCTATAGACTATTTTTACATGAGGTTGTACCTTCTCCCTTTGAATATCACTGGGGATGTCAAACTAAACCCTAATTGCAGCTAACCTATCAGCATGAGAGTTCTAATTTCTTGGAATAGAGATCAAATTGAAAGCATCAAACTCTTCAATAATGTCCCATACCTTATGTTTGTAGCATTTCAGAACATCACTTTTTGTAACATGCAGTCCCCTCACCTGATTTACAATGAGTTCGCTGTCACCATATACCTGTAAACAACCAAGTTTCCTCTTTCTTGTCCACTACAAACCTTGGATCAACCCTTCATATTCAACAGTGTTATTTGTACATGAAAAGGCAAAATGGAAAGAAGAATAATACTTTTCACCTTGTGGTGACACCAGTATTGCACCACCACCAGATCCATTCCTATTCCTAGAGCCATCAAAGTACATTTTCCATACTTCATTATGCTGCTCTATCTGTGGTTCTGCATTCTTCACAAGGTTTGGAATTATTGTTTCATGTTCATGCAGTATGTATACCCCCATACTAGTTTCTTGGATGTGCTGCTTAGGATCATCTACAATATTTTTCGAGGCCCAATCCCTTAATAGCACTTTTGGTAGACTTTCAGCTTGTAGTTCTTGAGCAGCAACAAGCTCAGGATCATCAAAAATAATGTAATTTGCATTAACAACACTTGGTGTGTAAGGCTCTATGTGGTATTTGGCAAGTAATTAGGACTTTAGGGTCACTTTTGTGCCATATCTAGTCCTAAAAAACATGTGGGACTAGTTCGAGGAAAAAAATCCTCCTATCTTCGCTGTGAATTCTCTTGATAAACACATGGCAAAATAAGGAGGTAAATCTATGATGAACACCTCCTGAGAAATGGAAACATTTGGGCAGGAATGTAGAGTGAGACCTAGGTCTTTTATCACACCTACAGTGTTAACAGTTGTGCCATCTAGCTGGAGCACACTCTTTTCTAGGGGTTGGTATTTCAACCCTATTTGGTCTACAACCTGTTTTGGCATTACAAAACTACTTGCACCACTATCCACCATGTAGTTATGTACCAACTTGTCTCCAATTATTAATGACACATAAAATGGGAGTGGTTTAGCACTTTTGTTTGGCTATTTTCTATTGTCCTGGGATGAATTGGTAAGAACAGTCCTAGTTGGGTCAATAGTTGCATCCTTTGACACTTTCAAATCAGACAAGGCAAATTGCAATATATCCTTTTGGCCTGGAATGGCTAGGGAATCCCACATAGATATTGTCACATTTGCTTTCTTCATATTTTCTATGATATTGAAAGGTGAAGTGACATGTACCTTTTCATGTGATTTTGTAGCAGCAACATCATCCTGTAAATGAGGTAGTTCCCTGGTAGTTGCTTGAGTATTTCTTTGCAAAATATGGGGAATATGGGATGTAGAAGTATCAGCAAGTCCTTTTCTTTTATTTGCTACTTGGTATATCTCATAACCCCTCTTCTTGGCTCTTGTATTTGCTGCAACTGGGGCATCATCTCTATTTACCCCATAGAATTCACCTTCCTACCAATTTATGAAGGTAGAATCATTTTGAGGCTATTCCTGCTGTTGTACAGCCTCATCATTAGGTATGTTTGGTTGTGAGACTGCCACATTTTGCACCATTAAAGCCTGATTTATCACTCCATTTGAACAGGCTACTTGACTATGTGGTTGATTGCATGGGTAACACCATTCATACTCAGCTACAAGGTTAGTCTGAACAGGGACAAGGTCCCTAACTATATTAATGGATGCTAGATTATAAGGCTAGAAAGGCCTCTAATTCACATTCTGCCTAGCACCTAGGTAATTGCCTTAATAAGGTGGCCTATTAGCTTGGTGTGGCTGATTTTGCCCTTGATAAGGCTGATTTTGGCCTTGGATGTGTGGCTAGTAAGGCTACCTATTCTAAGACTGCTGTCTTTTAATATTCACCAGATCATTCCCAAAAGTTTGTTGGATGTTCTCTATTTTTTGTTGGCTACTTTTAATCTCTCTTAACTCTTGTGAAGAGCTAGAAGCAGTAGCCTCAGGATTAGTAGTACTTGGCAATGCTACTATAATAGATAAAGGGGGAAAATATAGAATTGGCAAGGGTATTGAAGCTTGGATCTCGGGGAAGATGGGCATAGGTAGTCTAGGTGCTGTTTTTCCATCCTGAATCAGGCTATTTTCTTCCCTAATAGCTATTTCATATGCATCAGGTAAACTTGTGCCTCTCAATGACTAAATCATTACTAAAATATCACTATTTAGGGCTTTCAAAAAATATAGAAAAGCATATTCTGATGGAGGCCTTACCATGGCAGGAATTCTGTCCCATGTCTTCTAAAATCTGAAGTCGAAATCCATCATTTTCTCTTGGGGAGCTATCTTTATTGTAGTCATCTATTTAACCAATGATAGGTTATCTGATTTATCTTGAAATTGCTTGTTTAACTTGTCACCTAGATCATCCCAAGTTCATATGGTCTACACTAGTAAACTTTTGAACCACTATAATGCTTTTCCTTTGAATGAGGCAACTAGAAGCCTGATAGCTACATTCTCTTAGGTTACATGATGAACACCGCACAAGGAAGCTACATTTCTAATGTGCTCAATAGGGGTAGTTTGATTCTCCCCTGTGAAATAGGGCAGGCTCTTCAAAGATGCCATGGGTATAACATCATGCACTGTCAAATTGAATGGGTTGCCCCCATAAAAAGCCACAGATGGTTGATTTCTTGCCATTGGAATGGCCAGAGGTAGGTTTTCTTGAGCTGGTACAAGAACTACAGGTGCAACTAGCCTAAAACTTGGTGGAGTTGATTGTACTCTTTTAGAAACTGGGATCCTTACCATAGCTCTACTCTATCTTCTAGGTGGAGACAACTGCAAGTAATCAAATGAAGTTGAAGTCCTAGTTTGAATCTTTCTCATAAAATGTAATAGAAGAACTGATCTGCTTGTCCTTCCTCAGTATGAGTTGCCAGATATGTAGGTTTTAACCTCTTACAAGTTTGAAAATGACTGGCTGCACATCAACACCAGTAATAAATTTTTAGGATCCCACCGGGCATGCCAGAAACTGTTATCACATGAAATTGTACCCATGCTTGGAGAGAGTCCAAGCATTCCAATGACACAATGGGAATGATCTCAAAGTGTGGGACCTTGCAAAATGAGATCAAACCTCTGGAGAAGGTCAGCTTCCTTGACTAGTTATCACCTAAAATTACTAGGTCTTTAGAGGAAAAAGGAGAAGGAATGCTTTTAAATGAAAGATAAAAATAGGAAAACTAAAAAGTAAGGGTGATGCACCAAACTAATTAAAAGAAACTTTCATAGAACTAAGAAAATGCACAACATAACTAGATACAACAAGTTGACATACATAGATTCAAATGCTTTTTAGAAGAGGTGAGAAACAAGAAGATTGAGAGGAACAAAATGTTCACAGACAACCATATGTAGATTCACACTGAACTAGAAAATCAGCAAAGAGGTAAAATAACTTGCATATATTTAATAAGAAGGCAAGGTTATAGTAGTAGAAAGCTCTGTTTGAAAACAGAAAGACCAGAATGCCAAAAAATTTCCAACCCTATTTACATCTCAAACTATGCATATATAGCATTTTAATCTGACCTAAGTCAGTTACAAAAATTTGCTCCATGGGCTCTGTCAGGAAATATCTGGATTGACGGGACGTCCACTTGTAAGAATGATCTAGAACTGGGGTAGGTGGAAGATATTTTGGGCATTGAATGCGAGTAGCTCCATCATCTATCTTCAACAATGAATATATGAAATATCTGAAACAAGGCAATTGAGAGATATTTTTGGTCATCAATGCAAGCTGCTGAACATCTTCCTGCAGTAATGAATGCAACAAATATTTGCATCTTGCCCAAAAATGGTTGCTAAAATGTCCAATCCTCAAAAGATGCAAACCCAGATCCAAAATTGAAAGTGAGACATTTCCTCACAAAAACCTGTCAAAAGAAAGAGGAGGTAAACACAAGCATTTTTGCCTTTTGCAGAATGTAGAAATTCGCCATGATGTGCAAGATATTCATGGTCAAACTTGCAGTCAACTACCTATATATATTGCTTTGCATCTGTGACATGAATCGACATCTAAATCAACTTTGAAGTGCCTTTGTATATGCATTTGAATATGCATGTGCCTACATACAAACGTGGATCTTTATCTTTTGAATCGCCCTTTGTATCACCCCCGATACATGGTGCCACCTAATTTGCCACCGCATTGAAGCTGGGACCCATTGCTGAAACTGCATCCTCACATAGATCATCGGAAAGATTGTGAACTAAGTTGCCGATGCAAGAGGTTATGCTGAAATCCCCTGTATGTTGGCCTTGTATATCGCATATACAATGCGCCCAATATACAAGCCGTGGACTTCAGGGGGCTATCAACTACTTTTGATCCTCTAGTTGGGTCCGGCTTGCATGTTGAGTATTGTATCTACCCCTTTGCATATCGCATATACAATGTAAAATATGCAAAGGAAAACTGCATACAAACCACTTGCATGCAAACAATTCATTTTGGTGCATACAAAATCTTTTGTATATCTGATTGTATGTGCAAACATACAATTGCAAATATACATACAATGCGTGGACCTAAAAAGATCATCAACCATATTGTAACCTTGTAGTAGGTCCAGCTTGTATCACTTCTTCTTTGTATATCGACATATACAATGCACTCAATATACAAGTCGCGGACCTGAACCTTTGTATTTATCAAAATTGAGTTATGGGTTGGGTTTGGCTTGCATATTGCCTTTGTACCTTTGCCTTGTATATCACACCCTTTGTATGTGTGCTTGGTGGGCCCTAGGCTTTGTATCTTTCCCCTTGCATCTTGTTCTTTGTATATCCCCTTTGTATATCGACATATACAATGCTAATATACAAGCCGCGGACTTCAAATGATTATCCGTTATGCCTAATTCTGTAGTCAGGTCTGGCTTGTATGTATCTCTTTGTATACTCGATTGTATGTGCAAACATACAATTGGTGGGCCCTACCTTTTGTATTTTTTTCTTTGTATGTTTGCAACTATGGGTCCCACCCTTTGTATTTTTTCCTTGTATTTTTCAATTGTATATCTGATTGTATGTCGCCTTTGTATCGGCCATCGGGGAGACCTTTGGCTGGGCCGCCGATAGAATTGTTACACCGATAAAATCCTTTGTATGTCTCCCTTGCATGTACGAACATAGAATGGCCAATGTATATCATCGATGTACCATTTCCTTTGTATCATGCATCGGCCCATTGGAGAGAGTTTGAACTTGGCTGCCGATGAACATTGTTACACCGATAAAATCCTTTGTATGTCTCCCTTGTATATTGGCAATATACAATCACCCCTGTATGTTGGCCCTTGTATGTTTCTTTTGTATCTGCAACTTGTATATCCTTTTTTGTATATGTGAATATACAAGGTGAACATACAAAGAAACAAACAATGCATATGCAGACAAAAATGACTAAGTACAAAAATTGGGAATCTTCTACTATAGAAAACACTTAAGGACAAAAGATCTCTGGGTTTTTCTGGGTTTTCTACAAGGAGTCTTTAGGCAAGACTTTGCATTGGAGGCATAGCATAAGTACTTGAAAGATATAAGCCTTGTAGGGTCACTTTCTAAAGGATTTTTCAAGGAAAATACAAGTTGGAATATTTAACTCTTAACAGAGGAAAATAGGTCAACAGTACTCATAGGGTGTCAAAAAGAAACTATCATTCATTTGATTGCAATATCATATGTTATAAGTGCAAAATCTTTGGACACAAAGCACATTATTGTAGAAAAGGATCACCTGGTTTGAAAGGTTGGAAAAGAAAAGAGCCTAAGAAAGTTTGGAGGAAGAAACCTAAACAAAAGAGAGAACCTATGAAAGTGTGAAGAAGGAAACAAAATCAAGAAATGGATAAACCTAAACTTGTGCATATTGCACAAGATACATCACAAGGTTCAAAAGAAGTAGCATGAGGTCAGGGGGAGTTGTTCAATGCCCTATCTCTTACCCCCAAGGTGAAAATTAGGAGGTTGTAGAAGTCAAGGAAAATGTGGAGAAGGATTAGAATGTGTTATTTTTCTCTAGCACATTCAATGAATATTCCTCATCACAAATGACTATCTCAAGTTTAAAGGGAGTAATATGCCTGTGATATCTATGTTGTCTCATGATTTTGTCAACAGAAAGAAGAGTTATTAGTGGTAGGAACCTATTAAAGGTTGGAGATTGTAACCTATTGATCATTCCATTCTTTTGCATAATGTTTCACATTTCATTCCCAACCTACTACTAAGGCATGGCGTGATCCGCATTTCATTCCCTTTTGCATAATGTTGCAATAGGTCAGGACCTATTTTGTAAATGTTTGTAATATCGACCTTGGAGATTGTTCCAATGGTTGATGATTGTGATGCTAACCTTGTTGATCATTCCAAGGTTGATGTAGTGTATAAATACTTGTAGTTGAGTCATGGAAAAGGTGTCCTTGAGCTAAAATGAAAAGATATTAAGAAAGGTCCAAAAGATAGAGTAGAAAAGAGGAAGAGCAAAGCAGAGGAAGAGTAGAGCAGGGGAATTCTTGTACTTTAGTTGAAAATATAAAAAGGTGTTGATTGTGGCAATGAATCTGGCAGTAAGCCACCAATAGAGTTTGACAGCCCTCAGGGTTTAACAACCCTTATTGTAATCTTGCTAGGTTTAGGGTTGAGGCAGTGAACCTGCTAGACCTAGTTGTTCTCCATGGCAGTAAGCCAGTATGTTTAGGCCCATGGAGTGACCAAGCCTAAACAACATTATTTCAAGATTGCAATATATATTGAGAGTTAATCCTCTCTGTGATTTTTCCCCACCTTGGGGTTTTCCATGTAAATCTGGTGTCTCTTGTGTTTGATGTTGTATCTGTGGTTAAGTTTTTGATTTCATGAACTCAATGTTAAATCATAATAATTGTGGATAAGTGATAAATGTTTAGATTGCAGAAAGTGTTTAAGTTTTTGTGACAACTAATTCACCCCCCCTCTTAGTTGTCCAGTGCATATCAACACTAAAGTCATCTCAAAATAAGTTGGTTGAAGTATGTAGCTATTCATGCAATGACGTACATGCAATATTGGTTTGTTGAAAAGACAGTTGAAACATTTAAGAAAATGCATTTGGCAAGAATAAAATCAAACTCTGCAACTTCTGTCAGCATTCTAGAAGCTTTGAAATAGGGTATGGCATCCTTTTTTCTTAATATTGTTACACCCTTAGCACATATTGTTTGGAATAGGATATGACATTCATCAAGTGTGCAGGCACCATCATCTTAGCTATGTTGTGATGGTAGATCAAGACAGTCAGTTGGACAGTGATGGTTGGTTGTTTTGACTAATTAGTCAAGAATTAGGACAGTGGTAGAGAAGGACTGTAGACAAGGTACATGAACTTTGTGACAAAGTGCTTTCAAGAAATATGGTCTAATAGACTATCATGATATGATTGAAGAACAATGGTATTCTTTAAATGCCCTATTTGTTGTTCATTTGATAAAGTACAGTGCTCTATAGTTATTAAGATCTTGGACAATTTCAAGATAGTCATCTATGGTTGTGAAAGATCTCAAGGACAATAAGTCAAAGTAGCATGCTGATAGGGCAATGATAGGTATTGGTTTTAGACTATTTATATTAGTTTGCATGAGCTTTTATAATGATGATAGTGATTAGAAGGTTTTTCTATTAGTTGTTACTAATGGTTTGTCTCTGATCAGATATTGGAGTGTAGTGACATGTATGTTCAAACATATTGCTTTGGCTGTGAACTTTATTAGTTTGACAATGTTTAATAGTGATCATGTGTACATCAAAGTTATAACTACACATAAAGAGTTAAGGTTATGTATGATGTGGTTGATGTATTGTCAAACCTTAAATGTCTACTACAAACTAGTGAGCAAAGTAAGCAATGCAGCAAAGAGTGTGAGTAGTTCACAAAAGATTGTGATAGGTTTGAGATAGTATCAAATTTGAAAGAGATACACACTAACAACAATTTATTAACTCATATTTGATTGATTGACACCTCCTGAGATCTGTGAGAACTATGAAAGGCTATGTAATATTTGAGGAGGCTCATTCATAGTGGCATGCTTTCACATTGAGTCTGAGAATGTAATAGTGATCTACAACAATTATGAATACTTGTTCATAATAGATTATAAGTCAACTTGGTCAAGGTTATCAGATGCAAAAGTTGGGATATGCATGATCATAGGACTGTGAAAGTCTTATAGCCTTTGAGTTGACAGAGGACTATCAGGAAGGAGCCAAAAGCAGCAGTAGCAGTCAAAAAGGGGATAAACATCATGAATACAATGGCAATAGTGCATGGGACTCCATATGGAAACCATATAAGCCATGAAGAGAAGTGACAAAAATGCATGAAGACAAGACAAGTATTTTTAAGGACAAGAAGGATAGTAATGAGGAACAAGCATACAGGAGGTAGGTCAAAAGATATTTCCATCAATGGTTGTGAAGTCTCCATGAACACATGAAAGGACTTGAGATCTACATCAAATCCATTTGTAGGTTTCCATTTAGAAGAGGGATATATAGTGATCCATGAGAACATAGTACCAAGAAAATAATAGAGAAATATCAAAAGGTGAGATAACATGTAGACAAAGAAGAAGGCTTGCATAAGTTGTAGTCATGAAGAGCTTATTGATCATAAACAAACCCTTAGGTGTTCAGTGGAGAAGAACCACCATGGATCAGATAAGAGGCAGTGCCAAAGTTTGTAATTGTGGATGAAGAATGTGAAAGGAAAATAAGTGACATGAACTATGCAAATAAACTTGAACTTTCTGAAAAGATAGATATAATAGAAATTTCAAATGAACCTGATGATTCTACCAGCAAGAATAATGATTGTACTTATCTATAGGGGGATTATATGGAGTAGATTGATTTGCAATCAAGGGCCCTTTGTCACTTGATGTCAAAGGGGGAGAGAGAGAGAGTGATGAAGGTTTTTCCATCAATGACAAAGGTGGGGTTTGTCATTGAGGTTGAAAGGTTATTCATGGTTCATGCTTCATGTCAATTCAGATGAATGTTCAAGATGAAAGGTTGATTTGTTGGAACAATCTCAAATGTTGATCAGGATGGATTGAGTTGATGTTGATCATTGAAGGAATTGATGTTAATGTGTTGACTTGATTCATGATGCCATGATGTGTTTTAGGTGTGTTGATAGTTCATCTCATGGTGATTGATGTTGGGTGTTGGACTGTCACTTGTCAATGATGCAACTCATTCATTGATGTATGTTGAGGTTGGTTTTGCTCATTCATTTCATGACTTACATGTCAAGATGCAGTCAATGTGTAGAGCTTAGTGATGTTGGCAAGAGACACTATGTGGCTTCATGAGTGTTGTCATTAATGGTAACAAAGTCCATCCCACACATCCACGGGACATGGTGTGTTTATACCAGAAGTTAGATTGAAGAGTGTTGTGGTCCGGTAAGCAAGAATAGAGCATGTGGCAAGGTCCAATAGTCAGGTTTGGATCTCTCAGAGGAAGTATCTCAGTAAAATGCAAATTTGAGGAAGTCAAGAGGAGTACCTTGATTGATAGATTCCATGGATTGAGCCTCCAGTGAAGAAAGAGTGAAGAGATATGAGCACTTAAGCATTGGGTCCCTGTTTGGCAGAGTAGACAGAGGAAGACCTAACCAGCAGAGCATCAAACCTTAATTTGGATGAGATATTGATGGTAGTCAAGTTTCATAAGGTATCATTCATGATTGGCTGACATGATTGATGACTTCTATAGGCATCTCCTTGATACGTATCACTTGGTAAGCAAGGATTCATCTGACAAGAACAGAGTTAGGAAAATATTGACTATTCCAGATGCTGACTTGAAAGGTGTTGAAATCATTGGTGTAGATATATATACCAGATGGATTTAGATGTGAAAGAAAGTGTTGTGTGTTGGATTGTGTGAAGAAAAGTAGAAAGCAGTGTGGAAGCAATAATACAGGTCTAGAATGTGACTGGACAATAGCACCTAAGAAGAGAAAGACTGAAGTACAGTAGATCAATATATTGAACCTAATCAGAACTAAACCTCAGCATGTGTGGATGCTTCTCATCAGTTCAAGTATCTTGTTACCTTGTTTACATCTTGTAGACAGTGAGTCTCTTGTAGGCAGTGAGCCTCTTGTGAACAGTGTGCTCGGGCAATGAGCCCTAATTGGCAAGTGCCATTTTGTATCATCTTATTCTTGTAATAGAGAATACAATCTTGGGTTAGTCACCTCACGATTTTTCCCCTAATAGGGTTTTCCACGTCAAAATCATTGTGTCATGTGTATTGATGTTATTTTTGTTTCATGGTTATGTTTGCTAATATGATTTGATGCTGCATTAATTGTTAAGGAAGATTAGAAAGTTGAAGTAATTAAGATAATTGATTCACCCCCCTTCTTAGTTATCAACAATTGGTATCAGAGCCAAGTTCCTCCAAACAAAGCCTAACAGCTTGAGGAAGATATAGGAATCTCAATGGATATGTATGGTATGAGGGAACAACTTCAGTCTGCCCTAGATGATCTTGAGCAATCTCACTCTAAAGTCAACAACTTGAAGGAAAGACTCAAACAGGCTGATGATTTCATAAATGAACTAAAAGAGAAACTAAGTATCTCTATGAAAAAGAGAAAGGAACTACTTCAGCAATTGGCAAGTCAAGGTGAAGCTAATGATACAAATGAAGATTTGAAGGAGAAAACCAAGTTATGTGAAAAGTTATCAAAAGAGGTCATTATGATAAGGCATGAAATGGAATCATGAGTTATGAAATTCACCCAAGAACTTGAAGAGAAAAGAAAGATTGAAGATGATATAAGACAATCTCTCAAGGAGAAGTCAGAAGTCTGCCACAAAATGGATAGAATAATTAGGCATCTAGAATCTGATCTTGAAGAAGCTAGAGACAATGAAGAACAAATTGAGAATAAGATTGACACTCTTAAAAGGGATCTTCAAAAAACAAATGAATACAAAGAGAAATTCAAGATAAGCTTTTCTCAACTTGAAGTTCTTCTTGCAAGCCAAAAGAGGGTAGATGACAAGCAAGGCTTGGGGTATGAGAAAGGTGAAAGCTCTAGATCCGGTCAGAAGAACTCTGGAGTAGGAAATCCAAGGAACAGACCTCGAAGACCTCTGGTAAGGCAACCAAATGCTCAAAGATATCCATCTTTCAATGGATACTGCCACAACTACAATAACTTTGGTCATAAAGCAAATCAATGTAGAAGAAGAATGAATCAGGCTAATTCATCTTTCTCCGGACAGTGTTTTAATTGTAAAAGGTATGGTCACAAATCTCTTGAGTGTAGAAATATGTAAATGAATAATTCATTCAATGGTAGATGCTTTGCATGCAATAGAATGGGACATATGGCTAATCAGTGTAGATCAAGAGGATATCAGTCAAATATGCAAAGAAATGTTGTTTACTACAATTGCAATAGATCTAATCATATTGCCAAATTCTGTAGAAGTAAGTATTGGGACAAAAAGGATCTGGTGCATCATAACCAAAACCAAGACAAAGGAAGGAAAGGTGAATGCGGATGAAATTCAAAGGGAAATGAACAAGATTTGGGTGAAGAGGAGTACATAAAATGTTGAGAATGGATCCGCACTAGAATCTGGTGCTGATATTCCTTCCAGAAACTAAATAGATGAGCTCTGGCTTAGGAGGAGTAACAAAAGAAAAATATTTTCCCCCAGCTAGTCATTAGGTGCCCAAAATTGGCACATGAAAGGTTGTGGATTAAAGGATTTTCATAGAAACATCTAAAGAAGGTTTGGTAAAGATATGAAAGATTTGTAAGAAGGTTTAAAGAGTCTAATCTTCCAAGATTGATTCAGTTTGACTATCATCCGGTAAAAGCACGATTCTCATAGTTAGATCCAGCTTGATTCAAAATTGAGGAATCTTGATATGCAGATAGATCAAATGATTATGGAAAGGAAGATAGATTGTCATTATTCACTGAGAATAATTCTAAGTGTATCTCAGTGATCCGAAAAAGATCTATCTCAGAATAAGAAGAACAAGGCAACTAGAATAACTTAGTTGCGCATTTATTGCAATGTGGAATTAGTGTTTTCTCAGAAATAAAAGGGTTCATTCACTCGTCATTTGTACATTTGCATTTGAGAAGAAAAGAAAAAGAGCTCTGCAACAAATTGTTTCAAATTTCTCAAAGATCAACCACTGAAGTCGATTCATCTAACAAATCAATTTGGCTCACTCCATGAACCCTAGAAGCGTAAAAGGTATTTTCTGTTATTGAATATCTCTCTGGAAATCTTTTGGAAGATGGCTACACTGAATGTTGTGAAGATCACTGATAGGCCACATCCTAAATTCAAGAAACATCCATATAAATCCCTAGAACTTGATCCCCTAGGCACCTTTTCAAGCATTCCGCATGGGGTTTTGCATGTAGAAGATGTTAGGGCATATGTTCATGCTAACATTGAGGAATTTGGGGAATCCAAGCTAAGGGATGTCTATCACAACAAGTTAATAGATGATTCTTTTAAACTCAAACCTCAGTACAAGGCTA
This sequence comes from Cunninghamia lanceolata, assembly GCA_027924645.1. Taxonomy (NCBI): domain Eukaryota; kingdom Viridiplantae; phylum Streptophyta; class Pinopsida; order Cupressales; family Cupressaceae; genus Cunninghamia; species Cunninghamia lanceolata. The sequence continues at coordinate 6,461,549 of BSBN01000892.1, forward strand.
TCCGGGACAAGCATTTCAGACATTGCATCCATTTCCCCTATTTTGCAGAAGATGAATGGGTCTAGTATGTTCTGAGTAGAATGCATGACAACTTTATGTGGTTGATGAGACCATTCAAGATAACCAAGGATGCCATTAGGGTAGTTACTGGATTGCACTCATCCGATGGGATTCCTGCTCTCAAGTCTGTCAAGAATCAGACAGTGAGTGAGGCAACAAGATTGAAATTTGATAAGAGAGCAATGACAATAGAAGATATCACTGATCCGGATATCAAGTTTGCCTCCATGATAATTAGTTACAAAATATATCATTCCAATAGGGAAAATTCAGTACCTAGAACTGTAATTTACACTACTTATCAGATGCTTAAAGAAAATGCTAACTATGATCTTTGTGACCTTCTCATGAATCAACTATTAGAGAATTTGTAGAAAATAAAGAAGGATAAAAAGAATTCATTTAAGTATGGTGGGCTAATACTGTGCTTTTTATTTTATTTTATGAATGAGCTTCCTGGATCCAGCGGTTGGATGTGACAAAATGACAGACCAGTAGCCATACAAATTAGGGATTATTTGCATGGACTTGGTGATGCCAAGGCACAAAACACAACACTCTGGGGCTACTTCAAAGAACTTTTAGAATATGATGCAAGCCAGAGAAAGAATCCCCCAATCATTAGTTGAGAAATACAAAAATACAGTGTGCTTCATGGATACTGATCAATGCCTAATGGAGGTAGTGGAACCAAGAATAGCGTGGATCATGCCAATGGGGTATTAAGTAGATGAGAAAATTGTTGAGCTACATGTTCAACACATGCTAAGTCAGCCCAAGGATCCAGAGGTAGAAAGGTTTGGAACCTTTGAAGAGTTGAGTGTGAAGATCCATGTGGAGCTAAGACAATCGAAGATGAAGAGGAAAGTGAGAAAAGAAGTAGAGAATGTTGCCAAAAGGTATGGGATTTCAAAAGCACTTGATGCCAATAGAGAGAAGATGGAAAGGGTAGAGAAAGAAAAGGAAGAAGCAGAAAAATAAAGTGCTTTAGTGCAAGCCCCCTCCCAGACCAGATCCTCCAAGAGCTCTGCACCTGCCACCTCTAAGAGTTAGAAAGCATCAAAACTGAAAGTCAGAGCATCTGGAAAGGCAGAGAAAAGAACTAAGACAATGGCCACAAGGTCTTATGTCTATCAAAAGGATGATGAAGAGACTGAGTTAGATGAGGAGGTAAAGAAATTGAAGCAGAAGAAGAAAGTATCTAGTGAAGACAAAGAAGAAGAGGAAGAAGAATTCATTGAAAGACCTACTCTCCGTATTGATGATATCATTAAATCAGTTATTGTGGATGGGAACCTGCAACCAATGGTTGAATTTTATGATGAATATAGTGAAGCTAATCAGAAGATATTGCAAGATGCCATAGTCAGGTATCTAAACATCTTCAACAAAGCATTCATTGAAATTATATCTCTGATTCCCAAGAGCTTGGAGAAGGAACTTGAGATAAGAAAAAGTAATGCCCAAACAAAAGACCTAGAAATCCAGGAACAAATAGCTATTTAGCTCTATCCTTCAATCACTTCAAAAAAAATGCATATGATCTTCAAAGATTGCAAGGATGAGTTTTGGAGCAAAGCTAGAATGAATCAGCTTATGCTTGGAGAGACTGACAAGGTGGAAAAAGAAATAGAAGACATCCTTCAGAATGCATACAAAAGATTCAATATTCCTATTATAGAGGACTTAGGTGATGATCCCTCGGCCATGGATGATGAGGAAGAATCTACTGAGATAGTGGTAGAAGAGGCAAAGGTGACAAATGAAGAGAAAGCTAAGGACTTAGATTCCTCTGCTCTAGAAGAAGAAGTTCATGAAGAAGAAAACATCTCTCCTCCAATTTCCCCTATAGATTCTAGATCTAAAGGAGAAGAAAGAATAGAGAAGAAAACTAGTCAAGAAGAAGAAGTAAAGGAAAAAGAAAAAGACCAAACATAAAAGACTCTAGAAGACACTTCTAAGACTGTAGAAGGGAAGAAGACTCTGTCTCTGGCAAGAGACACTGCAGAAACTGTCAAAGATTTCTTGACCAAAGAGATGATGGAATTTGATGAACTGGAACTACTTTGAGGTCCATTCAATTTTGATTCCCTCTCCCTAGTTCAAACAATGAAGCTAGCATACTTTACTCAAGCAAAGGCAAAAGAAAAACTTCTGAAGTCTCACATGGAAGACTATGAGCTCATAGAAACTGCATCCGCTGTACTAGAGAAGATCATGCCATCCTTTCAAAAGGATCCTTCGGCCTCCACATTCGGTAATCTAAAGTCTCTTGTAAATTTTGTTCATACACATTTTGATTCCTTAGAGAAGTCAGTAGAAGAAAAGGTCTGGAAGGAGTTTTTAGAAAAGAGATTCTCTGAAGTGCAGGGTCTGATAACAAATGATAGGAGAGTTATGGATATTGGGATAAAGAGCTTAGAAAATGCTCTTAAAGATGGTAGAGATATGTATAAATTTTGTTTATCTTGGTCCACAGTGACCAAAGATATTGAGAAGAAAGTAAAAGAGCAAGAGGATAAACTACTAAGTTTGTCTCAAAGTTTTTATCCTCTCTCCTCTTCCATAGTAAATCAAGAGTGTCAGACTATTGCAGTCACAAATGCAATAAAGAAACTTGAGAAGGAAAGGAATAACATACTAAGACAGATGGGTGAACTTAGAGGGATCATTATCCCTAAGTTAGAGGCCATGCATGAAGCCCTAACTAATGCTCAGGCCACAACCTGAACCAGTGATTTGTTAGATCTCAAGAAGGCAAAAGCTTTTGCATTCCTGTTGAGTGGTCACATCTCATTTTTAGATAGGATGAAGAAGAGTTGGGCAACAAAAGTGGTACAGTTGAAGACCACCTTTGCTGATATACTTTAGTATATGTAAGTATAGCATGTATATATACTTATGCAGCTATGTATAGATTGATTTTTAAAAATTTTGGTGTGTAGATTCTACCCTTTGCAATTGATGTCAAAGGGGGAGTGAGGAGCTATGAAAAATGAGGAATCTAGCTAAGGGGGAGCTATGGTAAAATGTACATTAGAATAGAGCATCAGCCAAGGGGGAGTGCAGTGTGACACTTAGTCATTTTTCTCTAAGTGTTTCCATCAATGCCAAAGGGGGAGATTGTTGGCAAGAGACACTATGTGGCTTCATGAGTGTTGTCAATGATGGTAACAAAGTCCATCCCACACATCTGTAGGACATGGTGTGTTTATACTGGAAGTTAGATTGAAGAGTGTTGTGGTCTGGTAAGCAAAAATAGAGCATGTGGCAAGGTTTGATAGTCAGGTCCGGATCTCTTAAGAGGAAGTATCTCAGTAAACTACAAATTTGGGGAAGTCAAGAGGAGTACCTTGATTGATAGATTCCAGGGATTGAGCCTCCAGTGAAGAAAGAGTGAAGAGATATGAGGACCTAAGCATTGGGTCCCTATTTGGAAGAGTAGACAGAGGAAGACCTGACCGACAGAGTATCAGACCTTAATCCGAATGAGATATTGATGGTAGTCAAGCTTCTTAAGGTATCATTCATGATTGGCTGACATGATTGATGACTTCTATAAGCATCTCTGATACGCATCACTTGATAAGCAAGGATTTAGCCGACAAGAACAAAGTTTGGAAAATTTTGACTATTCCGAATGCCGACTAGAAAGGTGTTGAAATCATTCGTGTAGATATATATACTAGATGGATTTAGATGTGAAAGCAAGTGTTGTGTGTTGAATTGTGCAAAGAAAAGCAAAAAGTAGTGTGGAAGCAATAATATAGGTCCAAAATGTGACTGGACAGCAGCACCTAAGAAGAGAAAGAATGAAGTGCAGCAGATCAGTATATTGAACCTAACTGGAACTGAACCTCAGCATGTGTGGATGCTTCTCATCAGTTCAAGTATCTTCTTACCTTCTTTACATCTTGTAGATAGTGAGTCTCTTGTAGGCAGTGAGCCTCTTGTGAGAAGTGTGCTTGGGCAATGAGCCCTAATTGGCAAGTGCCATTTTGTATCATCTTATTCTTCTAACAGAGAATACAATCTTGGGTTAGTCACCCCATGGTTTTTCCCCTAATAGGGTTTTCCACATCAAAATCATTGTGTCATGTGTATTGATGTTATTTTTATTTCATGGTTATGTTTGCTAATATGATTTGATGTTGCATTAATTGTTAAGGAAGATCAGAAAGTTGAAGTAATTAAGATAACTGATTCACCCCCCTCTTAGTTATCAACAAGTGATTGATTTGTGTTTGAGATCATTGCAAGATGCTTTATGACATGGTTGCTTCATGATGTTCATCTACATGCTTCAAGATTTTCTTCATGATGTTCATGTTCTTGATTCAGGAGTTGTTATGGTGTTCAAGCCATGCTTTAGGATGCTTCATGTCATGGTGTTCTACTTCAGATGGTGTTAATGTCTTGATCATGCTTATGGTCATGCTTAAGATGCTTAAGGAGTTTGGAGTTTGTGTTTGAAGTCATTACAAGTTAGAGGATGTTGCAAGTCATTAAGTTCCTAGTATCAAAGTGCTGGGAATTAAGGAGTCTCAACCTTGCTAATTCCTTGTAATATTTCATTGTATTTATTTAATTATTGCCTATTATTGTAATTAGGATGCAAATCCTTATTGTCATCTTGTCGGAGTTGGCATGGTGATGTGTCATCCTACATGGAAGGTGACAAGTTGTAAATTTGTCCTCACATGAGGAGATAGGCCTCCCACTTAGTGGTAGGAATATTTTGCCATGTATCGGCATCTTGGATAGTGTGTAAGAGAATATTGACCGAAACGGTCATGACAAATTCCTATGACAAATCTGTGACACGTAAGAGTCGTAAATGGAAGATTCTATGATAGGTGAAGACATGTGTCACAAGGCATCTTGGAAGAAGGAATATTTGGGAGCCCCAAGGAGTGTTATGATATGTTGTAAGAGAATATGCTATTTATATCCTATGTATGTTAGATTCTCTTACAGTTGTAAGATATGACAGCTATGACGGATTCTATGACAATTGTAAGTGTCGTAAGAGTATCTTATTGCCCAACTTGGGAATAGGTGACCTCTTTGGGATAGGGTGACTTGACAAGTGTTAGGAACATCTTATAGTGTTGGACAAGTGTCCATAGGCATGGGTTTTGGGCCATGAGGCCATGTTGGATGCCCATCCCAAGATAGAGCCATTTTTGCCTTGTATTTTCTTTAAAAATAGGTGCCTTGGAGAGGAGATGTATTATGTGATTGATAGATATTGTTATGCTACCAGATTATATCTAGATATGAGTGTCAAAGACTCCTGTAAGAGCATTGGCTTTGTAACTATATTGTAAACCTCATTGTTTAGATAATACATTTGAGTTGTGTTTTGGATTGTGGGGTTTTTCACCCATAAGTGTTTTCCCCGCATATATCTTGTCTCTCTCTTCTTCTGTCTTACATTCTTGTGTATTTGTTTGCTACAATATCTCTATTGTTGGGTTAACATTGTTGTAACTGTAAAGATTAAATGAATTTGTACTCATTTCTCCTCACTAGATTAGTGTAGGAAGTGATTTCCTCACACCTAGCTTCCTTTCAGTTGGTATCAGAGCTTGATCACCTTTGGTCCTAGTTGTTGGGTAGGAGTTTTTTGAGCTAATCTTAGGTTGAGTGGGAGCTTTGTGTAAAGCATTCTGTAATCTTGTTGTAGGAAAGAGATGGCAGGCACATCCGGAAGATTAGAGGTGGAGAAATTCAATGGCACTAATTTTGAGTTATGGAAACTTAAGATGGAAGACATGCTTGTTGATCGTGACCTATGGGAAACTGTATCTAGTGTAAAACTAGCTACAGTGGCACAAGCTGATTGGGATCTCAAAGATCAGAAGGCTAAAGGTCTCATAAGACTCAGTCTAGCTGATTCTGTCCTATTAAATGTCCATGAGAAGAGCACAAAAGACCTTTGGAAGAAGTTGGGAGATGTTTATCAGCCCAAATCCCTGGTGAACAAACTTTTTCTGAGAAAGAAGTTGTATTTTTTGAAGATGGAGGATGGAGGATCTATTGTAGATCACCTGAATGCTTTCAACATGTTAATTTCACAATTGACATCAATTGGTGTGAAGATGGAGGAGGAGGATCGTTGTATGACCTTACTTTATTCTCTATTAGACTTGTGGGATCATCATGTTATGGCTATTAGAAGTACCACATCTACATTCACACTGGATGAAGTGGTATCTTCACTATTATCTAAAAAGATGCGAAGAAAGTCTTCTAAGGCAACCAAAGAGGCTCTTGTGGTTTGTCGAAGATCCAAGGAGAAAGGTAAAAAGAAGGACAAGAAAGCTGTGAAGGATAGATCCAAATCTTGTGGGAGATCCAAATCTCCTAGAAGTCCAAGGCTCTCTGTTGGAACTATGGAAAAATTGGGCATTTGCAAAATGAATGCATGGAAGAAAAGAAAAATAAGAAGAAGAATATCCCAGATTCATATTTTGACAAATCACAAGATGATGGTGATGCTTTCATTGCAGCCCTGGCCACCAATACATCTGATGATGTGTGGTTAATTGATTTTAGTGCATCATTCCACATGACCTCGTATCGAAGCTGGGTCATGAAGTATGAAGAGTTAGATGGTGGAAGAGTGTGCCTAGGTGACGATTCTCATCTAAAGATTGTTTGTCAAGGAAGAATCTCAATCTGATTCCTTGATGGATGAGTGAAGGGGATCAATGGGGTTATGGACATCCCAGGCTTGGCACAGAACCTGCTTTCTGTAAGTATGTTGAATGGTGTAGGTGTGCAGTTTGTCTTTTCAAATAATGGATACAAGATGACTAGATGATGCAAGAGCATCTCTAGTTCAAGAGCAATCTTTTATCAACCAAAAACATTTGTATTTCAATTTGTTTGTATTTTAATTTGTTTCTTTCATTTTCTAGTTTAGTTCAGGGAATTCAGTCAGAAGTAGTTTCATCTTTTGGTCTAGTATTCTACTGCAATTTCATTTCACACCTTGAAGATATAGACTTAGCATCTACATTCATTCATCTACATCATATCTAGAATTCAGAGCATTTGGATCAGTTACCGAAAAGTTATCGCTATCAGAAGACCGACTATTTTTAGAACAGAGCATCTTGATAGTCTCAGACAATCAGCTAAAGGAGAAGACTTGCAGAGCATTCCTTGACTTATGAAACCTAATGAAACATCATTAAATGATCTTTGGTTCATGTCCAACCCTCCCTAGAGATCCACACATCATTCCATTTATTTGAGGAACTGTTCTATGCATTTAGGTCTGACCTATCTGTGTACACACATTATAGCTCCTCTTTGGAGTTTGTGATCTTCCTTGGTTGACATGGAGGAATCTATTGGTCCGAAGATAATATATATTGATTTAATAGCTCCCTAGGAAAGTAGTTAGCATAGTTCTCATAATTTATAAGATTGATAGTTCTGATTCTTTATGAAGGAGCTTCAAAGCTTTATCTTGTGCATGTATGTAATAAGGCCTGAGAGCCCTAATTATAAGCCTACATGTTGCCGACTGATCTGTATTTGAATTCTATGATGACTATATTTGCATTTGTTCCATTTCTTTGAGTTGTTTCCCTTATGTTTACTCTTTCTACACAGTCTAGATAGTTCATTCTATGAACCCTCCTACCATGACTACACCAAGTGGTATCAGAGTGAAAGCTTGAATCTTTGGGAGCAAATTGAGTGAATTGAGTGAATTTGGCGAAGGAATTCCATAAGATCTTGTTGTGGATAGATCACTAAATTAAGGTAGGTTACTTGTGTCATAACCAATCATTGATTGAGAGGTAGTTGTCACCTTGTAGCCTGATTGCAGAACTTGAGGCAATTTGCACTTGATCTTAGGAAGAATGCCGCCAAGGACAGTTGTTGCTGTTGGAACAATGGTTGGTAGAATGGATGAGATGATGGAGATGATGAAAACAATGAAAATCATTTGGATGTTGTTGAAGAAGATAGGCGAAGAGGATTGACATTGAGACCTAATGTTGAAAGTGATGATGAAGAGGAATTTCAATCTGTTGAACAAACTGGCGAAACCCTAGGAGGTGATGAAGAAGAAGAATATGATCAAGTAAAGATGTTGTAAGCTATTTCAAATATTGGAAAGAGACCTAGAGTTGATATGCCAAACTACACTGGTAATTTGAACCTTGAAGAATTGATTGACTAGATAAATGACATGGAAGAATACTTTGAATATGAGGAAATTGAAGATCTAGAGAAGGTGAAATTTGCAAAGACAAAGTTGAAAGGACATGCTGCTATATGTTGGAAAGAAGTTCAGTTGGAAAGAAATAGAAGAGGAAAAGAAAAGATTACAAAATGGGATATGATGGTGACAAAGTTGAAGTATCAATTTATACCTACTAACTATGAGTTGGAACTATTGAAAAGATTGCAAAACCTAAGACAAAAGGAAAAACCTGTGAAGGAGTACACTGAAGAATTTCATAAAATGATCATAAGGACAGGACATAGTGAAGAAAACAAGGAGAAAGTAGCTAGATACATAAATAGACTAAGATTGAACATTCAAGAGGAATTGAGCCTGGTAAGGATGACATCTTTGGAAGAAGCATACCAGTTTGCCCTGAAAGTTGAAGAGAAGCTAAATAAAAGATATGATCACAGATAGAGAGGTAGAACATTTTCCAGAGGAGATAGATCATATCTAGTGTAGAACAAGTTTGACAGCTAGTTAAAGAAGGATGACAGAGATAACAATGCTTACCAGAGAGATGATAGAAATTTTTATCGAAGAGGAAACCCTAGTGCATACCGGAATGAAGGATACAAAAGAGAAGGAAGAGGATTTGATAAGAGAACATTTAGAGGTACTTGTTTCAAGTGTGGAGGTGAAGGACATAGAGTATTTGAATGTAATCAGGGTAGTACAAGTAAGAGGACAGAAAATAGTGGAAGAACAACCTATGTTGAAGAACCTGTTGGATCACCCAGTTCAGTTGGCAAACCTAAGAAAGGAGAATCATTGGTGATGAGAAAAAAACTATTTCAAGTAGAGACAAATGAGAAACCACCGTAGAGGAAGAGTCTATTCAAAACAAGATGCAAATTAGGAGGTAAGTGTTGTAAAGTTGTAATTGATAGTGGTAGTTTAGATAACCTAGTTTTAGAGGAAATGGTGACTAAGCTAAAGTTGGAAAGATTAAAACACCCTAAGCCCTATCAGATAGCATGGATTTAGAATGATCATAAAGTACTGGTGAGTGAACAATGCTTGGTGAAATTTCATATTGGGTCTTATCATGATGAAGTCTTGTGTGATATTATGCCTATGGATGTTTGTCATATCTTGTTGGGTAGACCTTGGCAGTATTATAGAAAACCTATACATGATAGGAGAAAGAATACATATACCATAACAACAAATGGAAAGAGAATTACTTTGATTCCTTTGGAGGATGATCATAAGAGTGAAGTATGTGGGAATGCTAGAATCATTTTGGTAGATGGAAGAAAATTTCTGGATGGTTTGACACATGAGAATATGTGTTATGCCTTGATTCCTAAGAAGCCTAAAACATTGAAGGAGACTAAAGAATCACAATTGGAGAAGATAAGAGATTTGCTGACAGAGTATGAAAACATCATATCAGATAATGTACCTAAAGGATTACCACCTATAAGGAGTATTAGTCATCACATGGATCTTATACTGGGAGCAAGTTTACCTAACAAAGCAGTACATAGAATGACACTGATAGAGAATGAAGAATTGAATAGATAGATACAAGAGTTGTTGAGAAAAGGTTTGATTAGAGAAAGTTTGAGCCCTTATGTAGTACCTGTAGTATTAGCACCGAAGAAGGATGGAGAATGGAGAATGTGTACTAACTTTAGAGCAATAAACAAGATCACAGTTAAGTATACATTTCCTTTACCTAGGATGGATGATATCATGGATTGTTTGAGTGGAGCAAGATATTTCACAAAGATAGATTTGAAGAGTGGATACCATCATATCAAAATCAGAGAAGGAGATGAATGGAAGACTACTTTTAAGACAAATGAAGGATTGTATGAGTGGTTAATGATGCCTTTTGGGTTGACAAATGCATCAAGTACTTTCATGCGATTGAGGAATGAAGTTCTGAAGAAATTCTTGGGTAAGTTTTTTATTGTGTACTTGGATGATATTCTAATTTTTTAGTAAGACAAAGGAGGAATATTTGTGGCATATTAGACAAGTTTTGTAGAGACTGAGAGAAGAGAAATTGCTGGTAAACATCAAGAAGTGTAGTTTCATGAAGGAAGAACTAGTATATTTGGGATTTTTTATTTTTGTGGAAGGATTGAAGATGGACCCTAAGAAAGTGAAAGCAATTGTTGAATGGCCTCCACTGAAGAGCATTGGAGAGGTTAGATCATTTTATGAATTAACTAGTTTCTACTAGAAGTTCATAAAAAAATTTAGTTCAGTTTGTAACCCTATAACATAGACAATGACAGGTGACAAAAAAGATTCTAAGTGGACATCAAGAGAAGATAAAAGTTTTGAGTTGCTAAAGCAAAAAGTGATAGAGAAACCTATTTTGGAATTACCAGATTTCAATAAGGTATTTCAAGTTGATTGTGATGCTAGTGGGAATGTAATTGGAGCAGTATGAAGTCAAGAAGGTAGACCAGTAGCATATTTTAGTGAGAAGTTGAATGATGCAAGGAGAAGGTATTCAGTTTATGATCAGGATTTCTATGCCATAATTCAAGCCTTGAAGAAGTGGAGACATTACTTGTTGCCTAAGGAGTTTGTGTTGTATACAAATCATCAAGCTTTGCAGTATTTGAATAGTCAAGGTAAGCTAAATCAAAGACATATGAGAAGAGTAGAGTTCATGCAGAGTTATACTTTTGTGTTGAAGCATAGGAGTGGAAAATCAAACAAAGTTATTGATGCATTGAGCAGAAGAAGAAACTTGTTGACAGAAATGAGAATTGAAGTGTTGGGTTTTGATGAATTGAAGAACATGTATGAGGGAGACACTGATTTTATAGAACCTTAGTAAGCATGTAAGGAACCTGTTGTGATAGATAGGAGTAAGTGGTTGGACTATTTCATTCAAGAAGATATGTTGTTCAAAGGAAGTCAGTTATGCATACCTAGAAGTTCAATGAGGGATAATTTGATCTAGGAGAAGCATAGTGGTGGATTGGCAGGACATTTTGGCATTGATAAGACAGTGGCTTTGGTGAGTGAAAACTAATTTTGGCCTCAGATACATAAGGATGTCATAAAAATTGTGCAAATTTGTAGAGTTTGTCATGTTGCAAAAGGGAATAGTCAGAACACTGGATTGTATAAACATTTAGCAATACCGAAGATACATTGGGAAGACATAATCATGGATTTTGTAAGACACAGAGAGCACATGATTCAATATTTGTAGTGGTGGACATATTTTCAAAGATGGCTCATTTCATACCTTGTAAGAAGACAACTGATGTAGTGTATGTAGCAGACCTATTTTCAAGGAGATTGTGAGATTCCATGGATTACCTAAGAGTATAGTTTTAGACAGAGATACAAAGTTTGTTGGATACTTTTGGAAGACACTTTGGAAGAAGATGAAGATAGATTTGAAGTTTAGTTCAACTTGTCATCCACAGACTAATGGACAGACAGAGGTAGTGAATAGGAGTTTGGGAAACTTGTTGAGATGTTTGGTTGGAGAGAAGATAGGAAGTTGGGATTTGATTCTTTCACAAATAGAGTTTGTATACAATAATTTAGTAAATAGAAGTACCGAAAGAACAACCTTTGAGATTGTTACCAGAGTAAATCCTAGAGGAGTTGCAAAATTGAGAGATATTAGCATGGAAGAAAAGAGGAGGACAGAAGCAAAAGAATTTGCAGATCACATGAAGACAGTGCATAATTAGGTGAAGAAGCATTTGGAGAATATGAATAGTAAGTACAAAGAGAAGGCAGATGAGAAGAGAACACATAAGGAATTTGAAGTGGGAGATGAAGTGATGGTGTACTTGAGAAAAGAAAGATTTCCAGTTGGGGAATATAACAAGTTAAAGATGAAGAAGTTTGGACCTTGTAAGATACTTAGGAAATTTGATTCAAGAAATGCATATGAAGTGGAGTTACTAGAGACATTGGGTATATCACCTATTTTAAACATTGTAGATCTTTATCAATATCATGAAGTAGAGGTCAGTGATAGCATGGAAGAATATTTGAAGAAGCAGTTACCACAACAAACACCAGAACATATTGAAGACATTTTGGACATCAAAGTTGAATGCAACACTAGAAGAAGATAATACAAAGAATATCTTGTGAAGTGGAAAGGCAGACCAAAAGAAGATCCATCATGGATTTCTTAGGCTAAGGTGGACCATCTTGGTTCTCCCCTAGCCCCAGAAAAGTGAGGGACTCTTTTTTTTAATAATCCCAAATGTCTGATGTAGGAGCATCCCTAGTTCAACAACAATCTTGCATGAACCAAAAACATTTGCATTTCAGTTTGTTTCTTTCATTTTCCAATTTAGTTCAGTCAGAAGTAGTTTCAGCTTTTGGTCTAGTATTGCACTACAATTTCATTTCACACCTTGCAGATCTGGACTTAGCATCTACATCATATCTAGAATTTAGAGCATTTGGATTAGTTACCAGAAAGTTATCGCTATTAGAAGATTGACTATTTTTAAAATAGAGCATCCTGACAACCTCAGACAATCAGCTGAAGGAGAAGACTTGTAGAGCATTCCTTGACTTGTGAAACCTAATAACACATCATTCAATGATATTTGGTTCATGGTCAACCCTCCCCGGAGATCCACACATCATTCCATTTATTTGAGAAAGTGTTCTATGCATTTAAGTCCAACCTATCTATGTACACATGTTACAACTGCTCCTTGGAGTTTGTGATCTTCCTTGGCTGACATGGAGGAATCTATTGGTTCAGAGATGATATATATTGATGTAATAGATCCCTAGGAAAGTAGTTAGCATAGTTCTCATGATTTAGAAGATTGATAGTTTTGATTCTTTGCAAAGGAGCTTCAAAGCTTTATCTTGCACATGTATGTAATTAGGCCTGAGAACCCTAATTATAAGCCTCCATGTTGCCAGCTGATCTTTATTTGAATTCTACGATGACTAAATCTGCATTTGTTCCATTTCTTGGTGTTGTTTCTATTGTGTTTACTCTTGTTGCATGGTCCAGACAGTTCATTCTATAAACCCTCCTACCATGACTACACCACTAGAGGATCTATGGTGCTTGCAAAGGGTACTTGAAGATGTACTATGTTTCAGCTAGAGGCATGCACTTCACAATGCAATAGGTCTTCTAACTCAAAGAAAAGAGGTTCAGTCACATCATCCCCACCATTTGAACGAGTAGTGAAGAAATCTATTGTAACACATTCTAATGGTAGTGCACATGCTTTGGGAGTTAAACTTCCTACTGACAAGACTATGTTATGGCATTTGAGATATGGCCACATTGGTGAGAAGGGTCTTAGAGCCCTAAAAAAATAAAAACCTCATTGAAGGGTTAAATGATTGTAATCTCAAGTTCAACTTTTGTGAACATTGTGTATATGGAAAGGAAAACCATGTTTAGTTTTACTCTAGTTCTCACAAGTCTTCTAGTGTATTGGATCTTATTCATTCTGATGTGTTTGATCCTATTAATGTTCCTTCAATTTCTAAATATGTATATTTTGTATCTTTCATAGATGATTACAGTAGAAGGACATGGGTTTATTTTATTAGAAGAAAGATTGAAGTCTTTACTGAAAATCAGACTAGTAAAAGGATTAAGTGTTTGAGAACTGATAAAGGTGGTGAGTTTTGTTTGGTAGAGTTTGATAAGTTATGTAAAGAGGAAGGGATTGAAAGACATAAGACAACTCCATACACCTCGCAAAAAAATGGAGTTACAGAGAGGATGAACAAGACACTAACAGAGAAGGCTAGGAGTATGCTTAGTGGAGCTAGCCTTGAACAAAAGTTTTGGGCTAAAGCTATAGCCACTACTTGCTACCTAGTAAATAGGCCTCCTACATCAGCTCTTGCTGGTAAGACACCTATGGAGGTGTGGTCTCATAAGAAGCCTTTAGTTAGACATCTTCATGTTTTTGGTTGTGAGGCATATGCACATGTGCCTAGGGAGAAATGGTCTAAATTAGAGAATAAGATTGTTAAGTGTATTTTCATTACCTATGGTGTCGGTGTGAAAGGATACAAGCTTTGGGATCCTGTGGCTGAAAAATTGTTGTATAGCAAAAGTGTTATCTTCAGAGAGATAACACCTTCTTCTATTGTTTTACATCCAGAACAGGCAAAAAAGAAAGAAGATGTGGTTCAGTTTCCTTCTACCCCTAAGAAGACTAAACCGACAGACCCTGTGAGACCTAATGATGAGGAGAGCTCTAGCAACTCTTAAAGTTTAGAAGAAGTAGAACCTCAACCTCAGCCATTGAGGAGGTCTACACGAACAAGGAAGCAACTTGATAGGTTTGGTTATTCATTGCTTGATTCTAGTTGTGCTTTTGCCTTGCTTACTAACACTAATGAGGCTAGAACTATGACAGAGGCTATGGGCATGAAAGATTTAGGTTCCTGAAAGGAAGCCATGGAAGATGAGATGGCTTCTTTGAAAAAGAATAAAACATGGGACTTGGTGCCTTTGCCTAAAGGATAGAAACTTGTTAGATGTAAATGGGTGTTCAAGAAGAAATTCAGTGCAGATGGCAGTGTTGAAAAGTACAAGGCTAGACTGATTGCGAAGGGGTATTCACAAGTGGACATAATTGATTATGGTGAAATTTTCTCTCCCATTGCAAAGCTAACATCTATTTGGTTTTTGTTATCTCTTGTAGCAGCTTATGACTTAGAGGTGGAGCAGATGGACGTGAAGACAACTTTCCTTCATGGTGATTTGGAGGAAGAGATTTACATGTCACATCTAGAGCATTACATAGAGAAAGGTAAAGAAAATTTGGTTTACAAGTTGAAAAAAACTCTGTATGGTTTGCAGCAGTCTCCTAGGATGTGATACTTGAAGTTTGATGCCTTTGTGTTGTCGGTTGGATTTCTGAGATCAAAATCAAATCATTGTGTGTATTACAAATTTGTCAATGATCGCATTCTCATTATTGCATTGTATGTTTATGATATGTTGTTAATTGGGAATGGTAAGAATATGATTTCTGATTTGAAGTCTCAGTTGTCAGCATAGTTTGAGATGAAAAATCTAGGGGCAGCTAGGTACATTCTGGGAATGGAAATTAGAAGAGACAGAGCTAACATAAAACTTTGGTTAAGCTAGAGTAAGTATGTGAAGACCATGTTGGATAGGTTCAGCATGGCAAATTGTAGACCATTGTCTGTTCCCGTTTCTTTGGGGACAAAGTTGTCTATTAATGATTGTCCAAAATCTCCTAGTGAGGTGGAGGACATGAGTAGAGTACCTTATGCTAGTGCTATTGGTAGTTTGTTGTATGCTATGGTCTACACAAGACCAGACATTGCCCAAGCAATGGGAGTCCTTAGTTGATTTATGGCTAATCCTAGACGGGTACATTGGGATGCAGTTAAGTGAGTGTTTAGATATTTGAGGGGTATTCTGAGTATTCCATATACTATCATGTCAATGCTATAGGACCTTCACATTCAATTTGTATTCATGGATTCATGGATTCTGATTGGGTAGGTGACATTGACAACAGGAGATCCACTAGTGCCTATGTGTTCACTATGTTCAGTGATGCAATTAGTTGGATGAGTAAGTGACAACTTGTGGTTGCTTTGTCCATGACAGAAGCTAAGTATATGGAAGCAACTCATGCTTGTAAAGAATCCATTTGGCTTAAGAGATTGTGTTCAGATATTGGTGTTGATGCATGACAGATTACGATTTGTTTTGACAGTCAGAGTACAATTTGCCTAGCAACAAATCCATCTTTCCATGCCAAAACAAAGCATATTGATGTATAGTTTCACTTCGTGCGAGACATGGTAGAGGATGGGAAGGTGAATTTGGAGAAGGTAGATACTTTGAAGAATGTTGTGGATGCATTAACGAAACTAGTGGGCACAAAGAATTTTAGATGGTGTTCGGAGCTTATTGGCCTTTCGACCTATAGCAGTTAAATCCTGTTATTTCCATTGGCTTTTACAAGGTGTTCAACAAGTGGGAGAATGTTGGGAATTAAGGTGTCTCAACCTTGCTGATTCCTTGTAATATTTCATTGTATTTATTTAATTATTGCCTATTATTGTAATTAGGATGTGCATACTTAAAATCCTTATTGTCATCTTATGGGAGTTGGCACGGTGATGTGTCATCCTACGTTGAAGATGACAAGTTGTAAATTTGTCCTCACATGAGGAGATAGGAATCCCACTTAGTGGTAGGAATATTTTTCCATGTGTCAGCATCTTGGATAGTGTGTAAGGGAATATTGACCGAAATGGTCATGACATATTCCTATGACAAATCTATGATGCGTAAGAGTCATAAATGGAAGATTCTATGACAGGTGAAGACATGTGTCACAAGGTATCTTGGAAGAGGGCATATTTGGGTACCCCAAGGAGGGTTATGACATGTAAGAGAATATGCTATTTTTAGCCTGTGTATGATAGATTCTCTTACAATTGTAAGATATGACAGCTATGATGGATTCTATAACAGTTGTAAGTGTCGTAAGAGTATCTGTCATTACCCAACTTGGGAATAGGTGACCTCTTTGGGATGGGGTGACATGACAAGTACCAGGAACATCTTATAGTGTTGGACAAGTGTCCATAGGTGTGGATTTTGGGCCATGAAGCCATGTTGGATGCCCATCCCAAGATAGATCCATTTTTGCCTTGTATTTTCTTTTAAAATAGGTGCTTTGGAGAGATATATTATGTGATTGACAGGTACTGTTATGCTGCCATATTATCTCTAGATATGATTTTCAAAGATTCATGCAAGAGCATTGGCTCTATAACTATATTGTAAACCTCATTATTTAGATAATGCATTTGGGTGTGTGCAAGAAGTTGTGTCCACTTATTGGCCAAAAAGTGGAAGTGTTTTCCCTGATTTTCAGAATTTGTCACATTTGACCTAAAAATTTGAAGCACTTAACAGTGGAATCTTGGAAAAATTCACTAAATATGAAATGTAGTACTTGAAGTCTAGTTTCCAAATATGTAATTTTTTTCAATACCTAGATGATAGAAAATGATTTTGAATAGGTGTTTCTAAAAACCACTGTTTAAAAGTCACTTTTCTTTTACTATACCATGTACATGTACGTCATCCATATTTTGACCTAAATAATCATATTTTTCAAAATCCTTTTAGGAAAATATTTGTGACTCACTGAAGCACGTTTTCCATATTTTTTTGTAATTTTTTATTGAATATTTTTTTTTATTAATTTTTTATTGGCCATTTTTGGTCTTTTAAAAAATCATCGTGTACGTCACGCATAAGATGACCTAAACTTAACATTTTTTGAATTTTTTTTTTTAAATTGAAAAGAATTGTCTAAAGTACGTTTTCCTACAATTTTTTTTACAAAAAAATATGTTAATAAAAAGTTATTAAAATACTAAAAAACCCTAATAACTCAAGTTTATGGACCTATTTCATCAGAAATTGATTAAAAAATAGAAAAATTAATCCAATTGTAAAAAAAATTACATATTTGGAATCTACACTGTCTCATCTATAATGGGTTTTAATTTCGTCAAAATATTCTACAAAATAGACCTTCAGATATATGCCCAAAGTCACTATTTTGTTGTGACATTGACAGGACCTTCAAGTTGCAGGTCAAACCTGGTCCAGAGGTCAGGTTCGGGTCCCCAAAGCATTTTCTGAACCGGGTTACAAAGCAAAACCTGAGCTTAAAATTCAAATTTTAAATAACGGGATCCCGTTTCATAAAAGGTTAATATTTTAACCTTTATGAAACGGGATCCCGTTTCATAAAGGTTAAAATATTAACCTTTTATGGAACTCAAAACGGGATCCCGCTTTTGGCTCGGGAACCCAAAGCAAAACAGGATCCCGTTTCATAAAAAGCGGGATCCCGTTTTGGTTAACCCGATTTTGGATTTTTTTCTAACTCCGAAACTTCCACCTTAAGTGGACACAACTTCTTGCATTTACCCATTTGGTTGTGTTTTTGAGTGTGTGGTTTTTCACCCGTATGGGTTTTCCCCATGTATATCTTGTCTCTCTCTTCTTTTTTCTTACATTCTAGTGTACTTGTTTACTGCAATATCTCTATTGTTGGGTTAACACTGTTGTAACTATAAAGATTAAAATGAATTTGCACTCATCTCTCCTCATTAGATTAGTGTAGGAAGTGATTTCCGCACACCTAGCTTCCTTTCACAAAGGTGTGATGGTTGAAGCGATAGCGATCACAACAATGAAGTTGCCAATGGCAAAGGATGAGTGATGTTTGTAATTTGAGGAGTTGCAAAGTACAAATGATGTTGATGCATTCCATGGTACATGGTGAGTTTGGTCCCTGTTTTATTCATAGAGCTCATCATACATTCAATTTTTAGTAAAAGTGCTTTGTAGTCTACAGATTGAACTAAAGCCCTTAGAATGAGTTCTAAGATCTAGGGTTTAGATTTAATAACCTAGGGTTTATCAAGTTTCCCTAATACTTCTAAGAACCCTAACATACCTTAATTACCTCTCTGCCATTGTTAAGGTTTACATTTATTGAGAGTTGTAGTTAGGGTTTGTTAATTCCTAAATACCTAAATTTCCTAAAACAATAAATGCCCTTTCTAAATGGGCTAAACTGTGTCATTAAGACCTAAAACCTAAATTATCAACTCTAAATGCTCTTTATGTTATATTTGTTAAGTGACTTATAGTCACAAGTCAACTTAAGTGTTGATAACTGAGAGGGGGGGGGTGAATCAGTTATCCTAATTATTTCTCTTAATCTGAACTTTCTTATTAATTAATGTAGTATTGAATCAAACACAAAAACATTACCATGAAATGAGAAACACATGACACAGTATTTTTGACGTGGAAACCCTGTTAAGGGAGAAAACCACGGGGTGATTAACCCAAAAATTATTCTCTGTTAGAAGAATAGGAAATTACAAAATGGCACTTGCCAATTAGGGCTCACTGCCCGAGCACACTGCTCACAAGAGGCCCACTGCCTACAAGAAGACACACTGTCTACAAAGTGATAAGAATCACAGTCTTGAACTGATTGGAAGCATCTACATATGCTGGAGTTCAGTTCCGGTTAGGCTCAGTACACTGATCTGCTGCACTTCATCTTTCCTCTGTTCTTTATTCTGCTATCTTTCACATACCGGATCCTTTTTGCTACTTCTGCTCTGTTCTGGACTTATTCGCATATATATTCATTCATTCACACCCTTCACAACTAAATCCATCCTCTATATATATCCGCACAAGTAATTTCATCACCTTTCTAGTCAGCATCCGGAACAGTCTAGTTTCTTACAAACTTTGTTCTGTCGGCTGAATCCTTGCTCACCAAGCAATGCGGATCAAGCATATACTAGTAGATATCATTAATCATGTCGGCCAAACATGATTCATGCCTTCACAACTTTTATCATCAACAGTAACACATCCGGAAAGTAGTCTGATACTCTGTCAGTCAGTTCTTCCTCTGTTTTGACTGTGTCTCAGGAATCCGGTACTCAACTATTCATATCTTTTTCCTTGTCCATCATCGGAGGCTAAATCATTGGAATATACCACTCAAGGTAGTCCTCTTGACTTCCCCAAATCCGCACTGCACCAAGACACTTCCTCTGAGAGATCCGGATCAATCTGTCGGACCTTGCCACATGCTCTGTTCTTGTTCATCGGACCACAACAATCTTTATTCTGACTTCCGGTAGAGACACATTATGACTTGCGGATATGTGGGATGACCTTTGTTGCCATCAATGACAACAACCATGAATCCATATAGTGTCTCTTGCCAACAATCTCCCCCTTTGGCATTGATGGCAACACTTAGTGAAAAATGACTAAGTGTTTACACTATGCTCCCCCTTTGCTGATGCTCTGTCTTTATATACAATTTCTGGAACTCCCCCTTAGTTGGATTCCTCATTTTTCACTGCTCCTCACTCCCCCTTTGACATCAATGGAAAAGGGTAGGGTCCGCACACCAAAATTTTCAAAAATTTTCTATACATAGCCGCATATTTACATACTCACATATACTGAAGAATGTCTGCAAAGGATGTCTGCAATTGGATCATTTCAGTAGCCCAACTTTGCTTCATTCTATCCAAAATTGAAATGTGACCACTCAACAAAAATGCAAAAGCTTCTGCCCACTTGAGATCTGTCGGATCTTTTGTTTGGGCGGTGGTCTGAGCATCACTGATGGCCTCATGCATAGTTTCCAACTTAGGGATTATAATCCTTCTAAGTTCTCCCATCCGGTTGGTGATATTCTTCCTTTCCTTCTCAAGATTCTTTATTTCATTCAAGACTGCAATAGTCTGACATTCTTGATTTATTATGGAGGAAGAGAGAGGATCAAAACTTTGAGATAAGCTTTGTAGCTTGTCCTGTTCTTTTATTTTCTTATCAATTGCTGCTGTTGCCTTTGGCCAGGATATACAAAATTTGTAAATGTCACCGCCATCCTTAAGAGCATTCTCTAAGCTCTTTATTCCAATACTCACAATCTTCCTATCTTTAGAGATTAATTCTAATACTTCTGAAAATCTCTTATCCAAAAATTCCTTCCGGACCTTTTCTTCAGCAGATTTTTCTAGAGATTCAAAATGTGTACTAACACTGCTGACTAAGGTTTTGAGATTACCGGAAGAGGAGGCTGTGGGATCCTTTTGAAAGGATGGCATGATCTTTTCTAGCACTCCAGATGCTACCTCCATAAGCTCACAGTCTTCCATGTGAGATTTCAGCAGCTTCTCTTTGACTTTCTCATTTGCAAATGAGGCTATTTTCATTGTTTGCACCGGTGACAAAGAGTCAAAATCTAATGGTCCTTTGAGTAGGTCCGGTTCATCAATTTCTATAGTGGCTTTGCTCAAAAATTGTTGAACAGTTTGTGCAGTGTCTCTTGCCGGAGACAGATGTTTCTTTTCTTCTGCAGTCTGGGAACTGTCAACCTCTTTATCTTTCACCCCTGCTTCCTTCTCCTGTAATTTCTCTTCTTCTTTGGATCCGGAGACTGTAGGGGAAACCGGAGGAGAGATGTATGTCTGTTTAGGGCCCACTTCTTCCAGAATAGATGATTCCAAATCCGCAGCTGTTTCTGCACCTAAGTCCTCTACAACAGGAAGATTGAACCTTTTGAAGGCCTTCCGGAGGATCTCTTCTGTCTCTTGGGCCACTTTGTCAGTCTCACCAAGCATGAGTTGATTCATCCTGGCTTTACTTCTGAACTCATCTTTGCAGTCTTTGAAGATAATGTTCATTGTCTTGGGATCAATTTGAGGATATAGCTGAATAGCTATCTGCTCCCGGATCTCAAGATCTTTTGCATGAGCATTATTCTTTCTTATTTCTAATTCCTTTTCTAGGCTTTTAGGAATAAGAGATATGATCTCAATGAAGGCCTTATTGTATATGTTCAGATATTTGACTATGGCTTCCTGCAGAACCTTTTGGTCAGCCTCATTGTAGTCATCATAAAATTCAGTCATTGGTTGAAGGTTTCCATCTACCGTGACTGACTTGATTACACTCTCTAGAGACAGAGTGGGCTTTTCAACAGATACCTCTGCCATTTCATCCTTGTCTTGGCCTGTGGAGGGTTTACCGGATCCTTTCTTCTTCTGCTTCTTTACTTCTTTTACTCCCTCATCTGACTCTGTTTCCTCTTCATCCTTTTGGCTTTCATAAGCCCTTGTGGCTTTTGTCTTGGATCTTTTACCGGATGCTTGGACTTCTGGTTTTGAACTTTTGGTTGTGGGAGGTGCAGATCTTTTTGATGATCTGGTCCGGGTGGGAGTTTCAACCGGAACACTTTCTTTACTTTTCTCTTCTTCCTCAGCCTTCCTCCTCTTTTCCCGGCTGGCATCAAGTGCCTCTTTTGAGATGCCTAGGCCTTGAGCAATATGCTCAACTTCTTTTCTTACCTTCCTTTTTATCTTCGGTTCCCTGAGTTCTACATGTAACTTTACACTCAGTTCCTCAAAGGTTCTGAACCTTTCTGCCTTAGGATCTTTGGGCTGGCTTAGCATGTGTTGAACATGCAGCTCTACTATCTGTTCATCCACTTCATACCCCATGGGCATGATCCAGACAGGCCTTGGCTCCACTGCCTCCATCAGACACTGATCTGTTTCTACCATGAAGCAAACTGTGTCTTTGTATTTTTCAACAAGGGATTGGGGTATTCTTTCTCTTGCATGCATCATGCTTTGGAAGTTTTTGAAGTATCCCCATAGAGCTGTATTTCTTGCTTTTGCATCCCCAAGTCCATGCAAATAGTCTCTGATTTGGATGGCAACCAGTTTGTCATTCTGCCATATCCATCCATTGGATCGGGGAAGCTCATTCATGTAGTAAAAGAAGAGACAAAGGATCAGATTGCCATACTTGAAGGAGTTTTTCTTGTTCTTCTCAATCTTCTGCAGATTTTCAAAGAGTTGGTTTACTAGAAGCTCACACAAGTCATAGTCTGCATTCTCCTTTAACATCTGATAAGCTGTGTAGATTGCAGTTCCCGGTACTGAATTTTCCCTACTGGAGTGATAGATTTTGTAACCAATTATCATAGCTGCAAATTTGACATCCGGTTCAGTGATGTCATCAATTGTCATAGCTCTCTTGTCAAACTTGGATCCGGTTGCATCACTGACTGTCTGATTTTTGACAGATTTGAGAACAGGTAATCCACCGGATGAGTGCAGACCGGTTACAGCCCTAATTGCATCCTTGGTGATCTTGAAGGGCTTGTTCAACCATAGGAAGTTGTCATGTACTCTACTTAGTACATACCGGACCCATTCATCTTCTTCAAAACAGGGGAAATGAATGCACTGTGCAAAGTGTTTGTCCTGGATGGCTTTATACTGAGGTTTGATCTCAAAGGAGTCATCTATTAATTGTTTGTGATAGATATCCATCAGTTTTGATTCTCCAAAGTCTTCAAGATTCGCATGGATGTAAACCCTAATATCTTCCGTATGCAATACACCGTGAGGAACACTAGAGAAGGCTCCTAGTGGATCTACCTCCAATGATTTGTAAGGATGTTTCTTGAATGTGGGGCGAGGTCTATCAGAGATCTTAACTATATTTGGAGTAGCCATTCTTCAAAGATTTGCAGTGAGATAATGAAAAACGGAGAATACCTTATGCGCCTTCGGTTTGGACGGAGTGGTTGGATTGATTTCTTTATGCAATGACTTTGGCAGGAGATCCTTGGTGTGCTTGATGAATCTTGTTGCAGAGCTCCACTTTTCGCTTCTTCTTGAGTGCAGAATGAGAAAATGACTTTTGAGAAATCCCTTATATTGCTCCACAAACCCTAATATCTATCTGCAATAAATGCTTCACCTGCATTCTTCCGGTTTGCCTTGTCCGGATAGCTTGGAGTATCCCGGATTAGTCCTGATCAGTGAATATCATCCGGATCTTTCAATCATGAATAAATCTAGGTAACATATTACAAGAACATCCCAAACATTCTGTCCAATCCGCAGAATAAGATAGTGCACTTCCGGATCTCTCCGGACCTTTTTGTAATCCTTTGTCATACCGGAGCAACTCCCTAAACAGGTCTTACTTGATCGATCACAGCTTCTTCATAACTCCATGCGGACCTCTGAAATCTTATCTGGATTATCTCAAGACTTATATATTTAAACCCTTTATTCCGCATCTTGTGCCATATCCGGCATCACTTGATTGGCTGGGGGAACAGGATTTTCTTTGAGTCTCCCCCTGAGCCAGAGCTCACTTTTTAATTTCTGGAAGAATTATCAGCACCAGAGTCTGGTGCGGATCCAACCTCTACATTCTCTAAACTTTTCTTCACCCAAATCTTGCTCATCTGATTCCTAACTTCATCCACATTCATCTTTTGTTTACCCTTGTCTTGATTCTGAGTATACACCGGACCTCTTTTGTCCTGATTCTTGCTTCTACAGACTTTAGCATTATGACCGGACCTATTGCAGATTTGGCAAATAACATTTCTTTGCATATTTGACTGATATCCTCTTAATCTGCATTGATTAGCCATATGACCTATTCTATTGCATGTAAAGCATCTACCTTTGAATGATTTGTTTACTTGCATAATTCTGCATTCATGGGATTTGTGTCCATACCTTTTGCAGTTGAAGCACTGTCCGGAGAAGGATGAATTAATCTGATTAATTCTCTTTCTGCATTGATTAGCTTTGTGACCAAAGTGGTTGTAGCTGTGGCAGTATCCATTGAAAGATGGATATCTTTGAGCATTTGGCTGTCTTACCAGAGGTCTTCTAAGCTTGCTCCTTGGATTTTCTGATCCAAGATTCTTTTGACCGGATCCGGAGCTTTCTCCTTTCTCATATCCCAAACCATACTTGTCATCTGTCCTCTTTTGACTTCCAAGAAGAACTTCAAGTTGAGCAGAGCTTATCTTGAATTTCTCTTTATATTCATTTGCTGTTTGAAGGTCTCTTTTGAGAGAGGCAATTTGATCCTCAAGTTTTTCTTCATTATCTTTGGCATCTTCAAGATCAGATTCAAGATGTCTGATAATCCTGTCCATCTGGTGGCATTCTTTTGATTTTTCTTTAAGAGATTGTCTTAGATTGTCTTCAGCCTTTCTTTTTTCTTCAATCTCTTGAGTAAACTTTATAGTTCCTGATTCCATTTCATGTCTTAACATAATGACTTCTTTTGATAACTTTTCACATAACTTGGTTTGCTCAGTCAATTCTTCATTTGTATTACTTTCTTCACTTTGTCTTGCCAACTGTTGGAGCAGCTCCTTTCTCTTTTTCATAGAGAGACTTAATTTGTCTTTTAATTCTCTCATGAATACATCAGCCTGTTTGAGTCTTTCTTTTAATTCATTGACTTCAGAATTTGACTGTTTAAGATCCTCAAGGGTAGTCATGAGTTGCTCCCTTAAACCATATGCATCCATTTGAATTCCTAGATCTTCCTCAAGCTGTTAAGCTCTATTAGGAGGAACTTAGCTCTGATACCAATTGTTGATAACTGAGAGGGGGGGTGAATCAGTTATCCTAATTATTTCTCTTAATCTAAACTTTCTTATTAATTAATGCAGTATTGAATCAAACACAAAAACATTACCATGAAATGAGAAACACATGACACAGTATTTTTGATGTGGAAACCCTGTTAAGGGAGAAAACCACGGGGTGATTAACCCAAAAATTATTCTCTGTTAGAAGAATAGGAAATTACAAAATGGCACTTGCCAATTAGGGCTCACTGCCCGAGCACACTGCTCACAAGAGGCCCACTGCCTACAAGAAGACACACTGTCTACAAAGTGATAAGAATCATAGTCTTGAACTGATTGGAAGCATCTGCATATGCTGGAGTTCAGTTCCGGTTAGGCTCAGTACACTGATCTGCTGCACTTCATCTTTCCTCTGTTCTTTATTCTGCTATCTTTCACATACCGGATCCTTTTTGCTACTTCTGCTCTGTTCTGGACTTATTCGCATATATATTCATTCATTCACACCCTTCACAACTAAATCCATCCTCTATATATATCCGCACAAGTAATTTCATCACCTTTCTAGTCGGCATCCGGAACAGTCTAGTTTCTTACAAACTTTGTTCTGTCGGCTGAATCCTTGCTCACCAAGCAATGCGGATCAAGCATATACTAGTAGATATCATTAATCATGTCGGCCAAACATGATTCATGCCTTCACAACTTTTATCATCAACAGTAACACATCCGGAAAGTAGTCTGATACTCTGTCAGTCAGTTCTTCCTCTGTTTTGACTGTGTCTCAGGAATCCGGTACTCAACTATTCATATCTTTTTCCTTGTCCATCACCAGAGGCTAAATCCTTGGAATATACCACTCAAGGTAGTCCTCTTGACTTCCCCAAATCCACACTGCACCAAGACACTTCCTCTGAGAGATCCAGATCAATCTGTCGGACCTTGCCACATGCTCTGTTCTTGTTCACCGGACCACAACAATCTTTATTCTGACTTTCGGTAGAGACACATTATGACTTGCGGATATGTGGGATGACCTTTGTTGCCATCAATGACAACAACCATGAATCCATATAGTGTCTCTTGCCAACATTAAGTTAAGTTACCATTTAGAGGGGTTTATTGCTATGGCCTGACCAGCCCTCTCACCTAGAGATACCGGCTCCTCTGGTTAGGACTTCATATGTCAAGTGCCAAAATGTAATCAAAGGTTATAGTTTAAAGATTCGAGGGCTAGAAAAAGGGTATCGATGGTTATGTTTTAAACTCTCTTGAATAGCAACGTCTATTCCCTGAGATCTAAATTTGATAGCCACCTCCATATGTCAGTGTTGCTAAACTTTTTGATAAGCTAAAAATGACAAACTCTTAAATGATTTTGGATTCTTGAACATGCAAATTACATGTAGTACCTACTCATCCCTAAATTTAGATGTACTTCTGCAACCAAATGTTAGAGTAGAGATTGGAGGTTTTAATACTCCAATATTGAAGATGATTTTAGTAAATCTACATAGTATAGTGGATATCTTAGTATTTATTTCCATAGATACAAATACATATGCTAAGATGTATTTGTTCATTGATGGTAGAAAGAACTAGGTTTTTGAATGTGAAGATGGAGATTGTTGATGCAAAAAGATAGAGAATGTTTTTAGCAGACAAGCAAATGATGGAGTCTGAGTGATTTAGAGACATGATTTTATGCAAAGAAAGAGAATCAGTGTGGAATGAAACTGGAAGATGGTGAGAGAATTTTTTATTGTCATTAATGAAGAGGAGAATATGCAGATTATGAGGGCATTATACAGATGTAGACTATACAGAGAATTATGAAAAGATTATGAGATTTTATGTAGGTGAAAGATGCAAAATATGAGGACATTACGTAGATGAATATGTAGAATATAGGAGAAATTCAAATAAAAGAGAGAATTTAGAGGATATTCTAATGTAGATGAAGGGAGTTTTTGGTTGAAAGGGATTATGCAGAGTTCAGTGATTTGTATTGAAATAGAGTAACCCTCTATATACTTTTTGTTCTTTTCTTGAGATTGTTGTAAGTGCTCCTATTGCTAATGAGGAATAGGATTTGTGATTAGTGAGATCCTATCTTTGCTAGTGAGGCATGTATGTGTTACCAATGAGGTTCTCCAGTGAGGCATAGACTATAACTAGTGAGGTTTGCTAGTGAGGCATAGTTTGTAGCCAATGAGGTTTACCAGTGAGGCATAGACTGTAAGTAGTGAGGTTTACCAATGATGCTTAATGGAGATCATGTTCATAGTAGTTTTACCCTTTTGGGGTTTTCCACTCAATCACATGTGTTATGTGTTGTTCCTATATGTCTCTTGTGCTTTGTTAATGCTTTCGTGTCCTGATGCAATTGTATTGTGTTTGATGATCATGTTATATTGTTTTGGTAATATTGTGAGAAGATCTTATTTGAAGAATTAGTTTCACTAGATCACTGATTCACCCCCCCTCTAAATGATCATTAGTATTTGAACATTTTCTTCATAGGATACGATTGTATGGAAGTACTAGATGCTTCATTCTTATCTATACTTTCTATAGGTATGGCTCTAAAGGATTTTGGAGTAGCAGTAGAGGAAGTGGAGGTCCTAGTTGACCTTCTTATACTTGGAGGTTCTTGTAGAGTGTCAGATGTGCCTTTTGATTCTCCACAGGGCCCTTTGGTGATATCATCTCCTCAACCTTAAATCTCATTTTCTCAACATTTTACTTTATTTCTATCTCCTTGTGCTTTAGATGGACTTGAATTGATTTCTCTTTGTATGGTCCATACCTTTCTATAGGTTCTCAAGAAAATGTTGCATCAACAATTCATACAAGTCATAGTCTACACTATTCTTGACCATCTCATATGTTGTGTTGATGGTAGTTGTAGAGATTGAGTTTTTTCTATTAGTGAAGTAAATCATCATGGATGCATACTTCATTACCACATCATTTTTAACTGATTTTAGTGCTGGAACTATTTTGGTGGAGCATAACCCTGTCACAACCCTGATGGCTTCCTTACTTATCATATAAGGTGAGTCCAACCACATGAATTTGTTGTGAATGCGGCTCAAAACATACCTAATCCAAGCATCTTCATAACAAAGAATAAACTTAATTCTCATTCAATGTACAATTTGATAAAGTTGTTAAAACTTCAACTGTGATACATAGTCACTTTCAATTACTTTGCAATCTTTTGCAATAAGAAAATTTTCATCGATGTTTTCTCCAATAGGTTAAGCATATCAATCTACATCATATAACCATGTGTTAAGAACGTCAGCACCATATCTTTGGTAGAGGCTTAAAGTTTGTCTATTAAAGGACCCCCTAAGCCAATGCTTTCTACTTAGTTTTCGAAGGAAACATCTACACCAAATACTTGTACAAGCTCATCCTTCATCTTATTTTCTTCTTTCTTTTTCTAGACTATTTCCATTTCTTTCTTTATCTCTACTAGGTCCACATTCTTCACTGGATAACTCTTCTTTACCAGATCAACCTTTACATTCTTATTTATGCAAAATTTAGCAATGTGACCTACTTTGTTGCATTCATAGCATCTGACATTTTGAACCTGCTTACTTCCATTCATTTTGGATGTACATTGATTAGCCTTGTGCCCAAATCTCCTACATGTATAATAGTAATCATTGAAAGATGAAACCATCATACCTTTATTGTAACCATTCATCATCTAATTTCTACAAGTTCAATAGCTTTATGACCAATTCTTTGACATGTAAAACATTGACCAGAGAATGATTGAACATTTTGATTCATCCTCCTTCTACATTCCATAGCCTTACGTCCAAATTTATTGCAAGAGTAATAGTATCTAGAGTACCTATGTGTAGTTGGTTGTCTGATAGGTGGCGTCTTGAATTTTTTCTTTTGGTTTTTGACCTATCTATTATTACCCTTCTTGACTATAGTCTTCTTTTGGTTATTGTTCTTCTTCCCAACATTGTTTTCCTTTGAACTTTCACCCTTTTCAAGTCCCAATCCTTCTTTATCCTTAGAATCCATTTGATTTGCAATTATTTCACCAAGCAAGGTGGAACTTTTCATGAATTTGTCTTCTTGAATATTTGCTTTATCCAACTCTATCTTTAGGACCACAATTTATTGTTCAAGCCTTGAGCATTCTTCAAGTTTAATTTTAAGTTTTTCATTTAGGCATTATTTAATTCTTTTTCCTTCCTCAACTTGTATTTTCAGACTAGTGATTGTCTCATTTGATTGATTAATTTGATCATTTACTTCCTTATATCTTTCTTTGAATTTCTTGTTTTGCTCTCTCAACTTCTTGATGTATTCATTTGCTTCCTTAATATTTTCTTCGATATCTCTATTCTTGCATTAAACTTTTTCAAGATCTTCAAGGGATGATTTAAGTTCTCCATTCATGTCAACTATGCTATCTTTAGTAAATTCAACAATAGGAATTTTTCTGGAGGGATAGGTTATCTCCTAGTCACCATGTGTTCACTCTTCAAGATCTTCCTCAAGTGGTTAAGCTTCTTCCAAGGAACCAAGCTTTGATACTAATTGTTGAACACCCAGAATAGTAAGAGGGGGTGGGTGAATTAATATTCTTTGAAACCACCTAAACATTTAAACATTCATTCCACATAGCATATTTAATAGGTAGGAAGAAAGGAAAGTGTGGAATCAACCATAAAAATGCATAACACATGAACACCAGATTTTTACATGGAAAACCAAAAAAGGGAAAAAACTATATATATATATATATATATAATACCGATTAGAATTAGGCTCACTTTCCATAAAAGAGAATGCTCATTGTAGGTGGCTCACTGCCAAATAAGAATTGCTAGTAATGCATTTGACTTATGTTGGAGATATAATTCCACTAAAGCTCATAATATTGATTTTGCACACTTCATCTTCACTTGAAATTTATCTTATCCTTCTCTGTATCACATTTCACTTACACACACACACTTAATACTTTCATGCCTCCTTTTGTACACCACTTCACACAACAATTAAATCTTGTACATATATTGCTTTCAAACAAAACATCAATTAGGTCGGCATGAAGATGTACTATGTGGCTCCTTAATCTCTTGGCCAAAAACACAACTCAATATGCTTTGTGAGGAGGACCATAGCATGTATCTCATTAAGATAGTTTGGCATGACCTATATTTACTCCCATAACTTTATTCCATACATATCTTGACTCTACACAACCTCAACACTTTTAGGTCGGCCCAATTAGTGAAGTAGCTATAGCATGAACTAACCGTTAGTTCACAACTCAACATGTGGACCACAAAAATGGTTACCACTTAAATACTACACACTTTTGACATCCATAAACTTATCATCAAATATGCATAGCAATATATTCATGTACGGTGGAATGTGGAGTATTCCAATGTACCATTGGCACTATCATTACACTGCCAATACAGATTCTGGTACTCTATCAACACTATCTCTCACTTCAGAGGACTTCAAGACCTGAGTCTTTGGATTTAGACTCATTTAGTATCCACCAACAACACTTTACAACCGCATAGAAAAATTCTTCATAGCGAAGAAATACGGATTGAAATACTATGACCCTGTCATAGGTTCTATACTGCAAATGCCTTAGTAAAATCTTTAGCAAATTGTGCCTAACCGCGAAACCCCAGAAAAGGAAAGACATCATGCTTCGGTGTACTCTCCTTCATATTACAGATAGTAGCTTCTCTAGATCAACACCTAGGTGTATTCTCTCCCATATCATACTTAGCAATTTCTCTGGACCAACACAACTATATGTATATACCTTGTTGAACCTCTCCAGACCAATACAACTATATCCTTACACTTTTTTGCATTCCTCCAGACCAACACAACTATGTATGTACACTTTGTTTCCATTAGGGACCACACTCCTCATTGCCATGCTCATCAGTCTCTTCATCATCATCCTTATGTTGCCAACAAATCTGAGTAGGGCAACACTATCGGGGACCACTTCTAGAAATATGGCCCAGATCTGGAGGACTAGGGTTCCCAAGAATGGGTATCCCAAGCTTTAGATCTACTTGAAGTCTAAGAAACTTCTGACACCTATACTTTCATCTTTCTATCACTCACTTTTGTTAATCTTCCGTCTTCAGCCTACACACAAAAAATAGGGAAAATGTTGGTGTTTTTTAGGGGCTTGCTTAAGTCAAACCCCATGAATGGTTTTCCCACCTCCACAATATCAAGGATTAGATCAAGAGTGCATGCCCTATGAGGATAGAGGTAGATCTTAATAATATAATATAAATGCAAGAAAGCATGAAGGAAAGATGTTACCATGAATATGGAATCGTTGATGGGATGTGTTAAAGGGGAAAATATGAATGATGTAACCTAGTTTGTGTACACTAGATCAAACCCTCTTCCACAATAACATTCAAGGAGAAAACTGAGCCAAATCACTAAAAGATGAAAGAGGACTCAACTATTGATTTTTTTGGTCAAGAGTGCTATGGAAAGATTAGATTTAACCAAGCCTTTTATCAAACCCTAGGTTAAGTATGAGTAAAACCATAGTTATAAGATAATCAACTTGTAATAGATAAATGACAACAAAAACCTAGAATCTAAAAGTTTAAGGATGATCAGAGAGATATCAAAACCTATGCCATGAAAGCTGAAAAGTCACAGGACTTTGGGGTAAGCACCCAAGTGCAGAAAGTTGAGATCTTTGGAAACCCTAAACTAGAGAAATGTAGCAGAAAGTATCCTAATGCCAGATCCAATATTTGTTTGAGCAAGAGGACGCTGGGGTGGCTGCCCAAGAATTCCATAGAGGAATTTACAAAAACTACTTTAGGATCCCTAAACTCTTTCCCTTACACAACCTTCATGTACCTTCTCTTCTTTAGACTTTGCATGTGTAACCTGCACAAAAGAAGACAAGAGGTTCGAGGGTTCTGGTGTTTAGGGATTTGCCTTAGTCAAATCCTGTGAAAGCATTCAAGCTTCACAAGACTATTGTTAGAAAGAAAGCATGTCCTAAAAGGGTAGAGGCTGAAGATAAACTAATGATGAAATAATTAAAATTACAATGATATCACCTCAAAGGTGAAGCCCTTAGGAGAATGAAGATATTTCAACTCATAAGGAGATGGATGATGTTTCAAATCTACAACAATAACACACTGAATGCTTTGAATTATCTTTTCTCTAATATCATAAGTTCACAATATCCATTTAGATTACAAATGAATTCAAAAACACACTTATATATGCTTTCCCACTAGCATTCGTGAATTTAATTGAAAGAGCTGACAAGGAGAGACCCATTTAATGGTCCCATGCCTACATGCCTTGAAATCTACCTGAACCAATCACAGAGGACATGGGCATGGGTACCCAAGTCTCAAGGTGCCTTTTTGGTCCAGGGTAAGGCATTAAATGGGCCCCTCATTCCCATTTAACATGGGTTTCAAAGGATTCCTCATTGGAATGAATATTTAGCTTGTATAATGATAACACGGGGACCTAGTAGCTAAACTAGGAGGTAAAAAGGCATGTGTCCACTTTTTACTCCATAACATTTAGCCCCCACTTTAATGTGTGTACAATCTTACGATTCAGTACATGCATTAAAGTACGGTCGAAGCATATCAAACACAAGAATGAAGACACACCCTCAGTTTGAAGGACCATTTCTAGTCCCCAATCTTAGGAAAACATAAGAAAACACTTATCAGTCACACAAGACACAATGGATACAATAAGGAAGCATGTAATACAAGGAGAAAATAGTGAAGCATGCAATACATGAAGAAGACATGAATACAATCACACAATACACAAAGAAAACATGATTTAAGCATATATATAACAACACTAAACACACAACATGGAGGGAGCTCATCTCTACATGTCTTTAGACCACACAAAAACACACAAAACACACAGTGTGGAGGGAGCTCATTTCTACTCACCTTTAGACCACACAAAAACACGTAAAACATGCAAGAAAGACACATAAAACACACCGAAGGCACATGAAATACATGAGTGCCATATAGTATGTCATTAACACACTATATGTCTTATACATGACAAACATGGGTTATAGGGAAGAGCTCATCGCTACATTCCACTATGTAAGACATGCCAAACACACCTAATGGTTGAACTACACTACCAAAACCAACAACGACATGCTTAATGGTGAATAACTCAAGATCCTACCCCACCTCATAATGAGGACTTTGTTTAAAAGGATTTGCAACTAGCTCAAGAGTTACACCATCCTGCCTTCCACAAAAGGGCTTTTAAAATGCAACCCCACCCACACCTATAGATACCTTATAGTGAAAAGGAAGCATGTGCTCAAAGTATAGAATCCCACCTGCATCATGGAGACAACTTATAGTGAAAAGGAGGTATACACAACAAAACAAAGTACATAACCCCACCCACATCATAGATATGCCTTAAAGTGAAAAGGAGGTGTACACAAACATGCTTTATCAATGTCTACAATAATCAAGTGGTTACCATAATATATGTCCCCACCTTAAAGTGGTTGATCCCACTTATCTCTATTAAGCACATATAAGGTAAAGTGCAAACATGCAAGGGAACAAGTGCCTTTGCAAAGCCCATGCCCCAAAGGTGACATATTCCATGATCACCAAATGTTCCCACAAATACATTCATTATCATTTGTTAACATAATCAACAACATATGAGCTTTGGTTAGAATATCTATTCTAATATAACAATCAAATCAATTCATGAAAGCTATACAAAAATCATATCACATGATAGACAAAGGCTACACTTGCGGGTTAAGAATCAAGTATAGTTGTGAGGTTATACTACATGTATCTTAGAACCAAGTGTAGCTACAAGGTGAGATACAAAATAATTTGAAGTGCATAGAAGAAAATTTAGAGTATTGCAAAGGTTTGTTACAACAAATATCACAATACAACATAGAGTGATTCTATTAGTCAAGCGTTGGTAATATATATCAACCCTATCTTCATATATGGACTAGGTCCGTTGTTGCTTTCTTCCTGAAGGGACCCTCGGCCCTTATGAGTATTTATTTATTTTCATCATCTGCTAACTAGTAAAGCCACTGAAGAATGTAAACACTAATATGAGAGAGGAAATAAAGGTGTCTTAGGGTCACAATGTGGGAAAATACCTAGAAGACATTCTCAACAACACTATGGCCTGAAGGAACAATGGACAACAATTACAATGTGAGGGAGAGGAATAGAAGAAAAGAGACACAAATTGAAGAAGTATCACAACAGAGATAGTCTCCTTGTATCCTTGACCTTACAATAGTATCAAGGGTCATCTAAGGAGACCTACACATTATTTAACACAACATGGGGGAACACAACACAACACATATAAATATATCTATTTTAAGAGGATGCCAAACTTGAGAACATCGTAAAGAGGTGCTCCATCAAGTGTGGTAAAATGTGCGAGGAACTCATACCTTATTGATGTTTACTTCCAAAACAACCATGTAGTGCTTGTTTCTCAAAACATTGAATGTTTGAAATCTTATTATGCTTGCAAGGAGAGGAATCATGACCTTTTTCCATAGATGATTCACACCTTGTTCTTTTCCTATCCTTTGCTTTCTTATTCTTCTTTTTTTGATGAATGAGCCTTTCACGATGAAAGGGAATGCTTCTCATTATCACCACTTTCTCTTATTTCAAGTGATAACATATAGACTGTTCCATTGTGTATCTAGTGCATTTTGGTTATCTCCCAATCCATAAAGTGATAATAGAGGAGGAACCTCACCATAGATAACTTTTCCTCATGGGAGAGGTAAGTCTTCACTTGTTACCTTATCCACTTCTATCATACTAACTATGTCATCATAGTAAGATAGTCATCTTCAGTCTCCATTATATTTTGTTCCACCATATTGTTGTCGCTATGCTTAGTAAAAGGATTAGTGAAGATTTGTAAGTTTTGATTCGGTGGGGCTACTGACTTCTTTCTATTATCATTCACACCAGTAACTTGTATCACATTAGAATTGATGAGGTCTTGAGTTTCATGTTTCAGATGCATACATCTTTCAGTATCATGTCTTAGCAAGTGGTGATAGTGACAATAAGCATTGGCATTAAATTAACGTCCTTGTGGCTTACTACTATCGAAAGGTCATGGAGGAAGATTCAAAAGATTATTTTTCACCACTTGAGTGATTATTGAATGGAGAGAATCTGATAATGGAGTAGATTGCCTTTGTTCCTTTCTAAATTGAAATAGTGTATGAGTAGGCTTTGGAATAGTAGACACTTGTGATTGAAATTTGTTCGAATGTTGCCCATTGAACTTAAGGAAATTACTATTGTTCTTCTTGAATCAATTTTGAGATGATCTAGCTATAGATTGGCCAACTAGAGCTGATGCAGTATGATTCTCATACTGACTATCTAAAAGTTGGTAATCTCAAAGAGCTGTGCATAAGTGTTGAAAAGAACTATAATTCATGAAAAATATCTTATCGTGTATGTTTGGTTGTAAATTTGTAATGAATACTTCTTGAATATCCTCATATTTAATCGTATATTGTATCTGTGCAATGAGAGCTTGATATCAACTAATGAATTCTATTAATTTCTCCTTCAGACCTTGTTTATAATGGACCAAATCAATCAATGAGATAGAAGGTCCAATGTTTGCTTGGAAGTGTTGCAAGAATTGATCAAATACCTGTGAGAAGGAATTTATTGAATTAGGAGGTAGAGAGAAAAACCATTCCAAAGTGGTATCTTTGAGAGTTCGAGGAAAGAGTTTTGCTAACAATGCCTCATCAAAGAAGAAATCACTACACATTATTGTGAATGCTACCACATGAGTATTAGGATCACCTTTACCACTATACTTTTCAAAGCAAGGAGTCTCAAAATTGTCATGCATTTGAGCTCTTAGAATTATATAAGATAAAGGACTGCAAGCATGACATGTTGGTAAAGTAGGTTGAGAGGAAGCATTAATCAAGCTTGTCATTTTTTGTTGCAAGGATGACATACTCTAAAAAAGTTCATTTAGGAGAGCATCATTGGGTGAAGTGGCTTACAGATTGGTGAGAGGTGGATTTGACCCTACAATTATGAAATTAAAAGGTAGTTGGTAATAAGTGGAGGTAATGGGTAATTGAGAATATGTATGCATGGTTATAGAGACATGAGGTGTTGAGTTTTGATAATTGAATGCAACAACCTTGTAATTATTTTTGGTAGATGTCGCCATGGTAGTGGTAGCATTACTATAAGTATGTGGATTCGTGGTTAAAATTGATGATGTAAATGTGGATATGCATGTAGTCACGTTATGGGTGCTGATACTCGTGCATTTATATTTGCCAGCAATGACACATTTTCAATGATATTCATGTGGCTAGCTACTGGCACAATTTTATGTTCCATTTTGTGGGATAATCCACAGAGCATGTCAACACATTCTTGTCCTTCTTGTAACAATCTTGTTATACCTTCAACAATAGGTACCACTTCTTGAGCTAGATGTGCGCGATCTACAATTTGTTGAAAATTAGTTAGTTGTTTGTCAAGTTTCTGAATTTTTTGATCAAGCACATGTAAAACGACATCAATTACATCCTCAAAATCATGAAATGTTTGTTCTTGTGTCATGGTGGTATTTATGATATCTTGCAAAGATGTTGATTCACCCTTTGTAAAGTAGGTGTGTAATGGGTTTTCTGATGTTTGCATATCATCACTATTGAAAGCACTACAACCCATTAATATACAACTTCTCCTTACAAAGATATTTCTAGTAGGGAAGTGGGTTATACAACTCATGCAAAGTCCTATAACACTCAATGCACTAATCAATAGTATGATCAATAAGATTGATGTAATTATGCTTGTTGAAATACAAAATGTGTAATTACAAACATTAAAATTTTGAAAGAAAGAATGTCAAATGATGCAACACTACCATTCAAAATCAGATTTGAATGAATGTGTATAAGAGAAGAAAAATCTAAAATAAGATTTTGACTACAAACCCTAGCTTCACAAATAAGTAGGTTATAGGAAAAGATGCAAGTTTTCAATAAAACCTTAGCAAATGAAATCTTCAAATGCAAGATGTGATATCATGAAATGATTAATTTCTGTAATATGGATCAGATCTAATTTAAAAATCAGAAATCAAATGTTTTCAATGATATGCAATGAAAATAATGCAAAACTATGCCTTAATGCAAGCCTAGAGTGCTTATTTATTTTTATTTTTTTCAAATTTATGTAAGATTTTTCAATGAATAATGGTAAGTATGATATGAATTAATGCAAGATCTGATTTCAACACTCAAAAATATGAAAATGTTCAATGCTATGGGTTCACCAAAATGTTAAAGGGGAAAAGATGAATGATGTAAGCTAGTTTGTGTAGACTAGATCAAACCCTCTTCCACAATAACATTCAAGGATAAAACCAAGCCAAGTCACTATAACATGAAAGAGGACTCAACTACTGATTTTGTTATGAAGAAAGCTATGGAAATATTATATTTAACCAAGCCTTTTATCAAAGCCTAAGTTAAGTATGGGCAAAACCCTAGTTGTAAGACAATCAACTTGTAACAGACAAATGAAAATATAAACCTAGAATATGAAAGTACAAAGGTGATCAGAGAGATATTAGAACCTGTACCATGGAAGATGAAAATTCAGAGGGCTCTGGCATAGGTGCCTAAGTCTAGAAAGTTAGGATCTTTAGAAACCTAGAAAGAGAAATGTTGTAGAGATTATCCTGATGCCAGATTCAATGTTTGTTTGAGTAGGAGGACACTAGGGTGGGAGCCCAAGTCTTCTATAGAGGAATTTATAGAAACTGCTTTTGTATCTTGAAACCCTTTCCTTTACACAATCTTCCTCTACCTTCACTTCTTTAGACATCATACCTGTAATATGTACACAAGATGAAAAGGGGTTTGGGGGTTGTGGTATTTAAGGATTTTCCCTAGTCAAATCCCAGGATAGCAATCAAGCTTCCCAACACCATTGTTAGAGAGAGAACATGCCCTAGCAAGGTAGAGGCTAAAGATAAACCAATGATGAAATGATTTAAATCACAATGATATCACCTTAGAGGTGAAGCCCTTAAGAGAATGAAGATCTTTCAACTCATAAGGAGATGGATGATGATTCCAAATCTGTAACACACACAATACAAACAAAAATGTGCAACAATAATAGAATGAATGCTTTGAATGCACCTTTCTCTTATATCATAAGTTCACAATAACCATCTATATTACAAGTGAATTCAAAAACACACTTATATATGTTTCTCACTAGCATTCATGAATTTAATTGAAATAGCCGACAAGGAGAGACCAATTTAAATGTCCTTTGCTGACATGCATTGAAATCTACCTAGACTAGTCAAGGAGGACATGGGCATGGGCATCTTGTGCGAAGCTTGCTGGTGTTGTCATTGATGTCAACCCCTAGCATTGGAGTTGTTAGAAGATGATTTTGTCACTCTAGTATTGTCATCATGATGAGAAGTATTTGAGGATGCTGATAAGGTGTGTTTAGTGTTGCTGATGTAGATGGTTCACTTGGTTTCCAAGTGCTTTTGAGAAAATTTGAATAAAAAGGTGTGTAGTGTGACAGAGTTATGTTCATTGTTGTGATCTATATTTATTCATCTATAAAGATATTCTTGTGTGGTTTGGAAGTAATTATTAGATATGTTTAGAGGTACTACATCTAAAGTTTCAAGTTATGTATTGTGCGGCAGTAGAAGATGTGTTTGACAGAGTGTTTGCCTATGAAGAAGGTTGTCTCAGAGAAATGAGATTACTCCACATTTCTCTACATTGAGGTTTCATGTCTTGTTGATTTGGGAACATTCTTATAATGTCTATATCTACCTTCCCTTTAAGTTTCTAGTGTTGGTTTTCTCTGCAAGTTCAGTTCTTGTGTTAGATTTCAATGGCAATGCATCCTAATGTACTAGATGAAGGCATTCTTTATTTTATGTGGTGCTGGCAGTGTTTTACAAAATTTTGATGATGCTGGAATACTCTAGAAAGTTGTGTGGATGCTGTGGAGTGCTTCTTAGTGGTCCACATGATGTATTTAGATTTAGAGAGACGTGTATGTGGTTACTTGTAATGTTAGTTTAGGGTTGGCCGACCTGGGATGCTAGCACTATTTGTGGAGGTACCTCATGGATTGTGCATGTGATGAGTAGCATGGTGACATAGATTTGGGTCCTAGTTAACCCTTGGGATGGTCCACTTTCACTTCTTTCTATCACATAAGTGTTTGGTGTTGACATATTTTGGTGTTGCAGGTTTAAGGTTCACACATTTCATTAAGGCTGACCTAATTGAGATTGTTTTAGGTTGTGGATGGTATAAATGCAAGGTGAAATTTGAGTAGAGAATATGAAGAGGAAAAATATATGAATATGATCAAGTGTGGTGAATTGAGTTTGAGCTTAAATGCTTATGAATTCTAGATGCAGTGAGTAGAAGGTGTCTACATTTTAGTCTACTTGAAGTTACTAAAGGTAGTGAGCCAAAGGTTGCGGATGGCATAGAGTTGCAATGGTGGATTTCTCCTGTTGCCTTGAGATAGTGAATCTCTTTGTATTAGTTTTCTTCTATTCATTTTTTTTTGGATAATGAGTCCTTCTGGTAGTGAGCCTTTCTTCTAGCAGTGAACCTACTTGTATTTGGTGTTTCTATTCTTATATATGTGAGCTAATACTCATTGTGGTTTTTCCTTCTTGTTTTTTCCACATAAATCTAGTGTCCTTATGTGTTTGGATGTGTTTGCATTGATGTTTCATATGTTTACATTCTGGTAATGTAAAACAAGTACTTGAAGGCTAATAAGGATTGGAATAGTATTGTGGATTTAATGTTTTAGTGTACAATTGATTCATCCCCCTCTCAGTTGTCCTATGAATCTAATAATTGGTATCAGAGTGAGGTTTCTTGAAGAAGCTTAACTGGTTGGGGTAGATCTGGATGGCGCACAGGAAAGGTATTGAGATTCCCTTGTTGGATGGAACAAATTATACTTTTTGGAAGATCAAGATGGAAATCTTTCTTCTCTCATTAGGGTATGGTTTATGAAAGTCATCTAAAAAAGAATATAATATACCTACAGGTGGTCCAAAAGAAACACCAACTCTCTAAAAAATCATCAACAACAAAAGTAATCAACAACAAATCTGTAATCAACAGTACTCCCCCTGACTGGAGCAACTCTTACTCTTCACACTCTTTACAAATCTTTCCTCCACTATGGTTTTTCTATCACTCTAACTATGTCCCCCTTTGACATCAATGGCAAAGGGGAACAAGCTATCATTCTTGCATACTTCACACTTTCCTCTTTGCATTGAATTCTTTTGTTCTTCCCCTTTTACAACACTTCTCAGAGAAACACTTGCAACACTAGCAAGCACCTGATCTCTCTCCACTGCTCCCACTTTTCTGTACTCTCCCCCTTAGGAGCATAAGATATGCTCCATCTAAGTGTACCAACCAATAGAACCTCTACCTACTCCCCCTAAGAGGTAGCTTTCAACATCAGTCTACAACTAAGTATGTATCTTGAAATGCTTCTCGAATAGATGCACACACTTATGCATATAATTAAAAGGAGGGGAAATAACCCCCAAGTTCTACCAAAGATACTCAAAAGTATCTTTAAAAAGAGCCTTTGTAAAAATATCTACAACTTGATCTTAAGTAGGCACATACTCCAATTTCACCTCATTCTCTACAACCTTCTCTCTTAGAAAGTGATATCAGATAGAGATGTGTTTTGTTCTTGAATCCACTACCATGTTCTTTGAAATGTTGATAGCACTTGTATTATCACACAAAATAGGGATAGGTTCATTATATGATATTTTGATATGCTTCAATGCCTACTTCGTCCACAGCACTTGTGTACAGCAAGATGCTACCGCAATGTACTCTACCTCGATAGTAGATAATGACACTTAATCCTACTTCTTACTCAACCATTAAACCAATCTGCTTCTAGGAAAGAAAGCACCACAACTTGTACTTCTTCTATCATCTATATGTCTTACCCAATCTACATATGTATATGCACTCATGGAGAAATTAATATCCTTAGGATACCATAAGCCATAATTTAGAGTACCTTTCAAGTACCTAAATATCCTTTTTACTATTGTAACACATGATTCTCTAGGATCTTCTTAATATCTAGCCACAAGACAAACTCCATGCACGATATCTAGTCTGGTAACAGTTAGGTATAGCAATCTACTGGAATCATTTATCTATACTTTCTTTGATCTATCT
Source organism: Cunninghamia lanceolata (assembly GCA_027924645.1). NCBI lineage: Eukaryota > Viridiplantae > Streptophyta > Pinopsida > Cupressales > Cupressaceae > Cunninghamia > Cunninghamia lanceolata. The sequence continues at coordinate 6,503,235 of BSBN01000892.1, forward strand.
TGAGAGATTCATTATTTTTGTTCAAATTATATCCAGTAACCATAGGAGTACATATTGCTTTAGAATCCTCCATCCTAAACTTCTTCAATAATTCCTTAATATACTTTGACTATGAAATGAAAATTCCTTTTTCTAATTGACTAATTTGTAACCCAAGGAAGAAATTGATTTCCTACACATGTACATTTCAAACTCTTTCTGCATCTCCTTTGCAAATCTCTTACACATACCTTCATTTCCTCCAAAAACTATATTATCAACATATACCACTGCAATCAAGATTTGATTATCTTCAACTTTGAAGTAGAGATTGCTATCTATAGTACCCTTTTTGAATCTTTGTTGTAATAGGTGTATACACTTAAAAATGACATGACTCTACATAAATCAAGATTTTAAATATTTATTTCATATTCACATTTCTCTATCAATAAATAAATAAATTATTTTATTTATTTGATTCACTTTACCAATTTAATTAAATAAATCATATTTATTTTATTAATTTTATCTATATCAACTTTATTCTTCTAATTAATAAAATAATTTTAATTATTTAATTAAATCTCTTATTCTAACAAATTTAAATAAAATGTAAATTTATTTAAATTAAATCTCCACAAAAATAAAATATATTTAAATATTTTATTTATTCCTCCTACTTATCCACAAATAATTAAATAAATTTATTTATTTAATTATGCTTTCTTATCTTCTAAAAAAATCTTTTTTATCTTCTAAAAATAAATTTCTCTTGTCATACAAAAGCAAAAGCTAAGTTATGAAAGCAGAAGCTGAGTTAAAGCAACTTTGCTCTCAAATTAGAAAAATATACTCTAATTTAAAGAAATAAAAGATCATCCTCATAAAGAAAGCAATTAACTCAACAAAGGTTCTTTTTGAATGACACATGTCCTTCTATTCGCACACGTTCTCTTGAACATTCTTCTTTGTTGATCTTCTTACTTCTTCTCCACTGTTGATCCTTTCTCTCATGAGTCTATAAATACAACCCTCTATCTCTTCATTTCATATCCATCATTTGAGTAAACATATGTTGCAGGAAATATAGCGCGCCATTGGCACCCCTACCACCAATATCACACCACTTCATATCATCATCCATTTCATAGTGTGTTGAAGCTCATCTTCAATCACACCAAGTATCAGAGCCAACTTCTCCTTGTCATCTTAAGGATTTGAAGCGAAGAAGCAAGCTTCCTGAGGACCATATTCATCTCATCAAGATCAAGAAAGAAAAGGCGAACAATGGAAGGCGTAAGGTAAAGGTTGTAAGTATCATCTTGTTCTTATTTTAAAAACCTTTTATCTTCATATTTCATTGGTGTTTGGGCATGTATCATTATCAAACAATCTTATTCTTTGAAACAACATGATAGAACACATTGCATCAAAGAGGGGCAAAATGTATACACCTAAAAATGGCATGACTCTACATAAATAAATATTTTAAATATTTATTTCATCTTAATATTCCTCTACCAATAAAGAAATAATTAAATTTATTTATTTGATTCATATTCCTCTAAGTTAATTAAATATCAAAATATTTAATTATGTCTTCTAAAGTCAAAATTAAATAAAATTCTTTATTTAATTAAATTCTTCCAAGCAATTAAATAGTTCTAAATTATTTAATTAAGTCAAAGTCTATTCCTCCAAATTTAAATAAATAAATCAAAGTTATTTAAATCCTCTCAATCTCTAAAAATAAAATATAATCAAATATTTTATTTATTCTTCCGAATCATGCACAAACAATTAAATAAATTTATTTATTTAATTTGCTTTCTTATCTTCTTATTCTTCAAATATCTTCCAAAAAACTTCTAAAAATAAATCTTCCTTGTCATGCAAAAGCAAAAGTTGAGTTTTGATTTAAAACAATCTTGTTTTTATCAATAACTCTTAAATTAGAATAAAACATTCTAATTTTGTGAAAGAAAATCTTATCTTTGTCATGAAAGAAGTTAACTCAAAGAGAATAGCTTTTTCTATGACACATGTCCTTCTTCTATTCGTGCACATCCTCTCAAATCTTCTCCTCTGTTGATCTTCTTATTTCTTCTCAACTGTGGATCTCTTCTCTCATAAGTCTATAAATACAACCCTCTTCTTCCATTCTCATAACACAGGATTTCAAGTAAACTTATGTTGCAGGAACTATAGCGCTCCATTGGCACCCCTACCATCATTCATCATATTATCCATTTATATTGTGTTGAAGCTCATCTTCAACACAAGTATCACAGCCATTTCTCCTTGTCATCTTGAGAAAAAAAATCGAGCAAGCAAGATTCATGAGGGCTATATTCATCTCTGAAAGATCAAGAAAGAATAGGCGAACAATGGAAGGTGTAAGGTAAAGGTTGTAAGTATCATCTTGTTCTTATTTTAAAAACCTTTTTACCTTCATATTTCATTGATGTTTTGGCTTTGTTATTGAATTGATTATTCCCACATTTTACCCATCACAATAGGTATCTATCCAATCTTGCATACCAAGCTCTAGGAGCTTGTTTGAGTCCATACAATGCCTTCTTCAATTTGTAGACCATATTTAGATCATCTGATAACTGAAAGCCTTCTAATTTTTCATGTATACCTCTTCTTCCAACTCCCCATTTAAAAATATAGATTTCACATCCATTTGATAAAATTTAATGTCCTTATGGGTTACAAAGGCCAAAAACATTCTAATGGCTTCCATTCTTTCCACCGAAGCATGTGTTTCCTCAAAATTTATTCCTTCCACTTGTGAGTAGCCTTTACACACAAGTCTAGCCTTATTTCTGACTGCTTCTCCATTGTCATTCAATTTGTTCTAGAACACCCATTTAGTTCCTATCACATTTTGTCTACTGGTCTTGGGACAAATTCCTAAGTCTGATTCTTCTCAATTTACATCAATTCTTCTTCCATAGCTTTGATCTTGTGATAGGGGAAAAATACTCAGATCAAACAACAAAAACTTGATCTAACCATAACACATTCAAGAAATCAAGTCTAGATGATAGAAATAACATGCAAAGCAAACAAAAACCACCTAGATGATGTATTTTTTGGTTTTAGATGTGGATTGCTTCACCATGCAAAACACTAGATTCGATGAAGTTGCCATGATTGTGCTCATAAATGCTTAAAAGATGGTATGTATGCAAATATAATGATGATACTAATGGATTTGCACCTCAAAATGGGAGAAGGAGAGGGTTTTTTTAGAACTAGAAGATGGAAGATCAATGGTGGAGAGAAAAAAAGGATGAATCAATGGATGAGAGTGACAGAGGAATGTGCACGTGCCAAGTGTCCAAGAAAAAGGCACTTTATTTAGAAATTTTGGGTGGGCTTTGATAGTGATAAGATTCCTTCCTCAACATGAGATGATTTTTCTATTTTGGAGTTGGAGTGATGAGGATAATGGATTTTATTTCTATTTTATTAAATTGTCGCACATTTTGTTTATTGACATTGTATAGGACAAAGGGGCCCGTTTGCACATTTAGAAGAATAAGATAAAAATGGAAGATAATATAAATTAAATAAATCATAAATTTATTTAATTTATGAGCATGATGAATAAATAAATAAAAATAATTAATTTTATTTATTTATTAGAAGGATACAATAATTAAATAATTTAAAATTATTTAATCATTTGATGGTAAATGGAAGAATAATGAAGATTAATTAAATAAATTAAAATTTATTTAATTAAGGATATGAAGAAAGATGAATTTATTTAATTATAAGTGTGTTAGACAAAGTTAAGGAATGTGGTGACAAAATGCAATAAATGTTAAAATGGGTCAATTTTGGGTGTCTACATTTTGCCCCTCTTTCAGATAATATTTGTTAGGGCATTGTTTCAATAAAGATGTGATGTGTTGGATAATAGGCTATGCCCTAGTGAAATTAGCAGATGATACCTTCTCGAGAGGAAAACTAGGTGACTGAGAAAGGCTGGGTTGACTCGTGACAAGAGGACTAGAAAGGGATAGACTAGGTTAATTTGACATGAAGAAATAGGGTGTGGGTGGGTGACAATGGGATGAAACAGAAGAATTAGGGTTTGGTTCAAAAGAAAAGTTAGGGTGATGTATGTCTAACACAGTTGTTTGACAAGATGAAGATGATGACTAGAGATAAAATGATGAAACCATTGAATAATCGGGTGAGGAGTGGATGGTGAAGGCAGCTTCAGATGGTTGCATATAAAATTAGAGATTTGCAATCCTTATGTTTGATATAGCACTAGATGTTATGTACCTAGGTATAAAGACCAAGGTTTCAAGTATCTAATGTGCTATAGACTAATACAACCTTGTCAAGATACAAGATATGAATATTAGTTGTTTTGATATGGACTTTGACTCTGCAAGCAAAGGTTTGAACTTATTTCAGCTAAACATAATGAAACCTTGTTGGTTATATGTATAGGAAATAGTCTTGGCATAGAATAGTCTTAATGCATAAGAGACTGTTTATCTTCTCAAATGTAAAATGTATTGATACACAAGATGCTAATCCCAACACGTACAAGATACCATTATGCATAGTAGAAGAATAAGATCATCCCACAAAAATAGCATATGAAAGCAAATGACCATGCTCCAGTCCATCCTTAATCGCAACATACCAAGATATGATAGATCAAGGCAATCTTGACTAGGTATTAGAAAGGGACAAAAGATAAATCAAAAGAAAACAAAAGACACAACCATCATGTTCTCTTGTCAAATTTAAGGTGCTCTTGGATGGATTGGATAACGCCTTGTTATAAGGAAAGATATATCCCGTTGAAGGCTAACATGTTGGATTGATATAGCAGATGTTGGCTTAAGGCATGCAAACAAATGTCTTTAGTTTACCTCAGATTTGATATGTGCTTGAGCTATCACGAGTTGCACAGTTTGGTTATGCTTGAGTTAGTCAAAGAGAAGAAGATGGAAGATAAGAAAGATGACAAGGGGAGGATGTAAGAATGAATTATCGGTGCTTGAGTACTAGATACTTCCTTCGTATTTCGGACTACCTACATACCCTATATCCACGAGATCAAAGCACCATACGAGAATGATGAGACATGATATGTAGTTCTAGGTGTTTATTGATGATGTGGGAGATGGATGATAGAAGAAAAAGAGATGAGAAGATGAGGGGGGTGATTAGAAGAAGGATGGAAGATGGAAGAGATGTATTGTCTTGTACCTGAATCTGGGTATTTCCTTCATACTTCAGATTGCCTACATACTCATGTCCATGGGGTCAAGGCACTTAACGATAGAGATGATATGTAGTTTTGATTTGTGATGATGATGATGATGATGAAAGATGAAGGGGATTAAGGATTGGATGGAGTTGGAAGAAGTGTTTGGATGGATTGATTTGATTGATTTGATGATTTGGAGTGATTTGATTTGATCTTGATGATTTGGTTGATTGGAATGATTTGGCATTGATTTGATGGATTGACTTCAATGATTGAATTTGACGATTGGATTAATGCTTGGATTAATAATTTGATTGATGATTTGATTGGATATGAATTGAGTGATTTGATTGAGTGGATTTTTGTTGGGTGCTTGATTTGTTCATATTTTTGAAGGTATTGTCATAAATTTTTTTTTTGAATTTTTGTGAATATATTTTTTTTAATTTTTGGGAACCTTTGGATGTTTTTTGGCATTTTTGAAATATTTGATTTTTTTGTTTTTTTTTGGTATTTTTTGAGGACTTTTTATGATTTTTTTGTATTTTTTTAGAACTCTTTATGATTTGTTTGTATTTTTTCAAGGCTTTTTATGATTTTGTTTGTATTTTTTCAGGGCTTTTTATGATTTTTTTTGTATTTTTTAGGGCTTTTTATGATTTTTTATATTTTTTCAGGGCTTTTTATGATTTTTTGTATTTTTTCAGGGCTTTTTATGAATTTTTTGTATTTTTTGGAAATATTGTAGGATGACATTGGATTGCAATTTGTATAGCCTTTGTGCTAGATACCAATGACAAGGGGAAACTGAGTCTAGGTGCAATATGGTAGGTGGGATGGATGACTTATGATAGATAAATGGATAAAAGGATATGCGATAGTAGGTGGGATGGATAAGGTGTTTAGTAGGTGATCTCCAAAGACTATGTCGCATAGGGATTACATTCTCCATTCCAAGTGTAATACTTAGGGTTTTACATGGCAAGGCTTAGGATGATAGGATAGTGATATGATTGGATGGAAAGGATGAGGTATATCAAGAGATATCCAAGGAATGTTTCAACATTTTGCCCCCAATCTTTATCAAGTTCAAGATGAGGAAGGGATGATGAATGGACTCAATATGATAGGTATGTGTATGTGGATGGATAAGGACATGGTAATATAGGATATGATAGGATGGAAAATGATAACTTGGAAAATGATAGGAGGATGAGACAACATGCCCCCAAGGGTAGGTGACATAGTAGACCAACTTACACATGATGTCTGTTTGCTAGGTTTTCATCATGGTACTTATCCAAGGTTACTGTTTACTAGGTTTTCACCATTGAACGAAGGGATTTCTCTTTACTTTTTTCAAATTTTTTTCTTTTTTTCTTTTTCTTTGACTTTTTTGACCTTTGGATGGGATAGGTGGATATGAGGGACTCAAGTGTCTAGTGCAATGAAAGTGATAGTCCCATTAGAGATGGATGTCATTGCATGGCCCATCTCAAGTGTACTCATATATGTTGGTAGGGGATTGTGTGAAAGTGAGATAGAGTAGGTAGATAGCGAATTATGGATAGAATGCTAGTATATTATGATGTGGATTATGAAGCGAAGATGGTGGATTATGATATGGATTATGGAGGACTTATGGATGGAGGGCTTATGCAAAAGCATGGACCATAGGAAGGTGATGGGTAAGATATGTAGGATAATAGTTGAATCATGGGATGATGGAGGTATGGAAAGGAATCATGAGCAATGGTTGCACACACCATGATAAACATTGCAGCTTATGATTGGATGGTGGTATAGGAAGCAATGGGGATGTTTGCTTAGGAAATGGTTGATGCAGTGCTTTAGGTACCCACATAGATTTAGTATTTTTATGATTTTTTCTTTAGATGTGGGATGGAGGAATTTGAAATTTTTGAATGGAGTGGGAATGTGAGGTGGAAGTGGATGGTTGGGATTTTTATGAGGTGGATGCCTCATTTGACTTTCTTTGTTTTTGTTTAGGTACCCATACCATTTTAGTTTTTGATTTTGCTTCTAGAGGTATGGGTTTGGATGGATATTTCTTTGATTCTTTCCATTTGTACCCTACGGTATTAGGACCCTTAGGATTTTTTTCTTTATGAGTGTAGGCATACAAGTTTTTATTTTTGAATCCCATGGACATGGTGGAAGGAGAGGAAGCATCATGTTTAGATAGTGTGTGCATTGATCGGTCATGATTAGGAATATGAGGGAATTCATGGATAAGTGGATAATGAGGCATTGGTAAAAGTGGAGGTAGATTCGATGGTGGGATATTAGGAGTTGGAAGCAATGGTGGTAGTATGATGGGATTTGTGATAAGTCATGGACTTAGGATGAATGGCAGAAGTACCACCATCTTGAGATTGTTTACCTTGGGGTGTGTATCCAAGGTCAACTAGGTGTAGAGGTACCTTGACATGGATTGGCTCCAAAATACCTTGTTCATCAAGGCCTAAGCCTTTACCTTGGTGTTGTGATGATCACAACATGCCCCATTATGCTCCTTAGCAAAATGGGGACCCCTACTGATGTTTTGCTTTTTTGCTTCTGCTTGTGTTTGTCTGCTTTCTGGCGGTTTGGTAAAAAGGGGTCAGGTGCATCATCATCATGAAGGTCGGGATAAGGTTGGTCATCATCATGAGGTCAGTTTGTCAAAGTTCATATTTTGTTTCTGTGACCTCATATTTAGAAAGAGCTTGAAATTCCATGCAGGTTTGCCTTTTACATCACTTGAAAATTCGTCCATATGAGGGAGTTATGAGCAGTCAAAGTTTTGGTCAAACCTGATAATCGCAAATGATCATCATATTTTTTCAATGTTGTCAAGGTCATCATGATCTTGGTCTATCCCCCGATAATATCCTGAGGTTCAAATATCCGGACGTCAATCTTAGGTGATAGTGCCCTTTACCCGTCAAATGACCTTATGCGCATCGTGAGCATCATGATTTTAGGAGGGTCATATTTTATAAACTCGGTTTTGCTGTATGAAGAACATCATCATCATATTTGAAGCGCCCCCCCTGATAATATCCTGAGGTTCAAATATCCGGACGTCAACTTTAAGTCATAGTAAGTTTTCCCCGTCGAGCGGTCTTTTGTATCGCGAGCATCATGCTGATATTTTAACATTACCTGATATTATAATATCATGCTGATATTATAAGATCATCCTGACTTAGAAAATCCACCATCGGCATATTTGCATGCACATGTTAAAATCCTATCGGAGGGTCATCATCCTGATATTTGCTGAAGTTCGCTAAGATGATGATGACGTTCTCATATCCTCCTGATCTCCTCTTGCATGATAAAATATGATCACCCTATCTTTTAAGGGAAGGTGATATTCCATTCCTCAACAGCATGATCATATTTTAAATATCACCCTAGTGTTAACCTGATGATGACCTCAACTCATCTTCATGCTTCGAAGATGGAAAATGATGATTACGTCATCATGATAATTCGATGAGGAGGATCATCATTTTTTTTTATCCTGTCATGTTGTCGAGATCATCATGATCTTGTTTGTCTACCCGATATTTCGTAAAGTCCTCCTGCCGAGAAAGAACAACCTTTTGCAATATCCTGATGATCATCATCATCACATTTCCCTTCGGCAGGATATTTTCAAAAACATGATCCGGTTAGCGAAACATCCTGATGACGTCATGTTCTAAGTTTAACAAAGGCCCCGGATATCATGATGACGTCATCCCGATCTGATAAACGAAGAAGCAAATATCCTGATGATCATCATCATCACATTTCCCTTCGGCAGGATATTTTCAAAAACACGATCCGGTTCGCGAATATGATGATGACGCCATCATTTGCATTTTAACGAAGCCCGAATATGACGATGACGTCACCATCATATTCCTTTCCTCAGCAGCAGGATCATATTTTATATCCTCCTATTCTCCTTCAACATGATGATGATGATGATGTTATTCTTTTCCCTGATATATAGAAGCAAAACATCCTGATGATGTCATCTGGACCTTCGAAAGGGAGAGCATCATATTTCCAAAATATCATGTAGATGAAGTGAACATCGGCCAAATAGAGAATATCGGCCAACATGTTTTTTGACATGCCGATAGCGATAGTCATGCCGATGGGCGGGAAATGAAGCGGTGGAGTTTTAAACCATTTTTTGGCGCCTGTGGCATTTTTTCGGTCAGCGATGGTTGACCCGATGGGTTGTGAGTGGTCTGAATGCATTTTGAGTGCATTTTTAGAGTATTTTGGATCCGATTTCCATAATTTTTGCGCAGTCACCTGGATTTAAACGATTATTTTAGTTTCTTGCTGTTTATGTGATAAATGAAATACTTATTGCTTGTCTTGTCTTGCAGGCTTGCAGTTGAGGAAGCAGCTGGAAAGTCAACACAGTGACCTCATGAAGGAAGAAAATCTGATCTCAGGAGCAGGAAGATAAAGATGAAGTGCGAGGAAGTCAAAGCCATTCAAAAAAGGACAAAGTTGCAGCTGAGGGTATTACTACAACAGACAAACAGAAGTTATTACCCAGCTGCCGGAACTTCTCAGAAGGGGCAATATTTCGCCCAGATTTGACACTGCTCAGAGATATTTTGAAGAGCTGGTTCACCTGTATTTATTGCTGTAACCAGGGGTTCAGTTAGGTTTTTGTTGTAGTGAGGACAATCAGAATGTCTATATATTGTGCCTCTCTACACTGTAATACTTTACAACAGGGATTTTAGGAAAACAACAGGGATTCTAGGAAAACAACAGGGCTACAACAGGATTTTTTTTAGGAACATACAGCAAGTTAGCATAGTTTAGAGGTAGAAGAAGGAGGTCGCCTGTTTGTCTGCAGTAAGGTGCGCGTGGAATGTCTGGCTGCCTTACTATATCTGTAAAGCTTGTAAGTTCTCTGTAGTATGATCAATGAAACTAAGAGTCATTCCTACATTGTAAATCATGTATGACTATTCGTTTCTAATACAATAGAATCTGGAGTTCTGCATCTATCTTCTGAGTGTTCTCCTGCTCTTCTTTGTGTTTTGAAATATTTTCTTTGAGAGCTTGCAATTTTAAATGTATGTTTGTGAAAATGCTCAGAACTTACATTTAAGGTTTTTTTTACTATGGATTTGATCAAATTACTGTGGTATTTACATAGTGCATAACAGAAACAATTAGATCCTTCGGTAGATTAAATGAGGTGTAGATTAGATCTTTCTAACTTTTCCCAACCCATCTGAAATATTTAGGTGAAAACGTAGAAATCTAAAGGAAATTGTCTCAAATTTGAAGAAGCATGCATAATAGAGCTATAAGTAGATAGTTTTCATAAATAGATAAAGAAGAAAGCTACAAAAAATTCAAGAAAACCATCTAAAACTTGCAGTACAGTATCACTTTTATGCAAAGGAATGAAAAGTATTGACATATCTCATGACCTTTTTGCATATTCTTAGTCCAGTAAATCACCAAACAAACCTAAACTATGTAAGGCCCCTTGAACATTACAGCTTCACATTGACCAACTGAACTTGACCAACCGAACCATTGTAGACTTGGGATTAGTTGAATCTCAAATGATTCCTTCTTATCTTTCAAGTATAGTTTCAGTTCATTTCATGTGAATTTTAACTTATTGTTATGATTGCATCAAAACAATCATCAACAGTTTTCTGGCGCTAGAAGGAGGGCCTTCCCGAGTTAGGTTTCATTTCAAACTGGCTAACGACAGTAATAGAGTGACTAGGTCTAGGTCCAGTTCAGGAGATATATTTGTGCAACTACCTGATACAAGGCGAAGTAAAAACCCTTTAATTTGGAATCCAAAGATATCGCAAGCGGGAAGTTCATCTGGAACACCTCCTGGGTCACCTTTTAACATCTGTAGTATTGTGAGTCCTGACAGATCACTGTTCAGATCTTTAAATCTTGGTTCAGGCACTCCTGGAGGTCTCAATCCTCCTCTAAATCCTAAACCACCAATCAATCCAGGTATTCCTGCAGGTTCAAGTCAAGCTCAAACACCTGCAATGGCTTATTTTGATGTCAATTCTCCCATACTCTTCAATGATTATCATGAGATGCCAAAAAATCCAGAAAAGATATGTCCCAAATATCAGTTGCATCAGGACCCAGAAGATCATATTAGAATATTTAAGGAAGCATGTTTTAGGGCTATGTTAGAGCACGAGGATGTTGTGTGTAGATTGTTTCCTTACACCTTCAATGAGCAGGGCTCTAGCTGGTACGTAAACTTACCCAATGGTTACATTTCTTCCTGGGCACTTATGGAAGAAGCATTTCTGTCAAGATTTGGAGGACCCATTGACCCTTGCGCTTTGTATCATAAATTGGCTGCTATAAAACGAGGTGAGGGAGAGCTAATTGATAATTTCAATGATAGATTTCAAAAGGCCTATTCTAGGCTGGTAGCCCCTTATACCATAGATGATGCTCCCTTGTTGGCTATGTACTATGCTACCTTGGATCCTTTAACCGCCATGTTTGTCAAAAGAAAACCTGACATAGATTCAATATCCAAAGCCTATAAAGAGGCAGCCTCAGTGAACCAAGAAATGAGACATACAACTTACAGTCCATTTGTCAATGGAGGAAATTTTGGGGTGCAGAATCAGGCACACCCATGGAATGGAGTCCCTGTGCAGCATGCTCCACTAGTAAATCCGGTTCCTTCTTATACACCTGTGTATAATCCTACTCCAATCCAAGCTATAACTCCTTACACGGCTAGTACTTCCAATAACAGTCAAAATAATGGTCAGCCTTTCTTCCAACTTCCTAGGGATGTAACTGTGGCAAAAGCACAAGAGGATAGGGAAGAAATTAAAGAAATTACAGCACATTTGAAAAGATTAACAACTGAAGTGACACAGCTAAGAAATGAGAACCTCTATGGAAGAAGCAACCAAAACTACAATCCACATCAAAATCACAACCAAGGCCAAAATCAGAATTATAGTCTCAATCAAAAACAGCAGTACAATCAGAACCAAAACTACAATCAGCATCAAGGCCCTAGTCAGGGGCAACCAATGCAAAATAGGGGGCCAGTGATAGATAACAGGACCTGGGGCAATAATAACAAAAATCAGAGTCAACCTAGGCCACCCAAGACGTGGAACACTGGACCCAACAACGGTACTCTGGCTTCTCCTTTTGAGAATACAGATAATCATGGTGCAAAACAAACGACTAGCATACAAATGGCCAGTACAGCACCCAAAAATTGGTGCAGATTTCACAATACCAATGCCCATGCTGAGCACGACTGTCCACAGTTCCACTTGGCAGCTAGTATTTTCAACATAGATGTACAGCCTCCTACCTCTGAATTTCTCATTCCTAAGGGTAATGAGGTAGTACCCTCAGAATATGACACAGCATTAGTCTTAGAAACGTTTACCTTTGCAACTGCAGAAGAGAAAGAAGATGAATTGCTAGAGGATGAACCATACTGTTGTGAAAGTCTTTATCCTGAATCAGCCTTTGTGTTAAATGCTTTTCAGTTTCCTTTTGAATCTGAAAATGAGATATTAAATGAAACAGAGGAGGTGCAGGCCTTTCAACAGACAAATAAATGCCACACCTACAATTTGAGGAACAACCCTAGGCCGGGAGGACCTTTCACCACCTCCACTCCTCAGAATAACATCAATACACCCCCAGATTAGAATGCTAGCAACAATCCTGCCATACTTAAAGCTAGTCAGCACACAAATAATGGAACAGCAGTGCAAAAGGATCAAACAAGTAAGACAGAAGCAATAGAGACAACAAGACTAATGAATTACTTATCAGAGGAAATAAAGAAAATTAAGGTCAGTATACCTCTAAATGAATTATTGAAGACCCCAGGGATCAGAAATGCTTTTTTAAAATCCCTGGATACATCCATAACAAGCAAGGTGTCTACTGATATAACTGTTCCTAATAGTGATTCACCACCTAAGGAAAAGGGTAAGAAAGTTGAGCAGCCTTCCAATACAAATGTAGTAATACATGCAGATAAGAGGGATACTCAACCTTTCTTGTTAACTGTTAGGTTGTGTGGGAAGAATATACACAATTGCATGGTAGATTCTGGTGCTTCAGCCAACATAATGCCCTTAAGAATATGTAAAACTCTCGGGCTGACTCCACCAAATCTGCCAAGGTTGTCACGCAATTAGATAAGACCGAGGTTAGCGTGATAGGAGAACTCATGAACATTCAAGTGCAATTGGCTTCAGACCCTAGGGTAAGCCAAATCATTGACATTCAAGTAGTGGATATACCCGTAAATTATGGAATGTTGCTAAGTAGAGATTGGTCCAAGACATTAAACGGATATATGGCTACTGACTTTTCACACATGTGGTTACCGTGGAGAGGCATCCCAAACCAAATCAGAATAGAGGCAGAGCCTAGAATGAAACATATGATAACAGAGTATAATCGAACTAATGAAATATTATATGCTGCTGTTGAACCAGGTGTCTATAGAGTTACCAACAATGGGATGCAGATTGAAGAGATTATGATGTTAAACATTAGAAAGAAGTGTGTCAGCAATAGAACGGCACTATTCATTGAGTCTGACGGAAATTCTTCAGATGAAGAAAATAATGCAATAGACAAATTTGGTCATGCCATTAGACGAGAGGTGGAAGAGTGAGTTACACACAATCTCCCAATCCAATGTAAGTTATATAAAAATAGGTGTAGAGTTCATGATAGGCAACATTCTGAGGAGAATTGTGAAATATGCAAAGACATCATTGAATATGAATACAAAAAGTGCATAGGGAGGGTAGAGTCACAAGAGAAAGATGAGGATCCTGATCCAACACAGAGATATGTTCAGGATAATATAGATGCCTTGATTCCAGATTTAGGAAAACAAATAGAGGACAAGGGTAGTTATCTTTCTAAGTTGCAAACTAAAAACACACATATGAAAGATAACCAAACGGAAAAACCCATGAATAAACAAGATAACACCCCACAGGCAATAAAAAGGGACAAAGTATGCCAAGGTAAAAGATCAGAAAAGTAAAGATGGCATGTGGACGTTAAAATGTGATGGGTCCAAATCAAAACAGGGCGCAGGTGCAGGTATTGAACTCATAAATCCTCAAGGTAAATCACATTTGGTAGCATATAGATTACAATTTTCCTGCACTAACAATATTGCTGAATATGAGGCCCTAATTTTAGGACTTGTCATGGCCATCAAGAAAGGGGTAAAAACCATCAGAGTATTTTTAGACTCTGAATTAGTAGTCAGACAAATGAGGAAACTATATGCCTGCAATTATAAGAAAATGATTAGTTACAGACATAGAGTATGGAGTTTAATGGATTCGTTTGATGCCCTTAACATAGAGCACATTCCTAGAGAGCTGAACCATAGGCCAGATGCGTTAGCAGTTGCTGCTAGTACATTAGAACCATTGACACTGTCTGGATTAAGACGATTTGCTGTTGAGCTAGTTAACGTGCCCAGTATACCAGACAACATTACACACTTTCAGGTATTTGGAGAGGATCAGCAAATTATTAATTTTCTGACTTGTACTGAGGCATTTGAGGCCCAAATCATTGATGAACAAGAAAGGCCTGAAGTAACATGGGACGAAGAAGATATGATCAACTTAAAGAGCAACTTCTTACCAAAAGGAGTGATTGAATTAGAACACATCTTTGACTTCGACGGGGTAATAAGACAGAAAGACTTACCCAAAACAGAAGGGGGTAGGTGTGATTTACATAACTTAGGGACTAAGCTAAATCCACAAAGTGTACTAATTGGGAAAGCTTGCTCTGAGAAAATTAGAAAAGGGGTTCTGGACGTTCTAAAAAAATATAAACATGTCATAGCATGGACTTATGAAGACTTGAAAACATTTGATGAGTCCATCATAACTCACGTAATACCTTTAAGAAAAGAAGTCAAACCATTTAGGTAGAAACAGAGGCCTATAAACGCCATTCTAGAGCCTTTAATCTTTGAGGAAGTTAAAAAATTACTGTCCGCTGGAATAATTTTCCCAGTCAGACATTCTGTCTGGGTAGCTAACTTAGTACCAGTGAGGAAGAAAAACGGAGACATCAGATTGTGCGTAGACTTTAGAAATTTAAACAAGGCATCTGAAAAGGATAATTATCCTTTGCCCCCAATAGACGAAGTACTGCAAGCAGTAAATGGCGCAAAGATGATGTCTTTTTTAGATGGTTTTTCAAGTTATAACCAGGTCTTAATTGATAGATAAGATAGACTAAAAACCACCTTCACTTGCAAATGGGGAAATTATGCGTATAGAAGAATGCCTTTTGGTCTGATTAATGCAGGTGCCACTTTTCAGAGGGCCATGGACGTTGCATTCCGTGGATTATCAGGTAAATGCATTGTTGTGTATATGGATGATTTAACTGTGTATTCCAAGGATGCATCCACCCATGCTGAAGACCTCAAGAAAGTACTCCAGCGATGTGAAAGGTATGGGATTTCCCTTAATCCTAAGAAATGTATATTTGGCATAACTAAAGGTAAATTATTAGGCCATGTCATTTCTGAAAATGGAATTGCAATTGATCCAGATAGAATAGAATCCATAAAAAATTTGCAAATACCAAACAGTAGGAAAGAATTGAAATCATTTTTTGGTAAAATTAACTTTGTTCGGAAGTTTATAACAGGTTTTACAGAGATCGTGCAGCCGTTGAATGCTATGTTGAAGAAAGATGCACAGATGGAATGGACGCCAGTGGCCAAAGCCGCATTTGAAGATATCAAGGAGGCAATTTCTGATGCTCCTGTATTGGCAAGTCCAGACTACACAAGCCCGTTTTACATCTACTCCTTTGCATCTTCTCATTCTGTCGCGGCTGCCTTGACACAGAAAGGTGAAAATAATGGAGAGAGGCCGATAGCATTTATGAGTGCGCCTCTGAAGGATGCACAGCTGAGATATCTAGATATCAAAAGACAGGCATTCGCATTAGTGAAGGCTGTGAAAAAATTTAGACACTATATTCTGCGCACCCAAATTAAAGCCATAGTACCAGACGCAGCAGTAAAAATGTTGCTGATGCAAAATGAGCCTGGAGAAAAAAGAGCCAAATGGATCACCACACTGCAAGAATTCGACATGGAGATCATTCCCGCAAAACTAGTCAGAGGGCAGGCGTTGGTGCAGACAATAGCAAACATGGATCCAAATCTGATAAAATAGCAATATGTATTGAATTCCCAAGATGCATCAGGCTGGTACGATGATTTAAGCACCTTCCTGATAGCTGGAAAGTACCCAAGCAAGATGAAGGCTTCTCAGAGGAGAGCTTTGAAGATTAAGGCACATCATTATATGGTGCAGGGAGGTCTTCTATCAGGAAGAACCATGATGGAATTTATCTGAGATGCATAAACAGAACTGAAGCTGATAGAGTGTTGACAGAACTACATGACAAGTACGGAACCGGCCATGGTTCCCATTTAGCTACAACACACAAAATACTGAGGGCGGGCTATTACTGGCCCACTATGTTCAAAGATACTAAGAGTCACATCAGAAGTTGCCACACCTGTCAGACTGCAGCAGACAAAGGGAGAAATCTGGCCAATCCACTGCAACCTGTGATCGAATCCAGACCGTTTGCACAATGGGGCTTAGATTTTATCGGAGTCATCAATCCCCCATCTTCTGCAGGACACAAATTTATATTGACGGTAACAGACTATTGTACAAGGTGGACTGAGGCCACCTGCTACAAATTTTCCACAACTGAGGTAGTTATCAAGTTCCTTGAAGAAAACATTATCACTAGGTTTGGAACGCCCTATTCATTGGTATGTGATAACGGCCCTGCTTTCTCTTCTTTAAAATTTTCTAAATGGGCATTTGAATATGGGATTATTCTAAGGTTTTCTTTGAATTATTACCCTCAAGGTAATGGACTGGCTGAATCAACAAACAAAATTTTATTAGACATAATCAAGAGGTTAATTGCCAAAAGTCCTAGAGAGTGGAATACCCTGTTAAGATATGCATTATGGGTAGACAGGACCAAGTTTAAAACAGCTTTAGGTAGCACACCTTATCACTTAGTTTATGGGACTGATCCCATACTTCCGGTTAATCTAAGAATACCAACCTGGAAGTTTGCTAATGAATATCTAGGCTTTGATAACCATAGGGAAGCCAGAATAGTGCAAATGTTACAACTAGAGGAGAAAAGAGGTCAAGCCCTCGAGAAGTTTGCCAAACACCAAGCGGTTGTTAAGAGGTGGTTTGACAAAAGAGCAAGAGTCAAGACATTTAGGATATCAGACTTAGTGTTGTGCTGGGACAAAGCACATGAAAAGAAAGGAAGCCATGGAAAATTTGATAAATTATGGCTGGGTCCATTACAAGTCTCAGAAATAATAGGAGATAACACCTTTAGACTTAAGACCTTGACTGGAGAAGATGTGCCATTACCAGTTAATGGCCAGCATTTGAAACACTACTTCCAGGCTTGAGGTAAAATGGGGGCAGTCCTTTTTTCTTAATGTAAAATGTTGTAGATAATGTACAGTTCTTCTTTTGCTATTTTCTTTTGGGTTGGCTGTTTGTATAGCTTGTCTTCTGTTTGTTTTTTCTTTTTGTTTCTTTCTGTTTGTACAGTTTTTTCCTTTTGTTGTGTTGTTTGTATAGCCTGTTTGTTTGGTTTGTTTGTTGTCTCCTCAGCAGGGATCTTTATTTTACTTTAGAGTATTAAGGAGCAAAACTAGCAACCATTCAAAATAGTATATAATTTAGGATATTCAGGTTAACCATTTGCAATTTACACATAATTTGTCACTGTCATGAATGTAGAGAGTTGTTCATCTTCTGAAGTTTTGTATTCAATAAATGTGATTGAGAATTCGAAGCAGGTTTCTCACGATGACACACCTAAAATCCTTGGGTTTGTTGAACTTACCAGTGTAGATATTAGGTGAAAAATCAGAGGTCACCCTTGCTACCATTACAATTCTCAGCTTAATTTCAGCAAGTGTCCACTCCTTGCATCATGAAGTTACAAATTGCTATACCTTATGAAATCTTTCAAAATTAGAAAAAATAAAAATAATAAAAAATAATAATAATAAATAAATAAATAAATAAAGCGGATTATACTGAAAATCTAGATTAAGCCATCTAAGTAACTCTACCGGGGCTATGGACGCTCGTTGGTAGTGGGGCTCTACTTAGGAGAATTGTAACGATAACCTTGCTGGGGCTATAGACGCTCGCTGGCAGCAAGGCTCTATCTGGTTGGCTATGAGGGAATATCCTCACCTACGTAGGCTAATGTCAGTCACTGGTTTGTTCAACCGATCTTCAAGATGAGGATAATTAATCACGTGCACACAACTAAACTGAAAATGGAAATTCATGCATCTTTATTGAATACCTTAAGTCTCAAGCTGAATAGTAATTTGCAGGAAAGATAGTTGGAAGTTATGAGTTCATTTGATCTAGTTTCCTTGAACACTCTGAATTTAATTGTTTTGTTTTGGTTGCTAGTTGTTGTGATGATCACAACACGCCCCATTATGTTCCTTAGCAAAATGGGGACCCCTGCTGATGTTTTGCTTTTTTGCTTCTGCTTGTGTTTGTCTACTTTCTGGTGGTTTGGTAAAAAGGGGTCAGGTGCATCATCATCATGAAGGTCGGGATAAGGTTGGTCATCATCATGAGGTCAGTTTGTCAAAGTTCATATTTTGTTTCTGTGACCTCATATTTAGAAAGAGCTTGAAATTCCATGCAGGTTTGCCTTTTACATCACTTGAAAATTCGTCCATATGAGGGAGTTATGAGTAGTCAAAGTTTTGGTCAAACCTGATAATCGCAAATGATCATCATATTTTTTCAATGTTGTCAAGGTCATCATGATCTTGGTCTATCCCCCGATAATATCCTGAGGTTCAAATATCCGGACGTCAATCTTAGGTGATAGTGCCCTTTACCTGTCAAATGACCTTATGCGCATCGTGAGCATCATGATTTTAGGAGGGTCATATTTTATAAACTCGGTTTTGCTGTATGAAGAACATCATCATCATATTTGAAGCGCCCCCCCCCCCCGATAATATCCTGAGGTTCAAATATCCAGACGTCAACTTTAAGTCATAGTAAGTTTTCCCCGTCGAGCGGTCTTTTGTATCGCGAGCATCATGTTGATATTTTAACATTACCTGATATTATAATATCATGCTGATATTATAAGATCATCCTGACTTAGAAAATCCACCATCGGCATATTTGCATGCGCATGTAAAATCCTATCGGAGGGTCATCATCCTGATATTTGCTGAAGTTCGCTAAGATGATGATGACGTTCTCATATCCTCCTGATCTCCTCTTGCATGATAAAATATGATCACCCTATCTTTTAAGGGAAGGTGATATTCCATTCCTCAACAGCATGATCATATTTTAAATATCACCCTAGCGTTAACCTGATGATGACCTCAACTCATCTTCATGCTTCGAAGATGGAAAATGATGATTACGTCACCATGATAATTCGATGAGGAGGATCATCATTTTTTTTATCCTGTCATGTTGTTGAGATCATCATGATCTTGTTTGTCTACCCGATATTTTGTAAAGTCCTCCTGCCGAGAAAGAACGACCTTTTGCAATATCCTGATGATCATCATCATCACATTTCCCTTCGGCAGGATATTTTCAAAAACATGATCCGGTTAGCGAAACATCCTGATGACGTCATGTTCTAAGTTTAACAAAGGCCCCAGATATCATGATGACGTCATCCCGATCTGATAAACGAAGAAGCAAATATCCTGATGATCATCATCATCACATTTCCCTTCGGCAGGATATTTTCAAAAACACGATCTGGTTCGCGAATATGATGATGACGCCATCATTTGCATTTTAACGAAGCCCGAATATGACGATGACGTCACCATCATATTCCTTTCCTCAGCAGCAGGATCATATTTTATATCCTCCTATTCTCCTTCAACATGATGATGATGATGATGTTATTCTTTTCCCCGATATACAGAAGCGAAACATCCTGATGACGTCATCTGGACCTTCGAAAGGGAGAGCATCATATTTCCAGAATATCATGCAGATGAAGTGAACATCGGCCAAATAGAGAATATCAGCCAACATGTTTTTTGACACGCCGATAGCGATAGTCATGCCGATGGGCGGGAAATGAAGCGGTGGAGTTTTAAACCATTTTTTGGCGCCCGTGGCATTTTTTCGGTCAGCGATGGTTGGCCCGATGGGTTGTGAGCGGTCTGAATGCGTTTTGAGCGCGTTTTTAGAGTATTTTGGATCTGATTTCCACAATTTTTGCGCAGTCACCTGGATTTAAATGATTATTTTAGTTTTCTGCTGTTTATGTGATAAATGAAATACTTATTGCTTGTCTTGTCTTGCAGGCTTGCAGTTGAGGAAGCAGCTGGAAAGTCAACACAGTGACCTCATGAAGGAAGAAAATCTGATCTCAGGAGCAGGAAGATAAAGATGAAGTGCGAGGAAGTCAAAGCCATTCAAAAAAGGACAAAGTTGCAGCTGAGGGTATTACTACAACAGACAAACAGAAGTTATTACCCAGCTGCCGGAACTTCTCAGAAGGGGTAATATTTCGCCCAGATTTGACACTACTCAGAGATATTTTGAAGAGCTGGTTCACTTGTATTTATTGCTGTAACCAGGGGTTTGAACCAGGGGTTCAGTTAGGTTTTTGCTGTAGTGAGGACAATCAGAATGTCTATATATTGTGCCTCTCTACACTGTAATACTTTACAACAGGGATTTTAGGAAAACAACAGGGATTCTAGGAAAACAACAGGGCTACAATAGGATTTTTTTTAGGAACATACAGCAAGTTAGCATAGTTTAGAGGTAGAAGAAGGAGGTCGCCTATTTGTCTACAGTAAGGTGCGAGTGGAATGTCTGGCTGCCTTACTGTATCTGTAAAGCTTGTAAGTTCTCTGTAGTATGATCAATGAAACTAAGAGTCATTCCTACATTGTAAATCATGTATGACTATTCATTTCTAATACAATAGAATCTGGAGTTCTGCATCTATCTTCTGAGTGTTCTCCTGCTCTTCTTTGTGTTTTGAAATATTTTCTTTGAGAGCTTGCAATTTTAAATGTATGTTTGTGAAAATGCTCAGAACTTACATTTAAGGTTTTTTTTTACTGTGGATTTGATCAAATTACTGTGGTATTTACATAGTGCATAACAGAAACAATTAGATCCTTCGGTAGATTAAATGAGGTGTAGATTAGATCTTTCTAACTTTTCCCAACCCATCTAAAATATTTAGCTGAAAACGTAGAAATCTAAAGGAAATTGTCTCAAATTTGAAGAAGCATGCATAACAGACCTATAAGTAGACAGTTTTCATAAATAGATAAAGAAGAAAGCTGCAAAAAATTCAAGAAAACCATCTAAAACTTGCAGTACAGTATCACTTTTATGCAAAGGAATGAAAAGTATTGACATATCTCATGACCTTTTTGCATATTCTTAGTCCAGTAAATCACCAAACAAACCTAAACTACGTAAGGCCCCTTGAACATTACAGCTTCACATTGACCAACTGAACTTGACCAACCGAACCATTGTAGACTTGGGATTAGTTGAATCTCAAATGATTCCTTCTTATCTTTCAAGTATAGTTTCAGTTCATTTCATGTGAATTTTAACTTATTGTTATGATTGCATCAAAACAATCATCAACACTTGGTAGTTCATGTTTTGGAGGATGTGATTGCCAATGGGATTATGTGCATGTTGGACACTAGACACAAGTTAATTATGTGATGGAGAATATGAGGCGATGGAGGACAAAAGTTGTTGTTGTCCTAAGGAAGAACATTCATTGATGAGGGTGGAAAGACCAATAGGATGTGATGGTGGACTTGGAATGGGATCGATGGTGGATGAGAAAGGATCATTATGATCTTGATTATGTTTATTTAGATCCAAGCTATTGGTTTGATCTGCTATGTTCACTTGGGAGGCATGTGTCTCATCAAGGGAAATGGATATTTGTAGATCATGGATAGGACTAGGTGGAGGATGGATAGGAGAAATTTGGATATCTTTCTCATGGATGGGTATGGGATTATGGATAAGATCAAGGTGTTCATGGATGGCTTCTTCATGGATGTCATCTTGATTATAGAAAAGATAGATGTTATGAATTGGGTGAATGGAAAGGATTTGATCTTCAGTAGGACTAGGGCTTGATGTTTCCACATGCTTAGGATCATACTCTTGATATAACCCTTGTGGTTTCATGGAAGTGAAAGTGGGAGGCTCTTGGATGAGTGTGATGGGTTCCTGATATTCATCCATAAGAGAGCATGATGAACTTTGACTTGGGCTCATGATAGGAGGCTCTTGAATAGATTCGATAGCTTGTGGGTCACATGATAGGCTTGAAGGGCTAGGCATGTTAATGGAGGGATGTTTAAGAGGCTCAAGAATGGGTGTTTGTTGACATGGCAATGGTCTATTTTGTGCAAGTAGCCATTGGATCACATCCTTCATTAGGGTATGTGTGAATGGACAATATAGGGGATGGATGATAATGGTGGATAGTATTGTAGGCTTCGGATTAGGATTTGGTGTATGGTTTAGATTAGGATTAGATGGATTGGACATATTAGGGTTTCGATTGGGACTAGGATTGGATGGAGGAATGTTAGGATTGGATGAATTAGAACTTGGATTACAACTAGGATTACATGAAGGTGTTGAGATAAGAGTAGTAGACTCCAGGATTGGCATTCGAATGGATGGTGATGGAGGATCCTCATAGGGTGCATAACCTAGATTGGTATCTCCCTCGTCAAAGGATATCAAATCTTGCTCCAAAGATTAACTTAAGGACACTTGATTTATGTACAAAGGACCACTTGGGCTACAATTAGGTGACACATAGGTATCTCCCTCACAAAAAGCTATTAGATCTTGCTCCAAAATTGAACTTAATGATGTTTGACTTATGTACAAGGGGCTATTTGGACTTGCATGTACCTCTTGTGAGAACACCTTTTGGCATTGGAAATGGGTTTGATGGTGAGGCAGCATGTTGTAAGGGGGAATTGGATAAGTTGATATGGTATTGACATTACATGAAAATAGTGGTGATACATGGGATTGAGATAGAATGTGATGAGGTTGGACTTGTTGTAATATGATTTGATGTTGAACAATTTGATGTTGGAGTTGTTGAATGGTTTGTGATTGAAGGTGTTGATGGTGTGTTGGTGGAGGGATCACATAGGCTAATGATTGTTGAGATGGAGATTGATATGGATAAGGGTTTATATTAGAAGAAGTGGGATAGGTTGATGAATGATTGATGTGGAATGTGCATGGATAGGGTTGATATGATGACATGGATGACACATAGGATTGAAATGGCATTAGTTTGGGATGTGCTTGTTGGATTTGTGATTGACAAGTGGCCATGAGGTGTTGGGCTTGTGATATGAGGTGTTGCACTTGAGGTGATTGGCTTGCTTGAAGTTGAATTTGTTGAATCATGCCATGGACCCTGTGAATGGTCTGTTGGTCTAAAGGTTTTTGCATTTAGTGAAGTAGGTGAATGAGGTCTTGTACTAGGTCTTCTAATGTTGGCATGATTGGATAATGGATGGACTTATGTGACAAAGTTAAGACTCTTGGATTGATTGGTTTGCTTGCTTGCTTGATTGGATTGGCTTGGTTGATTAATTGGATTGGTTTGATCAGTTGGTTGATTGGATAAGAATATCTCCTAAGAGAGAGGCTCATGAACTCAAGGGTAGACAAAGTTGGTTGATGATACTGATATGATCAAATGCTAGGTAAGGACCAAAGCTAAAGCACAATGTTGATTTTGATTAACTAATTGATAATAACTGATTTAGAGTCTCAAGAGGATGAAAAGCTCAAAACATCCAATGATATGATATGGTCAAACTGGATGGGATGGTGTAGATGATCAGTTTGATGTCTACTATGACAATGTTTTTTTGGTTTTCTGATAGTTTTTTGACAGACAAGAAAACAAGATAGCAAACTCTCATACATAGAACATTCCCAAATATTAACAATCTAGGCTAGTTGAGACAATATATGTTGGGTTCCCACTTGGATTGCTCCAACCACACTTATTCAAAGAAAATAGCTTACAAGTTTGGTAGCATTGGACCCCCTTGCTTGGTACTCACTTCTCAGGCATACCAAACTTCAAATTCCCAAAGAGAATTTGCTATCTCTACTTTGAACTGCAAGAATGTGGGATAGCTTTAAAGGTCACACCTCCTATGCTAACAAATAGAAGGATTTTGGCTACTACACAGAGGTTTCTAGTAAGGGCATTCATTCAGGTGGCCATAGATGTGGTGATTCTCTCTGATTAGGAGGTCTCACAGCTTGTAGAGGTTACACTCTATAGGTTTTCACACACCACGAGGGTACTAAGGGAGACATTCATTAGTATGACACATCGGCACTTGTTGCTTATAACTTTCATCACAAACACATTATTTATATAGTGGCTTGAATGAGCTTGGCTTTAGCTTGTTGTCACTTGGGTCATTCCCTCTCACAATGGGAGGCATGCCCTCTAAAAAGAAAATAAAATCATTTCACTTCACCCAAGATCCTTATGAAGGCGAGGGGAGAGGATACTCTAGTTCTATACCTTAGGGTTACAAACATGCACAACAATCAAGCCAAAAAAAATGAAAATAGACATGGAGCATGAAGGGTTCATTTTTAAGCACCAAGTCCAAATATGCCTAAATTAGTGATAAAAAATATTATTCTTTGACTGATCAAACCTGCAAATAGATTTGTCAATAGTTTTCTAGATTCTCCATTCTTTGACAAATGATTTGATGCTACAATGACAAGAAGAAGAATGAGCTTGCAAGCTAAAGAGGATAAGGTCAAAAAGATGCAATCTGTTAAAAATCTATGATAAATGACCTGATATACAACAAGTTACATAAATATAAATTTTGGAAGGTTCTAAGCAATTTTAAAAAAATCGTTGGAATTGGATGCGTTTTACTCAAGATATGCTTGTTTGAAGTTTTAAAAGAAGCTACAGTTTGACAGAGAAATTACTTGATGAAATGGTAGAATTACCTGAAGATGTTGATGCCACTATGAAGTTTGCAAAGTTATCTTTCCAACGAGTATTCATTTGCACAATTTGGAGCCCTTATGACCAAGTTATAGCAAAATGAAAAAGATACCCCTATGGCATGTAGCAGATGAAGGGTTGACCCGGTTGACTACGAAGGTTGACTGCTAACTTTTTTATGGTCTTGCGAGATTTTTGTTACACATGTTATGTTTATGTTTCTTTGATCACAGTTTTGGGTTGTTGGTTTAAATAAAACCCTAACCCCATTGATAAAAAGTTAAGATTCAAGTCAAAAGCTTAAACCATAATGTTAAAGAGTCAAAACCCTAAATTCTAAGTTGAAGTCTAAAATGCATATATTAAAATGTTGAGTTGAAATATTAAAACTATATTTAAGTCAAGGGTTGACTAATGAGGAAGGGTCAAAGATGGCTGGATAAATGATAGTGACTATGAGATTTAAGACATCGACTGTAAGAGTTTAAAAATACTGACTTAAGGGTTTCACAGTGGCAACAACAGTCTCAGAATGGTGGGGACTATTTTAGATTTGGTGGCGATAGATCCATTGGAGCAATGATAGAATGATTTAGAGGTGGAGGTTGACTATAATATGTATAGAAGGTGATAGTGGATTAAAATGGTTATTGGTGGAATGTTCGACGATAGGGGTTGACGAGACAGTAAGTAGATTTGATAAGTGGAAGATCCTCGACTTAGGGCTATTGGATCTATAGAGAGGGCAGTACTGGGAATTAGAAGTGGCAACAAGAATGTAATAGGTGGCAATAGATCCACCAGTGATGTTGACTTGCAATAGTAAGAGTTTAGGAGCAGGGGTCAAGAAGTTGACAGGAGTTGGAGTGGCAGTATAAGGTAGTTTCAACATGAGTGATAGGGTGTAAACAAAGCTCGAGGTAAGGATCAGAGTAAGGGTTCATTGAATGGAGGTTAGGATCAAAGTTAGGGCCTTTTAGAATAACTGCCATAGGAGGATAAATACCATGCGAATTATGCCTAAGACATGGATTTCATAGGCAGGTTAGTAGGGAGGTGCAAATCAACGAGGATAATGAGAGTTTTAGATAGTGACAAATTAGATGTTGGTGGTGATAGGGAGCTATAAGGGTTTCGTCAGTAGTGATATGGTGTACACAAAGGTCGACAAAGATCTACAATCGACTACTTGAAACAAAACCCTATAATACAAATTAAATAATCTCCTACAACACAAAAACAATAGAGGATCAAGCAGATCAAACCCTAATGGTAGATCCGTACTGTACTGATCCATACAGTATGGCTACCAAAACAAAAAACAATTTCAAAAATTTACAAAAACAAAATTGTAAGAAAACCTCAGCAAGTTTATAGTCAAAATTCATGGAAACGGCCTCCCAGATGTGATGGTGTAGTCCTTTTGATCCATGAAGATGACATGTACCAGATTCCCTTCAAAACTTGACAAAAAAGGGTTAGATGAACACAAATTTTTACTACAAAAAATTGCAAAAATGTAAGATTTAATCAGGAGAAGTGAGTCCCACTAGGCATGCCATTCTGTGATAGGGGAAAAATATCTAGATCCAACAATGAAAACCAAATATAACCCTAACACCTTTAAGAAATCAAATCTAGATGATAGAAATAACATGCAAATTAAACAAAAATGACCCAGATGATGTGATTTATCGGTTTAGATATGGATTGCTTCAACATGTAAACCACCAGATTCAATGAAGCTGCCATGATTGTGCTCATAAATGCTTAAGAGATGGTATGTATGCAAAGATAATGATAATACTACTGGATTCAATCCTCAAAATGGGAGAAGGAGAGGGTTTTTATAGAACTAGAATATGGAAGATAAACAATGGAGAGAAAAAGGATGAATCAACGGCTGAGAGTAATGGAGGAATGTGCACACACCAAGTGTCCAAGAAAAAGGCACATTATTTAGAAACTTTGGGTGGGCTTTGAAAGTGATAACATTCCTTCCCCAACATGAGATGCTTTTTCTATTTTGGAGTTGGAGTGATGAGGATAATGGATTTTATTTCTATTTTATTAAATTGTCCCACATTTTGTTTATTGCCATTTTATAGGACAAAAGGGCCCACTTGCACATTTAGAAGAATAAGATAAAAAATGGAAGATAGTATAAATTAAACAAATTCTAAATTTATTTAATTTATGAGCATGGTGAATAAATAAATAAAAATAATTAATTTTATTTATTTATTAGAAGAAGGATACAATAATTAAATAATTTAAAATGATTTAATCATTTGATGGTAAATGGAAGAATAATGAAGATTAATTGAATAAATTAAAATTTAATTAATTAATTAAGGATATGAAGAAAGATGAATTTATTTAATTATAAGTGTGTTAAACAAAGTTAAGGAATGTGGTGAAAAAATACAATAAATGTATAAATATTAAAATGGGTCAATTTTGGGTGTGTATAGATCCAGTGTTCATTTTCGAATGCTTCAGTCACTATTTTAGCTTCTATTTTAGACAATAAACACAAATTTACCTATTCATCTACAATAGCAATTTTTTTTCTTGTTAGTACAACTATGTTCTTATCTCCAATGATCTGATCAATCTTCAAAATGATTTTTCTGCACATACTTGGGAGTCTTATGAATTCCTTCAGGAGCATATTCTTCATCAACTTGCATGTCTTTGTCCTTTTCTTCTTCTCTTTCTTCTTCTTTGTAAGGGAGCTCATCAGATTCATATCCTTCTATTAGCACTGAGTTTTGATGTGGTTCTTCATTCACTTTGACATTTGCACTTTCAACTAACTTCTTTAGCCTCTTGTTGTAGCACCTGTAAGTCGTACTCTTTCTAGAATATCTAAGGAAGATTCCTTCATCCGATCTTGTATCAAACTTTCCTAAGTTTTCTTCATCTCTCCTAATATATCACTTGTGTCCATACACTCTAAAATATTTGACATTAGGAGTTCTTCCATACCATAGTTCATATGGAGGCCTTAAACTGTTGACACTCTATTTTGTATGTAGACTAAAGTATGAATAGCTTTTCTCCAATACATATCTAGTAGATTTGATTCTTTCAACATTGTCCTTGCTACTTCCTGAATTGTCCTGTTCTTCCTTTCCACAAATTGATTCTGTTGAGGAGTCCTAGGAGCTGATAAATTCCATTTTATTCCATGATCTTTACAAATATAGTTAAACTCATTGGAGGTGAACTCACCACTTCTATTAGACCTCAAGCACTTGACTTTCATATCTATTTCATTCTAAACCATAACCTTAAATGCTTTAAACTTATCTAGGACTTTTGATTTTTCTTTAAGAAAGGTTACCCAAGTCATTCTAGAGTAATCATCAATTAACAACATGAAATACATGTCACCTTCAAAGCTTCCTATTCTTGTGGGTCCACATAGATATGTATGTACCAACTTCAATGGTCCTATGGTAGAATATTCTTTCATTTTAAAATTCCTTCTTGTTTACTCCGCAATCTAACAATGCTTGTAAATTGCACTAACAGTCTTTATAATTCTTGGCAGATCTCTCATAGCTTGAGTAGAGCTGATCCTTACTAGGCTATCAAAATTGATGTGACAGATTCTTCTATGCCATAGCCAACTTTCATTGATTTTAGTCATAAAGCACATACCATTAGCACCTTTGATCTGATACACATTGCCTTTTGTCTTTGTTCTTGTAGCAACCAAAGTTCTAGAGCTTTCTTTTCTAATTTCACATCCACCATCTGAAACAAAAGGCTATATCCTCTACTACACATCTTTCCTACACATAGAATATTATATCGGAGACCCTTGACATAGAGAACATAATCTATATTGTGCTTTCCATCAAAACTGATTGAACCTCTGCCACAAATCTTAGTAGATGCATCATCTCCAAACTTAACAAAACCTTTGTTAAACTTATCAAGATTAACAAGCTTATTATTATCACCTATCATATGATTTGAACATTCACTATCAATTATCTATTAGTTTTCCTCTTCTCTTCCATGAAACCTAGTTACTAAAGCTCCTTTGATATTGTGCCGTATTTCTAGAGCAATTTCCTTCATACATCTTTTAGAGTTAGTATAATTAGTTCCAACATTCAAATCCATGAACAAGAATTCATCACTTTCATCATCTAGATAGTTAGACTCATCATCAGATATGATAGCATCTTGTTTAACATAATAACTCCTCTTGATTGATTTAACTTTGTTATCCTTGTATTTGTCATTTGACATTTTGACTAGACATTTTGATGCATAATGACCTATCTTTCCATAATTAAAACATTTGAAGGGTAACTTACCTCTTTATTTTCCAAGGCCTATTTTCAATCTAATTAAAAAATTTGCTTCCACTTCATCAAAATCATTTGGATCTGACTCATTATTCTTTTCTATCTTGCTAACCTTAAAAGCAGTTTCTTTTCTTAAATCATCTTGATTAAAATGTGTTAGTTCAAAAGTAGTTAAAGTAACAAACAATTGATCCCTAGTATAATTATCCAAAATTTGAGCTTATTTAATAGCAAAAACTTTAGCACTATAAGATTTTGGAAGAGTTCTTAGTGCCTTCTTTACCACTTCACTTTCTTCTAGCTTTACACCAAGGTCATTGATGGAATTGACAACTTCATTCACTCTATGCATGTAGCTTGCAATATTTTCTTCCTCTGACATCTTTAGGGTTTCAAACGTGGTCTTCAAATTATGCATGTTTGCTTGCTTGACCTTGGCATCTCCTTCATAGACACCTTCCAACTTCTTGCAGATCTTATTAGCAATTTTGTAGCTCATTACTTTTACTAATTCAAAATTAGAAAGACTATTCAGAAGAGCACTCCTTGCCATTCCATTGTTCTCATAGTCTTTAATCTCGTCATTATGTTTTGGACCAACTATAGGTTAGTATATTCATTTTTAACTGACTTCCATACACCATAACTTGATGAGACAAGAAAACTTTCCATCCTAATCTTCCAAAAAGTATAATTTATTCCACATAACAAGGGACTATGAACACCTTTCTTGTGCACCATTTAGATATACCCCAAGCAGTTAAGCGTCTTCAAGGAACCTCGCTCTGATACCAATTGTTAGATGCATAGGACAACTAAGAGGGGGGTGAATCAATTGTACATTAAAACATTAAACCCTCAATATTATTCCAATACTTATTAGCCTTATGTTGAACACAAAGTATAATGAGAGGGGGGGGGTGAATCAATATTCTACCTTCCTTTCACATAATCTTTAATCCATTTTCCAAATTCAATAACATGAAAGAAAAGTAAACATAAGAAAAGAAGCAAAAAAGTCATAACACATAGACACGAAGGTTTTTACGTGGAAAACCCAAAAAGAGAAAAACCAAGGTAAGTGTTAGCTCACAATATATTATGATATCAAAACCATATTACATGAAGGCTCACTACCTTAGGGCTCACTACTGAAGGACTCGCTATCCAAAGAAGTGCTCACTGCAATAGGCTCACTACCAAGAAAAGATAAGAGAAGATAGAAGAAGAATTGGCTCATTGCCAAGAGAAGACTACTACAAATGCATCTATAGAATGCTGAAATGTAGCTCCATTAATAGCTCAGTACACAGATTCAAAAATTTTCATTATATCTGCCCTGCTTTTCTACTTTGCTTCACATATATTTTGTTCTTCTTCCCTTACTGCTCCTTTCTTATCACAAAATTGCCTTAGATAACACACACATTGAATTCACACTTTATTTGAATCACACACCCCTCCAATGCTAAAATCCATCAAGTATATATATCTGCAAACATATTTAACCCAAAATCTGGTTGGCTTGCCAGTGATAAAACATGTACACAAAAAGCTCATACTCTGTCAGCTTGAATTCTTTATAATAATTTATGTGAACCAATGAAAAAATTCAAGGATCTTCATATAGGTGTGGAATTATTTTAGATCCACCTAGAATAATGATTTAAGTAATATATCTTTACCGCAGATGGATCTAATTGAGTGTTGGCCTTATCCTAGAAAACAAACTTAAAACTTATTGTCTGTCCTAGCATAACTTCTACTACGAACCATATGAAACCTCAAAATTCACTTTAAGGATTCATTATACATCATCAATGGTACTTTTAGAACCGTAGATAGTAATATTCTTGTGTGGAGACATGTGGACCTCAAAACTGTTACCTCTGTGTTGATTGAACACTATCAAACTATCTGTCGATACTGAAGAACTTGTAGATGATGATCTGATACACTTTAAGCTCTACAAATCTTGACTTAGATAGTTATGATATGTGTTTACAACACCTTCAAACTACAAATCAAAACAATCATCTGCAAAGGAATGCAGACTAGATTACTCAAATTCTCTGTACTATTTCTTCACTACACTCTGCTTACCAGACTTGGTTAAATTATAATGTATCTTCTAGAGATTATCAAGACTTGAAAATTGGAACATAATATCATCAAAGGATTGTGTACAACATACCAAAACTACATATCATGATCTTCAACTATAGAGGAGTACCAACTAAATCATTATCGCTATCTTGTTAAACTACCAACACTTAGTCAATTTTTGCTAGGTTAGTCTTTTCAGACCAAAATGCTACACACAACATTGTCTCAAGAACAATTCCAAATCATGTCTGGTTGTTGCCATCAATAATAACATCAAGTCTTCACCATATCAACAGTGTCTCTTGACCATGTTGCCAACAATCTCCCCCTTACCCATACCATTTTAGTTTTTTGTTTTGCTTTTGGAGGTATGGGTTTGGATGGATTTTTCTTTGATTCTTTGCATTTGTACCCTAAGATATTAGGACCCTTAGGATATTTTGCTTTATGAGTGTAGGCATCCAAGTTTTTATTTTTGAATCCCATGGACATGGTGGAAGGAGAGGAAGCATCATGTTTAGATAGTGTGTGCATTGATTGGTCATGATTAGGAATATGAGGGAATTTATGGATAAGTGGATAATGAGGCATTGGTAAAAGTGGAGGTAGATTCGATGGTGGGATATTAGGAGTTGGAATCAATGGGACTAGCATGGATGGTGGAATATGTATAGTCACATGCTTTTGACATTTATAAGATGATGGAGGTGTGATGGGAACATAATACTTAGGAGTATAATGGGATTTTTGATAAGTGGTGGACTTAGGACGCATGGCAGAAGTACCAACATCTTGAGATTGTTTACCTTGGGGTATGTATCCAAGGCCAACTAAGCATGGAAGGACCTTGACATGGATTGGCTGCAAAATACCTTATTCAGGAAGGCCTAAGCCTTTACCTTGGTAGTTCATGTTTTGGAGGATACGATTGACAATGGGACTATGTGCATGTTGAACACTAGACATGAGTTCATTATGTGATGGAGAAGATGAGACGATGGAGGACAAAGGTTGTTGTTGTATTAAGGAAGAACATCCATGGATGAGGGTGGAAAGACCAATAGGATGTGATGGTGGACTTGGAATGGGATTGATGGTTGATGAGGAAGGATCATTAGGATCTTGATTATGTTCATTGAGATCCAAGCTATTGGTTTGATCTGCTATGTTCACTTGGGAGGCATGTGTCTCATCAAGGAAAATAAATATTTGTAGATCATAAATAGGACTAGGCGGAGGATGGATAGGAGCAATTTGGATATCTTGCTCATGGATGGTTATGGGATTATGGATAATATCTAGGTGTTCATGGATGGCTTCTTGATGGATTTCATCTTGATCATACACGAAGCATGCATGGTTCATTTTTAAGCACCAAGTCCAAATATGCCTAAATTAGTGATAAAAAATATTATTCTCTAACCTATCAGACCTGCAAACAGATTTGTTAGTAGTTTTCAAGATTCTCCATTCTTTGACAAATGATTTGATGCTGCAATGATATGAAGAAGAATGAACTTGCAAGATAAAGAGGATTATGTCAAAAAGATGCAATCTGTTAAAAATATATGATAAATGACCTAATATAGAACAAGTTACATAAATAGAAATTTTGGAAGATATAAAGCAATTTAAAAAAATTCATTGAAATTGGATGTGTTTTGCCCAAGATATGCTTGTTTGATGTTTTGAAAGAATATGCAGCTTGATAGAGAAATTACTTAATGAAATGGTAGAATTACCTAAAGATGTTGATGCCACTATGAAGTTTGCAAAGTCAGATTTCCAATGAGTGTTCATTTGCACAATTTGTATCCCGTATGACCAAGTTATAGAAAAAAGAAAAAGATACCCCCTATGGCATGTAGCAGATGAAGGGTTCACCTGGTTGAGTGTGATGGTTGACTACAGACTTTTTGATGGTCTTGTGAGATTTTTGTTACACGTGTTGTGTTTATGTTTCTTTCATCACAGTTTTGGGTTGTTAGTTTAAATAAAACCCTACCTCCTTGATAAAAAGTTAAGATTCAAGTCAAAAGATTAAACCATAATGTTAAAGAGTCAAAACCCTAAATGCTAAGTTGAAGTCTAAAATGCATATATTAAAATGTTGAATTGAAATACCAAAACTAGATTTAAGTCAAGGGTCAACTGATGAGGAAGGGTTGAAGATGACTAGATATAGGATAGTGACTATGAGATTTAAGACATCAACTGTAAGGGTTTAAAAATGTTGACTTAAGGGTTTCATGGTGGCAACAACAATCTCAAAATAGTGGTGACTATTTTGGATTTGGTGGCAATGGATCCATTGGAGCAACAATAGAATGACTTAGAGGTGGACGTTGACTATAATATGTATAGAAGTTGATAGTGGATTAAAACGGTGATCGATGGAAGGTTCGACGATAGGGGTTGACGAGGCAGTAAGGAGATTTGATAGGTGGTGGATCATCGACTTAGGGCTATTGGATCTACAAAGAGGGCAATGATGGGCATTAGAAGTGGTGATGGGAATGTAATAGGTGGCAACAGATCCACCAGTGATGTTGACTTGCAATGGTAAGAGTTTTGGAGTAGGGGTCAGGAAGTCAATAGGTGTTGGAGTGGCAGTATAAGGTAGTTTCAATAGGAGTGATGGGGTGTAAACAAAGGTCGAGGTAAGGATCAGAGTTAGGGTTCATTGAATGGAGGGTGGGATCGAAGTTAGGGGCTTTTAGAATGGATGCCACAGGAGGATAAACACCATACAATTTATGGCTAAGACATGGATCTCATAGGTAGGTTAGTAGGGAGGTGCAGGTTGACGAGGATAATGAGAGTTTTAGACAATGACAAAGTAGATGTTGGTGGCAATAGGGAGCTGTAAGGGTTTCGTCAGTCGTGATAGGGTGCACACAATGGTCGAGAGAGATCTATAATCGACTACTTCAAACAAAACCCTACAATACAAATTAAACAATCTCCTGCAACACAAAAACAATAGAGGATCAAGCATATTAGACCTTAATGGCAGATCCGTACTGTATGGATCTGTACAGTATGACTGCCAAAACAAAAAACAATTTACAAAATTTACAAAAAAAATATCGTGAGAAAATCCCAGCAAGTTTATAGTCAAAATTCATTAAAAACAACCTCTCGGATGCGATGGTGTGCTCCTTTTGAGCCCTAAAGTTCACCCATACCGAATTCCCTTCAAAACTTAACAAACAAGGGATAGATGAATGCAAATTTTTACTACAAAAACTTGCAAAAATGTAACATTTAATCTGCAGAAGTCAGTCCCACTGGGCATGCCATTTTTTGATAGGTGAAATATATCTACATCAAACAATAAAAAATAGATATAACCCTAACACCTTCAAGAAATCAAATGTAGATGATAGAAATAACATGCAAATTAAACAAAAACCACCCAGATGATGTGATTTCTTGGTTTAGATATGGATTGCTTCACCATGCAAACCACCAGATTCGATGAAGTTGCCATGATTGTGCTCATAAATGCTTAAGAGATGGTATGTATGCAAAGATAATGATGATATTAATGGATTCAATCCTCAAAATGGGAGAAGGAGAGGGTTTTTATAGAACTAGAAGATAAAAGATAAAAGGTGAAGAGAAAAAGGATGAATCAATGGATGAGAGCAATGGAGGTATGTGCATGCACAAAGTGTCCAAGAAAAAGGCACTTTATTTAGAAACTTTGGGTGGGATTTGAAAGTGATAAGATTCCTTCCTCAACATGAGATGATTTTTTCTATTTTGGATTTGGAGTTATGAGGATAATGGATTTTATTTCTATTTTATTAAATTTTCCCACATTTTGTTTATTGCCATTTTATAGGACAAAGGGGCCCACTTGCACATTTAGAAGAATAAGATAAAAAATGGAAGATAATATAAATTAAATAAATTATAAATTTATTTAATTTATGAGCATGGTGAATAAATAAATAAAAATAATTAATTTTATTTATTTATTAGAAGAAGGATACAATAATTAAATAATTTAAAATAATTTAATCATTTGATGGTAAATGGAAGAATAATGAAGATTAATTGAATAAATTAAAATTTATTTAATTAATTAAGGATATGAAGAAAGATGAATTTATTTAATTATAAGTGTGTTAGACAAAGCTATGGAATGTGGTGAAAAAATGTAATAAATGTATAAATGTTAAAATAGGTCAATTTTGGGTGTCTATAGATCTAGTGTTCATCTTTGAATGCTTCAGTCACTATTTTAGCTTCTTTTTTAGACAATAAACACAAATTTATCTATTCATCTGCCATAGTAGTTTTTCTTCTTATTAATACAACTATGTTCTTATCTCCAATGATCTGATCAATCTTCAAAATGATTTTTCTACACCTACCTGGGAGTCTTATGAATTCCTTCAGGAGCATATTCTTCATCAACTTGCATGTCTTTTTCCTTTTCTTCTTCTCTTTCTTCTTCTTTGTAAGGGAGCTCATCAGATTCATATCCTTCTATTAGCACTGAGCTTTGATGTGTTTCTTCATTCACTTTGACATTTACACTTTCAACTAACTTCTTTAGCCTCTTGTTGTAGCACATGTAAGCTAAGTGCTCTTTCTTGAATATCTAAGGAAGATTCCTTCATCTGATCTTGTATCAAACTTTCCTACGTTTTCTTCATCTCTCCTAATATAGCACTTTCTTCCATACACTCTAAAATATTTAACATTAGGAGTTCTTCCATACCATAGTTCATATGGAGTCCTTAAACTGTTGACCCTTGCTTGCACTCTATTTTGTATGTAGACTATAGTATGAATAGCTTTTGTCCAATACATATCCAGTAGATTTGATTATTTCAACATTGTCCTTGCTACTTCGTGAATTGTCCTATTCTTCCTTTCCACAACTCCATTTTGTTGAGGAGTCTTAGGAGTTGATAAATGCCTTTTTATTCCATGATCTTTACAAAAATAGTTAAACTCATTGGAGGTGAACTCACCACCTCTATCAAACCTCAAGCACTTGACTTTCATATCTATTTCATTGTGAACCATAACTTTAAATGCTTTAAACTTATCTAGGGCTTTTGATTTTTTTTTAAGAAAGGTTACCCAAGCCATTCTAGAGTAATCATCAATTAACAACATGAAATACCTATCACCTTGAAAGATTCCTATTCTTGTGGGTCCACATAGATATGGATGTACCAACTCCAATTGTCTTGTGGTAGGATATTCTTTCATTTTGAAATTCTTTCTTGTTTACTTCCGAATCTGACAATGCTTGCAAATTGCATTGACAGTCTTTGTAATTCTTGGCAGATCTCTCACAGCTTGAGTAGAGCTAATCCTCACTAGGCTATCAAAATTGATGTGACACATTCTTCTATGCCAAAGCCAACTTTCATTGATTTTAGTCATAAAGCACATACCATTAGCACCTTTGATCTGATACACATTGCCTTTTGTCCTTGTTCTTGTAGCAACTGGAATTCTTGAGCTTTCTTTTTTGATTTCACAGCCACCATCCTGAAACACAAGGTTATTTCCTCTGCTACACATTTGTCCTACACTTGGAATATTATGTCAGAGACCCTTGACATAGAGAACATCATTTGTATTGTGCTTTCCATCAAAACTGATTGAACCTTTTCCATAGATCTTAGTAGATGCATCATCTCCAAATGTAACAAAACCTCCATCAAACTTCTCAAGCTTAACAAACTTATTATTATCACCTGTCATATGATTTGAATATCCACTATCAATTATCTAGTAGTTTTCCTCTTCTCTTGCATGAAAACTAGTTACTAAAGCCCCTTTGATATTGTGCCCTATTTTCAGAGCAATTTCATTTATACATCTTTCAGAGTTAGTAAAATTAGTTCCAACATTCAAATCCATGAAAAAGCATTCATCACTTTCATCATCCAGATAGTTAGACTCATCATCAGATATGATAGCATCTTGTTTAACACAATAACTCCTCTTGATTGATTTAGCTTTTTTATACTTGTATTTGTCATTTGACATTTTGACTAGACATTTTGAAGCATAATGACCTATCTTTCCACAATTAAAACATTTGAAGGGTAACTTACCTCTTTATTTTCCAGTGCCCATTTTCAGTCTACTTACAAAATTTGCTTCCACTTCATCAAAATCATTTGGATCTGACTCATTATTCTTTTCTATCTTTCTAACCTTAAAAGCAGTCTCTTTTCTTGAATCATCTTGACTAAATTGTTTTAGTTCAAAAGTAGTTAAAGTAACAAATAATTGATCCCTAGTATAATTATCCAAATTTTGATCTTCTTCAGTAGTAAAAACTTTAGTGCTATAAGGTTTTGGAAGAGTTCATAGTACCTTCTTTACCACTTCACTTTCTTGTAGCTTTACACCAAGGCCATTGATGGAACTGACAACTTCATCCACTCTATGCATGTAGCTTGCAATATTTTCTTCCTTTGACATCTTTAGGGTTTCAAACTTGGTCTTCTAATTCTGCATGGTTGCTTGCTTGACCTTGGCATCTCCTTCATGGATACCTTCCAACTTCTTGCAGATCACATTAGCAGTTTTGCAGCTCATTAATTTTACTAATTTTGAATCAGAAAGACTATTCAGAAGAGCACTCCTT
Organism: Cunninghamia lanceolata; assembly: GCA_027924645.1. Classification (NCBI taxonomy): domain Eukaryota; kingdom Viridiplantae; phylum Streptophyta; class Pinopsida; order Cupressales; family Cupressaceae; genus Cunninghamia; species Cunninghamia lanceolata. The sequence goes on from BSBN01000892.1 coordinate 6,541,732, forward strand.
GCCTTGCCATTGTTCTCATAGTCTTTAATCTCATCATTATCTTCTGGACCACTAGTAGGTATAGTATATTCTTTTTCAACTGACTTCCATACACCATAATTTGATGAGACAAGAAAGCTTTCCATCCTAATCTTCTAGAAAGTATAATTTATTTCATCAAACAAGGGAATATGAATACCTTTCCTATGAGCCATTCAGATATACCCCATGCAATTAAGCTTCTTCAAGGAACCTCCCTCTGATACCAATTGTTATATGCATACGACAACCAAGAGGGGGGTGAATCAATTATACATTAAAACATCAAACCCTCAATACTATTCCAATCCTTATTAGCCTTATGTTGAACACAAAGAATAGTAAGAGGGGGGGTGAATCATTATTCTCTAAAACCTTTGTTTCACATAATCTTTAATCCATTTTCCAAATTCAATAATATGAAAGCAAAGTAAACATAAGAAGAGCAGCCAAAAAGTCATAACACATAGACACCAGGGTCTTTTCATGGAAGACCCAAAAAGGGAAAAACCATGGTGAGTGTTAGCTCACAATATATTATGATATCAAAACTATATTACATGAAGGATCGTTGCCTTAGGGTTCACTACCCAAGGACTCACTATCCAAAGAAGTGCTCACTACAATAGGCTCACTGCGAAGAAAAGATAAGAGAAGATAGAAGAAGAATTGGCTCACTCCCAAGAGAAGACTACTACAAATGCATCTACAAAATGCTGAAATGCATTTCCATTAATAGCTCAGTACACAGATTCAAAAGTTTTCATTGTATCTTCCCTACTTTTCTGCTTTGCTTCACATATATTTTGTTCTTCTGCCCTTACTGCTCTTTTCTTATCACGAAATTGTCTAGATTGCACACACATCGAATTTACACTTTATTTGAATCACACACCCCTCCAATACCAAAATCCATCAAGTATATATATCTGTAAAAATATTTAACCTAAGATCTGGTCAGTTTGCTAGTGATAAAACATGTACACAAAAACCTCATACTCTGTCAGCTTGAATTCTTTATAAGAAGTTATGTGAACCAATAAAAAAATTCAAGGATCTTCATATAGGCATGGAATTATTTTAGATCCACTTAAAATAATGACTTATGTAATATATCTTTATCGTATAAGGATCTAATTGAGTGTCAGCCTTATCCCAGAATACAGACTTATACCTTATTGTCAGTCATAGCATAACTTCTACTACGAACCATTGAAACCTCAAAATTCACTTCAAGCATTCATTAGACATCATCAATAGTACCTTCAAAACTACAGATCATAATATTCTTGTGTGGAGACATGCGGACCTCAAAACTGTTACCTCTATGTTGATTGAACACTATCAAACTATCTGTTGATACTGAAGAACTTGTAGATGATGATATGATACACTTCAAGCTCTACAAATGTAGAATTAGATAGTTATCATATGTTTTTACAACACCTTCAAACCCTAAATCAAAACAATCTTGAGTGGAGGAATACAGACCAGATTACTCAAGCACTCTGTACTATTTCTTCATTGCACTCTGCTCACCGGACTTAGTCAATTTATAATGTATCTTCTGGAGATTATCAAGACTTGAAAACTAGAGCATAATATTATCAAAGGATTGCGTACAACATTCCAAAACCACATATCATGATCTTCAACTGCAGAGGAGTACCAACTAAATCATTATCATTGTCTTGGTAAACTATCAACACTTAGTCAATTTTGGCTAATTTAATCTTTCTAGACCAAAAAGCTACACACAACTTTGTAACAAGAATAGTTCCAAATCATGTCTATTCATTTCTATCAATGATAACATCAAGTCTTCACCATATCAGAAATGTGTCTTGACCATGTTACCAATAATCTCCCCATTTGGCATTGATGGCAACACTTAGTGAAAATGCTCATCTACTCCCCCTTACTATGTACACCCTATTTTTCTTCTTCTCTTAAGATGTTTAGCTATTTTTCACTAGATCTTCTTCTCCCCCTTTGACATCAGTGGCAAAGGTGTATATACAGGTAACAAAATGGTGTCAAAACTGCAAAAATGTTCTACTTGTCTGCATATGTACAGGTGCAATCTTTCAATTTAGTTAGATGTGGATGACAATATATCATTGTAAATAATCTTTAATTGTGCTAATTTTCCATCCCACCTATTCTTAGCACTATTCAAAATTTGAATGTTACCATTAATCAGAAAAACTAAGTTTTATGCCTTCTGCACAGTTGTAGGTATGTCAGTTATTGCCTTAACCTTTAATGTTTTAGAAGCTAGACTTGACATTGAATCAATTTTACAGCTTATTAACCCCCTCAATTGGCACATTCTACTTTTCATTTCTTCCTTTTTGTTCAGCAGACTACTTATGCTATTATGAATATTTACAACCTATATTTCTTAAATGCTCATAGAGTCAACTGCTAGATCATAAGACTTAGAAATATTTACTAATTCAAGTTCCATAGCTTTGATCTTATCGTCCATTTCCTTAGTGGTCTCAGGCTATGATAAGAAAAATTTGTATATGTCACAGGCTTCCTTAATAGAACACTCTATATTCTTGATGCTATCATCTAACAAAATTTTGTCACTGTCTCACTTAGTCTTCAACTCTGTTAATCTTTTATCATCAAACTCCTTCCTGACATTTATATCAACAAACTTTTGAAAGGATTTTAAATGAATACTTACAGAGTTTATCAAGCATTTGAGCTAATCAGTTGATGACAATGATGTATCCTTTTGGTATGTAGGAATCAACTTCTTCACTGATGAGCTCACTGTTTTGGATTTGAGACCTTAGAATTTCTTCCTAAGCCTAGGCTTGTACAATTGATACTAGTTTTTATTTCTGAGCAGGAGACATTGAAGCCAAATTTATTGGTCCTTGCAAAAACTTAGGCTCATCCAAAACTTGTGTCCCTTGTTGCTTCTCTAAAAATTCTCTGATAGAATCTCCTAGATCCTATAAGGCAGCAGTGTCTTTTGCCATATTAGACACTTCTTCTTGATTCTACTCTAGTGGTTCAAGATCCATGGCCTCTTGTTCATCAATGTTTTGTTCTAGAGAGGGGCTCTTCTTGGCTTGTTCATTTTCTTGATCATTGGCTTTATTTTGGTCTACAACCTTTTCCTAGTTTTCTAGATCACCAGTTTGCTGATTTGGAGGACTTGCCCTTGATTGATCCTTGTCAGCTTTGTCTTGACCATCAATAGTAGGGAATTGATCAGATTTTTTCTTTTCTAAGGCTACTTCCTCAAGATCTTCCTTAGTTTTCTCAAGACTTTTCTCTTCCCCTTGTTCTTCCATTTCTTTGTCTTTTCCAAGGCTCATAGGAGGATTTGCCTCAATTTGCTCCAAGCCTTGATCCATGCTAACTTCAGGTATGGAGATTCCATCACCAACATTTGTTTCTTCTTTATCATCTATAGTTGGGATGTTAAGATCTTTTAGGATCTCAAGAATTGTTTGCTCTATGTCCTTTATATATTTCTCTATGTTTCTTGCCATTAGAGTGTTGAATTTCCTTTTTATTCCAATTTTATCTCTAAGGATCTTGAAGACCTTGGTTCTTTCCTCTGGAATCACATTTGAATTTCAGCAATGAATTTTCTCTTACCTCCACATCTCTGGCCATGGTTGCTTCCTTCTTAGTAGTCATAATGCTTTCCAAGGTGTCTAGGAGGTCACTAGCTACCTCAATGAGAGCTCTATTATATATCTCCAAGTATTGAATGATAGCGGTCTCAATGATGCTTTTGTCTGCATCATCATACTCATCATACAGTTGGGCTATAGGTTTTAAATTTCTATCAACTGTTATAGCCTTTAGTACATCTTCCAAGTTTATTGTTGCTTCTCCTTTCTCAGGTTTATCTTGCCTTGTCTTTTACTTAAATCTAACCTTACCGAAGGGCTTCTCCTTTTTGGTCCTAGAGACTTTTGTAGCCTCAGCTTTCATTTTCTTCACTTCCTCATCTGTCTTAGTTTCTTCATCATCAATACTTATACTTACTTGCATCCTTTTGGCTTTGGTTTTCATTCTTTTATGCCTTTTATCAGAAGGTTTCTTTGCAGGTACTTCCACAGAGGGTGTGGGACCAGAGGATACAGATGCAGTTTGTGAAGTAGTTGCTCTTGTTCTCTTCTTTGTTATTGCAGGCTCCTCTTTCCTCTCAAACTCCTCTTGAGGCTTTTTAGGCTCACTTTCCTTCATTTTTTCCACTACTCTGGCTACTTCAGATCTTGCTCTTTTTTTAGCAATTTCTTCTTTAGTGAGTTCTATGCTTTGGACATATTCTTCTACCAATTTCATCTTTTTCTAAGTTTTTGGCTTTCTTAGTTCAACATGGACTTTAACTGACAGTTCCTCATAGGTACCAAATCTTGGCTTATTGGTGTCCCTGGGTTTCTTCAACATAAGATCAACATAACCTTCCAGTATGTTTTTTACCACTTCATAGCCCATTGGAAGAACCCAGGTTGTCCTAGGCTCAATAGCCTCCATCATGCATTGGTCTTTGTTAACAATGAAACATATATCATTTTTGTATTTCTCAATAATTGATTTGGGTATCCTTTGCTTGGAATGCGTAGGCTTTTGAAAATTATTGAAATAGCCCCACAAGGTTACATTATGTGCATCTTGGCTACCTATTCTATTTAGGTGGTTTCTAATTTAAATAGCTACTTGTTGACTGCTAGACCAAATCAACCTCATTTCTAGTAATTCTTGCATAAAATAGAAAAGTAAGCATATGATCAATGTTCCAAACTTGAAGGGATACTTGTTTTACTTTGTCTTCTTTAGATTCTCCATTAATTGCTACTATAGTAACTCGCATAGGTCATACTTTGCATTCTTCTTCACCATCTCATATGCTCTGTATATGGTAGTACCAGAGACAAAGTTCTCCTGGCTTGTGAAGTAGATCTTGTAGCCAATCACCATGGATGCAAACATAACTGCATGATCTTCAATGTCATTGATTGTCAATGCCCTTTTATCAAATTTGTCTCCGTTGGCTTCCGTTACTATATTATTTTTCACAACCTTCAATATAGGCACTGTAGTGGTAGAGTTTAACCTTGTGACTACCCTTATGTTATCTTTTGTGATCATAAATGGAGTGCTAAGCCACATAAACTCATCATGAATTTAGCATAGTACATATCAAACCCATGCATCCTCTGCAAAAGTTGGGAAATCTATATACTGAATGAATTTCTTCTCATCCAATGCCTTATATTCCTACTTCAAATCAAAATTATCACCGGTTAGATGTTTTAGATACAAGTCTGTAAGGTGGCTATTTCCATGTTCTTCTAGGGCAATATGGATGTAAGCCCTAATATCCTCTACATGCATCACTCCATGGGATACTTTTGAAAAGACACCATTTGGATCAACTTCCATTGATTTGAAGGGATGTTCCTTAAATTTTGGTCAAGCCCTCTTAGTGATATCACTAACTTTTGGTGTCACTATTTCAATAAGAATTCAAACAAGTTCACAGTAGGGTTTTGTTGCAAGTATGGGCCAAACCAGTGTTGTCATTGATGTCAACATACTCCTGTTGCATTAATGATAAGGATTGGATGAACTATTTTCTAAGGATCAGTCATATCAGGAATAGAGAAGAACAGTGAAGACAATAAGGTAAAGATCCAAGATAAGATGAAGATCAGAGGATGCACTTCAAAGGGTTTGTGGATGTGTCTTAAGATGATCTAATAAAGATTTCAGAGGTCTGCATGAAGATCTAAAGAAGTTATGGCTACTTAAGTAAAATTGGTTCTGACAGGTGTTCAGAGGTGACAAAGTGATACAGATAGGTCTAGTGAGATATGGAAATGCATTATCCTATTCTATGGATTTTGTGGAGTGTTTAGGAAGTTCATGTGGAGTGACAACTCAAATGGTTCATGATCTGGAGGTCTGCAAGAATCTATTCCATTGCGACAGTGATGAAAGACTGAGTTCTTGAGGTGCCAAATGAAGGAGAGAATGATTCCAGTAAGCAGATGTAGTGCAGATGTTCTTGGTGATTCAAGAACGCTTGTGGGAGTTTTTGGATCATGTCTAGTTCGTGTTGGTGGTCTGCATTGAACCTTAAGCTCGCAATTGAAGAAATACTTCTGGGTGATGAAGTTCTTCCCAAAATAAGCTGACCGGATGATTTAAACCTCCTATGGATGATCTTGAAGTTGTTATGTGAAGATTGGCATGTTCCTAGAAGAAGATTGAAGTCTCAGTTCTATGTGGCCGATAGTGTGTTGATCCGTGTGAAGTCCTTTGTCATTAGTCATGTTGCATTTGTGTATTTGCTCTGTAATGTTTTCTAACTTAAATGATCTTTCCTAAGTCGATGTCTTGTATAAATGAGCGATTGTAAAGTCATTTCAAAGTGTCTTGAAGAGATGAGAGTGTGGTAGCAATGAAGAGAGTGAAAGGCAAAGTAGAAGTATTGGCCTTAAATGGAACTGACTCAAGCATGATGAAGATGCTATTCTCTAGTTGAAGTATGTGATACTTATCATTTTGTGGGCAGTGTGTCTCCTGTAGGCAGTGTGCTTAGGTAGTGAGCCCTAATTGGCATGTGCCATTTTGTTCTTTCTATTCTTCTAATAGAGAATACAATCTTGGGTTAATCACCCTATGATTTTTTCCTTATCCAGGTTTCCACATTAAAATCTTGGTGTCTTATGTGTTGATATGTTTCTACTCTTGATTTAATGCATTATGTTTCATGATTGATTTATTATTATGCTACTGAATTATAGAGTGGATTTAAGTGTTTAATTGGAAGAAAGTTTTGGACAACTGATTCACCCCCCCTCTCAGTTGTCTGTCCTGAATCTAACAATTGGTATCAGAGCTAAGTTCCTCTAAAAGAGCTTAACCACTTGAGGAGATCTAGGATGTCATCCTACAAGAAGGATAGTCTAAAGTTTGATGGAACCAATTTTAATCTTTGGAAAATTCGCATGCAATGTCACTTGCAATGTATGGGAATGTAGTACTGAACCATGGCTACAACGAAGTATACTCGCCCACAGAATGGCCCAAAAACTGCAACTGAAATCACAGATGCTGAAAACAATCTACATACTAAAGAAGCTATTCTAAGTGCCTTGTCTGGCTCAAAGCTGACAAATGTTGTTGACTTACAAACAGCTTTTGAGATTTGGGAAAAATTGGAACTTCTACATGAAGAAGACAAGTATGTTAAATGTGCAAGGTTATAGAGTCTGAAAGGGAAATTTGAAAATCTAAAGATGAGAGAAGATGAAAATATCGCTACTTTTATGCCAAGAGTAAATGAACTTGTTTGTGGCATTAGATGTGCTCGTGGAGTCTTGGATGAAGATGAGATTGTTGGCAAAGTTCTCAGATCCCTTCCTGCTTCTTATAAAATCAAGGTTGTTGCCATTGAAGAATTCAGAGCCCATTCAAGTGTCACAAGAGATCAATTGGCTGGTAAATTGGCTACATTTGAAATGACCAAGTTTGGAGATGTCCCCCCAAGATTGAATCTGTATTCAAAGCTAGTGCTTCTATAAAAGGAAAACAGAGGCTTGATCCAGGAGAGAACTCTTCAAGGAAACTATCATGGTATGAAAAAGCAAGAAAAGACTTGGAAGAAGAAGAAGTTGAAACTGCTCAACTTGAAGCTCTTATTACAAAAAGACTACTTAGAGGATCCGGTAAGTATGAAGGAAAATTAAGTTTTAAGTGTTTTAACTGCAATAAAATTGGTCATTTTGCCTCAAGGTGTTTGGAAAGATTTTCAAGGCCAAATCCTAACAAATCAAGGTTCCAGAAGAATTGTTACTATGTTCATGAAGATGATGACAATGAAGGAGTAATAGATGATGAATCAGAGACAGGAAATAAATCTGGAAGTGATTGGGTGTTTATTACCATCAAAGAAGAAGATCCAATGCCCTCTAAATCTGTCAATCATAAAGTTGTAGAAAGAGCTCTAGCTGCCCAAGTTGAAGAAAAGGATGACTGGGTCATTGACAATGGATGCTCTCATCATATGACAGGTGACAAAAATAAGTTCATAGACTTGGAAAGATATGGAGGAGTGGTAAAGTTTGGTGATAATTTTGCTGGTAGAATTAGAGGTAGAGGAACTATTTATTTTGATGGAAAGAACAAAACCAGTAATGTACTGTATGTTGAAGGATTGAAGCACAATATTCTTAGTGTTGGACAGTTGGTGGACAAAGGCTATGATGTCTGATTCAAGAATTGAAAATGCAAGATCTTTGAAAGTTCCAGAACAGAGATTGCATTCGGTACTCAAACAAAAGGTAATATTTTCTATTTAGTTGTTACTGGTAAAAGTTGTCTATTTGTGCAAATTGATCAGAGTTGGTTATGGCATAGGAGGATGTGTCATGTGAATTTTGATAATATCATCAAGATAAGTAACACTCAAGCTATAAGAGATCTTCCAAAACTAGTGAAACCTACAGATAGTTTGTGCAAAGAATGTCAGTTGGGGAAACAAAGCAGAGTCTCATTCAAAAGAAAGGAACAATCTTCTACCAGATTATTGGACTTAGTTCATACTATTTTATGTGGTCCGGCAAGAATCAGGAGTGTGCAAGGTGATAAATACTTCATTCTATTGATATATGACTACTCCCGGATGATGTGGGTAACTTTTCTGAAAGAGAAATATGAAGCTCTTGAGAAATTCAAAATATTCAAGGCTATGGTAGAGAATGAAACTGAATTAAAATTGAAATGTCTAAGGTCTGATAGAGGTGGAGAATTCACATTAGGTGAGTTCATAGAATTTTGTGAGAAACATGGAATAAAAAGATAGTTGTCTGCCCCTAGGACTCCATAGCAGAATGGAGTAGTGGAGAGAAAGAACCGGAACATCCAGGAAGCATTTAGGACCATGATGATGGAAGAAAATGTTCCTTAGATCTTTTGGAGAGAAGTTGTAAGCACTGAAGTCTATACTATCAATCGGGTACAAATCAGAAGCAATACTGGTAAGACTCCTTATGAACTTTGGTTTGGCATCACTCCCATTGTGAGGTATTTTAGAGTTTTTGGTAGAAAATATTAGATTAAAAGAGATGAAGATTTAGGCAATTTTGATCCTAGAAGTGATGAAGGAATATTCTTGGGTTATTCTACTCAAAGCAAAGCATACCGGTGTTATAACAAAAGATTGAGAAAGATTATAGAAAGTACAAATATGAAGATTGATGAAGGGATTGAAAAACCCTCAAGGTTTTATGAATATGATGAAGACAATTAGAATAATGTTTTAATCCAAGGAGTCCAAGCCCCTTCTGAGATTTAATTCAAACTAATCTGGTAAACTAGGAAGAAGAGATGAATTTGGATGAACCTATTCAAAAGGTAGAAGTGCAAGAAAATCCCAAAGTTCCCAGGTATGTAAGACTGAACCACTCTGAAGATTAGATCATAGGTGATAAAAGAAAAGGTGTACAAACAAGAAGAAAGATTGCTCAAGATTTAGAAGAGTATTGTCTGATTTCAAAGATTGAACCGAAGACAGTGAATGAAGCTTGCAATGATGAAAACTGGACTAAAGCAATGGAGGAAGAGCTGATACAAATTGAGAAAAATCACACTTGGGATCTTGTTCCCAGACCTAGAAACAAAAATATGATTGGAACCAAATGGGTCTTCCAGAACAAACTGAATGAAGTTGGTGAAGTAATCAGAAATAAATCTAGATTGGTCTGCAAGGGTTACTCTCAAATAGAAGGAGTTGATTTTGAAGAAAATTTTGCTCCGGTGGAAAGAATTGAAGCTGTCAGATTATTTCTTGCCTTTGCTGCCTTCAAGGACTTCAAAGTATATCAGATGGATGTCAAATCTACCTTCTTGAATGGGGACTTGGAAGAAGAAGTATACATTGAGCAACCAGATGGATTTCAATTGTCTGATCATGGTGATATTGTTTGCAAGTTGAAGAAAGCACTGTATGGACTCAAGCAAGCCCCAAGAGCTTGGTATGAAAGATTGGATAAGCATCTTTTGAAGATTGGTTTCAACAAAGGTACTGCTGACAGTAATTTATATTTCAAAATTGATCATGAAAACATCTTGATAGTTGAAGTGTTTGTTGATGATCTCATTTTTGGAGGAAGAAATAGTATGTGCAAAACTTTTGCAAATCAAATGAAAAGTGAATTTGAAATGCCCATACTTGGGGAAATGAATTTCTTCTTGGGTCTACAAATCACTCAAACAAAGAAAGGAATCTTCATTTCTTAGACCAAATATGTGAAAGAATTGTTGAAGAAATTTGGGATGGAAGACTCAAAGCCAATGAATACTCCCATGGTAACCAGATGCAAATTAAGCAAAGATAATGACTCACCTAAGGCTGATTAGAAAAAGTGTAGGTTAATGATTAAAAGATTGTTGTATCTCACTCAAACTAGACCTGACATTATGAATGCTTTTGGTCTTGTTGCTAGATACCAAGCTGATCCTAGAGAATCTCATGTCATGGAAATCAAGAGGATTTTTAGATGTCTAAAAGGGACAGTTGAGTATGGATTGTGGTATCACAGAGATCATGATTTTTCTCTTCATGCATGTACAAATGCGGATTGGGCAGAAGATGTGGATGACCAGAAGAGTACCAGTGGTGGAGCATTCTTTTTAGCAAAGAGATTGGTTTCTTGGCTAAGAAAGAAACAAGAGGCAATATTTTTGTCCACAGCTAAGGCAAAATATATTACAGCAATAGGTAGTTGTACTCAAGTTTTGTGGATGAAGCAGATGCTAAGAGACATCAGAGTGGAGTATGAGGAACCTATCACAATCTTCTGTGATAATTCAAGTGCAATAAATATATCCAAGAATCTAGTGTTGCATTCAAAGACCAAACATATATCCATCAAGTTTCACTTTTTGAGAGAGCAAGTGAACAAGAATGAAGTTAGATTCGAGTTTGTGCCTTCCAAAGATCAGATTGCAGATATCTTTACTAAACCTCTACCTAAGGACTCTTTTGAGTATCTCAGGGAGAAGTTAGGGGTTATTACCCCTTCGGTGATGAATTAAGGTGCACTGGTGTGCATCAATCTAGTGGATTTCACAGTCATATCTTGTGGTCCAGATTGATGTTGGGGAGCTGCTACTTAGGGGGAGCAGCTGGTATGATTCTGAAGTTGCAAGTATGTACCCTTTGCCATTGATGTCAAAGGGGGAGAGAAGACATGTGACAACCAAGTGGTTGTTGATCAAAGTGGGAGGAGTAAAAGAAGAGAAGACATGTGAATGGTTGTTGTTGATAGGGGGAGTTGTGTCAGTAAGAAAAAATTCTTGTCTTAATGGTCAAAATAGTTTTTCACATCATATGTTACCATCAATGACAAAAGGGGAGATTGTTGCAAGTATGGGCCTAACTGATGTTTTCATTGATGTCAACATACTCCTATTGCATTAATGATAAATATTGGATGAACTATTTGCTAAGGATTACTCATATCAGGAACAGAGAAGAACAGTGAAGATAGTAAGGTAAAGATCCAAGATGAGATGAAGATCAGAGGATGCGCTTCAAAGGGTTTGTGGATATGTGTCTTGAGATGATCCAGAAAAGATTTCAGAGGTTTGTATGAAGATCTAAAGAAGTTATGGCTACTTAAGTAAAACTGGTTCTGGCAGGTGTTTAGAGGTGATAGAGTGATACAGATAGGTCTGGTGAGATCCGAAAATGCATTATCCTATTCTGCGGATTTTGTGGAGTGTTTAGGAAGTTCATGTGGAGTGACAACTCAAATGGTTCATGATCTGGAGGTCTGCAAGCATCTATTCCATTGTGATAGTGATGAAAGACTGAGTTCTTGAGGTTCTAGATGAAGGAGAGAATGATTCTAGTAAGCAGATGTAGTGTAGATGTTCTTGGTGATTCAGGAAAGCTTGTGGGAATCTTTGGATCGTGTCCAGTTCGTGTTGGTGGTTTGCATTAAAGCTTAATCTCGTAATTGAAGAAATACTTCCAGGTGATGATGTTCTTCCCAAGTCAGACTGACTAGATGAGATACACCTCATGTGGATGATCTTGAAGTTATTATGTGAAGATTGCCATGTTCCTAGAAGAAGATTGAAGTCTCAGTTCTATGTGGCTAATTGTGTGTTGATCCACAGGAAGTCCTTTGTATTAGTCATGTTGCATTTGTGTATTTTCTCTGTAATGTTTGCCGACTTAGATGATCTTTCCTAAGTTGATGTCTTGTATAAATGAGGGATTGTAAAGTCATTTCAAAAGTGTCTTAAAGAGATGAGAGTGTGGTAGTGAGGAAGAGAGTGAAAGGCAGAGCATAAATATTGGGCTTAAATGGAACTAACTCAAGCATGGTGAAGATGCTATTCTCCAGTTCAAGTATGTGATACTTATCATTTTGTAGATAATGTGTCTCCTGTAGGCAGTGGGCATCTTGTGAGCAGTGTGCTCAGGTAGTGAGCCCTAATTGGCATGTGCCATTTTGTTCTTTCTATTCTTCTAATAGAGAATACAATTTTGGGTTAATCACCCCGTGGTTTTTCCCTTAACCGGGTTTCCATGTCAAAATCTTGGTGTCTTATGTTTTGATGTGTTTCTGCTCTTGATTTAATGCATTATGTTTCATGATTGATTTATTATTATGCTACTGAATTAAAAAGTGGATTTAAATGTTTAATTGGAAGAAAGTTTTGGACAACTGATTCACTCCCCCCTCTCAATTGTTTGTCCTAGATCTAATAGGTTTTGAACTGTAAATACCTCTTTTTCTGAATTAGGGTTTTCTTCACTTGAAATCACTCTGAGTTGCTTTGGATTACTAGAAATCAATGAAGTCACTTAGAATTATGCTTCAGTTCTCCTCGAACACTTTATAGCTTGTATACAAAGTGGTTATTCATTAGAATTTGACCCTTTTTAACCTTTGTTATGTAAAAACCTAATTGTCATAAATGTTGTTCTCAAAAAGCTGTCAAACATTTTACTGTTAAGTCTAGTCAATCAAGATTTCTCCAGAATGTACCATATCAGGTCTTTTTCTACTAGTTTCTTCTCCAAAAGATCCATCCAGTACTACTTTAGCTCATACCTTAGTGTTGGATCTCAACACCTACTATCTAGCTAGGGGGTTAAAATATTCATTGAAGGCACCCCCTGAGCTAGAGCTCCCAATTTACTTCCTAGAGGAAGTATCTGCACTAGAAGCTAGTGCAAATCCATCCTTGACCTCAATCACATCCTTCTTAATCTATACCTTGCTCATTTCCTTCTTCATTTTCACTGGATTAGCCTTATTCTTACTTTTATCTTCTTTCTGCTTTGTTTTCCTCTTTTATGCAGGATAGTCTATTTTCTCATTCTCGCTTCTACAGAATCTTGCAATATGTCCAAGTCTATTGTAATTGTAGCATACCACAATCCTCTATCCTTGATTCCTTCCTTTTGTTTGATTTATTCTTGATATGCATTGGTTAGCCATATGTCCAAATCTATTGCAAGCAAAGTACTTTCCATTGAAAGATTGAGTATTTCTTGCATTGTTGAAACCATTCCTTATCATACTTCTACATTCATTTTCTTTATGACCAATTTTCTTGCATTTAAAGCACTGACCAGAGAAAGATGAAGCATTTTGATTCATTCTACTCCTACACTGAGTAGCCCTATGACCATACTTATTGCATTTAAAACAATAGCCATTGAAAGATGGGTACCTTTGAGCATTTGGCTGCCTGATCGGAGGTCTTCTAGGTTTGCTTCTCTAATTCTAAAACTGGTTGTCTTTTTTTTCATCTCAGTGTTTCCTTGGCCTAATTTAGAGCTTTTTCCTCTTTCAAATCCCAAACCTTTCTTGGCATCTAGATTTTTCTGACTGTCAAGAAGTTCATCAAGCTTTGTAGAGCTTATTTTGAATTTTTGTTTGTAACTGTTTGCAACCTCCAAGTCAAAATTTAGAAGCATAACATCTTTTTCCAACTTTTCACATTCTTCAGACTTGTCTTTCAAAACTTGATTCAAATCCTTCTCAACCTCTTCTTTCTCTTCAATCAGTATTGATAAATCACTTAGGGTTTATTTGCTACTTTCAACTATTCACTTAGCTCTCTGCTTCTATCCTTTGATCTCTTGACTTGATCTCTTAGTTTAAGAATGCATTCATCAGCTTCTTTGATATTTTCCCTCAAATCATGAATATTTGCTTCATACTTATCAAGATCTTCAAGAGCAGTTTTTAATTCTCGATTGCTAACATACGAGAAATTATCAATTGTAACATTGCCTAGACTTGGATACCTTCTGGCTACCATGAGTAAACTCTCCTAGATATTCCTTAAGCTATTAAACTTCTTCCAAGGAACCTTGCTCTAATACCAATTGTTGAATACAAAGAATACTAAGTGGGGGGGGTGAATTAGTATTTTGTAAAACCTTTCTTTCACATAATCTTTAATCGATTTGCCAAATTCAATAACATGAAAGCAAAGTAAACATAAGAAGAGCAGCCACAAAGTCATAACACATAGACACCAGGCTTTTTACATGGAAAACCCAAAAAGGGAAAAACCACACTAAGTGTTAGCTCACAATATATTATGATATCAAAATCGTATTACATGAAGGCTCACTGCCCAAGGACTCACTGTCCAAAGAAGTGCTCACTACAATAGGCTCACTACCAAGAAAAGAGAAGAGAAAATAGAAGAAGAATTGGCTCATTGCCAAGAGAAGACTGCTACAAATGCATCTACAAAATGCTAAAATGTAGTTCCATTAATAGCTCAATAGACATATTCAAAAGTCTTCATTGTATCTACCCTACTTTTCTACTCTGCTTCACATATATTCTGTACTTCTTCCCTTACTTCTCCTTTCTTATCAAAAAATTCCCTTAGATCACACACACATCAAATTCACACTTTATTCACATCACAGACACCTCCAATACTAAAATCCATCAAATATATATATCCAAAAATAGATTTAACCCAAAATCTAGTTGGGTTGGCAGTGATAAAACATGTACACAAAAAACTCATACTCTGTTGGCTAGAATTCTATATCAGAAGTTATATGAACCAATGAAAACCTTCAAGGATATTCATATAGGTGTGGAATTATTTTAGATCCACTTAAAATAATGATTTAAGTAATATATCTTTACCACACAAGGATCTAACTGAGTGTCAGCCTTATCCCAGAATATAGACTTGAACCTTATTTTCTGTCATAGCATAACTTCTACTCTGGACCATATGAAACCTCAAAATATGCATCAAGAATTCATTAGACATCATCAATGATACCTTCAAAATCATAGATCATAATATTCTTGTGTGGAGACATGTGGACTTTAGAACTATTTCCTCTGTCTTGATGGAACACTATCAAACTGTCTGCCGATACTGAAGAACTTGTAGATGATGATCTGATACACTTCAAGCTCTACAAATATGGAATTAGATAGTTATCATTGTGTTTACAACACCTTCAAACCACAAATCAAAATAATCATTAGCAGAGGAATGCGGACCAGATTACTCAAGTACTCTGTATTGTTTCTTCACTGCACTCTACTTACCAGACTTAGTCAAATCATAATGTATCTTCTAGATATTATCAAGACTTGAAAATTGGAACATAATATCATCAAAGGATTGTGTACAACATACCAAAACCGCATATCATGATCTTCAACTACAATGGAGTACCAACTAAATCATTATCATTGTCTTGGTAAACTACCAACACTTAGTCAATTTTGGCTAAGTTAGTCTTTCTGGACCAAAAAGATACACACAACTTTGTCTCAGGAACAGTTCCAAATCATGTCTAGTTGTTTCCATCAATGACAATATCAAGTCTTCACCATATCAGTAGTGCCTCTTGACCATGTTGCTGACACCTTCAAACAATCCCAAGTCCCAAGGTTCCTTTTTGGTCTGGGGCAAGGCATTAAATGGGCTCATTTTTCCCATTTGACATGGGTTTTGTGTGATTTCTCATGAGGATGAATATTTAGATTGTATAATGTTAACATAGGGACCTAGGAGGTAAACAAGGAGGTAAAAAGGCATGTGTCCACTTTTTAGTACATAACAAGATGATGTCACAATCAAATCACCATAAGGAGTGAGTGAAGGAGGAAGTATAATCTACCAAGATTTGCAACAAGGGTTAGTATACACAACAATAATCTACACATATAGAGAGCTTGTTAGAAAGCAATTTCATAGAGAATCATTAGCTAGAGTGTCATTAGGAGTAAATGAATTAGAGAGACTTGTATGTGTGTGTGTGTGTGTCTATATATATATATTGATTACTTTCTGAGGGCCAAAATGAAGTAAGGCCAACATTCTTCAATACGTAAGGCCAATAGGACTGACATACTAAATTTAAGACCAAAAAGGTAGGACACTAGAGCTTGGGTACTAGTGTCTTGGACCTATTTTTCTTGAAGTGTCAATCAAAAAAGGGGGCTAAATCATGAGCCCAAATCACGTCCTAATGTGGGTATGTTTGAAATAGGGATAAAAACACAAGTTAAACATGCAAATACTAAGTCTAGTGTGAAATATGTGAGAGGTGACAATTTACGACACTGCATTTAGCCCCCACTTTAGCGGGAGTAGGAACTTATGATTTTAGGGTTAGGGTATATCAGAGCAATAAACACTAACAATTATATGCAGATTAAATAACCCAAATATAACAATGAGGAATAACACAAAAGACATCAACACAAAAATTTAACGTGGTTCACCTAATATGGGCTACATCCACAAAAACTCAACCATCCAATGATTTTATTATCCAGTACAAAATAGATTACAATCTCATGAATACATAGCTATAACATACATCCCAGCTGCTTATAACAAGCTTTTTGGAAGATCCTAGAATTAGGGTTTTGCAATGTCATTTTTCTTTTGTCAGTTAACAAAAATTAACAACCGACTCCAAACCCCCACTCAGGGCTTGACCCAGCCCTGAAGCCTGGTGAGGATACATAACTAGTGTATAGTACTTGCATGATCAGTCAACCAACATATGATCCTTCTCATGCTAAAGTATGGAGAAACCCAAAAGCCTCTCATAGAATGACTCTAAGTTTGAGAGATGCGCTAGCCCCCATTCTTAGGATTTTATGAGTCATAAAACACATGGCACAAATCATACATACATACACATAGACATACACTTGTGAATCATGAGATAAGACAAAACATACATAGAGAATACACTTAGAACACATAATACACAAATAAAACACCTAACACATGAAGCAAACACATAATACACGAAGAAAACATAGAGAATATATGTGAAAGACACATAGAATGCACATGAAAGGAACATAGAATACACACAAAACACATGCAGAATACACATAAAAGAACTAATGAAGCCTACATGAAGAATTTCATGGAATACAAAAGCATACAATAATGAATTCATCACAAATGCCTAAGCACACAAAGTGAAATCTTGAGTCAACAAGGTAAAAGAGACCTTAGTCGAAAATGTTGTCTCAATTACCATGTGTCATCCCCAAGATGTAACTAAAATAGAGGAATTCTAGGAAGGAGATATAAGAATGGAAAGAAGAAGCATAGATAGACAAAGGAGAAATTAGTGTGAAATGACATGAACAATGGTCTCACAGATCACAGGCTAGTAAGGACTGCATAACTACTAGGTGACCATGAGTATAATAATGATAGGTTGCATGAAGCACATAGGCTTGCAATTTGTGTTATTCTAGGAGTGGCTCATGGACAAACAACAAAAGGAAATATTATATGCTAGTAAGGACCAAAAAATTACTATGTTAGTTCCGTTCCAAGTGAATACATCACATGATAGTGAGGACCATTGAATCACTAGGTGAGCTTCACATCAACCATATAAGAGGTGCTACAAAAATGATCAAGTAATTTTATATCAAGACCAGCTATGTGGTGCATAAATAATGTAAATGACATAGTATAATGTATGTAAATGTACTATTGTAAATTGTTACCTCTCACATATTTCACACTAGACTTAGCATATTCATGTTTAACTTGTGTTTTTGTCCCTATTTCAAACATACCCACTTTAGGATTTGATTTGGGCTCATGATTTAGCCCCCATTTGTGCTGGACACTTCAATAAAAAATAGGTCCAGGACACTAGCACCCAAGCTCTAGTGTCCTATGCTTCTGGTCTTAAATTTAATATGTCAGACTTACTTCATTTGGGCCCTCAAAAATTAAATAGGATTCATATATATACATGTCTCTCTCATTCATTTACTCCTAATGACACTCTAGCTAATGATTCTCTATGTAATTTATTTCTAACAAGCTGGCTATCTACAAGCTCTCAATTTGTGTTTATTATTGATGTGTGTACTAACCCTTTTTACAGATCTTGGTTAAAGCTTCTTCCTCCTTCACTCACTGCTTATGGTGATTTGATTGTGACATCGTCTTATCAACGATTCCATATTTATGGTAACATCTTTCCTTCATGCCTGTTTACATTTATCTTAGATGTTATTTAGATATGCCTCTTCCCTCCTAGGGTACACACTCTTGATCTAATCCTTTATGTTATGGAGACCTAGAAAAACCATACATGGCATTTGACTTAGGCAAGCCCCTAAAAAAACTAAAATGTTCCCTCTTTTTTGTGTATAGGTCAAAGATGGAAAATCTCATAGAAACAGGTGACAAAAAGATGAATGTACAGGAGTCAAAAGTGTCTCAAATTTCTAGTAGACCTAAATCCTAGGACACATAGGCATGGGCACCCTAGTCCTCTAGATCTAGGCCATATTTCTAGTAGTGACCCCTGACAGTCCTACTTTTCTTAGTTCATCTCTTGGTTTCTAGGTTTTTAGTCCCAATAGGTCACTGATCTATGTTTTAACATATTTCATCATAGAAACCCTAGATCTAACCTCATTAATTCAATCTCATAAATTACAATAAGGGGAGAAAGCCTTTGTAGCTTAGCTCTCCTTCAAGACTATAGCCAAGCTTGGTTCGTGTTCCAATGTTAGATTGAAATGATTGACCTAGCTAGTTGTATAGTGATTTGGTTTCTCTTTTTCATTAAACATTTTTGTGAACCCAATGTATCTTGCACTTTTGTAGGCTTCTTTGTTTAGATATGATTTTACTATCCTAGATCTTATTAGTATTGAATTGATTAAACACAAGATTTCTTTATAGATCTTGCATTTTTACTCCTTCATTGTTTTGGTTACCAAAAGCCTCACATTTTGGTAAACCTCATTAGTCATGCACTTAGTGGTCATGTTTACAACCTTATTTAAGATCTTATCTATGTTGATTAGTTGTTAAATCTGATTACAAATTGTTCTAACATATCCTACTTGTTATTTGTGTTTATTTAGAAAGTAAGATCATTCATACATCTATCTTTTCTTTGAGATTTGAAAACAAAAACATAAACAAAACTATATAAATGAAAATGTCTTTTCTTCCATCATTTTCCAAATCTACTAAAAAGGTTTGTGAAATTGATATTCCATTCCTTAAATATGGTAAAAAAAAAGCATTTCTTATATCCTAATATTCCTTTGGTCCCTCTCCTACTATTACTCCTACTTATGAGGACATCTTGGCACAAGAGGATGAAATCATTGACAAGTTCCTATTATCACAAAGGATTCCACCTTCTCAAGCACTAAGCTTAACAATCCCATGACACATTGGATCACTCTTATACTATGGGTTGTCTATGATGAGAATGAACCTCTGGAAGAGCCAGCTCCCTTTAAATGCTCCTTAGATCTTGTGTACTTTCAAGGAAAAGAGATAGAAGGATGATTAATAAAACTAAAATTTATCATAAGAGGTGATGCACCAGAGGTTGATTTCTAACCCACAACTTGATTCACAACTATTTCTCAATAAATCTATTCATACAACTTAGTTTGAGCAAATTTAACACATAAACATTTCACAGAAAGGCATGCAATCACTTGGACAATCTGTAACCTGTGGTAAAATTTGCACCTTTGTATACTTGCATTCAATGAATGAGACAAAAAACTTAAAGGTTATGATTGAAAAAACAATAAATGTTTACCAAATCATTCAAAAGAGAAAAAGACACCTGAATTTGAGAAGAAAAACACCTGATTTTATTGAAAAATGGAAGGAATACCTCTACAATAACTGTAAAACTATAAAATATGCTGAAAAATGAAGCTTCTATTGTATAAAAACATGTAAAAACTATTGAGTGACAATACTAAAATCTCTTTTTGCAATGTGCAAAGGAAAGAAAAAGCAAGAATTGAGAAAAAAAAAGGTTTTTCTCCTATAATTTACAAAAATCTCTCCCAAAAAAGCAAAGGGAGTCAACTCCCATCTAACTTGACTCCAAATGATTCATGAATAGGATAGAAAAGTCAACTCCCAATTGATGGGCGAGCAAGAGGAAAAAGCTTAAAGAATAGGGCCCATAAATGCTCCAAAAGGAACTATTTTAGCTCAAAACTCCTCCTCTCAAGGGGTTTGACCAAACAAAATGCCAAAAATAGATTAGTTTGACCCAAAGTCAAAAATATAAGTAGAATCTCCTCTTGCATGAATTTCCAACTACAATTTGTCTCCACTTCACTCCCTTGCAAGATTTGAGGTTAAAAATATATTATTTTGACAAATATTAAGGGTAATTCATTTGCATGCTTTACCTTAATAAGTGTTTTATAATTATCTCCTTGGTTTTATGAAATAAATATTAAGGTAATTTAGAAACTATTACCCTTAATAAGTGTTTAAAATGCAATATTTTGTCTCCTGCTCATGCAAGGAAGAAAGAAAAAGGGGGTACATGGTTTCATCTTGACTTATATCTCCATACAAAAGTCCACAAAAGTCTTCATGATGCATAAGTCTTATGTCAAAATGTCTAAAGGTTATAATGATTTGCACTTGTCCTAAACCTTAACCACATTTTCCTCTTTGATGTCTAAAGTTACCAAAAACCCTACAAAAAGGTCAAAAACCCCATTATGCCCTTATATTTCTCACAGCCTCATCTTATTTCCTTAGGCACTCATCATTTGAAAGAGTTGACCTTGGGCTTTAAAATTTGATCTATCAATGATTTTAAGTTCAAAAGTCACAAAAAGAGATTGAGCTGATCAGGGTTAGGCATCCGTATGAACAAAACACCCTTTCTAAACCCTAAAGGCACATCAGTTTGCTTTTCCACTTCATTGTTTCTCTGCACTACGCTGCCATAGGGATTTTCAAGGCTATGGTTGAAGGCTTCTACTGACTTAATGGTCTTCTTGTAGTAAGCAAGACGTACCTGCTACTTTTTTTTGCATATGCCCCTTGAAAACTTGAAAACTCTTTACTTCGTTAGCACCTTGGGTTCTGATACTTCATCCAACTTGAAATTGCCTAGAAACTGTAAGGAAATTTTAGATCTTATTTCTATCTTTGATATATGTAGTCAAGAACTATTCTTCTATTGCCTATTTCATGAACAACTCAATAAACATTTGGTTATGATATATCTGCACATTTTCTTTTACTGTGGTATACTATTGTCCCTATATCTTGTCATTGATGTTTCAGAAGGAAGAAATAAAGTAAGGCTGACTTCTTTTCCTTTGCTAGGGTTATAGGAAAGCTCCTCACTAAAAACTATGGAAATAAACTTTTGAAAGCTTTACTTTTGACAAAATTACTTCTCAAGCTTCCTTTGTAGTTGTATTTTTAAGTTCATCATTTTGTTGACTGCTCTATGTTGTATCATTATGAAAAGAGAGGGATTTTTGCCTTTATTCTACAACCCCTCCTAGGGTTTCTTTGCTTCCTTGCAACAACTTCATTACATATGTTGTACACAATGCAACACTGCTATGTCTTTGTTTATGAGTTTTACCTATGAAGAACGTTCTTTGAAAAGCTACTTTGTTGTGGCTCTTATACTCCTCTGGCACTAGGGTTTCATTCTTTTTCCATATTTACTACTATGGTGAGTAAGATCAGTGGAGAATTTGTTTTGTTGTGTCCAGCTCTACTCCTACTTACTAAAGAAACTTGTGAAAACTCCTCATTCTCTATTTTTGCATATGTTTCTTGGATGAAGACTATGAACTAGAAAATAACAAAAGGGGTTTCTTTTTCTATATAGCATCTTTATGGATTTGCTCATATATTGCTGCTCTAAGAAGCTTCCACCAACTATATGATGAATGTGATAGTATTTGTGTAATGGTATTTCTACTCATTGGCAATGATCTTTTGGAATGGTACATTCCTAGATAGATTGCTACCTTGCCTTATTTCACTTGTTCATGAATAGCTCTAACAACAACACTTGACTGCTCCATTCTCATGACTATCATGTTGAATTTTCTTCATGGCATGATGGTATAAAGTCACCTTGTTCACCATAACAGTCACCCTTGATTGACCCTTATGGCTATGATTGCTTTGTTGGAGGTGACTATTGTATTCTCAACCTATAACAGTCATATTATAGGCTGGGTTGTTCCTCTTTATGATAGTACTTTTAGTTGCCTTTTATTGTGCTAGGACAATCATGACTTACACCTCATTCACAACAAAAGTGGTAAATATTTGTCCAATTTTTGTTTGCCCATACAAGCTTTGGACTATTGGAGTGGATGTTGTTTATGAACAACTATTTGAAATAGTTATCTCCTTCATCCTTGGTAACTACTCACCTTCACATTTCTTACTCTAGCCGCTCTTTCATTATGATAGCTATTCCTTGGATACAAGAATATATCTTAGCTTTGGGTATTGTCAAGGCTTCTTGTTAACTACCCTGCTATTTCCACATATGGCTATGATATTTAATTGTATAACAGTCATAAATGATTGTTTCTAATTTCTTTTATAGTAGTCATAACACCATCTTTATCTTCATGAGCTTTTAATCTTGCAAGATAGGGATCCTTGCATCTCTCCATTGGGTACTTCATACAAAAACATCATAACTGTCTTGATGTTCTATATGATTGTGTCTACTAGTTAAGCTCCTCCTGATAGTTCTCATGATGAACATTGTCTCATACAAATCTATCCTTTCACTATTACCAGTCCGCTCCTTAAGTTCATGAGTGCATACTTCTTGTGGTTATGCAGCTCTCCATTGTCTTAGCTTTGTCAAGACTATTATTTGCTCACTAACCTTGTTGCTGTGCTTTTCTATTTATGTTGTTCTTCTTGAAACCTTATGCCAAACTCAATCTATGACTATTGTTACAGTCATTCATTGACTACTTTTTTCTTGTGCTGACTACACATAACATCTTTGAATGATTGTTAACATTTCTTGGTTTTCCAGATATGAATGTTGAAGTTCAAGTTGTTCTAAGCTGACTGTCCACTTCTTATGCTCATTTCTTTAGTTTTAGATAAATAAAAAGAGATGCTCCTATTGATGAGAAATTTCACATATATGTAGGTGGTCAATCATGAACACACTTCCAAGAGAACCTTTCTTTAGCCAATCCTCTTAGATGGTTGACATAAAAATTGCTTGCTATAATAATTTTACTTTAGTCATGAAACAAGTCTCAAGGGTTTCATTAGAGCATTTGTATGTTCTAATTTATAGCCCTCTATTCTTCATGGACCGCTCCTAGACTATTAGAGGTTGTTTCTTTGGGATTATGCATAACTATTCTTTGATGAAAGACATGTCTATTTTCTTGTCTGACTTTTAGTGTGACTGCTCCCTTTAAGGCTACATCTACAAGAATGATTGCTCATTTCATGATATTCTATACCTTGAATGATTGTACCTAAGTGGTTGGTGGTTGCTTCTTTCCTTCATCAATATACAGTCCTTTATTTGTCCCTTACTACACTTTGACTGTTGTATCTTTTTATTTAATGACCATCCTCTTCAACTCTATAAGCACCTGCACCTTTGCATTTATAAATGTTGTCCCACTAGATATCCCATAATATATATAAGACTATCATTGTGACCTTTAACCAATGTCATTAATGACTGGTCTTCAAGTACCTGTACTTACACAATCAGTAACTAGTTAGAGAAAACAAATCAGGGTAAGAGCCTCTTCTTTGATGGTGATTTGATCTCTTCTTGGTTTCTTTTGGTTCTTGTATAACTGCATTCTAGAGCTTCTAATCTCTTTTATCTTCTTTATTAGATGTTTGTGTAAGATAGAAAGTACATTTTGATATTATTGCATATAGAAGTGAAAAAGGACCCTGAGATCTAACATTTCTCCTCATTCTCTCTTGCAGGTCCCCTCAAAGATAGCAACGAGGTAAACTAAAGATGATACTGCTAGTAGTAGGGTTCATTATTCAAGCAATGATGGATCCTTCCTCCTTCCTATATGCTTACTTTTTGTTTTAGATGTACTTGTTCTCTTTCATTCCATCTTGTACAGTTAATCCCATGGCTTGTGTGGGAGCATATAAACACTTTCTCCTTATGAATATGAACAACTATTTTATGCAATGTTTTTGTATATTGCTTCTCCTTTTTGAATCAATTGCATAAAGATAAAATGAAATGATTGCATGATACAGATGTTCATAATCATGAATAGTTTAGCAAAATTTGTGTACGTTCTTTTCATTTGATAATGTATCAACTATAATACAAATAATTTGCAACTCATAACAATTGTAATGAACAAACTTGAAATGAAAATGAAACCTATATAATAGTTTCCCCTCTTCTTCTAGTCTTAGGATATCTCCTGCTCTATTGGAGTGTCCTTCCCATCCTTATCTAGCTCATGTAGAAAATCTTATTGAGTTGCTACATGAGTCTGGTAATGGTGATAACTGAAATGGCCCTTCGCTAGTACAGTAGGCCTTCTAGGGCTGACTGTGAGACTTTCAACTTTACTTTACTTTTCCCCCTAAAACTATATGCTTCTTCAAAGTAGCAAATATCAGTGTTGTCTTGGCTTGACTTAATTGGGATGGAAATGCACAATTAGGTAACATTTTTGGTGACCTCTACTCCTATTTTGTCAACTAAAGCTCTCTTGACCAGTTGCCTAGTATATCCATTGGGCAATAGGGTCTTTCCATGGCTTTTGAAACTCATAAAACTTATTGAAACTCAGCTACTATGAAAAAGAATAGCAACAAAACAAAACTAAAAACAAAAGCAAACTGGCTCTAAATAGGGCCAACAAACTATGCATCAGTACTTCTTGGAAAACAAAAAGTGAAATGAAACTATATGCAATCAACACTTATGAACTAAAAAATCTACTCTACTATGGTACATTTATAATTTTTTTTCCTCAAAAATAGTGTTTGAGGTGAATGCCATTGACTAGGATAGATAACACCTCTCCTTCCATAGTGGCCAGCTGAAAAGCATTATGCTGTTTGCACTCAACAATCATGAATAGGCCACCCCACATAGCATCAAACTTGTTATGCTTACTAGCTCTACTTTTTAGTTCATCCCATTTGAGGATAATGTCTCCTTTGAAGTGTTTGAATGTTACCCTTTTTTAAAATGTTCTCTTCATTTGCATTTGATCTGTATCCAACTGATGTGATGTTTGTCTTCTTATCTCTTCTAGCTCAAATAACTCAACAAACCATACCTCCATAGGACCATCTTCCATCATCTCAAGCTCTTTCATGAGCCTTAGAGCTGGTAATTTAGCTGAAATGGGTAGCTTGGCCTCCCTCCCATACACAAGCATAAATGGAGACTGACCTATTGATCTTTTAGGTGTAACCCTATTAGTCCATAAGGATGATTTCAGCTTTGAATGCCAAGTCTTCTAGTTAGCTTCTATAGTCATTTTCATAATCCTGATTAGGTTCTTATTATTGGACTCATCTTATCCATTCCCCTGAGGGTAGTAGTTTGAAGAAGTACTTAAGTAAACACCATGCCTAATGGCCTAGTCAGTTAGTTTCATGCCAACAAAAGCTAGTACATTATCTGAAATGATAGAATCTGGTACACCAAACCTAGCTATTAATTCTTCATAAAAGTTTAATACAACACTCTCATTTGCCTCTTTCAAATCTACTACTTCTATCCACTTGGTAAAATATGATGTAGTTGTTAACACCCACTTATGGCCAAAACTAGATGGTAGGCGAATTAATGACCCCAATGAAATCAAGGCACCACTTTGTAAAAGGTTGCTCAACTGAAATGGGCTATAGTGGCAAGGATGCCAACTTTTGTTTGCCTACAAATACCACACATTTCACATAATTTCTCACCCATGCATGCACATCCTTAAAAATAGATGGCCAATAATATCCTACCTTCATGATCTTCAATGTTGTTGTTTGGGGTGCAAAATGACCACCAACTGGTCCATCATGGAACTCATGCAAGACCCTTTCAATCTGGTCTAATTCTATGCATCTTAAAAGTACACCACTGTAATCATTTCTAAACAAGGTATCATTCAAAATAACATATGGCATGGCTTGAATCCTGAAATACCTTCTTTTAGTAGCATTTAGCCCTGCTGGGCACTCTCTGGTTTACATATAGTGTACCATTTCATGTGTCCATCTAGTGCCATTTGCTAGTACATCAGGTACATCATTATTATTAGCTATTAAAACAACTTCCTTTTGTAGTTCTAAGTTATTTTCTGTACTTTTAGCAAGCTGTTCACACAACCCCTTACCTCTAACCAGCTTAGCAACCTTGATATCAACAACATATTTGATTACTTTAGTTACCTATCTAGCCCTTTTGTCTCCTAAATCCATGTTTACCAAGAACTCTTTTACACTCGGATGGGCAACCATCAGCTGAATCTTATTGTTAGAAAGCATGTGCCTAAACTTTTTAAGGCTTCTAATACTAAGTACATGTTTTTCAACAAATGAATACCTATGTGCGTAGCCCTCTAATCCTTGGATAAAAAATGCAATTGGCTACCTCTAATTGTCCTTATTTTGTTGGATCAACATAGCAGAAATAGTATCAGTTCCTCAATAAGCATACAATATGAAATCCTTTGAGAAGTTTGGATTTATCAATGTTGGTGGTGCTGCTATTGCTGCTTTGATGTCCTCAAAACTATATTTTCCTTCTTTGGTCTAGCTGAAACCAATGTTCTTTTTCAGCATAAATGTTAGAGGCTTCAAAAGACTAGCAATATTTGGGATAAACCTTCTTACAAAATTGATTCTGCCTAAGAAACTTTGTAGTCCCTTTTTGTGAGATGGTAATGGTAAGGCTGAAATGACACTTACTCTTTCTAGATCAATTGTTATCCCATGCTTGGAAACAATGTGACCTAGAAGTTTGCCTTCATGGATAGCAAAGATACATTTTTTTGGATTGAGAGAGACACCATACTCTCTGTATCTTTCAAAAACCTGTCTCAAATGAGAAAAATGATCTCTTGCATCTTTTGAAAACATAGTGATGTCATCTAAATAAACCAATACAAACTTATTCATGATACTGTGAAAGGCCATATCCATGGCTCTCTGAAAGGTTTCTCCAGTATTTGATAGCCCAAATGGTATTTTCTGGTAAGCCATGGTTCCCCATTTTGTTGTGACTACTATTTTATATTGATCCTCTTCCTTAACAAAAATTTGATTATAACTTGAGAATCCATCCAGCAATGAGAACCTTTCAAAATCTGATACTGTTAAGGGAAAATTGGATCAAATGAATAAACAATAATAATCAATATCAAGTTACCCAAAACTTCAATGAAATGGTGAACTAAAGATATTCAATAATAATGAATAAACAACAAAGCAAACCTCCTTAGATCATAGCTTTCATTGATCGCCTATCACAATCATTCTTGCATGTATGAATGATGCCCTTAGAGAGTGCATTTCCTTGCTATGCTTCAATAATGTCAATTGGAATGGCAGTGATAATATTGCCATGAAGAGGAGCTTCACAACAATGGTTGTAGTGCGTAGTAATGAATGTGATCACAATTAAGGAAGGAATTGGTGCCAAAGGCACGTTGTAATTCTTGTAGAGTAACAATACTTAAAGCTTGGATGATTGAAATAGAGGAATAGGGTTCAATTTATAGACTTGGGGAATGAATATCAATGGTATAGAATAGTTGAGGAATGTGCAACGAATAAGAAGAAGACAAGTGTCTTTCTTTCTTTTGCATGAGAGGAGTTATCAAGAATAGAAGAATGAGTTAAAGCATTTAAAAGAATATAATAATTAGTTAAGTGATTTAAACAAGAAGGGATTTGCATGAGAATAAGAAGATATTTTTCTTTATTAAATATTATGAATATTTAATTGCATGTGCAAAAATCTTGAATTATATTTAGAGATAACTCAATTTAGAAGAAAAAGCAACTTAAATAAATATTTGATTTATTTAAATTTAGAGAAGATATTATTGGAAGAAACAAATTAAATAATTGGAATTATTTAATTTAGAAGATAAGAAAGCAAATTAAATAAAGAAATTTATTTAATTGTTGTGTATGATTTGGAAGAACAAATAAAATATTTGATTATATTTTATTTTTAGAGGTTGAAAGGATTTAAATAAATTTGATTTGATTTAATTAAATAATTAAGAATTATTTAATTGTTTGGAAGAATTTAATTAAATAAAAGATTTTATTTAATTTTGACTTTAGAAGAGGTAATTAAATATTTTGATATTTAATTAATTTAGAAGAATGTGAATCAAGTAAATAAATTTGTTTATTTAGTTATTGGTAGAAGAATTATAAGGAAATAAATATTAAGAATATTTATTTAGACTGAATCATGTCATTTTTAGATGTATACATTTTGCCCCTCTTTGATGCAATGGAGTTTATGGCATTGCTTCAAAGAATAAGTTGCCTAACAATGATAGATGCCCCAGTTTGCCCCTGGTATAGGTTATGACGATAGGATGCCCCCTCGAGAGATTGGACAAGAAAAAGGTAGAAGGACGAGAGACAGACAATCTCACGAAGATGAAGGTAAAATTAGGTTGGGATGAGGAAATTGGTTTGAGAAAGAGCCAAATGATACACAATGCAAGATAGAATGATACCACACACAAGCAAGTATGCACAATGATACAAGAACAAACAAGGTATTGCCCCTGTTGAGCGGTAAACCAATGATATACTGATAATGATATACGATAGTGTTGTCATGGCAGGGAAAGATATATCCCTAGACCAACACGACATGCATGTTGTCATGGCAGGGAATGATAGATCCCTAGAGCAACATGAAGGATGGTGTCTGGTTTCAAGAAATGAAACATGTCATGTAAGATGCATGTGTTGGTCTGATTTTGACAATGTTACACCCTGTATAGGACAAGTACACATGAATAATCAACCCAATAACTTAGATCCTAAAGAGCATAATGATGATCAAGCTTCTAGTGGTCCCTCACAATCTCCCAAAGAATATAGCCGAGAGCATACTAATCCTACTCCTAGCTCGAAACCACCCAAAAAATCCCATGATGATTGGCTCCAAAGACTATTCTATAAGCCTAAAAGAGAAAGAAAAGCTATGGAAAACTCCAAATCCATCCATTTATTACCTCACTCCTCTACACCTACCAATGATGTGATCCAAGGGCTACTAGCAGAGAGTCAACTATGTCCCCAAATTCTGGTCCTTGACCTTACGAAAAATCCTTCATGTAATCTACAACCCCTTGAGTTTATCAAAGGGCCTCCTACCATGAACTAAAGTCAAGGTCCATCACACCTCCATGTTGTTGACCAAGATCCTACCTAATAGTATTCTACCTCCACTCCAATTTAAGCACCTCAAGTGTTATGTCAAGAGCACACTTTAGAGCATGTGGAAACATCAACCCCTTGTCTAAATTAGGATCAAAGCACTCCCGTCCGACCCCTACGTAAACCTCTATCTTTTTGATGATCCTATACCTATACATGAGCAAGAAGTCCAATTCCAACCCCTCCATAATCTATATCTTTTCTATGATCAAGATATTATCGTTGATGAAGAACCTATACAAGAGAACATTAATCCCATCACACTAAATCCTATCTATGATCAAGATCCCATCTATGATGAAGAGCCTATCTACGATCAAGCAAACCATGATGATCCTCTTAGCCTACTTTATGCATTCCATGGTCCTGAGCTTATCACCCCATCTAGTTCCATCCAAGATTCAACAACTTCCTCTTCCTTTGATGAGACACTTGCCTCCCAAGCAAGCATAGAAGATCAAACCAAAAATACTCCTCCGCTGACCACTATCGACCATGCTGCAAATCCCCCACCATATATCCTTGGTCTTACCGCCTTCATTCATGAGTGTTCCTCCTTAGAACACCAGCCACCATTATCCTCTATCCCACCTTCTTTATCCAATACGGAACTGGTGTCTAGTTTTCCACCTACGCATAATCCTATTGTCCACTGCATACTCCAACATATGAACTATCAAGGTAAAGGCTTAGGCCTTCATGAACAAGGTATTTTAGAGCTCGTCCATGTCAATGTTCCTCCTTTTTCATATGGCCTTGGATACACACCCCAAGGTGAACAATCTTGAGATGTTGGTACTTCCTCCACTCGTCCTAAATTCCCCACTTTCCATCATACATCCTATCATATCCCCAAAACATATGTCGTCATTCCACCTCCATCATCCTATAATTGTCAAAAGCATGTGACCATACACCTTCCACCATCCAATCTACCTTCGCTACTTCCAACTCTTAATATCCCTCCATACATTTTACCACCACTTCCTCCAACACCTTATTCACCCATCTATGAATCTTCTGACAATCCCAATCATGGCCAACAAATGCACGTGTTGTCTAAACAAAGAACTTCCTCAAACTTCACTTCCACCATCTCAAGAGAATTCAACCATAAAAATCTAGATATCTCTACCTATAAAGTCAAAAATCCTAAGAGTCCTCGTGACCTAGGATACAAAAGCCAAGAGTCAAAGAAACATCTCTCTCAAGAGCCACATACACCCACACACCTATATGCCAAACTGAAAAAGGTGTGGGTCCGCATCCAACAAATGATTACTCCAAAAGCTGCACAAGAGCTGCATACACCCAAACCCATACCTTCACAGGTATTATCTAAAAACAAATGGTTTGGGTGCCTAAGCAAAAAGCCCTCAAGTTACATGATCATAGCTTACATTGATCACCTATCACAATGGTTCTTGCATGTATGAATGATGCCCTCAGAGAGTGCACTTCCTTCCTATGCTTCAAGAATGTCAATTGGGAATGGCAGTGATAATATCACCATGAAGAGGAGCTTAACAACAATGGTTGTAGTGCATAGTAATGAATGTGATCACAAGCAATGAAGGAATTGGTGCCAAAGGTGCACTGTAATTCCTATAGAGTAACAATACTTAAAGCTTGGATGATTGAAATGGAGGAATAGGGTTCAATTTATAGACTTGGAAGAATGAAGATCAGTGGTATAGAAAGAATGAGAAGATCAATGGTATAGAATAGTTGAGGAACGTGCAACGAATAAGAAGAAGACAAGTGTCTTGCTTTCTTTTGCATGAGAGGAGTTATCAAGAATAGAAGAATGAGTTAAAGCATTTAAAAGAATATAATACTCAATTAAGTGATTTAAAACAAGAAGAAGGGATTTGCATGAGAATAAGAAGATATTTCTCTTTATTAAATATTATGAATATTTAATTGCATGTGCAAAAAGCTGAATTATATTTAGAGATAACTCAATTTAGAAGAAAAATCAACTTAAATAAATATTTGATTTATTTAAATTTAGAGAAGATATTATTGGAAGAAACAAATTAAATAATTGAAATTATTTAATTTAGAAGATAAGAAAGCAAATTAAATAAATAAATTTATTTAATTGTTGTGCATGATTTGAAAGAATAAATAAAATATTTGATTATATTTTATTTTTAGAGATTGAATGGATTTAAATAAATTTGATTTGATTTATTCAAATTTGGAGGAATGATTTGATTTAATTAAATACTTAAGAATTATTTAATTGTTTGGAAGAATTTAATTAAATAAAGGATTTTATTTAATTTTGACTTTAGAAGAGGTAATTAAATATTTTGATATTTAATTAATTTAGAAGAATGTGAATCAAATAAATAAATTTGTTTATTTATTTATTGATAGAAGAATTAGAAGGGAATACATATTAAGAATATTTATTTAGACTGAGTCATGTCATTTTTAGACGTATATAGATACAACTTGCAGAATCTGCTCCATTGAGGGCAATGAATAATGGTCCTTTAATGAAGCTCTGTTTAAGTCCCTAAAATCAACACATAACCTGATTTCACCATTTTTATTTCTCACAGGCACCAAATTTGACACCTAGGAAGTGTGTTTGATTGGAAATATAATGTTTCTTTAAATTAGCTTATTAAGCTCAGTTTTCATTAGAATTTCTAGCTTGGGATTAAGAGACCTTTGTTTTTGCCTCACTAGTTTTGCATCTAGTTCTAGCTCAATTGTGTGATGTACTAGTTCTGGATTAAAACCCTTCAGATCCTTGTATTCCCAAGAAAAGATGTCATCAAATTCTTGACATTTAATAAAACAAATTCATGCTTATCTTCCTTAGTAGATACCTTTCCCAGCTTGAGGAGTTTGGCTTTGAAAATATCAGTAGATTCATAATGTTCCTACTTGATTAGTATGCTGCTCTTTTCTCTTCTCAGCTGATCATCTAAATTAAAAATTGATTCCAAGGTAATAAGTCCCTTTGGCAACTTGTTTGTCTTGAGTTGGACAATCTGGTTTGCAAACTATAATTGAGGAATTGAAAAATTTAGGCAAGCATGCAAGGTAAGACTAAGGTTTTTAATAACTCCAATAATATTAATGGATGTACCATCTAGTTGTACTACTACCTGGTACCATCTCTTCTAGAGAGTTACTTCTAGTGCAGAATAATATGGAACATGAGTATGATTGGTGTTACCCATATAACCAACCAGAAAACCAGTCAGCTTGCTCAAATGACATGATAAATCAGACCTTGATCCCACAATAGTGGGTTACACTTTTTGGCCAAAGTTGACATTGAAATGAACATTTGGAAAAAAACTTCACTTTAGGACACCTATAGTTACAAACCGTGAGGAATTTGAAGATGATGTAAACTAATGATTTGTCACATTTTGTCTATAGATTCTAAATATATTTTTAATTTTTTTTTGGAATCAAATTATATTTATTTTTCCATCTCCTTCAATAACTAGTTTCTACAATAAACACCTTTTTTAAAGAGTGATGTGTACTGTGTAAAACATAACTTTTTTTATGAAGGGGGTAAATGGCAAAACACACAACAACAAAAATGGAACACAAAAATAGAACTTTATTTTATTGATCTGGGCAACTCATTACATTACAGAATCCCAATTACAATCAAAGGAATCAATCCTCCACAAGCTGCAACACACAACAGCTTCCTGTCACAAGACTCTAGAATCACCTGCCTTCTGTAACCCCAAATCATCTAGGGTTTCTATTTTTCCCATCTATTCTTGACTCTATGCTTGCTCCCTTAACTCTACTACCACCCATGGTCCCCAAAATAGCTATAAATAACACTTTTTGGTGGCCTCCAGCTAAATTTTGAAATTTACAACTCCTCCCAAAAGTAGGTCAACTTCCAGGAAGCATAACTTTTGATCCGGGTGTCCGATTGACGAACCGTTTTAGGCGTCGGAAAGATCACGATGTGAAATATCATGCTAGAAATCTGTAAATGGATTTCCATCAACTTTTCAGGATGTTTAGGAAAGTTTTAGTGCCTCAATCTCGTTTCAAAAATTTTTAGGGGTTTTTCAGAAAACAAAAACTTTAATATCTTTTAGCTCACAAATGATCTTTGCCTAATTCCTTTGCCAAAGGTCTTATATTTCCATTTAGTAACTTTATTCAAGTTTTCACTTCAATCTGTGCCCAATTGCAAACTTTCCAAAAATAGCAGGTAGACTTTCCAAAACAGGCAAGTTGCTATTTTTAGTAGTTTTGGAAAAATGGAAAGTCCTACATCATTATTCTGGATATTATGGAACCAGAAACACTAATTATGGAAAGAAATGAAAACAAATATAATGATTTTGAATTAACTTCTTTTTAGGTGATGCAATATTGCCCTTACACCACTGGATGCTCCTGCATCAGACACCTAGGGTAAATTGAAAAGTGACCCTATCACATCTCAGATGTTTGTGTGAGGGAAACCCAAACAGTCAACCTTTGCCTTAGATAACCAATATGAATCTTCAATAGGCATTCCTTTCCATTTTACCAGATATTCCTCATATTGCTTGTTCCAAGTACTTCCTCCCACATGACTATCCAAGATCTCTTCTATCTCGTCCATTGAAGTAGATGCTGGAATACTCCACTGCGCTTCTGTTGGTCTATCCTCTGTTCCACCTTCATGATATTCTAATAAATCAGCAATGTTGAAAATAGGGGAAATATTGATCCCATTCGGCAACTCTAACTCATATGTATTTCCTGAATCATGCTTCGTCAAGATTCTGCATGGTCTAAATTTCTTCATTTTCAACTTGTATGTTCCAATTGGGAACCTTTCTTTTCTCAAGTGAACCATGACTTCATCTCCTACCTGGAACTCCTTATACCTCCTCTTCTAATCTGTCTTTAGCCTTATACTGAATATTCATCTTATTAATGTGCTTTCTCACCTCTTCATGCAAATTCTTCAGATGTTCTGCAAAGTCTTCAGCTTTAGCACTTGTCTTTTCTCCTTTGTCCATCTTCCTTAACTCAGAAGCATTTCTCAGGCTATTGCCATATACAACCTGGAATGGTGATTTACCAGTACTCCTATTGACAAAATTGTTGTAAGCAAATTCTGTCTGTGGTAAAATCAAATCCCATCCCTTGGGCTTATCTCCTACTAAGCATCGTAGTAGGTTACCCAAACTCCTATTCACCACTTCTGTCTGTCCATCAATCTGTGGATGGTGTGCAAAACTTAACTTCAAATCTATCTTCAACTTCTTCCATAATGTCCTCCAAAAATAACCAATGAACTTGGTATCTCGATCTGAAACTATGCTCTTTGGTAGACCATGTAGTCTCACCACCTCTCTGAAAAATAATTTAGCAATATGAATAGCATCATTAGTCTTCTTGCAAGGAATAAAATGTGCCATCTTCGAGAATTTGTCCACCACCACAAAAATGGAATCATGTCCTCTCTGTGTCCTTGGTAAACCAAGAACAAAATCCATACTGATATCATCCCATGGCTTCTCTGGTACAGGTAATGGCTAATATAGATATGTATTCTGACTTGCTTCTTTTTCCATCTAACATACTCTGCAACTCTCCACAAATTTCCTCACATCCTGCTGCAACTATGGCCAATAATAATTTTCACGAACAATAGCAATAGTCTTATCTTGACCAAAGTGTCTAGCCAATCCTCCACTATGCTTCTCCTTAATCAAGTTCTATCTCATGGAACTCCTTGGAATGCACAATTGGCTTCCTCTAAACAACATGCCATCTTGGATTATGAAATCCAACCATTTTGTCCTGTCCAAAGTAACAAGTTCCAAACAAGCTTTCTAGGCCTCTACAAAATTTGGATCCTCAGGATACAAACTTTTGAGCTCATCAAACCCAACAACCTCTATCTTCATTTCTATCAACAAATTTTGCCTTCTACTCAAGGCATCTACAACTTTGTTGGACTTCCCACTCCTGTGCTTCAAAACAAAAGTATAGCTCTGCAAAAACTCAACCTATTTTAAGTGCCTTTGGTTCAACTTCCCTTGACTATTAAGATACTGCAAAGCCTGATGATTAGATATAAAACAAACTCTTTTGGCAACAAATAATGTCTCCATTTCTTTAAAGCCTGAATTATTGCATAAAATTCCTTATCATAAACAGAATACTTTTTCTTGGTATCATTAATCTTCTCACTAAAATAGGCAATGGGCTTACCTTCTTGGCTCAAAACAACTCCTATACCACTACCACTAGCATCACAATCTACCTAAAATACCTTATTGAAATATGAAAGTGCCAAAATAGGTTGTTCTACAACTTTCTGCTTTAATGTATCAAAGCTCTTGTCTGCTCCTTTAGTCCATCTAAACTCTTTTCTATCCCCTCTCATTGTCTCAGTTAGGGGTGCACAAATGCTACTAAAATTCCTGATAAACTTTCTGTAAAAACTTGCCAAACCATGAAAGGATCTTACCTCCATTGCACTCCTTAGTGTAGGCCATTCAATGATAGCCCTTACTTTTTCTGGGTCCATCTTAAGACCTTCCTCTGAGACAACAAATCCCAGGTATACCAACTCTTTCTTTGCAAAACTACATTTCTTTAGATTAATCAGTAACCTCTCCTCCCTCAACTTCTGTAGAACTCTTCTGATATGCATCAGATGCTCATCCCAAGTCTTACTAAAAATTAAAATATCATCCAAATAAACAATAACAAAACTTCCCAAAAATTCTTTCAGTACCTCGTTCATGAGCCGCATGAATGTGCACGGTGCATTGGTTAGCCCAAATGGCATGACTAACCACTCATACAAACCTTCCTTTGTCTTGAAGGCTGTCTTCCATTCATCTCCTTCTCTGATACGGATCTAGTGATACCCACTCTTCAGGTCAATTTTTGTGAAGTACTTGGCTCCACTCAAACAATCCATGATGTCATCCATTCTTGGCAATGGAAATCTATACTTAATTGTTATCTTATTGATGGCTCAAGAGTCTATTCACATCCTCCATTCTCCATCCTTCTTTGGTGCTAGTACTGCAGGTACAGCACATGGACTTAGGCTCAACCTTATCAGTCCCTTCCTCAACAACTCCTGAACTTGTCTGTTCAGCTCTTCATTCTCTGCAGGGGTAATTCTATGGGTTGCCTTGTTTGGAAAACTGGCTCCTGGTACCAAATCCATTTGATGACTTATCTTCCTTACTGGTGGTAAACCTTCTGGTACATTATTAGAGATAATGTCCTGGAACTCTTCCAACATATCTAAAACTTCTACTGGTACATCTTCACAGTTCTCTTGACTAATCTTAGGGATCAATGCAAAGCAATAAGGCTCATGCTTCATACCCTCCAAAAATTTCCTACCATCTACCAGGCAAATTCTGGCAGTACTACATACCTTTTCTTCCACCTCCTTCAAGGGCTTCAACTTATGACGAACTCCATCCTTTGTTAGGGAATATGTGTTTGCACGACCATCATGGATAGCACTCCTATCATACTACCATGGCCTTCCCAACAACATATGACATGCATCCATCAGTATGATATCACACAACACCTCATCATGGTAGTCACCAATCTTAAACTTCACTAAACACTGCTCATTGACCAAAGCTCTATGGTCCTTCTGCAACCATGCAATCTGATATGGATGCGGATGCTTTCTTCTTGTCAACTTCAACTTGTCAACCATCTCCTCTGAAACAAGATTATCAGTGCTTCCACTGTCAATAATAATATCACAACACTTACCTTCACATTTGCACCTTGTGCAGAATAAACTCTTCATCTGATTGGGTTCTTTCTCCTCATTCAGCAAGGTTCTTCTAACAACTAGGGTTTCTCCCCTTTCAGCATCTTCAGAATGCTCAGAATGTGCATCTTCATCTACATGTACAACTTGTGCATTACCTTTAGGCCTTCTATTTGTCCTTCCTTGATGTTGCGGACACTCGTATGCTCTATGCCCTTCTTCTCCACATTGGAAACAAGTTCCTCTGAAACCTCCTCTTCCGGGTCCTTGCCCAAGTCTACCCCTTCCTCTTCCTCTTTGCTCACCATTGTTCTGGTCACGTGGGTGGTATGCGTTATCTCCTTTATGATTTCGAATAGTGTTGGCTTCTTCACTTTTCTTTGAATCTTCATTTTGGCCCCCATAGGGTCTTCTACTAGTCCATCTGCCTTGACCTCTTCCCCTTTGCTTATTGTCAAATCTTTTATTCAGCTTCTCTTCCAACTTCAGGGAAAACTGGTATGCATCTTCTATGGTGGTCATTCTAACTAGGCTCAGCTCCTCTTGAATACTCAGTTTCAACCCATTAATGTAATGGGCTACCTTCTCCTTGTTTGGCTCTGCATGACCCGTTCTGATAGTAATCTTATAAAATTCTTCTGTATACTCCTTAACAGACTTGTTACTTTGCTTCAGTCCTTGCAGTTTCTTCAGCAACTCCATCTCATATTCCACAAGAATGAACTGCTTCTTCAGTTTCTCCACCATCTGATCCCATCTGGTGATCTTTCCTTTTCCTCTTCTATTCCTCTCTAACTAGACCTCCTTCCACCAAATATTGGCATGGCCCTTCAATTTTGTTTTTGCAAACTTGACCCGATCTAGGTCCTCCACATATTCATATTCGAAATACTCCTCCATGTCATTGATCCAATCAATAAGCTGTTTCAGATTCAAATCTCCAGAATATGTAGAAACTTTGATCCTTGGCCTCTTTTCAATCTTTGAAATGGCTCTCAACAACCTAACTTCTACAAGATCTCCTACAGCTTCTTGTTCATCCTCGGATAGCTCTTCTTTAGCTTCATCCTCACTTTCTTCTCTTGTTCTTGGATCAAACCCTCTTTGCAGCTCCTCTTGCAATGCATCAATTTGCCTTTGCAGGGCTCTAAAACCCTCTTCCATCAAAGCATTCCTTCCCACGTGATTTCTTTGTGGAGGTATCTTGGTCTCCGCAGCAAACCCACAACCTCAGGTCCTGGTGCAAACTACCTCACGGTCGGCGATCTGTCTACACACTTAGGAACCCTCGCTCTGATACCACTTGATGAAGGGGGTAAATGGCAAAACACACAACAACAGAAATGGAACACAGAAATAGAACTTTCTTTTATTGATCTAGGAAACTCATTACATTACATAATCCCAATTACAATTAGAGGAATCAATCCTCCACAAGCTGCAACACACAACAGCTTCCAGTCACAAGACTCTAGAATCACCTACCTTCTGTAACCCCAAATCAACTAGGGTTTCTATTTTTCCTACCTATTCTTGACTCTACGCTTGCCCCCTTAACTCTACTACTGTCCAGGGTCCCCAAAATAGCCATAAATAACACTTTTTGGCGGCCTCCAGCTAAATTTCAAAATTTACAACTCCCTCCAAAAGTAGGTCAACTTCTGGGAAGCATAACTTTTGATCCAGGTGTCCGATTGATGAACCGTTTTAGGTGTCAAAAAGATCGTGATGTGAAATATAATGTCAAAAATCCTTAACCAGATTTCCATCAACTTTTCAGGGCATTTAGGGAAGTTTTAGTGCCTCATATCTCATTTCAAAAAATTTTAGGGGTTTTTCAAAAAACAAAAACTTTAATATCTTTCAGCTCACAAATGATCTTTACCTAATTCCTTCACCAAAGGTCTTATATTTCTATTTAGTAACTTTCTGCAAGTTTTTCTTCAATCCGTGCCCAATTACAAACTTTCCAAAAATAGTAGGCAGACTTTCCAAAATAGGCAGGTTGCTATTTTTAGCAGTTTTGGAAAAATGGAAAGTCCTACATCATTATTCTGGATATTATGGAACCAGAAACACTAATTATGGAAAGAAATGAAAACAACTACAATGATTTTGAATTAACTTCTTTTTGGGTGATGCAAGATTGCCCTTACACCACTAGATGCTCTTGCATCATTTTTCTATGAAGTATAAAATTCTAATTTTTTGGAATTTAGATTTTTAACTACGATATCTAGAGGATGCATGTGGATTCATAATCATAATGTTTTATTGAATATTTTATTTTAATTAACTTTCAAAGTCAAACCAATTACAATTTAGACATAGGTGTACTGTGTAAAAGATAACTTTTTTTTGTATGTGTCAGAATTCTTTTTTTTTTGTTGGATCAACGACATGAATACCAAGAGGATAGATATTTTTCATAATTTTTTTTGGTAATATAGTATTTTTTTGCATGTGCAAAACAAGGAGCTTGATTTTTAGTGAAAACCAATGCTTAATTAAACTAAAAAAATATATAATAAAACCACAATATATTAAATTTATACTTGATAGAAAGCTCATTTCGAGGACTATAATGCTCCAACTAGGCTTGTCATGTTGCTTCCATTTTGATCCTCAACCTGAGCTTCAAAACCCAAAAATATGCATAAAATTGTAGCTGTAGAGGGGCAAGGGCAAAATAAGGGGGTTTGAATGAATGTGCGTTCAAACGAACCCCTCATGAACCATTCGAATGAATGAGGGTTTGTTTGAACCCCCATTGGTTTAAACCCTATTAAAAAAATGTTTAAAAATAAATCCATGGGGGGTTCGATCGAACCCTACCGGTTAAAAAAAATTAACCGGCAATGTTTGTTCGAACCCCTGGCCAACTAAATTGGTATTATTTTTTAATAATGATATATGCATATAAATATGAACTTTTTATTTTATTTTTTCATATAACATTGCAAGAATAATTCACATTATTATTCTTGGCAAGCAAGATTTTGGAGAAGAAAACTTTTGGTAGAGCATTTGAGAGAAGAAATCTTGAAGAAGAAAATGGGAGACAAAAAAAAGACAAAATAAGACTCAAAGAAAGTATTCAAAAGAAAGAACAAGATATGCATAGAATAAATTTGACAAGATACCATAGAAAGAAACAAGGTATGTATGCATATTTTCTTTCCTATTTAACTTATGAGTTTTTAACATGTAGTAGGATGTTATTTCTAGTTTTGAACATAAATACTAAGTTAATTTATATTTGTTTCAATTGAATGTGTATTAGGGTCCTTGATAGGTTTGCACATTAAGTAAATCATGCTTGTATTAAATTTAATCATAAGTTCCTCTCTCTCTTGAGTAGATCTTTTTAAATCTTTTTCTTTGTATCTCTCTAGAGATCTCCTTAAATCTAGATAAGTCAAATCTCTCTCTCTCTCTCTCTCTCTCTCTCTCTCTCTCTCTCTCTCTCTCTCTCTCTCTCTCTCTCTCTCTCTCTCTCTCTCGACTTGAGTAAGTCTTTTTAAAGATTTTTCTTTATCTCTCTCTCTCTATCCTTTTTCTCTAAGGTTCTTTCTCTCTCTCTCTTGATAGATACAAGTAGATTTTTTAAGCTCTCTCTCTCTCTCTCTATACTTAAGTCTATTTAAATCTCCTTTCTCTCTTTATAGGAATTCTCTAGATAGGTCTTCTATCTCTCTCTTGACTTATGTTTTTTTAAAGCTCTCTCTTTAGATCTCTCTTGAATTAAGTATTTTGTGTTTAGAATAGGCTCAATAAGTGAAAAGTTCTCAAGCAGGAGTTGAGCCAAATTTAGATATTGGGGCAAATGAGGCTGAAGAGGACATAGCTAAAGATAGGGAGGAGGCCCAAGTTCAAACAATACATGTTGGAGAGGGGTCAGGATCACTTCCTTCTATTAGTACATGGATGGGCATATGGATCTAGCTAAAGAGGTGAAGACAAATTTTAAGTTCTAGAAATTTAGATCATTTACTTGAAATGGATGTGGACAAATTGAAATATTATGCCAAACAACCTATAAATACTAGTAAGAGGTCAATGAATAAATCTGTAAAGGAAATAATTGTTGCTTATTTCAATCATCTTTGTACACATGAAAAACCCAACTATTATCACTTTTACTTCCTTGTAATGAGTTAAAAGAGCCATTACGATTGTTAGGTGTAGATTTGACATTGAATAAGAGGAAAGCTTCATACGACCTAGGAAAAGATATTGTTGAAAATGTAAAAAAGGGTTTAGATTCTGTTGGGAAAGAATCTCGATCAATGGATAAGGCCATTACAAGAAGAGTGATGTTGATAACTATTTTAAATAGAAATATATCAAGAAAAAGAAAAATCCCTTCACTTTTGACTAAAATTGGTATTAGTATAAAGACACTAACAAAATATGTGAAAAGGAGAAAGGTTTTGGATGATAGTTCAGAAGACAATTGGGAAACTATGTGTAGAGCTCCCTATTCTAACAGGATTTAAGATGTTGTTAGGAACTTGGTCTCAAATTTTTGGAATGATAATACTCATCCATCATCAAATAGTAGAGATGTCATCAGACACAGGATTGGGCTCAATGATTATGATCATCATACAAGACATTGGATAGACATAACACAACATGAGATGTATGTGAAATTTTGTAACTCGAGTCCTGATATAAAGATTGGGAAAACAATGTTTGAAAGGTTAAAGCCATATTATGTGAAGATAAACAAGGCTTTTGAAACTTGTTGTCATAATTATCATATTGAATTTGATCTCTACTATCAAGTGTTTCAAAATATGAGAAAGGGATGGTTTTCAAAATGCACCTCCTAAACGAGTAAGTTTTTTCATAGAATCCATCTTATGTGATAATGCACTTGGTCAAATAAACTACATAAAAGGACTTTGTGAAACATGTGAAAATTTGGCTAAATTACCTTTGAGAAATGAAGATACCGACCCAACAAAGATAGTAAATTGCAAGAGTTACAAGTATGTAAAGTTTCAAACAAATTTTAGGAAAGAATCCACAAGGTTAAACTATGTAGAAGAGGAGATACCTATTGGAACATTTATGGAAATTTTTTAAAAATTAATACAACTGTACATGCAACATGCCTTTCTTACTAGGTGGCAAGAACAATAGTTTGAAACATTAAGAGATACTTTCCCACCTGGAACAGTTCTATCAATAGTCAACTTTGTAGAAAATTTCTCTTTTGTACATCAAAAAGAGATTCAATTAGATTATTACTT
Organism: Cunninghamia lanceolata; assembly: GCA_027924645.1. Lineage (NCBI taxonomy): Eukaryota > Viridiplantae > Streptophyta > Pinopsida > Cupressales > Cupressaceae > Cunninghamia > Cunninghamia lanceolata. The sequence continues at coordinate 6,584,560 of BSBN01000892.1, forward strand.
TTCAAAGCAAATCACTATTATGGTGCATGTGTGTTATCAACATGTACAATTAGATTTGCATGGTGTTGAAAGTACAAATGATGAATGAGTCATTAAGAAAGAATATCACTTTTATATTAGTGATGATAAAGAGCATGACACACTTTTTGTACAACATTGCTTTAAATTTTTTTTAAGAATTTGGCAAGCAGGCGTGTAAAACTCAAAAAGTATTTTGTATGGTCAGATGGATGTGTAGCACAATTCAAATCATCATGGCCATTTTATGTACTATGTAGATACCATCAAAATTACAAAATACAACATGTTTGGAGTTTCTTTGAGAGTGGGCATGGAAAGGGTGAACATGGTGGTGCAGGCGCTTGCATCAAATGAGTTATTCAGGAGATCATATAGATAATGCACATGATGTTGATGAATGGTGTAAGAAACTGATGTAGGAGAATATAGGGTGTAAGAGCAATCTTGTATCAACCCAAAAAAAAAGTGTTATTTCTTTTCAATAAGGGCTAAATTTGGCAGGGTTACAATTTTTAGTAAATTTGTATTTGTGTACGGTTGGATACAAAATCTTACACGGACCTCCAGAATGGTGAATTGAAGATAATGGTGAAGAAATCACTTTAATATCATTTGTTATTTGTGAGATATTAAAATTTTAAATTCTAAAAATCCTATTGAAATATTCAAAATCAGATTTGAGGCACTTAGAGGCTCCGGATGGGCCCAAAATTTGGTGGGAAACCCAAGCAATCTACCTATTGGTATTGCTTGTGCACCATCGTCTTTTTGAGAGCTTTCTGAAAAGGTATCATAATTGAAAATCCAACAGTCGAATCGAAAGTTATGGCCCCGCGAAGTTGACCTATTTTTGGAGGGAGATGCAAATTTTGAAATTAAGCTGGTGGTCGCCAAAAAGGGCTATATACAACCATTTTTGGGAACCCTTAGGTAGTAGAGTTAAGGGGGAACGTGTAGAGTCAAGAAAGATGGGAAATTAGAAACCCTAGTTGATTTGGGAATTACAGAAGGCTGAAGATTCTAGGGTTTTGAGAGAGGGAGTTGTAATGTGTTGCAACCTATAGGGGATTCATCCTCTAATTGTATTTGAGCTTTTGTAATGTAATGTTTTTCCCATATTAATAAAATATCATTCTATTTTCTGTGTGTAATTTCTATTATTATGTGTTTTATGATTTACCCCCTTCATTAGAAACACTTTGCATCAAATGAGGTTGGCACTGTTAGAATCTGAAAAGATTATTAACCTAGAAAACTAGTGCAAAGAATAGATATCTAAACTATGAATGTAAATGATATGAAATCAAAATAGTAACATAGAGTTAGTCTCCAAGAGACTAATGCAAATGTGAGAAGCAAAATAGCATTAAGAGGATGCAAAAGCAAAAAGATACAAAATACAAGCCAGGTAGCATGCTTATATAGACTAGGAAGAGGGAGGAGGTGGCAACACCGACCAATGAGGAGCAACCATCTATCGGACTAAAGATAGAAAAGTATCTTCCCAAGATAGCTAATGGATGCTCACATGATGTAGAGCACACAGTGGAAGCTCTCAAAACATGTGTGAAATACACATCATACCCACAGTTCAAATAGATTAATGTTCAAACGGTTTTAAAAACACACTTCAAAGGCCACACATTATCGAACCACATTCATTCAATACCATCGGCGAGTAAAATACAGTCAGAAAGGCTTTCCCAACTCTTACTGTGGACATACTTCATGCCGATGTGTCTCGGACACCACTATCGCTATGACTTCTTCCGTCGGCGTAAATCAAAACCCTTCCATCGATCTATATCTCTTTCCGATAAGCTTAATACCAAGCTTTGTTTTTAGCGAGACTCCTTGCATCTAACACTATGTATATGCACAATATACATTCAAAACATACAACCCAAATATACATTTGGTGGGACCAACCACAGATCTAATGCAATGTATATCTTTTATATACATCCATAAGATACATTTGAAAACATGCATTTAGTGAAGCTGACTGTTGACTTTCTTTGCATCATATCAAATGCACTTTCACCATATACAACTACGATGTTCACTTGCGAGATACACATGAACATGCAACTATGGGATACACATGAAATGACCCCTGACTTACATTAGTGATATGCACATAGAATGTATATCCGGTAGAACAACATAAATCTTCGTCCGACTTCCTGTGTCGGTCATACAAAGCACCTTCGGCCTAACTGTCAATTCTCCTCTATGGTCTTGACCCTTTACAACTTTACAACTACATAGATCTTTTACTCTGCCAACCTAGCACATGACGATGCTAGGATCTTGTACGTGATCCTACAAACATAAAACCCAAATGAACAGAATGAAAACACTATACATCCATTCCACCGATTTTGAAGAAATCTAACTGGTGGAATGGATTAAGAATCCATCTCGACCACACAAAAAAAATTTGATTTATATAGGGAAAACCTAAAGAATCTGAAAGATAGAAGGATGCACAACAAAACTTTATTCATTATGCCTTTCAGAAAATGCGCATACAGATGCTCTATTTCTCAATTGCAAATCACGTTGATCTTTGATCTCTATTACAACTAAATTGAACTGAACTCGACTACAACTCCTACTCATTACATTCGATCTGCTCTGGGGTATTTATCTACTCACCTTGAGTAGTACTGACTTGACTCCAAGCGGCTGGGAGATCTAACAACCTCCAACTACTGATTTTTAGCATTATTGCTATTTTTAGCATTATGCAATTACAATTGACAAATGTCACTTGGGACTTACAAAATAAACCTAGATACAAACTAAAATAACATGCATTGGTCAAACAGACCTTATTACATGAATGGTCTTATAGGACCTTATTGGAAACAACAAAATGAACATCAAACAGTTGAATGCCTCATGGAGGCCACCTTGTGTTAGGTGCTCCTACACCATACACCCCACCTTGAAAAGAACTCATGCCATATGAGTTAAGTCTTTGTTTTTCTCTACCTATATACTTTGTTGTCTCATGTTTACCCCATGATCTTTGGACTACAACCTACTTCCATGGAGTCAAAAACTCATGCCTAGCATTGTAGGCTCTACTCACACCTTGCCATGAGTGACTACTTGCCACTAGACCTACCCTTTGCTTGCCATTCTTTCTTACTGTCATCGCTATCTGAGCACCTGCATTGGAAACCTTGTTTAATGCTTCTTGTACTACTGCTATGGCAGAATGTGTTTTCCTTTCAACTTGTGTTGGTTCTAGAGGACAAACAATTGTCCCTACTATGATTGCATCCTTGCCTCTCCCATCAACTTGTGGCTGCTGACAACCTTTCTCTTGGACCTGCTGCTGATTCATCTGAATGCCATCAGTCAAAACTGAAACCTTCTTCAAACTTTGATCTTTAGTAAACCCACTCCTTGAGGTATCCTCAACTTTCTTTGTGTCTTCTGCACTGAGCATCCCAAACTCTTTTTTTCCTACCAAAATGATTTTAGCTGTCTTCTTTGCTTCAGCATCCTCCTACAATTGTGTCATCACAAAAGTTCTCCCATCCTTCTTGATGGTGTATGTGTTAGCATATCCATCATACAATGCTCTCCTATCAAATTTCCATGGCCTACCTGAAAGTAGGTGACAACATTCCATGGGCAAAATATCACATAAGACCCTATCCTAATATTCCTCAATTTGAAAATCAACATATGCCTGTTCATATACCAAAAGTGATTGACTATCACTTACCCAATATTCTTTGTAAGGATTTTGATGTGGAATCCTTTTCAATTTCAATTTATCCACCATTTCCTGAGATACCATATTATCTGTTGAACCAGAATCTATTACTACCTTACATAGTTTACCTTTAGTTTTGCATGTGGTCCTGAAAAGAGTTCTCCTTTCTAACATGTCCTTGGATGTCTTCAAGATTGTTCTCCTTAGCGCCAATGATTCTCCATCTTTAGCTAGGGCTGCACTTCCCATTGGAGAGTTAACACTTTCATCTACCTTCTCTTCTTGCACAAATTGAACCCTCGTGTCATTCTTCCTATCATCTCTTGATGATGAACCTTGCTTTTCTAGACATTTGAATGCTGTATGACCAATTTCATTACAATGATAACATCTTCCAGTGAAAACATTAGAACATCTACCTCCACCTTTTGTTCCTCTAAATCCCCCTCTAATATTAGAAACTTGGCCCTTACCTCTACTTGTGTCTCTTTGGTCTTCTTGGGACTGATTTTTCTTTTCAAAACTATCCCTACCTCTGAAATTTCTGCCACCTCTTCCTCTATTTTGCTGCTCACCTTTCCTCTTCAACTTTTCTTCAGCCCTTAAAGCCATTTGGAAACACTTGTTCACTGTTTCTAGTGCTAAGATACTAATCTCATCTTGGATGTTCATCCTTAGGCCATTCAAATACCTGGCCACCTTCTCTGACTCTTCTTTGTACCTCTTTCATCTGAGACTGAGTTTAGGAAACTCTTGTGTGTATGCATTCACATCAAGGTCTCTCTATCTAAGGTTCTACAGCTTCTTATACATTTGCACATCATAGTCCAGGGGTAAGAACTGTGCCTTGAGTTTGGTCTTCATTCTTTCCCAGGAGGTTATCATATTCTTCCCCTCCTTGACTCTCTCTCCTTGTTCATAATTCCACCATGCAAGAGCAGATCCCTGCAATCTTGCCTTTGCCAACTTAACCCTCTTATCCTCAGGGATTTCTTTATATTTGAAATGATTGTTCAATGCCTCAATCCAATCAATCGCCTCTTCAACATCCATACTTCCACTATACATAGGTAACCCATCTATGGTATCCCTATTGACTAACTTCAATGCATTTAAAAATGCCCTCTGGTCTACTAGTATCTCCTCTGCCTTTTTACTAGTTTCACCAATTTTTGTATCTCCTTCATCACTATCACTGTCATCTTCCTTATCTTTGCCTTTGGACTGCTTGAACTCTCCCAACTTGGATGCAAGTATCTCCTCAATCAGCTTCTTAACGGCGTCCTGCATCATACTTTTGGGAGGCATCCTCTCTGCCTCTGTCTTACTTTCTTTGTCTGACATAAACATTCACAGACAACACCCAAACGCCAACACTCCTACAAGTCCTCAATTCGACTTGCTGCCCAAAATTTTTTCCAAGCTCTGATACCAATTTGATGCAAAGCACATAGTGGAAGCTCTCAAAATATGGGTGAAATACCCATCATACCCACAATTCAAATAGATTAATATTCAAACGATTTTAAAAACCCACCTCAGAGGCCACACATTATCGAACCACATTCATTCAATACCATTGGTGAGATAACATACAGTCAGAAAGGTTTTCCCAACTCTTACCATGGACATACTTCATGCTGATGTGTCTCCGACACCACTATCACTATGACTTCTTCCATTGGTGTAAATCAAAACCCTTCCACCGATCTATATCTTTTTCCGATAAGCTTAATACCAAGCTTTGTTTTCGGTGAGACTCCTTGCATCTAACACAATGTATATGTGCAATATACATTCAAAACATACAAATCGAATATGCATTTGGTGGGACCGACCACAGACCTAATGCAATGTATATCCTCAATATACATTCATAAGATACATTTGAAAACATGCATTCAAAATATGCATTCAGTGAAGCCGATCATTGACTTTCTTTGCATCGTACGAAATGCACTTTCACCATATATAATTGTGATGTTCACTTGCGAGATACAAACGAACATGCAACTATGGGATACACATGAAATGACCCCCGACTTACATTAGCGATATACACATAGAATGTATATCTGGCAGAACAATACAAATCTTCATCTGACTTCCTGTGTCGATCATACAAAGCACCTTCGGCCTAACTGTCGATTCTATTCTGATGGTCTCGACCCTTTGTAACTTCACAACTACACAGATCTTTTACTCTACTAACCTAGCACATGATGATGCTAGGATCTCTTAGTACCATTGTATGCGATCCTGCAAACATAAAACCCAAACAAACAAAATGAAAACACTGTATAGCCATTCCACCGATTTCAAAGAAATCTAACCGGTGGAATGGATTAAGAATCCATCTTGACGATAAAATAGCAATTCGATTTATACAGGGAAAACCTAAAGAATCTGAAAGAAGGAAAGATGCACAATAGAACTTTGTTTATTATGCCTTTCAGAAAATGCACATACAGATGCTCTATTTCTCAATTGCAAATCACACTGATCTCTGATCTCTATTACAACTGAATTGAACTGAACTTGACTACAACTCCTACTCATTACATTCAATCTTCTCTGGGGTATTTATCTACTCGCCTTGAGTAGTACTGACTTGACTCCAAGTGGCTAGGAGACAACCTCCATGTGGCTGGGAGATCTAACAACCTCCAACTACCTATTTTTAGCATTATGCGATGACAATTGACAAATGTCACTTGGGACTTAGAAAATAAACCTAGATACAAACTAAAATGACCTGCATTGGTCAAACAGACCTTATTACATGAATGGTCTTATAGGACCTTATTAGAAACAACAAAATGAACATCAAATAGTTGAATGCCTCATGGAGGCCACCTTGTGTTAGGTGCTCCTGCACCATCACATGTAGGAAGGTGACACCTAGCAACCACTCACCTAATAAGACATACTTTATTAACCTAAGCGAGATTAATAGAAGTGTAGGAAAAACCTAGGAATATAGGGAAAAATAAATAACCCAACTAAGAAATAAAAACCTACACTAACACCCCCCCATAAGCGAAGCTTAGGTGGATGTAGAAATGGGTCCCGACAAATCAAGCCTGATGAGGTACCCGTGTACATAAAATTCTCCACCAAAGAGAGAGAAAAGCCACCCCAAAATAGAGAGAGAAGAGACTCCCCCAAAGTAGAGAGTCAAGACTCTAAGTGAGAGGAAGAATCCCCCCAGAGGATGAAGCATCCTGCACCCCCAGCAAAGCTCACAAATGAAGGAACTTTCTCTTAATGAAGGGTTTGGTGAAGATATCAGCAACCTACTCAGAAGTCAGACATTAGTGAAGGTCGATGACATGGCCATGGATGAGCTCCTGGATGTAGTGCATGTGGACCTCTATGTCTTTGGTCCACTGATGATGGACCAAATTTTGTGAGATCTGAATGGCACTCTAGTTGTGACTGATGCCCTTCTGATCTGGATACCAAACTTAGTGAGAATATTTTGAACCCAAATGGCCTCAGTGGAAGAATTCATAGCCCCCTAATACTTGGCCTTAGTAGAAGATAGAACAATAGAAGACTGCTTCTTGCTCGACCAACAAATAGGACATGAACCAAGTGAGAAGCTGTAACCTGAAGTTTATTTGCGATCCTGAGAATCACCTGCGTAATCTGAATTTGTGTAGCCCACCAAGTTAAGCTCAATGCCCGCTGCGTAGTGAGTCCCAAAACTATGAGAACCCTGAATGTAGTGAAGGATCCTCTTGGCTGCTTTCCAATGCAGCTCATGAGGCTCCTACATGAATTGAGAGACAATGCCTACAACATATGAAATGTCAGGTCTCATATGAGTCAGATAAATGAGACTCCCAACAAACTGTCAGTACAAAGTGCCATCAACAAGTGGAGAAGAACACTGAGCCTCAAGTTTGACTCCAAAAAGAAAGGGAGTCAGAGCAAGCTTACAATCAGCCATATGAAACCTTGAGAGCAAATCTAGAGCATACTTGGACTGTGGTGATCCTAGAAGAAGACTGAAAGATCTCAATCCTGAGAAAGTAATGCAACAAGCCCAAGTTAGTCATCAAAAACCTATCATGAAGGACAGTTTTGACAGCCCCAATGGTGGATGAAGAACTCCCTGTGATTAGCAAGTCATCAACATACAAAACCAGAAATAGGAGTGAATCATCCTGTTGCAGAATGTAGACATTAGGATTAGAATGGCACCGAGTGAACCCACGTGATAGAAGGAATGAGTCCATCTTGGCATACCAGGCCCAAGGAGCCTGTTTGAGGCCATAGAGAGACTTCTGAAGATGGTACACAAGTGAAGAATCTTGAAGGAATCCCTATGGTTTCTCCATGTAGATCTCCTCCTGAAGGTCACCGTGAAGAAAAACACTCTTCACATTCATCTAGTGTACTTCCCAATGATTAGTTGTAGCAATGGCAAGAACAAGTCAGATGGAATTCATTCAGGCAATTGGTGCAAAATTCTCAGAGTAGTCAATCCCAGGAACCTGGGAGAATCCTTTGGCAACCAAGTGAGCCTTATGCTTGTCAACCGACCCATCTACTACATTTTTTTCTGATAGATCCACTTACATCGAACTAGTTTTCTTCCCTTAGGAAGAGGGACAAGATCCCAAGTGTGGTTCCTCATCAAGGAACTATACTCTTCCTCCATAGTTGTATCCCACTTAGAAATACCAAAAGCCTCATGAAAAGACTATGGATATGAGGCAGTAGCAATGAAGACATGTGGAGCATCCTAGAACTATGAACGAGTCCACCTGGTGTCTGATGGATCCCCAATCCAATCACCTATAGACTGAAGGTCTGTCTAGCCCAAAGTAGACTAGAAGATGGAGAATATGGAGGAGAATCATCAACCTCTAAATGATGACTAGGAGAGGAAGGAGGTGAGTCCTCTGAATCACTCTCTGCATCGGAAGTGGAGGTAGAAGACTACTCAGGTGAATCTAACTCATCAGAAGATCTGTCATGTATCCCAAGTGACTCCAATGTCAAAGTAGGAGTTGGAGAAGTTATAGAAAGTGAGATCAAAGAGCCCTCCTCAAACTGAACACTCCTCTCAATGAACAACTCATGTGTAGTAGGGTGGAGCAACCGATAACCCTTCACACCATCAAGATAACCTACAAATATGCAAGGTCTGCTCTGCAGATCCAAGGCCTTGTGTTTCTCTATAGGAATGTGGGCCCATGTAGGAGAACCAAAAATGCAAAAGTGCTTAACTAATGGTTTCTGACTACTCCAAGCTTCAAAAGGAGTAACTCTGTTCAAGGTTCGATGAGGAACACGGTTATGGATATAACAAGCACAGTTAATGGCCTCTGCCCAATACTGTGGTGCAAGAGATCTGGACTAAATCATGCAGTCCACCATTACCTTCAAGGACCTATTCTTCCGTTCTGCAACACCATTCTACTGAGGATTGTATGGAACTAAATGTTGCAAATCAATCCCCTCTGAAGTGTAAAACCTCTCAAACCGATGGTTGACATACTCACCACCATTGTCAGTGCACAAAAATTTGATGGCTTTCCCGGATTGCTTCTCTACAAAAGTTTTGAAGTCCTAAAAATGATCAAATACCTCTAACTTTTGTTTGAGAAAGTACACCCAAGTATATCAAGAAAAGTCATCAAGGAATGTGCGGACATATCTAGCCCTGCTAAAAGAAGGATGCTGAAATGGACCAGCCAAATCACTGTGAACTAACTCTAGTATCTATGAAGCTCTCCATGCCTTACCTTTGTCAAACTTTTCCTTAGGATGCTTACCAAGAATGCAACCTTGGCAAACACCAGCTGAAAACTGAACTGAAGGCAACCCTGTGACCATGCTCTGCTAGTTGAGCTACTGCAAGTAGCAGTAGTTAAGATGGCCAAACTGCTCATGCCATAATCTACTCACATTATCAGAATGAGTGAGCAAAACAATTGAAGGAGGATAAGGAACAAAGTGAGAAAATAGATAGAACCATGACTGATGATCTGCTCTCCCAACTGCAACTGTAGAACCACTGTGCAACTCACGAATCTCCACTAAATTAGGGGTGAACTCAACCCGCTTGCCTAAACCTGTGTGAGTGATCTGGTATATTGATAGGAGATTAGTTGATAATGAGGGCACACAAAAAACATCATGGAATGTGACATCCCCCACATCAATAGACCCTCTCCCACACACCTCAACAAGAGTGTAATCACCCATCAAAATAGAAGGCATAGTACACAGCTCCAAAGATGCAAGTTTTTTCTTAGATGAAGCCATGTGGTGCAAAGCACCCAAATCAAGAACCCAAGTGGATGGTGAAGAAGCAATTGCAACAAGGGCCTTGCCCTTTCCTTTCCCCTTGTTTTCTTTTGCCTTATTAGAACCCTCATTAGAACTCTATTTGATAGACTCAGGAACACTGATATTATTCTTCTCAAGAATGTGTGTCAAGTGATCAATTTGTTTCTTTAGACATTTATGTTCATCATGGCTAGGTCATTTACAATAGGCACACTAGACCCTCTCTTTCTTAGGGTTGAGGCCTTTGGAAGATTGGGTCTCATTAGTTTCTTTTGAAGCAACCAGTATCTGATCCTTCTTCTCCTTGCTATTATTCTATTTCTTATCCTTACTATTGTTGCTACTACTTTGTCCTTTTTGTTCTTTTGTGCCTTGGTTGGCAGCCAAGGCATGTGACTTAGAGGACTTAAGAGTGCCCATCTGGATTAGCTTGTCCTATTCCTGAGTGAGACTAATAGCAAAATCATCTAAAGATGGCATGGTGAATTGAGTACCAAGTGCACCCTTAATAGCATAGAAAGTAGAAACAAACACATAATATTCTGAACTTAGCTTAGAGAGAATACTAAGAATTAGTTGTTCATCTTTCTTTTCAATTCCACATTGTTTTAACTACAGCCTTAGTGATTTCAATTTAGTGAAGAAATCCTTGATTGTGTTGAAATTGCTTGGACTTAAACTAATTAGTTCATTTTCTAACATATGACCCCTCATTGAATCTTGTGTGCCAAATAGTTTTTCTAGCTTTGTCCAAATTTTATTTGGTGTATTCAAAGACTCAATGTGAAAGACCAAATTAGGAGAAACAAATAGACACAATGTTCCATATGCTTCATCACATTTGTTAAACCACTTAGGCTTATCTCCATCTTTAGTAGGTTCAGTTTCAAGTCCCATATTTATCCTATTTAGTCCATCTTTCCTTAAGTAAATTATCATGCATGATTTCCACTCAAAATAGTTGTATGGAGTTAGGAGGGGCAGATTTGTTTGATCCATGATGAAGAAATGTAGAGAAGAAATGTTGAAAAGAAGAGAACCCAACCAAGACAACCCCCCCCTTTTCACTCAATCAAAGAACCCCCCAATAAAATATGATTTGGCACTTTATATTAGTGTGTTTACAACTACCGTTAGCAAGAAATACTAAGTGGTTTTGATTTCAATGCATTACAAAACTCTCATGAAGAGCATATGATGAAAATATAAATTTGACATAATATCTAGAGAAATAAACATCACCACTGCAATCTACTCAAAAAATCATGCACTTTCAAAAAAAGAATTGCCTTGATACGAGGTCGTATGTGAAAGTCATGATCTTTCAAAGTTCCCAAAATGAGAACTATGCAATGTCATGACTAAGAATCTGCAATTTCTAAAAAATCTTGGGATCAGAATAAAAAAATGCCTACACTAGTGCATAGAGAATGAAAAAATAGCCAAAATAAAAAAAAAATCACAGGAAAAGGAGTCCATATGAGCAAGAACGGAGCATTTGAACACTGCCTTCAAAACTGCAACTGCCAACAGAGAGAGGTCCTATTGTAGTTTTCTAAGCATGTTTCTACAAAATATATAGATTTCATGCAAAAATGGAAAGATATGCAGATGGTTTTTCTATGTTGCGAACAAAACCCAGAAGGCATTTTTCTTGCTGATGTACAGAAGATGTTGATCCAGTGTAAATAGAATGCCTTTAGCTACAAAAAATGACATCAACAACCAAAAAATGACATGCAAAGGCTGAGTCAACTACCTAAGACAAGAAATGGCATGTTGGAACCTACAATATTGATTGAAAATACCAAATATGCAAGCCGGTTGTCAGATTTGAGCTTGAAACCCCGGTTCTGCAACTATGTATGACGATCTCTAATTTTGGTGAAACAAAAACTAAATCTGACTTTCTCAAACCTCCTGGATGCATTGGAATAGCCAGAAATGCTACCATTGAAACCAAAAAAGTTGCAATCACCCAGATTTCATAAAACACATGTGCAAACCCTAGAGATTAAAAAAGTTTCTGTCAAACTTTTCTGATTCTCAAGATCATCTGAAGATGCAAGAGAAGAGCATACTGGGTTTTTTGAAAAACTGTAATAAGCTTAATTAGCCCCCCCTGAATCTCTCAAATAAGGAGACTAAAATCTATTCTTGCATATAGCAAAGCTCTGACACCATGTTAGAATCTAAAAAAATTATTAACCCAAAAACTAGTGCAAAGAATAGATATATAAATAATGAATGCAAATGATATGAAATCAAAATAGCAACACAGAGTTAGTGTCCAAGAGAGTAATGCAAATGCGAGAAGTAAAATAGCATTAAGAGGATGTAAAAGCAAAAGATACAAAATACAATCTAGGTAGCATGCTTATATAGACTAGGAAGAGGGAGGAGGTGGCAACACCAACCAATGAGGAGAAACCATCTATTGGACTAAAGATAGCAAAGTATCTTCCGAAGATAGCTAATGGATGCTCACACGTAGGAAGGTGACACCTCACAACCACTCACCTAATAAGACATGCTTTATTAACCTAAGCGAGATTAATAGAAGTGTAGGAAAAACCTAAGAATATAGGGAAAAATAAATAACCCAACTAGGAAATAAAAACATACACTAACATGCACATCTTCAGGAACCAATCAATACATCCCACATAGCGTGTTTTGGGAGATATTAGGTATGTATATGTTTGAATTTATTTTCAAGTTTAAATTTTAAATTTAGTAAATTCAGTTATTTTAAATGAATTTCTATTAAATTTATATATATGTAAATTTTTTATAATTTTTATGTATCGAGGTGTGGATAGAAGATCGAAGCATGGATACAAGAGGGTAGACAAAACAAGATCTTTGTATTGTGTCATGAGTACAGATGATCACCTTGGATGGAAATTATACATGAGGGATTACTCTTGTTTATGTGGTGATTGCATTTTGGAAAACTTTGAGGCATGCAACAACCAACAACATGCATATGTTAGTGAATGGAATGTAGTGCCATTAGTTGTTTCTGACACATATGACAAAGATGAGGATGAAGACATTCGTTTGATTTCAATTCATTATGACCATATTTCAGGGTTGATTAGAAAAGGAATGCATGTATGTATATGTATAGTTTGATAAATTTAATGTAAATTTACAACACATATACAATTATTTATTTAGTTTAATACTCTGATGAGTTATATTTAATGATTATAAAGTCTAGATAGTTCTAATGTTTTTACAAATTTTGAACCATGTAAATTTGGTGTACTAGGAGATGTTTTTGTAGTCATAGCAGACCCTGGAAACATAGAAGGTGTTATTTATTATTTAATGCATTGCACATAAGAGAGGAAGAAGCTAACATGATCTAAAACAAGCAATGAAATGATGTTTCTTATAGGTGGGTGACATTTAAATTTATATATATATGTACACACATGTACATTAAACTTTACATTATATTATAATACCTAGGTTGAGTGAAAACGTTTCATTCACATGTCTTACCAAGTTGGTTCATGTTATTTATCATGCGAGTTCAGTTGTAGTGCAAGGGACATATCTCAAACAAGTCAAAATTATTCAACATGGGATTCATTTTATTGACTATCAACTTGAGAACAAGGTATATCACTGTAGTCACCTAGTAATTGCTACTGTCGTACGTCTTCATCCCATTCCACATGCATGTGAATGGAAAAAAATGGAGACTAGATAGTGATGATCATAAAAAAATATTACATGTTATTGAAGAACAAGCTGAACCATATGTTTGAATGTGAACTTATATCTAGTAACTTTTTTGAACTCCATTGTTTTAGTTACAGTTTATAAAATTAGTGAGATCTTGAAGTTACCACTTAGGATCCAAACTTAGAAGTACTATTTAATTCAAAGTACTTTTATATTTAGTGTTAAACACTTTTTTAAACCTGGACATGAAGTACTATTTTTAATGTGGTCCAATTTTAAGGATGATACAGTGTACTATTTAATGTTTTGTATTGGCATCTGATGTTTGACTACATGTATTAAATTGGATATATACATGTTGTGACTGTGTGTCTAATTTATATTTCAATTTGTTTTGATTTATTATTTTCACTAGATATATGATATATGTGATTTGATTATGTTATCCTAGATTGAACAACATCATATATATTTAAATATAATTAATTGGTGACAATTTAGTTTGGGCATTTATATCTTCTGTGTATCTTCCCCGTCTCCCTTGATTCAAGTTATAATGAGATTTATTTTTGTTTATACCTATGAAATTATCGCTTGATCCAAATTGATGTCAATTAGATAGATCCATACATATTATAAATAAACTAGTAATTTGTGTACATGTTCTCATTAAATGTGTTTATTATATCTCCTAGTTTGCATTTGTATTTATTTCTAGTTTATACATTTTCTTAAAGATGAGTTTTTTGATTTACCTATACACGCTTCTAGACATGTGTGAATGGATATTTATATTTAATTGTTATCTTGCATTTAACAAATTGTGCTATTTTATCTCAAATTATGAATTGAAATATTATTTGAGCTTCATTCCATAGCCAAATTGATTAAATCATGCGTGTTAATATATTGGGAAAAGAATTACTTTAATTGCAGCTATTTGTAAATGTGATTATAACAATAGTGATTATTGAGGACTACAAATTGCAAATTTTTAGGGATTACAACACTAGTGCACTAGTGTCTAAATTGAACTTCTTCAAAATTTACTCTCCAAGTTCTCAAGTTGTAAAGTTCTAGGTTCTTATTTTTGTAAAGTCTAGTTTTCATATTATGTTTCTTTGAACTTTCAGTTTTTCCTATTTTCCTAGATATCAACTAATTAATTTTTTTCTTAAGGGAAAAATATGTAGTTTGATTATAGACAATTGTACATAATTTAGATAAGGTTATGAATAATTTTGATTATCTATATTGAAATTATTAACAATAATACTTTTTTATTCTTAGCATTAAATCTAGTGTGTGCATTAGGTTGAAATATTAAGAGAACATTGGAATCAACTTTAACCATCATGTAGAAGGATAAAGAAGAAGTTTAAATGACAAAAACAAATGAGGGAAGAAATAGCAAGACTTCCACATGCATCAACAAAAGTACCACCATCACTACAAGGTGAAGGAACATTATACCATGTCAAATAGATCATAATTTAAATATATATACATATGTACAAAGTTTCTCAAGTTTGATCCAAAATTGTAGATGCTTGTACATTAAAAATAGGTGAGAAGGGTGGATCTAATCACAACAAACTATTCAACTATAATAAGAGGGAAAATGTAAAAGTGGAAGAGTAGTGAAAGGAGCAAAGACTAACTATTAGTTCACATCAAGTAAATACATACATTTTTAACATAACATTTTTTAATAATCAAATGCATGTAATCAAGTCCTGGTGTAAATGTGCACATGTCAATATATCAAACATAAATCATCAAACATGTATGTAATCAAGTCTTGGAAATGTCAATATATCAAACATAAATCATCAAACATGTATGTAATCATGTCCTGGAAATGTCAATATATCAAACATAAATCATCAAACATGTATGTAATCAAGTCCTGGAAATGACAATATATCAAACATAAAGCATCAAACATGTATGTAATCAAGTCCTAGAAATGTCAACATATCAAACATATATCTAGAAATGTCTAGATGCAACATCAAATGTAGGTCTCTAGGTGGCTGCCTAATCGTCATGTCGACTGCTAGTCGAGTGACCCTCTGAATGAGAATCCTATTCAGATGCATGTGCTGATTCTTGGAGATACAATCAAGTACAATGCGTTGAATGCATTTTATTCATATATAGAACTATTTAAAAATGTAAATGTAATATTATAAATACATTTATATCTATCTATATATACATGTATGTACATGTAATAATTTAAAACTCACATTTCCACTGACAACAATATCATCAATTGAATCATGACAATGTATACGATCTAACCTTAGGCTAGGAGTAACATGATGTATCTCCATCTACAATATATATAAACTAAAATTTAAATAATTTTAAAAAAAATTAATTGAACATGCACATGCACACATGATGCAGAGGCATCCACACTATAACCTTTGCATATAGCATGAATGTCTGCAGCCAACCCCATCATCATCATCTTTGCCATCATCATCATATTCCCTAAAACCACCAACAGCATCATCATATTTTGCGTTACACAGTCAGCATCATCATATTTCGGACACTCGCAATTGTCCTCCTGCCGACTACTATTCACCTCCTCTGCCTTCCTTCTAACATCATCATCATGATGTTCAGCGGGCGCAAACATCCTCCGGTTGCACTGTTCATCGGGCTCCGAACTCCATCGTCATCACCATGACCTTCAACACTACCTTCGTCAGCAGGATATCCAAATATCCGGTTGTTCAAATATCCTGATGACGATCACCTTCAGCAGCTTACCTTCGATGCTCCGCTACCCGACCATACAAGCAACAGCATCATGATCTAACTCATCCGGTTCTCTTCGCAACCTCCTGATGATGTTAATACAACCTTCTGCCACAGACTTCCGCCGATACCTTAGCACTTAACGACGGCAGGATAAACTCGCCTAAGGGGATATCTTAATATCCTGATGACGATGACGTCATATCCTGATGACGATGACGTCACCCAATATCCTGATGACCTTCTCAACACTTAGTCAAAAAAACACGAACTTTCTCCCCCGCATCTACTCACGATATGCGGATGATGGACTCTCCCGATAGATGATCCTGATGCCGATACGCTCCTCTTCGGCTCCTCCAGGTGATGATCACCCCGACGAACTCACACTTCATGCACTCGACAACATCATGCTCTCCTTCACTTATCCAGATGTCGATGTCCGAACTGTCTGCAGGATATTTGCAAAAATATCCTGATGATGCCGTTTTGGCAAACTTCTTCACTTAGCGAAATCTCACTTCGCCGATCCTCCAGGGATGATCCGATCCAACCTCAGGGTGATCTTCCAACTCAATCAGCTTGACCTAGCACATGAGGATGCTAGGCTTCTCAACATCTGTCGACCGCGATCCTGCACACCTGCATGCAAACAAACAAACTACCTACTAACCTACTGTACATTACCATTCCACCGATCAGATGAGTCAACCGGTGGAATGGATCAGGAAATCCATGAAACCCTCTCAAACCAGCAAATCGATTACACAAAGGAATCCAACCAGAGCAAGAACACAAACAGGATCTTTATTGATTCAAAGATGCAATACAATATGATGTTCCTCACACATAACACTCAACCTCCTCTGCGTAATACAATACTATCAATCGATGATATCTCTCTGTCTCTCCAATATCAAACGATCTCATGCTTATAAAGACTTGCCTACGAGTACTACTGACCCGACTCCAAGTGGCTGGGAACTCTCCAAGCGGCTGGGAGATCCAACCGAACATACATCACGACAGCTGTTATAACCAACTAGCTAAAAATAGCAAAAGCCTGGTCAGCATGATCTTATCATGATCAGCGTGACCTTATTACATGCATTTGGTCTAACTGACCTTCTTGGAAACACAAACAAGACCTAACTACTAACTGCCTTATCAAGACCAGCTGTCAGGTAGGTGCTCCTGCACCATACTCCCCAACAGAAAAGAACTCATGTCCCATGAGTTTAGCATGTGGAAGTCTTCCACCTTTACACTTTGCTTTGTCAATAGTCTGACCTGCTCCAGCTTTGTCTGCTGCTGTCTCTTGGCTTCTCCAAGACTTCTGAACTGTAACTTGCTTTCTGGCAAGTAAATCCTCATGCCTGTTGATGTAGGCCTTTTTCTCACATACCTTGTGTTTATCAGGTTGCCTGACCAGAACCTCTGTCTGAACTGCTTCTGTAGTGTTCACCTGTATCTTCCTGTCAATCTTCATAGGACAAGCAATAGTCCCAACTATGACAACATCCTTGTCATTCTTCTCAACTGATGGTTGGTTGCACCCCTGTTTCTGAACCTGCTGCTGACCCCTGTCAGTCACAACTGAAACTTTCTTCAGCTTGTTGTCTTGAACAACTTCTGTCTCTGCAGTGTCCTTAACTGCCTTTATGCCTGCTCCTCTAGGCATCTGCACATACTCCTTCTTTCCCATTAAAATGATTTGGGCTGCCTTCTGTACTGCAGCTTTTGCCTGCAATGGCATCAACTTAATAATCTTCCCATCCTTCTTGATGGTGTAGGTATTAGCATACCCATCATACAGTACCCTTCTGTCAAATTGCCATGGTCTACCCAACAGTAGGTGACAACATTCCATAGGCAATATGTCACACAAAATTCTATCCTGATATGGTCCAATCTGGAAATCCACATATGCCTGTTCAGAGACAAAAAGTGATTGACTATCACTCACCCAAGATGTCTTGTAAGGGTGTGGATGTGGAATCCTTTCCAGCTTCAGTTTATCCACCATCTCCTGAGATACCATGTTGTCTGTTGAACCAGTATCAATGACAACCTTACATACCTTACCTTTACTCTTGCATGTGGTCTTGAAAAAGAGCTCTTCTTTGCATCATATCCTGTGATGCCTGCAAACTTGTTCTCCTTAACATCAGTGATTCTCCACTCTCTGGATATCCATAATTCTCAGGACCTTTGTTTGAACTCTGTGTACTTTCTTCTACTTTCTCTTCTTGTACCAATTGTACTCTCTTGTCACTAGTTCTATCATTTCTGGATGATGAACCTTTGTTTTCTGGACATTTGAAAGATGGATGACCAAACTCTCCACAGGTGTAACACTTTCCTGAAAATGTAGTAGAACCTCTACCACCTCCAAATCTTCCTCTATTACCTTTCCATCCACCTCTGAAATCAGACTGTCCCTGTCCTTTACCAGTGTCTTCTTGACCCTCATTTGTTTGCTTTTGTGCAGGGGCTGTTCCTCTTCCCCTATTGTTTCCTCTTCCTCTCATGGACTTCTCATGTCCTCTATTCATCTTTTCTTCAATCCTGATTGCCATTTGATAACAATCCTCCACATTCTTAGGGTTAGCTAACACTAACTCATCCTGTATGTTAAACCTTAAACCAGCCAAGTACCTAGCCACCTTTTCTACCTCATTCTCATGATGACCAGATCTCATACTTAACAGATAAAATTCCTCAGTGTATGCTTTCACATCCCTGTCTTTCTGCTTTAAGAATTGCAGCTTCTTAAACATCTGGATTTCATAATCCCTTGGCAAGAATTTCCCTTTGATCCTTGCTACCATCTTATCCCAAGAAGTGATCTTAGACTTTCCTTGTTTCCTTCTCTCGGATTGTACATAATCCCACCATACCAAAGCATGACCTCCTAACTTGGTCTTTGCAATCTTTACCTTCTGATCCTCAGCAACATCTTCACATTCAAAGTGATTATCCAGTGCAGCAATCCAATCCAACAACTCATCTTCATTCAAACTTCCAGTATACTTGGTAACATCAACCTTTACCTTAGGTTTTTCACTCTGTACTGCCTTTAATAGTTTTGCCAATCTCTGGTCTTCAGCATCCAGATCTTCAGCTACCTCTTCATACTCTTCAACAGTATTTTCATCTTCTTCAGACTCACTGTCTTCCACTTCCCTCTTTTTGTTCTTTTCCAGGGCTGTCAGCCTGGCTTGAAGTGCTTCAGCAAGCTCCTTCATCTTCCTCATCTCTCTAGCATGTTTCTCCTTCAGTTCCTGCAATTCCCTTGCAGTACCACTACCTTTAGGAGGCATTTTGTCAACCTCTCAATCAACCCACAACACAATCAACTCTATCTCTACCTCTGCCCTTTCGGTGACAGAATCAACACACAACAGCCCAGACCTTTTGCTGAGCTCTGATACCACTATGATGCAGAGGCATCCACACTATAACCTTTGCATATAGCATGAATGTCTGCAGCCAACCCCATCATCATCATCTTTGCCATCATCATCATATTCCCTAAAACCACCAACAGCATCATCATATTTTGCGTTACACAGTCAGCATCATCATATTTCGGACACTCGCAATTGTCCTCCTGCCGACTACTATTCACCTCCTCCGCCTTCCTTCTAACATCATCATCATGATGTTCAGCGGGCGCAAACATCCTCCGGTTGCACTGTTCATCAGGCTCCGAACTCCATCGTCATCACCATGACCTTCAACACTACCTTCGTCAGCAGGATATCCAAATATCCGGTTGTTCAAATATCCTGATGATGATCACCTTCAGCAGCTTACCTTCGATGCTCCGCTACCCGACCATACAAGCAACAGCATCATGATCTAACTCATCCGGTTCTCTTCGCAACCTCCTGATGATGTTAATACAACCTTCTGCCACAGACTTCCGCCGATACCTTAGCACTTAACGACGGCAGGATAAACTCGCCTAAGGGGATATCTTAATATCCTGATGACGATGACGTCATATCCTGATGACGATGACGTCACCCAATATCCTGATGACCTTCTCAACACTTAGTCAAAAAAACACGAACTTTCTCCCCCGCATCTACTCACGATATGCGGATGATGGACTCTCCCGATAGACGATCCTGATGCCGATACGCTCCTCTTCGGCTCCTCCAGGTGATGATCACCCCGACGAACTCACACTTCATGCACTCGACAACATCATGCTCTCCTTCACTTATCCGGATGTCGATGTCCGAACTGTCTGCAGGATATTTGCAAAAATATCCTGATGATGCCGTTTTGGCGAACTTCTTCACTTAGCGAAATCTCACTTCGCCGATCCTCCAGGGATGATCCGATCCAACCTCAGGGTGATCTTCCAACTCAATCAGCTTGACCTAGCACATGAGGATGCTAGGCTTCTCAACATCTGTCGACCGTGATCCTGCACACCTGCATGCAAACAAACAAACTACCTACTAACCTACTGTACATTACCATTCCACCGATCAGATGAGTCAACCGGTGGAATGGATCAGGAAATCCATGAAACCCTCTCAAACCAGCAAATCGATTACACAAAGGAATCCAACCAGAGCAAGAACACAAACAGGATCTTTATTGATTCAAAGATGCAATACAATATGATGTTCCTCACATAGAACACTCAACCTCCTCTGCGTAATACAATACTATCAATCGAGGATATCTCTCTGTCTCTCCAATATCAAACGATCTCATGCTTATAAAGACTTGCCTACGAGTACTACTGACCCGACTCCAAGCGGCTGGGAACTCTCCAAGCGGCTGGGAGATCCAACCGAACATACATCACGACAGCTGTTATAACCAACTAGCTAAAAATAGCAAAAGCCTGGTCAGCATGATCTTATCATGATCAGCGTGACCTTATTACATGCATTTGGTCTAACTGACCTTCTTGGAAACACAAACAAGACCTAACTACTAACTGCCTTATCAAGACCAGCTATCAGGTAGGTGCTCCTGCACCAACACATACATATAGATACACATACATACCTACATATCACTGGGTGGCACATGATCTGAGTCCTCTACAATGTTTGCCTCCACTAAATCATACAAATGAGTTGTCTAAGATGTGTCATAATCTAATGTATCTGGCTGATCTCTCTCATGTCATAGTAATGATGAGTAAAGTGGACTAACCAACAGAGATGGCGTCGATAATGAATCAGAATGCATCAACATCTCCACAAAACCTACAAAATCCATCCTCTCAAGGTCATCTGAAGGATCGCTAGCCTATACAGTAACTAAATGATCTATAGGTGGATCCTTATGTGCACTACTACTGGGCTTGGCAGGGTGGTGAGAATGATGAGATCCTTAATGTGAATGAATAGATGTAGCTAGATGATCTCTAACTTGATCTATCGAGATCCCTAGATCTAAAGCAATGAAGGCATATGCCTCCAAGAGATCCTCCACAGAACAATGTAAAGTGCTATGTACCATCTCCCCTATAATACCATCCAACTGTGTAGTTGTAGGGATGCCTACCATAGCATAAGGATCATAGTGAGTGCTGCTACACTATGTTGTAAATGAAGCTCTAGATTGTGGATGTCGTACCATAAAAAACTGACCCACAGACTCACTAGCTATCGTAGTGGTGGTAACTACAATATCACCAACACTGTCAATTTCTTTGGGAAGAAATGACAACATGATCTACTAAGGGGGCTAGGGTTGGGGAGATAGCAGGATTCTTCTCACCAACCAATGCCCTATACACTGGGGTCACCCGATCAGCTCGACAATAGGCATCCCTATTAGCAAGCCTACCACAGTCCTGACCAAAATATCCTAGAAGGTCATAGTAGTTTACTTTGAGGCCCAAATGAACCTCAACATACAAATGTTGTGCAAAATATACGAGAATTTGGTTGTATCCAAAGATAGTAAGAAATTGAGGGTAGATCAAGCTGGCCATAATACCATCCACACATCTAGTTACCTGGTATTCCTTCACCTTTGCCTTATCCTGATAGAATGGAAAAGACTAGGATTTAATGGTTTCTTTAGTCACCACACTTTGAACATGAGAAAGGGGAACATCACCACAAACTTCTTCCTGCATGTCAAAAAAAATAGCAGCTATAGCATCAGGGGAATAAGCACTTGTGTCTCAAATTTTATCTCTAATTTTTTCTAGGCTTTCCATTATGGACTTACACATGTCCTTATATATTCCCGTGTTGGTACCATCATTTATGGAAACTCTCAATCTCTCAATCTCACTATTAGTTAATTCAAATAGTTCCTGAGGTGGAACTGGTGCATAATTTTCCATGTAATGTACTTGATGGAGCAAAATTTCAAGGTTCTTGCTTTAATCTAGATAGAGAATCTAGCTCCATAAACTATTAAATGTCTATTTTAAAAAATACATTAGCTTAGTTTATTAAATTTGTAATTATTAAATATAGATTTAGTCAAAGATTTCTAGTTGGATAAAACATGTGCAAAATTAGACATAGAGATACATCATGCATGTAGAAATTCATAACTCACGTGTATAAATATATTATATAAATAAGAAAACAAGAAAGAGAATAAGTAGTAGAATACACACAATACAATACAAGAACATTTTATATTTTATACATCCCTTAAGAAAAGAAAGGAAAGCATATTATATGCCTTTGTTTGAGTATGTTATTTATGAATCAATTTATTTACTATATACTTGTTTGAAATATACTCAATATTTTAACATGTTATCAAAGCCATAAATCTCATTTTTTATCAACTAGAATTCTTGTAAGATTTTGAAACTTTATAAATAAAAAGAGATGGTAGTAGAAGGCATTGGAGAATCATAACAGCTTATAGATCAATTCAATGATTAAGGTTTTAATATATGAAAGCTTATAATGAAGGTGTTTTTGCTAAAATAAGGACTCATTTTAGTTGATAAAAAAAAATTTAATCCTCCACAAAATTTATTAGCAAGTGGGAGGTAATATGGATATGGTAAAGTTTTCTTTTGGATATTATATAATTTAATTAATAATGTGGTTCTACATGTGTTAGTGACTCAAATATAGCAAAGGATGCTTTGGATTAACTGACTTAAATGTGTGAATCAAGATATGTCTAGACTAGCTTGTATCTACAAAAAAAAGTTTTGTCGATGGAAAATGTGAGAATTAGAATGTATTGCAAAACATATGAATCAATTTAAGTATTTCAAAAATTAGTTGGTAGCTTGTCAGGTAGCAATTTTAGAAGAAGATATAGTGATGATGCTTCTTGGAAGATTACTAAAATCCTGTTCAAAATTTAGTAATTGCTCTTAGCACCCAATTCAATCTAAAAATATAGATGTAACAACATCACTACTCTAGAAAGAAGTAAGAATCAAGGATGTAGGATTGTATATTTGAGAAAAATATATTGACATACCTCATGTTACTCCTCATGTTATGAGCATTGAAATATATTGACGATATCTTCTCACATAAAAAAACATATTTGAAAAATTTAGTAGATGACACAGTCTACACATAAAATTAAATTATTTACAATAGACATGTTGAATTATACTTACAAAACATTATTTATACCTCTATAGTTGCATTAGGATGGCCATGTTGAACCAATTCTCTACACTTGACATGACTGATATGTCTCACCAACATTAGTGATAGTGTCTACTTTGGACTGTGGAACAAATGTATCAACATACACACCTACATCAGAGTAAATAGGGATGTTGTGTTGTTCTCACCTATTAACATACAATTTTTTGCTTGTGACTTGTTGAGCTCGCTTATCCCTGGTGGTTTAAGCTTGCAACATAGCATCCCTCTCTCTGATGTAGGTGTGTATGTTGATGTTGTTCCACAACTTCCAAAGTAGACACTATCACTGATGTTGGTGAGACATATCAGGCATCTTGTAGAGAATTGGTTCAACATGGCCATCCTAATGCAACTATAGAGGTATAAATAAGGTTTTGTAAGTATAATTCAACACATTGTCTATTTCAAACAATTTAATTTTACATGTAGACATTGTCATCTACTAATTTTGTTTGAAAATATGTACATTTTTATGCGAGAAGATATATCATAAAGTCACATGTCCTCTCAAAATGGAACTACATGTTGTGATTTTGATCAAGCAAGTGATCAAGTGAGATAATAAACTTACATTATTACATGTAAGTAATAAATTTAAATTAATAATATATTAAATTTAGACATATTCTTATGTACATGTAAATAATGTAAAGTTTATTATAGCATTCAGATGACCCAAGTTTGGATTCTGAGGTTCGCTCTACTAGGAGGCAAACCAAGTTGTGTTAAATTATCTTTATGGCAAATTGGGTCAAGCAAAAAATTATCTTCACACACACCAATCCATATTTAATTTTTGTATAATATAGACATGTCTAATAGCACATAAACATGTTCATTTTGAAGTTCATTTCATATATACTTAAAATATTTTATATATACACTATATATAATATTTTCATAATTATGTAAGAAAATTTAATTATTAATATGAAAATATAATTATGTGACACATTTTCATAAACACATGAGCAAATATGTTTCACATAAATCAATGCCAAGGACCCAAAGTAATCCATGAGGTATGTCTTCTATTAACCCACCAAATGTTGAACATATTTTGGTGCCTAATTTTGAGAATGCATGTAAATGGGTTGAGTAGCATACTTGAATAATTGGTTATTTTTTGGTTGCATGCCATCAAAAATGTAACCAAAGGCTTCTTTTTCTTCTCCTTTGTGGAATCCAACCATGCAAACAAATTCCTCCACCATGGACCCAACTACATGCACAAATCTTTACAAGGTTTTTCTCCCTAAATAAGGGATTTCATAATGTCACATAGACTAGCCTCTATCTACACACAAGACTAAACTAACCTCCAAGCTAGCTACATTGAGGCAAGAAAAATTAAAATTGGGTAGACTAATGTAAAAAAATATAGAAATGTTCATAATAAGGATAGGAATAACTATATCTAACTTCCAACTCTGCTACTTGGCTAGCACATTTAACATGTCCCACATGGCCTTAGTATAATGACAAATCAACATAACCCATAAAATCCTCTCAGCTAAGGCCAATAATAAAGAAAAGCAAGTAGTTAATTCATAATCAACTCTTAGGTCGATATTCCTTTGGTGATTCCTTCAAAGAGTTTAGTAAGCCAAGTAGTTCTTAACAAAGCTCCTCTTCTAGTGAGTGTTATTTTCTCATTGGATTTGGGAGTTCCAACTATGTCACAACCAAACAGAGGAAGACAGTCTCATATAGTTCCCCTTAGGAGGTTGAAGAAGGATAATATGATCTTGAGAAATGATAGATGCAATTTGGAGCCTTTTCTCCAAAAAATGTTAGATTAGATTTGAGTAGAATATATTTTTTACATTGCAAGGGTTGGACTACAAGGAAATATCCTTAGACCCTCTTGCCTTATGAATTACATCTCATGGAGGATGTGGTGTGGGATTTTTGATATAGATTTACCCCCTAGACATTCTTTGTCTTCAAGAGATTAAACTTTTGTTGGATTTTCACTTCCAATATTGTGATGTGTTATATGGCTAGATAATATTTTTTAATCAATAATAATAAGCAACTTCATTGTGGCACATAGAATATTTGTTAATGCCAATTGGCAACCCCACTATTTTACCCATGGTTGTGACCCATATAACAAAGTAGGTTATTGGTCTTTTTCAATATTGAGAATAAATAATTATTTAACTAAAAAGATGCTACTTTAGTGGTAGCTTGCATATGAAATTCTACTAGTATAGTGGTTTATTAATGACAACTTCAACCTAGTTGAGGTGGCATCTAAGAGACACTTGGCCATTTTCCTATGCAATGGATAGCAAAAATAGACACGTTCTTTTATATGCACAATAAATTATGCATTTATCACCCAAGTCTTGGTTGCCAAAGTTCATCTCTAATTTGGTACTTTTAATCCAATTTGCATAGTAGATCTAAAAGATTCATTAAGAGAATTGATTGTGTTATGATGTAAAAGAAACTGGATACTTTTCCTTCACCAACTATTACTCTCTTCAAGTTGAACCCATGCTAGATTGTGTTCTTTTCCACCATTGATTGAACTAGTTCAAAATTGAGTGGAGCCTACAAAACATCAGGGCTTAAAAGACAATTATTTTTAACACACATTGCTCTAGTACTGTAATTCTACATTAGCTAGCATATTAGACACATTTGGGATTTGGTGTCACATCCATAGGGAGATAGTGGTTGGGATTTTTGGTAGTCTAACATCATCATCTGTAAGTTACCTATTTTTAGAAAACTTATAGCCATCAATTGGCCAAGATACATTACAAATTTCCTATACATGTGACCATGTCAATGAAGCTCAACCAGCTCTCCACTTAGCTTGAAGTAGTGCCTTTCCACATACTATTCAAAATTTAGATGGATAAGCAACACTAGGTCTTGTCTAGGTGGTTTATGCCTACATTTCCAAGGGAACCTCTAAATTGGATTGTTATTTATGATGCCATGTTTCATAGATGATGATGATGATGCAGGATCATGAAGATGACTCCTTTATGAACATAAGTCCTAGCTATATATATTCCAATTGTGATGTATTCTTTGAAATAACCAACTTATATGTTGTGACTTGGATTTCATGTTCTTATTCTTGATATTCTTTCGTGGGTATTTTCTTATTTGTCTTTTCTTCATTTGTATCATGTTCAAGATAGTTTCATTTGCACATTGATGTAATATGTGTCAGGTATGTCATTAGAATTTGGACATCTAGACCAATATACTAATTATTACTAGAATTAGAAGAATCTTTATCATTTGTTTCCCTTTGATTAGAATCATTATGTGAACCTGTAATAAATATGTATTTGCTTGATCATTAATATCATATATATTTATATCACATTTTCTCAACAAGATCTTAAATTTAAGGCTTTAGTGTGATGCACATAACTATGGTATGTCCATGTGTTTGATGATAATCATTAAAATATCTAGCATTGAAATTTGTTAGGACACCTCTAGATGTGACAATTGGTTTAATCAAGAGGTGAAGTGATGAGTATTTATTGTAAAAGTTATTAGAACACTACATGTGGAGGATCCTCCAATCTAGAGTCAACTCTCTAAATCCATTTGGTTTGATGAACTTGTATTCAAGTGATAGAGTCACCACATGGCATAAGTGAAAAGCATGTTTGAATTTGGAGGATGTGATTACAAGTACAATTTTCTATCTATAGAACAACATTGCACACTAGAAAAAATCACAAGTTTGCAATTCAATCCAAGGTGAGGGAATGTGT
This sequence comes from Cunninghamia lanceolata, assembly GCA_027924645.1. NCBI lineage: Eukaryota > Viridiplantae > Streptophyta > Pinopsida > Cupressales > Cupressaceae > Cunninghamia > Cunninghamia lanceolata. The sequence goes on from BSBN01000892.1 coordinate 6,612,480, forward strand.
ACATAAATAAAAATCATGGGTTTGGATCAAATTCTAGGTATAAAAAGACTAAAGGTTGATAGATAAATTCTATCTTTTTTCTAGCTTATATCTTGAAATAAATACCAAGATAATATATCTTAGGATAAAACCTAAAGTGAGTGGAAAATGAGTAGAAAAAGTAATATGAAAGTACACTTTTCTCCTATATTTAATATAAGAGAAAATTTAAATAATACATGCAAACTTACTTAGCTCAAGTAGCCCTTGACGTAGAATATGACTATATGCACCTATGTCCCAAGGTGATTTGTTAATATTCTAAAATTTCAAGGCTTTCTAAATAAAGGCATCAAAATCCATTCAACTTCTATTTTTCTATTACCTGGTCATTTGGAAATGACTGTACCTCATTAAGTTTAATCTCTTGAAGCCCTCTAGGGGAGGGGAGTATGATTCCCTTTTCCACCCCATCAAACCTTTTGAAATATTGTAATAGCCCTTTTGGGAGGGGATTGAATCATAACTCATCTTGGGAGGTGATGAGATCATGAGCATTTTGAGCGACCTTCTAAAATGATTTGTACTTACTGAGCTTGAATGGTTAAATTTTAAAATCTTTTAAAATGTTATATGTATCTAGTCAAGTAAAGGAATAAAATCTCATTATTTATATAGGTTGAATGAAATAATGAAATCAATATCATCACATAATTAATCTAGATTTAGTTAAGAAAGTATTTTTGTCAACTAATAAATTGTTCCAAGACGTTATTTTTAGAAAACTATAAATGTTATGGATAAGGTACATTTATGTGGGAATCAAGTTAAGGAGAATTTCTAAGGCCTAATCCTATATATAAAAACCAAATATATATCATCATAATCCTATATAATTTTTGACAGTTTGTCCTGAATCTCCCCTTTCATATGATACAATTTTCCAAAATTTCAATTGTATTTTACAGCTATACAAATGTCTACCAGAGCATTTTGTGTTTACAGGATATTCACAAAATGGATTTGTTGAAAGGGCTTTAGAAAATTTCAAGCAAAGGCAATTGGAAGGTGTAAAGCCAAATTCGACAACCTTTGCAAGTATCCTCCCTACCTGTGACAAAATGGGAGCTTTGGAACATGGTATGGACAACCATCATAGCATAATGGAAGGGGGATTTTTGGTAGATATTATAGTTGGAAATGCTCTAGTAGACATGTATGCAAAATGTGGAAGTGTAGACAAGGCACATCAACTATTGACAGAATTCCTCAAAGAAATACGGTCTCGTGGACTGTACTAATCATAAGATATGTACAAAATGGATTTATTGAAAAGGATTTAGAAACTTTCAAGAAAATGCAATTGGAAGGTGTAAATCTAGACATCACAACCTTTTTTAGCATCCTCCTGCAGGCCTGTGACAAAATGGGAGTTTTGGACTAGGGTATGGACATCCATCATAGCATAATGGAAGGGGCATTTTTGGTAGATATTATAGTTGGAAATGCTCTAGTACACATGTATGCAAAATGTGGAAGCATAGACAAGGCACACAATCTGAATAGGGTATGGACATCCATCAAAGCTTGCCCTAGTTTAAACTTTCATTCAACATAATCAATGAGAAAGTGAAAAAATTAGAAATACCTAAAGGGTGGCTAGCTGGAATGTGGCTAACTTCATGATGTTTGGCTGGTCAAGAGCTCCTAGAGTCCTCCTAGGGTTCAGGTAGCAGTTTGAGTTTCGTAGTAAAAAAAGTCAAAAATGACAGTTAAAAAACACTTTAAAAAAAAAACTTTAACTAGGGGGTTCAATTGAACCCATGTTTGAACGAACCCCCTATTTTATTAATAAAACAAAAAGTTAATTGGGGGTTCGATCAAGCCCTCCAATGACTTGAGCATACGTGGGGTTCATTCAAATGGGGGGGGGGTTCAAACGAACCCATTTTGGGGTTCGTTCGAATGCCCCCCATTTGATCGAACCAGTTCATTTTTTTTTTGAGGAAAAGGTAATTTTCCTTCCTTAATGAAATTGTAACCCACTATTGTGGGATCACCCGGTAGCATGCTATTTATAAGGCTAATATGGTCTTATGTTAAAATTCCTTCTTTGGCCTTGGTTTTCAAGCTAGTATGGAGGTCTATTTTGCTGGTTATTTTTCTATTTGTTCTAATATGGGAACTAATAAGGTCTATAAACCTAATTTGGCTACTTTTTTATATTAACCAACTCATTGCCAATCGTTTGTAATAGCCCCTTAACCTCTTGTAGCTTTTGGGATGGGGCTGGGACAGCTTTTGTCTAAGTTGTAACTTTATAGTTTAGAGTTGGTACAATAGCAATAGGGAGATTTACAATGGGACAACTGGATGTACCTCTAGAAAAATAGGCATTGGTGGTCTCTGGGCTATCTTCCCAGCTTAAATTAGGTTGTTTTCAGCCCTTATGGCAACATCATAAGCATTTGGTAGTGTTGTACCACCAATTGATTAATCCATTACTGCAATATCATTATTTAAAGCTTTAAGAAAGTACAAAAATGCATAATTGGTAGTACACCTTACTATTATTGGTATTCTATCCCAAGTCCTTTGAAAACAAAAGTTAAAATCTACCATGTGCTCTTAAGGAGCTCTCTTTATTGTACTCATTTGTTCAACCAATGATAAGTTATCTAACTTGTATTCAAACTACTTATTCAATGCTTCACCTAACAAATCCCATGAAGTAATTGAACCTATAGCCAATCCTCTAAACCACTGCAATACCTTACCCTTCAGAGATGCAACCAAAAGTCTCACTACAACATTCTCTTATGTTACATGATGGACTAAACACAATGTAGCCACATCCTCGATATGTTTGATTGGAGTAGTTTGATCTTCATAGGTGAAGAAAGGCAAGCTTCTCAAGGCTACCACTGGAATATCATCATGATGTGCAAGCTGCAGTGGGCTACCAACATTAAATGGCACAAAAGACAACTATCTTGCCATTGGTGGAGGTTGAGGAGCTTGTACTTGAATATTTATTACAAGATTTCTTTGATCAATTCCTACAGGCATGAGATTTGGAGTAGAACAGTTTCTCCCTACTGGGCTAGGAGCTCTTGTTGTTCTACCTCTTCTTCTTGGGGCTAGCAGTTGCATGTACTCAAATGGAGTTGAACATTCCCTAGTTTGAATCCTTCTCATGCACTATTTGCACTAGATCTACAAAAAATAAAAAATATAGAGCCGCTAGGTATGCTATTTTTACCTCAAAAAGGCTAAAACATTGTTGTGCATACCAAAACATCAAATAAAAATTATATTCATGATGCAGGAACATCCCTGGTTCAACAACAATCTTGCATCAAACAAAAACATTTGCATTTCAGTTTTCTTGCAGTTCAGTTTGTTTCTTTTCATTTTCCAGTTCAGTTCAGGTAGTTCAGTCAGAAGCAGTTTCTACATTTTGGTCTGCATTTTACCACAAATGTATTTTAGTCCTTGTGGAGCTAGACTTAGCATATAGATTCATTCATATACATCATATCCAAAATTTAGAGATTCGTACATCATTACCAGAAAGATATCTCTATCAGAAGATCAATTGTTTTCTCAGAGTAGAACATTCTAACAATCTCATAAAATCAACTAAAGTTGAAGACTTGCAGAGCATTCTTTGACTTGTGGAGCTTAATGCCACATCATTCAATGATCCTTGGTTCATGGCTGACCTTCCCTGAAGATCTGCACATTATTCTACTCATTTGAGGAAGTGTTCTACACATTTAGGTCTGACCTATCTGTGTTCACACGTTACAGCTCTTGATTGGAGTTTGTGACCTTCCTTGGCCAACGCGGAGGAATCTACTGATTTGGAGATGATATATATTGATGTAATAGAACCTTAGAAAAGAAGTTCAGAAGTTATCAAGTATTGATTCATTTAGAAGTATCTGATAGTTTAGATTTTATGAGGATCTTAAAAGGTTTATCTTGCGCATGTATGTAGTCAGACTTATAAGCCCTAATTGTAAGCCCACATGTCGCTGACCAATCTTTATTTGAATTCTATGATACTGAATGACTGAATCTACATTTGTTCCATTTCTTTGCATTGTTTTTGTTGTGTTTACTCTTGATGTATGGTCTGGATAGTTCATTCTATGAACACTCCTACCGTGGCTGCACCAAGTGGTATGAGTGGAAAGTTTGAATCTTTGGGAGTGAATTGATCAAATAAGATCTTGTTGTGGATAGATCACTAAATTGAGGAAGGTTACTTGTGTCATAATCAATCGTCGATTGAGAGGCAGTTGTCACCTTGTATCCCAATCGCCAAACTTGAGGTAGTTTACACTTGATCCTAGGAAGAATGCCACCAAGGAGAGTTACTACTATTGGAACAATGGCTGGAAGAATAGATGAGGTGATGGAGATGATGAAAACAATGCGAATTCATTTAGATGTTGAATAAGATAGGCAAAGAGGATTGACACCAAGACCTAATGTTGAAAGTGATGAGGAAGAGGAATTTCAATCTATTGAACAAATTGGTGTAACCCTAGGAGGTGATGAAGAAGAAGAATCAAATCAAGTGAAGATGTTGCGATCTATTTGAAATATTGGAAAGAGACCTAGAGTTGATGTGCCAAACTATACTAGTAATTTGAACCCTATAGAATTGATTGATTAGATAAATGACATGGAAGAATACTTTGAATATGAAGAGATTGAAGATTCGGAGAAGGTGAAATTTGCAAAGACAAAGTTGAAAGGACATGCTGCTATATGGTTGAAAGAAGTTCAATTGGAAAGAAATAGAAGAGGAAAAGAAAAGATTACAAAATGGGATAGGATGGTGACAAAGTTGAAGAATCAATTTATACCTGCTGACTATGAGTTGGAACTGTTGAAAAGATTGCAAAAATTGAGACAAAAGGAGAAATTTGTGAAGGAGTGCACTGAAGAATTCCATAAAATGATCATAAGGATAGGACATAGTGAAGCAAGCAAGGATAAAGTGGCTAGATATATGAATGGACTGAGATTGAACATTCAAGAAGAACTAAGCTTGGTAAGGATGACATCTTTGGAGGAAGCATATTGCAAGTTGAAGAGAAGCTGAATAAAAGACATGATCAGAGATAGAGAGGAAGAGGAGGTAAATTTTGGAAAGGTGGAACATTTTTCAGAGGAGATAGATCACATCTAGAGAAAAACAAGTTTGATAGCCCATTTAAGTAGGAGGATAGAGATAACAATGCTTACCAGAGAGATGACAGAAATTTTTACCGGAGAGGAAACCCTAGTGCATATCAGAATGAAGGATATAGAAGAGAAGGAAGAGGATTTGATAAGAGGACATTTAGAGGTACTTGTTTCAAGTGTCGAGGTGAAGGACATAGAGCATTTGAGTGTAATCAGGGCAGTACAAGTAAGAAGACAAAAAATAGTGGAAGAGCAGCCTATGTGGAAGAAGAACCTATCGGATCACCTAGTTTAGTTGGCAAACCTGAGAAAGGAGAATTGCTTGTGATGAGGAACCACCACAAAGGAAGAGTTTTTTTAGAACTAGATGCAAATCAAGAGGTAAATGTTGTAAAGTTGTAATTGATAGTGGTAGTTCAGAGGAGATGGTGACTAAAATGAAGTTGGAAAGATTGAAACACCCTAAGCCCTATCAGATAGCATGGATTCAAGATGATCATAAGGTACTGCTAAGTGACTAATGCTTGGTGAAATTTCATATTGGATCCTATCATGATGACATCTTGTGTGATATTATGCCTATGGATGTTTGTCATATCTTGTTGGGTAGACCTTGGCAGTATGACAGAAAAGCTATACATGATGAGAGAAAGAATACATATACTATAACAAAAAATGGAAAGAGAATTACTTTGATTCCTTTGGAGGATGATCCTAAGAGTGAAGTATGTGGAAATGCTAGAATCTGTTTGGTAGATGGAAGGAAATTTCTGGATAGTTTGAAACATGAGAATATGTGTTATGCCTTGATTCCTAAGAAGCCTAAAACATTGAAGAAACAGATTGAAGAGACACAAGCGGAGGAGATAAAAGAATTGTTGATAGAGTATGAAGATATCATATTAGATAATGTACCTGAAGGATTGCCACTTATAAGGAGTATCAGTCGTCACATGGATCTTATACCAAGAGCAAGTTTGCCTAACAAAGCATCACATAGAATGACACTGGTAGAGAATGAAGAATTGAATAGACAGATACAAGAGTGTTTGAGGAAAGGTTTGATTAGAGAAAGCTTGAGTCCTTGTGCAGTACCTACAGTGTTAGCACCAAAGAAGGATGGAGAATGGAGAATGTGTACTAACTCTAGAGCAATAAACAAGATCACAATTAAGTATAGATTTCCTTTACCTAGGATGGATGATATGATGGATTGTTTGAGTGGAGCAGATATTTCACAAAGGTAGACTTGAAGAGTGGATACCATCAGATTAGAATCAGAGGAGATGAATGGAAGACTACTTTTAAGACAAATGAAGGACTGTATGAGTGGTTAGTGATGCCCTTTGGACTAACAAATGCATTGATTACTTTCTTGAGATTGATGAATGAAGTCTTGAAGAAATTCTTTGGTACATTTGTGATTGTATACTTGGATGATATTCTAATTTTTAGTACGATGAAAGAAGAACATTTGTGGCATATTAGACAAGTTTTACAGAGATTGAGAGAACAGAAATTGTTGATAAACATCAAGAATTGTAGTTTCATGAAGGAAGAACTAGTATACTTGGGATTTGTGATTTCTGCAGAAGGATTGAAGATGGACCCTAAGAAAGTGAAAGCAATTGTTGAATGGCCTACACCAGAGAGCATTGGAGCGGTGAGATCATTTCATGGATTGGCTAGTTTCTACCAGAAGTTCATAAAAAATTTCAGTTCAGTTTGTAACCCTATGACAAAGACAATGAGAGGTGACAGAAAAGATTTTAAGTGGACATCTAGAGTAGATAAAAGTTTTGAGTTGTTGAAGTAGAAAGTGACAGAGCAACCTATTTTGGCATAACCATATTTCAATAAGGTATTTCAAGTTGATTGTCATACAAGTGGAAATGTGATTGGAGCAGTGTTAAGTCAAGAAGGTAGACCAATAACATATTTCAGTGAGAAGTTGAATGATGCAAGGAGAAGATATTCAGTTTATGATCAAGAGTTCTATGCCATAATACAAGCCTTGAAGAAGTGGATACATTATTTGTTGCCTATGAAGTTTGTGTTGTATATAGATCATCAAGCTTTGCAGTATTTGAATAGTCAAGGTAACTTGAATGAGATACATATGAGATGGGTAGAGTTCTTGCAAAGTTATACTTATGTGTTGAAGCATAGGAGTGGAAAATCAAATAAAGTTGTTGATTCATTAAGTAGGGGAAGAAACTTGTTAACAGAGATGAGAGTTGAAGTGTTGGGTTTTGATGAATTGAAGAACATGTATGAGGGAGACACTAATTTTGTAAAACCTTGGAAAGCATGTAAGGAAGCTATTGTGACAGATAGGAGTAAGTGGTTGGACTATTTCATTCAAGAAGATATGTTGTTCAAAGGAAGTCAATTGAACATACCTAGAAGTTTGATGAGAGATAATTTGATCAAGGAGAAGCATAGTGGTGGATTGGTAGGACATTTTTGCATTGATAAGACAATGGCTTTGGTAAGTAAAAATTACTTTTGGCCATAGATACATAAGGATGTTAGGAAATTTGTACAGAGTTCTAGAGTTTGTCAAGTTGCAAAAGGAATTAGTCAAAATATTGGATTGTATAAAACTTTGACAATATCAGAGAAACCTTGGAAAGACATAAGCATGGATTTTGATGCATAGGTGGCACAAGGGAAGCACAACACAAAGAAAGTTTGTTCTCCTTAGCCCACTCACCCATTTCACTTCTTCAATCCAACACAATCAAAGGCACATTCAAGGGTAAATGAAGGATTTGTTACTTAGGCTCTTTTCCAACTCTCAAGGCTATGTCTACACCTTCATGTAGGTCTGAAAACACCTTACCAACATTTGGTTTGATCACCAACTTCATTCAACTCTCTAAAGTTGACTAGGCCCAATGAGGCTACTAGCCCTCCAAGACTAGTTTTCTTCACACCAAATGACAAAACTCCAAAGGACTAGGCAAAAAAAAGGTGATTTTGGATACCCTCTATGGGACTCTAACAAACCTCCTAATCTCCAATCCCAACTCTACTCCAGCAGTTCAAAACACCCACTAGGTCTCTAGGCCTAATTAATCACTTTAGGCCTGGGTTACAAAGCAAAGGGTTCAAATTGGGTTCATAGGTCAGGGGCAGGAATTTGGAATGCCTCTACCAGGTCCTTACAACACAAAACCACCATTCTTTCATTCACCTTGCCTGGATTCTGTCACCTACAACAGCAAATAGCATAAAACAGGCCAAATACATGGTAATACTTGACCTAGGGCATCAAATTAAAAATAGAAGACTACATTTCCCAACAAAAATCTTTTGGAATCTTATAGTACATATCCCTAGCCTACATTTCACCAGTTTTTGTGAATTTTCACCAGTGGGAATGCATTCTAGGGCCAGATTTCTATGGCTACCCTAGAAAATAGGGTTTCTAGACCTATTTTGAAAGAAAAATCAATATCTCCTGATGCCGACTACTTCAAGACCTCAAACTAGATTCATATGAACCCTGACTCCAAGCACTTTTAGAAAAAGTACATCTGCACCCCTAGAAAATCCATACAGGCCATACAACAGTGAAAATGCAAGGAAAAATAGTCAGTTTCTTTGATTTCTGTGTACAAATTCTATACAAAAACTTCCTCCTACATACTGGAGCAAGATATTTACAATATTAACTTATCCAAGTTGGTATTCAACTTGCAAAATCAGTTTGAACTGTCCAAAATGAGTTGCAACCGCCCAATGTGTCATAATACATTGATAATATTTAACACTATGGTTTAGCTTGTCCAAAGGAATCAAACCATCCTCCATACTCCCAAAACATGATAAAACACACAAACAATAAAAAAAACTCAAAAACCAATCCTTGAGACCTTCTAGGCCTGATTGGCACAACAAGGATCCAAGTGGACTAAGCATGATTGAGGTTTATAGGGTCACCTCAATCATCTTGACCACACAAAAGGGACCATACAAACATGGCTAAAGCCTTATTACAACACATACAATCAAAACAAAACATATCTTATCAAAATACATCAAAAATGCTTGAGGTGTCAGACTGCTCCTAGGTGCCCTACACCATACACCCACTGTCAAAGAGAACTCAAGTCTCTAGAGTAGGAATGCTGTCAAATGTGAAACCTGCCTTCTCAATGTCTACCCTGCTCATCCAAATGGCATCCTCCTGAGGTTTGTTTAGCCACTTCACCAAATAGTCATGATAGGTGTGCCTTCTAGTTTATTTTGCAATCCTCTTGTCCAAAATGCACTCAATCTGATTTGGAGAGGAAGGAATGAGTTCCTAGAGTGTCTGATCAGTTTGATCTTCTTCAACAACAGTTTGAGGATCAGATCCTTTATAGGGATAAAGGTCTAAAACATTAAAAATTGGAGACAAAGCAATGCCATCTGGAAGTCTGATTTTATATGCATTTTCTCCACATTTCTTAAGCACTTCACAAGGCACAATCTTCTTCACGATTATCTTGGTATGTTTACTTGCAGGGAGCCTCTCCTTCTTCAAATGGACCATTACCAAATCACCTTCCTTGAACTGCAAATCCCTTCTTTTCCTGTCAGCAAACAATTTGTACTTCTGTGAAGTGGACAGCAATTTCTGTTGTACTTGTTCATGGACATCTTTCATGACTTTAATGAAGTCTTCAGCCAAGGCATTGCTGTTTTCTAGTCCTTTAACCTCCCTAAGTTCCAAAATACCCCTTGGGTGAGTGCCATAAACAATTTGGAAAGGAGACAGGTCGGTGCTTCTATTGATAGTGTCATTGTATGAGAACTCTGCCTGAGCCAAAATTGAATCCCAACTAGCACCCTACTCCTTGGTTAGGCATCTTAGGAGGTTCCCAAGTGACCTATTAATCACCTATGTTTGTCCATTAGACTAAGGGTGATAGGCAGATGATAAGGACAAATTTGTACCTAGTCTCTTCCAAAGTGTCCTCCAAAAGTGTCCTATGAACTTGGGGTCTCTGTCTGAGATGATTGACAAAGGTAAACCATGTAACCTGACTATTTCTGTGAAGAAAAGACCTGCTATGTGTGAGGCATCATGTGTGGTTTTACAAGGGATGAAGTGAGCCATTTTTGAGAACCTATCAACTACCACAAAGATGCTATCATGGCCATTCTTGGTCCTGGGCAAACCAAGTACAATGTCCATGCTAATGGAATCCCAAGGCTTTGAAGGAATAGGTAGAGGAGTGTATAAACCTGAATTGGATGTATGCCCCTTTGCTCTTTGGCAAATTTGACAAGTTTCAACAAACTTCCTTACATCGGTTGGCAATTTGGGCCAAAAATAGTACCTCCTAACCAATTCTAGGGTCTTGTCAATACCAAAGTGGCCTGACATACTACCACAGTGCTTTTCCCTGATTATATTCTCTCTAACAGACCCTCTTGGGATACACAACATGCTACCCTTGAAAAGATATCCATCTTGCAACAAAAAATCAGAAAAATTAGTATTATACCTTCCTGTCATGGCCTTGCAAGAGAGGTATGGTTCTTTGAAGTCCTCATCTGCTACATACTGATCTTTGATGGCTTGAATACTTGTACTTTCCAACTGTATGGCCTACACAACAAGATTTCTCCTACTTAAAGCATCAGCTACTTTATTGGCCACTCCTTTCTTATGTTTTATGGAGAAGGTGTATGCTTGGATGTACTCCATCCACTTGACATGTCTGTGATTCAACTTTTGCTACCTGTTCAAGAAGCTTAATGCATGGTTATCAGTAAAAACTATAAATTCCTTTGGCAATAAGTAGTGTCTCCATTTCCTTAATGACTGAACCATGGCATATAACTCTAGATCATAGGTGGAGTAGTTTTGTTTTGCCTCATTTAATTTCTCACTAAAGAATGCTACAAGCCTCCCATCTTGACTTAAGACTCCCCCAACAACCCTCTTACTTGCATCACACTCTACCACAAAGACCTTGTCAAAATTAGGTAGCACTAGGACTGGTTTTTCTGAAATTTTTTTCTTTAACAGTTCAAAGGCTTTGTTGGCCTCATTTGTCCATACAAACACACATTTCTTGCCCCCTTTTATGGTGTCAACAAGTGGAGCACAAATGCCACTAAACCCTCTAATGAACTTTCTATAAAAGTTACATAAACCATGGAAACTCCTTACCTTAGAGGCTGTTGTAGGTGTTGGCCAATTAAGAATGGCTTCAATCTTACTTGGATCCATTTTTAGGCTGCCCTTGGAGATGACAAACTCCAAAAATATCAACTCTTCTTGTAGGAAGACACATTTGTCGAGATTGATTCTCAACTTCTCCTCTTGAAGCCTCCTGAGCACTTGATGGATATGCCTTATGTGGTCTTCCTTGCTGTCACTAAAAATTAGTATATCATCCAAATATACAACAATAAACTTGTTAAGGAAAGGTTTTAGCACTTCATTCATCAATCTCATGAAGGTGCTTGGTGCATTTGACAAGCCAAAAGGCATGACAACCCATTCAAATAGTCCTTCATTGGTTTTGAAGGCAGTTTTCCACTCATCCCCCTCCCTTATCCTGATTTGGTGATAACCATTTTTTAGATCTATCTTGGTAAAATACTTAGCCCTACCCAAGCAATCCATTAAATCTTCCATTCTAGGCATTGGAAATCTATACCTGATAGTGATCTTGTTGGTGGCCCTGGAATTAGTGCATAGTCTCCATGTTCCTTCCTTCTTGGATGCAAGCACTGCAGGTACTGCACATGGACTAATACTCCTCCTGATAAGTCCTCTATCTAACAAGTCTTGGATTTGTCTTGCCACTTCAGCATTTTGCTCTGGGGTCAACTTGTAGGCTACTTGGTTTGGTAGGGTGGATCCAGGGATGAGATTAGTGCAATGACTAATCTCCCTCTTTGGTGGAAGGGCATCCTTGCCTTCATCGGCTATCACATCTTGAAACCTCTCCAATAGTTCTTCCACTTCCTTTGGTCCAATCCTCCTAAGAGGTTGCTGCACTTTGACCTTATTGAGATTCACATCCTTAGGCTTGATGACTACTGCAAAACATGGCACTTTCTCTTCCTTGAGGTTAGCCAAAAACTCTTTTTCACCTACCAACATAACTGAACTAGAAATGACTTTCTCTGTGCAATCATCAATCAAAGGAGTCATTGTAAACTTTTCACCATTCTTGGACAAATGAATTACATTGTTCTTACCACCATGTTGGGCACTTGTGTCATGTTGCCAAGGCCTTCCAAGAAGAAGGTGGCATGCATCCATATCCACTATCTCACAAAGAACTTTATCATGATATTCACCTATCTTGAATTCAACCCAACATTGCTCTTTCACCACAATTTGTTGTTCCTTGGGTAGCCAAAAGACTCTATAAGGGTTAGGATGAGGCATTCTTTCCAATCCTAACTTAGTCACCATTTCATTATAAGCCAAATTTTTAGAGGAACCTGAATCTACTATTACCTTGCAAACTTTTCCTTTCACCTTGCAAGTGGTTCTGAACAAGTTGTTTCTTTGGGGCTGCTCCTTGGTGGCTAGCATGATGAGGGATCTATTAAACATGATACATTCTCCACTCTCAAGTGCTGCAGACTTGGAAGAGGTTTTTTGGTAACTTGTGGTGCTTTGACAGTCCTCTTCTTGAAGGAGTTCTACTCTTCTTTCTTTATGATTTGCAGCAGTGTTTCCAATCTTCTCCAGGCACCTAAAGGACTGATGTCCAATCTGCTTGCAAGAGAAACACCTTCCAGTAAACACATTGGGACCTCTACCCCCACTTCTTCCTCTACCATTTCCTCTACCTTTAAACTAACCCTTATCAACACTATTTTTATCAGCCTGCCCTTGGCTACCTTCTTGTGATCCACCACCTTGGAGTCTAGAGAAATTATCTCTGTTTTGGAATCTGCCCCTGCCCCTAAAGTTCTGATTTCCTCTGCCTCTACTGCTGCTACCAAAATCCCCATTTCTTCTCTGCTTATCCTCAATCCTCAGTGCCATTTGAAAGCACTTATGGACTGTCTCTGGGTTAAAGAGAGATAATTCATCTTGAATGGAGAATTTGAGGCCATTGAGATACCTTGCAAGCTTCTGTTTTTCATTCTCAAGCATCTTGGCTTTCAATGTCATCTTGTGAAACTCCTCTATGTAGGTGCTCACGTCCATGTCCTTCTGTCTCAAGTTGTGCAACTTCTTGTTCAAGTTGACTTCATAATCCTCAGGGACAAATTGCTTCTTGCTTTCAAGTACCATCTTCCTCCATGTAGAGATAGGATTCCTATCTTCTTCTATCCTCTCATTTTGAATAAAATTCCACCAACTCAAGGCTGTTCCTTTCATTCTTGATTTGGCAATCTTCACTTTCTGATTTTCTGCCACTTCTTCACATTCAAAATAGTTCTCCATTGCCTCAATCCAATCAAGGCACTCCTCTGGATTCATCTTACCCGGAAACATAGGTAAGTCTATCTTAGTGTCCTTCCTACTCAACTTTTTAAGTGCATCTAGGAATTGTCTCTCTGACATGCCTCCTTGTGGCTCTTCCATAGGCACTTCTTCTTCCTCATCTTGATCCTCTTTATCTGAATCCAAGATGACCTCTGGCTTCTTCTTATTGTCTTTGTCTTTCTTCAACTTTTCTATCTCAGCCTCCATCCTTTTGTTCTTGGCTGCTTCCTCTCTCACTATCTTTGCCAACTCGGCATTAGTCACTCTTGAAGGGACTTCCTCCTCTTCTTCTCTATCTCCCATCTCTTTGATGGCTCTGATACCACCTGATGCAGAGGTGGCACAAGGGAAGCACAACACAAAGAAAGTTTGTTCTCCTTAGCCCACTCACCCACTTCACTTCTTCAATCCAACAAAATCAAAGGCACATTCAAGGGTAAATGAAGGATTTGTTACTTAGGCTCTTGTCCAACTCTCAAGGCTATGTGTACACCTTCATGTAGGTCTGAAAACACCTTACCAACATTTGGTTTGATCACCAACTTCATTCAACTCTCTAACCTTGACTAGGCCCAGTGAGGCTACTAGCCCTCCAAGACTAGTTTTCTTCACACCAAATGACAAAACCCCAAAGGACTAGGCAAAAAAATGGTGATTTTGGATACCCTCTATGGGACTCTAACAAACCTCCTAATCTCCAATCCCAATTCTACTCCAACAGTTCAAACCCCCCACTAGGTCTCTAGGCCTAATTGATCACTTTAGGCCTGGGTTACAAAGCAAAGGGTTCAAATTGGGTTCATAGGTCAGGGGCAGGAATTTGGAATGTCTCTACTAGGTCCCTACAACATAAAACCACAATTCTTTCATTCACCTTGCCTGGATTCTTTCACCTACAATAGCAAATAGCATAAAACAGGCCAAATACATAGTAATACTTGACCTAGGGCATCAAATTAAAAATAGAAGACTACATTTCCCAACAAAAATCTTTTGGAATCTTATAGTACATATGTCTAGCCTGTATTTCACCAGTTTTTGTGAATTTTCACTGGTGGGAATGCATTCTAGGGCCAGATTTCTATGGCTGCCCTAGAAAATAGGGTTTCTAGACCTGTTTTGAAAGAAAAATCAATATCTCTTGATGCCGACCACTTCAAGCCCTCAAACAAGATTCATATGAACCCTGACTCCAAGCACTTTCAGAAAAAGTACATTTGCACCCCTCAAAAATCCCTACAGGCTGTACAACAGTGAAAATGCAGGGAAAAATAGTCAGTTTCTTTGATTTCTGTGCACAAATTCCATGCAAAAACTTCCTCCTGCGTACTGGAGCAAGATGTTTACCATATTAACCCATCCAAGTTGGTATGCAACTTGTAATATTAGTTTGAACTGTCCAAAATGAGTTGCAACCACCCAATGTGTCATAATACATTGACAATATTTGACACTAACACTATGGTATTTTTGCATTAACACTATGGTTTAGCTTGTCCAAAGGAATCAAACCATCCTCCATACTCCCAAAACATGATAAAACACACAAACAATCAAAAAAACTCAAAAACCAATCCTTTAGACCTTCTAGACCTGATTGGCACAACAAGGATCCAAGTGGACTAAGCATGATTGAGGTTTATAGGGTCACCTCAATCATTTTGACCACACAAAAGGGACCATACAAACATGGCTAAAGCCTTATTAAAACACATACAATCAAAACAAAACATAGCTTATCAAAATGCATCAAAAATGCTTGAGTTGTCAGACTACTCCTAGGTGCCCTGCACCAGATTTTGTAATGGGATTCCGAAGACACAAAGAGGATATGATTCAATATTTGTAGTGGTTGACAGATTTTCAAAGATGGCTCATTTCATACCTTTTAAGAAGAAAACTGATGCAATGCATGTAGCTGACCTATTTTTCAAGGAGATTGTGAGATTGCATGGATTACCTAGGAGTACAGTTTTAGACAGAGATACAAAGTTTGTTGGATACTCATGGAGGACACTTTGGAAGAAGATGAAGATAGATTTGAAGTTTAGTTCAACTTTTCATCCACAGATTGATGGACAGACAAAGGTAGTGAATAGGAATTTGGGAAACTTGTTGAGAAGTTTGGTTGGAGAGAAGACATGAAGTTGGGATTTGATTCTTTCACAAGCAGAGTTTGCATACAATAATTCAATAAACAAGAGTACCAGAAGAACACCATTTGAGATTGTTATCAAAGTAACACCTAGAGGAGTTGCAGAATTGAGGTACATTAGTATGGAAGAGAAGAAAAGTACAGAGGTAGAAGAATTTGTAGAACATATGAAGACAGTGTACATAATCAGGTGAAGAACCATTTAGAGGATATGAATACTAAGTATAAGGAGAAGGAAGATGAGAAAATAAGGCATAAGCAATTTGAAGTGGGAGATGAAGTAATGGTATACTTGAGAAAAGAAATATTTCTAGTTGGAACATATAATAAGTTGAAGAAGAAGAAGTTTGGACCTTGTAAGATACTTAGAAAATTTGACTCAGGAAATGCATATGAAGTAGAGTTGTTGGAAACATTGGGTATATCACCTATTTTCAACATTGCAGACCTTTATTAGTATCATGAAGTAGAGTTCAGTGACAGCATGGAAGAAGACTTGAAGAAACAATTACCACAATAGGCACCGGAGCATATTGAAGACATCTTGGACAATAGAGCTGGACGTAACACTAGAGGAAGACAATACAAAGAATATCTTGTGAAGTGGAAAGGTAGACTATGTTGGGGCTTGAATCGGCAGAGGGTTTGCCAGTTCCAATGCATAGGCAGATTTGGCCAACTAATATAGGAGGTTGCGTCAACTGTGTCCCCTTCACTTCTAGTTCTGCCGCACCAACGGGGGTATCCCTATAGCTAAAGATGTAACATTAACTCACCCAATGATGAAAAGATTTAGCTTTACAATGACAGATAGAACACTCTCACATTTGGACCAAGATTTCAATGATAGATCACAAGGTTGGCAACTTTCTTGGATGTACCTAACTGGTTAGGGATGAGAGTATGTAGGGGTTCTAATCTTACTCCTACAACTAACAGGTTGGAATATAGAATGATTTGAATTGATGTTTTGGATGCAAGACAAGGGGTTTTGGATCATAACTACTAACCCAGGAGCAGACCAGTGCCTATCTTAGGGCAAGGAGTCAACTAGACGTATACAAGAGAATGGCTTGCAACTGGCATTCAAGTTTCAAGGGGTTAGGACTAGTATTTTCCTTACAAACACCACCCAAGGATAAGTATTTAACTATCTCTACTTACATATATCCCAGTTGGCATACAATCTTCTCCATACTCAACCTAAAACAATTTAATCCACTCCTTGAATGGAAGTTAAAGATTAAGCATGTGATACATAAATCTATACCCTAGAATCTGAGAAACCCTTAGCAACCAAATTGAGAAGAAGAGAATTCATACAACACATGGAGATAGATAGATAAACACATGCAATAATGCATTTTTCATATAAAATGATGAGAAACTGAACATATGTGCAAGGTGCACTCAAATGCAACTCATAAACTCCAACAAAGATAAAACAAATAGTAAATGCTCTATTTTTCATTATTTTTTCCCCAAAAATGCCCAAGTCTTCAACAACCCACAATGAGTAACACAGTTTGCCTTTTATTGCAAGACTGTGTACTCAGCAATAATTACAAGGCAATTCAAAAATTTGCTAGATACACTTCACCATGAGAATTAGTACTTGAGACATTCAATGCTACCAATAGAAACAAAAGGATGAGCAGGTGAACTCGGGATCTGCACTGCCACCTAAAGATTTTCTTCATAAACCTGGTGGTTGACCTGTCAATCATCGACCCATGCTTCTGTAAATCTACCATACATGGACAATCCACCTGCAGCCTTGGTTCGCACATTCTGAAGTTCCTTCTATTTGAAACATGGCTGCAACATACAAAAATTCTGCCCCCGCTAAAAATTTGAATTGGGGCCATCAATTTTTCCTCCTTCCACTGAGATCTACGGCTCAAAATCATGTTGACTAGTCATCAACCAATGGAAATATGCCACGCAGATGCCTTTTACTTCACTAACTTTTCCCATCACTGACCCTCATTTTGCCTTATCTGCCACTTTTGCCCCTTTCACCTTGTATATGCATATTCAAACACATATACAACTACTCGCTTTCCTGCCTTTCAAATCCTTGGTATATGCCAATGCATATACATACAACTGTTAATCATACAAGGCAGACCCTAAATCTGTATAGAACAAATCAAAATTCTATTCAGGTCTAGCTTGTATCACCTTTTGCATCTTTCCATTTTATATATTGCATACATACAATGCAATATACATGTCGCAGATTTCAAATTTTATGAAATAGATTGGGACAGTTTTCAAATCTGGGCCTTGTATCTCATCCCTTTGTATATCAACATATACAATGCATAATATACATGCAAGCCGTGGACGCTAGCGCTGAATTAGCCAAATTTGACTTTTAAGTCGGGTCCGGCTTGCATCTTTAGAATGCATGTTCCGCTTGTATGTGTGATCGGTGGGTCCCACTATTTGTAACTTTTCCCTTTGCATGTTTTGTTTGTATGTTGAGAACATACAAACCCAACATACAATGCCTGGACACCACTTGCTTTACAAATGCAATTAACTATCTTGCCGCGTCCACCTTGCACTTGTTCATTTGTATATTTCCTCTTGTATATCAAACATACATTTGACTTTGCATGTCGACCCTTACACATTTCTTCTTTGCATATAGTGAATGTGTACTACATATACATTCCACCTTGTATGTGAGATGAACCCCATCACATGTATCTTTGTTGCTTTGTATGGGCTAAATATACAAAGGCCCCTTGTATATTTGCACTCTAGTGAATGTATATGCGTCCCCTTTGTATATATGCAATGTACATTCCCAATGTATGTCAAACATACATTCACCATTGCATCTGTCTCGATGTACATTGACCCTTTTATGTTTCACTTGTATGTCACCAATGTATAGTTTCTTTGCATGTTTTCCTTTGTATCTACTCGTTGCATGTCTAAACATACAACACAAATATACATGCAAACTCTCATATACAAGCAGGGAATATGCTTGGAATCTATGATAGATTCCTCAATGTACATGCACCCTTTTTAAGCCCGATATGCATACAAGAATGCATATAACTGATTTTTCACCATTTTTGAAGGCCGATTGAGCATACAAACCACCTTGTATGCCCAAATGCAGAGTTGAACCTGCACATATATACAAACAACCTTGTATATACAAAGACACATGCATACAACAATTTTTTGCACTTTTCAACTGCAAAGGCCAAAAGACTTAGAACTCTTTCTTTTTTATTTTTATGAAAGGCGCCTATAGATTTTAATGCTTGAAACCTGAATATTCATGCAAGCACCAACACTGGCTCTGTCTGGGGACACATGCCTCTTGTAGGCATGGTGAGAACCATAGATCTCTGGGATGCAGACCAATCCCTTACATCCATTGGGCACATAGTTAAAACTGTACTAACCTACATCACAAATCATATTTTTAAACATAATTTTGATGGCCCTAGGCAGCCAAAAATGAAGAACCATAATTTTTTCCTATCAAATGCCTGAATCTGATCTAAAAAACCCCAACCACAACTGAAAACATCAACAAAACTTGCCCACAAGCTGATCTTCTCAATTACATGCTTTATCATTTTTTAAAGATTGCCTCTATCAGTATTGCCTCTGTCACCCTACATCTCATAATCAGACATATAACCATACATACTAGAGTATTTTTCAACATTAGGCAACATATGTATGTTATATTCCTCAAACAGTATATCCTCATCATCTACCTGGCTGTTGCTCATTACTAGGCACTCATCCAGCTGATCTAGAAACTGAAAACATTCAAAATATATGAGACCATCAATACAATCTATATCACTTATTGACATTGAAAATGAAACCTGATCCACATGGCCATCATTGCACACACTTGGCCCACTTGATGATGAACATTCATTATCCACAGTTTGCAAATCAATATCATCATCTTCAAACAGAAGGTTAATCCTACACCAATGAAGGTCATGACTCATATTGTCCAATGCATCTAAAGGCTCATCGTAGAGGGGGTTTAACTCATTGCAAAGGCCTCTGCTTCTTCTTCATCACAATCCAACTCCTTTTTAGCACTGTCAAATCTAGAGTCATAAGAAGAACAAACCTAATCTATGAACTGATCATGGATATCATCTTTATCATCTGATTGCCCCACCTACAAGATTTCTACTATTACAATGCACTCTGATGCTGAACTATCTATATCACTTTCTAGCCCTCTAATGCCTCCTGATGAAACTGATATTGACTCTTAATCCATATGATCACAACTATGCATAACTGGATCATTTAAACATGAATGCTCCTTGCTTAGGACTGGCATGTAAATATCACTTGAAAAATCATTATTTTCAACTTCACTTGTTGGGAAAATCAGGGCATCCCCCTCTATAGCAAAGTCATTATTATCTTGAAATGATGCATAAACAAGGATAACAGGGGTGTAAATTTTTTTAG
The DNA here is from genome assembly GCA_027924645.1 of Cunninghamia lanceolata. Classification (NCBI taxonomy): domain Eukaryota; kingdom Viridiplantae; phylum Streptophyta; class Pinopsida; order Cupressales; family Cupressaceae; genus Cunninghamia; species Cunninghamia lanceolata. The sequence goes on from BSBN01000892.1 coordinate 6,632,759, forward strand.
AGAAATAACCCTTTTGAATTCCATATCTCCAATTTTTTTAAATATCAATTGCAAACTGATGTGCCTGATGCAATGTGGTGGGCTCCTTATCTCTCAATCTATAACTCATTTTCTTATCAAATGCTCCCAAATAAACCACTAGGCACAATGCATCATTAGGTCTCATGAATTATGGAATTCTCTTCAATGCCTTCATAAATATGAGGTTAAAGGCTAGAATTAACTCATCTTCTTCAATATGGATATACATGAAATCACTTATAACTGCATATTCAAATATTCTTTCACCATATTGTTCTAGAAATGCAAATTTGAAATCTTGCCAAGAGCTGACAGAGTAGGCTGGAAGATAGGAGAACCAGTTCCTTACATCTTTATCTAGAGATTGAACAAATAGTCTCATAAGTACATCTTCATGGTCAATCTCAAAATTATCTATAACATTCCTAAACTATTGCAAGTGTCTCTCAACTGATTCATCCTTTATACCATTGAATTTAGGCAAATACTTTCTGATTTTAGATGGAAAATCATTAGGATAACCACAAATGCCATTGAAATTTATGGGCATATATCTATCAATGCTGAAACTTCTTCTATTACATGGCTGAGATTGATCACTATACATTATTACATTTGACACCTCACAAGGGTGCATGGGCTGATAATACATCTTTATGTGTTTTTGTAACCGTCTTCTCAACTCAGATTTTCAATCAATGTTGACCTTAGGCCTGGGTATGTTGCAGCTACTGATAGGTTCATTCAACAGAGCCACCATCTCCTTGGCAGAGGAATGAGATTCAAACAAGTTGAAGCTGGAAATTCATTTCTTTCTTTCTGGGTTCCCCGATAGTAGAGCCACACATATAATTTTTTAAGTTTGCTGCAACAAAAGCTCTTCCAGGTCTGATTCTTCAATTTTTTAGACTCCTACTTTTATGGATATGACATTAGGTCCCCAGCAGAGTCGCCATCTGTTGGGGCTCGAATCGGTAGAGGGTTTACCAGTTCCAATGCACAAGAAGATTTAGCCAACTAATACAAGAGGTTGCATGAGCTGCCTCCCCTTCAGTTCTAGTTCTGTCACACCAAGGGGGATATCCCTATAGCTAAAGATGTAACATTGAGTCACCCAATCATGAAAATATTTAGCTTTACAATGACAGACATAATACTCTCACATTTGGACCAAGATTTCAATGATAGATCACAAGGTTGGCAACTTTCTTGGACATACCTGACTGGTTAGGGATGAGAGTATGTAGGGGTTCTAATCCTACTCCTACAACTAACAGGTTGGAATATACAATGATTTGAACTGATGTTTTGGATGCAAGACAAGGGGTTTTGGATCATAACTACTAACCTAGGAGCAGACCGGTGCCTATCTCAGGGCAAGGAGTCAACTAGACATATACAAGAGAATGGCTTGCAACTGGCATTCAAGTTTTAAGGGGTTAGGACTAGTATTTGCCTTACAAACACCACCCAAGGATAAGTATTTAACTATCTCTACTTACATTTATCCCAGTTGACATACAATCTTCTCCATACTCAACTTAAAATAATTTAATCCACTCCTTGAATGGAAGTTAAAGATTAAGCATGTGATATAGAAATCTATACCCTAGAATCTGAGAAACCCTTAGAAATCAGATTCAGAAGAAGAGAATGCATACAACATATGGAGACAAACAGATGAACACATGCAATAATACATTTTTCATATAAAATGATGAGAAACTGAACATATGTGCAAGGTGCACTCAAATGTAACTCATAAACTCCAACAGAGATAAAACAAACAGTAAATGCTCTATTTTTCATTATTTTTTCCCTAAAAATGCCCAAGTCTTCAACAACCCACAATGAGTAACATAGTTTACCTTTTATTGCAAGACTGTGTACTCAGCAATAATTACAAGGCAATTCAAAAGTTTTCCAGATACACTTCACCATGAGAATTGGTGCTTAAGACATTCAATGCTACCGGCAGAAACAAAAGGATGAGGAGGTGAACTCAGGATCTGCACCGCCACCTGAAGATTTTCTTCACAAACCTGGTGGTTGACCTGTCAATCATTGACCCATGCTTCTACAAATCTACCATAAATGGCAAACCCACCTGTAGCCTTGGTTCTCGCATTCTAAACTTCCTTCTTCTTGAAACGTGGCTACAACATATAGAAATTTTGTCCCCGCTAAAAATTTGAATCGGGGTCATCAATTTTCCCTCCTTTTGCTGAGATCTGCGGCTTAAAATCATGTTGACTAGTCATCAACCAATGGAAATATACCACACAAATGCCTTTTTCTTTACTCACTTTTCCCATTGCTGACCCACATTTTGCCTTATCTACCACTTTTGCCCCTTTTCGCCTTGTATATGCATATTCAAATGCATATACAACTGCCTGCTTTCCTACCTTTCAAATCCTTGGTATATGCCAATGCATATACATGGAACTGTTAATCATACAAGGCAGACCCTAAATCTGTCTAGAACAAATCAAAATTCTATTCAAGTCCGGCTTGTATCACCTCTTGCATCTTTCCATTTTATATATTGCATACATACAATGCAATATACATGTCGCAAATTTCAAATATTATGAAAGAGATTGGGACAATTTTCAAATCTGGGCCCTGTATCTCATCCCTTTGTATATTAACATATACAATGCACAATATATATGCAAGCCATGGACACCAGTGCTGAATTAGCCAAATTTTTCTTTTAAGTCAGGTCTGGCTTGCATCTTTAGAATGTATGTTCCGCTTATATGTGTGATTGGTGTGTCCCACTATTTGTATGTTTTCCCTTTACATGTTTCAATTGTATGTTGGGAACATACAAACCCAACATACAATGCACGGACACCACCTACTTTACAAATGCAATTAACTATCTTGCTGCGTCCACCTTGCACTTGTTCATTTGTATATTTCCTCTTGTATATCAGACATACATTTGACTTTGCATGTTGACCCTTATACATTTCTTCTTTGCATATAGCGAATGTATACTGCATATACATTCCACCTTGTATGTGAGGCAAACCCCACCACATGTATATCTGCTACTTTGTATGTTGTCGAATATACAATGGCCCCTTGTATATTTGCACTCTAGCGAATGTATATGTGTCCCCTTTGTATATCTACAATGTACATTCCCAATGTATGTCAGACATACATTCACTATTACATTTGTCTCGATGTACATTGACCCTTGTATGTTTCGCTTGTATGCCACCAATGTATATTTTTTTTACATGTTTTCCTTTGTATGTACCCATTGCATGTCTAAACATACAACACAATTATACATGCAAACCCTCATATACAAGCAGGGAATATGCCCAAAATCTGTGATAGATTCATCAATGTACATGCACCCTTTTTAAGCCCGAGATGCATACAAGAATGCATATAACTGATGTTTCACCATTTTTTAAGGCTGATTGAACATACAAACCAGCTTGTATGCCCTAATGCACAGTTGAACCTGCACATATATACAAACAACCTTGTATATACAAAGACATGCATACAACAATTTTTTGCACTTTTCAACTACAAAGGCCAAAAGACTTAGAACTCTTTCTTTTTTATTTTTATGAAAGGTGCCTACAGATTTTAATGCTTGAAACTTGAATATTCATGTAGGCACCAACAGACCGGAAGAAGATTCATCATTGATTTCTCAGACTGAGGTGGACCATCTTGGTTCTCCCCTAGCCCCAGCAAAGTGAGGGACTCACTTTTCAATAACCATAGATGTCTAATGAAGGAGCATCCCTAGTTCAAGAGCAATCTTGCATCAACAAAAAACATTTGCATTTTAGTTTACTTACAGTTCAGTTTGTTTCTTTTCATTTTCTAGTTTAGTTCAAGTAGTTTAGTCATAAGCAGTTTCTGCATTTTGGTCTACATTTTACCACAGTTGCATTTTAGTCCTTACAGAGTTGGACTTAGCATCTAGATTTATTCATATACACCATATCAAGAATTTAGAGATCTGCAAATCATTAACAAAAAGATATCACTATTAGAAGATCAACTATTTTGTCAAAGCAAAACATTCTAACAGTCTTAGACAATCAGCTAATGGAGAAGACTTGCGGAGCATTCCTTGACTTGTGGACCTTAATGCCACATCATTCAATGATCCTTGGTTCGTGGCCAACCTTCTCCAAAGATCCACACATTATTCTACTCATTTGAGGAAGTGTTCTATGCATTTAGGTTTGACCTATCTGTGTTCACACATTGCAGCTCTTCATTGGAGTTTGTGACCTTCCTTGGCTGACGCAGAGGAATCTATTGATATGAAGATTATATATATTGATCTAATAGATCCTTAGAAAATTAGTTCAAAAGTTATCAAGTAGTGATTCACATAGAAGTATCTGATAGTTTAGATTTTACAAGGAGCTTAAAAGCTTTATCTTGTGCATGTATGTAATCAGGCCTATGAGCCCTAATTGTAAGCCTGCATGTTGCTGGCTAATCTATATTTGAATTCTATCATATACTAAATGACTAAATATACATTTGTTCCATTTCTTTATGTTGTTTTAGTTGTGTTTACTCTTGCTGCATGGTCCAGATAATTCATTATATAAACCCTCCTACTATGACTGCACCAATTCAAGTGGCCTGAAACTCAGTTCAGAGTCCCACTGAACATGCCAAAAACTATTGTCACGAAGGATTGTACCCTATCAAGCACTAAGCTTAACAATCCTATGACACATTGGATCACTCTCAGACTATGGGTTGTCTATCATGAGAGTGAACCTCTAGAAGAGCCAACTCCCTTTAAATGCCCCTTAGATTTGGTGTACTTTCAACGAAAAGAGATAGAAGGATGATTAATAAAACTAAAATTTATCCTAAGGGGTGATGTACCAATGGTTTAATTCTAACTTGCAACTTGATTCACAACTATTTCTCAATAAATCTCTTCATACAACTCAGTTTGAACAACTTTAACACATAAATATTTCACAGAAAGGTATGAAGATTTCACTTGCACAATCTGTAACTTGTGGTAAAATTTGCACCTTTGTATACTTGCATTCAATGAATGAGACAAAAAGATTAAAGGTTTTAATTTAAAACACAATAAATCTTTATCAAATCATTCAAAAGAGAATAAAACAGTTGAATCTAAGAAGAAAAACACTTGATTTTATTGAAAAATGGAAGGAATACCTTTGCAATAACTGTAAAACTATAAAATATGCTAAAAAATGAAGTTACTACTGTATAAACATCTGTAAAAACTATTGAGTTACAATATTGAAATCTCTCTCCGGAATGTGGAAAGGCAAAAAAAGAAAGAACTGAGAAAAAAACACAAGTGTTTTCTCCTATAATACAAAAATCTCTCTCAAAAAAGCAAAGGGGAGTCAACTCCCATCTAACTGGACTCCAAATGATGCATGAATAGGCTGGAAAAGTCAACTCCCAGTTGCTGGGTGAGCAAGAGGAAAAAGCCTAAAAAATAGGGCCCATAACTGCTCCAAAATGAGCTATCTTAGCTCAGAGCTCCTCCTCTTAAGGTATTTGACCAAACAAAATGCCAAAAATAGATTAGTTTGACCCAAAGTCAAAAATAGAAGTAGAATCTCCTCCTGTATGAGTTTCCAACTCTAGTTTGTCTCCACTTCACTCCCTTGCATGATTTGGGGGCAAAAATATGTTATTTTGACAAATATTAAGGGTAATTCAAGTGCATGCTTTACCTTTATAAGTGTTTTATAATTATCTCCTTGGTTTTATGAAACAGATATTGAGGTAATTTATAAACTATTACCATTAATAAGTGTTTAAAATACAATATTTTGTCTCCTACTCATGCAAGGAAGAAAAAAAAAGGGGGTACATGGTTTCATCTTGACTTATATCTCCATACAAAATTTTACAAAAGTCTTCCTGATGCATAAGTCATATTTCAAAATGTCTAAAGGTTATAATGATTCGCACTTGCCCTCAAACATTAACCACATTTTCCTCTTTGATGTCTAAAGTTGACCAAAAACCCTAAAAAAAAGTCAAAACCCCCATTATACCCCTATATTTCTCATGGCCTCATCATCTTGTTTCCTTAGGCACTCATCATTTGAAAGTGTTGACCTTAGGCTTTAATTTGATCTTTTAATGATTTTAACTTTAAAAGTTACAAAAAGAGATTGAGCTAATCGGGCTAGGGCATCCTTATGAACAAAACACCCGTTGCAAACCCTAAAGGCATATCATTTTGCTTTTCTACTTCATTTTCTCTGCACTGCACCACCATAGGGATTTTGAAGGCTCTGGTTGAAGGCTTTCATCGACTAAACGGGATTACTGGTTGTAATTGGTTTGATTTACTAAATAATAATATTGGACTTTATGTTTGGTGGATGTATCCTGAGTTTAGGTGAACCACGTTAAAACTTATCTTTCACTGTTATTATTTCTGTGTATTTTCATTCCTCTGTTTAATATTTATTAGTAGTTAATTGATATCTTCTATTGGTTAACCCTAACAAGTGATATTAAAGTGGGTTGCATTTGATTATCATCTGCAGGAAGGTCTCACAATTGAGTGGGAGTCTCACGGTTGAGTGGGAGCAATGGAGGACAAGGGTAAATTGAAGGTAGACAAATTCAATGGGAAGAACTATTAATTATGGAAGATGCAAATAGATGATTATCTCTATCAGAAAGATTTATTGATTGCATTGGAAGAAGTAACCAAGAAACTGATAGCAATGACTGATAAGGATTGGAATCTTCTTGACAGAAAGGCACTGGAAACTATTTAGTTGTGCCTAGCACCATTGGTGGCATTCAATATAACAGAAGCAAAGACAACAAATGGATTAAAGAAAGCTTTGGCTAAATTGTATGAAAAACCCTTAGCCTCAAATAAGGTATTTATCATAAAGTGTTTGTTTAATCTAAAAATGATTGAAGGTGGATCTGTGACAAATCATTTAAATGAATTTAATAGGATTACTAGTCAATTAACTTCTGTAAATGTAAAATTTGATGAAGAAGTTAGAGCTCTCTTGATTTTATGTTCTTTGCCTGAAAGCTAGAATAGTTTGGTAATGGCGATTAGTAACTCTATTTCTAGTTCAAATAACCTAAAATTTGATGATGTTGTTGGTGCTATTCTGAGTGAAGAAATTTGTAGGAAAATCTCAGGTGGATCCACATCAGGCAGTGTTTTGAATGCAGAAAGCAGGGGCAAATCAAAGGAGAGAGGAAAAGGTTCTGGAGTTCATGGGAAGTCATGAAGAAAATCAAAGGATAAGAGATCCTAAATTAGAGGACAGAAGGATTGCTGGTACTATAGGAAACCAAGTCATTTGAAGAAAGATTATTGGTCTCGAAAGATTAAAGGAGACAAACAAGAAGGCAATAAGGAGGCAAATGTGGTAAGCAATAAATTTGAAGATGATGCTTTGATTCTTTCCCTGGATAATTCTGATGATTCATGGGTTTTAGATCCAGGGTCCTCATTTCATGCTACGCCCCATAGAATTTATTTTCTTGATTATGTCCAAGGAGATTTTGGGCTGGTTTATTTGAAAGATAACAAACCCTATAATATTGTTGGAAAGGAAAGAATCAAGATTAAGTTATAGAATGGGAATCATTGGCTACTACAAGAGGTAAGGCACATTCCAAGGCTTAGTAGGAATTTAATTTTAGTAGGGCAGCTAGCTGAAGAAGGTTGCATTGTTACATTTACTGATAAGAATTGGAAGGTTTCAAAAGGTGCCTTAATAGTAGAAAAAGGTGTGAAAGTAGGCACCTTATATCTTTGTACAGGTCATACTATTCCTTCTACTTTAGTTATTGTAGAGAAAAAATAAACAGGTTCAGGAACAATTGCTACAGGTTCGTAGGAAGAGACTAAAAAAGTTGTTGGAGGTTCTAAGACAACACTGTGGCATAACAGACCTAGGCATTGAGTGAAAAAGGTATGAAGGTACTTAATTCTAAGAAAATTTTACCAGGTCTGAAATGTATTAATATAGATTTCTATGAAAGTTGTGTGTATGACAAACAAAAGAGAGTTAGTTTTCTAAAGGATGGGAAGCAAAAGAAAGATGAAGAGTTGGATCTTGTGCATACAGATGTATGGGGGACTGGCTCGAGTATCTTCTCTTGGTGGGTCTCAATATTATGTTACATTCATAGATGATGCAACTAGGAAGGTTTAGATTTATTTCCTTCGGTAGAAATCTGATGTATTTGAAACATTTAAGAAATGGAGAAGCTTGGTTGAGAATGAGACAGGTCAAAGATTAAAATGTCTTAGATATGATAATGGTGGTGAGTATTGTAGTAAAGAATTTGAGGATTATTGTTCCTTTAATGGAATTTGTAGGCAGAAAATGGTTCTAGGGACTCCACAGGAAAATAGAGAATGCATGAATAAGACAATAATGGAGAGTGCAAGGACCATAAGATTTCATGTTGGTCTGCCTTTAAATATGTGAGCAGAGGCTATCAACACCAATGTATATTTAATTAACAGAGGTCCTTCAGTTCCTTTGGGCTGTGGTATTCCAGAGGAAGCATGGATAGGTAAGAAGGTGAGTTATTATTTTCTCAAAACCTTTGGATGTAAAGCATTTGCACATGTATATTATGAAAATAGAAGCAAGATGGATGTAAAATCAAAAAAATGTACCTTTGTTGGATATGGCATTGATGAATTTGGTTATAGGCTTTGGGATTTTCAAAATTAAAAAATTGTGAGAAGCAGGGATGTTGTATTCAATGAGAAGGTGTTGTACAAAGATCAATTGCAACAACATGAGAAGAAAGAAAAGGATTATGTGGTGCTAGATAATACTCCAAATAGTGATGTTCTAGTGGTTCTTCATGCTCTCAATAGTACCCAAAAATACCACAAACTCCAGTGAATGTTAGATGGTCAACAAGGCTAAGTAGACCTCCTAAAAGATTTTCTCCCTCTTTGTATACTACTTTGTTAACAGATGTTGGTGAACCAGAAGGGTATGATGAAGCTATGCAAGTGGATACACAGGTTCAGTGGGAGCTTGCAATGAAAGAAGAAATGAACTCCTTGTTGAAAAATTAGACTTGGAAATTATGTAAGTTACCTACAGGTAAAAAAGGTTTACAAAACAAATGGGTTTATAGGTTGAAAGAGGAAGATGGAGGTAAGAAAAGATTTAAAGCCATGTTAGTTGTAAAAAGATTTGCACAGAAAAAAGGCATTGATTTTGATGAGATATTTTCTCTAGTTGTGAAGATTACTTCTATTTGTATTGTTTTAAGTATTGTGGCTCATGAAGATTTGCATTTGGAACAACTAGATGTGAAAACTACCTTTCTCCATGGTGATTTGGAGGAGGAGATATACATGGAACAGCCCCAAGGATTTGAGATCAAAGGTAAGTAGAAACTGGTGTGCAGATTGAAGAAGAGTTTATATGGCCTGAAACAAGCATCTTAACAATGGTACTTGAAATTTGATAGTTTTATGGTTGAGCAAGGCTACAGCTGGTGTAATTCTAACCATTGTGTTTATTTTAAGAGGTTAGATAATGACAACTACATTATTTTATGTTTATATGTTGATGGTATGCTTGTAGTTGGGTCTAACATATATCACATAAGAGAGTTAAAACAATAGTTAGCATAGTCATTTTCTATGAAAGATTTGGGGGCAACAAAACAAATCCTTGGTATGAAAATTTGCAAAGATAGGAAGAACATAAAATTGACTCTATCTCAGGTTGCTTATATTGAAAAGGTGTTACAGAGATTCCATATGGAGAATGCAAAAGCTATCAGTACACCTTTGCCTAGTCATTTGAAATTAACTAAGGAGATGTGTCCAAAGACACAAGAGGAGGAAGATAAAATGTCCAAGGTACCATATGCTTCAGTTGTAGGAAGTTTAATGTATGCCATGGTATGCATGAGACCAGATATTGCACATGTTATAGGAGTCGTAAGCAAGTATATGAGTCATCCCATATTGGAGCATTAGAATGCGGTAAAATGGATTCTCAGATATTTGAGAGGTACATCCAATACACATTTATGTTTTGGGGGCTCTAATACTAATTTAGTAGGCTATGTAGACTCAGATTTGGTAGGGGATATTGATATCAGGTAGAGTACTATAGGTTATGTCTTTACTATAGGTGGGACAGCAGTGAGTTGGATCTCACGGTTGCAAAAGGTGGTTGCTTTATCCACCATAGAGGTAGAGTATGTAGCTGCAATAGAGGCAAACAAGGAGATGATATGGCTACAATATTTCATGGAAGAATTAGGCAAACAATAGGCTAACAGTTCTTTGTATACAGATAGTCAAAGTGCTATTCATCTTGCAAAGAATTTGTCTTGCATTCAAAGACCAAACACATATAGCTGAGGTATCACTTCATTCGATCAGTGTTGGATGATGGACAGTTAAGGCTGGAAAAGATACATATAGATGAAAATCTAGTGGATATGTTTACAAAGGTAGTGACAAGGGCAAAGCTGAGCTCCTCTTTAGCTTCGGTTAGTCTTCAATATTGAAAATAATAAAATTAGAATAACAGAGTCTAGGGTGCTTATTTCCAGTGGGAGCTGCACATGCAACGGTGTCGTCCAGGATCAGTCTCTAAGTGAGAGATTGTTTGGTGTGTAGCCTGATCAGTCTTCAAGTGGGAGATTATTTGGTGTGGAGCCTAATCAGTCTCCAAGTGGGAGATTATTGGTAGGTGGTGACTAGTCATGCAAGTACTGTACACTAGTTATGTATCCTCGCCGGGGTTTGGGGGCGTAACCCCCAATTTTTTTCATGAGCTAACATAAAAAACCTTACTTTTGTAACTGACATAAGGCTTGATAAAAGAGACTAAGGATTATGGTTTTGGTTGTTATTGCATTGTAGCATTTGTAGTAGTATTGAGTTGTAGGGATTGCTAGTTTTAATCAGTTTAATTTATTAGATAGTAATATTGGACTCTCTGTTTGGTGGATGTAGCCTGAGTTTGGGTGAACCACGTTAAAACTTGTCTCTCGCTATTATTATTTCTATGTATTTTCATTCCTCTGTTTAATCTTTATTAGCATTTAATTGGTATCTTCTATCAGTTAACCCTAACAAGATCATCACTACTCCACTCTCTAAGACATGCCAAACACACTTGATAGTTGAGCTATTCTACCACAACTTCCAAAGACACAATTAAGGGTGAATGACTCAAGATCCAACCCTATGTTGTGATGATGACTTTGTTTAAAAGGATGTGTACTAGCTCAAGAGGTACACCATCCCATCTTCCATAGAAGGGATTTCAAAATGCAACCCCACCCACATCATGGAGACAACTTATAGTCAAAAGGAAGTGTAGACACCCAAATTTGTCCCAAAATTAACAATGTCTTGCAACACCTAGTCAAAAATATTATTAGAGACATCATGTAGCATTTTGTCCTAATCCCACTTATCCATTAGCCAATTAATTAAATAAATTTTATTTATTTAATTAATTTCCCATCATAATCCATCCCATCCTAATCACCTAGCCAATTAATTAAATAAATCTTATTTATTTAATTAATTTCCCTCACATATCCCCAACTAATTCAAATAAAATATTTGAATTAGGTCTTCACCTTTCAGCACATTCCAACACTTGTCCACCTCTTATTTGAATCATGTGTGGTAGTATAACTTGAATTTAATATATTTCACATGCACAACTAATAAATGTTTTTGTGTACACGATCACACATAAACTTATTAAATAAAGGTTTTTGTGTACATGATCACACATGAACTTTATTCTCCTCCTTACACTTGTCACATGACTACAACTTCCTTGAAGAGTGGGAATAACTAATCAATCATCAATGTCCACATCATTCATTTAGTCTTTCAATCTCAACCATCCATCCAAATCAACCCTTTCCTATAAATCACCCTCTCACAAGCCATTTGATAATCCACATTCCAAGTATCCTTATGCTGTCAAAAATCATTCTTCAATCTTCTCATCTATTCTCATCTATCTTCTATATATCATCTTCGTCTTAATGTTACGTTGCTAAATTGAGAAATCACATATCAAATAACTCACACTAATCAATCATGCATGCACCTATCTGAGGTATTAAAGATTTGGATTAGGTAATGCATTGTATTGTTTTATCATTTTCATTTTATCCAAATTTTTCTTATACATTTTGGTGAACCCAACATGAACATGCCTTATTGGATCTAATCATTAGAATTTTACAGGTTTTGTTGCAAAAATTTGCATTTTTTTCTAACCTTAGTTTGTCAAGTTTTACAAGAAAATTTCTGTAGGTTATCTCCTAGCTCAAATATGACCTCACCATTGCATCCGGGAGGCCATTTCCACAAATTTTGACTATAAACTTGCCTAGGTTTCATGAAGGAAGTGGATTTGGTGAAGAAAATAATATTTGGTCTACAGAAACTTGCATTTGGTGAAGAATCTCGCCTTTGGTCTACAAAAACTCACCTTTGGTCTATAAAAGCTTACCTTTGGTTTGTAGAGACTCGTATTTGTACCATAGAAACTTGCATTTGGTGCGCAGAAACTCACCTTTGGTTTGCATCTCATCTCCTTTGGTTGATTAAAGTTTTTACTAAGTTTTAGACACCTGAGCACCTTTGGTGAATAGTTAGTCACATTTGCATGATCCTCGGTCACCATTGTATGGTACAAACTCACCTTTGAACAATAGGTAGTCACATCTAGTAATATCTGAATCACATTTGAGCGGCAGGCAATCGCATTTGGTAAAATATCATCACATTTGGTTTGCAGCAAATTGCATTTGACTCCTATTCCTTCTCATTTGGTTTATGCACTTCCAATTTAATTTCTTTAGCATCTAGCATCTATTTGTGTAGCATCTTATAGTTTGTCGAAGAGAGGAGGATTTAAACTACTGACAAATTTGTTGCAAGATCGATCAGTCAAAGACTTATCATATTGTTCACTAATCTAGGAACATTTGGTTTTGGTGCTTAAAAGGAACCTTGTTTTCTCTGTGTTTATTTTATCTTTCTTGCTTTCTTATTATGCATGTTTGTATGCCTAAGATAATAACAAAATTATTCTCTCCCCTTGCCTATCAAATGGATCTTGGGTGCAAGAGAACTTGTTATTACCTTTAGAGTGGGCCTGCTCTTGAGACGGATCCGTAAGGAGAACTCTTTTGTGACCCCAAGTGGTATTTTCTTTTAGTCCACTATACAAAATAGGATAAGACAAAAGACAAATCGAAACCAATATAAGCACTTACCATATAGTGTTAGTTCAAAAGGAGGTGTACCTAGTGTATATTAAAATTGCTAGTAGAGCTAGTTAAAGCTTTAAGTGGCTTGTTGGATGCTCGTAAGGTGCTAGTCCCCTGAATATCACTAGAAACCATTTTATTAGTGGCCAAAATCCTTTTGTTTGTTGGCGTAAGAGGTCAAACCTCTGAAGTCGTCCCAGGTTCTCGTAGTTCAAAGTAAAGATAACAAATTCCTTGAGATCTTCGGGTCTTTGGAATTTAAAGTTTGGTGTGCCTGAGAAGTGTGTGCCATGTAAGGGGGAGCCAGTGCCACCAAACTTCTAATCTATCTGCATGAATAAGTGCGGCTCAGATTTATCTGTAGTGGTAATCCAACAAATATTGTCCTTGCCAAGCCTAGGTTGTACATGTTTGTGAGTGTCTTGTGTGTTCACAACTGTCTATTATCTTGTTTTCTTGCCAACAAAATTGCCAAAAAATACCAAATACCATTCACTATCCTAGGAAATCACCTTTGAACAATAGCTAGTCACTTTTGAATTGCAGTTAGTTGCCTTTGATCAACAACAAATCACCTTTGGTTGACTTACCTCTAAATATCTTACAGTCACCTCTGAGTTATCCAAAATCACCTTTAGATCATATCAAGTCACCTTTGAGCTATACAAACTCACCTTTGATCATCAGACACTCACCTTTGGCTTATTCCCAATCACCTTTAAGCTATTTCCCATCGCCTTTGTTGCAATCAGCCTAGCCTTTGGTGACTTATAGACTATCTTCATTTTATCCAGTTCAAAATCACATTTCTAGCCAAGTCTTGAACAACATCAATTATAATCCTAGTTAACCACTTGCCAAAAGAGTCTTAATCATTAAACACGTGTGATACCATGACAACATTAGAAGATATAGTACCTCAATTCCAATACCTCCTTCACAAACTTTACCAAAAACCATAACCCCTAGACCAATGAATCATTCAACAACCACAAGGCCTCATCCAACATCCACAACTTCAAGCAAGCCAATCACCTCAAATGTGACAACTCATAGCACAAGCCCAACACCTCATGGCCACTTGTCAAACCCAACAAGAACATCATCTTCTATCTATTCACCATCAACCAATGTCATCTCAATCCTATCTGTCATCCCCCTCAACTTCATACCAACCTAATCCACCAACCTATCAACTCAATGTTCCATCAATTTATCCCACTTCATAGGTCAATCTCATCTATCTACATATCATGTCAATTCTACATCACCATACCCTATTTTTTCTAATATCAACAATAATCCACATCAATCCATGACCCAAGCACTTCCACCTACATATCCTATCATTTCACCTAATCATCAAGACCATCAAGCACCGTTGATAGACCTAAGTCCACCTTTGTAACACGAAGAATAGGCAAGGACAAATTATCTAAAGCAAGACTTAATATCCTTTGACAAGGGAGATACCAGTCTAGATTAGGCATCCTATGACTACCCTCCATCATTATCCACTCAAATGCCAATCCATGTGCCTACTAGTCCTATCCAAACACCACCATATGATCCTAATCCTAGTCCATTGATCCAACAACCTTCTAATCCATCAAACCTTTCATTACCTTCATCACCATCCTACTCCAATGATTCACTGAAAGAGACAACTGAGATGATTTTACAATCGATGCTTGAAAGAAAACTCATTAAACCTCCTGATATCAAACCAGGTGAAGAAATTCTATATGATGAACATGATTATTGTGCATACCATAGGACCAAAGGTCATGATACAAATAAGTGCCTTGTATTTATGCCACTCTTCTACAAGATGTACAAATAGGGCTTCCATAAGCATGCCAATTCAAATCCCAATCCATCCCACCACATTATCCCTCCATACAATCCAAATCCTAATATGTCCAATCCCATTATCCCTCCATCCAATCAAACCCCTTATCCTAAGCCTACAACACCATCCACCATCATTATCCATCCATTATATTTTCCATCCACCCATACACTTGCAAAGGATGTGATCCATTGGTTACTAGAAAGGAATAAATTATCTCCATGTCAAATGCACATTCATGAGGCTATCAAAGAATCTCCCAATGCCATGTCCAATCCTATAACCCCTTCATGTAGTCCACAAACCATCAAGTCTATTAAAGAGCCTCCTATTATGAGTCCTAATCAAAATCCATCATGCCAATATATTGTTGACCATTTAGAACATGCCAAGCCTATCCAAGAGTCTTCCACTTCCATTCAAGAGGTATGTCAAGAGCATAACCCTAAGCATTGGAAAACATCAAGCCTTAATCCAAATCAAGATCAAATCACTTCCATTCAACCCATCCATAATATGTATCTTTTCCATGATCAATACATTATTTATGATGAAGAAGCTATCCATAAGCAACTTAATCCTATCCCTATACATAAGAAAATAATCCAAATCCAACCTATCCATAATGCATCTATGATCAAGATGATATCTATGATGAAGAAGCTATCCATGAGCACCTTGATCTTATCCATAATCTCATAACTATCCATGAGCAAGATATCCAAATTGCTCGAGTCCATCCTCCATCTAGCCCTAATGTGCAAGCTTCCACTTCCCTTGATGAGACACTTGGCTCCCAAGAAAACATAGATGATCAAACCAATAGCTTGGATCTTAACAAGCATAACGATACTCAAGCTCCTAATGATCCATCAACATCCACTATCAACCCCATTTCAAGTCCACCATCATATACCCTTGGTCTTACCACCCTCATCCATGAATGTTTTTCCCTAAGGGAACATGAACCTTTGTCCTCCACTTCACATTCTCCATCCAATAACAAGCTCAAGTCTAGTTCCCAAAGCATGCCTAGTCCCATTGTCCATCACATTTTCCAAAACATGAGTAGTCAAGGTAAACAATCCAAAGATGTCGGGAATTCCTCCATACATCCTAAGTCCACCACTTTCCATCGCAAATCCTTTCATCCACCCAAAATTTATGTTTCCATTCCACCTCTATCAACCTACAAATGTCAAAAGCATGTGACTATATGCCTTCCACCATCCACTTTAACTCCACTTCTTCCAACTCCTACTTTGCCTCCACTTCTACCAATGCCTAATTATCGACTTATCTATAAGTCCCCTAAAAATCCTAATCATGACCAACAAATGTAGATATTGTCTAAACATAAACCTTTTACTCATTCCACCAACCCTGCTTCCATCATGTCCATGGTATTCAAAAACAAGAATTTGGATGCCTCTACCTATAAAGCCAAAAATCTTACCAAAAATCCTAAAAATCTTCATGCCTTAGGGCATCAATGCAAAAAGTCAAAGAAAAATCCATGTAAAAAGCTATATAATCCCATACCTTCATAAGAAAAGTTAAAAACTAAAATGGTTTGGGTCCCTAAGCAAAAATCAAGAAAATCAAATGGAGCATCCACCTTTCAAAAATCCCAACCATCTCCTTCCATCCAAAATTCCCATTCCATTCAAAAATTCCAAAAATCCCACAAGCAAAGGACAAATCATAAAAATACTAAGTTTATGTGGGTACCTAAGTCACTACATCACCTATCTTTTAAGAAAACATTGTCATCGCTTCCTATACCACCATCCAATCAAAAGCTTCAATGTTTATCACGGTGTGTGAAACCATTGGTCATAATTCCATTTCATTCCACCACACTTCTGCATACCAATCCAATCCATTCATATATCATGTCAATCCTACAAATTATCCCTCTTTTATTCCTATGGTCCATGCTTTTACATAAGTTTTTCATCCACTATCCGATATCCTTGCATTCATAATCCATAATCCACCATCCTTTCCTCCATAATCCATATCATAATCCACTATCTACCTACTCCATCTCCCTTCCATGTAATCCCCTACCAACATCCATGAGCATAATGACAATGTCCATGCAATGAAATCCATCTCCATTGGGACACTATCACCTTTCATAGCACTAGACACTTGAGTCCCTCCTATCCATTACCATGGTGTAATTGTCATCCTATCCAAAAAAGTAAAAAAAACTAAAGAATAAAAATAAAAAAAGTAAAGAGAAATCTTTTCATCTAGCAGTGCAAACCTGGTAAATAGGTGCCTTGGATAAGTACCATGATGAAAACCTGGCAAATAGGTGTCATGTGTAGGTTGATCTTCTATGTCACTTACACTTGGGGGCACGTTGTCTCATCCACCTTATCATTTCAAACCTATCATTTTCCATCTTATCATCTCATATCTTGCCATATCCTATCCTACCATCCTTCTCCATTATCCTGCATACCTATCATAATCCTCCATCCATCCTCCCTTCTTCCTTTTGATCTTGATAAAGATTGAGGGAAAAATGTTGAATCATGCTTTGGTTATCTCTTGGTACACCTCATCCCTTCCAAACAAGATTATCCATCCCATCATCCTTTTTCCATAAGCTTTGTCATTAAAAATCCTAAGTCTACCAGCAAGAATGGGGCATGTTATACCGATGCGACATAGTCTATGGAGATCACATCCTAGCTCCCCTATGAGGCATACATCCATCCATCTATTATGAGTCTTCCATTCCATCCATCTATCATGAGCCTTCCATCCCATTTACTATTGCCCATCCTTGCATCTAGACTTGGTTTTCCCTTGTCATTGGTGTCTAGCACTAAGGCTATCAAAATGGTCATTCAATGCCATCCCAAAACATTTCAAAAACATAAAAAAATCAAAACATTTCAAAAAGACAAAAAAAAAAAAGCCAACCAAAAATCCAAGCAATAAGATCAATCATTAATCAAATCAATCCATCATCATCACCTCAAATCATATCAATCAAATCAATCACATTCACTCATATCAATCCAATCACATCATCAAATCAATTCTTCAATCACTTCATCCAATTATCCTTATCAAATCAATCAATCCAAGCAATAATTCAAGTGCAAGTCCAACCAAGTCAATCAATCTTGTCAAATTATCCAATCACATCCTTTGGTCTTGATCCTAATCTTGTCATTAAACCAAATCAATCAATCATCATTATCATCAATGGGATATATTATTCCCCACAATGACAATAATATATTTATCATCATCAATCAATCAATCAATCAATCAATCAATCAATGGTTTATAGCTTGACAGGGGCAATACCTTATTGTTTTTGAATCATTTATGCAGGCTTGCTTGCATGTGTTATCATTTTATCTTGCATTTGAATCACATCTCTTATATCTCATCAACATCTCATATCATCAAACATCCAATCAATCCCAATCAACCCAATCCACCTTTTTCATCATCACCATCGATAAAACATGAATTAGAACTACATCTCATCTCTATCATTAAATACCTTGATTCTGTGGATACAGGGTATGTAGGCAATCTGGGATATGAAGGAAGTACTCAGATTCAGGCATAGGTGATAGACCTTTTCAATCTTCCATCCTTCTTCTAACCTTCATAAATCATCTTCATCCATCTCAATTTCTTCTATCATCTATCTTTCACCTCATCAATACATATTGTCATATCTCATCATCATCGTACTATGCTTTGATCCCATGGATATAGGGTATGTAGGTAGTCTAGAATATGAAGGGAGTATCTAGTACGCAAGCATAGACAATTCTTTCTTCCATCCCCATTTCATCTCTTCTATCTTTTATCTTCTTCTCTTTGACTAAGTCAGGCAGAACCAAACTATGCCAGTCATGATAGCTCAAGCACTTATCAAATCAAGGGTAAAAATGATGCTTGTTTGCATGCCTTTCGCCAACATTTGCTATTTCAAATCTACATTTCAGCATTCAATAGGATATATCTTTCCTCGTAACAAGGCTCTATCCAATCCATCCAAAGAGCACCCTATTTTGGCAAGAGAACATGATGGCAGTTGTCTTTTATTTTTCTTTTGATTTATCTTTTGTCCCTTTCTAATACCTAGTCAAGGCTGGCTTGATTCATCATATCTTGGTATGTCGCAATAAAGTATGGACTGGGGCATGGTCATTTCCTTTCGTATGCTATGTTTATGGGATGTGCTTATTCTCCTACTATGCATATGGTATCTTGTACGTGTTGGGATTAGGATCTTGCATATCAATATCTTTTGTATCTAAGAAGATAAATAGTCTCTTATGCATTAAGACTATTCTATGCTAAGACTATTTTCCATACATATAACCAACATGGTGTCATTATGTTTGGTGTAAATAAGTTCAAATTGTTGTTTGCAAAGTCAAAGTCCATATTGAAAGAGCTAATATTTATATCTTGTGTATGTTGGATCAACATCTTGACCTCATACGTTAAACAAGGTTGTATTATGCTGGGTGCACAAGACACATCATCACCCTAGTCCTTATACCTCAGTGCATGACGTCTAGTGCTATATCAAACACCATGGTTTCTCACTTTCATTGTAGCATAATGCATCATTCATTTCTTCTATCCATTCCCTTATATATCTTTCTTGACCAATCCCTTTCTTTTCAAGAGCCTACCCATGTTTGTCCAACCCACCTATCCTCTCGATGGGGCATCATCATCCTATATTTCCATTATTATCCTATCTTTCCATCATCATCCTATCCATTTTCTTCTATCCATACCTTACCTTCTTCGAAATGATGTTACTCGACACAAATCTTATCACCTCGAAGATCATCTCAAAGAGGGGCAAAATGTAGACACCCAAATTTGTCCCAAAATTGACCATATCTTGCAACACCTAGTCAAAAACAATATTAGATACATCATGTAGCATTTTGTCCTAATCCCACTTATCCATTAGCCAATTAATTAAATAAATTTTATTTATTTAATTAATTTCCCATCCTAATCACCTAGCCAATTAATTAAATAAATCTTATTTATTTAATTAATTACCCTCACATATCCCAAACTAATTTGAATTAGGTCTTCACCTTTCACCACATTCCAACACTTGTCCACCTCTCATTTGAATCATATGTTGTATTACAACTTTCATTTAATATCTTTCACATGCACAACTAATAAATGTTTTTGTGTACATGATCACACATAAACTTATTAAATAAAGGTTTTTATATACACGATCACACATGAACTTTATTCTCCTCCTTACACTTGTTACATGACTACAATTTCCTTGAAGAGTGGGAATAACTAATCAACCCTAGCCATCCACATCATTCATTTAGCCTTTCAATCTCAACCATCCATCAAAATCAACCCTTTCCTATAAATCAACCCTCTCACAAGTCATTTAATAATCCACATTTCAAGTATCCTTATGCTGTCAAAAATCATTCTTCAATCTCCTCATCTATTATCATCTATCTTCTATCTATCATCTTCATCTTAATGCTATACTATTGAATCAAGCAATCAACATATCAAATAACTCACACCAATCAATCATGCATGCATCTATCTAAGGTATTGAAGATTTGGATTAGGTAATTCATTGTATTATTTTATCATTTTTATTTTATCCAAATTTTTCTTATACAGGAAGTATGTGCTCAAAGTATGCAATCACACCCGCATCACGAAGATTTCTTACATTGAAAATGAGGTATATGCAATAGATCAATGTATACAAACACACTTTGTCAATGTAAAAAAGTAATCAAGCAGTTACCATGATATATGCCCCCACCTTAAAGTGGTTGATTCCTCTTGTCGGTATCAAGGACATTTAAGGTAAAGTGACAACATGCAAGGGAACAAGAGCTTTCGCAAAGCCCATGCCCCCAAAGTGACATGTACCATGATCACCAAATGTTCCCACAAACACTTCTATATCATTTGATAACATAATCAACAACATATAAGTTTTGGTTAGAAAATCTTATTCTAAGATAAGAAACAAATCAATTCATGAGAGTTATACCAAAATCATATCACATAATATACCAAGGCTACATTTCTAGGTTTAGAACTGAGTATAGCCATTAGGTTTTACTTCAGGTATCTCAGAACTGAGTGTAACTACAAGGTGAGATACAAAACAAAAACTACAATGTGAGATACAAAACAAAAACTACAATGTGAGATACAAAACAATCCAAAGTGCATAGAAGTAGATTTAGAGTATTGTAAAGGTTTGTTACAACAAATATCACAATACGAATCACAACACAAAGTGATTCTACTAGTCAAGTGTTAGTAATATATCAACCCCATCTTCATATATGGACTGGGTCAATTTTTGCTTTCTTGTTGAAGGGACACATGGTCCTTATTAGTATTTATTTGTTTTGGTCATTCGTCAACTAGTAGAGCCACTGAAGAATGGAAATAGTAAAATGAGAGAGGAGACAAGAGTGACTTGGGATTGCAACATGGGAAGATGGCCCCAAGACATCCTCCATAATGTTATTCCCGCAAGGGACAACACACAACAATAAAAGAGAGGAGAGGGATAGAATAATAGAGAAAAAAATAAGAGAATGGTCACAACAGAGGCAGTCTCCTTGTATCCTTGACCTTACAAGAGTATCAAGGGTCATTCAAAGAGACCTAAAGAACATATAACATAACAAGGGGAAACACAAGACATAAGAGGAAGCCACGTAAGCAAGAAACTCAAAGATATGCTACATCAAAGGTGGCTAAAAAGGGTGAGAAATACTTACTTGTTACACAACCACACTAGCAGTTGTCGTTGAGAAAATCATTTTCCTCCCAATCTCAAATGCAAGAGGAGATGGGTACATAAGGTACTATTGCCCAACTTGAATAATTGCCCTTTAACTCTTCAACCTTTAGCTCCTCCTTTATTGTTTGAACATTAGTTGGTGGAATGTTTTCTTGTTGAGGTGTTGCCTGTTTAGCTAAGGCTTATATTTTCTTTCTTCTTTCTCTTGTTTGCCTATTGCTTTGTGTTTGATTAGTGATGTTTCAAAAAGGAGTTTCATGATTTTCCAAAGTCTGACATCTCAAAAGAGGAATCTATTATAATATTGATTTTTCAAGATGAAATACTTTGCTCTTTGTGGTTATATCCCAATCCTTGTAAGGATGACTGTAGAGGAACCTCGAAAAAAACTCCTTTACCTTGTGGTTGAGGGGGTTCTTGTAGCTCAAGCTAGTTTTCATTCTCTATTTGTTCAAGAGGAGGTCCAGCTAGTTTGGTTATTAAACTTGCCTTGTATATTTGGTATGCCATGAAGAATTGACCTTCTCTTGGTTGAGCAAGCTTAGTAGGTTTTGGCCAGAAGTAGCATATACTAAAGTTTCCATGAGTAGCCATAGGTTTCCATCCACTATGGTAGACAACATGCACTCTACCTTGATGACGAAGTTATAAACATTTATGAATTGTAGAGGGGACCGCTTTCATGGACTCAAGCCATGGATGGCCTAGTTTCACATGAAATAGTTTGAAGGTAGGAATGATGTCAAATGATTCTTCCAGAGCTTTCTCAACTACTTTAATTAATAATTAAATATTCCCCATAGCCAAGAAGAAATATTCATTATGTATCTTAACCATCATTTGTGTGGGTTCATAAGTTTCCTGTATCAAATCATGCATGTAGAGGAACTCTTCAGTTATCACATTCATTATACAATTAGGATTGATAAGGACTCCTCTTATAGGATATCCACCTATATGCACGATAATGTAAAGAGGTCCCTCGAAATCTCTAATTGTAGTGTCATGTGGTGTAAAGGTTAGTTTAGGTTTAGGAGTCTTCCTCTTCCTGTAAACTCGAGGAGGGACCATACCACCCTTATGTTGATGAGAGGCCATGTATGTGAGACTGTTCCACTCCAAGGCACTAGTTTGAGGAAATCAAGTTTTTGAAGATAAAAAGCACACTAATTTCACTACAAAAAATGTATATATTATGTGAATAGTGCTACACAATAAAACAATATGAAATATTTAAAAGTTTGTTCAAATAGTTGTGAAGAAAGTGTGTAAACCCTTAATGTTGAAATACACACTGTGTAATTGTAAAATTTGAAATTTTAATGCAAGAATGTGTAATGAAGCAAAACTAAAACTCAAAATTAGAATTGAATGACTGTTTTAAAAGAGCATAATCATCTGAAAATAATATTTTAACTACAAACCCTAGCTTTTGCAAAAACTAGGTTATATGAAAAATGCATATTTTCAACAAAATCTTGACAAATGAGATCTTCAAATGCAAGATGTGGTATAATTAAATGATTAATTGTTGTAATTTGTTTCAGATCTGACGTAAAAACAAAAAAAAACAAATGTTTCCAATGATATGCAATGAAATAATACAAAACTATGCCTTTATGCAACCCTAGAATGCTTTTTTTTTCAAAATTTTCACATTTATGCAAGATTTTCCAATGTAGAATAATAGATATGATATGAATTAATGCAAGGACCAATTTCAACACTCAACAAGATGCAAATGGTCACTGCTATGGGCTCACCAAAATGTTATATATGAAAAAAGTGAATGATGAAGACTAGCATGCACACTAGATCAAACCCTCTTTCACAATAACATTCAAGGACAAGACCAAGCCAAATCACTACCAAATGGAAGAAGACTTAGCTACGGATCTTGTGCTCAAGAGTGCTATGGAAATATGTGCTTTAACCAAGATTTTTATCAAACTCTATGTTGAATGAGAGTAAATAACAGATGAATGACAACAATAATCTGGAAGCTGAAAGTGCAGAGATGATCAGGAAGATATCAAAACCTGTCTCATAAAAGTTGGAATGTCAGAGGAAAAATTTGGTAACCACCCAAATCTAGAAGTGAGAATCTGCTGAAGGTCAAAACTGAGAAGATGATGTAAATCGTGCTCAAAAACCAAATCCAAAGCCTATAAGCCTAGAAGACTAGGGTACCAACCACCCAAGTCCTATCGAAAGGGATATTTAAGAACTATTTTCAGATCCTGAAACCTGCACTACCTTCATGCAACTCCACCTTTCCTAAAACTTGTACTTAAAACCTGCACACAAGCCAACAAGAGAGGGGTTTGGGGGTTGTGGTGTTTAGGGATTTGTCTCAATCAAATCCTAGGTTAGCATTCAACCTTTCCCAAAATCATTGTTAGAGAGAGCATGCCCTTGCAAGGTAGAGGCTAAAGATAATCCAAATGATGAAATGATTCAAATAAATGATGATGTCACCATGGAGGTGAAGTCCTTAGGAGAATGAAGATTCTTCAACTCATAAGGAGATGGATGATGACTCCAAAACTGCAACAAACACAACACAAATTTGCAACAATAACATAATGAATGCCTTGACTGCTCTTTTCTCTAATATCATAAGTTTGCAATATCCATCTAGGTTCATAATGAAATAAAAAAATCACTTATATATGCTTTCCCGTTAACATTCATGAAATTAAATCACAAAAGCCAACAAAGAGGAACATTTTAAAGGTCCTAGGCCGACATAACATTAATTCACCTTGATCAATTAGGGAGGACTTGGGTGGTTGGTGCCCAAGTCCAGGTCATGGATAAGTTAAATGAAGGGCCCAAGGTCCCAAATTCATATGGGTGTTGGGTAATTTTTTATGGGATGATCAATTATAATGCATAGTCAGATAAATAGGACCTAGGAGCTAAACTAGGAGATAAAAAGGCATGTGTCCACTTCTTACTCCATAACAATAATATGTGGAGAAAATAATATAAATAATGTAAGTCATTAATACAGTGACTATTACATGAGTAATAATCACATTAGAATAGATATTATAGATTAATGGGTTGTAAGTTAGTAAGTAGAAATAAAGTTGTTATACGAGAAGTCCTATTTATATGTAACTCATATTATTTCATATAATGTTCAAGCTGATTGATTGATTAATGTGCTTGAACCTTTGGCTCTACTTCAATATGTAGTAATTTTAATTATGTAAAAATAATCATATTGGATGGAAAGGTGCTAACATTTTGATTTGGATTTAGATTTGGATAGAGAAAGAATTAATATTTATAGCTCAAATTTAGATTTCCTTGACAAATGCATTGATATTACCTTAGATTTAGGCAACTGGGAGTCCCAAAACTTAAAAATAACTTACAAAATCTTGCATTTATTCTTATGTAAAAGATACCATAGTATTTTCCTTATTTCCCTTTAAAGGGAACATTTTTATTTGCAAAAATATAAAATTTACTAGTTTTATGTTTCAAATAATTTTATAGTACCTTTTGGTTATGTGCATTATCTCCCATATCTAACAATCACGACAAATGTGGTAGCATGGTAATACTTAGTATCCCTAGGTCTATCACAATACATTATTAGTTGAGGTTTCAAAATCACTAATGATGGCATTCGGAGGAAATGTAATCTTGATCTGGGTAATCCATTCAAATGACCAAAATATACACCTCCAATAATTTCATGGAGAAAGAAAAAAATTCCATTTTTGAAAACTCTTTTTGAGATGTAAATTAGTCTATCTACGAGGAAATGAGATATGGTTAAATAAAAATATGATTAAATATGTCTTCTCCCTATGCTGTGGTGCATGTGTGAGATAGAGGCATGGATTAACATGTGTAATAAGTTAAGGATATCTAAATCTTAATACAATTGTTGTCCTTTCATAATAACTATATTCTACCAAGTTTAAATTTTTAAGTGAGGAAATCAAAATGTTCTAAAATGAATAGATTGTGCCATGATGCTTGAGCACAAACTTTTATTTTTCATTTTTGGTTATGACTAGCTAGTTGATGTGGTTTGAAATGCAACACTTTCATACCACTTCACCATCAAAATTTGAAATTAATGGTGCATAATCATTATACAAAGATGAAGTTGTAAATTCACCTAAGCACAACCAAATGATCAATGAATGGAGTTCAGAGCATATCAAATCATTTAGGATTATTGTTCCCCACTTAATAAATAATCTAGTGGATTATGTGGTGGAAAATAGATATTTTTAATTCACACCTTCCCTAGAATTATCCTCAAACTTCAAAAAGCACTTTGTGATTGAGATCTAGAGTTCCCAAGAAGATATGGGGTATAGGCTCATCTTATGATGATTATGGGAGACATGTAGACTATGGACTAATGAACTAGAAGTAACAATCAGGTCAACATTGCTACTTCATTTAACATTAAAATAAGTTGAAAGATATTTGTTCCATAAAATTCATTATCCAATTAAATGATATTAGTTGTAGTTGTAACTACATGAAGTTGGGGGACCAAAAAGTTTCCACAACTTCACATTCTTCAAAATGTGCCAATGTTTTGGAAAATATAATGTATGCATGTTATAACATGCATGCATTATGGATCGTATGCATTTTTCAAAATGTGAGTGTATTATAATGTGCTCATGTTCTAGTTTTAACCAACCAAATGTCGTTATTAGGATTGGCACAAGTTTGAGTTTACCGATCCTACGGGTTGGACATTTAATTTGGGTACCAAAGATGCTTTTTAGAAAATTCATACAAAAAAAAATGTTGAGCATGCTCTCCATCAAGTTTATGAATTTTTTGACAAAATTATGAAGAAAACACCAAATGAGATAAAGCTTTGTGTTATCTTTCTAACTATGCATTTTTTTTTAAAAACTGAAAGCATTAAGGTTTCCATCTTCAATTTCATTTTCTAGTATCTTCCTCTTTTCTCAAAAACTTATGTATAGTACTTTTGGTGTCATTTTTTATCCATTGATCCAAATTTCAAACAAATTGCATTTTTACATTCTAGCCTCTAGTCTATACACATTCAAAATTAAAAAAACTTTAATAAATTTCTAAAAAATTAGGGGGAAACATGCTCAAAATTATAATTCTCAAGTTGTGTCCACTTTAAAAATTTATAAAAAAATATATCAATTAAAAACTAGTAGAAAAATCAAGCATAAACTACGTGATATTAGCTAATTTTCCACTAGATTTGTGAAATACTTAAAAAATTCAACATCTTAGGGGGAGCACACTAGATGTTATGTTAAAATAACATTAGTACTTTGTGTGCTCCCCCTATTTGAACCTCTTAATCTCCACCATTTAAAAATAATAATAGTTTAAAAGATAGATTATGAGCTCTATGAATCATGTTCTTGTCACATCTTCAAATTTTGAGCATGGCTATCTTCAATTGCTCATCCAAGATCAGTTTTCACTAAATTAAAAAAAGTGGGCACTTTTGTCCCCTTTTGCTCCCTCATTTCCATTCACATGCCTATAGCATCTCTCTCATAATGAGTTGAACAATGAGTTGCATTTCTTATTACATATGTACTATCATATTTATATATTTTTATGAATAAGTGCTATTTAAGTTTTTATTAACTAAAAAGATAATAATAAAATATTCACAAAAAAAAGATGGTGGTAAAAAGTCACATCCTCAAATTTTATGGGGGATAACATCCAAAACAAAGATGAAAGTTTGACGAAAGGCCAAGCACAATCATAAAAAAACTAAGCAACTAATACAACACTTGTAGGAGGGGGTCTTTATCATCAGGTTTACCACAAACATCTGCAGGGACAAAACTCTCATCAATGGGCTCCTAGACAATAGGAGTGTTGTCTAAAGGTTATCGAGCATGAATAAAGGAAATGGCCAACTCCGGGAAATGAGCTCTTTCCAATATGATTTGTTACATTTCAACAAATACAATTCTTTAAATATTTTTAAAATATTTTATATAGACATTAACATTACACCCAAAGATAATATTGTTAGTTATATAAACATTTCTACCTCAAAATAAATTTGTATTACATAGTATATGTGACATGACAACAATCAACGACCTTGTCAAACAAGGTGACATTGACTTGTCAAATAAATTTGAATGAAGACATCATATATAACAAGGATTCAAATCATGTCTCTTATGGTTGAAAGACTCACATGGCGAATAAGGCTATGTAAGTGGGTTTAACATCTTAATTTTACTTATAATATTATTTTTTGGGCAATTAACAAGAATAATTAAAGTTAAATATTCTTCTTTAGTTATGCCTTACTTCCTAAGAAATAAAGAATGGTAAAACACATCTGGGTCCCTTCGCCATAGCTTTTGTTAAAGGAGACCAATAATACCTTGTACTTGATGCTTCAAATCTAAAAAATATTTTAAAAATATTTTATATAGACATCAACATTACACCCAAAGATACTATTGTTAGTTATATAAACATTTCTACCTCAAAATAAATTTTTATTACATAGTATATGTGACATTATAACAATCAACCACCTTGTCAAACAAGGTGACATTGACTTGTCAAATAAATTTGAATGAAGACATCATATATAGCAAGGATTCAAATCATGTATCTTATGGTTGAAAGACTCACATAGCGAATAAGGCTATGTAAGTGGGTTTAACATCTTAATTTTATTTAGAATATTGTTTTTTGGGAAATTAACAAGAAGAATTAAAGTTAAATATTCTTCTTTAGTTATGCCTTACTTCCTAAGAAATAAAGAGTGGTAAAACACATCTGAATCCCTTCACCATAACTTTTGTTAGAGGGGGCCAATAATACCTTGTACTCGATGCTTCAAAATGTTTCTTTACATGGTGTGGCGAACTCTTGAGAAACCCCTGTTTGCACTGAATTATTTCTTTTTAATATCCATCAAATTTACCTTAGATAATTGTTTGAATGGAATTATTTCATTTGCTCCATTCGGTACGATTTCCAAACTCTTTTCCATCCTCTGTGGACCAAATGGAATGCCTCGTTATTCGAGTCTCTTTTAGTATACGGCAGAGGAAGATATGCTCAATCCATCACCAATAAAGGGTACGGTTTTCATGACTAACTCGTTTACACAAGGCGGAAATACAGAATAAACTAGCAGCAGAATTTACAATTTTTGGATCTTTTTTTTTTCCTTTTGCTTTATCTTTATATGGAATTTAAATGATCATTCCCCGAAGTAGCAAACCAACACCAAGAACGAAGCTATTTACGGTCACCTTACCAAGATACATACGTCTTTTTTAAGTTCGTACTCTATAGCAAGTGTGACCATTTTTACCGGAAGAACTTAAAACATGAAGGGACTGTCGATTGAACATGTTGGTAGAAAGAGTCGCAGAATTTGTAGGTCGAAAAATAAAAAAACAGTCAGCACAACGTGCCGGCTGTTTACGTGAGGGAATTTTTAACCACCTAATGTATTAAAAGGAAAGAGCTTAACCAGCATGTATCTTGTAAAACAGTCGGTTGGTTGAAATCAAATAGATAGGATGATTTTCGACTGATGGAGAACATGTGGTGATAGGTCTATTGAATTTCTTGGTGAGAGAAGTCAAAAAAATCAGAAGGTCAAAAATTTTGTAAACAGTACAAAGTGACTGTTTAGGTCGGTGTATTAGAAGTCCATTCAAATATTCATCATTGGAGAGTTGTAAAATTGACGTTACAAGAAAACATGTCGATTTGGTGAAGCCCAAGCTTAAAAGGAAGAACTTAAACAGCTGGTTGTGCCGACTGTTTTTCCCCAATTTCTGTCGAAATCGTGCCAACTAACCAATTTTAAGTCGAAAATCAGCCAACTTATACTGTCAAAAACCTGAAGCAATGTCGAATGACGAAGTCGACAGAAACAGTTACCGTTTTCTGCAAGTCAAAAGTTAAAAAAAAACAGTCTGCCGGCTGTTTACGGTGGGCGGGCCTAAAAAGAGGTAAAGAAACATTATATATGTTCGTGAAGTGGCGTTATAAGAAGTGGCAAGCAAAAGCTATCTATCGACTTGGTTTTAGTTTGTACGTGTTTTTTCTCGTTCCTGGAGAAATGGCGTTGGGTTTGGTAACAAGCAGTTTAAATGATTTCGTTGTGGAAATAGTTTCCAAGGCGAAAAAGGCAGAAGAAGCGAGGGATAGGAAAGAGGCCTGCATTCTTACAGTGCCGATAGCCATAGCAGGCGAAAGCACCAAGTTCTACCATCCCACCATGGTGTCATTTGGCCCTTATCATAATTACTCTCCTTCATATCTTGGGAAGAGGGCAGAGGAGTCACTTACAGAGAAAGAAAAAGAGCGGCGGAAGCAGCTTGATGGAATGGAATCCGACAAGTTGCTAGCTACAAGAAGATTTTGGAGGCTTTCCGATGACCGACTGCACGGGGCAAAGCTTCAGGCGATTATAGATGTATGTGAGCGGAAGAAAGTAACTAATAAATACGACAAAGATTTATCTCATATCCCGCCAAAGAAATTTGCTCAGATGTGCTTTGTAGACGTGGCGTTCCTGCTGGAGTTTCTCAACACTTTTGTTATGGGTTTCAATCGACAAGAGGTGACTATCGGCGGCAGCACCCCTAATCCAACTGCTTACAATGGATGGGATGATTCTTCTTCGCAGGTAAGTTCCAGTAATCCCATTTTCTATGAACGCAGTAACAATCCGGTGCTCTTCACCATTTTAATGGATGTGATGAAGCTGGAGAATCAATTGCCAATGGTGATTCTTGAAAAAGCAATGGAGGTGACACAAAAAAGGACCCTGTTGGAGGATTTGCTCCGCCATCTGTGCTGCCATATTTCCCCTGTTATGTCTCAATCTCCATGGCCGTGTAATAGCAATCTCAATTTGACAGCATGCAAACACCTTACGGCTTACGCTTGTGTCTAAAGATTCCTGGTTTTCTTATAAGAAGAATTTAGAGCGGTCGCCTTCCATTTCTGGCTCCTCTGATTCTGGATGTGATTTCAGGTCCTCTGTGCTAACGTTTTTATATGTTCTTTTCAGCCCTTGTATCAAGAAAAAAGAAATTCCTGAGTTAAGGGATGAAAGGTATCTTCCATTCGGTGCAGAAAAGCTTAAAAAAGCCGGAGTTGTGTTCAAAGCAATGGAGCGCGGCGGGATCCATGATATCTCATTCAAGAAGAACACTGGCACGCTATTTCTTCCAGTAATTGATGTGGGAGTGTGGACCGAAGCAGTTTTCAGAAATTTATTGGCATATGAGGCTTGTTATAAAAGTGGGAGCAGTGAGATTTTGGAGATGAGTAGCGATGAAGACCAGAAATTGGTCACTCGCTTCGTTCTGTTCATGTCCCAGTTGGTCGAAACGGAAAAAGATGCAGACGTTTTGAGAGAGGAGCACATCATTCAGAACAATCTGGGAGACAGCAAAGAGGTGGCCAGGATGTGGAACGATATGAACAGTTCCAGATGGATCCCAAAATGTAACCACTTTGATGAGCTCACTAGACAGCTGAATGAGCATATCGACCAACAATGGTTGCTCTGGTTCGCTGAAATATGGGAGCAAAACTTCTCAAAACCATGGCTCGTCCTGGCCGTCATTATAGCGGTTATTGTTTTTGCAGAAACCATCGTAAGTCTCTGGTCCACACTCAAGGGCGATATTTAAAGCTGTCACTTAATTATTATTTAAATAAACCATGGAGTGTGCTTATGTTTATATTCCTATATGTTTGTATAAGCCCTTATAGGAGGCGGGTATGGTCCAGAATGCTGTTACTCTAAAAGATTTTCTCTTGGTTTAAGGGAAAAGAAAGTCTATTCGGACTGATTTGGTTGTTTTCTTATTTGCCTCACCATGTGGCATTAGATCAACGTTTTGTGTTTTCACTTAATGTTTGGTTCAGAAATAGAATTTAAAAAATGTTTCATGTGACTGCTTCTGATCACCGTTTCTTGATGTAGTTTTTCTATTTTTATTTTTTATTTTTTAAAAACTTATTTAAAGATATATATTTTTCTATCAACACTATAGTGCTATCTTGCATACTACTATTACAATTTAATGATATAAGGTCTTGTGTGAATGGTTTGTGTGACGCATAAATTTGCATATGGAGATAAATCAAAGGAAATAAACCAAATAACAATATGCCTTCCTCTGCAAGCCAACTTGACCTCACGATCAAGGAATTGGAATGCACCCAAACTCCAATAGATTTGCTCCTTCGATCTTTGTGAATATGTGGATTGCTCATGTCAATTGCATAACTTTGATTTCCCAAAGTGAATGAATCAATTACAATAGCATAATTTTATGAAAATGAAAGATGATTGAGACGTTTGGAAGAAGTTTCTTTATAGATTTCTAGAAGTGAAGATCAACGGTGGAAAATGATCAGAGAGATCAATGGCTAGAATCGAATGAGAGGATTCGAACGAATGAGAGAGTGACAACTGTCCTTGTCCTCTCATGAATCAAAGGAGTTAATAGGTGAGTTGACTAAATTGATTAATCCGTTAACTGAATTGATTGAGTAGTCAACTGAATTGATTGACTTGTTAACTAGATTGATTGATTAGTCAACTGAATTGATTGACTTGTTAACTAGATTGATTGATTAGTTAACTGATTTGATTGAGAGTGATTTGAGGGAGTGATGAGAGAGAATCATGGTGAGACAAGAGTGAATTATGGTGAGACAAGACAGAATTATAGTGAGAGGAAATTATGGAGGAAATTAAATGATTTAATTATTTAATTTTTGGTGCACATGGATAATATTAGAAAATAAATAAAATATTAATTTTATTTATTTGTGGTGGAGAAAATAAAATTTATTTATTCATTCATTTATTTAATATTAGAAGAAATGAAGGATTAATTATAATATTGTAATTAATGCTAGAAAATAGAAAAATTAAATTAATTAAATAATTAATAATTATTTAATTAATGCAGAAGAATAAAATAGAGTGATGATAGATGAAATTAATTAAATAATTAAGAATTATTTAATTAATGTGAAGGTATGGGAAGTGAGGTTATTTTTAGGTGTCTACAATTTGCAATACAGATACTTATAGAACTTTTACAATTATAATAATTTAATGGTCATGTTAAATGTGTTATGTTAGATAATGCATAAATTGTGGTCAATGTATCACTTGTTTCCTGAATAATAAGTTAGTGGTTTAATTACAAATTACTAGTTGTATATGCTCTTCAACATAAATTTGTTAGGTTTAAAAGATAGTCTATTCAAAGAAGCAAGGTATGTGGAAGCACTTCCTACACTAATCTTAGAGGAAAGTATTGTACAAATTTCAAAATCTTTACAATTACAGAAAGTAGAAACACACATAAACATTAAATAAATACTATACCATAACACAAGGTGTACTTAGGGAAAACCCTTTTAGGAGAAAGAACCCACACTCCAGAGCAATGAAATGTATTATGTAGTAATCTTAAACAAGGTTACAATACAGTTGCAGAGCAAGCCTTTAAAAGAGTATCACCAACATTAGCAATTTCGGTAGCATTTTAGTACTTGCAAATTACACCATACAAACTACAACTCCAAGCACCAATTTATAGGCAATAATTCAAACAAGAATCCATAAATGGTTTAGGAAAACTATTAGCAAAACCACAAGAAGTATGGTACCTAAACTTGGGTCCAAATTCTAATGCCACCCTCTTGGTCTTGGTACAACTAGCTACTTTTAGCATATTCCTTACAAAACTTACATCTATTATAACCTATCAGATTTCACCACCCAACTTGGGCACCCTAGTTTGTCCTTATTCAACCTATTCAAAGATGCTCTATGATAGGTGTTCACACCTATCATAACGATGGTCAAGATTCTAATGAAACTATATCTTACATGCTCTTACATATAATAAGAATCTATCATAAGTAACTCCTATTATAATGATGTTACACACACCACAAGATGCCAACACATGACAAACATATGCCAAGTCAAAATAGGATGCTAGCCTCCTCATGTGAGGACAAAAACTCATTAAAAATGAAATCTAAGTCACCTCCAAGTCAGATGCCAACTCTTTCATAAGAAGACAAAATACACTAAAAGGTGAAATAGTGAATGCATACAAAATACATTAAAGCAAGCATTAGGAATGCAAAGTTGAGACACCTTTTCCCAATAGTCTAAACATATAGTAGGATTAAAAATTTCTATATTATAAGGGAAAAAGAATTTTGTGAAGGATTATGTAAATTATGTTTGTGTATATTAAGCTTGCTTAGAAGTGCATATTTAGAAGTCTATGTTTAGCTTTGAGCTAGATACTTGGCATGCCTAGATGAGCTTTGTCTAAGTTAAGTGGTTTTTTTTCCTATCCTTGGAGTACCACTATTCTTAGTGAGCTTTTCCTATTATGGGCTTGACTTCGCTTAGTTGATTATGCCCTATATATACTATATCTT
Source organism: Cunninghamia lanceolata (assembly GCA_027924645.1). Taxonomy (NCBI): domain Eukaryota; kingdom Viridiplantae; phylum Streptophyta; class Pinopsida; order Cupressales; family Cupressaceae; genus Cunninghamia; species Cunninghamia lanceolata. The sequence continues at coordinate 6,667,243 of BSBN01000892.1, forward strand.
GTAATCTAATTCATAATCCCATGTTTTGCATTCCAATTGTCCATTGTTTGCAATACTTGTTTTCTTGCAGGTTGAGCGTGCTCATGTTTTTCTTGAGTGGCTCAAACCAGTACTCACATCCACTCAATGTTCCTAGTTTCTACATGGTATCAAAGCATGATTGTTTGAATGTTTGTTCAAATTTTTTGTTAGATCTTGAAAGTATTTGCATTAATGGATCTTTTTGAATGAGCATCCATAGAAGGGTGGTTTACTTCTACAAATTGGAAAGTGCTCCTTTTTATAAGTTTTTAATTTGGAGGAATTTTTTTAAAATTAGAAGTTTTTTTTAAATTAAAACACTTTTTTTAAATCTTGGAGGATACTTTTTTCCTCGTGGAGGTACTTTTTGTATTAGACTATTTTTTAGTTTTCCCCCTCTAATTTTAGAGTGCTTCTAAAAATTGTAGTGCTAATTAGCCAAATCTTGTGAAAGGCAAGTGCCAAAATAAGTTTTTTTGTAAAAAGGTTAAGTGTTAGGGTATGATTACAATCGACCTGCTTAGACCTAATGCACTGTAGGATAAAGTGCCAAATTTAGGGGGGAATCCAATTTTGAATCAAGGGGGGTATCCTTGGTGTTGTGTCTTGTATAGTTTTGAACTTTCTTTCATATTTTTAGTTTGGAGAATTACACAATATTTTGTAATCAATGAATTGAGATAAAGTTCTAAATTCAGGGGGTACATAATGGATTTAGGTATCTATTTCCATCCTTCTATAGTTAAGCTAACCTTAGAGAACTATTTATCCTGGAAAAAAGGGATAAAGAATCACTGTCATGAATAGGATCTATTTCCCTATCTCTTTGGACTCGTTCCTAAGACAAATGACTATAAACAAAAGAATAAATGGTTTAACAAAAAATACATGGTCTAGAAACTAATAGGTCTTACTATTTTTGCAAATATTTTACATCATATAGAGCATACTGAGTGCCCTTTCACTACATGGACTATCATCTGACAGTTGTACGGAGATCTTTATTCTTCATCTGAAAGTGATGTTTCTGTGGATAACTAGGCTCTTGTGGATGATATTGACACTTCTATTTCCCCTTTGTGTTCAGATACATCCTCATGGGACGATTAGTCTATTTGGTTGGCATACATTGATACCCCATCTATAGTTGAGGACACTCCTTCAGCCCCTATTGCTTCATCAGATTCCAGAGATGCTTCTTCGAGAGCTTTTGGTGATTCTTTACAGTAGGATCACATTCATCTTCTTAATTCACCTCATTGGGATAGATTTCAACTAGACATCTCTTAGTTCATTGTAGAGTCATATTTAAGATCTTGATGACACTTTGGAGGATATTATCTTTCTCTTTGATGACAAATATCTTGCACATACTACTACTACGTAGTAGAGAGAGGCTTCACTATGGGCTTCTAGTGATTCTTCATAGGACATCTCATTGGATTTTCTTTGTAGCCACATGGCATGCATTGACATTCTACTTTCATACATCAATCCTTTAGATTATATTCTTCATCAGTTTTTAAATGATCTTGAGAGGTCACTTATTTCAGTTAGCCCTGAGCCTCTTGATTTGATTGACTCATTTTGACATCAACATGATGACATTTGAGCAATATTCTGAGATGGGATACATCATGAGACTTACCATCTCACCTTGCTTCTTTGAGTTGGAGTTACTTTAGCATTCACCATTGGAGTTGTTTCTTCCTAAGGGGACAAATGTCATTTGCCGCAAATGGATCATTTTCAGCATTCATACATGAGCATTCTCTTTTGGCATAGGGGTTACTTAATTGTGGGGGGGCTACATAGTCTTTCTCTCTCCTATGGGGGGAGCTATCTACATCATCATAGTCAGAGCGACATGGTTTTTAGGCATGGTGCAAAGTTATCATCTTGGAGAAGGCTTCCTAGTCTTCTTCTTTTATCTTTTTCTCTCTTTTTGGAGATAAGTTTTTTCCCATAGGGTTTTCTTCCTTTCTCCACTTTATGAGAAATTGCATTGTACATGGGTACCTGATCAAGTCTAGTTATTGGGACCCATCTTCATTTAACCCACCTAAGATATGCTTAAGAGGGGGTGTTAGTGTATATTAATCTTGCTTATGAGTGCATATTTAGAAGTCTGTGTTTTGCCTTGAGCTATACTTGGCATGCCTAGATTAGCTTTGTCTAAGTTAAGTGGTTTCATTTCCTATTCTTGGAGCACCACCATTCTTAGTGATTTTTTCCTATTATTGGCTTGACTATTCTTAGTCGATTATGCCCTATATGCACTACATCTTGTAAGCTAATTCATCATCCCATATTTTTCATTCCAATTGTCCATTGTTTGCAATACTTATTTTCTTGCAGTTTGAGTGTCCTCCTATTTGTCTCAAGTGGCTCGAATCGGTACTCACATTCACTCAATGTTCTTGGTTTCTACAAATTGATGATAGTAATTCCATCTGCACCATTCATAGATCCTAGATAATTATAGGAGAAAGTCCATTTATGCTTTACAATAAATTATAGAACAATCCAAACCAAAATATTATACAAAACTGTTGAATATATGGATGGAACAATGTTTATCTTAATTGTCAACACCTTGATTTGTAAAGATGTTAGAATGGAATTATTTATTTCTATTTTAGCTTAACTATGACATTGTTGTCAAACTTTTCTTGTTGCAAATTCTAGAAATTTTATTTACTAAAGTAGTAAGTTAGTGTAATAAACATGTTCAACTTAATTCATATGATTGGGTGGTTGATTTTTATAATAAAGATGATTGTAAGGGCATGCCTTCTCTTGGTATCATGGGATAAGCAACTTATAAAGAAATAAAATTAGTGGTGGAAGTGGCTTCATGGAATCAAACAAGTTAGCTACAAGAAGTTTTCGGAAACTTTTAAATAGAGATTGGATAGGGGAAAGCTTTAAGTGATTGTAGATGTATGTGACCAAAAGAAAGTAATTGTTAAATATGATGGATACTTATCTCATATCCTACTAAATTTTCTTTTTAGATGTTCTTTATGAACATGGCATTCCTATTGGAGTTTCTCAACAATTTTGTAATGGATTTCAAGCAACAAGGGGAGAGTAGCTACAATAGTGACACCATTATAGTTCTAGTTATAATAAATGGGGTGATGCCTCTACACAAGTATGCTCCAATACTCCCATTTTCTATAGACATAGTAAGAATATGGTGCTCTTCACCATTTTAATGCATGTGATGAAACAATAGAAACAAATTCCAGTGGTGGTTCTTAAAAAAGCAATGGATTTAACACAAAAAATTATCTTGTTCGAGGATTTGTTCTGCTATCCTTCCCCTATTAATTCTCAATCTCCATGGGTTTGTAATAGCACTCTAAATTTTATAGGATGCAAACACATCTTGGATTACTTATGACTTATGATTGTTGCTAAATGTAATATGGAAGCAATAAAATTGAACTCGTAGAAAATAATTAGTTCTATATAACTCAATACAAATTGTTTACAAATTTCTACTATACTCTATGATCTGTAGACACATTTTGTAACCTCCCTTTTATCTAACACTATGGTTCTTGAAAAAAACATTTCTCTTAGGAAATACAAGTTCACTCCCCTTCTTTCTATCTCTATTGTTCTTCTTTTTCTAGTAGCCTACTAACCAACTTTGTCATCTCTCTTCTAAAAATTACCAAATAAAACAAAAAAACCCATGTCTTTTTTGTTTGCCAAGAGAACCCTTCTTTTAACAAATGCATTTTTTCCACAAAAGAGCTCACTTGGCCCAACAAATCAATTCATCCATCATCATTTTCAAACAACCAAGAAAGATAAGAAGCAACATGCACAACCACAAGAAACACATATAAAATGTCTGGCTAATAGAAATTCAATCATGCTATAGTTAGGTCAAAAGTGATCAACAAAGAGGAATCTTTTATGTCATGGTAATGGAAAGATGTGAGTTGTCTAGAGTAGGATTACCCTCAAACTTAGTTGTCAAGAGTCAAATATTTACAACTCATAGAAAAAGTATTGGAGCCTCTAAAGAACTCATCTTACTGACACCAAGGTTAAAAAGAGATCAAAAGTGTTGTTAAATAGGAAAATAAACACTAGCAATTATCACTAAGGAAATAAATTGTTGGAGATTTATATGATAGATCATAACTTTTATAAGTGTTTGTTTTTCATAAATAAATGACAATCATGATATCTAATTTGTCCAATATATAAATCAATCCTAATAGCCTTTAAATTTCTTAACACAACCTTGAGAGACTAGAAGTTGAAAGAAAATTAATACATTATATCACACATGTAGTCATCCTATAGCATATTCCATAGTCCCTATCTCATTAACTAAAACAACCCCATTTACAAGAGATTGTCCTAAAGAAATTACAATATGGAATGTAGATTAGCTACAAAAGGGCTAAAACATATAGGAAACTTACATCCTTTCTATGGCACTCTATGAGGAAGTAAGTTCACAAGAAATAACAAACAACAAAAAACACAAAATTAAATCAAAAGAACTAAAAACATAATTACTACTATTTTTGGTGACATAAGCTTTCTCCTGCATGAAGGGCATTGAGTATGTAAAAATGTAACATGAATTTGAGACTTGTGAACATTTTTGTGAAACTTGGAACTAACACTTTGTTCTTGTTTCTAATGCCAGTCATCTATTCATTTCTCTTATTCTTCTCTTAATCAAATATTCATTCCCTAACTTTTCCCTTTTAGATTCATGTCCCCTTGAGAATCAATCACTATTTGTACCTCATCCTTCACTTTCTCAAGAAACTATTGTACCCACTTACCCATTTGTAATCCTGAATCACCATTTTCTTCCAAACTTATTTGTGCCTCATAATAAGGATGTAAAACACTCATGTTGAAAATTGGTGAGATGTCTACTACTTCTAGGTTCTCTATCTCATAAACACCTACTATAAACTTCCTCAAAACCCTACATAGTCCTATCATTTTTCATTTTAATTTATTATAAATTATGTGTAGGAATATCTCCTTCCATACATGAGTAAATTTGAAATTCTTGATCCCCTTATCTCAAAGTGAACAACTTGCCTATGATTAATGGTGATCTTCAAATATTATTTCACTTCTTTAGGTAATTCTTACATATACCTAGTATTGCTTCCTTGCAAACTAGTAGTTTTGAATTCACCCACTCCCTTTGGAATATACTCATTTTACCATTCTTTGAAAATAATTTTAGTATGCTTTTTTAATTAACCCTTCACTTTTCATGGAATTTTATTCACTCTACCTACTATCTTGAAGTCCTTTCCTACCTTTAAAAACTATATCTCTATCTTTAAGAACACTATAGGATTGTTATGCACTTCTCCTTTTTATTTCAGTGGACTCAAGTTAAGATTCCTTCCATCCTTTATAATAGTATAAATATTCTCTCTTCCATCATATGCAACCTCCCTGTCAAATTGCTAGGGCCTTCCTAATAAGACATGGTAGACATCCATGGGTATAACATCACACCAAATCTCATCTTTATAAATATCAATTTGGAAACTTACTAGACACTATTCATTTACTATAATTTGATGTCACCTTTTCAACCATGAGACATTCTATGGGATTGGATGCATATCCTTCTTCAAACCCAATTATGGAAAGAGCTAGATATATGCTAAGCAATGTTGGATTGGAGTAGAAATTTTGGGCTGAGGCTATTAATATAGCCTATTTCTTTATTAATAGATCACCCACTACAACTCTAGATCATCAAATTGATGAAGAAGTTTGGACAAATAAACCTATTGATTATTCCTTTCTTTGTGTTATTGGTTTTGATGCTTATGCTCATAGTCCCAAAGAGGATACAAATAAGCTAGATGTGAAGTCCATGACATGTGTTTTTCTTGGCTATGCAGAAGGTACAAAGGGGTTGTACAAGTTGTGGGATACTATTGCCCATAAGATTATTATTAGTTGACATGTTTATTTTAATGAAAAATCACTACAAACAATTAAAGAATAGAAAAGTACAGAAACTATTCCAGTAGAGGTGGAAAAGTATGATGCTAATATGTAGGTGCAAGATGAAAATCAGCAATCTATTTATGATAATCAACAAGATAACAATTAGAATCAATTATATGATGAGGTTAAACAACAACTAAATGATCAACAGGGTAACACATTACCCCTTCTAAGGAGATCCACTGGAGTGATCAAACCACTGGTGTAGGTATTCTCTTAATTGTAATTCAACTTATGCTTTACTTACTGATGTTGGTGAGCCTAGCTCATATTACGAGGCTTGTGATCATGAAGATGCAAATAAATGGAGAAAATTCATGGATGAGGAGATGGGATCTCTACATAAAAATAAAATGTGGGATCTTATGTAATTGCCTAAGGGGCGAATGGGTATTGGTAACAAGTGGGTCTTCAAACTGAAAAGGGACATAAATGATAATGTGGAGTGATCTAAAGCTCAGTTGGTGGCCAAGGGGTATGCACAAAAGTTTGGTATCGATTTTGATTCAATATTTTCACCTGTGGTGTGGTTAAGTACAATTACAATTGTTTTGGCTCTTGTTTCTAGTCTTGATTTGGAGTTACAACAATTAGATGTTAAAACAAATTTCTTGCATGGTGATCTTTCTAAGGAAATTTATATGCAGCAATTGGAAGGTTTTGAGGAAAAAGAGAAAGAGAATCTAATGTACAAGTTGAACAAATCATTTTATGGTTTGAAATAGGTGCCAAGGTGTTGGTATGTAAGTGATTTGATTCCTTCATGATGAGTTTGGGTTTTAGTAGATGCGAGGTTGATCATTTTGCCTACTTTAAAAGGTATGAAGATGACAGTTTCATTATTTTGGTTTTGTATGTAGATGATATGTTCGTAGCAGGTCCCAATATGCATAGAATCATTGGGTTAAAAACATAGCTTGCTAGGGAGTTCAAAATGAAGGACTTAAGAAATACAAATTAGATTCTTAGAGTGATGATATATAGAGATAGAAAGAACATGAAAAGTTTGTTGTCACAAAAGACTTATGTGGAGAAGAGTTTGCAACACTCCAACATGCAAAATGCACAACCATTTAGTACTCCATTGCTTGCTCATATTAAATTATCTTCAAACCACTTCCCTAGCATAAAAGTGGAGAAGACACAGATGTCTTGTGTATCGTACTCATCAGCAGTTTGTAGTCTTATGTTCTCCATTTTGTGCACTAGACCAGACATTGTACAAGTAGTGGGAGTAGTCAGTTGTTTCATGGCGAATCTAGACTGTGATCATTGGATGGCTATGGAGTAGATTCTCAGGTATTTGAGGGGCACTTCTAATACTTTTATTTGTTACAGTGGGAGTAGTCTTCAGGGTAATGGATATGTGGATGTGGATTTTGGTGGAGACAAAGATAAGAGAAAATCAACTACTGGTTATGTTTTCTTCTTAGCAGGAGGTGCTTTTAGTTGGGTTTCAAAGTTGTAGATAGTGGTGGCTTTGTCTACTATTGAAGCTGAATATATGGCAGTGACACAAGGTAGCAAGGAGGCAATCTGGCTTCATAGACTCTTGGGTGAGTTGCAGGTAAAGCAAGATAACATGGTGTTGCATTGTGATAGATAGAGTGCTTTACACTTAGCACAAAACTCAACTTATCATGCTAGAATGAAACATATTGATGTATAATATCAATTTGTACATGATGTGGTTGAAGGAGGACAAGTCTCTTTGGCTAAGATACACACTGATATAAATCTAGTAAATATTTTGATGAAGCCTACTAGTAGAGAGAAGTTCATAGGTGCATAACTTCTCTTGGCTTGCACATTACTTGATAATCGGCAGTAGCGGCATTGGTCTCTCAATAGGAGTTATTCGCAAGGCAAAAACTTGACTTCAAGTGGGAGATTGTTGAAATGTGAAGTCAATTTTACCTATTCCAGCATTGACGAGCAGTCGACAACGAGTACCTAGCTAGTGTCATGTGCCATGTGTACACGATGCAAAATGGCATGTGGAAGTGCCACTCATGCTTTTATGCATGAAAATCTATCTTTAGATTTGATTTGTTTTTTGCATGTATTTTTTCATGATTATTTAAGTTAGTCAAGCTTGAATGCCAAGGCATGAGAAAAAGTTTTGTAACTACGAATTTTCTTCTCAGAATAAAATTAAGAGATCTTTGCCCATGGTTTTTTCCCTAGTATATTAGGAGGTTTTCCACATAAATTTGTGTTGTCTATTTTGTACTTTTTATTGCTAATTCACTGTTATTTGAATTCTATATTACTTATTTTTCTAACAATTCAAACATGTGTTAACTCACAATAATAAGTGAAAAGTTGAAAAAAAAAATTAGAAGTTCAAAGTTTGAGTTCTTGCTTGACATATGATCAATCTCCAATGACATGAAAATTAACATAAATAGTACAAAATAATAAATCTAAAAATAGGGAGCCATAATTGTGAAAAGTGTGATAATTGAGAGACAAATGATAAACATATGCCAAACCTAGGTAAAACTATCATTCGGTGTAAGTTTCTTTTTCTTGCAAATCTATCAAATTTATCTTGACAAATGTTTCTATGGGAGCTTGTAACCTCCATCAGGTACGATTTAGGGTATCTTGTAGAGAGAATATATACTCACTTCAGTACAATCGAAAGGAAGATTAATTAGAGAGATAATGCATATGCATCGAAAACCAGTGGTAATTTTATGACTAATTGGTTAGAATTAACGTTTCAATAGTTGCAAAATGCAAAAACACAGACCCACCAGTGTTGTACATTCTTGTCTGAAGATGGTCATTAGGCATCTCACAGGTTGCTTCACGTCTGAGTCGCAGGTATTCCTTTTGTTTAAAAAGAAAAAGAGACAATGGACGGGTCTTGACTAGCATCAGAAAATAACTGCTGATTGGCACTCGTAAATGGCTCTTTTAGTTTTTCTCGAAGAAAACAGAAGGAACTGGAATTTACAACATATTTTACTGGCATGGGGAACCAACACTTTATAACACCACAACCCCAAGCTCTTTACGCTGTAGATATTCCCAAGATACATTTTTTTTAGTACATACAATGTAGAAAATCAGTATCTGGATTCATATATGTTCATTTGGTTTAATATGACAGAAAACGAATCAGCCCCCACTACAACTTTAACAATAACGTGTTCCTGGTTTTTAGTCAGCTTTCTATTTTGTCGCAATGTAATCACTGTAAAATCCACTGTAAGGTTCGTATACATTATGGGATACAATGACACTCTGCGGAAGACTATATAATAACCTGAGTGTGATTTAAGACTGTGACAATCACTTATGTGTGAATATAGACGTTATTGCTTAACCCATTAGTGATTAAAATGACCTAGGATAATGTACTTACAATGGCATTCCAATTAAGTTGTCAAAAGTAAACTAAATTGTTTTATTTTGCTTAATAGTTTAAAAGGCTCAATAATAAGTCAGCAATTTATCCTATACATTAAATTTACCATTTTATTAACACTTCAAATAATCATGGTTCTACTTAGACCCTAGTTGGTATTTTAATAGGATCACTAAGTAACCAAACTCTAATTTAAATGATTAGAATCACTAGACTAACTTATATTTTCTTGGCCTTCAAGTTAATTATTCAAATATTGAAAGACAACATACATACACATGCATGAAGATGGGCTATATGTAGATTTGATTCTTTAATCTCTTTAGAAATCAGTGTTCTTTAGTGATTTCTCCTGTTTTTCCCTTGTGTTATGCTTATAAAGTAATGGTACCTTAAATATCTTTAAATACAAAGGCATAAAAACATGCTGCCCAAATCTATTTTAAGTTAGCTTGTAAAGGTTAGCGAAAAGTGATGGGAAAGTTTGAATTAGAATATTTGAATTTGAGGTTCATTCTCATATGTCATGGGATTGATCTCAAGCAAACTGAAATGAACCTAGATATTATAATAATAAATCTTAAGGTGGGAAAGAATATACTAAAGTAAATGTGAATGAAATGGAATAAACAAAGAATAAATTGTTCAGAATAAATATAAATGAGAGAAAATATAAATTGATAAGGATCAAGGACTATACCTAATAATAAGGTGTGTCACTTGTTAATATATAACTACATTAAAAACATTTCACCAAAATAAATACAAAACTATATATGAAATACGATGAGTATAAATTTCACCATTACAAAATTGTAATCGAACTAAAGTGGAAGATATTAAAAGCATTTAATATGCCTCCCTTGTAAAGAGCCTACGGATTTAGAGTTCTTTAGCTCCTCTTTATTAGCTCGATTGAGTGGATACCTCGTATTTATTCGCTTTGGGATAGCTTGGAAGACATGTCTTCACTTTTCTCTCGGAAGACAAATAAATAGCTTTGGGATAGCTTGGAAGACATGTTTTCACTTTTCTCTCGGAAGACAAATAAATAGCATTTTTACTTTAGATTTGCAAGTCTATTTTCACATCATGTGGCTAACTCGTTTAAATCATTCATTCGTTTAAGTTCCTTTTTCTCTCTATCAAAAGAAACGAAACGATTCCATGAAACCATGACACCTCCATCAAGTACGATTTTGAGCATCTTCTAGAAAAGAAAATATACTCTCTTCGGTATGATTGAAAGGAATAGCAAGTAGAGAGAAAAAGCAACGAAAACCAGTCCTAATTTGTATAACTGGTTACAATAGACGTTAGAATAGATGCAAAAGGAAGAAACATAAACCCGCCAATTTTCTACGTTCTTATTGGAAACCGATCATGAGGCATCTCCCAGGTTGCTTCACGTACGAGTCTCGGGTATTCCACTTGTTTAAGAAGGAAAAAAGGATAACAAACAATTTTTAACTTTTTCTTAAAAGAAACACAGGGAGCTGGAATTTATAAGATCTTTCATCGATTTAGAAAATCAATATTTGGATTGCTATTTGTTAGGTTGGTCTACTATGACAAAACGAATCAGCCCTCTACAACTTTAACATTAACGTGTTTCGTGTTTATATTCAGCTTTTTATTTTGTCGCAAACTTGTATTAGTGTAAAGGCAGCTGTAAGGTTTCTCTGGTGGAATAGGTTCTACAATCTTTTTTAAAAAGGGAAATTTTGATCTTCAGATAACGAAATGGAGTGGTTATTAACAAAAAAAAATTTAATCATAAGAACTTGATGGCATTTGAAAGCAATATATCAACTTTTAGCCAAAAATGGAGTGCTCATTAATTAAGTTAAATGATTAAAAAACAGCCACATTATTTAAAATGGGTACTCCTTTTAACATTGTACGTATAATTGGCAATTAATATGATGAAGCAATTTTCTAAATTTCATTTTTGCAAATGTTGTCGTTAGCACATGATCTAATAAAGCTTAGAAATTGGAATCTAATTGAGAGCAAACAAAAAGATAGAAGAGGTTTGTGAAAGGAAGCACAGATGCGGAAACAAATTCCAAACTAATCTTATCAGGAGAGGGTTACAGTTAATTCTTTCGAAAAATTTCTACGATTATAAATTATTATGATGCACATTCATTTAATTAATTATGATTTAAAATATAAAAACATTAACACAATGATTTTATGTGGGGAAAACTTTTTCAGGTAAAAGACCCCACACTCCAAGCACATAGTTCAATTATATTATTGTAATATGTATATGATTACTGTAAAAAATAGTCCCAAGATAATAAAAATGGAACAGCAATAGTAAAACAGAGAAGACACAGGGCAAACAGAGTTGAATAAACTCAGAAATATATATTCATCTAACTTGCATTACATCCAAATGCCGTGTCCAACAGCTCTCTCTAATCACATATATATAGCTACAGAAGCTTTGAAGCCTGGAAGCTTCTGGTATTCTAGATGTCTCTAAAATCCTAGAATGTTCTTTTCTAGAATAGCTGAAGTTTCTACCCTTCTAGATAACCTGGAATGTTCTTTTCTAAAACAGCTTTATGGAAAACTTCTAGAAACATCTTATCATTCTCTAGACAATCTTAACTATTCCTAACATCCCCCCTTAAGATTGACTAGAATAATACAAAGAGAATACAAAGGAGAGGAGAAATATAAAGGAGAGGGGAACATTATACTACTATCCCCCCTTAATGTTCACCTCTAACATACCAAGCATGCCTCTTAATTTTAAGAATTTGGCTTCAGTCATACTCTTAGTGAATATATCAGCTACATGTTCTTCACTTGGACAAAATTGAAGACTAATAATGGATGCTTGAACAAGATCCTGAATGTAGTGAACATCAATCTCAATATACTTTATTTTAGCATGAAAAACGGGATTGTTGGCAACCTGTATGGTACTTTGATTGTCACAATACATAGTGTTGGCTGAACTTTGTAGAAAACCAATCTCAAATAGAAGATTCTGAATCCAAACTGCTTCCTTGCCTATTGCTTTTGCTGCTCTATATTCTGCTTCACATGAAGATAATGATGTAGTTGTTTGTTTCTTGCTACTCCATGTAATAGGGCCTGATCCAAGATTGAAAACATAACCACCAGTAGATTTTTGATCATCTATATCACCACCCCAATCTGAATCAGTAAATCCAACCAAAGAAATTGAAGACTTATAGCCATAGTAGATTCCAAAGTGTATGGTTCCATGGATGTATCGTAAAATTCTCTTAGCAGCTAGCCAATGACTTTGTTTAGGTGCCTGCATAAATCTAGATACAAGATTGACTGCAAAACAAATATCTAGTCTAGCATGAGTTAGATAAACCAAGCTACCAACAAGCTGTCTATATAAAGTGGCATCTACACTCTTAGAAGTACATTATTTAGTAAGCTTGACTCCGGATTGAAACGGAGTAGATGCTGGCTTGCATTCAAGCATGTTAAACTTTTTAAAAAGGTCCAAAGCATATTTTGATTGTGAGATGAACAATCCATCATGTAATCGACAAACTTGTAAGCCAAGAAAATAGTTTAGTTCACCCAAATCACTCATATGAAATGTCCTTTTAAGATCTGATTTTAAATCATTGATTAACCCAATATTTGGTCCAGCAATGAGTAAATCATCTACATAAAGTGCAACAAGAAGAATATCATCTTAAAATTTCTTCACATAAAGATTGGGATCTGACTTACATCTCTTAAATCCATGAAACTGAAAATACTTGTCAATCTTCTCATTCCATGCTCATGGTGCTTGTTTAAGACCATAAAGTGACTTCTTTAATCTGCAAACAAGATTAGGATGTTGCTGATCCACAAAACCTGGTGGTTGATCCATATATATTTCTTCATATAAATCTCCATTTAAGAAAGTATTTTTGACATCCATTTGATGAATATGCCACCCAAGACTTGCAACCAAAGAAAGAATAATTCTAACTGTGTTCATTTTAATGATAGGAGCAAATGTTTCTTCATAATCAACACCCTCTTTTTGATTGAACCCCTTAGCAAGAAATCTAGCCTTGAATTTTTCTATAGCACCATCTGATTTAAATTTTGTTTTATAAACTCATTTGCAACCAATAACCTTCTTACCTTTGGGCCAGGGCACAAGTTCCCAAGTTTTATTCTCTAACAATGCATCATATTCCTTTTTCATGGCTTTCTCCCATTCCTTCTTTCCTCTAGCTTGCTCATATGAGATTGGGTCATTTACTTGTAAGACTTTGGCCATGAGAGCACTACCATTCCTTCCTTGGATCTTTGAGCCGTGTCTATATATTTCTTCAACACTCCTTGTCTTTTGTCTAGCTAAAATGTCACCTTCTTCATCATCACTTCCTACAAAAAATGGCTGATTACAAGCATTAGTAGTTTCATTTTCAATAGTATTATCATCATCAGTAGTGCTCACCTCATCCTCGTCAATATTGGCTTCATTTCTTTCTAAAATATCTAAAAAATCAGAAACATTTGCTGTTGTAGAGTGAGAGGAAGTGGCTATAAGTTGTGAAAGCTCATCAAACTTTACATATTTACTAACAAAGACCTTTCTTGTTGTCAAATCATATAACCTGTAAGCCTTTGATTCTTCACTATAACCCACAAACAAACATTTATGACTCTTTGGTTCTAACTTTTTCCTCTTTTCATTAGGAACATGTGTCCAAGTAATGCACCCAAATACTTTAAAATACCCAATGTGGGGCTTTCTACAACACCAAGCTTCTTCAGGGGTGATATTTGGGAGGGCTTTAGTGGGAATTCTATTCACAATATATGCAGCACAAGAAACAGCCAAACCCCAAAATTGATTATGCAAACTTTTAAAATGCAACATACAATGAGCTATTTCTAAAAGAGTTCTATTCATTCGTTCAACCACCCCATTTTGTTGAGGAGTATAAGGAACTGTTCTTTGCACCTTGATACCATAATTTTCACAAAATGACTCAAATACATAATTGCAATATTCACCCCCATTATCCATCCTTAAACACTTAATTTTTTTTCCACTTTGATTTTCAACTAATGCCTTAAACTTTTGAAAAACTTCAAATACTTCATTTTTCCTTTCAAGAAAATAAACCCATACTCTTCTGCCGTAATCATCAATAAAAGTTAGAAGGTACCTGGCACCTGAAAGTGAAGGATATCCTGGTTCACATAGATCACTATGAATGAGCTGCAATGGATAATTAGCTCTCCATGCTTTCCCTGAATCAAAAGGATCTCGATGATGTTTTCCTAACACACATCCTTCACACACACCTTCAGAAGATGAAATTTTTGTCAATCCACTAACCATATCCATTCTAACCATATCTTGTAATTTTCTATAATTTATATGTCCAAGTCTAGCATGCTAAAGTTTTGACATATAATCAGCCTGAGCAATAAAAGCATGAGAGAGTGTGTATTCATCATCAACAAACCCCACAAATTTAAATAGACTCTCTTTATGATCAACTCTACCAATAGCAATTATATTGCTTGGGTCTTTTCTATCTCTAACAATAACTTGATCAGCGGTGACAACAAACTCATATCCAGCTTGAACAATTTTATATACTGAAATAAGATTCATCCCTAATCCTTCAACCAGCAAAACATTTTTCAAAGACCCATTCGTTACATTAACAGTGCCTATTCCTAAAATTGGAAGTCTCATTTTATTGCCAATAGTAATTTCTTGATCTAAATTCTTCCCTTTATAAAAATCAATAAACAAAGCTCTATCCCTAGTCATGTGATATGATGCCCCTGAATCTAAAATCCATTCTTTATTAGAATCTGAAGCAAAGTATCCCCCCTTAACACTACTTTCAGGTCTAGCAATTACCTCCTTATTTGATTTCTCTTGCCTTTTTAGAGAGATGGCTACAAAGCTATGCCTATCCTTCTTGCCATCCTTGAACCTTTCTTGCTTGGGCTTGTACCGCTGCCTTTCATTGTCCCTCTTCTTCAAACAAAATTTCTCCATGTGATTTTCACCTCCACAATACCTGCAAATAATCGATTTCCTTCCAACTTGCTTTTCTGCAGAAGCATTTCTAGAAAAATTGTTAGAACTGTCATTTCAAAATTTATAATTTCCTTTCCAATTCTTCTTTCCATCATATCTAGAAAATTTACTCTTGGCTACATATGCATGATTCTTCTTAATATGCCCTTCTTTAATAAGCTGAACCTCTTCATCTAGTACAGACTTACAAAATTGATCAAAAGTTTGCTGGGGGGCATTGGGAGTTAGTTGGAGAACCCTTTTCCTTGATTGCTTAAATACCTTGTATGGCTAGGGAAGCTTACTTTCAACCATTGCAATCAACTGAATTTTTTTTTTTGCATATTCAGCACCTATTTTCTTTAGCTGAGCATTTAAAAATGTAACTTCATTGAAGTAATCAGACATTTTTTCAAAATTAGAAGGATCTAAATTCACCAATTTTTTTTCTATGCTAAACATGCTAGCAATATCTACATCTTTATAATATTTTTCTAAACTCTCCCATAGCTCTATTGGATTATCAATATCAACAAATCTTCTATTGAGATTGGGGCTTAAAGCTTTACCAATAATACTTCTAGCTTGTTCCAACTTGCATTTCCATAGCTCCTTTTCTTTTTGGGGTTCTCCAATTCCCTTGTTCATTATCCTCCATAGAGCCTTTTCCCTCAAAGCATTCTTGACTGCAATCTTCCAATCTGCAAAACTACTTCCATCAAATATTGGCAATACTTCATTTGTTGAGCCCATGTTAGCCAAAAAATCAGTCTTCAAACAAATATTATTCTAGCAAAATATGAACCCTGTAGACAAATCACTTCCAGCAATATATTTGCCTTACAAACAAATCACTCCAGCATTGTATTTCCAATTGAACCTCTAGTTGAATCTCTAGCTGAACCTAGAAAAAAAAAATCTAGCTAAACCAGGCTCTGATACCATGTAAAAAATAGTCCCAAGATAATAAAAATAGAACAGCAACAACAAAATAAAGAAGACACAGGGCAAATAGAGTTGAATAAACTCATAAATATATATTCATCTAACTTGCATTACATCTAAATGCCGTGTCCAATAGCTCTCTCTAATCACATATATATAGCTACAAAAGCTTTGAAGCCTGGAAGCTCCTGGCATTCTAGATGTCTCTAAAATCCTAGAATGTTCTTTTCTAGAACAGCTGGAAGTTTCTACCCTTCTAGATAACCTAGAATGTTCTTTTCTAAAACGGTTTTATGGAAAACTTCTAGAAACATCTTATCATTCTCTAGAAAATCTTAACTATTCCTAACAATTACAATATAATTCTCAGAACAAGTCTTTCTTCAGTAGTCTTCACTACTGTAGAATCTGGAAACAAATTGGTAGCATTTCAGCTCTTCAGAGTTGCTTCAACCTATAAATTAACTTCTTCAAAAACAATGAAATAGACTTAATGCAAGAGTTGCAAAAGCTAAACGCCCTCAAAAAGCTAACTTAGCTTTCTCCACAAACTCCCATGCAAAAGCTTATAAAGCATCTGCTTTCCATTCTGTTTTAAATCATAAAAAACTTATCCAATCTCTCTTAGTGTCCACTTCCCAAAAAAGAATATTTTTCAACTCGAAAATCTTTTCCAAATAAAATATCTTTTTCAACATGAAAATCTTTTCCAAATTAAATAATTTGAAAATCTTGAAAAAACAAAGCATATCCTCTTCATGAGTGCTCCAAAGAGATATACATAATGTTTGCATTAAAACGGTAACTTCCTGCAATAGAAATTTGTTAAACAAGACCCAAGGTCATTTGAGCCTTGAGGTGGCACTACTTGATTTTCTCAACAAAAAACAAAAAAATAACTTTTTGAGAAAAAATGAAAAGCACAAAACAACTTTTTCCCAGAATGGCATAAAAACACCAAATCCGAAAAAGAAAAAAACAAAATCTGCTTTTTCATTTCCTAAAAAATAGGAACCACCAAAATGGACTAAGGTTGAGACACCTTAATCCCAATAGTTTGAAGAGAAAAATATCCAGCTAATGACATAGATGAATGACATGCTAGAAGAATTGGCACAATAATAAGGGTTCTTTACATGGTACAATATGTTGTGGACTCTAAAACTAAACACAAAAATAAAATTAGTAATTATATTTCCAACTAATAAAAGAATGTAAAATTAATATTGCGTTCAGGTTTCCTATATAAATTACAATATTAAATGACCTTTATAAAGGCCTTTAGAGTTTTAACTTTTACAACCACTTTTCTTATAGGAACAAACTATTAACTACCGAACACAAATAATAAATTATTAAACTATCTTAACATTATTAACTAAAAACTAACACTTTGGTTAATAAAACTATCAAACATACCTTGATCCAAAAGGGACCAAAAGTTGATTTGGATAATCCATCAATCTTATTTATATGACAAATATGTAAACTCAATCTCTTGTCTCTTGGTACTAAGTAACCAATGTTGACAAATGTATGCATCCTTTTGATGGCTAACTCTTTGTATCACATTTATGTGTGAGTGAAACATTCTAGTTCTATAAATCTAGTGCCCTGTGCCACTACCTCTCATAGTTTGAAGATCAATCATCTCTTCATGACACTACCTAGCATGATTATACTAAAATTCCTCAATTGGCATGCCTTTGACGATTTATACCACATGCAGTATGACCTAGTGTATTCATTACACAACTATAATAGCTATTGTCCTCATGATTCCTTATACATGTAGTCTTCATATGTATCCTCAATCAATGACTCCACAAATTGGCTAAAACCACTTTGCCTCTACTTCTCTAGCATAGGTAACATCTATTAGAAGTATAAAACTACTTTCAAACTATTCATGAAAACCTACATTCCCCTATTAGTCAAGAGGTGAAAACAAAATAACATAACTCTACCAAATGATTGATCTGCACGAATGCTCAACAAAAGGAAACCAATATTGAACGTAACAAAACACACTGCAATACTAGAATAAAACACAAACCACTAAACTAAAAGGAAAACCATCTACTGCTACCAAAAATGTTATTCAATAATTTTACCCATTCTTCTATTGAATTTTTAACTTGAGAAGGGAATCAAACATGGAAATAAAATCAAGAATTATATTTGTAAATAATAAAAATATGTAGAAACTATATTATGTTTGAGGTTTCTAAACAGGTTACATTATTCAATGACCTTTATAAAGGTCTTCATAATTTTAACTTTAACAAGCACTTTTTGCATAGGAATCAACTATTAACTACCTAACGCAGACAACAAGTTATTAAACTAACACAACATTATTAATTAGAACTAACACTTCAGATCATGAACCTAACAATGTGTTTATTTTCATAACTTATTTCATTTGTTTGAAACATATGTTACTTGGAGCAATAAAAATATCTTAAATTAATCAACCAAGTGATGTTGCAAAACACTTTTGGCCTCATTGATGAATAGAAATACAATCTTACAATTCTATTTGAAATAGAAAATTTTCATTTTGAAAGCTCTGTCGACCCCATTTTTCTTGCGCCTTCTGGAGTTTTCATGTGGTAGGAGATTTATCCCAATACCCCTTGGAATCCCACAATATCCGCTTGGAGCCTATTTTCCTGGAACATTTTGTATGCCTAAATTTTCATCACAACATTCTAATGACTCAACTATCTCCACCATATCTTGATGACCAAGGTTCTTCCTCATATGCCGATGACTTCATTCCTCTGCAATGTGCTGATGGATCGTGGATTTTTGTAAATTGCCAAAATACACTTAGAAATGATAGAAAATGATTTTAACTGCCTATGTAGCCGATCTAGAGAGTCAGTGAGAGGATGACACGTGTCCCTTCACATGGGGATGGGTGGTGACTGCCTCTTATGCATTTAAATAGAGGGTTTCACATTGTATGAGGTGGTTCTTCAAACGTTCTTCTTGGGTTCTTCTTCAATTAGAGAATAGTTTCAATTTTTGACGAGGGTTTCATGTGCATATTGAAAGGTTGATCTGAATTCCTATTGGAATGTTGTAAGGCATGGAATAGGACATGTACAAAGCTCACTGGAATCCTGTTGTAATATTTTGATTGCAATTAATAAAGGAAAATATTGTTTTATTGATGTGTTGTTTATTTTCTACCTGGTTCAATAGTATGTCAAGACCTCTGAACTTTGACCTACATCAGTAGCGATTCCTATGATGGGCTTTGGGATCAAAGGTAGTTGGATAGTGTAATTTGACCTTTAGTAGTATGTCAAGACCTCTGAACCTTGACCTACATCAGTAGCGATTCTTATGATGGGCTTTGGGATCAAAGGTAGTTGGATAGTGTAATTTGATCTTAGCAATATCTTCCAGAGGTTCATTTTTTGGTAACCATAAGCATAGGGAGTAAGAAAGGCAATGTCAAAGGGAGCATGATGCTTGGTAGCAAGGTAGAGGTGGTCAACATAGTCCTAGTTTTTTGAGCTTCTAATAGTCAAGTGTACTATAATCAACACCATTTTGGATCATTAGAGAATGCTTCACATGTGGAAAGGAGGGCCACATTGCTTAATATTATAAATAGAGTCTAGGGGAAAATAGTGGTCATGGAGGATCTACTTTTTACCCATTTATGGGTAAGCAATAGTCAATTGCTTTCTTTTGTGGATTCATTACTATTTCTGGTTATGTGTGTCTAGTTGTGTTATGAGTAATTTTCTATGTAGTATATGTGCTATGTGATGATACTATGTTGGGATTTATTATAATTTTGGATAGATCATTGTATACCTTCTTTGCGAGTGACATATAGGAATTCGAGAAAGGGTTGTGATCAAATCATGTGTATAAAATTTTTAAAGAATGATGCATGCTTTTTGAAATGATAGGAATAGCAATCTTGATGTGATTTGTGACCTTAACTATGTGCATTTTCATTTAACATGCATGTTTGCATGTAAAGGATAATGTTTCACTAAATTAGCTACTTATTTGGATAGGATGGGAGTTCCCAATTGTATTTTCCTTATGTATGGTGTTTGAGTGATTATTCTTATGGTATTGACCATTTGAGTATGCTCTTCCATGATGTGAATTTTGAATTTTTTACTTTTGACCATTTGTGTATCTTATTACAACATATGCATGTACTATCATATGGAAAAAGTGCTTGTAACAAATATGATAGAATATTTGAGTAAATAATTGAGCCCCTAGTTGTATTCTTCTTGATATGCATCATTATTGAATGAATCATGTTCAAGATTGAATATATTTACCATACATTGGTGTATTCTTAGAATGATGATGGATGATATAGCATTTCATGTTGTGTATTGAATTCTGGTGTAGGAGCACCTAACACAAGGTGGCCTCCATGAGGCATTTAGATCTATGTTTTGTTTAGAAAATCATGTTTGTGTTGTAATAAGGTCTATTTGACCAATGCATGTCATTTCAGATTTTATCTAGTTTCATTTTGTAAGTCCCAAGGGGCTTAGGTTGCAATTGTCAAATTGTTAGTGGTAAGACGATTGGTCTCCTAGCCGCTTGGAATTAGTTAGTTTTACTCCCAACCATTTGGAATGGGTTGGTGTTCCTCGGGGCAAGCTTATAAACCCCAGGGAAATGACCCAACTCAGATATATTGTAATCAGATCAAAGAAAAGAAGAGTTGAATGTGATTGTGTAGTGTTCTAAGGAGAATAAAGATTATTCTATTCTATCAATTTGTTTTCCATTCTCTGTAATTACAAACTGCATAGCTGTAGGTTTCTTTTCCTTTCTATGATTTTCGTTGTTACAAAATATTGATCTGAAGCATTCCACTGGTGAGATTTCTGTCGAAATTAGTGGAATGGATTCGTTGTACAATATTCATTTGTTTCCTATTTTGTTTCATTGTTCGGTGGTGCAGATGTTCCAAACCGAGGGTTGTGCACAATAGATGGCCTAGCATCTCCATGTGCTACGGTTTGATTGGAGGAGTTGGAGCTATTATCGGTGAGATAGGGGCCATCGGTAAAACATTTCTCGCTCAGGGCGATAAGGATAGTTTGGCCGATGAGAGGTTCAAGCCATTGAATGGGAGTCACAACCTAAGATTCATATCAAGGTGACAAAGTACGTCGAGTAGGTAACAAGATGTTGAGCTGACAGTGGTGACTTGGCCAATTGAGTTATATCGAGGTGACAAGGGGAGAGTGAAACCGATGGAAAAATCCATTGGTGTATTGGCCTAGCAAAACTGGAGTTCACCGATAGAGGTGAGTCATAGCGATGATGGGTTGTATCGGCGTATTGGTAGACCTTGGTCAGTGTTCGCCGATGGGCAGTAGTCACACTGAAGGTGAAGACATCGGTGTGTTAGCAAAACCAACCTCAACATGGCCGATAAGAACAGTCTTGCCAATAGGCGACAAACATAGGTCATACATCAGGGAGAGTTGAGAGATCAGAGTGATAAGGTGGAAGGCGACTGATGGTATTGTTCTCGGCGATGGTCAGAGTTGTTGGACCTCATGTCAGCGTGACTATAATGGTCGGTGTGACAAATTGCAAGGTGGTTGATGATGGAAGTCTTACTGACTGAGGCTCCCCATCATATTGGTATCAGAGCTAGTGAAAGGCCTAGGCAGTTGTGTATTTGATTTCTATCACTAAGAAGGTAGATGAAGAGTTCAAGCAAAATGTTTGGTCGGTGACCATTTTGAAAACATAGATCATAGAAAGTATTTTGAAGGCTGACAGTAGTTGTTAGACTATTCCAGATGCTCATGCCATCTAGCTGTGAGAAGGAATAGGATTCCTGTATTGTGTGGGCAGATGATGATGAGGTATGTCATGACCATTCACCAGTAGAGGCTTGGTTGGAAGAGGGTGCAGAGTGAGGCCACTGCGATAGAGAGTGGTAGTGCATCTCCAGGATATGTGGTTGGACAAGAGGAATGGCTCTGTAGCAGTGTGTAGGATGGACATCTGATTCAGCATTATGTTGTAGTTAACTTGAGGATTTGCAGGAGTGTTGGTGTTGTCTTTGAATAGTGTATGTCAAATAGAGAAAGCGAAGGAGAGGCTAGAAATATACCTCCAAAGGGGATGACCACTGAAGTGGTCAAGAAAATCAAGGAGATGGAGGAGATGACCAAGAGTGGAGTTAAGGAGGCACTCCAGGCTAAGTTGAAGGCACTGAAGATAGGTAAATGGGTAGATGAAGGTTCAGATGAAGAAGAAGAAAAAGAGGAAACAGAAGAGGAACAAGAAGAGGCAAAGATACTGGATGATCAAAAGCACTTCCTGGAAGCCATCAAGGCAATTGACAAGGACTCTTCAGAGGCTTGGATAGATATCCCCATGTTCAGTGGAAAGATGAATGCTGATGAAGTCATGGAATGGATTGAGGCTCTAAACAACTACTTCGAATACAAAGAAGTTCCTGAAAGTAAGAGAGTTAATTTTGCAAAAACTAAACTCAAAGGTGCTGCCCTTACATGGTGGAATTACACCCAAGGAGAAAGGGTAAAGAATGGGAAGAGTATGATATCTTCATGGAGTAGAATGCTGGAGAAGATCAAGTCCTAATTCCTTCCATCTAACTACAAGGTGCAAATTTATAGGAAAATGCAGAACCTTAAGCAAAAAGATATGGATGTGGCTACTTACACCGAGCAGTTTCACAGATACATTCTTCGTTGTGGGTACATGGAGGATGAAAAAGCCAAGGTAGCAAGGTATCCAAATGGCCTAAGGATCAATATTCAAGATGAGATAAGTTTATTTACCCCTGAAACCATGGAAAAATGCTTTCAAGTAGCATTAAGGGCTAAAGAGAAGCTGAAGAGGAAAGGTGAGCAGCAGAGTAGAGGAAGAGGCGACATAAATTTTAGAGGCAGTTTTGGAGGAAGAAGTCCTAACCCGAGGCCTAGTGGTGAGTCTAGCCAAGAAGAGCAAGTTGCGGACTCAAGTAGTAGAGGAGGCTACCGAGGAAGAAGGCCAAATGAAAGAGATGGGACAAATGGATCAGGTAGAGGATCCAAGTTCTCCAACATGAGATGTTATAACTACAATTAGATAGGGCACCTAGCCTATAAGTGTCCAAAGAAGGCCTCAACTTCTCATGGTAATGAGAGGAGAACCACATTGACTCAAGAGGATGCAGGGAGTGTGACATCTCCTGAAGTGAATTTGACATTAGAAGTGGGAGAAAATCTGATGACCAAGAGGACATTGCTCAAAGAACCAGTGCAGACTGAACCATCACGAAGGAGAGAACTTTTCAGGATAAACTGCAAAAGTAAAGGTAAAATATGCAAGGTAGTCATAGATTCTGGTTCAACAGATAATAGGGTGTCCAGGGAAATGGTGGATAAATTGAACATAAAAAGGATTCCTCATCAAACTCCTTATAGAGCATATTGGGTAAGTGATAGTCAATCACTTTTGGTAAATGAGCAAGGATATGTTGATTTTGAAATCAGAGAATATAAGGAGAGAATTTTATGTGACATTTTCCCCATGGAGTGTTGTCGCCTATTTTTAGGTAGGCCATGGTAATTTGATAGGCAAGCATTATATGATGGATATGCTAACACATACACCATCAAGAAGGATGGAAAGACTTTTGTGATGACACCATTGCAGGAGGATACTGAAGCAAAGAAGGCAGCTAAGATTATTTTGGTGGGTAAGAAAGAGTTTGGGAAGATCAATGAAGAAGAGACCAGGATAGTTGAGGATACCTCAAGGAGTGGGGCTATTAAAGATCACAGTTTGAAGGTGATTTCAATTTTCAATGATGGAGATCAAATGGTAATGTCTAAGATGGATCTGAAGAAGGTCAAAGAGTAGGTCTATAGGTAGCCACAAGTTGATTGGAAAGAAGAAGATGCTATCATAATAGGGACCCTTGTTTGTCCTCTAGAGCCAATAAGAGTTGAAAGGCAACCATATTCTACCATAGCAGCAGTACAAGAAGCATCAAACAAGGTTTTGAATGCAGGTGTTCAGACAAAGATGACCGTAAGGAAGAATGGCGCATAAAGTATGGGTTTGGTTGCAAGCACTCACTCATGGCAAGGTGTGAGTAGAGCCTACAATGCTAGGCAAGTGTTTTTGATTCCATGGAAGCAAGTTGCCGTCCAGAGATCATGGGGAAGGCATGAGGCAACAAAGGATAATGGTGGTGCAAGACAAAGACTCAACTCATGGGACATGAGTTCTTTTCTAGGTGGGTTGTATGGTGCAAGAGCACCTAACACAAGGTGGCCTCCATGAGGGATTTAGATTTATGTTTTGTTTAGAAAATCATGTTTGTGTTGTAATAAGGTCTATTTGACCAATGCATGTCATTTCAGAGTGTATCTAGTTTCATTTTGTAAGTCCCAAGGGGCTTAGGTTGCAATTGTCAAATTGTTAGTGGTAAGACAGTTGGTCTCCCAGCCGCTTGGAATCAGTTAGTTTTATTCCCAGCCATTTGGAATGGGTTGGTGTTCCTCAGGGCAAGCTTATAAACCCCAGGGAAATGAACCAACTCAGATATATTCTAATTAGATTGAAGCAAAGAAGAGATGAATGTGACTGTGTAGTGTTCTAAGGAGAAATAAAGATTATTTTGTTCTGTCAATTTGTTTTCCATTCTCTGTACTTACAAACTGCATAGCTGTAGATTTATTTTCCTTTCTATGCTTTTTGTTGTTACAAAATGTCAATGTGAAGCATTCCACTGGTGAGATTTCTGTCGAAATCAGTGGAATGGCTTCATTGTACAATATTCATTTGTTTCCTATTTTGTTCCATTGTTTGATGGTGCAGATGTTCCAGACCGAGGGTTGTGCACAGTAGATGGCCTAGCATCTCCATGTGCTAGGGTTTGATTGGAGGAGTTGGAACTGTTATCGGTTAGACAGGGGCCATCGGTAAAACGTTTCTCACTCAGGGTGATAAGGATAGTCTAGCTAAAGAGAGGTTCAAGCCATTGAACGGGAGTCACGGCCTAAGATTCATATTGGGGTGACAAAGTATGTCGAGTAGGTAACGAGACATTGAGCTGATAGTGGTGACCTTGCCAATCATGTTATATCAGGGTGACAAGGGGAGAGTGACACCAACGGAAAAATCCATCGATGTATCGGCGTAGTGAAACTAGAGTTCACCGATAGAGGTGAGTCATACCAACGACAGGTTGCATCGGTGTATTGGCAGACCTTGGTCAGTGTTCACCGACAGGGAGTAGTCACACCAAAGGCAAAGACATCAGCGTGTCGACAAAACCAACCTCAACATGGCTGATAAGAACAGTCTTGCCGATAGGTGAGAAATGTAGGTCATACATCAGGGAGAGTTGAGAGATCAGAGTGATAAGGTTGAAGGTGACCGATGGTATTGTTCTCACTGATGGTCGGAGTTGTTGGACCTCACTTTGGCATGATTATAATGTTTGGTGTGACAAATTACAAGGTGGCCGACGGTGGAAGTCTTACTGACTGAGGATCCCCATCACATTCCAATACATTTCCTTGTGACTTGAAATCATGTTTCTTTGATTTTATTATGTTCTAATATGTTCATACTAGTGTATTGGTGAGCTTTATTATATGCATTGTGATGTTCTTAAATGTGATATTATGATTAGATTCCATTTATACCCAGGAGAGGTTAATCCTTTTAGAGATTATTGGTAAATCTCATAGATAATATTGTTAATCATACTTTGATGTATAAGAAAGTTGTTTTAACACTAAGTAGTGAATGAGACAAGAAATTGTGTTTTGTGTTCCTTTGTAAATGTCATTGCCTTTTTATAAGTGTATATGTGATTGTTTTGATCACCCTATACATGGTTTATGTATCCTTGGGCTTGTGATTTTGAGTATCCATCCTTATATTGAGTACATTGCTACAAGTATGGCAGAGTCATACTTGTGTTGTTTCTTGTTTGTGCATGTTGTTGAGAACCAACCTAGGGGCTGATGACCTCATCATGTATGGAGGTAGGTACAGACATTAGAAGACTTAGGAAGTTATGCTACCATGTTTCTCTTTTAGTTAGGAATCGATATTAGTAACCATATGATCCTTTACAAGAGTACACACTACTTCTTGTCTATTGGAGCATTAAGTGGTTCATATTGCTAGTGCAATGAAGACAAATGAACTTGTTTATAGTTTGTTGTGGAGATTTATTTCAGCCATCATCATGATAGTTGGTTCTTGCTGCAAGTTTTCTCTTAGTTATGGTATACTATAATTTAGTTGTGGGATGTGTTGTAATGGAAAAGATTGGACTTATGTTAAAGTTATCAATTTTAAAAGATAGTGTTATTTTAACATGTTAAGACATTAATTTCTTAGAAATTCAACTTATCCTATGTTATGGTAAGTGAAAACTTCTACTATTATGTTTATACTAGAGTTCTATCTTGTTTCCATAAGTTTTTACTACATACCATATCAAACACATATTTTGACATGGTTATTTGGATATGATACCATACAACATTGACTATTTGACATAGTGTAGGTACGTGTTGCTATTTGGGAGTGAGCTTGGGCTCTAGGACATGATTCCACATAGTATTACTTGAGGGCACATATGACATCATTTTTAAATTCTTACATAGTTTCTATGGATGTTATCTACATGTTTCTATTGTTTGGTTTTTGCATATCATATGTAAAGGAATACTTTTTTGTTACTATTGTTCTACATAGAATCTATGTAAAGGAAAATATTCATGTTGCTATTGTATTGTATATGCATAGAATAGGTAATGGAATATTTGTATGTTCTTTTTCTTGGTATGTGTAAATCACATGTAAAGGACTATTTGTTAGTCATGACTATGAATTCCTTCCTTTCTCACTGGTGACTTAATATTGGTCATGTAGTATTGTAATGTGTAATTTTGAGAATTATGAACATTTATTTTGGTTATTTATCAGTTTTATAATTGGTTACGAATGTGCGAAGTGATTATTTTCATCTTTTCATGCGATTAGTTTAGCCATAGGTATTTATAATTTTCATTTTCACTATTTAAGTTTGGTGGTTATGTATGATTTATTATAGAAATTGCTCACATTTATTTACCTTCTTTCTTGAATTGAAAATTTCCTTTCTTTTGGTATTTTTGAATTTGTGCTGGCTAAACTATATCCTTTTTATTTTCAAGTTCTAGTCCTATGCAATGATGTTATTTCCTACCATGTCTATGGAGAACCGACAATACCAAAGTGTATATCAAGAAGTAGACATGGGAAAATTTGGAGGATAGAAGTAAATTTGGATTATTAAGGGGTGGTAATCATCCATTTATCTTCTTGGTGTGTGTTCTCTTTAGTAGCTATATCTTGGAGGATAACTCCCATAAAAAAAGAAAGATTAATATTTGGTATAGAAATGTATGGAAGGGTCCCCTACATATGCATGAACCTAATAGCATAATTTCAATTAGTTATTTGGTCTTTGGTTAGTTGGCACTTGTTCTTGGTTAATTGGTTATAATTTGGCATGGACATGAAATGCGCTCATTTTCATGATGTTTGGTACTATTATGTGTCCATGGAGCTCTTGCACAGACCAATATATGAACCATGTGTTATTGTCCCTATGATTTAGATGAGAGAACATATCTGTTGTGATGCAAACTCTACATTGAGTGTCTCTATATTCATGTTGTTGACTTTGTACAAAAAAGTATTAGAACACGTGAGTACTTCTATACATGTAGAAATAAATATTGATTATGCAATTCTATTATATTTTGAATTTCAATCATTATAAAATTATTTTAAAAATCAATGCTTATGGAGCACTTGTATTATCATTTTGTGTAATGTGTATGTCTAAAATGGCTCAACCTTGTGTGGTTGTTGGTTATGCTACTTGACTTGTGTGGTGTGCAGTAGATTTGGTGTTGTGCTTTCATCTCGCCTTGGGTGACTTCTAGGAGGAAGTCCATCCTTAGGGTGAGGATACAATGTCCCACCTATGTTAACTATTGTCTTTTCTTAGTTTAGAGCATGTCTTAGACTAGTTGTCAAGTATATGAAGGATAATCTATGTCTAGTTTTGAACATTATCATTCTTGATAATGTATGCTTATTAATGATTATATGTAATTTGATTAAATAAGCATCTTTTTATATATCGGTAATGTTTATTATAGATGATAATTAGTAAGATATGATTATATGATTAAATGTTATTGGATTGGTGTCACATTTTGATATTATGATGTAATTTGATGATGGAGGAATTCCTTGCTTGATTACATGTTTATTGGGTTTTATCTACTATGTTTCAACTTTCTTGCATTGTGTAGATATGTCTAATGTGTTAATTGAGTATGTTGGCACATGTTCCAAAATGGTGATTAATCAAGAGATAGTATATCTATGTAGTTTTGTTTACCTTAGTTTCCCATCTCACTTGATTCATGTTACAACATGAGCCTATGTTAAACAATATGAAACCTTGATCCGAATTAGTGTTGATCTCTATCCTTGTGTTACATTTAAATCCATTAAGAATACGGTGATTTTGCATGTGTTTAGGTAAATTTATTTCACCTACATTTAATTGATTTTAAAAATTCTCAGGTTAGGTGTTTGTAGAATATCCTTTATACTTATGTCAAAAGGGTTAGTATTATGCCTTAGTGGAAGATAGATTT
The DNA here is from genome assembly GCA_027924645.1 of Cunninghamia lanceolata. Lineage (NCBI taxonomy): Eukaryota > Viridiplantae > Streptophyta > Pinopsida > Cupressales > Cupressaceae > Cunninghamia > Cunninghamia lanceolata. The sequence continues at coordinate 6,696,386 of BSBN01000892.1, forward strand.
ATGCATTTCCAAAATTGCATGTGGAAGAGAAATGTAAAATAGTTTAATAGAAGTATTGAAATAGAATGCATTAAGTTTTGTGAAATGAAAATACTTGTACATATGTTGTTTAAATTTGTGATAGTTCATGCTTGGTTTATGTTTTGGGATTTGTGAATCTAGATGCAGTGAAGGGGGAGTGGCTCTGAGATGCAAACATTGAATTCTATCTAATAGTTCGCATACTTGTCTTTGTATCCATATTTCACATGCATAATTATTGTTTCCCTTATCTGTGGCATTACAAAATTCATTGAGTGAAAATGTATTAGTCATTTGTTATTTGAATAATGGGTTTAGGGATTTTTAGTCTCTCCTCTCCTCCATGGTTTTTTGAGTTTATTTATTCAATAAAGAGTGTAGTGTACATATGGATTGGAAATATTGGATTTAATCTTGAAGTAGTGGCAAAGCATTGTTGTGCTTGTGCTCAAGAAAAATATTCTTCATTTGATTAAGGGTTTTCTTGGAAAGGTTGCATTCTCACATTGAGTGGTATGCTCTTACTTAATTATTTGTCTTTCTTTACCCATTCCCACATTAAGCAGTTTCATATGGATTCATCTTGAGTAGGTTGTCAATATAATTGAATTGTTAAATAGTCGTGCTTAGCAATTCATAGTTGTAGGGATTGATATTTTGAAAAAATCCATTTTATACCATAAACCTAGAAAAAATTTCTCAAAAATCCTTGTTATGTGAAAAGTGTGATGTTTTACTTGTTATGGTTGAAAAGTTATTCATATTTGACTAATGTCCTATATTTTAAAAATTGAAGGATTTTGAGAGCTTTCATTAATGGTGGTTTTGGGTTTTAGCATGGTCCTTGATTTTTTAAAATATAAAAACATAGAATTTATACCATGTATGGTCTTTTGTTTAGGGAAATAAGAAATATTTTTAGGATAATGAGGTTAGGTATCTTACATGGTAATGTGCATGTCATGTTTGTGCCTCATCTATTGTTCCTAGTTTATTTTGACCTTTTGGCATATTTATTTAATTCCAATCATGATACATAGGCATGCACATTTGATTTATGTCCAAAGAAATGGGTGTAGTTCTATGGCCTTGTCCTTATTTTTGGATTCTTGAGAACCATCTATTATGGGTAGATTTCCACACTTACTTTTCACTTGACTTATAGAATCATATAGGTGCCATGCTTTGGTGCTATGACCTACACTCTCTTACTATTGGGGATGATTTGAGTATGCTATTACATTGATTGGTGTTGTTAAACTCTCATGTAAGATTGGTTGGGAATTAACTATGTAGGATGTGTGTATTTTCTTATTGTATGCTTTAGTGGTGGGTGATCCCACAATACTGGGTTACAATTGCATTGATGAAGGAAAATTGCCCATGCACCAAAAAATGTTTTTGGAGGGGTTCAGTCAAATATGGGTGTTTGAACGAACCCAAAAATGGGTTCCTTCGAACCCCCCCATTTGAACGAACCCAAAAATAGGTTCATTCGAACCCCCCATTCGAACGAACCCACTTTATGTCAGGTTTTTTTCTAATAAAATAGGGGGTTAGATCAAACCCCCTTTAATGTTATTATTCTAATGAAAGGCGGTTCGATCAAACCCCCGTTGATGTTATTTCAAAATTTTAATGTTATTTTTAGGGGGTTCTAATGAAAGGGGGTTCGATCAAACCCCCTTTCATTCAAACCCCTCTCTAGGTGTTCATTTGAACCCCTTTCACTTGAACCCCATTATTTTTCCCTTGCCCCTCTCCAACTGTGTTTGCTAGATTCCTTTATCATAGCCTCCAAGTTTAGAGGGGTAGGCCTCAGGGTCGCACATGGTTGGGTGGTATTGATTACCTTTGAAGATATTTGCATTCTTGGATATTCTTGAAGAGCATGCATGGTTCTTCTATTTCATTTACTTTTATTAAACACTCTTATTACATTTCTATAAGAAAATGTATAATTGATGCCATTGGTATCCTTGTAAATTAAGTTGTATATATATCCTGCACTATTTGTGAGCTAGATTGTATACCACCCATGTTTTAGATGTTAACCCCATTCTTTAATTGTTTATTGAATGATTATGGAGTCAAGTTTGCAATGTTTTTTCAAATGAAATCTTCTCATATGCTAAGTCCTAAAATTATGGTGTGAAGGCATAGTTGCTTTAGAAGTTCAAATGAACTTTTAGCTACATTATGTTTATTTTCTTTATGTTGAGTAGATAGAATCAATTATATATTCTATTGTGCATTTGGCATATGGTTTTAGATTGAAGTGATCTTATATGATTTTTTCACATTTGAGATTACATTTCCAATGCTTATGAATGGTAATGTGTTTTGATAAATTTTTTTTTGTTGAATTCATGAATCTTAAATTTAGCTAATAGAATCTTAGGCTTATAGGAAATTTTTGGTTTGAACCATTCTCAAATATGTACCTTAAAATGTGAGAGTTGTGCCTTGTCCATTTTAGGTTGTTTATGGCTTCTCTAGGCCTATCCCTTCACTCATCTCAAGTTTTGTTCCCTTGATCCTTGTCTTTAGAATTTGACTCTTAGTGCTAATTTTTTCATGTTAATAGGCTTCTAAAGGATCCCTTGGTTTTTATTAGAACCAATTTTTTTTATTTTAAGAACCCTATTGTACATTCTATGCCTTGTTCACTACTTGAAATTGCATGTTTGACATAACAAAAATTTGAATTGGTAACATGGGTGATTTGGGAATCACCTAAGAAATTTGGGAATCTTGGGAAATTTGGAGACAACATGGATGATTTCATACTAGCAAGATGGGAAATTTGGACCCAAGATGGGTGATTTCAAGATAGTAGTAACTTCCAAACCATTTTTAGAAAGGTTGTCTAAAGAATAATGGTTCCCCACAATCTAATCTAAATGCATGTCTTCTTATTTTGATGGTATCTTGCGTGCCTTTTGAGTTATTCATCTCTTTGCATTAAAACCCATGCCTAGGTGTGACAAAAACTAGTCCTTGTGCATCTAGTTGATGTCTTGGATCTTTCAATTCTCCTACCTTGTGTTTAGGTTGACCTTGAATTTGAATGTCACTCCCCCTTTCTTATGGATGTTGGATGTTTCATGTTTGCATTGAGTAATGAGATGATGTGTCACTCTCATTCTAGTAAATTGGTTTATGAGAGAATGTAATATTAGTCTTGTGGCTGATCACCATTGTTAGAGACAACTATATCCTATCATATGGTTGTTACAGTGAAGTTGCAACATGACAAGTTTCGATCTTTCGATGGTTTCTTCATGATTGGTAGATTGCTATAACACACTTTGAGTGTTCTTTCATCGTGTCATATAATCTCAAGTGTGTAGGTTTAAATTATGGAACATTGATGTCACATTTGTATTATAAAAAAAATGTTCATTTGTTCATTGAATATTAATGTCTTGGGTGAAATCTTGGAGTATTACATAAAAGTTGTGATGATGAAGATCAAACCCAAAATGCACAATATTGAACCACAAGGGTTTGTTTCTTGTTTAGATCTTGGTACATGCATTATCTTAGAGAAATAAATTTATGTACCTTGTAAAATGACCCCATCATGATTTTAGCATAAGACCATCATTACTTGTAAATCTCAGTACCTATTACTCTCATTTAACTATTAGATTTATTACATATTTTTGGTTCCCCTACTCTTGAAATTAATCTACATTAATTGTGCTAAATTATTTTCATTTACTTATTCAATCTAAGATTATTTATGTAAAGAACATTTATTTGGTTATGTTTTTTGCAATCCTCACCTACTCTTACATGCAACCTATAGTTTGTCCTTAGAGTTTACTTTCCTTGTCCAATTAGTTTTTTCAAATTTAAATTATTTTTATTTTATCTATCATCTATCTTAGATTTGATTATGGTTTACTTCTTCCCTAATTATTCTTCTATATTTCATGTCCATCTAGGCTTTAGAATACATTTTGTCACCTTACTTGTATCAACCCTACCTACCAATACCTTGAGTTCTAGGTCTCATTTTTAGATCTAGTTTTAGTCAATTTTGTACTTTGATTTCAAAATTTTCGTAGAGTTTATATGAGCCTTTCAATCCATACAGTTCTTATACTTTCATCAGGATTTGGTCATTCATAGTGTCATACATCTTCCATGCCGCCAACTATATAATACACCACAGTTTTCTCATTTTGTTAAGAGTTAGTGTTTGGTCATACACAACACCCTATGATTATTAGTGAAGAAATTTTTATTACCTTGATAATGTGCTTTATATTAATTTTTTTTTTATAGATGACAATACAAACTTGATTATATTATATGTTTTTGAAGATGAATATTCTGATTAATTTAAATTATACTTGGACTAGTGCTTTTACAATAATGTTTCTTTGGACTATGGTTTCAGGCCAATGTTTATTCAGAATAATTATTTAAAATGTATGTGTGCTTCTGGATTAGACTGTGTGTAGCTTTTTTAGATCGACGTTTCGGATCACACTCCATGATCCATCATCAGGATGAAGAGCTTTTTTAGATCGACGTTTCAGATCACACTCCGTGATCCATCATCAGGATGAAGAGCTTTTTTAGATCGACGTTTTGGATCACACTCTGTGATCCATCATCAAGATGAAGAGCTTTTTTAGATCGACGTTTCGGATCACACTCCGTGATCCATCATCAGGATGAAGAGCTTTTTTAGATCAACGTTTCGGATCACACTCCGTGATCCATCATCAAGATGAAGAGCTTTTTTAGATCGACATTTCGGATCACACTCCGTGATCCATCATCAGGATGAAGAGCTTTTTTAGATCGACGTTTCGGATCACACTCCGTGATCCATCATCAGGATGAAGAGCTTTTTTAGATCAACATTTCGGATCACACTCCGTGATCCATCATCAGGATGAAGAGCTTTTTTAGATCGACGTTTCGGATCACACTCTGTGATCCATCATCAGGATGAAGAGCTTTTTTATATCGACATTTCAGATCACACTCCGTGATCCATCATCAGGATGAAGAGCTTTTTTAGATCGATGTTTCGGATCACACTCCGTGATCCATCATCAGGGTGAAGAGCTTTTTTAGATCGACGTTTCGGATCACACACAGTTTAATCCAAAAGCACACATACATTCTAACGTATCATGGACTGTGGAAATACCATGTCTTTAATAATTATTTAAGATATATTTTTTAATTATAAATCTGATGTTAATATTTTATACTAGTATTTATTTGAAAATTTATTTTTTTGATTTATGATTTTTTTTATTCACTTTTGAAACTAGATGCCTTGATGAACCAGTTTGAGTGTGCAAGAAATATTTGACAGGGACAAGGTCTAGCTAAGTAGAAGCGGGATATTCTATTTCACAAGAAATCTCATTGGTATCTAGTGATGGTGTAAGTGTCAAATGACAATAGAGAAGGCTAAGAAGCTAGATGTCAAATTTCAAGACAACAATGAGCTACTAGATTGACTAATGAAATTGGTGTATGTAGTAATCAAGATAAGTGGCCCTAAGTAAATAAGTTGGGATCAAGATGAGGAGTGTCATATAAATAGATGTGCTAGGAAGAATTCCATGAACATCGTGAACCTAGTCAATGAATGGTGGAGAAAAGTCTAAATAGAAATGGAAAACAATGAAATTTCAAGATAGATGCATAAATACCAACTTAGATAGACAACCAAAAGAAAAGCCTATTGCAAGAAACTAAATCACTTTATGGATTACAATTTTTGAGCAATTTAATAATTCTCATGACAAAATAAAAATGTGGGACAAATATTTCTAGATCTAATATGCCACCTAAATTGATCTATAAAATTTGAAAAAGAATAATTGAAAAAAGTAGTATAAATATTAGGGAAATTATCATATGAAGGATGTTGAAACCATGAACATTCAAGTGTGGAAATGGTGGGAGATAAGCTGAGGAACATACTTATAGCCTTAAAGGAGGAGTTTCAAAGAGAGATTTGAGACATGTAATATTGCATGTATGAAATTTGTTTATGTCTTATGTATCTATAAATTGTGTTAATTGCATGTATGTGTAAGTAGGCTATAGGGACACTTCACACATTAAGTGTCCAATAATAATAGGTGGCATAGGAGGGAGATAAAGTAATTGCTAATCAACATTGAGGCTTTAGTGGGATTGTTGGAAACCACCACTAGGTGGAGAGCATACTCTACACCAAGTTTTAGCCTTGGTGGTTATCTTCATTGATGCAAGTGAGATAATGGCTTGTGACTTTTAGATTGTGTAGTACAAATTCATTTTCTAAAAGATTTAAAGTATTTGATCTTTGATGATGTGTTCAAATTATGTGTATCTTAAAGAAATGACAAAATGTAATTAGACATGCCATTATTTTGGCTATTTCACCCATGATTGTTAATCATGTGTCAACCAATGGATGATGTAGTATCTTGTTGCTAGTTTAACATCATGTGCTATAGCTAAAAGTAAGTGTGTAGCCTTTTGCAAGATACTTGGAATAATGTGTCTTGTTTCCATTGGTTAGAGGGCAAGTGCAAGGATGGCCTTGTGGGCTTGCATTATGAAGAACAAGTTTAAAGGTTTTCTATGTTGTTTAATGAATTGGGTGTGGTGGGCCAAATTTGCCTATTTATCAAGTGTTCAAGTAATGTCTTCGTTGTAACCATTAGATATGTGTCAAATTTATATAAACATAGCCAAAATGACTAAAGGTAATGGCTTGTATTTTTTTAGTTTGGCCATTTTACCCATAGCCATTGCTCTTACAAAGATTAATGTGAGCCATCAAATATATTTGCCTGATAAGGAATCAACCGTAAGTCGAAAACATGAGTAGGCCACATTCAATGGACACTTGGCCTAATGTGTCTTGACCCTATTGGTCAGAGGGTGAGAACATGGCTTACACACATCCATGGTCCTACCATAAAGAATTAATGGAAAAGTGCCATGTGGCCTATGGTTGTAAATGGTGGGCCCACTTTCTAGTAAGTATTGATGACCAAAGCAAAATGCTTGGGGGAGGCTCTAGGTGGACCTATATCATTGGTCAAAGCATAAAGTTTGTGGGTGACTCAAATATGCTCATACTAAAAGGAACAAATAAAATGTTGCCACGTGTCATTAGATAAAAATAGATAAAAAATGATGGTGAGCCCATTGATGTGTCTTAATGATAATTGTCTATAAAAGCACCAGATTTCTGTTTCTTTTGGAACATCTCTTCAAAACCATAGTTTGAGTACAAAAGAGAAAAGGTTTATATAATAAAATAAAAGTTACAACTTACCTCCCTTATGAAAAGGTAGATATAAAAACAATCAAATCATTTCCAGTAGACATATTTATTCATAAACGTAGAGTAAAGCTTTATCGCTAGCAAAAATCTAGACCATGGGCTTCTTCTATAAGGGCATATATAAACATACTAGATAAATTCAAGCACACTCCCTAGTATATTTAGAATACTATGTCCACGCTTTAGGCGTTGTCCTCGAGACTCGAGCACAGACTTACAACTGTTTCTGCTAAAACAACAATGGCTATAATGATGGCCAAGATGAGCCATGGTTTTGACAAGTATTTCTCCCACAATTTAGCTAACCACCCCATCCAGCGTTGGGCAATGTGCTCATTGAGTTCGATGGTCAGCTTGTCAAAGTGATTACATTTCAGTATCCACCTCAAAGTGTTGATGTCGTTCCACAGTTTTGCCACCTCTTTGTTGTCTCCTAGATTGTTCTGAATTATGTGCAGCTCTCTGAACAGGCCTGTGTCATCTTCGGTTTCCACCAGTTGGGGCATGAATAGAATGAATCGAGTGACTATTTTCTCATCATCCTCATTACTCCTCTCCAAAATCTCAGTACTGCCGCTTTTATCACAGGCCTCAAATGCCAATAAATTTCTCAGAACTGCTTCCGTCCACACGCCCACATCAATCACTGGAAGCAACAAAGTCCCAGTTTGCTTCTCGAAGGAGATATCATGTATCCCACCATTCTCCATCGCTTTGAACACCACTCCGGCTTTTTTAAGTTTTACAGCACCGAATGGAAGATACCTTTGATCCCTTAACTGAGTAACTTCCCTTTTCCTCTTAAGAGGGCTGAAAAGAAAATATAAACACTTTAACATAGGAGATCTGATATCACAACTAGAAGAAATTGGCGCAGAATTGGAATTCTCTCGCTCAAATTGCTTCTTATAAGAAACCCAAGATTGATTAGCCACAAGCGTAAGGCGTACACAATCCAAGAGGTGTTTGCATCCAACTAGCTTAAGATTGCTACGACAAGGCCATGGATATTGGGACTTCACAGGAGAAATATGGCAGCACAAATGGCATAGCAAATCCTCCAACAGATTCTTCTTTTGCATGATCTCCATTGCTTTTTCAAGAATCACCATGGGCAATTGGTTCTCCAATTTCATCACGTCCGTTAAAATGGTGAACATCACTAGATTGTTACTGCGTTCATAGAAAATGGGATCAGTGGATCTTCCCTGCGCAGATGAATCATCCCATCCTTTGTAGGTTGTGGCGTTGGTGCTGATGCTGCTAATCTCCTCTTGTTGATTGAAACCCATGACGAAAGTGTTCAGAAACTCCAGCAGGAACGCCACATCTACAAAGCACATCTAAGCAAGTTTCTTGGTAGGAAGATAAGATAAATCTCTGTCATATTTATTAGTTACTTTCTTCTGCTGACAAACCTCTACAATCGCCTAAAGCTTTGCTTTATGCCGCTCACCGTCAAAAAGCTGCCAAAATCTTCTTGTAGCTAACAACTTGTCTGATTCCATTCCAGCAAGCTGCTTCCCCCGCTCCTTTTCTGCTTGAGTGAGAGAGTCCTCTTTCTTGTCTGAAAAATTATGATAAGGACCAATGGACACCATGGTGGGATAGTAGAAATCGGTGAACTCACCTACTATGGCTATCGGCACTGTAAGAATACAGGCTTCTTTCCTATCCCTCGCTTCCTCTGCCTCTTTGCCCTTCGTTATGATTTCCACTACGAACTCACTTAAACTTCTGTCTCCCAAACCCAGCACCATCTCTGCACTCTGAAGTAGTAATGAAATAATTCAAATACAGATTTTCTATTAAACAAAACTCAATATCCCACTTTCATCAGGCATCCACTTCTTATCATTCTACTTAACTAATATATACTCCATTTCTTTAGCTCTTATTCTAGCACTGGACTTCACAAAATCAATTTTTTTTTTCATTTTTTAGAAAAATATGCCTGTTGTGATTTAAAGCGTTATTTTGTTTCTTTACTCCGTACGCGGCTTTGACAAAAGTAAAACGAGATGTGCCTGTGTTTGTAGTGTGAGTACTTACATCCCTCCAATGAAGAATAATTTAACCGACTTTGAATAACAAGCTTTTAACTTTCTAAATTGCTAGGAAAGGAATAAGTGGGTGATATTTGTTTACTTGTTTTCAATGCTAAGAAGCAAACAAGGCTAGAGCATTTGTGTCATTTGCCACGGCCCCACTACTTGAAGAATAACGCTTTAGCCGGTCCCTATTATTGAATTGTTAAAGGGAGAAGGTTCAAACCACGACCAGCTGTTTTCAAACAGGAAGTTTTTATCACTCCATTAATCATTATTCATATACAAAAATGGTGAATTAGAGCACCAAACTTTGAAAAACTTTTATTAAAAATTGTTTTTGATATATATTTTTTTGGTTCTTGTCTTCAGCACGAAATACTTATTTTTTGGTTAAGGTAATTTTAATTGTCTTGGTTGGCGTGTAGGCAAAATTATGTGCTATTTTGCTAAGGATTTCATTTTCTATGTTTTTTGTGTGGAAAGAAAATCTAGGTCCTAATTGGACACTCACTATTTTTGCTGGTTGAAGGTAGTAATTTTCATTTCTAAAAAAATCATGAAATATGTTATCCAATGGGGAAGAGGATGGGAAAAAAATAACAATTCTTCTAAGGTTTTTGTTAGAACATAATTATGTTAGTAGGGATCATACCCTTATAACATTTATATAATGTTCTAATATAAGGTTATAAAACATTATGTTATAAAGCATATACAATTTAATAATTAATAATCTAATAACTATTAGATTATTAATTATTTATAAATTGTTGCTTTGAATGGGTGTGACTAATACTTCTTTAGGTATTATGCCACCCCTTCTCTTTTATTTAAGAATGTTCTCTCTCATTTGAGAGGGTGTGAATTTGGAGTTTTATATTGAATTATATCACTATGCATATAAGGTATTATTGGCCATATGAAAGTATGTAGAGGAGTATATCCCCAAATTCAATCTATTTATTAATAGACTATTATTTGTAAGTGTTTTAATAAAATGATGTTTTATGGGTTTTTTACTTGAAAGGGGTTTTCCCATGTATATTTTGTGCAATGTGCTCAATCTATGCTTGTATAATTCTCTTTTATATTTATTTTATACTCTGTATATAATGATTAGTATCACAAGATCCTAATTTACAACATGACATCAAAGCATATTAGGCTATACTGATCATTTTTATAGGTTATACTAGAAGATGTGTAGAACTTGATGGGAAATCTCTTTATGCTCAATCAACACATATCCAAAGCCATTTGTCCAATACATCTTCTATGCCTTTTCTATTGTTTTAAAATCAATTCATCAAATCCAAAAAAGAAAATTCTAATAATTTTTGTAAGTGATATCTAAAAGAATGTTTCATACTACCTTTTTTAACTTAAGAATTTCTCTCTAATGGCTTCTTCTCATACTAGATAGATAAACATATATAAAGTCGTAATAGAAAGTAGCAAATAAGTTCACTCTATGTAGTTTTAAGTTGCAAGGTGAGATTTCCATTCATTTTACCCCTTATCTTTTTTATTAGTCTTATGAATTATGATTCTCCTTTCAGATTTACATCATAAATTTTGGTTGGAATATAACCATTATATGCTATTTGGAAACATATATGTACATATCTCATTATACCTTAAACAATTTAAAATTACCAATTAAAAATCATGAATCATTTCAATCAATCCTATTAACTATATATTTAATCTCATCTAGTTCAAAAATGATTTTAATTCACTTTAAGCCCAAAAATTTAACATAGAAAAGCTTAACAAGACCGTAATCCTATTATATACTTCTAACGAAACATATGGACAAACTCCATTTTAGCACCAACAAACTACACCACCACTTTAATCAAGTCATGAAATTTAATCTAACAACATAATATGGTACAATAAAAATTTGATGTTACATTCAAGATAGCATATTACTTTCTTTATAATTCCATGATTTTTAGGGCAAACAAATAAGCGGGAGTGGGAGCATTGGTAGTTCCTATAGGAATGATGGTTGTTCCTGCACAGAGGAGGAAGGAGAGATAAAAGAGGAAGATGATGGGCAAGAGGTTACCTAGAGGTGGTTGCAAGATCGGTTCCCATATGTTGCTATGGATGAATAATTGTTGGTCAATATGAAGGCATACAGATTACTCGTGCAAGCTTTGTGATTAGGGGTTCTCTACTAAGAAAGGGGGTAGTTACGATCCTATTGGAGTATGGTTTCCCTTTGTTTGGGAAGCTCTTTGGCTGCTTGGGCTGGGAATGTACACAGGTTTCCTTTGTACAACAAAAAGTATAGTGACCTATTTCAAGATGTTGGCCAAGGAGAGTACTTGCTTAGTGGCGACTATGTCTAACATGGTGGCGTGAGTCATGGGAGTGGCTTCTCCTCTCTCACCTATGCAAGTGAACACATAGGTGACTGTGGTGGGGTTTTAAGGCTAGGGTTTTTGGCTTTTCCCCATTGCCAAAATGTCCAAGAATTGGACCTGGCTAAGTCGGTATCTGCCGTCTCTTTGGGGGAGGGTTTGGGTGTGATGTTTCAGGTCCTTTTTTCTCCTGTAGAGAAGGTTGTCTTCAAGAGGAGCTTTTCCCAGATTAGGAAGGTTATAGGTTTCAAACCCAATATTGAGGTTTTTAGATTATGGGATGGAAGAAAATGGAAGCCCTGTGAATATACGCTATGTAAGGAACAACATAGAGGTATGATGGAGGATGCTTCCAATGGTGGGAATGATGGGTGTTTGGTTCCATATTTTATATTTTCTCAGACCCATATAAGATGTGCAATAGCCAAGGGGCTCTTCAAACCCTGGAGACTGTGTACACTATGTTATTATGGTAATAGAGGGCTTTCAGTAAAATGGAGGCCATGTTTTAACTTAAATATCGATTTGACGAAGAAGGAGATGACTTTTGAAGGAGGTGATAGTGAGTCTTCTCAGTCCTTGGATGTAGCACTACTATTGTTTCTTTGTGGGCTAGTTTTAGTTTTGTCTATTAGTTCACTTTGATGAAGATACAAATGACATTGCTCCTGGGTGTAGTGTGGTTGTTGTTTCCTTCTAGGTTAGCATCGAGTATGCTTTTGTTTGGATGTTTGTTTAAGGTTTGACAGTCCTTTCAAAACCTATTGTTGCGAGATCACTATTGGCATTCTTTTTGATGTTGTTTGGCTATGTTTATTCTATTAGACAATGTTTGTATAGGGTTTTGGGTCCCTTCAAAACCTTCTTTGTGGCTAGTATTAGAGTGTCCTCTCATTTACTGGGTTCTTGGTTGCAGCGTTACTGCTGTCTCTAAGTCGATCATCATTAGGTAGTTGTTGTTTGGTGGTTTGGAGTGTCCTTTCTAAATTTATTTTGTGGGTTTTCTAAGGGCTTTATTTTTGTTGTCATTTGGCTATGATTATTTCGTTTGATAGCATCTGGTTGTAAAGGGTTTTAGGTCGCTTCCAAACCTATTTTACCACTTAATCAAAAACAAAAATTCAAAGTTTAAATCCAAGCATGAAGTGTGATGATTCTCCTTAAAATTAACCAAGTAATAAATTAAAAAAAGAAAGAGAAAATACATTTTTTTTTAGTTTATCTTAATATCCTTTATTGTAAGGATAACTTTGTTTTTATATATCATTCGATATATAAAAAAACTCATATTTTTTAAACCCTATCATATGTTTCTTACTTCTTTATTAAAGCTAAATAATCTCCTTTTAAATATGATACTAATCAATCTTTATGACTTTTTTATAAGTGATACTATCTTTAAGTGTGAAAGTTGAGAGCTATGTTCCACTTTTAGCCAATTAAATAGTTTCTATAGAAAGGGTTTCACCTAGAACCACATAGCACTTATGTGGCATTGTATTGCATGAATAATTCCAGGCGAAATATTTTCACTCAAATTTTAAAAACATATAAAAGTAGATTTCAATTTTAAAAAATGTGTTTATTTACATTGAAGGATTTGGGTGAGAACATTTCACCCAAAAATTTTCGAGTGATACAATCTCACCCAAAACTATCTATGTGGCATCCCATGTAGCAGCCAACCCCCAATTTACAAACAATTGAACAAAACTTTAAGTTTGACTATAAATTTCTCCAACCAAAGGGCATTTTCATGAAAAATTGAAAATATCCTTTGGTAGATGTCAAATTCTAGATCTTAGAAATATATATTTTTTATATTTGATAAGTTCTATTAGGATAATTTGTAAATCTATTGCAAGTAGGTTATTATACTCAAACATGTTGTTGATTAGCCGATAATGACATGGTTTGGTGGTCAAGTCGCTTGGTTATGGTGGCGACCACCAAGGTTCAAACACTTGCAGGGCCTATGATCTCGCAAGTATTGCATGCCTTCGTTAGGCTGCCATGCTCGTAGACTAAGTGTGCCTTAGCTAGGTTGGCATGCTCACAGGTTGTGTACCTTTGTTGGGCCAATGAGCTCGCAGATTTGACCAAAGGGTGATACCCATTTGGGACAAAGACCCCCCAACTGTGGTCTCAAGCGATAAAGCTTATGGGAAGAGATCCCCCCTAAAGGTCTCTCTGGGCTTGGACCAGGCTAAAAACCTAGGTCAACCAAAGGAAAAAAAACATGGAGCTAATTAGAAATTCAAACTAAATAGGCAAAACATATTCAAAAAATTTGAAAAATATACGGTTCACTAGAAAAGGAAATCCTCTCCAAGGGGGTATTTTTAAAAATATATATATATTGTAAAAAAGTTGTTGTCCCATGGAAACTACTATGTTCTGATTAAAATTGACTTTAAAAATAAAAAATAAAAATGATATATCAAAAATTAAATTTTTTTTCCACGCACTATATATTTGAGTTGGCTAATTAAGAAAAAAAATTTAAAGAAGAAAACTTAATTTTGCTATATTTTTCTTGATGTCCCATCGATGTCACTTTTTTTGAAAAATATCAGCATTTAAAATTCATCGATTACATTTAAAAAAAAATATCCACCTATTTTAAAAAAACTTTAAAAAATCATAAGCATAAACTACATTAAAAGTTCTACATTTCATTAGTTTATGTCATTTTAAAATTCAAAACATACATATGACTTTTTTGATGTAACTTAATTTGGAAAAATATGTTTGTGTTGGTCGTTCCCTTTATAAAAGTGTGACATAGTTCTAAATTTTCACCCTTAAGAAAAGCGCTAGGGAACAATAAAGCAACTATTACTTGTATGGGTCATGACCATAGTATGGATTGTGACCTCTATACACCAAATAAGTATTTTTATATAATTGTTTTATGGTTTTTAAATCTTTTCATCTTTTTTAACCTTTTTTGACCTATATTTTTTCCATGTTTCCCATTTCAACAATAACATCAAGTAAACTATGATGCCATGTTGGAATGTTTTTTTGTACATTAATCTTGTATGATGCTGCGATCTGAAAATTTTCGTACAGTCATTTTTTCTTTATGACTGTATGTTTCCTTGTATATATGCCCTTGTTGTAAATATGTTTCAGTTGTTTCCCCTATTCATTTTTTGTTTTTGGTCTACCTAGAGATATCCTGGATACTCAATGTGACATTACTTGTCACACATCCCCAAATAGAGCTAGTGTTGGGACCTGGAATTACCAATTCCAAAAATGCATTATTTTGCCCCAAAAACCCACAAAAATTCATTAAAATTTCCAATTTTGCCTTTAAGTTCAAGACCCCCTATCTAAATCCGATCTGAGACATCCTCTGGGGGCTTTTAACTCAAAATTTGACTAAGTGTCTATCCTCCATGTTCTCCTTTTTCTCTTAGAAAATTTCATTATTTTTTCCTTCTATCGGCGAATCGATAAATTTTTGGACTAGTGAACTAGTTCAAAAATTTGCCAATTCCCCAACTAGCTGATATGGCGGTAGGAAGGCGCCAACAACAACAAAGATAAAGGCCATGGAAAAGGAAGAGAGAGTCTTCAGTTGGTGAAAGGCTTGGTTAGAAAACCCATGGATTCACTGAGTAAAGTAGTTCAGGAATGGGCCGAGTTGCCGATAGAGAAAAAATTATCGTGGTTGGGAAAGTTCAGAATTTGGCGACTTTGCCAATAAGGAGGCCATAGAAGTGAAAATTTCTAAGGCACAAAAGAAAAGCGCTCTAAGTCTTGGTTGGTGCACCTTTTGGTTCGCAAACCTTTGGTTTTTCCAATGAAGAGTTCACCGACGTGAACTTTCCCTGACATCAAAGGTGAAAGTTCTGGAAATAGATTATTTGTCAATCAATAAAGATGAAAGGGGACCGCCAAGTTTGCAAATGTTCATATTTGCCGACAAGGAAAATACATGAGGAAGATATAGATAAAACAAGTGCTTTATCGGTGAATCGTGAAAGTCCCAAACTCAACAACAAGTTTGAGTTTTTTATGATTCACTGGTAAGGTGATAAAACAAAGAAAAGGTGAAAGTTTGGCAAAATTCATTTTTGCCAACAAAGGTAAGGTAGAAAGAATGATGACAAGGAAAAGAAATGGAAAGTTTGGCAAAAGTCAATTTTGTCAACAAGGGCAACAAAAGAAAATGGGTGGCAAGTTTGTGATGAGCACTTTTCACTGATAAAGGGCAAAGGAGATGAAAAGAGAGAAAGTTTAGCAAATGGGGTTTTTTTTTATAAAATGGAAGGAATGACTGACAAGCGGCTAGTTCTAAATATGGAGTAATCACTGATAAAGGGAAAAGGAGACCAAAGCCATGGTTCAAAAAATGATCATTTCGCTGACAAAAGAGAAATCAAGGCTAAGTTTAGCAAATTAATGATTTTTCGATAGAGGCAAAAGAAGATGAGCGGAAGCCAAGTTTGAGAAAGGTAAGATTTGTTGACAAAGCAAATATGTCTGAGCAAAGAGAAAGAGTTCAAAAAGTTAAAATTTGCTGATAGATAGGGTGAGAAGGGCTTGGTTCAAAAAAGATGGGATTCGTCGATAATGCAAAAAAATATAAAGATAGAGAGAGAAGGAAAGGGTCGGTTGGTTTGTGAAATCAATATTTCACTGATAAGGCAAAATATCACCCAGGATGACACAGGGAGATAAAGAAAGGAAAATGATGAAGGTGCAGAGGTTCTTGAAGATGAAGATTCATTGACTAATGGCAAAATAGAGATTAGAGGCAAAAAAATAAAACAAAGATCAAACATATTGTAAAGCAAATAATATATGTAATAGTTTGAAATATTTTTAAAATAGTTTAAAATATTTTAAGATAGTGTAGAGAGCTTTACATGGGCATTTTGGTGGATCATATTTAAAGTGCCTATCTACCTAAATACACACCATGATTACAGGTGATCAGTCAATTGGATGTAGATGAAACAATGAAGTTCTTTAATGCACAAAGGATAAATCAACTAAGCCAAATGTTGTAGGTAGAAGGAAGACAATTAGAACCTTCCCTCTTTATTGCTCTAAGTACATGAGGACTGCAAGAAATCTTCCTCTACCATTCATAGGATTGTCAAGGTATGGGTAGGCTTCCAACGTGCATTTTCTCTGACAAATGTTTGGGCCTAAATTTATTACAATATGGTGTGTACTCATTGACTGAGTGTAGCGCTGGGAATTGGTGCAATCGGTTTAATTGTAATGCTATATATACATGTTTTGGAGTTTTGGGTTGCAGCTATTTTGGGTCACAATAGATGGGCACCATTGGCAAGGAGGATTTGAAAGGTTGAAGAATTTTAAGACCCCTATTTCCAGACGTTGCCAGGTGTAGTCCATTGTTGTGTGTAAGTTTGGAAGCCTGTCAACTTACACAAACAGATTGGTGCCACTGTGGGGAGGATTTGAAAGGTCAAAGAATTTGAAGACCCCTATTTGTAGTCATTATCTGGTACAATATGTTCCTGTGTGTAAGTTTGGTAGCCTGTCAATAGATTGGAGTTGTTTTCAGGGATAAAGTTACTTTAGTCGTTGCTGGGCTATAGGAAGCTTGTGCATTTCTTAGAACCTTGTAATAGTCAGTTTGTAGTTGTGTAGTTTGCTGCTATGTGTAAGTTTGAAGCTCATCAACTTACGCCACCAGATTGGTACCGTTGCTAGGGACCTTAAGGGCTCAAAGATATTGAGAACTATACTGGTGAGCTAAACCTAGAATCAAGTTTTGGTCTTGAAGTTTGTCACACTTCAAGGAATCCCTCTTTGAAAGAGGCGGTGACTCTATTGTCAAAGGATAGAAGTTTGTTACTCATGTACCCTTGTTGCTATTGGTGATTTGAATGCTCATTTTCAAAATACATCAGCTGATGAAATTAAAGGTACATGGTTTTCTTCATAACCTTTGGAATTTGTTGTTCCTGTCATGCTAAAGGAAAAAAATTGTATGCCTCAATTTTTTTCCCTACATTATAGGATGTTTTAGTCATGGCCAATTCGTATGAATATGACTACCCTAGGGATGATCTGTCATCTAAATCTTCATATATATTAGACCCTAGAAATTACATTGGAGTGGATTTCCATGAACATCCTAGAAATACATATTCCATTCATGGCTCCATATGTTATGCAAACCAAAACCTATATGCACCCATGTAAAATCATAATGACTTAACAATTCAACAGTATGAAATTGAAAAAATAAATAGTTGTTGGAGTCATTATTGTAGCAAGAAGAAGAAATAGAAAATCAAATTAGGCTACTAGAATCTACACCGCAATCTAGTCCCTCTACTATTGTTCCCATATGCTTTGTTCCTCATCCTCCCCTATTACAAATGAAAATACTTATAGACAATTAGACCTCTCATGGATCAGTTATGAGCAATAATCTATGCCTAAAAAGATATGTTATCAGATGCCTTTATTTAATGGGGGTGAGGTTTATGATGGGAAGGCACACATTGAGGCATTTTTAGATTTCATGAACAAGATCTAGTTCGAAGATGAAGATATGTTGATGAGATTTTTTTTAGATCTCTATGTTGAGTAGCATGGAAATAGTTGGTTAGCTTTCCTGACCAGCACTTTGCTTCCTGAGATCAATTGGTGGCTGCATTTGAAGATTTTGCATATAGTCTAGACACTCTCTTCCTTGTCCAAGAACTAGAAGATATTAGAAGGAAAGGAGGAGAGTCTAGCATGGAGCTCAGCAACAGATTTGTGGTTGTCCTACTTCACATCCCAGAGAATTTTAGACCTGATCTTCCTATTTGTAATGACATGTATTTGAGTGCTTATGATGATACCTTAAGCCTAGTCTCTATATGGGAAGAGTTCAGTTTATTGAATATGCAACATGCATACATGTTCATTGATTATGTTGACAAATTCAAGAGGGATATGACTGTAAAATCTCTATCCTCAAATGCAAAGATGGTTGATAATGAACATGCTATTGTAGACAGTAGAGATGTGAATGTTTCATGTGATCCAAACACAATGTCAGATGATGATTGTGTAGTTAGAAGGGAAGAAGTGGAAGGTGGTGCACCACATGACAATGATGTTGATGATAAAAGAAGTACTTGCACCTACCTTCAACTAGATAATTCATCAACTGAAAGTGAAAATGATGAAAATAGTGGTGACTTCCAACTTAACGTTGACGTATGTTGTCTAGTGAATAATTAGGATGCTGTGTGCATAAGTGACCAACATGTTGAATCAACTTCTAAAGTTGATTATGAAGATTGTGCACAAATAAATGAAATCAACAGTGAGCAAGGAACTTGTTTCTTGTTTGATGTATTTCCCTCCTTTGTTCCTATCTATGAGGAAGCAGTTGATGTTTCTTCACACAAGGATGATGTAGTGGTGGTTGCACTTTATGATACCTAATCAAAGACAACTATTGGTGTAGCCACAAAGTTTTAGTCTAAAGGGCTTACCTTAGAATGTGAAGATGGTGATCATGTGGATGCATATGAGAACCTATTTTTTTGTTGCAAGGTATGTTGTCTTCCTCATGCAGAGTGTGCTTCATCACAACCACATGGAAATAAAATAAGAATGTGTGTGGAAGAAGATACGTGTCATCAGTCTATTTGTACCAGTGAATATGACACGACAAGTTGCCCAGGTGAAAGTTAAAAAAAAGAGATAATTGGAAGAACATGGTTCTTCATTTGAGGTGTCTCATGATATTGATTTGTATGTTTCTATTTTGAATTACAGCCTGAGTCATGCTTGTGATTTAGAAATTGAAATTTGTAACAACACATATGAAAGTTTTGTTCAAGAGCTTAGTGGGATTGAGAATGAATATGAGTCCTTCCACTTTGATATGGAAAATTTTCCAGCTCTTGAATACATTAGTGCTACAGTAGAGGTTGAGTCCTTTGTATAGGACATTGATGTGAATGAGTAGTGAGACATGTGTATGCCTGAGTTTCAATATGTTGTGGCCCAACTTGAGGATATAATAGAGCTAGAGTTTTTCCAATTTTCTCTACAAGATGAAATGCCTTCTCTTGTGGACTAATGGTGCATTCAAGAACAATTTTCTTTTCCATGTATGAATTGGAGGTATTCCTTTTTTCTCTCAATTTGCATGAGGAGGTCAATAGGTATGATAACATGGCACATGATAATGAAGGTTTGCCTTCATTTGTCTCTTTTGTTGCTGACTTGAAATTTAGTTTTGCACCCCTTGCTGCTGGGAACAAGCATGATATAGATGTGAATAGGTCAAGTACCTATCCTTTATGGCTACCATGTGGTAATAATTTGATTAATGAAGTTGACCCTAGCTCCATAAGCATATGTTGTAGATTAGTACATGTTGGCGATAGTTTTTAGTTTTTGTAGCTGGGTGACATATGAAAATTTTGTTTGAGGGGGATCAACTCCTTCATTCAGCTTGTCTTTGACAGAGGCAAGTAGTTGCAACAACTTTGTGCAGGTTTTTCCTACAGCAATTTGAAATTTTTCTTACAATCATTTTTTATTTATTACTGTATGTTCTCTTGTATATACACCCTTGTTGTAAAAAAGTTTTGATTTTTTCCCTTATTTGTTTTTGTTTTTGGTATGCTCAGATATATACTGGATCCTCGCTATGACACTACTTATCACACATCCCAACCAGAGCCAGTTTCGGGACTTGAAATTAACAGTTCCCAAAATGCCTTATTTTGCCCCAAAAACCAACCAAAATCCATTAAATGTTCCCATTTTGCCTTTAAGTTCAATACCCCCTATTTAAATCTTATTTGAGACATCCTCTGGGGGGATTTTATCTCAAAAAATTGACTAAGTGTCTATCCCAATGTTCCCATTTTTTCCCTTAAAAAATTTCATTGTTTTGCCTTCAGTCAGTGAATTTGCAAAACTTCTAAACTAGTGGGGGGATTTTATCTCAAAAAATTAACTAAGTGCCTATCCCCTGTGTTCCCCATTTTCCCTTAGAAAATCTCATTGTTTTTGCCTTCAGTTGGCGAATCGATGAATTTCCAAACTAGTGAACTAGTTTTGAAGTTCACCAATTCCCAGACTAGTCGATATGGTGGCAAGAAGGTGCCAGTAGCAACAAAGATAAGGGCTATGACAAAGGAATATAGATTCTTTGGTTAGTGAAATGCTTGCTTAGAAAACATGTGGGTTTGCCGACTAAAGTAGTTTGGCAATGGGCTAAGTTGCCAACAGAGAAAAAAATTTGGCAAGGTTGGGAAAGTTTGGAATTTGGCGAATTTGCCAATAAAGAGGCTGTGAAGGTGAAAATTTGTAAGGAACAAAATAAAATTTCTCTAAGTCTTGGTCAATGAAACTTTTGGTTTGCAAACCTTTGGTTTTTCTAATGGAGAGTTCGCCGATGTGAACATTTCCCAACAACAAAGGTGAAAGTTTAGCAAATAGATTATTTGTCGATCGATAAAGAGGAAAGAGGACCGCCAAGTTCACAAATTTTTATATTTTATGACAAGGCAAATAAATGAGGAAGAAATAGATAAAGTAAGTGCTTTATCCATGAATTGTGAAAGTCTCAAACTTGCCGACAAGTTCAAGTTTTCTAGGATTCGTCGATAAGGTGATAAAACAATGAAAAGGTGAAAGTTTGAAAAAATTCATTTTTTCTAACAAAGGTAAGGTGGAAAGAATGATGACAAGGCAAAGAAATGGAAAGTCTAGCAAAAGTCAATTTTTTCGACAAGGGCAACAAAAGAAAAGGGGTGTTAGGTTCGTGATGAAGACTTTTCACCGACAAAGGACGAAGGAGATGAAAAGAGAGAAAGTTCGACAAATGGGGTTTTTTCCAATAAAATGGAAGGAATGAATGACATGCATCTAGTTCTAAATATGGAGTAATCATTGATAAAAGGAAGAGGAGGCCAGAGCCATGGTTTGAAAAAGGATCATTTTGTTGACAAAAGAGAAATCAAGGCTATGTTCAACAAATTAATCAATTGTCGATAGAGGTGAACGAAGGGTAAGTGCAAGAAGATGAGTTCACTTTTTGGCCAAAAAGTGGAAGTATTTTTCCTATTTTTCAAATTTTGTCGTACTTGGAGTGACAATTTGAAGCACTTGCACATAAAATATTAAGATGATATAAAATAAGAAATGTAGGATTTTGTTTCTAGTTTTCAAATATGTAATTTTTTCTAATACCCAGATGATACAAGTTGGATTTTTATTGGATGTACAAAAAGTGGCTTTTTAAAAGTCCCCTATTTTTTGCAAAAGCATGCATGTGTACGACCAACATAATTTGACCTAAATTAATATATTTTTCTAACTCCTTTTGTGGAAAGATTCTCAAGATGTTAAATTTTGGTTAGGATATTTTTTTATTAATTTTTTAATGACCCTAATTAGTGTTTTTAAAACCCCTCATGCACGACCAACATAATTTGATCTAAACTAATAAATTCTGTAATTTTTTTTTTCATCATGTAGAGAATGATGTCTAGTTTGGTCATACATAATTTTTTTCAAGAAACTTTTAAAATCAAAAGTTACTAAAAAATAGTAACCTATGTTATTTCAATTTTATGAGTTAGTTTGTTTAGATAATAATTAATAAATAGAAAATTATGTTCAATAGTAAAAAATATTACATAATTGAAAACTAGACTTTGAAATCTACAAGGGGTTTTAATTTTGTTAAAATATTTTGAAAAAAAAAGTCATCAGCCACAATGGTGAAACTAGTTTTTTCTCCCATTATTTTCATGGCTTCTTAGTTGCAGGTTTGTTGCAGGTCCAATGCTTAGGCACAGGTTTCCAAGCCTTTACCAAGCCTAAAACTAATGCAAATTAGCCGATGTCGTATTTGAAAAAATAAGAAATGGGTACCCGCTCGTAATAGGTGCCCGTTACTAACGGGTACCCGTTTATTTTTATTTTCTATAGAACGGGTACTTGTTTTAAAATAGGTATGCATTTCTTATTTTAAAGAATGGGTACCCATTTTAAAATGAGCCTCCATTTCTATTTTATCCATTATTTTTTTTTAGTGAATTGGCAATACGATTAAAACCCTGCAACATTCCCTTTTAGTAGTACGGCCGACAGTGACAAATTCTATGATTTTTTTATGTGCAAAGTGTCGATTCGAGCTCTCAATGAGGCATATCTTATGCAATTTTTACAGAGATTCAATCATAAGAAGAATTTTCAGATGGAATGAAATAGAAAATCTATTTTTTATGGGATTTCAATTTCTTAGAGAGACATTCATTTTTACCAATACACTAACAGCGATGAATTCTGCGATTTTTTAATATGAAAAGTGTTAATTTGAGCTCTCAAGAGCATATATTTTATGCAGTTTTTAAAGGGATCCAATCATAAGGAGAATTTTCAGATGGAATGAAGTAAGAAATCTATTTTTTAGAAAGATTCAATTTCTTGGAGAGATCAAACAAATATCAAGCAACTATCATATTGAACAAAGGATCTATTTCTACTTGTATTTCATACATTTTTTAAGAAAGGATCCAAGACATTTTAGTAATCATGGGATCAAATAAACGTCAACAAGAAAAGAAGAGGAAGGTTATGACAGTTGAAGAAATTGAAGCACAATGAGAGAAAGAGGCAAAACAACAAAGAGATAGGAGAGAGAGGATTAAAAAAATGAAAAATGATGTACCATCCAGTTCGATGACTATTGAAGAGGAGAACATTGAGGAGGAAAACATTGAAGAGGAGAATATTGGAGAGACCAATTTGGATGAAGTGAATGTAGAGTATGCAAATGTGGAAGAGCTCAAGAACATGGTAAATACAAATATAAGAATGAAACTAGGCATGTCTTTGAATCTATTGAATGATAATGAGATTAAAGATTTAAAGCAAGATGGATATAACATTGATGAGATAAATTCATCTACTACAAACAAGACAATAAAAAATGAAAATATTTTTCTTTTTAAATTGAAAGTAATGTTTTGAGGAAGGATCTTCGTAGTAAGATATCTTGGAGACAAATTCAAACACATGCAAATAGAGTGTACAAATAAATTTTTTATAGAAAAACTCTTGAATTTAAATGCCAACTTGTATTACAATTGATGAGAATGTCAAAATTGAGAAAAGTAATGAAAAAATTAGGCATTTTTGTAAAATCCAAAAAGGTGATTAATCACTGGAACATGTTATGTCTAGTGTTGCTAATGCTATTAGTTCTATAGGAAAAAATAGTCAATCTAAGGATAATAATGCAGTATGTCAAGCAATAACAATTGTTTTAATTAGTAAATCAGTTGTGAGCAAAAGAATGATAAGTAAAATAAGAGCATATTAAATATGCATTCTATAACTTTAAGAAGAGCAGCAAAGAGAAGAGTAAATATTGAAGAGGATCCAATCAACCAATGTTGGACTTTTAGTGGTAGAGTCCCAAGGTTTGACATGAAATTAAATAATGAAATTAGGTCTTTGATTGAAAAATATTGGCATGATAATATAAGGGTTTCATCAAATGCTAGAGATGTTTCAAAATTAAGAGTGGGGTCAAAAAATCGTGATCCTCATCCAAAACATCTTTTAGACATGACTCAAACAGAATTATATAGAAAATTTATAGATGATTCAGTTATAGAAATTTTTAGTATAAGTCAAAGATCATTTGAAAAATGTAAACCTTGGTATGTCAAGATTAATAAGCAACAAATCTCTTATTGTTGTAAAACTCATATGTAATTTCATTATTTTTATGATATTTTTTTATATATACATTGTACTTTGCATACTAACCAAATTATGTAGGAATGTGGTATTAATATGCCACCTACAATAGTTAAGGATTTTATAACAAGTATACTTTGTGAAACAACTAATGGGGAATTCTATTTTTCAAAACCATGTATTTCTGGACAATGCAATAGATGTGGTAACCTTTCGTTGTTAGGAGAATGCATGCATGAAAGTAGTTCACATGATTTTAGACAATAGTTAGTGGATGTGAAGAGGTTCACCAATGTTTAATATCCATTAAAGGATGGAAAAACTAGAAAATGTTGTTATTCATAGAACAAAGTAGTGTACATGCATTCATCACAGAGTTCAAGAATAAAGTTGTGTATAAATATGTGAAACATTCTCAATATGCTCGTTGCC
The DNA here is from genome assembly GCA_027924645.1 of Cunninghamia lanceolata. Taxonomy (NCBI): domain Eukaryota; kingdom Viridiplantae; phylum Streptophyta; class Pinopsida; order Cupressales; family Cupressaceae; genus Cunninghamia; species Cunninghamia lanceolata. Next base: position 6,721,318 of record BSBN01000892.1, read on the forward strand.
TTGATAAATAATTCCGTAGATGCAAGAACATATTTCCAATTGGAACTATACTTTTAGTGGTTGACTTTGTAGAAAACTATACACTTGCTCCACAAGAGGAGATTCAATCACAATATTGTAACTCAGTACATGTGGCCATATTTGTTCATATTGTATACATACATGTAGTTGATAGTATAGAAGATGACATGAAAATTTTGAGAGAGTACCATTTCTATGTGAGTGATAGCTGGTTACATTCATTAGAGTTTGTGCAGTATTGTTTCAAAGTATTTAATGACAACTTAAAAGAAAGACAAATCCAGATGACACAACATTTCATATGCTCAAACAATTGCACATGACAATTCAAAAATTCTTGAATGTTTCTGTAGTTAAGTAGGGTCTATAAAGAAAACAATATCCAACATATTTGGAGTTTCTTTGAAGCTGGACATGGTAAAAGAGAACATGATGGAGCTAGAGCATGTGTGAAAAAAGCTCTTGCTAGGGAGCAACTAAAATTTCATGATGCAACTAAGTTTCAAGATGCATGTACAATTGTAGATTGGTGTAATGCAAATTTGACTATAGGATAAAGTGAGAACTCTAAAGTTTAACATTTTTTTGGTTGGTTGAAGAAGAAAACATTCCTCCCTAATTTGATTGTGATACAATTAGTGGATCAGCAAAATGACATTCATTTAAGAGTTTAAATGCAAGCACATGGACTCTATGGACTAGGAAGCTTGCATGTTTTTGTTAGTTTTGTATCGCAGGTGAGTGGGAAGCATGTGAAAATACAAATTGGGTTGAAGAATGGCAACAACAGTCCTTAACACCTCTACAAACACATGATCAAAATGAGATAACATTTGAGGAGGATAATCATTTGCAAGCATTGGATGACTATGAGTGTATTTTAGACCTCGTATAAGAAGGTACATTCATTCAATATTTCTTTTTGATACATTTTTTTGGAAATATATATTTAATTGTACATATGTATGTATGTATATTTTTGTGACTTATTGAATTTGAATTTTTTTGCATGGACATGTGTATGCTATTGTTGCACCCAAGGGTAATGAAGAGGAAACTGAGTATTGATTGGTTATGTGTGTTGAGACAAAACAGAAGTTGTTACAACCTAGAGTAGATGATGATAACTTTGAGTATCCAACAGGTTCTGTGGTTGTTACCAACACTTGGCTACATAAATATTTGATAAGGAGGAATGGTATACATGCATTTGAAGATTATGAAGACATAAGAAAAATTTTTACTACTCGCATCTGATTGTGGCAAAAAATATACAATTAGTGAGATATAAAGGGAGACATACAATTAGTGAGATATAAAGGGAGACCTATCACAAAAGAATTATGGACACTTTCTATGGAAGAGAATGAGGCAATCATAGATGCAATACAAAAAAAAGAGGATGCAGATGGTACAATGGAGTAAATCTTTTAAATGATTAACAAGTATGTAGAAATTTTTAAACTTTTAATCTTTGTCTAGGATGTGAGTTTAGGATTAATATGACTGATAACTTAACTAATTGATTGCATCTCCCCTTAAGCCATCCCTTAGCTATGTTCCATAAGTTAGGTAAGTCATCTCCCCTAATTGATTTCATCTCCCCTTAATCCATCCTCTTAAATCCCCTTAAGCCATCCCTTAGCTGTGTTCAATAAGTTAGGTAAATTTAAGATTTAGTTTAATAACTTCAATATAGTTAAGTGATATAGCTTAGCACACCCTTACCAAAATACTAGAGTTGATTCCATCTCCCCTTAAGACATTCTCTTAACTCCCCTTAACCCATCCCCTAGCTAAATGATATAAGTTAGTGCATGTACCCTTACCAAAAATACTATAGTTGATTAGACCATCTCCCCTTAAGACATTCTCTTAACTACCCTTAAGCCATCCCCTAGCTAAATGATATAAGTTAGTGCATGTACCCTTACCAAAAATACTATAGTTGATTGGACCATCTACCCTTAAGACATTCTCTAAACTCCCCTTAAGCCATCCCCTAGCTAAATGATATAAGTTAGTGCATGTACCCTTACCAAAAATACTATAGTTGATTGGATCATCTCCCCTTAAGACATCATCTTAACTCTCCTTAAGTGGTCCCCTAGCTAAATGATATAAGTTAGTGCATGTACCCTTACCATTTAAATACTACAGTTGATTCCATCTCCCCTTATTCCATTCTCTTAACTTTCTTTTAAGCCATCCTCTTAACTCCCCTTAAGCCACCCCCAAGCTATGTTCCATAAGTTAGGTAAACCATCATCTCCCCTAATTGATTGCATCTCCCCTTAAGCCATCCTCTTAACTCCCCTTAAGCCTTCATATTAATATTCCTAATTCTCTTAAAGATCATGACACATTCTAATTTTTTAACATTTCATTACATGGTGCAGGAGATGTTTTTTGCAGTAATAACAGAGGTTAGAAACATAGAAGGTGTTAAATTTCACTTACACTTTATTTTAGGTATTCACTAGACCTATACTATTAATTATTTTAATTTATGCTTCAATAGTTCTTTCCTTTCATTATAATTTCAATGGAACTTCTTAACAAATTCTATCTTTAAATAAAATGATCTCTAGAGACCTTCTAATTTTTTATATACATTTCATTGTGGCCTGACCTCTAGATTTATTTTTGTAATTTCACATGTAGTGTTGAAAGGATTCAAATCTATTGTTTCTTGTTGTACAGGTATGATCTCTACACATGTTTCATATCTAGAGTCTTCAACTTCTAGGTGTCAAGTATAAAATCTTAGATGATCTAGACTTAGAGAATAACATTGTATAAAATCTAGGCATCTCTAGTTGTCTTGGGTTCTAACTATATAATAGGTGTCTCTACCTATGTCTTAGGTATTCTATATGTCAACTAGGTAGATAGAGACTAGAAAAAAGGCATTTAATCTAATTAATCTAGGTGTCTTAGGTAGATACTATATATCAACTACCTGTCTAGAGATATAATATGGAATCTAGGCACATCTTAGGTAGATACTATATATCAACTACTTGTCTAGAGACTAAAATAAGGTGTAATTTAATCTAGGTGGCTTAGGTAGATACTAGATGTGTCAAATAGGTCTACCATGTAATAGGTGTCTAGAGCATGTGTCTTAGGTAGAACTATAATCTAGGTGTCTAGGTGTCTCTACCTATGTCTTAGGTATACTATATGTCAACTACGTAGAACTATATAATGTAGGTGTCTAGGTGACTTAGGTCTAGACTACGATAAGGTATACATGGTCACACAGATAAGCTTTGTATCGGCACATCGAAGAGACCCATTTCAGAGTCCTACCGACATACATGGTCACACCGATAAGCTTTGTATCAACTGTCGAAGGGACAGCTAAGAGACTCCCACTGAAGAATTTAATTCTCACTGATAACTAACATGATGCCAAAGCTAGTAGTGGTAAAATAGGTCCATCGAGGTGACTGGAAATAAGGTCCCACTGAAAATGATTAGTCAGGCCGATGAGGGAGATAAATCCACATCACTGCAAAATAGAATAACAAGCCAGTAATTTGAGGCACATATTCCAACATAAGTTTATCACACTTCAAGGAATTCCTCTTTGAAAGATGTGTCAACTCTGCTATCAAAGAATAGAAGTTTGTTACTATTGTACCCTAGTTGAGGTTGGTGATTTGAATGCTCCATTTCAATATATAGTAGCTGATCAAATTAAAGGTACATGATTTTCTTCATAACCTTTGGAATTTGTTGTTCCTGTCATGCTAAAGGAACAAATTTGTATGCCTCAATTTTTTGCCCTACATTGTAGAATGTTTTAGTCATGGCCAATTGGTATGAATATGACTACCCTAGGGATGATCTGTCATCTGAATCTTCATATATATCAGATCCTCAAAATTACATTGGAGTGGATTCCCATGAACATCCTAGAAATACATATTCCATTCATGGCTCTGCCTGTTATGCAAACCAAAACCTATATGTACCCATGCAAAATCATAATGACTTAATAGTTCAACAGTATGAAATTGAAGAAAACAAACAGTTGTTGGAGTCATTATTGCAGCAAGAAGAAGAAATAAAAAAACAAATTAGGCTGCTAGAATCTAGACTCTAGTCCAGTCCCTCTCCTGTTGTTCCCATTTTCTCTGTTCCTTGTCCTTCCCCTATTGCAAATGAAAATACTTATAGACAACTAGACCTCTCATGGGTTAGTTATGAGTGGCAATCCATGCCTAAAAAGATCTATTATCAGATGCCTTTATTTGATGGGTGCAAGGTTTATGATGGGAAGGCACACATTGAGGCATTTTTAGATTTCATGAACAAGTTCCAGTTTGAAGATGAAGATATGTGGATGAGATTTTTTGTTAGATCTCTATGTGGAGTAGCATGAAAATGGTTGGTTAGCTTCCCTGACCAACACTTTACTTCCTAGGATCAATTGGTGGCTACATTTGAAGATTTTGTACATAGTCTAGACCCTGTCTTCCTTGTCTAAGAACTAGAAGATATTAGAAAGCAAAGAGAGTCTAGCATGCATCTCAGCTACATATTTGTGGTTGCCATGTTTCACATCCTAGAGAATATCAGACTTGATTTTCCTATTTGTATTAACATGTATTTGAGTTCTTATGATGATACCTTAAGGCCAGTCTCTAAATGGGAAGAGTTCAGTTTATTGAGTATGCAACAAGCATACATGTTCATTGATTATGTTGACAAAGTTAAGAGGGATATGATTGCAAAATCTCTATCCTCAGATGCAAAGATGGTTGAGAATGAATAGGCTGTTGTAGATAGTAGAGATGTGAATGTTTCATGTGATATAGACACAATGTCAGATGATGATTGTGCAGTCAGAAGGGTAGAAGCGGAAGGTGGTGCACCACATGATAGTGATGTTGATGATGAAAGAAGTACTTGCACCTACCTTTAATTGGATAGTTCATCAAGTGAAAGAAAAAATGATGAAAATAGTGGTGACTTCTAGGTTAACATTGAGGTATGTTGTCCAATGAATAATGAGGCTGCTGTGTGCATAAGTGAGCAACTAGTTGAATTAGCTTGTAAAGTTGATTACGAAGGCCGTGCACAAATAAGTGAAATTGACAGTGAGCAAGGAACTTGTTTCTTGTTTGATATATTGCCCTCCTTTATTCTTATCTGTGATGAAGTAGTTGATTTTTGTTTGCACAAGGATGATGTAGTGGTGGTTCTACTTGATGATACCCAATCAAAGACAACTATTGGTCCAGCCATAGAGTTCTAGTCTAAAGATCTTACCCTAGAATTTAAAGATGGTGATCATGTGGATGCATATGAGAACCTATTTTGTGGTGCAAGGCATGATGTCTTCCACATGCAGAGTGTGCTTCATCACAACCATAAGGAAATAAAACAAGAATATGTGTGGAAGAAGATATGTTGCATCAATCTATTTACATGAGTGAATATGACACAAGTTGCCCAAGTGAAAGTGAAACAAAGAGATAATTGGAAGAACATGGTTCTTCATTTAAGGTGTCTCATGATATTGGTTTATGTGTTGATGTTTTGAATTGTGGTCTGAGTAGTGCTTATGATTCAGAAATTAAAATTTGTGGTAGGACATATGAAAGTTTTGTTCAAGAGATTAGTGAGATTGAGAATGAATATGAGTCCTTCCACTTTGATATGGAAAATTTACTATCTCTTGAATGTGTTGGTGTTGTAGTAGAGGTTGAGTCCTTTGTATGGGACTTTGATGTGAATGAGTAGAAAGGCATGTGTATGCATGATTTTCAACATGTTGCATAGCCCAACTTGAGGATATGATAGAGCTAGAGTCTTTCCATTTTTCTCTACAAGATGAAATGCCATCTCTTGTCGACTAATGGTACATTCAAGCACAATTTTCTTTGCCATGTGAATTAGAGATATTCTCTTTTTCTCTCAATTTGCATGAGGAGGTCAGTAGGTATGATAGCCTAGCACATGATAATGAAGGTTTGCCTTCATTTGTCTCCTTTTTTGCTGACTTGAATTTAGTTTTGTACCCCTTTCTATTGGGAACAAGCATGATATGGATGTGAATAGGTCAAACACCTACCTTTTATGGTAACCATGTGGTAATAATTTCATTGATGAAGCTAACCTTGGCTCCACAAGCATATGTTATAGATTAGTACATGCCGGGGACAGTTTTTAGTTATTGCAGCTGGGTGAGATATGTAAATTTGGATTGAGGGGAATCAACTCCTTCATTTAGCTTGTATTTGACAAAGGTAAGTAGTTTCAACAACTTTGTGTAGGCTTTGCCTGCAGTGATCTAAAGTTTTCTTATAATTTCTTTTTATTTATGACTATATGTTCTCTTGTATATACACCCTTGTCGTAAATACATTTCAATTGTTTCCCCTATTTGTTTTTTTTTAATTTTTGGTCTTCTTGAAGATATACTGGATCTTTGTTGTGACACTACTTGTCACTCATCCCCAAAAATTACCAGCTCCCAAAATGCCTTATTTTTCCCCAAAAACCTAGAAAAATCCATTAAAAGTTCTCATTTTTCCTTTAAGTTCAAGATTCTCTATTTAAATATGATCTTAGACATCCTTTGGGAGGATTTTATCTCAAAAAATTGACTAAGTGTCTATCCCCTATGTTCCCCTTTTTCCCTTAGAAAATTTCATTGTTTTTGCCTTCAGTCGACGATTCGGTAAACTTCTGAACTAGTGGGGGACTTTTATCTCAAAATATTGACTAAGTGTCTAACCCCCATGTTCCCCTTTTTCCCTCAAAAAATTTCATTTTTGTTTCCTTCAGTCGACGAATCAACAAATTTCTGAACTAGCGAACTAGTTCGAAAGATTGCCAATTCTCAAACTAGCCGATATGGTGGCAGGAAGGCGCCAATAACAACAAAGATAAAGTCCGTGACAAAGGAAGAGAGAAATTTTAGTTGGTGAAAGGCTTGGTTAGAAAACTCATGGATTCACTAACTAAAGTAGTTTGACAATCGTCAGAGTTGTCGACAAAGAAGAAAATTTGGCAAGGTTGGGAAAGTTTAGAATTTGGTGAGTTTACTGATAAAGGGGCCGCGAAGGTGAAAATTAATAAGGCACAAAATAAAAGTTCTCTAAGTCTTGGTTGGTGAAACTTTTGGTTCACAAACCTTTGGTTTCATTGATGAAGAGTTCATTGGCATGAACTTTCACTGAAAACAAAGGTGAAAGTTTGGCAAATAGATTATTTGTCGATCGACAAAGTGGAAAGGGGACCACCAAGTTCACAAATGTTCATATTTGATGACAAAGAAAATATGTGAGGAAGAAACAGATAAAGTAAGTTCTTTATATGCAGATCATGAAAGTCCCAATCTTGCTAGCAAGTTTGAGTTTTTCAGGAATCATTGATAAGGTGATAAAACAAAGAAAAGGTGAAAGTTCAGAATAATTCATTTTTTCCTAGGTAAGGTGGAAAGAATGATGATGAGGCAAATAAATGGAAAGTTTGGCAAAAGTCAATTTTTTTGACAAGGGTAACGAAAGAAAAGGAGTGGTAGGTTCATGATAAGCACTTTTCTCCAATAAAGGGCGAATGAGATGAAAAGAGAGAAAGTTTGGGAAATGGGGTTTTTACCGATAAAATAGAAGGAATGATTGATAGGAGGCTGGTTCTAAATATGGAGTAATCATCGATAAAGGGAAAAGGAGGCCAAATCCATTGTTCATAAAAGAATCATTTCGCTAACAAAAGAAAAATCAAGGCTAAGTTTGGCAAATTAATGATTTGCCAATAGAGGCGAAAGAAGGTGAAAGGAAGCCAAGTTTGAGAAAGGTAAGATTTTCTTATAAGGCCAATATGGAGCAAAAAGAAAGAGTTTGAAAATTTTAAAAGTTGTCAGCAGATAGGGTGAGAGGGGCTTGGTTTATAAAAGATGGGACTCGCCAATTAAGGCAAAAAGATATGAAGATAGAGAGAGAAGGAAAGGGCCAGCTAGTTTGCAAAATCAATATTTTGCTGATAAAGCATAATAATGCCCAGGATGACATAGGGATATAGCAAAAGGAAAATGATGAAGGCGTGGAGGTTCTTAAAGATGAGGATTTGCCGACTAAGGGAAAAGAAGAGATTAGAGGTAGAAAATTCAAACAAAGATCAAATGTTTTGTAAAGTAAATAATAAATGTAATAGTTAGAAATTTTTTAAACATAGTTTAAAATTTTTTAGGATAATGTAAAGAGCTTTACATGGGCATTTTAGTAGATCAGATTTCAAGCACGTATCTACCTAAATACATGCCATGATTGTAGGTGATTAGTCAGTTGCAGGTAGATGAAACAATGAAGTTCATCAATGGATAAAGGACAAATCAATTAAGTCAAATGTTGCAGGTAGCAAGGAAAGGATTAGAACCTTCCCTCTTTATTGCTCTAAGTATAGGAGGAGTGCAAGAAATCTTCTTCTACCATTTATAGGATTGTCAGGGTATGGGTATGATTCCAACATGCATTTCTCATACAAATGTGTGGGCCTGAATTTAATACAACATGGTGTGTACTCATTGACTGAGTGCAGCTCTAGAAATTGATGCAATCAGTTTGAATTGTAATGCTATATATACATGTTTTAAAGTTTTGGATTATAGCTATTTCGGGTCGCAATAGGACTATTGTTCATTTAAATCCTAGCTCATAAGGTGTGAGAATAACTAGGCAATTAATAATAATATGTTCATAAGAATATGTAAATTAATAATTGTTCACTCTTTGAGTCATTGACACTTGTCTCTATTCCAGAGACTTTATGTACAAAATTGCATGTGTCAAGACCTTGACTCAGAATCAAACATACACCATTGATCTATGATCATATTTTTCTTTTCATTCATAAAGGGCCCACCACATATGAGTTAGCACCATTCAACCAATGGAACAAAATTAATAATAATATGTTAATTAATAAATTGAAATTAATAATATATTTTAATTACTAATCTTTCACTCATTGAGTCATTGAAACTTGTCTTAATTTTGGAGACTTTATGTACAAAATTGGGTGTATCAAGACTTTGGCCTAGAATTGAACATAAGTCATTGATATGCAATCATCTGACAATCAAAATTTAGTGATAATCCCTAAAGAAGAATTTGTTTTCTATTATGGTTTTTAGCAACATTGCCAATTGGTCTAGCTCAGATGTATTATTTTAGGTCCATATTGATACAAGACAAGATTAATTGATAGTAATTTAATAGAATAGTTCCTACATTAAAATTGATTCTTAGCAATTATTTTGTAGGACAACTTATAGTCTTCTCAGCCATTTATCTTTGTGCTATCTATACATTGTTATATAGTACCATTCAATTCATTTATCTTTGTCAGGTTATGGTTTTTATTGAACCATTTGTATACATTGCCATTGAACCCATGTCAAACCATAATTACTTGTATATTTTTTATTAACATTGCCATAAAAGAAACTTGGGGAATTACATGAACATATAAAAAAACTTCCAAACAACATTGAGCACAGAGAAGGGACCAAGAGTTAACACATTCAATCAACATCATACTCTATTATCTAGTTACATATAAAACTTTTATCCTTCAACCTTGATTTGGTCCTACAAAATCTTTTTTGTTCCTCTTTTCGATGATGTTTAATGAATATTTCACTATAGTCAATAACCATCCTATTATCAGGCAATGCCTACTTTATAAATTAAATTATGTAGTCATTTACAATGTCAATAAATAATTTTCCATGGAACCTTGCATTATATCTACAAGAAACCACTAGGTATGGGTAACAATAAGGCCAAAAAAATTGAATTAAATTGATGTTCTCTAGGTCACTATCAATTGAGTTGCAATACCAATTCCATGTGTCCATTCAAATTTCCAATTTCTCATACACATGGATGCATGTGTGGGAGATTAAATCCATCACCTAGAGTGGAATGCATCATTTGCAAATTTTAAAAATGTCAATTCTTGACACAATTTATTCCACTTGACGAAGGCTTCTATTTCTTCATTCTAAGAACTACAAAGCAATAACATCCTGCCTAGCCACACACAAATAAAATTGTGTATCATACTGTTCTACATCTGTGAAATCTATTTTTAATATTTATATAAATTCCTAATTCAAAAGGGTAGAGAGCTAAAGCTCATAACAAAAAAAATGAAAACGAAGATGATACCAAAAATCATCAGTATCACACAATTAAATCCAAAACATGAATGAGCACATAAAAAGTACTTGGTAACTTACTTTCTTCGCATAGCTACTCTAATGAAAGACATTACTTTTAACTTTTATAGTTTATCGATTATTCTACTATCTGATGCTTAGTAATGTAATTTAAGGTTGAAATAATAAACACTAATAAGGATATCTACATGTAGTGTAGAGAAAAATGGCTAATGACAAGAAACTCTATTTAATTGACTCCACCATCACTTAGAATGTAATCATTAATAAACTGAATTAACATTGGCTAATCTAGGTGGTTTGTCACTTGTCATTAATGAATTGAATTGGCATTGGCTAGTCTAGCCAATTTGTTGGTTGGCTTTTAAAGTATCACAATTTGATATAATGGAATTCATTATAGAGGACAACTAATTAATGATAAAGGTATTGTAGTCAGTTCTATCAATCATGCGAGACTATTTTCAATTAATCCCATTGTCCCAATCAAGATCATGATTAACCCACTATATAATGGCAATAGATACTGGCACCAAGTGGCATGTTTTTTGTACATTCTTACACACAACACAATAAATATCACATATTCTATAAATTTATTAGGCATCTTCCTTGTTTTCTAGTTTGTTCTATTTTCATTCCAGGTGAATTGCAATCATTGATCAAGATGAGTCATTTGATCTCTCACCATTTTTCTCTTGCCCTAGTTGATGATGTTGTCTAGGATATTATTGGTCTTGATATTCTTTTAGAATATCCTCAAAAAATCTATTCAATGACATTGTCTATGCATTTATATCAAATTTAATGGACCTACTCGATGACCAAGGTCTGGTGAATATGATTGGGAAGGTAATGATTCAAGAATCGCTTATCCCTAGGGATAAGATTGATTTAGCTTTAAATGATTATGACAGTGATGCCCAACCATGGGATAAGGTTGGAATTTTCCCTTTACATGTGTTAGAGTGCTCAACTACAACTAATTATATTCTTGAGGAGGCGAGGAGGGCAATTATTAGAGGATTGTTGGAACACTTTGAGAGGGCCTTTATTATACATAATGATTTATGTGCCTATTTATTAAAAAGGGCAAGGTCTATTGTTTATGCTACAAATTATCTTCTTCAAGTGGTAGTTGTTAGTTGACACATAAATGGTGGCCATTAACAACTTTGTTTTGACTTTTAAAAAATTTTGCATCTTTTGAATTTTCCCTTTTTTGCATATGCCTTTATCCAAGGTTCGTTTTAATGCACCTTGGCTTAGGTTTATCTAAAAAATGCACGATAAGCTCTTTTGTTTAATATAATATTATAATATGGGTTATCGAGGTAAATTGTAATTGTTGTGATCCTTTTAAATTTTTGTCTTATTATCTATTATTTTCCATTAATAATATAATTATGGAACTTTTTTATTTATGATTGTAGTGATTGGTTAATTCTAGAAGCATTAACTATCATTATTTATAATATATGTAAAAAATAAGGTTAATCTAAATCATTCACTCATTGAGACTTTATGTAAAATTTTGGGTGTGTCAAAAATTTGTCCCAAAATAAAACTTATGCCATTGATCTACGAACATCTAACGATCAAAATTTATTATAATATTTTAAGTACATTGATGTAAATTGTAACTATAGTCATCCTTTTGAAATTTGAATACTTTTTTATTATCTATTATTTTTTGTTAATTTAAATTATTCACTCGTTGCCACTTGCTTCTATTCCAAAAGACTTTATATAGAAATTTGTATGTCAAAACTTAAGCACAAAATAAAACTTATTCCATCAGTTTGCAATCATCTGATGATGAACATTTATTATAATATTTTAAGTACATCAATGTAAATTATAATTCTAGTCATCTTTTTGAATTTTAGTTTTATTATCTATTAATTTCCATTAATCTAAATCGTTGATTCTTTAACACTTGTCTGTATTCCAAATACATTATGTACAAATTTGGGTGTGTCAAAACTTTAGCCCAGAATAGAACTTATGTTGTTGATTTGCAATCATATGGTGATGTAAATGTAAATCCTTTTAAAGCTATAAATTCACCCAGTAACTTAATCATTATCATTTAACATTTGATATTTTTGTGAGCCACTATAGACATCTGAAAATGGTCACACCACTTCCTGACTTCATATGCATAAAATTGATCAACTAAAATTAAACAATTTTGCATCCCATCTGACACATATATTAATTAAATAATTTTTAATTATTTAATTAATATTTTCCCCATCCCATATTGTCACCAAAAATCACTAATCATCCATTTTTCCTCTAGTATAGTCTTAAGATCAAATATTTATCCTAAAGACTATATTTCCTATCTATTCCAAAAATTAAATAAATATGTCTATTTATTTAATTCCCTATATTATCTACTTTTGATTACTTTTAGTAATCATCATTAATTTCTCCCTAATCATGTACACATGGGTAAATTTAGATTAACCTAGGATTACATCTTCCCATGTTTATAGAAGTCCACTTGTCATTCCATGTACATGCACGTACATGACAAGTGGTACTTTAGAAGCATGCGTAAAACTTTCAAATAGTTCCATCTAACCTTTCACCCACTCCATGCATCAAAAATCCATGTGGCACTATTCTTTTAATTTTAAATTGCACATGTCCTCTCATCCTAATTTTCAATTCTCCACAAAATCCAAGCCATACCTTTCATAAATGAGTCCTTACACATCATGCACCTACTCAATCTTGACCATCCATCCATTTAATCCTTCATTCTCCACCTTTGATCTCTCCTTGATTCTTGGAGCTCCACTTTCATGTAATATCCTTTTCACACTTATGCATCTCTCCTTGCTTGAGAGCTCTCATGCAATGTCAGCCCTTGATCTACAATCAATCCTAGCCCTCCATTTTGACTTCCAACAATTTATAAATTGGAGCTCTCCCCTTCATTTTCAAAACACTTTTGAATGCAAGGAAATTCTGCCTCTATGAGCACTTAACATCACATAGCAATAAATCATAATCAATTAGGACATATAAAGAGCTTTGCATAAGCAATTAGGGTGCAATTAGGATAGTTTATGTGAATTGTCCTTTGGTCTAATCTTGAGGTTGTCATTTTGGTGAAGCTTGCAAGAATTTTATACCTTAAAAGGTGAAGGAGGAGAGTGGGTTACTCTCTCACACCACACCATTAGACATACCCCTCATCTCATGGACATAGGCCTCACACACCTTGTGTAGATGGAGGGTATCCCCTAGAAACCCTACATCTTAGCTTAAGACCCTTCATTCATCATATCTTGTGGTGCACCTTTACTGTAGGAGGGGAAGATGCTCACATGTACCATTATGCTTGAGATATGGTCTACTTTAAGTAAGATGAAAGTCTCCAAGGTAAGGGGTATATGGTGGTACATGATGATATATTCTCTATATATCCAAGCTATATCTTTATGGTATTAATGGAGGTGGAAATCTCTTCTCTATTTTGAGTTGGGGTTGGCCTATTACCATTTTATGAGATCTATAAGATATGTCACACCTACTAGACTACTTTTAGGCTTGTGATCAAGTGGTTGGCATCTCTTCTTTGTGTAAAACTCGTGAAAGCCAGATAAGCCTTATTCCCAAAGTATCAAAAAAATAACCATTGTGTTTGATTGTTTGTCTCTTGACAAGAAAATCCATCAATCAAACACCTCAAAATTGCAAACCAGACCCTATTAGCGCCTATGCCTATCTCACAGTGCTTATGGTCTATGTTTTAACACCTATGATGCATGGTTCAATGCCCCTGACTTGATCCTTCACACTAACACAAATACTTTTGCGCCCTTCTAGCTAGGTTTAGCACTTGAGACCTCTATGAGTGCCTATGAAAAATCCCCTAGAGCATGTGTACAACATCAAATATTTGCATCCTTTCTTTCAATGCCCACAACATCAAATAGCACTTGTGTTATGTCCTTTAGTTCCCTTGACATTTTTTTCAGCACTTGCAACCTTTGTCTTAGCACTAATGTCTATAAATTTAGGAAGCCAAAAGTAGTCTCTTTCAAAATTAGAATCAGACCTATCATAGACTTTGACATAATATACAGCCATCCACCTTATCCCTAAAATCACATAATCATCTTCGCAATCCGACTTAACATTGAAACATTAGATCATCACCACTCCCAAAAATCATGTCCATAACATCTATTTAGACCTTAGCCTTGTGAATTCACCTACTATGGCTATCACCACTATAAGAATGCAAGATTCTTTCATATCCCTTGCTTCCTCTACCTCTTTTCCTTTCACTATGATTTCCACTATGAACTCACTTAAACTTCTATCTCCCAAACCTAGCTCCATCTCTACACCTTGAAGTAGTAATGGAATAATTCAAATATAGATTTTATATTAAACAAAGGCCAATATAGTACTTTCATCATCCATCCACTTCTTAGATCATTCTGCTTAACTAATATATACTCCATTTCTTTACCTCTTATTCTAGCAGTGGGCTTCACAAGATCAATTTTTGTTTTTATTGTTTAAAAAAATATGCCTGTCATGATTTAAAGGGTTATCTGTTTCTTTACTCCATACGCCACTTTGACAAAAGTAGAAACAAGACGATCCTATTTCTATGTACTATGAATACTTACATCCCTCAAATGAAGAATATTTTAACCAACTTTGAATATGTAGGCACATGTGTGCACCTGGCTATGGTTTAGAAACTTTTATCACTTTAGTAACACATATCTACATATATCTACATAGATGTAATGGCTTGCATAGGTAGATCTGAAAGCTAGATACATAAGGGAAACTAAGAATATTGTAGTATCAAGCACACTTGTCTGAGATAGATAATCATAGAAAAATGGGGCTTGTGTAGAAACTCATGAGCATAAAAATCCAACATCTTGAACAAGTTAGTTTACAACCTTATTATCCTCTTCCTTCTATCTAATGCTCTATGTTTATAATCAGATTCTTTTTGGGGTGTGTTATCGAAATGGAGCAACCATTTCTAGATTACCTATTCATTCATTACTCTGGACCACATTGAATCTATATTGAGATATGAATATTTCAAATGAATTATTTCTTTAGGTAAATGAATGGAAATTCCTTTCAATTTGTCTAGGTAAATGAATGGCTTGGGTATTGTTGTTTCATTATAAAGAGATGGCATTAATGCCTAGTTTTTGGTGTCATAATAGTTCATTTATACTAATTTTACATTCCTTTATGATGATGTTATGAGTAAATTTGGAGAGAATCATCACTATCAAGGGAAACTATGTATCTCTAGATCCTTAAATGTAGGGCACTCATTTGCACCTGTAGGTATAGGCCACAAATTGGGTGGTTAAAAATCCTAGTCACATAACCCTTGCTAATATGCCAAGGTCAAATATACCAGTGAGCCAACTCTTATAATAAACCTAGATTAAACATGTGAGTGAGCAACCCCCAATATTTTAGCACCCATAATTGTGGGTACAAAACATAAGGATAGGCACCTTTAGTCTCTTAGATACACCTAGGTGTATTGTAGAATAGGGTTAATATGGACCTAGATAGTGTATCTAGCCTATGAATTCATTCATGCTTATGTAGTAGTTGTGAGATCCTTATCCTTTTGTCAGTGTTAGAAGATTCTGAAATTAATTAGTAATATTAGGGCATGTTATTTGTTTCAACCTATGGCTACATCCTATAGTTTGGGTGTGGAAATAAATTGTAATAGGATAGTGGTTGATGGTTCCCAATGTGGCTACATTAAAAATATGAGTAGGACACTTTTAATGCATATAGGTTATATATATTTGAGTGAACCAATACCTATGTTCTCAATGTTCACAAATACATTTACAAAATTCTCTAATTTCACTAAATCAAATGGATCTAGCACATAGAGCTTGACACATAGAGTCTTTAGCATACCTCTCGGGCCATGTCAAATCCATGATAAAATGGTTCTATGCTAGGATATTTAGCCTCTAGAGTACACAATATGTTTTGAGGTTAAGCCTTTTATGGAGGTGGCATCTATTGAGATATTAATTCTTTTTTGTGGCACTAAATTAATACTTTCTAGTAGTCTTCTTGGAACAAGGATTGCGGAAGCTAAGTACTTAAGTTAATAAGACTTTAGTTGGTGCAGGGCACCTAGGAGCACCTTGGTTCCTAAAGGGATTTTGATGCATTTTGAGAAGTTATGTTTTTTGTTCAATGTGTTTTGTAATAAGGCTTTTAGCCATTGTTTTTTGGTCCATTTTGTATGGTCAAGAGGTTTGGGGTGACTATATAAACCTCAAATCCTTCTTAGTCCATTTGGACCTTTGTTGTGCCAATTAGGCCTAGAAGTTCTAAGGATTGGTTTTCGAGTTTTTTGGTTGTTTTAGTGTTTTAGTATGTTGGAAGGAGTGTGTTGATCATTTGGACTCCACTGGACAAGCCAAACAAATCAACCTCCTTGTGTTAATGCAAAACACCATAGTTGTCAAAGGTGTTATGTGTTGGGTCGGTTCAAAAACCACTTTGGGCAGTTGAATGCTGTTGTAGAAGTTGGAAACCAACTTGGATGGGTTAATATGGTGGATATTTGACTCCAGTACGGAGGAAGAGATTTTGTATACAATTTTGGGCATAAAAATCAAGAATTTGACTATTTTTCTGAAGAAAACATGTTGTTGTATAGACTGTATGGATCTTCCTGGGGTGTAAATGTACTTTTTCTAAAAGTGCTTAGATTCAGGGTTCCAATGAAACTTGTTTGAGGTCCTGAAGTGGTCAAGATCAAAAGTTATTGATTTTTCTTTCAAAATAGGTCTAGAAACCCTATTTTCTAGGGCAGCCATAGAAATCCGGCCCTAGAATGCATTCCCACTAGTGAAAATTCACAAAAACTGGTGAAATGCAGGCTAGGGGTATGTACTATAAGATTCCAAAAGTTTTTTATTTGAAAATGCAGTCTTCTATTTTTAATTTGATGCCCTAGGTCACGTATTACCATGTATTTGGCATGTTTTATGCTATTTATTGTTGTAGGTGACAGAATCCAGACAAGGTGAATGAAAGAATGGTGGTTTTGTGTTGTAGGGACCTAGTAGAGACATTCCAAATTCTTGCCCCTGACCTATGAACCTAATTTGAACCCTTTGCTTTGTAACCCAGGCCTAAAGTGATCAATTAGGTCCCCTAAAGGGTGTCCAATTCCATGATTTGTTTGCCTAGTCCTTCGGGATTTTGTCATTTGGTGTGAAGAAAACTAGTAGAAGAGGGCTAGTAGCCTCACTAGGCCTAGTCAAGGTTAGAGGGTTGTGTGAAGTTGGGAACCAAACCAACTGTCAAAAAGGTGTTTGCAGACCTGCCTTGAGGTGTGAAAGAAGCCTTGGAGGTTAGACAATAGCCTAGACCACAAATCCATAATTTGCACTTGGTGAGTGACTTAGCTTGGTTGAAGGCTAGGTGAGTGGGTGAGTGGCTAGTAAACCATTGTGTTGTTGCTTCCCTTGTGCCACTCTGCATCATTAGTAAACATTGTATGATGAGAATAGTTCCTTAGAAAATATATAGTTCCCTATTTATAGAATAAGGATTATGAAATTATACATTAAACTACCATTAGTCTTGTTAACGACTACCACTTAGAAACATATTCATGGTCTTAGATGGTAGGGTACCAATGGAAAGCATGGAATAATTGCATGGGTTTTAGGACTTCAATTAATTATGAACTAAAGAGTTTTTTTATATAGTATGGTGCTTAATACACTATTTTGGTTGAAAATGATTTTTGCTTACCCTATTAAGATGGTTTGACTCTGTTCCAATATAAGATTTGAATTGACAATTTTCAAAGATTTCTATGTTTCAACCATTTAGGACTATTATTTGTTTAAATCCTAGCTCATAAGGTGTTATAATAACTAGGCATGCTAGTTCATCATTATTGAACATCTAGATCTAGTATTTATTTCATCTTTAAAAACAAGTATATAGTCTTGCGTACTTATTAAAAAATATCCACCACAATGGGGTATCACAATTAGAAATGATTTACAATAATGTGAATAATACAAAATCATTTGATTTTTGGTATTTCCTTTTCTAAGGAAATATCTTGTCCTCCAACTCCTACCAATTAAAGATAAAGATCATGTAATTTCTCATAGGGATCCCCATGATTAGTCTATACATGATAATTATCTCATAAACCATCTTTTTGGAATTTCTCACCTCTTATTCATGAAGGGATCTATTAAAAGGGTTATCTATTTATAAGTCTTCTATTGACACTTCTCAAATGGGAGTTGAGTACATGAAAAAATGAATATTAATAATAGATTTGGATGAGATATAGGAATAAATCTTTGGGGTAAAAATTAAAAGATACACGTGTTTGTCTAAACTTGATGAAGCCTTAAAATTATTCATAATAAAATTAGGGGGCTTTATTATAGAGGATTTTTATGAAGCAATTCTTAATGTATTAATTTTGTGTCATTTGATGGAGTTGTTCTATTACATCTATTATGTGACTTCTTACCCAAAATGGAAAAAAAGCTATTTATGAATAACCCTCTAAAATTATAAGAGAATAAAGTTTATTTACCCATTATAATTAAAAGGGAGATGGAAAATAAAATACATTATGATCCTTTTGGTTAAAATGGAGATAAAGAAAGAATAATTATGAAAACTCCTTTAAAAAGGGAGGAGTTATAATGTTTATTAAAACATTATTAATGACAACCTTTGTACCCCTTAAAAGGTTATATAAGGCATTTGTGTGAGACTTGGAAAGGGCATGGAGAACACTAAAGGAAAATAAGGAAAGAAAGGCAAGAAATCATGAAGGCAAAGGATTATAGATTTGAAAAGTAGTGAGCATTGGAGAAGGGACACACAACGTGTGTCCAACTCAGGTTACAATGTACAACTGGGATTGTCATAGTCAGGGCTTGTGTGTGCATTTGTGTTGAGCATGTTTTGTTGAACATGGCTCTGGAGCACTTGTGTGTGTGTTCATTTTGAAAAAGAGCAAGATGCTTGGGAAACATGTATGTTTTCTGAAAAAGAGCTTAATGCTAAGAAGCACATGGTTGGTTCTGAATAAGAACTGGATTCCTCATAGAAGTGTTCACTTGCTAAAAGGGGTTTGAATCTATAATCCATTCTTCGGAGTGACATTTGGAAGAACTTCTAGGATGCAAAAGATATGTATTTATTCCTTTCTATGATGGAAATTAATGAAGTACCAAACTTATTGTTCATAAAAGACATTGATGGGTTTTGATGTTAATATAATTATGTGATTATGTTATCTAGTTTGTTTTGTTAATGATTTACTTAAGAGTTCTTATTAAATTATCACCTATTATAATTTACATTTGTTATTACAACTATTTTAACACCATTGAATATATTTTTTGTATCTTAACACTAAATTTTAACCATAACAAATCCACTACAATTAATTAAATACATAGGGGGGAAAGTAGCATTTCATTTGGTATCAGAGTCGAAAACTGGGCTACCGAGTTGTTAATTGTTAAATTGGTTCTTATATTTGATGTCCTAACAATAGCATTAAGGATACAAGGATAAACACATACTTAGATCACTTCAACCAACCTCCTACTATATTGAGATTTAATTTACATTCCTTCTTATTAGATCTATCTTCAATAGTGCAAAAGGAGGATTAATTGTGTTAGGAGGAAGGTTCGTATTATGTAAATTAATTCTTGTGCTCCTACTCAACCTTTGTGTATATGCCCTATAAAATTAAAAAACTAAAAGAAATCAAGTCTAGTAGGAAAGTAAGCCATATTACTTCATGAGTTTTGATCACAAGATAAAGCATAAGGAACTATATGCAATATACACTATTATCTTTAGGCTTAGAAATGTATTCAATGAAAGCACTAGTTCAATAATTGAAAGAGGAATTAAACATGCAAGATCTACCAAGCATTAATATCTTAAAAATAATAAAATATAAATTTATTATGATTTTAAAATTCATATAAACCAACCTTTAATATGCTTCTTATTTATACCTATTGATTATTTAAATACCTAACTCCTCTAACCATAATATTTTTTCATACATATGTTCTCCTAAGTCCCCTAAAATAGTTCCTACTCACCCTATAATTCACTACTCCCATGCGTCTTTGTTATTATTTTCATACATATCTGCACCGTATACGGCCATTCACCTTGTCGACCAAGTGCTATTTTAAAAGACGTGTCCTTCCACCTTTCGACGTCTCATTTCATTTCGAGGTCCCTTAAGGAATTAGTATTATTTCGGTGCCTTTGGTATCCTTCCTAAGGTCGATTCAAAAAGGGTCAATTCTTAAAAACTCTAAATAAAAAATGGGTCTCACCTTATATACGTCTTAGTCTCTTAAGAAGAGAGTCGATCTTTTTTAAGAGTGTCATTATTTTTTAAGTGTGTCGATATCTTTAGTAGAAGGCACACACCTCACCCTTGCAACACCACCTGAGCGACATTGAGGGAATGTGAATCTGACTTGAGAAGGAAACTCTCATGACATGTAGATCAATCCACTCTTGAGATATTAGGATGTGGTCTCCATAAACCGCTTATGGTGTGCTTGAAATCGTGGTAGTTCTCATATGAGATACTCCTAAGCAGTTGCAGTTGCTCAGTATACAGTTAGTTTATACGTAAACTGTAATTGATCTGAAGTGAAGTTTTCTGGTGAATTTATAATGTTTATGTGGTGATAAATAATTCTTATGATCACGTTGTAATGTGCCTAATATTCGCCATAAATAAAAATGCTTGGGATCCAATCCTTCTCCTCCATGCATGAACTACGCCACTATAGTGTTGTTTTCATATCTCGACTTTGTGAAGCATTTTTTCACATATCTTGATTTGTTTGCAGTAGTTGTATGTCTTGTTCTTTTTATTCACCTCCTTGCCACTATTCGGAGAACATTTCTAAAAAAATAAAATAAAAAAATCACATCATTAACAGTTATAGCTCGCTTATGTGATTGATCGTGATAGTCATTATTCTCAGAGAACACAAAGTTGTATCCCAGGAGGGAGTAGAATGAGACGTAATAAGATCTCATGCAATAGAAGTTCAATTTTTGAAGATAGTGCTGAGAGAAGGGTGAAGATTGAACCATGGAGCCCAGAAAGAGAAACTCAAGCATCATCTATTAATGACCATCGGCGTATGCAAAATGGAGGATCTTATCCAAATCAACCGAGTTATGGCTATTGAGAAAATGGATTTATTCCCTGTTTACTTGTTTCAAAAATACATGAATGGGGTTATCTTTGCCATCCTAGTGTAAGAATCTTTGTTCAAAAATTGTACAGATATATGCATGTGGTGGTCTAAAGTTAGGTTGTGCTTTGTCTTTGTGCTTTTTTTTTGGAGCAATTTACGTAAATTTACTACCAACATCATCTGTTGTAGATTCAAGACATTTATTATAGGCTTCCACATTTAGGCATTTGATTACTATATTACCTTATGAATTTGACATCTCAGTGCTTTTATCATTTATTTTTTCTACTTGGCCATGAACCTGATATAATCTTGATATGATCCACAAAAGCCAAAGGAAATTGACTTGTGAAAAATGGAATCGTTCAAGCCTCTGTAAGGTTCTAATGTGGTAGATAGATGAACTTGAATATCATTATTATTAGTTTGTAATCCTGGCAATCCTATACATCTAGTATTTTACATTTTTTCATGGTCTTTTTTCGGAACATATTAATAACTCACATGTTGTAGAAGATTATAGCAAGTTGTAGTGATATTGACAAACTTGGTTAACTTTATAGATAATATAATAGATTTTTTTGATTGGAAAAAGAGGGAGAATATCCAATTGAGGATCTATATTTGTTGTTCAGGTCAATTGAAAGGTGCAGATATTTTATAGTTATCCTCAAAAGTCTCTAGATCTTTGAAGATTTGCTACGCTTATTCTCTAATTTAGTATGTGTTAACATATTTTCTGATATCATCCTCCTTGAAAAGGTTTAAGAATTCTTTTGATCAAGCTACATGGAGTTTGGTGATTAGAAATAATGACATAAAACTATTAAGGACAAAATTCCCAAATTTTACCAAACATACACTCCACGAATAATTATAGCATGATCAACATTAGTAAAAGTTATTATTCAAGAGTATGAATGAAACAATTGTATTATTGTTTTAAATTGTTAAAGGGGATGTGAGTACATATCTAATGATTTGATGGATTTTGGCCCTCGTTTCTCTTCATGAAAGTGTGCAAAGTCCTTAAGCTCCTTAGGTTTCACATATATGTGTCAAGAATATTTTGTTACAAAACTTAATCTAGTCAAGACAAATTTATTATTATCCTCTTTATGGTTATATTTATGAAAACATTTTTTACAATTCAAAATTAGCTTTAACTTCTTCATAAGGGTAACCTTGATGATTCATTTGTGTAATTACAATAGTTTGATTATTTACAAACCTTTAGTAAGCTCAATTTATATATCATGAGATCTCAAATACAATATAATCACTTTAGTAGTATTGAATGCAACTTTGTTCATGTATAGATATTTGGCTAGCGCCCTCTTATACAGGGACGTTGCCTTTGGCATAAAGTTAGTGATTAGGTATATCTAATGGTGAAGCTTAAGAGATGACCACTTTAGTTGTATTAAGTTTAAGTCTTGTTAATTATATTTCTATTTGGCCCACACTCTCTTGTATATGAAAGTTGTCCTAGAAACATAGAGTTAATAATTTAGCCTTTCTAATAGTCAAAATTGTAAATTCATTCCAATTTTCTTTTAGTGTTATGTTTATTACTTAGGAACTGGTGTTACTATACTAGTTGATAGCTAAAAGACAAAAATTGATACCTAGATTTATTTAACATAAGTTACATTATGGGCCCATATCCCACAGGTCCCAAGATCATTTTCGCATCTTAAACTTTGGAAATTATGGTGTTGTTTATGTGAAATGAAACAAAGCTTTTATAATATATGAGACAAGAAATTATTATCTTAGCATTTTTGTTGAGGACATGTCAAATTTTACAAGGGGAGAGACAACCTCAAGAAAAGTCAAAACCTTTTTATAGATTGCAAATTTGTACTAATTCTTTTCCCTTCCATTATATGCATAACATAACAATATAAAATATAAATAGATGCCCAAGCATCCTACTTTAGGGAATGACTCATAATATTTCCTCTCCATATGTACCTCTTGTTATTTCATTTTTATGTCAATGTGTAGGTGGCCTCTTTTTATAGAAAAATCATCATAAATTAATTGAACAAAAAAATCATCACTATATAGCTTCTAGAAAATTTAACCTAGAGTTAATATTTTTATATGGAGTGTTTTTTGGGTGATAATTGTTTGCTACTATTCCTTTGTTTCTTAAGATGAATTGTAGGATTTATTTTGTGCCATCTTTTGTTATATTGTACTTTGTTATTGGACTTGATCAACCCAATAACCTTGTACATGTGCTCTATAAGTATTTTATAAAAGTGATATCCTTAGAATGTTATATCATTAATTACCTATAAGTCTATGACAAAGAGATATATGTTGAAAGATGATTTGACTAGATTACATTGCAACCTTGTTGGATTCAAAACTTGTCCCAAATCTTTGTTTTCAATGACTATGTGAATGATATGAACTTTATTTAAGGGTAACTGAGTACTTGTTTCCATTGAATTGTATATGGTATATGAAAGGGGATATTCATGTAGCTCGGAATGCATGAATATCATATTGGCATGTATTTTTAGTATATTGTACTTAATGATGAATGACTACATAGTATGGGATATGTATTTCATTCACTAGATTAACTTGAGCTACTGAGGAAAATAGTTTATTTACAAGGGGAAAAATGTTATGTGACTTTTTACCCAAAATGGAAAAAGAAAGATATTTATGAATAACACTCTAAAATTATAGGAGAATAAAGTTTATTTACCCATTATAATTAAAAGGGAGATGGAAAATAAAGGATATTATGATCCTTTTGGTTAAAATGGAGATAAATAAAGAATAATTATGAAAGCCCCTTTAAAAAGGGAGGAGTTATAATGTTTATTAAACCATTATTAATGACAACCTTTGTGAAAGGATGTGATGGTTTAGAAATCACCCCTTAAAAGGGTATATAAGGCATTTGCGTGAGACTTGGAAAGAGCATGGAGAACACTCAAGGAGAATAAGGAAAGACAGGCAAGAAATCATGAAGTAGAAGGATTATAGATTTGATAGGCAGTGAGCATTGGAGAAGGGGCACATAACATGTGTCCAACTCAGGGTACAATGTACACCTAGGATTGTCTTGGCCATGGCTTCTGTGTGCACTTGTGTTGAGCATGTTTTGTTCAACATGACTCTGGAGCACTTTTGTGTGTGTGCTTTCTAAAAAAGAGTAGGATGCTTGGGAAACATGTATGTTCTCTAAAAAAGAGCTAAATGCTAGGAAGCACATGATTGGTTTTGAATAAGAATTTTATTCCTTGTGGAAGTGCTCACTTGCCGAAAGGGGGTTGAATCTATAATCCATTCTCTGGAATGGCATTTGGAAGAATTTATAGGGTCCAAAAGATACATATTTATTCCATTCTATGATGGAAATTAACGAAGTACTAAACTTATTGTTAATAAAAGATATTGATGGGTTTTGATGTTAATATGATTATGTGATTATGTTGTCTAATTTGTTTTGTTAATGATTTACTTACGACTTCTTATTAAATAATCACCTATTGTAATTTACATTTGTTATTACATCTATTATAACATCATTGAATATATTATTCTATCTTAACTCTAAATATTAACCATATCAAATCAGCTGCAATTAATTAAATACATAGGGGGAAAAGTAGTGTTACAACATCAAATTGGCTTGAAAAAAATTCACACCAATGTCTGAATTTTGTTTGTGGTGGTTAGTGACTCTAACTTAGATGATTATATGGATAATGAATGTTCTCAAGCTTGTATCTATGCAATTTTATAGAAGTTTTACATCATTTGTGAGGCCAACAAAATACATTTTTTAGTGCATGGATTCCATACTCTATTATGGCTTTGATCTTCACATAAAACCTTATAGAGGGATTATGATTATAATCTATCTCTTGAAGAATTGATGGGAAGAGATTGGTTTGTAAATATCTAATCATGCCCCTTCTTTGGTTATGTATACTATCATGGTTTTGTGATGATATGCAACATCAAATTTTATTCTTCTAGGGATTGTAGGGAAATTCCAATGCTTCAAATTGATCTTCTAAAATTATTTTTCATTATATTAGATATTTCATGTATAGGAAGTGATTTAATGAAATCTAAATCCCAAGTTGTATTTCCTTGATTATGTACACATATATTTATACTCTAGTTAATATTTTTGTCATTTCCATGATTTTGGATGAAGTACATTATTTTAGTTTTTTCTTTTTTACAAATGTAAGTCTTGTATCCTACTTAATGATCTATTTCCTTAAAATCTTTGTATCTAGTACAATTTTGGTACTCACACTGGTCAAGGTGCCTCTTTGATTATTCTATTATCCTAGGTCCCTAAGTGTCATAATAAAAACATCATGATAAGATAAAAAATATGAGCTAGTTGATGATTTCTTCAGATCAATCTTAACTTTTTTTTTATCATTCAATGGTTTTGATTGGAGATATGAATCAATGAGGGTAGCCCATCCCTTGACATGAGCAATTTGCATTAAAGGTGGTAGGATCAAGCCTACGAGATCAATGACCCAGTGAGGTAACACAAGACTCGTGAACATAATACACTAGTGAGATATTAAACGGAGGTAGAAATAACCACTCTAAGACCTATGACGTAAAAATGACTTTTGGTCATAGGTGGTAAGAACCACTTAATGGAATCAAACCCACGAGCATGATGGCACAGTGAGAGTTATGTGGGGTTCCAAATCCCATGAGCTTAGTGGCCTAATGAGAGTTTGAATCATTGTGGCAACAACCACAATGCTCTGATTTAATTGATGCACTATGTAATTTGAAATAATTTTTTCTAATTAATTTCTACTTCTACAATGATTTTTTCACTTATAGCTATAAATTGACATCATTTATTGTTGTAATATTTTTTCATAGATTAATTCCATGGTAAATAATGTGTGTGTATATGTGAGTGATAAGCTTAAACATACAAACATCATCATTGTATTTTAATTCTTATGTTGCAATGATCATAGAACAAAAGAAAACAATTTATAAGTATTGCTCAAGAACTTGCCAAGACTTATAACACAAACACACACACACACACACATGCTTATATCTACATGATATTATTATATTTGCATTCATCGACGATCTAAATATTAGATTATGTGTGTGTGTATATATATACATATATATATAGATATATATATATATACATCTATGTATACATATATATATATATATATATATATATATATATATATATATATATATATATACTATATGTATATATGTATACATCTATATATATACATATATATACGTATATATACGTATATACGTATATACGTGTATATATGTATATCTATATATATATGTATATATATATATATGTATATATACGTATATCTATATATATATATATCTATGTATATATACGTATATATATACATGTATATACGTATATATATGTATATATATATACGTATATACGTACATACGTACGTATATATATATATATTTGTGTGTCTGTTTAACATACATATATACATATATGTAATATATACATAGGTATATACAAGAAGTATAATATACATAGTAGAGACTTAGACCTACCTTTTGTATCTAATATTAAATATGAATGTATAAGGAGATATAAGGGTTATAACTAAAGAATTATATGTCTAGTTATGTGTTTAAGTTATTATATGTGAGTGGATCTATTGCATGATGTTGTTTCTTGTATATATATATATATATATATATATATATATATATATATATATATATATATATATATATATATATATATATATATATATATATATATATATATATATATATATATATATGTATAGATATATATATATATGTATAGATATATATATATATATATATACATCTATATATATATATATATATACAGGTATACATAGATATATCTATCTATGTATACATATATATGTATAGATGTATACATATATATGTATAGATCTATAGATCTATATGTATATATGTATACATCTATATATATATACATATATATACGTATATATACGTATATACGTGTATATACGTATATACATGTATATACGTATATACATGTATATACGTATATCTATATATACGTATATACATGTATATAAGTATATATATATGCGTATATAGTATATATATCTATGTATATATATGTATATATATATACATATATATATACGTATGTGTGTGTATATATATATATATATTTGTGTGTCTGTTTAACATACATATATACATATATGTAATATATGCATAGGTATATACAAGAAGTATAATATACATAGTAGAGACTTAGACCTACCTTTTGTATCTAATATTAAATATGAATATATAAGGAGATATAAGGGTTATAACTAAAGGATTATATGTCTAGTTATGTGTTTAAGTTATTATATGTGAGTGGATCTATTGCATGATGTTGTTTCTTGTTGTTGTTCTTTGTTATTCTATCACTGTCATGTTTGGGGTATAAACTAACTTTAGAGACTTAAATCACACTTAGATCTTCATACTGTGTCCTACTATTTCTTGCCAACATTCTATTCCATTGTCAGGATCCTAAATAGAACAATAGAGAATTAATAAGATAAACAAGTGAAAGGAAAGTGTGAAACAATAAGAATAGTTAGAAAGATAAATAGAAAAGAGATATAAACCTTTTATGATCTATGGAGAATTCTCTTAAGTCCTACCTTTGTGAGAGGGGAGTAGAGATCTAAGGGATAACAATTAGAAAGGGGGAGGGATCTCAAAATATCCCTAAAAAGATGTGACCATTTAAAACAAGTCGATCATGGGATACATAAGGATTAATGAAACACCACATTTAAAACAACCATGGATAAAGGAGATGATAAGAGATTAAGGGAGATTAATGAAACAATACAATCAGGAATGGACATGAGCATGGAAGAAAAGAAGAAAAAAAAAACTTAGGAAAGACAAGAAAGATACCGTAGAAGGATGGAGAAGGCAAAAGAGTTAGGAACATAATGCACCATGAAGGTTGCAGAAGAAAAAAAGGAAGAAACTAAGCGTGCCAAGGAGGGTGCTACTAAGCGCACCATAGTGGGTGCAAATGAATACATAAATTCACTAAATTTAGATGGAAATGACCATGCCATAGGGTCTACCACAAATACAACAAAAGGTTATACACATAATACTCTAGAACAAATAATATTACATATTGATAAAGATAATAATATCCTCAAAAATCTAGAAGGAAGCATTAACATTTATGGAGATTATAGGAAGACATGGGAGGAATAATACAATAGACACCTAACCCCACCATGATTAACTAATCCCCATATGTTCAACTTGACTTCACTAATGCTCATATTAGGATTGATGAGAAATGGTAACCATTCAGTAAACCTATACAAAATATCTAGCCTTTAAACTTCAATGAAGCATACCTAGAAGAATTAGTAAATAAAAGTGTAAGAAGACTAATAGAGAAATAACTAGAGGTGGTATCTGATAAGGATGAATTCCTGACTAACCAAAAAAGTAAAATAAGAAAAGAAAATGAAATGACACATTTAACAAATATCATGTCCATAACTAATAAAAAGATAAATCCAAAAACAAAAAGGCATTTTAAGAGTTGTAACCCCTAGACCAAAAGTCATGCCTTGTGCCATCTAAAACTAGAAAGATTATTGTGCAAAAGAATAACAAATAAGTAGACAACCAACATAATATAGAAGAAGAGATTGTAAGAAATTATGAAGAAATATTGGACAAAGATTACGTTGACATTAAACTATAGAGAGATAAAGGAAGGGAAGGAAAACCTTTAACACAAAGGACAAATAAGAAACTACAAAAGAACATAAAACAAACACACCATAAAGAGGGTAAAAGATAAGGAAAACCAGAAAAATGGACTCTCCCATCAAGTTACCAGTGTTAGGGAAAGATACGTCTAAGGCAGTGGAACATGTATTTGTGTTTAGAATTAAAATGGAGAAGAAAGAATATAACTTGAGATCAAACCAAGTTATTTAAATTTTTAGGAACCCTAAGAAATAAGGCTTTGAATTGGTATAGAAAGAATTTCCCTAATCTTGAAAAAACATGGGATGAAATAAAGGAAGAGTTTTTAGATAACTTTGAATCACCAGAGATCCCCACTAAAGGGGTAAGCAAAATGAGGGACCTAGTCCAGAAGGATGGTTAATCTATCAAAGATTTTGATAAAAGGATTAAAGAAAATTCTTGGACATTAGAAGAACCATTGATAGAAAAACAAAGAATTAAATGGTTTGTTTCAAGACTAAACCATGACATTAGAACATCCTTGCATGGAAAAAATTTTAATTCTTACTCAGAAGTAGTAACTCTAGCATGCTGCAAGGAAGTACAAACCTAGTGGAGTAATGATAAAACTAAATAAAATATGGAAATGAAAAAAATCAAATTGGAATTAGAACAATTAAAATTGAAACAAGAGATTCTTACAAGAAATGAGGGCATTCTACATAAACAAAGACCCAACATATGGTGCTCATACTATACAAGACAAAGACACTTGAAAAATGAATGCCTAATGAAAAGTGAGAAGAAGGCTGCCACATTAAAAATAGACCTAAAAATAATGCGTAAAACAAATAACAAAATATTGTGGCATTTGTGGTGAATAGGATTACCTCAAAATAGAGGATTATCCATCACAACTATTTAGATTAATAGATGATGATGACAACCATGAACCCTAGTGTAATGTCCACCACAACAACAAAATGGTTAGCCAAGAAATGGCATATGTTAAGGGATTGGCTGAGAAAACACTCTACACCTAAAATCATGGATACAAAGCTCCTAATTGGCTAAACCAAAGAAATGTCAATACATTTCAAAATACTAACCCCAATAAAATTTCATACATAAACAACTATACTAATGGTAAAAGAGGACAATATAATGGTTATAGAGGTGGTAGAGGTAGAAGAAGGAAAGACAATGCAACATGTTATAAATGAAGTAAACAAGGACACTTTGCAAATGAATTTTGGGGCGACAGGAAGAAACAATGTATATTATGTGGAAACTCAGAAAATGACTTATTCATTTGCGATAAAGTACAATAGTATTTCAGAAATGTACCTTCCTAGTTTAAGTGATGAATTAGAAGGGTCCAATTCACAAAAAGGGGCCCACAAAATAAGAAAAATAGCAAAAGATGTACCTAAAGTAGCTAAGAGATGCCAAAAGTAAAATAGGTATGAATCAAACACTACACACAATGAAACATCAAATGCTGACTACTACAATAAAAAGGTAAAATCTAAACAAATAAACCAAAACAAATATAGAAAAAACTAAAACTGTGTTAGTAACAAGACAAGGGACCAACACCACAAGGATAGAAAACATTGATAATGAAGAAGAAGAAGAAGAAGGCAACTTCTTCCCTAACAAAAGATACCATGAAAAAATTCTAGAACAATCAAAACAAATAATAGCTAACAACACCACAAACAACAAAAACAAAAACATTTCCTTTTTGAAGAAGAAGTGGTAGCATTAAAACAACAACCATAGTTAACCCAACAACACAATCTATTGACAAATTAATTTTTTTTTGTAAATATTAGAATAAGAATTAAAACTAGAAACCACAAATAAGAAAAATGGAAAAGATATACCACCAGTGGAAAGCCAGACCACTAATGATAAATGTGCACATATACTTGAAAAAGATAAAGCAGGTTATGGTAGATCTTGGCACAGATGTCAAAATGCTGCCAAAAAGAATTTGGGAACAACTACAAAGGCCAAGACTAGAAGAAACTCCATATAATAAAAGTTGTAAGATGGATCATCTATGGGTACACTAGGAACTTAGATATAAGTAGAAGTTAATATTATGGGAGTAAAACAAATAGTAGATTTTAAAATAGTGGTAATGAAATAAACATTTGACTCATTCAATGCGCGACTAGGTCTCCAATGGTTCATGAATGCTAATGCAATTGTAGATTCTAGAAGGAGGAAATATCCTTTGCTGATGAGAATATAAGTAGTACATATTCCATTAGGAAGGGACATTGAAGAAGCCTATGTGTAAGAGATTAGCCAAGAAGATCATAGCGACGAGGATTCAAAAATTCTCTATTTAATATCCAAACTCCCTAAACATAAACTACTAAAGGAACCAAATTTAGAGGGGAAGATAGAAGTAGAAAGTGAGGATATACTAAATTCATGGTTACAAGATGATGAACCAAAACATAAACCCTGAAGAGTGATAGGATTCTGCAGAGTGTGTATGGTCAAAATCACAGAGGAATCCCAACCATATAAAACCACACTTAATGATATAGTACCCCAAAATACATGTGATAACTTAGGAGGCAAATTAGAAGACAACCTCAAAATCACGTCAAGTAAACCACATCACAAAGGGCCTTTCTCACATAAAACTTGCCAAATTCTCAAGCATAGGAGATCTACACGCATACTTAATAGAAATGGAAAGGACTTTTGAAGAAGAACAAATAAGGTCAGAAGTAATACATCATACACTGGTGTGTAATGCTATGAGTTGGTGGCATAAACATAAAAACACAATCCAACACTAGCTAGTATTTAGGATTCTAATAAAAACTAGATACCTACTAGAAGAAGGGGAATGTAAGATCATACCAAAATACCAAGTCCAAATTCCACCATACTAGCATTTGGGGATGTGCATAATGGCTTGGAAAAGTATAAATGGATATCACACAAGGTTAGATATCCAAATGTTTTACTAGACATTAAGATCGATTACATAAAATTGGTATATAAATCATGAATGTAGAGCAGAAACAACATAATGGAGTGAATTGCAAGAAGAATTCCTACATACATTTTGATGCAAGAGCATCCCTGGTTCAAGAGTAATCTTGCATCAACCAAAAAAATTTGCATTTTAATTTATTTCTTTTCATTTTACAGTTTAGTACAGTTAGTTCAGTCAATAGCAGTTTCTATATTTTGGTCCACATTCTACCAAAGTTGCATTTTAGACCTTGCAGAGCTGGACTTAAGATCTAGAGACATTCATGCACATCATATCCAAATCTCAGATTATTTGAATCAGTTAACGGAAATTTATCACTATCAGAAGATCGACTATTTTCTCATAATAGAGGATCTTGACAGCCTCAGATAATCAACTAAAGGAGAAGACTTGTGGAGCATTTCTTGACCTGTGGAGCTAGATTGCACATCATTCAATTTTTTTAGTTTGTGGCCAACCTTCCCTAAGATATGTACACAATTATATTCATTTGTGTAGGAGTTCTAATCAATTAGGTCTGACCTATCTATGTACACACATTACAACTCTTCATTGGAGTTTGTGATCTTCCTTGGATGATGCCAAGGGATCTAATGTTCTGGAGATGATATAAATTGATGTAATAGATGCCTACGAAAGCAGTTAGAATAGTTTACAAGTTTGATAGTTTGAATTCTTTGTGAAGGAGCTTCAAAGTTAAATCCTATGCATATTTTGTAACTGTGAAATCAAGCCTATAAGCCCTAATTATAAGCTTGCATGTTTTTGTCCAATTTATATTTGAATTCTATGACATACTGAATGACTAAATCTACATTTTATTTATATCTTTGAGTTGTTTCCATTATCTTTACTCTAGTTGCACAGCCTAGATAGTTCACTTTGTGGACCCTCCTAACTGTGACTACACCAAGTGGTATCAGAGTGAAAGTTCAAATATTTGGGAGTGAACTGAGCAAAGTTGGAAAAGGAATTCCATAAAATTTTGTTGTGAACAGATCACTGAATTTGAGGCAAGTTACTTGTGATGCAACTGATCATCGATTGTGAGGCAGTTGTCACCTTGTAGCTCAATCACTAAATTTGAGGTAGTTACACTCGATCCTTGGAAGAATGCCACTGAGGAGAATCCTTGTTGTTGGAACAATGGCTGGAAGAATGGATGAGATGATGGAAATGATGAAAACCATGTGAGTTTGCTTGGATGCTATTTAAGAAGATCAGAGAAGATGTTTGACGCCTCACTGTAATGTTGAAAGTGATGATGAAGAATTTCAATCCGTTTATCAAAATGAAGTAACCCTAGGAGAAGAAGAAGAAGAATTAGATCAAGTCAAGATGTTGTGAGTTATTTCAAAGATTGGGAAAAGACCTAGAGTTGATGTACCAAACTATACTAGCAATTTGAATGCTGAAGAGTTGATTGACTGGATAAATGACATGGAATAATACTTTGAGTATGAAGAAGTTGAAGATCTAAAGAAGGTGAAGTTTGCAAAGACAAAGTTGTAAGGACGTGCTGCTATATGGTGAAAAGAAGAGGAAAAGAGAAGATTGCAAAATGGGACAGGATGGTGACAAAATTGAAGAATCAGTTTATACTTGTTGACTATGAGTTGGAACTACTGAAGAGATTGCAGAACCTAAGACAAAAGGAGAAATCTATGAAGGAGTATACTGAAGAATTTCATAAGATGATCATAAGGACATGACATAGTTAAGAAAGCAAGGGGAAAGTAGCTAGATACATCATGAGATTAAACATTCAAGAAGAACTAAGTTTAGTAAGGATTACAACATTGGAAGAAGCATATCAGTTTGCCCTGAAGGTTGAGAAAAGTTGAACCAGGGCCATTATCAGAGACAAAGAGGTAGAGGAGGTGAATTTCAAAGAGATAGAACATTTTCTAGAGGAAAAAGATCATATGCGAAGCAAACCAGACAAGAGAACACATTCAAAAAGGAGGACAGAGATAACAATACATATCAGAGAGATGACACAACTTTTTACCATAGAGGAAACCCTAGTCCAAACCAGAGTGAAGGATACAAAAGAGAAGGAAGAGGACTTGATAGGAGAACATTTAGAGGAACCTATTTTAGGTGTTGATGTGAAAGACATAGAGCATTTTTATGTAATCAAGGGAGTACAAGAAAGAGGACAGAGAACAATGGAAGAGAAGCCTATGTGGAAGAAGAACATGTTGGATCATTAGTTTGGTTGGTAAACCTGAGAAGGGAGAATCACTTGTTATGAGGAGAGTACTATTTCAATTAGAGAAAAATGAGGAACCACCATAGAGGAAAACCTTGTTCAGAACTAGATGCAAATCAAGAGGTAAATGTTGTAAAGTTGTAATTGATAGTGGTAGTTCAGGTAACCTAGTTTTAGAGGAGATGGTAACTAAGATGAAGTTGGAAAGGTTGAAAAACCCTAAGCCCTATCAGATAGCATGGATTCAGAAAGCTCATAAGGTACTGGCGAGTGAACAATGTTTGGTGAAATTTAATATTAGATCTTATCATGATGAAGTATTGTGAGATATTCTTCCTATGGATGTATGTCATATTTTGTTAGGTAGACCATGGTAGTGTGATAGAAAAGCTATACATGATGGGAGAAAGAATACATACACTATGACATCGAATGGAAAGAGAATTACTTTGATTCCTTTGGAAGATGATCCTATGAGTGAAGTATTTGGGAATGCTAGAATCTGTTTGTTAGATGGAAGGAAATTTTTGGATGGTTTGAGACATGAGAATATGTGTTATGCTTTGATTCCTAAGAAACTTGAAACATTGAAGAAGGAGACTAAAGAATCACAAACAAAGGAGATAATTGAGTTGCTGACAAAGTATGAAGACATCATATCAGATAATGTATTGGAAGGATTGCCACCCATCAAGAGTATCAACCATCACATGGATCTTTTACCAGGAGCTAGTTTGCCTAATAAAGTAACACATAGAATGACATTGGTGAAGAATGGAGAACGGAACAGATAGATACATGAATTGTCAAGGAAAGGTTTGATCAGAGAAAGTTTGAGTCCTTGTGCATTACCTATAGTATTAGCACCAAAGAAAGATGGAGAATGGAGAATGTGTACAGACTCTAGAGAAATCAACAAGATCACAGTTAAGTATAGATTCCCTTTACCTACAATGGATGATATTATAGATTGCTTGAGCGGAGAAAAATATTTTATAAAGATAGACATGAAGAGTGGATACCATTAGATTAGAATCAGAGAAGGAGATGAACCAAAAACTACTTTTAAGACAATCAAAGGATTGTATGAGTGGTTAGGGATGCCTTTTGGATTGACAAATGCACCAAGTACTTTCATGAGATTGATGAATGAAGTTTTTAAGAAATTCTTGGGTAAGTTTGTTATTGTATATTTGGATGATATTCTGATTTTTAGTAAGAAAAAAGAACATTTGTGGCACTTGAGACAAGTATTACAGAGATTGAGAGAAGAGAAATTGTTGATAAACATTAAGAAGTGTAGTTTCATGAAGGAAGAATTGGTATATTTAAGATTTGTGATTTCTACGGAAGGATTGAAGATGGACCCTGAGAAAGTAAGAGCAATTGTTGAATGGCCTACACCTGAGAGCATTGGAGAAGTTAGATCATTTCATGGATTAGCTAGTTTCTACCAAAAGTTCATCAAAAATTTTAGTTTAGTTTGTAACCCTATGACAAAGACAATGACAGGTGATTGAAAAGACTTTAAGTGGACATCAAGACTAGATAAAAGTTTTAAGTTGTTGAAGTAGAAAGTGACAAAGCAACCTATTTTTGCATTACCATATTCCAATAAGGTATTTCAAGTAGATTGTGATGAAACTGGGAATGCAATAGTAGCAGTGTTAAGTCGATAAGATAGACCTATAGCATTTCAGTGAGAAGCTGAATGATGCAAGGAGAAGATATTCAGTTTATGATCAAGACTTCTATGCCATAATTCAAGCCTTGAAGAAGTGGAGACATTACTTGTTGCCTAAGGAGTTTGTGTCGTATATAGATCATCAAGCTTTACAATATTTGAACAGTCAAGGAAAGTTGAATTAGAGACTTATGAGATGGGTAGAGTTCATGCAGAGTTACACTTTTGTATTGAAGCATAGGAGTGGAAAATCAATCAAAGTTATTGATGCATTGAGCAGGAGAAGGAACTTGTTAACAGAGATGAGAGTTTAAGTGTTGGAATTTGAAGAATTCAAGAACATGTATGAGGAAGATCTTTATTTTGCAGAACCTTGGAGAGCATGTAAGGAACCTATTGTGACAAATAGGAGTAAGTGGTTGGACTATTTCATTCAATAAGATATGTTGTTCAAAGGAAACCAGTTGTGCATACCTAGGAGTTTAATGAGAGACAGTTTGATCAAAGAGAAGCACAATGGTGGATTGACAAGACATTTTGGCATTGATAAGACAATGGCTTTGGTAAGAGAAAATTGCTTTTGGCCTCAGATACATAAGGATGTTAGGAAATTTGTTCAGAGTTGTAGAGTTTGTCAAGTTGCAAAGGGGAGTAGTCAAAATACTGGATTGTATAAACCCTTGACAGTATTGGAGAGACCTTGGGAAGACATAAGCATGGATTTCATAATGGGATTGCCCAAGACATAGACAGGACATGATTCAATATTGGTAGTAGTGGATAGATTTTCAAAGATGGAACATTTCATATCTTGTAAGAAGACAATTGATGTAGTTCATGTGGCTGACCTATTTTTCAAACAGATCATGAGATTTCATGGATTGCCTAAGAGCATAATTTTAGACAAAGATACTAGATTTCTAGGATACTTTTGGAAGAAACCTTAGAAGAAGATGAATATAGACTTGAAGTTTAGTTCAACATTTCATCCATAGACTAATGGACAGATAGAGGTAGTGAATAGGAGTTTGGGAAACCTATTGAGATGTTTGGTTGGAGAGAAGGTAGAGTTTGTATATAATAATTCAATGAATAGGAGTACTGGAAGAACACCATTTGAGATTGTGATAGGAGCTAACCCTAGAGGAGTAGCAATGTTGAGAGACATTAGTATGGATGACAAGAGGAGTGCAAAAGCTAAAAAATTTGCAAACCACATGGAGACAATGTATAATCAAGTTAAGAAGCACTTGGAGGAGATGAACAATATGTATAAGGAGCATGCAAATGAGAAAAAGAGACACAAAGAATTTGTAGTTGGATATGAAGTGATGGTATACTTAAGAAAAGAAAGATTTCCAGTTGGGAGATATAACAAGTTGAAGATGTAGTTTGGACCATATAGGATACTTAGAAAATGTGATTTAGGAAATGCTTATGAAGTGAAGTTATCGGAGACATTGGGTATATCACCTATTTTCAACATTGAAGACCTATATCAGTATCATGAAGTAGAATGCACTGATGACATTGAAGATCATTTAAAGAAGTAGTTACCACAACAAGCATTAGAGAAGCTTGAGGACATCTTGGATAGTAGAGTTGGACACAACATCAGAGGTAGGCAATACAAAAAATATCTTGTGAAGACGAAAGGCAGACTGGAAGAAGACTCATCTTGGATTTCTCAGGCTAACATGAACCATCTTGGTTTTCCTCTAGCCCTAGTAAAGTGAGGGACTCAATTTTTTCAATAACCCCAAATGTTTGATGCAGGAGCATCCCTGGTTCAAGAGAAATCTTGTATCAACCAAAAACATTTGCATTTCAATTTGTTTCTTTTCATTTTCCAATTCAGTATAGTTAGTTCAGTCAGTAGCAGTTTCTATATTTTGGTCTGCATTCTACCACAGTTACATTTCAAACCTTATAGAACTGGACTTAGCATCTAGACACATTCATACACACCATATCTAAATATCAGATCATTTGGATTAGTTACCAGAAAGCTATCGCTATCAGAAGATCGATTATTTTCTCAAAATAGAGCGTCATGAAAGTATTAGACAATCAACTAAAGGAGAAGACTTGTGGAGCATTTCATGACCTATGGAGATAAATTGCACATCATTTAATTTTTTTTTTGTTCATGGCTGACCTTCCTTGAGATCTACACGTAATTCTATTCATTCGTGAAGGAGTTCTAATCAATTAGGTCCGACCTATCCATGTACATGCGTTACAACTCTTTGTTGGAGTTTGTGATCTTCCTTAGCTGATGCGGAGGGATCTAATGTTTCAGAGATGATATAGATTGATGTAATAGATGCCTAGGAAAGAAGTTAGCATATTTTACAAGTTTGATATTTTGAATTCTTTGTGAAGGAGCTTCAAAGCTAAATCATGTGCATATTTTGTAACTGTGAAATCAGGACTATGAGAACTAATTGTAAGCCCACATGTTGCCGACCAATTTGTATTTAAATTATATGATATACTTACTGACTCAATCTACATTTTATTTATATCTTTGAGTTGTTTTTGTTGTGTTTACTCTAGCTACACAGCTTGGACAATTCACTTTGTGGACCCTCCTAACCGTGACTGCACCACATTTTCATTCTATAGTCTAGACAAAACATATTTATACCGCACTCCTCAAAATCAAATAAATAATATTTAAACCTATTGGATAAGTTGAGGAAGAGATACCACTACAAATTATTCCACCACCTAAGATAGATGGGGTCTAGAAACTCATAGAGTGGATGGATAAAGAAACTAACTACACTAATAGAAGATGCTTTAAAATCCAACAAGAGGATGATGAGGATAAACATAATTTGAGCATAAAAGTTAAACCAGGAAAAAGGGAAATTGAAACAACAAGTGAGTCAAAAGAGAAGTACGATAACCATCCTATGAAACGTAGAGAAGAAAATATTGCAATAGAAGGAAACTAAAAACTAGCTAAAATAGGTGATTATTAGGATGAAAGAGTAGTGGCACATGTTGAAATCTTATATGAATTTGAAGATCTCTTTCCAAGCATATTTACAGATTTAAAGGGTATAAAAGAGGAAGCGGGATTGATGAAAATACAATTGAAAGGAGTTAAACCACAGAAAAAGTGACCATATAGGGTAAACCCAAACATGAAGAAAAAGGTAAAAGTGGAATTAGAAAAAATGATCATAGTCAGGATAATCGAAATAGTTGAGGATGTGGAATGGGTAAGTCCAATGGTTGTACAAAACAAGAAAATAGGGGAAGTGAGAATATGTGTCAATTTTAGAGATCTAAACAAAGCATGCATACATGACCCACTCCCTACTCTTTTCACCAAAGAAATATTGGAATCAACTGTAGGAAGGGAAATATATTATTTACTGATGGATTCTCTGGGAACCATCAAGTTTAAATAAGGGAATAGGACCAAGCTAAACCAACTTTTACATCATAATGGTGGTCCTTCATGTACACAGTTGTGCCTTTTGGCTTAAAGAATACACTAGCGGTATTTAGCAGAATAATGGTAAATGCATTCAAATAATTTATCCATGATTTCTTTAAGGTATATCTAGATGATTGGATAGTGTATAGAGAAGGGAAAGATCTTGTGTAGACATTAAGAATGATTCTTAATAGATGCAAGAGTCTACAAATCTCACTGAATTTAAGGAAATGTATGTTTGTGGTACCATTTGGTACCTTATTAGGTCACATCATATGCAAAGAAGGATTAATGGAGGATCCATTAAAAGTAATGTTAATAATGACCTTACCACCACCCAAAACAACACTAGAAGTGAAAACCTACTTAGTATATATAGGGTACCACCACAAATTCATACAAGGATATGGGGCAATTGCAAAACTATTGGAAGAGCTATAAAAGAAAAAATATGGGAAAGCTATTGAATGGAACGAACAATGTCATAATTATTTCCATACATTAAAACATAAGATTATTGAAGAACCAATATTAATCTTTCTAGACTAGACAATACCATTACATGTGCATCCACACAAAATGACAATACATATCTTCTCTAGAATCACAATGACTACTTTGAATGCTCTTTACTCCAATGCTTCAAGTTGGCTATCTCTATCTAGGTTCATAATGAACTCAAAAATACACTTATATATGCTTTCCTACTAACATTCATTAAATTAACCAAAAGAACCGACAAGTAGAAGCCCTTTGAAAGGTCTTATCCTGACATGTATATAAATTTTCCCCAACCAATCAGGGATGACTGGGCATGGGTACCCAAATCCCAAGGTACCTTTTTAGTCTGGGGTAAGATAGGATATGGGCCCCTTGTTCCCAATTTGCATTGGTCTTAGGAGATTTTGCATTAGGATGAATATTTTGAATGTATAATGCTCTCATGGGGACCTAGGAGCTAAATAAGGAGGTAAAAGGACACATGTCCACTTTTTACTCCATAACAAAGACATATTTTTTTATTAATCTATAACAAATTGTTAAGACTCCTCATATAACTTTGATAGTGCATGCATGCATGTATGGCATATATCTAGATTTTAGGAAACTTTTATAGATATTGTGAGGGTGAAAATGTGGATTAATCAAATATAATAACAAACCCAAACATCAATAGAATGTGAAGGAAAAAGAGATTTAATAAAAACAAAGAAATACTTACAACCTTTTACCTTTCATCTTCCATTGCTCGCCTTTTCTGTCTTGATCTTGATGGAGATGTATGTTGGCCCTTAGGAAGCTCGCTTCCTTGCTTCAAAGTCCTCAAGATGACAAGATGAA
Organism: Cunninghamia lanceolata; assembly: GCA_027924645.1. Lineage (NCBI taxonomy): Eukaryota > Viridiplantae > Streptophyta > Pinopsida > Cupressales > Cupressaceae > Cunninghamia > Cunninghamia lanceolata. The sequence goes on from BSBN01000892.1 coordinate 6,762,335, forward strand.
GTTGGCTAGGATACTTTGTGTGATTTGAAGATGAGCTTCAACACACTATCAATGGATGATATGATATGAAGTGGTGGTAGTAGTGGTGCCAAAGGCGCGCTTGTGTTTCTGCAACATAAGTTTGCTCAAACGATGGATGATATGAAATGAAGAAGAAGAGGGTTGTATTTATAGAGTTTGAGTGAGGGAAGATCAATGGTTGAGAAGAAATAAGAAGATCAATAGAGGAGAATAGTTGAGGAACATGCAACAAATGGAAGAAAGACATGTGTCATTCAAAAAGCAGCTTTGTTGAGTTAACTACTATGTTGATGAGGATTTCATTTTCTTAAATTAGAATTTATTTTTCTAATTTAAGAGCAAGTTTGCTTTAAAGATGCTTTAAAACTATTTTTGCTTTTGTAACTCATCTTTTGCCTTTGTATGACAAGAGGAATTTTATTTTTAGAAGATAAGAAAGCATAATTAAATAAATGAATTTATTTAATTATTTTTGGATAAATTTGAAGAATAAATAAAATATAAAAATATATTTTATTTTGTGGAGAATTAAGATTTTATTTAAATAAAATTGCATTTTATTTAAATTTGGAAGAATAAAAGATTTTAATTAAATAATTAAAATTATTTAATTATTTTAGAAGAATGAAATTGATGTAGATGAATTTAATTAATTAAATAAATGTAATTTATTTAATTAAATGAGAGGAGATGAATCAAATAAATAAATAAATATATTTATTTATTGATAGAGGAATGTGAAGGTGAAATAAATATTTAAAATATTTATTTAAGTAGAGTCATGTCATTTTTAGGTGTATACAGATATATAGTTAAGTAGTGATAGTGGGAGTTACTATTAGTTAGTCCCTGTTATTTTCTTTTATATCATCTTTACAAGAAGTAGAGACACATGTTTAGTTTTTATCTTCTAGTTGAAAATTTTGTGGACTTGAAGAATATTGTTCTAAATGAATGTATTCAATGTTATGTTTTATTTTCTACCACATTTAAGTTGAGCATGGTGAATTGAAAACAACCTAATTCCTCTAGAGAGGTGGCCATTCATTGGAGAAAGCATACATATATTTTCTAGCTATGTATTTTATGATTTGTTTGGCATGAATATGTGAAGTGATCTTTGTTGTGATTGCATAGTGCTAACCTGCATGTTTCATGTGTTTGTAATAATTGTTAATGTGATTGTTATGGTTTTTTAAAGTGATTGTTATTATTTTGTCCTTGTGTATGGAATTAGTGTACGTTCAATTATCTTAAAAAGAAAACTTGGGAAAAATATAAAAACATTAAGGACTTCTTTTCATTTGTCATTTATATTGTAGAAAATATTAAAAATATACTTGTAGTTTGTATTAATATTATCACATTGTTTAGTAGTTAGAATTTACTTTTTTAAGCATAAGAATCTTTCGATTTTGTAGTTAATATTTTAATTTAGTATCAGCATTTCAATTTCATAGTTAACTATTTAAATTCTAGTTAAGTAGGTTAGTGTGTGTATTTCTTTCAGAATAGGATAGGTCAACTACTAGGGAATGACTTCCAATCACCCTATTGCAAATAGCCTTAAGACACCCCCCGATTTGACAAAGTTGTTAACTATTAAAGTATGATTTTTAATGATGTCTCATCAATATATATTGAAAATCCTTGTCTAATCTATTTAACTATGATTAAATGGATCATTAATGTATTTACACCTTAGTACACAGAATGGGCAAACTTGGATGCCTATGTGTGGTGGGGGTAAAAATATTAATTTTATTCTTTGGTTATTTGGGATTATTACTACAAGAAGACATGGAAAGAGGAAAAGGAAAATGAAATCTTGCAATGGAATATGAAGAGTTGGGAGTTGTAATTAATTTCATAATGGGGTGCTTTGGAGTTAATTTATGACTTTTCTAGCATTATGGTGGAGATTACTTGATTATACGAGTTATTTACTATTTCGAGAGATGTTATACATGAAAATGGGGCATTGGATTTTTTCTTGTGGAAGTGGGATGCCTATTTTTTGGCCCATGGTTTTGGCCACTAGTTTTATATACCATTTATGGTTTCTAGTTTTAGATTGTTCTATTTATTAGAGTTATGGAATAGAGGTATTATGTCTTTTGTAAGTTAGAGCAATTTTATGCACTACCAAAATCCTATTAGACTAAATAAGATAGAGTGGGTTTTATTACTATAAAGATTTATTTTTAATTAATAAAACTTTGGTATTTCTCTAGTAGTGGAGTTTTTATGAAAGTGTTTCTCCATCTAAATTATGGTGTTCTGAGTTTATTATATGTGTTTGTTGATTTCTATTTGTTATAAGTATTTTTCCATGTTAAATTTTAGACTTGATGGTTAATCACATGTTTATATTTTTAGGGAATGAAATTTAAGAACTTTGTGTATATAATCTCATTGTAAGTATTTACCAGTTTCTGAACATTTGTTATTAGAGCCAACAATTTTGATGAAAGAGGTGTCTTTCTAGGAGTGTTGTGAGGATTTTTGTTTTACTGGAAGTATTTAATTTAGTGGGATTTTCAAATCCATGTGTGGTTAGAGCCATGAAATCTAATTCCTATTCAAAGATTGATAAATTTAATTATATTCAGTTGAAGTTGTGGAAGTTGAAGATAGAGGATCTCTCAAAAGAAAGTGATTAATGGAGAGTTGTTGCAAAAGAAGGAAATACTACTAGTATGTTAGATGAAAAATTTATAAAATTAGACAAGAAGGCATGAGGAGACATTCAATTGTATCTTACACATTTTGTTATCTTGAATGTCTCAAATGAGGCTAATGCACACAACTTGTAGAGGAAAATAAGTGATTTTGTGAACTAAAGAGTCTTATAAATAAGTTGTATTTTAAAAAAAATATTTACTCTTTGAAAATGAAAGAGGTAGACTTTGATTTGAATAATTTGAATTATTTCAATTTACATTTGAGTTATCTAGGATCGATTGATGTTAAGCTAGATGAGGAGGACGAGTGTATTTTACTATTTTGTTCTTTGAGTAAATTACAAAAATCTAATTGTTGCTCTAGGTGGTTCTATGAAAAATTAAAAATTAAATGCCCTTGTTCCTACTTTACTCAACTTTTCTTAGTGAAAAGATGAGGAGAGCATCCATGTATAAGAAAATCTAATCATTTCTCTAAATGGTTCTATTTTAGATCCTCAGATGAATGCCCTATTACTACCTTATTTTTTAATGAAATGAGGATAAAATCCATGGATGAGGACTCAAAAGATGCATTGCATGTTTAGGGAAGGCCCAATGACAGAGGTGGGTCTAAAGGGGAATGAATGAAATAAAAAGATAGATTCAAATCCAAAGGATGATCCAAAACCCTTGGCAATAGTAGAGTGAAGTGTTTGAACTATGGGAAGTGGGGACACATAAAGAAGGAATGAAGAAATAAGAAGAAAATCTATAATTATTCCTCCATTGAGAATTCATTTGTTGATGTGATAATGATGATTTATTAATTTCTACTAATGTTTCTATTGATGATTGTTATCTCATTGATTCAAACTGCTCCTACCATATGACTCCCTATAGGGAGGAGTTCTCATCTTACCAAGCTTATTATGGAGGAGTTTTTGTTGGTGACAATAGTTTACATTGGATTATTGGTAAGAGAAAGTTACAATTATGTTTTAGTGATGGGAGAGTGAAAACTCTTGATAATGTTGTGCACATTCCAAGATTTATGATAATTTTCTTTTTGTATCTAAGTTAAATGATTCTAGAGTTCATGTGTCATTTGAAAAGTATGGTTGTAATTTGGTCAGAGGGACTTTGGTGGTAGTAAGGTTCACTATGAGGGACACTATTTAGGCTTAATCTCTCCACATTTTGTATTTTTTTCAATCTAATTGGAAATTCTAAAAAGGTGTGTATGTTGTGGCACCAACATTTGTGTTACATCAATTAAAAAGTCTTTAGACCCTAATTAAAAAACATGGTTGATAATTTTTATGATTACTCTTATGAGTACTTTGATTTTTTTGAACATTGTATGGTTGGAAAGCATAATAGAGTTTCATTTATTTTTGAAAGTAATAGAGAAAATAAATTATTAGAAGTTATTCAGAGGCATGTTTGATCTAGTGATGTTATGTCCTAAAATATCCCCTTGGGGGCTTTTCCCTCTTAAGGTTTAGCTCTTAAGTCCTATTATTGCATTTAGAGCATCTTGTGTGTTATTTTTGACTCCCGATGAGAAAACCCTAAAGTCTTATGGCAAATAGGACCTAAGGGATTACATTTTGATGAATCTTGAACAAAAATAGTAGGGTATACTTTGGTTCTAGCACCCTAGTCTTACACTATTTTGGGTCTACCCTAATTTCAAATGCTGGTTAAGTGATTAGTAATTAGGTCCTATGTCAACATCTAAAGTTTGAATTACAAAATTCTTAGTGGGAATCTTTGTAGTTGCATCTATAAGCATGATTAGGTTTCATTTGCAAACTAGATGGATATTTTGATTGACAAGCTTATGTGAAAGAGATTTAAGGCCTTGATTGTGCTGCAGAGTAGAGCATTATTATTGTGTTTGTGTTTGCAGATTTGACATCCATCTCCTCATAGCATGAAGAGCATCTTCCTTCCATGAGATCTTCACTACAAGGTGATATCTCTCGTGTTTTCTATCATTTATCATTTAGATTTTTACCACTATCCCATCAGGATACCCACTCTTATCTCAAAATGGTGTTTGGAAGACTTGAATGTCTCTCTAGGGTTTGACCAAGACAAGCCTCTAAACACCACAATCCCCTCCCACACTCCTTGTGATTGTAGGTTACAGGTGTCGCATATGGAAGAAGTGGAGTTGCAAGAAAGGTTAGTAGATGATTTGAGATCTGAAAAGAAGCTAGACATTGGAGCTTTTCCTGGACTAGGGTACTAGTCTTTATGTCCTCTACAGTTTAATCCCAAGAAATGGAAGTTGTAGTGTTGATTAGTGTCGAAAGGAAATCAGGATTCTACAAAGAAATAGCTACCTTGGACTTGGGCACTAGTCCCTGTGTCCCCAACTTCTCTACCTTCCAAACTTTGAAAAATAGTGATTTAATGTCTTTGTCACTCATCTCAGTCTAAAAGGATTGGTTGTGATTCAATCATTTACTTAATTTTTTGTATATTTAGGGTTTTAAGTGAAATTAAGCATTAAATTGAGATATTGTTTGACACATCCAAGATTCCACATCTTCCCAAGTGGCTGCCTAACCTGATAGGTTGATTCTCTTGCACAAATTAGAGGTTCAACTTGGTTAATAGGCCCATGGAATGTTTGGTAGGGAAATGAGGATTCCGCATAAACCCTTAAAACCACACATATCACAATCACACCCCTCCTTTTCCACCCCAAAAATTTTTGGTGAACCCAAGTTTTTGGAGTTTTTGGTACCTTGCTGAGTGTTTTTGATATATTTACATTCATTCATCTTATTGCATTTGAAAATCACAAAACAATTGCAAAATTTGAAAAAAATAGGCATTTTTGGCTTGTATTTAAGCATAGTTTGAATTATTTGGCATTTAATTTCATTAAATTTATGTTATTTTCATTAGATATTATTTCACTTACACAAATTCATCACTTAGTATTCACCGGCATTACATTTTTGTGCTTAAATTGTCAAAAGTTGCTTGAAATTTTGCATTTTTCATAAAAACCTAGTTTTCCATTAAATAGGGTTTGTAGTCAAAATCTTCTTTCAGATTTTACTACCCTTTTAAAACATTCATTAGCACTTATTTCTAATAGTATTTTTGTATCATAGTGGTCTTCTTGCAATATTTCGTGTCTAGGGTTTGAAAACCTTGCATTTTCACTAGATTTGGCCTTATCGTCTCTTTAGATTTGCATCACATGTGTGTTGTAAGGATTTTTCTACATTAATTATATACTTCCCCTCCTCATATTCCTTACAATACCCATTTTACTAGGCCTTTACATGGAAAATTGTTGAAAAATTGTATATTTTATCACATTTTCACTAGGTTTGCATCAAAAGTGTGTTGTGAAAGATATTACTGCATCATTGGACTGTTATTAGGCATATTATTTTCTATCCCTCTTGAAAATTTTCACAACACCTTTTCTCCTAGTGATTTGCATTGAAAAAAGTTGAAAAATCAAGCATTTGGGATCCTAATCATATCTTGCTCCTAGGGTTTGTTCTATTAGTTTGTGCATTGAGAGTTGCATACTTTTGCATGAGTATTATGATCCACTACCCTAATATAAACATTCCTTTAAGAATAAGTAGAAGACATATGGGATCTAGTGCTTTAGAAGAAAATGATATTCCTACCTTTGAAAATCCATTGAACATCTTCTTTACAAAAGGCAAGACACAAATTTTGCAAGACATTATACCTCCTACAACCACTATGGAAGATAAAACATTTCATGATGTTGAAGACACTATTTAGGTGGTCACACATGTACCTGATGAGAAAATAAACAAACTTGATAAAGAGTTAGCTGATTTTCAAGCATTTGTTGAAAGTGAAAGGATAACAAAAGAAGCTATACCTGTGATTCACAACATAAGAGAATTGATAAAAGAGGGACAATATGGTATTAATGTTTTTCAAGGATTAACAAATATAGTACACAATAATGTCATGATAGTGACTGAATGTGCAAATGTTATTAAGAACATGTCGTCACCGTCTCATACGCAAGTATCGACACCTATACCGACTACAGGAATATCTACATTTACATCAACGATTTTAACCACTAATAAAAATGCTTGTAGTAATTCTACCACTGGTATTGGAGTATCAAATGGGAAAAATTCACAAAGTTACAAAGTTGTGGGATTTAAGGACTTCTTCTATGCATAATTACTCTCAACCACCTATTATACACAACTATTTGCAACCATCTTCCACCTATCAATATATCCAACCACTACTGCATTATTCATAGCCTCTGCTTATCACTACTAAAGCTCAATCACCTCCTCACTTTGGTTCTAATTCCTCACAACAAACCACATCTCCTAATGGTGCCATCCTAAACCAACTCTTTTAAGGCATGACTTCTTTACAACAAAAGGTGACAAACTTGACAAATTCCTCACAACCTAATATACCAACTTATCATGCCTATAATCTCCTATCATATGCAATCTTGAGAACTCCTATGCTTGAGAGGTTTGAGACTCCTCGGTTTGAAAAATATGGTGGAAAAGCTGATCCTAATACTCATGTGGTAGCATTCATGGCTATGTGTGGCAATTTCTACTTTGAAGAGGATTTGTTAGCAAAACTTTTCTCATGATCTCTCAAAGACACAACTCTAGAATGGTTTTGATCCTTACCTCCAAATTTAATACATTCCTTTTCATAGTTAGTTGATCATTTTGTATAACATTTTCAAGCAAACATTGGACCTCAAGTCTCCTTGATTGATTTAGTTCATTGTAAGCAAGATTCGAAAGAGAAATTAACTAAGTTTATTAGTCAGTATCAATCTCTCTATGCACAAATTCAATATCAGATGAAGGATGAGGATGTTCAGAAGGTGTTTATTACAAATTTACAACTTAACATCTGTGATAAGACTCTCTTGATGAAATATAACTCCTTTCAACATTTATGTATTGCCCTTCATGATTATCAACTTTCATCTAGTCAATATGAAAACCAGAACTCTTCGGCTCATGTTGGTCAATCCATGGGTGGGCTATCACAAAACAACTTTAAGAGGAATAATAAGAGTTTCATCAAGGTTAATGGACTGAATTCAAACAAATTTTCACAAGTGTCTGCTATCACTAATCAAAAGAAGGCATCATATCAACAAAGAAAGTTTACTCCGATATCAGAATCCTATCATTCTATCATGAATCAATCTCTAAGTAATAATCATATGAAGCTTCCCCCAATTAAACCTTTGGATCCTAGTAGAATGCAAGGACCTTATTTCAATGCTAATGTTCTTTGCCATTACCATCAGACACAAGGACATGATACTGAATGATGAATGCATCTTAAACATGAAATACAAGACCTCATTGACTTGAATGTGATACAAGTATTTGGTGTGAATGATAATGGAAATAAGTCGGTTGCTCCACCGAATTAGAACTTACAGATTTTCACTAATCCTTTCCCTAAGCATATTGATAATAATTTGATGGAACAAAACACACTAGAGGTAGAGGATGATTATTTAGTTTATGATTGAAGTGGATAATGAAAATACTCAAGTATCACCTCATCCATGAGTAAAAGGTATTTATTCTAAAGTTCCTCCTTCGTTATCCCTTCAAGGATTGGGAGATACACAACATACATCAAAAATTAAAATGGAACAACAAAAGAAAGAGACTTTGACAAATGAAAAGATCGAGATAGTATAAGATAGTCCTTGTCACTATGGTAGACAAACTCAACAAAGAAAGCTAGCTAAAAATCAAAAAATAGCAAGATGATTATCACCAGTTGAAAATAATAATGGTTCTCCTCCTCACAAGAAACAAAAGATATAATATACACAAGTATTCAAGAAATAAGCATCGCATGGACTTCCTAATAGTAAACAAGACTCTCATAAGAACCACTCAAGCTTCACACAAAACTTGGTAGCATATCTCTCCAAGAGGCTCACAAGTTCTGAATTTTAGTATGATTGTACTGGTAGGTAAGTATTTCTAATCCTTTACCTCCATGATGTGTTTCCCTCATGATGTGTTATGTGCCTCCTAGGATGACCCTTGATACTCTCGTAAGGTCAAGGATACTAGGAGACCGCCTCTATTGTGACCCTTCTATTTGTATCATCATTCTTCTATATTGCTTCTCCTCTATTTTTCATTTCGGTGTGTTGTGTCTTACGGACATAGCATTGCGGTTGGTGGCTTGTGGGAACCCTCCTACATGATTGTCCCTAAGGCACTTGTTTCTCCTCTCTTGATTTATTGTTTCCCTTCATCTAGTGGTTCTATCTAGTGGGTAAATGATGAAAAATATATTATACTGATGCGTACCTAGTGTCTCTTTAGTGAGTAATCACAAAATGGACCTAGTCCATACATGACGATGGGGTTGTTATATATTATCCGATGCTTTCCTAGTAGAATAACTCTATGTGATCTTGATGTTGTCTTATCGTACTTACAATTCATAACAATACTTCTACTCCTTTCACTTTGTCTATCTTGAATCTTGCATTCTTTAGTTCTTTATTTGATTGACCATATGCATTATTGATTATCATGATTATATGGATTTTAACACCATTTATTGTAGGGAATTGTGTGTTTGTGGGAACATTTAGTGATTGTAGAGTACATGTCACCTACAAGGGCATGGGCTTTGCGACATCTCATGTTCCCTTGTGTGTTTTATTCCTACCTTAACATGATTGATATATGTACATGATATCAACCACTTTAAGGTGGGGGCATATATAAGGTAGGTTGTCTAATTTAGATGCAAGCAAAGTGCGTTTGTGAATCTTGAATCTATTGCAATCACTTAAGCCCTCTGTGGAGGTAGGATATCATGCATATCCTATTTATCTTAAGCCCTCTGTGAAGCTAGGATATCGTGCATATCCTTTCTATCTTAAGCTCTCCGTGTGAGGTAGGGATGGTGTATTTCTCAAGGAGATACATTGAACAATCCTATCATTTTCAAAAATTCTTTGTAGTACGTAGGGAGAGGATCTGAGACTATCCTAACCCTTAATCCTAGCTTCAGTGATTGTTGTGGCAAAGCCCAATCATTGGTGTGTGCCTATAATGTGCATGAGATGGCTAGGAACCTAGCAATAGGTTTCTTCCATCGCTTGTTTTCCATGTTTTCTCTGTGTCTTCTATGTGTGTGTATGGCATGTTTGTTCCCAAGCATAGTCTTAAAGACTACTGGCAATGAGTCCCTCCTATGCTTTGGGATTTGTCTGGCATGCTTGATTTGTATGGCATGGTTTGTTCTCAAGTGTAGTCTTAAAGCCTGGTGGCGATGAGTCCCTCCTACACTCTAAGATTTTTTGTACGTGTTCATTCCCCCATGTGTGTAGTCTTAAAGACTAGTGGCAATGAGCCCCTCCTGAACTATGGGTTGTGTGTTTACTTTCCTTGTACTTGCATTATGCATTTCATATATGAAAAAAAGAAAAAAAATAATCACTGCATTCAGTGTGTTTTGTGTGTCTTCAATGCTATCTTCTCTATATTTTGCATGCCTATTGTTTTGTGTACCTGTTACTGTCTTCATCGTACATGGTGTGTCTTCATTATGCTTGGCATGTATGTTGTGTTTGTTAACCGTATTTTAATGCATATATTAGCCTTGCATTTATACATACATTAAAGTGGGGGCTAAATGTTATGTTGGGAAATGTCCCCTTGGGGGATTTTCCCTTTTAAGGTTTAGCTCCCGGGTCATGTTATTGCATTTAGAGCATCTTGTGTGTTATTTTTGAGTCCTAATAAGAAAACCTTGAAGTCTTATGATAAATAGGACCTAGGGGATTACATTTTGATGAATCTTTAACAAAAATGGTAGGGTGGACTTGGGCGCTAGCACACTAGTCCTGCCTTATTTTGAGTTCACCCTAATTTCAAATGTCAATTTAGTGACTATTAATTAGGTCCTATGTCAACATCTAAAGTTTGAATTACAAAATTCTTAGTAGGAATCTTTGTAGTTGCATATATAAGCATGATTAGGTTTCATTTCAAAACTAGATGGACATTTTGATTGACAAGCTTATGTGAAAGAGATTCAAGGTATTCATTGTGTTGTAGAGTAGAGCATTGTTATTGTGTTTGTGTTTACAGATTTGACATTCATCTCCTCATGGCATGAAGAGGATCTTCCTTCCATGAGATCTTCACTACAAGGTGATATCTATTGTGTTTTCTATCATTTATCATTTGTATTTTTGCCTCTATCCCACCAGGATATGCACTCTTATTTGACACAATGGTGTTCAAAAGACTTTCCTAGGGCTTGACTAAGGTAAGCCTCTAAACACCACAACCCCCTCCCACACTCCTTGTGATTACAGGTTACAAGTGTCACATCTGGAAGAAGTTGAGTTGCAAGGAAGGTTAACAAACATCAAGGATTCATGATCTGAAAAGAAGATAAAGATTGGAGCTTTTCCTGGACTAAGGCACTGGTCCCCGTGTCCTCTGCAGTTGAATCCCTGAAAATGAAATTTGCAGTGCAGATGAGTTTTCGAAGGAGATCAAGATTCTATAAAGAAACAAGTACCTTGGACTTGGGTACTGCTCCCTATGTCCCCAACTTCTCCGCCTTCTAAACTTCAAAAAATAGTGTGTTAAATGTCTTTATCCCTCATCTCAATCTAAAAGGATTTTTTGTGATTCAATAATTTACTTATTGTTTTGCATATTTATGGTTTTAATTGAAATTAAGCATTAAATCGAGATATTGTTTGACATATCCAAGATTCCACATCTTCCCAAGTGGCTGCTTAACCTGGTAGGTGAATCCTCTTGTACAAATTGGAGGTTGAACTTGGTTAATAGGCCCTTGGAATGTTTGGTAGGGAAAGGAGGATTCTGCATAAACCCTTAAAACCACACATTTCACACTCACACCCCTCCTTTTCCACCCCAAAACAAGTGGATATTGGTTCAATAGGTAAATCTCTTTATATGTTACATTCATTTATTTTTACTCTAGATATGCTTAGGTTTACTTTATGTGTTTTAGAAATCTAATTTTTTATCGAAATATAAGGATTTTAAGGCACTTTTAGAGAAGTATCCAAATAAAAAAATAAAGGTGTTGAGATGTCACAATGGTGATGAATATTTCTCCAAGGAATTTGATTATTTTTTTAGACATGCCTAGGTATTGTTAAATAGAAGAATACCCCTTATATTCCTCAACAAAGTGAGGTATAGAGAGGATGAATTGAATGTAATTGGAAAGAGTCATAAGTATGATGAGTAGTATGTAGTTGCAAGGGTGTTTTTGGGTAGAGGCTATGAGTACTACTTATTACATGACAAACTAATCTCCTTATTCCACTCTTGTAGATAAGATTCATTATGAAATGTGGATAGGTAAGAAACCTTCTATTTCACATTTAAGGGTATTTTCGTGAGGGTTTTGTTCATATTCCCAAGAAAAATAATCCAAATTAGATCCAAAAGCATAGAAATGTATCTTTGTTGGTTATGATTGGAATGCAAATGGTTATAAGATTTGGAATCCTCTAACCTTGAAAATGATTTATTCTAAGGATGTTATTTTCAAGGAACTTAGAGTATTTTTAGAACCTATGTAGACAAGGGAAAGGAAAGAAAAGAAAATAATATATTTTGAGACTAAGGGTGAGAAGCAGGAAGACACATGTGTTGAAGAAATAAATGATAGATTCAAGGATGGAGAAGAAGAAGATAATTGATGTGAGAGTTATACATAAGTTGATAATGCAAAGCAACATGCATATTCTCTTAATCTAGTCTTAATATGATCCATGAGACAATAGAATCCCTTTGATGGGTATATCCCACTAGGTTTTCATTATGTATTTTCTTTAGGTTGTATTGACAATGAACTGAGATCTTTTAGAGAGACTCACTCTTTATATGATAGTGAGTCTTGGATAGAGGCTATGCAAGAGGAGATGGTGACCTTGGATAAATGTGAAGCCTAGGATCTTGTTAGTTTTCCCAAGATAAGGAAGCCCATTGATTGTAAGTGGGTGTACAAAAAAATAGAGTAGATGGATAGTTTGAGAGGTACAAGGCTAGACTAGTGGCCAAGAACTACTCCTAGAGAGAGGGGGAGTTAATTTTGGTGAATTTTCCTCTCTTGTTGCTAAATTTTCTTCCATTAGATTCCTACCTTCTATTATGAAAGGAAAATAAAGTGTGGATTACATTTCCTAGCTACTAATCTATGAGGTGTATGTACAAAAATATTAACTGATCACACATTTACAAGGAAATAAGCACAAAAGAAATATACCATAACACAATGATTTACATGGGGAAAAACTTTTCAGTTGAAAAACTCCACTCGAAAGAAACTAATGTATTTAATCAATTATTACAAAATAGTTGTAGAGTCTAATCCTCTATAGGAGTATAACCAAATAGAGATCTAAAGAAATTTTAGTAGCACAATGGTACCTACAAAACTCGCTATGAAACCTCCATCTCAAGAACACAATAAATAGGATAAATGATATATGCAACCATCATATGTTAATTAGGAATCAATGAGATAAAAGCACCAAAAGCATGCCACCCAAATCTCTGGTCAAAATTTATCACCTAAATTTCAAGATGACTCCATAAGCTAAAAATAACATATTCTTTCCACCTGTCATAAGCTCGTCATAATCTGTTGCAAGTATGAGGTGATCCAGTGTTGTCATTGATGTCAACATACTCATATTGCATTGACAAGAAGGATTTGATGAGCTATGTGCTGAGGATATTGAGAAAATTAACCTCAGTCAGGAACAGTGAAGAACAGTGATGAGAAGAAGGTAAATGTACTGTATAGGATGAGAACCGGAGGATGCGGATTAAAGGGTTAGTTGATATGAGTCTTGAGATGCTACAGCTAAGATTTCAGAGGTCCGCATGAAGGAGTTGTGGCTGCCGGTATAGAACCGGGTCCTGCAAGTATCCGGAGGTGACAGAGGATCACAAAAAGGTCCGGTGAGGTCCGGAATTGTATCATCCTAATCTGTGGATTGGACTGAGTGTTTGGGATGTCCTTGTGATGTGTCATCCTGATTTGTGTATGATTGGGAGGTCCGGAAGTACCTCTTGCATTATGACAGTGGCGACAGACTGTGTTCTTGAAGTTCCGGATGAGGAAGACAAGAGATCCCAGTAAGCAGAGGAAGTGCGGATGTATCCGGACATTCAGACAGGCTTGTGAAGGTTCTTGGATCATGTTTAGGTTGTGTTGTTGGTCCGCATTGATGATAGAGCCCGGAATTGAAGTTATTCTTCCGGATGAAGTTCTTGCTCTGTTTAGCCGACTGGATGAGTTGTTCATCCTGCGAATGTTCTTGTGATGGCCGACCGGATGTGTTATTCATCTTGCAGATACTCCTATGGTTGTTTGCCGACTTAGATGTTTGTTCCTAAGTCGATGTCTTGTATAAATAACGGTTTGTGAGTTCATTTCAAGGTGTGGTGTGAGGATGAGTATGGCATAGCGAAGAAACGTGCGAAAGGCAGAGCAGAGAATGTTGGGCTTAATTGGAACTGATCCGGACATGATAGAGATGTCATTCTCCAGTTCAAGACTGTGATTTTCATCACTTTGTAGACAGTGTGTCTCCTTGTAGGCAGTGGGCCTCTTTGTGAGCAGTGTGCTCGGGCAGTGAGCCCTTATTGGCATGTGCCATTCATTTTTCTTTATTCTTCTAACAGAGAATAATTCTTGGGTTAATCACCCCATGGTTTTTCCCTTAAACGGGTTTTCCACGTCAAAATCTTGGTATTCAATGTGTTGATGCTTATCTGCTCTTGTGTTCATGTATTATTCTTCCATGGATGATTATTTGATATGCTGTTAACTAACAACAGAGAATTAAGTGTTTGAATGAAAAGAAGTTCTATACAACTGATTCACCCCCCCCTCTCAGTTGTATGCCCTAGATCCAATAATTGGTATCAGAGCTAGGTTCCTCTGATTGGAGCTTAACCGCTTGAGGAGATCCAGGATGTCGTCATACAAGAAGGATAGTCCGAAGTTCGATGGAACCAACTTTACTCTCTGGAAAGGTCGCATGAAGTGTCATTTGGAATGTATGGGAAAAGCATACTTGGCTATGATCTCTAAACCATATATACCCCCACAAGGTGGTCCGACAACTCTGAATGAAATCACAGAAGCTGAAAACAATCTGCGGACCAAGGAAGCTCTTCTAAGCGCATTGAATGACTCAGATCTCTCGAATGTCATTGACCTACCCACTGCATATGAGATCCTAACTAAACTGGAACTTCTGTATGAAGGAGATGAGTTTGTCAAAAGTGCAAGGCTGCAAAGTCTGAAAGGGAAATTTGAAAGATTGAAAATGAGAGATGATGAAAACATCACTACCTTTATGCCAAGAGTAAATGAGCTGGTATGTGGAATCAGAAATGCTGGTGGAACTTTAGATGAAAATGAGATTGTCTGCAAAATCCTAAGATCCCTTCCTGCTGCCTACAAAATCAAAGTTGCTGCCATTGATGAATTCAGAGCCCACACAACTGTCACAAGAGAACAACTGGCTGGCAAACTAGCTGCATTTGAAATGACCGAGTTTGGAGATGATCCACCCAAGACTGAATCTGCTTTCAAAGCCAGTGCCTATGTGAAAGGCAAACAAAGATTTGATCCGGGTGAAAACTCATCAAGGAAAATGTCATGGTATGATCAAGCAAGAAAAGACATGGAAGAAGAAGAAGCAGAAACAGCTCAACTTGAAGCCCTCATTGCAAAAAGACTGCCAAGAGGATCTGGTAAGTATGAAGGAAAACTACCCTTCAAGTGTTTCAACTGCAATAAGATTGGTCATTTTGCCTCAAGATGTCCGGAGAGATCTGCAAGACCTAATACTCACAGACAAAGGTTTCAAAAGAATTGCTATTATGTTCATGAAGAAGATGACAATGAAGGAGTAACAGATGATGAATCAAAACTAGGAAGCAAATCCGGAAATGAGTGGGTGTTTATAGCCATCAAGGAAGAAGACTCCATGCTCTCTGAATCTGTCAATCACAAAGTTGTTGAAAAAGCCTTGGCTGCTCAAGTGGAAGAAAAGGATGATTGGGTTATTGACAGTGGATGTTCTCACCATATGACTGGTGACAAGAATAAGTTCTTAGACTTGGAAAGATATGAAGGAGGAATGGTAAAGTTTGGTGACAATTCTGCTGGCAGAATCAGAGGTAGGGGAACTATTTCCTTTGATGGTAAGAGAAAAACAGGAAATGTACTGTATGTTGAAGGATTGAAGCACAATCTTCTCAGTGTTGGTCAGTTAGTGGACAAAGGCTATGATCTCCGGTTCAAGAATGGAAAATGCAGAATCTTTACAAGCTCTGGAACTGAAATTGCATCCGGTACTCAGACAAGAGGTAACATCTTTCATCTGGTTGGTTCAAATAAAAGTTGTTTGTTTGTTCAAATTGATCAGAGTTGGTTATGGCATAGAAGAATGTGTCATGTAAATTTTGATAACATCATCAAGATAAGCAATACTCAGGCTGTGAGAGATCTTCCAAAGTTGATGAAACCTACAAACAGTGTGTGTAAAGAATGTCAGTTAGGTAAACAAAGCAGAGTCTCTTTCAAAAGCAAAGATCAGTCTTCTACCGGATTGTTGGAATTAGTACATACTGATCTATGTGGTCTGACAAGAATCAAGAGTCTGCAAGGTGATAGATATTTCATGTTGTTAATTGATGATCATTCCCGGATGATGTGGGTTACCTTTCTAAAAGAAAAATCAGAAGCTTTTGAGAAGTTCAAAATCTTCAAAGCTATGGTGGAGAATCAAACTGGATTGAAACTAAAGTGTCTAAGGTCTGATAGAGGTGGTGAATTTACATCTGGTGAATTCATTGACTTTTGTGAGAAACAGGGTATAAGGAGATAGTTGTCTGCTCCTAAGACTCCACAGCAGAATGGAGTAGTTGAGAGAAAGAACCGGACCATCCAGGAAGCTGCTAGGACAATGATGTTGGAAGCAAATGTTCCTCAAATGTTTTGGAAAGAAGCTATCAGCACTGCAGTCTACACTCTCAATCGAGTTCAAATCAGAAACAACACCGGTAAGACCCCCTATGAACTCTGGTTTGGCATCACTCCTACTGTGAAATATTTCAGAGTATTTGGTAGCAAGTGTTATATTAAAAGAGATGAAGATCTAGGAAAGTTTGATGCTAGAAGTGATGAAGGAATTTTCTTGGGCTACTCCACTCAAAGCAAAGCATACCGGTGTTACAATAAGAGATTGAGGAAGATGATAGAAAGCACCAATGTAAAGGTTGATGAAGGAATTGAGAAGCCTTCAAGATTTTATGAGTTTGATGAAGATGACCAAGACAGTGTTCAAGGACCTCAATCCTCTCCGGTGAGACAGAGTCAGCCTGATCCGGTAAATCAGGAAGAAGAGATAGGTTTGAATGAGCCTGATCAAGAAACAGCAGTGCTGGATACTCCCAAAATTCCAAGGTATGTAAGACTGAATCACTCTGAAGATCAGATCATAGGTGACAGAAGCAAAGGTGTACAAACTAGAAGGAATATTGCTCAAAATCAGAATGAATGTTGTCTGATTTCAAAGATTGAACCTAAAACAATAAATGAAGCCTGCAATGATGAAAATTGGACCAAAGCAATGGAAGATGAATTGATGCAAATTGAGAAAAATCATACTTGGGATCTTGTTCCCAGACCTAGAGACAGGAATGTAATTGGAACCAAGTGGGTCTTCCGGAACAAACTAAATGAAGCTGGTGAAGTAATCAGAAACAAAGCTAGATTGGTCTGCAAAGGCTACTCTCAAATAGAAGGAATTGACTTTGAAGAGACTTTTGCTCCGGTAGCAAGAATTGAAGCAGTCAGATTACTTCTTGCATTTGCTGCCTTCAAAGACTTCAAGGTATATCAGATGGATGTCAAGTCTGCCTTCCTAAATGGTGATCTGGAAGAAGAAGTCTACATTGAACAACCGGATGGATTTCAATTGTCTGATAATAATGATATGGTCTGCAAGTTGAAGAAAGCTTTGTATGGATTGAAGCAAGCCCCAAGAGCATGGTATGAAAGGTTGGATAAGCATCTTGTGCAGATTGGATTCAACAAAGGTACTGCTGACAGTAACTTATATTTCAAAATTGATCATGAAAACATTCTAATTGTTGAAGTGTTTGTGGATGATATCATTTTTGGAGGAAGAGATAGTATGTGCAAAACTTTTGCAAATCAGATGAAAAGTGAGTTTGAAATGTCTATGCTTGGTGAAATGAATTTCTTCTTGGGTCTGCAAATTACTCAAACAAAAGAAGGGATCTTCATTTCTCAGACCAAATATGTGAAAGAATTGTTAAAGAAATTTGGTATGGAAGACTCAAAGCCTATGAACACTCCTATGGCAACCGGATGTAAGTTAAGCAAAGATGATGATTCTCCAAAGGCAGATTAGACAAAGTATAGATCAATGATTGGTGGATTGTTGTATCTCACTCAAACTAGACCAGATATAATGCAGGCTGTTGGTCTTGTGGCAAGATTCCAGGCTGATCCTAGAGAATCTCATGTTATGGCAATCAAAAGAATTTTTAGATACTTGAAAGGAACAGTTGAGTATGGTCTATGGTATCCTAGAGATCCGGATTTCTCTCTTCATGCTTACACAGATGCAGATTGGGCAGGAGATGTGGATGACCGGAAGAGCACTAGTGGTGGAGCATTCTTCTTGGGGAAGAGATTGGTTTCTTGGCTAAGCAAGAAACAAGATGCAATATCTCTGTCTACAACTGAAGCAGAATACATTGCAGCAGTAGGTAGTTGCACTCAAATCTTATGGATGAAGCAGATGCTAAGAGACATCAAAGTTGAATATGAGGAGCCTATCACAATTTTCTGTGATAATTCAAGTGCAATTAATATTTCCAAGAATCCGGTATTGCATTCTAAGACTAAGCACATATCTATCAAATTTCACTTTTTGAGAGAACAAGTAAACAAGGAAGAAGTCAGACTGGAGTATGTTCCCTCCAAGGATTAGATTGCAGATATCTTTACAAAACCTCTTCCCAAGGACTCTTTTGAATATCTCCGGGAGAAGTTAGGGGTCATGGCCCCTCCGGTGATGAACTAAGATGCACTGATGTGCATCAGTCCGGTGGCTATCACATTCATATCTTGTGATCCGGACTAATGGGGAGCTGCAACTAAAGGGGAGCAGCTGGTATGATTCTGATGCATGAGAATTGCAAGTATGAGCCCTTTGCCATTGATGTCAAAGGGGGAGAGAAGACATGTGAAAAACAAGTGGTTGATGATCAAAGGGGGAGCAGTAAAGGAAGAGAAGACATATGAAAAGTTGAAGTTCTTGTCTTAATGGTTTTTCACATCATATGTTGCCATCAATGACAAAGGGGGAGATTGTTACAAGTATGAGGTGATCCAGTGTTGTCATTGATGTCAACATACTCATATTGCATTGACAAGAAGGATTTGATGAGCTGTGTGCTGAGGATATTGAGAAAATTAACCTCAGTCAGGAACAGTGAAGAACAGTGATGAGAAGAAGGTAAATGTACTGTATAGGATGAGAACCGGAGGATGCGGATTAAAGGGTTAGTTGATATGAGTCTTGAGATGCTACAGCTAAGATTTCAGAGGTCCGCATGAAGGAGTTGTGGCTGCCGGTATAGAACCGGGTCTGGCAAGTATCCGGAGGTGACAGAGGATCACAAAAAGGTCTGGTGAGGTCCGGAATTGTATCATCCTAATCTGCGGATTGGACTGAGTGTTTGGGATGTCCTTGTGATGTGTCATCCTGATTTGTGTATGATTTGGAGGTCCGAAAGTACCTCTTGCATTATGACAGTGGCGACAGACTGTGTTCTTGAAGTTCCGGATGAGGAAGACAAGAGATCCCAGTAAGCAGAGGAAGTGCGGATGTATCCAGACATTCAGACAGGCTTGTGAAGGTTCTTGGATCATGTTTAGGTTGTGTTGTTGGTCCGCATTGATGATAGAGCCCGGAATTGAAGTTATTCTTCCGGATGAAGTTCTTGCTCTGTTTAGCCGACCGGATGAGTTGTTCATCCTGCGAATGTTCTTGTGATGGCCGACCGGATGTGTTATTCATCTTGCAGATACTCCTATGGTTGTTTGCCGACTTAGATGTTTGTTCCTAAGTCGATGTCTTGTATAAATAACGGTTTGTGAGTTCATTTCAAGGTGTGGTGTGAGGATGAGTATGGCATAGCGAAGAAACGTGCGAAAGGCAGAGCAGAGAATGTTGGGCTTAATTGGAACTGATCCGGACATGATAGAGATGTCATTCTCCAGTTCAAGACTATGATTTTCATCACTTTGTAGACAGTGTGTCTCCTTGTAGGCAGTGGGCCTCTTTGTGAGCAGTGTGCTCGGGCAGTGAGCCCTTATTGGCATGTGCCATTCATTTTTCTTTATTCTTCTAACAGAGAATAATTCTTGGGTTAATCACCCCGTGGTTTTTCCCTTAAACGGGTTTTCCACGTCAAAATCTTGGTATTCAATGTGTTGATGCTTATCTGCTCTTGTGTTTATGTATTATTCTTCCATGGATGATTATTTGATATGCTGTTAACTAACAACAGAGAATTAAGTGTTTGAATGAAAAGAAGTTCTATACAACTGATTCACCCCCCCCTCTCAGTTGTATGCCCTAGATCCAACATAATCTACCCATCAACTTGGGTGCTCTAATTATCTTCAATCAAATATTACTTAATATGTGTTGTAAAATGTTTAATTAGCTGGCCAACAAGTTTAACTCCCTCTTACAACCCTCTTATGTGTCATAGATGCTCTTACATTTCTAATTTGGGAGGCCCAACATTTAAAGGCAATAAATTTAAATTTGGGAGACTAGTTGATCCCATTTTTTAAAATTTAAGATCTGAAATAGATCCACACCATTGTACCCAAAGTGCTCTAGTAAAGGCCCATTTTGGCATTTTTAGAGCTAAAATTGACCTCAAGAACCTCAAAAATTATATTTGTGTTCTATAGCTATAAATTTGCATTTTTCCTTCAAAATACGATGAAAGGTTAAGAAAATTTTCCAAACATTCTCCCACTTGATAAACAGCTTGCAAGACTAAAGGGAAAACTATTTACTGGGGTCCAAGAGACCCATAAACTCATTGCACCACTTGAACTTCTCTATGTTGATTGGCTTCTTCAATGCATCTATCACAGTCTATAAAGTGTCAACTTTGTCTAGCATCATCCTCCCATCCTTTAGCATATCATGAACAAAATACTACTACATATTTATGTACATCATCCTAGCATAAAAGGTTGGGTTCTTTACAAAACATATGGAACTTTGACTATCACAAAGAACTCAGGTAGCTCCTCAATTAGCCCCACATATGAACATAATCTCTTAAGCTAGGTTGCCTCCTTACATGCATGAGTAGATACCATGTACTTATCCTCTATTGTGGACAAAGTTACCATATCTTGATGCTTACTCATCTAACTAATAGCACCACCAAATAAATTAAACACATATTCATTGGTGGGTATTTTGTTGTTGACATCTCTTGCCCAAGTTGAGTCGACAAATCCATGAATATCCATTGAGTGTTCATCCTCTGTAGAATCCCATAATAAAAAAACTGAGTAGTTAGAGGTAGCCACAAATATATAAAGACCCTCTTAACTATACCCCAATGATCTCGTCCAAGATTAGCCATAAAGTAGCTAAGGACTACCATTGCTTTGGAAATATCTCATGTAGTACAGATCATAGCATACATAAAACTCCCAATTAGACTAGCATAAGGTGCACAAGCCACATCCTCCATCTTTGTGGGTGTCATAGGAAAATCCTTGATTGAAAGCTTAGTTCCCACATAAATAGGAACACTCAATAGTCTATTATCTTCCATGTTGAGACATTTCAGTACAAAGTTCATATACTTACTCTAGACCAACCAAAGGTTTATGCTCATTCTTGATCTTCTAATCTCCATACCGAAGATATACTTGGTAGCCCCCAAGTTCATCATGTCAAACTATGCTAAAATTTGGGACTTCAAATGACAAATGACATCCATACTATTGTACCAAAAACAACATATCATCTACATATAATGTGATAACAAGGAACCGATCACTATCCATTTTATAATAAACATAATGATTTGATTTGGATCTTATAAATACCAATCCCAACACAAAATTAATTGAATTTATGCTACCAAATTTTAGGACAATGTTTGAGACCATATATAGATTTCTTCAATGTTCAAACCAAAGACTCCTTGCCTTTAACAACATTGTTCTTTGGATATGTCATGTAGATCTCTTCCTCCAAGTCACCGTATAGGAATGCTATTTTCACATCCATCTATTCTATCTCAAAATCAACAGCTATTTATATAGATAATAATAACTTCATAGATGTTAACTTAGCAAATGGGTAAGGATCTCACCAAAGTCTATCCCCTAAACTTAGAAATATCCTTTCATAACCAATCTTTGTCATGTAATATTCAACACCATCATTTGAATTAATCATGATCTTGAACATCCATTTACATTCAATAGGCTTTCTTCCTTCTAGAAATGGTACCAAGTCTCATGTGTCATTATTCAACACAACCATCTCCTCATCCATAGCCACTCTCCAAGACTTAGAACCACCCATACCCATCACCTCCTTCATAGTTCATCTCATCTGCATTAGTAATCAAAGCAAATATATATCTCCAACTAGGAGGAGTGTACTTGTCTAGTTGTTGTCTTGTTGAGCGGACCTCCTCAAAATTTGACTTAGAGGTTTTATGTCTTCTTTTGAAATATCAACTATCTAATCTCTCCACCTCTTCATATCCTTCATGAGTTTCTAATTCAACCTTCTTAGGCTTGGGTTAGTTGAACCACATATTTATTCCCATCCTCTTCTAGTTGCAACACTATGGAAGAAGGCTTAATTTCTCTAAAAGTAACATAGTTTAGATTATATAGAATTCTCTTATCTATAGGGCCCCAAAGCTTGTATACTATCACACTAACACCATAGATGATGAAGATACATTTCACTATCATATTATCCAACTTTGTATGCTTCTCTCTAGGCATATGTACATATGCCTCACAACCAAAAACATGAAGATGATTTAATTTGGATTTTTTATTGTCCATGACTCCATAGGGGTCTTGTCAACACAATACCACAGTGGTTAAAAAGGAAGCTCGCAAGATGGTGGTTAAGAAACTAGTGTTACCACGCTCCTGTAGTAGTCATCAAAAGGGTTTGCGGGTTGGCAATAAAAGTTCAAGTGCTTGCCACTATACCATAGGAGGTCTTACGAGACTGTGGTAGGTTTGTAGTATAAAGAAGTAAAGGGAACATATAATGTTTGTTGCTATATTGCAGAAGGCCTCAAGTTAAGTTTATGGGTTGGCGCTGTGAAGTAGAATATAAAGTGCAACCTATAGCCCCATGATGGTTGTGAATAGCATCAAATTTGAAATGTAGGATTGCGATAAGTCTCGGTTGGCATCGACGCAAGGATTCAAAGTTGGTAAAGCATAGAATCAGGGGGTTCTAGATTTAAAGTGTTGTAAAATCTTTACTCGCGTGATTTGTCTCTGATGCCATCAATACAGATCCAATCCTCTCAGCTGCTCCCTATCAAATATTTATTGCATTTATGGTTATAGATTGATGAATCAGTTGTTCGTATTGAAGAAGAAAATATCTTTCATCTACCCAGGTCTCTATATATTTTCTATAGTTAATTCTTGCAGATAGACATCTCTTCAAACATAGATATTTTCTAATAGAGCCCATGGGGCAATTTATTGTAACCTAATTAGGTCATTCAGAATCAGATGCTATATGTGAATGAATGTAAGATGTAAAAAAGGTTGGAAAATAGTTAGTATTATGCTTCTGTATTCCAAACAGAGCACTCATGTATTGTAACCATGCCTTCTAATTAAATATATGCTAGTTATTTTACCTCTTCATTCTAATTTTGATTGTATGTGATCTAAGAATGATGTGTTTGTGAATGTTTAATTCCTTCTAATCATTCTTTCTCTTTGCCTCTGTTAAAATTAGTTTGATCTATGTATGTTTATTAGTTGTATCTAGGTATTTTGTCCATCTTCTCAGTTCTATGAGGGCTCTTATATTCAAACCTGGTGTATCGCCCCTTTCCATTCTCAATCTATCTTTCTTACCCTTTTCCCTGTAGTATCAGCATAAGGTTTAATTTCTTTCTCTGACCTTTAGGCTTAGAATGAGGAACCAGCGTTCTTTGGAGGTTTGATCTCAATTTGCAAGGTCCCACACCTTGAGATCATTCCCATTATGTCATTAGAATGCTTGGACTCTCTTGAAGCTAGGTGGAATTCTATGTGATAACACTTACACAATTAATCTATTACTTAATCACAATATACTTTAATTGCTAATTCAGATTCACATACTAATTGAAAATGTTTTAACTGTAGTAGTTTACTCTATTTATCAACAATAAGTTATTCAATAGGGAGGTTACATTGAAAATATAAAAATTGGGAGTTATAAATTATCTTCCCAATTTGGATGTTATGACATAACATTAGTTACCCTCATGGAGTGCCTATATTTGTGAAATTGGTCAATTTGACCATCATGATGGATAACAGAGATGAAATGTGTAAAATGTGTAAGAGGAGTTACTTTTTGTTCCAGGTTGCTTGACCATGACTATGAGGTCTTGAATTTTACTACAAATCATGGTTTTGACTTATAATTTTGTGATATCACTTGGCAATTTCTAATTCTACACTTTTGCATCTATGGGAGGCATAGGATATAGGTTTGTAAGGTTCTTTTCCAAGTACTCTTATGTTATTGGATTAGTATTAAAGGGATAAGTGAATTGTATCAACGTACACTTTATTGTGATTAATACAAGCTTGGATCTCTTTGGTGGCTGAGTTTTACTCATGCAATGTTTTTTTCATATATATTTGGTGTTCATATGGTTTGTATATTCTATGTTTGCTTCTCCATTGTTATATTAACCATTGGTTTAATCACATGAGTTATTAGATTGAAACACTTAATTGTTAATATTATCATTGTGTTGTTCACCCTATATTCAATAGTTTTTACCTCATATAGAACCATATTTATTCCATTCATATAATACCATGAGTACCAATCCTATGCATGTTTGGTTAGAGTGGCTACAAAGAGCCATATTTTCTAGACATTGTCAATGATATCCCTCACCCTCCAATTGATCTCACATGCCTTTTGTTGGAACCTTCAAATTTTGGCAAAATTTGAAGGTCCCATGATGTAAAATTTAATTTCAGCACCCATCCTAACATCAAGCATCAGGGACTATCAAATGGGTGTGGACAGTAGCATGGGACTTCATAGATCCTTGTGTTCTAAGAAATCAGGCATGCACTAATACTAATGCCATCTTGCATTCAGAGATGAGTGAGGCCCTTGAGGATTTATCAATATGTTCATCTCCTTTCCATTAAAACCCTAGGGTTTTGTGCAAATCAAAAGGGGACATTATGCAATTTGGCCTATTACCATAGTAATCTCCTCTTCTCTCCAACCCAACCACTAGTGCCATGGGGTAATTAGAGAAGCAAATCATCAAGTATAAGGGGTTATTTCTGTTGTCTCCACAAGATGCCCTGCTGATCCATTAGGTTGTCCTCATAGAAGCAACATCATTAGTGTCTCAAGGATGACACCAAATCAGGTGTTCTAGTTATTGTTTCAAGCATGACATGGCACAAAAGGAAGTCATCAGACAACTCAAGATTCAGTAGTCCAAAAACATAGGATTAGGGGCCCCAACACATTAACACAAATCCTTGTTGAAGAATGGGGACTCAAAGGAATCCTAGAAGACTCCATATCCCCTCTTGTTGGAACTATAGAATTGAATATCTAGATGCCATAAAGGTCACCACATTCTCAAGCTAGGAGGGACCTCAACATAGGCAGAATGCCTAAAGCAAAGAAGGATAATAATGAATTCAATTTAGATAGAACATAAGCGCTAAACCATATAATAATAGTCCATAGATTGATTTGAAATATGCCAAGGGTTTCATGCTGGGTGCAATCACCAGAAAAAGCAAAGATACATGCAAAAAAAGAAAAATAGATAAATATCTAATACCCTATCAATGACTGACTACCTCCATAAAAGTTGTGGCTCATATCCACCATTCATCTCTCTTGGAGAATTGGTGAATTCAGATGGAAATATCAAAGGTGAGGACCAAACCAGCTCACATCTTTAGCTTTGAAAATATGTGAATGTAAAACTCGGATCTCTCTCCCCAAATAGTTAAATGGTGGGATGAATCAATCCATACCCAAGAAATACAATTACTCTTAATGAAATTCAGAGAGATTCAATCACCAAAATTGCAACTACAAAGTGGTCAATATCTTGAGATGGAGCATCAAAGCCTTCTTTTAGTCCAAATCTTGTGGATGAGATTTATAAAATTGAACTTCTTGATACAAATGGTAGCAAATCTATTCCTTTGCATAGGGTGATGGTTCTTGAAGTTAGCCAATACCTGGAGAATTATTTGTGGCCTTATTTTGCTCCTGAGAATTTAACATTTGAGCATGGCATGTCTATCATTCTAATGGTCAAGGAAACATTTCTAGAAAATGTCCCATCTTAGAGATGCTTTCACAAAAAGAAAGACGTTCCACTAGATCTACACAAAAGAGAATACTTATTTATGATGAATATTCATAATCGAGTGCATCATTGAGGGTTTCATCTCTAGTAGATAATATGTGTGGATGATGATCTAGGAGACCAAGGGCCATCGTGATCATCTATGGACATTATGTTATGCCCTATGATTGCTCACCCAATTCATGCCAGGCATCAAATCATAAGATCCAAGAGAGTCCACACACAAAGTGGCTTGAATAAAGAAAGTTGTTTTCATCTCTTCCACATACGGGACCTTCTTCAAATTTAATCAATTCAATCACTGAAATCACTATTGAAAATAGGACAAGGCTTAAAGCCCACTAATTTTCTACTAAGAAGGCAATTCCAGATCAACATTCATATGTGCCTTATAAAAATAATGAAGGTATCCACACAAGCTGTCGTATTTCAAAAGACATTATTGGGAATATATGTTACCGATTAGATCATTGATCTTGCTCTAGCAACGTGAGAAAATATTCCATGATCTTGCAGAGTCTCTACTTACTAGTATAATATTCAATCTAGGGTTTTTACTAACATTATCATTGGAGTGTGTCTAAAGAGAGAAATGTATAATCTGTTTACAAAAAAGCCCAAGGTAAAGGAAATATGATCTCTTAAAACTTGAAGGAGAAAGCTTGCACAATATCAAACAATAGCCTGACGTAGTAATTGAAAAAGAAAAAACAAGTGGCTCAAGATTTTTGATAAGAGAAAAATCTTTAGGAGAAAAGGGAGCTGGAGATAAGAGTTGCTAAAC
Organism: Cunninghamia lanceolata; assembly: GCA_027924645.1. Taxonomy (NCBI): domain Eukaryota; kingdom Viridiplantae; phylum Streptophyta; class Pinopsida; order Cupressales; family Cupressaceae; genus Cunninghamia; species Cunninghamia lanceolata. The sequence continues at coordinate 6,789,607 of BSBN01000892.1, forward strand.
AAAAAAATTTCACTGCAAAGCCAAATCTAGGAACCCTATAACTGGTGTAGTGCTACGACAGAGTATGCAGCAAAGAAACAATTTATCAAAAAGACTCCTCCATATCAGAGTGAGTGATTTCCCAGGCCCTCTAAAATCCTGAGGGAGCAGTAGGCTGTAGTTGGGAGAAAGATGCAAACACATAAGAAACCCTAATATCAAGAGGACTATAGTATATCGGAATGAGTTTGTTGAGGTTCTCTTCGAAAACCTGATGGAGAAATGAACAAAGTAGTGTGAACATCATCAAAGGGAAAATAAATATTGGAAAAAAGGTGCAAATAAAAATTTAAAATAAAGTGTGACTATAGTGAAATAAAAATTCACACTTTCATGGAAGGGGTTATAAGGTGGGAAATTGCTTTACCGAAAAGACATAATAAATATCTAAGATTTTAATAATCATAGTTGAGAATGTTTTTCGAAGGCAAAATAATTTTTGAAGGAAGTCACCAAGTAGGTAATTATTTTACCTAATTTTTTTTTTTGTGAGAGTGCATACAATAACCAGAGGACATTTTCACTGAGAAACTCATGGAGGGGGTAAATTATTTCTTACCCAAATACTATATCTTCCAAATTGGGTGAAAATATAAAAGTGAACTTGTCGATAAGAGATAAATAGTTAGCAAAATTATTTACCAGGATGATGGAATATAATTAAAAAAATTTGTGAAGAAAGACAAACAAAAAACTAATATTTTGCAAAATATTTTGCATTAGCAAAATTATTATCATTCACGAAAAAATAAAAGATGCACCAGATGACAAGTGAAGGGTCATCACCCTAAAAATACACACCAGATGACAAGTGAAGGATCATCACTAGATGATATGTTTAATTTATCAGGGCACATTTGCTGCTTCTGTGTGATCTGCTTGATTGGTTTTTGTGAGAAGTTGATTTAAATCCTTCTAAGTGGTTTATGTTTATTGGTCTCTTCCAAGAGTTAAAACCCTTTAAATAAATTATTTTGGTTGGTTTCCTTCTCGCCAGAATTAAAAGTCCTTTTAATTGATCATAGTAACCTGGGAAAATATCATTGGGATCGATAAGAAGAGCCTCATAACCAATATTCTTACATGTTTATACAAGGTATAAACATTTGAAAAGTGCCAAATAATTTGAGTTAAGCCAAGAGGGAGGACACATCTATCATACACATCCTGACTCTGTTACCCATAATAGAGAAAGCACTGGTCATTCCAAAATAACATTTCAAAACTTTATTCACATATTCAAAATCTCACACACTAGTAGTAGGAATAATTCTCAACCTTATATATGTCTCGCATCTACATGCCAATGTGATTAGATCACTAAGGTCACACAAATTTGCCTTAGTTATCAAGGTACACCTACCTAGGTCTAGCAGAGCCTAAAGAGAAGGGGGTTTTCAGTTATATCAACCCCGTTTTGTTAGCCCAAATATTTAAGAGAGCTTGGCATCCTCTTAAGGTTTGTGACCTACATTTTTGAGACCTAACACCTTTTAGTGCTTGGAGGCATCTTTATCTCTAGTGTAAGGTTTGATAGTAGTGAGCTTGTGCTCAAATATAATAACAAGATGTTATATGTTGTTAGTTTGTGTGACTACAAATGCCTACACTAGTAAGATATACATCTCCTTAGAATTAAAAAATAAATTTACTAGGAACTCTATTAGAAACAAGTCCAAATATCTTGTCAATAGTACCTTCATGGGATTTTTATCAAAGCTTATATGCTACAAACTCATACGCTTCTTCATAATCACTAAAGGGTTGTATTATTTATACTAAATCCCTATAGGATGGTTGTCTCAAGCGACAAATTCTTTCATCAACAATTGAGTGTATATATTTGACCTTAGTAGTGGTAAATTCTAATTTGTAAATCAACATTCCATTTGATAAAGTGTTGATCTTCACATAGGCATGTCTGACCCATGCATCTTCAAAAGATAAATCCATGTGATCTTCATAATCAATCCATTTACATTTGTACTACCTACTTTGTTGATGAAGGAGGTAAATCATAAAACACACAATAACAAAAATTGCACATAGAAAAAAGAATGTTCTTTTATTAATTTGGACAACTCATTACATTATAGAAGCTCAAATACAATTAGAGGAATCAATCCTCCACAAGCTCCAACACATGATAGCTACCCATCACTAGGCTCTAGAATCTTCTACCTTTTGTAACCCCAAATCAACTATGGTTTATGTTTTTCCCATCTTTTCTTGACTCTACACTTTCCTCCTTATCTCTACTATGCCCAGGGTTCCAAAAATAGTCATAAATAGCCCTTTTTGGTGGCTAATAGCCAAATTTCAAAATTTGCATCTCCCTCCAAAAATAGGTCAACTTCCAGGAAGCATAACTTTTGATCTGGGTGTTTGATTGATGAACTGTTTGAAGCACCAGAAACCTCACTAAGTGAACTATCATGCCAAAAATGTGTAAATAGATTTCCATCAAATTTTTGGGATGTTATGGTAAGTTTTAGTGCCTCATATCTGATTTCAAAACTTTTAAGTGTACCTCACAAAATTGAAACTTTAATATCTTGAAATCCAGACATGATCTTTACCTAAACTTTACCAAGAATGCTTATTTAACTATTCTAAAGCTTTGGGGAAAATTTCAGGCTCAACCACTTCTCTGATAAAGACATACTAAAAATAGTAAATTCTGGTATATTCTGGTATCCTTAGCCCTATTGGAAACTTTGAAGGTTATGAATCATTATTCAAATAAATGGGTATCCAAAAACACAAATTTTAAAAATAAATGAAAACAACATCAACGATTTTGAATCAACATCTTTTTGGGTGATGCAAGATTTGTTGCAAATATATGCCTAAGTGGCATTGTCATTGATATCAATGTATCCCTATTGCCATTGGAGTCAACTGTATCCTATTTTGCTGTCTATATAGAAGACCCAACTATTGAGGATATTGAGAAAATTAATGACAACCAATGCATGTAGACCATATGGCTATGGAGAGGATTGTCATAGGTTGCTCCAATTAAGATTTGAAGAAGTAATGGTCATATGAGTAGAATCAGATTTTGTAGTATTTAGAAGAGACAATGTGACAATAAGTTGGTCTGGATTGCTCCACAATGAAATTTTATGGTCTATTGATATGAAGGTATGTTTGGGAAATCAATGTGCATCATCAACTCCAGTGGTTCATGGTTTGGAGGTCCACAATCTATCTTTCTAGTTTGACAGTCATGACAGATAGTGTTCTTAAGGTTCCAGATAAAGATGCAAGAGATTCTGATGAGTTGGAGGAGTGCGGATGTTTCTGTTGAATTCAATGTGCTTGTGGAGGTCTCTAGATTGTGTGGCTACTATGTTGGAGATCTGCATTGAAGTTTGAGCCTGTTGTTTGAAGATTTCTTCTTTGAGGTTGATATTCTTCCTAGTCTTGGCCGACTGGATGTTCCTGGCATGTTGCGGATGATCTAAGAACATTTTATGAAGCATGGCATGGATGTAGAGGAAGATTCAAGTCTCATTTGTGTTTGGCCGATAGTGTAATAATCTGCGGCAAGTTTAGCCGACCTTGTTGATCATTCAAAGGTTGATGAAGTGTATAAATACTTGTTGAAGAGTTGTGGAAAATCATCCTTGAACAAAATGAGTTAAATCTGAAGAAAGGATCAAAAAGCAGAGCAGAGAAGAAGTGGAGCGAAGGAAGTATAGAGTGAAGAGTCAGCGAAGAAGAATTTAAAGATAGGAGAAGAAGTTTTTGAGCCTTCAAGGGGGCTAAATCAGGCATGAATGTAGATGCTATTTCTTAGTTCATTATCTCTATGTAAATCATAATTTCTTATAGGTAGTGAGCCTCTTCTTGAGTAGTGAGCTCTGGGTAGTGTGCCTGAAGGCATGTGCCTTCTATTTTCTTAAGTACTTTTAACAGGGTACACACTTTTGTGGGTTAACCCCCACCATGGTTTTTCCCTTAACTGGGTTTTCCACATCAAAATTTTGGTGTTGTGTGTTCATGTTATTTCTGCTTATGTGTTGATTTATGCTTAAATGTTTTCATCATTAATCTGGTTATAAAGAAGATTTAAAAAGTTTAGAAAAGGTCAAAGGTTAGGGACAACTGATTCACCCCCCCTCTGAGTTATCCGAACTATTTCCAACAATTGGTATTAGATCCAAGTACCGCTAAAAGAAGCTTGACCACTCGAGGAGATCCAAGATGTCATTTTACAAGAAGGAAAGTCTGATATTTGATGGAACAAATTACTCCCTCTAGAAGGTACGTATGCAGTTTCATCTGGAATGTATGGGTGATGTCTTTTGGTTAATAACCAATAATGCATATAAGATTCCAAAGAATGGACCTACAAATATAGATGAAATCAAAGATGCTAAACACAACACTCGAGCCAAAGAAGCATTGTTGAGTGGCTTGTCTGATACCGAATTGGCAAATCTCCTAGATTTACAAGCTGCTCATGAAATCTAGATTAAATTAGAAAATCTGTATGAAGGTGACAAATATGTTAAATGTGCCAAGGGTAAATATGAAAGATTGGTAATGAGTGAAGAGGAAAACATTACTTCTTACATGTAGAAAGTAAATGAACTTGTGATCGGTATCAGAAATGCAAGTGGAGTATTGGATGAATCAGAAATTGTTGTCAAAGTACTCAGATCCTTACTTGTAGCTTACAAACACAAGGTTACAACCATTGAATAAATCAAGATAGTAACAAATGTCACAAGGGATCAGTTAGTTAGTAAGCTTTCAGCATTTGAAATGAGTGAGTTTGGTGATTCTCTCCCTAAGTCTAAATCTGTATTCAAGGCTAGTGTGTATGGAAAGCAAAGATATGATCCAGGTGAAGGTTCTTCAGGAAGATCAAACAGATTTATCAAAACAAGGAAGGATACTGAAGATGATGAAAATGAGACTACAGATCTTGAAGCTCTCATTGCCAAATAGATGCCAAGAGGATCTGGTAAGTATGAAGGAAAGTTTCCACTCAAATGTTTTTCTTGTAATAAGATTGGTCATTTTGCTTCAAGCTATCCGGAGAGGTTTTCAAAACCAAACCCTAATAGATACAAAAATCAGGTCCAAGAAGCTAGAGAAGAAGGAGTCACAGATGATGAATTTGATCATGGAGAACATGATTGGGTGTTCATTGCTATTAAAGAAGAAGATCCAATGTCTACTAAATCTGCTAGCTGTGCAAATGTGGAAAGTACCTTGGCTACTCAGATTGTTGAAAAAGATGAATGGGTGATTAATAGTGGATGCTCTCATCATATGACTAGTGACAAGAGTAAGTTTGTGATTTTTGAAAATTATGAAGGAGGACTTGTGAAATTTGGAGAGAACTCAACTGATAGAATTCATGGCAGAGGATCCATCTCTTTTGATGGTAAGACCAACACCAATGATGTTCTATATGTGGAAATATTGAAACACAATCTTCTCAATGTTGGACAATTGGTTGACAAGGGTTATGATCTCTGATTCAAGGATGGGAAATGTATAATCTTGGAGAGCTGTAGAACTAAAATTGCATCTGGTACTCAAACTAGAGGCAACATATTTCATTTAAGTAGTTCTAGAAAAATTTGTTTGATTGCTCAAATAGATCAAAGTTGGTTATGGCATAGGAGGATGTGTCATGTGAATTTTGATAACATTGTCAAAATAAGTTACACTCAAGCTGTAAGAGATCTCCTAAGACTTGTAAAACTGAATAGTATATGTAGAGAATATCAATTGGGTAAATAGAACAAAATTTCATTCAAAAGTAAGGAACAAGGTTCGAGTGGGAGATTGGAACCGGTACATACTGATCTTTGTGGTCCTACTAGAATTAGGAGTGTGCAAGGAGACATATATTTCATGTTGCTGATTGATGATTACTCCTGAATGATATGGGTAACCTTCCTAAAAGAAAAATTAAAAGCTCTTGATAAGTTTAAGGTATTCAAGATGATGGTTTAAAATGAGATTGGTGGGAAATTGAAGTGTCTAAGATCTCACAGAGGTGGAGAATTCACTTCTGGTGAGTTTGATGCTTTTTGTGAAAAGCATGGAATAAAAAGATAGTTATCTACTCCTAGGGCTCTTCAGCAAAATGGAGTTGTGGAAAGGAAGAACTAGACCATTCAAGAAGCTTCCTAGACCATGATGATGGAAACAAATGTTCCTCAAGTTTATTGGAGGGAAGTTGTGAGTACTATTGTCTACACTCTTAACTAGGTGTAGATCAAAGGAAATTTTGGTAAGACTCCTTATGAACTATGGTTTGGTCATCCTCCCACTGTGAGATATTTCAGAGTTTTTGGTAGTAAATGCTATATCAAAAGAGATGAGGATTTAGGCATGTTTGAGGCAAGAAGTGATGAAGGAATATTTTTGGGATACTCAACTCAAAGTAAGGCTTACCGGTGCTTCAACAAAAGGTTGAAAAAGATTGTTGAAAATGCTAATGTTAAAGTTGATGAAATCAAAGAAGGACATTCTAGGTACTGCGGATATGATTCAGATGATCAAGATGAAAGTCCAAGTCAAGCAAGACAAGTTCAAATCCAGACCTAGATTCAGATTGATCTGGTAACTCTAGTAACTCTAGAGATTAGTGCAGAAGATGAGGAACAAGTTCAAGAAACAAAAGTTCAAACAATTCCCAAAACCCCCAGGTATGTAAGAATGAATCATCCTGAAGATCAAATCATAAGAGATAAAAATAGAGGTATTTGAACTAGGAGAAGAGTTACTAAAGATCAAGAAGAGATTTGTTTGATTTCAAAGATTGAACCTAAATCAGCAAGTGAAGCCTACAATGATGAAAACTGGGTTAAGGCAATGGAAGAAGAATTGATGCAAATTGAAAAGAATCACACTTGGGATCTTGTTCCTAGACCTGAGGACAAAAATATAATTGGAACCAAATGGGTCTTCTAGAATAAACTAAATGAAGATGGTGAAGTTGTAAGAAACAAGGCAAGGTTGGTATGTAAAGGTTATTCTCAAGTGGAAGGAATTGATTTTGAAGAAACTTTTGCTCTAGTGGCAAGGATAGAGGCAGTCAAATTATTTCTTGTTTTTGTTGCTTTCAAAGATTTTAAAGTTTATCAGATGGATGTCAAATCAGCATTTCTAAATGGAGATTTGGAGGAAGAAATCTACATTGAACAACCGAAAGGATTTCAGTTGTTTGATTAGGGAGATATGGTTTGTAGACTGAGAAAAGCCTTGTATGGACTCAAGCAAGCTCTAAGAGCCTGGTATGCTAGATTAGATAAGCATTTGCTTAAGCTAGGATTTAGCAAAGGTACTGCTAATAGTAATTTGTACTTCAAGATTAATCATGAGGACATTCTAATTGTAGAGGTCTTTGTTGATGATATCATTTTTAGTGAAAATGAATGTATGTGCAAAGCATTTGCTGATAAGATGAAAAGTGAATTTGAAATGTTAATGTTTGGTGAGATGAATTTCTTCCTAGGTCTGCAAATTGTTTAGTCAGACAAAGGTATCTTCATAACCCAATCCAAATATGTAAAGGAATTGTTGAAGACGTTTGGAATGGAAGATTCAAAGCTAGTAGGTACACCTATGATAACTGGATGTAAGCTAAGAAAAGATGATGACTCCCCCAAGGCAAATCAGAAAAGGTATAGATCAATGATTGGAGGATTACTTTACCTGACTCATACCAGACCTGACATCATGAATGCAGTTGGATTGGTTGCTAGATTTCAAGCTAATCCAAAAGAATCCCATGTTGTGGCAGTCAAAATAATTTTTAGATATCTCAAGGGGACAATTGATTATGGACTATGGTATCCAAAGGACAATGACTTCACTCTTCATGCATATATAGACGCTGATTGGGTAGGAGATGTGGATGATAGAAAAAGTACTAGTGGTGGTGAATTCTTCTTGGGAAGGAGATTGGTCTCTTGGATGAATAAAAAGCAAGAGACAATTTCTCTGTCTACTGTAGAGGCAGAGTATATAGCAGCTACAAATAGTTGTTCTCAAGTTCTGTGGATGAAGTGAATGTTGAAGGACATCATAATTGTGTTTGAGGAGCCAATCACAATTTTCTGTGATAATTCAAGTGCTATAAGCATTTCAAATAATCCGGTATTGCACTCAAAGACAAGCATATATCTATCAAGTTTCATTTCTTAGGAGAGAAATTTAATAAGAATGAAGTCAAGTTGGAGTTTGTGTCTTCCAAAGATTAGATTATGGATATCTTCACTAAGCCTCTTCCTAAGGATGCCTTTGAGTATCTCAGAGAAAAGTTAGGGGTTATTACCCCACTTAATCAGAAATAAGATACACTAAAGTGCTTCAATCCAGTGGAATTCACATTCATATCTTGTGATCTGGATTACTGTTAAGAAGGTACTACTCAAAGGGGGAGTAGTCAGTATGCAAAATTTTGGGATCAGTCTAAAGCAAAAAGGGAGAAAAGATAGCAAATATGTGCCCTTTGCCATTGATGTCAAAGGGGGAGAGAAGTCATGTGAAAAACTAGTTGCTGATGTAAGGGGGAGTAGTAAAGAAATAAATTACAGAAGTGAAAAGGGAAAGGGGGAGAATTTCTTGTCTTGATGGTTGAATTTAGTTTTTCACATCTTATCTTTCCATCAATGACAAAGGGGGATATTGTTGCAAATATGTGCCTAAGTGGTGTTTTTAATGATGTCAACATATCCTTGTTGCCATTGGAGTCAACTATATCCTATTTTGTTGTCTGTATAGAAGACCTAACTGTTGAGGATATTGAGAAAATTAATGACAACCAATGCATGCAGACCATATGGCTATAGAAAGGATTGTCATAGGTTGCTCCAATTAATCTTTGAGAAGTCCACATGAATATTTGAAGAAGTTATGGTCATCTGAGTAGAACCAGATTTTGTAATATTCAAAAGAGACAGTGTGATAGTAAGTTGGTCCTGATTGTTTTGCAATGAAATTTTATGGTTTGTGAATCTAAAGGCATGTTTTGGAAATCAGTGTGCATCATCAACTCTAGTGGTCCCTGGTTTGGAGGTCTGCAAGCTATCTTTCTAGTTTGGTAGTCATGACAGATAGTGTTCTTAAGGTTCCAGATAAAGATGCAAGTGATTCTGATTAGTTGGAGGAGTGTGGATGTTTCTGTTGAATTCAATGTGCTTATGGATGTCTCTAGATCATGTGGCTACTATGTTGGAGATCCGCATTGAAGTATCAGCCTATTGTTTGAAGATTTATTCTTTGAGGTTGATGTTCTTCCTAATCTTGGCTGATCGGATGTTCCTGGCATGTTACAGATGATCTAAGAACATTTTATGAAGCATGGCATGGATGTAGAGGAAGATTCAAGTCTCATTTGTGTTTGGACAATAGTGTAATGATCTACATCAAGTTTAGCCAACCTTGTTAATCATTCCAAGGTTGATGAAGTGTATAAATACTTGTTGAAGAGTTGTCGAAAAATATCCTTGAATAAAATGAGTTAAATCTAAAGAAAGGATAAAAAAGCAGAGTAGAGAAGAAGTGGAGTGAAGGAAGTATAGAGTGAAGAGTCAGTGAAGAAGAATTTGAAGATAGGAGAAAAAGTTTTTGAGCCTTTAAGGGGACTGATATAGGCATGAATGTAGATGTTATTTCTTAGTTCATTATCTCTGTGTAAATCATAATTTCTTATAGGCAGTGAGCCTCTTCTCGAGCAGTGAGCTCTAGGCAGTGTGCTCGAAGGCATGTGCCTTCTATTTTCTTAAGTACTTTTAATAGGGTATGCAATTTTGTGGGTTAACCCCCACCGTGGTTTTTCCCTTAACTGGGTTTTCCACATCAATATTCTGGTGTTGTGTGTTCATGTTATTTTTGCTCATGTGTTTATTTATGCTTAAATGTTTTCATCATTAATCTGGTTATAAAGAAGATTTTAAAAGTTTAGCAAAGGTCAAAGGTTAAGGACAACTGATTGACCCCCCCCTCAGTTGTCCAGACTATTTCCAACTAGATTTCCCTTATACCATTAGATGCTCCTACATCATTTGAGTAAGATGTATCTTCTTGAGTCCCTTTTCCATTACTTGGCCAATATAGCCTTTGGTGACCTTTCATATCTCCCTTAATGCTCCCTAATTGGTATTATTGCTAATCTCTATGTTGACCTTGCACATTGCTTCATGAAACTAGTCATGCCTTTGGGTATTTGACCTTGTTGGCAATCTGTCTTGTTAGTGATGTCAACACTCAAAGTGATGTCAGCACTCAATTTATGGTTATCTAATGTTGTTGATGTGAATGTTCATGTTGATGATATACCAATGTAGTAGCAAAGATGTAGTGATGTTCTTGATGTTCACGGCTAGTTACTGATATTCGTGGTTGGATGTCATGCCTAAATTAATATCAAGTTGTATTGAGCATGTTTGTGATCAGTAGAGATGATTTCATGATGAAATATTAAGATGGGAATTAGAAGCATTAAGATAAATGATGATATATTAAGATGAGAATTAGAATCTATACCGAGGTTAGGAAGATATTATTGAGGACTTGTATCATGTTATATTCTCTTTCCTGGTGATCCTAATAAAGTGTGAGTTGCTACAAGAAGGTTTTGACCTCTAGATGTTGTTGAAGGTTTCTACTATAGAGAGCATCTTGGAAGACTACCTGGTAAACTGCTCCACATTCCTTTGCATTCGATGATATGGCCATGCAGTTTACAAGTTTAGTTAAATATGATATAATGGTGCTAAATCCAATGTTTGAGATCATTTTCTCCTCTATAGTGAAAGTTATAAGTGACAACATTTTGGTCTGTGCTCTAGCAGAATGAAGTGATGATGAAGGATTGATGGAATAATCCACATTCCTCCACAGTGATAGATATGGCCATGCAGTTCTGTGGATATGTTCATATATTTTCAAGGCATGTTACTTTGTGATATCAAGTGATTTGTAGGTCTGCATGTTTAGTTTTCCAAGTGATAGTGAGCTACAAATAGTTCTGGATGCTTGACTGTTCCCAGGTCACATGATTGAAGGTGTATGACACAAAATATTTTTTGTGTGGAGTTAAAGGAGTTTTTGAAGATGATTTATGGGTCACAGCGACCTCTCTCAAAGAATTTCATGAAGACCTTCCATGTTTCTAGTACCATAATATGTTTTCAAGTCAGTCTATGAAGAGTTGTTGAGGAGGCTAATTGAAGAATGTTGATGATGTGCACCACAAAGTTGTTGCTGTGTAGAGTTCATGGAGCATTTGGAGGTGTATAGGTCTCATCAAATCATCTGGGAGAAGTGCAAGAAATTTTCAATATTTCATGAGTACCACCAAGATTGTAATGACCAATGTGCTACAAGCTTCATGTGTTCTTACTTAAGAACAACTTAAGTCAAATTTGTGAAACATGTAGATGATATTCCTTGAAGGATGATGTTGTGAAGAATGTTTAGGACTGGGATAATCATGTGTTGGGATCTGCAAGGTGTGTTTCTCCTTCTAGAGTGGCATGTAGTTCATGTTAGGGCTTGCCCTATGCATCTTTCATGTTATTTAATCTTTGGCCGACTTGTAAATTGCAAACTTCTTTTTGTATTGGTTGACTTGTAATGTAATCAATGTAATGTCATGTATATATTGTAAACCTAGTTGATTTAGGTAAAGTGTGATTGTAAATATGAAGGTGTGAAGAGTAGAATATGAATATGATATGCATTATGATGTGCTACTGAAAGAGAAAGAGTAGAAGAAATAAGGGTTGTCTTGAATCATCTTGAAGGCATTATTCTAATAAGAGGGAAGTGAAGAGTGTTCCTAATTGGAATCATCAAAGGTGTAAGCTTCAATGTCAGTTTTCAAATAGTAGAAGGATTGTCATATTGTATTCTCTCTAAGTTCATTCTTAGTTTAAGGAGTAGTTTCTTCCTTCGTTTGTATCCCTAAAACAAAGTCTACAAGGAGTTGTAGGTTCCTTAGGAGTGACCCTAAAACCTTTCTTTAGGGAGTAGTAGCTTCCTTGGGTTGTAGCCCTAAAAAAAGTTGTCACTTTTGAGCTTCATATATGGTGAGTTAATCCTTACCGTGGTTTTTCCCTTCTTGGGTTTTCCAAGTATATCTGGTGTCATGTGGTGATGTGCACTATATTGATCTTTTGTTCTTATGTTAATGATGTAATGTTTAAGTTTTAATTTTCTTCAGAGAATTTGATGTTTGTTTGATATTGATTCACCTCCCCTCTCAACATCTTGGAGTGTTCAACGATTGGTGTTAGAGCCAAGTTACTCAGAAGAAGCTTGACTGCTTGAGGAAGGTCTAGGATGGTTCATAATGGATCTCACAAGGCACCTATGTTTTATGGGACAAATTAATCCTTTTGGAAGGTAAGGATGGAGTATTATTTTTCTTCTCTAGGGTTTTGTTTTGGCAATCTATCAAGAAGGGTTACACTACTCCTACTTTTAAGACTACATATGCTAATGAGATTAGGTTGTATGATAATAATGCCAAGGCAAAGAGTGCTATCATGAGTGGGCTAGCTGATTAGAACTTGAAAAGATAATGAGTTGTAAATTTGCTAAGGATGTTAGGGTGAAACTTCAAAGCATTTATGAAGGAGATAATAAAGTGAAGCAAGCCAAGATGCAAATCTTAAAGAGAAAATTTGAGACCCTGACGATGAAAGAAGATGAAGACATTACTAGTTACAAGCTCCAAGTGTATGAAATAGTTAATGACATCATAGGTCTTGGTGGAGAAGTGAAATAAGATGAGATTGTGAAGAAGGTACTAAGAACTCTTCCTAAATCTTATAGTCATAAGGTATCTACTATTGAGGAGACTCAGGATCTAGATAAATATTGAGTAGATCAATTTTTTGGCTCTCTTACGACCTTTGAAATGAGAGAATTTGACAAAGGTGCTCCAAAGAAGGAAGCAACATTCAAAGCAAGTAAGAAGACAAAAGATAAATCAGCTGATCAAGATGATGACCTTGATGAGGTAGAGGCAAACTTTGTAAGAAGATTGAAAAAGGGCTACAGAAAATACAAATGTAAGTTACCTTTCAAATGTTTCAATTGTGGGAAAATTGGTCATTTTGCTTCTCAATGTCCTTTTAAAGAATCAAGGGGTACTGACAAGAGAGACAAGTTCAAAAGAAGTATGTATTCCATAGAGAATGGTTGTTCTTCAGAAGATGAGGATCAAAATGATTCAAATGATGAAAAACTTTTCATGGCCTTGAATGTTGGTGAAAAAAAGGATGATATTGGAAAATGTGAAAAATATGATACCTTGCAATTTGGTCCCAAAATAATGATAAACCAATGGTTGTATGGACTACCTTTCATGCAAAAGAAGAAGCCAAGGCTTGGGTAATTAACAGTGTTTACTATAACCACATGATTGGTGACAAGAAGTTTATCAGCCTTGAGAAGTGTTGAAGGCATAAGACAACTGAGAGGCAAGGTGAATTAGTTGTATCAAAAACCTTAAATTCTTTTAAACAAAATCACATTCACATTCACTTACTTTAACCCCTTAATCTGTTATGAAGGTTAAACATGAAGTGTAGAATCAAAACTTAAACACATCAACACCATACACACATGAACACCATAATTTTATGTTGAAAACCCTAAAAGGAAAAAACCATGGTGAGTGTTAGCTCACAATATAATGTAGTAGCAATACCGAATAACAAAAGAGGCTCACTGCCATAGGGCTCACTACCCAAGGCTCACTTCCCAAAAGAATGCTCACTGCAAAAAGGCTCACTATCAAGAGGTGGCTCAATACCAAGAGGTAGCTCACTGAAAAGAGGTGGGTCGCTACCAAGAGGAGTGGTTCACTTCCATGAACTGATATGATAACATCTACAACATGCAGGAGTTCAATTCCATTGAAGCACAATACATATCACCTTTGCTACCTTACAACACAAACACTTTTATCTTCACATATTCACACCTACACTCAGTACACATGGATTTATTACATTTATTTATACCAATCATCTACCTTGGAACATACATCAAGGTTAGAAATACAATCTACAACCTTTGGAACAATCTCCAAGGTCGACAAACATAAATAATTTAAATTCGGTCTGGACCTAAACAAAATTGCAAAGAAAATGAATGAAAGAAGAACACTTCGCAACTTAGCTCAGACCCAAATACATCTTCACATGCTTCAACATGCTTCTACAATCCACAAAACACATTCGCACAGAGTGTCAGCACACAAGTCAACCAAAGTTGTACAAACACCAATAATACTTAGACACATGCTTCCAAGAACTTAATCATAGCTTACGGATCAAGCACAAGCATTTAACATAATTTGGAGACATTCATGAACAACATAAAATCACCTAGGAGCTAACAAATCTAGCTACAACAAGTTTCACTTGAAGACAACAAATCTCACTTGAAGACAACTTACAAACAACACTGCTAAGTTCTGCTATTCAATAGCTTGCTTTCTAGAGCACCAAATCACAAATACTTTGGAATAAAGATATCTAAGGACCTTATAAGTATATGTCCAAAACTATAAGACCAAAAACCAATTGTAGAGGAATGCAAAGAAAATAATTGCCTCCCTATTACACTGCAAATGCTACTAGGCAAAATCTTCAAACTAGTGAATATAACTTCTACTGTATGGTGATTCAGACCACTAAATTCTATATTTAGCATCTTCAAACACTTCTCCAAAACATATCCAAATCTCATACTCTGGTCTTCAACATGGAAGAAATGCGGAGCAAAAACTTAGGCAATATCCTACAAGCTAGAATACTCTGCAACACACTATTTCCATTTAGAGAGCAATTTTTTATAAAAGCACTTGGAAACTCAGCGATATGAAAAATATGCTAGCATTATTAGCATTTATTCAAGTCATTAAAGTCACCTTAACATGAAAATTCAATCAAGGAACAATCAGTAAATATTAGAAGATAGTTGACACCAATGGCAACAAAATCATGTTGGCATCAATGACAACACCAGTTAGCACATACTTGCAACAAAAAGTAGAATGGTGAAGCTGTTAAGTTTGGTGGTGATGAGTCAGTAAAAATATGTGGAAAGGGAACTATAACTATTGATGAGAAGAATAAGATTGAGGATGTCCTATATGTCAAAGGAAAAAAGCATAATCTTCACAGTGTTAGTAAAATGTACAGTAAAGGATACAATCTTACCTTTCATTCCAAAGGTTATGAAATCTAAAAGGCAGAGTCTGGAAAATTAGTTTCAGAAGGAATCAAGACATATGGTGATATATATCATCTAAAGGAGGTAAATGGAAGAACCTGCTTACTGGTTCAATCCAGTGAGTGTTGGTTGTGGCACAAGAGAATGGGACACATCAACTTTGATAATATGGTAAAGATTAGCTCTATTCATGTAGTGAGAGACATCCCTAGGATAATTAATCCTGCAAACACATTATGCAAGGAATGTCAAATGGGAAAGCAGACAAAGACAAATTTCAAGAGAAAGGAGTTTTCTTCTTCAATGGCATTGGAGCTGATTCACATTGACCTATGTGGCCTGACAAGAATAAAGAGTCAACAAGGTGAAAGGTATTTCATGTTTCTTGTTTCTAGAATGACTTGGGTTACTTTCCTAAGAGAAAATTTGGATGCTTTTGATAAGTTTAAGGTTTTCAAAGTAATGGTCAGAAATGAAATGGATGCTAAGATCAAATGTTTGAGGTCTGATAGAGGAGGTGAGTTTACTTCAAATGAATTTGAATTTTTTTTAAATATCATGGCATTAGGAGACATCTATCTACTCCTAGGACCCCTCTGCAGAATGGGGTAGTGGAAAGGAAGAATAGGACTGTACAAGAGATGGCTAGGGCAATGTTGAAGGATGTAGATCTACTTAACATGTACTGGAAGGAAGAAGTTCACATTGTTGTCTATCTAATTAATAGAGTATGACTGAGGGTCAATAGCACTAAGACCCCCTATGAGCTATGGTATGGAAGATCTCCCACTATAATATACTTTAGGATCTTTGGTAGAAAATGCTATATTAGAAGAGATGAACAAGACCTAGCAAAGTTTGATTTAAGAAGTGATGAAGGGATCTTTCTTGGTTACTCAACTAGAACCAAGGCCTATAGATTCTACAATAAGAGATTGGGAAAGAAGGTTGAAACCACAAATGTCAAGGTAGATGAAGACTTGTATCAAATCTCACAAGAACTAGAGGACTATGGATATGATATATTTCCCTGTATTGAAGAAGAAGAAGAAGAAGAGAAAGAAGAGAAGAAACAAGAACCAGAGAAAATGCCTAAGACTCCAGCAAATTATGTTTAGAAGAACCATTCAGTAGATTAGATCATTGGAGATAAGAATGAAGGTGTCTAGACTAGGAGAAGGTTTGAAAAGATAAGTAAACAAGTGAATTTTTGTTTATTATCAAAGGTAGAGCCCAAAACTTCTGCTGATGCTAGCAAAGATGATGGATTCATGAAGGTAATGGAAGAAGAATTGAATCAAATATAGAAGAATTAGACATGGGAATTGGTTCCTAGACCAGCCAATAAGAATGTTATAGAAATAAAGTGGCTATTCTAGAACAAGATGAATGAAGAAGGTGAAGTTGTGAGGAAAAAAGCAAGATTGTTGTTTAAGGGTTACTCACAAGTTGATGGAATTGATTTTTAAGAGTCTTATGCTCTAGTAGCCAGGATGGAGGAAATCAGGATGTTTCTTACCCTTGCTTCTCAGAAGAACTTCAAGGTCTATTAGATGGATGTAAATTCAACATTTTTGAATGGAGATCTAGAGGAAGAGGTCTATATTAAGAAACTGAATGGGTTTTCGTTGTTAGAAGATCTAGACATGGTGTACAAACTCAAAAAGGCTTTATATGGTCTCAAGAAGGCACCTAGAGCTTTGTATGCTAGATTGGATAATTACTTACTTTAGCAAGGCTTCAAGAAAGGTACCATAGATAGTTGTTATCATTGATGGCAACAAGCAAAGGAACAATATTGGAATAGTGGTTTGGTCTGGAGAAGAAGACTTGGCCATTTTGTCTAAGTGTTAGTAGTATATAGGAGATAGCAACATAGCAGTAGTATAATGGATGCCATTTTGGACCCTGTATATTGGTCGTGTCTTACCAAGTCAAAAATACTCAGGCAACCATAACCAACATATAGGCTAATACTCAGAGACTAGATACAATGTCTACTCAAATATATGATTATATCTCTACCTCATAACCTAGAAGAGATACCCAAGTCCATCGGGATAGGCTTATAACAAGAAGAATCCATCAGGATAGGCTTATAACTTGAATCTAGAGCTTTGTATGCTAGATTGGATAATTACTTACTTTAGCAAGGCTTCAAGAAAGGTACCATAGATAGAAATATTTACATTAAGGAAGAGGAAGACATGATTTTGATAATTGCAGTATATGTTAATGATATCATCTTTGGTGGAGATGATACTATGCGTAAGTGGTTTGTAGAAGATATGCAAAAAGAGTTTGATATGTCTATGATTGTTGAGATGTCTTTCTTCCTTAGACTTCAAATTGCTTAGCTAGATGATGGTATTTTTATTTCTCAGGCTAAGTATGTTAGAGAGATGTTGAAGAAGTTTGGTATGGAGGACTCCAAACTAGTAAGTACTCCTATGGTTACTGGTTGTCTCTTGAGCAAGAATGATGAGTCTCCAGAGGTTGATCAAACTCTTTATAGATCTATGATTGCAGGATTATTGTACTTGACTACTTTTAGACCTGATATTATGCATGTAGTATGTGTGGTTGCCAAATTGTTGAACACCAAAAGTACTGAGAGGGGGGGTGAATAAGTACTTTATTAGTCTTCTTACTTATTAAACCAATAATACATTCACCACATGCAATAACAAAGAAAATTAAACATAGAATAAACAACCAAAATCCATCACACATGAACACCAGGATTTTTACATGGCAAAACCCAAAACTGAGAAAAACCACGGTGAGTGTTAGCTCACAATATATTATGTAGGAACAATACTGAATTAAAATAAAGGCTCCCTGCCTTAGGGCTCACTCCCCAGGGCTCACTACCCAAAGAAGTACTCACTGCAAGAAGGCTCACTGCCTAGAGAAAGAAAGAAGAAAGGAGATGGCTCAGTGCCAAAATGAACTACTCAAATTGCATCTACACATGCATGAATGCAACTCCTATGTATGCTCAAAATATTATCTCAAAACTCTTCATCTTGACTTCTCTATATCACTACTCTACTTTACATTGAACAAAACCTCTCTTCTTCTGCTCTTGTCATCTGCTCTACACTACAAATATTTTGCACCTTCACATTCACTTCACTACTCTCAAACACTGAATTGAATTTCATATTTATATCCACATTAAACAAAATCTTCATATTAGGTCGATCTAATGAAGTGTACTATGTAGTCATACATTATGTACTCTATCAGCCAAATATATTCTCCACAATCTATAGTGGACCCAAAAAATATTTGAAATACCTTCACACATGTCAGCCTCAATTGTTTCACCACTTAGGATTAAGTTCCAATCACCAAAACTTACTACACACACATCATAATGTCATGTTGGCCTTATCCACAGATTGTTCACTAGTTCAGTTCAATTGTTAGACAACATCTTCCACTGTAGACCACAAGACTTTCTCAAATCCATATCAGAGACTCTTCACACATCATAGATCACACCTCTAGAACCGTAGAGCAAGATATTCTTTTGCAGTAGAATGCAGACCACTAGAACACATGTCATGTCACAGTCAAACTGCACCATATCAAGTAGCGATACTTATGCATTCATAGTTGACTCTCTGGTGAAGTTTAGAGCTTGCAACTTTGGAATTATATGCTTCATACTTGTGTTTACAACACCTCAAACACATAAAGAAAGATATGCAATAGTGGAAGAATGCAGACCAAAACAAATGAGTGTTCTTCTCTAAATCACAATGTACTTTCTCTTTCTAGACTTAGTCTATTAAAGTGTGTTCTTCCAGTACTTTTCAGGAGATAAAAGCTTGAATATAGGATCATCAAAGGAATACAAATAACATATCAAGATCACATGATCTTGTCTTCTACTATGGACCAATGGCATCCATTATACTACTGCTATTTTGCTATCTCCTGTATACTACTAACACTTAGACAAAATGGCCAAGTCTTCTTCTCCAGACCAAACCACTATTCCAATATTGTTCCTTTGCTTGTTGCCATCAATGATAACATCTTCAGACAAGTTGCCAACAATCTCCTCCTTTTGTATTGATGGCAACACTTGACGTGAAAAACTGTTACAACTCCCCCTATCTCTTTATACATTATTCCCCACATCTTTATGCTTCTTTTATTGTTTTTCACATGCTTCATTTCTTCTCCCCCTTTGACATTAATGGCAAAGGTGTATGAATTAGAGATGTGTACAAGTTGCCAAAAATTCAAAATTGTTCTTCTACTTTGCTGCATATATACAAGTGATATAGACACAAAGAATGATTACTTTTGTTGTTGCTCTGGGAGAACATCTTTATAGATCTATTTCAGCTACACCATTTCTTCATCCCAACTAGTCTTAGCATCACTCAACGTTAGTATGTGGACATTAATCTAGGACACCAAATCTTCTTCTTTCTTCACTGTGTCAAGGGCTTCATTGATCTGTCTTGTCTTGTCTGCTGCTGCTATTAACTTAGTTAGAGATGTAATTTTTAAACTTGCTACTTCTTGGAGCTGACCCATTCTATGCTTTATGTTATCCCTCTACGTCTACAATTTATGTATATTAGAATGAATTGTTTCAACTTGAGCCCTTTGATTACCAATAGCATCTTTTGTCAGATCATAAGATTTGGATATCTTCTTTATCTAATCTTCCCATTTATCTATTTTAACTTTTATATCCTTAGTCTTAACCGGCCATGTGAGATAAAATTGATATAATTCACTAGCTTCTTTAAGAGCTAATTGTGCATATTCTATACTTTTGTCTAACAAAATTTTATCTTGAGAGGATTTATCCTTTAGTTCAACTAATCTCTTATTATCTATTTCAGCTCATACCTTTTTATTAGTAGCTTTCTCAAAATATTCTAAATGGAAATTCATGGACTCCATAAGCCTTCAAATTTGAGTTGTGGGAGAGAGTGTTCTATCTCTCTAAACTTTGGGCAAGATCTTTTCAAAAATATTTATTGCTTCACCAAGTAACTCACTATCTTCGAGATGGGATTTCAATATCTCTTCTTATGGAGTAGCTTGGAAAATTGTTCCAAGTCTTAGCTTCTATAGAGGGGAAATTGCAAAAAGGTTGATAGGTCCTTGCAAAAGCTCAAGGGTAGTCAAAATTTGAGCTTCTTTTTGTTTCTCCAAGAACTCCCTTAAGGAGTCAACAGTGTCTCTCTTCTCTTCACCATGAGACCCTTCAGCTTCTTGTCTCTCTAAAGACAGTTCTTGGCTGTGTTCTTGTTCATTTCTTTCTTTCTCTAGAGTAGGAACATCCATCATTTGTTCATCTATATCTTCTCTTTGCACACTTTGTTCTTTAGAGGTATTTTCTTCTGGTTTGCCTCTTCTTCCTCAAATTTCTTTTCTTGATCCTCTACCTCTCTCTTCTCTTCATATTTTTTAGAGTTTATCAGAGGGGTAATTGTGCTTTGATCCACATTTGTCTCCAGAACTTTTTTATCCTCACCAATATTTTATTCTTCTTCATCAGTGTCAACAATGATTGAAATTTGTAACTTATGTAACACCTTTAGTGTTATCTCCTTTGTCTCTTTGACCAATTTCTCTGTTTCACCAAACATCAAAGCATTGACTCTTTTCATGGTTCTGAATTCTTCACTTAGCCTTTTGGTAACTAGTGTTCTTTCCTTAGAGGTGATATCTGGACAAAGTTTTAACAAGACATATTCTTTGATCTCAACATCTTTGGTCATTGCTCATTCTTTCCTTACTGACATTATACTAGCTAAATTGTCTGATAACTCATCGATTACTTCAATCAATGTTTTGCAAAACATATCTATGTATCTTACAACTACAGATTCAATAGTTACTTTTTCTGCATCTGATCTTTCATCATACATGTCAACAATAGGTTTTAGGGTACCATGTTGAGCAAATGCATTGACAATTGCTTCCAAGGAAAGTGTTTCTTCACTTTTAGTCTTTTCATCATCCTTCCTCTTCTTGGACTTTTCTAAGGGCTTCTTCTTCTTTTTGGAAGAGGTTTCCTTTGTTCTTGTTCATTTTACTTCAATCTCCTTATATGTCTCTTCTTTTTCTCCTTCCTCTCCTTCACCTAGGCTTACATATACTCTTTTTATAGCCTTTGTTTTCTTTCTTGTCCTCTTCTCTCCAATTTTCTCCACTGGTACTTGTTCTTTAGCTTTGTCTTTTCTTTCTCAGCCTCTTACTCTATTATTCCCAATTGATCAAGATTATTCCACAATTTACCACATTAGCCCTTTTTTTGTCGGAATCTTCTTCATATGATTTGCAATTTAGTCTTATAACTTATATCTTTGTGTTGGATATCAACACCACATTTCTGGCTGGGGGAGTAGGATTTTGCATTAAGCTTCCCTTGAGCTAGAGCTCTCAATCTACTTCTAGGAGGAAGTACCAGCACCAGATTCTGGTGCAGACTCATCCTTCTCTTCTTGCACTCCCTTCTTGACACACATTTGATTCATCTCTTTCTTGATATCTGCTAGATCTTCCTTTTGTATGGGTTTCTTTGTTTCAACCTAATTATCCTTCTTCACATTCCTGCTTCTGTAGGATCTTACAAAGTGTCTAGGCCTATTGCAATTGAAGCATACAATATATCTCTATCTATTGTTCCTTTTAATCATCCTTAATCTGCATCGGTTAGCCTTCTAACCATATCTATTGTATGCAAAGCAATTCCCACTGAAAGATTGAATATTCCTTCCATTATTATAGTCTCTCCTTGTCTAACTTCTGCATTCACTAGCTCTATGACCAAACCTCTTGCAATTAAAGAAATTACCTCTGAAAGTTTGAACATTCCTTCCATTGTTGTAACTATTCCTTATCTGACTTATGCATTCATTATCTTTGTGAACTACTTTGTTGCAAGTGAAACACTAACCAGAAAATGATAGAACATTTTAATTTAATCTACTCCTACATTGAGTAGCCTTATGACCATATTTATCGCATACATTACAATAACCATTGAAAGAAGGGTACCTTTGAGCATTTGGTTGTCTGATCGGTGGTCTTCTAGGTATGTTCCTTTGATTCTAAATCTGCTTGCCTTTGTCCTTCTTGATCCCAGCATTCCTTTCTTGACTGGTTTTAGAACTTTCACCTTTCTCAAATCCCAAGCCTTCTTTATCATCAGGACTCTTCTAATTGGCAAGTATTCTATCAAGTTGGGAAACACTTACTCTAAATTTTCATTCCTGACTCCAAGCATGTTTCAGATTGGCTTTCAGGTCTACAACTTCTTGTTCAAGCTTAGTGCACTCTTTAGTTTTGCTTTTTACAAATTGGTTTAGGTCTTCTTCTTCTTTTGCTCATTTTACAACTTCCACTTTCAGATTACTCAAGTTGTCTTCTGTAGATATCAATTGTTCACTAATCTCCTTGTATTTTTCTTTGAACTTGACTTGCTCCCTCAATTTCTTTATACACTCATCTACTTCCATAACATTATCTTTTAGATCTTTGTTTTTTATTTTAGCCTTTTCAAGATCTACTAGTGCAAGTTTGAGTTCTTCTTCATTGACAAATGTGCATTCTTTTTCAACCTCAATTGCATCAATTTCTTTAGGAGGAGTGGGATGTTTTCTACCTACCATGTGTTCAATCTCCAAGTTCTTCCTCAAGTTGTTAGACTTCTTCTGAGGAACCAGGCTGTGATACCAATTATTGAACACCCAAAGTACTAAGAGGGAGGTGAATCAGTACTTTATTAGTCTTCTTACTTATTAAACTAATAATCCATTTACCACATGTAATAACAAAGAAAATTAAACATAGAACAAACAACTGAAATCTATCACACATGAACACCAAGATTTTTATGTGGAAAACCCAAAACTAGGAAAAACCATGGTGAGTGTTAGCTCACAATATATTATGTAGGAACAATACCGAATTACAATAAAGGCTCACTACCCAGGGCTCACTGCAAGAAGGCTCACTGCCCAAAGAAAGAAAGAAGAAAGGAGATGGCTCACTGCCAAAATGAACTGCTTAGATTGCATCCACACATGCATGAATTCTGATGTAATGTATGTTCAAAATACTATATCAAAACTCTTCATCTTGGTTGCTCTGTATCACTACTTTGCTTTACATTGAACAAGAACTCTCTTCTTCTACTCTACACTACAAATATTTGCACACTCACATTCACTTCACTACTCTCAAACACTGAATTCAATTTAATATTTATATCCACAACAAACAAAATCTTCATATTAGGTCAGCCTAATGAAGTGTACCATGTAGTCATGTATTATGTACTCTGTCAGCCAAATACATTCTCCACAATCTATAGTAGACCCTAGAAATATTTGAAATACCTTCACACATGTCGGCCTCAATTGTTTCACCACTTAGGATTAAGTTCCAATCACTAAAACTTACTACACACATCATACTATCATGTCAGCTTTATCCATAGACCATTCTCTGGTTCAGTTCAATTGTCAGACAACATCTTCCACTGCAGACCACATGACTTGATCAAATCCATATCAGAGACTATTCACATGTCATAGATCATACCTCTAGAACCACAGAGAAAAATATTCTTTTATGATAGAATGTGGACCACTGGAACACATACCCCATCATAGTCAAAATGCACCATATCAAGTAGCAATACTTAGGCATTCATAGCTGACTATCTAGTGAAGTTTAGAACTTGCAACTCTAGAATTAGATGCTTCATACTTGTGTTTACAATACCTCAAACCTGTACAACAAAATATGTAATAGCGGGGGAATGTGGATCAAAACAAATGAGTGTTCTACTCTAATTCACAATGTACTCTATCTTTCCAGACTTAGTCTATTAAAGTGTGTGCTTCCAGTACTTTTGAAGATTTGAAAGCTTGAATTTAGGATAATCAAAGGAATACAAATAACATACTAGGACCACATGATCTTGTCTTCTATTGCAAACCAATGTCATCCATTATACTATTGTTGTATAGCTATCTCCTCTATAATTCCAACACTTAACCACAATGGCTAAGTCTTCTTCTTCGGACCAAACCACTGTTCCAATCTTGTTCCTTTGCTTGTTACCATCAATGAAAACATCTTTGTACAAGTTTCCAACATGGATATCAAGCTAATCCTAAGAAAACACATGAGAAGGTAGTGAAAAGAATATTTAGATACTTGAAAGAAACTCCATATTATAGATTATGTTATCCTAGAGGTAATGAATTTGATCTAAGTGCTTACATTGATGCTGATTGGGTTGTTTGTGTTGATGATAGAAGTACAAGTGGTGGTGCTTTTTTCTTAGGAAATAAATTAGTTTCATGGAAAAGCAATAAACAAGATTTAGTATCCTTGTTAACTATAGAGTATATTGTAGCAACATCCTTCTATACACAAGTGTTGTGGATGAAACAAACAATGAAGGATATCAAGGTATTGTATGATGAGCCTATTCCTATTTTGTGTGATAATACAGGTTCCATGAATCTAATGATGCATTCTAGAACCAAGCATATATCAATCAGGTGTTACTATTTGAGAGAGAAGGTTGGACAGAAAGAAGTGAAGTTGGAATATGTTCCCACAAAGGACTAGATTGTAGACATTTTCACAAAGGCTCTTGTAAAGGACACTTTTGAGTATCTCTAGCAGATATTATGGGTAGTTACCCCTCCTTCTTGCTAGATGCATAGTTGGTGCATCTATCCATGTGTAATTCATGTTATATTAGTTGTCCTAGACTGATGGTGGCTACCTCTTAGGGGGAGCAGGTAGTGGTTATTGTTGACATGGGGAGAAAATTAAAAAGGAGATTTTGTAACCTAAGGAGGATACAAAGTTTCCCTTTGTCCTTGATGTCAAAGGGGGAGAGAAAGAAATGTGCACCTAAGGGGGAGAATGAGCCAGTGTCTGTGTGTGTGTGTATGTTTCCATCAATGACAAAGGGGGAGATTGTTGGCAATATGTGTTGTCATTGATGTCAACACTCTGAGTGATGTTAGTACTTAGTTTGTGGTTGTCTTATGTGGTAGATGTGAATGTTCATATTGATGATATATCAGTGTAGTAATAGAGATGCAGTGATGTTCCTGATGTTCATGATTGGATGTCATACCTATATTAATGTCAAGTAAAGTTGTATTGAGCATGTTTGTGGAGAACAAAGATCGTTTCAATATGAAATATTAAAATGGGAATTAGAATCATTAAGATGAATGATGATATATTAAGATGGGAATTAGAAGCTATGATAAGGTTGAGAAGATGTATCTTATGAATTGTAGCATGTTTTATGCTCTTTCCTGATGATCCTAAGAAAGTATGAGTTGCTAAAAGAAGGTTCTAACCTCCAGATGTTGGTAAAGGTTTCTACTACAAGAAGCTCTTGGAAGACTACCTTAAAAAATGATCTGCATTCCTCTGCATTTGAAGATATAGTCATATAGTTCAAAATTTAATTTTATTATGCTATAAAGGTGCTAAATCCAAAGTTTTAGATCATTTTCTCCTCCGCACTAAAAGTTATAAGTGATAAGGTTCTGATTTATACTCTGGCAAAATGAGGTGATGATGAAGGATTGTTGGAATGCTCTGCATTCAACCGTAGTGTTAGATATATCCATGTGGTTCTATGGATATGTTAATAGATGTTAGAGGCATGTTACTTTGTGATATCAAGTGATTTGTAAGTCCACAAGTTCACTTTTCCAAGTGACAATGCACTACTGATCATTATGGATGCCTGACTGTTCCTAGGTCACATGATTGAAGGTGTGCCACACAAAATCTTTGTTGTGTGGAGTTCAAGGAGTGTTTGAAGATGTTGTATGGGTCAATCCAACCCCTCTAGAATAATTTCATGAATATCTTTCATGTTTCTAGTATTGCACAAATTTTTCAAGTCAGTTTCTAAAGAGTTGTTATTGTGGAGGCCGAATGAGGAATGATGATGATGTGCACCACAAAGTTGTTGTGAAAAGTTCAAGGAGAATTTGGAGAAGGTGTATAGATCTTGCCAACTCATCTAGGAGAAGTGTAAGAAATGTTCAATCTTTAATGAGTACCACCAAGATTGTAATGACAAATGTTCTACAAGCTTCATGTGTTCTTGCTTAAGGGAAAACTAATTCAAATTTGTGAAACATGCAGATGACATTCTTTGAAGGATGATGTTGTCAAGAATTTTTAGGACTAGGATAAGCATGTGTTGGGATCTGTAAGGCATATGTCTACTTCAGGAGTGGCGTGTAGTTCATGTTAGGGCTTGCCCTATGGATGTTTCATGTTGTGTAATCTCTAGATGACTTGCAAATTGTAATATTATTTATGTATTACCTAACTTATAATGTAATCAATATAATGTCATGTATATATTGTAAACCTAGTTGATCTAGGTGATGCATGATTGCAAATATGAGAGTGTGAAGAGCAGGACATGAATATGATATGCATTATGATGTGTGACTGAGAGAGAAAGAGAAGAAGCAATAAGGGTTGTCTTGATTCATCTTGAAGACATTTTTGTGATAGGAGGGAAGTGAAGAGTGTGCCTAATTAACGCAATCATCAAAAGAAGAAGAATTGTAATCATCAAAGGTGTAAGCTTCAATGTCAATTTTCAAATAGTAGAAGGATTGTCATACTGTAATCTCTTTGAATTCATTCTCAGTTAATGGAGTAGTTGCTTCCTTGGATTGTAGCCCTAAAATAAAGTCTATAGGGAGTTGTATCTTCCTTGGGAGTGACCCTAAAACCTTTCTTTAGGGAGTAGTATCTTCCTTTGATTGGAGCCCTAAAACAAAGTTAGTAGGGAGTAGTAAATTCCTTGGGTTGTAGCCCTAAAACAAAGTTGTAATTTTTTAGCTTTATATATTGTGAGTTAATCCTCACCATGGTTTTTCCCTTCTTGGGTTTTCCACATTTATCTGGTGTCATATGTTGATGTGCATTGTGTTGATCTTTCATTCTTATGTTAATGTTGTAATGTTTAAGTTTGAATCTGCTCTGGAGGAATTGAAGTTTGTTTGATACCGATTCACCCTCATTCTCAGCATCTTGGTGTGTTCAATAGAACTTTAGGATGGTAAGTAGTTTACTTCATTAGTAGACCTTCAATATGTTTCTCCACTAGCAAAATTTTTACCTAAATTGAAATGTATTTAATCAACTTACAATATAAGAGTTAAGAAATTACTTAGCCTCTTTGACTAAGGTGTAGGTTGAGACTGTAAACTAAAGAATGCAAGAATCAATAGTAACATTTAGAAACATATATGTCATGAGTCTATACTAGATCTACACACTTGAACTAAGTAGTCAACTTCAGTGTCCAAGTAACATTCATTGGTTACCACTTTGGCATTAACAAATTCATGTGAATAACTAGTTGAAATGTCCTTAGGTACCTCAACTCAGAATTCCCCATGCATGTCATTACCAAATAGTATATTTTCTTCAATAAATTTTTAATTTTTCATGACAACCAACTCTATATCTCATCATGTGTTTTTTATCGAGGCATCTTGCATCAGAACATAGAGCTTCATAATGGGTCCCAACAATGGAAAAAAGGAACTAACCATTTATCATCTAATCTATCTTCCTAATCCATAATTAACTCATCATTTTAGTTTCCTTTCATGTTGGATTCCAATCACAAATCTCACTACAAACTCATGCATTGAACTATTTACCTAATCAAATAACTATGCATGTAAGATAAAGCAAAGTCTATTTCAAACTAAACATGCACAAAGATGTAACAAATAAGATTCATTCATATTGATCTCTATGATCAATTATAGTATTTTATCCAATCAATTAAAGAAAATAAAAAAGGCTTAGTATTAATAATAGAGAATCACTTTTATAATTACAAAGAAAAGTTTTTTATGCACTTTACTGTCATGTCCCCTTTCTAAAAATAGTAAGTGTAGAATGATTATTAACCCATTTTATTTTTCCATAGGTTTGTTGGAAAGAGACACTACTTCACATTAACAAGTATTGTCATTGATGGTAACTAAGATCTTTTTACCCATCCATATAACTCAATTTGGTCAAACTGGAAGTCAGAATCAGAATTTGTCTAAGTCTGGGCAGTTAGAAACAGAGCAGTGACAGGGTCTAGTATTTTGGTCCAGATCTCTCCAATGGAAAGTCATGATTAGTTACGGATCTAAGGGAGTCATATGCATTGTCAAGATAGTCTAAATCTAGATTTTTGTCCTCCGGTGATGAAGGATTCAAAAGATATTAGCCTCTAAGTACCGACTTCTAGATTAACAAAGTAGACAAAAGAAGA
This sequence comes from Cunninghamia lanceolata, assembly GCA_027924645.1. Classification (NCBI taxonomy): domain Eukaryota; kingdom Viridiplantae; phylum Streptophyta; class Pinopsida; order Cupressales; family Cupressaceae; genus Cunninghamia; species Cunninghamia lanceolata. Next base: position 6,818,216 of record BSBN01000892.1, read on the forward strand.
ACAGGCTAACCTTGCAGAAGATCTTGATTCTGAATGTATGGAAGTTGTTTGTTGGACAAATGATGATGATCAGTGATAGTGGCCAACATGAGTGATGATTTTCAAGAGCAATATTTGGACCATACCTTAAGCTATGCATAGATCTAGCTGACAGAGTAGAGAATTCATAAAAGTTCTAAGTGTTGTAGCTGACTAGTAAGTGATTGCAAATCAAGATGAGGATATATATAGCTGATTGTTGTGGATGATTTTGTGTGCATGTTATGATCATTGAGTAAATGCAAAAGGAGCAAAAGTCTAAGATCCAAATGAAGGTAAAATAATAAAAAGAGTAGAGTGAAGATGAAGTGTGTAAAATCAATATTCATACTTAACTGAAACTGAATTCCAGCATTGGTGGATGCATTTTATCAGTTCAAATTATTTGTAAATCTCTTGTAATCCTTTCTATAGGTAGTGAGCCTTCATTTGAGCAATGAGCCTAAATGCATGTACATTCCCATTTGTAAAAATACTTTTAACAGTGCATTAATTTTTGTGGGTTCACATCGATCATGGTTTTTCTCTTAACCAGGTTTCCATGTCAAAATCTTGGTTTCAAGTGTATTATTTATGTTTTCTACCCATATGTTATTAATTGATACTTAAATGTTTATATCATCAATTTGATTATAAATTGCAAAAATGGATTAAAGGTAGAAATTGTTGAAAATGTGTGACAATTGATTCACCCTCCCTCTTAGTTGTCTAGACCTAAACCAACAATTGGTATCAGAGAAAGGTTCCTTTGAAAAGCCTAACAGCTTGAGGAAAAGATCTTGGAAGAAATTTTCAAATGGGTTCCCTCAAAGATCAACTTCAGGTGGCCCTAGAAGAGCTTGTTCAGTCTAAAGCAGAAATTAGTAATCTGAAAGGTGAACTTAAAGATGCTGATGATACCATTGAAATGTTAAAAGATAAATAGAAGAAATCTCTATAAAGGAAAAAGGAGCTACTTCTACAGCTATCCAGTTTACCTAAAGAAAATGGCATGAATGAAGCTTTGGAAGAAAAGACAAAGGAATGTGAGAAGTTGTCAAAAGAATTTGCTATTCTGAAAATTGAAATGGAATTCAGGGTGATGAGGTAAACCAAAGAAAGTGAAGAGAGGAAGAAAATTGAAGAAAATCTAAATCAAAAACTAAGAGAAAGAACTGAAGAGTATTGTAAATTGGATAGAGCTAGACATCTACAATTTGATCTACAAGAAAGACAATGAGAGAGAACTTGAAAGGTAAATTATCATTCTCAGACATGACCTCAAAGTTGCAAATGAATATAAGGAGAAGTTCAAGATAAGCTTAGTAAAACTAGAAGCACTTCTCTAAGGACAGAAAAGGGTTGATGACAAGCATGGTCTTGGATATGAGAAAGGTGAAAGCTTCAAATCTCGATAGAGAAATTTTCAATCAAGGAATAGGAGAGATAGAACTAGAAAACCTCCAGTAAGATAGCCTAATGTTCAAAGATATCCTTCATTAAATGGAAATTGTTTCAATTGTAATAAATTTGGTCATAGAGCTACTCAATGTAGAAGTAGAGCAAATCAAAATGGTCCATCCTTATCTGGTCAATGCTTCAAATGCAAGAGGTATGGTCATAAATCCAATGAATGTAGAAGTATGATAATAAATAACTCCAATGGAAATTCTTTCAATGGCTACTGCTTTGCTTGCAATGGATTTAGACACATGGCTAATCAGTGCAGATCAAGAGGAAATCAAGTTTAAAAGAAAGGGAATGTTGTGTGCTTTAATTGCAATAAATCTAGTCATATTACAAGATTCTACAGAAGTAAGATAATGGAAGAAGAGGTCTAGTAAATAGAAAACTAGATGAGCAAAGACAAGTCAAAGGCAAAGAAAAAATTGATGTGAATAAGACTCGGAATGAAATAAACAAGATATGGGTCAAGAAAACAATTATGAACGACAATAATGGATCCACACAGGAATTTGGTGCTGAAAATTCCTCTGAGAATTGATTTGGGAGCCTTGGATCAGGGGGAGTAGCATTATAAATCAAATTGCCCTAGCTAGTAAGTGAGTGCCTGGATTTGGCACAATAAGAAAAGGTACCTTGAATTGATTCAAAATAGTTGGAAGGATTTCTGGAAGAAAAGAGGTGGATATGAGTAATTTATGAAAAACTATTCAACAAACAGAGTAACAGGATGTATTAGGGCAGAGCATTTATTACAAAGACAAATTAGGTGTTGTGAAACATAAAAAGATCATTCATTCCTCATTTAGATCACTTTGCATTAGAAGAAAGCAAGAGAGGAGAAGTGAATGAGTTCAAAGCTAAGAATTCCCAAGAATTGAAGCACGAAGAGGATCTCCAAGAAAAACCCTAATCTGTAGAACAAGGTATTTCTATTTTCTATGAAACTTCTTGAATTCCCAATCTCTGCAAATGGCTACACCTTTACTTGTTGATGTCACTGAGAGGTCCCATCCTAAATTCAAGAAGCATCCCTATAAATCTATTGATGTCAAGCTGCTAGGTGCCTTTTCAAGTGTTCCATATGGGGTTTTACATGTTGAAGACATTAGGGCATACATTCATGGAAATATAGAAGAATTTGGGAATCTAAAACTGATGGAGTTGTTTAAGAACCATCTGAAAGATGACAATTACCAACTAAGACTTGAATTTGAAGCCCTTGAAAGAAAACATTTTCTACAAATGATTGAATTTCTATATTTTGATGAAAATGAATGGGTTCAATAAATCTTAAGCCAAATACATGATGAATTCATATGGCTAATGAAACCATTTAAGATTACAAAGGATGTTATCAAGATTGTAATTGGGTTAAAATCCTCCGGTGGATTACCCGTGTTGAAAGCCATGAAAAACCAGATAGTAATTGATGCTATGGGTGCCAAGTTTGACAAAAGGGAAATGACCATTAATGATATCATAGAACCAGATGTTAAATTTGCCTCTATGGTGATCGGGTACAAGATTTATCACTCCAACAAGGAAAATTTAGTTTCTGGGACTGCAATATATGCAACTTATAAGATGTTAAAGGAGAATGTAGACTATGATCTATGTGAATTACTACAAAATCAGTTGGTAGAGAATCTGAGTAAAATCAAAAGAGACAAGAAAAACTCTTTCAAATATGATTCCTTGATCATATGCCTATTTTTCTATTTCATGAATGAAGTACCTGGAGTGCAAGGTGTGCACTGGACAAATGACAGGTCAATTGCAATCCAGATAAGAGACCATTTATATAGTCTTGGAGATTTAGGTGCACAAAAGACTGCAATCTAGGGATATTTCAAAAACTTTTAGAGTGTGATGCATGCAAGGGAAAGAATCCCTAATTTAGTTGTAGAAAAGTATGAAATTGAGATATGTTTTATGGTCAACATAGACCAATGTTAAATGGAAGCTGTAGAACCAAGAATAGTATGGATAATGCCAATGGGTCATGAGGTGGATAAGGAAATTCTGGACATGTATGCTCAACATCTTCTGAGAAAACCTAAAGACACCTTTGTTGAAAGGTTTGGAACATACAAGGAACTAAGTTTAAAGTTGCATGTGGAACTCAAACAGCTGGAAATAAAAAGAAAAGTGCACAAGCAAGTGGAGATGTATGCAGAAAGAATTGGGATTACAAAGAGGCAGTGAGAGAGAATAAAGAAAGGATTGAAAAGATAAAGAAGAGCACTGAGTAGACTTTAGAAGAAAAAGTAGAAAGTGAGGCAGCAGTCGCTCCGGAAGTCCCACCAAGCTCCTCAAGGAAGACAAAGAGTTCTACAAATCTTACTGAGCATCCCAAGCCCACTTCTACTAAGAAACTAAAAGCCACTCCATCTAGTGAAGGAGGGAAAAGAAAGAAAACCAAGACCAAAGAATCCACAAGAGCACAAAAGATGATGAGGAGATAGAAACAGATGAAGAAGTGAAAGAAATAAGATCCATTAAAGCAAGAACTTCAAAGACTTCTGAAGACCAACCTTCCGGAAGCAATAAAGCTAGTAAAAAGAAAGCAACTGGTAAGGTCGCTATGTCTATTGATGAAATTGTAAAAACAATCATTGTTCATGGAAATTTAAAGCCCATCAGAGTCTACTATGATAATTTTGATTAAACACATAAGAAAATTTTGGAAGATGCCACCATCATGTATTTAAATAAATTCAATAGAGCCCTATTGGAAATCTTACAAGAACTTCCTAAAAGCTTAAGGAGAGTACTAGAAATGAGAAAAGAAGCAGCTAAGGCTAAAGATATAGAACTCAGAGAGTATGTCTTCTCCACACTATGTCCTATTATGACCAATAGAGAAGTAGATAAAATTCTCAAAGAAGTCAAAGAAAAATTTAGAAGCAAAATCTAGATGAACAAGCTAATGCTTGGTGAAACTGAGGAAATTACAAAGGAAATAGAGGAAATTCTGAGAAAGGCTTTAGACAAAGATAAATACTATATTGTCTCAGAGAAACAAGTTGAAGAAGACAATCCTCCAGCTCTGGAATAAGAAGCTCTAGAAGAAGAAACTAACAAGAGCATTAATGACCAAAGTACTACTCTAGATCCTCCAGAATTAATCTATGGGAGACTAATGTTGGTCTTGATTCATCAAATCTAAATATTGGAGAAGTTCAGGAAAAGGAACAAGTCAATTAGGAGGACATAGAAATGATAGACAGAATAGTTGATGCAGGAGTAACTCCTCCACCTGATCAATCTAAAAAAGAAGACGATATTGCTACCACACAGAGCCCTCCAGATTAGGTAGCAAGTAGTGAGCAAATAGGAAAGAGTCTCTCTGGTGAGAACATAGAGAAGAGTTAAATAGAGAAAGAGGAAGAAAAGGGAAAGAAATATAAAGCAGAAGAAGATGGTACAAATGTTGAAGCACCTAAAGTAGATACTGAGAAATCAGATGAACAAAAGGATGGTTCTGAAATGGTTACAAGAGACACTACAGATGTAGTAAAAGATCTTGAAAAAGAAATGATTGAACTTGATGAGCCTAAGCTACTCCAAGGTTTAGTCAATCCAAATGCTCTCTCTCCAATTTAATTGATGAAAATAACATCATTCATCCAAGTAAAGGCTAGAGAAAAGATGTTAAAGTCCCACATGGAGGACAATGAGCTACTGGGGCTTGTAACTAGAATTTTGGAGAAATTAATGCCAACCTATTAGAAGAATCAAAATGATTCCCCCTCTAGACATCTAAAAAAATTTGTAAGTTTAGTAAATTCACATTTGGAGTCTTTTGAAAAGTTTACAGAAGCAAAAGTTCAGAAAGAGTTCTTGAATAAGAAATTTAGTCAAGTTAAGAATCTGATAAGGAGTGATAGATTGATACTAGGCATTAGCATAAAGAGCATTCAGAATACTCTAAGTGATGGAGGAGATATATATAAGTTTTGCCTATCATGGTCTAAAGTCAATGAGGATATTGAGAAGAAGATAAAGGAACAAGAACATAAAATATGAGTTCTATCTCAAAATTTTGATCCTCTAACTGCCTCTCCTATAAGTCAGGAATGTCATGTTATTAGATTGATAGATGAAATAAAGGGACTTGTAAAAGAGAAAATTAATACCATGAAGAGGATGTGTGAACTTTGGGGATTGATTGTCCCCAAGTTGGAATCTATGCATAAGCCTTATCTGAAGCCCAAAATGCATTTTAGACAAGTGATCCTTCGGATCTGGCAAAGGCAGAAGCATATGCATTTTTGCTGAGTGGACACATCTCCATTTTGGATGGAATAAAGATTAATTGGGTCTCTGAACTTACCCAATTAAAAACTAGTTTTACAGATATCCTAAAGTTCATGTAAATAGGATTTGATGATTTGTTGTACACATGCGACAGTTTAAACAAAAGTTTTGGAGAATTTTGGCTTTGAGACCCCACCCTTTGCCATTGATATCAAAGGGGGGGTGAAGGGTAGTGAAAAATGAGGTATTCGGCAAAGGGGGAGCACCGAAATAAGTGAAGTGCATGAGTGTATAGACAAAGGGGGAGTTACACTAGATACTTAGTCATTTTTCACTAAGTGTTGCCATCCATGCCAAAGGGGGAGATTATTGGCAAGAGACACTACTTTGCATTAATAGGTATTGTCATCAATGGCAACTAAGATCTTTTTACCCATCCACATAACTCAATTTGGTCAAACGGGAAGTTAGAATCAAAATTTATCTAAGTTGGGGTAGTCAAGAACAGAGCAGTGACAGGGTCCAGTATTTCGGTCTGGATCTCTCTGGTGGAAAGTCATGATTATCTACGGATCTAGGAGAGTCATATGGATTGTCAAGATAGTCTAAATCTAGATTTTTGTCCTCCGGTGATGAAGGATTCAAAAGATATTAGCCTCTGAGTACCAGCTTCTAGTTTGATAGAGCAAATAGAAGAATAGGTCGACCTTGCAGAAGATCTTGATTTTGGATGTATGGAATTTGTTTGTTGGACAAATGGTGATGATCAGTGATAGTGGCTGACATGAGTGATGATTTTCAAGAGAAAGTTTTGGTCTGCACCTTAAGTTATGCATAGATCTAGCTGACAGAGCAGAGCATTCATAAAAGTTCTAAGTGTTGTCGTAGTCAACCAGTAAGTGATTACAAATCAAGATGAGGATATATATAGCTAATTGTTGTGGATGATTTTGTGTGCATGTTCTGATCATGGAGTAAATATGAAAGGAGCAGAAGTCTAAGATCCGAATGAAGGTAAAATAATTAAAAGAGCTGAGTGAAGATGAAGTGTGTAAAATTAGTATTCATACTTAACCAGAATTGAACTCTAGTATTGGTGGATGCATTTTATCAGTTCAAATTCTTTGTAAATCTCTTCTAATCCTTTCTATAGGCAGTGAGCCTCCATTTGAGTAGTGAGCTCTAGGCAATGAGCCTAAATGCATGTGCATTCCCATTTGTATAAATACTTTTAATAGGGTATTACTTTTTGTGGGTTAACCCCCACCGTGGTTTTTCCCTTAACCGGGTTCCACGTCAAAATCTTGGTGCCAAGTGTGTTATTTATGTTTTCTGCCCATATGTTATTAATTGATACTGAAATGTTTATATCATCAATTTGATTATAAATTGTAAAAAGGAATTAAAGGTAGAAATTGTTGAAAATGTGTGACAACTAATTCATGCCCCCCCTCTCAGTTGTCTAGACCTAAACCAACAGGGTTAATATTTAAAATCATAGGAAAAACACTTTATTTAATATTCAATTGTTATTCATGATTTAATTACATTTTTTCAGAACAATTAAATATTAAATATAAATTCATCTAGCACAAGTGGGACATTGGGTTTTTGGAAGCATTTAGCATTTGATAAATTTCAAAATGGAACATTTTTAATGACAAGTTGTCAATTCCATTTTTAAATGTCAGTTATGGTAGGTTATGGAATGAATTTTTAATTTCTCTTTCCCTCCAAGTTGGGTGTGGGAACCTTGGGCACCCAATGTTTTCATGCAACATATAAAATTTTGTACAAAACATTTCATTGGAATTGACTCTCTATGAAATTTTATCGTCTTGAGCACTTGTGTTCAAAATTTATTTTGTGGATGAAAACTCATAGGAGATTTTCACCTGTGGATGAAAACTCATAGGTTTCTAGAATTAGAGGATGGAAATGCTTTGGTTCTTGAGGGCATTATCATCCAAGGATTGCATTGGAGTTTCAAATATTGGAAATTTCAACTAGTTTTAGAGTTTATTTATTTACGGGTTTTTGGTTATAGTTTTGGCTTTTAGTTTTTCTATAGATTGTTGTGTTTGGTTGCTACTATGGTAGATTAGTATTTTTCTATTCTAGAATTTTGAAGATCAGTTTCTAAAGTTTGTGGAGTTATTGGGGTTTCTGGAACAATTTGTTGTTTTTTGTATATGTTTTTTACAGGTAGAGTTTGGTGTAGTGACTTGCTTAGTACTTCTATTGATTTTTATTTTGTGGAGAAGATTGTTGCTATTTATTTTGTGTTCTCAAATCAGTTCCAGGTGTTGGAGACTTCATCTTTTAATTTGGGTGAAGTTGGGTGTTGACAATGTGTGTTATGATAGGGTGAAATCCACATTGTGTATTTCAATAGTCTGTTTTAAGTAATTTTAAATCAGATTTGTACTAGTTTCTACTGTTGTAAAGATAGGATGAATTGTTTTTGTTTTGAAGATGGGTGATATAAGGGTACTCATATTGGTCCCTATCCATTGGGCTATAGAGTATGATATTAGATAGAGGAAAACAACCACACAGAAGTGTATAACTACCTATCTAATAAATCAAATGTAAGGAAATCAATATCAAATTATTGAGAATACTTAACAATCCAATACTATACCTTATTATCCCCTATGCAATACTGAAATGTCCACTTACAAATCTTGGAAATGGATTAAGAACTATCACATTCATCAAATCAGAGCTTACATTCATACCACGAAATGTGCCAAAAGCAAACTATAACTGAGACTATGGTTTGCTAAGAAAAACAACTACTTCAATGGAGAAAAACAATAATTCAATACAATGATTTGTAAATTATATTACATACACTTCAATATTGATTTCATGTCAAACAAAGAGTACAAAATATCCTTTCTTGATCTACCTCCTAGAGCTCACAATCCTGTCGAGAATTGCACAAAATGACCAACCCTTTCTACATCTGAACATGATACATATATCACATTTTCAACTCATTTCATTTTGCCATGTGCCACAACCTGTCAAGAACTGCACCCATGCTATATTAATTTCATTCCCTCTATGATGACAAAAAATCTACACACTGGAAATATTGCCCATTCTTTGGCAATCTTGCAAATGACAGAGGGAGATTTCTTGCACTCTTCTTATACCCTAAGCAATAAAGAGGGAAGGTTCTAATCCTCTCCTTGCTCCCTACAACATTGACTTTGCCAATTTCTCCTTTGTGCATTGAAAAACCTCACTATGCCAACCACCTACATGGTACTATATTGTAGGCTCATTAAAATCTAGGTACAATTAGATTCTATATCCTTGAAATCATGGCATACATTCAATGAATTACGTCTTTCAAGCATATACAACATTCACAATATGTTGTCCTACTTTTCTATTTTAAACCATCTAGCTTTGATTGTACCATCTTGCATGTTAGGCACCCTTCATCATGTTGGCCCACGATTGCCATTAAACCAAAAGGTTGACTGCCAATTTCTGATACAAATGCCAGAGTTAATGAATCCACAGGAGGCGGTTAGTCCATGTCATGAACCCCAAGGTTGTGCTAAACATAGTACCAACATTTTGAGAGATGAAAGCACCAACTTTCCAACAATCTCCTCCAGTGCCAGCCTGAGGGGATTCAAACCTGTGACCTTTGGCTCTAATACCAATTGTTGGCCCACAATTGTCGTTAAACCAAAAGGTCAACCTATCAATTTATGATACAAATGCTAGAGTTAATGAATCCATGGGAGGTAGTTAGTCCATGTCACAAATCCCAAGGCTATGCTGAATATGGCACCAACCTTTCAGGAGACGAAAGAACCAACTTTCCAACACATCGGCCACTTGCTACACATGCAAGCTTCTCCATTTCTATATTATCTATTTGCCACTACTTTTATTCACCATCATAGCATTATTTTTCCTTATCAACAAATATATGTTTTCTGAAACTAGCCCCATTACTACCTCTTTACTCACTTTATCCCCTCCTATATCAACAATTTTCAATTTTAAAATCTTGGCCATGTTTTCACACTTGTCAGTAATTTTTACATTTGTTGAACCATCCTCTTTTTCGCTTCTTTCCTTAGCCAACTTGAACTTTTGAGAACTAGCTTTATCTTCTAATGAATAATTTTTTATTTTGTCGAGCTATCTTCTTTCTCTTCTTATTTCATTCCTTATCCATTTGCCTTATTGGAAAACTAGCAATTCTTCAAACTTCATCTAGGCACCTTGCTCTCTTATCTTTCATCATCACCTTATCAACAATTCTTCAAAATCTTGAACCTTATGAAGAGTTTTGCCTTCTATCAGTTCGTCGATAAGACCACCCTTTCCTTTTTTCCTTAGCCAAATTCTAGTTTTACATTTGTCATATTTGCATTGTCAACAAATTCCTGATTTCTTGAACCAAGGGCCTTTTCTTCAATCTATTGCTTTATCAACAAAAATTTTGTTTGCCAAACCAAGGGCCTTGTTGCCCTTTATCGACAAAATGGAACTTTCTTGAACCTTTCTACCTCAGTCTTTTTTTTCTTCCTCTGTTGGTGAAAGTTCCTCATTACAAACTAGGCCACATCTTTTTTTCTTGTTTTTCTTCCATCACCTCTATTGACAAAAATTGCCTCTTCAAAACCTAGAAGTAAGCACTTCATTATTGCCTTATCGGTGAATCTCCAAATTCTCAATCTACTTATTTAATTCATCCTTCTCTGAATTTGCCAATAGACCTTTTGCCTTAGTCTTTTTCTTCGTATCTGCAAATATACTCTTTTCATAACATTGTCCTTTTATTCACCTTTTCTTCCTTAGAAAATTTCCCATCTTTCACTTTTGCCTTGTCGGCAAATTTGCCCCAAGATGAACTATACTTTTGTCTTCCTTTACATACCTTATCTGCAAACTATGGGAATATCAAACTCTGAAAAAGTTCATAATTTTTTCGCTTCCTTGACAACTCTTCCTTAGCAATTTTCACTCTTTTGTACCCTTTGTTTGCCTTATCAAAAAATACGAATATTTCCTAACCTGCCTTTCTTTGTCAGTGATCTCCCCCTTTCTATACTCCTTATGCCTTAGAAAAAACTCATCTTCCATATTTTCCTTATAAAAAAAAATGGCCCATGCCAAACCATTGACTTTTGAAACCATTTCCCTTATCAGCAAATATTGTTTTTTGTAAACCATGGGAAAAGCACTTCACTTCATTTGTTTCCTTTGTCAGCAATTTCCTTGTCAACCGAACTACTTATCGGTGAACCTTCTGGTTTCCACACTAGAACACAATGCTAAGAAAGACAATTTTTTTTTTCTTTCTATCATCTTGCCGCAACTTTCTCTTGCCTCCTTCTACCTTGTTGTCACCTTATCAGCCAATTGTCAAACTTACAAGCTTCTGAACTAGTTCACTAGTTTGAAGTTTTGCCAATTCACCAACCAAGGGTGGAAAATGAACAATTTTCTAAGGGAAGAAAGGGGAGAAATTTGGGGATTTATACTTAGCCATTTTTGAGAGTAAAGACCCCTAAAAACTATCTTTGACCAGATCTAAATAAGGTCTTTTTAATGGTAAAGGCACAACATGGAGATTTTTAGATTTTTGAGCTAGAATAGGGCATTCTAGGAGCAAAATTTTTGTAGGTCCCAATAGTGGCTCTGGATGGGGAAATATGACAAGCAATATCACATGGAGGATTCAGATCTCTAAACAAACCAAAAAAAACATAGAAAAACACAAAAAGGGAAAACACAAACGGGTTTACAACAATGGCTTATAGACAAGGTAAAATACAGTCATAAACATTAGAGCACAAAATACTATTGACTGTATTCAAAATTCAGGGGAAATGTTACCTATGAAAATAATACTTTAGATATTGTCTATGAATGGACAGCTCTAGAAGCACTCTTTCTAGAGTCATCAAGCGATAAACATTCAGCTCCAACTTCTTAGCTACCTCATATGGCCCAAGCCATAATGGGTTAAATTTACCATGTTTCCCCTTATCTTTAGATTTTGCATCCCAAAGAAGAACCAAGTCACCAACCTGGAAGTCTGTTGATATAGTACTCTTATCAAACAAGAGGTTCATTTTCTTCTTATGATTCAACATTTTATCATGTGCATCTCTCCTATGTTCTTCTAATTCAGTCAATTGTAATATCCTCTGGGACATTGCATCAAACTAGTCCTCTTCTATATAACGCAACATCTGGTATACTGGTAACTCCATGTTGATCGGCATTTTCACCTCTACTCCATACACTAGTTCAAATGGGCTCCTTCTAATAGATCTTTTGAAGGTTATCTTGTCATCCCATAGAATATACTTTAGTTTATCATCCCATCTTTTTTTATTCTGATCTAGTCTCCTCTTTATAATCTTCATTAGGCTTTAATTATTGGATTTAGCATATCCATTTCTTTGGCGATGGTAAGGGGATGAATCCACTAGATTTATGACAAACTTAGAACACATGTCCAACATCTCTTGAGACCCAAAACACATTGCATTATTAGCCAAAATCTTGGTTGGCACCCCAGATCTAGTGATTATATTGTTGATTATGAAGTCAATAACCACTTTGGATGTTCCATTATGAGTAGGTATTGTTTCTACACACTTGGTGAAATAATTAATGGCCACAAGAATCCATTTAAATCCATTTCTAGACTTTTCCTATATTTCCCAATTAAAATCAATTCCCCACTACTGAAAAAGTTGCATCAATAGAAATGGGAAAAAGGCGTAATGCCCTAGCAAATTTCATCTTGCCAGCAAAACATTGGCAAACATCACATTTTCTGATCTTTTGTGCCACATCTTTGAATAAGGTGGGCCACCAATACCCAACCCTAAGGATTTTATGGGCAGTGATTTTAGCATTAAAATGTCACCCATAAATACCATGATGACATTCATTCATCCTCAGCTTGCTCTTGATTCAAACATTTGAGAAATATACCTTCATGATTCCTCCACATGAGCTCTTTTTGAAACATAACATTCCTTTGAGTTTTCAGTGTGAGAGTCCTTTTCTAACTCTTATCCATACCTAGTAGGTAATCCATATTTTCAAGATTAAATAAAACATCCATGTACCATGCACTGTCATCCAATGAACAATGAGGAGCTGCATTTACCTATGTCTTGTTTATTTCAATAGATTGAAGACTATAATTAGCCATCAAATTAGCTAAGCCTTGGCCACTTAATAACTTGGTGACTTGTATGTCCATATCAAATTCTTGGATCCTATTTGTTTAGGGTAAAAATTGGAATTTTTTAGTTTAGTGTTTTAATTGTCCTTTCACCCTTTACATTCAAGGACCTTCGGATCAAGTGGCAGAGCACTATTAGGTCCTTGGTCACTTACAAATGCAGGGAAACTTGGATTAAGGTGTTTGATTATCAATTTCCCTTCTCTTATGCTCAATTATCCATCAAAACCCTAATTATAAAAATACGGCAATAAACTGATGAATAACAAAAAATGCTTCTATAGAAAGATGTAAAATTACAAATTACTATGTACCTATTTTTGGGGTTCCATGGCAAAAAAGTCAACGACAAAGGAGCGGGCACCCAAGTCCAAGGCCCTACCTTTTGCCGGGATCTGGAAACTTAGTCTGTAACTTGTTTATGTTGTTTCAGAGATTTTCCTGTCATAGAACTTCGGTGACTATGGAGTGGGGGCCCTAGTCTAGGGTGTCCTTTCCTTCACTGATCTACAATTTTGATACTCCAATATGCCCTCCTGCAACTTCACTTTGTTTGCATCATCAACCTATAACCTGCAATCATAAAACTTTAGGAGGGGGTTGTGGTGTTTAGGAGCTTGCCTCAGTCAAGCCACAGAAGGACACTTACGTCTTCCAAACACCTTTGTTATATAGAGAATGCATGCCCTTGTGAGGTAGAGAAAAAAACCAAATGAATAATGATCACAAACATAATAAATGTCACCTTGTTGTGAAGATCTCATAAGAGGAAGAACCTCTTCATTCCATGAGGCAATGGATGCTCAAATCTGCAAACACAAACACATAGACTACACCAATCTGCCCTTGCAACACAATAAAACCCATGAATCACCTTGAGAGTGCATAAAGATCACAATAACCATCTAGTTTACAAATGAATGCCTAAACATGCTTTTATGTGCAACTACAAACATTCCCACCAAGATTTCATAAATTCAAACTTACTGTGTTGGCCTAGGGACCAAGTAACAATCATAAACTGACACTTAAAATTTGGGCCTGACCAAAAATAAGGTAGGACTAGGGTGTGGGCGCCTAAGTCCTCCCCCCTATTTTGGGAAGGGTTAAGCTCAAGGGGTCCCTCTAGGCCCCATTTGCTATGATACCTAGGGTTCATTCCATCAGGATGCCAAATTATGATGCAAGATGTCCTAAATGCACACTAAAAACCTAGGAGCTAAACCTAAAGGGGGAAAAGCCCCCACTTTAATGTATGTATAAACACGAGGCCAATACATGCATTAAAGTACAGTCGTAAACACAGCAAACATGCCAAGCATAGAGAAGACATGCCAATCACATAGAAAATAGTAATAGGCATCCAAAACACGGAGAAGATAGTTACAGTCACATAGAACACGAAGAAGATAGTAAATGCATAGAAGACACATTAATACATAGAAGACAGGCACGATTCTTTTCTTTTCTTTTTCCTCATATATATGAAATGTAAATACAAGTACTGGAAAGTAAACAAACCTCCCATAATACATGATGCACTCATCGTGCAAGTCTTTATACAACATGGAAAACCTCCCAAAATGTAAGATGCACTCATCACGTAGGTCTTTATACTACATATGGGGCAACAAACATGCCACACAAAGCAAGCACATCAAAACACACACACTTGAAGACATGGAGAAAACATGATAGATAAGCGATCGAGTGTTCCTATTTCTAGGCTCAACACCATCTCAGGCACATTATAGGCACACACTGACAATTGGGCTTCACCACAACAATCGTCAAAGACACACTTAAGGGTTGAGTTAGTCACAGAACCGCTCCCCACCTCCGTAGAGGACTTTTGAAAATGATAGGATGATGCAATCTGCTCTAAGAAATACACCATCCCCACCTCCACAGAGGGCTTAAGAAAAAGGATATGCTCAATATCTTGCCTCTATAGAGGTCTTACATGATTGATTGATTGATTGCAAACAAACTCAAGATGCAGGATGCACTCATTGCATGAGTCTTTAAATTGCACTTGAGCACAAACACATTGCCAACATCTACAATAGATAGCTTACCTTATATGCCCCCACCTTAAGGTGGTTGATATCATGCATTGATATCAAGCATGTTAAGCTAGGAAGAAAACACATAAGGGAACACAGACTTTCGCAAAGCCCATGCCCCCTGGAGGTGACATGTACTTTACGATTGCCAAATGTTCCCACAAACACATCCCTAGAAGAAACATGTTAGTGTCTAGAACATCATGATAAACATCAACATCAATGCATATGATTAACCACACAAAGAGACAAGGTTATACTATGAATTCAGAGTTTGAGGATAACTATGGGGCTATATCATGAAGCTCTCTAAATCGAGTACCACCAAGGCTAGATTCAAAGACACACAAAGGTGCATAGACTAGCAATATTGTTAAGGTTTATAAATGAGATAAAAACATCATCAAATTCACTACGTAGAAAACATGAGTGCTTCCACTAGCCAGGCATCGGATAAGATATACAACTCCATCGTCATATTAGGAACTAAGTCCATTTTTTTGATTGCTCTTGAAAGGGACACTAGGTCCGCATCAGTATAAATGTTTGTCATCATCTGCCCGCTAGATAGAAACACTAGAGGAAGGGAAATAACAAATAAGAGAGGAGAAACAAGTGTCTTAGGGATAGTCACATAGGAGGGTGCCCCCAAGTCACCAACTGCAATGCTATGTCTATAAGACAAAACACACAAGAATGAAATCAGAGAGAGGCAATAGAAGAATGATGATACAAATAGGTCATAATAGAGGCAGTATCCTGGTATCCCAGACCTTACAAGAGAATAAAACATCATGCCAGTATGCCTAAACAACACATAAAACATCAAGGGGAAGTACATCACGAAAGAGATAAAGGGTTAGAGATACTTACTTTTAGGGCCCTGTCGGTCTAGCGGGTGTCATAGATCTTGATTTTTATCTTAATAGTTAATGCATTATCACTTCTTCTCTCTTCCATATGTCCATGAGTTTGTGAGGGTAACCATGTTGGAAAGGTTTCTCTTAGTGATGGTTGAGACAGAATGTTACCATTGTCTATGTCAACTGTAGGAGAATTTGAAGTTCCATTTAAATGAGCTTATGGAGGCATCCAAAAAGTACCCATTTTAGTCCCTATATAGGGTGTTGGAATGGCTTGAGTTAGAGGGATAGCTTGTTCTTCCACAACATGTAGGATTTCATTACTTTCCAAAGTATGTGACAGTTCATTATCTATTTTCTTGTTTAGAATGTAATTGGGAAGTTCTTGAACACTAGGTGGCAAACTATCATTAGATTTAAGCAAATGGTCACAAAGAGAATCTACATCATCCAAAGCTTCATCCTAATTAGGGAGAGTGGGAAGGGATGGCCAAGTGGTGTGGAGAAATGTATCAATGATATCTTTTTCTTATGCCAATATATCCTCACCAACTGGGGTTATGTTGGGACAAGTCTCTTTGTTTGATAGATCACCCATTGCTATTTCATTCTCATAGGTCTCAAAAAGAATTTGCATTATATCATCATGAAAAAAAGGGACAATGAGAATAAAGTTGTCACCACTACTTTCCCTATGATTGTTTTCATCTATAAAACTTTTGATATTCTCCATAATTGAAGGAAAAACATCCATAGTCTCAAGAAAGTTATCGAAATAGGCTATTGATCGAAGAATATCAAATGTAGTACTATTGGTCATGTCAATTCCATAGATGTATGTGATTTGATGCAAGACTTGAGGATATTTGTTAGTGAGTTTACAAAAATTATCATAGTTCACAATGTACTCATATAAGTCTTCTAAACGTGTACCCTTCGGAGAATCCATGAATGCAAAACATATGCAAAAATGCTTGGTTTTTTGTACTTTTTAAATGTAAATGAATGAAACAAAGAGTGTTGTAAGGATTTTGATCAGGGGAAGAAAATTATATGTCTCATATCAGTCCAAAACAGCAATAAGATCCTTCACAACACACTCTTGATGCAAATCTAAGATGACGATAGGTCAAAATATAGTGAAATCTTTCAAAATATGTAATTTTTTCACCAAATCTCGATGAAAAAGAGCATGACAAAGGGTGTTGTGAGGAAAATTATGATGGAAAAAAAAATATATCAATAATAATAGCCACTTAGTGTCAACATATCTATCACAACACACTTTTAGTTCCACTTAAGGTCAAACCCTAGTGAAAATAAAGCAAAAATAAGCTATTTTTCATGCTTTTTCAACTCCAATACCTAGTAAAAGGAGTGTTGTAATTAATTTTAAGAGGTGTAGGAAATAATATTTATGATATCAGTCACCTCAATCCATAAAATTGATCACAACACACTTGGAGTGAAAACTAGGACAAACCCTAGGGCAAAAATAGCAAAAATGTGTAGTTTTTCACCAAATTTTCAATACAAGAGGCCAATAAAAAGGTTTTGTGAAGATTTTTATGAGGGGAATAAAATGTTTAAAATAATAACAACCAATTAGTGCAAAAATACCCTTCACAACATGCCTATCCTGGAAATTTAGAGAGTCGATAAGGCCAAATCTAGTGAAAATTGATGTTTTTCAAGCCCTAGGTTTGAGATCTTGACACAAAATGCTATATGAATGTTTTGAAATCTTATTTATGATGAAAAATAAATACACTCAGATATGAAAATGGATTCCATGCCCTAGGATGCAAAATGCAAGTGCAAATTTAATGAAAATGCATGAAAATTGCTAGTTTTTTTGTTGAAATTTTCTATGCAAAAATGCAAATATTTGAAATCTAAATGCAAATTTACACTAAAATGCAAGACTACATCCAAATGCAAGTTTTATTGAGTCTCTAAAATTAGTATAAAATTTTGAAATAAGATTTTGCCTAATAACCCTAGATTTTGGAATTACTAGGTTATATGAAAATTGTCAAAATTTCTACAAAACCCTAGAAATTATATGATGAAAATGCAATGAAAATTATTGTATTTTTGTAATTTTATATAGTTTATATCAGATCTTATGCAAAAATCATAAATTAGGAAAAATTATAATGAATTGATGGAAATTAGTAACCCTAAAATGTAATTTTTTAAAAAAAATTCTCAATGCAATAAGATGAATGAAATCAACCCAAATTTGAAGACAAACACTCAACAAGTTGTAATTAAGTCCAATAACATGGGATCACCAAAATGTTTAGGGTAAAAATTGGAATTGTTTAGTTTAGTGTTTGAATCCTTCTTTCACCCTTTACATTCAAGGGCCTTCGGATCGAGTGGTAGAGCACTATTAGGTCCTTGGTCACTTACAAATGTAAGGAAACTTGGACTAGGGTGTTTGATTATCAATTTTCCTTGTCTTATGCTTAATTATTCATCAAAACCCTAATTATGAAAATACGGAAATAAATTGATGAATAATGGAAAATGCTTCTATAGAAAGATGTAAAATTACAAATTACTATGTACCTATTTTCAGGGTTCCAAGGTGGAAAAGTTGGGGACAAAGCAGCAGATACCCAAGTCCAAGGCCCTACTTTCTGTCGGGATCTAGAAACTTAGTCTGTAACTTGTTTCTATTGTTTCAAAGATTTTCCCATCATGAAACTTTAGGGACTAGGGAGCGGGCGCCCTAGTCCAGGGTGTCCTTTTCTTCATTGATCTAGAATGCTAACACTCTAATATGCCCTCTTACAACTTCACTTTGTCAGCATCATCAACCTGTAACCTGCAATCATAAAACTTTGGGAGGGAGTTCTGGTGTTTAGGAGCTTGCCTCAGTCAAGCCCCAAAAGGACACTTAAGTCTTCCAAACACCTTTGTCAGATAGAGTGTGCATGCCCTTGTGAGGCAGAGGAAAAAACCAAATGAATAATGATCACAAACACAATAAATGTCACCTTTTAGTGAAGATCTCATGAGAGGAAGAAGCTCTTCATTCCATGAGGCAATGGATGCTCAAATCTGCAAACACAAACACAGACAAAATCAATCTACCCTTGCAACACAATGAAAGCTTTGAATCACCTTGAGAGTGCATAAAGATCAGAATAACCATCTAGTTTACAAATGAATGCCTAAACATGCTTTTATATGCAACTACAAACATTCCCGCTAAGATTTCATAAATTTGAACTTACCGTGTCTGCCTAGGGACCAAGTAACGGTCATAAATTGACACTTAAAATTCAAGCCTGACCCAAAATAGGGCAGGAATAGGGCGCGAACACCCAAGTCATCCCCCTATTTTGGGCAGGGTTAAGCTCAAGGGGTCCCCCTAGACCCCATTTGCCATGATACCTAGGGTTCATTCCATCAGGATGCTAATTTATGATGCAAGATGTCCTAAATGCACACTAAATACCTAGGAGCTAAACCTAAAGGAGGAAAAGCCTCAAAGAGGACATTTTTTGATGTTACACTATTGATCCATCCACACCATTTACCTAAAACTTCTTGTTGCATGAATATGTCTTTTATTTTTGTGTGTGGTACATTTGCAATGATCTTGGCCCCTGTGAAATAGGATCTAAAATTTTTCATGGCCTTAACCAATGCATAGGTGTGCTTCTCCATAATGGAATAATTCAACTCAATAGCCTGTAAGGATTTACTAAAAAATCCTATAGGCTATTCAAATCCATCTTCATTCTTTTGTAATAACACAACAGCCACAATATAAAATGAAGCGAAGGAAAAGAGCTAGAAAGGCTTGGAATAGTCTGGGCTTACCAACACTGGTACATTTTTAGATCATCCTTTATGTCAAGAAAACCTTCAGGTGATTCTTTGTTCCATATGATGGATTGTCCCTTCTTAAGAATCTTGGAGATGGCTTTAGTCTTCTTGGCAAAGTTAAGGATGAATATCCTTACAAAAGAATTTGCCCAAGAAAAGACTAAACAACTTTGATTTTTTTGAGATGAGGGATAAGGTCAATGGCCTTAACTCTTTTTGGATCAATTCTAACCCCATCCTTGGACACAATGTACCCCAGTAGCTTTCCTTCTTCCACTCCAAATTGACATTTTTTGGGATTTAAAAAAAAACCATACTCTAAACATCTCTCGAAATCAATTGTAGATGCTTATAATGATCATTTCTATCCTTTGAAAATGTAGTTAGGTCATCCTGGTAAATATCCATGATCTCATTAATGAGGCCAGCAAAGGCTACATCCATTGCATAGATCCTTATTTTTTTGTCCAAATTGCATTCTCATATATACATACGTACCCCAAGGAGTGGTGAATGATGTTTTGTATTGTTTTAACTCCTTGACTAGTACTTAGTTATACCTTGAGAATCCATCCATAATTGACATCAATTCTGAACCAACCACCCTCTGCAAAATATGGTACATGCTGGGAAGAGGATAATTATCCTTAAGGGACTTGATGTTCAAATTTCTAAAATCTACACACTTTCTAATCTCTCCATTCTTCTTCTTTACTAGGACAAGATAAGACACCCATCTAGAATGTCTGATTGGTTTAATTATACCTGCCTCTTTCATTTTTAGCAATTCCTTTTGCATCTTGGGAGCTATGGTTAGATTTATAGGCCTTTTTTTGCCCAAATAGTTTTGCATCAGGTTCAAGGGGGATGGTATGCTAAAACAAATCCTCCCTATAAGGTTTTAGCTCATTGTATGACCATGCAAAACATTTTCTAAATTTCCTCAATAAAGCAATCAACATTTTCTTTTCATGAGGCTTTAGCTTCTTGCTTATGTAAACCATCTTTGGTGCCTCCTCGGTTCCAAGATTAACACCTTCTACATTGTCTTCTTGAACTTGTTTACTATTGCTTTTCTAGCGGTCAGTGCTATCAAACATCCTCTCCAATGCCACCAATCCCTTGGGAATGGTATTGGTCTTCAATTGTACCAACTCACTGCCAAATAATGTTTCTTTACCATTATCCATTTTGACCTTAGGATGTCAATCAATTACTTTACTGTCAAACTCATCCATACAATTTAGAAAATTGAAAATTTGACTGCTATCATTAAATACTTGCCAATTGTATATATTGTCTGGAATAGTCAACCTTGTAATTACCTCAACAACTTAATGGTCATGAAGAAAATCTGACTAAGGATCATATCTTGACATAACTACAACTAGGGCATACACCTCTTCATTTTTCATCTATCTATCCATTCAATACCAATGGCATCAAACAACTCCATGGTATCCAAAACTATGTTTCTGTATGCTTTTAGCCTTTTGTCCTTGGCAAAAAAAGTTTTTCTTATTTGCTATAAAATCATCTCTAAGTCACCATATATTCTCAAGCACTAGATACCATGTCTATGAGCCACATTCAGACCTAACAACAACACTTCATATTCTACCAAATTATGTTTTCATTGAAAATCTAGTCTGAAAGACATGCAGGACCGCTTAACATCTGGGGATGTTAAAATAATCCTAGAGCCCAAACCATCTTTGGAAAATGAATCATCAAAGTGCAACGTCCACAAATTAGATGCATCACAAACAACTACAAAAGGGTTAGATGGTGAAACATTCATACAAGGACCGTCATCACTGTTATATGCCATAAAATGGTCTATTTCAGTATCAAAGAAATTTACTTGATCCTCTTCTATTTTGTATATATCCTCTATGTGTTGGTCTTCTACCTTCTTCTCCCTATATAGTTTCACTTACATGCCCTAGATTGGAATGGTGGCATATGACATGTCCATCTAAATACTACCACCCATAGACGCCACCTATTTCCTCGATAACAACATACCCTACTTGGCAGTGTAGTCCACAATAATTGTGTCCATCAGGAATGACTTGTCAGGATATGAAGCTAATTTGACCTCAACATCTTTAGCTAGACCTATGACATTCACCTCCCTAGAATCCATGGCAAAGCACTTTCCAAAATATTTGGACACCTTTAGTCCCAATTCATTCATAATCTCAAGTGGCATGACATTACTAGATGCCCCAGAGACAAGCATACAGCTGTGTAACAACCATCCATTTATAATCAAAGTGGTATCAAAGGGGTCAACTCCCATATTTCTATTAACCATGGAAGACCCTAAGTAAACTTCTACTATTTCATCTTGACCCACACCCTCATCATTACTACTAGAAACAACAACGGGTTGTTTTTGTCCATCTACAATAGTAATAAGAGACTCTACCCTATATCTATGTTTAGGAATTCTAAGGAGTTCCACTATTGGCACATAAATTCTAATTTGGCTAAAAACTTGAGCCATGTTAATAGGGATATAATTGGGCAAAGGAGTATCACATGAAATAGTTACATCATTTGCAGAAGGAATGTACGATATTACTTGATTAGATGAAATATTCTTACCTTCTTCCTTTGCCTTCTCCTTTCCTGGTCCTTTTTGTGTCTGAGGCTAATCATGCTTATAACCACCTTTTGGATAATGGATCCCTAGAATGGGTGTAGTATTTATAGGCTGCATAGTTGGTGTTGGATTATTTTGAACATACTTATGTTTTTCTATTAGAGATGGCATTGGAACCCTTTTCTTTTCAAGGACGTTTCTCTTGGGAGTGCTACTCTTCTTCTACTCCGTGTTCCCTTTGTATTTGTCCCTTTCCCCATCAAATCTCTACTATTTTGATTCATTGTAAGGGACACTTTGAACAGGGACAATTCTATTTCTTAGTTGATAGCCTCCTTGGAGTTGCAAGATTGTTGCATTAGTTAATGCTTTCATATCCTCTTTTGAAGGCTTGGACTACTAATATTTTTTCCACATAAGATCCCTCAAATGCCCAAAATCATGAGCTGGCAATTGATATCTTTTTTGACCTTCATCATAATCATATTGAAAAATATGATCCTCTTCTTTATAACTATCAAAATCAACATCCTGATCTATTTGCTCATAATCTTCCACATCAAAATAATTTATCTCTTCTTCATAGTACTCAGTTGTACCCTCTTAATTTTGGAATTCTTCCTCTCTGCTCCGTGAATGAGCACCGCACAATTTTTTGGGTCATGAGGAAGGAAGAAATCCTGACACCATAATGATTCATCTTGAAAATTAACTTGGTCCTTTCTCATAGGATCAGGGGTGTCCCTTTTTGATTGGTTGAAACTTACATGCCTAGGAGCAGCTTGTCTATCATTCTATTGTGGTCTCTTAGACCAATTAGTATTATAAAGTCTATTATGTAGCCTTTGTCTTTTAAAATATGTTGGAGCACACTGAGGTGGCAACCCTTTGTCATTTCTGGCAACCTTATAAGTCACATCTTTCACAACCCTCATAAGTTTGTCCAACTTATCATCAATAGTGGGGGCTTTATTAAAAGAAGGCTTATCTAGCTCAAGAAACTTTACATTAGACCTTTAATATGCTTTGTTGAAGCTCTCATATTACTCTCAATATTTATAGTTGTAGTATATGCTTCCCTTAATGTTTAGGGACTCTTGTCCCTCAAACAATAACCAAGTTTTGAATCAAAATCACCACAATAAAAAACTAAGCACATTGATTCACTAGGTCTCATGTGAGAAGGTAACTTTCTCATAGTCATGATGAAGCAGCTGTTGAAATTAGCTACTGTCTCATTGATGACCTTTTTGATGGTTGTGAGCTCATGGATGGCAAACTTGGGGTCAATCCTATCCCCATACTATAGTCTAAAAACTCTCATGAATTCCTCCCAAGAATTAATGTTGTTATCAGGGAGAGCCTTGTACCATTCTTTTGCACTCTCTTCTAATGAATGCATGAATAACTTTATCATTACATCTTCATCTTCAATCTCATGCTCATTAGTGACATTCATAAAATGCCTTAGGTGTTCCTCACTTGTGACAACATTATTCCTCTAAAATCTATGAATCTTCCCTCTAATCTTAGTTGGAAAGGGATTAGGAAAATTAAGAATGCCAATGAAATCATGTTGCTTGTACCTTTCATATCCCAATGGTTGCCTTTGTGCAATAAACCTGTATGCTTGTCTTCATTGTGCATGCCCAACATGATGAATGTTGCCATGTTGCTGGTTAACTTGATTATGTGGTGGATGAATATTAATATTTTGAGTAGGGGCCTACTTCATGCCCTATTGCCCCATCTGGTGTTGCTACTATTGTCTCTAGTTATTCTACTAATTGTATTGTTATTGAGGTGTACACTATTACTGTGCATTCTAATTTAATCCCTACTGGGCAAGTTAAGCTTCTTGTTGTTCAAGTAAGGCCTATACTTCCCTTTGTCTATTTTTGAAGCGATCAAGCAAATCCAATTCATCATGGATATTTCTTTCTCTTTCTTCATCATTACAGGCTATTACTACTCAACCTCATTAGGGGCAGTGTCTTGTTGATCTCCAAATGATCTAGTGGGGGAATTAGGATGCCTTATATGTTGCTACATTTCTTCATTCTCACTAGCATTCCCAAATGGCCTCAGGTATGGATCATGAGATCTATATGTACTGCCTCTACCAATAACATTCTCATTTCTTCTAACATCATACTTACTCCTATGATGTCTTCTATTTCTTTTGGGCGTGTTATCTATAGAGTCCTTAGAAGTGTACTTCTGTTGGCTTCTGAGGTTGACAAATATATTGTCTTGGGAATTTCTTGTAGGCACCTCATTGGGTCTTATTACCCTATACCTACTACTTCAATTTCTAGCATTACTAGAGGATTCCTCAAGTCCAAGCTACTCTTGGTTTCTTCCTCTATCCATTCTAAAACTATTCTCAAACTGAAATTAATTTTGGGTTATTAAAACAAAGTCGCCACTTCCCGTGCTTGTAAGAAAAATTTAAACAACCACTATATTTTAAATATTGTAGGAAGAAAAACCAAAATGATTTGCTGTTACCAAAGGCTTCAAATTTGAATCAAAGTATTATGTCCCTGGAAACAACACCAATCTATTGGCATAGGTTGATGGGATGCAAACTTACACACAACAACAAACTACACCCGACAACGGTTGCAAACATGGTTATTCAAAATCATCAACCTTCAAATCCTCTCCAGTAATAGCACCAATCTATTGGGACCTAAAATAATGGCAACAAAAACTCTAAAACATTCCTAAATCACCTATGCTAGTGATTTTCATCACATTGATTGGAAGAGGTTTATCAACAAGTTTTGGGTGATTTTGGCTAACTGATAGGAGTGGGTAAACTCCTCTTCTCTTCAAACTCATCTTAAACTCTAGAGGGATATTTTGAGGGGTGTTATACCTGAGAAAGTATTAAAATTAGACCAGATGAACAACTAAAAATATTAACAACCAAACCCAAATTGCTTTCTTAGCCCCAAATCTGTCACTCGATTAAGAAATGTTGGTTGTGTAAGACCCCTATATAGTTGATAATGGAAATCCAACAAAATGATGATGCATTAAGATTCCTTCTACTTCTACAGATAGGATGTATTGTTTTTTTTTTTGAAGATGGGTGATCTAAGGTTATTCAGACTAGTGCCTATCCATTGGGTTGCAAAGTCTAATATTAGATAGAGGAAAACAACCACACAGAAGTGTATAACTACCTATCTGATAAATCAAAGGCAAGGAAAAAAATATCAAATTGTTGACAATACAAAACAATCTAATCCTATACCATATTCTCCCCTATGTAATACTTAAATGGTCACTTACAAAGATAAGAAATGGATTAAGAACTGCCACATTCATCAAATTAGAGCTTACATTCATACCACTAAATATGGCAAAAGAAAACTATAACTCCAACTATGGTGTGCTGTGAGGCCTACCCTTTTTCATTCTATTCATGTGACTATTTACCTTACTATTGCTGATACTTTTATATGTGTGGGACTGTTGATCCTGGATTCTGAACTATTGGACCTTATTATTTTATGGGAAAAAACTAATGGGGTGATATTAGATAGATGTTTACATTACAGGAAAACTAATTGGGCGATGTTAGAAAGAAAATCGAAATGTGATTTCATTATACTTATGAGAACTGTGGTATGTTTTAGGAATGCATGTTTTAACTTTGCTTCAGCTATGATATTTATATGTGGAATTAACTTTGAAATTTAGTGTGTAGGTATTTCTAACAAAACCACAGACACTGGAGATTATTCCACACCTTATGTTGTAATCCCTTGTGAAGCCGATCTGGTTCCACTAGGAACCGAGATCAACTATGTGTTTGAATTAATGTTGTAATGTTGTCTTGTATGGGGTTGAATGGGTTAGGTCTACCCTCTTGTAAATTCAAATTATGATTTGTGTTGTGAGAATTATATTTGAAATTCATTTTTAATTTTAAATTTTTGAGACCCTTTTCTTGTGACTTAACTTGACCCTGGGTGTTCTAACTAGGTTAAAGTTGGCGCTGGGTTATACCCCATGGGTCTAGGGTGGGGTCCCTTTTGACTTGGGTAACCCTTGGTTAACCTTCGTATGGTCACCTTAACTTCACAGTGAAGCTAAGTGATGAATTTAGAGGCATGGGAGGAATAGGATGAGTGGTACCAACACTCAAGCCCATCCCTCTTCAATTCCCAAGGCTTGTGAGACTCCCCATGGAGTTGTGTGGTCCTTCATGAGAGGGAAAGAGGGGAAACATGTGTCATCCTTTTCCTCTCCAATCCCCCTTTTCTCTCCCATGTGTAAGAGAGATGACATGTGGTAAGGGATAAGGAAGACTTTGGGGATGCGTGAGTGACATGTGTCAACACCCATTCCTTGGGACACAATAGTGTTTGGGAGGAAGAGTGAGGAGGTGACACGTGTCACCTCTCCATTCCTCTAAGCTCATGGGTGGGGTTATTTTAATCCCACTTCAGATACGGAGAAGGGTTGTTGAATTTTGGAGATTTTTATATTGGAAATTTTTTTTTTGGAGAAAGAGGATAGAGGGAGTTTAGTGGCTAAGGTTGGAGGAGACTTTAGAGGAGCTCTACATCAACTTCATCCATTAAAGGGCTTTTTAAGGTTGGATTTCAAGGCCTTTCCTTTGCATTTTCTATTTGTTGCATGAAGGATGTGTGAAAATGTTTATTTTGCTTATGTTGTATTTTTTTTGTTATTGTAGGGAAACTTTTGTTGGGATGTTGACAGAGCTTCTTCCACTTGGGAGAAATGCTCATCAAGTATGGGGTAGGGGAGGAGTGATCCTCCTTGAGTTCATTCCTTGTTTTGGGATGTTGAAAACCTTAAGGGCATTTGTGTGACTTTGAGAAATTTTGTTATATGGCTTGAGAGCCAAAATATGAACTCCTTGGAAACTTTTGTTAACAAGTTTGGCTTGAGACGATGAGGAAATTATGTTGTTATATTATTTGAAAGGATGGCACTCTAGAGTTGAGTGTGTCCACTCTCCTACCCCTCTTTTGACTCACTTTAGTTGAGTTTGTGTTGTGTAATTATCCACGGGTGTTTTGTGTTTTCGAGTGTTGTTTTGCTTTGTTGTGAAGTGATTTGGATTCCCTAGGTGTGTGGATGATCTCCCTAGCTCGGGGGTGACCCTCTTGGGGGTCTACGGTAGGGAGGAGAGCAAGTTGAGTGGTGTTTTCTCCCCTTGTGTGATATGTAGGTTCTTGGAGCTTATTGTGAAGCTTGGAGAAGATTATTTAAACTTGGAAAATATTTTATTTTCCTTAAGTCTTAAGGAGAGCTTGGTCATTTAATAGCTTCATCCTTGTTGATTTTCCAAGAGGAGAACATTCTCTCTCTTTTGTTGTAAATATTGGTATTTGGGAGTTATGAGAAAATCCTACCTTATTGTGTTGATAGTTGTAATTTTTGTATTTTTGAGTTAGGAGGAAATCCTCTTTATTGTAATAAAGGTTTTATTTATAGTGTTCATTACATTTTGTTACAATTTATGAAATGATTAAGAAAAGAAAATTGTTTTTAAAAGATGTTAGAATTGTCTATTTCCTTCTTCACCTATCTGAAAGTTTGTAAATTAGTTATTGATGTAAACAAAGTTGTTTAAATATATTTCATTGTAAACTAGTGAAAATATAAATTTTATAAATTATGTGAAGTTGTAATTTTGTCATTTGGAAAAGAAATGAAATTGGGGTTATAGTTATGCTTTTGAATTTTCTTGCAAATAATTAAAAGCTTACTATATTTAGATTTGAACATTTGACTTGGAATTGAAAATGAATAAAGAGAAATTTTAATTTAATTGATCTTGTAGATTACTTTATATTTATAATTTTTGTTTTGAATTGCAATTTGAAAAATAAGTTTGAAAGGAAAATTCAATATATTATTTTATTTTTCTACCCCTTCAAAATTAAGTGACAGTAATCGTTTAAAAATTATATATATATATATATATATATATATATATATTCTGTAATATACAGATGCTGGTTTATTTTAAAAATATATATAAAAAAAAAAATTTAAATGTGATGTTGTGAGAATGTTGTGTATATATATATATATATTTCATAGTTTAAAAAAATAAAATTTTAAAAGAGAACATAGATTACATTCGCTGGTTTTATGTGTTTAAAAAAAAAACAAAGTCAAAAATATTTTTGTATTACAAGAATGGTGGGTATTTAAACCCCTACCGAATGTATAACCATAGGTGTGGGGAGGGGGCAAAGCCCCCACCCACACCCCCGCCATACTTCCAACCGCGAACCACCACACTGCCCCGCAGTCTCCCATCCCCCGCGGGCTATCCACCTCCACCACCGTGCAGCCTCACTCCCCACTCCCCCTTCAACCTGCGGCCACTACTGTGGCTTCCGCCACCTAAACTCCTCACCTTCAACCTCCCCCTGCTACGGCCCACACACACAAATCTACCATCGCCATGGCCGCCACCATCCATTGGACCCTGCAAGCCAATACCATCACACAAAAATATTAGGGTTCCCTAATGGAGTTCAAGAAGGAAAAGAATGAATGAAAATATAACATTTTTCAATGTTATATAAACAAAAAAAAAATTATATAAGATTAAAATTAATAATTTATATATAAATATATATATATATATAATTTGTTTGCTAATAATGTTGTAGATTCATTTAAATAATGATATATATATAGGTATACACACACACACACACACACATATATATATATATTATATATATAAATATATTATCTATGGGTAATTTTTGTAAAAAAATGAAAAATAAAATAGGGGCTATATTTCGACAATAATACATATATTTATATTAATTCAACTGTAGGGGAATTGCGCTTTCAGGAGTTAATAAATTTTATTTAAAAAAATATGAAGAAAATGAAAAGAAAAATATACCTATATGTATAAACGCAAATAGGCATATATATACATTATATATATGCTTATTTGCATTTATATAGATATGCGTATCTTTATAAATGTAATTAAGCCATCACAGGCATTCCATATGTGGCCATTGTAAACTCAGACTGTAGATGGAGTAAACGTCCAATTGAGAAAAAGAGAGAGAAAGAGAAAATAAAGTTAACCTTGAAAAACAAAGAGGAGAAAATGCATGGAATTTTTGAATTGGGCTAAGAGAACTAAGTAAGAATTAACTCTCCATTAATCCTGATTAGGAATAATGTAAAGGATGCAGTAATAACTCTGATTGATAGAGAATGGGAAGAAAAGCAGGATAAACATAAAGAAACCTTACACAATGGGAAAGAGAATGTGATAGAAATACAATCAAAATTACATTTTAGAGAAATGGAAGAGAGGGCAAATGAACAGGCTTTGTTGAAAATGCTAAGTTCAGAGGGAGGAGAAATTAATATTAAATTTCAGAAAATGGGAAAGAGAACAGATGATCGGGCTTTGTTGAAAAATGATCCATTAATGAGATCAACTGTAAATTCATTATGATTAGGGAGTAGTAGGAAAATTGTTAACCCTATCAGGAAAACCCATGTTAAGAGTAGTGTTAGTGTAATATATCCCCCTCACGCCCGTGAGGCGTTATGCTGCCAGATTTTTTTAGAAACTAGGGTTTAGGAGCTTAGTAAGTTCAACCCTTGTAGCAAAGTTATCCACGTCGTGAAGACCCCCTTGTTGGCTTTCTTGCATTTGGGTTTGCACATGTGTGCGTGTACTCCCATTGACAACTATTTTGATTATGCCCTATGCGTATGCCACCGAGCACGCTTACGTGTGCAAGGGGGTTTCTAGGGAAGCATGGGAAAAATTTTAATATTTCGTGTCTTGACCACATGACACGTGTGATGCATGTTGTGACCACATGGGAAATGTGGGCATGACATGTGCTAAGAAAAACACATACAACAATCGAGAAAAATAATAATCTGATAAACAATTTGCAAATTACATTATATACACTTCAAGGTTGATGTCAAACAAGGACTGCAAAATATCCTTTCTTGATTTGCCTCCTAGAGCTCACAACCTTACTAAGAAATTGCACAAAATGAACACCCCTTTCTACATCTAAACATGATGCATATATAGCATTTTAAACTCATTCCATTCTCCCAAGCACCTAACCTTGTCAAGGACTACACCCATGCTATATTAATTTCATTCCCTCTATGATGACAACAAATCTACATAGTGGAAATACTAATCATGCTCTAATAGTCATACAAATGATAGAGGGATATTTTTTGCACTCTTCTTATACCCTAATCAATAAAGAGGGAAGGTTCTAATCCTCTCCCTGCTACCTGCAAAAATGAATTAGTTGATTTATCCTTTGTGCATTGAAGAACTTCATTGTGCCAATGACCTGCATGGCATTTTTCTATAGGCTTATTAAAATCTGGGTACAAATTAGTTTGTATATCCGTGCAATCATGGTGTACATTCATAGAATTAACTATTTCAAGCATGTACAACATTACCAATATATTGTCCTAGTTTTCTATTTTAAACCATCTAGCTCTGATTATACCATCCTACATGCTGGGCGCCCTTCATTGGCCACTTGCTACACATGCAAACTTCTCCATTTCCATCATATCTATTTGCCACTACCTTTCTTCACCATCTGTTGGTCATGATGTTAGTCACAAACAAACATAGAATAAAAGTACACATTAACCTTTATTCATCTTGAAAGATACTATGAATTCAGAGAATTCATGATCCCAAGTCTCCGGTGATTAGGTCTTAATCGTCTGACGTTACTCAGAGGTTAATGTGAGTTGTTGTTTCCATTTTGGGGCCTTACGTGAAGATTATCATCATCATGACATTGCTGCAGAAATTCTTTACAAAGAAGTCAAATTATGTAGTTATTTGATGAAAAGAAAAAAGTACCTCAATCTTTGCATGATATTTTCAATTGTGCATGCTTAGTGTTCAAATATGCTAAATATTTGTGATTATCTATGGGATGTCTGCATATTTTGTGTTGTTTGCTTAAGATTATCAGTTATTTGCAATTGTGATCGTGAAAATGTTCTGAAATTGAAAGAAATTAAAAGAAATACTTCTAATTAAGTTGAACCTTTAGCTTTTGATCCACATACATGCTTGATACTGTCATGAGGAGAAGAAATCAAACCATATATTCACCAGGATATTCCACAGTTAGATACAGTTGATGCAAACTTCAGAGGATAATGAATGAAAACAATATATGCAACATGATGAGCACTCCAGGGGACGCAGCTAATCAAAACACATATCCAGAATTCAAACACAGATTACTCAAGATTTACGAAGATTTGTAATCAAAATACTCTTCTCTTTCATTAAGTATGCAAAAGACATGTACATATACAGCAGCTTTGAAATGAGCCCTGAATACTTCAGCAAACGGATTTCAATTAAGTTTCAAATATTTACAACAAGGCATTCCACCACCTTTTATAGAATAAGGTGAGGAATCCATTACAAAAGATCTACGGTCCTGATTTATCAATACAAATCAATGGTCATTATTCCTTGACTTGTCAACTTCTACAAAATGGCACAAGTTGCCAGCTGGCAACTATCTAGACTACTTATGCAAATATCGCCCTCATGATGTATCTTTATCATGCTCCTTAGCTGATTCATGCGGATCATCATCATGTGCATCACTTTCAAAACCTTCGCTATCCTGATGATGATGCTGCTGCATATGGGGTTGCATACTACTGCAGATCTGCTCGTATGACTGCACAACCTGATCTATTCCTTCGCCATCTTGAGTCTTTGCCTTGATAATGGCGTGCTTATGTGCCTCATATTTATCTCTGCTATTGTCTAGCTTATTTTTCCTATCCTGTAATGTCTCATTGTAACTCTCCATCTTGACCTTGATTCTCATTACTTTATTTATGATCTCTTCTGTCAATTGGATGAGTGGACCATCTGCTTCCATTTAGAAGTTGCTGTGTAGAGCTTTAAGGGCAGAGTCTTCATCTTGATTCTCTATCTTTCCTTCTACTTTCCCTTCTAATATTTCCAGCATCTCTGCCTCAACACCCATTAAATCACGTAGCCTCATGCTGATCTCCCTCAGCTTATTATTGCATCTCTTGAGGACTCCGCATTCGAACTGTACATCCTTGTACCAGATGTCTACTAATAATGCAGTATTATTATTCAATATCTGCTTACTTATAAGCAGCTGAGGATTTATTCCCTTTATTTCTCCCAAAAGACTCAGGACCTTCTCCAATTTATAAGACCTTTTCCCGGTCTGCATCTGCAATTTGTCCACCTTGGTCTTGGAGTCACTTAGTATGCTCCACCTCTTCAAAGAGGCCTTCATTATTTCTACAGCATCATCCAATGCGGATGACATCTATTTCCTTATTACGGACGCCTCATGTTTCATGAGGTCCAATTTATTTACCTCCTCCTGAGAAATGGCAGTCAATGGGACTGCGGCTTCATTTGTGGTATCATCAGGATTGGTCAAGCCTTTGATATAGGCGTGCAACTGAGCAATGTGCTCCTTATGTTGCTTATTTTTCTCCTTCTCTCTTTTCACTTTCTGAATTAGAGAGTCAATGATGTCCTTGCCTTCTTGACCTTCCTGGTCCTCATTGGCAAAACCTAAATCTACTGTACTGATTTGAAATTCATCCACAGTGATTTTACCTTTTTCCTTCTCCACCGCGGGTATAGCAATTTGTGCAGTCCTTCTCCCTGTTGCTGGATCTCTTTTGATGGCTGATGTCATTCTGGCCTTCCTCTTTGGCTTCATTATATCCGCAGAGAATAGGGTGGAGACGTCGAACTCTTGAATTTCAAGCTCCTCCTCAACATTTACTTCTTTTGATAACCATGGAAGTACCTGATCATGTTTTTCGGCATCATGATGCTGTTCACTCATATCTCCCATTTCTATCAACAAGTGTTGTGGAGATGGTGATTTTTCCTTTTCTCCCTCGTGATGCTCGCTTTGTTGTTGATCCTGTGGTGCCTCCTCCTGTTGAGGAATTTCCTTTTCTGGGGAAGCATCTTCTCGGTGTGGGGAACCCTGCGGTGTATCTGTATGTAGATCATGATGATCATGATCTTTCTCCATCATTACTTCACCTGTCCCCAGTTCTTCCCCTTGTGGAGGTTGATCATCCTCCTTTGGTTTCTCTATTTCTGGTGGTATGTCCACCGTACCGGATGCTGTGAGGTCCACTTGAAGTGATGGCATCTGCTCTGCGGCTGCTATTTGTTCTGTGCCTACTCTATCTTCCTCTTGTGCTTTAGCAGCAGGATCCTCTAGTGCTTCCTTCTTCTCATCAGCCTTTGTTTCTTGGACCTCTACTATAGCAGGTCCTGCTGATGCATCCTGTGGGCTTTGTTGGCCTGATTCAAGAGTATGGCCTTCTGATTCTGCCATCTCTATCTCCTCTGTTGGGTGGCCCTTATCAGGTGATCCTGCTGGCTGTTCAGGACTTGCATCCTGTTTCTCTGTCAAATCCACCACTACAGGACTTGTCACCTCTGTGATCAATGCTTCTAGCCCTATTTCCTGAGCTATTTGCTCTGGGCTCTTTTCTGGCTCTTCTTCTATTTGTTTCATCTCCTCAAACATAGATTGAACGGATGGAGGCTTGTGAGGAGTCATACTGGTACCAGCAGCTAGTGTTTCCATATTCTGTGCAGACACATCCTGCACAACCTCATCATCAGACAAGTTTATTGTCTTGTCCAGCGAGACATACCCTTCTGTTTGTGTCTGGGAGGCTTCCTTCTGTTGCTCTTCGGCAAGTTCAGTTTTGAACTTGACAATGGTAGGGAGTGGAACATTGTGCTGAAGTTCCTTTGGCACTTCGCTACCTGCCCCTTGCAATAGTGCAGGGGATTGGCTTATTTCACCTCTCATGGAGGTTCTTGGTTTCTTAGGTGTGGTAGACACCAGCACCCATGGAGCTCTCCTCTTTCTTTTTATTACTAGTGGAGCCTCTTCTTCTTCAGGCTCCTCCTCCATGAGGATATCTTCACCTGGTTGTTTGGAAGACTGACCCACTTCTTGGGTCCCAGTGATTCCAGCCTCTGCTATCTTGCTTTTCTTGTGCTTTTCTTTCTTTGGAGGGGAATCTGACCCTGATCCTGATCCGGCTGCCTCCTCAGCTGTAAATACTGCCCTATCAATTATAACCCCTTTGGGTTGTTTATCCACTTTCTTACCCCTTGGGGGTCTCTTACTCTGTTGTTGTGGTGGAGGTAGATTGTCTCCCTTAGTCTTCCTTTTCTCAAGCAGGAAGTCATCATATACTTCCCCAGGAACATCCTGCCCCTTCTTTTTGTTGTCCACCGTAATGGCAACACCTTTCTTTTTCAAAGCCTCCACCTGCTCATCAACCCAAGCTTGAGTTAGTTGTATGGTCCTGGAAATGAATGGGTCCAAGGATATGTCCTCCTGCATGGTGAGGTCAGGTGCAGAGATGGTGTCATTGTATATCTTTTTCTGTTTATATTCATCTGCCATTATCTTGCTGTCATCCTTTTTCAATTGTTGGGGAAGGGAGATGCAGTCAAATGTCCTAACCTGGTTCAGAGTCAACCTCTGATACCGTCTTCTCCTGGCTTCTGCCTCATCTTCACAGTTAGCCCAAAAATCTTCTAGGTGCCTCTGATGAATAGGCTTCCCTAGAATCTTCTGTATCCTGCCGTAAGGATCATATGGTCTTGTTATTGGGAAAGGCTGTAGATTAATTTTATTCAGGGTGACCATCACCTTCTTTATATTGTCAGAGTCAGGGCACATATAGTTGCCAATGCTGACTGGAAACAAAATTGGTGGCAGCTTCTTGGCATCCTTGTACATTTGTATCATCACGGAGCCCTGTCTGATAAATTCCATTAATATCACTGCATTAGTAGGATACCTCGGCAGCATAAGGGGATGTCCTTCAAAACCTTCAACCCTTATATAAGAAAACGTGGAAAATTGTATGTACCATGCCTCATGCCTATAGACTACTTCCTGAGCCTCCATGCTCAGTTTTTTTGTTCTATCTTCTTCCATGGTCCTTACCAGATGCATAGAGAATGCATCATTGACCAGTTTGTAGTCTCTGAGGTAGTTGGTTCTCTGTAGCTGGGGATGATGATCCCAGATGTATGCAGCATTTGTGCCTGTGAGTTTTCCATCTGTGACTAAGGCATCAAAAGTGCCTCTATAAGCACAAGAATAAACAATATAGGATGTCATATAAAATACACAATTTGAACCTTCCAGGTTCATTAGTTGCTCATGCAGAGCATCACTTATTATTTGGCCCCACAGTGGCTTGATGTCTGAATATAGACACATCATTATAATTCCATACATCTAATCCCTGAAACTACCAGTATCAGGTTGGTCGGTTACTCTATTCAGGAGTGCAATCATGTATTGGTACTCCTCACTGAAATCATACTTGAACAGGTGCACTGGAAGCTTGGCCACTGCATTATATGTGCTGTTCTCAGCCCGCCAAGCGTACATGTTCTTTCTAGCTGATTTCTTGTTGGTCTCATACTCTCTTTCAGACTTTTTCAAGTCTACACTTTTGACCTTACTGCCCATTGGCAATCCAAATGTTCGGGAGAGACCCTTGATGGAGAGGTCTGCATATATCCTCCCATGTTTCACCACTTGCCTCGTCTGAGGGTTATAATTCTGGGCACACTCAATAACCAGCTCTAGAGATTCCATGGAATATGGGAAACCAGCAGCATTCCACATACCCGACACAAATACTGCATCCAACGCCGGACTCTTGTCATGTCCATCATTCAACTTGGCTAATCAGGCCTCCAGATTGGTACTCCCCTGATGGGTGTCTGTAATTGCTCCATATTTGAATAGGACCCCTCTCTGAGAAGAGAACATGGACCTGCTGAATTCCTCTTGACACTTAATGTACCGCTTGTCAGCCATGAGTACCTGTAATTGACAAAATCCCATCTCACCACAGGTATATACGTGCATACATATTGCAATTAAAATCACTATGCCTACTGTATTTCCTCACCATTACTTAATCAAATGGATGTATAAACCAAAACTTACATCATCATACCTGAACAAAAATAACATGATGAGGGTTTCATTCACTTACCTCGTTATGCAGATTTCTCGTTTATACCAGTAGATTGCCAAGACACTCTTAATTCAGGTGATGATCGCTTCCTTCCCTATGTCTATGAGCTCAAATCGCGCAATGGTAGCTGGTATGCAGATATGGAAGCTGGTGCTCTGTAAAACAATTTTAATGCAAGGTAAATGTAGCAATGGCGGTTAAATTACCTTTTAACCTCGCAGTTAGGGTAAATTTAGGGCAACTCTGACAAGTTAGATTGCAATCTTTGATCATTCATGTGAAAACGCAGGATTTTGCCAGGTGTTTCATTGGGTTCCGGAGTCGGCGGGAACCACCTACCATGTCTGTGCGCATTAAATGATAATGGCGGCAACGGGAGCGGGGATATCCATATGACAGGATATCATGAGGGCAAGATGATATTCACAAATATCAGGTTGAGTTTCAATATCATCCTCCCTAGTATTGAAATTGTTATCGCGAAAAGATTCAAGTGACAATGCACCCTTTGTTTAGTTTAGTACATCAGGAGGATATTTCGGTTTATCGGATGATGTTTCAAAATATGATGATGACGAGACAAACTTGTCTCCTCTTGGAATATGATGATGATGTCATCAGGATGTTTGTTTCTTTGTTTATCGTATTCGGATGATGTCATCAGGATATTTGCTAAGAGTGATCTTTCGTGTCAGGAGGATATTAACAAATATCGGGTTACATTCCAAAACATGACACTCGCGATATAAAAGACCACTTGACGGGGAAGACTTACTACCACTTAAAGTTGACGTCCGGATATTTGAGCCCCAGGATATATCGGGGTGATGTTTCAAATATGATGATCTTCAAAACATGACTGAGGTTATAAAATATGATCCTCCCTCTTGCGAATATCAGGTTTGACCAAGACTTTGACTGTTCATAACTCTCACATCCTGATGAATATCAGGATGGTGTGAAAGGCAAACCTGTATGAAATTTAATGCTCTTTCAGAATATGAGGTCACAGACATGAAATGCAAATTTTGACAAATCTGACCTCATATTGGGGACCTACCTCATCCTGACTCCACATGATGATGCACATGACTAATTTTTACCAAACCGCTAGAAAGCAGACAACACAAGCCAAAAGAAGTTGGGTCCCTATTTTGCCAAGTCAAAATGGGGCATGTTGTGTAACCACACAACAACTTGCCACCAAAGAAAATAAACAAATTCCAATGATTCAAGTGATGTGATCACATTCATCTATAGTATTTTAATTCCGTCTAAGTATAAGCATTATGATCTTCTGAATGATAAAATTTCATCACGGTAATGATGCTAACAAAGGATCAGGTGTGTGCATATGATTAATTATCCTCATCTTGAAAGTAAGTTGAAAACATAAGTAACTGGTGTTAAACTACATAGTTGGAGATCATCCCTCATAGCCAACCTGGATAGAGCCTTGCTGCCAGCAGGCGTTTATAGCCCCGGCAAGGTTATCTACACAATCTCCCTAAGTAGAGCCCCACTGCCAGCAGGCGTCTATAGCCCCAGTAGAGTTACTTAGATGACCTAATTTTATTTCTTTTTTTGATTTGTTCTTTAAAATTCATATCTGATATCATCATGTCAGCTCATTTGTACAAGGTATAGTCACTTGCAGCTTTAGGTTGGAGATTGTATTAGTAGCAAGGGAGTCCCTTTAGATTTTTCACTTAACACCTATACTAGTGTGCTCAACAAACCCAAGGCTGTTAGGTGTTTCATTGTGATCGATTCACTTTGACCAAGAAAAAGCCCCCTGATGAAAAGATATCACAAACCTGATCATGAACACTTATTAGAATGAATCATAACCTATGTTTAAATGTGATCCCATCATTTGAATTTTAACAACTTAATTATTTTCTGGGGTGATGAAGTGCATCATCCTGACTTATCAAAACAAGGTCCCAACCGCCAAGACAAAACCCACGCAACAAACAAACTGTACAAACAACTATACAAATATACAATATGATACATATGACTGTCATGAAGTCATTCAAGCCTGGAAATAATGTTTGAGGAATTGTCCATTGACTAGCAATGGGACATCCTCACCTGTCAGGTTCTTAAGCCTATAAGTGATGTCTCCTAGTATCTTAGAAATTTGAAAGGGACCTATCCATAGTTTATCAAACTTACCATGGTCACCTTTCTTTTCATGGGCCTTATCCCACATTAGGACTAAATCAGATATCCTGAAAGCTTTAATTCTAGCTCTCTTGTCAATAGCCTGATGTTTTGCAAATTGGTCAATCGCTTGACTCCATTTTTCTTCCAGGTGCATCAGTTGAAGTAACCTGACTTCCTGTTTATTATCTATGCCTAGTTGAAGTAACCTGACTTCCTGTTTATTATCAGTTGAAGTAATTGTGTGCCGTTCCAAACTTGTCATGTAACTCTATCAAAACTTTATTTGCTTCTGGCTTCTCTAAGCATCTCAAGTATATTCCTTCATAATTCTTCTTAAACGAGGTTCCTCCCTTCATCATATACTTTTGGGATCTTATCTTCAAGGCTCTTCTCTGTGAAGC
The DNA here is from genome assembly GCA_027924645.1 of Cunninghamia lanceolata. NCBI lineage: Eukaryota > Viridiplantae > Streptophyta > Pinopsida > Cupressales > Cupressaceae > Cunninghamia > Cunninghamia lanceolata. The sequence continues at coordinate 6,857,278 of BSBN01000892.1, forward strand.
TTGCATTCTGGAAGGACATCTTCCAGTGATCAGGATGTGCCTGATGTCTGAATACCATTCTCTATTGTCTTTCTCATTGATCACATACTGCTGACTAATGATGTTTGGATCAGTTTCAGATATCATCTGGCTCAGAGCTTGTCCCTTTACCAGCTTCATTGGTGTGATCTCCATGTCATATTCTTGTAATACAGTAATCCATTTGGCTCTTTTTTCACCAGGTTCACTGCTGCATCTGGTACCACAGCAATCACTTTACTTCTCAGTATGTAATGTCTAAATTTCTTTACTGCTCTGACTAATGCAAGTGCCTGTCTCTCAACATCTACATATCTCAATTCAGCATTTCTGAAAGGACAGCTCATAAAAGCAATTGGTTTCTCTTCTTTCTCTCCATTTCTTTGAGTTAACACCACTGCAGAGGTATGTTCTAAGGCAAATGAATAGATGTAGAAATCTTTCGTATAGTCTGGACTGATGAGGACAGGAGCATCTGAAATGGCTTTCTTTATATCTTCAAAAGTAGCCTTGGCTTCTGGTGTCCACTCAATTTGTGCATCTTTTTTTAACATGGCATTTAGTGGTCTGACAATCTCAGTGAAGCCGGTGATGAACTTCCTCACAAAATTTATCTTACCAAAGTAAGATTTAAGTTCCTTTTTGCTTCCTGGAAGTTGTAACTTCATGATAGACTCCACCCTATCAAGATCAATGATAATCCCATCTTCTGTGATTAGGTGGCCTAGTAATTTTCCTGTTGTGACTCCAAATATGCACTTCATAGGATTCAAAGATATTCTGTACTCTTCACATTTCTTCAGTACACTTCTGAGATCAGCAACATGATTTCCCCTTTCCTTAGAGAATACTATCAAGTCGTCCATGTAGATGACTATACATTTTCCTATTAAGCCTCTGAAGGCTATGTCCATTGCTCGCTAGAATGTAGCTCCAACATTTATAAGTCCAAATGGCATACGTCTATATGCAAATATCCCCCACTTTGTGGTGAAGGCAGTTTTTAATCTGTCAATTTTATCAACCATCACTTGGTTGTATCCTGAAAAACCATCTAGGAAGGACATCATTTTGGCTCCATTTACAATCTGTAGAACTTCATCCAAGGAGGGCAAAGGATAATTATCCTTTTCTGATGCTCTGTTCAGGTTCCTGAAATCTACACATAACCTGATGTCTCCATTCTTCTTTCTGACTGGCACAAGATTTGCCACCCAAGTGGAGTGCCTTACAGGGAATATTATCCGGGCATTTAACAACTTTTTGACTTCTTCAAGGATGATTGGTTCAAGCAGAGCATTGACTGGCCTCTGCTTCTGTCTGAAAGGTTTTGCATCTGGCTTGAGAGGTATAGTATGAGTTATGACAGAAGTGTCATATGTCTTCAGCTCATCATAAGTCCATGCAATTACATGTATGTAATCCTTAAGGGCCTGAGTTATTCCTTCTAACTCTTCTGGTGTGCAAACTTTGCCAATCAACACATTCTTCTTGTCTTCCTTTGGTCCTATATTCACTTGTGAATATTGACCTCCATCTGCCTTGGGTAGATCCTTATGTTTAAGCATATTATCTAAATCAAAAGCTCTTTCTAATTCAATCATACCTTTGGGGATCCTATTGCTAGGCAACTCTAATATCTCATTCTCTTCCCAGACATGATCTTCCATACCATTCTCATCTATAATCTGAGCTTCAAATATGTCTCTGTTTGATATGAAGTCCAGAATGTGCTAATCATCATCAAACACCTGGAGATTACTCACATTGTCAGGTACTGAAGCTACTGACACCAATTCTACTGAGAATCTCTTTAGACTAGATATAGACAGTGGTTCCAATGTACTGGCAGCCTGGGCGAGTGCATCTGCCCTATGGTTCTATTCTCTTGGTACGTGAGTGATATTAAAGGCGTCAAAGTCCTCAATCAGGTCACACACATGATGTCTGTAATTTGATAGTTTTCTGTAGTTATAAGAGTAAATTCCCCTTACTTGCCTCACCAGTAGTTCTGAATCTCTAAAGACATGCAGAATCTTCACTTTCTTCTTATGAGCAAACAACATTCCATGAATCAGAGCTTCATACTCTGCTACATTGTTAGTACAGGGGAACTGTAATCTGTAGGTGGCTAAGTAGGATTTTCCTGATGGATTAATGAGATCAATTCCCACCCCAGCACCTTGCTTGGATTTAGATCCATCAAACCTTAAGATCCAAGGTTTATCCTCAGCAGGACATTTATCTTTAGCAGGATATCTATCTGAACCTTCTTTCTTCTTTGCAGCTCTGGCTGCTGCTCCGCCTGATATCCATTTTAACTTAGGGATGCTATCATCCTCAAGTTTTTTCTTTCCTTTATTTTGCGAACCTGATGGCTTTTCTATTTTCTCCTCCATCTCAGCAGGAGGATGATGTTCAGGATCCGCAGCTGCATGCTTTTTCAAGATGTGTAAACATAGTGAGCAAGTTGTTTCTGAGTGTGGTGCCTCATGCAGCCTACACCAACCTTTAATTAAAACCTCATGGGGAGATTTATGCTGTCGTGTCATCTTCTCCATTTCTTTTACCAGAAATTCTTCGAAATTGGTCAGGTCACTACCTTTGTCTTCATCAGACAACTCATAATCTGGTTCCATGAAGCAATCACTACTAGGAGTGATCTTTTCTTTCCTCGCATCATTCATCTGGTCAGACACCATGATCTCTTCTATTTTCAGGATATGGTCTCCATCATGATCTGTCGACCCTTCTATTCTTGCAGAAGACATATAAGAATTAATATCGTCATCATCATCAGATGTAGCGCTTACCTCAGAATATGATGATGATGCTCCGCTGCATGTCTGCTCCAGTATCATCATATCTAAGCATGTTTCACAAGTCTTTTCTGAATGTGCTTCATTGTGTAATCTACACCATCCATCAATCAAAATGTCATTAGCAGGTATATTTAATAATTGACAACGTTTTACTTGATTAGATAGATGCATCTCGAAATCTTTGAAGCGATCTATTTCGTTCTCATTATCTAGATCATTATCAGGTTCCATAATTGGCATGTCCTCATGATGATCATCATCATGATGATGATGAACATCAAGCATCAGGATCTCTTCTATTTTAACAGTCTGCGGCCTGATGCAATAAACTCTAGGTTCTACGTTTACGTACATGATCTCATTTGTTTTGTTGTACTCCGTGATCATATGTTTCATCCTAGGCTCAGCATCAATCCTAATCTGCTTAGGTATACCCTTCCATGGTAACCACATGTGACTGAAATCTGTAGACATATATCCGTTAAGCATTTTAGACCAATCTCAGCTAAGCAACATCCCATATGTATCAGGTATGTCAACTACCTGAATGTTAATGTAATACTGGATCCTAGGATCAGATGCTAGCTGCATGTGGATGTGAGTTAGTTCTCCTACTACACTTACTTCTATTTTGTCCAATTGAGTAACCTTCTTTAAGGATTTAGCAGGATGCAGTCCTAAAGCGTTGCATATTGACAAGGGCATAACATTCGTTGAGGCTCCTGAATCGACCAAACAGTTGTGCAAGTTCTTGCTCAACATTCTTATAGTGAGGAGAAACGGAGGTGATTCAGTTTTATCTCTGTACAAGGTCATGTGGGAGGTTTCCGCATCTTGGACTGTAGCTGACACTTTAGGCATGATAATATTATCCTTAGCAGCATGATCTTTGCCACTGGATTGACTTGAAAGTGTTGGCAAGTATGAGGTGAGCCAGTGTTGTCATTGATGTCAACATACTCATACTGCACTGACAAGAAGGATTTGATGAGCTTTGTGCTGAGGATATTGAGAAAATTAGCCTCAGTCAGGAACAGTGAAGAACAGTGATGAGAAGAAGGTAAATATACTGTATAGGATGAGAACCGGAGGATGCGGATTAAAGGGTTAGTAGATATGAATCTTGAGATGCTACAGTTAAGATTTCAGAGGTCCGCATGAAGATCTGAAGGAGTTATGGCTGCCGGTATAGAACCGGGTCCGGCAAGTATCCGGAGGTGACAGAGGATCACAAAAAGGTCCGGTGAGGTCCAGAATTGTATTATCATAATCTGTGGATTGGAAGGAGTGTTTGAGATGTCCTTGTGATGTGTCATCCTGATTTGTGTGTGATTTGGAGGTCCGGAAGTACCTCCTGCATTATGACAGTGGCGACAGACTGTGTTCTTGAAGTTCCGGATGAGGAAGACAAGAGATCCCAGTAAGCAGAGGAAGTGCGGATGTATCCGGACATTCAGACAGACTTGTGAAGGTTCTTGAATCATGTTTAGGTTGTGTTGTTGGTCCGCATTGATGGTAGAGCCCGGAATTGAAGTTATTCTTCCGGATGAAGTTATTGCTCTGTTTAGCCGACCGGATGAGTTGTTCATCCTGCGAATGTTCTTGTGATAGCCAACCGGATGTGTTATTCATCTTGCGGATACTCCTATGGTTGTTTGCCGACTTAGATGCTTGTTCCTAAGTCGATGTCTTGTATAAATAATGATTTGTGAATTCATTTCAGGGGGTGGCATGTGGATGAGCAGGATATAGCGAAGAAAGGTGCGAAAGGCAGAGCAGAGATTGTTGGGCTTAATTGGAACTGATCCGGACATAGTAGAGATGTCGTTCTCTAGTTCAAGACTGTGATTTTTATCACTTTGTAGACAGTGTGTCTCCTTGTAGGCAGTGGGCCTCTTTGTGAGCAGTGTGCTCGGGCAGTGAGCCCTTATTGGCATGTGCCATTCATTTTTCCTTATTCTTCTAACAGAGAATAATTCTTGGGTTAATCACCCCGTGGTTTTTCCCTTAACCGGGTTTTCCACGTCAAAATCTTGGTGTTCAATGTGTTGATGCTTATCTGCTCTTGTGTTTATGTATTGTGCTTCCATGAATGATTATTTGATATGCTGCTAACTAACAACAGAGAATTAAGTGTTTGAAAGAGAACAAGTTCTATACAACTGATTCACCCCCCCCCTCTCAGTTGTATGCCCTAGATCCAACAATTGGTATCAGAGCTAAGTTCCTCTGATAGGAGCTTAACCGCTTGAGGTGATCCAGGATGTCGTCATACAAGAAGGATAGTCCGAAGTTCGATGGAACCAACTTCACTCTCTGGAAAGGTCGCATGAAGTGTCATTTGGAATGTATGGGAAAAGCATACTTGGCTATGATTTCAAAACCATATATACCCCCACAAGGTGGTCCGACAACTCCAGATGAAACCACAGAAGCTGAAAACAATCTGCGGACCAAGGAAGCTCTTCTAAGCGCATTGAATGACTCAGATCTCTCGAATGTCATTGACCTACCAACTGCATATGAGATCCTAACTAAACTGGAACTTCTGTATGAAGGAGATGAGTTTGTCAAAAGTGCAAGGTTGCAAAGTCTGAAAGGGAAATTTGAAAGATTGAAAATGAGAGATGATGAAAACATTACTACCTTTATGCCAAGAGTAAATGAGTTGGTATGTGGAATCAGAAATGCTGGTGGAACTCTAGATGAAAATGAGATTGTCTGCAAAATCCTAAGATCCCTTCCTGCTGCCTACAAAATCAAAGTTGCTGCCATTGATGAATTCAGAGCCCACACAACAGTCACAAGAGAACAACTGGCTGGCAAACTAGCTGCATTTGAAATGACCGAGTTTGGAGATGATCCTCCCAAGACTGAATCTGCTTTCAAAGCCAGTGCCTATGTGAAAGGCAAACAGAGATTTGATCCGGGTGAAAACTCATCAAGGAAAATGTCATGGTATGATCAAGCAAGAAGAGACATGGAAGAAGAAGAAGCAGAAACAGCTCAACTTGAAGCCCTCATTGCAAAGAGACTGCCAAGAGGATCCGGTAAGTATGAAGGAAAACTACCCTTTAAGTGTTTTAACTGCAATAAGATTGGTCATTTTGCCTCAAGATGTCCGGAGAGATCTGCAAGATCTAATACTCACAGACAAAGGTTTCAAAAGAATTGCTATTATGTTCATGAAGAAGATGACAATGAAGGAGTAACAGATGATGAATCAGATCCAGGAAGCAAATCCGGAAATGAGTGGGTGTTTATAGCCATCAAGGAAGAAGATTCCTTGCTCTCTGAATCTGTCAATCACAAAGTTGTTGAAAAAGCCTTGGCTGCTCAAGTGGAAGAAAAGGATGATTGGGTTATTGACAGTGGATGCTCTCACCATATGACTGGTGACAAGAATAAGTTCTTAGACTTGGAAAGATATGAAGGAGGAATGGTAAAGTTTGGTGACAATTCTGCTGGCAGAATCAGAGGTAGGGGAACTATTTCCTTTGATGGTAAGAGCAAAACAGGTAATGTACTATATGTTGAAGGATTGAAGCACAATCTTCTCAGTGTTGGTCAGTTAGTGGACAAAGGCTATGATCTCCGGTTCAAGAATGGAAAATGCAGAATCTTTACAAGCTCCGGAACTGAAATTGCATCCGGTACTCAGACAAGAGGTAACATCTTTCATCTGGTTGGTTCAAATAAAAGTTGTTTGTTTGTTCAAATTGATCAGAGTTGGTTATGGCATAGAAGAATGTGTCATGTAAATTTTGATAACATCATCAAAATAAGCAATACTCAGGCTGTGAGAGATCTTCCAAAGTTGATAAAACCTACAAACAGTGTGTGTAAAGAATGTCAGTTAGGCAAACAAAGCAGAGTCTCTTTTAAAAGCAAAGATCAGTCTTCTACCGGATTGTTGGAATTAGTACATACTGATCTATGTGGTCTGACAAGAATCAAGAGTCTGCAAGGTGATAGATATTTCATGTTGTTAATTGATGATCATTCCCGGATGATGTGGGTTACCTTTCTAAAAGAAAAATCAGAAGCTTTTGAGAAGTTCAAAATCTTCAAAGCTATGGTGGAGAATCAAACCGGATTGAAACTAAAGTGTCTAAGGTCTGATAGAGGTGGTGAATTTACATCTGGTGAATTCATTGACTTTTGTGAGAAACAGGGTATAAGGAGACAGTTGTCTGCTCCTAAGACTCCACAGCAGAATGGAGTAGTTGAGAGAAAGAACCGGACCATCCAGGAAGCTGCTAGGACAATGATGTTGGAAGCAAATGTTCCTCAAATGTTTTGGAAAGAAGCTATCAGCACTGCAGTCTACACTCTCAATCGAGTTCAAATCAGAAACAACACCGGTAAGACCCCCTATGAACTTTGGTTTGGCATCACTCCTACTGTGAAATATTTCAGGGTATTTGGTAGCAAGTGTTATATTAAAAGAGATGAAGATCTAGGAAAGTTTGATGCTAGAAGTGATGAAGGAATTTTCTTGGGCTACTCCACTCAAAGCAAAGCATATCGGTGTTACAATAAGAGATTGAGGAAGATGATAGAAAGTACCAATGTAAAGGTTGATGAAGGAATTGAGAAGCCTTCAAGATTTTATGAATTTGATGAAGATGACCAAGATAGTGTTCAAGGAACTCAATCCTCTCCGGTGAAACAGAGTCAGCCTGATCCGGTAAATCAGGAAGAAGAGTTAGGTTTGAATGAGCCTGATCAAGAAACAGCAGTACTGGATACTCCCAAAATTCCAAGGTATGTAAAACTGAATCACTCTGAAGATCAGATCATAGGTGACAGAAGCAAAGGTGTACAAACTAGAAGGAATATTGCTCAAGATCAGAATGAATGTTGTCTGATTTCAAAGATTGAACCTAAAACAATAAATGAAGCCTGCAATGATGAAAATTGGACCAAAGCAATGGAAGATGAACTGATGCAAATTGAGAAAAATCATACTTGGGATCTTGTTCCCAGACCTAGAGACAGGAATGTAATTGGAACCAAGTGGGTCTTCCGGAACAAACTAAATGAAGCTGGTGAAGTAATCAGAAACAAAGCTAGATTGGTCTGCAAAGGCTACTCTCAAATAGAAGGAATTGACTTTGAAGAGACTTTTGCTCCGGTAGCAAGAATTGAAGCAGTCAGATTACTTCTTGCATTTGCTGCCTTCAAAGATTTCAAGGTATATCAGATGGATGTCAAGTCTGCCTTCCTAAATGGTGATCTGGAAGAAGAAGTCTACATTGAACAACCGGATGGATTTCAATTGTCTGATAATAATGATATGGTCTGCAAGTTGAAGAAAGCTTTGTATGGATTGAAGCAAGCCCCAAGAGCATGGTATGAAAGGTTGGATAAGCATCTTGTGCAGATTGGATTCAACAAAGGTACTGCTGACAGCAACTTATATTTCAAAATTGATCATGAAAACATTCTGATTGTTGAAGTGTTTGTAGATGATATCATTTTTGGAGGAAGAGATAGTATGTGTAAAACTTTTGCAAATCAGATGAAAAGTGAGTTTGAAATGTCTATGCTTGGTGAAATGAATTTCTTCTTGGGTCTGCAAATTACTCAAACAAAAGAAGGGATCTTCATCTCTCAGACCAAATATGTGAAAGAATTGTTAAAAAAATTTGGTATGGAAGACTCAAAGCCTATGAACACTCTTATGGCAACCGGATGTAAGTTAAGCAAAGATGATGATTCTCCAAAGGCAAATCAGACAAAGTATAGATCAATGATTGGTGGATTGTTGTATCTCACTCAAACTAGACCAGATATAATGCAAGCTGTTGGTCTTGTGGCAAGATTCCAGGCTGATCCTAGAGAATCTCATGTTATGGCAATCAAAAGAATTTTTAGATACTTGAAAGGGACAGTTGAGTATGGTCTATGGTATCCTAGAGATCCGGATTTCTCTCTTCATGCTTACACAGATGCAGATTGGGCAGGAGATGTGGATGACCGGAAGAGCACTAGTGGTGGAGCATTCTTTTTGGGGAAGAGATTGGTTTCTTGGCTAAGCAAGAAACAAGATGCAATATCTCTGTCTACAACTGAAGCAGAATACATTGCAGCAGCAGGTAGTTGCACTCAAATCTTGTGGATGAAGCAGATGCTAAGAGACATCAAAGTTGAATATGAGGAGCCTATTACAATTTTCTGTGATAATTCAAGTGCAATTAATATTTCCAAGAATCCGGTATTGCATTCTAAGACTAAGCACATATCTATCAAATTTCACTTTTTGAGAGAACAAGTAAACAAGGAAGAAGTCAGATTGGAGTATGTTCCCTCCAAGGATCAGATTGCAGATATCTTTACAAAACCTCTTCCCAAGGACTCTTTTGAATATCTCCGGGAGAAGTTAGGGGTCATGGCCCCTCCGGTGATGAACTAAGATGCACTGATGTGCATCAGTCCGGTGGCTATCACAGTCATATCTTGTGATCCGGACTAATGGGGAGCTGCAACTAAGGGGGAGCAGCTGGTATTATTCTGATGCATGAGAGTTGCAAGTATGAGCCCTTTGCCATTGATGTCAAAGGGGGAGAGAAGACATGTGAAAAACAAGTGGTTGATGATCAAAGGGGGAGCAGCAAAGGAAGACATGTGAAGAGTTGTTGTTGATAGGGGGAGCTGTGACAGAAAAGAGAAGTTCTTGTCTTAATGGTTTTTCACATCATATGTTGCCATCAATGACAAAGGGGGAGATTGTTGGCAAGTATGAGGTGAGCCAGTGTTGTCATTGATGTCAACATACTCATACTACACTGACAAGAAGGATTTGATGAGCTTTGTGCTGAGGATATTGAGAAAATTAGCCTCAGTCAGGAACAGTGAAGAACAGTGATGAGAAGAAGGTAAATATACTGTATAGGATGAGAACCGGAGGATGCGGATTAAAGGGTTAGTAGATATGAATCTTGAGATGCTACAGTTAAGATTTCAGAGGTCCGCATGAAGATCTGAAGGAGTTATGGCTGCCGGTATAGAACCGGGTCCGGCAAGTATCCGGAGGTGACAGAGGATCACAAAAAGGTCCGGTGAGGTCCGGAATTGTATTATCATAATCTGCGGATTGGAAGGAGTGTTTGAGATGTCCTTGTGATGTGTCATCCTAATTTGTGTGTGATTTGGAGGTCCGGAAGTACCTCCTGCATTATGACAGTGGCGACAGACTGTGTTCTTGAAGTTCCGGATGAGGAAGACAAGAGATCCCAGTAAGCAAAGGAAGTGCGGATGTATCCGGACATTCAGACAGACTTGTGAAGGTTCTTGAATCATGTTTAGGTTGTGTTGTTGGTCCGCATTGATGGTAGAGCCCGGAATTGAAGTTATTCTTCCAGATGAAGTTATTGCTCTGTTTAGCCGACCGGATGAGTTGTTCATCCTGCGAATGTTCTTGTGATAGCCGACCGGATGTGTTATTCATCTTGCGGATACTCCTATGGTTGTTTGTCGACTTAGATGCTTGTTCCTAAGTCGATGTCTTGTATAAATAATGATTTGTGAATTCATTTCAGGGGGTGGCATGTGGATGAGCAGGATATAGCGAAGAAAGGTGCGAAAGGCAGAGCAGAGATTGTTGGGCTTAATTGGAACTGATCCGGACATAGTAGAGATGTCGTTCTCCAGTTCAAGACTGTGATTTTTATCACTTTGTAGACAGTGTGTCTCCTTGTAGGCAGTGGGCCTCTTTGTGAGCAGTGTGCTCGGGCAGTGAGCCCTTATTGGCATGTGCCATTCATTTTTCCTTATTCTTCTAACAGAGAATAATTCTTGGGTTAATCACCCCGTGGTTTTTCCCTTAACTGGGTTTTCCACGTCAAAATCTTGGTGTTCAATGTGTTGATGCTTATCTGCTCTTGTGTTTATGTATTGTGCTTCCATGAATGATTATTTGATATGCTGCTAACTAACAACAGAGAATTAAGTGTTTGAAAGAGAACAAGTTCTATACAACTGATTCACCCCCCCCCTCTCAGTTGTATGCCCTAGATCCAACAGAAAGATGGCTATCCTCTTTAGGAGCAGGATCATCTAGTGACTTCATGAATGCTTTTTTAATGGCAGGAGTTTTCAGTAACTCAGATAGGGACAGGCTGATCTTAATTTTCTTCATTTCATCAGCCAAATAGCTGACTAACTTGTCAGATTCATGAGGTGTATTTACGACCTTTGATCATATGTTTTGAGGTGACAAGTACTGAGCATTCACCTTAGGGAACCCAGGGTTATTGCTAGCCTTAGGATCAGGAGGTGTATTAAAGTTATTTGGAGGTAACGATGATGTCAGCGGACCAGTAGGTCTGTTAGCATTACTTCTCAAGTTATAATTGTGCTTACCAGGATATTGCTACTGGTATGCATGAACTTCCTCATGCTCTCTTGCAGGTTCATTTTCATCCTCAAAGGGAAAAACATAATTCGTTTCAAAGGTCTAGGCAGATTCCTCACATGTTTGGTTATAACTCTGATGAGGTTGATTTGTGTACTTTTCTAGCACAAAAGCTAAGTCATATCCACAAGGAACAATCTCATTTCCTTCTGCCTGAGGTGGATTTCCAGAAGTGTTAGACACTTCAGTCTGAAAGATGCTGGCAGCAATCCTAAATTGTGGGCAATCTAATTCTGCATGTGCATTGGTATTGTGGATCCTACACCAATTGGTAAGGGCTGCCTCAGCAAGATTGACTCTAGTAGTCTGTTTGGCTTCACCAGGAGGCTGATTGTCTAGGGGTGATGGCAATGAACCATTGTTTGGCCTGGAATTCCACACTCTAGGCTGTCTGGGAGGATTATTATTATTTCCACCATTATTGTTGAAGTTATTGTTGTTATATCCTCTGTCAGGATAATTTGGTCTGTCATTGGAATAATTTCTATTCTGACCTGACTGTGAATAAAACCCTTGATTTCTCAAATGTGTTACTTCTGTGGTGATTTTTTTGAGTTGAGCAGAAATTTCTTTGATTTCCTCCTTTTCCTCTTGGGCTTTGGCCACTACATTTTCGGTCTGAGGCTTGAAGAAAGAGGACCCATGGTTATTGTTGGATAGATCAGTACCCTGAGGTGTCTGAGCATGTGCAGGATATTGCGGTAATTGGCCATTTCCATTAGGAGGGGGCATTATGCTCAGTGGAGGTACTTGCAAAGGTGCAGAAATGACTGCTGGAGGTATCACTGCTCCATTGGGATAATGTGCAGGATACTGCGAAGAATACGGTGCAGAATATTGTGTAGGATATTGTGACTGCATGCCAGGCAAGGTAGGGAATACTATATTTGGAGTAGGGGCAGGTATCAATTGCTGGTTTACTTTGATAGCTTCTTGAAAAGCCCCTGTCAATGTAGTGATCTCAGGATGTGTTCTTCTGATGAACATGGAAGTTAATGGGTCCAGGACTGAATAGTAGATACTCCTAGCAGCAGCATCAGCTACTACATAAGGAGCAACTAGCTTGGATAGCATTTTCTGGAACCTAGCATTGAAATTGGCGATAGGCTCATTCTCAAACCTTTTGATTGTAGCAAACATATGGTAATTCATAGATGGATCAATAGGGACCTTGAACCTATCAAGAAAAGCCTTCTCTAGGACAGCCCATGAACCGACAGAAGCTTGGCCAAGACTGATGAACCAATTATAAGCCTCTTCCCCTAAGGAAAAAGGAAATAATCTGCACACCACATCTTGATGTTCTATTCTGGCTTTGCAGCAAGCTTCCTTAAAAGTCCTGATATGATCATCAACATCTTGATAAGGATGATATTTTGGGCAAAGTTTGTCCGGATTCTTTGGTAACTCATGATATGCATTAAAGGTCAAAGGTGACTCTACTGCAAAGAAAGACATTGCAACCTGAGGAGGCTGAACTGGTGGTGCAGTTGGCTGAGGTTGAACTAAAGGTACACCCTGAGGTTGGACAGGAGGTGTCACAGATATACCAGAGGGTATTTGTAAGCCAATAGGAGTTATAGGAGGAGGTTCTGGTGAAGCTTTTGATGCACTAAACCCTAGAGTATGATGAATGTCTATAGTTCTTGGTCTGAAACCTCTAACAGGCAATTCTTCAAAAATTTCACTAGGTCTAGACCTAGTATTTATCCTGTGAGCCAGGATTTCTCGATTTGGAGGCAAATTGGCTGAAATTTTGCAAATATTGGCTAAATTTCACTGGATGAGGTGATATTTGCGGTCAGATAGCCGATCAGACTGGATATTTATGAAATATTTTCGAAGATACTACAAATATGACAGGATATTGGCGTATCTTAACCCGTAGCACGAGATCTCAAGTGCCTAAGGCCTAAATTCTTAAAAGCTTCAACAAATTTCCGTATCTTTGGCCAATATTAGTGAATTCAGAATGATCTACTGTAAAGCTTGCAATATTTATGTAAGATTTGGAAATCTTTACACAGACTGAGCATATACGAACTTCTTACAGTAAATATTTACGTAATTTACTGAAATTCACAGACGATCTGAGGTTACCTTACTCTGTGCATCATCAAACCTGAAAATACTGATGATGAGCGTGGTCTTCTGGACTCGGCCCTCCTTCTAGCGCCAATTTATGTTGGTCATGATGTTAGTCACAAACAAACATAGAATAAAAGTACACATTAACCTTTATTCATCTTGAAATATACTGTGAATTCAGAGAATTCATGATCCCAAGTCTCCGGTGATTAGGTCTTAATCGTCTGACGTTACTCAGAGGTTAATGTGAGTTGTTGTTTCCATTTTGGGGCCTTACGTGAAGATTATCATCATCATGACATTCCTGCAGAAATTCTTTACAAAGAAGTCAAATTATGTAGTTATTTGATGAAAAGAAAAAAGTACCTCAATATTTGCATGATATTTTCAATTGTGCATGCTTAGTGTTCAAATATGCTAAATATTTGTGATTATCTACGGGATGTCTGCATATTTTGTGTTGTTTACTTAAGATTATCAGTTATTTGCAATTGTGATCATGAAAATGTTCTGAAATTGAAAGAAATTAAAAGAAATACTTCTAATTAAGTTGAACCTTTAGCTTTTGATCCACATACATGCTTGATACTGTCATGAGGAGAAGAAATCAAACCATATGTTCACCAGGATATTCCACAGCTAGATACAGTTGATGCAAACTTCAGAGGATAATGAATGAAAACAATATATGCAACATGATGAGCACTCCAGGGAATGTAGCTAATCAAAGCACATATCCAGAATTCAAACACAGATTACTCAAGATTTATGAAGATTTGTAATCAAAATACTCTTCTCTTTCATTAAGTATGCAAAAGACATGTACATATACAGCAACTTTGAAATGAGCCCTGAATACTTCAGCAAACAGATTTCAATTAAGTTTTGAATATTTACAACAAGGCATTCCACCACCTTTTATAGAATAAGGTGAGGAATCCGTTACAAAAGACCTACGGTCCTGATTTATCAATACAAATCAACGGTCATTATTCCTTGACTTGTCAACTTCTACAAAGTGGCACAAGTTGCCAGCTAGCAACTATCTAGACTACTTATGCAAATATCCCCCTCATGATGTACCTTTATCATGCTCCTCAGCTGATTCATGTGGATCATCATCATGTGCATCGCTTTCAGAACCTTCGCTATCCTGATGATGATGCTGCTGCATATGGGGTTGCATACTACTGCGGATCTGCTCGTATGACTGCACAACCTGATCTATTCCTCTGCCATCTTGAGTCTTTGCCTTGATAATGGCGTGCTTATGTGCCTCATATTTATCTCTGCTGTTGTCCAGCTTATTTTTCCTATCCTGCAATGTCTCATTGTAACTCTCCATCTTGACCTTGATTCTCATTACTTTATTTATGATCTCTTTTGTCAATTGGATGAGTGGACCATCTGCTTCCATTTAGAAGTTGCTATGCAGAGCTTTAAGGGCAGAGTCTTCATCTTGATTCTCTATCTTTCCCTCTACTTTCCCTTCTAATATTTCCAGCATCTCTGCCTCAACACCCATTAAATCACGTAGCCTCATGCTGATCTCCCTCAGCTTATTATTGCATCTCTTGAGGACTCCGCATTCGAACTATACATCCTTGTACCAGATGTCTACTAATAATGCAGTATTATTATTCAATATCTGCTTACTTATAAGCAGCTGAGGATTTATTCCCTTTATTTCTCCCAAAAGACTCAGGACCTTCTCCAATTTATAAGACCTTTTCCCGGTCTGCATCTGTAATTTGTCCACCTTGGTCTTGGAGTCACTTAGTATGCTCCACCTCTTCAAAGAGGCCTTCATTATTTCTACAACATCATCCAATGCGGATGACATCCATTTCCTTATTACAGACGCCTCATGTTTCATGAGGTCCAATTTATTTACCTCCTCCTGAGAAATGGTAGTCAATGGGACTACGGCTTCATTTGTGCTATCATCAGGATTGGTCAAGCCTTTGATATAGGCGTGCAACTGAGCAATGTGCTCCTTATGTTGCTTATTTTTCTCCTTCTCTCTTTTCACTTTCTGAATTAGAGAGTCAATGATGTCCTTGCCTTCTTGACCTTCCTGGTCCTCATTGGCAAAACCTAAATCTACTGTGCTGATTTGAAATTCATCCACAGTGATTTTACCTTTTTCCTTCTCCACCACGGGTATAGCAATTTGTGCGGTCCTTCTCCCTGTTGCCGGATCTCTTTTGATGGCTGATGTTATTCTGGCCTTCCTCTTTGGCTTCATTATATCCGTGGAGAATAGGGTGGAGACGTCGAACTCTTGAATTTCAAGCTCCTCCTCAACATTTACTTCTTTTGATAACCATGGAGGTACCTGATCGTGTTTTTCGGCATCATGATGCTGTTCACTCATAGCTCCTGTTTCTATCAACAAGTGTTGTGGAGATGGTGATTTTTCCTTTTCTCCCTCCTGATGCTCACTTTGTTGTTGATCCTACGGTGCCTCCTCCTGTTGAGGAATTTCCTTTTCTGGGGAAGCATCTTCTCGGTGTGGGGAACCCTGTGGTGTATCTATATGTAGATTATGATGATCATGATCTTTCTCCATCATTACTTCACCTGTCCCCAGTTCTTCCCCTTGTGGAGGTTGATCATCCTCCTTTGGTTTCTCTATTTCTGTGGTATGTCCACCGTACCGGATGCTGTGAGGTCCGCTTGAAGTGATGGCATCTGCTCTGTGGTTACTATTTGTTCTGTGCCTGCTCTATCTTCCTCTTGTGCCTTAGCAGCAAGATCCTCTAGTGCTTCCTTCTTCTCATCAGCCTTTGTTTCTTGGACCTCTACTATAGCAAGTCCTGCTGATGCATCCTGTGGGCTTTGTTGGCCTGATTCAAGAGTATGGCCTTCTGATTCTGCCATCTCTACCTCCTCTATTGGGTGGCCCTTATCAGGTGATCCTGCTCGCTATTCAGGACTTGCATCTTGTTTCTCTGTCAAATCCACCACTACAGGACTTGTCACCTCTGTGATCAATGCTTCTAGCCCTATTTCCTGAGCTATTTGCTCTGGGCTCTTTTCTGGCTCTTCTTCTATTTGTTTCATCTCCTCAAGCACAGATTGAACGGATGGAGGCTTGTGAGGAGTCATACTGGTACCAGCAGCCAGTGTTTCCATATTCTGTGCAGACACATCCTTCACAACCTCATCATCAGACAAGTTTATTGTCTCGTCCAGCAAGACATGCCCTTCTGTTTGTGTCTGGGAGGCTTCCTTCTGTTGCTCTTCGGCAAGTTCAGTTTTGAACTTGACAATGGTAGGAAGTGGAACATTGTGCTGAAGTTCCTTTGGCACTTCGCTACCTACCCCTTGCAATAGTGCAGGGGATTGGCTTATTTCACCTCTCATGGAGGTTCTTGTTTTCTTAGGTATGGTAGACACCAGCACCTGTGGAGCTCTCCTCTTTCTTTTTATTACTACTGGAGCCTCTTTTTCTTCAGGCTCCTCCTCCATGAGGATATCTTCTCCTGGTTGTTTGGAGGACTAACCCATTTCTTGGGTCCCAGTGATTCCAGCCTCTGTTGTCTTTCTTTTCTTGGGCTTTTCTTTCTTTGGAGGGGAATCTGACCCTGATCCTGATCCGGCTACCTCCTTAGCTACAAATACTGCCCTGTCAATTATAACCCCTTTGGGTTGTTTATCCACTTTCTTACCCCTTGGGGGTCTCTTACTCTGTTGTTGTGGTGGAGGTAGATTGTCTCCCTTAGTCTTCCTTTTCTCAAGCAGGAAGTCATCATATACTTCCCCAGGAACATCCTGCCCCTTCTTTTTGTTGTCCACCGTAATGGCAACACCTTTCTTTTTCAAAGCCTCCACCTGCTTATCAACCCAAGCTTGAGTCAGTTGTATGGTCCTGGCAATGAATGGGTCCAAGGATATGTCCTCCTGTGTGGTGAGGTCAGGTGCAGAGATGGTGTCATTGTATATCTTTTTCTGTTCATATTCATCTGCCATTATCCTGCCGTCATCCTTTTTCAATTGTTGGGGAAGGGAGATGTAGTCAAATGTCCTAACCTGGTTCAGAGTCAACCTCTGATACCGTCTTCTCCTGGCTTCTGCCTCATCTTCACAGTCAGCCCAAAAATCTTCTAGGTGCCTCTGATGAATAGGCTTCCCTAGAATCTTCTGTATCCTGTCATAAGGATCATATGGTCTTGTTATTGGGAAAGGCTGTAGATTCATTTTATTCAGGGTGACCATCACCTTCTTTATATTGTCAGAGTCAGGGCACATATAGTTGCCAATGATAACTGGAAACAAAATTGGTGGCAGCTTCTTGGCATCCTTGTACATTTGTATCATCACAGAGCCCTGTCTGATAAATTCCATTAATATCACTGCATCGGTAGGATACCTCGGTAGCATAAGGGGATGTCCTTCAAAACCTTCAACCCTTATATAAGAAAAGGTGGCAAATTGTATGTACCATGCCCCATGCCTGTAGACTACTTCCTGAGCCTCCATGCTCAGTCTTTTTGTTCTATCTTCTTCCATGGTCCTTACCAGATGCATAGAGAATGCATCATTGACTAGTTTGTAGTCTCTAAGGTAGTTGGTTCTCTGTAGCTGGGGATGATGATCCCAGATGTATGCAGCATTTGTGCCTGTGAGTTTTCCATCTGTGACTAAGGCATCAAAAGTGCCTCTATAAGCACAAGAATAAACAATATAGGACGTCATATAAAATACACAATTTGAACCTCCCAGGGTCATCAGTTGCTCATGCAGAGCATCACTTATTATTTGGCCCCACAGTGGCTTGATGTCTGAATACAGACACATGATTATAATTCCATACATCTAATCCCTGAAACTACCAGTATCAGGTTGGCCGGTTACTCTATTCAGGAGTGCAATCATGTATTGGTACTCCTCACTGAAATCATACTTGAACAGGTGCACTAGAAGCTTGGCCGCTGCATTATATGTGCTGTTCTCAGCCTGCCAAGCATACATGTTCTTTCTAGCCAATTTCTTGTTGGTCTCATACTCTCTTTAAGACTTTTTCAAGTCTACACTTTTAACCTTACTGCCCATTGGCAATCCAAATGTCTGGGAGAGACCCTTGATGGAGAGGTCTGTATATATCCTCCCATGTTTCACCACTTGCCTCGTCTGAGGGTTATAATTCTGAGCACACTCAATAACCAGCTCCGGAGATTCCATGGAATATGGGAAACCAGCAGCGTTCCACATACCCGACACAAATACTACATCCAATGCCGGACTCTTGTCATGTCCATCATTCAGCTCGGCTGACTAGGCCTCCAGATTGGTACTCCCCTGATGGGTGTCTGTAATTGCTCCATATTTGAACAGGACCCCTCTCTGAGAAGAGAACATGGACCTGCTAAATTCCTCTTGACACTTGACGTACCGCTTGTCAGCCATGAGTACCTATAATTGACAAAATCCCATCTCACCACAGGTATATACATGCATACATATTGCAATTAAAATCACTATGCCTACTGTATTTCCTCACCATTACTTAATCAGATGGATGTATAAACCAAAACTTACATCATCATACCTGAACAAAAATAACATGATGAGGGTTTCATTCACTTACCTGGTTATGCAGATTTCTCGTTTATACCAGTAGATTGCCAAGACGCTCTTAATTCAGGTGATGATCGCTTCCTTCCCTATGTCTGTGAGCTCAAATCGCGCAATGGTAGCTGGTATGCAGATATGGAAGCTGGTGCTCTGTAAAACAATTTTAACGCAAGGTAAATGTAACAATGGCGGTTAAATTACCTTTTAACCTTGTAGTTAGGGTAAATTTAGGGCAACTCTGACAAGTTAGATTGCATTCTTTGATCATTTGTATGAAAATGCAGGATTTTGCCAGGTGTTTCATTGGGTTCCGGAGTCGGCGGGAACCACCTACCATGTCTACGCGCATTAAATGATAATGGTGGCAACGGGAGCGGGGATATCCATATGACAGGATATCATGAGGGCAGGATGATATTCACAAATATCGGGTTGAGTTTCAATATCATCCTCCCTAGTATTGAAATTGTTATCACGACAAGATTCAGGTGACAATGCACACTTTGTTTAGTTTAGTACATCAGGAGGATATTTCGGTTTATCAGATGATGTTTCAAAATATGATGATGACGAGACAAACTTGTCTCCTCTTGGAATATGATGATGATGTCATCAGGATGTTTATTTCTTCGTTTATCGTATTCGGATGATGTCATCAAGATATTTGCTAAGAGTGATCTTTTGTGTCAGGAGGATATTAACAAATATTGGGTTACATTCCAAAACATGACGCTCGCGATATAAAAGATCGCTTGACAGGGAAGACTTACTACCACTTAAAGTTGACGTTTGGATATTTGAGCCGCAGGATATATCGGGAGGATGTTTCAAATATGATGATCTTCAAAACATGACTGAGGTTATAAAATATGATCCTCCCTCTTGCGAATATCAGGTTTGACCAAGACTTTGACTGTTCATAACTCTCACATCCTGATGAATATCAGGATGGTGTTAAAGGCAAACCTGTATGAAATTTAATGCTCTTTCAGAATATGAGGTCACAGACATGAAATGCAAATTTTGACAAATCTAACCTCATATTGGGGACCTACCTCATCCTGACTCCACATGATGATGCACATGACTGATTTTTACCAAACCGCTAGAAAGCAGACAACACAAGCCAAAAGAAGTTGGGTCCCTGTTTTTCCAAGTCAAAATGGGGCGTGTTGTGTAACCACACAACACCATCCATCTAGCATGATTTTACCTACTCCTATTTCTAGCATTACTAGTGGATTCCTCAAGTCCAAGATGCTCTTGGTTTCTTCCTCTATCCATTCTAAAACTATTTTCAAATTGAAATTAATTTTGGGTTATTAAAATAGAGTCACCACTTCCCCTGCTTGGAAGAAAAATTTAAAAAATCACCGTATTTTGAATATTGCAACAAGAAAAACTAAAATGATTTTCTATTACAAAAGGCTTCAAATTTGAATCAAAGTATTATGTCCTTGGAAACAACACCAATCTATTGGCATAGGTTGATGGGAAGCCAATTTACACACAACAACAAACTACACCCGACAATAGTTGTAAATATGGTTATTCAGAATCATCAACCTTCAAATCCTCCTTGGCAATAGCACCAATCTGTTGGGGCCTAAAATAATGGCAACAAAAAACTCTAAAACATTCCTAAATCACCTAGGCGATTGATTTTTGTCACGTTGATTGGAAGAGGTTTATCAACAAGTTTTGGGTGATTTTGGCCAACTGACAGGAGTGGGTAAACTCCTTTGCTCTTCAATCTTAGCTTGAACTTTGGAGGGATATTTTGAGGCATGTTATACTAGATGAACAACCAAAAATATTAACAACCAAACCCAAATTGCTTTCTTATCCTGAAATCTGTCACTTGATTAAGAAATGTTGGTTGTGTAAGACCCCTATATAGTTGATAATGGAAATCTACCAAAATGATGATGTATTAAGATTACTTCTACTTCTACAGATAGGATGCATTATTTTTGTTTTGAAGATGGGTGATCTAAGGCTACTCAGACTGGTGCCTATCCAGTGGGCTACAAAGTCTAATATTAGATAGAGAAAAACAACCCCACAGAAGTGTATAACTACTTATCTGATAAATCAAATGTAAGGAAATTAATATCAAATTGTTGACAATACTTAACAATCCAATGTTATACCATATTCTTCCCTATGCAATACTTAAATGACCACTTACAAAGATTGGAAATGGATTAAGAACTGCCACATTCATCAAATCAGAGCTTACATTCATACCACTAAATGTGGCAAAAACAAAATATAAATCTGACTATGGTGTGCTAAGAAAAACACATACAACAATGGAGAAAAACAATAATCTGATAAACAATTTGCAAATTACATTACATACACTTCAAGGTTGATGTCAAATAAGGACTACAAAATATCATTTCTTGATATGTCTTCTAGAGCTCACAACGCTACTAAGAAATTGCACAAAATGAACAACCCTTTCTACATCTGAACATGATGAATATATAGAATTTTCAACTCATTCCATTCTCCCAAGCACCACACCATGTCAAGGACTACACCCATGCTATATTAATTTCATTCCCTTTATGATCACAACAAATCTACACATTGGAAATACTAACCATGCTTTGACAGTCCTGCAAACGACAGAGGGAGACTTTTTGCACTCTTATTGTACCTTGATCAATAAAGAGGGAAGGTTCTAATCCTCTCCTTGCTACCTACAAAATTGAATTAACTAATTTGTCCTTTGTGGATTGAAGAACTTCATTGTGCCAATGACCTGCATGGCATTTTTCTATAGGCTCATTAAAATTTGGGTATAAATTAGTTTGTATATCCCTACAATCATGGCATACATTCATGGAATTAAGTATTTCAAGCATATACAACATTCCCAATATATTGTCCTACTTTTCTCTTTTAAACCATCTGGCTCTAATTGTACCATCCTGCGTGTTGGACGCCCTTCATCAGCCACTTGCTACACATACAAACTTCTCCATTTCCATCATATCTATTTGCCACTACCTTTCTTCACCATCCATAGCATGATTTTACCTTATCGACAAATATACATTTTCTCAAACTAGCCCCATTACTACCTCTTTACTCACTTTATCACCTCCTTCTATATCAACAATTTTCAATTTCACAATCTTGGCCATGTTTTCACACTTGTCGACAACTTTTACATTTTCTGAACCATCCTCTTTTTTTCTTCTTTCCTCAGCAAACTTGAACTTTTGAGAACCAGAGATTTATCTTCTAATCAGAATTTTTTATTTTGTCAGACTATCTTCTTTCTCTTCTTATTTCATTCCTTATCCATTTGCCTTAGCAGAAAACTAGCAAATTTTCAAACTTCATCTAGGCACCTTGCTCTCTTCCCTTTCTCTATTTCCTTATCAGTGATTCTTCAAAATCTCAAATCTTATGAAGAGTTCCACACCTTCTGTTGGTTTTTCGATAAGACCACCCTTTCTTTTTTTTCCTTAGCCAAATTCTAGTTTTACCTTTGTCATATTTTCCTTGTCAATAAATTCTTGATTTCTCGAACCAAAGGCCTTTTCTTCGATCTATTTATTTATCAGCAAAAATGTCATTTGCCAAACCAAGGTCCTTATTGTCCTTTATCAGAAAAATAGAACATTCCTGAACCTTTCTGCCATACTCATTTTTTTCTTCCTTTGTCAACAAAAGCTCCTCATTACAAACTAGGCCACTTCTCTTTTTTCTTGTTTCGCTCCCATCACCTCTATTGGCAAAAATTGCCTCTTCAAAACCTAGAGGGTGATGCAAAGGCATCCACACTAAAACCTTGACATACAGCATGTATGTCTACAACCCTTCATCATCATCATCATACTTTCGTTAACACTGTCAGCATCATCATATTTTCTCTGCCGACCGATATCCTCTTGTAGACAAGCCTTCGCCCTTTCGCCTATCAGCAGCATCATCATATTCGGCTATCGACAGCATCATCATATTCGGCAAGCGCAAACATCCTCCTGATGTTCACTGTTCATCTTACTGCCAAACTCTATCTTCAGCATCATGATGTTCAACATCATGTTCATCAGCAGGATATCAAATATCCTATTCCTCCCATATATCCTGATGACGACCCTTCACGCACCTTTCCTTCGATGCTTACATCACCCTGATATCCTGATGATGATTATCCTGATGACGATGACGTCACATGCAGCTCCTTCAATATCCTGCTGCCCCGATATCCTGATGACGATTATCCTGATGACGATGATGTCACATGCAGTTCCTTCAATATCCTGCTGTCGGCCAAACTTAACATTATCGGCCCGCGATGACTTTATCAACCCGATCTTCTACCTTATGCCGATACGCTCCTCCTCGGCAACACCTGATGATGATCACCCCGACGCACATTCACCTTATGCAATCGACAGCATCATGCTCATCTCCACCTACTCGGATGACGCCCGAAGTAACTGCAGGATATACACAGAAATATCCTGATGATGCCGTTGTGACGAATTTCCAACCTTAGCGAATTTTGATCCGCTGAACCTCCTGGGGTGACCCGATCCACTTCCTGGACAACTTTCCAGACTCTAACTACCAGCACGACCTAGCACATACCCATGCTAGGGTTCTCAACACCTTTCGACTGCGATCCTGCAAACATACATGCAAACAAACACAAAATGTAGACTAAACCCTAAACTATTATACATGGCCATTCCACTGATTCGACGAATCAACCAGTGGAATGGATCAGCGAATCCATGAAACCACCAGATCAGCCACACGATTAAACAATGGAATTCAAAACAGAGAAAGGACACAAATAGGATCTTTATTGATTTCAAAAGATGCAATACAGTACTCTGTCTCACTCTTCTCTCCTCTACAATGCAATACTTGATCTCTGATCTAAAACCGACCGATCCTCATACATAAATAGGATCTGCTTGCGAGTACTACCACTCGATTCCCAGCGGCTGGGAGCTTCCAAGTGGCTGGGAGGATCCAACCGAACATACAGCATAATAGCTGTCCTAACAACCTACCTAAAAATAGTAAAGTATGGTCAACATGACCTTATTACATGCATTGGTCTTATACGACCTTCTTGGAAACATTAACAAGACTCAAAACAAACTAACTACCTCATGGAGGCCAGCTGTCAGGTAGGTGCTCCTGCACCATACTCCCCAACAGAAAAGAACTCATGTCCCATGAGTTTGGTTGTGGAAGTCCTCCACCTTTACACTTTGCCTTTGCAATATTCTGAGCTATTCCAGCTTTGTCCTCTGCTGGCTCTCAGCTGCTCCAAGACTTCTGAACTGTAACTTGTTTTCTTGCAAGTAAATCCTCATGCCTGTCAATGTAGGCCCTTTTCTCACATACCCTGTGTTTGTCAGGTTGTCTGACCAGAACCTCTGTCTGAACTGCCTCTTGAACTGCTGTAATGTTCAACTCTATCTTTCTTTCAACCTTTATAGGACAAACAATAGTCCCAACTATGACAACATCCTTGTCATTCCTCTCAACTGGTTGCTGTTTGCAAACCTGTTGTTGAACCTGCTGCTGACCTCTGTCAGTCAAAACTGAAACTTTCTTCAACCTGTTGTCCTTAACAACTCCTTTCCCTGCAGTGTCCTCAACTGCCTTTATGCCTGCTCCTATAGGCTTCTGCACAAACTCCTTCTTTCCCACTAAAATGATTTGGGCTACCTTCTGTGCTACAGCTGCTTCCTGTAATGGCATCAACATAATAGTCTTCCCATCTTTCTTGATGGTGTAGGTATTAGCATACCCATCATACAGTACCCTCCTATCAAATTGCCATGGTCTACCCAACAGTAAGTGACAACATTCCATGGGCAAAATGTCACACAAAACTCTATCATGATATGCTCCAATCTGAAAATCAACATATGCCTGTTCATAGACAAAAAGTGATTGACTATCACTCACCCAAGATGCCTTGTAAGGGTTTTGATGTGGAATCCTTTCCAAATTCAGTTTATCCACCATTTCCTGAGATACCATGTTATCTGTTGAACCAGTATCAATGACAACCTTACATACTTTACCTTTGCTCTTGCATGTGGTCTTGAAAAGAGCTCTTCTTTGCATCATATCCTTTGATGCCTGCAAACTAATTCTCCTTAGCATCAATGCTTCTCCCTCCTCAGGATATCCATAACCGTCAGGAACTCTATCTGTTTGCTCTACTTTCTCTTCTTGCACAAGTTGTACTTTCTTGTCATTCGTTCTATCATTTCTGGATGATGAACCTTTGCTTTTTGGACATTTGAAAAATGGATGACCAAACTCACCACAGGTGTAACACTTTCCTGAAAATGTAGTAGAACCTCTACCACTTCCAAATCTGCCTCTATTACCTTTCCATCCACCTCTGAAATCAGACTGTCCCTGTCCTTTACCAGTGTCTTCTTGACCCTCATTGGTTTGCCTTGTTGTAGGGGCTAATCCTCTTCCCCTCATATTGTTTCCTCTTCCTCTCATGGACTTATCTTGTCTCCTATTCATCTTTTCTTCAATCCTGATTGCCATTTGGTAACAATCCTCCACACTCTTAGGGTTAGCTAAAACTAACTCATCCTGTATGTTCAATCTCAAACTAGCCAAGTACCTAGCCACCTTTTCTACCTCATTCTCATGATGACCAGATCTCATACTCAACTTATAAAACTCCTCAGTATATGCCTTCACATCCATTTCCTTCTGCCTTAAAAATTGCAGCTTCTTAAACATCTGAATTTCATAATCCTTAGGCAAGAATTTACCTTTTATCCTTGCTACCATCTTATCCCATGAAGTGATCTTTGACTTCCCTTGTTTCCTTCTCTCGGATTGTACATAATCCCACCATACCAAAGCATGACCTCCTAACTTGGTCTTTGCAATCTTTACCTTCTGATCCTCAGCAACATCTTCACATTCAAAGTGATTATCAAGTGCAGCAATCCAATCTAGTAACTCATCTTCATTCAAACTTCCATTATACTTGGAAACATCAACCTTTACCTTAGGTTTATCACTCTGCACTGCCTTTAACAGTTTTGCAAATCTCTGGTCTTCAGCATTCAGTTCTTCAGCTACCTCTTCATACTCTTCAACAACATCTTCATCTTCTTCAGACTCACTGTCTTCCACTTCCCTCTTTTTGTTCTTCTCCAAGGCTACAAGCCTGGCTTGAAGTGGTTCAGCAAGCTCCTTCATCTTCCTCATCTCTCTGGCATGTTTTTCCTTCATCTCCTGCAATTCCCTTGCAGTACCATTACCTTTCGGAGGCATTTTGTCAACCTCTCACTCCTCTACCTCTGTCCTTTCAGTGACATAATCAACTCTACCTCTGCCCTTTCGGTGACAGAATCAACACACAACAGCCCAGACCTTTTGCTGAGCTCTGATACCACTATGATGCAGAGGCATCCACACTAAAACCTTGACATACAGCATGTATGTCTACAACCCTTCATCATCATCATCATATTTTCCTTAACACTGTCAGCATCATCATATTTTCTCTGCCGACCGATATCCTCCTGCAGACAAGCCTTCGCCCTTTCGCCTGTCAGCAGCATCATCATATTCGGCAAGCGCAAACATCCTCCTGATGTTCACTGTTCATCTTACCGCCAAACTCTATCTTCAGCATCATGATGTTCAACATCATGTTCATCAGCAGGATATAAAATATCCTGTTCCTCCCATATATCCTGATGACGACCCTTCACGCACCTTTCCTTCGATGCTTACGTCACCTCGATATCCTGATGACGATTATCCTGATGACGATGACGTCACATGTAGCTCCTTCAATATCCTGCTGCCTCGATATCCTGATGACGATTATCCTGATGACGATGACGTCACATGCAGTTCCTTCAATATCCTGCTGTCGGCCAAGCTTAACATTATCAGCCCGCGATGACTTTATCAACCCGATCTTCTACCTTATGCTGATACGCTCCTCCTCGGCAACCCCTGATGATGATCACCCTGACGCACATTCACCTTATGCAATCGACAGCATCATGCTCATCTCCACCTACTCGGATGACGCCCGAAGTAACTGCAGGATATACACAGAAATATCCTGATGATGCCGTTGTGACGAATTTCCAACCTTAGCGAATTTCGATCCGCTGAACCTCCTGGGGTGACCCGATCCGCTTCCTGGACAACTTTCCAGACTCTAACTACCAGCACGACCTAGCAAATACCCATGCTAGGGTTCTCAACACCTTTCGACTGCGATCCTGCAAACATACATGCAAACAAACACAAAATGCAGACTAAACCCTAAACTATTATACATGGCCATTCCACCGATTCGACGAATCAACCGGTGGAATGGATCAGCGAATCCATGAAACCACCAGATCAGCCACACGATTAAACAATGGAATTCAAAATAGAGAAAGGACACAAACAGGATCTTTATTGATTTCAAAAGATGCAATACAGTACTCTGTCTCACTCTTCTCTCCTCTACAATGCAATACTTGATCTCTGATCTAAAACCAACCGATCCTCATACATAAATAGGATCTGCTTGCGAGTACTACCACTCGATTCCCAGCAGCTGGGAGCTTCCAAGCGGCTGGGAGGATCCAACCGAACATACAGCATAATAGCTGTCCTAACAACCTACCTAAAAATAGTAAAGTATGGTCAACATGACCTTATTACATGCATTGGTCTTATACGACCTTCTTGGAAACATTAACAAGACTCAAAAAAAACTAACTGCCTCATGGAGGCCAGCTGTCAGGTAGGTGCTCCTGCACCAGAGGGAAGCACTTCATTATCACCTTCTCAATGAATCTCCAAATTCTTAAACCACTCCTTTAGTTCGTCCTTCTCCTGGTTTGCCAATAGACCTTTTGCCCTAGTTTTTTTCTTCTTATCAACAAATCTACTCTTTTCATAACCTTATCCTTTTATTCGCCTTTTCTACCTTATAAAATTTCCCATCTTTCACTTTTTCCTTATTGGCAATGTTGCCCCAAGTTGAACTATACTTTTGTCTTCATTTACACACCTTATCAGCAAACTATGGGAATATTGAACTCTTACAAAGTTCATGATCTTGCCACTTCACTGACAACTCTTAGAAAATTTCACTCTTTTGCACCCTTTATTTGCCTCATCAGTAAATATGAATATTTCCAAACCTACCTTTCTTTGTCAGCGATCTCCCCTTTTTTGAACTCCTTATGCCTTAGAAAATATCATCTTCCATATTTGCCTTATCAGAAAAAATGGCCCACACCAAACCATTGACTTTTTAAACCTTTTCACTTTATCAGAAAATATTGTTTTTCCCAAACCATGGGAAAATTGCTTCACTTCCTTCACTTCTTTTGTTGGCAATTTCCTCATTAGCCAAACTACTTATCGGTGAACCTTTGGAATTCTGAACCAATAAAGAGAAAGTTTTATTTCTTTCTATCATCTTGTCGCAGCCTTCTCTTGTCTTTTTCTACCTTGTCATCGCCTTATCGATGAATCGACAAACTTATGAACTTCCGAACAAGTTCGAACTTTCGCCAATTCACCGACCAATGCCAGAAAATGAAAAAATTTCTAAGGAAAGAAAGGGAAAAAACTTGGGAATTGATACTTAGCCATTTTTTAGAGTAAAGGCTCGTAAAAACTATCTTTGACTGGATCTAAACAATGGGTTTTTAATGGTAAAGGCACAAAATGGAGATTTTTGGATTTTTGGGGTTGAATAGGGCATTTTGGGAGAAAATTTTTTCCAAGTCCCAAAAGTATATGTCAGGGAAATATTGATGAAGTCAAGGAGGAAAAGGTGTCAGTTATCATTTGTGAAGAGCTCATGATGGAAGAACATGAACTAATTCATGTACTATCATTCAAAATTCCAAATGGTGAGCTAATGATTGGTTTTTAGAGTAGTATTGTGGATGGATATACACTTGGAGAGAACATTGTGATTAACCTTAGCTTGGAAATTTTGACTCACAAGGATAGAAGTGTTGAGGGTATCTCCACATTTCTTATTTCACCAAAGGAAGATGGACACCATGTGGGCAATCTAAGATACATACACCCTTGGATGTATGGAGGATAATTCAGGAAGGATGTCATACTGTTAGATGGAAAAGGGAGACTTAGCCTAAAAGTTTAAACTAGATCAAACCCTCTTCTACCAACATTAGAGAACAATTCAAGTTTAGCTCTACCTTTGAAGGAGAGCCAAACTATAGGGGCTTTGTCCCTTTGTTGTATAAAGGAGTGTGAAAAAAATTCAACCAACCAAAATAGGGTAAAGCATGAAACCCTAATTGACCAAGATCTATGAATACTAGACAAATGGAAATGGAAACAAGAAATATAATACCACAACAAAGATCAAGGAATAGTGAACTATGATCTGACTTTGAGAGAAGAGAGGTACCAGGGCACTGGGTGCCCTATATCAAAATCAAGGTTTTGTAGGATCTCTAGATCTGGGTGCCTTCAGATACTTGTCTTCTTATCTCTTGTCACTTGTTACCTTTAGATTCCTCTAGATGTAACTTGCACACAAACAAGAAAGGAAGAGGGTTGGTGCTATTTAGGAGCTTGCCTAAGTAAAGCTCCATGAATGGTGTTTCCACCTCCACAATAGCAATGATAAGAGATCAAAGAGTGTGTTCCCTAGGAAGGCATAGACAAATCTAAAGTAGAATTGAATGATGTAATAAAGCATGAAGGAAAGAAGTCACCATGATCATTGAAACCCTAGATTTGTTGATATGGCATCACAACCTGACTCAAAAAGTTGGTGTAGCCTCAAATAAGTAGAGAGGTTTTCACAAGACCTACAAAGAGTTAGAACAATAGCAATAATCCACCATAGAAAGCTTTAGAAAAGAATAGAGAGCACGAGTAGAAGAGAATGAGAGTTTAAGAATGCTTAGATTGCTTAGATGTTCAAATAAATAAACTAACTTGCTTATATATGCATTCCCACTCACAAACAATGAATAAAACCAAATCGGGCCAACATGTATAAGCCAAGGAGGTGTCTTAAGTTGACACCACAAAATTAAGGTTGAGGCTAACATCTAGGACTAGGGCATTAGGCACTATGGTCCTTTAGCCCCACAAACTCTGGAGAGTTCCAATTAAGGTGGGCTTAGACCTATTCTAAGTTTCTTTTATCGGGCTTATTCATCAGGATCGAGAATTAATTGTTTTATGTCCACCCGGGTGCTAAACTAGGTGTAAAATGCTATTGTACACATTTACTACATAACAGATACCACGAGATGGCTTTCTTTTTCTTAGCATTAACAAGGAAAATAAAATTTTCATCACTTGATACAAATATTTATATATCATGGATCTAGGTGTAAATCTCCATCATGCTTCAGAACTTTAGAAGGATATGTTAGAGAGAACAATTAATGGGTTGATAGTTAGAGTGATTAATTATTTCATCCACCAAGGAATAGAAAGAGTTAGCTTGTTTAACCTCTTTAAGGAATAAAATGGTAAGCATTTCAATCATTCCTATGAGTACAATTGAAAATATAAAAGATATGGTAAAAGCATAGATTTAATTTACACTATATACTTTGAATATTTTTGTTGTCATGGGAAGTACTATAAGCATGCCATAATCACTCATTATTTTTTAGAGATTGATTTGAGAACAAGCTACCATCATATTAATGTTTGCAAAGAACATGTGCACAAGACATTTTTAGAGGGCTCTTGGTTTACATTGAGTTTTTGGTCATGACATTTAATTCTCAAGATACTCTCAAATTTATGGTGAAATAGATGGATTAGAAGAGGATTTGAATTTTTCTAGTTTGGGCATTCCCAACCACACTAACTCTGTTGAGACGCTAGTCTTTAGTTTATGCAGCCATGATAGAAGGATTGATAATAGATTTTGGCATATGGTAGCAGCCTTAACCAAAAAGACAAACAAAGGAGCTCATGCATGGATGGATAGAACACAAGAAGTTTTTGATAAGTTTATTAAGTTAATCAACTCATGTCTTGTATTTTTAATTTCAGATTTCTCACATCCATTTGTGGTAGAATTTGGTGTTTCAAGAAAAGGTGTTTGGGCCACATTAATGTAAAAGTGGGAATCCATTAAAATTGAGAGCACGAAGCTGAAAGATTCGGGAAATGACTTTTCTATGAATGAGAACAAAATTTTTGCCATCATTTATATTGTGGGAAAGTTTAGAAAATATTTGATTTGTGCTATATTTTCATGAGCTAGACTACAATGGATTTAAGTTCTTCTTGGGTCATTTTTTCTTGCATGATCAACAACAAAAGAGGGTAAGAAAAATCCAAGCTTATGATGACATGAATTGAAAAAAAGTGTAGTTATTGATGATTTTTCTATGATGCACATTCTTTGTTCTATTTCTATTGTTTATTATGATTGGAAGATTTATATCATGGTAGATTATGTCAAGAATATTTTTTTTGCTAACATTTTAGATGGATATGAGAAATATGAAAGGTATGTGCTAGATGATAGTCTCATTTGTTGTAAGGATGGAATCTTTCCATGCTTGAATCTAAAATGTAGAATATTTTGAAAGCTTTACATTGTTAGGATTAAGGTGCCATCGACCTATCCTATGTATTTTTTTCATATTATTGTTTGTAAATCACCCATAAGGGATGAAAGGTTTCACCAAGTAGCAATCTTGTTTCAACTGTATGTTTGATCCCAGTACTTTATAGATGTTTATGGAGCACATTTCATTCTTGGGGGTACAGGGGCATCCCTACAAGGTTCTTCAGGTACAAGGAGCACCCTTTGTGGGATCTGGGGGGATGACCCCCATAGCAAGGAGTCTAGGGACCGTGGGCCCTAGCAAGGGTTTGGGGGTATCTCCCCCAAAAGGTACATTTTATATATGTTTTCTCATTGTAAATATGGACCATTCATCATTAGATCATAGATCTGATAGGAGGGGTTATGTTTCCTTTTCTTTCCCTAGAATGCAACCCCTTTATGAGTAGAGTAGAAAGTAGAGACTAGAAAAATAGACACTACTCGATTGAAGATTGAAGAGGAGATTGTTAGTGTTGTATTGTAAACTCTATTGAAGTTAATACATACTAGTGCATCTCTTCTTGTGTGGAGTTTTTTCCCAAAAGGGTTTCTCCATGTAAACACTATTCTATTTGTTTGATCTTATGTTCCATTATTTATTTTTGTTGATTTCATACTATCTCCATTTTGGCTCTGCACAATTAAATATTTATATTAAAATTGTAATTAGATTTTTGTTGATAGTTGTTTACCTTCATTTATAACATGCATGACACATCAATGGTTGGGCACTTTAGATCCTACAATATTTGTAGATCTAAATAAGGAGGTTCTCATGGAGGAGGTTTGAGGACGAGTTCTTCAGACACGATAAGGAACTTACATCATTTTATATCAGAATGAGGTAAGGCATGTTTTTCTAGTAAGTCTATTGCAACCATTACTTACTCCTTATCTAGATTGGACAAGTGTGTCTAATGACTTTCTCTTTAGTATTCCAAAGGTACATGCTAAAGGTTGCATTTATGTTGTGGATAGGAAAGATGGGCATGCATGCTACTTTATTATTTATTCTAGATTCAAAGAACATTATATGACTAAATTATTCTTCAGGAAGGTGTTTAAGCTATATTGGTTGCCTAAAATTGTTATCAGTGAAAGAAATAGCAAATTTGTTAGTAGATTTTGGCAAAAATTGTCTCACTTGATAGGCACAAGATCCAAATTACATGGATATTACAGTTTTATTTATGATATTAGCATAGACACATTTGGTTATTTTGGTTTGCATAGTGTTCTTTGGTAGGAGTTACATTATCTATTAGGTACAAGATCCAATCTGTATAGATAGTTTAGCATGATTCGTCACATTGGTACAATGATACTTGAGCATCATGGTTTGCAATTTCTTGTGGGGAAGCAATTTTGGGAATAGTGGACTTGTAATGTCCCATTTTTTATTAATTTAATTTTGTGGGAAAAAATTCCCATTCCAATATTTTCCATGGGATAAGGTAAGGGATTAGGAAAATAATTTATTTAATATTTAATATTGGTTTTAAAATATTTTAATTTCGAAGAATTATTTAATGGGCCAATTATATATTGTATATTTTATTATTTATTTGTGTTGGAAACCCAAAATGGAGTGTGGGGTTTATTTTGTTGCAATTAGTAACTTTCAAGATCATGTTATACCTAATTCTAGAATATTCTATGACAATTATGATAGATTTTATGATACGTCATAGTGGGAGATATAGTTTATTATTAGCCAAAATTCCAATGATGGTTATGTTAGATCTAGGGCACACAACTGAGAGGGGGGGTGAATCAGTTATGCAAAAAATTGCTTTTACTTCAAACACTTGATTCTTCTTCGTTAGTTAATAGCATATCAATTAACCATCCATGGAAGCATAAAACACAAGAGCAGATAAACATCAACACATTGGACACCAAGATTTTGACATGGAAAACCCAGTTAAGGGAAAAACCACGGGGTGATTAACCCAAGGATTATTCTCTGTTAGAAGAATAAGAAAAAGAATGGCACATGCCAATTAGGGCTCACTACTCGAGCACACTACTCACAAACAGGCACACTGCCTACAAGAGACACACTGTCTACCAAGTGATAAGAATCACAAACTTGAACTGGAGATTGACATCTTTACCATGTCTGGATCAGTTCCATTTAAGCCCGAGATACTTCTGCTCTGCCCTTCACTCCTTCGCTATATCACTCTCATCTACACCACACGCTCTTTGAAATGAACTCACAAACTTTTATTTATACAAGACATCAACTTAGGAACAATCATCCAAGTTGGCAATCAACCATAAGGACATCCGCAAGATGAGTAACATATCCGGTCGGCCACCACAAGAACATTCGTAGGATGAACAACTCATCCGGTCGGCTAGTCTGAGCAAGAACTTCATCCGGAAGAATATCTTCAATTCTGGGCTCTACCATCAATGTGGACCGATAACATAATCTCAACATGATCCAAGAGCCTTCACAAGCTTGCCTGATTTACCAGGTACATCCACACTTCCTCTGCTCACTGGAATCTCTTCTCCTCTTCATCCAGAACTTCAAGAACATAGTCTGTCGCCACTGTCATACTGAAGAAGGTGCTTTCGGACCTCCAAATTTTGTACAAACCAAGATGACACATCACAAGGACATCCCAAACACTCCTTCCAATCCATAGAGTCTGACAATACTCCTCCGGATCTCACTAGACCTTTTTGTAACACTCTGTCACTCTGGAACAGCTCCCGAAACCGGTTCTATTTGACCGATCACAACTTTTTCATATCTTCATGCGGACCTCTGAAATCTTGACTGGATCATCTCAGGACTCATATCTACAAACCCTTTAATCTGCATCCTCTAAATCTCAACCTATTGAGTACATTTGCCTTCTTCTTATCACTGTTCTTTACTGTTCTTGATTGAGACTAATTTTCTCAATATCCTCAACACACAGCTCATCCAAACTTTCTTATCAATGCAATATGAGTATGTTGACATCAATGACAATACTGGTTAACCTCATACTTGCAACACGTTATGCCGACTCTTTATGGGGGCTATTTTGAGAAGGAATATTTTAAAATATCTTTAATTAATGTTTATTTTGGCCTTTTGGGTCATTTGTATTTGTACACCAACTTTTATATAAGTGAAGCAACTTCTACAGTGGATATCTTTTGCTATTTTATCTCTTTTATGAAATTGTTTAAACTTTTGTTCATTCAAATAGCTTCTATCGACAAAAACCTATTTTTCCTTAGATCATAGGATGAAATGTCTTTGGTTGATTAGGACAATCTCACTTAGAGGTTGTGAATGTGCTTCCAGAGTTGCAAATTTCAACTAGTTAAAGATTGTGTGTTTTAGAAGTTTTGATAGCAGTTTTTTGTGGAGTTTGGATTTTTGATTTATGTGTTGTGGATTTTGTAGAAGATATATTTCATATGTTTTCTGATTTATTTAGTGCAGTTTCAGTTGGTGTGTTGTTTGCAAGGTTTGGAGTATGTAGTTTGAGAAGATTTTAGTGTGGTGTTTCCAGATTTATTTCAGTTGTTTCTTGATGTTTTTGTGGCTGTTAAAAAGTATATTTGTGTTTTAATTTCATCATATATATCATTAATAAATTTTGGAGTTCATATTCTCCCATTTCTATGTTACCAGGTGAAATCAGGCGTAATGAATTTGTTAGTTTGGTATGCAGTTTTGTGTTTATGATAAAATCTAGAAAATTTATGATATTTATCAACTTGAGGATGTGCAAAAATATATTTGGACTGTACATTCCCTTGAAAATTGAACAATATAATTTGTGTTTTATATTTTATCATTTTGGTGCTTTCTAGTGAATTCAGGTGTAGTAAAACTGATGGATTTCTATGTAGGTTTGTGTTGATTGTGAATTATGATAATTTTTTGATATACATCAGATAGAATATATTAAATTTTTTTTATTTTCTGATATTTACCATTATTTTAGGGTTAGTGATGTTTCCATTTGATTTCGTTATCAATTTGTCAAATTAGGGTGCAGATGTGTAGTTGAAAATTGGGTGTTTTGTGAGTTAATGAAAAATGCATTTTCAGATATGAATGTGTTTAAAAATATTTTTTTGGGGACATTATATTTACTCAATTACTAAACCTAAAGGATAATTAACTACTAATGCAAATCTAAACATCCTTTACACATTTAGGTTTACTACCTACAAATGGGTGTGAGAATTAGCTATGAATTATAACTATTTCAATGCATGAGATTCAAAATCTCACTACAATTGCACTCACCAAGAAACTATCATGTAAAACATGAGAAATGTTAATTGATGCCAATAATATGTTAGATTTTTCTTACCATTTCCAATTTTTAAATGGAAAATAGTTACACACATGTTTAGCCAAAAAATAGAGCCATTATTTTGTCTTTTATTAAAAAATATTCAAGAGGTCTTCCTCCAAGATATTTATTCTATTGAGAATAGTGTAAATAGATATAGTAAAAGTATAAAAATAGTGTTTAAATCTAATTAATCAATTATTACATGTGATCAATCCATTAAACAAAATGTGTGCAAGCGTAAATCAATAAACTAAAATCAGTAATAGCATATGGCACTAGATTTATTTGGAAACCCCCTTTTAGTAAAAAAATCACCACCAAAGAGATATCAAACTTGTATTAATCTTAAGAACAAGATCACACCTATATAATCTACTCAATCTTCTTTAGTCTAATAATATTCTTTCTAAATGACAATACTTCACCCACATAACATTGTTAAACCTCTATCTCATACAATTACTATATAGAGCAAATGAAACATGAAACCACCAAGTGGTTTCTAAACTAGTGGCCACCAAAACCATGATACACAATAAAAAACCCATGCCCCATTATGCATATATTCATAAGATAAAAACCACAAAGAGAGGCATCATTAACTCCACTTCCCAGCAGACACCACTCTCAAGACTAGTTCTCCATGAAGACCATGAAAACTAATGAGGGCCCCACTAATTATGAAAAGATGCTCCACTCTTCCGAAAGTAACTCCTACCACTAACCTTTTACCATGACCTCCTTATTAAATTCCATTACATTAATATCCCAAGAATATCTAGATCTTCATTTGTATCCCAAAGATCTAGCCTCCTCAAGGGACTCCACCTCTTACCCTTTTTTATTTTCTTAGGTCTTCAATGCAAGACTTTGGAGCTCATTTTCTTTCTTTTTGAGTAGTTTCTTAGGGTTTTAACAATCTCCAAACAAAGCTTTGATGTATTTAATATGTCCATCTTGTTGATATCCTCAATTTTTTTAAAAAAAATGAAGTCAAAATTGTTTCTCTTGCGACATTCGCCTGATTTTTCATGAAATCATGGAACCCTTAGATTTTATTTTTGGTTTTCCCTATTTCTACTAATTGTCATATATATTTTTGGCATTCATGCCCTTGTCTATGGAATTCTACATCTTGATCTCTTTTTCCCTCTATGTAGTTTGTAAGCTTTTTTTGTTTGCTTTCATTTTTTTCTATATTTTCTTTAGTCCATACTTTTGTGGTGCCCTATATCCTCTTGTGGTCCATGTTGTTTTTTGTTCTATTGGGCATCATAAATCAATTTTCATGGTCTTTTCTCTTTTCAATGATTCAAATTTGTGAGCTTTCAATTTTACTATTTAATCTACATTTGTATATGCATGTAGCCTTGTTGGTCTCTTGTCCACATATTTCACTTGGGTTTACCTATATTCTATTAGGTTCTACCCACTTGTATGTTGCAAAGTGTGTGTTTGTTCTTCACAAACCCCATGTTTCATATCTTGATACTTGCATGTTTCATTGACTATTCTTGAATGTTCAAATCTAGTGAGTTACATTTCTCCCTACCTCATGCATCTAGTATTATAGATGTCTTATGCCCAAATCTCAGTGTGAATCTAATCATGTCATTTAAATCCTATCAAGTGGGGTGTTAAGTTTAAAACTCATGACTTTATTAATCTACAATATTTATTTTATATCATGAAAAATCTTGTTGCATCCATATGACCATTTCCTATCCTTCACATGTCCCTTGAACCTGATGAACTTGATGGTCCATATGTTGAAGGGTGTTTTTGCACATAACTTAGATAAAATACTGAGTATCTTATCTCTCATGAAAGGAATCAAATCCCAAATAACAGAAGATGACTATGTTGGCATTGTTTTTGTCATTGATATCAAAGGTAATGTTGGAGTCTATTTAGATTGATGTCAATGGTAAAGCTTGTCATTGATATCAAAGGATTGATGTCAAAGGTAAAGTTGGAGTCCATTCAAATTGATGTCAAAGGTAAATCTTGTCATTGATATCAAAGGTTGTCAATGGAAAAGCTTGTCATTAATGTCAAAGGCTCATTGTTCTTCAGTGTATGTCATTTGGTACAGTGTTTGGTTATGTTCATGTCATGTTGTTATTGTCATTGATGTGTATATCATGGATAGAATTGATGTGATGTCAAAGTC
This sequence comes from Cunninghamia lanceolata, assembly GCA_027924645.1. Classification (NCBI taxonomy): domain Eukaryota; kingdom Viridiplantae; phylum Streptophyta; class Pinopsida; order Cupressales; family Cupressaceae; genus Cunninghamia; species Cunninghamia lanceolata. The sequence continues at coordinate 6,895,322 of BSBN01000892.1, forward strand.
AGATGTCAAAGTTAGGATCAAGTATTTGAGTATACATATACATATCTTGGATAGGACAGTGATCAAGTGATAGTCATGTCAGCATTAGATTTTGTTGATATTAGAGGTGAAGTAATGCAAGTTTGTCTTGGTGTTATCTCTCACAACATACAGATGACTTTTGCCACTTTACTACTTATCTTGAAGCCCTTTCTCTATGCAAGAGGTGTCTTTGCAACATATGGTTTTGGTAGTGCAGGATAGGAGCAGTGGCATCATAGCTAAGAGTAGAGAGCAATGGTATCATTAGTGGCATGTATATGATCAAGATCTTAGAGTAATATGATGAAGATCTCAGGGAAATATGATCAGATTTGACAAATATTGAAGTTCAAAATCCTAAAAGACCTAAAGCCCTAAGACCTTCTAAAACCCTAAGACTATCAATCAAAAGCACTATTAGTGACGGGTCACTTTTTTATTATAATTCTTTGTTGACTTACTATGGATGGTGAACACATCACTTAAGTGATGTCTTTAGGGTTCAAGCTCATGAAATACCCGGCCCCTACCTAGTGGTGACTGGTTCAACAGAGTTTGGTTTTAAATGTGAGTGCCCACACCATTATCAATGATGCAAATTCAATTCACTAAGGGTGAGAAAGACTTGATCAATGGTCAGTATTTAAAGTTATATAATGGCCATTCTTTGAGGAATAAGATTTGATGGCCATTCTTCTATTATATAGTGTAAGGGAAGTTTAAATAGTTTAATTAACTATTTCTTCATTCATTTTTTTTGGAAGTCTAAACCCTAAAGGTAGATTGATGACTCAGATTTTTTGTTGTGGTTTTATAGTGTAAAATTGTGAAGAAGATATGATACATTTTGGTTGATGTTTTTACAAAAGGAACATTGTTTGTTTGTTAATGAAGTGTACAAATAGTACACATAATAAACAATGTCCTAAAAGAGGGAGAAAGTTGTGAACAATATTTATAATCTGTGTACTCACTTAAGGGTACATGTCTGAGATACAATAGTCATATGAAACTTGAAGAGTAATTAAGATTAATAATTGAACCTATGAATGTAGATGCTCAGAAGTGACATAATATGAGTGCAGAGACAACTATAAATAGATAAAGGATCAAAGAAGATTGTATTGTTCTTCATGAAGGGTATGATTATTTTTGCAGAGATTGATGATTGAGATAGATTATAATGACTATTACATAATAAAGATAGTAAGAACTCAATGCGTATTTTAATGTTTATTAGTATTGGATATAGTTTTGAATGCAGTGATGATACAAGTACAGTGTAGAGTGAATGTTAGAGAAGTTTTGTGATAGGAAGATAAAATATTTTGCAAAGAAGAATATTGAAGAAGGTTTGATGGGAGTCTATATTGAGTTCATCTAATGTGTAATGTAGAAGTTATATGTGCTTTTTGATATCACTGCAAACATAGTTGTAATCCAGAAGGTGTAGTGCATTATTTTGTGTTGAGTCTATGTTGGGTTATTTGAAGAATCATTCAGTGAATAGCTTGTAAAAGAAAGGTGTTTTTGAGATATGCATGCATACCTAAGAGAGTAGACTTGTTTGAGTCAGAGAGTTACAGAATGCATCTATAACCTATGGTATCAATGTAAATAGAGTAGTACTCTGCATATCCATTTGTTTCGTGTTTGGAGTTGGTTCTCCTGGTATGTGTAGATTTGATGTTCTTGATAAGTTAGGGATTGGTGTTCCTATCAAAAAGTGAATAGTGAGATCCTTGCTAGTGAGGCATAAGTGTAATCTAAAGTTAGTGTATGTAACTATTGTAGGTGTTTTTTCTTTGAGGATATATGGATAAGTGAGTCAAGCAAAGGTTTTTTAAATGGTCTTATAATTGGTATAGTTTTAAGAGGTGTGAGAGCTCAAGACTTCAAGATAACCCATGCGACTCTATGAAAGTTGAATGATAGTGTATGCCAGTTGAGATAGTCCATAGATCAGTATGGCAGTGTGATGATCATAGAGCTAGCATGATCTCCAAAGGTCTATGGATATATGATTGATAGGTATATGTTTGAATCAGGTGTGTAGGATAGTATGAAAATGCTAGTTAAAGTGTATAATCATTATGATATCAAAGTATCAATGGCACAGTAGCATTATTTTCTTGGTTAGTATAACATGATCAGGATCAGTATAGTCATGTTATCTCATGGCTTCAGATATATGTCATGGCATTAGCATGACATGATCAAAAGTGTTCCATATTCAACTAATTTACCAAAATAGATAATATCAGATAGGTGGAGTATTTGCTCCTTTGTCTCCCTCTTTGTATCTACTTTAGCCCCTCTTTCTCCTCAATTGTCCAAGTGGGAGTATAGCATCAGTCTTTATTAGTGATATATGTTGTATGTGGGCAATAATCAATGATTGGTAGTGATCAGTATTGTGTGCCACAGTTATTAGACAATGACATATGTGTGTCTCCTTAGTTGAGATGATATGTGTTGGGACAAGGTATTGCATACAAGGATATAAGTTTGGTACAGTCCCTAAGGCACTTGGATGGTGCAGTCCCTTGGGCACAATAGTGAGACATGTTGATGATGATTTTATTTAGCATAATAATAGATAAAATTCACAAAGAATCTTGTCTTACCTTGAAGAATATGGAGAATTATTAGAAATATTTTTCAATTCCAAGTCTACATTAACCATGTCATGGTTGTGTTAGATTCACTCAGAGTTCAATGTGAACCTATTTTTTCAAGGCACCTTACATAATTTAAGGGTTGTGTATTGACTGTATCTACTTATACATTACAAATAACTACAAATAACACTATAACTAATGATCCTTTGCATGTATTTACTATTCTACTACAAAGCTTTGCATGAATTTCAATGAAAAACATACTTTGTATTTCATATTTATATGAAAACTATTAAAGATCTTCGTAATTCACAATTCTTTATTTGAATCAATAACAATCTCCTTCAGATAACTGTGTGCATGCTAATTAGTTAAAGATTTGATGAAGAAAAGGTTTAGAAAACTTGAATATGTAGGAATTATTTCTCTGCTACTAATTCATACAAGTCTGATTAGCTGTAATACTTCAAAGGATTTAAATTCATGTATGTTTCTTTAGAGAAATATCACAAATTAACATATAGAACTATAATCATTAGAGGAAATATATCAAATAACACTTGAATCTAGTTACACTCTGGAATAGACATGGCAATTAGATGTTTGTACTCCTTAACATATGAAATCCATTTCAAATATACAATATATTTTGACTTCAAAGTCTTTGATCGTATCAGTAAACTAAATCAAAACTTACAGACATTTTCTAGATACAGAGAGAAAATAGGACATTCCACATTCTCTCCACTATAGACATAGGAAAAATGCTAATCCAAATCCTATACTCAAAGTATTTTCACAAATCACTTCTATTGCAAATTCACCAGTGCTTTTTCTATACCAGTCGTGTGTAAAGAACTATACATATTAAAGACCCTTATATAAGCTCAAAATCCCCTGCTACAGTCATAAAACTACCAACAGCTCAATTTCAAATTCCCAGCCAGCTATCACTTCAAAATATCTTTAAGAATATTCTCTCAAGTACAAAGATGCCCTTTAGAATCTTTTAAAATATTTGACTTTACCTTGACCATATATCAGTACAAAATCATAACAAAATATAACATGTAACAAATAGTGAAAAAACAACCTAGTCACTATCACTATCATCCTCTATTTGCATATCTCTGTTCTTATCACTCATGTATTCAGTAAACTTTGCAGTTAAGGTGGATATGGAGGCACGAATGGTTCTCTAAGAAGCATCCTAGGTGTACTATTGCATTTCAATGCTGGTCTTCAATGACTAGGCTCTATTCTCCCTATCTTCTCTCCTCTTATGATATTTTCTAATCTTAGCACTCAACTTCACCATATTTTCCATTTCTCCCTCATCTAAATGGTTTACAAGATCATTGATGCAAGGCTGAAAGTTACCTTTGAATTCTTTTATAGTTGTCTCTACATCAAATACTTGAACCTAAGGACATGGATGCTTAACCAGATCTTCCACCATCCTCACGTGCTTCTTCAACAAAACTTGAACATTATTTTCCAATTCCTGTATATTGGCCAAACAAGGCCACAGTATCTCTTCTTCATATTTTAGCTCCATCTTCATTTTAAGGATCTGAAATATAACTTACATGGTAATAATACTTTCATTCACCAAGGACTGTGTATGTCCTTCCAAAGCTTTGAGCTTCTTTAATTCATCTCTATTTTGTTTTATTCTTGTTTGGCACTTTTACACAATGTGTGCACAATTATTTTTCTCAATCAGGGTGATGCTCCAATTACCAATGGCATTTTTTTATTACCTCCTCTCCTTTATGAATTAATGATTTAACAAAATCTTCCAGCATAGTAGCCTCATGCTTTTTATTCTCTATTCCTTCTATTTGTTCCTTAGAAAGAATAGTTAAATCCAGAGCTAATTCTAGCATATTTTGTGTGAGATCAAATATCCCTTGAATGAATTGCTCATATTCAACAATTTGCCCTTTCAAATTCTTTATTTTCTATTTATCTTTTCTCAATCTGATTGTAGTGAACTCAGTCATTTCCTACATCTCTTCAATATGTTTCTCCCTATTCACATAATCGAGATCCACACTGATCACTTTGTATTCCTCAGCACTTATTTCTCTTTTCTCCTTATCAGCCTGGTGAATTGCTATCTATACAGTCATACCAATAGAGGAATCCCTCTTTATGGCCAACATAGTTCTAGCCTTTCATTTGCTTCTTCTCCCAGCCTCATTGGCTAACAAGGTCTTGATATCAATTGGTGCCACTTTGACTGTTGTATCCTGTCTCACCTCAGACTCCAACTAAGATCGCACCTCCTGATTTGTATCTGTGGCTTCCTCATTCAATACTTCTTCTTGTGCTCCTTCTATGAGCACTTCTTCTTGCTCTTGTTCCTATTCTTGTTGTTGTTGTTGTTTTTGTTGGACATTTTCTACATTCTACTCTTCTTCCTCATGGGGTACCTCAGGATTAGGAACCCCCTATGATGTATCTTGTCCTTGATCATCTCTTGTTCCTCCATCCCATCTGTAGGAATGTTCTCTTGATTGGCTTCTCCTTGATCATCCTGTACCTTTTCCATGTCTACATTTTCTTCTTCTTTACCTTGATTCCTCAATATTTCATGGGCTGCTTCCTTGACCTATTCCATGAGATCTCTTAGCACCATACTTTCAAAAGGTTCAATTATTTTAATATTCTATATTAACTTCTTGGAGAGGAGAGGAGATTTAGGTGCTTATTTGTCTCCTACTTCCTCACTACTCATTACAAGGCTATCATCACTACCTTCATTTTTACCTTCTTCTTCATCTCCTTCTACATCTTCAATTTGATCCACATCTACTACCTGTATATTTTTTTGTAATGGATGGTTGGGCATTAGATGTCTTTGCTATCATTTCCTTAGCCATCTCTTGTTTAACATTGATAAACCTCTGTAATTTCTCTTGTTGGGTTTGTTCTGCAGCCATGGATGTCTCCAAAGGTGTTTGTGTTGCAAGTATGTGCCTAATCGGTGTTGTCATTGATGTCAACATATCCTTGTTGTCATTAGTGTCAACTCTATCTTATTCTATCACTTGTTTAGAAGATTTGTATGTTGAGGATATTGATAAAATTAGCCTCTCTGGAAGAAACAAGTGGGTTATAGAGAAGTACAGTATAATAGTGAGTTGTATGCTCTGGCAAACTGCTCTACATTTCCTTCTGGGTAAAGATCTTGCTTTGCGGATTGGAAGATATTCAAAGGGATGCTTGAAGTTTCTTAATCCTAAGTTTGAGCCTTCGGTATGAAGATTTGAGAGAGTTGCAATCACTAGAGTTAAGTCTACTTTTTTTATAAGAACAGTTGGGACAGGGAGAAAGTAATATGCTCTGTATTCCTTCGTAATAAAGTATTTTTCTCTACGGTTCTAGATAAAAGTCTAGGATGATGATAAGTGCCTATATTTGCAATGGTTTGTGGTTTGGTGGTCAACAAGCTATCTTTTGTTCATGACAGTTGAATACAGTGAAGTTCATGTGTTCTGGTGAAAAGATTCCTATGGATAAAATGGTTAAGGCTCATGTAGTTGCTTAATGATTACAACATGCTTGTGGATGTCTCCTAATCATGTTCCTATCTAGACTTTGGTCTACATTAATGAATTGAGATTGTGTTTGAAGATTGTTCCCAGATAATATAGCATGTAACCAGTCTTGGCTGACCTGGTTGATACCAGTGATTGCAGACTCATTGTCTCAACTCTTCTTCATGCTATTCAAAATTGAGATGTGACCACTAAATAAGAATTCTTGAGACTCAGCTTTCCGCAGGTTAGTAGGATCACTTGACTTAGCAGCATCTTGGGCTTCAGCCAAAGCATTGAACATTGCTTCCAATTTGGAGGAAATTAGTCCCCAAAGCTCACTCATCCTCGCCTCAATGCTCTCGTTCTCTTTTGTCAATTTCTTTATTTCTACAATCAAGTTGATTGCCTAACACTCCTTGCTTACCATAGATGTTGTTGCAGGATCAAAAGATTTGGATACACTTGATATTTTTTTCTTGGACTCCTTTATTTTATCTTCAATATCCTTTATAACTTTAGGACAAGATAAGCAAAATTTATATACATTTCCTCCTTTTGTAAGAGCATTTTGAATACTCCTTACACTGGTATCCAACACAATTCTATCTACTCCAATCATCCCTTTTATAGCATCAAATATTTTATCATTGAATTCATTTTGAACCTTGACCTCTGTAGACTTCTCTAGAGATTCAAGATGAGAACTTACCAAATTTATTAGACTTTTCAATTGGCCAAAGAGAGATGCTGAAGAATCTTTCTGAAAGGTGGGCATAATCTTCTCCAAGATTCCTGATGCTAGACCAAGTAGTTCACTGTCTTCTATGTGAGACTTCAAAATATCTTCTCTGGCCTTAGCTTGTGCAAGAGAGGCCCACTTTATCATCTAAATTGGTGAAAGACTATCCAAATTGATTGGACCTTTCAACTCTTCTGCAACTAGTTTATCTTTTTCCAAAAAAAATTTCACTGCTTCTACAGTGTCTCTTTCTGAAGATGTTGATGTATCTGTTTGATCCTTACTGGTACTGTCAACTGGATTGTCCTGCTTGGGCTCTTCCTCAATCTTTGCAATCTCTTCTTCCTTTTCATTTTTTTCTTGGCCTTTTCTGCTTCTTGGTCCTTAGATTCTTCTATTTCATGCTCTTTATTTTTCAATCAATCATCTTCATTTGTTTCAACATTCATCTATGTATCTTCTTTTCCGAATTGATCTAGAGGAGTTTGAATACCTCCTACTTCATCAGTTTTATCTATCATCTTTTCATCTTCTTTGTTTATTGCTTCCTCTTCCAGAACAGAGGAGTCATCTATCTCAATTTGCTACTCATCTCTCTGCTGCTCTTCATCATTTGATGTGCCATCAGCAGGTTCATTTGAAACCACAAAGAACTTGTTCTTGTCCAATGCCTTCCTTAGAATTTGTTCAATTTCTTGGACAACTTTCTCTATGTCTCCAATAATTAACTTGTTCATTCTTTTCTTGCTTCTAAATTCATTTTTGACTTCTTTAAAAATCTTATATGCTTCTTTGTTGGAGATCACCAGACATAAACTGGTTAACACATGTTCCCTCAGCTCCATATCCTTTGATTTGGCAGCTTCTTTTCTAATTTCTTAAATGTCTCTCAAACCTTTTGGAACTTTAGACAAAATTTCTACTTGTGCACAGTTGAATACATTTACGTATTTGATAGTAGCATCTTCCAAGAGTCTCTTGTCACCATCATTATAAAGATCATAGAATTTAGTTATTGGTTTTAAATTACCATCAATAGTAATTATTTTGACAATGTCCTTCATAGAAGGAATTGGCTTCTCAACATCATCCTCTAATTTTTGTCTCTTATTTGTCTTTTTGCTTTGCTTCTCCTTAGATACTTTGACTACTTTAGTGCTTGTGGCCTTTAGCTCTTTAAGCTCATCATTTGAATTTGTCTTTTCTTCATCCTCCTCTTCCATACTCTCATATGACCTCTTTGCCATTACTTTTGTTCTTTTTCTTTCTTTAGATTCTTTATTCTGACAAGTTTTGTTTGAACAAGGGCAGCAGCAGAACTTCTGGTTATTCTAGGCTGGCTGGTGGAGACTTCCAGAGCACTTCCTTGTTTCTTATCCTACATCTCCTTTTCAACTTTTTCTATCCTTTCTCTATTCTGCTTCATAGTTTTTGGGTGTGTACAAGAAGTTGAGTCCACTTTTTGGCCAAAAAGTGGAAGTGTTTTCCCTGATTTTTAGAATTTGTCACATTTGACCTAAAAATTTGAAGCACTTAAAGGTGGAATCTTGAAAAAAGTCAGTAAATATGAAATGTAGTACTCGGAGTCTAGTTTCTAAATATGTATTTTTTTTTAATACGTAGATGATACAAATTGACTTTTGATAGGCGTTACTAAAAACCACTATTTAAAAGACTTTTTTTTACTATACCATGCACGTGTACGTCATCCATATTTTGACCAAAATAATCATATTTTTCTAAATCCTTTTGGAAAAAGATTTGTAACTCAATGAAGCATGTTTTCCATGTTTTTTGTAATTTTTTATTGAATATTTTTTTTGTTAATTTTTTATTGGCCTTTTTTGGTGTTTTAAAAAATCATCGTGTACATCATGCATAAGATGACCTAAACTTATCATTTTTTGAATTTTTTTTTTCAAATTGAAAAGAATTGTCTGAAGTACATTTTTGTACAATTTTTTTTACAAAAAATTATTTTGATAAAAACTTATTAAAATATTAAAAAACCCTGATAATTCAAGTTTATGAACCTGTTTCATCATAAATTAATTGAAAAATAGAAAAATAATCCAATTGTAAAAAAAATTATATATTTGGAATCTACACTGTCTCATCTATAATGGGTTTTAATTTCGTCAAAAAATTTTGCAAAAAAGGCCTTCAGACATATGCTCAAAGTCACTATTTTGTTGTGACATTGACAGGACCTTCAACTTGCAGGTCAAACCAGGTCCAAAGCCAATGGTCGGTTTCCCAATCTTTTTTTCTGACCCAAAACCCATAGCAAAAATTGAGTTGGAAATTCAAATTTTGTGAAACGGGATTAATATTTCAACCTTTTATGAAACAGGATCCCGTTTCTTGAAAACGAGATCCCGCTTTTGGCTCAGGATCCTGAAACATAACAAGATACTGTTTCATAAAAAGTGGGATCCCATTTTGGTTTACCCAATTTTGGGTTTTTTTCTAAGTCTGAAACTTCCACCTTAAGTGGACTCATCTTTGTGCATTTACCCTTCCTTAGTTATGACAATGCTTTCAGCATACATTTCTACTTGCTTTTGAACTTTCCTCTTGATTTCAAGTTTTCTAAGCTTAACATGCAGCTTCAAACTAAGCTCCTCATATGTCCCAAATCTATCCACATAATCATCCTTGGGTTTGCTCAAGAGATTTTTAGCATACATATCCAAAATTTTCTCTTCAACCTCATACCCCATGGGCATGATCCAAACAGTTTCAGGTTCTACTGCTTCCATTAAGCATTGATCAGTGTCCACCATGAAGCAGATCCATTCTTATATTTCTCAACAACTGATTTAGGAATTATTTCCCTAAAATGCATCATACTCTAAAAATTCTTAAAATAAACCCAGATTGTAGTTTTATGTGCTTTAGAGTCACCATTGTTGTTCAAGTGCTCTCTTATCTATATAGCAATAGGTTTATCATTTGTCCAACACATGCTTTTCTTGCCAGGCAACTCATTCATGAAATAGAAGAATAAACGCAAGACTAGTGTACCATATTTGAAGGTATTCTTTTTATCCTTCTTAACCTTATTCAAATTTTCTATCAGCTGGTTCTGTAGCAATTCACACAAGTCATAATCTACATTTTCCTTTAACATTTCATATGCAGCATATATGGTTCTTCTAGAAATAGAGTTTTCCCTGTTGGAGTGATAAATCTTGTATCCAATTACCATTGAAGAAAATTTGACATCTAAATCAATAATGTCATTGATAGTCATTACCCTTTTGCCAAACTTGACACTGGCTGCATCAGTTACAGTTTGGTTCTTTACGGATTTCAGCATGGGTAAACCACCGATTGAATTTAACCCAGTTACAATACTGATAGCATCCTTTGTAATCTTGAATGGTTTCAATAGCCATATAAACTCATCATGCATTCATCTCAACACATACTAGACCCACTCATCTTCATCGAAGGATGGAAAACCTATAATCTAAATGAAATGTTTATTGTGCAGGGCCTTATACTCAGGTTTAAGACCTTGAATTTCATCCCTTAGATGATTCTTGAACAAATTTACAAACCTTGAGTCTCCAAATTCATCTATGCTTGCATGAATATATGCCCTAATATCTTCAACATGTAATACACCATACAGGACATTTGAAAAGGCACCTAACAGATTGAATTCTATTGATTTGTGTGGATGCTTCTTGAATTTGGGTTGGGCCCTTTTTCTTCCACAGAATTAGGGTTAGCTGATGAATTCGTTGGTCGCACTTCAAATCCTTGAAATCTTAGCTCAGGTGCTCTTCTGCTTTCTCTCTTTGCATGCGAAGTGATCCAAATAATGAGAGGATGACCTTTTATGCTCCACAAAACCTAATTCTCCATTGTATTAAATGTGTTGCCCCAACTTCATCTGGTTACTTTGTTTCTCAATACAGTTTCTCTTGAAACGCTCCACAAATCGCCATATCCATTTATTTTCTTCCAGAAATCCTTTCAAATGATCTAAAATATCCCAAATTATCTTCTCTCATCATGCCAGATTCAGGCACCCACTTACTAGCTGGGGGAATTTGATTTTCAATGTAGCTCCCCCTAAGCCAGAGTTCCCATTTTAGTTCCTTGAGGAATTCTCAACACCAAATTTTGGTGAGGACCCATCACCATCATTACTTGTACTTTTCTTCACCCATGTCTTGTTCATTTCATTCTAGATCTCATTTACATCAGGTTTGCCCTTACCTTTGTCTTGTCTCTGCTCATCTAGTTTTTTATTTACCAGACCTCTTTTTTCATTATTCCTACTTCTACAGAATCTTGCACTATGACCGGATCTGTTACAATTGAAGCACACAACTTTTCTTTGCCCATTTGATTGATTTCCTCTTGATCTGCATTGATTAGCCATATGTTTGAATCTATTGCATGCAAAGCATTTGCCATTGAAAGAATTGCCATTTCCTATATTCATTATCATTCTTCTGCATTAATTAGATCTATGACCATACATCTTACACTTGAAGCATTGTCCAGAGAAGGATGGACCACTTTGATTTACTTTGCTTCTACACTGAGTAGCTTTATGACCAAATTTATTACAATTGAAATAATTTCCATTGAAATATGGATACCTTTGAGCATTAGGTTGTCTTACCAGAGGTCTTCTAGGTCTATTTCTCCCATTCTTTGATTGATAATTTCTTTGTCCAGATCTAGAGCTTTCACCTTTCTCATACCTAAGACCATGCTTATCATCAGCCTTCTTCTGACTCTCAAGAAGCACTTAAAGTTTAGCTAATCTTATCTTGAACTTCTCCTTGTATTCATTTGTAACTTCTAGGTCATGTCTGAGAATGACAATTTGCCTTTCATGTTCCTCATTATATATGTATTCTTGTAGATTAGATTTTAGGTGACCAATTGTTCTGTCTATTCTGCAGCATTCTTCTGTTCTTTCCTTCAGAGTTTGATTCAGGTTTTCTTCAGTCTTCTTCCTTTCCTCAATTTCTTTGGTTAGCCTCATCACCCTAGATTCCATCTCATGATTTAAAATAGAAAATTCTTTTGTCATCTTCTCACATTTCTTTGTCTTTTCTTCCAAAGCCTCATTCATGCCATTTTCTTTAGTAGAATTAGCTAGCTGCTGAAGTAGCTCCTTCCTCTTTTCCATATATTTTTTAACATCTCAATGCAATCATCAACATCTTTAAGATTCACTTTCAGTTCATTTACTTCTGCTTTGGACTAGTCAAGATCTTCTAGAGCCAATTTAAGTTGTTCTCTGAGTGAACCCATTGAAATACCTTCCTAGATCTTCCTCGATTTGTTAAACTTCTTCCAAGGAACCTTGCTCTAATACCAATTATTGGAATTTAAGGAACACTTAGAGGGGGGTGAATCAGTGTTCTGCAAAACTACTTAGTTTGTTCCTTAATTAATTCTCCACATATATCCAAAAGAAAGAAGCATGAACATAAGAATAAAAATAGTAAGATCATAACACATGAACACCAATATTTTTACATGGAAACCTAGTTAAGGGAAAAACCACAGTGGGGGTTAACCCACAAGAAATTATACTTTGTTAAAAGTATTACAAATGGGGAAGGCACATGCCTTCAGGGTACACTACCAAAAGCTCACTGCTCCAAGAGGCTCACTACCTATAGATATGATTACAAGAAGATTACAGAATTTTTGAACTGATGAATAACATCTACCAATGCAAAAATTTAGTTTCGGTTAAGCACAGAATATTGATTTTACACACTTCATCCTTACTCTACCCTGTTTCACTCTTTGGCCATAATCTGAGCTTAGATCTTCACCTTTGCACTCCTTTCTACCTTTTTCAAACTTCCTCCATCACCACACCACAATCACTATTTAAAACACTTGAATCCATCAGCTATATATATTTGCATCAAGAAATTCAATCAACTATAGTCGTCTTCAAGAAAACTTAGAACATTTATTAAGAACTCTACTTTGTTAGGTAAATCCATGCACAATCAACAATGCAGACAAAAAACTTGTGTTCTCGAATCATCAATCATGTTGGCCAATACCATTAATTATCACAAGTTGCCTAACCAACAACTTTTCTTCATCTAGACCAAGATCAAATACTAGGTTGGCCTATTTTTCTTCTGACTGTAATGACTAGCTGGAACCCGATACTTAGATGCTTATAACTTTTGAATCCTTCAAGACTGGAGGCTAAATTCCTGGATTTAGATAGTCCTGACAATCCTTATTACTCCCTCAGATCCACATCACACTATTATTCATCACTAGAGAGATCTGGACCAAGATATTGGACCCTGTCACATGCTTTATTTCTAACTATCTGGATTTAGAAAAATCTTCACTCTGACTTCTAGTATGAACAAATTATGTAATGTAGATGTGTAAGATAGACTTAGTTGCAATCAATGAAAACACATGTTATGCATAGTAGTGTCTCTTGCCAATAGTATCCTGCTCTTGTTTATCCCAAAATCAAAATGGAGATCCCCACAAACAAGACCTAGCCAAAAAAACAAAATGAAACAAACAAAAAAAAACAACAAACCAATAAACCAACCAAACAAACAAACCAACACTATAAAATATTTAAAATATAATATAGAGTAAGACTTAGCCCAACACCTTTAGGCCTGAATGTAATGTTTAAGATATTGACCATTAACTGGTAATGGAATATCTTCACCAATTAAAGTCTTCAACTTGAATGTGTTGTTTCCTATAATTTTAGCGATCTGGAGTGGACCCATCCACAACTTATCAAATTTTCCATGTTTTCCTTTTTTCTCATGTGCTTTATCCCAACATAAGACCAAGTCTGAGATTTTGAAAGTTTTGACTCTAGCTCTTTTATCAAACTATAATGTTAGAAAATGTCCCCTTGGGGGCTTTTCCCTTATAAGGTTTAGCTCCCAGGTCTTTTGCATGCATTTAGAACATCTTAGTTCATAATTTAGCATCCTGATGGAATGAGCCCTAGGTAACATGACAAATGGGACCTAGGAGGACTCCTTGAGCTGTACCCTACCCAAAATAGGGGGAAGAACTTGGGCACCCGTGCCCTAGTCCTACCCTATTTTGAGGTGGCCCCAATTTCTAGGTGTCGGTTTATGACCGTTATTTGGGTCCTTTGCCGACACAGTAAGTTTGAATTAGGAAAATCTTGGTGGGAGTGTTTGTAGTTGCATATAAAAGCATGCTTAGGCAGTCATTTCTAAACTAGATTTCAATTAGATGATCATTGTGAACTTTAGGCATTCTCAAGGTGGTTCAAGGCTTTTATTGTGTTGCAAGAGTAGACTTGTGTGGTTTGTGTGTTTGTATTTACAGATTTGAGCACCAATTTCCTCATGGAATGAAGAGCATCTTCCTCCCATGAGAGCTTCACTACAAGGTGACATTATATTGTGTTTTTATCATTGATTCCTTTGGTTTTTGTCTCTGCCTCATAAGGGCATGCACTCTTTATCTGACAATGGTGTTCAAAGACTTAAGTGTCCTCTGGGGTTTGACTGAGGCAAGCCTCTAAACACCACAACCCCCTCCCAAAGTCTTGTGATTGCAAATTATAGGTGTCATATTCAGGAGAAGTGAAGTTGTAGGAAGGATTAGTAGGCATCAAGGATTTAGGATATGAAGAGAAGCAGGACACTGGAGCATTTTTAGGACTTCGGCACTCACTGTAGTGTCCTCTGCAGCTAAGTTGCCAAAAATAGGAGTTACAGTGTTGATCAGTGCCGGAAGGAGGTCAGGATCTTGCAAAGAAATTGGTACCTTAGACTTGGGCGCCCACTCCAGACTCCTCAACTATTCCACCTTGGAACCCCAAAAATAGGTATTCTATGATTTGCTATTTTACTTCTGTTTGCAAGAGCATTTTTCGTTATTCATTAGTTTATTGTCGTATTTGCATAATTAGGGTTTTAATGGTCAATTAAGCATAAGAGAAGAGAAATTTGTAATTAAATTCCCTAATCCAAGTTTCCCTACATCTCACAGTGATCTAGGGTATGATAGTGAATTACCACTCGACCCTAGATCCTTGAATGTAAAGTGGAAAGGAGGATTTAAACATTAAAACACTAAAACATTAACAAATCCAATTTTCCACTAAATATTTTGGTGAACCCATGATTTTGGACTTAAATTGCAACTTTCTAAGTGTGTGTCTTTAGATTTGGATTGATTTCATTCATTCATATAGTCATTCATTTTATTGCATTGAGAAAAAAATTTTAAAATTAAAAATTTTGGAAAATTCAATAAAATTGCATTGTTTGGCTTACTAAATTGCATTAGTTCTTTCTAAATTTTCCTAATCCATGATTTTTCATCAGTTCTGATATAAACTATAGAAAAATACAAAAATTCAAAAATTTGTATTGCATTTTCATCATTAATTTGCTAGGCTTTTGTAAAAATTTTGACAATTTTTATTAAACCTAGTAATTCTAAAATCTAGGGTTAGTAGGAAAAACATTCTTTCATATTTTTCTACTGATTTTAGAGGCTCATTCAAATTTGCATTTGGCTGTAGTCTTGCATTTTACTGTAAATTTGTATTTAAATTTAAAATATTTATATTTTTGCATAGAAAATTTCAACAAAAAACTAGCAATTTTCATACATTTTCATTAAATTTGCATTGGCATTTTGCATGTTCAAGCTTGAAAATCATTTTCATATCTAAGAGTATTTAATTTTCATCATAAATTAGACCTCAAAACATTCACATAGCATTTTGCGTCAACATCTCAAACCTAGGGCTTCAAAAACAATGATTTTCGCTAAATTTGGCCTTATTGACTCTATAAACTTGCACCATAGGCATGTTGTGAAGATTATTTTTAAATTAATTTTCTGTTATCATGGTAATCATTTTCTATCCCTCATAAAAATTTTCACAACACCCTTTTAACGGGCTCTTGTATTGAAAATCCGGTGAAAAACTACATATTTTGGCTATTTTTGCCCTAGGGTTTGACCTACTTGGCACTCCAAGAGTGTTGTGATCAATTTTATGGATTGATTTGACTGATATTATTGATATTATATTCTATACCTCCTAAAATTCCTTACAACACCCCTTTTGCTAGGTCTTCGAATTGAAAAATTGTGAAAAAATTGCATATTTTGCGATATTTTCACTAGGGTTTAACCTTAAGTGGCACTAAAAGCATGTTGTGTTGGATATTTTGGCACCAAGTGGATATTATTACTAATATTATTTTATTTCCATCATATTTTTCCTTACAGTACCCTTTGTTATAAACTCTTACATTGAGTTTTGGTGAAAAAAGTGCCTATTTTGACATATTTTCATTATAGTTTGACTTGGCATTATCTTGGATTTGCATCAAGAGTGTGTTGGGAAGGATCATATTTATGTTTTGTACTGATTTCAAACATATAATTTGCTTCCCTTGATCAAAATCTTTACAACATCCTTCGTTTCATTCATTTGCATTGGAAACGGTACTAAAAATCAAGCATTTACAACATATCCTAAGCTTAAAACTTGAGCATATTTCTGCATGAGTCTAATAACTCATTGCCCTAAGAGAAGTATCCCTTTAATAAGAAGCATAAGACACATGGGATCTAGTTCTCTTGAATAAGTTGGTACTTTGAACACTTTCTTTACAAAAGGAGAAACCCAAATGTTACAGGACATTACACCCATTACAAGTACAATGGAAGAACAAACTTTTCATGATGTTGATAATACTATTGTGGTGACAGGATATGTATCAAATGAAAAAATAGAAAAATTGGATAAAGAGTTAGCCCAATTTCAATCATTTATGGAAAATGAGAGAATAGCTGAAGAAGTCGTTCCTATAATTCATAACATAAGAGAATTGATAAAAGAGGGACAAGATAGTGTTAATGCAATTCACGGTCTAGCACATATTGTACAAACCAACATTATGCTAGTGAATGAATGTGCACAAGTGATAAATAACACTCTATCACCAACTCATACTCATGTTTTGGCACCTATACTGACTACGGGAATATCCACTTTCACATCAACAATCCTAACAACCAACGCAAACACTTGTAGTAATGCTACCACTGGTATTGGAGTATCTAATGGCACCAATTACAAACCTGTGGGATTTAATTATTAAAATTTTGCTCCTAAATGGACCTCTTCTATGAATAATTATTCTCAACCTCCTATCTATTCCACTCATTTCTAGCCACTTGTTACTTACTCACAACCAACTTCCACTTATCATTATAGTCAACTACCGTTAACATATTCTCAACCTCCACCTACCATATCTCAAGCTCATTCACCTCCTCACTTTCATTCCAATTCATCACAGCAAACCACGTCTCCAAATGATGCCATCCTAAACCAACTTTTATAGGGCATGACTGCTTTACAACAAAAAGTAACAAACTTGACAAATTCTTCGCAGCCTAGTCTACCAACATATCATGCCCGCAATCCCCTTTCCTATGCAATCTTGAGAACTCCTATGCTTGAGAGGTTTAAGACTCCCCACTTTGAAAAATATGGTGGAAACGGTGATCCCAATATCCATGTGGCAGCATTTACAACTATGTGTAGTGATTTTTATTTTGAAGAGGAGTTGTTAGCAAAACTTTTTCTGCAATCTCTCAAAGATACTGCATTAGAATGGTTTTTCTCTTTGCCTCCAAATTCAATACACTCCTTTTTGAAGTTGATTGATTAATTTTACAACATTTTCAAGCAAATATCGGATCCCAAATCACTCTTATTGACTTGGTTCAATGCAAACAAGGTCCGAAAGAAAAATTGTCTGAATTTATTAGTCGATATCAAGGACTTTATGCACAAATTCAATATTAGATGAAAGATGAGGATGTTCAGAAGATATTTATTACAAATCTACAAGCTAATATTCATGACAAAATCCTCTTGATGAAGTATAACTCCTTCCAACATTTAAGTACAGCCCTTTGTGATTATCAACTTTCATCTAGTCAATATGAAAACCAAAACTCATCAGCTAAGTTGGTCAATCCATGGGTGGCTAATCGCAAAACAACTTTAAGAGGAAAAATAATAGGGGTTTCATCAAGATTAATGGACCAAATATGAATGTGTCTGCTATAAATAATCCAAATAAATCATCATATCAACTAAGAAAGTTTACTTCGATAGCTGAGTCTTGTCATTCCATTATGAACCAAGCTATGAGTAATAACATTCTGAAGCTTCCCCCAATCAATCCTATTGATCCTAGTAAACAAGGACCTTACTTTGATGCTAATGCCTTTTGTCATTATCATCAAACACAAGGACATGACATTGAATGATGTATGCATCTTAAACATGAGATACAAGACATTATTGATTCAAATGTCATCCAGGTATCAGGTGTGAATGACAATGGAAATAAGTCGGTTACTCCGTCGAATTAGAATTTACAAATCTTCACTAATCCTTTCCCTAGACATACTAAAAATGATATGGTGGAACAAGGTTTAACGAAAGTAGATGAGGATGATTACTTAGATTATGATAGTATCATGGGAATGATTGAAGTGGATAAGAAACAAATGGATAATCCACCTCATCCACGAAGAAATGGAATTTATGCTAAAGTTCCTCCTCCATTATCCTTATATGGATCGGGAGATAATCAAAATGCCTTTGAAAAGAAAGAATAATAATTGATACAGACGAGTAAGATGGTACAGGATGAATCCCATTACCATTCTAGAAAGATTCAACAATGAAAAATCGCTAAAAATCAGAAAAGAGCAAGATGACAATCAAAAGTCAGAAATAATAGTGGTTCTCCCCCTCATAAGCAACAAAAAGTCTCATTTAAACAAGGAATTAAGGAACCAGCATAATATGATAACAAACAAGAATTTCATAAGAACCACTCAAATTTTGCATTAAATATGATCAAATACCTCTCCAAGAGGTTTGAGAGCTCCAAGATATAATATGAAGACCCTACAGGTAAGTATCTCTAACCCTTTATCTCTCTCATGATGTGCTTCCCCCATGATGTGTTATGTGTTGTTTAGGCCTCCTAGGATGACCCTTGATTCTCTTGTAAGGTCCGAGATACCAGGAGACTGCCTCTGTTGTGACCTTCTATTTGTATCATCATTCTTCTATATTGCCTCTCTCTTTGATTACATTGTTGTGTGTTATGTCTTACGGACATTGCGTTGTGGTTGGTGACACTAGGGGCACCCTCCTGCATGACTATCCATAAGACACTTCTTTCTCCCCTCTCATTTATTGTTTCCCTTCCTCTAGTGTTTCTATCTAGCAGGTGGATGACGACAAACATTTATACTGATGCGGACCTAGTGTCCCTTTCGAGAGTAATCAAAAAAAGGACTTAGTTCCTAATATGATGATGGGGTTGTATATCTTATCTAATGCTTGGCTAGTGGAAGCACTCATGCTTTCTACGTAGCAAATTTTATGATGTTTCTATCTCATTTACAAACCTTAACAATATTGTTGCTCTATGCACCTTTGTTTGTCTTTGAATCTGGCCTTGGTGGTACTTGATTCAGAGAGCTTCGTGATATAGCCCCATGGTTATCCTCAAACTCCAAATGCATTGTATAACCATGGCTCTTTGTGTGGTAAATCATATGCATTGATGTTGTTGTTTATCATGATGTTGTAGACACTAACATGTTTTCTTGCAGGGATGTGTTTGTGGGAACATTTAGTGATCGTAAAGTACATGTCACCTTTGGGGGGCATGGGCTTTCCGAAAGTCAGTGTCCCCTTGTGTGTTTTCCCCTTGTGTGTTTTCTTCCTACCTTAATGTGCTCGATATCGATACCTAATATCAACCACCTTAAGGTGGGGGCATATATAAGGTAAGTTGTCTGTTGTAGATGTTAGCAATGTGTTTGTCCTCAGGTGCAAAGACCTACATGATGAGTGCATCATGCATCCTAAGTGTATTTGCAGTTAATCAATCAATCATGTAAGCCCTTTGCGGAGGTAGGATATTGAGCATATCCTTTTTATTAAGCCCTCTATAGATGCGGGGATGGTGTATTTCTCATAGCAGATTGCATCATGTCATTTTCAAAAGTCCTCTATGGAGGCAGGGAGCAGTTTTTTGACTAACTCAACCCTTAAGCATGTTTTCAATGATTGTTGTGGTGAAGCCAAATTGTCAGTGTGTGCCTGTAATGTGCCTGAGATGGTGATGAGTCTAGATATAGGGAACACACTATCGCTTGTCTATCATGTTTTCTCTGTGTCTTCAAGTGTGTGTGTTTTAGCGTGCTTGTTTTGTTTGGTGTGTTTGTTGCCCCATATACAAAATAAAGATCAACACCTTAGGGAAGTGCTCCCTGTATTTTGGGAGGTTTTGTGTGTCTTGCATGTGTGTTGCCCCATATATATAGAGACCTATGCCTTAGGGTAGTGAATCTTGTATTATGGGAGGTTTTTTTACTTTCTAGTACTTGCCTTTGCATATATGAGAAAAAGAAAAGAAAAGATATCATTTTTGTCTTCCATGCATTAATGTGTCTTCTATGCATTGACTATATTCTTCATGTTTTGCATGGCTGTAATTGTCTTCTCCATGCTTTGCGTGCATGTTACTATCTTCTATCTGATTGGTGTGTCTTCTCCATGCTTGATGTGTTTGTTGTGTTTGTGACCTTACTTTAACACATGTATTAGCCTCGTGTTTATACATACATTAAAGTGGGGGCTAAATGTAACATCAAAAAATGTCCCCTTGGGGGCTTTTCCCTCATAAGGTTTAGCTCTCGAGCCTTTTGCATGCATTTAGGACATCTTAGTTCATAATTTAGCATCCCGATGGAATGAGCCCTAGGAAACATGACAAATGGGACCTAGGAGAACCCCTTGAGCTGTACCCTACCAAAAATAGGGGGGAGGACTTGGACGCCAGTGCCCTAGTCCTGCCCTAATTTCTGGGTGTCAGTTTATGACCATTATTTGGGTCCTTTGCCAACACGATAAGTTTGAATTATGAAATTCTTGGCGGGAGTGTTTATAGTTGCATATAAAAGCATGCTTAGGCATTCATTTGTAAACTAGATTTCAATTAGATGATCATTGTTAACTTTAGGCATTCTCAAGGTGATTCAAGGCTTTCATTGTGTTGCAAGAGTAGACATGTGTGGTTTGTGCATTTGTATTTGCAGATTTGAGCATCAATTTCCTAATGGAAATGAAGAGCATCTTCTTCCCATGAGAGCTTCACTACAAGGTGACATTATATTGTTTTTTTATCATTGATTCCTTTGGTTTTTGCCTCTGCCTCACAAGGGCATGCAATCTTTATTTGACAACGGTGTTTGGAGACTTAAGTGTCCTCTAGAGTTTGACTAAGGCAAGTCTCTAAACACCACAACCCCCTCCAAAAGTCTTGTGATTGCAGGTTACATGTGTCGTATTTGGGAGAAGTAAAGTTGTAGGAAGGATTGGCAGGCATCAAGGATTTAGGATCTGAAGAGAAGCAAGACACTGGAGCATTTCTAGGACTTGCGCTCTCACTCTAGTGTCCTCCGCAGATAAGTTACTAGAAATAGGAGTTACAGTGCTGATCAATGTCAGAAGAAGGTCAAGATCCCACAAAGAAACTGGTACCTTAGACTTGGGCGCCCACTCCAGTGTCCCCGAATGTTCCGTCTTAGAACCCTAAAAATATGTATTCTGTGATTTGCTATTTTATGTCCGTCTACAAGAGTATTTTTTGTTATTTGTTAGTTTATTGTCATATTTGCATAATTAGGCTTTTAATGGTCAATTGAGCATAAGAGAAGAGAAATTGATAATTAAATTCCCTAATCTAAGTTTCCCTACATCTCACAACAATCTAGGGTATGATAGTGAATTGCCACTTGACCCTAGATCCTTGAATGTAAAGTGGAAAGGAGGATTTAAACATCAAAACACTAAAACATTAACAAATCCAATTTTCCACTAAACACAAACCATCTTTTTACAACTGGTTGATATTTTACAAACTTATATATGGATTGATTCCTTTTCTCATCTAGGTGTAGTAATTGAACTAACCTAGCCTCTCTTTGGTCATCAAAATGTAAGTATTCATTAGAAAACTTCTAGGTTGGTATTCTCAAATTAACAGGCAAAATAGTATCTATACCATACACCAAATGGTATGGTGAGTTTTCCAACGTTCCCTTAACTTTTGTTCTATCAACCCACAAAGCATATTTTAACAAGGTATTCCATTCCCTAGGGTTTTTAGCAATTAATTTCTTAATGATATATAAAAAAAATTTGTTAGTGGATTTTGCTAAACCATTCCCCTGTGGATAGTAGTTTGATGAAAATTTTAAAATAATACCATATTCAAATGCCCAATTTGAAAATTTTAAAGAAGAAAATGCAAGGTCATTCTCACATACCAATGAATAGGGTACTCCAAATCTTGTTATGATATTCCCTTCCAGACATTTGATGACCACCTCAATGGTAGAAAACTTACAAGTAGCTTGTATCCATCTGGTGTAGTAGTCTATCACTATCAAGATAAACTTGTGTCCAGCAGAAGATGGAGGGTTAATGACTCTAATGAAATCCATCCCCCATTGTGCAAATGGTCTAGTTTCTATCATAGGTTGCAATGGATGAGTCATATTTCTTCTGTTATCAGTAGTGGTTTGACATATGTGATAGCACCTAATGTGTTCCTCGGTGTCTTTGAACATAGTAGGCCAGTAATACCCCACCCTCAAAATTTTGTGTAGTATCCAAATGGGAGTCATGAGTTGTCCCATATTTATCATGTAATTTTGCCATCACTTTATCTGCTTGTTCTATGTTCAAACATCTCAAGTATATTCCCTCATGATTCTTCTTGAATAAGATACCTCCTTGGATCATATATTTCTAGGCTTTCAATTCTAATGCTCTTCTTTGTGAAGACTTCATGTGACTAGGATATTTTCCTGATATTAGGAATGAATTAAGATCATCATACCATTCACCTGTAATACTTGCATGCACAACATATTTTTAATGAACAATCTTGGGGTCTATATTTGCTATGGTCTGCACTAGAGCTTGACCTCAAACCAATTTCATTGGAACAATTTCCAAATTGAACTCTTGCAACATAGTGATCAATTTATCTCTTTTGTCTCCTGGCTTGTTTTGCATAAGTAACATCTTTACTGCAGCATCAAGAAAAATGGCTTTAACTCGACTCCGTAAGATGTAATGCCTGAACTTCTTTACTGCCTTCACTAAAGTAAAAGACTACCTTTCAATATCCAAATATTTCAGCTCTACACCTTTAAGGGGAGCACTCATGAACACTATTGGATTTTCCTTATTTCCCTCACCCTTTTGTGTTAAAGTTGTTGCACATGAATGTTTCTATGCAAAAGAATATATAAAGAATGGCTTAGTATAATATGGTCTTGTTAATACAGGAGCATTGGCAATAGCCTCCTTTATATCTTTGAACGCTGCCCTAGCCCCTGGTGTTCATTCTACTTGGGCATCTTTCTTGAGCATAAAATTCAACGGTTACACTATCTTAGCAAAACCAGTGATAAATTTCCCCACAAAGTTTATTTTTCCAAAAAATGACTTTAGTTCCTTCTTACTAGTAGGCAACTGTAATTTGTTTATCCCTTCCACTCTATCTGGATCAATAGAAATGCCATTCTTAGAGATAATATGACTGAGCAATTTTCCCTCTGTTACCTCAAAGACACATTTCTTTGGGTTCAATGATATACCATACTTTTTGCACCTCTACAATACTTTTCTCAAATCATCTGCATGGTTAAACCTGCCCTTAGAAATGATTATTAGATCAGCCATATAAATTACTATACACTTTCCTGTTAGTCCACAGAAAGCAATATCCATGGCTCTTTGAAGTGTAGCACCTACATTGATTAGACCAAATGTCATTCTTCTATAGGCATAATTACTCCACTTACATGTGAATGTGGTCTTTAACCTATCTTCTTTATCTACTAGAACTTGGTTATAACCAAAAAATCCATCCAAGAAGGACATCATCTTAGCACCATTCACTACTTATAAAACTTCATCTAAAGGAGGCAAAGGATAATTGTCTTTCTCAGATGCCTTATTAAGATTCCTAAAGTGAACACAAAGTCTGATGTCTCCATTCTTCTTTCTCACAAGAACTAGTTTAGCTACCCAAGTAGAATGTCTCACTAGAAAAATTGTCCTTGTAGATAATAACTTCTTGACCTCTTCAAAGATCAAGGGCTATAGTATGGTGTTTACTAGTCTTTGTTTCTATCTAAACGGTTCTACTCTTGGTCTTAATGAAATTGTAACGTCAGAAATTGTCTTCTTATATTGGATGGTATAATTTTCCTTGGTTTAGCTCCTCACTCTTGGTGACCTCTCAACCTTTTCTTTTTCGGCCTTCCCGAAACCCTGATTGACTTAGTCTAGGAGCAGTTTATTCACTTTTTGAGCTAACTGATTGATAGAACTCAGAAAGATATTTGAGAATAGGGTCCCTTGGACCCCCAAAAATGCAAATCTAAGCTGAAATTGGGGGCTTGGACTTGGGCACTCGCGCCCTAGTCCTGCCCCATTTCACAAGATTTTGAATTTTGGTAGGGTGTCAATTCCCGCCGAGTGCCTCGGGATTCTGTTTTCAAATTCTTGGTTTTCTCATGATATCGAGACGTTATTTCAAAATTTGAATTCCCTATAGCTAGATATAAAAAGACATTTGCAATTCATTTTAACACACACAATTCTTATGCAAGGTTGATGCCAAAACTCTGTTGTAATTACCATTGAAGACCAACGACTTGTTGAAGCTATTCGAAGTATTCTTTATTTTCTATCTTAGAGACCATGGATGAAGATTAGGAATCAAGATCTTGAGTCTATCTTGCTCTTCCTAGGGTTTGTACACCCTTTGCATGATTGGGAGAAGGGTTGAAGCCTCCAACAACAAGCTTGGAGATCTTCCACAGACATTGTTGATTCACCTTCTTATTCATGCAAGTCTTCATTTATCTCCTCTCCTTGAGGTGAAGTTGTATGTGTATAATTGATACAAAACAAGTTGTTGATCTTCCCTTGATTGAGACATCTAGGGTTTGATTTTTCTGCATACACACATTGTTAGGTTTGCACACACTTCAACAAATCTTTTCCTTTGGCTATTGTTGAGGTAGGAATACTGAAGATGGGGCTTGACTAAGGCAAGCTCCTCTATAGATGCAACAATTTCCTTCTTTTGTATGTGCAGATCATGTTTTGTAGGATCTGGTGAAAAGAAACTATAGGAAGAAGGATATTACGGGTACAGTTGTGACAGACTTTTAGATTTTTGGATTTTGAGACTTGCAGGACATTAGAGCGGACACCCTAGTCCAACCAGGGGCTTTCTTTGAGATCTAGAAGCCATTTTACAGTCTTAGACACCTTATATAGAAGGTTTTCCTATTTAGAAATTTATAGGACATTGGAGTGGCTACCCTAGTCTAGATAGCCGTCAAAATCTAGGTACTAAGTCTCTAAAACCCCTCCTCTACACTTTTGTGATCAATTTTATCAGATACTTCATCAGTTTTTGTCTCTTGTTGATTTGAGGCATAATTAGGGTTTTGCTTGGTTGGAAGTACAACACTTGATAAAATCTTGATTAGTGCCTTAGGTTCTACAACCACGCAAGCATCAAAGGGAGGCAAAGTGATTAGAATCTTATTCCAAGCTCGATCCTTGTCTTCCCCCAATACTTAGTGGTGAGAAATGGTAGTATTTAACCTAGTAAACAAACTATCATTTTTCACCCTAAACATTTTGGTGAACCTGAGCTTTAACAAATTTGCATCCTTTTAAACTTCATATTTGAAACAATTTGTTGTTCTAAAGCATAATTGGATTGGAAAACCCCTTTAGTGAAATTTGCATATGTTAGATTGTGATTACATTCTTTATCATTTCACTAAAAGAGTTGGAAATTATCATTTATTATTGGATATTGTATTTCATTTGCAAAGGCCATCATTGTGCATTTAAATCTTGGTTTAAATAGAGCATGTTAAAATGTCAGATTATTTTTTGCAAGATTCTTATGCTTATGATGAGCTGTTTAGTCTTGATGACTTCGATATGTTAGATGAAGCCCTTGAGGACTTTATCTCGATTGAACATTCCACTACGACCTCTAAGTTGTCACTATTTCAAAGATTTGTCAATGCAATTTATGTTCCTAAACATAAACAAGAGATTGAAAAATAAAAAATTGTGGTCACTCTATGTACAAATGTGGTTCAACCACCTTCTAAACTTGTGCTTGTTATTAAAGGTCTTTCATCCTCTTCTCAATCTCTTGATCACATTTATGATTATGCAAAACAAATAGAGAAACAGGACTAACAAACAAATCATAATGTGGTTGCTCATGCATATAACACTCAGAATAATAAACAAAGTACTTAACAAATTAATGTTCTGATATCTTTACTAGCTTCTCAACCTATGCTTCCTCAAGCACCTCATTTAACATATAAAGGTGGTAAAGACTATGATCTTGTAGAGCAACTTCACGCTACTCCTGCAAAGATATCTCTTTGGGAACTTATACAAACTTCACCTACTTACCACAGAATGCTACAAGAAGCTTTACAAAAGTTGATTGTTCCTCTTGCTGTTAAACCAAATGATGTTGCAGTTTTACTAGATTCTATGCATGTAATGAAAATAGATATTTTGTTTCAACAACATGAGTTACCATCTCTCGAGGTTCAGAAGCAGTATGATCCTTTGGTTATCTTTATTACGATCAACAAAACATTGGTTAAGAGAGTTATGATTGATAATGGGCCATCCCTTAACGTTTATGGCATTGATTTATTGCACAAGGTTAAAG
The DNA here is from genome assembly GCA_027924645.1 of Cunninghamia lanceolata. Lineage (NCBI taxonomy): Eukaryota > Viridiplantae > Streptophyta > Pinopsida > Cupressales > Cupressaceae > Cunninghamia > Cunninghamia lanceolata. Next base: position 6,922,152 of record BSBN01000892.1, read on the forward strand.
TTGATATATCTGTTGTCAAACCAGAATCATTAAGTATCCGTGGCTTTCATAATGTTGGATGACAATCTATGGGCACTATAACTTTACCTATACAAGTTGGATCTGTGATGGTGCCTACCTTGATTCATGTAATGCCTTGTTCTCTATCTTACAACATGATTCTAGGTAGACCATGGATACATGCATTAGGAGAAGTTCCTTCTGCTTTACATCATTTGATAAAGTTTATATTTAAAGGAAAATTGCATACTATCCATTCAGATCCTGAACCTGACAATTATCTACAAATGGAAGTGCATAGCATGTTGTTGGTCCTAAGATTTTAAATAATATGAAAGTTGAATTGTCAGCTCCTCTTACCTTTAAAAATGTTATGCAAGAGGCCAAGCAATCGAATGCCTTTGTTGGTGATGACTGGGGTTCATTAGATTTTGCATCCTCCTCCACAAGAGAATATAAACTTAAAAACCCCATCCCTAAAACAACAAATATTGCATCAATCACATCACATGCTTTGAAGGATAAACATAAGACTTCTTTGTTGAAAAATAAAGACAATACTCTAAGTTATACTACTAATTATGATACTTATGAAGCTCCACCTTCATCTAAAGAAATGGTCTCTCTCTATGGCAGAGGATTCCGAATCCTTTATAAAAATTATGACTATGTAGGTAATGGTTGTGGCATAAATCAACAAGGAATCAAAGTCCCTATAGAATCCACTTCACAATGTTACTCAAGTGGTATTGGATTCAATCCTTTTAAGGAATCCAAAGCCCGCAAATGCCCTACTCTAAATGTGAACACCATATCAACACTTAGTTTGATATTCCCTAAGATGATTGACACCAATTGTCCTCCAGGGTCACTTCCATTAGATATGTTTACGGAAGATGAAGCGATAATGGATTTCTTAGGTGCCTAAGATGGCATTCCTCATTATCACCACAAACGTGTCCTACCTTATTGTTTGAACAATGATGCATACTTTGGAAAGACTACTAGCACAATAACTGCTATAGTAGAACATAATGAAGAACTTGAAGAACAATTACAATCCTACAATCCCCCCGACCATAGTACTCTCCTTAACAGAAAGACTATCAATGTCGTTATGGATAAGGATAATCCTAAAAAAGTTATCCCTATTAGTGATTGTCTAGATGCAAAAGAAAAAGAAGAAATGACTAAATTATTGAATGAATTCTCTGAATTATACACTTGGAATTATTCAGACATGCCTGGTATAGATCCTCAGATTGTAACGCATAATATCGTGTTGAAGCCAGATGTTAAACCTTTCAAACAAAAGATTCACAAGATGAATCCTAAGACTGCTTTGCTTGTTAAAGCTAAAATAGAAAAAATCTTACAAGCTGGCTTTATTCGACCTATTGATTTCTCTTCGTGGATCTCAAACATTGTTGCCATCACTAAACCTGATGGTTGTATAAGAATGTGCACACATTTCTAAGATTTAAACTTGGCATCTTTAAAAGATGATTTTCTACTTCCTAATATCGATATGATTGTTGATTCCATAGCTAGACATGAGTTGCTATCTTTCATGGATGGATTTCTGGGATATAATCAAATCCTTATAAATCCTCTCGATCGATATAAAATAGCCTTCATAACACCTTGGGGTTCATTTTATTGGGTAGTCATGCTGTTTGGACTTAAGAATGCAGGAGCTACTTACCAACATTTTATGACTCTTATATTCCATGACTATATGCACAATATTCTAGAAGATTATGTTGACAACATCCTAGAGAAGTCTATCCATTGTAAGGATCACGTGATGAATCTTCGACAAATATTTGAGTGCATACAAAAATATAATATGCGACTAAATCCTTGAAAGTGTGTTTTTGGTGTGGATAGTGGAAAGTTACTTGGATTTATCATTTCAAATCGAGGTATCAAAGTTGACATGAAAAAGATAGATGCAATTGTTAACATGCCAATGCCTAAGAATATATCTCAACTTCGTAGTTTGCAGGGAAAGATACAGGCCATTCTCTAATTTGTTTCACAACTCATGGATAGGACTCACCCCTTTACACAACTACTAAAGAAAGATTCTCTCTTTCAACAGAATTCTGAATGTCAAAAAGCTTTCGATGATATAAAGAATTACTTAGCTAATCCACCTGTTTTGCAACCCACTATTTTGGATAAACCATTTTTGTTATACATTTCAGCATCTAACAATGCCCTAGTGGCTTTGTTAGCACAACATAATGATGAAGGCAAAGAATGTGGTGTCTATTACATCAATCATACTTTGCTCGATTATGAAGTGTGATACATAGTCATAGAGAAGCATTGCCTAGCTTTAGTGTTTACCACTCAAAAGTTTAGACATTACCTCTTAAATGCTGAAGTGCACGTCATGGTGAAATTTGACCCTTTGAAACATCTCTTTGCAAGAACAGATTTATTAGGTCATCTTGCTAAATGGGTTATGTTGTTAACAAAATTCGATCTTAAGTTCATTTCAAAAAAAGAAATTAAAGGGAAAGTGATAGCTAATCAGTTAGTTGAAGCTCCCTCACCCTTTTCTATACAAAATGTCGATGCTTTTCCTGATGAATAGATTCTAACAATCTCTGCGGATGAAAAATGGGAGTTATACTTCGATGGATCAAAATGTCAAACTGGCTCTGGGGCTAGTGTTATATTAATACCTCCCATTGCTAAGATGATCCCCTTATCTTACCACTTATATTTCTTAGGCACAAATAATATAGCTAAATATGAAGCTCTTATCGCTAGACTTCGTGTAGCCTTGGCTCTTAACATCAAGAACATTACAATATACGTTGATTCTTAGTTAATTGTTAAACAACTAATAGGATTATATCAAACTAAGCACAATAAGTTATCTCAGTATCAAGAGTTTGCATTATCTCTTTTAAAACAATTCAAATCATATATGATCAATACCATTCCCAGGAAAGATAACCGGCATGCAGATGCAATGGCGAGCACAGCTTCTCTTATATCCCCTGATCGTTCTCCTGAGGAATTTACCTTCATTGTTCATAATCTAAAGACTCTGATAATTGAAAGTCCTATAGTTGCAACATTGATGAATGGTTCTCCTACATATTCAGCTATCTATGTGATGGAACCATTCTGAACTCGACATCTAAGAATGCCTGACTCCATTTACGTAAACTAGCAGTGTGATACATTATATTATCGAATGTCTTGTATCAACGAAGTTATAATGGTGTTTTACTCTGATGTTTAAGTAATGAAGAGATTTTGATAGCTTTAGAAGAAGCTCACTTTGGTGCCTATGGAGGGAATTTCGGTGGAAAATAGTTGGTGCAAAAATTGTTACATATGGGGTACTATTGGCAGCATATGGAACAAGATTTCTTCGCTTACCTCAAGAGATGCTCACAATGTCAACAACATAAACACTTAATCCATGCTCCTGCTCAAGAGCTTCATGCCCAAGTGTCACCTTGGCCATTTTCTATTTGGGGCTTGGATCTTGTTGGTAAAATTTCCCTGCCCTCCTCTTAAGGACATACATTCATAATTACTGCTACTGATTATTTTACAAAATGGGTTGAAGTGGTCCCTTTGCGATCCACGACCGCCAATGTAATCTGTCAATTCATACAAGATAACATAATTTATCAATTCAAAATAGCTTCCTCCTTAGTTTGAGACAATAGTACACCATTTAAGAACAAGGATGTGAAAAAGTTCCTCGAAAAATATCATATACAACATCGCTTCTCTATGCCTTATTACCCTTAATCCAACAGCCAAGCAGAAGCTTCAAACAAGGTTATTGGACAAATTCTAAGGAAAACTGTTAATAAACATCAAAAAGATTGGTATACGCAATTATCCTATGCCTTATGGGTTTACAGAACAAGTATTCAAACAACTACAGGTAACACCATGTATAATCTTGTCTATGGCGTAGATGCAATAATGCCCTTGGAGTTAGAAATTCCTTCCTCGTGAATTTCCCTAAGAGACATCATGGATGATGACATAGAGCAAGAGAAAAGGTTACAAGAACTTGAGATGCTTGATGAAAGATGCATTAACTCTCTTGAACATCTCAAGGCTTATAAAAAAGGAATACAACGGACCTATAATGCACAAGTCATACAATGTTAATTTAATGTTGGGGACTTAGTTCTTTATGAAAACCAATGCAATATAAATGCACCACTTGGTGAAAAAGGTAAGTTTAGCCCTAATTGGCTTGGACCGTATATCATCACTGAAACCTTTGGATCCAAAGTGTATAAACTAGCCGATGAGCAAGGTACGCCACTTAAAGAACCGATTAATGCGGCACACCTCAAAAGACTTTATGCTTAAAGATCTAATGTTAAAATATCCCTAAGCTAATTTAGCACATAGATTAGCTTCAATTTTGACAAGCTATTACTGTTTTGTCTTAATTCATTTTGCATTATATCTTTGTTCAATTAGTCATTATTGTATCATGTTTAAGTACCAATTGCTTAGATCACTTTTGCATTAACTAAATGTAGCATGGAAGTTAAAGTTATGTGTAAAATAATTAATCATTGTGTTTGTTGCAACATGTTATTTTTTAGAATTGCTAGTATATCACAATAGCATTAATTATAGCATTTAGACATCATCACTAGTTGCATTTTACAAAAATCACATGTGATAGATCAAAAGCCATTACACATAGATAAAAAGAAGTAAACATCATATATATATTATCCCTCAAAAGAAAATGGGATGTCATAGTGCCTAAAGTCTAGGAATCACATAGATGAGCCTCGATTGCCAGTACTCTTAGGCCTTCGTGTTGTGTGAATGACAAAAGCCTAACCATGTGTGGCTATGGATCGTGAATGACTCCTAGAGAGACTTCATGATCATAACCCCCTGATCTCACCTCTCATCTCTATCATCTACTCATGTGTCTCTTGGTACATCCTCTGGTACCGGTCTCTCTCAGCTCGAGCACTATCTCTGTTAGCTCTTGCCTACTGGACCTCCCGCAGAAAGAACTCATTGATAGTTGGCTCTCCCCTCAATGTAGGAACCAATATTGTTTTCTCTCACTGTGCCCTGAGCTTAGCCTTGGCATGCTCAGCTCTCTATCAAAACTCCTCTCTCTCTCTCTCTCATGCAGATTGCTCTAACATGGCCTTTGTAGTAGTCCTGTATCTAGTGACAGGCATAAATAACTCAGTATGCCACCTAGCAGATGATCGTGGCATATGATCTACCTACACCTGCTGCACTGAATTATCTATTAGTAACATGTCTCCTATGACGTAACTCACAAAGTATCACCATGTATTTGTCCCAACTGCAAGATAGAGAGTGAGATAGAAGTTAGACTCCGATATAAAAAATCATAAATACAAAACTATCAAAAGCGTAAAACTAATAAACCAAACCTTACCTAGATCTCCATCTCACCAAGATGGATCTCAGATCACTAACGATGTGACGAGCTCTACTATCTGATCTGTAGCTGGGGGCATAGGTCTACTACTCTCCATTTGCTCTGTCTAACTGGGCCTTGCATCGTTGCGGGAGTAGGACCATGAGCCCTGGACTGTGGTCTCAACCCGATCTCCTTGTCAATGTATGCCTTATGTTGTCTCTATCATGATCTAACTCTAAAGATTTATTGTGATGGGACCTCCTCGGACTCATCCTCATCCTCCTTCATACTGTCCTTGAGATCGTAGTATCCCGCGAAGTTGCTGATGTCATCCTCCACCCTTGTGTCACTAGCGTGACCTAGCCAAGGTTAGGCATCTCCTATAGGGTGCCTAGGTGGAAAGATAGGTACAGGCCATGATGTGTGCCACCAGGTCCAATATGCTCTAGTACACCCGACATCATTTGCATTTGATACTGCGTTCGTTGCTAAGTGGTATGTCTGCTATAGTCAGTCATCGGACAGTATTGGCTCTGACTGCACTCTGAGCTGCATGTACATATCTTAGATGAACTGTAAGAACATCCTATACATGTTTGAACTATCGTGCCACCCTATCAAAGTAGAACCAAGATACAACATGATCGAGGCGATCGGTCATGAGCTGATTCCTCTGCATCTGAGCTAACTACCTCTACTCACTAGGCCATCTGATGTATCCACGATATCATCTCTAGATGATGTCACCAAGCTACAATCTTTCAAATACCACTCTCCAATATAATAGATTGCCATGCCTCCAACACTTGACTAGTGGGTAGGCATAGCCGCGTCGATGTGTGAACCCTACCTCTATGGGATAACCCATCAGTCGTGTGCACCTGATGTGCTCAAAGGCCCAAACCTGTAACAATGTGCAGACCATTAGACTCTTCATCTCATAGTGGACATATCACCCCAAGTTGTGATATAGGTTCACAAGCATAGTGTGCCCCCATGTGTAGATAGTCTGACACTCCTCCCTTGCTCTGATAGTGTGAATAGGACCCCCGTGAAGGTGAGTGCCTCATCCATATGGTGCAATGGTTAGTACGACTATGACAATCATGATCCTTTGTAGTAAGGTAATGTCTCTGCATCCCTCCTCTAGTAACCAAAGGTAAATACGTCCTTGCTCTGCCTGTGACATAGTGTGACCCAAGCAGTATAACTGACTCTCTCGAGTATACTCCCCTGAACAATGTCCAACAACCCTCACTGTCTCTCCTCAGATCGGTAGTTGAAGGATCCTAAATACCTCCTCTAGTGTGATAGTAATCTCACTAGTCAGTAAATGGAAGGTGGAGGTATCTACATCCCATCTCTCCATCAGTGCCATAAGCATCGCACAGTGGAATCTAATTTTGGGCATCTCAAACACCCACTATCTATAAGTGCTCTCTCTTTGTAGCTGTAAGTGCTAGTGGGCTCTTATAAAAGTGCCATCAGATGACCACCTGTGTGCTACCTCATCTCAGGGACATCCTGCAAATCAAAAAGAAAGCAAGAGTATCAGAATCCCTACTAGAAACCAAAATATACTATCAAAGACTGAATAGAGTGCCTATGCCTAGGGCCTATGTCCTCTGTGGACCAGGGCACCCTAGGAAGACTAGGGCACCCCAGAGGGACACTGGCACCCTTATGGGACTAGGGCACCCCAGAGAGACACTGGCACCCTAGGTTGACTTGGGTGCCCCTGCCTAGGAACCCTGTCCACCTTCCCCCTTGGAATAGACATCGATAAATGTAAAATGTAAAATACAATGAAAGATGATAGAAGGATGGAATTAGGACCCTACCTTGGCCTCGAATCGTCTCTCCACCACTCAGGCTCGAAGCATCTCCAATCGTGGTGGATGGTAAGGATGTCAGCTTAGCATGGTCATTTTCTCCTTCTCTCTCCCTCTACAATAACAAGAAACAAGAATGAGTTAAGTGGTAAGTGACAACTCCCTTTTACATAAAGTAAGTGAGTGAGAAATCCTATCCCTAACTAGGTACAAAAGTGTGCTCTTTTCTCTTGAGCCCTTTTCTCAAGTTGTTGAACTCTGATTTCAGTGTTGTTTGTTACATTGGAATCTTGGTTCTGCTCTCATTCTCACCCTTTGTGTTATGGTCAAGTGTTGTTCTTCAAATGACCTCCATAACGCATTTCCCTTGAAATTGACATGCATGGATATCTCCTTGTTTCCTCTCAGACTATGCAAGTAGAAACAAGGGGGGCATATATCTCCCTTGATTTCCTCCCTCACCATGTTCCACACTCAACCCCCTTAGCATTTTTGATACTGACTCATTGGTGGTGGTTGCAGGTTGATTTGGTTTATGATTTTCTCTAACAAGTGTTCCTTTGTAGGTTGTGGTTCCTGACTTTGTGGTCTTGCAGGATTGCAAACTTGGGGGCTTCTTCCTTCTCAGTGACAACACTTCGGCTTCCTCTGCAATATCCTTTTGGGTATCCTTTTCATGATTAATATATTTATTTTCCTTTAGTTGCATATGCACATAGTCTCATATGGCCACTAAAGTGGGGGCTAAATGTAACGTCAGAGTTTTTCCTCCTATATGGAATGGTGCAATTTCCCTCTGTTTAGCTCCTCACTCTTGGTGACCTCTCAAACTTTTCTTTTTTGGCCTTCCTGAAACCCTGATTGACTTAGTCTAGGAGCAATTTATTCACTTTTTGAGGTAACTAATTGATAAAACCCAGAAAGAGATTTGAGAATAGGGTCCCTTGGACCCCCAAAAATGCAGATCTAAGTTGTAATTGGGGGCTTGGACTTGGGTGCCCGTGCCCTAGTCCTCACCCATTTCATGGGATTTTGAATTTTGGTGGGGTGTCGGTTCCCGCCGAGTGCCTCGGGATTCCATTTTCAAATTCTTAGTTTTCATGCGATATCAAGATGTTATTTTGAAATTTGAATTCCTTAAAGCTAGATATAAAAGGACATTTGCAATTCATTTTAACACACACAATTCTTATGCAAGGTTGATGCCAAAACTCTGCTACAATTGCCATTGAAGACTAGTGACTTGTTGAAGCTATTCAAAGTATTCTTTATTTGCTATCTTGGAGACCATGGATGAAGATTAGGAATCAAGATCTTGAGTCTATCTTTCTCTTCCTAGGATTTGTACACCCTTTGCATGATTGGGAGAAGGGTTGAAGCCTCCAACAACAAGCTTGGAGATTCTCCGTGGACATTATTGATTCGCCTTCTTGTTCATGCAAGTCTTTATTTATCTCCTCTCCTTGAGGTGAAGTTGTATGTGTATAATTGATGCAAAACAAGTTGTTGATCTTCCCTTGATTGAGACATCTAGGGTTTGATTTTTCTATATACACACATTGTTAGGTTTTTAGACACTTCTGTAAATCTTTTCCTTTGGCTATTGTTGAGGTAGGAATACCGAAGATGGGGCTTCACTAAGGCAAGCTCCTATATAGCTGCAACAATTTCCTTCTTTTGTATGTGCAGATCATGTTTTGCAGATTCCAATGAAAAGAAGCTATAGGAAGAAGGATATTACGGGTATAGTCATGATAGACTTTCAAATTTTTAGATTCTAAGACTTGCAGGACATTGGAACAGGTGCCCTATTCCAACCAGGTGCTTTCTCTGAGATCTAGAAGCCATTTTATAGTCTTAAACACCCTGTGCAGAAGGTTTTCCTATTCAAAAATTTGTAGGACATTGGAGTAGATGCCCTAGTCCAGATAGCCCTCAAAATATACGTAATGTGTCTTTGAAACCCCTTCTCTACACTTTTGTGATCATTTTGATCAGATACTTCATTAGTTTCTGTATCTTATTGATTTGAGGCATAATTAGGGTTTTGCTTGGTTGGAAGTACAACACTTGTTAAAATCTTGATTAGGGCCTTAGGTTCTACAACCACGTGAGGATCAAAGGGAGGCAAAGTGATTAGAAGCTTATTCCAAGCTCGATCCTTATCTTCCCCAAATGCTTAGCAATGAGAAATGGTAGTATTTAACCTAGTAAACAAACTATCATTTTTCACCCTAAACAAGAATCACATGAGTTATGATAGATGTATCATATGTTTTAAGGTCCTCATACATCCATGCAATCACATGTTTATAAGCTCTCAATACAGTAATTATATCATCCCTCAACCTAGGGGAACAAGTCTTACCAATGAACACATTTTGAGGATCCTTATCAGTACCTAAGTTAAAAGGGTCGCACTTGCCTCCATCTATTTTAGGAAGGTTTCTTTGTCTAACCACTCCATCGAAGTCATATTTTCTCTAACTCAATAACTCCTTTTGGCAAAGAATTACTTTTTAAGTCTACATTGTCTTCTTGATCCCAAGATATTTCTGTTCTATCCTATTCATCTATGATATGTGTTTCCAAGACATCATGATTGGTTATAAAATCAAGGATCTGTTGGTCACCTTCAAATACTTGGAAATTAGTCACATTATTAGGTATACTTGGAATATACACTACTTCTACTACAAATTTCTTCAATCTTGATAAATTTAATGATTCAAGAGTACTAGATGCAACTACTAAGGCATCTAAACATTGATTTAACTCTCTGGGAATATGTATGATATTTAAAAGCATCAAAAGACTCAATCAAATCCTAGACTCTATACCTATAGCTTACCATTTTTCTAAAATTGCAAGCATACAATTTTCTGACTTGCCTGACTACTAACTTAGAATCAGATAAAACTTGAAGAACTCTTACCTTCTTCTTGATGGCCATTACCAATCAATGTACTAACACTTCATACTCAGCCACATTTTTAGTACAGGGAAACTGTAATCTAAAAGCTACCAAAAATGACTTACCATCAGGATCAATAAGCTCTATTCTTTCCCCTGCTCCCTGTTTGGATTTTGACCCATCACATTTTAAAATCCACATATTATTCTTTCTCCTTACTAGATTTCTTGTTTTACAAGAATCACTTCTTTTACCTTAGGTTTTACAGGAGCATACATGTTCTTACACATTTTTGCTTGTTTTATAGGTGTTGTAATGTTTTCTATCAGTTTATGTGTAATCCGAAGTTTACTAGTTGTTGACCTTACAAAATCACTTGAATCCTTTGGTATGGTACCAACATTCTTATGCAACAATGATTTATGACTATCAACCATATGTCCATTGTCTTGGTTTTCCCTTTGTGTCATGCATATTCTATGTTGACACTCAATTATTTCTCTACATATCCCACAATTTTCCTCAGAATGTGCAATTTTGTGAACTCTGCACCATCCTTTGCATAAAACATCCTGAATACATGTTCCTTGCTGGATGCACTTTTGAATTTCCTCATTCATTATTTGATTGAACATACTAACAATGTTTTCTTCTTCATCAGAAGAATCGCGATCAGAGTCAATGAGTACATTAGTTCCCTTGTTAACATGTTTCTCTTCAAAATTGAAGTCAAGGATTTCCTCTATCTAGACTCCTCTTTTGGAAACTCTATACACATCATTTGTCCTACTGTACTCAGTTATCATATGCTTCATCTTTGGTTCTACTTCAATCCTAATCTGGTTAGGAATGCCTCTCCAAGGTAACCACATATGTGAAAAGTTAGTTGCCATATATCCATTTAGAGTTTTGGAGCAATCTCTACTCAATAACATACCATAATTCACAGGAATGTCTACAACATGAATTTAAACATACTGGTTTACCCTAGGATCGGAAGCTAATTGCATTTGAATATGCATCAACTCTCCTACCACATTAACCTTAGATTTGTCTAGTTGAGTTACAACCTTGGCTAACTTTGTAGGTGTGAGTCCTAAAGTCTTACATACTCCCAATGGCATGACATTAGCCGATGCTCCCAAATCTACCATACAGTTATGTAAGTTTTTTCCAAAATTTCTCATAGTTAACAGAAAGGGAGGAGATTCCTTCTTTTCTGTATACATCACTACATTAGTACTAGTAGTTTTTTCAACACTCTTATTTTTATCCTTAGTTTGTATGTCTTTGCAATGATTATCCAGACCTATTGAATTCTCTCTATGACCTGATTCATCTAAGGATTTCATAAATGCAGTTCTCACTCTGGGACTTTTCAATAATTCATATAAAGGTACATTGACTTTTATCTTCCTAATCTCTTTAGATAAATAATTCATCAATTTAGAAGCTTCATTAGGTTCTAACTTTCCTACCTAAACTTTTGGTGATGTTGAAATACCAATGCCCTGATAATTGGCTTTAGGAGGCACATGATTATTACTTGCATGCAGACCAGGTGGTGTATTGAGATTATTTGGAGGTGTGGAAGTAGTAAAAGGACCTCCAAGTTTTCTATTGTTTCTCAAGTTGTAAGTATGATTCCTGTGGGACTGTTGAAATGCTTGAACCTCATCTGGCTCACATAGCACTTCATTCTTAGTTTCAAAGGGAAATTGGAAGGTTTCTAACACTAGAGCTGATTCAAGATATAAACTTTCACAACAATATAGCTCATCCTCTTCTATCTGATCTTTGTCTTCTTTTGTTGAGAATGTAAAACTTTCTAGGATCATGGCTAACTCGTATCCTGAAGGCACTATCTTGTTTCCTTTATGAATCAAGAACTTAGATGTAGGGGTTTGTACTTCTACATTGAAGATGCTAGCTGCCAAGTGAAACTGTGGACAATCAAGTTAAGCATGCACACTAGTATTATGAATTCTGCACCAATTCTTAAGGGCTACATTTTCTACTTGTATCCTAGTGGGTTGTTTAGACTCTTGGTTGTCTGTATTCTCAAATGGAGAAGCCAAAGTACCGTTATTTGGTCCTTTATTCCACATTCTAGGGGGTCGAGGTTGATTTGAATTCTGGTTATCATTCCCATAGGCTTTATTATCCCCATTATGGCCTCTATTCTGTGATCCTTGTCCTTGGTTTTGGTTTTGGTTCTGATTTTGAGGATTTTGACCATAAAAAATCATTCCTCAACTGAGTCATTTTAGTTGTTAACCTTCTAAGGTGAGCAGTAATTTATTTTAACTCATCCTTGTTCTCTTCTACTTTATGCACATATGCATCTTGGGGAGGTTGGAAGAATGATTGACCATTGAACTGGTTATTATTGACAACATTGCTTGTGTATGGGACTATAGCACGAGTAGGGACAAGATTGTATACTGGCGCACGAGTGGGTACTGAATTGAACATTGGAGTATGGTGCATCAAAGCACCAATCACTTGTTGCATCTGATTGGGAACTGCTACATTACCTAGACTCACTAAAGGACCATAAGTTGTTTGTCTCATCTCTTGATTGATTTTTACTACTTCTTTATAAGATTTTGACACGTTATCTATGGTAGGTAATTATCTCTTGAAAAACATTGCAGTTAATGGATCTAAAGTAGCATAATACATTGCTAATATTGCCTCATTAGTTATGGTATAAGGAGTGACTAACCTTGAATAATCCTTTTGGAAATAATCATTAAAGTTATAAGTTCTCCTTCACCTCTCTTGATCTCTACTAGCCTATGATACAAATATGCTATCTCTAATGGACCTCTAAACCTAGATAGGAAGCTTTCTTCCATAAGTGTCAAGCTTGTAATGTAATTGTTAGGCAAATTAACCTACCAGTTGTAATCTTGTTCATTGAAATTGAAAGGAAATAGCCTACATACCACATCTTCATGTGCTAGCCTTGCTCTGAAGCACGTTTCTTTGAAAATCCTGATGTGATCTACGGAATCTTGATGTAATTGATACTTAGGAAAAAATTTGTCTAGATTCTTTGGCATATCATTATGTGCGGCAAAGAAAATAGGTGAATCAATGTTAAAGAATGCCATAGTAGGACTTATAGGTGGGATTAAACCAAAATTTTCCTAATTCTAAGGATTCAGACCGAAATTCAAAGGCTTGAATGCAGAAACATTAGAACTTACTATGTTAGGAATAACCAGAGGTGATCTTGGACTTGGAGGAGTATTTGATGAACTCCCTACCTAAAATATCCTAGGACTTAAGATCAAGGGACTCTTTATACCTTTCTGTCATTTTTCAGGCAATTGTGTGAAAATATCCCATGGATTTGACCTAGACCTGGTTGTTCAACTAGCATTGTTCACTAGCTTGCACAAAGTTCACCTTAACTCCTATTAGCCCCTCCTTCTAGCACCAAAAAAATTGTTGATGATGATTTTATTCAGCATAACAATAGATAAAATTCACAAAGAATCTTGTCTTACCTTGAAGAATATGGAGAATTATTATAAATATTTCTCAATTCCAAGTCTATGTTAACCAGGTCACAGTTGTGTTAGATTCACTCAGAGTTCAATGTGAAGCTATTTGTTATGGGGTCTTACATGATTTAAGGGATGTGTACTGAATATATCTACTTATACATTGCAACTAACTACAAATAACACTATAACAAATGATCCTTTGCATGTATTTACCATTCTACTACGAAGGTTTCCATGAATTTCAATGAAAAACATACTTTGTGTTTTATGGTGCATTTTGAAGGAGGGTTAATGTTTGTTTTAGTTTGAATCCTCCTTTCCACAAAACATTCCAAGGGCTTTTCAACCAAGTGCTTCTCCTATCAAGAGGAGAGTCAGCTATGAGATTTGAGTTGCCACTTGGTTTTCTTCTAGGAAATTTAGATGTGATAACATAAGATTGCTAATTAATGCTTTTATGCCTTTAAAACCTTAATTTAAGAAAAATAGTAATCAAATATGTGAATTACTACAAATGCTCTAGGAAATAAGTCGAGGGAAAAGAACCATAACTCATTGTTTTTCATAGTCAAAAAATGGAAAATTTAGGGACAACGGTGATGGCGCCCTAGTCCAATGTGCAACTTTTTTCATAAAGTCTCGATCTCCTTCCAACAATGATCCTTGCTATGTCTTATGTTTCCCGTGATCTGAAAATGGAGGACAAGGTTGATGGCACCCTTGTCCCAAAATGTTGAACAATGTCCACTTCTTTTTAGATCTAGAATCTTCAATGTCTGCCCTCCTTCTCTGCAACTCCACTTTCTCCAAATCTGACACCTGTAACCTGCAATCACAAGGAATGTGGGAGGGGATTGTGGAGTTTAGAGGCTTGCCTGGGTCAAGCCCTGAAGAGCCATTCAAGTCTTTTGAACACTGTTGTTAGAGAGAGAGTGTGTGTCCTTGTGGGACAGAGGTAAAAATCCAAATGATAATGATTGAAAACACAATAATTGTCACCTTCATGAAGAAGCTCTCATGGAAGGAAGAAGCTCCTCAATGCCATGAGGAGAAAATGTAATCCAACCTGCAAACAAACATGATAGCAATGCTATGCTCTGCAACACAATGATAATGCCAATAATTCACAATCATAAAACTTACCAATGATCTTCTAGTTTGCAAGTGAAGTCGTAAACATGCTTATATATGCAACTACTAAGATTCCCACTAAGAATTTCATATTTCAAACTTATGATGTCATCCTAGAAACTAAATAACAATCACAAACCTAACATTTCAAATTAGCGCAGAACCAAAATAGGGCTGGACTAGGGCACTAGTGCCCTTGTCCACCCTCTGTCTTTGCTCAATGATAATCACCACAATCCCCTTTAGGTCCTAATTGCCACAAGACCCATGGGATTTCTCATCAGGAGCCTGATTTAACATGCAAAATGCTCTAAATGCAAATCTAAAGACCTGGGAACTAAACCTTTAGGAAAAAGCCCCCAAGGGTGTATTTTTTTGACATAACATTTAGCCCCCACTTTAATGTATGCATTGAATGCAAGACCAATACATGTATTAAAGTACGTCAACAAACACAAGAAACATTCCAAGCATAGAGAAGATATGCCAAACACATTGAAGACAATGACAGGAAAACAAAACACAGAGAAGATAGTTACAATCACGCAAAACATAAAGAATACATCATTGAAGACACACAGAGCACAGAGAATACAATGAATGTAGTGATTATTTTCTTTTTGATTTTCCCATATGAAATGTATAATGCAAGTACAAGGAAAGTAAACAAACAAATCCCAAAAAGTGTAGAGTTGTTCACCACCAATCTTGCACTTTTTGAGAATAGGCACACCATACAAAATGACAAGGTGTAGAGGCGTTGTTCACCACTAGTCTTGCACCTTGAGAACAAACATGCCAAACAAATCCCATTGAGAACAAACATGTCAAACAAATGCCAAAGTGTAGAGGAGCTCATCGCCACTGGTCCTGCACTTTGAGAACAAGCACGCCATACACACACACACTGAAGACATGGAGAAAACATAACAGACAAGTGATGGAGTGTTCCTATTGCTAGGTTCATCACCATCTCAGGCACATTATAGGCACACACCAACAATTGTGCTTTATCATAATAACCACTAAAAACATGCTTAATGGTTGAATTAGTCATAGAACCGCTGCTTGCCACATGATGAGGACTTTTGAAAATGACAAGACGATGCAATCTCTCTCTGAAATACACCATCCCTGCCTCACGATGAGGGCTTAAGATAAAAGGATATGCTTGATATCCCACCTCTGTAGAGGGCTTAAATGATTGATTTGATTTTTAGATTGTTCAAACATGCTTTATTATGATCTAAAGTAGATAGGTTACCTTATATATGCCCCCACTTTAATGATATCATGTATCGATATCAAGCATGTTAAGGTAGGAAGAAAACACACAAGGGAACACGAGCTTTAACAAGGCCCATGCTTCCCAAAAACACATCCATGCAAGAAAAGTTTTAGTGTCCAAATAATCATGATAAACAATAATGCATATCATCAACTACATGAAAAAGCTAAGCAAGGCGAAATCCATGATAAATAAATTGCATAGAGCAATAGTATTGTCAAAGTTTTGTTAGCAAGATAAGATAGCATCGACATCAGTATCAAGATAGAGAAATCACAGAGTGATTCCACTAGCCAAGCATCGGATAATATGTTACAACCCCATCGTCATGTATGGACTAGGTCCATTTTTTTTATTGCTCTCGAAAGGGACACTAGGTCTGTGTCAGTATAATATGTTTGTCTTCATCTGCCCACTAGATGAAAACACTAGAGGAAGGTAAGTAATAAATCAAAGAGGAGAACAAGTGTCTTAGGGATAGTCACGTAGGCGGGTGCCCCCAATTCACCAACCGCAATGCTATGTCCATAAGACACAAAACACAACAATGAAATTAGACGAGAGGAGATATAGAATAATGATGATACAAATAGAAGAAGGTCACAATAGAGGTGGTCTCCTAGTATCCTTGACCTTACAATAGAATCAAGGGTCATCCTAGGAGGCCTAACAACACATAGCATATCATAGGGGAAGCACATCATGAAGAGATAAAGGGTTAGAGATACTTACCTATAGAGATGCCCATGCTAGAAGTCATCATCAAGGAGGTCATCATCCTCCCAATCCTGAATGCTAGATGAAAGAGATGTGTAAGGTACCAAAGCCCAATTGTTGTTCTTATTTTTTACTTGTTCATATTTAAGCTCTTCTTGATTCTCAATGTTAGGTTGAATGTTCTCTTGTTGATTTGCAATCTGTTGGGCATAAGCTTGCCTTCTCCTCCTTTCTTTTGCTAGTCTATTTTTTCTTGTCTAATTGCTTATTTCATCATGTTTTTCCATTGTTTACATAGTAGAGGAGGAAGCACCACGTTCAAATGTCACTGGTCTAGGTGGAATATTTTGTTGTTGATGAAAGCCTCCTGATTCATTTAAGGATGACGAGGGAGGGACCTTAGGATAAATTCCATCTCTCTGTGAATGAGGAGGGTCATGAGACCTTTCCTTATCCACATTTCTCTTGTCAAAAATTTCATCAAAGCCATAATAGTCTTGTTTTATACTTGATTCTTGTTCTTCTCTTATTGGATGCAAAGGAGATCTAGCCACTTGAGCTAGTTGTTTTTCTTTGTATTTTCTGTATTCTATGAAAGTTCTATCTCTTCATGGCTTAGGATCTATCTCAAGTTGTGGCCAAAAGTAATCAAGAATAAATCTCTTGTCCTTAGTTGGAGGTTGATAATCATTATGACAGATAGTATGTATCTCTCCATGCAAAGGAAATTTTATACATTTATGAATAGTAGAAGGAAAAACATTCATAGCTTTAAGCCAAGGATGTCCAAGTTTTACATGGAAGAGGTCAGATAAGGGGATTATGTCTATTTATGGTATAATTTGGATTGTTTTATTTAGTGTTTGAATCCTCTTTTCACCCTTTACATTCATGGACCTTAGGATCGAGTGGTAGAGCACTATCAGGTCCTTGGTCACTTACAAATGTAGGGAAGCTTGGATTAGGGTGTTTGATTACCAATTTTCCTTCTTTTATGCCCAACTACACATCCAAACCCTAATTATGCAAATACGGTAGTAAACAGATGAATAACTAAAAATACTTCTACAGAAAGATGTAAAATGACAAATCATAGTGCACCTATTTTCAGGGTTCCAAGGTGGAAAAGTCAGAGACCAAAGAGCAGGTGCCCAAGTCCAAGGCCCTACTTTTTGTCAACATCTGGAAACAAGGTTTGCAACCTGTATCTACTGTACTAGAGATTTTCCCATCATGGAACTTTAAGGAATAATGAGCGGGTGCCCTAGTCTAGGGTGCTCATTTCTTCTCTGATATGCAATTCTGACACTCCAAGATGTCCTCCTACAACTTCACTTTGTCTGCATCATCAACCTGTAACTTGCAACCATGAAAACTTTGGGAGGGGGTTGTGGTGTTTAGGAGCTTGCCTCAATCAAACCTTGGAAGGACACTTAAGTCTTCCAAACACCTTTGTTAGATAGAGAGTGCATGTCTTTGTGAGGCGGAGGCAAAATCCAAATGAAATAATGATCACAAACACAATCAATGTCACCTTGTAGTGAAGATCTCATGAGAGGAAGATGCTCTTCATTCCATGAGGAAATGGATGTTCAAATCTACAAACATAAACACATAGATAACACAATTCTACTCTTGCAACACAATGAAATCCTTGAATCACCTTGAAAATGCATAAACATAACAATTGCCATCTAGTTTCTAAATGAATGCCTAAACATGCTTTTATATGCAACTACAAGCACTCCCTCCAAGATTTCGTAAATTTAAACTTACTGTGTCGGCTTAGGGATCAAATAACGATCATAAATTGACACTTAAAATTTGGGCCTGACCCAAAATAGGGTAGGACTAGGGTGTGGGTGCCCAAGTCCTCCCCCCCTATTTTGGGCAGGGTTAAGTTCAAGGGGTCCCCCTAGGCCCCATTTGTCATGATACCTAGGATTAATTCCATCGGGATGCCAAATTATGATGCAAGATGTCCTAAATGCACACAAAAGACTCGAGAGCTAAACCTTATGATGGAAAAGCCCCCAAGGGGACATTTTTTGATGTTACATTTAGCCCCCACTTTAATGTATGTATAAATGTCAGGCCAATACATGCATTAAAGTACGGTCGCAAACACAACAAACATGCCAAGCATGGAGAAGTCGTGCCAATCACATAGAAAATAGTAAGAGGCATGCAAAACACGGAGAAGATAGTTACAGTCACGTAGAACATGAATAATACAACAAATGCATAGAAGACACATTAATGCATAGAAGATAGGCATGATTCTTTTCTTTTCTTTTTCTCATATATATGAAATGCAAATGCAAGTACTGGAAAGTAAACAAACCTCCAATAATATAGGATGGACTCATCGCATAAGTCTTTATATTGTATATATGGGGCAACACACATGCAAGACATACAAAACCTCTCAAAATGTAGGAAGCACTCATGGAGATAGTCTTTAAACTACATATGGGGAAACAGACATGCCAAAAAAAGCAAGCACACCAAACACACACACTTTGAAGACACGGAGAAAACATGGCAGACAAGTGATGGACTGTTCCTATTTCTAGTCTCAAAACCATCTCATGGACATTACAAGCACACAACGATGATTGCACTTCACCACAACAATCATAGAAGACATGCTTAAGGGTTGAGTTAGTCACAGAACCACTCCTTGCCTCCATAGAGGACTTTTGAAAATGACAGGATGATGCAATCTACTCTGAGAAATACACCATCCCTGCCTCCATAGAGGGCTTAAGATAAAAAGGATATGCATGATATCCCACCTCCGTAGAAGGCTTAAATGATTGATTGATTGATTGCAAACAAACTCAGGATGCAGGAATCACTCATCGAGCTGGTCTTTAAACTGCATCTGAGGACAAGCACATAGTTAACATCTACAACAGACAGTTTACCTTATATATGCCCCCACCTTAAGGTGGTTGATATTAGGTATAGATATCAAGCATGTTAAGGTAGGAAGAAAACACACAAGAGAACATAGACTCTCGCAAATCCCATGCCCCCTGGAGGTGACATGTACTTTATGATCACCAAATGTTCCCACAAACACATCCTGCAAGAAACATGTTAGTGTCTACAACATCATGATAAACAACATCAATGCATATGATTAACCACACACAAGGCCAAGGTTATACAACTAATTCATAGTTTGAGGATAACCATGGGACTATATCATAAAGCTCTATGAATCGAGTACCACCAAGGCTAGATTCAAAGACAAACAAAGGTGCATAGAGTAGTAGTATTATTAAGGTTTGTAAATGAGATAGCATACCATCAAAATCACTATGCAAAAAGCATGAGTGCTTCTACTAGACAAGCATTGGATAACCTATACAACCCCATCGTCATATTAGGAACTAAGTCCAATTTTTTATTTATCATGAAAAGGACATTAGATCCTCATCAGTATAAATGTTTTTCATCATTCGCCCACTAGATAGAAACACTAGAGGAAGGAAAAAAATAAATAATAGAGGAGAAACCTATGCAAAAAGCACGAGTGCTTCTACTAGACAAGCATCAGATAAGCTATGCAACCCTATCGTCATATTAGGAACTAAGTCCAATTTTTTATTTATCGCGAAAAGGGCACTAGGTCCTCATTAGTATAAATGTTTTTCGTCATTTGCCCACTAGATAGAAACACTAGAGGAAGTGAAACAATAAATAATAGAGGAGAAATAAGTTTCAGTCATGTAGGAGGGTGCCCCCAAGTCACCAACCACAATGCTATGCCCGTAAGATAAAACACACAATGATGAAATCAGAGAGAGGAACTATAGAAGAATGATGATACAAATATAAGGTCACAATACAGGTGGTCTCCTGGTACCCCAGACCTTACAAGAGAATCAGGGGTCATCCTAGGAGGCCTAAACAACACAACACACCATGGGGGAAGCACATCATGAGAGAGATAAAGGGTTAGAGATACTTACCTATTAGGATGCCATCGTTAAGGATATACATATCTAGGATATCTTGTTGGAAGTGAGCCAACATCTTTCGCAGGATTCATGACATGGCTTATCCGCCTTCTATAGATTCATTAACTCTAGCAGTTGTATCGGGCATTAACAAGTTGACTATTTGGTGCAACGACAACTGTGTTTCCAACAATTGGTATCAAAACCAAAGGTTTCGAGTTTGAATCTCCCCCACAAGTGACGCAAGCTCTGCAAGTGATGTTGGGAGGGGGATTGTTGGCAGTGAGCCAACATCTTTCATAGGATTTGTGACATGGCTTAATTGCCTCCCGTGGATTCATTAACTCTGGTGGTTGTATCGGGCATTAACAGATCGACCTTTGGGTGCTACGACAACCATGTTTCCAACATATCTGTCATGTTGTTTTGATCTTGTTGAATTAACATTAAGTGTGGGACGACATGAGGCTTTCTTTTCTTTAAAAGGATTATATCCAATGCCTCTTGAGTAATGTGTTGAAGTAGATTCTATAGGTACTCGAATCCCTTGTTGATTTACACCACATCCCTTACCTTCATATTCACAATTGTTAATAAGGATTTTAAATCTTTGACCATAAAGGGATGTCATTTCTGTAGAAGATGGTGAAGCCTCATAGGTGTCATAATTTGTGGTATAAGTGAGTATTATTTTTATTTTCTACCAAGGGGAATTTAGGTTTCTTAGGTGCTTTAAAAGAATGCTTAGGTGACATTGATGTTACTTTTGATGTGTCAAAGCTATTAATTTTATATTCTCTTATACTACAAGGATTAAAATCCAATGAGCCCTAATCATCACCAAAGAGTGCATTCGATGGTCTAGGGTCTTTGCATAACATTATTCATTGATGGATCACCTCGCAAATTTTTTAAGGTCATATGGTTGTAAACTAGTTTTTGCTTTTCAATATGTAAATAGTTATCTGGTTCAGGATCAGTATGAATATTATGAAGTTTATCTTTGAATATAAATTTGATTGATCGATGTAGGGTGGAAGGGACTACCCCCAATGCATGAATCCAAGGTCTACCAAAAATCATGTTGTAAGATAAAGAATAAGGCATGACATGAATCAGGGTAGGCATAATCACAGGTCCCACTTGTATAGGTAAAGCTATAGTGCCCATGGATTGTCATCCCACATTGTCAAAACCACAGATACTTAATGGTTCTGGCTTGATGGTAGATGTATCAACTTTAATCTTATGTAATAAGTCAATGCCACAAACATTAAGAGCTAATCCATTATCAATCATAACTCTCTTAACCAATGATTTGTTTATTGTGACAAAGATAACGAGAGGATCATGTTGGTTGAAAGAGAATATATGTTTTTTATCACATGCATACTATCCAATACAATTGCTACATCATTAGGCTTTGTAGTAGGTGGCACAATCACCTTTTGTAAAGCTTCTTGGAGCATTCCATGGTATGTAGGTGATGTTTGTATTAAATCCCAAAGAGAGATCTTTGCTGGAGTAGCGCAAATCTATTCGACAAGATCATACTCTTGACCACTTTTATGAGTAAGGTGAGGTGGTAGAGGGAGAATAGGTTGAGAACATGGAAGAGAGATAGGCACATGTGTTGCTTGCTTACTTTGATTGTTATTACATGTGTTATATGTATGAGAAATCACATTTTGTACAACCTAATTTCCTTGAGCAATTTGGTTTGCATAGTTGTAGATGTGATCCGGGGGTCTACCTTGAACAGTAATCATCAGCTTTAAGCAAGAGGGTGCACTAGGTGCCCCTTGAACAATCATCTTATGAATGTTGCTACAAATTTTATTAATCAATATTGAATTAACATTGTTTTCCTCTTGGTTAATCCAACATCCATCCCTAAAGGATTTAATGTGAGAGACCTTTTCTCATCCACTAATGCTACATCTTGGCCAGGGAGAGCAATGGGATGAGAGGAAGGTACTATATCATTAGTTAGACTAGAGCTATCCATAGTCTTCTCATCAAAGGTTCTTGAGTTTTTAATCAAAGGTGAAAGGTCTAATGGATTATCCATAGAGGTCTCATGCACCAAATGATCGTTAGGTGAATAGTCTTTCTCTACCAATGAAGAATCCTTCTTGAGAGGGATCCCTTTATCTACTAATGTTTCATTTTCCAAAGAGGGTAGGGTAATGTTTACGAAAGTGTAAATGATTTCATCCTCTTGTGCCAGTATATCCTCATAGGAGGAATCATTTTCTATGTCATCATCATATATTTTAGCTATTAAATGCAAAGTAATAAGAGAACTTTCACTCTCATCATTCTTAATGTGTTTTATCAAATCTTCTACTACCCATGGGTATGTATTCATGAGAGAGGTGAAGTTGTCAAAATCAGATACATAGTCAAGGATTTCAAATAAAGAGCATTTAAATATATCCTTGTGATACATAGCTTGTAAATAAGTGAGCACATGAGGATTCATATTAAGAAATTTGTAGAAACTCTCAATGTTTTTGATATATGCATGTAAAGATGCCAAAGAGAAATGAGATGAAGATGCCATAATGAAATGTCTTGTAACATCAATGTAAAATAGATTTTTAAATTTTTCCCAAAAGTATGCAAAAGACCAATGCAAGACAATATGCAAAAAATGATCTAAATGCTTGTCTTTTTGTACTTTTTTCAATGCCAATGAGTAAAATAAAAGGTGTTGTAAGGATTTTGATTAGGGGAAGAAAATTATGTCTGATATTAGTCCAAAATAGCAATAGGATCCTTTACATCACACTCTTGATGCAAATCTAAGATGACGATAAATCAAAATATAGTGAAAATATGTCAAAATATGCAATTTTTTCACCAAATCTCAATGCAAAAGAGCATGACAAAGGGTGTTGTAAAGAAAATGATGATGGACATAAAATTATATCAGTAATAACAGACACTTAATGTCAAAATATCTGTCACAACATGCTTTTAGTGCCACTTAAGGTCAAACCCTAGTGAAAATATAGCCAAAATAGGCTATTTTCATGGTTTTTCAACTCCAAGACCTAGCAAAAGGGGTGTTGTAATAAATTTTAGAAGGTTTAGAAAATAATGGCAATGATATCATCCCCTCAATCTGTAAAATTTGTCACAACACACTTGGAGTGCAAACTAGGTCAAACACTAGGGCAAAAAAAGCAAAAATTTATAGTTTTTCACCAAATTTTCAATACACGAGCCCAATCAAAAGGTGTTGTGAAGATTTTTAGGAAGGGTGGAAAATAATTACCATGATAACAAATAATTAGTGTAAAAATACCCTTCACAAAATGCCTATGGTGCAAATTTAGAGAGTTGATAAGGCCAAATCCAGTGAAAATTAAAGTTTTTGAAGCCCTGGGTGTGAGGCCTAATTTTTCATTTCCTTACATTAGACTATTTACTTTACTGTTACTGATACATTTTGACTTGTGGGACTATTGATCCCAAATTTCTAAACTATTATAGTTTATGTTGTATGTGGATTTGTTATGCATAGTATGTTTATGATGTGTTTAGACCTGGATATTGCTTTACTGATGATGTTAGATAGATGGTTTATATTATGATGTTATGGGAAAACTAATTGGGTGATGTTAGATAGAAAATTGTTATGTGATTCAATCTTGGGAATGGATGTTTGAAATGCAGTATTTAGAATCTAAATTGTAAAGTGACTTCCTTGATGCTTATGTGAACTTGTGATATTTTATGCGAGTGTATGTTTTAATTTGCTCCGGCTATTATATATATATGTGTGTGTGTGTGTGTGGAATTAACTTTGCAATTGAGTGCGCAGGTATTTCTAACAAGCCATAGAAATTAGATATCATCCCACACATGATGTTGTTATCCCTTGTGAAGCCAATCTGGTTCCACGAGGAACCAATATCAACTTTGTGCATGATGAAATTCTATAATGTTTATTGCCTATTGTTAGTGAGGATAAGTCTACCCCTCTTTTATTTTGAATTCTAATTGGTGTTATAAGAATATTGTCTTTTGAATTTCATTTTTTAAGTTATAAATTTTGAGACCCCTTTTCATGTGCTTTAACTCAACCCTTGGTGCTCAAACTGGGCTAAACTTGACCCTGGGTTGTACCCCTTGGGTCTAAAGACTTTTTTGACTTGGGTAACCCTTGGTAAACCTCCATTTGGTCACCTTAAATTCACTTTGAAGTTAAGTGACGAAATTGGAGGCATGGGAGGGAGAGGATGAGTGGGTCCAACACTCAATCCCCATACTTTCCACTTCCCAATGTTGGAGATGTCTCCAAGACCCCCAATTGTGGAGGACTTTACTCCAATTCTCTCTCACAATTGGTGAGGGTACCTTGGAGTTGTGTGGTCCTTCTTAGGAGGAAATGAATGGGACACATGTGTCACCCATTCCCTCTTAAGCTCCACTTTTCTCTCTCATATGTTTGAGAGAGGACAAGTGGAAGGGTGAGAGAGACTTGGGATGTGTGAGTGACATGTGTCATCACCCATCCCATGGGTATTTCTTGTAGTGGGGAGGAAGAGTGAGGAGGCAACAAGTGTCATCTCCCCATTCCTCAAAGCTCATGGGTTGAGCTTATTTTAATCCCACTTGGAGAAGGTTATGGGTTGTTGAATTTTTAGAAAATTTTATTATTTAGAATTTACTTTGGGGAAAATGTTAGAGAGAGTTTTGTGGCTTATGTTGGAGGAGGATTTAGAGAATCTCTACATCAACCATCTACCTTATTTAGGCTTTTAAAGGTTGGTTTCAAGGCTAAGGCCTTCCCTTATGTATCTTTAATTGCTTGTATGATGGTTTGTGTGAGATCTATTTTCTTGAGTTTTTTTTATTGTCATTGTGGGAAAAATTTGAAGGGTGTTATAAGAGCCTCTCCCACTTGGGAGAAGATGCTCAATAAGTGTGGGGTGGGGGAGGAGTGAACCTCCTTGGGATCATTTCCTTGTTTTTATGGTGCTTTAAGCCTTGAGGGAAATATGTGGATAATTGCAATATGTGGAATGGCTTGAGAGCCAAAATGGAAAATTTGTGCAAATTGTGTTCAAATATGTTGGCTAGAGGCCTTATGAGGTATTTGTTTTGGGATATTTGTAGGAGTGGGACTCTTGAGTTGAGTGTCTCCACTCCCCTACCCTTTTGAACTCATCCTGGTTGAGTTCTTGTGTTGTACTATCCATGGGTGTAAAATTGTGTTTGGTTGTTTGAATGTCTTGTTGTGAAGTGGAATGAGTTCCCAAGTGTGTGGATGACCTCCCTAGCTTGGGGGTGACCCTCTTGTGGGTCTATGGTAGGGAGGAGAGAAATATGTGTGGGTTCTTTCTCGTTGTTGTGTTAATGCAGGTTCATTGGAGCTAAGTTGTGAAGTTGGAGAAAACACCTTGTTCTTGGAGTTGATATTTTATTTTCCTTTACTCTTGAGAGAGAGTTTGGCCTATTTAGGAGCTTGCATATTTTGTTAGTTGTCAAAGGGAAGAGCATTGTTCTATCTCTTGTTGTAAAAATGTATTTTCTTTTATTTGTGTGTGTAAGTTATTTACTTTTGAAATAAAGATTTAACATTTGTTGATTCTAGTGTTACCATTTAAAAAAGAAAGTAGAAGGAAGAAAATTAGGTTTTAAGCTATATCATTATATGTTTATTTCATTTAAAAAAAAACTATTGGTAAAGTTGTGATTTTATTATTGAGACAAAATATGAAATTTGAATATTGTTTTTATGAAAAAGAGAAATAGTTGATGTCATGTATTATAAGTATTTTACTTAATTGCATTTGTTCTTTTCTTTAAATGTAAATATTGATATTGCTATGAATAAATTTTGTTAGAAAAAAATGAGTTCATGCCTTGTAGAAAATTGATCAAAGAAAAAATATATATTATATATATATATATATATATATATATTTCATTTTTAAATAGACTGTGTTTTTTGAGTGGATCTGTGAAAAATTTCTATGTGTATATGTGTCTATTTATATATATATATTGAAAAAACCATAAAATGAACTCCAAAAGAAATAGTGAAGCGACTTTTTTTTTACAGTCTGCTGAGTGTTTTAAAGGAATAGGGGATACATTTGGTGGGGGGGTTCGAACCCCCCCACCGCCGCCGTTACATTGGAGTGGGAATGTGGGGAGGGGGCCGAACCCCACCCACTCTCCACATCCCCACACCCACTTACCTGAGGACTCCTCTTATGTCGTCCGCCTATCCCGCGGCCCTTCAACACTTCCTCTGCCCTGCGGCCTCCGGCAACCCTCTCACCACCAACACCTCTGCTACCAGTCTTTGAACCCACCACTGGCCTTAAACACAGTGGCCCTCATGTGATTCGCCGCTACTCCTCCACATCCCCATAGACCTGCCACAAATACACTTAAGGTTTTTAGCTTTTAACAAAAAAATTATATATATATATATATATATATATATATATATATAAAGGCCATCATATGCATTTCAAATGTGGCCATTAAACCTGCATACAAAACCAAAAAAACAAAGAATGAGAGAGAGAAAGAGAAAGAAAGATAAAAGTGAAAACAAAGAGGAGAAAAAGCATGTGTTTCAAAAATAGGGCTAGGGTTTTTGCCAAAAGAAAATAATATCTTAATGTTGGAGGAATTTAGGGCAAAGAGAAATTAAATATTCTTTTTAAAATTTAAATTCCCCTTTTGTTATTATTTTTGCTCATTGTTTTAAGTTAGAATTGATGGGAATTTGAGATAATTAATGAAATGGGTAAAACTTTATTCCCTTGGAATATTATTTTTATTTGCTAATGGGTGTTAATAAACAGATTAGATTCATGAAATGAAGGATCTATATTTAATTGATTTTTAATTTAATTTTTTGAAGAAAAAGATATATTGGTTTTATTTTAATTCTACTCAATTTAATTAATTGAGATGTGTTTTTTTAAATAGTTGGGTTAAACCTTTAATCATAAAACCTAACTCTACGAGAACGTTTTAAACCACATCATTATTAATTAAAATTTAATATTCCTTTTAATCATGAAGGGGCAATTTAATTAACAAGATTAAAGTAAACGTTGTTTTAAACCTGACTTAGAAAACTAGTACATCATTTAAATGAAGTTAGTGAACCCTGTATTCCGAGATCTGATCTACCAAGAAATTAGGAATAATGTAAATGATGTAGAGATAACTCTGATTGATCAAAAACGTGAAGGAGAACAAATTGATCAAGCTTTGCTGAAAAATATTTAAAATTATAGAAAACGTGAAGGAGAATAAATTGATCAGACTTTGTTGAAAAATGTTCAATTAACTTATTCAACAGATTACCTATTCAACTAGTGAGACATAGGTAATTTAATACCAATCAGTAAACCTTTTGATCAAAATTAGTTTGAGTACAAAAAACCCTATTCACGTCCATGAGGCGTTATGCTGCCGAATTTTTCCAAAATTTAGGGTTTAGCTAGGTAAAGTGAAGTTTAACCTTGTTAGAGAATATAATATTGTTTTTTTGCCAAGTATCGTCATTTGAGTTCTGTATTTTATCATCCTCTCATGCATTTAACTTTTGGCTAATGTTTTTGACTTACATCACAATCCCTTCATTCACATAGGATAACTTAGGGTTTTTGATCATTGATCCTAACCCTATTGGTGACATTAACTATGTTGCGTTGACCCCCTTATTGGCCTTCATTGCGATTGGTATGCGCACGTGAATGCATTAACTGTATTCAACTGTATTGTTTACGCCTTAAGCATACATCACTAAGCACGCTTACATGTGCAAGGGGGTTTCTAGGGAAGTGTGGAAATTTTTTTGATATTTCATGTCATGACCACATGACAAATGTGGACATGACACGTGTGATGCGCGTCATGACCACATGGTAAATGTGGGCATGACATTTGGTATCAGAGCACCAAGTTTAAACATTGGGCTTATTTAGGCACGTTACTTATTCCACAACTTTGATTAATTAGTTCCTACCTTGTTTTGTAGGATGCCTCCCTGATGTATTTGGCGAGCGCAATCGCATAACACTGCGTCTATTGAAATGCACAGTGATTCCTCTGTAGAGGGACAGATACCAACAGCCTTAGCAGATCAGCCAGCACTGCAAGTACCATTAGGACTTGATATAGGACCTCAGATTTTACAGACATTACAGGAAATGTTATAGAGGTTACCGCTAGTTATACCAGCACCACGTGATGAGCCTCACGATAATCCACAAGAGGAGCCACGTGAGGAGCCACCGCTAAGTTGTGAGCTGAGCCACGTGTAGAGCCCCGTGTTGATCTGCAAGAGGTGCCACGTGTGGAGCCTTTTGTAGAGATACCTGATACTACAGTGGAGGAGGTAGGATTAGCTTATAGAGCATGAAGTAGGAGTCCTTCATGACATCTGAGACAAGATTAGACTGTGAGGGTAGAGCAGGTACATCATGGACCTTATGAGTACAGTATGGATGAGCCGGTTATAGGACATAGAGACAGAGGAGATCCCATCAGAGACCTACTTAGGCTTAATCCACCTACCTTTGCAGGAGCTATAGAGGGAGCTGAGGCTGAGGCTTGGCTCATCAGTCTAGATAGGTGCTTTGCATTGCGACCTTATGGGAGCAACACGAAAGCACGCGTGGCAGTACACCTCTTGAGTGATGCAGTAGCTACATGGTGGCACACTAAGGAGTGCAAGCACCTATTATCATTAGACACACTTACATGGGACACATTCATAGAGTGCTTTAATGCACGTTACTTGTTAGATCATTATAGACAGCGCCGGATAGATGACTTCCATGACTTACAGCAGAGAGGACTCATAGTTGCATAGTATGAGAGCTGATTTATTGAGCTTTCACATTACCCAGAGTATCTCCACGATGAGAAACTCCTATTGCACAAATTCATCAGAGGTTTGAATCAGGGAATAGTAGGACCAGTGCGTATGGTAGACCCCTAGGCTATGAGTGAGGCTACCGAAAAGGCTTATATTGCAGAGAAGATTCAAAGACAAGGGTAGAATTCACGCCCACAGTTTCAGGACCATAATCACCAGCAGTAGCAAAAATTTTGTAGACCACAACCAACACCACAGAGAGGAGGATTTAATTCTTCATCATTACCTCCTAGGCCTCCACAACAGCAGTAGCAACATCGGCAGAGGTCTAGACCCCAACAAAGGGCTCAGGGAAGACAGAACTGTGGTTGATAGTAGCAAGGCCCGCGTAGGGATCAGAGTCAGCAAGGATCATCTGTGGGACCCGCGAGGTCATAGCAGTCGTATAGAGGTTCACAGGGGTCCATAGGATAGACTGGACAATAGCAGTCAGGTAGGACTTATCAGGGTAGATATAGCCTAGGGGCCCATGTTATGTTTGTGGTGGGGTAGGACATTTGGCTAGAGAGTGTCCACAGGATTTCACAGTGGGGGGACAGCCCCATGCAAGAGGGTCAGAGAAGACTATAGGAGATGTGGGCAAGTCCCACCGCATGTTTGCAGTAGTTGACAACCGCCAGGCTGACTTCCAGGCCTCAATTATTGAGACAACAGGTATGATTAGGGGTGTTCCCATCTCTATTCTTTTCGACTCTGGAGATACCGATTCTTTTCTGTCTACATCATTAGTGGAACATTGCAAGCTAGTGGCTTCTAGGCAAGATATTAGGTGGGAGGTTGAGTTGGCCTCTGGGGCTAGGATGTCAATAGATACCTTGGTTTAGAATTGTGAGATTTCATTGGGTTCCTTCACTACATCTTATGACCTTAGAGTTATGCCATTAGGATCCTATGGTGTGGTTTTGTGGATGGATTGCCTTGCAGCTCATAGAGCCAAGCTAGATTATCGTCAAAGAGCAATTAGCTTCTTAGTGATCATGGTGCACCAATTAAGATAGTGGGCATTCAAAAGCCCATGACTGTTTGTATGATATCCACTTAGTAGCTTAAGTGCTACATGCGGAAGGGATGCTAGATGTTCACTATCATGGTTAGTGACAAATTAGAGGATGAGCATGAGGCTTCATTGGATGACCACCCTATCCCGAGAGAGTTTGCCTGATGCAGCACACAACATACACTCAATAGAATTGTGCCATTAAACATGAGAGACAAAAATTTGGAAGTTGAAACATAACAAAACTTCTATTCATCAACTCTGCCACTACAATGAGAGAAAACTCTCTTATATCTAAGAAAAAAAATAATAATAATAACGCCCTTGCCGAGTGTAGATAGTGTTCTTATCAAGAACCTGTGCAATCTTTTCCTTCTTCTTATGGGGAATGTGGTTGTGCCATGCCACCTCTAGTTGACTATCTTTAGCATCATCCTCACCATGGAATGCATATAAATCAGAAATATTAAACATGGGAGAAATAGTGAGATCATCTGGTAAACTGACCTCATATGCATTATCATTGATCTTCTTTGTAATTCTATAAGGACCAATTTTCTTGTACTTCAACTTGTGATATGTTCCAGTAGGAAACCGCTCTTTTCTCAAATATACCATCACTAAGTCACCTTCACTGAATGTCTGATGTCATCGACTAGTATCCACTGAATTCTTATACCTCTCATTACTGTCCTGCAACTTCTGTCTCACTTCTTGCTGCAACTGTTGAAGGTGTTCTGCAAATGCTTCCCCATCATCACTGACCTGATCTTTCATTGGTAGTTGTACCAAATCTAGAACACCCTGAGGATTCCTGCCATACACAATCTAGAAAGGGGACTTTCCTGTTGATCGGTTAACAGAACTATTATAGGCAAATTTAGCTTGGGGTAATGCCAAATCCCATTGTTTTGGCTTTTCTCCAACAATACACCTCAGCAAATTTCCCAGACTCTGATTAACTACCTCTGTTTGCCCATTTGTTTGAGGATGATAGGCACTACTAAACTGTAACTTGGTCCCCATCTTCTTCCATAAAGTCCTCCAG
Source organism: Cunninghamia lanceolata (assembly GCA_027924645.1). Classification (NCBI taxonomy): domain Eukaryota; kingdom Viridiplantae; phylum Streptophyta; class Pinopsida; order Cupressales; family Cupressaceae; genus Cunninghamia; species Cunninghamia lanceolata. Next base: position 6,953,916 of record BSBN01000892.1, read on the forward strand.
AAATGACTGAGGAATTTGGTATCCCTATCAGAGGTAATAGTCTTTGGAACACCATGTAGTCTAACAACTTTTGAAAAAAATAACTCTGCTACCCTCGTTGCATCATTAGTTTTCTTACAGGCGATAAAATGAACCATCTTGGAGAACCTATCAACAACTATAAAAATGGAATCATTACCTCATTGAGTATGTGGAAGTCCCAACACAAAGTCCATGCTCAAATCTGTCCATGGTGCAGCTGGTACTGGTAAGGGCATATACAATCCTGTATTCTGTGAATGTCTCTTAGCCACTTGGCAGATTCTACACCTTGTTACATACTTAGTTATATCCCTTTTCATCTTTGGCCAGTAATATTTATCTTCTATCAAGGCTATTGTCTTGTCCTTGCCAAAATATCCAGCCAACCCACTACTATGAAATTCTCTGATAATGTTGTCCCTCATAGAGCCAGCTAGTATGCATAGTTATTTTCCTTTAAATAGATACCCATCTTGCATAAAATATTCACCCCTAAAGTGATCCAAGTTACCAGATATTGGTGCCTTCAATTGTTCCACAATCTCCCAAAAATCATCATCAGACTCATACAAATTTTTGATGGCATCAAAACCAATCACCTCAGCTTCCATTGTGGTCAAAAGTGCAACATGCCTATTAATGCATCTGCAACCTGATTTTGTTTTCCAGACTTATGCTTCAGCACAAAGTTGTAACCCTACAAGAAAGAGACCCACTTGGCATGCCTACTATTCAACTTTTTCTGTGTGTTCAAGTATCTCAGTGCAATATGATCTGTAAACAATACAAACTCCTGGGGAACTAGATAATGTCTCCAATGCCTCAATGCTTAAACAATTGCATAAAATTCCAAATCATAAGTAGAATAATTCTTTCTTACTGCATTCAGCTTTTCACTAAAGAAAGCTATAGGTTTTCCAGCTTGGCTAAGCACAACACCTATTCCCACATGGGAGGCATCACATTCGACTTCAAATACTTTATCAAAATTTGGCAATGCAAGTATAGGTGCTTCTGTTACCTTTTTCTTCAAGTACTTAAAGCTCTCCTCAGTATCCTTGGTCCATACAAACTCCCTCCCTTTGGTGCAATCTGTTATAGGAGCTACAATACTACTAAAATTTTGAATGAACTTTCGATAGAAAGTGGCCAAGCCATGAAAACTTTTTACCGCTATGATGCTGCTTGGACTAGGCCATTCTAGAATTGCCCTGACCTTTTCTGGATCCATTGTGACACCATCTTTAGAAATGACAAAGCCTAAAAAAACCAAACTGTCCTGCATGAACCTACACTTTTTCAAATTGGCATAGAGCTCCTCCTTCCTTAACACACCAAAGATGATCCTCAAGTGTTGTAGGTGCTCTTCTTTGCTGTTACTAAATACCAAAATATCATCAAAATAAACTACCACAAACTTACCAATGTAAGGGCGTAGTATAGTGTTCATCAATCTCATAAATGTGCTAGGTGCATTTGATAACTTGAATGGCATAACCATCCACTCATATAATCCATCTCCAGTCTTAAAGTCTATCTTCCACTCATCCCCTTCTCGAATCTGGATTTGGTGGTAGCCACTTCGTAGGTCGTTCTTGCTGAAATATTTAGCCCCTACAAGGACATCCATCATGTCCTCCATACAAGGTATAGGAAATCGATACTTGATGATAATCTTATTAATTGCTTTGCTATCAGTGCACATCCTCCATGTTCAATCTTTTTTTGGGGTTAACAATGTAGGTACAACACATGGGCTCATGCTCTCTCTCACCACACCTTTACTTATGAGTTCTGTTACTTGCTTATTCATCTCTACATGTTGTGTTGGATTCATCCTATAAGCTACTTGGTTGGGTAGAGTTGCTCCTGGAATCAAACCAATATGATGCTGAATATCTCTCTTTGGCGGTAGACCATCAGGCAATTCATTAGGTAAAACATCAACAAATTCTTTCAATAGCTCGACTACTTCTGGGGGAACTGAAATGTCTTCCTCTTCACCTTTTTTCACTACTAATGCATAGCAACATCCTGTCACCTTCATTTCTTTAACAAGATCTCTTTCAGACAACATGGTCTCACCTTTTCCTTCATCCTTAAAAGGCAATAAAATCACCTTAGCGCCATCTTTCCAAAAGGTGTATGTGTTTTTCTCTCCATCATGCATAACTTTTCTATCATACTGCCATGGCCTTCCCAATAACACATGACAGGCATCCATTGGGACAACATCACACCATATCTCATCCTGATAGATCTTCCCTATGCTAAACTTAATTAGGCATCGTTTATCAACAGTGACTTCATTTCCCTTTTTAAACCATGCAATGCGATATGGATGAGGATGTTTTTCATAGTGTAAATTCAATTTTTCTACCATTTCTTTAGAAACCATATTTTCACAACTACCTCCATCAACAATGACTTGACATACCTTGCCACCTGAAGTGCATCTGGTTCTGAAGATATTGGTTCGAAGCCATGAACCATCAGAGTGTTTGGCTTGTGTTTTCTCCTTCTCTGGAATCACCATTGCTCTTCTCATCATGAGACTTTCTCCCGCATCTGGTGGAACCTCCAGTTATGTCCCTTCCACTTCATGCTGCATTTGAATCATGTTCACCCTAGGTTGTCCTCCTTGATTTCTTTCTTGCATGTTATAATTTGAGCATTCAAATGCCCTATGACCTTCTTCTCCACATCTGAAACAAGTGAAAGGCCTTCTCTGGTTTTCCCATCCTCTACCGCTACCATAACCTCTACCTCTTTGAAATCCCCTTCCGCGTTCTTGATTCAGAGGATCTTGCTGAGTGTCTACTTGTTTTTCCAAACCATGGGATGACTCTCCCCTGCCATAATTTGAACCTCCTCGAAATGGGGTTGATGTACCCCTTCTTCCTCCTCTATTCTTCTGATGGTACTGTCTATTTTGTTTTTCTTCAGCCTTTAGAGCCAATTGGTAAGCCTCTTCCATATTGTTGAGTCGATGCATGCTCAATTCATCTTGAATAGAAAATTTCAGGCCATTCACATATCTAGCAGCCATTTGTTCATCAGTTTCTTGATGCTCTATATGTATAGACAGCATATAAAACTCATTTGTATAATCTTGCACAAAAGAGAGGTTCTGCTTTAAATTTTGAAACCTACGAAAAAGGGTTTGTGCATAATCTATGGGCAAAATTTTTTCTCTCAACTTCTTCTCCATTTTATTCCATGTCCTGATCTTATCCTTGCCTTTCCTTGTTCGTTCCTTTTGAAGATGATCCCACCAAATCATTGCATGACCCTTTAATTTGGTGCATGCAAATTTTACCTTCTCCTCTGTCATGGATTTCCATTCAAAAAAATTTCTCATGCCATTCAACCAGTCTATCAACTCCTCTGGTTTAAGACTACCTACATAATCTGAAACATCTACCTTGATCCCTTCATTTTTTCCTTCTAAGGCCCTGAGCATCCTCTCTTCAAAACTCATGCCTTCTAATTCTTCTTCTTCATGTTCTCTATCTTGATTTGCACCTCCTTGACCTATCTCTTCATCAGATTCGTCTCCTCCTCTACCCAGTCTTTGGGTTTCCATCCATGTTGTAAGTTTTGCTATTTGCCTTTACAGATTTTGCATTTCTCTATGCATCTGGGCAAGACCGCCTCTTCCTCTTCCTCTCCCAGCCATCTTCTTGCTCTGATACCAAATGATGCAGCACACAACATACACTCAACAGAATTGTGCCATTAAACATGAGAGACAAAAATTTGGAAGCTAAAACATAACAAAACTTCTATTCATCAACTCTGCCGCTACAATGAGAGAAAACTCTCTTATATCTAAGAAAACAAAAAAAACAAAAAAATTACCTTTTTTGGCAAATTTTGACAATTGTCAGATTTTGCCATTTTAGGTAATTTTACAATCATATCTTGAGAATCCAATTTTTTCACAAAAATCTCATAAAGCTAAGGTAGGACAAAAAACCAACTAACATCCTAAATTTGAAACATGAGTTTCGAGTTATTAAAAAAAGCAACTTTTAAAAAACTAGAAAAAAACACTAATTTGCCATTTTGAGGGCCAAGATGAAAGTTTCAAGCCCCGAAAAAGTGTCAAGATGAGATCCAACTGACTAGGGTTGGTTGGGAAACCACTGGCCATCTCATAACGCATCCACCTGTAAAATTTCATAGAAAATTCACATCCGAGTCAAAAGCTATGACCTCCGGAAGTCCCTGCATCATTGCCGATGTGTTTCGACCAGAATTACCAGGTATGCCTCCACGCAGAGAGGTAGATTTGTACATAGATCTAGTGCCAAGTGCAGAGCCAATGTCTCGTGCACCCTACAGGATGACTACACATGAGATCACAAAGCTCAAACTGTAGTTAGAGGAGTTACTTGAGAAGGGGCACATTCAACCTAGCATTTCACCATGGGGCACACCAGTTATCTTCGTGAAGAAGAAGGATGGGTCTCTTTGCTTATGCATGGACTATAGGCAGTTGAATAAGGTGACAGTGAAGAACCGTTGTCCTCTACCTAGGATTGATGACCTTTTTGACAGATGCAGGGAGCTAGAGTGTTCTTGAAAATTAATCTGAAATCTGGGTATCACCAATTGCACATCACAGAGGTAGATATTCATAAGACTACTTTTCGAACCGGATATGGCCATTACGAGTTCACAGTGGTACCCTTTAGTTTGACGAACACCCCTCCAGTGTTCATGAGTCTCATGAATGGGGTGTTTCACACTTACTTGGATTAGTTTGTGATCATCTTTCTTGACGATATTTTGATCTATTCATGGACCGAGGAGGAACATGTGGATCATTTGCGTTAGGTTTTACAGTGCTTGCAAGAGCAACAACTTTATGGCAACTTGGAAAAGTGTGTCTTCTTCAAGATAGAGGTTTAGTACTTGGGGCACATCCTATTAGGTGATGGCATATCTGTAGATCCATCAAAGATTAGAGCTATCCAAGATTGGCTAACACCCACCAATGTGACAGAGGTCAGGAGTTTCATGTGATTAGCTAGTTATTACCGCAGATTCATTGAGGGCTTTTCCAGAATAGCGCATCCCATCACTTCCCTTCAGCGGAAAGGGAAGAGTTTCACTTGGACTGAGCAGTGTGAGAGGGCCTTTGGGGTCCTCAAGGAGTGTCTTATCGACACTCCCATCTTAGTGGTTCTAGATCCTACGGAGGATTTTGTAGTTTGCACAGATGCATCACTTGAGGGTTTGGGATCCGTGCTTATACAGGGTGGTAGGGCGATTGCATATGAGTCACGTAAGCTTAAGACACATGAGATAAACTACCCTACTCATGATTTAGAGCTTGCAGCAGTTGTACATGCTTTTGTTCATTGGAGACACTTCCTTTTGGGTCGACACTTTGAGCTCCATTCGGATCACCATAGCTTGCAGTACATATTCACTTAACCAAATTTGAATGCCCACCAACGGCGTTGGATGGAGTTTTTATGCGAGTATGACTTTGATGTCCACTACATCAAAGGGAAGGAGAACATGGTCAATGACACCTTGAGTCAGAAGCACCACAAGATCCTGACCTTGACTTTGAGTGTGGACTTGGGAGAGCATATCTTACAGCATCTATTTGAGGATGTGTGGTTTCTTGAGGTGCAGCAGGAAATCTAGAAATAGAAGGCCCTTAAGGGAAGATTCACAAGATATTCCCTTGAGTCTGATGGTTTGCTTAGACATCATCAGCGCATCTATGTACCCCGTGTAGGAGATCTTCGTGCAGTGGTTCTTTCAGAGGCTCATAGAGCACCTTATGCAACACACCCAGGGGTGAAGAAGATGCATGCTGACTTGCGACAACTATACCATTGGGTAGGTATGAGACGAGACATTGTAGAATATGTTGCTTGTTGCCTTGAGTGCCAGAGGGCCAAGGTCGAGCATCAGCATCCAGCAGGACTATTATACCCTCATGAGATACCTAAGTGGAAATGGGACACCATTTCCATAGATTTTATTGTTGGTCTTCCTATGTCAACACGCCACCATGACGCCATCATGGTGACGGTTGACAAGTTGACCAAGGTGGCACATTTCTCACTTATACGCATGATGTGTAATGCACCATTTGTGGTGAGAGTGTTCTTGGATCAGATTGTTAGATTACATGGGGTACCTCACTGTATAATTTCTGACATGGACTCGGTATTTACTTTAGCCTTTTGGAGAGCCTTACAATAGGCATTGGGCACACAGCTCAACTTCAGTTCTGCTTACCATCCTGAGACTAATGGACAGACAGAGAGAGTTAATCAGGTGTTGGAGGACATGCTTCATATGTATGTTATGGACCATCAATCTAGATGGGAGGAGTATCTGTATCTGGTTGAGTTTGCCTACAATAATGGGCATCACAACTCGTTGGGTATGCCTCCTTTTCAGGCTTTATATGGCAGACCATGTAGGACACCATTGAGTTGGGATCAGATAGAGAACAGGGTTGCCATTTTTCCAGAGTTAGTTTAGGATATGGAGCAGTAGGTCACACTGATTAGGCAGAGACTTCAAGAGGCACAGGATAGATAGAAGAAGTATGTCGATGCTAAGAGAACTAATCGAAGCTTCTCAGTGGGTGACAAAGTATTTTTGAGAGTGCGGTCGTACAAGAGTCCAATCCATTACAGAAACGGCTCTAAACTCACACCTCATTTTTTAGGACCTTTTGAGATCTTGGAGTGGATAGGACCTATAGCCTATCATCTAGCCTTGCCACCTAGCCTGTCACGTATCCATGATGTTTTTCATGTTTCAGTCTTATAACGTTACATATCTGACTTATCTCACGTATTGGATTGGAGTGCTCTTCAGGTAGAGGCAGACGGTTATTTGGCTTTGGAGCTAATTCGCATATTGGCTTGTCAGATGCTAGGCCTTTAAGGTCGAGAGCTAGACTAGGTTTGGTTCTAGTGGGACATGTACGATGAGGTCACGGTGACATCGGAGGATGTAAGGAGATTGAGGGCCCTTTATCCTCACCTCTTTGATGACTTCTAGGAGGAAGTACAATCTTAGGGGGGGAGGATGTGAGGCCTACTTTTTCATTCCCTTACATTAGACTATTTACTTTATTGCTGCTGATACATTTAGAATTATGGGACTGTTGATCCTGAATTTCTAGACTATTAGACTTTATGCTATATGTGGATTTGTTATGCATAGTATGTTTACGATGTGTTTAGACCTGGATATTGCTTTACTGATGATGTTAGATAGATGGTTTATATTATGATGTTATGAGAAAACTAATTGGGTGATGTTAGACAAAATATTGTTATGTGATTCAATCTTGGGAATGGATGTTTGAAATGCAGTATTTAGAATCTAAATTGTAAAGTGACTTCCTTGATGCTTATGTGAACTTGTGATATTTTATGTGAGTGTATGTTTTAATTTTCTTTAGCTATTATATATATGTGGAATTAACTTTGCAATTGAGTGCATAGGTATTTCTAACAAGCCACAAAAATTGGAGATCATCTCACACACGATGTTGTTATCCATTGTGAAGCCGATCTAGTTCCACGAGGAACCAAGATCAACTTTGTGCATGATGAAATTTTACAATGTTGATTGCCTGTTGTTAGTCAGGATCAGTCTATCCCTCTTTTATTTTGAATTCTAATTGGTGTTGTAAGAATATTTTCTTTTGAATTTCATTTTTTAAGTTATAAATTTTGAGACCCCTTTTCATGTGCTTTAACTCAACCCTTGGTGCTCAAACTAGGCTAAACCTGACCCTGGGTTATACCCATTGGGTCTAGGGACCTTTATGACTTGGGTAACCATTGGTAAACCTCCATTTGGTCACCTTAACTTCACCCTAAAATTAAGTGACGAAATTGGAGGCATGGGAGGAGACGATGAGTGGGTCCAACACTCAACCCCCATACTTTCCACTTCCCAAGGTTGGAGATGTCTCCAAGACCCCCAAATTGTGGAGGAATTCACTCTAAGTCTCTCTCACAATTGCTGAGGGTACCTTGGAGTTGTACGGTCCCTCTTGGGAGGAAAGGAATGGGACACATGTGTCACCCATTCCCTCTTAAGCTCCACTTTTCTCTCCCACATGTTTGAGAGAGGACAAGTGGAAGGGTGAGAGAGACTTGGGGATGGGTGAGTGACATGTGTCATCACCCATCCCATGGGTCTTTCTTGTAGTGGGGAGGAAGAGTGAGGAGGTGACAAGTGTCACCTCCCCATTCGTCAAATCTCATGGGTTGAGCTTATTTTAATCCCACTTGGAGAAGGTTATGGGTTGTTGAATTTTTGGAAAAATTCATTGTTTGGAATTTACTTTGGGGAAAAAGTTAGAGAGAGTTTTGTGGCTTATGTTGGAGGAGGATTTGGAGAAGCTCTACATCAACCATCTACCTTATTTGGGTTTTTAAGGGTTGGTCTCAAGGCTAAGGCCTTCCCTTATGTATCTTTAATTGCTTGTATGATGGTTTGTGTGAGATCTATTTTCTTGAGTTTTTTTATTGTCATTGTGGGGAAAATTTGAAGGGTGTTGTAAGAGCCTCTCCCACTTGGGAGAAGATGCTCAACAAGTGTAGGGTGGGGGAGGAGTGAACCTACTCAAGGTTATTTCCTTGTTTTTATGGTGATGCAAGCCTTAAGGGCAATATGTGGATAATTGCGATATGTGGAATGGCTTGGGAGCCAAAATGGAAACTTTGTGGAAATTGTGTTCAAATATGTTGGCTAGAGGCCTTATGAGGTATTTGTTTTGGGATATTTGTAGGAGTGGCACTCTTGAGTTGAGTGTGTCCACTCCCCTACCCCTTTGAACTCATCCTGGTTGAGTTCTTTTGTTGTACTATCCATGGGTGTAAAATTGTGTTTGATTGTTTGAATGCCTTGTTGTGAAGTGGAATGAGTTCCCAAGTGTGTGGATGACCTCCCTAGCTCGGGGGTGACCCTCTTGCAGGTCTATGGTAGGGAGGAGAGCAAGATGTGTGGGTTCTTTCCCCTTGTTGTGTTAATGCAAGTTCATTGGAGCTAAGTTGTGAAGTTGGAGAAAACACCTTGTTCTTGGAATTGATATTTTATTTTCCTTTACTCTTGAGAGAGAGTTTGTCCTATTTAGGAGCTTGCATATTTTGTTAGTTGTCGAAGAGAAGAGCATTGTTCTGTCTCTTTGTTGTAAAAATGTATTTTCTTTTATTTGTGTATGTAAGTTATTTACTTATGAATTAAAGATTTAACATTTGTTGATTCTATTGTTCCATTTAAAAAAGAAAGTAGAAGGAAGAAAATTAGGTTTTAAGCTATATCATTGTATGTTTATTTCATTTTAAAATAAATATCTATTGGTAAAGTTGTGATTTTATTGTTGAGACAAAATATGAAATATGAATATTGTTTTATGAAAAAGAGAAATAGTTGATGTCATGTATTATAAGTATTTTACTTAATTGCATTTGTTCTTTTCTTTAAATGTAAATATTGAGATTGCTATGAATAAATTTTCTTAGAAAAAAATGAGTTCATGCCTTGTAGAAAATTGGTCAAAGAAAAAATATATATATATATCTTTGTTTAATTGTTTTAAAAAAAGAAAAATTGTATGTGAATGGAAGAAAAGAAAATTTTAATTATAATTGTTATGTGTATATGAATGTATGCATTTTATGTATTTAGATACAAACTAATTTTATCATTTGTCCAAAAAAAATTGAAACTACCTTATATATATATATATTGAAAGAACCATAAAATGAACACCAAAAGAAATAATGAAGCGACTATTTTGTTTTACAGTCTGCTGAGTGTTTTAAAGGAAAAGGGAATACATTTAGTGGGGGGTTCGAACCCCCCCACTGCCATTGTTACATTGGAGTGGGAATGTGGGGAGGGGGTGGAGCCCCCACCCACATCCTATTGTGTGGGATGTGGGTGGGGGCTCCACCCCCTCTCCACATCCCCACACCCACTTACCCGTGGACTACTCTTTTGTCGTCCACCTATCCCGTGACCCTTCTTCAACACTTCCTCTGCCTTGCAGCCTCCGTTGGCCCTCTCACCACCAACACCTCCACCACCAGTCTCTGAACCTACCGGCGGCCTTAAACACAGTGGCCCTCATGTGATCTGCCACTCCTCCTCCACATCCCCATAGACCTGCCACAAATACACTTAGGGTTTTTAGCTTTTAACCAAAATATATATATATATATATATATATATATATTAAAAGAAAATCTAGTTTTATAAACACAATAAGAATATATATATATATATATATATATATAAAGGCCATCATATGCATTAGCCATTAAACCTGCAAACAAAACCAAGAAAACAAAGAATGAAAGAGAGAAAGAGAAAGAATGATAAAAGTGAAAACAAAGAGGAGAAAAAGCATGTGTTTCAAAAATAGGGCTAGGGTTTTTTCCATATAGAAAATAATATTTTAATGTTGGAGGAATTTAGGGCAAAGAGAAATTAAATATTCTTCTTAAAATTTAAATTCCCCTTTTGTTATTATTTTTGTTCCTTGTTTTAAGTTGGAATTGATATAGGGAATTTGAGATAATTAATGAAATGGGTAAAACTTTATTTCCTTGGAATATTATTTTTATTTGCTAATGGGTGTTAATAAACAGATTAGATTCACGAAATGAAGGATCTATATTTAATTGATTTTTAATTTAATTTTTTGAAGAAAAAGATATATTGGTTTTATTTTAATTCTACTCAATTTAATTAATTGAGATGTGTTTATTTAAACAGTTGGGTTTGATGGTGATAGTTTGTCATTGCTGTCAAAAGGTATTGAGAAAGTTGAGTTGTGCAAAGCATCATCAGGCTACAGGTCATTTGTGGATCACTTGTACTATTGACAAAAGTTGTTCATGATCATGCATTTCATAGTTGTTCTCATAGTGTTGAAGGATATTGTTAGTTGGGATTGACTTGATAAATGGATGATAATATTACAAGTGTTTGAGAACATTCATGTATTAATCATGCTCACTATATTGGTGTTTCAAGTGCTTACAGGATCACAGGAATACATAGATGTCACTTTGTCTGCAGTAGATCTCATTATGACAATATCAGTAAGTTGCATAACAAAGGTACCAGATCAAATCATGATGATGATCATAGTTCAAAGGATCTCAAGTCATATGTTGCTTTGGAGGAGTAATGTTGAATGGATTCTTTCAATATATCTTCATACTTGATCATTTTGGTTGTTCATATCCACATGCCTGCATAGTAGTTATTGATCTTCATCAGTGTCTTTGACAGAAGCATTAATTTTTTTTTAATGGCAGATATAAGAGGTTTAAATCATTAAAATCCTAAGTCATGTCATCTCATAAGAAGTTTGAGCGGTAAAAAGAATTTCAAATAAAAAGTTTGGAATACTTCTTTAAGGAGAGCCTGATGAAAGTTTATTACTCCATTCAAATTTTTATTGAAAAGACCTCCAAAAGAAGAAATGCCATAACATGGATTTAATTGGTTTTAATTTTTTTTTTAAAAAAGAAAAAGGCATATTTTCGGGGAAAGCTTTATTTTATAAAGCATAAAATGTATTTAGTAAAAGGCACGATTTATGCCTTAAGATTATATTGGAAACCATGTTAAGGAGGAGGATTTTTTATGAAAAGCACTTTTTGCCATATATAAAGGAGTTTGAATTTATAAAGTTTTTCTAAAGCCATCGAATTTTAAGAAGGGAGCCCGAATTTCTTTTAAAGAAATTTATGTTTTATAAAAATAAAAAAAAAGGAGGCATCTATTTATGTTTTTTTTTAAAAGCTTTTATAAAGCATAAGGTGCATACAAGTAGGCACGATTTGTGCCTTGTTTTTTTAGGAGTTTTTTTTTTTAAAAGAAAAAAATTGTTTTTAGAAGGAATATGAAAGAGTTTTTTAAAAAGGCAATATTCTTTGTGGCAGCAAAAACAAGGAAAGTTAGAGTTTTAAAAAGGCAGATTCTTTTTGATTTTTTATAGAATTTTATTTCTAATCTCATGACATGAAAGACTATTATGAAGGAATTTAAAAATAAGATGAGAAGTTTTTATTTGCAGAGTGATCATATTTTTGAGAAGATATTTGAAGAACAAAATGGTTTTAGAAGAAATGTTTTATGAGATCTTGAAGAGTCATTTCTACAGATGAAGATAAAATTGCACACCGATTTTTTGAAAAAGATTGTTTATACACAGATGTTTGCAAATTGAAGAATATGAAGGGTTTGAGAAGATAAAAAGTTCTCAGAGATTATTTACAGAGCATTGATTAGATTGAAGATGTTTGTTAATATCTTATGGTGGATTTTTTATGATTTTATTGATGCAGGGAATGAAGATTTTTTTGAAAGAGATTTTATTTTTCTCTTACAAGAGTAGGATGAAAAATAAATTGTTGAAGACTTTCATTTTGATAAAGATGAAAATTGAAGAGAAGATGAAGGGTTTTGTACAAAGAGGATAATGAAAATTTGGTTTAAGAAATTTGCAGATTGAAGGGTTTTGTGAATTTGAAAGGGCAATTGTATTTTACAGAGATGGAACTTATAGAAGATGAAAGGTGAAAAGACATTCAACTTGTATAAAAATGTTTTTCAGGTGCATTGATGGACAACTTGCAAGATAGAGATGAAACATACAGGGTTATACAGTGTTGTTGAATGGATCAGAATACAGATTTGATATGCAGTGTTGTTGAATGGATTAGAATACATATTTGATATGCAGTGTTGTTGAATGGATCAGAATACAGGATTAATTTGTAGAGAAAATTGTTTATAGAGATTTGTATATGGATCTTGTTTGCAGGAGTATGTAAAAGAAAATGGTCTTGATTTGAAAATCAAACAGGAGGTATAAGGTTGTATACAATGGTGCAAATCTGATTGAATAGCAATCATGTCTTGCACACAAAGTTTGATGTTTTGTTTATAGTGATTGTGTTTGCCAGTGAGGCACAGTATGCCTATGAGGCTTGTGGTCAGTGAGACCTTGGTCAGTGAGACCTCTGTATATGTCAGTGAGACATTTGTAAGAAGATTTTTCATTTAAGCCAGTAAGGCAGTTCTGGAGTGGTTTTTCTACCCCTGGAGGGTTTTCCACTCGTGCATATCTTGTGTCATGATTCATATTGATCATCTTTGTTTGTGTTTGATTTACTTATGAAGTTTTTGTTCTTTTTCTGTATTCACAGTCATGTGCATTTTACAAATCAATGGTATCTTTCTTTTGAGCTCTGAAAGTTAAAGTTTAAACAAAGGTTTTGAAAATTCACACAACACTGATTCACCCCCCCTCTCAGTGTTGCCCTTGATTCCTACAATTGGTATCAGAGCCAGGTTCCCTTTTGTAGCTTAATCAGCTTGGGTAGGTCCTGTGTGTGGAGTTCAATGGGTAAGTGCAGGAGAAATAAGGACATGAGAAATGTTAAGATTCTTTCTGGTCAGAAGACACAAAAGACATTATCAAATCCAGATGTTGATATAAAGTCAGTTGATAAAGATGTTCTCCATGTTGAGTCTGATATTATCTTAGAAGAAAAGGTTTCAAATGTTCCTCATGTTGATGGTTCAAATTTTTTAGTTTGGTATGTTAGAATGCAAGTATATTTATCCTCCTTAGGATATGATGTTTTAATGTCAGTTGAAAATGGTAATGCAAATAACAAAGAAGTTCTTGAATATAATGATATTGCAAAGAAGGCTATATTATCTGCTCTGTCTAATGATGTTATTTGTAAAGTTATGGATTGTGTTACAGCTCAGGATATGTGGAGGAGATTGAAAAGGATTTATCAAGATAATGATAAAGAAGGGGACACTCTGGTGTGTAAAGAAAGTAGTAATGAAAAGAGACTTTCAAATGAAGGAGTTGAAGTTCAATCCCAATCAAATTCAGAAGAAGCTAGCATCACAAGTGATGATGATCAGAGTGATGATGATTAGGATTATAATGAACAAGATTGTGAGATTGATTTGGAAGGAGAGCTCATATATGCTTTGAGTGAGCTCAAGAATTATAAGAAGGAGAACAATAAATTAATGATGCAATTGCAGCAAGAAAGAGAATCTAAAGATAATGTACTTTCAAAACTTGAAATTGTATCTACAGATCTTGAAGAGGCCAAATGTCAAATTATAACTTTAAAGACATATATTGATGATTCTGACAAACTAATTGCTAGATTGAAGACAGAAATTGAAGAAGCTAAGAGGATAGCAGATGTTTCAATATCTGATCTTGAAGTTATAAGGATTGAGAATCTAAAACTAGAATCAGAAATAGTCTCTTTAAGAAAGGAGTTAGAAAAGGCTTCCTCTAAGTTGCACAAGAATCTGCTGTTTGAAAAGAGTACTGAAGAAGGGGAATGTTCCAAAGCTAGAGAGACTCCTAGAAGGAAAATTAATTTAAGTCATGTTGCCACAGAAGGAAAAAGGAAGAGTGAAGCTGAACAGAAAATGAGGGATGAATTTGTGCACAATCAAAGAAGAAATTTCAAAAAACCTGCATCTATAAGACAAGCTTACATGTATAGGTATAACTATTCATTTAATGGTTACTGTTATACTTGTAATCATTTTGGGCATAAAGAAGTTAATTGCAAAAGGAATACTAACCTTGTATGTTACAAGTGCAATAATGTTGGACATATTCAAAGAAACTGCAAAATGAACAGAGTGTATGGTCCTTCATGGAAGCTTAATATGAGTGCTCAAAGGTATTATCAGTCAGTTGATTTTGATTACAACATAATTTGTTATAATTGCAACTCTCTTGGTCATAAAGCACACAGTTGCAGGAGAGCTCCACCTAATTTGAAAGGTTGGGAAAAGAAAAAGACAGAAAAGGTTTGGAGGAAGAAAGAGCCTGTTAAGATTTGGAAGCAGAAACATAGTCAAGAGAAGTCAAATACTAAGCTTGTGCATCTTGCACAAGTCATTTCGTCTGTTGCATAACAGATAGCATAATGTGAGGGGGAGTTGTTCTTGTTCTATTTTTTTATCCCCAAGAAGTTATAGGAGGAGATAAGTTGATCTTGTTTTGTTTGTCATGCTTGCCTAAAATGTTTGAAATGAAGTTTCTGATGTTTTTGAGTTTCAGTGTATGTTAGGTGTTCATGATCAGTAACATGTTTAGTGGATCATAAAGTGTTCAAAAGCTCTCTGCACAAAGAGTTTGATGATGTTGTGACATTGATCCTATTTGTATATTGTTTGATACTTACATGATTAAGTTGTCATGATGCTTCTGTTAAGATGTTGTCAAGGAACTCTCACCTGGATTTGGTTTTGCAAAGTGGTGTTACAGGAAGAGCTTGATGGTGAAGGTTGTGCAATCTTAATTGGTTGGCTGATTTGTATTTCAGAGTCAAGAGGCTTTAATTCTTGTTGATTGCAGTATGTTTCAGATGTGGTTATGTATATATCAGTTTTAACAATGTGTTGTAAAAGGATGAGCAGGAACAGCATGATAGTCTTCATTCTTTTCAAATGATCTTCATTCTTTTTCATGCCAAAAGGGGTGTGTAAGAATAGATTGGTATCAGATGATAATGTTCAGCAAGGTTGGTCTTATGTTGGTTTCAGGATTGTTATCACTATAAATCATTACTTGTTCAAAGGTTAACAAGAATTTATGCCTTCAAAATGTTCATAATTCAATGTGATTATAATTGTTATGATCATGCTATAACATTTTTTGTTGAAGTTGGAGTTGTTCTCAAGGGGAGTTAATCAGAGGATTGAGTTATCACTATCATGGGAGATTTGAAAAGGTCTTATCAAAAATGGTCATCATGTCATATTGAGTTGGGAACTATGTGATGAGGAGTCTTCATGATTTTTGCCTACAAATCTATTTATCAAAGAGTATTGGTATGTTTATGATTTCTTTGCAAAAGTATTCAGAAGGTTGATTGTCAGTAAATGGATGGTATACTTCAGGTTGATATGTTGCTTCAGGACTATTTCAGGAAGCTGAGTTATGTTGGTTATTCTTGTCAGTATTTACCAATGGTATTTCTGAGTAGTAATTTGTTTGTGATCTTTAATACATGGGAGATCTTGGAGATTTGTTATTTCAGGTCAAAAAGGTTGTTGATTGAAGAAGAACTGTTTGTTTTGAAAGTTTGTGATGTTATCAGGAAGGAGTGTGTCAGTCTTCATCTTCATAGTGGTATTGTCATCAGATGTAAGTTTCATGAAAGACAAATGGCTTCAAAGATTTTAGTAAGTGGTTCAAATTTTTTTGATTGAAGATAACAAGATAACAAAATTTTATGTTTTCAAAGTTCTCATATTGCAGGGTGATTGTAATTATCAAGCTATAACATTTTTTCAGTGGAGTTGTTCTCAGGGGGAGATAATAGTCTTTGTCATCCGATGTCAAAAAGGGGGAGAAAGAAAAATATGCATCAGGTGGTTTTGCCATCAATGACAAAGGGGGAGATTGATGGTGATAGTTTGTCATTGATGTCAAAAGGTATTGAGAAAGTTGAGTTGTGCAAAGTATCATCAGGCTACAGGTCATTTGTGGATCACTTGTACTATTGACAAAAGTTGTTCATGATCATGCATTTCACAGTTGTTCTCATAGTGTTGAAGGATATTGTCAGTTGGGATTGACTTGATAAATGGATGATAGTATTACAAGTGTTTGAGAACATTCATGTATTAATCATGCTCACTATATTGGTGTTTCAAGTGCTTACAGGATCACAGGAATACATAGATGTCACTTTGTCTGCAGTAGATCTCATTATGACAATATCAGTAAGTTGCATAAAAAATGTACCAGATCAAATCATGATGATGATCATAGTTCAAAGGATCTCAAGTCATATGTTGCTTTGGAGGAGTAATGTTGAATGGATTCTTTCAATATATCTTCATACTTGATCATTTTGGTTGTTCATATCCACATGCCTGCATAGTAGTTATTGATCTTCATCAGTGTCTTTGACAGAAGCATTAATTTTTTTTTAATGGCAGATATAAGAGGTTTAAATCATTAAAATCCTAAGTCATGTCATCTCATAAGAAGTTTGAGCGGTAAAAATAATTTCAAATAAAAAGTTTGGAATACTTCTTTAAGGAGAGCCTGATGAAAGTTTATTACTCCATTCAAATTTTTATTGAAAAGACCTCCAAAAGAAGAAATGCCATAACATGGATTTAATTGGTTTTAATTTTTTTTTAAAAAAAGAAAAAGGCATATTTTCAGGGAAAGCTTTATTTTATAAGCATAAAATGTATTTAGTAAAAGGCACGATTTATGCCTTAAGATTATATTGGAAACCATGTTAAGGAGGAGGATTTTTTATGAAAAGCACTTTTTGCCATATATAAAGGAGTTTGAATTTATAAAGTTTTTCTAAAGCCATCGAATTTTAAGAAGGGAGCCTGAATTTCTTTTAAAGAAATTTATGTTTTATAAAAATAAAAAAAAAGGAGGCATCTATTTATATTTTTTTTTACAAGCTTTTATAAAGCATAAGGTGCATACAAGTAGGCACGATTTGTGCCTTGTTTTTTTAAGAGTTTTTTTTTTAAAAAGAAAAAAATTGTTTTTAGAAGGAATATGAAAGAGTTTTTTAAAAAGGCAATATTCTTTGTGGCAGCAAAAACAAGGAAAGTTGGAGTTTTAAAAAGGCAGATTCTTTTTAATTTTTTATAGAATTTTATTTCTAATCTCATGACATGAAAGACTATTATGAAGGAATTTGAAAATAAGATGAGAAGTTTTTATTTGCAGAGTGATTATATTTTTGAGAAGATATTTGAAGAATAAAATGGTTTCAGAAGAAATGTTTTATGAGATCTTGAAGAGTCATTTCTACAGATGAAGATAAAATTGCACACCGATTTTTTGAAAAAGATTGTTTATACACAGATGTTTGCAAATTGAAGAATATGAAGGGTTTGAGAAGATAAAAAGTTCTCAGAGATTATTTAAAGAGCATTGATTAGATTGAAGATGTTTGTTAATATCTTATGGTGGATTTTTTATGATTTTATTGATGCAGGGAATGAAGATTTTTTTGAAAGAGATTTTATTTTTCTCTTACAAGAGTAGGATGAAAAATAAATTGTTGAAGACTTTCATTTTGATAAAGATGAAAATTGAAGAGAAGATGAAGGGTTTTGTACAAATAGGATAATGAAAATTTGGTTTAAGAAATTTGTAGATTGAAGGGTTTTGTGAATTTGAAAGGGCAATTGTATTTTACAGAGATGGAACTTATAGAAGATGAAAGGTGAAAAGACATTCAACTTGTATAAAAATGTTTTTCAGGTGCATTGATGGACAACTTGCAAGATAGAGATGAAACATACAGGGTTATACAGTGTTGTTGAATGGATCAAAATACAGATTTGATATGCAGTGTTGTTGAATGGATTAGAATACATATTTGATATGCAGTGTTGTTGAATGGATCAGAATACAAGATTAATTTGTAGAGAAAATTGTTTATAGAGATTTGTATATGGATCTTGTTTGCAGGAGTATGTAAAAGAAAATGGTCTTGATTTGAAAATCAAACAGGAGGTATAAGGTTGTATACAATGGTGCAAATCTGATTGAACAGCAATCATGTCTTGCACACAAAGTTTGATGTTTTGTTTATAGTGATTGTGTTTGCCAGTGAGGCACAGTATGCCTATGAGGCTTGTGGTCAGTGAGACCTTGGTCAGTGAGACCTCTGTATATGTCAGTGAGACATTTGTAAGAAGATTTTTCATTTAAGCCAGTGAGGCAGTTCTAGAGTGGTTTTTCTACCCCTAGAGGGTTTTCCACTCATGCATATCTTGTGTCATGATTCATATTGATCATCTTTGTTTGTGTTTGATTTACTTATGAAGTTTTTGTTCTTTTTCTGTATTCACAGTCATGTGCATTTTACAAATCAATGGTATCTTTCTTTTGAGCTCTGAAAGTTAAAGTTTAAAGAAAGGTTTTGAAAATTCACACAACACTGATTCACCCCCCCTCTCAGTGTTGCCCTTGATTCCTACAGGGTTAAACCTTTAATCATAAAACCTAACTCTATGAGGATGTTTTAAACCACATCGTTATTAATTAAAATTTAATATTCCTTTTAATAATGAAGGGGCAATTTAATTAACAAGATTAAATTAAACATTGTTTTAAACCTGACTCGGAAACCTAGTAAATCATTTAAATGAAGTTAGTGAAACCTGTATTCTGAGATCTAATCTACCAAGAAATTAGGAATAATGTAAATGATGTAGAGATAACTCTGATTGATTGAAAACATGAAGGAGAACAAATTTATCAAGCTTTGTTGAAAAACATTTAAATTTTTAGAAAACGTGAAAGAGAACAAATTGATCAGACTTTGATGAAAAATGTTCAATTAACTTATTCAATAGATTACCTATTCAACTAGTGAGATGTAGGTAATTTAACACCAATTAGTAAACCTTTTGATCAAAATTAGTTTTAGTACAATAAACCCTATTCACGCCCGTGAGGCGTTATGTTGCCAGATTTTTCCAGAATTTGGGGTTTAGCTAGGTTAGTGAAGTTTAACCTTGTTAGAGAATATAATATTATTTTTTTGCCAAGTATCGTCATTTGAATTCTATATTTTATCATCCTCTCATGCATTTGACTTTTGGCTAATGTTTTTGACTTACGTCACTATCCCTTCATTCACATAGGATAACTTAGGGTTTTTGATCGTTGATCCTAACCCTATTGGCAACATTAACTGCATTGCGTTGACCCCCTTGTTGGCCTTCATTGCAATTGGTATGCGCACGTGAACACATTAACCACATTCAATTGTATTGTTTATGCCTTAAGCGTATGCCACCAAGCACGCTTACACATACGAGGGGGTTTCTAGGGAAGCATGGAAATTTTTTTTATATCTCGTGTTATGACCACATGACAAATGTGGACATGACACGTGTGATGCATGTCGTGACCGCATGGGAAATGTGGGCATGACACTAGGTTTGAGATCTTGACAAAAAATGCTATATGAATGTTTTGAAATTTGATTTATGATAAAAATGAAATATACTCAGATCTGAAAATAAATTCCAATCTCTAAGGTGCAAAATGCAAGTGCAAATCTAATGAAAATGCATGAAAATTGCTAGTTTTTTGTTGAAAATTTCTATGAAAAAATGCAAATATTTGAAATCTAAATGCAAATTTACACTAAAAAGCAAGACTACAGACAAATGAAAGTTTGAATGAGTCTCTAAAATTAGTGGAAAAATATGAAAGAAGATTTTACCTACAAACCCTAGATTTTGGAATTACTAGGTTATATGAAAATTGTCAAAAATTTTACAAAACCCTAGCAATTGTATGATGAAAATGCAATGCAAATTATTGATTTTTTGTAATTTTCAGTAGTTTATATCAGATCTGATGCAAAAATCATAAATTAGGAAAAATTAGAATGAATTGATGCAAATTAGAAACCTATATGAAAATGCAAGTTAGGGTTTCCATTTTTTTTTCAAAATTCAAATTTTTTTGTAATTTTCTCAATGCAATAAGATGAATGACTATATGAATGAATGAAATCAACCCAAATCTAAAGAGAAACACTCAGAAAGTTGCAATTAAGTCCAAAAACATGGGTGCACTAAAATATTTAGGGTAAAATTTTGATTGTTTTGTTTTAGTGTTTGAATCCTCCTTTCACCCTTTACATTCAAGGACCTTAGGATTGAGTGGCAAAGAACTATTAGGTCCTTTGTCACTTACAAATGTAGGGAAGCTTGGATTAGGGTGTTTGATTACCAATTTTCCTTCTTTTATGCCCAATTACACATCCAAACCCTAATTATGCAAATATGGTAGTAAACAAACGAATAATAGAAAATGCTTCTACAGAAAGATGTAAAATGACAAATCACAATGTACCTATTTTCAAGGTTCTGAGGTAGAAAAGTCAAGGACTAAAGAGAGGACACCCTCTGTTGTACCGAAGATTTTCCCATCACAAAATTTTGAGGACTAATGAGTGGGTGCCCTAGTCTAGGGTGCTCATTTCTTCTCTAATCTGCAATTCCAAAGCTCCAATATGTCCTCTTGCAACTTCACTTTGTCTGCATCATAAACCTGTAACCTAAAACCATGAAAAATTTGGGAGGGGGTTGTGGTGTTTAGGAACTTGCCTTAGTCAACCCCGAAGGAAATTTAAGTCTCTGAAACACCTTTGTCAGATAGAGAGTGTGTGCCCTTGTGAGGTAGAGGCAAAATCTAAATGAAATAATTATCACAAACACAATGAATGTCACCTTGTAGTGAAAATCTCATGAGATCAAGATGCTCTTCATTCCATGAGGAAATGGATGCTCAAATCTATAAACACAAACACATAGACAACACAGTTCTGCTCTTGCAACACAATGAAATCCTTGAATCACCTTGAGAATACAAAAACATATGCCTAAACATGATTTTATATGAGGACTAGGGTACAGGTGCCCAAGTCCCCCCCTATTTTGGGAAGGGTTAAGTTCAAGGGGTCCCCCTAGTCCCCATTTGTCATGATACCTAGGGTTCATTCCATCGGGATGCCAAATTATGATGCAAGATGTTTTAAATGCACACAAAAAGACCGGGGAGCTAAACCTTATGAGGGAAAAGCCCCCAAGGGGACATTTTATAATGTTACAATGTCAAATGACTAATCCACAACTTTATCATAGACTAAGACCATTAGAGTTATCTTATCGATTAGTTTCATGAAAGCTCCATTATGTATTTTAATTCTCAAATCCGATGGTTCATAAGATTCTTGTGCCATTTCATGTTCAAGGAGGAAATCTTTCATGAGCACATTTGTCATGCAATTAGGATCTATGAGTGTTCCATGCACAATTTGTTCCATTATCTTTATTGTGATATAAAGAGGTCCTTCAGTATTTACCATTTGTTTGTCATGAGGTGTGAATGTTATTTCAAGCTCATGGGCTCTTCTTTTCAAGTGAGGCCTAGGAACAAACCTAACATTATTATTATGTTGAGAGGAAATTTGTGAGTTTTAAAAGGATTGTCAAATCATATTTTTAAGATCTTTCAAAACTTATGCAACAACAAAATGCAAAAGTGATGTCAAGATATGCTCTAAAATGCTTGATATTTTCAACTTTTATCAGTGCAAACAACTGAAAGAAAAGGTGTTGTAAAGATTTTCAAGAGGGAAAGAAAATTATATGCCTAAAATCAATCTAGTAATGCAAGAATACCTTTAACAACATGCTTTTGAAGCAACTCTAGAAAGTCGATAAGCCAAAACTTAGTGAAAATAAGCCAAAATCTGTAATTTTTCACCAAATCTCAATGCAAAAAGCTAGGGCAGCGGGTGTTGTAAGGAAAATAAATATGGAAAGAAACTTATAATAGTACTAAAATCCACATAATGCAAAAAAATCCATTACAACATGCCTATAGTGCCTCTCTAGACCAAACCCTAGTGCAAAGATAGCAAAAATATGTCAATTTTTCCAAAATTTCAATGTAAAAGTCCAAAAGAAAGAGTCTTGTAAGGAAATTGAGAAGTGGTAGACTATTATAAGGATAATAATAGCTAATTAGTGCATTAAAATCCATTACAACACACTTGGAGTGCGAATCGAGCATGACGATAGGCTTGAATCTAGTGAAAAATGCAAGTTTTCAAACCCTAGGCATGAAATTTCACAAGGAGGCCACTATAATGCAACACTAAAATTAGATATTAGACTAATGAGTCTTTTGAAAAGGTAGTAAAATCTGAGATAAGACTTTGACTAAAACCCTAGCTTATGAAAAACTAGGTTTTGATGAAAAATACAAAATTTCAAGCAAATTTTGACAAATCAAGCATGCAAATGAAATGCAAATGAATTGTTAATGATAAATTTATGTATTTTGGATCAGATCTAATGCAAATGATAGAAATTAATTTAAATTAGATGCCATTGAATTCAAATTTCAAAAAAATGCAAGCTTAATATACCAGTTTTTGTAAATTTTCCAAATTTTTCAATTTTTTTGTATTTTTTTTGAATGCAATATTGAAAATAATAAATTGAATGATGATGACTTTCAGATCTGATGTATAAATCAGAGAATTAATTAAATTCAATTGAATGGATGCAAACTATGTCAAAAATCAAACCTTAGCATGTAATTTGTTTTTCAATTTTTCCAAATATATCAATTTTTTGTAAATTTTCAAATGCAATAGGATGAATGAATGTAAATTTGTCAAACAACACTCAGCAAGGTACCAAAATGTTCAAAAACATGGGTTCACCAAAAAAATTTATGGTGGATTTTTATGGAGGGTTAGTGTTTGCTTTAGTTTGAACCCTCCTTTCCACAAAATATTCCAACGGCTTTTCAACCGAGTACTTCTCCTATCAAGAGGAGAGTCAACTATCATATTTGAGTTGCCACTTGGTTTTCTACTAGGAAATTCAGATGTGATCACACAAGATTGCTAATTAATACTTTTATGCCCTTAAAACCCTAATTTAAGAAAAATAGTAATCAAATCTGCAAATTTCTACAAATGCTACAGGAAATAAATAGAGGGTAGAGAATCATAACTCACTATTTTTCGTAGTCAGAAAATGGAAAATTTAGGGACAATGGTGATGGCACCCTAGTCCAATGTAAAACTTTTTTTGAAAGTCCCAATGTCCTTCCAACACTGATCTTTGCTATGTCTTGTATTTCCTGTGATCTAAAAATGGAGGACAAGGTTGATGGCGCCCTTGTCCTGAAATGTTGAACAACGTCAGCTTCCTTTTAGATCTAGAATCTTCAATGTCTACCCTCCTTCTCTGCAACTCCACTTTCTCCAAATCTAACACCTATAACCGGCAATCACAAGGACTGTGGGAGGGGGTTGTGGCCTTTAGAGGCTTGCCTTGGTCAAGCCCCAAAGAGACATTCAAGTCTTCTGAACATTGTTGTCAGAGAGAGTGTGTATCCTTGTGGGACATGTTGCAAGTATGAGGTTAACCAGTGTTGTCATTGATGTCAACATACTCATATTGCATTGATAAGAAGGATTGGATGAGCTGTGTGCTGAGGTTATTGAGGAAATTAGTCTCCATCAAGAACAGTGAAGAACAGTGATGAGAAGAAGGCAAAAGTACTTAATAGGTTGAGGATCAGAGGATACAGTTTAAAGGGTTTGTAGATATGAGTCTTGAGATGTTCTAGTTAAGATTTTAGAGGTCAGCATATAGATCTAAGGAAGTTATGGCTGCTTGTGTAGAACCGGTTCTGGCAGGTGTTTAGTGGAGATAGATTGTGACAAATTGCTCCAGTGAGATCCAGAATTACATTATCTCATTCTGCGGATTGGAAGGAGTGTTGAAGAAGTCAGTGTGAAGTGACAACTAGATTTGTGAATGATTTGGAGGTCTGGAAGAACCTTTTGCATTATGACAGTGATCAAAGACTGTGTTCTTGAAGTTTTGGATGAAGAACAGAAGAATTCGAGTAAGTTGATAAAATGCGGATATTCTTGATGACTCAGGAAAGGTTTTGGTGATCTTTGGATCATGTTCTATTCTTATTGGTAGTCCGCATTGAAGTTAGAGTTTGCATTCAAAGAATAACCACAGATTTTGGCGTTCTTCTTAAGACTAGCCGACTAGATGTATTACACATCTTGTGAATGATCTTGTAGGTGTTTACTGACTTAGATGATTATTCCTAAGTTGATGCCTTGTATAAATAAGGGTCTATGAATTCATTTTGAAGTATGTCTTGTGGGATGAGTGTGATATAGTGAAGGGAAGTGTGAAAGGCAGAGCAGGAGCTTTTGGGCTTAAATGGAACTAATCCAGGCATGGTAAAGATGTCATTCTCCAGTTCAAGTTTGTAATACTTGTTACTTTGTAGACAGTGTGTCTCTTGTAGGCAGTGTGCCTCTTGTGAGTAGTGTGCTTGGGCAGTGAGCCCTAATTGGCATGTGCCATCCATTTTTCTTATTCTTCTAATAGAGAATAATCCTTGGGTTAATCACCCCGTGGTTTTTCCCTTGACCAGGTTTTCCACGTCAAAATCTTGGTGTCTAATGTGTTGATGTTTATCTACTCTGGTGTTTATGCTTTATGCTTCCATGAATGGTTAATTGATATGCTATTAAATAATAAAGAAGAATCAAGTGTCTGAAGTAAAAGCAAGTTTTTGTACAATTGATTCACCCCCCTCTCAATTGTGTGCCCTAGATCTAACAATTGGTATCAGAGCCTAGTTCCTCTAAAAAGGAGCTTAACCGCTTGAGGAGATCCAGGATGTCGTCATACAAGAAGGATATTCTGAAGTTTGATGGAACCAACTTCTCTCTTTGGAAAGGTCACATGAAATGTCACTTGGAGTGCATGGGAAAAGCTTACTTGTCCATGGTCACAAAAGCATATGTACCTCCACAGGGTGGTCTGACAACTCTAAATGAAATCACAGATGTTGAAAACAATCTGTGGACTAAAGATGCTCTTCTAAGTGCATTAACTAACTTAGAGCTCTCAAATGTTATTGACCTACCAACTGCCTATGAGATTTGGATTAAACTAGAACTTCTGCATGAAGGAGATGAGTATGTTAAGAGTGCAAGGTTGCAGAGTCTCAAAGGGAAATTTGAAAGATTGAAGATGAGAGATGATGAAAATATCACTACCTTTATACCAAGAGTAAATGAGCTGGTGTGTGGAATTAGGAATGCTGGTGGAGTTTTGGATGAAAATGAGATTGTTTGGAAAATTCTCAGATCCCTTCCTGCTGCCTACAAAATCAAGGTTGATGCCATTGATGAATTCAGAGCCCATACAACTGTCACAAGAGACCAATTGGCTAGCAAACTGGCTGCATTTGAAATGACTGAGTTTGGAGATGATCCCCCCAAGACTAAATCTACATTCAAAGCCAGTGCCTATGTGAAAGACAAACAAAGATTTGATCCGGGAGAAAACTCTTCAAGGAAGCTATCATGGTATGATCAAGCAAGAAAAGACATGGAAGAGGAAGAAGCAAAAACAGCTCAACTTGAAGCCCTCATTGCAAAAAGACTGCCAAGAGGATCCGGTAAGTATGAAGGAAAATTACCCTTTATGTGCTTCAACTACAATAAGATTGGTCACTTTGCCTCAAGATGTCTGGAAAGATCCACAAGATCAAATTCCAACAAACAAAGGTTCCAAAAGAATTGTTATTATGTTCATAAAGAAGCTGATAATGAAGGAGTAACAGATGATGAATCAGAGATAGGAGACAAATTTGGAAATGAATGGGTGTTCGTTGCCATCAAGGAAGAAGATCTAATATCCCCTGAATCTATAAATCATAAGGTTATAGAAAGAGCTTTGGCTGCCCAAGTTGAAGAAAAGGATGATTGGGTTATTGACAGTGGATGCTCTCACCATATGACAGGGGACAAGAACAAGTTCTTAGATTTGGAAAGGTATGAAGGAGGAATGGTAAAGTTTGGTGACAATTCTGCTTGTAGAATCAGAGGTAGGGGAACTATCTCTTTTGATGGAAAGAACAAAACTAGTAATGTACTATATGTTGAAGGATTGAAGCACAATCTTCTTAGTGTTGGTTAGTGGTGGACAAAGGCTATGATCTCCGGTTCAAGAATGGAAGATGCAGGATCTTTGAAAGCTCTGGAACTGAGATTGCATCCGGTACTCAAACAAAAGGTAATATCTTCCATCTAGTTGGTACTAATAAAAGTTGTCTGTTTGTTCAAGTTGATCAGAGTTGGTTATGGCATAGAAGGATGTGTCATGTAAATTTTGATAACATCATCAAGATAAGCAATACTCTAGATGTAAGAGATCTTCCAAAGTTGGTAAAACCTACAAATAGTTTGTGCAAAGAATGTCAGCTAGGTAAACAGAGTAGAGTCTCATTCAAAAGCAAGGATCAGTCCTCTACCGGATTATTGGAATTAGTTCATACTGATCTATGTGGTTCGACAAGAATCAAGAGTATGCAAGGTGATAGATATTTCATGTTACTGATTGATGACCATTCTCGGATGATGTGGGTTACCTTTCTTAAAGAGAAATTAGAAGCTTTTGAGAAGCTCAAAATCTTCAAGGCTATGGTAGAGAATCAAACTGGATTAAAACTAAAATGTCTAAGGTCTGATAGAGGTGGTGAATTCACATCCGGTGAATTCATAGACTTTTGTGAGAAGCATGGTATAAAGAGATAGTTGTCTACTCCTAGGACTCCACAGCAGAATGGAGTAGTTGAGAGAAAGAACTGGACCATCCAAGAAGCATCTAGGACAATGATGATGGAAGCAAATGTTCCTCAGATGTTTTGGAGAGAAGCTGTCAGTACTGCAGTCTATACTCTCAATCAAGTTCAAATCAGAAGCAATACCAGTAAGACTCCCTATGAACTTTGGTTTGGCATCACTCTTACTATGAGATATTTTAGAGTATTTGGTAGCAAATGTTACATTAAAAGAGATGAAGATCTAGGAAAGTTTGATGCTAGAAGTGATGAAGGAATTTTCTTAGGTTACTCCACTCAAAGCAAAGCATACCGGTGTTACAATAAGAGACTGAGAAAGATGATAGAAAGTACAAATGTGAAGGTTGATGAAGGTATTGAAAAGCCCTCAAGATTTTTTGAGTATGATGAAGATGATCAAAATGTTGTTCTGATTCAAGGAACTCAATCCTCTCCTGAAGGTCAGATTCAGACTGATCCGGTAAATCAGGAAGAAAAGATAGGTCTAGATGAGCCTAATCAAGAAGCAGAAGTGCAAGAAACTCCCAAAGTTCCAAGGTATGTAAGACTGAACCACTCTAAAGATCAGATCATAGGTGATAAAAGCAAAGGTGTGCAAACTAGAAGGAATGTTGCTCAAAATCTGGATGAATGTTGTCTAATCTCAAAGATTGAACCTAAGACAATAAATGAAGCTTGCAATGATGAAAATTGGACCAAAGCAATGGAGGAAGAGTTGATGCAAATTGAGAAAAATCACACTTGGGATCTTGTTTCTAGACCTAGTAACAAGAATGTGATTGGAACCAAATGGGTCTTCTGGAACAAACTAAATGAAGTTGGTGAAGTAATTAGAAATAAAGCCAGATTAGTCTACAAAGGCTACTCTCAAATAGAAGGGATTGATTTTGAGGAAACCTTTGCTCTGGTGGTAAGAATTGAAGCAGTCAGACTATTTCTTGCATTTGCTGCCTTCAAAGATTTCAAAGTGTATCATATGGATGTCAAATCTACTTTCCTGAATGGTGACCTAAAAGAAGAGGTGTACATTGAACAACCGGATGGATTTTAGTTATTTGAGCATGGTGATATGGTTTGCAAATTAAAGAAGGCACTGTATGGTCTAAAGCAAGCCCCAAGAGCATGGTATGAGAGGCTAGACAAACATCTTTTGAAGATTGGTTTCAACAAAGGTACTGCTGATAGTAACCTATATTTCAAAATTGATCATAAAAATATCTTGATTGTTGAAGTATTTGTTGATGATATCATCTTTGGAGGAAGAGACAGTATGTGTAAAACCTTTGCAAACCAAATGAAAAGTGAGTTTGAAATGTCAATGCTCGGTGAAATGAATTTCTTCTTGGGTCTGCAAATTACTCAGAAAGAGAAAGGAATCTTTATCTCTCAGACCAAATATGTGAAAGAACTATTGAAGAAATTTGGAATGGAAGATTCAAAGCCAATGAACACTCCTATGGCTACCGGATGTAAGTTGAGCAAAGATGATGACTCTCCTAAGATAGATCAGACAAAGTACAGATCAATGATTGGAGGATTGCTGTATCTCACTCAGACTAGACCAGATATAATGCAGGTTGTTGGTCTTGTGGTGAGATTCTAGGCTGATCCCAGAGAATCTCATGTCATGGCAATCAAAAGAATTTTTAGGTACTTGAAAGGAACAGTTGAGTATGGCCTATGGTATCCCAGAGATCATGACTTTTCTCTTCATGCATATACAGATGCAGATTGGGCAGGAGATGTGGATGATAGGAAGAGTACAAGTGGAGGAGCATTCTTTTTGGGAAAAAGGTTGGTTTCTTGGCTAAGCAAGAAACAAGAAGCAATATCCCTGTCTACAATAGAAGCATAATACATTGCAGCAGCAGGTAGTTGCACTCAACTTTTGTGGATGAAGCAAATGCTAAGAGATATTCAAGTAGAATATGAGGAGCCTATCACAATTTTCTGTGATAATTCAAGTGCAATAAATATTTCTAAGAATCCAGTACTGGATTCTAAGACCAAGCATATATCTATCAAATTTCACTTTTTGAGAGAACAAATGAACAAGGGTGAAGTCAGATTGGAGTATGTGCCCTCCAAGGATCAGCTTGCAAATATTTTTACTAAACCTCTTCCCAAGGTCTCTTTTGAGTATCTCAGGGAGAAGTTAGGGTCATGGCCCCTACGGTGATGAACTAGGATGCACTGATGTGCATCAGTTCGGTGGATATCACAGTCATATCTTGTGATCCGGATTGATGATGGGGAGTTGCTACTAAGGGGGAGCAGCTAGTATGATTCTGATGTGTTAGAATTGCAAGTATGAACCCTTTGTCATTGATGTCAAAGGGGGAGAGAAGACATGTAAAAAACAAGTGGTTGATGATCAAAGGGGGAGTAGTAAAGGAAGCGAAGACATGTGAAGAGTTGTTGCTGATAGGGGGAGCTGTGACAGAAAGGAGAAGTTCTTGTCTTTATGGTTTTTCACATCATATGTTGCCATCAATGACAAAGGGGGAGATTGTTACAAGTATGAGGTTAACCAGTGTTGTCATTGATGTCAACATACTCATATTGCATTGATAAGAAGGATTGGATGAGCTATGTGTTGAGGTTATTGAGGAAATTAGTCTCCTTCAGGAACAGTGAAGAACAGTGATGAGAAGAAGGAAAAAGTACTCAATAGGTTAAGGATCAGAGGATTTGGTTTAAAGGGTTTGTAGATATGAGTCTTGAGATGTTCCAGTTAAGATTTTAGAGGTCTACATAAAGATCTGAAGAAGTTATGGCTGCTTGTGTAGAACCAGTTCCGGTAGGTGTTCAATGGAGACAGAGTGTCACAGATTGGTCCGGTGAGATCCGAAATTACATTATCTCATTCTACGGATTGGAAGGAGTGTTGAAGAATTCAGTGTGAAGTGACAACTAGATTTGTGAATGATTTGGAGGTCTGCAAGAACCTTTTGCATTATGACAATGATGACAGATTGTGTTCTTGAAGTTTCAGATGAAGAACAGAAGAATTTGAGTAAGCTGATAAAGTGCAGATATTCTTAATGACTCAGGAAAGGTTTTGGTGATCTTTGGATTGTGTTCTATTCTTATTGGCGGTCCGCATTGAAGTTAGAGTTTGCATTCAAAGAATAACCACAGATTTTGGTGTTCTTCTTAAGACTGGCCAACCGGATGTACTACACGTCTTGCGAATGATCTTGTAGGTGTTTGCCGACTTAGATGATTGTTCCTAAGTCAATGCCTCGTATAAATAAGGGTTTGTGAATTCATTTTGAAGTATGTCTTGTGGGATGAATGTGATATAGCGAAGGGAAGTGTGAAAGGCAGAGCAGGAGCTTTTGGGCTTAAATGGAACTGATCCAGGCATGGTAAAGATGTCATTCTCCAGTTCAAGTTTGTAATACTTGTTACTTTGTAGACAGTGTGTCTCTTGTAGGCAGTGTGCCTCTTGTGAGCAGTGTGCTCAGGTAGTGAGCCCTAATTGGCATGTGCCATCCATTTTTCTTATTCTTCTAACAGAGAATAATCCTTGGGTTAATCACCCTGTGGTTTTTCCCTTGATCGGGTTTTCCACGTCAAAATCTTGGTGTCTAATGTGTTGATGTTTATCTGCTCTAGTGTTTATGCTTTATGCTTCCATGAATGGTTAATTGATATGCTATTAAATAACAAAGAAGAATCAAGTGTCTGAAGTAAAAGCAAGTTTTTGTACAACTGATTCACTCCCCCTCTCAGTTGTGTGCCCTAGATCTAATAGGACAAAGGCAAAAATCCAAATGATAATGATTGAAAACACAATAAATGTCACCTTGATGATGAAGCTCTCATGGAAGGAAGAATCTCTTCAATGCCATGAGGAGAAGATGTAATCCAACTTGCAAACAAACATAATAGCAATGCTATGCTCTACAACACAATGATAATGTCAATAATTCACAATCATAAAACTTGCCAATGATCTTCTAGTTTGTAAGTGAAGCCCTAAACATGCTTATATATGCAACCAATAAGATTCCCACCAAGAATTTCATATTTGAAACTTATGATGTCGGCCTAGAAACCAAATAGTGGTCACAAACCTGACATTTTAAATTAAGGTAGACCTAAAATAAGGCTAGACTAGGGTTCCAGTGCCCTTTTCCACCCCCTATCTTTGCTCAATGATCGCAACATAGTCCCCTTTAGGTCCTAATTGCCACAAGACCTGGATGGGTTTTCTCATTGGGAGCCTGATTTAACATGCAAAATGCTCTAAATGTAAATCTAAGGACCTGGGAGCTAAACCTTTAGGAAAAAGCCCCCAAGAGTGCATTTTTTTGACAACACTTTATATTTTAGATTTATATGAAAACTGTTAAAGATATTTGTAATTCACAATTCTTTATTTGAATCAATAACAATCTCCTTTAGATAATTGCATGCATGCTAATTATTTAAAGATTTGATGAAGAAAAGTTAAAAGGAAACATTTAGAAAACTTGATTCTGTAGGAATTATTTCTCTGCTACTCATGTGTACAAGTCTGATTAGCTATAATACTTCAAAGGAGTTAAATTCATGTATGTTTCTTTAGAGCAATATCACAAATTAACATACATAATTGCAATCATTAGAGAAAATATATCAAAGAATACCTAAATCTAGTTACACTCTGGAATAGACGTGGTAATTAGATGTTTGTATTCCTTAACATATGAAATCCATTTCAAATATACAATATATTTTAACTTTAGAGTCTTTAAATGTATCAGCAAACTAAATTAAAATTTACAGACATTTTCTAGATACAGAGAGAAAATAGGACATTCCACATTCTCTCCACTATAGACACAGGCAAAATGTTAATCCAAATCTTATGCTCAAAGTATTTCACAAATCACTTCTATTGGAAATTCACCAGTGCCTTTTCTATACCAGCCATGTGTAAACAACTATATATATTAAAGCCCCTTATCTAAGCTCAAAATCCCCTACTACAGTCATAAAACTACCAACAGTTCAATTTCAAATTCCCAGCCAATTGTCACTTCAAAATATCTTAAAGAATATTCTCACAAGTGCAAAGATACCCTTTAGAATCTTTTAAAATATTTGACTTTACCTTGACCATGTATCAGTATAAAATCATAACAAAATATAACATGTAACAAATAGTGAAAAAATAGCCTAGTCACTATCACTGTCATCCTCTATCTGCATATCCTTGTTTTTATCACTCATGTATTGTGTAAACTTTGTAGTTAAGGTGGATATGGAGGCATGATTGGTTCTCTCAGAAGCATCCCAGGTGTACTGTTGCATTTCAATGTTGGTCTTCAATGACTAGGCTCTATTCTCCCCATCTTCTCTCCTCTTATGATATTTTCTAATCTGAGCACTCAACTTCACCATATTTTCCATTTCTTCCTCATCTAAATGGTTTACAGGATCATCGATCTATGGCTGAAAGTTAGCTTTGAATTCTTTTATAGCCATCTCTACATCAAATACTTGAACCTCAGGGCATGGATGCTTAACCAGATCTTCCACCATCTTCACCTGCTTCTTCAACAAAACTTGAACGTTATTTTCCAATTCCTGTAAATTGGCCAAACAAGGCCTCAATATCTCTTCTTCATATTTTAGCTCCATCTTCATTTTAGGGACCTAAAATATAGCTTGCATGGTCATAATACCTTCATTCACCAAGGACTATTTATGTCCTTCCAAAGCTTTGAGCTTCTTTAATTCATCTATGTTTTATTTTATTCTTGTTTGGCACTTTTACACAATGTGTGTGAAATTATTTCGGTCAGTCAAGGTGATGCTCCAATTGCCAATGGCAATTTTTATTACCTCCCCTCCTTTATGAATAAATGATTTAACAATATCCTCTTGCACACTAGCCTCATGCTTTTTATTCTCTATTCCTTATATTTGTTCCTTAGAAAGAATAGTTAAATCTGGAGCTAATTCTAGCATATTTTGTGTGGGATTAAATATCCCTTGAATGAATTGCTCATATTGGGCAATTTGCCATTTCAAATTCTTTATTTTCTATTTATCTTTTCTCAAACTGCTTGTAGTGAATTTAGTCATTTTCTGTAACTCTTTAATATTCTTCTCCCTATTCACATGACTGAGATCCACACCGATCACTTTGTATTCCTTAGCACTTATTTCTCTTTTCTCCTTATCAGCCTAGGGAATTGCTATCTGTATAGTCCTACCACTAGAGGAATCCCTCTTTATGGCTAACATAGTTCTAGCATTTCTTCTACCTCTTCTCTCAGCCTCACTGGCTAACAAGGTCTTGATATCAATTGGTGCCACTTCAACTTCTATATCTTATCTCACCTAAAACTCCAACCAAGTTGGTACCTCTTTATTTGTATCTGTGGCATCCTCATTCAACACTTCTTCTTGTTCTTTCTCATGTTGTCAATGTTGTTGTTGTTGTTTTTATTGTTGTTGTTGGACATTTTCTGCATTCTGTTATTCTTCCTCATGGGGTACCTCAGGATTAGGAACCCTCTATGATGTATCCTATCCTTGATCATCTCCTTGTTCTTCCATCCCATCTGTAGGCATGTTCTCTTGATTAGCTTCTCCTTGATCATCCTATACCTTTTCCATGTCTACATTTTCTTCTTCCTCGGCCTAATTCCTCAATATTTCTTTGGCTTCTTCCTTGACCTCTTCCATGAGATCTCTTGGCACCATG
The DNA here is from genome assembly GCA_027924645.1 of Cunninghamia lanceolata. Lineage (NCBI taxonomy): Eukaryota > Viridiplantae > Streptophyta > Pinopsida > Cupressales > Cupressaceae > Cunninghamia > Cunninghamia lanceolata. The sequence continues at coordinate 6,987,941 of BSBN01000892.1, forward strand.
CTTTCAAAAGGATCAATTATTTTAATATTCTTTATTGACTACTTGGAGAGGAGAGGAGATTTGGATATTTGTTTGTCTCCTTCTTCCTCACTACGCATTTCAAGGCTATCATCGTTGCCTTCATTTTCACCTTCTTCTTCATCTCCTTCTACATCTTCAATTTGATCCACATCTACTACCTCTATATTTTTTGTAGTAGATGGTTGGGCAGTAGATGCCTTCACTATCATTTCCTTGGCCATCTCCTGTTTAACCTTGATAAACCCCTGTAGTTTCTCTTGTTGGGTTTATTCTGCAGCCATGGGTGTCTCCAAAGGTGTTTGTTGAGATGTTTGTACAAGTACTATAGGTTTTGATACTGTTTGAGATATCACCTCCATTGAAATACACCAGACAACTGAGAGGGGGGGTGAATCATTTGTCTCAAAAACTTAGCTTCATATGGAGATCAAAACCATCAATTACTTAATTATTCATAAATAGATTTAATCATGGAAGCATGAAAGCATGAAACCATTAACTTAATCACAAACACACATTTAACACAGTAGACTCCAAATTTTTATGTGGAAAACCCTAAAGAGGGAAAAACCATGGTGGTTGTTAGCCCACAAAAATATATGTTATAGTAATACCAAAAAATAGAGGCTCACTGCTAAAGGATGGCTCACTACCAAGATGGTGAATTGATTGAATAACATCTGCTTCATGCCAGGATTTAGTTCCATTGAAGCACAAAATGACTCCTCTCCTTTGCTCTCTTTTGCACTTATCTCTTCATATTCAAAACACACACACTCTTTCACAACTTTATTACATACTTTTATACAATTCATCAACCTTGGAATGTACATCAAGGTTAGCATAACATTCATCAATCGTTGGATCAATCTCCAAGGTCAGAATTACAAACATACATAAAATAGGTCTGGAACTAATACAAATTTAGCTAAGGAAAAGATGTAAGAATATATTCAAATCATTCCACACCTTAGTTCGGACTCAAACACAATCATCCATGCCACGAAATGCTTCTACAATCTTCAATGCATCTCTACAAATGATGAATTCAACCAGGTCGGCCAAGACTAATGATAGCACTGGGTCTGCAAGAACATTTTTCATTCATGATCCAATTTTCTCTTTATGGACCAATCCAAAGGTAGGAACATGATCAGGAGACATCCACAACCACATTATGATCATCAGGAACAACCACACAATCTCTAATTACTCTATAAATAAGATTCTTCAAACCGGAGCACAAGAACAACACTCTCAGCCATTGTCATAAGTAAAAGATAGCTTGCAGACTACCAAATCATGAACCATTGCATTTGAAGATACTTAACATTATCATAGACTTAATTTTAGAACCATAGACCAAAATACTTCAATGTGGAGGAATGCAGAGAAAAATACTTTCTCCCTGTCACCACCAAACATACAGAAAAAGTAGTTTTCACACTGGTGAACACATCTTACTCAAATCTTCATTCTGGAGGCTTAACCTTGGAATATAACATCTTTAGATAGGATTCTAAATAAATTCCAATCCACGGCCAAAGATATTTATTCTACAGGAAATGTGGAGCATTCTTCTGGACTATTCTTCTACATGTAACGCACTGTTTCTACTACAATTCACTATTTTTACCAGATGAGCTAATTTTCTCAATATCATCAACATCTACAAGAAAGTAACAAAATGAGGGCACAATTGACACCAATTACAACATAGATATGTTGACATCAATGACAACATGAATTAGGCATATACTTGCAACAATCTCCCCCTTTCTCATTGATGGCAACATATGATATGAAAAACTGAAAAGAACATCAAGACAAGATTCTCCCCCTTTCTCTTTACACATCTACATTCTTTCTCCTCCTGATTTTTTCACATGATTTCTATCCCCCTTTGACATCAATGAAAAAGGGTACATACTTGCATGCTCCTCTCTAATCCACTTACTTTATTAGAAACATCTACCTACTACCCCTGAGAGGTAGCCTTCAAAACATCAATCTAGATCAAGTAATGACACTTTGAGCTCCATTGGATTGATGCATTCCTATGCATCTTAGTTCAGGGTAAGAGGGGTAATGATCCCTAACTTTTCTCTAAGATACTCAAAGGTATGTTTAGGCAGAGGCTTAGTGAAGATGTCTATAATCTGATCCTTTGTGGACACATATTCCAACTTTACTTTATTCTTGTCACCTTCTCTCTCAAAAAGTGATACCTTATTGATATGTGCTTTGTTCTTGAATGCATCACTAGATTTTTTGAAATGTTTATGGCACTTGTATTGTCACAAAACATTGAAATTGGATCTTCATATACAACTCTTATATCCTTCAATGTCTGCTTCATCCATAACACTTTAGTGCAACAACATGTTGCTGCAATATACTCTTCTTTTGTGATTGACAAAGAGATTAAATCTTGCTTCTTGCTCAGCCATGAAACTAATCTATTACCCAAGAAGAAAGAACCTCCACTTGTGCTCTTTCTATCATCAATATCTCTGGCCTAATCTGCATTTGTATAAGCACTGAAAGTAAAATCATTGTCCTTTGGGTATCATAAGCCATGATCTAGAGTACCTTTTAAATACCTTAAGATTCTCTTGGATCAACTTGAAACCTTGCAACAAGACAAACTACATGCATAATATCAGGTCTGGTTTGAGTTAGATAAAGCAATCCTCCAATCGTGGATCTATATTTTATTTATCAGCCTTAGGTGATTCATCAATTTTTCTCAACTTGTAGCCAGTCACCATGGGAGTACATACCAGTTTAGAGTCTTTCATCCCAAACTTCTTCAAAAACTCTTTCACATACTTAGACTAAGATATGAAGATTCCTTTATCTAATTGATTTATTTGCAGACCTAGAAAGAAATTCATCTCACCAAACATGGACATCTCAAACTCTTTTTGCATTTCACTAGCAAATTTCATACACATACCTTCATTGCCTCCAAAAATGATATCATCAACAAAGACTTCAACAATCAATATTTAATCTCCATTAATCTTGAAATAAATATTACTGTTAGCAGTACCTTTATTGAACCCTAACTATAGTAAGTGCTTATCCAACCTTGCATACCATACTCTAGGCACTTTCTTGAGTCCATACAAGGCTTTCTTCAATCTGCACACAATATCTCCTTGGTGTGATAAATTAAATCCTTCTGATTGCTCAATGTAGACTTCCTCTTCCAACTCACAATTTAGGAATGCAAACTTTACATCCATCTGATAAACTTTAAAATCTTTGTGGGCTGCAAATGCTAGGAATATTCTGATTGCTTCAATTCAGGCCACTGGAGATAAATTCTCTTCAAAATCTATTCCTTCAATCTAAGCATATCCCTTGCATACAAGCCTTTCCTTATTCCTTACAACTTCTCCATTCTCATTCAGCTTATTTTTGAAAACCCATTTGGTTCCAATAACATTTTGTCAGCAGGTCTGGGAACTAATTCCAAAGTATCATTATTTTCTATCTTCTTTAGCTCTTCCTACATGGATTTTACCTAGCTTTCATCATTATATGCTTCATTCACAGTCTTTAGTAAAATCTTTGAAAGCAAACAATAATTCACTTGTTCTTCTGCAGCCTTTTTTCTTGTCAACACACCTTTATTCTTGTCACCTATAATCTGATCTTCAGAATGATTGTGTTGGCAAGAGACACAGTGTAGCTTCATGAGTGTTGTCATTGATGGAAACAAAGTCCATCCCAAACATCCGAAGGACATGATATGATCATACCGGAAGACAGACTGAAGTGTATCTTGGTCTGGTAAGCAAGAACAGAGTATGTAGCAAGGTCCAATAGTCAGGTCCGGATCTCTCAGAAGAAGTATCTCAGTAAAGAGCAGACTTGGGGAAGTCAAGTGGAGTATCTTGACTAATGTATTCCAGAGATTTAGCCTCCGGTGATATAAGAATGGAAAGATATGAACACCTAAGTTTTGGGTTCTTGTTTGACAAAATAGACTAAGGAAGAACTGACCGGCAGAGCATCAGACCTCTTTTCAGATGAGTTATTGATGGTGATCAATTCTCTTGAGGAATCATCCATGGCTGGCCGACATGCTTGATGATTTCTATAAGCATCTTCTTGATACGCATCACTTGATAGGCAAGGATTCAGCCAACAGATCAGAGTTTGGGAAAATATTGACTATTCTGGATGCCGACTAGAAAGGTGTTGAAATCGTTGGTGCAAATATATATACCAGATGTATTTGGATGCAAAGGAAATTGTAGTAGTTAGTGTTGTGCGAAGAAAAGCATAGAATAGTATGGAAGCTGCCACAAAGGTCTGGTATGTGACAAAACAGCAGTACTAAGGCAGAAGAAGAATGAAGTGTAGTAGATCAGTGTATTGAGCTTAACCAGAGCTGAATCTAAGTACAAGTGGATGCTTCTCATTAGTTCAAGTATCTAGTTTACTTCTATAATCTATTGTAGGCAGTAAGCCTCTTGTGAGTAGTGTGCTCGGGCAGTGAGCCCTAATTGGCAAGTGCCATTTTGTACTACCTTATTCTTTTAACAAAGAATACAATCTTGATTTAATCACCCCATGGTTTTTCCTTAACAGGGTTTTCCACGTCAAAAATATTGTGTCATGTGTGTTGAGTTTATTCCTACTTTCATTGTTATGCTTGCTGATATGATTTGATATTGCTCTAATTGTTAAAGAAAAAAGAAAGTCAAGATAATTGATTCACACCCCCCTCTCAGTTATCAATAATTGGTATCAAAGCCAAGTTCCTCCAAACAAAGCCTAACAGCTTGAGGAAGATCTGAGAATCTCAATGGATATGTATGGTATGAGGGAACAACTTCAGTTTGCTCTGGATGATCTTTAACAATCTCACTCTGAAGTCAATAACTTGAAGGAAAGACTCAAACAGGCTGATGATTTCATAAATGAACTAGAAGAGAAATTGAGTATCTCTATGAAAAAGAGAAAGGAACTTCTTCAACAACTAGCAATCCAAAGTGAAGCCAATAATATTGATAAAAATCTAAAAGAGAAAAACAAGTTATGTGAGAAGCTATCAAAAGAAGTCATTGTGGTAAGACATGAAATGGAATCAGGGGTTGTGAAATTCACCCAAGAAATTGAAGAGAAAAGAAAAAATGAAGATGCTCTAAGACAAACTCTCAAAGAAAAGTCAGAAGACTACCATAAAATGGATAGAATAATCAGGCATCTGGAATCTGGTCTTGAAGAAGCAAGAGATAATGAAGAACAACTTGAGAATCAGATTGACACTCTTATGAGGGATCTTCTAATAGCAAATGAATATAAAGAGAAATTCAAGATAGGCTCTGCTCAACTTGAAGTTCTTCTTCAAAGCCAAAAGAGGGTAGATGGCAAGCAAGGCTTGGGGTATGAGAAAAGTGAATGCTCTGGATCCGATCAAAAAAACTCTAGATCAGGAAATCCAAGGAACAGGCCTAGAAGACCTCTGGTAAGGCAACCTAATGCTCAAAGATATCCATCCTTCAATGGATATTGCCACAATTGCAACAACTTTGGTCATAAAGCAAATCAGTGCAGAAAAAGAATGAATCAGACTAATTCATCCTTCTCTGGATAGTGTTTTAATATCAAAAGGTATGGTCACAAATCTCATGAGTGTAGAAATATGTAAATGAACAATTCATTCAATGGTAGATGCTTTTCATGCAATAGAATGGGCCATATGGCCAATCAGTGTAGATCAAAGGAATATTAGTCAAATATGCAAAGAAATGTTGTTTGCTACAATTGCAATAGATCCGGTCATATTGCTAAATTCTATAGAAGTAAGAATCAGGACAAAATGGGTCTGGTACATCATAATCAAAACCAAGACAAAGGAAAAGGAAAAGTGAATACGGATGAAATTCAAACGGAGATGAACAAGATTTGGGTGAAGAGGAGTACAGAAAATGTTGAGGATGGATCCACACTAGAATCCGGTGTTGATATTCCTTTCGGTAACTAAACAGATGAGCTCTAGCTCAGGGGGAGTCACAAAAGAAAATATCTTCCCCTAGCTAGTCAATTGGTGCCTAAAATTGGCACATGGAAGGTTGTGGACAAAAAGGGCTCTCAGAGAAATATCTAAATAACATTTGGGAAAGATATGAAAGATCCACAAGGAATTTGAAGAGGTTAATCATCTTTGATTAAACCGATTTAACAGTCATCCGGTAAGAATAGGATTTTCACAGTTAGATCTGGTATGATTCAAATTTGAGGTATCTTGATCTCCAAATAGATCAAATGTTTGGGGAAAGGAAGATAGATTGTCATTAATCACTGAGAATAACTCTATGTATATCTCAGTGATCCAAAAAAGATCTTTCTTAGAACAAGGAGAACAAGGCAACCAGAATGACTTAAGTTGCGCATTTATTACAATGTGGAATTAGGGTTTTCTCAAAGATAAAAGGGTTCATTTGTTCATCATTTGCACATTTACATTAGTGAAAAAGATAAGAAGAGCCTTGCAAACAAGTCTGCTTCATCTCTCTCATGATCAACTGTAGAATTCAAGTCAAATGGTGATCTTTTCGGCTCGTTTCGTGAACCCTAATAGTGCAAAAGGTATTCTCCATTCTTGAAATCTCTCTCTGAATCTTTTCAAAGATGGCTACTCCAAATGTTGTGAAGATCACTGATAGACCGCGTCCTAAATTCAAGAAACATCCATACAAATCCATAGAAGTTCATCCCCTAGGCGCCTTTTCAAACATTCCGCATGGGGTTTTGCATGTAGAAGATGTTAGATTATATATTCATGCAAACATTGAGGAATTTGGGGACTCCAAACTAATGGATATCTATCACAAACAATTAATAGATGATTCCTTTGAACTCAATCCTCAGTACAAAGCCATCTAGGACAAGCATTTCAGATAATGCATTCATTTCCCCTATTTTGCAAAAGATGAATGGGTCTGGTATATTCCGAGTAGAATGCATGATAACTTTATGTGGTTGATGAGGCCATTCAAGATAACCAAGGATGTCATTAAGGTAGTTACTAGATTGCACTCATCTAGTGAGTTACCTGCTCTCAAATCTGTCAAGAATCAGACAGTGAGTGAAGAAACAGGATCCAAATTTGATAAAAGAGCAATGACTATTGAGGATATCACAGATCTGGACATCAATTTTGCCACCATGATACTTGGTTACAAGATTTATCACTCCAGCAGAGAGAACTCTATTTCTAGAATAGTAATTTACATAGCTTATGAAATGTTAAGGAAGAATGCTGACTATGATCTATGTGAGCTCCTTCTGAACCAACTTTTGGAGAATCTACAGAAGATAAAGAAGGACAAGAAGAACTCCTTCAAACATGGTGGCTTGATAATCTATCTGTTCTTTTATTACATGAATGAGCTACCTAGATCTAGTGGATGGATGTGGCAAAATGATAAACCAGTAGCCATACAAATCAAGGATTATTTGCATGGACTTGGTGATGCCAAGGCACAAAACACAGCACTCTAGGGCTACTTCAAGAACTTTCAGAATATGATGCAAGCCAGAGAGAGAATCCCTCAATCTCTAGTAGAAAAATACAAAGATATAGTATGCTTCATGGTGGATACTGATCAATGCCTAATGGAGGCAGTGGAACCAAGAATAGTATGGATTATGCCAATGGGATATGAGGCTGATGAGAAAATCCTAGAGTTGCACATTCAACATCTTTTGAGTTAGCCCAAGGACCCTAAGGAAGAAAGGTTTGGAACCTTTGAAGAGTTGAGTGTAAAGATTCATGTGGAGCTTAGACAACTGGAGATGAACAGAAAAGTGAGAAAAGAAGTAGAGAATGTTGCCAAAAGGTATGGCATTTCAAAAGATGCACTCAATACAAACAGAGAGAAGATGGAAAGGGTAGAGAAAGAAAAGGAAGAAGTAGAAAAAGAAAGTGCTCTGGTAGAAGCCCCCTCCCAGACTAGATCCTCTAAGAGCTCTACACTTGCCACCTATAAGAGCCAGAAAGCATCAAAATTGGAAGTCAGGACATTCGAAAAGGGAGAAAAGAGAACTAAGACAAAGGCCACAAGGTCTTATATCAGTTAGAGGGATGATGAAAAAATAGAATCTGATGAGGAGATCAAGAAAATGAAGAAGAAGAAGAAGAAATCCGGTGAAGCAGAGACAAGAGTTTGTTGAAAGGCCCACTCTATCCATTGATGACATAGTCAAATCAGTCACTGTGGATGGGAACCTAAAACCAATGACTGAATTCTATGATGATTATAATAAAGCTGACCAAAAGATCTTGCAAGAAGCTACAGTCAGGTATCTGAATATCTATAATAAAGCATTTATTGAAATCATATCTCTAATTCCTAAGAGCCTAGAAAAGGAACTAGAAATAATGAAGAACAATGCTAAGGCAAATGATCTTGAGATCCGAGAACATATAGCCATTCAGCTCTATCCTTCAATCACTCAAAAACAAATGAATATGATCTTCAAAGATTGCAAGGATGAGTTCCAGACCAAAGCTAGAATGAATTATCTTATGCTTGGAGAGACTAACAAAGTGGCAAAAGAAACATAAGAGATCCTCCAAAATGCCTATAAAAGATTCAATATTCCTATTATAGAGGAGTTAGGTGATGAACCCTCTGTCATGGATGATGAAGGACTCAGTACATCAAAGGAAGATCCTACAGAGAAAAATGTAGAAGTTTCAAAAGAAATAAGTGAGGAGAAAACTAAGGACCTGGATTCCTCTACTCCAGAAGAGGAAGTCCATAAAGAAGCAAACATCTCTCCTTCAATTTCCCCTGCAAACTCTGGATCTAAAGGAGAAGACATATCAGAGGAGAAAACTAGTCAAGAAGAAGTAAAAGAAAAAGAAAAAGACCAAATAGAGAAGACTCCAGGAGACAGTTCTGAGACTGCAAAAGGGAAGAAAATTATGTCTCTGGCAAGAGACACTGTAAAAACTATCAAAGAATTCTTGACCAAAGAGATGATGGAATTTGATGAACCGAAATTGCTTCAAGGTCCATTCAATTTTGATTCCCTCTCCCTGGTTCAAACCATGAAGCTAGCATCCTTTACTCAAGCAAAGGCAAAAGAAAAACTTCTGAAGTCTCACATGGAAGACTGTGAGCTCATAGAAACTGCATCCGGTGTATTGGAGAAGATCATGCCATCCTTTCAAAAGGATCCTTCAGCCTCCACATCCGGTAATCTAAAGTCTCTTGTAAATTCTGTTCATACACATTTTGATTACCTAGAAAAGTTAACAGAAGAAAAGGTCCGAAAGGAGTTTTTGGAAAAGAGACTTTCTAAAGTACAAGGATTAATAACAAATGATAGGAGAATTATGGATATTGGGATAAAGAGCTTAGAAAATGCTCTCAAAGATGGCAGAGAAATGTATAATTTTTTTCTAACCTAGTCTAAGGTAACAAAGGATATTGAGAAGAAAATGAAAGAGTAAGAGGATAAAATGTCAAGTATATCTCAGAATTTTGATTCTCTCACCTCCTCCATAATAAACAAGAGTTCCAAACTATTGCAGTCTTAAATGAAATAAAGAAGCTTGAGAAGGAGAAGAAAAATAGAATAAACAGATTAATTGAACTCAGAGGGATAATTATCCCTAAGTTAGAGGCCATACATGAGGCTCTAACTGATGCTTAGACCACAGCCCGGACCAATGATCCGACAGATCTGAAGAGGGCAGAGGCTTTTGCATTTCTATTGAGTGGTCACATCTCAATCTTAGATAGAATGAAGCAGAGTTGGGCAATAGAATTTGTCCAATTGAAGACAACTTTTGTAGACATTCTTCAATAAATGTAAGTATAATATGTATATACTCTTATGCGGTATAGTTGGACTTTTGGGATTTTTGGTGTGCGGACCCTACTCTCTGCCATTGATGTCAAAGGGGGAGTGAGGAGTAATGAAAAATGTGGAATCCAGCTAAGGGGGAGCTCCGGTAACGTGTACATTAGAACAAAGCACCAGCCAAGGGGGAGTGTAGTGTGACACTTAGTCATTTTTCACTAAGTGTTGCCATCAATGCCAAAGGAGGAGCTTGTTGGCAAGAGACACAGTGTAGCTTCATGAGTTTTATCATTGATGGCAAGAAAGTCCATCCCACACATTCGTAGGACATGATATGATCATATCGGAAGACAGACTGAAGTGTATCTTGGTCCGGTAAGCAAGAACAGAGTATGTAGCAAGGTCCAACAGTCAGGTCTAGATCTCTTAGAGGAAGTATCTCAGTAAAGCATGGACTTGGGGAAGTCAAGTGGAGTATCTTGACTAATATATTCCAGAGATTTAGCCTTCGGTGATGTAAGAATGGAAAGATATGAACACCTAGGTGTTGGGTTCCTATTTGGCAAAATAGACTAAGGAAGAACTGACCAACAGAGCATCAGACCTTTTTTCGGATGAGTTATTGATGGTGATCAAGTCTCTTGAGGAATCATCCATGGATGGCTGACATGCATGATGATTTCTATAAGCATCTTCTTGATACACATCACTTGATAGGCAAGGATTCAACTGACAGATCAGAGTTTGGGAAAATATTGACTATTCTGGATGCCAACTAGAAAGGTGTTGAAATCATTAGTGCAGATATATATACCAGATGTATTTGGATGTGAAGGAAATTGTAGTAGTAAGTGTTGTGCGAAGAAAAGCATAGAATAGTATGGAAGCTGCCACAAAGGTCCGGTATGTGACAGAATAGTAGTAATAAGGCAAAAGAAGAATGAAGTGTAGTAGATCAGTGTATTGAGCTTAACCGGAGCTGAATCTAATCACAAGTGGATGCTTCTCATTAGTTCAAGTATCTAGTTTGCTTCTATAATCTATTATAAGCAGTAAGCCTCTTGTGAGTAGTGTGCTCGGGCAGTGAACCCTAATTGGCAAGTGCCATTTTGTACTACCTTATTCTTTTAACAGAGAATACAATCTTGGGTTAATCACCCCATGGTTTTTCCTTAATAGGGTTTTCCACGTCAAAAATATTGTGTCATGTGTGTTGAGTTTATTCCTGTTTTCATTGTTATGCTTGCTGATATGATTTGATATTTCTCTAATTGTTAAAGAAAAAAGAAAGTCAAGATAATTGATTCACCCCCCTCTCAGTTATCAACAGATTGATCCTTACATACCTAGGAGTCTTGACAACACTTTTCGGAGCCTCTTCTTCATCCTAAATATCTTCTCTCTTATCTTTCTCTTCATTTACTATAGTCACGGGTTCATCTGGTTCATAACAACTCAAGTCTGATATTATTTCCTTGCCTTCATCTACCTTCACATTTGCACTCTCAACAATCTTTTTGAGCCTTTTGTTGTAGCACCAATAATCCTTTCTCTTGGTAGAGTATCCAAGGAAGATTCCTTCATCACACCTTACATCAAACTTTCCTAGATCTTCATCTCTCCTAATATAGCATTTGCTTCCAAAGACTTTGAAATATTTTACTGTAGGAATTTTTCCATACCAAGATTCATAAGGAGTTTGAGTACCATTACCTTTCACTTGAACTCTATTTTGGATGTAAAAAATAGTATGAATAGCCTCTTTCCAAAACACTTCCAACATATGTGCTTCCTTCATCATTGTCCTAGCAGCCTCTTGAACTATCCTATTTTTCCTTTCCACAACTCCATTCTGCTAAGGAGTCCTAGGTGTAGATAGTTGTCTCTTTATCCCTTGCTCTTCACAGAAAATGTTGAACTCATTTGATGTGAACTCACATCCTCTATCAAACCTCAAGAATTTGATCTTTAACTCTATTTCATTCTCAACCATTGCCTTGAAAGATTTGAATTTCACTAGGGCTTCTGATTTGTCTCTTAGAAAGGTAACCCAAGTCATTCTAGAATAATCATCAATAAGCAACATGAAGTACTTGTCACCTTGTAGACTTCTCACCCTTGTAGGACCACAGAGATCTGTATGCACTAGATCTAGTAAAATAGCATAAAATTGTCCTTTTCAGCTTTCCCAACTAACATTCCTTACAAATTGTATTGGAGGGTTTCACAAGTTTTGGTAAATCTCTCACAGTCTGACCTGAACTTATCTTTACCAGATTGTCAAAGTTTATATGACACATCCTTCAATGCCATAGCCAACTTTCATCTGCCTAGGCTACTAAACAGTAATCATTAGTTCCTCTTAATTGATAGATGTTACCTTTTGTCTTCTTACTAGTAGCAATCATAGTTCTGGAGCTTTCCATGATCTTGCACCCATTGTCTTTGAATCTCAGATCATATCCTTTGTCACACATCTAACCAACACTCAAAAGATTATGCTTCAAACCCTTCACATATAGAGCATTGTCAGTATTATGCTTTCCATCAAATGAAATAGATCCTTTTCCACAAATCTTACCAGCTATAGTATCTCCAAACCTAACCAGTCCCCCATCATACTTTTCCAAACTTACAAACTTACTTTTGTCACCGGTCATGTGATGTGAGCATCCATTCATCCTTATCTTTCTCAACCTAAATAGCTAAAGTACTTTCTTCCACTAGTTTTTCTTCCTTCAAACAACTAGTAGAATTAGTAGACACGGGATCTTCTTTAATAGCAATAAATAGGCATTCACTTGCACTAGTACTAGCATCATCAAATTCATCATCAATCACACGTTCATCATCAAAATCTCTAACATAGTAGAATTTATTTGGAACTCTAGGCCTGCTCTCATATTTTTTCTTATTTCTTTTAGTTCTTTTAGGACATCTAGAAGCATAATGACCTACTTTACCACAAGAGAAACATTTGAAAGGTAATCTACCTTTGAACTTACTAGAGCCTCTTTGCAGCCTATCAACAAAGTTAGCTTCAATTTCATCAAATTCATCATCCACCTTGTATTTCTCAGTGCTGAAGATCTTTTCTAACGTACTGGCTTTAAAATCTGATTCAATTTTAGGTAGAGCATCACCAAATTCTCTCATCTCAAAGGTTGTAAGATTTCCAAGTAACTGATCTCTATCAATAGTTTTCATAGTCATAAATTCTTCAAGAGCAGCTACCTTGTGACTATAGGACTTTGGTAGTGATCTGAGAATTTTCATCACAACTTCCTTATCACTAAGAGTTCCTCCCATACCCTTTATTCCAGTGACAAGTTCATCAACTCTTTGCATAAAGGATGTTATGTTTTCATCTTCAAACCCTCATATTTCATTTTTAGTCTCTGTAGCTTGGCTTATCTTATAGAATTGTCTCCTTCATATAGATTTTTCAGCTTCTCCCATACCTCATTTGCAGACTTAAGGTCCATTACTTTTGTCAACACTGAGTCACTTAAGGAACTTAATAGAGCATCCTTTGCTTTGACCTCCAACTCATATTCTTTGATTTCATCTTCATTCGTCAAAATATTTTCAGGCATGATATATTTTGTTTCTGCAACCTTCCATACTTTATAACCAAGACAAAGAAGATGGCTTTTCATTCATACCCTCTAAAGAGCATAATTTGTCCCATCAAAATGTAGAGCTTCCTTCTTATAAGACATCCTAGATCTTCCTCGAGTTCTTAGGATTTCTTTAGAGGAACCTTGTTCTAATACCAATTGTTGAAATACAATGGACAACTGATAGGGGGGAGTGAATCAGTTGTCTCAAAAACTTAGCTTCATATGTAGATCAAAACCATCAATTACTTAATTATTCATAATAAGATTTAATCATGAAAGCGTGAAACCATTAGCTTAATCACAAACACACATTCAACATAGTAGACACTAGGCTTTTACGTGGAAAACCCTAAAAAGGGAAAAACCACGGTGGCTATTAGCCCACAAAAATATAAATGTTATAACAATATTGAAAATAGAGGCTCAATGCCTACAGGACTCACTACCCAAAATGATCACTACAAATAATGGCTCACTACCTAAGGATGTCTCACTGTCGAAGGGTAGCTCACTGCCAAGATGGTGAACTGATTGAATAGCATCTAATTCATGCCAAGATTTAGTTCCATTGAAGCACAAAATGACTCCTCTACTCTACTCTCTTTAACACTTATCTCTTCATATTCACAACACACACACTCTTTTGCAACTTCATTACATACTTTTATACAATTCATCAACATTGGAATGTACATCAAGGTTGGCATAACATTCATCAACCATTGGATCAATCTCCAAGGTCGGCATTACAAACATACATAAAATAGGTCTGGACCTAATACAAATTTAGCTAAGGAAAAGATGTAACAATATATGTGAATCATGCCACGCCTTAGCTAGGACTCAAACACAATCATCCACACCATGAAACACTTCTACAATCTTTGATGCATCTTCACAAATGATGAATTAAACCAAGTCGGCCAAGATTGATGATAGCACTGGGTCTACAAAAACATTCTTCATTCATGATCCAATTTGCTCTTTGCAGACAAATCCAAAGGTAGGAACATGATTAGGAGACATCCACAACCACATTATGACCATCAGGAACAACCGCACAATCTCTAATTACTCTATCAATAAGATTATTCAAACCAGAGCACAAGAACAATACCGTCAGCCATTGTCATAAGTAAAAGATAGCTTACGGACCACCAAATCACAAACCATTACATTTCAAGACACTTAACATCATCATAAACTTAATTTCATAACCATAGACCAAAATACTTCAATGCAGAGGAATGCAGAGCAAAACACTTTCTCCCTGTCACCACCAAACATATAGAAAAAGTAGTTTTCACATTGGTGAACACATCTTACACAAATATTCATTACAAAGGCTCAACCTTGGAATATAACATCTTCAGAAAGGCTTCTAAATAACTTCCAATCCACAAGCAAAGATATTTATTCTACAAGAAATGCAGAGCATTCTTCTAGACTATTCTTCTGCATGTAATGCACTGTTTCTACTGCAATTCACTATTTTTACCAGATGAGCTAATTTTCTCAATATCCTCAACATCTACAAGAAAGTAACAAAATGAGGGCATAGTTGACACCAATGACAACATAGATATGTTGACATCAATGACAACACCAATTAGGCACATACTTACAATAACCTCTGCCTGTATTGGACCCTGCCTTGTTGAGGCAGCTGTAGTAGATGTAGAGGTCCCCTCCTTGGTAGATATAAATGTCCCTATAGGTATAGCAAGTATTATCCCTAGTACATAGGGATCCATTATTGTAGCTCCTATGTTGGCTTTAGTTATTCTAGCTTCCACCACCTGTGTATTTTTTTTAGTAAATCATTGAACTCCACTTCACTCTCTCGATTTCTCTTCTTCGCTTTCTTGCCTGGGTAAGTGATTGTCACTCCTTTTTCTTTCAACTCTTCTATTCTTTATTTTATCCATATATCCGAGTATGTAAATACTAAATTTGAGACATTATCTATTGAAATTTCTTTAGATTGATTCTAATCTAGCTTAGTCTGAATTTCCTTTGTGTTGTCATAACCTGTATGCAAGGTGTTTTCATCATCGTCCTTGATCTCTTGGGGCACTTCAATTCCCCCCAGTGTTCTCATCTAATCAAGAGTTATTCTTTGATGAGATCTTTGCTTCACTTCAACTTCATTGTCACAGTTTGCCCAAAAATCCTTAATGTGAGGTTGATGCTTGTACTTTTTTTATCTATAAAGTTGTGAATCCTTTTGAAAGGATCAAAAGGCCTGACTAGATCAAACATTGGAAAACCATAATACAACAATTTGACCTCTGATGTTTTGGACACATCCTCATTGAAACACTGATACTTTCCAATAACAAAGGGGAATTTGATGTTAACCCTGTTACACTGAGCCTTATACATTGCATATACATCTAATATTTGTCTAGTGAACTCCAGCAATACTACCTTGTCAGATGGGTATCTTGGTAATCTAAAAGGTTTTCCCTTAAACCCCTCAATTTTGATGTATGTGAAAGTGGAGAACTGAATATACCAAGTACTATGCAATGTGATTGCATTCTTGGCTATTTTAGACAATCTTTGATCTTTTTCTCCTGTCAAATCCTCATCAGATACATAGAAAACACATCATTCACCCTTATCCAATTCTTCCCCACATTTTATGCTTGTAGGTCTAGGTAATGATCATACACTAACTTATGTTCTGGCCCATTTCCCAATGTGACTATCCTTGATATTCCATTCAATAACATATTAGTAACATGAGAATACACAATGTATGAGGACATGAAGAATTTCTTATGTTTTTTGAATCTTAAGGCTTGCGCATAAATTGCATTATTGATTGCCAAAGCACAATGTACATGACATGTCTCTTCTATAATGAATTGTATGACTAAAAACATCCAAGGCTCAAATGAAGCCGCATCCTCCAACCCCATTACTCTTCTTAGTAATGTAATCATGATATACATCTCCTCCTTGAAATCTAACCTATACAGAATCTTGGGTACCATGGAAGATGCTTTTGGCTTCTTATTTGAAGAATACCATCCATAAAATATTGTACTTTTACAGGCTACCTCATTCTTCTTAAAATCATTAGAGTACTTTTCTACACCTACTTCTTTTATCTTTCCAGTTGTCTTCAATCCAAAAGTTTCTGCTATACCCTCCATAGACAAGTCTATGAATATCACTCCATTATGTTTTACCTTCCTGGTAGTAAAATCATACTTCTGTAAGCAGTCAAAAACCAAGTCTCTAGCATCCATTGCTAGTGGAAATCATGTAGCCTTGTACAACTTAACATTCCAAATGTTTTTCATGGCTAAAGCCATGCTAGGCTCTCGGATCTTGTTCAATATCTCCTTGGAATCAAAATCTCCAATCTCAGTATCTAGTGCCCTGTATGCACAGTATATATTTGAACGGTAACCTCTATCTACAAATTCTTCCATGGCTCTGGTGTCTTTCTTTTTGGCTTTTCTAGCCACCTTCTCCACTTTCTTTCCTTTCGGTGACACCCTGGAAAGACATACATTTCTTTTACAACCATGTCTATGTTTACTAGGGTTTTTACCATCCATACTTATCGTTTAACTTTTACCCTAAGCTTTCTTTTCATTTGAATGATACATGTTTTCCTATTGTGTTTAATTTGTGATTTTATCACATTAAACTATATTAATTAACTAATTTTAAACCCGTTCCATTATTCAACTGTAATTACTGTAATTAATTCTATAATCAAATTCTATAAAATACCAATGAGGTTTCAGAAACATACTTGTATTCGCAACATGTTGACTTTAAACACATTGACAAGAAATTTACCATTCAAATTCCACATAGCTACCATTTTCAAATTTCAATTTGCCCTTTGAATTGTCTTTTACCTCAGCTCTATAAAATTCTCTGTAGCTTAACTCCAAATGTAATTGTAAAGATTAACATAATTTAATTCTCCTTATACTTTTTCAAATTTAGGTTTTTAGTGGTAGGTGTGCATTAAATGCAGTAGTTAAAGCATAGAGTTCAATCTGCATTTTACTTTCTTATTTAGTTCATATTTTGAATCTTGTATACGTTAACTCTCTGCACTTTTGAATTTTGCATATCATATACATGCACTTTTCCCATTTGTATTTCACAAACATGCATGACAAGTTTTTATGCACTTTAGTGTTTCTCTCTCCTACTTTTTGTATATCTTGTACAATCATCAAAATATACAAATTCGGACTCTAGTGGGTTTATGAAATAGATTGCAATTATTTTTGAATCTGGCTTTGTATCTTAGTCTTTTGTATCATTTTTTTTCTATATATCGCATTCATTATCCCAAATATACCTGTGGACTCCACTTGATGTATATAATGTTCAAACTTTTAATTACATCAGGTTTTGTATATAATTCCTTTGTATATCTTTACGTATATCATATACATACATCGAAATATACAAAGATTCACTATGTCAATTATCTATCTTTTGTTATGAAAAAATTCACTTTATTCCATTTTTAATACTAAGTTCAAATTCATGAATGCACTTTTCACTTTTGTATTTCTAATATATGCACCCAAATATACAAACATGGATTTCACTTACAATTCATTTTGTTTAACTTTCCTAATTGCATCTAGTTTTGTATTTGTATTTAAGATACATGCAATTATACATACAAAAATACATACAAACATGTGCATTCACTTTCATTTCTAGACTCAATTGAATTTTCCTTTCAGGTCTGGCTCTGTATTTGTATCAAAAGTATGTGAAAACAATGTATCTAATCATACAAATAAGAATGTCCTCGACCTTATAAACCACTTTGAACTTATTTTGACATCCACCCATGTATATATTGCATTTGTATTTCCAATACAAGAGTTGTAATATACAAAATACAACTACGGATTTCTCCACATTTATACATTTCACCACAAAATACTGTGGGGTCCAGACTTGAATATTTTTAAAGTATGCCAAATATATCACATCACTTAAAACACGATGAATAAAGTGACTCAACTGACCAAAAGCATAACATATACACGCACTTAACAATGTATATCAGATACACATTGACTACTATGAACCCAGCGTAGACTTTTCATAGAAACAAGAATAACTCTCAAAATATGCCAAATTTTCAAATGGTTCAAAAGATAACCCTAGCTAATTTTTTATGTAGATTCTATTGGTAACAACTACTTATACTCAAACATTGTATAACTCAAATTTAAAGTATCCATGTCATTTTTCCTATACTGCTAAGCAAGCAGAACACACATGCAAAAAGCAAAAGCCACAACAAGGGTCCTCATTTTGCTAAAGGGTAAAATGGGGCATATTGTGAGCATCATAACAAGATAGTCATATCTTCATTGGTGTTGTCATGTAATTGGTATAAAGATCAGATTGTGTGTAGGCACAATCATATCATACACTTGGTATAGTGATCAGACTTTGTGAATAGACACTATTTCAGTACCTTTTTATACCTTATTTTCAGTAATCAAACCTCATTTATCTCAGTCATTAGTTTGTCCCATCTGACAGTTGATATAGAATTTGGTCACTTGTCTATGGTATTTTGATAGTATGGTGCAGTGACAATGGTGCATATAGTAGTATACAGTGACAATAGTTCATTGATAGTGCATCAAGGTATGCTATAAGACCATTTGATAGTGTATCTTCTCTGACAGTGTGTAACAGTTGACAGTCTTGATTGGGGTTGTGTCATGCTTAATGGAGTCATGCAATGATATACAGTGCAAGTAGTGATAGTTTTGAATGGTGTTATATCATTCATGGTTTATCTCAGTTTGTATCATGCTTGTGACGGCCCCTTTCTCAGAGGCAATGATCATGACCATCAGTGTGCAGTATCTATAATAGATAAGGGGACTACCAAGTGTTTATGTTTGTCTTATTATGATGATCTCACTCTACATCAGTTAATGTAGGTATCAGGTGAGTGTATCAGATGTTGTGCATGAATGGAGGGGTCATCCCACAATAATGGGTTACACTTTTTGGCAGAACTTGACATTGAAATAAGCATTTTGAACTAAATCTTCACTTTTTGACACCTATAGCCACTAAACAATTAGGAATTTGATGATCCAAACTAGTGATTTGTGAGATTTTTTTTGTAGATTATAAATATATATTTTAAAAAAATTTGGAGTTAAATTGTAAATTTTTTTGCATCTCCTTTGATAACTAGTTTTAAATAGTAAACAAATTTTTTTTAAAGTGATGTGTATTCTGTAGCACATAACTTTTTTTCTACAAAGGATAAAATTCTGATTCTTTTGAATTTAGATTGGTAACACCAATATATAGGGCATGCATTTGTCTTCATAATGTTTTGTTGAATATTTTTTTAATTAAATTTTGAAGTCAAACTAATTATAATATAGACATAAGTATATTCCGTAAAACATAACTTTTTCTATATGTATCGAAATTCAAATTTATTTTTTTGTTGAAACAAGGACATCAATACCTAGGGCATAGATATTTTTCAAAAAAAATTTCACTAATTCATTAATTTTCCATGTGTGTATAATAGAGAACTTGATGTTCGGTGAAAAGCTTACATTCACAAGAAATAAAAGATAACTATAATAATCAAATTAAATATATTTAAAATTATACTTTTTGGGAAGCTTATAATAAGGACTACATACTTACAAAACATAAATTTTAAATGAATTCATTTGATCCCCCAAAAGGTAAATCAAAAGTGGTTTTTTATCAGCATTTTCATAGGTGTAGAGGAGACTCCATTGTAGGTATGGTTTAAAACTAGCGAGGTTCTATCCAAGGGGGTTTGAATCTAAGGGGGTTTGATCAAACCCTCTTCAATTAAAATCCTTTAAATGGATCCTTTCAAGGCTTAAATCATTATATTTTCTAAAAATATGTGATTTTAGTAAAAATCAGGATGTCCCAAAAAGTGTAACCCATTATTGTGGCAGCACCCAGAGAAGTGGTTGAGTAAGATGTATACTTTGTTACAGTGGCATAGTGATATAGTCTTAAACAATATAGTATGCATCATGCAATAGATAGAGTAGTTAGCATCAAACCAAAAGTGTTTAGAGAAATTAGGAAACTCCACAAGAACAACAATCCTCAAAGTTCTGCATGTTAGAAAGGATACAAAGTGTTAAGGAGTCCAAGCATGTAATGCCAAGTAGGTACCTAAACCTTGTAAGACATCCTATCAAACTTGCTCATTCCTTTTCATCTACTCATGTCTAACATTCCCAATCAGAGGCAAAGAATGACAACAACACTGGTAGAGGAAGATATTATTTGCTTACAGGTAGAGCATTAGAAGACCTAACCATTTGTCCTTGATGTCAAAGGGGGAGAGAGAGTCAAGACAAGGGGAGAGATTCAACAGAGTGGAAAGATTCATTTTTTTCCATCAATGACAAAGGGAGAGTTTATTGGCATTGGTTTTGTCATTGATGTCAAACGTAAAGCTAGAGTCCATTTAGATTGATGTCAAAGGTAAAGCTTGTCATTAATATCAAAGGATTGATGTCAAAGGTAAATCTTGTCATTGATATCAAATATTGTCAAAGGTAAATCTTTTCTTTAATGTCAAAGGCTCATTGTTCTTTAGTGTATGTCATCTGGAGCAATTTTTGGTGATGTTCAGGTCACCTTGATGTGTGTACTTGTTGTTATTGTCATTGATGTGTATATCAAGTGGACAGGATCAATGTGATGTCAAAGTCAAGATTGAGTATTCGAGTATACATATACATATCTTGGATAGGGCAGTGATCAAGTGATAGTAATGTCAGCATTAGCTTTTGTTGACATTAGAGGTGAAGTTATGATAGGTTTGTCTTGGTGTTATCTCTCACAACATAAGGATGAATTTTTGTCACTTTACTACTTATTTTGAAGCCCTTTCTCTGCACAAGAGGTGTCTCTGCAACATACACTTTTGGTAGAGCAATATAGGAGTAGTGGCACCATAGCTAAGAGTAGAGAGCAATTTTATCATCAATGACATGTATATGATCAAGATCTCAAAGTAATCTTATGAAGATCTCTGAGCAATATGCTCAAATTTGACAAATATTGAAGTTTAAAATCCTAAAAGACCTAAATCCCTAAGACCTTTTAAAACCCTAAGACTCTCAATCAAAATCTTTATTAGTCATAGGTCACTTTTTTCTTATAATTCCTTGTTGACATACTATGGATGGTGAACACATCACTTAATTGATGTCTTAAGGGTTCAAGCTCATGAAATAATGGCCCCCCTACCTAGTGGTGACCAGTTCAATAGAGTTTGGTTTTATATGTGAGCACCCACACCATTATCAATGATGCAAATTCAATTCACTAAGGGTGCGAAAGACTTGATCAATGGTCAATATTTAAAGGTATAATGAAGTGTTGAGGACGTCATTGTGAAGTGTCAAGTAGATTGGTTTGTGGATTGAAGGTCCAGAAGAACCTATTCCTTTGTGACAGTGATAACAGACTATGTTCTTGAGGTTCTGGATGAAGGAGAGAAGGATTCCAGTAAGCAGATGAAGTGCGGATGTTCTTAGTGATTCAAGAAAGCTCGTGGTGATCTGTATATCATTTCCAGTTCATGTTGGTGGTCTACATTGAAGTTAAAGTTTATATTTGAAGAATAACCACCGGATGTTGGTGTTCTAAGACTGGTCGACTAGATGTATTACACATCTTGCAGATTTTCTTGTAGGTGTTTACCAACTTAGATGATTGTTCCTAAGTTGATGTCATGTATAAATAAGGGATTGTGAAGTCATTTCAAAGCATTTCTTGTGGTGTTGAGTGTGTGGTACCAAGAAGGAGTGTGAAAGGCAGAGCAGAAGTATTGGGCTTAAATGGAATTGATTCAAGCATGGTGAAGATGCTATTCTCCAGTTCATGAAGGTGATACTTATTTCTTTGTAGACAGTGTGTCTCTTGTAGGCAGTGAGCCTCTTGTGAGTAGTGTGCTCGAGCAGTGAGCCCTAATTGTCATGTGCCATTTTGTTCTTTCTATTCTTCTAATAGAGAATATAATCTTGGGTTAATCACCCCGTGGTTTTTCCCTTAACCGGGTTTTCCACGTCAAAATCTTGGTGTCTTATGTGTTGATGAGTCTCTGCTTTTGATTTGAATGCATTATGTTTCATGTTTAATATATTGCTAATCACCAAGAAGATTTAAGTGTGTAATTTGGAGAAAGTTTTGCACAACTGATTCACCCTCCCCTCTCAGTTGTGTGCCCTAAGTCTAACAATTGGTATCAGAGCCAAGTTCCTCTAAAAGGACCTTAACCACTTGAGGAGACCCAAGATGTCATCTTACAAGAAGGATAGTCCGAAGTTTGAGGGAACCAAATTTGCTCTTTGGAAAGGTCGCATGAAATGTCACTTGCAGTGTATGGGAATAGTGTACTGGTCCATGGTTACAAAAGCATATGTACCTCCATAGGGTGGTCCAACAACCCTAAATGAAATCACAGATGCTGAAAACAATCTGTGGACCAAAGAGGCTCTTCTAAGTGCATTATCTGTCTCAAATCTCTCAAATGTTAGTGACCTGCCAACTTCTTTTGAGATTTGGAATAAATTGGAACTTTTGCATGAAGGAGACCAGTACAGACAATAGCACCAATATAGACAATAGCGCCAATACATAGGTAAGATAGCGCCAATCCAGACAATAGCGCCAATCCAGACAATAGCGCCAATTCAGACAATAGCACCAATACAGACAATAAATAGCACCAATACAGACAATAGCACCAATACAGAGGTAAGATAGTGCCAAACTATATTTTTTTTTGCCTTAGTTTACAGTCTGCAGTGAGAAAGATAGTGTTGAACTAGGTGACGATAGCGCCAAAACGTGTTTGAACTCGTCCGTCCTACCAAAATAAAAAATCTTTTTTTCTTCTAGAGAAATTTCGACATATCCTCCCCTTGTTTAATCAACATTCCTGCAAAAACTGAGAGCATTTTGACACGAAAATAGCAGAAAAATGCTTTAAAACAGACATGTGAGTGGAAGTTAGAAAAAAAAATGCTCTATAGAAATGGCGCTAAAACAGTAGATAGCGCTAAAACGAGCCAAAGATAGCGCCACTGCGTAGGGTGGATAGCGCTAATCTGTAAAAAACACGTCTTTCACAAAAAGAAACTCACGAGATAGTTAGATTGGGACCTTGTGGGTCCCACCGAGTGTGCCAAATGTGATAAGTGAAATCAAAATGAAGATAAAACTAATCTAATGCATAAACAAAACGATTATACCTTCATTGAAACCTCACGAATCCATGCGGGAAGGAGATGCACCCAAGAGCTCCTCAAGATTGTTCTCGTGATCAGTGTGACTAATGTGGATTGCTCAAAGCTTTTCAACACAAATGTAGATGAGAGACAAGTGGATGGATAGATTAGATGGGATTGAGGCAAGATTTTGACATTATGATAGTGGGATGAAGGAGATTTTGGAGTGATTTTGGCAGAGATTTGATGCATAAAGGAGTCTCTCTAAAATGGCTTGGGGAGGGTTTCATTTATAGAGTTTTGGGAATGAGGATGGAGGGTTAGGATTAGAAGGTGAGATCAAGGGCTAGGAATCAATGAGAGTTAGGGTTAGGATTGGGTCCATAGCCTTGTGACAAGTGTCACAAGGAGAGTGGATGAGGGAGATCAAGGGTTGAATCTTGGTCAATGGGATTGGAGGGCTCTCATTCAAAGTGAATTTTAAATTCACATGGGGAAAGGTGTGGAGGATTAAAATGAATAAAAGATTCATTTTGGGAAGAGGGGACATGACAAGTGAATTTTTAATTCACCTTTATGTGGAGATGTGAAGATGGTACTCTTACATGTGTAAGAGAGTGATAAATGAGGTGTAAGGAGGATTTGACCAATTGAATAAAAGAGTGATTTTTATTCAAAGGTGCATGGAAGAAGGAGATAAGCAAGGTTAATTGAGTGTTTAGCTTAATTAACCTAGGTCTAGGGGATAGGTAGGCTAGGGTAGATTGATCAATAGGGTAGATCAATTAGATAAGCATGATTTATCTAATTAACAGGGGTTAGGGAAATGGACAAAAGGTAACTAAATAATTATTAGAAATATTTATTTAATTGATGAGGATAGTGTTGTAAGGTCTAGTGATAAATTAAGTAAACTAATTGATCACAAGGGATAGACAGATGGTTAGGGATAAATTGGTGTAGAGGTATGGGAAACCGGTTTGCAGAGCAAGCCAATTTTAGGTGTCTACACTTACCTCCGCCTTCTTTGTTCTTGATCTTCAAAGTTCTATCAGGACATCTTGAAGCATAATAGCTAATCTTACCACAACTAAAATATTTGAAAGGTAACATACCTCTAAACTTTCTGGTTCCATTTTTCATTCTTTTTACAATATTTGTCTCAATCTCATCAAAGTCTTTTTCATCTGATTCCATAGCATACTTATCTGATCTAATAGATTTTTCTGATTTGGCTTTAAAAGCAGTCTCAACTTTCATAGGACCATCAGTAGTGCCAAATTCTCTCATCTCAAATGTAGTCAATTTTCCAAGCAATTGATCTTTTGAAAGCTTTCCCGTATCTAGAAATTCTTCAATGGTAGACACTTTATGGTCCTATAAGATTTGGTAAGTGTTCTGAGTATTTTATTCACCACTTCTTCGTTACTCAAAGTTCCACCAAGACCTTTTATGCCATTGACAACATCATCAACCTTTTGCATATAGCTTGTTATGTTCGCATCTTTAGACATCCACATAGTTTTATATCTTGACTTTAAGTGTTGCATCTTGGCTTTCTTAATAGATTGATCACCTTCATAGATACTCTTCAATTTTTCCTAGATCTCATGAGTAGTTTCAGGATCCAACACTTTCACCATTTTAGTATTAGATAGAGCATTCAATAAGGCATTTCTAGCTTTGTCATTAGTCCCATATTCCCTTATCTCACTTGCAATCTCTAGATCATCTTTAGGTATAGTTTATTTATTTTCAACCATTCTCCACACACTATAACCAAGAGAAACAAGATAACTTTGTATTCGTACCTTCCAAAAGGCATAGTTTGTTCCATCAAATTGAGGAATGTCTTTCTTGTGCACCATCCCAGATCTACCTTATGTTGTTAGGCTTTCTTCCAAGGAACCCTTGCTCTGATACCAATTGTTGAGTGCACAAGACAATTAAGAGGGAAGGTGAATCAGTTGTATCAAAAATGTTAAATCTTCACCAACATATCCACATCAATTCACTTAAACCCATATTCTGTTATGAAGATTAAACATGAAAAACAAATAACATAAACTTAATCACATCAACACCATGCACAAGAGAACACTAGATTTTTACGTGGAAAACCTTAAAAAGGAAAAACCACGTTGAGGATTAGCTCACAATATATAGTCGTATCAATACTGAATTACAAAGAGGCTCATTGCCAAAGGGCTCACTGCCCATGGACTCATTGTCCAAAAGAATGCTCATTGCAATAAGGGCTCACTACCAAAAGGGATCACTGCCAAAAGAGACGGCTCACTGCCATGAACTGATATGATAGCATCTACCACATGCCTGAGTTCAATTCCATTGAAGCACAATACATATCACCTTCACTACCTCACAACACAAACATCTTCATATTTCCATCCGCAGAAAATCACATGAATCCTTTACACTTCTTTATATCAATCATCAACCTTGGAACATACATCAAGGTTGGCAACACATTCTACAACCTTTGGAATAATCTCCAAGGTCGACAAACATACATAATTCAAATTAGGTCTGGACCTAAACATTCTTACAAAGAAAAGGAATAAAGGTAGAACATTTAATGGCTTAGATAGGAGCTAAATATATATTCACATGCTTCAACACACTTCCACAATCTACGAAACACATCCGCAAAAAGTGCAAACAACCACGTCGGCCAAAACTAGTGTTAACACAAGGATCTTTGGGCACACACTTCCAAGAACACAACCATAACCTATAAACCAAGAATGAGCCTTCAAAACAATCTAGATACATCCAAAAATAACATGAAATCACTCGAGAACCAACAAATCTAGTTACAACAAATCTCACTTGAAGACAGATCACAGACTACTCAAAACCAACACTATCAAGCTCTACTACTCATGAAAACCACATTCTAGAGCACCAAACCACAACTACTTTGGAATGAAGATAGATGAGGACCTTATGAACATATGTCCAGAACCACACCACCTGACACCACTTTTCAAAGAAATACGGAGCAAAATACTTTCTCCTAGACACCTCTGTATAACCCAAAAACTCTGCCAATTACGGTCTTCAAACTAGTGAACATAACTTCTACTACGTAGCAATCCAGATGTATCAAATTATAGATTTAGAATCTTCAAATACTTGTCTAAAACATATCTAGATCTCACACTATGGTCTTTAATACAAAAGAAATGTGGAGAAAAACTTAGACAATATATGTAAGCCAAAATACTTTGCAACACACTGTTTCCTCTAAAGAAAAAATTTTCTCACAAGCACTTGGAAACTCAGAAACAAGAGCACTATATGAAAATCATTGACACTTCTGTAAGGTATTCAAATTACTTTAACGTGACAAATCAATCAAGCAACAATCAACAATATTAGAAGATAGAGTTGACACCAATGGTAACACAAGCATGTTGACATCAATGACAACACTGGTTAGCACATACTTGCAATAGAGAAAAAGGTAGTCTATTGTGGTATCCATAACTTTTATTTTATGATATGTGTTTTTATAAGATCTTTAAGGAAGCTGTAGAATTTATCTTCTTATATTGTCACAAGAAATTAGCCATACCCGGATTGTAGATCTAGAGATATGATTGAATTACTGACTCTTTATCTTTGCTGATATTTAATTGAGATTATACTATCATTAAACTTGTGGTTTCCTCTTGATTCCTTTGCTTTTTTATGTATCCTCTTGACCTTTCCATATTTTCTACCTTTTAATGCCTTCCATCAATTTAAAAATGTCTTTTGAGTCCATTATAGAGGCCAAAACAAAATTAGAAATTCATGGTTGTCTTAGGGTTTCTAGATTGTCAAAATTTAGTTTTAGGATTGTTTTTTGACCATTTTAGGTGAAACAATGATTCAATCTTGCATTTATGATACTTATAAAACATTATCCTTAAAATTCTTTATCCAATTAGAATGTTTTTCTCAAGGTTTTGTGGCTGTTATGACCATATATACACTGCTATTTGACTATGACAGCAGTAGGCAATTTTGAAACATTGTATGAATTGTGCTCTTTTCACCCTTGAATGGATTGTTTACTTCATTTCATTAGTATTTCATGACCTTCATCAAGCCCTTGGTCTTATAAGAAGCCAAAACTAATGATAATGACATGATAAGATCTAAGCATACCACATGAATGCATTCATATATTTAGTCATCTTGGCACCTCCTTATACTCTAAAACTAAGAAGGATTATACTCTTAATCTTTATATATGAAGATGAAACAATTAAAAACTTGAATGGATCATAAAAATCAACCCCATCCTCTAAAATAATAAATGTACTTCCTTTTCAAGAGTCAAAAAGGCCTCAAAATGCAATCAATCAACCATTGAGGACTTGTTAATATGACTATGAGTAGGACAAAATAAAACAAGACCATTCACCACAACTCCATGCAAACTAAAAACCAAATGAAACAATGAAGCACATAATTAATCAAGACTCATTAAACCCAAAACATGCCAAAACCAACCCAATCAAATCATATCAAAAGCCATAAAAGTAGATAGATCATCAAAGTGCATCTAAAACTAGGTGAGACAACTAAAACCCAAGAAATCATCAAAATATGTCAACATAATGAAATGGATCATGACCTTGAACAATAAGAAAAACCTACTCAAGCACCACTTAGAGCATTCATAACAAGTTGAAACACCCAAAAGAGCCTAAAAAACTCACTAAAAGACTCAAATAAAAGAGGGGGCCCCCATTTTTCTCATGCAAAAAGTGGGGCTTGTGTGCAAGGTACAACACCATTCCATAATGTAATCTTGGGTTTTGTTTAATTTAACATGACTTATCTTACAATGTTAAGTGTGGTCATTACCTACATTATGTTTAGTTATCATCTCTCCTACCATTGCATATCCCTCCATTGGATGCCATGTCATACAGAAATTAGTCAAGCTTAGAAACCCTTTTCGCTTTCATAGTTTTGTACTTTTGCATAATCTAGAGCCCCTACAAATTAAAATTGAAACTCGTATGCTACAATTTTAAATTTCAAATTTCCGTTTGTCTACAAAAAAAATTTAACCATTGAGGAATAACTCTTGAAATAAATTGTTTGAATGTCTAGACTATATTGGATGATTTTGAGCTCATAGAAAATGGTGCACACTTCATGCTCATGTAACTAGAAATTTAATGAAGGTGGATGTTTCATGAATATTGGCACCTATTTGTGGAAGTTGAGGAAGGTATATACATGTTTAAATGTGCATTTAAGAAATAAAAATAAAAATGAAGAAGATAAACGTAGGGACCTAGAATGAAATAAGAAATGTGGACAAAGAGAGCAGCTTGGATGGTAAAAGGACATGGAGTAAATAGTAACAAAATAGAAAGTAGGCATCTAAAATGGTACAGAGGAAAACATTTTATTTAAAGAGAGCTAGAATGATCTACATGGCGAAGTCTATAGATGAAGATGTTATGATTGAAAATATAAGTGATTATATAATGATATAAATGAATTTAAAGAAATATATGTAAATCACATGAAAAGAACACTCTTATTTAATTGAGAGATATGCTTAGACATGGGCTCTCTAAATAAGATAGTGTTGCTAATAAGATTTGTCATTGAACTCCCTGTACACATTTTCCCACAACAATGACAATCTTACCAATAGCTAAATAAATTACAAATGTATTTTGTAAACATTTTTTGCATTTAAAAAATAGGAAACTCCCTTTGCAAGATGAAATTTTGAGTTTTTATAGGTACACTTTTAACCTAAAAGAAGTAAAGGCGATTTTGGCTAATATAAAATGGCAATAAAAAACACAATGCCCAATGTATTGCAGGCAAAAATAGATATGACTTATAATAACAAAATCACCAAAACCCTTTTCCAAAAATAAGAATACAAAGAAACCAATGAATGGACAAACAATAACTGGATCATCGCCTTCGCATCAAATTCTAACATAAGAAAAAAGACACATCCAATGATAATATAGGTAAGAGAGGCAAATTATCAACACTTTATATAGAGTGTTGTGATTGCAATATACTCAACATGCCATTTATTCAACATAAGAGGAATAAATAATAACACATCGAGACAATAGACCCAATATCTACCTTCTCTTGTATTAATGAGTAGGATAGAGCATATTACTTTGTTCTCCAAAATGATATTTCATCTATTGTATAAAAGTCTCCCTCTTTGCTCACAAAAGGTTAGTAATTATCAAATGATCTAGTGATGAAAATAATTTCACCCAAAATATCAATATTAGTCTTTCCTCAAAATATTAATTTTTCAAGAGAAGAACCTACATAATAAGCATTTCTCTCCTTTTAAAGATTTCATCCCCTCAAAATTTAGTTGGGTAACCACTTGTAACTTCCATTTACCTAACCTCAATCTTTTAAAATAATTTTCCACTTGTTGGTTCTTAGGAATTTCCAAACCCAAAACCAACCACCTCACATTTTACACCAATTAATTCGAATAAAAATTAATTCACCTCAACTAAAAACCACAATTTACCCACCTTAATTATTCCCCTATCCTACAAATGGGAATAATTTTACCCCACTTTAATGCACTTATAATATAGTATTTTAAAGTTCATTTATGATCCTAATTCATAAATGAATTAATTATTATTTTTTGTATGATGGAAATTAAATAATTAATTCAAAGAATTAATATAATTTAATTTCATGGAATAATTAAGACCTCTTATGAACTAAGGTGGGACACTAAAATGGGGTCCATTATGAATAGAGATTGCAGCATTCAAGTTTTTTGCCCATATTTGATTGAGTGATTTCATCACATCTTAACCTCTATTATCCTAGTAACTACTCATAAAAATCAATTGGAATGGTTATCTAAAACTGTTAAAATCTCAAGATAATAGATAAATATGGAGGGATTCTATATTAATGAAGTGCCAAGATATGGGGAGATTTTCTTATGAAAATGGTACATAGGTAGATATGGGAATTATAAGATGAAGGTATTTTTTATTTATTTTTAATGTATAAAAGGAGAAGGGCACTTAAAGAGGAGGTTATTGTTGTGTTCTCTTTCTTTATTATAGTAGAAACTTTGTAATCTTTGTATATTTATAAAAGAAATCTACATTTTATCTTATGTTCTTGGCAGTTTACTTGTAATTGTGGGATCTAGCAAATTAAGTTTTCACATAATAAATGTTTAATTTTATGAATTCCATGTCAATAGCTAGTGTTTGGAGCTTCATTCTACATATGAAAACGGTGGATGATAGTATATAATGCTAGTGATTAGCTAAACCTTTAGAGACAGCACATTCTTGTGTGTCAATTATGCAATAATAGATTGAGTAGAGAGTGGTTTACAAATCATTTATTTCATTTTTCAGCATAAGTTCACATTATATAATAACACATGCATTTATTTCCTCTCCCCCTCTATAATGTTTTACATTTTTTTTACAATTGGTTAGAATAAATGTTAATCTTTTATACTCCAATTTTTGCTTTTAAACGAAATAAAAAAACTTGCTTGTGAATGTAAACAAAAAATTATCTTGGCAAGTTTATTTCTATTGTCTTGTCTTGATAAAAATGGAAAAACAAATTATATTTGGTTAATATGAATCTTCTTCTAGTTATAATGAAGGAACATTCATAGGTTAAACTTTTCTTTATAGTCTTTATTTTTTGTTCCTCTAGAGATAAAAATCTACAACTCTAAGCTTGAAACTTATCTTCTTAGTTATTTAACCAAGAATCTAAATAGGCCCCTTGATTAAAATATATCACTGTAAGAGTCAATGTGACTCAGCAAGCTAGGATCTCCACAATCAAGACAACTTTCCACACAAAGATTACAGAGAAGATGCTAAAACAATGGAGCAAAGAATCTATACAAAGATCATATAAATACAATGAGAGAGCCTTGCTTATAAAGGCAAGGTGAGAGCTATATAGGTGGAGTGAAAGGTTGAGTGGAAAGTGGAGATATTCCTACAACATGTGACAATTAGAGGATAATAACTAATTACACAAGTGGAGGATAAGACAACTCACTCCAACTATCAACAACTCAACATACAACTAGACTCAACTAGAAACACCTAGAAGATTCACTAAGTCAACATGTAAATTAAGGGTGATGTGTGAATATTATTTAACTAATAAATGTTGCAAGTATGGGCTTAACTGGTGTTGTCATTGATGTCAGCATACTCATGTTGCATTAATGAGAAAGATTGGATGACTTGTGTGCTGAGGATATTGAGAAAATTAGTCTCAATCAGTAACAGTGAAGAACAGTGATGACAACAAGGTAAAAGTCCAAGATAGGTTGAGGATCAGAGGTTACGGCTCAAAGGGTTTGTAGATATGAGTCTTGAGATGATCCAGTCAAGTTTTAGAGGTCCGCATGAAGATTTGAAGAAGTTATGGTCACTCAAGTAGAACTGGCCCTAGCAGGTGTTCAAAGGTGATAGAGTGACACAGATAGGTCTGGTGAGGTCTAGTAATATATTATCCCATTCTATGGATTTGAAGAAGTGTTGAGGATGTCATTGTGAAGTGTCAAGTAGATTGGTTTGTGGTTTGAAGGTCCGGAAGAACCTATTCCTTTGTGACAGTGATGACAGACTATGTTCTTGAGGTTCCGGATGAAGGAGAGAAGGATTCCAGTAAGAAGATGAAGTGCGGATGTTCTTAGTGATTCAGGAAAGCTTGTGGTGATCTGTGGATCATTTCCAGTTCATGTTGGTGGTCCGCATTGAAGTTAAAGTTTGTATTTGAAGAATAGCCACCGGATGTTGGTGTTCTTCTTGAGACTGGTCGACTGGATGTATTACACATCTTACGGATGTTCTTGTAGGTGTTTACCGACTTAGATGATTCTTCCTAAGTCAATGTCATGTATAAATAAGGGATTGTGAAGTCATTTCAAAGTGTTTCTTGTGGTGTTGAGTGTGTGGTAGCAAGGAGGAGTGTGAAAGGCAGAGCAAAAGTATTGGGCTTAAATGGAATTGATTCAAGCATGGTGAAGATGCTATTCTCTAGTTCATGAAGGTGATACTTGTTTCTTTGTAGACAGTGTGTCTCTTGTAGGCAGTGGGCCTCTTGTGAGTAGTGTGCTCGAGCAGTGAGCCCTAATTGGCATGTGCCATTTTGTTCTTTCTATTCTTCTAATAAAGAATATAATCTTGGGTTAATCACCCCGTGGTTTTTCCCTTAACCGGGTTTTCCACGTCAAAATCTTGGTGTCTTATGTGTTGATGAGTCTCTGCTTTTGATTTGAATGCATTATGTTTCATGTTTAATATATTGCTAATCACCAGGAAGATTTAAGTGTGTAATTTGGAGAAACTTTTACCCAACTGATTCACCCTCCCCTCTCAGTTGTGTGCCCTAAGTCTAACAATTGGTATCAGAGCCAAGTTCCTCTAAAAGGAGCTTAACCGCTTGAGGAGACCCAGGATGTCATCTTACAAGAAGGATAGTCTGAAGTTTGAGGGAACCAACTTTGCTCTTTGGAAAGGTCGCATGAAATGTCACTTGTAGTGTATGGGAATAGTGTACTGGTCCATGGTTACAAAAGCATATGTACCTCCATAGGGTGGTCCAACAACCCTAAATGAAATCACAGATGCTAAAAACAATCTGTGGACCAAAGAGGCTCTTCTAAGTGCATTATCTGTCTCAAATCTCTCAAATGTTAGTGACCTGCCAACTACTTTTGAGATTTGGAATAAATTGGAACTTTTACATGAAGGAGACCAGTACAGACAATAGCACCAATATAGACAATAGCGCCAATACATAGGTAAGATAGCGCCAATCCAGACAATAGCGCTAATCCAGACAATAGCACCAATTCAGACAATAGCGCCAATACAGACAATAAATAGCGCCAATACAGACAATAGCACCAATACAAAGGTAAGATAGTGCCAAACTATGTTTTTTTTTTGCCTTAGTTTACAGTCTGCAGTGAGAAAGATAGTGTTGAACTAGGTGACGATAGCGCCAAAACGTGTTTGAACTCGTCCATCCTACCAAAATAAAAAATGTTTTTTTCTTCTAGAGAAATTTTGACATATCCTCCCCTTGTTTAATCAACATTCCTGCAAAAACTGAGAGCATTTTGACACGAAAATAGCAGAAAAATGCTTTAAAACAGACATGTGAGTGGAAGTTAGAAAAAAAATGCTCCGCAAAAATGGCGCTAAGACAGTAGATAGCGCTAAAACGAGCCAAGGATAGCGCCACTGCGTAGGGTGGATAGCGCTAATCTGTAAAAAACACGTCTTTCACAAAAAGAAACTCATGAGATAGTTAGATTGGGACCTTGTGGGTCCCACCGAGCCTGCCAAATGTGATAAGTGAAATCAAAATGAAGATAAAACTAATCTAATGCATAAAAAAAATGATTATACCTTCATTGAAACCTCACGAATCCATGCGGGAAGGAGATGCACCCAAGAGCTCCTCAAGATTGTTCCCGTGATCAGTGTGACTAATGTGGATTGCTCAAAGCTTTTCAACACAAATGTAGATGAGAGACAAGTGGATGGATAGATTAGATGGGATTGAGGCAAGATTTTGACATTATGATAGTGGGATGAAGGAGATTTTGGAGTGATTTTGGTAGAGATTTGATGCATAAAGGAGTCTCTCTAAAATGGCTTGGGGAGGGTTTCATTTATAGAGTTTTGGGAATGAGGATGGAGGGTTAGGATTAGAAGGTGAGATCAATGGCTAGGAATCAATGAGAGTTAGGGTTAGGATTGGGTCCATAGCCTTGTGACAAGTGTCACAAGGAGAGTGGATGAGGGAGATCAAGGGTTGAATCTTGGTCAATGGGATTGGAGGGCTCTCATTCAAAGTGAATTTTAAATTCACATGGGGAAAGGTGTGGAGGATTAAAATGAATAAAAGATTCATTTTGGGAAGAGGGGACATGACAAGTGAATTTTTAATTCACCTTTATGTGGAGATGTGAAGATGGTACTCTTACATGTGTAAGAGAGTGATAAATGAGGTGTAAGGAGGATTTGACCATTTGAATAAAAGAGTGATTTTTATTCAAAGGTGCATGGAAGAAGATGATAAGCAAGGTTAATTGAGTGTTTAGCTTAATTAACCTAGGTCTAGGGGATAGGTAGGCTAGGGTAGATTGATCAATAGGGTAGATCAATTAGATAAGCATGATTTATCTAATTAACAGGGGTTAGGGAAATGGACAAAAGGTAACTAAATAAATATTAGAAATATTTATTTAATTGATGAGGATAGTGTTGTAAGGTCTAGTGATAAATGAAGTAAACTAATTGATCACAAGGGATAGACAGATGGTTAGGGATAAATTGGTGTAGAGGTATGGGAAACCGGTTTGCAGAGCAAGCCAATTTTAGGTGTCTACACTTACCTCCGCCTTCTTTGTTCTTGATCTTCAAAGTTCTATCAGGACATCTTGAAGCATAATAGCTAATCTTACCACAACTAAAATATTTGAAAGGTAACATACCTCTAAACTTTCTGGTTCCATTTTTCATTCTTTTTACAATATTTGTCTCAATCTCATCAAAGTCTTTTTCATCTGATTCCATAGCATACTTATCTGATCTAATAGATTTTTCTGATTTGGCTTTAAAAGCAGTCTCAACTTTCATAGGACCATCAGTAGTGCCAAATTCTCTCATCTCAAATGTAGTCAATTTTCCAAGCAATTGATCTTTTGAAAGCTTTCTCGTATCTAGAAATTCTTCAATGGTAGACACTTTATGGTCCTATAAGATTTGGTAAGTGTTCTGAGTATTTTATTCACCACTTCTTCGTTACTCAAAGTTCCACCAAGACCTTTTATGCCATTGACAACATCATCAACCTTTTGCATATAGCTTGTTATGTTCGCATCTTTAGACATCCACATAGTTTTATATCTTGACTTTAAGTGTTGCATCTTGGCTTTCTTAATAGATTGATCACCGTCATAGATACTCTTCAATTTTTCCTAGATCTCATGAGTAGTTTCAGGATCCAACACTTTCACCATTTTAGTATTAGATAGAGCATTCAATAAGGCATTTCTAGCTTTGTCATTAGTCCCATATTCCCTTATCTCACTTGCAATCTCTAGATCATATTTAGGTATAGTTTATTTATTTTCAACCATTCTCCACACACTATAACCAAGAGAAACAAGATAACTTTGTATTCGTACCTTCCAAAAGGCATAGTTTGTTCCATCAAATTAAGGAATGTCTTTCTTATTGTACCATCCCAGATCTACCTTATGTTGTTAGGCTTTCTTCCAAGGAACCCTTGCTCTGATACCAATTGTTGAGTGCACAAGACAATTAAGAGGGAAGGTGAATCAGTTGTATCCAAAATGTTAAATCTTCACCAACATATCCACATCAATTCACTTAAACCCATATTCTGTTATGAAGATTAAACATGAAAAACAAATAACATAAACTTAATCACATCAACACCATTCACAAGAGAACACTAGATTTTTACGTGGAAAACCTTAAAAGGGAAAAACCACGTTGAGGATTAGCTCACAATATATAGTCGTATCAATACTGAATTACAAAGAGGCTCATTGCCAAAGGGCTCACTGCCCATGGACTCATTGTCCAAAAGAATGCTCATTGCAATAAGGGCTCACTACCATAAGGGCTCACTACCAAAAGGGATCACTGCCAAAAGAGACGGCTCACTGCCATGAACTGATATGATAGCATCTACCACATGCCTGAGTTCAATTCCATTGAAGCACAATACATATCACCTTCACTACCTCACAACACAAACATCTTCATATTTGCATCCGCACCAAATCACATGAATCCTTTACACTTCTTTATATTAATCATCAACCTTGGAACATACATCAAGGTTGGCAACACATTCTACAACCTTTGGAACAATCTCCAAGGTCGACAAACATACATAATTCAAATTAGGTCTGGACCTGAACATTCTTGCAAAGAAAAGGAATAAAGGTAGAACATTTAATGGCTTAGTTAGGACCTAAATACATATTCACATGCTTCAACACACTTCCACAATCTACGAAACACATCCGCAAAAAGTGCAAACAACCACGTCGGCCAAAACTAGTGTTAACACAAGGATCTTTGGGCACACACTTCCAAGAACACAACCATAACCTATAAACCAAGAATAAGCCTTCAAAAGAATCTAGATACATCCACAAATAACATGAAATCACTTGAGAACCAACAAATCTAGTTACAACAAATCTCACTTGAAGACAGATCACAGACTACTCAAAACCAACACTATCAAGCTCTACTACTCATGAAAACCACATTCTGGAGCACCAAACCACAAATACTTTGGAATGAAGATAGATGAGGACCTTATAAACATATGTCCAGAACCACACCACCGGACACCACTTTTCAAAGAAATACGGAGCAAAATACTTTCTCCTAGACACCTCTGTATAACCCAAAAACTCTGCCAATTACGGTCTTCAAACTAGTGAACATAACTTCTACTACATAGCGATCCAGATGTATCAAATTATAGATTTAGCATCTTCAAATACTTGTCTAAAACATATCTAGATCTCACACTATGGTCTTTAATACAAAAGAAATGTGGAGAAAAACTTAGACAATATATGTAAGCCAAAATACTTTGCAACACACTGTTTCCTCTAAAGAAAAAATTTTCTCACAAGCACTTGGAAACTCAGAAACAAGAGCACTATATGAAAATCATTGACACTTCTGTAAGGTATTCAAATTACTTTAACGTGACAAATCAATCAAGCAACAATCAGCAATATTAGAAGATAGAGTTGACACCAATGGTAACACAAGCATGTTGACATCAATGACAACACTGGTTAGCACATACTTGCAATAGAGAAAAAGGTAGTCTATTGTGGTATCCATAACTTTTATTTTATGATATGTGTTTTTATAAGATCTTTAAGGAAGCTGTAGAATTTATCTTCTTATATTGTCACAAGAAATTAGCCATACCCGGATTGTAGATCTAGAGATATGATTGAATTACTGACTCTTTATCTTTGCTGATATTTAATTGAGATTATACTATCATTAAACTTGTGGTTTCCTCTTGATTCCTTTGCTTTTTTATGTATCCTCTTGACCTTTCCATATTTTCTACCTTTTAATGCCTTCCATCAATTTAAAAATGTCTTTTGAGTCCATTATAGAGGCCAAAACAAAATTAGAAATTCATGGTTGTCTTAGGGTTTCTAGATTGTCAAAATTTAGTTTTAGGATTGTTTTTTGACCATCTTAGGTGAAACAATGATTCAATCTTGCATTTATGATACTTATAAAACATTATCCTTAAAATTCTTTATCCAATTAGAATGTTTTTCTCAAGGTTTTGTGGCTGTTATGACCATATATACACTGCTATTTGACTATGACAGCAGTAGGCAATTTTGAAACATTGTATGAATTGTGCTCTTTTCACCCTTGAATGGATTGTTTACTTCATTTCATTAGTATTTCATGACCTTCATCAAGCCCTTGGTCTTATAAGAAGCCAAAACTAATGATAATGACATGATAAGATCTAAGCATACCACATGAATGCATTCATATATTTAGTCATCTTGGCACCTCCTTATACTCTAAAACTAAGAAGGATTATACTCTTAATCTTTATATATGAAGATGAAACAATTAAAAACTTGAATGGATCATAAAAATCAACCCCATCCTCTATAATAATAAATGTACTTCCTTTTCAAGAGTCAAAAAGGCCTCAAAATACAATCAATCAACCATTGAGGACTTGTTAATATGACTATGAGTAGGACAAAATAAAACAAGACCATTCACCACAACTCCATGCAAACTAAAAACCAAATGAAACAATGAAGCACATAATTAATCAAGACTCATTAAACCCAAAACATGCCAAAACCAACCCAATCAAATCATATCAAAAGCCATAAAAGTAGATAGATCATCAAAGTGCATCTAAAACTAGGTGAGACAACTAAAACCCAAGAAATCATCAAAATATGTCAACATAATGAAATGGATCATGACCTTGTACAATAAGACAAACCTACTCTAGCACCACTTAGAGCATTCATAACAAGTTGAAACACCCAAAAGAGCCTAAAAAACTCACTAAAAGACTCAAATAAAAGAGGGGGCCCCCATTTTTCTCATGCAAAAAGTGGGGCTTGTGTGCAAGGTACAACACCATTCCATAATGTAATCTTGGGTTTTGTTTAATTTAACATGACTTATCTTACAATGTTAAGTGTGGTCATTACCTACATTATGTTTAGTTATCATCGCTCCTACCATTGCATATCCCTCCATTGGATGCCATGTCATACAGAAATTAGTCAAGCTTAGAAACCCTTTTCGCTTTCATAGTTTTGTACTTTTGCATAATCTAGAGCCCCTACAAATTAAAATTGAAACTCGTATGCTACAATTTTAAATTTCAAATTTCCGTTTGTCTACAAAAAAATTTAACCATTGAGGAATAACTCTTGAAATAAATTGTTTGAATGTCTAGACTATATTGGATGATTTTGAGCTCATAGAAAATGGTGCACACTTCATGCTCATGTAACTAGAAATTTAATGAAGGTGGATGTTTCATGAATATTGGCACCTATTGTGGAAGTTGAGGAAGGTACATACATGTTTAAATGTGCATTTAAGAAATAAAAATAAAAATGAAGAAGATAAACATAGGGACCTAGAATGAAATAAGAAATGTGGACAAAGAGAGAAGCTTGGATGGTAAAAGGACATGGAGTAAATAATAACAAGATAGAAAGTAGGCATCTAAAATGGTATAGAGGAAAACATTTTATTTAAAGAGAGCTAGAATGATCTACATGGGGAAGTCTATAGATGAAGATGTTATGATTGAAAATATAAGTGATTATATAATGATATAAATGAATTTAAAGAAATATATGTAAATCACACGAAAAGAACACTCTTATTTAATTGAGAGATATGCTTAGACATGGGCTCTCTAAATAAGATAGTGTTGCTAATAAGATTTGTCATTGAACTCCCTGTACACGTTTTCCCACAACACTGACAATCTTACCATTAGCTAAATAAATTACAAATGTATTTTGTAAACATTTTTTGCATTTAAAAAATCGGAAACTCCCTTTGCAAGATGAAATTTTGAGTTTTTATAGGTACGCTTTTAACCTAAAAGAAGTAACGGCGATTTTGGCTAATATAAAATGGCAATAAAAAACACAATGCCCAATGTATTGCGGGCAAAAATAGATATGACTTATAATAACAAAATTACCAAAACCCTTTTCCAAACATAAGAATACAAAGAAACCAATGAATGGACAAACAATATCTGGATCATCGCCTTCGCATCAAATTCTAACATAAGAAAAAAGACACATCCAATGATAATATAGGTAAGAGAGGCAAATTATCAACACTTTATATAGAGTGTTGTGATTGCAATATACTCAACATGCCATTTATTCAACATAAGAGGAATAAATAATAACACATCAAGACAATAGACCCAATATCTACCTTCTCTCGTATTAATGAGTAGGATAGAGCATATTACTTTGTTCTCCAAAATGATATTTCATCTATTGTATAAAAGTCTCCCTCTTTGCTCACAAAAGGTTAGTAATTATCAAATGATCTAGTGATGAAAATAATTTCACCCAAAATATCAATATTAGTCTTTCCTCAAAATATTAATTTTTCAAGAGAAGAACCTCCATAATAATCATTTCTCTCCTTTTAAAGATTTCATCCCCTCAAAATTTAGTTGGGTAACCACTTGTAACTTCCATTTACCTAACCTTAATCTTTTAAAATAATTTTCCACTTGTTGGTTCTTAGGAATTTCCAAACCCAAAACCAACCACCTCACATTTTACACCAATTAATTCTAATAAAAATTAATTCACCTCAACTAAAAACCACAATTTACCCACCTTAATTATTCCCCTATCCTACAAATGGGAATGATTTTACCCCACTTTAATGCACTTATAATATAGTATTTTAAAGTTCATTTATGATCCTAATTCATAAATGAATTAATTATTATTTTTTGTATGATGGAAATTAAATAATTAATTCAAAGAATTAATATAATTTAATTTCATGGAATAATTAAGACCTCTTATGAACTAAGGTGGGACACTAAAATGGGGTCCATTATGACTAGAGATTGTAGCATTCAAGTTGATTGCCCATATTTGATTGAGTGATTTCATCACATCTTAACCTCTATTATCCTAGTAACTACTCATAAAAATCAATTGGAATGGTTATCTAAAACTGTTAAAATCTCAAGATAATAGATAAATATGGAGGGATTCTATATTAATGAAGTGCCAAGATATGGGGAGATTTTCTTATGAAAATGGTACATAGGTAGATATGGGAATTATAAGATGAAGGTATTTTTTATTTATTTTTAATGTATAAAAGGAGAAGGGCACATAGAGAGGAGGTTATTGTTGTGTTCTCTTTCTTTATTATAGTAGCAACTTTGTAATCTTTGTATATTTATAAAAGAAATCTACATTTTATCTTATGTTCTTGGCAATTTACTTGTAATTGTGGGATGTAGCAAATTAAGTTTTCACATAATAAATGTTTAATTTTATGAATTCCATGTCAATAGCTAGTGTTTGGAGCTTCATTCTACATATGAAAATGGTGGATGATAGTATATAATGCTAGTGATTAGCTAAACCTTAGAGACAACACATTCTTGTGTGTCAATTATGCAATAATAGATTGAGTAGAGAGTGGTTTACAAATTATTTATTTCATTTTACACCATAAGTTCACATTATATAATAACACATGCATTTATTTTCTCTCCCCCTCTGTAATATTTTACATTTTTTTTACAATTGGTTAGAATAAATGTTAATCTTTTATACTCCAATTTTTGCTTTTAAACGAAATAAAAAATCTTGCTTGTGAATGTAAACAAAAAATTATCTTGGCAAGTTTATTTCTATTGTCTTGTCTTGATAAAAATGGAAAAACAAATTATATTTAGTTAATATGAATCTTTTTCTAGTTATAATGAAGGAACATTCATAGGTTAAACTTTTCTTTATAGTCTTTATTTTTTTTTCCTCTAGAGATAAAAATCTACAACTCTAAGCTTGAAACTTATCTTCTTAGTTATTTAACCAAGAATCTAAATAGGCGCCTTGATTAAAATATATCACTGTAAGAGTCAATGTGACTCAGCAAGCTAGGATCCCTACAATCAAGACAACTTTCCACACAAAGATTACAGAGAAGATGCTAAAACAATGGAGCAAGGATTCTATACAAAGATCATATAAATACAATGAGAGAGCCTTGCTTATAAAGGCAAGGTGAGAGCTATAAAGGTGGAGATATTCCTACAACATGTGACAATTAGAGGATAATAACTAATTACACATGTGGAGGATAAGATAACTCACTCCAACTATCAACAACTCAACATACAACTAGACTCAACTAGAAACACCTAGAAGATTCACTAAGTCAACATGTTAATTAAGGGTGAGGTGTGAATATTATTTAACTAATAAATGTTGCAAGTATGGGCTTAACCGGTGTTGTCATCGATGTCAGCATACTCATGTTGCATTAATGAGAAAGATTGGATGAGCTGTGTGCTGAGGATATTGAGAAAATTAGTCTCAATCAGGAACAGTGAAGAACAGTGATGACAACAAGGTAAAAGTCCAAGATAGGTTGAGGATCAGAGGTTATGGTTCAAAGGGTTTATAGATATGAGTCTTGAGATGATCCAGTCAAGTTTTAGAGGTCCGCATGAAGATTTGAAGAAGTTATGGTCACTCAAGTAGAACTAGCTCCAGCAGGTGTTCAAAGGTGACAAAGTGACACAGATAGGTCTGGTGAGGTCTGGTAATGCATTATCCCATTCTGTGGATTTGAAGAAGTGTTGAGGACGTCATTGTGAAGTGTCAAGTGGATTGGTTTGTGGTTTGAAGGTTTGAAAGAACCTATTCCTTTGTGACAGTGATGACAGACTATGTTCTTGAGATTCCGGATGAAGGAGAGAAGGATTCTAGTAAGCAGATGAAGTACGGATGTTCTTAGTGATTCAGGAAATCTCGTGGTGATCTGTGGATCATTTCCAGTTCATGTTGGTGGTCCACATTGAAGTTAAAGTTTGTATTTGAAGAATAACCACCGGATGTTGGTGTTCTTCTTGAGACTAGTCGACCGGATGTATTACACATCTTGCAGATGTTCTTGTAGGTGTTTACCAACTTAGATGATTGTTCTTAAGTCGATGTCATGTATAAATAAGGGATTGTGAAGTCATTTCAAAGTGTTTCTTGTGGTGTTGCGTGTGTGGTAGCAAGGAGGAGTGTGAAAGGTAGAGCAGAAGTATTGGGCTTAAATGGAATTGATTCAAGCATGGTGAA
Organism: Cunninghamia lanceolata; assembly: GCA_027924645.1. Lineage (NCBI taxonomy): Eukaryota > Viridiplantae > Streptophyta > Pinopsida > Cupressales > Cupressaceae > Cunninghamia > Cunninghamia lanceolata. The sequence goes on from BSBN01000892.1 coordinate 7,031,191, forward strand.
GATGCTATTCTCTAGTTCATGAAGGTAATACTTATTTCTTTGTAGACAGTGTGCCTCTTGTAGGCAGTGAGCCTCTTGTGAGTAGTGTTCTCGAGCAGTGAGCCCTAATTGGCATGTACCATTTTGTTCTTTCTATTCTTCTAATAGAGAATATAATCTTGGGTTAATCACCCCGTGGTTTTTCCCTTAACCGGGTTTTCCACGTCAAAATCTTGGTGTCTTATGTGTTGATGAGTCTCTGCTTTTGATTTGAATGCATTATGTTTCATGTTTAATATATTGCTAATCACCAAGAAGATTTAAGTGTGTAATTTGGAGAAAGTTTTGCACAACTGATTCACCCTCCCCTCTCAGTTGTGTGCCCTAAGTCTAACAATTGGTATCAGAGCCAAGTTCCTCTAAAAGGAGCTTAACCGCTTGAGGAGACCCAGTATGTCATCTTACAAGAAGAATAGTCCAAAGTTTGAGGGAACCAACTTTGCTCTTTGGAAAGGTCACATGAAATGTCACTTGTAGTGTATGGGAATAGTGTACTGGTCCATGGTCACAAAAGCATATGTACCTCCATAGGGTGGTCCAACAACCCTAAATGAAATCACAAATGCTGAAAACAATCTGTGGACCAAAGAGGCTCTTCAAAGTGCATTATCTATCTCAAATCTCTCAAATGTTATTGACCTGCCAACTACTTTTGAGATTTGGAATAAATTGGAACTTTTGCATGAAGGAGATCAGTATGTTAACTGTGCAAGGTTACAGAGTCTAAAAGGGAAATTTGAAAAACTGAAGATGAGAGATGATGAAAATATTACCACTTTTATGCCAAGAGTGAATGAGCTAGTTTGTGGAATTAGAAATGATGGTGGAGTCTTGGATGAAAATGAGATTGTTGGCAAAATTCTTAGATCCCTTCCTGCCTCTTACAAAATCAAGGTTGCTGCCATTGATGAATTTAGAGCCCATACAACTGTCACAAGAGACCAATTGGCTGGCAAATTGGCTGCATTTGAAATGACCGAGTTTGGAGATGATCCCCCCAAGACTGAATCTGCATTCAAAGCCAGTGCCTCTGTGAAAGGTAAACAAAGATTTGATCCGAGAGAGAACTCATCAAGGAAACTGTCATGGTATGAAAAAAAAAGAAAAGACCTAGAAGAAGAAGAAGTAGAAACTATTCAACTTGAAGCCCTCATTACAAAGAGACTGCCAAGAGGATCCAGCAAGTATGAAGGAAAATTGCCTTTTAAGTGTTTTAACTGCAATAAGATTGGTCTTTTTGCCTCAAGATGTCCAGAAAGATTTTCAAAGCCAAATCCTAACAGATCAAGGTTCCAAAAGAATTGTTACTATGTTCATGACAAAGATGATAATGAAGGAGTAACAGATGATGAATCAGAGATTGGAAACAAATTAGGAAATGAATGGGTGTTTATTGCCATCAAGGAAGAAGAACCAATGTCCTCTGTATCTATCAATCTTAAGACTGTGGAAAGAGCTCTGGCTGCCCAAATTGAAGAGAAGGGTGATTGGGTCATTGACAGTGGATGCTCTCATCATATGACAGGTGACAAAAATAAGTTTGTAGATTTGGAGAGGTATGAAGGAGGAGTGGTAAAGTTTGGTGACAATTCTACTGGTAGAATCAGAGGAAGAGGAACTATTTCTTTTGATGGAAGAAACAAAATTGGTAATGTACTATATGTTGAAGGTTTGAAGCACAATCTTCTCAGTGTTGGATAGTTGATGGACAAAGGCTATGATCTCCGATTCAAGGATAGAAAATACAAAATCTTTGAAAGTTCTGGAACAGAGATTGCATCCGATACTCAAACTAAAGGTAATATCTTCCATTTGGTTGGTACTGGTAAAAGTTACTTATTTGTTCAAGTTGATCAAAGTTGGTTATGGCACAGAAGGATGTGTCATGTGAATTTTGATAATACCATCAAGATAAGCAATACTCAGGCTGTAAGAGATCTTCCAAAATTAGTGAAACCTACTAACAACTTGTGCAAGGAATGTCAGTTGGGTAAGCTGAGCAGAGTCACATTCAAAAGCAAGGAACTATCTTCTACTAGATTATTGGACTTAGTTCACACTGATCTTTGTGGTCCGGCAAGAACTAGGAGTATTCAAGGTGATAGATACTTCATGCTGCTAATTGATGACTATTTTTGGATGATGTGGGTAACCTTTCTAAATGAGAAATTAAAAGCTCTTGAGAAATTCAAAATATTCAAGGCTATGGTAGAGAATGAAACAGGATTAAAGTTGAAATGTCTGAGATCTGATAGAGGTGGAGAATTCACATCCAGTGAGTTCATAGAGTTCTGTGAGAAACATGGAATTAAGAGACAGTTGTCAACTCCTAGGACTCCACAGCAGAATGGAGTAGTGGAGAGAAAGAACTAGACCATCTAGGAAGCATCTAGGACCATGATGATGGAAGCAAATGTTCCTCAGATCTATTGGAGAGAAGCTATCAACACTGCAGTCTATACTCTCAATCGAGTTCAAATCAGAAGCAATACCGGTAAGACCCCTTATGAACTCCGGTTTGGTATTACTCCTACTGTAAGATATTTCAGAGTCTTTGGTAGCAAATGTTACATCAAAAGAGATGAAGATCTAGGCAAGTTTGATGCTAGAAGTGATGAAGGAATATTCTTGGGTTACTCTACTCAAAGCAAAGCATACCAGTGTTATATCAAGAGACTAAGAAAGATGATAGAAAGTACAAATGTGAAGGTTGATGAGGGAATAGAGGAACCCTCAAGGTTTTATGAATATGATGAAGATGATCATAATGGTGTTCTGGTTCAAGGAGTTTAATCCTCTTATGAAAGTCAGATTCTAACTAATCCGGTAAATCAGGAAGATCAAGAAGAAGAGATGGGTCTAAATGAGCTTGATCAAGAAGCAGAAGTGTAAGAAACTCCCAAAGTTCTAAGGTATGTAAGACTGAACCACTCTGAAGATCAGATCATAGGTGACAAAAGAAAAGGTGTGCAAACTAGAAGGAAAATTGCTCAAAATTTAGATGAATATTGTCTGATTTCAAAGATTAAACCTAAGACAATAAATGAAGCCTGCAATGATGAAAACTGGACCAAAGCAATGGAGGAAGAGTTGATGCAAATTGAGAAAAATCACACTTGGGATCTTGTTCCCAGACCTAGAAACAAGAATGTGATTGGAACCAAATGGGTCTTCCGGAACAAACTAAATGAAGTTGGTGAAGTAATCAGAAATAAAGCCAGATTGGTCTACAAGGGCTACTCTAAAATAGAAGGAATTGATTTTGAATAAACTTTTGCTCCGGTGGCAAGAATTGAAGTAGTCAAATTATTTCTTGCATTTGCTGCCTTCAAGGATTTCAAGGTGTATCAGATGGATGTCAAGTCTGCTTTCTTGAATGGTGACATAGAAGAAGAAGTGTACATTGAACAACCAGATGGATTTCAATTATCTGAGCATGGTGATATGGTCTACAAGTTGAAGAAGGCACTGTATGGACTAAAGCAAGCCCCAAGAGCCTGGTATGAAAGATTGGACAAACATCTTTTGAAAATTGGTTTCAACAAAGGTACTGCTGACAGTAACTTATATTTCAAATTTGATCATGAAAACATCTTGATTGTTGAAGTATTTGTTGATGATACCTTGGAGGAAGAGACGGTATGTGTAAAACTTTTACAAATCAAATGAAAAGTGAGTTTGAGATGTCAATGCTTGGTGAAATGAATTTCTCTTGGGTCTGCAAATTACTCAAACAAAGAAAGGAATCTTTATTTCTCAGACCAAATATGTGAAAGAATTGTTGAGGAAATTTGGAATGGAAGATTCAAAGCCAATGAATACTCCCATGGTAACTTGATGTAAGTTGAGCAAATATGGTGACTCTCCTAAGGCAGACCAGACAAAGTACAAATCAATGATTAGAGGATTGTTGTATCTCACTCAAACTAGACCAGATATAATGCAAGATGTTGGTCTTGTTGCAAGAGTCCAGGCTGATCCCAGAGAATCTCATGTCATGGCAATCAAAAGGATTTTTAGGTATCGAAAAGGAACAGTTGAGTATGGTTTGTGGTATCCTAGAGATGATGATTTCTCTCTTCATGCATATACAGATGTAGATTAGGCAGGAGATGTGGATGACCAGAAGAGTACCAGTGGTGGAGCATTCTTTTTGGGAAAGAGATTGGTTTCTTGGCTAAGCAAGAAACAAGAGGCAATATCTCTGTCTACAACTGAAGCAGAATACATTGCAACAGTAGGTAGTTGCACTCAAGTTTTGTGGATGAAGCAGATGCTAAGAGATATTAAAGTAGAGTATGAGGAGCCTATTACAATCTTCTGTGATAATTCAAGTGCAATAAATATTTCTAAGAATCCAGTGTTGCATTCTAAGACTAAGCATATATCTATCAAGTTTCACTTTCTAAGAGAGCAAGTGAACAAGGATGAAGTCAGATTGGAGTTTGTACCCTCGAAGGATTAGATTGCAGATATCTTTACTAAACCTCTACCTAAGGACTCTTTTGAGTATCTCAGGGAGAAGTTAGGGGTTATTGCCCCTCCGGTGATGAACTAAGGTGCACTGAGGTGCATCAGTCTAGTGGATATCGCAGTCATATCTTGTGATCCAGATTGATGGGAGCTACTACTCAGGGGGAGCAGCAGGTATGATTCTGTAGTATTGGAGCTGCAAGTATGAGCCCTTTTCCATTGATGTCAAAGGGGGAGAGAAGACATGTGAAAAACAAGTGGTTGATAATCAAAGGGGGAGCAGTAAAGGAAGAGAAGACATGTGAATGGTTGTTACTGATAGGGGGAGTTGTGACAGTAATGAGCAGTTCTTGTCTTGATGGTTTTTCACATCATATGTTGCCATCAATGACAAAGGGGGAGATTGTTGCAAGTATGGGCTTAACCGGTGTTGTCATTGATGTCAACATACTCATGTTGCATTAATGAGAAAGATTGGATGAGCTCTGTGCTGAGGATATTGAGAAAATTAGTCTCAATCAGGAACAGTGAAGAACAGTGATGATAAGGTAAAAGTCCAAGATAGGTTAAGGATCAGAAGTTACGGTTCAAAGGGTTTGTAGATATCTTGAGATGATCCAGTCAAGTTTTTAGAGGTCTGCATGAAGATCTGAAGAAGTTATGGCCGCTCAAGTAGAACTGGCTCCAGCAGGTGTTTAGAGGTGACAGAGTGACACAGATAGGTCCGGTGAGGTCCGGTAATGCATTATCCCATTCTACAGATTTGAGGAAGTGTTGAGGATGTCCTTGTGAAGTGTCAAGTAGATTGGTTCATGGTTTGAAGGTCTGGAAGAACCTATTCCTTTGTGACAGTGATGGCAGACTGTATTCTTGAGGTTCCATATGAAGGAGAGAAAGACTCCAGTAAGCAGATGAAGTGCGGATGTTCTTGGTGATTCAAGAAAGCTTGTGGTGATCTGTGGATCGTTTCCAGTTCATGTTGGTGGTTCGTATTGAAGTTAAAGTTTGTATTTGAAGAATAACCACCAAATGTTGGTGTTCTTCCTGAGACTGGTCGACCAGATGTATTACACGTCTTGCGGATGTTCTTGTAGGTGTTTGCTGACTTAGATGATTGTTCCTAAGTTGATGTCATGTATAAATAAGGGATTGTGAAGTCATTTCAAACCATGTCTTGTGGTGTTGAGTGTGTGGTAGCAAGGAGGAGTGCGAAAAGTAGAGCAAAAGTATTGGGCTTAAATGGAACTAATTCAAGCATGGTGAAGATGCTATTCTCCAGTTCATGAAGGTGATACTTATTTCTTTGTAGACAGTGTGTCTCTTGTAGGCAGTGAGCCTCTTGTGAGTAGTGTGCTCGGGCAGTGAGCCCTAATTAGCATGTGCCATTTTATTCTTTCTATTCTTCTAACAGAGAATACAATCTTGGGTTAATCACCCCATGGTTTTTCCCTTAACCAGGTTTTCCACATCAAAATCTTGGTGTCTTATGTGTTGATAAGTCTCTACTTTTGATTTGAATGCATTATGTTTCATGTTTAATATACTACTAATCACCAAGAAGATTTAAGTGTGTAATTTGGAGAAAGTTTTGCACAACTGATTCACCTCCCCTCTCAGTTGTGTGCCCTAAGTCTAACAATAAATAGTTAAATAATATGAACTATCCACACAAGGGTAAACTGGTTAGGTGAAAACCCTGTTAACACCAACACCCCCCTTAAGTGCAACTTAGGGACTAGCTGACTAAAACAAATATGCAATGATGGATGGGTCCTGGCTACTAGGCCATGTTAGGTACCCATGTAGAAAATCTCAAGTGGAGAAAAAGAGAAAACCTCATGGGACAAAACTCCTCTCCAAAAGTGAGAATGCAGAAAATAAATGAAAGATGTGATAGAAGGAGGACTCAAGACCCCCCAAGGACTACATCCAACACATATATATAATCAATTACCCCCATAGGAGAGCAAGTGTGAGACTAGAGGTCCCTCAACAATGAAGTAGTCCATGTGCCGATGGTGAATGCCTGAAGAAGAATGTTGAAGAGAATCCAAAGTCTATAAACAACATTCTTCCCCTTAGGAAGAAACAAGTGCAAAGGATGATGAAGAAACTCCATTTCAAGGTATGAGGGATAAAGCCTCATGATGTATGATGTCTACAAAAATTTCTCAAGTGTCCACATGTCATAACCAAAAGATATCACATAATAAAGTGTTGCATGCCTAATCAAAGAAGGTGACAATCCAAGACAAGATGAAAACTCAAGATAATCAATCTCCAAAGATAAAGAATCCTTTGAATGATGCTCAAGACACTCCAACTCAATGCCAAACTGTGACAAGTGAAGAGGAGAATATGGTGACTTCTCATCTGAAGTAGAAGAATCAACTCCTTCAAATCAATGATATCCTCCAAGTCATCAAGATAAGAATCACGAAACAAGTCTGAAATACCTGTCAAGTACTCATTCCATAAACCTATATCTAGAAGACAAACAATATCCTGCTCAACTAAAGTGGATGAAGCTATGTTAATTCCAATCTCTATAGAAGTAGGAGGAGGAGGAAGCTCAAAACTAGTCTTAAGAACTAAAGTAGATGCAAGAACACCAAGGTTCAAGTGACCAAACTTCTCCTTACAAACATGATTCACACTTGATGCATGAGTGTGAATAGCAATCAATGAATCTACATCATCATTAGAAACAAAATGGGAGAAAGTATACAAGCGAGATGCATGATCAACCATCCCAACAATAATGATATCTCTACTCTCCAAGTCTCGTATGATCACAGAATCAGGAGTGAATTCAATTGTCTTGCCTGCACCACAATGAGTAATTTGGTAGATGGAAAGGAGATTGGTTGACAAGGAAGGTACACATAACACATTGTTGAATATACACTCACTAACATCAATAGTTCCTTTTCCAATTACATGCATGTATGTATTGTTACCCATGGCAAAGTACATGACTGAAATGAAGAGAACATCCCCTATGAAGATGCCATATGATGAGAAGCTCCAGAATCAAGAAGCCATCTCTCTAACTGTAGACTTGTTGAAGCAAAGAGTGCCTGTCCTTTTCCTTTGTCTGTCCCATAAGCAATACCCATTGTTCCTATAGATGATAATGGTGTAGAAGAAGAAGACTTGGGTAAAACTGATGTTGATGAATAATACTCAATTTTATGTTTTTGAAGAAGTTGTGACATCTCATCAATTTTTTTCTCATAACATTTAGTTTTATCATGACCCAATTTCTTGCAATAAGAACACTTTCGCTTCTTCTTCTTATTGGACTCCTCTTTGGAAGAAGAGTTAGGGGTTTTCTTTGATTCTTTCTCTTTCTCATTAGACTTTTAATCCTTTTGTTTCTTTCCCTTATTATGTGAATTCTTAGGATCTTTTGTGCTTTGTGTTGCAACTAGAGCCTATCTTCTAGGAGACTCTAATGTGCCCATGTGTAATAACTTGGCTTGTTCCCTTGTGAGTTGTGTAGAAAACTCCTCAAGTGAAGACATTGTAAACTTACTACCAAAGGCATCCATTGTAGCATAAAATGTAGAAACATAAATTGAATATGCAAGACCCAATTTTGCAATAATGGATAGAATCAATTGTTCATCTTCTTTCTCAAGACTACATTGTTGGAGTTAAACCTGAGAGACTTAAACTTGGTGAAGAAGTCTTTGATTTGATCAAAATCTTGAGGATTAAGTGCAATTAGCTCATTCTCCAATTTGAACCTTCTTATTTTATCTTGCTTGCCAAAGAGATTGTCTAGTGTTGTCCATATCTCATTTGGTGTTGTACAAGTCTCAACATGAAATATCAGATCTGGAGAAATAGCAAGACAATGTGTGACATAAGCCTCATCTCTTCTATCTAACCATTTTCTTCTTTCAGTAGGACCTGTGGATTCAAGATCTGTGCCTAAAGTTATTCTATGTAACTTTTTTTTTATAAAATACAAATTCCATGTTTTTCTTCCATTCATAATAATTATATGGAGTTAAAAGTGGAATTTGAGGCACATCCATGATGAAAAAGAAAGACAACAACACAACAACACCCCTTTACTATGTAAGAGAGCCCCCCTAATTTGTTTGTGGTACTTTATACTTAGTACGATTTACAATTGTCCTCAAAGGACCAAAATTGGGAAAACAATCAAAATCTCTTACAAAAGAGATCTGAGTGAGATTACAATCACTCACAATGATGTATTACAGCAAACAAATCCTCTCAAAACAAATTTCACCTCCTAAAGTTTCAAAATGCCTACATTATCACTCAAATGCCAAAAAATTGACAAATTGAATAAAATAAACTTGGAGACAAATCTGAGAAAAGTGCATGATGGCTTGAAAGAGATCCTAAATACATTTCCAATGCCATAAAAATCATGAAAATTGGAGTTTGTGGTAGAAATTTATGAGCTCGGGAGCCAAAAAGAGAGATTTGTCTTCAACCTACAATAAATTCTATCAAATAGAAAAATCTATGAAAATGACTAATACCACTGCAAAGTTCTCTCTGTTAGCTTCCCGTCGATATGTTGTTTGCCCAATTTCAACACACTGGGGAAAAGTTATACAAAAAAGAAAAAAAACCCTACTTTAAGACTTTGAGGGGCAAAACAGGCCCCCTGACGAAATATTCTCTCTGATTGCTAGAATATGCCATGAGAAAAATGAAACCAGCCCTGTTGACTGGAAAAAATACCTACTCAAAAAAATAGTTGTTTCTAAAACCACCAATCTAGGTTCAAAACCACCTTCAATTTGCAGAGAACCACTGTCTTGGGGTGAAAACTACCGTGCAAATGTCTGAAACCACCAATTCAGAAGTCAAAACTATCAGTTAAGGTGGAAACCACAATTCACAAGTCTAAAACTACCTGTGGGTTGCAGAAACTACCATCCATGGGTGTGAAACCACAGATTTGTTGTCAAAACCACCTTTCTGCTAGCATGAGACCATAGTTTTTAAAGCCAAAAATTGCAAGAAAAAACAAACTGCCATGTCAAAGTTTTAAACCAGTAGGTATTATGACCACCGGTCAAAACATAATGGCTACCAAAAGTGCAATCACTGCCAAAGATTTGGGGGTTTAAACTATGTATGTGTTTGTCTTGACCTCTAGAAACAATGCAAGGACCACTAGAACTGATTTGTAACCGCCAAGTGCGAGACACATAGGTGGTTTAGAATACCACCAAGATCTTTTGTAGCCAATTACAAAATTAACAGTGAAAATAGACGTCGACCAGAATTTGTCGAATGCTCATAATCTTAGAATCAGTGAAATGAGCACAAACCACCGACGAAAGACTTTAATGACCACTGCAAATGTGATCTACAGATGTTTGGTTGACTGCTGGAGACTACCTCAAATCTTAGACCATCATGGTTTCAAACGCTGACCACTAAGGATGTTTGGTCAACAATGAAGGTAAGTTGGCCGCTGTCTTTGAGACCACTAGCGATAAATGCCATTTAGAACAACCGTTGAGAAGAATGAAGACTCTCAGATTGGTGTATACTACCGATGGAATCAACCGACGAGCACAGAAATTAATAGTTGGTTATTTGTAAATGCCACCAAAACTCCCATCGAAGGATCTATGATCGCCAGGGGATGTTTGAAGATCTGTGATTTTTGTTTCAAAACAAAACATATTTAAAACATTTAAAGGCCGAATGGCCTGTTACAAGGGCCGACGGGGCCTTTTTGGCTTACCCACCGCCGGTGGTCAACGAGGGCCCGCGCCCCTGCCATGGAGTACGAGGCCGACAGGGGCTCCAGTACCCTGTCGGTACCCTCTACAAATTTTTTTTTAAAACAAAACCTTGCAAAAAAAATTATAAACCTACAGATAAACAAATAAACCAGCAAATGTACCTTTGACCCAACGGACCAAAGAAAACAAATATTATGTCGATGAGGTAGACAAATCTAATGCAAGGAAAGTGGATAATGTCAATGCAGATCTGAGTACAATGCTGACATAGGTGCAGGTACAAGTGAGGATTCCTTCTACATAGGGAATATTCCCTACTGTGAAGGGGCAGAGGTAGAAAAAATTTGCCTTTTTTTTAACTTCTCTGATTTTGACATTTAGACAACTGATCTATATAGATTTGGGCCTCCTGATTGCAACAATAATGTTTATTTTGCTCCAAGACGCCATAGCTTCTAGAAAAACCTCTCCAATGAGGGAAGGAAATTACAGATCAGGCTCTAATACCATATAAGAGTCAATGTGACTCAGCAAGCCAGGATCTCTGCAATCAAGATAACCTTCCACACAAAGATTATAGAGAAGATGCTAAAACAATAGAGCAAAGATTCTATACAAAGATCATATAAAATACAATGAGAGAGCCTTGCTTATAAAGGCAAGGTGAGAGCTAGAAAGGTGGAGTGAAAGGTGGAGTGGAAAGTGGAGATATTCCTACAACATGTGACAATTAGAGGATGATAACTAATTGCACATGTGGAGGATAAAACAACTCACTCCAACTATCAACAACTCAACACACAACTAGACTCAACTAGAAACACCTAGAAGATTCACTAAGTCAACTTAACATGTGAATTAAGTGTGATGTGTGAATATTATTTAACTAACAAATAGTTAAATAATATGAACTATCCACACAAGGGTAAACCGGTTAGGTGAAAACCCTATTCACACCAATAATCACATCTTGTCACTAAGCTATCTAGTTATATTGAGACTCAGTTACCCTAAAACATTAGGGAGGCTTTCAACATCCTTCCAAGAAAGGAGTTGGTTCTTGTCTCCTAAAATTAGCATGTGTAGTTTTTTCGGTCAAAAAAAATTTTGGATCAAAAGTTACACCCTTTGAAAGGTGATTGGAGAAAATAACATTAGACATAGGATTATAAGTGAATAGCACACTAATTATAACATATTCATTATGACTATACTCCATAGTGAGTTATTTCATTAAGTATCCTCAAAATCAAATTGACTCCATAAACTTCAATCAAATTGACTCCATAAACTTCAAGCAATAGAGAAATTGGCTTAATACCCTGGCCACCCCAACATTTGGAAGACAAACAATTTTCTACTTAACAAGGTATGTTTTTTCTTCTCTTGTTCCCTAGCACCTTTCCATAGGAAAAATTGAATGATTTTTTTAAAAAATTGATACTTCCAAGAGGCCCCTTTTTTTTTTCCCTTTTTTTTTGCACATTCAGAGTTGGTTGTTAATTTTTGTTAACCAACAAAGGAAAAATGACATTGTAAAACCCTAATTCTAGAATCTTCGAAATAGCTTGATATAAGTGGCTAAGATGTATGTTGTAGGTGTGAAATTCATGAGATTGTAATTTTTTTTGTACTAGATAATAAAATCATTGGATGGTTGAGTTTTTGTGGATGTAGCCCATATTGGGTGAACCATGTTAAATTTTTGTGTTGATCTCTTTTGTATTATTCTTCATTATTATATTTGGGTTATTTAATTTGCATATAATTGTTAGTGTTTATTTCTCTAATCTACCTAAACCCTAATAGACAATTATCCTGGAAAACACCATTGAGAAATTATAGGCATACACATTGGACTTACCAACATTAATTTATCAGGAATTTCCTATCTTCTTCCACATATTCATATCCCGTCAACATGGAGTCATCTATAAATTATGTGTTGGTCAAATTATACACATTAGAGGTGATAGAAGCACCTTGAATCTAACCTAGCTCTTTAGCATACTTGAGTAGATAGCTCAACAATTCCACCATAATGATATACTATATGCCAAAGATAGGAGTCAAAATTGTCCAATTCCTCTCATTGACTTAAAAAACTAGATAGCCCTACAGTAACTAGAACAAAAAATAACTTGGAGCTAATGCATCCTTCCACCATTTTAACCTATTGTTCACAAAAACCCATCTTTAGGAAGCACCATGAGAAGAAACTTCCTATTGAGACAATAATAGGTAGTAACAAAGTCAATTTTACCCATCATTATTCTCCTTTTAGCACTTATTGCTAAATGTATTGCTTCCTAGGTAATTATCACTTTATCAAAGATTTGCATCCTTTGACAACTCCACATTGCTCTTCTCATATAATACTAGGAAGCTAAGTTTGTAGCCTCAAACATCATCTTTGAGATAATTTTATAATAAAAATTGCAAAAATATATCAATGTAAATCTATAAAATTTTCTTGCATTATCTTCTTTTGGAACTAGACCAAAAAAGTGGAGTTAAGAGCCTACAACACTTTACCACCTATACTAGATTCCTCAACTATGGAGAGAAGATCCTTAGCAATAATTTCCCATGCACCTCAAAAATAATTTGCTTGCAAATTGTCTGAACCAAGTGATTTGTCTAGTTGAGAGGAAAATGTGTGTATTTTTAACTCATCAATAGTTATTTCCTTCATCAACTATTTATTCATTTCATCTATCACTAGATTAGGGATAAGCTCAATTAGCTCTTATTCAACCCCTGTCCTACTAATATTGTTGTCAGAGAGTAAGGCCTAAAAATAATCCTTAGTAGCCTGTCTAATGTCCTTACCCTTAGGTACATCCTCCTCTCCTTCTCTTCTATTTAAGAAAAATATAATTTCTCATTCTATAAGAAACCAAACCTTTTTACAAAAATTAGAATTAGCATCACCTTGTTTATCCCATTAAGCCTTGGATCTAAGACATAACAACAAGCACTCTTCTTTTCTAGTCTTTTCCAACTGAGAAAGAAATTAAATTTCTTCAATTCTACTAGCCTCATATTCTAAGCCATTTTGAACCATGTTATTTATCACTTCCAACCTCCTACAAATTTTCTTTTTAACTCACTCTTAAGTTCCAATATACTCCTCTACCAATACTTTACCTTGCATTTTGTATGATTCAACATTGTATGAAATATATACATATCATACCCTTCCACACTAACTTCATTCCCCACTTATTGATATTCATAGAGAAATCATTATTCTCAATGTGGAGGGGATTAAATTTGAAAGGAACATTTCTAAGTGGTTCAAATCCATGAAGTTTTAATACTATATGAGCATGATCCACTCTTTTCTTAGATAAAATAAAGGATTTAACATCGACATTGGTCCCAAGAGAGACTCATCACTTAATAAATATATCTAATCTCTCCATGATTAGATCTACATTAGCATCTCCTTTTCTTTCATTTTATCAAGTAAAGCACCATCTTGGGAACTACATCAGCAAGGTTCCATTATTCTATATGGTCCAATGCCCATCAATAATTATAATCCACGATGGACATTCCCCCCTTTCCCTATAGCCTCAAAATTAAATTAAAGTCATCATTAATGTTAATTAGTACTTAGAGGGGGATTAATCAGTACTTATTTAAATTCTTTTTATCTAGTAGTATTCAACCTAACATAAGTACATAAAAACTTGAAAGACACAAGAACACAGAAGCACACATAACACCAGATTTGCGTGGAAAACCCTAGAAGGGAAAAACCTTGGTGAGCAAGATACTTAGATCTACTATCCAAATCCATCCTCACAAATAAAACAAGATTACAATATTATTTATGGTATACAAACCAAAGGAATTTGCAACTCCTTGAATAGTTACAATATTTACAAAACTTATCTGACTCAATGTTCTTCATTCAAAACTGAATGCTAATCACTTCAACCTCTACTCAACTATCTAACTTCTACATGCTTTCAATATCAACCTCTTCCATAATAAAACAGCTTCAAAAGGTCTTCTAAACCATCACATCATCAACAACTTATTGCAAGTATATGTAGTAAGTGTTGTCATTGATGTCAACACCTAAGGTCAGCATCTAAGAAAGTTATTTGGATGAGTTTGAACAAGCGTTTGATTGTGTTGTCTCTCATAATAGTGTAGTGTTTACTCCACATTTCCTTAGAATTGAAGACCAGAATGTGAGATTGGGATATGATTTAGAGAAGTGTCTGAAGATGCTAAATCCTGAGTTTGGAGGTTCAGAGCATTGTGCAGCAAAAGATCTATTCCCTAGTTTGAAGACTGTATCTAGAAATGTGTGAAGAGTGATAGGGAGAAAATGTTTTGCTCTGCATTTCTCTACAGATTGGAATTTGGCTTTACATCTTTGGACTTAAACTTATAAAGTCCTTAGCTATCTTCATTCTAGAAGATTTGTGATTTGGTGCTATGGAAGACAAGTTTGTGGTGTTATACTTCAGGTGAAAGTTGTTGAGTTCACATGATATCTGTTGTCTTCAAATATCTCCAAGTGAGATCTGTTGCGGATGGATTTATCGGCTCTCAGGAGAATTTATATTGTTCATGGATGTGTCAAGATCATGTTAAAGTATTGCACAAGGTCTTCTTGTTATGATTGTGATCAAGGAAGTGTGTGATATAGAATCCTCCCATTTTATGTTGTTTGGCCAACCTAATTAATTCTCGTGATTAAGGAGATGTTTTTTATGAACGTTCAAGTGATGTGTAGCATGCTTGGATAAGATTTAGGTCCAAACTAAGGTGTAATACATTATTCCATCATTCTTTTGTGGTATGTAATGGGGTCAGTGCAAGAAGATGGGGGGCCAAAAAGGGGTCTTAAGTGGCCACTTTTTTTCTGAAATCAGGAAATACTGGCCTTGGATGAGAAATTGAGCATAGTTACACTCAAAATTTGGAGATGCAACCAAAACAATGTTCATAGTGCTCTGAGTCTACTTTCTAAACTACTATTTTGTTTTGAAAATGGCATAGATTAAGGGGTTCAAAAGAGGGAGCCACAGAAATTGGTGTTGTTTCTGTCAAAAAAGCATAACATAGCATGTTTTGTGGCTCCCTCAAAAGGTCAACTTTTTTTTGGTATTTTTAAAATCGCTTTGGTGAGAAATTAGCTAATAGCATGTAGTTTATGCCTGATTTTTCTGATAATTTTTTGATGAATATTTGATTTTTTACTAATTTTTAAAGTGGACACATCCTAAAAAATAGAGTTTTGGCCATGCTACCCCTATAAATTTTGAAAACTAATTGAAAATCATTTTTTTATTTTTTTAATATTTGTAGAATGGAGTCTAGTTTCTAAATATGTAATTTTTTTGAAATTTGAATGAATAGTTATTTTACAATGAAAAAAAGACCAAACAGTGGTTTTTGCCTAAAAACGGATACACAAACAAAAGAAATTAAAGATGAAAGGCTTAACATTGTTAAAATGTGAAAAAAATCACATCGTCAAATAGCTAAGAGAAAGCCTAACATTACCCATGTGTTCGATTTGTTCAACCTTGAAACACGTGCAAATCTGAGGGTTAGCATGAACGAAATTATGTGAAATTTTGAAGAATATAGAAAAACACTTCTGTGACTGTTCATAAGGCACTCCAAGCCTTTGGGTTGGAAATCCAAAGCAAATCCCAAGCCCAAGGCTTGGGATTCCCAAAGCAAGAAATAACGCGAGCGCATTATAACGCGCTCGCGTTATGTTTTGCCTTGCATTTTTCTTTCCCGCAAGTCTGTCTTTTGTCATGTTTGACATAACGTGAGCGCGTTATAACACGCTCGCGTTATGTCCCACTCAAATTTTTTTACGTTCAAGGCTATTAATCATGAGGGTTAAGGCATAAGGGATAGAGTTGGAGGGTTTACGGATAAGGGATTAGTGTTTAAGGTATAGTATCGAGCCCGTTGAGGGTCTAGGAATAGGGATAGCGTTTAAGGTTTAGGGATGAGGGATGACAGATTACGGTTGAGGGTCGAGGGATCAAAGTTAAGGGTTGAGGGATTAGGGTTTGACATTGAGGGTTGAGGGTTGAGGTTCAAGGGTCAAGGGTTTAGGGTTAAAGTAGAGTGTGGAGGGTGTAAGGATTAGGGATAGGGTTGGAGGGTTTAGGGATAAGGGATTAGGGTTTAAGGTATAGTATCGAGTCTGTTGAGAGTTTAGGAATAGGGATAGCATTTAGGGATTAGGGATGAGGGATTATAGTTGAGGGATGATGGATTAGGGTTGAGGGTTGAGGGATTAGGGTTTAGGGATAAGGTTTAGGGTTGAGGGTTGAGGGATTAGGGTTTAAGGTATAGTGTTGAGGGTTGAGGGTTTAGGATTAGGGTTTAGGGTTGACGGATTAGCATTTAATGTCGAGGTTAGGGTTAGAGTGTCGAGGGTAGAGGGATTAGGGATAGGGTTTAGGGTTGAAGGTTTAAGGATTGAGGGTTGAGGCTTTAGGGATGAGGGTTTAAGGCTTAAGATATAGTGTCAAGTGTTAAGGGTGTAGGGATAGGGTTTAAGTTTTAAGGGTTCAGGGTTGAGGGATATGGATTAGGGTTTAAGGTATAGTGTTGAGGGTCGAGGGATCAGAGTTAAGGGTTGAGGGATTAGGGTTTGACGTTGAGGGTTGAGGGTTGAGGTTCGAGGGTCAAGGGTTTAGGGATAGGGTTGAGGTTCAAGGAATTAGGGTTAAAGTAGAGTGTGGAGGGTATAAGGATTAGGGATAGGGTTGGAGGGTTTAGGGATAAGGGATTAGGGTTTAAGGTATAGTATCGATTCTGTTGAGGGTGTAGGAATAGGGATAGCATTTAGGGTTTAGGGATGAAGGATTAGAGTTGAGGGATGACAGATTAGGGTTGAGGGTTGAGGGATTAGGGTTTAGGGATAAGGTTTAGGGTTGAGGGCTGAGGGATTAGGGTTTAAGGTATAGTGTTGAGGGTTTAGGGATAGGGTTTAGGGTTGAGGGATTAGGATTTGACGTTGAGGGTTGAGGGTTTAGGGTTTAGGGTTAGGGTTGAGAGATGAGGGATCAGAGTTAAGGGTTGAGGGAATAGGGTTTGACGTCGAGGGTTGAGGGTTGAGGTTCGAGGGTCAAGGGTTTAGGGATAGGGTTGAGGTTGAAGGGATTAGGGTTAAAGTAGAGTGTGGAGGGTGTAACGATTAGGGATAGGGTTGGAGGGTTTAGGGATAAGGGATTAGAGTTTAAGGTATAGTATCGAGTCTGTAGAGGGTTTAGGAATAGGGATAGCATTTAGGTTTTAGGGATGAGGGATTAGAGTTGAGGGATGAGGGATTAGGGTTGAGGGATTAGGGTTTAGGGATAAGGTTTAGGGTTGAGGGTTGAGGGATTAGGGTTTAAGGTATAGTGTTGAGGGTTGATGGTTTAGGGATAGGGTTTAGGTTTGAGGGATTAGGGTTGATGAATTAGGGTTTAATGTTGAGAGTTGAGGGTTGAGGGTTGAGGGTTGAGGTTGAGGGATAGGGTTAATGGTCAAGGGATTAGGGTTAAATAAGAGTGTCGATGGTAGAGGGATTAGGGTTTAAGGTATAGTATCGAGCCTGTTGAGGGTCTAGGAATAGGGATAGCATTTAGGGTTTAGGAATGAGGGATTAGAGTTGAGGGATGACGGATGACAAATTAGGGTTGAGGGTTGAGGGATTAGGGTTTAGGGACAAGGTTTAGGGTTAGGGTTGAGGGATTAGGGTTTAAGGTATAGTGTTGAGGGTTTAGGGATAGGGTTTAGGGTTGAGGGATTAGAGTGAAGGGTTGAGGGATTAGAATTTGGCGTTGAGGGTTTAGGGTTTAGGATCAGGGTTGAAGGTCGAGGGATCAGAGTTAAGGGTTGAGGGATTAGGGTTTGATGTTGAGGGTTAAAGGTTGAGGTTCGAGGGTCAAGGGTTTAGGGATAGGGTTGAGGGTCGAGGAATTAGGGTTAAAGTAGAGTGTGGAGGGTATAAGGATTAGGGATAGGGTTGGAGGATTTAGGGATAAGGGATTAGAGTTTAAGGTATAGTATCGAGTCTGTTGAGGGTTTAGGAATAGGGATAGCATTTAGGGTTTAGGGATGAGGGATTAGAGTTGAGGGATGAGGGATTAGGGTTGAGGGTTGAGGGATTAGGGTTTAGGGATAAGGTTTAGGGTTGAGGGTTGAGGGATTAGGGTTTAAGTTATAGTGTTGAGGGTTGATGGTTTAGGGATAGGGTTTAGGTTTGAGGTATTAGGGTTTAGGGTTGATGAATTAGGGTTTAATGTTGAGAGTTGAGGGTTGAGGGTTGAGGGTTGAGGTTGAGGGATAGGGTTAATGGTCAAGGGATTAGGGTTAAATAAGAGTGTCGATGGTAGAGGGATTAGGGTTTAAGGTATAGTATCGAGCCTGTTGAGGGTCTAGGAATAGGGATAGCATTTAGGGTTTAGGAATGAGGGATTAGAGTTGAGGGATGATAGATAATAGATTAGGGTTGAGGGTTGAGGGACAAGGTTTAGGGTTAGGGTTGAGGGATTAGCGTTTAAGGTATAGTGTTGAGGGTTTAGGGATAGGGTTTAGGGTTGAGGGAGTAGAGTGAAGGGTTGAGGGATTAGAATTTGGCGTTGAGGGTTTAGGGTTTAGGATTAGGGTTGAAGGTCGAGGGATCAAAGTTAAGGGTTGAGGGATTAGGGTTTGATGTTGAGGGTTGAGGGTGGAGGTTTGAGGGTCAAGGGTTTAGGGATACGGTTGAGGGTTGAGGAATTAGGGTTAAAGTAGAGTGTGGAGGGTATAAGGATTAGGGATAGGGTTGGAGGGTTTAGGGATAAGGGATTATAGTTTAAGGTATAGTATCGAGTCTGTTGAGGGTTTAGGAATAGGGATAGCATTTAGGGTTTAGGGATGAGGGATTAGAGTTGAGGGATGAGGGATTAGGGTTGAGGGATTAGGGTTTAGGGATAAGGTTTAGGATTGAGGGTTGAGGGATTAGGGTTTAAGGTATAGTGTTGAGGGTTGATGGTTTAGGGATAGGGTTTAGGTTTAAGGGATTAGGGTTTAGGGTTGATGAATTAGGGTTTAATGTTGAGAGTTGAGGGTTGAGGGTTGAGGGTTGAGGTTGAGGGATAGGGTTAATGGTCAAGGGATTAGGGTTAAAGAAGAGTGTCGATGGTAGAGGGATTAGGGTTTAAGGTATAGTATCGAGCTTGTTGAGGGTCTAGGAATAGGGATAGCGTTTAGGGTTTAGGAATGAGGGATTAGAGTTGAGGGATGACGGATGATAGATTAGGGTTGAGGGTTGAGTGATTAGAGTTTAGGGACAAGGTTTAGGGTTAGGGTTGAGGGATTAGGGTTTAAGGTATAGTGTTGAGGGTTTAGGGATAGGGTTTAGGGTTGAGGGATTAGAGTGAAGGGTTGAGGGATTAGAATTTGGCGTTGAGGGTTTAGGGTTTAGGATTAGGGTTGAAGGTCGAGGGATCAGAGTTAAGGGTTGAGGGATTAGGGTTTGATGTTGAGGGTTGAGGGTTGAGGTTCGAGGGTCAAGGGTTTAGGGATAGGGTTGAGGGTCGAGGAATTAGGGTTAAAGTAGAGTGTGGAGGGTATAAGGATTAGGGATAGGGTTGGAGGGTTTAGGGATAAGGGATTAGAGTTTAAGGTATAGTATCAAGTCTGTTGAGGGTTTAGGAATAGGGATAGCATTTAGGGTTTAGGGATGAGGGATTAGAGTTGAGGGATGAGGGATTAGGGTTACGGGTTGAGGGATTAGGGTTTAGGGATAAGGTTTAGGGTTAAGGGTTGAGGGATTAGGGTTTAAGGTATAGTGTTGAGGGTTGATGGTTTAGGGATAGGGTTTAGGTTTGAGGGATTAGGGTTTAGGGTTGATGAATTAGGGTTTAATGTTGAGAGTTGAGGGTTGAGGGTTGAGGGTTGAGGTTGAGGGATAGGGTTAATGGTCAAGGGATTAGGGTTAAATAAGAGTGTCGATGGTAGAGGGATTAGGGTTTAAGGTATAGTATCGAGCCTGTTGAGGGTCTAGGAATAGGGATAGCATTTAGGGTTTAGGAATGAGGGATTAGAGTTGAGGGATGATGGATGACAGATTAGGGTTGAGGGTTGAGGGATTAGGGTTTAGGGACAAGGTTTAGGGTTAGGGTTGAGGGATTAGGGTTTAAGGTATAGTGTTGAGGGTTTAGGGATAGGGTTTAGGGTTGAGGGATTAGAGTGAAGAGTTGAGGGATTAGAATTTGGCGTTGAGGGTTTAGGGTTTAGGATTAGGGTTGAAGGTCGAGGGATCATAGTTAAGGGTTGAGGGTTTAGGGTTTGATGTTGAGGGTTGAGGGTTGAGGTTCGAGGGTCAAGGGTTTAGGGATAGGGTTGAGGGTCGAGGAATTAGGGTTAAATTAGAGTGTGGAGGGTATAAGGATTAGGGATAGGGTTGGAGGGTTTAGGGATAAGGGATTAGAGTTTAAGTTATAGTATCGAGTCTGTTGAGGGTTTAGGAATAGGGATAGCATTTAGGGTTTAGGGATGAGGGATTAGAGTTGAGGGATGAGGGATTAGGGTTGAGGGTTGAGGGATTAGGGTTTAGGGATAAGGTTTAGGGTTGAGGGTTGAGGGATTAGAGTTTAAGGTATAGTGTTGAGGGTTGATGGTTTAGGGATAGGGTTTAGGTTTGAGGGATTAGGGTTTAGGGTTGATGAATTAGGGTTTAATGTTGAGAGTTGAGGGTTGAGGGTTGAGGGTTGAGGTTGAGGGATAGGGTTAATGGTCAAGGGATTAGGGTTAAATAAGAGTGTCGATGGTAGAGGGATTAGAGTTTAAGGTATAGTATCAAGCCTTTTGAGGGTCTAGGAATAGGGATAGTGTTTAGGGTTTAGGAATGAGGGATTAGAGTTGAGGGATGACGGATGACAGATTAGGGTTGAGGGTTGAGGGATTAGGGTTTGATGTTGAGGGTTGAGGGTTTAGGATTAGGGTTGATAGATGAGGGATCAGAGTTAAGGGTTGAGGGATTAGGGTTTGACGTCGAGGGCTGAGGTTTGAGGGTCAAGGGTTTAGGGATAGGGTTGAGGTTAAAGGGATTAGGGTTTAAGGTATAGTGTTGAGGGTTGATGGATCAGAGTTAAGGGTTGAGGGATTAGGGTTGAGGGTTGTAAGGATTAGGGATAGGGTTGGAGGGTTGACAGATTAGGGTTGAGGGATTAGGATTTGACGTTGAGGGTTGAGGGTTTAGGGATAGGGTTGAGGGATTAGGATTTGACGTTGAGGGTTGAGGGTTTAGGGATAGGGTTGAGGGATTAGGATTTGACGTTGAGGGTTGAGGGTTTAGGGATAGGGTTGAGGGTTGAGGGATTAGGATTTGACATTGAGGGTTGAGGGTCGAGGGATCAGAGTTGAGGGTTTAGGGATTAGGGATCTATAGCAGGACAAAACGCGAGCGCGTTATAATGCGCTCGCGTTTTGTATTTCTATTGAAACGGTAAAAAAGTGGTTACCCCCGTGATCCAGGCCCACATGCTCTATTTTCTTACTAATTCTGCGTGTGCTCTGACAAAAAAGAAGTGCTTTCATGCTATTGGGAAGTTCACATGCACATTTGACACATTGTACCACATTTGCATGATCTTTCCACCACCTTTTCTGCTTTGCCAACTTGAGAAGGAGGAAATAACATAGTTTTCAAACCAAGTTTGATATATATCTATTCAAGTTTCAATTTTTGTAGTATTGCAATGTTAATTGTGATTCAATGTTAAGAATTTAACATTGAAAAGGAAGCAAGTGGTGAAAAACTCAAATTGTTGAGGAGTTTGATGCAAGAAGATAAAAACACTACATAATTGGGTACTCTCTCCATTCAAATCTTCATTTTTTAGGTATGTCAAGCCTTTACATGCATGTTCTTTACATTTTCCTTATTTTGGATTGAATTACTTTATCATGCTTTATCATACATGTTTAAAATAGACACATTCCCAATCAAGAAAGCAACTTACAATCTCACATGATGCCATGTATATTTTCTACACTTGGGCTCTTTAATAATTGTGTGTAATAAACAAACCTTAGTTCATACCATGATGTCAAACTATATAAGAATAAATCCTTACAACATAAAAAAAATACAATCCCACTATTATCATGTTTTCATTTCTTAGGAGCTAATATTGGTCTCTTTATCATGCTACAGACAAATTCTCTGTCATGCCAAGGAAATGATCAAGAATTAAACCAACACAGGAAGAGATAGAAGCTAAGAATGCAAAGAAAGCAATGGCTATGAGGGAACTTCGTGAGAAGAGGAAATTGGACATAATAAATGAAGACATACCAATTGAAGAGGAACCACAACCATCACAAAGAGATATGGTATTGGCGGCACAAAGAGAACGAATGCAAAAACTTCGTGGTATGAGAGATTTGAATACCATAGTTGGAGACACATCCTTTACTACAAGTCAACATGTAGGGACACCATCTACCATATCTCAAGTTGAGAGTACATCATCACTCACATGTGATGAAGGAGGTACACCATCGTTCCCACCTCAACCTCAAGGTATGTCGTCTATTCCATCTTCGATCGAAGGTATGCCATCTAACCCATCTCATTTAAATATTGATGAAATTCCTAATGTTGAGATGAATTTACCTAACTTGACACCACCTAGAATTTTGCATAGAAAGCCAAAGTATTTGATTGATATTGATGAGAATATTTTGCAGCCAATGGAAGGTAAGATTCCAAAACGCACTTATAGAAGATATGCTAATAAGATTTGGAGATTGTTCTTTGAAAAGTTAAATGAGACTGCAAGATGTCAACTATTTGTTGAAATGATGCGAAGTATAAAGTATAGGTCTATCATGAAGATTCTTGGGTTGAGAACATTGGAGGCTTCAAGTGAAAAATCTATTGTCAAGAATCTAATGAGTGTGTATGAGAGTGTGGGTAACACCTCACGCACAAAAGATAGTAATGCAACATGGTGTGTGATTACATCGACTATAGTAAGTAGTCAAACAAGGAAAGCTTGTCTCATTAGAAAGACAAGTCAAGAATTGAGAATTAATAGGAAAATTTTATCAAGAGCCATTGGAAGACGCCAAAGAATTGAGGACACTAATGCCAATGAATTATGGGCGTTCTCAGGGAGACTACCACGAAAAGATAAACCAATTGTTGAAGCATTGAGATCACTAATTGAAGACTTTTGGAAGAATTACACAAGGGTATCTCAGAATCAAAGGGATGTGGTAAGAAGGAGAATTAGTAGTCAGAACCGCGAGCCACATCCAAAGCATTTTTTGGATGAGACTCAAACACAGTTTTATGGTAAATTTCTAGAGAAGTATCCTCAAATTAAAATTTGTCAAAGATATTCTGAAATGCTAAAACCTTTCTATGTTAAGATAAATCACACATGCACTACTTGTTGTTGTAGATTGCATATTGAATTTTCTAACCATTTTGATGCTTATAGGTCTATATGTTTAGATATGTATACTAACAATGATTTGCAGGGTTGTGCCATATGTGCCCCACTAACATCTTCAAGAGACTTCATATCAAGAATTTTATGTGAAAGAGAGGAAGGTCAAATATTCTACAAGAAATTATGCTTGGATGGCATATGTCATCGTTGCGGTGGCTTGCAACATTTGCCAATATGTGAACATATGGAAATAACACATGCAGTTGGAAATGAACTAGTAGAGTTTGGCAGGTATAAAACAGTGGCATACAATACAAAAGATGGTAGAAAAGCAAAGAGGTGTGAATTAGTTATTGAAGAGATTCCAGTGTATCAGTTTATGCCTATATTTCGTGACAGCATAGTGTATGAGTATGCAAGACATGCCCATAGAGCTCGATGGTTGGACTTGCAATTCAAGTTATGCAAGGACACATTTCTGGTTGGTAGCATTGTTTCAGTCATCGACTTTGTAGAGAACTACAGTCTACAGCCACAGCGTGAGGTGCAATCAGAATATTACAACTCCACACAGGTTTCTATATTTGTGCACATCGCATTTATTCATGCGAATGATAGTACAGAGGATGACAAAAAAATCATAAGGGAGTATAATTTCTATATTAGTGATGATCGCACGCATTCTACGGAGTTCATGCAAGGTTGCTTTCAGGTGTTCTACAATGATTTGGCTAGAAGGGGCATATCGTTCAATCAGCATATCATATGGTCGGATAATTGTGTGTCACAATTCAAGAACTCGCAGAATTTCTATTGACTGAGTAGGAGGCATAATTTTACAGGTATTAAACATATGTGGAACTTTTGTGAGGCCGGGCATGGAAAGGGGGAGCATGATGGTGCAGGAGCATGTATCAAAAGAGCCATAGCACGAGAAGAGTTAAAGTATAAAGACAATGCAAAGTTGACAGATGCAAAATCGATTGTCAAGTGGTGTAATGCTTCCATGGGTCCAGGTAATGAAGGTAAGTCTTTAGTTTGTAGATTTTTTTGGTTGATAGATGATACTAACATTGCACCATATGAGGATTGTTGTACACTGACAGGATCAAATGAGATGCACTCTTTTAGAAGCTCAATTGCAAGTTCATGGAGTATCCATACATGAAAGATGTCATGCTTTTGTTCTTCCTATACAATTCAAGTCTGGGATGAGTGCGAGTCAAAGGAGTGGGTTGACGAATGGCAGTTAAGTTATCTTAGCCCACTTGACACGTATCGACCCCCGACGGCACTGGAACTAACACAGATGGAATCGTCAGTTGACTTTGACCACATATCAGATTTAGTTCAACCAGGTAATATAGGACACGTATATGCATCTAATTTCATCTAGTTCAACCAGGTAATGTCATCTTACTTTGTAGTGTTTTTGTAATGTTGACTAATTTCATCTAATTTGCTACACATATCAATGTAGGGCACGTATATGCAGTTATTGCAGATGAAGATAATGAAGAGGGAATAGATTATTACTTATGTCATTGTGTTGAGGCCAAAAAGAAATTGGAGGCCCCTGTTACAGATGGAGAAAACATCGAATACCCTACAGGATCAGTGGTTATTACTAGAACATGGCTTAGAAGGTACCCACATAAGAGTGTTAATATTTGGCTATTTTAGGACTTTGACATGCATCGGAAGATTCTTCATTACTCGAACCTTGTCGTGGCATCCAATGTTCATTTGATAAAGTATCGGGGTAGACCTTTGAACAAAATATTGTGGAAGGTGCGTGAGTCTGACCATGAAGCAATACTTGACACAATAAAGAGTAGAGCAGATCCGGATGGTTCATTGGATTAATTTGTAAGTATTCACATTGATTTTGTAAAGTTATGTTACATTGAGTTGTAAGTATGCACATTAATTTGTAAGGTTTGTCTTTTTTTATTTTCTCCTGCATTTTTACACATATGTACACATTTTTACATCATCATGTTATGCATTTTTGGTGTCCTGCTCCTGATGTGACCAAACTCATAACTCACCCTACTAGACACCATTTGATGATCTCTCCAACACTCTGGATCCAGGGCGCCCAATCATGATGATGACCTATATACCATTCTCCCAAGGCGCTCATAATGAATGAAAAGAAGACCAAGGGCGCCCAAGCTTAATAGACTTATTTCTTTCAATTTTGATGATCCAAACTCTTGCAATATGACATCCACTTTCATGCCTTTAGATCTTCCTTCACATATAGGGCGCCAAATCAATGCATTAAAGTCTCTTGATATTAGGCGCTCATGATGATGAAACTTAGAGCTTTTTCCTTTCCTATGCGCTCATCTAAGATGTTTGAATGATAAGGAGCACCTTGACCTCTATAATGTACATTGGGCACCAAATCAAGGTGATTTTAAGTCACTTTGAGTCATTTGGGGTCAGTTTGAGTCTTTGAGTCATGTTGCAAAAAAGTGTCAATGTTGTCAAGTTGCACAAAGCAACTTTTGCATTTTTGGTGTCCTGCTTGTGATGTGACCAAACTGACTATTCCAACGCATCTGGATGGGTACATTTACACTAGGCATGGTCCTATTTTTCACCCAAACATGTCGAAACAGTCTGAACTACATTGTACCAACGATATCCCTGAAGAGTCCAAAGTGCAAAAAGGCTGCAATCTTTGACGAGATGTTACTCAAAAACTGTGTCACTTAGAAACATTCCATCTAAGGAAACGCTATCACATAGAGTGCCTCTACAATAACCTCTCTCAGTTTTTTATAGCTCTGAGGCATTTACCCGTGGTAAAAGGTTTTCTGCTACCCCAAAAATCGTCAAAAGGAGGCAGTGTAAAGTTGCAAAGGGGTGTAACTTTTGTCCTGCTCTTGATGAGACCAAACTGACTGTTCCAACGCGTCTGAATGGGTACATTTATGCTAGGCATGGTCCTATTTTTCACCCAAACATGTCGAAACAGTCGAAGCTACATTGTACCGACGATATCCCTGAAGAGTCCAAAGTGCAAAAAGGCAGCAATCTTTGACAAGATGTTACTCAAAAACCGTGTCACTTAGAAACATTCCGTCTAAGGCAGTGGGATCACGTAGAGTTCCTCTACAATAACCTCTCTTAGTTTTTTATAGCTCTGAGGCATTTGCCCGTGGTGAAAGGTTTTCTGCTGCCCCAAAAATCGTCAGAAGGAGGCAGTGTAAAGTTGCAAAGGGGTGTAACTTTCGTCCTGCTCTTGATGTGACCAAACTGACTATTCCAACGCATCTGAATGGGTACATTTACACTAGGCATGGTCCTATTTTTCACCCAAACATGTCGAAACAGTCAGAGCTACATTGTACCGACGATATCCCTGAAGAGTCCAAAGTGCAAAAAGATAGCAATCTTTGACGAAATGTTACTTGAAAACCGTGTCACTTAGAAACATTCTGTCTAAAGCAGCACGATCATGTAGAGTACCTCTACAATAACCTCTCTCAGTTTTTTATAGCTCTAAGGCATTTGCCCGTGGTGAAAGGTTTTCTGCTGCCCCAAAAATCGTCAGAAGGAGGCAGTGTAAAGTTGCAAAGGGGTGTAACTTTCATCCTACTCCTGATGCAACCAAACTGACTATTCCAACATGTCCGAATGGGTACATTTATGCTAGGCATGGTCCTATTTCTCACCCAAACATGTCAAAACAATTGGAGCTACATTGTACCGACGATATCCCTGAAGAGTCCAAAGTGTAAAAAGGCAGCAATCTTTGACGAGATGTTACTTGAAAATCATGTCACTTAGAAACATTCTATCTAAGGCAACGGGATCACGTAGAGTGCCTCTACAATAACCTCTCTCAATTTTTTATAGCTCTAAGGCATTTTCCCGTGGTGAAAGGTTTTCTGCTACCCCAAAAATCATCAGATGGAGGCAGTGTAAAGTTGCAAAGGGGTGTAACTTTCATCCTTCTCTTGATGCGACCAAACTGAGTGTTCCAACGCATCTGAATGGGTACATTTACGCTAGGCATGGTCCTATTTTTCACCCAAATATGTCGAAACAGTCAGAGCTACATTGTACCGACGATATCCCTGAAGAGTCCAAAGTGCAAAAAGGTAGCAATCTTTGACGAGATGTTACTCAAAAACTGTGTCACTTAGAAACATTCCGTCTGAGGCAACAGGATCACATAGAGTGTCTCTACAATAACTTCTCTCAGTTTTTATAGCTCTGAGGCATTTGCCCGTGGTGAAAGGTTTTCTGCTGCCCCAAAAATCGTCAGAAGGAGGCAGTGTATAGTTGCAAAGGGGTGTAACTTTCGTCCTGCTCCTAATGCAACCAAACTAACTATTCCAACGCATCTAAATAGGTACATTTACACTAGGCATGGTCCTATTTTTCACCCAAACATGTCAAAACAGTCGGAGCTACATTGTACCGACGATATCCCTGAAGAGTCCAAAGTGCAAAAAGGCAGCAATCTTTGACAAGATGTTACTCAAAAATTGTGTCACTTAGAAACATTCTGTCTGAGGCAACGGGATCACGTAGAGTACCTCTACAATAACCTTTCTCAATTTTTTATAGCTCTGAGGCATTTGCCCGTGGTGAAAGGTTTTCTGCTGCCCCAAAAATCGTCAGAAGGAGGCAGTGTAAAGTTGCAAAGGGGTGTAACTTTCGTCCTGCTCCTGATGCGACCAAACTGACTGTTCCAACGCGTCCGAATGGGTACATTTACGCTAGGCATGGTCCTATTTTTCACCCAAATATGTCAAAACAGTCAGAGCTACATTGTATCAACGATATCCCTGAAGAGTCCAAAGTGCAAAAAGGCAGCAATCTTTGACGAGATGTTACTCAAAAACTGTCACTTAGAAACATTCCGTCTGAGGTAACGCGATCACGTAGAGTACCTCTACAATAACCTCTCTCAATTTTTTATAGCTCTGAGGCGTTTGCCCGTGGTGAAAGGTTTTCTGCTGCCCCAAAAATCGTTAGAACGAGGCAGTGTATTAAGTCAGGATGAAAGCCTATTCACTCTAGGCGCTTGTTTTTGACCAAATCACACATGCACCTTGAACAACTCTATCTTCAAGGCACTTTTCTCTAATCTTTGTAACTCTCCAAATCCACTAAGGTGCAAATTTTACCTCTTGGGCTCAAGATATAGGTTCTTCATCCAAGGCACCAGAATGGTCCAAAGGCGCATTTCACCTCTAACCTCACCTCTGACCTTACTTTGAGGTGCTAAACCTTTTGACATTTCAAGTAACTTCAAGAGAACTATTTTTCCTTAAGGTGGTTCACTCCTTGCAATTGGATGTATGGTACTTGTAACTCATTTGATTGACTTTGTAATGTTTCTTCTTCTCGTAGAGTAGATAAGGATGATATAAGCTTACTTCGTGAATCAGAGTAGAAATCTCTCTTGGACTTGCTAGGTGAAAGGACTTGAACTTGAAGGACTTGAAGTTGATGAAGTGATCCTTCATGATGGCCTTTGACATTACCTTCTCAGAGTGTAGATGATAACACCTTCCTTGGATAAAGTGGATAACCTCTGACCTAAACTTTGAAGCTTGATGAATCTTGAAGATTGGGTTTCCTCCTACTCCCCTTCTGGGCTCCACTCCATCAAAGGTGTATTTAGTTGTCCAAGGCGCCAACATTCACTCAGGGGCACCCAAAGAGAAAGTTTACAACTCTAAGGCGCTAAACTCTTATGCAAAAATGGGTCTCTGGGTGCCAATCTCTACAAGACATTCCATCTCATTGCTCTCCTCCATTACAAGCGCTCACTTACCTCAATCTTGGGTGCATACCAACATCCCAACATCCAAATCACCTAGGCGCTCAAAACCTTCAAGACTCAAGGCGCATTTTATGATCAAACAAGGTATCTCCTGAACAAGGCGCTCATAGTCTCCTCAGGGCATTAATCATCATCATGAGCGCTCATATTGTTCTAGGCGCACAGTTATCTTTGGAATGCTCAAGGCGCACATACCCTTCTCTAGGCTAGTTTACACTTATTCAAGGCACTCATTCCAAACTTACATGAACTCCTCATTACAAGACACACAAACTAGATGATCCTAGGGCATAAGGGCGCTCAAACTAGATCTTTACAAAAACTCCCCAAGCATTCAAACTTTTAAGGCGCCAAAAGTGGTCTTTTCTACAACTTCTCTAGCCATATGCCTTGGGTGCTCAAACCTTCCTTGAACTCCAATTATTCAATCTAGGGTGCTCAACTACCTCCTCAAGGCACTCTATCTCAAGTATCATTACTCTTCTTAAAGACCTAGACGCACATTGTGGGGTATTCTACTCAACAAGACCTAGGTGCTCATTATGAAGACTCTAATTATCAAGGTTCACTTCAACTTTCAAAGGCGCATTTTGGACTCCAAAGGCATTAGGTTAAAGCCACTAGGGTGCTAGATACCAAAGGGGGCAAGGTGTCAGAACCTCCTTTAAGATGTAAGAAAATCTCCTCAAGGCACAGCTAAAGGCGCTCCAAACCATACCAAGGCGCTAATATCCTCATCCAAGGCGCTAAAACACTTAATGCAAGTTCTTCAAGTTCTTCAAGTACTTATCCAACTTGATTCCTCCAACACAGGGCGCATATCTTTCTTCATGTCTTCTCTGGGCACATTTCAAGGTTTGATCTAGATGGTGCAATGTCTACTTGAGTTGGCCCCAGGGCGCTAAGTGAGTACTCTGAGCAAATCTTCTTTGGATGCCCAATCTTGTCCAAGGCGCCAAAACAATACCTCTCACTATAGGTGCTAAATGACTTATCCAATTCCTTGAAAACATTTGAAGTGTTTTACCTTCCAAGGTGATCAATTTCTATCATCTATGGTGCATATTACCCTTAGATATTCAACCTTACTCTCTTCATCAAGACCTCTCCCCATCAAGGTGCCCAAGTCGCTTCAACATGCCAAGAATACTCCTTAAATGCCATCCTCTTGAAGGCGCTAGATTGGTTAAGGCATTCATCTCTGGAGACTTTAATCATCAGGGCACTCTCATTCCATTAGTAAGACGCTTCTACTCTTAGGCGCAAATTCAACTCAACCAAACCTTTCCTGATGATGGCCTATGCTTCTAGGTGCTCATTTACTCTGAAATGGACCAACCTCAACTCCAAGGCACATTTCCACTTGATCTTCATCCTAGCGCTAGATGGAAGTTTGAAGTTTGATTTTGATTGACACAAGGCATTCAAGGGGCATGAGTCACTTACCTTTGCTTAGGCGCTACTTCATGCTCTCTGCCACTTCAAAGAGCCCTTTTATCATCCTTCAAGGCACCAATTCCTCCTAAGGCGCATCATCTTTCTTTATCAACCCATCTAAGGTGCTTCGTCTAGACTCATTACCTTCCTTAGGCGCCAACACCAACTTCAAGGCAACTGAAGGTGCTCAAGTCACTTCAAGGCGCCAACTCATGGACAATCTAATCCTCTGCATCATTAATATTCAAGACCCTGACAACTTGGAAATGAGATCGCATAAATCAATGCAAAGCATCTAAGCTCAAAAAAGAGGGGGTCCCCAGTCCGATGGGGTGATGTGTGATTTGGTCACAATAGGAAGTACCTTGAAGACTTAGATTAAGATGGAATTCACCTCCAGAATGTTAGGCGCTTGATAGAAGATAAAGGCGCTAGGGTAAAAGAGCTTCAAAAGTTTGATGTCAAGTGTGAATTGAGATAATAGGCGCTGATACCAGTTGACATTACTCCAAACATGCGCCTAAGAGAGATGCAAGTCCCCAAGACCAATTTTGGAACAAGACGCTCCATCAAAGGGTAAGATGATAATCCTTGGAAGTCAAGTGTTTCAAAGATTCTTTGAGAAATTGATAAGTTGTAACCTAGGCGCCAAAACCCCTGAGAATCCTCCTATCTGGCGCCTAGTTAGAAGAACACTAATATTGCGCCTAAGTGAATTTGAGTGTCAATATAGAGTCATCAAACCCCACCAGACGTTCATCCATGTCTCTACCACCTCAAGGAAGCGCCCAACTTAGGATGGCGCCTAGTCTGGTCTCTACTACCTTCAGTTGGTGCCTAACCCTAAGAGTCTTGCAACTATGGCGTTCATCCTTGCAACAAGCAAGGTGATGCTCCCTTGTGATATTGTGAGGTGTTGACATTCAGTTGACATCATTGAGTTTGATTGAGTTGATCAAGTGTAGACGCCATTGTAAACATCAAGGCTTCAAGGCCTTTCTTTTGTATCTCCATTGAATAAGTTGTAACTTCATGCTATTGAAAGCATTATCCATGTAATAAGACATTGCAAGTTGATTGAGTCAAATAACTAGACAAGTACCCAACTCTAAGGTTGATTCATTCAAGTAGTTATCTTTGATGTATATCTTTGTGTTGTTGAAGTAGTTGATGAATTGATAGCAAGTAAAATTGTTTAAGTAAGGAAAAATTTTCGTAGAACTAGTTGGGTATCTTACTGTCATGTCCCCATTTCTGGCCTGATCATCAAATGAAGAATGAGTTAGCCTATTCCTCATTCCCGGAGGCTAATTCAAAATAATGAGGGAATGAATTGGTTTTTGACTAACTTAACTTTTGTTTTTTTGCAGGAACAAAGTCAGAAACTTGAAATTAGTTAAGTCTGGATGCTAAACTTGACTAAGGCAGGACTCCTAGAGTCAGGGCACACTTTCTTGCTTGCTCAATGTCAAATGTGTGCCTAACCAAGAATCATGGAGCTTTGAAGCACTTTAATCACATCAACTAGGGCGCCTAAGTGAATAGAGGTACAATGAATCTTCCAGAGAACATGGATAGACAACTAAGTCTCCAACTTGAGTCTTCTAAGTGAATTGGATGATGAAGAGAGTCTAGTCATTTTGGGCGCTAGTATTAGGATGAATCATCCAAAATGGGTGCCTAGAACTAGAAGGCGCCAATGCATGAGTTCAAGGATCCTCCATTGGAGTGCCTAGCCCAGATGGCTATAGATTGAAAGTTTTAAAGCTAAGTGATGTCTCTTAGGTGAATTCCTAGCCTAGGTGCATGTGTTGGGAAAAACTCTTCGGCTCTGGCGCCTAGAATTGGGAGCTTTGTAAGATGCACCAATTGATGAAACATTTCCATTTTGCACCTAGAATAGAACTCTCTCACATAGTTGAAATTGACTTGATAGAAGGAGATAAGTCTTAAGGACTAGTTTGGCGCCTCACTTGCCTATCTCACCTTTGAAATGCACTTTGGTTGATGATCATCATTGATGGCGCCTAGTGAAATGAAAAGCTATTTGCATCTCCAGAGGATCAAAATTGGATTAGGAGATCATCCTTGCAGTTGAGATTGAAAGAGAAGTGTTAAAGGAATCACTTCAAATGGGCACCTAAGCTAGTTGAGGCTCATATCAATTCCACTGTAACTCCAGACTGACGCTTAGGATCCAGTCATCTCCTAAGGCACAGTTCCATTCACCCATGACCTCGCTTGGCATCTAAAACTTGGAAACTCCTTTGGAAAGCTCCTGTTGCGCCTAGAAGCATGAGTTTGGGATATCAACTTGCAAAAGGCTTAGAAACTCTTCAAAGATGTTAGGCACAATCCCATGGCACTGGAGCTCAGTTTTGGTGCCTTCAAGGAATAGCACATGAAGGAACTTGGGAGGTCAGGTGCTTGTAAAAGGGAACACCTTGGAACATCTTCCAGGGGTTGAAGTAGTAAGAAAACATCAAGTGAGTCTAGGTGCACTCCCTTGTGTGAACAGTTTAGCTCTGGCGCCTAGCCATAGAGTGAGCCAGAAGAAGTAGTTTGGACATTAGAAGATAGGCGCTCATTCTACAATGAAGCATTCCACCTTCCTAATCAACAAAGACTTGAAAGAATTGACAAAGGAAGCCAAGGCACACCTTCTACTTATTTCCACCTCCAGAATGCGCCTAACCTTGAAAGGGGGTTCAAAGATGTTTGTTAGACCTTTTCACTCAAGGAGCTCACCTTAAGCGCACTTTCTAAGTCCTTGTCACCTCAAGGAAACACCTAGTTTGGAAGGCGCTTGCCCTGTTCTCCACTCCTTTCAATTGGCGCCTAGAACACAGAATGCATGAAAGGAGCGCCTAGACTCCAGAGGGCTCATTTGGGCGCCTAGCATTTAAAACACTTTCTTAATGATGATGTTTTGGTGCCTACTCTTGGAAACAATCCAGAGCATCCATAAACTCTAATTGGCACCTAATGTTGACAAGGCACAACTTCAGGAGGAGGTCACCTCAACTTGGCGCCCAAGTCAGAAAAACCTGTAAATCCTTCATTTGGTATCTGTTTATTTGACAAAATTCTCTCTGCAAAGCTATTGAGCTTGTAATCTTGAGGCCTGCAAGTTTCAAGTGTTGGGGTGATGCTCCCTCAACAAGCAAGGTGATGCTCCCTTGTGATACTGTGAGGTGTTGACATTCAGTTGACATCATTAAGTTCAATTGAGTTGCTCAAGTAAGGAAGACATTGTAACATCAAGGCTTCAAGGCCTATCCTTATATTTCCATTGAATGAGTTGTACTTCATGCTATTGAAAGCATTTTCCATGTAATAAGACATTGCAAGTTGATTGAATCAAGTAACAAGACAAGTACCCAACTCTAATGTTGTTTCATTCAAATAGTTATCTTGATGTATATCTTTATGTTATTGAAGTAGTTGATGAATTGTTAGCAAGTAAAAGTGTTTAAGTAAGGAAAAATTTTCGTAGAACTAGTTGGGTATCTTACACTTACACCATGCCTATCCATCAAACATCACAATGCAATCAAATTCCTAGCAACATGCCCATGATCCAAGATCAAGTGCAATCATGCAAAGATATTATCAATCACAAGCCTATTAAGAATGAACTAGAGTCTTCTAGTACCATACTTTTCCATCAAACACCATCATGTAATCCATGGCCTATCAAGCCTATCAAAGAAAATGCAAACATCCTATGTAATACAATCGGACTTTAAATATTTGAAGTAGCCATCTATAAATATCCATTCAAAAGTGGATTTATAATGCAAGTATGGATGCCATCAATAAAAAAGATTTGTATTAACCAAATATCCATATAGGCATACATCAATATCTGTCGATAAAAGTATAACATATATACAAAATAGCCATATAGGCTTACAAGAATGCCATATAGGCATACAATGTCAACTATGTACAATACAAAATATATGTCCACAAATGCCATATAGGCATACAAGAGAGGAACACAATAAAAAGTCATTCCCCTCTGGCTGGTGAAGAGAATAAATCACGAGCAGCCTTTGATCTTCTAGGGGATGGAGACATGCATGTGGGTGGTCTACTACGAACCCGAGGGCTACTCCTCCTATTTAGTTCATCCTGCACCTTTACCTGTTACAAAAAAAAGTATAGACATTAATATATAGAAATTACATGTTATAAAAAAATGAAACATTTAACAAAATAATCACTTACCGCTAACATATAGTCTATCTCCTCGCTTGCCTCAGTAGCAGGAATAGGCCCTAGTGATGTCATGTCCTATAGAAACCATCCAGATAGAAATTAAACTTCAAATCAATAATCTTTTGATTTTTCAAAAATAGACAACTATAACAATGAATGTAAATTGAAATTTACTAATCTGCCTCATACCCCTGTCAATGCCATAGAGCTATGAATCACAGAGGCCACACCCTGCTCCATTGCCCTATGAACATGGGGAGGTGTATCCGCAGCTTGTATCATCTGGGAATAAAACAACATTATTCAATTACGAAAACTATAATAGTGATGCAAATCATGGCTCCTAACATACACACACATTCATCTAAACATGGAAGTACACACAATAAAATACACAAATCACATAAAAAAATTTAGTAAGTACAATTCATTCATTAAACTATTTATTTTATTACCTCCGTAAAGCTTTGAAGTCCACCACCGCTGGCAGGTGTTGCCATGAAATCTACAGTGTTAACCTATTCAACATCCAAAATCAGAAATTAGAATACCATTCATATAACGATGCTATTCACATGTAATATTTATAATTGTTTACTAGTTACATACCTCGACAGTAAATGATCTAGTGAAAAATGTAGGTGGAGAACCACTAAAAACTGTATCGACGCTATGACCCTGAAATTTCATTAAAATCATCAATTTAAATTAGTTAATCTTGTATTTTAAAAATAAAATTTAATAAATTAAATTCAATAAACTTGCTAATATTTACTTGAGTATCAAGGCCGAAAGTCTCACTCAGGAGGGTATCTATCATCACCATCTGCTCAGCTGCAAATGTAGCCTGTGCACCTGCGTCCTGACTATCCATGGGGTCATAACCACAGGCTGACCCGCAAGCCTGGCAAGTATGCAGTGGGACCCTACTCCTCACACTATCTCCAAACCCACTCTGTGTTGCAGGATCGGCATGCTCCATGATGCTCTGGGTCAAGGGACTAATTGACCTCAGTGTATCGACCTCAACACTCTCCTTCACAATGGAAGGGATAGAAACATGCTCGTGGGCTGGTCTGCTGATTACTCATCTCACTACCCGCTGTGGGTCAAGACGTGCCCCTGGTCTATCTTGTGCTGAGCCCCCACCTCTACCCTGGAAGTCCCGCATATCAAAATAGTTTGGCACTTTATTGAGGACAAACTCACAGTAGAGTTTCCTCAAAAAGTATTGCGGGACCTCATTATTATTGCATGGAGGATGGTCAAAAACCATCCACCACCTCTACCCGAAATTGTCCCTTATCGCTTGGTTGTTGCACCAATGGATAGGGAACCTCTTGCATGTAATGGGTGGAGGTTGATTTGTTTGTGGATTTGTGAAAATTGAACACAAGTCTAATTTTGTAATTTGTAATTTTTTGACATCTTGGTATGACAATTTATCTGCATAGTAATGTCTAAACTCTCTCTTTTTATCAGTCCAACTAGTTATTTGCTTGCTAATTGAATTTACATTTGATAACATAGACTCAAGAGATTCGGCAAGCGTGGACCTATGCAAGGTTGAAGTGGAAGGATCTTTCAACCTTGCAATTATATCTTCAATTTGTTTTTTGTTATTTTCAATTTCCCCCATTATATTATCTTGTGTTCTAGGGGCATGTCGAGGAATGAGTGGAGGAGGTTGTTGTTCTGCAGGTATTTCCTCCTCAGGATTTTGTGGATTTTGAGGAGGAGGAGGAGGAGGTGCATTAACATTTCCTACAATTAATGAAATATACATCAAAAATCAACAAAAACCTACCTATTTAGGAAGAAATTCAAACAAAAAAATAAAGATAACTCACCCCTTTGGCGTGCTCGATGTCGCGGCAGCATTTTGGCGATGAATCGACAAGCTTTTTGTGTTGATTGGCGTTTTGTAGAATGCGAGCGCGTTTTTGAGGGTTTTGAAGCTGCGGGCAGAGGAGAAAATTAGAATGAAATGAAATGGCATTGCTTTTTTTTTTATTTATAATAAGTTATAATGCAAGCGCATTATAACACACTCGCGTTATGGCTCGGTAATGACGAGCCTGAGTCTTGTCATTACCAAGCCATAACGCGAGCGCGTTATAACGCGCTCGCATTGACTTAAATTTTTTTGAAAATTTTTTGGCCACTTTTTGGCCCCCCATCTTCTTGCACTTACCCAATGTATAGGTCTAGACCTAATTTGATGTATGTATGAATGCCAACCTAGGAAATTGCTCCTATGATTGATGAATATATTGCCAACCTCGATGTACATTCCAAGGTTGATGAATTGTATAATGGTGCAGTCACGGTAGGAGGGTTCACATAATGAACTGTCTAGACTATGCAGCAAGAGTAAACATAATGGAAACAACTCAAAGATATGTAACAAATGTAGATTCAGTCATTCATTATATCAAAGAATTCAAATTCAGACCGACCAGCAACATGTGGGCTTAAAATGGGGCTCACAGACTTGATTACATAATATAAGAATATACACAAGATATAGCTTTTAGGCTCCTTCACAAGGAATCTAAACTATTTGTCTTCTAAATCATGAGAACTACTTTCTTAAGGATCTATTACATCAATATATATCATCTCTGGTACAAACGATTCCTCCGTGTCAGCCAAGGAAGATCACAATCTCCAATGAAGAGTTGTAATGTGTGTACACGGATAGGTCAAACCTAAATGAATAGAACTCTTCTGCAAATGAATGGAATGATGTGTGGATCTCAGGGAAGGTTAGCCACAAACCCAAGATCATTGAATGATGTGTCATTAGGATCTACAAGTCAAGAAATATTCCACAGGTCTTCTCCTTTAGCTGATTGTCTGAGACCGCCAGGATGCTCTATTATGAGAAAACAATCAATCTTTTGATAGCGATATCTTTCCAGTAGTTGATCCAAATGCTCTGAATTTTGGATATGATGTAGATAAATGAATATAGATGCTAAGTCCATTTCCACAAGGTCTAAAATGCAACTGCAATAGAATGCAGACCAAAATGCTGAAAATGCTTCTAACTGAACTACCTGAACTAAAAAATGAAAAGAGACAAATTGAACTGCAACAAACTGAAATGCAAATGTTTTTGGTTGATGCAAGATTTCTCTTGAACTAGGGATTCTCCTACATCAGACATCTGGGGTTATTGAAAAAGTGAGTCCCTCACTTTCCTGGGGCAAGAGGGAAACCAAGACGGTCCACCTCAGCCTAAGAAATTCATGATGAATCTTCTTCTGGTCTACCTTTCCAGTTCATAAGGTATTCTTTGTATTGCCTTTCTCTGGTGCTGCATCCAATTCTACTTTCCAAAATGTCTTTGATCTTCTCTGGTGCTTGTTGTGGTAACTACTTCTTCATGTCTTCCTCCATGCTGTCACTGAACTTTACTTCATGATACTAATATAGGTCTTCAATGTTGAAAATAGGTGAAATACCCAATTTCTTTGGTAGCTCCACTTCATATGCGTTCCTTTAATCAAATTTTCTAAGTATCCTATAGGGTCCAAACTTCTTGATCTTCAACTTATTATATGTTCCAATTGGAAATCTTTCTTTTCTCAAGTATACCATTACTTCATCTCCAACTGCAAATTCCTTATGTCTTCTTTTCTCATCTACCTTTTCCTTATACTTACTGTTCATGTCCTCCAAATGCTTGTTTATCTAATCATGCACTATCTTCACATGTTCTCAAATTCTTCTGCTTCTGCACTTCTCTTTTCTTCCAAACTGATATCTCTTAATTTTGCAACTCCCTTAGGGTTGACTCTGATAACAATCTCAAAAGGTATTCTTTCGGTACTCCTATTCACTGAATTATTGTATGTAAACTTTGCTTTTGAGAGAATCAAATCCCAACTCCCTGTCTTGTCTCCAAACAAACATCTCAACAAGTGTCCCAAACTCCTATTCACTACCTCTGTCTTTCCATTAGTATGTGGGTGAAATGCTAAAACTAAAATTCAAATCTATCTTCATCTTCTTCCAAAGTGTCTTCCAAAAGTATCTAATAAATTTGATGTCTCTATCTAAAAGTATGCTTTAAGGTAATCCATGCAATCTCACAATCTCCTTGAAAAATAGGTTAGCTACATGTACTACATCAGTTGTCTTCTTACAAGGTAAGAAATGAGGCATCTTTAAAAATCTATCCACCACTACAAATATTGAATCGTGTCCTCTCTGTGTCTTCAGGAATCCCATCACGAAATCCATACTTATGTCTTCCCAAGGTCTCTCCAGTACTGTCAAAGGTTTATACAATCTAGAGTTCTGACTATTCCCTTTTGCTACTTGACAAAATCCACAACCTTGCACAAATTTTCTGACATCCTTGTGTATCTGAGGCCAAAAGTAGTTTTCACTTACCAAAGCCACTATCTTATCAATGCCAAAATATCTTGCCAATCCTCTATTGTGTTTCTCCTTCATCATATTATCTCTCATTGAACTCCTAGGTATGCATAACTGACTTCCTTGGAACAACATATCCTCCTAAATAAAATAATCCAACCACTTACTCCTATCTATCACAACAGGTTCCTTACATGCTTTCCAAGCTTCTGCAAAATCAGTGTCTCCCTCATACATGTTCTTCAATTCATCAAATCCCAATACTTCAACTCTCATCTCTATTAGCAAGTTCCTTCTCCTACTCAATGCATCAACAACTTTGTTGGATTTACCACTCCTATGTCTCAACACAAAAGTATAACTTTGCATGAACTCTACCCATCTC
The DNA here is from genome assembly GCA_027924645.1 of Cunninghamia lanceolata. Lineage (NCBI taxonomy): Eukaryota > Viridiplantae > Streptophyta > Pinopsida > Cupressales > Cupressaceae > Cunninghamia > Cunninghamia lanceolata. Next base: position 7,071,136 of record BSBN01000892.1, read on the forward strand.
ATATGTCTCTGATTCAACTTACCTTGACTATTCAAATACTACAAAGCTTAATGATCTGTATACAACACAAACTCCTTAGGAAACAAGTAATGTCTCCACTTCTTCAGGGCTTGAACCATGGCATAGAACTCTTGATCATAAACTAAATATCTTCTCCTTGCATCATTCAACTTCTCACTGAAATATACTATAGGTCTACCTTCTTGACTTAATACTACTCCAATTACATTTCCACTTGCATCATAATCAATTTGAAATACCTTAATGAAATTTGGTAATGCCAAAATAGGTTTCTCTATCACTTTCTGCTTCAACAGCTCAAAACTTTTGTCTACTCTTGATGTCCACTTGAAATCTTTTATGTCACCTCTCATTGTCTTAGTCATAGGGTTACAAACTAAACTGAAATTTCTAATGAACTTCTAGTAGAAACTAGCCAATCCATGAAATGATCTTACTTCTCCAATGTTGTCCAGTGTTGGCCATTCAACAATTGCTCTTACTTTCTCAGGATCCATCTTCAATCCTTCCGTAGAAATCACAAATCCTAAGTATACCAATTCTTCCTTCATGAAACTACACTTTCTGATGTTTATCAGCAATTTCTCTTCTCTCAATCTCTGCAATACTTGTCTTAGGTGCTGCAAATGTTCTTCCTTTGTCTTACAAAAAATCAGAATGTCATCCAAGTACACAATAACAAACTTACCCAAGAATTTCTTCAAAACTTTATTCATCAACCTCATGAAAGTACTCAGTGCATTTGTCAATCCAAAAGGCATCACTAACCACTCATATAATCCTTCATTTATCTTGAAAGTAGTTTTCCATTCATCTCCTTCTTTGATTCTGATCTGATGGTATCCACTCTTCAAATCTATCTTTGTGAAATATCTTGCTCCACTCAAACAATCCATGATATCATCTATCCTAGGTAAAGGAAATCTATACTTAACTGTGATCTTGTTTATTTCTCTAGAGTCTGTACATATTCTCCATTCTCCATCCTTCTTAGGTGCTAGTACTATAGGTACTGCACAAGGACTCAAACTTTCTCTGATCAAACCTTTCCTCAACAATTTTTGTATCTATCTATTCGACTCTTCATTCTTTCCAGTGTCATTCTATGTGCTACTTTTTTAGGAAAACTTGCTCTAGGTATAAGGTCCATGTGATGACTAATACTCCTTATGGGTGGTAATCCTTCAGACACGTTATCTGATATGATGTCTTCATACTCTGTCAGCAACTCTTTTATCTCCTCTGGTTGTTCCTCTTCAGTCTCCTTCTTCAATGTTTCAAGTTTCTTCAGAATCAAAGCATAACACATATTCTCATGTCTCAAACCATCTAGAAATTTTCTTCCATCTACCAAACAAATTCTAGAATTCCCACATACCTCATTCTTAGGATCATCTTCTAAAGGAATCAAAGTAATTCTCTTTGCATTCGTTGTTATAATGTATGTATTTTTTCTCCCATCATGTATATCTTTTCTATCATACTTCCAAGGTCTACCCAACAAGATATGACAAACATCCATAGGCATAATATCACACAAGACTTCATCATGATAAGATCCAATATGAAATTTCACCAAACATTGTTTACTTACTAGTACCTTATGATCATCCTGAATCCATGCTATCTAATAGGGTGTAGGGTGTTTCAATCTTTCCAACTTTAGTTTAGTCACCATCTCCTCTGAAACTAGATTATCAGAACTACCACTATCAATCACAACTTTACAACACTTACCTCTTGATTTGCATCTGGTTCTGAACAAACTCTTCCTCTACGGTGGTTCCTGATTGGTTACTTCTTGAAATAATGCTCTCATCATTACAAGTGATTCTCCTTTCTCCAGTTTACCAACTGAACTAGGTGATCCAACAAGTTCTTCAATATAGGCTTCTCTTCCACTATTCTCTTCTCTCTTGCTTATACTACCCTAATTACACTCAAATGCCCTATGTCCTTCACCTCCACACTTGAAACAAGTACCTCTAAATGTTTTCTTATCCAATCCTTTTCCCTCTCTTTTGTATCCTTCATTCTGGTATGCACTAGGGTTTCCTCTCTGGTAAAATTTTTTGTCATCTCTCTGATAAGAATTGTTATCTCTGTCATCCTTCTTAAATGGGTTGTTAGGCTTGTTCTACTCCGGATGTGATCTGTCTCCTCTAGAATATGTCCTACCTCTCTGAAATTCATCTCCTCTACCTCTCTATCTCTGATCATGCCTCTTATTTAGCTTCTCTTCAACTTTCAGGGAAAATTGATATGCTTCCTCTGAAGATGTCATCCTTACCAATCTTAGTTCTTCTTGAATCTTCAATCTCAGTCCATTGATGTATCTAACCACTATCTCCTTTCTTGCTTCACTATGTCCTATCCTTATGATCATCTTATGAAATTCTTCAGTATACTCCACAGACTTCTCCTTTTGTCTTAGGTTTTGCAACCTCTTCAATAGTTCCAATTCATAGTCAATAGGTATGAATTGATTCTTCAATTTTGTCACCATCATATTCCATTTTGTAATCTTCTTTCCCTCTCCTATGTCTTTCCAACTAAACTTATTTCCACCATATAGCAACATGTCCTTTCAACTTTGTCTTTCCAAATTTCACTTTCTCTCGATCTTTGATTTCTTTGTATTCAAAGTATTCTTCCATGTCATTTATCCAGTCAATCAACTCTTCAAGATTCAAATTACCAGTGTAATTCAGTACATCTATTCTAGGTCTTTTTCCAATCTTTGAAATAGCTTGCAACATATTCACTTGGTCTAATTTTTCTTCTTCATCGCCTCCTAGGGTTTCGCTAATTTGTTCAATAAATTGAAATTTCTCTTCATCATCACTTTCCGCATTAGGTCTCGGTGTCAATCGTCTTCACCTATCTTCTTCAACAACATCCAAATGAATTCACATTTTTTCATCATTTCCATCATCTCATCCATTCTACCAGCCATTGTTCTAATAGCAGCAACTCTTCTCGGTGGCAATCAACTAGGATCAAGTGTAAACTGCCTCACAATTGGTGATCAGTTGTGACACAAGTAACCTGTCTCAATTTGGCAATCTATCCACAACAAGATCTTATGGAATTCCCTCTCCAATTTTACTCAATTCGCTCCCAAAGATTCAAACTTTCGCTTTGATACCACTTGGTCCAGTCACGGTAGGAGGGTTCACAGAATGAACTGTCCAAACCATGCAGCAAGAGTAAACACAAAGGAAACAACTCAAAGATATGGAACAAACATAGATTTAGTCATTCATTATATCAAAGAATTCAAATTTAGACCGGTCAGCAACATGCGGGCTTAGAATGGGGCTCACAAGCCTAATTAAAAAATATTAGAATATACACAAGATATAGCTTTTAGGCTCCTTCACAAAGAGTCCAAACTATCTATCTTCTAAATCATGAGAACTACTTTCTTAAGGATCTATTACATCAATATATCATCTCCAGTACAAAAAATTCCTTCATGTCGACCAAGGAAGATCACAAACTCCAATGAAGAACTATAACGTGTGTACACAGATAGGTCAGACCTAAATGAATAGAACTCCTCCGCAAATGAATGGAATGATGTACAAATCTCAAGGAAGGTCAGCCACAAACCCAAGATCATTGAACGATTTGTCATTAGGATCCACAAGTTGGGAAATATTCCACAGGTCTTCTCCTTTAGCTGATTATCTGAGACCGCTAGGATGCTCTGTTCTGAGAAAATAATCAATCTTCTGATAGCGATATCTTTCTAGTAGTTGATCGAAATGCTCTAAATTTTGGATATGATGTAGATAAATGAATATAGATGCTAAGTCTAGCTCCGCAAGGTCTAAAATACAACTACGGTAGAATGCAGACCAAAATACTGAAATTGCTTATGACTGAACTGCCTAAACTGGAAAATGAAAAGAGATAAACTAAAATGTAACAAACTGAAATGAAAAAGTTTTTGGTTGATGCAAGATTGCTCCTGAACCAGGGATGCTCCTACATCATATAAATACATGTAATGAAGTCATGAAAAATGCATCAAGATGCGAAGATGAGAATGTAAGTGTGAAGTGTAAAAAGCATAGCAGAGAAGAGGAAATTGTTGTTTTTAGGGTAGACAATTGAGAGGGGGGGTGAATCAGCTATCACAAAACTTTCTTTTCTTTAGAGACTTGAATCCTTCTTGTATTTCAACAGCATAGTAATAATTCAATCATGGAAGCACAATGCAATAATTCAAGAGCAGAAACACATTAACACATATGACACAAAGATTTTAACGTGGAAAACTCGGTTAAGGGAAAAACCATGGGGTGACTAACCCAAGATTGTATTCTCTATTAAAAGAATAAGAAGAATAAAATGACACTTGCCAATTAGGGCTCATTGCCTAAGCACACTGCTCACAAGAGGCCCAGTGCATATAGGAGACACACTATCTACAAAATAATAATAAATATTACATACTTAAACTAGAATTAGCATCTTCATCATGCTTGAGTCAGTTCCATTTAAGCTCAACATTTCTTATCTACTTTTCACTCTTCTCCTCTCTACCACTTTCTCATATCTACATAGATCCCTTGAAATGACTTCACAAATCTTATTTATACAAGACATTGACTTTGGGATAATCATCAAAGTCAGCACAATACATACTTTATTTCATTACGGAGCAATTACATAAATACAACTTGACTTATTACTAAAGACTTCATGCGAAACACCACACTGTCAACCACACATATCAGGGACTTCAATCTTCTTCAAGGAACACGCCATGCTTCACAGAACATTTTCAAGATCATCCGCAAGATGTGTAAAACATCCGGTCGGCCATGGTTAGGAAGAACATCATCACCCAGAATTAAATCTTCAATTATGAGGTCAATCTTCAATGCGGATTGCTAACATGAACTAGACGCAATCTAGAGACTCCCACAAGCTTGCCTGAATCACCAAAAACATCAACACTACTTCTTCTTACTGAAATCATTTGCATCTTCATCCGGAACCTCAAGAACACAGTCTGTCATCACTGTTATATTAGAATAAATGCTTGCGGACCTCCAGACCACGAACCAGTTGAGTTGTCAATTCACATTAGCTTCCTAAACATTCCACCAAATCTGTAGAACAAGATATTGCATTTATGGATCTCACCAGACCTATTTGTGTTACTCTTCTGCCAGAACCAGTTTTACTCATATGGCCATAACTTCTCCAAATCTTCATGCGGCCCTCTCAAATCTTAACTAGATCATCTTTAGACACATATCTACAAACCCTTTGATGCGTATTCTCTGATCTTCATCTTGGCTAGGATCTTCACTATATAGAGCTTTACTATCTTCATTGTTCTTCACTGCTTCTGATAGGACTAATTTTCTTAATATCCTTAGCACACAGCTCATCCAATCCTTGATATCAATGCAACAAGAGTATGTTGACATCAATGACAACACTAGTTAGGCCCATACTTGCAATAGAAATATACTCTGCTTCAATGGTATTGAACCCTAGCATGATGTAGATGTTATTATCTCAATTCACCAACTTCTGGCAATGAGCCCCTTTTGGCAATAAGCCTTTTTCATTTGAGCAATGAGCTCTGGGTAGTTAGCCCTAAGGCAGTGAGCCTCTAATTTTTGGTATTGTTATTACTTATTATATTGTGAGGTAACCCTCACCATGGGTTTTCTTTGTTTAGGGCTTTCCATGTAAAAATATGGTGTCTCATGTGTTATTGTGTTGAGCTTCTTATTTCATGCTTTCATGGTTAAATCTGAATAATAGTAAATAAGTATTTGATGTGTTGGTGTTCATAAGTGTTCAAAGTTTTAGGGACAACTGATTCACCCCCCCCCTCTCAGTTGTCCGGTGCATTTCAACAATTGGTATCAGAGTGAGGGTTCCTCGAAAGTAAGCTTAATAGCTTGAGGTAGATCTAAAATGGTGCACATCAAGATTGCTCTTGAAGACCTAGAAAGAACTAAAGAATAAATCAAATATCTAAATGAGAATGTTAAAGAAGTAGATTAATGTATTAGAAAAATAAGATAGCAAGTTAAGAAGCTCAAAGGAAAATATAAGGAGGCTACTGAACAACTGATATCAGCAAATGAAACCTTGAATGATTTGAAAATAGAAGTTGTAGAAAGAGCAAAAGAAGAAGAAGACCTAAATCTGTTGGTGAAAGATAAATTAGAAGAATGTGCTAAGCTTGAAGAGGAAAGTTGGATCCTGAATTCAGACTTGGAGAAAACAAAAAATTTTGAAGAAAAGTTTAAGATCAGTACTGCAAAACTTGATGAGATGATTGCTAGTCAAAAGAGGCATGATGACAAAGAAGGCTTGGGATTTGAGAAAGGTGAAAGTTCTAAAATAGGAAAAGAAAGGAATGCTGAGATCAAGAAGAACAAAGAAAAATAGACTCAGAATTGAAGGAACAGACCTAGAAGACCACCAGTCAGGTAGCCAAATGCTCAAAGGTACCCATCTTTCAATGGTTATTGTAATTCATGCAATAAGTTTGGTCATAAAGATACTTAGTGTAGGAGTAGAGTGAATCAAAATGTTCCATCATTCTTTAGTCAGTGTTTCAATTGCAAGAAAATTAGTCATAGAGCAGATGAATGTAGAAGTCAGATTAGGAAAGGTTTCAACAATGGAAGGAATGATCAAACTTTCAAAAGTAAATGTTTCACATGCAATAAAGTTGGTCATAAAGCTATTATATGCAGAAGTAAAGTGAGTCAAAATTCTATTAAGTACTATGAATGCTATAAGATGGGACATAAAGCCAATGAGTGTAGAAGTCAAATGACACATGGCTATGGCAGGGATAGGATAGTTAAAACCTTCAGTGGCTATTGTTATACATGCAACAAATTTGGGCATAAAGCTAACCAATGTAGATCCAGAGTAAATGGAAGAAATACTAGCTAGAGAAATGTCATGTGCTACAATTGCAATGGATTTGGTCATACCTCTAAGTTATACAGAATTAAGAACATGAAGAAGGATACTCAGGCAGAATTGAAGAAACCAGTGGATAAGGTTGATCTGAGAGAAGTCGAGAAGGAGATGAACAAGGTTTGGGTCAAGAAGGAAGTAAAAGAAGTCAAGGATGGGTCTACACCAAACTCTGGTGTAGATTCTTCCTCCAAGAAGTGAATTGGCTACTTTGACTTAGGGGGTTTTAATGAAAATCTTTTGCCCCTGACAAAGGATTGGCATTGATCCCTCAGCATGACGAGACAAGATAAAGGAGTAGCAACAAATATTTAAGTTAGGATAGAAACTATGATTGTAAAGGATAAAGGAAGAGTTGTGCAGATCCATATGTCTTCTATGCAAGAAGAATTGATTAGGAAAGAAGACATGTTATGAATTTTGGCCAAGTACCTATCTGGTAAAGTCAAGTTATAGTGCTCTAACAATTTGGTCCACATTGGTCCACTATTGAACATATTGCTATGTGGTTCTGACATATGGTTATTAATCATTGATTACATCTACATTTAAAAGTTTGTCTTATTTTGTTAATTGTCTTGAGAGTAATGAGTAACAAAAGTTTGGGTTGATTGAAAATAGTTGCTTTCAGTACAAAGCAATTTTCATGATGATTGGAAGTATTTGATGAACTTACAGGCAAATGGACATGAATCAAATGAGTCTTCAAGAAAAAGATGAAGAAATTATAGGTTGAAGAAGCTCTAGAAAGAATTTATGAGACCCCAAGGGTTTGTGCAGAGGCATCACACTATAAAGAGCAAAGGTGCATTGACAAAGAAGAAGAAGAATTATAGATAAATAGGTACATCTCTATTTATTTTCAAAAACTAAACCTAAGATAGTTACTGAAGCTTGTAAAGAGGAGTTCTGATCAAAGCAATGGTTTAGAATGAGTTAGAACTCAAGATTAAATGCTTAAGGTATACTAGAGGAGGTGAGTTCACATCAAATGAATTCAATATTTTCTATGAAGAACAAGGGATAAGAAGATAGTTGTCTGCACCTAGAACTCAGCAAAATGGAGTTATTAAGAGAAAGAACATAATAGTTCAAGAGGCTACTAGGACTATGATGAAGGAGGCTGGCCTACCAGAAGTGTACTGGAGAGAAGTTATACATGTTGTTGTCTACACCCTAAACATAGTTCAAGTCAAAAGAGAGAAGAACTAGGCAAGTTTGATGCTAGGTGTAATGAAGGAATCTTCCTTGGATACTCTACCAAGAGTAAATACTACTAGTGCTACAACAAGAGACTAAAAAAGATCATTGAGAGTGCTAATATGGAGGTTGATGAAGACAAGGAAAGAACATCAGATCTAAAGTGATATGAATCAAATGAACCTGTTGCTATAATGAATGAAGAGAAAGTTGAACATGAAGACAATCAAGATAAAGAAGAAAAGGCTCTGGAAAGTATAGATAAGACTCCCAGGTATGTTAGGATAAATCATTATGAAGATCAAATTATTGGTGACAAAAGCAAAGGGGTATTGACAAGGAAAAGAGCTGCAAAAGAATAGGTGAACTATAGTTTACATTCTAAGATTGAACCCAAAACTGTTAGTGAAGCCTGCAATGATGAAAATTAGGTAAAAGCTATGCAAGAAGAGCTAATGCAGTTATAGAAGAATCAACTTGGGAAATTGGTTCCTAGACCTGTTGACAAAAATGTGATTGGTTCCAAGTGGATTTTTAGAAACAATATGAATGAGAATGGAGTAGTAAGGAACCAAGCAAGACTACACACAACTTGATTTCAAAGTGTACCAAATGAATGTGAAGTCTGCATTCTTGAATGATTGAAGAAAGCCTTGTATGGACTAAAGCAAGCTTCTAGAACTCAGTATTCAAGGTTGGATAAATACCTATTACAATAGAGATTCAGTAAGTGAAGATCAAATATTGATTGTTGAAGTTTATATTGATCTAAAGGTATTACTGGCTATATGTGTTGTCAAGTTGTGATGTTGTGTTCTCTAAGAAGAAGGAATGTTCCTGGTTGGATGCCTTAGTCTAATTTGAATGGAGTCAAATATAAAGTTTTGAAAAGATAAGATATGTTAATCCAGAGGTCTTCTAAAATGTGAGCAAGAGTTGACACAGTTTGATGTGTATTCCTAAGGGGGGGTATTCAAAGTAGTAAAAGAAAAATATGCGGTAGAGAAGGAAGTAATTAGAGATGGTTGAATAATCTTAGATTGATAAGAGCTAAAGTGTCCAAGTAAGTGAAAGAGTTGTTGAAGAAGTTTCGAAAGGAGGATTTTAAACTAGTATGTACTCCTGTGGTAACTAGTTGGGTAAGAATGATGAATCACCTAAGATTCAAGGACTACTTTATCTAACCTTTACCATATCAGATATAATGCATGTAGTTTGTGTTATGAAAAGATTTCAAGAAGATCATAAAGAGCCATATGTGTTGGCAGTCAAAAGAGTTATGAGGCTACCTCTCAGAGGAAGCAGGTAGATGATGCTAATATGATTTCCTGATAAAGAGCAATAAGTGTTGCAGTATTGATTAACAGGGGAAGTTGTGCACTGATAATAAGATCTGAGTTGAGCTTTGTTAACTCAAGAAGGAGAGAAGTAAAAGGTCTAGCAACCTTTCCCATTAATGTCAAAGGGGGAGAGAAGTTAATGTGAAAAACCTAAGGAGAAAATTGTAGTCAGAGAAAGCATAAAGTAAGGGGGGGCAAAGAAGCAAAGCAAGTTTGTTTGTCTTGATGGTTTTTTAAATAATGTGTTGCCATCAATGAAAAAGGGGGAGATTGTTGCAAGTATGAGTAGTAAGTGTTGTCATTGATGTCAACACCTAAGGTCAGCATCGAAGAAAGTTATTTGGATGAGTTTGAACAAGTGTTTGATTGTGTTGTCTCCTAGAATAGTGTAGTGTTTTTCTCCTCATTTCCTTAGAATTGAAGACCAGAGTGTGAGATTGGGATATGATTTAGAGAAGTGTTTGAAGATACTAAATCTTGAGTTTGGAGGTTCAAAATGTTGTGCAGAAAAAGATCTATTCACCAATTTGAAGACTGTGTCTGGCAATGTGTGTAGAGTGACAAAGAGAAAATGTTCTGCTCTGCATTTCTCTACAGATTGGAATTTGGCTTTGTGGTTCTGGACTTAAGCTTATAAAGTCCATAGCTATCATCATTCTAGAGGATTTGTGATTTGGTGCTCCAGAAGACAATTTTATGGTGTTATACTTTAGGTGAAAGTTGTTGAGTTTAGGTGATATTTGTTATCTTCAAATATCTCCAAATGAGATTTGTTGCAGATGGATTTTTCGGCCCTCAAGAGAATTTATGTTGTTCGTGGATGTGTCAAGATCATATTAAAGTATTGTACAAGGTTCGCTTGTTATGATTGTGATCAAAGAAGTGTGTGATCAAGAATTTGCCTAGTTTATGTTGTTTAACTGACTTAATTAATTGTCATGATCAAGGAGATGTTTTTGATGAATGTTCAAGTGATGCGTAGTATCCTTGGATAAGATTTAGGTCCAAACTAAGGTGTAATACATTATGCCCTCATTCTTTTGTGGCATGTGATGTTTAGGTCTAGACCTAATTTTATGTTGATGAATGCCGACCTAGGAGATTGCTCCTATGATTGATGAATGTAATGCCAGCCTTGATGTACATTCCAATGTTCATGAATTGTATAAATACATGTAATGAAGCCATGAAAAATGCATCAAGATGCAAAGATGAGAATGTAAGTGCGAAGTACAAAAAGAAGAGCAAGGCAGAGGAAATATACTGTGCTTCAATGGAACTAAACCCTGGCATGATGTAGATGTTATTATCTCAGTTCACCAATTTCTGGTAGTGAGCCCTTTTTGGAAATAAACCTTTTTCATTTGAGCAGTGAGCGTTGGCTAGTGAGCCTCTAATTTTTGGTATTGTTATTACTTATTATATTGTGAGCTAACACTCACCATGGTTTTTCTCTATTTAGGGTTTTCCACGTAAAAATCTGGTGTCTCATGTGTTATTGTGTTGAGTTTCTTATTTCATGCTTCATGGTTAAATCTGAATAACAGTAAATAAGTGTTTGATGTGTTTATGTTCATAAGTGTCCAAATTTTTAGGGACAACTGATTCAGCCCCCCTCTCAGTTGTCTGGTACATTTCAACACAACTACCTCCACAACAATATCATATTACATAAACTAGTTCTTTCTACTTTTCATCATGATGTTTGTTTCTGCGGTATATTTTTTTCTCACAATATCAAAGTATTTCTCACTATTTATATATTTTTTTGCTTGACACTTTTGATTTTACATTTATATCCTCCGTAAGCATCTAGATCTTTCTCCAAGTTGGTCAGTCAAAATAAAACAAGTAAAATGAAACATGAAGTGGCCACAACAATCAGCTCTAAAACATTTGCGATAAGTGGAAATCAAGTGTGGTTCAAGAACAAGGCATAATCAAGTCTTAATATACCTTAGCACACTCTTTCAAGCTGATGCATACTCCATAAACTTGGAAAAATCTTCTTTATACACCAAGTTGGCTTTGTAAACACTTATCCTTCCTTGTATTTGGCTCCAAACCTAAAGCGGTACTGAAGGAGACAAAATTACATCATGTGGACCACATACTGAATGTTATATGACTTGAAAAACATTCATGTACACTTCTCTTATCATCTCAATATATTTCATGTTGGCACAAATAATTGATCTTTGATGTCAGTGTCCTTAACAATGTCTTCTTACATAGTCTTGAGATAAAATAATGAAAACCATACTTGCGGTGAACATAATCATTTGAAACTCAAACAACACATACCAACTAGCCTTATGAGATTATCACTTAATTATCAAGGCCAATTACCACTATGCAGTGAACTATGGTGGCCTTGGCTATCTTCTTCTATTTGATTCAATTAGCACCAAGGTATGTCTTCACACTGTTAACTCGAGAGAAGCAATTGTAGTACATATTATCACATGAAACTTGAAGCACACATACCTTTGACTCATATCTACTTGTCCTACAAGCCACAACAACATATCCTTATTTGTGGAGAAGTGCGAAGCATTCTCCCATCTCCATGTGACTACAATTGCCTTGCTTCAACATTGTCTTCACACTTATATCTCCAAAACATCTTGCAGTAAGCTTCATGGCCTAAAACTTGAAATGTAGGTACCTGATTGTGATATCCATCCATTAGTTCAATTTGTAGATCCTTACCTTCAACTGTGGTAGAATGTGGTACCTTATTGTAAGTCTATTACTGTTTCCCTAACTTGTGCTATGCTTAGACAATTTCCTTCAACCTTTTACAACTTTCTTTATCATGTAGTAAGTATCATAATATCATATGATTATTATTTAATAGGACCCCAACACTCCTCAACATAAACTTCAAACATAAATATATCAAGGCTTATGAACTTACACATGAACTTCAGAGGATATGGTATGATCATGTATAGATGATACTAATCCATCTCCTTTTCCCTTCTTTCTTGATCTAATCCTTTGGATGCAAAGCATATATTCATCCCTCTACTATTTGCCTCATAATACTTTTGATCACTTATTCTATAATGTCTTCATTGATCACCATACTGTTGTAATCTTCCTTTGACATCATTTACACTCTTCCATACTACAACACTCCATACCGTTCTTGACACCAATGACAACCCATATGCAGCAATCTCTCCCTTTTCATTGATGGCAACACTTGACCTGATATGCAAATATTTCCCCCCCTTTGGCATCAATGGAAAAGGGCTAGTAGTCTTCCTCTGTTCTAGAAAAACAAATAGACTCCCCCTATCTAAATATTTCTTATTATCTTTTATCAATCAACTCACCCTAAGGAGTAGCCTCAGATTCTTCAAAACTGATGTAGAAAACTTGTTCTTCAAGTTACTGTGTACTATGTGCCTTATATTATATCAATATAGTACTACTTATTCTTATTTTATTCACCGCATATTTATACAATCATCAAAATTTGTCTTACCTTCATAAATTTTTCTAGTCACTTGGAAGGTAGAACATTTTTGTAAATCACCTTCAACTAGGAAAGAGTTGAGTCCCAGTAATTTTTTGTAGAAGACAAAATGTGTGATTGACTTCCAAATTGAATATATAAATCTTCTACCTTAGAGCTTGAGCTAGGCTTTCTGGTACCTTTTCAATCACATCAATCATGGGCAAGTTATATTTGAGCATATACATAACTACAACTTTTTCAATGGCCTTTTAATCCTCATGAGGAACATCCAGATATAAGTGAGTTGTGTGCTTTAATAGCCCATGTTGTTCAATTCCATTGAAGATAGATTCCAATTGAAGAGGGCCTTCTATAGAAGTCACCAGAGGATTTTGCTTCGATTTCTTTCCTTTTCTTTTTAGCTTAGAGGTTTCCTCTTCTCCTTATTCTTCATCTTCCTCTTCAATCTCTTCTGCTTTAACCTTCTTCCTTTTGTCTAGAGTCTTGGGTCTAGCATGCTTCTTTTCTCCAGTCTTCTTTTGTGCTTATATTTTAGAAGCTCCCCTTCTTCCATTGGCCTCTATTTGTGCTAACCCAGAGGGTAGTGGTAAATTTACAATAGCAGAAGTAGTTTACTAGTCCTTCTTAAACTTTGTGTAGCTAGTGGAACAGTAGAGGCATGATGTGTCTCCTCCGTAGGAGCTTTTAAAGTAGTTTCATATGAAATGCCCCACTTCTTATGTAGCTCACCCCTATTATTCTCAAGTTTTTCCTCTGCATTCTTCTTATACATTTTGTTCATAATCTCATCATAGGTTCCAAACCTTTTAGCAGTGTTGTATTTGGGTTTCTTGAGTAGCCTATTAGCATAGACCTTTATTTCTTCTCTAGAGACTTCATATGGCAGTTTAGGGATCCATACAGTTCTAGGCTCAATAGTCTCCATATATATAGATGTAGTCCTTGTCAACAAAGAATGCGATCTCCCCCTATTTCTATACAAAATTGTAAGGGACTCTTCCTCTGTCATGCATGTTGGTTTGAAGGGCTTTGAAGAAACCCTGGGATATTGTCTTATAGTGATTAAGATCACTAAACCCTCTTATGTGACTCTTAATTTAAGTAGAAGCAGGGATATGTTGTAAGACCTTTCCACTAAAGCCACGAAGTTCATTCAAAAAATAGAATGTTAGACAAATAATTAATGTGCCATATGTGAAAATGTATCTAGTTTCTTTTGTCCTTAGATTCTCTAGTTCTTCTCTCGTGACCTCATAGAGGTCAAAATATTTTCCTTCATTGACCATCTGGTACAGTGTGAATGGTAGTACCAGTGGCAGATCCATCTCCATTTTTGAAGTAAACTTTATAAGCAATTTCCATAGTAGCATAAAAAACACCTGGATCAATTATGTCATTCACAATTAGTGTTATTTTTTCAAAATTTTCTCTGATCATCTTAGTAACCTTATCATTCTTAATTGACTTCATCACTAGTACAGATCTGGTTGAACACAACCCAATAACTCCCCTAATTGCATCTTTGGCAATTTAGTAGGGCTTGTCCAAATATATGAACTCGTCATGAATTCTGCTTAATATGTATCTTACCCATTCACGCTCATCATAGAAATTAGGGTAATCTTCCCAAATGTCTAGAGGCTTTTCCCCCAAATTTACATATTCTAATTTATAGGTTACATTATCATCTAGAAGTTGATTTCTGAGCTCCTCAAATTTTACATGATTAATTTCATCCAACTTTGAGTGAATATAAATTCTATCATCTTCTATGTAAACAACATATGGTGATATATTTTAAAATGTTCTATTCCTATCGACATCCATTGCCTTGAAGGGACATTTCTTATATTTTGGTCAAGGTTTCTTAGTAATATCAACTAGTTATGGAGTTGCCATCACAAATTTCTATGAATTTAAAAACTAGGGTTTTAAGAAGTAGCAGTTTTGATAAATACCTCTTTGTTCAGTCACTAGGGTTTTACCTTCAATTCAATTTTCCTCAAATTTGCCAAATGCTTTTAAAGACGTCTTCTTTGATCAACCCAAAATTTAAATTCTTGATCATGAATGAGTTTTGATCATCCAAAAGAAGCATAAGTATCTTGCATTTTTCCCTAACCTTCCACAATTAATGCACCTTTATTGGGTAGGTAAACTATTGTCAAATTACTATGTGAACTCACAGAGATTCAAGAACTTTCCATAATCCTCCACATCATGTTATTTTTCTCTAGAACTTTAGGAAAAAGAAACTACCTTGTCATATCAACATCTTCTCCAATAGTTTTCATTTCAACTCATCTTTATGATAAGATTCCACTAGCAGGAGCCATAGATTTTCAAGGGGGGAAAGAATAGATATGCCCTGATTAGCTCCCCCTAACCCTATGCCTTATCTAAATCAGCAACATGTTCCTTTGCACTAGGAAGAGACATAGATTCCTCCTTTTCTAATCACTTTGTTATGTCCTCCTTCTCCATATCTTTGCCATTTGCTTCTTTTGTTTAGTAACAATTTTCTCTATTTTCTTGTGCTAAATAGGTGGTTCCACACAACCACTTTTGTAGAATCTTACTCTATGCCCCAAATTGTTACATTTGTAGAAAACAACATTATATTCTAGAGTCACACCATTTCTCCTCATTTTAGTTCTGCACTCAATAGCCATGTGACTAAACTTATTACATGCAAAGAAATAGCCATAAAATGAATATGAGATTCTAGCATTATGCTTTGGAGGCACAAATGAATTCTTCCTCATGTTGTCACATCTTCTAACCTTAGTTCTACAGTCAATAGCCTTATGTCCAAATTTATTGCAAGAATAACAGTAACCATAGAAGGGTTGATATCTCTTGAGATCTTTCTTTTGATTGCTGTCCTATATGAAGCTATCACTATCCAACTCCTACCCCTCATCTTCAATTTTCATAGAGTCTTCAGTGCTAATTTCTTCCTTTTCATTTCAAACATGCTTTTAGGTATATCTATTTTAGAAATTTGACATTACTCAAATCCAATACCACCTTTATTTTTTAGGGGTCTTTGACTATTGATTATCTCATCAAAAATATTGGTTCTTCTCTTCAACTTTAGACCTTTGTCTATTAGATCCTTTGCTTTTTCTAATTCTTTCTTTAGAGAGACAATTTCCTCTTCAAGTTTGGAGCATTCAACTGATTTGTCATTCAGCTTAACATTTAGACAATCTTTGATCTTCTTACCTTCTTCAACTTGAGCTTTCAACTTAGCAATTGCTTCTCTTGATTTTATGACCTTGATCTTATATTCTTCATTTTCACTTCTTGCTGCATCCAGATCTTCTAGGGTAGAAATGAGTTCTCCTTCATAATCAACTACACAGTCTTCTAGATTACAGACTATCCTATCTATGTCATCTTCCAGAGGATTCTTTCCATTAAACAATACTTCAGTTCCCATGTGTTCCTCTCCAAGATCTACCTCAGTTGTTAGGCTGCATTCAAGAAACTCAACTCTGATACCAATTGTTGAACACAAAGAAGTACTAAAATGGGGGGTGAATCAATACTTATTTAAATTCTTTTTATCTAGCAATATTCAACCTAACATAAGTACTTAAAAATATGAAAGGCACAAGAACACAGAATCATACATAACACCAAATTTATGTGGAAAACCCTAGAAGGGAAAAACCACGGTGATCAAGCTGCTTGGATCTACTCTCCAAATCCAACCTCACAAATAAAACAAGATTACAATATTGTTTATGGGCTACAACCCAAAGGAAGCTATGACTCCCTAAAAAATTACAACATTTACAAAACTTATCTGGCTCAATGTTCTTCAAACAAAACTAAATGTTGATCACATCAGCCTCTACTCAACTATATCACTTCTACACAAGTTCAATATTAATCTCTGTTAAAATAAAATATATTTGAAAACTCTTATAAATCATCACATTATCAACATCTATCTCCACAACAATATCATATTATATGAACTAGTTCTTTCCACATGTCATCATGATGTCTACTTTTGTGGTACATTCTTTTTCTCTTAATATCAAAGTATTTCTCCCTATTTATATATGTTTTTCACTTAACACTTTTTATTTTACATTTATATCATTTCCAGGCATCAAGATCTTTCTCCTTAGTCAACCAAGATAAAACAAGTAACACCTATTTAATAGAAAAAAAGGGGTAAGATGGCTAAATGGTGTTTGTATTGATCCTCCTTTCACCACTAAACATTCAAGGACATTCAACCAAGTAGAGAACTCTACTATAGATCTCCTATCACTTGGAACATAGGGGAAGATTGGAATTGAGTGAAATTATTGTTCAGTTAAGTCTAATTATGTTCAAAACCCTAATTTCATAAAATCGTAAACAAACAGATAGATTACGGAAAATGATCACACACAGAGATATCAAATGACAACCAAATACATACCAAATTTCAATGTTCAGTATGCAAAAAAGTTGGGGACTAATGAGTGGGCACCCTAGTCCAGTGTACCTGCTTTTGTCAGGATCTCTAAAGAATGTCTGCAACCTGTTCTTGTTGTCATGAAGATTTCATCGATTCAGAATCCTAAGGAGTAATGAGCAGGTGCCCAAGTCCAAACCCTAGTTTTCTTCTTAGATATGTAATTCTGATAGTCTACACTACTCTCTTGCAACTCCACTTCTTTCTCTTGTGAAACTTGTAACTTGCAATCACAGAAAAGTGGGTTGGGGGTTGTGGTGTTTAGAGGCTTGCCTCAGTCAAGCCCCAGAGAGACATTCAAGTCTTCTGAACATCGTTGTCAAATAAAGAGTGTGTATCCTTCTGGGATAGAGGTAAAATGCAAATGATAAATGATAGAAAACATAATTGATATTACATTATAGTGTAGATTTCACATAAATGAAGGTTATTCAATCACATGAGAAGATGAAGCCAATTTTGCAATCACAAACACAATAACAAAGCTCTGCTCTTACAACAATGAATATCTTGGAATCACAAGTATGCCCAAAGTTCACAATCATCTTCTAGTTTACAAATGAATCACTAATCATGCTTATATATGCAACTACAAACATTCTCACTAAGAATTTTGTAATTCAAACTTGAGATGTCGGCATAGGACCTAAATAACGGTCATAAACCAACACCCAAAAATAGTTCTTGACCTAAAATAGGGTAGGACTAGGGCATGTGTGCCTAAGTCCTCCCCCCTATTTCATACAGGATTCATGTTAAGCTCATCACCTAAGTCCCATTTACCATTAAACTTTAGGGTTTTCTCATTGGGAGTCACCATTAACATGCAAGATGATCTAAATGCATTCTAAAGGACCCAAGAGCTAAACCTTAAGAGAGAAAAGCCCCCAAGGGGACATTTTTCAACGTAACATTTAGCCCCCACTTTAATGTATGTACAAATGCAAGGCCAATACATGCATTAAAGTACAATCAACAAGCAAAGCAAACACGCCAAGCATGGAGAAGAATGCTAATCACAATGAAGACAATAACAAGCACACAAAACATTGAGAAGACAGTTACAGTCACGTAAAACATGGATAATATAGCATTGAAGGCATGCAAAACATAGTGAATATAGTGAATGCAGTGAGTACTTCTTTTTTTCTTTTTCTCATATATAGAATGCAAATGCAAGTGCAAGAAAAGTAAACACACCACCCAAAATGTAGGAGAGACTCATTGCTACTGGTCTTTAAACTACACATGGGGTAGTAAACACACAAAACAAACCTTAGAGTACATGAGGGACTCATCGCCACCAGTCTTTAAGACTACACTTGAGAACAAACACTCCATACAAATCAAGCACACCATACAAATCCCAAAGCATAGGAGGGACTCATCACCACCAGTCTTTAAACTATGCTTGGGAACAAACATGCCATACACACACACATGGAAGACACGAAGAAAACATGGCATACAAGTGATGAAGTGTACCTATTTCTAGGTTCATCACCATCTCAGGCACATTTCAGGCACACACTGATGATTGCCCTTCACCAAACAATCATCGAAGCCACGCTTAAGGGTTAGGATAGTCTTAGATCTGCCCCCTACATCTGCAAAGGACTTTTAGAAAATGATAAGATTGTGTAATCTCCTTGAGAAATAAACCATCCTCTCCTCCATAGAGGGCTTAAGATAAAAAGGATATATGTGATATCCTGCCTCCACATAGGGCTTAAATGATTGCAGTAGATTCGAGCTTTAAAAACACACATTGCTAGCATCTAAATTAGATAGATTACATTACATATGCCCCCACCTTAAGTTGGTTTCTACCATGTAACGATATCAAGCACATTAAGGTAGAAAGAAAACACACAAGGGAATACAAGCTCTCACAAAACCCATGCCCCCCAGAGGTGACATGTACTTTACGATTCCCAAATGTTCCCACAAACACACAATTTCTTGCAAGAAAAGTTGTTAGCATCCATATAATTATGATAAATAACAATGCATATGATCAATTACATAGAGATCTGAAGTTATACTATGGATTCAAAGACCGAGTATAACCGTGGGGCTATACCACAGAAATCTCAAAACCAAGTGTAACCAAGGCGAGATTCAAAGATAAAAAAAGTGCATGGAGCAGACATATTGTTATGTTTGTAAGTGTGATAAGACAACATCAAGATATCACATGGAGTGATTCTACTAGCCAAGCATCATATGATATATAACAACCCCATCATCATGTATGGACTTGGTTAATTTTTTTATTTCTCACTAAAGGGACACTAGGTCCATATCAGTATAATATGTTTTTTCATCATCTTCTAGCTAGATAGAACCACTAGAGGAAGGGAAACAATAAATCAAGAGAGGAGAAATAAGTGCCTTAGGGACAATCACATAGGAGGGTGCCTCCAAGTCACCAACTACAACGCTATGTCCATAAGACACAACACACAACAATGAAAATAGAGGAGAAGCAATATAGAAGAATGATGATACAAATAGAAGGTCACAACAGAGGTAGTCTCCCAATATCCTTGACTTTAAAAGAGTATCAAGGGTCATCCCAAGCAGCCTAAAAAACACATAACACATCACAGGGAAGCACAACACAGAGGGGAGGTCACATACACAAGCCGATCATGCTACCGCATAGGTGACCACAAGGGTTAGAGATACTTACCTATAGGGATAATCGAACTAACAGTTGTCATCAAGAAAATCAACATCTTCCCACTCCCGAATGTTAGAGGAAAGTGGAACATAAGGTACCATAGTCCAACTTTTATTCGTGTCTTCAAGTTGTCCATTCTTAAGGTCTTCTTGATTTGATTCAATATTAGGTGATATGTTTTCTTTATCAACTTCTATCATGCCAATTATGTCATCAAAATCAAGATAACTATTTACTACTTCTATCCCTCCAATGATTTCATCATAGTCATAAATAGGAGATTCTTCGAATGTGGGTTGTTCTATGAGAGGTCTTTCCGTATCCACTAATGCTTCATCTTGGCTAGGGAGAGCATTGGAATGAAAGAAAGGTAAAGTGTTTTTGAAAGGTTTAGGTGTTGTATCATTACTAAATTTATCCAAAGTCTTCTCATATAGAGCTCTTGGACACTCAAAACCTAGATAACTTATGGGATTATTATCGTTATTTTCGTTATGGGTATCATCATCATATGTTGTAACTATTAATTCCAAACTATTAAGAGAACCTTCACACTCATCATTCATAGTGTGTTTTATCTATTCTTCTACTATCCAACAGTATGTATTAATGAGAGATACGAAGTTGCCAAAATCAGCTACATAATCAAGGATTTCAAGTGAAGAGCACATAAATATATCCTTGTGATACATAGTTTGTATATAAGTAATGGCATGAGGGTTCATATTAAGAAATTTATAGATGTTCTCAAAATTTGTGATGTATGCATGTAAAGATTCAAAAGAGAAATGAGATGAAGATGCCATGTGTATATGTTTTCAAAGCAATGTAAAATCATATTTTACAAGCTTTTCAAAAGTTATGCAAAAGACAAGTGCAAAACTATATGTGAAAATGACCTAAAATGCTTTTTTTAAAACTTTTTTCAATGCAAATAAGTTAAAGAAAAGGTGTTATAAGGAAATTAATCAGGGGAAGAAAATAATATGTCTAATATTAGTTCAATAAAGCAATAATATCCTTCACAACACACCTTTGATGCAATTCTATAATGATGACAAGCCAAAACCTAGTGAAAATACACTAAAATATGCAAATTTTCACCAATTCTCAATGCAAAGGCCCAATAAAAAGGGTGTTGTAAATAATTTGAGGAGGGGTAGTAGATTATAACCCTAATAAAATCCAATTAATGCAGAAAAATCCTTCACAACATGTCTATAATGCAATTATAGAGAGATGATAAGGCTAAATCTAGTAAAAATGCAAGGTTTTCAAACCCTAGGCATGAAATTCTATAAGAAAACTACTATGATGAAATACTAAAGTTAGAAATTAGTCCTAATGAGTGTTTTAACAGGGTAGTAAAATCTGAAACAAGATTTTGACTACAAACCCTAGCTAATGCAAAACTAGGTTATATGGAAAAATGCACAATTTCAAGCAATTTTTATCAATTTAAGCATGAAAATGCAATGTAAATGAATGATGAATGAAAACTTTATGTATTTTAAACTAGATCTGATGATAATGAAAGAAATTTATTGAAGTTAAATGCCAACTAATTCAAATTATTTGAGAATGCAAGCTAAAAATGCTATTTTTTTTAAAATTTTCATTTTTTTTGTAATTTTTCAAATGCAATAAGATAAAAAATGAAATGAATGAATGAAGTGGATGTAAATCTAAATTAAAACACTCAGCAAGGTGCAAAATTTATTAAAAACATAGGTTCACTAAAATGTGTAATAGAAAAAAAGGGGAAAGATTGCTAAATGGTGTTTGTGTTGATCCTCCTTTCACCACTAAACATTCAAGGACATTCAACCAAGTAGGGAACTCTAATACAAATCTCTTGTCACTTGGAACATAGTGGAAGATTGGAATTCTATGAAATTATTGTTCAATTAAGTCTAGTTATAATCAAAACCCTAATTTTGTAAAATCGTAAACAAACAAACAAATTACAGAAAATGACCGCACATAGAGATATCAAATGACAACCAAATACGTACCAGATTTTGATGTTTGGTGTGCAGAAAAGTTGAGGAGTAGGCACCCTAGTCCAGTGTACTTGCTTTTGTTGAGATCTCTCAAGAATGTCTGCAACCTATTCCTAATTTCATAGAGATTTCACCGCTTCAGAATCCAGAGGACTAATGAGTGGGCACCCAAGTCCAAGCCCTAGTTTTCTTCTCAGATCTATAATTCTAACAATTTGCACTGCTCTCCTACAACTCAACCTCTTTTGCTTCTGAAACATGCAACCTACAATCACAAAAAAGTGGGTTGGGGGTTGTGGTGTTTAGAGGCTTGCCTCAGTCAAGTCCTGGAGAGATATTCAAGTCTTCTGAACACTGTTATTAGATAAAGAGTGTGTATGCATGTGGGGTAGAGGAAAAATCCAAATGATAAATGATAGAAAATATAATTGATATCACCTTGTAGTGTAGATCTCACATAAATGAAGGCTCTTCAATCACATGAGAAGATGAAGCCAAATCTGCAATCACAAACACAATAACAAAGCTCTTCTCTTGCAACAATGACTATCTTGGAATCACAAGTATTCCCAAAGTTCACAATCATCTTCTAGTTTACAAATGAATCACTAATCATGCTTATATATGCAACTACAAACATTCTCGCTATGAATTTCGTAATTCAAACTTGATATGTTGGCATAGGACTTGAATAACAGTCATAAATTGACACCCAAAAATAAGTCATAACCTAAAATAGGACAAGACTAGTGTGTGGGTACCTGAGTCCTCCCCCCTATTTTAGGCAGGATTCATGTTAAGCTCATCCCCTAAGTCCCATTTGCCATCAAACTTTAGGGTTTTCTCGTCGAGAGTTGCCATTAACATGCAAGATGATCTAAATGCATTCTAAAGGACGTGATAGCTAAACCTTATGAGGGAAAAGCCCCCAAGTGGACATTTTATAATGTAACAACATCAAATGTGTAGTGGCCACAACAGTCAGCTCTAAAACATTTGTGGTAAGTGAAAATCAAGTGTGGTTCAACAATAAGGCATAACCAAGTCCTAATTTACCTTAACACACTCTTCCAAGATGATGCATACTCCATACACGTGGAAAAATATTCATTATACACCAAGTCAGCTCTACAAACACTTATCCTTCCTTGTATTTGGCTCCAGACCCAAAGCGGTACCAGAGGAGTTAAAATTACATCATGCAGACCACATACTAAATGTTATATGACTTTAAAAATATTCATGTACACTTCTCTTATCATCTCAATATATTTCATTTTGGCACAAACACTTGATCTCTGATGCCAGTGTCCTTAATAGCCTCGACTTACACAGTCTTGAGATAAAACAATGAAAACCATACTTGCAGTGAACACAATCATTTGAAACTCAAACAATGCATACCAACTAGCCTTATGAGCATATCACTTAATCAGCAAGGCCAATTACCATTGTACAGTGAACTATGGTGGCCTTAGCTATTTTCCTCTGCTTACTTCAATTGGCACCAAGGTATGTCTTCACATCGCTAACTCTAGAGAAGTAGCTATGGTACATATTATCACTTGAAACTTGAAGCACATGTACCTTTGACTCATATCTACTTGTCCTCCAAGCCGCAACATCATATCCTTATTTGCGGAGAAGTGTGCAATATTATCCTATCTCCCTATGATTGCACTTGCCATGTTTCAACATTGTCTTCACACTTCTATCTCTAAAACATCTTGCGGTAAGCTTCATGACCTAAAACCTAAAACATAGGTACCTAAGTGTGATATCCAACCATTAGTTCAATCCATAGATCCTTACCTTTAACTGCGGTAGAATGTGGTACCTTCTTGTAAGTCTGTGACTGTTTCCCTGACTTATGCTATAATTAGACAATTTCCTTCAACCTTTTACAATTTTCTTTATCATGTAGTAAGTATCATGAGTTCATATCATTATCATTTATCAGGACCCTAACACTACTCAATGCAAACTTTAAACATAAATATATCAAGGCTTGTGAACTTACACATGAATATCAGAAGATATGGTATGACTGTGTATAGATGATACTAATCCATCTCTTTTTTCCTTCCTTTGGCTATAGAGCATATATTCATCCCTCTTTTCTTTGCTTCACAATATTTCTAATCACTTATTCTATAATGTCTTCATTGATCACCATATTGCTACAATATCCCTTTGACATCAATTACACTCTTCCATACTGCAGCACTCCATACCATTGTTGACATCAATGACAACCCATACACAACATAATGATCTAGTTTTCCAACCCATTTGAAGAACCATCTTGTCCAATGTTTTGCCAATACTCTTTAGTCAAGGAGTGGTGATTAGGTGCATACACATTTGTTATATTGATTTTTTATGGCGTAGTTTTCCAAGGATAACCTAATCCAAGACACATCTTTAAAAAATTCTAATAGTTTCCATTTCTTACTATCCCAACATGTGGTAATGGCCCTAGATTGACCTCTAGGACCAACACACTTACACCATATTTATTGATAATCCATATATCAACCAGTCCTAATTACTCATTTTCTAGAAGTTTAGTTTCTTGCAAAGATATTACATCAAGAAGAAGTTATTGGATCTTACCTTGTACGATTCTTCTAATTGAGGTAGAACCTAATCCCCTTATATTCCAAAAGAGAATAATAATTTTCCAAGGTTATGAGAAACAACCTGGTTTTATTTCCCTCCCTATATATCCAAAAATATTAATTCTCTTCATTGCATATAGTCTCTCTTAGAACAGATATTTTTGTTTGGTGTCCTCCTCAATTGTGTTTTTGGAATAAGATTGCAATGATTGACATTTGGTAGGTTGACCTATCCTTCTCTTTATAGATGTGCCACATCGACTTGGGTTCCCATTTGACTCAAAGACATTACACCTCTAGGAATTGTTACTTCCTCATTCAATTTTTCATTACCCCTTTCTCAGTCAACATCCTCTAACATCATGTGCCCATTCATTCCTCTTTCCACCTCCTCAATCAATTCCCTTTCCTCACATACACTAGTATCTTCACGAATATCTTGCATTGCATCACAACATTCTTCTTCAATGATATTTATATATTAAATCCCTCTGATTTTTCTAATTATAGATGTGTGTGCCACTTCCTCAAGATTTTCATTTTTATCTTCTAATCCAAAAAACTAATTTTTGGGTAAAACAAGTAGCCTCCCCACCAACCACATCCCTATCTTTCTTGTTTTGTCTCTTTCTTGTCATAGTAGCAAACCCTTCATTCTAAATAGCCTTGGGGTTTTCCTTTACACTTGTTTGAGCTTTGGCATGGCAATTATGTACAAAATGTTCATACTCATGACAATAAGTGCACTTAAATTAAATTTACTCATAATAAAGTTATTGTTTTTAGATTTGATACTATAGCATGATTTCAACACATTCTGGTAGACACTCAAAGACATCAATCTCTACACAAATATATACAAAAGTTAGTTTGCATTGGGAAGTTATTTTGACAACATTGATAAACTTTCTAATAGATTCTCCAATTTCTTTGAAGGATTCTTCCCTCCAAAGTTGGATAGGAAAGAAAGGCAATTTGACCCAAATAAAAATGGAGTTAGTATCTCCTTCCCTTGATCAAAATTGTCATCCAAGTAGTTCAAAGAAAGACCATTTCTAGCCATGAACTAGGGACCATTCTCAAAGATTGTTTCTTTATCTTTTATCAAGTGAAAAAATATCAAGAAGAATCCCCTCCCAAAAAATAAAATCTTTGGCTTTTGAGAAATCAGTGGAAGCTAATTATTTCTGACCCACAATTGGATGCCCTTGGAGATGGCCAAAGATTTCAAGACCTACATACCAATCTGTATTCTAAGAGATCATTATATTCTTGAATGATGTTTTCGGATCTAAAATTGACCTTTGAAATTTGCTCCTCCTTAACAAAACCATCTTTTTAATATGAGATTATCCTCCATTTTTTTCCTCAGAGATTTAGTCATACCTCTAATGAGATCACTTGGATCCCTTTTCAAAGAATCCTAAGATCCACCCTTCAAAGGGTGATCCCCACATCACCATTCACACAAAAAAAGAGACTAGCAAACCACTTACCTAAACCATATTCATCATTGATAACCTAAGATTTCCCCCAAACACACTCCTAACACTATCTTTGATGAAAGCCAAGACATCCATTGTTCAAGAAAGAATGGAAGCCCCACCATTACATCATTGAAAAATAGACCCTCTAAAACCTTTGTGACTCATAATTCTTATCAATGTCAGATAAACCCAATTATAATGGTGTTGTGTACTAGGTGTCACAAACATTTTAATTTTCTAAGGTTTAAAATTTGCATTTATAGGTCACCATTATCTATGTAAAATTGATCCAACTACAACCCAATCATTTAGTTATAACATTTTTAATTAAATTTAGTCGGGGAACTTAAAAAATTACCATTATTTGATAAGGATATATATAGAAAAGATTTGTCAAAGGGGTTGTGCTTAAATGGCAAGGCCATAAAGTTTTTGAGATGGAGATCCAAACTCGAATCCCCCAACTGACATCTATAGTTGGAACTCCAAGTTGTGGCTCTTGGACTTCCATTGTGGCTTCTATGTTGAATAAGTAATCTAAGTTGAATATGTAAATGGAGAGGAGATCCCCTTGTCAGCTTCTTGGAGTAGGGCCAGCCTAAATATCCCCACAATTTACCAATTCAAAATATATATAAGATTAGGCTACAATTGAATTAGATTCTCTGGTTACTGGTGGTATATTTTGTAAAATGCAAATTCCAAGTAAAACGACTGATTCCTAAACAGCGACGAGGAGTAATCGCATCTGGAGTCTGATGTGCTTATTTCTTAAGTTCTTTTCAAGAAAACGCCTTTTCACCGAATTATCAATGATCGAAATGGCTGGAAATGAAATGAAAACTTCAGTAAATTTGATTATTTTTATTTTATTAATTTACTCGTAGAAATATTTCATTTATGGACCTATAGCTCAGTGGTAGAGCATCTGACTGCAGATCAGGCGGTCCCTGGTTCGAATCCGGGTGGGTCCTTGATAAATCTGAAATAGGGCAATCAGGTTATTTTGTCAAAATGTTTTAAGAATACGCTATGCCATGCCAGAGAAAAGCGTAAATATCTTTGTGCTTGAGGCTATCCATATACTTGTGACTTAAAATAATTTTACAAAGGAGAATCTGAAGAATTTGCCATTTATGTTATATAGTAATATTTTTTTCGTATCGTTCAAATCTAAGAGTTTGAGTTAGTTTTGTCGAAGAGTTTGAGTTAGTTTTGTCGAAGAGTTTGAATTAGTTTTCCTTTATAATTGTAAGTCATAATTTTACAAATCTTTGCTTGTTTGGTTTAGAAGAAGGACAACATTAAAATAAAAATAATACAAAGATTTCATTATATATGTTGCTGGGGTCTTCATTTTTCAAAGTCTTTAAATTACATCAAAGTAAAAACAATACAAAGATTTCATTGTGTATGTTGTTGGGGCTTTTGTTTTTCAAGCCTCTGTATTTGTGTGTTTGTGGAGAGTATTTTTTTTAGTTATAAGCTTATCTAAAAGCTTTAATATTGTGGCTAGTACAAAATTAGATGATTTTAATTATGCAAAAAGTCCTTTTGTCTTGAATGTTATGTTCCATTCATCTCCTTCCCTTATCCTAATCTGGCAATACCTGCTCTTCAAATATATCTTTGTGAAGTACTTCGCTCCACTCAGGCAGTCCATGATATCATCTATCCTTGGCAAAGGAAATATGTACTTGATTTTGATTTTGTTGATGGATTTGGAATCAATACTCATCCTCCATTCTCCATCCTTCTTAGGTGCTAGTACTATAGGTCCTCCACATGGACTGAAACTCTCTCTGATTAGCCTATTTTTCAGCAATTCCTAAACTTGTCAGTTTAGCTTCTTATTTTCTGTAGAAGTCATTCTATGGGCTACCTTGTTAGGCAAACTATCTCCTTGTATCGAATTCATCTGATGACTTATGCTTCTCACTAGTGGCAAACCTTCAGGAACATTATCTAAAATAATATCTTTGAATTCATCCAACATATATGCCATTTCTATAGGTACATCTTCTCCTTCCTCTTTATTGATTTTATGAATCAAGGCAAAACACATATGTTCATGGTTTATTCCATCCAAAAAATTTCTACCATCTACCAAAAAGATTCTAGCATTACTACATTCCTTTTCCTTTACTTCTCTCACAGGTGTCATCTTATGTCATACTCCATCTTTCCTAAATTGAAATTTTCCTTTATTTTGGTAGTTTTATATTTGTGGTAGCTAAACTATATCCTTTATTATTTTCAAGTGTTAGTCCTATGTAACGATGTCATTTCCTACCATGTTTATGGAGAACCGACTCTCTCAAAGTGTATATAAGGAAGTAAACATGGAAAACTTTAGAGGATGGAAATAAATCTAGACTATTAAGGGTGGTCATCATCCATTTATCTTCTTGGTGTGTGTTCTCTTCAATAGATTTATCTTGGACGCTAACACTCCTAAAAGAATAAGAGTAATATTTGATATGGAAATGCATAGAGGCATCCCCTATGTGCATGACCCTAACACCATAATTTCAATTAGTTCTTCAATTTTTGGTTACTTGGCACTTGATCTTGGTTAATTGGTTATAATTTGGAATGGGCATGAGATGCACTTATTACCATGATACTTGGTACTATAATGCAGCCATGAAGTTCTTCCACGAAGCAATATGTGAACCATATGTTATTGTCCATATGATTTAGATGATAGAAGATATATGTTCTGATGAAAACTCTACATTTAGTGTATCTATATTTGAGTTGTTGACTTTGTACAAATAAGTATTAGAGTATGTGAGTTCTTCTGTACATGTAGAAATGAATATTGATTATGCAATTCCCTTATCTTTTGAATTTCAATCATTATAAAATTATTTTAAAAATAGTGTATGTGGAGCAATTGTCTTACCATGTTTTTGTTGGAATTAACCAAGACAACTGAGAAGGGGGGTGAATCAGTTGTCTCCAAATTTTTTCTTAAACTTCTTTCTCTATTGTCAATTTGATTAATGATGTAAACATTAAAGCATATGATATTAACATAGAAGCAAAAACATAATCAACACATTTGACACCAAGATTTTGATGTGGAAACCTGGTTAAGGGAAAAACCATGGTGGGGATTAACCCACAAATATTAATACCATGTTAAAAGTATTTTTACAAATGGGAATGCATATGCATTCGGGCTCACTGCTCAAATGGATGCTCATTACCTATGGAAATATTACAAGAGAATAAAGAGATTTGAATTGATTAATAGCATCTGGGTAAGTGCAAGAAGATGGGGGGCCAAAAAGGGGTCTTAAGTGGCCATTTTTTTTTCTGAAATCAGGAAATACTGGCCTTGGATGAGAAATTGAGCATAGTTACACTCAAAATTTGGAGATACAACCAAAACAATGTTCATAGTGCTCCGAGTCTACTTTCTAAACTACTATTTTTTTTAAATGGCATAGATTAAGGGGTTCAAAAGAGGGAGCCACAGAAATTGGCGTTGTTTCTGTCAAAAAAACATAACATAGCATGTTTTGTGGCTCCCTCAAAAGGTCAACTTTTTTTTGGTATTTTTAAAATCGCTTCAGTGAGAAATTAGCTAATAGCATGTAGTTTATGCCCAATTTTTCTGATAATTTTTTCATGAATATTTGATTTTTTACTAATTTTCAAAGTGGACACATCCTAAAAAATAGAATTTTGGCTGTGCTACCTCTATAAATTTTGAAAACTAATTGAAAATCAATTTTTTTTTTTTAATATTTGTAGAATGGAGTCTAGTTTCTAAATATGTAATTTTTTTGAAATTTCAATGAATAGTTAATTTACAATGAAAAAAAGACCAAACAGTGGTTTTTGCCCAAAAACAGACACACAAACAAAAGAAATTAAAGATGAAAGGCTTAACATTGTTAAAATGAGAAAAAAATCACATTGTCAAATAGCTAAGAGAAATCCTAACATGACCCAGGTGTTCAATTTGTTCGACCTTGAAACACCTGCAAATTTGAGGGTTAGCACAAATGAAATTATGTGAAATCTTGAAGAATATGGAAAAACATGTCTGTGACTCTTCAAAAGGCACTCCAAGCCTTTGGGTTGGAAATCCAAAGTAAATCCCAAGCCCAAGGCTTGGGATTCCCAAAGCAAAACATAATGCGAGTGCATTATATTTTTCTTTGCATTTTTCCTTTTCCACAAAAGTCTGTTGTTTGTCATGTTTGACATAACGCGAGCGCGTTATAACGTGCTCGCGTTCTGTTCCCCTTAAATTTTTTTATGTTCAAGGCTATTAATCATGTATGTATGTATGTATGTATGCCTATATGTATGTATGTGTGTATGTATCTATGTATGCCTATATGTATGTATAGTGTCGAGGGCAAAGGAGGGTAGAGATGGGAGTGAGCCAGATAGGGGAGGAGAGGGGTGGATAAGGATTGAGTGATTAAGGTTTAAGGTTGAGGGTTGAGCGTTTAGGGATAGGATTTAGAGTTTAGGGATAAGGGATTAGAGTTTAGGACCTTGAGGGATTAGGGTTTAGGGTTGAGGGTTTAGGGATAGCGTTTAGGGTTAAGAGTTAAGAGATTAGGTTTAAGGTAGAGTGTTGAGGGTAGAGGGATTAGGGATAGGGTTTAGGGTTGAAAGTTTAGGGTTGAGGGATTAGGGTTTAAGGTATAGTTTAGTAGTTCTTGAGGATAGAGCTAGTAAACAATGGGAGATTATTTGCCTATTTCATAACAATATACCTTCCCTAAGTGCGGGGTGGATAGCAAGAAACATAGATGTACCCCAATGCAAATCTTTTGTCATAATGATCATCCTTCTGATTTCAACTGTTAATTACTCACTGTGGATGTACCATACACAAATCTTTTCTCATAGGGTTTAAGGTATAGTGTGAAGGGTTGAGGGTTTATTGATAGTGTTTAGGCTTGAGGGTTGAGGAATTAGGTTTTAGGGTTGATAGATTAGGGTTTAAGGTCTAGTGTTGAGGGTTGAGGGTTTACGGATAGGGTTTAGGGTTGACGGATTAGGGTTTAGGGTTGACAGATTAGCATTTAATGTCGAGGTTAGGGTCAGAGTGTCAAGGGTAGAGGGATTAGGGATAGGGTTTAGGGTTGAAGGTTTAAGGATTGAGGGTTGAGGCTTTAGGGATGAGGGTTTAAGGCTTAAGATATAGTGTCAAGTGTTGAGGGTGTAGGGATAGGGTTTAAGTTTTAAGGGTTAAGGGTTGAGGGATAGGGATTAGGCTTTAAGGTATAGTGTTGAGGGTTGATGGTTTAGGGATAGGGTTTAGGTTTGAGAGATTCGAGTTTAGGGTTGATGAATTAGGGTTTAATGTTGAGAGTTGAGGGTTAAGGGTTGAGGGTTGAGGGTTGAGGTTGAGGGATAGGGTTAATGGTCAAGGGATTAGGGTTAAATAAGAGTGTCGAGGGTAGAGGGATTAGGGATAGGGTTTAGGGTTGAAGGTTTAATGATTTAGGGTTGAGGCTTTAGGGATGAGGGTTAAGGGATTAGGGTTTAAGATATAGTGTCAAGTGTCGAGCGTGTAGGGATAGGTTTTAGGGTTCAAGTTTTTAGGGTTAAGGGTCAAGGGATTAGAGTTAAGGGTTGAGGGATTACGGTTTGATGTTGAGGGTTGAGTACATTGAGGTTTGTGGGTTAAGGGTTTCAGGATAGGGTTGAGGGTTGAGGGATTAGGGTTAAGGGATAGGGTTGGAGGGTTTAGGGAAAAGGGATTAGGGTTTAAGGTATAGTATCAAGCTCGTTGAGGGTCTAGGAATAGGGATAGCGTTTAGGGTTTAGGGATGAGGGATTAGAGTTGAGAGATGACGGATTAGGGTTGAGGGTTGAGGGATTAGGGTTTAGGGATAAGGTTTAGGGTTAAGGATTGAGGGATTAGGGTTTAAGGTATAGTGTTGAGGGTTTAGGGATAGGGTTTAGGGTTGAGCGATTAGATTGAAGGGTTGAGGGATTAGGATTTGACGTTGAGGGTTGAGGCTTTAGGGTTTAGGGTTTAGGGATAGGGTTGAGGGTCGAGGGATCAGAGTTAAGGGTTGAGGGATTAGGGTTTGACGTTGAGGGTTGAGGGTTGAGGTTTGAGGGTCAAGGGTTTAGGGATAGGGTTGAGGGTCGAGGGATTAGGGTTAAAGTAGAGTGTGGAGGGTATAAGGATTAGGGATAGGGTTGGAGGGTTTAGGGATAAGGGTTTAAGGTATAGTATCAAGTTTGTTGAGAGTTTAGGAATAGGAATAGCATTTAGGGTTTAGGATGAGGGATTAGAGTTGAGGGATGACAAATTAGGGTTGAGGGTTGAGGGATTACGGTTTAGGGATAAGGTTTAGGGTTGAGGCTTGAGGGATTAGAATTTAAGGTATAATGTTGAGGGTTTAGGGTTGAGGGATTAGAGTGAAGGGTTGAGGGATTAGGATTCGACGTTGAGGGTTGAGGGTTGAGGCTTTAGAGTTTAGGGTTTAGCGATAGGGTTGAGGGTCGAGGGATCATAGTTAAGGGTTGAGGGATTAGGGTTTGACGTTGAGGGTTGAGGATTGAGGTTCGAGGGTCAAGGGTTTAGGGATAGGGTTGAGGGTTAAGGGATTAGGGTTAAAGTAGAGTGTGGAGGGTATAAAGATTAGGGATAGGGTTGGAGGGTTTAGGGATAAGGGATTAGGGTTTAAGGTATAGTATCGAGTCTGTTGAGGGTTTAGGAATAGGGATAGCATTTAGGGTTCAGGGATGAGGGATTAGAGTTGAGGGATGACGGATTAGGGTTGAGGGTTGAGGGATTAGGGTTTAGGGATAAGGTTTAGGGTTGAGGGTTGAGGGATTAGGGTTTAAGGTATAGTGTTGAGGGTTTAGGGATAGGGTTTAGGGTTGAGGGATTAGAGTGAAGGGTTGAGGGTTGAGGGTTTAGGGTTTAGGGTTTAGGGATAGGGTTGAGGGTCGAGGGATCATAGTTAAGGGTTGAGGGATTAGGGTTTGACGTTGAGGGTTGAGGGTTGAAGTTTGAGGGTCAAGGGTTTAGGGATAGGGTTGAGGGTCGAGGGATTAGGGTTAAAGTAGAGTGTGGAGGGTATAAGGATTAGGGATAGGGTTGGAGGGTTTAGGGATACGGGATTAGGGTTTAAGGTATAGTATCGAGCCTATTGAGGGTTTAGGAATAGAGATAGCATTTAGAGTTTAGGGATGAGGGATTAGAGTTGAGGGATGACTGATTAGGGTTGAGGGTTAAGGGATTAGGGTTTAGGGATAAGGTTTAGGGTTGAGGGTTGAGGGATTAGGGTTTAAGGTATAGTGCTGAGGGTTTAGAGATAGGGTTTAGGGTTGAGGGATTAGAGTGAAGGGTCGAGGGATTAGGATTTGACGTTGAGGGTTGAGGGTTGAGGGTTTAGGGTTTAGGGTTTAGGGTTTAGGGTGGGGTTGAGGGTCAAGGGATCATAGGTAAGGGTTGAGGGATTAGGGTTTGATGTTGAGGGTTGAGGGTTGAGGTTTGAGGGTCAAGGGTTTAGGAATAGGGTTGAGGGTCGAGGGATTAGGGTTAAAGTAGAGTGTGGAGGGTATAAGGATTAGGGATAGGGTTGGAGGGTTTAGGGTATAGTATCAAGTCTGTTGAGGGTTTAGGAATAGGGATAGCATTTAGGGTTTAGGGATGAGGGATTAGAGTTGAGGGATGATGGATTAGGGTTGAGGGTTGAGGGATTAGGGTTTAGGGATAAGGTTTAGGGTTGAGGGTTGAGGGATTAGGATTTAAGGTATAGTGTTGAGGGTTTAGGGATAGGGTTTAGGGTTGAGGGATTAGAGTGAAGGGTCGAGGGATTAGGATTTGATGTTGAGGGTTGAGGGTTGAGGCTTTAGGGTTTAGGGTTTAGGGATAGGATTGAGGGTCGAGGGATCATAGTTAAGGGTTGAGGGATTAGGGTTTGACGTTGAGGGTTGAGGGTTGAGGTTCTAGGGTTAATGGTTAAGGGATAGGATTGAGGGTCGAGGGATTAGGGTTAATGTAGAGTGTGGAGGGTATAAGGATTAGGGATAGGGTTGGAGGGTTTAGGGATAAGGTATTAGGGTTTAAGGTGTAGTATCAAGTCTGTTAAGGGTTTAGGAATAGGGATAGTATTTAGGGCTTAGTGATGAGGGATTAGAGTTGAGGGATAACAGATTAGGGTTGAGGGTTGAGGGATTAAGGTTTGGGGATAAGGTTTAGGGTTGAGGGTTGAGGGATTAGGATTTAAGGTATAGTGTTGAGGGTTTAGGGATAGGGTTTAGGGTTGAGGGATTAGAGTGAAAGGTTGAGGGATTAGGATTTGACGTTGAGGATTGAGGATAGAGGCTTTAGGGTTTAGGGATAGGGTTGAGGGTCAAGGGATCATAGGTAAGGGTTAAGGAATTAGGGTTTGACGTTGAGGGTTGAGGGTTGAGGTTCGAGGGTCAAGGATTTAGGGATAGGGTTGAGGGTCGAGGGATTAGGGTTAAAGTAGAGTGTGGAGGGTATAAGGATTAGGGATAAGCTTGGAGGGTTTAGGGATAAGAGATTAGGGTTTAAGGTATAGTATGAAGTCTGTTGAGGGTTTAGGAATAGGTATAGCATTTAGGGTTTAGGGATGAGGGATTAGATCTGAGGGATGACGGATTAGGGTTGAGGGTTGAGGGATTAGGGTTTAGGGATAAGGTTGAGGGTTGAGGGTTGAGGGATTAGGGTTTAAGGTATAGTGTTGAGGGTTTAGGGATAGGGTTTAGGGTTGAGGGATTAGAGTGAAGGGTTGAGGGATTAGGATTTGATGTTGAGGGTTGAGGGTTGAGGCTTTAGGGTTTAGGGATAGGGTTGAGGGTCGAGGGATCATAGTGAAGGGTTGAGGGATTAGGGTTTGACGTTGAGGGTTGAGGTTTGAGGGTTAAGGTTTGAGGGTCAAGGGTTTAGGGATAGGGTTGAGGGTCGAGGGATTGGGGTTAAAGTAGAATGTGGAGGGTATAAGGATTAGGGATAGGGTTGGAGGGTTTAGGGATAAGGGATTAGGGTTTAAGGTATAGTATCGAGTTTGTTGAGGGTTTAGGAATAGGGATAGCATTTAGGGTTTAGGGATGAGGAATTAGAGTATGCTTGTGTTAAGTTAGAGTATGCTTGGGTATAGTATGCTTGTGTTAAGGAAGATAATGCACATGATGTGATCAATCTATAGCAGAACAAAAAGTGAGCATGTTATAACGCACTCGCGTTTTGTCTTGCTATAGAATCGGTAAAAAGTGTTGATGCCCATGATCCAGGCCCACATGCTCTGTTTTCATACTGATTCTATGCGTGCTCCGACAAAAAAACAAATGCTTTCATGCTATTGGGAAGTTCACATGCACATTTGACACATTGTACCACCTTTGCATGATCTTTCCACCACCTTTTCTGCTTTACCAACTTGAGAAGGAGTAAATAACATAGTTTTCACATGAAGTTTGATATATATCTATTCAAGTTTTAATTTTTGTAGTGTTGCAATGTTAATTGTGATTCAATTTTAGGAATTTAACATTATAAATTGGTTAATAGTACTGTTGTTAGTAATTATATTTGAGTGTTATTCAATTTAACATTGAAAAGGAAGCAAGTGGTGAAAAACTCAAATTGTTGAGGAGTTTGATGCAAGAAGAAAAAAACACTACATAATTGGGTACTCTCTCCATTCGAATCTTCATTTTTTAGGTATGTCAAGTCTTTACATGCATGTTCTTTACATTTTCCTTAATTCAGATTGAATTACTTTATCATGCTTTATCATACATGTTTAAAATAGACACATTCCCAATCAAGAAAGCAGCCTACAATCTCACATGATGCCATGTATATTTTCTACACTTGGGTTCTTTAATAATTATGTGTAATAAACAGACCTTAACATACCATGATGTCAAACTATACAATAATAAATCCTTACAACATAATAAAAATACAATCACATTATTATCTTGTATTCATTTCTTAGGAAGTAATATTGGTCTCTTTATCATGCTATAGCCAAATTCTCTGTCATGTTGAGGAAACGATAAAGAATTAAACCAACATAGGAAGAGATAGAAGCTAAGAATGCAAAGAAAGCAGTGGCTATGAGGGAACTTCATGAGAAGAGGAAATTGGACATGATAAATGAAGACATACCAATTGAAGAGGAACCACAACCATAACAAAGAGATATGGTATTGGCGGCACAAAGAGAATGAATGCAAAAACTTGATGCTATTAGAGATTTGAATACCATAGTTGGAGACACGTCCTCTACCACAAGTCAACATGTAGGGACACCATCTACCACATCTCAAGTTGAGAGTACATCATCACTCACATGTGATGAAGGAGGTACGCCATCGTTCCCACCTCAACCTCAAGGTATGTCATCTATTCCATCTTCGATCGAAGGTATGCCATCTAGCCCATCTCATTTAAATGTTGATGAAATTCCTCATGTTGAGATGAATTTACCTAACTTAACACCACCTAGAATTTTGCATAGAAAGCCAAAGTATTTGATTGATATTGATGAGAATATTTTGCAGCCAATGGAAGGTAAGATTCCAAAATGCACTTGTAGAAGATATGCTCATAAGATTTGGAGATTGTTCTTTGAAAAGTTAAATGAGACTGCAAGATGTCAACTATTCATTGAAATGATGCGAAGTATAAAGTATAGGTCCATTATGAATATTATTGGGTTGAGAACATTAGAGGATTCAAGTGAAAAATCTATTGTCAAGAATCTAATGAGTGTGTATGAGAGTGTGGGTAACACCTCACACACAAAAGATAGTAATACAACACGGCATGTGATTACATCGACTATAGAAAGTAGTCAAATGAGGAAAGCTCGTCTCATTAGAAAGACGAGTCAAGAATTAAGAATTAATAGGAAAACTTTATCAAGAGCCGTTGGAAGACGCCAAAGAATTGAGGACACTAATGCCAATGAATTATGGGCATTCTCGGGTAGACTACCATAAAACGATAAACTAATTGTTGAAGCATTGAGATCACTAATTGAAGACTTTTGGAAGAATTACACAAGGGTATCTCTGAATCAAAGGGATGTGGTAAGAAGGAGAATTAGTAGTCAGAACCGCGAGCCACATCCAAAGCATTTTTTGGATGAGACTCAAACACAGTTTTATGGTAAATTTCTAGACATGGAAATGGGGAGCATGATGGTGTAGGAGCATGTATCAAAAGAGCCATAGCATGAGAAGAGTTAAAGTATAAAGACAATGCAAAGTTGACAGATGCAAAATCAATTGTCGAGTGGCGTAATGCTTCCATGGGTCCAGGTAATGAAGGTAAGTCTTCAGTTCATAGATTTTTTTGGTTGTTAGATGATACTAACATTGCACCATATGAGGATTGTTGTACACTGACAAGATCAAATGAGATGCACTCTTTCAGAAGCTCAATTGCAGGTTCATGGAGTATCCATATGCAAAAGATGTCATGCTTTTGTTCTTTCTATACAATTCAAGTCTAGGATGAGTGCGAGTCAAAGGAGTGGGTTGACGAATGGCAGTTAAGTTATCTTAGCCCACTTGACACGTATCAACCCTTGACGGCACTAGAACTAACACAGATGG
This sequence comes from Cunninghamia lanceolata, assembly GCA_027924645.1. Classification (NCBI taxonomy): domain Eukaryota; kingdom Viridiplantae; phylum Streptophyta; class Pinopsida; order Cupressales; family Cupressaceae; genus Cunninghamia; species Cunninghamia lanceolata. Next base: position 7,109,031 of record BSBN01000892.1, read on the forward strand.
AATCATCAGTTGACTTTGACCACATATTAGATTTAGTTCAACTAGGTAATATAGGGCACGTATATGCATCTAATTTCATCTCATTCAACTAGGTAATGTCATCTTATTTTGTAGTGTTTTTGTAATGTTGACTAATTTCATCTAATTTGCTACACATATCAATGTAGGGTACGTATATGTAGTGATTGCAGATGAAGCTAATGAAGAGGGAATGAATTATTACTTATGTCATTGTGTTGAGGCCAAAAAGAAATTGGAGGCCCCTGTTACAGATGGAGAAAACATCGAATACCCTACAGGCTCAGTGGTTATTACTGGAACATGGCTTAGAAGGTACCCACATAAGAGTGTTAATGTTTGGCTGTTTCAGGACTTTGACATGCATCAGAAGATTCTTCATTACTCGAACCTTGTCGTGGCATCAAATGTTCATTTGATAAAGTATCAGGGTAGACCTTTGAACAAAATCTTATGGAAGGTGCGTGAGTCTGACCATGAAGCAATACTTGACACAATAAAGAGTAGAGTAGACCCGAATGGTTCATTGGATTAATTTGCAAGTATTCACATTGATTTTGTAAAGTCATGTTACATTGGGTTGTAAGTATGCACGTTAATTTGTAAGGTTTGTCTTTTTTTAATTTCCTGCTGCATTTTTACACATATACACATTTTTACATCATCATGTTATGCATTTTTGGTGTCCTGCTCCTAATGTGACCAAACTGATAGTTCCAACACATCTAGATGGGTACGTTGAGTCTAAGCATTGTTTTGTTTTTCACCCAAACATGTCAAAATAGTCTGAGCTACATTGTATCGATGATATCCCTGAAGAGTCCAAAGTGCAAAAAGATAGCAATCTTTGACAAGATGTTACTTGAAAAACATGTCACTTAGAAACATTCCATCTAAAGAAACATGATCACATAGAGTGCCTCTACAATATCCTCTCTCAGTTTTTTATATCTCTAAGGTATTTGCCTGTGGTGAAAGGTTTTCTGCTGCCCCAAAAATCATCAGAAGGAGGCAGTGTAAAGTTGCAAAGGGGTGTAACTTTCATCCTACTCCTGATGTGACCAAACTAACTATTCCAACACATCTAGATGGGTACATTTACACTAGGCGTGGTCCTATTTTTCACCCAAACATGTCGAAACAATCTGAGCCAGATTGTACCGACGATATCCCTGAAGAGTCAAAAGTGCAAAAAGGCAGCAATCTTTGACGAGATGTTACTCAAAAACTGTGTCACTTAGAAATATTCTATCTGAGGCAATGCGATCATGTAGAGTGCCTCTACAATAACCTCTCTTAGTTTTTTATATCTCTAAGGCATTTACTTGTGGTGAAAGGTTTTCTGCTGCCCCAAAAATTATCAGAAGAAGGTAGTGTAAAGTTGCAAAGGGGTGTAACTTTCGTCCTGCTCCTGATGCAACCAAACTGACTATTCCAACGCATCCAGATGGGTACATTTAAGCTAGGCATGGTCCTGTTTTTCACCCAAACATGTCTAAACAGTCCGAGCTACATTGTATCGATGATATCCCTAAAGAGTCTAAAGTGCAAAAAGGTAGCAATCTTTGATGAGATGTTACCTAAAAATTATGTCACTTAGAAACATTTCGTCTAAGGTAACACGATCATATAGAGTGCCTCTACAATAACCTCTCTCAGATTTTTATATCTCTAAGGCATTTGCCCATGGTGAAAGGTTTTCTACTACCCCAAAAATATTAGGAGGCAGTGTAAAGTTGCAAAGGGATGTAACTTTCATCCTGCTCCTGATGCGACCAAAATGACTATTCCAACGCATCTAGATGGGTACATTTACACTAGGTATGGTCCTTTTTTTCACCCAAACATGTCGAAACAGTCTGAGCTACATTGTACCAACGATATCCTTGAAGAGTCTAAAATGCAAAAAGGTAGCAATCTTTGACAAGATGTTATTCAAAAATCCTGTCACTTACAAACATTCCGTTTAAGGAAACGCGATCACATAGAGTACCTCTAAAATAACCTCTCTCAGTTTTTTATATTTTTGATACATTTGCCCATGGTGAAAGGTTTTCTGCTGCCCCAAAAATCATCAGAAGGAGGTAGTGTAAAGTTGCAAAGGGGTGTAACTTTTGTCCTGCTCCTGATGGGACCAAACTGACTATTCGAATGCATCTGAATGGGTACATTTACGCTAGGCATGGTCTTGTTTTTCACCCAAACATGTTGAAACAGTCCGAGCTACATTGTACCGACGATATCCCTGAAGAGTCCAAAGTGCAAAAAGGTAGCAATCTTTGACGAGATGTTACTCAAAAACCATGTCACTTAGAAACATTTTGTCTAAGGCAACATGATCATGTAGAGTGTCTCTACAATAACCTCTCTCATTTTTTTATATCTTTGAGGTGTTTGCCCAGGGTGAAAGGTTTTTTGTTTCCCCAAAAATCATCAGAAGGAGGCAGTGTAAAGTTCTAAAGCATTGCTAAGAAATCCTCAATACTCAAACACTCCAATGAACTAAAGCAACTTCTTCTTAGGCACAAATGTAAGGGTACACAAGGGGAAAATGGTGCCTAGATGACTTAGTGCATTTCTATGACTTCATTCACGTGTTTAAATGTTTGAGAAACTCTCCTTTATTAAGCGTTTGTCCTCATGTCAATGTTAAGCTTTATACCTCCTAGGCACTCAATTAGGTGATGTCATTAGATACAACTTACCCTTAGGCGCCAATGTAGCTTCTTCAATCCATCACACTTCTAGGCACTCAAACTTGAGGTCTTGGACTTATATCTTATTCCTAGGCACAATTGGATGATCTTCCTAGATCTAGGCACTCATGATGGTGGGAAATTACATGAAGGGGTGCCTAAGTCCAATTTGATTTTGTATTTGATATTTTATGACTCCAATTGACTAGGAATGGCTCAATTTCTAAAGTGCTAACTCAATAATGTAAGTTTAAGGTCTTTTCCTCCAAGGCACCAATTAATGAGTTCACTAGATGCAATTTCTCCTGGACTTGAAGATTGTGAAAGAACTTGATGCTTGGATGGATGTCTTTGAATGTTCGATGAAGAAGTGTTCCAACTTGAAAGGTCCTTTGAAGTGTAGATATTGATGATAACACTTTCCCTTATATGTGAACTAGATGACTTCTCAAGGAGGCTTGAATGTATCAGGGGACTTGAAATTAAATGGATGTCTTTGGAATGCTTGATGATGATGAGAAGTTCCTTTGGAGCGGCTACATGCTGATCTTGAAGCGATGATTGATAAAGAATCTGGTTGATACTTGAAGATGAATGGAACTTGAAGTGATAGATGGAAGTCTTCGAACATGATGCAACTGGTGATGTCGTTGATGAAGAAGACTTGAAATATGTCTTGTTGTGACCTCTTGGAGCAGCTACCTCTTGAAGTGGTGTTTCCTTGGTAGTGATTACTTCCATCTTAACTCTCTGGCATGAATGAATGTGAAAGGCTCCTTTGGAGCAGCTACATGATGACTCTAGGCGACTCCAAGCTCTTTCTCCTACCTTTTCCTTCAATCTTCCTACAATACAAACCAAGAAACACATCAATCCTCATGATAAACATTTTATAACACAAAGGAATCCTCTTTAAACATCGAATAATCTTACTACAAATCTAGATGCATATATAGGTAAAAAGAAGAGCAAAGGGTGCCTAACACAAGTTGGTCCATATTTATCACTTTAAATGATTTCAAACAATCGTAATGGCTTAAAGAGGTCAATCTCCCTTAAGAGATTCATTCAAAAGGTGTCTTTCAATGCAATTTCTCCCTTAGGTGCTAGAATGGGTTTGTACTGATGGAGAGTGTGCCTAGATTTAAATGTCTTTATACTTGCAATTTTGCAATTCTAAATGATGAGAAATGTCTTAAAATGAATTCTATCTTTCAAGCGCTCACTCCAAAAGGTCATCTCATGTAATTTCACCCAAGGCGCTCATTGAGGTGTCCTCAGAGGCTAAAGTGCATCTAACTCAATTGCCTTTATCTTTATCATTTTTGTGCTTTCAACAATTGAAAATGACCTAGAGTGATCCTTTCTCTCAAGGCACTCACCTATTGATATGAAATCGAGTTATTTCCCTTAGGCGCAATTTTAGGTTTGTATGGGTGAAAAGTGCGTCTTACATCCTTAGGTGGTTCTTTCTAATTCTCAATGATTTCAATCAAATGCCAAGTGTCTAAGGAAGCTTTTGTCTTGAGATGATTAAATTTTGAGGTTCAAATCCCTTCCTCAATCAAGGCACAATCTGAGGGTTGTATAGATGAAAGTTGACTTCAACTTGGGCACTCATTTGAGTTGGGAGGAGCTAGAATTTGCGCCTAGATTGGAGATAGATATTTTGGCTTATTTGATGATGGTCTCGAGTCTCTCTACCAAGGTGCATTTTGATGATGTTCTTATTTAAACTCTTATGAAGACTATCTCATCCCTAAGTGCTCATCCTCATGATTTTCATGCACTTAGACTTCAAGGTGCCAAAACTAGTAGGAAAATTCACAATGAGCACCTTTGCATTGGAAGAATTTCTTATTGATCATTAGGCACACTTTGGAGTTGATATGTACTTCCTTTACTTACATGTACTCAATCCATCATAATTATTGTCAAAGACTTCTCCAAGTTGATTGATAACATGCTTCTTGATGTTAAGATCCTTCATTCACTCCTTAGATCTAGGCACTCATGATGGTGGGAAATTACATGAAGGGCACCTAAGGTTCAAGATAGGTTCTTTCCACTCATCTTAACTTTCAATCATTGTAGTTAATCTCAAAAGACATCATCCAAAATGAGAAACCTCCAAGACTTGTCATTGTAAGTTGATTTCCTCCAAGGCGCCAATGCAAGGTTCTTTTGAAGACAAAGGGTGCCTAGGCTTATGGGGCTCAATTTGATGTATTTATTGAATGTTTAAGGTGAATTGATGCTTATTGAAAATGCCACTTAGTCCTTCATTTAAATTATAGGCACCATTTCCTATTGACTTATATACTCCTCCTCATGCTAGGGCACCATAATGAAGTGGTTTAGACAATAGGTGTGCTTCACTTACTAGAGGCTTGTTCTCCTTCCACCTTAGGCACACTTTTATGGTGGAACAAGTGTCAATGGGCACCTTGTCTTAAATGAATGCTCTCTCCAAGTTGGGCACCCTTTTGAGGCTTTATGAGTTGCAAATTGCGCCTTAACCCTTCATGCTTGTTACTCAATATTTGAATGTTTAAGAAAGTCTCCTTTAGGCGATCATCTTAATGACTTTTTCTCAAGGCACAATCATCTTAATGACTTGGATATTCATCCTAGTGTTTTAGGATATCAGGCTACCAGACTTAGTCATTTTCAGGATCTCAAACATAAAGAATAACATGATGATTCATTTTTTTGTATTGCATATAGTTGACATTGTATGCTACTCATAAAGAATATTAATATTTTTTGTTCAACATGATGATTCATTTTTTTTTTAAATACAACTTTAATCTTTTAGTTCCAAAATGAGGTTTAGGTGATACTTGAATAACAATAGCTAGCTTATTGGATCAGAAAACATCCTATGTAATACAATTGGACTTTAAATATTTGAAGTAGCCATCTACAAATATTCATTCAAACGTGGATTTATAATGCAAGTATGGACGCCATCAATAAAAAAGATTTGTATTAACCAAATATCTATATAGGCATACATCAATATCTATCGATAATTATAACATATATACAAAATAGCCATATAGGCTTACAAGAATTCCATATAGGCATACAATGTCAACTATATATAATACAAAATATATGTCCACAAATGCCATATAGGCATACAACAAAGGAACACAATAAAAAGTCATTCCCCTCTAGCTGGTGAAGAAAATAGATCACAAGCAGCCTTTGATCTTCTAGGGGATGGAGACACGCATGTGGGTGGTCTACTACGAACCTAAGGGCTGCTCCTTCTATTTAGTTCTTCCTGCATCTTTAGCTGTTACAATAAAAAGTATAGACATTAATATATAGAAATTACATGTTATAAAAAATGAAACATTTAACAAAATAATCACTTACCGCTACCATATAATCTATCTTCTCACTTGCCTCAATAGCAGGAATAGGTCATGGTGATCTCATGTCCTATAGAAACCATCCAGATAGAAATTAAACTTCAAATCAATAATCTTTTGATTTTTCAAAAATAGACAACTATAACAATGAATGTAAATTAAAATTTACTAATCTGCCTCATACCCCTGTCAATGCCATGGAGCTATGAATCGTAGAGGCCACACCATGCTCCATTGCCCTATGAACATGGGGAGGCGTCTTCGTAGCCTGCATCATCTGGAAATAAAACAACATTATTCAATTACAAAAACTATAATAGTGATGCAAATCATGGATCCTAACACACACACATGTTCATCTAAACATGGAAGTACACACAATAAAGCACACAAGCCACATACAAAAATTTAGTAAGTATAATTCATTCATTAAACTATTTATTTTATTACCTTCGTAAAGCTTTGAAGTCCACCACTGCTGGCAGGTGTTGCCATGAAATCTACAATATTAACCTATTCAACATCCAAAATTAGATATTAGAATACCATTCATATAACGATGCTATTCACATGTAATATTTATAATTGTTTACTAGTTACATACCCCAACAGTAGATTATCTAGAGTAAAATGCAGGTGGAGAACCACTGAAAACTGCATTGACACTATGACCCTAAAATTTCATTAAAATCATCAATTTAAATTAATTAATCTTGCATTTCAAAAATGAAATTTAATAAATTAAATTCAATAAACTTGCTAATATTTACCTAAGTATCAAGGACAAAAGTCTCACTCAGGAGGGTATCTGTCATCACCATCTGCTCAGCTGCAGATGTAGCTTATGCACCTGCGTCCCGACTATCCATGGGGTCATAACCACAGGTTGACCTGCAAGCCTGACAAGCATGGGGTGGGACCCTACTCCTTGCACTATCTCCCAACCCACTCTGTGCTGCAGGATTGGCATGCTCTATGATGCTCTGGGTCAAGGCACTAATGGAATGAAGTGTATCGACCTCAACACTCTCCTTCACAATGGAAGGGGTAGAAACATGCTCATGGGCTGGTCTGCTGATTACTCATCTCACTACCCGCTATGGGTCAAGACGTGCCCCTGGTCTATCTTGTGCTAACCCCCCACCTCTACCCTAGAAGTCCTGCATATCAAAATAGTTTGACACTTTATTGAGGACAAACTCGCAATAGAGTTTCCTCAAAAAGTATTGCGGGACCTCATTATTATTGTATGGAGGATGGTCAAAAACCATCTACCACCTCTGTGCCAAATTGCCCCTTATTGCTTGGTTGTTACACCAATGGATAGGGAACCTCTTGCATGTAATGGGTGGAGGTTGGTTTGTTTGTGGGTTTATGAAAATCAAACACAAGTCTAATTTTGTGACTTGTAATTTTTTCACATCTTGGTATGACAGCTTGTCTGCATAATAATCTCTAAACTTTCTCCTCTTATTCGTCCAACTAGTTATTTGCTTGCTAATTGAATCTACATTTGATAACATAGATTCAAGAGATTCAGCAAGCGTGGACCTATGCAAGGTTGAAGTGGAAGGATCTTTCAACCTTGCAATTATATCTTCAATTTCTTTTTTGTTGTTTTCAATTTGCCCCATTATATTTTCTTGTGTTCGAGGGGCATGTTGAGGAATGGATGGAGGAGGTTGTTGTTCTGCAGGATTTTGTGGATTTTGAGGAGGAGGAGGAGGTGCATTAACATTTCCTGACAAGTAACGAAATATACATCAAAAAACAACTCAAACCTACCTATTTAGAAGCAAATTCAAACAAAAAAATAAATAAAACTCACTCCTTTGGTGTGCTCGACGTCATGGCGGCATTTTGGCGACGAATCAACAAGATTTTGGTGTTGAATTGTCTTTTCCAAAATTCAAGCGTGCTTCCTAGGGTTTGCAAGCCACGGGGATAGAGGAGAAAAACATAAATGAAATGAAATGACAAGTATTTTTTTAATTTATAGTAGTTCATAACGCACTCGCGTTATAACGCGAGCGCGTTATGGTTTGGTTTTGACGATCCTTAGGCTCATCATTACCAACCCATAACACGAGTACATTATAACGTGAGCATTATTATTTTTTTAAAACCATTTGGCTACTTTTTGGCCCCCCATCTTTTTGCACTTACCCATCTACCCATGCAAGAGGTTCAGTTTCAATTAAGTGCAAAAACTGATCTTACACATTTCATCTTTGCTCTGCTCTTCTTACTATTCTTCCTTCATTCGCACTTTGGATTTTTTCTCTTTTCACATACACCTTCTTCACACACACCACACTCCCTAAATCATCCAATTTCATCGACTATATATATCTGTATACACCTAAAATTGGCTCGGGTCGAATTAAGTAAATATTTTAATATTTATCTTAATTCCTATTTTCTTCTGTCAATTAAATAAATATTATAAATCTATTTAATTGGCCCATTATCCCATAATTAAATAAAATGGTTTTATTTAATTAAAATCCCTAATTTCTTCTAATGTCTCAAGTCCTTAAATCCACCTCATCAATCCACCTCATCTCTTCCACCTCACCATGTTGCACATGTAATTAAATATTCTTAATATTTAATTAGCCAATATCCTCTATTATTCAAAATAAATCTTTAAATCAATTATCCTTCACAAATTGAATATTTAATTCAATGTTCCCCACTAGGCTTCACCAATTGAATATTTAATTCAATGTTCCCCACTAGCCTTCACCCATTGAATATTTTATTCAATGTTCCCCACTAGCCTTCACCCATTGAATATTTTATTCAATGTTCCCCACTAGCCTTCACCCTTTGAATATTTAATTCAATGTTCCCCACTAGCCTTCAACAATTGAATATTTAATTCATCCACTATGAATAAAAGATTCACTTTTATTCCTAGCCATTGATCTCATCTGTTGATCCTCACCCTCCATTCTATTTTCAGAAAATCTATAAATAGAACCCTCTTCTAAGCCATTAAAGAGGTACTTCATTTTGGCAAGATAACTATACCCAAATTTCTCTCATTCTCTCTCTCTCATTCCATTCTCAAAGTGTCCTCCATTATCATGTGTTGAAGCTCACATTCAACACCACACATATCAAGAGCCATTCTTCCTTTGTCATCTTCAACAAGCAAGCAAGCAAGGAAAGCTTCTGAGGGCTTCACAATTAAGATCAAAGAAAGATAGACAAACAATGGAAAATGATAGGTAAATGGGATTGTAAGTATTCTAACTTGTTTTGGTTTCAATCTTCTTTTCTTTCAAATTCTATTGGTGTTTGGGTTTTGTATGTTTTCATTAGTTTGAACTAAGCATTGTCTATACACTCGTGCCCTTCACTTATTCCGATTCTCCCCCTTTGCTGAATTTCTCATTTTTCACTACCCTTCACTCCCCCTTTGACATCAATGGCAAAGGGTGGGGTCTGCAAGCCAAAATTATCCAAAGAGTCTATATATACTGCTGCATAGGTATAATTAATCATTAAGTCTTATTTACATAAACTTGAGAATGCTTGCATAACTAGTTTTTATTTGCACAAGTTTAGAGGCGCAAGTACTCTTCATTCCATCCAAAATTGAGATGTACCCACTCAACAGAAATGAATATGCTTTTGCCTTTTATAGATCTGATGGATCACTGGTTTGAGCTGCAGACTGAGCTTCAGATAGGGCATTATGCATTGTCTCTAACTTAGGGGAAATCAATCCCTAGAGCTCACACATCCTCTTCATAATGTTACCCTTTTCTTTGACAAACATCTTTATCTCATATGTCAAGCTGATTACTTGACATTCTTGACTTATAGGTGAAACTATTAAAGGATCAAAATTTTGAGAGAGATTTGACAATTTATGTTCTTGCTCCTTTATCTTTTTCTTAATATCCTCATTAACTTTGGTCCATGATAGACAAAATTTGTACATATCACTTCCTTCATTTAGAGCATTCTAAATACTCTTTATACTAATACCAAGTAATCTTCTATCATTTCCTATCAGGTTCTTTATTTCACAAAATTTCTTATCCAAGAATTCTTTCTAAACTTTTCCCTCTGTAGACTTCTCAAAGGACTCAAAATGAGGAGGGGGAATTAGATGGACTCTTCTAGTAGGTAGGCATTAACTTTTCCAAAATCCTGAATGCAAGCCCTAGTAGCTCATTGTCCTGCATGTGGAACTTTAACATTTTTTCTCTAGCCTTTACTTGGGTGAATGATGCTATTTTCATCAGTTGAATTAGAGAGAGACCATCTGGATTGGCTAGACCTTGGAATAGTTCAGGTTCATCAAGCTCAATCATCTCTTTTTCAAGAAGAATTTTTACTGCATCTGTAGCATCTCTTGCAATATTTTCTAAACCATCCTTTTGTTTATCAGATTTCTCAGTATCTTCTTTATGTGCTTCAACATTTGCACCATCTTCTTCTGCTTTATCTTTTTTTTCTCTTCCTTCCACTTTCTTTGCTTTATTTTTCTCTGTGTTCTCTGTAGAGGGACTCTTTCCTATTTGTTCACCACTTGCTACCTAATCAGGAGGGCTCTATAAAGTAGTAATATTATCTTCTTTTCTTGACGTATCAGGTGGATTAGGAGTATCTCCTACATCAACTACTTTATTCATCAATTCTGTATCTTCCTGATTTACTTGTTCTACTTTCGAAACAGAGGCTTCATCCAACTCAGATTGCTGCTCAAAGATGTTCTCTTCTTCACCATTTGGAACTTCTTCTGTGACTATGGGAAAATTGTACTTTTCCAATTCTTTCAAAAGAATTTCTTGAGTTTCTTCAACGATTTCACTTGTTTCTCCATGCATGAGTTTGTTCATTCTCTTTTTGCTTCCAAAGTCATCTTTGACTTCCTTGAATATCATATTCATTTGATCAGGTGAAATATGGGGACACAAATTTATTAGCTCATGCTTCCTGATCTCCATGTCCTTGCTCTTGGCATTTTCTTTTCTTAACTCCAAAATACTTTCCAGATTTTGTGGCAACTCAGAAGTTATCTCAATCAGTTCCTTGTTGTAGATGTTGAGATATTTGATGGTTGCTTCCTCCAACACCCTTTTATCCACATCACTGTATTCATCATAGAATTCAATAATGGGTTTTAGATTACCATCTACAGTGACTGACTTTATCACATCTTCTCGGGAGAGTGTGGGCTTCTCAACATATTCCTCATATGCTTCTATCTTTTGTTTTTAACTAGTCCTTTTGCTTCCGGAGGACTTCTCTTTGGTTACTTTTGCAACTTTTGTTCAAGTGGCCTTTAGTTCCTTGATTTCAATGTCAGAATTTGTATCTACTTCTTCTTCTCTTATGCATACATAGGTCCAAGATGCTTTTGGTTTCTTCCTTTTCTCCCATTTTTCAGATGATTTTGCTTCCAGTTTTGCAGTGTTGGAAGAAACAGGGGCAGAAGCAGAGCTCCTAGTAGTTCTTGAGGTAGAAGAGAGTTCCACCGGAGCACCTATTTGTTTCTTATCTTGTTTCTCTTTCTTTGTCTTTTCAGTTCTTTCTCTGAATTTCCTCATAGCCTCCTTAGTTAGGCCCAGATTTTCAGCTAACTGCTCAACTTCTTTTCTTACTTTCCTATTGGTTTTAGGTTCTCTTAGCTCAATATGCAATTTTAAATCAAGCTCCTCACAAGTTCCAAATCTTTCGACCGTTGTGTTGTTAGGCTTGCTTAGAAGATGTTGAGCATACATATTCAAGATTTTTCCATCTACTTCATACCCCATGGCCCTGATCCAAGCAGTTCTAGGTTCCATTGCTTCCATTAGACACTGATCAATATCAACCATGAAGCATATTTCATTTTTGTACTTCTCAACAATTGATTTAGGGATTATTTCCCTTAAGTGCATCATACACTGAAAGTTGTTGAAGTAACCCCATATTGTAGTTTTTTGAGCCTTGGAATCACCAATGTTGCGAAGATGATCTCTGATTTGAATGGCAACTGGCTCATCCTTAGTCTAGTGCACACTTTTTACCCTAGGTACCTCATTCATAAAGTAAAAGAATAGACATAGAACCAATGTACCATACCTGAAAGTATTTTTCTTATCTTTCTTGATTTTGTTTAAGTTGTCAATCAGATGATTCTGTAGTAATTCACACAAGTCATAATCAGTATTTTCCTTTAGCATCTTGTATGCAGCATATATGGCTGTTCCTGAAATAGAATTTTCTCTGCTAGAGTGGTAAATCTTGTACCCAATCACCATGGAGGCAAATTTGGCATCCGATTCTATAATATCATTAATGGTCATTGCCCTTCTGTCAAACTTAGAACTAGTAGTATTAGTCATTGTCTGGTTTTTCACATCTTTTAGCATGGGCGATCCTCTAGTTGAGTTTAACCTAATTACAATTCTGATAGAATCCTTTGTAATCTTGAATGGTTTTAACAACCAAATGAACTCATCATGCATCTAACTCAAAACATATCGGGCCCATTCATCCTCATTAAATGTTGGAAACCTCATAATCTAAACAAAGTTTTTATCCTGTAGTGCCTTATACTCGGGTTTAATTTCATGATTTTCATCCATGAGTTGTTTGTCCAACAAGTTTACATACCTTGAATCTCCAAATTCATCTATGTTTGCATGAATATAAACCCTAATGTCTTCAACATGTAGCACACCATACGGAACACTTGAAAAAGCACCTAACGGGTCAACTTTTATTGATTTGTGAGGATGCTTCTTAAATTTGGGTCGAGGTCTTTCAGTAATGTCAACAACATGAGGAGTGGCCATCTCAATAGATTTCAAATTCAAGGTTTTACAGAGAGGTACCTTTTTCTTTCGTAGGGTTAGGGTTGATCAATTTCTGGTTGAATTTGCTCTTTGTGCCTCAGTCTCTGGATTCGTAGCTCAAATGCTCTTCTTCTTGTTTCCTCCATATGCAAAGTGATTCAAATGAGTGTCCAAGTGACCTTTTATCTTTTGCAAAACCTAATTTTGGCATTGTAATAAATACGTTGCCCTAACTATATCTAGTTACTCTGTTTTTGATAGTGCTCCATGAATCACTATACAAGTTTTTATATCAACAACTTTTCTTCCAGAAATCCTTCCAAAGGTTCTAAAATAATCAAGGATCTCTTTTCTCATTGTGCCAGATTTAGGAACTCACTTACTCACTGGGGGAATTTGATTTCCAATGCTGCTCCCCCTGAGCCAAGGCTCCTAAATCAATTCCCGGAGGAATTTTCAGCACCAGATTTCAGTGCGGATCCATCATCATTATTTATTGTATCTTTCTTTACCCAAGTCTTGTTCATTTCATTCCATATCTCATTCACATCAATTTCCTTTTGCCTTTGTCTTGTCTCTATTCATCTGGTTTTCTATTTACTAGACCTCTTCTTCCATTGTTCCTACTTTTGTAGAATCTTGCAATATGACCAAATTTATTGCAATTAAAGCACACAACATTCCCTTTCTTATAAAATTGATTTCCTCTTGATCTACACTAATTAGCCATGTGTCCAAATCTATTGCAAGAAAAGCAGTAGCCATTGAAAAAATTGCCATTAGAGTTATTCATTATCATACTTCTACATTCATTGGATTTATGACCATACCTCTTGTATTTGAAACATTGACCAGAGAAGGATGGGCCATCTCTACTTCTGCACTGAGTAGCTCTATGACCAAATTTATTGCATGTGAAACAATTTCCATTAAATGATGGATATCTTTTAGCATTAGGCTATCTTACTGGAGGTTTTCTAGTTTTGTCTCTCCTATTCCTCGGTTGAAAATTTCTCTAACCGGATCCGGAGCTTTCCCCTTTATCATATCCAAGATTATGCTTGTAATCATCCTTTTTATGTTCTTCAATAAATGCTTCAAGTTTAGCTGAGCTTATTTTGAACGTCTCCTTATACTCATTTGCAATTTCTAGGTCATGTCTAAGAGTGATAATTTGTCTCTCAAGTTCTCTCTCATTGTTTCTACTTTCTTGTAGATTAGATTCTAGGAGACTAGCTATTCCATCCAATCTGCAACATTCTTCAGTTCTCTCTTTCAGATTTTGCTTCATCTCTTCTTCAATTTTCTTCCTATCTTCAATTTCCTTGGTTAGTCTCATCACCATAGTTTCCATCTCATGTTTTAGTACAACAACTTCTTTAGTTAACTTTTCACATTCTTTTGTCTTCTCTTTCAGAGCCTTGTCTTCTAATTGAAGACGTTGCTCCTTTCCCTTTGCATTGGATTTGGTCAATTTTTATTTTAAAATCTCAATGAAGTCTTCAACCTTTTTGAGGTTATCTTGCAGCTCTTGGACTTTTGCTTTGGACTACTCAAGATCATCTAGGGCAAGATTAAGTTTCCCTTGAAGATTATATTCATCCATTTTTACTTCCTTCCCAGATCTTCCTTAAGTTGTTAAAATTTTCCAAAGGAACCTTGCTCTGATACCAATTGTTGGAATTAACCCAGACAACTGAGAGGGCCGGGGGGGGGGGTGAATCAATTGTCTGCAATTTTTTTCTTAAACTTCTTTCTCTATTGTCAATTTGATTAACGATGTAAACATTAAAGCATGTGATATTATCACAAAAGCAAAAACATAATCAACACATTTGACACCAAGATTTTTGATGTGGAAACCCGGTTAAGGGAAAAACCACGGTGGGGGTTAACCCACAAATATTAATACCCTGTTAAAAGTATTTTTACAAATGGGAATGCATATGCATTCAGGCTCACTACCCAGAGCTCACTGCCTATGGAATTATTACAAGAGAATAATAGAGATTTGAACTGATTAATAGCATCTACCCATGCAAGAGGTTCAGTTCTGGTTAAGTACAAAAACTGATCTTACACATTTCATCTTTTCTATGCTCTTCTTATTATTTTGCCTTCATTCACACTTTGAATTTATGCTCTTCTCACATACGCCTTCTTCACACACACCACACTCCTTGAATCATCCAATTTCATTGACTATATATATCTATAATATGATCTACAATCATTCTATCAGTCGGCTTCAACAACACTTAAAACTTTGATGAATGCTCTTCTCTGTCGGCTAGATCTATGCATAACTTAAGGTAAGGACCAAAAATTTCTCTTGAAAATCATCACTCATGTTGGCCACTATAACTAATCATCACTATTTGTCCAACGAACAAATTCCATACATCTGGAATCAAGATCTGCAAGGTCAGCCTGTTCTTCTTCTGTCTGCTCTGTCAAACTAGAACCCCGTACTCAGAGGCTAATATCTTTTGAATCCTTTATCACTAGAGGACAAAAATATAGATTTTAGACTGCCTTGACAATGCATATGACTCACCTAGATCTGTAGCTAATCATGACTTTCGACCGGAGAGATCTGGACCAAAATGCTGGACCCTATTACTACTCTATTCCTAACTTCCTAGACTTAGACAAATTATGAATCTAACTTCTGGTATGAACAAATTGTGTTATGCGGATGGCTGGGATGATCTTAGTTGCCATCAATGACAACACCTATCAAGAAAACCGGTGTCTCTTGCCAATAGTTTTGTATTGTGTATGACTAAAATGGCTCAACCTTGTGTGGTTGTTGGTTATGCTACTTGACTTGTGTGGTGTGCAGTAGATTTGGTGTTGTTCTTTCATCTTATCTTGGGTGACTTCTAGGAGGAATTCCATCCTTGGGTTAAGGATACAACACTGCACCTATGTTAATTATTGTCTTGTCTTGGTTTTGTAGTATTTCTTGTTTTAGAGCATGAATTAGAACTAGTTGTCAAGTGCTTAAAGGATAATTTGTGTCTATGTTTGAACATTGTCATTCTTGTGTCTATATGCTTATTGATGATTATATGTAATTTGATTAAATATGCATCTTTTTATATCTAGTTCATGTTTATTATAAATGACCTTTAGTAAGATATGATTATATGATTAAATTTGATTGGATCAGTGTCACATTTTGATATTATGATGTAATTTGATGAGGGAGGAATTCCTTGTTTGATTACATGTTTTATCGGGTTTTATATGCTATGTTTCAACTTTCTTGTATTGTGTAGATATGCCTGATGTGTTAACTAGGTGTGTTGCCACATGTTCCCAAATTGTGATTAATTAAGAGATAGTAGATCTATATAGTTGTGTTTTTGTTATTTTCCCATCTCACTAGATCTATGTTACAAGATGAGCCTATGTTAAACAATGTGAAATCCTAATCTAAATTAGTGTTGATCTCTATACTTGTGTTGAAATCAAATCCATAATGCATATGGTGATGTTGCATGTTTAGTTAACTTTTATTTTATGTACATTTAATTGGTATTCAAAATAATTAGGTTAAGTGTTTGTAGAATATCCTCTATGTTTAAGTCAAAAGGGTTAGTATTATGCCTTAGTGGAAGATGGTTTTATGCATTTCTAAAATTGAATGTGTAAGAGAAATGTAAAATAGTTTAATAGAATTATTGAAATAGAATGCATTTAGTTATCTTAAATGAAAATACTTGTGCATAAGCTATTTAAATTCATTTAATGAAAAGGTATTAGTTATTTGTTATTTGGAAAAGAATATAACTAAAGAAGAAATATCTATTGTAAATAACTAGTGTAAATGGAAAAGAAAAAGGTGACTAAAGGGTTTATGGATTTTTCAATAAAAAGGAAAAAGAAAGGTCCTTTCAAAAAAATGTTTCTTTTTACTCTCTCCTCTCCTCCATGGTTGTGCAACTTTCTTTCTTTAGAAAATAGTGGAGTGTGCTTGTGGATTAGAAATATTTGATCAAATCTTGAAGTAACAGAAAATCATTGTTGTGTTTGTGCTCAAGAAAAATATCCTCCATTTGATTAAGTGTTTTCTTGGAAAATTTTTACTCTTACATTGAATTGTATGCCCCTACTTAATTATGTTTCATGCTTTCACCATTCCCACACTTGGTGGCTTCATATGGATTTATGGTATAGTCATGGTAAGGAGGGTCCACAAAATGAACAGTCTATACTGTGCAACGAGAGTAAACACAATGGAAGCAACTCAATTATAGAATCCAAATGTAGATTTAGTCATTTAGTATATCATAGATTAAAAATACAAACATGTCAGAAACATGTTGGTTTACAGATTAGGGATCACATGCCTGATTCTCTAGTTACAATATATGCGCAAGATGTATCTTTGAAGTGCCTGATACAAAAAGAATTCAAACTATCAAACTATGAACTGTCACTCACTAACTTCCTACACATCTATTATATGAGTATATATCATCTCCAAATCATAAGATTCCATTGCATTAGCCAAATATATTACAAACTCCAATGAAAGAGGTGTAACATGTGTACAAGGATAGGTCAGACCTAAATATAAGGCAATCCTCCACAAGTGAATGGAACAATGTGTGTATCTCAAGGAAGGTCAGCCATGTCCCAATGTTCCTTGAATGATGTTTCTTTTAGCTCCACAAGTCATGGAAGTGCTCCACAAGTTTTCTCCTTTAGCTGGTTGTCTGAGACTATTTGAACGCTCTACTTTGAGAAAACTGTTGATCTTTCAATAACGATAGCTTTTTGGAAACTGATCATCTGAATTTTGGATATGATGTGCATGAAGATGTCTAAATGCTAAGTCCAGCTCTGCAAGGTCTAAAATGAAGCTACGACAGAATGCAAACCAATCTACTAAAACTACTATTGACTGAACTAATTGTATTGAACTATAAAATAAAAGAAAACAAAATGAAATGGAAATGTTTTTAGTTGATACAAGATTTCTCTTGAACTAAGGATGCTCCTACATCATACACTTGAGGTTGTTGAAAAAGTGAGTCCCTCACTTTGCTGGGGCTAGAGGAAAACCAAAATGGTCCACCTCAGCCTGAGAAATCCAAGATGAGTATTCTTACGGTCTGCCTTTCCACTTTACCAAATATTCCTTATATTGCTTTCCTTCGGTGTTGTGTCCAATTCTACTGTCCAAGATGTCTTCAATATGCTCTGGTGCTTGTTTTGGTAACTGCTTGCTCAAGTCCTCTTCAATGCTGTCACTGAACTCTACTTAATGATATTGGCATAGGTTTGCAATGTTGAAAATAGGTGATATGCCCAATGTCTATGATAGCTCCACTTCATACATGCATTTCCTAAATCAAATATTCTGAGTATCCTACATGGTCCAAATTTCTTCATCTTCAACTTGTTATATATTCCTACTAGAAATCTTTGTTTTCTCAAGTATATCATCACTTCATCTCCAACTGAAAATTCTTTGTGTCTTGTCTTCTCATCTGCTTGTTCCTTATACTTATTGTTCATCTCCTCCAAATGTTTCTTAACCTGATTATGCATTGTCTCCATGTGTCCTACAAATTCTTCTGCTTCTACACTTCTTTTGTTCTCCATACTGATATCTCTCAATTCTACTACTCCTCTAGGGTTGGTTCCTATCACAATCTCAAATAATGTTTTTCTTGTACTCCTATTCACTAAATTATTATACACAAACTCTTCTTGTGATAGAATCAAATCCTAATTTCTTGCCTTCTCTCCAACCAAACATCTCAACAAGTTACCCAAACTCCTATTCACTACCTCTGTTTATCCATCAGTCTGTAGATGAAATGTTGAAATGAACTTCAAGTCTATATTCATCTTCTTCGAAAGTGTCCTCCAAAAGTATCCTATGAATCTTGTATCTCTATCTGAAATTATGCTCTTAGGTAATCCATGCAATCTCACAATCTCTTTGAAAAATAGGTTAGCCATATGAACTGCATTAGTTGTCTTCTTATAAGGTATGAAATGTGCCATCTTTGAAAATCTATCCACCACTACAAATATAGAATCATGTCCTTTCTATGTCTTCGGCAATCCCAATATAAAATCCATGCTTATGTCTTCCCAAGGTCTTTTCGGTATTGTCAAAGATTTGTATAACCCAATATTGTGACTACTTGCCTTTGCAACTTGACATACTCTACAACTCTACACAAACTTCCTAACATCATTATATATCTGAGGCCAAAAGTAATTTTCACTTACCAAAGCCATTGTCTTGTCAATTCCAAAATGTCCTACCGATCCACCACTATGCTTCTCTTTTATCAGATTATATCCCATTGAACTCCTAGGTATTGTTGATGATGATGTTAGTCATAAGCAAACATAGAATAAAAGTTACACAACAACCTTTACTCATCTTGAAAGATATGATGAACTCAAAGAATTCATGATCCCAAGTCTCCGTTAATTAGTTCATAATCTACTGACGTTACTCAGTGGTTGATGTGTGTTACTGTTAATCATTCAGGGGCCTTACATTCTTCAGTAATTTATGCAAAGTTCATCAGTATTTCTATAGATATCACGTCCTTTATATCTACTCTACATAAATCTCCAACAATTCTACCTCTGCACTATGAATTCACTCAAATAATATGCCTATAGGTTGATATTTGCATGATTTTTACCATTATTTGCAATTCTTTGCATGATATTTTCAACACTGCATGCATTTAGCTCAAATATGCTAAGGATTTTTAGTTATCTATGGGATGTCAGCATATATCTCTATACTGCTTATTATTTATCATGATTTGCAGTTATGGAAGTGATTCATTGAAATTAAAATGAGAAAAAGGGTTAGAGAATGAGATTCCCAAAATTACTTGACTGAGATCACTGATCCACATACATGTTCCCATACAGCAATGAAGAGAAGAAAACTAGAATCATACTTCACCAGGACATTCCACAAATCCACATGATCCAGTGCAAATCTTCAAAGGAAAAATTGACAACAACATGCAATAAAATGAAAGCGCTTCTATTTGAACACAACATTCACCATTACATATCTAGAAATCAACTTGAAGATTACATAAAGTTTACAATCAGGATGTAATCTGAAGCTTCATCTCCATTTAGTATGCTTTAGAACAAGTACATTTACAATGATCTGAAGAAAGAACCTTGACATTTCAATAATTCAGTCCTCATTAGTCTCGGTAATCTAATCTCTTGTTAATTCTATAGTAATTGGCCTTATTTTTCTAGATATTCTCTCTATTATTGATGAAGGGGGTAAATCATAAAACACACAATAATAGAAATTGACCACAGAGAATAGAACTTTCTTTTATTGATCTGGGCAACTCATTACATTACAAAAGCTGAATTACAATCAGAGGAATCAGTTCTCTACAAGCTGCAACACACTACAGCTACCATCACCAGGCTCTGGAATCTTCCGCCTTCTGTAACCCCCAAATCAGCTAGGGTTTCTATTTTCCCACCTATTCTTGACTCTACACTTGCCCCCTTAACTCTCTTACTACCCAAGGTTCCCAAAAATGGTTATTAATAGCCTTTTTGGCGGCCAACAACCTAATTTCGAATTTTGCATCTCCCTCCAAAAATAGGTCAACTTCCGGGAGCCATAACTTTTGATCCGAGACTCTGATTGACAAACCGTTTTATGCGTCAGAAAGCTCGTGGAGTGCTCTACGTGCTAAGAGCTAGCTCTGCCAGTTTTGGCCATTTTTGGGCCCGTACAGGGCCGTTTAGTGCCTCAAACCTGAGTTTGAATAATTTTTAGGTATTTTTCAGGAAACGGAAACTTTAATATCTTTCAGCTCGCAAATGATGTTCGTATGATTCCTTCGCCAAAGGTCTTATATTTCCGTTATGTAACTTCCTGTAAATTTTGACTTCATTCCGTGCCCAAATGCAAACTTTCTAAAAATAGCAGTTTACTATTTTTAGCAGTTTGGGAAAACTGAAAGTTCTACATTATTATTCAGGTGATTATGGGACCAGAAACAATAATTATGGAAAGAAATGAAAACAACTACAATTATTTTGAATTAACTTCTTTTTGGGTGATGCAAGATTGCCCTTACACCACTGGATGCTCTTGCATCAGACACCCAGGGTAATTTGAGAAGTGACCCTGTCACATCTCATGTGTTTGTGTGAGGAAAACCCAAACGGTCAACCTCTGCCTTAGACAACCAAGAAGAATCTTCAATAGGCCTTCCTTTCCATTTTATCAGATATTTTTTATATTGCTTGTTCTGAGTACTTCTTCCCACACGGCTATCCAAGATCTCTTCTATCTCCTCCATTGAAGTAGATGCCGGAATACTCCACTGCACTTCTGTTGGTCCATCCTCTGTTCCACCTTCATGATATTCTGATAAATCAATAATGTTGAAAATAGGAGAAATATTGATCCCACTCGGTAGCTCTACCTCATATGCATTTCCTGAATCATGTTTCTTCATAATTATGCATGGTCCAAATTTCTTCATTTTCAACTTATTGTATGTTCCAATTGGGAACCTCTCTTTTCTCAAGTGAACCATGACTTCATCTCCTACCTTGAATTTCTTATATCTCCTTTTCTAATCTGCCTTAGCCTTGTACTAAATATTCATTTTATTAATGTACTTTCTCACCTCTTCATGCAAATTATTCAGATGTTCTGCAAAGTCTTCAGCTTTAGCACTTGTCTTTTCTCCATTGTCCAACTTCCTTAACTCAGAAGCATTTCTTGGGCTATTGCCATATACAATCTGGAATGGTGATTTACCAGTACTCCTATTGACATAATTGTTGTAAGCAAATTCTGCCTGTGGTAAAATCAAATCCCATCCCTTGGGCTTATCTTCTACTAAGCATCGTAGCAGGTTACCCAAACTCCTATTCACCACTTCAGTTTGTCCATCAGTCTGTGGATGGTGTGCAGAACTAAACTTCAAATCTGTCTTCAACTTCTTCCACAATGTCCTCTAGAAATAACCAACAAACTTGGTATCTCGATCTGAAACTATGCTTTTTGGTAGGCCATGTAGTCTCACCACTTCCTTGAAAAATAACTCTGCAATATGAACAGCATCATTAGTCTTCTTACAAGGAATAAAATGTGCCATCTTTGAGAATCTATCCACCACCACAAAAATAGAATCATGCCCTCTCTATGTCCTTGGTAAACAAAGAACAAAATCCATACTAATATCATCCCATGGCTTCTCTAGTATAGGTAATGGTTGATACAATCCTGTGTTTTGACTTGTTCCTTTTGCCATCTGACATACTCTGCAACTCTGCACAAACTTCCTCACATCCTGCTGCAACTGTGGCCAATAATAATTTTCACCAACAATTGAAATGGTCTTATCTCGACCAAAATGTCCAGCCAATCCTCCACTATGCTTCTCCTTAATCAGGTTCTCTCTCATAGAACTCCTCGGAATGCACAACTGGCTGCCTCTAAACAGCATGCCGTCTTGGATTATGAAATCCAACCATTTTGTCCTATCCAAAGTAACAGGCTCCAGACAGGCTTTTTAAGCCTCTACAAAATCTAGATATTCAGGACACAAACTTTTGAGCTCATCGAACCCAACAACCTCTATCTTCATTTCTGTCAACAAATTTTGCCTTCTGCTCAAGGCATCTGCAACTCTGTTGGACTTCCCACTCCTGTGCTTCAAAACAAAGGTATAACTCTACAAAAACTCAACCCATTTTAAGTGCCTTTGGTTCAACTTCCCTTGACTATTAAGATACTGCAAAGCTTGATGATCAGTATATAAAACAAACTCTTTTGGCAACAGATAATATCTCCATTTCTTCAAAGCCTGAACTATTGCATAAAATTCTTGATCATAAACAAAATACTTTTTCTTGGCATCATTAAGCTTCTCACTAAAATAGGCAATGGGCTTACCTTCTTGGCTCAAAATAGCTCCTATACCACTACCACTAGCATCACAATCTACCTGAAATACCTTATTAAAATCTGGAAGTGCCAAAATAGGTTGTTCTACAACTTTCTACTTCAATGTATCAAAGCTATTATCTACTCCTTTAGTCCATCTAAACTCTTTTCTATCCCCTCTCATTGTCTCAGTTAGAGGTGCACAAATGCTACTGAAATTCCTGATAAATTTTCTGTAAAAACTTGCCAAACCATGAAAAGATCTTATCTCCGTTGCACTCCTTGGCGTAGGCCACTCAATGATAGCCCTTACTTTTTCTAGGTCCATCTTAAGACCTTCCTCTGAGACAACAAATCCTAGGTATACCAACTCTTTCTTTGCAAAACTACATTTCTTCAAATTAATCAGCAACTTCTCCTCCCTCAACTTCTCTAGAACTCTTCTGATATGCATCAGATGCTCATCCCAAGTCCTACTGAAAATTAAAATTGCATCCAAATAAACAATAACAAAACTTCCCAAAAATTCTTTTAGTACCTCGTTCATGAGCCGCATGAATGTGCTCGGTGCATTGGTTAGCCCAAATGGCATGACTAACCACTCATACAAACCCTCCTTTGTCTTGAAGGCTGTCTTCCATTCATCTCCTTCTCTAATTTGAATCTGGTGATACCCACTCTTCAGATCAATCTTCGTGAAGTACATGGCTCCACTCAAACAATCCATTATGTCATCCATTCTTAGCAATGGAAATCTATACTTGATCGTGATCTTATTGATGGCTTGAGAGTCTGTACACATCCTCCATTCTCCATCTTTCTTTGGTGCTAGTACTGCAAGTACACACATGGACTTAGGCTCTCCCTTATCAGTCCCTTCCTCAACAACTCCTGAACTTCTCTGTTTAATTCTTCATTCTTTGTAGGGGTCATTCTGTGGACTGCCTTGTTTGGCAAACTAGCTCCTGGTATCAAATCCATTTGATGACTTATCTTCCTTATTGGTGGTAAACCTTCTGGTACATTATTAGAGATAATGTCCTGGAACTCTTCCAACATATCTAAAACTTCTGCTGGTACATCTTCACATTTCTCTTGACTAATCTTAGGAATCAATGCAAAGCAATGACGCTCATGCTTCACACCCTCCAAAAATTTCCTACCATCTACCAAACAAATTATGGCAGTACTACATACCTTTTCTTCCACCTCTTTCAAGGGCTTCAACTTATGACGAACTCCATCCTTTGTTAGGGAATATGTGTTTGCACGGCCATCATGGACAGCGCTCCTATCATACTGCCACAGCCTCCCCAACAACATATGACATGCATCCATCGGTATGATATCACACAGCACCTCATCATGGTAGTCACCAATCTTGAACTTCACTAAACACTGCTCATTGACCAAAGCTCTATGGTCCTTCTACAACCATGCAATCCGATATGGATGTGGATGCTTTCTTCTTGTCAACTTCAACTTGTCAACCATCCCCTCTGAAACAAGATTATCAGTGCTTCCACTATTAATAATAATATCACCACACTTACCCTCACATTTGCACCTTGTGCGGAATAAACTCTTCCTCTGATTGGGTTCTTTCTCCTCATTCAGCAAGGTTCTCCTGACAACTAGGGTTTCTCCCCTTTCAACATCTTCAGAATGCTTAGAATGTGCATCTTCATCTACATGTGCAACTCATGCATTACCTTCAGGTCCTCTATTTGTCCTTCCTTGATGTTGCAAACACTCATATGCTCGATGCCCTTCCTCTCCACATTGGAAACATGTTCCTCTAAAACCTCCTCTTCCAGGTCCTTGCCTAGGTCTGCCTCTTCCTCTTCCTCTTTGATCACCATTGTTCTGGTCACGAGGGCGATAGGTATTATCCCCTCTTTGATTTCAACTGGTGCCTGCTTCTTCACTTTTCTTTTGATCTTCATTACGGCCTCCATAGGGTCTTCCACCAGTCCTTCCACCTTGACCTCTTCCCCTTTGCTTGCTATCAAATCTTTTGTTCAGCTTTTCTTCCACCTTCAGGGAAAACTGGTATGCATCTTCTATGGTGGTCATTCTGACTAGGCTCAATTCCTCTTGAATACTCAGCTCAACCCATTAATGTAACGTGCTACCTTCTCCTTGTTGGGCTCTGCATGACCTATCCTAATAGTAATTTTATAAAACTCTTCTGTATACTCCTTAACAGATTTGTTACCTTGCTTCAGTCCTTGCAGCTTCTTCATCAACTCCATCTCATAGTCCACAGGAATGAACTGCTTCTTCAGTTTCTCCACCATCTGATCCCATCTGGTGATCTTTGCTTTTCCTCTTCTGTTCCTCTCTAATTGGACCTCCTTCCACCAAATATTGGCGTGGCCCTTCAACTTTGTTTTTGCAAACTTAACCCGATCTAGGTCCTCCACATCTTCATACTCAAAATACTCCTCCATGTCATTGATCCAATCAATAAGCCGTTCTGGATTCAAATCTCCAGAATATGTAGAAACTTCGATCCTGGGCCTCTTTCCAATCTTTGAAATAGCCCTCAACAACCTAACTTCTGCAACATCTCCGGTAGCTTCTTGTTCTTCCTCAGATAGCTCTTCTTCAGCTTCCTCTTCACTTTCTTCTCTTATCCTTGGCTCAAACCCTCTTCGTAGCTCCTCTTGCAATGCATCAATTTGCCTTTGTAGGGCTCTAAAACCCTCTTCCGTCAAAGCATTCCTCCTAACAGGATTTCTTAGTGGAGGCATCTTGGTCTCCGCAGCAAACCCACAACCTCAGGTCCTGGTGCAAACTGCCTCACGGTCGGCGATCTGTCTACACACTTAGGAACCCTCGCTCTGATACCATTTGATGAAGGGGGTAAATCATAAAACGAACAATAATAGAAATTGAACACAGAGAATAGAACTTTCTTTTATTGATCTGGGAAACTCATTACATTACAGAAGCTTAATTACAATTAGAGGAATCAGTCCTCTACAGGCTGCAACACACTACAGCTACCATCACCAGGCTCTGGAATCTTCCACCTTCTGTAACCCCCAAATCAGCTAGGGTTTCTGTTTTCCTGCCTATTCTTGACTCTACACTTGTCCCCTTAACTCTCTTACTACCCAGGGTTCCCAAAAATGGTTATTAATAGCCTTTTTGGCAGCCAACAACCTAATTTCAAATTTTGCATCTCCCTCCAAAAATAGGTCAACTTCTGGGAGCCATAACTTTTGATCTGGGACTCCGATTGACGAACTTTTTTATGCGTCGGAAAGCTCGCGGAGTGCTCTACGTGCTAAGAACCAGCTTTTCTAGTTCTGGCCATTTTCAGGCCCGTACGGGGCCATTTAGTGCCTCAAACCTGAGTTTGAATAATTTTTAGGCATTTTTCGAGAAACGGAAACTTTAATATCTTTCAGCTCGCAAATGATCTTCGTATGATTGCTTCGCCAAAGGTCTTATATTTCCGTTATGTAACTTCCTGTAAATTTTGACTTCATTCCGTGCCCAAATGCAAACTTTCTAAAAATAGCAGTTTACTATTTTTAGCAGTTTGGGAAAACTGAAAGTTCTACATTATTATTCAGGTGATTATGGGACCAGAAACAATAATTATGGAAAGAAATGAAAACAACTACAATTATTTTGAATTAACTTCTTTTTGGGTGATGCAAGATTGCCCTTACACCACTGGATGCTCCTGCATCAATTATGATCCTCCTCTATTTGGACAAGTTCTGGCCCTTATATAGGACAAAGGCCAGAAAATAGTTACATTGATCCAATAATCAGGATCATCCCATAACATTCAATGGTCTAGATGAATAGCACATGCCAGCTAGTACAGCTGGCATAGAATATTCCAGTATCTTCGACTCAGTCCACCTTCCAGCTGACACATAGCATATTTGATGATATCCTCCCTAGCTCCAATTCATGTTGCCTGCCAGTTGGCAATTTTCAGCCACTTCATACAGCTCCAACATCCTGCAACAAACAGACAAGAATTAAGTATCATCATTTAATAACTAGCAGGAAAATAAATATTTATATTAAATCAGGCTCTGAATGTGCAAACCTATATATGTCAGGTTATGAATATTAAGCATCTATGAAAATTCACATATTTAAATGTCCATAGATGGCCAAGAGGGTCCGGGTGACTATCGTTGACTGAAAAACATGCTATCAGGACCTAAAATAGTTTCAATATCTGATCAGGTCTAGGGTCATTTAAGTGATTTTTTGATAAAAATATCAAAAATGTAATTTTTTTTGTGTTTTCTACATCTTAGTAAATTACATTTTCGGAGGCCTTAGGATCGGAATTAGGGCTCAAGACTTTGTCAGTTACTAGGCGTTAAGCCTTAATAACCGAGAAACTCAAACTAGATAACTAGTTTATCTTTCCAATGAGTCAAAAAATTTAAATTCTGACAAAATAGCTAGGAGTTATGACCCTGCCAAGGGGAAGATCAAAAATTTCCTAATTTTTTGAGTTTCTCTGAAGTTTTGCAAATAGTTTCACCTTGCGGTGGCTCTTTTTGTATTCTAAGGGTAATGTGACCCTTCATATGATATGTAAGCATTTTCAGTTTTGTATTTCTCTGTGTATATCGCATGCATAAGATCATGCATATGCAATACATGCGCTTTTGTTCACTAAATTCCATTGAATAAAACTATCGGGTCCAGGTATGCACATTAGTTAATATGAGGGATATTAACTAATATGACTCTCTTCATAGATCAGGATATGATGATGATGTCATCATCATGGATGGGCTTCGTTAAAATGTGAAAGGCTGATGTCATGGTCATATTGAAGGAAATTGGGTGATACTTAAGAAATATGACCCTGATATTGAGGAATATCACCCTTCGAATAAGATGACATCACGGTCATGTCGAGCTTTTTATATCAAGTCAGAATGACATCACCGACATGTTAGGAAAGATTAGTCATATTAGAAAAGATGATGGATGTTAGAGAATAGATGACCTTCAGAGTTCAAGTCGATTGATGATGTCATCATCATATTGGTTCCTTTGTGGAATGGGATAAGCTGACGTCATCATCATGTTAACGAAGATGAGTCATATTAACAAATGTGACTCCCTTTTGAAAGATCAGGACGACGTCACCGTCATGTTATTTAAAAAGGGTGATCGTTGGATACATACCTCCGTGAGGTAAAAAGGATGATGACGTCACCGTCAGGGCAATTTCTTGATTTCTTTGTTCATCAAGATTGGATGAAGTCATCGGTATATTGGTACTGGGGTGATATTCTATGGCAGGGTGATATTTGAAATATCAGGTGATATTCGCAAGATCGGGTGATATTTGAAATATGACCCCCGCAAAATATATGAAGTTGTCTGACGGGTAAATACCACTATCACGTAAGATTGACGTCCGAAGTTTTGGACCAAATGCTTATCGGGTGATAAATTGGCATCGGGGTGATCTTATAATATCAGGGTGATATTACACAAGGTGACTGATGTTTGGAATATGACCCCCCTCTCGAATATCAGGTTTGACTAGAACTTTGACTGGCCATAACTTTCTCATTTGGCTGAATTTCAGGGTGATGTAAAAGGCAAACCTGCCTAGAATTTTACACTCTTTCATATGGCAGGCTTCTTGAGGAAAGATTCAAACTTTGGAATTCAGGTTCAGACTTCAAGATCACAAATATACCTGACATTAAGCACATACATATTGACTGATGTTGTTTTACCATTACCACCCAGAACACAAAAGCAAGGGAGCAAGCCAGCGAAGTTAGGTCCCTATTTTGTCAAGTCAAAATGGGGCATGTTGTGTAACCACACAATAGGTATGCATAATTGATTTCCTTTGAAAAACATGTCCTCTTGAATGAAATAATCCAACCACTTACTTCTATCTATCACAACAGGTTCCTTGCAAGCTTTCCAAGGTTTTGCAAAATCAAGATCTTCCTCATACATGTTCCTCAACTCCTCAAATCCTAACACTTCAACTCTCATCTCCGTTAGTAAATTCCATCTCCTACTCAGTGCATTTGCAACTTTTTTTTGATTTTCCACTTCTATGCTTCAATACAAAAGTATAACTCTACACGAACTCTACTCATCTCATATGTCTCTGATTCAACTTTCCTTGACTATTCAAATATTGCAATGCTTGATGATCTGTATACAACATGAACTCCTTAGGAAACAAATAATCTCTCCACTTCTTCAAGGATTGAACTATGGCATAGAATGCCTGATCATAAACTAAATATCTTCTTCTTGCATTATTTAACTTCTCACTAAAATATGCTACAAGTCTCCCTTCTTGACTTAACACTACTCCAATTGCATTTCCACTTGCATCACAATCTACTTGAAATACTTTGTTGAAATCTACTAATGCCAATGTAGGTGCTTTATCACCTTCTGCTTCAACAATTCAAAACTTTTATCTACTCCTGATGTCCATTTAAAGTCCTTTTTGTCACCTCTCATTGTCTCTGTCATAGGGTTACATACTGAACTAAAATTTCTATTGAACTTCCAGTAGAAACTATCTAATCCATGAAATGATCTAACTTCTCCAATACTCTCAGGTGTAGGCCACTCAACAATTACTCTAACTTTCTCAGGGTCCATTTGCAATCCTTCTGTAGAAATCACAAATCTCAAGTATACCAATTCTTCCTTCATGAAACTACACTTATTCATGTTTATCAATAATTTCTTTTCTCTCAGTCTCTGGAATACTTGTCTCAAATGCCATAAATGTTCTTCTTTTGTCTTACTGAAAATTAGAATATCATCCAAATATACAATAACAAACTTACCTGAGAATTTCTTCAAAACTTCATTCATCAATCTCATGAAAGTACACAATGCATTTGTCAATCCAAAAGGCATCACTAACCACTCATATAATCCTTCATTTATCTTAAAAGTAGTCTTCAAGTCTATCTTTGTAAAATATTTTGCTCTAATCAAACAATCCATCCTAGGAAATAGAAATCTATACTTAACTATGATCTTGTTGATTGCTCCAGAGTCTGTACACATCCTCCATTCTCCATCCTTGTTTAGTGCTAGCATTGTAGATATTGCACAAGAACTCAAGATTTCTCTGATCAATCATTTCCTCAACAATTCATGTATCTTTCTATCAGTTTTTCATTCTCTACTGGTGTCATTATGTGTGCTTCTTTGTTAGGTAAATTAGCTCCAGGTATAAGATCCATGTGATGACCGATACTCCTGATTGGTGGTAATCCTTCAGGTATATTATCTAATATGATATCTTCATACTCTATTAGTAACTCAGTTATCTCCTCCGATTGTGATTCTTCAATCTTTGTCTTTAGGATTTTAGGCTTCTTAGGAATCAAAGAATCACACATATTCTCATGTCTCAAGCCATCCAGAAATTTCCTTCCATCTACCAAACGTATTCTAGCATTCCCACATACTTAACTTTTAGGATCATCTTCCAAAGGAATCAAATTAATTATTTTTCCATTTGATGTTATAGTATATGTATTCTTTCTCCCATCATGTAAAGATTTCCTATCATACTACCATGGTGTACCCAACAATATATGACATACATCCATAGGCATAATACCACATGATAGTTCATCATGATAAGATCTAAGATGAAATTTGACCAAACATTGTTCACTCACCAATAAATTATGATCATCCTAAATCCATGCTATCTAATATGGCTTAGGGTGTTTTAATCTTTCCAACTTCAGCTTAGTCACCATCTCCTCTGAAACCAAATTATTAGAACTACCACTATCAATTACAACTTTATGTACAACATTTACCTCCCGATTTGCATCTAGTTTAGAACAAACTTTTCCTCTATGGTGGTTCCTCATTTGTCTATATTTGAAATAGTGCTCCCCTCATGACAAGTGATTCTCTTTTCTCAGGTTTACCAACTTAACAGGGGTCACCTAGTTCAAGAGGTTCTTCTTCTACATAAGTTGTTCTTCCACTATTCTTTGACTTCTTTCTTGTACTTCCTTGATGACATTCAAATGCTCTGTGTCCATCTCCACACTTAAAATAGGTTCGTCTGAATGTTCTCTTATCAATTCCTCTTCCATCTCTTCTGTATCCTTCACTCTAGTTTGAATTAGAGTTTCCTCTACAATAGAAAGTTCTATGATCTCTCTGGCATGCATTGTTTTCTTTGTCTTCCTTCTTGAATGTGTTATCTTGTCTTCTCTACTCTACAAATGATCTTTCTCCTCCAAAAAATGTTCTACCTCTCTAAAATTTATCTCCTCTACCTCTTTATGTCTACTCATGCTTCTTGTTCAATTTTTCTTCAACTTTTAGGGCAAACTAATATGCATATTCCAAATGTTGTCATCCTTACCAAACTCAATTCTTCTTGAATGTTCAATCTCAGTTCATTGATGTATCTAGCCACCACCTCCTCACTTTCTTCACTATGTCTTGTCCTTATAATCATCTTATGAAATTCTTCAATCCACTCAACAAATTTCTCCTTTTGCGCCAAGTTTTGTAATCTTTTCAACAGTTCAAACTCATAGTCAGCAGGTATAAAATGATTCTTCAACTTTTTCACCATTCTATCCCACTTTATGATCTTCTCTTTTCCTCTTCTATTTATATCCAACTAAACTTCTTTCCACCAAATAGCAACATGTCCTTTCAACTTGGTCTTTGCAAATTTCACCCTCTCTAGATCTTCAATTTCTTCATACTCAAAGTATTCTTCTAGGTCATTTATCCAATCAATCAACTCCTCAGGATTCAAATTGCCAGTGTAGTTCAATACATCTACTCTAAGCTTTTTCCCAATCTTTGAAATAGCTCACAACATCTTCACTTGATCTGATTCTTCTTCTTCTTCAAGGGTTTCCTTATTTTATTCAGCAAATTGAAATTGTTCATCATTGTCACTTTCAACATTAGGTCTAGGTGTAAGTCCTCTTCTTTGATCTTCTTCAATAGCATCCAATCAAACTCACATTGTCTTCATCATCTCCATCATCTCATCCATTATTATAGCCATAGTACTATTGTGTGGTTACACAACACGCCCCATTTTGACTTGGCAAAACAGGGACCCAACTTTTTGGCTTGGCTTGTGTTGTCTCCTTTCTGGCAGTTTTGGTAAAAGTAAGTCATGATCATCATCATGTAGGGCCAGGATGAAGCAAGTCACCATTATGAGGTTAGTTTGTCAAAATTTATATTTCATATCTGTGACCTCATATTTAGAAAGAGCCTTAAATTCCAAGCAGGTTTGACTTTTACATCACCTTGATATTCCTTAGGATGTAAAAGTTATGAACAGTCAAAGTTTTGGTCAAACCTGATATTCGCAAGAGGAGGATCATGTTTTTATAACCTTCGTCATGTTGTAAAGGATCATCCTGACCTTGGTATATCACCCGATAAAATCATGCGATCCAAACATGTGGACGTCAGTTTTAAGTGATAGTACCCGTTAGCCGCCAATAACCAAGATATATCGCGAGCGTCATGTTTTCGAATGTAACCCGATATTTGTTAATATCCTCCTGGCGCGAAATATCACCCTTAGCAAATATCCTGATGACATCATCCGAATACGATAAACGAAGAAACAAACATGCTGATGACATCATCATCACATTTACATTTTGATAGGATATTTTCTAAACATGATCATGTTCGCCTAATATGACGATGACGTCATGATGCATTTTCGATACAAAGAACGAATATCAGGATGACGTCATCCCGATATTCTGAAAGAGAAACAAGTAAGTTTGCCTCATCATCATCATATTCCAAACATCACCTGACACATCGAAATATCCTCCTAAGGTAACATACATAACCAAAAGGTGCTTTTACCACCCGAATCTCGTCGAGTCAACAATTCCCATATCAAGGAGGAGGATGATATTGAAACTCAACCCGATATTCGCAAATATCATCCTGCCTTCACGATATCCTGTCATATGGATATCCCCCCGCTCCCGTTGCTGCCATTATCATTTAATGCGCGCAGACATAGTAGGTGGTTCCCGCCGACCCTGGAACCCAATGAAACACCTAGCAAGATCCTGCATTTTCACACGAATAATCAAGGAATACAATATAATTTGTCAGAGTTGCCCTAAATTTACCCTAACTGCAAGGTTAAAAGGTAATTCAACCGCCATTTTCACATTTACCTTGCGATAAAATTATTTTACAGAGCACCAGCTTCCGCATCCTCATACAGGCGATTGTCGCGCGATTTGAGCTCACAAACAATAGGAAGGAAGTGATCATCAGCTAAATCAAGAGTGTCTTAGCAATATACTAGTATAAAGGAGAAATCTGCATAACCGGGTAAGTAAATGAAACCCTCATCATGTTGTTTCTATTCTGATATGATGATGTAAGTTCTGGTTTATGCATTCATATGATTAAGTAATGTTGAAATTGATGTAGTAGGCATAATGACTTATCAAGTTAATTGCAATATGCATGCATGTGTATACCTATGGTGAGATGGGATTTTGTTAATTGCAGGTACTCATGGCTGAGAAGCGATTAGTCAAGTGTCAGGAGGAATTCAGTAAACCCATGTCCTCTTCTCAGAGAGGGGTCTTGTTTAAATATGGGGCAATTACAGATACCCACCAGGGAAACACCAATTTGGAGGACTGGTCAGCTAAGCTGAATGATGGACATGATAAGAGTCATGTACTGGACGCAGTGTTCGTGTCAGGGATGTGGAACGCTACCGGTTTTCCATACTCCATGGAATCTCCGAAGCTCGTCATTGAGTGTGCCCAGAATTATAACCCTCAGACCAGACAAGTGGCGAAGCATGGGAGGGTATATGCAGACCTCTCCATCAAGGGTCTCTCCTGGACATTTGGATTGCCAATGGGTAGTAAGGTCAAAAGTGTAGACTTGAAGAAGTCTGAAAGAGAGTATGAAGCCAACAAGAAATCCGCCAGGAAGAACATGTATCCATGGCGGGCTGAGAACAACACATATAATGCAGTGGCCAAGCTTCCTGTGCATCTGTTTAAGTATGATTTCAGTGAGGAGTACCAATACATGATTGCACTCCTAAATAGAGTAACCGGCCAACCTGATGCTGGTAATTTCAGAGATTGGATGTACGGAGTAATAATGATGTGTCTGTATTTAGACATCAAGCCATAGT
The DNA here is from genome assembly GCA_027924645.1 of Cunninghamia lanceolata. Lineage (NCBI taxonomy): Eukaryota > Viridiplantae > Streptophyta > Pinopsida > Cupressales > Cupressaceae > Cunninghamia > Cunninghamia lanceolata. The sequence goes on from BSBN01000892.1 coordinate 7,143,068, forward strand.
GGGGCCAGATAATAAGTGATGCTCTGCATGAGCAGTTGATGAACCTGGGAGGTTCAGATTGTGCATTTTACATGTCATCATATATTGTTTATTCTTGTGCTTACAAAGGCACTTTTGATGCTTTAGTTACAGATGGGAAGCTCACAGGCACCAATGCTATGTATATCTGGGATCATCATCCCCAGCTGCAGAGAACCAACTACCTCAAAGATTACAAACTAGTCAATGATGCATTCTCTATGCATCTGGTAAGGACCATGGAAGAAGACAGAACAAAGAGATTGAGCATGGAGGCTCAAGAGATAGTCTACAGGCATGGGGCCTGGTACATACAGTTTGCAACCTTTTCTTATATAATGGTTGAAGGTTTTGAGGGACATCCCCTGATGCTGCCGAGATATCCTACTGATGCAGTAGTACTAATGGAATTTATCAGGCAGGGCTCCACCATGATACAAATGTACAAGGATGCCAAGAAGCTGCCACCAATTTTGTTCCCAGTCAACATTGGCAACTATATGTGCCCTGACTCGGATAGTATAAAGAAGGTGATGGTCACCCTAAATAAGATGAATCTATAGCCCTTTCCACTGACAAGACCATATGATCCTTACGATAGGATACAGAAGATACTAGGAAAGCCTATTCACCAGAGGCACCTAGAAGAATTTTGGGCTGACTGTGAAGATGAGGCAGAAGCCAGAAGAAGGAGGTATCAGAGGTTAACTCTGAACCAAGTTAGAACTTTTGAATACATGTCCATTCCCCAACAACTGAAGAAGGATGATGGCAGGATAATGGCAGATGAGTACGAACAGAAAAAGATATGTAATGACACCATCTCTGCACCTGACCTCACCATGCAGGAGGACATATCCTTGGACCCATTCATTGCTAGGACCCTACACCTAACTCAAGCTTGGGTTGATGCACAGATAGAGGCATTGAAGAAGAAAGGTGTTGCCATTATGGTGGACAACAAGAAGAAAGGGCAGGATATCCCTGCGGATGAATATGATGACTTCCTGCTTGAGAAGAGGAAGACCAAGGGAGATAGAGTCCCTCCACCACAACAGCAGAGCAAAAGATCCCCAAGGGGCAAGAAGGTGGAAAAGGGGCCAAAAGGGATTATAATTGAAAGGGTAGTATTTACAGCTGAGGAGGCGGCAGGGTCAGGATTAGGATCAGAATCAGCATCCCCTCCAAAGAAAGAAAAGCCCAAGAAAAGCAAGACAGCAGAGGCTGGAATCACTGAGACCCAAGAAGTGGGTCAATCCTCTAAACAACCAAGAGGAGAAGATATCCTCATAGAGGAGGAGCCTAAAGAAGAAGAGGCTCCATTGATAATAAAAAGAAAGAGGAGAGCTCCACAGGTGCTGGTGTCCACCACACCTAAGAAACCAAGAACCTCCATGAGAGGTGAAATAAGCCAACCCCATACACTATTACAGGGGGTAGGTAGCGAAGTTCCAAAGGAACTTCAGCATAACGTTCCACTTCCTACCATCGTCAAGTTCAAAACTGAACTTGCCGAGGAGCAATAGAAGGAAGCCTCCCAGACACAAGCAGAAGGGCATGTCTCACTCGACGAGAGAATAAATCTGTCTGATGATGAGGTGGTGCAGGATGTAGCTGCACAGAAGATGGAAACACTGGCTGCTGGTATTAGTATGACCCCCCACAAGCCTCCACCAGTTCAATTAGTACTGGAAGAGATGAAGCAAGTGGAAGAAGAGTGAGAAAAGAGCCCAGAACAAGAAAAGAGCCCAGAGCAAGTAGCTCAAGAGATAGGACTAGATACATTGATTACATAGGTGACAAGTCCTGTAGTGGTAGACCTGATAGAGAAACAGGATGCAAGTCCTAAACAGCCAGCAGGATCACCTGATAAGGAACACCCAGCAGAGGAGATAGAGATGGAAGAATCAGAGGGCCATACTCTGGAATTGGGACAACAAAGCCTACATGACACATTAGCAGGACCTGCTATAGTAGAGGTCCAAGAAGCGAAGGCCAATGAAAAAGAGGAAACAACAGAGGATCCTGCTGCTAAGGCACAGGAGGTCGACAGTGCAGGCATAGAATAAATTGCGGCCGCAGAACAGATGCCATCACCTCAAGCGGACCCCACAATATCCAAGGTGGTGGACATACCACCAGAAATAGAGAAACCAAAGGAGGATGATCAACCTCAACAAGGGGAAGAGTTGAAAGCAAATGAAATAATAACAGAGAAGGATCATGATCATCATGATCAACACATAGATGCTCCGCAAGGGTCCCTGCACCAAGAAGATGCTCCTCCAGAGAAGGAAATTCCTCAACAGGAGGAGGCGCCACAAGATCAGCAACAAGGTGAGCATCATATGGAAGAAATGAGAAAGTCACCATCTCCACAACACTTGTTGACAGAAACGGGTGAACATCAGGATGATGCCGAAAAATATGATTAGGTGCCTCCTTGGTTAGCAAAAGAAGTAAATATTGAGGAAGAACTTGAGATTCAAGAATTTGATGTCTCCACCCTGTTCTCCGCGGATATAATGAAACCCAAGAGGAAGGCCAGAATGACTTCGGCCATCAAGAGAGATCCGACAACCGAGAGAAGGACCGCACAAATTGCCATACCTGCGGTGGAGAAAGAAAAAGGTAAAATCACTGTGGATGAATTTCAGATTAGTATAGTAGATTTGGGATTTGCCAATAAAGACCAAGAGGGTCAAGAAGGCAAGGACATTATTGACTCTCTAATTCAAAAGGTGAAAAGAGAGAAGGAGAAGAATAAGCAACATAAAGAGCACATTGCTCAGTTGCATGCCTACATCAAGGGGCTGACTAATCCTGATGATACCACAACTGAACATGCAGTCCCATTGACTGTTATCTCTCAGGAGGAGGTAAATAAATTAGACCTCATGAAACATGAGGCGTCTGTAATAAGAAAATGGATGTCATCCACATTGGATGATGCAAAAGAAATATTGAAGGCCTCTTTGAAGAGGTGGAGTATTTTGAGTGACTCCAAGACCAAGGTAGACAAATTGCAGATGCAGACCGGGAAAAGGTCTTATAAACTGGAGAGAGTCCTGAGCCTTTTGGGAGAAATAAGGAGAATAAATCCTCAACTGCTTATCAGTAAGTAGATACTGAACAATAATACCGCATTGTTGATAGATATCTGGTACAAGGATGTATAGTTTGAATGTGGAGTTCTCAAGAGATGCAATAATAAGCTGAGGGAGATCAGCATGAAGTTGTGAGATTTAATGGGTGTTGAGGCAGAGATGTTAGAAACATTGGAGGGGAAAGTAGAAGGAAAGATAGAGAATCAAGATGAAGACTCTTCTTTCAAAGCTCTACGCAGCAACTTCCAAGTAGAAGCAGATGGTCCACTCATCTACTTGACAGAAGAGGTCATAAATAAAGTAATGAGAATCAAGGTCAAGATGGAGAATTACAATGAGACATTGCAGGATAGGAAAAATAAGCTGGATAACAGCAGAGATAAGTATGAAGCACATAAGCATGCCATTGTCAAAGCAAAGACTCAAGATGGAGGGGGAATAGATCAGGTTGTGCATTCATACGAACAGATCCGGAACAGCATGCAGCCCCATATGCAAGTTCATCATCATCAGGATAGTGAAAGTTCAGAAAGCGATGCACATGATGATGACCCGCATGAATCAGCTGAGGAGCTTGATGAAGATACATCATGAAGGGGATATAAGCATAAGCAATATAGATAGTTGCCAGCTGGCAACTTGTGCCATTTTGTAGAAGTTGACAAAGTCAAGGAATGACGACCGTGGATTTGTAGTGATAAATCAGGATAGTAGATCTTTTGTAATGGATTCCTCACCTTATTCTATAAAAGGTGGTGGAATACCTTAGTGTAAAGATTCAAAACTTAATTGAAATCTGTTTGCTGAAGTATTCAGGGCTCATTTCAAAGCTATTGTATATGTACATGTCTTTTGCATACTTAATAAAAGAGAAGAGTATTTCGATTACAAATCTTCGTAAATCTCGAGTAATTTGTGTTTGAATTCTGGATATGTGCTTTGATTTGCTGCATCCCTTGGAGTGCTCATCATGTTGCATGTATTGTTTTCATTCATCATCCTCTGAAGTTTGCATCAACTGTATCTAGCTGTGGAATATCCTGGTGAATGTATGGTTCAATTTCTTCTCCTCATGATAGTATCAAGCATGTATGTGGATCAAAAGCTAAAGGTTCAACTTAATTAGAAGTATTTCTTTTAATTTCTTTCAATTACAGAGCATTTCACTATCACAATTGCAAATAACTGATAATCTTAAGAAAATAACACAAAATATGCAGACATCTCGTAGATAATCACAAATATTTAGCATATTTGAATACTAAGCCTACACAATTGAAAATATCATGCAAAGATTGAGGTATTTCTACATCTTTTCATCAAATAACTGCATAATATGACTTCTCTGTAAAGAATTTCTGCAGGACTGTCATGATGATGACAAATTTTCACGCAAGGCCCCAAAATGGAAACAACAACTCACATTAACCTCTGAGTAACGTCTGACGATTAAGACCTAATCACCGGAGACTTGGGATCATGAATTCTCTGAATTCATAGTATCTTTCAAGATGAATAAAGGTTAATGTGTACTTTTATTCTATGCTTGTTTATGACTAACATCATGACCAACATAAATTGGCGCTAGAAGGAGGGCTGAGTCCGGAAGATCTAGCTCATCATCATTATTTTCAGGTTTGATGGTGCAGAGAGTAAGGTAACCTCAGATTGTCTGTGAATTTCAAATATTACGTAAATATTTACTGTAAGAAGTTTGTATATGCTCATTCTGTGTAAAGATTTCCAGATCTCACATAAATATTGCAAGCTTTACAGTAGATCATTTTGAATTCACTAATATTGGCCAAAGATACATAAATTTGTTCAAGCTTTGAAGAATTTAGGCCTTAGAAACTTCAGATCTTGTGCTAAGGGTCAAGATACCCCAAATACCCTTTCATATTTGTAGTATCTTTGCAAATATTTCGTAAATATCCAGTCTGATCTGCCATCTGACCGCAAATATCACCTCATCTAGTGAAATCCAGCCAATATTTGCAAAGTTTCAGCCAATTTGGCTCAAAATTGAGAAATCCTGGCTCACAGGATAAATACCAGGTCCAGATCTAGTGGAAATTTTGAAGAATTACCTGTTAGAGGTTTCAGACCAAGAACTGTAGACATTCATCATACTCTAGGGTTTAGTGCGTCAAGAGATTCACCAGAACCTCCTCCTGTAACTCTTGTTGGTTTGCAAATACCTTCTAGGATATCCGTGACACCTCCTGTTCAGCCTCAGGGTGTACCTTTAGTTTAATCCCAGCCAACTGCAACACCAGCCCAACCTCCTCTGGTTGCAATGTCTTTCTTTGCAGCAGAATCACCTTTGACCTTTAATGCATATCATGAGTTACCAAAGAATCCAGACAAACTTTGCCCAAAATATCATCCTTATCAAGATGCTGATGATCATATCAGGACATTTAAAGAAGCTTGCTGCAGAGCCAGAATAGAGCATCAAGATGTGGTGTGCAGATTATTTTCTTTTTCCTTAGGAGAAGAGGCCTATAATTGGTTTATTAGTCTTGGCCAAGCCTTCGTTGGTTCATGGGCCATCTTAGAGAAAGCCTTTCTTGACCGGTTCAAGGTCCCTATTGATCCATCTATGAATTATCATATGTTTGCTACAATCAGAAGGTTTGAGAATGAACCTATTGCTAATTTCAATGCTAGGTTCCAGAAAATGTTGTCCAAGCTAGTTGCCCCATATGTAGTAGCGGATGCTGCTGCTAGGAGTATCTATTATGCAGCCCTGGATCCATTAACTTCCATGTTCATCAAGAGAACACATCCTGAGATCACTACATTGACAGGAGCTTTTCAAGAAGCTATCAAGGTAAATCAGTAGTTGATACTTGCTCCTACTCCAAATATAGTATTCCCTACCTTGCCTGGCATACAGTCATAATATCCTACAACGTATTCTCCACAGTATCCTGCACAATATCCTAATGGGGCAGGGATACCTCCAGCAATCATGCCTGCACCTTTGCAAGTACCTCCACTGAGAATTATGCCTCCTCCTAATGGAAATGGCCAATTGCCACAATATCCTGCACATGCTCAGACACCTCAGGGTATTGATCTATCCAACAATAACCATGGATCCTTTTTTTTCAAGCCCCAAACCGAAAATGTAGTGGCCAAAGCTCAAGAAGAAAAGGAGGAAATCAAAGAAATTTCTGCTCAATTGAGAAAACTCACCACAGAAGTGACACATTTGAGAAATCAAGGTTTTTATTCCTAGTCAGGTCAGAATAGAAATTATTCCAATGACAGACCAAATTATCCTGACAGAGGATATAGCAACACTAACTTCAACAATAACAGTGGTGGAAACAACAATAATCCACATAGACAGCCCAGAGTATGGAACTCTAGGCCAAATAATGGTTCATTGCCATCACCCCTGGACAATCAGCCTCCTGGTGAAGTCAAACAGACTACTAGAGTCAACCTTGCTGAGGCAGCTCTTACTAATTGGTGTAGGATCCATAATACAAATGCACATGTAGAATTAGACTGTCCACAATTTAGGATTGCTACCAGCGTCTTTCAGACTGAAGTGTCTAACACTTCTGGAAATCCACCTCAGGCAGAAGGAAATGAGATTGTTCCTTGTGGATATGACTCAGCTTTTGTGTTGGAAACCTATACAAATCAACATCATCAAAGTTATGACCAGGCATGTGAAGAATCTGCCTTAGCTTTTGAAACAAACTATGTTTTCCCCTTTGAAGATGAAAATGAACCTGCAAGAGAACATGAGGAAGTTCATGCATACCAGCAACAATATCCTGGTAAGCATAATTATAACTTGAGAAGTAATGCCAATAGACCTACTGGTCCGTTGACATCATCTTTACCTCCAAACAACTTCAATACACCTCTTGATCCTAAGGCTAGCAATAACCCAAGGTTCCCTAAGGTGAATGCTCAGTACTTGTCACCTCAAAACACAGGATCAAAGATTGTAAATGCACCTCATGAATCCGACAAGTTGGTCAGCTATTTCGCTGATGAAATGAAGAAAATTAAGATCAGCCTGTCCCTGTCTGAGTTACTAAAAACACCTACCATAAAAAGAGCATTCATGAAGTTACTAGATGATCCTGCTCCTAAAGAGGATAGCCATCTTTCAAATCAACCCAGTGGCAAAGATCATGCTGCTAGGGATAATATTATCAAGCCTAAAATATCAGCTACAGTCCAAACTGCAGAAACCTCCCACATGACTTTGTATAGGGATAAAACTGAATCACCTCCATTCCTCCTCACCATAAGAATGTTCAGCAAGAACTTGCACAACTATTTGGTTGATTTAGGAGCCTCCACTAATGTCATGCCCTTGTCAATATGTAACGCCTTAGGATTGCATCCTGCTAAATCTTTAAAGAAGGTCACGCAGTTGGATAAAACAGAAGTAAGTGTAGTAGGAGAACTAACTCACATACACATGCAGCTAGCATCTGATCCTAGGATCCAGTATTACATTGATATTCAGGTAGTTGATATACCTAATACATATGGGATGTTGCTCAGCCGCGATTGGTCTAAAACTCTTAATGCATATATGTCTACAGATTTCAGTCACATGTGGTTACCATGGAAGGGTATACCTAATCAGATCAGGATTGATGCTAAACCTAGGATGAAACATATGATCACGGAGTACAACAAAACAAATGAGATCATGTACATAAATGTAGAACCTGGAGTTTGTTGCATCAGGCCGTAGACCGTCAAAATAGAGGAGATCCTGATGCTGGATCTTCATCATCATCATGAGGACATGCTAGTTATAGAACTTGATAATAATCTAGATAATAAGAACAAAATAGATCGCTTCAGAGACTTTGAGATGCATTTGTCTAATCAGGTAAGACATTGTCAATTATTAAATATACCTGCTAATGATATTTTGATTGATGGATGGTGCAGATTACACAATGAAGCACATTCAGAAAAAACTTGTGAAACATGCTTAGATATGATGATGCTAGAGAAAACATGCAGTGAAGCATCATCATCATATTCCGAGGTAAGTACTACATCTGATGATGATGATGATACTAATTCTTATCTGTCTTCTACAGGAACAGAGGGGTTGACAGACCATGATGAAGATCATATCCTAAAAATAGAAGAGATTCTAGTGTCTGATCAAATAGACGATGTGAGGAAAGAAAAGATCACTCCTGGTAGTGATTGCTTTATGGAACCAGATTATGAATTGTCTGATGAAGACAAAGGTAGTGACTTGACCAAGTTTGAAGAATTTCTGGTAAAAGAAATAGAGAAGATGACACGACAGCATAAATCTCCCCAGGAGGTTTTAATTAAAGGTTGGTGTAGGCTGCATGAGGCACCTCACTCAGAAACAACTTGCTCACTATGTTTACACATTTTGAAAAAGCATGCAGCTGTAGATCTTGAATATCATCCTCCTGCTGATATGAAAGAAAAAATTGAAAAGCCATCAGGCTCACAAAATAAAGGAAAGAAGAAACTTGATGATGATAACGTCCCTAAAATAAAATGGATATCAAGTGGAGCAGCAGCCAGAGCCGCAAAGAAGAGAAAGGGTTCAGATAAATATCCTGCTGAAGATAAAAGTCCTGCTGAGGATAAGCCTTGGATCTTAAGGTTTGATGGATCTAAATCCAGGCAAGGTGCTGGGGTAGGAATTGATCTCATTAATCCATCAAGAAAATCCTACTTAGTAGCTTACAGATTACAGTTCCCCTGTACTAACAATGTAACAGAGTATGAAGCTCTGATTCATGGAATACTGTTTGCTCATAAGAAGAAAGTAAAGATTCTGCATGTCTTTGGAGATTCAGAACTAGTTGTGAGGCAAGTAAGGGGAATTTACTCCTGTAACTATAGAAAACTATCAAATTACAGACATCGTGTATGGGACCTGATTGAGGACTTTGATGCCTTTAATATCACTCATGTACCAAGAGAACAAAACCAGAGGGCAGATGCACTTGCCCAGGCTCCCAGTACATTGGAGCCGTTGTCTATATTTGGTCTAAAGAGATTTTTGGTAGAACTGGTGTCAGTACCATCAGTACCTGACAATGTGACTAATATCCAAGTGTTTGATGATGATCAGCACATTCTGGACTTCATTTCAAATAGAGACATACTTGAAGCTCAGATTATAGATGAGAATGGTATAGAAGATCATGTCTAGGAAGAAGATGAGATATTAGAGCTACCTAGCAACAGGATCCCCAAAGGTATGATTGAATTAAAAAGAGCTTTTGATTTAGATAATATGCTTAAACATAAGGATCTGCCCAAGGCAGATGGGGGTCAATATTCACAAGTGAATATAGGACAAAAGGAAGACAATAAGAATGTGCTGATTGGCAAAGTTTGCACACCAGAAGAGTTAGAAGGAATAACTCAGGCACTCAAGGATTATATACATGTAATTGCATGGACTTATGATGAGCTGAAGACATATGACACTTCTGTCATAACTCATACGATACCTCTCAAGCCAGATGCAAAACCTTTCAGACAGAAGCAAAGGCCAGTCAATGCTCTGCTTGAACCAATCATCCTTGAAGAAGTTAAAAAGTTGTTAAATGCCCGGATAATCTTTCCTGTGCGACACTCCACTTGGGTGGCAAATCTTGTGCCAGTTAGAAAGAAGAATGGAGACATTAGGTTATGTGTAGATTTCAGGAACCTGAACAGAGCATCAGAAAAGGATAATTATCCTTTACCCTCCTTAGATGAAGTTCTACAGATTGTAAATGGAGCCAAAATGATGTCGTTCCTAGATGGCTTTTCAGGATACAACCAGGGGATGGTTGATAAAATTGACAGATTGAAGACTGCCTTCACCACAAAGTGGGGGATATTTGCATATAGACGCATGCCATTTGGACTTATAAATGCTGGAGCTACATTCCAGCGAGCAATGGACATAGCTTTCAGAGGCTTAATAGGAAAGTGTATAGTCATCTACATGGATGACTTGACAGTATTCTCCAAGGAAAGGGGGAATCATGTTGCTGATCTCAGAAGTGTACTGAAGAAATGTGAAGAATATGGAATATCTTTGAATCCCAAGAAGTGCATATTTGGGGTCACAACGGGAAAATTACTAGGCCACCTGATCACAGAGGATGGAATTATCATTGATCCTGACAGGGTAGAGTTTATTATGAAGTTACAACTTCCAGGAAGCAAAAAGGAACTTAAATCTTACTTTGGTAAGATAAACTTTGTGAGGAAGTTCATCACCGGCTTTGCTGAGATTGTCAGACCTTTAAATGCTATGTTGAAAAAAGATGCACAAATTGAGTGGACACCAGAGGCCAAGGCTGCATTTGAAGATATAAAGAAAGCCATTTCAGATGCTCCTGTCCTCATCAGTCCAGACTACACAAAAGATTTCTACATCTATTCATTTGCTTCAGAACATACTTCTGCAGTAGTGTTAACTCAAAGAAATGAAGAGAAAGAAGAAAAACCAATTGCTTTCATGAGCTGTCCTTTCAGGGATGCTGAGTTGAGATATGTAGACATTGAGAGACAGGCACTTGCATTAGTCAGAGCAGTAAAGAAATTCAGACATTACATACTGAGAAGCAAAGTGATTGCTGTGGTACCAGATGCAGCAGTGAAGATGCTGGTGATGCAGAGTGAACCTGGTGAAAAAAGAGCCAAATGGATTACTGTATTACAAGAGTATGACATGGAGATTACACCAATGAAACTGGTAAGGGGACAAGCTCTGAGCCAGATGATATCTGAAATTGATCCAAACATCACTAGTCAGCAGTATGTGATCAATGAGAAAGACAATAGAGAATGGTATTCAGATATCAGGCACATCCTGATCACTGGAAGATGTCCATCAAGAATGCAAGCTTCACAGAGAAGAGCCTTGAAGATAAGATCCCAAAAGTATATGATGAAGGGAGGAACCTTGTTTAAGAAGAATTATGAAGGAATATACCTGAGATGCTTAGAAAAGCCAGAAGCAAATAAAGTTTTGACAGAGTTACATGACAAGTTTGGAATGGCACATGGATCAGCATTGGCCACAACACATGCAATCCTCAGAGCAGGATATTACTGGCCTACAATTTTTAAAGACACGGCTAATCATGTTAAATTTTGTCATGTTTGCCAGGTTGCTGCCAACAGAGAGAAATATGTTGCACAACCCTTACAGCCAGTGATGGAAGAGTGCCCATTTGCACAGTGGGGCATGGACTTCATAGGACCAATCAATCCTCCGTCTTCCTCAGGCCATAGGTATGTCCTAACAATTACTGACTATTGTACTAGATGGACTGAGGCTATTAGCAGCAAAACTTGTACTGCAGATGATGTCATTAAATTTTTGGAGAGCAACATTGTCACCAGGTATGGAACTCCTTATGCATTGGTAAGTGATAATGGTTCTGCCTTCATTTCCACCAAATTGTCAAGTTGGGCTTTTGATCATGGGATTATACTTAAGTTTTCATCCAACCATTATCCCCAAGGGAATGGTTTAGTAGAATCCACCAACAAGAATTTACTGAGCATCATAAGAAAACTGATAGAGAAAAACCCCAGGGAATGGAACTCATTTCTAAAGTATGCCTTATGGGTAGACAGAACTAGAATGAAAACTGCATTAGGAAACTCGCCTTTCCAACTAGTATATGGGGTAGATCCTATCCTCCCTGTAAACTTGAAAATTTCTACTCTACAGTTTGCCCAAGAATATCTAGGCATAGATAATAAACAAGAGATCAGGTTGCTTCAGTTAATGCACCTGGAAGAAAAACGGAGTCAAGCGATTGACCAATTTGTAAAACATCAGGCTGTTGTCAAACGCTGGTTTGACAAGAGAGCCAGAATTAAAGCTTTTAGGATATCTGATTTAGTCCTGATGTGGGATAAGGCCCATGAAAAGAAAGGTGACCATGGCAAGTTTGATAAATTATGGATAGGTCCCTTTCAAATTTCTGAGATACTAGGAGACAGCACTTATAGGCTTAAGAACCTAACAGGTGAGGATGTCCCATTGCCAGTCAATGGACAATTCCTCAAGCATTATTTCTAGGCTTGAGTAACTTCATGACAGTCATTATGTATCATATTGTATATTTGTATAGTTGTTTGTATAGTTTGCTTGTTGTGTTTGTTTTGTTTTGTCGGTTGGGACCTTGTTCTGGTAAGTCAGGATGATGCACTTCATCACCCTAGAAATAACTAAATTGTTAGGATTCAAGTGATGAGAACACATTTAAATATAGGTTATGATTCATCTTAAGAAGTAATCATGATCAGGTTTCTGATATCTTTTCATCAGGGTGCCTTTTCTTGGTCAAAGTGAATCAATCACAATGAAACACCTAACAGCCTTGGGTTTGTTGAATACACAAGTATAGGTGTTAAGTGAAAAATCTAAAGGGACTTCCTTGCTACCAGTACAATCTCCAACCTAAAGCTACAAGTGACTGTGCCTTGTACAAATGAGCTAACATGATGATATCAGATACAAATTTAAAAAAAAAAATCAGAAAGAAATAAAATTAGGCCATCTAAGTAACTCTACCGGGGCTATAGATGCCTACTGGTAGTGGGGCTCTACTTAGGGAGATTGTATAGATAACCTTGTTGGGGCTATAGATGCCTGCTAGCAGCAAGGCTCTATCCAGGTTGGCTATGAGGGATGATCCCCAACTATGTAGTTTAACACCAGTTACTTATGTTTTCAGCCTGCTTTCAAGATGAGGATAATTAATCATATGAACACACTTGATCCTTTGTTAGCATTGTTGCCATAATGAAATTTTATCATTCAAAGGATCATGATGCTCATGCTTAGATAGAATTAGAATACTATAGGTGAATGTGATCACATCACTTGAATCATTGGAATTTGTTTGTTTTCTTTGGTGGCAAGTTGTTGTGTGGTTACACAACACGCCCCATTTTGACTTGGCAAAACAGGGACCCAACTTTTTGGCTTGGCTTGTGTTGTCTCCTTTCTGGCGGTTTTGGTAAAAGTAAGTCATGATCATAATCATGTAGGGCCAGGATGAAGCAAGTCACCATTATGAGGTTAGTTTGTCAAAATTTATATTTCATATCTGTGACCTCATATTTAGAAAGAGCCTTAAATTCCAAGTAGGTTTGACTTTTACATCACCTTGATATTCCTTAGGATGTAAAAGTTATGAATAGTCAAAGTTTTGGTCAAACCTGATATTTGCAAGAGGAGGATCATGTTTTTATAACCTCCGTCATGTTGTAAAGGATCATCCTGACCTTGGTATATCACCCGATAAAATCATGCGATCGAAACATGCGAATGTCAGTTTTAAGTGATAGTACCCGTTAGCCGCCAATAACCAAGATATATCGCGAGCGTCATGTTTTCGAATGTAACCTGATATTTGTTAATATCCTCCTGGTGCGAAATATCACCCTTAGCAAATATCCTGATGACATCATCCGAATATGATAAACGAAGAAACAAACATGCTGATGACATCATCATCACATTTACATTTTGACAGGATATTTTCTAAACATGATCATGTTCGTCTAATATGACGATGATGTCATGATGCATTTCCGATACAAAGAACGAATATCAGGATGACATCATCCTGATATTCTGAAAGAGAAACAAGTAAGTTTGCCTCATCATCATCATATTCCAAACATCACCCGACACATCGAAATATCCTCCTGAGGTAACATACATAACCAAAAGGTGCTTTTACCACCCGAATCTCGTCGAGTCAACCATTCCCATATGGAGGAGGATGATATTGAAACTCAACCTGATATTCACAAATATCATCCTGCCTTCATGATATCCTGTCATATGGATATCCCCCCGCTCCCGTTGCCGCCATTATCATTTAATGCGTGCAGACATAGTAGGTGGTTCCCGCCGACCCCGGAACCCAATGAAACACCTAGTAAGATCCTGCATTGTCGCACGAATAATCAAGGAATACAATCTAATTTGTCAGAGTTGCCCTAAATTTACCCTAACTGCGAGGTTAAAAGGTAATTCAACCGCCATTTTCACATTTACCTTGCGATAAAATTATTTTACAGAGCACCAGCTTCCGCATCCTCATACAGGCGATTGTCGTGTGATTTGAGCTCACAAACAGCAGGAAGGAAGTGATCATCAGCTAAATCAAGAGTGTCTTAGCAATATACTGGTATAAAGGAGAAATCTGCATAACCAGGTAAGTAAATGAAACCCTCATCATGTTGTTTCTATTCTGATATGATGATGTAAGTTCTAGTTTATGCATTCATATGATTAAGTAATGTTGAAATTGATGTAGTAGGCATAATGACTTATGAAGTTAATTGCAATATGCATGCATGTGTATACCTGTGGTGAGATGGGATTTTGTTAATTGTAGGTACTCATGGCTGAAAAGCGATTAGTCAAGTGTCAGGAGGAATTCAATAAACCCATGTCCTCTTCTCAGAGAGGGGTCTTGTTTAAATATGGGGCAATTATAGATACCCACCAGGGAAACACCAATTTGGAGGCCTGGTCAGCTAAGCTGAATGATGGACATGATAAGAGTCTTGTACTAGACGCAGTGTTCGTGTCAGAGATGTGGAATGCTGCCGGTTTTCCATACTCCATGGAATCTCCGGAGCTCCTCATTGAGTGTGCCCGGAAGTATAACCCTCAGACCAGACAAGTGGTGAAGCATGGGAGGGTATATGCAGACCTCTCCATCAAGGGTCTCTCCCAGACATTTGGATTGCCAATGGGCAGTAAGGTCAAAAGTGTAGACTTGAAGAAGTTTGAAAGAGAGTATGAAGCCAACAAGAAATTGACTAGGAAGAACATGTATCCATGGCGGGCTGAGAACAGCACATATAATGCAGGGGCCAAGCTTCCTGTGCATCTGTTTAAGTATGATTTCAGTGAGGAGTACCAATACATGATTGCACTCCTGAATAGAGTAACCGGCTAGCTTGATGCTGGTGATTTCAGAGATTGGATGTACGGAGTAATAATGATGTGTCTGTATTCAGACATCAAGCCACTGTGGGGCCAAATAATAAGTGATGCTCTGCATGAGCAGTTGATGAACCTGGGAGGTTCAGATTGTGCATTTTACATGTCATCATATATTGTTTATTCTTGTGCTTACAAAGGCACTTTTGATGCTTTAGTTACAGATGGGAAGCTCATAGGCACCAATGCTATGTATATCTAGGATCATCATCCCCAGCTGCAGAGAACCAACTACCTCAAAGATTACAAACTGGTCAATGATGCATTCTCTATGCATCTGGTAAGGACCATGGAAGAAGACAGAACAAAGAGATTGAGCATGGAGGCTCAAGAGGCAGTCTACAGGCATGGGGCCTGGTACATACAGTTTGCAACCTTTTCTTATATAAGGGTTGAAGGTTTTGAGGGACATCCCCTAATGCTGCCGAGATATCCTACTGATGCAGTAGTACTAATGGAATTTATCAGGCAGGGCTCCACCATGATACAAATGTACAAGGATGCCAAGAAGCTGCCACCAATTTTGTTCCCAGTCAACATTGGCAACTATATGTGCCCTGACTCGAATAGTATAAAGAAGGTGATGGTCACCCTAAATAAGATGAATCTGCAGCCCTTTCCACTGACAAGACCATATGATCCTTACGACAGGATATAGAAGATACTAGGAAAGCCTATTCACCAGAGGCACCTAGAAGATTTTTGGGCTGACTGTGAAGATGAGGCAGAAGCCAGAAGAAGGAGGTATCAGAGGTTAACTCTGAACCAAGTTAGAACTTTTGAATGCATGTCCATTCCCCAACAACTGAAGAAGGATGATGGCAGGATAATGGCAGATGAGTACGAATAGAAAAAGATATATAATGACACCATCTCTGCACCTGACCTCACCATGCAGGAGGACATATCCTTGGACCCATTCATTGCCAGGACCCTACACCTAACTCAAGCTTGCGTCGATGCATAGATAGAGGCATTGAAGAAGAAAGGTGTTGCCATTACGGTGGACAACAAGAAGAAAGGGCAGGATATCCCTGCGGATGAATATGATGACTTCCTGCTTGAGAAGAGGAAGACCAAGGGAGATAGAGTCCCTCCACCACAATAGCAGAGCAAAAGATCCCCAAGGGGCAAGAAGGTGGAAAAGGGGCCAAAAGGGATTATAATTGAAAGGGCAGCATTTACAGTTGAGGAGGCAGCAGGGTTAGGATCAGGATCAGAATCAGCATCCCCTCCAAAGAAAGAAAAGCCCAAGAAAAGCAAGACAACAGAGGCTGGAATCACTGAGACCCAAGAAGTGGGTCAATCCTCTAAACAACCAGGAGGAGAAGATATCCTCATAGAGGAGTAGCCTGAAGAAGAAGAGGCTCCATTGATAATAAAAAGAAAGAGGAGAGCTCCACAGGTGCTGGTGTCCACCACACCTAAGAAACCAAGAACCTTCATGAGAGGTGAAATAAGCCAACCCCATACACTATTACAGGGGGCAGGTAGCGAAGTGCCAAAGGAACTTCAGCATAACGCTCCACTTCCTACCATCGTCAAGTTCAAAACTGAACTTGCCGAGGAGCAACAGAAGGAAGCCTCCCAGACACAAGCAGAAGGGCATGTCTCGCTCGACGAGACAATAAATCTGTCTGATGATGAGGTGGTGAAGGATGTAGCTGCACAGAAGATGGAAACACTGGCTGCTGGTATTAGTATGACCCCCCACAAGCCTCCACCAATTCAATTAGTACTGTAAGAGATGAAGCAAGTGGAAGAAGAGCGAGAAAAGAGCCCAGAACAAGAAAAGACCCCAAAGCAAGTAGCTCAAGAGATAGGGCTAGATACATTGATTATAGAGGTGACAAGTCCTGTAGTGGTAGACCTGACAGAGAAACAGGATGCAAGTCCTGAACAACCAGCAGGATCACCTGATAAGGAACACCCAGTAGAGGAGATAGAGATGGCAGAATCAAATGGCCATACTCTGGAATTGGGATAACCAAGCCCACATGACACATCAGCAGGACCTACTATAGTAGAGGTCCAAGAAGTGAAGGTTGATGAAAAAGAGGAAACAACAGAGGATCCTGCTGCTAAGGCACAGGAGGTCGACAGTGCAGGCATAGAACAAATAGCGGCCGCAGAATAGATGCCATCACCTCAAGCGGACCCCACGATATCCAAGGTGGTGGACATACCACCATAAATAGAGAAACCAAAGGAGGATGATCAACCTCAACAAGGGGAAGAGTTGAAAGCAGATGAAATAATGACGGAGAAGGATCATGATCATCATGATCAACACATAGATGCTCTGCAAGGGTCCCCGCACCAAGAAGATGCTCCTCCGGAGAAGGAAATTCCTCAACAGGAGGAGGCGCCACAAGATCAGCAACAAGGTGAGCATCATGAGGAAGAAATGAGAAAGTCACCATCTCCACAACACTTGTTGACAGAAATGGGTGAACATCAGGATGATGCCAAAAAATATGATCAGGTGCCTCCTTGGTTAGCAAAAGAAGTAAATATTGAGGAAGAACTTGAGATTCAAGAATTCGATGTCTCCACCCTGTTCTCTGCGGATATAATGAAACCCAAGAGGAAGGCCAGAATGACTTCGGCCATCAAGAGAGATCCGACAACCGGGAGAAGGACCGCACAAATCGCCATACCTGTAGTGGAGAAAGAAAAAGGTAAAATCACTGTGGATGAATTTCAGATTAGTATAGTAGATTTGGGTTTTGCCAATGAAGACCAAGAGGTTCAAGAAGGCAAGGACATTATTGACTCTCTAATTCAAAAGGTGAAAAGAGAGAAGGAGAAGAATAAGAAACATAAAGAGCACATTGTTCAGTTGCATGCCTACATCAAGGGGCTGACTAATCCTGATGATACCACAACTGAACATGCAGTCCCATTGACTGATATCTCTCAGGAGGAGGTAAATAAATTAGACCTCATGAAACATGAGGTGTCTGTAATAAGAAAATGGATGTCAACCACATTGGATGATGCAGAAGAAATAATGAAGGCCTCTTTGAAGAGGTGGAGTATTTTGAGTGACTCCAAGACCAAGGTAGACAAATTGCAGATGCAGACCGGGAAAAGATCTTACAAACTGGAGAGAGTCCTGAGCCTTTTGTGAGAAATAAGGAGAATAAATCCTCAACTGCTTATCAGTAAGTAGATACTAAACAATAATACCGCATTGTTGATAGATATCTGTTACAAGGATGTACAGTTTGAATGCGGAGTTCTCAAGAGATGCAATAATAAGCTGAGGGAGATTAGCATGAAGTTGCGAGATTTAATGGGTGTTGAGGCAGAGATGTTAGAAACATTGGAGGGGAAAGTAGAAGGAAAGATAGAGAATCAAGATGAAGACTCTACCCTCAAAGCTCTGCGCAGCAACTTCCAAGTAGAAGTAGATGGTCCACTCATCCACTTGACAGAAGAGGTCATAAATAAAGTAATGAGAATCAAGGTCAAGATGGAGAATTACAATGAGACATTGTAGGACAAGAAAAATAAGCTGGATAACAGCAGAGATAAGTATGAAGCACATAAACACGCCATTGTCAAAGCAAAGACTCAAGATGGAGGGGGAATAGATCAGGTTGTGCATTCATACGAACAGATCCAAAACAGCATGCAGCCCCATATGCAAGTTCATCATCATCAGGATAGTGAAAGTTTAGAAAGCGATGCACATGATGATGACCCGCATGAATCAGCTGAGGAGCTTGATGAAGATACATCATGAAGGGGATATAAGCATAAGCAATATGGATAGTTGCCAGTTGGCAACTTGTGCCATTTTGTAGAAGTTGACAAAGTCAAGGAATGACGACTGTGGATTTGTAGTGATAAATCAGGATCGTAGATCTTTTGTAATGGATTCCTCACCTTATTCTATAAAAGGTGGTGGAATGCCTTAGTGTAAAGATTCAAAACTTAATGGAAATCTGTTTGCTGAAGTATTCAGGGCTCATTTCAAAGATATTGTATATGTACATGTCTTTTGCATACTTAATAAAAGAGAAGAGTATTTCGATTACAAATCTTCGTAAATCTCAAGTAATCTGTGTTTGAATTCTGGATATGTGCTTTGATTTGCTGCATCCCTTGGAGTGCTCATCATGTTGCATCGATTGTTTTCATTCATCATCCTCTGAAGTTTGCATCAACTGTATCTAGCTGTGGAATATCCTGGTGAATGTATGGTTTGATTTCTTCTCCTCATGACAGTATCAAGCATGTATGTGGATCAAAAGCTAAAGGTTCAACTTAATTAGAAGTATTTCTTTTAATTTCTTTCAATTATAGAGCATTTCACTATCACAATTGCAAATAACTGATAATCTTAAGCAAATAACACAAAATATGCAGACATCTCGTAGATAATCACAAATATTTAGCATATTTGAATACTAAGCCTGCACAATTGAAAGTATCATGCAAAGATTGAGGTATTTCTACATCTTTTCATCAAATAACTGCATAATATGACTTCTCTGTAAAGAATTTCTATAGGACTGTCATGATGATGACAAATTTTCACGTAAGGCCCCAAAATGGAAACAGCAACTCACATTAACCTCTGAGTAACGTCAGACGATTAAGACCTAATCACCGGAGACTTGGGATCATGAATTCTCTGAATTCACAGTATCTTTCAAGATGAATAAAGGTTAATGTGTACTTTTATTCTATGCTTGTTTATGACTAACATCATGACCAACAAGTACCAATAGCAAGTATTCTCCTCAGTGGCATCTCTTCCTAGGATCAAGTGTAACTGACTCAAATTCGATGATCAGGTGATGCAGAGGTAGGAGGACCAAAACTATCCTCAATAACATTAACAAATCAAAGAACTATTCCAATTTCTTTGGTCAGGTTGAAGAGAATATTAATACATATTTTTCCTCCCATTTTCATGAAGATCTAATGGTAGGAGAGAAAGTTATGACTCTTTTCCCAAAACTACAAACCCTAGGCAGCGTTCAGACCTGCCCTCGCCAAAATTGCAATATATCTCACAAAACTTAATACAATTATACCAAACAAGAATAATTGTAAACTAGAAACACATATCTTTCCATACATCTATTATATGCATCAATGTGAGGCCGTACCAGGTCGTACCATGCATATTTTTAGACCGCATTTTCAAAAAATTAATCTCTGCAGACCTACCCTCAATAAAAATGCCATAACTTATTCAAATCTTAATGAAATTTGATGAAAAAAAAGAAATGGAAATTATACTCAAGAATATTTCCAACCATATATGGATTTCCCCTGTATCTATCCATACAAAACCGTACCAAACGCTACAACAGGATTGTTGCAGGGAAAATCTGAAAATTACAATCCATAAAACACTCATATCTCCCTCAATATTGCACCAAATTCGATGAGACTTGAACCAAAATGAAGCATATTCATCCTACTTCAATATAACATTAATATTTTATATGTTCTAGGCCGTACATGGCCATACAAGGCCTAGAACTGGAGAAACAAATAGTTAGAACTGCAGAATAAGGGCTTAAAATCACAAGTTTTCAATCCAATTCACATCTATTCAATCACACCCCAATTTGTGAAGGTTACAAGGCCTTTTAAAGGCATTAGACATGTCTTTTCAGTTTCTCACTGTCTTGGAGTGAACCAAGAGCCAAATGACTCTTCACCTTCCAAGTTTGCATCTTTTTCCCAATTTTACATTGACAACCTTTACATGTTTTGCAATATTTTGCATTTTTGAAACTCCTAATGAACTAAACACATAAAAATGACTTGATTGACCTCATTACACTATTGAAACATTTAAAATTTAATCAAACTTCTATAGAATCATCAATTTATGAAGGTGCTCCTACACCATCGGGATACAAGGTGATAACTACCTCACAATCAATGATCAGTTGACAACACAAATAGTCTATTTCATACTCGGCAATTTGTCCATAGCGAGATCTTACGAAATACCTTCACAAACTTCACTCACATGAATTTAACTTTTAAATACTTCACTCTCAATGGATTCAAACTTCGCTCAACTTCACTCACTTCGCTCCCAAAGGATTCAAACATCACTCTGATACCACTTGGTGCAGTCATGGTTAGGAGGGTCCACAAAGTGAACAGTCTAGACCGTGCAGCTAGAGTAAACACAATGGAAGAAACTCAATTATAGAATGCAAATGCATATTAAATCATTCAATATATCATAGATTAAAAATACAAACACGCTGGCAACATGCGGGCTTACAGATTAGGGCTCACAGGCCCAATTCTCCAATTACAATATATATACAAGATATAGCTTTGAAGTGCCTGATACAAAAAGAATTTGAACTATAAAACTATGAACTATCACTCACTGACTTCCTAGGCATCTATTACATGAATATATGTCATCTTTGAATCAAAAGATTCCTCCATGTCAGCCAAACATATTACAAACTCCAATGAAAGAGGTGTAACATGTGTACAAGAATAGGTCGGACCTAAACATAAGGCAATGGTGCAGGAGCACCACGGGCTTGGAGCCCATGTATATTTTCTTTTTACATTTTGGTGTGATGTTGTGAATTTTCAAATAGAACAGAGTGGGAACATGCATGTCAGTGTGAGAAAGGCTATCGGGATGACCAAGTTTGCATTGATCTGACAATAGTGATCTCACCGATCGGGGTGATGAACATCAAGCATCACCGATGGGTAGTTCATCGGTGTATCAGTGAAGGAAGTTTTTCTGTAGCCGAAGGCAATGTCTCACCGATGGGGAAATTTTGAAGACAATGCATGGTATGAAGTGGTCGGGAAGAGATATGCTATCGGTGGAGAAGTGAAAGGTTTCGTCGATGTAAGATGTCATACCGACGACTAAGTTGATGTTAGGCACATCGGTATGAGATATATTATCGGTGAACGAGGAGAAGCTTTCAATGATGGTCTAAGTCACGGTGATAGGAAGTATATCGGGGAGATGTTGGTCAATTCTTACCGATGGATGAGGCAAAGCATATCGGTATAAGAATTATGATCGGAAGAGAAGATAAATTTCTAGCCGAAGAAGAAGGTCTGGCCGATGGTGAAATTTGGTGTTTATTGTTTTGGCATGAGATATGACATCAGAGGCAGAGGAAAATGTTTCACCAATAGCTAAGTCTGGCCGAAAGCGGGAGTTGTGTATTAGGTCATCGGTATGAGAATTAAGATCGGTAAGCTAGGAGAAAGTTACACTGACAGAGGTAGGTCTGAGCGATGGAGTTTATCGAAAGGACAATAGCGTTATCTCACCGATGGAACGATAGCATAGAGTTGAACCGGGACAATTAGAATACGAACCGGTCTGAGAATTGATACGTCCTGTAACAGACATGAGATAACTATATGATGTAGAATTCTCTCTGTAAGGGGTACATGGGAAAGATTTTGATTCTGAGAAGCATTTTGATGTAAGAACAATTTTGAATAAAAAATCCAATTCAGCAGTTCGACCAGTATTGTATTTTTGTATAGTTCTTAGTTTGTTATTCTGAGGTAGATTAGTCGTTTCTTTTTCTGTAATTTTGTTCTCTTTTGCAAACCATGACTCTGTCTTGATGTCCCTCAAGTTCCTCTATACAGTATGGAGGCCATCAAACAGAGCCATGCCTTTTGTTTATTTTTCTTTTGTGGGATGGTTGGATTGTCGACTAGAGGCAATGCATGCTTGTTCTAGGCGAGTTTAGTAAGGAGTCCGGCTAGATAGACAAGTAGGAGAATAGACTTGCAGAGGTGGAAAATAGAGAGGGAGAAAGTGAGTACCAAGTAGTCAAGACCCTTGAACAGAGAGAGAAGGGTGGACAACAGGCTCAGAAAAGTTATGTGCCCTTGAGGTAGTATCTTGGAAGCAGTGAGGACAAGGAATGTGTCCCACACCAAGTAGAGTGATAGAATTTTCCATCTCTGCAAAGAGTTGAGGAATTTAGCAAACATTTTTGTGTAGAAAGATGTCATGAGCACTTGAATTGGTAGAGAGGCTAGAGTTGTCTAGAGTCTTGAATTGATTCAAGATAGGTAGAATTGACATTCTAGAGTCCCTCCCTATCAAATTGGTATCAGAGCAGTAAGATTTGGGTTATTCCTAGATAGGAATAGAGGAGTTGTATGTCATCGATCAGTGAGTCTATAGATTCATCCAAGAAGATTGTGACTAATGCAGAATTGGCAAAGAAGGTTGAGGATCAAGAGGAGGAGAATAGGCTCCTACAGGAAAGATTGGTAGAAATGGAAAGTAAACTGGGTGTAATGATGGAGAAGACTAAAGAAGTCAGGCAGAAATTAAACAAGGAAAAAGGTGTGTCTATAGAAGATGAAGAGCCCACACCTGATCCTAAGTTGGAAGAAGAACCATTCTTGAAAGCTTTGAAAGTAATGAATGGTAAACATTGGAAGGAGTACCTCTTTTCAGTGGGAAAATGGACCAAGATTTGGTCATGGAATGGATAGAAGGACTTGAAAATCACTTTGAATGTGATGGTGTAAGCGAGGCACAGAAAGTAAAGGTGGCCAAATCCAGACTCAGGGGAGCTGTCTTAACCTGGTGGAAATTTGTGTAGACTGAAAGAGCAAAAGAAGATAAGAAGCCCATAGCTACTTGGAAGGGGATGGTAGCTAAAATCAAAGAAGCATATATGCCAGAAGATTATGAAATACAGCTGCACAGGAAGAGATAGAATCTAAGACAGAAGGAATTAGATGTCAGTGCATACACTGAAGAATTCCAAAAGCTATGCTTAAGGTCCAAAGTGATGGAGGATGAAAGCATAAAGGTAGTAAGGTACCTTAACGGTCTGAAGTGGAATATACAAGAAGAGATTAGTTTGTTGTGTCCAACAATAGTGCACAAATGCTATCAGCTAGCACTGAAAGTAGAGGAAAAGAGCAAGAGGAAACAAGACTCAAATAGTAGAGGAAGAGGAAGAGGCAGAGATAACAGAGGACACAGAGGAAGTTTTGGTGGAAAGAATGCTGACAATAGATCCCAAGCATAATCCAAACTCACAGAGCAGAGTGGGGAGTCGAGTGGTAGAGGAAATCACATAGGAAGAGGATCTAACAGAGGAAGGTCAGGAGGATCAGGCAGAGGATCCTATTTCACCACCATGAAGTGTTACAACTGTGGTAATCTAGGTCATCCAACATATAGGTGTCCAGAAAAGTCCACATCCTCTTCTCAAGGAGGTGATAAGAGAAATCACTATGTCCAAGATAATGCATCCAGTAGCCAGTCATCTGAGGTCAGTCTAAACTCAGAAGATGGAGAGAACCTGATGATAAGGAGAACCTTGATGAAGGAACCAGTAAAGTCTGAACCAAGCCAAAGGAGAGCACTATTTAGAATCAAATGCAAGATTTTGAATAAGGTATGTAAAATTATCATAGACTCAGGAACTACTGATAATATTATTTCTGATGAGGTAGTTAAGAAACTGAATTTGAAAAGAATAACTCATACAAACCCATATAGAGTCACATGGTTGAATAAGGGTCAACATGTGGTAGTAAATGAACAAAGTTGGGTAGAGTTTAGTATAGGTGGCTATAAGGATAAGGTATTATGTGATATACTACCCATGGATGCATGCCATCTCTTATTGGGCAGACCATGGCAGTATGACTGAAAGGCAATACATGATGGTGAGAAGAATGCCTATTCTTTTCAGAAGGATGGTGTCACCTATAAGATTCAGTCATTGGAGGATGAGGATGCATTCAGACAAAGAGTCCTAATATCTTGGTTGTGAGTGGAAAAGAGTTTTTGAATACTCTTAAGGAGGATGGTATTGGTTATGCCATCATAGTAAAACCAAAAGAAGAGCAACAGGATAAGAAGACAATGATTCCCAAGGAAATGTAGCCTATACTGGAGAAGTATAATGGCATAATCAGTGATGGTACACCAGCCACATTGCCTCCACAGAGAGCTATAAGTCATCAGATAGACCTGATTCTAGGAGCATCTTTGCCAAACAAGGCTCCTTACAAGATGACTCCAGACTAACACAAAGAAATTGCCAGACAAGTGCAAGAGTTGCTCGATCAGGGATTGATCAGGAATAGTATTAGTCCTTGTGCAGTGCCCACAATGTTGGCACGGAAGAAAGGAGGATCATGGAGATTATGCATAGATACCAGAGCCACAAACAAGATAACTATAAGGTATAGATTTCCAATTCCCAGAATTGAAGATCTCATGGATTGTATTGGAAAAGCAAAGTACTTTACTAAGATAGACTTGAAGAGTGGTTACCACCAAATAAGAATCAAGGAAGGTGATGAGTGGAAGACAGCCTTCAAGACCACAGAAGGACTGTATGAATGGACTGTTATGCCATTTGGTCTATCAAATGCGCCCAGCACCTTTATGAGACTCATGAATGAAGTCCTAAAGGATTATATTGGTAAATTCGTAGTTGTTTTTCTAGATGATATTCTAATTTTTAGTCAAACTAAGGAAGAACATCTAGAACATGTAAATATTGTTTTGCAAAAATTACATGATGAACAACTAACCATCAATCTAGAGAAGTGTGAATTCATGAAGCAGGAATTGGTATACCTTGGTTTTGTGGTGTCCCAAGGAGAATTGAAGATGGACAAGTCAATGGTAGAGGCAATCTTGAGTTGGCCTACTCCCAGAGCAGCCACAGAGGTGAGAAGTTTCCATGGCTTAGCCTAGTTTTACAGAAAGTTTATCAGAAATTTCAATGGGATATGTGCACCCATGTTGAATACAATTAAGGGTGGAATGAAAGCAAAATTCAGATGGACACCAGCTGCAGATGGAAGTTTTGAATAGTTGAAGAAAGTGATAGCAACACAACCTGTACTATTACTGCCTAGTTTTGATAAGCTATTTACTATTGAATGTGATGCAAGTAACATAGCTATAGGAGTAGTGTTAAATCAGGAGAACAGACCTGTAGCCCTTTTCAGTGAGAGGCTGAATGAAGCAAAGAGTAAGTACTCTTCGTATGACTTAGAGTTGTATGCTCTAGTCCAAGCACTTATGAAGTGGAGACATTATCTCCCACCTAAGGAATTTGTTGTCTACACAGATAACCAAGCCCTAAGTTTTCTAAACTCACAGGATAAGTTGAGCAGTAGACATATCAAGTGGATGGAGTACCTGCAATTCTACACTTTTATAATTAAGCATAAGAAGGGGCAGCTCAACAAAGTTGTAGATGCTTTGAGCAGGAGCTTGCTCACAGTGCAGGAAGTGCAGTTGAAGAGCATTGGAGTTGAAGACTTCAAGGATCTCTATAGAGATGATGAAGACTTTGCTGAGGCATACAAGGTATGTCAAGATTTTGAGAATCACTTTCACAGTGAGTTTGCAGATTTCACCTTATAGTAGGGATTGCTATTCAAAGGTGGACAATTATGTGTGCCAAGGGGATCTATGAGAGAAAATCTCATATAGGAGAAGCACAATGGCAGTCTGAGTGGCCATTTTGGTCTGAACGAAACACTGGAGCTAGTCCAAAGGTTCTATTATTGGCCGAGGATGCACAGAGACATCAGAAGGTATGTAGAGCAGTGTATCATATCTCAGAAGGCCAAGGGAACCACTTCAAATGCAGGACTGTACCAACCTTTGCCCATTCCTTCCAGGCCATGGGAATGTGTAAGTATGGATTTTGTGGTTGGTTTGCCTAAGACTAAGACTGGTTATGATAGCATATATGTAGTTGTGGACAAGTTTAGCAAGATGAGCCATTTCATTCCCTGTAAAGTGACTCATGATGCCAGTCATATAGCACACTTATTTTTTAGAGAAGTGATAAGGATTCATGGACTTCCAGCAAGCATTGTGTCTGACAGAGATGCTAAGTTCATGGGGCATTTCTAGAAAACTTTATGGCAGAGATTAGGGACAAATTTATCTTTCAGCTCAGCATACCATCCACAAATAGATGGTCAGACAGAGGTGGTAAATAGGACACTGGGTAACCTGTTAAGATGTATAACCAAGGAATATGGGCAGAGCTAGGATCAAGTCATTCATCAGGTAGAATTTGCCTATAATGACAGTGTGAATAGGACTACTGGTAAGAGTCCATTTGAAATAGTCTATGGAATGCACCCCAGAGGTGTATGTGAGCTCAGGAATATGGGAAACATGGAGAATAGAAGTGGTCATGTAGAGGATTTTGCACAATCCATGAAAGAAGTGCATGAATAGGTGAAGAAAACCTTGACAGAAAACACACAGAAGATCAAGTACAGAGTAGATGCCCATAGGAAGGACATCCAGTTTGAAGTTGGTGATCTGGTTATGGTGCACCTGAACAAAGCCAGACTACAGAGAGGAATGCCAACCAAATTGCAAATGCGAAGAATTGGTCCTTGCAAAATCCTGAACAAGTATGGTAACAATGCATATAGGATTGAAATGCTAGAAGACCTGGCAATCTCACTAGTGTTTAATGTTCAAGACCTGGTGCAATACAAGGGTCCTTAGTCAGCAGCAAATGGATCCATTTCAGAGAAGGAACAGATAGTCAAAAATGTGACTTTGCCACCAAAACCCAAACTACAGGCAGAGAGAATACTGGATTCTAGGGTACAGAAGCAGACCAGACATGGCGTCTACATGGAGCATTTGGTCAAATGGAAGCAGTTGCCTGAGGTAGAAGCTACCTGGGTTGCAGAGTCAGAATTCAAAAAGAGGGGCATTGATTTTGCCTCATTGTCACCGGAGGTGACTTGACTTCTTCCGCACAGGGGGAGTATGGTGCAGGAGCACCATGGGCTTGGAGCCCATGTATATTTTCTTTTTGCATTTTGGTGTGATATTGTGAATTTTCAAATAGGACAGAGCGGGAACATGCATGTCGGTGTGAGAAAGGCTATCAGGATGACCAAGTTTGCATTGATCTGACAATAGTGATCTCACCGATCGAGGTGATGAACATCAAGCGTCACCGATGGGTAGTTCATTGGTGTATTGGTGAAGGAAGTTTTTCTATGGCCAAAGGCAATGTGTCACTGATGGGGAAAGTTTGAAGACAATGCATGGTATGAAGTGGTTGAGAAGAGATATGCTATCGGTGGAGAAGTGAAAGGTTTTGCTGATGTAGGATGTCATACCGACGACTAAGTTGATGTTAGGCACATTGGTATGAGATATATTATCAGTGAACGAGGACAAGCTTTCAACGATGGTCTAAGTCACGACGATAGAAAGTATATCAGGGAGATGTTGGTCAATTCTTACCGATGGAAGAGGCAAAGCATATCGGTATAAGAATTATGATCGGAAGAGAAGATAAATGTCTAGCCAAAGAAGAAGGTCTGGCCGATGGTGAAGTTTGGTGTTTATTGTTTCGGCATGAGATATGACATCGGAGGTAGAGGAAAATGTTTCGTCGATAGCTAAGTCTGGCCGAAAGCGGGAGTTGTGTATTAGGTCATCAGTATGAGAATTAAGATCGGTAAGCTAGGAGAAAGTGACACCGATGGAGGTAGGTCTGAGCGATGGAGTTTATCAAAAGGACAATAGCGTTATCTCACCGATGGAATGATAGCATAGAGTTGAACCAGGGTAGTTAGAATACGAACCAGTCTGAGAACTGAAACGTCCTGTAACGGACATGAGATAACTATATGATGTAGAATTCTCTCTGTAAGGGGTACACGGGAAAGATTTTGATTTTCAGAGGCATTTTGATGTAAGAACAATTTTGAATAAAAAATCCAATTCAGCAGTTCGACCAGTATTGTATTTTTGTACAATTCTCAGTTTGTTATTCTGAGGTAGATTAGTCATTTCTTTTTTTGCAATTTTGTTCTCTTTTGCAAACCATGACTCTGTCTTGATGTCCCTCAAGTTCCTCTATACAGTATGGAGGCCATCAAATAGAGCCATGCCTTTTGTTTGTTTTTCTTTTGTGGGATGGTTGGATTGTTGACTAGAGGCAATGCATGCTTGTTCTAAGCGAGCTCAGTAAGGAGTCTGGCTAGATAGACAAGTAGGAGAATAGACTTGTAGAGGTGGAAAATAGAGAGGGAGAAAGTGAGTACCAAGCAGTTAAGACCCTTAAACAGAGAGAGAAGGTTGGACAATGGGATTAGAAAAGTTATGTGCCCTTGAGGCAGTATCTTGGAAGCAGTGAGGACAAGGAATGTGTCCCACACCAAGTAGAGTGATAGACTTTTCCATCTCTACAAAGAGTTGAGGAATTTAGCAGACATTTTTGTGTAGAAAGATGTCATGAGCACTTGAATTGGTAGAGAGGCTAGAGTTGTCCAGAGTCTTGAATTGATTCAAGATAGGTAGAATTGACATTCTAGAGTCCCTCCCTATCAGGCAATCCTCCGCAAGCAAATTGAACAATGTGTGGATCTCAGGGAAGGTCGGACATGTCCCAAAGTTTCTTAAATGATGTGTCTTTTAACTCTGCAAGTCATGGATGTGCTCCGCAAGTCTTCTCCTTTAGCTGGTTGTCTGAGACTATCTGAATGCTCTACTCTAAGAAAATAGTTGATCTTTTAAGTGTGATTGATGGTGACTGGTTGTCATTGATGTCAAAAAGGTTGACCACATGGGGCTAATACAGATGTCATTATTTTGGATCATCAAGGCTTACACTCTATCAGGATCATCAATCAGGAGTTGTTCATTTGGATAGGATAAGTGTTAGTCAGTATATCTCTTTCTTGTGGTGTATAGGTGATGGAGTTCATTATCTTGATAACATGGCTTGGTCATTTGATCTCAGTAGTCTTCATCATGTAGTTTGGAATTCTCTACAATAAGGATTGGTTTCATTGTGTGTGGCATACTCTGTATGAAGGATTGGTTTCATTATGGTAGAAGTGATCACAGAAGTTGTAATAGCTCATATGTATTGTCACCGGTGGTCAAGATTTAATTCAGGATGTCTTCAAGTGGCAGAGATTTAATGCAGAGACAATGTATTGTTTGTTTCGTCTTTGAAATCCTTGATGTCTTGTAATGATCACATCATGAGAGACTTGCAGATGTGAACTTATATTCTTGGTCTTCATAGGTTTGGCCTTTTGAAGTTGATAGGTTGGTCAAGATACAATTCATATGGTTTAGATGTATTTTTCCTCAGATTTTCATGTTGTGTGGATAGTGTTGGTGATGAAAGTGATATGATGTGTGTTGCATAGAGTGTCAAAGTTCAACTTTGAAGGTTCACAGGGCAGAAATGATAACACTTGTTGATAAGGGAGTTCATTGATGATTGATATGGATATTCAAAGTTTGAGTGAAAGCTTGACGATGTTTCTATGTAGAAGTTTATCAGGACTTTATTGTTTATCATCATGTCTATGAGCACACGAAGATTTGATACTATATATCATGATGTTACAAGATGAGTTAGAGGGATCAAGCTCTAGTTCTATATTCCATTCTTTGCCTCTAAAGACCTATTTTATAACCCTCTTTGCCTATCAACATAGAAATCACTTTTTGATTTAATTGATCGTTTACCTATTATACAGGTCAGTCACTTAAAAGTGACTTGTTTAAGGGTTTATTTCTCATGCTATCCACTGGCCTCATCAAATTCTCTTACCTTTAGCATCAGTCTATTTTCATGTATGTGGGTGCCAATAAAGGATCAAAGGCTTTGTTTGAAATGTGAAGTGGGCACGAAGCATCAAATCAATGGTTCCTATTAAAAGTTAAACTCTCCTCTTTGATAATGCACATTGACGTGCATATGAACGTCAAAGCATTATGCTGACTATAGTTTGGTATTATTTTTGGCAGTTTATAGATTTTTGTTGAGACTGAATAGATAGAATGTTTCAAGAAGTTTTTTGAAAGGTTTTAGAAATAAATTTTTAAGAGATTTTGTGAAACTACTAAAAGGATTCCTTTCTAATTTTCTATAAGTCGTGGTAGAAAGATTTAAGGAGTTTTAGAAAAGAAATTCTTTTTAAGGAGAAGACATTAAAGAAAAGATTTTTTTTTGGAGACTTTATGCAGATGGACAAAGAAGATGCAAAGGAAGATGAAGATGAAAAAGGTAGATTGGAAGAAAATTTTGAAGATTGATTTGAAGTTTTTATTGTAAAAATACCAAAGAATTTGAGGAGTTTTTTTTTTTGAAGAAAAAATGACATATATATTTTCATATTTTTTCATTCTTGCAGGAATAACCCAGAGATGGAAGAATATCAGAGTTTTTTGTTTTTAGATGAAAATGTTTATGCAGATGTCAAGGGTCAGAAGGTGAAAATGAAAAGACTGAATATTCAGTTTAAATGAGATTTTATTTTCTCCTACAGGGCACTGATTAAAATGTCAGAGAAAATAAAGGTTGTGAAAAATGAGGGCCAAAAAAATGTGTTGGGGTTTTTTGGTGAATAGATATCATTTTATGAAAATGATATTTGCAAAGGAGGAGATTGATTATTTTTATGAAAAGATTTTATTTTTCTCTTTCAAGGGTAAAAATTTATTGTTGAAGATATTCAATTTAACAAAGATGAATTTTTGCAGGTGGAGCTATTTATTTTAGAAAATGAAATTTTTTTTTTTTGAAAAGAAGAAAATAAAAGTTTGCTTTGAAGATGAAAGGACATTTTTGTATTCCATATAAATATTGGTTCTGCAGATGCACTGTGAGTGATGTTATGCAGATCAACATGCAATGGTGAAGATAATGATTCAGATAAATGTGAAAACTAATTTGTAGTTAAGAAGACATATTTCCCTGGGATTAAAGGATAAAATGTCAGAGGATTGAAATGATGAAATATATGTTACAGATGAGTTTATTTGAATGGTGCAAATTAGATTGAATAGCAATCAATTCTTACACACAGAGTTTTATGATGGTAATTGTCTATGCCATGAGGTACAATATGCCAGTGAGGCTTATAGGTCAGTGAGACCTTAACATTTTTCAGTGAGACACATATTGTAGCCAGTGAGGCTTCTTTGTAGCCAGTAAGGCTTCTTTGTAGCCAGTGAGGCATGGTTTATCAGTTAAGCCAGTGAGGCAATTTTGGAGTGGTTTTTCTACCCCTGGAGGGTTTTCCACTCGTGCAATTCTTGTGTCTTGATTCATATTGATCTTCTCTCTATGTTTGTATGATTTACTCACAAGTTTTTGTTTTTCATTCTCAGTTATGTGCATATGTGTTTGACAAATCAATGATAGCTTTCTCTCCTTATGTTTTGAAAGTTAAAGTTTGCAAAAGATTTGAAAATTCACACAACACTGATTCACCCCCCCTCTTAGTGTTATCCTTGACTCCTATAGTGATATCTTTCCAAAATTGATCCAAATGATCTAAATTTTGGAAATGATGTGCATAAAGATGTCTAGATGCTAAGTCGAGCTCCAAAAGGTCTCAAATGAAGCTGCAGTAGAATGCAAACCAATCTACTAAAACTACTACTGACTAAACTGACTATACAAAACTAGAAAATGAAGGAAAATAAAATGAAATGCAAAGGTTTCTAGTTGATGCAAGATTACTCTTGAACCAAGGATGCTCCTACATCAATTTATCTTGAGTAGGTTGACAATACAATTGAATTGTTAAATAGTTGTTTTTAGCAATTCATAGTTGTAGGGTTTGATATTTTAAAAAAAATCCATTTTATACCATAACTCTAGATAAATTTTCTCAAAAATATTTGTTATGTGAAAAGTGTGATGTTTTTCTTCTTATGGTTGAAAATTTGTTCAAACTTGATCAATATCTTATATTTTAAAAATTGAATGATTTTGAGAGCATTCATTAATGGTGGTTT
Organism: Cunninghamia lanceolata; assembly: GCA_027924645.1. Classification (NCBI taxonomy): domain Eukaryota; kingdom Viridiplantae; phylum Streptophyta; class Pinopsida; order Cupressales; family Cupressaceae; genus Cunninghamia; species Cunninghamia lanceolata. The sequence continues at coordinate 7,176,027 of BSBN01000892.1, forward strand.
TGGGTTTTTGCATTGTCCTTGATTTTTAAAAATATAAAAAAATAAAATCTAGACCATGTGTGATCTTTTATTTTGGGTGATGAGAAGTTTTCTTAGGAAAATAAGGTTAGATATCTTGTGGTAATGTGCATGTCATGTTTGTGCCTCATATGTTGTGCCTAGTTTATTTTGACCTTTTTGCCTTCTTTTGTCTTGAGGATTTTTCTATTTTATTTGTGTGTATGGAAGGAAATATGAAGTATTTATTTCCAATCATGATATATAGGCATGCAAATTTGGTTGGTGTCCCAAGGAATATGTCTATGTCTAGGGCCTTGTCCTTATCATTGGATGCTTGAGAGCCATCTATTATGGGTAGATTTGCACCCTTAGTTTTCACTCGACTTATAGAATCATATAGGTGTCACCCTTTAGTGCTATGACCTACACTCTCTTACTATTGGGGTTGGTTTGATTATGTTATTACATTGACTGGTGTTGTTAAACCCTCATGTAGGATTGGTTGGGAATTCTATGTAGGATGTGTGTATTTCCTCATTGTATGTTTTATTGGTTATCATAATTCTCATACATATCATTGTTGCAAGTATGTGCTAACTGTTGAGTACTTGTGTCTCAGATTTACAGACATCAACAAGAGTTGACCTTTGTCTTAGTGATTGGCAAGAGTCTCAGTGATCACATGAAAGTAGTGGGTTGTCCTTCGTTATTGGCCTGACAGGCTCTATCGGCATAACATGTTTGTGTTCCAGCAATGAGTATGTTTCACCAATGGTGTTCTGCTCATTAGATTGACTATTTCTATAGTGTTTGTCTTAAGTTCTCTCTCTGATCACCTGTGTTACATTGATCAGTGTAACTATAACCATCAGCGAAATGTTGTGTAGTCACTGTGATAGTTAGTGTCTCTCCTATGGAAAGGTGTGGACCGACATACATGTAAGCAGTGTATTGGTGAGACTTGTCTTATCGGCATGGATTGGAATGCTTTCTCCAATGTGCTATGTTACTCCTATGGAGGCCTGGCATTGGTATGCCTATTACTATCGGCATAGTTTTGAAATGTTGCTCCGATAGCTTGTGGTCACTCCGATGAATGACATCGGCCAAAGTCTTCCCGATGTTAGGTGAACGGTAGACTGATTGGTCTTGTCGGCAAAAGTGCCGATGGTTATCATACTTGTGGTCATGCATATAAACTAGGATAGCAACCATCGACTGGTACATGTGGGATAATTTAGATCTCACGAATATGAATAGTCATGGAAATGGTTATGGGATGCTGGGAATTGGTTGGTGCCTTGATGGTAACTGTTACTCTATGATGTGGAAGAAGAACAGAAAAGCAAATGTTGTATTGGAAAAGCATATAAATACATTTGTCTTTTGTAACTGTTTAGTCCGTTATGGTAGTCAAACTATTCTGTAATGTCATATGAAAAACACATTGTAATAGAGGAGTGAGAGTGAGAAGAAAGAACAAAGTTCATGTGTAGGGTGATGTCCTGTACTGTATGCTATCTGTGGATTGATAACAATATGAAGGACTAACCCGAGTGCTAAAGAACTTTGTGCAGGGTTATGCTATTAGTTATTCTTCTAGAAGAGCAAGATGTAAATCTCCATGAGAGGCTTAGTGCCTAAATTGTATTGTAACTATATTTTCTGTTGCTAATTAATACAATGATCTCTAGGCTTTTGGAGTGTGGGGTTTTTTACCCATAAGGGTTTTCCCCACGTATATCTGTGTTTCTTGTTCTATCTTTCTTGTTAATTTTTTTGTTGTTGAAATTAGGTCTTATTACTTGTATTTCCTCTAAGGGTCAATCTTGGAAATGTTCTATGTTTGTTTCTGCTTTGTGGCATAGTTGTGTATGTTTTTGAAGAAATCTAATAAAATTTAAATATGTCGAACACACCACTGTTCTTAGAAATACGTTCTGAGATGCTCTCATTTCCTTACAAGTGGTATCAGAGCCTTCTTCTAGGATCTACTTTGTTGCTCACATATGTATGTTTGTGTGTTGCATGTGTTTGCATGTAAGAGTTCCTAGTGTATAATCTCTGGGTATTCCTTCTATGATGATTTCTTAGTGTGACAGGCTTGAGGAAATCTGAAGGAATCGTCTAATGTTTGATCCTTGTTTTGAGTGAAGTCTGGCAGTTGATCTTGTCTTCACGTTACAATAGGCGCTTGAAGGATGGTGAAGATGAAGAGACTGGAGCTGGTCATGATGTGACCTGAGGCTCTTAGTTGACAATGTATAGCATGGGGTGGATTATGCTTTGTGGTTGTGTCTCTACAGTAACTTTCATATTGGGTGTCTGTATGAGAGGCTCTTTGATGATATGAATAAGTTTGTGTTGCTTCTCAGCCATGGAGTATTGTGCTTATGCTAGGATTTGTTCCTGGAATTGGAAGGTGCTATTTATGTGATGCCCTAGTTACATTTTGGCTATGGAGTTGATCTTTGAGGTCTGGAAGCTTCTGATATAACTTGACTTTCTCTCTCGGATGCTTGTACATGGTGGTGGTCTTGGAATTGGTCTGAATTAGGCCTGCAGTTCCTAGATTTTGTTAATCCTTGTGCTTGTTTTATACTTGCATCAGAAGGGTTTAATAGATTTTCCTTAAAATCTATGATGCTCTTCTATGTTAATCCATTTTCTAGTTTAACCATTATGGTGTTTCTTGATTCATATTCCTGGTCTTCCAGATGTGAAGTGGGTATGGATGTGCATGGGTGTTATCAAACATAGTGGTTTTGCAGGTTTTACACAGTCAAGAAAAACTTGTGGTTCTGTGAAGCTGCAGTCAATCTATTTTCCTAGACCCTGGCTTTTGGGGTGTTGCTGGATGAAATAGTTGTAGTTTTGCAAAGCATGCTTTGTGCGTGGTGTGAGGAGGTGAAATACTTTCTCTGCATAGGAATACTAGTATGTGATATGTCACTTAGTATTTCCATGGAAATGCTTGTTGGTTTTCTATACTATGGTGCTTAGGTTGTGGACATGTTTGGCGAATCAAATTTGTAAGTAATCTGATGCTTGAGTCATGTTGTCTACATTGTTATCTATTCCTTGAGATCTTAGTTTTGCATTTTCCAGGGTGATAGTGAGTTTGCATGGTACATTGGTTGGATCTACGAGTTAAGTAGTTTTGTGGGCTGATCACCTATTAAGCTACAGTGAGATGACTCAAATGTGGACTCTCTTTATCCACCAGATTGTTTCAGTGTTAATGGAGATTTGTTAGCTGGCCTGGTCTGTGGTCACTTGTGCATTGGTGTGACTACTTTAGGATGAGAGGATGGATATTGTAAAGTACCTGAATAGTCAGTTATGGAGACTTGTAGCATGTGTATTACAATGTCATGAATAGCTTGGATACATAGGTTTGTGTAAGCTACTGATAGTATAGTGTATTTCCTTGGTTTGGAGATCTTGGTGCCACTTGGTTTTATTGTCACATGGACATGTTAATGTGTGGACCTGGAGGATTTTTAGATTAGGAGAAATTTGGTCATGATGCTTGGAAAGCTCGGTTGCCATAGTTCAATGGGAGCTTTAGCATTGACTGTGTGTTCATCACTTAGTGGTGAATGACCTTCTTTAGTGTTGCAGATATTACTAGGAGGAGCTCTTTGATCTTGTTGCTACAGAAGGGTTCTTTCATATTTGCAGGGGCACTATTTGATGATGTGTAACATCTTGGAGTCATGGAGGATTCATGAAATTCTTGGCTGAGGTGTTGGTGATGCTTGGCAGGTGATGTTGGTTTAGAGTTTGGTTTGTTTCATGTGATGGTATTTTCTTGAATTTAGCTTTAGAGTTTTGGCATGATACATTGCTCTTGAGACCATGGTTATGTTCACCTAGAGCATGGAATCTCCAAAGGGAATGGTAAGATCATAATGTCATGATAAGTTCCTGATTCAGATGATTGGAGCTTTGACAGTGGTCTAGTGATTCTCTGTGTGTTGGGTGCATTGATCTTTTTCTTGATTACTTCACGTTGGTGTAGTGATGCATTTGGAGTTTAGCATGATATGATTATTTGCAGATGCCCATGGGTACATGGAGAATAAGCTGAGGCTATAATTCTCTTAAGATAAGAGAAGTGTTGTTGATGGTTACTCTTGATGAAGATTTCAACAGAAAGTCTGAGAAGCCTACACCCTGGTTGGACGTGAGTTCAACAGAGACCTATGAGGAGATTGCTCTTGGAGGAGCATTCTTATCCCTGCTCATGGTCTACTCAGTAGTTTATTACTTGAGAGGTATTGCCCATTGTTCCTCTCAGGTGTTTTATGCTTTCTTTCATAGACATGGATCTTGAACTGTTGATATATGGTTCTAGAGGATTCATTGTGAGAGATGGATAGCATGATTAATCTCCATGTGCATTTGAGTTTAACATATCATTAATTGATGAGGCTTGTTAGGAAATGGTTTTATGGGCTGATTTCCTGAAATAGGAAATGGATTAGTTTGATCTTCTTTGGTTAGAGAAGCTTACATCCATGTTAGTTGCATGATTACATATATTGAATTTGATCTCTTGAGATTGAATGTTTGTTTGGGTGTTGTTATGCTATTCTCTTTGGGGTGTTTTGAAGGAGATCATGCTTGACGCAATTGGCACTTAGAGGTGTTTGTAGGAGGATTTTCTACAGGTTTATGATGTGTAGTGTTTCTCTTGGTCTTAGTTATTTTTCTGATGGTGTGTTTCACATTACATTGGTTCGATGTTTTGTTCAGAGCTAAAGTGATCACTAGTTTGTGGTCATGTGCTTTCACTTATGTTCTTGGGTGATAGCATGAAGGTTCTGGTATCTCTTTCATTGTTGGGTGTGAAGAACTTGAGAGATTTCTGGACTGGTTGTGAGATGTATAGTTTATTACTTTATAGATTTTGCATATCATGGTGGATGTTTCCTTGTTACTACGTGATGTTTACACTTTCTATGTGATCCATTGGTAGACTTGTATGCCATGAACTTTTTCAGATCTGCATTACCCATGCAGTGGGAGTTCTTGGATGTGGTTGGTCTTTTTTGACTAGTTGACACATGGAGCTTGTATTTGTAGTTGATGGGTGTATATGTAGGTGGCATCAGTCTACTGATATGAATACCTTCAAGGTATGGATGATTGGATGGATTGGCACTTGATGTGTGTGCTATTTTCAGTCACGTGGGTTTTGTTCAGTTGGATGGGTGTAGTCAGTTTACTAATTATTGTTCTAGCTGATGTTCTATCTTGTTTCTGGAGGATGATTTCATGGATGTGTTCTAGAAACTTTGAAGTTGGTTATGTTGGAGCTTCTGTGTAGCTTGTGAGCATAGTGGAGTGGTGGCAGTATTAACTCTGGTTCTAGTGTTGATGGTTTCCTGTAAATCCTTCGTCAAGTGGGAGAATGTTGAGTACTTGTGTCTCAGATTTATAGGCATCAACAAGAGTTGACCTTTGTCTCAGTGATCGGCAAGAGTCTCAGAGATCACATGAAAGTAGTGGGTTGTCCTTCATTATCAGCCTGACAGGCTCTATCAGCATAACGTGTTTCTGTTCCAGCGATGAGTATGTTTCACCGATGGTGTTTTGCCCATCGGCTTGACTATTGCTATTGGGTTTGTCTTAAGTTCTCTCTCTAATCGCCTGTGTTACATCGATTGTTGTAACTATAACCATCGGTGAAGTGTTGTGTAGTCGCTACGATAGTTGGTGTCTCTCTGATGGAAAGGTGTGGACAGACATACATGTAAGCAGTGTATCAGCGAGACTTGTCTTATTGGCATGGATTGGAATGCTTTCTCTGATGTGCTATGTTACTCTGATGGAGGCCTGGCATCAGTATGCCTATAACTATCAGCATAGTTTTGAAATGTTGCTCCGACAGCTTGTGGTTACTTTGATGAATGACATCGGCCAAAGTCTTCCTGATATTAGGTGAATGGTAGACTGATTGGTCTTGTCGGCAAAAGTGCCGATGGTTATCATACTTGTGGTTGTGTATATAAACTAGGATAGCGACCGTTGACTGGTCCATGTGGGATAATTTAGATCTCATGAATATGAACAGTCATGGAAACAGTTATGGGATGCTAGGAATTGGTTGGTGCCTTAATGGTAACTGTTACTCTATGACGTGGCAAAAGAACAGAAAAGCAAATGTTGTATTGGAAAAGCATACATAATACATTTGTCTTTTGTAACTGTTCAGTCCATTATGGTAGTTGAACTCTTCTGTAATGTGATATGAAAAACGCATTGTAATAGAGGAGTGAGAGTGAGGAGAAAGAACATAGTTAGTGTGTAGGGTGATGTCCTGTACTGTATGCTATTTGTGGCATGATAACAGTATGAAGGAATAACCCGAGTGCTGAAGAAATTTGTGCAGGGTTATGCTGTCAATTATTCTTCCAGAAGAGCAAGATATAAATCTCCATGAGAGGCTTAGTGCCTAAATTATATTGTAACTGTATTTTCTGTTGCTGATTAATACAATGATCTCTGGGCTTTTGGAGTGTGGGGTCTTTTTACTCGTAAGGGTTTTCCCCACGTATATCTGTGTTTCTTGTTCTTTCTTTCTTGTTAATGTTTTTTTGTTGTTGAAATTAGGTCTTGTTACTTGTATTTCCTCTAATGGTCAATGTTGGAAATGTTCTATGTTTGTTTCTGCTTTGTGGCATAGTTGTGCATGTTTTTGAGGCAATCTAATGAAATTTAAATCTCTCAAAGACACCATTGTTCTTAGAAATACATTCTAAGATGCTCTCATTTCTTGACACTAACTGGTGTTGTCATTGACATCAACATGTTTGTACTATCATTGGTGCCAACTGTGTCTTTTGATATTGTTGTAAATGTTGAGTGATTGAGTTGTCATGTTAAGGACACTGTCTGAGTTTTTGCTCCGCATTTCCTCTATATTGAAGACCGGAGTATGAGATTTGTATATGATTTAGAGAAGTGTTTGAAGATACTAAATCCATAATTTGGTGGTCTAGATTGTTGTACAACAAAAGTTCTATTTCACCAATTTGAAGACTTTGTCTAATAGCGTTTACAGTGTGACAGGGAGAAAGTATTTTAATCCACATTTCTCCACAGTTTGGATTGTGGTCTTGTGGTTCTGGACTTAAGTTTATAAAGTCCTTATCTATCTTCATTCCAAAGGATTTATGTTTTGGTGTTCTAGAAAGCAATTTATTGATTAGTAGAGTTTGATGGTGTTTCTTGTGAGCAGTCTGTAATCTATCTTCAAGTGATATTTGTTGTCCCCAAGTGAGATTTATTGTGGTTGGATATGCCATCTCCCAAGTGATTCTATGTTTTTTGTTGATGTCTCCAGAATTATTGAAGGTGTGTGCTTGATCTGCAATCTATAATGAAGTTCTTGGAAGTGTGTATTTAAGTATTCTTGATGTTTGCACTAATTCTTGTTGACTTGGTTATTTACAGTTGTTGTGGAGGTGATTCCTAGATTGTGGAAGCATGTTGAAGCATGTAAGGATGTGCTTGGGACTAAGCTAAGCCATGAAGTGCTCTTCATTCATTCATTTTCTCCACAATTTTGTTTAGGTCTAGACCTAATTTGAATTATGTATGTATGCTGACCTTGGAGATAGTTCCAATTGTTGTAAATTGTATTTCCAACCTTAGAGATAGTTCCAATGGTTGTAAATTGTATTGCTAACCTTGATGAATGTTCCAAGGTTGATGATTGGTATAAATATATGTAATGAATTTGTGAGTGGTGTGTGAGTGTATGAAGAAGTGAAGATAAAGTGTGTGTGTTGTAAAGGCAATGAAGGAGAGATATATTACGCTATAATGGAACTAAACTCAGGCATGTTGTAGATGCTACTATATGAGTTCATGGCAGTGAGCCACCCTTTGGTAGTGAGCCACCATTTGGTAGTGAACCAACCCTTGGCAGTGAGCCTTTTTGCAATGAGCATTCATTTGGGCAGTGAGCCTCTTTGTTATTCAGTATTGTTACTACATTTTATTGTGAGCTAACAATCACCGTGGTTTTTCCCTTTTAGGGTTTTCCACATAAAAAATTGGTGTTCATGTGTGTATGGTGTTGATGTGTTTATGTTTTGATTTTACTATTCATGTTTAATCTTCATAACAGATTAAGGAGTTAAAATAACTGAATGTGAATATGATTTTGTTTAAAGAAGTTAAGGGTTTTGATACAACTGATTCACCCCCCCTCTCAGTTGTATTGTGCCTTCAATAATTGGTATCAGAGCAAGGTTTCTTGGAAGAAAGCCTAACAACTTAAGGTAGATCTGGGATGGCACACAAGAAAGATATTCCTCGGTATGATGGATCTGACTATACCTACTGGAAGGTACAAATGCAAAGTTATGTTATTTCTATTAGTTATAATGTCTAGAAGATGGTTAAAGATAAATACATATTACCTAAAGGTGGTCCAAAGATTGATGAAGAGATTAAGGATTATGAGACTAATCACAAATCTAAAAATGCTCTATTAAATACTTTGTCGAACACTAAAATGGCGAAAGTTGTGGATCTCAAAACTACTCATGAGATCTAGGACAATTTGAAAAACATCTATGAAGGTGATGAATATGTCAAGAAGGGTAAGTTGCAAAACTTGAAGACCACATATGAAATCATGCGAATGGCTGAGGATGAGAACATAAAAAGTTACATGCAAAAGATTGATGAAGTTGTCAGTAGCATCAAGGGTCTTGGTGGAAAGTTAGAGGATGTGGATGTTGTAGATAAGATACTCAAAACTCTTCCCAAATCTTATAGTCAAAAAGTATCTGCCATTAAAGAATTCTTTGATATGGGTAAGCTTTCAAAAGATCAATTGCTTAGTAAACTAACTACTTTTGAGATGAGACAATTTGGTACTACTAATGGCCCTATGAAAACTAAGACTACTTTTAAGGCCAAGGAAGAAAAGAAAACTAGATTAGATAAATATATTGTGGAATCTGATGAAGAAGATTTTGAAGTACTTGAGGCAAAATTTGCAAGCAAAATGAAAAGAGGTAGCAGAGGAAAGTTCAAAGGTAAGTTACCTTTCAAATGTTTCAATTGTGGTAAAATTGGTCACTATGCTTCAAGATGTCCTGACAAAGCTTTGAGAATCAAAAAAAATGAAAGGAAAAGAAAGATGGTAAGAAAGAGTTACTATGTTAGAGATGATGATGGCGTAACTGATGATGAACTTGATTCTAATCATGGTAATAGTAGTGAATGATTGTTTATTGCACTTAGAGAAGAACCTATTTCTGCTAATTTTGCATGTTGTGTGAAGGAAGGAATTCCATGAGAGTTTTCTACATTTCATGCTAAAAAGGAAGATGAATGGATCATTGACAGTGGATGTTCAAATCACATGATAGGGGATAAGAGTAAGTTTACTAAATTTAAAAAATATGATGGAGGACTAGTTAGGTTTGGTTATGATGTAGTTGGTAAGATTTGTGGAAAAGGATCAATTACTTTTGATGGCAATGGTAAAAGTTCAAACCTATGTCACACTTTCAGCCAAATAAGTAGTTTCTATAGAAAGGGTTCTACCCGAAACCACATAACACGTATGTGGCATTGCGTGGCATGAATATTTCCAGGCAAAACCCTTTCAGGTGGAACCTTCATTGTAAATAAACACATTTTTTAACATTTAAATCAAATTCACATTGAGGGTTTCACCTATAACTATTCCACTCGTAACTATTCCACCCAAACCTGTCTATGTGGCATCCCATGTGGTAGCCAACCCCCCCTTTTACAACAAATTGAACAAAACTTCAAGTTCAACTATAAATTTCTTCAATCAAAGGGCATTTTCATGAAAATATAAAAATACTCTTTGGTAGATATCGGAGTCTAGATCTTAGAAATATATTTTTTTTAATATTTTAATAAGTTTTATTAGGATTATTTTTAAATTTATTGCAAGTAGGTTATTATAAGCAAACATGTAGCTGATTAAAAATTAAAAATAAATAGGAAAAACATATTCAAAAAATTTGAAAAATATATGGTTCACTCGAGGAGAGAGTCCTCTCCAAAAGGGTATTTTTGTTTTTTTAAAAATATATATATTGTAAAAAAGTTGGCGTCCCATGGAAACTACTCTGTTCTGATGAAAATTGACTTTTAAAAAATTATAAAAAAATATTTATCAAATTTTTTTTTTCCATGCACTAGATATTTGAGTTGGTTAATTAGGAAAAAAAAATTTAAGAAAAAAAAATAATTTTGCTATATTTTTTTTGACGTCCCATCTCATGTCACTTTTTTTCAAAAAATGTCAGCATTTAAAATTCATCAATTAAATTTATAAAAAAGTCCATCTATTTTTTTTTTTTTTTAAATTATAAGCATAAACTACAATAAAATTTCTACATTTCATTAGTTTATGTCATTTTAAAATTCAAAACATACATATGACCTTTTTTACGTTTAAGTTGGAAAAATATGTTTGTGTTGGTTGTTGCCTTATAAAAATGTGACACAGTTCTAAACTTTCACCCACAAGCATAATACAAATGATGTTCTTTATGTCAAAGGCTTAAAGAATAATCTTCTAAGTGTTAGGCAAATGTGTGACAAAGGGTATAATCTAGTGTTTAAGGACAATGTGTATGAGATAAGGAAAAGCTCTGGAACCTTAATTGTTGTTGGTAAGAAGACTCATGGTAATGTTTATCATTTGAAGGGTACTAATAATTGTTGTTTGTTGGCTCAGACAAATGAAAGTTGGTTATGAAATAGGAGGATGTCTCACATTAACTTTGACAATTTGGTGAGAATAAACACAGTACAAGCAGTAAGAGACCTACCTAAGATTATGAAGCTTGCCAATGTCATGTGCAAAGAATGTCAGTTTGGGAAGATGACAAAGACTACTTTCAAAAGCAAAGAACAATTCCATAGCAATTTGCTAGAGTTGGTGCATACAGACTTATGTGGCCCTACAGTAACAAGAATTCTACAAGGTGATAGGTATTTCATGCTTCTTATTGATGATTATTCAAGAATGACTTGGGTTACCTTTCTTAAAGAAAAATTAGAAGCCCTAGACAAGTTTAAGGCATTCAAAGCTATGGTTGAAAATGAGTTGGATTTGAGAATCAAGTGTTTGAGATCTGATAGAGATGGTGAGTTTACTTCAAATGAGTTTAATACTTTTTGTGAAGAACATGGAATAAAAAGACATTTGTCTACCACCTGGACTCCTCAACAAAATGGAGTGGTTGAAAGGAAAAATAGAACTATTCAAGAAGCTGCTAGAACAATGATCAAGGAAGCAGACCTATCAGAAGTATATTGGAAAGAAGAAATACACACTGCTATCTACATTTAGAATAGAGTGCAAGTTAGAGAAAAATAAACAAAGACACCTTATGAGCTATGGTATGGTAGAAATCCTACTATCAAATACTTCAAAGTTTTTGGAAGCAAATGTTACATCAGAAGAGATGAAGAATTAGGAAAGTTTAATACTAGATGTGATGAAGGCATATTCCTAGGGTACTCTACTAAGAGCAAGGGTTATCGGTGCTATAAAAAAAGATTGAGAAAAATCATTGAAAGTGCAAATGTGAAGGTAGATGAAGATATTTAGCTAGATGGATATCAGTCAGATGGATATGTTGATGTAGAGAAGGTTGAAAAAGACAAAGAAAAGGAAGTTTAGACTGAAATGCAAGCTGCTCCTAAAGAAGAAGAAGTTCAAGTTGAAGCTCCAGAAAGAATTCCTAAAACCCCTAGGTATGTACAAAGAGATCACTCTAAAGATTAAATAATTGGTGACAAAAGGAAAAATGTGTTGGGGTGCTGCCACAATAATGGGTTACACTTTCTAGGACATCTTGATTTTTGCTGAAATCACATATTTTTAAAAAATATATTGATTTAAGCCTTGAAAGGTTCCATTTAAAAGATTTTAATTGAAGAGGGTTTGATCAAACCCCCTTAGATTCAAACCCCCTTGGATAGAACCCTGCTAGTTTTAAACCATACCTATAATGGAGTCTCCTCTACACCTATCAAAATGCTAATAGAAAACCACTTTTGATTTACCTTTTGGGGGATCAAATGAATTCATTTAAAATTTATATTTTGTAAGTATGTAGTACTTATTATAAGCTTTCCAAAAAGTATAATTTTAAATATATTTAATTTGGTTATTATATTTATTTTTTATTTCTTGTGAATTTAGGTTTTTCACCAAACATCAAGTTCTCTATTATACACACATGGAAAATTAGTAAATTAGTGAAAAGAATTCTAAAAAATATCTATGCCCTAGGTATTGATGTCCTTTCAACAAAAAATAAATTTGAATTTTGATACATATAGAAAAAGTTATGTTTTATGGAATACGCCTATGTCTATATTATAATTGGTTTGACTTCAAAACTTAATTAAAAAAAATATTCAACAAAACATTATGAAGCCAAATGTATGCCCTATATATCAGTGTTACCAATCTAAATTCAAAAGAATCATAATTTTATTCTTTGTAGAAAAAAAGTTATGTGCTACAGAATACACATCACTTTAAAAAATATTGTTTACTATTTAAAACTAGTTATCAAAGGATACACAAAAAGTTTTACAATAATTTTTTTTAAAATATATATTTAGAATCTACAAACAAAATCTCACAAATCACTAGTTAACATCATCTTCAAATTCCTAACGGTTTAGCGGCTATAGGTGTTAGAAAGTGAAGATTTAGTTCAAATATTGATTTCAATGTCAAGTTTGGCCAAAAAGTGTAACCCATTATTGTGGGATGACCTGTTGACAAGAAGCAGAGCTACAGAAGATCAAGTCAATCTCTATTTACTTTCAAAGGTGGAACCTAAAATAGTAAAAGAAGCATGCAGTGATGAATATTGGGTCAAAGCAATGGAAGAAGAACTAATGCAGATTGAGAAGAACAAGACTTGGGAACTTATCCCTAAACCAACAGACAAGAATGTGATAGGAACAAAGTGGGTATTCCAGAACAAACTAAATGAAGTTGGAGAAGTTGTAAGAAATAAGGCAAGCCTTGTGTGTAAGGGCTACTCACAAGTGGAAGGAATAAATTATGAAGAGACATTTTCTTTGGTGGTAAGAGTGGAAGCTATAAGACAATTTTTGGCATTTGCAACAGAAAAATTTCAAGGTATACCAAATGGATATGAAGTTCGCTTTCTTGAATGGTGAGTTAGAAGAAGTCTACATAGAGCAATCAGATGGATTCCAACTATTAGACAAACTAAATATGGTATGCAAATTGAAGAAGGCTTTGTATGGACTGAAGAAAGCTCCTAGAGCTTGATATGCAAGACTAGATAAGTACTTGTTGCAATAGGGATTTAGTAAAGGGTCTGCAGATAGTAACATGTACACCAAGATAAGTGGAGACCAAATTCTGATTGTTAAGATCTATGTTGATGACATCATATTTGGTGGAAATGAAGGTATGTGTAAGATGTTTGCAGATGGGATGCAAAAAGAGTTTGAAATGTCTATGTGTGGTGAAATGAACTTCTTCCTTGGACTGCAAATCATTGAAACTAGTAAAGGTATTTTCATTTATCAATCCAAGTATGTTAAAGAGTTTTGATGAAGTTTGGAATGGAGGACTCTAAACTAGTATGTACCCCTATGGTTACTTGTTGCAAGTTGAGCAAGAATGATGAATCTCCTAAGGTTGATCAGAGCAAGTATAGATTAATGATTGGAGGGCTACTTTATCTAACCTCTACTAGATCGGATATCATGCATGTAGTCTGTCTTGTGGCTAGATTTCAATCAGATCCCAGAGAATCATATGTCATGGTAGTGAAGAGAATATTCACGTATTTGAAGGGCACTCTAGATCATGGCTTGTGGCATCCTAAGAACAATGATTTTTCCTTAATTGCCTATACAGATGTAGATTGAGCTGGATGTGTTGATGACAAAAAAAGCACAAGTGGGCATGCATTCTTCCTTCGAGATAGGACAGTGTCTTGGCATAGCAAGAAACAAGAATAAGTTCCCTTGTTTAATGCAAAGGTAGAATATATTGTTGCAGCATCATGTTGTACTCAGGTGTTGTGGATGAAATAGACTTTGAAGGATATCAAAGTTGAGTATGATGAGCCAATCCTTATTCTTTGTGTTAACACAAGTGCCATAAATATTTCAAAGAATCTAGTGATGCATTCAAAGACAAAACAAATTTCAATTAAGTATCAATTTTTGAGGGAGAAAGTTGCAGAGAATGAAGTGAAGATTGAGTATGTGCCTACAAAAGATCAAGTTGTTGATATATTCACTAAGGCTCTTCCAAAGGATACATTTGAGTATCTCCGGGAGAAGTTAGGGTTGTTGCCCCTCCTTCCTTGAACTAGATGCATAAGAAGATGCATCAGTCCAGTGTGCCTCAAAGTACATTTCTCCTTTTGGACTAATATTGGAAGCTACCTCTAAGGGGGAGCAGGTAGTGGTTTGAGATGATTGTTGTAGTAAGGGGAAGTAAAGAATGATTTCTAACTGATCAGAGAAGTAGTGTGTAAGTATGTGTAGTGGAAGAGATGTGATTCCCAAGTTACCATTGATGTCAAAGGGGGAGAGAGATCATGAGAAAAACTCAAGGGGAGAAAAAGTTTAGATGTGTAAAAAGAAAGGGGGAGTTCTGATGTAACGTTATGTCCTGATGGAAGAATATATTATTCAGTTTTTCACATCATATGTTGCCATCAATGACAAAAGGAGACATTGTTGCAAGTATGTGCTAACTGGTGTTGTCATTGATGTCAACATGTTTGTGTTGTCATTGGTGCCAACTGTGTCTTCTAATATTGTTGTTTGTTGAGTGATTGAGTTGTCATGTTAAGGACACTATCTAAGTTTTTGCTCTACATTTCCTCTGTATTGAAGACTAGAGTATGAGATGTGGATATGATTTAGAGAAGTGTTTGAAGATGCTAAATCTAGAATTTGATGGTCTGGATCGCTATGCAGAAAAAATTTTATTCACCAGTTTGAAGACTATGCCTGACAGCATTTATAGTGTGATAGGGATAAACTATTTTTCTCTGCATTTGTCTACAGTTTGGATTTTGGTCTTGTGGTTCTAGAATTAAGTTTATAAAGTCCTTAGGGTCTTCATTCCAAAGGATTTGTGATTTGGTGCTCTGGAAAGCAAGTTATTGATTAGCAGAGTTCGATAGTGTTTGTTGTGAGCAGTTTGTAATCTATCTTCAAGTGATATTTGTTGTCCTCAAGTGAGATATGTTGCAATTGGATTTGTCAGCTCCTAGGTGAATCTATGTTGTTTGTGGATGTCTCCAGAATGTATTGAAGGCATGTGCTTGATCCTTTGGCAAGAGACACTGCTAGGCATGTCATGTGTTGTCATTGATGGCAAATGAATCTATCTTACACATCCACATTACATCATTTGATCATACCGGAAGTCAAAGTGTAGATTTATCTAAGTCCGGATAGACAGGAATAGAGCATTTGATAGGGTTCAGTATATTAGTCTGCATTTCTCCATAGGTAATGACATTGTTCTGCAAATCTGAGGGAATGTTAAGGGATGTTAGGGCTACCTAAATCCAAGATTTTAGCCTCCAGTGATGAAGGGATTGTAAGTTACAAGCATTTGAGTATCGTGTTTTGGTTAGACAGTTTAGTCCAGTGAAGAACAGGCAGACTAGGTGTTTGATCCTTGTGTAGATGAAGAGATGTGGTTGGTCGATAAATTTATGAGATCTAGTGGTGTTGGCCGATAGGTGAGGTGAATTGAACACATAAGTTTTGGTCCACATTAATATTTGTGCATGGATTTAGCCAACAGAATAGTGTTCTTGAAATAGTTTCCAAGTTTTCTTAAGGCCGAATGTAGTTGATACAATTTCATGTAGTGGATATATATAATCGATGAGTTCAAGCATTTTGTAGAAAGGAAGTATGAATATGAAGGAATAAGTGTGAAGTGAAGAGATCTAAGCCTTGGATCATGGCAGAGTAGTGAAGCAGGGCAGATAGAGATGAAGTTTGCAAAGTTAGTGTATTGAGCTCAACTGGAACTATAATCTTGCATTGTTAGATGCTATTCCTTAGTTCCAACATTCTAGTGAACCTTTGTAATTGATTTGTAGGAAGTGAGCCTCTTTGAGCAGTGAGCTCTAGGCAGTGTACCCAAAGGCATGTGCCTTCCCATTTGTAATACTTTTAACAGAGTATAAAATTCTTGTGGGTTAACCCCCACCATGGTTTTTCCCTTAACCAAGTTTCCACGTAAAAATCCTAGTTTTCATGTGTTGTGATCTTGCTATTTTTATTCTTTTGTTCATACTTCTTTCTTTTGAATGTATGTGGTAAATTAATAAAGGAACAAAGTAATAAGTTTTTGCAGAACACTGATTCACCCCCCTCTCAGTGTTCCTTAATTTCAACAATTGGTATCAGAGCTTGGTTCCTTAGAAGAAGTTTAACAGCTTGAGGAAGATCTGGGAAGGTGTTTTCAATGGGTTCATTCAAGCATTCTTATGGCATAAATCAACAACTCTAACTAGCCTTAGATGATCTTGATCTATCTAGAGTAGAAATCAGAGACCTACAAGAGAACCTTAAGGATGTTAAAGATTTCATTGAGACCTTAAAAGGACAACTGAGAAAATCTAATGAAAAGAGAAGGGAGCTACTTCATCAGCTAGCAAATCAGAATGAAGACAATGACATGGATGAGGCCCTAAAGGAGAAGACAAAAAAATGTGAGAAGCTAGCAAAAGAAATTGTTGTCCTAAAACATGAGATGGAATTCGGGGTGATGAGACTAACCAAGGAAATTGAGGAAAGAAAGAATATTGAGGAAAAATTGAATCAATCTCTAAAAGAAAGAATAGAAGAATGTTGTAGATTGGATAGGATAATTGGCCATCTAGAGTCTGATCTACAAGAAACTAGGGACAATGAGGAAGAACTTGAAAGACAAATTGTCATTCCCAAACATGACCTAGAAGTTGCAAATGAATATAAAGAGAAATTCAAGATAAGCTCAGCTAAACTTGAGGTGTTGCTTGATAGTCAGAAGAAGCCAAATGATAAGTATGGTCTGGGATTTGTGAAAGGTGAAAAATCTAGATTTGGTCAAAGAAATCTTGAAGAAAGAAATCAAAGAAGGAATCCTAGAAGACCTCTGGTAAGACAGCCTAATGCTCAAAGGTATCCATCTTTCAATGGCAATTGTTTCAAATGTAATAAGTATGGTCATAGAGCTAATCAATGCAGAAGTCATGTAAATCAAAATGCATCATCTTTCTTCGGTCAATGCTTTAATTGTAAAAAGAAAGGTCATAAGGTTAAAGAATGCAAAAGTAGATCAAGGAATTCTCCTAAGAACAAACAAGTGTTCAATGGAGGATGTTTTACTTGCAATAAGTTTGGGCATATTGTAATGCAATGTAGATCTAAACCTGCTCCAACATGTAATTGTTAGAAAAATAAGATTGTGTCTTTCAACTGCAACAAATCGAGACACATTGTTAAGTTTTGTAGAAATAAAAAGGAGAACTCACAGGCAGGTAAAGGAAAAATAGAGTAGAAATTGGACAAAGGCAAGGGAAAAGTTGATGTAAATGAGATCCAGAATGAAATGAACAAAACATGGGTAAAGAAAGGTGAAATGAATGTTGACAATGGGTCCGCACCAGAATCTGGTGCTGATAATTCCTCTGAGAATTGAAACAGGAGCTCTAGCTCAAGGGGAGCTACATTAAAAATCTAATTCCCCCTACCAGAAAGTGGGTGCCTAAATCTAGCATGATGAATGAAGAAAGAGAAGGAAGATAATACGATTGGTTGTGGAGCAATTAAAGACTGACTGTAATCAGAAACAATGTAATCAGATGTATTAGGGTAGAGCATTTATTACATTGGCGAATTAGGTTTTACAGAGCATAAAAATTCATTCATTCATCATTTGAATCACTTTGCATTTGAAGAAAATAAGAAGAAGAGTGCTTGACCTGAGATTTCAAAGCTTCAAAGTGCGACAGGCGAATTCATCAGCTAACCCTAATTCCGTGGAGAAAAAGGTATTTTTTTGCGAAGCTTTGAACTTGTGATCTTTTTGAAATGGCTACACCTCTGGTTGTGAATATCACTGGGTGACCTAGGCCAAAGTTTAAGAAGCATCCACACAAATCAGTAGAGGTCGATCCGTTAGGTGCCTTTTCAAGTATTCTGCATGGTGTGTTGCACGTTGAAGATATTAGAACTTATATACATTCTAGCATATATGAGTTTGGGTATTCAAAGCTAGTATATTTGTTCAAGAATCATCTAAGGGATGAAATTCATGGTCTTAAACCAGAGTATAAGGCACTGCAAGATAAACATTTCATTCAGATTATAGGGTTTCCATCCTTCGATGAAGATGAGTGGGTTCGGTATGTGCTAAGTTGGATGCATGATGAGTTTATGTGGTTAATGAAACCCTTCAAGATCACCAAGGAGACCATCAAGGCCGTGAGAGGGTTGAACTCATTCGGTGGACTACCAATGTTGAAGTCAGTAAAGAATCAAACCATAACTGATGCTACTGGTTCAAGGTTTGACAAAAGGGCAATGACAATAAATGACATCACTAATCTAGATGTCAAATTTGTATCAATGGTGATTGGATACAAGATATATCATTCTAGCAGGGAGAAATTTGTATCCAGTACAGCTATCTATGCAGCTTATCAGATGTTGAGAGAGAATGCTGACTGTGACTTGTGTGAGTTGCTAAAGAACTAGCTGATGGAAAACCTGAACAAGATCAAAAAGGACAAGAAGAATACATTCAAGTATGGGACATTAGTATTATGTTTGTTCTTCTATTTCATGAATGAGTTACCCGGCAAGAAAATCATGTGTTGGACCAGTGATAACACTGTTGCCATACAAATAAGAGAGCACTTGAACAAGATTGGTGACTCCAATGCCCAAAGGATTGCTCTTTGGGGATACTTCAAAAAAATTTAGAACATGATGCAATCAAGGGAAAGAACCCCTGCATCTATGGTTGAAAAATATAAGGATACAGTTTGTTTTATGGTGCATACAGATCGATGTTTAATGGAAGTAGTTGAACCAAAAACTATGTGGATCATGCCCATGGGGTATCAAGTTGATGAGAAAGTATTGGATATGTATGTTCAACACCTTCTGAGTAAACCAAAGGACACCACAGTTGAAAGATTTGGGACATATAGTGAACTCAGTGTGAAACTGCATGTTGAGCTCTGAAAACCTGAATCTAATAGAAAGATTCAAAGACAAGTTGAAATGTATGCAAAAAGTATTGGCATAACAAAAGAAGCTGTGAGGCAAAACATGGAAAGGATAGAGAAAGATGAGAAGGAGAAATAGGACAGAGAATAGAGAAGTGTTCCAATGGAATCCACTTCTAAAGCAAGGACTACTAGGAGTTCTAGTTCAACCTCCGGTGTGTCACCTTCTCTTGTTGTAGAAAAACCTACCAATAAGGTAAAGAGCAAAAGAACATATGTCGGTTTGGAAAAAGTGGATGAAGAATAAACTGACTCAGATGATGAGGTTAAGGAGTTGAAGGCCTTAGGCACCAAAGTTGCTAAAGTGTCTAAGGAGAATCCCTCTGGAAGCATAAAGTCAAGTAAGAGGCATAAGATAGAGGCTTATGTTGAGAAGCCTACTCTTTATGTGGATGACATCATTAAGTTGGTTACTATAGATGGAAACTTGAAGCCAATGACTGAATTTTATGATCATTATAGTGATGCTGATAAGAGAGTTTTGGAGGAAGCAACAGTCAAATATTTGAATATCTATAATAAGACTTTATTTGAAATAACTTTTGAAATTCCAAAAAGTCTTGCAAAAGTAATATAAATAAAAAAAAAAAATGTAAAAGTTAAAGATATTAAGCTTCGGGAGCATGTGCTAATAAAGTTATATCCTCAAATTACTCTGGAACAAATGAACCTAATATTCAAAGAAGTGAAATAGGACTTTAGGAGTAAGTTCATAATGAATACTCTTATGCTGGGTGAAATTGATAAGGTAGTTGAAGATACTTAGGAGATTCTTTTGAAAGCACTAAAAAGGCATAATCTTCCCATTGTTGAAGAAGAAATTGATAATGTAAATGATTCCTCCATTCCAAATGTTGTGGAGTTGAAAGAAAGTGAACAACATGCTGACATCTTTGTTCTAGAAGACGAAATGCCAAATAAAGGAGATGAAGAATGGTGGAGGAAGTTAATTTTGATGATGCAGAGGACACTCAAATTCCTTTGGACCAATCTGCTAGAGAAAATACAGAGATGCATACAGAAGTAGATGCTTCTATTGAAGAAGATTCTATGAAGAATAAAGAGCAAGAAGCAAAAGAGGTTAAGGACAAGGATGAACAAGAAAGAGAAACAACAAAGAATATTGAAGAGCAAAAGCAAGATGATAGTACTAGCAAGAATCTGAAAGATGGAGCTACATTTTTTGCAAGAGACACTATAAATGTAGTGAAGAAATTACTTGAGAAAGACAAGCTTGAGTTTGACAAACTGAAACTGATTCAAGGACCTATCAATTTTGACACTCTTTCCCCTCTACAAAAGATGAAGTTAACATCTGTGGCACAAGAAAAAGCAAGAGAGGAGATTCTAAAAACTCACATTGAGGATAGTGAGTTGCTTGGTCTTGCATCTGAAATTCTAGAAAAGATTATGCCCACCTTTCAAAAGGATTCATCCAACTTTCCCTCTGGTCAGTTGAAGAGTTTGATACACTTTGTAAGTACTTGTTTTGAAACTTTTGAGAAGTCAGCAGAAGTTAAAGTCAAAAATGAATATAATGAGAAGAGATTTGTTGAAATAATAAAAATAATTAGCTATGATAAATCAGTGCTTGATACAAGTGTAAAGAGTATTCAAAATGCTCCCTCTGAAGGTGTAGAGATCTATAAGTTTTGTCTAAATTTGTCTAAAGTTGTTGAAGATATTAAGAAGAAGATTAAGGACATAGAGCTCAAATTGTTAAACATTTCTTAGTTCTATAGTCCTCTAACTAAGTCTCTAATAACCAAAGAATGTCAAGTAGTGAGTTTGCGATGAATTGAGCAATTTGGAGAAAGAAAAGGCCAAAGTTTTGGGTAGATTGGATGAGCTCCGACGACTGATTTCCCCTAAGTTGGAGACTATGTATGATATTTTGGTAGAATCCTAAGTTACTACCGCTACTAGTGATCCTACTGATCTTCAAAAGGCAAAATCACAAGCATTTTTGTTCAGTGGCCATATATCCATTTTGGGCAGCATAAAGAAGAACTGGAATAGTAAATTGACATGGTTGAAAAACATTTTTGGCGATATCTTTTTGCTGATGAACAAGGCTTAAGGACTGTGTGTTCATATGCGAAATTATATACTTAGAGTTTTGAGTCATGTACATAAAAAAATTTTGCATGAATTTTGTATTGTAGATTCTAGCCTTTACCATTGATGCCAAAGGGGGAGAGGAAACGTAGTGAAAAATGAGGAATCCATCTAAGGGGGAGCATTGGAAATCACAAGTGTAAATAGTAAGGAGGAGTTGTTCTAACACTTAGTCATTTTTCACTAAGTGTTGCCATCAATGCCAAAGGGGGAGATTGTTGGCAAGAGACACTGCTAGGAATGTCAAGTGTTGTCATTAATGGCAACTGAATCTATCTTACACATCTGCATTACATCATTTGATCATACCGGAAGTCAAAGTGCAGATTTATCTAAGTCGAAATAGACAGGAACGGAGCATTTGACAGGGTTCAACATATTAGTCCGTATTTCTCCACAAGTAATCACATTCTATTGCGGATCTAAGGGAATGTTAAGGGATGTCAGGGCTACCTAAATCCAAGATTTTAGCCTCTGGTGATGAAGGGATTGTATGTTACAAGCATTTGAGTATTGGGTTTTGGTTAGACAGTTCAGTCAGGTGAAGAACAGGCAGACTAGGTGTTTGATCCTTGTGTGGATTAAGAGAAGTGGTTGGTTGAGTAATTTATGAGATCCAGTTCTGTTGGTTGACAGGTGAGGTGACTTGAACACATAATTTTTGGTTTATATTAATATTTGTGCATGGATTCAGCCATCAAAACAATCTTCTTAAAATAGTTTCCAAGCTTTCTTAAGCCCGACTGCAGTTGATACAATTTCATGTAGTGGATATATATAATCGATGAGTTCAAGCATTTCATAGAAAGGAAGTGTGAATGTGAAGGAATAAGTGCAAAGTATAGCAGAATCAAGTGCGAAGTGAAGAGATCTAAGCCTCGAATCATGGCAAAGTAGTGAAGCAGGGTAGAGAGAGATGAAGTGTGCAAATTCAATGTATTGAGCTCAACCGGAACTGTAATCTTGCATTGTTAGATGCTATTCCTCAGTTCAAACATTCCCGTGAACCTTTGTAATTGATTTGTAGGTAGTGAGCCTCTTTGAGTAGTGAGCTCTAGGTAGTGTGCCCAAAGGCATGTACCTTCCCATTTGTAATACTTTTAACAGAGTATAAAATTCTTGTGGGTTAACCCCCACCATGGTTTTTCCCTTAACTGAGTTTCCACGTAAAAATCTTGGTGTTCATGTGTTGTGATCTTGTTGTTTCTATTCTTGTGTTCATGCTTCTTTCTTTTGAATGTATGTGGTAAATTAATAGAGGAACAAAGTAATGAGTTTTTGTAGAACACTGATTCACCCCCCCCTTAGTGTTGCTTAATTTCAACATGATCCACAAGCTATAATGAAGTTCTTGGAAGTGTTTATTTAAGAATTCTTGATGTTTTCACTAGTTCTAGCCAACTTGGTTATTTACACTTGTTGGGGAGGTGATTCATGGATTATGGAAGCATGTTGAAGCATGTAAGGATGTGTTTGGGACTGAGCTAAGTTGTGAAGTGCTCTTCCTTCATTCATTTGATCTACAATTTTGTGTAGCTCTAGACCTAATTTGAATCATGTATGTATGCCAAACTTTGAGATAGTTCCAATGGTTGTAAATTGTATTGCCAAGATTGATGAATGTTCCAAGGTTGATGATTGGTATAAATATATGTAATGAATCTGTGACTGGTGTGTGAGTGTGTGAAGATGAGAAGATAAAGTGTGTGTGTTGTAAAGGTAGTGAAGGAGAGATATATTGTGCTTCAATAGAACTAAAATCAGGTATTGTTGTGCCTCTCACACACGTCCCATTCCAAAATAGGGACCCCCTCTTTCAATTTGGCTTAGGATGTTAATGGATCTTTTTCATCTCCTAAGTGGTTGACTAGTCAAAGTGCATCTTAATGAGGATTGAATGATGATATTGAAAAATCACTTCAAGAACCTGCTAAGTTAGATTTTCATATCCATTTTGATGGCATTGAATAGCCCTCTTGTGCTAAGTTGCTATTCGTCTGACCTTTGCGATGATTTGCCTTCCAACTGAATTGGCGTTAAAATCCTTTATCACTGACTTCAGCGTTAGTTTTCCTCCTGACGAACTTTTGCACTGAAATTCATCGCCTCTGACTTGATCTGTATCACTCAATCATTGACTAAGTCAAATGAGGCCAAAATGCCTGCAATTCAGAAGGACCATAAAATTTTGCAAACTGCATGAAGTTGAGTCTATAGTCACAGGGCTAAAAGGAACTCCCACCGACCAGGTCTGTCGCGTCTGATTTCCCTGCCAAGTCTGAGCACATGAGAAATCGCACTAAAACCCTAATCTATCAACTGTACATCGCACATTAATGGCGATTTGGCTGAGATAACAAAAGGGATGACCTCCTTTGTTTTAGCTATTTTTGCATTTGATCAAAGATCCCGGAGCTCCCTTTTCAACTTTTGTTGTCCATTGAATGCTTTTTACCTACACAATCCAGACACACTTTCTACACTAACCAGGTAGGGTTTCCAAATCATGTCCTTTTGAGCCTTCACTGTTTATGGTTAGGGTTTGATTGAATGTTTTCTTTCCAAGCAAATGCTTTTAGGGTTTTCAGCTAGGGTTTCGTACACAAACTATTTTTTTTATTCAAAACCTAGTTTGAATGTCCCTTTGGAAACATGGATAGATTGTTAGACTTAGCCGAAGTTTTCATAAATTACAAAGACATTTGGTTTTAGCATTGAACTGGAGTCTAACCGACCTGTAAGCATTCCAAATCATCCATTCGGTCAGTGATAGTTGAAACTCATGTTGCACTTTGAAATCCACTTAGCGCTAAAAACATCGACCTCCGACCTACAAAGTTGTATCGTGTTTCACCGATTAGATCAGTGGGACCCCAAAACCCCACAAGCTTTGAAAGTTATTTTTTGCACTAAAAACCCCTTGCACCGACCTTGAACTAAATGACCTCATCTCTGACTTGGTCAGACACCTCAAATATCTCCGCAAAATTGGTGACATCCCAAAGTCCCGCTGAAAACAAGACAACGGCTTTGCGCTAAAAGTGATTCCATCCGACCCCACACTTAAACACTCTTTCACTGACTTGGTTGGTCAACCTCAAAACTCATGCAAGTCAGACAAAGCTGAATCCCACACAAATGTAATGAGAATGATCTCAAAGAGACTTGCACTAATAACACAACCGACTAACTGAATAAGCAATGAAAGGTCGGTGAACGTCAAAAGCCGTGCAAGTCGGTAATAGAATCCATGCAAATGTTAGAAGGGAATGAATAATAATAAAACTTTGAGTCGAACAACTCCATTTTCCCTGCTAAAGTCGGCAGACCTCAATTTTAGCACTTTTCTGCCTACAAGTCTAATGGTGTTAGGTTGTCATTGATGTCAAAAAGGTGGCTGGTCTTCATATGACAAGATGTTATACTTCAGGATGTAGTGTCGGTATTGGCTGATCAAGCTTCTTGTCAGTTGATTTGTTATTGCTTCATATGCTTCATTGTTTAGGAAATGGTTGATCAAGTATTCATCATGAACTTCATATAGTTGAGGCAAATTAAGATGTGGTGTTGGTTTGGTTCTATTATGTCTTGTTTTGAAGGAGCTCAGTTGATTAACACTTCATCAAGTCTATTGGTATGATGTTGTATTTGTAAAGAATGGCTGTGTCAAGTGAGAGAGGTTTTAATGTAGAGACAACATATTATTTACAATGCTAACCTATTGTGTTGGAGACAGTTGTTCTTGTTTGGCATATTGGCAAATAGAGTGGTTAGCATGATATTGATGGTCAGAGAAGACCCTGATGGAAATATAGCATACAATGTCATTAAATTAAAAATTGTGTGATCAAGAAGTGTTTTTGATAAATCACACATATTAACGTGGTCAAAGCTTTTTGAATAAGGTTTAAAATCATTTATATTCTAACATAACTCTTACTATTGCACTTTTTTTATAAATTAGTGTTGACCTATAGTTGTAGGTCAAATCACTAATGATGACCTACAGAAGGGTTAAAGTTATGTGGGCAACTAGCCCTTTCCTCCTCACCGATGGCACAAGTCTCATATTGTGGGTGATGGTGGAAAAAAGCAAATCAAATGTGAGTGCTTAAAGTCCCGATGCTTTTCTAAGGAGAGCTTAATTTGTAAATAGCTTGAGTTTATAAAGTTTTGTGTTGAGGCATCGAAAAATATGGTGAGGAGCATTTTATAAGGAAATACAATGCATAGTTTACAAAGTAGCATTCAAAGTTTCTAAATATGAAACTAGTCATAAACAAAAGCCTTCGAATGTTTGGGAGGTAAGGTTTATTTGGGGGTATTGAATAGCATGAGAAGAGCCCGAATACTTCATAAGAATGTAAATGTTTGGAGCGGTTTTTAGTTTGATTTTTTGAAAGACTATTAAAAGACCACCAAATATGTTATTCAAAGAAAAAGCTTGGAGCACGTCTTGTGCATTGCTTTTACAAGTTTTTTTTTAAGGAAATTTTTAAAAAATTTCTATTTTATTTGTTTTTTAAAAGACATGAGATCCAATGAGTTTTTAAGGAGAATTTCTTTTTTTTGGAAAGAGATTTTTGTGAGGATATTTGTTATTTTCTTATCTACATGGAAGTCAGAGAAGAGATTTTTGTTAAGGAAATTGAAGAGTTTTTTTTAACAGATTGAATTTGAAGATATTATTGAAGATAAATTTTTATTGGAGAAGACAAAGAGAATTCAAGAATATTTGTTTTTTTTCAAGATTAAGAGTTTGGAAATATGTTTTTGCAAAGAAGATCAAGAGTTTGGGAATGTGTTTTTGCAGAGAAGATCAAGAGTTTGGAAATGTGTTTTTGCAAAGAAGGAGAATAAATTATTGAAGGAATATGAAAAGATTTTGCAGATGGATTTTTGAGGGAAGCTTCAAATTGGAGAGTCTTTTTATTAAGACTATGAAAAGTATTTTTTTTGGAAATGATTTTTTTTTAGGAAGATAAAAAGAAAATGAAAGGAGATTATCAATATGAATTGTTTGTGCAGAGAATATGAAAGGTTATGAGAAGATGAAATTGATTTTGCAAAATGCAGAGAGGCATCTTATTTTTATTTTCTTCACAAGTACATTGACAGAGTGTGTGTGTGGAATTGTATATAGAAATGAAGACATTTTCTACAATATCCTCTTGAAGAGAAAAGAAAGATGAGACTGTGATACTGGGTATGTGATGAAGAAAGAGTGTTGAGTTATGCAGAGATAATCAGATTAATTGTTATGCAGGTGTGAATGAATTGAGAATTGAATGGAAACAGAGTATCCCTCTGATCTTGTTTATTACTTCTATTGGTGATTTGGTTTGCCAGTGAGGCCTTGTATTAGCCAGTGAGGCCTTGTATTAGCTAGTGAGGCTTGTAGGTCAATGAGACCTATTTGTTTGCTAGTGAGGTATATCTGTGTAGGAAGTGGGTGCTTCTATTTGGTATTGGAGTTGGTGCTCCTAGATACATTTTGTATAGCCAGTGAGGCATGCTTTTCAGTTAAGCCAGTGAGGCAGTTTTGAGTGGTTTTTCTACCCCGAGAGGGTTTTCCACTCTAGTAATTCTTGTGTTAATGATATGCTTCGATATGTGTATTTGCTTCTATGTTAAGATTTATCTCTATGTGGTCCTGCTCATAATGTTCATTATCAAACTTGTACATATATGTGTAATAGCTTATTGATGACTTGCTCTTTCTGAGTCTTGTAAATTAAAAGTTATAATAAGTTGCAAAAATTTACACAACACTGATTCACCCCCCCTCTCAGTGTTGTCCTGGACTCCTACAATTGGTATCAGAGCCAGGTTCCCTTTTTGAAGCTTAATCAGCTCGGGTAGGTCCTGGTAGTGGAGTAAAATGGGTAAGAAGAATAGAATTAAGATGTCAAATAAAGATGCTGATCAAAAGATGGTAAAACAAGCCTCAATTGTGCCCAGCAATGATTTGTTGCATATGTCACCCTTGATAATTGATACAAAGAATGGTCATGTAGTTGAGAATTTTGATAAATTTAATGAAAGAAAAGATGTCTTTGCTATTGAGACTAATGATGGAGATGAACAGGAGTTTAGTGAAGATATTTGTGAGGTTGATTTTGAAGGAGAGCTTCTATGTGCCCTGGATACAATTAAGCAACTTAGTAAAGAAAATAGGAGATTAAAAGATCATCTTAAACAAGAGAAAGAATTCAAGAACAAAGTTGTTTTAGATCTTGAAGAGGCAAGAAACCTGATTGTAGACTTGAAGAATCAAGAAGGTGAATCAGAAAAATTGATTGTTAGTTTGAAGACAGAGGTTGAGAAAGCTAAGAAGATAACTGATGAAACAAAATCTGAGTTGGAGGCTAAAAAGGTTGAATGTCAAAAGCTAGAAAAAGAAATAATTTCTTTAAGTTAAGAAATTGAGGATGTTAGAAAGCAGTTGGAAAAGAATCTCAAATTTGATGAAAAGGGAGAATGTTCAAAAATCAGTGATTTAAATTATCATACTGCTACCCCTGAAGACAAAATGCATAATCAAAGGAGAAAATTTAGAAGAAATGCCCCTGCAAGACAAGCATATATGTATAGGTATAATTATTCATTTAATGGATATTGTCATACTTGTAATCAATTTGGACATAAATCAGTTAATTGCAAAAGCAATCATTTTGCTTCAATCAAGAATACTAATATTGTTTGTTTCAAGTGTAATTCTCCTGGTCACAAAGCATATAGTTGCAGAAGGTTTGGAAGAATAGCTTTACCTAGTTTGATGGATTCGAAAAAGAACAAGGTTGAAAAGGTTTGGATAAAGAAATCTAAACAGAAGCAAGAACCTGAGAAAGTTTGGAGGCAAAAACAAAAACAAGAGAAGATAAATTCTAAACTTGTGCATCTTGCACAAGTCACTTCATCAGTTGCATAATAGATAGCATGAAGTAAGGGGGAGTTGTTCATGATCTATCAATTATCCCCAAGAAGTTTCAGGAAGGAGATCATTTGAATGTTGATCTTGTCAATCTTATGAAATAAAGTAGAAGTTGATGATGATATTGCTAACAATGTTGATTTTCAGTATGTGGCAATGATACAGGTGATCTTTGGTTCAGTATGCATACAAGCTGTTAAAAGGATGTTTAGTGGTTCAATATATAAAGAGTTTGATAATGAGAAATGATCCTATATTCTCTTCATATCATTTTGATACTTACAAAAGTTGAGTGTTCTTGTTAGTGAGA
This sequence comes from Cunninghamia lanceolata, assembly GCA_027924645.1. NCBI lineage: Eukaryota > Viridiplantae > Streptophyta > Pinopsida > Cupressales > Cupressaceae > Cunninghamia > Cunninghamia lanceolata. The sequence goes on from BSBN01000892.1 coordinate 7,204,726, forward strand.
TTGTGACATTCAAAATCGATTAAGGTCTTCTCAAGGTGCTCTTATCAAATGTTTGCATATGTTGGCTGAGGAGCTTGAAAATAGAAGAAGTCAACTATTTGTCTCTGCATTTGGTTTTGCAAAATGTTGTTGCAAGAAGATCTTGATTAGCTAATTTGAATGATAAAGTCAAGAGACATCAGTTCTTGTTGTTTGCAATATATATCAGATTTGACATTGTGTTGTAAAAAGTGTCATGTGCAGGATGTTTGTCCATATTGGAAGTCTTGGCAAAATCATCTCTGGAATGGTCATCATATCATCATGAGTCAAGTTCATGATAATGTATGTGGTTCAGATCAAATTGAAGAGTGTTTCAAAGTATTATCTACATGGCCTGTTATATGCTTGTTTCAGGAATGTTCTTGATATTAATCTTCATGTATTTTGATCATGTTGTTTGATCTATATGTCTTGTATGAGAATTGGAGCATTCAAGTGGATTAGAGATGGTGTTAAAAGAAGAAGGTGGACTAGATAGTCATGATCATATGGAAATGTTTCTTTGATGGTCTTCATTATTTATATGTTTCAGGAAGGTATGTGCTTCAAGCTATGACAATCTAGAGATGCTTTTGACATTGATGGTGAGCCTTGTATTTCATCAAATCAAAGGCAAGTAAATGTCTTGGATAAAAAATGGCAGATGATAATGATAATGTTCAAGTACTAGTTGATTTTGTATCTTCTCTATTTTCTTTCTAGCAGGATAGTGCTTCTTTGTGCAGATGGTGTAACAGTGATGTTTGTCCTTGTAAATGATTGACAGTGGTATTTATGAGCAGTGATTTGTTTGTGAACTTTAACACAGCAGAAGCAAATAGATTCATTGGAGATTTGTCATGTGGTTCAAAAAGTGTTGTTGATTGAAGAAGAATTGTTTGTTTTGAAATTTTGTCTTTCAATCACATGTGATGTCATCATAGGTGTGTCAGTCTTCATCTTCATAGTGGTATTGTAATAAGAAGTGGTATTGTGCTTCAGATGTAAGTTTCATGGTATCTTTTTGCTCTCAAGTTTGAAATGTTGATGTTCAAGATAAGTGTAGCAAGATTGCATTGAGTGCCTTAAATACTTTGAAAGACAAGGGTTATCAAAGATTTTGGTAAGTGGTTTTAATTTTTTCGTTGAAGATAACAAGATAACAAGAGTTTATGTCTTCAAAGCTCTCATAATGCAATGTGTTTGTAAATGTTATGATCAAGCTTTAACATCTTTCAGTGGAGTTATTTTCCCAAGGGGAGATAATAGTCTTTGTCATCAGATGTCAAAAAGGGGGAGAAAGAAAAATTGCATCAGGTGGTTTTGCCATCATTGACAAAGGGAGAGATTGATGGTGTTAGGTTGTCATTGATGTCAAAAAGGTGGCTGGTCTTCATATGACAAGATGGTATACTTCAGGACGTAGTATTGGTATTGGTTGATCAAGCTTCTTGTCAATTGATTTGTTATTGCTTCATATGCTTCATTATTCAGGAGATGGTTGATCAGGTATTGATCATGAACTTCATATAGTTGAGGCAAATTTAGATGTGGTGTTGGTTTGGTTCTATTATGTCTTGTTTTGAAGGAGCTCAGTTGATTAAGACTTCATCAGGTCTATTGGTATGATGTTGTATTGGTAAAGAATGGTTGGGTCAAGTGACAAAGGTTTTAATGCAGAGACAACATATTATTTGCAATGCTAACCTGTTGCGTTGGAGATAGTTGTTCTTGTTTGGCATATTGGCAAATACAGTGGTTAGCATGATATTGATGGTCAGAGAAGACCCTGATGGAAATATGGCATACAATGTCATTAAATTAAAGATTGTGTGATCAAGAAGTGCTTTTGATAAATCACACATATTAATGTGGTCAAAGGTTTTTGAATAAGGTTTAAAATCATTTATATTCTAACATAACTCTTACTATTGCACTTTTATTATAAATTAGTGTTGACCTATAGTTGTAGGTCAAATCACTAATGATGACCTGTAGAAGGGTTAAAGTTACGTGGGCAACTGGCCCTTTCCTCCTTCTCACCAATGGCACAAGTCTCATATTGTGGGTGATGGCGGCAAAAAGCAAATCAAATGTGAGAGCTTAAAGTCCCAATGCTTTTCTAAGGAGAGCTTAATTTGTAAATAGCTTGAGTTTATAAAGTTTTGTGTTGAGGCATCGAAAAATATGGTGAGGAGCATTTTATAAGGAAATGCAATGCATAGTTTACAAAGTAGCATTCAAAGTTTCTAAATATGAAACTAGTCATAAACAAAAGCCTTCTAATGTTTGGGAGGTGAGGTTTATTTGGGGGTATTGAATAGCATGAGAAGAGCCCGAATACTTCATAAGAATGTAAATGTTTGGAGTGGTTTTTAGTTTGATTTTTTGAAAGACTATTAAAAGACCACAGAATATGTTATTCAAAGAAAAAGCTTGGAGCACATCTTGTGCATTGTTTTTAGAAGTTTTCTTTTAAGGAAGTTTTTAAAAAAATTCTTTTTTTAAAAAAAGACATGAGATCCAATGAGTTTTTAAGGAGAGGTTTTTTTTTTTGGAAAGAGATTTTTGTGAGGATATTTGTTATTTGCTTATCTACATGGAAGTCAGAGAAGAGATTTTTGTTAAGGAAATTGAAGAGTTTTTTTTAACAGATTGAATTTGAAGATATTATTGAAGATAAATTTTTATTGGAGAAGACAAAGAGAATTCAAGAATATTTGATTTTTTTCAGATCAAGAGTTTGGAAATGTGTTTTTGCAGAGAAGGAGAATAAATTATTGAAGGAATATGAAAAGATTTTGCAGATGGATTTTTGTGGGAAGCTTCAAATTGGAGAGTCTTTTTATTAAGAATATGAAAAGTATTTTGTTTGGAAATGAATTTTTTTTTAGGAAGATAAAGAGAAAATGAAAGGAGATTATCAATATGAATTGTTTGTGCAGAGAATATGAAAGGTTATGAGAAGATGAAATTGATTTTGCAGAATGCGGAGAGTCATCTTATTTTTATTTTCGTCACAAGTACATTGACAGGGTGTGTGTGTGTGGAATTATATATAGAAATGAAGACATTTTCTACAAGATCCTCTTGAAGAGAAAAGAAAGATGAGAATGTGATACTGGGTATGTGATGAAGAAAGAGTGTTGAGTTATGCAGAGATAATCAGATGAATTGTTATATAGGTGTGAATGAAATGAGAATTGAATGGAAATAGAGTATCCCTCTGATCTTGTTTATTTCTTCTATTGGTGATTTGGTTTGCTAGTTAGGCCTTGTATTAGCCAGTGAGGCTTGTAGGTTAGTGAGACCTATTTGTTTGCCAGTGAGGTATATCTATGTAGGAAGTGGGTGCTTCTGTTTGGTATTGGAGTTGGTGCTCCTAGATACATTTTGTATAGCCAGTGAGGCATGCTTTTCAGTTAAGCCAGTGAGGCAGTTTTGAGTGGTTTTTCTACCTTGAGAGTGTTTTCCACTCCAGTAATTCTTGTGTTAATGATATGCTTCTATATGTGTATTTGCTTCTATGTTAAGATTTATCTCTATGTGGTCCTGCTCATAATGTTCATTATCAAACTTGTACATATATGTGTAATAGCTTATTGATGACTTGCTCTTTTTGAGTCTTGTAAATTAAAATTTATAATAAGTTGCAAAAATTTACACAACACTGATTCACCCCCCTCTCAGTGTTGTCCTGGACTCCTACAAAGTCGGTTGACCCTAAAAATAGCGTAAACCATGCAAAATGACTAAGTTTTAAAGAATTTTCAAAGGGAAAGTGTCAAGAATAATAAAATTAATGTTGTGACGCATAGATAATGATATTTTTCATGTTTTCAATAAGATTTCTTGCAACATTAATTGTTTTTACATGCATTAATGATGAAATGCTATAGGTGCAATGGTGATAATTGTTAGATTTGAGATTCTTTAAAAGGGTATATCAGTAGTGTTAGCAGATTCATTAAGGTTCATCTCAAACATAGGAATGTGAAAGAATGTTCAATGTATCAAACTTATAAGGTCTGGTCCTGTAGATTAAATGACTACCTTAGCCCAAGCCATGAAGTACGAATTCAAGGGAATCCCTCCAGAGACTAAAATTCACTCTGGGTGGAGTGATGTAGGAGATACAAACCTGGGTCACATAGACCTAGATGACTTCAGATTGAGGATCTTCGGTCGAAACCCAACTCCTAGGGCTAAAATACTCAGAGACAGTGGTATATCACAAGATGTTGCCTTCCCCACCTCAGTACAATGTGTAGAATTGATGGCAACCTGTGCAGATAGGTATGATATCATGACAAGAACAATTCAAACAACCAATGGGGATATCTTGGCTGATTTAAGTTCACCCTCTCTAGTTGAAACCTTTGATATTCCATGGCACAAAGTCATGACTATGCCAGACAAACAAGGATCATAGGGGACTTATAACAAAGATGTAGAGGGATGCAGAAAACATATGAATGGCAATTGGGCTAAAAATAGAAGGTCTACCCTCAACAAATTCCCCCAAGTGCTATATCGGAGTGATTTTCATGATGAAATTAGAGATTTGATAACTTTTTCGAGCAGGATATATGGATTACCTATAGCTTCCACTTTTGAGGGGTGGATGTTTGTTATCATCATTGAGATATTGAAAGGGTCTAAGTTCCACTGGGCCCAAATCCTTAGTGATAATATTCATGAGACCTTTAGCAACTTCAAGGAGAAGAGGTATTTCAGATGGACATCTTATATTGTTTATACATTAGCAAGGAGAAACCACTATGTTGGGTTGTCTAAGATTGGGGAAGTTGGGAATAATGAGCAAACCCAGATAAAGGTATACGAATGTTACCCACAGCTAACCTCATCTCAATCATTGATACATTTCAAAAGGGTAAATGATGCTTTCACAATGTATATAGCCAGGTTACTACAAGGCAACATAGCCTTGAGAATTTCCACTGAGGCAATGAATGAAATAACTAAATATGGCAGGAGGTATATCTAATTTAAGAAATTTACATATTTGAGAATACAAGGCTTCACTGGGATGGCTTACAGACTTCTCAGATATCCTGATGATAAGACAGTGCTTTTAGAGTTGTCTAGACAGTTAATACCCTATGTTGAGAAGCTCAAACACCTGCATAGAACCAATGTTCAGTTTCCTATCAGGTTTGGCAAGGAGAACTATGCATGCCCTTCTTTCGTATCGGCAGATCATTCTGACAAAGAGCTTCAACTCCTCAACCTACACTACTACAATGCAAGGGATCATTTTGATCCAAATAAGGTGATGGAAAGATTCGTGAGTAATAAGTTGTTCCACAAGATACACATTAAAGATTTTTGGGCCAATTGCCTGGATGATTATGAAATTATGAAGAGGGCACATTCAAGGCTACCTCTAGCTTTCATCAAGAAGTTCCACATTATGGCAGTGCCAAATCAGTTACAAGATGATGAAAATGTTATGGTCAGAGGACCTTGGGAGGCTTAATACCATCAGCCTATTCCATTACCAAATTGGGCAAATGCAGAAGAAAGATCCTTGGATACTATCATGAGAGAACCTATCAGATTGAGCAAGGCCTAGGTAAGGGGTCAGGTGGCTATTTTAGAAGGACAAGGAATGTAGCTCACTTATTCATCATTAGAATCAAATAAAGACTCTAAAAGTGAGGAAGATGAACCAATCAATGTCACAGATGAGGCAGAGTCAACCAAGAAATAGAAGTCAGATAGTGAAGAACATATATCTCTGACAGAAAAGGCAAAGAAGATTAAGAAACCATCTGTAAGGCCTCCTCCAAAGAAAGAACAACCTCTTTCTACCAGGACGAGGGCTTCCAAGAAATGAGACATGCCAAGTGGCCCCGGAGAAGGTTCTAAAGCCAAGAAAGAAAAGGTAAAAGAGGTAAATAAGGAGGATGGTGCAACAAAGAAAGATTCTGGTCCTCCAACTTCCCTGTCTCCTGCTACCCAAAGTATAAGCACTGCTGCCACAACCCCTGCAGCTTCTATTGCCACTTCTTCTTCCACCACTTCTTCTACTACTACATCCACTTCACCTTTGACCTCAACTGCCATCACTCAAGAAACATCCCTTGCTACCACCTCTTCCACCTCTGCCATTGCAGCTACTTCCTATTCATTTGCAATTTCTTCTAGCCCTATTTCCCCCACTAGTGCTACTTCATGCCCTTCCACTATTTCTACACTTACACCTTCTACTTCTTCCACTCAATTACCTCCCCCCATAACATTACCTCCCATTTCCACCATCCTTTCACCCCCTCTTCCTCTACCTCCACTACCTTTTCCTTCACCCCTTGTCATCTCTTCTTCTTTATCAACAATTTTAGCTAATCTGACGCAAGTTAATGTGCCCCTGCTAGCCATATCTTTTGTTGTTCCCATTTCACAAATACCTGCAGATTCTTTGGCCATACCACTGCTACCTGGGATTGACAAAGTTTGTGCAGAGTTGGGTTTACATTGGCCTGAAGTAGCATTTGAGAAGGAGAAAGAAGTGTTAACAAAAGAAAATAATGAAGGTTCCAATGAGCCTCTGACTAATGTTGAAGTCATTGATGTATCTGACAGTCCTCCAGATAAAGGTCAAATAGAGGAAGTTTTCAAGTTGGCTCAAGAAGAAGAGAAAGAAGAGGAGATAAATACAGAAAAGGATGAAGAACCAGAGTAAGAAGAGAAACCACTCAGAGAACTAGCTGTAATTGATAATGACGGAGCCATTGAATTAAACCAATCTTCTGCACCTGAGTGGCTGCAAAGTAGAATGACATATCCCGAGCCACAAGTGGAAATAATGCAGCTCAATTTGAGTACAATTTTATCACAAGCTCAGAGGTCCAAGAAACAAAAGAACGCTAGAATACAGTCCAGGATCCATAAAGATGAGTCAGGATCAAGAATTACAGAAATAGTAGTCCCGACAGCTGATGCAGCAAAAGAACATGTTAGGGCAGAGGATTATGTGATATCTATAGTTGATTTGGGACCAACCACTCATTCTCAATGATTTTAAAGAATCAATCACATCAACTTTGGACCAATTAGATAAGCATGAGATGTCAAAGAAGGATTTGAAGCAGCAAAATGAAGAGCTTCGCGCTTGCCTTCAATTTTTGGTTAAACCAGTAGATGCAAGAGGAGAGGTAAGAACAATACCCACTTTCTTGTCTATTAATGAAATGGCTAGACTGGGTGAGGTAAGATCCAAATCCCAAGGTACAGAAAAATGGTTATCTAAAGTTTTTGAGATGGGATGTGAAGCTATTAATGCCTCTGCTCAAGCGCATAAGAAGCTAGTAGAATTGCACACGAAATGCAAAGATCTGTGTGAGGAATGTGACTCCTCAATGAATATTACTCACATATGTATCCTCGGATAAAGAGCATCAAGGATTTGCCTGCCTAGACTCTAGTTGTGGAGAATATTCTAATTGGGAACTAGCTGCCCAAGGCCATTGAATGGTACCAAAAGCTACTTTTGAGAAAAGAAACTTTTGAAAATATAAAAGAAGCATATAAGCTAGCCAATGAGGAGCTACGGTCAATCATATATGATATCAATGATTCTTTGAAGGATTGCCTGGAAGCATCCTATGATGACTACATCTCATATGATATCAAAAAATGTAAAGGCAAATTACATAAGGTAATTTTTGAAGATGCCAAGCTCAGTATGGAGGATAGGTTAGATAAAGTAAGCGACCTTAGAGCTGAATTCAAGGTGTTTCAAAAGGCAGGTACAGAGATACAGAAGATATACAACAAATTCAGTTGGGAACTAGAGATGTTCAGCTACCAGATCAATCATTTAAAGGATCCAAATCCATCAGAGATTAATCCTGCACATAACGCATGGTTGATTTACCGTAACAAGCTAGCTGGCAAAGACAAAATCGATTTAGATGAAGAATCTTGATAATATTTTGAATATTTTAAAGATGTAATCCCATCATAATTGTAAATTGTTGTATTCAGGGCAGCATGTGACTCTACTTTGTCTTTTCTATGCTTCGAAAATGTTCTTTTCTATGAATATATTGAGTTGGCTAGTTAAATTGACTAGATTGAATGTATCTGGACGTTGTTTTTTGTAGAAGACAAAATGTAATCTGAGAATTGATGTGAGCTGCTGCAATTGTATTTATTGATGTAATCTAGACCATCAGTGTCGAGTTAATCTGCACCATTCATTTGAAAACTTGGTATGCTGCTTTTCTATATAAAGGGCTGCCATTTCCACTGTTTTGTAAGAGAGATTTGATGCCGAATTATTGACTCTATGGAATTTGAAGTAATGCAAAGCATGTTTCTACAGGTCTTCTGAGAATTTGTGTATTGTGTTCCTTGTTTGGTTTTCATGGTTCACTTCTTGCTCTCCCATAGTTAGTTAGTTGTGCTTTTATAATGTTTGTGGTTTGCTAAAACTATCTAATGAATACTCTAAGTCCATACTTTTAGTTATTTACTGATGGTAGATAGTTGTGTAAAGTTAGTCTAGACTGATCATTCGTGCTAAAGTTCAATTGCATTTCACAAGTTAAGTTGCACTGCTTATTGGGTATTTAACAAATGAATGTAATCTGAAAATCTATTGACTTCCATTGAAGATAGCACCATTTTCTGCAGCATTGTAACACCTATTTCCATTTGGTAACTTAGGAAACTGGTTAAAATTTTTAGAGTATTTGTCTACTGAAGGTGGCTTATGCATTGTGAATGTCACTAGGATTCTTCTAAAACCCTAACCTTTTGCATTTTCTTTAAAACCATTTTTAGAGTAGGAATTCTAGCAGCATTCTACATTGTTTTATCAGTTGAAAACCATAAAAGGGTTTATGTGTGTTTGCTGCCCCAACTTGAAGATCTGCAGATTGCATGTAAGACCCCTTGTAGGTACAGCTGGAACATACCAACTAAGAGTTTCTAAGAAAGCTAAGACCTAGCTGTATTATCCTTGGAGTAGTCTTACCTAGGGTAGGATACTTTTCAAGAGATGTGTGAAACGAACAATTACACCTGTGTTGTTGAGTGCTAAAACCACCATCAACAGGTATGTTGTAATGCTACTATATCGGTTCATGGTAGTGAACCACCCTTTGGTAGTGAGTCGCCCCTTGGCAGTGAGCCTTTTTGCAGTGAGCATTCATCTAGGTAGTGAGCCTTGGTTAGTGAGCCTTGGGTAGTGAGCCTCTTTGTTGTTCAGTATTGTTACTACATTATATTGTGAGCTAACAGTCACTTTAGTTTTTCCCTTTTAGGGTTTTCCATGTAAAAACATGGTGTTCATGTGTGTATGGTGTTGATGTGTTTATGTTTTGATTCTTCTATTCATGTTTAATCTTCATAATAGATTAAGGAGTTAAAGTAAGTGAATGTGAATGTGATTTTATTTAAAGAATTTTAGGCTTTTTATACAACTAATTCACCCCTCCTCTTAGTTGTCTTGTGCCTTGAACAATCATTTGGTTGGTATTGTGAATTAATAAGGCATTCTTGGTAGATGTGGTGAAAATGAATTGTTCTTGTATGATACATATTATATAGAAAAGAGAGACTAGCCCAAGAGATTAAACTAGGTCAAACCCTCTTCTATCCAACATTAGAACATAAATTGAGCTTGGCTTCTACCCAAGAAAGAGTGGCAAACTACAAGGGTTTTGTCCCTTTTTGTATGGAGGAGTGTCAACCAAATCCAACCAAATCTAACCAATCAAACTAGGGAAAAATATTAAACCCTAGTTGACAAAGATTTACTCATAACAGACTATTGAAAAGAGATATAAAAAATTTAACACCATAGAGAGGATCAAAAGGTAGAGAACAACCTAGATCTTGATTTGGTAGCCCAAAGGACTAAGGTGCTTGGGTGCCCTGGACCTTGATTAGGATTTGGCAGAATGTTAAGTCTTCTATATCTTCACCCTTCTGTGTTCTTGTCTCCTATAGCTTATTTTCTATAGATTTTTCAAGATATAACCTGCACACACACATTAGGATCTTGCCCAAATCAAGCTCAGTGAATGGTGTTTTCACCTCCACAATAACAATGATGAGATCTCAAAGAGTGTGTTCCCTAGGAGGGCAAAGGTAAATCTGAAGTATAATGGAATGCTAGAACAAAGCATGAACAAAAGAAGTCACCATGAGCATGGAAATCCTAGCATGCTTGATGTGGTGTCACAACTTGAATCAAGAAGTTGGTGTAGCCCCAAAGAAGTAGAAAGATCTTAACAAGACCTGCAATAAGTTAGTACCGCAAGAATAATCCACCATACAGAGCTTTAGAGAAGCATGAGAGAGAAGAAGAGAGAGTACAAGAATCCTTATATTGCATAGAGAACTTAGAGATAGCTTAGAAGTGAATAAACTAACTTGCCTTCATATTCATTCCTTCTTACAAATGATGAATAAAATCAAATGAGACTGACATGAGAAACCACTTAAGATATCTTAAACTGACATACCTCTAAATTAGGTGAAGGCTAAATCTGGGACCAGGGTGCTTGGGCACCCTTGTCCTTCAGCCCCAAAAACCACAACATAAGCCCCATTAAGTGTGCTTAGGTCAGTCTCATTGTTATTTTGTCAGGTTTTATCATTGGGATCATAAATTAATCATTTAATGTTTAAAAATGTGTTAAAATAGGTCTTGATTAACAAGTGTAAACATTTTAGGTCCACCCAGGTGCTAAACTAGGTTCTAAATGCTAGTGTACACATTTTACGACATAACAATACCCACCTCATTTGGTATTTATTTTCTTGATTCATTGATCATAGCCTCCTAGTTTAGATGGGTAGGCCTCATGGTCCCACATGGTTGGGTGGAATTTATTATATTTGAAGCCATTTACATGGTTGGGTGGATATTCTTGAAGAGAATGCATTGTTATTCTATTTTGTGTATTTTTTTAACACTCTTATTATACTTTTATAAGAAAGTGTATAATTGATGCTATTGGTATCGTTCTCATTTAAGTTGTATATATATCATACACTATTTGTAACCTGGATTGTATACAACCCATGTTTTGGATGTTAACCCCATTCTTTAATTGTTTATTGAATGACATTAGAGTCAAATTTACATTGTGTTTTCAAATAAAATCTTGTCATAAGCTATGTCCTAAAATTGTGGTGTGAAGGCATAGTTTCTTTAGAAGTTCAAATGAAATTTTAGCTATGTTATGTTAATTTTCTTTATGTTATGAGTAGATAGAATCAATAACATTTTATTGTGAATTTTGTTAGATTTAGGGCATACAACTGAGAGGTGGGGGGTGAATCAGTTGTGCAAAACTTTTCCTTATTTAAACACTTGAATCTTCCTTAGTGATTAGCATAATATTAATCATGAACCATAAAGCATTAAATCAGAAGCAGAAACATAACAACACATATGACACCAAGATTTTGACGTGGAAAACCTAGTTAAGGGAAAAAACATGGGGTGATTAACCCAATAAAGTATTCTCTATTAGAAGAATAGAAAAAATAAAATGGCACATGCCAATTAGGGCTCACTGCTCGAGCACACTACTCACAGGAGGCTCACTGCCTACAAGAGACACACTGTCTACAAAGGAATAAGTATCACCTTTATGAATTGGAGAATAGCATCTTCAGCATGCTTGAATCAGTTCCATTTAAGCCCAATACTTCTGCTCTGCCTTTCGCACTTCTCTTCGCTACCACACACTCATCACCACAAGACACACTTCAAAATGAATTCACAATCCCTTATTTATACAAGGCATCAACTGAGGAACAATCATCTAAGTCGGCAAACACCTACAAGATCATCCGCAAGACATGTAATACATCCGGTAAGCCAGTCTCAAGAAGAACACCAATATCTATGGTTTTCTTCAAATGCACACTCTAACTTCAATGCGGACCACCAACATTAATTGGACATGATCCAACGATCATTATAACCTTCCCTGAATCACCAAAAACATCCGCACTTCATCATCCTACTGGAATTCTTTTCTCCTTCATCCGGAGCTACAAGAACACAGTCTGTTATCACTGTCACAAATGAATAGGCACTTCCAGACCTTCAACCCTCAAACTAATCTAGTTGATACTTCACACGGATGTCCTCAACACCCCCTCAGATCTGCAGAATGGGATAATGAAATACTGGATCTCACCGGACATTTCTGTGGCCCTCTGTCACCTCTGAACACCTGTTGGAACCAGTTCTACTTGAGCGACCATAACTTCTTCAAATCTTCATGCGGACCTCTGAAATCTCGACTGGAGCATCTCAAGACTTATATCTACAAACCCTTAAAACCACATCCTCTGATCCTTAACCTATCGAGGACTTTTACCTTCTTGTCATCACTGTTCTTCACTGTTCCTGATTGAGACTTATTTTCTCAATATCCTCAGCACACAGCTCATCTAATCCTTCTCATTAATGCAACATGAGTATGTTGATATCAATGACAACACCGATTAGACCCATACTTGCAACAATCTCCCCCTTTGTCATTGATGGCAACATATGATGTGAAAAACCATCAAGACAAGAACTTCTCCTTGCTGTTACAACTCCCCTTAATAGCAACAACTATTCACATGTCTTCTCTCCCTTTGTTGCTCCCCCTTTGATCGACAACCACTTGTTTTTTACATCTTCTCTCCCCCTTTGACATCAATGGCAAAGGGCTCATACTTGTATCTTCACTATATCATAACATACCATCTGCTCCCCCTAAGTAGCAGCCCTGTGAGGACTACCCTTTTTACTTCTGTTCTTGTGACTATTTACATTACTGTTACTGATACTTTTTATATTTGTGGGATAGTAGTTCCCGGATTTTTCAACTATTAAACTTTATTATGATAACGGAAAAACTAATTGGGTGATGTTTCGATAAGTTTACATTTTCAGAAAAGTTAATTAGGTGATGATGGAAAGAAAATTGTAATATGATTTCATTTATGCTATTTAGAGCTATGTCATGGTAATGCATGTTTTTAAGTTGCTTCGGCTATGATGATTATATGTGAAATTGATCTTGTAATTTAGTGTGCGGGATTTACTAATCAAACCATAGATTTCGGAGATCATTTCGCACCTTTTTGTTGTTATTTCTTGTTAAGCCGATCTAGTTCCATGAGGAACCAAGATCAACTCTGTGTTTGATGTGGTGTCGTAATGTGGTCTTTCTTAAGGTTGAATGGGTTAGGTCTACCCTCTTGTAACACTGAATTATGATTTGTGTTGTAAAAAAATTGAATTTGAATTTCTTTTCTTTTATTTAAATTCTTGAGGCCTTTTCTTGTATTTTAACATGACCCTGGGTGTCATGAATAGGCTAAAGTTGACCCTGGGTTATACCACATGGGTGCAGGGTCTCATTTGGCATGGGTAACCCTTAGGTAACCTCCATATGGTCATCTTAACTTCACCCTAAAGTTAAGTGACGAAAATTAGATGTATGGGGGGATAGGATGGGTTGTACCAACACCCAAACCCATCCCTCTTCAATCCCCAAGGTAAGAGATGACTACAAACCCATCAATTATAGAGGAATTGACTTGAAGTCACCCTCACCATTAGTGAGATTCCCCATGAGTTGTGTGGTCATCCATAATGAAGGAAGGAAGAAGAGGCATGGGTCACCTGTCTTTTCCTCCTTTAACTCCTTTTATTTCTCCCATGCATAAGAGAAATGACATGAGGTAAGAGATAAGGAGGACTTTAGGGATGGGGGAGTGACATAAGCCAACACTCATCCCTTGGGACATAATAGTGGTTTGGGGAAGAGTGAGGAGGTGACAAGTGTCACCTCCCCATTCCTCTAAACTGAGAGGATTTGGGTTATTTGAATCCCATTTTGGGATGGGGAGGGAGTTAGTTGAATTTTGGAGAGTTTTATTGTTATATTTTTTTTAAAAAAGGGAGTTTTCTTTGGAGAAGAAAAGGGAGAGGGAGTTTGGTGGCTTAGGTTGGAGGATTTCTCAGTGGAACTCTACATCAGTTTCATCCTTGAAGGGCTTTATAAGGTTGGTTTTATAACCGTGGTTGGCAGCAGCAGGGTCCACGCAGAGATCAGAGACAGTAGGGATCATCGGTAGGACCCGCGAGGTCTCAGCAGTCTTATAGAGGCTCACAGGGGTCCACTGGACGGACTGGATAGCAACAATCAGGCAGGACACAGTCAGGGCAGTTACAGGCTAGAGGACCATGTTATGTGTGTGGTGGGGCAGGGCATTTGGCTATAGAGTGCCCGCAGGGATTTACAGCAGGGGGACAGCCCCGATCAGGAGGATTTGAGCAGACTGTAGGTGACGTGGGCAGATCCCACCACATGTTTGCAGCGGTTGATAACCGCTAGGCTGATTTCCAGGACACAGTCATCGAGACAGCAGGTACGATTGGGGACTTCCCCATCTCCATCCTTTTTGACTCTGGAGCTACTGACTCCTTTCTGTCTACATCGTTAGTGGAACGTTGCAGGCTGGTGGCTTCTAGGCAAGACATTAGGTGGGAGGTTAGGTTGGCCTCTGGGGCCAGGATGTTAGTAGATACCTTGGTTAAAGACTGCAAGATCACTTTAAGTTCCTTCACTACATCATGTGACCTTAGGGTTATGCCATTAGGATCCTACGGTGTAGTTTTGGGTATTGATTGGCGGTGGGGTTCAAACCCCGCGCTCCACCCTTGCCTCCCACAGTGGCCATCCCCATTCCGCCTCCCTGGTTCGACCTCACCGCCCCAGCGACCACTGCCATGGTTCACTCCACCCAAGCGCCGCCCTCCTTTACCTCTGCAAAAACAAAAAAAAGTTAGGGCACATTTGAAAAAACCTAATGATATTAGGGCTTCAGCCCTTCAATGAAAATAGATTTGTATGGGATTTATAAAGGATGACTTAATATTTTAAAAATAAATAAATAAATAAAAATATATATTTATATAAATAAAACAATAACAATAGTAATAATAACAATAAAATAAATATATTTGTATATATATAAACCTATAAATATATATATATATATAGATACATACATATATTATTTATTTGATATAAATTTATCAGAGAGGCTGTTTTTCTTTACAACAACAAAAAAATATAATTATAACTTAAAGAGAGCATATTTATTTTATTGTTATTATTACTATTGTTATTGTTTTATTTATATAAATATATATATTTATTTTTTATTTTTTTAAAAAATATTAAGTCATCCTTTATAAATCCCATACAAATCTATTTTCATTGAAGGGCTGAAGCCCTAATATCATTAGGTTTTTTCAAATGTGCCCTAACTTTTTTTTTGTTTTTGCAGAGGCAAAGGAGGGCGGCACTTGGGTGGAGCGAACCATGGCAGTGGTCGCTGAGGCGGCGAGGTCGAACCAGGGAGGTGGAATGGGGATGGCCGCCATGGGAGGCAAGGGTGGAGTGTGGGGTTTAAGGTCCGCGTGGGAGGCAGGACGTGGCAGAGGCATGGCAGCCATGCAGGGAGAGGCGGACAGGGTATTCGTAGGTGGAGGAGTGGAAAATGTTTAAGTTGCTTCGATTCGTGATCATATTTCTAGATGATATTTTGATTTATTCGCAGACCGAGGAGGAACAAGTGGAGCACTTGCATCAAGTTTTGCAGTGATTACGAGAGCAGCAGCTTTATGGCAACTTGGCAAAGTGTGTCTTCTTCAGGATAGAGGTGCAGTATTTGGGACACATTCTATCAGGCGATGGCATCTCCGTAGATCCATCAAAAATCAGAGCAATTCAGGAATGGCCAGCACCCACCAATGTGACAGAGGTCAGAAGCTTTATGGGATTAGCCGGTTACTACCGTAGTTTTGTAGAGGGCTTTTCCAGGATAGCACATCCCATCACTTCCCTTCAGTGAAAAGGGAAGGGTTTCATTTGGACCGAGCAGTGTGAGAAGGCCTTTGGAGTCCTCAAGGAGCATCTTACCAGTGCTCCTATTTTAGCGGTTCCAGATCCTGTAGAGGAGTTTGTTGTTTGCACAGATGCATCATTAGAGGGTTTGGGAGCCATGCTTATGTAGGGTGGTAGAGCGATCACATACGAATCACGAAAACTGAAGACACATGAGTTAAACTACCCTACTCACGACTTAGAGCTCGCAGCAGTTATTCATGCTCTGGTCTGCTGGAGACACTTCCTCTTAGGTCGATGCTTTGAACTCCATTCAGATCATCATAGGTTACAGTATATTTTTACACAGCCAAATTTGAACACTCACTAATGACGTTGGATGGAATTCCTATGCGAGTACGACTTTGATGTCCACTACATCAAAGGGAAAGAGAACGTGGTCGCTGATGCTTTGAGTCGAAGGCGCCATGAGATCATGACCTTGACTTTGAGGGTGGACTTGAGAGATCGCATCTTACAGCATCTGTCGGAGGATGAGTGGTTTCTTGAAGTGCAGCAGGAAATTCTAAATCAGAGGGCCCTTGAGGGCAAATTCGTAGGATATACCCTTGAGTCTGATGGTTTGCTTCGACATCGGCAGCGCATCTATGTACCCCTTGTGGGTAATCTTCGTACCGTGATTCTATCAGAGGCTCATAGAGAACCCTATGCAGCACACCCAGGAGTGAAGAAGATGCATGCTGACTTACGACAGCTTTATCATTGGGCTGGGATGAGGCGTGACATTACAGAATATGTTGCTCATTGCCTAGAATGTCAGAGGGTCAAGGCTGAACATCAGCATCTAGCATGACTATTGTACCCTCACGAGATATCTGAATGGAAATGGGACACCATTTCTATGGATTTTATTGTTGGTCTACCTATGTCATCACGTCGCCATGATGCTATTATGGTGACAGTTGACAAGCTGACCAAAGTGGCACATTTTTTACCGATATGTACAACGTACAATGCACCATCAGTGGTGAAGGTGTTTCTTGATCAGATTGTTAGACTTCATGGGGTACCTTGCCGCGTTATATCCGATAGAGACTCCGTATTTACTTCATCGTTCTGGAGAGCCTTACATCAAGCGTTGGGCACGCAGCTCAACTTCAGCTCAGCTTACCATCCGGCGACAGACGGACAAACAGAGAGAGTTAATCAGGTATTAGAGGACATGCTCCACATGTACGTAATGGATCATCAGTCTAGATGGGAGGAGTACCTATATCTGGTTGAGTTCGCCTACAATAATGGGCATCACAGCTCGTTGGGTATGCCTCCTTTCGAAGCTTTATACGGAAGACCATGCAGAACACCATTGAGTTGGGATCAGATAGAGGACAGAACGACCATTGGCCCAAAGATAGTTCAGAATATGGAACAGTAGGTCAAATAGATTAGACAAAGACTTCAGGAGGCACAAGACAGGTAGAAGAAGTATGCCGATGCTAAGAGAATAGACCGAAGCTTCTCTGTGGGTGACAGAGTATTTTTGAGAGTGCGACCGCACAAGAGTCCAATCCGTTACAGGAAGGGCTCTAAGCTCGCACCTCGATTTGTAGGACCTTTTGAGATCTTGGAGCAGATAGGACCAGTAGCCTATCGTCTAACCTTGCCACCTAGCCTGTCACGTATCCACGATGTATTTCATGTCTCAGTTTTACGTCAATATATCTCTGACTTATCTCACGTGTTGGATTGGAGTGCTCTTCAGGTAGAGGCAGACGGACAGCTAGTGTTGGAGCCAATTCGCATATTGGCTCGTTGGACGCTGGCCCTTCAAGGTCGAGAGCTGGACCAGGTTAGGGTCCAGTGGGACCTATACGACGAAGTCACAGTGACGTGGGAAGATGCAGTGAGACTGAGGACCCTTTATCCTCACCTTTTTGATGACTTCCAGGAAGAAGTACAGTCTTAGGGGGAGAGGATGTGAGGACTACCCTTTTTACTTCTATTCTTGTGACTATTTACATTATTTTTACTGATACTTTTTATATTTGTGGGATAGTAGTTCCCAGATTTTTCAACTATTAAACTTTATTATGATAACGGAAAAACTAATTGGGTGATGTTTGGATAAGTTTACATTTCAGAAAAGTTAATTAGGTGATGATGGAAAGAAAATTGTAATATGATTTCAATTATGCTATTTAGAACTATGTCATGGTAATGCATGTTTTTAAGTTGCTTCGGCTATGATGATTATATGTGAAACTGATCTTGTAATTTAGTGTGCAGGATTTACTAATCAAACCACAGATTCTAGAGATCATTCCGCACTTTTTTGTTGTTATTCCTTGTTAAGCCGATCTGGTTCCACGAGGAACCAAGATCAACTCTGTGTTTGATGTGGTGTCGTAATGTGGTCTTTCTTAAGGTTGAATGGGTTAGGTCTACCCTCTTGTAACACTGAATTATGATTTGTGTTGTAAAAAAATTGAATTTGAATTTCTTTCCTTTTATTTAAATTCTTGAGGCCTTTTCTTGTATTTTAACATGACCCTGGGTGTCATGAATAGGTTAAAGTTGACCCTGGGTTATACCCCATGGGTGCAGGGTCTCATTTGGCATGAGTAACCCTTGGGTAACCTCCATATGGTCATCTTAACTTCACCCTGAAGTTAAGTGACGAAAATTAGAGGTATGGGGGGATAGGATGGGTTGTACCAACACCCAAACCCATCCCTCTTCAATCCCCAAGGTAAGAGATGACTACAAACCCATCAATTATAGAGGAATTGATTTGAAGTCACCCTCACCATTAGTGAGATTCCCCATGAGTTGTGTGGTCATCCATAATGAAGGAAGGAAGAAGAGGCATGGGTCACCTGTCTTTTCCTCCTTTAACTCCTTTTATTTCTCCCATGCGTAAGAGAAATGACATGAGGTAAGAGATAAGGAGGACTTTAGGGATGGGGGAGTGACATAAGCCAACACTCATCCCTTGGGACATAATAGTGGTTTGGGGAAGAGTGAGGAGGTGACAAGTGTCACCTCCCCATTCCTCTAAACTGAGAGGATTTGGGTTATTTGAATCCCATTTTGGGATGGGAAGGGAGTTAGTTGAATTTTGGAGAGTTTTATTTTTATATTTTTTTTTAAAAAAGGGAGTTTGGTGGCTTAGGTTGGAGGAGATCTCAGTGGAACTCTACATCAGTTTCATCCTTGAAGGGCTTTATAAGGTTGGTTTTATAATCTTTCTTTTGTATTTCTTAGTGTTGCATGAAAAGTGTGTGAAAGTTATGTATTTGCTTTTGATGTAAATGTTGTTCTTGTGGGGAATGTTGTTGGGTTGTTGACAGAGCTTCTCCCACTTGGGAGAAATGCTCATCAAGTGTGGGGTAGGGGAGGAGTGATCCTCCTCGATTGTATACCAGGTTCTTTTGGGATGTTGAAAGCCTTGAGGGTATGTGTGGGTGACTTGTTCTTTGGCTTGAGAGTCAAAATACGGTCTCCTTGGATAATTTTTGTGATCAGATTTGGCTTGAGGCCAAGAGAAATTGTGTTGGTTATAATATCTATAAGGGTGACACTCTGGAGTTGAGTGTGTCCACTCTCCTACCCCTTGTAAAGCTCACTATAGTTGAGTTTTCGTGTTGTGTAATTTATCCACGGGAGTTTGTGTGTTTTGGGTTTGTTGTTGTTCCTTGTTGTGAAGTGGATTGCTTGAGTTACCCAGGTGTGAGTATGATCTCCCTAGCTCGGGGGTGACCCTCTTGCGGGTCTACAGTAGGGAGGAGAGCTAGATGAGTGGTGTTTTCTTCTTTGTTGTGTTGAATATGCAGGTTTCCTCTTGAAGCTTATTGATGGGAGTGGAGGAGTTCTGTAATTTAGGGAGAATGTATCTCATCCTTACTTTAAGGAGAGTTAGTTCATTAAGTTTTATCCTGTTTAAGTTTAATGTGGAGAGAATTTCCCCTCTGAAGTTGTAAGAATTAATATTTGTGAGAAGAGGGAAATTCCTCCCCTTCAGTGTTGTTAGTTATGAATTTTGACAGTTTATTTTATACTTGGTGTAACTATTTGTTAAATAGCGAAATGTTTGTTGATTTAGACAAAGGTGATAAATTTTTATCTATAGTATTATTTGGAGGAAATTATGAATTTTGTTAATTTTATTGGATATTGTAATTTTAACTAATTGTGAGCCAATGCAATTTTAACTATTCTTCCCATTCTCTAATTCATTCTTTAATTTAAGCTATTATGCAATAAATTGAAATTGGCAAGCTAGATTGAATAGAAGAAAAAAAAAAGATAGATATATATATAGATATACCCTTTGTTTAACACTATTTGTATGACATCAAATTTCAAAATTTGCACATATATATTTATTCATAAAATTGTAAACGGTAGTTTAATAGATTTATATCTAATTCTCTGTATTTATAATTTCATTTATTAGATGAACTAGGATTGTAAATGACAGTTAAATGGAAATATAATTAAGTCTCTGTATTTAAAAAAAAATTGCAATTTTTAGATGAACTGTGATGGTATATGGAAGTTAAATAGATTTATACTTAATTCTCTGTATTTTAGAATTTCAAGTTATTAACTGAATGGTGAACGAAATATCTTTAAAGAGAAGACGTGAAATATATATATATATATATATATAATTAGTGTTCTGTTGAACTTTTTTTTAATTTGTCATATAAATGAAGAAACTGTGATTTACAGTCATGGAGTGTGTGTGTGTGTGTATATATATATAACTTAAATAAACAAATTTGAAAACGTTTATTAAATCAAATTTGAATGGATAATACAATTGATACTCGCTATTTTTTTTTGTTGTTCTGTGGTATACATAGAGAGGAAATATTATACAAAGAAAAAAAAATGTGGTGGCGGTGGGGTTTGAACCCCATCGCCGACCCTTACAAAGCCAAGGGTGTGGGGAGGGGGCAGAGCCCCCACCCACACCCCACTAAGTGGGATGTGGGTGGGGGCTTCCCCCCCATCCCACACCCCATTACTCTTCATACCCCTCATGGCCAGGGGAACCATGGCCTCCACCGACGCTCCACTCCTCCACCCACGAATACCCCGTCCGCCGCTCCCTGCGTGGCTGCCACGCCTCCACCACGTCCTGCCTCCCGCGCGGACCTTAAACCCCGCGCTCCACCCTTGCCTCCCACGGTGGCCATCCCCATTCCGCCTCCCTGGTTTGACCTCGCCGC
Organism: Cunninghamia lanceolata; assembly: GCA_027924645.1. Taxonomy (NCBI): domain Eukaryota; kingdom Viridiplantae; phylum Streptophyta; class Pinopsida; order Cupressales; family Cupressaceae; genus Cunninghamia; species Cunninghamia lanceolata. The sequence goes on from BSBN01000892.1 coordinate 7,225,892, forward strand.
CCCAGCAACCACTGCCATGGTTCGCTCCACCCAAGCGTCGCCCTCCTTTGCCTCTGCAAAAACAAAAAAAAAGTTAGGGCACATTTGAAAAAACCTAATGATATTAGGGCTTTAGCCCTTCAATGAAAATAGATTTGTATGGGATTTATAAAGGATGACTTAATATTTTAAAAATAAATAAATAAATAAATATATATACTTATATAAATAAAACAATAACAATAGTAATAATAACAATAAAATAAATATATTTTTATATATATAAACCTATAAATATATATATATATAGATACATACATATATTATTTATTTGATATAAATTTATCAGAGAGGCCATTTTTCTTGACAACAACAAAAAAATATAATTATAACTTAAAGAGAGCATAAAGAAATATACTTTAATATTTCTGGAAGAGTTTCTCGGAAGTTTCAATAATCAACACAAATTAATAAGTAGGAAAATGAAGAGGAAATTATGTTCCTTCCACTTATAAGGGACACTGGAAATAAACGTAAAGAAGCCATCACAGGCATTCCATGTGTGGCCATTCTAAACTCAACTGTAGTTAATAAACATCCAATTGAGAAAAAAAAAAGAGAAAGAAGAAGAAAAACTAACATTGAAAAACATAGAGGAGAAAATGCGCGGCGTATCCAAACGGGCTAAGAGAACTAAGCGGATTTACTCTTCCGATAATCCTGTTTAGGAACAAGACGATTTTACAATTATTACAAACATAGAGGTAAATCCTAGAGCGGAGTAAACTAAGAGACTGAGTCCAGCGAAGTAGTAAACTAGTTTATGTGATCTGGTCCACCCAGGAATTAGGATTAATATAATTTATAATATAGTGATAACTCTGATTGATGAAGAATATGAAGTAAAGACAGGATAAACATAAAGAAAACTTAGAAACCAAAAGAGAGAGAGACCGAAATATAAACAAAATAAACTTCAGAGAAATAGTTAAGGTAATCACTATAGAAATACAATCAAAATTAAGATCCAGAGAAATGGAAGAGAGGGAAAATGAATGACCTTGTTGAGAAAACTAAGTCCGAAGGAGGAGTATATTTCAGGAAACGAGAAATAATACAGATCATCGTGCTTTGTTAAAAAAATGACCTAATAGGAAGATCAAGTGTAAATTCATTATGAATAAGGCATCGTGGGAAGTTGTTAAACTATCAAAGGACCTTGAAATAAGTGTATTGTATAATGATTCGCACTCACGCCGTGAGGCGTTATGCTGCCGGAATATTCTAAAATTTAGGGATAAGAACTTTGATATTACAAACCTTGTAGTGACGTTAACGACATCGTAGAGACCCCCTTGTTGGTCCGCTTGCGTCTGGGGGAATGCAATTGTACTTGTACCCCACCGACAACTGTAGAGTTTTCATCTTGAGCGTACACCACTGAGCATGCTTACGCATGCGAGGGGGTTTCTAGGGAAGCGAGAGAAAATTTTTGATATTTTGTATCAAAACCACATGACAGATGTGGACATGACACGTGTGATGCGTGTTGTGACCGCATGGAAAATGTGGGCATGACAAGCCCCCTTATCATCAATCTGGATCACAAGATATGACTGTGATATCCACCGGATTGATGCACATCAGTGCATCCTAGTTCATCACCAGAGGGGCAATAACCCCTAACTTCTCCCTGAGATACTCAAAAGAGTCCTTGGGAATAGGTTTAGTAAAAATATCTGCAAGCTGATCCTTGGAGGTCACATACTCCAATTTGACTTCACCCTTGTTCATTTGCTCTCTCAGAAAGTGAAACTTGATATATATATGCTTAGTCTTAGAATGCAACACCGGATTCTTAGAAATATTTATTGCACTTGAATTATTATAGAAAATTGTGATAGGCTCCTCATATTCTACTTGAATATCTCTTAGCATCTGCTTCATCCACAAAACTTGAGTGCAACTTCCTACTGCTACAATGTATTCTGCTTCAGTTGTAGACAGGGATATTGCCTCTTGTTTCTTGCTTAGCCAAGAAACCAACCTTTTTCCCAAAAAGAATGCTCCTCCACTTGTACTCTTCCTATCATCCACATCTCCTACCCAATCTGCATCTGTATATGCATGAAGAGAAAAATTATGATCTCTAGGATACCATAGACCATACTCAACTGTTCCCTTTAAGTACCTAAAAATTCTTTTGATTGCCATGACATGAGATTCTCTGGGATCAGCCTGGAATCTCGCCACAAGACCAACACCCTACATTATATCTGGTCTGGTCTGAGTGAGATACAATAATCCTCCAATCATTGATCTATACTTGGTCTGATCTGTCTTAGGAGAGTCATCATCTTTGCTCAACTTACATCCGGTTGCCATGGGAGTGTTCATTGGCTTTAAATCTTCCATTCCAAATTTCTTCAATAATTCTTTCACATATTTGGTCTGAGAGATAAAGATTCCTTTCTTTGTCTGAGTAATTTGCAGACCCAAGAAGAAATTCATTTCACCGAGCATTGACATTTCAAACTCACTTTTCATTTGATTTGCAAAGGTTTTACACATACTGTCTCTTCCTCCAAAGATGATATCATCAACAAATACTTCAACAATCAAGATGTTTTCATGATCAATTTTGAAATATAGGTTACTATCAGCAGTACCTTTGTTGAAACTAATCTTTAAATGATGTTTGTCCAGCCTTTCATACCATGCTCTTGGGGCTTGCTTTAGACCATACAGTGCCTTCTTTAATTTGCAGACCATATCACCATGCTTAAATAACTAAAATCCATCCACTTGTTCAATGTACACTTCTTCTAAGTCACCATTTAGGAAAGCAGATTTGATATCCATCTGATACACTTTGAAATCTTTGAAGGTAGCAAAAGCAAGAAATAGTCTAACTGCTTCAATTCTTACCACCGGAGCAAAGGTTTTGCTCAAAATCAATCCCTTCGATTTGAGAGTAGCCTTTGCAAACTAATCTGGCTTTATTTCTGATTACTTCACCAACTTCATTTAGTTTGTTCTGAAAGACCCATTTGGTTCCAATCACATTCTTGTTTCTAGGTCTAGAAACAAGATCCCAAGTGTGATTTTTCTCAATTTGCATCAACTCTTCCTCCATTGCTTTGGTCCAATTTTCATCATTGCAGGCTTCATTTATTGTCTTAGGTTCAATCTTTGAAATCAGACAACATTCATCTAAATTTTGAGCAATTTTCCTTCTAGTTTGCACACCTTTTCTTTTGTCACCTATGATTTGATCTTCAAAGTGGTTCAGTCTTACATACCTTGGAACTTTGGGAGTTTCTTGCACTTCTGCTTCTTGATTAGGCTCATTCAAACCTATCTCTTCTTCCCGATTTATCAGATCAGTCTGAATCTGACTTTCAGGAGAGGATTGAGCTCCTTGAACCAGAACACCATTCTGATCATCTTCATCATACTCATAAAATCTTGAGGGTTTCTCTATTCCCTCATCAACCTTCACATTTGTACTTTCTATCATCTTTCTTAATCTCTTGTTATAACACTGATATGCTTTGCTTTGAGTAGAGTAACCCAAGAATATTCCTTCATCACTTCTAACATCAAACTTGCCTAAATCTTCATCTCTTTTGATGTAACATTTGCTACCAAAGACTCTGAAATATTTTACAGTAGGAGTAATGCCAAACCAGAGTTCATAAGGGGTCTTACCAGTATTGCTTCTGATTTGCACTCGATTAAGAGTATAGACTGCAGTGCTGACAGCTTCTCTCCAATAGATCTAAGGAACATTTGCTTACATCATCATAGTTCTTGATGCTTCTTGGATGGTCCGATTCTTTCTCTCCACTACTCCATTCTGTTGTGGAGTCCTTAGAGCAGACAACTGTCTCTTATTTCCATGTTTCTCACAGAATTTTATGAATTCACTGGATGTGAATTCTCCAACTCTATTAGACTTCAAACATTTCAACTTTATTCCTATTTCATTCTCTACCATAGCCTTGAATATTTTGAATTTCTCAAGAGCTTCTGATTTCTCCTTTAGAAAGGTTACACACATCATCCGAGAATAGTCATCTATTAGCAGCATGAAGTATCTATCACCTTGAATACTTCTGGTTCTTGCCGGACCACAAAGATCAGTGTGAACTAAGTCCAATAGTCTGGTAGAGGATAGTTCCTTGCTTTTGAATGTGACTCTGCTCATCTTACCCAACTGACATTCCTTGCATAAGCTGTTAGTAGGTTTCACCAATTTTCGAAGATGTAAGGACCCAACTCATCCTAAATCAAATAACATTAAACTTTGATTTCAAAAATACCAATGAATAAAAATTTTGATCTGACAAATGTAGGAAATGTGAAATTCTTCCAGAAGTGCTTAATGTGTGCTATAGCAATGCGATGAAACTTGAAATTTAGTTTCCTAGAATCATCAGGTTCTTAAAAGATTACCAATTTTAAATCTAGTGAAGAGAGAATACATTATGAGAGAAGGTACATTATGTAAGATAACCTAGAAGAACAACGAATCAGTTCATACCTTAAGTCATGCATTACATCCTGCATTCTTTTTCGATAGCTTACTTCTCTTCTAGTAACTGTATCCTTATCATCTGTACAAAATTAACTAAACAATCTCATGTTAACACAAATCAGTAATCACTACTCAGAGAATTAAGATCACAATGCTAATTATAGTACACCCTACATCCAGTGGACCTGAGTACTGGGGGCATCCTTCGTCGTCCAAACTGCCTACATACCTTGTATCCATGGGATCAAGGCCCCCTCCTTAGGATGTGACTAACGCGGGGAATGCGAACATGTAGTTCTATTTTGCACTATGTTTGATGTAACTGTGAGCAGGTACCCAGCCCTTTCTAGGGTTATTCCCTACCCCAGACAGTTCTTCATTGGCTGCCACCCACTCGGTGAAATAGGGACGGGAGTTAGTCCACTACCACAAACACCTAAAGGGGTGTTTGTCAGTTAGTCCTAGTGTGAAGGAATCCCTATAAGGTATCTACCCATGAAATCTAATTTGCTTCCCCAAGCCAAATTAGATAATTATCGTGACTAAGTCCGTTCCTGATCCCCTAGTACTTTCACCATGATCTGCGAGGGTGAGGTGAGAATACATGATAGATAGCATTTCTAGATTGGCCTAGTTGCCCTATCAGACATTTCACATGTCCTCCCTGATTTATACTCACGTATCAATAAGTCTCATTTTCTGTTAGTCTCACCTTTTTGTTTTTCTTAATCTTTTTAGTCAGGTATCTGAGGAGATTTTCCCTTCCTGCGGATTTAACTTAGAGATGTTCCTTATTACTCCCTGACGATTTAGAGGGACGGTGCCCAGACGTCATTGTTGCAGCTATGTTAGGTGTGAGGTACTTGATTCAATGCGACGGCATTACCCGTAAATGTGACACAGAGGCACCGTAAAAACTGAACACTGCGATTTGTTTGAGTTTTTGGACGTTTCTTTAAAGTTTACCTAGCTAAGTAGAAACGTAAAACTTGCATCAAAACTAATAAATAAATTGGTAAAGGAAAGATACTTCATTGAATCTTGATGCAAGTTAAGTACAAAAATTATGCTTGATCAATTTATTTATGCGAAATAAATAGGACTAGAAATTTTCAATGTCATCTGTTCATAACATAAACTAGAAAGGATATTCTATCAATAATGCACATAAAGATTTAGTCTTGAGAGAAACAAGGGAAACTTATTTCATCATACAAGTAAAGAATTGATACAATTCATTGGAACCAACGAGAACTTAATGAAAGTTGTAAATTAAGACAGTTATCTCAACAAGAGGTTTACTAACTTTAATAAAACTGGTTAAATCCATTGTTAACAAACATGCATCGATTATAACAATAATATTCTAACATCATTATTGGAAATATCATTTTTATGATTGAACTGCTTATGGATCACAAAATAACTATACAACTTGATTGGTCAACCCTCACCATATTGATAATATGCGAACTCATAATAATACTTTTCTTTAACTTAATTGATCCAAAAAGCATAAGACTAGAAAAACACTTAATCAATCAAGTACATAATGATCTAGTCTTGTAGAAGACCAAGAATTAATAAACATTGTCCAATAGTATAGTACGAGGAGCAATTTCTTGCAAAAGCATTTGACTTACCTATATTTGAAAATGGATAAGAACTTATGATATTTGAATCTCAATAAGTTTCTCAACTAAAACTTTTCTAAATGTTAACACACTAGCTTTACTTCTTTCCATAAGTCATATTGGACAAATCTTTTGAAGTTGTTCTAAATCACTATGTTCTCAATCTATACCCATAAGGTTTGACAATTACTTATATATTCATGGTGTATTTCTAGTTATGATTCTTACTTCAATCCTATAACAAGGATAATTGTGATATAACATCACTTACTATGCTAGTTGAAAACTATAGCTTAACATATTTATACACAATGTCATATACTTGTAATTACTTAATCAATATATTTAGATTATTTACCATTCACACTTTGTTATTACATGCTATATAATATCATTTAAGTGGATGATATAGAAGGTAGAACAAGACCCTAGTCACATTACTATCTAGCAAGATAAGGTATTACAATAGTTCTTAATTTCTTCTATATTCGTATTCCTTGAATACATTTTTATAATATCATAGGTCTGACTTCCTTATGTGTTATTAGTCTTTATACAGAGTTCCTTTGTCCCCAATATTACGATGAAGCTATAGTTGAACATGTTGATTCATTGGTAATCAAAGTGATCTTTGATTATAAAGTTTATTAACTTAAGCTTAAGTCCAGTAACTATGTAATTTTTACCCAATTAACATCTTTGGAACTAAGTTTGATGAATATCGTTAATTATTTCAAAACCAATAACCATCCATCTAGTTTACTCTAATTTGGATATCTTGATCTTATTCTTTTAATTATCTTTGATGCATCCCTTATGTTAAACAACGAATGTGAATCTTGAAGTTGGTTCATCCCAGTTACTATGTGTATGGAATACATCCACCATTTTCCACATTTGACACCATGAAATTTGAAATCACATACATATATATATTCATTAAAATTGATCCTGAGTCACCTAAGTTCATGATAAATCTAATTTTTAGTTAATATTCCTATTATATCTATTATTAACATAACATCTTACTATCCTTACAAATCCCTTGTAGTGCATTAATTCATATCATTATATCTTGACTAATATATTTGAACGTGATCGTGGTTATAAATTTTCTAATAGATCTTAAGGCACGGCTTAGTAGTTCTAATTTCAATTAATTATAGGGTTATCATTCAAGTATGTCTATCCAAGGATCTTTAATTGTATTAACTTAATGTGCCATATAATCAATAAGAAAACTAAGGGGTTTTAGATAGGGCAAGTGAACCGTTCAAAAAAAACAAATGATTGTAAGAAACAAAGATGGAGTTGTTGAAAAGGCGTTAAAAACTTTTTACTATGCAAAACAAAATTTCAAAACCCGTCTAAGTAAAATGCCCATAAGTTTTTCATTTCTTACCGAAATTAAGAATTTTAAAATGTTCCAGAAAGATTCGAATGTATAGCATAAAACCCAGAAATCATTTTGGGAAATACATCTTAATGAATGAGCAGTTATATGCAGAAGTATGACGGGTTTTAGAAGTGAAAATAGCAAATTCTGTAGACGTTTTTTTTTTTTTTTTTCCTTTGATAAAACACTTCACTAAAACAATCTGAATCTACTTTTCATACTCTGTAGAGATGTTTGTTACTCATAATGTAATGATCTACATATTTATTTATAAAAAGAAATACAAAATATGGAATCGAAGACAAGGCACGAGAACTGTTTGACAGGATGCCTCAAGGGAATGTAATCTGACAGAATATAATGGTTACAGGATATGCACAATATGGATTTGTTGAAAAGGTTTAACTTTCAAGCAAATGAATTGTCATCTATAAATCTAAATCCTACAACCCTTGCCAGCGGACTCCCAGCTTGTGTGAAAATGGGAGCTTTGGAATAGGGCACAGACATCCATCAAAGCATAATGGAAGGGGGATTCAGGCACAGCATGTGAACTGTTTGACAAAATCCCTCAAAGAAATGTTGCCTCATGGACCAAAATGACTGCTGGACATGCCCAGATGGTGTAGGAGCACCTTGACTTCCATAGGAGTTTGATTAAAATGATGCAATATTGTAATGATTCATCATTGTATAAAGTTAATCAAGTCATTGTTATGTATTAGAGGTCACTAGGAAGTTCAAATATGCAAAATATTGCAAACCATGTAAAGGTTGTCAATGTAAAGTTGGAAAAAAGATGAAGAATGAGGGAAGGTGAAGAGTCATTTGACTCTTGGTTCATTCCAAGTAGTTGGAAACTGAAAGGTCATTTGTAATACCTTTAAAAAGGCCTTGTATACCTTTGAAAACTTGGAGGTGATTGAAGATTGAGAATGGAATGGTAAAAAGCAATGTTTTCTGTATTATACTTCAGAAATTTGCTATTTTCTTGCATGGTATGGCCCAATAAGTGTAGGAGGACATTTATTTTTTATTTCCAATGAAATTATATTCAATCACCCTCCCTTTCCTTTTTGTCTCATCGAATTTGGTGCAATATTGAGGAAGTTATGACCGTTTTAGTGATTGTAATTTTCAGAATTCTCCTATAACAGTCCTGTTGCACCATTTGGTATGGTTTTGTATGGATAGATACAAGGGCAAGCCATATATGGTTCGAAATATTATTGAGTCTAATTTATATTTCTTTTTGTTACATCAAATTTCATTAATATTTGAATAAGTTATGGCATTTTTATTGAGGGTAGGTCTGCAGAGTTTAATTTTCTAAAAATGCAGTCTAAAAATATGCATGGTACAGAATGGTACAGCCTCATATTGATGTATATAATAGATGGATGGAAAGATATGTGTTTCTAGTTTACAATTATTTTGGTTTGGTATAATTTCATTAAATTTTGTGAGAGATATTACAATTTTGGTGAGGGCAGCTCTGAACACTGCCTAGGGTCTGTAGTTTTGGGAAAAGAGTCATAACTTTCTCTCCTACCATTGGATCTTCATGAAAATTGGAGGGGAAATATGTATTAATGTTATCTTCAACCTGACCAAAGAAATTGGATTAGTTCTTTGATTTGTTAATGTTATTGAGGATAGTTTTGGTCCTCCTACCTCTGCTTCACCAGAATGGATACATTAAAAAGGAGTTAAAACTAAATAACTGAGATTGGCAGAAGTCAAGTCAAATTTCACACCTACGCCAATGTCCTCCCTGTCAGTCACTATGTGGGGGCTTTGGAACAGGGCATAGATATACAACAAAGCATAAAGAAAACACAAATTTTATCAGATGTTGTAGTTACAAATGTCCCGAAACACATGTATACTGAATGCAGAAGAAAACACAGAGTACATGAACTATTTGTTAGAATTCCTAATCACAGGATGTGCAGAGAATGGATTTGATGAAAAGTCTTTTGAAACTTTCAAGCAAATGCAAATAAAGCCAGAGTCATAATCCTTTGCCAATGACCCTCCTATCTGCACACAATTGAAGCTTTGGAGCAGGGTATGGACTTATGTCAAAACATAATTGAAACAGAAATTTTACTTGCATTCTCTAAATAAAAGAACTACATATTTTCATGGTTATTCAGACATCTTTCTCCACTAAAGTAAATTATCAATCGAATAATACCGAAGTCTAAAAGCAAATCAATTATATGAAAAAGTAAATTCGATTCCATCTCAACAAGTAAAGTGCAAGCAATGTGAGAAATTATTGCGTCGAGTGTATTACAACTCTCATTTGCTCTTCCAAAAAGTTTTTAGAAATGCACTGGTAGACATGGATGTTCAGGTATGCAAGGAGATATTTATTAGACAAAATAAAGTTACGATGCTACTACAAATTCTCTCATAATTGATTCAATTATCCTAAGACATATCATCAAAAATCAATTCAAAACTAAAATTGAACTAACATAGAACCAAAATCTTCAAAAGAAAAGAACAACAGATGGAGAGGAGAACTCTTACAGTTTTCTCTAGCCTTCCCAAACCAAAGATGAATGTCTTCTTCCTTACAATTCAAGGCATTTTATAGAAAAGTCCATGATCCTCCACTCTCATTGTTTAATGGTAATGCATCCTCCACTCTCATTGTTTAATGATAATGCATCCTCCATTTTCTTTGTTTAATGATAATGCATCCTCCACCTTCTTTGTTTGATGATAATGCACCCTCCACCTTCTTTGTTTAATGATAATGCTTCATTCACCTTCTTTGTTTAATGATAATGCTTCATCCACTCTTGTTATTTTAATGATAATCTTATCCTCAATTTTTTAATGGTGTCCATATTATTTGTATTTTTAATTTTCAAATTAGAATGCAAAAATTGAGTTGTGACATCCTTCTCCCCTAAATTTATGCATCGTCCCGATGCATATAAGGTCAAAACATATACATATAGATATAACCATCATTTACTATCAGTATGCTTGCCTACCTTCATAGTCCATCCCACAACAAAGTAGTCTATCATAGAGTATCATCTAAATATAATTGGTGTATCATCTAAACATCAGTGAATTTAGAGTTCATAATAAAATTCTACTAGGTAACCTAATTGAGCATATCCTTGTAGCTTGTCCTCGATTCCGAAATGTTGAATGTTCATTAAAATTTTACTGTGTCTAGAATAAACACTTGCAATTCACTTTAAACTTCCATCATCAAAGATAAATCAACTTTTGAAGTGCGGTCAATAAAAATTTATGTTCATAGATTCTCCCTTGGTAATCTAGATCTTTATCAAAAATTTTAGTTACATTTGAAGTTTACTCCAACATGTGCTCGAATCCAAGAGTAGTGATGTACCACTGTAGATTAGAAGAATTATATTCTCTTGGTCAATCTGAGTACTCAGGAAATAGCTAATCCTGGCTAAAGTGTCCAAAACAGGACATACTGAAATAAAGCCAACTGGGCTCTTCTGTCCTTTGGGCAAACTGGTAACTGCAGTTCAGTCACACTGTTATCTTCACTTTCAACTTCTAAAGAAACTTCTACAACATCACGAAACATCACAAGGTTCAAGCTTAGATTTCAAGTTTTCATTTTCTTTTCTGCATGCTACAAGTGACTTCTCCAACAGATTAACATGTTCTTTGAATCCTGTTACTATTCTCCTTTTTCAATTCTTTCAAGCCATCTCCTGTTCCTCTCTCTATTTCCAACAACTTTGAATTACACCTTTTGATTTTGTACAATTCTCCAAAACAATGGCCAAACGGCCTACACTGGTCAAGCAGATCAAATCTTTATCCAATAGGAATACACAACAACCATATGGGCTAAATAGGACAGGAATCATTATGCTCCAATCTGGGATGCATAAACATAACAGCCAAATGGGCTAAAGAGGATAGGAATCATTATGCTTCAATCCGGGATGCATAAACATAACAGCCAAATGGGCTAATGAGGACAGGAATCATTATGCTCTGGCCAGAGACTTTTGACTCCTTCGGGATCAATCCGGATCCATGAGTCAATTCCTGGAGACCACAGTTTGCCCAAGCACTGTGCTGAGGATGTCAACCAAGGAATACAATATCGACTTGTACACACCTCAGTATTGGCAAAGTTGGTACAAGTAATCCACTCGGGGGATTCTTCTGAGTACCAGTGACTTCCATTATTCTGATATCATATAGACATTACTCTTAAAATGAATTCATGCTCAAGTGCACACATCAAGACTCAAGTGAAAGATAACAATTCTAGCGATCATGCATGCTGATTTATCAAAAACTTCTTCCAAACTTTCCATCCATCTCTCTTCACAACTGTCACATCAATTAGTGCCACCTTAGGGCTTGTTATCTAAAAGTAGTGATAGCATCCCAAAATTGATAGTAGCTTCCCAAAATAGGAGTCCATGACTGTCATCAGTTTCTCAAAAGTCAATAGCTGTCTTAAGGATTTATGGAGGCTGCAAGGAAGTGCCAATAACAGAGGACTTAAATGTTGATGATCAGGAGTGTAAGATGAGTAAAATCCATACTCTAAGAACACAACCAGAGATTTGTAAAGAGTGCATAGAGGACAGAGAAAGCTTTGAATTTATGCGTAAATTGGAATATAGAAATGAGGAGATTCGTATACATCTTTTTCGATGTAAAGAACTTCCTAGGTCCAGTTTAGCTTCCTCTAGGTCTTTATCTGATGTTGAATAGTGCACATCAAAGAGGTCATGGAAGACATCAACAAATAGTAGCTCAATTAACTTGAGAGTTTCTGGATGCACAACAGTGTATCAATTGAAGATGATGGTGTGGGAGTCCCTTGGTGTGGTGAAGGAAAATCAGAAGCTTCATAAAGGCACAATGGAACGGGTCAATGAATTGGCCACTTTAGCCAACTTGAATGTTTTCCCTGGGGATAGTCTGTGGGTTATGGATACTGAAGTTTATGAAAATCAAGATATTGCTGAGGAGCTATCAGAGCAGGAAATGGAAAATGAGCAATTGGAGGAAGGATTCAAAGGGACACTTTTGACATCAACTGTCCCTGCTCAAGTGGTTGCAATAGATGAATGGAGGATATACTTGGAAAGGAAGTATGCTAAGAGGTCTCCAAAGCATGTTGTTGATATTTTGCCCCTTGTCTTTATCAAGATCTAAGGTGGGAGATATAGTGGATAAGAATATGATAGGATAAGGATAAGACAGTGGATAAGATGTGCAAGGATATTTTGGATGTGGATGAAGGATACGGTTTTGGCTCCAAGTGTAGGGATACAAAATGAATGGAGAAGGGATTATGCATGATGCCCACAAGGGGTTTTCATCATGGTCTTCGTAGTGCCAAGTAACCAAGAAATAAAGATGGTTTTCAGGGCCCTCTCAAGAACCCCTCCACACATTTCCTAATACCTTGGATTTGTTTAAGGTGTTATCCTCTGAGAGGGAGATATGCAAGAAATAGACACATAGATCTAGGGGGATGGATGGAATATGACTATCCCATACCAATCCCATCTGCAACCCCATCCTCACAATAGAATTTCCCCAGGTCACCTACTCCCCCATACAACCTGCCAGGGCCCTACCTATATATGGCAGTTTTACAAAAGTCACATTACTCCACGCATGCCAATAGTTGTAAAATTAAAAATGCCTCAAATCAAGAAGGATTAAGTGAAATAAGTCATTAAGTTAAATTCTCAATAAAACAAGCCAAGAAGAAGTGAAGATCAAAGACAACAACTGTTGCAACATCCCAAGTTCAACAAAGAACAAGTCCTTGAGGCAAAAGGACCATCTCAAAATTTAAATAAAGAAATATAATACTACAGCTTATCACTTAAGTAAAATCTTTAACACAAGAATAAATAATGCAACAATCTCATAAAATTTGCACATTACAAGCACCGTGTAGCCTTACAACAAGACCACCTAAGGGGAGTACAGAACTTGGTGGACTTCTATACAGTGGTCTTAAACCACATAGAGAACAATGATAATTGCCATGTCACGTTAAGCATTCGCCACAAAACTTGAAGCAACCTTATCATACTTCTATATCGAAAATCCAAATGAATAGTCATATGACCCCATACAACCCAGGGCATGTCATTCTAAAAAGATTACTATGTGCCACAAGAGGAATTAGCCATGAAATATGATATTCACTTCATAAGTCTTACGGTTGTCATGTACCCAATTACTGTTGTCCCGTTACACATACCATTACTGACATCAAGCTATCCACTTCACCTTCTAAGGAGGGTTTACTTACGACCTTATCATTTCTTTTTCATGTTTCTATCCATGTTTATTATTAACTGGATGATCATTAGATCGCAAGAGGGGGAATACTATTAGTCTTATGTCTTAATTCTGACCATGCTTTAGGTTAGCGGATCTTTAGGCCTAGTGTCCGAACCAAAAGCTCTGATACCACATGTAAGGACCCGACTCATCCTAAATCAAATAACATTAAACTTTGATTTTAAAAATACCAATGAATAAAAATTTTGATCTGACAGATCTAGGAAATGTGAAATTCTTCCAGAAGTGCTTAATGTGTGCTATAGCAATGCGATGAAACTTGAAATTTAGTTTCCTAGAATCATCAGGTTCTTAAAAGATTACCAATTTTAAATCTAGTGAAGAGAGAATACATTATGAGAGAAGGTACATTATGTAAGATAACCTAGAAGAACAACGGATCAGTTCATACCTTAAGTCATGCATTACATCCTGCATTCTTTTTCGATAGCTTACTTCTCTTCTAGTAACTGTATCCTTATCATCTGTACAAAATTAACTAAACAATCTCATGTTAACACAAATCAGTAATCACTACTCAGAGAATTAAGATCACAATGCTAATTATAGTACACCCTACATCTAGGGGACCTGAGTACTGGGGGCATCCTTCGCCGTCCAGACTGCCTACATACCCTATATCCTCGGGATCAAGGCCCCCTCCTTAGGATGTGACTAACACGGGGAATGCGAACATGTAGTTCTATTTTGCACTATGTTTGATGTAACTATGAGCGGGTACCCAGCCCTTTCTAAGGTTATTCCCTGCCCTAGATAGTTCTTCGTCAGCTGCCACCCACTCGGTGAAACAGGGACGGGAGTTAGTCCACTACCACAAACACCTAAAGTGGTGTTTGTCAGTTAGTCCTAGTGTGAAGGAATCCCTATAAGGAATCTACCCATGAAATCTAATTTGCTTCCCCAAGCCAAATTAGATAATTATCGTGACTAAGTCCATTTCTGATCCCCTAGTACTTTCACCATGATCTGCGAGGGTGAGGTGAGAATACATGATAGATAGCATTTCTAGATCAGCCTAGTTGCCGTATCAGACATTTCACATGTCCTCCCTGATTTATACTCACGTATCAATAAGTCTCATTTTCTGTTAGTCTCACCTTTTTCTTTTTCTTAATCTTTTTAGTCAGGTATCCGAGGAGATTTTCCCTTCCTACAGATTTAACTTAGAGATGTTCCTTATTACTCCCCGACGATTTAGAGGGACGGTGCCCAAACGTCGTTGTTGCAGCTATGTTAGGCGCGAGGTACTTGGTTCAACGCGACGGCATTACCCGTAAACATGACACAGAGGTACCATAAAAACCAAACACTGTGATTTGTTTGAGTTTTTTGACGTTTCTTTAAAGTTTACCTAGCTAAGTAGAAACGTAAAACTTGCATCAAAACTAATAAATAAATTGGTAAAGGAAAGATATTTCATTGAATCTTGACGCAAGTTAAGTACAAAAATTATGCTTTATCAATTTATTTATGCGAAATAAATAGGACTAGAAATTTTCAATGTCATCCATTCATAACATAAACTAGAAAGGATATTCTATCAATAATGCACATAAAGATTTAGTCTTGAGAGAAACAAGGGAAACTTATTTCATCATACAAGTAAAGAATTGATACAATTCATTGGAACCAACGAGGACTTAATGAAAGTTGTAAATTAAGATAGTTATCTCAACAAGAGGTTTACTAACTTTAATAAAACTGGTTAACTCCATTGTTAACAAACACGCATCGATTATAACAATAATATTCTAACATCATTATTGGAAATATCATTTTTATGATTGAACTGCCTATGGATCACAAAACAACTATACAACTTGATTGGTCAACCTTGACCATATTTATAATATGTGAACTCATAATAATACTTTTCTTTAACTTAATTGATCCAAAAAGCATAAGACTAGAAAAACACTTAATCAATCAAGTACATAATGATTAATTCTTGTAGAAGACCAAGAATTAATAAACATTGTCCAATAGTATAGTACGAAGAGCAATTTCTTGCAAAAGAATTTGACTTACCTATATTTGAAAATGGATAAGAACTTATGATATTTGAATCTCAATAAGTTTCTCAAGTAAAACTTTTCTAAATGTTAACACACTAGTTTTACTTCTTTCCATAAGTCATGTTGGACGAATCTTTTGAAGTTGTTCTAAATCACTATGTCTTCAATCTATACCCATAAGGTTTGACAATTACTTATATATTCATGGTGTATTTCTAGTTATGATTCGTACTTCAGTCCTATAACAAGGATAATTGTGATATAACATCACTTACTATGCTAGTTGAAAACTATATCTTAACATATTTATACACAATGTCATATACTTGTAATTACTTAATCAATATATTTAGATTATTTACCATTCACACTTTGTTATTACATGCTATATAATATCATTTAAGTGGATGATATAGAAGGTAGAACAAGACCCTAGTCACATTACTATCTAGCAAGATAAGGTATTACAATAGTTCTTAATTTCTTCTATATTCATATTCCTTGAATACATTTTTATAATATCATAGGTCTGACTTCCTTATGTGTTGTTAATCTTTATACAGAGTTCCTTTGTCCCCAATATTATGATGAAGCTGTAGTTGAACATGTTGATTCGTTGGTCATCAAAGTGATCTTTGATTATAAAGTTTATTAACTTAAGCTTAAGTCCAGTAACTATGTAATTTTTACCCAATTAACATCTTTGGAACTAAGTTTGATGAATATCATTAATTATTTCAAAACCAATAACCATCCATCTAGTTTACTCTAATTTGGATATCTTGATCTTATTCTTTTAATTATCTTTGATGCATCCCTTATGTTAAACAACGAATGTGAATCTTCAAGTTGGTTCATCCCAGTTACTATGTGTATGGAATACATCCACCATTTTGCACATTTGACACCATGAAATTTGAAATCACATACATATATATATTCGTTAAAATTGATCCTGAGTCACCTAAGTTCATGATAAATCTAATTTTTAGTTAATATTCCTATTATATCTATTATTAACATAACATCTTACTATCCTTACAAATCCCTTGCAGTGCATTAATTCATATCATTATATCTTGACTAATATATTTGAACGTGATCATGGTTATAAATTTTCTAATAGATCTTAAGGCACGGCTTAGTAGTTCTAATTTCAACTAATTATAGGGTTATCATTCAAGTATGTCTATCCAAGGATCTTTAATTGTATTAATTTAATGTGCCATATATCAATAAGAAAACTAAGGGGTTTTAGATAGGGCAAGTGAACCATTCAAAAAAAACAAATGATTGTAAGAAACAAAGATGGAGTTGTTGAAAAGGCGTTAAAAACTTTTTACTATGCAAAACGAAATTTCAAAACCCATCTCAGTAAAATGCCCATAAGTTTTTCATTTCTTATCAAAATTAAGAATTTTAAAATGTTCTAGAAAGATTGGAACGTATAGCATAAAAGCCAGAAATCATTTTGGGAAATACATCTTAATGACTGAGAAGTTATATGCAGAATTATGACGGGTTTTAGAAGTGAAAATAGCAAATTCCGTAGACGTTTTTTTTTTTTTTTTCTTTGATAAAACACTTCACTAAAACAATCTGAATCTACTTTTCATACTCTGCAAAGATGTTTGTTACTCATAATGTAATGATCTACATATTTATTTATAAAAAGAAATACAAAATATGGAATCGAAGACAAGGCACGAGAACTGTTTGACAGGATGCCTCAAGGGAATGTAATCTGACAGAATATAATGGTTGCAGGATATGCACAATATGGATTTGTTGAAAAGGCTTAACTTTCAAGCAAATGAATCGTCATCTATAAATCTAAATCCTACAACCCTTGCCAGCGGACTCCCAGCTTGTGTGAAAATGGGAGCTTTGGAATAGGGCATAGACATATGTCAAAGCATAATGGAAGGGGGATTCAGGCATAGCATGTGAACTGTTTGACAAAATCCCTCAAAGAAATGTTGCCTCATGGACCAAAATGACTGTTGGACGTGCCCAGAATGGATACGTTGAAAAGGAGTTAAAACTAAATAACTGAGATTGGCAGAAGTCAAGTCAAATTTCACAACTACGCCAATGTCCTCCCTGTCAGTCACTATGTGGGGGCTTTGGAACAGGGCATAGACATAAAACAAAGCATAAAGAAAACACAAATTTTATCAGATGTTGTAGTTGCAAATGTCCTGAAACACATGTATACTGAATGCAGAAGAAAACATAGAGCACATGAACTATTTGTTAGAATTCCTAATAGCAAGATGTGTAGAGAATGGATTTGATGAAAAGGCTTTTGAAACTTTCAAGCAAATGCAAATAAATCCAGAGTCATAATCCTTTGCCAACGGCCCTCCTGTCTGCACACAATTAAAGCTTTGGAGCAGGGTATGGACTTATGTCAAAACATAATTGAAACAGAAATTTTACTTGCATTCTCTAAATAAAAGAACTACATATTTTCGTGGTTATTCAGACACCTTTCTCCACTAAAGTAAATTATCAATCGAATAATACCGAAGTCTAAAAGAAAATCAATTATATGCAAAAGTAAATTTGATTCCATCTCAACAAGTAAAGTGCAGGCAATGTGAGAAATTATTGCGTCGAGTGTATTACAACTCTCATTTGCTCTTCCAAAAAGTTTTTAGAAATGCACTGGTAGACATGGATGTTCAGGTATGCAAGGAGATATTTATCAGACAAAATAAAGTTACGATGCTACTACAAATTCTCTCATAATTGATTCAATTATCCTAAGACATATCATCAAAAATCAATTCAAAACTAAAATTGAACTAACATAGAACCAAAATCTTCAAAAGAAAAGAACAACAGATGGAGAGGAGAACTCTTACAGTTTTCTCCAACCTTCCCAAACCAAAGATGAATGCCTTCTTCGTTACAATTCAAGGCATTTTATAGAAAAGTCCATGATCCTCCACTCTCTTTGTTTAATGGTAATGCATCCTCCACTCTCATTGTTTAATGATAATGCATCCTGCATTTTCTTTGTTTAATGATAATACATCCTCCACCTTCTTTGTTTAATGATAATGCATCCTCCACCTTCTTTGTTTAATGATAATGCTTCATCCACTCTTGTTATTTTAATCATAATCTTATCCTCAATTTTTTAATGGTGTCCATATTATTTGTATTTTTAATTTTCAAATTAGAATGCAAAAATTGAGTTGTGACATCCTTCTCCCCTAAATTTATGCATCGTCCCGATGTATATAAGGTCAAAACATATACATATAGATATAACCATCATTTACTATCAGTATGCTTGCCTACCTTCATAGTCCATCCCACAACAAAGTAGTCTATCATAGAGTATCATCTAAACATCAGTGAAGTTAGAGTTCATAATAAAATTCTACTAGGTAACCTAATTGAGCATATCCTTGTAGCTTGTCCTCGAGTCCGAAATGTTGAATGTTTATTTGAATTTTACTGTGTCTAGAATAAACACTTGCAATTCACTTTAAACTTCCATCATCAAAGATAAATCAACTTTTGAAGTGCGGTCAATAAAAATTTATGTTCATAGATTCTCCCTTGGTAATCTAGATCTTTATCAAAAAATTTAGTTACATTTGAAGTTTACTCCAACATGTGCTCAAATCCAAGAGTAGTGATGCACCACTGTAGATTAGAAGAATTATATTCTCTTAGTCAATTTGAGTACTCAGGAAATAGCTAATCCGAGCTAAAGTGTCCAAAATGGGACATACTGAAATAAAGCCAATCGGGCTCTTTTGTCCTTTGGGCAAACTGGTAAATGCAGTTCAGTCACACTGTTATCTTCACTTTCAACTTCTAAAGAAACTTCTGCAACATCACGAAACATCACAAGGTTTAGGCTTAGATTTCAAGTTTTCATTTTCTTTTCTGCATGCTACAAGTGACTTCTCCAATGGATTAACATGTTCTTTGAATCCTGTTACTGTTCTCCTTTTTTAATTCTTTCATGCTGTCTTCTGTTCCTCTCTGTTTCCAACAACTTTGAATTACACCTTTTGATTTTGCACAATTCTCCAAAACAATGGCCAAACAGCCTACACTGGTCAAGCGGATCAAATCTTTATCCAATAGGAATACACAACAGCCATATGGGCTAAATAAGACAGGAATCATTATGCTCCAATCCAGGATGCATAAACATAACAGCCAAATGAGCTAAAGAGGATAGGAATCATTATGCTTCAATCCGGGATGCATAAACATAACAGCCAAACGGGCTAACGAGGACCTTGGGAGGCTTAATACCATCAGCCTATTCCATTGCCAAATTGGGCAAATGCAGAAGAAAGATCCTTGGATACTATCATGAGAGAACCTATCAGATTGAGCAAGGCCTAGGTAAGGGGTCAGGTGGCTGTTTTAGAAGGACATGGAATGTAGCTCACTTATTCATCATTAGAATCAAATAAAGACTCTAAAAGTGGGGAAGATGAACCAATCAATGTCACAGATGAGGCAGAGTCAGCCGAGAAATAGAAGTCAGATAGTGAAGAACATATATCTCTGACAGAAAAGGCAAAGAAGATTAAGAAACCATCTGCAAGGCCTCCTCCAAAGAAAGATCAACCTCCTTCTACAAGGACGAGGGCTTCCAAGAAATGAGACATGCCAAGTGGCCCTGGAGAAGGTTCTAAAGCCAAGAAAGCAAAGGTAAAAGAGGTAAATAAGGAGGATGGTGCAACAAAGAAAGATTCTGGTCCTCCAACTTCCCTGTCTCCTGCTATCCAAAGTATAAGCACTACTGCCACAACCTCTGCAACTTCTATTGCCACTTCTTCTTCCTCCACTTCTTCTACTACTGCATCCACTTCACCTTCGACCTCAGCTGCCATCACTCAAGAAACATCCCTTGCTACCACCTCTTCCACCTTTGCCATTGCAGCTACTTCCTGTTCATTGGCAATTTCTTCTAGCCCTATTTCCCCCACTAGTGCTACTTCATGCCCTTCCACTATTTCTACACTTACACCTTCTACTTCTTCCACTCAATTGCCTCCCCCCATTACATTACCTCCCATTTCCACCATCCTTTCACCCCCTCTTCCTCTACCTCCACTACCTTTTCCTTCACCCCTTGTCATCTCTTCTTCCTTATTGACAGTTTTAGCTAATCTGACGCAAGTTAATGTGCCCCTGCTAGCCATATCTTTTGTTGTTCCCATTTCACAAATACCTGCAGATTCTTTGGCCATACCACTGCTACCTGGGATTGACAAAGTTTGTGCAGAGTTGGGTTTACATGAGCCTGAAGTAGCATTTGAGGAGGAGAAAGAAGTGTTAACAAAAGAAAATAATGAAGACTCCAATGAGCCTCTGACTAATGTTGAAGTCATTGATGTATCTGACAGTCCTCTAGATAAAGGTCAAACAAAGGAAGTTTTCAAGTTGGCTCAAGAAGAAGAGAAAGAAGAGGAGATAAATACAGAAAAGGATGAAGAACCAGAGTAAGAAAAGAAACCACTCAGAGAACTAGCTGTAATTGATAATGATGGAGCCATTGAATTAAACCAATCTTCTGCACCCGAGTGGCTGCAAAGTAGAATAACATATCCCGAGCCACAAGTGGAAATAATACAGCTCGATTTGAGTACAATTTTATCACAAGCTCAGAGGCCCAAGAAACAAAAGAAGGCTAGAATACAGTTCAGGATCTATAAAGATGAGTCAGGATAAAGAATTGCAGAAATCGCAGTCCAGCCAGCTAATGCAGCAAAAGAACATGTCAGGGCGGAGGATTATGTGATATCTACAGTTGATTTGGGACCCGCCACTCATTCTCAAAGAGTGGATGATTTTAAAGAATCAATCACATCAACTTTGGAACAATTAGATAAGGATGACATGTCAAAGAAGGATTTGAAGCAGCAAAATGAAGAGCTTGGTGCTTGCCTTCAATTTTTGGTTAAACCAGTAGATGCAAGAGGAGATGTAATTACAATACCCACTTTCCTGTCTATTAATGAAATGGCTAGACTGGGTGAGGTAAGATCCAAATCCCAAGGTACAGAAAAATGGTTATCTAAAGTTTTTGAGATGGGATGTGAAGCTATTAACGCCTCTGCTCAAGCACACAAGAAGCTACTAGAATTGCACAAGAAATGGAAAGATCTATGTGAGGAATGTGACTCCTCAATGAATATTACTCACATATGTATCCTCAGATAAAGAGCATCAGGGATTTGCCCACCTAGACTCTAGTTGTGGAGAATATTCTAATTGGGAACTAGCTGCCCAAGGCCATTGAATGGTACCAAAAGCTGCTTTTGAGAAAAGAAACTTTTGAAAATATAAAAGAAGCATATAAGCCAGCCGATGAGGAGCTACGGTCAATCATATACGATATCAATGATTCTTTGAAGGATTGCCTGGAAGCATCCTATGATGACTACGTCTCATATGATATCGAAAAATGTAAAGGCAAATTACATAAGGTAGTTTTTGAAGATGTCGAGCTTAGTATGGAGGATAGGTTAGATAAAGTAAGCGGCCTTAGAGCTGAATTCAAGGTGTTTCAAAAGGCAGGTACAAAGATAGAGAATATATACAACAAATTCAGTTGGGAACTGGAGATGTTCGACTACCAGATCAATCATTTGAAGGATCCAGATCCGTCAGAGATTAATCCTGCACTTGACGCATGGTTGACTTATCGTAACAAGCTAGCTAGCGAAGACAAAATTGATTTAGATGAAGAATCTTGATAATATTTTGAGTATTTTAAAGATGTAATCCCATCATAATTGTAAATTGTTGTATTCGTGGCAGCATGTGACTCTACTTTGTCTTTTCTATGCTTCTAAAATGTTCTTTTCTATTAATATATTGAGTTGGCTAGTTAAATTGACTAGATTGAATGTATCTGGAGGTTGTTTTTTGTAGAAGACAAAATGTAATCTGAGAATTGATGTGAGCTATTGTAATTGTATTTATTGATGTAATCTAGACCATCGGTGTCGAGTTAATCTCCACCATTCATTTGAAAACTTGGTATGCCGCTTTTCTATATAAAGGGTTGCCATTTCCACTATTTTGTAAGAGAGATTTGATGCCAAATTATTGACTCTATGCCATTTGAAGTAATGCAAAGCATGTTTCTGCAAGTTTTCTAAGAATTTGTGTATTGTGTTCCTTGTTTGGTTTTCATGGTTCACTTCTTGCTCTCCCATAGTTAGTTAGTTGTGCTTTTATAATGTTTGTGGTTTGCTGAAAGTATCTAATGAATACTCTAAGTCCATACTTTTAGTTATTTACTGATGGTAGATAGTTGTGTAAAGTTAGTCTAGGCTGATCATTCATGCTAAAGTTCAATTGCATTTCACAAGTTAAGTTACATTGCTTATTGGGTATTTAACAAATGAATGTAATCTAAAAATCTATTGACTTCCATTGAAGATAGCACCATTTTCTGCAGCACTGTAACACCTATTTCTATTTGGTAACTTAGGAAACTGGTTAAAATTTTTAGAGTATTTGTCTACTGAAGGTGGCTTATGCATTGTGAATGTCACTAGGATTCTTCTAAAACCCCAACCTTTTGCATTTTCTTTAAAACCATTTTTAGAGTAGGAATTCTGCAGCATTCTACATTGTTTTATTAGCTGAAAACCATAAAAGGGTTTATGTGTGTTTGTTGCCCCAACTTGAAGATCTACAGATTGCATGTAAAACCCCTTGTATGCACAGCTGGAACATACCAACTAAGAGATTCCAAGCAAGCTAAGACCTAGCTGTATTATCCTTGGAGTAGTCTTACCTAGGGTAGGATACTTTTCAAGAGAGGTGTGAAACCAACGATTACACCTGTGTTGTTGAGTGCTAAAACCACCATCAACAGGTATGTTGTAGATGCTACTATATCAGTTCATGGTAGTGAGCCACCCTTTGGTAGTGAGTCACCCCTTGGCAGTGAGCCTTTTTGCAGTGAGCATTCATCTGGGTAGTGAGCCTTGGTTAGTGAGCCTTGGGTAGTGAGCCTCTTTGTTGTTCAGTATTGTTACTACATTATATTGTGAGCTAACAGTCACTTTAGTTTTTCCCTTTTAGGGTTTTCCATGTAAAAACATGGTGTTCATGTGTGTATGGTGTTGATGTGTTTATGTTTTGATTCTTCTACTCATGTTTAATCTTCATAACAGATTAAGGAGTTAAAGTAAGTGAATGTGAATGTGATTTTATTTAAAGAAGTTTAGGCTTTTGATACAACTAATTCACCCCTCCTCTTAGTTGTCTTGTGCCTTGAACAATCATTTGGTTGGTATTGTGAATTAATAATGCATTCTTGGTAGATGTGGTGAAAATGAATTGTTCTTGTATGATACATATTATATAGAAAAGAGAGACTAGCCCAAGAGATTAAACTAGGTCAAACCCTCTTCTATCCAACATTAGAACATAAATTGAGCTTGGCTTCTACCCAAGAAGGAGTGGCAAACTACAAGGGTTTTGTCCCTTTTTGTATAGAGGAGTGTCAACCAAATCCAACCAAATCTAACCAATCAAACTAGGGCAAAATATTAAACCCTAGTTGACAAAGATTTACTCATAACAGACTATTGAAAAGAGATATAAAAAATTTAACACCATAGAGAGGATCAGAAGGTAGAGAACAACCTAAATCTTGACTTGGTAGCCCAAAGGACTAAGGTGCTTGGGTACCCTGGACCTTGATTAGGATTTGGCAGAATGTTAAGTCTTCTATATCTTCACCCTTCTGTGTTCTTGTCTCCTGTAGCTTATTTTCTGTAGATTTTTCAAGATCTAACTTGCACACACACACAAGAAGGAAAATGGTTGGGTGCTATTTAGGATCTTGCCCAAGTCAAGCTCAGTGAATGGTGTTTTCACCTCCACAACAACAATGATGATATCTCAAAGAGTGTGTTCCCTAGGAGGGCAAATGCAAATCTGAAGTATAATGGAATGCTAGAACAAAGCATGAACAAAAGAAGTCACCATGAGCATGGAAATCCTAGCATGCTTGATGTAGTGTCACAACTTGAATCAAGAAGTTGGTGTAGCCCCAAACAAGTAGAAAGATCTTCACAAGACCTACAATAAGTTAGTACCGCAAGAATAATCCACCATACAGAGCTTTAGAGAAGCATGAGAGAGAAGAAGAGAGAGTACAAGAATCCTTATATTGCATAGAAAACTTAGAGATAGCTTAGATGTGAATAAACTAACTTGCCTTCATATGCATTCCTTCTCACAAATGATGAATAAAATCAAATGATACTCACATGAGAAACCACTTAAGATATCTTAAACTGACATACCTCTAAATTAGGTGAAGGCTAAATTGAGGACCAGGTTGCTTCGGCACCCTTGTCCTTTAGCCCCAAAAACCATAGCATAAGCCCCATTAAGTGTGCTTAGGTCAGTCTCATTGTTATTTTGTCAGGTTTTATCATTGGGATCATGAATTAATCATTTAATGTTTAAAAATGTGTTAAAATGGTCTTGATTAACAAGTGTAAACATTTTAGGTCCACCTAGGCGCTAAACTAGGTGTAAAATGCTAGTGTACACATTTTATGACATAACAATACCCACCTCATTTGGTATTTATTTTCTTGATTCATTGATCATAGCCTCCTAGTTTAGATGGGTAGGCCTCATGGTCCCACATGGTTGGGTGGCATTTATTATATTTGAAGCTATTTACATGGTTGGGTGGATATTCTTGAAGAGAATGCATCGTTATTCTATTTTGTGTGTTTTTTTAACACTCTTATTATATTTTTATAAGAAAGTGTATAATTGATGCTATTGGTATCGTTCTCATTTAAGTTGTATATATATTACACTATTTGTAACCTAGATTGTATACAACCCATGTTTTAGATGTTAACCCCATTCTTTAATTGTTTATTGAATGACATTAGAGTCAAATTTACATTGTGTTTTCAAATAAAATATTGTCATAAGCTATGTCCTAAAATTGTGGTGTGAAGGCATAGTTTCTTTAGAAGTTCAAATGAAATTTTAGCTATGTTATGTTAATTTTCTTTATGTTATGAGTAGATAGAATCAATGACATTTTATTGTGCATTTTGTTAGACTTAGGGCATATAACTGAGAGGGGGGGGTGAATCAGTTGTGCAAAACTTTCCCTTATTTAAACACTTGAATCTTCCTTAGTGATTAGCATAATATTAATCATGAACCATAAAGCATTAAATTAGAAGCAGAAACATAACAACACATATGACACCAAGATTTTGACATGGAAAACCTAGTTAAGGGAAAAACCATGGGGTGATTAACCCAAGAAAGTATTCTCTGTTAGAAGAATAGAAAGAACAAAATGACACATGCCAATTAGGGCTCACTGCTCAAGCACACTGCTCACAGGAGGCTCACTGCCTAGAAGAGACACACTGTCTACAAAGGAATAAGTATCACCTTTATGAACTGGAGAATAGCATCTTTAGCATGCTTGAATCAGATCCATTTAAGCCCAATACTTCTACTCTGCCTTTCGCACTTCTCTTCGCTACCACACACTCATCACCACAAGACACACTTCAAAATGAATTCACGATCCCTTATTTATACAAGGCATAGACTTAGGAACAATCATCTAAGTCGGCAAACACCTACAAGATCATCTGCAAGACGTGTAATACATCCGGTCGGCCAGTCTCAAGAAGAACACCAATATTTGTGGTTTTCTTCAAATGCACACTCTAACTTAAATGCGGACCACCAACATTAACTGGACCTAATCCAATGATCATTATAACCTTCCTTGAATCACCAAAAACATCCACACTTCATCATCCTACTGGAATTCTTTTCTCCTTCATCCGGAGCTACAAGAACATAGTCTATTATCACTGTCACAAATGAATAGGCACTTCCGGACCTTCAACCCATGAACTAATCTAGTTGATACTTCACAGGGATGTCCTCAACACTCCCTCAGATCCGCAGAATGGGATAATGAAATACCGGATCTCACCGGACCTTTCTGTGGCCCTCTATCACCTCTGAACACCTGTCGGAACTAGTTCTACTTGAGCGACCATGACTTCTTTAGATCTTCATACGGACCTCTAAAATCTTGACTTCAACATCTCAAGACTTATATCTACAAACCTTTTAAACCGCATCCTCTGATCCTCAACCTATTGAGGAATTTTACCTTCTTGTCATCACTATTCTTCACTATTCCTAATTGAGACTTATTTTCTCAATATACTCAGCACACAGCTCATCTAATCCTTCTCATTAATGCAACATGAGTATGTTGACATGAATGACAACACCAGTTAGGTCCATACTTGCAACACATTTTACATATGGTTTTAGGTTGAAGTACTCTTATATGCTTTTGTCACATTTGAGATTATTTTTCCAATTCTTATGAATGGTTATGTGTTTTTCTTTTTTGGATTGGAAATCGAGCACAATTTGTATTCAAAATATCAAAGTTTTACATATGTGTCATGAAGGATACCACTAACTAGGGCTACTTACATCAATCCAAAAAAGACAGATCTCCCAAGAACATACCCAAGTTTCTCAAAAACACAAAACTTAAGTATATATAGAGAGTAATATCAATTTACTAGAAAGCTGGTTTATGGAAGAGAAAAGTTTTTAGCTACAATACATGATACAACATTTCCAACTACTTCAAATCAGAATATTAAGGCCAGAAGTCTTAGTGTTATCCTATTGAACACCAGCAACCACATTATCTGCTTGAGGGTCCAGAGGTCTTAGATCCTCTAGAGTAATAGGTTGGTTAATCAAATGAGCTCCTTGCTGATAGACAAAATGGTCTTAATGTTAATTTTCCATAAAATTGTAGAAGCCTTAACTATCATCCAGTTCAGTGCCATGTCTGGAAGCTTCTGTATCTACCTTTTTTAGATCCCATCTTGGGTTAAGGTTCCATCCAAGATCGTGATCCCAAATATATTGCTGGTTATTGTTGTTATTAAATGAGTCTAAACTTGGAAATGCCCCAATTCTTGGATTCACCTTGAGCTGATCAGAACTAACACTAAAATTTTGTCCTGAGG
Source organism: Cunninghamia lanceolata (assembly GCA_027924645.1). NCBI lineage: Eukaryota > Viridiplantae > Streptophyta > Pinopsida > Cupressales > Cupressaceae > Cunninghamia > Cunninghamia lanceolata. Next base: position 7,253,893 of record BSBN01000892.1, read on the forward strand.
CTTCCAAGCACTTATATAACTCTCTCTCCTTTAATTGCTTCTATTTGAGTCTACTGTAGAGAAATTGAAAATCATTATAAGGTTTCTTAAATCTTTCTTCCAGCCTTGAAGGCATCCTGGCACAGAGATCTGTCTCCATTATGCCCTCCATGAAACACATTGTTCCATCTTCTATCAGCTCCTTAAACCTGTTAAGAGAGAGCTCCATGATACCTGTAACCTATTAAAAAAAATTGAATGTAATGAGACTCCTGAGAGTCCCAATAAGTGCCCTTTCCCTACCATTAAAGACCCCTTCATTTCTTTTTTTCCATAAAAACCATAAGATTTCAGATGATAAAATAAACTAGAGAAGGAATTAACTTTGACATTCAGGCCTTCCACATAGCCAACAATAATTTATTTTATGACATCTACATCAACAATAGACCAATCAACAATGTTACTCATAAATAGATACCATACGTTTTTTGCAAAGCAACATTAAAAAAAAATATGATGTATAGACTCTTCTTTTTTACACAGGTTGCAGACACTTGGCTGGGGACCTAAAGACAATTTTCCTAAAATCCACAACCATCTAAAGGCTGCTATCTTGGGTTCAAGAAGCCTAGACCATAATAAAACAAAGGCTTTGGACAAAACTTTATGGCTTAGGGGAATCTTCCAGAAGGAACATATGTGTGCATAAATGGAATTTAAATCTACCAACATATCGTACAACTTTTTTGGTTTGCTTTGCAAAAGGGGGATTCCATCTTTCCAAATAAGATCTTTAACTCTATTATCCTCCACCAAATTCACTTTAGAGTCAATCTGACAAAACAATTTTTTGTTTAAAATAGAAAAAGTTCTGGGGTGGATACTTTGCATGCTAAATTGATTCCTTAACAACTCCCAATTTTTTGGCAGGCCATCCTGAAACAGATCTGAAAGGCAACTTAGCCCAAGGTTATTGCAGTTTTTGGCTGAACATCCCTGTTAAAGAGCCAAAGGTTTGTTTTTTTATGATATGTTCCACCATATTGATCTTTGAACCCAAACAGTCCAACTTTTTACAAGGATTGCATCTCTATCTTTGTTGAAGTCCTTAGCATGTTCCCAGGCTTTCCAATGCACCCAAAGACAGTAGACCCCCCTGGCTTAGTTTTGAAATCACCAAACAAAGCATCAAGGATATTAACCTTCCCCCAATCTTTTTTCTTAACATGCACTGCTTTCTCTATGTTATGTCTGACCAGAACCTTCCAAGGTTCATTTCCCTCTAGTGCATTTATGATCTATTTAGTAGCTAAAGTGATGCCATGAAGTCTAAGATATCTTAAGACCAAACCCCCTGCCTTCTTCTCTACACAGCACCAATTCCAATTGACAAAATTCTTTTTAGGAGTCCCTTTCCTATCTGACCACAAAACATCCCTTATAATCTTGTGAATGGCCTCAAATTGATAATTAGCAAATAACCACATAGAATAGTAGAATACTGCATAGGTTGATAGAATCTTTCAATAGATTTGAGTTCTTCCTACCAAAGATAAATGCAATATATTCCAACTTTTAAGTTTCTTTTCCAGTTTTGTAAACAACCATTCCCACATTAGCTTAAGACAAGGGCTTAAAGCAAATGGAATCCCTAAGAACCTAACCATCTTGGTAGGGCCACCCCATTGCCACTTATCTGGATCTAGCCATTTTGGAGCTGAGTTATCCCAGGTTAAAAAGATAGATTTAGAAGCTGATACTTTGGCCCCTAAGGATAAACATAAGATGTTCAATCTATTTTCCAAATTTTCAAACTCTTTTAGATTGGGTCTAGGAAATAGAGTAGTATCATCTGCAAACTAGACATTAAGTAAGCTTTCACCATTAGGTAGTAGAATCCCTTCTAATTTTCCTTCAATTAGATCAGTTCTTAAAATAAAGTGCATAGCCTCAAAGGCAATTACAAAAAGGGATGGAGCCAGGGGACATCCTTGTCGGATCGATCTACCCATATTGAAGGGAGCAGAGAGCTACCCATTCACTTCCACCTGGGTAGATGCATCCTAGAAGAGCATCTCAACCATCTTGCAGAAGGCATCCAAGAAATCTATAACTTTTAGAATCTTTAGAATAAATGACCATTCAACTCTGTTGTAAGCTTTTTTGAAATCAATCAACAGAATACCATCAACCTGCTTGGATTCTTTAGCCATATATAGAGCCTCCCAGCTAGTGATTAGGTTTTCAAGAATATACCTACCCAAGTAATAAAACTAGTTTGAGTATTGCTAATAATCTTAGGAAGAAAATCTCTAATCCTCAGTGCCAAAATCTTAGCAATAATTTTGTAAGACACATTTAAAAGGGTAATAGGTCTCCAATTCTTGATTTCAGTCTTATCTCCATCTTTAGGCAACAGTTTAATAATGCCCTTATTTATGTCTTTTCTTAGAGTACCTCTACTTATTGCTTCCTTATACAACTCTAAAAGATCATCTGTAATCCAGTCAATGTTTGTTTTATAGAACTCCACCGGGAGGCCATCTGTCCCTGGGGACTTCCCATTCTTCATTGATCTTATAGCTCTGCCAATCTCTTCTTTGGTAATTTCTTTTTGCAGTTCTTGACTCATTTCATTAGTCACCTTTCTTTTGCAAATTCTGCTACAAAGCTCTTGAGCCTCCTTACAGCCCAACCTAGCATCTTCTGATTTGAACAAGGTTTCATAAAAGGATCTAAAGGATTCGATTATGTCTTCCTGAGAGCTTAGAGAGATACCATTGACCACCACAGATTGTATATTTTCCTTAATGTTTTTATATTTTAGAAGATTAAAGAAATATTTTGTTCCTCTATCCCCATCCTGAAGCTAATTAACTTTAGCCCTTACCTTGGCTCCCTGGGCCTTAAAAACCTGAACTCTTCTTAGCCTGTGTTTAACATCAACAAGTTTATCCACCAATTCTTGATTATTTGGGCACTCCTGGACTTTCTCTTCTATGTGAAGATAATCTTTCTGTAGCATCATTTCTTCCCTCCTTCTATCCAATGCATATTTTTTGCCAATGATTTGATAGAGAGACTTACAAGATTCAATTAACATTTTCCAGTAATAAGAGGACCCCTTAGACTTATACATTGTGCAACATATCTTTCTTAGGGTTTTAATACCATCATTAGAGTCTACATTCTTAACAAGTTCACAATTTATCTTAAATAGAGAATCCCCTTGTTTTCTGACTTTGCTCATTTGTTTCTTAAAAGAGAAGGCAACTTTAATAGGATGATGGTCCGACAGTGGATTTATAACTACCTGCACTTCATTAGCATCTTTCTATTTTTTAACAACAAATGTGTCTTTTTCAAAATAAAATCTATCTAGTCTACAATAATGCACTTCATTAGCATCTTTCTATTTTTTAACAACAAATGTGTCTTTTTCAAAATAAAATCTATCTAGTCTACAATAAACCCTCTTGTTGGCCCTCTAACTGTTTGACCAAGTGAACCATATTCCTTTGCTATGTTTCTTGTTCCCTTCTATGGGATCTATCAAATTTAGGGATTTTTTGAGTCTCTGCCAGAAAAACCTCTCATTACCTTTCCAAACCATAGGCGAGCCCCTAGCCTTATCATCAGGTCCCTCAACCATGTTGAAGTCACCCACAATAACCCAGGGGGCTTTCGGGAGATTAGAAGACATCCACAACCACAATTCGGCCCTGCCAACATAATCATTAGGGGCATAGACTGAGCAAATCCCTAAGATCTCACCCTCAAGATTCATTGTAATCCACAGACACCTATTTCAAGGAGAAAAAACAAAGTTCAGAATATTCTTTGCCCATTTTCTGTTAATCATTATGACATTGCCCCCTCTACCCTTATCATGTTTGGTAAAGAAGCACATTGATTCTTTCCAAATAAACCTTAGGGATTTTTCCAATAGGAACCCCATGACCTTAACCTCTTGAAGGCACAAGAAATCCATGTTTTTATTCTTATTGCAGAAATCTCTTACCACATATTTTCTGTCTGGTGATTCCAAACCTCTAACATTCCAGCTATAGCAGATTAGGTTGTTCATCACAATAGATCTTCAGGGGACAATTGAACTTCCTTAGTTACTTTCCTTGTCAAAAAACTAGGAGATTCCTTCCTCTTTGCCTTTCTTACCAGGCTTCAGAGTACTATATGTTCTACTCATATTTTTCCTTTTTTTCTTCTCTTCATCAGATTTCTCTGGAACAGAATGAAGGATCGTTCGACCAGAGTAATTTGGGGGGAGGTTAGTATTTGAGATTTTTTGTTTCAGGTTCTTCATACCTACCCCTTGGGGGTCTGCTCTAGTCTTTTTCAAAAATGCCTCTTTCAACCTGTCAAGCTTATTCCTTTGTTCAACAACTTCTCTGATTTTATCCAGGGTGAGTTGTTGGGCATTCTTCCTTCTACTGACAGAGATAAATCCATTGTCAGAGATATACCCTTGGATCGACCCAACAGGCTCAGAAGCCTTATTATCACCCATATCTTTCTCTTCTAAAACCTTCTCAAGGTGCATTTGGGAATCTTCAATCTGGGAAGCTAGGTCTGTATCATCTTCCATCGGAGAGGTTCCATCTTTATCATCCAACGAATAAAGGATTAGAGAATCATCATCGGTGCTATCAGACTCTCCCACTACTTGGTGGTCACTAAAAGCTCTCTCAGAATTAAAATTATTATCAGAAAGAGTAGATTCCGGAACAATCTCTTCAAGTTTCTCTGAAACTTGAGGAGGCTGAGAGTCTAGGATAAGGTTTTGATCAACAGACATAACCACATAGTTCTCTTTCAAGGAGCGGATTGAGTTTTTGAATCAAAGATGGGTTCTCGGGTATTGGAGTTAATTTCCTCAGAATGTTTTTCTTTTGCTTCAAAACCTAAATTTTCTTTCTCCCCAGATTTAGCAATGACCGGGTAGCTCCTTTTTTGATGGCCATCCCTCTTGCAGAGGAAACACGAATTAAGCCCACCTCGGCTAATCAATTCACATTCTACAATTTTGTTTTCCCAATTTATTTCCAGTACCTCAGGAATATTAATCCCAGTGTTGAAGGATACCAATAATCTGGCATCAAGCTGAGGCAGAGTCACTCTTGTTTCATCCATTCTGAGGATTTTTCCCATCGGTTTTATAATTTGCGGGATAAAAGTCCAAAATTAAACAGGGAAGTTTTTCAACAAAATCCATCTCGGTAATGAGAAAAACTGAATTTCTTCATGTGGAGTGTTAGGGTCCCAATGAAATGCTTTAAACAAAGCCTACCCAATATTCCAAAAACCCTTTTCAATGACTCGTTTTTTGAACATTATCACAAACAGACCAGGTTGAATCATACGGCAAAAAGAAAAATGGATTCCAAGCTTCTTGCTCCATACTGTTACCAGCCAGTTATCAAAAAATCTTCTCGATGGGAGCTTATCAATATTAATGCACGAAAAGAAAACCGCAATGTTTTTTAACCGTTCCTCTTCATTCTTCACGGCTTTAATCGAATCCTGCAAGTTTGGAAGGCACCACTCCATCTTTATCTTTCACCGCTTCGCTGTAGGATTTTGCATTTTCCTTGTCAAATCCTTTTCCTCCCGAGTTATCTTCCATTTCATCTACAATGGATATTAAATTTCTTTTGATCCCGTACCACCATTACACACACCTCTGCCTTCCAAAAGACGCCCTGTGACACGGGCTAGAACGGACCGGAGGAGGTAATTAAATTCAAAAAGTTAAAAGACCAGAAAAACAATTATCGTTGATTTGACTCCCATAAGCGACTAAGAGATGACAGCCTTTCAACCCATTTCATAACAAAGATCACACAAAGCATCAAATGAAATCAAATCAGTCTTATAGAAACAAAAAAAAAGTGAAGAGATTTTTTAATGGTGGACAGGGCTCAAACGGGAAGCACAGGGAGGGTTGCAGAAACCCTCGTGCAGCCCTCGGAGCCCACACACCCAATTCCTTCCAATGGTTATGTGTTTTGATAAAAAAAAATGTGGAATTAATGAATGTTAAATTTAGTTAATATAATCTTCGGCTTATAGGAAATGTTTGGTTTGAACCATTCTCAAATATCCCTTAAAATGTGAGAGTTGTGCCTTGTGTAGTGTAGGTTGTTTATGGCTTCTCTAGGCCTAGCCCTTTACTCATCTCAAGTTTTGTGCCCTTGATCTTGTCTTTAGAAGTTGAATCTTGATGGTAATTTTTTAATGTTAATGGGATTCTAATGGATCCCTTTGTTTTCCTTGGAATCAATTTTTCTACTTTTAAGAACCTTGTTGTCCATTCTAGGCCTTGTTCACTACTTGAAATTGCATGTTTGGCATAAAGACAATTTGAATTGGCAACCTAGGTGATTTGGGAACACCCTAAGAAATTTTGGAATCACCTAGGATATTTGGAGATGACATGGGTGATTTCATACAAGCAAGAAGGGAAATTTGGACCCAATATGGGTGATTTCAAGATAGTAGGCACTTCCAAACCTTTTTTAGAAAGGTTTTCTAAAGGAAAATGGTTCCCTATGATCTAATCTAAATGCATATATTCTTATTTTGATGGTATCTTCTATGCCTTGTGAGTTATTCATCTCTTTGTGTTGAAATTCATGCCTAGGTGGGACAACAACTAGTCCTTGTGCATCTAGTTGACATCTTTTATCTCTTAATTGTTCTACCATGTGTGTAGGTCAACCTTGATTTTGGATGGATTTCCCCCTTCCTTATGGATGTTGGATGTTTCATGTTTGCATTGAGTAATGAGATGATGTATCACTCTCACTCTAATTACTTATTTTGTGAGAGAATGTAATATTAGTCTTGTGCCTAATCACCATTGTTAGAGGCAACTCTATCCTCTCATATGGTTGTTTCAGTGAAGTTTCCACATGACAAGCTTAAATATTTTGATGGTGCCATCATGATTAGTGGGTTGGCATTACACAGTTTGAGTGTTGTCGCATTGTGTCATGACATCTTGAGTGTGTAGGTTTGCATTACGGAACATTGATGTAACATTTATATTGAAAATAAATTGTTCATTTGTTCATTGACTATTAATGTCTTGGGTGAAATCTTGGAGTATAATATCAAACTCATGATGATCAAGATCAAACCCACATTGCACAAGATTGAACCAGAAGGGTTTCTTGCTTGTTTAGATTTTTGTACATGCATTTATCTTAGAGAAATAAATCTACATACCTTGGAAAATGATCCCATCATGATGTTATCATAAGCTCATCATTACTGCTAGAGCTAAGTACATATTACTCTCATTTAAATAAATGGAAATTGATTTCAATTTGTCTAGGTAAATGAATGACCTAAGTATTGTTGTGTCATTATAAAGAGGGGCCATTAATGCCTAGTTTTCAGTGTCATACTAGTTCTTTTATACTAATTTTACATTCCTTGTTTTTTATGATGTTATGAGTAAATGGGGAGAGAATCATCACTATTATACGACATTATAGATCTCTAGGTCCATAAATCTAGGGAAATAATTTGCACCTATAGGTATAACCCACAAACTAGGTGGGTAAAATTTGAAATAATTTAACCCTTGGCAATGCAACTAGGTCAAATATACCAATGAGCCAACTCTTATAATAAACATGGATTAAAAATATGAGTGAGAAAACCCCAATGTTTTAGCACCCATAATTCCCATAATAACAACACCATGTGAATACAAAACATAAGGATTGGTAGGTCTCGAGTATTTTAGATACATCTAGGTGTATTGTAGATTATTGTTAATATGGACCTATACAATGTATTTAGCCTATGAGGCACATTCTATATTAGTCTTGTGAATCTATCATTCTTATATAATAATTGTAAGATACTTCTCTTGTTAGTGTTAGAAGATTTCAAAATTAATCAGTAATATCAAGGCATGTCATTTATTTCAACTTATAGTTGCATCCTATAGTTTAGGTGGGGAAAGAACTTTGAATCAGTAATATCATGGCATGTTGTTTGAACATTGAACCTATAGATGCATCCTTCTTGAGAATGATCCATTATGGGTAGATTTGTACCCTTATTTTTTACTTGATTTGTAGAATTGTATAGTGGTGTCACTCTTTGGTCGTATGACCAAAACTCTCTTCCTATTTAGGTTAGTTTGAGTTGTACCTTATTAGAGTATATTATGTGTATGATAGTCCATTCATGGGTGTTGTTAAACCCTCCTGTATGATTAGTTAAGAATTTTGTGTTGGGCATGAGTGTATTTCCTCACTGCATGTTTTGGTTGCTAGCACCATTCCCTTAGATACCATTTGGTTGCCGTTGTGAATTCATTATGCATTCTTCATAGATGTGTGAATATTAATTGTTCTTGTACCATACCCACCTTGTTTGGTGTGTGTTTACTTGATTTCCTGATCATTACCTCCTAGTTTAGAGTGATGGGCCTTAGGGTTTCACATGGGTGAGCAGTGTTGATCACCTTTGGGGCCATTTGGATCCTTAGATATTCTTGAACAGAATGCATGGTCCTTATTTTTCATGTTTTTTGTAAAACAAATTGATTTTTTCTAAGAAAATATATAATTGATTCCATTGGTATCCTTGTAATTCGATTTGTATATATATCATGGACTATTTGTGAGATAGATTGTATATCATCTATGTTTGGGATCTTAACCCCATTCTATAATTGTTTATTGAATGACTATGGAGTCAGATATGCATTATTATTTCAAATGAAATCTTGTCATTTACTAAGTCCTATAATTATGGTGTGAAGGAATAGTTTCTTTAGAAGTTGAAATGGAAATTTTAGCTATGTGATCATTGTATTGAATCTATGAGTACATATAATCAATGGCATTGTATTGTGCATTTCACCTATGGTTTGAGGTTTAAGTGCTCTTATATGCTTTTGTCATATTTGAGATTATGTTTCCAATGTTTATGAATGGTAATCTATTTTGATAAGAAAATGAACTTGTGGATTTCATGAATGTTAAATGTAGTTAATATAATTTTAGGATTATAAGAAAAGTTTGGTTTGAAAACCATTCACAAATAGCCCTTAAAACATGAAAGTTGTGCATTTTTGTAGTGTAGTTTGTTATTGGCTTCTCTAGCCCTAGCCCATCACACATCTTAGGTTTCGAGTGCTTGATTCTTGTCTTCAAAAGATGAAACTTAGTGCTGATTTTGTTTATGTCAATATGCTTCTAGAGGATCACTTGAATTTCCTTAGAACTAAGTTTTATGCTTTGAAGTTCCCCATTGTCCACTTAAGGCCTTACTCACTACTTGAAATTGAATGCTTGGCACAACAACAATTTGCATTGGAAACATGGGTGATTTACGAATCACCTAGGAAATTTGGAGATAAAATGGGTGGTTTCATAAGATTAAGTGGGGCAATTTGGACCCAACATTTGTGATTTGAAGATAATGGGCACTTCCACACCTTTTTAGAAAGATTTTATAGAGGAGAATGGTTCTCTATGGTCTACTAAAAATTCATATATTCTTATTTTGATGGTACCTTGTATAACTTGTGATTTATTCATCTATTTTTGTTAAAATTTGAATACCTAGGTGTGATAACAATTAGTCCTTGTACATCTAGTTGAGGTATTGAATCTCTCAATTGTCCTACTTTGTGTGTGGGTCAACCTTAAGTTCGAATGTTGCTCCCAATTCCTTATGGATGTTGGATGTGTCTTGTTTGGATAGAGTAATGAGATGATCTGTCACTCTCATTCTAACCACTTAGTTTGTGAGAGAATGCAACTATGGTCTTGTTCCTAGTCACCATTGTTAGAGGAAACTCTATCCTCACATATGGTTATTATAGTGAAGTCACATGACAAGGTCAAATATTTAATCCATCTCATCATGATTGTTGCATTAGAATAACACAATTTGAGTGTTATTGCATTGTGTCATGGCATCTCAAATGTGTAGGTTTGCATTATGGAACATTTATATTGAAAACAAATTATTCATTTGTTCCTTGACTATTAATGTCTTGGGTGAAATCTCGGATTATTACACCAAACTCGTGATGATGAAGATCAAACCCACATTGCACAAGATTGAACTACAAGGGTTTCTTTCTTGTTTATATTTAGGTACATGCATTTATCTTAGAGCAATAAATTTATGTACCTTGGAAAATGAACCCATCATGATGCTAACATAAGCTCATCATTACTACTAAAGCTAAGTACCTATTACTGTCATTTAATACATTTTATTAGTTGACCTACTCTTCAAATTAATCTACACTAATTGTGCTAAATTATTTTCATTTATTTATTCAACCTAAGATTATTTATGTAAAGAATATTTATTTGTTTATATGTTTTGCAATTCTTACCTACTCTAACATGCAACCTATGGTTTGACTTAGAGTTTACTTTCCTTGTCTAATTAGATTTTCCAAATCTAAATTATTATTTTTTCTTTATCATTTATTTTAGATTTGATTATCGTTTATTTGTTCTTCCCTAATCATGCTTCTATGTTTCAAGTGCAGGGAGGGTTTAGAACCTATTTATTTATTCAACCTAAGATTATTTATGTAAATAATATTTATTTGTTTATATTTTTTGCAATCTTCACCTACTCTAACATGCAACCTATTGTCTGACCTTAGAGTTTACTTTCCTTGTCTATTTAGACTTTCCAAATTTGAATTATTTTTTGTTTTCTCTATCATTTAGCTTAGATTTGGTTATGGTTTATTTGTTCTTCCCTAATCATGCTTCTATGTTTCAAGTGCACCAAGGATTTAGAATTTATTTTGTCACATTACTTGTATCCACCCTACCTTGAGTTCTAGGTCTCATTTTTAGATCTAGTTTAAGTCAATTTTGTACTTTGATTTCAAAAAATTCCTAGTGTTTAGATGAGCCTTTCAATCCATACACTTCTTATACTTTCGTCAAGGTTTGGTCATTCATAATGTCACATCTCTTCCATGCCGTCAAGTCTGTAATATGCCATAGTTTGCTCATTTTGTTAAGAGTTAATGTTTGGTCATACACGACACCCCATGATTATTAGTGAAGAAATTTTTATTACCTTGATAATTTGCTTTATATTAATATTTTTTTTATAGATGATAATTCCAACTTGATTATATTATATGTTTTTGAAGATTCTTCTTTTCCGTGACCTCCATTGCTTTTTCAAGAATCACCAAGGGCAATTGGTTCTCCAATTTCATCACGTCCGTTAAAATGGTGAAAATCACAGGATTATTACTGCGTTCATAGAAAATGGGATCGGTCGATCTTCCCTGTGGCGTTGGTGCTGCCGCTGCTAATCTCCTCTTGTCGATTGAAATCCATGACAAAAGTGTTCAGGAACGCCACGTCTACAGAGCACATCTGAGCAAGTTTCTTCGTAGGAAGATAAGATAAATCTGTCATATTTATCAGTTACTTTCTTCCGCTCACAAACCTCTACAATCGCCTGAAGCTTTGGTTTGTGCCGCTTGCCATCGAAAAGCTGCCAAAATCTTCATTATTTTTTTGGTTGAAGGTAGTATTTTTCATTTCTAAAAAAATCATGAAAAATGTTATCCAATAACTAAGATTTCCCCTATTTGTAATATGCAGGCACATGTGTGCACCTGGCTATGGTTCAGAAACTCAAATCAGTTTTTTAACACATATCTACATATATCTACATAGGTGTAATGCCATGCACAAGTCTAAAAGCTAAATGCATAAGAGCAACTAAGAATATTGTAGTGTCAAGCACACTTGTTCAGATAGATAGTCATAGCTTCATGGAGCTTGTGTAGAAACTCATTAGCATAAAAGTCCATCATCTTGAACCAGTCAGTTTACAACCTTACCATACTCTTCCGTCTATCTAATGCTCTATGCTTATATTCAAATTCCTTTTTGGGGTGTGTTATGGAAATGGAGCAAACATTTCTAGATTACTTATTCATTCATTACTCTGGGCCACATTGAATTTATATTGAGATAATAATAACTTTTAAATGAATTATTGCTTTTGGTAAATGAATGGAAATTGGTTTCAATTTGTCTTGGTAAATGAATTGCCTGAGTATTGTTGTTTCATTATAAAGAAGGACCATTAATACTTGGTTTTCGGTATCATCATAGGTCGTTTATACTTATTTTGCATTCCTTCTTTATGATGATGTTATGAGTAAATTAGGAGAGAATCACACTATCAAGGGACACTATGTATCTCTAGGTCCTTAAATGTAGGGCACTCATTTGCACCTATAGGTATAAGCCACAAACTGGGTGGGTAAAATTCGTAGTAACATAACTCTTGCTAATGTGCCAAGGTCAAATATACTAGTGAGACAACTCTAATTATAAACGTTGATTAACATGTGAGTGAGTAAACTCCAATATTGTAGCACCCACAATTCTCATAATAACTGTTTAATATGGAAAATGAGGGGGATTTGTTTAGGGTTGATTGTGATGGTTTATGTAAATCCTCCTTTCTCCACTAAACATTCAAGGACTTTTGAGTATGAAGTCTACTACAGGCTTTCGATCACTCAGAACATAGGGGAAGATTGGAATTGTGTGATTTTATTGTTCAATTAAGTCTAATTATGCTCAAAACCCTAATTATGTAAATGGAAGCAAACAGACAAATTATAGAAAATGCTTGCACACAGAGATATCAAATGACAATCAAATACGTACTGGATTTCAAAGTTTGAAAAATAGAAAAGTCGGGGACTAATGAGTGGGCACTCTAGTCTAGTACCACCATTTCTATCGAGATCTAGGAATCTTGTCTGCAACCTGTTCTTACTGTTCTAGAGATTTTCCTATTGCGGGATCCGGAGGACTAATGAGTAGGTGCCTGAGTCCAGGTCCCTATTTTCTTCTCTGATCTACAATTTTGACAGTCTGCAATGCTCTCCTGCAACTCCACTTTTTCTGGTCCTGCAACCTATAATCTGCAATCACAAAAAAATGGGTTGGGGGTTGTGGTGTTTAGAGGCTTGCCTTGGTCAAGTCTCGAAAAGACATTCAAGTCTTCCAAACATCATTCTCAAATAAAGAGTGCATATCCTAGTATGATAGAGGCGAAATTCAAATGATAAATGATTGAAAACACAAATGATATCACCTTGTAGTGAAGATCTCATGGAAGGAAGATGCTATTCATGCCATGAGGAGATGGATGTCAAATATGCAACAAACAAGCACAATAACAACACAAAAGTCTGCTCTACCACACAATGAATGTCTTGAATCACTTTCACATAAGCTCATGAATCTAAAATGCCATCTAGTTTACAAATGATAACCTAATCATGCTTATATATGCAACTACAAACATTTCTGCTAAGAATTTTGTAATTCAAACTTACCGTGTCGGCATAAGACCTAATTAACAGTTATAAACTAACACTCCAAAATTGGTCTTGACCCAAAATAGGGCAAGAGTAGGGCGCAAGCGCCCAAGTCCTCCCCCCTATTTCTGGCAAGACTTATGTCAAGTGCACCCTTTAGGTCCCATTTTCCATGAAACTTAAGGGTTTTCTCATCAAGATGTCAAATTAACATGAAAAATGCTCTAAATGCATTAATAGGACCTGGGAGCTAAACCTTAATAGGAAAAAGCCCCCAAGGTTACTTTTTCTTACATAACATTTAGCTCCCTCTTTAATGTATGTACATAAGGCCAATACATGCATTAAAGTTACAGTCAACAAACACAACAAACACACCAAGCACGAAGAAGACACGCAATCACAGAGAAGATAGTAACAAGCACACAAAACATGGAGAAGATAGTTACAGTCACACAAAACACAAAGCAGACAACATTGAAGACATGCAAAACACAGTGAATGCAGTGAAGACAATGATGATTTTCTTTTTCTCATATATAAAATGCAGAGCAAGTACAAGATAGTAAACACACCACCCATAATGCAAGAGGGACTCATTGCCACCGGTCTTTAAACTACATATGAGACAACATATACGCCAAACAAATCAAGCACACCATACAAATCCCAAAGCATAGTAGGGACTCATCGCCACTGGTCTTTAAGACTATGCTCAGGAGCAAACATGCAATACACACACACTTGGAAGACACGGAGAAAACACAACAGACAAGTGATGGAGTGTTTATTTCTAGGTTCATCACAAAATTAGGCAGATTAAAGGAACACATCGATGATTACACTTCGCCACAACAATCTTTGAAGACACGCTTAAGGGTTGAGTTAGTCACAGAACCCTTCCCCGCCTCTGAAGAGGATATTTTGAAAATGACAAAATGTGCACTCTCCACAAGAAATACACCATCCCCGTCTTCACAGAGGGCTTAAGATGAAAAGGGATTCGATATCCTACCTCTGTAGAGGGCTTAAATGATTGCAAGTTGATTTTAAACAAATCTCAAAGTGTAGGAGGGACTCATCACTACTAGTCTTTAAGACTGCACGTGAGAAAAAACACATTGCTAACATCTAAAATAGACAAGTTACCTTACATATGCCCCCACCTTAAGGTGGTTGATATCAGGTATCGATATCAAGCACATTAAGGTAGGAAGAAAACACATAAGGGAACACGAGCTCTCACAAAGCCCGTGCCCCCCAGATGTGACATGTACTTTACGATCGCCAAATGTTCCCACAAACACATTCTTGCAAGAAAAAGTGTTAGTGTCTATATAATCATGATAAACAATAATGCATGATGCAAGATTCAATATAGAAAAAGTGCATGGAGTGGTAGTATTCTTATGTTTTGTAAGTGCGATAAGACACCATCTAGATCACATGGACTATTTTTACTAGCCAAGTATCAGATAATATATAACAACCCCATTGTCATGTAGGAACTAAGTCCAATTTTTTATTTCTTGCTAAAGGGACACTAGGTCTGCATTAGTATAAATTTGTTTTCGTCATCTACCCGCTAGATAGAAACACTAGAGAAGGGAAACAATAAATTAAGAGAGGAGAAACAAGTTTCTTAGGGACAGTCACGTAGAAGGGTGCCCCCAAGTCACCAACCACAATGCTATGTCCATAAGACACAATACACAACAATGAAAATAGAGGAGAAGCAATATAGAAGAATGATGATACAAATAGAAGGTCACAATAGAGGTGGTCTCTTGGTATCCTGGACATTACAAGAGAATCAAGGGTCATCCGAGGAGGCCTAAACAACACATAACACATCATAGGGGAAATACATCATGAGAGATAAAGGGTTAGAAAGACTTACCTATTTCATCCCAATTTTAAGATCATACATAACTAAGATATCTCTCATGTTGTTTTGGTCTTATTGAGATTGCATTAATATTAAGTTTAGGATGACAAGAGGCTTTGGTGGGTTTCAAAGAGTAGTATCCTATACCCGCTGTGTAATTAATTCCAGCAACTTGTAAAGGTACTCTGATTCCTTGTTGATTTACACCACATCCATAACCTACATAGTCATGATTTTTGTACAATATTTGAAATCCATGACTGTAAAGAGAGTCCATTTCTTTAGAAGATGGTGAAGCCTCATAGGTCTTATAATTTGTAGTATAAGTGAGAGTATTGTCTTTGTTTTCTACCAAAGACACTTTATATTTCTCAGATGCTTCAAGAGATTGTTTAGATGAGATCAATCTTACTTTTGATGTGTTGGGCTTATTAAGTTTATATCCTCCATTAAAGGAAGGAGTAAAATCTAATAAACCCCAATCATCACCAAAAAGTGCATTCGATGGTGTAAAATTTTGTACATCATTCGTGGCAAGAGGCATTGATGAATCAGCTCGTAAATTGTTTAAGCTCATATGATTGTAAACTTGTTTTGGTATTTCAATATGTAAATAATTATCTGGTTCATGATCAGCATGAATAGTGTGAACTTTACCTTTGGATATAAATTTGATTGTATGATGTAGGTTGGAAGGAACTGCCCCCAATGCATGAATCCAAGGTCTATGAAGAATCATGTTGTAAGATAAAGAACTAGGCATGACATGAATCAGGGTAGATATAATCACATGACCCACCTTTATAGGTAAGGTTATAGTACCTACTACCATGATTATCAAAGCCATGAATGCTAAGTTTATCGAATTTGATTTGTGATGTGTCGGCCTTGATTTTGTGTAGTAGGGCAATGCTACAAACATTAAGAGCTGATCCATTGTCAATCGTGACTTATTTTACCAATGTTTTATTTATTGTGACAAAGATTATAAGTGGATCATATTGGTTTTAAACTTGAATTGATGGTAATTCATGTGGTTGAAAGAGAATATTTGTTTTTGTCATATGCATACTATCTAATACAACTGCTACATCATTTGGCTTAGAAGTTGGTGGGACAATCACCTTTTATAAAGCTTCTTGGAGCATTCCATGATATGTAGGTGATGTTTGTATCAAATCTGAAAGAGAGATCTTAGCCAGAGTAGTACGAAGCTACTCAACAAGATCATATTCTTGACCACTTTTATGAGTAAGACGAGGTGGTGGAGGGAGCAAAGGTTGAGAACATGGAAAAGAGACATGCACATGTAGTGCTTGCTTTCTTTTCTTGTTATTATGGGTGTTGTATGTGTGAGCAATCACATTGTGGTGTGGTTGTTGTAACACATTTTGAACACCTTGACTTGGTTGAGAAATTTATTGTGCATATTTGTAGATGTGATCGGGAGGTCTACCTTGAACCATAATCACTAGATTTAAGGAAGAGGGTCAACTAGGTGCACCTTAGACAATCATCTTAGGAATATTGCTACAAAGTCTATTAGTGAATATTGAATTAACATTGTTTTTCTCTTGATTATTCCCAACATTTATCCCTAAATGATTTAATGTGAGAGACCTTTTCTGATCCACTAATGCTACATCTTGGCTAGGGATAGCATTGGGATGAGAGGAAGGTATGATGTTGTTAGGCATAATAGAGCTATCCATAGTCTTCTCATCGAAGGTTCTTGAGTTTTCAATCAAAGGTGGAAGATCTAATGGACTATCTGTAGAGGTCTGATGCACCATATGATCATTAGGCGAATAGTCTTTTTCCATCCATGAAGAATCCTTCTTGAGAGGGAGCCCTTTATCCACTGATGTTTCCTTTTCCAAAGAGGGTAGGGTAATGTTTAGGAACGTGTCAATGATTTCATCCTCTTGTGCTAGTATATCCTCATAGGAGGAATCATTTTTTATGTTGTCATCACATGTTTTAGCTATGAATTCTAAAGAGGTATAAGGAGTTTCATGCTCATCATTCCCAATGTGTTCTGATAAATCTTCTACTACCAAAGGGTATGTATTCATTAAAGATATGAAGTTTTAAAAATCAGATACATAGTCAAGGATTTCAAATGAAGAGAATTTAAATATATCCTTGTGATACATAGCTTGTCTATAAGAAAGAACATGAGGATTCATATTAAGAAATTTGTAGAAATTCTCAAAGTTTTTGATATATGCACGTAAAGATACCAAAGAACAATGAGATGAAGATGCCATGGTGAAATGTCTTGTAACATCAATGTAAAATCAGATTTTGAAAACTTTTCAAAATTTATGCAAGAGACAAGTGCAAAACTATATGTGAAAATGACCTAAAATGCTTGACTTTTTCAACTTTTTTCAATGCACATAAGTGAAAGAAAAGGTGTTGGAAGGAAATTTATGAAGTGCAGAAAGTAATATGTCTAATATTAGTCCAATAAAACAATAATATCCTTCACAACATGCTTTTGATCCAAATCTAAATTGATGACAAGTCAAAACCTAGTGAAAATGCACTAAAATATGCGATTTTTCACAAATTTCCAATGCAAAGGCCCAATAAAAGAGGTGTTGTAAAATATTTTAAGAGGTAAAGTAGAGTATAATAGTAATATCAGTCACCAAAATCCATAAAATCCATCACAACATGTTTGGAGTGCAAATCTAGGTCAAACCCTAAGGTAAATATAGTCAAAATATGCAAAGTTTCACCAAATTTCCACTGTAAGAGCCCAATAAAAGGGTGTTGTAAATAATTTGAAGAGGGGAAAAAAATAATAACCCTAATAACATCCAATTAGTATAGAAAAATCCTTTACAACATGCCTATGGTGTAAATCTAGAGAGATGATAAGGCCAAAATCTAGTGAAAAATCAAGGTTTTCAAACCCTAGGCATGAAATTTTGTAAGCAAACCACTATGATGCAACACTATAGTTAGACATTAGTCCTAATAAGTGTTTTAAAATGGTAGTAAAATTTGAAAAAAGATTTTAACTACAAACCCTAGCTAATGCAAAACTAGGTTAAATGGAAAAATGCACAATTTCAAGCAATTTTCAACAATTTAAGCATGAAAATGCAATCTAAATGAATAATGAATGAAAAATTTCAGTATTTTAAATCAGATCTGATGATAATAATAGAAATTTTTTAAAATTAAATGCCAACTAATTCAAATTACTTGAAAATGTAGGCTAAAAATGTCAATTTTTTCATTTTTTTTGTAATTTTTCAAATGCAATAAGATGAACAATAATATGAATGAATGAAATGAATATAAATATAAAGCACAACACTCAAAAAGGTACAAAATTCAAAAGAACACGGGTTCACCAAAATGTTTAATAAGGAAAATGAGGGGGATTTGTTTAGGGTTGATTGTGATGGTTTATGTAAATCCTCCTTTCTCCACTAAACATTCAAGGACTTCAACCAAGTAGGAAGTCTACTATAGGCCTTTGATCACTCAAAACATAGGGGAAGATTGGAATTGTGTGATTTTACTATTCAATTAACTCTAATTATGCTCAAAACCCTAATTATGTAAATTCAAAAGCAAACAGACAAATTACGGAAAATGCTTGCACATAGAGATATCAAATGACCATCAAATGCATACCAAATTTCAAAGTTTGGAAAATGGAAAATTCAAGGACTAATGAGTGGGTGCCCTAGTCCAATGCCACCATTTCAGTTAGGATCCAAGAATCTTGTCTGTAACCTATTCTTGTTGTTCTAGAGATTTTCCTGTTGTGAGATCTGGAGGACTAATGAGTGGGCACCCGAGTCTAGGTCCCTATTTTCTTCTTTGATCTGCAATTCTGATAGTCTGCAATGCTCTCCTACAACTCCACTTTTTTTGCTCTTGCAACCTATAACCTGCAATCACAAAAAAATGAGTTGGGGGTTGTGGTGTTTAGAGGCTTGACTTGGTCAAGCCCCAGAGAGACATTCAAGTCTTTCAAACACCGTTTTCAGATAAAGAGTGCATATCCCAGTAGGATAGAGAAAAAATTTAAATGATAAATGAATTGAAAACATAAA
Organism: Cunninghamia lanceolata; assembly: GCA_027924645.1. Classification (NCBI taxonomy): domain Eukaryota; kingdom Viridiplantae; phylum Streptophyta; class Pinopsida; order Cupressales; family Cupressaceae; genus Cunninghamia; species Cunninghamia lanceolata. The sequence continues at coordinate 7,273,229 of BSBN01000892.1, forward strand.
TTATATAACCTTGTAGTGAAAATCTCATGGAAGGAAGATGTTATTCATCCCATGAGGAGATTGATGCCAAATCTGCAACAAACAAGCACAATAACAACACAAAAGTCTGCTCTACCACACAATGAATGTCTTGAATCACTTTCACATAAGCTCATGAATCAAAAATGTCATCTAGTTTACAAATGATAACCTAATCATGCTTATATATGCAACTACAAACATTCCTGCTAAGAATTTCATAATTCAAACTTACCATTTCAGCATAGGACCTAATTAACAATCATAAACCAACACTCCAAAATTGGTCCTGACCCAAAATAGGGTAGGACTAGGGCGTGGGCGCCCAAGTCCTCCCGCCTATTTCAGGCAAGACTTATGTCAAGTGCACCCTCTAGGTCCCATTTGCCCTGAAATTTCAGGGTTTTCTCATCAAGATATCAAATTGACATGAAAAATGCTCTAAATGCATTAACAAGACCCAGGAACTGAACCTTAATAGGAAAAATCCCCCAAGGTTACTTAGATAACATAAGGATTCACACCTTCAGTCTCTTAGATACATCTAGGTGTATTGTAGAATAGGGTTAAAATAGACCTATATAGTATATTTATCCTATGAGGCACATTCTATATTAGGCCTATGAATTCTTTCATGCTTATGTAGTAGTTGTGAGGTCCTTATCCTCTTGTCAGTGTTAGAAGATTTATAAATTAATTAGTAATATCAAGGTATGTTGTTTGTTTCAACCTATAGCTACATCCTATAGTTTGGGTGTGGAAAGAACTTGCAATAGGACAGTGGTTGATGGTTCCCAATGTGACTACTTTAAACAAATGAGTAGGACACTTTTAATGCATATAGGTTAAATATATATGAGTGAACCAATCCCTATGTTCTCAATGTTCACAAATACATTTACAAAATTCTCGAATTTCAACAAATCAAATGGATGTAGCACATAGGGATTGCCACCTAGAGTCCTTAGCATACCTCTCAGGCCATGTCAAGTCCATGATTAAATGGCTCTATACTAGTTGTTGATGGTTAAAATTGCGCAGGTTCCAACACCAACATGGGAAGTTTCAAGAATGTGGGACTTGCTACTTGAAACAACCTCCAGATTTTTTAAGAAGCTGGCTCTTCTCCTTTTAATTGGGTTTTGAGTAAAGGGGAGGAGATAAATAGAATTATAGATACAATATAAGAAATTTTAAACTATGGTGATGCGCCTTAGATGAGATATATTCCTTTGATTTAGCACAGTGAACTAATCCTCAAGATACAGTTATATTAAAGAGCAGATATCACATGATTAATATAAACAGATATAAATGAATATTTTCAAAAGCTTATAACCAAACCACTTTGCTAAGACACAAGTGATATCAACCAAGGTACAAAACAAAGTTCTTCCTATTAATATTCCAACAACATAAAAGGCACAGAAACATGCACATGTATATTACTTTATTATCAAGAATAACAAAATTAAGGCAAATTGACATAAACTAGTCATAGCAAAGTCTTCGAATTCTCTATTAGATATTACAATTGGATCACTTTTCCAAAATTGATATATAGCCTCCCTTATATTACCATTCTACATATTTATATCATAGACTTAACCCAAGATTGCTAACAAACACCGGAATCTTCAATGGCCAAACAGAACTAAAGATGACTAAAAGTCCTTGATAGTTATGATCTTCTAAATCTGTAATACTTCCTTTTCTGTGAACTCATTGGCCAAGAGACAATCACATGTGGCACTATAACTGTATCGCCGTTAAGACACACGGCAACATCCATGGTCATATCACTTAGAACTATTACCTCCAAAAGAAACACAAGAATCTGCAATCTATCACACTCTGCTTGATTCCAGAAATGATACATGTCCCTCTCCGCTGCTAGCTCAAAATGGTATCCTTATCCCCAGGAAACCTCGCGTCATGACATCTGTCACCATCCGCTATACTTTAGAAACAAGTATAATATCATGGGGCCCACTGCTTATGTCACTTACTAACTACGCAGAAGAACAAACAGAGATAGATGGCGCCCTCCACTTGATTCAAAAGAGACACACGACAGCCTCTGGTAAAATAAGAAACTAATGAAAAGGTTTGAAGGTTCCATCGAAAGCTGACACTTATCACTCTCTGCTTGATTCTGTGAAATAGAATGCTTCACTCCGAGAGCATTACAAAATAAAGCAACCTTTCTCCGCATACGCCACGTGGAGCTCTCTGCTATAACTTGAAACCTTTTATAAACTGTGGCCCACCGTATATGTGTTGATATTAATATATCAAAAGAGACACGTGGCATCCTTCGTTGAAACTTAAAGGGACACATGGCAACACACGGGAATAAGCAACAACCAAAAGAAACCCTTTTCAAACTATTTCCTCTAGCAACACGTGGCGAAGCCCACGACACTTGAAACTTTTTATAAGAAACTATGGCTGAATACATGGTACACTCCGCTTGAAACTAGAGACCTTTCCCTTTTGATGTAGCTTTGACACTTGGCGTGACCCGCGTGCAGGAAAAACATAGTTACAAAATTATAAGTTGTTGTAACATGTATCATGATACTTCTGTAACAAAATGTAGAATTAGACTCTATAGTTCTTGGCGACCATCAAGACTTCTAAGCCTACTTAGAAAGAACCCCAAAACTAACAAAAAAGTAATGCCACTGAAACGAAAATTCATTTAGAGATTATGCAATGCCGTCTGATATACAGACCATTCTGAATCTGATAACCCTTGCCTGCTCTGTAAATCTTGAAATGCAAAATCAAGATTAATTATATCCTTAGGCGAGAATGATTACAAAATTTGTACTACAGCTTTCAATTGAAACTCCAGCTAAGCCATTGCTACCAAAACAACTTCAACCTCTCCTACAGTAGAAGAGTCGCTCAGACCTTGAAAAATGGTATGATCATTCTATTTTGTCAAAAATAGGGCTTTTATTTCATCTATCATTAGTACTATGTTACTATCTAGGAAAGGTGAAGGGAGACCCAGTTGCACCAAATCCTCAATATATTTCTTCATAATTTTCACTCCTTCCTTTACAATGTCTAGGAGTTCCTTACAATTTATAGCTACAGAGTTATAGCTCAAAACCTCATTTACTTTCTTAGTAGCAATCATTCTATCATTGATACCTATTGCTGAGAGTGTCTCATCTGTTGTGTCATATAACTTCTGTAAAAGAAGTTGAGAGTCAGAAACCCTTAATGAAACAATGGACAAAGTGGCCTGTACAGCAGTCTCAATTTTTTCACACAGTTGTTGAGCATTCAATAAGAAAATTAGAGATGGTTTTAACTAGGTAATCTCCTCAGAGATCCTCTTCCATACATAAACATATAGCTCTTTTACCAAATTTAAGACCCTTGCATTCTGTGGTCTACTAGCCAATTCAATTGTGAGCTATTTTGTTTTCTGTTGTTTAGCCATATATTGTGCCTGAGCTGCACTGTTGGCATTTTGTTCTCTCAAAAATTTCTATTGCAACTATGTTGCTTCTTGCAACTTATCTTGATACTTCTTTTCTGCAATAGTCTTTTCTTGCTTCAAAACAGTGACATCAGCTTTCTTTTGCCCCAGCTCAGTCTTTAGAGAAGCGACTTGAGCTTGTATGCTCCGATGGACTTGTAAGGAAATAGTGTTCTACAATTATTTGTTCAAATTATCAATTTCATTCTTTTTGGATTGAATCTCCCAAGTGAGATTACTGCTATTCACTTTCTCCTGGGCCAACTCATTCTCTACCTTTTATAGCTTCTTGAACACTTTTAGGTAGTTTGTAGCAACTGCAGTAGCAGTCTCATTCATTAGCTCTACCCAGTCCTGTGGCCTGAAGAGAGAAATGTCCATAGCCACAACTCTCATTGCATAATCTTGTGGCTGCATTTGTTCATTTGGTTTTATCACATATGGAGACAAATGCGTCATAGTCAATGATTGCTAAATAGGATCAAAGAGTGACCTCATGTGAGCCACAACAGGGCTCTTGTTCTTTTTCTTTCTCTTCTTTTCCATTTTGGCCTCTCTGGCCTTCTTTGTTGTATCTACTTGAGGTTGGAAGGTGGGAGGAGATGCAATATAGCCTCCAGCAAAGGGATGACCCTGAGGCAGGCTGTAGGGAATAGCAAATAATTGTTGGCTTGGGGAAACCTGAGGTGGGGTACGTTTGGGTACAGATGGCAAAAACAATGGAAGGGTTATGGCCTGTGAAGATATGGCTGATGCACTAGCAGTCGAGGCAGAGATTTGTATAAGCACAGCAAAAGTGGCAGGAGACATGGAAACTTAGGTATTTGGGGTTGCCACTCCTAATTGAGAAGATAGAGACACAGGAGAGAAGAGAGAAGAAGTACTTGCCTGAGTAATAGGTGAGATGACTGGCACTTGTTGTTTCTGTCGTATTGCTACTTCTTCTTCTTCTTCCTTTGGTAGAATTAGTCTCCTTATTTTCTTTTGAGGCCCTACCTCTGCTTCTTCTTGATCATCATCTTCAATATCAAGTACGTTGACTATAATTGTTGCAATGATACCATTCTGGAACCCCCAGGTGCCAAAGCTACATGGGTCCCGAGAGATGGTGATGACACAATTTCTTTCTATTTTTCAAGGGTACTAAGGGATTGAGGCCATGGATATCTAGGATCATCAGATGATGCTTGTCCTTTTCTTTGCATTCTTGGGGCCTCCTCTATTTCTTCTTCAGCTTCTTCACCCCCTTTCTGAATTCTACTTGTGTCTGGGCTTGAGATTGGGGATGGATCCCATTCATCCTAGATTGACTCCCATGTCTCATTGGTTTCAACATTTCCAAATGAATGTGTAAGCTCAGAGATCTCTTGCCTATATTTCCAATAAGATTCAATCTTCTCTGCCCTCCAATCTCTTGCTTTCAATGATTTTCTTAGGCCTGCGGTCATCTTCAACTTAGGGTCATATTCCTTCTCCTTTACATAGAAGGTTTCCCAAGACCTAGGTCCTTCATAAGGTAAGTCAATTAATTCTACATAGAAATCTGGTCTATCTTCCCTTGGAGACCTCCTATCTTCTCAAAATGGGTGTCCCTCATGTACCACCTTGGCAGAAACCTTGTTATTTATGATCCAGGAAGCCAGGAAACTGTTTGGGTCATATTTCCATTTGTCTTGTATAATAAGGAAACCATAGGCAGCTAATTTTCTTAGTAGGAGGTTCTCTATTCCTCTTACTTCAATTGTCATTTTTCCTCTAGTCTAGGGAACATCATACATCTTGTTCTTCCTTTTCTTATGACCATAATCATTATCTATAATAGATACTTAACGAGCAACCTCTAAAAATGTGACCCTAAGGGTCAAGACTTTGGGTAATAGCATAGGTTCCCCACTAAAACTGTGGACTCTAATTATGGTAGTGTGGGCTACGAAGAAGTAGTCATAGGGCATTAGGTAATTAGTCAAGAAACCTCTTATGCTCTATGTCATCCTATGCTCTACAGGTTCGGGACTTAATTGGCCAAAAGTAGGGGCAACAAAATACTTAGAAAACTTGTAGGGGTCTGAGGTATCTGACAACACATGAGTCTATGCAGACATAGGAATGGTTTTACTATGATCTAAATCTGAGTCATACATATTTAGGGGCATATGCTACATGAAAAGACCAAAATTTGATACAACATAAGGTGAAAAAGATAGGCAGAATACCTAAATACCTGTTTTATTTGGAAATTGACAAGCTAGTCAATCATGGTTGCAGCAATCTGGTCTGAAAAGTCCAGCTGGTACTCTTAAGATTTGTCTACAGTCTTCATTCTGAAGATGATCGCCAGTTGCCAGTCATAAACTGTGAAGTCCTCATTTAGTCCAAAGATGAAAGCCAGCATGAAAGGGCCTCTTGGATGTCGGGGTTAAATTGCGCATGGCTAGTGGGTAGCACAAGTAACTAGATATTGTCTTCACCCAGACACATCTCTGTATTTAGGAATTTCAGTGTGTTGTGCAAGTTCATCCATGTGCCTTGCATTTTGGCAATGGTTGGAAATGTTGTCGTTCTATCATATTGCAGGGCCAACATGTCCCTTATGGCCTTTGGTGTAATATGAACTATGAAAGGACCTTGCTGGATAGAATTTGATGGCATGTGAAATAGCTCTACACATAATTCAATGAGCTTGAGGCACGAGTGTACATTAGGGACCAAGAACTATGCCAATTGAGAAGTCCACATCCTCATCCTAAAAGTTTCTGATTGACCCTTTGATGCTTGGATGAGACACCTCTAATGCACTCCCTCCTGGAGACTTTTAGTGTTCTTTTGAAGAGGTGTATCATATATGTTATCTGCATAGTCTTTTACTTGATCTGGGTCGACACTTAATCCCACTTTAGGAACCCTTGTTCTTGGGTAGGTCCTCCTTGGTTGTGCAGGTGCATACACATATGATTTGTTGTTCATTAGTTTATCAGTTGGCTTAAATATCCCAAGCCCTTCCTATGGTGACTGTGTCTCTGACATCTCTGTGTCTCTTGTGGGGATTTTAGAAAGTTTTGACACAAAAGATAAGAGAAAAGCTGAACAGAGTTATACTTACCTGAAAAAATGCTTGCGGGGAACAGAACTCGGATGCAACAGTGATTTAGGGTAGAAAGATAGAAGCAAATGACACTTTCAAGGACTTAACACTTAGCTTAGTAGGCATTATGGAATAATAAATGACACATCATATCATATTAATGGCATCAATGCCGAGAGATAGTTAATGTATCTTTTCAAAATCTGCATTGGACGGAGTGTCAGATATGCTACAAGAGTGGCTATCTTTCTGAAAAAGCATGTACCTCCTTGGAATTTCGGGGACTACTGAACAGCCTTAATAAATGGAAAATCTAAGAGAGAAGGGATCTTTGCGCTGCTGACACATGTTCATAGAACACTTATTTGAAAGAGAAAAAGCGAGAAAATAGAAAGTAGGAAAAGGAAACAAAAGCAACTAACTTAACTATGATACATGATGAGTCCCTTCTTAGGTATAATGCTTCAAGAAGATCCCATTCACTGGAATCTCTTCAGGCTCTCCATCCATAGTTTCTAATTCAAAAGTATTTTGTTGTTTATAAGAACAGATTCTAAAACGTCCTGTCCATTATGCTTTAAATTTACTATGTCAGCCTAGCTTGGCAGCTCTCTCATCCCATTTTAGCACTAGAGACCCAACTTCAAAATTTAGATTGGAAGATTTCTTATCAAACCAAGCTTTAATCATTTGTTGATGTTTCATTACTGAATCATGTGCCTTTTCCCTCTTTTCTTGTATTTCTAGTAACTCAGCAAGTCTGACTTGCATTGAGCCATTTTCTTTAATTTCAAATTGTTTCAGCAATTGTAAGGTAGGGATCTCTAAACTTAGTGGCATCATTGCATTCTTTCCATAGACTAGTTCATAAGGAGACATTTTAGTTATTTGTTTTGGTGTGATCTTGTCAACCCATAGTGCTATATTAAGTGACTTGTGCCACTCCCTCTGATGGTTAGCACCCATCCTTTTTATGAACCTAATCAGATTTTTATTGGTAGATTCTACCATACCATTACCTTGTGAGTAATAATTAGAAGATGTTTTCAGATAAATTCCATTTTCCAAGGCAAACTCAGATAGTTTAGTACCTAGGAATGCCTTAGTGTTATCTAATATGATGGTGCGAGGAGGACAGGAGGACCAAAACGGGTTGTTATCCCTTCTAAGAACTCTAGGATTACTTTTTTAGTAGCCTCTTTGAGTGGTACTGCTTCACTCCACCTTGTAAAATAGTCTCTTGTAGTGAGGATCCACTTATGTCCCATATTTGACATAGGATTGATCATGCCAATGAAATATAAAACCCACTGAGCAAAGGGTTCATCTACTATTATGGGGCTTAAAGGTAATGCTGCATTTCTCCTCTTTCCAGTGTAGAACTGGCAAGCCTAACATTCTTTGACCATTTGATAGCAATCAACAAATAGGGTTGGCCAGAAATAGCCAGCTTGTGTCACCTTGATTGTAGTAGTCCTTGCTAAAAAATTTCCACCTGAGGCTCCATGATGTAATTCATGTAATATCTTTTGGGATTCATCCCTCTCTACACATCTCAATAATATCCCATCAATATTTCTTTTGAATAATATATGATCAATCAATACAAAATGGACTCCTTGTTGTCTATAATACCTTTTCTTATCAGGAGAGAGTTCACTTGGGAATACTCCAATCCTCATGAACTGTATTCTTTCCTTGACCCAAGAATCTTGATCAAATTCTTGGAGTCGAGCAGCACTATTTAATTTTCTTTTTCTTCTGTCATTGATTTTTCCATGTCTTGAGTCATGTACTGACATAGTCCCTTGCCTCTTACCAACTTGGTAGGCCTTACTTCTACATCATATTCTAAAATTTTGGTTATCCAATTGGCTCTCTTTTTTGTGATCTCACCTTCCATGATGTATTTTCTTACACTAGGGTGGGCTACCAATATCAGAATCTTATTTCTTGTTACTAAATGCCTGAATTTCTTAAGGGCTTTTATCATAGCATATGCTTGTTTTTCAACAAAATTGTAGCTTGATTCATACTCCCTGAGAGTTCAGGAGAAGAATGCTATTGGATGTTCCCCCTCCTCTTGATCATCTTTCTGAGTTAGGACAGCTACAACACTAAATTCTCCTCCATACACACATTATAAAAGGTCTAGAGAAATCTGTGTTTCTAAGCACTGGTGCAATTGAAATGGCTCTCTTAATTTCTTCAAAAGCTTGTCTTCCTTCTATAGTCCATTTGAAAACTAGATCTTTCTTCAGCAATAGAGTAATAGGTCTGACTAGTCCAGCAAAATCAGATATAAAGTGGCTGAAAAAGTTAATCTTCCCCAAGAAGGATTGGACTACCTTTTTGTTAACTGGAAAAGATAGATTCATTATGGTTGTGATCCTCTCTAGATCAATAGAAATCCCATCATTAGAAACTATGTGTCCCAGAAGTTTCCCTTGAGGCATAGCAAAGATGCACTTCTTAGGATTCAGAGAGATTCCAAATTCTTGGCATTTTTGGAAAATAGCCTCCAGGTGCTCAAAATGATCTTTGGCATCCTTAGTAAAAATGGTCAAATCATCTAGATAGATCAGGATGATCTTATTTATGAGTTCTCCAGATGCTACATCCATAGCTCACTGAAAGGTAGCCCCAGCATTTGAAAGACCAAAAGGCATCTTTGCATATGCAAATGTTCCCCACTTTGTAGTGAATGTTGTTTTGTGTTGGTCTTCATCAGCTAACCAAATTTGATTGTATCCCAAGAAGCCATCAAGCAAAGAAAATCTCTCTGACCCAGCTACAGTTTGTAGGATTTATTCCATGGAAGGCAGAGGGTAATGATCTTTTAATGAGGCTTTGTTTAGGTCTCTGAAATCAACACAAAGTCTTATATCACCATTCTTTTTTCTTACATGTACTAAATTAGACACCCAGGTGGAGTGTTTAATTGGAAAAATGATCTTTGATTCAAGGAGTTTTTGAAGTTCATCTACCATTAGTGGTTCAATTATAGGATTCACTAGCATTTGCTTCTGTTAGACTAGTTTTGACCCCTCAGGAAGCTCTATGGTATGTTGAATGATATCTCTATTATAGCCATGGAGATCTTCATATGTCCAAGAATTAATCTATCATATTTGTTACACAGGGCAATCAACCTCTCTTTTTCCTCTTGGGTAGTAGCTTTACCTATCTTTAACTTTCTTCCCTCATTAACCTAGAGTTCAAAATAGTCATCTTTACTTGCTTTAAACTTCCTTTTGTCTAGGCTTGCATCTTCAGGGTCAAATAGATTCTCTAGGGTGATAAGTCCTTTTGGGAGTTTATTTTACTTCAGTTGGATAATTTTATCCCCATAAGTTTCTTCAATCTTGGGCTGTAATTGATCAGTAAATTCTCCTGACTATTGCAGAAACAATAGCACTTGAAGGTCATTATCAAAAACTTGCCAATTCTGGTCATTATCTGGGATTGTTGGTCTCACTATAACTTTGACTGACTCACTATTGACAAGCAGGTTGCTTGCTAGGTCAAATTGAGAACCAATCTATGTCATTCTATCTGCTTTAGTGTTTTGTGTCCTGGGGACAACTTTAATGTTGAAAGCATCAAAATCATCTATTAAATCCCAAGTCCTGTGATGATAAGACCTCATTCTTACATTCTTTGCTACTGCTTTTTCCTTGACTTGTTTCACCACTAGTTTTAAATCTCCTTTAACTATCAAATTCTTGATTCCTATTTTCTTGGCCAGCATAAGACCATGTATTAAGGATTCATATTCAGCATCATTATTAGTGCAAGCAAACTGAAAGCAAATAGCTCTTAGAATCTTCTCACCATTTGGGGCAGTAAGGTAGATACCTGCTCTAGCACCATTTTTGCTCCTAGCCCCATCAAAATTTAGGGTCCAGATTTCAAAGTTTCCTTCAGACTTTTTATTTTTAGATTCTTCTTCCTTCATAACATTTGGAATTTCTTGGCCTTCCTAAAAAATGACATAAGTACCCAGACCAATAGAATCATAGTTCCCATAAGGATCACTTTGCATCATGGTCATCCATTGACTATTTTCTTCTTCTTGTTGGTCATTATCAGTCCAGTCACCTAATTCTTCAACAAAGACTCTCTCCTCTTTATTCATCATGGCATGAGATGCTTCTACCCTTGGGGCTGATTCATTAGTGATATGATCTTTGGACAAAGGTTCCGACAACACCTTCATCTTCGTCCCATACTTGGTTCTCAAAATTAAGTGTGATCAATCTAGTGACATATACCCTCCTATCTTGGTTGTGAAATTTTTGGATAGGCATAAACCAAAGACAGGAGGAATATCTATGACCACTACATCTTGTTTGACAATTATATTTGGGCAAGTATATAGCTGTAATGGGAGTTGTTTGATCCTTCCTATAGTTTGGACAGATTTTCCATCTTGTTGCATGACTCCTCTAGTAAGTGGCTCATATTTTATCTTTAAAGCATCTGCTATTTGTTTTGGCATGACTGTAGTACTAGCTCTAGAATCTATCATTGAATTATGCATCAATTTCTTTCCCACTATTAGAGTCAGATAAAATGGATCTGGTTTAGATTTACCTACCTCAGGTACATTATTCAACAGGGTTGATCTCTACAAAGGTGTAGCATTTTTCTATTGGGCCTTTCCTTTATCAGCAACTCCTTCTCTAGTACTGGTAGATTTAGAGCCCACCTGGCTTTGTAATGCTTCTTGTAACCATGTCTTCTGCTCAGGAATAGCCAACATATCCTAGATTGACACATGCACTGGAGTCTTTTTTAACTACTCTACCATGTTCACAGGTCCTTGTGTTTGTGTCTTTGGATAGTAAGGATACCTTGCTCTTTCCAACACTTGACTGAAGGGTGTTTGATTTTGAACTGGCGAAGACACTTCTTGCCTAGTGATTGGATTATAATGATTCTAGGAAGGAGGACCCTTAGCAGTCCCATTATTTATGACTTCAGGTTGTTCCACCATTCTTCGCTTTAATCTTGTATAATAGTCATACTACACTAAGGGTTTCTTGGAAGTAGATGCATCATTTAGGAATACTGAATCTTCATCTTCAATCCATGAAAATAAAGCATGCTCAGGAGCAATTTCTTCTTCTTGCTGAATAGACATCCCCTGCATCTGAGCCATCATTACTGCATTCTGGACACCAGGTGACTGATTTGGGGGAGCATTAGGTATCATAACTTGACCTTCTCCTCTTCTCTGCTCTGCTATCTTTTGCTGTAGATTGCCTCTGGGACAATCTCTAGGCATATGGGCATTGTTACAAGGGAAGCACCAAGCATTGGTGTCTCTTGCTAAATTATTTTGTCCTAGAACAATTTCTCTGTTGGGATTATGAGGAATAGCCTGTAGAGGTGTAGGGACTATAACCAATTGGTTTGATGGTTGGGAATTATTATTCCTTTGAGGGCCTTGATATTGATTTGACTGATAAGGGGGTCTATTTCCTTGGAAACCTTGGTAAGAAGGTTTTGGGTAGGAAGTCTGTTGCCTTTTGAAGTTAATTATCTCATTTAAAAAGGTTCTAAGGATATTCTTGACATCATCCATTTTAGATGGTTGAGCAGATGGTACTACCATAGTAGGTTGTTGAGGTGTTGGGAATGTATACATAGACACAAGTGGGGCTGCAAGATTTGGAGCTTCTTGTGGCAAAGGTAAGGACATTTCAAGGAACATGGGCATAGGAGGCCTTGGGGATAATTTCTCAGTGTTTGTTAAATTATTTTTAGCCTTAACAGCTAACTCATATGCTTCTGGTAGATTCTAACCTCCTAAAGACTGAATCATTACAAATATATCTGAATTAAAATCTTTGAGGTAGAACACAATAGCCATACCTGAGGGTGGTCTTGCTATAGCAGGAATTCTATTCCAAGTCTTTTGAAGCCTTGAGTTAAAATTAGTCATGGCTTCTTATGGTGCTCTTTTGATAGTGATTAATTGTTGTAGCAAGGACGACTTGTCTCTCTTCTCACTAAATCTAGCAAAGAAAGCATCACCAAGTTGATCCCATGTAGATATTGTATTTGGTGTCAAGGATCTATACCAGTCCAGAGCCTTTCCCTTGAAGGAAGCTACTAACAATCTAATTGCTACATTTTGTACGATGATGACATGTATTGCACAAACATTTGAAACATCTTGAAGGTGTTCTCCTGGTGTCTTAAAATCCTCTCCACTGAATTTAGGCAGAGCCTTCAAAGCATTGGCTGGAATTGGGTCCTAAGTAGCTGGTGGTACTGGAAGAATAAGAGGACTGCCAGTATTCCAATTTGCATAATTTCTTGGAGGTACAGGTGCTCCCATATTTACTCCTGATGTTGCAGCCTGAATCACTCATCTTCTTGGAGTAGTAGCTAATGGTGGTAGTAGAACTCGTGGGTTTGCAATAGATTGAGCTCTTGTTGTTGGTCCACAGCTTCAACTCCTTGTGGCTCTCTAGTTCATACGATCTTGATACAGAACTTCAAAAAGGTCCCACTGGGCATGCCAAAAATTGTTCATAGTTAAAATTGCATAGGTTCCAACACAAACATGGGAAGTTTCAAGAATGTGGGACTTGCTACTTGAAACAACCTCCAAATTTTTTAAGAAGCTAGCTCTTCTCCTTTTAATTGGGTTTTGAGTAAAAGGAAGGAGATAAACAGAATTATAGATACAATATAAGAAATTTTAAACTATGGCGATGCGCCTTAGATGAGATATATTCCTTTAATTTAGCACAGTGAACTAATCCTCAAGATACAGTTATATTAAAGAGAGATATCGCACGATTAATATAAACAGATATAAATGAATACTGTCAAAGGCTTATAACCAAACCACTTTGCTAAGACACAGGTGATATCAACCAAGGCACAAAACAAAGTTCTTCTTATTAATATTCCAGCAACATAAAAGGCACAGAAACATGCACATGTATATTACTTTATTATCAAGAATAACAAAATTAAGGAAAAATGACATAATCTAGTCACAACAAAGTCTCTAAATTCTCTATTAGATATTACAATTGGATCTCTTTTTCAAAATTGATATATATCCTCCCTTATATTACCATTCTACATATTTATATCATAGACTTAACCCAAGATTGCTTGCAAACACCCAAATCTTCAATAGCCAAATAGAACTAAAGATGAATGAAAGTCCTTAATAGTTACGATCTTCTGAATCTGCAATACTTCCTTTTCTGCGCGCTCATTGGCCAAGAGACAATCGCATGTGGCACTGTAACTATATCGCCATTAAGACACACAACAACATTCACGGGAATATCACTTAGAACTATTACCTCTAAAAGAAACACAGGAATCTGCCATCTGTCGTGCTCTGCTTGATTTTGGAAATGATATGTGTCCCTCTTTGCTGCTAGCTCAAAATGGCATCCTTATCCCTGGACAACCTCGCATCACGACATCTATCACCATCTGCTATACTTTAGAAACAGGTATAATATCATGGGGCCCACTACTTATGTCACTTACTAACTACATAGAAGAACAAACAGAGACAGATGGTACCTTCTGCTTGATTCAAAAGAGACACACGGTAGTCTCTGGAAAAACAAGAAACTAATGAAAGGTTTGAAGGTTCCATTGGAAGCTGACACTTGTCATTCTTCACTTGATTCTGTGAAATAGAATGCTTCACTCTGAGAGCATTACAAAATAAAGCAACCTTTCTTTGCTTACGCCACGTGGAGCTCTCTGCTATAACTTGAAACCTTTTACAAACTATGGCCCACCATATATGTGCCGATATTAATATATGAAAAGAGACAAGCATCATCCTTTCCTCAAACTTAAAGGGACACACGGCAACATGCAGGAATAAGCAGTAACCAAAAGAAACCCTTTTCATATTGTTTCTGCTAGCAACATGTGGCGAAGCCCACGACACTTGAAACTTTTTATAAGAAACTACAACTGAATACATGGCACGCTCCACTTGAAACTAGAGACCTTTCCCTTTTGATTTAGCTTTGACACTTGGTGCGACCTATGTGCAGGAAAAACATAGTTACAAAATTATAAGTCGATGTAACATGTGTCGTGATACTTCTGAAACAAAATGTAGAATTAGACTCTACACTAGTTGTTGTTCTCAAAATCAGCTGTGCTCGTTTTTGTAGACAACCCCCACGAAACTTGTCCATTTTGTGAATCTACACTCTAAGCTCACAAATTGAGACAAGATTCCCTTGATCTTGTGCGAAGTCATTTGACATTCTAAACTAGTCTGCGACATTCCCTTGAATTGGTTTCTTGATATTCGCGAAGATCGTTCAAGTCGTAAACTGATTAAAATGTCAATTTTAGCCATTTTCAAGAGTTAGTAAATTTTTGAGCTTTGATATGCAATGGCGGCATTTTTTGCCGCTCTTACATATGTTTTTCTTTAAATATGAAAAGGCGGCACTTTTCGCCGCCATTACATATTTCTCCAAGGTGTACATGTACTATTGGTGAATTTCGCCGCTTTTGCATGTTCGATGCCACATGTGTGGGGTCGGCTGATTTTGCTGCCCAAGCAAGATTCTCGGGATCTGGAACACTGAGTACCATTAATGGCCACTCGTGCCACTCATTGAAGGTATGTTTTCAATCTATTAAATGTCTTTTGATTATCTTTTTGGTCATTTTATTTTCATTCTTCTTGGCTTTCCTCTGGACTCCTTCAACCATTCAACTGCGCCGTCCAAGGATTCAACACAATCCGCCATCATCAAACCTAGGGTTTCAGACGTTTGACAGGGAAATCTTCTAGCCGTTTTCTTTTTCTTTCCTACGGTTTTCGTCAGTTTTGAATAGCTTTTCTTTGTTTTGATTTTGTTATAAGCTTTCGTCGAAAGATTATTTTCTTAAATGTTATGGTCATTTTTGTTTAATCTTGGATCATTTCTTCTCGTCAAATATGTTTTCAGATCGGTCCAATCCTCGTATTCTAAGTCTTACCCATATGGGTGTCGACGGTTTTACTGCTCAAACCTTTTAACATTTACCAAAAGGCAAGGTGTATGGGTGGCAAAATTTGCCGCCCTTACACGAAAACCTTGTAACTCCTACTATGTGCAGTGTCGCCAAAATCTGCTACCCTTACGTTACCTTGCAACTTGTGTTATGCACCGTCAGCAAAATCCACCACCCAAACATCTAACCTTGCGAAATCTCTTGTTACCTACAAAGGCGGCCATTTTGGCTGACCTTGCACACAACAAAATCACCAACCTGCAGAGGCAGAAGAATTTACCACCCTTACACTGTCAAACATTACCCCATCCTGCAGGAGCGGCTATTTTTGCTGCCAATGCGTATCTCTCTCAAAATTTCCTAACACTAGGAAATTCTTACAAATGATTCCTTTAGCCTGCTTTCACCCAATTTTTTGACTTGCGCACGCTTTAGCCCTTTCAAGCTCATCCTCGTGATCATGATCATCGACATGTAGTTTCCCAAATTGCCATTTTTCCCCTAACTACAAGATCATGACTTTTTGTTGCAGTTTCTTCTACGAACTACTGAGGTCATCACGTCATCTAAAGGTGCTCATTTCCAAATGATTGACCTATCACTGAAGAAGGTGATAAAGGTGGTGAAAGATGCCATCTTCAAAGCTCATGTTGTTTCAGACAATACAGTTGGACTGGACATTTATGAGATGGAAGTAGTGAAGGCCATGTATCACAATTTTCTGAAGAGTATTGATAGTGGTGATGGACAGAAATTAGATATGCATTCTGCAGTCTTACCTTTTAATAGAAGTTACAATGAAGAATGATGGTGGTAGCTGATATTCTTCTTCATGCCTTACTTTATTTTTAGTTTTGTATATGCAATTTGTATTTTGTTTTGGACATATTCACATGTATTTTTCTAAAATGTAATTACATGTGAGACAAAGGAAGTCCTAAGTCAAATAGGACCCTTTTGTTGAATAAGTCAAAGTAGTTAGATTTTTCCTATTTTCACTCCAGGCCTCTCCCTATAAATAAAGAGGGCCTCTATTGTAAATTTTATCATCAATCTTATGCAACAAAGTGCTGCCCAAATTGAGACTCAACTTTGAGACTTTGTGTTCAAATTGTATGATCAATTCCAATCAATAAAGAAGGTGAGTTTTGATATCAGACTTTGTGTTGAATCAAATTTGTATGAGTGAGGATGTACATATGGCATTTTCACTGATTTCTCTTGTTGATTGATTGGATAAAGTGATGCTTGGTTATTACGATTGGAGGATGTTCAAGATAAGTTATATAAACTTTGTGTTATATTATTTCTTTGAATCTATGTGTGTTGAAAGTGTTTCTTGGTGAAGGATTATAAAGACTTTGATCTTGTAGTTGTTCACTTTGTATATGAATTGTGTTGAGAACTTGTAGACTTTGTTCTATAATTTTCAATCACATTTCCGTGAATCAGTGGTGTTATTAGTTGACAAACTTTGTGCTCCAACTGGTTATACGGTTTCTTTTAAAATCTTTCTGGGGATAATTTGAAGACTTTGTACTTGAGATCATTCACTTGGTTTGTGAATCTTTTTGTGAAGTAAGTTGAAATACTTTGTGCCTCAATTTACAAGAATATTGTTGGTTATTGTTTAAGTGTAGAAACATTATTAAATATTACCGTGAAACATTGTAAACATCTTTTCTGAAAAAAGAGAGAAGGATGAATGTAACATGCCCCCAAAGCTAGTATTTAATGTAAATAAGTTTGTAATAGTTAAAAGGGAACCTCCCCTTGCTGAGAGGAGAGATTTATCTCATTATACTGTGGTTGATATAACCATTTTGCCATCAGTGAGTTGATGACAAAATATTCACCCAACACTAGTATATTTAGCCTGTAGAGTACACCATATTTTTTGAGGTTAAACATTTTATGGAGGTGGCATCTATTGAGATATTAATTCATATTGTGGTAATAAATTAATACTTTCTAGTAGCCTTCTCTGATCAAGGATTGAGGAAGCTATGTACTAAAGGTAATAAGACTTTTTTTTATGGATAAGTGACTATATCTATATTAATTTGAAATAATAGTACACATATCCACAAAAAAGGGTGGGTGATTAAAAGGCACACCCCAAAGTCACATGGGCAGCACCTAGAAAGTCATAAAGTCATGGGCTACGCCCAAAATTGATGCAGGAGCATCCAGGTGAACTGGCAATCGGCATCAACCAAAAAAAATATTTTGTTTCTTTTACCCTTTTTTTTGTTTTGCAGATTTCTAATCAACATCATACACAAAATTTGGGGAAATAAAACAAATATTTTAATTCTCCAACACTCCAAGTAAAAGACAAGGCAAGTTGCATGTGGACAAAATCATAGTCATCTACATGCTAAAAGACAAAGATTGTAAAATGAATAGTTTTGAAGCACCCAAGTCATGAAAGAAAGCAATAAAAGAATACCAAGAGTCACCTTTCTCCAAGTTGGATGCAACCAAGCAAGAAGAGGAATACCAAGAGTAGTTGGAGTCCAAAATAAGGAAGATGAAACTATGCAAAGGAGATCTTATAAATAGATTGAAGTTTGGCTCCAAAGAGGTATTGAAAAAGAAGAGAAGAACCCAAATTTATTTCTAATTTTTGCAAGTCATCAAGAGGATGTCCATAGGTGATGTTGAAGAAAATTTTCCAAGGGAAATACATCTATTTTGATGAGGCAAAGAAAGTGAACATCCATGGTGACTTGTTAGTTGAAAAATTTTGAATTTGTAAGTTTATGGAGGTGGATTGTTGGAAAGTTTGATAGAGATATTTCATAGTTGAATTTGTGGAGGTTATGTAGGCATGTTGCTACCTTGATGGGCTGCATAAAACATTTGGGTTGTAAGTATTTGCTGATGTTCATGTTTTATGAAATTCTCAAGAAATGGTGTTACTTCATAGCTGAAATTTTTGCTACAACATTCACAATTTATTTGAACTTAAGGGCTGCAAGTTTAAGAGATTAATATACATTTATTTTGCTGCAACTAAAGGAATCAAATGGATAAACAAAAATCCTTACTAATGGATAGAAATTATCAAAGTTAATTTTCATCTAAGAGAAGAGGAGTAATCTTGGTAAACAACAATCTTAAGGCTGAAATTTAACAATGATATGTTGGCACATACAATTTGTTTCAATCTTTGAAGTTTTGAGCACATGATTATGATAATTTGAAGCCATGAATATTGTTGTTATCACAATGCACATAAGGGAAGTTGATTGGGATGCATGATGGGACAATCTTTCATTGGATTCTCTTGTCTTGTCTTCATCAAATGGTATCAGAGCTGGTAATCATGAGCGTGGAGAGGATCCACCAGGACCTACGGGTAGAGTATAGGAAGTGCAGTGAAGAAGAGATCAAGAGATTGTTGCAGGTAGAGAGGAGTCCTGAGCAAGTAAGAGCTGAGAAGCCGTGGAGAGAATTTTGTTTACAAATTGTAGAGTGTAAGAAGATGATGATGTAAGATTGCAGCAGATGAGATGGGGATATTATTGAGGAAGAGACCCATGATATGGGAAGGTTGGGGATAGTACCAAGAGTGAAAGACTTTGGAGATGTTGGCAGGTATATGTGAGAGATTAGATAAAAGATTGAGCACATTGGAAGCATGGCAGAATGGTGAGTTGGTCAAGAAAGATGAAAAGTTGTCTGCAACAACGGTGGAAGATGAAGAGGTGGGTAGAGAAAATAAAGAGGTTGAAGATGCAGCTGAGGAGGATGTGATTGCGGTAATTGAATGTGAAAAGGTTGTAGTCATAGAGCATGGTGAAGATGATGATTTGTTGGTACAATTTTCAGTGATAGAGGAAGAATGGTTAGAAAAGATTACAATGAGTAAGGGTGAGAGATATGTTGTAGCCAGTGAAGGTGAGAAGATAAACATTGCAGCGAAGGATGATGTTGGCATAATAAAGAATGAAGAGGCAATTTTTAATTTTTTTGAATTTAGTAATGGAAGAAATGATTTGAAATTGCATAAGGAGTTAGTGAGAGTAGATGAAGAGAAAGATCGTATGGTTGCAATTTCAAATTTGTATATAGAATGTTTGATTGTAGAATGTGTAAAGGATGCTGCAGGTGTAATTTGGTAGAGTTGGTCGGTTTGCTATGGGTTGGATCCCATGAAGGAGGAGAGAGTAGAGAACATTTGGTAGAGGAGGACGGTATATAATGGATGTATATCCACGAGAGGATAGAGGAGTAGTGAATGGAGTTGCAAAAGGAGGAGGATGTTTGCTCCGGCATGGTGCTAGAAAAAGATAAAGAAAAAAAATGAATTTGTGCACATCACACAGCGATGGAGTGTTGGAATTAGTCTGGACAACTGATAGGGGGTGTGAATCAATTGTCCCTAAACTTGAACCTTTTCTCTACTTTTAAATCTTCTTCAATAACCAGATTAATGATGTAAACATTTAAGCATAGATCAACACATGAGCAGAAACAACATGACCACACAACACCAGAATTTTGATGTGGAAAACCTGGTTAAGGGAAAAACCATGGTGGGGGTTAACCCACAAAATGCATACCCTATTAAAAGTACTTAAGAAAATAGAAGGCACATGCCTTCGGGTGCACTACCCAGAGCTCACTGTTCAAGAAGAGGCTTACTGCCTATAAGAAGTTATGATTTACACAGAGATAATGAACTAAGAAATAACATCTACATTCATACCTAAATCAGTCATTTTGAAGGCTCACAAAAACTTTTGCTCCTATCTTCAAATTCTTCTTCACTGACTCTTCACTCTATACTCCCTTCACTCCTCTTCTGCTCTGCTCTGCTTTTGATCCTTTCTTCAGATTTAATTCATTTCATACAAGGATGATTTTCCACAAATCTTCAACAAGTATTTATACACTTCATCAACCTTAGAATGATCAACAAGGTCAACTGAACTTAACACGGATCTTTACACTATCGGCTAGACATAGCTGAGACTTGAAACTTCCTCCATTAACATACCATGTTTCATAAAATGCTCTTTAGATTATTCGCAACATGCCAGGAACATCTAGCCAGCCAAGACTGGGAAGAACATCAACCTCAAAGAAGAAATCTTCAATCAAAAAGCTCAAACTTCAATGCAGACCTCCAACACATTAGCCACATGATCTAGAGAGCTCCACAAGCACATTCAATTCACCAATAACATTCACTCTAAACCAAATTACCAGAATCATTTGTATCTTCCTTTGAAACCTTAGGAACACTATCTTCCATGACTGTCAAACTAGAAACATAGCTTGTAGACCTGCAAAACATGAACCACTATAGTTGATGATACACACTGACTTCCCAAACATGCCTTCAGATCCGTTGACCATAAAATTTTACTGCGGAGCAATGCAGACCAACTTACTATCACACTATCTCTTCTGAATACTGTAAAATCTAGTTCTACTCAGATGGCCATAACTTCTTCAAATCTTCATGCGGACTTCTCAATTCTTAACTAGAGAAACCTCTGACAATCCTCTACATAGCTATATGGTCCGTATGCATTGATTGTCATTAATTTTCTCAATATCCTCAACAATCTGGTCTTCTACACAGACATTAATATAGGATACAGTTGACACCAATGGCAATGAGGATATGTTGACATCAATGACAACACCACTTAGGCACATATTTGCAACAATCTCCCCCTTTATCATTGATGGCAACATATGATGTGAAAAACTAAATTCAACCATCAAGACAAGAACTTCTCCCCCTTTCTCTTATCACACCTCCAACCATTTTCTTCACTGCTCCCCCTTTCACCAGCAACTATTCACTTCCAAGTTTTTCACATGACTTCTCTCCCCCTTTGAAATCAATGGCAAAGGGCACATATTTTCTATCTTTTCTCCCCCTTTTTATTTCAAACTAATCTCCAACATTTGCATACTGACTGCTTCTTAGAGTAGTATCTTCTCAACATCAATCTGGATCTCAAGATATGTTTGAGAATTCCACCAGACTGATGCACATAAGTGCATCTTAGTTTTGATCAGGAGGGGTAATAACCCCTAACTTCTCTCTGAGATAATCAAAAGTATCCTTGGGAAGAGGCTTAGTGAAGATATCTGCAATCTAATCTTTGGAAGGCACAAACTCCAACTTGACTTTATTCTCATTTACCTTCTCTCTCAAGAAATAGAACTTGATAGATATATGTTTTGTCTTTGAATGCAATACTGGATTCTTTGAGATGCTTATTGCACTAGAATTATCACAAAAAATTGTGACTAGCTCCTCAAACACAATTCTGATGTCCTTCAACATTTACTTCATCCACAGAACCTGAGTATAATTATTTGTTGTTGCTATATATTCTACCTCTGCAGTAGACATCAATATTGCCTCTTTCTTTTTGCTTATCAAAGAGACCAATCTTCTCCCCAAGAAGAATGCACCACCACTAGTACTTTTTCGATCATCCACATCTCCTACCCAATCAACATCTGTATATGCATGAAAAGTGAAGTTATTGTCCTTTGGATACCACAGTCCATAATCAATTGTCCTCTTGAGATATCTAAAAATTATTTTGACTGCCATAACATGGGATTCTTTTGGATCAGCTTGAAATCTGGCAACAAGTCCAACTACATTCATGATGTCAGATCTGGTAGGAGTCAGATAGAGCAATCCCCCATTCATTGACCTATACCTTTTCTGATTTGCCTTGGGAGAGTCATCATCTTTGCTTAGCTTGCATCCGGTTACCATAGGTGTACCTACTAGCTTTGAATCTTCCATTCCAAACTTCTTCAACAGTTCTTTTACATACTTGGATTAAGATATGAAGATACCATTATCTGACTGAGCAATTTGAAGACCTAGGAAGAAATTCATCTTGCCAAACATTGACATCTCAAACTCACTTTTCATCTGACCAGCAAATGCTTTGCACATACATTCATTTCCACCAAAAATGATATCATCAACAAAGACCTCAACAATTAGAATGTCCTCATGATTAATCTTGAAGTATAGATTACTATCAACAGTAAATCCTAGCTTAAGCAAATGCTTATCCAATCTGGCATACTAGGCTCTAGGAGCTTGCTTGAGTCTCTACAAGGCTTTTCTCAGTCTAAAAACCATATCTCCTTGATCAGACAACTAAAATCCTTTTGATTGCTCAATGTAGACTTCTTCCTCCAAATCTCCATTCAGAAATGCTAATTTGACATCCATCTGATATACTTTAAAATCTCTGAAGGTAACAAATGCAAGAAATAATCTAACTTCCTCTATCCTTACCACCAGAGCAAAAGTTTCTTCAAAATCAATTCCTTCTACTTGAGAGTAGCCTTTACATACCAATCTTGCCTTGTTTCTTATAACCTCACCATCTTCATTTAGTTTATTCTAGAAGATCCATTTGGTTCCAATCACATTTTTGCCCTCAGGTCTAGGAACAATATCCCAAGTGTGATTCTTTTCTATTTGCATCAATTCTTCTTCCATTGCCTTAACCCAGTTTTCATCTTTGCAAGCTTCACTCACTGATTTAGGTTCAATCTTTGAAATCAAACAAATCTCTTCTTGATATTTAACAACTCTTCTCCTAGTTTGAACACCTTTATTTCTATCTCCTATGATTTGATCTTCAATATGATTCATTCTTACATACCTAGGGGTTTTGAGAATTGTTTGAACTTCTGTTTCTTGAACTTGTTCCTCATCATCTACACTAACCTCTTGAGTTACTGGAGTTACCGACTTAATCTAGATCTGATTCTAGATTTGAACTTGCCTTCCTTGACTTTGACTTTCATCTTGATCATCTGAATCATATCCGCAGTACATGGAATGTCCTTCTTTGCTTTCATCAACTTTAACATTAGCACTTTCAACAATCTTTTTCAACCTTTTGTTGAAGCACCGATAAGACTTACTTTGAGTTGAGTATCCCAAAAATATTCTTTCATCACTTCTTGACTCAAACTTACCTAAATCCTCATCTATTTTGATATAGCATTTACTACCAAAAACTCTGAAATATCTTACGATAGGAGGATGACCAAACCATAGTTCATAAGGAGTCTTACCAGAATTTCCTTTGATCTGTACTCGGTTAAGAGTGTAGACAGCAGTACTCACAGCTTCCCTCCAATAAACTTGAGGAACATTCATTTCCATCATCATGGTCCTGGCAACTTCTTGAATGGTCTGGTTCTTCCTTTCCACAACTCCATTTTTCTGAGGAGTCTTCGGAGTAGATAACTATCTTTTTATTCCATGTTTTTCATAGAAAGCATCAAACTCACCTGAAGTGAATTCTCCACCTCTATTAGATCTCAGACACTTCAGTTTCACACCAATCTCATTTTCAACCATCATCTTGAACACCTTAAACTTATCAAGAGCTTCTGATTTTTCTTTCAGGAAAGTTACCCACAGCATCCGAGAGTAATCATCAATCAACAACATGAAATATATGTCTCCTTGCACACTTCTAATTCTAGCAGGACCACAGAGATTAGTATGTACCAATTCCAATCTCCCACTTGAACCTTGTTCCTTACTTTTGAATGAAATTTTCTTCTGTTTACCCAATTGACATTCTCTACATATGCTATCAGGTTTCACAAGTCTTGGAAGATCACTTACAGCTTGAGTGGAACTTATTTTGACAATGTTATCAAAATTCACATGACACATCCTCCTATGCCATAACCAACTTTGAACTATTTGAGCAATCAAACAACTTTTACCTAAACTACTTAAGTGAAAGATGTTACCTCTAGTTTGAGTACCAGATGCAATTTCAGTTCCAGAACTTTCCAAGATTCTACATTTTCCATCCTTGAATTGAAGATCATAACCCTTGTTAACCAACTGTCCAACACTGAGAAGATTATGTTTTAGTCCTTCAACATACAGAACATCAGTGGTGTTGTTCTTACCATCAAAAGAGATGGATCCTCTACCATGGATTCTACCAGCTGAGTTGTCTCCAAATTTCACAAGTCCTCCTTCATAATTTTCAAAACTCACAAACTTACTTTTGTCACCAGTCATATGATGAGATCATCCACTATCAATCACCCATTCATCTTTTTCAATAACCTGAGTAGCCAAGGCACTTTCCACATTTGTACAGCTAGCAGATTTAGTAGACACTAAATCTTCTTCTTTGATAGCAATGAACACCCAATCATTTTCAGAGGAACCTCCATGATCAAATTCATCATCTATGACCTCTTCTCCATCTTCTTGGACATAGTAACATTTATTCTAACCCTTGTACTTGTTAGGGTTTAGTTTTGAAAACCTCTCTAGACATCTTGAGGCAAAATGACCAATCTTATTACAAGAAAAACATTTGAGTAGTAATTTTCTTTCATACTTACCAGATCATCTTGGCATTCTTTTGGCAATAAGAACTTCAAGATATGTAGTTTCTATTTCAACATCTTCAAGATCCTTTCTTGTCTTCACAAATCTGTTTGATCTTGCAGAAGAGTTTTCACCTAGATCATATCTTTGTTTTCCATATACATTGGCTTTGAATGCAGATTTAGACTTAGGAAGAGAATCACCAAATTCACTCAATTCAAAAGATAAAATTTTGCCAACTAGGTGATCTCTTGTAACATTTGAGATAGTCCTGATCTCCTTTATAGTAGCAACCTTATGTTTGTATGAATTAGGCAAAGATCTGAGCACTTTTTCCACAATCTTTGATTCTTCCAAAATTCTGCCAGCACACCTGATCCCACGCACAAGTTCATTTATCTTTTGCATGTAGATTGTGATGTTTTCATCTTCACTCATCGTTAGTTTTTCAAATTTCCCTCTTAGACTTTGTAGTTTGGTACATTTGACATATTTATCTCCTTCATATAGATTCTCCAACTTCTCCTAGATTTCATGAGTAGTTTTTAGTCCAAAAACATTTGTCATTTCTTAATCAGTCAGGGCACTCAACAAGGCTTCTTTAGCTTGAAGGTTATTTTCAGCATCCTTGAGTTCATCTAGAGTTGAAGGACCTTTCTCTGGAGGTTCATACTTATCTTTGGTTATTAACCAATAAGCATCACCCATGCATTGTAAATGGCATTCTAGGTGACTCTTCCAAATAGAGTAATTTGTTCCATTAAATCTTGGACTATCCTTCTTGTAAGTCGACATCCTAGATCTCCTCAGGTGGTTAAGCTCTTTTTAGTGGAACTTGGCTCTGATACCAATTGTTGGAATTAGTTCGAACAACTGAGAGGGGGGGTGAATCAGTTGTCCCTAAACTTTAACCTTTTCTCTACTTTTAAATCTTCTTTCTTAACCAGATTAATGATGTATACATTTAATCATAGATCAACACATGAGTAGAAACAACATGAACACACAACACCAGAATTTTGATGTGGAAAACCTGGTTAAGGGAAAAACCACGCTGGGGGTTAACCCACAAAATGTGTACCCTATTAAAAGTACTTAAGAAAATAGAAGGCACATGCCTTCGGGTGCACTGCCCAGAGCTCACTGTTTAAGAAGAGGCTCACTACCTATAAGAAATTATGATTTACACAGAGATAATGAACTAAGAAATAGCATCTACATTCATGCCTGAATTAGTCCCTTTGAAGGCTCATAAAAACTTCTGCTCTTATCTTCAAATTCTTCTTCACTGACTCTTCACTCTATACTCCCTTCACTCCTCTTCTTCTCTGCTCTACTTTTGATCCTTTCTTTGAATTTAATTCATTTCATACAAGGATGATTTTCCACAACTCTTCAACAAGTATTTATACACTTCATCAACCTTGGAATGATCAACAAGGTCAGATAAACTTAATGCGGATCTTTACATTATCGGCTAAACATAGTTGAGACTTGAAACTTCCTCCATTAACATGCCATGCTTCATAAAATGCTCTTTAGATCATCAGCAACATGCTAGGAACATTCGATCGGCCAAGACTGGGAAGAACATCAACCTCAAAGAAGAAATATTTAATCAACAAGCTCAAACTTCAATGCAGACTTCCAACACATTAGCCACATGATCCAAAGACCTCCACAAGCACATTGAATTCACCAATAACATTCAATCTAAACCAAATTACCAGAATCATTTGTATCTTCCTCCAAAACCTCAAGAACACTATCTGCCATGACTGTCAAATTAGAAAGATAGCTTGTGGACCTCCAAACCATGAACCACTGGAGTTGATGATACACACTGACTTCCCAAACATGCCTTCAGATCCACAGACCATAATATTTCACTGCGGAGCAATCCAGACCAACTTACTGTCACATTATCTCTTCTAAATACTACAAAATCCAGTTCTACTCAGATGGCCATAACTTCTTTAAATCTTCATGTGGACCTCTCAATTCTTAACTGGAGCAACCTCTGACAATCCTCTACACAGCCATATGGCCCGCATGCATTGATTTTCATTAATTTTCTCAATATCCTCAGCAATTCGGTCTTCTACATAGACAACAATATAGGATATAGTTGACACAAATGGCAACAAGGATATGTTGACATCAATGACAACACCACTTAGGCACATATTTGCAACATGGAGTTTGTTGTCTAGGTTGTTTACAACCTAACAGAGTGATTCTATCACTCCACTCCACTTTTGTGATCCTATGCTCACAAACTTTCTACCTGGCATGTCTGATGCAGGAGCATCTGGGTGAATTGGCAATTGACATCAACCATATATATATATATATATATATATATATATATATATATATATATATATATATATATATATATATATATATATATATATATATATATATATATATATATATATATATATATATATATATATATTGTGTATTTTACCCTTTTGTTTGTCTTGTAGATTTCTAATCAAGATCATACACAAAATTTGAGGAAATAAAACAAATATTTTAATTCTCCAACACTCCAAGTAAAAGACAAGGCAAGTTGCATGTG
Source organism: Cunninghamia lanceolata (assembly GCA_027924645.1). NCBI lineage: Eukaryota > Viridiplantae > Streptophyta > Pinopsida > Cupressales > Cupressaceae > Cunninghamia > Cunninghamia lanceolata. The sequence continues at coordinate 7,300,812 of BSBN01000892.1, forward strand.
GACAAAATCCTAGTCATCTACATGCTAGAAGACAAAGATTAGACAACCAACAGTTTTCAAGCACCCAACTCATGAAAGAAAGCAATAAAAGAATACCAGGAGTCACCTTTCTCCAAGTTGGATGCCACAAAGAAAGAAGAGGAATACCAAGAGTCATTGGAGCCCAAAATGAGAAAGATGAAACTATGCAAAGGAGATCTTATAAATAGATTGAAGTTTGGCTCCAAAGAGATATTGAAAAAGAAGAGAAGAGCCCAAATTTATTTCTGATTTTTGCAGGTCATCAAGAGGACGTCCATAGGTGATGTTGAAGAGAATTTTCCAAGGGAAATACATTCATTTTGATGAGGCAAAGAAAGTGAACATCCATGGTGACTTGTTAGGTGACAAATTCTAAATTTATAAGTTTGTGGAGGTGGATTGTTGGAAAGTTTGATAGAGATATTTCATAGTTGGATTTGTGGAGGTTATGTAGGTGTGTTGCTACCTTGATGGGCTGCATAAAAACATTTGGGTTGTAAGTATTTTCTGTTGTTCATGTTTTATGAAATTATCAAGATATGGTGTTACTTCATAGCTGAAATTGTTGCTACAACATTCACAATTTATTTGAACTTAAGGGCTGCAAGTTTAAGAGATTAATATACATTTATTTTGTTGCAACTAAAGGAATCAAAGGGACAAACAAAAATCCTTAATGGATAGAAATTATCAAAGTTAATTTTCATCTAAGAGAAGAGGAGTAATCTTGGTAAACAACAATCTTAAGGATGAAATTTAACAATGATATGTTGGCACATACAATTTGTTTCAATCTTTGAAGTTTTGAGCACATGATTATGATAATTTGAAGTAATGAATATTGTTGTTATCACAACGCACATAAGGGAAGTTGATTGGGCTACATTATGGGACAATCCTTCATTGGATTCTCTTATCTTATCTTCATCAAGAATTCAGGAAACATAACAGAAACAACAATACAAAGGAGGGCCATTAAGCAGCCAAAGCAATGCCAGTGGATGGAGGATCCATGTCATCCTGGTTGCCCAATATAGCAGTAGGGTTTGGGATGATGTCAGGAGGATCCCAACCATCATCATCCTTTTCTACTTCTGTATTTTTATCTTCACGGTGAGTTTAAATTAGCAAATCCCAACATGAGACCCATTTTGAATTATCATTGGGCCAACCAGAACTGCCACCAAGAGTGGAACTACCATAAGGCCACCTAGAATCTCTATTTCCTCCCCCTGAAGCTCTACTAGAAGGCCATCCCAAGCCATCCCACAGAGGAGGAGAGGAAGACCTCCACTAGCGAGGGTGAGAGACATGACGAGGAGGAGCTTGAGAATGAGGGTGAGAATCCCTAGCAGAGCCACTTCGCCACCAGCCCTGTGAAGGTGACCGGCCCTTAGAGGAAGTGGGAGAGGGAGACACACAAGCCACAGTGTACGGGGCATTGCCCCAATGGTCCAACATCTCATGAAGGTGAGAAACTTCAAGTACAACTTTTTTATCTTGTACTTGAATCTACAAGAGAACATTAGAACAAATAATAGCTTTAGAATATAAAGAAACACCAGTATCCATCTTGCTGTGAGAAAATATGCAAGAATTTCTATCTTTCCATAGATTGAAGAGGATTTCCACCTTGAAAGTGTGCCAAATCTGAGTATACTTGTGGGAATCCTAGGAGAGTCTCCCAATAGAACCATATGCCAAGAGAAAGGCTCTGGCCAAAAGAAATCATGGATCCAAGTCCACAACTATTGTGCTCTAGCACAATACCAAAAGAGATGCTAGAACAATTCAGCCTGTCCATTGAAAGGGCAGTGCAGGTCTTGAATCTGGAAATGAAATAGCCGAGCACCCACTGGTAAGCCTTGGAAAATAATACAGCAAGCAAAGTAGGCAAGCTTGGGTTCAACAATTGTAGACCAAACAACAGAAAATCTTTTACACCAAATGGCTATAGAGGACTGAACAAGCCATCGTTGATTCAGGGCATTAATCATGGGAAAATGAGGTGAAAGCCATTGATAACCAAGCCGAGGCTTGTATTTTCTAAAAGGGGTATTTGGAAACCATTTCCAGTCCTTCCACCATGGTTTATTGGAATGGATACCCACATTATGAAGCATATCATCTAGAATGGAACTCATTAGGCCATTGTAGGTTTCATGGTCATAGTTTTGAAAGATGAAATGGGCATGAAAAGCTTCCCATAAGAGAATGCACATGGTGGGTCTATGAGAGAGATATTGTAAGGTCTGGATACCCTTCTTATGGAATCTAAGGGCCTTGAGCCAAGGAAACTTAGCCAATAGCTAACCAGTACTAACAAAAAGAGGAGACCACCATATATTCTATTGATTAAGGGAGATCCAATCACGAAAATAATTCCCTGACCAGTGGATCCAGGGTTTTACTACCTCCCAAGCATTCCATATGCTTTTATCGACAAAGGTACCTAAAATCTAAATAGGCTCCCACATAATAAGAAGGGTAGGGAGACCAATTCCCTTCCAAGAGGGTTTGTGAGTGGGAAAACCCTCTTCAATATTATGCTTGAGGAGAATTTTCCAGACCTTGTTACCTGTAAGAGAATGGATGATCCATTTGACACAAAGAGCAATTACCTACAGCTGAGTAGAGAGAAGGCCAAGGCCACCAGAATCTCTTAGGAGACAACAAAACTCCCAGGCAACACGGTGAAACCGGCGATGGGTCTCAAAAGATGACCAAAGAAAATCTCTGAGTAATTTCTCCAACTTAGCATACAAGGCCTTGGAAGGGGCCCAAAAAGAAGAGTAATACACATGAGTCACTACAAGAACTTTGGAATAGACCTAAAATTTCTCAACCAGAGAGAGCAGTTTAGTAACTTAGAAGGCTAATTTATGCCTAATGTGAGACATAACCACCTACTAGAGATTAGCAGAAGAAGCCTGAAAAGTGAAAGGAATTCCAAGAAATCAAAATAATTCACCAAGTGTAATCCATTTCCACCCATATTGCTAAATCCAAAGGGGGTTGGGAAGAAATGATTGTCTGTAACAGAAGGTTTTGTGCCATTGAATGGCTGAACCAAAGGCCAAGCAAAAGGTCTCAAGATATCCCAAAGTAGCTTTGATAGTATTATCTTCTTCCAACAAGGTAAGGAAGGAATCATCGACAAAGTGGCCATTGACAAGTTGAGTAGAAGAATTAGGCAAAGAGATATCGTGAACCAATCCCTGGGAAACAAAATGAGCAAGAAGATAGCCAAACCCTTCAGCAACCAACACATAAAGTGAAGGGGTAAGTGGATAGCCTTGACAAATGGAATGGAACAAACCAAAGGATTGGGATTGGCTTCCATTAATGGTGATACAAGATGAGGCGTCGAAAAACAACATTTTAATAGACTGGAGGAAATTTAGGCTGAAAGTGAGTTTTGAAAGCATGGCCAAAATGAAAAGCCATTCAATGTGGTCATAGGCTTTGGCAAAATCAATCTTGAGGAAAAGGACCTATTAATTATAGCATCTCATCCATTCCATACCCTTCCAGACAGCAATGATGTTGTCCAAGATGAACCTGGATTTGATGAAACTAGTCTTCTTAGGGCACACAACCTGGGGTAAGAGGTGGTAGATTTGTAGAGCAAGAGCTTTGGTAATGATTTTGTAGGAGACATTGAGGAGCATGATGGGCCGCCAGTTACAAATATCCTTGGGATCACCAGACTTATGTATGAATTTTATATTACCATTATTGATAAGATTACCTAGGGATTTAGAATGAAAGGCTTCAATGTAGACTTTATGCAGATCTTGTCCAACACAATCTCATAGAGCTTTGTAAAATTCACAGGGAAAGCCATCAATTCCTAGAGCCTTATCATCTTCTATAGTGCAAACAAATTCTATGAGGTCTTCAATAGTGAGCACCTATTCATAGAAAGTTGTCTAGGCTAAGGAAAGCCTATTTGGCACAACAAGACAATCTTTGACCGCTTAAGAGTATAATCTTGGGCTATAAAAACTTGCTCATAGTGCTTAACAAATGCTTGAAGAATATCAGGTAATTCTGAAAGCACAGTGGTGCCTTCTTTGATGTGCTTGATGCCAGGTGAGAAATGTCTAGCTTGAAGTTCCATAAAAAATTCTTTTGAGGCACAATCCCCAATCTTGAGCCAGTGTAACCTGGCTTTGAGTTGTGCCCTTCTGGCTACATAGTTGTTAGCAACTTGCTTTTGATGCTGAAGTTCTACAACCCTGACTTGTAGAGATGGGGAGAAAGGGTTGGCCACCAAAGCCTCTATGGCAAAATGGAGGCTAGCCATTGTGGCTACATAAGACTGTCTACGAAAAATGGCCAACTGGCACATATAGATGTGAAGAAATCTTGCAGTCCATGTAATGGCATCATTCCACCATTGGATCCAACCCATTGAGCGGGGAGGTCGGCATTCAAGATTCTAGATGGTGCAAATGTCAGCCAGCATGGGCTGGTGACTCAACAGAGAGGTATTAAAAAAATTGGGTCATACTGGCATGGGGTTGTTTGACATGCCATTCAATGCAAACAGAATAGGAAAGTGGTATGATAATGTCACATCCACTAACGGCATTACTGGGAGTGGTGAAGAGTTGGCAAAAGAGAAAAAAGATTGTGCCAATATCATAGCTTGATCAAGGCATTTAAATATCCTATCAGACCCATCTCAAAAATTGTACCAAGTATGTCAGAGAGAATGAGAATGGTGGTGACAAACATTGGGGTCGAAAAGACCCAATTTATGTCACATGTAAAACCATGCCTCTCTTTCACTAGCTACCCAATGAAATGGTAGATGACCATCTTTATCATATGTCATTTTAAACATATTGAAATCCCCACAAAGCACCTAGGTGGCAACTGGTAATGATTCAACAATCCAACGCTAGAGACAAGATCTTTCAAGAGCATCATTCAAGGTGTAAACATTAATAATCCCAAAGGAATGATTATCAATGTTCAGAAGAATCTAGATAAGCCAGTGCGTGGGGTCAAACCCATGAGAAACCACCGAAGCATGCCACCATGGGGATAAAAGGATGGCTTCTCTACCACACCTAGCCTCATGATCTATACAGAACATCTGACTGGATAGCCAATTAGAATGGCAAGCCGAAGAGAGAAAAAACTAGCTAATTTCACTTCCTGAAGACTCAAAACATCAATACCAGCATACTTCCAAAGAGTATCCCTAATAGAATACTTCCTAGAGAGGTCAGTGAGACCTCAAACATTCTAGGAAAGAAATTTCATTGGAGAAACTCCACCATGTCATCAGAGTCTAGCTCTTCTAGAGAGGAGTAGCGATTCTGCAAAACTTCTGGTGAGATTGTCCCAATTTGAAAGGGAGGAGACAAATGTCTCCATTTCTTGTGAACATATTCTCCTTCGTCAAGAGGTCAAGAAGGGTTGTGAGAGCGCCTAAGAGATCCCAACATAGGAGGAAGCTCAGTAGGCTGAGTTATCATAATTGAAATATGTTGGGGCATAGCCGAAGGCCTTGTTTGACCTGAAATGCTAGGAGAAATCATGTGGGTTTCCTTGCCTTTCACAGAAGGGTTTGAAACATCTTTTGTCGATGCAGGGGTTTTGAAAACTGCCCTAGCGCCATTGGACTTATTTTTCTGATTGGTAACCGTTGACCATTTTTCATCTGGTTTAGCAGTAGCACCTTCCATCGGATGGGGCTTGTCAGCTTCCTGTGATAGAGACTTAGTACGGGGGATTGCAAGAGGACAATCCTTGATCTTATGTTCAATGGACTGACACCGATAGTAGGTGTTCAACAAATTGAAATAGGTGACCTTCTAGGTATAATGGAGAGAGCCAATTGAATATCAATGGACTCTTTCAAATCCTATGAAAGGTCCACTTTAACACAGACTCACTTTTGAGGGCAAACTTGAAAGAACCTATCAGGTTCGACACAAATAACTCTCCCCAAGGAGGATGCAATCGCTTGTAGAAAATGTAAGCAAGGCAAGGGTAGACTGGGGAACACAACCTAGATTGGAACTCTCATCTTGGTGTCATCTGAGACGGTAAAGTCCTGGGTCAAGGGCTGAAAGACTAGAAAAGAGGACCAGACATACCATGGACCATGATTCAGGATTTCCTAAACATAACTGACCTCCGCAAAGTGGAAAAGAAAAAAGCCCTTTGTAAAATTTTGGACCATATCAAGGCGGACCCCATGGGGGACCCAGGCCTTTTGAACCCAATCTTTATCCACACTTTCGGAGGGAGTCCTCCCAACAAAATAACTAACAAGAGTATGTTGTTCTAGCCATTGACATGCATATTCAAAATCTTGTGTGGGTAAAACCACATCCATAGGAGAATCAAAAGACTTACCTCGTGGAAGACTTTCAGAATGAATTTCTAGGGATGCTTTTTGGGGGGAGGAGCCATTAGGCAGGAATGTCGAACCACCAACACCAGAAAGAACTGTTGGGTTGGAGTCAGTTGGAGGCATTATAAACCCCTAAAACCACAGTAAATGTGGTCGTACTCACAGATTAAATAAAAAATCCTGCGCTAATGGCATGGTATGATGGAAGGAAGACCAAGGAAAAATGTAGACACATGAAACCCTAGCAGAGCTCATTCGCCTCAAAGCCACAATACCCAATCGAGATCATTTTTCGTAATAAGACTTTAGAAAACATTACATGATGAGAATAGGTCCTTAGAAATATATAAATCCTCATTTACATAATTTAAGGATTATGAAATTACACATTAAATTACCATTAGTCTTGTTAACAACTACCACTTAGAAACATATTCATGGTCTTAGATGGTAGGGTACCAATGGAAAGACTGGAATAATTGCATATGTCTTACGACTTCAATTAATTATGAACTAAAGAATTTTAAATTATATAGTATGGTTCTTAATACCTTATTTTGGTTGAAAATAATTTTTTCTTACCCTATTAAGATGGGTTGACTCTGTTCCAATATAAGATTTGAATTAACAACTTTCAAAGTTTTCTATGTTTTGACCATTTGGAACTATTATTTGTTTAAAGCCTAGCTCATAAGCTGTGAGAATAACAAGGCATGCTAGTTCTTCATTATAGCACATCTAGATTTAGTATTTATTTCATCTTTAAAAACAAGTATAACCTTGAGTATTTATTAAAAAATCTCCGCCACAATGAGGTATCACAATGAGATATGATTTACAGTAATATGAAAAGTACAAAATCATTTTTTATTTATTAAATTTTCTAAGGAAAGATCTTTTCCTCCAACACCTATCAATTAAGGACAAAATATCATGTAATTTCTCATGATTAGTCTATACATGATAATTATCTCATAAACCTTCTTTTTGGAATTTCTCAACTCCTATTTAGGAAGGGATCTATTAAAAGGATTATTTATTTATAAGTCCTCTAATGACACTTCTCAACTAGGAGTTGAGTATGGGAATGAATATTAAGAATAGATTTGGATGAGATACACGTCTAAATAATTGGGGTGAAAATTAAAATATACATGTATTTGCCTAACCCTGGTGAAGCCTTAAAATTATTCATCATGAAATTGGAGGTTTTTGGAATAGAGGTTTTTTTATGAATCAATTCTTAATGTATTAATTTTGTGTCATTCGATGGAGTTGTTCTATTACATCGACATTGAATTGGCTTGAAAAAAACTTCACACTAATGCCTAAATTTCATTTTGGGTGGTTAGTGACTTTGACTTCGATGATGATATGGATAATGCATGTTCTCAAGCTTGTAGCTACGTAATTTTATAGAAGTTTTACATCATTTTTGAGGCCGAGAAAATACTTTTTTTAATTTGTGGATTCCATACTCTATTATGGCTTTGATCTTCACATAAATCCTTACAAGGGGATTATGATTATCATCTATCTCTTGAAGAATTGATGGGAAGAGATTGGTTTGTAAATATCTAATAATGTCCTTTCTTTGGTTATGCATACTATTATAGTTTTGTGATGATATGTAACAAGTCATCAACATTTATTCTTCTAGGGATTATAGGGAAATTTTAATTCTTCAAATTGATCTTTTAAAATTATTTTTCATTATATTAGATATTTTATGTATAAGAAGGGATTTAATGAAATCTAACTCTCAAATTGTATTTCCTTAATTCTGTACAAATATATTTATATTTTAGTTAATATTTTTGTCATTTCCATGATTTTGGATGAAGTACATTGTTTTAGTTTTTAGTTTTTTACAAAAGTAAGTATTGTATCCTACTTAATGTGCTATTTCCCTAAAATCTTTGTATGTAGTACAATTTTGGTACTCACACTGGTCAAGGTGCCTCTTTGATTCTTCTATTATCCTAGGTCCCTAAGTGTCATAATAACATCATGATAAGATAACAAATATGAGATAGTTAATGATTTCTTTATATCAATCTTAACTTTTTTATCATTGAATGCTTTTGATTGGAGCTATGAATCAATGAGGGTACCTCATGCCTTTGCATGAATTCTTGGCATGAGTACTTTGCATTAAAGGTGGTAGGATCAAGCCTATGAGATCAACAGCCTAGTGAGGGAAATGACTCATGAGCACAATAGACTAGTGAGATTTTGAAGCCAGGTAGAAATAACCACTCTAAGCCCTAGGCCATAAGAATCACTTTGGGTCGTAGGTTGTAAGAACCACTCTATGGAATCAAAACCACAAACATGATGGCCCAATGAGAGTCTAGTGGAGTTCCAAAGTCCATGATCTTAGTGGCCTAACAAGAGTTTGAACCTTGGTGGCAACAACCACAATGCTATGATTTAACCGGTGCACTATGATATGAATAGTAGAGTGATTTTAACATTGACTATATGACTATTTACTTCTTTTCTCTACTTTGGGGTTAGGCAATTGCATGGTTTTCCTAGAGATTTCTTGAAATCTTGTTGGATTTAGATTAACTATTTTTTATATAGCCACCCAACCACCAAGTTTACTTGGTATTAGATTTGTTACCATGTGATCATATTATAGTAGAGTTATCAGGAAAGGAATGATGATATGCTTGTATACTAAATAGTTGATGAAGATTTTTCTTATTTCCAAATTCTAAAGGATTAAGAATCATTATAGTTTATAATAAAATATCCCTACTATAATATTCATGGATCAAAGATATTTAGCTAGCATATTCATAGGCAACCTCTAATTTTCTTATGCCACTAGGTATTAAAATAGTTTGTAAGCTTAAAAGCATCACAAAATAATGTAGGTTGAGCATTAAGAAATTTGAAAACTAAATTCATTATATGATTTTCATCTTTGTCTTTAGATATGTATTCTAGGATGTTTGTCTGATGTTTGAAAATCACTTTAAAATGTTATATGTATAGATGCTCCAACTTTAATGTTTCTTTGGAGATAGCCTACATGGTTGTTAGGTTACAAAATCTTTTTCAAAAAGAAATATTCTTAGAAAAATCATTTTCACATATGTATATAAAATTCAATGGATTTTTTACATTATTCCTTATATTTTGACTCAAGGCTTGTATTTATAGGCTTCTTTTGAAATAGGTAAGCTCAGAAGCTATAATACTAGCCACCTGTCAACTTTTTCTTGATTTGCATTGCTACTCCCAAAATAGATGCCCATGTCCTGATGTTCTCAAAGAACTCCATAGATTGGTATGTGTCGATGATATTTTTTTCTCTTATTTATAAGTATTTGTTGCTTTATAATCCTAAGAGATGTGAAAATTCCTTTCTTTTTCCTAAAGATGAATGCTACAATGATTGAAAGGTTGCATGTATTCTTCTATTTATAATCTTTACATTAAGAAAAATAATAACAACTTGTTATTGATTTTACTTTCATACATGCACTTTTTGAACAGGCTAAATATTATTTTTAAATGCTCATGTGATAGGGTGGTGACGATGAAGAAAAGAACGAGTGTCATCACCATAATCAACATCATCAGTAAATGTTATGATGACATGTGATTTAGATGTGGAAGTTATACTCAGAGATATTTAAATTACGAGCATACTGCTAATGACAACATGACTAATGATTTGAGTGCATAACCTTTTCTTAGTGTCACATAGATATTTGAAGGTTTTATTAATAGATAGACTACTTTAGAAGTTTACATATGTAGTGTGAAGGATTTGTATCCACGATCATGAAGAAGCAAGTTCCAATATTGATTTTTTTATATAACTTAAATTTTATGCTTGTAATACGCTGCATCAATTTATGCTATTTGATTCTAGATCTAAATTTACTAACAGTCAGTAGAAAATATACAAATAGAGAAAAATCAACATTTTTGGCTGATGTAAATTCTATTACTACAATTGGCCAACCTCTACTCTTGAATCATTTCGAATATAGATATTATTTGTTGCAATTCAAGGAAAGGACTACAGTTGATCCATAACCCTTCTTTTAAAGATGTATTCTTTAAGAATTTGTGCTCTAAGACACTAATAATTATCACAAAGGACTTACTCATTGTTTAATAATAAAATGTTCATTAAAACTACTATGCATGTTTGAAATTAAACCTATTGAGTCCAAATGCACATCAATTTTGTATAAATAATGATATGACATATAATGTATTGCCTTAATGTGTACAATTTTGAAATGATATATGTTTGTTCTATGTTCAAACATGTCAAAAATTCAAACTAAATGTCACATGTACATATCCTCCTATTAATTGTTAAATACATTTCACATCACAAGATATAATCCTAATATCTTAATATTATATCTCCCACCATGCTATTAAAAGGCCAAATTTTGTTAAAAAAAAACAACACCACTATAACAACTTCTAATACCAATATTCCCAAGTAGTACTCCATTCTCCATTTAGTACATTAAGTGCTTTGCAAGAACAACAAAAACTATGTAAGGCTAACCAAACCAACATGCAATAATAAAATAATTTATTAGTCTAGTAGATTTCAAACTTACATAAATCCACTAATTGTAATCTTAAATGCATTGATCCTAACTTCCTCATATTAGGTAATCAAATGCAACAACCTTCAATTTCATCCAATCAAATGCAATGACATAGATCAAGCAAAATATATCTTATGGTTAAGATGGTTATAGAAAAAATATGTTTTCAATCAATTCTTTTTCTATATTTCCAAACTTAAATTTATTTTTCCATTTATCACATCCTCATTTTTAGTTGTTGAAATCATTTTTTTTTTAGTTTGACTAAGAAGGAGGATGTAACTACAGAGGGTAGAGAATGAGACATGAGAAACCAGAAAAGGTATGTTTGTTAAATTTGACTGAGGATAGAGAAATATTTTGTTGTAGGTAAAGCCCTATGACTACATAGGGTTAATAGCCTAGAGATTGTAGAACTTGTTGCAAGTGGGATCTTGTAATTGAAGTAGTTGAGAAGATGTCTTTGAAAAGGAGGACTAGAAGGGTCATGAAGAGACCTACGAGAAATTTGTTTGTAGAAGAGCAGGTAGAAAGAAGGATTGCAGACTTTGTGTCTAAAGAGTTAAGGAAAATCCAGACTAGAGTAAATGCATTAGAAATGGAACAAGGGAGAGGAAACATGGTACATGAGAGATGATATGAGGAAGAATGTCATGAAATTGACATAGTAGAAAAAGCTAAATAAAATATTGATGTTGATGGCAAGCAAAAAGGATAGATTGTTATCCTGAGGAAGGAGAATATTTGAAAGAAGGTGATGAGATAGAAGAGTTCAATGGAATGGGAATCCTCCTAGAAGTGGATGTTGAAAGAAGAAATGATGAACTAATTTTTAAATTAGTTGTTAATGTTGTGAAGGATATAGTTGAAGAAGGAGATCTGTTTGTAAGATCTCTTGATACATTAGATAAAACTTTGTTTAAATTGGAAGCACCAAAGGCTACATAGAATGAAGTTGTTGTAGATAGGAGAGGTTGTGAAGTCAAGTGATAGATGAATAGCAAGGAGAAAGGAGAAAATGTCTCAATGACCGAAGAGAGAGGAGAAATGGATGAAATTGAAATTCATGTTTTGTCTAACATTAATTTGTTGGCAGGTGACCTTAAAGGAAGAGAGAATGAAATCTTCATGACGAAGCACAAGGAAAAGGAAAATAAGACCATAAAGATGATTAACAAAGCCACAAAACAAGTTACAGAAAGAAGAATGAGTAAAGGATCTAATTTGGAGAATACAAAACTTATAGTGGAAGTGGATGAAGTGAAGGGGCAAATAGTTGAGCAGGATTTTAATTTTTGTCCTCAGTTGTATGTTGATTTATTTGTAAACAGTGAAATAAATGAAATAGATGGAGTAAAAGGAGAGCTCATTAAAGTTCTTATTTTTGATGAACTGGATGAAGATTAAGAAGATTTCCTATTGAAAGAGGAGATGAGAAAGATAGGTAGCTTATTTGAAAGGCAAATGATAGATGAATATGATAAAGTGATGAAGAATATGAAGGTGGGAGAAGATGAATCATATGATTATGCTAACCCTATTTTGTTTGCAAGGATGAAGAAAGATGCAATATAAGGTCGTGTATGTGATATTGAAGGAGAAAACCTCATGCAAGAGGATGAAGAGGGAAAGAATGCAAGTATAACAAAAGCATATCTTAGTAGATGCATGAAGAAGAAGATAACAGAGAATGAGCATAGATGGATTGTTGTAGCAGCAGATGAGCAGAAGGAGATAGAGGTAAAAGTTAATAATTTTTATTTAATGATGAAGGAAATAATGTTCAGTTGTATAGAAATGAGATTCTGAACTTAGAAGAAGAGATGAAAGGAGGAATGGATGATTCTATTAGTACATATTTGAGTGCAACTTGTGTAGAGAAGGTGAGTGTAGAAGGACATATTACAACAGTAGGTGGTCCTTTGAAGGACATTATAATGCTAGAAAAAATGATGCAATCCTATGTGAAGGAACAAGAAAGAGAGGAATGGGAGAACGCAATAAGATCATGTCTTAAAAGGGAGGCATGAAACAACTAATAGAAATTGATAGTGGTGAAGAAGTGAGAAAAGAGGATAAGCTAATATTGGGAAATTTTAATTTCCTTAAAACCTATGGAATTTATGTGTGTACAGGTATGATGGAGCTTGAGAAGCATAGAAATGCAGAGGAAGTATGCATGATGTGATTCAAAATTGCAAAGCAATAAAGTATGATTAAGATGGTGAGGATGGAAATCTTTAATTTCTATAAAATTGATTATTTCAACTTGCATACAAATGAAATGGAATGGAAAGCAAAAGTTTGGTGGAGGTGGTCAGATTATGGTAGGTGGAATCCTATGAGAAGGGGAAGTGAAATGGAGAGTGTTAAGATGCTCAAAGGAGTGATGAGTGGAGTGGAATATGAAGGAGGAGGTTAGGTTATGATGGACACAAGTCCACTAGAGGAGAGAGGAATGGTAACCATACTTGGTGGAGGTGGATGGTACTTGTCCTAGCCAAATGTTGGAAGAGGCAAAAGAAATGTTTTCTGAGGGACCTACTTCAATGATGGAGTTTAAAGTAGGTTGTTTACAACCTAGAAGGATAGTTCTACTATTCATCTCCATTTTGTGAGCCCATGCTCACAAACTTTTACCTGGTATGTCTAATGTAGGAGCATCCTAGTCCACAAGAAATCATCATCAATCAAAAACATTTTAGGTTTTTAGTTTCAATTTTAGTTTTGTTTTTGTTGTGCTTTGTCTTCTTTTGTGTTGGCTTTTGGTCATTTGATTCAGGAGGCAAATTCTTATTAATTTGGCCAAGTTAAGGACACCATCTTGTAGAAGACCCAATTGAGTGTCTCTAATTTCATTTTGGTGAAGATTGGGCAAAATTTGGCTAAGTTATAGCCAGTCAGAGATTTTTTCCCAATTTGTAAACTTTTAAGTTCACTAACGGCTCAGTTTGCCAATGGGAACTTTCACCGACTACCCTTGAAGGAAGGTTTGCATTTTATCTCCTAGCTGTGAAGGACAGTTTGATTGGCAAGGTTTATAGTTTAAAATACTTTATCAGTAATATCATAGGTTTTCAAACTTGTAAGTTAGCTGATATTCTGTTTCTCTGACAAGCCATGCCAAATGTTAAGTCAAGTCCATTTATTGGTTCGTGGAGAAGTGGCATGGCCAATAGAAGAAGACTTTATTAGTTTGTAGGTTTTGAAAATGGCTACTAAGCTGACAAAGTGGGGAAGGAGTCATTCTTGCCAATATGAGTGGATCACTTAGTTGGCAAACGTTTGTATTTTCAAACTAGTTCATGACTTCCAATATTTACCGATATGTCATCGAAGGTTCAAGGAAGTTGCAATTCACTAATAACTAACATTTTCCACCAACAAGAAATTGGTTTGAGAAATCGTCACTTTGCCAATAATGAAGGAAATATGCTCATGTTCGTGAAAGTAGATTCTTTTCGATAAAGCATTCAAAGAGATGGTTTGAAAATGGACTAATTTGTCGATTGAAGTGACAAAGTCTGAGTTTCACAAAGTTGGTTTTTACCGACTAAATGGACATTGGTTTAGAAAATGCAACGTTCATCTATAGGCATTTATAACTGAGGTTTGAAAACCAAACATTTACAGATAATATCTAAGTTTTGAAAAGTATGTTTTGTTGATAGAGGCAATGAGATATGATACAAGGCTCCATGGTTCACAGAAAGCGCATTTAGCTGATACTATTTTAGAGCCTAAATTTGCATAAATGTTGTGTGCACTTAGTGGTGACTGTTATGTGCTCACAAAAGGATTTAATGATGTTGGTAGCACCGAAATAATGCAATCAACCTGACAATGTATTTTTTGTTATGATAGTTTCCTAACGAAAAAGGTAGTTAAACTATTTTGTGTGAAGGATTCATAAATACCTTCTTCTACTTTTGATGAGGGCTATAGCCAGTTAGATGGTTCGAGGTGTAATTTCCCTGGTGAATGAAGATGTGGCAGAAGATTATGTACAAAGAGGTTGTTGTTGATGGGCTTGTGATGCCCAAGAAAATGAAGAAGAATGATGGAAGGAATTTGTTGGAGGAGATGGTAGAAAAAGAATAGATTGAAGTTTTGTAAAGGAGAGTAGATTGATTTTTTACTCCTGTAGAAACTGCATGAATGAATAAAATTGGTATTTTGTTGTGATTATAGACATTTTCATGGCATAGAGTTGAAATTTAAAGATTTGAATAAAATTTGGATGAATTTGTGTTGTTTATGACTTTATGCTTTCGTTGTGTTGTTTGGATGCATGATTGGGTTTCCTAATAAGGTTCCCTGGCTATGACTGCATAAACTCCCTAGACACCTTGTACATCCTAGTTTAAGACCTTCAACTAATCTTTTAGTATTGTGTAAGGGCTAGCATTAGCCCTGAAGATACTCACCATGTACCTCGTTGAGATGAGAGAAGTTTCATTTGGGCAAGGCATCAAGGCCTCCAAGGAAAGGGATAAGATGAGCGAAGGCCACCCACTCCCTAGCTATTTTGTCTTGAGAGGTATTGAGTGTGGACCCACACTAAGAGTCACACCCATTTGACTAATTATAGGATGTAATTATACCTAGCGTGTCTTCTTTAGATAGACTAGTGAATGTCCTAATCCAAAAAATCCTCAAAGTCCAAGACAAGTGTTGTTTTTGTTTGATTTGAATCACATCATTTTGCTAAAACTATACCTAGTTCAGCATATCTACCTCCTATTTTAATGGTTGTATCTTGATATATAAAAAATCTAGTTTCTAGTCTGACAGACTTTTCTCAAACCATAGAATAAAAAAATTGTTACTCCCATTTGACAGATCTGTGATCTACTTCGGTAGTTTTGCTATGTCTGTCCAAAATACACACATGATCATAAAACAATCTATCAAATTGATCCCCACAAATAAGTCTAAATATTTGATATACTCAAAATTAGTAGATCCATAACCTATTTTGATGGTTCCACTCTGCCTGACCGAAAACACAGGTCTACTATGCAAACATCCTCAATAGGTTGAGGATCAAAGGATGAGGATTAAAGGGCTTGTAGATATGAGTCTTGAGATGATCCAGTTAAGATTTCAGAGGTCCGCATGAAGATATGAAAAAGTTGTGATTAGTCAAGTAGAACCGGTTCTGGGAGATGCTCCGGAGGGACAGAGTGCTACAAAAAGATCCAGTGAGATCCGGAGGTGCATTGTCAGACACTACAGATTGGAAGGAGTGTTTGGGATGTCCTTGTGATGTGTCATCTTAGTTTGTTCAAAGTTTGGAGCTCTGGAAGAACCTGTTTCAGTTTGACAGAGGCGACAGACTATGTTCTTGAAGTTTTGGATGAAGAGGAGAAGAGATTCCTATGAGTAGAGGAAGTGCGGATGTACCTAGTCATTCAGGAAAGCTTGTGAAGGTTCTTGTATCATGTTAAGGTTGTGTTGTCAGTCCATATCAGTGTTAGAGCCCAGAATTGAAGATATTCTTCCAGATGAAGATATTCTTGTTCAGACTGGCCAATCGGATGAGTTATTCATCTTGCGAATGTTCTTGTGGATGATTGTCGACTTGCGAATGTTCTTGTGGATGATTGCCGACTTAGATGATTGTTCCTAAGTTGATGCCTTGTATAAATAAAGATTTGTGAGTTCATTTAAAAGTGTGACATGGAGCGGATGAGTGTGGAATAGCGAAAGAGCAAAAGGCAGAGCAGAAGTATCTCGGGCTTAAATGGAATTGATCCAGGCATGGTAAAAATGTCAATCTGTAGTTCAAGTTTGTTATTCTTATCACTTTGTAGACAGTGTGTCTCTTGTAGGCAGTGTGCCTCTTTGTGAGCAGTGTGCTTGGGTAGTGAGCCCTAATTGGCATGTGCCATTCATTTTTCTTATTCTTCTAATAGAGAATAATCCTTGGGTTAATCACCCCGTGGTTTTTCCCTTAGCCAGATTTTCCATGTCAAAATCTTGGTGTCCAATGTGTTGATGTTTATCTGCTCCTGTGTTTATGCATTTTGCTTTCATGAATGATTAACTGATATGCTATTAACTAACAAAGAAGAATCAAGTGTTTGAAATAGAAGCAAGTTTTTGCACAACTGATTCACCCCCCCTCTCAGTTGTGTGCCCTAGATCTAACAATTGGTATCAGAGCCAAGTTCCTCTAAAAGGAGCTTAACCGCTTGAGGAGATCTAGGATGTTGTCATACAAAAAGGATAGTCCGAAGTTCGATGGAACCAACTTCAGTCTCTGGAAAGGTCGCATGAAATGTCACTTGGAGTGTATGGGAAAAGCATACTTGGCCATGGTCTCAAAACCATATGTACCTCCACAGGGTGGTCTGACAACTCTGAATGAAATCACAGATGCTGAAAACAATTTGTGGACCAAAGAAGCTCTTCTAAGCACATTGAATGATTCAAAGCTCTCAAATGTCATTGACCTATCAACTACATATGAGATCTAGGTTAAACTGGAACTTCTGCATGAAGGAGATGAGTTAGTTAAGAGTGCAAGGTTGCAAAGTCTGAAAGGGAAATTTGAAAGATTGAAGATGAGAGATGATGAATATATCACTACCTTTATGCCAAGAGTGAATGAGCTGGTGTGTAGAATCAGGAATGCTGGTGGAGTTCTAGATGAAAATGAAATTGTTTGCAAGATTCTCAGATCCCTTCCTACTGCCTACAAAATCAAGGTTGCTGCCATTGATGAATTCATAGCCCATACAACTATCACAAGAGAGCAATTGGCTAGCAAACTAGCTGCATTTGAAATGACTGAGTTTGGAGATGATCACCCCAAGACTGAATCTGCATTCAAAGCCAATGCCTATGTGAAAGGCAAACAAAGATTTGATCCAGGAGAGAACTCTTCAAGGAAGCTATCATGGTATGATCAAGTAAAGAAAGACATGGAAGAGGAAGAAGCAGAAACAACTCATCTTGAAGCCCTCATTGCCAAGAGTCTACCAAGAGGATCCGGTAAGTATAAAGGAAAATTACCCTTTAAGTGCTTCAATTGCAATAAGATTGGTCATTTTGCTTCAAGATGTCCAGAAAGATTTGCAAGGTCAAATGCTAACAGACAAAGGTTCCAAAAGAACTTTTATTATGTTCATGAAGAAGATGATAATGAAGGAGTAATAGATGATGAATCAGAACTAGGAAGCAAATTTGGAAATGAATGGGTGTTTATTGCCATCAAGGAAGAAGATTCAATATCCTCTGAATCTGTCAATCACAAGGTTGTGGAAAGAGCTTTGGCTGCCCAAGTTGAAGAAAAGGATGATTGGGTTATTGACAGTGGATGCTCTCACCATATGACAGGTGACAAGAGCAAGTTCTTAGATTTGGAAAGGTATGAAGGAGGAATGGTAAAGTTTGGTGACAATTCTGTAGGTAGAATCAGAGGTAGGGGAACTATTTCTTTTGATGGAAAGAGAAAAACTGGTAATGTACTGTATGTTGAACGATTGAAGCACAATCTTCTCAGTGTTGGACAGTTAGTAGACAAAGGTTATGATCTCCGGTTCAAAAATGGAAGATGCAGGATCTTTGAAAGCTCTGGAACTGAGATTGCATCCGGTACTCAAACAAAAGGTAATATCTTCCATCTGGATGGTTCAAATAAAAGTTGTATGTTTGTTCAAGTTGATCAGAGTTGGCTATGGCATAGAAGGATGTGTCATGTAAATTTTGATAACATCATCAAGATAAGCAATATTCAGGCTGTAAGAGATCTTCCAAAATTAGTGAAACCTACAAATAGTTTGTGTAAAGAATGTCAGCTAGGTAAACAGAGCAGAGTCTCTTTCAAAATCAAAAATCAGTCCTCTACCAGATTATTGGAATTAGTTCATACTGATCTATGTGGTCCAACAAGAATCAAGAGTATGCAAGGTGATAGAAATTTCATGTTACTGATTGATGATCATTCCTGGATGATGTGGGTTACCTTTCTGAAAGAGAAATCAAAAGCATTTGAGAAGTTCAAAATCTTCAAGGCTATGGTAGAGAATCAAACCGGATTGAAACTGAAGTGTCTAAGGTCTGATAGAGGTGGTGAATTCACATCCAGTGAATTCATAGACTTTTGTGAGAAGCATGGCATAAAGAGACAGTTGTCTGCTCCTAGGACTCCACAGCAGAATGGAGTAGTTGAGAGAAAGAACCAGACCATCCAGGAAGCTTCCAAGACAATGATGATGGAAGCAAATATTCCTCAGATGTTTTGAAGAGAAGCTGTCAGCACTGCAGTCTACACTCTTAACCGAGTTCAAATCAGAAACATTACCGGTAAGACTCCTTATGAGCTTTGGTTTGGTATAACTCCTACTGTGAAATATTTTAGAGTATTTGGTAGCAAGTGTTACATCAAAAGAGATGAAGATCTAGGAAAGTTTGATGCTAGAAGTGATGAAGGAATTTTCTTGGGTTACTCCACTCAAAGCAAAGCATACCGGTGTTACAATAAGTGACTAAAAAAGATAGAAAGTACAAATGTGAAGATTGATGAAGGAATTGAGAAGCCCTCAAGGTTTTATGAATATGATGAAGATGATAAAAATGGTGTTCTAATTCAAGGTACTCAATCCCTTCCTGAAAGTCAGATTCAGACTGATTCGGTAAATCAGGAAAAAGAGGTTTGTCTGAATGAACCTGATCAAGAAACAACAGTGCAAGAGACTCCCAAAGTTCCAAGGTATGTAACTTTAAATCACTCTGAAGATCAGATCATAGGTGACAAAAGCAAAGGGGTACAAACAAGGAGGAGAATTGCTCAAAATTCAAATGAATACTGTCTGATTTCAAAGATTGAACCTAAGACAATAAATGAAGCTTGCAATGATGAAAACTAGACGAAAGCATTGGAGGAAGAGTTGATGCAAATTGAAAAAAATCACACTTGGGATCTTGTTCCCAGACCTAGAAACAAGAATGTGATTGGAACCAAATGGGTCTTCCGGAACAAACTGAATGAGGTTGGTGAAGTAATCAGAAACAAAGCTAGATTGGTCTACAAAGGCTACTCTCAAATAGAAGGAACTGATTTTGAATAAACCTTTGCTCCTGTAGCAAGAATAGAAGCAGTTAGATTATTTCTTGCATATGCAGCCTTCAAAGACTTCAAGGTATATTAGATGGATGTCAAGTCTGCCCTCCTAAATGGTGATTTGGAAGAAGAAGTATACATTGAACAACCGGATGGATTTCAATTGTCTGATCATGATGATATGGTCTGCAAGTTGAAGAAAGCACTGTATGGATTGAAGCAAGCCCCAAGAGCATGGTATGAAAAGTTGGTTAAGCATCTTGTGCAGATTGGTTTCAACAAAGGTACTGCTGACAGTAATCTATATTTCCAAATAGATAATGAAAACATCTTGATTGTTGAAGTATTTGTTGATGATATCATTTTTGGAGGAAGAGATAGTTTGTGTAAAACCTTTGCAAATCAAATGAAAAGTGAGTTTGAAATGTCAATGCTTGGTGAAATAAATTTCTTCTTGGGTCTACAAATTACTAAGACAAAGAAAGGTATCTTTATCTCTCAGACCAAATATGTGAAAGAATTATTGAGGAAATTTGGAATGGAATATTCAAAGCCAATGAACACTCCTATGGAAACCGGATGTAAGTTGAGCAAAGATGATGACTCTCCTAAGACAGATCAGACCAAGTATAGATCAATGATTGGAGGATTATTGTATCTCACTCAGACTAGACCAGATATAATGCAAGCTATTGGTCTTGTGGCAAGATTTGAGGCTGACCCTAGAGAATCTCATGTTATGGCAATCAAGAGGATTTTTAGATATCTAAAGGGGACAATTGAGTATGGCCTACGGTATCCTAGAGATCAGGATTTCTCTCTTCATGCATATATAGATGCAGATTGAGCAGGAGATGTGGATGACCAGAAGAGTACCAATGGTGGAGCATTCTTCTTGGGAAAGAAATTGGTTTCTTGGCTAAGCAAGAAAAAAGTGGCAATATCTCTGTCTACAACTGAAGCAGAATATATTGCAGTAGTAGGCAATTGCACTCAAATCTTATAGATGAAGCAAAAGTTAAGAGACATGAAAGTAGAATACGAGGAGCCTATCACAATTTTCTGTGATAATTCAAGTGCAATGAATATTTCCAAGAATCTGGTATTGCATTCTAAGACCAAGCATATATCTATCAAATTTCATTTTTTGAGAGAATAAGTGAACAAGGGTGAAGTCAGATTGGAGTATGTGCCCTCCAAGGATCAGCTTGCAGATATTTTTACTAAACCTCTTCCCAAAGACTCTTTTGAGTATCTCAGGGAGAAGTTAGGGGTCATGGCCCCTCCGGTGATAAACTAGGATGCACTGATGAGCATCAGTCTGGTGGATATCACAGTCATATCATGTGATCTGGATTGATGATGGGGAGCTGCTACTAAGGGGGAGCAGCTGGTGTGATTCTGATATGTTACAAGTGCAAGTATGAGCCCTTTGCCATTGATGTCAAAGGGGGAGAGAAGACATGGGAAAAACAATTGGTTGATGTTCAAAGGGGGAGTAGTAAAGGAAGAGAAGACATGTGAAGAGTTGTTGCTGATAAGGGGAGCTACGACAGAAAAGAGAAGTTCTTGTCTTGATGGTTTTTCACATCATATGTTGCCATCAATGACAAAGGGGGAGATTGTTGCAAGTATGAGGTTAACTAGTGTTGTCATTGATGTCAACATACTCATATTGCATTGGTAAGAAGGTTAGGATGAGCTGTGTGCTGAGGATATTGAGAAAATTAGTCTCAATCAGGAACAGTAAAGAATAGTGATGAGAAGAAGGTAAATGTACTCAATAGGTTGAGGATCGGAGGATGTGGATTAAAGGGTTTGTAGATATGAGTCTTGAGATGATCTAGTTAAGATTTTAGAGGTCCGCATGAAGATATGAAAAAGTTGTGATCGGTCAAGTAGAACCAGTTCTGGGAGATGCTCCAGAGGGACAGAGTGTTACAAAATGATCTGGTGAGATCCGGAGGTGCATTGTCAGACTCTGCGGATTGGAAGGAGTGTTTGGGATGTCCTTGTGATGTGTCATCTCAGTTTGTTCAAAGTTTGGAGGTTCGAAAGAACCTGTTTCAGTTTGACAGTCATGACAGACTGTGTTCTTGAAGTTCCATATGAAGAGGAGAAGAGATTCCTGTGAGTAGAGGAAGTGCGGATATACCTAGTCATTCAGGAAAGCTTGTGAAGGTTTTTGTATCATGTTGATGTTGTGTTGTCGGTCCGCATCAGTCTTAGATCCTGAAATTGAAGATATTCTTTTGGATGAAGATATTCTTGTTTAGACTGGCCGACCGGATGAGTTATTTATCTTGCGAATGTTCTTGTGGATGATTGCCGACTTGCGAATGTTCTTGTGGATGATTGCCGACTTAGATGATTGTTCCTAAGTCGATGCCTTGTATAAATAAAGATTTATGAGTTCATTTCAAAGTGTGTCATGGAGCGGATGAGTGTGGAATAGTGAAAGAGCAAAAGGCAGAGCAGAAGTATCTCAGGTTTAAATGGAACTGATCCAGGCATGGTAAAGATGTCAATCTCTAGTTCAATTTTGTGATTCTTATCGCTTTGTAGACAGTGTGTCTCTTGTAGGTAGTGTGCCTCTTTGTGAGAAATGTGCTCGGGAAGTGAGCCCTAATTGGCATGTGCCATTCATTTTTCTTATTCTTCTAATAGAGAATAATCCTTGGGTTAATCACCCCGTGGTTTTTCCCTTAACCGGGTTTTCCATGTCAAAATCTTGGTGTCCAATGTGTTGATGTTTATCTGCTCCTATGTTTATGCATTATGCTTTCATGAATGATTAAAGCATAAAGCATAAACACCAGAGGAGATACACATCAACACATGAGACACCAAGATTTTGACGTGGAAAACCTGGTCAAGGGAAAAACCACGGGGTGATTAACCCAAGGATTATTGTTTATTAGAAGAATAAGAAAAATAGATGGCACATGCCAATTAGGGCTCACTGCCCGAGCACACTGCTCACAAGAGGCACACTACCTACAAGAGACACATTGTCTACAAAGTAACAAGTATCACAAACTTGAACTGGAGATTGACATCTTTACCATGCCTGGATCAGTTCCATTTAAGCCCAAAAACTTCTACTCTACCTTTTGCGCTCCTCTTCGCTACCACACACTCATCACACCAAGACACACACTTCAAAATGAATTCACAATCCCTTATTTATACAAGGCATTGACTTAGGAACAATCATCTAAGTCAGCAAACACCTACAAGATCATCCGCAAGATGTGTAATACATCCGGTCGGCCAGTCTTAGGAAGAACACCAACAATCGGTGGTCTTTACATCAAATCCAAACTCTAACTTCAATGCGGACCGCCAATAAGAATTGTGCATGATCCAAGGATCACCAAAACCTTTCCTAAGTCACCAAGAACATTCGCACTTTATCAACTTACTGGAATTCTTCTCTTCTTCATCCAGAACTTCAAGAACATAGTCTGTCGCCACTGTCACAATCAAAAATGTGCTTTCAGACCTCCAAACCATGAACAAATCTAGTTGTCACTTCACACTGACTTCTTCAACACTCCCTCCAATCTGTAGAATGAGATAATGCAATTCCGGAGCTCACTGGACCAATATGTGACACTCTCTCACCACTAAACATCTGTCGGAACCGGTTCTACTAGAGCGACCATAACTTCTTCATATCTTCATGCGGACCTCTGAAATCTTGACTAGAGCATTTCAAGACTCATATTTGAAAACCCTTTAAACCACATCCTCTGATCTTCATCTTATCTTAGACTTTTACCTTAATGTCATCACTGTTCTTCACTGTTCCTGATTGAGGCTAATTTTCTCAATATCCTCAGCACACAACTTATCCAATCCCTCTCATTAATGCACTATGAGTATGTTGACATCAATGACAACACTAGTTATCCTCATACTTCCAACAATCTCCCCCTTTGTCATTGATGGCAACATATGATGTGAAAAACCATCAAGACAAGAACTTCTCCTTTCTGTCATAGCTCCCCCTATCAGCAACAACTCTTCACATGTCTTCTCTTTCTTTACTGCTCCCCCTTTGATCAGCAACCACTTGTTTTTCACATGTCTTCTCTCCCCCTTTGACATCAATGGAAAAGGGCCCATACTTGCAATTTTAACACATCAGAATCTTACCAGTTGCTCCCCCTGAGTAGCAGCTCCCCATCACCAATCTGGATCACAAGATATGACTGTGATATCCATCGGACTGATGCACATCAATGCACCCTAGTTCATCACTGGAGGGGCAATAACCCCTAACTTCTCCTTGAGAAACTCAAAAGAGTCCTTGGGAAGAGGTTTAGTAAAGATATCTGCAATCTGATCCTTAGAGGGCACAAACTCCAGGCTAAATTCACCTTTATTCACTTGCTCTCTCAGAAAGTGAAACTTAATAGATATATGCTTGGTCTTAGAGTGCAACACCAGATTCTTAGAAATATTTATTGCACTTGAATTATCATAGAAAATTATGATAGGCTCCTCATACTCTACTTTAATATCTCTTAGCATCTGCTTCATCCATAAAACTTGAGTGCAACTACCTGCTGTTGCAATGTATTCTACTTTAGTTGTAGATAGAGATATTGCATCTTGTTTCTTGCTTAGCCAAGAAACCAATCTCTTTCCCAAAAAGAATGCTCCACCACTGGTACTCTTCTGGTCATCCACATCTCCTACCCAATCTGCATCTGTGTATGCATGAAGAGATAAATCATGATCTCTAGGATACCACAAACCATACTCCACTGTCCCTTTTAGATATCTAAAAATTCTCTTGATTGCCATGACATGAGATTCTCTGGGATCAGCCTAGAATCTAGCAACGAGACCAACATCTTGCATAATATCTGGTCTAGTTTGAGTGAGATACAACAATCCACCAATCATTGATCTGTACTTTGTCTTTTCTACCTTAGAAGAGTCATCTTCTTTGTTCAACTTGCATTCAGTTGCCATGGGAGTATTCATTGGCTTTGAATCTTCCATCCCAAATTTCCTCAACAATTCTTTCACATAATTGGTCTGAGAAATGAAGATCATTTTCTTTGTTTGAGTAATTTGCAGACCCAAGAAGAAATTCATTTCACCAAGCATAGACATCTCAAACTCACTTTTCATTTGATTTGCAAAAGTTTTACACATGATATCTTTTCCTGCAAAGATGATATCATCAACAAATACTTCAACAATCAAGATGTTTTCATGATCAATTTTAAAATATAAGGTACTGTCAGCAGTACCTTTGTTGAAACCAATCTGCACAAGATGCTTACCCAATCTTTCATACCAAGCTCTTGGGGCTTGCTTCAATCCATACAGTGCTTTCTTCAACTTGCAGACCATATCACCATGATCAAAAAATTGAAATCCATCTAGTTGCTCAATGTATAATTCTTCTTCCAAATCACCATTTAGGAAGGTAGACTTGACATCCATCTGATATACCTTGAAGTCTTTGAAGGTAGCAAATGCAAGAAATAATCTGACTGCTTCAATTCTTGCCACCAGAGTAAAGGTTTCTTCAAAATCAATTCCTTCTATTTGAGAGTAGCCTTTGTAGACCAATATGGCTATGTTTCTGATTACTTCACCAACTTCATTTAGTTTGTTCCGGAAGACCCATTTCGTTCCAATCACATTCTTGTTTCTAGGTCTGGGAACAAGATCCCAAGTGTGATTTTTCTCAATTTGCATCAACTCTTCCTCCATTGCTTTCGTCCAGTTTTCATCATTGCAGGCTTGATTTATTGTCTTAGGTTCAATCTTTGAGATCAGACAATATTCATCTAAATTTTGAGCAATTGTCCTTCTAGTTTGCACACCTTTGCTTTTGTCACCTATGATCTGATCTTCAGAGTTGTTCAGTCTTACATACCTTGGAACTTTGGGAGTTTCTTGCACTTCTATTTCTTGATAAGGCTCATTTAGACCTATCTCTTCTTTCTAATTTACCGGATCAGTTTGAATCTATCTTTCAGAAGAGGATTGAGCTCCTTGAACCAGAGAACCATTATGATCATCTTCATCATATTCATAAAACCTTGAGGGCCTCTCAATTCTTTCATCAACCTTTACTTTTGTACTTTCTATCATCTTTCTCAGTCTCTTATTGTAACACCAGTATGCTTTGCTTTGAGTGGAGTAACCCAAGAAAATTCCTTCATCACTTCTAGCATCAAACTTTCCTAGATCTTCATCTCTTTTAATGTAACATTTGCTACCAAATACTCTGAAATATCTCATAGTAGGAGTGATGCCAAACCAAAGTTAATAAGGAGTCTTACTAGTATTGCTTCTGATTTGAACTTGATTGAGAGTATAGACTGCAGTGCTGACAGCTTCTCTCCAAAACATCTGGGGAACATTTGCTTCCATCATCATTGTCCTGGATGCTTCCTGGATGGTTCGGTTCTTTCTCTCTACTACTCCATTCTACTATGGAGTCCTAGGAGCAGACAACTATCTCTTTATACCATGCATCTCACAAAAATCTATAAATTCACTGGATGTGAATTCACCACCTCTATCAGACCTCAAACATTTCAGTTTTGATCCAGTTTGATTCTCTACTATAGCCTTGAAGATATTGAACTTACCAAAAGCTTCTGATTTCTCTTTCAGAAAGGTAACCCACATCATCCGAAAATGATCATCAATTAGTAACATGAAGTATATATCACCTTGCATACTCTTGACTCTTGTCGGACCACATAGATCAGTATGAACTAATTCCAATAATCCGGTAGAGGACTGATCCTTGCTTTTGAATGAGACTCTACTCTGTTTACCTAGCTGACATTCTTTGCACAAACTATTTGTAGGTTTTACCAATTTTGGAAGATCTCTTACAGCTTGAGTATTGCTTATCTTGATGATGTTATCAAAATTTACATGACACATCCTTCTATGCCATAACCAACTCTGATCAACTTGAACAAATAGACAACTTTTATTAGTACCAACTAGATGGAAGATATTACCTTTTGTTTGAGTACCAGATGCAATCTCAGTTCTGGAGATTTCAAGGATCTTGCATCTTCCATTCTTGAACCGGAGATCATAACCTTTGTCCACCAACTGTCCAACACTGAGAAGATTGTGCCTCAATCCTTCAACATATAGTACATTACCGGTTTTGTTCTTTCCATCAAAAGAAATAGTTCCCCTACCTCTGATTCTACCAGTAGAATTATCACCAAACTTTACCATTCCTTCTTCATACCTTTCCAAATCTAAGAACTTGTTCTTGTCACCTATCATATGGTGAGAGCATCCACTGTCAATAACCCAGTCATCCTTTTCTTCAACTTGGGCAGCCAAAGCTCTTTCTACAACCTTATGATTGACAGATTCAGAGGATATTGGATCTTCTTCCTTGATGGCAATAAACACCCATTCATTTCCAGATTTGTTTCCTATCTCTTATTCATCATCGGTTACTCCTTCATTATCATCTTCTTCATGAACATAATAACAATTCTTTTGGAACCTTTGTCTATTGGAATTTGACCTTGTAGATCTTTCCAGACATCTTGAGGCAAAATGACTGATCTTATTGCAGTTGAAGCACTTAAAGGGTAATTTTCCTTCATACTTACCGAATCCTCTTGGCAGTCTCTTTGTAATGAGGGCTTCAAGTTGAGCTATTTTTACTTCTTCCACTTCCATGTCTCTTCTTGCTTGATCATACCATGACAGCTTCCTTGAAGAGTTTTCTCCTGGATCAAACCTTTGTTTACCTTTCACAGAGGCACTAGCTTTGAATGCAGATTTAGTCTTGGGGGGATCATCTCCAAACTCAGTCATTTCAAATGCAGCTAGTTTGCTAGCTAATTGGTCTCTTGTGGCAGTTGTATGGGCTCTGAATTCATCAATGGCAGCAACCTTGATTTTGTAGGTAGCAGGAAGGGATCTGAGAACTTTGCCAACAATCTCATTTTCATCCAAGACTCCACCAGCATTCCTAATTCCACACACTAGCTTATTTACTCTAGGCATAAAGGTAGTAATATTTTCATCATATCTCATCTTCAGTCTTCCAAATTTCCCTTTTAGACTCTACAACCTTGCACACTTAACATACTCATCTCCTTCATGCAGAAGTTCCAGTTTAATCCAGATCTCATAGGCAGTTGGTAGGTCAATAACATTTGAGAGCTCTGAGTCAGATGATGCACTTAGAAGAGCCTCTTTGGTCTGCAGATTGTTTTCAGCATCTGTGAGTTCATTTAGGATTGCCGAACCACCTTTTGGAGGAACATATGCTTTTGTAACCATGGACTAGTAAGCCATTCCCATACACTACAAGTGACATTTCATGCGATCTTTCCAAAGAGAGAAGTTGGTTCCATCAAACTTCAGACTATCCTTCTTGTATGATGACATCCTAGATCTCCTCAAGCAGTTAAGCTCTTTTTAGAGGAACTTGGCTCTGATACCAATTATTGATAACTAAGACGGGGGGTGAATCAGTTATCCTAAACTTGCTTCCAATTCAAACACTTAAATCCACTTTGTTATTTAATAGCATAGCAATTAATCATTCATGAAAGGATAAAGCATAAAAACCAGAGCAGATACACATCAACACATGAGACACCAAGATTTTGACATGGAAAACCTGGTCAAGGGAAAAACCATGGGGTGATTAACCCAAGGATTATTCTTTGTTAGAAGAATAAGAAAAATAGATGGCACATGCCAATTAGGGCTCACTGCCCAAGCACACTGCTCACAAGAGGCACACTACCTACAAGAGACACACTATCTACAAAGTAACAAGTATCACAAACTTGAACTGGAGATTGACATCTTTGCCATGCCTGGATCAGTTCCATTTAAGCCCAAAAACTTCTGCTCTGCCTTTCGCGCTCCTCTTCGCTACCACACACTCATCACACCAAGACACACACTTCAAAATGAATTCACAATCCCTTATTTATACAAGGCATCGACTTAGGAACAACCATCTAAGTCGGCAAACACCTACAAGATCATCCGCAAGATGTGTAATACATCCGGTCGGCCAGTCTCAGGAAGAACACCAACAACCGGTGGTCTTTACATCAAATCCAAACTCTAACTTCAATGCAGACCACCAATAAGAATTGTGCATGATCCAAGGATCACCAAAACCTTTCCTGAGTCACCAAGAACATCCGCACTTTATCAGCTTACTGGAATTCTTCTCTTCTTCATCCGAAACTTCAAGAACACAGTCTATCGCCACTGTCACAATAAACAAGGTGCTTCCGGACCTCCAAATCATGAACAAATCTAGTTGTCACTTCACACTAACTTCTTCAACACTCCCTCTAATCCGCAGAATGAGATAATGCAATTCTGGAGCTCACCGGACCAATCTGTGACACTCTATCACCACTGAACATCTACCAGAACCGGTTCTACTAGAGCAACCATAACTTCTTCATATCTTCATGCGGACCTCTAAAATCTTGACTGGAGCATTTCAAGACTCATATCTAAAAACCCTTTAAACTACATCCTCTGATCTTCATCTTATCTTGGACTTTTACCTTAATGTCATCACTATTCTTCTCTGTTCCTGATTGAGGCTAATTTTCTCAATATCCTCACCACACAGCTCATCCAATCCTTCTCATTAATGCAATATGAGTATGTTGACATCAATGACAACACTGGTTATCCTCATACTTGTAACAATGCCATCATTGGCAAGCCTATATTAGCCAAGGCAGAAACAAAGGTGGAAAAGATACCAGAGGAGGTGCAAGTCCTATTGGACAAGTATGAAGATATAGTGGTGAAAGACCTACCAAGTTCACTACCTCCTATCAGAGATGTGAGCCATCATATTGATCTCAGCCCTGGTGCAAGTTTTCCAAATAAGGTAGCATACAAGATGACACCATAGAAAAATAAAGAGGTCAAAAATCAGATTCAAGAACTTTTGGACAAAGGGCTAAGCAAGGAGAGTTTAAGCCCCTGTACTGACCCTAAGAAGGGTGGAGAATGGAGACTTTACACTGATTCCAAATCCATCAATGGGATAACAATCAGGTATAGATTCCCAATACCTCAAATAGAAGATCTAATGGATAGTTTGGGTGATGCATGTTACTTTCCTAAGATACATTTAAAGAGTGGTTATCATCAAATAAGGATAAGAGAGGGTGATGAATGGAAAACAGCATTCAAGATAAATGAAGGTCTTTATGAATGGCTAGTTATGCCTTTTGGGTTATCAAATGCCCCAAGTACATTTATGAGACTCATGAATGAAGTCCCGAAGCATTTCATAGTAAAATTTGTGTTGGTCTATCTAGATGACATTCTTGTGTATAGAAAAACCAAAGAAGAACACTTGCAGCACTTGGACATGGTGTTGAAGAGATTGAATGAGGAGAAGCTAATGATCAACCTCAAGAAATGTGAATTCATGAAAGAGGAGCTTGTCTATCTTGGATTTGTGATCTCCAAGGGTACACTCAAGATGGATCCATCCAAGGTAGAAGCCATACTCAGTTGGCCAACTCCTAAAACAGCAGCAGAGGTAAGAAGTTTCCATGGTTTGGCTACATTTTATAGAAAGTTTATCAAAAATTTTAGTCATATTTGTCCTCCTATTCTTGATATTATCAAAGGAGATAAGAAGAAGAAGTTCCAATGGACTGAGGAAGCTGAGAAAAGCTTTAAGTATTTGAAGACAAGGGTAGCTCAACAACCCATTCTTGCACTCCCTGATTTCAGCAAGGTGTTCACCATTGAGTGTGATGCAAGTGGATATGCCATAGGTGCAGTCCTAAGCCAAGATGGGAGATCGATTTCTTTCTTTAGTGAAAAAATCAATGAAGCAAAGAGGAAGTACTCTTCCTATGACCTTGAACACTATGCTATGGTACAGTCACTCAAGAAGTGGAGGCACTATTTATTACCTAAGGAGTTTATTGTCTTCATAGACAATCATGCTTTAAGTTTCTTAAATAGCCAAGCTAAGCTAAGTCATAGACACATGAAGTGGATGGAGTATATGCAGGCCTACACATTCACCATCAAACACAAGAAAGGTCAAACAAACAAAGTTGCCGATGCTTTGAGTAGGAGATCAAGTTACAAAGTGTAGGTATTGATGCACCCAAAGGTATGTCTGAGAATGATGAAGATTTCAATATTGTTTTTTCTGTTTGCAATCAGTCCCAAGATGTTTTTCACAATGAATTTTCTAAGTTTGTGGTACAAGATGGTCTATTGTTCCAAGGAGCTCAGTTGTGTGTGCCAAGATGCTCCATGAGAGCAAATTTGATCAAGGAAAAACACTGTGGCAACCTGAGTGTTCATTTTGGTTATGAGAAAACTTTGGAGGAGGTTAAGAGGTTTTATCATTGGCCTAGGTTACATAATGATATGAAGAAGTTTGTGGAGAATTGTCTGATATGCCAAAGGGCTAAAGGGTCAAGTTCTAATGTAGGCTTATATCAACCTTTACCAATACCCAATCAGCCATGGGAGTCAATCAGCATGGACTTTGTTCTAGGTCTACCCAAGACACAAAGAGGTTTTGACACCATTTTTGTTGTTGTAGATAGATTTAGGAAGATGGCACATTTCATTTCTTGTAAGTCCACTAATGATGCCTCTCATATTGCTAGTCTATTCTTCAAGGAAATTGTAAGAATCCATGGATTGCCTTTGACAATAGTGTCTGACAGAGATTCCAAGTTCATTGGTCACTTTTGGAGAACTTTGTGGAAGAAGCTGGGGATAAATCTAACTTTTAGTTCTGCCTACCATCCACAAATAGATGGGCAAACTAAATTTGTAAATAGGTCTTTGGGAAACCTATTGAGGTGCTTAATAAAGGAGCATAATGAATCATGGGATCTACAACTGCCCCAAGCCGAATATGCCTACAATGACTCTATTAACAGGAGTATTGGAAGAACACCCTTTGAAGTAGTATATGGCATGAAGCCAAGAGGCATTTATGAGCTAAGAGACTTAAGGGGAGTAGACAATAGGAGTTCACAAGGAGAAGACTTTGCCACAGCCATGAAGGAGATACATCACCAAGTAAGAGAAACTCTTGAAAAGAGTGTTGCTAAGTACAAGGAGAAGGCTGATCTAAAAAGAAAAGATGTTCAATACAAAGTAGGTGACATGGTGCTAGCTCATTTGAGGAAGGAGAGATTGCCCAAGGGAGGATATACAAATCTGATGATGAAGAAGACAGGACCTTGCAAAGTGGTCCACAAGTTTGGTCAGAATGCCTATGAGATGGAACTCCCTCCTGGAGTTGCTATCTCCCTCATTTTCAATGTTGCAAACCTGTATCCTTTCAAAGAACCTAATGGCGTAGATGAAGAAGCTAAAGAAGTTGCTAATGAAGATTGGATAAGGGATCTTCCACCTAGTCATCCAGTGAAACTGGAAACTATCTTGGACACAAGAGAGGTTAAGAGGACAAGAAACAAAGTCTACAATGAACATTTGGTGAAGTGGCATGGTTTGCCAATTGAAGATGCTACATGGATGATAGAAGAAGATATCAAACAGCATGGAGCATCTGTCCAAGAGATCATTTCATCAGAAGATTGAAATCCTTTTACCCCAGTTGTATGGTGCAGAGACCACCATAGTTAATTTTGGTTTGTATGCTCACTAGGAGCCTTAAATTTTGGATTTTATGCTCATTATAAGCCTAGGTGGAGTCATGTATTAATTTATTATTGTAATAAGGTCTGAGTTAGACCACTCTCTCTATTTTAGAAACCACTCCCTCTATTCTAGAAGTCAACTAGTAGTGGAACTCCAATTAGCATGTGCTAAGTTTGGAAAAAAAGTCTTGAGGCTAAAATTAGTGAAATTAGTGGGAAATTAGTGAGCCTTTTTGCCTTTTTGGATAGGAGAAGAATCTTGCACGAAATATAGTGATGATTTGGATTGTATTTATCCCCTCAAGGTTGTGGAAAATAGAGCATTGAAGTTTGAAGAGAAAAATTAATAGAGAAGGACTATTTTGCTATTTTTTTTGTGTAAATTGTTGTTCCAGGCCGTGGTACTTGGCTATACAGCCTTTTCAAGGCCTCTAAAATTTTTGATGGTGTAAATACATGTTTCAAATTTCATTTGAGTCTATTTTGGTATCTTCAAATTGGAAGAGAAAGAAGAACAAAATGTTGTCCCAAAATTGTTGTTTCTAGGAGGGTTTGGTAGGATTTTGGGAGTTTGATTGGGTTCTGACCCAAATCATTAATTTAGAGCCCCAAAATGGATTTTTTTGGTCTTTATAAATGTATTCTACAATGGGCTTTGTGTGCAGGTGTAGGGGAGCAGTCCAAGACAAGATTTGAGGAAGATTTGGCTTGATATCTCTATGTATTAAGCCATTGGTGATAGCTAGAGGAAGATATAGTTGGAAAACTAGTTTTAAATTGCCATGGAGGTCCAAAAACTATTGAATCCATCCATTTACAATCCATACTAAGTTTTGGAATTGGTTAGGACGTTCTGGGTCATCTTGGTAGGGTACTTCCTTTGTAAACGTAGGGCTAATTGCCCCTTGGAACAACAGGTACAGTCATTTTTAGAGGCTTGTGTTCCAAAACAATGTACCCTATATGTTAAGTATGTTATAGAGGGCCTTAATGGGTATCTAAAAAGATAAATAGTTCTAGGAGTTGTTTAGAAATTTTTGGAGTTAAGCCCTCTAAACCGCATTTATAGGGCTATAAGGAAAATAGGTCATTTGTGAAGGAACGATTGGAAGGACAACTTGCCAGGTCAATTTATGAGTTTTATAAGCCTCCATTGGTCAAATAAACTTGTTGCATGCCCTCCTCAAATGTTGGTAGCCATCACATTTGTCCAAACCAAGTTGGGTCCAAAAATGGAGTTTTTAGGTGTCTTGTTGTGCAAGTTTGTTGTTCCTCTTTCCAAGATCAGTCACTCATGTTTTTGAGACTTAATAAGTGTTCCCCTTCTCTACATCACGCAGTGCCTAAATACTACCAGAACTTGGTTTGGTAGTTGTCTCCAAATTAGCTATTAGGAATAGTAGGTAGAAAATATCAATTAAATGTAGATTAAGATTAAATAGAAGAATGAAAAATACATAGAAATAAAATAGAGAGACTATTTTAACATGGTCCACCCAAACTCAGGATACATCCACCAATAGAGAGTCCAATATTATTATCTAGCAAAAATAAAACTGATTACAACTAGCAATCTCTTGCAACTCAATACCATTGCAATATGCACTATAATCCAATATCAACAGAAACCCTAACTGTTAGCCTTTTTGCCTTCTCTAGTTGTTTTTATCAACACTTATGTTGATTACAAAAATAGGGTTTTATATGTCAGCCAATAGAAAAATAACTATTGATGCCTTTATAAAATAATAGGCAATTTTTGCCTCAGGGGCGCTGTCCCTAAGCCCCCATCCGGGGGCGCTGCCCTAGCAACCTTCATTGGGGGCATTTCCCCAGACCCCCACCATGGGCTCCACCTCGAACCCCCGTTGGGGATTCATCCCCCAGGGCCCTGCAAGAGGGGATCTTCCCCCCTTCCAATTCCCCCATTAATTAATTTGGGGTGGAAACACGTTGACAAAAGTGGGGAAAAATTAACATCTGAGTCTAATTGGGCTCCATATAATAACAATCTCCCACTTGGAGACTGATCAGAATCCATACCATATCATCTCCCACTTGGAGACTGGTCATAACACTATTGCCCCTGTAGCTCCCACTGGAAAGAAGCACCCTAGAGCCTATTGTTCTAATTCTATTGTTTTCAATCTTGAAGGACAATCAAAGCTGAAGAGGAACTCAGCTTCTCCCTTGTCATCACCTTCACAAACATATCCGTTGGATTGCCATCTATATGTATCTTTTCTAGCCTTAACTGTCCATCCTCCAACATTGACATGATGAAGTGATACCTTAGTTGTATGTGTTTGGTCTTTGAATGCAAGGAAAAATTCTTTACAAGATGTATTGCACTCTGGCTATCCATAAAAAAATAACTGTTAGCCTATTGTTTGCCCAATTCTTCCATGAAAGATTGCAGCCATATCATCTCCTTGCTTGCCTCTATTGCAGCTACATACTCTCCCTCCATGGTGGATAAAGCAACCACCTTTTGCAACCTTGAGATCCAACTCACTATTGTCTCGCCTATAGTAAAGAGATAACCTGTAGTGCTCTTCCTGGTATCAATACCCCCTACCAAATCTAAGTCCACATAACCTATTAAATCAATATTAGAGCCACCAAAACATAAATGTTTATTGGATGTACCTCTTAAATACTTGAGAATCCATTTTACTGAATTTCAATGCTCCAATCTGGATCACTCATATACATGCTTACAACTCCTATAGCATGTGCAATATCTGGTCTCGTGCATACCATGGCATACATTAAACTTCCTACAGCTGAAGCATATGGTACCTTGGACATTTTGTCTTCCTCCTCTTATGTCTTTGGACGCATCTCCTTAGTCAATTTCAAATGACTAGGCAAAGGTGTGCTAACAACTTTTGCATTCTCCATATGGAATCTCTGCAACACCTTTTCAACATAATCAACCTGAGATAGAGTCAATTTTTTGTTCTTCTGCCCCCTTCCAATTCCCCCATTAATTAATATGGGGGGAAAATGCACTGACAAAAGTGGGGAAAAATTAACCTCTGAGTCTGATTGGGCTCCATATAACAACATTAGCGTATACATTTTGTGTTTTAGCAGATCTATTTTTTCAGTCAAAACAGTTAATTTTCCTAGGAATCTATAATTATTTATCCTTGCAGATCATACATAACACTTCAACTACCATCCCCAAATTCATACATGGCCATAAAGTATTATCCCAAAATCATCTTACGACCTTCTATCAATTTTGTCCTTGACTTAACTTGATTCTAGTTGTCACAAATCACCATTTGTCCATCGTCAAATCAAATATTTTTATTTCATATCATCCTTTTCATCATACTTAAATGCATCTAAATCATACCCTTGATACATTTATACCTTTTCTAATATCTTAGGAAACAAATCATCCCTCACATTTTTTTAGGGACTTGCCTACCCTAAGTAAATAATCCATCTCTAAACAATTTGACTCTATGCTAAAGAACTTGGCCTATCTTAAGTATAGCACATCAACTTAATTCTCCTTTGCCTCTTTTGTTTGAGAACTTTTCATAGCTCAAGTATTGAAGGTAAAACCCATCTCAAACATCATAAAATTTTTCATTAAGATCTTTACCTTTGAATATTCCTAAATCCCCTTGTGCTTGGTCATCATTTATCCAAATCTAAACTCAAAAATCACCTAGTCAGGGACCATATCCATCATATAAATCATTTCATACCCTCGGTCACTTGATCACAAGACAAAAATCAAATGGATTGCTGCAGGAGATATATCTTTTCATGGAGGGCCCAACCTCAAACACAAGTGGACCCTCCTTCACCTTAGGGATCAACCAAAAGTAATGCCGATGGATTTGTCGACCAACTTGAAATGGGTGAAGCCTCACAAAGATATTCTCCTCAATTTGATGATTTCCTTAATGATAAAAGATTAAATGATAAACTTGAAAAATTCATTAGGGATCATAAAGATGAATTTCTTGATGTTGGAAAGAGACACTGCTACGCATGACAGGTGTTGTCATTGATGGACAAGTGTTGTCATTGATGGCAACTAAGTCTATCCTACACATCCGCATTACATGATTTGATCAAACCGGAGGTCAAAGTGAGGATTTGTCTAAGTCCGGGAGTCAGAAATAGAGCATGTGACACGGTTCGGTATCTTGGTTTGAATCTCTCTGATAGTAAATCACAATGTGCAGCAGATCTAAGGGAGTACTAAGGATTGTTGGGACTATCTAAATCTAGGAATTTAGCCTCCGGTGATGAAGGATTCAAAAGCTATAAGCATCTGAGTATCAGGCTCTAGTTAGTCAGTACAATCAGAAGAAGAACAGGCCGACCTAGTATTTGATCTTGGTCTAGATGAAGAAAAGGTGTTGGTTAAGTAATTCGTGATAACTAGTGGTATTGGTCGACATGGTTGATGATTTGAGAACACAAGTTTTTGGTCTACATTGCTGAGTATGAATGGTTTCAGCTAACAAAGCAAAGGTCTTCATAAATGTTCTAAGTTTTCTCTGAGCCGATCACAGTTGATAAAATTTCTTGATGTGGATATATATAGCTGATGGATTGGAGTCTTGTGAAGTAAGGAAGTGGTGTGATGATGGAGTAAGTGCAAAAAAGAGTAGAAGAAGTGCGAAGGAAAAGATCTAAGCCCAGATTATGGTAGAAGAGTAAAACAGGGCAGAATAAGGATGAACTGTGTAAGATCAGTATTATGTGCTTAACCGGAACTAAATTTTTGCATTGGTGGATGCTACTCATCAGTTCAAACATTCTGTTATCCTCTTGTAATCATTTCTGTAGACAGTGAGCCTCTTGGAGTAGTGAGCTCTGGGTAGTAAGCCCTAAAGGCATGTGCCTTCCCCATTTGTAATACTTTTAACAGAGTATAATTTCTTGTGGGTTAACCCCCACTGTGGTTTTTCCCTTAACCGGGTTTCCACGTCAAAAATCCTAGTGTCAAGTGTGTTAATTGTGCTTTTGCTTATGTGTCTTTGATTCATGCTTTCATGGTTACATCTTTAATCTGTTAAAGAAGAATTAATTGCAGAAAGTATTGAAGTTTTTGAGACAACTGATTCACCCCCCCTCTCAGTTGTCAGCCCTTATTTTAACAATTGGTATCAGAGCAAGGTTCCTTTGAAAAAGTTTAACAACTTGAGGAAGATCTAGGAAGGCAATAAAATGGATTAATACAACCTCCAAGAACAACTTAAACTTGCTTTAGAAGATCTTGATCAGTCGAGAGCAAATGTCAAAGAACTGCAAGACAACCTTAAAGATGTTGAAAACTTCATTGAGACTTTAAAAGAAAAATTGAGCAAATCCAATGAAAAGAGGAAGGAGCTACTTGTTCAACTAGGAAATCATAATGAAGACAATGACAAGGATAAGGCCCTAAAAGAGAAGATAAAGGAATGTGAGAAGTTAGCTAAAGAAGCTATTGCCTAAAACATGAGATGGAATTCGGGGTGATGAGGCTAACCAAGGAAATTGAAGAAAGGAAGAAGACTGAAGAAAAACTAAATCAATCTCTAAAAGAAAGAATAGAAGAATGTTACAGATTAGATAGAATAGCTAGCCATCTAGAGTCTGAACTACATGAAAGTAGAGATAATGAGGACGAAATTGAAAGGCAAATTGTTATTCTCAAACATGACCTAGAAGTTACAAATGAATACAAGGAGAAGTTCAAGATAATCTCAGCTAAACTTGAAGTACTTCTTGAGAGTCAGAAGAAGGCTAATGATAAGCATGGTCTTGGCTATAAGAAAGGTGAAAGCTCCGGATCTGGAAAAAGAAATTCTCAATGAAGGAATAAGAGAAACAGACCTAGAAGACCTCTGGTAAGACAACCTAATGCTCAAAGATATCCATCTTTCAATGGCAATTATTTCAAATTGCAACAAATTTGGTCATAACGCTACTCAGTGCAGAAGCAGAGTAAATCAAAGTGGTTCATCCTTCTCCGATCAATGCTTCAAGTGTAAGAGGTATGGTCATAGATCCAATGAATGCAAAAATATGATAATGAATAACTCTAACAATAGAGAAAATGGCAATTCCTTCAATAGCAAATGCTTTGCATGCAATTGATTTGGACATATGGCTAATCAGTGTAGATCAAGAGGAAATGAATCAAATGGGTAAAGAAATGTTGTGTGCTTCAATTGTAACTGATTCGGTCATATTGCAAGATTATGCAGAAGTAGGAACAATGAAAGAAGAGGTCCGATAAACAGAAAACTGGATGAGTAGAAACAAGACATAGGCAAGGGCAAAATTGATGTAAATAAGATCCAAAATGAGATAAACAAAACATGGGTAAAGAAAAGTGAAATGAATGTTGACAATGTGTCCACACCAGAATCCAATGCTGATAATTCCTCTGGAAATTGAATCAGGAGCTCTGGCTTAAGGGGAGCTGCATTGAAGAACAAATCCCCCCAGCAAGTAAGTGGATGCCTAAATATGGCACAATGAATGAAGCTAAAGAAGCCTATTGCATATCTATTGAAGCAAATTATGGAAGAAAAGAAGCAAATGTGATTAATTACGGAGCAAGTGAGGATTGACTGCAGGCAAAAATAGTGTAACCAGATGTGTTAAGGTAGAACATTTATTACAAAGGCAAATTAGGTCTTGCAGAGCATAAAAAGGTTGCTCACTCTTTATTTGAATCACTTTGCATTCGAAGAGAGCATGAAGAATAGTGTCTAAGCTGAGATTTCATGGATTTGAAGTGCGATCAGCGAATCTATCCACCAATCCTAATTTCATGAAAAAGGTATTTATCTGCAAAGCTTTGAACTTGTGATCTTTTGCAATGGCTACACCTTTGATTGTTGATATTACTAAAAGGCCTTGACCCAAATTTACAAAGCATCCACACAAATCAGTAGAAGTTGACCCATTAGGTGCATTTTTAAGTGTTCTGTATGGTGTGCTGCATATTGAAGATATTAGGGTCTATATTCATGCGAGTATAAATGAATTTGGGGACTCAAGGTTTGTAGATTTGTTTGAGAGTCATCTAAGCGATGAAAATCATGACCTTAAACTCGAGTATAAGGCACTGCATGATAAATATTTCATTCAGATTATGGGGTTTCCAACATTCGATGAAAATGAATGGGTCCAATATGTTTTAAACCGAATGCATGATGAGTTTTTTGGTTGTTGAAACCATTCAAAATTAGAAAGGATGCTATCGGGATTTTGACTGGGTTGAATTCAACTGGTGGCTTACCCATGCTGAAATTTGTGAAGAACCAGACTGTTACTGATGCAACCGGTGCCAAATTCGACAAAAGGGAAATTACTATCAATGATATTATTGATCTGGATGTTAAGTTTTCTTTAATGGTAATTGGATACAAAATTTATCACTCTAGCAGGGAGAACTTTGTTTCTAGAATAGCCATATATGCTGCATACAAAATGTTAAAAGCAACTGCAGATTATGACCTATGTGAACTATTGCAGAACCAACTAATTGAGAACTTGAACAAAATCAAGAAAGATAAAAAAACACCTTTAAATATGGTACATTGGTTCTATATTTGTTTTTCTACTTTATGAATGAGGTACCTGGAGTAAAGGGTGTGTTAGAATCTGAAAAGATTAATAACCCATAAAACTAGTGCAAATGAATAGATATTTAAACTATGAATGCAAATGATATAAAATTAGAATAGCAACATAGAGTTAGTCTCCAAGAGAGTAATGCAAATTCTAGAAACAAAATAGCATTAAGAGGATGTAAAAGCAAGAGATACAAAATACAAGCTAGGTAGCATGCTTATACAGACCAAGGAGAGGGAGGAGATGGCAACACCGACCAATGAGGAGCAACCATCTATCAGACTAAAGATAGCAAAGTATCTTCCCAAGATAGCTATTGGATGCTCACATGTAGGAAGGTGACACCTCATAACCACTCACCTAATTAAGCATGCTTTATTAACCTAAGCAAGATTAATAGAACTATAGGAAAAACCTAGGAATAAAAGGAAAAATAAATAACCCATCTAGGAAATAAAAACCTACACTAACACCCCCCCAAGTAAGAAAAGCTTTGGTGGATGTAGAAATGGGTCCCAGCAAATCAAGCCTAATGAGGTACCCATGTACATAAAATTGCCCCCACAAAGAGAGAGAGAAAAGACCCCCCCAAAGTAGAGAGAGTTAGGACTCCGAGTGAGAGGAAGAAGCCCCCCTAGAAGATGAAGTATCCTGCACCCCCAACAAAGCTCGCAAATGAAGGAACTTTCTCTCAGTGAAGGGTTTGGTGAAGATATCAGCAACATGCTCAGAAGTCAAATAGTAGTGAAGATCAATGACATGGCCATGGATGAGCTCCCAAATGTAGTACATGTGGACCTCAATGTTTGGTCCACTTATGATGGACCAGATTCTGTGAGATCTGAATGGCACTTTGGTTGTCACAAAATATGACTGATGGCCATCTAATCTAGATACCAAACTTAGTGAGAAGATTCTGAAACCAAATGGCCTCAGTGGCAACATTCATAGCCCCCTCTCAGTAGAAGATAGAACAATAGCAAACTACTTCTTACTCAACCAACAAATAGGACCTGAACCAAGTGAGAAGCTGTAACCTAAAGTAGACTTACGATCCTGAGAATCGCCCGCCCAATCTGAATCTGTGTAGCCCACCAAGTCAAGCTCAATGCCCGCTGCATAGTGAATCCCAAAACTGAGTACCCTAAATGTAGTGAAGGATCCACTTGGCTGCTTTCCAATGTAGCTCATGAGGCTCCTGCATGAATTGAGAGACCATGCCTACAGCATATGGAATGTCGGATCTTGTATGAGTCAAATAAATGAGACTCCCAACAAGCTATTGGTGTAAAATCCCATCAACAAATGGAGAACACTGAGCCTCAAGTTTGACTCCAGAAAGAATGGGCATACTTGGATTGTGTGAGTGTGATCCTGTAAGCAAAGTGTAGACCTCAATCTTGAGAAAGTAATGCAACAAGCCCAAGTTAGTCATCAAAAATCGGTCATGAAGGGCAGTTTTGACAGCCCCAATGGTGGATGAAGAACTCCCTGTGATCAACAAGTCATCAACATAGAGAACCAAAAATAAGAGTGAATCATCCTACTGCAGCATGTAGACATTGGGATCAGAATGGCACCGAGTGAACCCAACTATTAGAAGGAAGGAGTCCATCTTGGCATACTAGGCCTAAGGAGCCTGTTTGAGGCCATAGAGAGACTTTTGAAGATGACACACAAGTGAAGAGCCATGAACAAACCCCCGTGGCTGCTCCATGTAGATCTCCTCCTGAAGGTCACCATGAAGAAAGGCATTCTTCACATCCATCTAGTGTACATCCCAATGATTTGTTGTAGCAATGACAAGAACAAGTCGGATAGAGTTCATTCTAGAAATTGGCACAAAAGTCTCAGAGTAGTCAATCCTAGGAACCTGGGAGAATCCTTTGGTGACCAGGCGAGCCTTATGCTTGTCAACCGACCCATCTGCTATAAATTTTGTTCAATAGATCCACTTACATCGAACAAGTTTTCTTCCCTTAGGAAGAGGGAAAAGAACCCAAGTGTGGTTCCTCATCAAGGAACTATACTGCTTCTGCATAGCTGTATCCCACTCAGGAATACCAGAAGCCTCGTGAAAAGACTGTGGATCTAAGGCAGTAGCAATGAAAACATGTGGAGCATCATGGAATTGTGAATGAGTTTGTCTGGTGTCTGATGGATCCCCAACCCAATCACCTGCAGACTGTAATGTCTATCTAGCCCAAAGTGGACCGAAAGATGGAGAATGTGGAGGAGAATCATCACCCTCTGAATGATGACTAGGAGAGGAAGTAGGTGAGTCCCCTGAATCACTCTCTGCATCGAAAGTGGAGGAAGAAGATAGCTCAAGTGAATCTGACTCATCAGAAGATCTGTCATGTATCCCAAGTGACTCCAATGTCAATGTAGAAGGAGATGGAGAAGTGATAGAAAGTGAGCTCAAAGAGCCCTCCTTAAACTAAACACTCCTCTCAATGAACAGCTCATGTGTAGTAGGGTGGAGAAACTCATAACCCTTCACACCATTAGGATAGCCTACAAATATACAAGGTCTGCCCTGTAGATCCAAGGCCTTGCATTTCTCTACAGGAATGTGGGCCCATGCAGGAGATCCAAAAACTCGAAAGTGCTTAATTGATGGTTTCTGACCACTCCAAGATTTAAAAGGAGTGACTCCCTTTAAGGCTTGGTGAGGAACATAGTTCTAGATATAATAAACACAATTAATGGCCTTTGCCCAATACTATGGTGCAAGAGATCTAGAGTGAATCATGCAGTTCGCCATTTCCTTCAAGGACCCATTCTTCCATTCTGCAACACCATTTTGCTGAGGATTGTATGGAACTGAATGCTGCAAATCAATGCCCTCTGAAGTCCAAAACCACTCAAAATGATGGTTGACATACTCACCACCATTGTTAATGCACAAAACCTTGATGGATTTCCTAGATTGCTTCTCTACAAAAGTTTTGAAGTCCTGGAAATGATCAAATACCTCTGACTTTTGTTTGAGAAAGTACACCCAAGTATACCGAGAAAAGTCATCAATGAATGTGAGGACATATCTAGCCCTTCTGAATGAAGGATGCTGGAATGGACCAACTAAATCACTATAAACTAACTCCAGTAGATGTGAAGCTCTCCATGCCTTTCCTTTGTCAAACTTTTCCTTAGGATGCTTACCAAGAATTCAACCTTGGCAAACACCACCTGAAAACTGAACTGAAGGCAACCCTGTGACCATGCTCTGTTGGTTGAGGTGCTGCAAGTAGCAGAAGTTAAGATGGACAAACTGCTCATGCCATAATCTACTCACATTATTAGAATGAGTGAGAAAAACATTCAAAGGAGGATCAGGAACAAAGTGACAAAACATATAGAGTCATGACTGATGATCGACTCTCCCAATTGCAACTGTAGAACCACTGTGCAACTCACAAATCTCCACTGAATTAGGAGTGAACTCAACTCGCTTGCCTGAACCTGTGTGAGTGATCTAGTATACTAATAGGAGATTAGTTGATAATGAGAGCACACAAAGAGCATCATGGAATGTGCCATCCCCCACATCAACAGACCCTCTCCCACACACCTCAATAGGAGTGTCATCACCCATCAAAATAGAAGGCATAGTACACAGCTCCAAAGATGCAAGTTCTTCCTTAGATGAAGCCATGTGGTGTGAAGCACCCAAATCAAGAACCTAAGTGGATGGTGAAGAAGCAACTGCTACAAGGGCCTTGCCCTTTCCTTTCCCCTTGTTGTTTTCTTTTGCCTTGTCAGACCCCACATTTGAACTTTGTTTGACGGACTCAAGAACACTGATATTATTCTTCTCAAGAATGTGTGTCAAGTGATCAATTTGTTTCTTCAAGCACTTATGTTCATCATGATCGAGTGTTTTATAATAGGCACATTGGACCTTCTCTTTTTTAGGCTTGTCACCCTTAGAAGATTAGGTCTTATTAGTTGCTTTTGAAGCAACTGGTATCTGATCCTTATTCTTGTTGTTACTACTTTGTCCTTTCTGTTCTTTTGTGCCTTGGTTGGCAGCCAGGGCATGTGACTTAGAGGACTTAAGAGTGCCCATCTGGATTAGCTTATCTTGTTCCTGAGTGAGAGAGATAGCAAAATCATCTAAAGATGGCATGGTGAATTGAGTACCAAGTGCACCCTTAGTAGCATAGAAGGTAGAAACAAATACAGAATATTTTGAACTTAGCTTTGAGAGAATACTGAGAATTAGTTGTTCATCTTTCTTTTCAATTCTAC
Organism: Cunninghamia lanceolata; assembly: GCA_027924645.1. Classification (NCBI taxonomy): domain Eukaryota; kingdom Viridiplantae; phylum Streptophyta; class Pinopsida; order Cupressales; family Cupressaceae; genus Cunninghamia; species Cunninghamia lanceolata. The sequence continues at coordinate 7,345,398 of BSBN01000892.1, forward strand.
ATTGTTTTAACTATAACCTTAGTGATTTCAATTTGGTGAAGAAATTCTGGATTGTGTTGAAATTGCCTAGACTTAAAACTAATTAGTTCATTTTCCAACATATGACCCCTCATTGAATCTTGTGTGCCAAATAGTGTTTCTAGCTTTGTCCATATTTCATTTGGTGAATTTAAAGACTCAATGTGAAAGAGAAAATTAGGAGAAACAGACAAACACAATGTTCTATATGCCTCATCACATTTGTTAAACCACTTAGGCTTATCTTCATCTTTAGCAGGTTCAGTTTCAAGTCCCATTGTTATCGTATGTAATCCAGCTTTTCTTAAGTGAATTGTCATGTGAGATTTCCACTCAAAGTAGTTGTAAGGAGTTAGGATAGGCACAGTTGTTTGATCCATAATGAAGAAATGCAAAAAGTAAATACCGAAACGAAGAGAACACCACCAAGACAACCCCCCCTTTTCACTTAATCAAAGAACCCCCCCCAAGAAAATATGATTTGGCACTTTATATTAATGTGTTTACAACTGTCACTAGCAAGAAATACTAAGTGGTCTTGATTTTAATGCATTACAAAACCCTCATGAAGAGCATATACTGAAAAATACAACTTTGGCACGATACCTAGAGAAATAAACAGTACCACTGCGATCTACTCAAAAAATATGCACTTTCAAAAAAAGAATCACCTCGATACGAGGTCGTATGTGAAAGTTATTATCCTCCAAAGTTCCCAAAACGAGAACTATGTAGTGTCATGACTAAGAATCTACAATTTCTATAAAATCTCTACATCAAAATCAAAAAAATGTCTGCACTAGTGCATAAAGCATGAAAAAATAGCAAAAAAAAAAAAAAAAATTTGTGGCAAACAAAATCCGTATGAGCAAGAATGGAGCATTTGAAAACTACCTTCAAAACTGCAACTGCCAATGGAGAGGGGTCATGTTGTATCTTTCTGAGTGTGTTTCTACAAAATATATGAGTTACATGTCAAAATTGAAAGATACCCAAATGGTTTTTTGATGCTGCAAACAAAACCCAAAAGGCATTTTTCGTGCTGATTTACAAAGGATATAGTTATAATGTAAATAAAATGCCTTTAACAACAAAAAATGAACCCAGCAATGAAAAAACAACATGAAAAGGCTAAATCGGCTACCTTTGATAGGGAAAGGCATGCTGGAACCTACAACATTGATCAAAAACACAAAATATGCAAGCTGGTTGTCATATTTGAGCTCAAAACCCCAGTTCATCAACTGTGTATGACGATCTCTAATTTCGGTGAAGCGAAAGCCAAATATAACTTTCCTAAACCTCCTGGACGCATTGGAACAGCCAGAAATGCCACCAGTATAACTAAAAATGCTGCAATCACCTAGATTTCATAAAACACATGTGAAAACCCCAGAGATTAAAATGTTTCTGTCAAACTTTTCTAATTCTCCAAATCATCTGAGGATGCAAGAGAAGAGCATACCAGGTTTTTAAAAAACTGCAATAAGCTTTATTAGCCCCCCCAAATCTCTCAAATAAGAAAACTAAAATCTATTCTTGCACATAGCAATACTCTAGTACCATGTTAGAATCTGAAAAGATTAATAACCTAGAAAACTAGTGCAAAAGAATAGATATTTAAACTATGAATGCAAATGATATAAAATCAGAATAGCAACACAGAGTTAGTCTCCAAGAGAGTAATACAAATGCTAGAAGCAAAATAGTATTAAGGGGATGCAAAAGCAAGAGATACAAAATACAAGCCAGGTAGCATGCTTATATAAACCAAGGAGAGGGAGGAGGTGGCAACACCGACCAATGAGGAGCAACCATCTATTGGACTAAAGATAGAAAATTATCTTCCCAAGATAGCTAATGGATGCTCACATGTAGGAAGGTGACACCTCATAACCACTCACCTAATCAAGCATGCTTTATTAACCTAAGTGAGATTAATAGAAGTGTAGGAAAAACCTAGGAATGAAGGGAAAAATAAATAACCCATCTAGGAAATAAAAACCTACACTAACAAGGTGTGCACTGGACTAATGATGAGCCAGTTGGTATTCAAATAAGAGATCATCTACACAACATTGGTGACTATAAAGCACAGAAAACTGCAATCTGGGGATACTTCAAGAATTTTCAAAATATGATGCATTCTAGAGAAAGAATCCCTAAATCAGTTGTTGAGAAGTACAAGAATGAAATATGTTTCATGGTGGACATTGATCGATGCTTAATGGAAGTAGTAGAACCTAGAACTGTTTAGATCATGCCCATGGGATATGAGGTAGATGAGAAAATTTTGAATATGTATGCTCAACACCTTTTGAGAAAGCCAAAGGACATAACGGTTGAAAGATTTGGGACATATGAGGAGCTAAGTATGAAACTACATGTTGAACTAAAAAAAACCTCAAACCAATAGGAAATTAAGGAAAAAAGTTGAGTAGTTGGCTGGGAATCTAGGCCTCACCAAGGAAGTTGTAAGACAATTTAGGGAAAGAACTGAAAAGGCTGAGAGGGAGAAGCAGGATAAGAAATAAGCAAGTGCTTCGATAGAATCCTCTTCCACACCAAGAACCACTAGGAGCTTTGTTGCTGCCCCTATTCCCCCAAAACCTGCCAATCCTAAGAAACTGGAAGGCAAATCAACAAGAAAAGAAGGGAAAAGAGTGAAAACTAATGCCGCCCAAACATATAAAAGCATGAAAAATGATGAAGAAGAAACTAATTTTGATATTGAGATCAAAGAGTTGAAGGCCTCAGATACAAAAGCAGCCAAGGTAACTAAGGAGAAGTCCTCCAGAAGCAAAGGAGCAAGCAAGAGACAAAAGACTGAAACATATGTTGAAAAGCCTACTATCTCTATGGATGACATCATTAAATCAGTCACTGTAGATGGAAACTTAAGGCCAATGACTGAATTCTTTGATTATTACAGTGATGCTGATAAAAGGGTTCTAGAGGAAGCAACTGTCAAATATTTTAACATCTACAATAAGGCTTTGATTGAAATAACTTCTAAAATTCCAAGAAGTCTTGCAGATATTCTGGAGTTAAGAAAAGAAAATGCAAAAGGTAAAGACATTGAGATTAGGGAGCATGTGTTGATAAATCTATGCCCTCAGATTACTCCAGATCAGATGAACATGATATTCAAAGGAGTGAAGGATGACTTCAGGAGCAAGAAGAGAATGAATAAACTCATGCTTGGTGAAACAAATGAGATGGTCAAAGATACTCAAGATATTCTTCTTAATGTATTAAAAGATATAATCTTCCTATTGTTGAAGAAGAGATTGATGATGGGATTGACTCCTCAATTCTGGATGTTGAGGAATTGAAGATCAATAAGCAACAAACTGAGTTAGATGACTCCTCTATTCCAGAAAAGGAAGCAATAAACAAGGAAGATGAAAAGATGATAGATGAAACTAATGATGCAGGAGGTATTCAAACTCCTCTAGATCAATCCAAAGAAGACACAGAGATGAATGTTGAAGCAGATGATCAAACTGAAGATAATTCATTGAAGAATATACATCATGAATTAGAAGAAGCTAAGGACAAAGAAGCAGAAAAGGTCAAGTAGAAGAATGGAAAAGAGGAAGAGATTGCAAAGGTTGACGGAGAGCCCAAGCAGGACAACCTGGTAGACAGCATTGGAAAGGATCAAAAAGATACATCATCAACTTGGGCAAGAGACACTGCAGAAGCAGTGAAGGAAATTCTGGAAAGAGAAGAACAAATTGAAGAAGATTAGGACATTGTACAAGGTCCAATAAATTTTGATACCTTATCTCCAGTGTAAAAGATAAATTTGGCTTCCATTGCTCAAGCTAAGGCTAGAGAAGATATTTTGAAGTCTCACATAGAAGATAGTGAGCTACTTGGTCTTGCATCTAGAATATTGGAGAAGATCATGCCCACTTTTCAGAAGGATTCTTCAGCATCCCCCTCTGGATAGTTAAAGAACCTAATAAACTTTGTAAGTACACATTTTGAATCCCTAGAGAAGTCTGTAGAGGTCAAGGTCCAAAAGGAATCCAATGATAAAAGATTTGATGCTGTTAAAGGTTTGATTGGAGTTGATAGAATGGTATTGGATGCCAGTATAAAGAGTATTCAAAATACTCTTACAGAAGGAGGAAATGTATATAAATTTTGCTTATCCTGTCATAAAGTTTTAGAGGATCTTGAAGATAAAATAAAAATGTCTAAGAAAAAATTATCTAGTGTATCAAATTCTTTTGATTCATTGACAGCATCAGTGGCAAACAAGGAGGGTCAAGTGATCAACATGATTGAAGAAATAAAGAAATTGATAAAAGAAAAGGAGAGTATAGAGGCTAGATGAGTGAGCTCCAGGGACTAATTTCCTCCAAAATGGAAGCAATGCTCAATGCCTTAACTGAAGCCCAAGCTGCAACTCAGTCAAGTGACCCCATTGATCTGCAGACAGCCGAATCTCAAGCATTTTGTTTCAATGGCCACATCTCAATTTTGAACACTATAAAGAAGAGCTGGGATAGTGAGATTGCACAACTAAAGAGCATTTTTGGTAATGTACTTAAGTTTATGTAAATAAGACTTAAGGACTGTTTATACATATGTGGCCTGGTATGTAGAATTTTTGTATAAATTTTGGTTTGCGAATTCCACCCTTTGCCATTGATGTCAAAGGGGGAGTGAAGAGCAGTAAAAAATGAGGAATCCAACAAAGGGGGGGCATTAGAGAATAATGAAAAGCATAAGTGCACATAGAAAGGGGGAGTTATTTTGACACTTAGTCATTTTTCACTAAGTGTTGCCATTAATGCCAAAGGGGGAGATTGTTGGCAAGAGACACTACTATGCATGACAAGTGTTGTCATTGATGGACGAGTGTTGTCATTGATGGCAACTAAGTCTATCCTACACATCTGTATTACATGATTTGATCATACCAGAAGTCAGAGTGAGGATTTGTCTAAGTCTAGGAGTCAGAAACAAAGCATGTGACAAGGTTCGGTATCTTGGTCCAGATCTCCCCAATAGTAAATCACAATGTGTAGCTAATTTAAGGGAGTAATAAAGATTGTTAGGACTATCTAAATCCATGAATTTAGCCTCTGGTGATTGATGCAGGAGCATCTAGGTGGACAAGCTATCCACATCACCCAAAAAATGTCTAGTTTAGTTTTTCTAATTTTGATGTGTTTTGCAGGGACATTACAGTGCTTGTTCTAGTTCATGGTTGTCAGCAAGGCTAGAGTTCATCTTTGTTGAAAGTCAAATGTGCTTTGATGTGCTTTTGGTGGGATAAAAGAGCAACATCGGAGGGAGATTCATACATCAGCAGGATGACATTTGTAGTCCCTTCGATAGTCTGATGTTATGGAAAGCACATTGGTGGGAGAACTATACATTGGCAGGAGTCCTTGTAATGTCCCAACGATACCCCAATATCCTTCAAAGTTCCAGTCTAGGTGTGACTTAGCCACTTCGGGGAGACAAGTCATCATCGGCCTGACTCTGACCTCCGTCTCTTTGATACCCTGATCTATCGGCAGGACTTTGCTTTTTCGGTGTGACTCTCGAAGGTGTCTCCTCGATAGCCCGATGATGGGTATGCTGTTGTGGAAGAGTCTTTATTGGTGGGAGGTTTCTATTTTGACGTGACCTCATTCTGGGTCCTACCAACTCAGCGATATATCAGTCTGACATGACTCTTTTAGTGGGACTCCTTTCAGCGTCCCCCCAATCTAGTGATATTTGACTTTTCCTATTCTTGGTCAATTTCTTCGTGGGACCCGCATGGAACCATGTTGTGCACTTTAATTTGGCCTATGAATGCAAAGGACAACCTGGCGCATATTAATAATATCTATTTGGACAGTGGAGTGGATAAAATGTTGCATTTAGAGCCACTTGTAGCACATAGTGGAGGAGAAAATAATATGCATGTAACGCATAGAGATTAAATATTGGAGAGAACGTGAAGTCTGCATGCAGGAAAGTAACCATAGTCATTAGTGGAGCATATAGACATTATCTGAGAATAGAATAAAAATGAGTTAGCAGAGTTTGTGGAGGCAGTGAGGGGGAACTCAAGGGAGAGGGGGAGAGAGAGAGAGAGAGAGAGAGAGAGAGAGAGAGAGAGAGAGAGAGAGAGAGAGAGAGAGAGAGAGAGAGAGAGAGAGGGAGAGAGAGAGAGACCAGGAAAGGGAAAATTGGCTAGAGAGAGAATTCTTTGTAACGAAACTTTCTGTAATGACCTCTAAATTTTGATATCAATAAAGAAATGTGTTTTCTTTTCTGAGCCTAGTGTAGTTTTGTTGTGAGATTGGACAACTTGATAAGGATCTTCATGCTCGACTACGTCAAGTGGTATCAGAGCCAGGTTCTGTGGAAGGGGAAGTGAAAATGATTGAAGAGAAGGTTCATGGGCTATTGTAGGTGAGAAAGAGAGTCTTGAATAGTAAAGAGCCTGAAACTGTTGGAAGTGCCACCATGTAGGAGAATGCCTAGAATTGACGAAGTGCTGGAACACTTTTGAGTGATGATGAGGGAAGACCTAAGAAATGATATCAAAAATGAGGTGAGAAGGGTTACTAGAGATGTCAGCGACCCCGCAAGTAGAGAAGAAAGTGAAGTGGAAGAACAAGAATAGGGCAGAGAAGAAGAACAACCTGAGGAAGCTGAAGAAGATAGATTTTTGAGAACTCTTGCAAAAATCATGAAGAGTAACAAGGTGGATGTGCCTAATTTTTTTGGGACATTGAATCCAGAAGAGTTAATTGACTGAATAGGCGAACTGGAAGAATATTTTGAATTGGAAGACATTAGAGACCCTCAGAGGATTAAGATAGCTCAAACAAAATTGAAAGAACGTGTTGCATTATGGTGGAAGGGATCACAAAGAGAGAAAGTTACTAATGGAGATTCCAGAATAACAAGTTGGAATCAGATGGTGGCAAGACTGAAACATAAATTCATTCCTAGCAATTATGAATTGGAATTATTCAAAAAGTTGCAGAACATGAAGCAGAAAGATATGAGTGTAAAGGATTACACAGAAGAGTTTTACAAGTTAGCCATTCGATCAGGGAGGCATGAGGTTGACAAGGAGAAGGTAGCTAGGTATGTGAATGGTTTATGGTATAACATTCAGGATGAGATGAGCATGGTGAAGTGACTTCAATGGAAGAAGCTTACCAATATGCATTGAAGGCAAAATAGAAGGCAATGAGAAGGCAAATAAACAATTCTAAAGGTCAAGGAAGATTTGCAATTGAGAAAGAGCAGGTGAGCAGCAGCAAGGGAAACCAAATTGAAGAAGAATCCAAACCTAGACCAAGCCAAGGAATGGGTTACAATGCAAGGACAAAAGATATCCCAGCAAGAGGGCATGATAGCAGCAACAAATGTTTTATGGGCAAATGTTATCAGTGTAGGGAAGCTAGACATCATGCTTACGAATGTCCTCAAATACAAGAAGGTAGTAAGAGGAGCATAGCAAGAAACCATTTGGCACAAGAGGATGTAGAGAGTATAGCATCCACGAAAGGTGATGATCCTAAGGGTGGTGAATCTCTCATGATGAGGAGAGTGTTGGTGGAAGAACCATCCCAACAAAGGAGTCTCTTTCAAACTATGTGCAAATCTAGAAGTATTGCAAAGTTATAGTGGATAGTGGTAGTACAGATAACCTAGTTTCTAAGGAAATGGTGGATAAGCTAGGTTTGAAAAGATGTAAGCACCCTAATCCATACAAGGCTTCATGGTTGTAAGAAGGGCATGAGATGACTGTGAGTGAGTAGTGTTTAGTTAATTTTTAGATTGGATCTTACAAGGATAATGTGTTGTGTGATGTGATGTCTATGAGTGCTTGTCATATGTTGTTGGGTAGGCCATGGCAATTTGATAGAGAGGCCATTTATGATGGAAAAAGGAATGTGTACACCATCCAGAAAGATGGTCAGAAGTATGTATTGAATCCTCTCAAGGAAAAGGTGAAGGAAGTAAAAAGATCCAACTCCATTATTTGTTGTACTGTCAAGAAGCAAGAAATCAAGGAGGAGGAAGAGGTTGGACACCAGGGTATGAATACATTCAAAGGGTAAGTTTCCAAAGAAAACAACAGATTGGACTTCAAGTTCTTCCAACAACATCATAAAGAGGAAAGAAAATAGTGAGGTAAACCAATGGCAAGAAGTAATTCACAAATTCAACTCAGTACATATGGGGCTGACTACTAGATTGTGAAGAATGGTGAAGCACAGAGGGATGATAGAAGGAAAGCTCCTATGGACAAGGAGTAGATTTGGATCAAAAACAAGCATGGGATTATGGTCTCATGCATCTTTCCATATTCCTAAGCTCTCCGACTTAGAAACATTTATTTACCTAGGGTGTCTAATGCAAGAGCATCCGGGTGGACAAGCTATCTGCATCACCCAAAAAAATGTCTAGTTTAGTTTTTCTAATTTTGGTGTGTTTTGCAGAGACATTAAAATTCTTGTTCTAGTTCATGGTTGTTGGCAAGGCTAAATTTCATCTCTGTTCAAAGTCAAATGTGCTTTCATGTGCTTTTGGTAGGATAAAAGAGCAACATTGGAGGGAGATTCATACATCGGCAGGATGACATTTGCAGTCCCTTTGATAGTCCGATGTTATGGAATGCACATCGACAAGAGAACTATACATCGATGGGAGAACTATACATTGGCGGGAGTCCTTCTGACATCCAAACGATACCTTGATATCCTTTAGAGTTCCGGTCTAGGTGTGACTTAGCCACTTCGACGAGACATGTCATCATTGACCTAACTCTGACCTCTGTCTCTTTGATACCCCAATTTGTCAATGGGACTTTGCCTTTTCAGTGTGACTCTTGGAGGTGTCTCCTTGATAGCTCGATGATGGGTATGCTGCTATGGAAGAGTCTTTATCGGTGGGAGATTTCTATTTCGGTGTGACCTCATTCTAGGTCCTGCTAAATTAGTGATATATCAGCATGACATGACTCTTTCAGTGGGACTCCTTTTAGCATCCCCCCGATCTAGCAATATTTGACTTTTCCTATTCTTGGTCAATTTCTTCGTGGGACTCGCATGGAACCACATTGTGCACTTTGATTTGGCCTGCGAATGCAAAGGACAACCTAGCACATATTAATAATATCTATTTGGATAGTGGAGTGGATAAAATGTTGCATTTAGAGCTGCCTATAGCACGTAGTGGAGGAGAAAATAATTTGCATGTAACGCATAGAGATTAAATACTAGAGAGAACGTGAAGTCTACATGCAGGGAAGTAACCGTAGTCATTAGTGGAGAATAAAGCCATTATCTAAGAAGAGCATACAAACGAGTTAGTAGAGTTTGTGGAGGCAATGAGGGGAACTCGAGGGAGAGAGAGAGAGGGCCCAGGAAAGGGAAAATTGGCTAGAGAGAGAATTCTCTATTTTGTATTGAAATCTCTATAAAGAAACTTTCTATAATGATCTCTAAATTTTAATATCAATAAAGAAATGTGTTTTCTTTTCTGACCCTAGTTTAGTTTTGCTGCGAGATTGGACAGCCTAATAAGGCTCTTCATTCTTGACTACATCAGTGATGAAGGATTCAAAAGCTATAAGCATCTGAGTATCGGGCTCCAATTAGCTAGTACAGTCAGAAGAAGAACAGGCCAACCTAGTATTTGATCTTGGTCCGGATGAAGAAAAGGTGTTGGTTAAGTAATTTGTGATAACTAGTGGTATTGGCCAACATGGTTGATGATTTGAGAACACAAGTTTTTGGTCCGTGTTGTTGATTATTCATTGATTCACCCGACAGAGCAGAGGTCTTCTTAAATGTTCTATGTTTTCTCTGAGCTAATCACAGTTGATAAAATTTCTTGATGCAGCTATATATATCTGATGGATTCAAGTCTTGTGAAGTAAGCAAGTGGTGTGGTGATGGATTAAGTGTGAAAAAGAGCAGAAGAAGTGCAAAGGAAAAGATCTATGCCCAGATTATGGCAGAAGAGCAAAACAGGGCAGAATAAGGATGAACTGTGTAAGATCAGTATTATGTGCTTAACTGAAACTAAATTTTTACATTGGTAGATGCTACTCATCAGTTCAAACATTCTTTTATCCTCTTGTAATCATTTCTGTAGGCAGTGAACCTCTTGGAGCAGTGAGCTCTGGGCAGTGAGCCCTTAAGGCTTGTGCCTTCCCCATTTGTAATACTTTTAACAAAGTATAATTTCTTGTGGGTTAACCCCCACCGTGGTTTTTCCCTTAACTAGGTTTCCACATCAAAAATTATGGTGTCAAGTGTGTTAATTGTGCTTTTGCTTATGTGTCTTTGATTCATGCTTTCATGGTTACATCTTTAATATGTTAAAGAATAATTAATTGTAGTAAGTATTGAAGTTTTTGAGACAACTGATTCACCCCCCCCATCAATTGTTAGCCCTTATTTTAACACTTGAACAACTCATTGATGAGGGGGATAGACTCCCTCACCATTTCAATAAAGAAAAATTAAAAGAACTTCTTCATAGCACACTACGAACTCCCATTTATGATAACCCTTCGGACTATGTGCTCAATCCACATAATCCCATCTACCACGTTGACCAACAAGTAGGAAGTGGCATTCCCCCACCACCTAAAAACACCTCATTCAAAATACCAGTCTACGGCATGCCACCAACTCCTACCCAAAAAATATCTACTAATGTAGTTTATGTTATCGTGCAGGCTTGCATCCGTTATGCAAAGTTGGGAAGCTCTGCAATCCTATGTAACATGGGATCAAACTTAGGTTGTGGGTGACCTATGGTGAGATTGAACTTCCAAATTATGGGTTGGTTCCCTTATGATTTTCAAAATGGTTTGATAACTTTGTAGGAAAAGGGTTTACAGTCCTAATAAAAGTACTAAAACTAGATCTAAATGTGTGGTGATGCACCTAATTGGTAGAAACATGCAACTCTAACTCACAATAACTTTTAGAGTATCTATCCACATAAACCTCTTTAGAAATATGACCACAAAAATGATTCTAAGGAAGGCTTTAATAACTTTCTTTTTGGAAGAAAACTGGGTTCTCACAGCATGAAAGAAATGACTATCCCAATACATAACCGAAGACCTATGATTTTTACTTCTTTTCAATGCATGCAAGTATAAATGAGACAATGATTTTAAAGGATCTAATACTAAACATAATAAAATCTCATTAAATCATTCATAAAATAGCACAAATAAGAAGGTAGATACTTGATTCTATTAAAAATAAAGGAACACTTGCATAAAAATGGCAAAAATATAACCTGTAATCTACTGTAATGTATTAATCTACAAAAATTGAGTTACAAACACTCTTTCTCTCTATAATGCACAAGAGAGCAAAAAGGCAAGAACTAAAAAGAACATAAGTTTTTCTCCCAATATATAATCTGCTCACAAAAAGACCTAAAAAGGTCAACTGCAGTCAACTACCTCTAAAAATAATACCTCCAAGACTGATCCATGAGAAAGCATTAAAATCCCTAAAAAGTAGTGTCATAACTACAAGAAAAAGAGCAAAAATAGCCCCAAACTGCCCCTCACACTCAGTTTGACCATGCAGAACCTCAAATCCCTCTAGTTTGACCAAAAATCATGCAAAGAATTGCAAAATACCTTAGTCAACTCAACCTCCCAATTTTGCATGATATGGGGATGAAGATAACAATGTGAACAAATAATATAGTAATCAACATGACTTACTTTATTAATTGTTATGAATTTGTCTATTTTTGTTTCTACATCTTTATGACAAATAATAAAGTAATTTATAATTTATTACTTTATTATTTGTTTTACATTTGTATATTAATTTCCAAATCATGCAAAATAATAATCTCTTTATAACTCCCCTTTGACTTCATAATCTCTTCATGCATCCTATGATGATGCCAATATATCATCCATACACGCCAAAAGTAAATAAAAAACCCTTCATGTATGAAATATGATTAAATAGAAATCATGAACTAACCCCTTGTATCTCCCATGCCATCGTGCATCATATAGGGTCTCCTCCATACATAGGTTAAAATACAAACATCATGCCATATTGCATTAGTTATATACCTTATAGCATTCTTATGACTCCCTTTTGGCTTGTATAATCACCTCACCCTTATGACTCCCATGCCATTTGCATAAGTGATCATCTTACAACATTAATATTTCAAAAACCTTATAAAAAGAAAAAGGAAAACAAGGCCCCATGGGTCCCTTGTATCATTATGTTTCTAAGGTCAAAAGACCTCCAAACACAAGCATCGACAAAAGGCATCATTAGGTTTATTGACTTAAGTTTTCACCATGGGTATCTTTTTGGATCATGATGATTTCATAAAAAGTCAAAAAACATGCAAGCCTTTAGTCGGCAATCGACCAAAAGGAAGATTAAAACTCTAAACTTATCATTTTCCCTTTTGTTTTTCTTCTTTTGACTGCTCTGAGCCCGCTGACATGCAAGGGTTTCAAGCTATTCCTAGAGGCATTCCTAAGGTCTATACTGCTATTCTTTGAGCTATTTTCAACATCCTCATGCTCAGGTAAGTCCTCTTTCTGTGTATTTTGCATACTTGCAAGAAAAGTGGTAAAAAATACATCATTTGTTGCTCCTGTAGTTGCATTTGTTTTGGTTTTTGCATAGTGACACAATGATGAAAGAACCTCCTCTTTTTGCTCCTCTGTCTGCTCCATATATATTCTGCTTTGGCATAAGAGAAAGGGAAGAATGACAGTATGTTGCATTGGTTTTCTTTATGGCTTCATGTGTCTTTTTCTACATACTCTTTCTCCTTCTTATTTGGCCTCCATGGTACAGTGACTGTGAGGGTTTTGTGAAAAACTTCGTAGCTTATATTTCCTTAAATGTTCTATTCTTTAATCCATGGCACTGTTTGTAATCATTTTTGTCTAGGGTTTGAGCTTAGATGTTTGCAGGTTTTTCATTTACACCCTAATTTTTCTAAGTCCATCGGCATGAGTATCCCTTGTCTTAGCGATCATGTTGGTAGCAGTGGTGTGTTCATTACATCGCCAAGACTTTATCTATCAGCGGCTGAGGTTGATGTCATTCCGATGAGGCTGGTCTAGCTGATGGAATGTGGCTTAAGGCTTTCATCGGGATGACTGATGTTATCAGTGCAGCATTTTCTGGCCCTCTGATGGTTTGTGTCTTGCCGAAGGGTATTGCTATCAGTGAGAGTTGTGGGGTCGGAGAGGTAGGCTTGTATTTGGCCAATGGAGTTAGTCTCCCCAATCCAATGATGTTCATCGGCGAGACGTGGTATTGGCGAAGCTGGAAGATTTTCCTCCGATGTGGGGGGTCTCGCCGATGAGGTTTGTCTTCAGGGTGACTTTTCATATCGGCGATTATCATGCAGATGATGCTGACGACAGGGTGATTTTACAATGTGACGATGACGTCACCAGGATGTTCATCAGGGTGACTTCTCACATCGGTGAAGCTAGGAGATCTTCTTCTGATGCCTTGTGTTTGGCCGATGAAGTTGGGCATCAGGGTGACTTTCTATGTTGGGCAGACATGTATGAGATTTGCCGATGTGGGGGGTCTGGCTGATGGGGTGTGAAGATAAGGTTTTACGCTGGTGCCGTCGGGAGCAAAATCATTGACATTATATAAAATCATGGCCATGCGTATAAAGTGCCAAAGGGGTCTCCGCGGGGTGCACATGGGATAAATGGTTCCTGCATAATTTGAAATATCAGGGTGATGTATTCTGGCGGGAAAGTTTCAAAGGCACGATCTATTGCATTTTCTGATGGCCGCAGGTTTGGCACAACATTAATGTTGGATGTTACAGGGTATGGGTAGTGCCATTGACGAATCTAGTACCTGATTGACAATGAACATCCCCGGGCGGTGGTGCTAGGTTCAGGGTACCTTCCTGTCTCCTCCTCCACCTGCTGCATTTAATCTTTGAGCACCATTTTTGCATGACACGTGTATCTGGCAGATATTTTGATGTGCCATTGTACTGAAAGGTTGAAAGCGCCTTCCTGTTGTATAAGTAGGGTTGTGTGGCTCAGTTGTTGTTGAAAACTGGACAAAATCTAGGTGATGTAATAAGATACAACTCCTTTGGTGACCCTATTTGGATGTCTTGTGTGTTTATGAATCTCATGTTGCATGTCTTATGCATGAATTTACTGGTTTCATGATTAATTTTATATGAGTAATGTTGTATTTGCATGTATCTGGTTATTCTGTCTCCAAATCTTTTGAATCTAAACATCTAAGGGGTGTCTGGTATTCTAGGATATGGTCTCGCCATATTAAAAACTTGATCTTTTGCTTATGCCTAAAGGGGTAGATTAAAGTGTTTCAGGTCAAGGGTTGGGAGGAATATATTGCAGTAAGGATATTGTGAGTATAGGTAACTAAATACTTTGTTCTAGGAGGTATCTGTAAGGCAAATACCACAACATCCCCTTGAAATCCAGTCTTAGTGTTTTCATGCTGATCATTCACAGGTGTATGTCTACTAACTCCAAGCCCTGAATAGGCACCAATCTAGTCTTGCATTGAGGTTACAACTCAGGTCCTGGTTTTGCATCCAAATACCAAATCAACCTAAACTTAAAAACCAAACCATTAAGACCTTAAAATTAGTTTTAGGATCAGAATCTTCTATCTCACAACTGAACATAGGCCCAAAGCTAGCCCCTTTGCACTTATCTTACAGTTTTGGTCTACATAAAGGAGGATTCATCTGCTTATATCAGCATCCAACCATCCACAAATATATTTTATGGATGTTGAATAGGGAATACCCCCCTAGGTTTTGCAGAGCCTGAAGAAGAAGAGATATCTATAGAGTCTATCTCCTACACTGTTGGTCCCTGGCCCGGATATCCTATTGATCAATGATGGCTACCTTGTAGGGATACTGGGAACAAGCATCCAGTCTGGGAAAAAAACCAATAGATTTTGGTGACTCCATTGGGGACATAAATTGAAAGTGATTATCTCTTTGTGAATGAACCCTAATTTTTAAAGAAAAATAATTCCTAGTTGTAGGTGGCGACTCCGAACAATCTCCTAACCGGTAAAGTAAAATTTGTATGCAAGGGAGAAGATCTCTGCGTAATCCTCTATTAGAAGAGTTACCTAAAAAGATGATGTACAAAAAAAAGGGAACTGTCTCAGCCAGTCATGAGGGTTCCCCCAAGAATACTGATAATGCTCACTACAACCCTAGACCATCAGGACAACATGTACCTTATTTTTCAAATGCAGAAGCTGATATCCAAGGTGCATATGAGAGGCAACAAGGTGGAAGCCTAAGAATGAAGTCAGAGGTGTTTCAAGAACGCCCTTTCCTAGATCCCAGTGAAAGATTTGAAGAAGTTGAACCCCCAAGGGATGATGAAGATGATGACCAGAATGGTATGAGACCATCTACCTCCATGCCTAGAGATGAGCAATTAGCTGAAGAGATTAAGAACCTGAGGGTAGAATTTGAATATCTACAAGCAATAAAAATTAGAGATGATATGAGGCAGAAGGTACAAGCTTTAAGGACTACTCACTAGGATGTAATTCCCACTCTGGATAATGCAGATACCCTAAAGAACCAGTATAGAAATGAGGTCCAGTATCAGCAAAATGATACTAGGCATGATGCAAACAATGCTAGGATACCATTAAATAATGCAAGACATCAAAATGCTAATAGAAATATTAATGCTAATCAGTTTGATAGACAACCCATGCAGTTGGATAGATTCAAGCAGCTGGTTTTTTATGGTATCCCTGGTTATCCTAACCCCATTGACAAGCATGTAAGGCTTCAAGTGCCAAAGTTTTCAGGAAATAATACTGTGTCAGGGGAGTATCATTTAAAATCTTTTCAAAATGTCATGGATAACTTTGAGGTTGAGCATGAGGATGTTTTTATGAAGTCATTTATGCAATCCCTTGTTGATGAAGCTAGAGAATGGTACAAGAATCTGCCTGACCGGAGTATCTCATCGTGGGATGATTTTAAAAGAATTTTTAAGGAGCAGTATGGTGACAAAACTAGCCCTAGCTTTTTTGTAAATGAGTTCACTAGTATCACTAAAGGGTCAAATGAGCAGGTTGCAGATTTTAATGCAAGATTTACTAAAGTGTTGAACAAATTGCCACATCACATGAGGCCAAATGAACCAATGTGCATAATATTGTATATTAATGCTTTTGATGCCAAAACTATATATGGGTTAAGAGATAAAGGTCCTGCTACTCTCAGGGATGCTTTCAAGATAGCAAGAAATATTGAGAATAACAGGAAAGCATCAGGCAAGACAAACAGGAGGGATGATGTGAAAATTCTATAGAATCCAAACAAACCTCAGAATATTCAAGGTAATACATCTACCCCTGAAGATAAGATAGATAAATTGACAAATGTTGTTAAGGACCTAAGTTATAGACTGGCTAGACGTGAAAAAGGGATAGGTCCTGACAGGCAAGTTTATCACAGACAAGAAAAGAGACCATCACTACATGATATGCCATATCATACCAATTGGCAAAATGGTAAACCAGTTCTTCCAAGTGGCAACCCCAACCAAAGCTGATCCATTGAAAAGAACTGTTAATATTGTTGATGACACTCCATGGTGCATAATATGTCAGATGCCTCATTCCCAATCACAATGTATGATTGCTCAATCTGTGTATGAGAATGTTGTTGCCTGTGATGAGTGCAATGAACCGCACTACATACAAGAGAATGATGTCAATATGCTATCCACAAATAGTGGGCACCCTCCTCATGATGCTGATGAAAGTACAAATAATGAGATTCAGGTCTGTCAGTAGGTTTCTTGTGATAAGGATGATGAAGATAGCTATGCATATGCTCAAGACTCACACATTTTTCTAAATAACCTAAGGAGACCTTCTAATGAAGAAATTAGTGCCCTCACAGCCGCAGCAGTAGCTCAGGTCAAAAGCAATTATAACCTCAGAGGTAGGGCTCAGGTAAATGATCCGCGTCAACCGGAAAGTACCTCTATGAATCAGCCAGTGCATAATCATAAGGGGGCTGAACTGCCAAGGATGAAATGGAACAACGACAAGAAAAATTTTAGACAAAACCCTAGTCAAGATTTCCAAAGGCCAAGAAATGAGATTCCCCAAAATGAGGGTCGAGATGAAAATTCCCAAACCATAGGTGATGGTCAGAAGATTACCCAGACTAAGGTTGGGTCACCTCAAGATAAGATCAAAACCATGGAGCATGCCATAAATGCTATACAAAATTATGCTCCTTTTGACATAGCCCAGGTATTGTCCCAGGTAAAGGTCTCTATACCCTTGATGGAACTAATGAAAGTGGAAGAGTTCAGAGATAGGACAGTATCTTTAATTTCAGTAATGCCTTGTCAAGCCAAACAGAATGATGAGACTCAAGGTAAGAAGCAAGCCATGTGCACTCATGAAGATGAAGTCCCTAAAGTATATCTGGGGGCGACCATGACAAAATGCCCCTCACAAGTGGAACCATTTGATGTCTCCCTGGTTATAAATAGAAAAGTGATTAAAAATTGTATGCTTGACTCAGGAGCATCAACAAATATCATGCCTCTGGCTATCATGCAACAAGCTAGGTTAAAAATAGACAAGGCATGTGGGAAGTGCTATGTCATGGATGCTAGAGAAGTGCCTGTCATTGGAATCATGCAGGATGTGGATTTCAGATTGGCAGCATATCCAGAGAAAACATATAGAATGAATATAACAGTGGTTGACATAAAGCCACAATATGGTATGCTGTTATCCAGAAGATGGGAAGCATTGATTGGTGGAAGTATGCAGCTAGACCTGTCATATGCCATGATTCCAATGAATGGTAGAGATGTTAAACTGATCAGAGAAGAAAGGTCATCAGAGACAGTGGAGGATCAAGAATTAGAGGAGCATATATGTTTTGTGAACACTGACTGTGATAATTTCAGAGTTGTCTCAGATGACAATGGAGATATCTGCATTCAAGAGCTGGACCAGTAGGGTCTATGGACCATGTATTTTGATGAGCTTGTGCAAAGGAAGGCTCTGGAGCTGGAGTTGTATTCCTGTCTCCAACTGGTAAGCTCCTAAAAATCTCTTTCTTGCTAAGATTTGCTTACACAAACAACATTGCAGAGTATGAAGCCTTACTTTTAGGTTTAACTATGGCTTTGAAGCATGGAATTAAGATGCTGAGAGTATTTGGGGATTCTGAGTTAATTGTATCCCAAGTTAGAGATAGGTATGCCTCAAAGAACAAGAGATTAAAACAATACAAGCATGTTGTCTGGGATACAATTAAATTATTTGATGTATTTTCAATAGGTTGGGTAGAGAGATCAAAAAATGTCATGGCTGATTTCTTAGCCAATGTAGCAATAAGGCCAGATGATATCACTCTATCAGATGTTACAAATGTTGAAGTTAAATTTAGACCTGTAGTACCAGAGAATATATGCAGTTGGCAAGTGTTTGATGATGACAAGGACTTGTTAAAATTTTTGCACTGCATAGATGAATATGAGAACATAAAATTGATTTTCAAAATTTTGTAGAAATTATAGATGGAAAAGAAACTCTTATGGGGAAAGAAGTAATTCAATTGAAGACTAACAAAATCCCTAGAGGGTTAGTAGCTTTAGAAAGAGATTTTGACAATAGAGACCAATTGGTCACAAAGACATCTCCCACAAACAAAGATGACTTAGAGGAGATAAATTTGGGGACATCTCAGGCCCCAAGATGGTATACATTGGCAAACAGCTCAAACCACACATTAGGTGCATGCTGATTACATTACTAAAAAAATATAAGCATGTTTTTGCCTGGTCATATGAAGACCTCAAAGCTTATAGAGAAGACTTATTTCAGCATGAAATCCCATTGAAGCCTGGAGCTAAGCCATTTAGACAAAAGCAAAGGCCTATTAATCCCACCTTGGCTCCAAAAATGCAGGAAGAACTCAAGAAGCTTAGGGAGGCTGGAATAATTGTGCCAATCAAACATTCAACTTGGGTGTCTAACCTTGTCCCAGTTAGAAAAAAGAATGGTGATATTAGACTTTGTGTTGACTTTAGAAATTTGAATATATCCTCCTTAAAGGATAATTACCCATTGCCTAATATGGAAGCTATGTTGCAGAAAGTGACTGGTTGTGAACTCCTATCCATGATGGATGGATTCTCAGGTTACAATCAGGTAAAGGTAAGGGAATCAGAACAATACAAAACTACCTTCACCACTCCATGGGGAACATATGTATATGTTAGAATGCCATTTGGACTGAAAAATGCAGGTGCTACATTTCAAAGAGCTATGGATGTTGCTTTTGTAGGATTGATTGACTCAATTCTAGTTGTTTACCAAGATGATCTAATTGCCTATTCTAAAAGGGAAGAGCAGTACTGTATGCATCTAGAACAAATTTTCATTAGAGCACTAGAGTATGGCATCTCTCTTAATCCAAAGAAATGTTCTTTTGGTGTAGTTGAAGGAAAACTCTTGGGGCACATTGTTTCCAAAGATGGAGTTAGAATTGATCCTAAAAGGGTTGCTGCAATTGATAAGATCCAGATGCCAAAAATAGTAAAAGGAATCCAGTCCTTCTTTGGACAAATAAATTTTGTTAGAAGATTTGTTCCCAACTTTGCAGAAACCACAAGGAACATTTCTAAAATGTTGAAGAAGGGTGAGACTGTTAGTTGGGAAGGTGAAGCAAGCAGATCTTTTCAGGACATCAAGGAAGCAATAAAGATGGCTCTTGTGTTGAAATCTCTTGATTTTTCTAGGCCATTTCAATTGTTTTCATTTGCTTCTTTCCACACTATTGCTACATGTCTGCTACAAAAAAATGAGGATGGTTTTGAGCAACCCATAGCTTTCTTCAGTATGTCCTTGCAGGCTGCTGAGTTAAAGTATGACATCACGGAGAAACAAGCATATGCACTAGTCAAAGCAGTCAAGAGTTTCAGGCCATATCTGGTAGGATCCCAGATAGTTGCATATGTGCCTCATGCAGTAGTCAAGGATATCTTCACTCAGTAGGAGGTAATAGGAAGAAGGTGCAGATGGATAAATAAACTGCAAGAGTTCAACATAGAGATACAAATTACCAAGTTGGTAAGGGGACAAGGGTTAGCCAAGATGATGGCACAGTCAAATTTGGAAGCATGCCAGGCCAATACAGTCCAAAATGAGATTGTTAGTGTATCAGAATCTGAATGGTATAAGGGCATCATATACTACTTGCAAAACCTAAATTGTCCTTCCCATTTTAGTGATAGTCAAAAGAGGACTTTAAAACTACATGCAATCAGGTATGTTATTGTTCAAAGAGAATTATATTGGAAGAATCTTGATGGTGTGTTGCTAAGATGTGTGGATGAAAATGAAGCTAACAATATTTTTAATGACATGCATAAAGGGGTGTGTGATGGACACTATACTGCTTAAACAACAGCTCACAAAATTCTTAGGGCAGGATATTGGTGGCCAACTCTTTTCTCAGATGCACAAAAGCTGGTAAGGAGATGTGATCCTTGCCAAAGGTTCTCAGGAAGGTTGAAATATGAAGGTGCATTACCCCTAAGAACTTTGATTGTGGAGGCTCCATTTCAGCAATGGGGAATTGATTTCATAGGGGAGATCTCAGAAAAATCTAGTGGAGGACATAGTTGGATTTTGGTTGCTACAAATTATTTCACCAAATGGATTGAAGTTATTCCAACTAAGAGAGCTACAAGCAAGGTGGTGATGGATTTCATACTAGAAAATATTATTATCAGGTTTGGAGTACCAGTCAAGTTGGTCACAGATAATGCAATGTGCTTCAGATCAGGTGAATTTGTTGATTTTTGCAACAAATATGGAATTAACTTGTCATATGCATCACCATACCATCCACAAGGAAATGGTCAAGCAGAGTCAAGTAACAAGAGCCTCATTAAAATCATCAAAAGGATGGTAGACAAAAACAAGAGAGCTTAGGATTCAAAGCTAAAGTTGGCATTATGGGCTAACAGGGTGACAGTGAAAGGAGCAATTGGACGGTCCCCTTTTGAACTGGTATATGGTGCATCAGCTAGACTGCCTGTGAACAACCTCCTGCCAGTCTATAAGTTCATCCATGAAAATGATGAAGAGATTGAAGACTCCATGACAGAGAGAATAAACCAACTGGTTGCACTGGATGAGGTCAGAAGAAAAGCTCACCAGACAAACATAAAGAAACAATAAAATGTGAAATATCTGTTTGATAAAAGGACTACAAAAAGAAAGTTTCAAATCAATGATCTAGTCCTTATTTGGAATGCAAGGAGTTAGGACAAGGGCAAACATGGTAAGTTTAAGCCATTGTGGATGGGCCCATATTAGGTTTGCAATACTCATGGAGTGAATTCTTACTTCCTCCAAGCCCTAGATGGTGAAGTGTTGGAATTGCCTGTGCATAGTCAATTCCTCAAGTTTTATTTTGCATAAATGATTTGCCTTTGTGCACAATTGTAAAGTATGTGTATATTGCTTGTAAATACTCTGTATAGTCAGTGCTTTCCTTGTGCTCTGTGTTTTGTCTGGTCTCCCCAAAAATGGTCTGGTTCTCACTGCAGCCTTGCACCTGCACATCCCCAATCGGAGCCTATGTTTGTAATCATTTTTGTCTAGGGTTTGAGCTTAGATGTTTGCAGGTTTTTCATTTAAACCCTAATTTTTCTAAGTCCATCGGCATGAGTATCCCTTGTCTTAGCGATCATGTTGGTAGCAGTGGTGTGTTCATTACATCACCAAGACTTTATCTATCGGTGGCCGAGGTTGATGTCATTCCAACGAGGCTGGTCTGGCCGACGGAATGTGGCTTAAGGCTTTCATCGGGATGACTGATGTTATCAGTGCAGCATTTTTTTGGCCCTTTCACGGTTTGTGTCTTACCGAAGGGTATTGTTGTCGGTGAGAGTTGTGGGATCGGAGAGGTAGGCTTGTATTTGGCCAATGGATTTAGTCTCCCTGATCCAATGATGTTCATCAGTGAAGCTGGAAGATTTTCCTTCGATGTGGGGGGTATCACTGATGAGGTTTATCTTCAGGGTGACTTTTCATATCGGTGATTATCATGCAGATGATGCTAACGACAGGGTGATTTTACAATGTGATGATGACGTCACCAGGATGTTCATCAGGGTGACTTCTCGCATTGGCAAAGCTGGGAGATCTTCTTCTGATGCCTTGTGTTTGGCCGATGAAGTTGGGCACCGGGGTGACTTTCTGTGTTAAACAGACATGTATGAGGTTTGCCAATGTGGGGGGTCTGGCTAATGGGGTGTGAAGATAAGGTTTTACACTGGTGCCGTCGAGAGCAAAATCGCTGACATTATATAAAATCACGGCCATGCGTATAAAGTGCCAAAGGGGTCTCCGCGGGGTGCATGTGGGATAATGGTTCCTGCATAATTTGAAATATCGGGGTGATGTATTCTGGCGGGAAAGTTTCAAAGGCACGATCTATTGCATTTTCTGATGACCACAGGTTTGGCACGACATTAATGTCAGATGTTACAGGGTATGGGCGGTGCCATTGACGAATCTAGTACCCGATTGACAATGAACATCCCCGGGCGGTGGTGCTAGGTTCAGGGTACCTTCCTGTCTCCTCCTCCACCTACTACATTTAATCTTTGAGCACCATTTTTGTATGACACATGTATCTAGCAGATATTTTGATGTGCCATTGTACTGAAAGGTTGAAGGCGCCTTCCTGTTGTATAAGTAGGGTTGTGTGGCTCAGTTGTTGTTAAAAACTGGACAAAATCTAGGTGATGTAATAAGATACAACTCCTTTGGTGACCCTATTTGGATGTCTTGTGAGTTTATGAATCTCATGTTGCATGTCTTATGCATGAATTTACTGGTTTCATGATTAATTTTATATGAGTAATGCTATATTTGCATGTATCTAGTTATTCTATCTCCAAACTAAATGTATTCTTCTTTTGAATCTAAACATCTAAGGGGTGTCTGGTATTCTAGGATATGGTCCCACCATATTAAAAACTTGATCTTTTGCTTCTGCCTAAAGGGGTAGATTAAAGTGTTTCAGGTCAAGGGTTGGGAGGAATATATTGTAGTAAGGATATTGTGAGTATCGGTAACTGAATACTCTGTTCTGGGAGGTATCTGTAAGGTAGATACCACAACATCCCCTTGAAATCCAGTCTTAGTATTTTCATGCTGATCATTCACAGGTGTATAACTACTGACTCCAAGCCCTGGATAGGCACCAATCTAGTCTTGCATTGAGGTTACAACTCAGGTCCTGGTTTTGCATCCAAATACCAAATCAACCTAAACTTAAAAACCAAACCATTAAGACCTTAAAATTAGTTTTAGGATCAGAATCTTCTGTCTCACAACTGAACACAGGCCCAAAGCTAGCCCCTTTGCACTTATCTTACAGTTTTGGTCTACATAAAGGAGGATTCATCTGCTTATATCAGCATCCAACCATCCACAAATATATTTATGGATGTTGAATAGGGAATACCCCCCTAGGTTTTGCAGAGCCTGAAGAAGAAGAGGAGATATCTATAGAGTCTATCTCCTACACTGTTGGCCCCTAGCCTGGATATCCTATTGATCAATGATGGCTACCTTGTAGGGATACTGGGAACAAGCATCCAGTCTGGGAAAAAAAACCAACAGGCACTATGTAGCATGAATAAGTATGTGTAGTCATTTAAAAAAGGGTAAAAATGCCTTGCTTACTTATGTAAACCCTATTAGGCTTTGGTGGACAAAACACTTCATTTTTGCTTCTCTTTGAAACAAAAGGTATAACTATTCCTTAGGATTTTGTTTACCTTTTGTATTTGCCTTAGTTTGAGCTTACATTGTAGTGAAAAGATGAAAGAGACTTCTTCTCTTATTTGTTACAAACCCTACTAGGGTTTACATACTCCCTAAGGCTCCTTTTGTTCACTATATTTTTGCATTCCAAACTTCCATGACCACTACGTCAATGTATGGTATATGACTTTCTTTGTATAGAACCATGACATCTTTATTTATATCTCTTGATGTTGCTCCATTAACTACTTTGGATGTGTCTTGAGGGTTTTGTATAAGCTTTGTGCATGTTTACCCTGGTGGTGTTCACCTTGGGTTAGGGTTTTGATTTCGTGTTTACAAGTTCCTATGTGTTTTCCTTTGAACCCTTAGTGCCTTGGTTTAAATTGTTCCTCGGTCCACATGCATTGTTTAGCTATTTTTTCCTGTCGCATTTGAGAAAATTGCTAAGTTCTGTGTATGTGAAGGCAAAATGTATGTTGGGTTGCTCGTGGAATCTCTGTCGGGTTTCAAAAATGCAAGGAATTTGAGTTATATGCATTTTTAATGCATATCGTGTTTACATATACAAAAGGGGAATCTTTCATAGATTCCTGAGAATATTTTGTAGTTGTATGCGTTTCTAAATGCATATCAGGTTCAAAAGGTGAATGTACAAGGGCGGAATATGCATTGAAGATTCCAGGAATATTCGCTGCTTGCATATCAGATGGCATGTATATTTGGTTTGTATATTCGACATACAAAGGAAATATACATTCAAGCATACAAAGGTGGTTGTGGGGTCGAATGAATATTGAGTTTGTATATCCAAATATACAATGAAAAGATACAAGAGAATATACATTCGGCAATATACAAGTGTGGAAGTGCAAATGGTCTTGTATGTTCGGCCATATACAATGCAGCAGGAGATGCATTTGGTGGGGTCCACCCCACATATAAAGGGCTTTGTATCTCGTATACAAAAGGGAATGTATATCTAGTATACATTCAAAAATGTGCAAAGAAAGAAAGAAATGCATTTCGGACCCAAGGGAGAAATCAATTGCAATGCATAAAATTTGAGGTCTGTTGTTTGTATATTTGGTTTGTATGTTTGCGTTTGTATATGTGACATACAAGCAAATATACATTGGAGCAGATGCAAGTCAGATTCCAAGGAATGTTCGAATCTAGCAGATAAAGTGTGGAGTATGTGGCTTGTATATAGCAGTTATATGCATATGCGCATATTCATCGAGATATGCAAGAAAAGGGTGATGCAAGCTGGACCTGAATGAATTTTCAATTTGCTCTATCCACATTTGGGGTCTGCCTTGTTTATTAGACTGTTGCATGTATATGCATTTTGCATGTACAAGGGATTTTGAAAGAAGAACAATGGCTTTTGTATATGCATTTGAGCATGCATATACAGAGGCGGTAAAGGTGAAATAAAAGGAAGAAAAGCCAGCGATAGGAGCATGAAGTGCCTATGTGGCATGTTTTTATTGGTTTGTGACTTTTCAAAGGTGTTTTGAGCCGTAGATCTCAGCGATGGGAGTTGATCGACAACTGGTTTTGTATTTTCGTGCAGCGATGGGTTTCTTTGTATGCGACCGCATTTTTTGAGTAGGAAACTCCATGGGCGTGCTACTACAGGTTTCAAATAGGGCTGCGGGTAGATGAAGCATTAATGGTAGGATCGCAGTGGTATGGGTCGATGATGGACGGGTCAACAACCTAATTAAAAAAAATGTCCTTGAACGGCGGTGCAGATCCCGATTCCATCTGCTCATTCCTCTCTGTCTCTCAACAGTTTTGAACATTTTTCTGAGCGCCATTCCTCATGCATTGAATCTGGCAGGTTTTTTATTTGCCTTGTAATTAATTTTTGCTGGGTACACAGTCATGGTATAAAGACCAAACTGTGTTACCCATTATCGTTGTTGAAAACTAGAAAAATTTTGGTGTTGTGATAAGATACAACTCCATTGGTGGCTCTGTCTTGGTTGTCTTGTGAGTTTATGAGTCTCATGTTGTATGTTTGATGCATAAACTTACTGGTTTCATGTGGATTTAAATGAGTAATGCTTCATTGCATGTGTTCTGTTACTTGTCTCCAAATTGAATGTGTTCTTCTTCTGAATCTAAATATCTAAGGGGTATTAATGATTCTAGAATATGGATTTGCTATATTAAATGCTTGGTCTTTTACTTCTGCTCAAGGAGTAGATTAAATGTTTTAGGTTAAAGTGTTAAGAAGAATATATTGCAGTGAGGATCTTCTAAGCAGAGGTAACTGAATACTCAACTCTGGGAAGTGTCTGTAAGGCAGATATTAAACAATCCCCTTGAAACTCAGTCATTAATATGTTTATGTGGCCATTCACATGTGTATGTCTATTGACTCCGAGCCTTGGATAGGCACTGATCCAGTCTTGTATTGAGGTTGCAACCCAAAGTCTCAGTTTTGCATCCAAACATAAAACAAACTCAAACTTTAAATACAAACCTTTAGGATATTAGAAGTAGTTTTAGGATCCAAAATCCTCTGTCTACAACTGAATATAGGCCCAAAGCTAGCCCCTTTGCACTTATCTCACAGTTTTGGTCTGTATAAGAGAGGATTTATCTGCTTTGTGTCAACATCCCAGTCAATCCACAAACATATCTCATGAATGTTGAATAGGGAATACCCCCCTTGGTTCTGTAGAGCCTAAAGAAGAAGAGGAGATATTTATAGAGTCTATCTCCTATACTGTTGGCCCCTGGCTTGGGAATCCTATTGATCATTGATGGCTATTTTGTAGGGATTACTAGGAATAAGCATCCAGTCTAGGAAAATAATCAACAGAAATTGGTGACTCTACTGGAGAATTTGTGAAAGAACCCTGATTAAAAAAGAAAACAATTCCTAGTTATAGGTCGTGACTCCGAGTAATCTCCCAACCGGTCAAAGTGAAATTTATATGCAGGGGAGAAGATCCCAGCGTAATCCTTTGCTTGAAGAATTACCCATAAAAATGATGTATAGGAAAAAAAGGGATTGTTCTAGCCAGTCAGGAGGGTTCTCCCAGAAGTGATAATGTTCAGGACAATCCAAGATCTTTAGAGAGGACAATACCTTATTTTTCAAACACTGAGGCTGAAATCCAAAATGTATATGAGAAACAGTAGGGTGGCACTCTGAGAATAAGGTCAGAAGTATTCCAGGAACATCCTTTCTTGGATCCCAGTGATAGATTTGAGGAGACTAAATCTCCAAGGGATGATGATGATGATTAGAATGGAATAGGGCCATCCTCTTCTATGCCCAAAGATGAACAATTAGCTGAAGAAATTAAAAGTTTAAGAATAGAATTAGAATATCTGCAAGCCATGAAAATCAAAGATGACATGAGACAGAAAGTGCAAGCTTTGAAAGTTGCTCAAAATGATTCAGTTCCTACCTTTGAAAATGCAAATGTGATGAGAAATCAACACAGAAATGAAGTTCAAGATCTGCATAATGATCAAAGACAGAATATAAATAATGCTAGAGCTCCATTAAACAATGTAAGAAACTAGAATGCAAATAGAAATGCCAATGCTAATCAATTTGATAGACAGCCTATGCAGCTAGATAGATTTAGGCAGTTAGTTTTTGATGGCATTCCTGGCTACCCAAATCCTATTGACAAACATGTGAGGTTGCAAGTGCCTAAATTTTTAGGAAATAATACTGTGTCAAGGGAAGACCACTTAAAATCTTTTTAGAATATCATGGACAACTTTGAGGTTGAGCATGAGGATGTTTTTATGAAATTATTTATGCAATCCCTAGTTGATGAGGCCAAAGAATGGTACAAGGGTCTGCCTGACAGAAGTGTTTCATCATGGGATGACTTCAGGAGAATATTCAAAGAACAGTATGGTGACAAAACTGATCCTAGTTTTTTCATAAATGAATTCACTGGTATTACCAAAGGATCAAATGAACATGTTGATTTCAATGCTAGATTTATGAGGGTATTGAACAAACTGCCACATCACTTGAGGCCTAATGAACCTATGTGCATAGTGTTGTACATAAATGCTTTTGATGCCAAAACAGCTTATGGATTAAGGGACAATGGTCCTTACAGCCTCAGAGATGCTTTTAAAATTGCAACTAATATTGAAAATAATAGAAAAGTATCTGGTAAGACAAACAGAAGAGATGATGTAAAAATTCTACAAAATCCAAATAACAAATCTTAGAGTGTTCAAGGCAGTGCGTCTACTTCTGAGGATAAAATAGATAAATTGACAACTATTGTCAAGGACCTCAGTTATAGAATTGCTAAAAATGAAAAAGGGATAGGTCCTGACAGACAGGTTTACCAAAGGCAAGAAAGAAGACCATCATTACATGACATGCCATATCATACCAATTGGCATAATGGTAAACCCATCCTTCCACATAGCAACCCAAATCAAAGAGCTCAGAATGCAAAGGAAACACCTGATCCTTTGAAGAAGGCTGTTAATATTGTTAATGACACCCCGTGGTGTATAATATGCCAAATGCCTCATTGACAGTCACAATGTATGATCACTCAGTCTCTATATAACAATGCCGTGGCCTGTGATGAATGCAATGAGCCGCATTTCATGGAGGACGATAATGTCAATATGCTATCTACAAACAGAGAGTATCCCTCTCAGGATGCTGATGCAAATGCAAATGATGAGATTCAGGTTTGCCAGTAGTTTCCCTATGATGAAGACGATGGGGACAACTATGCCTATGCTCAGGATTCACACAATTTTTTGAATAACTTAAGGAGACCTTCTGATGAAGAAATTAGAGCCCTCACAGCTGCAATAGTGGCTCAAGTCAAAAGCAATTACAATCTCAGGGGTAAAGCCCAGGTAAGTAACTCACACCAAACAGAGAGTAGTTTTACAAGCCAGCCAGTGCACAGTCATAAAGGAACTGAGACACAAAAGAAGTAGTGGAGCAGTAATAATCAATTTTTTAAGCAAAAAATAGAGCATGATCTTCAAGGACTAGAAAATAGAATTCCCCAGGTTGAGAATCAAAACAAAAAATTTTAGAACAGGAATGACAGTCAAGGAGCCATAAAAGCTAAAGCTAGACCATACCAGGATAAAAATAAAACTGCAGATTAGGCTACAACTGTTATTAAAAATTATGCTCCATTTGACATAGCTCAAGTCTTGTCCCAAGTAAAGATCTCTGTTCCACTGATGGAGCTAATGAAAGTTGAAGAATTCAGAAATAAGGCGGTATCCTTGATTTCAGGAGTACCATGTCAAGCCAAGCAAAATGAGGAATCTCAGGATAAGAAACAAGCCCTGTGTATCGATGAAGATGAGATTCCTGAGGTATATCTAGGGATGACCATGACAAAATGCCCTTCACAGGTTGAACCATTTTATGTCTCCCTGGTTATCTATGGAAAAGTGATTAGAAATTGTATGCTTGACTCAGGAGCATCAACAAATATTATGCCTTTGGCTATTATGCAGCAAGCTGGATTAAAGATAGACAAGGCATGTGGGAAATGCTATGCCATGGATGCTAGGGAAGTACGAGTCATTGGAATTATGAAAGATGTAGATTTTAGACTGGCGGCATATCCAGAGAGGACCTACAAAATGAACATAACAGTTGTTGATATCAAGCCACAGTATGGCATGTTATTGTAAAGAAGATGGGCAGCACTGATTGGTGGGAGTATGCAATTAGATCTGTCATATGCTATGATCCCTATGAATGGCAGGGATGTCAAATTGATTAGAGAAGAAAGATCATCAGAAATAGTCGAGGACCAAGAGTCAGAGGAGCATATATGTTTTGTGGACACTGACTGTGAAAATTTCAGGGTTGTCTTAGATGATCAAAAAGGTAAAGGGGGAGACATATGCATTAAAGAGTATGATCAACACAGTCTCTGGACCATGTATTTTGGTGGAGCTTGTTCGAAGGAAGGCTCTAGTGCTGGAATTGTTTTTTTGTCTCCAACTGGTAAGCTTCTAAAATTTTCATTCTTGCTGAAGTTTACCTGCACAAACAATATTGCAGAGTATGAGGCTCTGTTATTAGGATTGAATGTAGCTCTGAAGCATGGAATTAAGATGCTCAAAGTATTTGGTGATTCAGAGTTAGTTGTTTCCCAAGTTAGAGATAAGTATGCATCAAAAAATAAGAGATTAAAACAGTACAAGCATGTTGTTTGGATACAATTGAGTTGTTTGATGCTTTTTCAATAAACTGGATAGAGAGATAAAAAAATGTCAGGGCAGATTTTTTAGCTAATGTAGCTATAAGGCCAAATGATATAACTCTGTCAGATGTTACAAATGTTGAGGCCAGATAATGTATGCAGCTGGCAAGTGTTTACTGAGATTTCTACATTGTATTGATGAATATGAGAACCAAGAAATGGATTTTCAGAACTTTGTAGAGGTTGTTGATGGGAAAGAAACTCTCTTGGGGAAGGAGGTAATTCAACTCAAGACAAATAAAATCCCTAGAGGGCTGGTTGCTTTAGAGAGAGCTTTTGACAATAAGGACCAATTTGTTACAAAGGCATCTCCAACAAACAAGAATGATTTAGAGGAGATAAACTTGGGGACATCTCATGCCCCCAAGAAGGTATACATTGGCAAACAGCTCAAACCACATATCAGAACTATGTTGATTGCACTATTGAAGCAATACACGCATGTTTTTGTCTGGTCGTATGAGGACCTGAAAGCTTATAGAGAGGATTTATTTCAGCATGAAATCCCTTTGAAGCCTGGAGCTAAACCATTTAGACAAAAACAAAGGCCTATCAATCCAACTTTAGCTTCTAAAATGCAAGAGGAACTTATGAAGCTTAGGGACGCTGGAATAATCAGGTCTATTAGGCACTCAACTTGGGTGTGTAACCTTGTCCCAGTCAAAAAAAAATGGTGACATCAGACTTTGTGTTGACTTTAGGAATTTGAATGTATCCTCTTTGAAGGACAATTATCCATTGCCAAACATGGAAGCCATGTTGCAGAAGGTGACTGGTTGTGAGCTCTTAGCCATGATGGATGGATTTTCAGGGTACAATTAGGTGAAGGTGAAAGAATCAGAACAGTTTAAGACTGCCTTCACCACTCCATGGGGAACTTATGTATATGTGAGGATGCCATTTGGACTGACAAATGCAGGTGCCACATTTCAGAGGGCAATGGATGTTGCTTTTGTAGGATTAATTGACTCAATCTTGGCTATGTATTAGGATGATTTGATAGCTTATTCAAAAAAGGAAGAGCAGCATTGCATGCACCTAGAATAGATTTTTATCAGAGCATTAGAATATGGCATCTCACTCAACCCAAAAAAGTGTGCTTTTGGGGTAACAGAAGGAAAATTGCTTGGTCACATTGTTTCCAAGGATGGAGTCAGGATTGATCCTGAAAGGGTGGCTGCAATTGACAAAATTTAGATCCCTAAAACTATGAAAGGTGTTAAGTCCTTCTTTGGACAAATTAATTTTGTTAGGAGATTTGTGCCTAACTTCGTAGAGACTACAAAAGATATCTCCAAGATGTTGAAGAAAGGTGCAACTATCAAGTGGGAAGATGAAGCAACTAAATCATTTCAGGACATAAAAGAGGCTATAAAGATGGCTCCTGTGCTAAAATCCCCAAATTTTTCCAATCCATTTCAGTTGTTTTCATTTGCTTCTTTCCACACTATTGCTGCATGCTTATTGCAAAAAAATGAAGAAGGGTTTGAGCAGCCTATTGCTTTCTTTAGTAGATCATTGCAGGCTACCGAATTGAAGTATGACATCATGGAGAAGCAGGCATATGCACTGGTTAGAGCAGTCAAACATTTTAGGCTGTATTTGGTAGGCTCTCAGATAGTTGCATATGTACCTCATGCAGTGGTCAAAGATATCTTTACTCGGCAGGAGGTAACTGGAAGAAGATGCAGATGGATAAACAAATTGCAGGAGTTCAACATTGAAATACAGATCACAAGGCTAGTAAGGGGACAAGGTTTGGCAAAACTAATGACAGTCAAATCTAGAGGCATGCCAAGTGAATGTAGTGCATCATGAAATTATAAATATGTCAGAATCTGAGTGGTATAAGGACATAGTGTATTATTTGTAGAATTTAAACTGTCCTACCCACCTCAGTGATAATCAAATGAGGACTTTGAAGCTACATGCTATTAAATACATCATTGTTCAAGGAGAGTTGTATTGGAAAAGTTCTGATGGCATGCTGCTCAGGTGTGTAGATGAGGATCAGGCTAGAGATATTCTAGGTGACATGCACAATGGAGTGTGTGGTGGACACTATGTTGCCCATACAACAGCCCACAAAATTCTCAAAGCAAGCTATTGGTGGCCAAATCTCTTCTCAGATGCACAAAGAATGGTAAGAAAGTGTGATCCTTGCCAAAGATTCTTAGGGAAGCTGAAATATGAAGGTGCATTGCCCCTTAGGACTATAACTATAGAAGCTCCATTTCAGCAATGGGGGATTGATTTTATAGGAGAAATCTTAGAAAAATCAAGTGGAGGACACAGTTGGATTTTGGTTGCCACTGATTACTTCACTAAATGGATTGAGGCCATTCCAACCAAAAAAGCTACAAGCAAGGTGGTGATAGATTTTATTCTACAGAACATTATTATCAGATTTGGAGTACCAATTAAAGTGGTCACAGATAATGCAATGTGCTTCAGGTCTGGTGAATTTGTTAATTTTTGCAACAACTATGGAATAAATTTGTTGCATGCATCACCATATCATCCACATGGAAATGGTCAGGTAGAGTCAAGCAACAAAAGCCTCATGAAAATCATCAAAAGGATGGTAGGTAAAAACAAAAGGGCTTGGGATTTGAAGTTAAAAATGGCACTATGGGCTGATAGAGTGACAGTGAAAAGAGCAACTAGAAAGTCACCCTACGAATTAGTGTATGGTGCAGCAACTAGGTTGCCTGTCAACAACCTCCTACCAGTTTATAAATTCATACAAGAAAATGATGAGGAGATTGAAGACCCAATGACTGAAAGAATAAATCAGCTAGTTGCATTGGATGAAATCAGAAGAGAGGCACACACGACAAACAACAAGAGACAGTGAAAGGTAAAATATCTGTTTGATAAAAGAGCTATAGAGAGAAAGTTTCAGATAGGTGATTTGATCCTTTTTTGGAATGCAAGGAACCAGGACAAGGGCAAGCATGGTAAATTTGGCCCTTATGGATGGGCCCCTACCAAATCAGTGACACTCATGGAGAAGATTCCTATTTTCTCTAGGCCCTAAGCGGTGAATTGTTGGAATTGCTAGTGCATGGTCAGTTCCTGAAACCCTACTTCTCATAAGTGGGTACCTTCTATGCACACTGTAAATTAGATGTAAGTATTTTATACATGCCTTGTATAGTCAGTCGTGTTTTGAGTTTTGTGTTTTATCTAGTCTGCCCCAGAGTTGCGTGGTTCTCGCTGTCGTCTTGTGTCTGCATGTCCCCAGTTGGAGCCACTGGTGGTGTTCACCTTGGGTTAGGGTTTTGAATTCGTGTTTACAAGTTCCTGTGTGTTTTCCTTCGAACCCCTGCTGCCTTGGTTTAAATTGTTCCTTGGTCCACATGCATTGTTTAACCATTTTTTTCCTGTCGCATTTGAGAAAATTGCTAAGTTCTGTGTATGCGAAGGCAAAATGTATGTTGGGTTGCTCACGAAATCTCTGTCGGGTTTCAAAAATGCAAGGAATTTGAGTTATATGCATTTTTAATGCATATCGTGTTTGCATATAGAAAAGGGGAATCTTTCACAGATTCCTAAGAATATTCTACAGTTGTATGCATTTCCAAATGCATATCAGGTTCAAAAGGTGAATGTACAAGGGCAGAATATGCATTGAAGATTCCAGGAATATTCGTTGCTTGCATATCGGATGGCATTTATATTTGGTTTGTATATTCAACATACAAAGGAAATATACATTCAAGCATACAAAGGTGGTCACAGGGTCGAATGAATATTGAGTTTGTATATCCAAATATACAATGAAAAGATACAAGAGAATATACATTCGGCAATATACAAGTGTGGAAGTGCAAATGGTCTTGTATGTTCGGCCATATACAATGCAGCAGAAGATGCATTTGGTGGGGTCCGCCCCACATACAAAGGGCTTTGTATCTCGTATACAAAGGGGAATGTATATCTGGTATACATTCAAAAATGTGCAAAGAAAGAAAGAAATGCATTTCGGACCCGAGGGAGAAATCAATTGCAATGCATAAAATTTGAGGTTTGTTGTTTGTATATTTGGTTTGTATGTTTGCGTTTGTATATGTGACATACAAGAAAATATACATTGGAGTAGATGCAAGCTGGATTCCAAGGAATGTTCCAATCTAGCAGATAAAGTGTGGAGTCCATGGCTTGTATTTAGCATTTATATGCATATGCGCATATTCATCGAGATATGCAAGAAAAGGGTGATGCAAGCCGGACTTGAATGAATTTTCAATTTGCTCTATCCACATTTGGGGTCCGCCTTGTATATTGGACTATTTCATGTATATACATTTTGCATGTACAAGGGATTTTGAAAGGCGAATAGTGGCTTTTGTATATGCATTTGAGCATGCATATACAGAGGCAGTAAAGGTGAAATAAAAGGAAGAAAAGCTAGCGATAGGAGCATGAAGTGCCTATGTGGCATGTTTTTATTGGTTTGTGACTTTTCAAAGGTGTTTTGAGCCGCAGATCTCAGCGATGGGAGTTTATCGACGGCTAGTTTTTTATTTTCGTGCAGCAATGGGTTTCTTTGTATGCGACCACATTTTTTGAGCGGGAAACTCCATGGGCGCGCTACTGCAGGTTTCAAATAGGGCTGCAAGTAGATGAAGCATTAATGGCAGGATCGCAATGGTATGGGTCGATGATGGACGGGTCAACAACCTGATTAAAAAAAATGTCCTTGAATGGCGGTGCGGATCCCAATTCCATCTGCTCATTCCTCTCTATCTCCTGATAGTTTTGAACATTTTTCTGAGCGCCATTCCTCATGCATTAAATCTAGCAGGTTTTTGATATGCCTTGTAATTATTTTTTGCTGGGTACATAGTCATGGTATAAAGACCAAACTGTGTTACCCATTGTCGTTGTTGAAAACTGGAAAAATTTTGGTGCTGTGATAAGATACAACTCCATTGGTGGCTCTGTCTTGGTTGTCTTGTGAGTTTATGAGTCTCATGTTGTATGTTTGATGCATAAACTTACTGGTTTCATGTTGATTTAAATGAGTAATGCTTCATTGCATGTGTTCTGTTACTTGTCTCCAAATCAAATGTGTTCTTCTTCTGAATCTGAATATCTAAGGGGAATTAATGATTCTAGAATATGGATTTGCTATATTAAATGCTTGGTCTTTTACTTCTACTCCAGGAGTAGATTAAATGTTTTAGGTTAAAGTGTTAAGAAGAATATATTGCAGTGAAGATCTTCTAAGAAGAGGTAACTGAATACTCAACTCTGGGAAGTGTCTATAAGGCAGATATTAAACAATCCCCTTAAAACTCAGTCATTAATATGTTTATGTGGCCATTCACATGTGTATGTCTATTGACTCTGAGCCCTGGATAGGCACCAATCCTGTCTTGTATTGAGGTTGCAACCCAAAGTCTCAGTTTTGCATCTAAACATAAAACAAACTCAAACTTTAAATACAAACCTTTAGGATATTAGAAGTAGTTTTAGGATCCAAAATCCTCTGTCTACAACTGAATATAGGCCCAAATCTAGCCCCTTTGCACTTATCTCACAGTTTTGGTCTGCATAAGAGAGGATTTATCTGCTTTGTGTCAACATCCCAGTCAATCCACAAACATATCTCATGGATGTTGAATAGGAAATACCCCCTTGGTTCTGCAGAGCCTAAAGAAGAAGAGGAGATATTTATAGAGTCTATCTCCTATACTGTTGGCCCCTGGCCTGGGAATCTTGTTGATCACTGATGGCTATTTTGTAGGGGTTACTGGGAATAAGTATCCAGACTGGGAAAATAACCAACATACCCCTTCATATTACTTCATTTGTTCTATGACATATACATGATGATCTATTTTTTATGCATCCCTTGGAAAGATGACTATATATATGTGGTTTTTTTCTCCTTAAACTAGTGTTAACTTTGAAAGGTAGAAAGAAGTAATGCATATAGTTGAACAAGTAGATTCAAGTGCCATATCAGAGAGATAAATCCACACAAGAAACATCATGTCCTGTAATCCAAGATATGTTTTTACATGTTAACTTGTTTGTTCACTATGCAGGTATAGGAGAAATCATGTTGTTGATTCATTTTTATGAAATAGCATGTGGAGAAAATGGGATCCCACAAGGGTTGAGCCTAGCATGCTAAAAAATAGTGTCATCAATGCAAAAGTATTCAATTTATATTCACTGTTTATCAAGGTGTCAATAAAAGAATGCATTCTAACATTAGACAGTTACCAAAAGTAAGAAATGTTTGGTGAACTTGGAGCAACCATGAAGGAGTAGATCTTGGTAGTAAACAATTATCAAAATGAGTTATTCCCTAGCTTTGGTAACTATCTAATGTCAAAGTGAGGCTCTATTTTGACAGCCAAGGGACAATGATAACAAACATCATAGTTTTACATCATATGCATGTTGTTTCATCATCATTTCTTATTGTTTCTATGAAATATGATGTATACATTAATGATACAGGTTCATTATAGCCAAAAAGCAGATCTAGTGAAACTAGCATATGATAAGAGTATAGACAAGAGGGAGCTCTTCTTCTTTTGATTATTTACAGCTTTCACCTCCAAGGAGAAGAGGTAGAACAGCAGCAAGGGCACCCAGTCCAACACTAAGGACCATATCTACTCCTCTAAGGACTGCACAATTTGATCAAAGGAATTTGGTGATAGATCTTTAGATTTAGACTCCATAGATACCTCAGCAGATACCTCAAGCTCCACCAATGGCTAGGTAGTATCCATTTGTTACATTTAATACTAGTAGCCCACTATTGCTTACAGCGCATGATGACACTCCTGTGGCAGCCTTGAGAGGCTTACCTTTCTTTACAGGTGAGGATCAGACCACCCCAATTGAGCATATAAAAGATGTAGCCACACTGTGTGCAGTACATCACATAACACAGGAAAATGTCGCAGTCAGATTGTTGGCTACATCTCTGAAAGGAAAGGCCCTTTAATGA
Source organism: Cunninghamia lanceolata (assembly GCA_027924645.1). Lineage (NCBI taxonomy): Eukaryota > Viridiplantae > Streptophyta > Pinopsida > Cupressales > Cupressaceae > Cunninghamia > Cunninghamia lanceolata. The sequence goes on from BSBN01000892.1 coordinate 7,382,540, forward strand.
TTCACAGGTTTAGTTGTTGGTTCTATCATATCCTAGGACTTGTTGGGAGATGCTCTGAACAAATAGTTTAAAGACAAGTCAAATAACTTGTCTCTGATGGAACAGTTAAGTACAATAAAAAGAGCTCCCCATGAGCATATGGCTAATTTTAATTTCAGATTTCAAAGGACATGGGACAAAATCCCTACACTAGTAAGACCTACAACCAAACATGCTTTTTTGTATTTCCTTAGAGCATTAAATAGTGACATTGTTGTTATGGTCTAGTCAATGAATGGAACTTCATTACCAGTTGCTTATGAAATTGCAATTAGAGCTGAAAACAACTTGATTCAGGTAGGAAAAATAGCTCCAAGGTTGTCAATGCACATCTTTCCCAAAATATAGCCATCAATTCCTTTACCAATCCCACCTTTAGCTGATGTACCTATTGTACCAACTTTGGATTACACAAATACAACTCAAAATAATCATGTTTCAGCACCTTCACAGGTGCTTTAGGAGATAAAAGGGTTATTACAAAATTTTAGTAATGAGTTGGTTAATATAAAGAAGCAGCAAGGCCAAAATTCTAGACCTTACCAACCTCAATATCAAGCTAATAGGCCTTCAAATCAAGTTGAACCTTAGCCCCAAATAAAGAATTATAATCCAAGGCCTTTTCAGCCATATAATCCAAATATTGTAAGTACATCAAGAGAGTTGGTTCCCATACCAAACAATATGTTTCAAGACCATGAGTGGTTCTTTCCATGCAACCAGCCTCATAGTCAATCATCTTGTCCAAATGGAGTGTTAAATCAGGCACTTATGGTGCAAAACTTTACTATTAATCAACAAAATAGTGGGCAAGTGACTAATGAAGATTATCAAAATGAAGTGGCTTTGATGAATTGTCAAGGAGAAGAGTTTTGTAGTGTTAATCAACCTCAAAGACAAGGTTAGAATCAGTCTTACAACTCTGTAGCAACAAATACAAGATTTAAGAAAAGGGCTATAGATTTGGGACAGTAACCAAATCTGATGCAAAATTGGGCTTCTTCAAGTCAACAGCTAGGTATTACACATATTCCCTTACAGCAAGTTCAAATTTTGCCAAGACAACAAGTTGTACCAGGTAAAGATCAGCAAAAAGTTCAAACACAGCCACAAGTGCAAGGAGAGGCTGATGTTCCAAAAGTATAGCTAAAGGTAAATCCACCTTCTTTTAACATTTTAGATCACATGAAGATATCCAATATTAGTGTTTCAATGTGGGACTCTTTGGCTCTTCCTGGCCAAAGAGACTTATTACAAAATGCATTAACAAATCTCACTGTGTCAAATGAGCCAAATAAGCATCATCCAAAAGTGAATATTGTAACTAATCAGCTAAAAGAGAAACTAGTGAATAAGTTACAGCTAAACCAAGAGGGCAAGCCACCTCCTTTTTATGTCACTTTGATCATCAAGAATCATCTTTTCCACAACTGCATGATAGATTCAAGGGCTAGCAGTTCAGTGATGCAAAAGAAGATTGTTGACCAACTGGGTTTAAAATATGAACCACTCTCAAAAAGGAGTTATTCAATTAGATGGATCAGCCATCAATATAGTGGGAATAATTAGAGATTTAAATCTTACATTACATGATTGTCTGAACTTTACAATTCCACAAGGAGTGTATAAAATAGATCTTCCTGCTCACTTTTGCATTATGTCTTTCTAGAGATTTTACAGCTAAGTTAGGAGGATATTTATCCTCTGATTGGTCACATTTGTTCTTTAGAACCAGATATGGTACAAAAGTTAGAATAAAATCTGAATTGTTGGCTAAAGATCACATTGAGCCTTATAACCCCAATGTTGTTAATGCAAATCTCACATTTAATGAGCATGATTAGCAAGATCAGCTTGCTATCCAAGATCCTAACACCCTTGTTGAAAGTATTGTAGACTTGTTTTTAGATTAATGGGTAGCCGAGAATCACGAAGTTAGTATAATTGAACACATAGAACAAGTGAACTTGGGCATCTACATGATTCAAGAACAAGGTATTGCTATCCCAAATCTAATTAAAGATGCAAAAGTGCAGGAAAAACAACATTCCAATGAGCTATGAAGTTTGTACTTCGATGGATCAAGGAGCAAGATTGGTGCTAGGGAGGTGCTATGTTAGTTTCTCGAAGTGGTGAAAGGTATTTTTCATCTTTTCGTTTTGCTTTCAGCTGTTCAAATAACGTTTCTGAGTATGAGGCCCTTGTTCATGGCCTAGAATGGGCTAGAAAGCAAAATGTTAAGTGTCTTCAAGTGTTTGGAGATAGTGAATTAGTGGTCAATCAAGTAAGGAATATTCATGCCACTAAAAATGACTTGTTAAAACTATATAAACATAGAGTTTGGGGCATGATTGGGGAATTTGATGCATTTAATTTATTGTCCATACCAAGAGCTCAAAATAAATAAGCTGATAAACTTGCTGCCATGGGAGCTAAGTTTGATATTCCAGCTGAAATAAAAAATGTTGCTGTCCAGAACTATGTGAAAGTTGTTGTTAGACCTATTGTGCCAGATAATAACATTTATTGGCAGGTATTTGATAGTGATGAACAGATTATCAGTTTCATGATTGAAGAAGCTGAATTTTTAGCTTCTAATCAGCAAAAGTTGTCTCAGCAGTATGAAGATCAGATTCTTCAACTTAAGACCAATAAGTTGCCAAAAGGTTTTGTAACTCTTGAGTCAATCTTCAACTCAGATGATCAAGTCAGGAAAGAGAAAGCTGTTTTATCCATTAAACAGGATCATTATGAGCAGATTGAGATTTTCAAAGGCAAGCTGTTAAAGCTTGACAAGGTATGTACCTTAGAGGAAAAACATACATTTGTTTTACTTTGTCAAGAGTTTGCTGATGTGTTTGCTTGGGAGTACCATGATTTGAAGGGTTTTGATCCTGAATTAGCTCAGCATACTATAGAGCTAGAGCCCAAGGCAAAATTGGTAAGGCAGAAATGGAACATCTTATGAAGACTAAGTTGAATAAGCTCATTTAAAGTAATATAATTTTTCCAATCAAACATACTTCATGGGTGTCTAATCTAGTCCCTGTAAGGAAGAAGAATGGAGAAATCAGACTTTGTGTCAATTTCAGGGACCTTAATAGAGCCTCTCTTAAGGATCATTACCCATTGCCATCTATGGAATAAATTTTACATGTAGTATCTAGATCTGATAGATTCTCTCTTTTAGATGGTTTTTCAGGTTATAACCAAGTTTTGGTGAAGGAAGAGGATCAATTCTAGATTGCATTTACAAAAAAGTGGGGAACTATGGCATATAGGAAGATACCATTTGGACTATCAAACACAAGATCTACTTTTCAAAGAGCTATGGACATGGCTTTCCATGGTTTGATAAATAATTTTGTAATGGTTTACCTAGATGATATTACTATTTTTTCTAAAAATGCAAGTGATCATTTATTTCATTTGAGACATATATTTGAGAGATGTAGAGAATATGGGGTTTCACTTAACCCAACAAAGTGCATTTTTTTGTCCATGAGGGCAAACTGCTTGGACACATTGTTTCAAAGCATGGTATTTCAATAGATCCTAAAAGAATTTCTGCTATTCTGGCATTACCTATACCAGCCCACAAGAAAGGCTTGCAAAGCTTTCTAGATAGGATAAATTTTGTAAGAAGATTTATTCCTAATATTGTAGCTCTTCTACAACCACTAACTTCTATGCTCAGAAAAGGGATCAGTTTCAACTGGACTAAAGTAGGGAAGAGGAGTTTTGAGGAGATTAAGGAGGCCATTGTAGTAGCTCCAACACTTATAAACCCAAATTTTGATAAAGATTTTATTCTTTATGCATTTAGAAGTGTTGATATTATTTCAGCCATGTTATGTCAGCAAAATGAAGGACTAGAACAACCCATTGCATTTTTCAGCCAGGTTCTTCAAGATTATAAGGTAAAGTACTCTTTTGTTGAGAAACATGTTCTAATTATGATTAGAAGTTTGAAAAAATTTAGGCATATGCTCTCTAACAACAAAATTCAATTGTTGGTTGCTCATCCTACTGTTAAAGATTTCTTGTTGAGTAAGGATATAAATGATAAACAGGCAAGTTGGATAACCAAAGTAATGGAGTATGATGTTAATATCAAGGTTGCAAAGCTAGTTAGAGGCAAAGGCTTATGTGAACAGCTAGCAGGGGTGAAATAGATAGAAAAGAAGCTGATAATCAGACTGTTTTGCTGCTAGAAGATCATGAATCAGCTGCTATTCTAGTTTCTTCTACAAACTGGATTCAACAAATAATTCATTATCTTAACACTAGTAACTATCCTGAAGGTTTGGACAATGCAAAGAGGAGACACGTTAGATTGCAGACCATTCCTTATGCTGTCATTGATGGATTTTTATACAGAAGGGATTATCATGGAGTTTTGTTAAGGTGTATTGAGCCAAATCAGATTGATAAAATTTTAGAAGAATTTCATGATGGGCCTTCTAGAGGTCATTTTGTTGCTAGAACAATAGCCCTTAAGATTATGAGAGCTGGATACTTTTGGTCTAATATATTTAAAGATACTCATGCTTGGGTCAGGAAATGCACTAAATGTTCCTTATTTGCAGGAAAACAAAGTTTTGCAGCATTACCTTTACATCCAATTCAAGTGGAACAGCCCTTTGCTAAGTGGGGTCTTGATTTTATTGGACCTATTAACCCACCTTCAAGTGCAAGTCACAAATGGATATTGACAGCAACTGGTTATTTTACTAAGTGGTTTGAAGCTCTAGCATTGAAGGAGGCCAATGAAACTTCTGTTCTCAACTTCTATCAGGACCTAGTTACAAGGTTTAGTACTCCAGATTCCATTATTTTTTATAATGCATTGGCATTTATTGGCTTGAAAATATCTGATTGGTCTATTAGAAATAACATTTATTTGAATACTTCATCCAATTATTACCCTCAGGGTAATGGACAGGCCGAATCTACTAATAAGAACTTGATTAGAATTATCAGAAAGACAATCGAGGACAATCAAAGGACTTGGCATGACAAGTTGAAGCTAGCCCTGTGGGCTGATAGGATCACTCCTAAAAGAGCTACAGGTAATTCTCCTTTTGTCCTTACCTATTGTAAAGAGGCTAGAGTTCCTATTTCAGTCGAGTTGCCTACACTAAGTCTGATTAAAGAGCTGGAGATGTTAGATGAAGAGCCTATGGAAATCAGACTTGCATAGCTGATGGAACTAGAGGAAACATAGAAAGAAGCATTGAGAAATCTGGAGGTTCATCAAGCCCAAATGAAAAGGAATTTTGATAGAAAATCAATTTTGAGAGTGTTCAAGGAAGGTGATCTTGTTTTCAAGTGGGATGAGCTTAAAAGTAAACCTGGTAAGCATACCATGTTTGATTCCATGTGGGATGGCCCTTATGTGATTACTGAATGCAAGCAGAATAATGCATTTTAGCTTTCAACGCTGAATGGAGAGGTGTTACCTATTCCTATGAATGGGATTCACCTAAAGCAATGTTTCTGAAGATCAAAAGTTTACCGATGTATGATACTAGAGTAGAAGATTTTTAGTTAAATAAGTGTTGTTGGCACATCTTTTCAATTCAATTTATTTTTTCAAAGTGTTGTTGCACAATTAGCTGGCCCTATTCAGAGCCATGGTAGTTTGCTTTCAGTTTTGTTTCTGTTGTTGTTTTTCAAGCAGATGAGTTTTCAGGGGCTTTTATGAGTTGCAACGGCTAATAGAAGACTCTATTGCCCAATGGACATAGAGGCAACTGGCCACGAGAGTTTTACCAGGCAAAATTGGCATAGAGGTCACCAAAAATGTTACCAAATTATACTTGCCAGCCTAATTAGGCTGGGCTGTAGGAGTTGTTTTCTAATTCTTTTAGGAAGCAAGTGGCTTAAACTGAAACAAGAAGGAAAAGAATATTAGATCAAAATAGTCAAGAGATAGGCTTCAACCTCTACATTTTATCTAACATGTTTGCTCACTGTGCAGATACAAGTACTTGGAGACCATTCATCTATCTTCTTTCTGGTTATATATATATATATATATATATATATATATATATATATATATATATATATATATATATATATATATATATATATATATATATATATATATATATATATATATATATAACTTTTTGGCAGGGTCATAACTTCTTGCTACTTTATCAGAATTTAAAGTTTTTGGACTCATTAGAAAGATAAACCAATTATCTAGCTCGAGTTCTAGGTTGCTAAGGGTAATGCCAACTCTACCCGGTGGTGGATTGCCCTGATTTTGCTCCAAAGGCCTTTGAAAATGCAATTTACTAAGATGTAGAAAATATTGAAAAAAAAAATAAATTTAAATTTTTGATATTTTTCCAAAAATACCATTCTAGACTTTATCAGAAGTCATTCAAAGCACACGAAAATAGGAGCTTGGAGTTGAACTGAAGTGCAGGGTCATGCAGGGAGAGATATTTGGAGTTCTATTTTTGACATGACTATTTTTGGTAGTTTCTTGGTCAAGGACTTTGAGACTTGGAGTTCCGAGCTATTTTTGCTCATCTTGGAGGAGTTTTGGGGCCTAAATTTTAAGCTTTTTCACTTGTGCTCGCCCATCAACTTGGAGTTACTTGTTTAAACTCATTCATGCATATTTTTGAGTTTAGTTGAGCTAGAGTTGACTGCCCATTCACTTTTTGGGGACATTTTTGTATTATATAAAAAAAACTTATTCTTTTTTTTCCTTAGTTATTGATTCTATGCTTTTTCTTGCACATTGCAAAAAAGCCATACAGTTTTGTAACTCATTTTTTTTTCAGATTTATATACAACAACAGGTTTACATGTTATATTCTGGTCATTTTTATAGTGCTTTTCCTTCTATTGTTCAAAAAGATTAACACTTTACCTTCTCAAATTCATGTGAATGTCTTCATGAATGATTTTTGATAGAAATTAATGTGTTTTAAACAATCAAAACCTTTAATTTTTGTCTCATTCATTGTTGTCTATGGACAAAAAAGTAATTCATATCACAGGTCTTAGGTTGTGCTTTGGTTTATTTTGTCTTCAAGGTTGTGAAACTTAGCTTTCCTTCCAAAAGACTAATAATCAAGCCTTCTTCTAAATTATTAATGTGGTCAAATTGCCCTTTACTGAGATGTGTAAACAGATTTATTGAAAAGATAGTTGTGAATTAAGCTACCCTTCTAATATTATTTGGTGCATCACCTTATAGAAGTAGCTTTTAATTTTAAACAGTTGTTCTTTCTTACCCTTTTCCTTCAAAATCCATTAGTTCTAGGAGATCTAAAGGGGAACCAACCCATAATCTGGAGACTCATCTTCACTATGAGCATACCCATAGGCTCGAAGATGTTTCCATATTTCACGAGATTGTTGAGCATTCAAGCTTAGCATTCTGGGTACAATATTCATGAAAATAGTTTCTATTCCATAATCTTTTCCTCCAATTTCTATGTCGCAAATAGATACTACCACCCAATCCACGCTCCCTCCAAACACAACTCACGAAACTTTTTCACAAAACACATATCAACAAAACCCTTTAGTATGTCATCCACTTACCACTCACTCGCAACCACCACAACAACAACACACCCACCTCTCATCCAATCACCAATCCCTTCTACAACATCTAGCCACATCTCAACGTAATTCTTTAGTGAGCTATTCCCCACTCACTTATTTACACCCACCTCAACAGCAACAAATTGGCTTCTCATCCACTCATCTAAACACATCCCACAACCAAAACATCAATTACACTTTTCCCCCTCCATAAAACACATCTCATCATCAACATATCAATTATACTTATCCACCACCATCAAGCGCTCCACAAAATGTCAATCCCACAAATGCACCTCCAAATTATTCACAACTAGTGGTGCCTCTTTCTCCATATAAAACTTATTATAATGAAATGTAGAAACAAACACAAAATATTAGGACTAATCTTGGAAAGAATACTTAAGATCAATTGAGAGGCTTTCTTCTCAATACCACATTGTTTCAACTGCAATTTTATAATCTTTAGCTTAGTGAAGAAGTCCTGAATAGTATCAAAACTGGTAGGACTTAACCCTATGAGCTCATTCTCCAGTAGATGTCCTCTAATTTCATCATGCTTACCAAAAAGATTTTCTAAAGTGGTCCATACATCATTTGGTGTAGAAATAGATTCAATGTGAAAAATCAAATCTGGAGATACAAACATACACAAGGTTCCAAAAGCTTCATCTAACTTATTAAACAATTTTGGCTTTTCTGTAATTAATGATGGTTTAGTTTCAAGGCCCATTGTTACTCTATACAACCCTTGCCTCTTTAGATAGATTGTCATTTTAGATTTCCAATCAAAGTAGTTGTAGGGTGTGATTATTGGTACTATAGTTTGATCCATTTTACATGTAGAAAAGAGGATTGTTGTAGTAGTTGTGTGGAAAAAGAGAATGCAGAAACTTAAAGAAAGCATACAAGACACCCCCTCCTTTCACTCAAACAAAGAACCCCCCCAAGAAAATATGATTTGGCACTTTATATTTAGGGCGATTACAATTTCCACTAGCAAGAAATACTGAGTGGACTTGATCTCAATGCTTTACAAATTCTCAATCAAATAAGTGTATGTTGAAAGTACAATCATAGAACCAAACCAAGTGAAACTAATAGCACCACTGTGAATTACTCAAAAAATTAGCACTTTCAAAAAAGAATCTCCTCGATCCAAGGTCATATGTGAAAGTTATGAGTTTACAAAGTTCCAAAAATGGGAACTATGCAGCATCACCTGTGAGAATCTATAATTCTTGGAGAAACCATGCACCGAAATCACAAACCATCAAAACCAATGCATAGAGCACAAAAAATAGCCCAAATAAAAAAATTGCACTCAAAATGGAGGTCGTGAGCTCAAGTTATGAGTCTTTGAAGTTCAACATCAAAAGAAAAAACTCCAACAGAAGGCAGTCTAAATGCAAAAGTCAATTGTCACCAAGTTTGGTGAAAATGCTGCCAAGTTTAGCGGTGCCACCAAATTTAGGTCTTGCCAGATAGTTTAATCCTAAGTTGCTAAAAATAGAGCATTTCTAGACAAATTTAGTCAATGCTACAACTAGCGGAACTGCCAAATCCATCACCAAATATAGTTGTTGGACAAATTTGGCATAAAGGAACAAATACTAGGCAGTCTAGCCGAAGAGGTCAAAAAATTAAAAATAAATTTTAATGGCCTCAAAGGTCGAACTACACCTGAGGTTTGTAGGCCGAATTGAAATGTTGAATGGGCCTCAAAAGGCCAAACATTTTGGAGAGGCCGAAGACCTAAAGAAAGGGGGACGGGGACCGAAGCCACACCCTCTACCCCTAGAGGGTCTATGGTTTGCTAAAGGAGGTCGAAGCCTATACTAAGGCCAAAGCCCCTTTAATATAGGTCAAGGCCCACATAAAACTTGAAGCGCTTAAGGCATTAAAAGCGCTAAGCGCTCAGTGCTTAACAAAATGATTGTTTTATATTATTTAAAAAAAAAATTATTTAAATTTAAATTTTGATTAAAAAATATGTCTATACAGTGTGCTGGGGGGCCAAAATGGCCTTTCGGCAAATTTTTTTTGCCTTGGATGCTCCTAATATCGAAACTAGACAAATTATATATCATAATTTGTCTACAAAACCTCCTAGACGCAATGGTAGGGTTTTTTGGCCTGAAAACGCTCCAATTAAAAACTGAGTTCCAAACCTGAGCAAGAAACCCCCCTTCGTAATTTTGTCATATGATCTCCAAATTTGATGAAACGAAGGCCCTTTTTTACTTTCTTGAGCCTCCTGGATGTGTTGGAATAGCCAAAAATGCTCCTAGTATAACCAAAAATGTTGCAATCATCTAGATCTCACAAAAACTACATGTAAAATAAAGGGTTTAATGGGTCTTGTTAAATGCTTTTTGATTCTCCAGATCATTAAAAGAGGCAAGAGAAGAGCATACGGGATTCAAAATAACTCATAAAGAACTCACTCTCTCAATCATGAATCTATGAACATAAAACTCTCAAAACAAAAGCTATGATACCATGTTAGAAATCTTGAACAAGATGTGAAAACCATGAACTTTATAAGAGAGAATCTAAGCTACATAAATTGGAAAATGCAAAACAAAATCAAACCAACAATTTCGAGAGATATGCAAATGTCGATGTGTCAGAATTGCATTAAGAGCTCAAAGCTTCATACAAAGAATATCAAAGTAACTAGACAATGCATTCAAGATACAAAATACAAGTTAGATAGTGAGTTTATATAGACCAAGGAGAGGGGAGAGGTGACAAAATTGACCAATAGGGAGAGGCCACCACACAGACTAGATAGCAAGAGCATCTTCCCAAGATAGCAAATGCCACCTCTGTTGTAGGATGTCGACACCTCAAATCACCCAGTCACTAATTACACTCACTTTATTTAACCTAAGCAAGCTCAATAAAAGTGTAGAAAAAACATAGGAAATAGGGAAAATAACTAACCCACTAGGAAAGTAAAAACCTACGCTAACAACCATGTCATTACATATAATATTTTGTTATTCTTGAGTGTAATAGGAAGATATGTTATTTCTTCATGTGCTTTTTCTGAATTGGTCAGATGAGAAACAAGGCTCCTTTTGGATAGTCAATTTGGTGTGGAGTGCTTTTATTTTCCAAGTTGAGTATGCTAGTTAGGAAGTGTAACCATTGTAGCCTATATGAGCTCTTATCTTTGTAAACAAACATTGCTAAGCCTTAATGTATGCTTAGAGATGACTTTGTTGGTTACAATCTATGCATGCTTTATGGTGGCTACACATCTTGTTAATGGCCCAATAAGGAGCTTGTTAATTCATAACACCTTATTTGTAGTATTCAATGCCCTTTGCCTTTAAGGCTTCTCCATCTACTCTTTGGCAAACTATTATTAATTAGGTGGAAAAGAAGATGTCCTATTAGATCACTAAGTCATTGTCACTTGTAAGAAAATTTTAGGTTTGCTCCAAAATTCTAATGCCTACCCATGATTACTATTCTTCATGTTGGTTGCCTTCTAAAGCCTCCAATCAAAAGATAGAAAAGCTCATGTGTGCTTTCTTATGGGCTTTTTCTGACTAGGGTAAAAGCTTCCATGGAGTAGCCTGAGAATTTTGTTGCCTCCCTTGTGACTCTAAAGGCCTAGCTCTCATTTATATTTAGCACCAAGGCATGACCTTATGTTCTAAATGGATTATCCAAGCCCTTGATGGCACTAAAGCTTGGAAATTCTACTTTGTCATTGTATTTCTTGTGTTGTGCCATCTAGGTGCAAGGCCTTAAAGTTTCTTAGCTTTCATACTATTCTCATCATGTAGGTGCTTGTCCAAATCTAGGTGATCTTTGTGGTGAAGACCATTTGGAAAGCCTAGGAAGCTATTAAGCCATAGCTCTCATAGAATGGGACTAGATTCAGGATAGGTCTATCCATAAATTAGTAGTCTTTTTGGTGGTCTCCTCTAATCACTTGTCAAAATAAACCTTAGGCTAAAGTTCCATGGCTCATGCTTTAACATTTTATAACAGTGGTATTAAGACTCTCATAGATCATTTCTCCAAAACTACTAGAAATCCTCTATCTTGGCCTAAAGCCAAATTGCAATACAGACTTACTAACTAGGATTATGAGTCCTTTCTGATTATAGTTACCTCCATTTCTATAAACATGCTACAGAGAATTTGGACTCATTAAACCCTAATAAAAATATTGGAAATGATATCTTGACACATCGTTTTGTACCTAAGCTCCTCATCCAAGATATGCTTCACTTTCACCACATTTACATATGGTGCACAAGCTTAATGCTTGATGGGGTCTTCCATGCTTTAGCACCTAAGCTCCTCATCCAAGATATGCTTCACTTTCACCGCATTTACATATGGTGCACAAGCTTAATGCTTGATGGGGTCTTCCATGCTTTAGCACGAACATGGCAATGTAGGTTTGAAATCATTTGGTAAGTAAGTCTTCTTGGAAAACGTTATATCCCTCTTCGCAAATTTATTTGAAAACTTGTTAAGCTTTGTGGAATTTGGACCCACATGGACGTAAGATGTACAGTTGATAGATATTTATCGACCATGCTGGGACAGGCAATGGCCTTTACTCATTTCCAATGCATCACCACATTTCGTTAGCCCACGATCGTACGATTACGTCATCACACGCCCTCAGAAAAATTATATCATTACATTCGGATTTCGAAATAGAATTCCTAGAAAGCCTCAAATAAGACGGCGACAAGTTTCCAAAGACTAAAAGCCTGGGATGAACGGAATATCCGACCGCGGACAATGTTTGTACCGTGCATTTGCAAGAATGGCAGACAGGAAATCCACAGGGAATTTTCTCAAATAATTGATCAAGCGTAAAACGTGGGGTGGGGACCAGGGGTTGTATTCCATTTGCTTTGGATTCGTCCAGTAGTTAATGCAAACTGAAAAATCCAATCACTGAGGAGCTCAAATAAAGGTATTATAAATGTAGGGCCCCTTTTTCATTTTTCCTATCAATTTCTTTTATAGATGTAAGGGAGAGGGGCCAGAAGCGCCCACCTATCACATTCTAATGATGAAAATCACATATCCATCCCCCTTTTCCCTTATGCGGATTTTGTGCATTGTCCTTTTTCTTTATGTTTTGGCACTTTCCTTTTTTTTAATGCTTTGACTCACTTTGATTCCATTGAAATAACAATGTTATAAATATATGGCCTTTTTTTCATTTTTCCCATCAATTCTTTTAAAGATCTATCACATTGTAATGATTAAAATCGCATATCATTGTCCTTTTCCCTTATGTCTTGGCCCACTTTGATTCCATTGTGTTAATCTAACAAGAAGTTTACAAGTGACACACACACATATATATAATTCAAACATGTAATAGTATTATTTATGGTTTTAAAATTTAGTTTTAATTTTTAGATTATTTCTATATTTTGATTTTAATTATTAAATTTTTACTAATGTCAGTTTGTGCCATATGTTGTTTTATTGTTCACTTTAGAATCATGAGCATTGGTATAGAACATTGTTGATATATTTATAAAAACATTATTAAAACATACATCATCTCATCCATCTTTATATGTTTGGCAAATTGGTTAGCCTAAGGGCTTGACCAAAGGAAAATAAATCCTTACCTAACAAATTCCTAAACAATGTCTCCTTACATCACCCCACTTCAAACACACATAATAAACTAAGACACATTACAATAGACATCAATTTACTTCTAGTTTAAATTTTCCTAAATCAAATTTACTAATAGATATATTTTCTAATTTTCTAAATTAAAAGATGTTTTTAAAATATTCCTAAATCAAAATATGCTTTTAAATCTTTTCTAAATAAAGACTACACAAATATAATTAGGAAAACGAGAAAAATCTACAAAGTTTTCTATTAACACATTGAAAATGTATTTTGTTATGGATGACTAGGAAAAGTGAAGAAATAGAAAATTATTTGATGGGATTGTCTTTAGTAACCATGCTCTTATGACTAACAGTCACACTTTAATGTGTAATGGGTAAATCGATAGTTATGCATAGCTAAGTGATGTAGGAGCATCCAGGTGTACAAGTGATCCTGTGTCAACCAAAAATATTGTTAGGTTTTTATTTCAGTTTTGTTTCATTGTTTCTCTTGGTTTTGTCAGTTTGCTTCAGGACGATTTTTAGTGAATGCAAATAAGCCATCATATGTGGTGTAAACCCAAATTGTAGATTGAGAAAACGTCCAATTGAGAAAAATGATAGACAAAAAGAAAGAAAGATAAAAGTGAAAACAAAGAAGAGAAAATGCATGGCATTTCCAAAATAGGCTAAGAGAACTAAGTAAGATTTGACTCTCTGCTAATCCTGATTAGGGGCCAGTTAATTATTAAATTTAATTCAAACGTTGAAAATTAAACTAGAGCGGAAACCTAGGGGACTTCATCAAGCGAAGTTAGTAAACCTTGTTTAAGTGATCTGATCTACCAAGAAGTTAGGAATAATGTAAAGGATGCAGTGATAACTCTGATTGATAGAAAACGTGAAGAAAAGCAGGATACACATAAAGAAATACAATCAAAATTAAATTTCAGAGAAACGGTAAGGAGAACCAATGAACATGCTTTGTTGAAAATGCTAAAATCAGAAGGAGGAGAAATTAATATTAAATTTTAGAAAACGTGAAAGAGAACAGATGATTGGGCTTTGTTGAAAAATGTTCCATTAAAGAGATCAACTATAAATTCATTGTAATTAGGGAGTTAAAAGAAATTTGTTAACCTTATCAGGAAACCTCGTTTCAAGATTAGTGTTAGTGTAATAAATCCCACTCACGCCGTGAGGCATTATGGTGGCAGATTTTCCCAGAATCTAGGGTTTAGCAGTTTGGTAAGCTTAACCCTTGTAGCGACGCTAACCGCGTCGCGATGACCCCCTTGTTGGCCTTCTTGTGTTTGGGTATCTGCACGTGTGCGTAGTACCCCGCTGACAACTGTATTATTTATGCCTTAAGCGTTCACCACCGAGCACGCTCACGCGTGCAAGGGGGTTTCTAGGGAAGCGTGGGAAAATTTTTTATATTTCGTGTCATGACCACATGACACATGTGGACATGACATGTGTGATGCGTGTTGTGACCGCATGGGAAATGTGGGCATGACAAGGTTCTATTTGGTCGAGTGAAGGGCATCACCTTATAGAAAAACATAAAGGGTGATTGCGTTTTCAATTTAGAGCAATTTGAAGAAATTGGATTAAGTTTAGACCATTTTGGCAAAACCAGAGGTTCGTGAACCTCTCATTTCGCTGAAAGCTTATGTTTTCTTCAATATCAGCCACTTTTCAGGTTCTCAAACCTAGATTTTCACTGAAAATGACAGAATTCTGTAAGAAGAAGTTTTCGATGAACTTCCATGTTCGTGAACTGGGAGATTCACCGAAGAGTTTTAAAGTTCATATTTTTTTATTTTTTGAAAGTACCTAATGAAATGCTTGGGAGTTCGCAAGTTTAGTAAATCCCTGATTTGCCAAAAAAGATTTGCACTTTCAGTAAAAGTTTAAGTTTGCAAACTCTAAGTTTTACTGAAAAGAGTTCATGAGTTTGAGAATTCATTGATTGCATGAAACTCTGAAAAGGATTTATAAAAGGAGGAGTTTGCAGGTTTGACAAATCACCAAATTACTAAATAGAAGTTAGAAAGTTCAAAGATCTATCTAAATACCGAAAGGTTTTATTTTTGGCCTGTGGCTTGTAAATATTTTAATTTTCCTATAACGTTTCAGTTTCTCAATGGCCAAAACTGTTCAACTTCTAGCATTGGAAGTATATAAAGAGTTAGATGTGATCTTTAAGGCGGATCAAGAATAAGGATCGTAATTGGAGAATACTGTATTGTTTTGAGACTTGTAAAATTTTGTACTCCTAATGCTGCATACATGAATAAAGAAACCTAAAATTTGTTGTTGTTGTAATTGTGAATATTGTAGTTGCGTAAATTTTATATTATGGCTAGTAGAAATGATCATCTGATAATATTCACCATTCTAGACTACATTAAGTGGTATCAGAGCCAAGTTTTTGTGATTGTGTCGAGAGAAAGAATCTTGAAGAGTTTTGTTGTGGGTGAGTGAGAGGACAAGAAGACTTGCAACTGCAGAGAATTCATGCAAATATGGTGCATAGAGGACGTGGATGAAGAGGAGCACCACAGGCTAGTGACATGGCAATAGTGGAGATGTTGAGAGGTATTACAGCCAGACTGGATGATGGAGATGGTGCATCGAAGATGAGTACATGTAGCAGATATCAATAACGATGAAAATGAAGTTGAAGCACCAGAAATTGACACTGAAGATGATGATGGAAATGAGTCGGAGAGAAGATTTTTATGAGCAATGTCAAGAATCAGTAGTAGACCTAGATTGGATCCTCCTAGTTATAGTGGAAATCTGAATCTAGAAGAACTGACTGATAGGATAGCAGATCAGATGGAGAAATACTTTTATTTTGAATCAACTGAAGACCATAAAAAAGGTAAAATTTTCTTGCACAAAATTGAAGCGATACGCCTCTTTATGGTGGGATCACGTGCAGATAGAAACGTAGAGAAAAGGTAATGAGAAAATAAAATCCTAGGATAAAATAGTGACAAAAATGATGGCTAAATTTTTACCAGGAGATTATCGAATAAATTTATTTCAGAATTTGTAGAATATAAAACAAAGGGAATTAAGTGTCCAAGATTATATTACAAATTGAATATTGGGGTTGGTCACATTGAGGACAATGAAGAAAAGGTCTCCATGTATGTAAATGCGTTAAGATATAATATTCAAGATAAAATGGCCATGTTAAAAGTTCATATAGTAGAAGAGGCATATTAATTTTCTTTAAAGGCAGAAGAAAAATTATCTAAGAGATGTAACAAAACAACCCAAGGGGGAATGGAAGGTCTACCATTAAAAAGTAGCCAACAAATAGAAGCAAATAAACACAAACAGGTGAAGATGAAATAGGTACTTCACAAAATAATGACTCAAAACAAAATACAAGAGGGAAAGGCTATTACAAAAGAGGTAAAGGAAGAGGATTCAATGGTACATTCACTACAAATGTGGAGAGACTATGCATAGGGTATTTGAGTGTCCTTAGATACAACAAGACTCTAGTAGGAGTACAACATGGAACTATGCGGCATAAGTTGATGAAGAAAGTGTGGTCTCCCCAAAACAAATAGAAGAGCTTGAACAAGGAGAGTCATTGATGTTGAAAAGAGTTCTTTTAAACCTCATAAAGGAACGATAAGGACTAGTACAAAGGCAGAGTTTTATTCTGAACTATGTGTAAGTCAGGGGGTAAGTGTTGTAAGGTAATTATGGATAGTGGTAGCATAGAAAGTTTGGTATCACAAGAAATTGTGGAGAAGTTGAAGTTGAAGAAGATGAAACATCCCAGCCCTTACAAAGTCTCTTGGTTGCAAAGAGGTCATCAACTCCTAGCGAGTGAACAATGTTTAATTCATTTTCAGATTGGTAATTATAGGGTTGAGGTGTTGTGTGATGTGATGCCCATGGATTCCTGACATGTCCTATTGGGTAGACCATGGAAATTTGATGGAAATGTTGTGTATGATGGTAGGGATAATACCTACACCATAATTAAGGATGGAAGGGAATATATTTTGAGTCTGTTAAAGGACATGGAAGAGAAAGTGGAAGATGGTTTTATAGTTTGTTTCAATTCTGAAAAATAGGTGATAAAAGTGACAAGTGAGGTTGGGAGCAACCCAAAGGGAGTTCCTGAAAGGAGGAATGAAATTGAGATAAAAGAAAATAATGATGATTTGGTGAACCAATTATCTAAAGAAGTGAAGAAGGGCATAATGAATATAAGTGATCACGAGGTTGGTGTTAATCCTAAGGGGGAAAAACATAAATCACAGGTTGGAAAATTAACATGTCCGCATGGAAGACATGGAGTAGATTTACATCTACATAATGAAAGATAGCCAAGCAATGATAACCTCCAAGATGAATGTAGAGAAAAAAATAAACAAGTAAGAAGGGTAAGAGAAGGAAGAGCTAAAGAAATTATGTGTGGGGTATAGAAGAAAGAACAGATGGATGATGAAGAAGTTTGGATTAAAAAAGCATCGGATCACCATCCCAAGCAACTATGAATGTTGATGAGTTTCTAAGTCATGGAACATTTCACTTACTTGGTTTGTTTAATGCATGAGCATCCGAGTGTATGACTGATCCCATGTCAACCAAAAATATTCTTAGGTTTTTATTCCAGTTTTTTTCGTTGTTTCTATTAGTTTTGTAAGTTTTCTTCAAGAGGATTTTTAGGTTCTATTTGGTCAAGTGAAGGGCATCATCTTAAAGAAAAACATAAAGGATGTTTGCATTTTCAATTTGAAGCAATTTGGTGAAGTTTAGACTATTTCGGCAAAACTAGAGGTTCACGACCCTCTCATTCTGCTGAAAGCTTTTATTTTCTTCACTATCAGCCACTTTTTTAGTAAACTTCCAAGTTCACGAACTGAGATATTCACCAAAAGAGTTTTAAAGTTCATATTTTCCTTGATTTGTTGACAATACCTAATGAAATGCTCAGGAGTTCACAAGTTCTGTAAATCATCAATTTGTCAAAAAACCTTTTTAGTTTCAGTAAAAGTTTAAGTTCGCAAACTCTAAGTTTTCTTAAAAGAGTTTGTGAGTTTGAGAGAACTCGCCAATTGGCTGAAACTCTGAAAAAGGCTTTGAAAAAGGAGGAGTTTGCAGGTTTGACAAACTACCAAATTACTGAAATAGAAGTTAGAAAGTTTGAAGATCTGTTGAAATACTAAAAGGTGTTATTTTCGGCCCATGGTTTGTAAAGATTTTAATTTTCCTATAATGTTTTCAGTTTCTCAATGGCCAACACTATTCAACTTCTAGCATTGGAAGTATATAAAGAGTTAGATGTGATCTATAAGGGGGGCAATCAAGAATACGGATCATAATTGAAGAAGATTGTATTGCTTTGAGACTTGTAAAATTTTGTACTCCTGATGCTGCATACATGAATAAAGAAACCTAAAATTTGTTGTTGCTATTGTAATTGTGAATATTGTAGCTACGTAAATTTTGTATTGTGGCTGCTAGAAATGGTCATCTGATAAGATTCACCATTCTAGACTGCATTACTAAGTGTAATTTTATTTTTATATAGATTAGATTGATAGGTTTAAGTGAAAGTCATTTTAAAATAAGTTTTATTGTTTATAGATATTAGTAGTATTAATTACAACATAATGATAATATTCTTTTACACTAAAGAGGTGAAGCATTTTGTTAATTTTGTTTCAATGAATTAGTTGATTATTACCAATCAACATTGTATGCAAGTGCTCATCTTCTTGGTTTTTTAGTGCCACATATGCACTATCCTTCATGTGCAAAGAGTAATGGTATATCCATGAAATAAAATAAAATAATAGATCCAAAACAAACACCATAAAGACCCAAAAGGAGGAAAGGGCTTTGCATGGAAGGTTGGATTAAATATCACTTTGGAAATGGTGGATCCTTTTAACAACATGAGCTAGAAATTTGATTTTTTCCTCATGTTGACCTTCCATTTAAAAATATAACAATCATGACGATTTCATCATATCTATGCCAAATATTAAGAAAACATAAATAAATCTTTCATATTTAAAATCAATAAACAAACATAATATTAAACATAATATTTTAACATAAGTTATTATATTTCATGTATTTTTTTCCCCTGTCTTTCCAAAAATTGTTCATTTAAAATATTTTTTCTTTCAATTCTATAACTTATCATTCTTAAACAATAGTAAAAATTTTAAATTTCAAACTTTACTTTCATATTTCTTAATATAATTGCATTTATAAAATAAAAAATCAAAACAAATCAAAAATTAAAATTTTAAAGCAATAAATATATTTATTCTCATACTATATAGTCATTTTAACTTTTATTAAATCAATATACCTATAAATTTATAATTTTAATGACTAATGTTTTTAAAATATATATTAAAATAGTCTAACCATAACTAAATTTACATTTGAATAGCAAACTTCATTCAAACTCTAAGAATGAAAGGAACCACTTATAAGATAATCTATGATATTTTTTATACTTGAATAAATTGTTGTGATATTATAAGAAGCTTCACACTAGATAATATGTACTAATGAAGAAAGGATGGTAACTCGATTATAGCCATAGATAGGTACACAATAGATAAATTAGGAGTAGAAACCAAAGTTTATAGGCAAGTTGTGATTCATATTCAAATTTTCTCATCCATGACTTTGATTAAAAAAGCAATAATATGTACGGATCCAAGTTTTGTTTTCAAGTTTTTTTGAACTACCAAATGTTAACATTTTTCTTGATCGTGCTATCATTAATCCTTAAGGGATTATCATTTTCAATAGATTGGGTCATTTGAGGATTTAAATGAAAGCTTCTTCTTAAGGGATGGTTTGGATGCAGATGAGAATTTGACATGTAAATAACTAACAAAACCCTAAAGGATAAATTTTATTAAATGGAGGCAATATTTGAGATAAAATTAAAAAATCAACAAGTAATCTAATTTGTAATATATAGATTGGTAAATAAAATCCTAGATGCCTGAAAAAGGGTGGGTAGGGTCAAATGAAAACAAGCACAAAATAAAAAAACAAAACCCAAAAGAAAGTATAGAAATGAGCACAAGTGAACAAGAATCCAAACATTGATGAGATCTAAAAATAAAATTTGTAATCATAAAAGGTAGATAGATAGAGAGAGATAAGAGATGTAAAGGGAGAGATAAAAATAGAGGCAGAGAGAGACATAGAGAGACATAGAAAAGGTGGGAGATAGAGGTAGAGAGATGTAGAGCAAGAGAGAGTCTTTTTATATACATTTTAATCTATTTTTTGGTGCATTCCATGATGTCACAACATAGGAGACTAAAGAGGGGAGAGAGAGTTAGCAAGAGAGGGAAATAGAGTGAGGAGATTGTTTTGTTATTTTTGTCAATATGCAATTTTGACTTTTATGAGGTTGGTTTGTTCATACAATGTAGTAGGTAATCAAAACATGATATTATGTTCTGAATCGACGATCAAATGATTGTGGTAATTTTTTTTTAAAAATGTGTTGTTGTGGATGAGGATGTACCATGTGATCTAGGCTTAAATTGAGCCACATGTGGATTATACCTTTTATTGTGATTCGATTTGAATTAATAATGTACCCTTCAAAGAATTGTATGCCTTGATCTATTACCATAAGGTGTCATGTTGAAAAGCATAATTGGGCTTGCTTTTGAGGTTAGAGGTGAAGACCTATAGTTGTCTCTGTCATAGCCAATCTCTTAGAAGGTCTATTTAACTTTCAAAAAATGTCAGTCAAACAAACGGTAGATGTAAGTAGTTGAATGTAGTAAGATTGTACCTAAATGTAGACTTCAACTTTGAAATGTCTATAATCTAGTATATATTTTAAAAACAAGTTTTAACAACACTTGATTTCTATATGCTCTTTTCCTATGCTTTACTAATGACCTAGGAATGCTTATAAATATGTGTCCTTAGTCCCTCGACCTGAAATTGAGGTGTGTGGATTGAGAGGATAATCACTCTCTTTGTCTCTCTCCCCCCACCCTCTCTCCCCTTCTCCATCTCTATGCCTCTCTCATTCTCTTCATCTTTCTCTTTCTCTCTATATCTCTTATGTCTTTCTCTCTTCCCTTCTCCCTTTTTCTCTACCAATCTCCCTTTCTACCCCTTTTTCTCTCTCCACTTATATGTTCCTATCTCTCTCTATGTTTATCCCTATCTCCTGGTCTATCTCTCTTTCTCACTTTAGCTCCCTCTATCTGTCCCACTCTCCTTTCTATCTTCTCTCTTTCTGTCTATATCCCTCTGAACATATAGAAGGTCAATTAAGTTAAATTTCTTATAGGTTATAATATATAATTAGAATAGAGATTTTATATATGAAATAAATTTATAATCAAATAATTTTTTAAATTTTTTATATTAATATTAAATATATAATAAATAGACAATTTTATAATATAATACTATATTAAAAATATTTAAATATAATATAAATTTGTATTTCTAATATAATATCATAAAACAAAATTATATAGAATATGGAATAATATTATATTTATATAGTTTTCCTATAATATTATATAATCAAATTGTATATTTATAATAAATATATCACATATTTAATATTTATATCTATTTTATATATAAAATCAATATTATAATTATATCTATTATTATAAATTATATTTTATATAATGTAAATTATTGGCTATAATATTATATTATAAAATTATATATTTATATTAAATATATTATAAATTTAATATTTATATATATTTAGTCTATACATTAAAAATCTTTATTATAATTATATTTATTATATTTTATATATTATAAATTATTAAATATAAATAATTAATATATAATTAGCCGATAGGCTTTTATATGTGAGCATTATAGTGCTCGGAATTGTCTCACGCCGGGAAATTTTCTAAACTCGTCGGTTGTTCTTATCGGCCAAGCTCTTTTTCACAACCATTCGGTTTATTTTGAGACAGCCGACGTTAACTTCCGTCAATTATATTCCGCCACACGTAAATATATTCCTAGCGTTCCGAATATCTAACTAAAGTGCTACAAAAACAACCGGCAACTTCCGGTAAACCCTAATCAAAGGGCAGTTC
This sequence comes from Cunninghamia lanceolata, assembly GCA_027924645.1. Lineage (NCBI taxonomy): Eukaryota > Viridiplantae > Streptophyta > Pinopsida > Cupressales > Cupressaceae > Cunninghamia > Cunninghamia lanceolata. The sequence continues at coordinate 7,404,900 of BSBN01000892.1, forward strand.
GACAAAACCCTCAAATTATCTCCAAACAGTTTTCAGAGAGGGGAAACAGAGGAAGAGCCGTGGAACCTCTGTTCTTTTTAGTTAAATTTTGTAGCTCTTTCCGTATCATATGAGTTCAGTTGTTGTTCTTTCCAAGCTTGAAAGCATTTTATTGATGGTTGGGTTTTTATATGCGAACATTATAGTGCTCGGAATTGTCTAACGCCCTAAAAAAAATTACGCCGAAATTTTTTCTAAATTCGTCGGTTGTTCCTATCGGCGTATTCCTTGAACCTCCTATGGGTGCAAGTGCTAGTATATATTGTAATATAATATTATTTAAATTAAGTAAAAAAAGAGGCTAGAAAAACTGAACTCCCTAACCTGCTTTGTATACCTAATGTTAGTGCATTACACGTCATTTAAACCGAGCGAGATGAATTTGAAAAATTATATAATAGTGTATGAGATACGCAATCGTTAGACGCTTGGAACACATTTTTTCATAAAGCGCTACCTATTTTCTCTTTTACGCAGACCAATGAACAAACGGCAATGTTTATGTCGATGAACGTACGAAATTTCTTGAATCGTCTTGCATTGATATGAACGTCATGTCAGCCTTTAAGTCACGTCGTCCGACTCAGTGAGGGACTTTTATTGTTTATTTAAGTCAGGTCCTCCGGTTCACTGAGGGATTTAAATTTATTTGATTGTCCTTAGAATTGATTTGATTTTGTAACTAATAAATTGTCCTTAGAATTGATTTGATTTTGTAGCTTTTCTTCACAGTGTGATCCCATTCAATTTTCAATGGACATTATTAGAATGCAGTATTCAAATGAAAAACCATATACATAGAATGATTAAAAAAAAAAAATTGTCTTCAATTGAAGGGTCCCATGGAGAAGGGGCTTCACTGTTGAAATTTTTTAGCATTTTAAAATAAGGGTCTTATGAATTTTTTAGTTGTATGTAGGTTTAAACTTTAAGCTCTTAAACTTATGTAAGTTAGTGTTCTCTATATGTTTTTAGTTTAATATTAATTGATTTAGGAGAGATTTTTTAGGACCTACAAATAAAAGATTAAAAATCATCAAATTAAAAACTTTCCTTCCAAAATATTTTTTTATATTAAATAGAAGGAATCTAAAAACTGGTAGAAAAATCCCTAAGGCATGCCCATGCTGTTGCTTAGTTTATTTTGACTAGCAGTCACTTGCTCAATTTATTTAGGAGATATTTGTGGAGCTACTGACCCAATGAAATATTTTATTTTCTGTTTATTTTAAGTAGTTATCTTAATTTGTAGTTTTTACTATATAGAAAATTTAGAAGAAAAATAAAAAAAAGGTGGGAAGGAAATATATGTAACCACATGGCATGTTTTTCATTATGCAGTGGTTGCTTATTTCCAATGCCCTTTTTTTTCCACGGCCCCTTTTTTTCCATAGCTTATTTGCAATTTCTAAACAGTAGCTATTCCACAAAAATAGGGAAAGATTCTATTTTATCCTTTTCCCATAATTGTAAATTTCCATGGGGCCACTCCAACTGCTTAATTTTAAGCAGAAAAATAACTTAAGCAGCTCCATGGGGACATCGGGTAAATTGGTGGAGGAAAGTTTCAGCCCACCTGAATGCACCCGCTGAAAATCAACCACCTAAAAAATAGGTGCACCAAATTTTTTAATTTATACTTAGCAATTTTTTTATGTTTCATGGGACGCTTTGCTCCACAAAAATAAATCCTCTAACAACTCCATGAGACCCCTTCCTAATCCTCTTATTGAGTACCGTTAAAAAACTGATTTAATATCTAGAAAGCGACCGCCATAACTTTAGCTTCTGCTTCCGATATTATCGCAGTCAATTAAAATTTTATTTAAGGGGAAGAGTTATCTAGACAGTCAGATGTCAGAATAGAAGTCCAGGAATTTTTTACCACGCTTAAAGAAGTTTTAACTCATTTTTAAAAAGATTTTAACTCTTTAACTTTAATTTGTAAACTTTTCATTAAAAAGTAAACACCATTGTCTACCTCCTGTAATATCCAAATATCTCTTTGGAAGACAACTAAAGAGTTTATCCACCCATTTCTTTAACTGGGGATAAACAGACTGAACTGAAATCTGCAAGATGTCATCAACAGCTGAGACATCGGTTGAGGGAAAGAACAGGATTTTGATCATAGGAGGGACAGGATATCTCGGTCAATACATGGTAGAAGCCAGTGTTTCATTTGGTTACCGCACCTATGTTTTTGTAAGGCCTGAATCTCTAGCTCCCCATTACTCCAAAGCCGGCAAACTTCAAGAGTTCACAGATATGGGTGTTCATATTCTTCAAGTGAGTGAAATATTGTAGTTGCAGCAATTTTGTTCTTTACTCTGTATGCTTGAAATTTCTAGTTGATTTTTTGGGGTTTTATATACAGGGATCTCTAGATGATCACAAAAGCCTGGTGAATGCATTTAAACAAGTAGATATAATCATATCCACGCTTGCAATTCCTCAACATATGGATCAGCTCAAGATCATAAGAGCCATCCAAGAAGTTGGGAATATCAAGGTATAAAGTGATTCTGTTTTCTCAGGAGTGTTGAATATCATATACCTCACTGACTTATTTATTGTCTCTGGAATCAGAGATTTCTCCCATCAGAGTTTGGCAACGATATTGACAATGTGAAAGCTCTCCCTCCCTTTCAGAGGGTATGTGATGATAAAAAGACAATCCGCAGGGCTGTTGAACAAGCAGGGATTCCTCATTCCTTCGTTTCTGCCAACCGTTTTGGGGCCTATTTTGTTGATTATTTACTTCAACCTCGTCTCAAACCACAATTAGAGGAAGTTGTCATTTATGGCGATGGTCTTACAAAAGGTATATTATATCAATTGTGTTTCAATGAGTATTAGATGAAGAAAAACACAGATCAATCACAGACAAAGCAATATTGGCACCAGTATAATGTAAATAGGCTGCATGTAGACAGAAAAACAAAGAACTGACACGACATTTGAATGTTGTGCAGCGGTTTTCAATTTAGAGGATGATGTTGCAGCTTTTACTATTATGGTAGCAAACGACCCAAGAACATTGAACAAGCCTGTGATTTGTAGGCCACCAGGGAACATAATTAGCCAGAGTGAGCTTGTATCGCTGTGGGAGAAGAAAACAGGAACCACTTTTAAGAGAGTTTTCATGTCAGAATCTGATATAATCAAACTCTCAGAGAGTAAGTTTCCAATCTCATTCACCATCTGATTTTTTTAATTTATCATGCTTAGCCAATATTAGAACTAAAATGTAAAACACATGTATGCAGGTCTGCCTCATCCGGATAACGTTCCACCTTGTGTTTTGCTCAGTATATTTGTGAAAGGTGAGCAGACCAATTATGAATTAGGAGAAGAAGGGCTGGAGGCTTCAAAGCTCTACCCAGACTACAAATACACTCCCATAGAAGAATTTCTTGATGCATCAATCAGTGCTCCCCGCGACACAAAACTTACATCCTTTGCCTAAAACTAATTTTGGAAATGTACACTAGTATAATTGTTAGACATAATATTTTACCTGTTATGCAGAGGCAAGCATTGCATACAGATCTGATGAGAAACCACAGGGCCGCTAGTCTCTTGGCGACCTTAGCGAACAAGTACTGTCTATGAATTCATGCGACCATCATGCTAAAAAGTACTTTTAATATTGTCCATGTATTCATGTGACCATCCTGCTAAAAAGTACTTTTATTATTGTCCATGTATTCATGTGACCATCATGCTAGTCACTACTTTTTGTCTTGGTGTATTTGAAGCATGTTTGATGCCTTTGCTGTTTCACGTGACTACAACGGGTTTTCAAGATTTATTTACTTTCATTTCAAAATGATTGTGCTCAATGAGGAGTTGATATAGGATGTTTTCATCTAAACTTGGAAAGTTTTTAGGCATAGAGAGGGATGAACTTAAATTGTGGCCAATGTATTCCCACCTACCTATTGTGGTCAATGTGTTACCACCTAATATATCGTATTGAATTAATAAGTAAAGAATGAAAAGCAATGTTCAAATAGTTGAGATATTAACTAGAATTAAATGAAAACTTGAGATATTAACTAGAATTAAATGAAAACTTTAACTACTAAATATTTAGCATTATGATATACACTTAACATATATGAAATATGCATATTAGATTTATGAGATTTATTTGGTAGATAGGCCAATCTATAATCAATTTTCTTGGTATTGTCATGAATGTTTATAAATGTTTATACATGTATGTATGTATAATATGGTATGTCAACTAACAATGCTAGAAAATCAATGTATACATTGAAAAGATGAATGTATATGTTAGAGATTATTGGTGATGAAAGAAAAAAATGTGAAACACGTTATCTGTTATGGAATTGCCTAGGAATGTAACTAGCTATAACATGTGTCAAGATTGCTTGAAATTGATAGATTTTGCAAAAAATGAGAATAACTAAGACCTAGTGAAAGGAGTAGACACAAGAACACTGTTCAACATATGATCCTAAAAGAAAAATAACATAATAGAGTGCTTCCATGAATAAGAGAAGGCATGCAAAATGCTCAAAAGACAATAATGGAAATAAGCAAAATGCATATACCACAAGCTCACAATGACATGCAAACCCATGCAAGGTGAATGAATACAAATAGATTATGTCAGTGGAAAAATACAACCAATAGAAAATGTAACTAGTTTATATCTAAAATAGGTGGTAACTCCTATAGAAGATGGTGACAACTTTCTCCATGGTGCACTCCCAACAACCAAAGTGAGATAAGCATTTATGAAAAATACATAACACCTAAATGAAATGAAAATTAAAACCTACACTAACACCTCTTTAAGTCCAATTTAGATAGGTCCTAGAAAATGTGTAGCTTGATGAGGTACCCACATACATAATAACCCCTATTAAAAAAATCCACCTCAATACAGAGAGAAATCATATACCAAAGTAAAGACATGATGAGGTAGGCTCCCCAAAGGAGTAGGCTTCCACACGCCTGCAAAGCTCATAAATGAATTTAAACATGCTTTCTATGAAGTATTTGGTGAAGATGTTGATAATATGCTTAGCAATGAAGTATTACCAAAGTTAAATGACCTATCCATGAATAAGCTACCAAATTTAGTGCATATGAATGTAGCGTCGTAAATGTTGGCAAGAGACACTGCTAGGCATGATAAGTACTGTCATTGATGGCAACTAAGTCTCTACTTCACATCCGCATTGCATAACTTGCCCATACCAAAAATCAGAATGAAGATTTGTCTACGTCTAGGAAGTCAAGAATAGAGTATGTGACAGGGTCCAGCATCTTGGTCCGGATCTCCCCGGGGGTAGATCAGAGTTTGCTACGGATTTGAGGGAGTCATAAGCATTGTCAGGATAATCTAAATCCATATTTTTGGTCTCTGGTGATGAAGGATTCAATAGTTATTAGCATCTGAGTATAGGGTTAACAGGTTGATAGACTAGGCAGAAGAAGAACATGTCGACCTTGTAATTGATCTTGGTTTCGGATGTATGGAAGTTGTTGGTTGGACAAGTTGTGATGATCAGTGATAGTAACCAACCTGATTAATAATTTTTGAGGGCAAGTTTTGGTCCACGTTACAAGTGTACATGGATTTAGCCGACAGAGTAGAATTTTCAATAAAGTTCTAAGTGTTCTTGAAGCCAACTGAAAAGTGGTTGAAGATCTGGATGCAAATATATATAGCTAATGGATTTTAATGATTTGGTGTGTGGTGATGATGCAACTATGGAATAAGTGCAAAAAGGGTAGAGATCTAAGGTTCAGATGTTAGAATAACACTAAGCAGAGTAGAAGTGAAGATGAAGTGTATCAAGTTAGTATTTTGTGCTTAACCAGAACTGAATCCCTGCATTACTAGATGCTAATTATCAGTTCAAATTCATTGTAATCTTGTTTCTATAGGTAGTGAGCCTTCTTTTTGAGCAGTGAGCCCAAATGCATGTGCATTCCCTTTGTAATACTTTTAACAGAGTATAATCCTTGTGATTAACCCCCACTGTGGTTTTTCCCTTAACTAGGTTTCCACGTCAAAAAACTTGGTGTCAAGTGTGTTGTTGATGTTTCTGCTCATGTGTCATTGATTCATGCTTTAATGTTTATATCATTAATTTGATTAAAAGTTGTAAAATAAGATTAAAGGTAGAAACATTCAAATTGTGTGACAACTAATTCACCCCTACCCTCTTAGTTGTCCAGACCAATTCCAACAATTGGTATCAGAGCAAGGTTCCTTTGAAAAAGTTTAACAGCTTGAGGAAGATCTGGGAAAATGGTAAAATGGATGAATACAATCTTCAAGGACAACTTAATCTTGCTTTAGAAGATCTTGAGCAGTCCAGAGAAGAAGTCAGTGAGCCACAAGATAACCTTAAAAATGCTGAAGACTTCATTAAAATTTTAAAAGAAAAATTAAACAAATCCAATGAAAAGAGGAAGGAGCAACCTCTTCAATTGGGAAATCATTATGAAGACAATAACAAGGATAAGACCCTGAAAGAGAAGACAAAAGAATGTGAGAAGTTAACTAAAGAAGTCATTGTATTAAAACATGAGATGGAATCCAGGGTGATGAGGCTAACCGAGGAAATTGAAGATGGGAAGAAAATTGAAGAAGACCTGAATCAAAATCTAAAAGAAAGAACTAAAGAATGCTGCAGGTTAGACGGAATAGCTGGCCTTCTAGAGTCTAATTTACAAGAAAGCAGAAACAATGAGAGAGAACTTGAGAGGCAAATTGTCACTCTCAGACATGACCTAGAAGTTGTAAATGAATACAAAGAGAAGTTCAAGATAAGCTCAGCTAAACTTGAAGCACTGCTTGAAGGTCAGAAAAAGGCTGATGACAAGCATGGTCTTGGATATGAGAAAGGTGAAAGCACCACATCTGAACAAAGAAACTTCCAACCAAGGAATGGATGAAACAGACCTAGAAGACCTCTGGTAAGACAACCTAATGCTCAAAGATATCCATCCTTCAATGACAATTATTTCAATTGCAATAAATTTGGCCATAAAGCTACCTAGTGCAAAAGCAGAGCAAATCAAAATGGTTTATCCCTCTCTGGACAATGCTTCAAGTGTAAAAGGTATGGTCTCAGATCAAATGAAAGTAGAAGTACGATAATAAATAACTCTAACAATAGAGGAAATGGCAACTCTTTCAATGGCTACTATTTTGCTTCCAATGGATTTGGACATATGGATAATTAGTGCAGATCAAGAGGAAATCAAGTGTACAAGCAAAGAAATGTTGTGTGCTTTAGTTGCAATAAATCTGGTCATATTGCAAGATTTTGTAGAAGTAGGATTAATGAAAGAGGAGGTCCGGTAAACAGAAAACCAGATGAGCAGAGACAAGACAAAGGCAAAAGAAAAATTGATGTGAATGAGATCCATAATGAAATGAGCAAGATATGGGTCAAGAAAACAATTTAGAACAATAGTAATGAATCCGCACCAGAATCTGGTGCTGATAATTCCTCTGAGAATTAAATTTGGAGCTCTGGCTTAGGGGGAGCTGCATTAAAAATCAAACTTCCCTAGCTAGTAAGTGGGTGCCTGGATATGGCACAATGAGAGAAGATATTTTGAATTGATTCAGAAACTTTGGAAGGATTTCTGGAAGAAAAGATACTGATATGGAAATTTATGGAATGATTCATGAACTATTAAGAAGCAGTGTAACTGGATGAAGTTAGGGCAACATATTTATTACAATAGCGAATTAGGTTTTGTGAAGGCATAAAAGGTTTTTCATTCATCATTTGAAACACTTTGCATTCAAGAATGAAGAAGAAGAGTGAACTGTGAGAAAGAACTTGCAGAGAACCAAAAAGTGAAGATCAAATTCAAGCAAGAATCCCATCTGACAACTCAAGGCGAAACCCTAAACTATGAAAGAGGTATTTTTCTATAAAGCTTTCTGAATTTCATTGTTGAAGATGGCTACTCCATTGGTTGTAGATGTTACTAAGAGGCCACGTCCAAAATTTAAGAAACATCCATACAGGTCTATAGAAGTTGATCTGCTAGGTGTTTTTTCTGATGTTCTGTACAAAGTTCTATATGTGGAAGATATTAGGGTTTACATACATGCAAACATTGAGAAATTTGGGAACTCAAAATTGTTGGATAGATTTGACACCCATATGAGGAATGAGAATTATGACATCAAACCTGAGTTCAAAACATTAGAAGATAAACATTTTGCACAAGTCATTCATTTTCTGACCTTTGAAGAGGATGAATGGGTCCGGTATGTACTGAGCAGAATGCATGATAACTTCATATGGTTGATGAAACCTTTTAAGATCACCAAGGATTCCATTTGGGCTGTGACTAGATTGCACTCAATTGGTGGACTGCCTACATTAAAGTTAGTGAAGAATCAAACTGTAACTGAAGTCACCGGATCGAAGTATGACAATAGATCTATGACCATCAATGACATCACTGATCCAGATTTCAATTTTGCCTCAATGGTAATTGGTTATATGATTTACCACTCCAGCAGGGAGAATTTAGTCTCTGGAACAAACATCTATGCTGCATATCGGATGCTAAAGGAGAATGTGGATTATGATTTGTGTGAGCTATTGCTAAACTAATTGATGGAGAATCTACAAAAGATCAAGAAAGATAAGAAGAACTCCTTCAAATATGGTACGCCGGTCATATGCTTATTCTTCTATTTTATGAATGAATTACCAAAATCAAGAGGCTTAATCTGGACAAATGATAAACCTGTAGCACTACAAATTAGAGACTATTTGTATAACCTTGGTGATGCAAAAGCCCAAAGAATTGCACTTCAGGGCTATTTTAAAAACTTTCAGAACATGATGCACTCTAGGGAAAGGATTCCCAAAGTAATAGTTGAAAAATATAAGGATACAATCTATTTCATGGTAGACATAGATCAGTGTTTGATGGAGGTAGTGGAACCAAGGACTGTGTGGATTATGCCCATGGGATATGAGGTTGAGGAAGATGTATTGGAGTTGTATGCTTAACATTTGTTTAACCAACCTAAGGACACTGAGGTAGAAAGGTTTGGCACTTTTGAAGAACTGAACATAAAGATCCATGTTGAACTCTAGGAACTAGAAACAAAAAGAAAAGTGAATAAGCAAGTTGAAGCATATGTGGAGAGCATAGGTATAACAAAAGAAGCAGTGAGGGCAAACAGGGAGAGGTTAGAGAAAATTGAGAAAGAAAAGAAAGAAAAGAAACATGGAGGTGCTTCGGTAGAGACCTCTACCAAAACGAGAACAACTAGGAGTTCTACTGCTGCCCTTGTTCCTCCTAAGACTGCAAAACTGGAAGCAAAATCATCCAAAAAAAGGGAGAAAAGGAAGAAAACAAAAGCATCCCGGACTTATGAAAGCACAAGAGAAGAAGAAGAAGATATAGATTTTGACTTTGAGATCAAAGAACTAAAGGCCATAGGCACAAAAGTGGCCAAGATATCCAAGGAGATGCCCTCTGGAAGCAAAAGGGAAAGCAAGAGGCAAAAGACACAGGAATATGTAGAGAAGCCTACCCTTTCAGTAGATGACATCATTAAATTAGTTACTGTAGATGGAAACTTGGCTCCAATGACATAATTCTATGATGACTATAGTGATGCTAACAAAAGAGTACTTGAGGAAGCAATGGTAAGATATTTGAATATCTACAACAAGGCCTTATTGAGATATGTTCATTGATACCAAAAAGACTTGAAAATTTTTTGGAACTGAGAAAAGAGAATGCAAAAAGAAAGGATCTTGAGATCTGAGAAAAAATATTAATACAATTATGCCCCCAAATTACTCCAAAGCAAATGGATTTGATATTTAAAGAAGCCAAGGATGAGTTTCGAAGTAAAAAATGAATGAATAAGCTTATGCTTGGGGAGATAGACAAGATTGCAAAGGAAACCAAAGAGATTCTCTGGAGTGCTTTGAAAAAGCACAATCTTCCTATTGCAGCGGAGGTAAACGTAGAGATTGAGTCCTCAGACATGGATGTTGAAGGATTAAAGAAGAAAAAGCAATAGACTGAAACTCTAGACTCCTCTGGTTCAGAAGAGGAAGTGCAAAAAGAAGAAGAGGAAGTATTGATAGAAGAAGCAAATGTTGGCCATGATCCTCTGGATCCTCCTACTACTGATGACTATGGAAAGGACCAAGAGAAAGAAGGAGGAAAAGAGAAAGAGAAGGAAGAGGAAAATATAAAGGGAAAAGAAGAACTAGCAGAAGGAGATGGTGCTAATGCACCAAAGCAAGATAGTCCAGTTGCTGCAGCTGACAAAGAACAAGGTAAGGAAACTAAAATAGAAAGTATGGCAAGAGATGCTGTAGATGCAATGTAGAGTTTTCTCAGAAAGGAGATGCTAGAGTTAGATGAGCTGGAATTGATACAAGGACCAATCAATTTGAACACTCTCTCTTTGGACCAAATGCTAAAGATATCATCATTTACACAGGCCAAGGCAAGGGAGAAAATACTGAAGTCTCACATCAAAAATAGTGAGTTGATAGGCCTAGCATCCAGAATACTGGAGAAGATCATGCCCACATATCAGAAAAGTACATCTGATTCTCCTTCTGGTAATTTGAAAAATCTTGTGCATTCTGTAAATACAAATTTTGAGTCTTTTGAGAAGTCAGCCAAAGTAAAGGTCCAGAAAGAATTTTTGGATAAGAGGTTTAATGAACTAAAAGGCCTTATAGATAATGATAGAAAAACACTTGATATTGGCATAAAGAGTATTGAAAATGCTCTTAAGGATGGTGGTGATGTATATAAGTTTTTGTTTATCATGGCCCAAAATAGTAGAGTATATTAAGAAAAAGATAAAGGAGCAGGAGAAAAATCTACTAGACCTATCTCAAAGTTTTGATCCTTTAACAGTATCTCCAGTGAGCCAATAATGTCAATCAATTAGCCTAACAAATGAAATAAAGAAGCTTATCAAAGAAAAGAACATTATGGAAAGAATGGGTGAGCTCCGGGGACTGATTACCTCTAAGTTGGAAACAATGTTTAATACTTTGTCAGAGGCCCAAAGTACTGCCTGGGCAAGTGATCCCTTAGATCTAAGGAAAGAAAAAGCGTATGCATTTCTATTGAGTGGACACATTTCAATTTTGGATGGTATGAAGAAAAGTTGGGCCACTGAATTTGTACAGTTAAAGAGTACTTTTGCAGATATCCTTAAATATATGTAAATATAACATATGCACTATTTGTACATATGCAGCCTTATATATAGAATTTTTGCATAATTAGTGATTGCGGATCCCACCCTTTGTCATTGATGTCAAAGGGGGAGTGAAGAGCAGTGAAAAATGAGGAATCCAGCAAAGGGGGAGCATTGGAAAGTAGTGTGAACAACAGTATAGAGCACAAGCAAAGGGGGAGTTATTCTGACACTTAGTCATTTTTCACTAAGTGTTGCTATCAATGCCAAAAGGGGAGATTGTTAGCAAGAGACACTACTAGGCATGATAAGTGTTGTCATTGATGGAAACTAAGTCTCTACTTCACATCCGTATTGCATAACTTGGCCATACCAGAAATCAGATTGAAGATTTGTCTAAGTCTAGGAAGTTAAGAACAGAGTGTGTGAGAGGGTCCAGTATCTTGGTCCGGATCTCCCCGGGGGTAGATTAGAGTTCGCCACGGATCTAAGGGAGTCATAAGTATTGTCAGGATAATCTAAATCCATAGTTTTGGTCTTTGGTGATGAAGAATTCAATAGTTATTAGCATCTGAGTATCGGGTTAACAGGTTGATAGACCAAGTAGAAGAAGAATAGGTCGACCTTGTAATTGATCTTGGTTCCAGATGTATGGAAGTTGTTGGTTGGACAAGTTGTGATGATTAGTGATAGTAACCAACCTGATTAATGATTTGTGAGTGCAAGTTTTGGTCCGCATTACAAGTGTACATGGATTTAGTTGACAGAGTAGAATTTTCAATAAAGTTCTAAGTGTTCTTGTAGTCGACTGAAAAGTGGTTGAAGATATGGATGTGGATATATATATCCGATGGATTTAAATGATTTGGTGTGTGGTGATGATGTGACTATGGAATAAGTGTGAAAAGGGTAGAGATCTAAGGTTCAGATGTTAGCAAAATAGTAAGCAGAGTAGAAGTGAAGATGAAGTGTATCAAGTCAATATTTTGTGCTTAACCAGAACTGAATCCCTGCATTAATTGATGCTAATTATCAGGTCAAATTTGTTGTAATATTGTTTCTGTAGGTAGTGAGCCTTCTTTTTGAGTAGTGAGCCCGAATGCATGTGCATTCCCTTTGTAATACTTTTAACAGAGTATAATCCTTGTGAGTTAACCCCCACCGTGGTTTTTCCCTTAACCGGGTTTCCACATCAAAAATCTTTGTGTCAATTGTGTTGTTTATGTTTCTTCTCATGTGTCATTGATTCATGCTTTAATGTTTATATCATTAATTTGATTAGAAGTTGTAAACAAAGATTAAAGGCAGAAAAGTACAAATTGTGTGACAACTGATTCACCCCCCTTCTCAGTTGTCAAGACCAATTCCACTAGTAAATTGTGCTCATCCATAATTTCATTCTCTAATTGGTACTCAATTTAGTGCCTACTCCCTTATTATGCTTTCCAAATGATGTTTTGACCCTTTCCACTTGTCCTACCTAGAAATAGTAAAAAGTGCCTTAGCCTTGGAAATACCTTGAGTAATATCCAACCTTTTCAAAACTAAATTTACATGGATCAAAATGCTAAGCGTGGATGTATGTGCCACATGCTAGCGTCCCAATAATTTCTTCCGATTTGTCAAGCATTTTTAGAAGGAACGTTTTTACTTGTGTGGCACTCTGAGCTTTTTCTAATGCCTATCCAGGCCCAAATAGCTCCTTTCCCAGTTTTTTGGCCACTCACTTCTTCCATTAGATCTTTCCACTTTTCCATTTAAATAATCAAATATTTTCTATAGCGAAGCTCTGCTGAAATTGCTATTGAACCATCATCTTGCTTGTGTTATTATTATTGCATGCTCCCTTTTCATTGTAGGTTATTGAGAATGATTGGCTAATGTAATTTACTTTTGCATCTCATGCTATCTGAAAAGGCTCTTGTTCAAGATTGCTATCGTTTGGAATAAAGATTCATTTTGTTCCCTTATGAGATAGTCTTCCAGCGAGATCCTTGTAATCTTTTTCTCAACTCTTAGTCCATTTATCTAGATTAGCATTGATATCATCATTGAATCTCATTTCTTTATTGTAATTTATCATTTTATCACTGCTCACCACAATTCTAGATACACAGAATTCAGAGCACACACACTCTTTTATCAATATTTCAATCTTTGGTTGTCATTGAGGTGGAAACACCAAAAATGGGGTTTGACTAAGGCAAACTTTTATATAGCCCAACCCTCCTCTCCTATTTGTGATTGCATGTTGCATGAGAAAAGGTTTCAAATGCACGAGCATTTGTACTCCCTTTCCCTTCCTTGTCAATTTCATTATTTCATTATTGTCATATCATCACTATCTATTTATTGCATCTATGAATTTCTATGTATTGATAACTGTGTTTACTATCAACATGAACTTATCCAAATCTTTACCAAACTACACAGATCAAGGTTTTTAGATTTTAACACTGTACAGACTATAGTACTGAGCATAGACATCTAGGCCACGCATTGTCATCCTAGGTAGTGAGGTTGTTCTCTTGGTGCCAAGTTCCTCATAATCTGTAGTTTTCACTTCTATATTTGTCTATGTGAGTTACTACTTCTATCTCTATATTTGTTCTATTTTATTTAGTTTTAGTTAGTTTCATGTAATATCGCTTAATCATTCAATTTCAATTGCAACAAAGGGACATAGCCCGAATAGTCTTACTCTTCCTGATTGAATAGTAGTATGATAAAAATCTTCAGTGGCTATTGTCCTAATGTGTAATAGGATATTATTTTTATTAAAGACAGTTTACTTAGAATCACCTTTTCTATTAAACAATGAACTTCTGTGTACTTCGTCTATTGATGTTGGACTAGATACTATGAAATTTGGATAACACTTGGGTGACTGCAGGACCATCATAGGCTAAACAATGGTAATAGGGAAAATGTGTTTTTACTTAGCCAAAAATGTGAAATAGATATTTGAATTTTTGTATGGGTTGGATTAAAGTGAGTTTTAGTTTGGCAATATCAAACCAAAACATATATCCATTAGTAATTGATATCTACTACTAATGGATATCTGTTGTTAACAGATATCTGTTATGAGGTAATAGATATCCATTTTTAACACTATAATACTAACGAAAAGTTACTTTTTAAGTGACCCACATGTTTACAAAACACATAATTGGACAACAAAATAGATATCAGAGAAGGGGAAGTGGATATCATATATCTAGAAACAAAAATTTCTCCTAAATCAAGAACCATCTAAAGGTAAGTTTTTGGTCTTTTTCTTTTTGATTTTTTTCAAAAATAAATCAACATGTTTGGTATGATTTAGGGTTTTCAACTGATGATTGTAAGCATTAGTTTTGAACTCATTTTTTAATATACTTTAGTGATTTTCATTGTGTTCAAAATGTTTAAATTAAATTGTATATAGTTTAACAAGAAGTTGTTTTAAATCTTAATTTGCATGTTTTAAATTTGAAATAGGTAATATGGATGAGTAAGTTCAAAACTTGTACCCTCACCCACCAAACCCCCCCACCAAACACTCCAAAAATTGAAGAACAAATTGAAAAAAATATTATTGAAATAAATAGGATTATAGAAATTTATCGCCGCCACCCTCGATTGAATTCAATGACATCCACCTTAGAGGGAATTATCACTCATGTTCAAATCCTCTCAAGCCAATGCAAATCATTTTGATAATGGAAAGAAGCCAAGAGAGAACAATATTCTATAGGATGATCATATGACCAAGTGAAAGATTTAGACATTACCAAAGCCATGTTAGCGCAACATTTTTTCAACCCTAAAATTGGATTGCATGTCGATGTACTTAAGCCTAAGTATTCAACCAAATGGTGCACACATCAAGGTATCACTAATAATTTTAGAGATCATTGGTGGATGGTTTTTGATAAAGCACCTAACAGCAATCTTGATGTACCTTTATATTTCCTCTATAAACCATATGGAGAGTTTATATTAGGTCACCATGTGAACTATTTTTATTTTAGAGAGTTCTAGGGAGTAGGTAAAGGAATGCCTCAACACAAGCCTAGGGTAGTATGATAGTCACCCACCTCCTATCCCTTCTCCACCTCCAATTTAGCACCTAGTCATTGTTGTAGATGCAACACATAAGAGGCTCTCTACCATACACTCTTTGACTGAGCATTTGATTAAACAAACTTCTTAGCTAGCACAACCACATGATATTAGTGGATGTAGTGGATCAGTTGATATTATTGAACCCTCCTCATCTACACATGTGTGTGTCCCTCATCATTGCATTATGTGCAATCGGTTGTGCTTAGGTCCTCATGGAGACATTAGTGATCTACCCTTGAACATATCAAAGTATGATCTCCCTCATATGTCACCTTCTTGAGTCAAGGTAGTGGGGTATATAACTCAATCTAAGGCATTAGGGGCTAGAGAAGAAGAGGAGCAAGGCCTATGTTTCTTTCAGGTAAAATTTAAATTTACATTTCATGGTGTACTCCATTTGAATTTAATATAAACAAAGATTAGTACTAATGTATATAAGTGGGATAACAATTGATGATAGAGGATGAGCTTATAGAAGTTCATCATGGCACTTTTTCTGCCATTCAATTTGGCCTAGACTTGTTGGTATGATTGTTTCTACACGTCTAACCTTTTTTTAATGTATGTATTTCATTTTTTGTTAGTAATTATATATTAATTTATATCTAAATGTTATTTTATGTTTACAATCTATTCAAAATGTGAATGATGTGGTACATTTGCCAATATGCTTTAGTAGAACTCCTTATCATCCTAAGGGACTATAATTCACTGAAAGACTCTCAAAACGACAAAAAAAGGAGGGGGTAATCAAATTGGATTTTACTCTAATTGATAATTTAGAGAAATTATAACTGATTATAGTTATTTAGATATGTTAATTTAAAAGTTATTATGATTGTATGTATACATAGAGTCTTACATTCTTGTCATTTTTTGTAGAAGAAATCTTAGTTAGTCCATCCATGATGAGTCCTTCTCAATCGATGCAAGAGGCCTTGTTTGTGGTATGTTCTTATTTTGTAGTAGATAGGTTTTCTAGTTAGACTAGTCTAGATTGTGTTGGAATTAGTTTGGACAACTGAGAGGGGGGTGAATCAGTTGTCCCCAAAATTAACCTTTTATTCCTTTTAATCTTCTTTCACAATTGGCAAATTGATTAATGATACAAATATTAAAGCATATAACAATAGCACATGAGAAGAAACACAATCAACACATTTGACACCAAGATTTTTGACGTGAAAACTCAGTTAAGAGAAAAACCATGGTGGGTGTTAGCACACAAGATTCATACCCTGTTAAAAGTACTTAAAAATGGGAAGGCACTTGCCTTCAAGCTCACTGCCCAGAGCTCACTACTCAAAAGAGAGGCTCACTGCCTATAAGAAATTTATGTTTAACACAGAAAGAACTAATTGATAATTAGCATCTTTTCATGCCTGGTTTAGTTTCATTGAATGCTCACAAAACTTCTGCTTCTATCTCCAAATTCTTCTTCAATGACTCTTCACTCTATACTGCTCTCACTCCTCTTCTTCTTTGCTCTGCTTTTGATCCTTTCTTCAGATTTAATTCATTTCACTCAAGGATAATTTTCAACAACTCTTCAATAAGTATTTATACACTTCATCAACATTGGAATGAGCATCAAGGTCGACACTCCAAACATCTTACTTAATGCAAATCATTTAGCTGTCAGCCAATCATAGCTAAGATTTGAATCTACTTTCAACAACATGCCATGCTCTAGAGAATTGCTCTTAGAACATCCACAACATGCTTGAATCATCCGATCGGCCAGGACTGGAAGAACAGTAACACCAAGAAGGAAATCTTCACCAACAAGCCCAAACTTCAATACGAACCTCCAACACAACAATCACATGATCCAGAGACCCCCATAAGCATAATGAATTAAAAAAAAACATCCGCACTCCTCCAGAACATCAAAATCAGTTGCATCTTTATCTGGAACCTCTAGAACATTATCTGTCATGACTGTCAAACTAGAAAGATTGCTTGTAAACCTCTAAACCACAAACCACTTGTATTAATGATACACACTGACTTCCCAAATATGCCTCTAGGACCGTAGATCATTATCTTACATTTCCAAAACAATCCAGACCACTTTCCTTTCACTCTGTCTCTTTTGAGTACTATAAAACTAGTTCTTCTCAGATGGCCATAGCTTCTTTAAATCTTCATGCAGGCCTCTCAGATCTTGACTAGAGATACTTCAAACAATCCTCTATACTGTCATATGATCCGTATACATTGATCTTCACTAATTTTCTCAATATCCTCAACATTCCAGTCCTCTAGACAGGCAACAAGATATGATACAGTTGACACCAATGGCAACAAGAATATGTTGACATCAATGACAACACTGATTAGGCACATATTTGCAAAAATATCCCCCTTTGTCATTGATGGCAACATATGATGTGAAAAAATAATTCAACCATCAAGATAAGAACTTCTCCCCCTTTCTCTTGTCGCTTCTACCACCACTATCTTTACTACCCCCCTTTCATCAGCAACTAGTTTTTCACATGACTTCTCTCCCCCTTTGACATCAATAGCAAAGGGCACATATTTGCAATAGTTCAAACTCAATAATTGCATACAGACTACTCCCCTTGAGTAGTGCCTCCTTAACATCAATCCAGATCACAAGATATGACTGTGAATTCCACCAGACCGATGCACTCTAGTGCATCTTAGTTCTAATCAAGAGGGGTAATAACCCTTAACTTCTTTCTAAGATACTCAAAAGTATCCTTGGGAAGAGGCTTAGTGAAAATATCTACAATCTGATCCTTTGTGGACACAGAGTCCTGTTGCAAGTATGGGCCTAACTGGTGTTGTCATTGATGTCAACATACTCCTGTTGCATTGATGTCAAGGATTGGATAAGTCATATGCTGAGGATATTGAGAAAATTAGTCCTATTAGAAATAGAGAAGAACAGTGAAGATAGTAAAGCTCTATGAAGTGCAGATCCCATCTAAGATGAAGATCAGAGGAAGTGCATCAAAGGGTTTCTGGATATGTGTCTATAGGTGATCCAGTAAAGATTTGAGAGGTCCGCATGAAGATTTGAAGACGTTATGGTCACATGAGTAAAACCGGTTTTGGTAGAAGTTTAGAGGTGATAGAGTGACACAAATAGGTCTGGTGAGATCCAAAAACACAATATCTCGTTCTGCAAATTTAGTGGAGTGCTTAGGAAGTCAATGTGAATTGACAACTCAATTGGTTAGTGGTCTGGAGGTTCGTAAGAATTTATTCAATATGATAGTAATGACAGACTGTGTTCTTAAGGTTTCGGATGAAGAAGAGAATGATTTTAGTAATCAGAAGTGGTGTGGATATTCTTGGTTTTTCAGGCAAGCTTGTGTGGGTCTCTAGATTGTGTCCAGTTTGTGTTGGTGGTCCACATTGAAGATTGAGCACGTAATTGAAGAGTTACTTCCAGATGATGGTGTTCTTCCTAAACTTGGCCGACTGGATGCTTTACACATCTTGCGGATGATCTTGAAGATGTTTTGCAAAGCATGGTGTGTTCCTCAAGGAAGATTTAAGTCCCAGATCTATGTGGCCGACAATATGGTGATTCACATGAAGTCTTTTGTAATAAGTCAAGTTGTATTGGTGTATTTTCTCTGTAAAGTATGCCGACTTTGATGATTATCCCAAAGTCAATGTCTTCTATAAATAAGTTTTATAAAGTCATTTCAAACATATCTTGGTGATGATGAGAGTGTGGTAGTGAGGGGAAAAGTGAAAGGCAGAGAAGAAGTATTGGGCTTAAATGGAACTGACTCAAGCATGGTGAAGATGCTATTCTTCAGTTCAAGTATGTAATATTTATCATTCTGTAGACAGTGTGTCTCCTGTAGGCAGTGGGCCTCTTGTGAGCAGCGTGCTCAGGTAGTGAGCCCTAATTGGCATGTGCCATTTTGTTCTTCTTATTCTTTTAATAGAGAATACAATCTTGGGTTAGTCACCCTGTGGTTATTCCCTTAACTAGGTTTTCCATGTTAAAATCTTGGTGTCATTTGTGTTAATGTGTTTCTACTCTTGAATTATTGCATTGTGTTTCCATGATTGATTTATTATTATGCTACTGAATGATGAGAAGGATTTAAGTGGTTAATAAAAGGAAAATTTTGAGACAACTAATTCACCTCCCCTCTCAGTTGTCTATCTTGAAACTAACAATTAGTATCAGAGCTAAGTTCCTCTAAAAGAGCTTAATCGCTTGAGGAGATCCAGGATGTCTTCCTACAAGAAGGATAGTTCGAGGTTTGATGGAACCAATTACACTCTTTGGAAGAGTCGCATGGAATGTCACTTCCAATGTATGGGAATGCAATATTGGATCATGGCTTCAAAGAAGTATGTTCCTCCAAAGAATGGTCTGACAACTATAGATGAAATCAAAGATGCTGAAGACAATCTTCAGGCTAAAGAAGCTCTATTAAGTGCCTTATTTGATTTAGATTTGACAAATGTTATAGATCTAAAAATTGCATATGAGATTTGGGAAAAACTCCAACTTTTGCATGAAGGAGACAAATATGTTAAATGTGCCAAGCTCCAGAGTCTAAAAGGAAACTTTGAAAACATGAAGATGAATGAAGATGAGAATATCACTACATTTATGCCAAAAGTAAATGAGCTTGTTTGTGGCATTAGGTGTGCTGGTGGAATCTTGGACAAAGATGAGATTGTTGCCAAAGTTCTCAGATCCATACCTCCTGCTTACTAACACAAGGTTGCTGCTATTCGAGAATTTAGATCTTTTTCAAATATCACAAGAGATCAATTGGTTGGAAAATTAGTTGCATTTGAATTAGCCACGTTTGGAGATGCATCCCCCAAGACTGAATCTGCATTCAAAACTAGTGCCTCTGTAAAAGGCAAAGAAAAGTTTGATCCAGGAGAGAACTCCTCAAAGAAACTATCATGGTATGAAAAAGTAAGAAAAGATTTGGAAGAAGATGAAGCAGAAGCTACTCAACTTGAAGCTCTTCTTGCAAAAAGACTGCTAAGAGGATCCGGTAAGTATGAAGGAAAATTTTCCTTCAAATGTTTTAACTGCAACAAGATTGGTCATTTTGCCACAAGGTGTCCAGAAAGATTTTCAAGGGCAAATCCAAATAGATCAAGATTCTAAAAGAAATGTTATTATGTTCATGAAGATGATGATGATGAAGGAGTAATAGATGATGAATCAGAGATAGGAAACAAATCCAGAAGTGACTAGGTGTTTATTGCCATCAAGGAAGAAGATCCAATGCCCTCTGAATCTGTCAATCATAAAATGATAGAAAGAGCTCTGGCTGCCCAAGTTGAAGAAAAGGATGATTGGGTTATTGATAGCGGATGCTCCCACCATATGACTGGTGACAAAAATAAGTTCATAAATTTGGAAAGATATGAAGGAGGAGTTGTAAAATTTGGTGATAATTCTACTCGCAGAATCAGAGGTAGAGGAACTATTTCTTTTGATGGAAAGAAAAAAACTAGTAATGTACTATATGTTGAAGGTCTGAAGCATAATCTTCTTAGTGTTGGACAGTTGGTGGAAAAAGGTTATGATCTCTGATTCAAAAATGGAAAATGTAAGATCTTTGAAAGTTCTGGAACAGAGATTGCATCCGGTACTCAAACAAAAGGTAACATTATCCACTTGGTTGGTAGTGGCAAAAGTTGTTTATTTGTTCAAATTAATCAGAGTTGGTTGTGGCATAGGATAATGTGTCATGTGAATTTTGATAATACCATCAAGATAAGCAACACTTAGGCTGTAAGAGATCTTCCAAGACTGGTGAAACCTACTAATAGTTTATGCAAGGAATGTCAGTTGGGTAAGCAAAGCAATGTCACATTCAAAAGTAAGGAACAATCTTCTACCAGATTGTTGGACTTAGTACATACTAATCTTTGTGGTCTGGCAAGAATCAAGAGTTTGCAAGGTGATAGATACTTCATGTTATTAATTGATGACCACTCTCAGATGATGTGGGTGACTTTTCTGAAAGAAAAATCTAAGGCTCTTGAGAAATTAAAAATATTCAAGGCTATGGTAGAGAATGAAACCAGATTAAACATAAAATGTCTCAGGTCTGATAGAGGTGGAGAATTCACATCTGGAGAGTTCATAGAATTCTGTGAGAAACATGGGATAAAAAGATATTTATCTGCTCTAAGGACTCCACAGCAAAATGGAGTAGTGGAGAGAAAGAACTGGACCATCTAGGAAGTATTTAGAACCATGATGATGGAAGAAAATGTTCCTCAAATCTACTGGAGAGAAGCTATAAGCACTATCTATACTCTTAATCGAGTACAAATCAAAAGCAATACTAGTAAAACCCCTTATGAACTCTGGTTTGGCATCACTCCCACTGTGAAGTATTTCAGAGTCTTTGGTAGCAAATGTTACATTAAAAGAGATGAAGACCTTGGCAAATTTGATGCTAGAAGTGATGAAGGAATATTCTTGGGTTATTCTACTCAAAGCAAAGCATACCGGTGTTATAACAAGAGATTGAGAAAGATTATAGAAATTACTGTAAATGTGAAGGTTGATGAAGGTATTAAAAAACCCTCAAGGTTTTATGAATATGAAGAAGATGATCAGAATGATGTTTTGGTCTAAGAAGTCCAAGCCCCTTCTGAAATTCAAATCTAGACTGATCCGGAGAATCAGGAAAAAGAGATAAGTTTGAATGAACCTCTTCAAGAAGTAGAAGTCCAAGAAATTCCCAAAACTCCTAGGTATGTAAGACTGAATCACTCTAAAGACCAGATCATAGGTGATCAAATAAAAGGTGTTCAAACAAGAAGAAAGATTACTCAAGACGTAGAAAAGTATTGTTTGATTTCAAAGATTGAAACAAAAATAGTGAGTGAACCATGCAATGATGAAAGCTGGACTAAAGCAATGAAGGAAGAGATGATGCAAATTGAGAAAAATCACACTTGGGATCTTGTTCCCAGACCTAGAAACAAAAATGTGATTGGAACCAAATGGGTCTTCCAGAATAAAATGAATGAAGATGGTGAAGTAGTTAGAAACAAAGCCAGATTGGTCTGCAAGGGTTATTCTCAAGTAGGAGTTGATTTTGAAGAAACTTTCGCTCCGGTGGCAAGAATTGAAGCAATCAGATTATTTCTTGCCTTTGCTGCCTTCAAGGACTTCAAAGTATATCAGATGGATGTCAAGTCTACCTTTCTGAATGGTGACTTGGAAGAAGAAGTATACATTGAGCAACCAGATGGATTTCAATTGTCTGATCATAGTGATATGGTTTGCAAGTTGAAGAAAGCACTGTATGGACTCAAACAAGCCCCAAGAGCCTAGTATGAAAGACTGGATAAGCATCTTTTGAAGATTGGTTTCAATAAAGGTACTGCTGATAGTAACTTGTACTTCAAAATTGATCATGAAAATATCCTGATTGTTGAAGTATTTGTTGATGATATCATTTTTGGAGGAAGACATAGTATGTGCAAAACTTTTGCAAATCAAATGAAAAGTGAATTTGAGATGTCCATGTTTGGGGAAATGAATTTCTTCTTGGGTCTACAAATTACTCAAACAAAGAAAGGAATCTTCATTTCACAGACCAAATATGTGAAAGAACTGTTGAAAATTTTTGGGATGGAAGACTCAAAACTAGTGAATACTCCCATGGCAACCACATGTAAACTGAGCAAAGATGATGACTCTCCTAAAGCTAATCAGAAAAAGTATAGGTCAATGATTGGAGGACTATTGTATCTTACTCAAACTAGACCTGACATTATGAATGTTGTTGGTCTTGTTGCTAGATTCCAAGCTGATCCTAGAGAATCTCATGTCATGGAAATCAAGAGAATTCTCAGATATCTAAAAGGAACAGTTGAGTATGGTTTATGGTATCCTAGAGATCATGATTTCTCTCTTCATGCATATACAGATGCGGATCGGGCAGGAGATGTGGATGACCGGAAGAGTATCGGTGGTGGAGCATTCTTTTTAGGGAAAATATTAGTTTCTTGGCTGAGCAAGAAACAAGAGGCAATATCTCTATCCACTACTGAAGCAAAATATATTGCAGCAGCAGGTAGTTGCACTCAAGTATTGTGGATGAAGGAAATGCTAAGAGACATTGGAGTGGAGTATGAGGAACCTATCACAATTTTCTGTAATAATTCAAGTGCAATAAATATATCAAAAAATCTAGTGTTGCACTCAAAGACAAAAGATATATCCATCAAGTTTCACTTTTTGAGAGAGCAAGTGAACAAAAATGAAGTCAGATTGGAGTTTGTGCCCTCCAAGGATTAGATTACAGATATTTTTACTAAACCTCTACCTAAGGACTCTTTTGAGTATCTCAGGGAGAAGTTAGGGGTTATCACCCCTCTAGTTCTGAATTAAGATGCACTAATGTGCATTAGTCTGGTGGATCTCACAGTAATATCTTGTGGTCCGGATTGGTGATGGGAAGCTGCTACTTAGGGGGAGCAGTCTGTATGATTCTGAGTGATGCAAGTATGTGCCCTTTGCCATTGATGTCAAAGGGGGAAAAAAGACATGTGAAAAACAAAAAGTGGTTGCTAATCAAAGGAGGAGTAGTAAAGGAAGAGAAGACTTGTGAATGGTTGTTGTTGACAGGGGGAGTTATGTCAGTCAGTGAGGAGAAGTACTTGTCTTGATGGTTAAAATAGTTTTTCACATCATATGTTCCCATCAATGACAAAGGGGAGATTGTTGCAAGTATGGGCCTAATTGGTGTTGTCATTGATGTCAAGGATTGGATGAATTGTATGCTGAAGATATTGAGAAAATTAGTCTATCATAAACAGAGAAGAACAGTGAAGATAGTAAAGCTCTATGAGGTGAAGATCCCAGCTAAGATGAAGATCAGAGGAAGTGCATCAAAGGGTTTGTAGATATGTGTCTAAAGGTGATCCAGTAAAGATTTGAAGAAGTTATTACCACATGAGTAAAACTGGTTCTGGTAGAAGTTTAAAGCTGATAGAGTGACACAAATAGGTCTAGTGAGATCCAGAAATGCAATATCTTGTTCTGTGGATTTGGTGGAGTGCTTAGGAATTCAATGTGAATTGAAAACTCAATTGGTTAGTGGTCTGGAGGTCCGCAAGCATCTATTCCAATATGACAGTGATGACAGACTGTGTTCTTGAGGTTTCGAATGAAGAAGAGAATGATTTTAGTAATCAAAAGTGGTGTGGATATTCTTGGTGTTTTAGGCAAGCCTGTGGGGGTCTCTAGATTGTGTCCAGGTTGTGTTGGTAGTCTGCATTGAATATTGAGCTTGTAAATGAAGAATTACTTTTAGATGATGGTGTTCTTCCTAAACTTGGCTAATCAGATGATTTACACCTCTTGTGGATGATCTTGAAGATGTTCTACGAATCATGGCATGTTCCTCAAGGAAGATTTAAGTCCCAGATCTTTGTGGTTGACAGTATGGTGATTTGCATGAAGTCTTTTGTAATAAGTCAAGTTGTATTTGTGTATTTGCTCTGTAAAGTATGTCACCTTTGATGATTATCCCAAAGTCAATGTCTTGTATAAATAAGTGTTGTGAAGTCATTTAAAACGTATCTTAGCGATGATGAGAGTGTGGTAGTGAGGGGAAAAGTGAAAGGCAGAGCAGAAGTGTTGGGCTTAAATGGAACTGACTCAAGCTTGGTGAAGATGCTATTCTTCAGTTCAAGTATGTAATATTTATCATTCTGTAGACAATGTGTCCCCTGTAGGTAGTGGGCCTCTTGTGAGCAGTGTGCTCAGGCAGTTAGCCCTAATTGGCATGAGCCATTTTGTTCTTCTTATTCTTTTAACAGAGAATATAATCTTAGGTTAGTCACCCTGTGGTTTTTCCCTTAACCAAGTTTTCCACGTTAAAATCTTGGTGTCATTTGTGTTAATGTGTTTTTGCTCTTGAATTATTGCATTGTGTTTCCATGATTGATTTATTATTATGCTACTGAATGACAACAAGGATTTAAGTGGTTAATAAAAGGAAAATTTTGAGACAACTGATTCACCCCCCTCTTAGTTGTCTATCTTGAAACTAACAACTCCAACTTGACTTCATTCTCATTTACCTTCTCTCTCAAGAAATGAAACTTGATGGACATGTGCTTTGTCTTTGAATGCATCACCAGATTCTTTGAGATACTTATTGCACTTGAATTATAATAGAAAATTGTGACTGGCTCCTCAAACATAATTCTAATGTCCTTCAACATTTACTTCATCCATAGAACTTGAGTACAATTGTTTGCTTCTACTATATACTTTGCCTCTACTATAGATAGGGATATTGCCTCCTACTTTTTTCTCATCCAAGAAACCAATCTACTTCCCAAGAAGAATGTACCACCACTAGTGCTTTTTTTGTCATTCACATCTCCTGCCCAATCAACATCTGTATATGCATGAAGAGTGAAGTCATTATCCTTTGGATACCATAATCCATAATTAATTGTCCCTTTGAGATATCTAAAAATTCTCTTGACTGCCACAACATGGGATTCTCTAGGATCAGCTTGAAACCTAGCAACAAGTCCAATTGCATTCATGATATTAGGTCTGGTCTGAGTCAAGTAGAGTAGTCCTCCAATCATTGACCTATACCTTTTCTGATTTGCCTGAGGGGAATCATCATCTTTACTTAACTTACATCTAGCTACCATGGGTGTACCCACTGGCTTTGAATCTTCCATCCCAAACTTTTTAGCAATTCTCTCACATACTTATATTGAGATATAAAGATACCTTTGTCTGACCGAGTGATTTGCAGATCTAAGAAGAAATTTATTTCACCAAACATGGACATTTCAAATTCACTTTGCATCTGATCAGTAAATGTTTTGCACATACTCTCATTCCCACCAAAAATGATATCATCAACAAATACCTCAACAATCATAATGTGTTCATGATTAATCTTGAAGTAGAGATTACTGTCAACAGTGCCTTTGTTGTATCCTAGCTTTAGAAAATACTTATCCAATCTTGCATACCAGGCTCTTGGAGCTTGTTTGAGTCCATACAGTGCTTTTCTCAATCTACAGACCATATCTTTATGATCAGACAACTAAAATCCTTCCGGTTGCTCAATGTAAACTTCTTCCAATTCTCCATTTAGAAATACTGACTTGACATCTATCTGATATACTTTGAAATCTTTATAAGCAACAAATGCAAGAAATAGAGTCTGATTTCTTCTATTCTTGCCACTGAAGCAAAAATTTCTTCAAAATCAATCCCTT
Organism: Cunninghamia lanceolata; assembly: GCA_027924645.1. NCBI lineage: Eukaryota > Viridiplantae > Streptophyta > Pinopsida > Cupressales > Cupressaceae > Cunninghamia > Cunninghamia lanceolata. The sequence goes on from BSBN01000892.1 coordinate 7,431,514, forward strand.
CCATTTGAGAATATCCTTTGCATACCAACCTTTCTTTGTTCCTTACTTCACCATCTTCATTTAGTTTGTTCTGGAAGACCCATTTGGTTCCAATCACATTTTTGTCCTTAGGTCTAGAAACATGATCCCAAGTGTGATTGTTTTCAATTTGCATTAGTTCTTCTTCCATTGCTTTTATCCAGTTTTCATCATTGTAGGCTTCACTTACTGATTTTGGTTCAATTTTTGAAATCAAACAAATCTCTTCTTGATCTTCAACAATTCTACTCCTAGTTTGAACACCTTTGTTTCTATCTCCTATGATCTGATCTTCAAGATGATTCAGTCTTACATACCTGGGAGTTTTAGGATTTGCTTCTATTTCTTGAACTTGTTCCTCAACTTCTGCATTATCCTCTTGAATTACTAAATTTTCCAGATTAATTTGAATATGAGTCTAAGTTTGAACTTGTTTTCCTTGACTTTGACTTTTATCTTAATCATCTGATTCATATCCGCAAGACCTGGAATGACCTTCTTTGCTTTCATTAACTCTAACATTTGCATTTCAACAATCTTTTTCAATCTTTTGTTAAAGCACCGGTATGCCTTGCTTTGAGTAGAGTAACCCAGAAATTGTTGATAACTGAGAGGGGGGGTGAATCAGTTATCTTAATTATTTCATCTTTCTGAACTTTCTTAATAATTAATACAGCATCAATTCAAAAACATAACCATGAAATGGAAATACACATGACACAATATTTTTGACGTGGAAACCCTGTTAGGGGAGAAAACCACAGGGTGATTAACCCAAGATTGTATTCTCTGTTAGAAGAATAGAAATACAAAATGGCACTTGCCAATTAGGGCTCACTGCCTGAGCACACTGCTCACAAGAGACTCACTGTCTACAAGTTGTAAGAAGAATAATAAGATACTTGAACTGATGAGAAGCATCCACACATGTTGGAGTTTAGTTTTGGTTAGGCTCAGTAAACTGATCTACTGCACTTCATCCTTCCTCTTCTTTTGTTCTGCTGTCCTTTCACATACCGGACCTTCCTTACTGCTTTTTTTTGCTCTTCTTCTTTTCTTCGTACTTAACACAACACACACATACTTTCATCAAAATCCATCTGGTATATATATATCCGTACAAGGGATTTCATCCTCTTTCTAGTCGGCATTCAGAATAGTCAATATTTCCCAAACTCTAGTCTGTCGGCTGAATCCTTGCTTATCAAGTGATGCGGATCTAAAAGAAACTTATAGAAGTCATCTAGCAAGTTGGCCAATCATGAATGATACCTTAAGAATCTTTATCACCATCAGCATCTCATCCAGAATAACTTCTGATGCTCTGCCTGCTAGTTCTTCCTTTGTTTGTTCTACCAAACTGGACCCCAATACTTGAATGCTTATATTTCTTTACTCTTGCATCACCAGAGGCTCAATTCTTGGAATCTATCAGTCAAGGTACTCCTCTTGACTTCCCCAAGTCCGTACTTTCAAAAGATACTTCCTTTGAGAGATCTAGACCTGACTGTAGGACCTTGCCACATACTCTGTTCTTGCTTACTGGACCACAACACTCTTCAATCTGACTTCCGGTATAGGCATACCATGACTTGCGAATGTGTGGGATGAACTTTGTTGCCATCAATGACAACAATCATGAAGCTACAATGTGTCTCTTGCCAACAATCTCCCCCTTTGGCATTGATGGCAACACTCAGTGAAAAATGACTAAGTGTTATACTATACTCCCCCTTGGTTGATGCTCTCTTCTAATGTACACTTTACTGGAGCTCTCCCTTAGTTGGATTCCACATTTTTCACTATTCCTCACTCCCCCTTTGACATCAATGGAAAAGGGTAGGGTCCGCACACAAAAATTGCCCAAAAATTCAACTATACTTAGCCGCATAAGTATATAAACAGGTTTTACTTACATATATTGTAATATGTCTGCAAAAGTTGTCTTCAACTGTATAACTTCTGTCACCCAACTCTGCTTTACCCTATCCAAAATTGAGATGTGACCACTCAACAGAAATGCAAAAACTTCTGCCCTCTTGAGATCTGTCAGATCACTGGTCCGGGCTGTGGTCTGGGCATCTGTTAGGACCTCATGCATGGCCTCTAATTTGGGGATAATCATCTCTCTAAGCTCACCCATCTGACTTATTATGTTCTTCCTCTCCTTTTCAAGTTTCTTGATCTCATTCATGACTACAATAGTTTGACATTCCTGGTTTACTATAGATATAGTGAGAGGATCAAAATTCTGAGAGAGGCTTGACAGTTTATCCTCTTGTTCCTTTACTTTCTTCTCAATATCCTTGGTCACTTTGGACCAGGATACACAAAATTTATAGATATCTCTGCCATCTTTAAGAGCATTTTATAAGCTCTTTATCCCAATATCCATATTTCTCCTATCATTGGTTATAAGTCCTTGTAACTCCGAGAATCTTTTATCCAAAAACTCTTTCCGAACTTTCTCTTCTACTGCTTTCTCTAAAGAATCAAAATGAGTACTAACAGAATTTACAAGAGACTTTAGATTACTAGATGTGGATGCTGTAGGATCCTTTTGGAAAGATGGCATGATTTTTTCCAGTACACTAGATGCAGTTTCTATGAGTTCACAATCTTCCATGTGAGACTTCAGCATTTTTTCTTTTGCCTTTGCTTGAGTGAAGGAAGCTAGCTTCATGGTTTGCACCGGAGAGAGGGAATCAAAATTGAATGGACCTTGAAGTAACTCTGGTTCATCAAATTCCATCATCTCTTTGGTCAAGAAATCCTTAATTGCTTCTACTGTGTCTCTTGCCGGAGACAGAATTTTCTCCCCTTCTGCAGCCTTACCACTATCATTTGTAGCTTTTTCTATCCTTGACTCTTCTTTTCTTTCCTTTCCTTGTTCTTCTTGACTAGATTTTTCTTTTATACTTTCTTCTCCTTTAGATCTGGAGACTGCCGGAGAGTCCGGATTTACTTCTCCTTGGACTTCCTCTTCCGGAGCAGAGGAATGTAAGTCCTTGCCTTTTTCTTCACCTGTCTCCTTTACCTCTTCTACTACTATCTCAGTAGTTTCTTCCTTATCGTCCATGGTAGAGGGCTCATCACTTATGTCCTCTATGATAGGAATGTTGAACCTTTTGTAGGCATTTCGAAGGATTTCTTTAGTTTCTTTAGCTATTTTGTTAGTTTCTCCAAGCAGAAGCTGATTCATTCTTTCTTTGCTCCAGAACTCATCCTTGCAATCTTTTAAAATCATATTCATTTATTTCTGCGTGATTGAGGGATAGAGCTGAATAGCTATTTGTTCCCTGATCTCAAGGTCCTTGGCCTTGGCATTGTTCTTTCTAATTTCTAGTTCTTTCTCTAGGCTCTTTGGAATTAAAGATATAATCTCAATGAATGCTTTATTATAAATGTTAAGGTACTCGACTATGGCTTCTTGTAGGATCTTCTAATCAGCCTCACTGTAGTGGTCATAAAATTCAGTCATTGGTTTCAGATTCCCATCCACAGTGACTGATTTGGCTACATTAGCAATGGACAGAGTGGGCCTTTCAACAAACTCTTCTGCCATCTTTTCCTTGTCTTCACCGGTAGAGGGTTCACCAGATACTTTCTTCTTTTTCCTCATTTTCCTTACCTCCTCATATGATTCTATCTCTTCTTCATCCTTCTGACTGATATAAGACCTTGTGGCCTTCGTCTTGGTTCTTTTCTCTTCTTTATTGGATGATTTTGCTTCCGGTTTTGATGCCTTTGAGGTCTTAGCAGTTGTAGGTGTAGACCTCTTAGAGGATCTGGTCCGGGAGGGGGCTTCTACCAGATCACTTTCCTTTTCTGCTTCTTCCTTCTCTTTCTCTGCCCTTTCCATCTTTTCTCTATGTACATCGAGTGCCTCTTTTGAGATTCCATGCCTCTTGGCAAATTCTTCTACCTCTTTTCTCACTTTTCTCTTCATCTCCGGCTGTTTGAGTTCCACATGAATTTTTATACTTAATTATTCAAAGGTTCCAAACCTTTTTGCCTTAGGATCCTTGCGCTGACTTAGCATGTGTTGAACATGCAGCTCTACAATTTTCTCATCAACTTCATACCCCATTGGCATGATCCATACTGTTCTTGGTTCCACAGCCTCCATTAGGCATTGATCAGTTTCTACCATAAAGCACACTGTATCTTTGTACTTCTCAACCAGAGATTGGGGGATTCTTTCTCTAGCTTGCATCATACTTTGAAAGTTCTTGAAATATCCCCATAAAGCTACATTTCTTGCCTTAGCATCCCCAAGCCCATGCAGGTAGTCTCTGATTTGGATTGCAACAGGTCTATCATTCTGCCAAACCCAACCACTGGATCCAGGAAGCACATTCATGAAGTAGAAGAATAAACATAATATCAGCCCACCATACTTGAATGAGTTTTTCTTGTCCTTTTTGATCTTTTGTAGGTTATCCAATAGTTGGCTTAGAAGAAGTTCACAAAGATCATAGTCAGCATTTTCTCTTAGCATCTGATAAGCTATATATACTGTAGTTCCTGGTACTAAATTTTCCCTACTGGAGTGATAAATCTTGTAACCAATTAGTATGGATGCAAATTTGATATCTGGATCAGTGATATCTTCAATTGTCATAGCTCTCTTGTCAAATTTTGATTCGGTTGCTTCACTCATTGTCTAATTCTTGATAGATTTAAGAACAAGTATCCCACTGGATGAGTGCAGACCAGTTACTACCCTAATTGCATCCTTGGTGATCTAAAATGGTCTATTCAACCATAGAAAGTTATCATGTACTCTACTCAACATATATCGGACCCATTCGTCTTCTTCAAAATAGGGGAAATGAATGCACTGTGCAAAATGCTTATCCCGGATGGCCTTGAACTAAGGTTTGAGCTCAAAAGAATCATCTATTAACAGATTGTGATAGATATCAACTAGCTTAGATTTCCCAAATTCTTCAATATTCGTATGAATATAAGCCCTAACATCTTCTACATGCAGAATTCCATGCAGAATGCTTGAAAAGGTGCCTAGGGGATCAACTTCTAGAGATTTATATGGATGCTTCTTAAACTTAGGGCGTGGCCTATCAGAAATCTTCACCACATTCAGAGTGGCCATTTTCAAAAGATTTATAGAGAGATATTCAGCAACGAAAAATACCTTTTACGCTTCTAGGGTTCGCTGAATGAACCAGATTAATTTGCTGGATGAATCGACTTCAATGGTTGATCTTTGAAAGTTTGAGATAATTTGTTGCAGAGCTCCATTTCTTTTCTTCTTAAGTGCAAATGTGCAAATGACGAACAAATGAACTTTTTTATTTCTGGGAAAGCCCTAATTTCATACTGCAATAAATGCGCAACCTAATTCATTCCGGTTGCCTTGTTCATCTTATACTTAGAGTTATTCTTAGAGAATAGTGATAATCTATCTTCCTTTCCTTAATCATTTGATCTATTTGTAGATCAAGATTCCATAGTTTAAATCATGTTGGATTTAACTGTGAAAAACCTACTTCTCACCTGATGATTGATGAACCGGATTAGTTTTCAACTTGTTCAAAATTTCTTGCGGATCTTTCATCTTTTAACCAAAGCTTATTTAGATGTCCCTTTGTGAACCCTTTAATCCACAACTCTCCTTGTGCCAGTTCTGGCACTAATTAGCTGGCTGGGGGAAAATGTTTTTCTGTGTCGTACCCTGAGCCAGAGCTCACCTTTTAATTTCTGGAAGGAATATCAGCACCAGATTCTGGTGTGGATCCATCCCCTATGTTTTCTGTACTTCTCTTCACCCAAATCTTGTTCATCTCACTTTTAACTTCATCCGCATTCACTTTTCCTTTTCCCTTGTCTTGATTCTGATTATGATGTACTAGACCTCTTTTGTCCTGATTCTTGCTTCTACAGAATTTTGCAATATGACCGGATCTATTGCAATTGTGGCAAACAACATTTCTTTTCATATTTGATTGATGTCCTCTTGATCTACATTGATTAGCCATATGACCCATTCTATTGCATGCAAAGCATCTACCATTGAAAGAATTGTTCATTTGCATATTTCTGCATTCATGAGATTTGTGACCATACCTTTTGCAGTTAAAACACTATCCGGAGAAGGATGTGTTAGTCTGATTCATTCTTCTTCTGCACTGATTAGCTTTGTGACCAAAGTTATTGTAGTTGTGGTAGTATCCATTGAAGGATGGATATCTTTGAGCATTAGGTTGCCTCACCGGAGGTCTTCTAGGCCTATTTCTTGGATTTTCTGATTCAAACTTCTTCTGACCAGATCCAGAGCTCTCACCTTTCTCATATCCCAAGCCACGATTGTCATCTACCCTCTTTTGGCTTTCAAGAAGAACTTCAAGTTGAGAAGAACTTATCTTGAATTTCTCTTTGTATTCATTTGCTGTTTGAAGATCCCTTTTAAGAGAGATAATTTGATCTTCTAGTTTTTCTTCATTATCTTTAGCATCTTCAAGATCGGATTCAAGATGTCTGATTATTCTATCCATCTTGTGGCAGTCTTCTGATTTCTCCTTGAGAGATTGTTTTAGATCATCTTCAGTTTTTCTTTTCTTTTCAATTTCTTGGGTAAATTTCATGACTCCTGATTGCATTTCATGTCTTACCATGATGATCTCTTTTGACAATTTTTCACATAACTTGGTTTTCTCCTTAAGATCTACATTTGTATCATTTGCTTCACCTTGACTTGCCAATTTCTGAAGTAGTTCCTTTCTCTTTTTCATAGAGAGACTTAGCTTCCCTTTTAGTTCATTTATGAAATCATCAGTCTGTTTAAGTCTTTCCTTCAATACATTGACTTCAGAATTAGATTGCTCAAGATCATCTAGGGCAGACTGAAGTTGCTCCCTCATACCATACACATCCATCTCAATTCCCAGATCTTCCTCAAGTTGTTAGGCTCTGTTTGGAGGAACTTGGCTCTGATGCCAAGTGTTGATAACTGAGATGGGGGGTGAATCAGTTATCTTAATTATTTCATCTTTTTGAACTTTCTTAATAATTAATACAGCATCAATTCAAAAACATAACCATGAAATGGAAATACACATGACATAATATTTTTGACGTGGAAACCCTGTTAGGGGAGAAAACCACGGGGTGATTAACCCAAGATTGTATTCTCTATTAGAAGAATAGAAATACAAAATGGCACTTGCCAATTAGGACTCACTGCCCGAGCACACTGCTCACAAGAGACTTACTGTCTACAAGTTGTAAGAAGAACAATAAGATACTTGAATTGATGAGAAGCACCCACACATGCTGGAGTTTAGTTCCAGTTAGGCTTAGTAAACTAATCTATTGCACTTCATCCTTCCTCTTCTTTTGTTCTTCTGTCCTTTCACATACCGGACCTTCCTTACTACTTTTTTTTTGCTCTTCTACTTTTCTTCACACTTAACACAACACACACACTTTCATCAAAATCCATTTGGTATATATATATATCCACACAAGGGATTTCATCCTCTTTCTAGTCGGCATCCGGAATAGTCAAAATTTCCCAAACTCTAGTCTATCGGCTGAATCCTTGCTTACCAAGTGATGCGGATCTAAAAGAAACTTATAGAAGTCATCTAACAAGTCAGCCAATCATGAATGATACCATAAGAATCTTCATCACCATCAACATCTCATCCAGAATAACTTCTGATGCTCTGCCTGTCAGTTCTTCCTTTGTCTGTTCTACCAAACCAGACCCCAATACTTGAATACTTATATCTCTTTACTCTTGCATCAACAGAGGCTCAATTCCTGGAATCTATCAGTCAAGGTACTCCTCTTGACTTCCCCAAGTCCACACTTTCAAAAGATACTTCCTCTGAGAGATCCAAACCTGACTGTCAGACCTTTCCACATACTCTGTTCTTGCTTACCGGACCACAACACTCTTCAATCTGACTTCCGGTATAGGCACACCATGTCCTACAGATGTGTGGGATAAACTTTGTTGCCATCAATGACAACAATCATGAAGCTACAATGTGTCTCTTGCCAACAGAAATATCCCTTCATCGCTTCTTGCTTCAAACTTGCCTAGATTCTCATCTCATTTGATATAACACTTACTACCAAAAACTCTAAAATACCTCACAGTAGGAGCATGACCAAACCATAGTTCATAAGGAGTCTTACCAAAATTGCCTTTGATATGTACTTGGTTAAGAGTGTAGAGAACAGTACTCACAGCTTCTCTCCAAAACACTTGTGGAAAATTTGCTTCCATCATCATGGTTCTAGCAGCTTCTTGAATGGTGTGGTTCTTTCTTTCCACAACTCCATTCTACTAAGGAGTCTTAGGGACAGATAACTGTCTTTTTATTCCTTGCTTCTCATAGAATGTATCAAACTCTCTAGAGGTAAACTCTCCACCTCTATCTGATCTCAAACATTTTATATTCACACCAATCTCATTTTCCACCATAGTCTTGAACACTTTGAATTTTTGAAGGGCTTCAGATTTTTCTTTCAAGAAGGTTACCCACATCATCTGGGAGTAGTCATCAATTAGCAACATTAAATATATGTCTCCTTGTACACTGCTAATTCTGGTAGGACCACAAAGATCAGTATGTACAAGTTCCAACAATCCTCTTGAAGATTGTTCTTTACTCTTGAATGAAGTTCTACTCTATTTACCCATTTGACATTCTCTACATATGCTATAAGGTTTCAGAGGTTTGGGAAGATCTCTCATAGCTTGAGTGGAACTTATCTTGACAATGTTATCAAAATTTACATGACACATTCTCCTATGCCAGAGCCAACTTTGATCCATATAAGCAATCAAGCAACTTTTACCAGAACTACTTAAATGAAAGATGTTACTTCTAGTTTGAGTACCGGAAGCAATTTCAATTCTGGAGCTTTCCAAGATTCTACATTTTCCATCCTTGAAACGGAGATCATAACCCTTGTCAACCAACTGTCCAGCACTGAGAAGATTATGCTTTAGTCCTTCCACATATAGAACATTATTTGTGTTATTCTTACCATCAAAGGAGATGGATCCTTTGCCATGGATTCTACCAGCTGAGTTGTCTCCAAACTTCACAAATCCACCATCATATCTTTCAAAGCTCACAAACTTACTTTTATCTCCAGTCATATGATGAGAACATCCACTATCAATCACCCATTCATATTTTTCAACAACTTGAGCAGCCAAGGCACTCTCCACATTTGTATAGCTAGTAGATTCAGTGGACACTAGATCTTCTTCTTTGATAGCAATGAACACCCAATCACCTTCTCCATGATCAGATTCTTCATTTGTGACTCCTTCTCTAGCTTCTTGGACATAGTAGCAATTCTTCTGACTTTTGTATCTATTAGGGTTGGGTTTTGAAAACCTCTCTAGACATCTTGAGGCAAAATGACCAATCTTATTACAAGCAAAACATTTTGATGACAACTTTCCTTCATACTTACCGGATCCTCTTGGCATTCATTTGGCAATAAGAGCTTCCAGTTTTGCAGACTCAATTTCATCATCTTCAAGATCCTTCCTTGTCTTAGAAATTTTTTTTGATCTTCCTAAAGAGCTTTCACCTAGATCATATCTTTGTTTCCCATGAACACTTGCCTTGAATGCAGATTCAGACTTAGGAAGAGAATCACCAAACTCACTCAATTCAAAAGCTAAAATTTTGCCAACCAGTTGATCTTGTAACTTTTGAGACAGTCCTGATCTCCTCTATAGCAGCAACCTTATGTTTGCATGAATCAGATAAAGATCTTAGCACTTTTACCACAATCTCTAATTCTTCCAAAGTCCCACCAGCACACCTGATACCACACACAAGATCATTTATCTTTTGCATGTAGATTGTGATGTTTTCATCTTCACTCATTCTCATATTTTCAAAATTTCCTCTCAGACGTTGTAGCTTGGCACATTTGACATATTCATCACCTTCATAAAGATTTTCCAATTTCTTCTAGATTTCATGAGCAGGTTTTAATCCCAAGACATTTGTCATTTTTGAATGAGTCAGGGCATTTAGTAAGGCTTCTTTGGCTTGAAGATTATTTTCAGCATTTTTGACTTCATTTGGAGTTGAAGGTTTCTCCGGAGGATTATACTCATCCTTAGTTATCACCCAATAAGCATCACCCATGCATTGCAAATGGCACTCCATGTGACTCTTCCAAATAGAGTAATTTGTTCCATCAAATCTCAGGTTGTCCTTCTTGTAGGTCGACATCTTGGATCTCCTCAAGTGGTCAGGCTTCTTTTAGAGGAACTGGCTCTGATACCAATTGTTGGAATTAGTCTGAATAACTAAGAGGGGGGGTGAATCAGTTGTCCCCAAAATTAACCTTTTCTTCCTTTTAATCTTCTTTCATAATTGGAAAATTGATTAATTATGTAAATATTAAAGTATATAACAACAACACGTGAGAAGAAATGCAATCAACACATTTGACACCAAGATTTTTGATGTGGAAACCCAGTTAAGGGAAAAACCACGATGGGTGTTATCCCACAAGATTCATACCAGTTTAAAAGTACTTAAAAATGGGAAGGCACTTGCCTTTGGGATCACTGCCCAGAGCTCACTGCTTAGAGCTCACTGCTCAAAAGAGAGTCTCACTAGACCTACAAGAAATTTATGTTTAACACAGAAAGAACTAACTGATAATTAGTATCTTTTCATGCCTGTTTCAGTTTCATTGAATGCTCACAAAACTTCTGCTTCTATTTCCAAATTCTTCTTCAATGACTCTTCACTCTATACTGCTCTCACTCCTCTTCTTCTTTGCTTTGCTTTTGATCCTTTCTTCAGATTTAATTCATTTCACTCAAGGATAATTTTCAACAACTCTTCAACAATTATTTATACACTTCATCAACCTTGGAATGAGCATCAAGGTCGGCACTCCAAACATCTTACTTAATGTGAATCATTTAGTTGTTGGCCAATCATAGCTAAGACTTGAATCTGGTTTCAACAACATGCCATGCTCCAGAGAATTGCTCTTAGAACATCCACAACATGCTTTAATCATCCAGTCGGCTAGGACTGGAAGAATAATAATACCAAGAAGGAAATCTTCACCAACAAGCCCAAACTTTAATGTAAACCTCCAACAAGGCAATCACACGATCCAGAGACCCCCACAAGCACAATGAATTCAACAAAAACATGCGCACTCCTCCAGAACATCAGAATCACTTGCATCTTTATCCATAACCTCAAGAACATTATCTGTCATGACTGTCAAACTAGAAAGATTGCTTGTAGACCTCCAAACCATGAACCACTTGTATTAATGATACACACTGACTTCCCAAATGTACCTCTAGAACTGCAGATCATTATCTTACATTTTGGGAACAATCCAGACCACTTTGCTTTCACTCAATCTCTTCTGAATATTGCAAAACTAGTTCTGCTCAGATGGCCATAACTTCTTCAAATCTTCATGCGGACCTCTTAGATCTTGACTAGAGCTACTTCAAACAATCCTCTATACTGCCATATGATTTGTATCCATTGATCTTCACTAATTTTATCAATATCCTCAGCATTCTAGTCTTCTAGACAGACAACAAGATAGGATATACTTGACACCAATGGCAACAAGAATATGTTGACATCAATGACAACACTGATTAGGCACATATTTGCAACATATTGTTTATTTGCACATTGAACCTTTTTTAATGTATGCATTTCTTTTTTTATTAGTAATTACATATTAGTTTATATCAATGTTATTTTACTATTATAGTCTATTCTGAAAGTGAGTGATGTGGCACCTTTTCCTTCATGCTTGAGTAGGACACCTAATCATCTTAAGAGACCATCCTTTACAGAATGACTCTCAAAATGACAAAAAAGAGTTGAGGTAATTGATTTGAATTTTACTAAATAATTGATAGTTTAGACACCTTATAGTTGATTGTAGCGATAATTTATATGTTAATTTAAAAGTTCTAAATTATGGTAGATAAGTTTTTGTTTACTAGTCTAGCTTATTAATATTTACCATTGAACTAATTAATCAAATTTGTGGTTTGACTTGTTATTGAACTTAACTTTGCATCCATCAACTACTGAGCATCATTGCATGAAGAGGTCATTTTTTGAGGGTCCACGAAAGGTTGAGGATTCGCCAGAGACATAGGGTCAAGTGGACCTTTAGTATTTGATGTAGCTATTCGGCATGGATATTTTATATAGATTTTGAGATGACATGTGCCACATTTTGTAAAACATGTTTTGAGTTGGCATATATGCCAATTTCTATATATCTCTACCATTATCCTAGATTTTTATATATACACCTTGAAACACAATATAATTTGAGTTCCTTGTGTGCATGTATTCCTACTTTGAAACTTTAAATTTGAATGTATGATCACTTTAGAATGGTTGAGTTATGAATAGTAACATGTTATAGATTGATTCTTTGTTATATATGATTATTTTTCTTGGTACAAAGATGATATGTAGTTTTCTACCTCAAAACATAACTTGATTTTAATTTCCATGATTGTAGTTTTAGTTTGATATAGGATTGTATTCAAATGACCTATGACCATTTGTCCATCAAATGATAATGCGTTGTCCAAACACCATTAAGAAGACCTTTATGTTGTTTTCATACCAATGATTGTCTTATTACTATCATAAAACTAAAGATTTGAACATAAGTACATGTTATGAGTTACTATATATTTATCTATGAATACACTAATTAGTAAGAATTAATAAAAAAAAACATAATGGCAATCATATGAAATCTATATTTAACATTTCATTTTAATTTATGGTAAATAAGTACATACCTGTTCAATATTTTTTTATGCTAAATTATTACATGGATGCTTAGTGTTAGTTAACATATTTGTTCTACTCATATTTTTGTACATATATCTCATAATAATCATGATATTGAAAATACTAGATTTGATATGATAATGATAGATAATTTCTCATATTACATGTTAAAAAAAAATTATGATGTTTTTCATTAAATCAAAGATAGTTATTTTTGTATTAATGAGCAAAGACATGTTCATATGTTTACCCATTTCATTATGTAGTTTATGAAAAAACTATCATCCACAACCTAAATTCACCTAACATTGCATTTAGAAATGTAAATAGGTGTATCTTAAATGGAAGTATGTTTCAATATCATATACTCCATGTAAGTTGTAAATGCCAACACCCAATTATTGTTTGACATTTATAGAGACTTAATGAGAGAGGTTGAAAGAGATATAGGGAGAGAGAGACATTTGGGATGATTTACATCTCCTCATTTCACCTTCTATATGGTTTCCATGCTTTGCATATATCCTTATTTCACCTTCTACATGCTTGACATTATTTTTTTATCCTCATTTCATCTTCTATATGTTTCACATCATTTTCTTACCTTTATATCACCTTAGATATATGTTTGACATTATATATTTAGTTAGGGAGACACTTAGAGATACACTGAGAGGGAGATGATATGTTTGACATTATATCCTAATTTTACCTTCTATATGTTTGAAATTATTTGCTTACCTTCATTTCATCTTCTATATGTTTAACATGATTTTCTTATCCTTATTTCACCTTCTATAGGTCTAGCATATCCTCATTTCACCTTCTATATGGGTTATAGAAAGAGAAGAATGATGAAGAGAGGAAGAGAGAGACACAGGGAGAGAGACACATTTGGTATGATTCACATATCCTCATTTCACCTTCTATATGGTTTCCATGCTTTGCATATCCTCATTCCACCTCTCTATATTTGCTTTACACCCACCAATTGCATTTTCTTGAAAGTTTCTAAAGACTTATCAAAAAATCCAATTTGTGCATCTTGCAATCATTGCATTCCATGAGATGGCATCTCTTTGAGGTGTTATGTCAAACAATTCACATGCCTTGTCTATGCTCCCACACTTTTGCATACATGTCTACTAGGGTAGTTGCAACTATAATATCTGACAAAATCTCCCTTCCTTTATGTTTTGATGGATGTCCATGTACCTTATTCCAAATATCCCATTTTGGCATAGGTTCGGAGGATGTAGGCAAAGGTCGTATAATTTGGCTTTACACCCGCCAATTGCATTTTCTTGAAAGTTTGTAAAACTTTATAAATAAATCCATTTTGTGCATATCTTGCAATCATGGCATTCCATGAGATGACATCTCTTTGAGGTGTTTCGTCAAACAATTCATGATCCTTTTCTATACTTCCACACTTTGTATACATGTCTACTAGGGTAGCTACAACTATAATATCTTACAAAAATCCCCTTTCTTTAAGTTTTGATGGATGTCTATGTACCTATTGCATGAAGTTTGTCATTGATGTCAAAGGTTGAGTTGTCATTGATATAAGCTAGATCATGCTTCATATTGTGATGCTCATTCATGTCTAAGTCTGATCAAAGGATCATGCTTCATGTTGTGATGCTCATTCATGTCTAAGTCTGATCAAAGGTTCATTGCATCGAAACAAGAGGAAGATCTTGTTTGTATGTGTCATGTATTCTTGTTTGACATGCTGAGAGGAAGACCTTGTTCAGTGAATCAATTGATGTATCTTCACTGTGTTCATGTCTATTCACTTGGCTACACTTGATTGGAGATCCAATCCATTCTCATGTAGGGACACATTTGTCATGGATAAGTGCATAGTGTAAGTTTTGGAGTATTTGTTATGGTTAGTGTTTATTGACCTTTTGTGTCCTATTCTTAATCCACGCTTTCCTAAGAAAATACTAAGTATCTTTCCTTAATTGTACTATCTCTGAAGTCACTAAGACCTCTACAGAGTTATCATGATTTCCTTTGATGGGTTTAGTGTGTTTAATTCTTCACATTTCTTGTCTAAGGTTGCATGTTTTTGATGTTTAGGTACTTAAGCCCTAAAAACATCTAAGTTATTCTAAGTCTTAAAACCCTCATCTAACCGTATGATCTTTAGTTTCCTTTTTCTCATTGACCAGCTATTGGAGGTCAATGTTCACCTAAGTGAACACTTAAGGGGGTCATTGTCGTTGTCTGACTAGCCCCATCGGATAGGGGTAACAAGGCTCCAAGGTTGCACTCATTGTTTTAAGTGGGAGTTCATGATCAATGGCCCTCATAAGGGTGCCAAAGATAAGATCAATGGTAAACTTTTAAACTCATTTGAAATGGTAATGGGTCACTGTAGGAGTTTAAATTTGATAGGTAGATCCTATAATTGAGCTCTAACCACCTTTGTTCTAGTTTTCTAACTACCTTGAGGGCCAGGAAATATATTTTAAGGGTTTGTATGAAGGTTGAGTGTTGGTTGGATGTTGTTTTGAGTGTGTTACAGTGAGACCTTTGAGAAAATGGTAATATTTCTCATATTTTAAATATACATACTACAGGTTTAAAGAGTTTATACTTGAGGTAACTTTGTAATATTAGTATGGATAAGGATTGAGTATGCATAAGGTTGGCATATAGTTTTTGTGATTAAAGCACCTGTGTGTGAATAATGTTAGTGTGCACAATAGATAAATGTTTTGTCTATAGAAGAAGATAATAGAATTTCTGGGATGATGTATTAGAGTTTACATGTGTTGATAGAAGTGATATTGGATGTGCATTTGAGAAGATATTGAATTGCAGAGATTGATAAGCACATTGGTTTGTAGAGAAACATAGTGTCCCTTTGTAGTTTTTCTTTACATTCAAATCTGTGGTGTAATCTATTTTGTCAGTGAGACATCTTGATTGCCAGTGAAGCTGATTTGTCAGTGAGACATCCAGATTGCCAATGAGGTTGATTTGTTAGTGAGACATCTTGATTGCTAGTGAGGCTGATTTTCTAGTGAGGCATATAATGTATCCAGTGAGGATTGGCCAGTGAGGCCCAATAAAATCTATTTTCATAGTAATTTTTCACCCTTCTAGGTTTTTCCACTCAAAATACTTGTCTCATCTCTCTTCTTCAGGTTGTGTCAAATGTTGTTTGACTAAATCATCTTTGTTTATGATGTCATGTTCAATTGTACTTGTTATGGTGATACAATCAACATCCAATGTCTCAATGACTGAAGTATCTTAGATTTCTCTGCATTATAAATAAGTGTGTTAATAAATGAAAAAGTATGATTGCTCTTTAGACCACTGATTCACCCCCCCCTCAATGGTCCTGTACTCCAACAAGTGGTATCAGAGCCTTACATTTCTTGTTCAAAGTTTAATCAACTTAGGAGATCCTAGTAGTGGAGTACTTGTCATGGCAAATCAGGAGGGTTATTCTACTTACAAAGAACTACTATTTGATGGCTCTAGTTTTGTTTTCTAGAAATTTAGGATGGTGTCCTACTAATCTTCTCTAGGGTATGATGTTTGGGAAGCAGTAGAGAATGAGTATATTGGAACAAAAACACCTTCCACTATTGATGAAAAGAGGGCCTATGAGTGTAATGCAAAGGCCAAAAATGCTATTTTTTGTGGCTTGACTAATGATATCCTTGTCAAAATTATCGATTTTAAGTTTGTAAATGCTATTTGGGATAAGTTGACAAGCATCTATTAGGGTGATGCCAAAGTCAAAGAAGCCAAATTACAAACCTTTAGAGCCAAGTTTGAGAGTCTTAAAATGAGTGAAGAAGAGAAGGTTGTTGATTACGTTCTAAGGGTACAATAAACTATCAATGCTATTTGTGGTCTTGGTGAGTCCTTAGAAGAAAAAGCAATTGTTAAGAAGGTACTAAGGTCTCTAACATCTAAGTATGATTCAAAGTATCTATTGTAGAAGAGAGGGATATAAATAAACTTACCTTAGATGAACTTTATGGCACATTTACTACTTATGAGATGAGGGTTTCTAATGATGACTCTACAAGTAAAGAAGCTACTTTTAAATTTGTCAAAAAGGACAAAGAGACAAATTCTGATCGAGAGGAAGTTAATGACCAAGAATCTACCTTTGTAAGTAGATTGAAAAAGGGGTCAGGAAAGTATAAGGGGAAGCTTCCATTCAAGTGCATCAATTGTGGTAAGATAGGACATTATGCTGCTCAATTTCCCTATAAAGATTCTGAAAGTGATGAAGAGGATAGTAGGAGACAAGGAAGGAAGAAACAATTTAATCCTAAAAGGAAAAACTCCTTTAAAAAGAAGAAAAGTCTATTTGTTATGGATGTTGATGTAACAGATAGTTGTTCAGAATATTCTCTTAAAGGAGTGGAAACTTTGTTCATGGCTATTGTTAGTGAAAATTATAATGAAAAGAGTGAAGATCAATCTGAAAATGATGAAGAAGAGGTTGATCTTGAAGGTGAGTATAAATGTACTGTTGGAGAAATTAAGAGACTCAAAAAGGAGGTAGTAGTACAAAGAAATTAGACCCAAAAAGATAATGAAAATCTAATCAACAAGGTCATTAAATCTAAAAAATTAGTTGCAGACCTAAAGATTCAACTTGAGGAGAGCAAGAGGGTTATAGAAGTCACAAAAATGGAGTTAAACACGTAAGAAAAGGAGTGTCATACTTTGGAGGTAGGAGTTGTAGCCTTGAGGAAAAGGCTTGATATGTGTGTCAACAGTGATAAGTTAGTAGATCTCTTGGGAAAATAGAAAGGCTACAAGGATAGGACTGGTATAGGGTTTGAAGAAGGTCAATGTTCATATTCCAAGGATCTTCAACATGCTTGTGGCTTTGTTAGTGTCACGAATAAAAGGCTCATGAAACCATCAAGCATTAAGAGGAATATCCCATTCAGGTATAATCTATTGCAAGTATGGGCCTAACTAGTGTTGTCATTGATGTCAACATACTCCTGTTGCATTAATGACAAGGATTGGATGAGTTGTATGCTGAGGATATTGAGAAAATTAGTCCTATCAGGAACAGAGAAGAATAGTGAAGATAGTAAGGTAAAGATCCTAGCTAAGATAAAGATTAGAGCATGTGCTTCAAAGGGTTTGTAAATATGTGTCTTAATATGATCTAGTAAAGATTTGAGAGGTCTGAATGAAGATTTGAAGAAGTTATGGCCACTTGAGTAAAACCAGTTCTGGCAAATGTTTAGAGGTGACAGAGTGACACAGATAGGTCCGGTGAGATCTAGAAATGCAATATCTTGTTCTGCAGATTTTGTGGCATGTTTAGGAAGTCAATTTGAATTGGAAACTCAATTGGTTCGTGGTCTCGAGGTCTGCAAGAATCTATTTCAATATGACAGTGATGACAGACTATGTTCTTAAGGTTCCAGATGAAGGAGAGAAAGATTTCAGTAAGCAGAAGTAGTGAAGATGTTCTTGGTGATTCAAGCAAGCTTGTGGAGGTCTTTGGATTGTGTCCAGCTTGTGTTGGTGGTCCGTATTGAAGATTGAGCTCGTAATTGAAGAATTACTTTCGGATGATGATGTTCTACCTAAGTTTGGCCAACCAGATGACTTACACATCCTGTAGATGATCTTGAAGATGTTCTGTGAAGAATGACGTGTTCCTAAAGGAAGATTGAAGTCTCAGATTTGTGTGGCCAATAGCGTGTTGATCTGCATGAAGTCTTTTTGTAATTAATCATGTTTATTTTCTTTGTAATGTATGCCGACTTGGATGATTATCCTAAAGTCAAATGTCTTGTATAAATAAGAGGTTGTGAAGTCATTTCAAAGGTATCTTGTTGAGATGAGTATGTGGTAGAGAGGAGCAGAGTGAAGGGTAGAGCAAAAGTATTGGGCTTAAATGGAACTAAATCAAGCATGGTGAAGATGCTATTCTTTCGTTCAAGTATGTAATATTTATTATTCTGTGGACAGTGTGTCTCCTGTAGGTAGTGGGCCTCTTGTGAGCAGTGTGCTTGGGCAATGAACCCTAATTGGCATGTGCCATTTTGATCTTCTTATTCTTTTAATAGAGAATACAATCTTGGGTTAGTCACCCCATGGTTTTTCCCTTAACCAGGCTTTCCATGTTAAAATATTGGTGTCATATGTGTTAATGTGTTTCTTCTCTTGAATTGTTGCATTATGTTTCCATGATTAATTTATTATTATGCTGTTGAATTAAAAGAAGGATTTAAGTGATCAATTGGAAGAAAGTTTTAGACAACTGATTCACCCCCCCTCTCAGTTGTCTATCCTAAATCTAACGATTGGTATCAGAGCTAAGTTCCTCTAAAAGAGCTTAACCGCTTGAGGAGATCTAGGATGTCGTCTTACAAGAAGGATAGTCCAAGGTTTGATGGAACCAATTTTACTCTTTGGAAAAGTTGCATGGAATGTCACTTACAATGCATGGGAATGTAGTATTGGATCATGGCTTTAAAGAAGTATGTTCTTTCACAAAATGGTCTAAGTATCGTAGATGAAATCAGAGATGCTGAAAACAATCTGTAGACTAAAGAAGCTCTTCTAAGTGCCTTATTTGATTTTGAGCTAATAGATGTTATTGATCTAAAAATTGCATATGAGATTTGGTAAAAACAAGAACTTTTGCATGAAGGAGACAAGTATGTTAAATGTGCCAAGCTATAGAATCTGAAAGGAAAATTGAAAAACCTAAAGATGAAAATATCACTACATTTATGCCAAGGGTAAATGAACTTATTTGTGGCATTAAATGTGTTGGTGGAATCTTGGATGAAGATGAGATTATTGCCAAAGTTCTCAGATCCCTTCCTGATTCTTACAAGTACAAGGTTGTTGCTATTGAAGAATTTAGGTCTTTTTCAAATATCGTAAGAGATTAATTGGTTGGTAAATTAGCTGCATTTGAATTGTCTGAGTTTGGAGATGCACCCCCCAAGATTGAATCTTCCTTCAAAGCTAGTGTCTCTATAAAAGGAAAACAAAAGTTTGATCTGGGAGAGAACTCTTCAAAGAAACTATCATGGTATGAAAAAGCAAGAAACGATCTGGAAGAAGATGAAGCAGAAGCTACCCAACTTGAAGCCCTTATTGCAAAAGACTGCCAAGGGGATCTGATAAGTATGAAGGGAAATTGCCTTTTAAATATTTCAACTGCAATAAGATTGGTCATTTTGCCTCAAGGTGTCTAGAAAAAATTTCAAGACCAAATCCTAACAGATCAAGATTCTAAAAGAAATGTTACTATGTTCATGAAGATGATGATGATGAAGGAGTAACAGATGATGAATCAGAGACAGGAAACAAATCCAGAAGTGACTGGGTGTTTATTGCCATCAAGGAAAAAGATACAATGCTCTCTGAATCTATCAATCATAAAATGGTAGAAAGAGCTCTAGCTGCCCAAGTTGAAGAAAAAGATGATTGGGTCATTGACAGTGGATGCTCCCACCATATGACAAGTGATAAAAATAAGTTCATAGATTTGGAAAGATATGAAGGAGGAGTTGTAAAATTTGGTGATAATTCTACTGGCAAGATCAGAGGTAGAGGAACTATTTCTTTTGATGGAAAGAACAAAACCAGTAATGTACTATATGTTGAAGGTCTGAAGCACAATCTTCTCAGTGTTGGACAACTAGTGGACAAAGGCTATGATCTTAGATTCAAAAATGGAAAATGTAAGATCTTTGAAAGTTTCAGAATAAAGATTGCATCCGGTACTCAAACAAAAGGTAATATCTTCCACTTGGTTAGTACTGGCAAAAGTTATTTATTTGTTCAAATTGATCAAAGTTGGTTGTGGCATAGGAGAATGTGTCAGGTGAATTTTGCTAATATCATCAAGAGAAGAAACACTCAGGCTATAAGAGATCTTCCAAGATTGGTGAAACCTACTAATAGTTTGTACAAAGAATGTCAGTTGGGTAAACGAAGCAGAGTCACATTCAAAAGTAAGGAACAGTCCTCTATCAGATTGTTGTACTTAATTCATATTGATCAATGTGGTTTGGCAAGAATTAGGAGTTTGCAAGGTGATAGATACTTCTTGTTGTTAATTGATGACTACTCTCGAATGATGTGGGTGACTTTTCTGAAAGAGAAATCTGAGGCTCTTGAAAAATTCAAAATATTCAAGGCTATGGTAGAGAATGAAACCGGTTTGAACTTAAAATGTCTAAGGTCTGATAAAGGTGGAGAATTCACATCTGGTGAGTTCATAGAATTCTGTGAGAAACATGGTATAAAAAGACAATTGTCTGCTCCAAGAACTCCACAGCAGAATGGAGTAGTGGAAAGAAAGAACTGGACCATCCAGGAAGCATCTAGAACCATGATGATGGAAGAAAATGTTCCTAAGGTCTACTGGAGAGAAGCTGTAAGCACTGCTGTCTATACTCTTAATCGAGTACAAATCAGAAGCAATACTGGTAAGACTCCTTATGAACTCTAGTTTGGCATCACTCCCACTGTGAAGTATTTCAGAGTCTTTGGTAGTAAATGTTACATCAAAAGAGATGAAGCTCTTGGAAAATTTGATGCTAGAAGTGATGAAGGAATTTTCTTGGGTTATTCTACTCAAAGCAAAGCATACCGGTGCTATAACAAGAGATTGAGAAAGATTATAGAAAGTACAAATGTGAAGGTTGATGAAGGTATTGAAAAACCCTCAAGGTTTTATGAAATGATGATGATGATCAGAATGATGTGTTGGTCCAAGCCCCTTCTAAAATTTAGATCCAGACTGATTTGGTGAATCAGGAAGAAGAGATAAGCTTGAAAGAACTTGTTCAAGAAATAGAAGTTCAAGAAATTCCCAAAGTTCCCAGGTATGTAAGACTGAATCACTCTGAAAATCAGATCATAGGTGATAAAAGCAAAGGTGTTCAAACAAGAAGAAAGATCACTCAATAGTCAGAAGAGTATTGTCTGATTTCAAAGATTGAACCAAAGACAGTAAATGAAGCTTGCAATGATGAAAATTGGACTAAAGCAATGAAGGAAGAGCTGATGCAAATTGAGAAAAATCACACTTGGGATCTTGTTCCCAGACCTAAAAATAAGAACGTGATTGGAACCAAATGGGTCTTCCAGAATAAATTGAATGAAGATGGTGAAGTAGTCAGAAATAAAGCCAGACTGGTTTGCAAGGGTTACTCGAAAGTAGAAGGAGTTGATTTTGAAGAAAATTTTGCTTCGGTGGCAAGAATTGAAGTAGTTAGATTGTTTCTTGCCTTTGCTGCCTACAAGGATTTCAATGTATATTAGATGGATGCCAAGTCTGCCTTCCTGAATGGTGACTTGGAAGAAGAAGTATACATTGAGCAACCAAATGGATTCCAATTGTCTGATCATGGTGACATGGTCTACAAGTTGAAGAAAGCACTGTATGGACACAAACAAGCCCCAAGAGCGTGGTATGAAAGGTTGGATAAGCATCTTTTGAAGATTGGTTTCAACAAAGGTACTACTGATAGTAACTTGTACTTCAAAATTGATCATGAAAATATTTTAATTGTTGAAGTGTTTGTTGATGATATCATTTTTGGAGGAAGAGATAGTATGTGCAAAATCTTTGCAAATCAAATGAAAAGTGAATTTGAGATGTCCATGTTTGGGGAAATAAATTTCTTCTTGGGTTTGCAAATCACTCAAACAAAGAAAGTAATCTTCATTTCATAGACCAAATATGTGAAAGAATTGTTGAAGAAATTTGGGATGGAAGACTCAAAACAAATGAGTACTCCCATGGAAACCGGATGTATATTGAGTAAAGATGACGACTCTCTTAAGGCTGATCAGAAAAAGTGTAGGTCAATGATTGGAGGAGTATTGTATCTTACTCAAACTAGACCTGACATTATGAATGCTATTGGTCTTATTCCTAGATTCCAAGCTGATCCTAGAGAATCTTATGTCATGGCAATCAAGAGGATTCTTAGATATCTAAAAGGGACAGTTGAGTATGGTTTATGGTATGCTAGAGATCATGATTTCTCTCTTCATGCATATACAGATGCGGATTGGGTAGGAGATGTGGATGATCGGAGGAGTACTAGTGGTGGAGCATTCTTTTTGGGGAAAAGATTGGTTTCTTGGCTGAGCAAGAAACAAGAGGCAATATCTCTATCCACTACAGAAGTAGAATATATTGCAGCAACAGGTAGTTACACTCAAGTTTTGTGGATGAAGCAAATGCTAAGAGACATCAGAGTGGAGTATGAGGAACCTATCACAATCTTCTGTGATAATTCAAGTGCAATAAATATATCAAAAAATCCAGCGTTGCATTCAAAGACAAAACATATATCCATCAAGTTTCACTTTTTGAGAGAGCAAGTGAACAAGAATGAAGTCAGATTAGAGTTTGTGCCTTCCAAGGACTAGATTGCAGATATTTTTACTAAACCTCTACCTAAGGAATCTTTTGAGTATCTCAGGGAGAAGTTAGGGGTTATTACCCCTCCAGTTCTGAATTAAGGTGCATTGTTGTGCATCAGTCTGGTGGATCTCACAATCATAACTTGTGGTCCAGATTGATGATGGGAAACTGCCACTCAGGGGGAGCAGCTGGTATGATTCTGAAGTGATGCAAGTATTTTCCCTTTTCCATTGATGTCAAAAGGGGAGAGAAGACATGTGAAAAACCAAAAGTGTTTTCTGATCAAAGGTGGAGCAGTAAAGGAAGAGAAGACATGTGAATGGTTGTTTTTGATAGGGGGAGTTATGTTAGTTAGTGAGGAGAAGCTCTTGTCTTGATGGTTAAAACAATTTTTCACATCATATGTTGCCATCAATGACAAAGGGGGAGATTTTTGCAAGTATGGGCCTAACCAGTGTTGTCATTGATGTCAACATACTCCTGTTACATTGATGATAAGGATTGGATGAGTTGTATGTTGAGGATATTGAGAAAATTAGTCCTACCAGGAACAAAGAAGAATAGTGAAGATAGTAAGGTAAAGATCCCAGCTAAGATAAAGATCAGAGGATGCGCTTCAAAGGGTTTGTAGATATGCATCTTAATATGATCCAGTAAAGATTTGAGAGGTTTGTATGAAGATCTGAAGAAGTTATGGCTACTTGAGTAAAACTAGTTCTGGTAGATGTTTAGAGGTGATAGAGTGACACATATAGGTCTAGTGAGATCCGAAAATGTAATATCTTGTTCTGCAGTTTTTGTGGCATGTTTAGGAAGTTAATTTGAATTGGCAACTCAATTGGCTCATGGTCTGGAGGTCCACAAGCATCTATTCCAATATGACAATGATGATAGACTATGTTCTTAAGGTTCTGGATGAAGGAGAGAAAGATTTTAGTAAGCAGAAATAGTGTAGATGTTCTTGGTGATTCAGGCAAGCTTGTGGAGGTCTTTAGATTGTGTCCAGTTCATATTGGTGGTCCGTATTGAAGATTGAGCTCATAATTGAAGAATTACTTCTGGATGATGATGTTCTCCCTAAGTTTGGCTGACCGAATGAGTTACACATCCCGCGGATGATCTTGAAGATGTTCTATGAAGAATGATGTGTTCCTAAAGGAAGATTGAAGTCTCAGATCTGTGTGGCCAATAACATGTTGATCCGCGTGAAGTCTTTTTGTAATTAGTCATGTTTATTTTCTCTGTAATGTATGCCAACTTGGATGACTATCCTAAAGTCAAATGTCTTGTATAAATAAGAGGTTGTGAAGTCATTTCAATGGTATCTTGTGGAGATGAGTATGTGGTAGAGAGGAGCAGAGTGAAAGGCAGAGCAGAAGTATTGGGCTAAAATGGAACTAACTCAAGCATGGTGAAGATGCTATTCTTCAGTTAAAGTGTGTAATATTTATTATTCTGGAGACAGTGTGTCTCTTGTAGGCAGTGGGCCTCTTGTGAGCAATGTGCTCAGGCAGTGAGCCCTAATTGGCATGTGCCACTTTGATCTTCTTATTCTTTTAACAGAGAATACAATCTTGGGTTAGTCACCTCATGGTTTTTCCCTTAACTGGGCTTTCCATGTTAAAATCTTGGTGTCATATGTGTTAATGTGTTTCTGCTCTTGAATTGTTGCATTATGTTTCCATGATTAATTTATTATTATGTTGTTGAATTAAAAGAAGGATTTAAGTGATCAATTGGAAGAAAGTTTTACACAACTGATTCACCCCCCTCTTAGTTGTCTGTCCTGAATCTAACATAATCTACATTTCTTTGGTTATTTCTTTCATTGTAAGCAATATGGACATAAGGCCAGTGAATGTAGGATTATATCTAGAAGAAGAACAAGTTTTGTAAGAAAAAATCCTTTTGAGTTCTTGAATAAGTTGAGATGCGTTAATTGTGATAACTTTGGACATATAGCTATGTTTTGTAGACCTAACTTGGAAATGTAACAAAAGAGGATTGGTGCTCATTCTAAGGTGGCATCTCATAATATTGATAAGACAAAATTAGCTTGGAGACCAAACATGATTGACAAAAAGGTTGAAGCTATTCTTGTGCAAACTGCTCTCCGTGCCAAGAAGAATGGTTTGTGGATTATAGACAGTGGTTGTTCAAACCACATGATAAGTGAAAAAAACAAATTCATTGTGCTTGAAGACATTGATGGAGGATTTGTCAAGTTTGGTGACAATACTAATGTTTAAATCAGAGGTAAAGGTACATTGTTTTTAGATTATCAAATGCCTATTCATGATGTTTACTTTGTTGAAGGTCTTAAGCATAATTTGTTAAGTGTAATTCAAATTTGTGATAGTGGATATAACATTGTTTTTGATGATTAAGGCTGTGAAATAAGAAAGAAATTAGGAAATTCATTTGCTAAGGGTTAAAGGAGAAATAGCAATGTATATATTCTTAGTAGGGCTAAAACTAAAGAATCTATGCCTATGCTTTATGCACAAAAGACATCTCCAACTGCATAAAAGAGATGCATGAGGTTAGGGGGAGATATTTATTGGTGTATTATTCAAACCCCTTAGACAACAAAAAAAAGGTTGTGTCTCTGCAGTGATAATGATAACTTGAGTTCATGTGAATAGTCACTATGAATAACAAAGATGACAATTCAATGGAGTAATATGGTGTTTTAGTTTCAAAAGTTAGTGACTGTGTTAAATATTTATAGTATGATATGGATCTTGTAAATATAAATATCCTTGTGTTTGAACAATATATGGATCTTGTGGCTGATATGGTGTTTAGATAGTGCCACAGTTTGTAGAGGTATGATGACAATCTTTACTGAATTGCTAGTGATCTAGTACTATACTCTTTTATTTCCTTATAATGCTTTGATAGTGCTCTATCATGATCAACACATGAGTTTCATGTAGTGTTATAAACTTGACAATACTTTGCTAGAAGATTGATTTCTATGATTTTTCTCAATCACAGTTTGCAAAAGATTTTGGTTTTGGATCTGCACATTTCAATCAAGGCTTATTAGTGACCAACATGCACAATGATGTTTTTTTTGTAGAGAGAAGTGATCTACTGATAATATAGTAACTATAATGTTAGCTTCTACTTATATTTTTCCTCATCTCCTCAAGACACTATCTTTCCTCATCTACTCAAGACATTATCATTTGCTAAGTGTTTGTAGCAATAGCATGATGTTTATCTTGAAACTCACTGGGATAGTATGCATTGCATATCAATCCATATTCATTTATTCTTCAAGGAATATGCATGTATTGGTTCCTAATTTTCCAACTGAGATAAGAATAGTGCATTTTTGCCTTCTCAATAACAGTGGTTGTTTAGGATATGATTGAGTTCAATTCTTTGTTGGCAATGGTTGCTTGTATCTTGTGACTCTTGCATGTGCAGTGGTTTTTGATAGTGCACAATGCAATGGTAGCTTATTGAATGCATAGTGAGCATTGGCATATTTAATTCATGTGCTTCCCATAGTAGTTTGTAATGGTAGTATACAGAGCCATGGAATAAGTGGTGTGCAAATAAGGATAGTGTCTTTGTTAGTTTGATAGTGTATTTCATGCTGACAGTGGGACAATGTTTTGAATCTAACATCAGATGCAATTAGTAAGGTTGACAGGGTTAGTATTTTGCTTAATCAATCTTTCTTTATTTGCATTAGTACTCATCTAATATGATATCTTGTCTTTGTCTTGTATGAAGGATAGTACATTGTGAATGTGCCATTAGCCTTTACACACCTAAAATGAAACATGCTTGTTAAATGAATTCTTGTTATATGTTGATAGTGGTGAAGTATTGGCAGGAAGCAAACAAAGAACCTAGTAATTGAGAAGCATAAGTAGATAACAGTTGCCTCTTCCTTCTTCATAGTGTTGTGGACATTATTTTTCCTCTGTAACAGCATTTTGTGACAACTTTTGTCTCATCAGATTTCAATTATGCAAGTTTGAATGACTCTATCCTTAACTCATTTATATATCATTGATATTCTTAGTTCAGTAGTATGCAAATGAAGCAGGACAGTGTGTTGACAGGGTTTGATCAAATGTATTGTGTAAATTACTCAGTTATTTGTGATTGTTGATAGAGATGGTAAGTAGTGAATGTGCAGTGAAGAGTAACATGTAGGACAGAGGAGCAGTGATCTTTGTTCTAGATCAGTCTTCAAGTTCTACAGTGCTTAATACAGGGAAAGGAGCAGTGTGATTGTCCATCTATAAAGAAGCTGTGATCCTTAGAAGAGTATCCTTGCTTTGATTGCATACCATTCAGGGGGAGTCTATTGAAGTGTTGAATGAGTGTACCTTTATCCTTGATGTCAAAGGGGGAGAGAGTAGTTGGTGGTGGATTGTTAGAGTTGGTGTTGGATTGCCATCAATGACAAAGAGGGAGTTTGTTGCATGAAGTTTTCCATTGATGTCAAAGCTTGAATTGTCATTGATATAAGATAGATCATGCTTCATGTTGTGATGCTCATTCATGTCTAAGTCTGATCAAAGTTTCATTGCATTGAAATAGGAGGAAGACCTTATTTGTATGTGTCATGTGTTCTTGTTTGACATGTTGAGAGGAAGACCTTGTTCAGTGAATCAAGTGATGTATCTTCATTGTGTTCATGTCTATTCCCCTGGCTACACTTGATTGGAGATCCTATCCATTCTCATACAGAGACATATTTGTCATGGATAAGTTCATAGTGTAAGTTTTGGAGTCTTTGTTATGGTTAGTGTTTACAGACCTTTTGTACCCTTTTCTTCAACCAAGTTTTCTTAAGAAAATACTAAGTATCTTGCCTTAATTGTACTATATCTGAAGTCACTAAGACCTCTGCAATGTTATCATGATTTCCTTTGATGGGTTTAATTGTGTTTAATTCTTCACATTTCTTGTCTAAGATTGCATATTTTGAAGTTTAGGGACTTAAGCCCTAAAAACATTTAATTTATTCTAAGTCTTAAAACCCTCATCTAACCATATGATCTTTAGTTTCTTTTTGCTTGTTGACTGGCTATTCGAGGACAATGTTCACTTAAGTGAACACTTAAGGGGGTCATTGTCGTTGTTTGACAGAGCACATTAGATATGGGTAACTACGCTCCAAGGTTGCACTCATTGTTTTAAGCAGGAGTTCATGATCAACAACCCTCATAAGGGTGCCAATGATAAGATCGATGACAAACTTTTAAACTCCTTTTAATTGTAATGGGCCACTGGAGGAGTTTAAATTTGATGGGCCAATCCTAGAACTAAGCCTTAATCACCTTTGTTCTAGTTTTCTAACTACCTCAAGGGCCAGGAAAATTATTTTAAGGGTATGTATGAAGGTTGAGTGTTGGTTGGATGTTGTTTTGAGTGTGTTATAGTGAGACCTTTGATAAAATGGTAATATTGCTCATATTTTGAGTATACATATTGCAGGTTTAAAGAGTTTATGCTTGAGGTAACTTTGTGAGATCAGTATGCATAAGGATTGAGAATGCATAAGGTTGGCATATAGTTTTTGTGATTGAAGCACCTCTACATTAATAATGTTAGTGTTCACAAGAGGTAAATGTTTTGTCTGCAGAAGAAGATAATAGAATTTCTGGGATGATGTATTATATTTTTCATGTGTTGATAGAAGTGATATAGGATGTGCATTTGAGAAGATGTTGAATTGTGGAGATGGATAAGCATAGTGGTTTGTAGAGAAACAAAGCATCCCTCTATATTTTTTCTTTCCATTCAAATCTGTGGTGTAATCTATTTTGTCAATGAGACATCCTGACTACCAATGAGGTTGATTTGTCAGTGAGACTTCTTGATTGCCAGTGCAGCTGATTTGTCAGTGAGACATCCTAATTTCTAGTGAGGCTGATTTGCCAATGAGGCATATAATGTATCCAGTGAGGATTTGGTAGTGAGGCCCAATAAAATCTATTTTCATAGTGGTTTTTCACCCTTCTAGGGTTTTCCACTCAAAATACTTGTGTCATCTCTCTTCTTGATGTTGTGTCATATATTTTTTGACTAAATCATCTTTGTTTATGATGCCATGTTCAATTGTACTTGTTATGGTGATACATTCAACATCCAATGTCTCAATTATTGAAGTATCTTAGATTTATTTGCATTATAAATAAGTGTGTTAATAAGTGAAAAAGTTTGATTTCTCTTTAGACCACTATTTCATCTCCCCTTCTCAGTGGTCCTGCACTCCAATAGTACTTTGTTCCAAAGATCCTATTATCACATAGAATTGCACCCTACTTGGAGAGAGTCCAAGCATTCTAGTGACACAATGGGAATGATCTCAAGGTGTGGGACCTTTGACATTAAGATCAAACCTCTAGAGAAGGTGGGTTCCTCATTCTAAGCCTAAATCTTAGAGAAAACTATCTAAACCTAGTACTAATGCTTGCAGGGGAAAAGGATTAGAAGGAAACATGAATAAAAATAAGGTGATGAACTAGATTCAATGAGTAGTAGTAAGCCTGGAATAGACATAACAATAATCTCAATCACAACATAAGGCTCACACAGACTTATAGAGCTAATTGAGGCTTCAGGATGAAGATCCAACCTATAGAGGAGCCATTTTACTCATAGAATAGACCATAACTTCAAGTAAAACATAGAAATTAGAGCATAAGAGAGGCAAGATATTGTGCATCTATTGATCATGAAGGCCATAAACCATTACAATACAAAATAACCAGTATTAGAAAGAGAAATAGTATAGTTAATTACAATCATCGGTGGATTAATTAGAAGACAACAGAGGCCAAGCTACAGGCACAGTGAGCCACATTCCAATAATCTTACAATTACACTAAGAGGTCTGACTACAAGAAATTCGGTAGCATAACAGCCTAAGAAATTAATCTCTACTTGAATAATGAGATTACAATGCCTTTTATAACAAGTCCATGTGTAGAGAATGTAGAAGCAGATGCACTGGAACCAAGACCACCAATGCCATCATTAATGTAGAACCAAAATCCAATGGAAAAGAGGATAGAGGCCATGCCTCTAGTAGATCTGCAACCATAGAAATTGTTTCTCATATGTAAGATAGGATAGGGCATTGAAGACAAAATCCCAAAAGTCACCACAGATCTAAGAAATATCTGCCACCTAGCCATAAGAGTCGCCTCGTATTAAAAAATCATGCCATCCTTCTGAATTTCATCTGCAGAGCTCACCAACTTGAATCAATGCAAAATATCTACCTCAGCAACACTTCAAGTTGGTCATTGAGATGTCTTGTCGGCGAAGCCTGCATATCATTTCTCAGTCGACAACTATCTTGATATCTCAATATACACATCTGGATGAAATTTGTATCATATTTTCAATGTGAGGATATCCTCCCAAAATCCCACCAAATGAAAGAGGAGGAAATTCTAAGCACTTTTGCCTTAAATTGGATCATGTAGAAATTCCTCAAGATGAGGGAGATATCCATGGTCAATGTTTTGGTCAACCAACATCTAGACGTCCACGTATCATCATTTTGCGGCCACACACATAATCTTCCTGACATGCAAGATCCACTTGTGATACCACATTGTTGTTAGATCATTATCAGCCCCTGATACACTTTACACTTGTTCTCATTTTGCAGCTCCATAGAAGGAACATGACATTAGCTTCAGTGGCCTGCGACTATGCGATATCTGGATATGCGCCTGTCAAATTTACCTTTGCGGCATGGAGAAATTGTCATTTGCATGGATATTAACTTTTAATATCTGGGCACTAAGATAACATCTAGATGATGTCATCATCATGAGGAGCTTCATTGAAGAGGAGATCTAGATGATGTCATCAGGATGTTAACACTGAAGGATAAGATATCAGATATTAACTTAATATTCAGAATGTCTGGATGATGTCATCGGCATATCCACTTCTTTAGAGAGGGGATCTAGATGACATCATCAAGACATTCACAAGGTCATGGACATTAACTTAGGATCTAGATATTAGGAAATATCTTGATGACATCATCAGGATATCCAAGCTAGAATGACTAAGTAAAAGATGGAAATCTCTACGAAGGAAGACACTTGGAAACTAAGGATTTTTGGGTTTTTTGCAAGGATTCTATGGATATGTTTCTTAGGGATTTTTTAAGATAGAGCATGAGGATTTGAAGGATTCAAGGCTTGTAGGTCCATATTCCAAGGAATATCCAAAAGATTTTCAAGGTGAAACATTTGACTCTAGATGGAGGAAAATGGTTCGTGATTTTGGTGACCTCTCAGGGATGTTTGCCTACTAAACAATTAGACTAGTGGTCTTAGCATCCATTGGGCATAGAGTCCAAAAGAGAAATGAAAATAGGTCAAGAAAACTTAAACCTACCTTCAAAACACAAAAAGGGGAAGAGGCCTGCATTCTCCTAATGACAATGCAGCTTCTGCAAAAGTACTTAGGGAAGGTAAACCTAAAACTAAAACAAAACCTACTCTAATCCTAAGCTAAAAACAAGGAAATGACCTCAAACAAAACCATTGACAGGTTCTTAAAAGTAACTACCCTTTCTTAACAATTTGCAATGTTTCTCATGCATGTGGGCAGTTAGAGAGAGGTGGGGAAGGGATGGGCATATAACAAGATAATGAAACACTTCCCCAAGGACAAAGAAAAACTCACCTATCCACTTGTACTGATTAGAAATATAGCTTCCTAGAAGTGGATAAATGGGCTAATCTAGCCCTCTTTGATGCTCATCCTCATGCTTTAAAGCAAACGTGACAGGTAGTGACTCCTTCTGATATGTCTCTAGCTAGGCCAAATGCCTGATAGGGCATCCCATTGAAGTGACATGCCACTGCTCTAATTCAAGCCTTTGATGCTGCTGGTCTGAATGTTTCGATCCTTGTATATCAATTGGAGGAGTAACTGCCTCCTCAATCCATTGAAACGACTCAGGATTTACCTTGTCTAGAGGAACTGATTTACTATCCAAGTTAGAGCAAAAAACACCAAGCTCATCCCAAAAATGAGCTTCCTCCAAACCCTCTATACTTTTCAGTACATGACTACTCATACATCTTTCTTCATGGACTGGAATTTCATTGCTATGTTGGGCCTCATCTTGCAACAATCTTTCATTATTTTCATTTCTTCCCTATTGTTGTATATCCACAACTAGCTGCTTGTCCCCTTCATTTCCAATATAACTAGGCAACTCATGAAATGAGGCAGCATCATCCACTTGCCAATTCAAGAACACACACTCAACCTGCATCTATCTTTGTTCTACCATAGCCTAATGGCTATGTCCAATCTATTGTTTTGGGGTTACTGATGGATTGCATGAATGACATTGCTCATTACCTTGGGTTAAGCTATTCTTAAAAGGAATGAGTTTTCTTGATGTACTTGTTAGTGTAGGTTTTTATTTCCTAGTGGGTCATTTATTTTTCCCTATATTCCTAGGTTTTTCCTACACTTCTATTAATCTTGCTTAGGTTAATAAAGCGTGTCTTATTAGGTGAATGGTTCCAAAGTGTCACCTTCCTACATGTGAGCATCCATTAGCTATCTTGGGAAGATAATTTACTATCTTTAGTCTGATAGATGGTTGCTCTTGATTGGTCGATGTTGCCACCTCCCCCCTCTTCCTAGTCTATATAAGCATGCTACCTGGCTTGTATTTTGCATCTTCTGCTTTTACATCCTATTAATGCTATTTTCCTTCTAGCATTTTCATTACTTTCTTGGAGACTAACTCTGTGTTGCTATTTTGATTTTGTATCATTTGCATTCATAGTTTAGATATCTATTCGTTTGCACTAGTTTTCTAGGTTAATAATCTTTTCAGATTCTAACATGGTATTAGAGTTGTTCCATGTGCAAGAGTAGATTTTAGTTTCCATATTTGAGAGATTTGGGGGGGAGGCTAATTAAGATTATTGTAATTTTTTGAAAAACCCAGTATGCTCTTCTCTTGCATCTTCAGATGATCTTGAGAATTAGAAAAGTTTGGTAGAAAATTTTTTAATCTTTGGAGTTTGCACATGTGTTTTATGAAATCTAGGTGATTGCAACATTTCTAGTTATACTCACAGCATTTCTAGCTGTTCCAGCACATCCATGAGGCTTGAGAAAGTTAGATTTGGCTTTCATTTCACCAAAATTGGAGATCGTCAGACACAGTTGTGAAATTAGGGTTTGAAGCTCAAATCTGATAACCAACTTGCATATTTGGTGTTTTCAATCAATATTGCAGGCTCCAGCATGCCTTTGCTTGTCTTAGGTAACTGATTAAGCCTTTGCATGCCATTTTTTGGTTACTAGGGTCATTTTTTGTAGCTAAAGGTGTTTTGTTTAGATTGGATCAACATCTTTTGTACATCATCAAGAAAAATGCCTTTTAGGTTTTATTCGCAGTACAGAAAAACCATCTGGGTATGTTTTAGTTTTTGCATGCAGTCAATATATTTTGCAGAAATGCACTCAGAAAGCTACAGTAGGACTGCTCTCCATTGGGAGTTGCAGTTTTGAAGGCAGTTTTCAAATGCTCCATTCTTGCTCATACGGAGTCCATTTCCCACGTGTTTTTTTCATTTTGGCTATTTTTTCGTGTTCTATGCACTAGTGCAGTCATTTTTTGATTTTGATGTAGAGATTTTTAAAAAATTACAGATTCTCAGTCATGACACTACACAGTTCTCGTTTTGAGAACTTCAGAGGATCATAACTTTCACATACAACCTCGTATCGAGGCGATTCATTTTTTGAAAGTTCATGATTTTTTGAGTAGATCGTAGTGGTGCTGTTTATTTCTCTGGGCATTGTGTGAAAGTTGTATTTTTAGCCTATGCTCTTTGTGAGGGTTTTGTAATGCATTGAAATCAAGACCACTTAGATTTCTTGCTAGTGGCAGTTGTAAATACACTAATATAAAGTGCCAAATCATATTTTATTGTGGGGGTTCTTTGATTGAGTGAAAAGGGGGGGGGGTTGTCTTGGTTGTGTTCTCTTCTTTTCGGCATTTCTTCTCTGCATTTCTTCATCATGGATCAAACAAATGTACCCATCCTAACTCCATACAATTACTTTGAGTGGAAATTGTGCATGACAATTCACTTAAGGAAAGCTGGATTACATAGGATAACTATGGGACTTGAAATTGAACCTGCTAAAGATGAAGATAAGCCTAAGTGGTTTAACAAATGTGATGAGGCATATGGAACATTGTGTTTGTCTATTTCTCCTGATTTGTTCTTTCACATTGAGTCTTTGAATTCACCAAATAAAATCTGGACAAAGCTAGAAACACTATTTGGCACACAAGATTCAATGAGGGGTCATATGTTGGAAAATGAACTAATTAGTTTAAGCCCAGGCAATTTCAACACAATCTAGGATTTCTTCACTAAATTGAAATCACTAAGGATACAGTTAAAACAATGTGGAATTGAAAAGAAAGATGAATAGCTGATTCTTAGTATTCTCTCTAAGATAAGTTCATAATATTCTGTGTTTGTTTCTACCTTCTATGCTACTAAGGGTGAACTTGGTACTCAATTCACCATGCCATCTTTAGATGATTTTGCTATCAATCTCACTTGGGAATAGGACAAGCTGATCGAGATGGGCACTCTTAAGTCCTCTAAGTCACATGCCTTGGCTACCAACCAAGGCACAAAAGAACAAAAAGGAAAAAGTAGTAACAACAATAGTAAGGATAAGAAATAGAAGAATAGCAAGGAGAAGAAGGATCAAATACCGGTTGCTTCAAAAGCAACTAATGAGACCCAATCTTCCAAGGGCGACAAGCCTAAGAAAGAGAAAGTCCAATGTGCCTATTGTAAAAGAGCCAGTCATGATGAACATAAATGTGGAGAAACAAATTGATCACTTGACACACATTCTTGAGAAGAACAATATCAGTGTTCCTGAGTCTATCAAATAGAGTTCTAATGAGGGGTCTAATAAGGTAAAAGAAAACAGCAAGGGGAAAGGAAAGGGCAAGGCCCTTGTTATAGTTGTTTCTTCACCATCCACTTGGGTTCTTGATTCAAGTGCTTCGCACCACATGGCCTCATTTAAGGAAGAACTTGCATCTTTGGAGCTATGTACTATGCCTTCTATTTTGATGGGTGATGACACTCCTGTTGAGATGTGTAGGAGAGGGTCTATTGATGTGGAGGATGGCACATTCCATGATGTTCTTTGTGTGCCCTCATTATCAACTAATTTCCTATTGGTATACCAGATCACTCACACAGGTTCAGGCAAGTAGGTTGAGGTCACTCCTGATTCACTGGAGATTCATGAGTTGCACAGTGGTTCTACAGTTGCAGTTGGGAGAGCAGATCATCAGTCACGGCTCTATCTATTTTCTCACTTTGTTCTTGATACTTCTTTGACTATTTTTCTCACTCATTCTGATGATGTGAGTAGATTATGGCATGAGTGGTTTAGCCATCTTAACTTCCGCTACCTGCAACAACTCAACCAACAGAGCATGGTCATAGGGTTTCCTTCAGTTCAGTTCTCAAGTGGTGTTTGGGAAGGTTGCATTCTTGGTAAGCATCCTAAGGAAAATTTTGACAAAGGTAAGGTATGGAGAGCTTCACAGATACTGGAGTTAGTTCACAGTGATTTGGCTGGTCCATTTCAGTATCCTTCTTTCAGCAAGGCCCGATATGTCCTCACATTCATTGATGATTTTTCTCGATATACTTGGGTATACTTTCTCAAACAGAAGTCAGAGGTATTTGATCATTTTCAGGACTTCAAAAATTTTGTAGAGAAGCAATCCAGGAAAGCCATCAAAGTTTTGTGCACTAACAATGGTGGTGAGTATGTCAACCATTATTTTGAGAGGTTTTGCACTTCAGAGGGGTTTGATTTGTAGCATTCAGTTCCATACAATCCTCAATAGAATGGTGTTGCAGAATGGAAGAATATGTCCTTGAAGGACATGGTGAACTGCATGATTCACTCTAGATCTCTTGCACCACAATATTGGATAGAGGCCATTAACTGTGCTTGTTATATCCAGAACCGTGTTCCTCACCGATCCTTAAAGGGAGTCACTCCTTTTGAATCTTGGAGTGGTCAGAAACCATCAGTTAAGCACTTTCAAGTTTGTAGTTCTCCTGTATGGGCCCACATTCCTGGAGAGAAATGCAAGGCCTTGGATCTGCAGAGCAAACCTTGCACATTTGTAGGTTATCCTATTGGTGTGAAGGGTTATCGGTTTTTCCACCCTACTACACATGAGTTGTTCATTAAGAGGAGTGTTCAGTTTGAGGAGGGCTCTTCAAGCTCACTTTCTATCACTTCTCCATCTCCTACTTTGACATTGGAGTCACTTGGGATACATGATAGATCTTCTGATGAGTCAGATTCACCTGAGTAGTCTAGATCCACTTCCAATGTAGAGAGAGATTCAGAGGACTCATCTCCTTCCTCTCCTAGTCATCATTCAGAGGTTGATGATTCTCCTCTAGATTCTCCATCTTCTGGTCCACTTTGGGCTAGACAAACCTTGTAGTCTGCAGGTGATTAGGTTGGGGATCCATCAGACACCAGGCGGACTCGTTCATAGTTCCAGGATGCTCCACATGTCTTCATTACTACTGCCTTAGATCCACAGCCTTTTCATGAGGATTTTGGTATTCCTGAGTGGGATATAGCTATGCAGGAGAAGTATAGTTCCTTGATGAGGAACCACACTTGGGATCTTTTCCCTCTTCCTAAGGGAAGAAAACTTGTTTGATGTAAGTGGATCTATCAGACAAAATTTGCAATGGATGGGTTAGTTGACAAGCATAAGGTTCGCTTAGTTACCAAAGGATTCTCCCAGGTTCCTGGGATTGACTACTCTGAGACTTTTGCACCAGTTGCCAGAATGAATTCCATCCAACTTGTTCTTTCCATTGCTACAGCCAATCGTTGGGAAGTACACTAGATGGATGTGAAGAGTGCTTTTCTTCATGGTAACCTTTAGGAGGAGATCTACATGGAGCAGCCACATAGATTCATTAAGGATTCTTTACTTGTGTGCCATCTTCATAAGTCTCTCTATGGCCCCAAACAGGCTCCTTGGGCCTGGTATGCCAAGATGGACTCCTTCCTTCTATCAGTTGGGTTCACTCAGTGCCATTCTGATCCCAATGTCTACATTCTGTAGCAGGATGAATCACTCCTATTTCTAGTTCTGTATGTTGATGACTTGTTGATCACAGGGAGTTCTTCATCCACCATTGGGACTGTCAAAACTGCCCTTCATGACAGGTTTTTGATGACTGACTTGCGCTTGTTGCATTACTTTCTTGAGATTGAGATCTTTTAGTCTTCTTCTAGGATCACCGTCACACAGTCCAAGTATGGTCTAGATTTGCTCTCGAGGTTTCATATGGCTGACTGTAAGCCTGCTCTGACTCCCTTTCTTTCTGGAGTAAAACTTGAGGCTCAGTGTTCTTCTCCACTTGTTGATGGCACTTTGTACCGACAGCTTGTTGGGAGTCTCATTTATCTAACTCATATGAGACCTGACATTTCATATGATGTAGGCATGGTCTTCTGATTCATGCAGGAGCCTCATGAGATGCACTGGAAAGCAGCCAAGTGGATCCTTCACTACATTCAGGGTTCTCATAGTTTTGGGATTCACTATGTAGTGGGTATTGAGCTTGACTTGGTGGGCTACACAGATTCAGATTGGGTGGGCGATTATCAGGATCACAAGTCTACTTCAGGTTACAGCTTCTCACTTGGTTTAGGTCCTGTTTGTTGGTTGAGCAAGAGGCAGTCTGCTATTGCTCTATCTTCTACTGAGGCTGAGTATCGGGGGGCTATGAATGCTGCCACTAAGGCCATTTGGCTTCAAAATCTTCTCACTGAGTTTGGTATCTAGATTAAACGGCCATCAGTCATATTTTGTGACAACCAGAGTGTCATTCAGATCTCACAGAATCCGGTCCATCATCAACGGACCAAACACATAGAGGTCCACATGCACTACATCCGGGAGCTCATCCATGGCCACATCATCGACCTTCACTACTATCTGTCTACCGAGCAGGTTGCTTATATCTTCACCAAACCCTTCACTGAGAGCAAGTTCCTCCATTTGCAAGCTTTGCTGGGGGTGCGAGATGCTTCATCTTCTAGGGGGGCTTCTTCCTCTCACTCGAAGTCTTGACTCTCTCTACTTTGGGGGGGTCTCTTCTCTCTCTATTTTTTTGGGGGAATTTTATGTACATGGGTACCTCATCAGGCTTGATTTGCAGGGACCCATTTCTACATCCACCTAAGCTTCACTTATGTGGGCATGTTAGTGTAGATTTTTATGTCCTAGTGGGTTATTTATTTTTCCCTATATTCCTAGGTTTTTCCTACACTTCTATTAATCTCTCTTAGGTTAATAAAGCATGTCTTATGAGGTGAGTGGTTGCGAGGTGTCACCCTCCTACATGTGAGCATCCATTAGATATCTTGGGAAGATACTTTGCTATCTTTAGTCTAATAGATGGTTGCTCCTAATTGGTCGATGTTGCCACCTCCTCCCTCTTCCTAGTCTATATAAGCATGCTACCTAGATTGTATTTTGCATCTTTTGCTTTTGCATCCTCTTAATGCTATTTTTCTTCTAGCATTTGCATTACTCTCTTGGAGACTAACTCTGTGTTGCTGTTTTGATTTCGTATCATTTGCATTCATAGTTTAGATATCTATTCATTTGTACTAGTTTTCTGGGTTAATAATCTTTTCAGATTCTAATAGTACTTGTAGAAGCTAAGCTCATGGAGTTTAGGGGCCTAACACAGCTTAGTTGATTTTGTCTTTGATTGTTCCCCTGACAAGGTCACTTGCTAGGCTGACAGAGATGATTGGGAGCTTGGTATGGCACATTAGCTATAAGAATTAGTGCCATAAATAGTTGCAAGACTGGGACATCTAGAAATAATGGCATTGGAAGCCTAGGAGAAATCTTTCCAGCCAAAATCAAATAATTTTCTTCCTTAATGGCTACCTCATAAGTATCAGGTAACACATCTCCTCCTAGAGACTGGATCATGGCAGCGATATCACTGTTTAGGGATCTTAAATAATACAAGAAGGCAACATTAGGGGAAAGCCTTATCGATGGTGGGATTCTATACCAAGATTTCTAAAATCTAAAATTAAAATTCACCATGAATTCATAAGGAGCCCTTATAATAGTGGCTAGTTGCTCTATCAAGGACAAATGATCACTCTTGTCTTCAAAATGCTACCAGAGCCTTTATCCCACATCATCCCATCCATGAATTGAGTTTGTAGGGAAACCCGTATACCACTAGAGAGATTTTCCTTTCAAGGAAGTGGCATGGAGCCTAATAGTGACATTGTCTTGGGTAACATTATGAATGGAGCATACACTGGCAATGTCTTAGATGTGCTCAACAGGTGTAGTGGCACTTTCACTAGTGAAAAAGGGAATAGATTTTAGATCTAGAATAGGCATGTCATTATATTGTGCAAGGTTGAGAGGGATTTCACCATTAAAGGCCACAAATAGTCTATTTCTTGGCTGGGCCATGACAGTGATGTGAATGATATGCTGGGTGTATGGAAGCCTATTCTTGATGGAGAGAAAAAACCATGACTTCCATAACAACTTGACATACTAAAACATTGGAAATCAAAGATGTATCAAAATATTCTTTGAAAACAAGGGTAATAGGTCTACTTTTGGAGGCTGGGAACATACCAGAAGAGAGTCACTAGGTGATTGAAGATTCTTTAGAAAGCACTTTAAACCAGGAATACCACCAAAATCTCAATTCTTGAAGCTTTTTAAGTGCTTGGACTAGCTGCACTAGTAGATTTGTTCAGTAGAGTTGTCAGGTGCTTGAATTCTTTCATAGCGGCAAATGAACCATGAACAACACCAAAATCCTTAGTCTATCTCTTACTCAGAGTAGAGTGTCCCACCAGGCATGCCAAAAACTATTATCACATAGAATTGCACCCTACTTGGAGAGAGTCCAAGCACTCTAATGACACAATGGTAATGATCTCAAGGTGTGGGACCTTTGAAATTGAGATCAGACCTCTAGGGAAGGCTAGTTCCTCATTCTAAGCCTAAAGCTCAGAGAAAACTATCTAAACCCAGTGCTAATGCTTGCAGGGGAAAAGGGTTAGAAGGAAACATGAATGAAAATAAGGTGATGCACCAAATTCAATGAGTAGTAGTAAGCCTAGAATAGACACAAAAATAATCTCAATCACAACAGAAGGCTCACACAGACTTATAGAAGTAATTGAGGCTTCAGGATGAAGATCCAACCTATAGAGGAGCCATTTTACTCACAGAATAGATCATAACTTTAAGTAAAACACATAGATTAAAGCATAAGAGAGTCAAGATATTGTGCGCATATTGACCGTGAAGGCCCAAAACCATTACAATACAAAATAACTAGTAGTAGAAAGAGACATAGTATAATTAATTACAATCATTGGTGGATTAATCAAAAGATAGCAGAGGCCAAGCTACAAGCACATTGAATCACATTCCAATAATCCTACAATTACACCAAGAGGTTTGACTACAAGAAATTTGGTAGCATATAAACCTAGGAAATTACTCTCTCCTTGAATAATGAGATTACAATGCCTTTTATAGCAAGTCCATGTGCAGAGAACACAGAAGCAGATGCATCAAAACCAAGACCACCAATGCCATCATTAATGAAAAACCAAGATCCAATGGCAAAGAGGACAGAGGCCATGCCTCTGGCAGATATGTAACCCCTAAAATGGTTGGTAATATGCAAGATAGGATAGGGAATTGAAGATGAAAGCCCAAAAGTCACCATAGATCTACGAAATATCTGCCACCTAGCCACATGAGTCATCTCACATTAAAAACTGTGCCATCCTTCTGAATTTAATTTGTAGAGTTCACCAACTCAAATCAATGCAAAAAATCTAACTCTGCAACACTTCAAGTTGGTTGCTAAGATGTCTTGTCGGTCAAGCCTACATATCCTTTCTCAGTTGACAACTATCTTGATATTTGGATATGCACATTTGGATGAAATTTGGATCATATTTTCCAAGGATATCCTCCCAAAATGATTGCCAAATGAAAGAGGAGGAAATTATAAGCACTTTTGCCTTTTGGATCATGTAGAAATTCCCTAGGATGAGGCAGATATCCATGCTCAAAGTTGCAGTTAACCAACATCTAGATATCCAAGTGTCATCATTTCACTACTGCGCATAAATATTTCTGATGGGAAAGATTCAGCTATGACACCCTACTGCTATTAGATCCTTATTATCCCCTATTACACTTTACACATGTCCTCACTTCGTAGCCTAGCAAAAGGAACATGACATCAGCTTCAGCGGTCTGTGGCTATGTGATATCCGGATATGTGCCCATCAAATTTACCTTCACGGCATGGAGAAACTATCATCTGCATAGATATTAACTTTTAATATCTAGGCACCAAGATAACATCTAGATGATGTCATCAGCATGAAGAGCTTCATTGAAGAGGAGATCTGGATAACGTCATCAAGATGTTAATGCTGATGACATCATCAACGTATGCACTTCTTTGGAGAGGGGATCTAGATGACATCATCAGGAGATTCACAAGGTCATGGACATTAACATAGGATCTGGATATTAGGAAATATACAAATGATGTCATCAGGATATCTAGGCTAGAATGACTAAGTAAAAGATGGAAATCTCTGTGAAGGAAGACACTTGGAGACTAAGGATTACTAGGTTTTTTTGGGTTTTTTGCAAGGATTCTCTAAATGTGTTTCTCATGGATTTTGCAAGGCAGAGCATGAGGATTTGAAGGATTCAAGGTCTTTAGGGCCATATTCCAAGGAATATCCAGAATATTTTCAAGGTGAACCATTTGACTCTGGATGGAGGAAAATGGGTCAATAGATCCCATGTTGGCATAGACAGGGAGGATGTAGGCAAATGCTATGGAATTTGACTTTAAACCCACCAATTAAGTTTCATTGAAAGTTTGTATAGCCTTATCAACAAATCCATTTTGTGCATATTGTTTAATAATTGCATTCCATGAGATGGTCACTCTTTGAGGTGTTATATCAAACAATGCACATGGCTTGTTTATACTTCCACACTTTGAAATATAAATTAAATTTAGCATTTTGCACCTCCTGGGGTAGAATAGACTATGGTAACAAGTTGGGGTGGATAGGTGAATGCTAGAAAATGTGTCTTTTTGGTGGTGAATCCTTTTGGTCATTCTTGGCTACATCAGACGAAGATAGTCTCTTAAGAGCCCTAAGACAAAAAAGGTGCCAAATTTTGGACCAACTATTCTCTCAAATGATGACACTTAAGAATACCTTCTTTGTATGTATATGTGGATGTTAGTCCACCTAAAAATACCTCTCCTTTTTTATAAATCATTTTTTTTTGCCTGTGGTGGTATGGAACACAATCTTCCAAAATGCTCCAGTTTCATCTAGTGGAAAGGTGCTAGGACTACAATTTTACATTTTGCACCTCTTGGGGCTGAACAAACTATGCCAACACATAGGGATGAGAAGGTGAATGCTAAGGGAGGTCTTGTTCAATACCCCAAGCATCATAGTCATTCTGATCTACAAACTTCTAGCAAAGTCTCTCAAGAGCACTAAGACCAAAAAACTGCCAAAATTTAATGGAGTAGTTCTCAGAATCCATGAAATTTGAGAATGTTTCATTTAGACCTATAGATACATGTGGGGTCCATCCACAATAAATTCTCTCATTGTTGTCAACTCTAAACCATTTGACCATGGAAAAATTAAAAGCTTTCTTGAAAAATGCATCAGCGGCATTCAACATAACCTTGCCAGAAGCCATATTTTTTTTAATTTTGAGCCTCATGGGAATGAAACTATTATGCCAGTACATTCAGGTGGGTGGGCGAATGCTAGTGGATGTCTTGTTTTGTACCCCAAGTGTCCCAATCATTCTAGACTATTATCGAAAGCCCATAGTCTGGAACGACTGGGACACTTGGGCTACAGAATAAGACCTACCCTAGCATTCACCCTCCCACATGGATGTGTTGGCATAGTTGGTTCAACCCCATGAGACATAGAATTAAAAATATGGATTCTAGAAAGATTATACTGAATTCAAATGATGCATTTGAGAAAAATTAATTTAATTTTGAGATGATCAAATGGTTTAGAGTTGACAAAAACTAAGAGAGTTTATTATGGATGGACCCCACATGCACCTGTGGTATAGATAGAACATTCTTAGGTGCCATGGATTCTGATAACTACTCCATCAAAGTTTTGTAGGTTTTTGCTCTTAAGACTCTTAAGAGAATTTGCTAGAACCCTGAAGTCTAAAACAACTAGGAAATTTGGGATATGAATGAAATCTCCCCTAGAATTCACCTTCCCACCTTGATGTGTTAGCATAGTTTGTTGGTCCAATAGACATAATGAAAAATATGGCTTCTAGCAAGGTTATGTTGAATGCCATTGATGCATTTTATAGGAATGCATTTAATTTCAACATAGTCAAATAGTTTAGAGTTGAAAAAAATAGAGAGAGGATATTGTGTATGGACCCCATGTGCACATGTAGGTCAAAACTAAATTTTCTCAAGTGCCACAAACTC
This sequence comes from Cunninghamia lanceolata, assembly GCA_027924645.1. Lineage (NCBI taxonomy): Eukaryota > Viridiplantae > Streptophyta > Pinopsida > Cupressales > Cupressaceae > Cunninghamia > Cunninghamia lanceolata. Next base: position 7,475,448 of record BSBN01000892.1, read on the forward strand.
TGAGAACTACTTCCACAAAGTTTTGCAATTTTTTACTCTTAGGGATCTTAAGAGACTTTTTTAGAAGCTTACAATTTGGAATGATTAGGACAATTGGGGTATGAAACAAGACCTCCCCTAGAATTCACCCACCCACCTGAACATTTTGTCTCAATCCATTTATCCCTAAGAGGCACAAATGAAAAATATGGCTTCTAGCATGGTTATGGTAAATGCCACTGATACATTTTGTAAGAATGCATTTAATTTTGATATGATAAAATGGTTTGTAGTTGAAAAAAATAGAGAGAGGTTATTTTTTATGAACCCCACATTAATCTATAGGTCTAAACAAAATAATTCCTAGTACCATAGACTACGAGAACTTTTTCGTCGAAGATTCGTAGTTTTGGCTCTCATGTCTCTTAAGTGACTTTGCTAGAAGCCTATAGTCTGGAATGACTAGGACACTTGGGGTATGAAATGAGACCTCCCCTAGTATTCAACTACCCACCTTGATGTGTTGGCATAGTCCTCTTAGCCCCAGGAGGTGTGGAATGAAAAATTTCACTCCTAACACCTTTCCACTAGATGAAACTACAACATTTTGGAACATTGTATTCCTTGCCACCACAAACAAATGAATCTAGTTTAGGAAAAACCAAGGTAGGTATTTGTAGGTGGACTTGACATCAATGTATACATGCAAAAAGGATACTCTTAGCTGTTGAGGTTTGAGAGAATAGTCAGTCCAAAGTTTGGCACCCATTTTGTCTTAGGGCTCTTAAGAGACTAGATATCCATTTGATGTAGTTGAGAATGACTAGGAGGATTTTCCACTAAAAAGAAACATCCCCTAGAATTCACTTACCCACCTCAATATGTTGGCATAGTTCATTTCACCCTAGGAGGTGTGGATTAAAAAAAATCACTCCTACCACCTTTCCACTAGATGAAACTAAAGCATTTTGAAACATTGTGTTCCTTGCCACCACAAGAAAATGAAATCGATTTAGAATAAAACTGAGGTAGGTGTTTGTAGGTAGACTCGACGACCATCTATACATGTAAAGAAGATATTCTTAGGTGTCATAGTTTGAGAAAATAGCCTGTTTAAAGTTTGACACCTTTTTTTGTCTTAGGGCTCTTAAGAGATTCATGTAGTCAAGAATGACCTGGATGCTTTTCTATTAACAAGACACCTCTCCTAGCATTCACCCATTGACTCCAATGTGTTGGCTTAGTTTGTTCATCCCTAGGAGGTGTAGAATGAAAAATTTCACTCCTAACACCTTTCTATTGGATCTAGTGTTTAAGTAGATATTTCACACCTTTTGTGCATATGCGGGTAAAAGTACAAAGTTGTGTCACACTTTTATAAAGGAAACGACCAACACTTTTATATGTCAAGATGTAATATGTGCTACACATATAATAATATCTATTTTCACTAATTTTACTGTTGTTTCTAAATAGAAATTTCCTTAAACCACAGAATTGGAAACAAACAATTATTTAATATTCCAACAATATTGATATATACTAAACACTTTAACAAAGATCATTTTTTTTGCTATTTGATATCAGTGTAGGTTTTTTTTAAGGTACCTCTAATGGAGGTGTCTCCATCAAAGAGCACCTCTTTGGTGGAGATGTCTCCATTAGAGAGGTCACCTCCAATGGAGACCCCTACAGTATATTCAGATTTTACATTTTTCTATCCTTTGGCTCAGTCAATTCAAATAATGTGTTCTGCTTTAAATTTTTAGCATGTTTTCTTCTATGAAATTTCATTTATAGTTTCATCTATTCAAACTGGTAAGAATTTTTAGATTCAAGATCTATTAAAGTTAGTTTAACTTATGCCTTTGATTTAAAATTTATTTTTGATCTCTTGTTTGTTTGTTTATTTGATTCACAATTTTCTTTAAAGTTGGTTGTTTCCAAATATCAGATTACACAGCAGCCCTAAATGGGTGAACAACATAGATTGAATAAATTTCTATCATTTATGGTTCAAATCAATTAGGAATAAGGAAAATCCTCATTATGTACAGTAGAAAATGGTGCACAAAAAGAAGATTTAATTGGCCTAATGTCCAAACAAAAATTTGATAAAACATACCTTAATACCTCTGTAGAAATCAATGCTTTGTCTGTATATTGTTTTCCTCTTTCTATTCTTTCTGTTCCTTTTTTCGCCTCTCTACCGACATCCCTTCTCATTTTCAAAATTTTCTTTTTTTGAAAGCCTTTTTTCATGCTCTAGATGTTGGCAATATAAGCATGATGGTGTAGAAAGTGATAAGCATGATGTTAAGCAGTGTTGTCATTGATGGAAACGAAGACTAATGGAAGTAAAGGTTGATTGAAATGAAGACTATAGTACTATTAGTGCTGGCTTCAAAGTGTAAAGATGAAGTGGTCTAGAGAATAGGAAAGCTAGTAACATCACATGATAGAGATAGTGACAACAAAGGATAATGGTACTGTGATCTAGAAAGTGATAACCAAGCATAAGGATAAGGAGACAGGTGTGTAGTTTAGTTTGATTAGTATTTTTACAAGAGTATTTGAGCCTCTTCCTCTCAAGATGACTATACTCTTCATAGAAGACTATTGTTCAAGAAGACTTGATCTAGTAAAGAGACGTGTTATAGATTTTTGGCTAAGTGTCTGCCTGGTAAAACTAAGCTATAGAGTTCCAGTGATTTTTTTTGCATTGGTCCGCTATTGAAGATCTTGCTTTGTGGTTATAGCATATGGTTATTGGTCATTGGATACATCTAAATCCATAATATTTTTTACTAATGATCTCCAATGTGAAAGATGTGAACAACAAAATTCTAGTCTAACAATGTACAATTGTTCCTAGTACAAAGCATGTAAGTAAATGGATCTGCATTTATCTGGCATGAAATTTTTTTCTTTAAGGTTGTAAGGTGTTGTTAGTGAATACTTAAAGAGTTAAAATCCAAAGTTTTAGATCTTGAAGTCCTTCAGAATGAAAGTTAAATTTGACTGAGTATCACACTCTGTATTGACAGTGTTTTGATAGTGCCAGTGACAGATAGAGATACTCTGCATTTTTCTACAAGTAAAGGGTTTGCTGTGTAGATTTGAGGATAAGATTATGACTATCTATAGCATGCAAATTCCAATTTTAAAGCAATTTGGAGTTCTGCATAATGATTTGTGAAATAACAAATAGTTCATATTGTTGTTATCTTGCTAGTGGAGCCGACCTAAAGGTGTTGATGTTGTGCATGGGTAAATATGCTTTATGGAGGTAAGTGGGAGCTATCTTAGGTCCATGCTGACCCATTTCAATGTGTTTCAAAGTTTGAATCTTGGCGCAAAGCATGTGAGTGAATGTTTGGGGCCGATATGTCCTATATGGCATATTTTGTACATTACATCCAATTAGGCCAAACTACTTGATGTTGTGAAAGTAGTAGATATATATGAAGGAATGTTTTTGGTCTTTTGTGTGGTAAATGGTAAGAGTGTGATTTGAATGATGTGACATGAGTCTATGGATGCAAATTAATTGAATGCAGAGCAGAGGAGTCTAATATTTCAGAATAGTGTGTAGATTATTGTGTTTGTATTTTGAGCTTCATTGGAACTATACTTCATGCATATGTGAGATACAATTGTAAACATTTCAATCCTGGCACTGAGAAACTCATTCTCTTCTATCTCTCTCTTTCAAGACATTGAGTCCTTTGGTAGTGAGTATTCTTGGACAGTGAGTCCACCAATTGTATCAATCTTAACTGGTTGCTTTATTATAATATATTATGAGCTAATCCTCAATGTGGTTTTTCCTTTTTTGTGTTTGCCACGTAATATTCCTGGTGTTTATTATTGGCAAGAGACACTGCTAGGCATGATAAGTGTTGTCATTGATGGAAACTAAGTCTCTACTACACATCTGCATTGTCTAATTTGCCCATACCGGAAATCAGATTGAAAATTTGTCTAAGTTCAAGAAGTCATGATTAGAGTGTGTGATAGAGTTTGTTATCTTGGTCTGGATCTCCCTAAGGGTAGATCAGAGCTTTCTACGGATCTAAGGGAGTCATAAGCATTTTTAGGATAATCCAAATCTAGAGTTTTAACCTCCAGTGATGAAGGATTCAATAGTTATTAGCATCTAAGTATTGGCTTAACAGTTTGATAGAATATACAAAAGAAGAACATGCAAACCTTGTAATTAATCTTGGTTATGGATGTATGGAAGTTGTTGGTTTTACAATTTATGTTGATCAGTGATAATAGACAATGTGATTAATGATTTGTGAGTGCAAGTTTTGGTCCACGTTACAAGTGTACATGGTTTTAGTTGACATAATAGAATTTTCAATAAAGTTCTAAGTGTTCTTGAAGCTAATTGAAAAGTGGTTATAGATCTGGATGCAGATATATATAGCTAATGGATTTGAATGATTTGTGTGGTGTGTGTGACACAACTATGGAATAAGTGTGAAAAGTGAAGAGATCTAAGATTCAGATGTTAGCAAAATAGTAAACAGGGTAGAGTGAAGATGAAGTGTATCAAGTCAGTATTTTTTGCTTAACCGGAACTGAATCCTTGCATTGATAGATGCTAATTATCAGTTCAAGCTTATTGTAATTTCTCTTTCTGTAGGTAGTGAGCCTATTGTAGGCAATGAGCTTTCTTTTGAGTAATGATCTCTAGGCAGTGAGCCCGAATGCATGTGCATTCCCCTTTTGTAATACTTCTAACAGAGAATAATGTTTGTGGGTTAACCCCCACCGTGGTTTTTCCCTTAATTGGGTTTCCACATCAAAAATCTTGGTGTCAATTGTGTTGTTTATGTTTCTGCTCATGTTTTATTGATTCATGCTTGATGTTTATATCATTAATTTGATTATAAGTTACAAAAAAATATTAAAGGCAGAAAAGTTTAAATTATGTGACAACTGATTCACCCCCCCTCTTAGTTGTTCAGACCAATTCCAACAATTGGTATCAGAGAAAGGTTCCCTTGAAAAAGTTTAACATCTTGAGGAAGATCTTGGAAGGTAGTAAAATGGATGAATACAACCTTCAAGGACAACTTAATCTTGCTTTAGAAGATCTTGAGCAGTCCAGAGCAGAAGTCGAAGAGCTACAAGAGAACTTTAAAAAGGTTGAAGACTTCATTGAGATTTTAAAAGGAAAATTGAGCAAATCCAATGAAAAGAGAAAGGAGCAACCTCTTCAACTAGGAAATCATTATGAAGATAAAGCCTTGAAGGAGAAGACAAAGGAATGTGAGAAGTTAGCTAAAGAAGTTGTTACATCCTAAAACATGAGATGGAATCTGGAGTGATGAGACTAAGGAAACTGAAGATAGGAAGAAAACTGAAGAAGAGATAAATCAAAATCTAAAAGAGAGAACTAAAGAATGTTGCAGATTGAATGTAATAGCTAGCCTCCTAGAGTCTAATCTTAAAAAAAGCAGAAATAATGAGAGAGAACTTGAGAGACAAATTATCACTCTCAGACATGACCTAGAAGTTGCAAATGAATACAAGGAGAAGTTCAAGATAAGCTCAGCTAAACTTGAAGCACTACTTGAAGGACAGAAAAAGGCTGATGACAAGAATGGTCTTGGATATGAGAAAGGTGAAAGTTTCAGATCCGGACAAAACAATTTTCAACCTAGGAATGGAAGAAATAGACCTAGAAGACCTCTGGTAAGACAACCTAATGCTCAAAGATATCCATCATTCAATGGAAATTGGTTTAATTGCAATAAATTTGGTCATAGAGCTACTTAGTGCAGAAACAAAGTAAATCAAAGTAACTCATCCTTCTCTGATCAATGCTTCAAGTGCAAGAAGTATGGTCACAGATCCAATGAATGTAGAAGTATGATAATGAAGAAACCTAACAATAGAGGAAATAGCAATTCTTTCAATGGCTACTATTTTTCCTACAATGGATTTGGACACATGGATAATCAGTGCAAATCAAGTTTATAAGTAGAGAAATATTGTGTGCTTTAATTACAATAATGTGGTCATATTGCAAGATTCTGCAGAAATAAGATTAATGAAAGAAGAGGTCTAGCAAACAGAAAACCAAAGAAAAAATTGATGTAAATGAGATATGGAATGAAATAAACAAGACATGGGTCAAGAAAACAATTATGAATGATAGTAATGGATCTGCACTGGAATCTGGTGTTGATAATTCCTCCAGGAATTGAGTTAGGAGCTCTAGCTCATGGGGAGCTGCATTGAAAATCAAATTCTCCAACCAGCAAGTGGGTGCCTGGATATGGAACAATGAGAGAAGATATTTTGAATTGTATCAAAAACTTTGGAAGACTTTTTGAAAGAAAGGATGTTGATAGGGAAATTTGTAGATTGATTCATGAAGAACTGTTTAAGAAACAGAGTAACCAGATGAAGTTAGGGCAACACATTTATTATAATGACAAATTAGGTTTTGCAAAGGACAAAAGGTCATTTGGTCATGTATTTGAACCACTTTGCATTCGAAGGAAAACAAGAAGAAGAGCATCTAAGCTACAAATCCAAATATTGGAGCACAAAGAGCGAATTCAACCAGCAATTGATCAACCCTAACCCCACGGAAGGAAATGGTACTTCACTGTAAATATTTGAATCTAAAATCTATTGAAATGGATACTCTTCATGTTGTTGACATTATTGAAAGGCCTCGACCCAAATTTAAGAAGCATCCTCACAAATCAATAGAAGTCGACCCATTAGGTGCTTTTTAAGTGTTTCGTATGGTGTGCTGCATGTTGAAGATATTAGGGTTTATATTCATGCAAACATAGATAAATTTGGAGACTTCTTTGAGAGTCATCTCAGGGATGAAAGTCACAACCTTAAACCCATGTATAAGGCAATATAGGATAAACACTTTATTCAAATTATGGGGTTTCCAACATTTGATGAAGATGAGTGGGTCCAGTATGTTTTGAGCCGAATGCACGATGAATTTATATGGCTGCTAAAACCATTCAAGATCACCAAAGATGCTATCAGAATTGTGACTGGGTTGAATTCTACTGGTGGATTACCCATGTTAAAATCTGCGAAAAAATAAACTGTTATAGATGCAACCGGTGCAAAGTTTGACAAGAGAGCAATGCCATTAATGACATTATAAAACTGGATGTCAAGTTTGCTTCCATGGTGATTGGCTATAAGATTTATCACTCGAGCAGGGAGAATTCTATTTCTAGAACAACCATATATGTAGCATGCAAGATGCTAAAAGAAAATGTAGATTATGATTTGTGTGAATTATTACAGAATCAATTGATTGAGAACTTAAACAAAATCAATAAAGATAAGAAAAATACTTTTAAATATGGTACATTGGTTCTATTCTTGTTGTTTTACTTTATGAATGAGGTACCTGGAGTAAAAGGTGTACACTAGACTAATAATGAGTTAGTTTCTATTCAAATCAGAGATCATCTAAACAACATTGGTGATTATAAAACATAGAAAACAACAATTTGGGGATATCTTAAGAATTTTTAGGGTATGATGCATGCAAGGGAGAGAATTCCCAAATCAATTGTGAAGAAATATAAAGATGAGATATGTTTTATGGTTGACACTGATTAGTGCCTAATGGAAGCTGTGGAACCCATAACTATATGGATTATGCCTATGGGTTATGAGGTTGATGAGAAACTTGTAAATATGTATGCCCAACACATATTGAGCAAGCCAAAGGATACAATAGTTGAAAGATTTGGGACATATAAGGAGTTAAGTTTGAAACTGCACGATGAGCTCAGAAAACCTAAAACCTAAAGAAAAGTAAGAAAAGAAGTTGAGTAGTTGGCTGCGAATCTAGGTCTCACAAAGGAAGTTGTTAAGCAATTCAGAGAAAGAACTAAAAAGGCTGAGAAAGAGAAACAAGCTAAGAAAGAAGGAAGTGCTCTAGTGAAACTCTCTTCTACATCAAGGGCTACTAGGAGCTCTGTTGCTACCCTTGTTTCTCCAAAATCTACCAATCTTGAGAAATTGGAAGGTGAATCATCTGGAAAAGAAGGAAAAAGAGTGAAAACAAAGGCCACAAGGAACTATAAGAGCACAAAAGTTGATGAAGAAGAAACAGATTCAGATGCTGAGGTAAAGGAGTTGAAAACTTCTAGAACAAAAGCAACTAAGATGACCAAGGAGAATCCCTCCAGAGGTAAAAAGGCAAGCAAAAGGTAGAAGACTGATACATATGTTGAGAAGCCCATAATTTATGTGGAAGATGTATTAAAATTAGTCACTGTGGATGGAAATCTGAAACCCATGATTGAATTTTATGATGAATACAATGACATAGATAAGAGGGTGTTAGAACAAGCAACTGTTAGATATCTGAATATCTATAGTAAGGCCCTGATTGAAATTACCTCTGAGATCCCTCCAAATCTTGTAAACATTTTGGAGTTGAGGAAAGAAAATGCAAAAAGCAAAGATATGGAGCTTAGAGAGCATGTGTTGATAAAATTACGCCCTCAAATCACTCAAATTCAAATGAATATGATATTCAAAAGTGTGAAGGATGAATTCAGGAGCAAGAGAAGAATGAACTAACTAATGCTTGGAGAATTGGACCAAATAGTTAAAGAAACACAAGAAACACTTTTGAGTGAATTGAAGAGACACAATCTTCCATTTGTTGAGGAGGAGATTGATGATGGGATTGATTCATTAATCTTGGATATTGAAAAGATGAAAATTAATGAGTAGCAAACTAAGATTGATGACTCTTATGTTTCAGAAGAGGAACAAACAAAGAAGATATAGTGATGGTGGACCAAACTAATAATATAGGAGATACTCTAACTTCTCCTGATCAATCCGACAAAGAAAATAATGTTGAGAATACTACTGTAGATGGCACAAAGATAGGTAAAACAAAGGAAGAGAAAGAAGTTAAGGAAGATAAAATAGAAGAAGATGGTGCAAATGTTGATGCATCTAAACAAATTAGTCCTGATACTGACAAATCTCAAGGAAAGGAAAGTGGTTCAAGAATTGTGGCAAGAGACACTACAGATGCAGTGAAAAGTCTCCTAAGTAAAAAAGTACTTGAGTTTGATGAACTTGAGCTATTACAAGGACCGATCAATCTAGATGCTCTCTCTCCAGTTCAAGTAATGAAGATAGCATCATTCACACAAGCAAAGGCAAGAGAAAAGATGATGAAATCTCATATTAAGGATAGTGAGCTGCTAGGCCTTGCAACTGAAGTATTGGAGAAGATATTGCCAACCTTCTAGAAGAATCCTTCTGACTCTCCTTTCAAAAATCTAAAGAATCTTGTAAGTTCTATAAGTACACATTTTGAGTCTCTTGAGAAGTCTGCAGAGACTAAAGTTAGAAATGAATTTTTGGATAAGAAATTTAGTAAAATTAAGAACCTAATAGGGTTTGATAGGAGGATACTTAGTATCAGTATAAAGAGTATTCAAAATGCTCTAAGTGATGGAGGTGATATATACAAATTTTTTCTATCATGGCCCAAAGTTAGTGAGGATATTGAGAAGAAAATAGAGGAGCAAGAACATAAATTGTCAAATCTTTCTCAAAATTTTGATCCTCTAACAGTTTTGCCTATAAGTCAGGAATGTCAAGTAATTAGCTTGACAGATGAGATAATGAGGCTTGTTAAAGAAAAAGGTAAAATTATGAAGAGAATGTGTGAGCTCTGGGGATTGATTGCCCCCAAGATAGAAGCCATGTTTAATGCCTTATCAGAAGCTCAGATTGCACTTCAGACAGGTAATCCTCCAGATCTAACAAAGATAGAAGCATATGCATTTTTTCTGAGTGGACACATCTCAATTTTAGATGGAATGAAGGGAACTTGGGCCTCTGAACTTGTGCAATTGAAAAATAGTTTTACAGACATTCTCAAGTTCATGTGAATAGAACTTAATGATTAGTTGTACATATGCGGCATTATACACAGAACTTTTGGGAGAATTTTGGCTTGAAGATCCCACCCTTTGCCATTGGTGTCAAATGGGGAGTGAAGAGCAGTGAAAAATGAGGAATCTAGCAAAAGGGGAGCTTTAGAAATAGTGGAAAGGACAAGTGTACAGAGTAAGGGGGAGCTGCATTTGACACTTAGTCATTTTTCACCAAGTGCTGCCATCAATGCCAAAGGGGGAGATTGTTGGAAAGAGACATTTCTAGGCATGATAAGTGTTGTCATTGATGGTAACTAAGTCTCTACTACACATCTGCATTGTATAATTTGCCCATACAAGAAATCAGATTGAAGATTTGTCTAAGTCTGGGAAATCAAGAACAGAGTGTGTGACAGAGTCCGGTATCTTGGTCTGGAACTCCCCGGGGATAGATTAGAGTTTGGTATGGATATGAGGGAGTCATAAGCATTGTCAAGATAATCTAAATCTAGAGTTTTGGCCTTTGGTGATGAAGGATTCAATAGTTATTAGCATTTGAGTATCAGGTTAACAGTTTGACAGAACAAACAAAAGAAGAATAGGTAGACCTTGTAATTAATCTTGGTTCCGGATGTATGGAAGTTGTTAGTTTGACAAGTTGTGTTGATCAGTGATAATAGTCAACCTGATTAATGATTTGTGAGTGCAAGTTTTGGTCCATGTTACAAGTGTACATGATTTTAGCCGACAGAGCAGAATTTTCAATAAAGTTCTAAGTGTTCTTGAAGCTGACTGAAAAGCGGTTGAAGATCTGAATGCGGATATATATAGCCGATGGATTTGAATGATTTGGGTGGTGTGTGTGACACAACTATGGAATAAGTGTAAAAAGTGTAGAGATCTAATATTCAGATGTTAGTAAAACAGTAAACATGATAGAGTGAAGATGAAGTGTATCAAGTAAGTATTTTGTGCTTAACGAGAACTAAATCCTTGCATTGGTAGATGCTAATTATCAGTTCAAGGTTATTGTAATTTCTCTTTCTGTAGGAAGTGAGCCTTCTTTTGAGTAGTGAGCTCTTGGTAGTGAGCCCAAATGCATGTGCATTCCCCTTTTGTAATACTTCTAACAGAGTATAATCTTTGCGGGTTAACCCCCACTGTGGTTTTTCCCTTAACCAGGTTTCCACGTCAAAAATCTTGGTGTCAAGTGTGTTGTTTATGTTTCTACTCATGTGTTATTGATTCATGCTTGATGTTTATATCATTAATTTGATTAGAAGTTATAAAAGAAGATTAAAGGCAGAAAATTTTAAATTATGTGACAACTGATTCGCCCCCCCCTCTCAATTGTCTAAACCAATTCCAACATTTATGTGTTATGAATTGTGGCCGTATGTTTTATGCTTAATTTCCTTCACTACAATTCAATATGCTAAATGGATTAAAATGTTTGATGTGTAAATGGTTTAAGAGAATAATTATTCACACGCCCTCTCAGTATTCTGGTTGATCAACACCAGATGTTTCAAGACATGATAAGAAAATGTCAAGTATTACTTTCAAAGTTTCCCGTATGTTCATTGTTCAACAAGTCATAGAAGCAACCTACCAAATGCCATTTTATTCTTCTATAGATGTTTACATGGATGGATTATTTGTGGTAGAAATATATCTTTTTTATTAAAGTGTTCAATTCCTTCTATTTAATAAACGCTTGCAAATTTAAACTCTATTGATGTTTTAATTTAATTTTTTGTACAACAACTTCCACCTTGGCTGGCATAAACATAATTTAATTAATTTGTTCCTTCAAATTAATAAAAATACTTTATTCAAATTTTACTTAAGGATGAGTAATTACTTTACTCTATTCTATGTTTATTTCATTTTAACATCATTAATTATTTACCTTAATTAAACATTATTTGGTATTTACCTCAATTAAACACTATTTATTATTTCATGCATACTCTTTCTCTCTCTCTCTCTATATATATATATTTGTGTGTGTGTGTGTATGTATATGTGTGTGTGTGTATGTATATGTGTGTGTGTGCGCGTGTGTGTATATATATATACACACACAGAGATATATCTATATATTAAATGTATTGGCATTATATATTAAATATCATGTGTGTATATATACACCATATATGTATTGGTGTTATATGTGTGTATATACATATACACATGTATATCGGTATATTGTGTGTAGGCATATACACCATATATTTATAATTATACTACTTCACACACACACATATATATATGTATGTGTGTGTATATCATGTGTGTGTATATATCTGTGTGTGTGTGAATATCATGTGTGTATATATATACACCATATATGTATTGGCATTATATGTGTGTATATACATATACACATGTATATCGGTATATCGTGTGTAGGCATATACTCCATATATTTATAATTATACTACTTCACAAACACACACACACACATATATATGTTTTACATTTTGAAACAAATCTATATGAAGTTGTTATCAAGAAGAAACCAGATCAAAAAACAAATTCTGGGTTTACAAATTAACTACTATCCCACCCCATATGCAATCGTACAGATGATTTAGTGTGTGTGTGATGAAGTCATGCAGGTGACCTTGAGAGGAAGTAAGTTCCTCTCTTCTATGACAGTCTCTTGTCAGCTAGGGGTGAATGATGGATCCTGTCACACTCAAACACAAAGTTGTGGTTAGTTTATGACAAATTTGGTATCATATATTAGTTTAAAATTCTAGATATGCTCCTATAAGATGTTACAATTATCTACTCTACAAATAGAAATAAAAACATAGTCAACCTGATAATTAGAAGATCATTTGCCTCTAATTAAATACATCATACATGTCTATGCAGATTAGGGTAACAATATTTTCATGCATCATATATAACCATATATATAAGTTTGTAATCATCAATACTATGTCATTTAACAAAAACAAGCTATGACATGCCTCTCCTCTAAGAGTTGTCATCGTCCTGATGATATCCAAGTGTAAATAAGATTACTAGAAAAGATATGCAAAGATGCATTGCATTTATACATCGTCCTCCCAAGTAGCACATATACAAAATTGGTCCCACTACACTTTGCATTGGGCTACCTCTCTATTCCATAATTTAATCTTGTGCTTCTCTAGGATTTGCAGGGGCTCTACCTGCACCACCCCTGAATCTTGAACCTACAAAGCCCACCAATACAAAATTTGAGTGGCATCAGGGTGATAAGGTTTTAATAAAGAAACATGAAAGACATCATGCAACCAAGAGATATATGGTGGTAAGGCCAATCTATAAGCCACATGGTTTATCACATCTAGAACATAAAAGGGTCCCACGTATCTAGGGGCCAACATAGCTAATTTGCCAAAGGATATGGAACTTTTATGTGGTTTAACCCTAAGAAACACTTTGTCTCCAACAAAAAACTAACAAAAACTCCTATTTTATTAGCATAGCTCTTCTATCTATTAGAAACTTCCTTCAATCATTCCCTAATTAGTTTCATTTGCTGCTCCATTTCTTTGAGCATTTTAGGACCATTTACTACCCAGTCCTCTATATTATCCCAACTGATAGGGGTTTGACATTTCCTACCATAAAGGGCTTCAAAAGGAGCCATACCTAAAGAGGATTGGTGTGAATTGTTCTAGGCAAACTCAACCAATGGAAGATATTCTTCCCATTTGCTCTGTTGATCCATACAGTACATTCAGAGAAAATCCACAACAATTTGATTGACTCATTCAATTTGACCATTTGTTTGTGGATGGTATGCTGAACTCAAATTTAGCTAAGTGCCTAAAGAAGCATGCAAGGTTTTCCAAACATTGATGTCATTCTTACTTCTCTGTCAGAATTAATGGTTTCTGGTACTCCGTGAAGTCTAAAAATTTCTTGTACAAATATTTTGGCTAAAGTCAATGATCCATTTGACAGATTTCTAGGTATGAAGTGGGCTACCTTTTAACTTATGAATTACCACTAGGATGACATTGTGTTTGGATTTAGACATAGGTAAACCTTGTATGAAATCCATACAAATTACCTACCATTTTTGCTATGATATATCATGTGGATATAAATATCCTACTGGATGAAAATGCTCAACCTTAACTTGCTGGCATTCCAAACATCTATCCACATATTTTGTTACTTCTCTTTTCATACTAGGCTAGAAATATAGAGGTTTTAGATCAACTACAAGTTTTGTGACCCCAGGATGTCCTAAAATAAAGGGCATTATATGCTTCCTCAAGAACTTTCAATCTCAACTCACCGTGATTTGGCATATTTATTCTATTATTAAATGTCATTAGCCCATCCTATTCTATCTTTTATCCCTTAATCAGTCGATTAAGAGGATTGTTTTCTAAAGATGTTTTAACCTTTGCATAGAACTCATCATTATGAAGTTGTTATGTTAATTTCTCTCTGAAAGTAGAGCGAAATACTGTAATTGCCATGATATGTCTTCTCTTACTTAGAGCATTAGCTACCTTGTTCTCCTTTCCCTTGATATAGTCAACATCAAAGTCATATTCATTGAGAAATTCTAGCCATCTTCTTTGATGTGCATTTAGGTTGTCTTGGGTGAAGATGTACTTGAGTCCTAGATGACCAATTTTTAACTCAAATGGTTTACCAATTAAATAATGCCTCCACATTTGTAGAGCATGTACTATTGCAGCCAATTCTAAATCATGAGGAGCATAATTAACCTCATAGGTCTTCAACTTCTGGGACTCATAGGCTATAACTTGGCCATTTTGCTTAAGGACCCCTCCCAAACCATCTCTTGATGCATTCGTTATGACTAAAAATCTCCCATTTGGATCAGGTACAATGAGAATAGGAGCAGTTGTGAGTTTATATTTCAGAAATTGGAAAGCTTGTTCACATTTTTTTGACCATTCAAATTTCTTTCCCTTTTTCTGAAGGGTAGTTATAGGGTTTGCTATTTTTGAGAACCTTTCAACAAATATTCTATAATATCTAGCTAGAACCATAAAGCTATGGGCTTCTTGAACATTTGAGGGAGTGGGCCATTCTAAAATAGCCTTGATCTTAGCTGGGTCAACAGATATACCTTCTACTGAAATGTTGTGGCCTAGATAGTGTACTTTCTTCTGATAGAAGGAGCATTTAGATAATTTCACAAATAAAAGATGTTTCTGTTGGCAAGAGACACTATATGGATTCATGGTTGTTGTCATTGATGGCAACAAAGGTCATCCCACATATCCGCAAGTCATAATGTGTCTCTACCGGAAGTCAGAATAAAGAATGTTGTGGTCCGGTGAAGAAGAACAGAGCATGTGGCAAGGTCCGACAGATTGGTCCGGATCTCTCAGAGGAAGTGTCTTGGTGCAGTGCGGATTTGGGGAAGTCAAGAGGACTACCTTGAGTGGTATATTCCAAGGATTTAGCCTCCGGTGATGGACAAGGAAAAAGATATGAATGGTTGAGTACCGGATTCCTGAGAGACAGTGAAAACAGAGGAAGAACTGACTGGCAGAGTATCAGACTGCTTTCCGGATGGGCTACTGTTGATGACAGAGGTTGTGAAGGCATGAATCATGTTTGGCCGACATGATTAATGATATCTACAAGTACATGCTTGATCCGCATTGCTTGGTGAGGAAGGATTCAGCCGACAGAATGAAAGTTTATAAGAAACTAGACTGTTCCGGATGCCGACTAGAAAGGTGATGAAATTACTTGTGCGGATACATATAGAGGATGGATTTAGTTGTGAAGTGTGTTGTTGTTGTGGAGATATATGCGAATAAGTCCAGATAAGAGCAGAGGTAGCAAAAAGGATCCGGTATGTGAAAGATAGCAGAATAAAGAACAGAGGAAAGATGAAGTGCAGCAGATCAGTGTACTGAGCCTAACCGGAACTAAACTCCAGCATATGCAGATGCTTCCAATCAGTTCAAGACTGTGATTCTCATCACTTTGTAGACAGTGTGTCTTCTTGTAGGCAGTGGGCCTCTTGTGAGCAGTGTGCTCGGGCAGTGAGCCCTAATTGGCAAGTGCCATTTTTGTAATTTCCTATTTCTTCTAACAGAGAATAATTTTGGGTTAATCACCCCGTGGTTTTCTCCCTTAACAGGGTTTCCACGTCAAAAATACTGTGTCATGTGTTTCTTATTTCATGGTTAATGTTTT
This sequence comes from Cunninghamia lanceolata, assembly GCA_027924645.1. Taxonomy (NCBI): domain Eukaryota; kingdom Viridiplantae; phylum Streptophyta; class Pinopsida; order Cupressales; family Cupressaceae; genus Cunninghamia; species Cunninghamia lanceolata. Next base: position 7,491,551 of record BSBN01000892.1, read on the forward strand.
GTGTTTGATTTTATGCTGCATCAATTAAAAGGAAAGTTCAATAAAGGAAATAATTAGGATAACTGATTCATCCCCCCTCTCAGTTATCAACAATTGGTATCAGAGCTAAGTTCCTCCTAATAGAGCCTAACAGCTTGAGGAAGATCTGGGATTTCAAATGGATGCATATGGTTTAAGGGAGCAACTCAAGACTACTCTTGAGGATCTTGAACAGTCGAATTCTGAAGTTAGTGAATTAAAGGAAAGACTCAAACAGGCTGATGAATTCATGAGAGAATTAAAAGACAAATTAAGTCTCTCCATGAAAAAGAGAAAGGAGCTGCTTCAACAGTTGGCAAGACAAAGTGAAGAAAGCAATACAAATGAAGAATTGACTGAGCAAACCAAGTTATGTGAAAAGTTATCAAAAGAAGTCATTATGTTAAGACATGAAATGGAATCAGGAACTATAAAGTTTACTCAAGAGATTGAAGAAAAAAGAAAGGATGAAGACAATCTAAGACAATCTCTTAAAGAAAAATCAGAAGAATGCCACCAGATGGACAGGATTATCAGACATCTTGAATCTGATCTTGAAGATGCCAAAGATAATGAAGGAAAACTTGAGGATCAAATTGTCTCTCTCAAAAGAGACCTTCAAACAGCAAATGAATATAAAGAGAAATTCAAGATAAGTTCTGCTCAACTTGAAGTTCTTCTTGGAAGTCAAAAGAGGACAGATGACAAGTATGGTTTGGGATATGAGAAAGGAGAAAGCTCCGGATCCGGTCAGAAGAATCTTGGATCAGAAAATCCAAGGAGCAGGCCTAGAAGACCTCCGGTAAGACAGCCAAATGCTCAAAGATATCCATCCTTCAATGGATACTGCCACAGCTGCAACCACTTTGGTCACAAAGCTAATCAGTGCAGAATGAGAATGAATCAGATTAATTCATCCTTCTCCGGACAGTGCTTCAACTGCAAAAGGTATGGACACAAATCCCATGAATGCAGAAGTATGCAAGTAAACAAATCATTCAAAGGTAGATGCTTCACATGCAATAGAGTAGGTCATATGGCTAATCAATGCAGATCAAGAGGATATCAGTCAAACATGCAAAGAAATGTTATTTGCCAAATCTGCAATAGGTCTAGTCATAATGCTAAAGTCTGCAGAAACAAGAATCAGGACAAAAGAGGTCCGGTGTATAATCAGAATCAAGACAAGGGTAAACAAAAGATGAATGCGGATGAGGTTAGGAATCAGATGAGCAAGATTTGGGTGAAGAAAAGTTCAGAGAATGTAGAGGTTGGATCCGCACCAGACTCTGGTGCTGATATTTCTTCCGGAAATTAAAAGGTGAGCTCAGGCTCAGGGGGAGACTCAAAGAAAATCTTGTTCCCCCAGCCAAACAAGTGGTGCCGGATGTGGCACAAGATGCGGATCAAAGGGTTTGTAGATATGAGTCTTGAGATACTTCAGTCAAGTTTTCAGAGGTTTGCATGGAGTTATGAAGAAGCTGTGATCGATCAAATAAGACCTGTTCAGGGAGATGCTCCGGTATGATAAAGGATTACAAAAAGGTCCGGAAAGATCCAGAAATGCACTATCTTGTTCTGCGGATTGGACAGAGTGTTTGCGATGTTCTTGCAATATGTTATCTCGATTCATTCATGATTGAAAGATCCGGATGATATCCACAGATCAGGACTAATCCGGGATACTCCAAGCTATCCAGACAAGGCAAACTGGAATGATGTAGGTGAAGCATTTATTGCAGACAGATATTAGGGTTCGCGGAGCAATTTAAGGGATTTCTCAAAGGTCATTTACTCATTCTGCACTCGAGAAGAAGCAAAAAGTGGAGCTCTGCAACAAGGTTCATCAAGCACCAAGGATCTCATGCCGAAGCTATTGCATAAAGAAATCAATCCAACCACTCCGTGCAAACCGAAGGCGCATAAGGTATTCTCCGTTTTTCATTACCTCACTGCAAATCTTTGAAGAATGGCTACTCCAAACATAGTTAAGATCTCTGATAGACCTCGCCCCTCATTCAAGAAACATCCCTACAAATCATTGGAGGTAGACCCACTAGGAGCCTTCTCTAGTGTTCCTCACGGAGTTTTACACACCGAAGACATTAGGGTTTACATACATGCAAACATTGAGGAATTTGGGGAATTCAAATTAAGAGACCTCTATCACAAGCAACTGATAGACAATGCTTTTGAGCTTAAACCAGAGTATAAGGATATCCAGAAGAAACAATTTGAGCAATTTATTCATTTCCCCTGTTTTGAAGAAGATGAATGGGTCCGGTATGTACTGAGCAGGATGCATGACAACTTTCTATGGCTAGATATACCCTGCAAGATTACAAAAGAGGCAATTAGAGCAGTAACTGGTCTATACTCTTCCGGAGGGGTACCTATCCTCAAATCTGTCAAGAACAACATTGTAACTGAGGCCACCGGATCAAAATTTGATAAGAGGGCAATGACCATTGAAGACATCTCGGATCCGGATATCAAATATGCATCAATGATAATAGGATACAAGATCTATCACTCCAGCAGGGAGAATTCTGTATCCGGAACTGCAGTATACACTGCCTATGAGATGCTAAGAAAGAATGCAGAGTATGATCTCTGTGAACTACTGCTAAGCCAATTAATGGAAAATATACAGAAAATCAAGAAGGATAAGAAGAATTCCTTTAAGTATGGTACTCTTATTGTATGTCTATTCTTCTACTTTATGAATGAGCTACCCGGAACAAGTGGATGGGTATGGCAGAATGACAAACCTGTTGCAGTTCAGATAAGAGACTATCTGCATGGACTTGGGGATGCAAAAGCGAGAAATACAGCTCTATGGGGATACTTCAAAAACTTTCAGAGCATGATGCAAGCAAGAGAGAGAATTCCCCAGTCTCTTGTTGAAAAATACAAAGACTCAGTGTGCTTTATGGTTGACACTGATCAGTGCCTAATGGAGGCAGTAGAGCCAAGGACTATCTGGATCATGCCCATGGGGTATGAAGTAGATGAACAGATAGTGGAGCTGCATGTTCAACACATGCTAAGTCAGCCCAAAGATCCTAAGGCAGAAAGGTTTGGAACCTTTGAGGAGCTGAGTGTAAAAATACATGTAGAACTCAGGGAACCTGAGATTAAAAGAAAGGTGAGAAAAGAAGTAGAGCACATTGCTCAAGGCCTAGGTATCTCAAAGGAGGCACTTGATGCCAGCCGGGAAAAGAGGAGGAAGGCCGAGGAAGAAGAGAAAAGCAAAGAAAGTGCTCCGGTTGAAGCTCCCACCCGGACCAGATCATCAAAGAGACCTGCACCTCCCACAACCAAAAGTTCAAAACCAGAAGTTCAGGCATCCGGTAAGAGATCCAAGACAAAAGCCACAAGGGCTTATGGAAGCCAAAAGGATGAAGAGGAAACAGAATCAGATGAGGGAGTAAGAGAAGTAAAGAAACAGAAGAAGAAAGGATCCGGTAAGCCCTCCACAGGCCAAGACAAGGATGAAATGGCAGAGGTAACTGTTGAAAAGCCCACTCTGTCACTAGAGAGCATAATCAAGTCGGTCACGGTGGATGGAAACCTTCAACCAATGACTGAATCATATGATGACTTCAGTGAGGCCGACCAAAAGACTCTGCAGGAGGCCACAGTAAAATATCTTAACATATATAATAAGGCTTTCATTGAAATAATATCTCTTATTCCTAAAAGCCTAGAAAAGGAAATGGAAGTAAGAAAGAATAATGCTCATGCTAAAGATCTTGAGATCCGGGAGCAGATAGCTATTCAGCTATATCCTCAAATTGATCCCAAGACAATGAACATTATCTTCAAAGACTGCAAAGATGAGTTCAGAAGCAAAGCCAGGATGAATCAACTCATGCTTGGCGAGACTGACAAAGTGGCCCAAGAAACAGAAGAGATCCTCCGGAAGGCCTTCAAAAGGTTCAATCTTCCGGTTGTAGAGGATTTAGGTACAGAAACAGCTGAGGACTTGGGACCCTCTGCTCCAGAAGAAGTGGCTCATGAACAAACTAGCATCTCTCCTCCGGTTTCCCCTACAGTCTCCGGATCCAAAGAAGAAGAGCAATTACAGGAGAAGGAAGTAGTGGTGAAAGACAAAGAGGTTGACAGTTCTAAGACTGCAGAAGAAAAGAAACATCTGTCTCCGGCAAGAGACACTGCACAAACTGTTCAACAATTTTTGAGCAAAGAAACTCTAGAGATTGATGAACCGGAGCTTCTAAAAGGCCCATTTGATTTTGACTCTCTCTCTCCGGTACAAACAATGAAGATAGCTTCATTTGCAAATGCCAAGGCAAATGAAAAGCTCTTGAAGTCTCATATGGAAGACTATGAGTTGATAGAGGCTGCTTCCGGAGTACTTGTAAAGATCATGCCATCAATCCAGATAGATCCGACAGCCTCCTCTTCCGGTAATCTAAAAACCTTAGTCAGCAGTGTTGATACACATTTTGATTCTCTAGAAAAATCAGCTGAAGAAAAGGTCCGGAAAGAATTTTTGGACAAAAGATTTTCAGAAATATTAGAATTAATCTCTAAGGATAGGAAGATTGTAAGCATTGGAATAAGGAGCTTAGAGAATGCTCTTAAGGATGGCGGTGACATCTACAAATTTTGCATATCCTGGTCAAAGGCAACAGCAGCATTTGACAAGAAAATAAAAGAGGAACAGGATAAGCTACAAAGCTTATCTCAAAGTTTTGATCCTCTCTCTTCCTCTATAATAAATCAAGAATGTCAGACTATTGCAGTCTTGAATGAAATAAAGAATCTTGAGAAGGAAAGGAAGAACATCACCAACCGGATGGGAGAACTTAGAAGGATTATAATCCCTAAGTTGGAAACCATGCATGAGGCCATCAGTGATGCTCAGACCACCGCCCAAACAAAAGATCCGACAGATCTCAAGCGGGCAGAAGCGTTTGCATTTTTGCTAAGTGGTCACATTTCAATTTTGGATAGAATGAAGCAAAGTTGGGCTACAGAAATGATCCAATTGCAGACATCCTTTGCAGACATTCTTCAATATATGTGAGTATGTAAATATGCGGCTAAGTATAAGAAATTTTTGAAAATTTTGATATGCGGACCCTACCCTTTGCCATTGATGTCAAAGGGGGAGTGAGGAGCAGTGAAAAATGAGGAATCCAACTAAGGGGGAGTTCCGGAAATTGTATATAAGGACAGAGCATCAGCAAAGGGGGAGCATAGTGAAAACACTTAGTCATTTTTCACTAAGTGTTGCCATCAATGCCAAAGGGGGAGATTGTTGGCAAGAGACACTATATGGATTCATGGTTGTTGTCATTGATGGCAACAAAGGTCATCCCACATATCCGCAAGTCATAATGTGTCTCTACCGGAAGTCAGAATAAAGAATGTTGTGGTCCGGTGAAGAAGAACAGAGCATGTGGCAAGGTCCGACAGATTGGTCCGGATCTCTCAGAGGAAGTGTCTTGGTGCAGTGCGGATTTGGGGAAGTCAAGAGGACTACCTTGAGTGGTATATTCCAAGGATTTAGCCTCCGGTGATGGACAAGGAAAAAGATATGAATGGTTGAGTACCGGATTCTTGAGAGACAGTGAAAACAGAGGAAGAACTGACTGGCAGAGTATCAGACTGCTTTCCGGATGGGCTACTGTTGATGACAGAGGTTGTGAAGGCATGAATCATGTTTGGCCGACATGATTAATGATATCTACAAGTACATGCTTGATCCGCATTGCTTGGTGAGGAAGGATTCAGCCGACAGAATGAAAGTTTATAAGAAACTAGACTGTTCCGGATGCCGACTAGAAAGGTGATGAAATTACTTGTGCGGATACATATAGAGGATGGATTTAGTTGTGAAGTGTGTTGTTGTTGTGGAGATATATGCGAATAAGTCCAGATAAGAGCAGAGGTAGCAAAAAGGATCCGGTATGTGAAAGATAGCAGAATAAAGAACAGAGGAAAGATGAAGTGCAGCAGATCAGTGTACTGAGCCTAACCGGAACTGAACTCCAGCATATGCAGATGCTTCCAATCAGTTCAAGACTGTGATTCTCATCACTTTGTAGACAGTGTGTCTTCTTGTAGGCAATGGGCCTCTTGTGAGCAGTGTGCTCGGGCAGTGAGCCCTAATTGGCAAGTGCCATTTTTGTAATTTCCTATTTCTTCTAACAGAGAATAATTTTGGGTTAATCACCCCGTGGTTTTATCCCTTAACAGGGTTTCCACGTCAAAAATACTGTGTCATGTGTTTCTTATTTCATGGTTAATGTTTTGTGTTTGATTTTATGCTGCATCAATTAAAAGGAAAGTTCAATAAAGGAAATAATTAGGATAACTGATTCACCCCCCCCTCTCAGTTATCAACAGTTTCCTCAAATGCTGAAGAACTAATCTTAAATGTTTTTCATGTTCCTCCTCACTCCTTGAGTAAATAAGAATGTCATCAATAAAAACTATGACAGAATCATCCAGGTAGTCTCTAAACACACTATTTATTTAAATTCATAAAGACTGTAGGTGTATTAGTAAGGACAAAAGTAAGAACTATGAACTCATAGTGTCCATAACAAGTCCTAAACATTTTTTATGTATATCTTCCTCCTTGATCCTTAACTGATGATATCCTGATCTTAGGTCTATTTTTGATAATATGGTTGCACCTCTCATTTGGTCAAAAAGCTCACTAGTTTTCACCAATGGATACCTATTATTAATAGTCACCTTATTGATCACTCTCTAATAAATGCGCATTTGAAGAGTACCATCCTTCCTTTTAACAAAAAGTACAGGTGCTCCCCATGGTAACACACTTGGTTGAATCAATCCTTTGTCAAGTAATTCATGTAACTGAACCTTCATCTCATATAATTTTGAAGTAGTCATCTTGTAAGGAGGCTTTGATTGAGGTTTAGTACCAGGTAGGAGGTCAATAGAGAAGTCAAACTCTCTCTTTGGTGGAAGACCACATTATTCTTTGGGAAATACATCTCAAAATTCCTGGAGTACTAGAAACTCATCAAGAGAAGGTTCTTTCTCTTCTCCCAAATCTTCTATATGAATAGCGTATAAGGTGCATCCTTTCCTCTGAGCCCTTTTAACTTGCATGACCAAAATCTATCTAAATCTTATGCCCCCTTTTATGCCACACACTTTGGCTGGGTTTCCATAGTGATCTCTATAGATTACAATTTTCTCAAAACACTTTACAAGAAACTTCATGTTGTGTTACCCAATTTATACCCAAGATTACATCGTAAGATCCCAATGAAACCACATAGAGGTTAACTTAAGTTACAAAATCTTGTAAGGTTAACTAGTTGTAAGCTATACATTGGTCTACCTTTCTCTCATCTCAGTTACCATACATTACTATCCAAGAGTTGGCCATATAACCGGTGTTCATGGGTAATCTTTCCACTACTCTAGGATCAATAAAATATTTTGTGGCACTAGTGTCTATAAGCACATTGACTGAAAGCCCACAGATCGTACATGTCATCTCTATAGGAGTGCCTTGGAAGTTAGCTTGCTTGTTATGTATTGCTACATGGATGCGGTGTTCAAAAGGTTATTGTTGTCAATTTCCCTCTATTCTTTCAACTATTCTCTAATGGCATTTGTTAACAAAATGTTCACCCCATAGTTAAAGCACCTGCCTTTTGGTCCTTGTTTAGGTTTTTGATACTTTCCCTTATCATTATTATCATTCACCCCTTCATTAAAAGTCTTGGGTTTGACATAGGATCCATTTTACTCACCCTCTCTTACAAATTTATTCTTGTTCTTCTTGTCCTCAAATCAATTACCTTTCTAGTTCTTCTATTTGGAAGAATTTGTAGGAACCCGATTTTGATAGTTCTTCCCTTTCTCTTTATTTTCCCTTCTATATTCTTCAATGCTTTGAAGCTTTTATTCTTTCTTGATGGATTTTTCAAAGGCTTCATCCATGGTCTCAGGGCTATGAAGATCTACTTCTAAACCTATTTAGGGTTTTAATCCAAAAATAAACTTCCTTACACGGAAGCACTCATCTTGCTGATAAAAGGGAACATATTTGAGAAGTTGAATAAACTTCTCCCAATATTGTGTTACTGAAAGATCTCCTTGCCTTAAGCCTTGGAACTCATTCATTTTGCTGTCAAAGTAATATTGTGGAAGCCATCACTTTCAAAATAAAGATAAGAAGATATCCCATGTAATGTTTTTAGATGAAAGGTGTTTTTCTATCTTTGCATTATCCCACTAGGTGCCTACTTCTCGTTTTAATTGAAAAGATGCTTGAACTGCTTTGATTTCCTCTAAGAGGTTCTAACATAGTTCAAAATATCTTTCCCTTTCCACTATCCAGGCTTCAACACCATCCCCTACAGTTTTGCCATCAAACTTGGGGGTGAAATTTTCTTTAAATCTTTGGCCAACTCATTTTCAATTTTGGCCCTTTTGCTACTTGGTGTGGATTCATTTTCATGATGAATTTGTTTAGATTGATTTTATCTATTTATTAAAGTTTCATGTCAATCTTCATGGTTTGGCATGGACCTAGTGGTCATAACCTCATGTTCTAGGGCATTCATTCTAGCCTTGGTGTTTGTCAATAAGTCTAGAATTTGATCAATCTTTTACTCTTGATTTCTTTCATTTCTGGTTTTATTTTTGTTTGTATTGTAGGAAGGTTCCATTATTGGAAATTATTCCTGAAAAAAATATGAGTCGCATTAGAAGCAAGTAGACTCGTTAGGCTCTAGTATTTAACCTAGAGCTTTGATACCACATGTAATAGGCTATTTAATCAAACATAGAAAAACCATAATTTGATACAAGTCATATGTAATGCCACATAAAATCATCAAGTAAATTTGCAATTTGATATGTTATATATCATTTCAATATGATCACATATATGAATATTATACTTCCAAATAAGCGTTAGTCATAAGTATCATTTATTCATGATAGAACTTATAGCATGTAAATTGAAAAGAGCATCATAAGAAATCTTATCCCAAGCTAATTAGTCATATAGTGACAAATCATCAAGAGAAGAGTTCATATCTTCACTAAATTTCATAACTACTTCATATAATCAATGATATCGTAATGTTTCTATAACATTACATGATAGCAATGTTGGTATCATCTTAATTCAGTATCCATATAAAACTCATCAGGAACAAGTTAATTTTCATTTCTTACAATTCTACATAACAAGACATATCAAGAAGATAAGTTACTTACCTTTAATTCTGAGTAGGCTTCATAGATGATGCAACATCTTGGTGGATTCCTCACCCTAGCTCCTCCTTCGTACACTTGAAGATGAGAGAGAATAATAGAAGAGACATCCACCCTACCATGAATCCCAACTTCCCTGTACTACCCCACACTGATAGCCCGACCTGTCCTGAGGAAACTAGTTCCTCAAGGTTGGCATACATGACAGTGACTTTAACTATGCAATTCTACACATTGCCTATGCAAACATATAGAAAGAAACTATAAATTCAAATGGCATCCATGAATTCAATCCTTCAGAAGAAAAGAATTCATTTGAAATCTACCATATGTCAATCATGTATGTTGGCTTATGCATGTTTAGCATTTAGATTTCAATTAATTTGGTTTTGCGTTTCAAGTTTCTTTTCCATCTCAGCATTAGTTTCATCCTTGTTTAAGAATATTAATCCTTCATATGTATGTTTTTAAGTAAAGAAGAGATGTATTCTTACTACTTACCCATCTTTAATTTGAATCTAATATTAAAGTTTTATTATATTTCCTTTCCATATAATAATAATTTAAAACCTAGATTTTTTAATTATTTCCTTTCAATAAAACATTTCCCATCCTTAATATATGTCAAGATGTGAAATGTGCTACACATATAATAATACTCATTTTTACTAATTTTACTATTGTTTCTAAATATAAATTTCCTTCAACTACAGAGTTCAAAACAAACAATTATTTAATATTTAAAAAATATTAATATATACTAAACACTTTAAGAAAGATCAAGTTTTTTTTTTTTCCTGTTCTGTTTGATATTAGCCTAGTTTTTTTTGAGGTACCTCTAATGGAGGTATCTCCATCAAACAATGCCTCCCTGATGGAGATATCTCCATTGGAGAGGTCTCCTCCAATGGAGACCCCTAGAGTATATTCAGATTTTACATTTTTCTATCCTTCAGCTAAGTCAATTCAAATAATATTTTCTTTCTTTAAATTTTCACTATGATCTCTACTGTGAAACTTCATTTATAGTTTTAGATATTCAAACTGGTAAGAGTTCTAAGATACAAGATTTGTTAAACTTAGTTTAACTCATGCCTCTGATTTGAAATTGATTTTTGTTCTCTTGTCAATTTGTTTTTTTGATTCATAGATTTCTTTCAAGTTGGTTGTTTCCAAATATTAGATTACACAGCTGCCCTAAATGGGTGAACAACATAAATTGAATAAATTGCTATCATTTATCATTCAAATCAATTAGGAACAAGGAAAAACTTCATTATATACAATAGAAAATAGTGCATAGAAAGAAGATTTAATCATCCTAATGTCTAGACAATAATCTGATAAAACATACCTTAATACCTCAGTTGAAATCAATGCTTTGTCTGTATCTTTTTTTTCCCCTTTTTGCTCTTCTTGTTCTTTTTTTTTCCTCTCTATTGACATACCTCCTCGTTCTGAAATCTTCTTTTTTAAAAGCTTTTTTTCAACTTTTTTTTCATATTCCAGATGTTTCAAGAAATGATAAAAAAATGCCAAGTATTACTTTGAAAGTTTCCCCTATGTTCATTGTTCAACAACTCATAGAAGCGGCCTACCAAATGCCATTTTATTCTTGTACAGATGTCCACATGGAAGACTTATTTGTGGCAGAAATATATCTTTTTTATTAAAGTGCTCAATTCCTTCTATTTAATAAACCCTTACAAATTTAAACTTTGTTGATATTTTAATTTAATTTGTCGTACAACAACTTCTGCCTACTTCTGTCTTGGCTGGCATAAACATAATATAATTAATTTGTTCCTTCAAATTAATAAAATTATTTTATTCAATTTTTACTTAAGGATGAATAATTACTTTACTCTATCCTATGTTTATTTCATTTTAACGTCATTAATTATTTACCTTAATTAAATAGTATTTGGTATTTACCTCAATTAAACACTATATATATATATATTGTGTATACACATATACATGTATATATCTGAATATCATGTGTATATCTATACACCATATATGTTTAGTGGAAAATGTGGGATAGTGATAGTTTGTCTATGTATACACCTAAAAATGACATGACTCTGTCCAAATAAATATTCTTAATATTTATTTAAGTTTAATTCGTCTATCAATAAATAAACGAAACAAATTTATTTATTTGATTCCTTATTCTTCCAACAATTAAATAAAATCATCTATTTAATTAAATTCCTAAATTCCTCCAAATCCTCCAATAAATTAAATAATACCAATTATTTAATAAGTTCTTCCAAAATCATTCTAAATTAAATAATACCAATTATTTAATTGTTTCTTCCAATAATATCTTCTCTAAATTTAAATAAATCAAATATTTATTTAAGTTTTCCATTTCTTCTAAAAATTGAGTTATCTCTAAATATAATTCAATCCTTGTGCACATGCAATTGAATATTCCAAATATTTAATTGAGCTAAAATATCTTATCATCCTCATGCAATTTTCATCCTCTAGTTCTAATTAGTTAACTCTTCTATCTGTTTTGTTAATTGATTAATCTCTTCAGTTAACTCATTCTTCTATTTTATTAATTCCTCTCATGCAAAATAGAGTAGGACACATGTCCTCTTTCTATTCATACACATCTCTTAAGTATCCTCTATCGTTGATCTTCTTGTTCTTTCTATACCATTGATCTTCTCTCTCAAAAGCCTATAAGTACACCCCTATTCCTCTATTTCTATCATCCAAGCTTTTAGTAAACTTACTCTGCAGGAGTTACAACATGCCTTTGGTACCAAACCATTCCATAGCTTGCGATCACTGTTTTATCATTGCAATTGTGTTGAAGAATCTCTTCATTGCAAACCTATCATAGCCATTCCCACTTGACATCTTGGAAAATAGTAAGGAACTGTACCTTCTAAGGGCCATATTCATACACAAGATCATTTGAGATAGGCGACTAATGGAAGCCACGAAGTAAAGAGGTTTGCAAGGTTTGAGTTCTTTGTTTGTTTAAATCTTCTTTGTTTCTTATTTCATTGAGTTATTGGGTATTACTGATATTACTGATATTCATGCATGAATTTCCCTTTAACATTTTTGGTGCCCACAGTGGGGTCCTACCCCAATTTAACCTCAAAACTAAGTTTTTGTGCGTTAGGTTTCGTACATAGGAGGATTCTATGCATCTGATCAATTCTAACACACATCTGAGATCTGTTTTGGCACATCTAGTCTTTCAGTGCATATACCCCCTGAAGCTATGCATCTGTGCTCTGTAATGGCACATCTATTCTGCACATCTGACCTCTGTCGCTACGCATCTGATCTCTGTACCTACACATATGTTCTGGTAGTAACTTTTTGAGTTGTTCCTTGTGATTTTTCTAACCCTAACATTTCTTGCAGGAATATTCTTTGATCTACTTGCAGGTTAGGGGCTGGTTATACATCTAGGTGCATTGTTAACTCACACCATAGATCTAATTAGCAAGGAAAGTAATTGGATTGTGCATGCAAATCTCATTTAGCTCTAACTAGGAGGATTGTAATTTGATCTTGTTGCATTAACAACTTGAATATAGTCCCAATGCTAGGAGGATAAAATTGAACCATTGCTATCTTGCTTCTTTCAAAGTTAACAAATCACGTGTGTGCCCAAGTAGCTTAACTCATTTAGTCTTTTTCATTTTAACTAGGGGAAAAGAACCATTATTTATCATGCTTTTTGGAATGATACTAGGCCTATACTCTCCCCTATCATGGGTGACCAAAATGCCAAACATATCATTTCACATGTTTTTCCTTTAGAGGGGCCTACCCTTGGATATCCTTCCATCCAAGTGGGAATGACCTTAAGTGGTAACAAGCTAAAGCCAAGCTCTGCCTAGCCACTATAAATAAATTGTACTTGAAGTGAAAGCTTCATGCAACGAGTGTTGATTTGTTATACCGACAACCAACCTCCTCCAAAACCCTCCAAGGTGCAACCCTTGAAGGCTAGGAGACTCCATAATGGAGAGTAGCACTATCGCACGTATAACCACTTGAACGGTTGCCCTTACTACTTATTCATTGTTTTAGAATCCAAAATCCCCTATAAACCGGTGTCGGGAAGGGCGATTATCACCTTCCAAAGATGCCTCACATAACAGTGAGAATTTGGTTTATATTACCCCTACCATCCTAGGATTTGTACCTATTTTTAGTCAAAAAAATAAAAAAATCTAAAAAATGATCAAAATCATTCTTTGTGTTTGTTGTGTCTTACTTGCCATAATTGAAAAATTAGATCAAAAAGACCAAATTTCAGCCAAGAAAAATGTGACAAAAACATTGCAAAATTAGTCAAAAACATAGAGCTACGCATTTATCCCGCAGAGCTGCACGTACATTTTGACGTACTGCACATTTACTGTCTATTCCTATGCTTTTGTTATTCACTAGAGCTATGCATATATTGTGACTTACTGCACATTTACCTTCTATTCCTGTGCATTTATTGCTATGCATATATCATAGTGAGCACTTCTAGGTCTTTTTGTGAGAAAAGTTTTCAACCTTTTTGGGTGCCCATTTTGGTCTTGTGTTAGTTTTTGAGGATATGACAAACTAATTAGAAGCACTTGCTCAAGAACTCCAAGCCATACAACAACAACTGGCAATCTTACAAACTAAATCTTCAAAAAGTAATATTTGCCATAGGGCATATCTCCTTATCCATCTGATAAAAGCTTGGCCAACATACCTTCCCCTTCTTTTTTTAATGTGCCTAATTCTAACAAATATAGGGAAATAGATTATCCACATGTACAAAATCCCTCCCAACATGAGCATGCCAGTACTAGCCTTGCCTCACCCCAAAATCGCACGTCCTTAACCCATCTTAATGATACCATTGACAATAGAAACACCACCTTAAGTCAAAAATCATATACCACTCCATCTACTAATCCTACACCAAGCTCAAATCCACCTAAAGAATCCATGAATGATTGGCTCCAAAGACTATTCCACAAACCTAAAAGCGAAAGAAAAGATATGGAAAAAGCCAAACCCACCCATTCATTAGCTCATTCATCTACCCATGCACCTACAAAGGATGTGATCCAAGAGCTACTAGCCGAGAGTCAACCATGTCCCCAAATTCTGGTCCTTGACCTTACCAAAGATCCGTCCAATAACATGTCCTCTCCTCCAACCCCATCATGTAATCCACAACCCGTCGAGATTATTGAAGAGTTCTCCCCCATGAGTCCAAGTCCAGATCCATTGAACCTTCATGTTGTTGACCAAGAGCCTATCCAAGAGTCCTCTACCTCCACTTCAATTCAAGCACATCAAGAGTTATGTCAAGAGTACACTTTAGAGCATGTGGAAACATCAACCCTTTATCTAAATCAAGATCAAAGCACCCCCACCCAATCCATCCACAACCTTTATCTTTTCCATGATCAAGATATTACCTCAGAAGAAGCTATCCACGAGAAACTTGATCCTATACCCATACCTAAGAAAAAAAGCCAAATCCAACCCATCAATTACCTATACCTTCTCTATGATCAAGATATTATCATTGATGAAGAACCTATACATAAGCATATTGATCCCATCAAGCTTAATCGGATCTATGATCAAGATCCCATCTATGATCAAGAGCCTATCTATGATCAAGTGAACCATGATGATCCTCTCAACCAACTTTATGCATTCCATGGTCATTAGCTTATTACCCCTTCTATCCATAACCCCATAACCATCCATAAGTAAGAAACCTCCATTACTCCTATCCATCTTCCACCTAGTCCTATCCATGATCAAACAACTTCCACCTCCCTTCATGAGATACTTGCCTCCCAAGTGCACATAGATGATCAAACTAATAACTTGAATCCTACTGAACATAATGATAATCAAGATCCTAATGATCCTTCACCATCCATTATCGACCATGCTACAAATCCCCCACCATATATCCTTGGTCTCACTACCTTCATCCATGAATGTTCTTCCTTAGGAGAGCAGCAACTGTTATCTACCACTTCACCTTCCCCATCAAATAATGAGCTCGCATCTAGTGTCCAAAGCACCCATAATCCCATTGTCCACTGCATACTCCAAAATATGAACTATCAAGGTAAGGGATTAGGCCTTCATGAATAAGGTACTTTGGAGCCTATCCGTGTTGAAGTTACTCCACCCTCTTATGGCCTTGGATACACACCCCAAGTTGAACAATCTCAAGATGTTGGTACGTCCTCGATACCTTCTAAATCCACCACTTGCCATCGCAAAACCTATCATATCCCCAAAACATATGTCACCATTCCACCTCCCTTATCGTATACATCCCAAAAGCATGTGACCATACACCTTCCAGCATCCAATCTACCTCTGCTACTTCCAAATCCTAATATCCCTCCATGCATTTTACCACCACTTCTTCCAACACCTTATCCATCCATTCATAAAACCTCTAAAAATCCCAATCATGGCCAACAAATGCACATGTTGTCTAAACAAAGAGCTTCCAGTAACCCCACTTCCACCATACCCAGGGGATTCAACAACACAAAATTTAGATGCCTCTACCTATAAAGTAAAAAATCCTAAAGGTCCTCATGCCTTAGGATACCAAAGCCAAGAATCAAAGAAACATCCTTCTCAAGAGATGCATACACTGACACACCTCAAAGAAAAAATGAAAAAAGTGTGGGTCCCCAAGCAACAAGCAATTACCTCAGAAGCCGCACAAAAGCTGCACATACCCAAGCCCATACCTTCACAAGTAAAATCTAAAAGAAAAATGGTTTGGGTGCCTAAGCAAAAAGCCATCAAGTTACATGAGGCATCCACCTTTCAAGAATCCCAACCATCCACTTTCTCCTTCACCATCTAAAATTCTCAAATCCATCCATCACACATGACAAGCAAAAATCAGAAAAATACTCAGTCTATGCGGGTCCCTAAATACCTAAATCACCCTTCCACCATGTAAAAATCTTCATTTCTTCCTACACCACCTTCCTATCATCAGCTTCAATGTTTATCACGGTATGTGCAACTATTGGTCATGGTTCCCTTCCATCCTACGACACTCTCATATACCTCCATCTCCCCTTCCTTCCACTATTATCCTACATATCTTCCTCATCCTATTCCTATGGTCCATGCTTTTGCATAAGCCTTCCCTTCATCCTTGCATAAATCCTACATAATCCGTATCATCATCCACTATCGCACCTTCCATAATCCACTATCTACCATTCTCCATCTCACTTTCATGCAATCCCCTACCAACATCTATGAGAACACTTGACATAGTCCATGCGACAACATCCATCTAGCAGGACTATCACCTATTAGGGAGCTAGATACTTGAGTCTCTCCCTTCTGTATCCACCTTCTCCCATCTAAATGTTTCAAAAAAAAAAAAAGAAAAAAAAATTTTAAAAAAAAAAGTAAAGAAAAATTCCTTCGTCCAATGGTGAAAACTTGGTAAACAGGCACCTTGGATAAGTACCATGATGAAAGCCTGGCAAATAGGCATCATGTGTAGGTTGGTCTTCCATGTCATTTCCCTTGTGAGCGCATTGTCTCATTGACCCTATCATTTCCCATCCTATCTTACCATACTATCCTATCATCCTTATCCTAGATATGCCTATCGTATTGAGTCCTTTCATCCTCCATTCCTCTTTTGATCTTGATAGAGATATGGGGGCAAAATGTTGAAACATGCTTTGGAAAAACTCTTGATATACATTGCCTTTTTCAAAACAATCCAATCCTTTCATCCTCCTTCGTCGTAAACTTTGTCATGTTAGAACTTGAGGATATTCCTATGTGACATAGTCCTTGGTGATCACATCCTTGTTTTCTTCTACCTACCCATACATTATCCACTATAACCCATCCATCTGTCTATCTGTGGTCTTTCCTTGTCATCAGTATCTAGCATTAAGGCTATCCAAAATAGTTATCCAAAATCATCCCAATAGTATCAAAACCACCTGGTGATAACCTATCATGGCTTGATACTCTATCTCTTTTTATCACCTTATTAGCTAAAGGTCTTATCTAGTATCCTATCCATAGTGTCAGTATGTCGTAGTGTTGATCGTCAGTATCATAAGGTTCACCCTGAACTACACTACCTCTACGTCATCACATAGGCAAGGCCATTATCAATGCACCCCTGAGGCTTCCTGTCCATCATATATCTCATTGTCTATCCTCTTGTCCATCTGCATCCACTTGGTCTGAGTCCTAAACTATGTTGCCTCTGCATCGTCACATAGGCAAGGCCATTGTCAATGCACCCCTAAGGCACTAGGTCAGTCCCTTAGGGTCCGTTTCCCAAATAAGGACTATGGAATCTTTTGCCAGGCAAGTAAGTAAAAATAGAACCTGCTTTCAAACAGAAGTTTCAATGCAAGACATCAACCTATCCAAAGAAAAGCAAAAACAAGAGCAAAATGATCGAAATGATTCTATCTAAATTATGGCAAGAAAGATACATCTAATGCAAGAATGTTTTGTTTCGATTAGTTGTGTCTTAAAGTCTTCACTTTTGTTATCATGTTTCCTATGCTACTCAAGGATGCCAAAAGCTAGAGATGCTATGATGGGGGCATGATTATTTTCTTTGTTTGTTGCTTGTGGGTTTATCTTTAGTAATGTGAAGCCTTGTCTAAGGACATGATCAACTCAAATGATCACCGAGGACATCAGAGGACTAACATGAAACAAGTATAATCGTTGTCTATTGATACATAAGAAATACTCAGGTCATCTCGATTCAATTATACCTAGATGCTTGTATTAACTTGCTAAATCAAAATCCATGTAAGCAATACTCAAGTCATCATGGTTTAATTATACCTAGATGCTTGTACTTTCTTACAACATTTCAAAAACATACAAATAAAAAAGCCCAATGATGAAATAAGCACTTCAAATACTTGCAATATCAAGATGGCAAAACCATTCACATCCAAAAAGCATCCACAAAGTATCCATATCCCATGTAATAAAAATTCTGTGTATAGTATCAATGTTTACAAACAAAAGCTTGTGATTCCTTTTGTCAAGTAATTCTTGTGTCAAAATTTCTCATTCTATTTATCCAATTGTATCTTCCAATTATCGATGTAATCCATTCTTCCTTGTTCAATCAATTTGAGCAATGATCCAAATGCAAGTCCATCCTTAATCCATACTAATCAAGTCAAGTCAATCTTGTCAAATTATTCAATCGCAATTAGTGGTCTTGATCCTAATCTTTTCATAAACCAATTCAATCAATCATAATTATCAGTGGGATATATCTTTCCCATGCCTATCATGTTGATTTAGGGATATATTGTTCTCCGCAATGAAAACACTATCGTCAATCATTATCGATTAATCATTGGTTTACCACTTGACAGGGGAAACACCTTATTTGTTCTTGTATTATTTGTGCATACTTGCTTGCTTGCTTGTGTGTGTTATCATTTTATCTTGCATCACGTATCATTCAGCTCTTTCTTCATCCCATTTTTCTTTCGCGTCAACCAATTTTCAGCACCCTAACCTAACTATTCACCTTCTTCATTGTGAGATTGTCCATCTCATGCCCTCAAACCTTCCTTCCTATCCAATCTCTCGAGGGGGCATCCTACCGTCGTTAAACCTGTACCAGGGATAAACTAAGGCATGTATCATTGTTAGAAAAATCTATTCTTTAAAACAACGTGATGAAACACATTGCATCAAAAAGGGGCAAAATATATACACCTAAAAAAGACATGAGTCTATCCAAATAAATATTCTTAATATTTATTTAAGTCTAATTCCTCTATCAATAAATAAACAAACAAATTTATTTATTTGATTCCTTATTCTTCCAACAATTAAATAAAATCATTTATTTAATTAAATTCCTAAATTCCTCCAAATCCTCCAACAAATTAAATAATACCAATTATTTAATTAGTTCTTCCAAAATCATTCTAAATTAAATAATACTAATTATTTAATTGTTTCTTCCAATAATATCTTCTCTAAATTTAAATAAATCAAATATTTATTTAAGTTGTCCATTTCTTCTAAAAATTGAGTTATCTCTAAATATAATTCAATCCTTGTGCACATGCAATTGAATATTCCAAATATTTAATTGAGCTAAAATATCTTCTTGTCCTCATGCAATTTCCATCCTCTAGTTCTAATTAGTTAACTCTTCTATATGTTTTGTTAATTGATTGATCTCTTCAGTTAACTCATTCTTCTATTTTATTAATTTCTCTCATTCAAAATAGAGTAGGACACATGTCCTCTTTTTATTCGCGCACATCTCTCAAGTATCCTCTACCATTGATCTTCTCTCTCACAAGCCTATAAGTACACCCCTATTCCTCCATTTCTATCATCTAAGATTTTAGTAAACTTACTCTACTGGAATTACAATGCGCCTTTGGCACCAAACCATTCCATAGCTTGCGATCACCCTTTTATCATTGCGATTATGTTGAAGAATCTCTTCGTTGCAAACCTATCATAGTCATTCCCACTTGACATCTTGGAAAATAGCAAGGAAGTGTACCTTTTGAGGGCTATATTCATACACAAAATCATTTGAGATAGGCGACCAATAGAAGCCACGAAGTAATCAGGTTTGCAAGGTTTGAGTTCTTTGTTTGTTTAAATCTTCTTTGTTTCTTATTTCATTGAGTTATTGGGTATTACTGATATTATTGATATTCATGCACAAATTTCCCTTAACATTCTAAACCAAATCAAGTCTCACTCTTCACATACTAAACATTAGGGAAGTAGAACCAAGCTTGTTATCTATGAAGGATCAAGCTACAGATTGCTAAATTCTCTTTTATGCTAGTTGTGATTAAATGGATTCTTTGATTAGGCTTTTACAAGCTTGTAGCATGCACAAATCATGAAATCCTAATTATCTACTAAAGCTATAAAAAATTTATTTCTGGCACTGGTACAACCAAACAAATTACATAAACATAGAGCAGGGATCACAAAGATTGTGCACCCAAAAAATGGGGGCCTATCGGGAAAAGGCGCCCACTCTTTTGTCCTGTAAGTTTATGAGGAGTGAAATCTATTGTACTTGGTATAAGAGGGTCTCCAGAGGTTCCTACATCCAACAATAAATACTCAATTAGACAAGGGCATATACTCTTTTGTCTTGAATATTTTGTGATGCTAAAATTCAAAGTTGTGTGATGACTGTATCCATAATATCCATCTTTCTACAGCTCCTTTATGCTAAATCTTTTCGAATACGACCTGCACATACAAAAGGATGAGAAAGATGGTTGTGGCTATATAGGAGCTTGCCTCAATCAAGCCTTGTTTTTCATCTTCCTACGTCAAGAATAGCTAATGGTAAATATCTACAGATGTGTGTGCTCATATATCATGTGTGTATGTAGAAAATGTAAAACCCTAGATGACTCAAGCATCAAGGAAAGATCAACATTTTGTTTCTGTTTAGGGTAAAATTTGAATTATTTAATGTTTTAATTGTTAGATGTTTGAATCCTCCTTTCACCCTATACATTCAAGGACCTAGGGTCAAGTGGCAATGCACTATCATACCCTAGGTCACTATGAGATGTAGGAAAATTTGGATTAGGATGTTCAATTATCAATTTTCCTTCTCTTATGCTTAATTGACCATTAAAACCCTAATTTCACAAATACGACTGTAAACAAAAGAATAACAGAAAAAGATCTTGTAGAGAGAAGTAAAATATCAAATCACAGAGTACCTATTTTTGGGGCTCTGAGGTGGAAAAGTTAGGGACACAGGAGCGGGCGCCAAGTCCAAGGCCCTGGTTTCTATCAAAATCTGGAAACTCAGTCTGCAACTCTTTCTTGCTATTCTAGAGATTTTCCTGTCACAAAAGTTGGAGGACTAATTAGCGGGCACCCAAGTCCAGGGTGCTATTTTTTCTTCTGTTCTGCAATTCTGACACTTCAAGATGCCTTCCTGCAACTTCACTTTGTCCAGCTCCGCAACCTGTAACCTACAACCATGAAAACTTTGGGAGGGGGTTGTGGTGTTTAGAGGCTTGCCTCAGTCAAGCCTCAGAGGACACTTAAGTCTCCAAACAATGTTGTTAGATAGAGAGTGTATGCCCTTGTGAGGTAGAGGTAAAAACCAAAGGAAATGACGATGAAAACACAATATAATGTCACCTTGTAGTGAGGATATCATGGGAGGAAGATTCTCTTCATTCCATGATGAAATGGATGCTCAAATCTACAAACACAAACACATAGACTACATAAATCTACTCTTGCAACACAATGAAAGCATTGAATCACCTTGATAATGCCTAAAGTGCTCAATGATCATCTAGTTGAAATCTAGTTTACAAATGAATGTCTAAACTTGCTTTTATATGCAACTACAAATGCTCCCACCAAGATTTTTTGTAATTCCAACTTATTGTGTTGGCATAGGACCCAACTAACAGTCACAAGCTGACACCCAAAAATTGGGACTGCCCCAAAATAGGGTAGGACTAGGGCGCAGGAGCCTAAGTCCTCCCCCCTATTTTGGGTAGGGTTAAGCTCAAGGGGTCCTCTTAGGTCCCATTTGTCATGTTACCTAGGGATCATTCCATCGGGATGCCAAATTATGAAGTAAGATGTCCTAAATTCATGTAAAAGACCCAGGAGCTAAAGCTTATGAGGGAAAATCCCACAAGGGGACATTTTTTGACGTTACATTTTTCCCCCACTTTAATGTATGTATAAATGCAAGGCCAATACATGCATTAAAGTAAGGTCACAAACATAGCAAACATGCCAAGAACTGAGAAGACACGCCAATCACATAGAAGACAGTAACAAGCACACAAAACATGGAGAAGATAATTATAGTCATGCAGAACACGGAGAAGATAGTAAATGCATGGAAGACACATTAATGCATGGAAGACATGCATGATTCTTTTCTTTTCTTTTTCTCATATATATGAATTGAAGATGCAAGTATTGGAAAGTAAACAAACCTCCCATAATACATGATGCACTCATCGCGCAAGTCTTTGTATATATGGGGCAACACACATGCAAGAAGCACTCATCGCGCTAGTTTTTATACTACATATGGGGCAACAAACACGCCACACAAAGCAAGCACACTGTAACACACACTTGAAGACACGGAGAAAACATGGAAGACAAGTGATGGTGTATTTCCTATTTCTAGGCTCATCACCATCTCAGGCACATTATAGGCACATACCGATGATTGGGCTTCACCACAACAATCGCCGAAGACACGCATAAGGGTTGAATTAGTCACAGAACTGCTCCCCGCCTCCACAGAGGACTTTTAAAAATGCGACCCCACCCACGTCACGGAGATGCCTTATAATGAAAAGGAAGCATGACATACAACCCCACCCACATCACAGAGACACCTTATGGTGAAAAGGAGGCATGAGCTCAAAAGTATACAACCCCACCTGCATCACGAAGATGCCTTACGGTGAAAAGGAGGTATACGCAATAGATTTCAAGATAGATTGATTGATTGCAAACAAACTCAGGATGTAGGAAGTATTAATCACACTAGTCTACACTTGAGGACAAGCACATTTCTAACATCTACAATAGACATCTTACATTATATGCCCCCACCTTAAGGTGGTTGATATCATGCATCAATATCAAGCACGTTAAGGTAGGAAGAAAACACAAAAGGGAACATAGACTTTCGCATAGCCCATGCCCCTCGGAGGTGACATGTACTTCACAATCACCAAATGTTCCCACAAACACATCCCTTCAAGAAACATGTTAGTGTCTACAACATCATGATAAACAACAACATCAATGCATATGATTAAAGACACAAAGAGCCAAGGTTATACTATGAATTCAGAGTTCGAGGATAACCATGGGGCTATATCATGAAGCTCTCTGAATCGAGTACCACTAAGGCCA
This sequence comes from Cunninghamia lanceolata, assembly GCA_027924645.1. Classification (NCBI taxonomy): domain Eukaryota; kingdom Viridiplantae; phylum Streptophyta; class Pinopsida; order Cupressales; family Cupressaceae; genus Cunninghamia; species Cunninghamia lanceolata. The sequence continues at coordinate 7,514,780 of BSBN01000892.1, forward strand.
GATTCAAAGCCAAACAAAGTTGCATAGAGCAGTAGTATTGTTAAGGTTTGTAAATGTAATAGAAACATCATCAAATTCACTAGGCGGAAACAATGAGTCCTTCCACTAGCCAAGCATCAGATAAGATATAGAATCCCATTGTCATATTTGCATCCGTGTAAATGTTTGTCGTCATCCACCCGATAGATAGAAATATTAGAGGAGGGGAAACAATAAATGAGAGAGGAGAAACAAGTGTCTTAGGGACAGTCACATAGGAGGATGTCCCCAGGTCACCAATGGCAATGCTATGTCTGTAAGACATAACACACAATGATGAAATTAGAGAGAGAGGCAATATAGAAGAATGATGATATAAATAGAAGAAGGTCACAACAGAGGTGGTCTCCTGGTATCCCAGACCTTACGAGAGAATCAGGGGTCATCCCAAGAGGCCTAGACAACACATAACACGTCATGAGGGAAGTACATCACAAGAGAGATAAAGGATTAGAGATACTTACCTGTTAGGGTACCATCATTAAGAACATACATATCTAAGATATCTGCCATGCTATTTTGATCTTGTTGAATTAACATTAAATGTAGGATGATGAGAGGCTTTCTTTTTTAAAAAAGGATTATATCCAATGCCACTTGAGTAATGTGTTAAAGTGGATTCTATAGGTACTCAAATCCCTTGTTGATTTAGACCACATCCCTTACCTACATATTCACAATTGTTACAAAGGATCTTAAATCCTTGAACATAAAGGGATGTCATTTCCTTAGAAGATAGTGAAGCCTCATAGGTCTCATAGTTTGTGGTATAAGTGAGAGTATTGTTTTTATTTTCTACCAAGGGGACTTTAGGTTTCTTAGATGCTTCAAAGGACTGCTTAGGTGAGATCGATGCTACTTTTGATGTGTCAAGGCTATTAATTTTATATTCCCCTATAATGTAAGGATTAAAATCTAATGAGCCCCAATCACCACTGAAGAGTGCATTCGATGGTATAGAATCTTTCGTAATATTATTCGTGGCTAGAGGCATTGATGAATTAGCTTGTAAATTGTTTAACCTCATATGATTGTAAACTAGTTTTTGCATTTCAATATGTAAACAGTTATTTGATTCAGGATCAGCATAAATAGTATGAAGTTTACCTTTGAATATAAATTTGATTGAATGATGTAGATTGGAAGGGACTACCCCCAATGCATGAATCCAAGGTCTACCAAGAATCACATTGTAAGATAAAGAACAAGGCATGACATGAATTAGGGTAGGCACAAGCATAGATCCTACTTGTATAGGTAAAGTTATAGTGCCCATGGATTATCGTCCAACATTATCAAAGCCACAAATGCTAATGCCATTTGGTGTGATTTGTGATGTGTCAACCTTGATTTTGTGTAGTAGGTCAATGCTACAAACATTAAGAGCTGATCCATTATCAATCATAACTTGTTTTACCAATGTTTTGTTTATTGTGACAAAGATTATAAGAGGATCATATTGGTTTTGAACTTCAATTGATGGTAATTCCTGTGGTTGAAAGAGAATATCTATTTTTGTCACATGCATACTATCCAATACAGTTGCTACATCACTAGGCTTAGCAGTGGGTGGGACAATCACCTTTTCCAAAGCTTCTTGGAGCATTCCATGGTATGTACGCAATGTTTGTATTAAATACCAAAGAGAGATCTTAGCCAGAGTAGCGCGAAGCTATTCGACAAGATCATACTCTTGTAAACTTTTTTGAGTGAGATGAGGTGGTAGATGGAGCATAGGTTGAGAACATGGAAGGGAGACATGCACATGCAGTGCTTGGTTACTTTTCTTGTTATTACAGGTGTTGTATGTGTGAGAAATCACATTATGGTGTGGTTGTTGTAACACATTTTGAACACCTTGAACTGTAATCACCAACTTTAAGAAAGAAGGTGCATTAGGTGCCCCCCGCACAACCATCTTAGGAATAGTACTACCAAGTCTATTAATAAGTATCGAATTAACATTGTTTCCCTCTTGATTGCACCTAACATCCATCCCTAAAGTATTTAATGTGAGATACCTTTTCTCATCCACTAATGCTACAACTTGGCCAAGAAGAGCAATGGGATGAGAGGAAGGTACATCATCATCTTCATACTATATGGCAAAAAAAGGCTTTTCACTTGATCTTTCTCATGAGTGTTCCTAGAGACGAATTTGGTTAAATCTTCTAATATCAAAGGATGTTCACTCATGAGGATTAGGAATTTGTCAAAATCAAGATCTTTGATAAATGCATGCAGAGATGCCATAGAAAAATGACATGAAGGTGCCATTGCATTGTTTTCAATGTAAAATCAGATTTTAAAAGCTTTTTAAATTTGATGCAAAAGACAAGTGCAAAAGAATGTATGAAAATGGCTTAAAATGCTTGATTTTTTGTACTTTTTCAATGCAAATAAGTGAAAGCAAAGGTGTTGTAAGGATTTTGATTAGGGGAAGAAAATCATATGTCTGATATCAGTAAAATACAGCAATAAGGTCCTTCACAACACACACTTGATGCAAATTTAAGATGATGATAAGTCAAAATATAGTGAAATATGTCAAAATATGCAATTTTTTCACCAAATATGGATGCGAAAGAGCATGGCAAAGGGTGTTGTGGGGAAAATGATGATGGAAAAAAAATTATATCAGTAATAACAGCCACTTAATGTCAAAATACCAAACACAACACACTTTTAATGCCACTTAAGGTAAAACCCTAGTGAAAATATAGCAAAAATAGGCTATTTTTCACGGTTTTTCAACTCCAAGACCTAGAAAAAGGGGTTTTGTAATTAATTTTAGGAGGTAAAGAAAATAATAACAATGGTATCAGTCACCTCAATCCAAAAAATTTGTCACAACACACTTAGAGTGCAAACTAGGTCAAACCCTAGGGCAAAAATAGTAAAAATGTGTAGTTTTTTACCAAATTTTCAATACAAGAGCCCGTTAAAAAGGTGTTGTGAAGATTTTTAGGAGGGAAATAAAATGATTACCTTGATAAAATCCAATTAATTCAAAAAAATACCCTTCACAACATGCCTATGGTGCAAGTTGAGAGAGTCGATAAGGCCAAATTTAGTGAAAATTAGTGTTTTTGAAGCCCTAGGTTTGAGATCTTGGGACAAAATGCTATGTGAATGTTTTGTAGTCTGATTGATGAGGAAATTGAAATACTCTTAGATCTGAAAATGGATTCCAAGGTCTAATATGCAAAATTCCAATGCAAATCTAATGAAAACACATGACAATTGCTAGTTTTTTGTTGAAATTTTCTATGCAAAAATACAAATATTTTAAATCTAAATGCAAATTTACAATAAAATGAAAGAATACAGCCAAATTATAATTTGAATGAGCCTCTAAGATCAGTATAAAAATCTGAAAGAAGATTTTTCCTACTAACACTAGATTTTGGAATTACTAGGTTTAATGAAAATTGTCAAAATTTCTACAAAAGCCTAGCAAATTAATGATGAAAATTTAATGTAAATTATTGAATTTTTATGTTTTTATGTAGTTTATATCAGATCTGATGGACAAATCATGAATTAGGGAAATTTAGAAAGAATTGATGCAATTTACTAATCTATATGAAAATGCAAGCTAGGGTTTTCAAATTTTTGCAAATTTTTTATTTTTTTTGTAATTTTCTCAATGCAATAAGATGAAAGACTATATGAATGAATGAAATCAATCCAAATTTGAAGACACACACTCAAAAATTTGTAATTTAAGTCCAAAAACACGGGTTCACCAAAATGTTTAGGGTAAAATTTGGATTGTTTAATGTTTTAATTGTTAGATGTTTGAATCCTCCTTTCACCCTATACATTCAAGGACCTAGGGTTGAGTGGAAATGCATTATCATACCCTAGGTCACTATGAGATGTTAGGGAAATTTGGATTAGGATGTTTAATTATCAATTTTCCTTCTCTTCTGCTCAATTGACCATTAAAACCCTAATTTCACAAATACGACTATAAATGGAAGAATAGCAGAAAAAGCTCTTGTAGAGGGAAGTAAAATATCAAATCACAAAGTACCTATTTCAGGGCTCCAAGACAGAAATGTTAGGGACACAGGAGCAGATACCCAATTCTAAGGCCCTAGTTTCTATTGAAATCTGGAAACTCAGTCTGCAGCTCTTTCCTGCTATTCCAGAGATTTTCCCGTCATGGAAGTTGGAAGACTAATGAGTAGGCACCTAAGTCCATGGTGCTATTTTTTCTTTTGTTCTGCAATTATGACACTTCAAGATGCCTACCTGCAACTTCACTTTCCAGCTCTTAATCTATAACCTGCAACCATGAAAACTTTGGGAGGGGGTTGTGGTGTTTAGAGGCTTGCCTCAATCAAGCCCCAGAGGACACTTAAGTCTCTGAACACTATTGTTAGATAGAGAGTGTGTGCCCTTGTGAGGCAGAGGCAAAAACAAAAGGAAATGATGATGAAAATAAAGTATAATGTCACCTTGTAGTGAACATATCATGGGAGGAAGATGCTCTTCATTCCATGATGAAATGGATGCTCAAATCTGCAAACACAAATACATAGACCACACAAATCTACTCTTGCAACACAATGAATGCCTTGAATGACCTTGAGAATGCCTAAAGTTCACAATGATCATCTAGTTGAAATCTAGTTTGTAAATGAATGCCCAAACATGCTTTTATATGCAACTGCAAACACTCCCACCAAGATTTTCATAATTCAAACTTACCGTGTTGGCATAGGACCCAAATAATGGTCACAAGCCAACACTCAAAAATTGGGATTGCCTCAAAATAGGGTAGGACTAGTGTATAGGTGCCCAAGTGCTCCCCCCTATTTTGGGTATGGTTAAGCTCAAGGGGTCCTCCTAGGTCCCATTTGTGATGTTACCTAGGGCTCATTCCATTGGGATGCCAAATTACGAAGTAAGATGTCCTAAATGCATGCAAAAGACCTGGGAGCTAAACCTTATGAGGGAAAAGCCCCCAAGGGGAGATTTTCTAACATTACAGTTTCACTCAAGGAATCAACAACATCACCTAAAGGAGATGAGAGTATTGAAGACTTGTAGAACAAGAAGGCAAGACAACCATATCCATGGAGGATTCCCAAGCTCAAGTTGGAGGATTCAACCCTTCTCCCAATCATACAAAAGGTTTAACAAAACCCTAGGAAGAACCTTGAGATAGTCTCAAGATCTTGATTCCTAATCTTTGTCAAATATCTCCATGATAGCAATATTCAATATCTTCAAAGAGCTTCTTCAAGTTATTGATCTTCAATGGAAAAAATGGTAGAGTTTTGGCTTAGAAAGCTTGCATATAGATTGTGTCTAATAAAATGACTTTCAATTGTCTTTAAATACCTAACCTTAGAAATTCAAATATTTGAAATAATGTGTCGACATCGAACAAAAAGAAAAAAATTGAAATCAGAATCCCAAGGTGCATGGCGAGAGATGACACCCCACCAAAATTCAAAACCTCAAAAAATAGGGTAGGACAAGGGTGCAGACACCCTTGTCCAGGCCTTGATTTTTCCTTTAGGTTTGTCTTAAGGAGGTCCAGGATGTCCAAAATCTGAAGTTTCTTTTTAGGTTTAGTCATCAGTTACTTCATAATATGACATTTGTTCAGTTATCTATAGGTCAATCAGGGTTTAGGGAGGTCAGAAATAAATAGGTTGAAAGGACACCAAAGCAGAGGAGCTAAACCATGAGAAATTATATCATTCCATGTAGGAGGACAATTTCTGACATAACATTTAGCCCCCACTTTAGTGGCCATATGACACTACATGCATATGCAAGTAAAGTAAAGAAAATACATCAGTCATGATATGGATACCTAAAATGATACTCTAGAGGAAGCCAAAGTATTATGAGGTAAGAGGAAGAAGCCCCCAATCTATAATTCTACAAGACCACAAATTTAGGAACTAGATCCTACAAAGGAACACTTGTCAGATGATCAAAATCAAATCAACCTGCAACTAATGCATAAATAGGTTAGTTATAAACACTAAGGGGTTGAGTGATGAGACATGAAAAGGGAGGAAATCAAGGGAGATATATGTCCCCCTTGTTTTTGCTAGCTTAGTCTAAAAAGGAGAAACAAGGTGGTTATCTACGCACATAGATTTTAAGGAAAGTTGATGAGAAATGCATTGTGAGGGTCATTTATGCAAATAACACTGAAGCATAACACATTAGGCTGGATGGAGAGTGGAACTAGGATTCCAACATAAGAAATGACACGTAAATATGAGTTCATCAGCCCAAGATAGAGGCTTATGAGTAAAATTGTTTAATTTTGCACCTAGATAGTGATAGGAATTGTCATCCATTTACTATATGTAAAGGGAGTTTTCACTTTTCACCATTCATTCTTATTGTCATTGTGTAGAGGAGAGAAGGAGAAAGAGGGAGAGACCAACCATGCTAAGTTGACATCCATATCAACTTTCGAGACTAGGGACCTCTTAGCTCGAGTGGAAAAGAGATGGATCGAGCCTAAGGTAGGGTGCAAACTTTGCTTCTATCATTCAAGCTATCATGTTGCTTTTTATTTTCTTGTTTTACATACCACACAACTCTTTTTAGACTAGGGTTCCCAACCAGGGTGCCCAAGTCCACCTAGGGTACTAGTGTCCTCTTTGGGTGCCTAGGTCCTCCTAGGGTGCCTAGGTCTTCCTGGGGCACCCAAGTCTAGGAAGGACAAGGGCCTCAGGTATAAGGTATAGATTGATGTCTTGGATGCTTCTTGATAATTTGATGATACCAACTGATTTAATTTTCAATGTTTGACCTATAGGATGTTCCTGATACACAAGAAAACATAGGCAGTCATCTGATGATGCTACTTTGAGACCATGTCGGCACTATGTTAGATGAGTAGAGGGTCCACTCTTACTGGAAGTGGGTCTTTGGTGGGTGTTCTTCATGCCCATGATGAGATTTCACAATAGCATGCTCATGGTACTTATGGAGAGGTGGCATGCAAACACATTGACATTCCATCTACCCACAAGCAAGATCATAGTTACACTGGAGGATGTCTACCATATCCTACAACTACCTGTCCAAGGAGAGATAGTGAGGATCCTTGTGTTCAAGGCACAAGATAACTGAGAGGGGCAAGTGAATAAGTTGTATCAAAAACCTTAACTTATTTTAACTAAATCACATAAACATGCACTTACTTCACTCTCCTTAATCCATTGTGAAGATTAAACATGAATAGAAGAATCAAAACATAAACACACCAACACCATATACACATGAACACTGTATTTTTATGTGGAAAACCCTAAAAGGGATAAACCATGGTGAGTGCTATCTCTCAATATAATGTAGTAACAATATTGAATAATAAAGAGGCTCACTGCCTTAGTGGTACACTACCCAGAGCTCACTATTCAAATGCATGCTCACTACAAAAAGGCTCACTACCAAGGGGTGGCTCACTGCCATGAGCTGATAAAGTAGCATCTACAATATGCCTGAGTTCAGTTCCATTGAATAGAAATATATCTCTCCTTTGCTACCTTTACAACACAATCACTTTATATTCACATCTTTGCACTCTATCACCTCACTCTTAGATTTATTACATATATTTATACCAATCATCAACCTTGGAATATTCATCAAGGTTGGCAATGCAACTTACAACCATTAGAACTATCTTCAAGGTCAGCATACATACATAAATCAAATTAGGTATAGACTTAAACAAACTTGAAAATCAAATGAATGAAAGAAGAACAATTCATGACTTAGCTTAGACCCAAATACATCTTCACACACTTGAACATGCTTCTATAATCCTTGAAACACATCTGCAAAGAATGTTAACAACCAAGTTAGCCAAACTAGTGCAATCATTAAGAGTACTTAGATACACATTTCCAAGAGCTTCATTACATCTTACGGATCAAGCACACACCTTCAATACATTCTAGAGACATCCATGAACAACATAGAATCATTTGGGAGATGACAAATCCAACCACAACACATCAATTGAAGATATATCACAGACTTCTCACAACAAACACTGTCGAACTATGCTAATCAATAACTTGCTTTCCAGAGCACCAAATCACAAATCCTTTGGAATTAACATAGATAAGGACTTTATAAACTTATGTCTAGAATTGCAAGACCACAATCCAAGCTGCGGATAAATGTGGAGAAAAATACTCTCTCCTTGTCATACTGCAAATGCTACCAGGCATAGTCTTCAAACTAGTGAATAGAACTTTTGTTGCACAACGATCCAGACCACCAAATTTTGGATTTACAGTCTTCAAACACTTCTCTAAATCATATCTAGATCTCATACTCTAGTCTTTAGCATAGAGGAAATGCAGAGAAAAATACTCAAAATAGTGTCCTTAACAAGACAACTCAATCAATCAACAAATAGTAATATCAGAAGATACAGTTGGCACCAACAACAACACAAACATGTTGACATTAATGACAACACCAGTTAGCACACACTTGCAACAATCTCCCACTTTGTCATTGATGACAACATATGATGTGAAAAAACATGTTCCTCCATCAAGAAACAACTTTGCATCAGAACTCCCCCTTTCTTTTTACACATTTGAACTCTTTCTCCCTTGAGTTTTTCACATGATCTCTCTCCCCCATTGACATCAATGGCAAAGGGTATTACATCTCTTCCACTACACATACTTGAATTTTCTCTTAACTACTTTGAATACTCACCCTAAGGAGTACACCCCAAACTATATCAACTCTTTCTTACATTTCAAAGGACCTCAGGACAAAATAACACTTCCGGAGTGACAAATCTTGTCTTCTCAAAACTTTAGACTAGACTCTACACAAATAAGGCTATAACATCAAACCATTGAACTTTCCTTCTCCTTTGGGAACATAACATCACATCTTTTGTCATCCTTCATGACAACTTATGAAAGCAATGCATATTATGACAATATAACAATGACAACACATATAGCAAATAATTTCCTTAGATGAACACTCATCTATCTGTAACTTTTCTTCTGTAGGCTCCTCTATCATCAGTCACTACTACCAGCTCCCTCTAAGAGATAATCATCATTATTCTAGATAAAACAATGTCTTCTTCTACTTGCCATTCAAGAAAGTATTCTTCACATCCATTGGATATACTTTAAAAAGTTTTATGTGCTGCAAATCTTAGAAACATTCTGATAGCCTCAATTATTTCAACTAGAGCATAAGTAACCTCAAAACCTATACTTTCAACTTCTAAATAGCCTTTTCATATAGGTCTAGCTTTATTTACGACTTCTCCATTTTCTAAAAATTCACTTTGTTCTAAACACATTCTTATCTGCATGCTTAGGGATAGGTTCCCAGGTCTAATTCTTCTCAATTTGCATTAGTTCTTCTTCCATTACCTTGATCCAAAATTCATGCTTCATTACTTGTCTTAGGTTCAAAAAGTAAATAGAGATTTACCTGTTCATCTGTAATTCTTCTTCTTGTCAATACACCTTTACTCTTATCATTGATGATTTGGGATTCAGTGTGATGCTTTTGCACAAACCCTAGGGATCTTAGGAATCCTTTCTAGAGCTTCTTCAACCTACACTTTCTTTATCTTTTTATTCTTCACTTCTTGAAGACTCATCTGATTCATATCCATTCACCTCTAAGTTCATCAAATACTTTCAATCATCATGAAAACTACTCTGTACTAGAAACAACTGTGTTATGTCAACCTAAAATTCTATTACTCATTACTCTCAAGACAATTATAAAAAAATAGACAAACTTCTGGATGTAGATGTAACCAATGATCAATAACTCTATTCTTGAACCATAGAGCAATATCTTCAATAGTGGACCAATGCTGACCAAATTACTAGAAAATTGTAACTTGATTTTATCAAATAGATACGCAGTTAGAATTTATAACCTATCTTCTTTCCTGGTCAAATCCTCTTGCATAGTAGACTTCTTAATCTACACAACTCTTCCTTTATCCTTTACAAACATAGTGTCTAGCCTAACTTAAACCTTTGTTGCTAATCCTTGACCTTGTCTCTTTAGGATGAGGCATCAACATCAATCCTTTGGTAGGGGAGAAAAGATTTCCAATAAGACTCCCCATTAGCCAAAGCTCAAATCTTAGTTTCTGAAGGGAACATCTGCACCAGATACCAGTACAGGCTCATCCTTAACCTCTATTACATCCTTCTTCACCCAAATGTTATTCATCTCCTTCTTGGTCTCTACCACTTCAACCTATTGTACTAGTTTCTTCCTTTCTACCTAAATATCCTTCTTTAGGTTCCTTCTTTTGAAAAACTTTTTTAATATGTCAAGGCCTATTACAATTATTGGAAACAACATTCCTCTGACTATTGTTCTTCCATTCATTCTTGATCTATATTGGTTAGCCTTATGCCCAAATCTATTACATGTAAAATAGTTATCATTGAATGATTGAGCATTCCTTTCATTATTATAGTCATTCCTTTTATGACTTCTACATTCACTAGATCTATGACCAAATCTTTTGCATGTAAAATAGTTGCCTCTGAAGGATTGAACATTCCTTCCATTGTTATGACCATTCCTTATCTGGCTTCTACATTCACTATCTTTATTACAAACTTTATTGCAAGAAAAGCACTAACTGGAGAAAGATGGAATATTTTGATTCGCTCAACTCCTACAATGAGTAGCCTTATGAACAAACTTATTGCATGAATTACATAACCATTGAAAGATGGGTACATTTAAGAATTTGTTTGCCTGATTGGTGGTCTTCAACGTTTATTCCTTTGATTCTGGATCTAATTGCCTTTGTCTTTCTTGTTCTCAACATTCATTTCTTGACCTATTTTAGAACTTTCACCTTTCTCAAATCCTAAGCCTTTTTTGTCATCAGGGCTCTTCTAACTGGCAATCATCTCATCAAATTTTGTAGAAATTATCTTGAACTTTTCTTCATAGCTCTTTGCTTTCTCCCAATCTGAATTAAAGTTCACACCTTCTTTTACAATCTTTGTACATTCTTCAAATTTGTCACCCACCATTAGATTTAGATATTCCCTAGTCCTTGCTTTTTCTTCATCTTGGACTTATGGATTCATTTGCTAAATTTAGTTGTTCTCTGACCTCCTTATTTCTCTATTTGAACTTCTTTACTTGCTCTCTTAATTTTCTGACACATTCATTTGCTTCTTTAATATTTTCCTTCAGATCCCAGTTTCTTCTTCAAATCTCCCAAGGTCTTCAAGAGCAACTTTGAGTTCTTCACTATTGACAGACATGCATTCATCTTCTAAAGATCCAACATATATGGAAAGACTCTTCTTGTGCACCATCCCAGATCTACCTTAAGCTATTAGCCTTTCTTCCAAGGAACCAGGCTCTGATACCAATTGTTGAAGGCACAAGAATGACTGAGAGGGGGGAGGGGTGAATTAGTTGTATAAAAAACCTTAACTTCTTTAAAAAAAATCACATTTACATTCACTTACTTCAACTCCTTGATCTGTTATGAAGATTACACAAGAATAGTAGAACCAAAACATAAACACATCAACACCATATAAACATGAACACCATATTTTTACATGGAAAACCCTAAAAGGGAAAAACCACGGTGAGTGTTAGCTCACAATATAATGTAGTAACAATACCGAATAACAAAGAGGCTCACTGCCTTAGGGGCTCACTGCCCAAATGAATGCTAATTGTAAAAAGGCTCACTGCCAAGGCATGGCTCACTACCAAAGGGTGGCTCACTACTATGATGGGTGGCTCACTAGCATGAAATAATATAGTAGCATCTACAACATGCCTAAGTTCAGTTCATTTGAAGCGTAATATATCTATCCTTTGTTGCCTTTACAACACACACACTTTATCTTCACATCTTTGCATTCTATCATCTCACTCATGGATTCAGTACATCTATTTATACCATACATCAACCTTGGAATATTCATTAAGGTCGACAATACAACTTACAACCATTGGAACTATCTCCAAGGTCGGCATACATACATAAATCAAATTAGGTCTAGACTTAAACAAACTTGCGAATCAATTAAATGAAAGAACACTTTATGACCTAGCTCAGACCCAAATAAATCTTCACATGCATGAACACACTTCTATAATCCATGAAGCACATTTGCAAAGAATGTTAACACCCAAGTCAACCAAACTGGTGCAATCATTAAGAATACTTCAACAAACATTTCCAAGAGCTTCATTACAAGTTGTGGATCAAAAACACATCTTCAATACATTCTAGAGACATCCATGAACAACATAAAATCACTTGGGAGATGACAAATCCAACCACAATAGATCTCACCTGAAGACAACAAATATGACTTGAAGATATATCATAGACTGCTCACAACAAACATTGTCAAACTTTGCTAACCAATAACTTGCTTTTTGAAGCACCAAATCACAAATCCTTTAGAATTAAGATATCTAAGGACATTATAAACTTAATTCCAGAACTACAAGACCAAAATCAAAATTGTAGAGAAATGCAGAGAAAAATACATTCTCCCTGTCATACTGCAAATGCTGCCAGGCATAGTCTTCAAATTGGTGAATAGAAATTTTGCTGCACAGTGATTTGGACTACCAAATTCTAGATTTAGTATCTTCAAACACTTCTCTAAATCATATTAAAATCTCATACTTTGGTCTTCAAATAGAGTAAATGCAAAGAAAAATACTTAGATAGTGTCCTTAACATGACAACTCAATCAATCAACAAACATCAATATCAAAAGATACAATTGGCACCAATGACAACATAAACATGTTTACATCAATGAAAACACTAGGAAACACATACTTACAACACCTAGAGTGTCACTCAAAAGAGTACACTCAGGAGAGCCAATTGTATTACTTAGGTCACACCATCACTCAGGCAGAGCGAGGACACATTCAACTCTGACTATTAGAGCATGGATGTGCTGACATTCCCTTAGTTTAGAGGATCATGATCACTACTGTTGCATTGGTGGTCACACAGGATGGTTGAGGCACTCATATTCATGGGGCGCTTGTTCATACTATCAGATTGATGGAGGAGCATATGATAGTGTATGTGTGGTGGCACAATATGCTTGCACACCTCTACCATGGATTGGGACAATATGTCCATTATGAGTCATAGAGGCTGATGGTATGCACCTTGCTATAGGTCTAGGGGTTTGAGCATATTAGATACACACGACCTACTAGTTTCCCTATAGAGACATATCAGGTTCGAGCATATCAGGTGCATATGGTTATCCGCTCATTAGATGCTAGAGACATGGTGTTTTTCTATACTGAAGAGTGATATTTGATAGGTTGTAGACCAATGACATTGTTTAGAGACCATATCATGGCCACAGACCATGGACGGGTCTGCATGAATAGCTGAACAAGATGTAGAGGGATTAATTTATGGATGGTCACCTCGATCACATAGTCATTTGGTTTTACTTTGATAGAGTAGTGTGATAGTTCAGATGTAGACATGATTTTCCCAGGATGTATCTGAGCTACACCCACTCAGCACACAACGCAGTCTGGGTGAATTCTACCCCATGACCGATGATAGTTGATATAGCAGTGAGTGATAATGATGGTCCAGAGGATGTGAATCCTCTATCTAATGCAAATGACGTTAGTGTCACCTGAACATATCAGACCTTTTGGTAGATAGCACAGTCTGCTCCTATCTTGATGTACTCATGGTTAGAGGATTCATAGAATGAACTATCTAAACCATGTAGCTAGAGTAAACACAATAGAAACAACACAATTATAGAATTCAATGGAAGATTCAAATGCTCAATATATCATATATTCAAAATGCTTAAATACTGGCAACATGTAGGCTACAATCAAAGGCTCACAGGCCTACTTTCCAGGTTACAACATACATGCAAGATATGGCAATGAAGTGCCTGCTCGGAAAGAAACTATCTAACTTATGAATTATGCTAAATACCTTCCTAATACATCCTAGAGATCTAAATATATCATCTCCAAGCTCAAGAGATCCTCCACATGAGCCAAGAAAGGTTACAAGCTCCAATGAAGGAATGTAACATTTAGAAACAAATAGGTTAGCCTTAACCAACTAGTATTACTCGATAAATGCATGAAACCTTGTGTGGACCTCAAGGAAGGTCTATCTAATCCATAGTGCCATTTATGATGCTTCATTATGCTCTGTAAGTCATGGAAGTGCTCCACAAATCTTCTCCTTCAATTGATTGTCTTGCTATGTGATATGTAGATGCTAAGTCTTGCTCCGTGAGCTCTGATACGAAGATGCAAAAAAATGTGGTACAAAATCCTGAAACTGCAACTAACTGAACTAAACTAAAAATGAAAGAATTGAAGGAATGCAATTTTTTTTTGATTGATGCAAGATTTCTCTACAACCTAGGATGGTCCTGCATCAGACACCTAGGGTTTGTTGAAAAAGTGAGTCCCTCACTTTTGCTGGGGCTAGTAGAAAACCAAGGTGGTCTACCTTAGCCTAACAAATCCATGTTAAATCTTCTTCTGGTCTGCCTTTTCACTTTACCAAATATTTTCTTGCCTTTGGTACAATGTCCAACTCTATTGTCCAAGATGTCCTCTATCTTCTCCAGTTGGTGTAGTGGTAACTGATTCTTCAAACCATCTTCAATGTTTTCACTTGATTCTCCTTCATGATATTGATATAAGTTTGCATTGTTGAATATAGGTGATATACCCAATATCTCTAGTAGCTCTACTTTGTATGCATTTCCTAAATCAAACTTCCTAAGTATCCTACGATCTAAACTTCTTCATCTTCAATTTGATGTATGTGCCTACTGGAAATCTCTCCTTTCTGAGATATACCATTACTTCATCTCAAACTAAAAATTCTGTATGCCTCCTATTCTCATCTGCTTACTCCTTATACTTACTATTCATCTCCTCCAAATGCTTCATGACTTGATTATGTATTGTCTCCATATATTTTACAAATTCTTTTGCCTCTACACTTCTCTTCTCTCCATATTGACATCTCTCAACTTTGCAACTCCTCTAGGTTTGGTTCTGGTCATTATCTCAAATGGTGTCTTCCCTATACTCCTATTCACTAATTTTTTTTATGAAAATTCTTCTTCCAGTAGAATTAGGTTCCAAGTTCCTATCTTATCTCCTACCAAGCATCTCAACAAGTTTCCCAAACTCTTATTTACCACTTCTGTCTATCCATCTATCTATGGATGAAATGATGAACTAACTTTAAGCATGTCTTCATCTTCTTCCACAATGTCCTCCAAAAATATCAAATGAATCTTGTGTCCTTGTCTGAAACTATACTCTTAGGTAATCCATTTAATCTCACAATGTACTTGAAAAATAGGTTAGCAACATGCACTACATCATTTGTCTTCTAACAAGGTATGAAATGTGACATCTTTGAAAATATGTCCACTACAAATATAGAATCATGTCCTCTCTGTGTTCTTGGAAATCCTAATATGAAATCCATGCTTATGTCTTCCCAAGGTCTCTCTAGTACTATCAAAGATTTGTATAACCCAATATTCTGACTATTCCCTTTTGCAACTTGACATATTCTACAACTTTGCACAAACTTCCTTACATCCTTATTTATTTGTGGCCAAAAATAATGTTCACTTACTAAATCCACTATCTTGTCAATTCCAAAATGTCCTGTCAATCCACCATTGTCCTTATCCTTGATCAAATTGTCTCTCATTGAACTCCTAGGTATACACAACTGATTTCCTTTGAACAACTTATCCTCCTAAATGAAATAGTCTAACAACTTACTTTTATCTATCACAACAGGTTCCTTACATGCTTTCCATGGTTCTGTAAAATCAAGATTTTCTTCATACATGTGCTTCAATTCCTCAAAACCTAATATTTCTACTCTCATCTCTATCAACAAATTCCTTCTTCTACTCAATCCATCTACAACTTTGTTTGACTTCCCACTCCTATGCTTCAATACAATGTGTAACTCTATATGAACACTACCCATCTCATATGTCCTTGATTCAACTTTCCTTGACTATTCAAATATTGGAAATCCTAATTATATGTATACAACACAAATTTCTCAGGCAACAAATAATGTCTCCACTTCTTCAAAGCTTTAATTATTTCATAGAACTCTTGATCATAAACTAAATATTTTCTCCTTGTATCATTCAAATTCTCACTGAAATATGTTATTGGTCTCCCTTCTTGACTTAACACTACTCCTATTGCATTTCCACTTGCATCATAATCTTCTTGAAATACTTTGTTGGAATCTGGTAATGCTAACACTGGTTGCTTCATTACATTCTAGTTCAACAATTAACAAACTTGTATTTGCTCCTAATGTCCACTTAAAGTCTTTTTTGTCACCTCTCATTGTCTCTATCATTGGTGTACATACTGAATTGAAATTTCTAATGAACTTTTGGCAAAAACTAGCTAATCCATGAAATGATCTGAATTCTCGAATGCTCTTAGGTGTTGGCCATTCAACAATTGCTCTAACCTTCTCATGGTCCATCCTCAATCCTTCTGTAGAAATCACAAATTCTAAATATACTAATTCTCCCTTTATAAAACTACATTTCTTGATGTTTATCAGTAATTTATCTTCTCTCAACCTCTGTAATACTTGTCTAAGCTACCACAAATGTTGTATCTTTGTCTTACTAAAAATTAGAATATCATCCAAGTTTACAATAACAAAATTACCCAAGAATTTCTTCAAGACCTAATTCATCAACCTCATGAAAGTACTTGGTGCATTATTCAATCCAAAAGGCATCACTAACCATTCACACAATCCTTCATTTGTCTTAAATACAATCTTCCATTCATCTCCTTCTCTAATTCTAATCTAATGGTATCCACTCTTCAATTCTATCTTTTTGAAATACTTTGCTCCACTCAAATAGTCCATAATGTCATGCATCCTTGGCAATAGAAATCTATACTTAACTGTGATCTTATTGATTACTCTAGAGTCTGTACAATTCTCCATTCTCTATCTTTCTTCAGTGCTAGCACTGCAGGTACTGCACATGGGCTCAAACTTTCTCTGATCAATCCTTTCCTCAACAACTCATGTATCTATCTATTCCGCTCTATATTCTTTGTTGGTGTCATCCAGTGTGCTTCTTTGTTAGGCAAACTAGATCTAGGTATAAGGTCCATATGATGACTAATATTTCAGATTGGTGGCAATCCTTTAGGTACATTATCTGATATGATGTCTTCATACACTGTCTACAATTCATTTATCTCCTCTAGGTGTGATTCTTCAGTCTCTATACTTAGGGTTCCATGTTTCTTAGGAATCAAAGAAAAACACATATTGTCATGTCTCAAACCATCCAAAAATTTCCTTGCATCTACCAAACATTCTAGCATTCCCACATACTTCACTCTTAGGCTCATCTTCCAAAGGTATCAAGGTATGTTTCTTCCCATTTGATGTTATAGTATAAGTATTCTTTCTCCCATCATGTATATCTTTTCTATCATATTGTCATGGTCTACCCAACAATATATGACATACATCCATTGGCATAATATCACACAACACTTCATCATGATAAGATCCTATATGAAATTTCGCCAAACATTTCTCACTCATTAGTACCTTGTGTTCATCTTGAATCCATGCTATCTTGTAGGGCTTAGGTTGTTTCAATCTCTCCAGGTTCAGCTTAGTCACCATCTCCTCTATAAAAGGAAGCTAGGTGTGTGGAAAACGCTTCCTACACTAATCTAATGAGGAGAGGGCTATGCAAATTCAACTTTATCCTAACTATTATAGCAATGTTAAACCATTAACATGAGATATTGCAGCAAAACACAAGAACCAAAAAGAAGACAGAGAGAGAGACAAGATATACGTGGGGAAAACCCTTACGGGTGAAAAACCCCACACTCCAAAACATAGCTCAAATGTATTACAGTAAACAATAACAGATTATAATACAGTTTCAGAGCCAATTCTCTCTCAGGAGTCTTTAAATGTCAAATCTAGAGATATTCCGGCAACATAACAGTACTTGTACCAAATTTATCTATCTGCCATCCAAGCACCTATTTATATAGACTTTACAAGGCAAATATGGAACCTTCTAGAGATGGGCATCCATCTTGGACTCATGCCCCAAAACCCACGCCTAAGAACACTTGTCCAACATCCCATCCCAAAGTGGGTGCTTGGTCCCAAGATAGGTTACGACAGATGCTCTTACGCACCTTAGAGCTGTCAGAGAATCTGTCATACACTGACTAAAAATATCATATTCCTCTTACATGTCATAACCTCCCTTGACCACCCAAAGATGCCTTTCTCTCGTGCAGAGATACTCACCGACACTTTTCATTAATTAAAAATCATTTAAGGTTTTGGAGGCGTTGCCCCCGAGCCCCCACGAGGGCACTATCCCTTGACCCTGTCTTGGGGGCGCTGCCCCCAAACCCTCGTTAATTATTCAAGGGGGAAACCATAGCTACCAAAGTCACCAAAATTTATCCTTCTACATATACACAAGGTGCTAACTATGCCAACTCAACATGGGATAAATAAATACAACATTAGGAATTTGCAAAGGTTGAGACACCTTAATTCCCAACACTCTAAAACCAAATTATCAGTACTACCACTATCAATGATCATTTTACAACATTTACCTCATGATTTGCATTTGGTCTCAAATAAACTTTTCCTCTATGGTGGTTCCTCAATTGTCTCTGCTTGAAATAGTGCTCTCCTCATGAATAATGATCCTCCTTTCTTTGGTTTGTCAATAGAATTAGGTGATCCAACTGGTTCTTCTTCTACATAAGCTGGTCTTGTACTGCTCTCTGTCTTCTTGCTTGTACTTCATTGATGACATTCAAATGCCCTTGGTAATTCACCTCCACACTTAAAACAAGTTCCTCTGAATATTCTCTTATCCAATCCTCTTTCATCTATTTTATATCCTTCATTATAGTAAGAATTATTATTCCCTCTATGGTAGAAGTTTTTTTCATCTCTCCAATATGAATTGCTCTCTCTATCTTCCTTCTTGAATGCACTATCTTGTTTGTTCTACTCTGTATATGAACTTTCTCCTCTGGAATATGTTCTACCTCTTTGAAATTTACCTCCTCTACCACTCTGTCTTTTCTCATGCTTCTTACTCAAGTTATCTTCAACTTTCAGGGAAAATTGATATGGTTCTTCTATTATTGTCATCCTTACCAGACTCGATTCTTCTTGAATGTTCGTCCTCAATCCATTGATGTATCTTTCCACTTTCTCCTTCCTTGCTTCACTATGTCCAATCCTTATGATCATCTTATGAAATTATTTAGTATACTCCTTCACAAATTTCTCCTTTTGTTTCAAGTTTTACAATCCCTTCAACAATTCCAAATCATAGTCAGGAGGTATTAACTAATTCTTCAAATTTGTCACCATCCTATCCCATTTTATGATCTTTTCTTTTCCTCTCCTATTCCTATCCAACTAAACTTCTTTCCACCAAATAGAAGTATGTCCTTTCAACTTAGTCTTCTCAAATCTCACCTTCTCCAGATCTTCTATTTCTTCATATTCAAAGTATTGCTCCAAGTCATTTATCTAGTCAATCTATTCCTCTTGATTCAAATTTCTAGTGTAATTCAGTGCTTCCAGTTTAGGTCTCTTTCCAATTTTCAAAATAGCTTTCAACATCTTCACTTGATCTGATTCTTCTTCTTCTTCTAGGGTTTCTTCATTTTGATCTGCAGACTAAAATTCATCATCATCACTTTCAACATCATTTCTAAGGTTTAGTCCTCTTTTTCTATCTTCTACGAAATCTAATCTAAATTTAATTATTTTCATCATTTCCATCATTTCTTCCATTCTTTTATCCATAGTGCCCACAATAGGAATCCTCCTTGGCAGCATCTCTTCCTATGACCTACTGTAACTACCTGAATATGGCGATTTGACTACAAGGTAGCAACTTCCTCACAATTGGTGCTCTATTGATAAACACAAGTAGACTACCTTAGGTCAGCAATCGATTCACCAAAAAATCTTCCATAATGCCTTCACTTTCCAAAGGATTCAAAACTTGGCACCGATACCACTTGGTGCAGTCATGGTCAGAGGGTTCACATAATGAACTGTCCAAACCATGCAGCTAGAGTAAACACAATGGAAACAACACAAATATAGAATGCAATGGAAGATTCAAATGCTAAATATATCATATATTTAGAATGCTTATATGCTAGAAACATATGGGCTACAATCAAAGCCTCACAGGCCTACTTTCTAGGTTACAATATACATGCAAGATATGGTAGTGAAGTACCTGCCAGAAGAGAAACTATCTATCTAATTTATGAATTATGATAACTTCCTTCCTAATAGATCCTAGAGAGCTATATATATCATATCCAAGCTCAAGAGATCTTCCATGTCGGCTAGTAAAGGTTAGAAGATCGGATGACAGAATGTAATGTGTAGAAACAAATAGGTCAGCCTTAACCAACTGGTATTGCTCCGCAAATGCATGAAACTTGATGCAAACCTCAAGGAAGGTCTATTTGATCCATATGCACTATGTATGATGCTTCATTATGCTTCACAAGTCACGAAAGTGCTTCAAAAGTATTCTCCTTCAACTGACTATCTGAATGCTCTACTCTGTGAGAACTGATGATCTTTTGATAGCGATAACTTTTATTAGACAAGCCAAAATGACCTAAAATTTGTATATGATGTAGATGATGATATGTAGATGCTAAGTCCTCCTCTATGACCTTTGATATGAAGATGCGGCAAAATGTGGTACAAAATCCTAAAACTACAACTGACTGAACTGAACCAAAAATTAATGAAAAGAAAGAATGCAAAGTGTTTTTGATTGAGGAAAGATTACTCTACAACCTTGGATGATCATGCATCATATCATTCCTCCTTGTCATCCCATGGGTGATCCTCAACCATGGGTCAGTCATGCGAGTGGCACAAGAGTAGAGGACAATGTTAGTGATTTTGTTGTATACTATGATTTGGACAAGGATGAGGAAGATGATTGTGATGATGAGCAGGAGGTCCCATCATAGTATATCTTCAGAGTGAGACCATGACAAGATTAGTAGTTGGTAGATAGCATCAACAAGACTGAGTCGAGGCCAGAGTTGAGAGCTCATGGTCTAGACCCTACAAATATTAGGAGATCAAGCCATACTGAGAAGGGAGAGATGAGTAGTCATGTGCCCCCAACTACAGAGCTGACTACATATCTCATTATACTAGCATTAGTTTGAGATCCAACTTGGTGAGATGGAGATCCAGGTGAAACATTCTTATCTGTTGATGTATTATTTCGATGATCATATATGATTCCTATATGAGATATTGATGTGGATTTTGTCTTTCTTTTTTACAGTTGGGAGAGATGCAGGGTGCAACTTTGTGAGTCATGTCATAGTAGAGATAGTTCCTACCAATGTGGTTGAGTAGTGGGTGTGGATAGGATACTCACCACAACCATTTGTAGGGTGACTTGTGGAGATATTTATGCCTTTTGTGAGATATAGAGTGGCCATAGAGGCCACCTTAGATCATTCTACATGAGAGAGGGATCTTTTACTCCAAAGTGCTAAGTGCATAGAAGCTGAGCTTTGGGCACAACAAGGGAAACCTATGGAACTACATTTATATTATATGGGTCCTATCATGACTTAGATCCTACATGCCAAGCTCGATCATGTGAGATCTTGTAACATCATAAAATGTCCCCTTGGGCGCTTTTCCCTCATAAGGTTTAGCTCCCAGGTCTTTAGTATGCATTTAGGACATCTTAGTTCATATTTTGGCATCCTAATCGAATGAGACTTGGGTTTCATGGTAAATTGGACCTAGGTGGACCCCTTGATTTGTACCCTACCCAAAATAGGGGGAAGGACTTGGGCACCCGTGCCCTAGTCCTTCCCAATTTTGGGGCAGCCCCAAATTTTGGGTGTCAGTTAGTGACCATTATTAGGTCCCTTTGCCCACATGGTAAGTTTGAATTTCAAATATATTGGTAGGAGTGCTTGTAGTTGCATACATAAGCATGTGTAGGCATTCATTTGTAAACTAGATTTCAATTAGATGACTACTAGCAAGTTATTGTGTTCTCAAGGTGATTGAAGGTTTTCATTGTGTTGCAAGAGTAGACTTGTATGTTTGGTGTGTTGATATTTGTAGATTTGAGCATCAATCTCCTCATGACATAAAGAGTATCTTCCTCCATGAGAGCTTCACTACAAGGTGACATATCATTGTGTTTCTATCATTGATTCCTTTGGTTTTTGGCCTCTGCCTCACAAGGGCATGCCCTCTTTATTTGACAACGGTGTTTGGAGATTTAAGTGTCCTCCGGGGTTTGACTAAGGCAAACCTCTAAACACCACAACCCCCAAACCAAGTCTTGTGATTGTAGGTTATAGGTGTCGCATCTAGAATATGTGGATTACAGGAAGGCTTGGCAGGCATCGGGGATTCAGGATCTAAAGAAAAGTCAGACAAAAAAGCACTTCTAGGACTTGGGTGCTCACTCTAGTGTCCTTCGCAGATAGATCTCAGAAAATAGAAGTTATAGGGCTGATCAGTGTCAGAAGGAGGTCTAGATTCCCTAAAAAAGTAGGTACCTTGGACTTGGGCACTTGCTCTAGTGTCCCTAATTGTTCCACTTCAGAACCTTGAAAATAAGTACTCTGTAATTCAGTATTTTACTCCTGTATGTAAGATCTTTTTCCGTAATGCATTAATTTGTTGTCGTATTTGCATAATTAGAGTTTTTATGGTCAATTAGACATAGGAGAAGGAAAATTTGATAATTAATTCCCTAATCCAAATTTCCCTACACCTTAAAGTGGCCTAGGGTATGATAGTTCTCGTCGCTCGACCCTAGATCCTTCAATGTTTAGTGGATAGGGGGATTTTAACATCTAAACAACAAAAGATTAACAAAATCCAATTTTACCCTAAACATTTTAGGTGAACCTGTGTTTTTGGACTTAAATTGCAACTTTATGAGTGTTTGTCTATAGATTTGGATTGATTTCATTCATTCATTTAGTCATTCAATTTATTGCATTGAGCAAAATTCACAAAAATTGAAAGTTTGGGAAAATACAAAATAATTGCATTGTTGGGCTTACTAAATTGCATCAGTTATTCCTAAATTTTCCTAAATCATGATTTTTGCATCAGACCTGATATAAAATATAGAAAAATACAAAAAATCAAAATTGTGGGTTGCATTTTCATCATTTAATTGGTAGGGTTTTGTGGAAATTTTGACAATTTTATATAACCTAGTAATTCCAAAATCTAGGGTTAGTAGGCAAAATCTTTTATCAGATTTTTATACTGATTTTAGAGAGTCATTGAAATTGACATTTGGATTTAGTCTTGCATTTTAGTGTGAATTTGCATTTAAATTTAAAATATTTGCATTTTTGCATTGAAAATTTCAACAAAAACTAGCAATTTTGATGCATTTTCATTAAATTTGCATGGGCATTTTGCATGTTTAAGCTTGAAAATCATTTTCAGATCTAAGAGTATTTAATTTCCATCAAAAATCAGATTTCAAAACATTTTCATAGTATTTTGTTCCAAAATCTCAAACCTAGGGCTTCGAAAACAACGATTCTCACTAATTTTGGCCTTATCGACTTCATAAACTTGCACCATAGGTGTGTTCTAAAAGATTTTTTGGCATTATTTTTCTTTTATCAAGGTATTAATTTGTTTCCCCTCATAAAGAGCTTCACAACACCCTTTTAATGGGCGCTTGTAGTGAAAATTTGGCGTAAAACAACACTTTTTGGCTATTTTTGCCATAGGGTTTGACCTAGTTTACACTCTAAGTGTGTTGTGATCCGTTTTATGGATTGAGGTGACTAATATTATTGATGTTATTTTCTGTCCCTCCTAAAATTCCTTACAACACCTCTTTTGCTAGATCTTGGAGTTGAAAAACCGTGAAAAATAACATGTTTTTGCTATATTTTTACTAGGGTTTTACCTTAAGTGGCACTAAAAGCATGTTGTGTTGGATATTTTGAATCTAAGTGGCTGTTATAACTGATATTATTTTCTGTCCATCATAATTTTCCTCACAACACCCTTTGTTATGCTCTCTTGCATTGAGTTTTGGTGAAAAAAGTGCCTATTTTGACATATTTTCACTATAATCGACTTGGCATTATCTTAGATTTGCATCAAGAGTGTATTGAGAGTGATCTTATTGCTGTTTTGGATAGATATAAGGCATATAACTTTCTTCCCTTGATTTAAATTCTTATAACACCCTTTGGATCATTCATTAGCATTGAAAACTTATAAAAAAATCAAGCATTTGAGGCTATTTCGGGGTATATCGCTTTGCACTAATCTTTGCTATACTTTTGGAGAAAATTTTAAATCTGATTTGAACATATATCATGGCCACTTCTTTAGAAGAATTTTTTAAATACATCATAGACATGGAACATTTCTCTAAATTCATTGATAAACACCCCCAAGTTTTAGAACAAATAGCACACATTCATGATATTGATCTCTCTATGCACTCTACATATGAAATCCTTTGTCATATATCTGATTTTGATAGCTTCACAAACTTCATGGGAATATACCCTTGGATATTGGATGATCTCACTAAATTCATGATCAATAATATATATACTAGTGATGACCTCAAGATGTTAGATGAAGCCTTAGATGACTTTATGGAACATTCCACTACGACACCTATTAATCAAACATGTGATGATCCCTCTCCTAAGGTTGTTCCTCCTCATGATGACACTTTGATGCAAGAAGATGATTCCATTGACACATCTCTTAACATCATACCACCAAATCTTCATTCTAATGCTCACTCTGGCCAAGATGAAGCACTAACAAATGAAGAGCCGTTAGCACTTTGCCAATCCGATGCTCTCCTTGGCCAAGAAGAAGCACGAGTGAATGAAGAAATCCCTTTAACAAAGGACAGCCCATTGGTAGACAATGAGCTTTCATCTAACAACAATACAATACAAACTCTATCATAATGCATGGAACCTCTATGGCTCAACCTAGAAACCTTGTTCCTTTGGTTGATTGTTCACACACCTTGGATATCACTAAAGAAGAGAATACCATTAGTCTCCTCCCTTCAATTGACAATTCAGGTTACTTTGAACTTACTAAGGATCTAAAAACATCAATTACCTCTTGGGACATCACTAGAGATAAAAGCATTGATAATTGTCCTCACAACACCTTACCTTCCACACATTCTGATGTTCTTTCCTCAAAAGGTCTAAGGTCTCCTATGCAAGGAAATGTGAGCATCTCCGAACATATTTCTAAGAACAGTGGTGTCTTCGACAGATTTAAAATTATTTTCAATTGCTTCAAAAACACGCACAACTATGCCATTAAAGCGAAAACTAACATAGAACATTTCCAACATTGACCCTTAGAGGAAAGCACAAGCGAACATTAACCAGTTTCAATAGCAGAGACATTAAACATGAAAGACATAACAAGAACACAGATTTATGTGGGGAAAACCCTTACAGGTAAAAAACCCCACACACCAAATCATAGAGCCATTGTATTATTCAGCAACCAAATAGTTACAATACATTTACAGGCTCATAGCCTTTACATGAGATTAACATCTTGTTCCTTGTGAAGAATAGCTGCCAGTATAACCCTTCTCGGTCAGAATCCCCTTCATCTGAACTCTGCTCTTTTTCATCTCTCCTCAGTCCCTTCACATGCAGTGTACAACATATAGCATAGGACTCACCGAAGTAGAAAAATAGAGCTCACAGGATTAAACTCTCCAACCAACAACTCTATCGATTTCAAATTGCTTTTAGAAATCTACTCGAATCAATCGTCTAAGCAACCAACCATTTCAGTTATGCTCACCAACCATCCAAACTACCATTCTGACTATTCGCATTCGTGAGATTAGTCCCACATGCATCCATCGACAAACACATCAACTGCATAAATGTACGAACACACGGTAAGTTTATCGTCGACACTTTTGCTGACAAGACCAAGCAGCTCACCGAACATCGGAAAGACCTTGGCCGATGTCTTCATCGGAGTGACTGAAATATTTGACATGACTTCTTCCTTCTTCACTGATAATGTTCCTCCTGTCGATGCCCAAACCTTCATCCTTCGGCGTGACCGGAAAGATCGGAAAGACTTCTCTTCGCTGGGCCGACAATTGTTCTTACACCGATGGTCTTCACACCAACCACATCATCATCAAGACACAGATCATTGGTGACACTACTTTCATCTGCACCAATAGTAAACTTCATACCGATGACCAGGCCTTCATCAGAGTAACACAGCATATTAGAGAAAGCACTCTAAACCATGCCGATAGTAAAGTCTTCCCAATAGAGTATATACTGCCCTGTCATCGGTACGACCCTGTACATCAAAAGAAGTCTTTGAAACTGCTCCAACAAAGGTAAGTCCCACCGATCCAAAACCTCCACAGTTCATCAGAGTGAGACATAACATCGAAGCAACATCTTTAGGCAATCCCGATAGAGAATGTCAACCTGACAACTTCCCTTCATCGGTGTAACCTAGCATATCGATGTAAGACTCCGAACTCTCACCGATGGCCAACCTTATGCCGATAGTCATCACATATCAGTTGACCTATAATCTGAGTCACTATTACTCAACATCCTACATTAAAGCTCTCTTGGGTAGAGGCTAAAATCACTCCAACCAAGTTTATTCTTCCATATCTCAAGAGCATCTTGCATACAATTCAACAAGAAAACATCGATCCTAACATTAAGCCAAACAAAAATTATCCTTACAATGAACAACATGATGAACAAGATATGAATTTGGCTATGGTACCTTATGTCCCACTTTCCTCCATTATTAGGGAGTCAGAAGATGACCACGATAATTTTCTTATAGACAATCTCTAGCCTGATAGGGGCCCTACATGTAAGTATCTCTAACCCTCTATCTCTCTCGTGATGTGCTTCCCCCATAATGTGTTATATGTTGTTTAGGACTCTTGGGATGACCTCAGAATCTCTCATAAGGTTCGGGATACTAGGAGACTGCTTATGTTGTGACTTTGTTCTATTTGTATCATCATTCTTGTATATTGCTTCTCTCTCTCTAATTCAATTGTTATATGTTGTGTCTTGCAGACATAGCGTCGTGGTTGGTGACTTGGGGGCACCCTCCTACATGACTGTCCCTAAGAAACTTGTTTCTGTTCTCTTATTTATTATTTCCCTTCCTCTAGTGTTTCCACCTAGCGGGTGGATGACGACAAACATTTATACTAATGTAGACCTAGTGTCCCTTTCAAGAGCAATTAAAAAATGGACTTAGTTCCTAATATGATGATGGGGTTGTATATTTTATCTGATGCATGGCTAGTGGAATCACTTGTACTTTTTGCATAGTGATGATTTTGATGATGTTTCTATCACATTTACAAACCTTAACAATACTTCTACTCTATGCACCTTTGTTTTCCTTTGAATCTAGCCTTGGCAGTACTTGATTCGAAGAGCTTTGTGATATAGCCTCATGGTTATCCTCAAACTCTGAATTCATTGTATAAACTTACCTCTTTTTGTGGTTAATCATATACATTGATGTTGTTGTTTATCATGATGTTGTAGACACTAACATGTTTCTTGCAGGGATGTGTTTGTGGGAACATTTGGTGATCATAAAGTACATGTCACCTCCCGGGGGCATGGGCTTTGTAAAAGTTGGTGTTCCCTTGTGTTTTTTCTTCCTACCTTAACGTGCTTGATATCGATAATTGATATCAACCACCTTAAGGTGGGGGCATATATAAGGTAAGCTATCTGTTATCGATGTCAGCAATGTGTTTGACCTCAAATGCAAAGACCTACGCTCTTGGGTAGTGCATCATGCATCCTAAGTTTTTTTCAATCAATCAATCAATTATGTAAGTGCTCTGCGAACGTAGGATATCGAGCATATCCTTTTTTTTAATCCCTCTATGGAGGTGGGGATGATGTACTTCTTGGAGTAGATTGCATCACCTGTCATTTTCAAAAGTTCTCTATGGAGGTGGGGACCGGTTCTATGACTAACTCAACCCTTAAGCGTGTCTTCAGTGATTGTTGTGGCAAAGCACAATTGTCAGTGTGTGCCTGTAAAGTGCCTGAGATGGTGATGAGCCTAGAAATAGGGAACACACCATCATTTGTCTGTTGTGTTTTCTCCGTGTCTTCAAGT
Source organism: Cunninghamia lanceolata (assembly GCA_027924645.1). Classification (NCBI taxonomy): domain Eukaryota; kingdom Viridiplantae; phylum Streptophyta; class Pinopsida; order Cupressales; family Cupressaceae; genus Cunninghamia; species Cunninghamia lanceolata. The sequence goes on from BSBN01000892.1 coordinate 7,543,167, forward strand.
GTGTGTGTTTTGGCATGCTTGTTTTGTGTGGCATGTTATTTTGCCCTATATGTAGAGACCAGTGCTCTTGGGTAGTGCTTTGTGCATTTTGGGAGGTCTTGCGTGTGTGTTTCCCCATAGATACAGAGACTCATGCTCTATTGTAGTGCATCATGTATTATGGGAGGTTTGTTTACTTTCCAGTACTTGCATTTGTATTTCATATATATGAAAAAAAGAAAAGAAAAAGATATCATTTATGTCTTCCATGCATTAAAGTGTCTTCTATGCATTGGTTGTCTTCTCTGTGTTTTGCATGACTGTAATTGTCTTCTTCGTGTTTTGCATGCCTGTTACTGTTTTCCATGTGATTAGTGTGTCTTCTCCATGCTTGGTGTGATTGTTGTATTTGTGACCATACTTTAATGCATGTATTGGCCTCGCGTTTATACATACATTAAAGTGGGGGCTAAATGTAACATCGTAAAATGTCCCCTTGGGGGTTTTTCCCTCATAAGGTTTAGCTCTTGGGTCTTTAGTATGCATTTAGGACATCTTAGTTCATATTTTGGCATCCTGATGGAATGAGACCTAGGTTTCGTGGCAAATTGGACCTAGGTGGACCCCTTGAGCTGTACTCTACCCAAAATAGGGGGGAGGACTTGGGCGCCTGCGCCCTAGTCCTGCCCTATTTTAGGGTAGTCCCAATTTTTGGGTGTCAGTTAGTGACCGTTATTAGGTCTCTTTACTACCACAATAAGTTTGAATTTCAAGTATCTGTGTAGAAGTGCTTATTGTTGCATATATAAGCATGTGTAGTCATTCATTTGTAAATTGGATTTCAATTAGATGATTACTAGCAAGCTATTGTGTTCTTAAGGTGATTATAGGTTTTCATTGTGTTACAGAAGTAGACTTGTATGTTTTGTGTGTTGATATTTGCAGATTTGAGCATCAATCTCCTCATGGCATGAAGAGCATCTTCCTCCATGAGAGCTTCACTACAAGGTGACATATCATTGTGCTTTTATCATTGATTCCTTTGGTTTTTGGTCTTTGCCTCAGAAGGGCACACCCTCTTTATCTGACAATGGTGTTCAGAGACTTAAGTGTCCTCTGGGGTTTGACTAAGGCAAACCTCTAAACACCACAACCCCCAAACCAAGTTTTGTGATTGTAGGTTATAGGTGTCGCATCTGGAAAAAGTGAAGTTTGAAGAAGGCTTGACAGGCATCAAGGATTTAGAATCTGAAGAAAAGTTAGATAGAAGAGCAGTTCCAAGACTTGGGCGCTCGCTCTAGTGTCCTTTACAGATAAATCTTAGAAAACAAAAGTTACAGGACTGATCAGTGTCAGAAGAGGGTCTAGATTCCATGAAAAAGTAGGTACCTTGGACTTGGGCGCCTGTACAGTGTCCCTGACTGTTCCACTTCAGCACCCTAAAAATAGGTACTCTGTAATTCAGTATTTTACTCTTGTCTATAAGAGCTTTTTCTGTAATTCATTAATTTGTTGTCATATTTGCATAATTAGGGTTTTAATGGTCAATTAGACATAGGAGAAGGAAAATTTGATAATTAATTCCCTAATCCAAAATTCCCTACATCTGAAAGTGACCTAGGGTATGATAGTGCTCACCACTCGATGCTAGATCCTTCAATGTTTAGTGGAGAGGCAAATTTTAACATCTAAGCAACAAAAGATTAAAAAAATCCAATTTTACCCTAAACAGATCCAATACAGATAGGGCACAATAAGAGAGAGATAGAGGACTATCAGATAGAGAGAGAATACAGTCAGAGAGAGATGGGTACCACTAGATGTACCTAGAGTCACAGGATGAGGTGATAAGTCTTAGAGGTGAGCTCAAGGTGTTACAGTCGTGAAGTGTCTCTAAGAATCATTCACAGTCCATAGCTACACATGGGTAACCCTCCATCTATTGCAAGTATGTGCCTAATTGGTGTTGTCATTTATGTCAACATATCTATGTTATGATTGGTGTCAACTGTGCTCTTATTTTGTTGCTTTCTTGAAATGAGTGAGATGCTTGGTATTTACTTATGTAAATGATCCTGACGTTGAGGATATTGAGAAAATTAACTCCTCTGGTGGAAATAGTGTGTTGTAGTGGAAATAATGTATTGTATTCAGAAGAATAGTCCAGAAGTTTGTTCCACATTTCCTGAAGATTGAATATCCTTGCTTGTGGTTTAGAAGTTATTTAGAGTCATGTTTGAAGATGTTATGTTTTGAGTTTGAGCTCTCCACATGAAGATTTGACTGAGTTGTGTTTACCAGAATGAAACTTACTTTTTTAGTGTATTCACTTGTGATAGAGGGAAAGTATTCTACTCCGCATTTCTCTGCATTAATGTTTCACTATATGCGCTTCTAGAATTAAGTTTTTAATGATGATAAATGCCTTCAACTCTAATGGTTTATGGTTTGGTGGTCTGCAATTGATTTTTCCTTTATGGCAGTTGATGACATTTAAGTTCATGTGCTTCAGATTGAAGAATCTGATGGATAAATTGGTTATAGGTTGTGTGGATGTTCCTGGTGATTATAGTGTACTTGTGGATGTCTCGTAAACATGTTCCTACCTTCAGATTGGTCCACGGAGAGAAATTTGGATCGTGGTTGAAGACTATTCCTAAAAGACTTAGTGTGAAAAATAGTCTTGGCCAACATGGTTGTTTTCACTAATTGTGAAGATTCATTGTGTTGACATTTCTTCTGAATCAGCATTAGGGTTTGCCACTTCTAATGCACAGGCATATTCAGGCCAACTGAATACAGGAGGTTGCGTGAGCTCCTCCCCTTCACTTCTGGTTCTGCCGCACCAAGGGGGGTATCCCTATAACTTAAGATGTAACCTTGACTGGCTCAAAGATAGAAAGATCTGACTTGACAACAGCAGGCAGAATGCTCTCATGTATGGACCAAGATCTGTATGATAGATCACAAGGCTGGCAACATTCTTGGACATGATGTCTGGTTGGGTATGAGAGCATGCAGGGGGTTCCTAATCCTACTCCTACAACTAACAGGTGGAGGTATGAAGTGTTTTGATATGAATTTGGATGCAAAGTTGGACATGGTGTATAACACAAGAACACAGCATGATTGGTGCCTATCCAGGGCTTGGAGTCGGTAGACATACACCTGTGAATGATCAGCATGAACAGCTAAAACTGGATTTCAGGGGGACAAACATGATATCTGCCTTACAGACATCTCCCAATATAGAGTGTTGAGCTATCTCTACTTATGGTATCCCTACTGCAGTATACCCTTCCCAATGTTCAACCTGAAAACAGTTTAATCTGCCCCTTGAGCAGAGGTCAAAAGATCAGACATTCAACATAGGAATTCTATGCTCTAGAATCTAAACATAAGCAAACATCCAGATCCAGAAGAAGGATACATGCAATACTGGAGACAGAATTAACACAACACATGCTAAGGTAGCATTACTCATATAAGATCAACCATGAAACCAGTGGATTCATGCCAAGTCCTGCAACAGGAGATACATAAACTCACAAGAAAAAACTGTACAGAGCAACCAGATCAGCTGGTTTTGGATTACAGAGCCAAAAATCTACAACTTTCAACAACCTTGAATGAATAACACCATCTGCATTATATAGCAGGAGGGTGTATTCAGCATTGATTACAATGTTGACCAAAATCTCGCCAGATACACGGTATCATGAAAATGGCGCTCAAACACAACCGGATTGGCGCCCAAACTTGAATGCAGCAGGTAGGGGAGGAGACAGGAAGACATCTCGAGCCTTGCGCCGCCGCCTAGGGATTCAGATCTTCAATCAGGTACTACATCCGTCCACGCCATCGCCCATACCTCTGCAACAATCGCCATCAATGGCGCACCAACCCGCGGCCTCGGGAAGAACATCAAACAGACAGTCGCAACCGCTTCCCGCCGAGATTCATCATCATGATGTTTCGAAAATGCAGGATAACATTATCCCACATGCACCCCGCAGCAACCTCCTTTGCACTTTATATACTAGGTCATGAGCATATATCATGTCGGCGCTTTTGCTCCTGACGACACTAGTATAGACTTCATCATCATCATCCTCCAGCAGCATGATATCCTGTTGTTCGAAATATCACCCTGACGTCATCATGATATTTGAAACATAACCTTCATGATAATCGGCACAACCTGATCCTTCGGAGGAACGTCCTCCTGCTGAGCTTATAACAAAAGTCTGGCCGATGGACATCCTGATGACGTCATCATCATATCCTGCTGACGTCATCAGGATGAAGAAACAACGAACAAGAAGTGATACAACATCATCAGGATGATATTGACTAAGATCATCCTGACGTTCGAAATATGATGACCCTAGTGAATATCGGGTCGCACTTAAAACTCTTCAACATCATCATCAGGATGATCATAACCAAGATCACCCGATGATAGAAATATCACCCCGGCGAAATATCATGAAGGCAGAAAATATGATGACCACCGCAAGCAGCAGGATGACAACTGAAAAATGATGATGATGACGACCCTTAGGATAAAACAAGTTAGGTCGAGCAACTCAAAGAATAAGCAACATCATCATCATGCCTGCGCAAGGTGATAAACGGAAGATCACCGGAGACTTTGAAGAATCACCCTCGTAAGCAGATCAGGGCGCACTGTAGCTCGTCAGCATCATCATGATAAAAACCAAACATCACCCCATACTTCAATATGATGATGACGATGAGAAACCGGTCGACGGAGAACATGATGATGATGACCATCATCGAAACAAACATGATGACGATGACCTCCTCCTCAGGAAAATATGATGCTGCAGTTGAAAAATGCTGAGGAGGTCCAACACTTAGAAAAAATGGGCAAGAAGATAAAGGCTTCAAATGAAGAAACCTCCTGATCATGACAAATCAACCCCTGGTCAAAATGAGTGTCAACAGTGGCTCTGTCTGGGGACGTGCAGGTGCAAGACTGCAGCGAGAACCCCAGATCTCTGGGATGCAGACCAGTCCCTTATCCATTGGGCACAGAGTCAAATACTGCACTGACCTGCATCACCAAACACACTTGATGGCCTAAGGCCACCAAGAAAAGAAAAACATGTATCTCCCTTTGTCAAATATCTTGTTTTCATCTGCATGCACTGGGTCAAGCTTGGAGATACTGTCAGGATCCACCCACAAACAAATCTTGTCATCTGCATATTCAACCTTCTGATTTGGCTTGTCATTATCACCCCTGTGCAGATAACCTTCAGCATCATGTGCCATGTGGGTGCAGAATATATCAAACAATGCATGTTCATATGGCATATAGCACTTATCATCTATATCATCATCATGCATTGCAACATGATCTCCTAGCTGGACTGCAAATAGGAAACACTCAGAGTCCACCACACAACTAGGAAGATCAAGGCTCATTGTATTATATGCTGGCCCATCAAAAGAAAAGCTTTCAAAATCACAATTGTGTACATCATGTACACAACCATCTGGTACACCAGGCTGGAAAAGATCAGGCTCTGGCATCTCTTTCAAATCAGGCACATCTTCACAGTCACTTACCTGATGTATGTTGTTTCCTCTTTCATCATGATGAGAAACAGAATCCAAGCCAAAAATAGTGTCTAGATCCCCACCACACTCAGACAGATCCTCATCACCATATGTGTCATAAATGGGTGACCCAGGTACATCAGCTTCATCATAGTATGCCATTTGTTCATGGGCAGCAAAGCACATCTCTTCATCATCAATGGATTCACTCTGTGGATGAGTATCAGCCTGTGTGTCATAAGCAAAGCAGCCATCAAATGAAAAACAATCATGCTCTGAACTAGCACTTATCTCAATTTCTGACTGCTCTTCATGATCTCCATGTGTTTGAAAGGTAGGCAATGGGCCACACATAGGATTGCTTCTCTGTTTGCTTATATCTTCTCTGTCTTGAGTACAATACTCACAATTATCTCCACAGGTCCATTCCAAAAATTGCTCATTGCTGTCCACAACCTCGTTATTGTTTTCATGGTCAGATGCCTCATCATTGCAATGGGAATCCTCATTAGTCCTTTCACTGGCATCCTCAACTGGTAAACAATCCAGTTGAGCAGTATTGTTAGCATTATGTTCAAACACAGCAGTCTCAACCTCTATGCTTTTATTTTCATTTTTATCTGCACATGATGCCATAATCATTTGGTCATTTGCAGCTTCATAACCATTATTCACACCAAGGCCTGGGGACAGGGGTTTCAGCAGGTGCACATTTCTCATTTCTTCTACATTTTCTAAAAATTTGTATGCCATCTGCATACTTGTCACCTTGAAATCCCTAAGTAATGCACTAGAGCCCTCCTCAAAAGCTTCAAAGAATATGCCAACACAGGCTGAAATATAAGGTCTGAAACTTTCAGGGACATGTGAAAGGGCTACTGCAAACCTATGACTGAAATCAACACATGGCTCTTCATCTTGTTTTCTGATTCTCATCAATTATGCAACAAGATCAGCCGGTTCTTTTGCAAATTCTTCTTTGAAACAGTCAGCAAGTTCATCCCAACAGGCAAAGGATCTCTTTGGAAAGCTCAAATACCAGTCTTTTGCTTTTGCATCAAAGGACCTAACAAGAAACCTCATCCACATATCCTCATCTCTGAATGAATATTTTCCCATAAAACTTTGAAAATTTTGGATATGTGCATTCCCATCACATACATTGTGACCACTAAATCTAGGCATCTGACAGTATATCCCAGCAGGCATAGTTTCTACTCTATAATCCACCCATGACAAATCCAGTTGGTCATACAAAGGATCAAAAGGGCTGACAGGAGGTTTAGCTTTCTGACTGGCAGACACAACAGGGTTACTGCTTCTTAACTGGGCCTGCTCAGCCTCTAAGAATGTCAACCTATTTCTTATCTCTTCTATTCCTTTATCCAACATTTCACCACTGAGTGTGGGATAACTCATACTTGGATTCATAAAAATTCTACTCTTAGACATCCTTTGTCTGTCTAAGACCTAAGGCTTCCCCTGGCATCTAACCTATGCAGTAAAACAGCAAATAAAGGGGAAGGAACAAGGTACCTTTTCTCATACAGATGCAGGAATATGTACAACACATTTTTGTCACATCACATACATCAATCTTTCATGTGCATTGGGATCCTTTTTGCAGAGTCGCCACCTCTCCAGAGAGGATAAAATTTACAGCAGCTGAAAGCTACTTCTCCAGGTTCATTCCACCAGCAGAGCAAAACTTCACCAGAGACTGCGGGATATCACTTTACATTAACTTCCCCAGCAGAGTCGCCATTTTGTTGACTCGGATGGGCCACAGGTATATCATTTTTTAGTCCATCCCCAGCAGAGTCGCCATTTTGTTGACATTTCTTCTGAATCAGCATTAGGGTTTGCCACTTCTAATGCACAGGCAGATTCAGGCCAACTGAATACAGGAGGTTGCGTGAGCTCCTCCCCTTCACTTCTGGTTCTGCCGCACCAAGGGGGGTATCCCTATAACTTAAGATGTAACCTTGACTGGCTCAAAGATAGAAAGATCTGACTTGACAACAGCAGGCAGAATGCTCTCATGTATGGACCAAGATCTGTATGATAGATCACAAGGCTGGCAACATTCTTGGACATGATGTCTGGTTGGGTATGAGAGCATGCAGGGGGTTCCTAATCCTACTCCTACAACTAACAGGTGGAGGTATGAAGTGTTTTGATATGAATTTGGATGCAAAGTTGGACATGGTGTATAACACAAGAACACAGCATGATTGGTGCCTATCCAGGGCTTGGAGTCGGTAGACATACACCTGTGAATGATCAGCATGAACAGCTAAAACTGGATTTCAGGGGGACAAACATGATATCTGCCTTACAGACATCTCCCAATATAGAGTGTTGAGCTATCTCTACTTATGGTATCCCTACTGCAGTATACCCTTCCCAATGTTCAACCTGAAAACAGTTTAATCTGCCCCTTGAGCAGAGGTCAAAAGATCAGACATTCAACATAGGAATTCTATGCTCTAGAATCTAAACATAAGCAAACATCCAGATCCAGAAGAAGGATACATGCAATACTGGAGACAGAATTAACACAACACATGCTAAGGTAGCATTACTCATATAAGATCAACCATGAAACCAGTGGATTCATGCCAAGTCCTGCAACAGGAGATACATAAACTCACAAGAAAAAACTGTACAGAGCAACCAGATCAGCTGGTTTTGGATTACAGAGCCAAAAATCTACAACTTTCAACAACCTTGAATGAATAACACCATCTGCATTATATAGCAGGAGGGTGTATTCAGCATTGATTACAATGTTGACCAAAATCTCGCCAGATACACGGTATCATGAAAATGGCGCTCAAACACAACCGGATTGGCGCCCAAACTTGAATGCAGCAGGTAGGGGAGGAGACAGGAAGACATCTCGAGCCTTGCGCCGCCGCCTAGGGATTCAGATCTTCAATCAGGTACTACATCCGTCCACGCCATCGCCCATACCTCTGCAACAATCGCCATCAATGGCGCACCAACCCGCGGCCTCGGGAAGAACATCAAACAGACAGTCGCAACCGCTTCCCGCCGAGATTCATCATCATGATGTTTCGAAAATGCAGGATAACATTATCCCACATGCACCCCGCAGCAACCTCCTTTGCACTTTATATACTAGGTCATGAGCATATATCATGTCGGCGCTTTTGCTCCTGACGACACTAGTATAGACTTCATCATCATCATCCTCCAGCAGCATGATATCCTGTTGTTCGAAATATCACCCTGACGTCATCATGATATTTGAAACATAACCTTCATGATAATCGGCACAACCTGATCCTTCGGAGGAACGTCCTCCTGCTGAGCTTATAACAAAAGTCTGGCCGATGGACATCCTGATGACGTCATCATCATATCCTGCTGACGTCATCAGGATGAAGAAACAACGAACAAGAAGTGATACAACATCATCAGGATGATATTGACTAAGATCATCCTGACGTTCGAAATATGATGACCCTAGTGAATATCGGGTCGCACTTAAAACTCTTCAACATCATCATCAGGATGATCATAACCAAGATCACCCGATGATAGAAATATCACCCCGGCGAAATATCATGAAGGCAGAAAATATGATGACCACCGCAAGCAGCAGGATGACAACTGAAAAATGATGATGATGACGACCCTTAGGATAAAACAAGTTAGGTCGAGCAACTCAAAGAATAAGCAACATCATCATCATGCCTGCGCAAGGTGATAAACGGAAGATCACCGGAGACTTTGAAGAATCACCCTCGTAAGCAGATCAGGGCGCACTGTAGCTCGTCAGCATCATCATGATAAAAACCAAACATCACCCCATACTTCAATATGATGATGACGATGAGAAACCGGTCGACGGAGAACATGATGATGATGACCATCATCGAAACAAACATGATGACGATGACCTCCTCCTCAGGAAAATATGATGCTGCAGTTGAAAAATGCTGAGGAGGTCCAACACTTAGAAAAAATGGGCAAGAAGATAAAGGCTTCAAATGAAGAAACCTCCTGATCATGACAAATCAACCCCTGGTCAAAATGAGTGTCAACAGTGGCTCTGTCTGGGGACGTGCAGGTGCAAGACTGCAGCGAGAACCCCAGATCTCTGGGATGCAGACCAGTCCCTTATCCATTGGGCACAGAGTCAAATACTGCACTGACCTGCATCACCAAACACACTTGATGGCCTAAGGCCACCAAGAAAAGAAAAACATGTATCTCCCTTTGTCAAATATCTTGTTTTCATCTGCATGCACTGGGTCAAGCTTGGAGATACTGTCAGGATCCACCCACAAACAAATCTTGTCATCTGCATATTCAACCTTCTGATTTGGCTTGTCATTATCACCCCTGTGCAGATAACCTTCAGCATCATGTGCCATGTGGGTGCAGAATATATCAAACAATGCATGTTCATATGGCATATAGCACTTATCATCTATATCATCATCATGCATTGCAACATGATCTCCTAGCTGGACTGCAAATAGGAAACACTCAGAGTCCACCACACAACTAGGAAGATCAAGGCTCATTGTATTATATGCTGGCCCATCAAAAGAAAAGCTTTCAAAATCACAATTGTGTACATCATGTACACAACCATCTGGTACACCAGGCTGGAAAAGATCAGGCTCTGGCATCTCTTTCAAATCAGGCACATCTTCACAGTCACTTACCTGATGTATGTTGTTTCCTCTTTCATCATGATGAGAAACAGAATCCAAGCCAAAAATAGTGTCTAGATCCCCACCACACTCAGACAGATCCTCATCACCATATGTGTCATAAATGGGTGACCCAGGTACATCAGCTTCATCATAGTATGCCATTTGTTCATGGGCAGCAAAGCACATCTCTTCATCATCAATGGATTCACTCTGTGGATGAGTATCAGCCTGTGTGTCATAAGCAAAGCAGCCATCAAATGAAAAACAATCATGCTCTGAACTAGCACTTATCTCAATTTCTGACTGCTCTTCATGATCTCCATGTGTTTGAAAGGTAGGCAATGGGCCACACATAGGATTGCTTCTCTGTTTGCTTATATCTTCTCTGTCTTGAGTACAATACTCACAATTATCTCCACAGGTCCATTCCAAAAATTGCTCATTGCTGTCCACAACCTCGTTATTGTTTTCATGGTCAGATGCCTCATCATTGCAATGGGAATCCTCATTAGTCCTTTCACTGGCATCCTCAACTGGTAAACAATCCAGTTGAGCAGTATTGTTAGCATTATGTTCAAACACAGCAGTCTCAACCTCTATGCTTTTATTTTCATTTTTATCTGCACATGATGCCATAATCATTTGGTCATTTGCAGCTTCATAACCATTATTCACACCAAGGCCTGGGGACAGGGGTTTCAGCAGGTGCACATTTCTCATTTCTTCTACATTTTCTAAAAATTTGTATGCCATCTGCATACTTGTCACCTTGAAATCCCTAAGTAATGCACTAGAGCCCTCCTCAAAAGCTTCAAAGAATATGCCAACACAGGCTGAAATATAAGGTCTGAAACTTTCAGGGACATGTGAAAGGGCTACTGCAAACCTATGACTGAAATCAACACATGGCTCTTCATCTTGTTTTCTGATTCTCATCAATTCTGCAACAAGATCAGCCGGTTCTTTTGCAAATTCTTCTTTGAAACAGTCAGCAAGTTCATCCCAACAGGCAAAGGATCTCTTTGGAAAGCTCAAATACCAGTCTTTTGCTTTTGCATCAAAGGACCTAACAAGAAACCTCATCCACATATCCTCATCTCTGAATGAATATTTTCCCATAAAACTTTGAAAATTTTGGATATGTGCATTCCCATCACATACATTGTGACCACTAAATCTAGGCATCTGACAGTATATCCCAGCAGGCATAGTTTCTACTCTATAATCCACCCATGACAAATCCAGTTGGTCATACAAAGGATCAAAAGGGCTGACAGGAGGTTTAGCTTTCTGACTGGCAGACACAACAGGGTTACTGCTTCTTAACTGGGCCTGCTCAGCCTCTAAGAATGTCAACCTATTTCTTATCTCTTCTATTCCTTTATCCAACATTTCACCACTGAGTGTGGGATAACTCATACTTGGATTCATAAAAATTCTACTCTTAGACATCCTTTGTCTGTCTAAGACCTAAGGCTTCCCCTGGCATCTAACCTATGCAGTAAAACAGCAAATAAAGGGGAAGGAACAAGGTACCTTTTCTCATACAGATGCAGGAATATGTACAACACATTTTTGTCACATCACATACATCAATCTTTCATGTGCATTGGGATCCTTTTTGCAGAGTCGCCACCTCTCCAGAGAGGATAAAATTTACAGCAGCTGAAAGCTACTTCTCCAGGTTCATTCCACCAGCAGAGCAAAACTTCACCAGAGACTGCGGGATATCACTTTACATTAACTTCCCCAGCAGAGTCGCCATTTTGTTGACTCGGATGGGCCACAGGTATATCATTTTTTAGTCCATCCCCAGCAGAGTCGCCATTTTGTTGACATTTCTTCTGAATCAGCATTAGGGTTTGCCACTTCTAATGCACAGGCAGATTCAGGCCAACTGAATACAGGAGGTTGCGTGAGCTCCTCCCCTTCACTTCTGGTTCTGCCGCACCAAGGGGGGTATCCCTATAACTTAAGATGTAACCTTGACTGGCTCAAAGATAGAAAGATCTGACTTGACAACAGCAGGCAGAATGCTCTCATGTATGGACCAAGATCTGTATGATAGATCACAAGGCTGGCAACATTCTTGGACATGATGTCTGGTTGGGTATGAGAGCATGCAGGGGGTTCCTAATCCTACTCCTACAACTAACAGGTGGAGGTATGAAGTGTTTTGATATGAATTTGGATGCAAAGTTGGACATGGTGTATAACACAAGAACACAGCATGATTGGTGCCTATCCAGGGCTTGGAGTCGGTAGACATACACCTGTGAATGATCAGCATGAACAGCTAAAACTGGATTTCAGGGGGACAAACATGATATCTGCCTTACAGACATCTCCCAATATAGAGTGTTGAGCTATCTCTACTTATGGTATCCCTACTGCAGTATACCCTTCCCAATGTTCAACCTGAAAACAGTTTAATCTGCCCCTTGAGCAGAGGTCAAAAGATCAGACATTCAACATAGGAATTCTATGCTCTAGAATCTAAACATAAGCAAACATCCAGATCCAGAAGAAGGATACATGCAATACTGGAGACAGAATTAACACAACACATGCTAAGGTAGCATTACTCATATAAGATCAACCATGAAACCAGTGGATTCATGCCAAGTCCTGCAACAGGAGATACATAAACTCACAAGAAAAAACTGTACAGAGCAACCAGATCAGCTGGTTTTGGATTACAGAGCCAAAAATCTACAACTTTCAACAACCTTGAATGAATAACACCATCTGCATTATATAGCAGGAGGGTGTATTCAGCATTGATTACAATGTTGACCAAAATCTCGCCAGATACACGGTATCATGAAAATGGCGCTCAAACACAACCGGATTGGCGCCCAAACTTGAATGCAGCAGGTAGGGGAGGAGACAGGAAGACATCTCGAGCCTTGCGCCGCCGCCTAGGGATTCAGATCTTCAATCAGGTACTACATCCGTCCACGCCATCGCCCATACCTCTGCAACAATCGCCATCAATGGCGCACCAACCCGCGGCCTCGGGAAGAACATCAAACAGACAGTCGCAACCGCTTCCCGCCGAGATTCATCATCATGATGTTTCGAAAATGCAGGATAACATTATCCCACATGCACCCCGCAGCAACCTCCTTTGCACTTTATATACTAGGTCATGAGCATATATCATGTCGGCGCTTTTGCTCCTGACGACACTAGTATAGACTTCATCATCATCATCCTCCAGCAGCATGATATCCTGTTGTTCGAAATATCACCCTGACGTCATCATGATATTTGAAACATAACCTTCATGATAATCGGCACAACCTGATCCTTCGGAGGAACGTCCTCCTGCTGAGCTTATAACAAAAGTCTGGCCGATGGACATCCTGATGACGTCATCATCATATCCTGCTGACGTCATCAGGATGAAGAAACAACGAACAAGAAGTGATACAACATCATCAGGATGATATTGACTAAGATCATCCTGACGTTCGAAATATGATGACCCTAGTGAATATCGGGTCGCACTTAAAACTCTTCAACATCATCATCAGGATGATCATAACCAAGATCACCCGATGATAGAAATATCACCCCGGCGAAATATCATGAAGGCAGAAAATATGATGACCACCGCAAGCAGCAGGATGACAACTGAAAAATGATGATGATGACGACCCTTAGGATAAAACAAGTTAGGTCGAGCAACTCAAAGAATAAGCAACATCATCATCATGCCTGCGCAAGGTGATAAACGGAAGATCACCGGAGACTTTGAAGAATCACCCTCGTAAGCAGATCAGGGCGCACTGTAGCTCGTCAGCATCATCATGATAAAAACCAAACATCACCCCATACTTCAATATGATGATGACGATGAGAAACCGGTCGACGGAGAACATGATGATGATGACCATCATCGAAACAAACATGATGACGATGACCTCCTCCTCAGGAAAATATGATGCTGCAGTTGAAAAATGCTGAGGAGGTCCAACACTTAGAAAAAATGGGCAAGAAGATAAAGGCTTCAAATGAAGAAACCTCCTGATCATGACAAATCAACCCCTGGTCAAAATGAGTGTCAACAGTGGCTCTGTCTGGGGACGTGCAGGTGCAAGACTGCAGCGAGAACCCCAGATCTCTGGGATGCAGACCAGTCCCTTATCCATTGGGCACAGAGTCAAATACTGCACTGACCTGCATCACCAAACACACTTGATGGCCTAAGGCCACCAAGAAAAGAAAAACATGTATCTCCCTTTGTCAAATATCTTGTTTTCATCTGCATGCACTGGGTCAAGCTTGGAGATACTGTCAGGATCCACCCACAAACAAATCTTGTCATCTGCATATTCAACCTTCTGATTTGGCTTGTCATTATCACCCCTGTGCAGATAACCTTCAGCATCATGTGCCATGTGGGTGCAGAATATATCAAACAATGCATGTTCATATGGCATATAGCACTTATCATCTATATCATCATCATGCATTGCAACATGATCTCCTAGCTGGACTGCAAATAGGAAACACTCAGAGTCCACCACACAACTAGGAAGATCAAGGCTCATTGTATTATATGCTGGCCCATCAAAAGAAAAGCTTTCAAAATCACAATTGTGTACATCATGTACACAACCATCTGGTACACCAGGCTGGAAAAGATCAGGCTCTGGCATCTCTTTCAAATCAGGCACATCTTCACAGTCACTTACCTGATGTATGTTGTTTCCTCTTTCATCATGATGAGAAACAGAATCCAAGCCAAAAATAGTGTCTAGATCCCCACCACACTCAGACAGATCCTCATCACCATATGTGTCATAAATGGGTGACCCAGGTACATCAGCTTCATCATAGTATGCCATTTGTTCATGGGCAGCAAAGCACATCTCTTCATCATCAATGGATTCACTCTGTGGATGAGTATCAGCCTGTGTGTCATAAGCAAAGCAGCCATCAAATGAAAAACAATCATGCTCTGAACTAGCACTTATCTCAATTTCTGACTGCTCTTCATGATCTCCATGTGTTTGAAAGGTAGGCAATGGGCCACACATAGGATTGCTTCTCTGTTTGCTTATATCTTCTCTGTCTTGAGTACAATACTCACAATTATCTCCACAGGTCCATTCCAAAAATTGCTCATTGCTGTCCACAACCTCGTTATTGTTTTCATGGTCAGATGCCTCATCATTGCAATGGGAATCCTCATTAGTCCTTTCACTGGCATCCTCAACTGGTAAACAATCCAGTTGAGCAGTATTGTTAGCATTATGTTCAAACACAGCAGTCTCAACCTCTATGCTTTTATTTTCATTTTTATCTGCACATGATGCCATAATCATTTGGTCATTTGCAGCTTCATAACCATTATTCACACCAAGGCCTGGGGACAGGGGTTTCAGCAGGTGCACATTTCTCATTTCTTCTACATTTTCTAAAAATTTGTATGCCATCTGCATACTTGTCACCTTGAAATCCCTAAGTAATGCACTAGAGCCCTCCTCAAAAGCTTCAAAGAATATGCCAACACAGGCTGAAATATAAGGTCTGAAACTTTCAGGGACATGTGAAAGGGCTACTGCAAACCTATGACTGAAATCAACACATGGCTCTTCATCTTGTTTTCTGATTCTCATCAATTCTGCAACAAGATCAGCCGGTTCTTTTGCAAATTCTTCTTTGAAACAGTCAGCAAGTTCATCCCAATAGGCAAAGGATCTCTTTGGAAAGCTCAAATACCAGTCTTTTGCTTTTGCATCAAAGGACCTAACAAGAAACCTCATCCACATATCCTCATCTCTGAATGAATATTTTCCCATAAAACTTTGAAAATTTTGGATATGTGCATTCCCATCACATACATTGTGACCACTAAATCTAGGCATCTGACAGTATATCCCAGCAGGCATAGTTTCTACTCTATAATCCACCCATGACAAATCCAGTTGGTCATACAAAGGATCAAAAGGGCTGACAGGAGGTTTAGCTTTCTGACTGGCAGACACAACAGGGTTACTGCTTCTTAACTGGGCCTGCTCAGCCTCTAAGAATGTCAACCTATTTCTTATCTCTTCTATTCCTTTATCCAACATTTCACCACTGAGTGTGGGATAACTCATACTTGGATTCATAAAAATTCTACTCTTAGACATCCTTTGTCTGTCTAAGACCTAAGGCTTCCCCTGGCATCTAACCTATGCAGTAAAACAGCAAATAAAGGGGAAGGAACAAGGTACCTTTTCTCATACAGATGCAGGAATATGTACAACACATTTTTGTCACATCACATACATCAATCTTTCATGTGCATTGGGATCCTTTTTGCAGAGTCGCCACCTCTCCAGAGAGGATAAAATTTACAGCAGCTGAAAGCTACTTCTCCAGGTTCATTCCACCAGCAGAGCAAAACTTCACCAGAGACTGCGGGATATCACTTTACATTAACTTCCCCAGCAGAGTCGCCATTTTGTTGACTCGGATGGGCCACAGGTATATCATTTTTTAGTCCATCCCCAGCAGAGTCGCCATTTTGTTGACATTTCTTCTGAATCAGCATTAGGGTTTGCCACTTCTAATGCACAGGCAGATTCAGGCCAACTGAATACAGGAGGTTGCGTGAGCTCCTCCCCTTCACTTCTGGTTCTGCCGCACCAAGGGGGTATCCCTATAACTTAAGATGTAACCTTGACTGGCTCAAAGATAGAAAGATCTGACTTGACAACAGCAGGCAGAATGCTCTCATGTATGGACCAAGATCTGTATGATAGATCACAAGGCTGGCAACATTCTTGGACATGATGTCTGGTTGGGTATGAGAGCATGCAGGGGGTTCCTAATCCTACTCCTACAACTAACAGGTGGAGGTATGAAGTGTTTTGATATGAATTTGGATGCAAAGTTGGACATGGTGTATAACACAAGAACACAGCATGATTGGTGCCTATCCAGGGCTTGGAGTCGGTAGACATACACCTGTGAATGATCAGCATGAACAGCTAAAACTGGATTTCAGGGGGACAAACATGATATCTGCCTTACAGACATCTCCCAATATAGAGTGTTGAGCTATCTCTACTTATGGTATCCCTACTGCAGTATACCCTTCCCAATGTTCAACCTGAAAACAGTTTAATCTGCCCCTTGAGCAGAGGTCAAAAGATCAGACATTCAACATAGGAATTCTATGCTCTAGAATCTAAACATAAGCAAACATCCAGATCCAGAAGAAGGATACATGCAATACTGGAGACAGAATTAACACAACACATGCTAAGGTAGCATTACTCATATAAGATCAACCATGAAACCAGTGGATTCATGCCAAGTCCTGCAACAGGAGATACATAAACTCACAAGAAAAAACTGTACAGAGCAACCAGATCAGCTGGTTTTGGATTACAGAGCCAAAAATCTACAACTTTCAACAACCTTGAATGAATAACACCATCTGCATTATATAGCAGGAGGGTGTATTCAGCATTGATTACAATGTTGACCAAAATCTCGCCAGATACACGGTATCATGAAAATGGCGCTCAAACACAACCGGATTGGCGCCCAAACTTGAATGCAGCAGGTAGGGGAGGAGACAGGAAGACATCTCGAGCCTTGCGCCGCCGCCTAGGGATTCAGATCTTCAATCAGGTACTACATCCGTCCACGCCATCGCCCATACCTCTGCAACAATCGCCATCAATGGCGCACCAACCCGCGGCCTCGGGAAGAACATCAAACAGACAGTCGCAACCGCTTCCCGCCGAGATTCATCATCATGATGTTTCGAAAATGCAGGATAACATTATCCCACATGCACCCCGCAGCAACCTCCTTTGCACTTTATATACTAGGTCATGAGCATATATCATGTCGGCGCTTTTGCTCCTGACGACACTAGTATAGACTTCATCATCATCATCCTCCAGCAGCATGATATCCTGTTGTTCGAAATATCACCCTGACGTCATCATGATATTTGAAACATAACCTTCATGATAATCGGCACAACCTGATCCTTCGGAGGAACGTCCTCCTGCTGAGCTTATAACAAAAGTCTGGCCGATGGACATCCTGATGACGTCATCATCATATCCTGCTGACGTCATCAGGATGAAGAAACAACGAACAAGAAGTGATACAACATCATCAGGATGATATTGACTAAGATCATCCTGACGTTCGAAATATGATGACCCTAGTGAATATCGGGTCGCACTTAAAACTCTTCAACATCATCATCAGGATGATCATAACCAAGATCACCCGATGATAGAAATATCACCCCGGCGAAATATCATGAAGGCAGAAAATATGATGACCACCGCAAGCAGCAGGATGACAACTGAAAAATGATGATGATGACGACCCTTAGGATAAAACAAGTTAGGTCGAGCAACTCAAAGAATAAGCAACATCATCATCATGCCTGCGCAAGGTGATAAACGGAAGATCACCGGAGACTTTGAAGAATCACCCTCGTAAGCAGATCAGGGCGCACTGTAGCTCGTCAGCATCATCATGATAAAAACCAAACATCACCCCATACTTCAATATGATGATGACGATGAGAAACCGGTCGACGGAGAACATGATGATGATGACCATCATCGAAACAAACATGATGACGATGACCTCCTCCTCAGGAAAATATGATGCTGCAGTTGAAAAATGCTGAGGAGGTCCAACACTTAGAAAAAATGGGCAAGAAGATAAAGGCTTCAAATGAAGAAACCTCCTGATCATGACAAATCAACCCCTGGTCAAAATGAGTGTCAACAGTGGCTCTGTCTGGGGACGTGCAGGTGCAAGACTGCAGCGAGAACCCCAGATCTCAGGGATGCAGACCAGTCCCTTATCCATTGGGCACAGAGTCAAATACTGCACTGACCTGCATCACCAAACACACTTGATGGCCTAAGGCCACCAAGAAAAGAAAAACATGTATCTCCCTTTGTCAAATATCTTGTTTTCATCTGCATGCACTGGGTCAAGCTTGGAGATACTGTCAGGATCCACCCACAAACAAATCTTGTCATCTGCATATTCAACCTTCTGATTTGGCTTGTCATTATCACCCCTGTGCAGATAACCTTCAGCATCATGTGCCATGTGGGTGCAGAATATATCAAACAATGCATGTTCATATGGCATATAGCACTTATCATCTATATCATCATCATGCATTGCAACATGATCTCCTAGCTGGACTGCAAATAGGAAACACTCAGAGTCCACCACACAACTAGGAAGATCAAGGCTCATTGTATTATATGCTGGCCCATCAAAAGAAAAGCTTTCAAAATCACAATTGTGTACATCATGTACACAACCATCTGGTACACCAGGCTGGAAAAGATCAGGCTCTGGCATCTCTTTCAAATCAGGCACATCTTCACAGTCACTTACCTGATGTATGTTGTTTCCTCTTTCATCATGATGAGAAACAGAATCCAAGCCAAAAATAGTGTCTAGATCCCCACCACACTCAGACAGATCCTCATCACCATATGTGTCATAAATGGGTGACCCAGGTACATCAGCTTCATCATAGTATGCCATTTGTTCATGGGCAGCAAAGCACATCTCTTCATCATCAATGGATTCACTCTGTGGATGAGTATCAGCCTGTGTGTCATAAGCAAAGCAGCCATCAAATGAAAAACAATCATGCTCTGAACTAGCACTTATCTCAATTTCTGACTGCTCTTCATGATCTCCATGTGTTTGAAAGGTAGGCAATGGGCCACACATAGGATTGCTTCTCTGTTTGCTTATATCTTCTCTGTCTTGAGTACAATACTCACAATTATCTCCACAGGTCCATTCCAAAAATTGCTCATTGCTGTCCACAACCTCGTTATTGTTTTCATGGTCAGATGCCTCATCATTGCAATGGGAATCCTCATTAGTCCTTTCACTGGCATCCTCAACTGGTAAACAATCCAGTTGAGCAGTATTGTTAGCATTATGTTCAAACACAGCAGTCTCAACCTCTATGCTTTTATTTTCATTTTTATCTGCACATGATGCCATAATCATTTGGTCATTTGCAGCTTCATAACCATTATTCACACCAAGGCCTGGGGACAGGGGTTTCAGCAGGTGCACATTTCTCATTTCTTCTACATTTTCTAAAAATTTGTATGCCATCTGCATACTTGTCACCTTGAAATCCCTAAGTAATGCACTAGAGCCCTCCTCAAAAGCTTCAAAGAATATGCCAACACAGGCTGAAATATAAGGTCTGAAACTTTCAGGGACATGTGAAAGGGCTACTGCAAACCTATGACTGAAATCAACACATGGCTCTTCATCTTGTTTTCTGATTCTCATCAATTATGCAACAAGATCAGCCGGTTCTTTTGCAAATTCTTCTTTGAAACAGTCAGCAAGTTCATCCCAACAGGCAAAGGATCTCTTTGGAAAGCTCAAATACCAGTCTTTTGCTTTTGCATCAAAGGACCTAACAAGAAACCTCATCCACATATCCTCATCTCTGAATGAATATTTTCCCATAAAACTTTGAAAATTTTGGATATGTGCATTCCCATCACATACATTGTGACCACTAAATCTAGGCATCTGACAGTATATCCCAGCAGGCATAGTTTCTACTCTATAATCCACCCATGACAAATCCAGTTGGTCATACAAAGGATCAAAAGGGCTGACAGGAGGTTTAGCTTTCTGACTGGCAGACACAACAGGGTTACTGCTTCTTAACTGGGCCTGCTCAGCCTCTAAGAATGTCAACCTATTTCTTATCTCTTCTATTCCTTTATCCAACATTTCACCACTGAGTGTGGGATAACTCATACTTGGATTCATAAAAATTCTACTCTTAGACATCCTTTGTCTGTCTAAGACCTAAGGCTTCCCCTGGCATCTAACCTATGCAGTAAAACAGCAAATAAAGGGGAAGGAACAAGGTACCTTTTCTCATACAGATGCAGGAATATGTACAACACATTTTTGTCACATCACATACATCAATCTTTCATGTGCATTGGGATCCTTTTTGCAGAGTCGCCACCTCTCCAGAGAGGATAAAATTTACAGCAGCTGAAAGCTACTTCTCCAGGTTCATTCCACCAGCAGAGCAAAACTTCACCAGAGACTGCGGGATATCACTTTACATTAACTTCCCCAGCAGAGTCGCCATTTTGTTGACTCGGATGGGCCACAGGTATATCATTTTTTAGTCCATCCCCAGCAGAGTCGCCATTTTGTTGACATTTCTTCTGAATCAGCATTAGGGTTTGCCACTTCTAATGCACAGGCAGATTCAGGCCAACTGAATACAGGAGGTTGCGTGAGCTCCTCCCCTTCACTTCTGGTTCTGCCGCACCAAGGGGGGTATCCCTATAACTTAAGATGTAACCTTGACTGGCTCAAAGATAGAAAGATCTGACTTGACAACAGCAGGCAGAATGCTCTCATGTATGGACCAAGATCTGTATGATAGATCACAAGGCTGGCAACATTCTTGGACATGATGTCTGGTTGGGTATGAGAGCATGCAGGGGGTTCCTAATCCTACTCCTACAACTAACAGGTGGAGGTATGAAGTGTTTTGATATGAATTTGGATGCAAAGTTGGACATGGTGTATAACACAAGAACACAGCATGATTGGTGCCTATCCAGGGCTTGGAGTCGGTAGACATACACCTGTGAATGATCAGCATGAACAGCTAAAACTGGATTTCAGGGGGACAAACATGATATCTGCCTTACAGACATCTCCCAATATAGAGTGTTGAGCTATCTCTACTTATGGTATCCCTACTGCAGTATACCCTTCCCAATGTTCAACCTGAAAACAGTTTAATCTGCCCCTTGAGCAGAGGTCAAAAGATCAGACATTCAACATAGGAATTCTATGCTCTAGAATCTAAACATAAGCAAACATCCAGATCCAGAAGAAGGATACATGCAATACTGGAGACAGAATTAACACAACACATGCTAAGGTAGCATTACTCATATAAGATCAACCATGAAACCAGTGGATTCATGCCAAGTCCTGCAACAGGAGATACATAAACTCACAAGAAAAAACTGTACAGAGCAACCAGATCAGCTGGTTTTGGATTACAGAGCCAAAAATCTACAACTTTCAACAACCTTGAATGAATAACACCATCTGCATTATATAGCAGGAGGGTGTATTCAGCATTGATTACAATGTTGACCAAAATCTCGCCAGATACACGGTATCATGAAAATGGCGCTCAAACACAACCGGATTGGCGCCCAAACTTGAATGCAGCAGGTAGGGGAGGAGACAGGAAGACATCTCGAGCCTTGCGCCGCCGCCTAGGGATTCAGATCTTCAATCAGGTACTACATCCGTCCACGCCATCGCCCATACCTCTGCAACAATCGCCATCAATGGCGCACCAACCCGCGGCCTCGGGAAGAACATCAAACAGACAGTCGCAACCGCTTCCCGCCGAGATTCATCATCATGATGTTTCGAAAATGCAGGATAACATTATCCCACATGCACCCCGCAGCAACCTCCTTTGCACTTTATATACTAGGTCATGAGCATATATCATGTCGGCGCTTTTGCTCCTGACGACACTAGTATAGACTTCATCATCATCATCCTCCAGCAGCATGATATCCTGTTGTTCGAAATATCACCCTGACGTCATCATGATATTTGAAACATAACCTTCATGATAATCGGCACAACCTGATCCTTCGGAGGAACGTCCTCCTGCTGAGCTTATAACAAAAGTCTGGCCGATGGACATCCTGATGACGTCATCATCATATCCTGCTGACGTCATCAGGATGAAGAAACAACGAACAAGAAGTGATACAACATCATCAGGATGATATTGACTAAGATCATCCTGACGTTCGAAATATGATGACCCTAGTGAATATCGGGTCGCACTTAAAACTCTTCAACATCATCATCAGGATGATCATAACCAAGATCACCCGATGATAGAAATATCACCCCGGCGAAATATCATGAAGGCAGAAAATATGATGACCACCGCAAGCAGCAGGATGACAACTGAAAAATGATGATGATGACGACCCTTAGGATAAAACAAGTTAGGTCGAGCAACTCAAAGAATAAGCAACATCATCATCATGCCTGCGCAAGGTGATAAACGGAAGATCACCGGAGACTTTGAAGAATCACCCTCGTAAGCAGATCAGGGCGCACTGTAGCTCGTCAGCATCATCATGATAAAAACCAAACATCACCCCATACTTCAATATGATGATGACGATGAGAAACCGGTCGACGGAGAACATGATGATGATGACCATCATCGAAACAAACATGATGACGATGACCTCCTCCTCAGGAAAATATGATGCTGCAGTTGAAAAATGCTGAGGAGGTCCAACACTTAGAAAAAATGGGCAAGAAGATAAAGGCTTCAAATGAAGAAACCTCCTGATCATGACAAATCAACCCCTGGTCAAAATGAGTGTCAACAGTGGCTCTGTCTGGGGACGTGCAGGTGCAAGACTGCAGCGAGAACCCCAGATCTCTGGGATGCAGACCAGTCCCTTATCCATTGGGCACAGAGTCAAATACTGCACTGACCTGCATCACCAAACACACTTGATGGCCTAAGGCCACCAAGAAAAGAAAAACATGTATCTCCCTTTGTCAAATATCTTGTTTTCATCTGCATGCACTGGGTCAAGCTTGGAGATACTGTCAGGATCCACCCACAAACAAATCTTGTCATCTGCATATTCAACCTTCTGATTTGGCTTGTCATTATCACCCCTGTGCAGATAACCTTCAGCATCATGTGCCATGTGGGTGCAGAATATATCAAACAATGCATGTTCATATGGCATATAGCACTTATCATCTATATCATCATCATGCATTGCAACATGATCTCCTAGCTGGACTGCAAATAGGAAACACTCAGAGTCCACCACACAACTAGGAAGATCAAGGCTCATTGTATTATATGCTGGCCCATCAAAAGAAAAGCTTTCAAAATCACAATTGTGTACATCATGTACACAACCATCTGGTACACCAGGCTGGAAAAGATCAGGCTCTGGCATCTCTTTCAAATCAGGCACATCTTCACAGTCACTTACCTGATGTATGTTGTTTCCTCTTTCATCATGATGAGAAACAGAATCCAAGCCAAAAATAGTGTCTAGATCCCCACCACACTCAGACAGATCCTCATCACCATATGTGTCATAAATGGGTGACCCAGGTACATCAGCTTCATCATAGTATGCCATTTGTTCATGGGCAGCAAAGCACATCTCTTCATCATCAATGGATTCACTCTGTGGATGAGTATCAGCCTGTGTGTCATAAGCAAAGCAGCCATCAAATGAAAAACAATCATGCTCTGAACTAGCACTTATCTCAATTTCTGACTGCTCTTCATGATCTCCATGTGTTTGAAAGGTAGGCAATGGGCCACACATAGGATTGCTTCTCTGTTTGCTTATATCTTCTCTGTCTTGAGTACAATACTCACAATTATCTCCACAGGTCCATTCCAAAAATTGCTCATTGCTGTCCACAACCTCGTTATTGTTTTCATGGTCAGATGCCTCATCATTGCAATGGGAATCCTCATTAGTCCTTTCACTGGCATCCTCAACTGGTAAACAATCCAGTTGAGCAGTATTGTTAGCATTATGTTCAAACACAGCAGTCTCAACCTCTATGCTTTTATTTTCATTTTTATCTGCACATGATGCCATAATCATTTGGTCATTTGCAGCTTCATAACCATTATTCACACCAAGGCCTGGGGACAGGGGTTTCAGCAGGTGCACATTTCTCATTTCTTCTACATTTTCTAAAAATTTGTATGCCATCTGCATACTTGTCACCTTGAAATCCCTAAGTAATGCACTAGAGCCCTCCTCAAAAGCTTCAAAGAATATGCCAACACAGGCTGAAATATAAGGTCTGAAACTTTCAGGGACATGTGAAAGGGCTACTGCAAACCTATGACTGAAATCAACACATGGCTCTTCATCTTGTTTTCTGATTCTCATCAATTCTGCAACAAGATCAGCCGGTTCTTTTGCAAATTCTTCTTTGAAACAGTCAGCAAGTTCATCCCAACAGGCAAAGGATCTCTTTGGAAAGCTCAAATACCAGTCTTTTGCTTTTGCATCAAAGGACCTAACAAGAAACCTCATCCACATATCCTCATCTCTGAATGAATATTTTCCCATAAAACTTTGAAAATTTTGGATATGTGCATTCCCATCACATACATTGTGACCACTAAATCTAGGCATCTGACAGTATATCCCAGCAGGCATAGTTTCTACTCTATAATCCACCCATGACAAATCCAGTTGGTCATACAAAGGATCAAAAGGGCTGACAGGAGGTTTAGCTTTCTGACTGGCAGACACAACAGGGTTACTGCTTCTTAACTGGGCCTGCTCAGCCTCTAAGAATGTCAACCTATTTCTTATCTCTTCTATTCCTTTATCCAACATTTCACCACTGAGTGTGGGATAACTCATACTTGGATTCATAAAAATTCTACTCTTAGACATCCTTTGTCTGTCTAAGACCTAAGGCTTCCCCTGGCATCTAACCTATGCAGTAAAACAGCAAATAAAGGGGAAGGAACAAGGTACCTTTTCTCATACAGATGCAGGAATATGTACAACACATTTTTGTCACATCACATACATCAATCTTTCATGTGCATTGGGATCCTTTTTGCAGAGTCGCCACCTCTCCAGAGAGGATAAAATTTACAGCAGCTGAAAGCTACTTCTCCAGGTTCATTCCACCAGCAGAGCAAAACTTCACCAGAGACTGCGGGATATCACTTTACATTAACTTCCCCAGCAGAGTCGCCATTTTGTTGACTCGGATGGGCCACAGGTATATCATTTTTTAGTCCATCCCCAGCAGAGTCGCCATTTTGTTGACATTTCTTCTGAATCAGCATTAGGGTTTGCCACTTCTAATGCACAGGCAGATTCAGGCCAACTGAATACAGGAGGTTGCGTGAGCTCCTCCCCTTCACTTCTGGTTCTGCCGCACCAAGGGGGGTATCCCTATAACTTAAGATGTAACCTTGACTGGCTCAAAGATAGAAAGATCTGACTTGACAACAGCAGGCAGAATGCTCTCATGTATGGACCAAGATCTGTATGATAGATCACAAGGCTGGCAACATTCTTGGACATGATGTCTGGTTGGGTATGAGAGCATGCAGGGGGTTCCTAATCCTACTCCTACAACTAACAGGTGGAGGTATGAAGTGTTTTGATATGAATTTGGATGCAAAGTTGGACATGGTGTATAACACAAGAACACAGCATGATTGGTGCCTATCCAGGGCTTGGAGTCGGTAGACATACACCTGTGAATGATCAGCATGAACAGCTAAAACTGGATTTCAGGGGGACAAACATGATATCTGCCTTACAGACATCTCCCAATATAGAGTGTTGAGCTATCTCTACTTATGGTATCCCTACTGCAGTATACCCTTCCCAATGTTCAACCTGAAAACAGTTTAATCTGCCCCTTGAGCAGAGGTCAAAAGATCAGACATTCAACATAGGAATTCTATGCTCTAGAATCTAAACATAAGCAAACATCCAGATCCAGAAGAAGGATACATGCAATACTGGAGACAGAATTAACACAACACATGCTAAGGTAGCATTACTCATATAAGATCAACCATGAAACCAGTGGATTCATGCCAAGTCCTGCAACAGGAGATACATAAACTCACAAGAAAAAACTGTACAGAGCAACCAGATCAGCTGGTTTTGGATTACAGAGCCAAAAATCTACAACTTTCAACAACCTTGAATGAATAACACCATCTGCATTATATAGCAGGAGGGTGTATTCAGCATTGATTACAATGTTGACCAAAATCTCGCCAGATACACGGTATCATGAAAATGGCGCTCAAACACAACCGGATTGGCGCCCAAACTTGAATGCAGCAGGTAGGGGAGGAGACAGGAAGACATCTCGAGCCTTGCGCCGCCGCCTAGGGATTCAGATCTTCAATCAGGTACTACATCCGTCCACGCCATCGCCCATACCTCTGCAACAATCGCCATCAATGGCGCACCAACCCGCGGCCTCGGGAAGAACATCAAACAGACAGTCGCAACCGCTTCCCGCCGAGATTCATCATCATGATGTTTCGAAAATGCAGGATAACATTATCCCACATGCACCCCGCAGCAACCTCCTTTGCACTTTATATACTAGGTCATGAGCATATATCATGTCGGCGCTTTTGCTCCTGACGACACTAGTATAGACTTCATCATCATCATCCTCCAGCAGCATGATATCCTGTTGTTCGAAATATCACCCTGACGTCATCATGATATTTGAAACATAACCTTCATGATAATCGGCACAACCTGATCCTTCGGAGGAACGTCCTCCTGCTGAGCTTATAACAAAAGTCTGGCCGATGGACATCCTGATGACGTCATCATCATATCCTGCTGACGTCATCAGGATGAAGAAACAACGAACAAGAAGTGATACAACATCATCAGGATGATATTGACTAAGATCATCCTGACGTTCGAAATATGATGACCCTAGTGAATATCGGGTCGCACTTAAAACTCTTCAACATCATCATCAGGATGATCATAACCAAGATCACCCGATGATAGAAATATCACCCCGGCGAAATATCATGAAGGCAGAAAATATGATGACCACCGCAAGCAGCAGGATGACAACTGAAAAATGATGATGATGACGACCCTTAGGATAAAACAAGTTAGGTCGAGCAACTCAAAGAATAAGCAACATCATCATCATGCCTGCGCAAGGTGATAAACGGAAGATCACCGGAGACTTTGAAGAATCACCCTCGTAAGCAGATCAGGGCGCACTGTAGCTCGTCAGCATCATCATGATAAAAACCAAACATCACCCCATACTTCAATATGATGATGACGATGAGAAACCGGTCGACGGAGAACATGATGATGATGACCATCATCGAAACAAACATGATGACGATGACCTCCTCCTCAGGAAAATATGATGCTGCAGTTGAAAAATGCTGAGGAGGTCCAACACTTAGAAAAAATGGGCAAGAAGATAAAGGCTTCAAATGAAGAAACCTCCTGATCATGACAAATCAACCCCTGGTCAAAATGAGTGTCAACAGTGGCTCTGTCTGGGGACGTGCAGGTGCAAGACTGCAGCGAGAACCCCAGATCTCTGGGATGCAGACCAGTCCCTTATCCATTGGGCACAGAGTCAAATACTGCACTGACCTGCATCACCAAACACACTTGATGGCCTAAGGCCACCAAGAAAAGAAAAACATGTATCTCCCTTTGTCAAATATCTTGTTTTCATCTGCATGCACTGGGTCAAGCTTGGAGATACTGTCAGGATCCACCCACAAACAAATCTTGTCATCTGCATATTCAACCTTCTGATTTGGCTTGTCATTATCACCCCTGTGCAGATAACCTTCAGCATCATGTGCCATGTGGGTGCAGAATATATCAAACAATGCATGTTCATATGGCATATAGCACTTATCATCTATATCATCATCATGCATTGCAACATGATCTCCTAGCTGGACTGCAAATAGGAAACACTCAGAGTCCACCACACAACTAGGAAGATCAAGGCTCATTGTATTATATGCTGGCCCATCAAAAGAAAAGCTTTCAAAATCACAATTGTGTACATCATGTACACAACCATCTGGTACACCAGGCTGGAAAAGATCAGGCTCTGGCATCTCTTTCAAATCAGGCACATCTTCACAGTCACTTACCTGATGTATGTTGTTTCCTCTTTCATCATGATGAGAAACAGAATCCAAGCCAAAAATAGTGTCTAGATCCCCACCACACTCAGACAGATCCTCATCACCATATGTGTCATAAATGGGTGACCCAGGTACATCAGCTTCATCATAGTATGCCATTTGTTCATGGGCAGCAAAGCACATCTCTTCATCATCAATGGATTCACTCTGTGGATGAGTATCAGCCTGTGTGTCATAAGCAAAGCAGCCATCAAATGAAAAACAATCATGCTCTGAACTAGCACTTATCTCAATTTCTGACTGCTCTTCATGATCTCCATGTGTTTGAAAGGTAGGCAATGGGCCACACATAGGATTGCTTCTCTGTTTGCTTATATCTTCTCTGTCTTGAGTACAATACTCACAATTATCTCCACAGGTCCATTCCAAAAATTGCTCATTGCTGTCCACAACCTCGTTATTGTTTTCATGGTCAGATGCCTCATCATTGCAATGGGAATCCTCATTAGTCCTTTCACTGGCATCCTCAACTGGTAAACAATCCAGTTGAGCAGTATTGTTAGCATTATGTTCAAACACAGCAGTCTCAACCTCTATGCTTTTATTTTCATTTTTATCTGCACATGATGCCATAATCATTTGGTCATTTGCAGCTTCATAACCATTATTCACACCAAGGCCTGGGGACAGGGGTTTCAGCAGGTGCACATTTCTCATTTCTTCTACATTTTCTAAAAATTTGTATGCCATCTGCATACTTGTCACCTTGAAATCCCTAAGTAATGCACTAGAGCCCTCCTCAAAAGCTTCAAAGAATATGCCAACACAGGCTGAAATATAAGGTCTGAAACTTTCAGGGACATGTGAAAGGGCTACTGCAAACCTATGACTGAAATCAACACATGGCTCTTCATCTTGTTTTCTGATTCTCATCAATTATGCAACAAGATCAGCCGGTTCTTTTGCAAATTCTTCTTTGAAACAGTCAGCAAGTTCATCCCAACAGGCAAAGGATCTCTTTGGAAAGCTCAAATACCAGTCTTTTGCTTTTGCATCAAAGGACCTAACAAGAAACCTCATCCACATATCCTCATCTCTGAATGAATATTTTCCCATAAAACTTTGAAAATTTTGGATATGTGCATTCCCATCACATACATTGTGACCACTAAATCTAGGCATCTGACAGTATATCCCAGCAGGCATAGTTTCTACTCTATAATCCACCCATGACAAATCCAGTTGGTCATACAAAGGATCAAAAGGGCTGACAGGAGGTTTAGCTTTCTGACTGGCAGACACAACAGGGTTACTGCTTCTTAACTGGGCCTGCTCAGCCTCTAAGAATGTCAACCTATTTCTTATCTCTTCTATTCCTTTATCCAACATTTCACCACTGAGTGTGGGATAACTCATACTTGGATTCATAAAAATTCTACTCTTAGACATCCTTTGTCTGTCTAAGACCTAAGGCTTCCCCTGGCATCTAACCTATGCAGTAAAACAGCAAATAAAGGGGAAGGAACAAGGTACCTTTTCTCATACAGATGCAGGAATATGTACAACACATTTTTGTCACATCACATACATCAATCTTTCATGTGCATTGGGATCCTTTTTGCAGAGTCGCCACCTCTCCAGAGAGGATAAAATTTACAGCAGCTGAAAGCTACTTCTCCAGGTTCATTCCACCAGCAGAGCAAAACTTCACCAGAGACTGCGGGATATCACTTTACATTAACTTCCCCAGCAGAGTCGCCATTTTGTTGACTCGGATGGGCCACAGGTATATCATTTTTTAGTCCATCCCCAGCAGAGTCGCCATTTTGTTGACATTTCTTCTGAATCAGCATTAGGGTTTGCCACTTCTAATGCACAGGCAGATTCAGGCCAACTGAATACAGGAGGTTGCGTGAGCTCCTCCCCTTCACTTCTGGTTCTGCCGCACCAAGGGGGGTATCCCTATAACTTAAGATGTAACCTTGACTGGCTCAAAGATAGAAAGATCTGACTTGACAACAGCAGGCAGAATGCTCTCATGTATGGACCAAGATCTGTATGATAGATCACAAGGCTGGCAACATTCTTGGACATGATGTCTGGTTGGGTATGAGAGCATGCAGGGGGTTCCTAATCCTACTCCTACAACTAACAGGTGGAGGTATGAAGTGTTTTGATATGAATTTGGATGCAAAGTTGGACATGGTGTATAACACAAGAACACAGCATGATTGGTGCCTATCCAGGGCTTGGAGTCGGTAGACATACACCTGTGAATGATCAGCATGAACAGCTAAAACTGGATTTCAGGGGGACAAACATGATATCTGCCTTACAGACATCTCCCAATATAGAGTGTTGAGCTATCTCTACTTATGGTATCCCTACTGCAGTATACCCTTCCCAATGTTCAACCTGAAAACAGTTTAATCTGCCCCTTGAGCAGAGGTCAAAAGATCAGACATTCAACATAGGAATTCTATGCTCTAGAATCTAAACATAAGCAAACATCCAGATCCAGAAGAAGGATACATGCAATACTGGAGACAGAATTAACACAACACATGCTAAGGTAGCATTACTCATATAAGATCAACCATGAAACCAGTGGATTCA
Organism: Cunninghamia lanceolata; assembly: GCA_027924645.1. Taxonomy (NCBI): domain Eukaryota; kingdom Viridiplantae; phylum Streptophyta; class Pinopsida; order Cupressales; family Cupressaceae; genus Cunninghamia; species Cunninghamia lanceolata. Next base: position 7,574,823 of record BSBN01000892.1, read on the forward strand.
TGCCAAGTCCTGCAACAGGAGATACATAAACTCACAAGAAAAAACTGTACAGAGCAACCAGATCAGCTGGTTTTGGATTACAGAGCCAAAAATCTACAACTTTCAACAACCTTGAATGAATAACACCATCTGCATTATATAGCAGGAGGGTGTATTCAGCATTGATTACAATGTTGACCAAAATCTCGCCAGATACACGGTATCATGAAAATGGCGCTCAAACACAACCGGATTGGCGCCCAAACTTGAATGCAGCAGGTAGGGGAGGAGACAGGAAGACATCTCGAGCCTTGCGCCGCCGCCTAGGGATTCAGATCTTCAATCAGGTACTACATCCGTCCACGCCATCGCCCATACCTCTGCAACAATCGCCATCAATGGCGCACCAACCCGCGGCCTCGGGAAGAACATCAAACAGACAGTCGCAACCGCTTCCCGCCGAGATTCATCATCATGATGTTTCGAAAATGCAGGATAACATTATCCCACATGCACCCCGCAGCAACCTCCTTTGCACTTTATATACTAGGTCATGAGCATATATCATGTCGGCGCTTTTGCTCCTGACGACACTAGTATAGACTTCATCATCATCATCCTCCAGCAGCATGATATCCTGTTGTTCGAAATATCACCCTGACGTCATCATGATATTTGAAACATAACCTTCATGATAATCGGCACAACCTGATCCTTCGGAGGAACGTCCTCCTGCTGAGCTTATAACAAAAGTCTGGCCGATGGACATCCTGATGACGTCATCATCATATCCTGCTGACGTCATCAGGATGAAGAAACAACGAACAAGAAGTGATACAACATCATCAGGATGATATTGACTAAGATCATCCTGACGTTCGAAATATGATGACCCTAGTGAATATCGGGTCGCACTTAAAACTCTTCAACATCATCATCAGGATGATCATAACCAAGATCACCCGATGATAGAAATATCACCCCGGCGAAATATCATGAAGGCAGAAAATATGATGACCACCGCAAGCAGCAGGATGACAACTGAAAAATGATGATGATGACGACCCTTAGGATAAAACAAGTTAGGTCGAGCAACTCAAAGAATAAGCAACATCATCATCATGCCTGCGCAAGGTGATAAACGGAAGATCACCGGAGACTTTGAAGAATCACCCTCGTAAGCAGATCAGGGCGCACTGTAGCTCGTCAGCATCATCATGATAAAAACCAAACATCACCCCATACTTCAATATGATGATGACGATGAGAAACCGGTCGACGGAGAACATGATGATGATGACCATCATCGAAACAAACATGATGACGATGACCTCCTCCTCAGGAAAATATGATGCTGCAGTTGAAAAATGCTGAGGAGGTCCAACACTTAGAAAAAATGGGCAAGAAGATAAAGGCTTCAAATGAAGAAACCTCCTGATCATGACAAATCAACCCCTGGTCAAAATGAGTGTCAACAGTGGCTCTGTCTGGGGACGTGCAGGTGCAAGACTGCAGCGAGAACCCCAGATCTCTGGGATGCAGACCAGTCCCTTATCCATTGGGCACAGAGTCAAATACTGCACTGACCTGCATCACCAAACACACTTGATGGCCTAAGGCCACCAAGAAAAGAAAAACATGTATCTCCCTTTGTCAAATATCTTGTTTTCATCTGCATGCACTGGGTCAAGCTTGGAGATACTGTCAGGATCCACCCACAAACAAATCTTGTCATCTGCATATTCAACCTTCTGATTTGGCTTGTCATTATCACCCCTGTGCAGATAACCTTCAGCATCATGTGCCATGTGGGTGCAGAATATATCAAACAATGCATGTTCATATGGCATATAGCACTTATCATCTATATCATCATCATGCATTGCAACATGATCTCCTAGCTGGACTGCAAATAGGAAACACTCAGAGTCCACCACACAACTAGGAAGATCAAGGCTCATTGTATTATATGCTGGCCCATCAAAAGAAAAGCTTTCAAAATCACAATTGTGTACATCATGTACACAACCATCTGGTACACCAGGCTGGAAAAGATCAGGCTCTGGCATCTCTTTCAAATCAGGCACATCTTCACAGTCACTTACCTGATGTATGTTGTTTCCTCTTTCATCATGATGAGAAACAGAATCCAAGCCAAAAATAGTGTCTAGATCCCCACCACACTCAGACAGATCCTCATCACCATATGTGTCATAAATGGGTGACCCAGGTACATCAGCTTCATCATAGTATGCCATTTGTTCATGGGCAGCAAAGCACATCTCTTCATCATCAATGGATTCACTCTGTGGATGAGTATCAGCCTGTGTGTCATAAGCAAAGCAGCCATCAAATGAAAAACAATCATGCTCTGAACTAGCACTTATCTCAATTTCTGACTGCTCTTCATGATCTCCATGTGTTTGAAAGGTAGGCAATGGGCCACACATAGGATTGCTTCTCTGTTTGCTTATATCTTCTCTGTCTTGAGTACAATACTCACAATTATCTCCACAGGTCCATTCCAAAAATTGCTCATTGCTGTCCACAACCTCGTTATTGTTTTCATGGTCAGATGCCTCATCATTGCAATGGGAATCCTCATTAGTCCTTTCACTGGCATCCTCAACTGGTAAACAATCCAGTTGAGCAGTATTGTTAGCATTATGTTCAAACACAGCAGTCTCAACCTCTATGCTTTTATTTTCATTTTTATCTGCACATGATGCCATAATCATTTGGTCATTTGCAGCTTCATAACCATTATTCACACCAAGGCCTGGGGACAGGGGTTTCAGCAGGTGCACATTTCTCATTTCTTCTACATTTTCTAAAAATTTGTATGCCATCTGCATACTTGTCACCTTGAAATCCCTAAGTAATGCACTAGAGCCCTCCTCAAAAGCTTCAAAGAATATGCCAACACAGGCTGAAATATAAGGTCTGAAACTTTCAGGGACATGTGAAAGGGCTACTGCAAACCTATGACTGAAATCAACACATGGCTCTTCATCTTGTTTTCTGATTCTCATCAATTATGCAACAAGATCAGCCGGTTCTTTTGCAAATTCTTCTTTGAAACAGTCAGCAAGTTCATCCCAACAGGCAAAGGATCTCTTTGGAAAGCTCAAATACCAGTCTTTTGCTTTTGCATCAAAGGACCTAACAAGAAACCTCATCCACATATCCTCATCTCTGAATGAATATTTTCCCATAAAACTTTGAAAATTTTGGATATGTGCATTCCCATCACATACATTGTGACCACTAAATCTAGGCATCTGACAGTATATCCCAGCAGGCATAGTTTCTACTCTATAATCCACCCATGACAAATCCAGTTGGTCATACAAAGGATCAAAAGGGCTGACAGGAGGTTTAGCTTTCTGACTGGCAGACACAACAGGGTTACTGCTTCTTAACTGGGCCTGCTCAGCCTCTAAGAATGTCAACCTATTTCTTATCTCTTCTATTCCTTTATCCAACATTTCACCACTGAGTGTGGGATAACTCATACTTGGATTCATAAAAATTCTACTCTTAGACATCCTTTGTCTGTCTAAGACCTAAGGCTTCCCCTGGCATCTAACCTATGCAGTAAAACAGCAAATAAAGGGGAAGGAACAAGGTACCTTTTCTCATACAGATGCAGGAATATGTACAACACATTTTTGTCACATCACATACATCAATCTTTCATGTGCATTGGGATCCTTTTTGCAGAGTCGCCACCTCTCCAGAGAGGATAAAATTTACAGCAGCTGAAAGCTACTTCTCCAGGTTCATTCCACCAGCAGAGCAAAACTTCACCAGAGACTGCGGGATATCACTTTACATTAACTTCCCCAGCAGAGTCGCCATTTTGTTGACTCGGATGGGCCACAGGTATATCATTTTTTAGTCCATCCCCAGCAGAGTCGCCATTTTGTTGACATTTCTTCTGAATCAGCATTAGGGTTTGCCACTTCTAATGCACAGGCAGATTCAGGCCAACTGAATACAGGAGGTTGCGTGAGCTCCTCCCCTTCACTTCTGGTTCTGCCGCACCAAGGGGGGTATCCCTATAACTTAAGATGTAACCTTGACTGGCTCAAAGATAGAAAGATCTGACTTGACAACAGCAGGCAGAATGCTCTCATGTATGGACCAAGATCTGTATGATAGATCACAAGGCTGGCAACATTCTTGGACATGATGTCTGGTTGGGTATGAGAGCATGCAGGGGGTTCCTAATCCTACTCCTACAACTAACAGGTGGAGGTATGAAGTGTTTTGATATGAATTTGGATGCAAAGTTGGACATGGTGTATAACACAAGAACACAGCATGATTGGTGCCTATCCAGGGCTTGGAGTCGGTAGACATACACCTGTGAATGATCAGCATGAACAGCTAAAACTGGATTTCAGGGGGACAAACATGATATCTGCCTTACAGACATCTCCCAATATAGAGTGTTGAGCTATCTCTACTTATGGTATCCCTACTGCAGTATACCCTTCCCAATGTTCAACCTGAAAACAGTTTAATCTGCCCCTTGAGCAGAGGTCAAAAGATCAGACATTCAACATAGGAATTCTATGCTCTAGAATCTAAACATAAGCAAACATCCAGATCCAGAAGAAGGATACATGCAATACTGGAGACAGAATTAACACAACACATGCTAAGGTAGCATTACTCATATAAGATCAACCATGAAACCAGTGGATTCATGCCAAGTCCTGCAACAGGAGATACATAAACTCACAAGAAAAAACTGTACAGAGCAACCAGATCAGCTGGTTTTGGATTACAGAGCCAAAAATCTACAACTTTCAACAACCTTGAATGAATAACACCATCTGCATTATATAGCAGGAGGGTGTATTCAGCATTGATTACAATGTTGACCAAAATCTCGCCAGATACACGGTATCATGAAAATGGCGCTCAAACACAACCGGATTGGCGCCCAAACTTGAATGCAGCAGGTAGGGGAGGAGACAGGAAGACATCTCGAGCCTTGCGCCGCCGCCTAGGGATTCAGATCTTCAATCAGGTACTACATCCGTCCACGCCATCGCCCATACCTCTGCAACAATCGCCATCAATGGCGCACCAACCCGCGGCCTCGGGAAGAACATCAAACAGACAGTCGCAACCGCTTCCCGCCGAGATTCATCATCATGATGTTTCGAAAATGCAGGATAACATTATCCCACATGCACCCCGCAGCAACCTCCTTTGCACTTTATATACTAGGTCATGAGCATATATCATGTCGGCGCTTTTGCTCCTGACGACACTAGTATAGACTTCATCATCATCATCCTCCAGCAGCATGATATCCTGTTGTTCGAAATATCACCCTGACGTCATCATGATATTTGAAACATAACCTTCATGATAATCGGCACAACCTGATCCTTCGGAGGAACGTCCTCCTGCTGAGCTTATAACAAAAGTCTGGCCGATGGACATCCTGATGACGTCATCATCATATCCTGCTGACGTCATCAGGATGAAGAAACAACGAACAAGAAGTGATACAACATCATCAGGATGATATTGACTAAGATCATCCTGACGTTCGAAATATGATGACCCTAGTGAATATCGGGTCGCACTTAAAACTCTTCAACATCATCATCAGGATGATCATAACCAAGATCACCCGATGATAGAAATATCACCCCGGCGAAATATCATGAAGGCAGAAAATATGATGACCACCGCAAGCAGCAGGATGACAACTGAAAAATGATGATGATGACGACCCTTAGGATAAAACAAGTTAGGTCGAGCAACTCAAAGAATAAGCAACATCATCATCATGCCTACGCAAGGTGATAAACGGAAGATCACCGGAGACTTTGAAGAATCACCCTCGTAAGCAGATCAGGGCGCACTGTAGCTCGTCAGCATCATCATGATAAAAACCAAACATCACCCCATACTTCAATATGATGATGACGATGAGAAACCGGTCGACGGAGAACATGATGATGATGACCATCATCGAAACAAACATGATGACGATGACCTCCTCCTCAGGAAAATATGATGCTGCAGTTGAAAAATGCTGAGGAGGTCCAACACTTAGAAAAAATGGGCAAGAAGATAAAGGCTTCAAATGAAGAAACCTCCTGATCATGACAAATCAACCCCTGGTCAAAATGAGTGTCAACAGTGGCTCTGTCTGGGGACGTGCAGGTGCAAGACTGCAGCGAGAACCCCAGATCTCTGGGATGCAGACCAGTCCCTTATCCATTGGGCACAGAGTCAAATACTGCACTGACCTGCATCACCAAACACACTTGATGGCCTAAGGCCACCAAGAAAAGAAAAACATGTATCTCCCTTTGTCAAATATCTTGTTTTCATCTGCATGCACTGGGTCAAGCTTGGAGATACTGTCAGGATCCACCCACAAACAAATCTTGTCATCTGCATATTCAACCTTCTGATTTGGCTTGTCATTATCACCCCTGTGCAGATAACCTTCAGCATCATGTGCCATGTGGGTGCAGAATATATCAAACAATGCATGTTCATATGGCATATAGCACTTATCATCTATATCATCATCATGCATTGCAACATGATCTCCTAGCTGGACTGCAAATAGGAAACACTCAGAGTCCACCACACAACTAGGAAGATCAAGGCTCATTGTATTATATGCTGGCCCATCAAAAGAAAAGCTTTCAAAATCACAATTGTGTACATCATGTACACAACCATCTGGTACACCAGGCTGGAAAAGATCAGGCTCTGGCATCTCTTTCAAATCAGGCACATCTTCACAGTCACTTACCTGATGTATGTTGTTTCCTCTTTCATCATGATGAGAAACAGAATCCAAGCCAAAAATAGTGTCTAGATCCCCACCACACTCAGACAGATCCTCATCACCATATGTGTCATAAATGGGTGACCCAGGTACATCAGCTTCATCATAGTATGCCATTTGTTCATGGGCAGCAAAGCACATCTCTTCATCATCAATGGATTCACTCTGTGGATGAGTATCAGCCTGTGTGTCATAAGCAAAGCAGCCATCAAATGAAAAACAATCATGCTCTGAACTAGCACTTATCTCAATTTCTGACTGCTCTTCATGATCTCCATGTGTTTGAAAGGTAGGCAATGGGCCACACATAGGATTGCTTCTCTGTTTGCTTATATCTTCTCTGTCTTGAGTACAATACTCACAATTATCTCCACAGGTCCATTCCAAAAATTGCTCATTGCTGTCCACAACCTCGTTATTGTTTTCATGGTCAGATGCCTCATCATTGCAATGGGAATCCTCATTAGTCCTTTCACTGGCATCCTCAACTGGTAAACAATCCAGTTGAGCAGTATTGTTAGCATTATGTTCAAACACAGCAGTCTCAACCTCTATGCTTTTATTTTCATTTTTATCTGCACATGATGCCATAATCATTTGGTCATTTGCAGCTTCATAACCATTATTCACACCAAGGCCTGGGGACAGGGGTTTCAGCAGGTGCACATTTCTCATTTCTTCTACATTTTCTAAAAATTTGTATGCCATCTGCATACTTGTCACCTTGAAATCCCTAAGTAATTCACTAGAGCCCTCCTCAAAAGCTTCAAAGAATATGCCAACACAGGCTGAAATATAAGGTCTGAAACTTTCAGGGACATGTGAAAGGGCTACTGCAAACCTATGACTGAAATCAACACATGGCTCTTCATCTTGTTTTCTGATTCTCATCAATTCTGCAACAAGATCAGCCGGTTCTTTTGCAAATTCTTCTTTGAAACAGTCAGCAAGTTCATCCCAACAGGCAAAGGATCTCTTTGGAAAGCTCAAATACCAGTCTTTTGCTTTTGCATCAAAGGACCTAACAAGAAACCTCATCCACATATCCTCATCTCTGAATGAATATTTTCCCATAAAACTTTGAAAATTTTGGATATGTGCATTCCCATCACATACATTGTGACCACTAAATCTAGGCATCTGACAGTATATCCCAGCAGGCATAGTTTCTATTCTATAATCCACCCATGACAAATCCAGTTGGTCATACAAAGGATCAAAAGGGCTGACAGGAGGTTTAGCTTTCTGACTGGCAGACACAACAGGGTTACTGCTTCTTAACTGGGCCTGCTCAGCCTCTAAGAATGTCAACCTATTTCTTATCTCTTCTATTCCTTTATCCAACATTTCACCACTGAGTGTGGGATAACTCATACTTGGATTCATAAAAATTCTACTCTTAGACATCCTTTGTCTGTCTAAGACCTAAGGCTTCCCCTGGCATCTAACCTATGCAGTAAAACAGCAAATAAAGGGGAAGGAACAAGGTACCTTTTCTCATACAGATGCAGGAATATGTACAACACATTTTTGTCACATCACATACATCAATCTTTCATGTGCATTGGGATCCTTTTTGCAGAGTCGCCACCTCTCCAGAGAGGATAAAATTTACAGCAGCTGAAAGCTACTTCTCCAGGTTCATTCCACCAGCAGAGCAAAACTTCACCAGAGACTGCGGGATATCACTTTACATTAACTTCCCCAGCAGAGTCACCATTTTGTTGACTCGGATGGGCCACAGGTATATCATTTTTTAGTCCATCCCCAGCAGAGTCGCCATTTTGTTGACATTTCTTCTGAATCAGCATTAGGGTTTGCCACTTCTAATGCACAGGCAGATTCAGGCCAACTGAATACAGGAGGTTGCGTGAGCTCCTCCCCTTCACTTCTGGTTCTGCCGCACCAAGGGGGGTATCCCTATAACTTAAGATGTAACCTTGACTGGCTCAAAGATAGAAAGATCTGACTTGACAACAGCAGGCAGAATGCTCTCATGTATGGACCAAGATCTGTATGATAGATCACAAGGCTGGCAACATTCTTGGACATGATGTCTGGTTGGGTATGAGAGCATGCAGGGGGTTCCTAATCCTACTCCTACAACTAACAGGTGGAGGTATGAAGTGTTTTGATATGAATTTGGATGCAAAGTTGGACATGGTGTATAACACAAGAACACAGCATGATTGGTGCCTATCCAGGGCTTGGAGTCGGTAGACATACACCTGTGAATGATCAGCATGAACAGCTAAAACTGGATTTCAGGGGGACAAACATGATATCTGCCTTACAGACATCTCCCAATATAGAGTGTTGAGCTATCTCTACTTATGGTATCCCTACTGCAGTATACCCTTCCCAATGTTCAACCTGAAAACAGTTTAATCTGCCCCTTGAGCAGAGGTCAAAAGATCAGACATTCAACATAGGAATTCTATGCTCTAGAATCTAAACATAAGCAAACATCCAGATCCAGAAGAAGGATACATGCAATACTGGAGACAGAATTAACACAACACATGCTAAGGTAGCATTACTCATATAAGATCAACCATGAAACCAGTGGATTCATGCCAAGTCCTGCAACAGGAGATACATAAACTCACAAGAAAAAACTGTACAGAGCAACCAGATCAGCTGGTTTTGGATTACAGAGCCAAAAATCTACAACTTTCAACAACCTTGAATGAATAACACCATCTGCATTATATAGCAGGAGGGTGTATTCAGCATTGATTACAATGTTGACCAAAATCTCGCCAGATACACGGTATCATGAAAATGGCGCTCAAACACAACCGGATTGGCGCCCAAACTTGAATGCAGCAGGTAGGGGAGGAGACAGGAAGACATCTCGAGCCTTGCGCCGCCGCCTAGGGATTCAGATCTTCAATCAGGTACTACATCCGTCCACGCCATCGCCCATACCTCTGCAACAATCGCCATCAATGGCGCACCAACCCGCGGCCTCGGGAAGAACATCAAACAGACAGTCGCAACCGCTTCCCGCCGAGATTCATCATCATGATGTTTCGAAAATGCAGGATAACATTATCCCACATGCACCCCGCAGCAACCTCCTTTGCACTTTATATACTAGGTCATGAGCATATATCATGTCGGCGCTTTTGCTCCTGACGACACTAGTATAGACTTCATCATCATCATCCTCCAGCAGCATGATATCCTGTTGTTCGAAATATCACCCTGACGTCATCATGATATTTGAAACATAACCTTCATGATAATCGGCACAACCTGATCCTTCGGAGGAACGTCCTCCTGCTGAGCTTATAACAAAAGTCTGGCCGATGGACATCCTGATGACGTCATCATCATATCCTGCTGACGTCATCAGGATGAAGAAACAACGAACAAGAAGTGATACAACATCATCAGGATGATATTGACTAAGATCATCCTGACGTTCGAAATATGATGACCCTAGTGAATATCGGGTCGCACTTAAAACTCTTCAACATCATCATCAGGATGATCATAACCAAGATCACCCGATGATAGAAATATCACCCCGGCGAAATATCATGAAGGCAGAAAATATGATGACCACCGCAAGCAGCAGGATGACAACTGAAAAATGATGATGATGACGACCCTTAGGATAAAACAAGTTAGGTCGAGCAACTCAAAGAATAAGCAACATCATCATCATGCCTGCGCAAGGTGATAAACGGAAGATCACCGGAGACTTTGAAGAATCACCCTCGTAAGCAGATCAGGGCGCACTGTAGCTCGTCAGCATCATCATGATAAAAACCAAACATCACCCCATACTTCAATATGATGATGACGATGAGAAACCGGTCGACGGAGAACATGATGATGATGACCATCATCGAAACAAACATGATGACGATGACCTCCTCCTCAGGAAAATATGATGCTGCAGTTGAAAAATGCTGAGGAGGTCCAACACTTAGAAAAAATGGGCAAGAAGATAAAGGCTTCAAATGAAGAAACCTCCTGATCATGACAAATCAACCCCTGGTCAAAATGAGTGTCAACACATTGAAGACTATAGAAGCATATCATGGTGTGAAAGATTGTGTTTGAGTCCCAGCTAAGGTGTGATGTAATCTACGTACATCTTTACATCTTTTCCTTAGCAATTTTTTGTATTAGGTCCAGACGTATTTTATGTATGTTTGTAATGCCAACCTTGGAGATTGTTCCAATGGTTGATGAATGTAATTAATGTCAACCTTGATGTACATTCCAAGGTTGATGAATTGTATAAAGGCATGTAATGAAATCATGAAAATGATATCCAAGGCAAAAATACAAAGATAACTATGAATTGTAAAGGAAGAGCAGAGCAGAGGAAATGTATTGCACTTCAATGGAACTAAACCCTAGCATGAAGTCGATGCTCTTATCTTAGTTCAAAAACACTTGACAGTGAGCCAATCTTTGCAGTGAGCATTTTGGGCAGTGAGCCTCTAATTTTTGGTATTGTTGTAACTTATATATTTATGTGGGCTAACACCCACTGTGGTTTTTCCCTTATAGGGTTTTCCACATAAAAAACTTGGTGTCTCCTATGTTGAATGTGTGATTGTGATTAAATTTATGGTTTCATTCTTTCATGGTTAAATTAGATTATCAGTAATTGAATAGTTGATGGTTTGATAATTATAGGAAGTCAAGTTTTTGTGACAACTGATTCACCCCCCTCCTCTCAATTGTCCTATGTATTTCAACAATTGGTATTAGAGCAGGTTCCTTGGAAGAAAGCTTAACAGCTTGAGGAAGATCTAGGATGTTGTTTAAGAAGGAAGCTCCATAGTTTGATGGGACAAATTAGGCTCTCTGAAAGGTATGAATGAAAATTTATAAAGTGGAAAAAGCTACATAGACAAAATATACCATGCCTCAAAATGGTTTGACATCTGAAGATGAAATCGAAGAATATGAGTTGAATATAAAGGCTAGAGATGCCCTGTTCAGTGCATTGACTGACACTGAGTTGATAAAGGTTATGGTTCTAGAATCTACAAATGAAGTTTGGGAAAAGTTGAAGAAATTGTATGAAGGAGATGATTCTATCAAAGAAGCCAAGCTACAGGGCCTGAAAGTGAAGTATGAGAGTTTAAAGATGAATGAAGATGAAAACATAATAGCCTTCATGTAAAGGGTTGATGAACTTGTCAATGGAATAAAAGGTATGTGAGGAACTATTGGTGATAAGGAAGTTGTGATCAAAATTCTTAGATCACTATCAAAGTCCTACAGTCAAAGGTAGTTGCAATTGAAGAAGTAATGACTGTAAAAACTGTCGACAAAGATCAATTACCTGGAAAGCTTACAACCTTTGAGATGAGAGAGTTTGGTGATGCCCTGCCAAAAGTTGAGACTTCTTTCAAAGCTAGTACTTCTGATAAGATCTCTAGAGGTGAAAACTACAAAGTGGAGCCTATTGATTGTTAAAATATATAAAACAGATTATAACCTAGAATCAATTGAAAGAGTTAGAAACATAAACTGTAAATGTAAAAAAAATAATAACAGCGATACCATGAAATTGATGTGAAATGCTCGAATGGCAAAATAGCATCAGATAACTATCTCCAATATCGAATGAAAATACAAGCTAGGTAGCATTCTTATATAGATAAGAGAGAGGGAGGAGGTGGCAACACCGACCAATGAGGAGCAACCATCTATTGGACTAAAGATAGCAAATTATCTTCCCAAGATAGCTAATGGATGCTCAGATGTAGGAAGGTGACACCTCGCAACCACTCACATAATAAGACATGCTTTATTAACCTAAGCAAGCTTAAATAAATGTGTAGGAAAAACCTTATAATAAGGAATAAAAAACCTACACTAACACCCCCCCTTAAGTGTAGCTTAGGTGGGTAAAGAGATGGGTCCCGGCAAATCAACCCTGATGAGGTACCCATGTATAATGAATTCCCCCCCAAAAGAGAAGTAACCCCCCCACAAAAGAGAGTACACCCCCCTAAATAAAGAGAGAAAGAAGGAGCTAAGAAGCCCCATAAAAGGAGGACACCTGCTGCACCCCAAGCAAAGCTCGCAAATGAATGAACTTGCTCTCAATGAAGGGTTTGGTGAAGATGTCAGCTGTCTGATCTAATGTCAGACAATACTGAAGATCAAGAACCTGCTCATGAATCAGCTCCTGAATGTAGTGCATGTGAATCTCAATGTGTTTGGTCCACTGATGATGGACCGGATTGTGAGATATCTGAATAGCACTCTGGTTGTCACAAAAGATGACCGTAGGCTTCCTGAAGGAAATACCAAACTCAATGAGAATGTGTTGAAGCCAAATGGCTTCAGTAGTAGCATTAACTGCTCCTTGATACTCAGCCTCTGTAGATGAAAGAGCAATAGCAGACTACTTCTTGCTCGACCAAGAAATCAAACCAGAACCAAGAGAGAAGCAATAACCTGAAGTAGACTTGTGATCCTGAGAATCACCTGCCTAATCTGAATCTGTGTATCCCACCAAGTCAATATCGACGCTTGCTGCATAATGAATTCCATAACTGTGAGTGCCCTGTACATAGTGAAGAATCCTCTTAGCTGCTTTCCAATGCAGCTCATGTGGCTCCTGCATGAACCTGGAGACCAGGCCCATGACATATGAAATATCAGGCCTCGTGTGAGTCAAGTATATGAGACTCCCAACCAATTGGCGATACAAGGTAGCATCTACCAAAGGTGAAGAACAAGAAGCCTCAAGTTTGACTCCTAACAGAAAGGGAGTCAGCGCAGGCTTACAGTCAGCCATGCGAAATCTGGAGAGCATATCAAGAGCATACTTGGGCTGAGAAAGAAAGATACCAGTTGAAGACTGTGTAATCTCAATGCCCAAGAAATAGTGAAGAAGACCCAAGTCAGACATTAGAAAACGATCATGAAGGGCAGTTTTCACTGCCTTGATGGTGGATGAGGAACTCCCTGTAATCAATAAATCATCAACATAGAGAACAAGGAAAGTGAGAGTATCATCCTACTATAAAATGTAGACGTTCAGATCAGAATGGCACCGAGTGAACCCAATTGATAGAAGAAAGGAGTCCATCTTGGTATACCAAGCTCGAGGAGCCTGTTTAAGGCCATAGAGAGACTTCTGAAGTTGGCAGACAAGTGAAGGATCCTAGACGAACCCCTATGGTTGCTCCATATATATCTCCTCCTAAAGGTCACCATGAAGAAAAGCACTCTTCACATCCATCTGATGAACTTCCCAGCGATGGGCTGCAACAATGGCAAGGACAAGTCATATTGAATTCATCTTGGCAATCAGCGTAAAAGTCTCAGAGTAGTCAATCCCAGGAACTTGGGAGAATCCTTTTGCAACCAAGTGAGCCTTATGTTTATCGACCGACCCATCTACAACAAATTTTGTTCGATAGAGCCACTTGCATCGAACAAGTTTTCTTCCCTTAGGAAGTGGGACTAAATCCCATGTATAGTTCCTTTCCAAGGAACTAAACTCTTCCTGCATAGCAGCATCCCACTCAGGGACACCAGAAGCTTCCCTAAAGGATTGTGGATCAGATGCTGAAGCAAAGAAGAGATGAGGAGACTGCCCAAATTGTGACCTTGTTCTTCTCACATCTGAAGGATCACCAACCCAATCACCTACTGACTCCAAAGTCTGACGAGCCCAAAGAGGCCCAGAGGCAGGAGAATTTGGAGGAGAATCAGCATCCTCTGAATGATGACTAAGAGAGGAGGAAGATGAACCCTCATCATCGCCATCTGAAGTGGAGGAAGAAGACTCCTCAGGAGGATTAAGGTCCTCAGAAGAACTATCATCATGAAGTTGTAGTGTCTCCATGGGAATGAAAGATGGAGAAGTGGTAGAAGAAGTATCCTCCTCAAACCGAATACTCCTCTTAATAAAGAACTCATGTGTGGTAGGGTGGAGTAGCCTATAGCCTTTGACACCATTTGGATAGCCAACAAATATGCAAGGCCTACTTTGCAGATCCATAGCCTTGTGTTTCTCTGTTGGAATGTGGGCCCATGCAGGAGACCCAAATAATCAGAAGTGCTTGACTATGGGTTTCTGACTGGTCCAAGCTTGAAAAGGAGTTACCCCCTTCACAGCTCTGTGAGGAACCCGGTTCTGGATATAACACGCATAGTTGATGGCCTCTGCCCAATACTGAGGTGCCAATGATTTGGAGTGAATCATGCAATTGGCCATTTCCTTCAATGACCAATTCTTTCGTTCTGCAACTCCATTTTGCTGTGGACTGTAGGGAACTGTGTGCTGAAGATCAATGCCCTCTGAGGCACAAAACTTCTCAAACCTTTGGTTGACATATTCCCCGCCATTATCGGTGCATAGAATCTTGACAACCTTCCCAGATTGTTTCTCTACAAAAGCTTTAAAGTCCTAAAAAGACTCAAAGACTTCAAACTTTTGTTTGAGAAAGTATACAGAGGTGTATCAGGAAAGATCATCAATGAAGGTCAATACATATCTAGCTCTGCTGAATGAAGGATGTTGAAATGGACCAGCCAAATCACTGTGTACTAACTCCAAGAGCTGTGTGGCTCTCCGTGCCTTGCCTCTGTCAAATTTTTCTTTAGGATGCCTGCCAAGAATGCAACCTTGACAAACTCCATCAGAGAATCGAATAGAAGGCAACCCTGTAACCATGTCATACTGATTGAGCTGCTGCAAGTAGTGATAGTTCAAGTGGCCAAACCGTTGATGCCACAAATGACTCACCTCATCTGAGTGAGTGAGAAATGCAAGCGAAGGAGAATCAGAAACAAAATGAGAAAAGTGATAGAGCCGAGAATGGTTATCAACGTTTCCTACAACAACTATAGACCCACTGTGCAGATCACTGATAACCACTGAGTCAGGTGTAAATTCAACTCTCTTGCCAGAACCTATATGGGTGATCTGGTAGATAGATAGGAGATTAGTTGACAAAGAAGGCACACAAAGAACATCATGGAATGTCCCATCACCAATGTCAATAGACCCTCTCTCAAGAACTTCCTCTGGTGTATCATTACCCATAAGAATATCAGGCATAGAACATGACTCCAGGGATGAGAAACTTTCCTTTGTATTGGCCATGTGGTGAGAAGCACTTGAGTCAATTACCCAACTATCTGGTAGTGTAGCAACTGCAACAAGGGCCTTGCCCTTCCCCTTACTATTTTTCGTGTCCTTTGAAGATTGTGAAGAATCTTCTTTAGCTGAATCTGGCACTTTGATATTATTCTTCTCAAGAAGATAAGTGAGATGAGCTATTTACTTTTTCAAACACTTATGCTCATCGTGACCAGGTTTCTTACAAAAGGCACACTTTGTCTTCTCCTTTTTAGACATGTTGTCTTTAGAGGAAGACTCAGGAGCTGCATTGTTTGCAACTTGTTTTGGACCTTGTTTCTTCTCTCCTTGATCCTTTTATTTCTTATTTTTCTTTCCATTGCCTTTCTGATCTTTAGTGCCTTGATTTGCAGCCAAGGCATGAGACTTAGAAGGCTTAATAGTGCCCATGTGAACTAATTTATCCTGTTCTTTAGTGAGTTCAACAGCAAATTCATCTAAAGAAGGCATTTTGTAGGTAGTCCCTAGAGCACTTTTGGTGGCATAAAATGTAGAAACAAACACTGAGTAGTGAGGACCAAGCTTAGAAAGAATACTTAAGATCAATTGTGGATCTTTCTTTTCAATCCCACATTGCTTCAACTATAATCTAATGGCCTTTAGCTTTGTGAAGAAGTCTTGTATTGTATCAAAATTACATGGATTTAACCCTATTAGCTCATTCTCCAATTGATGTCCCCTTAATTCATCTTGTTTACCAAAGAGATTTTCTAAAGTAGTCCATACATCATTTGGTGTTGTAGCAGATTCAACATGAAAAAGAAGTTTAGGAGATACAGACATGCATAGAGTTCCAAAAGCTTCATCTAGCCTGTTATGAAATTTAGGCCTTTCTGCAATTAAGGTTGGTTCAGTTTCTAGACCCATTGTTACTCTATATAGTCCTAACTTCTTAAGTTGGATAGTCATCTTGGACTTCCACTCATAGTAGTTGTAGGGTGTTAGAACAGGCACTGTTAATTGATCCATCTTAATGCAGAATTAGATTGTTGTTGTTGTTGTTGCGAGGGAAGAAAAGATGCAAGAATACACAAGACACCCCCCCTTTTCCACTCAATCAAAGAACCCCCCAAAGAAAATTTGATTTGGCACTTTATATTTAGTGCGTTTACAATTTCCACTAGCAAGAAATACTGAGTGGACTTGATCTCAATGCTATTACAGATCCTTAAAAAGAGCATATTTTGAAACTAATACTTAGGGCCAATGCCTAGTAAAATAAATAGCACCACTACAAACTACATGAAAAAACATCCACTTTCAAAAAAAGAATCACCTCAATCCGAGGTTTCATGCAAAAGTTATGCCTCTTTGGAGTTCCCAAAACGAGGACTGCACAGTGTCCTGACTGAGAATCTGCAATTTCTAAAAAATCTCTGCACTAAAATCAAAAAATGACTGTACTAGTGCATAGAGCACAAAAAAATAGCTAAGATCAAAAAATAATTCGTGAGAAACAGAGTCCGTATGAGTAAGAACGGAGCATTTGAAAACTGCATTCAAATCTACAACTGCCAATGGAGAGGGGGTCTTCTGTAGCTTTTTGTGTTTATTTCTACAAAATATATAGTCTACATGAAAAACTAAAAGATACCCAGATGGTTTTTCTGTGCTGCGAACAAAACCCGGAAGGCATTTTTCTTGTTGATGTACATAAGATGTAGATCTAGTGTAAAATAGATGCCTTTAGCTGCAAAAAAATGACCCCATCAACCAAAAATGGCATGCAAAGGTAGAATCAGCTACCTAAGTCAAGAAAAGGCATGTTGTAACCTGCAATACTGATTAAAACACCAAATATCCAAGCCGATTGACAGATTTGAGCAAATCCAAATTTATCGAATCTTCATAAATCCTTTCTGATTCTCCAGATCGTTCGAAAAACATAAGAGAAGAGCATACGGGATTTTACAAGATCTCTACAAAGAATCTAACCTTACAAAACTTGCTTTGATACCATGTAGACTTTTGCTGTCACACCATAAGTATGTACTTATGGTGGAGACAGATCTCATCGTCGTTATAGTCGCTACACCAACACCCCCCACATGATGGAGCTGGATACAACCATGTACCATGTGGGATTCGTACTCACTACATACCATGTCGATAAGCCAAGCTTACGCGGATGAAGGGTCGAGGGCTCGAGGGACTCGAACCGATGACCTGCACTCTGATACCATGTTAAAATCTGTAAAACAGATTATAACCCAGAATCAATTAAAAGAGTTAGAAAAATAAACTGTAAATGTAAAAAAAATTATAACAGTGATACCATGAGATTGATGTGAAATGCTTGAATGGCAAAATAGCATCAGATAACTATCTCCAATATCGAATGAAAATACAAGCTAGGTAGCATTCTTATATAGACAAGAGAGAGGGAGGAGGTGGCAACACCGACCAATGAGGAGCAACCATCTATCGGACTAAAGATAGCAAAGTATCTTCCCAAGATAGCTAATGGATGCTCACATGTAGGAAGGTGACACCTCACAACCACTCACATAATAAGACATGCTTTATTAACCTAAGCAAGCTTAAATAAATGTGTAGGAAAAACCTTATAATAAGGAATAAAAAACCTACACTAGCATTGATGACTTTGATGAAATTGAAGCTAACTTTGTTGACAAATTACAAAGAGGTTCCGGTAAGTTCAAAGACAAATTACCTTTCAAATGTTTTTCATGTGGTAAAGTACGCTATTATGCTTCTAGATGTCTTGAAATAATTGAAAGAAATAGAAAAATATTTGAGAATAGACCTAGAGCTCCAAAGAAATGCTACTATGTTAGAGATCTTGATGATGAAGGTGTGACTGATGATAAATCTGATGATTCTAGTACTAGTGCAAATGAATGCTTGTTCATTGCTATTAAAGAAGAACTTGTGTCTACTAATCCTGCTAGCTGTGTGAAGGAAGAAATACCAATAGAAGAAAGTACTTTGGCTATTCAGGTTGAGAAAGATAAGGATGAACAAATTATCGACAGTGGATGCTAACATCACATGACTAGTGACAAAAGTAAGTTTGTTAGTTTTGAAAAATATGATGGTGGATTGGTTAGGTTTGGAAATGATATAGCTGGTAAGATTTGCAGAAAAGGATCTATTTCTTTTGATGGAAAACACAATATTGATGATGTTCTTTATTTAAAGGGTTTAAAGAACTATCTTTTGAGTGTTGGTCAGATTTGTGGCAAAGCTTATGATCTAAGATTCAAGGACAATAGATGCAAGATCATGGAAAGCTCCGGAGTAGTGATTGCTATTAGTAAAAGGGCTAAAGGTAATGTTTATCATTTGAAAGGAACTAATGATTATTGTTTATTGGATCAGACTGATGAGAGTTGGTTGTGGCATAGAAGGATGTGTCATATCAATTTTGACAACTTGGTAAAGATAAGTTTTGTTTAGGCTGTAAGAGATCTGCCTAAACTTGTGAAGCCTGCCAACATCATTTGTAAAGAATGTCAATTTGGGAAACAAACAAGAACAAGTTTCAAAAGTAAAGAACAATTCTCTATTGGATTATTGGAGCTGGTTCATATAGATCTGTGTGGTCCTACAAGAACAAGAAGTCTACAAGGAGACAAGTATTTCATGTTGCTTATTGATGATTACTCTAGAATGATTTGGGTCACTTTTCTAAAAGATAAGTTAGAAGCCCTAGACATGTTCAAATCTTTCAAGGCAATGGTTGAAAATGAGTTAGATTTGAAGATTAAGTGCTTGAGGTTTGATAGAGAAGGTGAGTTCACATCAAATGAAATCAATATTTTTTGTGAAGAACAAGGGATAAAGAGACAATTGTCTGCACCTAGGACCCCTCAATAAAATGGATTTGTTGAAAGAAAGAACAAGACAGTTCAAGAGGCTGCTAAGACTATGTTGAAAGAAGATGACCTACCAGAAGTGTACTAGAGAGAAGCAATAAATATTATTGTGTACATCCTAAACAAGATTCAAGTAAAAGGTAATAGTGCTAAAACTCCTTATGAATTGTGGTATGGAAGAGCTCCCACAATTCGATACTTCAAAGTTTTTGGTAATAAATGTGATATCAGAAGAGAAGAAGATCTAGGCAAGTTTGATGCCAGGTGTGATGAAGGAATCTTTCTTGGATACTCTACAAAGAGTAAGGCCTACTAGTGCTATAATAAGAGATTGAAGATCATTGAAAGTGTTAATGTGAAAGTTGATGAAGACAGAGGAAGAATATCATACCTAAGTGACTATGAATCAGATGAACCTGTGGTTATAGTAAGTGAAGGAAAAGTGGAATAAGAATACATTCAAGATGAAGAAGAAAAGGCTCCAAAAAATGCTCCTAAGACTCCTAGGTATGTAAGAATTAATCATTCCAATGATCAGAATATAGGAGACAAAAGAAAAGAGTTGCAGAAGAACAAGTGAAGTACTGTTTACTTTCAAAAGTTAAACCTGAAACTATAAATGAAGCTTGTATTGATGAAAACTAGGTTAGAGCTATGGAAGAGGAGCTGACACAGATTGAAAAGAATCAATCTTGGGAGCTGGTTCCTAGGTTTGCTGACAAGAATATGATTGGCACCAAATGGCTTTTTAGAAACAAGATGAATGAGTGGAGAAGTAGTAAGGAACAAAGCAAGATTGGTATGCAATGGGTATTCTCAGGTTGAAGGGATAGATTTTGAAAAAACCTTTTCTCCTATGGCAAGAATTGAAGTAATTAGAATGCTTTTGGAATTTGTAACATTCAAATTCTTCAAAGTATATCATATGGATGTTAATTTTGCATTCCTGAATGGTGAATTACAAGAAGTCTACATTGAACAACCAAAAGGATTTCAACTATCAAATCAAGGTGATATGGTGTGCAGATTGAAGAATACCTTGTATGGATTGAAATAAGCCCCTAGAGCCTCGTATGCATGGTTAGAAAAATATTTGTTGCAATTAGGGTTCAGTAAAGGGACTGATGACAATGGGGGTGGGGGCCCTGGCTTGATTGGCTAAGTAATTCCATTGTGGTAAAGATGGTCACGAGGTCTAGTCTCCCCCCGTCTGCGTGGTACCGGAGGGCGTTTCATGCCAATGTCACCGGTCAGGTGAAAAAGTTTAGTAGGCACATTAAAAAAAAGGGACTGGTGACAATAATCTATATTTCAAAATCAATGAAAATCAGATCCTGATTGTTGAGGTCTTTGTTGATGACATTATCTTTGGAGGAAATGAAGGTATGTCCATAAGGTTTGCAGGAGAAATGCAAAATGAGTTTGAGATGTCTATGTTCGGTGAAATGAATTTCTTTCTAGGTCTGCAAATTAATCAATCGGATAAAGGAATCTTCATATCTCAACCTAAGTATGTGAAAGAGTTGTTGAAGAAATTTGGGATGGAAGACTCTAAACCGGTATGTACTCCCATGGTGACTAGCTGCAAGATGAGAAAAACTGATGAATCACTCAAGACTGATCAGAAAAAGTACAAATCCATGATTAGAGGATTTCTTTATCTAACTCAAACCAAACCTTATATCATGCATGGAGTTTGTCTTGTTTCAAGATTTCAAGTAGATCCAATAGAATCACATTTGATGGCAGTAAAGAGAATCTTGAGGTATTTAAAAGGCACACTGGATCATGGATTACGGTATCCAAAGGATAATGATTTCACTCTCAGTGCTTATATAGATGCTGATTGAGCCAGAGATGTTGAGGTGGTAAAAGTACAATTGGAGGTGCTTTCTTTTTGGGTAATAGATTGGTTTCATGGATGAGTAAGAAACAAGGCTAAATCTCTTTGTCAACTGCAAAAGTAGAATATATTGCAACATGTTGTTGTACTCAAGTGTTATGGATGAAGCACACTTTGAGGGACATAAGTGTTGTGTATGAAGATCCAGTTGCAATCTTCTGTGACAATACAAGTGCTATAAATATTTCAAAAAATCTAGTGATGCACTCAAGAATAAAGCATATATCTATAAGGTATCACTTTCTAAGAGTAAAGGTGACAGAGATTGAAGTAAAGTTAGTATATGTGTCCACAAAGGATTAGATTGCAGATATCTTTACCAAGCCTCTACCTAACGATACTTTTGAGTATCTCAAAGAAAAGCTAGGGGTCATTACCCCTCCTACCCTAAACTAAGATGCATGGAATTGCATCAGTCTAATGGTGCCCAAAGTCTCTTTCTTGGATTTGGATTGATGTTTTGAGAGCTACCTCTCAGGGGGAGTAGCTAAATGTTACCGGTATGAGTTCTTGATAAAGAAAGTATTAATATCAGAGAAAGTTTAGTTGGATCAGAGTAGGAGGATGCAAGTATGTTCCCTTTGCCATTGATGTCAAAGGGGGAGAGAAATCATGTGAAAAACTTAGAAATGAAAGGGTGCAGATGTGTAAATAAAAAGGGGGAGAATCTTGTCTTGATGGTCTTTATAGTTTTTCACATCATATGTTGCCATCAATGACAAAAGGGGAGATTGTTGCAAGTATGTGCCTAATCAGTGTTGTCATTGATGTCAACATATCTGTGTTGTCATTAGTGTCAACTATGTTCTTATTTTATTGCTTGCTTGTAATGAGTGAGATGTTTTGTATTTACTTATGTAAGTGATCCTGAGGTTGAGGATATTGAGAAAATTAGATCCTCTTGTGGAAACAGTGTGTTGCAGTGGAAAAAATGTATTCTATTCAGAAGAACAGTCCAGAAATTTGCTTTGCATTTCTTGAAGATTGAATATCCTTTCCTGTAGTTTGGAAGTTATTTAGATTCATGTCTAAAGATGTTCTATTTTGAGTTTGAGCTCTCTACATGAAGATTTGAGTGAGTTGTGTTTACTAGAATGAAACCTACTTTTTCTATGTATTCAATTGTGACAGAGGGAAAGTATTCTACTCCGCATTTATTTGCATTGATGTTTCACCATCTATGGTTTTGCAATTAAGTTTGTAATGATGATAAATGCCTTCAACTCTAATGGTTCATAGTTTGGTGGTCCACAAGAAATTTTCCTTTATGGAAGTTGATGACAGTTAAGTTCATGTGCTCCAAATTGAAGAATCTCATGGATAAAGTGGTTAGAGGTTGTTCGGATGTTCCTAGTGATTACAGTGTGCTTGTGGATGTCTCCTGAATGTGTTCCTACCTTCAGATTTGTCCACAGAGAGAAATCTAGATCATGGTTGAAGACTGTTCCTAAAAGACTTAGTGTGAACACCAGTCTTGGCCAACTTGGTTGTTTTCACTAATTACGAAGATGCATTGAAGAAGCATGTCATGGCATGAAAGATTACATTTAAGTCCTAGCTAAGGTGCGATGTGATCTGCATACATCTTTAAATCATTTCCTTAGTAAATTTTTGTATTAGGTCTAGACCTATTTTATGTATGTTTGTAATGCCGACCTTGGAGATTGTTCCAATGTTTGATGAATGTAATGCCGACCTTGATGTACATTCCAAGGTTGATGAATTGTATAAAGGCATGTAATGAAATCGTAAAAATGATATCCTTTGGCAAAAATGTGAAGATAAGTGCGAAGTGTAAAGGCATAATAGAGTAGAGGAAATGTATTGTGCTTTAATGGAACTGAACCTTGGCATGAAGTAGATGCTATTATCTTAGTTCAAACACACATGGCAGTGAGCCACCTCCTGGCAGTGAGCTAATCTTTACAGTGAGCATTTTGGATAGTGAGCCCCATAGGTAGTAAGCCTCTAATTTTTTGGTATTGTTATAACTTGTATATTTATGTGGGCTAACACCCACCATGCTTTTCCCTTATAGGATTTTCCATGTAAAAAATATGGTGTCTCCTGTGTTGAATGTGTGATTGTGATTAAGTTTATGGTTTCATGCTTTCATGGTTAAATCTGATGATCAATAATTGAATAGTTGATGGTTTGATAATTATATGAAATCAAGTTTTTGTGACAACTGATTCACCCCCCCTCACAGTTGTCTTGTGTATTTGAACATCATCACATGCACACCACTAGGTCCTAAGGGTACGGGTGAGAGAGGTTCAACTATGTTATGTATCTTATGTGCTACGACATCCCATTTCGATGTACGAGACAATCGACTTTGATGTATACTCAAATTGATATATATATATATATATATATGATGTTTTCTACTGATGCTTGTAATGTTGTTGATTTACCACATGCGATTTATATAAAATAGAACTAGTGATAAATGTTAATGTAGAAATGTAATTAATGCTAATGTGATACATACTAAAAAATTCTTTGCAGAACATATAGTAAAATCCAGAATGATTAATGAATTTCACACAACCAAAATACTATGCTATATTCAGCTAATATAATAGTGATCTCAATAAAGTATGTTTAATCAAGATATAATAGTGATTAACTGAAAATGAATTAAGACAAAATAAATCCAGCTTGTTGAAATTGAACCTAATCTAACTAATAAATTTTCTTTATAAAATAACATCTAACATACAATATTAAGACTAGAATTTCTTGAGATGCACAACATTAATAAGTCCTTTAAGTGGTGTACCTTGTTCATCAGCTAATTTATACACTCTTGATCCAAAGGCTTTAGTAACAACGTAGGTACGAGCCAATTACGGTTGAACTTTCCTTTTTCTCCAAGAGGTGCATTGACGTTACGTCGATTCTCATATAGTACCAAATCTCCATCGTTGAATAAAAAATGTATAACATGCTCATTTTACATTTAATTCTTTTGTTCTGTGTCATCATCAATAATGTTCTTTAGGGAAACTTACAATGAAGGAATTTCTAACTATAGAGGCATTATCATGCCAATGCCATAGAGAAGATTATATGGTGTGTTTCTTGTAGTCGTAGAAATGCTTGTTTTGTAAGCCCATAACATATTTAAGAGAGTTGAGTATGCCAGTCTTTTTGATGTATATTAATAGTTTTCCATAGAATTTGTCTAATAATTTTATTTGAAGCTTCTAGTTGGCTGTTTGATTGAGGATAATAAGGCATGGAGAAGTGATGTTGAACATGATATTTTTCAAGAAATTTATTCATGCCTTTGTTCTTGAATGGTGTACCATTGTCAGAAACTAAAGAGGAAGGTATACAAAATTGAGAGATGATGTTATCCTATATAAAATGACAAATTACTTTATCAATTGTGGATCACAATGGAATGACTTCAACCCACTTCGTGAAGTAATCAATAGCAGTGATGATAAAAGTATGTCCTTGAGAAGAGGCTAGAGAGATTTTTCCAAGTAGATCTAAGCCCCAAATAGAAAATTGCCAAGGTGAAAATTGGGGATAAAGTTCCTAGGCAGGTGCTTGAATTAAATGTTTATATTGTTGACATTATGGATATTTCTTGACATATGCAAAGGAATCTTGTTCCATATGTTACCAATAATATCCCATATCCAATAACTTTTGTAGCAATGATTTTCCCTCCAAAATTCCCTCCACAAGAACCAGAGTCAGCTTCTTCTAAATCTATTGGGATCTCTAAATTACTAATACATCAAAGCAGAACACCATTATAGCTTCGTCTATATAAGACATTAGATAGAATGATATAATGTACTATGAGTTTGCATAAGCAAACTCACGTATTTTTAAATTTTAAGTTAGGAATAGTACCATCGTGAAAACAATAAAATATATGGGAGAACCATTCATCAAAATTCATGTTACAACAAAGGTTAGTATCCAAAGATGCAGCCTCTTCTAGTGCTGGTGTTTTAAGATTATGAATGATGAAGGTATATTCATTGGGTGAATCAACAGAGGATGTAAGAGAAGCTATGCTTGCCATTTCATCTACATGTCAATTGTCTTTCCTTTGAATAGTGTCGATTAAGAATGATGTAAATTGTTTTAATAAGGATAGAGCTAAGCTAGGATATTGAGATAATTTATCCTGCTTAGCTTGATATGATCCTGTTATTTGTCATACAATCAATTATGAATCACCATATATAGTGATGTTTTTATGTTGATAACCAAAGCAACACAAAGTTTTGCAATGAGAGCTTCATACTTAGCAATATTATTTATGCATGAGAAGTTTAACCGATAGGACATAGGAACTGGCTTAGCAGAAGGTGGTATTATTATGACACCAGCACCAAAGTTAGTTCGACATCATGAACCATCAAAATACAATTCCTATTTATCATTTGTATCTATATTTAGGGTTTGATCACTAAGGAATGTCTCCTAATTTTATATAGAAAAGGGCAAAGGTGCTTCACCTAAATGGTTAGTTAATGCTTCTCCTTTAATTTATTTTTGAGAGATAAATTTAAGATCAAATTATATTAACAGCATAACCCATTTAGCAAGGCGACCTGAAAGATTTGTTTTTTATGAAAAGATGCTTCAACGGGTCAAATTTCACCATGATATGTATTTTAGTGTTTAAGAGATAATGTCTAAGCTTCTTTGTTGCAAAAACTAGGGTTTGATACTGCTTCTTGATGATGGTATATCACACTTCATAGTTGAGCAAAGTTTGACTGGTGTAATCTACAAAACGTTCTTTGCCTTTAGTATCATGTTGTTCTAATAAAGTTGTGAGAGCATTATTAGATGCTAAGGTGTAAAGAATAAAAGGTTTCTCAATAGTAGCAGGCTGTAGAATAGGAGGATTAGCTAGATAACTCTTTAAGTCTTCAAAATCCTTTTGACAATCAGAATTCCATTAAAATTTTGAATCCTCTTTTAGTAGTTTAGTAAAAGGGTGAGTCCTATTTGTGAGTTGTAAGACAAATTAGTGGATGGCCTGTATCTTCCCTTGAAAACTATGATGTTGAGATATATTCTTAGGTACTGGCACATTAACAATTGCATCAATGTTTTTCGTATCTACTTCAATGCCATGATGAGAGACTATAAACCCCAATAGTTTTCCACTATCTACGTCAAAGGCTCACTTACGAGGGTTCAATCACATGTTGTATTTCTTTATTCGCTCAAAGATTTGGCAGAGGATTGTGATGTGATTCTTGCGAAGAATAGACTTTGGAAGAATGTCATTGACATAATCCTCTAAGATGTTATGCATGTAATCATGAAAAATAAGAGTCATAACCTATTGGTAAGTTGCTCCTTCATTATTTAATCCAAACAACATGAATACCCAACAAAATGTACCCCAAGGTGTTATAAAAGATGTCTTGTATTGATCTAGGGGGTTGATGAAAATTTGATTATATCTTGAAATACCATCCATGAAGGAAAGTAATTCATGTCTAGCTATTGATTCAACAATCATATTAATGTTTGGCAAAGGGAAATCATCTTTAAGAGAAGCAAGATTTAAATCCCTAAAATTAGTACACATTCGAATACGGCCATAGGTTTAGCGATAGCCACAATATTTGAAATCCATGGTGAGTAATCAACAGGGTGGATAAAACTGGCTTGTAACAGCTTTTCTATCTGAGCCTTAACTAATAATGCAACCTTACGATAAATCTTATGGATCTTTTGTTTAAATAGCTTCACATCTAGTTTTAGTACAATGTTATGTGTTACAATATGAGAATCAATACCAGGCATTTCTGAATAATTCAAAGCAAATAAATATGAAAATTCATGCAAAATCTTGGTTATATCTTCTTTTTCTTCGGTGTTTAAACAATCACCTATAGGGATAACCTTTTCATTGTTACCTTTGTCCATAGAAACTTCAATAGTTTTCCATTAAGTAAGGTACTAGGTTCTATGAGGTTGGACGATTGTTGTAATTCTTCAAATTCTTCATCAGATTTTAGAGTAGTGCTCACCAACCAAGTTGACTTCCCAAAATATGCATCATTGTTAAAATAATAAGGTAATCCTCATTTATGATGATAACGAGGAACATTGTCATAAGCTCCCAAGAATTTAATTATTGCTTCATCAGTTGAAAAGGTATCCAAAGGAATCTCCCCTGGAGGACAATTGGTTTCAATCATCTTAGGATATATCAAATTAATTATTGATAATGTGTTCACATTAAGATTAGGATGTCTATGGGCTTTAGACTCCTTGAAAGGATTATATCCAATGCCACTTGAGTAATGTTCCGAGGCAGATTCTATAGGTACTTGAATTCCTTGTTGATTAATACCGCAATCATTAGCTAGACATAGTCACAAATCTTATAAAGGATATGAAATCCTCAACCATAAAGAGAGGCCATCTCCCTAGAAGAAGGTGGAGCCTCATAGATCTCATAGTTTGTAGTGTAAGAGTATTATATGCATTTGTTACCAAAGAAACTTCAGTTTTTTTACTTCAATTTTTAGATGAAATTGATGCAACTTTTGATGTTTCAAGATTAGAGTTGTTAATTTTATACTCTCCTATAGAGGGGGATGTAAAATCTAACAAACCCCAATCGTCACCAAGGAATGCATTTGATTGTTTGGAGTCTTGCACAACATTGTCTGTGGCAAGAGGAGTTGACGGACCAACTTTCAAGTTGTTTAAAATCTTATGATGAACAACTTGCATTTGCAATTCAATTTGTAAATAGTTATCTAGTTCAGGATCATCCTCAATAGTATGAAGTTTATATTTATAAATAAACTTGAATAAACGATGAAGTGTAGAAGGAATTACCCCTAATGCATGAATCTAAGGTCTACCAAGAATCATATTATATGATAAGGAACCAAGCATGACATGAATTAGGGTGGATAAAGTCACAGGCCCAACTATTATAGGTAAAGTTATAGTGCCTACAAACAGTCTTCTAACATTATCAAAGTCACGAATGCTTACTCTAGCCAGATTAATCAAAGAGGTGTCAACTTTAATCTTATGTAACAAATTAATACCACAAACATTAAGAGCCAATCCATTATCAATTATAACTTTCTTGATCAATTTCTTATTTATTGTAATGAAGATAATCAAAGGATCATACTGATTTTGAACTTCAAGGGAAGGGAACTCATGTTGTTGAAACAAAATTTCTATTTTTTTCGCATGCATAGAATCTAAAAGAATTGTTACATCATTCGGATTGAAAACAAGTGGCACAATCACCTTTTGTAAAGCTTCCTAGAGCATTCCATGGTATGTTAGCAAAGTTTGTATAGGTTCCTAAAGTCAAATCTTAGTAGGAGTAGCATGAAGATGCTCAACAAGATCATAATCTTGACTAGTTTTATGTGTTAAATGAGGTGCTTGAAGAAGCATAGGTTGAGACTCTGGTAAAGATATTATAATGCTCGATTGTTGTTTGTTATTTCGAGTATTATATGTATGAGAAACCATAATATGACTAGGTTGTTGTGAACTTTGATGTGTAATTTGTTTAGCATAGTTATAGATGTAATCATGAGGTCGAGAAGAAGGTAGAAGACCTCTAATGGTGAACACTAGTTTAAAGTGTGGTTGAACAATATATGAACATAGGTTGACCACTATCTTTGGATTCATAGGTTCTTCTTGAGTTTTAGGAATGTAAATTGCATTTACTAATCTTTGAAACAATGATGGTTTAGGAGTCGTAGTTGAATGTTCAATTGAGATAAAGCCCTCAAGGGATTCATCTAACATATTCAAGTCATCACAACTAAATGGCTCATAATACACATGAAAGTCTTGTAAAAAGTAATCTGACATTATAACATGTTCTAAATAGCCCTAGACTTAAATATAAAGTAATATGGCATAAAATTTGTGAAAATGAAATAAAATATCACTATACAAATCACAAAGTTGTAATTTCAAACTCTTTTAATGAATAGCTAAAGAAATCAATCAAAATTCAATGTATGTACTTTCATAAAAGAGGGTTTGTGATCTAATTTGTATTTAGGACAACAAACTATTTCAGATCTGACGTGAAAAAGGATGCAAATTCTTTTAAAGTATGGGTTCACCAAAATGTTTAGTGGAAAAATTGTGGGATAGTGATAGTTTGTCTAAATCAAATCAAGTCCCACTCTTCACATACTAAACATTAGGGAAGTAGAACTAAGATTGTTCTCTATGAAGGATCAAGCTATATATTTGTAGATTCCCTTTTATGCTAGCTATGATTAGATAAATTCTTTGATTAATCTTTTACAAGCTTGTAGTATTCACAAAGCATGAAACCCAAGTTATCTACTCAAGCTATAACAAACTAATTTGTGGCACAAGTACAGACAAACAAATTACAAAAGCATAGAGCAGTGATCATAGAGATTGTGCACCTAGAAAATGAGGGCATGTCAGACAAGGGTAGCTCTTCTTTTATCCCATAAGTTTCTGAGGAGTAAAATATGTTGTACCAGGTATCAAAGGGTCTCTAGAGGTTCCTAGATCTAGAAATAAATGCTTAGTTAGACAAGGGAACCCACTCTCTTGTCCTAAATATTTTCCTATGCCAAAATTCAAAGTTCTACGATGATTGTTTCCATAATATCTATCTTTTTATCGTTCCTTTCTATCAGATCTTTTCGAATACCTCCTACAGATACAAAAAGAGGAGAAATATGGTTTTGGCTATATAGGAGCTTGCCTCAGTCAAGCCCCATTTTTTGTATTCCTACCTCAGTAATATCCAATGGTAAAGATCTATAGATGTCTGTGCTAATATATCATGTGTTGATGCAGAAAATACAAAACCCTAGATGAATCAAGCATCAAGGAAAGATCAACACTTTGTTTCACTCAAGGAAACAACAATGACATCACCTCAAGGGGATGAGAGCAATGAAGACTTGTAGAACAAGAAGGCAAGGCAGCTATATCCACAGAGGATTCCCAAACTCAAGTTGGAGGCTTCAACCCTTCTCCCAAGCATACAAAAGGTTTAACAAAACCCTAGGAAGAACAAGATAGTCTCAAGATCTTTATTCCTAATCTCCTCTGAATATCTCCATGATAGCAATCTTTAATATATTCAAAGATCTTCAACAAGTTGTTGATCTTTAATGGTAAAAATGGTAGAGTTTTGGCATAGAAAACTTGCACATGGATTGTGTGTGATGAAATGATTTTTAATTGTCTTTAAATACCTAACCTTAGAAATTCAAATATTTGAAATAATGTGTTGACATCATGCTAAAACTGAAAAATTTATAATTAGAATCCTGAGGTGCATGGCAGGAGTCGACACCCCACCAAAACTCAAAACCCTAAAAAAATAGGGCAAGACAAGGGTGTGGGCATCCTTGTCTAGGACCTAATTTTTCTATTAGGTCTACCTTAAGGATGTCTAGGATGTCCAAAATCTAAAGTTTCTTTTTAGGTTCAGTCATTAGTTACTTCAAAATATGACATTTCTTCAGTTAGCTATAGGTCAATCAAGGTTTAGGGAGGTCAGAAATAAATAGGTTGAGAGGACACCAAAGGAGAGGAGCTAAACCATGAGAAATTATGCCATTCCATGTAGGATGATAATTTTTGACATAACATATATATTGGTTTTATATGTGTGTATATACATATACACATGTATATAGGTATATCATGTGTAGGCATATACAGCATATATTTGTATTTATACTACTTCACACACACAGATATATTTGTGTGTGTGTGTGTGTGTAAAGTAGTATAAATACAAATATATGGTGTATGTATGTATGTATGTATGTGTTTTAAATTTTGAAATAAATCTATATGAAGTTGTTATCAAGAAGAAACTGGATCAAGAAACAAATTCTGGATTTAAAAACTAACTAGTACCCACCCCATATGCAATCATGAAGATGATTTAGTGTCTGTGTGTAGAAGTCCTGCAGGTGACCTTGAGAGGAACTAGGTTCCTCTCTTCTATGATACTCTCCTGTAGGGGTGAATGATGGATCTTGTCACACTCAAACATCAAGATATAATTAGTTTATGAAAAGTTTGGTATCATATATGAGTTAAAAATTCCAAATATGCTACTATAACATGTTACAATTATGTACTCTACATATAGAAATAAAAACATAATCAACGTGATAATTAGAATGCCATATGGCTCTGATCAAATACATCATATATGTCTATACAAGTTAGGATAACAATATTATCATGCACCATATATAACCATATATACTTGTAAGTCTGTAATCATCAATATTGTCCCATATAACAAAAATGGGCTATGACATAATATATTTTCAAAAAAAATTATTGGTTCAGAATTTCATGTCCACATGAAAATGTGGGCATGACATTTGGTATCAGAGTACTAGTTCAACATAGCAACTATGAGTACATGTGGTTAAAAATTGTTGCTTGATATTTGTAACTTGCATATGCAGGATGCCACCTAGAACTAGGAGAGGACATGGTGGTAGCAATGCTAATAAGGGGGCACATTCTTGAGACACACATTTGACACCTACTTCAAAGCCCTTAAATAAATAGCCACAACAGGACCTCAGACCCTAGATTCTTTAGGAAATTTAGAAGTTGATTTGAAGGAAGTGTCCAAGAGTGGTTATGATGCAGAGTGGCACAAGGGAAACAACAACACAATGGTTTACTATTCTCCTTCACCCACTTACCCACTTCACCTAGCCTTCAACCAAACAAAGTCACTCACCAAGTGCAAATTATGGATTTGTGGTCTAGGTTGTTGCCCAACCCCTGAGACTGTTTCTACACCTTATGGAAGGTCTGCAAACACCTTTCCAACAGTTGGTTTGGTTCCCAACTTCACTCAACTCTCCAACCTCCACTTGGACTAGTAAGGCTACTAGCCCTCCAAATCTAGTTTTCTTCACACAATTTGACAAATCCCCAAATAATTAGACAAACCAATGGTGGATTTGAGTACCCTCTATGGGACTCTAACAAACTTCCAAATCTCCAATCCCTACTCTATTCCTGCAACTCAAAACTCCTACTAGGTCTCTAGGCCTAATTAATCATTTTAGGTCTAGGTTACAAAGCAAACGGTTTAGGTTGGGTTCCTAGATTAGGGATAGGAACTTGTATTACTTCTACCATACCCAAACAACTCAAAAACACCATCCATCCATTCACCTTGTCTGGATTATGTCACCTACAACAACAAATAGCATAAAACTAGCCAAATACATGGTAATACTTGACCTAGGGCATCACCTTAAAAATTGAAGACTGTCTCTCCCAAGAAAATGCTTTTGGAATCCTAGAACACACATCCCTAGTCTACATTTCCCCAACTTACAGGTGATTTCACTGGTGGGAATGCATTCTAGGGCCGGATTTGTGTGACAAACCATAGAAAACAGGGTTTTAGGGCAGTCTGCACTAAAATTGCAATATCTCCCTACTGGAATCACTTCAAAACCTTAAACCAAATGCATTTAAACCCTGACTCAACCTACTTTCTGAAAAAGTACATTGATCTGTTCTACCAATCTGTATCGTCCATACAACAAGAGAAAAATAGGGAAAAACAATCTAAAATCCTTATTTCTATGCTCAAACCACCATACAAACCTTCTCCTCTGTCATGGAGTAAGAGAGCCATCATATCCACCGCTCCAAGTTGGTATACAACTTCTACAAACAGTTTCAACTATCTAAAACTGAGTTGCAATTGGTCAATGTGTCATTGACACTATTGACAACACTTGACACTATGGCATTTTGCCCTAGAACAAAGACACTGATTGATTTCACTTGTCCAATGGAGTCTTAACCACTATCCTACTCTCCTAAACATGACAAAACATCAAAACAATCCAATAGACTTCAAAAAAACATCAGTAGAGCTTCTAGGCCTAAATGACATAACAAAGGTCCAAGTGGACTAAGAATGAGTAAGGTTTATATGGTCACCTCAATCATCTTGACCACACAAATAGATCTTCCATCCATGGCTAAAGCCTTATTACAACACATACAAAAAAAACACAACTTAGCAAAAAGCATCAAAATGCTCTTGGAAATCAAAATGTTGCTCTTAGGTGCCCTGCACTAGGTTACCACATGTAGGGGAGGCCTCACATGTCGAGCATTCACATATTTTAGCATATATTCATATAGTCGAATCTTAATGCTCATTAATGACGGTGGATGGAGTTCTTATGTGAGTATGAATTTGATTTACATTACCTCAAAGGAAAGGATAATGTGGTTGTAGATTCCTTGAGTAGGAGACAACATGAGGTCTATGATCTTAGGTATAGATTTGAAAGGACGTATTCTCCGGTAGTTTCTAGAGGATGAGTGGTACATGGAGGCTCAACAAGAGTTACAGTCTTATAGATCTCTTAAGGGAAAGTTTGCAGGATACTCATTAGATGTAGATAAATTGCTACATCATCGAGGGAGGATATATATACCTATTTTAGGGGATTTTTAGATAGTGGTATTAATAGAGGCTCACAGGGTACCTTATGTAGCATATCCAGGGGTGAAGAAAATACATGCAAATCTTAGACAACTTTATCATTGGGTAGGTATGTGACAAGACATTATAGAGTTTATTGGATGATGCCTTGAGTTTTAGAGAGTCAAGGCTTAGCATCAGCATCTAGCAACACTACTTTACCCCTATGAGATACCTGAGTGTAAATGGGACACCATTTTCATGGATTTCATAGTTTGTCTACATTTGGCATCTCGATGCCATGATGCCATCATGGTGATGGTTGACAAGTTGATGAAGGTTGCACATTTTAATATTGTACTAGCTACTTGTCATGCTCCTATGGTAGTGAGAGTCTTTTTAGATTACATTTTTATAATTCATGGGATTCCTCACCAGATCATTTTAGATAGGGATTGAGTGTTCACTTCAACATTTTGAAATGCATTACAACCTGTATTATGCACATAGCTTAACATTAAGTATAGCATATCATCCTTTGATATATAGGTAGACAAGGAGGGTGAGTTAGGTTATTGAGGATACATTATGGATGTATACATGATGGATCAATAGTCTAGATGGGAGGAGTATCTCTATCTAGTGGAGTTTGCATATAATAATTGTTACCATAGTTCTTTGAGTATGGCACCATTTCATGAATTTTATGGTAGAAATTGTAGGACACCTCTGAGTTGGGATCAAATTGAGGATAGAGTAGCTATTGGTCCTGAGATGGTACAGGATTTGGAGCAATGGGTTGTACTGATTAGACAACATCTCTTGGAGGCACAAGATTGTCAAATGAAGTACGTCGATGTGAAGAGATTGAATTGGAAATTCTTAGTTGGTGATAAGGTATTTTTAAGAGTGTAACTGCATAAGAGTCCAATCCATTATGGAAAGGTTTCTAAGCTTGCACCATGGTTTGTGGGTCCCTTTGAGATTTTAGAGTGGATAGGTCCTAAAGACTATCATTTAGCCTTGCCACATAGCCTATCACATATCCATAATGTGTTTCATGTATCTATTTTGAGGAGATATGTACCTAATGTTTCAGATGTATTTTATTGGGGTGCTTTACAGGTGGAGGCAGATGGGTAGTTGACTTTGGATCCCATTCACATTTTAGCTTGTCAGATGTTGGCCCATCAAGGGTGGGAACTAGATTAGGTCAAGGTCCAATGGGACCACTATGATGAGGTTGCAGCTACATGGGAGGACACTACTGAGATGAGGACATCCCCACCTATTTGAGGGCTTTCAAGAGGAAGCCTAATCTTATGGGGGAGGATGTGAAGCCCGTTCCTTTATGGCATACTTAGTTGCACTATTAGATTTTTTATTGTTGTTATGCCTAGATATTGGACTCATTAGTTTACTAGGATACATAGATACTAGACTGTTAATTTTAGATTTATGATATCTAGATAGACTATATTAGACACTGTTCCTTTGGTTAAAATAGTTATTTACTTTTCATATCTTGATTATGATATAATTTTAGAGAGCTATATTTTATTTTGTTTTATATGTGATGGATTTATGTTGTGAATTAGTTATACATGTCATTTAATTATGCTTTAAGGATTGTGAAATTTAACTGATTGATGTGAATTAAAATTGTCTTTATATGTTTAGTAGATTAGTGTGATGCATATGTGATGACACTAGGTTATATTATGGAATGAAAATTAAAATTGAATTGATATGTATTGGATGAGTATATGGATTGTGATTATTGATTGAACTATAGATGTTGTATTGGATGTAATTATGATTGGAATAGTTTTCTAATTTCTTCAGCTATAGATACATCTTGAGCATATTGAATTGTACGATTGAGTTGTACAAGTACCTTCCATGGCCAATGGAATTTTATAGGTCATCTAGAAATCCTATGGCAATTCCTAATGAAGCTTGAACTTAGTCCATGATGGGGACTAAAGTCCTTAGTTTTTGTGAAATGTTGTAATATGATTTATTTTGTGATGTTAAGTTGATTTTTTTATTGGTGTGTAGGATGTTAAGTTGGCATGGAGGATGAGTTATCATCCTATGTGTTGAATCTTGGATTTTGAATTTGGGGTCACTTTAGAGGGCCTTAAAATATCATTTTCATGTATATTTTAGTGTTTTTAGATCCCTAGGTCAAGTACCTTGGGGTTGGGGACTTTTTGGACTTCAATTTTTTTAATTTTTGGGAGGATTTAACCACTCCCAAGTTGCTTGGGAAAATATTGGTGTGGGTAGGTTTTGGGAAGAGCAATGGTGAATTTGTCACCATCCCATCTCATCTTCCTAGGGTCAAGGATGGGGGTTGGATTAAGTACATAGTTAAATCCCCATGCTTCACACATGTTTGAGTACATCCTAGGAAGATTTTTGGAGAAGAGTGTATAAGTACACACCTGTCCCCTAGGTCTCACACATGTGTGAGAACCATGAGGAGTCAAATCAATCCTTGGAAGTTGGAGATTGCGTGAGAGGGGATGAGTTGGATTTCATGTGGCACCTCCTCATTTAAAGAGCAGGTGTGACATGTCACCCATTACATATAACTCTCTCACAACTTGAGAAAATAATATTTACTTCATTTTTACTTCTTGATTTTGAGATAATCTTCATTTGAAAATTTGATGAGTTTGATAAGAAATCTTGGAGAACTCTTGAGAGACCTCCATGAAGCTCAAATTCAATCTTGGGATAGATTTTGAAGGTAGGCATCTTACCTCCTTGTAAGTAGTTGTATTTATATGTACTGAATGAATGAATGTTTTCAAACTCTTGTGTTTGTGGTGTCCTCTTTTCTTCTTTTTGTTGTATAACTATTATTGTGTTTGTTGGGTCAAGGGTGTTTTGTTTTGGTCTGGCTCCCCACATAGATGAGAGAAACCCAAGTGAAGGGTTGATGGAGGTGTGAACCTCCTTGGGGAAATTTTACTCTCTTGAGAGAGAGCTTTGGTATGAGCACCATATGCAATTGTTTAGCATGAGTGTCATTTGAAGTATTAGAAATGATGGTTTGTGTAATGTGATTTTCTAGGTGTGAGAAGTCTTGGTAATTGTAACAACCCAACTAGAAAAATAATAACATTTTCAAAATAATAATGTAGAAAAAATAAATTTTTATTCATAAGCATAAGAGATACAAAATCATAAAGTAAAATTACATTATCTAATATCAAAATAAACAATAATTATGAAAGCTAACATTGTAGCTTAAAGATACTTTAGGACCTAGTCCTTAATCATTTAAGCCTTAAAGGCTTATATCAAGGTATCTTATCATACATTATCACTGAACTTATCCTAGAGAAGAGAGAATATAACCAAGGTAATTTACCACCCAACCATGAATCTATGACCTTCCCTAGCCTTATTCCTAACAGGAGAAGCGTTACCCTTCATGAAGGCTCTGGCAGACTGAAGACGGGATGCAAGAAGGAATAAAGTGAACAAACCTAAATGCATCATCTATCCAACTCACATATTCATTGTAGAACATATAATAGAAAGGAATACATATCAAATACATTATAATTATGGTCATAGGTAGAATGACCTGCATATTCTTATAAGATTGTACACATAAATGATTTAGGTAAGACAACAGTATGAGCCAATTAAAACATATCCAGACAATTAGTCGATATGATCAATCATCACCCAAGATGAATCTTTAATACTTCAAGGGATAAGTCAGAACTATTTATCTTACAAAACTATTCAAGTTGGTATGCAACCCTTTCTAGAGCCCCCTTACCCTAGACAATTTATCATCAGTTGTCACCAATTCAGGTGAATCAGGGACAACTTCCTAAAGGAGTTTAATAGTTATTTGAATGCTTGCCAACAAATTATAAGTCAAGTAATTAGAAAGGAAATGATTAATTTGAAGCATAATCATAAGATTCACCAAAACATACACATCATAAAGTAAACCAAAGAGATTGGTACCAGAATTCCAAATCATATTATATGCTAAAGTGCTCAACTTTATTCATGATCATCATTAAACATGTTGAAACTTAATCCTAATAACAAATATGGTTATAGTAACATGGAACATTCACTAATTGAGACTATGCACATAATCAAAGAATGTGATTAGTAACATCATTGACATGAATAGCTAAAGTATTGACTTCAAGAAAGGTGTTATAAGCTAATGTAACTAGTCATACGTTTATATGATAATACTTTTAATATTAAAATAAATAGATTGAAAAAGATTATAATTACACTACATCTACTATTTGACATGCTATACGTACATGACCAATATGGTAGAAAACTTACAACAGGCACCATTGTAGACATCTATTTCAAATCATCACACTTTACCCAGTTGGTATAAAATAGGTACATCCAGGAGATATGATTTCAAGTCACAAAACCAAATAACACTATGATAGGTTTACTTGTCATAATAATAAAAGAAACACACTATTTTATGATCACCAAGATGCCTAATGAGTGAGGTGAGAGCATATGACAAGTGAGTGACTTGGTTCAAAGGAATTAACCAAAGTATCACTTTATATATGTCATTAACTTGAGTAAAGAATTGTTATCCTATTTGTTCAAGATGAGGTACAACTTTTTGATCACCAAGATCCAAATCGATGAGGTGAGAGCATATGATAGGTGACTAATCGAAGCTAACTTCCAACAACACTTTATTGTTCTAAACATTCTTTAAATATAAAGATAGAAATAACATCTTTCCATTAATCTATAAGAAATAAACTAATAATAATCATCTTGATTACATAACGAATATAAAACAATTTTATAATCTTTCTATTTATCAAATCAAGTTTATCTAATTATAATGAGAGGAATAAAAAGAAATTTTAATCATTAAATTCAATTACAACTAGTTAGAATGTATCCTCTATTCTATACATTTAAATGGCTTTTCTAGAAAGAAAGTAACTACAAGATGGATAACCATCAACTAAAATAAATCAATGTTATGTACATTGTATAAATGATTAAGAGTCAAATTGATTTGATAAATGCTAACATTGAATTTTCCTTTAAGAAACAAAACTCTCTGAGAAGGCCAGTATTTTAGTTTTTTTTAATTGGTCTAAATGGATGTTTCAATATATGGAAGCCTCTAGTGCTTTTGGAGGTATGGATTTTCTTTGGAATGTCAAGTCTATATATCTAACTCATGTTGTCAATAATTCTAATCGGATGTGTAATGGTTAAAATTTAGGTTTGTTTTAGTTTAGTGTTTGAATTCTCTAGAAATTACATTCAAGGACCTTAGGATCGAGTGGTAGAGCACTATCAGGTCCTTGGTCACTTACAAATGTACGGAAGCTTGGATTAGGATGTTTCATTATCATATTTCCTTCTCTTATGTCCAATTATACATCAAAACCCTAGTTATGCAAATATGGCAGTAAATAGATGAATAATGGAAAACGCTTCTGCAAAAAGATGTAAAATGACAAATCACAATGCACCTATTTTTAGGGTTCAGAGGCAAAAAAGTTAGGGACTACAGAGCGGGCGCTGAAGTTTAAGGCCCTGCTTTTTGTCAAGATTTGGAAACAAGGTCTGCAACTTGTATCTGTTGTTCCTGAGATTTTCTTGTTGCAAAACTTTGAGGACTAATGAGTGGGCACCCTAGTCCAGGGTGATTTTTTTTTCTATTCTTCAATTCTGACATTCCAAGATTCTCTCCTACTACTTCACTTTGTTTGCATCATCAACCTGTAACCTGAAACCATGAAAACTTTGGGAGGGGGTTGTGGTGTTTAGGAGCTTGCCTCAATCAAGCCCTAGAAGGACACTTATGTCTTCCAAACGCCTTTGTCAGATAGAGAGTGCATGCCCTTGGGAGGCAGAGGCAAAATCCAAATTAAATAAAGATTGAAAACACAATATGATGTCACCTTGTAGTGAAGATCTCATGAGAGGAAGAAGCTCTTCATTCCACGAGGAAATGGATGCTCAAATCTACTCTTGCAACACAATGAAATCCTTGAATCACCTTTAGAACACAATAGCTTTCTAGTAATCATCTAGTTTACAAATGAATGCATAATCATTCTTTTATATGCAACTACAAACGCTCCCACCAAGATTTCATAAATTCAAACTTACCGTGTCGGCCTAGGGACCAAATAACAGTCATAAACTAACACTAGAAATTTGGGCCTGACCCAAAATAAGGTAGGACTAGGGTGCGGGCACCCAAGTTCTCCCCCTATTTTGGGTAGGGTTAAGCTCAAGGGGTCCCCCTAGGCCCCATTTGTCATGATACCTAGGGTTCATTCCATTGGGATGCCAAATTATGATGCAAGATGTCCTAAATGCACACTAAAGACTCAGGAGCTAAACCTAAAGTGGGAAAATCCCCCAAGGGGACATTTTTTGACATTACATTTAGCGCCAACTTTAATGTATGTATAAACATGAGGCCAATACATGCATTAAAGTATGGTCACAAACACAACAAACATGCCAATCACATAGAAGATAGTAACATGCATGCAAAACATGGAGAAGATAGTTATAGTCATGCAGAACACAGAGAAGACAATAAATATATAGAAGACACATTAATGCATGGAAGAAAAAAATAATTTCTTTTCTTTTCTTTTTCTTATATATATGAAATGCAGATGCAAGTACTGGAAAGTAAACAAACCTCCCATAATGCAGGAAGCACTCATCGCACTAGTCTTTAAACTACATATATTGGGCAACACACATGAAAGACACACAAAACCTCCCAAAATGTAGGAAGCACTCATCAATCTAGTGTTTAGACTGCATATGGGGCAACAGACACACCAAACAAAGCAAGCATGCCAAACACATACACGTGAAGACACAGAGAAAACATGGCAGACAAGCGATGGAGTGTTCCTATTTCTAGGTTCATCACCATCTTAGGTACATTACAGACACACATCGATGATTGGGATTCACCACAACAATCGTTGAAAACATGCTTAAGGGTTGAGTTAGTCACAAAACTGCTCCTCACCTCCACAGAGGACTTTTGAAAATGATAGGATGGTGCAATCTGCTCTGAGAAATACACCATCCCCGCTTCCGTAGAGGGTTTATGATAAAAAGGATATATGCGATATCCCACCTCCGTAGAGGGCTTACATGATTGATTGATTGATTTTAAATAGACTCAGAGTGTAGGATGTACTCATCGCACAAACTATACCTGAGGACAAGCACTTAGCTAACATCTACAATAGACAACTTACCTTATATATGCCCCCACCTTAAGGTAGTTGATATCAGGTATCGATATCAAGTACGTTAAGGTGGGAAGAAAACACACAAGGGAACACAGACTTTCGCAAATCCCATGCTCCTCGGAGGTGAAATGTACTTCACGATCGCCAAATGTTCCCACAAACACATCCCTGCAAAAAACATGTTAGTGTCTACATAATCATGATAAACAACACATCAATGCAAATGATTAACCACACAAAGAGCCAACGTTATACTATGAATTTGGAGTTTGAGGATAACCGTGGGGCTATATCACAAAGCTCTCTAAATCAAGTACCACCAAGGCTAGATTCAAAGACAAACGAAGGTGCACAGAGCATCAATATTGTTAAGATTTATAAATGAGATAGCATACCATCAAAATCACTACACAGAAAGCACAGAGTGCTTCTACTAGCCAAGTGTTAGATAATTCATTACAACCCCATTGTCATATTAGGAACTAAGTCCATTTTTTGATTGCTCTCGAAAGGGACACAGGTCCACATTAGTATAAATGTTTTTCATTGAATCCTTCTGCTAGATAGAAACACTAGAGGAAGGGAAACAATAAATAAAAGAGGAGAAACAAGTGTCTTAGGGATAGTCACGTAGGAGGGTACCCCCAAGTCACCAACCACAATGCTATGTCCATAAGACAAGACACAACAATGAAATCAAAGAGAGGTAATATAGAAGAATGATGATACAAATAGAAGAAGGTCACAACAGAGGAAGTCTCCTAGTATCCCAGACCTTACGGGAGAATCCAAGGTCATTCTAGGAGGCCTAGACAACACATAACACATCACGGGGGAAGCACATCATGAGAGAGATAAAGGGTTAGAGATACTTACCTGTAGGGTCATTGTATCAGATTTTTGAACTTGCGAACCTCTTGGAGAGGTACTCGATCATGTTGAGTGCAAAATTTGAGTGGTTCTTATGAGAGTTTTGTTTATTATCACATGA
This sequence comes from Cunninghamia lanceolata, assembly GCA_027924645.1. Lineage (NCBI taxonomy): Eukaryota > Viridiplantae > Streptophyta > Pinopsida > Cupressales > Cupressaceae > Cunninghamia > Cunninghamia lanceolata. The sequence continues at coordinate 7,617,273 of BSBN01000892.1, forward strand.
TACTTGCTTTGTAACTCCTTGTGTAAATGTAACTTTTTGTTGCTTATGAGGAGGGGAACCACTTTTTCCTCCAACTGCTAATAGTCATCTTACTCTTTTCTAATTTTTATCAAGTTTTTTGTTGTTGAATCTTTCTAGCATGGTAACAGAAATCATCATGTACCATCTCACTCATCTGCATTGGTTGTTGTTCTTACTTTTCTCATGCATTTTGACTATCTCCCGATCCATATAAGGACAACGGAGGAGGAAGCTCAGCATAAATTCCATTTCTTCATGGACGAGGTGGATTGTCCACTTGTTTCTTATCCACTTCAATCATTCCTATGATGTTATCATAGTCCAAGTAATCATCCTTGTCTACTTCGACTAAACCCTGCTCCAACATATATGTTTTAGTATGCTTAGGGAAACGGTTAGTGAAGATTTGTAAGTTATGATTCGGCGGAGCAATTAACTTGTTTCCATTATCATTCACACCCAATACCTAGATGACATTTGAATCAATAAGGTCCTATATCTCATGTTTACGATGCATACATCGTTTAGTGTCATGTCCTTGCATCCGATGATAATGACAAAAGGCATTAGCATCAAAGTAAGGTCATTGTTTACTAGGATCGATAGGCTTAATCGGGGGAAGCTTCAGAATGTTATTACTTACAGCTTGGTTCATGATGGAATAATAAGACTCAGATATCAGAGTGTACTTTCTTGGTTGATATGATGCTTTCTTTGGATTAGTCATAGTTGAAACATTTGAAAATTTGTTCATATTTAGTCCATTGACCTTGATGAAGCTCCTATTATTATTATTCCTCTTAAAGTTGTTTTGTGATGATCCGTCCATGGATTGACCAACTTGAGCTAATGAGTTTTGGTTTTCATAATGACTAGATGAAAGTTGATAATCATGAAGGGCAGTGCATAAATGTTGAAAGGAGTTATACGTCATCAAGAGGATTTTTTCACGAATATTAGGTTGTAGATTTGTAATAAATATCTTCTAAACATCATCATCTTTCTTTTGATATTGAATCTATGCATAAAGCCCTTGATACCAACTAATGAATTCAGTCAACTTCTCTTTTAGACCTTGTTTGCATTGAACCAAGTCAATAAGAGTGACTTGGGGTCTGATATTTGCTTGAAAATGTTGTAAAAATTGATCAGTTAACTATGAAAAGGAGTGTATTGAATTCAGAGGCAAAGACCAAAACCATTCTAAAGTGGTATCTTTGAGAGATTGTGGGAAAAGTTTTGCCAACAAATCCTCTTCAAAATAGAAATCACTACACAGCTGTAAATGCTGCCACATGAATATTAGGATCACCTTTTCCACCATATTTTTCAGAGCGGGGAGTCTCAAACCTCTCAGGCATAGGAGTTCTCAAGATTGCATAGGAAAGGGGATTACAAGCATGATATGTTGGTAGATGCTCTCCTACTACTTCACTTTGTCTGCATCATCAACCTGCAACCTACAACCATGAAAACTTTGGGAGGGGGTTGTGGTGTTTAGGAGCTTGCCTCAGTCAAGCCCCAGAAGGACACTTAAGTTTTCCAAACACCTTTGTCAGATAGAGAGTGTGTGCCCTTGTAAGGTAGAGGCAAAATCCAAATGAAAAAATGATTGAAAACACAATATGATGTCACCTTGTAGTGAAGATCTCATGAGAGGAAGAAGCTCTTCATTCCCTGAGGAAATGGATGCTCAAATTTGCAAACACAAATACATAAACAACACAAATCCACTCTTGCAACACAATGAAATCCTTGAATGACCTTTAGAACACAATAGCTTACTAGTAATCATCTAATTTACAAATGAATGTCTAATCATGCTTTTATATGCAACTACAAACACTCCCACCAAGATTTCATAAATTCAAACTTACCCGTCAGCCTAGGGACCAAATAACTGTCACAAATTGACATTAGAAATTTGGGCCTGACCCAAAATAGAGCAAGAGTAGGGAATGGGTGCCCAAGTCCTCCCCCCCTATTTTGGGCAGGGTTAAGCTCAAGGGGCCCCCCTAGGCCCCATTTGTCATGATACCTAGGGTTCATTCCATCGGGATGCCAAATTATGATGCAAGATGTCCTAAATGTACACTAAAGACCCAGGAGCTAAACCTAAAGAGGGAAAAGCCCCCAAGGGGACATTTTCTAATATTATAGGATGTTATCAAGAGATCTTTTCCTTAAAAGCAATAGAGAGTGTTGGATCTGTAATGTTTATGGTCCAACCTCTTGTTAAAATTAAGGAACACTGAGAGGGGGGGTGAATCAGTGTTACACAAAACTTATTAGTTTGTACCTTTATTAATTTACATATACATTGAAAGGAAAGAAGCATGAGCACAAGAATAGAAACAAAAAGATCACAACACATGAACACCAAGATTTTTATTTGGAAACCTGGTTAAGGGAAAAACCACGAGGGGAATTAACCCACAAAAATCTATACTCTGTTAAAAGTATTACAAATGGGGAAGGTACATGCGTTCGATCACATGGCCCAGATATCACTACTCAAGGAGGCTTACTACCTACAAAAACAATTACAAGAGTTCACTGGAATGATTGAACTAAGAAATAGCATCTAACAATGCAGAATTACAGTTCCAGTTAAGTACAATACATTAATTTTACACACTTCATCTCTTTCTGCTCTGCTTCACTATTCTACCATGATCTAGATCTCAGATCTCTTCCCTTCACACTTGATTATGATATACTTTGCACTTACCCCTTCATATTCGAACAAAAACTCACTCGAATGCTTGAATCCATCGATCATATATATCTACTACATGAATTAACATTAACTGTAGTCAGCCTTGAGAAAACCTTAAGTCTTTTTAAGAACATTCTTCTGTTGGCTGAATCCATGCCCAAATACTGATGCAGATAAAAACCTATACATTCAAGTCATCACATTGTTGGCCAATACCACTAGATCTCACACATTTCTCAATCAACACATTTTCCTAATCCACATAATGATGAAACTCCAGGTCAGCCTATTCTTCACCGGACTGAACTGACTAACCAAAACCTAATACTCAGATGCATGTAACTTTCAATCCCTTCATAACCGGAGGATAAAATATTGGATTTAGGTAGTCTTGACATCCCTTAACATTCCCTTAGATCCACAACACAATATAATTAACTATGAATAAATGCAGACCAAAATGTTGAACCCTATCATATGCTCTGTTCCTGTCTATCCAGCCTTAGACAAATCTACAATCTGACTTCTGGTATGATCCATTGATGTAATACAGATGTGTAGGATAGATTTAGTTGCCATCAATGACAATACCCAACATGCCTAGTTGTGTCTCTTGACAACAATATCCCCCTTTAGCATTGATGGCAACAATTAGTGAAAAATGACTAAGTGTTAGAATAGCTCCCCCTTACTATGCACACTTAAGGTTTTCACTGCTCCCCCTTTGAAGAATCTCTCATTTTTCACTGCTTTCCACTCCCCCTTTGACATCAATGGCAAAGGCTAGAATCTACATGCAAAAATTAATCAAAAATTCTATATACATGGATGTATGAGTACAAACAACTCTTATGACTTATTTACATAAGTTTGAACACATCACCACAAACATTCTTCAACAGTGCCAATTCATTGTCCCAACTCTTCTTCATGCTGTTTAAAACTGAGATGTGACAACTGAATAGGAATGCTTGTGACTTTACCTTTTGCGGGTCAGTGGGATCACTTGTCTTAGTGACAGCTTGGGCTTCTATTAAGGCATTAACATTGCTTCCAACTAAGGGGAAATCAGTCCCCGAAGCTCACACATCCTTGCCTCAATATTCTCCTTTTCATTCATCAGTTTCTTTATTTCATCAGTCAAGCTAATTGCTTGGCATTCTTGATTTGCTATTGATACCGTCAGAGGATCAAAATATTAGGATACACTTGATAGTTTTTTCTTAGACTCCTTTATTTTTGTTTCAATATCCTCTATAGCTTTGGGACAAGACAAACAAAATTTATATACATCTCTTCCTTCTGTAATAGAATTTTGAATACTCTTTATACTAGTATCTAGCACAATTCTATCTATGCAAATCATCCCTTTCAGAGCATCAAATCTCTTATTATTGAATTTATTTTCAACCTTGACCTCTGCAGACTTTTCAAGAGATTCAAAATGAGTACTTACAGAGTTTATCATGATTTTTAACTGACTAGAGGGGGATGCTAATGAATCCTTTTGAAATGTGGGCATGATTTTCTCCAAAATTATTGATGCAAGACCAAGCAACTCGCTATCTTTTATATGGGACTTCAAATTTTCTTCTCTAGCCTTAGCTTGTGCAATGGAGGCCAATTTTATCATCTATACCAGTGATAAGGTATCAAAACTGATTGGACCTTGTATTATGTCTTGATCTTTTGCAATTTTTTTATCTCTTTCCAAAATTTATTTCACTGCTTCTACAGTGTCTCTTGCCCAAAATGATGTCTCAGATTTATATTCTTTAGGGCCTTCATCTTCTCCCTTTTGGGAGTCATCCACATTGACCGGTTCACCATCTTCATTCTACTTCTCTGCTTCTATCTTCTCTGCATCATTACCAAAAGCATCCTTTATTTTCTCTTACTTAGAAATATCTTCTACATTCTCCTCCAGAAGATTTGGTGTGCCCTCAGTGGCAGTGTTATCAAATTCCTCAACATCCAGAATGGAGGAATCAATTCCATTATCAGCTTTCTTTTGTTAATCTTCCTTCATTTCTTCATCTTCTTTATTCAATGTTTCTTTTTCCGGAAAGAAAGCATCATCTACTCTATTTTGTTGTTCATTCTTTTGCAGCTCTTCATCATTCAAAATTGATGCATCCTCAATATCAACTGGTTCTTCTGTGACAATATAAAATTTGTTCTTATCTAGTGCTTTCGTTAGAATCTATTCTATTTCTTGGACTACTTCATCAATGTCTCCAATCATCAACTTGTTCATCCTTATCTTGCTTCTGAATTCTTTTTTGACTTCTTTAAAAATTTTATCTACTTCTTTATTGGAGATCACCAAACATAGACTAGATAATACATGTTCCCTTAGCTCCATATCCTTTGTCTTGGCAGCTTCTTTTCTCATTTCCAGAATTTCTCTTAAGCTCTTAGGAACTTCTGACAAAATATCTACTAGTGCTCAGTTGAATACATACAAATATTTTACAGTAGCATCCTCCAGGATTCTTTTGTTAGCATTACTACAATGATCATAGAATTCAGTCATTGGTTTTAGGTTTCCATTAACATTGATTGTCTTAACAATGTCCTCTACTAAAGGAGTTGGTTTCTCAACATCAACCTCTAATTTTTTTCCTCTTATTTGTCTTTTTGCTTTTTGAGGGCTTTTCCTTAGACACTTTGACATCTTTAGTGCATGAGGCCTTTAACTCTTTAACTCCATCATCTGAGTCAGTTTCTTCTTCATCCTCTTTTTTAACACTGACATATGCTCTTTTGCCTTTTACCTTTGTCCTTTTTCCTTCCTTGCCAATAGGATTTTCTTTAGATTTTTCTGCAGTAGAAGAAGATGATACACTAGAGGTTAAACTAGAACTTCTAGTAGTTCTTGGCTTTGGGGGCTCTGCCAGAACACTTTCCTGTTCCCTATCCTGCTTCTCTCTATTTTGTCTCATAGCTTTTCTTGTTATGCCAATTCTTTTTGCATACATTTCAACTTGCCTTTGAATCTTTCTCTTAGATTCAAGTTTATGGAGCTCTACATGCAGTTTCACATTGAGTTCACCATATGTCCCAAATCTTTCAACTGTGATGTCCGTTGGTTTACTTAGAAGATGTTGAGCATACATATCTAATACTTGCTCATCAACTTCATACCCCATGGGCATTATCCACACAGTTCTTGGTTCAACTACTTCCATTAAACACCGATCTGTATCCACCATAAAACAAACTATATCCTTGTATTTTTTAACCACAGATGTAGGGATTCTTTCCCTTGATTGCATCATGTTCTAAAAATTCTTGAAAAATCCCCAAAGAGTAGCCCTTTGGGCATTGGAGTCACCAATACTATTCAACTGCTCTCTTATTTGTATGGCAACTAGCTTATCGTTGGTCCACCACATGATTTTCTTGCTAGGTAACCCATTCATGAAATAGAAGAACAAACATAGGACTAGTGTACCATATTTGAAGGTGTTCTTTTTATCCTTCTTAACTTTGTTCAAATTTTCCATCAGCTAGTTTTACAGCAACTCACACAAGTCATAATCAACATTCTCTCTCAACATCTGATAAGTTGCATAGATAGCTATATCAGATACAAAATTCTCTCTGCTGGAATGATATATCTTGTATCCAATCACCATTGATGCAAATTTGACATCTGGATCAGTGATGTCATTTATTGTCATTATCCTTTTGTCAAACCTAGAATCGGTAGCATCAGTTACAGTTTGATTCTTTATTGACATTAACATTGGCATTCCACCGGATGAGTTCAACCCTATCATGGCCTTGATGGAGTCCTTGGTAATCTTGAAGGGTTTCATTAGCCACATAAACTCATTGTGCATCTGACTCAGCACATACCAGACCCATTCATATTCATAGAAGGATGGAAACCCTATAATTTGAATGAAATGTTTATTGTGCAGTGCCTTATACTCAGGTTTAAGACCGCGAACTTCATCCCTCAAATGATTCTTGAACAAATCTACTAACTTTGAGTCCCCAAACTCATCTATACTAGCATGAATATAGGCCCTAATATATTCAACATGCAACACACCATATGGAACCTTTGGAAAGGCACCTAATGGATCAACTTCTACTGATTTATGTGGATGCTTTTTAAACTTTGGCCTAGGTCGCTCAGTGATATCCACAACTAGAGGTGTAGCCATTTTAAAATATCACAAGTTCAAAGCTTAGAGGAATACCTTTTTTCTTCATGGAATTAGGGTTAGCTATTGAATTCATTCTTCACACTTCAAATCCTTGAAATTTTAGCTCAGGTGCTCTTCTCCTTGTTTTCTTCAAATGCAAAGTGATTCAAGTGTTGAATGAATGATCTTTTTATGCTCCACAAAACCTAATTCATTATTGTAAAAAATGCTCTTCCCTAATACATCTGGTTATTATGTTTCGTAATATAGTCACTCTTTAATTACTCTGCAATCAATCACATTCGCTTCTTTTCTTCCAAAATTTTCTTCAACAGATCTGTAATAGGCTTCTCTTTCTTCATTCAACATGCCAGATTTGAGCACCCACTTACTGGTAGGGGAAATTAGGTTTTGAATGTAGATCCCCTAGAGCTAGAGCTCCTATTTTAATTCCTGGAGGAATTATCAGCGCCAGATTCTAGTGTGGACCCATTGTCAGCATTCATTTCATTTTGGATCTTATTCACATCAACTTTGTTTTTTCCTTTGTCCATATTTTGGTCTATTTTTTCTTTGCCTGCCTATGAGTTCTCCTTTTTGTTTCTACAAAATTTAGCAATGTGTCTGGATTTGTTATAGTTGAAACATACAATCTTATTTTTCTGACAATTAAATGTTGGAGCAGGTTTAGATCTGCATTGCATTACTATATGCCCAAACTTATTACAAGTAAAACATCTTCCATTGAACACTTGTTTGTTCTTAGGAGGATTCCTTGATCCACTTCTACATTCCTCGGCCTTATGACCTATCCTTTTGCAATTAAAGCATTGACCAAAGAAAGATGATGCATTTTGATTCACTTGACTTCTGCATTGACTAGCTCTATGACCATACTTATTGCATTTGAAACAACTGCCATTGAAAGATGGATACCTTTGAGAATTAGGTTGTCTTACCAGAGGTCTTCTAGGATTCCTTCTTTGATTTCTTGCTTCAAGGTTTCTCTGACCGGATCCAGAGCTTTCACCTTTCTCAAATCCCAGACCATGCTTATCATCTACCTTCTTTTGACCATCAAGCAGTACCTCAAGTTTAGCTGAGCTTATCTTGAATTTCTCTTTATATGCATTTGCAACTTCTAGGTCATGTTTGAGAATGACAATTTGTTTTTCAAGTTCTTCCTCATTTTCCTTGGTTTCTTGTAGATCAGACTAAAGATGACCAATTATTTTGTCCAATCTGTAGCACTCCTCTATTTTGTCTTTTAGAGATTGATTTGGATTTTCTTCAGTCTTCTTCCTTTCCTCAATTTCTTTGGTTAGCCTCATCACCCGGACTCTATCTCATGTTTTAGGACAATAATTTCTTTTGACAATTTCTCACATTCCTTTGTCTTTTCCTTTAGAGCCTCATCCATCCCATAGTCTTCCTTATAATTTGCCAACTATTAGAGTAGCTCCTTTCTCTTCTCATTAGATTTGCTTAGTTTCCCTTTTAAGGTTTTAATGAAATCATCAACCTCTTTAAGGTTCTCTTTCAGTTCTTTGATTGCATTTTGATTCACTTGACTTCTGCATTGACTAGCTCTATGACCATACTTATTGCATTTGAAACAATTACCATTGAAAGATGGATACCTTTGAGCATTAGGTTGTCTAACCGAAGGTCTTCTAGGATTCCTTCTTTGATTTCTTACTTCAGGGTTTCTCTGACTAGATCTAGAGCTTTCACCTTTCTAAAATCCCAGACCATGATTATCATCTGCCTTCTTCTGACTATCAAGAAGTACCTCAAGTTTAGCTGAGCTTATCTTGAATTTCTCTTTATATGCATTTGCAACTTCTAGGTCATGTTTGAGAATGACAATTTGTTTTTCAAGTTCTTCCTCATTTTCCTTGGTTTCTTGTAGATCAGACTAAAGATGACAAATTATTTTGTCCAATCTGTAGCACTCCTCTATTTTGTCTTTTAGAGATTGATTTGGATTTTCTTCAGTCTTCTTCCTTTCCTCAATTTCTTTGGTTAGCCTCATCACCCGGACTCTATCTCATGTTTTAGGACAATAATTTCTTTTGACAATTTCTCACATTCCTTTGTCTTTTCCTTTAGAGCCTCATCCATCCCATAGTCTTCCTTATAATTTGCCAACTGTTGGAGTAGCTCCTTTCTCTTCTCATTAGATTTGCTTAGTTTCCCTTTTAAGGTTTTAATGAAATCATCAACCTCTTTAAGGTTCTCTTTCAGTTCTTTGATTGCATTTTGATTCACTTGACTTCTGCATTGACTAGCTCTATGACCATACTTATTGCATTTGAAACAATTGCCATTGAAAGATGGATACCTTTGAGCATTAGGTTGTCTTACCAGAGGTCTTCTAGGATTCCTTCTTTGTTTTTTTACTTTAGGGTTTCTTTGACCAGATCCAAAGCTTTCACCTTTCTCAAATCCTAGATCATGCTTATCATCTACCTTCTTCTGACTATCAAGCAGTACCTCAAGTTTATCTAAGCTTATCTTGAATTTCTCTTTATATGCATTTGCAACTTCTAGGTCATGTTTGAGAATAACAATTTAATTTTCAAGTTCTTCCTCATTTTCCCTGGTTTCTTGTAGATCAAACTCAAGATGACAAATTATTTTGTCCAATCTACAGCACTCTTCTGTTCTGTCTTTTAGAAATTGATTCAGATTTTCTTCAATCTTCTTCCTTTCCTCAATTTCTTTGGTTAGCCTCATCACCCAGAGTCTATCTCATGTTTTAGGACAGTAATTTCTTTTAACAATTTCTCACATTCCTTTGTCTTTTCCTTCAGAGACTCATCCATCCCATAGTCTTCCTTCTAATTTGCCAAGTGCTGGAGTAGCTCCTTTCTCTTCTCATTAGATTTGCTTAGTTTCCCTTTTAAGGTTTCAATGAAATTATCAGCCTCTTTAAGGTTCTCTTTCAGTTCTTTGATTTCTGACCTAAACTAACTAAGATCTTCTAAAGCAACTTGAAGTTGTTCATTTATACCATCAAAGTATCTAAATGAACCCATTGAAACTCTTTCCCAGATCTTCCTCAAGCTGTTAAACTTCTTCCAAGGAACCAAGCTCTGATACCAATTGTTGAAATTAAGGAACATTGAGAGGGGGGGTGATTCAGTGTTCCACAAAACTTATTACTTTGTACCTTTATTAATTTACCATATACATTCAAAGGAAAGAAGTATGAGCACAAGAATAGAAACAACAAGATCACAACACATGAACACCAAGATTTTTATGTGGAAACCGGGTTAAGGGAAAAACCACAGTGGGGATTAACCCACAAAAATTTATACTCTGTTAAAAGTATTACCAATGGGGAAGGCACATGCCTTCAGGAACACTGCCCAAAGCTCATTGTTCAAGGAGGCTCACTGCCTACAAAAATAATTACAAGAGGTCATTGGAATGATTGAATTGAGAAATAACATCTACCAATGCAGAATTATATTTCAATTAAGCACAATAGACTGATTTTACACACTTCATCTCTTTCTACTTTGTTTCACTGTTTTGCCATGATTTGGATCTCAGATCTCTTCCCTTCTCACTTGAGTTTGATATACTTCACACTTATCCTTTCATATTCGCACAAAAACCCACTCAAATGCTCGAATCCATCGATCATATATAGCCGCTACATGAATTAACATTAACTGTAGTGGCCTTGAGAAAACTTGAAGTCTTTTTAAGAACACTATTCTGTCGGCTGAATCCATGTTGATGCAAACCAAAATATATACATTCAAGCCATCACATTTGTCATCCAATATCACTGGATCTCACACATTACTCAATCAACAACTTTTCCTAATCTGCATAATGATCAAACTCTAGGTCATCTTGTTCTTCACTGGACTGAACTGACTAACCAAAACCCGATACTCATATGCATGTAACTTTCAATCCCTTCATCACCAGAAGCTAAAATATTTGATTTAGGTAGTCCTGACATCCCTTAACATTCCTTTAGATCCACAACACAATATAATTAACTGTGAAGAAATGCAGACCAAAATGCTAAACCCTATCATATGCTCTGTTCTTGTCTATCAAGACTTAGACAAATCTAGAATCTGACTTATGTTATGATCCATTGATGTAATGCAGATGTGTAGGATAGATTCAGTTGCCATCAATGACAACACCCAACATGCCTAGCAGTGTCTCTTGCCAACACCTCTACCTCAAGTAAGCAGAATTTATGGGAAAGCTTATATGTTTTTTTGTCTCCTCTTAGAGAACAGTTGGTAATTGTTGGTGGAGACTTCAATGCCATTTTATCTATGGAGGAGAAATCTAGAGGAATTACTCCTTCCTCTATGGTCATGGAATATTTTGGAGACTTCATAAATGCAAATAATTTATAATTAGATTTCTCTCCTAAAAATGGTAAGTTTACTTGGGCTAATCGTAGAAAAGGATTTCTTCTCATTGCTGAGTGGCTAGACATTTTTTTGCCATCTTTTGCTTAGTTAACTTAATATTCTCCCTTCCTATCCAATATTGTTCCTTTTTTCATGTCTAATCATTTTCCAATCAAATTTATTGTTGACAAACCCTTGCCTTCTTCTTTCAAATCCCCTTTTAAGTTTGAATCTATGTGGTTTTGGGATAAAAATTTTATGCTCCTATTGAAAGTTTGGTGATAAAAGGCTCATTTCACTTTAGGCACAAGAATGTATTAGTTTTGCAAGAAATTGCAATTTTTGAAGAAATATATTACAAGTTGGAATAGCCAACCTTTCAAAATTATTTTTCATGAAAAATCTAGAATCCAAGAGGAACTTCTTTATATCAATGAGAAGATTATAGAATTTGGATTGGATTCTTACAAGTTTGAAAAAAGAAAAATTCCTTCAAAAAAAGCTACATGAAATCTTTCTAGAGAAGAAATCTAATGGAGGTAATGGTCTAGGGAATTGTGGTTGAAGGAAGGAGACAAATATATGAAGTTTTTTCATGCTTCTTCAAAAATGAAGAAATCTCAAAACTCAATATCTCATATCAAATCTTTGGATGGCAAGATTTTGAATGATCAGGCAGAGATTGTAAATTAATGCAATTCTTTTTTACAAGAATTCACTATCTCCCCCATCTTTTGATCGAAAAGCATACTTTCAACTGCTCAATAATATCTCTTTGGTTGTGTCAAAAGATGATAATAAGATTCTCTTGGCTCCTTTCACTTTAGAAGAGATAAAATTTGTGGTCTTTTTTATGGCCTCGGACAAGGCCCTTGGACTTAATGGCTTCACAACATTATTTTTCTGAAAAAGGTAGGATCTTGTTGGGAGAGATGTGTGGTTGGTTATTGAGGAGGCAAGAAGAAACACAAAGATTTTGAAAGAATTAAACACTACCCTTCTGGATTTAATTCGAAAGAAATCAAGTCCTTTTTAAGATTTTAGGCCCATTTCTTTATGTAACACAATTTATAAAATTATCAAAAAGGCTATTACTTTAAAGTTGGCAATCATTATTCCCAAGGTTATTTAAGAGGAGTGCTCAAGGAGGTTTTGTACTGGGAAAGAAAACTTCAAAACGTTCACTTGTTGCACATGAGGTCCATCATTCCATGTATGAGGATGAAATTTAATCCATGTTGATCAAATTAGATATGTTTAAGGCTTATGATCAAGTGAATTGGGAATTCTTGCTCCTAGTTCTAAAGAAATTTGGTTTCTTTCTTTTTTGGTAGATTATTTTTCATTGGACTACAATATCAAGGGTCTTCAAGTTTTTTCACAATAGTGACTTTGATGTGTTTGTTATCATGGGAAATGGTAAATTTGAGTAGGACAGTGGATTATACAGGGATGAGATCTGTAGTATGGGCTGGCTATGTCATGTGCAAAAGTGTTGAATGCAAGGAATATTGAGAGGGGGGGGAGGGGGTGAATCTATACTCTATAAAACCATTCCTTTATATGTTCTTTAATCGATTTACCAAATTCAATAACATGAAAGCATAACAAACATAAGAATTGAAGCCACAAAGTCATAACACATTGACACCAGGATTTTTACGTGGAAAACCCAAAAAGAGAAAAACCATGGTGAGTGTCAGATCTTAATATATTATGATATCAAAACCAAATTACATGAAGGATCATTGCCTTAGGGCTCACTACCCAAGGACTCACTATCTAAAGAAGTGTTCACTGCATAAGGCTCACTACCATGAAATAAAATAAAAGAAGAACAAATGGCTCACTACCAAGAATGAACTACTATAGATGCATCTACAAAATTCTCTATTATAGTTCCATTGATAGCTCAGTATACAAATTCAAATGTCTTCATTATATATACCCTACTTTCCTAGTCTACTCACATATACTCTATTTTTTGTCCTTACTGTTCTTTTCTAATCACAAGATTTCCTCAGATCGCATACACATCAAATTCACACCACATTCGCACAATCTCATTGCTCCAATACCAAAATCTATCAAGTATATATATATCCACAACATGAATTATCCCAAAACTAGGTCGACATGCAAAATATTAAACTTGTATACCAGGGTAAGTGCAGGAAGATGGGGGGCCAAAAAGGGGTCTTAAGTGGCCACTTTTTTTCTGAAATCAGGAAATACTGGCCTTGGATGAGAAATTGAGCATAGTTACACTCAAAATTTGGAGATGCAACCAAAACAATGTTCATAGTGCTCCGAGTCTACTTTCTAAACTACTATTTTATTTTGAAAATGGCATAGATTAAGGGGTTCAAAAGAGGGAGCCACAGAAATTGGTGTTGTTTCTGTCAAAAAAACATAACATAGCATGTTTTGTGGCTCCCTCAAAAGGTAAACTTTTTTTTGGTATTTTTAAAATTGCTTTAGTGAGAAATTAGCTAATAGCATGTAGTTTATGCCCAATTTTTCTGATAATTTTTTTATGAATATTTGATTTTTTACTAATTTTCAAAGTGGACACATCCTAAAAAATAGAATTTTGGCCGTGCTACCCCTATAAATTTTGAAAACTAATTGAAAATCATTTTTTTATTTTTTTAATATTTGTAGAATGGAGTCTAGTTTCGAAATATGTAATTTTTTTGAAATTTGAATGAACAGTTATTTTACAATGAAAAAAAGACCAAACAGTGGTTTTTGCCTAACAACGAACACACAAACAAAAGAAATTAAAGATGAAAGGCTTAACATTGTTAAAATGTAAAAAAAATCACATCGTCAAATAGCTAAGAGAAAGCTTAACATTACCCATGTGTTTGATTTGTTTGACCTTGAAACACGTGCAAATCTGAGGGTTAGCACGAACGAAATTATGTGAAATTTTGAAGAATATAGAAAAACACATCTGTGACTGTTCATAAGGCACTCCAAGCCTTTGGGTTGGAATCCAAAGCAAATCCCAAGCTGAAGGCTTGGGATTCCCAAAGCAAGAAATAACGCGAGCGCATTATAACGTGCTCGTGTTATGTTTTGCCTTGCATTTTTCTTTCCCGCAAGTCTGTTTTTTGTCATGTTTGACATAACGCGAGCGTGTTATAACGCGCTCGCGTTATGTTCCCCTCAAATTTTTTTTATGTTCAATCATAAGGGTTAAGGGATAAGGGATAGAGTTGGAGGGTTTAGGGATAAGGGATATGCATTTAAGGTATAGTATCGAGCTTGTTGAGGGTCTAGAAATAGGGATAGCGTTTAAGGTTTAGGGATGAGGGATGACAGATTAGGGTTGAGGGTTTAGGGTTTAGGGTTTAGGGATAGGGTTGAGGGTTGAGGGATTAGAGTTAAGGGTTGAGGGATTAGGGTTTGACATTGAGGGTTGAGGGTTGAGGTTCAAGGGTCAAGGGTTTAGGGATAGGGTTTAGGGTCGAGGGATTAGGGTTAAAGTAGAGTGTGGAGGGTGTAAGGATTAGGGATAGGGTTGGAGGGTTTAGGGATAAGGGATTAGGGTTTAAGGTATAGTATCGAGTCTGTTGAGGGTTTAGGAATAGGGATAACATTTAGGGTTTAGGGATGAGGGATTATAGTTGAGGGATGATGGATTAGGGTTGAGGGTTGAGGGATTAGGGTTTAGGGATAAGGTTTAGGGTTGAGGGTTGAGGGATTAGGGTTTAAGGTATAGTGTTGAGGGTTGAGGGTTTAGGATTAGCGTTTAGGGTTAACGGATTAACATTTAATGTCGAGGTTAGGGTTAGAGTGTCGAGGGTAGAGGGATTAGGTAGGGTTTAGGGTTGAAGGTTTAAGGATTGAGGGTTGAGGCTTTAGGGATGAGGGTTTAAGGCTTAAGATATAGTGTCAAGTGTTGAGGGTGTAGGGATAGGGTTTAAGTTTTAAGGGTTAAGGGTTGAGGGATAGGGATTAGGGTTTAAGGAATAGTGTTGAGGGTCGAGGGATCAGAGTTAAGGGTTGAGAGATTAGGGTTGAGGGTTGAGGTTTGACGGTCAAGGGTATAGGGATAGGGTTGAGGGTCGAGGAATTAGGGTTAAAGTAGAGTGTGGAGGGTATAAGGATTAGGGATAGGGTTGGAGGGTTTAGGGATAAGGGATTAGGGTTTAAGGTATAGTATCGATTCTATTGAGGGTGTAGGAATAGGGATAGCATTTAGGGTTTATGGATGAGGGATTAGAGTTGAGGGTTGACGGATTAGGGTTGAGGGTTGAGGGATAAGTGTTTAGGGATAAGGTTTAGGGTTGAGGGCTGAGGGATTAGGGTTTAAGGTATAGTGTTGAGGGTCTAGGGATATGGTTTAGGGTTGAGGGATTAGAGTGAAGGGTTGAGGGATTAGGATTTGACGTTGAGGGTTGAGGGTTTAGGGTTGAGGGTTTAGGGTTAGGGTTGAGAGATGAGGGATCAGAGTTAAGGGTTGAGGGATTAGGGTTTGACGTCAAGGGTTGAGGGTTGAGGTTCGAGGGTCAAGGGTTTAGGGATAGGGTTGAGGTTGAAGGGATTAGGGTTTGACGTCAAGGGTTGAGGGTTGAGGTTCGAGGGTCAAGGGTTTAGGGATAGGGTTGAGGTTGAAGGGATTAGGGTTAAAGTAGAGTGTGGAGGGTGTAAGGATTAGGGATAGGGTTGGAGGGTTTAGGGATAAGGGATTAGAGTTTAAGGTATAGTATCAAGTCTACTGAGGGTTTAGGAATAGGGATAGCATTTAGGGTTTAGGGATGAGGGATTAGAGTTGAGGGATGAGGGATTAGGGTTGAGGGTTGAGGGATTAGGGTTTAGGGATAAGGTTAAGGGTTGAGGGTTGAGGGATTAGGGTTTAAGGTATAGTGTTGAGGGTTGATGGTTTATAGATAGGGTTTAGGTTTGAGGGATTAGGGTTTAGGGTTGATGAATTAGGGTTTAATGTTGAGAGCTGAGGGTTGAGGGTTGAGGGTTGAGGTTGAGGGATAGGGTTAATGGTCAAGGGCTTAGGGTTCAATAAGAGTGTCGAGGGTAGAGGGATTAGGGTTTAAGGTATAGTATCGAGCCTGTTGAGGGTCTAGGAATAGGGATAGCGTTTAGGGTTTAGGAATGAGGGATTAGAGTTGAGGGATGACAGATGATAGATTAGGGTTGAGGGTTGAGGGATTAGGGTTTAGGGACAAGGTTTAGGGTTAGGGTTGAGGGATTAGGGTTTAAGGTATAGTGTTGAGGGTTTAGGGATAGGGTTTAGGGTTGAGGGATTAGAGTGAAGGGTTGAGGGATTAGAATTTGATGTTGAGGGTTGAGGGTTTAGGGATAGGGTTGAAGGTCAAGGGATCAGAGTTAAGGGTTGAGGGATTAGGGTTTGATGTTCAGGGTTGAGGGTTGAGGTTCGAGGGTCAAGGGTTTAGGGATAGGGTTGAGGGTCGAGGAATTAGGGTTAAAGTAGAGTGTGGAGGGTATAAGGATTAGGGATAGGGTTGGAGGGTTTAGGGATAAGGGATTAGAGTTTAAGGTATAGTATCGAGTCTGTTGAGGGTTTAGGAATAGGGATAGCATTTAGGGTTTAGGGATGAGGGATGAGGGATTAGGGTTGAGGGTTGAGGGATTAGGGTTTAGGGATAAGGTTTAGGGTTGAGGGTTGAGGGATTAGGGTTTAAGGTATAGTGTTGAGGGTTGATGGTTTAGGGATAGGGTTTAGGGTTGAGGGATTAGGGTTTAGGGTTGATGAATTAGGGTTTAATGTTGAGAGTTGAGGGTTGAGGGTTGATGTTGAGGGATAGGGTTAATGGTCAAGGGATTAGGGTTAAATAAGAGTGTCGAGGGTAGAGGGATTAGGGTTTAAGGTATAGTATCGAGCCTGTTGAGGGTCTAGGAATAGGGATAGCATTTAGGGTTTAGGAATGAGGGATTAGAGTTGAGGGATGATGGATGACAGATTAGGGTTGAGGGTTGAGGGATTAGGGTTTAGGGACAAGGTTTAGGGTTGGGTTGAGGGATTAGGGTTTAAGGTATAGTGTTGATGGTTTAGGGATAGGGTTTAGGGTTGAGGGATTAGAGTGAAGGGTTGAGGGATTAGAATTTGATGTTGAGGGTTGAGGGTTTAGGGATAGGGTTGAAGGTCGAGGGATCAGAGTTAAGGGTTGAGGGATTAGGGTTTGATGTTGAGGGTTGAGGTTCGAGGGTCAAGGGTTTAGGGATAGGGTTGAGGGTCGAGGAATTAGGGTTAAAGTAGAGTGTGGAGGGTATAAGGATTAGGGATAGGGTTGGAGGGTTTAGGGATAAGGGATTAGAGTTTAAGGTATAGTATCGAGTCTGTTGAGGGTTTAGGAATAGGGATAGCATTTAGGGTTTAGGGATGAGGGATTAGAGTTGAGGGATGATGGATTAGGGTTGAGGGTTGAGGGATTGGGGTTTAGGGATAAGGTTTAGGGTTGAGGGATTAGGGTTTAAGGTATAGTGTTGAGGGTTGAGGGTTGAGGGTTGAGGGTTTAGGATTAGGGTTTAGGGTTGACAGATTAGCATTTAATGTCAAGGTTAGGGTTAGAGTGTCGAGGGTAGAGGGATTAGGGATAGGGTTTAGGGTTGAAGGTTTAAGGATTAAGGGTTGAGGCTTTAGGGATGAGGGCTTAAGGCTTAAGATATAGTGTCAAGTGTTGAGGGTGTAGGGATAGGGTTTAAGTTTTAATGGTTAAGGGTTGAGGGATAGGGATTAGGGTTTAAGGTATAGTGTTGAGGGTCAAGGGATCAAAGTTAAGGGTTCAGGGATTAGGGTTCGACGTTGAGGGTTGAGGGTTGAGGTTCAAGGGTCAAGGGTTTAGGGATAGGGTTGAGGGTCGAGGAATTAGGGTTAAAGTAGAGTGTGGAGGGTATAAGGATTAGGGATAGGGTTGGAGGGTTTAGGGATAAGGGATCAGGGTTTAAGGTATAGTATCAATTTTGTTGAGGGTGTAGGAATAGGGATAGCATTTAGGGTTTAGAGATGAGGGATTAGAGTTGAGGGATGATGGATTAGGGTTGAGGGTTGATGGATTAGGGTTTAGGGATAAGGTTTAGGGTTGAGGGCGGAGGGATTAGGGTTTAAGGTATAGTGTTGAGGGTTTAGGGATAGGGTTTAGGGTTCAGGGATTAGAGTGAAGGGTTGAGGGATTAGGATTTGATGTTGAGGGTTGAGGGTTTAGGGTTTAGGGTTTAGGGTTAGGGTTGAGAGATGAGGGATCAGAGTTAAGGGTTGAGGGATTAGGGTTTCACGTCGAGGGTTGAGGGTTGAGGTTCAAGGGTCAAGGGTTTAGGGATAGGGTTGAGGTTGAAGGGATTAGGGTTTAAGGTATAGTGTTGAGGGTTGATGGATCATAGTTAAGGGTTGAGGGATTAGGGTTTGACATTGAGGGTTGAGGGTTGAGGTTCGAGGGTCAAGGGTTTAGGGATAGGGTTGAGGTTCAAGGGATTAGTGTTAAAGTAGAGTGTGGAGGGTGTAAGGATTAGGGATAGGGTTGGAGGGTTTAGGGATAAGGGATTAGAGTTTAAGGTATAGTATCAAGTCTGTTGAGGGTGTAGGATTAGGGATAGCATTTAGGGTTTAGGGATGAGGGATTAGAGATGAGGGATGACGGATTAGGGTTGCGGGTTGAGGGACTAGTGTTTAGGGATAAGGTTTAGGGTTGAGGGCTGAGGGATTAGGGTTTAAGGTATAGTGTTGAGGGTTTAGGGATAGGGTTTAGGGTTGAGGGATTAGAGTGAAGGGTTGAGGGTTTAGGGTTTAGGGTTTAGGGTTAGGGTTGAGAGATGAGGGATCAGAGTTAAGGGTTGAGGGATTAGGGTTTGACATCGAGGGTTGAGGGTTGAGGTTCGAGGGTCAAGGGTTTAGGGATAGGGTTGAGGTTGAAGGGATTAGGGTTTAAGGTATAGTGTTGAGGGTTGATGGATCAGAGTTAAGGGTTGAGGGATTAGGGGTTGACGTTGAGGGTTGAGGGTCAAGGGTTTAGGGATAGGGTTGAGGTTCAAGGGATTAGTGTTAAAGTAGAGTGTGGAGGGTGTAAGGATTAGGGATAGGGTTGGAGGGTTTAGGGATAAGGGATTAGAGTTTAAGGTATAGTATCGAGTTTGTTGAGGGTGTAGGATTAGGGATAGCATTTAGGGTTTAGGGATGAGGGATTAGAGTTGAGGGATGACGGATTAGGGTTGAGGGATTAGGATTTGATGTTGAGGGTTGAGGGTTTAGGGATAGGGTT
Source organism: Cunninghamia lanceolata (assembly GCA_027924645.1). NCBI lineage: Eukaryota > Viridiplantae > Streptophyta > Pinopsida > Cupressales > Cupressaceae > Cunninghamia > Cunninghamia lanceolata. The sequence continues at coordinate 7,636,813 of BSBN01000892.1, forward strand.
GAGGGTTGAGGGATTAGGATTTGACGTTGAGGGTTGAGGGTTTAGGGATAGGGTTGAGGGTTGAGGGATTAGGATTTGACATTGAGGGTTGAGGGTCGAGGGTCGAGGGATTAGAGTTGAGGGTTTAGGAATTAGGGTTTGATGTTGAGGGTTGAGGGCATTTTCTATCAAGAACTTGATTATGAAGGCTTTCCCCTTCATTGTTATGCCTATCATATGGCAGAGCATCTGGCAAGCCTTTGCAGGAAAAAGATGTGATCAATGCAAAGGATGTGATGAATCTATAGCAGGACAAAATGTGAGCACGTTATAACGTGCTCACTTTTTGTATTTCTATTGAAATAGTAAAAAAGTGGTTACCCTCGTCATCCAGGCCCACATGCTCTATTTTCTTACTGATTCTGCACGTGCTCCGACAAAAAAGAAGTGCTTTCATGCTATTGGGAAGTTCACATGCACATTTGACACGTTGTACCACCTTTGCATGATCTTTCCACCACATTTTTTACTTTGCCAACTTGAGAAGGAGGAAATAACATAGTTTTCACACCAAGTTTGATATATATCTATTCAAGTTTCAATTTTTGTAGTGTTGCAATGTTAATTGTGATTCAATTTTAGGAATTTAACATTGAAAAGGAAGCAAGTGGTGAAAAACTCAAATTGTTAAGGAGTTTGATGCAAGAAGATAAAAACACTACATAATTAGGTACTCTCTCCATTCAAATCTTCGTTTTTTAGGTATGTCAATTCTTTACATGCATGTTCTTTACATTTTCCTTATTTCGGATTGAATTACTTTATCATGCTTTATCATACATGTTTAAAATAGACACATTCCCAATCAAGAAAGTAGCCTACAATCTCACATGATGCCATGTATATTTTCTACACTTGGGCTCTTTAATAATTATGTGTAAAAAACAAACCTTAGTTCATACCATGATGTCAAACTATACAAGAATAAATCCTTACAACATAAAAAAAATACAATCCCACTATTATCTTGTATTCATTTCTTAGGAACTAATATTGGTCTCTTTATCATGCTACAGACAAATTCTCTGTCATGCCGAGGAAACGATCAAGAATTAAACCAACACAGGAAGAGATAGAAGCTAAAAATGCAAAGAAAGCAGTGGCTATGAGGGAACTTCGTGAGAAGAGGAAATTGGACACGATAAATGAAGACATACCAATTGAAGAGGAACCACAACCATCACAAAGAGATATGGTATTGGAGGCACAAAGAGAATGAATGCAAAAACTTCGTGGTACGAGAGATTTGAATACCATAGTTGGAGACATGTCCTTTACTGCAAGTCAACATGTAGGGACACCATCTACCACATCTCAAGTTGAGAGTACATCATCACTCACATGTGATGAAGGAGGTATGCCATCATTCCCACCTCAACCTCAAAGTATGTCATCTATTCCATCTTCGATCGAAGGTATGCCATCTAACCCATCTCATTTAAATATTGATGAAATTCCTAATGTTGAGATGAATTTACCTAACTTGACACCACCTAGAATTTTGCATAGAAAGCCAAAGTATTTGATTGATATTGATGAGAATATTTTGCAGCCAATGGAAGGGAAGATTCCAAAACACACTTGTAGAAGATATGCTAATAAGATTTGGAGATTGTTCTTTGAAAAGTTAAATGAGACTGCAAGATGTCAACTATTCATTGAAATGATGTGAAGTATAAAGTATAGGTCTATCATGAAGATTCTTGGGTTGAGAACATTAGAGGCTTCAAGTGAAAAATCCATTGTCAAGAATATAATGAGTGCGTATGAGAGTGTGGGTAACACCTCACGCATAAAAGATAGTAATGCAACATGGCGTGTGATTACATCGACTATAGTAAGTAGTAAAATGAGGAAAGCTCGTCTCATTAGAAAGACAAGTCAAGAATTGAGAATTAATAGGAAAACTTTATCAAGAGCCGTTGGAAGACGCCAAAGAATTGAGGACACTAATGCCAATGAATTATGGGCATTCTTGGGGAGACTACCACGAAAAGATAAACCAATTGTTGAAGCATTGAGATCACTAATTGAAGACTTTTGGAAGAATTACACAAGGGTATCTCTAAATCAAAGGGATGTGGTAAGAAGGAGAATCGGTAGTTAGAACCGCAAGCCACATCCAAAGCATTTTTTGGATGAGACTCAAACATAGTTTTATGGTAAATTTCTAGAGAAGTATCCTCAAATTAAAATTTGTCAAAGATATTTTGAATTGCTAAAACTTTTCTATGTTAAGATAAATCACACACGCACTACTTGTTGTTGTAGATTACCTATTGAATTTTCTAACCATTTTGATGCTTATAGGTCTATATGTTTAGATATGCATACTAACAATGATTTGTAGGGTTGTGCCATATGTGCCCCACCAACATCTTCAAGAGACTTCATATCAAGAATTTTATGTGAAAGAGAGGAAGGTCAAATATTCTACAAGAAATTATGCTTGGATGGCACATGTCATCGTTGCGGTGGCTTGCAACATTTGCCAATATGTGAACATATGGAAATAACACATGCGGTTGGAAATGAACTAGTAGAGTTTGGCAAGTATAAAATAGTGGCATATAATACAAAAGATGGTAAAGAAGCAAAGAGGTGTGAATTAGTTATTGAAAAGATTCTAGTGTATCAGTTTATGCCTATATTTCGTGACAACATAGTGTATGAGTATGCAAGACATGCCCATAGAGCTCGATGGTTGGACTTGCAATTCAAGTAATGCAAGGACACATTTCCAGTTGGTAGCATTGTTTCAATCATTGACTTTGCAGAGAACTATAGTCTACAGCCACAACATGAGGTATAATCACAATATTACAACTCCACATAGGTTTCTATATTTGTGCACATCGCATTCATTCATGTGAATGATAGTACAGAGGATGACAGAAAGATCATAAGGGAGTATAATTTCTATATTAGTGATGATCACACGCATTCTATGGAGTTCGTGCAAGGTTGCTTTCAGGTGTTCTACAATGATTTGGCTAGAAGGGCATATCGTTTAGTCAGCATATCATATGGTTAGATAACTGTGCGTCACAATTCAAGAACTCGTAGAATTTCTATTGGCTGAGTAGGAGGCATAATTTTACAGGTATTCAACATATGTGGAACTTTTGTGAGGCCAGGCATGGAAAGGGGGAGCATGATGGTGCAGGAGCATGTATCAAAAGAGCCATAGCACAAGAAGAGTTAAAGTATAAAGACAATGCAAAGTTGACAGATGTAAAATCAATTGTTGAGTGGTGTAATACTTCCATGGGTCCAGGTAATGAAGATAAGTCTTTAGTTCATAGATTTTTTTGGTTGATAGATGATACTTACATTGCACCATATGAGGATTGTTGTACACTGACAGGATCAAATGAGATGCACTCTTTCAGAAGCTCAATTGCAGGTTCATGGAGTATCCATACACGAAAGATGTCATGCTTTTGTTCTTCCTGTATAATTCAAGTCTAGGATGAGTGCGAGTCAAAGGAGTGGGTTGATGAATGGTAGTTAAGTTATCTTAGCCCACTTGACACGTGTCGACCTCTGACGGCACTGGAACTAACACAAATGGAATTGTCAGTTGACTTTGACCACATATTAGATTTAGTTCAACCAGGTAATATAGGGCACGTTTATGCATCTAATTTCATCTAGTTCAACCAGGTAATGTCATCTTACTTTGTAGTGTTTTTGTAATGTTGACTAATTTCATCTAATTTGCTACACATATCAATGTAGGGCACGTATATGCAGTTATTGCAGATGAAGATAATGAAGAGGGAACAGATTATTACTTATATCATTGTGTTGAGGCCAAAAAAAAATTAGAGGCCCCTGTTACAGATGGAGAAAACATCGAATACCCTACAGGATCAGTGCTTATTACTAGAACATGGCTTAGAAGGTACCCACATAAGAGTGTTAATATTTGGCTATTTTAGGACTTTGAGATGCATCGAAAGATTCTTTCATTACTCGAACCTTGTCGTGGCATCCAATGTTCATTTGATAAAGTATCGGGGTAGACCTTTGAACAAAATATTGTGGAAGGTGCATGAGTCTGACCATGAAGCAATACTTGACACAATAAAGAGTAGAGTAGACCCAGATGGTTCATTGGATTAATTTGTAAGTATTCACATTGATTTTGTAAAGTTATGTTACATTGAGTTGTAGGTATGCACATTAATTTGTAAGGTTTGTCTTTTTTTATTTCCTCCTGCATTTTTACACATATGTATACATTTTTACATCATCATGTTATGCATTTTTGGTGTCCTGCTCCTGATGCGACCAAACTCATAACTCACCCTACTAGACACCATTTGCTGATCTCTCCAACACTCTGGATCCAGGGCACCCAATCATGATGATGACCTATATACCATTCTCCCAAGGTGCTCATAATGAATGAAAAGAATACCAAGGGCGCCCAAGCTTAATAGACTTATTTCTTTCAATTTTGATGATCCAAACTCTTGCAAAATGACATCCACTTTCATGCCTTTAGATCTTCCTTCACATATAGGGTGCCAAATCAAGTTGAAAAATCTACATAAGGGCACCAAACTAGATGAAAGGAGACATGAAATGCGCCTTAGGACTCCATGCTAAGGTTTGAGCCATTAAAGTCTCCTGATATTAGGCGCTCATGATGATGAAACTTAGAGCTTTTTCCTTTCCTATGCACTCATCTAAGATGTTTGAATGATAAGGAGCACCTCGACCTCTATAATGTACATTGGGCACCAAATCAAGGTGATTTTAAGTCACTTTGAGTCATTTGGGGTCAGTTTGAGTCTTTGAGTCATGTTGCAAAAAAGTGTCAATGTTGTCAAGTTGCACAAAGCAACTTTTGCATTTTTGGTGTCCTGCTCGTGATGTGACCAAACTGACTATTTCAACGTGTTTGGATGGGTACATTTATGCTAGGCATGGTTCTGTTTTTGACCCAAACATGTCGAAACAGTTTGAGCTACATTGTACCAACGATATCCCTGAAGAGTCCAAAGTGCAAAAAGGCTGCAATCTTTGACGAGATGTTACTCGAAAACTGTGTCGCTTAGAAACATTCCATCTAAGGCAATGCGATCATGTAAAGTGCCTCTACAATAACGTCTCTCAGTTTTTATATCTCTGAGGCATTTGCCCGTGGTGAAAGGTTTTCTGCTGCCCCAAAAATCGTCAGAAGGAGGCAGTGTAAAGTTGCAAAGGGGTGTAACTTTTGTCCTACTCCTGATGTGACCAAACTGACTATTACAACACGTCCAAATGGGTACATTTACGCTAGGCATGGTCCTTTTTTTCACCCAAACATGTCGAAACAGTCCGAGCTACATTGTACCCACGATATCCCTAAAGAGTCCAAAGTGCAAAAAGGCTACAATCTTTGATGAGATGTTACTCGAAAAATGTGTCACTTAGAAACATTCCGTCTGAGGCAACATGATCACGTAGAGTGCCTCTACAATAACCTCTCTCGGTTTTTTATAGCTCTGAGGCATTTGCCCATGGTGAAAGGTTTTCTGCTGCCCCAAAAATCGTCAGAAGGAGGCAGTGTAAAGTTGCAAAGGGGTGTAACTTTCATCCTGCTCCTGATGCAACCAAACTAACTGTTCCAAAACATCTGAATGGGTACATTTACGCTAGGCATGGTCTTGTTTTTCACCCAAACATGTCGAAACAGTCGGAGCTACATTGTACTGATGATATCCCTGAAGAGTCCAAAGTGCAAAAAGCCAGCAATCTTTGATGAGATGTTACTCGAAAACTGTGTCACTTAGAAATATTTTGTTTGAGGCAACACGGTCACGTAGAGTGCCTCTACAATAACCTCTCTCAGTTTTTTATAGCTCTGAGGCATTTGCCCGTGGTGAAAGGTTTTCTGCTGCCCTAAAAATCATCAGAAGGAGGCAGTGTAAAGTTGCAAAGGGGTGTAACTTTCATCCTGCTCCTAATGTGACCAAACTGACTATTCCAACGCATCTGAATGGGTACATTTACGCTAGGCATGGTCCTATTTTTCACCCAAACATGTCGAAACAGTCGGAGCTACATTGTACCGACGATATCCCTAAAGAGTCCAAAGTGCAAAAAGGTAGCAATCTTTGACGAGATGTTACTCAAAAATCGTGTCACTTAGAAACATTCTGTCTGAGGCAACACAATCACATAGAGTGCCTCTACAATAACCTTTCTTATTTTTTTATAGCTTTGAGGCATTTGCCTATGGTGAAAGGTTTTCTGTTGCCCCAAAAATTGTCAGAAGGAGGCAGTGTAAAGTTGCAAAGGGGTGTAACTTTCGTCCTGCTCCTGATGCGACCAAACTGACTATTCCAACACGTCTGAATGGGTACATTTACACTAGGCATGGTCCTTTTTTTCACCCAAACATGTCGAAACAGTCAGAGCTACATTGTACCGATGATATCCCTGAAGAGTCGAAAGTGCAAAAAGGCAGCAATCTTTGACGAGATGTTACTCAAAAATTGTGTCACTTAGAAAAATTTCGTCTGAGGTAACGTGATCAGTAGAGTGCCTCTACAATAACCTCTCTCAATTTTTTATAGCTCTGAGGCATTTGCCCGTGGTGAAAGGTTTTCTGCTGCCCCAAAAATTGTCAGAAGGAGGCAGTGTAAAGTTACAAAGGGGTGTAACTTTTGTCCTGCTCCTGATGTGACCAAACTAACTATTCCAACGCGTCCAAATGGGTACATTTATGCTAGGCATGGTCCTAGTTTTCACCTAAACATGTCGAAACAGTCGGAGCTACATTGTACCGATGATATCCCTGAAGAGTCCAAAGTGCAAAAAGGTAGCAATCTTTGATGAGATGTTACTCAAAAACTGTGTCACTTAGAAACATTCCGTCTAAGACAACATGATCACGTAGAGTGCCTCTACAATAACCTCTCTCAATTTTTTATAGCTCTGAGGAATTTGCCCGTGGTGAAAGGTTTTCTGCTGCCCCAAAAATCGTCAAAAGGAGGTAGTGTATTAAGTTAGGATGAAAGCCTATTCACTCTAGGCACCTGTTTTTCACCAAATCACACATGCGCCTTGAACAAGTGATGCTACAAGTGGTGAACAAAATGGGCGCCTTGAAGAATTGAGCCCTCCAAGACATCTTGCAATTGCCTAAAAGTCCAAAATTTACATAAGTGAGTTAAGGCACCATTTTCCATCTCCAGAGCCTCCTTTGAGTGCCTTAACATGGAGTGAATGTTTTAGTCTTTGAAAGATTGTTCCTAAAGAATATAACAACCCCTTGAGTCACTAGGATGAACTAAGTTAACAAAATGAACTTCATTGAGGGAGGCGCACTTGTGCATCTATACAACTCCAGTTTAGCACTTGAGAAAAAGCATGTTTAGAGACACCCCTTGAATGAACCCTCTAGAACCAATAACCATAGCTCAAGATCCATAACCATGAGAAGATAAAGCATTAAAAAAATTCATCTAAAGGATGGGAAATACCTCTTAGATGATAGTCTGCCGAGTAGACCAAGAGTGGGGAATGAGAATGCTCGTTGAAGATACACCAAGCCACAATGACTCTCTCCAATAAGAATCTTCTCTAGGTCCATAATTAACTCACGCCCATATCCAAGTAAAAGTCTCCTTGGTCTTCCTGCTAAAACCTCTAAAGGGTAACCATCTCATCAAATGTCTCTAATCCCAAGAGAACTCTAGCCTCACCCAAGTCTCGAAGTATGTATGAGAACCTACAACCAATCAATCCATGTTAAGCTCCAAATGCAACACCACATTATCATGAAGCTCCCAAGCACATGACCAATGTACTCAATACCAAGAGAACCAACAAGACCACTATCAAAACTCTAACTACAAAATTAGGTATCCAAACATGACATCATGATCTAACATCTCCTCCTAGAAGATCACATGCACCAATACAGACATCCTAGTCTCAAGAGAACTTGTATCATGCTAATACTCTAATCTAGAATCAAGAGTCCACCAAGACACACTACCAAACACCTCTAAACCAAGGATCAACATCTACAGCCACATGAAGATAACCATTACACCCAACCACTATATAAGATCATCCATCACTAGGTGACAAATACACATCACTATCAAAGCAACATCCATCCTCTCATCCCAATGCAACATACCAATGCACAAATGAGAATAGACAAGGAAAAATAACAAAGTCATCTTGTGGATATAGGCAATATGCATTAAAGTCATCCCACTACAATCAATGAGGTGTGCATCCCAAAAAAATGCATAACTTGTAGATCCCAACCATTGAAAACATGCAAAATCATCATCACATTAGTAAACATCATCACATTAGTAAACTAGTAAACATCATTTGCATCCATACTTAAACCAATCTTATTGTTGTGTTTGATGTGTCCTCTTTCAAACAACCATTTAACAAAATTTGAGTCCAAACAATAAATATTTACAACCATAAACATCTCAAAGTCCAAAATCCAAACATTCTATCATCCTTAATCATTTCCATCATGGACCCTTGGTTTGAAAAAATCATTATGCAAGATAAAAACCCTATGCCTATTACCTTGTCTGAGGCTCATGCAAAACCCAAAATGATTAGCCTAGTACCAGGTGTCATGTCCCCGTTCCCGGCTTGATCATCAAGTGTATAATGGATTAGCCTATTCCTCATTCCCGGAGGCTAATTCCAAATGATGAGGGAATGAATTGGTTTCAGACTAACTCTATCTATTTGTTTTGCAGGAACAAGGTCAGAACCCTAAAATTTGACTAAGTATGGAAGCTTGGGAGCCTAGGTGCCCATTTCACTCTAGTTTTCCTTACTAAGCGCCTAGCACAAGGATCATCCAAATTAAGTGCCTAAGAACCTCAAGGTGCCTATACATGTTTCTAGGGATCCTCCAATTGAGCGCCTAGCATAGATGGATGAAGATTGAAAGTTTTCAAGTTAAAGATGTCCTTTGGGTGAACTCACAGCACTAGGCGCATGTGTTGGTTGGAACTCCTTGGATCTGGCACCTAGGATTGAAAGCCTTTGATGAGGAGAGAAGTCTCAAGGCCTGGTCTGGCACCCTCACTTGCCTACCCCACCCTCAGAATGTGCCTAACCTTCATAAGGCATTAACACTCTATTTTGAGTGCCTAGCAGGGGGTAATGGATAGATTGAAGGCTTGGGAGCTAAGGAAAGTCACTTAGATGAATAATCAAGATTGAAATGAGAAACTCCTAGCCAAGGTGCAAAATTCCTCAATTCTGGCATCCAGAAATCAAATCTAAGTAAGGCGCTCTTTCCATTTGCCAAAGGCTCTATTAGCACCCTTGGTTGATGATCTCTCCAGACACCTGAAATGGCACCTAGTGGATCTTTCAGCTTGTATCAGGAAGAAGGGAAGCATTCTTAGTGTTGTTCAGATAATCTAAGTTGTAAAGTTAACAAGGAATAGAGCTAGAGGACAAGGCACACTTATTGGTCTCCATCACCTCAAAAATGCACCTAATGCAGTTGGTGTCAACTTCCCTCTTTCTAGCCTCCAAATGCTGCCTAGAGTCAAAAAAGGATTTCACTGAATAATGTTAATGTTTTGAGCATCAAACTCTGCTTGGCGCATACCTATGCTCTTGCAATCTCAAATTGGTGCCTAGGGTTCAGTCATCCTCCTAAGGCGTGGTTCTGCTCCTCCATAACCCTGTTTTGGCACCTAAACTTGGAAGTACCTTGGAGACTTGGATTAAGATGGAATTCACCTCTAGAATGTTAGGCACTTGATAAAAGATAAAGGCGCTAGGGTAAAAGAGTTTCAAAAGTTTGATGTCAAGTGTGAATTGAGATAATAGGCGCTGATACCAGTTGACATTACTCCAAACATGCGCCTAAGAGAGATGCAAGTCCCCAAGACCAATTTTGGAACAAGGTGCTCCATCAGAGGGTAAGATGATAATCCTTGGAAGTCAAGTGTTTCAAAGATTCTTTGAGAAATTGACAAGTTGTAACCTAGGCGCCAAAACCCCTGAGAATCCTCCTATCTGGCGCCTAGTCAGAAGAACACTAATATTGCGCTTAAGTGAATTTGAGTGTTAATATAGAGTCATCAAACCCTACCAGACGTTCATCCATGTCTCTACCACCTCAAGGAAGCACCTAGCTTAGGATGGCGCCTAGTCTGGTCTCTACTACCTTCAGTTGGCGCCTAACCCTAAGAGTCTTGCAACTATGACGTTCATCCATGCAACAAGCAAGGTGATGCTCCCTTGTATATTGTGAGGTGTTGACATTCAGTTGACATCATTGAGTTTGATTGAGTTGATCTAGTGTAGACGCCATTGTAAACATCAAGGCTTCAAGGCCTTTCTTTTGTATCTCCATTGAATAAGTTGTAACTTCATGCTATTGAAAGCATTATCCATGTAATAAGACATTGCAAGTTGATTGAGTCAAATAACTAGACAAGTACCCAACTCTAAGGTTGATTCATTCAAGTAGTTATCTTTGATGTATATCTTTGTGTTGTTGAAGTAGTTGATGAATTGATAGCAAGTAAAATTGTTTAAGGAAGGAAAAATTTTCATAGAACTAGTTGGGTATCTTACACCATGCCTATCCATCAAACATCACAATGCAATCAAAATCCTGACAACATGCCCATGATCCAAGATCAAGTGCAATCATGCAAAGATATTATCAATCACAAGCCTATTAAGAATGAACTAGAGTCTTCTAGTACCATACTTTTCCATCAAACACCATCATGTAATCCATGGCCTATCAAGCCTATCAAAGAAAATGCAAACATCCTATGTAATACAATCGGACTTTAAATATTTGAAGTAGCCATCTACAAATATCCATTCAAAAGTGGATTTATAATGCAAGTATGGACGCCATCAATAAAAAAGATTTGTATTAACCAAATATCCATATAGGCATACATCAATATCTGTCGATATAAGTATAACATATATACAAAATAGCCATATAGGCTTACAAGAATACCATATAGGCATACAATGTCAACTATGTACAATACAAAATATATGTCCACAAATGCCATATAGGCATACAACAAAGGAACACAATAAAAAGTCATTCCCCTCTGGCTGGTGAAGAGAATAAATCACAAGCAGCCTTTGATCTTCTAGGGGATGGAGACATGCATGTGGGTGGTCTACTACGAACCCGATGGCTACTCCTCCTATTTAGTTCTTCCTGCACCTTTACCTGTTACAATAAAAAGTATTAATATATAGAAATTACATGTTATAAAAAAATGAAACATTTAACAAAATAATCACTTACCACTAACATATAATCTGTCTCCTCGCTTGCCTCAGTAGCAGGAATAGGCCCTGGTGATGTCATGTCCTATAGAAACCATCCAGATAGAAATTAAACTTTAAATCAATAATCTTTTGATTTTTCAAAAATAGACAACTATAACAATGAATGTAAATTGAAATTTACTAATCTGCCTCATACCCCTATCAATGCCATAGAGCTATGAATCGCAGAGGCCACACCCTGCTCCATTGCCCTATGAACATGGGGAGGTGTCTCCGCAGCCTACATCATCTGGAAATAAAACAACATTATTCAATTATGAAAACTATAATAGTGATGCAAATCATGGCTCCTAACATACACACACGTTCATCTAAACATGGAAGTACACACAATAAAACACACAAATCACATACAAAAATTTAGTACGTACAATTCATTCATTAAACTATTTATTTTATTACCTCCGTAAAGCTTTGAAGTCCACCACCGCTGGTAGGTGTTGCCATGAAATCTACAGTATTAACCTATTCAACATCCAAAATCAAAAATTAGAATACCATTCATATAACGATGCTATTCACATGTAATATTTATAATTGTTTACTAGTTACATACCTCGACAGTAGATGATCTAGTGAAAAATGCAGGTGGAGAACCACTGAAAACTGCATCGACGCTATGACCTTGAAATTTTATTAAAATCATCAATTTAAATTAGTTAATCTTGTATTTCAAAAATAAAATTTAATAAATTAAATTCAATAAACTTGCTAATATTTACCTGAGTATCAAGGCCGAAAGTCTCACTCAGGAGGGTATCTATCATCACCATCTACTCAGCTGCAGATGTAGCCTGTGCACCTATGTCCTGATTGTCCATGGGGTCATAACCACAGGCTGACCCGCAAGCCTAGCAAGTATGCGGTGGGACCCTACTCCTCGCACTATCTCCCAACCCACTCTGTGTTGCAGGACCGGCATGCTCTATGATGCTCTGGGTCAAGGCACTAATCGACCTCAGTGTATCGACCTCAACACTCTCCTTCACAATGGAAGGGATAGAAACATGCTCGTGGGCTGGTCTGCTGATTACTCATCTCACTACCCGATGTGGGCCAAGACGTGCCCCTGGTTTATCCTGTGCTGAGCCCCCACCTCTACCCTGGAAGTCCCGCATATCAAAATAGTTTGGCACTTTATTGAGGATAAACTCGCAGTAGAGTTTCCTCAAAAAGTATTGTGGGACCTCATTATTATTGCATGGAGGATGGTCAAAAACTATCCACCACCTTTACCTGAAATTGTCCCTTATCGCTTGGTTGTTGCACCAATGGATAGGGAACCTCTTGCATGTAATGGGTGGAGGTTAATTTGTTTGTGGGTTTGTGAAAATTGAACACAAGTCTAATTTTGTAATTTGTAATTTTTTGACATCTTGGTATAACAACTTGTCTGCATAGTAATCTCTAAACTCTCTCTTTTTATCGGTCCAACTAGCTATTTGCTTGCTAATTGAATTTACATTTGATAACATAGACTCAAGAGATTCGGCAAGCGTGGACCTATGCAAGGTTGAAGTGGAAGGATCTTTCAACCTTGCAATTATATCTTCAATTTCTTTTTTGTTGTTTTTAATTTGCCCCATTATATTATCTTGTGTTCCAGGGGCATGTCGATGAATGAATGGAGGAGGTTGTTGTTCTGCAGGTATTTCCTCCTCAGGATTTTGTGGATTTTGAGGAGGAGAAGGAGGAGGAGGAGGACGAGGTGCATTAACATTTCCTGACAATTAATGAAATATACATCAAAAATTAACAAAAACCTACCTATTTAGAAAGAAATTCAAACAAAAAAACAAAGATAACTCACCCCTTTGGCATGCTCGACGTCGCGGCAGCATTTTGGCGACAAATTGATAAGCTTTTTGTGTTGATTAGCGTTTTGCAGAACACGAGCTCATTTTTGAGGGTTTGGAAGCCGCGGGCAGAGGAGAAAATGAGAATGAAATGAAATTCAATTACCTTTTTTTTAATTTATACTAGGTCATAACGCGAGCGCGTTATAACGTGCTCGCATTATGGCTCAGTAATGACGAGTCTAAGGTTTGTCATTACCAAGCCATAACGTGAGTGCATTATAACGTGCTCGCATTATGACTTAAATTTTTTTGAAATTATTTTGGCCACTTTTTGGCCCCCCATCTTCTTGCACTTACCCACCAAAGTTGTATCTTGTCGGCTTGATCCTTTGTACAAACAACAATGCGAACCCATACAATCATTAGAGAATCTTCATATAGCTCTAGACCTATTATTGAACCAGTTAAAATAATGATCTAAACATTATCTCCTCACTACACATCGATCTAACTATGTTTTGGCCTTACCCAAAAGTACACACTTAAACCTTATTGTCTATCATATCATAACTTCTAGTGCGAACCACATGAAACTTCAAAATTCACATAAAAAATTCATTAGACATCACTAGTGATACCTTCATAACCATAGGTCATAATATTCTTGTGTGGTGATATGCAGATCTCAGAATTGTTACCTCTATCTTAGTTAAACACTGTCAAACTGACTGCCAAGACATGAAAGCTTGTAGATGATCTTCCGGTAGACTTCAAATATTGCAAGTATAGAATTAGATAGCTATCATATGTGTTTACAACACCTTCAAATCACACATAGAGTTAACCAATAGAAGAGGAATGTGGAGTGAATTACTCAAGTGTTTTGCACTGTTCCTCACTGCACTTTGCTTACTAGACTTAGGCAGTTTATAATATGACTTCAGAAGATTTTCAAGACATGAAACTTAGGATGCAACATTGTATAACATCTAAGTATAACATATCAGAACCACATAGCATGATCTTCATCTATGGAGGAGTACCAACTAAATCATTATCACTGTCTTGGTAAATTGCCAACACTTAGTCAATTTTGGCTAAGTTAGTCTTTCTAGACCAAAAAGTTACACACAACTTTGTCTCAGGAAATGTTACAAATCATGTCTGATTGTTTCCATTAATGACAACATTAAGTCTCCAACACAACAATAGTTTATCTTTACCATGTTGCCAATAATCACCCCCTTTGGCATTGATGGCAACACTTAGTGAAAAATGCTAACCTGCTCCCCCTTACTATGTACACTCTATTTTTCTTCTTCCATTAATATGTTTGGCCATTTTTCATTGGATCTTCTTCTCCCCCTTTGACATCAATGGAAAAGGTGTATGTACAAGTACTAAAATTGTATTGCAAAACTCTTATACTTAGCCGCATATGTATAGGTATAATTAAAATCTTACTAACTAAAAAGTGGAGAGGATGTCTGAGTATATTTTCAATTGAGCTATCTCTCTATCCCATTTGGTCTTGGCATTGTTTAAAATTTGAATGTTTCCATTTATTTGAAACACTAACTCTTCTTCCTTATCAATAGTTGTAGGCACATCAATTATTGCCTTTACCCTTACTGCCTCTGCTTGCAGACCTTATTTCTCTTGCTTAGCAAATTCTTCTCTCGGCGACCTCTTTCTTACTCTGTAGACTATTTATTTTTGTATGAATAACTTCTATTTTTGACGTTTTGTTTGAGATGGAGTCAATTACAGGATCAAAGGTTTCAGAGATTTTTAACAATTTAAGCTCCAATTCATTTGGTTTCCCCTTCAACTCTTTTGTTGACTTAGGCCAAGATAGATAAAACTTGTATATGTCACTAGCATCCTTAATGGCAATTTCTATATTCTTGATGCTATTATCTAACAAAATTGCATCTTTAGCTAACTTATCTTTTAGCTCATCTAGCCTCTTATCACTGATTTCTCCTCTAACCTTAGTATCTGTCACTATTTCAAAGGATTCAAAATGAGTACTTACAAAGTTTATGATCCTTTTGAATTTCTCAAATTATCTAAGTATTGTATCTTTCTATAGTTTAGGCATCGATTTCTCCAATACATCAGATTCCTTATCAATGTGCTCACTATCTTGGACATAGGATTTGAAAATTTCTTCTTGAGCTATGGCCTGTACAATTGATACTAGTTTCAACTTCTGCAAGGGAGACATTGAGTCCAAGTTGATTGCACCTTATAGAAACTCAAGTTCATCCAAAACTTGTGTTCCTTTTTTCTCCTCCAAAAATTCCTTCACAGTACTTACCGAATCCTGTGTGGTAGCAACATCTCTTGCCATATGAGACACTTCTTCTTCTTCTTGACTCATCTCTGGTGGTTCTAGATCCACAGCCTCTTGTTTATCAATGTTTTGTTTCGAAGGAGGGCTCTTCTCAACTTGTTTATTTTCTTGATCATTAGCTTTATTTTTCTCTGTAGGCGTTTCAACATTCTAAGGAGATTTATCCTCTTCTTGCTCTTTCATCTCTTCACCTTTTCCTAGGTTTACTAGAGGAGTCTTTGTTTGATTTAAACCTTAATAAGGACTCACTTCCGATAAAGAATTGCCACCAACAACATTTTGTTCTTCTTTGTCATAAATATTTGGGATATTAAGATCTCTTAGGATATCAAGTATTGTTTGTTATGTGTCCGCAAATTTTTCTATATCCTTAGACATTAGAGTGTTGATCCTCCTTTCTATTTCAATTTCATCTCCAAAGATCTTGAAGACTTTGGATCTCTCCTCAGGAGTTACATTTGGACATAGTTTCAACAATGTATTTTCTCTTATCTCCAAGTCTTTTTTAATTGTTGCTTCTTTCTTGGAAAACATTATACTTGCCAGGCTATCGGGGAGATCTATAATTACCTCAATAAGATCTCTATTGTACATCTCCAAATATCTGATTATAGTAGTCTTAATGATGTCTTTATCTGCATCATCATAATCATCATACAACTGTGCTATGGGTTTTAGGTTTCCATTGATTGTTATAGCATTCAAGACATCTTCTAGATTTATTGTTGCCTCTCCTTTCTTAAGCTCATCTTACTTTGGCTTTTTCCTAATTCTACCCTTACCAGATGACTTCTCCTTTTTTCTCCTAGAGGCTTTAGTAGCCTTAGCTTTTATTTTCTTCACTTCTTCATTTGTCTCAGTTTCCTCATCATCAACTCCTTTTTTCTCCTAGAGGCTTTAGTAGCCTTAGCTTTTATTTTCTTCACTTCTTCATTTGTCTCAATTTCCTCATCATCAACCCCTATACTCGCATTCTTTTGGCATTGGTCTACTTTATTTTGTGCTTTTCATCAGTAGGTTTCTTTGCAGATGCTTCCACAAAAAGTGTGGGATTGGAGGATGCAGATGCAGTTTGTGAAGTTGAGGCTCTTGTTTTCTTCTTTTTTACTACATGCTCCTTCATTTTCTTCATAGGCTCTTCTAGAGCCTTTTTAGATTCACCTTGTTTCTCTTTTGCTTGCCTCTCTGCTTTAGCCCTTGTCCTTGTTTCTATAATCTATTCTTTTGTAAACCCGTGGTTCTTGGCATATTCCTCTACCATTTTCTTCACCTTTTTCTGAGTTTCTGGCTTTCTCAGTTCAACACAAACTTTTATAGATAACTCCTCATAGGTACCAAACCTTGCCTCATTAATGTCCCTAGGTTTGATCATCATGAACTCAGCATAACCATCTAGTATATTTTCATCTACTTCATAGTCCATTGGAAGGACCTAGACTATCCTAGGCTCAACAACCTCCATCATACATTGATGTTTGTTTACAATAAAACAAATATCATCCTTGTATTTTTCAACTATTTTCTCTGGTATTCTCTACCTAGATTGTATTGTCTTTTGAAAATTCTTAAAGTAGCCCCATAGGGCTGCAATCTGTGCATCCTAGCTTCCTATGCTATTCAAGTGGTTTCTAATTTGTATAGAAATTGGTTGACTACTAGACCAAATCAACTTCATTCCTGGTAATTCTTGCACGAAATAGAAAAATAAGCAAATGATCAACATACCAAACTTGAAGGGATATTTGTTCTCTTTTGTGTTCTTCGGATTCTCCATTACTTGTTGCTCGAGCAACTTACAAAGGTCATAATCCACATTCTTATTAACCATCTCATAGGCTATGTATATGGCAGTACCGGAGAAAGAGTTCTCCCAGTTTGTGAAGTAGATCTTGTAACTGATCACCATGGATGAAAAACTAACTGTATGGTCTTCAATGTCATTGATTGCTAATGCCCTTTTGTTGAATTGAGCACCGGTAGCTTCCGTCACGGTGTTATTCTTCATAGCCTTCAACATAGGCACTGTACGAGTAGAGTTCAACCTTGTAACAACCCTTATAGCATTTTTTGTGATCATGAATGGTGTGTTAAGCCACATAAACTCATCATGAATTCTGTTTAATACATACCGAATGCATGAGTCCTCTGTAAATGATAGAAATTTTATGTATTGCATGAATTTCTTCTTCTCTAAGGCTTTGTATTCCTCCTTCAATTCATAACCCTCATCACACAGATGATCTATATACAATTCCCCAAGTTTGCTGCTATTGTGTTCATCTAGGACAACATGGATGTAATCCCTAATGTCTTCCTCATGCATCACACCATAGGGTACTTCCAAAAATGCAACGTCAGGATCAACTTCCATAGACTTGTGTGGATGTTTCTTAAATTTTGGTCGTGGTATCTCAGTGATATCAATAACTTGTGGTGTTGCCATTTCCACAAGAATTCAAACAAGTTCAAGGTAGGGTTTCAAACTGTAAATACCTCTTTTGTTAAATTAAGGTTTTCTTCACTTGAAATCACTGTGAGTTGCTTTGAATCACGAGAAATTGTTGAAATCACTTAGAATTCTACTTCAGTTCTCCTTGGACTTTTAATAGCTTGAATGTAGAGTGATTAATCTTTCGAATACAACCCTTTTTAACCCTTGTTATGCAAAAACCTAGTCTTCATAAATGTTGTTCTCAAAAAGCTATCAAACACTTCATTGTTAGGGATAGTCAGTTAAGATTGCTTCGTAATGTGCCGCATTAGGTCTTTTTCTATCAGTTTCTTCTCCAAATGATTTATCCAATACTGCTTTAACTCATACCTTAGTGCTAGATCTCAGAACCCACTATTTGGCCAGGGGATCAAAATATTCATTAAAATCTCCCCCTGAGCCAAAGCTCCCAATTTACTTCTCGAAGGAAGTATCTACACTAGAGGTTGGTGTGGATTAATCCTTGACCTCTTCTACATCCTTCTTAATCTAGACCTTGCTCATTTCCTTCTTGATTTCTGTCAGACCAATCTTAATCTTTCCTTTGTCTTTCCTCTTCTTTGTTTTCCTCTTCTCTGTAGGATAGTTTCTTTTCTCATTCTTGCTTCTGTAGAATTTTGCAACATGTCCAAGTCTATTGCAATTGTAGCATAACACATTCCTCTATCCTTGATTCCTTCTATTAATTAGATTCATTCTTGATCTGCATTGGTTAGCCATATGCACAAATCTATTGCATGCAAAGTATTTTCCATTGAAAGATTGAGTGTTCCTTACATTGTTGAAACTATTCCTTACCAGACTTCTGCATTCATTTGATTTATGACCAATTTTCATGCAATTGAAACATTAACTGGAGAATGATGGAACATTTTAACTCCTTCTAGTCCTACATTGAGTAGCCTTATGACCAAACTTATTGCGATTAAAAAAATAGCCATTGAAAGATGGATACCTTTGAGCATTTGGTTGTCTGAATGGAGGTCTTTTAGGTTTGTTTCTCTAATTCTAGACTTGGTTGCCTTTAACTCTCTTCATCTCAGTGTTAGCTTGTCCTGACTTAGAACTTTCTCCTCTTTCAAATCCCAAGCCTTGCTTATCATCTAGACTTTTTTGATTTTCAATCAACTCATCAAGCTTTGTAGAACTTAGTTTGAATTTTTATTTATGGCTATTAGCAACTTCTAGATCAAATTTCATAAGCACAACATCTTTTGCCAATTTTTCACATTATTCAGACTTGTCTTTCAAGACTTGATTAAAATGCTCCTTAGCCTTTTCTTTCTCTTCAACCAACATTGATAAAACATTTAGGGTTTCATTTGCTACTTTCAACCGTTCGCTTAGCTCTCTACTCCTATCCTTTGATTTCTTAACTTTCTCTCTTAGCTTCAAGATGCATTCATTAGCTACCTTGATATCAACTTCATACTTATCAAGATCTTCAAGAGTATTTTTTAGTTCTTCATTTCTAACATATGTGCAACCATCAAATGTGACACTACCTAGAATTACTTCTAGAGAAGTAGGATATCTTCTAGATGCCATGTTTTCGTTCACCTTCCCAGATCTTCCTCAAGCTGTTAAACTTCTTCCAAGGAACCTTGCTCTGATACCAATTATTGAATGCAAGAAATACTGAGAGGGGGAGTGAATTAGGAATCTATAAAACCATTCCTTTATATGTTCTTTAATCCATTTACCAAATTCAATAACATGAAAGTATAACAAACAGAAGAAGAGCAGCCACAAAGTCATAACATAGACACTAGGATTTTTATGTGGAAAACCCAAAAAAGAAAAAATTATAGTGAGTGTTAGCTCACAATATATTATGATATCAAAACTGAATTACATGAAGGCTCACTACCTTAGGGCTCATTGCCCAAGGACTCACTATCCAAAGAAGTGCTCATTGCATAAGGCTCATTGCCATGAAAGAAAAGAAAAGAAGAAAGAATGGCTCACTGCCAAGAGTAAACTGCTATAGATGCATCTAAAAAATGTTGGATTATAGTTCAATTGATAGCTCAGTAAATAGATTCAAATGTCTTCATTATATCTGCCCTGCTTTTCTGGTCTGCTTTACATATACTCTATTTTTCTGTCCTTATGTTCTTTTCTGATCACAAGATTTCCTCAGATCTCATACACATCGAATTCACACCACATTCACACAATCTTATCGCTCCAATACCAAAATCTATCAAGTATAAATATCCGCAACATGAATTATCCCAAAACTAGGTTGGCATGCAAAATATGAAGCTTGTATACCAAAGTTGTATCTTGTCAGCTTGATCCTTTGCACAAACAACAATGCGAACCCATACAATCATTCAAGAATCTTCATATAGATCTGGACCTATTATTTAACCACATAGAATAATGATTTAAACATTATCTCATTACCGCACATTGATTCAACTGTGTGTCGGTCTTATCCCAAAGCACACACTTAAACCTTATTGTCTATCATATCATAACTTCTAGTGCGGACCACATGAAACTTCAAAATTCACATCAAACATTTATTAGACATCACCAGTCATACCTTCATAACCACATGTCATAATATTCTTGTGTGGCGATATGCGGATCTCATAAATGTTACCTCTATCTTAGTTAAACACTATCAAACTGACTGCTGAAACTTGGAAGCTTGTAGATGATCTTCCGGTGGACTTCAAATACTACAAGTCTGGAATTAGATAGCTATAATATGTGTTTACAACACCTTCAAATCGTACATCGAGATAACCAATAGCAGAGGAATGTGGAGTGAATTACTCAAGTGTTCTGTACTATTCCTCACTGCACTCTGCTTATTGGACTTAGGCAATTTACAATATGACTTCCGAAGATTTTCAAGACATGAAACTTAGGATACAACATTGTATAACATCTAAGTATAACATACTAGAACCACATAGCAGGATCTTCATCTACAGAGGAGTACCAACTAAATCAGTATCATTGTCTTGGTAAATTGCCAACACTTAGTCAATTTTTGCTAAGTTAGTCTTTTTAGACCAAAAAGCTACACACAACTTTGTCTCAGGAACTATTACAAATCATGTCTGATTGTTGCCATTAATAACAACATCAAGTCTTCAACATAACAGCAGTGTCTCTTGACCATGGTGCCAACACACAAGGTCTATCAATGATAGGTTTTTTAGCTAGATGTAAACAACTAGTTGTGGTTGTTGTTCTAGCTATTTTGGAGCATTTTTGCTTGATCTTATTTGGTTGAAGTTTGGACTTCTAAGTTATGTTTTGGTAACGAGCTTGAAGTTGGATACATTGGTGTGTTTATGTGACATTTAATGTTTCATCATGTTTTTAGAATTAAAATCTTTTGTCATGTTGGTGATCACTTGGAAGATGTTACAGATGCTTCTATAAAGTTTGTGAGCAATGTGGAGTTCATTTGAGATAGTATGGTAACCTTCATGGTTCATAGATTGGTTGTGCTTCCCTTTTGGTCTTGCAAGGCATACGACAAGTGGGAGAATGTTGGGATTAGGTGCATCATATACCTTGCAAGTCCTAATATTTGAAATATTTATTTATTTATATTTATTATGTATGTACATATTTTGGGCATCCCAATTAGAATGGCACTATGTGTCACTTGTAGTTTGTATTGTGGCAATTTGTATTTATCACTTAGTGTCATGGAAGTTGATAACTATAACTATGACAACTTGTAATGTGTGTAAGATTTGCTATAATATAAATAGCTTGAAAGAGGGAGTTACCTTGGAAACTTGACAAGCATGATTTTAGGAGATTGCAAAAATAGAGCGTCATATTTCGAGAGTCAATTCTGATTTATGGTGTAAGTAACTTTCTATTTTATGGTGGATTTGATTGAAACTTTTATAAATTGAATGCTTGAGGAGGCAGTTGTGAGGAGAGCTTTATGCAGGGTTATGGTCAGATTTTCCTCCATAGAAGCAAGATGTAAATCTCCATGTTAAGCCTTTGAGTGTACAAGTGTATTGTAACATGTTTGTTGTTGCATATTAATACATTGGTTCGTTGATCGAATGATAGCAAGAGCTACAGATGCAAGGCATTAGCTAAGCACGCACCCTACCAAGAAAAGTCACCCACCCCCCTGATGACCGGTCCATGTTGGCCCGTCGGCGGGTCTTAAACTAATAGATAAATCAACCTCGTGCTAAGCTGCGGGAGATATAAAACAACATCAGCTCACCACACGATCTTCGACCAACAAACAGAGAGCATCTTAGCTTACGTTTTTATCGAAACTGCCAATCGACCTAATCACATGGGCCAAGTCACATGCTTAGATAATCAAAATCGTCACCTGTACTGTCTCGCATGCTTGGATAATCTATAAGCGTTGAAGTGGAATATCTCAGAGCGTGGGGCCCGGGGGAACTATATGATTAAGAATTAAGTCTTTTCAGTGTCGTCCTACTAAGGTAACAGGTTTAGAAAGACTACAAACCCGTGAAGAACGGAATGTCCGATTGCGGAGAATGTAACGTGCAAAAATGGCAGCGAGGAGATTATCCCCGAAAATTTCTCAGACAATCGATTTAGTGTAAAATGAGGGTAGAGGTTGACCGTGTATTCCCTTTCCATTGCTTTCGTGATACAAAGTGCAAATGAGAAAAATCTAGAGAGTTTCCTACTAACACATTGAAAATGTATTTTATTGCGGATGACTGGGAGGAAATGGAAAAATATAGAAAATCCCCTTGTATGATTGACTTTGGTAACTATGCTCTTATGAATAATATTAATGTATTAAAATCAACTCACATATGGGACTTTTAAGAGAAATGATGTTTATTGATTTTATGAGTTAAAGCAAATAAAAAATAAAATGAAAGTATAAATATTTAAATTCAGATAAATGGGCATTGTTAATTTAGGGTTTTTATTAAACAAATTCTTTATAATGTTTAAACTAGTTATATATTACTATAGTTTCTATTTGCACATATGGAACTCAACTCTATGCCTATAGAAATGAAGCTAATGGAAGAAAATAAACTTGACCTATAGAAATGAATTCAAGTAGCAAATTGATTACTATTGCAATGCTTGTTGAATTGTTATGCCTCTGCTTGAAGTATGGTGGTGTCAAGTGACACCATTTATAAACTTTCTAGATAAGTATTTATTCTCTTTTTGTCAAGCACCTAGGTAGAACGATTTAGTAATGGTGAACAAATACCAAATTGAATAGGAAAGTATGTAGTAGTATGATGGTGGTGGTGGTGGTGGTGGTGGTGTAAGATAACAATGCGATTATGATACTCTACGATGTTCTGATAATGCTCTCATGTCAATGTTGCTCTCTTTTAGAGCCAACCCATCAAGGAAAATTTTAGTGGTGATTTGTCACCAATTGGCGATTTTTTTGACTTTTGGGGTGGTTATGATGAATATGACCCATTTTGGTAGTGTATGTCTTCTCCCAAATTTGATCTATTTTGTGCATGTAGCTTCAGATCACCAAGGAATTATCTTTTTAGCATCTTAGTATGGAATTGTATTACCATGCTATTTACTTTAGTTTGGTCCCCATTGTTGAGATACCAAAGAGAGAACTTTTAATCCAGGTGGAATTGCCTATGATGTGAATTTTCATTTTTTCAAATTAGGTTTCAACCACCTGCTTGTTTACACTAATTATGGGCAAATGGTGGTGCAATCACCAATAAAATTATAGGCAATTAGGGGCAAATGATGTTGTGATTTCCAATGAAATGATAAGAAATTAAGGACATAGGGTGGCGACATCGCTAATGAAATTATAATCAATTAAGGGAAAATGATGATGCAATCACCAATGAAATTATAGAGAATTTAGGAAAAATGTGTATTATCACCATGTAATGATAGGTATCTTTGGGAAAATGTTTATTATCGTCATTGAATTATAGGTGATTTAGAGAAATTATGGCCCATTACCTTGAAATTATAGGTATTTCAGGGTTAATGAGTTTAATTCCCATGCAAAACATTGTATCACAGTGGATTCATTTTTAAGCTAAACAATACTCCATTCACTCTTTAGGCATTCAATTTCATATTCACTGATTTCCTACATTGAAAATTTATGATATTTGGTCCTCTAGATTGACATGTTTGATTAATCCACTATGATCTACTAGTTGTGAGATAGGAGGTTACTTTCTAAAAAGTTGAGGAATAGACAAAGGTTGCAACTCTACATTAGTCTCCCATTCCTAGTGAGTTACAAAGACATAATTATCATTTTGCATCACCTTTTGTATTGTATGTTGTATGATTAACCTCTATAATAGTATTTCTCATGTGGAGGTCCCACATATTTGTCATGGGTTGATATTGATTTAAATGTTATCATTGCACAGACCTATGTACCCTTTTTGCAATGGTTTTATATTTGTCTTTTGCATACACGATATCAATGCTTGTGGCCTATTGGTTAAGTAATCTCCCTGATGTATTTACTAGAACCAAATAAATTTATGTCAATGGTTTTTCCTTGATGTGCATTTCCTCCTTTCCATAGATTGTGAAATGCACATATTTTATTTAACTTACACCATCGAATCAAAACCAAATCAATGGTTTGTGTAGCTCCAAAGAGAAAACAAAGATTTAGATATAAGGAGACAACACCATTGGTTAGAAAAGATTACATGTCAATTGGGGGATCATAGTCATTTTATTTTAATATGTCTATGGTAGAGCTCCTCAACTTGAATACATTCATAGGGTCCACTTGTATAAATTTATTAAGAGCCTGTAGTACTAAATGGACACTTTTTCTTTATCCTAGACCATTGGATCAAACTACATCAATGGTTGGGGGCGGCTCAAAGGTAGAAAAAGACTGTTTGATTACAAGACATCATCATTGTCTAGAAAATACGATCTATTAGTTGTTAGGCCCTAAAGTAATGTTATATTAAACTAAACGATTAAATTAAATTAATAATTAATAATTTAAAGATTCACAAATATAAATTAATTTCCTATGCATTTTACTATCTAGATGGTTAAAATTAAGTAAAGATATATTTTAAAATCTTCTATAGGTGTAATGGTCATAGTTATATGTATATTTTAATTACTATTCTACTAAATCTTTATTGTTTGACAATGAAGACCATGTATTCCCACAATTGAATGCACTACTAGGGCCCACTTGAAATTATTTATTTATCTCATTCATGTATAATTTTATTAGGAACCTGTAGTATTATAACAAAGGCACATGTTTTATTTATTATGTATTGTAAGATCAAATTGCATCAATAGTTTGCAAAGATTCAAGGATAAAATGAAGATGGTCAAAGTGGGAGGAAACACTACTCGTGAGATATTGTGACATGATAACTGGTAGTGTTTGTAGCAGTTTTATTTTAATCTAAATGATTAAATTATTAATTTGAATATCCACATAAAGATTAAAATATTAAAATATCATTCATCTTTCATGACCTCCTTGATTTTCTATACTATGTCATAAATCTCCCAACTTCTCTTTCACTGTAGCTAGTTTGATATTCTTCATTTCGTATGAGATGTAATCCACATATGCATAACTTGAATATTTTGCAATTTTATGTATATTGCTTTAACACTTTTCTAACATTGTTATTGGGAGATGTCATCCTCAAATGTGGAAAATTAAAGAGGACCCATCAAAGAAAAAAAAGGCCTCCATAATGTCTTTTTTAAAATATGCAACAATGAGATTATACATCAATTAAGGGTCTATCAAGAATAAATAACCTATAAAATGTACTTGACATTTAGGGATTCCATTGGAACAAGCTTGACAATGAGCATGCCTCAAGAAAATATCCTAAATGAGATAGGTATGATGTGGTTCAATCTGGTAGTGAAGTGTGAACAATGAGAACTCAGATAGGGAGAAAAGATCCATGCTACTAGTGGTGGTGACCCTGATTCTGAAAGCTTCTTGAAGAAATGTAAAGCACATTCGTGGGACATGTTAAGAAATTTTCATCTCAAATGAGTTTCTAAGTATCCGTTCATATATAGCTTATAGAGAAAGAAAATGGAAAGTGCGTGTGAAAACTATGTCACTATAATATTTGTAGTTGGAAATATAAAAAGGACAAGACATTACAACTAAAATTACACACTATTAAGAAGCATGTAGGTAATTTTTATGAAAAGGTAAATGTAAATGAAAGATGAACATGTTCATGCTCAGAATGTAATTGAGTATGAAGAATATATACAATCATAGGCATGGCTAGCCACTATTGGAGGTTTCATATCTACCCTATTTGGAAAGGTGATGAACGCAATTTAGTTGTCTAGAAAATTGTACAACTCACAATTATATTCAATATATTAAATAGAATTTTTAGAGTATAAGAATTTAATGCAATTTCTTGCAGTGCCCAATTTTTCACTTTTGTATTGGTTTGCCAATAGTGGTTGGGAAGTCTAGATATTGTCGATAAGTGGGATATACAAGAAAAACTAAATTAGACAACTTTATTTTCCTTGTCTTTGGATGAGATGATAAACATTGACAATAGTTCTTGGGTAAGCATGCATGTTTATACCATAGAAAATCATATTTGTTAGCCTTATTTAGTTGTAGTTCATAAAATGAAAAAAAAAATGACCTCTACTAACCTTATGGAAATCATAAAAAATAGTTTGATGGATATTGGAGGCCTAGATGATTTGGCTATTCCAACGAAGTTGGTCAAATTGGTGTGGATATGGGTATAAGTTATGTAGGGTCACAAAAATAGTTTTCTTGTTAATTTGCAGACATCACGTTCATTGTACATGACCAACATTCACTACATGGCTCACATAATAAATTTGGCTTTTAAAATTGTAATCTAGTTTCAATTTATTTTGAAAGTTAAAAATCTTGTGCATAAGGTGTATACATATTTTAATATAAGTCCAAAAAAAAATAGAGTATCAAAGATTTATTGAAGGACTTACTCCAGGTAACAAGATACTCAAGGACGCGAGTAATAGCTAGATATCATTGTATATACTAATAAATAGATTGTTCTAAGAGTAAAAATAATTGATGGGCCTATTTTATGAAAATTTATTAGATTAGGCAAATATGTTGGCACTATCCATTGATGTTGAGACATTATTGACTCTATTTGGGATTCTTACTTTGTTGGAAGAAACGAATGTTCTATCGAAGAAGGTAAAAGATATAACAATGTACATTGTACAATACTCGAAGCTATGGAAAATGGTATCTCTTACTCTCAAAAATCTATATATTAGTGAAACTAAATTACACTAGAATTACACTACATTAATAAAGTTGGATGCAGCTCTAGGGTCATACCAAAAAGTATTAGAAGAGGATTTTAATGACCTTGCACTTTCTGCAAGGGATACATTGCATTAAGTTCTGAGAAGTCTATCTTCTAATATTAGAGAGTGATTTGCTCAGGGTGAAATTTTGGAAGCAAAAGCTCTAATTTATTCTCAATATTGGAACAACATTAGCATGTATCTTCTGTTAGTTTGCTATGAGATTTTTAGAGCAAGGTGAGGTACTTCACAAATCATTCTAGTAGAATGATAGAAATAAATGGAGTAAGATAAGAAATAATAGATAAGACAAATTTGGTAGAACAATCTACTGAGTTTGCATTAACAATGATTAAATAGTTTAAATTCCTTGACCATCCTTTTGAAAACAACTCGATAACCAGGTTATGGAAAACCTTAAATTTGAATGAAATTCTATAATATTCTATTTTAGAATATTTCAAACTTGTAGATCTATGCCAAATAGTAATTTTCAGTTGAATGGAGGATGAAGGAGTTTTCAGTGCCTTATCATTTTTGAAATCAAAGTTATGAAATAAACTTGAAAAAAATTGTAAAATTATTTGAGGCTCTATATGACCAAATAAAATGTTCAAACATTTTCATTTGATAGAGCTATTGCAATTTGGAAGTCCACTTGTGAAAGAAGAGGTGTGACAAACATTTTGAAGTTGATAAGAAATGTCTTTAGATACATCAACAGAGCACATGAATTCACACAAGTATGTGAACTAGTTAGGTCACAACAACTCATAGGAAAAGGCCATCAAAGTTTATTTTGAAATTTGAATTTGAGAAGTTCAAGGTTTAGATCCACTTGTGAGGGTACTGAATAGACCAATTTCACACCTATGAATACTATCCAAGGTAACAAGTATGAAATCTATGGATTGAAATCTATTCTAAAAAATAAGTGATAATAAGAACAAACTTGGATAGCATCTTGAATCAAATTCAACATATAAGATATAAGAAAAGACAATATAATTTGAAGTGGTCCCAAAATGTAAAGAATAAGGGCATGGGTGATGTATTCAATTAAAACATATGTACATGGAAGATTTCAATATGATTCAACGCATTTGCTTTGAACAGAAGAACTAAGATTCTTCTCTATTTTAGTCCTTTTATTCATACATTTCAACTACTACGATTTAATATCTAGAGAGCGACCGCCTAACTTTTAGCTTCTAATTCCGATATTATCAGTATGAAGATTGCCTAACTTTTAGCTTCTAATTCCGATATTATCAGTCTATGAAGATTTAATTTAAGGAGAAGGTTATTAGACAGTCAGTCAGCGGGGATTATGTGAACACGATTAAACCGGCACAGTATCTTCTCTAATAAGTCCTTTAGTTTTTTATATAAAATTTTCATTAAAAAGTGAATACCATTTCTCGCTCCATGGATAGAGTCTCACTCCTATAAGTATCCCAATATATCTTTTGATGATAAGTAAAGTAACCACGGTATATTTCTTTATCGAAGTAAATCAAATCAGCAAGATGTCATCAACTGCTGAGAGATGGGATGAAAGAAAGAACAGGATATTGATCATAGGAGGTACAGGATACCTCGGTGAATACATGGCAAAAGCCAGTGTTTCATTTGGTTACCCCACCTATGTTCTTGTAAGGCCTGAATCTCTAGCTCCCCATTCCTGCAAAGCTGGCAAACTTCAAGAGTTCACAGATATGGGTATTCATATTCTTCAAGTAGGTGAAATATTGTAGTTGCAAGAATTTTATTCTTCTCTCTGTGTGCTTGAAATTTTTAATTGATTTTTTTGGGTCTTATATGCAGGGATATCTAGATGATCACAAAAGCCTGGTGAGTGCATTTAAACAAGTAGATATAATCATATCCACGCTTGCAGTTCCTCAACATATGGATCAGCTCAAGATCATAACAGCCATCCAAGAAGTTGGGAATATCAAGGTATGAAGTGATTTTGTTTCTACATGAGTGTTGAATAGCATATACCTTATTGATTTATTTATTGTCATGGAATTAGAGATTTCTCCCATCAGAGTTTGGCAACGATGTAGACAGGGTGAAAAC
Organism: Cunninghamia lanceolata; assembly: GCA_027924645.1. Classification (NCBI taxonomy): domain Eukaryota; kingdom Viridiplantae; phylum Streptophyta; class Pinopsida; order Cupressales; family Cupressaceae; genus Cunninghamia; species Cunninghamia lanceolata. The sequence goes on from BSBN01000892.1 coordinate 7,666,238, forward strand.
TCTCCCTCCCTTTCAGAGGGTATGTGATGATAAAAAGGCAATCCGCAGGGCTGTTGAACAAGCAGGGATTCCTCATTCCTTCGTTTCTGCCAACTCTTTTGGGGCATATTTTGTCGATTATTTTATTCATCCTTGTCGCAAACCACAATTAGAGGAAGTTGTCATTTATGGCGATGGTCTTACTAAAGGTGTATATTATTTGAATTGGGTCTTAATCTGTACCATAACGATCACAAGAAAAGCAATATTACCAGAAGTAGAATATAACTAGGCTATATGTGGGTAGAAGAAAATGAACTGACACAACCTTGGAATATTGTACAGCGGTTCTGAATTTAGAGGATGATGTTGCAGCTTTTACTATTATGGTAGCGAACGACCCTAGAACATTAAACAAGCTTGTGATTTATAGGCCACCAGGGAACATAATTAGCCAGGGTGAGCTTGTATCGCTGTGGGAGAAGAAAACAGGAACCACTTTTAAGAGAGTTTTCTTGTCAGAATCTGAGATAATCAATCTCTCAGAGAGTATGTTTTCAATCTCATTCACCATCTGAATTTTTTCATTTATCATGCTTAATCATTATCAGTACTAAAATGTAAAATACATGTATGCAGCTCTGCCTCATCCGGATAACATTCCAGTTTGTGTTCTGCACAATATATTTGTGAAAGGTGAGCAGACCAACTTTGAATTAGGAGAAGAAGAGCTGGAGGCTTCAAACCTGTACTCAGACTACAAATACACTCCCATAGAAGAGTTTCTTGACGCAACGATAAGTGCTCCCCGGGACACAAAACTTACTTCCTTTGCCTAAAACTAGTTTGGGAAATGTTTACTGGTATAATAGTTTGACATAATATTTTAGCTGTTATGCAGAGGCAATTATTGTATGGAGATCTTATCAGAGACCATAGGCCTGCTAGTCTCTTGGAGACCTTAAGAAATAAGTATTGCCTTTGAATTGATGTGACTATTTGATGCATATTTGATGCCTTTGCACATTGACCTCCTGTTAATGTTTGTTATAAATATTTAGCATATGATAAACGCTTAACATGTCTGAAGCATGTATATTAGATTTATGAGATTTATATATTGCAGATGTACATTTTTGTTTATATTTTTTTTTCGAGTATTGATTATTCTGTTTTAATAAGATTAAAAATTTGGCCACAATATGATGTGGACACTGCAGTGGTTGTATGTAATTGAAGTTTAATGGATTAGTTTATCTGGAAGCTTTTCTATGGTTACGTGTGTTTTATTTGGTAGATAGGCCAATCTATACTCAATTTTCTTGGTAATGTCATGAATGTTTGGTTAAACATATACATTTTTCCCTTGTAAAAATGATGTGGTAAGCCAGTTAACGATACCAAAACATCAATGGATACATTCAAAAGATGAATGCATATGTTAGGACTTGGTGGTGATGATTGAAAATAATATGAATGATGTTGCATGTTATGGAAATACAGAGGAATGTAATTGACTTTAACATGTGTCAACTTGCTTTAAATTGTTGGATTCTATGCCTGTTATGGAAATGCATAGGAATGTAATTGACTTTAACATGTGTCAACTTGCTTGAAATTGTTAGATTCTATGAAAAACAAGAATAGCTAAGACATGGTGAAAGGAATAAACACAAGACATTATTCAAAATATGATCCTAAAATCAAGATAGAAAATTAGAGTACTTCTATGAGTAAGAGAAGGCATGCAAAATACCCACAAGATAATGGTAATAAGCAAGATGCATAAACAAACATCTCACAATGAGATGCAATCCATGCAAAGTGAGTGAGTACAAATAGAATATGTGAGTGGGCAAATATGCTTAAAAGAAAATGTAACTCATTTATATCCCAAATAGGGAGTAAGTCCTATAGAAGATGCCAAAAACTCTCTTCATGATCTAGTCCTTACAACCTAAGCAATGATAACTTTAAGAAAAGGCCCCTAATTTTTTAATAAAATCCTCACAAATCTTGGCTTTGAATCTTGGAAGATAGTAGGTAAGTGCATTAATTGCCATGGGAAATCCTTCCTCTTTAAATAAAATAAATTGATAAAGTAAACAAATTATTAATTTGGACTAACCATAAAATCAAATGTTATCTAAATAGTGGGTCCATCAATATCCACACCATTGGCCAACACATTCCTCTCATATATATTTTTTTTCTCATAATATTCAAATAATGGCCTAGGAGTGACATCCCCTAGGGGTCAAGAGGCATCACCCCCTCAAGGGTCTACGGATATTGTCACTAATATTCTCTTGTCACTAAGTAATTAGGTCAAGGGGCGGAGTCTCTTTCTTCCAAGCTCAAATATACTACTAGGAAAGCATTGGAGCACATACACACAAAAATTTTAAACTAATACCATATAAAGTATCATGCCTAAAATTTAGACACAATAATAAACAACCCAAACCACTATTTGTTTTGAAAGAAGAAGAGTTAACACTTTGCTAGACAACAACACACATGAACATGCATAGTCACCTCATGTGTTCTCACAATAAGTGTATTTATATAGAGGGATCTATAACCAAAATGTGAAGCACAAGAAGAGGGAACAATTATGTGAGCAAAGATCACATTTGGACATTTGATAATAGAGGTCAACATCTCACCTAGAGTTGAGCCTTAGCAACAAAAGTTTGATGGAACCCCTAGGTGGGGTGAACATGTGGCTTATCTAGAGGAAGGGGTGTTTATTGATTAGACTAAAGTATATATAGCATGACTCTCATAGCTACATTACATCAATGACTTCAATTACATGCAAACCACTGCTAATGTGGAATGAAACACATTTGTTCATTGTGAGTTTGGTTCTAGGATGATTGTACACATTACAATTTGGTTAACTATATTATCCTTATGGTTATGGATAAAATTTTAATCATGTGAATCAAAACTCAATATGATCTTCACACAATGACTATTGAAAGAATTAAATTCACTTAGAAAAAGATTTCCTAATGATTAAAGCTAACATTATGCCAGGAAGAAACCCCAATTGTATAAATTAAATACTACACTTACTTTATTATCTTATTTACAAAAGTGCCTTAAGTCATAACTTAAGTAAGGGGGGCTAGTCACATAGTCCTTGACCATGGCATACCTAACAATTAGGTTGTAATTAGACTAAGTAATGAAATTTAGAAAGATTTAGGGCTTCTAATGGGATGAGCATTAAATCTCAACCATTAGATTAGATTGATGTCATCCATTGGATCTAGATCATCCCAAGAAGAACCCTAATCTAAAATATTTCCTCATAAAATGAGTCTCTCTTACATTATCTTTTTCATTTTCTTGTAGGTTCAACTGGGAAGAGAAAGAAAGGATTGTAGGTTTTATTTCTTCAAATTGATCCAATAGCTACATAGAACCTTGTGAATATTATTCCCTTTCCAAGAGTACTTAACTAATATTAGTCCTCTCCTCTTTTTTTTGTTTATATATATATATATATATATATATATATATATATATATATATATATATATATATATATATATATATATATATATATATATATATAAAGTGCAACTGATATAGTGTATGTTAGATTATTTATATATACATTTGATATATTATAATTTAATATAAGTTGACACATATTATATTATATTATATTATATATGTAAATAAGTTCACATATATTATAAAATACTATATATATATATATATATATATATATATATATATATATATATATATATATATATATAATGCATATATTATGATAGAATATAATATATAGATTAACATGAAAAAATAACAATGAAATAAAAAAAATGATATGAAAAATGTGTCAATGATCCCACAAAGATTCAAGAGCACTAGGGTGACATCTATATAGGAAACTATGTTTTTAGGTTTTTAGTATTTTTTTTCAGAATTGTCTACATCTCAGTAAATGGCATTTTCGGAGGCCTTCAGAGTGGAATTTGGGGTCAAGACTTTCATCAGTTGGTTTGAGCGGTAGCTTCAGGCATGGCTTGACACAACTCAATCTAGCCCTCTTGGATATTTTTCCAACAATTCTGATAAAAAGTTTGGATTTGACTAGCTGGCTAGGAGTTATGACCCTGCCAAGTGGGGTCCAAATTTAGCAATTTTTTGAAATTTTGAAAATTTGAATTTTTGAATTTCTGTTAGTTAGTTGTTATTTTTGTCACCTTCCTACTATCCATTTCAAATTCCATGGATAAGGTGACTCTTCAGGTTCTTCCTTCATTGTATATAAACAGTTTTTGATGCAAATAAAATCCTCTCAAGGTTGCCTACAACTCTCTATGAGTTCTACACATTATGCTCTTGTTTATTTTTAGAATACCATAGGCTCAGTGCTAGGTATTGTTCTTTAAATTTTCTATTAAATTTTGATCTTTCAAAACCTAGCAGACCTTTGTCTGCTCGCTCAAGGAGGTGGCGTGGCTGACCCTATGGCTCATGCTCCCATAGGGTTTGTAGAGCTTATGGGGCTATGCCCCTACAAGGAGGCCACCGCACCCCTTGTAGGATGAGAGAGAATTTCATACCTCCCCACAATTACTTCTCAATATTATTAATGTATTCCTTTCATTGTTAAAATACATTTTTCTCTTTCATTTAAGTCGATCTTATTTCATTTATTAAAAACTTTTTTTACAAAAGCACCACACATATTATTTTCAAAACTTTCTTTCCTTGTTAACAATCTGAATATAAATGCATATTGATATGAGTATATTGAATTTAAGATATTTTATATATGTGATTCTCGATTTATGTAAACAAAATACATTTTTTCTCTTGACTTAACTTGAGTTTTCTTTTTATTTAGAAGTAGATTTATATTATCAAGAAAATTAATTCATAAATTGAGAGGGTGCATTTTAATCAGTAAGAATGGCGAGCAAACAAATTAGGGCAGCTAGCTCTTCGAAAGTTTTAAAAATATTCAAAAGATAAAAGTGAGGACCCTTAATCATGCCCTTGCATCGATATCACGACAAAATGCACAGAGGAGACAAATATGTTGCTGAACACAACTGTCATCTAATCTTTTATAGGGTTGAAGATGCGAAGAATCCAAATCTGGACATGGGTAGAGGAAAATAGGAAGCTTCTATGTGCTTTAAAATCTATTCGAAAAGGTTTTTTTTGTGCTATTATTTCTTCCAAAGTAGATAGAGACAAGATTATGAAGGGGAAGACTTGGTGAATGGGTGACATACCCCTTTATATTCAGAAATGGAGCCCTATAGTTGATCCCAAAATCTATGAACCCTATGACGAGCCTAAATGGATCCAGTTCTACAATATTCTTATGGAATTCTAGATAGAGGACTGCCTAACAAAAAATGGGTGAGGATTGGGAACCCTAACAAACATAGACACAGATATGCTTGATAAAGATTCCTATTTGTATGCACAGATACATGTAGCAGCCATCCAAAGATTCTCAAGGAAAATAAATCAACGCTCCTCACATATAATTTGTATGCAACCGTTGAAAATTAAAGAAACTAGATTCTTTTGTTCAACTTTTGGAAACATAAACCATTTTAGCATAAGATTTCCTAGGCAAGCCTTAGAGATGGAGTGCACCAATACACCGGAAGAAATGGAAAACAAGGAACTGAAAAACAACCAACTCACGCTTACCCCACCACAACCTATAGCCATCAAAATGATGGACACAAACACACAAAAAGAGCCTCCTAAGGATCAACCAGGGCTTAGCACAAGTCATAGTTATGGCCGAAATTCAAATGAGGGCAGGAAGGGTGGCAAAGGGAGCCCTTAGAAGAAGAATAAGGTGGTGACATCACCTCCTCGCACCACCATTCCATAGACTAGCACTTATCCAAAAGAGGTGAATAATACAAAGCCGCAAGGCTCAAGCAATGATTAGGCATGAAGCAAGGTGGTACCCAAAGTACCTGATTATTCAACAACCCAGGTTCCACACTTATCAAGGGCCTTTCAATCTGAGATTTCTTGCACGGAGGGAAGGGTGAAGCCCTTCCTATTTCCAAGAATTGATCATAGATTCACGGGGCCAAGTGGGGCCCTAAATTTAACGTTGATTCAAACACCATTCCATGATCATTAAGAAATGTGTCTGGTCTTGACTCGAATGCTCATGCTCCACATTCTGTTCTTGAACCCATTGATCTTGACTCCTCTAAGAAGGATAGCAACCACATGGCTCTGTAGCCGATATGAATCTACTAGAATTAGAAAGTATCTAGAATGAGTTAACAAAATCAATATATGTATATGCCTTTTGCAATCATGTCATCTAAAGAGTGCCTTCTCAGCTTTCGCTCTGACAACATAATCTAATCCCAAATTTGGGAGTTGCACTTCGGCCTCCATATACTATCACTGACCACTCACAAGATCCTTGAAACAAGCATACATGGTGGTAGAAGAGTACAAATATATCCGAGAAGATCAATTTTATCCTGTTTATCTAGTTGATTACCTCTCACAAGCATAACAATTACTAATTCACGATGCCTACATAACGGATATATCACAAAATTTTAGAACTATCCAAAATGGCTCAATGAATGTCAATTGAGTGCATATTTCCATGTAGACACGAGTGAGATGATGAACTAGATGAAGAAAGGGATGAAGAGGAAGGAGATACTGAGGAGGAGGAGGAAGAAACTGTGGATGATCAGATTAAGTGGCTGTTCAAGGCAAAGAAGGGAGGAGTTGTCGACGTAATAAAGAAAGTCATAGGCTCCCACCTATTCTCTGATGAGGATATCCATGACGGTTTCCTCTATGAGGAATTCTTAATGAACATCGTGCTCATCTTCAGGGAAAATCATGTGGCAAGATCATGGCATACACGTTCATTAAGGATGAGATGAAGGAGGCAGCATACACAACCATCTCCATCTTTAACAAAAACCTGAATCATGGATCCCTTGTAGGGGTGTTTGACACTGTAGCAGTTAACAGGAACAAGGTGAGAACTCAAACACTGTGCTTATTTCAAGAAGGTATCAGTAGAAACAACATGGAGACCTTTTTTACTTCCTAAGCTAGTACGGGGATTTACTTTCTCCTTCTCAAATTGAGAGAGCCTGTAAGCCACGGGAAGGCCTTCACTTCCTATGGCACCTCCCCACCTCAAAAAACTAAATGCACAAGGCTCTCCTATGCAATTTCTCTAGGTATCATATTTTCCACTCTTAGGTAGTGGTTTGTTTCCCAGATTGGGATTTGTTCACCTAGTGTAAATGTAATTTCTTTGTATGGAAATACAATGGGAGCTACCCCTGGTAGTATTTATGCATTAATATATATATAGCTTAAATACACACCTTACTATTTTTTAATCCCAAGTAAAGATATTATGAAGAAAGATTAACTACATTTTTGTAAACCAAATAGAATAGGTGTTACTAGGAAAATATGCATTGTCTCATGTAATGGGTGCTCAAAAAGCCTAATTCTCAAAACCATTCACTTGTTTTATGTTATTTTTATTTCCTTGTGTAGGCAACAAAAAATTTGAACTAGAAAGGGGTCAAATAAGTATTGTGTGACTATTAATGAACTTTTCATTTGATGAGATTATTTATACAATGATTATGAAATTACATAGATTAATTCGAATAGAAAAAGGGACATGAAATAAAATATATATCACGTTATAGGGTTTATAACTAATCTTGGTCTATGGAAACTTCTTGACAATGAATGCATATACATAAGGCTTGATATATGATCATTTTATAGATCATATAATCTCTTGAAATGATGAAAGTATTATAAATGTTTCCTCTAATCTTACTTAGTGGATCAACAAACTAAATACAAAAACTTTACACTTCAAATAATGTCTTACCAAACTATAAGCCAAAGTAAATAATAGCTCCAACCAACATATTCAATATTCCATGATAAGAAGGACCAATAGTAATCATGGCAATGGGAGGAGAAATGTTCTCCATCCAACTAATATGGCTTCATAAGACCATAAGAGGACTTGAACATCCCCTAATCTAGGAGAACTATCAAGAAACTAACATCACACACACACAACCCAAGTAGATCAACACAATAGAAAACAAGAATGCATACTAATACTTTTAAAGGGGTTTTTCTTTCAACACTTCTCATTTTCAATGGTACACACACATAACAATATCAGTCAGAAATACTCTACATATAAAACATTAAAAATTTGTAAACACATCCTTTCAATCATTTCCTTTCACAGGAACACATTTCACACAAGAGATGAAATGCTCATGAACATAGCTATGCAACAAATATTAAGGAGTTAGGAGGACTTATTTCTCTACATGGATTTTGTAGGGATGAGTACCTCCTTCATTCTCCATGAATCTCTTCACTTGCTATCTAATCTTCTCCAAAACCCTTCTCCTCTCAAGTTCTCTCCTCTCCGATGGTGCAAGAAACAAAAATGAAGCCAAAAAGAACTATTCTCAACATGCAAGAGAGGTATATCTAATGAGTTCCATGTCACTCCTCCTCTCCAAATGAGGAGGTGCCACAAAACTTCCAATGCATCCCTTCTCATCGAATCCGCAAACTTAAGGAATGATTTGACTCCCCATGCTCTCACACATGTGTGAGACATAGGGGAGAGGAGTGTACTTGTACACTCTTCTCCAAAATATTTCTAGGGTTTTATCCTACATGTGTGAAGTGAGGGAATGAATGTGTACGTGGTCCAATTCTCATCTAATGTACCTAAGAAGGTGAGATGTAATGTTGATAATTAGACCATCCCTCTTCCCAAAACCTATACATGCACTTTCTTCCCAAGGAACTTAGGAGTGGTCAAATCTACCTGAAAACCAAAATTTCAAAGCCAAGAAGTTGCAAACCTCTAGGTACTTGAAGATATAAAATAAATATAAATAAAAAATTAAAATTAAAACATGTAAATATAGTTTAAAATATGTGAAGATATCAAATAAGTATAAATATCAAGTGAAAATTACAACATGTAATATTTTAATAAGAATTCTAAAGTAAATAATTAAGATAACTAGTTGAATAATACAAACACATATCCAAAATTTTGATATAAGATGACAACTCACCCCCATGAATAACTCGATTAATCCTTAGAATAACATAGAAAATAGTTTGCATCTCAAATTACTACACATTACAACATATTTAGCAAATGAAGGCCTTAGTCCCTTCATGGGCTAAGGTCAAGGTAACACTAGGGAAAATCATGATTAGGGTTTCCTATAGGACCTTAGTTAGATCAAGGTACAACATTAATTCACTAGAAGATAATATCACAACATAAAACTTCATCATCTAAAATGGTTCAAATTAAGGTTCTGATGATTCTCCAGTTCTACCATTGGCAATTTATTCCTACACATTCATTCTGACATAAATATGTCTAGTGTATGGATAGTTCAGGCACCTTAATCAGAAATTATCACACTCATTTCTATGTGCATTAGACAAAAATTCACTTCTCATATAGTGATACTCATATATCTGACATCCTACTCAAATCATTATAAGAATTTAATCATCATTCCTAAAATAATACATTCACTGGATTTAGGTTTAACATCACATTATTCTACCAAATTTAATCTAGAATAATTGGATAATATAAAGGTTATTACCAACAAGATACTCAATGTACATAACTTAATAGATTCACTTACCTAAGTTTCTTGTTTTGCATGGATAGTTTTGATTTTTCTCGAACTACATCAATAATCCCAATGATCCTAATCTAGTTAATGGGTAGTCATCCTCAAGGAAACATAAACACATTACTAATTCATTAGAAAATTTATTAGTATAACCATCATCCTTTACATCCTATTTGAATCAAGATCACTTATTAAAAAATGTCATGTCAAAAATTAAATTCAATCATGTGAAATCTAAAATCTAGACTTACGAAATTAGGTACAACCACCCTTTGAATTTGATAGAATACACAACTAGTATTATCTAAGGTTAGAGAATTAAGAGGTCTGATGCATAATTATCATCCATCATAGGTAGCAAATACTTGGATGAAATAATGTGATTAGTGTTAAAAATTAAAAAATCTCTCCTATCATAAAATAGTCAAGAGATAACGGGAACTTCACTTGGAATAATAGGAGGTTGGGCTTTTGCAATATAGCAGAAAAACTAGACAGGTTTTTTGTGAAAGGGGATCTGAGTAAATTCCCTTTCACTCTGGACAGTGAGATCATTTTGGAATCAGGTTTAGACCACTTCCTTATTAGTCTTAAGATTCAGGGGGAACGGAAACCTGTTAGATGTCTGTTCAAATTTGAAATTATGTGGTTCAAAGATCCTTCCTTTCTCACATTGATCAAAGACTGGTGGAAAAGTTGTAATCCTGGGGGAGTTGGATTGTTTAATATCATTACCAAAGTAAAACTCATTAAAGCCAACTTAAGATAGTGGAATAAGGAACATTTCAAGAATATTTTTGAAACCAAGAAGCATTTAGAGTCTGAGTTACAACTTCTTAATGATAAGGTCTCAAGAGAAGGGATGGATAATGAGTCTTTTATTAGGGAAAAAGATTTACTGGGAAAGTTAGAGGATATTTTGGCTAAAGAGGAAGTGTATTGGAGGCAGAAATCTCGAGAGGTCTGGTTGAAAGCCAGGGATGCAAACACCAAGTTCTTTCACAATTCTACTAAAATCTGAAGAGAGGCTAATAGAATCTCGATAATTAAAAATAGAGAAGGAAGGATCATGGAGACTCCAATAGAGATTGGTCAGGCAGCGATTGATTATTATCAGGATCTCCTTAATGACGGGGCGGGTTCAGACCTTCATGCACAGTAGGAATTCTTAAGAGTCATCCCTAGACTGGTTTCAGAGGAGCAGAACCGAATGTTGACAAGCAATTTCTTGGAAGAACAGATCAAAGAAGCCCTCTTCCAGTTAGGCCCAGATAAGGCACCGGGACCTGATGGGTTCCCAGCAGCTTTCTTTCAGAAATGTTGGGGCATCGTGGGCAAGGATTTAACAGAGGCCTATGAAGAGTCTAGGAGAGATGGTAAGGTCCTGGAGGAGATTGGAAACACCTTTCTAGCATTAATACCCAAGAAAGCTAAGCCAGACTCTTTTGATGATTTCAGACCAATCTCCTTGTGCAACGTTGTGTATAAAATTTTGGCCAAAGCAGTGGCAAATAGAATAAAAAGGATCCTTCCAGATATTATAGCTGAGGAGCAAACTGGCTTCATCCCAGACAGATCCATCTTGGACGGGGTGACAATAGCCTAGGAGGCAATTCACTTAGTTCTTAAAAATAAGTTTCCTTCCATGTTGGTCAAATTGGATATTCGGAAGGCCTATGACAAAGTGAATTGGAGATTCCTTTTTAAAATTTTAGAAGCCTTTGGGTTCCAGCAAGAGTGGCTAAACTAGATGTTTGAATGGATCTCGAGTCCCAGAGTCTCTATCCTTCTTAATAGTTCCCCAGAGGGATTCTTTAGTATATCAAGAGGACTTCGACAGGGAGATCCCATCTCCACCTTCCTTTTTATTATTATGGCTAATGCCTTGGGTAGATTCATTTCAAAAGAGTGTCAGGAAGAGCATCTATTAGGTATCAAAATTACAAGAAATATGCCTCATTTTTCCCACCAATAGTTTACGGATGATACCCTGCTTTTTGGGTCAGCTCAGGAAGGAGAAGCTATTCATTTTAAAAGAATTTTAGATTTGTACTCGAGAGCTTCAGGACAAGAGGTTAGTAAAGCCAAATCAGAGATTTTCTTTTTCAGCACCCCACCGGGTAGGGAAGAAAAGATTTTAAGGATTTTGTCTTTTGGGAGAGGATCATTGCCATGCAAATATCTCGGGCTTCCCCTAGTAAAAGGGATTCATCTTGGTAATTCTTGGGACTCCCTTTTAGGAAAGGTCAAGTCTAGATTAGAAGCTTGGAAAAGTAAATGGTTATCATGGGCAGGGAGATTGACACTTATCAAGGCAGTCCTAGTAGCCATGCCTATTTATATGATGTCTTGCGGACCTTTGGCCAGTAAAGTATATAAGGATTTAACCCAACTAATGAGGAATTTCTTCTGGAAGGGCTCGGCTGAGCAGTTCAAATTTCCACTTGTGAAATGGAAAACAGTTTGTGAGCAGAAGGAAAAGGATGGAGCTGGGGTTAAGGATCTTCTTTGGCAAAATCAGGCTCTTGGCGCTAAATTGGTTTGGATGATGTATGATAGGCCACATCTTAAATGGGTTAGATTACTAAAAAACAAACACTTGGACAGAAGAGAAAACAACATTTTTACTACAAGAATTCTCCCAGCTGGATCCAGAATCTAGAACTTCATTAGTAAGAGCAGGGATTTAATTGTTAAGCATCTCACTTGGGAAGTCAAGGAAGGTAAGAATGCAAGGTTCTGGGAGGATTCTTGGTAAGGTTAGCCAGCCTTGAAGAGTTTTGCGGATCTAGCTCCTTTAATGAACCTCACAAAGCAAGAATGGGGAGATAAAGTCTATAATTACCTTTCCTTTCCCTCTACAACGCTAGACCCCCCAATTTGGAAGAATGCGAGGGGATTGGGGTTGGATCCGAGTCTAATAGATAGGTTTGAAGAGGAGTTTGTTAGACAAAGCATCTGTTGGAGAAGGGGTGTGGATAGATTAAGATGGAACGCATCAAATTTAGGTGAGTATTCAGTTAAGGAAGGTTACAAAGTCCTGACTAGATCATATGATCCTCCTGGTTTGATCCCAACAAAGCTGTGTTGGAACAATCAATGCTTACCTAAGGCAGGAGTTTTTCTGTGGGTGGCAGCCCAAGGTAAGGCATTAACAGCTGATAGGCTTAGAAGGTTAGGCTTCGAGGGTCCTTCGATGTGTGTACTTTGCAGAGAAGCAGAAGAAGATGGAGACCATCTTTTTCTGCATTGTCCCTTTGCAGTTAGGGGATGGTAGTGGCTTTGTAACAAGCTCCATTGGAGTTCAGCTTCCTCGCAAAATCTAAGAGACTGGTTGATCGCCCTCTTGTTCTAGAAAGCAATGTTTGGTGGCCTATAGATTACTGCTCCTTCTATGTTGGTGTGGGAAATCTGGAAAGAGCATAATAGAAGAATCTTCCAGGAGAAAGAAATGCCTTGGGTTTCACTTCAAAGAAAAATTGAATCTAGTCTTGTTGAAGTAGTAAATGCGAGATTATCAGACAGAGATCCTGCCCATCTCACTCATACAGGATGGGATTCAGAGATGGTGAAATGCTAGAAGGGCCTGTTACTTATCCCCAGGTGGGAGTCAGTGGTCGAAAAACTAAAGAGGCTAGGAAATTGGTTTGTTGGTCCCCTCCGAGGGTAGGTTGGATGAAGCTAAACTTTGATGGAGCTTCGAGGGGCAACCCAGGGTAGTCAGGTGTAGGTTGTATTATTAGGAACTCTGATGGGATCACAGTGGGTTCTCTTGCGGCTCCTCTTAGACATGGAACCAACAGTGAAGCTGAAATGCAAGCTTTAATCCTGGGTCTCCGGTTGGGTAGGGAGATGGAGATCACAAATTTGGAAATTGAAGGAGACTTTTTAATTATCATTAACAGTCTAAGAACCAAGAAACTTCTTAACTGGAAACTCCAAGCTCAGCTGGATCTGGCCTTCATTCTTTTGGAAGGATTTCTGAATGTCACATTCAACCAGATATTGAGAGAGGGTAACCAAGAGGTAGATAGGTTGGCTAATCTAGGGACGGATGGATTTTTCATTAATGAGATCCTTCACCCCCCTTAGCTTGGATCTACTTAAAGACAGGGATGTGTGGGCAGTTGGGAGGCAGCCTTGCCAGCCCATGATGGGTGGCAAGGCCGAGACAGCTAAGGGGTCATTGATGATGCGCAATTGCAGAGGGGAGGCATGAGCGGAAGGGATGCTTCGGTTGTTTCAATCATTAATGTGAATGACAGTTTAGGCATGATTGGGAGCTTAGTTGGATTTCATGAAGTTTCGGTTGGTTCCTTCATAAGCAGGCAGTAGAGATAGTCTTTCTTAGTCTTCCCAGTGATAACCAAATGCCTTCCTACTTTGCAGTGATTGTTTCGGTGGATGCTATACGGTGTGGGGGCATGGATACACCAGTGCATCTTACCAGCTAGAAGCATCAAATGGCTTTCCTTGGAGCCATTACGGACCTTCGACTCTAGAGAATGCTGCGCCGGTTCGACGTCTTGATGCTAGGAGTGGTGAAAATGGTTTTGGAGAGGGTGTTTCTGGAAAATGGTGAACGGTATAGAGTGGATACAGATATTACCTCTCGGACTCTAGCGATGTTGCTAGAGCTAGGCCTAGACAAACAACTGATAAAGTCAATTATGCAGGGCATCTTCATTGCCAAGCTTCTGGGGGACCTCGAGTTTTCCTTGTAGATGGCCAGTGTGGGGTCAGGAATTCTGTAACTAAAGGATTGGATCCAGTTCGAAGACCCAGGTGTGGTAATTAAGCTCTATCCGTTTATCTTAGATGTCTGAGGCTTTGATTTGATTCTGCTCAAGGACCAAGCGACACTGGCAGTCAGCTTCATTAAGAAGGTGTTAGACTTGGAGACGGTGGTCGGGCTAGACTGGTTGGAGGACTTCAAGAACCTCCTTGCTTTTGCCAATCTCTAGTGTTTACTTCTTCTCTTGCTCCATCTTGTATAGCCGGAGCCCTATAGTGGTTGACTAGGTGTTAGTATATTTCCTCTATAAATAAGGCTGGTGACCCTGTGAAGTCTCTCTTCCAAGCCTCTTAGATAGTATTGACAGACAGTGTATCTCTGGCCAGCCATGAAAGGTTGTGGATATGTAACTCCTTTTTGAAAATATAATATAAAATCAATATTACGAACCAAAAAAAAAAAAGTCAAGAGATAACAAATTTGATTCATATCATTAGTGAGTTTTTTTACAACATGGTGTTTGGATTTGGAGTTATTTGAAGGATTCACCCAAGTCTATGATACCAACATCATACTAGAACCAGTCACAATTTTATTGAATAATTTGACTAACCAGGATACTAAGGTCCACCAAAAGGAACAAGGATATTACAGTAGCCATAGGCAAGGTTGGGCCTTACATAAAGAATATGCTTATTTAATTTCCCTAGTGAAGCTATACATAAATCAACACTAGCGATTTCATCTCTAATATAATTGTTCTCATTACTTTCAAGGAAATAAAATGCTTGAACTTTAAAATGTTTGTCAAGCCCAAATTTTCTTTTGGACCACTAATCTCCATATTATGGATTTGATGCACATTTAAAGCACAAGTGCAATTTACTTCCTAAAAGGAAATGAGAATCATTATATTATAGACAAATTCAATGGTGGAAAATAAATATTGGTGATATCAACCTACAAATAAGTGAATGTAATATTAATGGCAAATACATTTAGATTTGTAATGTCACTTATAAATTTTAGGTTAATAGGTTCTAATCACAAATTAATTATCATGGTGGAACAATTGACTTTAAAAGTTTATTGAAATAATTCTTGTGTAATTTAACCAACGTTAAACAATTTAAAAAAAAAAGGTGGTGAGTTATTTCACCTTATAGCTTGTACAATTTCCAAAATTGAAGTCCTGATTTCAACTATTCACCATTGGGCAAAAATTACCACTAAGATAATCATTGAACCTAAGCATACTAAATAGTTAGGAAAAATACATAGCATGTAAATGAAATGAGAATAAAAGCCTACACTAATGCCCCCTTATGTGTAACTTATATGGGTCATGGAAAATGTGTAGGTTGATGAGGTACCCATTTACACAATAACCCTCATAGAGAATAAACCCACCTCAATAGAAAAGAAGAAAATTTAGAAAGTAGAGACAAGACTAGGTAGGCCCCCAAAGAAGCAGCCTCCCTCACCCCTAGAAAATCTCATAAATTAGAAAAAAAACATTCTTTGTATTAAGGATTTAGTAAAGATATCAACAATCTATTTAGTAGTTAGGCAGTAACAAAGATGAATAACCTATCCATGACCAAGCTCCCTATTATAGTACATATGAACCTCTATGTACTCAGTCCACTTATGGAGGAATAGGTACCTTCAAATCTTAATAGCACTCTCACTGTCATACAATATGATAGATGGTTGACTAAGTTAGATACCAAACTTAATGAAAATATGACAAAGCCAAATGGCCTCAATGGTAGCATTCACGACAATATGTTACTTGACCTTGTGGAAGATAGAGTGACAACATGTTCTGATTTGTTTAGCCAAAATGTAGAACCTAAACTGAGTGAGAACTTGTAGCCTATAGGTCGACTCATGATCCTCCAAATTGTCCACACAATCTAAATTATTACACCCAAGCATGTAAATATCAATAATTGATACATAGTAACATTCAAAGCTATGATTTCCATGTATGTAGTGGATAATCTCCTTTGCTTCCTTTCAAAATTCTTCATGGGGCTTTCTTATAAACTAAGAGGCTATGCCAATGGAATATGAGATGTTCATCAATGTGTGAGTCAAGTAAATGAGGTTGCCAACAAGTTATCAATACAAAGTAGCATCAATCAATAATGGGTAACAATATACCATGTGATCCCATAGTAGTGCATCACAATTGTGGTACGAGGTAAAAAATGATCCCAAGGTGTCAAAAATTCTAAAACACCTTTCTATGACGGAATATTTATTTATTAAATCTCATAACCTTTAAATGAAGTGGGGTTTGAATGAAAGTGGTGTTGTGATGTTCACAACATGCCCGATTTTACTTCTGGGCAAACTGAGGACCCCTGTTGTGGCTGTTACTTTGGTTTGTGTGTGGTCGTGCTTGGTGGTAAAGGGAAAAATAGGTAAGTTTTAAAAACCATGTTGAAAATTGAAAATACTTAGCAGTAGGTATAGACTGGAAGTATTGGTGAATTATGTGTGAAAAATGAGTCAGGTTGTTTTTTAAACCAACGAGAAATTCCCAGTATTTTGTGAGATGCTATTTTTGTGGTAAAATGCAATATTTTGGGTTTGTATTTTATATAAAAAGTCATTTGTATGTTCAGTCTTTGTTTTGGTTAGGCTGGGTACAATCGGGTTTTTGTATCTTAGTGCTTGTATACATGTGTTAAACATTTAAGTCTTTTGTATACAAGCCGGACCTGATAGGAGTTCAAAGGTGGAATGGATAAAGTTTTAGGTTTCCATTGAATGTTGGTTTGTATGTATGGTCAGTTATAAGCACAATGTATATACAAAGGGATACACATACACAAACCTGAGGTGAATATACAATGTGGTTTATAAGGATACTTTTGCGGTGTGGTATGTTTGTATGTTTCAACTTTGCATCTTTACTATACATACAATTGTGGATTCCAAAAGTTATTGAAACCTGACATAATGATACATTGTTTCTTAGTGCATTATAGATTTGTGCGCAGTTGCTGGATATACATGTATGGACTCGAAAATATTATGAAAATCAATTAATAAAAGTCAAAAGTCAAATATGGTTGTATCTAACATTTGTATGTATGAGTGATTGTATCTAAAAGCAGATATAATTATCATTACAAAAGAGGGGTGGTTAAGGAAAATGGGACCCACGATAGTATCCCGTTGTATGTTGCACATTAAAAAGGCACATACGAAAGGCACATACAAAAGGGAGATACAAAAGAGGAAAAGGTAAAACTCGATACAGATTTTAGATGATGATAAAATTGGATCAATTTTTTTGTATGTATGAAAGATTGTAAACATACAATCTCGATATACAAAAGGTAAAAGTGCATTGTTAGGGAATTAAAGGAAAGTAAAATAGAATTATTGTACCGATTGCATTTGTATGTGCTTTTGTATCTATTTCATGTACATTGCGATATGCAAACAAAAGATACAAAACTGGACATAAGGTAAAAGTAACATTGTTTATAACCCATTGCATATTTCGGTTTGTATATTAACGATATGCAAAGAGACATACAAGAAACAATATACAAAGAGACATACAAAAAGTGATATCCATGCAAAGGGCAGATTAACGGATACAATGTTTAAAATAGAAGGTTAAAGTAGAGAGCTGAGGCCGTATGGTTGCATTGAATGCAGTATTGAATGCATAACTAACACTGAAAGTATGAATTCTAACATGTTAGGGTAAATGAAGATTATTTTTCTTTTAGAATTGCATCATGAAAACTAAAATTGTAGAGAAAGGAAACTATTACACAAATTGAACAAATAGTCCACGGCTGAACAGAATTTCAGAATGGGAACAACTTAAAAAAATGGTAAAGTGGTTCAACACTTGTAGAGTTGAGCTATCACGAATACAGGTATTTATCATAAACACCATTACAATTCAATTAATTGAAAATACAAAAAAAGATTATCAGTAACTTCATTTAAAATGCAAGAAAATGATAAATTACTATATTTGATTAAAGAATTTACCTGATTAGATGAAATGAAGTGAAATCTAAAGTAGGAAAAGACAAAAAGGGATTAGGGTAAATGTAAAATGTAAGAAATTCATGGTGAAACCCTAGGTAAATGAAGTAAAACTCAAAGTTAAATATACAACTTTTTCATACAAGATGGCCCCTAAATAGAAGAAAACTGATCCAATGGGGGAGGAGAAGGTAAAAGTTAAGAAAGAAAGAAAACCATGGAAGGAAATGGAAAAAGAGGAATTGCCTGTGCACAAAGGATATCAATCCATGATTAGCATGAGCGGGGTCGCGACTGATACAAGCATAGGGTATTATGATGCAGATGATGTTCTTCAAAAAATTACATCAGTAGATGCTACCCCTGATATGAGGTGCATTTGGGATAGTGGATTATACAAAGCTGCATGATTCCCATTGGCCTTGTAAGCTAAGGATCTAGTTTTCAAATGCATAAACATATATGATTTAAATACCAGGAGAGTGATAGATGAAGATTGGGTTATTGCAGACTTGTCCACAGAGGGGATAGCAAGGACATTTGGCTTAGATATTTAGGAGAAAATGATGGACATAGATATGGACCAGTATACAGAAGATTTTAACAGTAATGAAAGAGATTACAAAAGAAAAATCTTCTATAGTTGGTATACTATAGAAAACAAACCCAAGGCTATAGTGAGAGTGCCTAAAAACCTTCACAGAATAGATTTTAAAGAAGAAATTCATCTAATGATTATCATGCTGAGTAGACTGGTAGGGTTAAGAGATGCAATTAAGTGTGAACCATGGATGTTCACAGTAATTCAATTCATAGGAGAAGCAAAAAAAGAAGATGGGCAAATTCACTAGGCCAAGGCCATCAGTACAGCCATCTAGAAGCAAGCCATGTTAAGAAAGAAGAAGATGATGCCATTTTATTTGTCATCATATGTGTTATTTTCCTGTGCATCTATGATTCAGCCATATATAATTGGGATTGATAGGGTTGGGACATTGGGAAATGGTCTAGGCCAGAAATTAGTCTATGACTTCTATCTAGATTTGCAAGAGGAAAATGCACTGAGGAAATATGCTTTAGTAAATGATGTATTTTATACTTACATGGTAAGAGTTTTGACAAGGGAAAAAGATAAAAGGTTATCTACAGAAGCAGAAGATACCATTGGGGTTCACACATCCTAGTATATACAATTCTCCAATTTTACATACATCAGAACTTAGGGGTTCGAGGGGAAGCCATTCATGCTCCCTAGGTATCCCTAAAACAAATTGATTGTATTGGAATTCTCCAGACATAACTTGAATGTATTTAGGATGTACAAGAAGAATTGTGGTAGAGGAAATATCAAGCTCCCTTGGGCCATTGGGAGATATTCTTGTTATAGTGACAAAGTGGCTGGATACTCAGAAAATGAGTTGAGATATTATGGTTTTGAGGAGTTTGGGTTGGCAATGTGCTTTGATCCTTTCCACAGGATTCAGAAATATATTGATCCTAAATATAATCACTAGATACATATCGAGGATTACTGGTCAGATTGTAAAGATGACAAGGAAGTGCAGAAAAGAGCCCATCAAAGATTGACTATATCACAGATGAGGATTATGGGTGAAATTAATGTACCTTTGGAAATTGAGGATGATGACAAGTTATTGCATCATAGCTATGAGAATGTGAGATGAGTTCCTATTAGTGAGCCTGATTGGAGCCAGCCATGGGAGACATTTTTGGAGGCACTGTCTAAACCAGTCATCATATTTTCAAAGACATGCTTAAAAGATAGAATGGAAGAACTCAAGGCTAAAGGTACTATGCTTACACTCTAGAAAAGGGGTAAGAAAAGGGGAAGGGAAGATCAAGATGATCTTCAATGCTTTTATGAAAAGAAGAGAAAAATTGTAGAGGCAAAGATTAGTGAGAAAGATAAAAATACAACTTTAATGGATCCATGTGCTTTGGGAGTTACAATAACAAAGCCTTCAGCTACATTTATAGAAGTAGACTCACTAGGACATAATGTTGATACGGAACAAGCTCAAAATACTAAGGGACCCAAAGGGCAAAAGATTATGAGAGTCATAGTAATTGATGCCCCAAAAGGACAAACACCAGTGCAAGTGGATGTTATAGGTGCTCAACAGGTGGGTGCTAAGCTAAGTGGCATACAAAGTAAGTCCACATCAGAGGAGAAAAGGAAAACATATGTAAAGTTTAAGAAATAATTGGCTGGAGAGAAGCTGGAAGAGTCAAAATTTCATGAGGCCAAAAGGGTAAGTGAGACTATCAATGTGGAAGATGACAGTACTGACAGTGGAGTTAAGGAGGTATATCCTAGTGCAAGAGAAGAAACTGGAAAAGATGCAAAAGAAGTAAGTGAGTATTTTGGTGCAAGAGAAGAGCAAGATACTCAAGCATATATGGAAATAGAACAAAGTCAAGAATCAACAGAAGAAAATGTATAGGATAGATCAGAGGTAGTGGATCCTTTTGGTACATTGGTGCCACCTAAAATCATTAAAGAAGTTCAGGATGTGGCACAACAGATAGAAGAATCTGAAAAGGAAGAAACACCTGAAAAAGTTGTAAAGGAAACATGTGTCCAAACTGAAGGAAAAATAGAGATGAATGTTTCTGGTGTTGATGTCTTAAATATACTGAATATGTACAGTGAACATAGTGAGCAAGAAGAAAATACAGAAGAAGGAAAGAATACATAAAGCAAACCTAAGAATGAAAAATATACAAGGGAACCTAATGAAATAACAAGTTCATCTTCACAGATGGAACAAACAAATAAAATTGAAGAAGAGCAAGAGCAAGTTGAACCATAAAAAGAAGCAGTGGGAACATCAGGTAATCTTGAAGAAGACTCAAGTAAAATAGATAATGTTTCTAAGGATGATATTGAGCATAAGGAGAAAAAAGAGATTATGGATATAGAAAATGTGGAACAAGATAATAAAGAAGTAGAAGAACAAAAGAAGTCTTCATGAAAATAGAATATAGAAGATGAAGAAGGAGGAGACATTGAAATAGAAGAGGATAATAATGAGGGAGAATTAGAAAAGCAAGATGTTCTACTGATTCTAGAGCAAGGCCCTCAACCTCAACCTCCTCCTCAACAACAAGAAAAACACATGGAACATGCAAAAATGTAGAAACCTCACGAAGAGGTGATAAATGAAGAAAAAGAAACAGAAGTTACAATGGAGTCTCAAGCCTAGTTAGGCTCTGAGGTTAGAAGAGAAAAGGTAGAAGTACAATTAGTGCCCATTGATATCAAGAGTCTACTTGGTGGTTCTACACCACAGAAGGAGAAAAGAAAGGCTAGAACTATGTCAACTATCAAGAGAGGTCCTTCTGGATCTAGAATGCTATAGCTAGCCATACCACAAAAATACAAGTCAAAAGGAGAAATGACGATGGAAGACTATAAGATAATTAATTTGGATCTAGGCCAGATGACTAGAGAATAGCATGTAAATGAGTGGGAAGATATACATCAGGCCACTGCTGAAATATTGAAGAAAGATAAAGATAAACAAGAATACTAGAAAGGACACATTGTCCAATTGCAATAATTCATTAGAGGGATATTTGATCCCAATTCCATACTACCAGAGTTACCCACTAAAATAACGGTATTATCAAAAGATGAGGTAAAAGAGATGGAAAATAAAAAGCTTGAAGCTAATATTTTTCAGGAATGGTTCAGAGAATTCATGCAGAAAAGAGAAGAAGTGACAAAGAAAGTAGTGACATGTTGGGAAATGGCCTCGATAGAGAAGAATAAATGCACTTTTGTTATGCATAACTATCAATTTAGAAGCAAAGAATGCAAATCAGAATTAAATCAGCTTGAAGAAATTGAGGAGAGAGCAGAAGAATTGATAAATGAGGGAGTCATTACTCCTTTAATGGCTAATCAATTGCCATAGGCCAAGTTAGAATTAAAATTTGAGGATGATATTCTCAAAATATGTATCACAAGTACTCAAGACTTAGAGGAGATTGTTGATAAAATGATAAGGGTACATATGAAAATGATAGAGAAATTCATTGGACATGAATGCCTAGAAGTACCAGCATATGAATTAGAAAAGGCATTGAAGGAGTTTAAAGCTATT
Source organism: Cunninghamia lanceolata (assembly GCA_027924645.1). NCBI lineage: Eukaryota > Viridiplantae > Streptophyta > Pinopsida > Cupressales > Cupressaceae > Cunninghamia > Cunninghamia lanceolata. The sequence continues at coordinate 7,688,830 of BSBN01000892.1, forward strand.
TTTGTACCATGCTTGGGGAGCCCTGCAACATATCTGAGTATAGAGATGATTGATTCAATAATGGAAACAAGTGCTAAGATCAAAAAGTATAAGAAAAGAGTTGAAGGTTGGGTAAAAGAAGAAAAAAAGCTGAAGGAAGGAGTCATAATGTAGGAATACATATGGACGAGAAGTCCAGGAGGAGATCGTACTTTTATAGAAGAGGTAATAGGTAATTTTGTAGAGTACCTAAAAGAATAGAAGGGTATCAAAAGGAAGATAATGCCAAGTAAGAATGTAATTGGAGGGTATTATTAGCAAAAGTCAACAAACAAGAAGAAGCCAGAAAAAATATTTTATTTTGAAAAGATTCGAAAGGCATCCTTTGGGCCGAGCAAATATACCATTGAGATATTCTGAAAATGATTAGGAATTGATTCATACCATTGATCTAGAAAGTTTGAATGCTGACCGTTGATGGGATTTTGTAACCATAGCAAAAGGAGGCTTCAAAGTCTATATAAGAAGCTTTGGTACTTATATTATACACATAGGGATTTTGAATTGTTATTTGTCAGTTGTAATTTGCTAAGTGTTGTAATAGAGAAAACATTCCTTTAGTTCTAAAGGGAAGTTGCCTGTGTCTACATTTAGGATTGCGTGGAATGTCCAGTATCCTCTGTGTATCTATGAAAACATCTGTAAGTTTTCTAGTAATTTGGTTCAATACAACCAAAATCACTATTACATTGTAAATCTTGTGTGATTTTATACTTGAAATAAAGGTGAACTTAGGATTCCGCATCTATTACAGAGTGTGTTCTGAATTTAGCTTTGGTTTGATGTATTATTCTTTAAAAAATTGTAATCTCTCATGTATGTTCATGAAAATGCTCAGGACATTGTATGTGTAGATTCAATTGTGTTGAATTGTTCAAATTACTGTATTCTTTAGTACGTTAGTGGAAGAAAATTTAGATTTTAGAAGAACATTTCTAACCTTAATCTTTCCTAACTTTTTCTCCCAACAATTGATAAATAATTAGCCTAAATGCAAAATCTGAAGGAAATAGTCATACTTTTGAAGAAAGAAAAAGAAATTGCAGCGATCTTTGGCAATTTTCATATAATTTTGAAAGATAAAGTTTGTTTGACTGAAATTCATGCAAAGCTTTATGATACAATAGTAAATTTATGCAGAAGAATGAGTGCTTTGACAATATTTGAAACAATTTTCCTAATTTGAGGTCCAGTGAGTCATTGATTACTTTAATTTGCGTAAGGCCCCTTAAACATTACAGCTTAACATCAACCTGCTAAATTATCCACAAGGACAAGAACTAACCATACAAAAACTTGAGATTAAGAATTCTTACTCAATTCTTCATATCTTTCAAGATAGCTAAGGTTCCTTTGTGAATTTTAACTTTTATTAAATGTGTAAAAACACTCGTCAATAGTTTTGGCACTAGAAGAAGGGCCTGATTTGAATTGAGATAGGATTTGTGCAAAGATAGCTCATAATAGCGATCAAGTGACCAGGTCCAGGTCTAGTTCAGGAGATATCTTTGTGCAATTACCTGATAGAAGACATAATAAAGGTCCTTTGATATGGAATCGTAGAATATCACACATAGGAGGCTCATCTAGAACTCCTCTAGGATCACCTTTCAATATACATAATATCGTATGTCCTAAAAGTTCTTCGTTCAAATCTCTGAATCTTGGTTCAAAACCTCCTAGAAGTACCAGTCCTCCTAAAAGTCTGAGTCTGTCCTTAAATATAAGTCCACCTAGAGGTCCTAGTCCACCTCGAGGTCTAATAATGGCATATTTTAATGTCAATTCTCCTATAACATTCAATGATTATCATGAGATGCCAAAAAATCTTGAGAAGATCTGTCCTAAATATCAATTATATTAGGATCTAGAAGATCATATTAGGATATTCAAGGAAGCATGTTTTAGAGCCAGGTTAGAACATGAGGATGTGGTGTGTAGGTTATTCCATTACACTTTCAATGAGCAGGCTTCTAACTGGTATGTCAATTTGCCAAATGGTTATATTTCTTCTTGGGTGCTCATGGAAGAGGCATTCTTGTTTAGGTTTAGGGGACCAATCGATCCTTCTACCTTATATCATAAATTGGCAGCAATTAGAAGAGGCGAGGAAGAGCTCATAGACAATTTCAATGATAGCTTTGAGAAGGCTTTCTCTAGGTTAGTTGCTCCTTATACTATAAATCCTAAAGCCCTATTAGCCATGTATTATGTCACCTTAGATCTGTTTTGTCAAGAGAAAGGTTGATATATATACTATATCGAAAGCTTATAAAGAAGCAGTTACTGTAAACCAGGAGATGAGACAAATAACAAACAAACCTTTTCTAAATATAAGAAATCTTGGGATGCAAAATTAAGAACCATGGAATGGAGTTCCAATGCATCATACTCCATTGTTAAATCCAGTTCCTACATATGTACCAGTGGTTAATCCTTCCCCCATCCAGGCTATAGTTCCTTATACTGGTAACCATGTTGGTAACAATCAGACTAATAGTCAGTCTTTCTTCCAGCCACCTCAGGAAAGAGGATAGAGAGAAAATAAATGAAATTACTACACACTTAAGAAGATTGACTACTAAGATGACACAGTTGAGAAACACAAATTTCTATGGTAGAAGTACTCAAGGATATAATCAAAATTAGAGACAGAATTATAGTCAGGGTTAGGGTTCAAATCAGAATTATAACCAAGGACATAATCACAATCAAGGACAAGGGATACAAAATAGGGGACATAATGGAGATAACAAGGCATAGGTTAATAACAATAGAAATCAAAATCAACCTAGGCCATCTAAGACATGGAACACAGGACTAAATAATGGTACTCTGGCATCTCCATTTGAGAATCTAGATAATCAGGAAATGAAATAGCCAGCCAAAATTCAAATATCCAATATAGCATTAAAAAATTGGTGCAGAATTCACAATACGAATGCACATGCTGAGCTTGATTACCCTTAGTTTCATCTTGTTACTAGCATTTTCAATGTTGAAGTACAAGCTCCTACATCCAAATTTCTCATTCCCAAAGGGAATGAAATAGTACCTTCAGGATTTGAGTCTGCTTTAGTCTTAGAAAGTTTCACTTTCGCCACTAGAGAAGAAGATAAATAGATAGCTGATGATGAGCCTTATTGTTGTGAAATCTTATACCCTAAGTCAACCCTAGTGTTTGATGTTTTTTAGTTTCCCTTTGAAACTAAAAATGAGATATTAAGTGAGCTAGAGGAGGTGCAGGCTTTTTAACAGTCTAACAAAAATCACACTTATAATCTGAGAAGTAATATTAAGCTGGGAGGTCCTTTTACTACCTCCACCCCTCCTAACAATTTCAACACTCCCCCAGATCAACATGCCAGTAATAATCCTGCAATCTTAAAAGCTAATCATCAAGGAATTGGTGGGACAATAGCATCAAAGGTCCAAATAGGGAAAACAAAGTCTATGGAAATAGTGAAGTTAATGAACTATTTGTCCAAAGAAATAAGAAAAATCAAGGTGAGTGTGCCTCTATATGAGTTATTGAAAAGTCTAGGGGTACGGTTTGCCTTCATGAATTCACTAGATACATCTATAACAAAAGAAGCTTATGTTGACTTAGATGTTCATGGTAAGGATGCACCTTCCAAAGACAAAGGTAAGAAAGCTGAACAGCCTTCCAACACTAATGTCGTCATGTATGCAGAAAAGAAGGAAGCTCCTCCTTTTTTGTTGACCATAAGAATGCTAGGAAAGAATATACACAATTGTATGGTACATTCAAGGGCCTCAACTACCATTATGCCTCTAGGGATATGCAAAGCTTTAGGGATGACTACTGCCAAGTTTGCCAAGGTTGTTACTCAATTAGACAAAACTGAGGTCAATGTGATAGGAAAATTGATGCACATTCAAATGCAGTTAGCCTTTGATCCTAGAGTGAGCCAGTTTATTGATATTCAGGTAGTAAATATACTTGTTAATTATGGCATGTTACTGAGTAGGGACTGGTCCAAGACATTGAATGGATATATGGCCACTGATTTCTCACACATGTGGTTACCTTGGAGAGTTGTCCCAAATCAGATTAGGATAGAAGCTGAGCCTAGGATGAAACACATGATTGCAGAGTATAATAGAACAAATGAGATATTATATGCCTCTGTTGAACTAGGTGTCTATAGAGTCACAAAGGAGTGCAAATTGAAGAAATACTAATGTTAGACTTTGAGACAAAACCTGTTCGTAAAGAAATAGTTGTATTCATTGAGTCAGATGGTAACTCTTTTGATGAAGAGAATAATGCTGTAAATAGTTTTGGCCAGATTATAAGACAGGAGATAAAGGAGTGCATTAAACAATAGTCTCCAATTCATTGTAAATTGTACAAAACTTTGTGTAGAGTTCATAACACTTCACATCCTAAAGGGAATTGTGGAATGTGCAGAGATATCATAGAGTATCAATATGGAAAGTGCATAAAGAAAGCGGAACAAAAAGGTGAAAGGTTTATTTTTGATAAACCAGATTTGTATTTTCATGAGGACATAAATGAACCAATACAGGCTTTGAAGGGAGAAACAAAAATGAAAAATGTTGACTATTTTGGATTACAAATTGAAAATGATAATGTACAGGTGATGCAGAATGAAACATCCAGAGATAAACAGGATGTTCCAATACAAGTAATAGGTAAAGGAAGTCTTCCTAAAGTAAAAATCCAAGGTCAAAATGATAAGAGTGGCATTTGGAAATTAAAGTGTGATGGATCTAAATCTAAGCAAGGAGCAGGAGCTAGGGTTGAGCTCATTAATCCAAGTGGTAAATCATTTTTAGCAACACAGAGGTTATAATTTCCTTGCACTAATAATGTAATGGAGTATGAAGTTTTGATTTATGGACTTGTTATGGCCATCAAGAAGAGGGTAAGAGTAATCAGAGTTTTTTCTGATTTTGAGTTGGTGGCTAAATAGGTTAGGAAATTGTATGCTTGTAACTACAAGAAAATGGTCAGCTATAGGCACAAAGTATGGGATTTAATTGAATCATTTGATGCTTTTAACATTCAGCATGTGCCTAGGGAATTGAATCAAAGACCATATTCATTAGCAGTTGCTGCTAATACCTTAGAGCCATTAACATTGTTAGGTTTAAAGCAATTTGTTGTTGAATTAGTGAATGTCCTGAGTATACCAGATAACGTTACTAATTTTCAGGTATTTGAAGGATATCAACAAATTGTAGACATTCTTACTTGCAATGAGGTATTTGAGGCTCAGATCATTAATGAGCAATAGATACCTGACATATCTTGGGATGAAGAAGCCATAGTAAACCTGAAGAGCAATTTCTTACCCAAGGGTGTAATTGAGTTGGAGATGATTTTTGAATTTGATGGAGTAGTCAAACAGAAGGATTTGCCTAAAATTGAGGGAGGTAAATGTGATCCCTTTAACTTGGGAATAGAGCAAAGTCCAAAAAATGTGTTGATTGGAAAGGCTTGCTCTGAAGAATTAAGAAAAGAAATTGTTAATGTTCTAAAAGAATATAAACATGTAATAGCATGGACATATGAAGATTTGAAGACTTATGATACATCCATCATAACTCATGTGATACCGTTGAGACTAGGAGTGAAACCATTTAGGCAAAAGTAGAGGCCTGTGAATGTTATTTTAGATCCTTTGATCTTTGAAGAGGTCAAAAAATTGTTGTCTACCAAAATAATTTTCCCAGTAAGACATTCAACCTGGGTAGCAAACTTATTACCTGTGAGAAAGAAAAATGGAGACATTAGATTGTGTGTAGACTTTAGAAACCTAAGCAAATCTTCTAAAAAAGACAATTATCTATGACCACCAATAGATGAAGTACTGTAAGCAGTAAATGGAGCCAAGATGATGTCTTTTTTAGATGGATTTTTAGGATACAACCAAGTTTTGGTTGATAAGGAAGATAAGTTGAAAACTACATTTACTTGTAAATGGGTACCTAATTATGTATACAGAAGAATGTCTTTTGGTTTGATTAATGTAGGTGCTACTTTTTAGCGAGCCATGGACATTACATTTTGAGGACTGTCACATAAGTGTATTGTCATTTATATGGATGATTTAACTATATGTTCTAAAGATGCATCAACTCATGCAGAAGATTTAAGAAAGGTGCTTAGAAGATGTGAAAGGTATGGGATTTCTCTCAATCCAAAGAAATGTCCATTTCGCGTCACAGAAGGGAAATTGTTAGGGCATATCATTTCTGAAAATGGAATATCAATTGATCCAGATAGAGTAAAAGGGATTAAAAAGTTGCAATTGCCTAACAATAAGAAAGAGTTAAAGTCTTTCTTTGGTAAAATTAACTTTGTCAAAAAATTTATTACAGGATTTGCAGAGATTGTGTAGCCATTGAATGCGATGGTAAAGAAGGATGCAAAAATAGAATGGATACCAGTAGCCAAGGCCGCATTTGAAGATATTAAGGAAGCCATTTCTGATGCCCCGGTGCTAACAAGTCCAAATTATACCAAACCATTCTATAATTATTCTTTTTCATCTACACACTTAGTTGTAGCTGCTTTGACACAAAAGGGAGAAGAAAATGAAGAAAAATGGATTGCTTTCATGAGTGCACCTTTGAAGGATGCACAATTGAAATATTTAGACATAGAGAGGCAGGTGTTTGTACTGGTAAGGGCAGTAAAAAAATTCAGGCATTACATATTGCGGAGCCAAGTTAAAGCTATAGTACCAGATGCAGTGGTGAAAATGTTGTTGATGCAAAATGAGCCGGGAGAGAAAAGAGCCAAATGGATCACCATATTACAAGAGTTTGATATGGAGATTATTCTAATGAAGTTAGTTATAGGACATGCATTAGTATAGACAATAGCCAATACTAACCCAAATTTGGTGATTCAACAGCAATACGTGTTGAATTCTAATGATGCATATGGGTGGTATGATGATCTAAACACTTTCTTAATATCTGAAAAATATCCAAACAAGATGAAGTCATCTCAGAGGAGGGCATTGAAAATTAAAGAACAGAGATATATGGTACAAGGTGGTCTTCTATTCAAAAAGAATCATGAAGGAATATACTTGAGGTGTTTGAATAGAAGTGAAGCAAACAAGGTACTGTTAGAGTTGCATAATAAATATGGAGCAACTCATGGTTCTCACTTGGCTACTACTCATAAGATCATAAGAACTGGGTATTACTAGCCAACAATGTTTAAAGATATAGAGAATCATATTAGAAGTTGTCATACCTAACAAATTACAGTAGATAAGGGCAGGAATCAGGGTAATCCATCACAACCTATCATTGAATCTAGGTCGTTTGCACACTGGGGCTTGGATTTCATTGGAGTCATTAATACTCCATCATCTGATGGGCACAAATTTATGTTGACAGTGACAGACTATTGTATAAGGTGGACAGAGGCAACTTGCTATAAGTTCTCTACTACTAAGGTCATCATCAAATTTCTGGAAGAAAACATCATTACAAGGTTTGGGGCTCCCTATTCTCTGGTATGTGATAATGGCCCTACTTTTTCTTTTCTAAAATTTTCTAAATGGGCATTTGAGTATGGAATAGTTTTAAAGTTTTCTTCAAATTATTACCCTCAGGGTAATGGTTTGGCATAATCCACTAACAAAATCTTGTTAGATATAATCAAGAAACTAATTGTAAAAAACCCAAAAGAGTGGAATACCCTACTGAAATATGTGTTGTGGGTAGATAGGACAAAGATTAAGACATCCTTAGGTAATGCACCTTATCACTTGGTTTATGGGACTGATCCCATACTTCCAGTAAATTTAAGAATACCTACCTGGAAATTTGGTAATGAGTATCTAGGCTTTGATGATCATAGAGAAGTTAGATTAGTCCAGATGTTACAATTGGATGAGAAGAGATATCAAGCCATAGATAAATTTGCTAAGCATCAAGTGGTAGTCAAAAGGTGGTTTGATAAAAGAGTAAGAGTTAGAACATTCAGAATATCAGACTTGGTGTTGTGTTGGGATAAGGCACATGAAAAGAAAGGAAATCATGGAATATTCAACAAATTATGGTTTGGTCCATTACAGGTCACTGAGATAATAAGAGATAATACTTTTAGGCTCAAAACATTAACTAGAGAGGATGTGCCATTACTTGTTAATGGTCAGCATCTGAAACATTATTTTCAAGCCTAGAAGAAAGGTATGTCCTATGTTGTATCATATTGTACAACATGTATAGGGTGTGGTTTTGTTTGTTTTGTTTGTTTTGTTTGTTGTGTTACCTTGGCAGGGATGTTTATTTTGCTCTAAGGTATGCAAAAGCAAATTAGCAACCAATGAAAACAATAAAAATTTGAAAATTTAAGTTAATCATTTGAAACTTATACATAACTTGTTGTGACTTTTATGAATGTAAATAATTATTTGGCTTGTGAAATTTTTTATTCAATAACTGTGAATTGAGTGTTCAAGGGAAGGTTCTCACGATGACACACCTAAAATCCTTGGGTTTGTTGAACATACTAGTGTAGGTGTTAAGTGAAAAATTTGAGGTCACCCTTGCTACCATTGCAATTCTTAGCTTAATTTTTAGCAAGTGAGCATACCTGGCATCATGAACTTATAATGATAATATCTTATGAAATTTTATGCTACACAGAGTTATAAATATAAAAGGGATTTTACTAAAAAATCCAAACTAAGCCATCTGAGTAACTCTACCGTGGCTATATATGCTTGTTGGAAGTAGGGCTCTACTTAGGAGAATTGCAACAATAACCTTGTCGGGGCTATGGATGCCTATTGGCAGCAAGGCTCTATCCAGTTGGCTATGAGGGAGTGACATCAACTAGGTAGTTTAACACTAGTCACTGGTATTTTCAACTCATTTTCAAGATGAGGATTATTAATCACATGCACACATTCAAACTCTATTGAAAGTTCATACACCTTATTGAATACATTTAGTCCAAATTGAATAATGTTTTACATACAGAAAGTTGGAAGTTATGGATTTATTTCATTTGGTTTTCTTTAAGTGTTTTAATTTTAGTTGTTTTATTTGGTTTCTAGTTGTTGTGATGTTCACAACATGCCCCATTTTACCTCTACGCAAACTGAGGACCCCTGTTGTGGTTGTGCTTGGTGGTAAAGGGAAAAACATGTAAGTTTTACAAATTATATTAAAAATTGAAAATAGCTAGTAGTAGGTGTTGCAAGTATGGGCCTAACCAGTGTTGTCATTGATGTCAACATACTCCTATTGCATTAATGATAAGGATTGGATGAGTTGTGTGCTAAGGATATTGAAGAAATTAGTCTCAATCAGGAACAGTGAAGAATAGTGATGACAATAAGGTAAAAGTCCAAGATAGGTTAAGTATCAGAGGATGCAGTTTAAAGGGTTTGTAGATATGAGTCTTGAGATGATCCACTCAAATTTTTAGAGGTCCACATGAAGATCTGAAGAAGTTATGGCCGCTCAAGTAGAACTGGTTCTGGTAGGTGTTCAGAGGTGAGAGTGACACAGATAGGTCCGGTGAGATCCAGAAATGCTTTATCCCATTTTATGGATTTGAAGGAGTGTTGAGGACATCCTTGTGAAGTATCAACTCGATTAGTTCATGGTTTGAAGGTCCAAAAGCACCTATTCCTTTGTGACAGTGATGACAGACTATGTTCTTGAAGTTCTGGATGAAGAAGAGAAGAATTCCAGTAAGCAGATGAAGTGTGGTTGTTCTTAGTGATTCATGAAAGGTTGTGGTGATCTTTGGATCATGTCTAGTTTATGTTGGTGGTCCGCATTTAAGTTAGAGTTTGCATTTGAAGAATAACCACCAGATGAAGGTGTTCTTGTGACTGGCTGACCGGATGTTTTACAAGTCTTATGGATGTTCTTGTAGGTGTTTGCCGACTTAGATGATTATTCCTAAGTCGATGCCTTGTATAAATAAGGGATTGTGAAGACATTCCACAGTGTGTCTTGTGGAGATGAGTGTGTGGTATAAGGAGAAGAGTGAAAGGCAGAACATAAGTATTGGGCTTCAATGGAACTGATTCAAGCATAGTGAAGATGCTATTATCCAGTTCAAGTAGGTGATACTTATTTCTTTGTAGATAGTGTGTCTCTTGTAGGCAGTGAGCCTCTTGTGAGCAGTGTGCTCGGGCAGTGAGCCCTAATTGGTGTGCCATTTTGTTCTTTCTATTCTTCTAATAGAGAATACAATCTTGGGTTAATCACCTCGTAGTTTTTTCCTTAACCAGGTTTTTCACGTCAAAATCTTGGTGTCTCATGTGTTGATGAGTTTCTGCTTTTGATTTAATTGCATTATGTTTCATGATTAATATACTGCTAATCACTAAGAAGATTTAAGTGTGAAATAAGAGAAAGTTTTGCACAACTGATTCACCCCCCCTCTTAGTTGTGTGCGCTAAGTCTAACAATTGGTATCAGAGCCAAGTTCCTCTAAAAAGAGCTTAACCGCTTGAGGAGATCCGGGATGTCATCTTACAAGAAGGATAGTCCGAAGTTTGATGGAACCAATTTTAATCTCGAGAAAGGTCGCATGAAATGTCACTTGAGATGTATGGGAATGGCATACTAGACCATGGCTACAACACCATATGTACCTCCACAGGGTGGTTCGAGAACCCTAAATGAAATCACAGACGCTAAAAACAATCTGTGGACTATAGAGGCTCTTCTAAGCACATTCTATGATCTAGAACTCTCAAATGTTATTGACCTACCAACTGCTTTTGAGATTTGGCAAAAACTGGAGCTTTTGCATGAAGGAGACAAGTATGTCAAAAGTGCAAGGTTATAATGTCTAAAAGGAAAATTTGAAAATCTAAAGATGAGAGAAGATGAAAACATCACTACTTTTATGCCAAGAGTAAATGAGCTTGTTTGGGGAATCAGAAATGCTGGTGGAGTCTTGGATGAAGATGAGATTGTTGGCAAAATTCTCAGATCCCTTCCTACTTCTTACAAAATCAAGGCCATTGCCATTAAAGAATTCAAATCCCATACAACTGTCACAAGAGATCAATTGGCTGGAAAATTGGCTACATTTGAAATGACAAAGTTTGGAGATGATCCCCCCAAGACTGAATCTGCACTCAAAGCCAGTGCCTATGTCAAAGGTAAACAAAGGTTTGATTCGGGAGAGAATTCATCAAAGAAGCTATCATGGTATGAAAAAGCAAGAAAAGATCTGGAAGAAGAAGAAGTAGAAACTGCTCAACTTGAAGCCTTTATAGCAAATAGGCTGCCAAGAGGATCCAGTAAGTATGAAGGAAAATTACCTTTTAAGTGTTTCAACTGCAATAAGATTGGCCACTTTGCCTCAAGGTGTCCAGAAAGGTTTTTAAGGCAAAATCCTAACAAGCCAAGGTTCCAAAAGAACTGTTACTATGTACATGAAGATGATGAAAATGAAAGAGTAACAGATGATGAATCAGAGACAGGAAACAAATCCAGAAATGAATGGGTGTTCATTGCCATCAAGGAAGAAGATCCAATGTCCTCTATATCTGTCAATCATAAGACTGTGGAAAGAGCTCTGGCTGCCCAAGTTGTAGAGAAGGATGATTGGGTCATTGACAGTGGATGCTCTCACCATATGACAGGTGACAAAAATAAGCTTGTAGAGTTGGAAAGGTATGAAGGAGGAGTGGTAAAGTTTGGTGATAATTCTGTTGGTAGAATCAGAGGTAGAGGAACTATTTCTCTTGATGGAAGAAACAAAACTGGTAATGTACTGTATGTTGAAGGATTGAAGCACAATCTTCTCAGTGTTGGATAGTTGGTGGACAAAGGCTATGATCTCCGGTTCAAGAATAGAAAATGCAAGATCCTTGAAAGTTTTGGAACTGAGATTGCATCTGGTACTCAAACTAAAGGTAATATCTTTCACTTGGTTGGTACTAGTAAAAGTTACTTGTTTGTTCAAATTGATCAAAGTTGGTTGTGGCATAGGAGGATGTGTCATGTGAATTTTGATAATATCATCAAAATAAGCAATACTCAAGCTGTAAGAGATCTTCCAAAATTAGTGAAACCTACAAATAGCTTGTGTAAAGAATGTTAGTTGGGTAAGCTGAACAAAATCACATTCAAGAGTAAGGAACTATCTTCTACCGGATTATTGGACATAGTCCATACTGATCTTTGTGGCCTGACAAGAACCAAGAGTGTGTAAGGTGATAGATACTTCATGTTACTAATTGATGACTATTCCTAGATGCTGTGGGTAACCTTTCTGAAAGAGAAATCAAAAGCTCTTGAGAAATTCAAAATATTCAAGGCTATGGTAGAGAATGAAACTGGATTAAAACTGAAATGTCTGAGGTCTGATAGAGGTGAGGAATTCACATCCTGTGAGTTCTTAGAGTTCTGTGAGAAACATAGAATAAAGAGATAGTTATCTGCTCCTAGGACTCCATAGCAGAATGGAGTAGTGGAAAGAAAGAGCCAGACCATCCAGAAAGCTTCTAGGACCATGATGATGGAAGAAAATGTTCCTCAAATCTATTGGAGAGAAGCTGCCAGCACTGCAGTCTATACTCTCAATCAAGTTCAAATCAGAAGTAATACTGGTAAGACTCCTTATTAACTTTGGTTTGGTATCACTCCTACTATGAGGTATTTCAAATTTTTTGGTAGCAAATGTTACATCAAAAGAGATGAAGATCTAGGAAAGTTTGATGCTAGAAGTGATGAAGGAATATTCTTGGGTTATTCTACTCAAAGCAAAGCATACTGGTGTTATAACAAGAGACTAAGAAAGATAATAGAAAGTACAAATGTGAAGGTTGAGGGAATTGAGAAACCCTCAAGGTTCTATGAATATGATGAAAATGATCAGAATGGTGTTCTGATTCAAGGAGTCCAAACCTCTTCTGAAAGTCAGGTTCAAACTGATCCGGTAAACCCAGAAGAAGAGATAAGTCTGAATGAGCCCAATCAAGAAGCAGAAGTGCAAGAAACTCCCAAAGTTCCAAGGTATGTAAGACTGAACCACTCTGAAGATTAGATCATAGGTGACAAAGGCAAAGGTGTGCAAACTAGAAGGAGAATTGCTCAAAATTCAGATGAGTATTGTCTGATTTCAAAGATTGAACCTAAGATAGTAAATGAAGCTTGCAATGATGAAACCTGGACTAAAGCAATGGAGGAAGAGCTGATACAAATTGAGAAAAATCACACTTGGGATCTTGTTCCCAGACCTATAGACAAGAATGTGATTGGAACCAAATGGGTCTTCTGGAACAAACTAAATGAAGTTGATGATGTAATCAGAAATAAAGCCAGATTGGTCTACAAGGGTTACTCTCAAATAGGAGTTGATTTTGAAGAAACTTTTGCTCCGATGGCAAGAATTGAAGTAGTCAAATTATTTCTTGCTTATGCTTCCTTCAAGGACTTCAAAGTATATCAGATGGATGTCAAGTCTGCCTTCCTGAATGGTGACTTGGAAGAAGTATACATTGAGCAACTGGATGGATTTCAATTGTCTGATCATGGTGACATGGCCTGCAAGTTGAAGTAAGCTCCAAGAGCCTGCTATGAAAGATTGCATAAACATCTTTTAAAGATTGGTTTCAACAAAGGTACTACTGACAGTAATTTGTATTTCAAAATTGATCATGAAAACATCCTGATTGTTGAAGTGTTTTTTGATGATATCATTTTTGGAGGAAGAGATAGTATGTGTAAAACTTTTACAAATCAAATAAAAAGTGAATTTGAGATGTCCATGCTTGGTGAAGTAAATTTCTTCTTAGGTTTGCAAATCACTCAAACAAAGAAACGAATCTTTATTTCTCAGACTAAATATGTGAAAGAATTGTTGAAGAAATTTGGGATGGAAGACTCAAAACCAATACATACTCCTATGGCTACCGGATGTAAATTGAGCAAAGATGATGATTCTCCTAAGGATGATCAGACAAAGTATAGGTCAATGATTGGAGGACTATTGTATCTCACTCAAACTAGACCAGACATTATGCAAGCTATTGGTCTTATTGCTAGATTCCAGGTTGATCCCAGAGAATCTCATGTCATGGCAATCAAGAGGATTTTTAGATATCTAAAAGGGATAGTTGAGTATGCTTTGAGGTATCCTAGAGATCATGATTTTTCTCTTCATGCATATATAGATGTAGATTGGGTAGGAGATGTGGATGACTGGAAGAGTACTAGTGGTGGAGCATTCTTTTTGGGAAAGAGATTGGTTTCTTGGCTAAGCAAGAAACAAGAGGCAATATCTCTATCTACAACTGAAGCAGAATACATTGCAGCAGCAGGTAGTTGCACTCAAGTTTTGTGGATGAAGTAGATGCTAAGAGATATCAAAGTAGAGTATGAGGAGCCTATCACAATATTCTATGATAATTCAAGTGTAATAAATATATCTAAGAATTCAGTGTTGCATTCTAAGACTAAGCATATATCTATCAAGTTTCACTTTCTGAGAGAGCAAGTGAACAAGAATGAAGTCAGACTAGAGTTTGTGCCTTCCAAGGATCAGATTACAGACATCTTTACTAAACCTTTTCCTAAGGACTCTTTTGAGTATCTCAGGGAGAAGTTAGGGGTTATTGCCCCTATGGTGATGAATTAAGGTGCACTGATGTGCATCAATCCGGTGGATATCACAGTCATATCTTGTGATCTAGATTGGTGATGGGAAGCTGCTACTCAAGGGGAGCAGCTGGTATGATTCTGAAGCGGTGGAATTGCAAGTATGTGCCCTTTGCCATTGATGTCAAAGGGGGAGAGAAGACATGTGAAAAACAAGTGATTGATGATCAAAGGGGGAGAAGTAAAGGAAGAGAAGACATGTGAATGGTTGTTGCTGATAGGGGGAGTTGTGATAGTAAGGAGAAGCACTTGTCTTGATGGTTTTTCACATCATATGTTGTCATCAATGACAAAGGGGGAGATTGTTGTAAGTATGGGCCTAACTAGTGTTGTCATTGATGTCAACATACTCCTGTTGCATTAATGATAAGGATTGGATGATCTGTGTGCTGAGGATATTGAGAAAATTAGTCTTAATCAGGAACAGTGAATAACAGTGATGACAATAAGGTAAAAGTCCAAGATAGGTTGAGTATTAGAGGATACGGTTTAAAGGGTTTGTAGATATGAGTCTTGAGATGATCCAGTCAAGTTTTTAGAGGTCCACATGAAGATCTGAAGAAGTTATGGATGCTCAAGTAGAACTAGTTCCGGCAGGTGTTTAGAGGTGACAGAGTGACATAGATAGGTCTGGTGAGATCCAGAAATGCTTTATCCCATTTTGTGGATTTGAGGGAGTGTTGAGGATGTCCTTGTGAAGTATCAACTTGATTGGTTCATGGTTTGAAGGTCCAGAAGCACCTATTCCTTTGTGACAGTGATGACAGACTGTGTTCTTGAAGTTTCACATGAAGAAGAGAAGAATTCCAGTAAGCAGATGAAGTGTGGTTGTTCTTGGTGATTCAGGAAAGGTTGTGGTGATCTTTGGATCATGTCCAATTCATGTTGGTGGTCCACATCAAAGTTAGAGTTTGCATCTGAAGAATAACCAACGAATGAAGGTGTTCGTCCTATGACTAGCCGACCGGATGTTTTACAAGTCTTGCAGATGTTCTTGTAGGTATTTTGCCAACTTAGATGATTATTCCTAAGTCGATGCCTTGTATAAATAAGGGATTGTGAAGACATTCTAGAGTGTGGCTTGTGGAGATGAGTGTGTGGTAGCAAGGAGAAGAGTGAAAGGCAGAGCAGAAGTATTGGGCTTAAATGGAACTGATTCAAGCATAGTGAAGATGCTATTATCCAGTTCAAGTAGGTGGTACTTATTTCTTTGTAGATAGTGTGTCTCTTGTAGGTAGTGAGCCTCTTGTGAGCAGTGTGCTCAGGCAATGAGCCCTAATTGGCATGTGCCATTTTGTTCTTTCTATTCTTCTAACAGAGAATACAATCTTGGGTTAATCACCCCGTGGTTTTTCCCTTAACCAAGTTTTCCACATCAAAATCTTGATGTCTCATGTGTTGATGAGTTTCTTCTTTTGATTTAATTGCATTATGTTTCATGATTAATATACTACTAATCACTAAGAAGATTTAAGTGTGAAATAAGAGAAAGTTTTGCACAACTGATTCACCCCCCCTCTCAGTTGTGTGCGCTAAGTCTAATAGTAGGTACAAACTGGAAGTATTGGTAAATTATGTGTGAAAAATGAGTAAGGATTATTTTTTAAACCAACGAGAAATTCCAATTATTTTGTGAGATATGTTGTTTTTGTGGTAAAATGCAGTATTTTGGGTTTGTATGTCATATAAAAAGTCATTTGTATGTGCAGTCGTTGTTTTGGTCGGGCTGGGTACAATCAGGTTTTTGTATCTTAGTGCTCTTATACATGTGTTAAACATTTAAGTCTTTTGTATACAAGTCAGACCTGATAGGAGTTCAAAGGTGGAATGGATAAAGTTTTAGGTTTGCGTTGAATGTTGGTTTATATGTATGGTCAGTTATAAGGACAATCTATATACAAAGGGATACACATAAATGGACCTGAGGTGAATATACAATGTGGTTTATAAGGATACTTTTGTGGTGTGGTATGTTTGTATGTTTCAACTTTGCATCTTTCTTTAGGATACATACAATTGTGGTTTCCAAAAGTTATTGTAACTTGACATAATGATACATTGTTTCTTAGTGCATTATGGATTTGTATGCAGTCGCTAGATATACATGTACAAAATCGAAAAGATTATGCAAAGAGATTAATAAAAGTCAAAAGTCAAATATGGTTCTATCTAACGTTTGTATGTAAGAGTGATTGTATCTAAAAGTAGATCCAATTATTGTTACAAAAGAGGGGCGGTTAAGTAAAATGGGACCCATGATAGTATCCCATTGTATGTTGCACATACAAAAGCCACATACAAAAGGGAGATACAAAAGAGGAAAAGGTAAAACTTGATACAGATTTCGGATGATGATAAAATCATATCAATATTTTTGTATGTATGAAAGATTGTATACATACAATCTCGATATACAAAAGGTAAAAGTGCATTGTTGGGGAATGAAAGGAAAGTAAAATAGAATTATTGTACTGATTGCATTTGTATGTGGTTTTGTATCTATTTCATGTACATTGCGATATGCAAACAAAAGATACAAAACTGGACGTAAGGTAAAAGTAACATTGTTTATAACCCATTGTACAGATTAATGGATACAATGTTTAAATAGAAGGTTAAAGTAGACAGCTGAGGCCATATGGTTTCATTGAATGTAGCATTTAATGCATAACTAACACTGAAAGGATGAATTCTAACATATTAGGGTAAATAAAGATTGTTTTTCTTTCAGAATTGCATCGTGAAAACAAAAATTGTAGAGAAAGGAAACTATTACACAAATTGAACAAATAGTCCACAGCTGAATGGAATTTCAGAATGGGAACAACTTGAAAAAATGGTAAAGTGGGTCAGCGCTTGTAGAGTTGAGTTGTCATGCATACATGTATTTATCGTAAACATCGTTACAGTTTAGTTAATTGAAAATGCAAAAAAAAAAAGATTATCAGTAATTTCATTTAAAATGCAAGAAAATGACAAATTAATGTATTTGATTAAAGAAATTACTTGATTAGATCAAATGACATGAAATCTAAAGTAGGAAAAGACAAAAGGGGATTAGGGTAAATGTAAAATGTAAGAAATTCATGGTGAAACCCTAGGTAAATGAAGTAAAACTCAAAGTTAAATATGCAACTTTTTCATACAGGGTGGCCCCTAAATAGAAGAGAACTGATCTAGTGGGGGAGGTGAAGGTAAAAGTGAAGAAAGAAAGAAAACCATGGAAGGAAACTAAAAAAGAGGAATTACCTGTGCACAGAGGATATCAATCCATGATTAGCACGAGCGGGATCACGACTGATACAAGCATAGGGTATTATGATGTAGATGATATTCTTCAAAAAATTACATCAGTAGATGCTACCCCTGATATGAGGTGCATTTGGGATAGTGGATTATACAAAGGTACATGATTCCCATTGGCCTTGGAAGCTAAGGATCTAGTTTTGGAATGCATAAACAGATATGATTTAAATACCAGGAGAGTGATACATGAAGATCGGGTTATTGCAGACTTGTCCATAGAGGGGATAGCAAGGACACTTGGTTTAGATATTCAGGAGAAAATGATGGACATAGATATGGACCAGTATATAGAAGATTTTAATAGTAATGAAAGAGATTGCAAAAGAAAAATCTTTTACAGTTGGTATACTACATAAAGCAAACCCAAGGCTATAGTGAGAGTGCCTAAAAACCTTCATAGAATAGATTTTAAAGATGAAATTCATCTAATGATTACCATGCTGAGTAGACTAGTAGGGTTAAGAGATGCAATTAAGTGTGAACCATGGATGTTCATAGTAATTAGATTCATAAGAGAAGCAAAAAAGAAGATGGGAAAATTCACTAGGCCAAGGCCATCAGTACAACCATCTAGAAGCAAGCCATGTTGAGAAAGAAGAAGATGATGCCATTTTATTTGTCATCATATGTGTTATATTCTTGTTCATCTATGATTAAGCCATATATAATTAGGATTGATAGGGTTGGGACCTTGGGAAATGGCCTAGGCTAGAAATTAGTCTATGACCACTATCCAGATTTACAGGAGGAAAATGGACTGAGGAAATATGCTTTAGTAAATGATGTATTTTATACTTACATGGTAAGAGTTTTGATAGGGGAAAAGGATAAAAGGTTATCTACAGAAGCAGAAGATACTATTGGGCTTCATAGTTTTGGGTATATACAATTCTCCAATTTTACATACATCAGAACTGAGGGGTTCGAGTGGAAGCCATTCATGCTCCCTAGGTATCTCTCAAACAAATTGATTGTATTGGAATTCTCTAGATAAAACTTGAATGTATTTAGGATGTACAAGAAGAATTGTGGCAGAGGAAATATCAAGCTCCCTTGGGCCATTGGGAGATATTCTTGTTATAGTGAAGAAGTGGCTGGATACTCAGAAAATGAGTTGAGATATTATGGTTTTGAGGATTTTGGGTTGGTGAGGTGCTTTGATCCTTTCCACAGGATTCTGAAATATATTGATCCTAAATATAAGCACCAGATACATATTGGGGATTACTGGTTAGATTGTAAAGATGACAATGAAGTGCAGAAAAGAACCCATCAAAGATTGATTGTATCACAGATGAGGATTATGGGTGAAATTAATGTGCCTTTGGAAATTGAGGATGATGAAAAGTTATTGCATCATAGCTATGAGATTGTAAGACGAGTTCCTATTAGTGAGCTTGATTGGAGCCAGCCATGGGAGACATCTTTGGAGGCACTATCTAAACCAGTCATCAAATTTTCAAAGACATGGTTAAAAGATAGAATGGAAGAACTCAAGGCTAAAGGTACTATGCTTACACTCCAGAAAAGGGGTTAGAAAAGGGGAAGGTAAGATCAAGATGATCTTCAATTCTTTTATGAAAAGAAGAGAAAAATTGTAGAGGCAAAGATTAGTGAAAGACAAAAATGCAACATTGATGGATCCATATGATTTGTGAGTTACAATAACAAAGCCTTCAACTACATTTATGGAAGCAAAGTCATCAGTACATAATGTTGATATAGAACAAGCTCAAAATACTGAGGGACCCACACGAGAAAAGATTATGAGAGCCATAGTAATTGATACCCCAAAAGAACAAACACCAATGCAAGGGGATGTTATAGGTGCTCAACAGGTGGGTGCTAAGCTAAGTGGTATACATAGTAAGTCCAAATCAGAGGAGAAAAGGAAAACATATGTAAAGGTTAAGAAAGATTAGCTAGAGAGAAGCTGCAAGAGTCAAAATTTAATGAGGCCAAAAGGGTAAGTGAGACTGTCAATATGGAAGATGACAGTAGTGACAGTGGAGTTAAGGAGGTATATCCTAGTGCAAGAGAAGAAACTGGAAAATATGAAGAAGAAGTAAGTGAGTATTCTTGATGTAGAGGCAAATTGGATAGGAGAAGATAGACAAGAAAAATAAGGTTCTACCACACCCAAAAGCCCAAAATCAAAGGTCAGTTTGGAAAAGTGGGAAAAGCAGTTAAGGGCTTTGATTTCTCCATGAAAATGGTGTTTATGCATGTATAGGGACCCATCCCATCCATTGGCAAAGGCAGGTCAAACTCTGAAATGGTACTTCCTTCACAAACCCCCAAAATGGCTTGTAGCCCTTCAAAAGGAGAACAATCCTAATAACTTTTGTTACAAGTCTTGAAATGCAAATATTAGACAATTGGTAGATACCCATTATTGCCCCCTATCACATATCCCAAGTTGGGTATGGCTTGTTTTGGAAGGTATGTTTCAACCAATAGCCCCTCCTAGTGTTTTAGAGCCCCAATTAGGCCAAAATTACAAAGAGACTACCCTAAAACTCATACACAGAACTCCACCAAGGGTTTGAATATTTAGATTACCTACCAAAACAAAGGATTTTGTGGGTTTTGTGGGTTTTGTACTTCTACAAACTGCTGCTCCAAGAAATGCATCTATGGTTCCTTCAATGTGCCTTTAAACATCACCTAACACATGGTTTTGTTGGGTTTCTTCAAGGAAATCTTCTCCTCTGCAAGTTCTCTACCAAAAAACCACCATAACATGCTAATTCAGTCCTATCACCATCCATCCCACTAATCATGGGTAGATCAAATCAGTGGAATGGCAAAGGAATACATGTCTTCCTATCAAAACCCTAGAGGAGGGTTTTACCAACCAAGTTTAGAGAAAACCTTATAACTCCCTTCACTACAACTTTTAAGACACTAAATCACTTTCAAATGACAGATAACTATCTATATTCACTAATCAAAACATGAGGAGATGTGAACAAGTCTATACCTTCACTGTGTACAGACTGTAGCAGCAGATTCCTCAAGGAAAACAGAAATATCAATGAAATAGTCTAGTGTCAAATGCTTGTAGATTACTCCTTCTTCAATTTCATAGGCCCAAACTAATTCTAAGTGATAGTTACTTCATCAAACTTCATTTCCAAACAACCTTGGATTCATGACAGTTCCGTACAACAGAGTAGTATGGACTATTGCTACAGAAAATACATAAAACAACAAAAACATAGTAGAGAATTGATTTGTATTATATAGAACTTCTTTCTTCTCCATACATTTCATTTCTTCAAGGGTATATATGATTGTATACACTTTGAGATGTTCATAGAAGACATTTTGGTCGATGAGGGAGGCCACAACCAATTTGAACTTCCTTGGTAGTTTTGTCACTTCAACTACTTACAACTATCTACCAGTTTTGTCCTTACATGTTTAGGATTGTTTAGGGCTTAACAAGTGCCTTCCAACATTGGGTAATGGAACTCAACCTTTGACAAGGCTTTGAAATTCCTTCCTAACTCTTTGACATGCCTTTGCAAGGCTTACAACATGAAATGTATTACTGCCTTCTATACCCTCCTCTAGGGTCTTATCATAATGACTTCTTTTGATAACTTTTCACATAACTTGGTTTTCTCAGTCAATTCTTCATTTGTATTACTTTCTTCACTTTGTCTTGCCAATTGTTGGAGTAGCTCTTTTCTCTTTTTCATAGAGAGACTTAATTTGTCCTTTAGTTCTCTCATGAATTCATCAGCGTGTTTGAGTCTTTCCTTTAATTCATTGACTTTAGAGTTTGACTGTTCAAGATCGTCTTGAGTTCCTCCCTTAAACCATATGCATCCATTTGAACTCCCAGATCTTCCTCAAGCTGTTAGGCTCTATTAGGAGGAACTTAGCTCTGATACCAATTGTTGATAACTGAGAGGGGGGGTGAATCAGTTATCCTAATTATTTCTTCTTTTGAACTTTCTTATTAATCAATGCAGCATTGAAGTAAACAAACAAACATTACCATAAAATGAGAAACACATGACACAGTATTTTTGACATGGAAACCCTATTAAGGGAGAAAACCACGGGGTGATTAACCAAAAGATTATTCTCTGTTAGAAGAATAAGGAATTACAAAATGGCACTTGCCAATTAGGGCTCACTGCCAGAGCACACTGCTCACAAAGAGGCACACTGCCTACAAGGAGACACACTGTCTACAAAAGAATGTTAAATAATACTTGAATTGATTGGAAGTGTTAGCACTCATTTTGACCTGGAGGTTGATTTTTCATGTTTAGGGGGTTTTCTTCATTTGAACCCTATGTCTTCTTGCCCATTTTCCTAAGTGTTGGACCTCCTTGGCATTTTTCAGCTGCATCATCATATTTTCTTTGAGGAGGAGATCATCATCATCATATTGTCTTCGATGATGGTCCGCATCATCATGTTCCCTGTCGACTGGTTTTTCATCAGGATCATCGTATTTCAATATCGAGTGGTGTTTGGATATCATCCCGATCCTGCTGATGAGCTACAATGTGCCTTAATTTTCTTGCGGAGGGTGATTTTTCAAATATCCAGTGATCTTCCAATTATCACCGTGCCCTTTTATGATGATGATGTCACCCCGATCTCCCGGAGGGGTCATTTTCTAAGTTGTTCAACCCGGCCTATTTTTTCTTAAGGGTTGTCATCATCATGATCATATTTCCAGTTATCACCGTGTTGCTTGCGAGGGTCATCATATTTTCTGCCTGCCTGATCTTTCGCCGGGGTGATATTTTAACATCGGGTGATCTTTGTTAAGATCATCTTGATGATGTTGCTGTAAAGTTCTAAGTGTGACCCGATTTTTATCGTGGTCATCATATTTTGGACGTCAGGATGATCTTAGTCAATATCATCCTGATGTTGTTGTATCACTTCATGTTCGTTGTTTTATCATCCTGATGATGCTGGTATCAAGGAGGTACCCGCCTGTCAGCTTCGTGCATTATCTAGTGGGGGGTGATCTTTTCAAATATCTGGCATATTCATCTATCACCCTGATCTTACAGTGGAGCTACAGTATAGCATGATATTTGTGCATCAGGATGATATTTCCAAATATCCGGATTCTTTCGAATATCATCCTGATGTCGATATGATGATGATGTCATCCGGATATGAGGAGGTGCGCAGTAGGCAGATATGCTGATGATGTCAGCAAGATATGACGGTGACGTCATCAGGATGTTCATCGGCCAGACTTTTGGTATCGGCTAAGCAGGAGGATCTTCCTTCGATGGATCAGGTTGTGCCGATAATGGCGATTATCATGCAGGTGATATTGCAATGATGATGCTGACGTCAGGGTGATTTTTCAAGCAACAGGATATCATGCTGTTGGAGGATGATGATGAAGTCTTATACTAGTGTCGTCAGGAGCAAAAGCACTGACATCATATATGCTCGCGACCTAGTATATAAGGTGATGAAAGGGTCACCGCGGGGTGCATGTGGGATAATTGATATCCTGCATATTTTCAAATATCATGACGATGTATCTTGGCGGGAAGTGGTTGCGATCGACTGTTAGATGTTTTTCCCAAGGCCGCGGGTTGGTGCGCCATTAATGGCGATTGTTGCAGAGGTATGGGCGATAGCGTGGACGGATCTAGTACCCGATTGAAGATCTGGATCCCTAGGCGGTGGCGCAAGGCTCAAGATTTCTTCCTATCTCCTCCCCTACCTACTGCATTCATGTTTGGGCACCAATTTGGTAATGTTTGAGTGCCATTTTTCTGATACTGTGTATCTGGCGGGATTTTTGGTCAACCATGTAATTAATTGCTGTGGTACACTACCTGGCTGTTATAAGCAGGAAGTGTTACTCATTTGTGGTTGTTGAAAGTTGAAGATTTTTGGCTCTGTAATTCAAAACAAGCTGATCTGGTTGCTCTATACAGCTTAACCTGTGAGTCTATGTATCTCTTGTTGTATGTTTTGGCATGAACCCACTGATTTCATGATTAATCTTATATGAGAAATGCTATCTTAGCATGTGTTTTGTTAATTCTGTCTCCAGTATTGCATGTATTCTTCTTCTGAATCTGGATATTTGGGTAATGTTTAGATTCTAGAGCATAGAATTCCTATGTTGAATGTCTGATCTTTTAACTTCTGCTCAAGGGGTAGATTAAATTGTTTTCAGGTTGAACATTAGGAAGGGTATACTATAGTAGGGATGCCATAAGTAGAGATAACTTAACACTCTGTATTGGGAGATATCTGTAAGGCAGGTATCACATATATCCCCCTGAAATCCAGTTTTAGTTGTTCATGCTGATCATTCACAGGTGTATGTCTATTGACTCCAGGCCCTGGATAGGCACCAATCTTGCTTTGTGTTTGTGTTACAACCATGTCCATCTTTGCATCCAAACTCAAAATCAAAATCTAAATCTAAAACAATCTTTAGGACATTAGAATTAGTTTTAGGATCCTCAGTCCTCTATCTACAACTGCAAATAGGCCCAAAGCTAGCCCCTTTGCTCTTATCTTTCAGTTTTGGTCTACTTACAGGAGGACTTATCTGCTTTCTGTCAGCATCCCAGCCTTGTATGCATATCCTCATGGATGTTGAGTAGGGAATACCCCCCTAGGTCTGGCAGAGCCTAAAGAAGAAGAGGAGATAAAATATAGAGTCTATCTCCTACACTGTTGGCCCCTGGCCCAGAGATCCTGTTGATCACTGATGGCTACCTTGTAGGGAAATCTGGGAATAAGCATCCAGTCTGGGAAAAAACCAACAGAAATTGGCGACTCTGCTGGGGACTGAGAAGTAAAAGTACTATCTAATCATCTCTAGTAATATATATGTGACCCATCCGAGTCACCAACAGAAATTGGCGACTCTGCTGGGGAATTTGTGAAAGAACCCTGGTTTTCAAAAGAAAACAGTTCCTAGTAATAGGTGGTGACTCCGAAGTAATCTCCCAACCGGTCAAAGTAAAATTTATATGTAGGGGAGAAGATCCCAACAAAATCCTTTATTTAAAGAGTTACCAGTAACAAGAAGAATGATGTACAGAAGAAAGGGAGCTGTCTCAGTCAGTCATGAGGGTTCCCCCAGAAAAGGTGATGATATGCAAGATAACCCTAGGCCATCAGGACAGCATGTGCCTTACTTTTCAAATGCAAAAGCTGATATTCAAGGTGCATATGAGAGGCAACAGGGTGGTGGCATGAGAATGAGGTCAGAGGTGTTCCAAGAATGCCCATTTCTAGACCCTAGTGAAAGGTTTGAAGAGGCAGAGTCTCTGAGGGATGATGAAGATGATGACCAGAATGGTATGAGACCATCTACCTCCATGCCTAAGGATGAACAGTTAGCTGAAGAAATCAGAAATCTAAGAGCAGAACTAGAATATCTACAGGCCATGAAAATCAGAGATGATATGAAGCAGAAAGTGCAAGCTTTAAGAACTACCCAAAATGATTCAGTTCCTACCCTAGAGAATGCAAATGTGCAGAGACATCAGCAAAGAAATGAAGTGCAACATCAGCATAATGATGAGAGACAAAATGTGAATGATGCTAGGATACCACTGAACAATGTAAGAAACTAGAATGCAAACAGAAATGTCAATGTTAATCAGTTAAACAGACAGCCCATGCAGTTAGATAGATTCAGGCAGCTGGTGTTTGATGGTATTCCTGGGTATCCTAACCCCATTGATAAGCATCTAAGGCTGCAAGTGCCTAAATTTTTAGGAAACAACACAGTGTCAGGAGAAGATCATCTAAAAGCCTTTCAAAATGTCATGGATAACTTTGAGGTTGAACATGAGGATGTTTTCATGAAGACATTCATGCAATCCTTAATAGATGAGGCAAGAGAATGGTACAAGAATCTGCCTGACCGGAGTATTTCATCATGGGATGATTTTAAAAGAATGTTCAAGGAGCAATATGGTGACAAAACTGACCCTAGCTTTTTTGTAAATGAGTTCACCAGTATCACTAAAGGGTCAAATGAGCAGGTTGCAGATTTTAATGCAAGATTTACTAAAGTGTTAAACAAATTGCCACATCACGTGAGGCCAAATGAACCAATGTGCATAATATTGTATATCAATGCCTTTGATGCAAAAACTGCATATGGATTAAGAGATAAAGGTCCTGCTACTCTCAGGGATGCTTTCAGAATTGTAGTGAATATTGAAAACAACAGGAAAGCATCGGGCAAGACAAATAGAAGGGATGATATAAAAATCCTGCAGAATCCAAACAAGCCTCAGAACACTCAAGGTAATACATCTGCCCCTGAAGATAAGATAGACAAATTGGCAAATGTTGTTAAGGACCTAAGCTATAGATTAGCTAGAAGTGAAAAAGGGATGGGTCCTGATAGGCAAGTCTATCAAAGGTAGGAAAAGAGGCCATCATTGCATGATATGCCTTATAATACCAATTGGCATGATGGTAAGCCTATTTTCCCACGTAACCACACAAATCAGAGGGCCCAACATGTCAAAGAAACTCCTGATCCTCTAAAGAAAGCTATAAATATTGTTGATGATGCTCCATGGTGTATAATCTGTCAGATGCCACATTCACAATTACAGTGTATGATTGCTCAATCCTTGTATGATAATGCTACATCTTGTAATGAATGCAATGAGCCACATTATGTGCAAGATGATGATGTTAATATGATGTCCATAGGCAATGGATACACTCTTTATGATGCTGATGAGAGTACAAATGATGGAATTCAAGCCTGCCAACAATTCCCATATGATGAAGATAGTGAAGATAACTATGTGTATGCTCAGAGCTCACACAATTTTCTGAGTAACTTACAACGACCTTCTGATGAGGAAATTAGAGCCTTCACAGCTGCAGCAGTTGCTCAAGTCAGGAGCAACTACAATCTCAAAGGTAAAAATCAAGTAGGCAGCCCACATCAGCCAGAAGATATTTCTGCAGGTCAGCTAGTGCATGGTCATAAAGGAATTGAACCACAAAAAAGGCAGTGGGTAAATAATAAACAGAATTTTAGACATAGAACAGGTCATGAATCTCAAAGACCAGAAAACAAAATCCCTCAGGCTGAAGATCAAAGTAAAGGTTCCCAAGACAAGAATGATGATTAGGGAACTATGAAAGTAAAAGCTAAATCAGCTCAGGATAAAAACAAGATTGTGGAGCAAGCTACAGCTGTTACACAAAATTATGCTCCATTTGATATAGCTCAAGTCCTCTCTCAGGTAAAAGTCTCTGTTCCACTTATGGAACTGATGAAAGTGGAAGAAATCAAGAATAGGACAATATCCCTAATCTCAGGGGTACCTTTTCAAGCTAAACAAAATGTTCAGACCCAGGGTGAGAAACATGTCATGTGTAATGAAGAAGATGAGGCTCCTGAAGTCTATTTAGGAGTGACTATGACAAAGTGTCCTTCACAAGTGGAACCATTTTATGTTTCCCTGGTTATAAATGGAAAAATAATTAGAAATTGTATGCTTGACTCTGGAGCATCTACAAATGTCATGCCTTTGGCCATCATGCAACAAGCTGGATTGAAAATTGACAAAGCATGTGGAAAATGTTATGCTATGGATGCCAGAGAGGTACCAGTTATTGGAATCATGAAGGATGTAGATTTCAAACTGGCAGCATTTCCTGAAAAGAGATATAAAATGAATATAACAGTGGTTGACATCAAGCCACAATATGGTATGTTGTTGTCAAGAAGATGGGCAGCACTAATTGGTGGAAGTATGCAGCTGAACCTGTCATATGCCATGATTCCAATGAATGGCAGGGATGTTAAGCTAATCAGAGAACAAAGATCATCAGAGATAGTGGAAGACCAAGAAGCAGAGGAACAGGTATGCTTTGTAGACACTGACTGTGATAACTTCAAGGTTGTCTCAGATGATGCAGGAGATAAAAAGAAAAATGCCTGCATTGAAGAATTGGATCAGCGAGGTTTGTGGACCATGTTTTTTGATGGAGCTTGTGCAAAAGAAGGCTCTGGAGCTGGAGTTGTTTTCCTGTCTCCAACTGGTAAGCTCCTCAAATTCTCTTTCTTGCTGAGGTTTGATTGCACAAACAACATTGCAGAATATGAGGCTTTACTCTTAGGCCTAAATATTGCTCTCAAACATGGAATTAAAACGTTAAGAGTATTTGGGGATTCTGAGCTGATTGTATCCCAAATTAGAGATAAGTATGCTTCAAAAAACAAAAGATTGAAACAATACAAGCATGCTGTTTGGGATACCATTGAACTGTTTGATGCATTTTCAATAGGCTGGGTAGAGAGGTCAAAGAATGTTATGGTTGATTTCTTAGCCAATGTTGCAATAAGGCCAGATGACATCACTCTGTCAGATGTTACAAATGTAGAAGTTAAAATTAGGCCTGCAGTACCAGAAAATATATGCAGTTGGCAAGTGTTTAATGATGATAGGGATTTGTTGAAATTTTTGCACTGCATAGATGAATATGAGAATCAAGAAATTGATTTCCAAGCTTTTGTAGAGACTATAGATGAAAAAGAAACTCTTGTGGGAAAAGAGATAATTCAGTTGAAGACTAACAAAATCCCTAGAGGGTTAGTAGCTTTGGAAAGAGCCTTTGATAGTAGAGACAAATTGGTCACAAGGACATCTCCCACGAATAAGGAAGATTTAGAAGAGATAAATTTGGGGACATCTCAGGCCCCTCAGAAGGTATACATTGGTAAACAGCTCAAACCACACATTAGGAGTATGCTGATTGCATTACTGAAAAGGTATAAACATGTTTTTGCTTGGTCATATGAAGACCTAAAAGCCTATAGGGAAGATTTATTCCAGCATGAGATCCCATTGAAGCCTGAAGCTAAGCCATTTAGACAAAAGCAAAGACCTATTAATCCTACCTTAGCTCCCAAGATGCAAGAAGAACTCAAAAGGCTCAGGGAAGCTAGAATAATTGTGCCAATCAGGCATTCAACTTGGGTGTCTAACCTTGTCCCAGTCAGAAAAAAGAATGGTGATATTAGGCTTTGTGTTGACTTCAGGAACTTGAATGTATCCTCTTTAAAGGATAACTATCCACTGCCTAATATGGAAGCTATGTTGCAGAGAGTGACTGGTTGTGAACTCTTATCCATGATGGATGGATTTTCAGGTTATAATCAGGTGAAGGTAAAGGAATCAGAACAGTATAAGACCGCCTTCACCACTCCATGGGGAACTTATGTGTATGTTAGAATGCCCTTCGGACTAACCAATGCAGGTGCTACATTTCAAATAGCAATGGATGTTGCTTTTGCAGGGCTGATTGATTCAATTCTGGCTGTATATCAGGATGACTTGACTGCTTACTCAAAGAAAGAAGAGCAGCATTGTTTGCATCTGGAGCAGATTTTCATAAGAGCACTAGAGTATGGTATTTCTTTAAATCCAAAGAAGTGTGCCTTTGGGGTAGTTGAAGGAAAGCTCCTGGGACATATTGTTTCCAAGGATGGAGTCAGGATAGATCCAGAGAGAGTGGCTGCTATTAATAGAATTCAAATGC
The DNA here is from genome assembly GCA_027924645.1 of Cunninghamia lanceolata. Taxonomy (NCBI): domain Eukaryota; kingdom Viridiplantae; phylum Streptophyta; class Pinopsida; order Cupressales; family Cupressaceae; genus Cunninghamia; species Cunninghamia lanceolata. The sequence continues at coordinate 7,718,377 of BSBN01000892.1, forward strand.
CAAAAACTGTAAAAGGAGTTCAGTCCTTCTTTGGACAGATAAATTTTGTTAGGAGATTTGTTCCCAACTTTGCAGAAACCACAAGGAACATTTCCAAGATGATGAAGAAGGATGCAACTGTCCACTGGGAAAGGGAAGCAATAGAATCATTTCAGAGTATCAAAGAGGCAATCAAGATGGCCCCTGTTCTTAAATCTCCTGATTTTTCTAGGCCATTCCAAGTATTTTCATTTGCTTCCTTTCATACTGTTGCTGCATGCTTGCTACAGAAAAACGAAGATGGTTTTGAACAGCCCATCGCTTTCTTCAGTATGTCCTTGCAGGCCTCTGAGTTGAAGTATGATATTAAGGAAAAACAGGCATATGCACTAGTCAGAGCCATCAAAAGTTTCAGACCATACTTGGTAGGATCATATATAATTGCATATGTACCCCATGCAGCAGTCAAAGACATATTCACTTAGCAGGAGGTGACTGGAAGAAGGTGCAGATGGATAAACAAACTGCAAGAGTTTAACATAGACATACAAGTTACCAAGTTGATAAGAGGACAAGGATTAGCCAAGATGATGGCACAGTCAAACTTGGAAGCATGCCAAGTTAATGCAGTCCAAAATGAGAGTGTAAATGTATCAGGATCTGAATGGTACAAGGATATTATCTACTACTTGCAAAATCTGAATTGTCCTTCCCATTTCAGTGACAGTCAAAAGAGGACTTTAAAGTTACATACAATCAGGTATGTTATTGTTCAAGGTGAGCTATACTGGAAAAACCCTGATGGTGTGCTGCTGAGATGTGTGGATAAGGATATGGCTAACAATGTTTTGATTGATATGCATAAAGGATTGTGTGGTGGACATTATACTGCCCAAACAACAGCTCATAAAATTCTCAGAGCAGGATATTGGTGGCCCACTCTCTTTTCAGATGCACAAAAGTTAGTGAGGAAGTGTGACCCTTGCCAAAGATTTTCAGGAAAGCTGAAATATGATGGTGCTTTACCCCTCAGAACTGTAACTGTGGATGCTCCATTTCAGCAATGGGGAATTGACTTCATAGGGGAAATTGCAGACAAATCAAGTGGGGGACACAGTTGGATTTTGGTGGCAACTGATTACTTTACCGAATGGATTGAGGCCATTCCAACTAAGAGAGCTACAAGTAAGGTGGTGACAGATTTCATGCTAGAAAATATTATCATCAGGTTTGGAGTACCATTCAAGGTAGTCACTGATAATGCTATGTGCTTCAGATCAGGTGAATTTGTTGATTTTTGCAACAGGTATGGGATAAATCTATCATACACATCACCATATCACCCACAAGGGAATGGTCAAGTAGAATCAAGCAATAAAAGCATCATGAAAATTATCAAGAGGATACTGGACAAGAACAAGAGAGCTTGGGACTCAAAATTGAACTTAGCAATATGGGCTGACAGAGTGACAGTAAAAAGGGCTATTGGAATGTCACCCTTTGAGCTAGTATATGGTGCATCAGCCAGATTGCCCATAAACAATCTCCTACCAGTTTACAAGTTCATCCAAGAGAATGATGAGGAGATTGAAGACTCCATGACAGAAAGGGTGAACCAGCTGGTTGCATTGGATGAGAACAGAAGGAAAGCCCACCGGATCAATCTCAAAAGACAACAAGATGTGAAATATCAGTTTGACAGGAGAGCTATAAAAAGGAAGTTTCAAGTCAATGATCTGGTGCTCATTTGGAATGCAAAAGGTCAAGAAAAGGGTAAACATGGTAAATTTGAACCCTTATGGATGGGCCCATATCAGATTTGCAGTGCTCATGGGGAGGATTCTCATTTCCTCCAGGCCCTAGATGGTGAAGTTCTGGAATTGCCTGTGCATGGCCAATTCCTTAAGTTCTATTTTGCATAAATGACTTGTCACTGTGCACATTTGTAAAAAATATGTATGTAGTGTAAATATCTTGTGCAGTTCGTGCTTTTTGACTTTTTGTTGGGTCTGCCCAGAGATCTGGTTCTCGCTGCAGTCTTTCACCTGCACGTCCCCATTTGGAGCCAGTGTTAGCACTCATTTTGACCTGGAGGTTGATTTTTCATGTTTAGGGGGTTTTCTTCATTTGAACCCTATGTCTTCTTGCCCATTTTCCTAAGTGTTGGACCTCCTCGGCATTTTTTAGCTGCATCATCATATTTTCTTTGAGGAGGAGATCATCATCATCATATTGTCTTCGATGATGGTCTGCATCATCATGTTCTCTGTTGACTGGTTTTTCATCAGGATCATCGTATTTCAATATCGGGTGGTGTTTGGATATCATCCCGATCCTGCTGATGAGCTACAATGTGCCTTAATTTTCTTGCGGAGGGTGATTTTTCAAATATCCGGTGATCTTCCAATTATCACCCTGCCCTTTTATGATGATGATGTCACCCCGATCTCCCGAAGGGGTCATTTTCTAAGTTGTTCAACCCGGCCTATTTTTTCTTAAGGGTCGTCATCATCATGATCATATTTCCAGTTATCATCATGTTGCTTGCGAGGGTCATCATATTTTCTGCCTGCCTGATCTTTCGCTGGGGTGATATTTTAACATCGGGTGATCTTTGTTAAGATCATCCTGATGATGTTGCTGTAAAGTTCTAAGTGTGACCCGATTTTTATCGTGGTCATCATATTTTGGACGTCAGGATGATCTTAGTCAATATCATCCTGATGTTGTTGTATCACTTCATGTTCGTTGTTTTATCATCCTGATGATGCTGGTATCAAGGAGGTAGCCGCCTGTCGGCTTCGTGCATTATCTAGTGGGGGGTGATCTTTTCAAATATCTGGCATATTCATCTATCACCCTGATCTTACAGTGGAGCTACAGTATAGCATGATATTTGTGCATCAGGATGATATTTCCAAATATCCGGATTCTTTCGAATATCATCCTGATGTCGATATGATGATGATGTCATCCGGATATGAGGAGGTGCGCAGTAGGCAGATATGCTGATGATGTCAGCAGGATATGACGGTGACGTCATCAGGATGTTCATCGGCCAGACTTTTGGTATCGGCTAAGCAGGAGGATCTTCCTCCGATGGATCAAGTTGTGCCGATAATGGCGATTATCATGCAGGTGATATTGCGATGATGATGCTGACGTCAGGGTGATTTTTCGAGCAACAGGATATCATGCTGTTGGAGGATGATGATGAAGTCTTATACTAGTGTCGTCAGGAGCAAAAGCACCGACATCATATATGCTCGCGACCTAGTATATAAGGTGATGAAAAGGTCACCGCGGGGTGCATGTGGGATAATTGATATCCTGCATATTTTCAAATATCATGACGATGTATCTTGGCGGGAAGTGGTTGCGATCGACTATTAGATGTTTTTCCCAAGGCCGCGGGTTGGTGCGCCATTAATGGCGATTGTTGCAGAGGTATGGGCGATGGCGTGGACGGATCTAGTACCCGATTGAAGATCTGGATCCCTAGGCGGCGGCGCAAGGCTCGAGATTTCTTCCTGTCTCCTCCCCTACCTACTGCATTCATGTTTGGGCACTAATTTGGTAATGTTTGAGCGCCATTTTTCTGATACTATGTATCTGGCGGGATTTTTGGTCAACCATGTAATTAATTGCTGTGGTACACTACCTGGCTGTTATAAGCAGGAAGTGTTACTCATTTGTGGTTGTTGAAAGTTGAAGATTTTTGGCTCTGTAATTCAAAACAAGCTGATCTGGTAGCTCTGTACAGCTTAACCTGTGAGTCTATGTATCTCTTGTTGTATGTTTTGGCATGAACCCACTGATTTCATGATTAATCTTATATGAGAAATGCTATCTTAGCATGTGTTTTGTTAATTCTATCTCCAGTATTGCATGTATTCTTCTTCTGAATCTGGATATTTGGGTAATGTTTAGATTCTAGAGCATAGAATTCCTATGTTGAATGTCTGATCTTTTAACTTCTGCTCAAGGGGTAGATTAAACTATTTTTAGGTTGAACATTGGGAAGGGTATACTGTAGTAGGGATGCCATAAGTAGAGATAACTTAACACTCTGTATTGGGAGATATCTGTAAGGCAGGTATCACATATATCCCCCTGAAATCCAGTTTTAGTTGTTCATGCTGATCATTCACAGGTGTATGTCTATTGACTCCAGGCCCTGGATAGGCACCAATCTTGCTTTGTGTTTGTGTTACAACCATGTCCAGCTTTGCATCCAAACTCAAAATCAAAATCTAAATCTAAAACAATCTTTAGGACATTAGAATTAGTTTTAGGATCCTCAGTCCTCTATCTGCAACTGCAAATAGGCCCAAAGCTAGCCCCTTTGCTCTTATCTTTAAGTTTTGGTCTACTTACAAGAGGACTTATCTGCTTTCTGTCAGCATTCCAGCCTTGTATGCATATCCTCATGGATGTTGAGTAGGGAATACCCCCCTAGGTCTGGCAGAGCCTAAAGAAGAAGAGGAGATAAAATATAGAGTCTATCTCCTACACTGTTGGCCCCTGGCCCAGAGATCCTATTGATCACTGATGGCTACCTTGTAGGGAAATCTGGGAATAAGCATCCAGTCTGGGAAAAAACCAACAGGAAGCATCTACATATGCTGGAGGTCAGTTCCGGTTAGGCTCAGTACACTGATCTGCTGCACTTCATCTTTCCTCTTCTCTTTATTCTGCTTTCCTTTCACATACCAGATCTCTCTCTGGCTGTTCCTGCTCTACTCTGCACTTATTCGCACAACAACATCATATGACTACACTTTTCACAACTAAATCCATCATGCATATATATCTGCACAAGTAATTTCATCACCTTTCTAGTCGGCATCCGGAACAGTTTATTTTCTCACAACCTCTGTTCTGTCAGCTGAATCCTTGCTCATCAAGTAATGCGGATCAAGCATATACTTGTAGATATCATTAATCATGTTGGACAAACATAATCCATGTCTTCATAACCTTTACCACTGTCAGAAACACATCCGGACAGCAATCTGATGTTCTGTTAGTCAGTTCTTCCTTTGTTCACACTGTTACTCAGGAATCCGGTATTCAACTGTTCATATCTTTTTCCTTGTCCATCACCGGAGGCTAAATCCTTGGAATCTATTACTTAAGGTAGTCCTCTTGACTTCCCCAAATCTGCACTATACCAAGACACTTCCTCTGAGAGATCTGAACCAATCTGTCAGACCTTGCCACATGCTCTGTTCTTGTTCACCAGACCACAATAATCTTCATTCAGACTTCCGGTAGAAACACACCATGACTTGCAGATATGTGGGATGAACTTTGTTGCCATCAATGACAACAACCATGAATCCATATAGTGTCTCTTGCCAACAATCTCCCCCTTTAGCATTGATGGCAACACTTAGTGAAAAATGACTAAGTGTTTACACTATGCTCCCCCTTGGCTGATGCTCTATCTTTATATACAATTAGTGAAAAATGACTAAGTGTTTACACTATGCTCCCCCTTGGCTGATGCTCTATCTTTATATACAATTTCCGAAACTCCCCCTTTGTTGGATTCCTCATTTTTTACTATTCCTCAATCCCCCTTTGACATCAATGGCAAAGGGTAGGGTCCGCACACCAAAATTTTCAAAAATTTACTATACTTAGCCGCATATTACATACTCACATAAACTAAAGAATGTCTGCAAAGGCTGTCTTCAATTGGACTAGTTCTATAGCCCAACTTTGCTTCATTCTATCCAAAATTGAAATGTGACCACTCAACAAAAATGCAAAAGCTTCTACCCTCTTGAGATCTGTCGGATCATTGGTTTGGGTGGTAGTCTGAGCATCACTTATGGCCTCATGCATAGTTTCTAACTTCGGGATAATAATCCTTCTAAGTTCTCCCATCTAGTTAATTATATTCTTCCTTTCCTTCTCAAAGTTCTTTATTGCATTTGTGATAGTAATAGTTTGACATTCTTGAGTTACTATGGAGGAAGAGAGAGGATCAAAACTTTGAGACAAACTCAGTAGTTTGTCCTGTTCCTCTTTTATTTTCTTCTCAATTTCTACTGTTGCTTTTGACCAGGAGATACAAAATTTGTAAATGTCACTGCCATCCTTAAGAGCATTTTCTAAGCTCTTTATTCCAATACTCATATTTCTCCTATCATTAGAGATTAATCCTAGTACTTCTGAAAATTTTTTATCCAAAAATTCCTTCCGGACCTTTTCTTTAGCTGATTTTTCTAGAGAATCAAAATGTGTACCAACACTGCTGACTAAGGTTTTGAGATTACCGGAAGAGGAGGCTGTCGGATCTATCTGGACCGATGGCATAATCTTTTCAAGCACTCCAGAAGCAACCTCTATCAACTCACAATCTTCCATATGAGACTTTAGGAGTTTTTCATTTGCCTTAGCATTAGTAAATGAAGCTATCTTCATTGTCTGCACCGGAGAGAGGGAATCAAAGTTGAATGGGCCTTGTAGCAGCTCCGGTTCATCAATCTCTATTGCTTCTTTGCTCAGAAATCTTTGGACAGTTTGTGCAGTGTCTCTTGCCAGAGACAGATGTTTCTTCTCTTCTATAGTCTTGGAGCTGTCCATTGGAATTTTCTCTTTCTCCACATTCTTACCACTATCAGTTGTGGTTTTCTCTGTTGGAGTCTTCTCTTTCTCTGCACCCTTGGTACTGTCAGCTTCTTTTTCTTTTACCGCTGCTTCTTCCTCCAGTAGTTTCTCTTCTTCTTTGGATCCGGAGACTGTAGGGGAAATTAGAGGAGAAATGTTGGTTTGTTCAAGGCCCATCTCTTCTGTTGCTTTCTCAGAAGTTTCTTCTGCAGTACTTGTGGATGAGGGATCAGTACCCAAGTCCTCTACAATAGGAAGATTAAACCTTTTGAAGGCTTTCTAGAGGATCTCTTATGTCTCTAAGGCCACCTTGTCAGTCTCACCAAGCATGAGTTGATTCATCCTTGCTTTACTCCTAAACTCATCTTTGCAGTCTTTGAATATTATGTTCATTGTCTTGGGATCAATTTGAGGATATAGCTGAATAGCTATCTGCTCCCGGATCGCAAGATCTTTTGCCTGGGCATTGTTCTTTCTTATTTCTCATTCCTTTTCTAGGCTTTTAGGAATTAGAGATATAATCTCAATGAAAGCCTTATTGTATATGTTCAGATATTTGATTGTGGCTTCCTGCAGAATCTTTTGGTCAGCCTCTTTGTAGTCATCATAGAATTCAATCATTGGTTGAAGGTTTCCATCCATCATGACTGACTTGATTACACTTTCTAGAGACAGGGTGGGCTTTTCAACAAATACCTCTGCCATTTCTTCCTTGTCTTGGCCTATGGAGGGTTTATCAGATCCTTTCTTCTTCTGCTTCTTTATTTCTTTTACTCCCTCATCTGATTCTATTTCGTCTTCATCTTTTTGACTTGTATAAGCCCTTGTGGCTTTTATTTTAGACCTTTTCTCTCCTTTACTGGATGTCTGACCTTCTGGTTTAGATATTTTTGAGCTTTTGGTTTTGATAGGTGTAGATCCTTTTGATGATCTAGTCCGGGTTGAGGTTTCCACTGGAGCACTTTTCTTGCTTTTCTTTTCTGCCTCTTTCTTTTCTTCCTCAGCCTTTCTCCTCTTTTCCCGGTTGGCATCAAGTGCCTCCTTTGGAATGCCTAGGCCTTGAGCAATATGCTCTACTTCTTTTCTCACCTTCCTCTTTATCTCAAGTTCTCTGAGTTCCACATGGATCTTCACACTCATCTCCTCAAAGGTTCCAAACCTTTCTGCCTTTGGATCTTTGGGCTGAATAAGCATGTGTTGAACATGTAGTCCCACAATCTGTTCATCAACCTCATACCCCATGGGCATGATCCAAACTGTCCTTGGCTCCACTGTCTCCATTAGGCACTGATCAGTATCCACCATAAAGCAAACTGAGTCTTTGTATTTTTCAACAACGGACTGGAGAATTCTTTCTCTTGCTTGCATCGTGCTTTGGAAGTTTTTGAAGTATCCCCACAGGGCTATATTTCTTGCTTTGGCATCCCCAAGCCCATGTAAATAATCTCTTATTTGGACTGCAATAGGTTTGTCATTCTACCATACCCATCCACTTGATCCGGGCAGCTCATTCATGAAATAGAAAAATAGACATAATATGAGAGTACCATACTTAAAAGAATTTTTTTTGTCCTTTTTGATCTTTTGTATATTTTCCATTAATTGGCTTAAAAGAAGTTCACAGAGATCATAATCTGCATTCTTCCTCAGCATCTCATAGGCAGTGTATACTACAGTTCCAGATACAGAATTTTCCCTACTAGAGTGATAAATCTTGTATCCTATTACCATAGATGCATACTTGATATCCGGATCAGAAATATCTTCAATGGTCATTGCCCTCTTATCAAATTTTGATCTGGTGGCCTCAGTTACAATGTTATTTCTGATGGATTTGAGGATAGGTATCCCTCCGGAAGAGTATAGACTAGTCACTGCCCTAATCGCCTCTTTTGTGATCTTGCAGGGTCTATCCAGCCATAGGAAGTTGTCATGCATCCTACTCAATACATTCCGGACCCATTCTTCTTCTTCAAAGTAGGGGAAATGAATGAATTGATCAAACTGTTTCTTCTAGATACCCTTATACTCTGGTTTAAGCTCAAAAGCATTGTCTATCAGTTGTTTGTGATAGAGGTTTCTCAATTTGAATTCCCCAAATTCCTCAATACTTGCATGTATGTAAACCCTAATGTCTTCTGTGTGTAAAATGCCATGAGGAACATTAGAGAATGCTCCTAAGGGATCTACCTCCAATGACTTGTATGGGTGTTTCTTAAATTCAGGTCAGGGCCTATCTGAGATCTTTACTATATTCAGAGTAGCCATTTCTCAAAAGATTTGTAGTAAGATATCGAAAACGGAAAATACCTTATGCGCCTTCAGTTACATGGAGTGGTTGGATTGATTTCTGTATGTAATGACTTCGACAAGAGATCTTTGGTGAACTTGATGAATCTTGTTGCAGAGCTCCACTTTTTGCTTCTTCTTGAGTGCAGAATGAGCAAGTGATTTATGAGAAATCCCTTATATTGCTTCACAAACCCTAATATCTGATGGCAATAAATGCTTGACCTACATTATTCTGGTTTGCCTTATTTGGATAACTTGAAGAACCGGATCAGTCCTGATCTATGAACATCATGCGGATCTTTAAATCATGAACAAATCAAGATGACACATCACAAGGACATCCCAAACACTCTGTCCAATCCATAGAATAAGACAATGTGCTTTCAAATCTCTCCGGACCTTTTTGAAATCCTCTGTCATTCCGGAGCATCTCCCAGAATAGGTCTTACTTGATCGATCACAACTTCTTCACATCTCCATGCGGACCTCTGAAATCTTATCTGGATCATCTCAAGACTTATATCTTCAAACTCTTTACTCTGCATCTTGTGCCATATCCGGCACCACTTGATTGGCTGGGGGAACAGGATTTTCTTTGAGTCTCCCCTTGAGCCAGAGCTCACCTTTAATTTTCGGAAGGAATATCAGCACCAGAGTTTGGTGCGGATCCAACCTTTACATTCTTTAAACTTTTCTTCACCCAAATCTTGTTCATCTGATTCCTAACTTCATCCGCATCCATCTTTTGTTTACCCTTGTCTTGATTCTGATTATACACTGGACCTCTTTTGTCCTAATTCTTGCTTTTGCAGACTTTTGCATTATGACTGGACCTATTACAGATTTGGCAAATAGCATTTCCTTGCATATTTGACTGATAACCTCTTGATCTGCATTGATTAGCCATATGACCCACTCTATTGCATGCAAAGCATCTACCATTGAATGATTTGTTTATTTGCTTATTTTTGCATTCATGAGACTTGTGTCCATACCTTTTGCAGTTAAAGCACTGTCCGGAGAAGGATGAATTAGTCTGATTCATTCTCTTTCTACACTGATTAGCTTTGTGACCAAAGTGATTGCAGCTGTGGCAGTATCCATTGAAGGATGGATATCTTTGAGCATTGGGCTGTCTTACCAGAGGTCTTCTAGGCCTATTCCTTGGATTTTCTGATCTAAAATTATTTTGACCATATCTAAAGCTTTCTCCTTTCTCATATCCCAAACCATACTTGTCATCTGCCCTCTTTTGACTTCCAAGAAGAACTTCAAGTTGAGCAGAACTTATCTTGAATTTCTCTTTATATTCATTTTCTATTTGAAGATCTCTTTTGAGAGAGACAATTTGATCCTCAAGTTTTTCTTCATTACCTTTGGCATCTTCAAGATTAGATTCAAGATGTCTGATAATCCTGTCCATCTGGAGGCAATCTTCTGATTTCTCTTTAATAGATTGTCTTAGATTGTCTTCAGCTTTTCTTTTCTCTTCAATTTCTTGAGTAAACTTTATAACTCCTGATTCCATTTCATGTCTTATCATAATGACTTCTTTTGATAACTTTTCACATAACTTGGTTTTCTCAGTCAATTCTTCATTTGTATTACTTTCTTCACTTTGTTTTACCAATTGTTGGAGCAGCTCTTTTCTCTTTTTCATAGAGAGACTTAATTTGTCCTTTAGTTCTCTCATGAATTCATCAGCCTGTTTGAGTCTTTCCTTTAATTCATTGACTTCAGAGTTTGACTGTTCAAGATCCTCAAGGGTAGTCTTGAGTTGCTCCCTTAAACCATATGCATCCATTTGAACTCCCAGAACTTCCTCAAGCTGTTAGGCTCTATTAGGAGGAACTTAGCTCTGATACCAATTGTTGATAACTGAGAGGGGGGGGTGAATCAGTTATCCTAATTATGTCTTCTTTTGAACTTTCTTATTAATCAATGCAGCATTGAAGTAAACAAACAAGCATTACCATAAAATGAGAAACACATGACACAATATTTTTGACGTGGAAACCCTGTTAAGGGAGAAAACCATGGGGTGATTAACCCAAAGATTATTCTCTGTTAGAAGTATAAGGAATTACAAAATGGCACTTGCCAATTAGGGCTCACTGCCTGAGCACACTGCTCACAAAGAGGCACACTGCCTACAAGGAGACACACTGTCTACAAAAGAATGTTATATAATACTTGAACTGATTGGAAGCATCCACATATGCTGGAGGTTAGTTCCGGTTAGGCTCAGTAGACTGATCTGCTGCACTTCATCTTTCCTCTTCTCTTTATTCCGCTTTCCTTTCACATATCGGATCTCTCTCTTGCTGTTCCTGCTCTACTCTGCACTTATTCGCACAAAAACATCATACAACTACACTTTTCACAACTAAATCCATCATGCATATATATCTGCACAAGTAATTTCATCACCTTTCTAGTCGGCATCCGGAACAGTCTATTTTCTCACAACCTCTGTTCTGTCGGCTGAATCCTTGCTCATCAAGTAATGCGGATCAAGCATATACTTGTAGATATCATTAATCATGTCAGCCAAACATAATCCATGTCTTCATAACCTTTACCACTATCAAAAACACATCTGGACAGCAATATGATGTTCTGTCAGTCAGTTCTTCCTCTGTTCACACTGTTACTCAGGAATCCAGTATTCAACTGTTCATATCTTTTTCCTTGTCCATCACCGGAGGCTAAATCCTTGGAATCTATTACTCAAGGTAGTCCTCTTGACTTCCCCAAATCTGCACTGCACCAAGACACTTCCTCTGAGAGATTCAGACCAATCTGTCGGACCTTGCCACATGCTCTGTTCTTGTTCACCGGACCACAACATCTTCATTCAGACTTCCGGTAGAAACACACCATGACTTGCGGATATGTGGGATGACCTTTGTTGCCATCAATGACAACAACCATGAATCCATATAGTGTCTCTTGCCAACAACTCAACCTTTGACAAGGCTTTGAAATACCTTCCTAACTCTTTGACATGCCTTTGCAAGGCTTACAACATGAAATGTATGACTGCCTTCTTTACAAATGTATGAGTGTCTATTACAACATGGCATCATAGCCATTATTACAACATAAGAAAATGGTCTTCATGACCTTATTAAATCAACAAAGAAAAAATGAACATCAAAACAAGAGAAATCAAGATTTAGTCTTCTTGGTGCTCCTGCACCAATTCTAGTGCAAGAGAAGAGCAAGATACTCAAGGATATATGTAAATAGAACAAAGTCAAGAATTAGGAAAAGAAAATGTATAGGATAGAGCAGGGGTAGTGGATACTTTTGGTACATTGGTGCCACCTGAAATCATTAAAGAAGTGCAGGATGTGACACAACAAATAGAAGAATCTGAAAAGGAAGAAACACCTGAAAAACCTATAAGGGAAACAACAGTCCAAACTAAAGGAAAAATAGAGATAAATGTTTCTGGTGTTGACATCTTAAATATACTGAATATGTACAATGAACATAGTGAGAAAGAAGAAAATATAGAAGAAGGAAAGAATGCAGAAAGCAAACCTGAGAGTGAAAAAGATACAAGGGAAACTAATGAAATCACAGGTTCATCTTCACAAATGGAACAAACAAATAAACCTAGAAAAGTGCAAGAGCAAAGTTGAACCAAAAAAAAAGCAGTGGGAACATCAGGTAATCTTGAAGAAGACTTAGGTAAAGCAGACAATATTTCTAAGGATGATATTGCGCATAAGGAGGAAAAAGAGAGTATGGATATAGAAAATGTGGAACAAGATAATAAAGAAGAAGAAGAACAAAAGGAGTCTTTAGGAAAAGAGAATACAAAAGATGAAGAAGAAGGAGACACTGAAATAGAAGAGGATAATAATGAGGGAGAATCAGAAAAGTAGAATGATCTACTGATTCCAGAGTAAGGCCCTCAACCTCAACCTCCTCAACAACAACAACAACAAGAACACATGGAACAAGCAGAAATGCAGAAACCTCTAGAAGACGTGATAAATGAAGAAAAAGAAGCAGAAGTTACAAAGGAGGGTCTAGCCTAGTTAGGCTCTAAGGTTAGAAGAGAAAAGGTAGAAGTACAATTAGTGCCCATTGATATCAAGAGTCTGCTTGGTGGTTCTACACCACAGAAGGAGAAAAGAAAGGCTAGAACTATGTCAGCTATCAAGAGAGGTCCTTCTGGATCTAGAAGACTAGAGCTAGCCATACCAGAAAAAGACAAGTCAAAAGAAGAAATGACTATGGAAGACTATAAGATAATTAATTTGGATCTAGGCCACATGACTAGAGAACAACATATAAATGAATGGGAAGATATGCATCAGGCCACTGTTGAAATATCAACAAAAGATAAAGATAAACATGAATACTTAAAAGGACACATTGTCCAATTGCAATAATTCATTAGAGGGATATTTGATCCCAATGCCACAGTACTAGAGTTACCCACTGAAATAGCAGCATTATCAAAAGATGAGGTAAAAGAGATGGAAAATAAAAAGATTGAAGCTAATATTTTTGAGGAATGGTTCAGAGAATTCATGTAGAAAGGAGACGTGACAAAGCAAGCAGTGACATGCTCGGAAATGGCCTTGACAAAGAAGAATAAATGTAGTGTTCTTATTCATAACTATCAATTTAGAAGGGAAGAATGAAAATCAGAATTAAAGCAGCTTGAAGAAATTGAGGAGAGAGCAGAAGAATTGATAAATGAGGGAATCATTACTCCTCTAATGGCTAATCAATTTCCATTGGCCAGGTTAGAATTAAAATTTGAGGATGATATTCTCAAAAGATGTATCACAAGTACTCAAGACTTAGAGGAGATTGATGATAAAATGATAAGGGTACATATGAAAATGATAGAGAAACTCATTAGGCATGAATGCCTAGAAGTACTAGCATATGAATTGATGCAGAGGCATCCACACTATAACCTTGACATACAGCATGGATGTCCGCAACCCTTCATCATCATCATCATATCTCCCTTAACACTGTCAGCATCATCATATTTACTCTGCCGACCGATATCCTCCTGCAGACAAGCCTTCACCCTTTCGCATGTCAGCAGCATCATCATATCCGACTATCGGCAGCATCATCACATTCGGCAAGCGCAAACATCCTCCTGACGTTCACTGTTCACCTCACCGACAACCTCTATCTTTACTATCTCCAGCATCATGATGTTCAACATCATGTTCATCAGCAGGATATAGAACATCCGGTTCCTCCCATATATCCTGATGATGATACTTAACTTCACGCACCTTTCCTTCGATGCTTACGTCACCCCGATATCCTGATGACGATTATCCTGATGACGATTATGTCACATGTAGCTCCTCAATATCCTGCTGCCCTGATATCCTGATGACGTATATCCTGATGACGATGACGTCATATGCAACTCCTTCAATATCCTGCTGTCGGCCAAACTTAACCTTAACAGCCCGCGATGGTTTTATCAACCCGATCTTCTACCTTATGCCGATACGCTCCTCCTTGGCAACACCTGATGATGATCACCCCGACGCTCATTCACTTCATGCGAACGACTGCATCATGCTCTTCTCCATCTACTTGGATGACGATGCCCGAAGTGACTACAGGATATACACCGTAATATCCTGATGATGCTATTTTGACAAACTTCCAACCTTAACGGATTCTGATCCGCCGAACCTCCTGGGATAACCTGACCTACTTTCAGGGTGATCTTCCAAACTCTAACTATCAGCTCGACCTAGCACATACCCATGCTAGGGTTCTCAACATCTCTCGACCGCGATCCTGCACACCTGCATGCGAACAAACAGAAAACACAAACTGCATCCTAAACTACTATACATGGCCATTCCACCGATTCGACGAATCAACCGGTGGAATGGATCAGCAAATCCATGTACCCACCAAACCATCAAATCGATTAAACAATGGAATTCAACAGAGGATGAATGCAAACAGGATCTTTATTGATTTTCAAAGATGCAATACAATATACTGTCTCACTCTGCAATCTAACTACTCTGCTCAATGCCTGATCGATGATATGCAATGATACCTAAAACCAACCGATCCTCATGTATAAATAGGATCTCATGCGAGTACTACTGTCCTGACTCCAAGCGGCTGGGAAATCTCTCCAGGCGGCTGGGAGATCCAACCGGACCTACAGCATAACAGCTGTCATAACAAACTATTTAAAAATAGCAAAGTCTGGTCAACATGACCTTATTACATGCACTGGTCTTATACGACCTTCTTGAAAACATTAACAAGATTCAAAACAAACTAACTGCCTCATGGAGGCTAGCTGTCAGGTAGGTGCTCCTGCACCATACTCCCCAACAGAAAAGAACTCATGTCCCATGAGTTTGGTTGTGGAAGTCCTCCACCTTTACACTTTGCCTTTGCAATGTTCTGCCCTGTTCCAGCTTTATCCTCTGCTGGCTCTTGGCTGCTCCAAGACTTCTGAACTGTAACTTGTTTTCTTGCAAGTAAATCCTCATGCCTGTCAATGTAGGCCCTTCTCTCACATACCCTGTGTTTGTCAGGTTGTCTGACCAGAACTTCTGTCTGAACTGCCTCTTGAACTTCTGTAATGTTCAACTCTGTCTTGCTTTCAACCTTGATAGGACAAACAATAGTCCCAACTATGACAACATCCTTGTCATTCCTCTCAACTGGTTGCTGTTTGCAAACCTGTTTCTGAACCTGCTGCTGACCTCTGTCAGTCAAAACTGAAACTTTCTTCAACCTGTTGTCCTTAACAACTTCGTTTCCTACAGTGTCTTCAACTGCCTTTATGCCTGCTCCTATAGGCTTCTGCACAAATTCCTTCTTCCCCATTAAAATGATTTGGGCTGCCTTCTATACTACAACATTTGCCTACAATGGCATCAACTTAATAGTCTTCCCATCTTTCTTGATGGTGTAGGTATTAGCATACCCATCATACAGTACCCTCCTATCAAATTGCCATGGTCTACCCAACAGTAGGTGACAACATTCCATGGGCAAAATGTCACACAAAACTCTATCCTGATATGCTCCAATCTGAAAATCCACATATGCCTGTTCATATACCCAAAGTGATTGACTATCACTCACCCAAGATGCCTTGTAAGGGTTTTGATGTGGAATCCTTTCCAAATGCAGTTTATCCACCATTTCCTGAGATACCATGTTGTCTGTTGAACCAGTATCAATGACAACCTTACATACTTTACCTTTGCTCTTGCATGTGGTCTTGAAAAGAGCTCTTCTTTGCATCATATCCTTTGATGCCTGCAAACTAATTCTCCTTAGCATCAATGCTTCTCCATCCTTAGGATATGCATAATAACCGTCAGGATCTCTATCTCCAGAAGTGTTTTGTACACTTTGCTCTACTTTCTCTTCTTGCACAAGTTGTACTCTCTTTTCATTCGTTCTATCATCTCTGGATGATGAACCTTTGTTGTCTAGACATTTGAAAAATGGATGACCAAACTCACCACAGGTGTAACACTTTCCTGAAAATGTAGTAGAACCTCTACCACTTCCAAATCTGCCTCTATTACCTTTCCATCCACCTCTAAAATCAGACTGTCCCTGTCCTTTACCAGTGTCTTCTTGACCCTCATTGGTTTGCCTTGTTGTAGGGGCTGATCCTCTTCCCCTCATATTGTTTCCTCTTCCTCTCATGGACTTATCTTGTCTCCTATTCATCTTTTCTTCAATCCTGATTACCATTTGGTAACAATCCTCCACATTCTTAGGGTTAGCTAAAACTAACTCATCCTGTATGTTCAACCTCAAACCAGCCAAATACCTAGCCACCTTTTCTACCTCATTCTCATGATGACCAGATCTCATACTCAATTTATAAAACTCCTCAGTATATGCCTTCACATCCATTTCCTTCTACCTTAAAAATTGCAGCTTCTTAAACATCTGAATTTCATAATCCCTAGGCAAGAATTTACCTTTGATCCTTGCTACCATCTTATCCCATGAAGTGATCTTTGACTTCCCTTGTTTCCTTCTCTCGGATTGTACATAATCCCACCATACCAAAGCATGACCTCCTAACTTGGTCTTTGCAATCTTTACCTTCTGATCCTCAGCAACATCTTCACATTCAAAGTGATTATCAAGTGCAGCAATCCAATCCAGTAACTCATCTTCATTCAAACTTCCATTATACTTGGAAACATCAACCTTTACCTTAGGTTTATCACTCTGCACTGCCTTTAACAGTTTTGCAAATCTCTGGTCTTCAGCATCTAGATCTTCAGCTACCTCTTCATACTCTTCAACAGCATCTTCATCTTCTTCAGACTCACTGTCTTCCACTTCCCTCTTTTTGTTCTTCTCCAAGGCTACAAGCCTGGCTTGAAGTGCTTCAGCAAGCTCCTTCATCTTCCTCATCTCTCTGGCATGTTTTTCCTTCATCTCCTGCAATTCCCTTGCAGTACTACTACCTTTCGGAGGCATTTTTTCAACCTCTCACTTCTCTACCTCTGTCCTTTCAGTGACAGAATCAACTCTACTTCTGCCCTTTCGGTGACAGAATCAACTCTACTTCTGCCCTT
This sequence comes from Cunninghamia lanceolata, assembly GCA_027924645.1. NCBI lineage: Eukaryota > Viridiplantae > Streptophyta > Pinopsida > Cupressales > Cupressaceae > Cunninghamia > Cunninghamia lanceolata. The sequence goes on from BSBN01000892.1 coordinate 7,735,860, forward strand.
TTGGTGACAGAATCAACACACAACAGCCCAGACCTTTTGCTGAGCTCTGATACCACTATGATGCAGAGGCATCCACACTATAACCTTGACATACAGCATGGATGTCTGCAACCCTTCATCATCATCATCATATCTCCCTTAACACTGTCAGCATCATCATATTTACTCTACCGACCGATATCCTCCTGCAGACAAGCCTTCACCCTTTCGCATGTCAGCAGCATCATCATATCCGACTATCGGCAGCATCATCACATTCGGCAAGCGCAAACATCCTCCTGACGTTCACTGTTCACCTCACCGACAACCTCTATCTTTACTATCTCCAGTATCATGATGTTCAACATCATGTTCATCAGCAGGATATAGAACATCCAGTTCCTCCCATATATCCTGATGATGATACTTAACTTCACGCACCTTTCCTTCGATGCTTACGTCACCCCGATATCCTGATGACGATTATCCTGATGACGATGACGTCACATGTAGCTCCTCAATATCATGTTGCCCTGATATCCTGATGACGATGACGTCATATGCAACTCCTTCAATATCCTGCTGTCGGCCAAACTTAACCTTAACGGCCTGCGATGGTTTTATCAACCCGATCTTCTACCTTATGCTGATACGCTCCTCCTTGGCAACACCTGATGATGATCACCCCGACGCTCATTCACTTCATGCGAACGACTGCATCATGCTCTTCTCCATCTACTCGGATGACGATGCCCGAAGTGACTACAGGATATACACCGTAATATCCTGATGATGCCGTTTTGACGAACTTCCAACCTTAACAGATTCTGATCCGCCGAACCTCCTGGGATAACCCGACCTACTTTCAGGGTGATCTTCCAAACTCTAACTATCAGCTCAACCTAGCACATACCCATGCTAGGGTTCTCAACATCTCTCAACCGCGATCCTGCACACCTGCATGCGAACAAACAGAAAACACAAACTGCATCCTAAACTACTGAACATGGCCATTCCACCGATTCGATGAATCAACCGGTGGAATGGATCAGCAAATCCATGTACCCACCAAACCAGCAAATCGATTAAACAATGGAATTCAACAGAGGATGAACGCAAACAGGATCTTTATTGATTTTCAAAGATGCAATACAATATACTGTCTCACTCTGCAATCTAACTACTCTGCTCAATGCCTGATCGATGATATGCAATGATACCTAAAACCAACCGATCCTCATGTATAAATAGGATCTCATGCGAGTACTACTGTCCTGACTCCAAGTGGCTGGGAAATCTCTCCAGGCAGCTGGGAGATCCAACCGGACCTACAGCATAACAGTTGTCATAACAAACTATCTAAAAATAGCAAAGTCTGGTCAACATGACCTTATTACATGCACTGGTCTTATACGACCTTCTTGAAAACATTAACAAGATTCAAAACAAACTAACTGCCTCATGGAGGCCAGCTGTCAGGTAGGTGCTCCTGCACCATGAATTAGAAAAGGCATTGAAGGAGTTTAAAGCTATTTTTGCACCATGCTTGGGGAACCCTGCAACATATCTGAGTACAGAGATGATTGATTCAATAATGGAAACGAGTGCTAAGATTAGAAAGTATAAGAAAAGAGTTGAAGGCTGGGTAAAAGAAGAAAAGAAGATGAAGGAAGGAATTAGAATGCAGGAATACTTATGGACGAGAAGCCTAGGAGGAGATTGTACTTTTATAGAAGGGGTAACTGGTAATTTTGTAGTGTACCTGAAAGAATAGAAGGGTATCAAAAGGAAGATAATGCTAAGTAAGAATGTAATTGGAGGGTATTATCGGCCAAAGTCAACAAACACGAAGAAGTCAATGAGAATCTTTTATTTTGAAAAGATTCCAAAGGCATCCTTTGGGCCGAGAAAAGATACCATTGAGATATTTTGAAAATAGTTAGGAATTGATTCATACCATTGATCTAGAAAGTTTGAATGCTGACCGTTGATGGGATTATGTAACCGTAGCAGAAGGAGGCTTCAAAGTCTATATAAGAAGCTCTACTACTTGTATTATACATAGGGATTTTGAATTGTTAGTTGTAAGTTGTAATTTGCTAAGTGTTGTAATAGAGAAAACATTCCTTTAGTTCTGAAGGGAAGTCAGCTGTGTCTAAATTTAGGAGTGCATTGAATGTCCAGTCTTCTCTATGTATCTATGAAAACATCTGTAAGTTTTCTAGTAATTTGGATCAATACAACCAAAATCAGTGTTACATTGTATATCTTGTATGATTTTATACTTGAAATAAAGGTGAGCTCAGGATTCTGCATCTATTATAGAGTGTTTTTTGAATTTATCTTTGGTTTGATGTATTATTCTTTAAAAGATTGCAATCTCTCATGTATGTTCATGAAAATGCTTAGGACATTGTATGTGTAGATTTAATTGTGTTGAATTGTGCAAATTGATGTATTCTTTAGTACGTGAGTGGTATAACATTTAGATTATAGAAGATCATTTCTAACCTTAATCTTTCCTAACTTTTGCTTCTAACAATTGATAAATAATTAGCTTAAATGCAAAATCTGAAGGAAATTGTCCTAGTTTTGAAGAAAGAATAAGCAATTGCAGTGATCTTTGGCAATTTTCATATAATTTTGAAAGATAAAGTTTGTTTTACTGAAATTCATGCAAATATTTATGATACAATAGTAAATTTATGCATAAGAATGAGTGCTTTGACAATATTTAAAATAGTTTGCATAATTTGAGGTCCAGTGAGTCATTGATTACTTTAATTTGTGTAAGGCCCCTTGAACATTACAGCTTCACATCGACCTGCTGAATTATCCACAAGTTCAAGAACTGACCATATAGAAACTTGAGATTAAGAATTCTTAGTCAATTCTTCATATCTTTCAAGACAGCTAAGGTTCCTTTGTGAATTTTAACTTTTGTTGAATGTGTAAAAACACTCGTCAATAGGTGGGTGCCTTCAAATCAATGCTCATTTTTTATTTTTTAATGTTCCACATTCATAAATATTTATGAGAGGGGCCTCCAAATGAAGGTATATTCATTTTAAGGTATATTCAAAGGTATTACCTTTATTCAAATATCTTAAAGGTTTCATCCTCCTAATACTCATAGAGTTGCTAAAGAAAATATATGTTTTGAAGCCATAGTTGGACCATCAAGTGGAGTCACCATGACATGATATTTTGAAACATCATATCCCTTAGAGTAATCCTTAAAAAAACTATAAGTTGTAATATATTTTATTTGATTATTATATTTATTTTCTATTTTCTAATAAACATAGACTTTTAGCCAAATATAAAGGTCTCTATTTGACACATGTGAAAAAATGGGGAAAATATTTTCTAACAAAAAATTGTGCACTCCATATTAATTTCCTTGTTTCAACAAAGTAATAATAATGTAATTTATATATCCAAAAATATTTAGGCATCATGGAATAAACTACTTTAAATTATAATTAATTCAAGCTAAAAAATTAGATGTAAACAAATTATGCAACAGTGAAATATGAAAAAATATGTACACACTATCTAGTGTTAATGATCTATTTTCAAGAATTTATAGCTTGCTCTATTTCCAAAAAAGTTAGGCATTATGGAATAAATTTATTAATTTCCTTGTTTCAACAAAATAATAAAAATGTAATTTAGATATCCAAAAATATTTAGGCATCATGGAATAAACTAATTTAAATTATAACTAATTCAAGCTAAAAAAATTAGAAGCAAAAAAAAATGCAACAATGAAATATGAAAAAATATGTACACACTATATAGTGTTAATGATCTATTTTCTATTATGAGCTTGTTGTATTTCCAAAAAAGTTAGGCATTTTGGAATAAATTTCACTCATTAAAAATACTATAATGTACAAAGACAAGTTATTAAGAAACTATTAAAATAAGAAATTGTTGTTAAAAAATTTAAAAATATATATTTAGAATCTACACACAAAATATCAAATACCACTAGTTCACATCATCTTCAAATTTTTAATAGTTGTCTTACTATAAGTGATAAAAAGTGAAAATTTCATTTAAAATATTAATTTCAATGTCCCACTTAGGCCAAAATGTGTGACACACTATTGTGGAATCACCCTACTCCATGTTTGACACTAGAAATAAAGGGAGTTGGTGTAGGTTTGTAGTCAACCATGCGGAACCATGAGAGAAAATTAATTACATACTTGGATTATGCAATACTAATCTTAGAATTGAATTGAGATATCTGAATCTTTAGAAAATAATGAAACAATAACAATGTAGACACCCAAATTTGTCCCAACTTTGTTCATGTCTAACAACACCTTGTTAAAACATCACTTAGACATCATGTAGCATTTTGTCCTAAATCCCACTCTTAATCCCACTTTATCCATTAGCCAATTAATTAAATAAATTTTATTTATTTAATTAAAATCCCATTCAATCATATCCTTATCCTACTTAGCCAATTACTTAAATAAATTTTATTTATTTAATTAATTTCCACATCATATCCTAATCCCACTATCCAATTAATTAAATAAATTTTATTTACTTAATTAATATCCAACTCATATCCCAACTAATTCAAATATTTTATTTGAATTAAGTTCCCCACTATCCAATTAATTAAATAAATTTTATTTATTTAATTAATATCCAACTCATATCCCAACTAATTCAAATATTTTATTTGAATTAAGTTCTCACATTTCATTATAAGCCGACTTTCCAATTAATTAAATAAATTTAATTAATTTATCTTATCATTAAGCCGACATGTGTGCCTCTTTCATTTAAAAAAGATAAGTGGTACTACAGCCTTTTATTTAATATCTTTTATATGTAGTACTTTTTATGTACACAAGCACACATGAGCCCTATTCTCCTTGACACTTGTCAAATGACTACAACTCCCTTGAAGAGTGGGATAACCGAATCAATCCTAGCCATCCACATCAATCAATTAGCTTTTTAATCTCAACCATTCATTTGAACGAAGCCTTTCCTATAAATCAATCCCCTCACAAGCCATTAGCATGCATTGAGCCTCAAGTACCATTATTTTGCCAAATTTTCTAGCATGCATTGATCCTCAAATATCCACATGTTGTCGAAATATCATTAGAGCCTTTGCATCCTTCATCTATCATTCATTCTAGCATCTTCATCTTAATGTTATGCTGCAGAAGTGAGCACCCAACATTCCTCCAACAATAATCCTTCAAAATCTTGCATGCTCATGCGAGGTGGAGAAGAGCAATGGAGATAAATCAAGCATAGCATGGAGATCGGTTTGCATTTACATTTGTTATTTTGATTTTCATGTTGTCTTGTGCTTCATTGTGCATTGCTAGGGTTTTTATCATTGCTGTTTATTCATTGGTCCATCAACCTTCCAAACCACCAAGCCCTTCATTACCTTCATCACCATGTCATTCTAATCCTTCACCAAAGGATGCAGCTGAGATAGTTTTACAAAGGATGCTTGAAGCAAAACTCATTGAACTTCCTGAAGTCAAACCATGTGAAGAAAGTCCATATGATGAACATGATTATTGTGCATACCATAGGACCAAAGGCCATAATACAAATCAATGCCCAATATTTGTCCCAATTGTTTATAAGGTGTACCTACCTATAATGGGAAAACATGCCACATCATCCCAATCCCATGTGTCACCCCCATCTAGTCCAAATCCTAATCCACCCAATCTAATTATCTCCCAACCTAATCCTAGTCCTAAGCCTACAACACCATCTACTATTATCATCCATCCATTATATTGCTCATCCACTCATACACTTGCAAAGGATGTGCTCCATTGGCTACTAGCTAGGAATAAACTACCTCCATGTCAAACACCCATTCATGAGCCTACCAAAGAACTTCCAAAGGTCATGTCCAATCCTATAATCCCATCATGTGGTCCACCTATCCTTGAGCCTATCCAAGAGCCCTCAATTAACATGCCTAGTCCTTCAAGCCCATCATGTGACATACAAGCCATCAAGCCTATTCAAGAGTCTCCTATCATGAATCCAAGTCAAGAGTCATCATATTCTCATGTTGTTGACCAAGAGCCTATCCAAGAGCCTTCCACTTCCATTCAAGCAACTCAAGAGGTATGTCAAAGGTTTAATCCTAAGCATGTGGAAACATTAAGCCCTAGTCCAACTCAAGATCAAAACACTTTCATGCAACCCATCCATAACATTTACCTTCTCCATGATCAAGATGATACCTATGAAGAAGCTATCCATGAGCACCTTGATCCTATCCATAATCCTATATCCATCCATGAGCAAGATATCCACATTGCTCCTAGTCATCTACCAACTAGCCCTATCCATAATGAGAAAACATCCACTTGTCATGATGAGACACTTGTTCCCCAAGTAAGCATAAAAGATCAAACAAATAACTTGGATCTTAGTGAACACAATGCTAATCAAGATCCTAATGATCCTCCTTCCACATCCACCATCATGTCCGATTGGTCTTACCACCCTTATACATGAGTGTTCCTCCTTAGGACAAAACAACCTTTATCCACTTCACCTTCTCCATCCAATAATGATCTCAAGTCTAACCTTCAAACCACACCTAGTCCCATTGTCCATCGCATACTCCAAAACATGAACTACCAAGGTAAAGGCCTAGGCCTTTATAAACAAGGTATTTTGGAGCCAAACCATGTCAAGATTCCTCCATGCTCATATGGCCTTGGATACACACCCCAAGGTAAACAAGGCCGAGATGTTGGTAATCCCTTCATGCATCCTAAACCTACCACTTTCCATCACACCCCCCATCATGTTCCCAAAACATATTTTGTCATTCCACCTCCACCATCCTATAAATGTCAAAAGCATGTGACCATACATCTTCCGCCATCCACTTTACCTCCACTTCTTTCAACTCCTAATATCCCTCCATCCACCTTACCACCATTACTTCCAACACCTAACATACCTATCATTCATAAGTATCATTACATCCCTAATCATGGCCAACAAATGCACACACCGTTTAAACATAAAGCTTCCAATCATTCCATCCAGTGCACCCACCCCATGGGATTCAAAAGCAAATTTTTTTATGCCTCTACCTATAAAGCTAAAAATCCTACCAAAAATCCTAAGGACTCTCATGCCTTAGGGCACAAACATGAAAAATCAATGCAAAGAACCAAAGTAAAGCAATCCAAAAAGCTATCCAAGCCCATACCTTCAAAAGCAAAGCCCAAAAGCAAAATGGTTTGGGTTCCTAAGCAAATAGCTAGCAAAATGAATGAGGCATCCTCATCCACATCTCAAGAATCCCAATCACCTATATCCATCCAAAAGTCTACTTCCACCCAAAACTTCCATTCCCTTCAAAAATCCCACAAGCAAAACAAAAGCACTAAAAATACTAAATCTATGTGGGTTCCTAAATCACTTCATCAACTATCTTCGAAGCAAACATCTCCATTGCTTCCTACACCACCATCCCATCAAAAGCTTCAATGTTTATCATGGTGTGTGCAACCGTTGGTCATGGTTCCCTTCCATTCCAAAACATTCTCACATGCCTCCATCTCCCCATCCTTCATCCATTATCCTACATATCTCCTCAATCACCTTCCTATGGTCCATGCTTTTGCATAAGCCTGCATAATCCACATCATAGTCCACTATCCCCATCCATCTATCCTTGCATGAACCTTCCATAATCCACATCATAATCTATTATCCACCTAATCCATCTCCTATCCACGCAATCCCTTATCAACATCTATGAGCATAATGACATGGTCCATACGAAGACATCATCAATCTCTAACGGGACAATATCACCTCTCATAGCACTAGCCACTTGAGTCCCTCCTATCCATTACCATGGTGAAAACCTGGCAAACAGGCGCCATGTGTAATTGTCAACCCATCTAAAAAAGAAAAAAAAAAGAAATCAAAATAGTAAAGAGAAATCCCTTCGTCCAACGGTGAAAACCTGGTAAACAGGCACCTTGGATAAGTACCATGATGAAAACCTGGCAAACAGGCGTCATGTGTAGGTTGATCTTCTATGTCACTTACACTTGGGGGCACATTGTCTCATCCAACCTATCCATTTCCAAACTATCTATCCCATTATATCATTTACCATCCCACATCCTTAGCCATTACATAAACATGCCTATCCTACTGAACCCATTTATCCATCCTTCCGCCTTTTGATTTTGACAAAAACATAGGGGCAAAATGTTGAAACATGTTTGGATATCTCTTGACATACCTTCTTTCCAAACCAAGTCCTATCCATTGAAAATTTATCCATCCCATTTAAACCAATCTAATCATGTCATCCCTTGGTCATGAATTTTATCATGTAAAAATCCTAAGCATTACCACCTAGAATGGGGCAAGTTATTATTCCTATGCAACATAGCCTTTGAAGATCACATCCTAGCTCCCTTATGATCCACTCACTATGGCATATCCTTATCACGAGCTTTCCATCTTATAGCTTATCCCCATCCATTTATCATGAAGCTTTCCACTATAAGCTACCTATCCGTTTATCATGAGGCACACATCCATCCCTTATATGGCCTATCCTCTTATCTATCCATCCAATTTTCATGAGCCTTCCATCTCATTCACTATCATCCATCCTTTGCATCTAGACTTGGTTTTCTCCCTTGTCATTGGTATCTAGCACAACGGCTACTCAATTGTAAATCCATTGACATCCCAAAACATTCAAAAACACAAAAAAATCAAAATATCCAAAAACAAACACAAAAAAATCAAATATCCAATGAAAATCCAAGCAATAAAACTAATCACATCATCCAAAAACAATCCACTTCATCAACATTCAATCAAAATCAAATCATCATCATCAATTCTTCTTATCAATAATATTCATTCATCCATTTCAATCAATCACTTCTTCCAATCATATCAATCAAATCAATCTAAGCAACGATCTTAAATCCAAGTCACACTAATCCATAGCAAGCAAGCTAATCAATCAAGGAACATTATCCAATCAAATCAATAGGTTTTGATCCTAATCTTGTCATGAGCCCAATCAATCATCATCAAACATCATCAATGGGATATAGCATTCCCACATCCTTGTGTTGATCTAGGGATATAGCTTTCCCCACAATGACAACACTATCATCATCAATCAAACAATCAATCATTGGTTTATGACTTGACAAGGGCAATACCTTGTTTGTTTTGCATCCTTTGAGCACACTAAGAACACTTGCTTATGCTTAGATTGAGTGGACACTCTAATCATCATATCATCACTATCATCATTCAAAACAATCCAATCATCAAAACAATCAACCCAGCAATAGCAAACATCACAACCAAAGCACATCAAGCCAACTATCAAAACAAATCCTATCAATCCTCAGCATCAACAACAAAGCACATCAAGCTAGCCATCAAAACAAATCCAATCACTTTAGCAAATCAAAAGTAGCTCAATCCACCACATATCATCAATCATCAACATTTCATCAATCTAATCATTCATCATCTTCAAATCATTCTAAATAATGATCGAAATGCAAATCCATCCTTAATCCATACCAATCAAGTTAATCAATCAAGCCAAGTTATCCAAACGCAATCCATGGTCTTGATCCTAGCCTTGTTGTAAGCCAAATTAATCAGCCAATCAACTAGCCAACCAAATCAGCAAACAACCTTGTGTTGATCTAGGGATATAGCTTTCCCCGCCATGACAACACTCTCAACTATCAACAATTAGCAATTAATCATTGGTTTACAGCTTGACAAGGGCAATACCTTGTTTGTTTTTGAATCATTTGTGCATGCTTGCTTGCTTGCTTGTGTGTGTTATCTTTTTATCTTGCATTTGCATCATATCGGTATCAATCTAGCTAATATTCATATCTTGTATCCAGAAAAGGTTGTATTACGCTGGGGCACAAGACACGTCACCCTGGATCCTTATACCTTGGTGCATAACGTCTAGTGCTATATCAAACATCATGGTTGCTCACTTTCATTGCAGCATAATGCCTCTTCATTTCTTCTATCTATCCCCTTATCTTTCATAATCTAAGCCATTTATTTTCGAGAGCATACCCGTGCTTTTCCAACCCGCATATCCTCTCGAGGGGGCATCATCATCCTATCTTTCCATCATCATCATATATTTACATCATCATCCCATATATTTTTCCTCTATCCATACCTTAGCTTCTTTGAAATGATGTTACTCGACATAAAGCTTATCATCTTGAACATCATCTCAAAGAGGGGCAAAATGTAGACACCCAAATTTGTCCCAACTTTGTTCATGTCTAACAACACCTTGTTAAAACATCACTTAGACATCATGTAGCATTTTGTCCTAAATCCCACTCTTAATCCCACTTTATCCATTAGCCAATTAATTAAATAAATTTTATTTATTTAATTAAAATCCCATTCAATCATATCCTTATCCTACTTAGCCAATTACTTAAATAAATTTTATTTATTTAATTAATTTCCACATCATATCCTAATCCCACTATCCAATTAATTAAATAAATTTTATTTACTTAATTAATATCCAACTCATATCCCAACTAATTCAAATATTTTATTTGAATTAAGTTCCCCACTATCCAATTAATTAAATAAATTTTATTTATTTAATTAATATCCAACTCATATCCCAACTAATTCAAATATTTTATTTGAATTAAGTTCTCACATTTCATTATAAGCCGACTTTCCAATTAATTAAATAAATTTAATTAATTTATCTTATCATTAAGCCGACATGTGTGCCTCTTTCATTTAAAAAAGATAAGTGGTACTACAGCCTTTTATTTAATATCTTTTATATGTAGTACTTTTTATGTACACAAGCACACATGAGCCCTATTCTCCTTGACACTTGTCAAATGACTACAACTCCCTTGAAGAGTGGGATAACCGAATCAATCCTAGCCATCCACATCAATCAATTAGCTTTTTAATCTCAACCATTCATTTGAACGAAGCCTTTCCTATAAATCAATCCCCTCACAAGCCATTAGCATGCATTGAGCCTCAAGTACCATTATTTTGCCAAATATTCTAGCATGCATTGATCCTCAAATATCCACATGTTGTCGAAATATCATTAGAGCCTTTGCATCCTTCATCTATCATTCATTCTAGCATCTTCATCTTAATGTTATGCTGCAGAAGTGAGCACCCAACATTCCTCCAACAATAATCCTTCAAAATCTTGCATGCTCATGCGAGGTGGAGAAGAGCAATGGAGATAAATCAAGCATAGCGTGGAGATTGGTTTGCATTTACATTTGTTATTTTGATTTTCATGTTGTCTTGTGCTTCATTGTGCATTGCTAGGGTTTTTATCATTGCTGTTTATTCATTTGCCCTGATTTGCAATTTTACCCTAACTACAAACAATTCTATGATAAAAAACCTATCATGAAGGGCATTTTTATTGCTAAAATAGAGGATGAAGACTTGTATGTGATCATTAAGTCATCAGCATACAATACTAAAATTAGGAGAGAGTCCTCCCACCACAAAATGTTGACTTTCATAGTAGAATGACATCTATAGAAACCAACACTACGAATTCAAAATGAAACCATCTTTACATACTAATCTTAAGCATCCTATTTGAGTCTATAGATATATTTTTCAAGTCCATAAACCATGGAAGAACGCTGTAAAAATCCTAGTGGCTAATCCATATATTTACTCCTTAAGATCTTCATAAATAAAATCACTTTTCATGTCCATCTAATAAACCTCCTAACAATGTACTATAGTAATAGCAAGTGTGAAATGGATGGAGTTCATCTTGTAAATTAGTGCAAAGGACTCAATGAAGTTGATACCAAGAATGTGTGACAACATCTTTGCAAATAGTCATTCTTTGAACTTATCAACTAAACCATCTACTATAAATTTTATTCAATATATCCACTTAAATCAAATAAGTTTCCTTTACATAAGAAGGGGAACCAAATTCCATGTATGGTTCCAACCAATGAATTGTACTCCTCTCTCATAGCTACATCCCACTCACGAATTCCAGATGCCTCGTGAAAGTATTATGGATTAGAAGAAGAGGTGATGAAAATATGTGGATGATCATGGAATTGTGATCTCATTTTAATATTGGTATCTATGTAATCCCTAACCCAAACACATGCCACCTCTAGAGTCTATCCAGACCAAAGTGGATCTTAGCGTAAAGAGCTGGGAGAGATATCTCAACCTTAGAATTAGCTAGAGAGGAATGACATGAACCCTCATCATGAATCTCATTATTTAGAGTAAAATGAAAAGAATCTCCATCATCAAAATTATTCCTAGATGGATGTAAATCCTTAGAAAGGATATCATTAATACTAATTTAATCCAATATGAGTTTAGATGGTAGAGAAGTGTCAAGAGTAGAACATGAAGAGCCCACAACAAACATATCACACTTATTCCCTTAATTTGTATGTTCTTTCTACTTTTTAATTTTCTAATTTGAATAACTATATGCTTCTCCAAGTTCTATTTCATATTTATATTGGTTTTTCACATTATCTAAATTGGATGTGTATACTTATTTTTATACTCACTACATTTGTTCACTAGTTAATCAACAAGTAATGATTGCCATTTTGAAGTGCCTAACATACTTCCAAAGATTGTAATTCTAATTCCAAATAAAATCATCATATCTTTGAAAATATCTCACATCTATCTTCAACATATTTAGATCCATTTTCAAATGCTATTAAAAATAGCTCACTTCTATATTTGAAAATAGGTCACTTCTATGTTCAACATGTTCTTATTAGGATGATAGTATGCATCTTATCAAAGTGTAAAATTCAAACTATTTTTGATCTTGGGATGATAGTTTTCTTTTCATTTAATGCAAATAAAATAGAATTTTGTAAAGATTTGAGATTCATAATCCTTTTTGATTTTTTTTGGGTTTATAATCATTGACACCTAATAGCATAGGTTATCTCATTCCTCCATCAATTGTAGAAACTTATTTACCTTAAAAGGAATTTGAAAATATTTTTCATTTCATTATGCACATTTAACACATTTAGTAACAAGAACAAATCATTATATAGTATGCTAATAAAACATAGAAGCAATGCCATGTGACAAGTGATGAGCACAATCAATACTCAGTTAAACTTGGTGTAGAAAAATCACAACTTGACAAATAATATTTCTCCTAATCAAGTAGCCACTTGGCCTATGATTATGCTTCATTTAATTGTTAACCAAGGGACATATCTATTGGAATAATATTGGCATACAATGTTAGATTCCTAGGAAATTGAGGTTCTAATATCATGTACAAGGGAAGAAACAAAATAAATTATGTAGGAGAGTAAATACTTACTACACAAAGGAGATCTATTCAAGAATAGGAAAGGTTCTCAAATCAAATATTAAACCTTACACACAAAATATAAAATCTATAGCTTACTAAAATCTTATAACAAGAGTATGCTAAATTATAAATAAACTTAATCTATCTAGGACAAAGACTGAGCTACAATTCACCTCAAGTGGGCCCTTGCTTGGATAAAACCATGCCTTCCTCTCTTCCTCTAGGTGAGTTAGCAACTAAATCAAAACAACATGGATACTCATAACAAATTAGAAATGAAAGGAACCATGGAACATGAACATTATTTTATATTGATCTCAAAAAGCTCTATTACATTAGATTATGTTCAATAATCTCTATTCAATATCTCCTATATTTTTTTACTCAATCATGTCTATCACCTTAGGTTTTCTATATAATACTACTAATTCTACATTCACCCCACTAACACAAAACATGTAGGTGGTGTATTATTTATTTGGGAATAATAGTTAAACTAGGAAACTAGTTAATAGATGGTTGAGAGTCATATTCTTGTCCAAATTGTACAATAATAATTATACATGCTCAAAAAGAAGTGTCATGGAGGATCCATTCAAAAGAACAAGGATGAGTCTATTGAATCATATATATTTTCATGCAAGATCCATCTATCCATTGAAAGAGTCAAATTCTTCAATCTATCCAAAAACTACCCATTCATCACTTTTGCTATAGGCATGCTACAATCATGGTTGTGGATAAGCTATAGCCTTGGCTACATGTAGTGAATCTCATTTGCTAAGATAATGTGGATAACTCCACTAAAATCACTTTGTTATATTCACAACTCATGAGCATGCCAATTATCAAAACTAAGACAAGAGACACTATACTATCCTAAAAGGAACCACTTTTAATATGTAATCATCTAATAAACAAAATACATATTAAACTTGTGCTTTATTAGAGTATTTGCCTAAAAAATGTTCAAAGAATGTGGATATATATACAAAAAGTATTTCAAAATATGGGATAAAGAGTATCTGATGAGGACAATTTCAGGACTCCTAATATCCCCCATCTTAATCAATCGCTTGTCCTCAAGCAACTATGGTCTTTGCATATACATCAGGTGAAGTTCCCTAATGTCAATTAGGTTAGTGGAACATTCATTTTTCTTTAAGTAGAATCCTCTCTTGCCTTTAATCCTTCCCCACCTCAAATAATCTACTACCTTGTTTATTTTTTGGTCACATTTCTAGCTAGGGATTGTAAACAAAAATAGGGGTAGATGAAAAGCCAGTGGTAACGAGTGAAAAGAAAACTATCTAGCTAAGCCAATGTGTCATTGTACAACTACATCCAAGTCTCTAGCCTCACCCCTAATCCTGAGAGGAATACATTTTTAGCATTAAGAATACTATATCATTTGTTCACCTATCTTCTTATCATTTCTCATTAAGGAAAAGAATGCCTATAAATATACATTCCCAACATTAAAGTTGGGGTTCCACTCATAATTGTAGGAAATAGAAAAATCATGGAGATACAATTCACATAGATGGTTTTGAGAAAATGACTTTGGTGTATCAAAATTAAGAGACAAAACATAGTAAATTATTATGAATTAAAAACTTAACCATTGTTAATTTTGATGGAGTGCATAAACTCTGGTAGGAGGCTAGCAGTCAACTAGTTGAATGGTAATGTATGTAATTTTTTCTACTTTTTCTTTTAGCCTCTTTATTTCATCATCTTTTTTTTTCTAATTATTCTTTTAGTTTGTCTTCTAGTTATTTTTCTCTTAAGCCCAATCATTTTTCATGGCCTTGATGGTGTTATATCTTTTACAGAGAAAATTTTCAACACTGAGCCCATCTATTTGTGTGGTCCTTGTATCATATTTTTTAGAAATAGAAATTTCTCTAAAATATGCAAGGTTTTTTCCTCAATACCTAGGTCTTCTATTGTAGGTAGTGTTATGTAGAAAAAAGTGGGATTTTCAATTTAATGCAAGGTGTGGTTAAATCCTCCTTTCACTACATGTATTCAAGGACTTCTAGTTGAGTAGAGGGGTCTACTATAGGATTTACTTCACTTGGAACATAGGGGAAAATTGGAATTGTGTGATTTGATTGCTCAATTAGGCCCAATTATGCTCAAAACCCTCATTTCATGAAATTGTAAGCAAACAGACAAATTATGGAAAATGATCGCAGACAGGGATATCAAATGACAACCAAATGCATACCAAATTTTAAAGTTTGGTGTGCAGAAAAGTCAGGGACTAATGAATAGACGCTCTAGTCTAGTGTCATAGTTTTCTTCAGGATTTGGTAATCTTGTCTGTAACCTATTCCTGCTATTCCAAAGATTTTCCAGTTGCCAGATCTGGAGGACTAATGAGCGGGTGCTCGAGTCTAGGTCCCTATTTTCTTCTCTAATCTACAATTCTGATAGTCTACACTACTCTCCTGCAACTCCACTTCTTTCACTTTCGTAACCTATAACCTGCAATCACAGAAAAGTGGGTTGGGGTTGTGGTGTTTATAGGCTTGCCTTAGTCAAGCTCCAGAGAGACATTCAAGTCTTTTGAACACCATTCTCAGATAAAGAGTGCATATCTCTGCAAGGTAGAGGAAAAATCCAAATGATAAATGATAGAAAACACAATTGATATAAACTTGTAGTGAAGATCTTATGGAAGGAAGATACTCTTCATGCCATGAGGAGATGGATGCCAAATCTGCAAATACAAACATAAGAACAACACAAGTTCTGATCTACCACACAATGACTCCCTTGAATCACTTTCACATAAGCTTAAGTCCACAATATCCATCTAGTTTACAAATGAATCACTAATCATTCTTATATATGCAATCACAAACATTCCCACTAAGAATTTCATAATTCAAACTTACCATGTCAGCATGGGACCTAAATAATAGTCATAAACTGACACTTTGAAATGGGTCTTGACCTAAAATAAGGTTAGACAAGGGCGCGGGTGCCCAAGTCCTCCCCCCTATTTTAGGTAGGATTTAAGTTAAGTGCATCCCCTGAGTCCCATTTTCCATGAACTTCAGTGTTTTCTCATTAGGTGTCATTAAAATCATGCAAGATGCTCTAAATGCATTCTAAAGTACCTGAGAGCTAAACCTTAAGAGAAAAAAGCCCCCAAGGTTACTTTTTCCAACATAACATTTAGTCCCCACTTTAGTGTATGTATAAATGCAAGGCTAATGCATGAATTAAAGTATGACCAACAAGAACAATGAACACGCCAAGCATGGAGAAGTCATGCCAATCACAATGAAGATAGCAACATGCATGCAAGACACAAAGAAGATAGTTACAGTCATGCAAAACACGGAGCAGACAACATTGAAGACACACAAAACACATTGAATATAGTGAATGCAATGAATATAGTGATGATTTTTTTTTTTTTTATCATATATGAAATGCAGATGCAAGTAGAAGGAAAGTAAACACACCACCCATAGTGTAGGAGGGACTCATCACCACTAGTCTTTAATACTACACTTGAGAACATACATGCCATACAAATCAAGCTCCCTTACACACATGCATGGAAGACATAGAGAAAACACTGTAGACAAGTGATAGAAGGAATGTATTGCTAAGCCCCCACTATCTCAGGCACATTGTAGACACACACTGATGATTGGGCTTCACCACAACAATCATCAAAGACATGCTTAAGGGTTAGGACAGTCTCAGATCTACTCCGCCTCCTCATAGGACTTTTAGAAAATGATAGGATGTGTAATCTCCTCAAGAAATACACCATCCCTACCTCCGTAGAGGGCTTAAAATAAGAAGGATATGCATGATATTTTTTCTCCGTAGAGGTATTTATTGATTGCAATATAGAAAGAAAGATGTGCACTCACGTAGAGATACAACATCCCACCTCCACAGAGGGCTTATGAACACGCTTCATTAGTACCAAAATCATTAGACAACCTACCTTTATGTGCCCCCACCTTAAGGTGGTTGATATCATGTAACAATATCAATCATGTTAAGGTAGGAAGAAAACACACAAGAGAACACGAGCTCTCACAAAGCCCATGTCCCCCAGAGGTGACATGTACTTTACGATCACCAAATATTCCCACAAACACACAATTTCCTGCAAGAAAAGGTGTTAGCATCCATATAATCATGATAAACAACAATACATATGATCATTCACATAGAGAGATGAGGTTATACTACAAATTTGGAGATCGAGTATAACCATGGGGCTATACCATAGAAATCTCAAAACTGAGTGTAACCAAGGTGAGAGTCAAAGATAAACAAAGTGCATGGAGCAATAGTATTGTTATAGTTTAGAAGTATGATAAGACAACATCAAGATATCACATGGAGCGATTCTACTAGCCAAGCGTCGGATAATATATATTCCAACCCTGTCGTCATTAATGGACTTGGTCCATTTTTTATTTCTTGTTGAAGGGACACTAGGTATGTATTAGTATAATATGTTTTTCATCATATGCCTAGTAGATAGAAACACTAGAGGAAGGGAAATAATAAATCAATAGAGGAGAAACAAGTACCTTAGGGACAGTCATGTAGGAGGGTGCCCCCAAGTCACCAACCATAATGCTATGTCCATAAGACACAACACACAACAATGAAATCAGAGAGAGGCAATAAAGAAGAATGATGATACAAATAGAAGAAGGTAACAATAGAGGTGGTCTCCTAGTATCCCAAACCTTACAAAAGAATCAGGGGTCATCCCAAGAGGCCTGAACAACACATAACACATCACGGGGAAATACATCATGAGAGATAAAGGGTTAGAAATACTTACCTATAGGGATCTTCGAACTAAGTCTTGCCATCAAGCAAATCATCATCATCCTCCCACTCCTGCATTTTAGAGGAAAGTGGGACATAAGGTACCCTAGCCCAATTCTTGTCCTTGTCTTTTGATTTCTTGCTGAAGGGACACTAGCTTCGTATCAGTATAATATGTTTTTCGTCATATGCCTACTAGATAGAAACACTAGAGGAAGGGAAATAATAAATCAATAGAGGAGAAACAAGTGCCTTAGGGACAATCACGTAGGATGGTGCCCTAAAGTCACCAACTGCAATGCTATGTCTGTAAGACACAACACACAACAGTGAAAATAAAGGAGAAGAAATATAGAAGATGATGATACAAATAGAAGAAGGGTCACAACAAAGGCAGTCTCCTGGTATCCTAAACCTTACAAGAGAATCAAGGGTCATCTCAGGAGGTTTGAACAACACATAGCACATCACGGGGGAAACACAACATGAGAGGTAAAGGGTTAGAAATACTTACCAGATTCATCCCAATGTTAAGAACATACATATCTAGGAGGAGGCCACTCTTGAGAGAAACTATAATTGCTACAACAAGTGTAGCCTATTGGCTCAAGATATCTCACATGTTTATTTGGTCCTATTGAAATTGTATTAAAATTGAGTTTGGGATGATGAGATGCTTTCTTTTCTTTAAAAGGATTATATCCAATGCCACTTGAGTAATGTCTTGAAGAAGATTCTATAGGTACTCAAATCCCTTGTTGATTTACACCACATCCATTGCCGACTAGTCATAATTGTTATGAAGGATTTTAAATCTTTGACCATAGAGGGATGTCAGTTCCTTAGAAGATGGTGAAGCCTCATAAGTCTCATAATTTGTAGTATAAGTAAGAGTATTGTCTTTGTTTTCTACCAAGGAGGCTTTTTGTTTCTTAGGAATTTCAAAAGATTGCTTGGATGAGATTGACACAACTTTTGATGTGTCAGGGTTATTAAGTTTATCTTCCCCTACACTACAAGGATTAAAATCTAATGAACCCCAATCATCACCAAAAAGTGCACTCGATGGTTTAGAGTCTTGTACAACATTATCTGTGGCAAGAGGTATTGATGACTCAACTCCTAATCTATTTAGATTTGTATGATTGTTAACTTGTTTTGCTTTTCAATATGCAAACAACTATCTAGTTCAGGATCAACTTTCATGATGTAGAGCTTGTCTTGATAGATAAACTTTATTGATCTATGAGGGTATACATAACTACCCCCATGACATGAATCCATGGTCTACCAAGAATCATATTATATGAAAGCGAACCGGGCATGACATGAAAAAGGGTAAATAATGTCAAGGTCCAACCTTTACAGGTAAAGTTATGGTACCTAAGGATTATCTACCAACAAAATCAAAGGCACGAATGCTAATTATATTTGGTTTAATCAAAGAGGCATCAACCTTAATCTTATGTAACAAATCAATACCACAAACATTAAGAGCTGATCCATTATCAATCATAACTTGCTTTATCAAATTTTTATTTACCGTGACAAAGATTATAAGCAGATCACATTGTTTTGAACTCCAATTGACAGTAATTCATGTGGTTGAAAGAGAATATCCATTTTTGTCGCATGCATACAATGTAATAGAGCTTCTACATCATTCAACTTAACGACAAGTGGCACAATCACCTTTTGTAAATCTTCTTGGAGAATTCCATGGTATGAAGGTGATGTTTGTATTAAATCCCAAAGAGAAATCTTAGCTGGAGTAGTGCGAAGCTACTCGACAAGATCATATTCTTGACCACTTTTATGAGAAAATGGAAAAGAGACAAGTGCATGAGGTGCTTGCTTACCTTACTTGTTATTATGGGTGTTGTATGTGTGAGAAATCACATTGTGGTGTGGTTGTTCCAACACATTTTGAACACCTTGAACTGTAATCACCAGTTTTAAGCAAGAAGGTGCACTAGGTGCCACCTGCACAACCATCTTAGTAACATTGTTACAAAGTCTATTAGTGAAGATCGAATGAACATTGGTTTACTCTTGATTATACACAACATCTATCCCTAAAGGATTTAATGTGAGAGACATTTTCTCATCCACTAATGGTACATCTTGTCCAGGGAGAGCATTGGAATGAGAGGAAGGTACGATGTTATGAGGAAGGTTAGGTGTTATAACATTAATAGAGCTATCCATAGTCTTCTCATCTGAGGTTCTTGAACATTCTACTATAGGAGAAATATGATGTAGAGGTGGCACGAGGGAAGCAACAAGGTTTATTCTTCTTTGCCCACTCACCCACTTCACTACTTCAACCAACCAAGGTCACACACCAAGTACAAATTATGGATTTGTTGTCTAGGCTATTGTTCAACCCTCAAGGCTTCTCCCACACCTTAAGAAAGGTCTGCAAACACCTTCCCCATAGTTGGTTTGATCCCCAACTTCACACAACTCTCCAACCTTGACTTAGCCTAGTGAGGTTACTAGCCCTCCTCAACTAGTTTTCACTACACAACTTGACAAAACCCTAAATGACCAGGAAAAAAAATGGTGGATTCTAATACCCTCTATGGGACTCTAACAAACCTCCAAGCCTCCAGTTCCAATTCTACTCCAGCAACTCAAAACACGCACTAGGTCTCTAGGCCTAATTGATCAGTTTAGGTCTAGGTTACAAAGTAAATGGTCTAATTTGGGGCCATAAAACTAGGACAGGACATTGGATCACCTCTACCACATGTAAACATCTCAAAACCACCATCCATTCACTCACCCTATCTGGATTTTGTCATTTACAACAACAAATTGCATAATTTTGGTCAAATACATATGAATACTTGACCTAGGGCATCACTCCAAAAATCAAGGACTGTCTCTCCTAGCCAAAAGATTTTGGAATCAGGTAATATACAACCCTAGCTTGTATTTCACTGAGTGGCCTGAGATTTCACCAGTTGGAATGCATTCTTGGGTGAATTTTGTATGACAAACCCTAGAAATCAGGTTTTAGACCAGTCTGAACAAAAAATGCAATATCTCCCTATAGAAATCACTTCAAAACCTCAAACTTGTTTCATTGGAATCTAGACTCAAACTAGTTTCAAAAATTCCACATCGATCTCCTCTACCAATCCGTATAGTCCGTACAACCACCGAAACTCAGGGAAAAACAGTCAGTTTTTATTGATTTTGTGCCCAAAACTCCATACAGAAACTCCTCCCTCATCCTGGAGTCATAGAACAACCATATACATGATCCAAGTCAGTATCCAACCTCCAACAATAGTTTCAACCATCAAAAGTGGTTTGGGACCGACCAAATATATAACACAATTGGACAACTATGGTAGTTTGCATAAACACAAGGATTCTGATTGGTTCAACATGCCCAATGGAACTCAAACATATACCATACCCTCTAGAACATGCCAAAACATTAGAACAATCCAATAGACTCAAAAAAACATCAATAGACCTTCTAGGCCTAAGTGACATAACTAGGGTCCAAATGGACTAAGAATGACTAAGGTTTATATGATTACCCCAATCATCTTGACCACACAAAAAGGGACCTTACAACCATGGCTAAAAAAGCCTTATATCAAACATACTGAACAAAAACCACAACTTTTCAAAAATGCTAAAATGCTATGAACATAACTCAAGTCTCTTGATTTGGGCATGCTGGAAAATGTGAATCCTGCCTTCTCAATGGCTGCCTTGCTCATCCAAGTTGCATCTTCCTGAGGCTTATTGAGCCACTTTACCAAATATTCATAGTAGGTGTGCCTCCTAGTCTGTTTAGCCACCCTGTGATCCAAAATGCATTCAATCTGATCAGGAGATGAAGGAATCAGGTCCTGGAGTGTCTGATCAGTTTGTTCTTTTGCCACAGTTGTCTAAGGATCAGATCCCTTATAGGGATAGAGGTCTGCTACATTGAAGATTGATGACAAGGCAATGCCATCCGGGAGCCTGACTTTGTAGGCATTTTCTCCACATTTCCTTAGCACTTCACAAGGTCCAATCTTCTTCATAAGTAGCTTGGTGTATTTACCTGTAGGGAGTCTCTCCTTTTTAAGGTGTACCATGACCAAATCCCCTTCCTTGAGCTATAGATCCCTTCTCTTTCTGTTAGCAGACTGTTTATACTTTGCAGAGGTAGACTGTAACTTCTCTTTTACTTGCTCATGGATATCTCTCATCACTTGGACAAAATCTTCAGCCAATGCACTGCTCTTCTCCAGTCCTCTGACCTCTCTGAGTTCCAAAATACCTCTTGGGTGAGTGCCATAAACAATTTGAAAAGGTGACAGGCTGGTACTCTTGTTCACAGTGTCATTGTAGGAGTATTCTGCCTGAGCCAAAACTAAATCCCAACTATTTCCTTGCTCCTTGGTTAGGCACCTTAGGAGGTTGCCAAGTGACCTGTTAATCACCTTAGTGTGACCATCAGACTGAGGATGATACGCTGATGATAATGACAAGTTTGCACCTAGTCTTTTCCAAAGTGTCCTCCAGAAGTGTCCTATAAACTTGGGGTCCCTATTAGAGATTATGGACAAAGGTAAACCATGTAATCTGACTATTTCCTTGAAGAAAAGACCAGCTATATGTGAGGCATCATGTGTGGTTTTACATGGAATGAAATGGGCCATTTTTTAGAACCTATCAACAACCACAAAGACACTATCATGTCCATTCTTGGTCCTAGGCAAACCAAGTACAAAGTCCATGCTTATGGAATCCCAAGGCTTAGAGGGGATAGGTAGTGGAGTGTATAGACTTGCATTTGATGTATGTCCCTTGGCTCTTTGGAAAATTTGACAAGTTTCTACAAAATTTCTTACATCAGTTGGTAACCTTGGCAAATAGTAGTATCTTCTAACCAAATCTAGGGTCTTATCAATGCCAAAGTGGCCTGCCATGCTGCCACAATGCTTCTCCTGAATAATATTCTCTCTAATAGACCCTCTTGGAATACACAACAGGCTGCCTTTAAAAAGAAATCCATCTTGTATCAGAAAATTAGAAAAATTAGTGTTATACCTACCTGTCATGGCTTTGCAAGATTGGTAAGGTTCCTTGATGTCTTCATCTTCTGCATACTAATCTTTGATGGTATGTATACCTGTACTCTCCAACTGAATGGTTTGAACAACAAGATTCCTCCTACTTAAGGCATCGGCTACCTTATTGGCCACTCCTTTCTTGTGTTTAATTGAGAAAGTATATGCTTGGATGTACTCCATCCACTTGACATGCCTATGGTTTAACTTCTCCTACTTGTTCAAGAAGCTCAAAGCATGGTTATCAGTAAAAACAACAAACTCCTTGGGTAGTAAATAGTTTCTCCATTTTCTCAATGATTGAACTATTGCATATAACTCTAGATCATAGGTAGAATAGTTCTATTTTTCTTCATTTAACTTTTCACTAAAGAAGGCTACAGGCCTCCCCTCTTGACTTAGGACTCCCCCAACAGCCCTCTTACTTGCATCACACTCAACAATAAAGGTCTTATCAAAATCAGGCAGCACAAGGACCAGTTTTTCTGATATTTTCTTCTTTAATAGTTCAAAGGCTTGATTGGCCTCATTTGTCCAGACAAACACACACTTCTTGCCCCCTTTTATAGTGTCAACAAGTGGAGCACAAATAGCACTAAACCCTCTAATAAACTTTCTATAAAAACTGCATAAACCATAGAAACTTCTTACCTCAGAGGCTGTAGGAGGTGTGGGCAAATTAAGAATGGCTTCCACCTTGCTTGGATCCATCTTGAGGCTGCCCTTAGAGATGACAAACCCCAAGAATGTCAATTCTTCTTGTAGGAAGACACATTTGTCAAGGTTAATTCTCAACTTCTCCTCTTGAAGCCTCCTGAGCACTTGATGGATATGTCTTATGTGATCTTCCTTGCTATCACTGAAAACCAATATATCATCTAAATATACAACAATGAACTTGTTAAGGAATGGTTTTAGCACCTCATTCATCAACCTCATGAAGGTGCTTGGTGCATTTGATAAGCCAAAAGGCATCACAACCCATTCAAATAGCCCTTCATTAGTTTTGAAGGCCGTTTTCCACTCATCCCCCTTCCTTATCCTGATTTGGTGGTAACCACTTTTTAGATCCATCTTGGTACAATATTTAGCCCTACCCAAGCAATCCATTAAATCTTCTATTCTAGGCATTGGAAATCTATACCTGATAGTAATCTTGTTGATGGCCCTGGAATCAGTGCGTAGTCTCCATGTGCCTTCCTTCTTGGGTGCAAGTACTGCAGGTACTACACATGGGCTAATACTCCTCCTGATAAGCCCTCTATCCAACAAGTCTTGAATTTGTCTTGCCACTTTAGCATTTTGCTCTGGGGTCAGCTTGTAGGCTACTTGGTTTGGTAGGGTGGATCCAGGGATGAGATCAATGCAATGACTAATCTCCCTCTTTGGTGGAAGGGCATCCTTGCTTTCATCGGCTATCACATCATGAAACTTCTCCAATAGTTCCTCCACCTCTTTTGGTCCAATCCTCCTAAGAGGCTGCTGCACTTTGGTCTTCTTAGGATTTGCATCCTTGGGCTTGATGACCATTGCAAAACATGGCACTTTCTCCTCCTTGAGGTTAGCCAAAAACTCCTTTTCACCTACCAACATAACTGAACTAGGAATGGTCTTTTCCTTGCTGTCATCAATCAAAGGAGTCATTGTGAAAGTTTCACCATTTTTAGACAAATGAATTACATTTTGCTTACCATCATGCTGGGCACTTGTGTCATGTTGCCAAGGCCTTCCAATAAGAAGGTGGCATGCATCCATATCCACTATCTCACAAAGAATCCTATCATGATATTCACCTATCTTGAATTCAACCCAACATTGTTCTTTCACCACAATTTGTTGGTCCTTGGTTAACCAAAAGACTCTATAGGGGTTAGGATGAGGTATCCTTTGCATTCCTAACTTATTCACCATTTCATTAGAAGCTAGATTTTCAGAAGAACCTGAGTCAACAATTACCTTGCAGACTTTCCCTTTCACCTTGCAAGTGGTTCTAAACAAATTGTTTCTTTGGGGCTGCTCCTTGGTGGCTGGCATGATGAGAGACCAGTTAAACATGATGCATTCTCCACACTCTGGTGCTGTAGGCTTGGAAGAGGCAGTTTGGTAAGATGTGGTACTTTGACAGTCATCCTCTTAAAGGAGTTGCACCCTTCTATCTTTCTGATTTGCAGAGTTATTTCCCATCTTCTTTGGGCACCTAAAGGACTGATGTCCTATCTGATTGCAGGAAAAACATCTTCCAGTGAACACAGTGGAACTCCTGCCTCCACTTCTTCCTCTAGCATTACCTCTCCCTCTAAACTGGCCCTAATTAGTACTGTTTCTGTCAGCCTACACTTGACTGCCCTCTTCTGATCTGCCATCTTGGGGTCTTGAAAAGTTGTCCCTGTTCTGAAATCTGCCTCTGCCTCTGAAATTTAGATTGCCTCTGCCCCTACTGCTTAAATCACCTCTCCTTTGTTTGTCCTCAATCCTCAATGCCATTTGGAAGCATTTATGCACTATCTTAGGGTTAAAGAGACTTAATTCATCTTGAATGGAGAACTTAAGACCATTAAGACACCTTGCAATCTTCTATTTTTCATTCTCAGGCATCTTGGATTTCAAAGACATCTTATGAAACTCCTCGGTGTATGTGCTCACATCCATGTCCTTCTATCTCAAGTTTTGCAACTTTTTGTACAAGTTGACTTCATAGTCTTCAGGAACAAATTGCTTCTTGATTTCAAGTACCATCTTCCTCCATGTAGTGATAGGGTTCCTATCATCCTCTAACCTCTCATTTTGAATGAAGTTCCATCAACTCAAGGCTGGCCCTTTCATTCTAGATTTGGCAATCCTCACCTTTTGATTTTCTGCCACTTCCTCACATTCAAAATAGTTCTCCATTGCCTCTATCCAATCAAGGCACTCCCTTGGGTTCATCTTACCAGGAAACATAGGTAAGTCCACCTTACTGTCCTTCCTACTCAACTTTCCAAGTGCATCTAGGAATTGTTTTTCTGACATGCCTCCTTATGGCTCTTCCATTGGCACTCCTTCTTCATCTTGATCCTCTTCCTCTAAATCCAAGATGACTTCTAGTTTCTTCTTCTTATCCATGTCCTTCTTCAACTTCTCTATCTCAGCCTCCATCCTTTTGTTCTTGGCTGCTTGCTCTCTCACTATCTTTGCCAATTCAGCATTAGTCACCCTTTGAGGAACTTCCTCCTCTTCTTCTCTATCTCCCATCTCTTTGATGGCTCTGATACCACCTGATGTAGAGGTGGCACAAGGGAAGCAATAAGGTTTATTCTTCTTTCCCCACTCACCCACTTCACTACTTCAACCAACCAAGGTCACACACCAAGTACAAATTATGGATTTGTTGTCTAGGCTATTGTTCAACCCTCAAGGCTTCTCCCACACCTTAAGACAGGTCTGCAAACACCTTCCCCACAGTTGGTTTGATCCCCAACTTCACACAACTCTCCAACCTTGACTTAGCCTAGTGAGGCTACTAGCCCTCCTCAACTAGTTTTCACTACACAACTTGACAAAACCCTAAATGACTAGGCAAATAAATGGTGGATTCTAATACCCTCTATGGGACTCTAATAAACCTCCAAGCCTCCAGTTCCAATTCTACTCCAGCAACTCAAAACACCCACTAGGTCTCTAGGCCTAATTGATCAGTTTAGGTCTAGGTTACAAAGCAAATGGTCTACTTTGGGGTCATAAAACTGGGACAGGACATTGGATCACCTCTACCACATGCAAACATCTCAAAACCACCATCCATTCACTCACCCTATCTAAATTTTGTCATTTACAACAGCAAATTGCATAATTTTGGTCAAATACATATGAATACTTAACCTAGGGCATCACTCCAAAAATCAAGGACTATCTTTCTCGGCCAAAAGCTTTTGGAATCAGGTAATATACAACCGTACCTTGTATTTCACTAAGTGGCTTGAGATTTCACCAGTTGGAATGCATTCTAGGGTGAATTTTGTATGACAAACCCTAGAAATCAGGGTTTTAGACCAGTCTGAACAAAAAATGCAATATCTCCCTACAGAAATCACTTCAAAACCTCAAACTTGTTGCATTGGAATCTAGACTCAAACTAGTTTTAGAAATTCCACATCAATCCCATCTGCCATTCCATACAGTCTGTACAACCACTGAAACTTAGGGAAAAACAATCAGTTTTTATTGATTTTGTGCCCAAAACTCCGTACAGAAACTCCTCCCTCGTCCTGGAGTCATAGAACAACCATATACACTGATCCAAGTTAGTATCCAACCTCCAACAATAGTTTCAACCATCAAAAGTGGTTTGGGACCAACCAAATACATAACACAATTGGACAACTATGGTAGTTTGCATAAACACAAGGATTCTGATTGGTTCAACATGCCCAATGGAACTCAAACATCTACCATACCCTCTAGAACATGCCAGAACATCAAAACAATCCAATAGACTCAAAAAAACATCAATAGACCTTCTAGGCCTAAGTGACATAACTAGGGTCCAAATGGACTAAGAATGACTGAGGTTTATATGATTACCCCAATCATCTTGACCACACAAAAAGGGACCTTACAACCATGGCTAAAAAAGCCTTATTTCAAACATACTGAACAGAAACCACAACTTTTCAAAAATGCTAAAATGCTACCAAAATGCTTGTAGGTGCCCTGCACCAAAATAAGATAACTTATGGAATCATAATCATCATATTCTTTAGCTATTGATTTCAATGTATTAGTAGAAACAGAATTTTCACTCTCGTCTTTCACATGAGTATCCCTAGAGATGAATTTAATTAAATCTTCTAATATCAAAGGATATGCTCCTATGAGTAATTTGAATCTATTAATATCATGTCTATAACAAAGTAATTGCAGCTCATATGTAGAACATATAGAAGCATCAATACTACTTACAGAAGCTATGTGCTCTAGAACATGAGGATTCTTATTAGTTAAATTAAAGAAATTTTTAAAATCTGGGATATACTCATGCAAAGATTTCAAACATGAATAACATGAAGATGAAATAATGAAATTTATTCTAACAACAATGTAAAATCATATTTTAAAAGTTTTTCAAAAGTTATGCAAGGAACAAGTGCAAAATTATATGCGAAAATAAGCTAAAATGCCTGATTTTTCAACTTTTTCCAATGCAAATGACTGAAAGAAAAGGTGTTGTGAAGAGGTTCAAGAGGGGAAGAAAATAATATTTCTAATAACAGTCCAATTATTCAATAATATATTTCACAAAATGCCTTTGATGCAAATTTAAAGAGTCGATAAGTCAAAACCTAGTGAAAATATGCTAAAATATGCAATTTTTCACCAATTCTCAACGCAAATGCCTAGAAGAAATGGTGTTGTAAGGAATTTGGGAAAGGGAATTGAATAATAAGTCTGGTATAAGTCCAATAAATCCACAAGATCCTTTACAACACACCCATAATGTAATCCTATATGTAAAATAAGCCAAAATTTAGTGAAAATTACTAGTTTTTATTGAAATTGAAAATGTGTAAATCCAAATCTTTGAAATGTAAATGCAAAAACACACTAAGATGCAACACTTCATGCAAACTAAGATTTTAGTGAGTGCTTTATATAAGTAGAAAAATCTGAAAATAAGATTTTACCTACAAACCCTAGCTATTGGAATTATTAGGTTATATGAAAAATTCAAAATTTCAAAGCAAAGCCTAGCAATTTTATGATGAAAATACAATGCAAGAAATTAATTAATGATGAATTTATGTAATTTAAATCAGATCTAATTTAAAAATAAGAAATTAAATTAAATTAAATTAAATTAAATTCAAATTAATTCAAATTATTTGAAAATCAAGCCAAAATGCCAATTTTTTTAAATTTTCTAAAATTTTCAATTTTTTTTTATAAATTTTCAAATGTAATAATGAAAATGATAAAAATGAAAATTTTTAATTTATATTAGATCTAATTTAAAAATCAGAAATTAAATGAAAACTAATTCAAATTATGTCAAAATGTAAGTTAAAATTCCAAATTTTTCGATTTTTTTGTAAATTTTCAAATGCAATATGAAAATTATGAATTAAATGAAAATAAATTTCTGATCTAATGCAAAAATCATAAATTAATTGAAAATTAATTAAAACTAATTAAAATTATTTCAAAATGCAAGCTAAAAATGCCAAATTTTTCAATTTTTTAAAATTTTCAATATTTTTGTAAATTTTCAAATGCAATATTGAAAATTATGAATTAACTAAAATTTAATTTCAGATCTGATGTGAAAATTAGAAATTAAATGCAATTAAATTAATGTAAACTATGTCAAAATTCAAACCCTAGAATGCAAAAATTTTGAAAATTTTCAAAATTTTTCAACTTTTTGTAGTTTTTCGAATGCAATAAGGTGACTAAATGTAAATCTATCAAACCAAACTCAGAAAGGTGCCAAAAAGTCCAAAAGCATGGGTTCACCAAAATGTTATGTAGAAAAAGTGGGATTTTTAATTTAATGCAAGGTGTGGTTAAATCCTCCTTTCACTACATACATTCAAGGACTTCCAGCTGAGTAGAGGGGTGTACTACATGATTTTCTTCACTTGGAACATAGGGGAAGATTGTAATTGCATGATTTGATTTCTTAATTAAGCACAGTTATGCTCAAAACCCTAATTTCATGAAATCGTAAGCAAACTGACAAATTACAGAAAATGATCGCACATAGGGATATCAAATGATAACCAACTATGTACCAGCTTTCAAAGTTTGGTGTGTGGAAAAGTTGGGGACTAATGAGCCAGCACCCTAGTCTAGTGTCACAATTTTCTTCAAGATCTGGGAATCTTTTCTACAACCTGTTCATGTTGTTCGAGAGATTTTCCAGTTGCAGGATCTAGAAGACTAATGAGTGGGCACCTGAGTCTAGGTCCCTATTTTCTTCTTTGATCTACAATTCCAATAGGCCGCACTACTCTCCTACAACTCCACTTCTTTTTCTTTCACAACCTGTAACTTGCAATCATAGAAAAATATGTTGGGGGTTGTGGTGTTTAGAGGCTCACCTCAGTCAAGGCATGGAGAGACATTCAAGTCTTCCGAACACCATTGACAGATAAAGACTGTGTATCCTTGCAAGATAGAGGAAAAATCCAAATGATAAATGATAGAAAACACAAGCGATATCACCTTGTAGTGAAGATCTCATGGAAGGAAGATACTCTTCATGCCATGAGGAGATGGATGCCAAATCTACAAATACAAACACAAGAACAACACAAATTCTACTCTACCACACAATGAATGCCTTAAATCAGTTTCACATAAGCTCAAGTCCACAATATCCATCTGGTTTACAAATGAATCACTAATCATGCTTATATATGCAATTACAACCATTCCCGCTAAAAATTTCATAATTCAAACTTACCGTGTTGGCATAGGACCTAAATAACGGTCATAAACTGACACTTTGAAATTGGTCATGACCTAAAATAGGGCAGGACTAGGGTGCAGATGCCCAATTCCTCCCCCTATTTTAGGTATGATTTAAGTTAAGTGCATCCCCTGAGTCCCGTTTCCCATGAAACTTCAGGGTTTTCTCATCGAGAGTCATCAAAATCATGCAAGATGCTTTAAATGCATTCTAAAGGACCCAGGAGCTAAACCTTAAGAGGGAAAAGCTCCCAAGGTTACTTTTTTTGACATAACAGATAGGTCCTAATTAGTAATTTCTATGGTTGTAGGTTGTGTGACCTCTACCTCTATTCATTCAATCTCTTCATCTACCAATTGTGCTAATGTGTCAAGTTTTCCCTTTTTTTACTTGTATTCTATTAGCCTAGTTTCTGGATTTTCAAATTTTCTTAAGGTTCCATGTAGTTCTATATTGTCCTCTATGGCTATAAGAAATATGAATTCTCTTGTACCACAGGTTCTAAAGAGGGACTTGACTCTTCAACAAGGTTGAACCCCAAGCTACTTAGCATTATTGTGTCTTCACTTGTGCTAGTGGTGGAATATTCATTTTTTTTAAAACTTGACTTAATTTCTATTAAAACACCTGTTGAATTTGATGTGGCATCCTTATTTTCAATCCATTAGATGGTGAGAATGTCTAGGTCTTGAAATTTTAGGCTTTGAAGCCACTTTTTGTTTATCCTTACAGGTCTTGAAGAAGGGATATTAATAACTACATGAGTGTCAAATTCTTTGGCTACATGATTCACAACCCACATTGGTGCAAGTGCTACTTATGGTGTTATATGGTCCTCAAGTGCTGTTGTAGGCTCTACTTGTGTCACTTCAGGCTCTGCCACCTGTGCTCCATGATTCTCTCTTTTCCCTCATTAAATTTTGTCTATAATCTCATCCTTTTTAACTTCCTACATTCTTCTTGTCTTATTAGATGTTGTGTTTCTATTAGCCCCCTTCCACGAAAGCCTTTCCCAATGTTTTCCAATACCTGGATGTTGTCTAATTGAAGAAAATTTTACATAGAACATCTAGAAATTGATCATGCAAGATTTTTCTTAATGATCAATTAAATCAAATAATTATGGGAAAGGGCATTAGGTAATCCTTTTTGATATTCCTTGGTCATCCTTATAAGTAGATTAAGTAGAAAGTGAGGGACACTGACAAACCTATTATGATGGGGATAGATAAGAAGTTTGAAATGTACCACATAGAGTAGAGACTATCTCCCTTGGCATGTAATATATTTGATAATGTAGTTCGCTACTTTGACCCAAAATGTATGCAATGATAACCTTCTCATCCCTTGTGAGGAGTGTTCAAATTTCTCACCAAGCATGACAAACTCATTCTAGGAAATAGTTGTAGCAACCCTTGCTAGCCATTGCTCACTAGTACTAGGTATTCCTAAAACCTCATCTATTATTTCCTTAGAAAGAGTCACCTAAAGCCACTTTAGAATTGCCACATCATTATTTAAAGTTATATCATATTCGTGGGAAAGATGATTATTACAACCTTCAAGCCTTCAGAAATAACCCATCCAACCCACCTTCTAGATAATGGGCAACATTGCATTATCACTCAATAAGGTTGTATGGTCTATAGGCTCATACTAGATAATGTTGCCTTCCATGGTGTTGGGTATACCTATAGAAAGTATTTTTCAAAGTTATGGAAGTTTTGTTAGATGTGCATGAAAATAGGCCAAAAGTATGTGTGTGTAAATGGGAGAGTTCAACTTGCAATTCTTGGACCTGGTAAGTTTCCATAATTATCTATACCTCCAAATGTCTAACCATAATTATGGAGATTTAATTAAAAACATAATAAAATGTGTGCTACTACCCTATACAAAACCTCACATGTCCTCAAGTGATGTGGGAGGTGTAGTGTGGCCATGAGTTGCTTGGGTGATGGAGGTTGTGTATAGAAAATGTCAGTGTGGGACTAGACATGATGTATGAAGGGGATGGTTAAAATAAATTATTTTTTAAATGTATGTAATTAAATGAATGATATTAAAAAACAATTATTAACAAAATAAATAACATCTTATCCTAGGGATATGTAATTGATTACCAATTATGGCATGGTGAAGTGGCATGGAGCACATGTGGTTGCATGGAATGACTAATGCCAAACTACAAATGAAGGATATATGTCATACTTAAGCAATGAACATTGGTGAGAATAGGAATAGGAAGTGGTGATATTAGTTATGAATATATAGACATAAATCAAACTTATAGCAGTACAAGGTCAAATTACTAGGGAAGGCTAATGGTGTCCTAGAATAGGGGTCCATGAATCTTTACAAAATATGTAATTGTAGTTGAACTAAGTGAAGTGTTGAGGGGCATTTTGACACACGCATCAACATGCAGGTAGAAAAAGATTGCACCATCTTTCTTTAAAGGTAGTCAATCCTAAAAGATTGATAACTCTGGGCAAGGTCCTCGTTAGATGGGTCTCATCCTTGTTGGATAGATGAGTGGCTCATGTAGCTATACCCGTACAAGGGGATACTAGTAATGGCATAATCATGTAGTTACTTGTTTGTGGAGATTAGAAAATAAGGTAAACAATGCATAATATATCTATTCAAACCACCTTTTTCTCAAGAATAAACATCTACAACACTATACCAACAATAGGATAACTTGCAAACATAATAAATATGATTTATAGCAGCAAGTTATAAGTGATAAGATCTTAATCCAACCTTAACCTACTAAACTAACAAGATCTAGATAAGAAAAATCAAAAGATAAGGGTTTAGAGAGAGAACATGAAATAAATGGACAACCTCTACATTTATTTTCACTTGACGAGCATTATATCCATTGAGATTCAAAATAATTTGAAATGTTATGACCAATATTCCACATAATCATTCATAGATTGGGTTCAAGAGTCTAAGGATTTTCTTGAGAAATAAGAATGAAAACACTATAAATTACTTGTATAGTTATCAAATTTAATTCCTTAATTCTATATAGATATAGCAATTAGGCATTTACCTTATCAAAATACATCAAATGCAAATGAAAAAAAAAAACACATTACCATCTTGAGGCTAAGGAGTATATATATATATATATATATATATATATATATATATATATATATATATATATATATATATTGATTAGCACCAACAATTAGCAGATTACATGTGACAACAAGATTTCCACACTACAGATGTGTTACAATTCACTAATTACATGCCTTGTCAAGATAACAAAATTTGCCTTCTCGTAAATCTCTAGATTCCCCCCTTCCAATTTACCAAATGACACTTTTCATTTTATAAGGGCGATATTTCATTACATTCATGACTAGGTCAGCTACAATCAGACAAGACCCCATTACAAGTTGCATAATATATCCTAGACTCAAAATTAGGTCATCCACATATTTGTGTTATAGTTGACATCATTAAAAATTTACATGTTTTAGGAGGTTGCATAGTTTCCAAAATAAATATGTTCCTCTTAGATCATGAATCCTTTATACTGACGATGTAATAGGCCCTCATTGCTTCTTCGATAATCTTTCTACTGAGGTCTTTTATTAGTGTTGATGCATAAATTTGTGGGTTTAATCCATCATCAACATGGGAAACTCCAGGAATGTGGGATTGATCCCTAAAGTGACCTCTAGATTTTAAAGAAGCTGGCTCTTAATTTTTATTGGGGTTTTGGAAAGGGAAGAAAAAACAATATTGGAGAAATAAATGCCTAAATTGCGAAGGCAATGTGCTAGATTTATTGTTTCCTCAATGGCACAATGATCAAACCTTAAAAGATTTAACTAGAAAAATTAAAGAGAAGCTACATGATTAATAACCCAGCTTAAAACTCAGATTGAAAAAAGGCCAAGAAACAAAAAATAAGAAGCAAGAAAAGAAACACATTTGGATCTGCACAAAGTACCACTTCTCTTTATTTGAATGGAGACCAAATTTAGAGAGGCAAAATTGCACAAAATAAAATGTTACAACCCTCATTGAGAGGCATTGCTAAGGCCAATAAAATATCTCTGCTATTGCTAAAAATCTTTGTGTGTGTCTAACTATAGAACTCTGGAACTCTATCCTGGATCCATCCTTTTATAACCCAGAACCTTTGTAAATCTCTTTGCAATTGCCTCAAAAAATATCTGCAACTGAAACCCATGAAACTTGGCTCTAATTTCAGCTTTGGTAACTACAACTGGCTTTGAACTAGCTATAGCTTCCATGGCTAGAAAATGCATCTGCCTCTATCTTTGTCAAGCAACATGAAAAACTTCCTTCTCTCCTCTTTAGCTTGCTACTGTGAAAATAAAGTGGCTACGTGAAATTAGGGCTGCATCTTTTATTTCCCATGAATATAATTAAATAAGATAGAGTCTTTTATAAAGCCTTGCTTTATTCACAATGGGACCCACATGTTTCTTATAATAGAGGCTCTATTATTTATTTAAAACTTAATTGACTTTACTCCCGTGAGTTAGAAGAGACTCATTTTAAAATGAAGCTATCTTTAATGAGGGGCCCACCATCTATAAATAATGGCTCATCTTAGAGTCACGTGACTCCTGAATATTTACATGTTTTAATAAAAATGAAACAATATCAGTTATCTCACACCTGCATGCTCGACATGGTGAAGCGGTCCTTGTTTGAGAGTGAAATTTTTAGATCTCCTTAAAAGCCACATTTGACATCTGGTAGCCTCTGCTCCATTCTCTTTGCCTCTTTTCCAAATGCCTGTGGTTAAACCAATTGACATGCTCCACTACCTTCTCTAGCAACTTGTCCTTACATCTTTCTTGAATTCCCACGAGTCATTGATTTGTTTCACATTGAGGATGCCTGAGTGTTTGTTTCAATTGTGACTATTTCTTTGGCCCGCATACCATTTTGAATGCATGTTTCATCTTTAATGGAAACACCTATCATATTTCCCTAATGCCTCATTTGAATGCTCCTTCTATTTGATCTAAACACCTTTCATGAAAGGCCAACTCTTGCCTCAAACTTGCACCTTGATTGGTAGCTATGCATTTGATTTGTTTAGGGGAATCTTTCTGTGACTTGGCACCCAAACATGGTTGAGCCATTTAGAGATGCACTTCAAGACTTATTAGCAGCTTCTTTGTTCTAGTGCCTACTATAGTAGGCTGCCTCTATATGATGGAGAGCACTTCTAGTTTTAGCATGGTGGAACCTTGTGTTTGAATTGAAATGGCTCTCCATTTTGATTGAGCCTCCTAATTTCATGCTTTGAAATCTTATTGCAGGCTGCCCCTCTTTTATTGCACCATTTATTGTCTGATACTATGCACTCATTCTCTACCGCGCCAATCTCATAATTGAGATTTTGGTTTAAACGTCATTTATAGCTGCTTCTCCTTGTGCATTCATTGTGATCTTATATGGCTGAGGTTTGGCTTGTAAAACTATGTTATTTCCTCCTTTATCACTATGTGTTGAACTTCATGACTGGTGCATTATATTCATATAACTTAGTGCCTCGTTCTTTTATGGCTCTAGCTCTATTTAGAATGATGATGCATTATTAGCATAGACCCCATCTCTCTATTTTTGAGGCTTGCATATTGTTCACATTGATTTCACATTTATTCTTCATTAACACCATCATCAAATGCTTCACCCATTATAGCAAACCCAATGCCTTCATTTATTATAGCCAAGCCTCCATGGTAGTTGTGAGAGCTTGTTTTATTGGATGTGTCATTGATTCTAAATAGCTGTGCCATCCCATTTGATTGATGCCACTCTTTTATTATTGGCAACACATATTATGACAGAGCCTTCAAATTTATGTTTGCTCCTTACATGAATATGTGTTGCAAATATGTGCCTAAGCGGTGTTGCCATTGATGTCAACATATCCATTGTCATTTGTGTCAACTGTATCCTATTTTGCTGTCTGTATAAAAGACTGGATTGCTGAGGATATTGAGAAAATTAAAGGTGATCAATGTATGCGGACCATATGGATGTGTAGAGGTTTGTCTAAAGAAGCTCCAGTTATGATTTGAGAAGTTCAAATTAAGATCTGAAGAAGTTATGGCCATCTGAGTAAAACTGGTTCCTGCAATACTAGGAAGAGACAGAGTGACAGGGAAGAAGTCTGGATTTCTCTGGTAACATAAAATCATGATCTGGGGATCTAGAGGCATGTTTGGGAAGTGAGTGTGTATTATCAATACAAGTGGTTCATGGTTTGGAGGCCTGAAAGGAATACTTCTAGTTTGACAGTCATGAAAGATAGTGCTCTTGAGGTACTGGATAAAGATGCAAGTGATTATGATGAGTTGGAGGAGTACAGATGTTTTTGTTGAATTCAATGTGCTTGTGGAGATCTCTAGATCATGTAGCTATTGTGTTGGAGGTCCACATGGAAGTTTGAACTCATTTTTGAAGATTTTCCTTTATGTTGTTGATGTTCTTCCAAATCTTCGTCGATCAGATGATCTAAGAGCATTTTATGAAGCATGGCAGGCTTATAGAGAAAAATTCAAGTCTCAGTTATGTTTGGCCAATAGTGTAATGATCCATGTCAAGTTTAGCCAACCTTGTTGATCATTCCAAGCTTGATGAAGCATACAAATACTTGTTGTAGAGTTGTTGAAAATCATCCTTGTGGAAAATGAATTAAATCTGAAAAAGGATCAGAACAAGAGCAGAGAAGAAGAGAAGTGAAAGCAGTATAGAGTGAAGATTTAGTGAAGAAGAATTTGGAGATAGAAGCAGAGGTTTTTGGGAGCATCAAATGAAACTAAACTAGGCATAAAAAGATGCTAATTATCAGTTAGTTCCTTCTTAAAAACAAATTTCTTGTGGGTAGTGAGCCTGAAGGTAGGTTCCTTCCCATTCTTTTAAGTACTTTTAAAAAGGTATGAATCTTGTGGGCTAACACCCACCGTGGTTTTTCCCTTAACCAGGTTTCCATGTCAAAAATCTTGGTGTCAAATGTGTTAATTATGTTTTTTCTTATGTGTTGATGTTATCTGCTTTAATGTTTGCATCCTTAATCAATTTGCCAATTGTGAAAGAAGACTAAAAGAAAAGAAAAGATTAATTTTTGGGACAATTGATTCACCCCACCTCTTAGTTGTCCAGGCTAATTCCAACAATATGTTGATGATGTGAATCTAGATGGCACCTCAGATAGAATGGTAGCACATCATGATTGGCACTCACATGTGTTTAGAATGATAGCATGTTACATGGATTTGATATAGACAAAGATTCATTTAGGTATGCAGTGGTGCCACTAATAAAGACTATACTTATCCTAAAGCTGATTCCCTCAATATAGCTATGTCTTGGCTGTGACTTAGAGATTGAACCAACATTATGACCTATACAAGAAAAACTATATCCTCAAAACCAACTGAATCATTTCTCTACATGGACATGCTTTTGACTCTAATTGCCTTAGTGCCTTTAATTCACAGGTTGCACTATGAATCTCCTCAATATTGAA
Organism: Cunninghamia lanceolata; assembly: GCA_027924645.1. Taxonomy (NCBI): domain Eukaryota; kingdom Viridiplantae; phylum Streptophyta; class Pinopsida; order Cupressales; family Cupressaceae; genus Cunninghamia; species Cunninghamia lanceolata. The sequence continues at coordinate 7,774,160 of BSBN01000892.1, forward strand.
AATTTTGATATGGTGTGTAAAATTTGCACAACAATTCTTGGCGACTTGCTGGGAAAGTGAGCTTGCTCATTGAGAATTCCAAAATCTATGCTTTCAAAATCAAGCTTTATCTAGGGCATAGAGTCAAAAATGCTAAAACTAAAACATTCATTGAACTGGAAACAAATTGGCACCCAATATCTGTGCAACCAGACTGATACACAACTATTGATAAACTTCATTGAAGCTAAAACTGAAGCACCGCTAAACTAAACACATCCACAACTGAAACCATAATTGATAACCACTGAAACTGACCATGATTGACTCATAGAAACTAACCCTTCATTCTGTATGCAGCTGAGACTTATTGAAAACAAAACAGCTGAATCTAAAAACTAATGCTATTGTTGTAGCTTATTCTGAACACTAAAACTAATTTACTGACATATTGAACATATGCCCATTAATTGCGACAGTAAAGTAGCTATTGTGTCTTATGATGTTACTCCAATGGATCCATATTGAACCTAATGATATACCAAATGAAATGCATAAAGAAAAATATTAGGAACTTGTACCTTGTTTCCTTCCTACCTTTTGGAGGCTCATCCTTGGCATGAAAATACTAGTCAGGTTGTTTTGTATGCTGCTCTTTCTTCAATGGAGGGTGGGAAGGGAAAATCAAGCATTGAAGCTCATTCTTCTGGTTACATTTGAAAAGATTTTGTTAACAAGACTCCACCAATGACCTCTTCTTTATGCTCTTCCACAGGTTCATGACTCAAGATAGCATTGAGTATAGGCTTGCAAGTGATGGAACTACTCATCACAATCTTGAATCTGATTGGTATTCCTTCTTGCAAGAAGAAGGGTGTATAATGTGACTCAGTATGTGACTCTTCACTTTTGCAAATGTCTCTTTGGACCTCATCATATTGAATCTTTTCTTGTATCTGTGGGTCTTCATCAAAAAGAAGACAATAACTATTTTCAAAAATGGAGAACAGATCAACACTTGCACACCTAACTTCATCATCATCTTCATGATCTACTACATTAGGCTTTACAAAACAACTATTCACTTGCTTAATGGTGGGATCTTTTACATCCATAATCTAATATCCTTGTTGTAAAACTAAGAATAAATCCTCATTGTACTCTTCATGTTTCTCATGCATCTCTATGTTATCTTCTTCAAAATGTGAAACCTCATGACATAAATTTTATAAAAATAGTCATTCTTGATAGACTATGCAGAAATCTCTTGCAACCTCTTCCTCAAGATGAGGTACATACTATGAATCATTGTTTACCTAGTACTTTTCAGCTTCAAATCCCCTCTTTAAGTACCTTTTAGCTTCTAGAAGAGTCACTTTATAAGCAACTTCTGAGTCTTCTTCATGAGTTGACTAAAATTTTGAATCACATTTTGCCACATGTGTCTGATGCTTAGAGTCAAAAGAACATACAAAATAGATAGGAGCTACCTCTCTTCTTGTAATTTGATCTTTGGGACTTGATTATTCTTTGATGTTAAAATGACAAAGACCCTGATCTGTGATTTCTATGGATTGGTTTGTAAATATAGAGGCTTGTAAAGCATAATTCTCAAGATAATTTGGCATTTTCTTGGTATGAGGAAGGATATCTTCTACAAACTACCTACATTGATATTATTGTTCATAAGGGCTTTAAGGTATGAAAATTGAATTAGCTTGATACAGAGCTTGATCTTTTAGCTCATTGATCTCATGGGTGAGGGTTTTTATAAGTTCTTTTACTGCACTCATCTCCTCATGATTTAGCAAATCAACATGGAGGGTGGGTGGACTAGAATCTATATGCATTTGGCTACAAGAAAGAGCTTAAGATGGGGCATTTGAATGAGGGATCAATGGTACTAAGGGCAGAGGAGATAGTTTACTAGCCTCTATGAGGTTATTTGCATCTCTAATAGCAAGACTATATGACTGGGGTAGGGTTTCATCTCCTAAGGCTTGTACCATAATAGAGATGTCAGGGTCTAAAGCCTTTAAATAATATAAGAATGCAAAAACTTGAGATGGCCTAATATCAACAGAGATTTTCTTCCATACCTTATCAAATCTTGAATTAAAGTCACACATGCTCTCCTTTGGATGTCTCTTGATGGTGATGAGATTCTAGGTAAGTGATCTAACATTTGTCCTTTCTTTGAGCTGATTGTAGATGAGTCCTAGCTAATCCCATCCAGTGATTGAACTAGGCTACAAACCTCTATACCATTCTTTTTCTTTGACTTTTACGGAAGATGCAAGCAACAGAAGGGCATGATTCTTAGTTGAGATATTGTGAATGGTGCATAAATTGGCCACATCCTGAGTATGATCTGCAGGAAAAACAAAGTCATCTCCCAGAAAGTGAAGCAATGCCTTCCATGCTGTCTTAGGAACCTGACCCTGCTTTTGAAGAACAAGAGGGCTTGAATCCCAAGTCACAAAGGGTATATCTCTTGCAAGAATGTTTATATGTACATAAATACCTGGGGTTGCCATGATTTGGAAGAGCAAGGGTGAGTGCGAGATCATGATGGACCAAACAATGGCAATGAAGAAAAAATTACTGGAAGAAAAAGTGCTAACATTTAGACTAATATTTAGATTTGGATGGAAAGGGTGTTAATATTTGTAGCTCAAATATAGATTCCCTCCAAAAATGCCTTGGGATTACCTCATATTTAGGCAAGTGGGAATCCCAAAACTTGCCAAAGAAACTTGCAAAACCACCCACTTAGTGTTATCCTAAAATTTTCCACAATTTAATCCTTGATTTTTGTAACTAAATTTAATAAAAAGAAAAGGGTTTATAGAGGAAGCTATTAAGATTATAAAAATATAATATACACCTCATAATAATTTTAATAGGTAATTATTATTAATTTTCTACATACGCTATGTTTGATTTCCTAATAGATATACATATTGAAAAACATCCATAACTTTCAACATATTAATCCTTTTTTAAATCCAAAAGATGTGTCACATTCTAGGATTTATTGGGTATACATTAAAATTTAAATCTATTGATTTTCATATATTTTTGACCAAGTTAGGTTGGCTAGAAAATTATTTTTTAATATTTTAAAAAAGTCACACTAAAAATTCATAAATAATTATTTATTTACTTAAAAAATTAAAAAAAATATGTGTCACATCTACTCATGTGTCCTTTACTTAATTCCAAATCACAGAGGAAAAATATTATCTTTCCTCATACTTAGGTTGGTTTGAATGACACCTACTTTTTACGTTTTTCTAGATTGTGTAGATAACTCATTCAATTTTTGACATGAAGTTACTTAAGTCCATTTTTCACATTTATGTTGCCACTTAGGAGTAGGGTTTGGCCCATCATGATCCTACACTTACTTGCAAAGATCTGAGAAAGAGTCACTAGTAGGGTCACCAGATGGAAGATTCATGCTCCCATGAGTGGATATTTTTGCGATTTTCCACCAAAACCACAAAATATATAGGGCAATGATTTAGTGAAAAAAAAGGCCCAAGTCTTTGATTCTAGTCCCACCAGGCATGCCAAAAACTATTGATGCATAAATTTGTGGGTTTAATCCATCACCAACATGGGAAACTTCTGGAATGTGGGATTGATCCTTGAAGTGACCTCCAGATTTTAAAGAAGTTGATTCTTCCTTTTTATGGGGTTTTGGAGAGGGAAGAAAAAACAAGATTGTAGGAACAAATGCCTAAATTGCTAAGACGATGCACTAGATTTATTGTTTCCTCAATGGCATAGTGACCAAACTATAAAAAATTTAACTGGAAAAATTAAAGAGAAGATGCATGGTTAATAACCCATATTACAACTTAGATTCAACAAAGGCCCATAAATAGAAAATAAGAAGCAAGAATAGAAACACATTTGGATCTACACAAAGCACCACTTCTCTTTATTTGAATTGAGAACAAATTTACAGAGGCAAAATTGAACAAAATAAAATGTTGCAACCCTCATTGAGAGGCATTACTGAGGCCAAGAAAATATCTCTGCTACTTCTAAAAATCTCTGCATGTGTCTAACTATAGAACTCTAGAACTCTATCCCAGATCCATCCTTTTATAACCCAAAACCTTTATAAATCTCTTTGCAACTGCCTCAAAAAATATCTGCAACTAAAACCCATGAAACTTAGCTCTAATTTTGGCTCTGGTAACTACAACTAGCTGTAGCTTCCATGGCTAGAAAATGCATTGCCTCTATCTCTAGTAAGCGGCGTGAAAAACTTTCCACTCTCCTCTTTAGCTTGCTACCATGAAAATAAACTGACTGTGTGAAATTAGGGCTGCACCTTTTATTTCCTGTGAAGAGAATCAAATAAGATAGTCTTTTATAGAGCCTTTCTTTATTCACAATGGGACCCACATGTTTCTTATAATAGAGCCTCTATCATTTATTTAAAACTTAATTGACTTTACTCTCGTGAGTTAGAAGAGACTCATTTTAAAATGAAGCTATCTTTAATGAGGGGCCCACCATCTATAAATAATGGCTCATCTTAGACTCATGTGACTCCTAAATATTTACAAGTTTTAATAAAAATGAAACAATATCATTTATCTCACACCTGCATGCTCCACATGGTGAAGCAACACTTGTTTGAGAATGGAATTTTTGGAGCTCCTTAAAAGATGTAGTTGACATCTGGCAAGCTCCGCTGCCTTCTCTTTACCTCTTTTCCAAATGCTTCTGGTTAAACCATGTGGCATGCTCCACTGCCTTCTCTAGAAACTTGTCCCTGTATCTTTCTTGAATTCCTATGAGCCATTGATTTGTTTCACATTGACGGTACTTGAGTGTTTGTTTCAGTTGCAACTATTTGTTTAGCCCGCGTACCATTTTGAATGCCTGTTTCATCTTTAATGGTTGCGCCTATCATATTTCCTTGATGCCTCATTTGAATGCTCCTTCTATTTGATCAAAACACCTTTCATGAAAGGCTAGATCTTGCCTCAAACATTTGCCTTGACTTGTAGCAATGTGTTTGATTTGTTTAGGCTGATCTCTCTGTGAGTTCGCGCCCAAACATGGTTGAGCCTTTTAGAGATGCACTTCCAGACTTATTAGCAGCTTTATTGTTCCAGTGCCTACAAAAGTAGGCTGCCTCTATATGATGGAGAGCACTTCTAGTTTTAGCATGGTAGAGCCCTGTGTCTAAATTGAAATTGCTTTGCATTTTGATCGAGCCTCCTAATTTTATGCTTTGAAATCTTATTATAGGCTACACCTCTTTTATTGCACCATTTATTGTCTAAGACTATACACTCATTCTCTGCCATGCCAATCTCATAACTGAGATTTTGGTTTAAACATCATTTATAGTTGCTTCTCCTTGTGGATTCACTGTGGTCTTATATGGCAAAGCTTTGGCTTGCAAAAGTGTGTTATTTCCTCCTTTATCACTATGCGTTGAACTTCATGACTGGTGCGTTATATTCATATAACTTAGTACCTCATTCTTTTATGGATCTATCTCTATTTAGAGTGATGATGCATCATTGGCATAGACCCCATCTCTCTATTTCTGTGGCTCGCATATTGTTCACATTGATTTCACCTTTATTCTTCATTAACACCATCATCAAATGCTTCACCCATTACAACACACCTGATGCCTTCCTTTATTATAGCTAAGCCTATATGGTAGTTGTGAGAGCTTGTTTTATTAGATGCACCATTGATTCTAAATAGCTATGCCCTCCCATTTGATTGCCGCCACTCTTTTATTATTGGAAACTCATATCATGATCGAGCCTCCAGATTTCTGTTTCCTGCTTACATGAATATGTTGATGCTATGAATCTAGACGACACCTCAGATAGAATGGTAGCACATCATGATTGGGACTCACATGTGTTTATAATGATAGCATGTTACATGGATTTGATATAGATAGAGATTCATTTAGGTATGCAGTGGTGCCACTAATAAAGACTATACTTATCCTAAGGCTGATTCCCTCAATATAGTTGTGTCTTGGCTATGACTTAGAGACTGAACCAACATTATGACCTATACAAGAGAAATTGTATCCTCAAAACTGGTCGAATCATTTCTCTACATGGACATGCTTTTGACTCTAATTGCCTTAGTGCCTTTAATTCACAGGTTGCACTATGAATCTCCTCAATATTGAAAATTTTGATATGGTGTGTAAAATTTGCACAACAATTCTTGGCGACTTGCTGGGAAAGTGAGCTTGCTCATTGAGAATTCCAAAATCTATGCTTTCAAAATCAAGCTTTATCTAGGGCATAGAGTCAAAAATGCTAAAACTAAAACATTCATTGAACTGGAAACAAATTGGCACCCAATATCTGTGCAACCAGACTGATACACAACTATTGATAAACTTCATTGAAGCTAAAACTGAAGCACCGCTAAACTAAACACATCCACAACTGAAACCATAATTGATAACCACTGAAACTGACCATGATTGACTCATAGAAACTAACCCTTCATTCTGTATGCAGCTGAGACTTATTGAAAACAAAACAGCTGAATCTAAAAACTAATGCTATTGTTGTAGCTTATTCTGAACACTAAAACTAATTTACTGACATATTGAACATATGCCCATTAATTGCGACAGTAAAGTAGCTATTGTGTCTTATGATGTTACTCCAATGGATCCATATTGAACCTAATGATATACCAAATGAAATGCATAAAGAAAAATATTAGGAACTTGTACCTTGTTTCCTTCCTACCTTTTGGAGGCTCATCCTTGGCATGAAAATACTAGTCAGGTTGTTTTGTATGCTGCTCTTTCTTCAATGGAGGGTGGGAAGGGAAAATCAAGCATTGAAGCTCATTCTTCTGGTTACATTTGAAAAGATTTTGTTAACAAGACTCCACCAATGACCTCTTCTTTATGCTCTTCCACAGGTTCATGACTCAAGATAGCATTGAGTATAGGCTTGCAAGTGATGGAACTACTCATCACAATCTTGAATCTGATTGGTATTCCTTCTTGCAAGAAGAAGGGTGTATAATGTGACTCAGTATGTGACTCTTCACTTTTGCAAATGTCTCTTTGGACCTCATCATATTGAATCTTTTCTTGTATCTGTGGGTCTTCATCAAAAAGAAGACAATAACTATTTTCAAAAATGGAGAACAGATCAACACTTGCACACCTAACTTCATCATCATCTTCATGATCTACTACATTAGGCTTTACAAAACAACTATTCACTTGCTTAATGGTGGGATCTTTTACATCCATAATCTAATATCCTTGTTGTAAAACTAAGAATAAATCCTCATTGTACTCTTCATGTTTCTCATGCATCTCTATGTTATCTTCTTCAAAATGTGAAACCTCATGACATAAATTTTATAAAAATAGTCATTCTTGATAGACTATGCAGAAATCTCTTGCAACCTCTTCCTCAAGATGAGGTACATACTATGAATCATTGTTTACCTAGTACTTTTCAGCTTCAAATCCCCTCTTTAAGTACCTTTTAGCTTCTAGAAGAGTCACTTTATAAGCAACTTCTGAGTCTTCTTCATGAGTTGACTAAAATTTTGAATCACATTTTGCCACATGTGTCTGATGCTTAGAGTCAAAAGAACATACAAAATAGATAGGAGCTACCTCTCTTCTTGTAATTTGATCTTTGGGACTTGATTATTCTTTGATGTTAAAATGACAAAGACCCTGATCTGTGATTTCTATGGATTGGTTTGTAAATATAGAGGCTTGTAAAGCATAATTCTCAAGATAATTTGGCATTTTCTTGGTATGAGGAAGGATATCTTCTACAAACTACCTACATTGATATTATTGTTCATAAGGGCTTTAAGGTATGAAAATTGAATTAGCTTGATACAGAGCTTGATCTTTTAGCTCATTGATCTCATGGGTGAGGGTTTTTATAAGTTCTTTTACTGCACTCATCTCCTCATGATTTAGCAAATCAACATGGAGGGTGGGTGGACTAGAATCTATATGCATTTGGCTACAAGAAAGAGCTTAAGATGGGGCATTTGAATGAGGGATCAATGGTACTAAGGGCAGAGGAGATAGTTTACTAGCCTCTATGAGGTTATTTGCATCTCTAATAGCAAGACTATATGACTGGGGTAGGGTTTCATCTCCTAAGGCTTGTACCATAATAGAGATGTCAGGGTCTAAAGCCTTTAAATAATATAAGAATGCAAAAACTTGAGATGGCCTAATATCAACAGAGATTTTCTTCCATACCTTATCAAATCTTGAATTAAAGTCACACATGCTCTCCTTTGGATGTCTCTTGATGGTGATGAGATTCTAGGTAAGTGATCTAACATTTGTCCTTTCTTTGAGCTGATTGTAGATGAGTCCTAGCTAATCCCATCCAGTGATTGAACTAGGCTACAAACCTCTATACCATTCTTTTTCTTTGACTTTTACGGAAGATGCAAGCAACAGAAGGGCATGATTCTTAGTTGAGATATTGTGAATGGTGCATAAATTGGCCACATCCTGAGTATGATCTGCAGGAAAAACAAAGTCATCTCCCAGAAAGTGAAGCAATGCCTTCCATGCTGTCTTAGGAACCTGACCCTGCTTTTGAAGAACAAGAGGGCTTGAATCCCAAGTCACAAAGGGTATATCTCTTGCAAGAATGTTTATATGTACATAAATACCTGGGGTTGCCATGATTTGGAAGAGCAAGGGTGAGTGCGAGATCATGATGGACCAAACAATGGCAATGAAGAAAAAATTACTGGAAGAAAAAGTGCTAACATTTAGACTAATATTTAGATTTGGATGGAAAGGGTGTTAATATTTGTAGCTCAAATATAGATTCCCTCCAAAAATGCCTTGGGATTACCTCATATTTAGGCAAGTGGGAATCCCAAAACTTGCCAAAGAAACTTGCAAAACCACCCACTTAGTGTTATCCTAAAATTTTCCACAATTTAATCCTTGATTTTTGTAACTAAATTTAATAAAAAGAAAAGGGTTTATAGAGGAAGCTATTAAGATTATAAAAATATAATATACACCTCATAATAATTTTAATAGGTAATTATTATTAATTTTCTACATACGCTATGTTTGATTTCCTAATAGATATACATATTGAAAAACATCCATAACTTTCAACATATTAATCCTTTTTTAAATCCAAAAGATGTGTCACATTCTAGGATTTATTGGGTATACATTAAAATTTAAATCTATTGATTTTCATATATTTTTGACCAAGTTAGGTTGGCTAGAAAATTATTTTTTAATATTTTAAAAAAGTCACACTAAAAATTCATAAATAATTATTTATTTACTTAAAAAATTAAAAAAAATATGTGTCACATCTACTCATGTGTCCTTTACTTAATTCCAAATCACAGAGGAAAAATATTATCTTTCCTCATACTTAGGTTGGTTTGAATGACACCTACTTTTTACGTTTTTCTAGATTGTGTAGATAACTCATTCAATTTTTGACATGAAGTTACTTAAGTCCATTTTTCACATTTATGTTGCCACTTAGGAGTAGGGTTTGGCCCATCATGATCCTACACTTACTTGCAAAGATCTGAAAAAGAGTCACTAGTAGGGTCACCAGATGGAAGATTCATGCTCCCATGAGTGGATATTTTTGCGATTTTCCACCAAAACCACAAAATATATAGGGCAATGATTTAGTGAAAAAAAAGGCCCAAGTCTTTGATTCTAGTCCCACCAGGCATGCCAAAAACTATTGATGCATAAATTTGTGGGTTTAATCCATCACCAACATGGGAAACTTCTGGAATGTGGGATTGATCCTTGAAGTGACCTCCAGATTTTAAAGAAGTTGATTCTTCCTTTTTATGGGGTTTTGGAGAGGGAAGAAAAAACAAGATTGTAGGAACAAATGCCTAAATTGCTAAGACGATGCACTAGATTTATTGTTTCCTCAATGGCATAGTGACCAAACTATAAAAAATTTAACTGGAAAAATTAAAGAGAAGATGCATGGTTAATAACCCATATTACAACTTAGATTCAACAAAGGCCCATAAATAGAAAATAAGAAGCAAGAATAGAAACACATTTGGATCTACACAAAGCACCACTTCTCTTTATTTGAATTGAGAACAAATTTACAGAGGCAAAATTGAACAAAATAAAATGTTGCAACCCTCATTGAGAGGCATTACTGAGGCCAAGAAAATATCTCTGCTACTTCTAAAAATCTCTGCATGTGTCTAACTATAGAACTCTAGAACTCTATCCCAGATCCATCCTTTTATAACCCAAAACCTTTATAAATCTCTTTGCAACTGCCTCAAAAAATATCTGCAACTAAAACCCATGAAACTTAGCTCTAATTTTGGCTCTGGTAACTACAACTAGCTGTAGCTTCCATGGCTAGAAAATGCATTGCCTCTATCTCTAGTAAGCGGCGTGAAAAACTTTCCACTCTCCTCTTTAGCTTGCTACCATGAAAATAAACTGACTGTGTGAAATTAGGGCTGCACCTTTTATTTCCTGTGAAGAGAATCAAATAAGATAGTCTTTTATAGAGCCTTTCTTTATTCACAATGGGACCCACATGTTTCTTATAATAGAGCCTCTATCATTTATTTAAAACTTAATTGACTTTACTCTCGTGAGTTAGAAGAGACTCATTTTAAAATGAAGCTATCTTTAATGAGGGGCCCACCATCTATAAATAATGGCTCATCTTAGACTCATGTGACTCCTAAATATTTACAAGTTTTAATAAAAATGAAACAATATCATTTATCTCACACCTGCATGCTCCACATGGTGAAGCAACACTTGTTTGAGAATGGAATTTTTGGAGCTCCTTAAAAGATGTAGTTGACATCTGGCAAGCTCCGCTGCCTTCTCTTTACCTCTTTTCCAAATGCTTCTGGTTAAACCATGTGGCATGCTCCACTGCCTTCTCTAGAAACTTGTCCCTGTATCTTTCTTGAATTCCTATGAGCCATTGATTTGTTTCACATTGACGGTACTTGAGTGTTTGTTTCAGTTGCAACTATTTGTTTAGCCCGCGTACCATTTTGAATGCCTGTTTCATCTTTAATGGTTGCGCCTATCATATTTCCTTGATGCCTCATTTGAATGCTCCTTCTATTTGATCAAAACACCTTTCATGAAAGGCTAGATCTTGCCTCAAACATTTGCCTTGACTTGTAGCAATGTGTTTGATTTGTTTAGGCTGATCTCTCTGTGAGTTCGCGCCCAAACATGGTTGAGCCTTTTAGAGATGCACTTCCAGACTTATTAGCAGCTTTATTGTTCCAGTGCCTACAAAAGTAGGCTGCCTCTATATGATGGAGAGCACTTCTAGTTTTAGCATGGTAGAGCCCTGTGTCTAAATTGAAATTGCTTTGCATTTTGATCGAGCCTCCTAATTTTATGCTTTGAAATCTTATTATAGGCTACACCTCTTTTATTGCACCATTTATTGTCTAAGACTATACACTCATTCTCTGCCATGCCAATCTCATAACTGAGATTTTGGTTTAAACATCATTTATAGTTGCTTCTCCTTGTGGATTCACTGTGGTCTTATATGGCAAAGCTTTGGCTTGCAAAAGTGTGTTATTTCCTCCTTTATCACTATGCGTTGAACTTCATGACTGGTGCGTTATATTCATATAACTTAGTACCTCATTCTTTTATGGATCTATCTCTATTTAGAGTGATGATGCATCATTGGCATAGACCCCATCTCTCTATTTCTGTGGCTCGCATATTGTTCACATTGATTTCACCTTTATTCTTCATTAACACCATCATCAAATGCTTCACCCATTACAACACACCTGATGCCTTCCTTTATTATAGCTAAGCCTATATGGTAGTTGTGAGAGCTTGTTTTATTAGATGCACCATTGATTCTAAATAGCTATGCCCTCCCATTTGATTGCCGCCACTCTTTTATTATTGGAAACTCATATCATGATCGAGCCTCCAGATTTCTGTTTCCTGCTTACATGAATATGTTGATGCTATGAATCTAGACGACACCTCAGATAGAATGGTAGCACATCATGATTGGGACTCACATGTGTTTATAATGATAGCATGTTACATGGATTTGATATAGATAGAGATTCATTTAGGTATGCAGTGGTGCCACTAATAAAGACTATACTTATCCTAAGGCTGATTCCCTCAATATAGTTGTGTCTTGGCTATGACTTAGAGACTGAACCAACATTATGACCTATACAAGAGAAATTGTATCCTCAAAACTGGTCGAATCATTTCTCTACATGGACATGCTTTTGATTCTGACTGGCCTTAGTGCCTTTAATTCACAGGCTGCACTATGAATCTCCTCAATATTGAAAATTTCAAAATGGTGTGCAAAATTTGCACAACAATTAGCTTAGTATATTAGGGAGAAGGCTCATGACATAGGAACAATCCATCTTTTGATGTATTGAAATCCATGTAAGTCTATATGTGAAAATCCCTCATCCAATAGCTACTCTTTCTCCTCATTCTCCTCAATTGTAAGTGGTTCCTCAACTTCTTGGATGACACCTAAGCACTCTTGGAGAAAGAAAAAGATTGAACCAGTTCTTAACCAACTATGCATTAATCATGAAAAATTATGACCTTCTTCTTGTAATCTCTCTATAGCATCACTTGAACTTGTCCCAAATCTGTGTCTCCAATACTAAAACATATAGAGATTATTTTGAAAGGGGAATGGTACCCATTGAAGTCATGATCCCTCTCTCTAGTTGGAAGCTTCCCTTTCATTTCTACAAATAACACAAAAACCATCCATAAGAGTTAGTTACTAATCATCAACATATTTTGTGAGTCCATCAAAGTTAACATGTTCTCAAATAATTCAGCTTTTAAAAAGTATCAAAATAAAAACATGTGTTCCTTGTGTAAATTGTGAGAGATCACTAAAGTTTGACAACCACCAAAGGATAGCACTAAGTTAAATATTGGGGGTCAGGGTGATCCTACAACTTGTATCAAAAGAGTAGTAAAAAACTCACCAATCTGATCTACTGATCCTAGAAGATGTCAAGTTGAGGATATCAGGGATTGGATATTAGAGAGACCTTTGGGCTCATGCCCAAAAGCATCAAGAGAAAGGTTGGTCTAACACCATGATCCTGAGGAGGTTAATACTCTGTAGTGTCAGGAATCAAGGATTGAAGACAATCAAGATTGCATGCAAAAATAAACCACTCAAACCTCGCAACTCCAAAAAACTAAAAATACTAAAGTATTGGGAGTCAGGAGTAAGAAAAGACCTCAACTGCATGTTGAAATTAGAGATGAAAATGAACAATCTCAAACTTTTTATCTTGAAAAACTTAGTGAAACTTTGCCAAAACATGAATCAAAAGGACAAAAGACACTAACATCTATGAAAAGTGACGTGATGATAGAAAAACAACATTGGAATATGTGCTAAAGAAAAAATAGATTTAAAAAAATGAAAAGATGAAAACTTAAAGGGGAAAACACAAGAATGAAAACCCTAGAATGAAATAAAGAGACGGGGAAAGAAATCCTTGAAATGTATCAATATACACATACCAAGGAAAATAGAAAAGAACACAATGGTGGAACCAAGGTAAACAATTGAACACATGAAACCAACAAATAGAAATTCTATTAAAAGACTAGGAAACAAGGCAAAGAAATCACCTAGGAAAGAAACTAATAGTGAGTGATGAGGATGAGAAACTTCTTGCCGTGCGAAAAACCTCCTCCTGAATGAACCAATTATCATGATCTCACGACAAGGATTTGGAGTGAGACTAAAATTGTTGAGTCTCCAAAGAAAAATAAAAATTAAAAACTTAGAAGAGAAAGTAGGGAAAGGAGGTAATAAAAACCCTCTTTGCAAGTACTGAAAAGACGAAAATAAATGTGATGCAGAGGGTAGGTGAGAAAAATGCCACATCCATGTGTATGAGAGATTGCCTTTATTGCCATATTGGGATAACAAACTCCAAAAGTCTTCTAGAAGCTTCAGGGTCAAGATGTCAATGATAACCCTTATGCTCAGAGTGAAATGATAAACTTTGAAACTCTAACAAAGATAAGAAAGAAGGGGACAAAAACCCAAAAGACACTAAAATCCAGCCAAAAATAAAGAAAATTATTGGAATCCAAAATGCAAGGGCTAATTTGAGAAAGAGGAATAAAGATAAAAAAATGATACAAGAGAAAGAGACTAAAAAGGGGGTCCTCATTTGTCAAAATGGGGTGTGTTGTGTGAGGTACAATAGGAAATTTCTGCTATTGATTTTGTAGAACAATCTTTGTAGGAAAGTTAAAGAATCTTGGCTTCATTAGTTGATGAAGTGTATGTAGGATGAACTAGATGAAGGATATTGGAATTGTATTAATGGGGAATCCTCTTGTAAGTAATAAGCATTTAGAAATGAAGTAGTAGAGATGATGGAAAAATTAGTGTGGAGGTGCAAGTGATATGTCCTGCATCCATGATTTCTAAACCATATAGTGGTTTTGGGGTCACCTAGATAGCATCTTATTAAAAATAGAATACCTACAATAATACACATTTATTCTACAATAAATGATAGTCCACTTGTAGCCACCTAGATTTGACTTTGAGGGAATTGTAATGAGTTGGACCACATATAGCAAAGAAAAGTTTGGCCTAAAAAATGGTTTGCCAATTAGAGTTTTTTGAAAGAAATGGAATGGAATCATACCTTAGGAGGGGCACTATTTGAGATTTGAGAGTCATCTATTGTTGAAAATGTTGTTCCACAATGTGTTTCTAATAACCATGAGATTTCATTATCCATAAATGGTTGTTATTTGTTAAAGAACTTTTTGAATGAATTCTTCCTTATCAAAAGGCCTCTTATAGAGCTTGAGGTGGTGGCCATTGACTATCGTATGAAATTAGATTGGATTAATGGTTATCAACTTGACTAACCTATCTGGACACATTACTTCTATCTCATATCACCTAAGCCATTATGTCTACAACTTTCCTTTATGATCTTTGTACTTTTCAAAGTATATAACAATACCCAATCTATTTGTTGGAGTTCCTTAGTTTTGATGAATCTATCATGCCATTACATCTACTAGTTTTGTATGAGTTTCTTTTTATGATGGGTTGCTTGTTTTCTTAAACCATCCAATGCATTTAGCTACACGATTCTTTCTGTTTGTGCTTTAGATAAGTCCATCCCAAGTTTAAGCATAGTCCACAAAGTCCTATGTTAAAACTCGATATGAAGGATAACTTTCTTACCATAGACTAAATCATAAGGTGTGAACCCTATTATAGTTATCCATGTCATTTTGTATGCCCATACACCCTCTACAAGGTGTTCTGCCCAATTATGATGATGTAGAGCTATTATCTTAGTAATAATGTTGTCTAATTCTCTATTTGTAACCACCACTTGTCCATTGGATTGGTCATGATACATAGTGAAGTTATTATGGCATAGTTGATACTTATGAACAAGGGTTTCTATCTAATCAGACGTAAACTATGGTTCATTATAATTGACTAACTCTCTTGGGACTTCATCACATGTAAATATTTCTTCATACAAAAATTCTACTAATTTATTAGATGTTGTATTCATTTAATCTTTAATTTCTACCCATCTGGTTAAGTAGTTTGTACGTAACAATATATACTCCTTCCAATTGGATGGTGGATCAATGTGTACTATAAGTTATAGCCCCCATTTATTAAATGGATTAAATATTAATTATGGCTAAAATCATATGCCATATGATTGAGTGGCCTTCCTCATCCTCTAACAATGATCATAATGACATGTATATAAAATGGCATTCTTATGTAATGTAGGCCAATAGTATTTGGTGGTCAGCACCTTTGAAGTAGTCCTCTTGGCTACAAAATGTTCCCCAAAAGGTTCATCATAATAATATTGGAGGATGTTAATGACCTCACTCTCTATAATACATCTGTGCATGACATTATCAGGTCCATTATAGAAGACACCTCTTGATATCCATGAATAAAGAGGACTTCTCTCCACTAAACTTTAGTTTTCCTTTGGTGAGAAGTGCAGAGGAGATTTTATTGAAACCAAATAATTAGCAATATATGCATACCATGTAGAGTGTTAATCATTAATGCAAACAAATGTTCATCAAGAAAGGAATCATCAACAATGGGGTTATTGTCATTAGATGTGTTTTAAGGAAGAAAATATACAACTACATTAGATTTACTAGGCTTATCTAGAAATCTAATATTGAACTCCTATAGTAACAACCACCAATGCAAAATTCCACCAACTACCAATAGGTTTTTCATCAAATATGTTATCCCTATATGGTAAATATGAAGAAAAATCATAAATTTAATCATATAGTGATGCAATTTATTGATTGCATACATGACTACAAGAAAATATTTTGTATTACTATATAGTTAAGCTCAACACCTTGTAGATTTTTATTGATAAAATAAATTGCATATTCTACTGGGACATCTTTATGTCCTAGGACTACTCCTATAGTTGTGTTAGATGTGTGTTAGGGAAAAATCTAGTTTAATGTTAAAAACAACAAACAAACTAAACCCTAATTGCAATGAAGTGCAAGCAAGCCTAGAAAACCATCAAACAAACATGAAAACAACTAAGAATCTAATCTACAACTCGACTAATCTCCATTGTTCTTTTCAACATCGCATAGGCATGCAAGATTTCAAAGGTTGATTATGGATGAATGTTGGGTTCTCATTCCTGCGGCATAATTGTACTCAAAAGCTAGATAATTCAAATGGCTTGTGAAGGGCTTGATTTATAGAAAAGGGTAATTTGGACGAATGGTTGAGATCGAAAGTTGTGTTGAATGTTATGGATGGTCAAGATCAATTAGGTTTTCCCTCTTCAAGAGAGATTGTAGTCATGTCACAAGTGTGCGATGGAGGATATATGACACCTAATTTAAATAAAAGATTATTTAAATTAGTTGTGCATGTGAAGTGTTGTAGTCATGTGACACTTGTTTGCATGAGGTGAGAGGTAAGGGAATAATTCAAATTTTTAATCTGAATTATTTTAGACATTTGAAAATGGGATTAAATAAATCAAGATTTATTTAACTAATTGGAAAGTGAGATGAGTGGGATAATTGAATGACATGGGCAAAACATTACAAGGTGTCTCACTAGGTGATGGACAATTTTAAGTGTCTACAGTTTGCCCCTCTTTGAGATAATGTTTGAGATGATGTGATTTATGTCGAGTAACATCATTTCAAATAAGCTAAGGAAATGGGATGATGATGTAAAGATTGGGTGATGATGCCCCCTTGAGAGGATATACGGGTTGGATAAACATGGGTAGGCTCTCAGAATGAAATAGATTAGTCAAAGGCGAAAGGTAAGGGAATGGATAGAAGAAAGGGAAGGATGAGCTATGCTACAATGAAGGTGAGCAACCATGATGTTTGATATAGCACTAGAAGTTATGCACCAAGGTATAAGGACCAAGGTGATGATGTGTCTCATGCCCTAGCATAATACAACCTTGTCTGGATACAAGATATGAATATTAGTTGGGAATGACTTAGATTTGACACAAATGCAAGAAAAAATGATAACACACACAAGCATGCAAGCAAGCATTCACAAACAATACAAAAACAAACAAGGTATTGCCCTTGTCAAGTTGTAAACCAATGATTGATTGATGATTTGTAGTGTTTAGTTTTAGGAATGAGACATGTCATCTAAGATGCCTGGTCTTGTTTCGACAATGCAACATCTTGTCTAAGACAATTGATTGATGATTGATACTAGTGTTGTTGGCCATGTGAGCAACACCAGGATTTGATTGATTGATTCGATTTACATAAAGATTAGGATCATGACCATTGATGTAATTGGATAATTTGACTTGATTGATTTGACTTGCTTCGTATGGATTAATGATGACTTTCATTTGAGTTTATTGGTTCAATTGATTGATTTTGGATGATTGGATTGACTTAATGGACCCTAAGGGACTATCCTAATGCCTCGGGGGCTCATCAAAGATGGCCTTTCATATGTGAAATCTTAGAGACAACATAGTTTGACCATGTGAATTGTGGTTTGACCTAGGATGTAAGGGTGGATTTGATTTGAAGAAGTGATTTTGACTTGGAATGAATTGATTGATTTGATGGATTGAGGAATAATGATGAATTGATTTGATGTTTGATAGATTTGAATTGATTAGGATGTTTGAATGGATTGATATGATGAGTTGATTGATTTGGTTGCTTGGATTTGTATAGGATATTTCATTTTTTTGTGTCTTCGGGAATATTTTGATTTTTTAGATTTTAACATGTTTTGATTTTTTTGTATTTTTGGAATGTTGTGATTTTTTTGTGTTGTTGGAATGTTTTGGGATGTCAATGAATGACAATTTGGGTAGCCTTTGTGCTCAATACCAATGACAAGGGAGGACCAAGTCTAGGTGGGAAGGGAATGAATGGGATTGGATGAATGGATAAAAAGGGTGGGTGATAGTCGATGGAAGGAATGTATGTGTAAGAGAGCAAGGATGTGATCTCAAAGGCTATGTCGTATAAGAACAACATGCCCTATTCAAGGTGTAATGCTTAGGATTTGACATGACAAAGATTATGACAATAGGATGATTAGATGGATTGGTTTGAAAGGGATGAGGTATACTAAGAGATATCCAAAACATGTTTCAACATTTTGCCCCCATTTTAAAAAAGGAAGAAAGGAGAATGAATCGACGTGATGGGATAGGTAATGGTATGGAAATGGTATGATAGTATATAATAGGAAGGAAATGATAGTGTGGATGAGACAATGTGCCCCCAAGTGTAGTGACATAGAAGATCATCCTACACATGACACCTGTTTGCTAGGTTTTCATCATGGTACTTATCTAAGGCACCACCAAGGGTGGTTTTCACTGTTGGACAAAGGGATTTCTCTTTACTTTTTTTTTGACTTTTTTGAATGGGATAAGGTGAATATGGAAAGGGGGGACTCAAGTTTCTAGTTCCATGAAGGGTGATAGTCCCACTAGAGACAGGTGTCATTGCATGGACCATGTCAAGTCATTATGGTCATCAATGTCGGTGAAGGAATGATGAGGTAGATAGTAGATTATGATGTGGATTATTAAAGGATGGATGGGGGATAATGGATTATGATGTGGATTATGTAGGACTTATGAAAATGATAGTTGAAATATGTAGGATAATAGTTGAATGATGGGGTGATGGATGTGTTGAAAGGAATCATGACTAACAGTTGCAGACATCGTGATAAACATTGAAGCTTTTGATTTGGTGGAGGTGTAGAAGGCAATGGGGATGTTTTTTAGGAGATCGGTGATGTAGGCATTTGGGGACCCACATAGACTTAGGCTTTTTATGATTTTTTTTTGCTTGTGGGAAAAAGGAATTTGATATTTTTGGATGGAATGACATTTTTGAATGGAAGGAGATGATTGGGATTTTTGAGAGGTGTATACCTCATTTGACTTGCATTTTTGTTTAGGGACCCATACCATTTTAGTCTTTGACTTTTGTTTTAGAGGTATGGGCTTGGATGCATTTTTAGATGTATTTTGAATTGAATCTTTACATTTGTACCCTAAGGCATTAGGAACCTTAGGACTTTTGTCTTTATGTGTGGAATGAGTGGAAGCTTTATGTTTAGACGATGTGTGCAATTGTTGGTCATGATTGGGAATGTAGGGGGATTTATGGATAATTGGATAATTAGGTATTTGAAGCAATAGTGGTAAAGTGGATGGATGGATAGTAGGGGTTAGAAGTAATGGAGTTAAAGTGGATGGTGGAAGGTGAATGGTCGCATGCTTTTGACATTTGTAAGATGATTGAGGTGGAATGATAACGTATGTTTTTAGTACATAATAGGATTTGCCATGGGAAGTGGTGGACTTAGAAGGAATAGAGGATTTACTATTGAATACAAAGAATACTGAGAGGGGGGATGAATCAGTATTCTGAAATACTTTTCATTCACACATTTGTTAATCCATTTACCAAATTCAATAATATGAAACCAAAGTAAACACAAGAAGAGAAGCCACAAATTCATAACACATGGACACTAGGATTTTACATGGAAAAACCAAAAAGGAAAAAATGATGGTGAGTGTTAGCTCACAATATACTATGATTGAAATACTGAATTAGATAAGGCTCACTGCCATGGGACTCACTGCCCAAAGAAATGCTCACTGCAGGTGGATTCACTGTCCACTGAGAAGGAAGGATAGAAAAGAGAATAAAATCGGCTCACTTCCAGTAGTGAACTATTGCAAATGCATCTACCACATGTTGGATTATAGTTTAATTGAAGGTTCAATACATAGACTCAAAAGTCTTCATTATTTCTGCCATGCTTTTTTGTTCTGTTACATATACTCTATTTTCTACCCTTATTATCTTTCTCTACTCTGCCAACTATTTTAGATCATGCACACACCAAATTTGCACTCTATTCCACACATATGTCCCTCCAATACTGAAAGATCCATCGAGTATATATATATATATATTGAATAAGATTCATCTTACAATCAGGTCAGCCAACTAGACATGAAACATGTATACAAGTGTTGTACCTTGTTAGCTTGATCTTGTACACAAATAGGAATGTGGATCCAAATAATCATACAATAATCTTCATAGAGGTTGGCATTAATCATTTAATCACTTAGATTGATTGTTCAAACAATATATCTTCTCCGCAAATAGATCTAACATGCATGTCGACTTGTCCCTTAAGAACACACTTGACCAATTCAACTGTCACATCATAACTTCTACTGTGGACCGTATTAGACTCTAAAAATCATACCCAACATTCATCATTGACCTCTTAGCATACCTTCAGAACCGCAAGCCAAAATATGCTACAACGGAGGAATGTAAACCCTTTTACTCTGGTGTTGTGCACTGCTCCTGACTTAACTCTATTCACCCGGACTTAGTTGTTTCATCATATGACTTCCAAAGAAAGTCAGAACTTGATCACTAGAGAATGTGATCAGAAAGTATCTATGACTGACATACCTAAACCACATATAATTATCTTTAACTATGGAGGCATACTGACCCAGTCTCTATCACTTGCTCTGTATACTGCCCATACTTAGCCATTTGAGCCTTCCAAACCAAAATCCTTTGTCAGACCAAAATGATCTACTAGAGTAAAGTCTTTTTTCCTTGTTTGTGGTATCCCTTTTACTTGTTTCCATCAATGACAACAATCAATCATTCATCAGAGCAATGTCTCTTGCCAACAATCTCTCCCTTTGGCATTGATGACAACACTTAGTGAAAAATCCTCATCCGCTCCCCTTTACTATATACACTCTATTTTTCTTCTCCCCCTTAGATGTTTTCCCATTTTTCACTGATTTCTTCTCCCCCTTTGGCATAAATGGCAATGGAGTATGTACAGGGGTCAAAAATGTGTCAAAATTTGCAAAAACTACAAACACTATCATACTCTGCCGCATATGTACAGATACAATCTTCAACTTAATTTGTTGTGGGTTGTAGAATATCATTGAAAATGTTCTTTATTTGAACTAATTATTTATCCCAACTCTTCATAGCATTGTCCAAAATTTGAATATGCCAACTTATTAGGAAGACTAATTTCTCTACTTTTTGTATATCAGAAGGTGTGTCAATTAGTGCATTTACCTGTAGTGCTTTTGTTGCAAGATTTGTCATTGAATCTACCTTGGGACTTGTTAGTCATCTTAATTGACACATTATGTTTTTCATTTGATCTCTTTTATTCACTAGATTACTTAGTTCTCATTATGGATATTGATCACTTGTATCTCTTTGTTGCTTACTGACTCAATTGTCAGATCAAATGACTTAGAAATACTTGTCAGCTGTAGTTTCAGATTGTTGATCTTTTCCTCCAACTCCTTTGTGGCTTCCATCCAAGATAAACAAAATTTGTACAAGTCACATGCTTCTTTTATGGTACTTTGTATACCTCTTATTCCATTGTCTAAAGAAGTTTTATGATTGATCAACATGGTCTTTAACTTAGCTAATCTTCTCTCATCAAACTCTTTTCTGACTTTTGTTTCTACGGATTTTTCAAAATATTCAAAATGATTGCTGATTGATTTTATCATACCTTTAAGTTGATCAGTTGATGATAATGACGTATCTTTCTAATATTCAGGCATCAACTTCTCCAATACATTAGATGTTGCACCAATGAGCTCATTGTCTTGTATGTGTGTTTCCATCATCTCTTCCTATGCCTTTGCTTGAACAATTGATACCAATTTAAATTTCTATATAGGGTACATTGAATCCAAATTTATTGGTCCCTCCAAAATTAAGACTCATCCAAGACTTGTTTTTCTCTTTCCAAGAATTCTTTGACAGACTCCATAGTGTCTCTTGCTATACTAGAGACTTCTTCTTCTTAGTTTTATTCCAAAGGATCTAAATCCATGACATTATTATCATCATTCTTTTATTTTGGTGCAGAGTTTTCTTCATCTTTTTCTTCTTCTTGATCATCAACTTTGTCTTGTTCTACAGGAGGACTTATTTCATCTTGATCATTACCAGCAGAGGTTTGAACAAATTCTTCTTTTTTTGAGGTTGCTTCTTCAAGATCTTTCTTAGTTTTCTTACGACTTATCTCTTCTTCTTCCTCTTCCATTGCTTTGTCTCTTGTACGAGAGGATTTAAAATAGTTTGTTCAAATCCTTGATCCATGCTAAATTGAGGAATAACTATGTCATTTCTAACCCATGTTTCTTATTATCATATATTGTTAGAAGATTAAATTCTTTCAATGCTTTAAGAGTGATTTCCTCTGTCTCCTTGACTACCTTCTCAATGTCATCTAACATGAGATTGTTCATCCTCCTCTTTGTTTTGAATTCTTTATGCCATACTTTAGAGATTTTTTCTTTTTCTTCTAGTGTGATCTCTAGACATAACTTTATCAGTGTATGCTCCCTGAGTTCAACATCCTTAGCCATGGCGGCTTCCTTTCTTTCCCAAACTATATGGTAGATCAATAATTATCTCAATGAGAGCTTTATTATATATATCCAAGTATTTGACAGGAGCATTCTCAATGATCCTCAATTGTATTCACAATCAGAGCCCTCTTGTCAAATTGTACTCCAATAGCTTCTATGATTGTTGCATTCTTCACAAGTTTTAACTGTGATATTGGACCAGTAGAGTTTAAACCGATAACTTGCCTTATTACTTCCTTTGTTATCATATGTGTAGACTCAAGACACACGAACTCATCATGCATTCAAATTAACATGTACTAGACCCATGCATCTTCAATGAATGTAGGGAAATCCAAGTACTATATGAATTTCTTGTCTTCCAAGGCTTTGTATTTGTCCAACAATTCAAACTAATCTCCACTCAAGTGATTCAAATATAACTCTATGAGTTTTTTGCCATCATGTTCATCTAGGGAAACATGGATATAAACCCTAACATCATCTTCATGCATAATTCCAAATGGAATTTATGAGAATGCACCTTCTGGGTCCACTTCTGTTGATTTGAAAGGGTGTTTCTTGAATTTTGGTGATGGCCTCTCAGTGATATCAACTATTTTTGGTGTTGCCATTTTCATAACAATTCAAACAAATTTGTAGTAGGTTTTCAAGCTTTAATGTACCTCTTTCGTGGAATTATGGTTTTCTTCACTTGAAATCGCTCTGAGTACTTCAGATTTTAGGAAATGGTTGTAGTCTCTTAGAGTCTTTCTTTGGCTCTCCTTGGACTCTTGAATGTAAAATGATTAATCTTTTGAATTTGAATCTTTTAACCTTTGATTGTTTCAACCTAATCGTCTTAAATGCGGGCCTTCAAAAAGCTGTCAAACACTTCTATGTTAAGCTCAGTCAATCAGGATTACTCTGCAATATTCCAAATTTGATTCTTTTCTTCCAGAATTACTTTCAAAGGATCTGTCATATGAAGCTTTACATAGTATCTGTTGATGATTGTTTTGATGCAATCATAACAATTAGTTAAAATTCACATAAAATGAACCAAAACTGAATTGAAAGATATGAAGGAATCGGTTAAGATTCACTTAATCCCAAGTTTAATATGGTTAGGTCTTGACCTGTTGGGCAAATTCAGTTAGTCAATGTGAAGCTGTAATGTTCAAGGGGCCTTATGCAATTTAGGTTTCTTGTTGGTTTACTGGACTCAAACTATGCAAAAGATTATAAATATCAACATGTTGTTCATTACTTTTTGCATAAAAGTGTTACTGTGCTACAAAGCTTTTAAATGGTCTTCTTGAATTATTGTAGCTTTCTCCTCTTAAATATTTATGAAAACTGTCTACTTTCAAACTCTATTATGCATGCTCTTTTCAAATATGACACAAATTTCCTTCAAATTTCTGCGTTTTAAGTTAAGTATTTTCAGATGGGTTGGGAAAAGTTAGAAAGATCAAATCTAAACTTCATTCACTCTATTCGAAGGATCTAATTGTTCTGTTATGCACTTAATAAATCATATAGTAACTTGATCAAATCCACAAACAAAAGCTTAAATGTATATTCTGAGCATTTTCACAAACATACACCTAAGATTGCAAGCTCTAAGAGAAAATGTTTTAAACACAATGAAGAGCAAGAAAACACTCAGAAGATAGATGCAGAATTCTAGATTCAATTGTATTAGAAACAGACAGTCATATAAGATTTACAATGTCTGAATGACTCTTAGCTTCAATGATCAAACTACAGAAAACTTACAAGCTTTACAGATACAGTAAGGAAGCCAGATGTTCCATGCATTCCTTACTGTAGACACAGGCGACCTCCTTCTACTCCTAAACTGAAAGGTCCCTCTACTAAAAAAAATCCCTGTGTAAAGTATTACAGTGTATTAAGGCACAATATATAGACTTTGATTGTCCTCAATACAGCCCAAAAAATACCTAATTTAAACCCTGGTTCAAACCTCTGGTTACAACAATAAATGCTGGTGAACCAGTCTCCCAAAATATCTCTAAGCATACATCAAATCTGGGTGAAATATGCCTTTCTGGAAACCCTAGCAGCTTAATATTAACTTCTGTGGTCTGCTGCAATAATGTCTTCAGCTGCATTTTGTCCTTATCAATGAAGACCCTTGACTTCCTCACCATTCATCTTTATCTTCCTCTACTCTTGAGATCTGATTTCCTCCTTCGTGATGTCACCGCCATCAAGCTTCAGCTCCCTCTTCAACTGCAAACTTGCAAAAATGAATAAGCAATAAGTATCTTCATTTAATAAACCTGCAGGAAGAAAAAATAGCTGCCAAATCTAGTCGTGACTGTGTGAATGTAGAAATCAGGCCCTGAATCTATGAAAATCACATCCAAAAATGTATGTACAGTGTTTAGAGAAGTCAGGTCAACCATCGTTGACCAAAAACATGCATTTAGGCTTCAAAAATAACTTCTAAATTCCTATTGCTCCATCCTCCCATGCATTTTTCTGTTTAAAATCTATGTATATCTGATATACAATCTGGATGTGATACAACGAATTAATCAAATTCCAATCCCTTTCAGTTCCGCGGCTTGTATAATGTGTTTGTATATCCTGCAGTCATCGATCATACAAACCCCAAATATACATGGATTTAACTTATTCCATAGCTATTTTGATTTTGCCACTTGTATATTTTGATCCATATCGGTTTGTATATCGTAACATACAAATACGAAAATACACAAGCACTTAATTCAATTGCATAACTTTTTGAATCCACCAAATGTATATCCCGATGTACGTTGTGCTTGTATCCCTTGATATACATTTCGGACGCGATACAAGCACTTAACCAAATTTAATCCTGTGCTGAGATCCGCCTTGTATACTCCTTTCAATGTATCAATATACAAGGCACGAAATATACAAGGGCTTTTCATTATTTCATATTCATTTCAAATCCGCCCCTTATATATTTCATTTGTATGTATATGTTGTATGTCTTGCTTTTGTATAATCTGAAACATACAACGATTTAAGTCCATTTAATAAACTTTTCAGGTCCGCGTTGTATATTGGGCTTTGTATATCGAAACATACAAGCACCGAATGTACAACGACTTAACTTGCCTTAACTTTCTTTTCATGTCCACGCGATGTACATTTGCATTGTATCTTTTAGACATACACTTCGGGCTCGATACAAGCATTAAATCAAGTTTGATTTTCCTTTGGATTCTGGCTTGTATAAACTATTGCATATCGGCTTTGTATGTCGAAATATACAAGCTGGAACTATACAACGATTTAACATTGTTTAACAACCACTTCGGGTCCGCGTTGTATAAAGTGTTTGTATATATTACCCTGTATGCTTTGACCTGCCGGACATACAAATGAAAGATACAAAGTGGATTTAAAATATTAATTTATTTCAACTCTGAGTTAGTTCGGATCCATCTTGTATGTATAAATCAAAAACCTTTATTAAAATGCATACAAGAAAAAAAGACATACAATTGCCTTTGTATATGAAAGCGATGTATAAAGGGCAATGTATGTAATAGTACGATGACCCAACATGCAAACAAATAATGCATATGCAACCTGATAGCCCATGCGACTAAGTATAGAAATGACTTTGCACATACAAAGGACTTTGCATATGCAAAGCAATAGACAAACCTGAATGTACATTTTACCAAAATGATCATAACTTACAAAATATGGCAAATTTTAAGATGGTTCAAAAAACAACCCTAGGTCATTTTTCACAAGGAATCTAGCCATATCATGCACTGGTACTGAAAATGCATTTTTTCTTCATTTCTATCAAAGATTACAATTTTAACCCTCTTTTCCCCTTACCACCAAGCAAAAGAAAACACACAAAAGCAGAAGCAACAGCCACAGTAGGGGTCCTCATTTTGCTAAGGAGTAAAATGGGGCATGTTGTGAACATCACAACAACTAGCAACCAAACAAAACAATTAAATTCAAAGTGTTCAAGAAAACTAGATGAAATGAATTCATAACTCCCAACTATCCTTTTTGCAAATTATTCTTCAACTTGAGACCTAAGGTATTCAATAAGGGTGCATAAATTTTCATTTTCAATTTAAGTATGTGCACGTGATTAATTATCCTCATCTTGAAGATCAGTTGAACAAACCAGTGACTGATATTAACCTACGTAGGTGAGGACATTCCCTCATAGCCGACCGGATAGAGTCTTGCTACCAGTGAGTGTCTATAGCCCAAACAAGGTTATCGTTACAATTCTCCTAAGTAGAGCCCCACTGCCAGCAAGCGTCTATAGCCTCAATAGAGTTACTTAGATGGCTTAATCTAAATTTTTAGTATAATCCGCTTTATTCATTTTATGTTTTATATTTTATTGATTTTGATGCTTGATAAAACTTTCACAAGATATAGCAATTTGTAACTTTATGATGCAAGGAATGAGTACTTGTTGAAATTAAGCTGAGAATTGTAATGGTAGCAAGGGTGACCTCAGATTTTTCACCTAATATCTACACTGGTAGGTTCAACAAACCCAAGGATTTTAGGTGTGTCATTGTGAGAAACCTCCCTTGAATTCTCAATCACTATTATTGAATACTAAATTTCAGAAGCTAAACAACTCTTTACATTCATGATAGTCACAACAAGTTATGTATAAATTACAAATAATCAACCTGAATATTCTAAATTTTATACTATTTTGAATGGTTGTTAGTTTGCTCCTTAATAATCTAAAGTAAAACAAAGATCCCTGCTGAGGAGAAAACAACGAACCAATCAACAAACTGTACAAGGAAAACAAAAACAAAGCAAGAGAAAATTATACAAACAGAAAGAAACAGAAAACAAAACTATACAAACAACTAACCTACCAAACTATACACAAACCCCCCCCCATAAGGCAAACAAAACCCAGGGAAGGACCCAAGAACACCCCCACTTGCATATTCCTTTTGATTGTGCATGAGTAACAGGGCACTGGTTATGGTTCTTAACTTAGCAAATTTATCTTTGAATTCTGAAAAATGCTCTTGTACTCTAAATTCATTGCATTTAACAGGATGATCTCTAATTATCAGCAATTGAGGCAGCCCATCCTGTTCAAGAGTAATCCATATGCATGTCCTATCTCTTAAATTTCCATAATCAAAATAGCATTCAACATTATTCACTGAGGAAAGGAAAGAGACAACCTGATGTATTTTTAGCTCTATTGGACATGCTTGTTTATTGATAGCTGGCTCTCCATTTAACCTTATACTTTCATTGATTAGCCCCATGTCTGGTCCTTTTTCAAGTTGAAAGGTGAAAGACTCAAGATGTATCATTTCTTCATCTTTATCCATCTTTTTTTCTTCATTCTGGACGTTCAGTTTATCCTCAAATTCAGCAAACCTCTCAATGTTCTCATCAGTTCCCTACACATCAGCACTTAAGTGAGTGTATTCATCATCATAATATGATATACAGAAATTAATCATTTCTAGATCACTTGAGAGTAAAGGTGGAACAACATCTCTTGATTGGTAGGAATACTCCCCTATTTCACTTTCAAAATAATGTTGGGGTGATGTCTAATTTTGCACAGCAATAGCATGATCCTCTGTACCTTCCATTGTCAAGAATTGTTCATCAGATGACTCATATTTATCATCCAGTGTGGAGTCTGATTCTATTGACCTACAACAATCTTGAACTTGATCATTTAACTCAAAGAAGTCAGCCATGAAATTAGGATTTACTTTCTTTTCTATGACTTCATTAGTTGTTATAATAGGGACCTCATCAATTTTGGTGCAGTGTAATTCCTCCATTTGCCCACATTTCTCTTTTCCATAAAATGATTCAAGGAAACTACTGTCTTTTCCAAAAGCATTAGGATCAGCAATAAAGACCTTATCTTGACAAATGGTTTCCTCTCTACAGGATTTAAAAGGTTTATACCTACACTTACCTTTACTTGTACTAGGAGGTAGAGACCTACTATCAATCCCATCATAAAATGACCTAAGGAAAGATGTCCTACTACTATTTCCTTCTAGAACTGATTTAGCTATTGTATTGTCTAACCAACTGATAAGCTTTAGTGTTGTATCTGCTTGTTGCTCCATAATTTCTTCATCCTTCTGCCAGACCTCAGCCCTAAACACATCTGAGAAAAGAATTAGTCTTTTCAAATACAAATCTATCCTGGTGAGGAAAGTTAAACAATTAATTTCACTGTGTTCCATAGACTGGTGTATCCTGCAACAACTGGATAAACCAAAGTTAGATAAACCCTGAGGATAAAGCTGTCCATTCATAGCTTCCTAAAATGAAGGAAGGCTAACTTGAAAATTGTTCCCATATGAGTCCATTGAAAATGGGACCTTCTTTTCAACCTTTTAGGCTTTTGAAATTTTATGAGATCTAACATATCTCAGAATAAAAGCATTAAAACTCATAAAATTAACCCCAAATCCAATCAGGCCCTTCTTCTAGTGCCAGAAAAACTGTTGATGATTGTTTTGATGCAATCATAACAATTAGTTAAAATTCACATAAAATGAACCAAAACTAACTTGAAAGATATGAAGGAATTGGTTAAGATTCACTTAATCCCAAGTTTAATATGGTCAGGTCTTGACCTGTTGGGCAAATTCAGTTGGTCAATGTGAAGCTGTAATGTTCAAGGGGCCTTAATCGATTTAGGGTTTCTTGTTCATTTACTGGACTCAAACTATGCAAAAGATTATAAATATCAGCATGTTGTTCATTCCTTTTTGCATAAAAGTGTTACTGTACTGCAAAGCTTTTAAATGGTCTTATTGAATTATTGCAGCTTTCTCCTCTTAAATATTTATGAAAACTATCTACTTTCAAACTCTGTTATGCGTGCTCTTTTCAAATATGAGACAAATTTCCTTGAAATTTTTGCGTTTTAAGTTAAGTATTTTCAGATGGGTTGGGAAAAGTTAGAAAGATCTAATCTAAACTTCATTCACTCTATTCGAAGGATCTAATTGTTCTGTTATGCACTTTATAAATCATACAGTAACTTGATCAAATCCACAGACAAAAGCTTAAATGTATATTTTTAGCATTTTCACAAACATACACCTAAGATTGCAAGCTCTAAGATAAAATGTTTCAAACACAATGAAGAGCAAGAAAACACTTAGAAGATAGATGCAGAATTCCAGATTCAATTGTATTAGAAACAGACAATCATATAAGATTTACAATGTTTGAATGATTCTTAGCTTCAATGATCAAACTATAGAAAACTTACAAGCTTTATAGATATAGTAAGGAAGCCAGATGTTCCACGCATTCCTTACTGTAGACATAGGCGACCTCCTACTCCTAAACTGAAAGGTCCCTCTACTCTAAAAAAATCCCTATGTAAAGTATTACAGTGTATCAAGGCACAATATATAGACTTTGATTGTCCTCAATATAGCCCAAAAAAAACCCTAATTTAAACCTTGGTTACAACAATAAATGCTGGTGAACCAGTCTCCCAAAATACCTCTAAGCATACATCAAATCTGGGTGAAATATGCCTTTCTGGAAACCCTAGCAGCTTAATATTAACTTTTGTGGTCTGCTGCAATAATGTCTTCAACTGCATTTTGTCCTTATTAATTAAGACCCTTGACTTCCTCGCCCTTCATCTTTATCTTCCTCTGCTCCTGAGATCTGATTTCCTCCTCCATGATGTCACCGCCATCAACCTTCAGCTCCCTCTTCAACTGCAAACCTGTAAAAATGAATGAGCAATAAGTATCATCATTAAATAAACCTGTAGGAAGAAAAAACAGCTGCCAAATCTAGTCATGATTGTGTGAATGCAGAAATCGGGCCCTGAATCTGTGAAAATCACGTCCAAAAATGCATGTACAACATTTAGAGAAGTCAGGTCAGCCATCGTTGACCAAAAACATGCATTTGAGCTTTGGAAATAACTTCTAAATTCCTATCGCTCCATCCTCCCTCGCATTTTTCTGTTTAAAATCTATGTATATCTGATATAGAATCCGGATGTGATACAACAAATTAATCGAATTCCAATCCCTTTTAGTTCTGCAGCTTGTATGATGTCTTTGTATATCCTTTAGTCATCGATCATACAAACCCCAAATATACATGGATTTAACGTTATTCCATAGCTATTTTGATTCCGCCACTTGTATATTTTGATGCATATCGGTTTGTATATCGTAACATACAAACGTGAAAATATACAAGCACTTAATTCAATTGCATAACTTTTCAAATCCACCCAATGTATATCCTGATGTACATTGTGCTTGTATCCCTTGATATACATTTCGGACTCGATACAAGCACTTAACCAAATTTAATCCTACACTGAGATCCGCCTTGTATACTCCTTGCAATGTGTCAATATACATGGCGCGAAATATACAAGGGCTTTTCATTATTTCATATTCATTTCAAATCCGCCCCTTGTATATTTCGTTTGTATGTATATGTTGTATGTCTTGCTTTTGTATATTCTGAAACATACAATGATTTAAGTCCATTTAATAAACTTTTCAGGTCTGCATTGTATATTGGGCTTTGTATATCGAAACATACAAGTGCTGAATGTACAACGACTTAACTTGCCTTAACTTTCTTTTCATGTTCGCGCGATGTACATTTGCATTGTATCTTTTAGACATACACTTCGGGCTCGATACAAGCATTAAATCAGGTTTGATTTTCCTTTGGATTTTGGCTTGTATAAACTATTGCATAGCGGCTTTGTATGTCGAAATATACAAGCCAGAACTATACAACGATTTAACATTGTTTAATAATCACTTTGGGTCCGCGTTGTATAAAGTGTTTGTATATATTACCTGGTATGCTTTGACCTGCCAAACATACAAATGAAAGATACAAAGTGGATTTAAAACATTAATTTATTTGAACTCTGAGTTAGTACGGATCCATTTTGTATGTATAAATCAAAAACCTTTATTAAAATGCATACAAGAAAAAAAGGACATACAATTGCCTTTGTATATGAAAGCGATGTATAAAGGGCAATGTATGTAATAGTACGACGACCCACCATGCAAGCAAATAATGCATATGCAACTCGATAGCCCATGTGACTAAGTATAGAAACAACTTTGCACATACAAAGGACTTTGCATATGCAAAGCGATAGACAAACCTGAATGTACATTTTACCAAAATGATCATAACTTGCAAAATATGGCAAATTTTAAGATGGTTCAAAAGGCAACCCTAACTCATTTTTCACAAGGAATCCAACCATATCATGCATTGGTACTAAAAATGCATTTTTCTTTATTTCTATTAAAGTTTTCAATTTTAACCCTCTTTTCCCTTTACCACCAAGCAAAACAAAACACACAAAAATAGAAGCAACAGTCACAGCAGGGGTCCTCATTTTGCTAAGGAGTAAAATGGGGTGTGTTGTGAACATCACAACAGTATCTTCATGTCAGATCCTAGCACTGATTATTTAGCTAGAGGATTTGGATTTACAATATTGTTCTCCTTTAGCTAGAGCTCCCAATTTAATTTCCAGAGGAAGTATCTGCACCAGAGGTTGGTGTGGATCCATCCCTCACCTCATTAATATCCTTCCTAATCAAGACCTTGCTAATTTCCTTTTTGATTTCTACCAAATCAACCTTGTTCTTTCCTTTATCTTCTCTCTACTCTATCTTCCTCTTTTCTATAGGATAGTTCATTTTCTCATTCTTGCTTCTACATAATTTTGCAACATGCCTAAACTTTTTGCAATTGTAGCATACCACATTCCTTTTTCCTTGATTCCTTCTATTGATTGAGTTCATTCTTGATCTCCATTGGTTAGCCATATGTCTAAATCTATTGAATGCAAAGCACTTTCCATTGAAGGTCAAATGAGTATTCCTTCCATAGTTAAAACCATTCCTAACCAGACTTTTGTATTTGTTTGATCTATGACCAATTTTATTGCAATTAAAGCTTTCACCAGGGAATGAAGGAACATTCTAATTTATTCTACTCCTACATTGAGTAGCCTTGTGACCAAACTTATTACAATTAAAAAAATGGACATTGAAAGATGGGTACCTTTGAGCATTTGGTTGCCTGATGGGAGGTCTTCTAGGTCTTCATTTCTTATTCTAGAACTGATTGACTTTGTTTTTCTTAGACTCAGGGTTTTCTTGGCATGATTTTGAACTTTCTCCTTTTTCAAATCCCAAACCTTTCTTGTCATCTGGACTCTTCTTACTCTCAATCAATTCATCAAGCTTTGCAGAGATTATTTTGAATTTTCTTTATAGCTATTTGCTTCTTCTAGATCATATTTCAAAGGTAACACCTCTTTTCCTATTTTTTCACATTCTTCAAACTTATCCTTCACAAACTTATTCAGATGTTCTTCAAAATTTGTTTTTTCTTTGACTAGCATAGATAGACTGTCTATGTATCTATTTGTTGTTTTTAGTTGTTCACTTAGCTCTTTCCTTTTATCCTTAGACTTCTTGACTTGCTCCTTAAGTTTTAGAATACAATCATCAACTTCTTTGATGTTTTCCACCAAATCTTTGATATCAACCTTAGATTTGTCAAGATCATCAAAAGCAACTTGTAGTTGTTCATCAATGCTTACATATGAGGCTTCAGGAGAAGTTAAATATCTTCTAGCTGCCATGTGTACACCTTGCTAGGTCTTCCTTAAGCTGTTAAGATTCTTGCAAGGAACCTTTCTCTGATACCAATTGTTGAATACAAAGAAAATTAAGAGGGGGGTGAATCAGTATTCTGAAAAACTTTTCATTCACACATTTGTTAATTAATTTACCAAATTCAATAACATGAAACCAAAGTAAACACAAGAAGAGTAGCCACAAATTCAAAACACATGGAAATCAAGATTTTATGTGGAAAAACTAAAAATAGAAAAACCACAGTGAGTGTTAGCTCACAATATATTATGATACCAATACCGAATTACATAAGGCTCACTACTATGGGGCTCACTACCCAAAGAAATGCTCACTATAGGTGGACTCATTATCCAAGTGGCCTTAGTGTCCATTGAGAAGGAAGGATAGAAGAGAGAAGAAAATTGGCTCACTGCCAGTAGTGAACTATTGCAAATGCATCTACCATATGTTGGATTGCAGTTCCATTGAAGGTTCAATACACAAACTCAAAAGTCTTCATTATTTCTACCCTGCTTTTTTGTTCTACTACATATACTCTATTTTCTCCCCTTATTTTCTTTCTCTGCTCTGTCAACTATTTTGGATCATGCACACATCCAATTCACACTCTATTTCACATATCTGTCCCTCCAATAGTAAAATCCATCGAGTATATATATCCGTATAAGATTCACATTACAATCAGGTCAGCTAGCTAGACATGAAGCGTATATACAAGTGTTGTACCTTGTCAGCTTGATCTTGTACACACACATGAATGCGGACCCAAACAATCATATAATAATCTTCATACATGTCAGTATCAATCATTTAATCACTTATATTGATTGTTCAAACAATCTATCTTCTATGTAAATAGATCTAACATGCCTGTCGGCTTGTCCCTTAAGAACACACTTTACCAATTCAATTGTCACATCATAAATTCTACTATGGACCGTATTAGACTCTAAAAGTCATACCCAACATTCATCATTGACCTCTTAGCATTCCTTCAGAACCACAAACCAAAATATGCCACAGCGGAGGAATGCAGACCCTTTTACTCTAGTGTTGTGCACTATTCTTGACTTAACTCTATTCACCTGAACTTAGCTATTTCATCATATGACTTCTGGAGGAAGTTAGAACTTGATCACTGGAGCATGTGATTACAAAGTATCTATGACTTACATACCTAAACCACATATTATTATCTTCAACTGTGGAGGCATATTGACCCAGTCTCTATCACTTGCTTTGTATACTGCCCATACTTATCCATTTGATCCTTCTAGACCAAAATCCTTTGTTAGACCAAAATGATCTAGCTAAGTAAAGTCTTTTTGCCTTGTTGGTGGAATCCCTTTTACTTTTTTCCATCAATGAAAACAATCAATCATTCATCAGAGCAGTGTCTCTTGGCAACAATTACCAACATCTTTGGATTGTTTACCTTGGGGTGTGTGTCCAAGGCCATATGAGCATGAGGAAACTTTGACATATATAGGCTGCAAATTTCCTTGCTCATGAAGGCCTAGGCATTTACCTTCGTAGTTCACATTTTGGAGCATGCAATGGACAATGGGACTAGGTGTAGTTTGGGAACTAGGCACAAGTTCTTTATTTGATGGAGAAGGTGAAGTGGAAGACAATGGTTGTTGTTGTCCTAAGGAAGAACACTCATGAATAAAAGTAGAAAGGCTAAGGAGATGTGAGGGTCGACTTGAAATGGGGTTGATAGTGGATGATGTGGAAGGATTAGGATCTTGATTATCATTGTGCTTGCTAAGATCCATGGTATTTGTTTTATGTTCTATGTATACTTGGGAGGCATGCATCTCATAATGACAAGAGGAAGTTGGTGGGTGATGGATTGGTGGAGTGATAAGCTCTTGACCATGGAATACATAAAGTGGACTAAGGGGGTCATCGTGGTCTTCTTGATCATAGAGGGGATCTTGATCATAGATGAGATCAAGTGTGTTATTGGTATGGGTGAAATGGAAGGGGTTTGATCATAATTTGGATGAGGAGATAATGTTTCCTCATGCTTAGGATTGTGCTCTTGATATAGATCTTGACTTTGAGTGGAAGCAGGTGACTCTTTGATAAGTTTAATATGTTCTTGATCATCTGTGACATAAGGGTGTGATGGGGGTTTACTAGGACTCATGGGGGAGGATCTTTGAGAGGCATGATGGGTTTGGAACATTAGAGGTGGCATTTGAAGGCTCTTTGATAGGTGTTTGACATGAGGATAGGTTATTCCTAGCTAGTAGCCAATGGATCACATCCTTTGCAAGTGCATGTGTGGAAGGACAATGTAGTGGATGCACAATAAGGGTAGATGATGTGGACTTGTGATTAGCATTAGGTGGAGTGAAAAGTTCCCATTATGGAGGAATAAGAGGGATGGATGGTGTTGTAGGATTAGGGTTTAGACTTTGATTAGGTGGAGTGTCAAATGGATTGGATGAAGTGGTAGATTCAAATGACTCCACATGTTTACTTTTGCAATGTTTTAACTTAGGACATGGAGTTGGAGGATTAGAGTGTGGTGGTAGAATGTACTTATAGCATGGATGAGATAGACTTATGTTCCCCTTGTCAAAGGTAGCATGAGAATTTAAAGGCTCTTTGTCTTTTTGCCAAGGTGGACCTGGATAGTCTTGCGAAGAGGCTTGCAGTGCTAGAACCTTGTTTTCTAGGATTGACATGGAATGAAACATCTCTTCATATCATTGTATGTCATCTTGTGGGATTAGGGCCATGTTGACAAGTACTTGACTAGGATTAAGTTGATGGTATAGAATGACTAGGAATGTGATGGAGTATGAGTTTTATTGGATGATTAGATGGGTGATTAGGGATGATTGGGGTATGTTTTGGGATTAGGATTACTTGGAAATGATTAGGATGTGATTAGGATATGATTAAGGTATGATTAGGGGTGAGATGATTAGGATGAATTTGATTGAATGCTGTGATTAGAAAAGGTGATTAGGATGTGAAGGTTGAATGATGAATATATGAATAAGATGTGATTATGATGATGTCGAATGATAAGAATCATGATTAGGATGAAAATTGATTGGGATATGATTAGAAGGATGTTTATGGATGACTAGGAGGATCTACTCCCTTTCTCATCTTTTTTGCAACTATGTCTTTACCAAATGAGACTAGTGAATTGTGGAATGCTATGTGGATGTCAATGCAAGGTGGTGACATCCAGACTATGATAGAGGCTAATGGATATTAGTCTTAAAAAATTCTAACTCCAAGAGGGTACTCTCATCTACTAATTACCTTGCCAAAGTGTAAATTGGATTTATCAAGACCTTGAGGTGTAGAAGGAATGATTAATTAAAGTGAATCCATGAGTTTTAGAGTTTACTTGGATGGATGGACTTAAACTAGCCTTGGAGTATTAAGCCCAAGTAGTGATTGATTTGAAAAAATTGTCAAGGTCTTGGTCCAAATTTGTACTTGTGATA
Source organism: Cunninghamia lanceolata (assembly GCA_027924645.1). Taxonomy (NCBI): domain Eukaryota; kingdom Viridiplantae; phylum Streptophyta; class Pinopsida; order Cupressales; family Cupressaceae; genus Cunninghamia; species Cunninghamia lanceolata. The sequence goes on from BSBN01000892.1 coordinate 7,811,382, forward strand.
TAGTTAAGCTTCAACACTTTCTCCCTATGTTTCAACCTTAGGAAGACTAATGTTTAGGGTCCTCTATAGATGTCAAGGCTGAATGAAATTGAATATGTAGTGGGTGAGTAGATCTAGAAGGTCTATAAGGTTTTGACACAGTTGTAATCAGATTTGATAGGGAGAGTAGACAATCAAAGGTTTCCCTAGGGTTGTGTTGTGTTGTGACGGAATGATTAGGATGAAATAGATTGGACTAGAATGAATGGTTAGGATATGATTAGGATGTGATTGATTGGATTAGAATGAAGATGATGATGTGTAGTGATGAGATGGAGATGAGTTGGATTGATTAGGAAGAAGTTGATTGGATTTTGAATGAAGATGATTATGTGTAGTGATAAGATTAGAGGACATGGATGGATTAGAAGGAATTTGATTAGGTGATTAAGATGATGGTGATTAGATGAAAGAAGTGATTAGTGTTTGATAAGAAAGACTTGGATATGATTAGGAGAATGATTAGGATGACATTGATCGGATGAGGATGATGGTGTGTGATGATTAGGATGTGAAGTTGCTAAGAAGGGTGATTAGGATGAAAGTGATTGGATTTAAATGAATGGTTAGGATATGATTAGGATGTGATTGATTGGATTAGAATGAAGATGATGATGTGTAGTGATGAGATGAAGATGATTTTGATGGATTGGGATGAAGTTGATTGGATTGATTAGGAAATGATTAGGATGAAGATGATGTTGTGTAATGATGAGATTAGATGACTTAGATAGATTAGGAAGAAGTTGATTGGATTATGAATGAAGAATTGTAGGGTATGATGACTTGGATAGTTAAGATGATGGTGATTAGATGAAAGAAGTTATTAGGGTTTGATAAGGATGAATTGGATGATGGTGATTAGATGAAAGAAGTGATTAGGGTTTGATAAGGATGACTTGGATGATGGTGATTAGATGAAAGAAGTGATTGTGGTTTGATAAGGATGACTTGGATGATGGTGGTTAGATGAAAGAAGTGATTAGGGTTTGATAAGGATGACTTGGATATGATTAGGAGAATGATTAGGATGATGTTGATTGGATGAGGATGAATGACTAGGATATGATTAGGATGAGGGTGAAATGATTAGGAATGGTGATTAGGATATGATTGGGATGAGGTGGGATGATGTGGGACAAAAGGATTGGGTGACTAGATGTTGTTTGACTTGGAGTTGTGTAGGTTGGATTAGGAAGAGGATGATGTGGAATGATGATAATGTAATTAAGATGCGATTAGGATGGGACAAGTAAGATAATTAGGATATGGGTTATGTGAATGATAAGGATGATGGAATGACAACGATGATGTGGTTAAATGATGAGGAATGATGATGAATGTGATTAGGATAGGACAAGGAGGATGATCAAGATGTGGATGGTGGGATGATGTGATTAAAAGATGATTAGGATAATGTGATTAGGACTTGATTAGAATGAAAAGATTGGATGATTAAATGTTGGTTTGACTTGGAATGGTGTTGGTTGGATTAGAAAAAGGATGATGTGGAATGATGATAATGTAATTTGGATGTGATTAGGATAAGGTGTAATAATTAGGAATGATGAATAGGATATGATCGATATATTTAGGATCAAATGGGTTGGCTTAGGAGGGTGATTAGGATATGAAGGTTAAAAGATGAGGATATGATAAGAATGTGATTAGGATAAGACAAGTAGGATGATTAAGGTGTGGATGATTGGATGATGTGATTAGGAATGGTGATTAGGATATGATGACTTGGAATGAATGGATGGATTTGAATGTTTGGCGTGATGACTAAGAAAGTACACACATCAATCATAGATGACACTTCACAATCAGATCGACTATTTTTGGTGATTCTTGACAAGTTTGAAAACACTTGTAAACATGCACGATCCTAGGCTAGCTAAGACAATATTTGGCCAATTCCCACTATGGATAAATCTAAGCTACACTTATTTAGAGCATATAGATTAGAAGTTTGGTGGCATTGGCTCCCCCTTCCATGGAACTCACTTCTTGAGCACACCAAACTTTGAATTCCTAAAGACCTGAAGATCTTAAGGAATTTTCTATCTCAACTTTGAACTGCGAGAATGTGGGACAACTTCAGAGGTTGGACCTCCTATGCTAGAAAATAGAAGGATTCTAGCCACTAGCACAAAAGGTTTGTAGTGAATATCTGGGGGACCAACATGTTACGAGTGTGCAAGAAGTACTTAAAGCTTTAACTAACCCTAGTAGGAGTATCATATACATAAAGGTATGCCTCCTTTCAAGCTAGCGCTATATGGTAAGCACTGATACTGGTTTGGACTTAGCTTTTATCTTATCTTAATTTGTATAGTGGACTAGATGAAAGTAGAACTTGGGGTCACAAATGAGTTCTCCTTGCGGATGTGTCTTAAGAGCAGTCCCACTCGAAAGAGTTAGAAAAAAGTGGTACAAACTCATATTTTTGATCTCCAAGGTCATTCAAAGATGTGAGGAGAGAGCATACATGTGTTTGACCACACTAGACAATGTTCATTAACCCTTAGAAAAAATACGCGTGGTGTGATTATGCAAATGTTGGGAAGTGTTTTTGATTCCCAAGATCGCTTAAAGTGTGAGGGAAGAGAATACACACTTCACAACCTAAATACAATCACCAAGCAAAGAAAACACTGATTCTTTTTAAGCCCCAATAATGTGTGAAAAGAACAAGTTATGTTCATTTTAGTGCATCAAATTGAGGTGTTCCTATGATAACCAAGCACACTCACATGAAAGGAGGAAACCCTGCATCAAAATGTGTTAGTAGTTTCAATCAAGAGTCTTTTCCCAACAAACGCCACAAGATGGAAATCAGATATTAGTAGAATATAACCCCCATGATAATGCAAAAAGCATGGAACTTAAAGTAAAGTACCCCTTGTGCATGCCACTAAGTCAAAAGGGCCTTGAAATTGAATATGAAAAATATCTAAAAATATTGGTCAATTGTATAAATAATAACATTAGAATCAGATTGTTCAAGAAATTCCATGTAGTTTGAAAAAAACTTGTTAAAATCTGATAAAAATGTGCAAGATATTCGTGTTTGAAGTTGTAGAACAATGTTGACTTTGACTAAAAATTTACCTGCTAAAATACTATTGTTACCTAAAATGGCCTTTGCCACTGTGTAGCTCTCTGAGTCAAATTTCAAATGCCACCAATTTTGTGAAATTTCGTTACAGTATGCAAAAGTTGTGAGTTTAAAAAAAGGCCCTATTAGGGCATGAGGGGGATGACGACAAGCTAATAGGTAAGCATTAACTACTGGCAGTTAATCCTAAATGGAAGTCACATGTATAGTTAATTCCAATCGTTAGAGTTGGTGGTTAAGGTTACATGTGGTTGTTATGGTTTCAAATTGGCCCCTAGTCACCCATGTGAACAGGGGCTAAAGGGATTTTTAAAAAAACGTAGGAGAGGGGGCTTGAAGACCCCTCCTCCCTAGTCACTAATGTGATCTTAGGTGAAGCGGATTTGGGGTTAAGTTTTTATCCCTAAGGAAATGACTGGTGGACATTGCTCTTTGTATTGGTCTATAAGTGGCGACCACATACAGACTAGGTAGCGACAATCCATAGCCCTGTGGCGATAGTTGAGTTTAATGGTAGAGAATAGAAGGGAGGTGTTGGCAGTAGTGAGCTGACCAATGAATGGTGGCTAGGTTTTTTTGTAAGGAGCAGAGGTAGTGCCTGAGTCATAGGTGGTGGCAATGCTGAAGGATGGGAAAACACAAGTGGGCCTTAGGGTTTCCAGTGGTGGTGGAGGTAGGTTGAACTGTTGGTGGCGAGTAGTGACCATCAAAAATGGAGTGCTAACTAGGTGGCAACATGGGGATTTCTTCACTAGTGGTGGTGACAAGGATTTGAGTAGGTAGATAAGGGTTTTGGATGACACTGTCGATGACTAGAGATGCGACAGGAGTTCCAAAGTGGCAACGACTCCTTTGAAGTGGTGGTCGAGGGATAAAGAATGAAATTGATAGGGATTAGAAGCTAGGGTTTCTAGTTGTGCCAATGGCAATAGAATGTCAACCACTTGATACATGAGAATAAAGAACAATAGACTTGTAACAAAACCATTTAGACATGCCACTATTAAAAATTAGAAAACCTACAATACAACCTGGATCACATTAAATCTTCCATGTAGACTAGTAATGAAGATTCTGTAAATCAGACATAATGCTCCTGTGCAGGGACTGTACAGATCCGTACTGTATAGACGTGTGATAGGGGCCAAACTAAAAAAAATCAAATTTTTTTCAACAGCGAAATATATCAAATTTTATGTCATTTTTCACGTAAAGGGCCTCTCGAACTCAACAGAGAGGTCTGTTTGAGACCAGGAAGCCACCTGTGCAAGTTAACCACCAAAACTCAACAAAAATGATGGATTAGAAATAATTTCACATCGGGTTCACCATTTTGTGTTAGGGAAAATCTAATTTAATGTTAAAAATAAAAACCAAACTAAACCCTAACTGCAATGTAGTGCAAGCAAGCCTAGAAAACCATCAAACAAACATGAAAACAACTAAGAATCTAAGCTACAACTCGACTAATCTCCATTGTTCTTCACAACCTTGCATAGGCATGCAAGATTTCGAAGGTTAATTATGGAGGAATGTTGGGTGCTCATTCCTGCAGCATAAGAATACTCAAAAGCTATATCATTCAAATGTCTTGTGAAGGGATTGATTTATAGAAAAGGTTGATTTGGACAAACGGTTGAGATCAAAAGTTGTGTTGAATATTATGGACTGTCAAGATCAATTAAGTTTTCCCTCTTCAAGAGAGATTGTAGTCATGTCACAAGTGTGTGATGGAGGATAAATGAGACCTAATTTAAATAAAAGATTATTTAAATTAGTTGTGCATGTGAAGTGTTGTAGTCATGTGACACTTGTTCACATGAGGTGAAAGGTGAGGGAATAATATAATTTTTTTATTTGAATTATTTGAGACATTTGAAAAGGGGATTAATTAAAGAAATGGGGATTTATTTACCTAATTGGAAAGTGAGATGAGTGGGATAATGCAATGACCTAGGGAAAAACATTACAAGGTGTCTCACTAGGTGATGGACAATTTTAATGTCTACAAGATGCATTAGTGTGGATGTAAAAAAGAAGTTCCCAATCTAGTCTTTGTGCAACACAAGAGTTAACATCAACAATTATTTAAGAGCTTGGAATGTTTTTTATCATGCATTTTTACAAACAAAATCGACATCTATAGTAAGTAGCACAAATAATGGTGCTTCCATTTGACTAAAATCTTTGATAAATCTATGATAATATATAGGTTGTCCAAGAAATCTCCTAACGTACTTTTGTATTTACATTATTGGCAAGTTTGTGATAACTTCAACTTTACTAGGATCTACATGAATTCCTATAGGAGAAATCTATTGTCCTAACATGAATCCTTCCATCATTGTCATGTAACATTTATCATTGCTCAAAGATAGGTTCTAGTCATGGAAACATTTTAAAACTTTCACCAAATTTGTATGGGCTTCCTCATATGAATTCCCATAGATCATGAAGTCATCCATATATATTTCCAAACAATTAGGTCTTAGATAAGATAAAATACTTAAAACAACCTAGTGGAAAGTGAGCATTACACAAACCAAATAGAAGGATTACATATGTGTACTTATCCCAAGGACATGTAAATGTAGTTTTATCCTAGCCCACATCTGTAGTTATGATTTGGCTATATCTATTAAAGCCATCCAAAAATTAGAAGTATCATTTTCCAACTATTGTATCCAAAAGTTGATCAATAAAAGGAAGAGGAAAATTATCAATCTTGGTAGTAGCATTAAAGTTCCCTATAATCTATACAGATATTCTTATTGCCTCCTTTATTGGGAACAATGACAAGAGGTGAAGCCCACATGATTTTAGATATAGGATAGATGAAGACTACATCTAAATGTTTTTGTAGTTCCTCTTAAATTATATTGTCTTGAATTATAGGGTTCATCCTTTGTTGTGGTTCTCTAATAGGTTTACAATGCATATTTGATGTAAATGTTGTGAGTACAAGGGTTTGGGTTGATTCTCTTCATTTCATGACAATCCCATGCAAAAGTTCGTATATAGAATTGAAGCATGGTGATTAGGTGTCTCTGTTATTATAGGTTCAACCTACTATTGATATTAAGTAGCTTATTAGGGAATATATCAATTTTATTAGAAAATTCTACAATTGAATTAATGTTCCAACTGTTGGTAAGAGACACTGCTTCGCATTGACAGGTATTGTCATTGATGGCAACTAAGATCTTGTTACCCATCCGTATAACTTAATTTGGTCAAACCAAAAGTTACAATTAGAATTTGTCTAAGTCCAGGTAGTCATGAATAGAGCAAGAACCAGGTTCGGTATTTTAGTCCAGATCTCTCCGATGAAAATTCATGATTAGTTACGGATCTAGGGAAGTCATATGCATTGTCAAGATAGTCTAAATCTAGATTATTGTTCTCCGGTGATGAAGGATTCAAAAGATATTAGCCTCTAAGTATCAGGCTCTAGTTTCACAAAGAAGACAGAAGAAGAACAGGCTGACCTTACAGAAGATCTTGATTTCAGATGTATGGAATTTGTTTGTTTAACAAATGGTGATGATCAGTGATAGTGGCCAATATGAGTAATGATTTTCAAGAGCAAGTTTTGGTCCACACCTTAAGTTATGCATAGATCTAGCTGATAGAGCAGATAATTCATAAAAGTTCTAAGTGTTGTTATAGCCAATTGGTAAGTGATTGCAAATCAAGATAATGATATATATAGATGATTGTTGTGGATGATTTTGGTGTGTGTGTATTACGATTAGGGAGTAAATGTGAAAGGATTAGAAATCTAAGATTTGAATGAAGGTAGAATAGTGAGAACAATAGAGTGAAGATGAAGTGTGTAAAGTTAATATTTGTAGTCAACAGGAACTAAACTCTAGCATTTCTGAATGCATTTTATCAGGTCAAAATTCTCTATAAATATCTTGTAATCCTTTCTGTAGATAGTGAGCCTCACTTTGAGCAATGGGCTCTGGGAAATAGTCCCAAATGCATGTGCATTCCTATTTGTAAAATACTTTTAACAGGGTATTAATCTTTGTGGGTTAACCCCCGCCATGGTTTTTCTGTTAACCAGGTTTCCATGTCAAAAATCTTGGTGTCAAGTGTGTTATTATGTTACTGCTCTTACACTTATGATTGATTGTTTTTATGGTTAAGTTATTGAATTATTATTAAATAGTAAAAGAAAAAATTAACTACACAAAGTTACATAGTTTTGTGACAACTGATTCACCCCCCTATTAGCTGTCTGTCCTATTTAAAGAAACCTAACAGCTTGAGGAAAAGACCTTGGAAGAAGTTTTAAATGGGTTCACTCAAAGATCAACTTCAGTTGGCCCTAGAGGAGCTTGTTCAGTCTAAAATAGAAATTAGTAATCTAAGAGGTGAACTTAAAGATGTTGATGATACCAATGAAATGTTAAAAGATAAATTAAATAAATCTTTGCAAAAGGAAAAAGTAGCCACTTCTACTGCTATCCAGTTTACGTGAAGAAAATGGCATGAATGAAACTTTGGAAGAAAAGACAAAGGAATGTGAGAAGCTGTCAAAATAAATCACTATTCTAAAAATTGAAATAGAATCTGGGGTGATAAGGTAAACAAAAGAGAATGAAGATAGGAAGAAAATTGAAGAAGATCTAAATCAAAAACTAAAAGAAAGAACTGAAGAATGTTGCAAATTGGATGGAATAGTCGGCCACCTAGAATTTGATCTACAAGAAAGTAGAGACAATGAGAGAGAACTTGAAAGGCAAATTGTCATTCTCAGACATGACCTAGATGTTGCAAATGAATATAAGGAGAAGTTCAAGATAAGCTCAGCCACACTTGAAGCACTGCTTGAAGGACAAAAAAAGGCTGATGACAAGAATGGTCTTCAATATGAGAAAGGTGAAAGCTCTTGTTTAGTGGAAAATTGGATTTGTTAATGATCTAGTGTTTAGATGTTAAAATATGCCTCTTCACCATACATTGAAGGATCTAGGGTCAAGTGATGAGCACTATCATACCCTAGGTCAGTTACAAATGAAGGGAAACTTTGATTAGGGAATTTAATTATTAATTTTCCTTCTCTTATGTTCAATTAACCATTGAAACCCTAATGATGCAAATACAAAAACAAATTGACGAAAGATAGAAAAAGCTCTTACAGATGGGAGTAAAATAACAAATCACATAATACCTATTTTTGGGGTTCTGAGGTAGACCAATCGGGGACATTGGTGCGGGATTCCAAGTCCAAGGTCTTGCAATTATGGGCCTAACCAATGTTGTCATTGATGTCAACATACTCCTATTGCATTAATGATAAGGATTGGATGAGCTGTGTGCTGAGGATATTGAGAAAATTAGTCTCAATCAGGAACAGTGAAGAACAATGATGACAATAAGGTAAATGTCCAAGATAGGTTGAGGATCAGAGGATACGGTTTAAAGGGTTTGTAGATATGAGTCTTGAGATGATCTAGTCAAGTTTTTAGAGGTCCGCATGAAGATCTGAAGAAGTTATGGCCGCTCAAGTAGAACCAGTTTCGGAAGGTGTTCAGAGGTGACAAAGTGACACAGATAGGTCTGGTGAGATCCGAAAATGCTTTATCCCATTCTACAGACTTGAGGGAGTGTTTAGGACGTCCTTGTGAAGTGTCAACTCAATTGGTTCGTGGTTTGAAGGTCCAGAAGTGCCTATTCCTTTGTGACAGTGATGACATACTACGTTCTTGATGTTCCAGATGAAGGAGAGAAGAATTCCAATAAGTAGATGAAGTGTGGACATTCTTGGTGATTCAAGAAAGGTTGTGGTGATCTTTGGATCATGTTTAGTTCATGTTGGTGCATTGAAGTTAGAGTGTGTATTTGAAGAATACCCACTGGATGTTGGTGTTCTTCTTGTGACTGGCTGACCGGATGTATTACATGTCTTGCGGATGTCCTGTGGATGTTTGTCGACTTAGATGACTATTCCTAAGTCGATGCCTTGTATAAATAAGGGATTGTGAAGACATTCCAAAGTGTGGCTTGTGGAGATGAGTGTGTGGTAGCAAGGAGAAGAGCGAAAGGCAGAGCAGAAGTATTGGGCTTAAATGGAACTGATTCAAGCATGGTGAACATACTATTATCCAGTTCAAGTAGGTGATATTTATTTCTTGGTAGACAGTGTGTCTCTTGTAGGCAGTGAGCCTCTTGTGAGCAGTGTGCTTGGGCAATGAGCCCTAATTGGCATGTGCCATTTTGTTCTTTCTATTCTTCTAATAGAGAATACAATATTGGGTTAATCACCCTATGGTTTTTCCCTTAACTAGGTTTTCCACGTCAAAATCTTGGTGTCTCATGTGTTGATGAGTTTCTGCTTTTGATTTAATTGCATTATGTTTCATGATTGATATACTGCTAATCACTAAGTAGATTTAAGTGTGAAATAAGAGAAAGTTTTGCACAACTAATTCACCCCCCCTCTCAGTTGTGTGCGCTAAGTCTAACAATTGGTATCAGAGCCAAGTTCCTCTAAAAAGAGATTAACCACTTGAGGAGATCTGGGATGTCGTCTTATAAGAATGATAGTTTGAAGTTTGATGGAACCAATTTTAATCTCTGGAAAGGTTGCATGAAATGTTACTTGAGATGTATGGGAATGGTGTACTGGACCATGGCTACAACACCATATGTACCTCCATAAGGTGGTCCGAGAACCCTAAGTGAAATCACAGACGCTGAAAATAATCTGCGGACTATAGAGGCTCTTCTAAGTGCATTATCTGATTTAGAACTCTCAAATGTTATTGACCTACCAACTTCTTTTGATATTTGGCAAAAATTGGAGCTTCATGCGGCAAAAACTGGAGCTTCTACATGAAGGAGACAAGTATGTCAAAAGTGCAAGGTTACAAAGTCTGAAAGGAAAATTCAAATATCTGAAGATGAGAGAAGATGAAAACATCACTACTTTTATGCCAAGAGTAAATGAGCTTGGTTGTGGAATCAAAAATGCTAGTGGAGTCTTGGATGAAGATGAGATTGTTGGAAAAATTCTCAGATCCCTTCCTGCTTCTTACAAAATCAAGACTGCTACCATTGAAGAATTCAGAGCCCATACAACTGTCACAAGGGATCAATTGGCTAGAAAATTGGCTGCATTTGAAATGATAGAGTTTAGAGATGACCCCCCCAAGATTGAATCTGCATTCAAAGCTAGTGCCTGTGTCAAAGGTAAACAAAGGTTTAATCCGAGAAAGAATTCATCAAAGAAGTTGTCATGGTATGAAAAAACAAGAAAAGATCTGGAAGAAGATGTAGAAACTGCTCAACTAGAAGCCCTTATAGCAAAGAGGCTGCCAAGAGGATCTGGTAAGTATAAAGGAAAATTACCTTTTAAGTGTTTCAACTACAATAAGATTGGTCACTTTGCTTCAAGGTGTCCGGAAAGGTTTTTAAGGCAAAATCCTAACATGCCAAGGTTCCAAAAGAACTGTTACTATGTACATGAAGATTATGACAATGAAGGAGTAACAGATAATGAATTAGAGACAGGAAACAAATCCAGAAATGAATGGGTGTTCATTGTCATCAAGGAAAAAGATCCAATGTCCTCTGTATCTATCAATCATAAGACTGTGGAAAGAGCTCTGGCTACCCAAGTTGTAGAGAAGGATGATTGGGTCATTGATAGTGGATGCTCTCACCATATGACATGTGACAAAAATAAGTTTGTAGAGTTGGAAAGGTATGAAGGAGGAGTGGTAAAGTTTGGTGATAATTCTGCTAGTAGAATCAGAGGTAGAGGAACTACTTCTCTTCATGGAAGAAACAAAGCTCGTAATGTACTATATGTTGAAGGATTGAAGCACAATCATCTCAATGTTGGACAGTTGGTGGACAAAGGCTATGATCTCCGGTTCAAGAATGGAAAATACAAGATCCTTGAAAGTTATGGAACAGAGATTGCATCCGGTACTCAAACTAAAGGTAATATCTTTCACTTGGTTGGTACTAGTAAAAGTTTCTTGTTTGTTCAAATTTATCAAAGTTGGTTGTGCAATAGGAGGATGTGTCATGTGAATTTTGACAATATCATCAAAATAAGCAATACTCAAGCTATAAGAGATCTTTCAAAATTAGTGAATCCTACAAATAGCTTGTGTAAATAATGTCAATTGGGTAAGCTAAGTAGAATCACATTCAAGAGTAAGGAACTATCTTCTATTAGATTATTGGACTTAGTTCATACTGATCTTTGTGGCCCGGCAAGAACCAGGAGTGTGCAAGGTGATAGATACTTCATGCTACTAATTAATGACTATTCCCGGATGATGTGGGTAACCTTTCTGAAAGAGAAATCAGAAGCTCTTGAGAAATTCAAAATATTCAAGGCTATGGTAGAGAATGAAACTGGATTAAAACTGAAATGTTTGAGGTCTGATAGAGGTGGGGAATTCACATTCGGTGAGTTCTTAGAGTTCTATGAGAAACATGGAATAAAAAGACAGTTAGTTGCTCCTAGGACTCCACAGTAGAATGGAGTAGTGGAAAGAAAGAATTGGACCATCCAGGAAGCTTCTAGGACCATGATGATGGAAGCAAATGTTCCTTATATCTATTGGAGAGAAGCTGTCAGCACTGTAGTCTATACTCTCAATCAAGTTCAAATCAGAAGTAATACCGGTAAGACACCTTATGAACTTTGGTTTGGCATCACTCCTACTGTGAGGTATTTTAGAGTCTTTGGTAGCAAATGTTACATTAAAAGAGATGAAGATCTAGGAAAGTTTGATGCTAGAAGTGATGAAGGAATATTCTTGGGTTATTCTACTCAAAGCAAAGCATACCAGTGTTATAACAAGAGACTAAGAAAGATACTAGAAAGTACAAATGTGAAGGTTGATGAGGGAATTGAGAAACCCTCAAGGTTCTATGAGTATGATGAAGATGATCAGAATGGTGTTCCGATTCAAGGAGTCCAAACCTCTTTTGAAATTCAGGTTCAAACTAATTCGGTAAATCAGGAAGAAGAGACAAGTCTGAATGAGCCTAATCAAGATGCAGAAGTGCAAGAAACTCCCAAAGTTCCAAGGTATGTAAGACTAAACATCTCTGAAGATCAGATCATAGGTGACAAACGCAAAGGTGTGCAAACTAGAAGGAGAATTGCTCAAAATTCAGATGAGTATTGTCTGACTTTAAAGGTTGAACCTAAGATAGTAAATGAAGCTTGCAATGAAAGAAGAGCTGATGCAAATTGAGAAAAATCACACTTGGGATCTTGTTCCCAGACCTAGAGACAAGAATGTGATTGGAACCAAATGCGTCTTCTGAAACAAGTTGAATGAAGTTGGTGATGTAATCAGAAATAAAGCCAGATTGGTCTGCAGGGGTTACTCTCAAATAGGAGTTGATTTTGAAGAAACTTTTACTCCGGTGGCAAGAATTGAAGCAGTTAGATTATTTCTTGCTTATGCTACCTTCAAGGACTTCAAAGTATATCAGATGGATGTCAAGTCTGCCTTCCTAAATGGTGACTTGGAAGAAGAAGTATACATTGAGCAACCGGATGGATTTCAATTGTCTAATCATGGTGATATGGTCTGCAAGTTGAAGAAAGCTCTGTATGGACTAAAGCAAGCCGAAGAGCCTAGTATGAAAGATTGGATAAACATCTTTTGAAGATTGGTTTCAACAAAGCTACTGCTGACAGTAATTTGTGTTTCAAAATTGATCATGAAAACATCTTGATTGTTAAGTTTTTGTTGATGATATCATTTTTGGAAGAAGAGATAGTATGTGTAAAACTTTTGCAAATCAAATGAAAAATGAGTTTGAGATGTCCATGCTTGGTGAAATGAATTTCTTCTTGGGTCTACAAATCACTCAAACAAAGAAAGGAATCTTCATTTCTCAAAATAAATATGTGAAAGAATTGTTGAAGAAATTTGGGATGGAAGACTCAAAACCAATGCATACTCCTATGTCTACCGGATGTAAATTGAGCAAAGATGATGATTCTCCTAAGGCTGATCAGACAAAGTATAGGTCAATGATTGGAGGACTATTGTATCTCACTCAAACTAGACCAGACATTATGCAGGCTGTTGGTCTTGTTGCTAGATTCCAGGCTGATCCCAGAGAATCTCATGTCATGGCAATCAAGAGGATTTTTAGATATCTAAAAGGGATAGTTGAGTATGGTTTGTGGTATCCTAGAGATCATGATTTCTCTTTTCATGCATATACAGATACAGATTGGGAAGGAGATGTGGATGACCGGAAGAGTACCAGTGGTGGAGCATTCTTTTTGGGAAAGAGATTGGTTTCTTGGCTAAGCAAGAAACAAGAGGCAATATCTTTGTCTACAAATAAAGCAGAATACATTGCAGTAGCAGGTAGTTGCACTCAAGTTTTGTGGATGAAGCAGATGCTAAGAGATAATAAAGTAGAGTATGAGGAGCCTATCGCAATCTTCTGTGATAATTAAAGTGCTATAAATATATCTAAGAATCTGGTGTTGCATTCAAAGACTAAACACATATCCATCAAGTTTCACTTTTTGAGAGAGCAAGTGAACAAGAATGAAGTCATATTGGAGGTTGTGCCTTCTAAGGATCAGATTAGACATCTTTACTAAACCTCTACTTAAGGACTCTTTTGAGTATCTTAGGGAGAAGTTAGGGGTTATTGCCCCTCTGGTGATGAACTAAGGTGCATTGAGGTGCATCAGTCTGGTGGATATCACAGTAATATCTTGTGATATGGATTGATGGGGAGCTGCTACTGAGGGGGAGCAGCAGATATGATTCTGAAGCAGTGGTATTGCAAGAATGTGCCCTTTGCCATTGATGTCAAAGGGGGAGAGAAGACATGTGAAAAACAAGTGATTGATGATCAAAGGGGGAGTAGTAAAGGAAGAGAAGACATGTGAATGGCTGTTGCTGATAGGGGGAGTTGTGATAGTAAGGAGAAGCTCTTGTCTTGATGGTTTTTCACATCATATGTTGCCATCAATGACAAAGGGGGAGATTGTTGCAACTATGGGCCTAACCGGTGTTGTCATTGATGTCAACATACTCTTGTTGCATTAATGATAAGGATTGGATGAGCTGTGTGCTGAGGATATTGAGAAAATTAGTCTCAATCAGGAATAGTGATGACAATAAGGTAAAAGTCCAAGATAGGTTGAGGATCAGAGGATGTGGTTTAAAGGGTTTGTAGATATGAGTCTTGAGATGATCCTGTCAAGTTTTCAGAGGTCTGTATGAAGATCTAAAGAAGTTATGGCCGCTCAAGTAGAACCGGTTCCGGCAGGTGTTCACAGGTGACATAGTGACACAGATAGGTCTGGTGAGATCCGGAAATACTTTATCCCATTCTACGGATTTGAGGGAGTGTTTAGGATGTCCTTGTGAAGTGTCAACTCTATTGGTTCATGGTTTAAAGGTCCAGAAGTGCCTATTCCTTTGTGATAGTGATGACAGACTGTGTTGTTGATGTTCTGGATGAAGGAGAGAAGAATTCCAGTAAGCAGATGAAGTGTGGATGTTCTTGGTGATTCAGGAAAGGTTGTGGTGATCTTTAGATTGTGTCCAGTTCATGTTGGTGGTTTGCATTGAAGTTAGAGTGTGCATTTGAAGAATAACCACTAGATTTTGGTGTTCTTCCTGTGACTGGTTGACCAGATGTATTACACGTCTTGTGGATGTTCTTGTGGATGTTTTCCAACTTAGATGACTATTCCTAAGTCGATGCCTTGTACAAATAAGGGATTGTGAAGTCATTCCAAAGTGTGGCTTGTGGAGATCAGTGTGTGGTAGCAAGGAGAAGAGCGAAAGGCAGAGTAAAAGTATTGGGCTTAAATGGAATTGATTCAAGCATGGTGAAGATGCTATTATCCAATTCAAGTAGGTGATACTTATTTCTTTGTAGATAGTGTGTCTCTTGTAGGCAGTGAGCCCTAATTGGCATGTAACATTTTGTCCTTTCTATTCTTCTAACAGAGAATACACTCTTGGGTTAATCACCCCGTGGTTTTTCCCTTAACCAAGTTTTCCACATCAAAATCTTGGTGTCTCATGTGTTGATGAGTTTCTGCTTTTGATTTAATCGCATTTTGTTTCATGATTGATATACTACTAATCACTAAGAAGATTTATGTCTGAAATAAGAGAAAGTTTTGTACAAATGATTCACCCCCCTCTCAGTTGTGTGCACTAAGTCTAACACAAGGTACCTACTTTTTCGGGGAATCTGGACCTCCTTCCGACATTGATCAGCCCTCTAACTTCTATTTTCTAGAATCTATTTGTAGAGGACACTTTTTCAGGTGCCCTAGTTCTAGAAGTGCTCCTTTGTATGACTTTTCTTTAGATCCTAAATCCTTGATGCTTGCCACTCCTTCCTGCAACTCCACTTTTCCCAAATGCGACACCTATAACCTGCAATCACAAGACTTGGTTTGGAAGTTGTGGTGTTTAGAGATTTGCCTCAGTCAATCCCTGAAGGACACTTAAGTCTCTGAACACCATTGTCAGACAAAGAGTGCGTGCCCTTATAAGGCAGAGGAAAAAACCAAAGGAAATAATAATAAAAACACAATATTATGTCACCTTGTAGTGTGTAATGTCCCCTTCCTAGGTGATTTTCATGATGAGTAATTTAGCCTTTAACTCTTGAAGGCTAATTGACAAAATAAGGGAGATATTATTAAATTAATTATTTTATAAGGTTATTACTTAATTTGAAATCAAAAGGTAACCTTATATTTAATTAATTTAATATAGTGACTTAAAATACACATTAGATCATTAAAGTCACTAAAATAAAATAATAGGATTTTTCTAGAAGCCTCTTGAAAGTGTGATTAAAAAAGTATAAAGGAAGGGGCAAGGCAAGCTTCCAGGCATCCGATTATTGACATTTGCATTTGATGAGTTTTGTGGAGCCAAGGGTTTCTGCATATTTGGTCTTTGGGAATGGAAACTCCCATAGATTAGCATAACTGAGGTGGTGAAATATCCTCCGAAGGGTTGCAAATTGGAAGGGATACTTCAGTCCTTTCATTTGTACTTAAATCTGCAGTGTTAACAGGGGTTTGGAGGTATCAATTTGCATATCAGAAGTTTTCCTATTGGCTGCTACAGTGTTTTGCTACAGTACGCTACAATATTTTTGCTATAGTAGCACTACAGTGACGCTACAGTGTGTGCTACAGTGATTTGCTACAGTGCGCACTACAGTGTTTTGCTACAGTGATTTTCTACAGTACGCTACAATGTTGCTACAGTGCCATGAACAGTAACGCTATAGTACGGGGCAGCTAGGAGAGGGTTTCAATTTGGGTTTGGAAGGGACTCCTTTCCTTGATTGATGAGAAGGCTGGGTGCTACACTTGAGAGGCATGATTGGGGCTTGAGAGGGATGTTTATGAGCTATTTTGAGGCTACCATTCCTTCATCTTCGTCATCGATTCACAACAACTTACATTTCTAGGTTCTTTCATGAGTTAGCATCTTTATATCAGCATTGTTTCATAGTTGTCATTTTAGGAGTTGCATAAAATTGTAGAGCCAAGAGTCTTGGCCATTCATATCAGCATTGTATTAGACAATATATCTCAATAAAGGAGTGATAAGTTGTAGGCCATCTATTTGATGTAATGTGCATATTAATATCCATCATGATTAGCATAATAGTATGCATGCCAAGTGTTTGACAAAATGTCAATTGGCTGTAGGTGTGCATTTCATGTCTAATTTTCATGTATATGCATCAAAAATACCAAAAGAGAAGTCATATATGTATTTAGATTAATGCTTAGACATTATAGTTTGGATTTATGAGCATTTAGAATACTCAGCTATCATTATCAAGCAAAAATATCAGACTGAAAACATAGACCAGCAAGCATTGGGTTTACATCAAAAGTGTTTGACAATATTCCTTGATCCTCTAATCAGCAAAATAAGGTCTGAAATAGCAAGGGATATTACATTGGTATCAGAGCGGTTTCCTACCATCCTTTGGGTTTGAAATCAGCTCATTAAATGCAACAAAGTGATAGGGACAAGAGGTATATAGCTAGAGAAGAAAGGAAGCAAAAACAGTGGTCACAACCACTTGAACAGAACACTTTATCAACCACTTCAGCAGCAAAACAGCGAGAGGTTGGTTCATCCGGCACTATGGGTGAAAGAGGTGAAGGTAGCCCTATCAGAAACAGGGGAAGAAATGATGAAGAACAGGAAACACGTGAACTCTTTAGACAAATGGCTACGGGACAGCAGCAGGTGGCAGATGCTATGCGGGCACTTACTACAATGATACAACAAATGAACCCTCAAAGAAGACGAAACTATGAACCGGATGATAATAGGAGTATGGTTGGGACACCTAGAGCACAAGCATCTTCTCACATGGCAGATAGGCCTACACGTCCTACTTTTTTGAGGAATGAATAAGAAGAGGAAAATGCAGAAGGAGAAGAAATGTTTGCAGATACTCTTATGGCAGCTAATGATGAATGGGAGTTGTTGACACCATAGGTCAGGGAACGCATGAGCTTTGATAGGTTTGTGAGTCAAAGAAGAGAACACTACAGGGGAAAGCAAGAAAAGAGACCAAGAAATCAAAATAATGATTTGATGTATGCCACCAGCAGAGTTACATTGCCCATGTTTGATGGTAGTGGGAAGGTCACGACTCAGGCTTGGATTCATAAGCTAGACACCCTCTTGACTCTTAGACCCATGATAGAAAGGGATGCAATAAAATATGCTACTTTTCACTTTTAGGGTGCAGCCCATGATTGGTGGTATCATGGATTAGAGACATTGCATCATAATAGTATCACTTCATATCAGGAGTTTGTTGATAGATTGGTGGAACGCTTTGATAAGAGAGATCCAGAGACATATTTTAGAGACTTGGCATAGCTTAAGCAGACTGGGAGTTTGGAGAGTTACATTAGTGAATTTTAGAAATTATCAGTCATGGTCTCCAATATATCTGAAAGGAGATTGGTTGTGCTATTCATGGAGGGCTTATTGGAACTGTTAAGAGGATGGATAAAGGCTTTTGATCCTTCAACACTATAGGAGGCAATGAAAAAAGCTAGGAGTATGGAACTTGCAGCCCCTCAAAATAAGTACTCATCTAAGGGATCTTCTTCTTACTGGGACAACAAGACATTTCCCAAGAAAAAAGAAATTTCAGACTCAAAGGGAAAATCAACAGCACCATTAGATCGTGAGACATTTAATGACTTGAGAAGGAAAAAGTTGTGTTTTTATTGCAAAGGTCCCTATGATGCAAACCATGACTATCCTTTAAGACCTAAGGGCAAAGAAAATAGGATTATGTGGGCATTCTATGAGGATTCCGAGTCGGACCAGCAATCTGATCAAGAGGAATCTAATGAGGAAAAACCTGATGATGAGACAGATAAGCATGAAATTGAGGCTGAAAATGTTGAAGAAGCAAATTTTCAAGAAGCACGCCTTACTAGCATACAGCAAGAGGGCTCATTTAGGATGCGTGGGCTTTTAGCCGGATAGAAGATCATTACCTTGCTTGATACAGGTGCCACGCATAACTTCATTGATGCTAGGTTAGTTGATAGGCGCAGAATTCGGACAGAGGAATTTGAGGGCATAAGAGTAAAAGTTGCTGATGGATATACTCTTAAGTGTGACAGGATGATTACAGGTCTTCCCATGTGATTGAATAACTTTGAGTTTAAGGCAGATTTTTATGTGGTAAACATGGGAGAAACTGACATGGTTTTAGGAATGAAATGGCTTCATGATATTGGGGAGTTTACCACTAACCTTAGGGAAATGGAGATGAGTTTTAAAGTGGATGGGAAGACTCATGTGCTAAAAGCCATCAGGGATACTAGCTGCAGGATTATATCTTTCAGAAAAATGGAGAGACTTATGCGCCATGACATGGTTGAGTGGGCAGCAGGGTGTATTCTAATGCCAATACAGGAAGAGAAACAAAAACCAGCCTATCACCCAGATATACAGGAGTTGAGGATCAAGCACTCCAAGGTGTTCAGTGATATTCCACCAGGTAGGCCTCCAGACAGAGGGACTGAGCACATAATAGAATTGGAGGAGGGTGCTAAACTTGTGATGATCACTCCTTATAGACACCCCAAGCAGCTAAAAGATGAGATTGAAAAAATAATTAAGGAGCTGCTGGCTATGGGGCACATTAGGCCAAGTAAATCACCTTTTGCTTCAGCAGTAGTCTTGGTCAAGAAAAAGGATGGTACCCTTCAGATGTGCATCGATTACAGGGTTTTGAATAAGAGGACAATTAAGCACATGTACCCTATTCCTCATATTGACGAGTTGATCGATGAGCTTCATGGTGCTCGCTATTTCTCAAAAATAGATTTGAGATCAGGTTATCACCAGATCAGGGTCAGAGAGCAGGACATCGAGAAGACAGCATTTAGGTGCCATTGTGGACATTTTGAGTTTGTGGTTATGCCATTTGGACTAACCAATGCTCCCGCTACATTTCAGTCCACTATGAACAGGGTTTTTCAATCACAACTGAGAAAGTTTGTATTAGTCTTCTTTGATGACATTTTGGTGTATAGCAGAACTTGGGAGGAGCATATTGCCCATTTGGATATAGTATTGGGAATTCTTAGTAGGGAGTCCTTGTACGCCAAATAATCCAAATGTGATCTGGGCATGACAGAGTTGCTATACTTAGGCCATATCATCAGCGTAGAAGGTGTGTGTATGGACCTTGACAAAGTTAGAGTTATTATTGAGTGGCCTACACCTGAGAATCTTACTCAGCTTAGGGGATTTTTGGGTTTGTGTGGCTTCTACCGCAGATTTGTTAGTGGATATTCACGACATGCAGTACCACTTACAGATTTAATGAAGAAAGGGGCATTTGTTTGGACACCTAAGGCACAAGAATGTTTTGAGAAATTTAAACAGTTGATGACTACTTGCCCAGTTCTAGCCTTGCCAGATTTTACTAGACCCTTTGAGCTACAGTGTGATGCTTCGGGTGAGGGGATTGGTGCAGTTCTTATGCAGGACAAACATCCGATAGCTTTTGAGAGCAGGAAGTTACGGGGTCCAGAGAGGAGCTACAGTATTTATGATAAGGAGATGTTGGCCATTATGCATGCATTGGCCAAATTCAGGCAATACCTTGTGGGTAGCAAGTTTTACATTAAGACAGACCATAATAGCTTGAGCCATTTCCTAGGACAGCGAGATCTTAATGATCGTCAGCGGAAGTGGGTGAGTAAATTGCAATCATATGACTTTGACATTACTTATGTCAAGGGAACTCAAAACGTAGTTGTTGATGCTTTGTCTCGCCGTCCCCATTTGAGCTCTATGGTGGAGATTTCAGAGGATTGGAGACACTTGATTGTGGCAGAGTATGCCAAAGACTCATGGGCTTCTAGCATAATTGATGGGACAGTTCAGGATGACGGGTACTCAGTTGTAAATGATCTTATCATTTACAAAGGTAGGATATTCTTAACCCCAGGATTAGAAATGAAGAACATAGTGATGAGGTATTTTCATGATACACCTATGGCAGGGCACCCGGGGTACTTCAAGACTTATAGACAGGTTCGAGAGCACTTTACTTGGAAAGGGCTCAAAACAGATGTTCTTCGATATGTCAGAGAGTGTCCTATTTGCCAGCAGAATAAACAAGAACATACATACCCTGCAGGTTTACTTCAGCCACTTCTGATTCCTGATAGGAAGTGGGAGTGTTTATCCATGGATTTTATTACCAGTTTGCCAAAAACCCAGGGACGAGATTGTATCTATGTGGTTGTTGATCGATTAACAAAATATGCTCATTTCTTTCCAATCACAGCTACATACTCAGCTGCACAGGTAGTAGAACTCTTCTTCCGTGAGATTTTCAGGTTGCATGGGTTACCTCGGAGCATTGTTAGTGACAGGGATAGTCAATTCTTGAGTCATTTTTGGCAGGAGTTATTTAGACTATGTGGGACAGAGCTTACCCCAAGTACCAGCTACCACCCACAGACGGATGGCCAGACAGAAATTGTGAATAAGTGGGTGGAGGGATATCTCAGGAATTACATTGCAGGGCAACAGAAGGGTTGGGTTAAGTGGATATACCTTTGTGAGTACTGTTACAATACCACTTACCATCTCTCGATTCAGATGACACCATTTATGGCCTTGTATGGTTATGAAGCACCCAGTTTCCTTGACTTGTTGATGAGTGACAGTAGAGTGCCTAGTGTAGGAGATATGTTATAGGAGAACCAGGATATTATGAGAGCTCTTCGAGAAAATATCCAAAAGGCACAGAATTAGCAGAAATAGTATGCTGATCAGAAGAGAGTTGAGCGGTCATTTGAGGTTGGGGATATGGTGTATTTGATGTTACAGCCCTATCGACAATCCACTCTCAAGAAGAGTGGTGCAGAGAAGCTCAAGCCATGTTATTATGGCCCTTTCAGGATTATCCAGCGAGTTGGTGATGTGGCTTATGAGTTAGAATTACTGGCAGATAGCAGAGTACACAATGTTTTCCATGTGTCACGCCTCAAGAAGGCATTAGGTCATCGCGTGGTTCCTTCTGCTACCTTACCACCCTTGGATGATGAGGGGAAGTTGATTTTGGTGCTTGAGGCTGTTTTGGATGTTAGGGAGAGGCAGTTACAGAGACGGGTCATCAGAGAGTACTTGATCAAATGGAGGGATTTACCGGTTGAGGATGCCACTTGGGAAGGCGAGGAGATTCTTCAGCATCCAGAGCTGAGATTGCTTGGGGACAAGCAATTTCAGGAGGGGCGGACTGTAATGTCCCCTTCCTAGGTGATTTTCATGATGAGTAATTTAGCCTTTAACTCCCGAAGGCTAATTGACAAAATAAGGGAGATATTATTAAATTAATTATTTTATAAGGTTATTACTTAATTTGAAATCAAAAGGTAACCTTATATTTAATTAATTTAATATAGTGACTTAAAATACACATTAGGTCATTAAAGTCACTAAAATAAAATAATAGGATTTTTCTAAAAGCCTCTTGAAAGTGTGATTAAAAAAGTATAAAGGAAGGGGCAAGGCAAGATTCCAGGCATCCGATTATTGACATTTGCATTTGATGAGTTTTGTGGAGCCAAGGGTTTCTACATATTTGGTCTTTGGGAACGGAAACTCCCATAGATTAGCATAACCGAGGTGGTGAAATATCCTCCAAAGGGTTGCAAATTGGAAGGGATACTTCAGTCCTTTCATTTGTGCTTAAATCTACAGTGTTAACAGGGGTTTGGAGGTATCAATTTGCATATTAGAAGTTTTCCTATTGGCTGCTACAGTGTTTGCTATAGTGTTTTGCCATAGTACGCTACAATGTTTTTGCTACAGTGATTTGCTACAGTAGCGCTACAGTGACGCTACAGTGCGCGCTACAGTGTTTTGCTACAGTATGCTACAGTGTTGCTATAGTGCCGTGAACAGTAACACTACAGTACGGGGCAGCTAGGAGAGGGTTTCAATTTGGGTTTGGAAGGGACTCCTTTCCTTGGTTGATGAGAAGGTTGGGTGCTACACTTGAGAGGCACGATTGGGACTTGAGAGGGATGTTTATGAGCTATTTTGAGGCTGCCGTTCCTTCATCTTCGTCATCGATTCACAGCAACTTACATTTCTAGGTTCTTTCATGAGTTAGCATCTTTATATCAGCATTGTTTCATAGTTGTCATTTTAGGAGTTGCATAAAATTGTAGAGCCAAGAGTCTTGGCCATTCATATCAGCATTGTATTAGACAATATATCTCAATAAAGGAGTGATAAGTTGTAGGCCATCTATTTGATGTAATGTGCATATTAATATCCATCATGATTAGCATAATAGTATGCATGCCAAGTGTTTGACAAAATGTCAATTGGCTGTAGGTGTGCATTTCATGTCTAATTTTCATGTATATGCATCAAAAATACCAAAAGAGAAGTCATATATGTATTTAGATTAATGCTTAGACATTATAGTTTGGATTTATGAGCATTTAAAATACTCAGCTATCATTATCAAGCAAAAATATTAGACTGAAAACATAGACCAGCAAGCATTGGGTTTACATCAGAAGTGTTTGACAATATTCCTTGAACCTCTAATTAGCAAAATAAGGTCTGAAATAGCAAGGGATATTACATAGTGAATCTCTCATGGAGGAAGATGCTCTTCATTCCATGAGGAAATTGATGCTCAAATCTACAAATATCAACACATAAAACATACAAGTCTACTATTGCAACACAATAGAAAGCCTTGAATCACCTTGAGAATGCCTAGAGCTCACAATGATCATCTAATTGAAATCTCTAGTTTACAAATGAATGCCTACACATGCTTATATATGCACCTACAAGCATTCCCACAAAGATATTTGAAATTCAAACTTACTGTGTCGGCAAAGGGACCTAATAATGGTCACTAATCGACACCCAAAAATCGGGGCTACCCCAAAATAGGGTAGGACTAGGGCACGGGCGTCCAAGTCCTCCCCCTATTTTGGGTAGGGTATAGCTCAAGGAGCCCTCCTATGTCCCATTTTCCATGAAACCTAGGTCTCATTCCATCAAGATGCAAAAATATGAACTAAAATGTCCTAAATGCATGCTAAAGACCCGGGAGTTAAACCTTATGAGGGAAAAGCTGCCAACGGGACATTTTTTGATGTTACATTTAGCCCCCACTTTAATGTATGCTTAAAAGCAAGGCCCATACATGCATTAAAGTAAGGTCACAAACACAACAAACACACCAATCATGGAGAATACACACCAATCACATAAAAATAGTAACAGGCACGCAAAACATGGAGAAGATAGTTACAGTCATGCAAAACACAGAGCAGACAGTCAATACATAGAAGACACATTAATGCATGGAAGATAGAAATGATATCTTTTATTTTTATTTTTTTCATATACATGAAATGCAAATGCAAGTACTGGAAAGTAAACAAATCTCCCATAATATAGGATATACTACCTGAGGGCGTAGGTCTCTGTATATATGGGGCAACACACACATAAGACACACAAAAGCTCCCAATATTCAAGAAGCACTACCCAAAGGCGCTAGTCTCTACATATGGGGCAACAAACATGCCACACAAAACAAGCATGCCAAAACACACACACTTGAAGACACAGAGAAAACATAGCAAACAATCAATGGAGTGTACCTATTTCTAGATCCAACACCATCTCAGGCACATTACAGGGACACATCGACAATTGGGCTTCGCCACAACAATCTCCAAAGACACATTTAAATGTTGAGTTAGTCACATAACCACTCCCTGCCTCCGTAGAGGACTTTTGAAAATGACAGGATGATGTAATCAGCTCCGAGAAATACACCATCCCCACCTCCACAGAGTGCTTAAGAAAAAGGATATGCTTAATATCCCACCTCTGTAGAGGGCTTACATGATTTATTGATTGCAAACAAGCTTAGGATGCATGATGCACTACTCTGGGGCACAAGTCTCTGCATCCGAGGTCAAACACATTGCTAACATCTATAACAAATAGCTTACCTTATATATGCCCCCACCTTAAGGTGGTTGATATCAGTTATCGATATCAAGCACGTTAAGGTAGGAAGAAAACACACAAGGGAACCCTGAATTTTGCAAAGCCCATGCCTCCTAGAGGTGACATGTACTTTATGATTGCCAAATGTTCCCACAAACACATCCCTGGAAGAAGCATGTTAGTGTCTACAACATCATTATAAACAACAACATCAATGCATATGATTAACTGCACAAAGAACCAAGGTTATACAACGAATTTGGAGTTCGAGGATAACCGTGGGTTAAATCACGAAGCTCTCTGAATTGAGTACTGTGAAGGCTAGATTCAAAGACAAACAAAGGTGCATAGAGTAGTAGTATTGTTAAGATTTGTAAATGCAATAGAAACATCATGAAATTCACTATGCAGAAAGCATGAGTGCTTCCACTAGCCAAGCATTGGATAAAATATACAACCCCATCATCATATTAGGAACTAAGTCCATTTTTTAATTTCTCTCGAAACAGACACTAGGTCTACATCAGTATAAATGTTTGTCATCATTCACCTGCTAGATGGAAACACTAGAGGAAGGGAAGCAATAAATAAGAGAGGAGAAACAATTGTCTTAGGGACAATCATGTAGGAGGGTGCCCCCAAGTCACCAACCACGACGCTATGTCCATAAGACACAACACACAATAATGAAATCAGAGAGAGGCAATTTGGAAGAATGATGATACAAATAGAAGGTCACAATAGAGGTGGTCTCCTAGTATCCAGAACCTTATGGGAGAATCCGAGGTCATCCCAAGAGGGCTAAACAACACATAACACATCATGGGGGAAACACATCATGAGAGAGATAAAAAGGTTAGAGATACTTACCTGTAGGGTCTTCATATTATAACTTAGAGCTCTTGAACCTCTTGGAGAGGTACTTGATCATGTTTAATGCAAAATTTGAGTGGTTCAATTGAAAGTCTTGTTTGCTATCATATGATGCTTGTTCATTAAATCCTTGTTTAAATGAGAATTTTTGTTGCTTTTGAGGGGGAGAACCACTATTATTTCCATTTGTTGATTGTTGTCTTGCTCTTTTCTATTTTTTAGCAAGTTTTCTTTGGTCAATCTTTCTAGAATAGTAGAAGGATTCTTCATGTACCATCTTGCTCATCTATATCAGTTGTTGTTCTTTCTTTTCAAAGGTATTTTGACTATCTCCCGATCCATATAAGGATATCGAAGGAGGAACATCAGCATAAATTCCATTTCTTCATGGATGAGGTGGATTATCCATTTGTTTCTTGTCGACTTCAATCATATCCATGATACTATCATAGTCCAATTAATCATCCTTGTCTACTTCCACTAAATCTTGTTCCACCATATTATTTTTGGTATGTTTAGGAAAAGGATTAGTGAATATTTGTAAACTCTGATTCAGCGAAGCAACTGACTTATTTCCATTATCATTCACACCCGATACCTGGATGACATTTGAATCAATAAGGTCTTGTATCCATCTTTAAGACGCATACATCATTTAGTGTCATGTCCTTGTGTCCGATGATAATGACAAAAGGCATTAGCATCGAAGTAGGGTCCTTGTTTACTAGGATCAACAAGTTTAATCGGGGGAAGCTTAAGAATGTTATTACTCATAGCTTGATTCATTATGGAGTGATAGGACTTAGATATCAGAGTAAACTTTCTTGGTTAATATGATGTTTTTTTTTATTATTTATAGAAAACACATTTGTATTTGGTCCATTGATCTTGATGAAACTTCTATTATTGTTTCTCTTGAAATGGTTCTGTGTTGATCCACCCATGGATTGACCAACTTGAGTTGATGAGTTTTGGTTTTCATACTGACTAGACGAAAGTTGATAATCACGAAGGGCAATGCATAAATGTTGAAAACAGTTGTACTTCATCAAGAGAATTTTGTCATGAATATTAGGTTGTAGATTTGTAATAAATATCTTCTGAACATCTTCATCTTTCATCTAATACTAGATTTGTGCATAAAGTCCTTAATATCGACTAATTAATTATGTCAACTTTTCTTTGGGACCTTGTTTGCATTGAACCAAGTCAATAAGAGTGACTTGGGGTCCAATATTTGCTTGAAAATGTTGTAAAAATTGATCAATCAACTATGAAAAGGAGTGTATTGAATTTGGAGGCAATGAGCAAAACCATTCTAAAGCAATATCTTTGAGAGATCATGGAAAAAGTTTTTCTAACAAATCCTCTTCAAAGTAAAAGTCGCTACACATAGCTGTGAATGCTGCCACATGGATATTAGGATCACCTTTTCCACCATATTTTTCAAAGCGAGGAGTCTCAAACCTCTTAGGCATAGGAGTTCTCAAGATTGCTTAGGATAACAAATTACGAGCACGATATGTTGGTAGACTAGGCTGCGAAGAGTTTTTCAAATTTGTCACCTTTTGTTTTAAAGTAGTCATGCCCTATAAAAGTTGGTTTAGGATAGCATCATTGGGAGATGTAGTTTGTTGTGGGGAATTAGAACCAAGGTGAGGAGGTAATTGAGCTTGAGATAAAATAGGCAGAGGCTAATAATATGTTAATGGTGGTTGGCCATAATGATAGGTGGAAGATGGTTGCGAATATGCAATAGGTAGCTGGAAATGAGTGGAATAGATAAGAGGTTGAGAACAATTATTCATAGAAGATGTCCCTTTAGGAATCAAATTTTGATAATTAAATCCCATAGATTTGTAATTAGTGCCATTAGATACTCCAATACCAGTGGTAGCATTACTACAAGCATTTGCATTAGTTGTTAAGATCGTTGATGTAAAAGTGGATACTCTTATATTTGGTATAGGTATGGAAACTTGAGAATGAGATGGTGATAAAGTGTTATTTATCATTTACGCACATTTGGTTATCGGCATGATATTGGTTTGTACAATATGTGCTAGACCATGAAGTGCATTAACACCATCTTGTCCTTTTTTTATCAATTCTCTTATATTATGAATTGTAGGAACGGATTCTTTCGCTACTCTCTCATTTTCCATAAATGTTTGTAATTCAGCCAAGTCTTTATCTAATTTTTCTATTTGCTCATCAGATACATATCCTGTTGCCTCTAGTGTTATCAACATTATGAAAAGTTTGTTCTTCCATTGAAGTTGGAGGATGCATAATATCTTGCACAATTTGATTTTCTCCCTTTGTAAAGAAGGTGTTCAAAGTACCAACTTCTTCAAGAGCACTCTAGATTGCATTAATCTTTTACTCCTTCTCAAAGGGATATTGTTTTTAGGATAGTGTGTCATAAAGGTTATATAAAAGAATACAACACACACTGCACAAACTAAGAGAACAAATCCTAGGATAAGGATATGATTGACGACCAAAATGCTTGATTTTTTTTTTTACTGTTTTCAATGCAAATGAATGAAACAAAGGATGTTGTAAGGATTTCAGTTAAGGGAAGCAAGTTATATGTCTGATATCAGTCCAAATCAGCCATATAATCACTCTCAACACACTCTTGATGTAAATCCAAGATAATGCCAAGTCAAAATATAGTGAAAATATGTCAAAATAGGTACTTTTTTCACCAAAATTCAATGTAAAAGGGCATAATAGAGGGTGTTGTGAGGAAAATGATGATGGAAAGAAAATAATATCAGTGATAACAGCCAATTGATGTAAAAATACCCAACACAACATGCTTTTAGTGCAAACTAGGTCAAACCCTAGGGCAAAAATGTTCAAAATGTGTAGTTTTTTGCGAAATTTTCACTACAAGAGCCTGATAAAAGGGTGTTGTGAAGATTTTTATGAGGGAAATAAAATTATAACCCTAATTATAGAAAATTAATGTGAAAATATCTTTCACAACACATTTGTAGTGCAAGTTTGTAGAGTCGATAAGGCCGAATTTAGTGAAAATTATCATTTTTGAAGCCCTAGATTTGAGATCTTGGGGAAAAAAGCTATTTGAATGATTTGAGGTCTGATTTATGATCAAAATTAAATTCTCTTAGATTTGAAATTGATTTTCAAGGTTAAACATGCAAAATGCCCATGCAAATTTAATGAAAATGCACCAAAATTGCTTGTTTTTGTTGAAATTTTCTATGCAAAAATACAAATATTTTAAATCTAAATGCAAATTCACACTAAAATACAAGACTAAAGCCAAATGAAAATTTTAATAAGCCTCTAAAATCAGTAGAAAAATTCGATAAAAAATTTTGCCTACAAACCCTAGATTTTGGAATTACTAGGTTATACAAAATTGTCAAAATTTCCATAAAACCCTAGCAATTAGATGATCAAAATGCAATGTGAATTTATCATTTTTTTGGATTTTTCTGTAGTTTATATCAGATCTAATGCAAAAATCATGAATTAGGAAAATTTAGGAAGAATTGATGCAATTTTTTTATATTTTTCTATTTTTTTAAAAAATTTCTCAATGCAATAAAGTAAATGACCAAAATGCGAATTAGCCAAACTAGCAAACCAAAACAGCAACCAATCAACCAACTAGCCAACTATCATCTTTTGGGTCTCAAAACTTTGACAAGCTCAATTTCATCATCAACATCATGCCTCAAACTAGGAGTCAATATCGAGCTGAAATAGAAGCTAAATTGAGAGCTGAAACGGAAGCCAAATTGCAAGCTGAGATGAAACAATTCACAACACCTCTTAAGGACGCAACTCAATTCACAATTGGTATGCCTCCTCATATGTTTATGCCTCAAGGATACACTATTGGTGAGTCATCTTCACAATGAATGCAACCTACAGTATCCTTGCAAACTTTCGAAGAACAATCTCAAAATGACTCATCGGAATTCCAAGATACCTATCTATGGGACCAAGTTGAGAAACTCATGATATCTGAGCCTAATCGTTGCTTTCTCCAACTTGCTTGCATGGGTGCTAACCTACCAAAAGACTTTGACATATCCACTATTAGAGAGCAAGATCCCAACACTACTGCTGTTGTTGCGAAGGGACCATCTACTATCATCACATCATCTCCTATTACATCGCAAACATCATCCTCATTGTCTATTGTTGCTTCATTTGAGCCACCACGATCAGAGCATACTTTAGAACCATTGATAGTGCCCACCAATGTGCTCCCTCTCATGTCACAAAATCTCAACATTCCACCTTTCCATGTTCCTCAACATATCTCTCCTTCTACCATGACTGTTTCCATGCCTCAAGTAACACAAGCTGTCCATGTAACGCAAGCACAAATACTTCGAACATCACAAGCTATTCCCATGTCTTATAGTGTGCAAACCTCTCAAACTACTCCAACAACACCTGTTGTCCATGCTTCACACCCATTACAATCTACTACATCTCATATGAATACCATATCCCATACACCAACTGCTAATTCCTCCATGCTATCATATAATCCCAACATTAGTCTCATTGACATGAGTGATCCCCCCGTTTCTCAAGCCAATTTGAACAATAAGACCACTTATGTTGATCAACTTACATCCATGACATCATATTCTTCCAATCCTTCACATACCATCAATCCATCTTATGCTACCCAAAGCTTCCCTAATGTCACCCAACACATGACACATACCAATCCTCATGTTGTCCACAATACAAATCCAAATGTTTCTGTCATATCTACCAATCCTTCCATCACTTACCATGTCATGAATTCAATCCCAACTTCCCAACCATTCGCTACTATCAATCCGCTATCCACTTCCCATGTGATGCACACCCAATTGCCACTTGTGTCTCAACGACAGTAATCCTCCAACACATACGTGTCACATACCAATCCTTCGACATACATTGTGGGTACACAACCGCAACAAATAGTCACAACTCCATATATCCCACAACCGCAACCACAATATATCTCATACCATACTCTACCCCCTTCGCAACAACAGCAATTATCTTCAGCAGATGTTCAATAGATGATCGATGAAAGGGTAGGACAAGGCAAGAAACCTTTTTCTCTTGAAAACATATGCACCTATCCATTTGACAAGTCTCTTAATATGATACCTTTTCCGCCACATTTTGAAATCCCACAATTTGATAAGTACAAAGGGAAAGAAAATCTGGAAGACCATCTTCGAGCCTTTTTTGTGGCATGTCTTGATGTCTCTTATGATGATACGTATCTTTTGAGACTATTTCCTCGAAGCTTAGCAGGACAAGCTCTTGAATGGTTTTCTCATTTACCCCCGGGCATCAAATCTTTTGCGGAATTACCAAACAAATTTTGATCACACTTTGCCTTCAACATTGAACATGAGGTAAACATGAATGACCTTGTCAATACCAAATAGCGCAACGGTGAACCCTTTTCTGCTTTTACCCAATGATGGCGTAATATGGCTAGCAAATTATCATGGGAAATACCTGAGAAACAATAGCTTGACATCTTTGTTCAAAATCTTCATCCTGAGCTATCATTCCAATTATAATTGAAAAGTACTAGCACCTTTGACGAACTAGTTTCCAAAGGAGTTATTATTGAACGAGCCTTAATTGCCAAGGGCACTATCAAGATCTTTCATGACAACAAAGATTCTCCCCAAAATTCCAATGATAAATCTCGCTTTTGGAACAAGAACAAGAATGTTGTAAATGACGGTATTGTAGATGCAAAGAACATTCAAACTATGAGAGATCCCATCAACATTCAAGCAGCCTCTACACCAACATGACCTTTTCCACAATGAAGAAACCAACGCCAAACTTCCAATCCACGCCGACAATTCACACCATTAGCAGAACCCATGGAAGTTGTTTTTCGAAAGCTACTTCAAGCAGGAGACATTATTCTACTTGATGCACCACCAAATGGTGAACCACTCTTTCGAGCTCCTTGGTACAAAGAGAATGAGTATTGTGATTACCATCGAGTTAAAGGACACAAAACAAATGGTTGTATGCGCTTAAAACATGTTATCCAAGACTGCATTGATCAAGGTTTAATCAACGTCACACCTTCAATGACTCAACCTGCCCAACAATCAACATCAAACTATGATCTAGAGACTTTCAAGAATCCACTTCCATCTCATGATCAGACAAATAACCTTTAGGTTGGACATGCTATTCTGTATAACTATGCATCATCTACCATTGGCCGCTTTGACCATGCTCGCATTTCTACCATCACTGTCCAAGGGAGAGCACCTGATTATGTCGTAACCACGCGAAGAGGTCGAGTTACTATTCAAGGAGCACCTCCCCATCCTCCTCAACCTCTCTCTAACTATAACCTCTTGGATCACCTTGGCAAAACACCCGCGCACATGAGGTAAACATGAATGACCTTGTCAATACCAAATAGCGCAACGGTGAACCCTTTTCTGCTTTTACCCAACGATGGTGTAATATGGCTAGCAAATTATCATGGGAAATACCTGAGAAACAATAGCTTGACATCTTTGTTCAAAATCTTCATCCTGAGCTGTCATTCCAATTACAATTGCAAAGTACTAGCACCTTTGACGAACTAGTTTCCAAAGGAGTTATTATTGAACGAGCCTTAATTGCCAAGGGCACTATCAAGATCTTTCATGACAACAAAGATTCTCCCCAAAATTCCAATGATAAATCTCGCTTTTGGAACAAGAACAAGAATGTTGTAAATGACGGTATTGTAGATGCAAAGAACATTCAAACTATGAGAGATCCCATCAACATTCAAGCAGCCTCTACACCAACACGACCTTTTCCACAATGAAGAAACCAACGCCAAACTTCCAATCCACGCCGACAATTCACACCATTAGCAGAACCCATGGAAGTTGTTTTTCGAAAGCTACTTCAAGCAGGAGACATTATTCTACCTGATGCACCACCCAATGGTGAACCACTCTTTTGAGCTCCTTGGTACAAAGAGAATGAGTATTGTGATTACCATCGAGTTAAAGGACACAAAACAAATGGTTGTATGCGCTTAAAACATGTTATCCAAGACTGCATTGATCAAGGTTTAATCAACGTCACACCTTCAATGACTCAACCTGCCCAACAATCAACATCAAACTATGATCTAGAGACTTTCAAGAATCCACTTCCATCTCATGATCAGACAAATAACCTTTAGGTTGGACATGCTATTCAGTATAACTATGCATCATCTACCATTGGCCGCATTGACCATGCTCGCATTTCTACCATCACCGTCCAAGGGAGAGCACCTGATTATGTCGTAACCATGCGAAGAGGTCGAGTTACTATTCAAGGAGCACCTCCCCATCCTCCTCAACCTCTCTCTAACTATAACCTCTTGGATCACCTTGGCAAAACACCCACACACATGAGGTAAACATGAATGACCTTGTCAATACCAAATAGCGTAACGGTGAACCCTTTTCTGCTTTTACCCAACGATGGCGTAATATGGCTAGCAAATTATCATGGGAAATACCTGAGAAACAATAGCTTGACATCTTTGTTCAAAATCTTCATCCTGAGCTGTCATTCCAATTACAATTGAAAAGTACTAGCACCTTTGACGAACTAGTTTCCAAAGGAGTTATTATTGAACAAGCCTTAATTGCCAAGGGCACTATCAAGATCTTTCATGACAACAAAGATTCTCCCCAAAATTCCAATGATAAATCTTGCTTTTGGAACAAGAACAAGAATGTTGTAAATGACGGTATTGTAGATGCAAAGAACATTCAAACTATGAGAGATCCCATCAACATTCAAGCAGCCTCTACACCAACATGACCTTTTCCACAATGAAGAAACCAATGCCAAACTTCCAATCCACGCCGACAATTCACACCATTAGCAGAACCCATGGAAGTTGTTTTTCGAAAGCTACTTCAAGCAGGAGACATTATTCTACCTGATGCACCACCAAATGGTGAACCACTCTTTCGAGCTCCTTGGTACAAAGAGAATGAGTATTGTGATTACCATCGAGTTAAAGGACACAAAACAAATGGTTGTATGCGCTTAAAACATGTTATCCAAGACTGCATTGATCAAGGTTTAATCAACGTCACACCTTCAATGACTCAACCTGCCCAACAATCAACATCAAACTATGATCTAGAGACTTTCAAGAATCCACTTCCATCTCATGATCAGACAAATAACATTTAGGTTGGACATGCTATTCTGTATAACTATGCATCATCTACCATTGGCCGCATTGACCATGCTCGCATTTCTACCATCACCGTCCAAGGGAGAGCACCTGATTATGTCGTAACCACGCGAAGAGGTCGAGTTACTATTCAAGGAGCACCTCCCCATCCTCCTCAACCTCTCTCTAACTATAACCTCTTGGATCACCTTGGCAAAACACCCGCGCACATATCTATTCTTGAGCTGCTCCGCATATCCCCCACACATAAAGCTATCCTTGACAAAGCCTTACAAGAATCTTCGGTGCCTAATAATATAGATATCACTCAATTCCAATCTATGGTCGCTTGCATTGCAGCTCCTTGTCACTTAATCTTTTCTGACAAAGATCTTCAACCCTCCATTCATCCTTCACATAACGAAGCCCTCCATATTGAAGTATTTGTTAAACAACACCGTATCAAATGAGTCTTGATAGATGGGGGAGCTGGTCTTAATATATGTTCTTTGAAACTTATCAAGCAATTGGGATATTCTGAGAAAGATGTTGACACCTGCAAGGTTATTACCATCAGAGCATATGATGATGTTGAAAGAGATACCGAAGGGATTATCTTATTGCCTATTTAAGTTGTGCCAGTCATTACAGAAACCCGTTGTCAAGTCCTTGATATTGATCTTCCTTACAACATCATCCTTGGTCGCCCTTGGATCCATACCCTTAAAGCAGTTCCCTCTACATACCACCAATGCCTTAAATTTCCACATAAGGGTGTTGAGGTTACCATTCAAGCTGATCCCAATCCATTTGAGTTTTGCCGTGCCTTTCAAGCTAAATATCAGAGTCCGAATCACATTCCTATCAACACCGAGGCATATTCATCTTCATCCTATATAAACCCATCCGACCTTTTCAAGCCCTCATCTAGCACAGCCGCTTCCAACCTCCATATCAAATATACCGAACATGGCCCTGGTGAATACAAATTACAAGAGTCCTATTGCGTTGGTACCCTTCCATTATCTCCTAAATCCCACGGTAAGCCCTCTACATCCAAGCCAATTTCATCCTCCGCTGTTATCAAAGCTCCCCCTACAGTATTCATTAAAGGTGGATTCTTGGATGATGAAGACATTGAGGACATAAACTCTTGGATATTCTTTGATGAAAATGACCAAGTCCAACTTGAAGTAGAGCGATACAACAATGGGTTTCGTATCATAAAGAACATGGGCTATAAAGGACATGGCAGCTTGGGATCACAGGAACAAGGACCTATTGAGCCCATTATTGTGTCTAAAAAGTTTAATAAGCAAGGCCTTGGTTACCAACCGGAGTTACCGCGACTCAAAGACATTAAGTGTATTTTCGATATTGACATTGGACCTTCTTTGGTAGGAGAGACTTCTAATTCAGATACTATCGATGACTCCTCCCTTCATATCACTGACCTTTTTCAAGAACATTCCATCTTCATGTTTTCTGCAACCTCTTCTAGCCATCACGATTCCTCCATTAGCCTTTCACTCGTATATCCTAACCTCATCAATTGGGACCAACAGGGGGCACCGATATTAGATACATTTGAAAATGATGAAGCCATTGCAGAATTCATGGGTTTGAGACAAGGTATTCCACTGGGTGATCATAAAGCAGGTTTCATGATGGATTTACCTAAACTAGCATATTTTGGTGGAAGTATCAAATCCTTCAGTCGCAAAAGTGAAATAAACAAAATTCAACAAAATAGGTCACTAGGTGAAAACTGAAAGGCACCTCTTGACCCTGAAAGACTAAAAATAAAGGATGTATCTGAACGTGAAAACCTCTCTGAGGTGCCTGAGGATGAGGGATTTGATCTTCCTGTTGCCACTGATTACCATGAAAAATCAACTGTGCTAGTTGAAAAATCACAAGACATGAACTTGGGAACAGAGCAGAATCTGAAGATCATTATTTTGGCAGCATCACTATCAGAGCAAGAACGAAGAAACTTCACAGCATTTTTTATGAGAAGAGCTATAAATTTTGCATGGACTTATGCAGACATGCCAGGTCTAGATCCTTCACTTGTGGTACATCATTTAGCAGTATCTCCTGATGCAAAGCCTGTCAAACAAAAATTGTGCAAAATACATCCACAAGTGGCCTTATTGGTCAAAGCAGAAATTTAGAAATTGTTAGAAGTAAAATTTATAAAGCCTATTGATTATCCAGAATGGGTTTCAAATTTAGTACCTGTAGCAAAACCAGATGGACGAGTTCGCTGTTGCACAGACTTTAGAGATCTTAACAAAGCTTGTCCTAAGGACGATTTTCCACTACCAAGCATAGACAACATTGTAGATCTTACAGCAGGACATGAAATGCTATCTTTGATGGATGGATTTTTAGGTTATAATCAAATCAGAATAGCAGAGGAAGATCAAGATAAAACATCTTTTATTTGTCCATGGGGCACCTATTGCTGGGTTGTAATGCCTTTTGGTCTCAAAAACGCTGGAGCTACCTATCAACGAGCCATGACAGTTATTTTTCATGACCTTTTTCATACTATCATGGAAGACTATGTTGATAACATCCTGGGAAAATCCAAGACAAGAGAAGGACATCTACAAGTATTGGCACAAATCTTTGATCGATTAGAAAAATACCAAGTCATACTAAACCCAAAGAAGTGTGTATTTGGTGTAACATCAAAAAAATTGCTGGGATATATTGTGTCTCGACGAGGGATAGAAGTAGACCCAGCTAAGGTAAAAGCCATCATAGAAATGCCTCCACCAACGAATCTCAAACAGCTCCGCAGTTTACAAGGTAGGCTACAATCTATCTACAGATTTATCTCACAACTAGCAGATAAATGTCATCCTTTCCAACATCTTCTTCGTAAGGGTGAACCTTTTAAGTGGGATGAAAAGTGTCAACAGGCTTTTGATAAGATAAAGGAATACTTGGCAACACCTCCTGTGTTAGTACCTCCGATACCTGATCGTCCATTACTGCTCTATATATCATCAACCACTATAGCATTGGGTGCCCTTCTAGCTCAACATGATGATTCAGGAAAAGAACAAGCCATTTACTACATCAGCAGAACCCTTGTGGGATATGAACTCAATTACTCATTCATGGAAAAAGCTTGTTTAGCATTAGTGTTTGCTTCCCAAAAGTTGTGACACTATATGTTGAACCAAACAACAAAGCTCATCTCTAATGTGGATCCCCTCAAGTATCTCCTCTCAAAAGCACTTCTCACAGGGATATTAGCAAAATGGGTTATGATCTTAAGTGAATTTGACATACAATATGTGAACCGTAAAGCTATCAAAGGACAAGTTATTGCTGATCAATTAGCTAAAGCACCCATCACAGACATTCAGCCAATATATCCAGAATTCCCTGATGAAGGATTGTTTAATTTAAATTCTCCAGCATGATGGTAGCTATACTTTGATGGATCATACACACAACATGGATCTGGAGCAGGTATCTTGTTTGTCACCCCTCAAGGAGATTATATACCTAAATCATACAGAATAGCATTCCCATGTACCAACAACATAGCAGAGTATGAAGCTTTAATCACAGGCTTGCGCATGGCAGTACAATGGGCTATCAAACAGTTACGAGTCTATGGTGATTCTCAGCTGGTTATCAAACAGGTCTTAGATGAATATCAAACAAAAGATGAGAAGCTTCTTCCATACAAGCTAATGGTGGACGATTTCAAGAAATATTTTGAGGATGTTACCTTTGAGCAAATTCCAAGACTACAAAACAGAGCAGCAGATGCCATGGCTATGATTGGATCTCTTTTAGACATGCCATCTAACACCCATAAATGTGAATTTTTGGTCGAACAGCTTTTGATCCCAGCATTTGAAGTTCCACAGTCTGAGCTCATATGCAAAATTGTTGGTCCCAACTCGTCGTGGTACAAGGATATATATGAGTATCTCCGTAATCAAACCGTTCCATGTCAACTATCTAACACCCAGCGCAAAACCTTTATCCGTCGAACCTCTCGTTACACTATCTTAGGAGACACCCTTTATCGCCGGAGTCTTGATGGTATCCTTCTCAGATGTCTTGATTCCAAGGACACAAAAATGGCTTTACGTGAAGTACATGAAGGTGTCTGCAGTTCGCATTCCACTGGCCCTGGCCTTGTTAAGAAACTTCTACGAGCAGGATACTATTGGCCAACTATGGAAAAAGATGCACAACAATTTGGAAGGAGATGTCTACAATGTTAGAAACATGGAGATCTAATACATGCACCAGCACATGAGCTTCAGCCTGTTGTCACCCCATGGCCTTTTTCGCAATGGGGACTTGATCTCGTAGGTAAAATCCATCCTACTTCATCCAACGGTCATAAGTTTATTATTACTGCCACTGAGTATTTCACGAAGTGGGTAGAAGCCATACCAATGACCTATATCACAGGTAAACAAATAGCCAAATTCATCCTACATTACATTATCTGCCGTTATGGAGTTCCCCAAGCTATTGTCACAGACAATGGTCGCCCTTTCAAGAACCAAGAGGTTAGAGATCTTTGCAACAAGTTCCACATTCAACATAGATTCTCTACGCCTTATTATCCTTAGAGCAATGGTCAAGCTAAAGCCTCTAATAAAACAATCATCAAGATCCTTAAAAAGACTGTTAATGAAGCTGGTCGAGATTGGCATCTACAACTGTATCCTGCATTATGGGCATATAGAACAAGCATCAGAACTGCCACTGGAGCCACACCCTATGCTCTCATCTATGGCACTAAAGCTATTTTGCCTATCGAGGTTGAGATCCCCTCTTTGCGCATATCCCTGCAACATACTATCTCAGATGAAGAATATCGAGTATCTAGACTCCATGATCTTGAGCTATTAGATGAACGTCGCCTTACAGCATTGAACCATCTTCAAGTCTACCAAAACCAGCTACGCCGCAGCTATAACAAAAAGATCAGAGAATGTAGATTTCAAGTTGGCCACTTTGTCCTTAAAGAAAACCAAAGGAATCAACAACATCGAGAGAAACAGGGCAAGTTTGAACCCAATTGGCTTGGCCCTTTCATTATCACAGCAGTCTATGGATCGGGGGCATACACTCTGTCAACACCTGAAGGCATTCCCTTAGATGAACCAGTCAACAGCGTTCATCTCAAGAAGTTTTATCCATGAATCTTAGCTATCCCTAAAAAAAAAAAAAAAAAGAGATAAATAATCCGTCCTCTGGTGAAAACCTAGTAAACAGGCGCCTTGGATAAGTACCATAGTGAAAACCTGGCAAACAGGTGCTATGTGTAGTGACCATCTTCCCTCATCTGCTTGGTTCGTTTGATCATATTTCCCCATTTCATCTTGTATAAGCTCTAATCACAATCCACCTCACAATGCCACACATAGCCTTTCATCTTCGTCTTTGCCAATGCTAGCTATCATATTTGAGACATTGTCGCGATCTCTATATCTTTTGGCACCTTAGCATCTTGGCCACATCCTTTTTGCATTGTTGCTTCTGCATAATAAACCTCATCCCGCACTGGGGGCATTTGTTGCATCTTATTTGGAAGTGTATACTATTATCTCTAGCTCATAACACATCAAACAACTCAGCTTACAACACAACAAACCTTATCAACTTCAGCCATGGCATTTATCCAATGACAAATGTGACCTAACGACTTGCAACCAGGACCCATATCTTCACAATACATCCATATTCATCCAACAATCACAACAAACATTGCTTGATCAAACATACAACCAATTAGCGACAACAATAAGAACTACATCCAGCTCTATCGTTGACGCCTTGATCCCGTGGATACACGGTATGTAGGCAATCTGAGATGCGAAGGAAGCACTCTGATTCAGGCTAAGATGATAGCCCCTTTCATCATTCATCATTCATCTTTCTTCTAAACATCCAGCAATCTTATAGCACCTACATTATCATCTTGAGCATCTTGAGCATTTGAGCATTCGTTTAAGCTTTTATCATCCATCATGGCAGCTTTCAGCATTGCAATTGTTCATTGTTGAAGAAGCAGTCCACATCTCTCAAACAAGAAATTGCATGGTCTAGGTGATGTTATGCTTGAATTGTATTGTTCCTTGATTTCATTTAGATTAGATTCCTTGATGATGGTAGGGTTAGGGTTTCATGACTTTGTCTGATCTGCTAAACCTAACTTTCACCTATCACATTTTGTCCCATTTACTTTGTCCCAACTTTGTCCATGTCCTACAACACCTTGTTAAACATTATCCTAGACATCATAAGCCATTTTGTCCTAATTTCCCTAATCCATTAAGCTAATTAATTAAATAAATTTGATTTATTTAATTAAAATCCCATTTAATCCCATCCTCATCTTTATTTAATTAATTCCACATCATATCCCAATCATATCATATCCTCATCCCAATTAATTAAATAAATTTTATTTATTTAATTAATTTCCACATCATATCTTATCCCATCCTATTCATTTATCCTATTA
This sequence comes from Cunninghamia lanceolata, assembly GCA_027924645.1. Taxonomy (NCBI): domain Eukaryota; kingdom Viridiplantae; phylum Streptophyta; class Pinopsida; order Cupressales; family Cupressaceae; genus Cunninghamia; species Cunninghamia lanceolata. The sequence goes on from BSBN01000892.1 coordinate 7,851,728, forward strand.
ATTAAATAAATTTTATTTATTTAATTAATATCCAACTCATATCCGAACTAATTCAAATATTTTATTTAAATTAAGTCCTCATCTTTTATCACATTCCAACACTTGTCCAGTCAATCATGTGTTGTAGTACAACTTTTATCTTTCACATGCACAACTAATGGGACCTAATTTTAGTATTTATCTACACAAGCACACCTAAGCCTTATCTTCCCTTGCCACATGTCAATTGACTACAATTTCTTAATGTGCAAGGAAACCTAACTTAATCCTATCCATCCATTTCATCTAAAGCCCTAATTGATCCTAGCCATCCATTTGAACCAAGCCAATTCTATAAATCAAACCCCTCACAAGCCATTAGCAGGCATTGAGCCTCAAGTACCCTTATTCTGCTAGATTTTCTATAATGCATTGATCCTCAAGTATCCACATGTTGTCAAAATATTATTAGAGCCTTTGCATCCTTCATATTAATGTTATGCTGTAGAAGTGAGCACCGAACATTCTTCCAACAATAATCCTTCAAAATCTTGCATGCTCATGCGAGGTGGAGAAGAGCAATGGAGATAAATCGAGCATAGCGTTGAGATCGGTTTGCATTTACATTTGTTATTTTGATTTTCATATTGTCTTGTGTTTCATTGTGCATTGCTAGGGTTTTTATCATTGCTGTTTATTCATTTGCCTTGATTTGCAATTTTACCCTAACTACATTTGGCACGCCCGGTGGGACTCACTCTCTTTTTACAAGTTTATGCACTTTGATTTGTAGGTTGAAGATATTTTATATTACTGATTTTTTTTATTTAGGACCAGATCTATTGCAGAGGGTTTTTTTGTTTTACACAGGTCCTATAAAAAGGAGATCTTAGATTCGTTGGAAAAAGGACTTCAAGAGCTTTCCGAAAAGTGGTTACATTAAAGATTTGGCTCAGTATTCAAAGAGTCCTAGAAAAAAGAGATCTTAGATTCATTGGAAAGAGGACTTCAAGAGCTTTCCGAAAAGTGGTTACATTAAAGATTTGGCTCAGTATTCAAAGAGTTATGACGATTTGAAGTTGACCCTGCGATTCTAATTTTTCAGAAATTTTTGACATACACCTTTTTGCTGATTTTTTTTATTTATGACCAGATCTGTTGCAGAGGGTTTTTTGTTTTACACAGGTCTTGAAAAAAAAGATCTTAGATTCGTTGGAAAGTGGACTTTGAGAGCTTTTTGAAAAGTGGTTACATTAATGATTTGGCTCAGTATTCAAAGAGTTATGGCGATTTGAAGTTGACCCTGTGATTCTAATTTTTTAGAAATTTTTGACTCGCGACTTTTAGAAAAAAAATCATATCTTCCAATCTAGCGAACCAAATTACATTTTGTTTTTTGCAGTGACTTGTAGGTGAATCAAAGGAGCTGGAGCAACATTTGGATCAATCATAATAGCAACTTGGAAAGTGATTTTTATGAGGTGCACTCATTCTAATCTCTCATCTCTAATCATTATTTGATCACACATTTGGATTTTGGGCATAAAACAAACAACTTATTTGTCATCACACTTGGATTTGGGCTTTGAAATGAACATTTGTTTGCTATCACATATTGAAGTTGGGCTAAAATGAACAAGTGTCTTCCATCACATTTTGGACTTGGGATTTAAAAAGAACAAGTGCTTGAATTGTCTTCCAAACATTTCATTTTCTAAGGGTCAATTAACAACTGTGAGTGTGAATCAAGTGACAACTCACTTGGTTTGCTTTTGTAAACTCTATCTAGGAGGCCTGCTTGGAGACACATCACTCCAAGGGACGACCTTAATCGAGGCTGAATCGAAAGACACCCTCATTGGGAGTTGTAAATCTTGTCACTCTTGGCTAAGCCCCAAAGAACTTTATACCTTTGGGAAGTGAAGGTGAATGGTGGGTTACCCCTTTCTCCTGGCTGTGTGGTAGGATTTCGCTTTCAATTCCTAGTCAACCTTGTGTAAACATAGCCCAAAACCTAATTGGCCATACCCACTTGACTAGACATTAGACTTGTGATGTGTTTTCAAGTGCTTGCTTAATAATCATCACATTTCATTTTCAAAGTCAACAATTGCATATGTGTCTTGCGTAAGTGATTCATGTGTGTATATGCATAATCATTTGTTTGAACATTGCCAAATCAAGCTCTAAACACCAAACACAAACAATTCATCCAACATTTCATCCACATCACCCAATTTTGTCATTCCACATCATATCTTAATCATACCCAAATCAATTTTATTCTGAACATATCCTAGTCACATCCATTACTCATTCCAAATCATCTCTACATCATCATCAACCTAGTCCTAGTCAACACTTGTCAAGATGGTCGTAATCATTCAAGGGGCTATCCCTCTAATCATGAGACAAATCCCAAGCCTAAGGTGACAATTCAAGGGGGTTATCCTTATAATCACAAGACAAGACCTAAGCCTATAATCACAATTCAAGGAGGCTACCCCTCTAATTCAAATAATGAAATAAAACCAAAGCCTAAGGTCACAATTAGAGGAGCCCCTCTTCCTAACCCAAATCATGAGAAGAAACCAATCACAATTAAAGGTGGTTATCTTCCTAATCCAAATCATGAGAAGAAACCAATCACAATTAAAGGTGGCCATCTTCCTAATTCAAATCATGAGAATGAACCAAAGCCCAAGATCACAATTAAAGGAGCCTCTCCTCCTAAGACCAAGTTTATACTTCGAGGAGGATATATCTTTATTGATGAGGATGAGACAAGTCCAAAACTCAATCCATCCACACATCAAATCAATTCCACATCAACTTATCCCACTTCATACCAATCTAATCCATCCACACATCAAATCAATTCTGCATCAACTTATCCCACTTCATATCAACCAAATTCTTCCACATGTCATATCAACCCTTTATCAACCTATCACAACCCTTATCCATATCAATCCATATCACAACAATCATTATCCTATGCAACCCCTCCATCATCATCACATCAACACATTTACCAACATCAACAACAAATCATATCACAACAAGAAGTCCAAACACCATCCCAACCTCAACAAATTCCACATCAACCTTACATGTCATCATCTTCAACTTCCTATCAACCTAATCTACCTATCCACCAAGTCAATGCCACATCAACCTATGAATATCCACCTCAAGCTTATTCAATCCCTCATGCCGACATTCCAATGCACTACCAAGCCCATCCACAAGGCAATCAAGTGATATCACAAGAACAACATGCAAGTCCAAATGGCCTTTTGTATATAAATCAAGTGAGCACAAGTCAACCTTGGCAACAAGATCAAATGCCCTCAACTTCATACCAAACTCAAGATATTTTGTCTACATATCCTACCATTACACCTAGCTTCCAAGACTATCAATGGCCTCCCCAACGAGCACAAGTGAGCCTAAATCCACCTGAGCAACAAGAAGCACATCCAAGTCTAAGTAGTCCCTTGTACATAAATCAAACAAGCCCAAGTTATCCTATGCAAGATCTAATAACCTTTGACAAGCGAGATACCAATCTAGATTGGCCTCCACCATCCAATCACATGCCAACACATGAGCCAACAAGTCCTATCCCAACACCACCATGTGATCCCATTCGTATTCCATTAATCCCTCCATCTTCCAAACCACCAAGCCCTTCATTACCTTCATCAGCATGCTATTCTAATCCTTCACCAAAGGATGCAGCTGAGATAGTTTTACAAAGAATGTTTGAAGCAAAACTCATTGAACTTCCTGAAGTCAAACCATGTGAAGAAAGTCCATATGATGAACATAATTATTGTGCATACCATAGGACGAAAGGCCATGATACAAATACATGCCCCATGTTTTTTCCAATTGTTTACAAGGTGTATCGACATACAATAAGAAATCATGTCACATTATCCTAATCCCATGTATTACCCTCATCCAATCTAAATCTTAGCCTATCAAACTCAATTATCCTTCCATCCAATCAAAGTCCTAATCATAAGCCTACAACACCATCTACTATTATCACTCATCCATTATATTGCCCATCCACTCATACCCTTGCGAAGGATGTGATCCATTGGCTACTAGCTAGGAATAAACTACCTCCATGCCAAACACCCATTCATGAGCCTACCAATAAACTTCCAAAGGTCATGTCCAATTCTATAATCCCATCATGTGGTCCACCTATCCTTGAGCCTATCCAAGAGCCCTCAATTAACATTCTTAGCCCTTCAAGCCCATCATGTGACCTATAATCCATCAAGCCTATTTGTGAATCTTCTATCATTAATCCAAGTCAAGAGTCATCATGTTCTTATGTTGTTGACCAAGAGCCTATCCAAGAGCCTTCCAATTCCATTCAAGCAACCCAAGAGGTATGTCAAATATTTAATCCTAAGCATGTGGGAACATTAAGCCCTAGTCCAACTCAATATCAAATCACTTTTATGCAACGCATCCATAACATTTACCTTCTTTATGATCAAGATGATACCTATGAAGAAGCTATATATGAGCACCTTGATCATATCCATAATCTTATATCCATCCATGAGCAAGATATCCACATTGCTCCTAGTCATCCACCATCTATCCCTATCCATAATGAGCAAACATCCACTTGTCATGATGAGACACTTGTCCCCAAAGTGAGCATAAAAGATCAAACAAATAACTTGGATCTTAGTGAACACAATGCTAATCAAGATCCTAATGATCCTCCTTCCACATCCACCATCGATTCCACTTCAAATCCACCATCATGTCTACTTGGTCTTACCACCCTTATACATGAGTGTTCCTCCTTAGGACAACAATGACCTTTATCCACTTCACCTTCTCCATCCAATAAAGAGCTCAAGTCTAGTGTTCAAACCACAGCTAGTCCTATAGTCAATCGCATCCTCCAAAACATGAACTACCAAGGTAAAGGCCTAGGCCTTTATGAACAAGGTATTTTGGAGCCAAACCATGTCAAGATTCCTCCAAGCTCATATGGCCTTGGATACACACCCCAAGGTAAACAAGGCCAAGATGTTGGTAATCCCTTCACGCATCCTAAACCTACCACTTTCCATCGTAAACCCCATCATCTACCCAAAACATATGTAGCCATTCCACCTCCATCAACCTATAAATGTCAAAAGCATGTGACCTTACACCTTCCACCATCCACTTTGCCTCCACTTTTACCAACTCCAAATATCCCTCCATCCACCTTACCATCGTTGCTTCCAACACCTAACATACCTATCATTCATAAGTATCCTTACATCCCTAATCATGGCCAACAAACACACACATCGTTTAAACATAAAGCTTCCAATCATTCCACCAACCCTGCTTCCACCAAACTCATGGGATTCCAAAATAAACATTTGGATGCCTTTATCTATAAAGCCAAAAATCTAACTAAAACTCCTAAGGACCCTCAAGCCTTAGGGCATAAATGTGAAAAGTCTTTAAATCATCCATCTTCTAAGCAAAGTACATTCACAAAGCTATCCAAGCCCATACCTCCAAAAGCAAAGCCCAAAAGCAAAATGGTTTCGGTTCCTAAGCAAAAAGATAGCAAAGCAAATGAGGCATCCTCCTCTACATCTCAAGAATCCCAACCACCTATATCCATCCAAAAGCCTACTTCCATCCAAAACTTCCATTCCCTTCAAAAATCCCACAAGCAAAGAAAAAGCACTAAAAATACTAAATCTATGTGGGTTCCTAAATCACTTCATCAACCATCCCCTAAGCAAACATCTCCATTGCTTCCTACACCGCCATCCAATCAAAGGCTTCAATGTTTATCATGGTGTGTGCAACCATTGGTCATGATTCCCTTCCACTTTGCAGCACCTCCACATAACTACATCTCCCCATCTTCCATCCATTATCCTACATATCTCCCCCATGCTATCCGTATGGTCCATGCTTTGGCATAAACTTTTCATCCATCTTCATTCCATAAGCCAATATAATTCACATCATAGTCCACTATCCCCATCCATCTATCCTTGCATGAACCTTTCATAATCCATTTCATCATTCACTATCTACCTAATCCATCTCTCATCTACACAATCCCTTATCAACATCTATGAGCATAATGACATGGTCCATGCGATGACATCCATCTCTAAAGGGACACTATCAACCTTCATAGCACTAAACACTTGAGTCCCTCCTATCCATTACCATGGTGAAAACCTGGCAAACAGGCGCCATGTGTAATTGTCAACCCATCTAAAAGCAAAAAAAAAGCCAAAAAAAAAATCAAAAAAGTAAAGAGAAATCCCTTCATCCAATGGTGAAAACCTGGTAAACAGGTGCCTTGGATAAGTACCATGATGAAAACCTGGCAAACAGGCATCATGTGTAGGTTGATCTTCGATGTCACTTACACTTGGGGGCACATTGTCTCATCCATCCTATCATACCAACCTATCATTTCCATCCTATCCTATCCTACCATTACCATACCATCCTACCATCCTTAGCCATTACATAAACATGCCTATCCTATTGAACCCATTTATCCATCTTCCTCCTTTTGATCTTGATGAAGATATAAGGGCAAAATGTTGAAACATGCTTGGATATATATTGACGTTCCTTCTTTCCAAACCAAGTCCTATCCATTGACCATTTATCCATCCCATTCAAACCAATCCATCATGTCATCCCTTGGTCATGAACTTTGTCATGAAAAATCCTAAGCATTACCACCTAGAATGGGGCAAGTTCTTCCTATGCAACATAGCCTTTAGAGATCACATCCTAGCTCCCTTATGATCCATCCACTATGGCGTATCCTTATCATGAGCTTTCCATCTTATAGCTCATCCCCATCTATTTATCATGAGATTTCCATTATAGCCTACCTATTTGTTTATCATGAGGCATGCATCCATCCCTTATATGGCCTATCCTCTTTTCTATCCCATCCAACTCTCATGATCTTGCTGTCACATTTACTATGAGCCCATCCTTTTCTCCATCCTTTTATCCATCCCTTGCACCTAGACTTGGTTTTCCCTTGTCATTGGTATCAAGCACAAAGGCTACCCAAATTGTAAATCCATTGGCGTTTTCCAAAATATTTCAAAAAAAAAAATCAAAATATTCCCAAAATACAAAAAAAAAAATCCAATGAAAAATCCAAGTAATAAAACCAATCATCCTCACTCCAAAACAATCCACTCCATCAACATTCAATCAAAATCAAATCATCATCATCTTCAATTCTTCCTATCAATAACATTCATTCATCCATTTCAATCAATCACTTCTTCCAATCATATCAATCAAATCAATCTAAGCAATGATCTTAAATCCAAGCCACATTAATTCATATCAAGTAAGCCAATCAATCAAGGAACATTATCTAATCAAATCAATAGGTTTTGATCCTAATCTTGTCATGAGCCCAATCAATCATCATCACATATCATCAATGGGATATAGCGTTCCCACATCCTTGTGTTGATCTAGGGATATAGCTTTCCCCACAATGACAACACTATCATCATCAATCGAATAATCAATCATTGGTTTATGACTTGACAAGGGCAATACCTTGTTTGTTTTACATCCTTTGAGCACACTGAGAACACTTGCTTATGCTTAGATTGAGTGGACACTCTAATCATCACACCATCACTATCATCATTCAAAACAATCCAATTATCAAAACAATCAACCTAGCAATAGAAAACATCACAACCAAAACACATCAAGCCAACCATCAAAACAAATCCTATCAATCATCAGCATCAACACCAAAGCACATCAAGCTAGCCATCAAAACAAATCCAATCACTTCAGCAAATCAAAAGCAACTCAATCCACCACAAATCATCAATCAATCTCAATCAAATCAAACCATTCCAAACAAAGATCCAAATGCAAGCCCATCCTTAAGCCATGCCAATCAAGTTAATCAATCAAGCCAAGTTATCCAAATGCAATCCATGGTCTTAATCCTAGCCTTGTTGTAAGCCAAATCAATCAGTCAACCAACCAACCAACTCAGCAGCCAACCCAGTGTTGATCTCAGGATATAGCTTTCCCTGCAATGACAACACTCTCAACTATTATCAACAATCAATCATCAATTAATCATTGGTTTACAGCTTGATAGGGGCAATACCTTGTTTGTTTTTGTATCATTTGTGCATGCTTGCTTGCTTGCTTGTGTGTGTTATCATTTTATCTTGCATTTGTATCAAATCAGTATCATTCCAGCTAATATTCATATCTTGTGTATGTTGGAATAGCTTTTGCACTATCCTTTGCATCTAAGGTCATATCATACCTTTTGTGCATTAGGACTTCAATGCTCTAATTTTTCTTCCTCATACGTCAGACAAGGTCGTATTATGCTGGGGCATGAGACACATCGTCACCCTGGTTCCTTATACCTTGGTGCATAACGTCTAGTGCTATATCAAACATCATGGTTGCTCACTTTCATTATAGCATAACACATCATCATTTCTTCTATCTATCCCCTTATCTTTCTTTTTGCAACCAATCCTTTTCATTTCGAGAGCATACCCGTGTTTGTCCAACCCACCTATCCTCTCGAGGGAGCATCATCATCATATCTTTCCATCATCATTATCTCTATTGATTATCCATACCTTAACTTCTTTGAAATGGTGTTACTTGATATACAGCTTATCATCTCGAACATCATCTCAAAGAGGGGCAAAATGTAGACATCCAAATTTGTCCCAACTTTGTCCATGTCCTACAACACCTTGTTAAACATTATCCTAGACATCATAAGCCATTTTGTCCTAATTTCCCTAATCCATTAAGCCAATTAATTAAATAAATTTGATTTATTTAATTAAAATCCCATTTAATCCCATCCTCATCTTTATTTAATTAATTCCACATCATATCCCAATCATATCCTATCCTCATCCCAATTAATTAAATAAATTTTATTTATTTAATTAATTTCCACATCATATCTTATCCCATCCTATTCATTTATCCTATTAATTAAATAAATTTTATTTATTTAATTAATATCCAACTCATATCTGAACTAATTCAAATATTTTATTTAAATTAAGTCCTCATCTTTTATCACATTCCAACACTTGTCTAGTCAATCATGTGTTGTAGTACAACTTTTATCTTTCACATGCACAACTAATGGGACCTAATTTTAGTATTTATCTACACAAGCACACCTAAGCCTTATCTTCCCTTGCCATATGTCAATTGACTACAATTTCTTAATGTGCAAGGAAACCTAACTTAATCCTATCCATCCATTTCATCTAAAGCCCTAATTGATCCTAGCCATCCATTTGAACCAAGCCAATTCTATAAATCAAACCCCTCACAAGCCATTAGCAGGCATTGAGCCTCAAGTACCCTTATTCTGCTAGATTTTCTATAATACATTGATCCTCAAGTATCCACATGTTGTCAAAATATTATTAGAGCCTTTGCATCCTTCATCTTAATGTTATGCTGTAGAAGTGAGCACCCAACATTCTTCCAATAATAATCCTTCAAAATCTTGCATGCTCATGCGAGGTGGAGAAGAGTAATGGAGATAAATCGAGCATAGTGTGGAAATCGGTTTGCATTTACATTTGTGTTGATGATTGCAATATACAGCCTTCTGGCCCTCCTTCTAGCGCCAGAAAACTGTTGATGATCGTTTTGATGCAATCATAACAATAAGTTTAAATTCACATATCATGAACTGAAACTATACTTGAAAGATAAGAAGGAATCATTTGAGATTCAACTAATCCCAAGTCTACAATGGTTCGGTTGGTCAAGTTCAGTTGGTCAATGTGAAGCTGTAATGTTCAAGGGGCCTTACATAGTTTAGGTTTGTTTTGTGGTTTACTGGCCTAAGAATATGCAAAAAGGTCATAGATTTCAACAAGTATTCTGTTCATTTGCATAAAGGTGATACTGTGCTGCAAGTTTCAGAGGGTTTTCTTGGATTTTTTTGCAGCTTTCTTCTTCATGTACTTATGAAAACTGTCTACTTAGACTCTGTTATGCATGCTTCTTCAAATTTGAGACAATTTCCTTTAGATTTCTACGTTTTCAGCTAAATATTTCAAATGGGTTGGGAAAAGTTAGAAAGATCTACTCTATACCTCATTTAATCTACCGAAGGATCTAATTGTTTCTGTTATGCACTATGTAAATACCACAGTAATTTGATCAAATCCACAGTAAAAACCCTAAATGTAAGTTCTGAGCATTTTCACAAACATACATTTAAAATTGCAAGCTCTCAAAGAAGATATTTCAAAACACAAAGAAGGGTAGGAGAACACTCAGAAGATAGATGCAGAACTCCAGATTCTATTGTATTAGAAACGAATAGTCATACATGATTTACAATGTAGGAATGACTCTTAGTTTCATTGATCATACTATAGAGAACTTACAAGCTTTACAGATACAGTAAGACAGCCAGACATTCCACGCACACCTTACTGCAGACAAACAGGCGATCTCCTTCTTCTACTTCTAAACTATGCTAAGCTAACTGTGTTTTCCTAGAATCCCTGTTGTAGCCCCTGTTGTAAAGTATTACAGTGTAGAGAGGCACAATATAAAGACATTCTGATTGTCCTCACTACAGCAAAAAACCTAACTGAACCCCTAGTTCAAACCCTTGGTTACAGCAATAAATACAGGTGAACCAGCTCTCAAAAAATATCTCTGAGCAGTGTCAAATCTGGGCAAAATATTGCCCCTTCTAAGAAGTTCCGGCAGCTGGGCAATAACTTCTGTTTGTCTGTTGTAGTAATACCTCCAGCTGCAACTCTATCTTTCACTTGAATGTCCTTGACTTTTCGCACTTTATCCTTATCTTCTTGCTCCTGAGATCAGATTTTCTTTCCTTCATGAGGTCACTGTGTTGACTTTCCAGCTGCTTCCTCAACTGCAAGCCTGCAAGACAAGACAAGCAATAAGTTTCACATTTATCACATAAAAACAGCAGGAAATTAAAATAAGCGTTTAAATCCAGGTGACTGCGCAAGATTGTGGAAATCGGATCAGAAATCCTCTCAAAACGCGTCAAAAATGCGTTCAGACTGCTCAAACTTCATCGGGTCAACCATCGCTGACCGAAAAATGCCAGAGGTGCCAAAAAAAAACACTTTAAAACTCCACCGCTTCATTTCCCGCCCATCGGCATGATCATCGCTATCGGTGCGTCAAAAAAAACATGCTGGTCGATATACTTCATCATCATGATATTTCGCTTCTGCATATTGGGGAAAAGAATAACATCATCATCATCATCATGTTGAAGAAGAATAGGAGGATATGAATATGATCATGCTGCTGAGGAAAGGAAAATGATGGTGACGTCATCATGATATTCGGGCTTCATTGAAATGCTAAGGATGACGTTATCATCATGTTCAGTTAAGGTCAGGGGATAAATGCAATATCGGGTCACCTAAGGAGCATGATCAGGATGATGAACGTAATATGATCCTCTTGCAGCCAAGGTAACCTTCTCGAAAGATCAGGATGATGATGATCATCATCATATTTGGGGCTTCTGTCGAACATAGAATAAGACATCATCATCATAATTGCGAACCAGATCGTGTTTTGGAAAATATCCTGTTGAAAGAAAAAAAATGATGATGATGATCATCAGGATATTAGCTTCTTCGTTTATCAAATCGGGATGACGTCATCATGATATCCGGAGCCTTTCGTTAAATTAGAACATGACGTCATCATGATATTCGCCAACCGGATCATGTTTGGGAAAAATCCTGCCGAAGGGAAAATGTGATGATGATGAGGATCATCAGGATATTTGCAAAAGGTTGTATTTCATCGGCAGGAGGACTTTGCGAAATATCAGGTGAACAAACAAGATCATGATGATCTTGACAATAGGACAGGATAAAAAATATGATGATGACATCATCATCATACTTCGGCAAACGGATCGCAAGGATAAGTTGAGGTCATCATGATATTTGCGCTAGGGTGATATTGTAAAATATGATCATGCTGTTGAGGAATGCAATATCGACTTCTTCTTCAAAAGATAGGGTGATCATCATGATATTGCAAAAAAAGGCGATCAGGAGGATATGAACATGATGATCCTCTTTATCGAATTATGATGATGATGTCTCCATCACTCAGCGAATTTCAGTGAATATGACCCTCTTGTGAAAGATCAGGATGGTATGAAGTCGTCATCATCATATTTCGAACTTCAGCAAATATCATGATGATGACCTTGCGATAGGATTATAACACGCGCATGCAAATATGCCGAAGGTGGATTTTCTAAGTCAGGGTGATCAGCATGATATTATAAGATTAGGCGATGCAAAGATATCATGATGATGCTCGCGATACAAAAGACCACTCGACGGGGAGAACTTACCTTGACTGAAAGCTGATGTCATCATGATATTCGAACCTCAGGATATTATCGGGGGGGGTTCAAATATGATGATGATATCGTTCTTCATGTAACCAAAACCGAGCTTATAACATATGACCCTCCTAAAAGAAATCATGATGCTGACAATGCGCCTAAGGCCATTTGACGGGCAAAGGGCACTACCACCTAAGATTGACGTCCGGATGTTGCGACTGCATGATTTTTATCGGGTGATAGACCAAGATCATGATGATCTTGACACATGACTTAGGATACAAAAATATGATGATCCTCCTGCGAATATCAGGTTTGACCAAAACTTTGACCGTGCATAACTTTCACATATGGAAAAATTTTCAAGTGAAGTAAAAGGCAAACCTGCATGGAATTTCAAGCTCTTTCTAAATATGAGGTCATAGAAACAAAATATGAACTTTGACAAACTGACCTCATGATGATGTCTAACTTATCCAATATCATGATGATGATGCACCTGACCTTCATTTTTACCAAACCGCCAGAAAGCAAAAAAAACACAAGCAGAAGCAAAAAGCAAACATCAGCAGGGGTCCCTATTTTGCTAAGGAGCAAAATGGGGCGTGTTGTGAACAACACAACAATTTGTTATTTTGATTTTCATGTTGTCTTGTGCTTCATTGTGCATTGCTAGGGTTTTTATCATTGTCGTTTATTCATTTGCCCTGATTTGCAATTTTACCCTAACTACAGTGAATTTATCATTTTTTTGGATTTTTTTGTAGTTTATATCAGATCTAATGCAAAAATTATGAATTAGGAAAATTTAGGAAGAATTGATGCAATTTTTTTGTATTTTTCTATTTTTAAAAAATTTTCTCAATGCAATAAAGGAAATGACCAAATAAATGAATGAAATCACACGAAATCTGAAGACAAATAGTCAGAAAGTTGCAATTTAAGTCCAAAAACATGGGTTCACCAAAAAGTTAAGGGTAAAATTAGATTTTGTTGATCTTTTGTTGTTTAGATGTTAAAATCCTCCTTTCACCCTAACATTGAAGGATCTAGGGTCAAGTGACAAGCACTATCATACCCTAGGTCACTTACAAATGAAGGGAGACTTGGATTACGGAATTTATTTATTAATTTTCCTTCTCTTATGTCTAATTAACCATTAAAACCCTAATTATGCAAATACACCGACAAATTGACAAAAAGATGAAAAAAGCTCTTATAGATGGGAGTAAAATAACAAATCACAGAATACCTAGTTTTGGGGTTCTAAGGTGGAATAGTTGGGGACACTGCTACAAGTGCCCAAGTCCAAGGTACCTTTTTTTTAGGGAATCTGGACCTCCTTTCGACACTGATCAGCCCTATAACTTCTATTTTCTGGAATCTTTCTGCAGAAGACACTTTTACGGGAACCCTAGTCCTAGAAGTGCTCCTTTGTCTAACTTTTCTTTAGATCTTAAATCCCTGATGCCTACCACTCCTTCCTGTAACTCCACTTTTCTCAAATGCAACACCTATAACCTGCAATCATAAGACTTGGTTTGGGGGTTGTGGTGTTTAGAGGTTTGCCTTAGTCAAACCTTGGAGGACACTTAAGTCTCCAAACACCGTTGCCAAACAAAGAGTGTGTGCCCTTGTGAGGCAGAGACAAAAACCAAAGGAAACAATAATAAAAACACAATATTATGTCACCTTGTAGTGAAGCTCTCATGGAGGAAGATGCTCTTCATGCCATGAGGAAATTGATGCTCAAATCTACAAATATCAACACATAAAACATACAAGTCTACTCTTGCAACACAATAGAAAGCCTTGAATCACCTTAAGAATGCCTAGAGTTCACAATGATCATCTAATTGAAATCTCTAGTTTACAAATGAATGCCTACACATGCTTATGTATGCACCTACAAGCATTCCCACCAAGATATTTGAAATTCAAACTTACCATGTCGGCAAAGGGACCTAATAATGATTACTAATTGATACCCAAAAATTGGGGCTGTCCCAAAATAGGGCAGGACTAGGGCACGAATGCCCATGTCGTCTCCCCATATTTTGGGTAGGGTATAGCTCAAGGGGTCCTCCTAGGTCCCATTTGCTATGAAACCCAGGTCTCAATCCATTGGGATGCTAAAATATGAACTAAAATATCCTAAATGCATGCTAAAGACCCAGGAGCTAAATCTTATGAGGGAAAAGCCCCCAAGGGGACATTTTTTGACGTTATAGGTCCGGATCTGGACAAAGAATTTTTCAACCTAGGAATGGGAGAAATAGAACTAGAAAGCCTCCGGTAAGATAGCCTAATGTTCAAAGATATCCATCATTCAATGGAAATTGCTTCAACTGCAACAAATTTGGTCATAGAGCTACTCAGTATAGAAGCAGAGTAAATCAAAATGGTCCATCCTTCTCTAGTCAATGCTTCAAGTGTAAAAGGTATGGTCATAGATCAAATGAATGTAGAAGTATGATAATGAATAATGCTAACAATAGAAGAATTAACAATTCTTTCAATGGTTATTGCTTTGTTTGCAATGGGTTTGGACACATGGCTAATTAGTGCAAATCAAGAGAAAATTAGGTTACATTGCAAGATTTTGTAGAAGTAGGAACAATGGAAGAAGAGGTCTGGTAAATAGAAAACTGAATGAGCAAATACAAGACAAAGGAAAAGAAAAAATTGATGCGAATGACTCAAAATGAAACAAACAAGATATGGGTCAAGAAAATAATTGCGAATGAGAGTAATGGATCCGCACCAGAATCTGGTGCTAAAAATTCCTTTGGGAATTAATTTGGGAGCCTTGGCTTAGGGGGAGAAGCATTGTAAATCAGATTCCCCTAGCTAATAGTTGAGTGTCTGCTTCTAGCACAATGAGAAAAGGTACCTTGAATTGACTCAGAACATTTGGGAGGATTTCAAGAAGAAAGGAAGTGATTTTGGCAGGTTACAAAGTAATACATGAAAGACTATTCAAAACAGAGCAACCAAATGTGCTAGGGTAGAGCATTTATTACAAAGGATAATTAGGTAATGCAAAGCTTAAAAAGGTCATTCATTCCTCATTTGAAACACTTTGCATTAGAATAAAACAAGAAGAAAGAAGTGTGCAAACTTAGATCTGAGAATTCTCAAGATTTGGAAGTGAGAAAAGGATTTCCAAGCAAAAACCCTAATCTGCATAACAAGGTATTTTCTATTTTCTATGAAATCTCTTGAGTTCTAAATTTTTGCAAATGGCTACACCTTTGGTTGTTGATGTAACTAAAAGGTCTCAACTAATATTTAAGAAGCATCCACACAAATCAATTGAAATTGAACCGTTAGTCATATTCACTGAAGTTCCACATGTTGTACTGCATGTTGACGATATTAGGGAATACATCCACTATAACATGGATGAATTTGGAAACCTAAAACTCTTGGATTTGCTTAACAACTGGTTAATGGATGATAGTCACAAATTGAAACTGAAATACAAAGCCCTAGAAAGAAAACATTTTATGCAAGTCATTAGGTTTCCAATATTTGATAGAAATGAATGGGTTCGATATATCTTAAGCTGGATATATGATGAGTTCATATGGCTATTGAAACCATTCAATATTACAAAGGATGTTATCAAGATTGTAACTGGGTTAAACTCCTCTGGTAGATTACCCATGTTGAAAGCTATGAAAAAATAGACAGTAACTGATGCTACCAGTGCCAAGTTTGACAGAAGGGTAATGACCATCAATGATATTATAGAACCAAATGTCAAATTTGCCTCCATGGTAATTGGGTACAAACTTTACCACTCCAGCAGAGAAAACTTTGTCTCTGGAACTGCAATATATGCAACCTATCAAATGTTAAAAGAAAATACTGATTATGATCTTTGTGAACTACTATAAAATTAGCTGATTGAGAATTTGAGAAAGATAATGAAAGATAAGAAAAATTCCTTGAAATATGGTTCCTTGATTGTATGTTTGTTCTTCTATTTTATGAATGAAGTACCCAGAATTCAAGGTGTGCATTGGACAACTAATAGACCAGCAGCATGGCAAATAGGAGATCACCTTCTTAGCCTTGGTGACTCCCAAGCCCAAAAGACTGCCATTTGGGGCTACTTCAAAAACTTCCAGAGTTTAATGCAAGGGAGAGAATCCCTAAAATAATTGTGGAGAAGTATGAAAATGACATATGTTTTATGGTTGACACAGATTAGTGCTTGATGGAAGCTATAGAACCAAGGATAGTTTGGATAATGCCTGTGGGTTATGAGGTGGATGGAAGAGTTTTGGATATGTATGCTTAGCATCTTCTAAACACACCTAAAGATACTATGTGGAAAGGTTTGGAACCTACAAGGAACTAAGTCTCAAAATACATGTGGAGCTCAGACAACCTGAGACCAAGAAGAAAGTGTAGAAACAATTTGAAAGGTATGCTAAAAACATTGGCCTAACCAAGGAGGAAGTAAAGCAGAACAAAGAAAGAATTGAAAAGTTGAAGAAAAGCACTAAACAAGCTACAGGAGAAAAGGCAGAAAGAGAGCTAGCAGTCACTCCGAAAGTCCCACCAACCTCCTCAAGAAAGACAAGGAGTTTTGCAAATCTTACTGAGCAACCCAAGCCCACTTCTACCAAGAAACCGGAAGCCACTCCATCCAATGAAGGAGGGAAAAGAAAGAAAACAGAGGCCACAAGAATCCACAAGAGGACAAAAGATGATGAGGAGACAGAAACAAATAAAGAAGTGGAAGAAGTGAAATCCAAGAAAGCTAGAACTTCAAAGACTTCTAAAGACCAACCTTCCGGAAGCAATAAAGCCAGTAATAAGCAAGCAACTAGTAAGGTTGCTATGTCTACTAATGAAATAGTAAAAACAATCACTGTTCATGGAAATTTAAAGCCCATCAAAGTTTACTATGACAATTTTGATCAAGTAAATAAGAAAATTTTGGAAGATACCACCATCATGTATTTGAAGAAATTCAATAGAGCCCTATTCAAAATTTTGTAAGAACTTCCTAAAAGTTTAAGGAGAGTACTGGAAATGAGAAAAGAAGTAGCTAAGGCTAAAGATCTAGAACTCAAAGAGTATGTCCTCTCCACACTATGTCCTGTAATGACCAATAGAGAAGAAGATAAAATTTTCAAAGAAGTCAAAGAAAAATTTAGAAGCAAAGTCCAGATGAACAAGCTAATGCTTGGTGAAACTGAGGAAATTGCAAAGGAAACAGAGGAAATTTTGAGAAAGGATTTAGACAAAGATAAATACTATATTGTTTTAGAGAAACAAGTTGAAGATGACAATCCTCCAGCTCTGGAACAAGAAGCTCCAGAAGAAGAAACTAACAAGAGAATTAATGACCAAAGTACTACTCTAGATCCTCCAGAATTAACCTATGAAGAGACTAATGATGGACTTGATTCATCAAATCTAAATATTGGAGAAGTTTAGGAAGAGGAACAAGTCAATTAGAAGGACATAAAAATGATAGACAAGATAGTTGATGCAGGAGTAACTCCTCCACCTAATCACTCTGGAAAAGAAGAGGATATTGCTACCACACAGATCCCTCCAGATTAGGTAACAAGTGGTGAACAAACAAGAAAAAGTTCCTCTATAGAGAACATAGAGAAAAGTAAAGCAGGGAAAGAGGAGGAAAAAGGAAAGAAAGACAAAGCAAAATAAGATGGTGCAAATGTCAAAAGAGACACTGTAGATGCACTAAAAAATCTTCTTGAAAAAGAAATGATTGAGCTTGATTAGCCTAAACTACTCCAAGGTTTAGCCAATCTAGATGCTCTCTCTCCAATTCAATTGATGAAAATAACATCATTCACCCAACTAAAGGTTGGAGAAAAGATGTTAAAATTCCATATGGAGGACAATGAGATATTGGGGCTTGTAGCTGGGATTTTGGAAAAGTTAATCCCTTCCTCCGTGAAGAGTCCATCTAATTCCCCCTCCAGACACTTGAAAAATCTTGTAAGTTCTGTAAATACTCATTATAAGTCCTTTGAGAAGTTTGTAGAGATAAAATTCAAACATGAGTTTTTAGATAAGAGATTCAGTGAACTTAAAAGTCTAATAGGGTATGATAGGACTATACTTTCTATCAGTATAAAGAGTGTTCAAAATGCTCTAATTGATGGAAGTGATTTATATAAATTTTGTCTATCCTGGCCCAAAGTAAGTGAGGATATTGAAAAGAAGATAAAGGAACAAGAACTAAAATTGACAAATCTATCCAATAATTTTGATCCTCTAACTATCTCACCCATAAGTCAGGAATGTCAAGTTTAATTAACTTGAATGATGAGATAAAAAGACTTGTTAAAGAAAAAGACAAAATTATGAAGAGAATGTGTGAGCTCCAGGGATTGATTGCTGCTAAATTAGAGACAATGCATAATAACCTATCTCAAGCTCAGACTACAATTCAGACTAGTGATCCATCAGATCTATCAAAGGCAGAAGCATTTTCATTTTTGCTGAGTGGGCACATCTCCATTTTGGATGGAATAAAGAGTACTTGGGCCTCCAAACTTGCCCAATTAAAAACTAGTTTTACAGATTTCCTAAAGTTCATGTAAATAGGATTTGATGATTTGTTGTACATATGAGGCAGTATAAATATAATTTTTGGAGAATTTTGGCTTACGAACCCCACCCTTTTGCCATTTATGTCAAAGGGGGAGTGAAGGGAAGTGAAAAATGAGGTATTCAGCAAAGGGGGAGCACCAGAATAAGTGAAGTGCACGAGTGTATAGACAAAGGGGGAGTTGCACTAGACACTTAGTCATTTTTAACTAAGTGTTTCCATCAATGCCAAAGGGGGAGATTGTTGGCAAGAGACACTGCTTTGCATTGACAGGTATTGTCATTGATTGCAACTAAGATCATTTTACCCATCCGCATAACTCAATTTGGTCAAACTAGAAGTTAGAATCAAAATTTGTCTAAGTTTGGGTAGTCAGGAATAAAGCAGTAACCAAGTCCGGTATTTTGGTCTAGATCTCTCCGGTTGAAAGTCATGATTAGCTGCAGATCTAGGGAAGTCATATGCATTCTCAAGATAGTCTAAATCTAGATTTTAGTTCTCTGGTGATGAAGGATTCAAAAGATATTAGCCTCTAAGTACTGGGTTCCAGTTTGACAAAGAAGACAGAAGAAGAACATGCCAACCTTGCAGAAGATCTTAATTCTGGATGTATGGAAGTTGTTTGTTAGACAAATGGTGATGATCAGTGATAGTGGCCAACATGAGTAATGATTTTTAAGAGCAAGTTTTGGTCCACACCTTAAGTTATGCATAGATCTAGCCGACAGAGTAGAGCATTCATAAAAGTTCTAAGTGTTGTTATAGCCGACTAGTAAGTGATTACAAATCAAGATAAGGCTATATATAGCCGATTGTTGTGGATGATTTTGGTGTGTGTGTATTGCGATCAGGGAGCAAATGTGAAAGGAGTAGAAGTCTAAGATCTAAATGAAGGTAGAATAGTGAGCACTGCAGAGTGAAGATGAAGTGTGTAAAGTTAGTATTTTTCTCAACAGGAACTAAACTCTAGCATTTGAAAATGCATTTTATCAGTTCAAAATTCTCTGTAAATCTCTTGTTATCCTTTCTATAGGCATTGAGACTCCATTTGAGCAATGATCTCTGGGCAGTGAGCTCGAATGCATGTGCATTCCTATTTGTAAAATACTTTTAACAAGATATTAATCTTTGTGGGTTAATCCCCACCGTGGTTTTTCCCTTAACCGGGTTTCCACGTCAAAAATCTTGGTGTCAAGTGTGTTCTTGTGTTGTTGCTCTTACACTTATGATTGATTATTTTTATGGTTAATTTATTGAATTATTATTAAATAGAAAAATAAAGAATTAACTGCAGAAAGTTATAAAGTTTTGTGACAACTGATTCACCCCCACCTCTCAGTTGTTTGTCCTATTTCCAACACCAACATCGTGTATTGAGGATGCAACTATGAGGTAGTAACTAATGAAATGTGCATATTCCTTCTATAAAATTTAAAGCCTTAGCTATAGGAAGGAAATTGTTGAGAATATAAGACACACATCTCAAATGATTATTAATTTTGGATTTAATTTACTATATTTGTTTTTTACAATGTTGGAAATAATTGTATCTTTATCTTGAGTGTATAATATGTGGCTACATTATATGGTCATCAATTTTTGTACTAAATATTAGCCATTATCTTTAGATTCCAACAATAACAAGTGTTTTTTATCTAAGGATGGTTTGGTGGGAGGGTATAGGACCAATTTATTTTTTATTTTCCGATTAGAAATGACCATATTTCTTGATCTATACCTAATAAATGCATCAATTGTAGACAAACAAAGTCTTCTAAGAATAAGATGATACTCTCCAAGGTTGGCATCCTATTGCAAGACCATGAAGTCTACATGACACTCCCATGAATCAAGGGTAATAACTAAGTCTTCAATCACTCCCCTAGGTTTAATAGCTTATTTATGTGCTAATTGAAACAATGTAATAGTAGGGTAGTGATTTATGAGTTGTAAGGATTGTATAGTATCTTTTTTCATAACATTTATGGCCACCCCTAATTGAATCAAGGTGTTCTATATGAGAGTGCCACTGATATGGAAATCTATTGGGTCAATGTACTTAGGAGGCACAACATTTCCAAGCATAATGTCAACAAGATATCTAATAAATTGGATATTTTGTGGGTTCTTGCACTTACATCCAAATTTATTAAGGCATATTTCTCTAATAGTCCTAGTATAAATGAGAAAATCTTTTTCTTTGTTGGAATGGTGGAATCTTAACACACACACTTCTAGTTGCCTAAGAAAGTCAAGCTCAGGTTCTGGCTCCAAATTTTTTGAGGTGAATCTCTCCAAAAATGAAAGGTTATTGCTTATTGTTTCAATCTTATATGTGATTGGCTCGGGATTAGATTGCTTCTCAAATTCTTGTGGGTTAGTTTTGGTGGTAGTAGTTCTGTTAGGGAGCTACATAATTATTGGAGTGGTAGGGGTGGAAAGTAACTTTCCTGAGAAAAAATGCATATTACCCACCTTAATAGCATATGTTGTGTATTGAAACACTTCATTACTATATGTTAGCTAAAATGACTTATTATTTGGATTGGGTGTATGCAAAGAAAGTATTTGTGTGGCTATGGGTGGATTAGAAGTAGTATTATTTGAAATTAGGACTAGTGGTTGTTGTGGAGGTTGGGGTTGCTATTGAAAGCTAGTGTTTGGATTAAACCAACTTTTCTTCCCTCTCCATGGTTGTGGCCATGGGCAAGATGGTGTTTCTTACTATTGGTTATGGAATTGTGGTTGAAATGGCTATTTATAGTATGTTCCTTGTTTTATTGTCTAGTTTTGGGGTTCCAAGCTTATGCTCAAGACATTAATAGACAAAAACTAGACAAACAATTATTTTGTAATACCAAAAGTGGCACTAATCAAGCCACACAACAATATTACATGCCCAAGGTGTCATAATAACACGTAATGATGCACTTGGCATGCACACCAATACATGAGGAAAGATTACACAAGTGGAAGACTTAAAACACCATGTGACAAAGATGAGTAACAAAGTTCCTAATGTCACTGAAAAAACCTTACAAGATCCCATCAAGACCACCCCTTTGATATCTCAAATCTACAAAAAGAAAAAAGGTCAAAAATACCAAAGCCCAAACTATAGGGAAAACTTGCAAAAAATTTCAAACTTTTTCCTAGCCTTATATCTCAACTTGGAAGGTCAAACTTGCATTTTGAGTTTCTTCCCTAAGCTACAACTAAGACTAACACAACCTCAAACTTTGAATTTGGGTTTCAAATCACAACCCGCAACACCTACTTGAGTTTTAGGAAATAAACATAGTTTTCACACTACAAAGTGTACAGACTCTCTAACCCCTAGTTTTAGAATGAATTTGAACTTTCAAAGTTAATTGCAATGCACGTCAAACTTTAGGTATAGGAAGAAATGCACAATTGTGAAAGCCTAATGCAATTATAGAACAAGACACCATCAACGGTTGAGAATTCAAGGACACACTTGCAATAGAAAATTGAAAAGTGTCAGGTCAACTTTGAACCCTAACTCCCTAGACAACTCAAACTCTAGAGATAGAGATCACAACTTGCACACTGTAATATGCAATGGAACTTTGACCTTCGTACCTCGTGCACTCTTGGTTCTCAAGGTTCAATTGCAACTTGGAAATTTAGAATAGAAAACCTATCTTGTAGTGCATTTTAGATTGTATTTATAGAAACATGTGAATAGAGAGTAGGAAAAATCACTGAGGCAAGAAAACAAAAAGGTTCATTTTCTTCACTCAATGAGGCACATCTTCTACAATTTATGAGTTGCTACAAAATAGTTCAGGTCAAATGTTCAATAGAATGTGAGGCCTCTCAAATGTCATGGTTCCCAAGAAACAAGGTAGAAAGTGAATCTCACTTCCAAAATAGGAGGAAACTAACTACGAAAGAGGACTCCAAAATCCCAAATTAATCATTTCAACACATAACGTAATATGACAATTTTCATCTAACACAAGGATCAAATCTCAACCAAATGAAAACATAACTACAAGATAGAGGATACGTCAGAAACATGGAAGGATTTCCCACAAATACATAAATGATAGAAATAATAATATTACATCAATAATGAGCCACATCCAAAGCATTCCAATAATCACGAACCATAAAATAAACTGCTAAACCAGGAACTTTTCAAGTTCTCAAGAGATCTTCAAGAATGGACCAATAGGGAATGTTACGCACATCCCAAACATATTATCACATCTGAGTGCAATAGATGTCTAATCCACTCTAGGAAACCACCAAGATAAGAAGAAGATCATGGATACATAGATATCAAGGCCAAGGCTCCCACACATACAAATAATACATGGCAACCCTCATGCCCATCAATGCATACAATATCACATTTGGAAAATCATGTAAAAATAAGGTATATAAATCAATATATGGAACACAAATGAATTAATTTATAAATAAATGATGACAATCACATTGAGTACAAAATATGATTAAAGGTAAGACTGAGGATTGCACATCTAAGACAAAGAGTGTTATCATATTGTCATGACAACCATGTGGGTTTTGGGAGTAGAAATTGTTCATACAAAGATATACAATGACATTCACCAATTTCTGAGTTGTGACATATCCTTAGCAACCAAGTTGAATCCATACAAGACATTTAATCAAGGTATGAGAATTTGTATTATTTTTTATTAACCCAATGTGTACTATATTGGATCACTTAATTAAAAATCTCTTCCTCACACAATATTCATGTATCCCTCAGGATTGTGGCAAGTAGTGAGAGCCCACTCCTTTCCTACGCTATACCTTAATCCTAAAAGCCTAACACTAAAATTTAAAAAATGGGGAATGACACACAAACCAATGTAAACTTTCATGGCACAATACCTAAAAGATTCAGAAACCAAAAAATAATGAGGTAATTTATTTCACATTTTAGATCATTCAAACTAATCTTAAAATGCAATTTATCTATTTTCTTCAAAGAGGTCAAAACAACAAAAATCCTTAGGCCACTATTAATGGAGTTGCATGCAACCTTCAACTATTTATGAAAATTTTTAGCTCTTACAGGGTATGCAAGAAGTTAGGTCCACATATAGGGGAAGTTTCAGGAAAAAAAATCCTAATAGGAATGGGATCCCCTTTCAAAACAAATGGGATCATGTTTAGGCTCAGAGTCTCAATCCTAAATGGGACCTTGTTTAGAAATGGGGATTCATTAGAGTTTGAGATCCTTGCCTAAACGAGATCCTGCTTCTAAACGAGATCTTGCTTAGAAATGGGACTCAGTTTCTAAAAAAGGCCCCATTTCTTATAAGTATTTAAAAAAAAATGTCCGCGAGTTCATTTTTTCCAACAGTGACAAAATGAGAGCGACAAACCAGTGACAAATCAGAACAGGATCATGATTGTTGATCACCTGCCACCACCATTTTTCATCTTCCACCTCCTCTTGCTAGACACTTAGTTCTTGAAGACCTCCAAGTATGTTTTTCATATTTTTAATGTATTTTTTATTAGTTTTAGGGTTTAGGTTAAATGAAACTATTTTTACTAATGTTTTTATGTAAATTTACCTAGTTTTTTATGTAGTTTGATGGTTTATTGATACCATTTTGATTTGATGTAAATTTAGTGTTCAACATGTAAATTTAGGGTTTAATGTATGAATTTAGCATTTTGGGTTTAATTTAAATTGAGGGTTTAATGTAAATTGAAAAATATTATATTTAAATAACCACATGTATGATAACAATATATATTAGTGAATGTAGAGTTTCAAATTTTAGTTGAAATCAACGATCAGTAACCACACCAAGTATCTACCTTAAAAACTTTACATCCTAAAACCTAGAAAACTGAAAAACTACCAATAATTTAATGATGACCCCCCTTGACAAGGAAAGGTCCCATGTTGTCATTTTAGATTTATAATTTTGTCCTCTGACAAGTGAATTAGTTTACATTGAAATGGACTAAAAACACTAGCCTTACAAAGATTCATTTAGACTTACCTTACCTCTCTCTCTCTCTACCTACCTACATCTCCCTCTCTCCCTCTCTCCCTACCTCCCTTTCTCCTTCCCTCTCTCTCTCTCTCTACATCTCCCTCCCTCCCTCCTTCCCACCCTATCCTTTGATTTATATTTAGAACCTGGTAAACTTACTTCATTCTTTTACAACTCTATATTTAACATTTTTAATTTATAAGGGGATCTCATAGGTAAATCGTTCAAGTATTAAATTAGAGTATTTATATTAAACTGGATATTGTTTAGATTCCATTATCATCTAGAACATTCCCTACATATTTACTTGTTATCTTTGATCATAATTTAAAAACTTCCATTAAATTGGTATAGGTTCAATAATAGCCAATTATTTATACAATAATAGGTTCAAACATCCAATTGAAAGGTTAAAGACATGAACATTCTCAAAGATTTTTAAAGATTAGATCCACACGTCAAGATCTCAAATATGCACACTCATTTAGGTGACATATGTAGGCACATGATTGATCTCACAATTATAAAACTGATTTGTAATGGAAAACAACATGACTTTGTAAATTTTGAAGCATTCATCCAAGCATTGAAAGTTTCTTAGATATATTGACAAATCATTTTAAAAAATCCAATATGTTTGCATTGAGTTTCCAACTATGTAGGTCATATAAATACTTATTTAATTTTTTATTTTCATCTATTTTGTCAATTTTTTTAAGGGTGTACACATTCAAGTTTATTTTTTATATGCGTATGCATTCAGGTATATTATTGTTTAATTATTTTATAATATATTTAAATGTACATGTATACATAGGTGAAAAATGTACATGAATGTATGCATTATTGATATATTGTCATTGATGTCAAAGTTGGATATCAAAGGAGTTTATTAGAGCATCTATGGTAGAGGAGAAGTGCATAGAAGCAAAATGTCTAAGGCAAAGAAACAAAGAGTTATTATTTTGTTGCCATTTTAAGTCATATGCCAAAACTAAGTACTTCATTTTGTTAAAGACCCAAATGGGTATCCCCAGTTTTAGTTTGGTGAAGTTTGGGCAACAATTGACTAAGTTATAGCCAGATAGAGTTTTCTTTAGTTCGCAAAGTGGCAAGTTCACCGGTTTTGAATTTTGCTGATTCACCTATAGAAGATAGAAGAAGCTCTCTTGATGAAGACTTAGCAGAAAGAAAAATAGTAAGTCTCACCAAAAGTTGAAAGTTCGAAAGTTATTATTTTGGTTGATTCATCGACAACGAAGGGAGAACAAAAGGAAGAGTTGGAAAGATAAAGTAAAAATGACTTAGTTGGGAAAATGATTGTTCTGAGAATGTGTTCAAATGTTTAGTTTTTCACCAAATTTCTGACTAGCCACTAGAGGCTTGAGAAGGCAAGCTTGTAAAATTTAAGCCTTTGGAAGTTCAGGAGTTCAGATATTTTCCGATTCATTGATAGGCGACTAAGGCACTTAAAGTCAAGGTTTAAGTTTTGACCATTTCGCTAACTAAAGAGTTTATGAGGAAAAAGGTTAAGACAAAGGAATTTGAAGAGTCTTAGTGATCTAGAAAATCTTCATCAGAAGAACTTAGGTTTTCTCTAGTAAGTTTGAAGGTTAGAGTTTTACCCGAGTTGCTGACAAAGAACATATCAAGCATAGATAAATGAATGAAGGATTTAAAGGAAGGTTTGTTGTTTGGAGAATTTGCCGATAGAGGCAAAAAGGAGATGAAAGTAAAGTTTGAAAGTTGGAAACTTTGCTGATAGAAGGCAAAAAGTGGTAGAGAATAATAGTTTGGAGGATGAACTTTTCACTAATAAGGATGACATGCGCAATAGTTTGAGAAAGATGTTTTCATTGATAAGGTGGAAATAGACCAAAGTTTGGGAAAGATGATATTCGTCGACAAAGGGCTAGAAGTTAGAGTTCACAAAAGATGACTTTTGTCGATGAAGGAGGTAGAGGTGATAGTTTGAAAAAGGTAAATTTTGTCAATAAAGGATTAAAAGCATAAGTTCAAGAAATGATAAAATCACCTCTAAGAGAGGATAATTAAAAATAATAAAAGGGGATAACAGCTATACTTTTGATGTAAAATTAAGATAATTTTTTATCATTTAAGGATTGCTAGTGTATGCATGGTGATGATGGTGTAAACAATAGATTGCATGATGATGACAATGAAAAAGATGGATTTTTGCATGCACAAAGATATAAATAGAATTATGACTGTGATTGATTTTAATGATGAGAAAACAACATAAAAGTAGATTTAATGCATGTGCAGAGCTACATGCAAAATCTTTTTTTGGATATGTAAATGGTGGAATACATGCAAAAAGCAGAAGTGTGAAAAGACTGGAGTGTGCACATGTAGATATGCGAGTGTGTGTAGAGATAGCTATAGGATAAAAGCACCAAATTGTGTCACACTTTTAGCCAACTTATCAGCACAAGTGAATTTAAGTAGTTCAAACTAAAAATTAATTTTGTTCAAACATATGATCTCGTAAGATTCATTCTAGCTAAGTTAGATATGTCCACAACTTTTCCAACTAAAATTGTTGGCTAAATGCATAGGCAGCACCACTATGAGGCCAATTTACCAAAAAAAAATAATTATTTGAAAAACATGATATTTCAACAACTTCTACTCATGTAAATAACATTTTTTAAAAAATATAAAAATACCCTTTTGTAGATCTATAAGTTTAGTTTTCAAATATATATATATATATTAATAGTTTAATTATTATTTATATTTTCCTTTCTAATTTTACTAAAAGTATGTTATCAGCACAAAACATTAGGTCAATTACCATGTCAAGGAAAAATAGTAAAACTTATTAAAAAAATTGAAAAAAAAATGATGCACTAGATAAAAGAATCTATATCAAGATGGTATAATTTTTTTTCTATTTTAGATAAATAGTTAATATGAAAGTTGATGTCAAATGGAAACAACTACATTTTAATACATGTACATTTTATTATTTATTTAATAATATATATATTTATCAAAATTGGAAAAAAAAAATATCCATACACTAAAGTTTCAAGTTATAAATACACACAAAAAAATTGAAGAAAAAAAATAAAATTTACTATATAAAGATTGATGTATCATGTAACTTCATTTTTCAGCATTTTATTAGCAACTAAATTATAGTGCCAATTTATTAAAAACTATATTCAAATAATTTTTAAATTTTTTTCAAAAAATACAAACATAAAATATACTAAAAAAATAAATATTTTATTAGTTAACATCATTTCAAAATTCAAAACATATATGTCACTTTTTAGTGATTCAAGTTTAAAAATGGGATCAACGTTGGTTGTTTCCTTTATAAAAGTGTGACACAACTATGTACTTTTACCTTATATATAGAAGCTATTTTAATAGAATAAAATATAGAGAGATGGATTGGATGTAGGGCTAAGAATACTTTACTATAGAGTGAATTTGTGTGAGCAGTGTGAGAGGAGAAGACTGTATATGCTTTGAATTGATACAATTAAGGTTTATGAAGAACCAAATGGCTACATACTTCAATATCTAATGCACCAGTGAGGTTGGTGCCTCTTGTGGACTGAGTTTGTTCTTAGATTAGGAGATTGTAGTCTCCTTATAGTTGGTGCTCTTAAATCAGGGATCTAGTGACTCCTTAGAGTTGGTGCTCTTAAATATTGTAATCAAGGTTTCATTTGTGAGGCTGGATTAGGATGGTAGATCCTAGCAGCATGTTCTCACCATGGTTTTTCCCATATTGGGTTTTCCATGCATATCTGGTGTTGATGTGTGCATGCTTTCTTGTTGTTGTTGTCATTGAATTGATAGTTATTTGATTTCCATTCTAGAGACTTGAATTTTTAAGATTTATTGATATATGGATTCAACCCCCCTCTTAGTAGATTGCTTGTGTTCTAACAATTTGTATTAGAGAAAGGTTCCTTGGAGAAGAATAATAGCTAAAGGTTGATTTGGGAAATTGAACACATGGCCGATCAAGAAGGATCTCACTCAAACAAATCACCATTGTTGATGGAACGAATTATGCATTTTGGAGTATATGGATGGAAGCCTACCTAACTTGAATAGGTTTTGATGTTTATAAATCTATTAAGGATGCTTATACTTTTCCTATAACTCCTCCAATAGACTAGGAAGATAAGAAGGAATGTGAGAATAATGCTAAGGCTAAGAATGCAAATTCTATTTAGTTAAGCTAACTTTAAATTTTTAAAAGTAATGCAATGCAAGTTTGCTAAAGAAATCTAGGATTTAAGCTTCAAAGTATCTATGAAGGAGATACAAACCTAAAACAAGCCAAGTTGTAGACCTTTAAAGGAAGATTTGAAAGCCTAAAAATGAGAGAGGAAGAAAAGATTGCTGATTACCTGCTCAAAGTTGATGAAGTTGTGAGTGTTATGATAGGACTATATGAAGAAGTAAAAGAGCCACTAACTGTTCAGAAGATACTTAGATCTTTAACTCCTAGGTATGATTATAAACTCTCTACTATATAAGAAGAAAAAGATCTTAATAAGATAACTATTGATGAGCTAAATGGTATTTTTATTGCCTATGAAATGAGGACAAGTGGTACTGGGATTTCAAAGAAAGAAGCTGCATTTAAAGCATCAAAGAAGGTGTAAACGAGAAATTTGGTCAAAATATAAAATAGAACAATGAAATGCAATACCTCAATCCAAACCTTTCGAATATCTCAGATGCCTTGACATATTGATGCATGCATGACTGATTGATGAAGATTGTGTTGATGTTGATTGCTCAAATACGTAACATAACGTTTGGTTGAAGATTTGATGAGAAGAAGATAGATGGAGAAGATTGGAAGAAAATAAATAGATGATGGATGAGAGGAAGAATTTTTGAAGCATAAAGATATCAAACTTAGTGCATACAAATCGCTTAAATGAAAGGGTAGATTTATAGGCAAGGGCTGATTTTTGATGTGGAGGGAAGAAGATTTGAGATTTCATTTCATTTCTTATAAAAGAGGAAATAAAACAAGATAAGATAGGAAAAAGATAAAAAGACTTTCTTTTAGTTTTAAATCCTCAAAAAGGAAATAAATCTTTGAAAAGGATGGGAGGATTGTTGATGAATTATCTAATTAAATAAATTAATTAGATACACATGAGTTTTAATTTTGGAAGGAAAGTAGGAAGATCTTTTTAGGATTTTATTAATTAAATAAATATTTAATTTATTTTGGATTGTGGAAAGATAATTAAATAAATAAAAAATTATTTAATTATAGGAAAAAAATAAATGACTAATTAAACAATTAAAATAATTATTTAATTAGAGAGGATGAATAGACATGAATAATTAAATAAATAAAATTTACTTAATTACAGAAGATAAGATTATGGGATTGAAAGGGAATAAATGAAATTAGTCAAATAAATAAGATTTATTTAAATAATTAGGTGATGATATGGGTGCTTAGGAAAAAACATGCTACAAGATGTCTAGATACTATAATTGACTAGGTGTTGCAAGATATGGACATTTTTGGGTGTCTACATTTTGCCCCTCTTTGAGATGATGTTCGAGATGATGAGATTTGTGTCGAGTAACATTATTTTAAAGAAGCTAAGGTATGAATAGAGCAAAAAGATGATGATGGAAAGATAGGATGAGGATGGAATGATAGGATGAGGATGCCCCCTCGAAAGGATAGGCAGGTTAGACAAACATGGGTATTCTCTTTAAATGAAATGAAATGATAAAGGAGGGATAAGATGAATGATGCAAGCTAGGAAGTGGATGAAAGAAATGAATGATAGATTATGCTGCAATAAAGTGAGCAATCATATGTTTGATGTAGCACTAGACATTATCCACCAAGGTATAAGGACCAAGGTGATGATGTGTCTCGTGCCCTAGCATAATACAACCTTGTCTAGATACAAGATATGAATATTAGCTGGGAATGATTCAAATAAAAATGTAAGATAAAAATGATACCATGCACAAGCAAGCATGTGCAAATGATACAAAAACAAAAAAGGTATTGCCCCTGTCAAGTTGTAAACCAATGATTAATTGCTTGATTGATGATGATGATAACAATGTTGTCATGGTGGGGAATGATATATCCCTAGATCAACACAAGGATGATTGATTAATTGATTGATTGATGGATTTGGTTTATGACAAGGCTAGGATCAAGACCATTGATTGACTTTATTGGTATGGATTAAAGATTGATTTGCATTTGGATCACTGGTTGAATGATTTGTTAATGATGATTGATTGCAAGAAGTGATTGATTGATGATTTGAGGAAGTGATTTGATTAGAATGAAGTGATGACTGATTGAATTTTAGGTGGGAGATAGATGATAGAAGAAATGAGATGGATAAAAATGATGATTGGCAAAGATTAGAAGAAGGATGGAAGATGGAAATGAGCTATCACTTATGCCTGAATATGGGTACTTCCTTCTTATCCTAGATTGCCTACATACTCTGTATCCATGAGATCAAGGCTTTTCATGATAGAGATGAGATGTAGTTCTGATTTGTGATGATGATGATGGTGAAGGTTGATGAATTGATCAGACTGATGGGATTGATTGGGTGCTTGATGTTATGGATGGGATGATATGGATTGGATTGATGTGATTTTGATTGATTTGGACAAAAAATATTTAAAGGATTAAGTGATTGGTTTTTTTGATTGAATTGTTTGGAAGAATTGATTCGATGATGGGATTAGATTGGATAGATGATTGGAATGAAACAATCAAAGTAATGATTGGATTGGAAGAAGTGAATTGCTTGGATTTTTTATGGATATTTGATTTTTTATATTTTTTGAAATGTTTTGATTTGTTTGTATTTTTTTTCAAGACTTTATATGAATTTTTTGTATTTTTTAGGACTTTATATGATTTTTTTTGTATTTTTGATGTTATTAATTTTTTTGGGGTTTTTAATGTTTTGGGATGTTAATGGATTTACAATTTGGGGTAGCCTTAGTGATAAATACCAATGACAAATGGAGAAGCCAAGTCTAGGTGCAAGGATGGATGTAGGATGGATAGATAAATATATAGGCAATAGTGGAGTGGAAAGGATGTCCACGTAAGAGAAAAGATGTGATCTCAAAAGGCTATGTCACATAGGAATAACATGCTCCATTCTAGATAGTATGCTTAGGATTTTTTATGACAATGCTTATAAAAATAGGACTTATGGAAAGATGGCTAATGACAAGAGGATAATGATAGGATTGGTTTTTTGGAAAAGATAAGGTATATCAAGAGGTATCCAAGGCATGTTTCAACATTTGTACCCCCAATCTTTATCAGGATCGATCGGAGGAAGGGAGGATGAATGGATGCAATGGGATAGGTGTATGTATGTGGAATGGATAAGGATGGTAGGAAATGGTATGGTAAGATAGGTTGAAAATGATATGGTGGATGAGACAAGGTACCCCCAAGTGTAGGTGACATAGAAGAACAACTTACACATGACGCCTATTTGCCAGGTTTTCATCATGGTACTTATTCAAGGTGCCTATTGATGCAGAGGTAGGAGGACTAAAACTATCCTCAATAACATTAACAAATAAAAGAACTAATTCAATTTCTTTGGTCAGGTTGAAGAGAACATTAATACATATTTTTCCTCCAATTTTCATAAAGATCCAATGGTAGGAGAGAAAGTTATGACTCTTTTCCCAAAACTACAAACCCTAGGCAGCGTTCAGACCTGCCCTCACCAAAATTGCAATATCTCTCACAAAACTTATTGAAATTATACCAAACCAAAATAATTGTAAACTAGAAATACATATATTTCCATCCATCTATTATATGCATCAATGTGAGGCCATACGAATTTGTACCATGCATATTTTTAGACTGTATGTTTAGAAAATTAAACTCTGCAGACCTACCCTCAATAAAAATGCCATATCTTATTCAAATATTAATGAAATTTGATGCAACAAAAAGAAATGGAAAGTATACTCAATAATATTTCCAACCATATATGGCTTTCTCCTATATATGTCTGTACAAAACCGTACCAAACACTGCAATAGGACTGTTGCAGGGAAAATCTAAAAATTACAATCCATAAAACACTCATATCTTTCACAAAAATAAATAAAAATACATGGGACAAGAAGAAAATGGAAGGTGGTTGAAGGATATAACATTTTAAATCCATTAGGTATCCATTAAATTCCATATATGGCTATACAATAGCAAAAGATAGCAAATTTCTGAAGGAAAATATAGGAGAACATTGTTTTTTCTCATTCCATGCTCAAATCTTCAACCACCCACGAATTCTTCATGGTTACAAGGCCTTTTAAAGGCATTAAAACATGTCTCTTCAGTTCATAACTGATTTGGAGCAAACCAAGAGCCAAATGACTCTTCACCTTCCAAGTTTGCATCTTTTTTCTAATTTTACATTGACAACCTTTACATGGTTTGCAATATTTTGTATTTTTGAAACTCCTAATGACCTAAACACATAAAAAATGACTTGATAAACCTCATTAAAATGTGGAAGCATACAAATTTAATCAAACTCAAAGATTTGTCTAGGGCAATATTAATTTTCTAAGGTGCTCCTGCACTATACAACCAACCAACAAAATTTCCAAGTCCCTTGGAAATGTATCTGTAACAAAAGTCTCTTTCTTCTGTCTTTATCTTCAATCTTCTCAGCCACAATCTTCCAATCTATAGAAATTGTGACCAACCAACCAACAAAACAAACTACCATCTTCACAGAGCATCCTCAGGCTCCTTCTACTCCCATCAGTGGAGTACTCTTCGGGCTACAACATCAAGTGCTTCTTCAGGTATCCATCTCTCTCACTGCTTCACAACAAACCAACTCACCAAACCATTCATCTCAGCCAACAGCAGATCCTAGTGATGCACCTACCACTCTCTCCTCAGTGGTTTCTCTATGCATCCTTCTCCAGCCAAATTTCTATTGGAGAATGGTCATGACAGACCTCATCTTGTCTGCCCACACACACAATCTCAGAAAACATCCTTCTTGCAGCTAGATGGAACAAGCACCTGCAACCAAACAACTGAGCAACACAAAATCCAAAAGGTGTAGATTGCCTCCCTCGATGATCTATCTACACAATCAAGATCTTCTCTCTCTTCACCTGCCTTCTCAGTGATAGGAAAAAAAAAAATACACACCACCCAAATCTTTCGCTAGCTCTAATACCAATATGATGTAGAGGTAGGAGGACCAAAACTATCCTCAATAACATTAACAAATAAAAGAACTAATTCAATTGCTTTGGTCAGGTTGAAGAGAACATCAATATATATTTTTCCTCTAATTTTCATAAAGATCCAATGGTAGGAGAGAAAGTTATGACTATTTTCCCAAAACTACAAACCCTAGGAAGCGTTCAGACCTGCCCTCACCAAAATTGCAATATCTCTCACAACACTTATTGAAATTATACCAAACAAAAATAATTGTAAACTAGAAACACATATAGTTCCATCCATCTATTATATGAATCAATGTGAGGCCGTACCAAGTCATACCATGCATATTTTTAGACTGTATTTTCAGAAAATTAAACTCTGCAGACCTACCGTCAATAAAAATGCCATAACTTATTCAAATCTTAATAAAATTTGATGAAACAAAAAGAAATGGAAATTAGACTCAATAATATTTCCAACCATATATGGCTTGATCTTGTATATGTCAGTAAAGAACCGTACCAAATGCTACAAGAGGACCGTTGCAGGGAAAATAAAAAAATTACAATCCATAAAACACTCATATCTTTCACAAAAATAAATAAAAATGCATGGGACAAGAAGAAAATAGAAGGTGGTTGAAGGATATAACATTTTAAATCCATTAGGTATCCATTAAATTCCATATAGGGCCGTACAATAGAAAAAGACAACAAATTTCTGAAGGAAAATATAGGAAAACATTGTTTTTTCTCATTCCATGCTCAAATCTTCAACCACCCATGAA
The DNA here is from genome assembly GCA_027924645.1 of Cunninghamia lanceolata. NCBI lineage: Eukaryota > Viridiplantae > Streptophyta > Pinopsida > Cupressales > Cupressaceae > Cunninghamia > Cunninghamia lanceolata. Next base: position 7,886,798 of record BSBN01000892.1, read on the forward strand.
TTCTTCATGGTTACAAGGCCTTTTAAAGGAATTAAAACATGTCTCTTCAGTTCATAACTAATTTGGAGTGAACCAATAGTCAAATGACTCTTCATCTTCCAAGTTTGCATCTTTTTTTCAATTTTACATTGACAACCTTTACATGGTTTGCAATATTTTGTATTTTTGAAACTCCTAATGACCTAAACACATAAAAATGACTTGATAAACCTCATTACAATGTGGAAGCATACAAATTTAATCAAACTCAAAGATTTTTCTAGGGCAATATTAATTTGCCAAGGTGCTCCTGCACCACCTATTTACCAAGTTTTCTCTATTAGACGAAGGGATTTCTCTTTACTTTCTTGATTTTTTTAAAAAAATTTGGATACTTAGATGGGATAGGTGGATGTGGATGAAATGGACTCAAGTGTCTAGTGTCATGAAAGGTGATAGTCCCACTAGATGGATGTCGTTGCATGGACCATGTCAAGTGCTCTCATAAATGTCAGTAAGGGAGATTGCATGAAAGTGATATCGAATATGTAGATAGCAGATTTTGGAGAGAATGATAGTGGATTATGATGTGGATTATGTAGGACTTATGGATGAAGGGCTTATGCAAAAGCATGGACCATAGAGATAGGATGGGGAAGATATGTAGGATATTGGAATAAAGACGGGGAGATGGAGGTATGTGGGAATGTTGCGGAATGGAATGGAACAATGACCAATGGTTACACACATTGTGATAAACATTTCAGCTTGTGATGAGATGGTGGTGTAGGAATAAATGGTGTTGTTCTCTTAGGAGATGGTTGATTTATTGTTTTAGGAACCCACATAGACTTAGTATTTTTTTTATTTTTATTTGACTTGTAGGATGAAGGAACTGGATATGTTTGAATGAAATGGATGGAAGAGGAGAGAGTGTATGGTTGGGATTTTTGAGAGGTGGATGCCTCATCTGACTTGTTTGGTTTTTGCTTAGGGACCCAAACCATTTTAGGTTTTTGACTTTACTTGTGGGGGTATGGGCTTGGGTATATGTAGATTTTGTGCAACTTTTGAGGTAATTACTTGGTTCTTGGGGATCCACATGTTGTTCATTTTTTCTTTTAGGTGTGTGGGTGTATACAACTTTTGAGATAGATTTTTCATTGATTATTTGCTTTTGTGTCCTAAGGCATGAGGTTCTTTAGGAATTTTTGCTTTATGGGTATAGGCATCCAAATTTTTATTTTTGAATCCTATGGGGTGAGTGGAAGGAGAGGAAGCTTCATGTTTAGACAATATGTGCATTTGTTCATCATGATTGGGATTTTTAGAAGATTTATGGATGAATGGATAAGGTGTTGGAAGTAGTGGAGGTAGATTCGGTGGAGGGATGTTAGGAGTTGGAAGTAATGGAGGCAAAGTTGATGGTGGAAGGTGTATGGTCACATGCTTTTGCAATTTGTAAGATGATGGAGGTGGAATGGTAACATATGTTTTGGGTGAATAATGGGGTTTGCGATAGAAAGTGGTGGACTTAGGAGGAATGGACAAAGTACCAACATCGTTAGATTGTTGACCTTGAGGTGTGTATCCAACGCCATATGATCATTGAGGGACATTGACATGGATGTGCTCCAAAACACCTTTTTCATGAAGGCCTAAGCCTTTACCTTGGTAGTTCATGTTTTGGAGGATGAGATTGACTATGGGACTATGTGTAGGCGAAAAACTAGACACAAATTCCTTATTGGATGGAGGAGGTGAAGTGGAAGATAATGGTTGTTGTTCTCCTAGGAAGGAACATTCATGAATGAGGGTGGATAGACCAATAGGATATGATGGTGGATTTGAAATGGGGTCAATGGTGGAGGTGGAAGGATCATTAAGATCTTACTTGTGTACATTTAGATCCAAGGTATTTGTTTGATCTTCTATGCTTATGTGTTCTTGGGAGGCACATGGCTCATGATGACAGGTAGATGTATGTAGATCATGGATGGGGCTAGATGGAGGATGAATAAGATCAATTTGGATATCTTGCTCATAGATGATCATGGGAGGAAGGATAGGTGGAGTGATAACCTCTTGACCATGAGTTGCATAAAGTTTGGATAAGAGGCTCATTGTGGTTTTCATGATCATACATAGAATCTTGATCATAAATGTGAGCACAAATAGGATTAATTTGGCTATGAATGGAATCACTTTTCTCATGAATAGGGTTATGATCATAAGTAATATCTTGACCACAAAAAATATATAGGTCATGGATAGATTGAACTTAGATGTTCTTTGATCTTGATTTAGATGAAGGCTTGGTGTTTCCACATACTTAGGACCATACTCTTGATATAACTATTGGGTTGCTTGAATAGAAGGGGATGACTTTTGGATAGGCTTTTGGTCAACAACATGAGGGTATGATAGGTCTTGATGTGGACTCATGGGAGAAATATTTACAATAAGCTCAATGGTTTGTGGACCACATGGTGGAGTTGGAGGAATAAGGAAGGTATTGGGATAGGCTTGTGAATGAGACTTTGATGACATTGCAATGACTTATTCCTTGCTAATAGCCAATGGATCACATCCTTTACAAGTGTATGGGTGGATGCATAATATAATGGATGGATGATAATGGTTGATAGTGTTAGAGGCTTAGAAGTAGGAATAGGATTAGAGGGAGGGATAATGTGATTAGGTGGATTGGAATTTGGATTGGATGAAGGGATAATGTGCTTGGATGGATTGGAGTTAGGATTGGATGGAGGGATAGTAGGACTAGATAGATTAGATGGTTGGTGGGTCAATAGACTAGGAATGGGATCACATGATGGTGTCAAGATGTGACTAGTAGGCTCATGTGTTGGCATGTGATCGGATGGTGATGGAGGATGTTCATAGGATACAATGACTAGATTGGTATCTCCCTTGTCAAAGGATATTAATTCATGTAGCATAGGCAAACTTAAGGATACTTAATTTATGTACAATAGGTCACTTAGACTTGAGTCAAAGGTTATTAGGTTTTGTAGCATATGCGGACTTAAGGATACTTGATTTATGTACAAGGGGCTATCTGGGCTCATATGTACCTCTTGTGAGAACACCTTTTGGCCTTGGAGATCGGTTTGATGGTGTGTTGGAATGTTAGAAAAGGTAGTTGGATGACTTTGAGGTGGATGTTGTTGGGTAGATATGGCATTCACATGCCATGAAGATACATGTGATACATGGGATTGTGGTTGAATGTGTTGGAAGCTAAGATGGTGTTGTGATGTGATTGTTTCTTGAATAGGTTGATGTTGGAATTTTTGGATAGATTGATGTTGTGTTGGATGAGGGATCACATAGGATAATGGTTGTTGAGAGGTGGAGTGATATGGATAAGGGTTGACATTAGAAGAAGTGGGATAGGTTGATGAATAATTGATGTGACATGTGGATGGATTTGGTTGATATGATGATATAAGTGACACATAGGATTGATTTAGCATTGGTTGATGATGTGCATGTTTGATTTGCCAAGTGGCCAAGAGGTGTTGGATTTGTACTAAGAGGTGTTGCATGTGAGGTGATTGGCTTGTTTGAAGTTGAAGTTGTTGAATCATGCCATGGACCTTTTGAATGATTTTTTGGTCTAGAGGTCTTGGTGCTAGGTGAAGTAGGAGAATGAGTTCTTATTCTAGGTCTTCTAATGTTGACATGATGTCACTTTAGCAAATGTTTGATTAGGATTATGATTTCTTAGATGATAAGGAAAGATTGGTAGTTTGACTAGTGGAATATCAAACATGATGTAAATGCATAAACACACACACCAAGCATAATGTTCAAATTTCCTTTCAAGATTAGATGTTACAATTAAGAAAACACTTGCAAAAACAACAACAAGCTCTAATAATTAATCAGGTAGGGTATGGCTGATAAGTCTTAAGCTAGGCTGCACAAGGGTTAACTAAGGGTGTCCTCGATATACACAAGGTATGATGAAGGGGGTAAATCACAAAACACACAACAAATAGAACATTTTTTTATTGAACTGGGAAACTCATTACATTACAAAAGCTTAATTACAATCAGAGGATGTATCTTCTACTAGTTGCAACACATTACAGCTTTCCCAACCTCAAGACTCTAGAATCTTCAGCCTTCTGTAACCCCAAATTAGCTAGGTTTTTTGTTTTCCCACCTATTCTTGACTCTACACTGGCCCCCTTAACTCTACTACTGCCCAGGGTTCCCAAAATAGTCATAAATAGCACTTTTTGGCGGCCTCCAGCTAAATTTCAAAATTTGTAACTCCCTCCAAAAGTAGATCAACTTCTGGGAAGCATAACTTTTGATCCAGGTGTTCGATTGATGGACCGTTTTAAGCACCAAAAAGCCTGCGATGTGAACTATCACGCCAAAAATTTGTAAACAGATTTTCATCAATTTTATGGGACATTATGGGAAGTTTTAGTGCCTCATATCTCATTCTAGAATTTTTTAGGGGCTTTTCGAAAAACAAAAACTTTAATATCTTTCAACTCACAAATGATCTTTGCCTGATTCCTTCACCAAAGGTCTTATATTTCTGTTATGTAACTTTCTAGAAGTTTTTGCTTCATTACGTGCCCAAATGCAAACTTTTAAAAAATAGCAGGTACACTTTCCAAAATAGGTAGGTTGCTATTTTTAGCAGTTTTGGAAAAACTAAAAGTCCTACATTATTATTCTAGATATTATGGAACCAGAAACACTAATTATGGAAAGAAATGAAAACAACTACAATGATTTTGAATTAACTTATTTTTGGGTGATGCAAGATTGCCCTTACACCACTAGATGCTCATGTATCAAACACCCAGGGTAATTTGAGAAGTGACCCTGTCACGTCTCAGATGTTTGTGTGAGGAAAACTGAAATGGTCAACCTTTGCCTTAGACAACCAAGAAGAATCTTCAATAGGCCTTCCTTTCCATTTTACCAGATATTCTTCATATTACTTGTTCCAAGTACTTCTTCCCACTCGGCTATCCAAGATCTCTTCTATCTCCTCCATTGAAGTAGATACCAGAATACTCCACTGCACTATCCTCTATTCTACCTTCATGATATTCTAATAAATCAGAAATGTTGAAAGTAGGGGAAATACTGATCCCACTCGGCAGCTCTATCTCATGTATTTCCTGAATCATGCTTCTTCAAGATTTTGCATGGTCCAAATTTCAAAAATTGAAGAGTTCCATGACTTGCAGTAGAGAGGACTTATGGTTGCGTAGTATGAGGGTAGGTTCGTAGATCTGTCACGTTATGCAGAGTATCTCCATGATGAAAAGCTTCTGGTTCATAAGTTTATCAGAGATTTGAATTAGGGGATATCATGTCCTATGCACATGGCAGACCCCCAAACCTTGAGTGAGGCTACTGAGAAGGCATATATAGTAAAGGAGATCCAAGGACGAGGTTAGAGTTCATGCCCTCAGTTTTAGGATCGTAGCCAGAAGAAACAACAAAATTTTCATAGACCACCACCACCATAGAGAGGAGGATTTAGTTCTCCATCTTTACCTCTTAGGCCTCCACAGTAGTAGTATCAGCAGAGGTCTAGACCCCAGTAGAGGGCACAGGGAGGACATAATCAAGGTTGGTAGTAGTAGGGCGCATGTAGGGATTAGAGACAACAGGGATCACCTGCAGGACCCATGAGATCACATTTGTCTTATAGGGGTTCTCAGGGGTCCACAAGATAGACTGGACAATAGTAGAGTAGTAGGACTCAGAATGGATAGGTACAGGCTAGGGGCCCATGCTACATATGTCATGGGGCAAGACATATGGCTAGAGAGTGTCCATAGGGTTTTATGGTAGGGGACAACCTCGTGCAGGGGGTTTAGAGCAGACAATTGGTGATGTGGGTAGATCCCACCGTATGTTTGTAGTGGTTGATAACTGCTAGGCTAACTTCCAGGCCTCAATTATTGAGACAACAAGTATGATTGGGGATGTTCCAACTTCTATTTTATTTGACTCTACGTTATGATATCTGATTCAAGGATGGAAAATGTAGAATCTTGGAAAGCTTTGGAACTAAAATTGTATCTAGTACTTAGACTAGAGGTAACATCTTTCATTTAAGTAGTTCTAGCAAAAGTTGTTTGATTTCTCAGATTGATCAGAGTTGGTTATGGCATAGGAGAATGTGTCATGTGAATTTTGATAACATTGTCAAGATAAGTTCTACTTAGGTTGTGAGAGATCTTCCAAAACTTGTGAAACTTGCTGATAGCATGTGTAGAGAATGTCAATTGGGTAAACAGAATAAAATGTCATTCAAGAGTAAAGAACAATTTTCAAGTGGATGGCTGGAACTTGTGCATATTGATCTATGTGGCCCTTCTAGAATTAAGAGTGTGCAAGGAGACATATATTTTATGTTACTGATTGATGATTACTCCTAGATGATGTGGGTAACCTTTTTGAAATAAAAATCAGAAGCTCTTATCAAGTTCAAGGTGCTCAAGGTTATGGTGGAGAATGAGATTGGTGAAAAAATAAAGTGTCTGAGATCTGACAGAGGTGGAGAGTTTACCTCCAGTGAGTTTGATGCATTCTGTGAAAAGCATGGAATAAAAAGATAGTTATCTACTCCTAGGACTCCTTAGCAAAATGAAGTCTTGGAAAGAAAGAACCGGACCATTGAAGAAGGAAAGCCTTATATTTGATGGAACAAATTACTCCCTTTGGAAGGTGTGCATGCAGTGTCACTTGGAATGTATGGGTGATGCCTTTTGGTTGATAACTCAGGATGAGTATAAGATTCTGAAGAATGGCCTGACAACTATTGACAAACTAAGGGAAGATGAATGCAATATTCAAGGTAAAGAAGCATTATTGAGTGCCCTAACTGATACAAAATTGGCAAATGTCCTAGAATTGAAAGCTACTCGTAAAATCTAGAGAAAGTTGAATAATCTATATGAAGATGACAAATATGTCAAATGTGTCAAGCTACAAAGCCTGAAGGGTAAATACGAAAGGTTGATGATGAGTGAAGATGAAAACATTACTTCCTACATGTAGAAAGTGAATGAACTTGTGACCGGTATCAAGAATGCTAGTGGAGTATTGGATGAATCAAAGATTGTTACCAAAGTGCTCAGATCCTTACCTGCAGCATACAAACATAAAGCTACTGCCATTGAAGAAATTAGGACTGTGACAACTATTACAAGGGATCAATTAGTTGGTAAGCTTTAAGCATTTGAAATGAGTGAGTTTGGTGATTCTCTTCCCAAGTCTGAATCTGCATTTAAGGCCAGTGTGTATGGAAAACAAAGATATGATCTAGGTGAAAGTTATTCAGGAAGATCAAATAGATTTGTGAAGGTAAGAAAGGATCTTGAAGATGATGAAATTGAGACTATAGATCTTGAAGCTCTTATTGCCAAAAGAATGCCAAGAGGATCTGGTAAGTAAGAAGGAAAGTTGCCAGTCAAATGTTTTACTTGTAATAAGATTGGTCATTTTGTATCAAGATGTCCAAAGAGGGTTTCAAAGCCAAACCCTAACAAATATAAAGGTCAGAAGAAATGTTACTATGTCCAAGAAGCTGGAGAAGGAGTCATAGATGATGAATCTAATCATGGAGGTTCCATTGAAGGTGATTAGGTGTTCATTGCTATTAAGGAAGAAGATCTGGTGTCTACTGAATCTACTAGCTCTGCAAATGTGGAAAGTGCCTTAGCTGCTCAAGTTGTTGAAAAGGATGAATGGGTGATTGATAGTGGAGGTTCTCATCATATGACTGATGATAAAAGTAAGTTTGTAAGCTTTGAAAAATTTGAAGGTGGAATTGTGAAATTTGGAGACAACTCAACTGGTAGAATCTGTGGTAGAGGATCCATCTCTTTTGATGGTAAGAATAACACTAATGATGTTCTGTATGTGGAAGGACTAAAGCATAATCTTCTTAGTGTTAGATAGTTGGTTGACAAGGGTTATGGTCTCTGATTCAAGGATGGAAAATGTAGAATCTTGGAAAGCTCCAAAATTGAACTTGCATTTGGTACTCAAACTAGAGGTAACATCTTTCATTGAAGTAGTCATGGCAAAAGTTGTTTGATTTCTCAGACAGATCAAAGTTGGTTGTGGCATAGGTGAATGTGTCATGTGAATTTTGATAACGTTGTCAAGATAAGTTCTACTTAGGTTGTGAGAGATCTTCCAAAACTTGTAAAACCTGATAGCATATGTAGAGAATGTCAATTGGGTAAACAGAACAAAACATCATTCAAAAGTAAAGAACAATTTTCAAGTGGACAATTGGAACTTGTGCATACTAATCTATGTGGTCCTGCTAGAATTAGGAGTGTGTAAGGAGATACATATTTTATGTTGCTGATTGATGATTACTCAAAGATGACTTGGGTAACCGTCTTAAAAGAAAAATCAAAATCTCTTGACAAATTCAAGGTGTTCAAATTTATGGTGGAAAATTAGATTGGTGTGAAGATAAATTTTCTGAGATCTAATAGAGGTGGAGAGTTTACCTCCAGTGAGTTTAATACATTCTGTGAAAAACATGGAATAAAAAGACAATTATCTTCTCCTAGGACTCCTCAGCAAAATGGAGTTGTGGAAACAAACAACCAGACCATTCAAGAAGATGCCATGACCATGATGATAGAAACAAATGTTCCATAAATTTATTAGAGAGAAGCTATGAGTACTATTGTCTACACTCTTACCCATGTGCAGATCAAAGGAAATTCTGGTAAGACACCTTATGAACTATGGTTTGGTCATCCTCCTACTAGGAGATATTTCAGAGTTTTTGGTAGTAAATGTTATATCAAAAGAGATGGGGATCTAGGCATGTTTGAAGAAAGAAGTGATGAAGGAATATTTGTGGGTTACTCTACTCAAAGCAAGGCATGTAGGTGATTTAACAAAAGATTGAAAAAGATTGTTGAAAGTGCAAATGTTAGAGTTGATGAGAGTAAAGGACATTCTAGGTCTTGTAGATATGATTCAGATGATCAAGATGAAAATCAAAATCAAGGAAGGAAAGTTCAAACCAAGATTCAAATCTAGATTGATCTAGAAGATCTAGTGACTCAAGAGGATAGTGCAGAACTTGAGGAACAAGCTCAAGAAACATAAGTTTAAGCAAATCCCAAAACTCCCAAGTATGTAAGGATAAATCATACTGAAAATCAGATCATAGGAGATAGAAATAAAGGTGTTCAAACTATGAGAAGAATTGATGAAGATCAAGAAGAGATTTGTTTGATTTCAAAGATTGAACCAAAATCAATAAGTGAAGCATGCAATGATGGAAACTAGATAAAAGCAATGGAAGAAGAATTAATGCAAATTGAAAAGAATCACACTTGGGATCTTGTTTCTAGACCTGAGGACAAAAATGTGATTGGAACTAAATGGGTCTTCCAAAATAAACTAAATGAAGATGGTGAAGTTGTAAGAAACAAAGAAAGGTTGGTATGCAAAGTATATTCTCAACTGGAAGGAGTTGATTTTGAAGAAACTTTTGCTTTGGTGGAAAGAATAGAGGCAATCAGATTATTTCTTGCATTTGATGTTTATAAAGATTTAAAAGTATATCATATGGATGTCAAGTCAGTATTCCTAAATGGAGAGTTAGAAGAAGTCCACATTGAGAAACTAGAAGGATTTTAGTTGTTTGATCATAGAGATATGGTCTGCAGGTTGAGAAAAGCATTGTATAGACTCAAACAAGCCCCAAGAGCTTGGTATACAAGATTAGATAAGTATTTTCTAAAGATAGGTTATAGAAAAGGTACTACTAATAGTAATCTTTACTTCAAGATTGATCATGAGAATATTCTAATTGTTGTGGTATTTGTTGATGATATCATTTTTTGTTGGAAATGAGAGTATGTGCAAAACATTTGCTGATTAGATGCAGAGTGAATTTGAGATGTCCATCTTTGGTGAAATGAATTTCTTCCTAGGTCTACAAATCACTTAGTCAGATAAAGGTATCTTCATATGTTAGTCTAAGTATGTGAGAGAATTGTTGAAAAAGTTTGGAATGGAGGAGTCAAAACCAATAAGTACTCCTATGGTAACCAAATGCAAGTTAAGTAAAGATGATGATTCACCTAAGGCAGATCAGAAAAGGTATAGATCAATGATTGGAGGACTGCTTTATCTTACTTAAACCAGACGTGATATCATGAATGCAGTTGGACTTGTTGCTAGATTTCAAGCTAATCCTAGAGAATCCCATGTTGTTGAAGTCAAGAGAATTTTTAGATATATCAAAGGGACACTTGATTATGGCTTATGGTATCCAAAGGATAATGACTTCACTCTTGATGCTTATATAGATGCTGATTGGGGAGGAGATGTGGATGACAGAAAAAGCACTAGTGGTGGTGTATTCTTCTTGGGAAGAAGATTGGTTTCTTGGCTTGGTAAAAAGCAAGAGGCAATATCTCTATCTACAGTAGAGGTAGAGTATATAGCAGTAGAAAACAATTGTACTCAAGTTATGTGGATGAATCAAATGCTAAAGGATATTAGAATTATGTTTGAGGAGCCTATCACAAGCTTCTATGATAATTCAAGTGCAATAAGAATTTCAAATAATCTCATGTTGCATTCAAAGATAAAGCACATATCAATCAAGTTTCACTTTTTGAGAGAGAAGGTTAATGAGAATGAAGTCAAATTGGAGTTTGCTTCTTCAAAGGATCAGATTGCAGATATCTTCACTAAGGCTCTTCCCAAGGATACTTTTGAGTATCTTAGAGAGAAGCTAAGGGTTACTACCCCTCCTGATCATAATTAAGATGCACTAGAGTGCATCAGTCTAGTGGAATTCACAGTCATATCTATAATCCGGAGTGATGTCAAGGAGGTACTACTCAGGGGGAGTAGTCAGCATGCAAGTTTTGAGATTGGTCTAAAACAAAAAGAAGGAGAAAAGACTGCTAATATGTGCCCTTTGCCATTGATGTCAAAAGGGGAGAGAAGTCTTGTGAAAAACTAGTTGCTAATGAAAGGGGGAGTAGCAAAGATAGTGGTTGCAGAAGTGATAAGAGAAAGGGGGAGAAGTTCTTGTCTTGATGGTTGAATCAGTTTTCACATCATATGTTTCCATCAATGAAAAAGGGGGAGATTGTTGCAAATATGTGCCTAATCGGTGTTGTCATTGATGTCAACATATTCTTGTTGCCATTGGTGCAAACTATCTCATATTTTGTTTTTTGTTTAGAAGATTGGAATGTTGAGGATATTGAGAAAATTAATGAAGATCAATGAATGCAGACCATATGGCAGTATAGAGGGTTGTCTGAAGTAGCTCTAGTTAATATTTAAGAGGTCCGCATGAAGATTTGAAGAAGATATGGCCATTTGAGTAAAATCAGGTTTTGCTATGATCAGAGGAGACAGAGTGCCAATAAATTGGTCTGGATTGATTTACATTGAAATATTATGATCTGCAGATCTATAGACATCATTGGGAAGTTAGTGTGTGTCATCAACTCTAGTGGTTCATGGTTTAGAGGTCCACAAGCAATCTTTCTAGTGCGACAGTCATGGCAGATAATGTTTTGAGGTTCCAGATGAAGATGCAAGTGATTCTGATGATTTGGAGGAATGTAGATGTTCTTGCTGAATTCAATGTTCTTGTGGAGATCTCTGGATCATGTGACTACAGTGTTGAAGGACTGGATTGAAGTTTGAGCTCGTTATTGAAGGTTTCTTCCTTAATGTTGTTGTTCTTCCCAGTCTTGGCCGACCGGATGATTCAATCATGTTGTGGATAATATAAGAGTAATTTTATGAAGCACGATATGTTTATTGAAGAAGATTTGAGTACTAGTTATGTTTGGCCAATAGTATAGTGTTTCACATTAAGTCAGATGTTTGTAATGCTGACCTTGATGTGTATTCTAAGGTTGATGAAGCATATAAAGGTATGTAGTTGAATTGTTGAAAATCATCCATTGTGCAAAAATGATCAAATCCTCAGAAAGGTTTAGAAGTAGAGCAGAGAAGAGGTGGAGCAAAAGAACAAGGGAAGTAAAGAATGAAGAGATAATTAATAAGTGTTTGAGGGAAGAGAAGAAGTTTAGTAAGCTTTCAATTGGACTGAACCAGGCATGAAGAAGATGATATTTCTTAGTTCATTGTTTTTGTATTAAACATTAAATCTTGTAGGCAGTGAGCATCTTTGAGCAGTGAGCGCTAAGGCAAGTGCCTTTTTATTTATTTTAAGTACTTTTAACATGGTCCAAATTTTGTGGGTTAACCCCCATCGTGGTTTTCCCTTAACCGGGTTTCCACGTAAAAGTTCTAGTGTTATGTGTGCTCAATTTGTTTATGCTCATATTTTTTTGATTCATACTTTAATGTTTACATCATTAATATGATTGTAAGTTGATAAAGAAGATTAAAAGAAGAAAATGTTAAATTTGTGGGACAACTGATTCACCCCCCCTCTTAGTTGTCCAAACCAATTCCAACAAATGGAACAAAATACAATCGAAGTAGAAGATGGTTATCTAAATTAAGATGAAATAATTGCTACAATAGAAGTGGATAAGGAAAATACTACAGTATTACCTCATCCATGAAGGAATGGTATTTATGTTGAGGTTCCTCCTCTGTTATCCATTCAAGGATCGGGAGATAACCAAAATGCATTGGAAAGACAAATGAAACAACCAAAGCAACAAATTCAAACAAAAGAAAAGATTAATATGGTACAAGGTAGTTCCTCTCCTTATGATAGATAGAATCAACAAAATAAGAGAACTAAAAATTGGAAAAGAGCAAGATGGTTATCATCAGTAGGAAATAACAGTGGTTATCCTCCCCATAAGCAACAAAAGACCTCACATAAACAAAGAGATGATGAACAAGCACCACATGGACTTCCTAAAAACAAACAACACTCTAATAAGAATCACTCAAGCTTCACACAAAACTTGATAGAGGATCTCTAAAAGATGCTCACAAGTTCAAAATTTTAGTATCATTGTACTGGAAGTTACGTATTTCTAACTCTTTACCTTTGTGTTGTGTTTCCCTGTGATGTATTATGTGTTTTTTAGGCCTCCTAGGATGACCCTTGCTACTCTTGTAAGGTCAAGGATATCCAGAGGCTAGCTTTGTTGTGACCCTTCTTCTATATTGTCTCTCCTCTATTTTCATTGTTGTGTTGTTTCCTATGGCATAGCATTGCAATTGGTGACTTGGGGGCACCTTTCTATGTGACAACCCTAGGGCACTTGTTTCTCCTCTTAATTTATTGTTTACCTTCCTCTAGTGCTTCTATCTAACTAGCAGATGATGAAAAACAAATAAGACTAATAAGGACCAAGTGCCCCTTCAATGAGAAATCAAAAAATGGACCTAGTCCATACATGATGACGAGGTTGATATATATTATCTGATGCTTGGCTAGTAGAATCACTCCATGTGATATTTTGATGTTGTCTTATCACACTAACTAACCATAATAATACTACTGCTTCATGCACTTTTTTTATCTTGGATCTTGCCTTGTTTATACTCATTTTTGAGATCTCTACGATACAGCCCCATAGTTATACTTGAGCTCCAAATCCATAGTTTTTATGTCAGAAAATGTCCCCTTGGGGGATTTTCCCTCTTAAGGTTTAGCTCTCAGGTCCTTAGAATGCATTTAGAGCATCTTGCATGTTAATTTTGACTCCTGATGAGAAAAAGCTGAAGTCTTATGGCAAACAGGACCTAGGGGGTGCTATTTGGATGATCCTTGAACAAAAATAAGGGGGTGGACTTGGGCACTAGCACCCTATTCCTACCCTATTTTGGGTCTGTCCCATATTTAAATGTCATTTTTATGACCATTATTTAGGTCCTATGCTGACATCTCAAGTTTGAATTATCAAATTCTTAGCAGGAATATTTGTCGATGCATGTATAAGCATGATTAGGTTTCATTTCCAAACTAGAGGTAAAAACTAGAAGAGCATTGTGATTTTGTGATTTTGATTTAAGGCATTCATTGTGTTGCAGAGTAGTACTTTTTTGTTATTGTGTTTGTACTTGTAGATTTGACTCCATCTCCTCATGGCATGAAAGAGCTTCTTCCTTCCATGAGATCTACACTACAAGGTGATATCTATTGTGTTTTCAATCATTTATCATTTGGATATTGCCTCTATCCTATAGGGATACACACTCTTATATGACAATGGTGTTCAAAAGACTTGAATGTCTCTCTGGGGCTTGATCGAGGCAAGTATCTAAGAACCACAACTCCTCCCACACTCCTTTGTGATTATAGGTTACAAGTACCAAGTTTTTCAGAGTGGAGTTATAGAAAGGAGGTTGCAGACAACAGGGATTTGAGATTTGAAAGAAAGAGGATAGTGTATGACATTTTGGGACAAGGGAGCAAGTCCCTTTGTCCTCCACTTTTTCTAGGGAAGAAATGGGAGATACAGTGTAGATTTTGTGACAAAAACTATACCTTGAACTAGGGCATTAGTATCTGTGTCCCTGATTGTTCTACTTTCTGAACTTCAAAAAATAGTGAGTTAAGCATCTTTATCCTTCATCTTAGTCTGAAAGGATTTGTCATGATTTATTAATTTGGTTACCATTTTTATTATTTAGGGTTTTAAGAGCAATTAAGCATTAAATTGAGATATTGTTTGTTACATCTGAACTTCCGCATTGTTCAAAGTGGTAGCCCAACCTGATAGGTGATTGCTCTTGCTTAGTGGAGATTCAACTCGGTTGATATGCCCTTGAATGTTGAGTGAGAAGGGAGAATTTTCCTTTGAAACCTAGACCAAAACATTTCCCCTCTTTTTCACCCTAAATAATAGTATAACCTTGGCTTTTTGATGTGATTATGTTTATGCATTGTTTTGATCATGTGATGTGGTTATTATCTTATGGAAAGATCTCTAACCTCTTCTTGCAGGGTATTGTGTGTTTGTGGGAAAATTTGGCAATCATAAAGTGCATGTCACCTCTGGGGGCATGGGATTTGTGAGAGCTTATGTTCCCTTGTGAGTTTTCTTCCTACCTTAATGTGCTTGATATGGGTACATGATATCAACCACCTTAAGGTGGGGAGATATATAAGGTAAGTTGTCTGATGATTTTGGTACTAATGAAGTGTGTTTATAAGCTCTCTGTAGAGGCGAGATGTTGTATCTCCAAGCAAGTGCACATCTTTATTTTTATATTTCAATCATTAAGTCATCTACAGAGCCAGGATATCATCCATATCCTTTTATTCTAAGCCCTCTGCAGAGGTAGGGTTGGTGTATCCTCCCTTAAGCATGTCTTTGGTAGTTGTTGTGGTAAAGCCCAATTTTCAGTGTGTGCCTGTAATGTTCCTGAGATGGTGGTGAACCTAGAAATAGGCTCCTTCTATTACTTATTTTCCATATTTTCTTCATGTCTTCCGTGTGTGTGTGTATGACGTGTTTGTTCCCAAGCATAGTCTCAAGACTGGTGGTGATGAGCTCCTCCTATGCTTTGGTATTTGTATGGTGTGTTTGTTCTCAAGTGTAGTCTCAAGACTAGTGGCAATGAGCTCCTCCTACACTCTGATATTTGTATGGCATGTCTATTGCCCCTTATGCAATCTCAAGACTAGTGGTGATGAGCTCCTCCTGCATTTTGGGCTGTGTGTTTACTTTCCATGTACTTGCATTTGCATTCGTATATATATGAGAAAATGAAAAAAGAAATAATCACTGCACTCACTCTATTCATTATGCTTTGCGTGTCTTCAATGTTGTCTTCTCTATGTTTTTCATGACTGTAGTTGTCTTCTATGTGTTTTGCATGCATGTTACTATCTTCAATGTGTTTGGTGTTACTTCAACATGCTTGGCGTGTTTGTTGTGTTTTGGCCGTACTTTAATGCATGTATTGGCCTTGCATTTATACATACATTAAAGTGGGGGCTAAATGTTATGTTGGAAAATGTCCCCTTGGGGGCTTTTCCCTCTTAAGGTTTAGCTCTCAGGTCCTTATAATTCAATATAATCATCTTGCATGTTAATTTTGACTCCTGATGAGAAAACCCCTGAGTGTGATGGAAAATAGGACCTAGTGAATGCTATTTTGATTACTCCTGACCAAAATTAGAAGGGTGGACTTGGGCTCTAGCACCCTAGTCTTGCCCTATTTTGGGTCACCCCTAAATTTAAATGTTAGTTTTATGACTGTTACTTAGGTCCTATGCCGACATCTCAAGTTTGAATTGCAAAATTCTTAGCAGGAATATGTGTATTTTCATATATAAGCATGTTTAGGGTTTCATTTACAAACTAGAAGCTAAATAGAACATGATTATGAAGTTTTGGCTAACTTGTGATTTTAGAGCATTCAAGATATTCATTGTTGTAGAGAAGAGCATTGTTATTGTGTTTGTGATTGTAGATTTAGCTTCATCTTCTCATGTGATTGAAGAGCTTTCATTTATGTGAGATCTACACTTCTAAGGTGATATCTATTTGTGTTTGAATTATTCATCAATTTATTTTTACCTCTATCTCGTAGGGATATGGACTCTTTATCTGATAATGGTGTTTAGAAGACTTGAATGTCTCTCCAAGTCTTGACCGAGGAAATCCTTGAAACACCACAACCCACAACCACTCTCCTAATTATAGGTTATAGGTTTCGCATCTTGACAGAGTGGAGTTACAAGGAATAGTAAGACAATGTGTAGATTTTGAATATCTGAAGAAAAGGATTGTTCAGACACAGGCGTTAGTGGTAGTGTCCACTAAAGTTGTAAACATAGAAACAATTTGGATAGTGATAATTATCATCCAAAGAGTGAACTGACATAATCAAAAAAATCTAGCCTTAGACTTGGGTGCTAGTTGAGGTGTCCTCCGCATCTTCTGGGGTAGAAACAGAAAGTACAGTGATCACCAGTGTTGGGAGGAGATCAAGATTATGTAGAGAAAATAGTACCTTGGACATGGGCATTAGTGGATGTTTCCCTAACTATTATGCATTCCAAACTTTGAAAAATGGTCAGTTATCAATCTCCCCCTACTACCTTAGTCTACAAAAATTTGTCGTAATTCATTAATTTGCTTACTGTTTTGCATAATTAGGGTTTTAAGGGTATTTGAACATTAAATTGAAATATTAATTGATGATATCTAAGCTTCCACATCATTCCAAGTGATAGCCTAACATGGAGGTGAATCCTCTTGTAAAAGTGTGATTCAACTCAGTTGATATGTCCTTGAATGTTTGTAGTGAAAGGAGGATTTAACCCACACATCCTTGTTTTCCATTACCCATCTTTTCATACAAAACATGTCTTTTCCTATTTTATGTATTGGACCCCAAGGTTTTTGGAAGATAAAGACGATGTCATAAAGAGAATATTTTGTTCATTATGCAAACACTTGCTACAACAATGTGCTTTTTAGAAGGTAGGATATCTTCTTCAACAACTGATAACTGCTTTTGTCTCATGTGGAATATGCACCTCACAAGTTGTTTTGGTCCTTTTTCTTGTAACTGTTTTGTTACATCAAATGAAATTTTGACATGTGTAAATGGCCCAAAGCTTGTTTCTCCCATGCATTATAAAAGGGATTTCAAGGCCATTTACAAGGGTTTATCTTTTGGAGAAATTTGTAATGAAGTGTAGAGAATAGAGATTAGGTCTTGTTTAGGTTTTTTGAGTCTGAACTGTTTGTTTTTGAATTTTGATAACTGTAGTAACATTTAATTGAATACAATGGTAATATATTTGAATCCAATTGTCTCATGATGTATGGTTTGCACAACTTATGAATGAATAAGTTAAGGACTATTTTATTTGTCTCCATGAAATTCTTATGGATGTATCTTTCTGATTAAGGCTCTTATTCAAAGAATAGGTTAAATTCTTTAATGGGAATTTATATTTGTGTGAATTTATATGAGGATTTAGTAAGTATGAATGGTTAGGAAATCTGAGTATAATATTGTAAGGAAATATTATAGAGCTCTTTGATGCTTAGATGAAATGTTGTTATTGAGTTTCAATCGCATTTGGTTTGACTCCATTGCCCTAGGTTAGGGCACCGATCTTTTGTCTCTATGTCTAATTTTTAATTTTAGGATTAAACACATTAAAAGTACTTCCAATATTTATATTCAAGTAAAAACTTTTGTTGAGTTAAAGTTTTATTTTTTCTATGGTCTTAGGAATATAAAATGCTTGATCAATTTAAGCCAAATCTTCTTATTTTTCATAATCCTCAAACAAATCTGCATAGAACACATTGTCTATTTACAATATTTGTGATAATTATCACATGATATTAGTGAATACTACTAGGGAGATCATCCTACTAGGTTTTGCAGACCCTGAAGTGCAGAGGGAAATTTATTTTAACTTTCACCTATTTGTTGGCCAACCCCTCAAAATAACTAAGCATTGAAAGTGGCTAAATCATATGTTATTTGTGAGACCAGATTGGGAATTTAAAAAACACCAACAAATTATTTTTATTGAGGATGCCCTTGAGAGAAACTTGTAATGAAGGAATTTCTAACTCTAAAAGCATAATCACATCAATGGTATACACAAGGTTATATGGGGTAGTACCTGTAGCCATACGAATGCTTGTTTGATAAGCCCATATTGCATATGATAGTTGAGTATGCCAATCCTTTTGGCATTTGTTAACATTTTTTTGAAGGATTTGCCCAATTATTTTATTACAAGCTTTTGCTTGTCCATTTAATTGAGGATAATACAGTGTAGAGAAGTAATGTTGAATATGATATCTCTCGAGGAATTTATTTACATCTTTTTTCTTAAATGAAGCACCATTTTTAGAAACCAAAGTGGAAGGAATAAAAAATCAAGAGATTATGTTATCTTGTATTAAACAACAAATTAATTTAGCAGACATGGATCGAAGAGGAACTGCTTCGACCCACTTTATAAAGTAGTCGATAGTTGTGATTATGAAAGTGTGTCCTTCAGAAGGAGGAGAAATGTTTCCAATAAGATCCAAACCCCACATAGAAAATGGCCAAGGTAAAAACCTAAGCACAAAGTTATTGAGCAAGAGCTCAAATTATATTGTTATGTTGTTGACATTATAGGCACTTTTTGCTGAAGGAAAAGGAATAACATTCCATGTCTTGCCAATAGTAACCCATACAAAGAAAATTTTGAACAAGAGATATCCCATCAAAATGTCCTCTACAAGCACTTGAATGTGCCTCCTCCATGGAAATTGGTATCTCTGAATTATTAAGACAATGAAGGAGTAGACCTTCATAGTTTCATTGATATAGAACATTTGATAAGATGATGTAACATGCTTCAAGTTTATGTATGTGAATACGGGCACTTTTGGATGCTAGATATTGAATCTATGTTAGCACAAAAGGTAACCATAGGGATTATTGAAGGTATTGTGAGATTATAGATGATAAATTCATAGTCCCTGAAAGAATTGTCAAGGTATAGAAGGGAAGCAGTGGTTGCCATTGCATCCACATGACGCTTGTCTTTTCGTGGGATTGTGTTGATTGTGAAAGATGAGAAATTATTCAATAAATATAAGGTCAAGTCCTGATACTAAGATAACTTATCTTGCTTTGTCTGATAATATCTAGTGACTTGTCTTATGATCAATTGAGAATCACCAAATCTTGGAATGTGTTTAGTGTTGAGAGACAAAGTGGCATGCAAGGTAGCAATAAGGGCTTTGTAATCTGTAATGTTGTTTGTACATAGAAAATTGAGATGGTAAGATAGAGTAATCAACTTACTTGAAGGAGGTACTACTATAACACCAACACCAGAGCCAATTCAACATCTAGAACTATCAAGGAATAGTTTCCACTTATCATCAACATCCATATAAAAGATTTGATCATCAAAGAAAGATTTTTGATTCGCAATAGCAAATGGTGAAGGAGCTTCTGCTAATTGGTCGATCAATGATTGCACCTTAATTACCTTTTTAGAGACAAACTTATTGTCAAATTTCATTAAGAACATAACCCAATTATTTAAGCATCCTTAAAGATCTATTTTAGCAAAAATATGCTTTAAAGGATCAAATTTTACAATTACATTAACTTCAGCATTTAAGAAATAATATCTCAATTTTTGTATTCTAAAAGTGAGAGCTAGGAATTGCCTTTATATCATAATATATCGTATTCTATAATAAAGCAAATTTTAGCTAATGTAATATAGAACACATTCTTTTCCATCATCATCATGTTGTGCTAACAAAGCTACGAGAGCATTAGGAGATGCTACTGTATAGAGAATAAACAGTCATCTAGAGATAACCAATTTTAATATAGGAGGATTGGCAAGATACCTTTTGAGATCATCAAAAACTTTCTAACAATCACTATCCCATTTAAAGTTATATTCTTTCTTGAGTAGTTGTGTGAAAGAAATAGTTTGATCCATGAGTTGTGAAACAAATCGATGAATAGCATGAATCTTCCCTTGCAAACTATAAAGTTGTGAAACATTTTTAGGAGGTGGCATTTTAACAATGGCATCAATCTTTTTCATATCACCCTCAATACCATGATGCAAAACAATAAATCTAAATAGCTTGCCACTATCAATGCCAAATACACATTTTCAGGGATTCAAGTGCATGTTGTATTTACGTATATGTTCAAATATTTGATGGATAATTTTGATGTGATCCTAGAACAAAATGGATTTGGCCAGAATATCATCAATATAATCCTCTAAGATGTAATGCATGAAATCATGAAAGATAAGTGTCATCACACATTGATAAGTCACATCAACATTCTTTAATCCAAACAACATGACAACCCAACAAAATGTTCCCCAAGGAATTATAAAGCTATTTTATATTGATCCTGAGGATTGATGAATATTTGATTACAACAAGAGAAACCATCCATCAAGTGGAATAATGCATGGCTAGCAATAGAATCAATAATCATATCAGTATTAGGAAGAGGGATGTCATCCTTCAAAGATAGTTTATTCACATTTGTAAAATCATTACACATTCGAATACAGTTGTTGGATCTAGTGACAACCACAATATTCAAGATTTAAGGTGAGTAGTCAATAGGGAAGATAAAGCATGCTTGTCAAATATTCTCTATCTCATCTTTGACCAACAATGCCACCTTAGGATTCATCTTGCATATCTTGTTTAACTAGTTTAGCATTTGGATGAATGACAATATTATGTGTTACCATCCAAGGATTGATGTTGGGCATATCGAGGAGTATGTCCAAGCAAAGATATCAGGATATTCATGTAAGAGAGATGTGTGTTCTTTTTTTTTTTTCTATATCTAGATAATTTCCAATAGAGATGACTTTTTTAGGGTCATCCTTATCCATCAAAACATCGATAGTTTTCCCATTAATGAGAGTGTTGTAGTCTTGAATGTCAGGGGGATGAAGGGATTTTATAGGAGACTTGTGAGATGCCAAGGTGTCATCAAATAATCCTTCCTAAAGTATGCTTTTGCATTTAAACAATAAGGAAGGCCACAATCATGATGGTAATGATGCAAATGATCATAAGCTCCTAAGAATTCAGCCAAATCTTCATATATTGAAAAAGTATCCAAAGGAATATATTGAATGTCAGAATTTGTATCAATCAATTTTAGATATACCCATTTAAGTGTAGATGATGAGATTGTGTTGATATTTAGATTAGGATGATGAGCAGCTTTGGTGGGCTCTAAGGGATGATATCCAAGTCTAAATGAAGAATAATGTGGATTAGCCTCTAAAGGGACTTAAATACCTTGCTCCTTTACACCACAATTGTTACCATTCTATCGACATTGAGAGACAATTTGAAAATCTCGACCATAAATAGATGCCATTTCCAAAGAGGATGGAGGCAACCCATAGGTCTCATATTTGGTAGTATAAGAATAAATGTTATCATCATTACTTTTGAAAGAAATTTTAGGTGATGTAGGAGTAGAAATTGAAGCCACCTTAGAACTTTTTATCTTTGACAGTGAGACTTTATGCTCCCCTACAAAGGTAGGTGTAAAGTATAATGAACCCCAATCATCACCCAAGAGTGTATTTTGAAGGTAAACCAAATTCTTCTTTAATAACCTCCTTAGGAGAGGGAGAAGAATTGATTTTAGAGAGAGGAGAAGTGAGAGAAAATGGCTTAAAATATTGTCTATTTTTAGCCTTAGATTGTAAACAACTTTCTGAAGTCGGATCAACTTCAATTGTATATAGTTAGTTGTTATGAACAAACTTAATTGATTAATGAATGATAGATGGGACTTCCCCCATGGCCTAAATCTAGTGTCTACCAAGAAGAAGATTGTATGAAAGAGAATTAGGCATGACATGGATAAGGGTAGGTAATGTCACAAAACCAACCCTAAGAAGAAAGGTGATAGTACCAAGTGATTGCCTACCAACATTATCAAAGCCATGAATATTGAGTTTATCTAGTTTAATGAGATAGGTATCAACATTGATTTTGTACGACAAGTATAAGCCACAAACATTAAGACTTGATCCATGATAAATCATGGTACATCTAACTCTCATATTATGAGTGAAGACAAATATCATAAGAGGCTTATTTTGGTTTTGAAATTCTATGGGAGGAAATTCATGTGGTTGAATCATAATATCTGATATTGTCACATGCATACAATCTAACAGAGCTATTGCATCATTCAGTTGAATAAGAAGTGGAACAATCACCTTTTTTAAAGCTTCTTGGAGCATTTCTGTGGTATGTAGGTGATGTTTGTATTAAGTCCCATAGAAAGATCTTTGCTGGAGTAGCTCGGAACTGCTCAACAAGATCATAATCTCTACCATTATGAGTAGGAAGATGAGATGTTTGAGGAAGAATAGGTTCAGAAGGTTGTTTTGGGGTCTCTTTATGACTCCTATGCCCGATGGATCACTTAAGGCCACTTGATCCTAATTTTTAGTTGGAAAAAATACCTTGGAGGTCACCAAAGGTTAACTCAAATTCAACAAATGTCCAAGTCTAGGATGTTTTTAGACTTTTCTTTGGTTTTATGCTTTTGTCAATTTTCTTAAGTTTTGGGGTTACCCATGCTAGCATGCTATCCCTATTAGCTCCAAAACTTTTTGTTGGTTCCATGTTATTTTCCTAATTCTTTCAAGATTGTGGGTTCAATCTTCCTTTGTTTTCCTTTCTTTTTGAGCATGTATTTTGTGGTAACCCTAATCCTGATCTGAGACACTACATATTTTCCTATGGCATTCAAGATCATGGAGTTGGGAGGCAGATGTTTCTCATTATATAAAGGAAGGATGTTTGGCAGAGCCCCAATTTGTCAAGGCTCAATGAATTTTCCTTTCCTTTATATTTCATTAGGGTTAAGGGGAGTCTCCTAATCCTAATATATATGTTAGATGCTTAGGAAAGGCTTGATTGTCAAATCTTGACAAGTAAGTTTGGTACCTTTGTTTCCTTTAGACTTTAGAGTTTGAGGAGGTGCTTATCTCTTTATCAAATTGTTATATGTCTAGCAAGGGCTCAATTTTTTAAGCCTAATAAGTTCACTTTGTCTTTGTATTTCTTTAAACTTAAGAGCTTGGGGAGACTCTCAATCTAATTTGAAAATGGATGGATGTTCAACGATAGCTTGATTTCCAAAGCTTTATAGTTTGGTCTTCCTAATTGGTGTGCCCTATATGTTTGTCATAGTTATGGAGAGTCTCATACTCTTGATAGAGTAAAATAATACTTGATGGAGGCTTGATTTATCGGGGCTTGATGAATTTTCCATATTTGGGAAGTGACACTTCAATACATGATGAGATTCTCTAGTGACTCTTTGGGCCACCATTAATGATTATTTTAAAGCTCAATGGCATGGTAGGTGAGCTCCACCCACCCTAAGACTATTGTGGATCCTTTCATAATGAATTTGTGTACCAAGGCATCAGAAACACTTCAAATGTATAAAGTCTTCTGGTAAACCTCATGCTATTCTGATACAACATTTGTGGGAAACCTGTAAACATGTTGACTAATCCAAATCCATGTCCAAGATACAATGGTGAATTGTAATGCTATATATACATGTTAAAATGTAAAAAAGATACTCTAGATTTTATGTGAGAGACTATGTTGAACACACAAAATTACTGAGAGCAGGGTGAATCAGTACTTATTGAAATTCTTTTCTTCCAACAACATTCAAACTAACATATGCATTTAAAATATGAAAAACACAAGAACATAGAAGCACACATCCATAACACCAGATTTACGTGGGAAACTGTAGAAGGGAAAAACCATTGTGAGAAAGTTGTTTGGATCTACTATCCAAATATAGCCTCATAAATGAAACAAGGTTACAATATTATTTATGGATACAACCCAAAGGAAGATGAAACTCCTTGAACAATTACAACACTTACAATATTCACACAATAGAAGACTTATCTGACTCAAATATTCTTCTCACAACACTGACTGCTGGTCACTTCTGCTTTTGCACACCAATCTCACTTCTACATAACTACAATATCAACCTCTGTACCAACAAAATAAATTTAGAAACTTATCTCGATCGTTGCTTCACCAACACTTGCCTCCACAATAGTATCACATTACATAATCTGGACCTTTCCATATTTCATTATGAAATCTTCTTCCATGGTTAGTTTATTCACACAAAGTCAATGTTATCACATCATACATAACACATTCAACACTCAACAATCTTTATCTTATATAAATTATGTCCTCCACAAGATTCAAGATCTTTCTCCTTGGTTAGCTAAGGTGAAATGTGTAAAATGAAATGTGTAGTGGCCACAACAATTGACTCTAAAACATATGCAATAAGTAAAAATTCAATGTGGTTCAAGAATAAAGCATAATTAGGTCCTAATTTACCTTATCACACTCTTCCAAGATATCACATACACATCAAGATCTTCATTATG
Organism: Cunninghamia lanceolata; assembly: GCA_027924645.1. Lineage (NCBI taxonomy): Eukaryota > Viridiplantae > Streptophyta > Pinopsida > Cupressales > Cupressaceae > Cunninghamia > Cunninghamia lanceolata. The sequence continues at coordinate 7,911,750 of BSBN01000892.1, forward strand.
CACTAAGTTAGCTCCGCAAGCACTTATCCTTCCTTGAATTTGGCTCTAGACCCAAAATCGGTACTGGAGGGAACAAAATATATCATGCGGACCACACAATGAATATTATATGTCTTGTGAATTATTCTTGTATACTTCTTTTAGCATTTCTAAATATTTCATGCTAGCTCAAACACTTGATCTCTGATGCTGATATCCTTAACAACCTCTACTTATGCGATCTTAAGTTATAATAATGAAAACCATCCTTGCAGTGAACACAATCGTTTGAAACCTGAATAATGCTTACCAAGCATCCTAATGAGCCTATCACTTAATCAGCAAGACCAATTACTATTATGTAGTGAATTACAGTAGCCTTAGCTATCTTCCTCTGGTTACTTCAATTTGCACCAACGCATGTCTTCACATAGCTGACTCTGGAGAAGCAACTGTGGTACATATTATCACTTGAAACTTAAGGCACACATTATTTTTACTCATATCTACTTCTCCTCCAAACTACATCATCACTGCAGAGAAATGTGAAGCATTCTCTTATCTCCCTGTGACTACACTTACCCTATTTCAATGTTGTCTTCACTCTTCTTGCTCCAAAATACATTGCAGTAGAATTTATGGCTTCAAACTTGAAACATAGATACATGCATGTAATACCAAGCCATCTCTTCAATTTGCAAGCCTATATCTTCAAATGTAGTAGAATGTAGTACATTCTATTGAGCTTGTAGCAGTTTTCCTAAGTTGCACAATTCTTATTCAAGTTTTGTAACTTTCTCCATTAAGTGGCAATCATCATGAGTTCATATCATGAACATACAACATGAATCCAACTCAATTCATCAAACACTTCAAACACAATCATTTTTACCACATAACTAAGATATGAACTTACACATGAACTTTAGAAGATAGCGTATGACTATGTACATATGATACTGATCCATCTCCTTTACAAATCTTCTGGTCAACTTTCTTTGTTTGCCCCTTTGATCATTATACTACAACAATCTTCCTTGACATATCTGTGACATCGCTTCACTCTTCCACACTGCATCATTTCATACCATTATTGACATCAATGGCAACACATATGCAACATACTATAATATAGTAAGTTTGTAATTTGGTTGTTTAGCCTTCATGATCAATAAAAGAAACTAATATTTACCTCTCTCTGAGAATTTTCAACTATGTCTTCTTCAATATTAATAGCTTATCTTGTGGATTTTTGAATCCAATGAACACTAAGAGGGGGGTGAATTAGTGTTCTACAAAACCATTTATGCACTTGCTCTATTATCCATTTACCAAATTTAATTATATGAAAGTAGATTAAACAAATGAACAGCAACCACAAAGACATAACACATCAACACCAAGATTTTTACATGGAAAACCCAAAGAGGGAAAAAATGGGGAGAGTATTAGCTCTCAATATATTATTGTAGCACAATACCAAATTACAAAAGCATCACTGCATTAGGGCTAACTACCCGGAGCTCATTGCTTAAGAAAAGGCTCACTATCATTTAGAAAAAGATGGAAGAGGAAGGGTGGCTCACTTCCAAGAATGAAATGTTATGATTGCATCTACATATGCATGTGGCAGTTCCAATTAAGCTCATAAATACTAACTCATAACTCTTTATTTCAATCTACCCCAATTTTCTTGCCCTTCTCTTACATATGCTCAAGGTCTTTCTCTGTTTGTTGCGACCATTCTATCTTCACATATTACCCATGCATATTCATCACATTACAATCTAAACACACTTAAATACCAAAATCCATCCTCTATTTATATCCACAACTAAAACGTTCTCATGATCAAGTCGACAAGCAAACTGTGAAGCGTGTATACCAAGTGTTATATCTTGTCGACTTGTTATTGTGTTAAATCGTTAAACTAGATCCAAAAAAACATGCATATCTCTTCATATGCATTGGCTCTAATCATACAACCACTTACCTTTATCATCCAACTCATATTTCTTCTTCTCATAAGGATTCAACCAGCTTGTCGGCTTGTTTCTTAATTACATATATGATAGGTTCCTCTATCACATCACAACTCATGCTGCAGACCAGGTGGGACTTCAAGAATCATATTCAACAATCATTATTGATCTCTTGACATGATAAATTTGTATGCCAAAATGCGGACCTTAGAACTATTGCCTTGCCACATTGTAATACTGTCATACTAGATGCCAGTATTTGAGAGCCTATGGAATAAGATCTGCTACACTTCTGGAGATACAAACTTGGATTCTGATAGTCATGACACATCTCTAGGTTTCCTCAGAACCATAGAACAAAATATGCTATTGCAGAGGAATGTGGAGTATTGACTGTGCTCTATTCACTGTCTCTATCATACCTCTGTTTGTCCAGACTTAGTCATTTTCTCCAAGTGACTTCCGTAAGAAGTCAAGACTTGATCACTAAAGTATGACAACAACAAACAACTATGGACATTATACCTGAGCCACATTTCTATGTCTTTATCTATGGATGCACTTTGATCCACTTACTATCCCTTACTCTGTATATTACTCATACTTAGTCATTTTTGCCAACCAGACTTGAATTCCAATACGATCTTCTAGAGTTATGTCTTCTTGTCATGTTGAAGTGATCTCTAAGCCTTGTTGCCATTAATGACAACATATAAGTCCATACTGGAGCAGTGTCTCTTGCCAACAATCTCCCCCTTTGGCATTGATGGCAACACTTAGTGAAAAATGCTTGACTACTCCCCCTTACTATATACACTCTATTCTCCTACTCCTCCTGAGATGTATATCCATTTCTCATTGATCTTCTTCTCCCCCTTTTCCATCAATGGCAAAGGTGTGTATGTTAGAGTCAAAAATTAGGTCAAAAAAACAAAAATGCTATAAACAAAAATGCTATACTCTGCCACAAATTTACAAGGACAATCTTCATCTTTATATCACGTGTTGGAGAATGTCATTGAATATGTTCTTGATATGTACCAACTCACCATCCCAGCCTTTCTTGGCATTATCCAAAATTTGAATGTGGCCACTGAAGAGAAAGACTAACTTTTTTGCTTTTTTCAGATTAGAAGGTGTATTTGTTTGTGCATCTGTCTTAGCTTCTACTATAAGATTTGTCATTGAGTCCATCTTAGGGTAGATTAGCCTTCTTAACTGTCCCATTCTACTTTTCATTTGATACCTCTAATTTGTTAGGCCACTTAAGTCATTGTCAATATTAATGACTTTAGTTTCTTTGTTTCTTATAGATTCTACTGCTAGATCAAATTTTATAGAGATATCCAACAGTTTTTGTTCCAAATCCTTGATCTTTTCTTCAATTTTATGTGTGACTTCTGGCCAACATAAATAGAATTTGTACAAGTCACTAGCTTCTTATCATTTTCTATCATCTTCATTAACTCATTTAATCTTTTCTCACTAAATTCTTGCCTAACTTTTGCTTCAGCAGACTTCTCAAAAGATTCAAAATGTTTTCTTACTGAATTGATAAGTCCTTTGAGTTGGTTGTTTGGAGGCAAGGAACTATTTTTCTGATAAGATGACATCAAATTCTCCAAAATTCTAGATGCTTCATCAATGAGATCACTATCCTCAATGTGAGACTTCAACATTTCCTCTTGAGCCTTGGCCTAAACAATTGTAACCAACTTCATCTTTTGTACTAGTGACATTGTGTCCAAGTTTATTGGACCATGTAGAAATTTTAGCTCATCCAAAACTTGCTTTCTTTTCTCCAAAAATTCTTTCACTGATTTAGAAGTGTCTCTTGGTATAGGAGAGGCTTCTTCTTTCTGGCTTTCCTCCAGACCATCTAGATCCATGTCCTTATTAGTATCTTCCTCTTGTTCTGATGGAGGAATTTCCATATCCTATTCTTCCTCATTCTTCTCCTTGTCAGATTTATCCTTAGCTTGATGTATCAGAGAGGGTCTTATTTTAGAGTCATTAGTAGGTACTTCTTTCTCCTCAGTCACTTTGTCATATTTATATGATTCTTGCCCCAAGTTCACTTCCAAAACAGATGCATCATTTCCACCATCTGTTACTTCATTGTCATAGATGGTAGGGATATTGTATTTCTTTAATATTTCCAAAATGATCTCCTTGACCACTTTATCAATTTCTCCTAACAACAATGAGTTCATCCTTTTCTTAGTCCTAAAGGCATCCTTAAGTTCCTTAGCAATTTTGGCTTCCTCTTCAGTAGAGATCTCCAGACTCAACCTTGTTAGTACATGATGTCTGAGCTCAATGTCTTTGGCCATAGCAGTTTCTTTTCTAGTAGCCAATATCCTACCCAAAGTGTCAAGAAGATCAAAAATGATTTCAATAAGAGCTCTATTGTATATGTTAAGATATTCTATGGTAGCATCTCCTAAAACCCTTTTGTCAACTTCATTGTAATCATCATATAATTGAGCCACAGGTTTCAAATTTCCATCAACAGTGACAGACTTTAACACATCAACAAGTGTTATTGTGGCTTGATACTCATCTACTTTTTGTCTTTTGTTGGGTTTCTGCCTTCTGGAGGACGTTTTCTTGCTATTATTGAAGGCTTTAGTAGCCTCATCTTTCATCTTTTTCACTTCTTCATCAGATTCTATGTCTTTTTCATCTTATGTTCCCACACTAACATACATTCTTCTTCCTTTCATATTTTGCCTCTTAGAACTTTTGTCAGTGGATTTCTCTAATGGTGTTGTACCAGATGAAGTAGTAGAGCTTCTGGTGGTCTTTTGTGTTGTTTCAGTCCCTTTTTGCTTCTTAATAGGCATTTCCAGAGCCTTAGCATGTTCACTTTCTTGTTTTTCCTTTTACACTTTCTCTACTTTTTCCCTTGATTTGTTAAGTTGCTCTTTGGTGATGCCATACCTTGTAGCAATTTCTTCCTCCTCTTTTCTAACTTTTCTAGTGGATTCTACCTTCTTGAATTCAACGTGAAGTTTTAGCACCAACTCTTCATATGTTCGAAACCTTTCTTCCTTTGTGTCCTTAGGTTTTCTTAGCATGTGTTGGGCATAGCTATCTAGTACTTGACCATCCATTTCATATCCCATGGGCATGATCCAAACTATTCTAGGCTCAACAACTTCCATCAAATATTGATATTTTGTGACCATAAAACATATGGTGTCCTTATACTTTTCCACAATAGCCTTAGGAAATCTTTCCCTAGAGTGCATCATGTTCTGAAAGTTCTTAAAAAACCCCCATAAGGCTTATTTTTGCTCATTATAACTATCCAGGTTTTTAAGAGAGTTTCTTATTTGAACAACTATTGGTTGATTAGCTAACCAAATCAAGACCTTGTAGTTTGGGAATTCATTCAAACAATAGAAGAATAAATAGATAATAAGTGTACCGAATTTGAAAGGATAGTTCTTTATTTCCTTGATCATTTTCAGGTTATCTATTAATTGAATTCTCAGTAGCTCACACAAGTCATAATTTGTATTTTCCTTAATCATTTGGTATGCTATGTAAATGGCCATACTAGAGATAGAATTTTCTCTTCTTGTGAATAAAATCTTGTAACCTATGATCATTGAGGCAAACTTTACCACAGGATTAGTAATATCATTTGTTGTCAATGCCCTTTGGTCGAATTGGGCTTCGGTGGCATCTGTAACCATTTGATTCTTGATCACCTTCAATAATGGCACACCTCTGATGAATTTTAGTCTAGTGACTACCAGAATTGCATCCTTTGTTATCTTAAAGGGTTGCCCTTTTGCTAACCACATGAGCTCATCATGAATCCTTCTTAGCACATATCAAACCCATTCATCCTCACCAAATGTAGGAAACTCTACATATTGGATGAATTTCTTCTCTTTTAGGATTTTGTATTCTTCCTTCAGGTAAAAATGATCATCACTTAAATTATTTTGATATAATTTTGTGAATCTGCTATTGCCATGCTCATCTAGGGTAACATGAATATATGCCCTAACATTTTTCACAAATAAGAATCCATATGGTATACCAGAAAATACACCCATTTGATCAACTTCAGTTGCTTTGTGAGGATGTTTCTTGAATTTGGGTCATGGTCACTTAGTAATATCAACAAATAAAGGGTTTTCCATTTCTTCCCAACAAATTCACAGTCAGGTTAATAAAATAAATACCTTGTTGCACCAAATTAGGGTTTCTTTGCTTGAATCACTCCGAATTATTCTAGTCTTATTTGTCACCACACAAGCTTCACCTTAATCTCACTTGGATGTCTAATATCTTGAGTACAAAGTGATTTTGAAATTAAACAAGTCTCTTTTTATCCTCCGCATAACTTAACTTCATCATTAATTCTTGTTCCAAAATGCTATCTGACTTTTCTTTGATAGACACAACCAATGAAAAATTGCTCCGTAGTGTACCATACTTACTCACTTTATTCCAAATTTTCTTCCAAAGGATTTTTCTTTTTGTATTTAATTATAGATCTTCGTGTTGTATTCTAGTACCAACTGTCTAGCTAGGGGATTTAGATTTTTGACACTGCTGCCCCTGAGCCAGAGCTCTCAATTTACTTCCTGGAGGAAGTATCTGCACTAGATGCTGGTGTTGATCCAACCTTAACCTTGTTTACACCCTTTTTGATCCAGATCATGCTCATCTCCTTCTCTATTTCCATAGGATCAACTTTATTCTTGCCTTTGACATCTTTCTACTCTATTTTCCTTATTGTGTAGAATAATCTCTTTCCATATTTTTGCTTCTGCAAAATCTCGCAAGGTGTCCAAACTTGTTGTAATAGTAATCTAAACAACATTTCTCTCACTTTGATTTATTTTTTTATTTGAATTTGGCCTTGATCTACATTGGTTAGCCATATGCCCAAATCTATTGCATGCAAAACATTTTCCATTAAAGGATTGACCATTCATTGAATAGTTTGGCACATTTCTTGACACACTTCTGCATTCATTTGTTTTATGACCAATCTTTGTGCAATTGAAACATTGACTAGAAAAAGATGGAACATTTTGATTTATTCTACTTCTACACTGAGTATCCCTATGACCATACTTATTGCATTTGAAACAATGACCATTGAAAGATGGGTACCTTTATTCATTTGGTTGCCTAATCAGATGTCCTTTAGGTCTTCTTCTTTTATTCCTTATCAGATGGTTTTTATATCTACCTTCTTTAGATTTGTCTTGCCCTGAATTTGAACTTTCTCCCTTTTCAAATCCCAAACCTTGTTTGTCATCAGTATTCTTTTGACTAGCTAGCAACTCATCAAGTTTTTCAGAGCTTATTTTGAATTTTTCTTTGTAGCTGTTAGCTACTTCTCAATCAAACTTTAAGAGTAGAACTTCTTTCCCTAATTTTTCACATTCTTCTGACTTTTCCCTCACAATTTGATTAAGACATTCCTCACTCTTAGTCTTTTCTTCAATTACCCTAAGAAGATTCTTTGTGGATTCATTTTCTTGTCTTAGTTGCTCACATAATTCTTTCCTTCTTTCTTGAGATTTACTAATATGTTCTTTTAATTTTAGAATGCAATTCATTATCAGCATCTTTGATACTCTTCTCTAAATCCTTGACATCAACCTTGGAGTTGTCAAGATCTTATAGAGCTACTTCAAATTGTTCATTATTGACATATACTTGATTGACAATTATAATGCTGCCACGAGGATTTTCTTCAGGATAAGTGAGATACCTTTGTGCTGCCATGAGTGAACCTTCCCAGATCTTCCTCAAGTTGTTAGGCTTCTTCTAAGGAACCTTGCTCTGATACCAATTGTTGAATCCAATGAACACTGAGAAGGGGGGTGAATCAGTGTTCTACAAAACCATTTATGCACTTGCTCTATTATCCATTTACCAAATTTAATTATATGAAAGAAGATTATACAAATGAATAGTAACCACAAAGACATAACACATGAACACCAAGATTTTTACATGGAAAACCCAAAGATGGAAAAAACACAAAGAGTGTTATCTCTCTATATATTATTGTAGCACAATACTAAATTACAAAAGGCTCACTATCAATTAGAAGAAGATGGATGAGGAAGGGTTGCTCACTACCAAGAATGAACTACTATGATTGCATCTATATATGCATGGTGACAGTTTGAATTAAGCTCATAAATACTGACTCATAACTCTTCATTTCAGTCTACTCTTGTTTATCTGCTCTGCTCTTACATATGCTCAAGGTCTTTCTCTGTTTGTTACGCCCATTCTATCTTCACATATTTCACATTCATATTCATCACATTACAATCTACACACACTTAAATACTGAAATCCATCCTCTATTTATATACACAACTAAAACTTTCTCATGATCAAGTCGGCAAGAAAATTGTGAAGCGTGTATACCAAGTGTTATATCATGTCAACTTGTTCTTGTGTTAAATCATCAATGGGGGTCCAAACAAACATTCATATGTCTTCATACATGTTAGATCTAATCATACAACCACTTACCTTTATCATCCAACTCATATTTCTTTTCGGCATAAGGATTCAACTAGTTTGTCGGCTTGTTTCTTAATAACATATATGATAGGTTCCTCTGTCACATCACAACTCATGCTGCGGACCAAATGGGACTTCAAGAATCATATTTAGCAATAATTATTGATCTCTTTACATGTCTTCAACTCTGCAAAACAAGATAAATCTATATGCCAAAATGCAGACCTTAGAACTGTTACCCCATCACACTGTAATACTATCATACTGGATACTAGTATTGGAGAGCCTGTAGAATAAGATCTGCTACACTTCTAGAGCTACAAACTTTGATTCTGATAGTCATGACATATTTCTAGGTTTCCTCAGAACCATAGAACAAAATATGCTATTGTGGAGGAATGCAAAGTATTGTACTGTGCTCTATTCACTGTCTTTGTCATACCTCTATTTGTCTAAACTTACTCATTTTCTCCAAGTGACTTCCAGAGGAAGTCAGGACTTGATCAATGGAGTATGACAACACCAAACAACTATGAACATTATACCTGAGCTACATTTCTAGGTCTCTATGTGTGGAAGCACTTTGATCCACTTACTGTCCCTTACTCTGTATATTGCTCATACTTAGTCATTTCTGCCAACCAGACCTGAATTCCAATATGACCTTCCAGAGTTATGTCTTCTTGTTATGTTGATGGAATCTCTGAGCCTTGTTTCCATCAATGACAACATACAAGTCCATACCAAAGTAGTGTCTCTTGCCAACAGTGGATGACTAGTCCCTTTTGTATTTTCAATTTTCTGTCTTAACCTTTGTGGAAAATTTTGAGTTTGTGTGAATTTAGGTTAGCCTTTTGAGATCATTTTCGTGCTTAGGGATAGGTCTATAAATCTATATTCATCTAGTACATCACCATATTATTTTCAGTTAGTTTTCTTTCTATCCCTTTTCATTAGTGAATGCTAGAGTAGAATAGGGAACCAAGCCTTTATCTAGAGGTTTGATCTCAAACAACAAGGTCCCACACCATGAGGTCATTCCCTTTGTGTCATTAGATTTTTTGAACTAGGTTTAGACAAGGGTGTAAATATAAGAAATAACATCACATAAATCAATTAGTTTTTAGATTTAATAATGTATAAACAAATGGATTCCAACTTATATTTCTATAAAATGGATCATTTTATCCTATAACCAACAATAAACTAACTTGCATTCATGAGATATCAACCTTACAATAAAAATATGCATGTTTGAATGTCCTATTCTAATCCTAAAATAACTAGATTTGATTAAAAAAGTACAAAAGCAAGGAAAGATAAAGAAATGTTAGAAATAAAACTAATTAAAACTCAATCTTTTACCAACATTTCTGTTAGTTTTAGGATAGACAATTGAGAGGGGGGGTGAATCAATTGTCACCAAAACTAATGTTCTTTAAACACTTAAATTCTTCTTATATTTCTACAGCATAATAATGATTTAATCATGGAAGCACAGTGCAATAACTTAAGAGAAGAAACACATTCAACACATATGACACCAAGATTTTAATGTGGAAACCTAATTAAGGGAAAAACCATAGGGTGACTAACCCAATATTGTATTCTCTGATAAAAGAATAAGAAGAACAAAAATGGCACTTGCCAATTAGGGCCCAATGCCTACAGGAGATACACTGTCTACAAAATAATATAAATATTACATACTTGAACTAGAGATTAGCATCTTCACCATGCTTGAAACAGTTCGATTTAAGCTCAACACTTATGCTCTACTTTTCGCTCATTTCCTCACTATATATTTTTCATTGTTTTCCCTGGGATACTTTGAAATGACTTCACAAATCTTATTTATATAAGACATTGACTTTGGAATGATCATTGAAGTCAACACAACACAAACTTTATTTTATTGCAGAGCAATTGCACAAATATAACTTGACTTATTACAAAAATTTCATGCATGTTACTACCCTATTGGCCACACATATCTAGGACTTCAATCTTCTTCGAGGAACATGCTATGCTTCCTAAAACGTCTTCAAGATCATCCGTAACATGGGTAGAATATCCAGTCATCCAAAGTTAGGAAGAACACCATTACTCGAAGGTAAATCTTCAATTATGAGCTCATTCTTCAATGCAGACTGCCAACACAAACTAGACACAATCTAGAGATCCCACAAGCTTGCCTGAATCACCAAGAACATCCACACTACTTTTGCTTACCAAAATCATTCGCATCTTCATCTAGAACCTCAAGAACACAAACTGTCATTACTATCACATTAGAATAATTGCTTGCGGACCTCCAGACCATGAACCAATTGAGTTATCAATTCACATTGACTTCTTGAATAAGCCACCAAATCTATAGAACAAGATATTGCATTTTCGGATCTCACTGGACCTATTTGTGTCACTCTGTAACTTCTGAACAGTTGCCAGAGTCAGTTTTACTCATATGGCCATAACTTCTCCCAATATTCATGTGGACCTCTCAAATCTTAACTAGATCATGTTTAGACACATATCTACAAACCCTTTGATACACATTCTCTAATCTTCATCTAGCTGGGGTCTTCACTTCATAGAGATTCCTTGTCTTTACTATTCTTCTCTATTTCTAATAGGACTAATTTTTTCAATATCCTCAACACACAACTCATCCAATCCTTGACATCAATACAACAAGAGTATGTTGACATTAATGACAACACCAATTAGGCCCATACTTGTAACAATCTCCCCCTTTGTCATTGATGGCAACATATGATGTGAAAAATTGTTTTAACCATCAAGACAAGAACTTCTCCTCACTAACTGACATAGCTCCCCCTATCAACAACAATAATTCATATGTCTTCTCTTTCTTTACTACTACCCCTTTGATTAGCAACCACTTTTGTTTTTCACATGTCTTCTCTCCCGCTTTGACATCAATGGCAAAGGGTACATACTTGCATCAATACTTCAAAATCATACAGACTACTCCCCCTGAGTAGCAACTTCCTATCATCGATCCAGGCCATAAGATATGACTGTGAGATCCACCGGACTGATGCACATTAGTGCACCTTAATTCAGAATCAGAGGGGTAATAACCCCTAAATTCTCCCTGAGATACTCAAAAGAGTCCTTAGGTAGAGGTTTAGTAGAAATGTCTACAATCTGATCTTTTGAAGGCACAAACTCTAATATGACTTCATTTTTGTTCACCTACTCTCTCAAAAATTGAAACTTGATGGATATATGTTTTGTCTTTGAATGCAACACCATATTTTTTGATATATTTATTACACTTGAGTTATCACAGAAGATTGTGATAGGTTCTTCATACTCCACTCCAATGTCTCTTAGCATTTGCTTCATCCACAATACTTGAGTGCAACTACCTATTGCTTCAATATACTCTTCTTATACAATAGACAGAGATATTGCCTCTTGTTTCTTACTTAGCCAAGAAACCAATCTTTTCCCCAAAAAGAATGCACCACCACTGGTACTCTTCTGGTCATCCACATCTCCTACCTAATCAGCATCTGTATATGCATGAAGAGAGAAATCATGATCCCTAGGATACCATAAGCCATACTCAATTGTTCCCTTTAGATTTCTAAGAATTCTCTTGATTGCCATGACATGAGATTCTCTAGGATCAGCTTGGAATTTGGTGACAAGATCAACAACATTCATAATGGCAGGTCTAGTTTGAGTAAGATACAATAGTCCTCTAATCATTGACCTGTACTTTTTCTAATCAATTTTAGGAGATTCATCATCTCTACTCAGTTTACACCCAGTTGCCATGGGAGTATTCATTGGCTTTGAATATTCCATCCCAAATTTCTTCAACAACTCTTTCACCTATTTGGTCTGTGATATGAAGATTCCTTTCTTTGTTTGAGTGATTTGTAGATCCAAGAAGAAATTCATTTCCCCAAACTTAGACATCTCAAATTCACTTTTCATTTGATTTGCAAAAGTCTTGCACATACTATATTTTCCTCCAAAAATGATATCATCAACAACTACTTCAACAATCAAGATATTTTCATGATCAATCTTGAAGTACAAGTTACTATCAGCAGTACCTTTGTTGAAACCAATCTTTAAAAGATGTTTATCCAATCTTTCATACCATGTCCTTGGGGTTTGTTTTAGTTCATATAATGCTTTCTTCAACTTGCAGACCATATCACCATGATCAGATAATTGAAATCCATCCAATTGCTCAATGTATACTTCTTCCAAATCACCATTTAGGAAGGTAGACTTGACATCCATCTCATATACTTTGAAATCCTTGAAGGCAGAAAAAGCAAGAAATAATCTAACTGCTTCAATTCTTGCCACTGGAGTAAATGTTTCTTCAAAGTCAACTCCTTCTACTTGAGAATAACCCTTACAAACTAATCTAGCTTTGTTTCTAACTACTTCACCATCTTCATTCAGTTTATTTTGGAAAACCCACTTAGTCCCAATCACATTTTTGTTTTTAGGTCTGGGAACAAGATCCCAACTGTGATTTTTCTCAATCAGCATAAACTCTTCCTCCATTACTTTAGCCCAGCTTTCATCATTGCATGCTTCACTTACTGTTTTTGGTTCAATCTTTGAAATCAGACAATACTTCTCTAAATCTTGAGCAATCTTTCTTCTTGTTTGAACACATTTGCTTCTATCTCCTATGATCTAGTCTTTAGAATGATTCAGTCTTACATACTTGGGAGTTTTGGTAATTTCTTGTACTTCTATTTCTTGGACAGGTTCATCCAAACTTATCTTTGCTTCTTGTATTTTAGGATTCTCTGGATCAATCTGAATCTAAACCACAGACGAGGCTTGAATTTCTTGGACCAAAACATCATTCTATTTATCTGCTTCATACTCATAAAACCTTGAGAGATTTTCAATGCCTTCATCAACCTTCACATTTGTACTTTCTAAAATCTTTCTTAATCTCTTGTTATAACATTGGTATGCTTTGCTTTGAGTAGAGTAACCCAAGAATATTCCTTCATCACTTCTAGCATCAAATTTTCCAAGGTCTTCATCTCTTTTAGTGTAACAATTACTACCAAAGACTCTGAAGTACTTCATAGTGGGAGTGATGCCAAACTAGAGTTCATAAGGGGTCTTACCAATATTACTTCTGATTTGTACTCGATTAAGAGTATAGACAACAATGCTTACAGCTTCTCTCTAGTAGATCTGAGGGACATTTGCTTCCATCATCATGGTTCTAGATGCTTCTTGGATGGTCCAGTTCTTTCTCTCCACTACTCCATTATGCTATGGAGTCCTTGGAGTAGATAACTGTCTCTTTATCCCATGTTTCTCAAGAGAATTCTATGAACTCTCCAGATGTGAATTCACCACCTCTATCAGACCTAAGAAATTTTATGTTTAACCCAGTTTCATTTCCTATCATAGCCTTGAATATTTTAAACTTCTCAAGAGCTTCAGATTTCTCTTTTAGGAAAGTCACCCACATCATCCAGGAGTAGTCATCAATTAGTAACATGAAATATCTATCACCTTGCAGGCTTCTAATTCTTGCCGGTCCACATAGATCAATGTGTACTAAGTCTAACAATTTGGTAGAAGATTGTTCCTTACTTTTAAATGTGACTCTTCTCTTCTTACTCAACTGACATTCTTTGCACAGACTGTTAGTAGGTTTCACCAGTCTTGGAAGATCTCTTACAACCTGAGTGTTGCTTATCTTGATGATATTATCAAAATTTACATAACACATTCTCCTATGCCACAACCAACTCTAATCAATTTGAACAAATAAACAACTTTTTCCAGTACCAACCAAGTGGAAGATGTTAACTTTTGTTTGAGTACCGGATGCAATCTCAGTTCCAGAGCTTTCAAAGATTTTACATTTTCCATTTTTGAAATGGAGATCATAGCCTTTGTCTACCAACTGCCCAACACTGAGAAGGTTATGCTTTAGACCTTCAACATACAATACATCACTGGTTTTGTTCTTTCCATCAAAAGAAATAGTTCCTATACCTCTGATTCTGCCAGTAGAATTATCACCAAATTTTACAACTCCTCTTTCATATCTTTCCAGATCTATGAACTTATTTTTATCACTAGTCATATGGTGGGAGCATCCACTATCAATGACCCATTCATCCTTTTCTTCAACTTGAGTAGGTAGAGCTCTTTCTACCATTTTATGATTGATAGATTCAATGGGCATTGGATCTTCTTCCTTGATGGCAATAAACACCCAGTCACTTCTGGACTTGTTTCCTATCTCAGATTCATCATCTGTTACTGCTTCATCATCATCATCTTCTTGGAAATAGTAACATTTCTTTTGGAATCTCTATCTATCAGGATTTGACCTTGAAAATCTTTCTGAACACCTTGAGGTAAAATGACCAATCTTGTTGTAGTTGAAACATTTGAAGGGCAATTTTCCTTCATACTTACCAGATCCTCTTGGCAGTCTTTTTACAATAAGCGCTTCAAGTTGAGTAGCTTCTGTCTCATCTTCTTCTAGATCTTTTCTTTCTTTTTCATACCATGATAATTTCCTTGAGGAATTCTCTCTTGGATCATACCTTTGTTTTCCTTTTACAGAGGCACTAGCTTTGAATGTAGATTCAGTCTTGGGAGGTGCATCTCCAAACTTAGCTAATTCCAATGCAGCTAATTTCTCAACCAATTGATCCCTTGTGATATTTGATAAAGATCTAAATTCCTCAATAGTAGCAACCTTTTGTTTGTAAGTAGGAGGTAAGGATATGAGATCTTTGGCGATAATCTCATCTTCATCCAAGGTTCCACCAGTACATCTAATGCCACAAACAAGCTCATTTACCTTTGGCATAAATGTAGTGATATTCTCATCTTCATTCATCTTTAGGTTTTTGAATTTTCCTTTCAGACTTTGTAGCTTGGCACATTTAACATATTTGTCTCCTTCATGCAGAAGTGCCAATCTTGACCAAATTTCATATGCAGTTTTTAAATCCCTAACATATGTCAGCTCTAAATCAGATAAGGCACTTAATAAGGCTTCTTTAGCTTGAAGATTATTTTCAACATCTCTGATCTCATCTATAGTTGTTGGACCATTCTTTGGAGGAATATACTTCTTTGTAGTCATGTTCCAATATTGAATTCCCATACATTGTGAGTGACATTTCATGCGGCTTTTCCAAAGAGTGTAGTTTGTTCCATCAAACCTCAGACTATCCTTCTTATAGGTAAACATCCTAGATCTCCTCAAGTGGTTAAGCTCTTTTTAGAGGAACTTGGCTCTAATACTAATTGTTAGTTTTAGGAAAGATAATTGAGACAGGGGGTGAATCAGTTGTCACCAAAACTAATGTTCTTTAAACACTTAAATTCTTCTTATATTTCTACAACATAATAATGATTTAATCATGGATGCACAGTGCAATAACTCAAGAGCAGATACACATTCAACACATATGACACTAAGATTTAACGTGAAACCCTGGTTAAGGGAAAAACCATAGGGTGACTAACCCAAGATTGTATTCTCTATTAAAAGAATAAGAAGAACAAAAATGACACTTGCCAATTAGGGCTCACTGCTTGAGTACACTGCTCACAAGAGGCCCACTGCCTATAGGAGACACACTGTCTATAGAATAATATAAATATTACATACTTGAGCTAGAGATTAGCATCTTCACCATGCTTGAAACAGTTCCATTTAAGCTCAACACTTTTGCTCTTCTTTTCCCTCCTTTCCTCACTATATCTTTTTCATTCTTTTCCCTGGGATACTTTGAAATGACTTCACAAATCTTATTTATACAAGACATTAACTTTGGAATGATCATCAAAGTCAACACAAATACAACTTGACTTATTACAAAAACTTCATACACATCACTGGCCTATCGGCCAAGCATATCTGGGACTTTAATCTTCTTCGAGGAACATGCTATGCTTCCTAAAACATCTTCAAGATCATCCACATGTGTAGAATATCCGGTCGGCCAAAGTTAGGAAGAACACCATTACTTGAAGGTAAATATTCAATTATGAGTTCATTCTTTAATGCAGACTACCAACAGAAATTGGACACATTCTAGAGACCCCCATAAGCTTTCCTAAATCACCAAGAACATCGACACTACTTCTACTTATTGAAATCATTCATATCTTCATCTGGAACCTCAAGAACACAGTCTATCATCACTCTCGCACTAGAATAATTGCTTGTGGACCTCCAGACCATGAACCAATTGAGTTGTCAATTCACATTGGCTTGCTAAACAAGCCACCAAATCTGTAGAACAAGATATTGCATTTTTGGATCTCACCGGACCTATTTGTGTCACTCTATAACTTCTGAATAACTGGCCTCTCAAATCTTGACTAGATCATCTTTAGACACATATGTACAAACCCTTTGATGTGCATTCTCTGATCTTCATCTAGCTAGGGACTTCACTTCATAGAGCTTCATTGTCTTTACTATTCTTCTCTATTTCTTATAGGACTAATTTTCTCAATATCCTCAGCACACAGCTCATCCAATCCTTGACATCAATGCAACAGGAGTATGTTGACATCAGTGGAAACACCAGTTAGGCCCATACTTGCAACAATTTCAGCCTTAACAATGGATAGACAAGTTTTCAAGCATTAACCATTCTTGCTTTAATTTTAAAAAACCAACAATCAAGATTCAAGAAGTTGAAATCTTCAAAGGTGTGTTTATGGGTGTTCAGGCTAACGACACAAACTGATTTGTAATCAACAAACAACTAGTGATATGAACACTTTGCAAACTCATGAAATATCCATCGAACATAGAACTGAAAATGAGTGAAAAACTCAACCTGATGTTTAGAAATGATGAAACAAACTTTATATGATAACAAGTTCAAAAACTCTCAACAAGTTCTATTCACTATCTTGACTAGAAACCATGAAGAAAACTTGTATTGAGATCAAAATATTGACAAATATTAACAATTTCCAAAATTGGTGTGGAGAAAACCACAATGTGAGAATGTCATGAAAAATAAAAAATACTAAGTATTTTCTCCCAAATCTAAAGTACAAATTATTTCCAATATGTCTGCAATGATTTTTGCCAACCGTTACAATGAGTTTTAGCTATATACTTATAAAAATAAGCTTCATAATACTAAATTTTCACCTTTATATCCAATGACTATGATCAATTTGATTTCATGGCTCACATTTTATGCTTAATCACAAAGTCAATATTGGTGGCAAGTGCAATTTCCAAGATATTTCCCCTCATCTCCTTGTAGCTTCCTCAGCAAGCTTCCCTTAGTATTAAAAAGTAACTTTTCTTATGTCCACATTTACTTTTTGGGTACTAAGTTTTCTAATTTTGACAAAAGTAAATTTTTAGAATTCAAAACATTTAATATTTGCAACTACATTTCAAGCTCGTTTACTTTTTGCAACTACAACTCCAACATCTTGTTGTAGTATAACAAATCTCAATAAAAATAACATGTGTAGTTATAGAAAATCTACTTCTCCTCCATAAATAGTTTTAGGTCTTCATTTTCCATGTGCAAGCATGATGGTGTAGTTGTAAGTGACCGATTTTGGCATTGAAAGTTCATTTCCAACCCTTATGGTTCATATTTCTTTCATTTTTATCATAAATCTTCATCTCAAATCTCCAATAGCAATCTAGGACCTCTTACAAGGCTACATCAATCATATTCTTTGATGTAAATCAGGTATCAAGTCATACATTCCATCTTCAATTAGCTAAAAGGCTTTGTTTCCTTCATTTTCCATCATTTTGGACTCCAAATGTGCATGTACAACAATAGTAGAGGTTTGATATTTGTGTTTATATAGCTCCTAGGTTTTTTCTTTATGTTTTGTGACATGTCTCCAAATGTCCCTATCTCCATGATACCACTAGTTGATCTCCACATGTTTCCATCCTCTTAGACCTAAATAAAACAATACCTAGCACTAAATTCCTCATAATAAAATTATTTCTAATCACAAATCACCAAAAGCCATCATTAGAAACATCAAATCAATTAAAACACAAAAGTTGTCAAAGTTGTCAAATTGTCAAGTTCTTGTCATTTTGCATTAAGGGTGTTTCCAATTGTTTCATCATGTTTTAGGACTGTAAGGGCTTAACTAAAGTTTATGACATGTTTCTAGTGTTTTCCTATGTCTCCAAATGTTTTTTCTAAGTTTGAGGACAAGATTTTCTTGATTTCATCTACTAGGGAAACATTTGGACAGTTCTTAAAACATTTAGGATAGTGGTACAATCATTTTCTGGAATTCTTAATCTTCTCTTAACCACTTAAAAAATGTTCACACACTCTCATATAAATACTTATTGGATCCTTCCATGAAAATGGTTTTGTATATAAGCTCTTAAATAGCACCCAAAACTAAAAGTTTCTCGACTAGGTTAGCAAACAACTTCTCTCATTTTGATTGCCTTTTTTTTCAAATTTGTTGCAATGTTGCAACTCCAAAAATTTGGTTCCATTTTTTTATTTCATTATGGATTCAAATCATTTTATCATTTTATAATTTTATATTCATCCTATCAAGTTTCCATGACAATTAGGTTATTCTTGTGAGTCAAATGCAATTAGAAATTAAAAAATGTTCATGGCTGTCCTAGAGCTGTATATGATTGTTTGAGGATAGATTGGGATTTTTTTTTGATGTGTTCAATTGAAAAAAACTATCACATTTACCTTAGGGTCTTATACCACTTTCCCCTCTTCATAAATTTGACAATTATCAAGCTTAATCTCAAGATTTTATGACTTTTATGACTATCATAAATTTGGGAGTGATTTTGGGACAGTCATAAGAGTAGTTTTGGACATGTTGCAAATCATCTCTCATTCAATCTCATATATGTTAAAAATGTATTAATGAATCATATTTAGGATAATCAAATTCCATTTGTTGATGGTAACAATATTCTAGTAGCAAACATGCAAGTTTAAATAATCTCGATCTCATAACAATGTTGGAAACCTTATGATAGCCTCTACATGACATTCAAGATAACAACCTCTTCATTTGTTTCAAACCCTAAGAGGTGGAATTTGTCATTTTTTCTCTCTTGTTCATGGAATAAAATAATATATAAGTCTCTTGACACATTCACATCATTATTCTTCAACCTCCATGAAAACTTCAAGGTCTATAAAGTTGCCTATATATTTGTCTTCTTGTTTATTTGAGGACTGTCATAATTTAGGGTGGCCTTGTCCATTGTCTTAATTTGGAAGAATAACAATTTAATCATACCTATAGGATGGTAAATTTACCAATTTTCCTAGGATCTAATAGTAACTAATTTAAAAATTGACTCAAAGATCCATATGGTAATCCATTTGACAAATCGTTTCATGACTATTATGATAGTCATTATCATGCCAATTTATGTCCCTCCTCTTCTTTTAGACAATGATGGTCCATAATATTTGGTTTATGGAATTTCTTGAGTCTTTCTCATTTTTGGTTGACTACATTATGTGGTGTTTTTCTTCTCCTTGTCTTCACTTGTCCATAGGCTACTATGACAATTTTTATTCCTTCATGATAATCATTCTAATGTGAATCATAGATTTAAATGATATCATAACTCTTACTTGCTACTCTTGGTTGGGATGATGATGAATAAGTGTAGTTTTTTTACCTAAACCTTTGAGGACATCTATGATATTATATTTGAGTGTTTTGAAAGCATCATGCATTGAGATAATCCCTTATAATAGTCTTATAGCTTAAATTGATTCATAATATTTTTGACAACATTATTGACAATTTAGTATTATGGTATCCTCAAGGATGGTTTCTTCAATTCTCTACATGTCTAGTTTTACATAATAAAGTGAGAAATGTCCTTAGTCTCTTTAACAAACTGAGACTATTATCTCACAATCCCTTAATGGAAACAAACCCTCAATACAAACTTTTTAAACCCTTTTTACTGACATTTCTTGACAAAAATTACATTAGCCCTGATTTGCCATGAAAATCTCTAATTTGTAACATAAAAGTCTAGTGTTTGACATGGTATTTCATCTAATATGAATGATTTCCTTTAAAATTTATACATCACTATAATTCCAAGACATGATAGAGTTGTGAGATGATAACTAACTCTAATCTTCAATCCCTTGTATGACAATCCATACATGGTTGTTATGTAATAGTTTTTTATGACAAATTAGAGGACTGTGATGATATCACACAAGATGATTACTCCCTCATATGACAACCTTATCATTGTGTGCTTAGTGATAGGTTTATATTGATATTAAGACAACCTTTGGTAATATTTGATAATCATGATGTCATCAATGAGAGCATCTCCTATATTACTATACAATCATATTTTGGATAGCAAGGTGGTAGTTGTTAGTGATTTGCATGGATGTCTCATTTGTTATCATGACTATATTAGAGATATTTGATAATGAAACCTGTAAGGAACCTAAGGTAGCAGAACAAATTCCTACACTAATCTTGAGGGGAGGGATATGGAGAACTTTGTAGATCTTTACAATAGTAACAGAAAAAAACCCAAATAGCAATCATACCATAACACAATAATTAGGTGGGGAAACCCTTTTGGGAGAAAATCCCCACACTCTAAAGCCACCCAATATATTATTTAGAAATAAAGAAGCTTACAATATACTTGCATAGAAAGATTTGATAGTAGTGTAACCAACTAGAGATCTGGAGGCAACTCAAAATCTATAAGACTCTTACACACAACCTGCATCTCAAGCTCCAAATATATAAGAGATACAATACAGTAAACCATCAATGATAATTACAAAACCATGAGCCAAAACCACCCAAAAGTGGCACCCAAATTATCTCCAATTAAATATGCATTGTGATGTGCCAACTCACACACCAACACATGTAACTCTCCCCTTTATAGCTCTTTTAAGTGTCCAACACGTTTTCACATTTCCCAAAATAGGAGGCCCAACTTCAAGAGGCCATAACTTTTGATGCAGGTGTCTGATTGATGAACTATTTGATGCATCACAAAGTTCATGAAGAGATCTATCATCATATAACCTACTTCATCAATTACAACAACTTTTGGGACATTTAGGAACCTCTAATTGCCTCAAATATGAGTTTAAAACTTTTTTAGGAGTTTCAAAAATAGAAACTTTAATATCTTGCAATCCAAGCATGATCTTGAGTTGAAACTCACCCAAGATGTATTATTGGAAGTGTCACACCTTTTGGGAAAATTTAGGTCCATCCATACTCAAATGTAGAGTTATTAAAATAGTAATCCCTGCCATTTTTATCCCCTTTTAGAAACTTTGAAAGTTCTAAACCATTCTTCAAGATAATGGGTACTCAAAAGACCAAAATTAGGAATAATAGAAACACTTTTTAGTTGCAAGGTTGGGGCACCTTTCCTAACACTATCAAACTTGTCAAACACCTTGCAAGACCAAAGGAGTATCAATACCATGAGTTAATTGCTAGGGGCTGAGTGGCCCATAGACTTTGAACACCATCTGAACTTCATTGTGATCACAAGCTTAGTTACAAATCTACAACATTCATGAAAGTCTCTATCTTAACTAGCTTCACTTTTCCATTCTCAACCATATCTCCAACAAAGTGATACTTTACATCAATGTTCTTGGTCCTGGCATGAAAGGTTGGGTTCTTAGCTAGGTAGATTGCACTCTGACTATCACAATAAATTGCTCATGCACCTTATTTTATTTTGATATCTGAACACATTCTCTTAAGACAAATGGATTCTTTACGAGCATGAGTAGCTGCCATATACTTAGCTTTAGTATTCAAGAAAGAAACCACAACTTGTCTCTTAGTCATCCAACTAATTGCATCACTAAATAAACTAAACACATAAACACTGGTGGATCATCTGCTATCAACATCACCTTCCCAGTCTAAATCCACAAAACCATGAATATCAAGGAAGCACATGTCTCTTATCAAATTACCATGATAACATAAGGAATACTCTAAGGTACCCCACAAATACCTGAAGACTCTTTTAACTGGATCCCAATGAAGCCTACTAGGACTAGACATATATCTGGAAAGAACATCCACTGCTTGGGCAATATCTGGTCTAGTACAGATCATAACATACATCAAACTTGCAACTAAACCCTGGTAAGGAACTCTACTCATGTCTTCCATATGTGACATGGGGATGTTGGACATTATGAAGTAGATAACTTCATTCCAACTTTAAAAGGAACACATAATGGTCTACAATCTTGCATGTTAAACCTCTATAAAATTGAATTGGCATTCTTTCTTTGGCCAAGACATAGTTTTATGTTCACTCTATCTGTTCTTATTCCCATCCTAAGAATGTGTTTAGCTACACTAGGATCTTTCATTTAAATTTTAGCTGCAAGTTGAGACTTTAAATCTGAAATCATTCCTTTCCCTTTACCATTAAATAACATATCATCAACATATAATGCAATAAATAGGAAATGATCGCCATCAAATTTATAATAAACACAATGTTTAGATTTAGAACACTCAAATCCCAAAATCAACACATATGTATCAAATTTTTGGTACCAGATCCTAGGACTTTGTTTGAGGCCATACAAAGATTTCTTCAATTTACAAACCAAATTAATTTTACCTTTCACCATGTTGTGCTCTAGTTGTGTCATATAAATATCCTCATCCAAATCACCATGAAGGAATGTCATTTTCAATCCATTTTCTCAACCTCTAGATCATAAGAAGTACCAATAGAAAGAAATAATCTAATGGATGTTATTTTTGCAATAGGAGAAAATATCTAACCGTAATCAACACCCTCAATCTGAGAGTAACCTTTTGCAACCAATCATGCTTTGTGCTTCTCAATACCTCCATCTGAACCATTTTTTTCTTGAACATGATTTGCAACCAATAGGTTTTTGTCCTTCAGGCAATGGTAGCAGGTACCATGTATCATTCTTTTTCAAATCTTCCATTTCTTCATCGATATAAATCTTCTAGGAATTGCAACATTCATTCCTAATGCCTCTTCTACAGATATAGGTTCATCTATGTTAGTATTCAAAGAAAAAATATATCTCCATTCATTAGATGAATATGTTTCAAGTGGTTCCCTATGCCTTGTAGACCTTAAAAGAAGTTGAGATGGAGCTTCTTCCTCCTCTTTTGAAGATTCAGAGCTCGATGATCTCTCCTCAACTTCTCCATCTAGCAGCCTCGATTCAACTTTCTCTAGTGTAGAAGGCAGTTGAATCACATATTTCTATTCACTTTGTTCTTTCTGCAATGTCACAAAAGAAGACTTAGTTACTCTAAAAATAACACTTCTATCAATAGGGTTCCAAAGCTTGTATCCTTTTGTGAGCCCCATTTATTTATGATTACTGAGTTACTCTATTAGACTTATTATGGTTGTTATGTTTGGACATTGGACTTATTATGGTTGGGATACCTAGATACTAGGCTATGGATTTTGGATAATGATGTTTGGATAGAGTATAGTAGAAATTGTTCATTTTATTAGATTAGTTAATCTCTTACATTTGATGATAGTGATCTAATCATGAGATAGATTTATACTAGTTAAATTTATGTGATGGAGATATGTTTTGATTTATCATATATGTTCTCTAATTCTGTGTTATGGATTATGCTATTAGATAAGTTGAGATGAATTGAAATTCAATATGTGTTGATAGATCATTATGATGCATGTGTGATGGCATTAGGAGATATTGTGAAATGGTGATTTAAATTGTGTTGATACGTAATTTACATTCATATGGTTTTTAATTATCATTAGAATGAAGATGTTTGCATTGAATATGATTATAACTAGAAATTAATTCAAGTTGCTTCAGCTATGTATATATGTTTATTGCACAAATTGACGTGTACAATTGAGATATGCAGGTAGCTTCCATGACCAATGGAAATTCAGAGGTCAACTAGAAACCCATGTGAATTCCCTATGATGCCTAACATTAGTCTATATGGGGACTAAAGTCTTTTGTAAATGTGTAATGTGAAGTGTGATTTATTTATTGAGATTATTTTAGTTTTTTTTTAATTTTGTGTAAATGTGAATTGGCATGGGTGGTGAGTTGGTTGCTTGTGTGTCTTATTTTGAATTTAAAATTTGGAGGCACTTTTGAGGAGGTTTGAGAGGTCTTTTCATGAGTATTTTATTCATTTAAGGTCCTAGGTCATATACCTTAGGGTTGGGAGTCTTTTGGGATTTGAAATTTTGGGATTTGAGAGATTTAGACCACTCCCAAATGCCTTGGGAAAAAAGTGGCGTGAATAAGTTTTGGGAAGAGAGATGGTGGACTTGTCACCATCTCTTTCCAATCTCCTCAGTTTGAGGATGAGAATTTGACTAAGTACCATCCCATTCCAAGGATCCACACATGTGGGAGCCAACTTAGGAAGAAATTTGGAGAAGAGAGTACAAGTACACTCCTCTCCCCTAGGCCCCACACACATGTGAGAGCCATGAGGAGTCAAATCATTCCTTGGGGTGTGGGGATTGGTGGAGAGGGATGAGGTGGATTCCATATGGCACCTTCTCATTTGGAGAGGATGTGTGAAATGTCATCCATTACTTATACCCTCTTTACAAAGGGAGAAAACACTTGGCAAATCAATTTCACTTGTGAAGTTGAGAATTTAAGTGTGAGAGATTGGGAGATTGGACAAGAAGGCTAGTGGAGCTCTTGGAGGGACTTTACCAAATTTGTGCTTCACCAACCTTTGGGAAAATCTTTTGTGAGGTAGGCTTCTTTTTTTGTAGATTAATTAGTGTTCTTGAATGTAAATAGAAAATAGAAAAAATGAGAGTATGTGTGTATTGTCTTTTATTCTTCATTTTCTCTATTGTTGTTTGATGGCTTGTACAATGTTGTTGGGTTGGCTCCCCAAGTTGTTTGTGAGCAGCCCATGTGAGAGGTAAGAATCCTCCTTGGGGAAAAAAATCACTCTCTTGAGAGAGAGATTTGGCAAGAGTGCCATATTTTCTTTTGTGTAGCATGAGTACCATTCGGTAAGGAGTATTGGATTTTTGGTGATATAATGGTTATGAAGGTTTTTGATGTAGGAGCATCCAGTGGTGTAAGGGCAATCTTGCATCACCCAAAAAAAATACGTGTTTCAAAATTGTTGATGTTCTTTCCATTTCTTTTCAAAATTTGTGGTTCTGGTTCCATAATCACTTGAATAATGATGCAGAACTTTCAATTTTTCTAAACTGCTAAAAAATAGCAACCTGCTATTGTTAGAAAGTTTGCATTTGGGCACAGATTGAAGTGAAAATTTACACGAAGCTTCATAACTAAAAAATAAGACCTTTGGTGAAGGAATCACGCAAAGATCATTTGTGAACTGAAAGATATTAAAGTTTCCATTTCTTGAAAAACACCTGGAAATTATTCAAACTCAGGTTTGAGGCACTAAACGGCCCTGTACGGGCCCAAAAATGGATAGAACTGGCAGAGTGAGTTCTTAGCACGTAGAGTACTCTGTAAGATTTCCAATGCATAAAACAGTTCGTCAATCAGACAGTTGGATCAAAAGTTATGGCTCCCAGAAGTTGACCTATTTTTGGAGGGAGATGCAAATTTCAAAATTTGGTTGTTGGCCACCAAAAAGGCTATTAATAACCATTTTTGGGAACTCTGGGGGGTAGTAGAGTTAAGGGGGAAAGTGTAGAGTCAATAATAGGTTGGAAAATAGAAACCCTAGCTGATTTGGGGTTACAGAAGGTTGATGATTCTAGAGTCTTGTGATAAGAAGTTGTAATGTGTTGTAGCCTGTGGATGGTTGAGTCTTGTGATTGTATTTGAGCTTCTATAATGTAATAAGTTGTCCAAATCAATAAAGAAAGTTCTATTTTCTATGTACAATTTCTATTGTTGTGTGTTTTATGATTTACCCCCTTCATCAAGTGGTATCAGAGCAAGGGTTCCTGAGTGTGTAGACAGATCTCTGACTCTGAGGCAATTTGTAGTAGGACCTGAGGTTGTGGGTTTACAGTGGAGATCAAGATGCCTCCATGAAGAAATCATATTGGGAGGAATGTTTTAATGGAAGAGGGTTTTAGATCCTTGCAAAGGTAAATCGATGCATTGCAAGAGGAGCTACAAAGAGGATTTGATCTAAGGACAAGAGAAAAAAGTGAGGATGAAGTTGAAGAAGAGCTATTCGAGGAAGAACAAGAAGTTGCAGGAGATCCTACAGGAGTTAGGTTGTTGAGGGCCATTTTGAAGATTAGAAAGAGTCCCAGGATTTAAGTTTCTACATATTCTAAAGATTTGAATCCAGAATAGCTGTTTGATTGGATCAATGACATGGAGGAGTATTTTGAGTATGAAGATGTGGAGGACCCAGATTGGGTCAAGTTTGCAAAAACAAAGTTGAAGGGCCATGCCAGTATTTGGTGGAAGGAGGTCCAATTAGAGAGGAATAGAAGAGGAAAAGGAAAGATCACCAGATGGGATCGGATGGTGGAGAAACTGAAGAAGCAGTTCATTCTTGTGGACTATGAAATGGAGTTGTTGAGAAGTTGCAAGGACCAAAGCAAGGTAACAAGTCTATCAAGGAGTATACAGAAGAGTTTTATAAGATTACTATTAGAACCGGTCATGCAAATGCCAAGAAGGAGAAGGTAGCCCATTATATTAATGGGTTGAGGCCATGTATTCAAGAGGAACTAAGCCTGGTTAGAATGACCACCATAGAAGATGCATATCAGTTTTCCTTGAAAGTGGAAGAGAAGCTAAATAAAAGATTTGATAGCATGCAAAGTGGAAGAGGTTAAGGTGGGAGGACTGGTGGAAGACCCTATGGGGGCCAAAATGAAGATTCAAAGAAAAGTGAAGAAGCGGGAACCGGTTGAAATCAAAGAGGAGATAATACCTACCACCCTTGTGACCAAAACAATGGTGAACAAAGAGGAAGAGGAAGAGGTAGACTTGGGCAAGGACCTGGAAGAGGAGGTTTTAGAGGAACCTATTTCCAATGTGGAGAAGAAGGGCATCGAGCATATGAGTGTCCACAACATCAAGGAAGGGCAAATAGAAGACCTAAAGGTAATGTACAAGTTGCACATGTAGATGAAGATGCGCAATCTAAGTGTTTTGAAGATGTTGAAAGGGGAGAAACCCTAGTTGTCAGAGGAAGAGTTTATTCTGCATAAGATGCAAATGTGAAGGTAAGTGTTGTGATATTATTATTGACAGTGGAAGCACTGACAATCTTATTTTAGAGGAGATGGTTGACAAGTTGAAGTTGACAAGAAGAAAGCATCCACATCCATATCAAATTGCATGGTTGCAGAAGGACTACAGATCTTTGGTTAATGAGTAGTGTTTAGTGAAGTTTAATATTGGGGACTACCATGATGTGGTGATGTGTGATATCATATTGATGGATGCATGTCATATGTTGTTGGGGAGGCCGTGGTAGTATGATAGCTATACAAACACATATTCCCTAACAAAGGATGGAGTTTGTCATAAGTTGAAGCCCTTGAAGGAGGTGGAAGAAAAGGTATGTAGTACTACCAGAATTTGCTTGGTAGATAGTAGGAAATTTTTGGAGGGTATGAAGCATGAGCATCATTGCTGTGCATTGATTTCTAAGATTAGTCAAGAGAAATGTGAAGATGTACTAGCAAAAGTCTCAAAAATGTTAGAAGAATTTCATGATATTGTCTTTGATAATGTACCAGAAGGTTTACCACCAGTGAGGAAGATAAGCCATCAAATGGATTTGATACCAGGAGCTAGTTTGCCGAATAAGGCAGCCCATAGAATGACTCTAGCAGAGAGTGAAGAGTTGAACAGACAAGTTCAGGAGTTGTTGAGAAAGGGATTGATAAGAGATAGCCTAAGTCCATGTGTGGTACCTGTAGTATTAGCACCAAATAAAGACAGAGAGTGGAGAATGTGTACAGACTCTTGAGCCATCAATAAGATCACAACCAAATATAGCTTTCCATTACCCAAAATGGATGACATAATGGACTGTTTGAGTGGAGCCAAGTACTTCACAAAGCTTGACCTAATGAGTGGGTATCACCAGATTCGTATTAGATAAGGAGACAAGTGGAAGATAGCCTTGAAGACAAAGGAAGGTTTGTATGAATGGTTAGTCATGCCATTTGGGCTAACCAATGAACTGAGCACATTCATGTGGCTCATGAATGAGGTATTGAAAGAGTTTTTGGGAAGTTTTGTTTTTGTTTATTTAGATGATATTTTGATTTTTAGTAAGACTTGGGATGAGCATATGATGCATATTAGAAGAGTTTTTGAGAAGCTGAGGGAGAAGAAGTTGTTGATCAATCTGAAGAAATGTAGCTTTGCAAAGAAGGAGTTGATATACCTGGGATTTGTTGTCTCAGAGGAAAGTCTTAAGATGGACCCAGAGAAAGTGAGGTCTATCATTGAATGGCCTACGCCAAGGAGTGCTTCCGAGGTAAGATCTTTTCATGGTTTGGCAAGTTTTTACAGAAAGTTTATCAGGAATTTTAGTAGCATTTGTACACCCCTAACTGAGACAATGAGAGGGGATAGAAAAGAGTTTAGATGGACTAAAGGAGCAGATAAAAGATTTGATACATTGAAGCAGAAAGTCACAGAGCAACCTATTTTGGCACTTCCAGATTTTAATAAGGTATTTCAGGTAGATTGTGATGCTAGTGGTAGTGCTATAGGAGGTTTTTTGAGCCAAGAAGGTAAGCCCATTGCCTATTTTAGTGAGAAGCTTAATGATGCCAAGAAAAAATATTTTGTTTATGATAAGAAGTTTTATGTAATAGTTTAGGCTTTGAAGAAATAGAGACATTATTTATTTTTCAAAAGAGTTTGTTTTATATACTGATCATCAAACTTGACAGTATCTTAATAGTCAAGGAAAGTTAAATCAAAGGTACTTAAAATGGGTTGAGTTTTTTAAGAGCTATACTTTTGTTTTGAATCACAGGAGTGGGAAGTCCAACAAAGTTACAGATGCCTTGAGCAGAAGTCAAAATTTGTTGATAGAAATGAAGATAGAGGTTGTTGGGTTTGATGAGCTCAAATGTTTGTATCTTGAAGATCTAGATTTTGCAGAGGCTTGGAAATCTTGTCTGGAATCTGTTACTTTGGATAGGACTAAATGGATGGATTTCATAATCCAAAATGGCATGTTGTTTAAAGGAAGCCAATTATGCATTTTGAGGAGTTCCATGAGAGAGAACCTGATTAAGGAGAAGCATAGTGGAGGATTGGAAGGACACTTTGGTTGAGATAAGACCATTGCTATTGTTGGTGAAAATTATTATTGGCCATAGTTGCAACAGGATATGAGGAAATATGTGTAGAGTTGTAGAGTGTGTCAGATGGCAAAAAGAACAAGTCAGAATATAGGGCTATATCAGCCATTACCTGTACAGGAGAAGCCATGGGATGATATTAGTATGGATTTTGTTCTTAGTTTACCAAGGACACAGAGAGGACATGATTCCATTTTTGTGGTGGTAGACAGATTCTCAAGGATGGCACATTTTATTCCATGCAAGAAGACTAATGATGCTATTCATATTGCAGAGTTATTTTTCAGGGAGGTGGTGAGATTACATGGTCTACCAAAGAGCATAGTTTTAGATCGAGATACCAAGTTTGTTAGTTATTTTTGGAGGACATTGTGGAAGAAGTTGAAGAAAGATTTGAAGTTCAGTTCTGCACACCATCCACAAACTAATGGACAAACTGAAGTGGTGAATAGGAGTTTGGGTAACCTACTACGATGCTTAGTAGGAGATAAGCCCAAGGGGTGGGATTTGATTTTACCATAGGCAGAATTTGCTTACAACAATTCTGTCAACAGGAGTACTGCTAAATCACCATTCCAGATTGTATATGGGAATAGTCCAAGAAATGCTTCAGAGTTAAGGAATCTGGACAAAGGAGAAAAGACAAGTGCTGAGGCTGAAGACTTTGCAGAACACATGAAGAATTTGCATGAAGAGGTGAAAAAGCACATTAATAAGATGAATATTCAGTACAAGGCTAAAGCAGATCAGAAGAGGAGATATAACGAATTCCATGTAGGAGATGAAGTCATGGTTCACTTGAGAAAAGAAAGGTTCCCAATTGGAACATACAATGAGTTGAAAATGAAGAAATTTGGACCATGCAGAATTTTGTAGAAACATGATTCAAGAAATGCATATGAGGTGGAGCTGCCGAGTGAGATCAACATTTCCCCTATTTTCAACATTGCTGATTTATCAGAATATCATGAAGGTGGAACATAGGATGGACCAACAGACGAACAATGGAGTATTCTGGCCTCTACTTCAATAGAGGAGATAGAAGATATCTTGGATAACCATGTGGGAAGAAGTACTCAAAATAGGCAATATGAAGAATACCTAGTGAAATGGAAAGGAAGGTCTATTGAAGATTCCTCTTGGTTGTCTAAGGCAGAGGTTGACCGTGTGGGTTTTCCTCGCACAAACACCTGAGACGTGACAGAGCAGGAGCATCCAGTGGTGTAAGGGCAATCTTGCATCACCCAAAAAAAAGACATGTTTCAAAATTGTTGATGTTCTTTCCATTTCTTTTCAAAATTTGCGGTTCTGGTTCCATAATCGCTTGAATAATGATGTAGAACTTTCAATTTTTCCAAACTGCTAAAAATAGCAACCTGCTATTTTTAGAAAGTTTGCATTTGGGCACGGATTGAAGTGAAAATTTACAGGAAGCTTCATAACTAAAAAATAAGACCTTTCGCAAAGGAATCACGCAAAGATCATTTGCGAGCTGAAAGATATTAAAGTTTCCATTTCCTAAAAAACACCTAGAAATTATTCAAACTTAGGTTTGAGGAACTAAATAGCCCCGTACAGGCCCAAAAATGGCCAAAACTAGAAAACCAAGATTTTAACACGTAGAGCACTCTGCGATATTTCCGACGCATAAAACGGTTTGTCAATCAGACACCCAGATCAAAAGTTATGGCTCCCAGAAGTTGACCTATTTTTTGGAGGGAGATGCAAATCTAGAAATTAGGTTGTTGGCTACCAAAAAGGCTATTAATAACCATTTTTGGGAACCCTGGGAGGTAGTAGAGTTAAGGAGGAAAGTGTAGAGTCAAGAATATGCAGAAAATAGAAACCCTAGCTGATTTGGGGTTACAAAAGGTTGATAATTCCAGAGTCTTGTGATAGGAAGCTGTAGTGTGTTGCAGCCTATGGAGGGTTGATTCCTGTCATTGTATTTGAGCTTCTATAATGTAATAAGTTGTCCAAATCAATAAAGAAAGTTCTATTTTCTGTGTGTAATTTCTATTGTTGTGTGTTTTATGATTTACCCCCTTCATCAGTTTTTGGAGGTTGTGAAGAATGTGAAGAGGCACATATGTGATTTATTTGGTGTATTGGTTTCCATTTTCCCCAAGATAGAGTTTTCTACTCTACTCCCCCTATTTTGGATTCTTTATTGGATCCTTTGTATTGTGTAAGCCATGGTTGGGAGGTTGTAGTTCTTTTGTGAATAATAAATGGTGCATTTGTGTTTGTGTGTGTATCCTTGGCTTTCATAATTGGCCTCCTAGCTCGGGGGTGGCTTGTGAGCAAGCCTACGGTTGGGAGGTGAGCACCTCCATTGGTCTTTGAGTGCAATTTCTGAATCCAAGTTTTCTTTGGTGAGAATGGACCAAGAATAGTGAAAGTCTCGTATTGTGGATTTTAAACTTGTGTAAGAAAATTATTCTATGTAAAAGAGTTTTGTTTTGTATTGAGGATCCTTGAGTCAAGTCTTGTAAATGTGGTTACAAAAGTGTTGTAAATTGTAAAATGTGGTCTATGAGGTATCTTATTGTAGTAAAATAATCTGTATGGAAAAAAAACAATTGTATTTGACCTCTTTTTATGTAAGCTTAAAGTAGTAGTTGCAAGCATTATAGGTGAAATATAAATACATCTTCCCATTATTTAATCTATGCAATCAAGTATTAATCATCTAGTGTTAGTTAAAAGAAATAGCATGCTTTCATAGATTTGTTGTTAGTTCAAATCCATTGTGGAGCATTGATAACCTTCATGTTATATGATCTATTTTAACTTTTTTCCCATATATTTTTTTTAGTATGTAAAAAAAAGGGTAAAATAGACAAATGCTTGGTAATACACACAAGAAAAAATTTAGTATTCTTTCCATGCTACTTTTCTA
Source organism: Cunninghamia lanceolata (assembly GCA_027924645.1). NCBI lineage: Eukaryota > Viridiplantae > Streptophyta > Pinopsida > Cupressales > Cupressaceae > Cunninghamia > Cunninghamia lanceolata. The sequence goes on from BSBN01000892.1 coordinate 7,944,490, forward strand.
CATAATCTAAAAGTAAATATAAATATGAAACATTAAATAAATAGAATAGTCAAATAGATGGTATATATGTATTTTAGATTTACATGTGTCAAAAGCATATATATGTATGCTCTGTTTTAAACAGAGTATTACCTTTTTTTACCCTCAATTTTTTTAAAATTGTTTCTTTTTATAATTTAAATGTTTTAGAAATGAAAGTTTTTTTTTTACTATATAGATGGGAGGGTGGTGCAGAGTTCTTTATTGAGGGTTTGTGGAAAACTAGTAAATAAAAGTTTGTTTTCTTTTTTTAAAAAAATTGGGTGAACTACCCTATTGCATGCCATGGAGGTAGCAGAGGGCTGGATGGGGGTCTGCCCCACCCACAGGGGGGCCTAGCCTATGTACAAGCCATAGACTCCTTAATAGGGCCACAACCTATATAGAGGTCGGTGACCCTTTGTGCAACATCGTCAATGCGTAGGGATACCAGGAACAATGAGAAATACAATATAAGTTCTTTTTGTTTATTTTTATTAGCATCCAAACAAAACAAAACCCAAAAACAAAACAACAAATAATAATTGTGAATCTATATTTTGTTGTTGGCTTATACGATATATATATATGTACAAATATGCAACAATATACATATATATTCCTCTGTGTATATATTTTTTATAGATATACATCTTTTGGGTATATTTGTATATTGTCAAATACCCAAAAACATACACAGCATTGGCTGTGTAAATAGAAATAAATAATTATAGCACAAAAAAATAGAAACTAATAATATATACTATCATATATTGTATATACAATATATATTTTCATACTATGTACATATGTTGTGTAAAATCCATATACCGATAGCAGACCTACCTACTTTTGTAGTGGCTTTAAGATCTGTATACATTAAAAATAGAGGAATTTAGTTCATTATAGAGATAAAATGACATGGTAGATATAGATTTTAATAGTGGATCCACCTTGTGAATCTTGATTTTCCCACTTAGTTGTCCTTTTTCCATTGTCCTTCCTACAAAGAAAAAAAATAGAAAAAAAAAACATACGAGAGTTTGTTTGCATCGAAGAGTACTGAGGAAGAAAAGAGCATTTAAGGAAGCTTTTATCAGGGTTTCAAGAAGCCCTAAAGTATTAATAGCCCCAATTCTAGTTTAACCCCAAATTTAATATGTCTAATTTGTTTAGTATTTTCTTCCCTCATACATTAAAAACAATAATACTTACTCCTTAAAGAGAATGTAGTAAATATTATTTTATGCTAACTCATTTTAGTGTGAGGGAGGTCAAATTTGGTAGTTGGTAATAACACACATAAACTAATAATAAATGGACAAGTCATGTCATTATAGAGAGTAATAAGTAAAAAAAAATCATTAGGGATTTAGCCCTAAGGGGCTTAACTTTTGGAGGTAAAAATATCATTTTCGGTTTAATCAAAATTTTATTTTATTTAAGTTAAAGTATTTTACTTTAGTGTCAAAATGTGCTGTAATTTCACATTTGATAATTTGAGCCACATTGTTGAAAGATACTCATGGAGAATAAAATAAATAAATTAATAATAATAATAAAAAAAATTGTGTTTTACCATAAGGAGTGATTTACTATTAGTGGGTTATTTAGCCAACATTGTTTTCTCAAGAGGAGAAATTATTTAATTAGTTTATTTTAAAGTAATTAATCTCTAATTAAATGTATATCCAAAATTTGATATTTAATGAAATGTTTTTTATTGTCTTACCAAAATTTTAATAGGTTTGTGTGGAAATAAATATTGTCACTTTTATTTATTTAATTTTTTTTTTGTACAAGCATAGCAATGGTAGATTTAAATTTAAATTCCATGTTATGGTAATATAATGTCTTAGTGATTATGCAAAAATTTAAGTTTAAATTTTATTGCTCTAGTTGAAATTTAATTGTTGTCTTTCATGTAGGAAATTCACTTTTATGGGATAGTGATTTAGCATGCTAGAAATTTAGTTTAATGTCAGTTAATTTGACCTTGTGCTCCTAAATGGGGTCACATCCATATTCATATAGACAACCTAAGAGGGATCATCTCCTAGATTGATTCTCATACGATGTCATGTTGGTTGGTGTTGAATCCGATTAGGCTACCTCCATCTACGTAGGGTGTACAAACACTGTTCATTATACCCGCCATTGTATTAAATCCCTCTCACTGTGTTATGCGACATGGTTAGTATGATGTTGCATAGTGACGCAACAAGTACACATGTTAGGTTGTCATGTGATACATGATAGTAGCTTGCATTAATAATGTTTAAAAACAAAAAAAATTGTTGGTTCAATTATTCATGTCCACATGCAAATGTGGGCCTGACATTTGGTATCAGAGCACTAGTTCAACACAAGGACTTTAGGCGCATAAGATTTCAAACATTAGTAGTTGACATTCACAACTCACACATGTATGATGGCAAGGACTAGGAGAGGACATGGAAGCATTCGTGTTGCTAAGGGGCCACATTCTTAGGAGAGACATTCAGCATCACCTGCATCGGCATCCATACACCAACAGCCACATCAAGACCTCAGACCCAGATCCTTTAGGTGCTACAACAGTTGATTGGCGTTGTCCAGGAGCATTTACCACCTACAGGGGAGGCCTCACATGCTGAGCATTCACATCATTCCATGGGGGGGCATGCATCAAGACATAGAGAGTGTAGTAGGAGTCCTCATGTTCGTATAGAGTTTTTAGATAGTGATGGTAAGGAGTCAGCTCATCACGAGCCGCCACCTCAAGTTTAGCAGAAGGATGCAGGAGGTGTATTGCGACCACCTCGAGTTGCAGTGAATGAGATTAGGGAGTTTCTTCTCTTGCAACCTTCTACCTTTTCAAGGTCGATAGATGGTGTTGAGGTAGAATCTTGGCTTCTCAGTTTAGACTGGTGTTTTGTGTTGGGTGATTTTGACAACAACCTGAAAGCACATGTGGGCATCCATCTTTTGTGTGGTACTGCTTCTACTTGGTGGTGTTAGGAGGAGCGGAAGTGCTATTTGCATCTTGACACCTTGACATGGGATACATTTCTGGAGCATTTTAGAGTGAGATATATGTCTGAGCATTATCGACAGCGGTGTATTGATGAGTTTCATGACTTGCAATGGCATGGAATTATAGTGGCACTGTATGAGGGCTACTTCTTTGATTTAGATCCATATGTGGACTACCTTCAGGATGAGAAACTCCAAGTTAACCATTTTATCAGAGGCCTAAATCCTAGTATAGCAGGTCCTATTCGCATGGCCGATCCCTGGACCATATAGGATACTGTAGAGAAGGCTCATATTGTAGAGAAGATACAGAATAAGACCCAAGAGGCATGAGAGCACTCAAGGAACTATAATTACCTTCAGCAGGATTAGAGTTTCTGTAGGCCTCCACTCCCACAGAAGGGAGGGTTTAGGTCCACTCTTGCACCTTCAAGGCATGTACACCAATAGCAGCAGCATTAGGGACATAGGACTAGGCCACAATAGGGGGTACAAGGTGGACATTCTAGAGCATGATAGGTGTAGGGCCAGTGCAGAGATTAGTGGCCACAGACACAGAATGTAGGCTAGTCCGTTCTCAGTAGTCCTTTAGAGGTGGCCATGTTAGTTCTAGTAGACTTAGAGCAAAACAGTCTAGCAAGACCCAGTCGATTCAGGTTCAGACTAGGGGGCCTTACTATGTTGGTGGTGGTGTTGGGAACTTGGCTAGAGAGTGCCCTAATGGGTTTGCAACATCAGGAGGTCAGCGGACAGGTGGTTCTAAGTAGATAGTAGGAGATGTGGGTAGATCCCACTGAGTTTTTGCAGCAGTTGAGAACCTCTAAGATGAGCATTAGGCCACTCTTATTGAGGCTTCAGGTACTATTAGCAGACTTCCCATCTCTATTTTATTTGATTCTAGAGCTTCTGATTCTTTTATTTCCCCATCTATAGTGGAGCGTTGCAGGGTGCTAGTATCTAGGCAGAGCGATAGGTGGGAGGTTGAGTTAGCTTTAGGGACCAAGGTGTTAGTAGACTCAGTGGTTAGGGGTTGTGCCTCGGGACTTGGAACTTTCACCACATCAGTGGATCTTTGAGTTACTCATTTGGGATCTTATGGAGTGGTACTAGGTATGGATTGGCTCGATGCCCATCGTCATAAGTTAGATTGTTGACATAAGACCATTGAGTGCATTGATGATTATGGTGCTTCAGTTGAGCTTATGGGAGTCTAGAGACCTATCTCCCTTCGCATGATCTCCGCTATGTAGCTTAAGTGGTACATGTGGAAGGCTTGTTAGTTATTTGCCATATTAGTGAGTGATAGATAAGAGGATGGACCATAGAATACCTTAGATGACCACCTTATGATTAGGGAGTTTGTACATGTATTTCCTTTAGAGCTTCTAGGGATGCCTCCTCATTGTGAGATAGACTTTCACATAGACCTTGTGCTAGCAACAGAGCTAGTATCTAGAGTACCTTACAGAATGACTACCCATGAGCTTAGTGAGCTCAAGCTACAGTTGGAGGAGTTATTAGATAAGGGTCATATTCATCCTAGCATCTCTCTATGGGGCACACCAGTCATGGGTCCCTTCGTCTATGTGTGGATTACAGATAACTGAACAAAGTGGTAGTGAAGAATCGTTACCTATTGCCAAGGATCGATGACTTGTTTGACTAGATGTAGGGTAGGTATTCTTGAAGATAGACCTTAAGTTTAGGTATCATCAATTGAGGATTGCAGAAGTGGATATCCATAAGATAACATTTCAGACTAGGTATGGGAACTACAAGTTCACAGTGGTTCCATTTGGGTTGACAAATGCCCCTACAGTGTTCATGAGTCTCATGAATAGGGTATTCTATACATTTTTCTATCAAGTTGTATTGGTCTTTCTGGATGATATTTTGATATATTCTTGGACAAAGGAGGAGCATAAGGAGAACTTACATTAGGTTTTGTTGTTTTTGAGGGAGAACCAACTTTATGATAACTTGGCAATGTGTGCCTTCTTTAGATCAGAGGTTCAGTACTTGGGTCACATCTTATTTGGCGATGGTATCTCAATAGATCCATCAAAGATAAGAGCAATTATGGATTGGCCTGCACCTACTAGTGTCACTAAGGTCATGAGTTTCATGGGTTTAGCAAGATATTATCATAGATTTTTTGAGGGCTTTTCCAGGATTACACATCCCATCACCTCCCTTCAGTGGAAAGGGAAGAGGTTTGAGTGGATAGAGCAGTGTGAGAGAGCATTCCAAGCTCTCAAGGAGCATCTCACTAGTGTGCTGATTTTTGCAGTACCTGATCCTATGGTAGACTTTGTAGTGTGTATAGATGCTTCTATAGAGGGTATTGGTGCAGTACTTATGCAGGAGGGTTGGGTGATCGCATATGAGTCATGAAAACTTAAGACCCATGAGCTGAACTACCCCATACATGATTTGGAGCTTGCAAAAGTGGTTCATGCCTTGACTAGGTAGAGACACTTCCTTTTGGGACATAGATTTGATTTACATACAGATCATCGTAGCCTTCAGTATATATTTACATAGCCTAACCTTAATGCTTGTCAGCGATGATGGATGGAGTTTCTTTGTGAGTATGACTTTGATGTGCATTATATCAAAGGCAAGAAGAATGTGGTTACAAATACCTTGAGTAGGAGATGACATGAGATGAGGGCTATGACTATGGGTATATACTTGAGAGGACATATCCTCCAACAGTGGCCAGAGGATGGGTGGTACAGAGTGGTTCGGCAAGAGTTATAGTCTCAAAGGGCCCTTAAGGTCAAGTTTGTAGGGTACTCACTAGATGTAGATGGGTTACTATGCCATTGAGGGCATATTTATGTACCTCTTTCAAGAGATATACAGACAGTGGTGTTGACAGAGGCTCATAGAGTACCCTATGTAGCACATCTAGGGGTGAAGAAGATGCATGCATATCTTAGACAGTTATATCATTGGGTAGGTATGCGTCGAGACATTGCAGAGTTTGTTGCTCGATGCCTTGAGTGTTAGAGAGTCAAGGATGAGCATCGATATCCAACAAGATTACTTTACCCCTATGAGATACCTGAGTGGAAATCGGACACCATTTCCATGGATTTCATAGTTGGTCTACCCTTGTCATCTCTCCACCATGATGCCATCATGGTGACAGTTGACAAGTTGACCAAGGTTGCACAATTCTCTCCTGTGTGGACTACTTATAATGCTCTTGCAATGGCAAGGGTCTTCTTCGACCACATTGTTAGACTTAATGGGATTCCTCATTGGATTATTTTAGATAGGGATTTAGTGTTCACTTTAGCATAGACCATATTACATTAGGCATTAGGCACACAGCTTAATTTCAGGATAGCATATCATCCTGAGATAGATGGACAGATAGAGAGGATAAATCAGGTATTGGAGGGCATGTTGCAGATGTATGTGATGGATTAGTAGTCTAGATGGAAGGATTATTTATATCTAGTGGAGTTTGCATAGAATAACAGTCACCATAGTTCTTTGGGTATGGCACCATTTCAGAGATATATATGGGAGACCTTGCAGGACACCTTTGAGTTGGGATTGGATTGAGGATAGAGTAGCTATTGGTCTCGAGATGGTACAGGGCATGGAGTGACATGCAATTTCGATTAGACAGCATCTCCAGGTGGCAAAAGATTGCCAAAAGAAGTATGTCGATGCTAAGAGATTGGATTAGAGCTTCTTAGTTGGCGATAAGGTATTTTTGAGAGTGCGGCCACATAAGAGCCCAACCCGTTATGGAAAAAGCTCTGATCTTGCAACTCAATTTGTGGGTCCCTTTGAGATTTTGGAGCGGATAGGTCCTGTAGCCTATCATTTAGCCTTGCCACCTAGCGTGTCACATATCCATGATGTTTTTCATGTATCAGTTTTGAGGAGATATGGACCTGATGTTTCACATGTATTGGATTGGGGTGCTTTACAAGTAGAGGTAGATGGGTAGCTGGCCTTGGAGCCCATTCGTATCTTGGCTCGATAGACATTGGCCCTTTGAGGGCAGGAGCTAGATCAGGTCAAGTTTCAGTGGGACCACTATGATGAGGTCTTAGCTACCTGGGAGGACATTACCGAGATGAGGACACTCTATCCCCACCTATTTGAGGGCTTCCAGGAGGAAGCCTAATCCTAGGGGGGAGGATGTGAGGCCCATTTATTTATGATTACTGAGTTACTCTATTAGACATATTATGGTTGTTATGTTTGGACATTGGACTTATTATGGTTGGGATACCTAGATACTAGGGTATGGATTTTGGATAATAATGTTTGAATAGACTATAGTAGACATTGTTCAATTTATTAGATTAGTTAATGTATTACATTTGATGATAGTGATCTAATCATGAGATAGATTTATAATAGTTAAATTTATGTGATGGAGATATGTTTTGATTTATCATATATGTTGCCTAATTTTGTGTTATGGATTATGCTATTAGATAAGTTGAGATGAACTGAAATTGAATATGTGTTGATAGATCATTATGATGCATGTATGATGGCATTAGGAGATATTGTGAAATGGTGATTTAAATTGTGTTGATACATAATTTACATTCATATGGTTTTTTATTATCATTAGAGTGAACATGTTTGCATTGAATATGATTATAACTAGAAATTAATTCAAGTTGCTTCTGCTTTGTATATATGTTTATTGGACAAATTCAAGTGTGCAATTGAGATGTGCAAGTAGCTTCCATGACCAATGGAAATTCAGAGGTCAACTAGAAACCCCTGTGAATCCCTATGATGCCTGACATTAGTCTATATGGGGACTAAAGTCTTTTGTAAATGTGTAATGTGAAGTGTGATTTATTTATTGAGATCATTTTAGTTTTTTTTAAATTTTGTGTAAATGTCAATTGGCATAGGTGGTGAGTTTGTTGCTTGTGTGTCTTATTTTGAATTTAAAATTTGGAGGCACTTTTGAGGAGGTTTGAGAGGTCTTTTCTATTGGGAATTAAGGTGTCTCAACCTTTGCAAATTCCTAATGTTGTATTTATTTATCCCATGTTGAGTTGGCATAGTTAGCACCTTGTGTATATGTAGGAGGATAAATTTTGGTGACTTTGGCAGCCATGGTTTCCCCCTTGAATAATTAACGGGGGTTTGGGGACTGCGCCCTGAAGATGAGGTCAAGGGGCATAGCCCCTTGCGGGGTCCAGGGGCAGTGCCCCTAGTGTGCTCCTTATCGCGGTACAGGGCGGGGTCGAGGAGAAGCACCCTCGTGGGGGCTCAGGGGCAACGCCTTCGAAACCTCAAATGACTTTTAATTAATGACAAGTGTTCGTGAGTATCTTTGCACAAGAGAAAGGCATATTTGGGCGGTCAAGGGAGGTTATGACATGTTGTAAGAGGAATATGATATTTTTATTCAATGTATGACAGATTCTCTTACAACTATAAGTGTTGTCAGTTATGACGCATTCTATGACAGCTGTAAGGTGCGTAAGAGCATCTGTCGTAACCTATCTTGGGACCGAGCGCCCACTTTGGGATGGGATGTTGGACAAGTGTCCTTAGGCATGGGTTTTGGGGCATGAGTCCAAGATTGACGCCCATCTCTAGAAGGTTTCATATTTTCCTTGTAAACTCTATATAAATAGGGGAGATAGATAACTTTGGTACAAGTACTATTATGCTGCCAGAATATCTCCAGATTTGACATTCGAAGACTCCTGAAAGAGCATTGGCTCTAAAACTGTATTGTAATCTGTTATTGTTTACTATAATACATTTGAATTGTGTTTTGGAGTGTGGGGTTTTTCACCCATAAGGGTTTTCCCCATGTATATCTTGTCTCTCTCTCTCTCTCTCTTTTGTCTACTTTCTGTGTGTATGTGTATTGCTGCAATATCTCTATTAGATGTTCTATGTTGCTGTAGTTGTAAGAATTAAAGTTGAATTTTGCATACATCTATTCTCATTAGATTAGTGTAGGAAGTGATTTCCACACACCAAGCTTCCTTTCATTTTCATGAGTATTTTATTCATTTTAAGTTCCTAGGTCATATACCTTGGGGTTGGGAGTCTTTTGAGCTTTGAAATTTTGGGATTTGAGAGATTTAGACCACTACCAAATTCCTTGGGAAAAAAGTGGCGTGAATAAGTTTGGGGAAGAGAGATGGTGCACTTGTCACCATCTCCTTCCAATCTCCTAGGTTTAAGGATGAGGATTTGACCAAGTACCATCCCATCCCAAGGCTCTACACATGTGGGAGCCAAATTAGGAAGAAATTTGTAGAAGAGTGTACAAGTACACTCCTCTCCCTTAGGCCTCACACATGTGTGAGAGCCATGAGGAATCAAAACACTCCTTGGGGTGTGGGGATTGGTGGAGAGGGATGAGGTGGATTCCATATGGCACCTTCTCATTTGGAGAGGATGTGTGACATTTCATCCATTACTTATACCTCTTTGCAAAGGGAGAAAACACTTGGCAAATCAATTTCACTTGTGAAATTGAGAATTTGAGTGTGAGAGATTGGGAGATTGGAGAAGAAGGCTAGTGGAACTCTTGGAGGGACTTCACCAAATTTGTGCTTCACCAACCTGTGGGAAAAACTTTTGTGAGGTAGGCTTCTTTCTTTGTGGATTAATGTGTCTTCTTGAATGTAAATAGAAAATGGAAAAAATGAGAGTATGTGTGTATTGTCTTTTATTCTTCATTTTCTCTATTGTCGTTTGATGGCTTGTAGAATGTTGTTGGGTTGGGTAAAATATGTTGGGTTGGCTCCCCAAATTGGTTGTGAGCAACCCATGTGAGGGGTTGAGGCAGGTAAGAATCCTCCTTGGGGAAAAAATCACTCTCTTGAGAGAGAGATTTGGCAAGAGTGCCATATTTTCTTTTGTGTAGCATGAGTACCATTTGGTATGGAGTATTGGATATTTGGTGATACAATGGTTATGAAGGTTTTTGGAGGTTGTGAAGAATGTGAAGAGGCACATACGTGATTTATTTGGTGTATTGGTTTCCATTTTCCCCAAGGTAGAGTTTTCTACTCTACTCCCCCTATTTTGGATTCCTTATTGGATCCTTTGTGTTGTGTAAGCCATGGATGGGAGGTTCTAGTTTATTTGTGAATAATAAATGGTACATTTGTGTTTGTGTGTGTATCCTTGGGTTTCATAGTTAGCCTCCTATTAGGGGTGGCTTGTGAGCAAGCCTACGGTTGGGAGGTGAGCACCTCCATTGGTCTTTGAGTGCAATTTCTTGAATGCAGGTTTTCTTTGGTGAGAATGGACCAAGAATGGTGAAAGTCTCATATTGTGGAGTTTAAACTTGTGCAAGAAACTTATTCTATGTAAAAGAGTTTTGTTTTGTATTGAGGATCCTTGAGTCAAGTCTTGTAAATGTGGTTACAAAAGTGTTGTAAATTGTAAAATGTGGTCTATGAGGTATCTTATTGTAGTAAAATAATCTGTATGGCAAAAAAAAAATTGTATTTGACCTCTTTTATGTAAGCTTAAAGTGGTAGTTGCAAGCATTATAGGTGAAATATAAATACATCTTCCCATTATTCAATCTAGGCAATCAAGTATTAATCATCTAGTGTTAGTTAAAAGAAATAGTATCCTCTCATAGATTTGTTGTTAGTTGAAATCCATTGTGGAGCATTGATAACCTTCATGTAATATGATCTATTTTAACTATTTTCCCATATATTTTTTTTAGTATGTAAAAACAAATGGGTAAAATAGACAAATGCTTGGTAATACACACAAGAAAAAAATTAGTATTCTTTCCCTGCTACTTTTCTACATAATCTAAAAGTGAATATAAATATGAAATATTAAATAAATAAAATAGTCAAATAAATGTTGGTATATATGTATTTTAGATTTACATGAGTCAAAAGCATATATATGCATGCTCTGTTTTAAATAAAGTATTATTCTTTTTTTACCCTCTATTTTTTTTAAATTGTTTCTTTTTATAATTTAAATGTTTTAGAAATGAAAGTTTTTTTTACTATATAGATGGAAGGGTGGTGTAGAGTTCTTTATTGAGGGTTTGTGGAAAACTAGTAAAATAAAAGTTTGTTTTCTTTTTTTTAAAAAATTGGGTGAAATACCCTACTGCATGCCATGGACATAGTGGAGGGCTGGATGGGGGTTTGCCTCTCCCACAGGGGGCCCAGCCTGTGTGTAAGGCCATGACGTACATAGAGATCAGTGGCCCTCTGTGCAGTGTCATCAATGCATAGGGCTGCCAGGAACAATGAAAAAGACAATAGAGGTTCTTTTTATTTATTCCTATTATTATCCAAACAAAACAAAACAAGGAATAATAATTGTGAATCTATATTTTGTTGTTGGCTTATATAATATGTATATGTACAAATATGCAGCAGTATACATATATATACCTTTGTGTATATATATTTTATAGATATACATCTTTTGGGTATATTTGTATATTGTCAAATACCCAGAAATATACACAACATTGGCTGTGTAAATAGAAATAAATAAACATAAATAAATAATTATAGCATAAAAAAAAGTGAAACTAATAATATATACTATCATATATTGTATATACAATATATATTTTCATACTATGTACATATGTTGTGTAAAATCCATATACCGATAGTAGACCTACCTACTTTTGCAGTGGCTTTAAGATTTGTATACATTAAAAATAGAGAAATTTAGTTCATTATAGAGATAAAATGACATGGTAGATACATATTTTAATAGAAAAAGAAAAGAAAAAAAAAACATACGAGAGTTTGTTTGCATTGAAGATTAGTGAGGAAGAAAAGAGCATTTAAAGAAGCTTTTATTAGGGTTTCAAGAAGCCCTAAAGTATTAATAACCCCAATGCTAGTTTAGCCCCAAATTTAATATGTCTAATTTGTTTAGTATTTTCTTCCCTCATACATTAAAAACAATAATACTTACTCCTTAAAGAGAGTGTAATAAATATTATTTTATGCTAACTCATTTTAGTGTGAGGGAAGTCAAATTTGGTAGTTGGTGATAACACACATAAACTAATAATAAATGGACAAGTCATGTCATTATATAGAGTAATAAGTACAAAAATAAATCATTAGGGATTTAGTCCTAAGGGGCTTAACTTTTGGAGGTAAAAATATCATTTTCAGTTTATTCAAAATTTTATTTTATTTAAGTTAAAGTGTTTTACTTTATTGTCAAAATGTGTAATTTTACATTTGATAATTTGAGCCACATTGTTGAAAGATACTCATGGATAATATAACAAATAAATAAATAATAATAATAATAATAATAAAATTGTGTTTTGCCTTAAGGAGTGATTTACTATTAGTGGGTTATTTAGTCAACATTATTTTCTCAAGAGGAGAAATTTTTTAATTAGGTTACTTTAAAGTAATTAATCTATAATTAAATGTATATCTAAAATTTGATATTTAATGAAATATTTTTTTATTGTCTTACCAAAATTTTAATAGGTTTGTGTGGAAGTAAATATTGTGACTTTTATTTATTTAATGTTTTTTTTTGTACAAGCATAGCAATGGTAGATATAAATTTAAATTTCATGTTATGGTAATATAATGTCTTAGTGATTATGCAAAAATTTAAGTTTAAATTTTATTTCTCTAGTTGAAATTTAATTATTGTCTTTCATGTAGGAAATTCACTTTTTATGGGCCTAGTGATTTAGCACGCTAGAAATTTAGTTTAATGTTAGTTAATTTGACCTCGTACTCCTAAATGGGGTCACATCCATATTCATATAGACAACCTAAGAGGGATCATCTCCTAGATTGATTCTTGTGTAATGCCATGTTGGTTGGCATTGAATCTGATTAGGCTACCTCCATCTATGTAGGGTGCACGAACATTGTTCGTTATACCCGCCATTGTAAAAAATCCCTCTCACCACGTTATGCGATGTGCTTGGTATGACATTGCATAGTGATGTAAAAAGGACGCATGTTAGGTTATCATGTGATACATGATAGTATCTTACGTTAATAATGTTCAAAAACAAAAAAATTTGTTGGTTCGAGTATTCATGTCCACATGCAAATATGGGCATGACATCTTTCACATGATACCTGTACCCAATGAAGATACATTTCACACCCTTGTTCTCTAACTTTGTTCACTTCTCCTTTAGCACATGTACATATGCCTCACAACCAAAAACTCTAAGATGTCTCAGTGAAGGTTTGTGCCCCAATCATGCTTCCTTAGGAATTTTATCAACAAGAGCTAATGTAGGAGACTTGTTAATCATGTAGCAAGTAGTGGCAACAATTTCAGCCCAAAACCTTTGTTCTAGACCAGTACTACTAAGCATACTCCTAGCCTCCTCCAGCAGTGTCCTCTTCATTCTTTCTACAACTCCATTCTATTGTGGAGAATATGGAGTTGTTTTTTGTCTCTGAATGCCACAATCTTTACAGAATCTATCAAAATCATTAGCACAAAATTCATCACCATTGTCAGTCATCAAACATTTTATTTTATTTCTATTTTAAAACTCAACCATTGCTTAAATTCTTTAAATCAACTAAAAGATTCATATTTACTCTTTAGAAAGTATACCCATATTTGTTGTAGAGATGTATTCTTTAAACATGATTAATGAGAACTCAAGTAAAATTGAACACAATTTTTTTACCATAACTGCAATGCTCATAGAAATTGAAATCAAGATTACAATCAATTTACCCTTCAAAAATATTTTTAGTTTTTAAGGTCCTTAAACCCTTTTCTCCTATGTGGCCTAATCTTTAGTGCCATAACATAGTCTTCTCTACAAGGAAGTTTGATTTAGACGAAAGAGCACCCTTAGGTACCCAAAATCGATGACCATCCATTGAAAATAAAACACTCTCCTTTTCAAATGAAGTATTCCTAGATTTACTTTCCATAGAAGTACTATTGCACTCAACAGTGTATGTTTCAAACTTATACAATGTGCCAAATCTGACACATTTATAGATCACCATAGAACCTCTAACCATCTTGCATCCTATATTGGAAAAGATTACCTACACACCCACATCTATTAGTTTTCTCACATATAATTGTCATGCCTACATTTCCCATGTGGTCACGACATGCAACACATGTGTCATGACACGAAATATCAAAAACTTTTCCACGTAACCCTAGAAACCCCCTTGGATGCATCAGCATGCTCGGTGGCAATACACGTAAGGCGTTAACATGTCAATCCAACCTCAAGGTAGTGCAAATACCTATGCAATCATCTGCATGATGATAGCTGACTAGGGGGTTATGCGAGGTGAGGAGCATCGCCATTAGGGTTAGGAGCAATTCCATCCAAACCCTAGGTTTTCCTAAATGAGTGGTGTGATTTCGACATGTGTAGAAATCAAAACCTAAGAAATAGAACAAGGATAATAAATCTAATCACATGAAATTATCACCAATGCATAAATAATCATTTATTTAACTCTATTAAGATTTCAGAAAAATCTAGCAGCATAATGCCTCTTGGGCATACATGGGAATAATTTTTAAACAACTAAATTCTTACTTAGGCCAATCAAAATTAAAATAATAAAATAATCAAGTAAAGCCATAAAAATGCGCCTGATTAATATTTTGTTCCCCCACAAGCCCCTTGGTTTAAAAGCCTAGGTTAAATTAAATTAATCTAATAATCTAATTGTCTCAACCCAACTCTAATGTTAACCAAAATATAAAATTCATCCTCTAAAAATTAAATACAATTTAACTAATGTAAAAAGGGCTCAATCTAATAAATTTCCCCTTAACATAGTTTCCCACTAAATTCCACTAGAATAATTAAAAAGGCTAGGTTCAATTAAATGCCTCATAAAAAATTAAACTCCTAGATAAATTTTATAAACAAGGTTTTAAATGTGGTCTATCCTACTTTAACATTTTCCCAACATTAAGGTAAAATAGAAACCCACTAAGTCAATAATTAAATGCAAGGGGGAAAATTAATTACCACAACAATATAACGCATGGAAGCAAAATAAATAAAAATATTTAAAATAAACAA
The DNA here is from genome assembly GCA_027924645.1 of Cunninghamia lanceolata. Taxonomy (NCBI): domain Eukaryota; kingdom Viridiplantae; phylum Streptophyta; class Pinopsida; order Cupressales; family Cupressaceae; genus Cunninghamia; species Cunninghamia lanceolata. The sequence goes on from BSBN01000892.1 coordinate 7,959,563, forward strand.
GGGATGAAAAGGGAGAAGGACTTCACGTGCATCCAAGTTTACATGGAAATTCAAATTCCTTTGTTATTTTATTTTTCCCACTCACAAAACCCTAATAGGGCTCCCTCTAATATTTGTTCATTTTATAACCCTAATCCCATTTTTCCCTAATGATCTCTATGTTTTCCCTCCCCTCTCTTCTCCTCTTCTCTCTTTTCTTTCTATTCTCTATTTCTCTCCTTTATTTTATTTTTTTTGTAGGTTCATGGAGGAGGGCAGCCATGAAAAGGCTCAAGATAAAGATGTACAATAACTCCATTAAAAAGATCTTTCTACACATTAATAAAAAAAAATTGTGTAAGAATTTTATTTCATTATTCCCCTTTTATTTTGGGGCTCTGGTATAAAACTAGAGATAAAGTTTGTTTCAAATATATATATATATACACACACACACATACATATACATATACATACACATACACATACACATACACATACACATACACATATTCATGAAGAATGGCATGATAGGCTGATCAAATCCACGTAAGGTACACCGGCGTCCACACAGGGTTTGAAATTGGTAGTATACTAGTGCACACAGGGTTCAAAATCGGCGGTATAATAGTCGCGCATGGACTACATATACCACGGCGTCAAATGGAAGAAAGTGGGCGGATTCCATCCCACCACCCAACGCCACCATCAGTAAACAAAGAAGGTAGAAATGGGGGCAGTGGCCAGGCCACCGACCCCCCTCCCCCCACCCACCCCAAATACATCATTTAGAATAGCAGCCCAATGAGGCCGTCAGCCATGGCACCATGGGGTTTTAACCCTGAAACAAATGGTTTGAAATCTTTTTTTTTTCATAAGGTTTTCCCCCTACAATATTAATAAGATGTGGTGCCTATTTCATAAGCTATGCAAGGTTATGTGTGTGTGTGTGTGTGTGTGTGTGTGTGTGTGTGTGTGTGTGTGTGTGTGTGTGTGTGTGTGTGTGTGTATAAACATGTGTGTGTGTGTTCTCATAAATGTATATGTATATATATACACTATCACAATATTTACATTTTTTGAGTAAAATGCATAAACTCATGCAAGAAAGATAATGGGAGAATTGAAAATGTTTGCATTTAACCTATTGTTGCACCGAAAATACACTTTCTGAATTTAAACAGGGGCCTGGATTTTTTTTTTTGTTTTGTGTGTGTGTGTGTGTGTGTGTGTGTGTGTGTGTATAAACATGTGTGTGTGTGTTCTCATAAATGTATATGTATATATATACACTATCACAATATTTACATTTTTTGAGTAAAATGCATAAACTCATACAATGCAAGAAAGATAATGGCAGAACTGAAAATGTTTGCATTTAACTTATTGTTGCACCAAAAATACACTTTCTGAATTTAAACAGGGGCCTGGATTTTTTTTTTGTTTTGTGTGTGTGTGTGTGTGTGTGTGTGTGTGTGTGTGTGTGTGTGTGTGTGTGTGTGTGTGTGTGTGTGTGTGTGTGTGTGTGTGTGTGTACACTATCACAATATTCACATTTTCTTGATAAAAATGCATAAACTCATACAATGCAAGAAAGATAACGGCAGAACTGAAAATATTTTCATTTAACCTATTGTTGCACCAAAAATACACTTTCTAAATTTAAACAGGGGGGTGAATTTTATTTTTTTTGTTTTTAACAGCAACTAAAAAAATAGAACTAAATATTCTACATAGTCCCAAATTTCTTTCAATCTAATTTCCCCTTTTTTTTAATCACATACATCATAACATAAATACATATTTCTCTTTCCTTACAAATACACAGCAATAACGTTCCTTCAACATTGTATTAAATTACAAATGAAATATTTTCTTTCCTTTGTAAAGCATAGAAATGATTTAGTTCCCACATCAACTAAAGCAAGACAATATACATTTTCTCATTCTGGGTAATCAAGGTAACAAAACAATGTCATACAAATTTCCTCATTGCACCAATACAATAATTGTTTTACAATCGTTTGACTCTATTCAACAAGAATACTTGAAAACAAAAGTAATATGCTACAACAACATATATAGAGGGCTCAAAGCCACAACATTAGAACAAGGCTAAAATGTCATGGCTCTCAATCAGCCAATGAAAAGAAGAAGCCCAACAATGAAGCCCACTTCCTCCAAGCTCCCAATAGCTCAAAAAACCTGCAAAAATAATAATGGAAAATCCAAGCCCACTAAAAAGTTCTCCACCCTACCATAAAGGAAGATCACCCTCGAGCTAGGAGGTCGATCCACATACGAGTTTGCCACAACGCAACATAGGCAATCACATAACAACAAGAAGAACACCCATATGGCTTAAACAACACAAAATCCATAAAAATGGATTTGAGGGGGTAGGAGAGTGGACTCTCTCTACTCAAGAGGTTCACTCCTACAACTAAATCTCATGAATCCAACTCAAGGCCACAAGCCTAAAATACCCAATGATAATTATAATGCACTAAGGCACTCACACCATAAAATATGATCACCATAACCTTTTCCCAAATGCCCTCAAGGCCACAATATACCAATGCAAAGAGGGTGACCTCGAGGAGGTTCACTCCTCTCCCACCCCTCACATGAATGGACACACCAAGAATGGTAGTCTCATTCAAAACACGCATAAAACCCAACACAACAATAAATGCAAAACACAAGCAAATCCATACACACAAGAAAAATATAATACATGAGAAAGGCACTTATGCCTTGAGGCTTACCTTTGAAAGCTGAATATTGGAAGAGGGTTGTAGAAGAGATTTCCAACCTTCTCCTTCAAGCCTCCTTCCAAAATCTCCAACTCTCTAACTCTCTCCAAAAAACTCCTCCAAAGATAGCTAAAAACAAGAAAAAGAAAGAACCCCTTTCCTCTCACAAAGAGGAAATAATATAGACTTCATTCCAAAGTCTTGAGGAATGAGAAGGTGACACATGTCACCTTTTCCTTCCTCTTCCCAAACCACTTGCAAGGGATATGGAATGTGGAGGTGACATGTGTCACCCTCCCATCAATTCAAATCTCACCCTCTCCACATGTGCTCTTACACGTGTGAGAGAAAAGGTCAAGAGGTGGAATCTCTCAAAATGGGCTCCAAGAGGATAAGGGATGACACATGTCATCACCTTATTCTCTAAAGGAAGCCCATTCGCTCCAAGATGCTCTCACACATGTGTGAGAGCATTGGAGGATGGTTCCACACACTTGGGGGTCTTAAAGACTCCCCAATTCTTCAAGGTGATGGGAATCCATTCCTTGGAAAGGGAAATGGGTCATGTTTCAAAGCATGACTCATCCTCCACCCCAATTCAAATTTGAATTTCCTCACTTTACTTCAAGCTGAAGTTAAAGTGACTAGACAGAGGTAACCCTAGGGGTTGAATGATCAAATGGGCCCTCGACCCTAGGGGTACCACCTAGGATTAATTTTAGCCCATAATAAACACTTTAGGAAGTAGAAAATCACATAAAATGACCACCAAAATGAAAGACACCAAGTGGTGTAACTTAAATCACATATTTTTACAACAATTCTATTAAATAATATAAAAGAGGTGAAATCTAAGCCAAATAATAAAATGCAGACATTTATGAAAGCATCACACAAATTAACACATGATCTTGGTCCCTCTTGGGACTAGATCGGTCTAACATGGGAATCACATTAGGTGTGTGGTCGATCTTAGATTTTCTGTTGCCTAGAAAATCACCTGGTCACTTGACAAATAGATTAATCCAACACACACACACACACATATCATAGTCAAAGCAAGGAAATGCATACACTCACGATATCGCATAATCGCACAAAACATTATAAAAATCACACAGCATCATAAATAAGATCTATAACTACATTTCTAAATACTATCTCAAGATCAAAGTCAAAAAACAAATCCATTAAATAATTCCTCAAATAGCATCTCAAATATCATCAAAATGCATATCACATGTCTAATAATCATTAGTGAATCAAAATTAGAATAAATTCACATCACAGTCTACTAAATATAGCCAACCAAAATAAGAGAATAGAGTCCAGAGAATCTCCATATTGGGATCAATAGTCCCAAATGTCAAAATGTCATCAATTGTAAATATGAAATAAGAAAAATAAGGGAGTGAAATAAGTAGGCCTCACAATAATCAATTTCATGCTAATCCAAGAATATGCAACACACCATTAATCCTTTTTATTCTACCATCAAGAAATTTTATCTTAATTTTACCATAGCCAACAATATTTAAATGAGAATCATCACCCAAGTACATCTTACCTCCATCATATTCTTCATATTTAGAAAACCAATCTCTATTAGAGGTCATATGGAAAGATGCACCTGAGTCAATTAACCATTCATCATTACCTGCACAAGTGGCCATAGATGCAATAAACACACCACCATCTTCCTTCTTGGACTCAGAATCATAATCAAATTTCTTCTTTTTCTTCTTCATTTCTTCTTTACACTCCTTACGGAAGTGTCCAGGCTTACCACAAGTCCATTAAATAACTTTGGACTTTCTAGGACATTCAGATCTCCCCTTAGACTTGGATTTGTCACACTTCTCACTCTTCTTGCCTTTTTATTTAGGTCTTACACAAACACTTAGGGATTCTTTGGAACTAATGGGTACCTTCCTCCTCATTTGTTCAAAAATCAAAGAACTCATGACATATTCAACTTTCAAGACAATAGAAGTACTCCAAATCGCCATAACAAGAGAATCCCACAAATTAGGAAAAGAAGGATCTGACATCTCTCCTCCTCATCCAATTTTACACCAATTGATGCTAATTAAGCCACTAACATATTGAATTATTCTAGGTCGACTGAAATTCATGTACCCTCTTCCATTCTCAAGGAATACAATTTCTTCCTCAAGAAAATCTTGTTCACTAAATATTTGTCTCTCACTAAGATTCTTCCATGGTTTCTATAGAGGGCTCTTCATGGACATTGATTAAAACAAAGTATGTCAGGCACAATCTGATTAGGCCCTTGGATTTATGGTCCATAAAATCATATTTGTCAGCCAAAGTAGCATATGTAGGCCTTGAAACTTTCTCATCAATAGAATCCCACAAATCTCAATCAATTAACAGGTCCTTCATCTTAAGTTTCTACATCTCAAAATTTGTTACCATAAATTTGTTCTACCACTATTCTCCCTAATGTGCTCGCCATCTAAAAATTCCTCTAACAAGATCACAAAGTATCTTCTGTAGAAACTCCCACTCAAAACTAGATTAGTACAAAAAACCCACCAAACCACAACTAAAACAAAAGGTGATCAATCGATGATACCACTTGTAAGGAAGGTAAGGTAGTAGAACAAATTCCTACACTAATTTTGAGAGGAGGGATATGAATAATTTTTTATATCTTTACAATAGTTATAGAAATAAACCCAAATATAAATCATACCATAACACAATGATTACGAGGGGAAACCTTTTCAGGTGAAAAATCCCACACTCTAAAGCCACATAATATATTATTCGGGAATCAAGAAGATTACAATATACTTGCATATAAAACTTTCATAGGAGTATAAAAACTAGAGATCTAGAGGAAACTCAACATATTTAAGACTCTACAACACAATCTCCATCTCAAGCTTCTGATATATAGGAGATACAATAAACTAAACCGTCAACGATAATTGCAAAACCATGAGCCAAAAAAACCCAAAAGTCGCACCCAAATTATCTCCAATAAAAGATGTCTTGTGATGTGCCAAACCACACACCAACACATGTAGCTCTCCCCTTTATAGCTCTTTTAAGTGTCCAACATGTTTTCACATTTCCTAAAATAGAAGGCCCAACTTCCATAGGCCATAACTTTTGATCCGGGTGGTTGATTGACAAACCGTTTGATGTGTTAGAAATCTCATGAAGAGATCTATTAAGATATAACCTTCTTTTCTAGTTATGAAAAAATTTAGGACATTTAAGGACCTCTAGGTGCCTCAAATTTGAGTTATGAAACTTTTTCTGAAGTTTCAAAAATGGAAACTTAAATATCTTGCAATATATTATGGAGTAAAAAGTGGACACATGTATATTTACCTCCTAGTTTAGCTCCTAGGTTCCTACAATTACATTATACATTCTAAATATTCATCCTGATGCACAATCCCCTGAAAGCAATGTAAATTGGGAACAAGGGGCCCATATTCTATCTTACCCTAGATTAAAAAGGAGCCTTGAGACTTTTGTCCACTCCCAAGTCTTCCTTGATTGGTTAGGGCAAATTTAAATGTATGCTAGCATAGACCTTTAAAAGGGTTTCTCCTTGTCAGCTCTTTTGGTTAATTTCACAAGTGTTAGTGGAAAACTGTATATAAGCGTGTTTTTGAATTCATTGGGAATATAGATAGAGATAGCCAACTTGAAGCATTAGAGTAAAGAACATTCAAAGAATTCATTGTGATTCTAGAGAAGATTTGTATTGTTATTGTGTATTTCTTGTAGGTTTGAAGTTATCATCTATATCTCCTTATGAGTTGAAGAGCATTCATCCTCCTAATGGTTTCATCACATAGGTGATATCATTATTGTTCATCATCATTTGATTTCAACATATCTATTTGTGTTTAATCTCTGCCCTACAAGGGTACACTCTCTTTATCAACGGTGTTGGGAAGGTTGAATGTTATCCCAGGATTTGACTGAGGTAAGTCCCTAGACACCATAATCCCTAAACCTCTTCTCTTCTTCTTGTGTGTAGGTTACAGGTGCAAGATATAGAAAAGTGTAGATACAAGAAGACTGAGCAAGGATTAGGATTTTGAGATTCAAACATGAATATTCCTCTATAGAAGACTCAGATACTGGCACCCTAGTCTTCTTACCATTTTTGACATTAGATCTAGCATCAAGGTAGTCTCTATAATATTTCTCTAGTCTGTAGCTTCTGAAGATTCTAACTTCTAGGACTTGGGCACCCTCAAAATAGTCCTCCAACATTCGAGCTTTCAATACATAGGTTCTGACATCTTCTTGATCACTCCCATGAAATTAGTTTCTAGATATCTATTGTACATATTCTGTTATAATCTATTTTTTGTAGAACTAGGGTTTCATGAATTGATTGACCTAAGATTTGATAAAAGGCTTGATTAAATCAGATCTTTCCATAGCACTCTTAAATACAAAATATGTAGGTAAGTCCACTTTCATTTGGTAGTGATGTGTCTCAATTTTTTCCTTGAATGTTATTGTGGAGGAGGGTTTGATCTAGTGTGTATGCTAGTTTTATCATTCATCTTTTTCACACTTAACACAATCCAAACATGGTCTTGAGTCAAAACTCACCAAAGATGTTTACTTGGTAGTTCTACACCTTTTAGAAAAAATTTAGATCCATATGTACTTAAATGTAGAGTTACTAAAAATAGTAATCCTTGTCATTTTTAACTCCTTTTTGAAACTTTGAAAGTTCTAAACCATTCTTTAAGATAAAGGGTATACAAAAATACCAAAATTGGGAAGAATAGAAACCTTTTGTAGTTGCAAGGTTGAGACACCTTTCCTAACAATAATGACCCTAATACCTAAGGAAACCCTTATGGGAGATGGTTCATACTTTCATCAACATAATACAATGTTTATTCCTACCTTATGACAAATCATGGCAGTTTTATGGTGTGACACTTCCTTATTCATTCCTATGGCTTCACACCTAACACTAAAAACAATTTCATTGTATGGCATAAATCCTCATCACATCCATAGTAACTCTATTAATAGCAATCATGCTTAGGGATTTGGCAAAGTCCTAAGTTACATGCCAATCTCAAAGTGTAAGATTAGTGACAAAGCTAGTAGGGGAATAGGTTATGTAATAGGCCCCATTGGACCCAAGAACCTAGTATCACATGCAAAACCAAGATTATCATTCCACAAGAGAGTTGTAAGAGAATAATGTTGAATTATTATGCAATAATTCATATGATATTATTACACACTACCTTTCTTATAAAGGCAAGACTGAGACGTAACAATATACAATCAGTACCCCCCATAGGAGAGATAGAATGAGATGATAGATCCACCCACAAAGAATTAGCTCCTATGCTATTGAATACTTGAACAAAAAAATAATCCACTTCTTGTAAACAACATTTCTCCCGTTGGGAAGAAACCAATTCAATGGTGGATGTAGAAGTAACTCCTAGAAGCTAGATGAAAAGGGGTTCCAAATCCATATGTTTATCTCAAAACATAACTCAAGTATCCTCATACTGAAAAAGGATGTATTCTACAAATGATGAATGAAATGCCCAATCTTGGAAAAATTAGTAATACTAGGAAAGTAAGGATAGTGAATTGCATATGAAAATACTAAAGATGTGATGGCATCATGGTCATCACAGAGGAGAGATAACCCTTCCATTAACACCAATAGGTTAGTCTATCAAAGTCATGACTACTCCCTTCACCTATAAAATTCCTTTACCCTTGACAACCTCCTATCACCTCTATGTGGTGATGCTCAAGGTTTATGAGCCTCATATCTAATGACAATAGTCTAGATATGATTGTCATAATAGTATTTTTTATCAAGAAACCCTCATTCTTACACCTTGAAATCTTGAAATGCCTTCTATATCTATCCTGCAAACATGAGGATGAAAGATTTATATATCATCTTTCAAGAGTATATTCACTAAAAATGCCAATAAAAAGGAGTTATTATGTCAAGGGATTATAAATAAACTATTAAAATAAACCCTTATTATGAAGAAACTTTCCAAAGAAAACTAATGTTGAATCTGAAACATGATAACAACAATGAAAACATGGCATTATTGTGCATGCTAGGTGATGGGAATTCAATAGATCCTTGAAATAAACCAGATAAATAATGAACCCTTACTTTTACCAACATAATGAATAAGATAAATCTTTCAAATACATTAAGCATGCAGCCCAATTGCCCTTTCCATAAATCCACACATGTGGAATCATATACATGCAAATTTTAGGCATTAAAAATAGAAAAGTTTAATATAAAATAAAGTTATACAACTCTCCTTAAGGGAAAAGTGCAATTTTCACAAGGAATAAATTGAGTTTCCACACTTGCAAATATTAATTAGAGACTCTTAGTTGTACATTCCCACATGTGGGACCCTATGCAAAGTATGAAAGGCTGAAAATCACCTTTTTTATAGTTGCTTGAAGGATAATAAGTTAATAATATCATCTTTCATGAATTAAGATAGGTAAGGGTAGGTTTAATCCCTATACTTAGCTGTCAAATTTGAAATAAAGTATAATGACCCCCAAGAATAAAGTGCCTCCCTTGTAAGTTTAAATGCTTTTCTTCTACCAAAATTGGTTTGAAGAGATCTTAGGACTTTTCAAGCATTTTTAAAGGTCTTAAGGGTGGTTTAAAACATGTTAAGTAATTTTCAATGTTTGTAAAGTTCACAATGGGGATTATCTAAATGTCGCAATAGTGTAAGTCCTAAATAAACTAGAAAATGGTTCAATTTTCATAATAAGAACCATGCACTCAACTCATAAAATAAACTAAACATGCCCCTAAAACCTTGTCACGAAGATGGAATAAAGGAATACAAATAAGGTCATGAAATTCATATCACACCACCAAGGAATCACACATATATCAACTTCATCATGATACGAAACAACCAAATAAATGCAAAAGGCCAACACATAATCATGGAGATATAAACCATATGAAAAGCCAAGACCTTTTGAATCTAATACAACTCAAAGAAATCATATTCACACAATGAAAAGCCTCAAGATAGACCAAATGCATTCTAAAGAAACCAAAACACCACAAGGACACACAAGCAAACCATTAAATTGACTCAAATGTGATATATGATAACAAAAATTGCATCCAAAGCATACAAGTCAACTAGGACCCCCAAGAGCAACCAAATGCATCAAACAATGCTGATAAACTAGGACCTAGAGTGCATGCAACAAGATAAAATTTCAGAAAAATCTAGGAAACTCAATTAAAATATCATTGCAAAAGAGGGGATCCCCATTTTGTGTGTGCAAATGATGGGGTGTGTGTTTAAGCCACAACAAGATGGTAGACTTGTGTGTGTGTCACCATCTTGTCACATTATACACTAATGTATTTTCTAAGGCTTCTCTCTTAAGGTCCTCCCTCCCAAATGTTTTCTCCCTTATTTATAGGTACCCTAGTAATTTTGATACCCTAAAATATTAATTTGCAAATCCTATTAGTTTGTAGCATCACTACTTCTATTCCTCTATTAATTTTTATAAGTTATAATGAGGCTCTACCTTTTATGGTACTTTTGTTACCTATTTTATAAGGTTTTCTATTGCTATTTATTTATCTATCCCTTAAAAATATTCTATCCACAACTTCTAGGTCAATAAGAAGCGATTATTATATCACACCATCATTGTTGGTATTGTAGTGGCTATTATCCAATTCAATTTTCCCCTCAAAATTTAGATTTTCATCTACCTTAATCTTGGGGATTCTCCCCAAGGAGTATAGGGCTTAATAATATTCCTCATCTTCTCCATGTTCCACTTGTTACCCTTCTTCTATGTACTTTCCACTCATGTCAATATATAGGGGTATGTGAACTACCCTATCCTCCACTTGCAAGATGATTTTTTCTGTAATGTTGGAAATTGTCCTCTTGTATGGAATGGTACAATTTCCCTCAGTTTATCTCCTCACTTGGGTTACCTCTCAACCTTTTCTTTTTCTGGCCTTCCCGAAACCCTGATTGACTAAATCTAGGAGCAAACTATTCACTTTTTGAGGTAACTTATTGATAGAACCTGGAAAGGGATTTGAGATTTAGATCCCTAGGACCCCCAAAAATGTAGATCTAAGTGGAAATAGGGGGCTTGGACTTGGGTGCACATGCCCTAGTCCTCCCCTATTTCCCAGGATTTTGAATTTTGGTGGGATGTTAGTTCCTGCCTAGTGCCTCAGGATTCTGTTTTCAAATTCTCAATTTTTGCATGATATCAAGACATTATTTTGAAATTTGAATTCCCTAAATCTAGATATAAAAAGACATTTGAAAATCATTTTATCACACACAATTCTTATGCAAGCTTGATGCCAAAACTCTGCTACAATTGCTATTGAAGATCAATGACTTGTTGAAGCTCTTGGAAGTATTTTTGTATTTCATGGAGACAATGGATGGAGATTAGGAATCAAGATCTTGAGTCTATCTTTCTCTTCCTAGGGTTTGTACACCCTTTGCATGATCAGGAGAAGGGTTGAAGCCTCCAATAGCATGCTTGGGGATCGTCTGCGGACATTGTTGATTCACCTTCTTGTTCATGCAAGTCTTCATTTGTTTCATCTCCTTGAGGTGAAGTTGTATGTGTTTATTGATGCAAAGCAAGTTGTTGATCTTCCCTTGATTGAGACATCTAGGGTTTAATATTTCTACATACACACATTGTTAGGTTTGCACACACTTTGACAAATCTTTTTCTCTGGCTATTGTTGAGGTAGAAATACCAAATATGAGGCTTGACTGAGGCAAGCTCCTATATAGCCACAACATTTTCCTTCTTTTGTAGGCTCAGATCGTGTTTTGTAGGTTTCGACAGAAAGAAGCTATAGAAAGGAAGATATTGTAGATACAGTCATGACAAAATTTTAGATTTTTACATTCTGACACTTGTGGGACACTGGAGCGGGTGTCCTAGTCCAACCAGGGGTTATTTCTGGGATCTAGAAGCCATCTAGCAGTCTCAGACACCATGTGTAGAAGATTTTCCAGTTTAGAAACTTTTAGGACACTAGAGTGGGTGACCTAGTCCATGTGGCCCTTAAAATTTGGGTACACAGTCTCTGAAACCCTCTCTTTGTAGTTCTATGATAATTTTTGCCAGTTGTTTCATCAGTTTTTGAATATTTCTGATTTAAGACATAATTAGGGTTTTACTTGGTTAAAAGGAAAATGTTTGATAAAACCTTAGTTAGGGTCTTAGGTTTCATAACCACGTGAGCATAAGGGACAGACAAAGTGATTAGAAGCTTGTTCATAAGCTCAGTCCTTGCCCTCCCAATGCTTAGTGGAGAAATGGTAGTAATTAACCTAGTTTAAACAAACTATCAAATTTCCCACTAAACATTTTGGTGAAGCCGGGCTTTAAAGAATTTACATCCTTTTAAACTTTAGATCTGAAATAACTTTTTGTTATAGGGCATAATTGGATTGAAAAACCTCTTTAGTGAAATTACATATGTTAAATTGTGAATTACAATCTTTATCTTTTCACTAAAAGAGTTGGAAATTATCATTCATTGTTGGATTTTATTTTCAAAGGCCATCATTGTGTATTGAAATCTTGGTTTCAATAGAGCATGTTAAAATGTCAAATTGTTTTTTGCAAGATTTTCATGCTTATGATGAGCCATTTAGTCATGATGACTTCAATATGTTAGATGAAGCCCTTGAGGACTTTATCTCAATTGAACATTCGACTATGGCCTCTAAGCCATCATTATTTCAAAGATTTGTAAATGTAATTTATGTTCCTGAATCTAAAGAAGAGATCAAAAAAATAAAAATTGTGGCCACTCTATATGCAAATGTGATTCAACCATCCTCTAAACCTGTGCTTATTGTTAAAGGTCTTTCACCTCCTTCTCGATCTCCTGATCACATTTATGATTATGCTAGACACATAGCAAAACAAGACTCACCACAAACTAATCATAATGTAATTGCTCATGCATATAACACTCAAAGTACCAAACAAAGTACATAACAAATGAGTATTCTGATATCTTTACCAGCTTCTCAACCTATGCTTCGTCAAGCACCTCGTTTAACATATAAAGGTGGTAAAGACTATGATCTTGTAGAGCAGCTTCATGCTACTCCTACAAAGATATCTCTCTAGGAACTTATACAAACTTCACCTACTTACCATGGAATGCTTCAAGAAGATTTACAAAAGGTGATTGTTCCTCTTGTTGTTAAACCAAATGATGTTGCCGCTTTACTAGATTGTATGCATGCAACAAAAATAGATATTTTGTTGCAACAACATGAATTACCATCTCTTGAGGTTCATAATCAGTATGATCCATTGGTTATCTTTATTACAATAAACAAAACATTGGTTAAGAGAGTTATGATTGATAATGGGTCAACCCTTAATGTTTGTGGCATTGATTTATTGCACAAGGTTAAAATTGATGTATCCGCCATCAAACTGGAATCATTAAGTATTTGTGGATTTGATAATGTTGAATGACAATCTGTAGGCACTATAACTATACGTATACAAGTAGGACCTATGATTGTGCCTACCCTAATTCATGTAATGCCTTGTTCTCTATCTTATAACATGATTCTTCGTAGACCTTGGATACATGCATTAGGAGTAGTCCATTCTACCTTACACTATTTGATTAAGTTTATATTTAAAGGTAAACTGCATACTATCCATTCAGATCCTGAACTTGATAAATGTTTGGAAATGGAAGTGCATAAGCATGTTGTTGGTCTTGGGAGTTTAAACAATCTAAAATATGAGTTGTCAGTTCCTCTTGCCTCTAAAAGTGTTATGCAAGAGTCCAAACAATCAAATGCATTTGTTGGTGATGAGTGGGGTTCATTAGATTTTGCATCTTCCTCCACAGGAGAATATAATCTTAAAAACCTCATCCCTGAAACATCAAATATTGCATTGATCACATTGCATGCTTCGAATGATCAACATAAGGCCTCTTTGGTGACAAATAAGGATAATACTCTTAGTTATACTACTGACTATGAAACTTATGAAGCTTCGCCTTCCTCCAAAGAAATGGTCTCTCTTTATGGCGGAGGATTCCAAATCCTTTACAAAAATTGTGACTATGTAGGTAACAGTTGTGGCATAAACCAACAAGGAATCAAAGTCTCTATAGAATCCTCTTCACAACATTGCTCAAATGGCATTAGATATAATCCTTTTAGGGAGTCCAAATCCCACAAACACCCTACTCTAAATGTAAATACAATATCAACACTTAGTTTGATATTTCATGAGATGATTAACATCAATTGTCCTCTAGGATCACTTCCGTTAGATATATTTATGGTGGATGAAGCAATAATGGAGTTCTTGGGTGCTTATGATGGTATTCCTCATTATCACCATAAACGTTGCCTACCTTATTGTTTAAACAATGATGCATATTTCAGAAAGACTACTAGCACAATAACCGCTATAGTAGAGCATAATGAAGAACTTGAAGAGCAATTACAATCCTACAATCCCCCCGACCATAGTACTCTCCTTAACAGAAAGACTGTTGATGTCATTATGGATAAGGATAACGTTGAAAAAGTTATCCCTATTGGTGATTGTTAAATATGGAAGAAAAAGAAGAAATTATTAAAATCTTGAATGAGTTCTTAGAATTATTTGCTTGGAATTATTTAGACATGCCTGGTATAGATCCTCATATTGTAATGCATAATATTGTGTTAAAACCAGCTCTTAAGCCATTCAAACAAAAGATTCATAAGATGAATCCTAAGATTGCTTTACTTGTTAAAACTAAAATAGATAAACTCTTACAAGCCAGTTTTATCCAACCTATTGATTACTCTATGTGGATCTCAAATATTGTTGCCATCACTAAACTCGATGATCATATGAGAATGTGCATAGATTTCTGAGATTGAAATTCAACATCTTTGAAAGATGATTTTCCACTCCCCAATATTCATATGATTGTTGATTCCATAGCTGGACATGAGTTGCTATCTTTTATGGATGGATTTTTGAGATATAATCAAATCCTTATAAATCCTCTCGATCAGTATAAAACAACCTTTATAACACCTTGGGGTACATTTTGTTGGGTAGTCATGCCATTTGGACTTAAGAATGTAGGAGCTACTTACTAGTGTGCAATGACTCTTATATTTCATAACTATATGCACAATATTCTAGAAGATTATGTTGACAACATCCTAGAGAATTCTATCCATCATAAGGATCATGTTACAAATCTTTGACAAATATTTGAGCACATATGAAAATATAATATGCGATTGAATCCCCATAAGTGTGTTTTCGGCATGGACAATGGAACGTTACTCGGGTTTATTGTTTCAAATCAAGGTATAGAAGTCAATACGAAAAAGATAGATGCAATTGTTTATATACCAATACCTAAGAACATATTGTAACTTTGTTGTTTGCAGGGAAAGATACATGCCATCCGTCAATTTGTTTCATAACTCGTGGATAGGACTCACCCCTTTATGCAACTACTGAAGAAAGATTCTCACTTTCAATGGAATTCTGAATGTCAAAAAGCTTTTGATTATTTAAAGGATTACTTAGCTAATCCACCTATTTTACAACTCGTTGTTTCTGATAAACCATTTCTGTTATACATATCAGCATCTAACAATGCCCTAGCAGCTTTGTTAGCATAGTATAATAATGAAGGAAAAGAATGTGCTATCTATTACATCAGTCATACTTTGCTCGATAATGAAGTGTAACACACAGTTATAGAGAAACATTGCTTAGCTAAATAATGTTTTCCACTCAAAATCTTAGACATTATCTCTTAAATGCTGAAGTGCATGTAATGGTAAAATTTGACCCTTTGAAACATCTCTTCGCAGGAATAGATATATCAAGTCGTCTTGTTAAATGGGTTATGTTGTTAACAAAATTCGATCTCAAATTTATTTCACAAAAAGCAATTAAAGGAAAAGTGATAGATGATTAGTTAACTAGAGCTCCCTTTCCCTTTTCTATACAAAATGTTGATACTTTTCCTGACGAACAAATCTTAACAATCTATACATCCATGAAAAATAGGAATTATACTTTGACAAATCAAAATGTCGAACTGGCTTCAGGACTGGCGTTATATTGATACCTCATGTTGGTAAGCTGATTCCCTTATCTTATCTCTTAAATTTCTTATGTACAAACAATATAACTGAATACGAAGCTCTTATTGCAAGACTTCATGTAGCCCTGGCTTTTAATATCAAAAACATTACAATATATGGTGATTCTCCATTAATTGTCAAACAAATAATAGGATCATATCAAACTAAGCATGATAAGCTATCTCAGTATCATGAGTTTACCTTATCTCTCTTAAAACAATTCAAATCATATTCAATCGACACCATTGCTAGGAAAGATAACCGACATGGGGTTGCAATGGCAAGCGCAGCTTCCCTTATATCCCCTGATAGTTCTCCTGAGGAATTTACTTTTGTTGCTCATAATCTTAAGACATCGATAATTGAAGACCCTATAGTTACGAATTTGGAACTTTGTGGTAATACATACACTAATGAATGGTTCTCCTACATATTCAACTATTTATAGAATGGAATCATTCTGGATTCAACATCTAAGAATGCCCGACTCTTTTTATGCAAACTAGCAGCATGATACATTATATTATCAAATGTATTATATCAAAGAAGTTATAATGGTATTTTACTCTGATGTTTAAGTAATTCAGAGATTTTGAGAGCTTTAGAAGAAGCTCACTTTGGTGTCTGTGGAGGGCATTTTGGTGGAAAATCATTGGTGCAAAAATAATACGTATGGGATACAATTGGCAGCATATGGAACAAGATTCATTTTCCTACATCAAGAGATGCCCACAATGTCAGCAACATAAACACCTAATCCATGCTCCCACTCAAGAGCTTCGTACCCAGATGTCACCATGACCATTCTCTATTTGGGGTTTAGATCTAATTAATAAAATTTCCCCACCCTCCTCTCAAGGACATACGTTTATCATTACCACGACTCATTATTTTACAAAATTGGTCGAAGCGGTCCCTTTACAATCCATGACCGCCAATGTAATATGTCAATTCATAGAAGATAACATAATTTCTTGATTTGGAATACCTTCCTCCTTGGTTTCAGACAATGGTACACCATTTAAGAACAAGGATGTGAAAAAGTTCCTTGAAAAATATCATATACAACATCGCTTCTCTACACCTTATTACCCTCAATCAAATGGCCAAGTAGAAGCTTCAAATAAGGCTATTGGCTAGATTTTATAGAAAACTATTAATAAACATCAAAAAGATTGGCATACATAATTATCCTATGCACTATGGGCCTATAGAACAAGTATTCAAATAGCTACTGGTAACATACTGTATAATCTTGTCTATGGCACATACACGATAATGCCCTTGGAGTTAGAAATTCCTTCCTCGTGAATTTCCCTAAGAGACATCATGGATGATAACATAGAACAAGAGAAAAGATTACAAGAACTTGAGATGCTTTGTGAAAGATGTATTAATTCTCTTGAACATCTCAAGGCTTATAAAAAAGGAATACAACGAGCTTATAATGCGCAAGTCATACAACATTCATTTAACATTGGGGCCTTGGTTCTTTATGAAAATCAATGCAACGTAAATGCACCACCTGGCGAAAAAGGTAAGTTCAGCCCTAATTGGCTTGGATTGTATATAATCACTTAAGCCTTTGGATTTAGAGCTTATAAATTAGCCAATGAGCAAGGTACGCCACTTAAGGAACCTATTAATGCAGTGCACCTCAAAAGATTTTATGCTTAGAGATCTAATGTTAAATGTTCCTAAGATAATTTAGCACATAGATTAGCTTCAATTTTGAGAAGATATCACTGTTTTGTCTTAATTCATTTAGCATTACATTTTTGTTCAGTTGATTATTGTTGTATCATGTTTAAGTAGTAATTGCTTAGATCACTTTTCTATTTACTGAATGTAGCATGTAAATTTAAATTGTGTGTGAAATAATTAATCATTGTGCTTGTTAATACATGTTCTTTTTAGAATTGTTAGTATATCACAATAGAATTAATTATAGCATTTAGACATCATCACTAGTTGCATTTTAACAAAAAATCACATGTGAGAGATCAAAACCCGTTACACAGAGATCAAAAGAAATAATCATATATATATATAGATAGATAGATAGATAGATAGATATATAATATATATATATATGTATATCTATATATCTATATATGTATATCTATAAATGTATATATATATATATATATATATATATATATATATATATATCAGTTTCATGTATACATCCGAGTTGACTATCCCTCAAAACAAAATGGGATGTCATAGTGCCTAATGTCTATACATCACATAGCTGAGCCTCGATTGCCAGTACCCTCAGGCCCTCGTGGTGTATGAGTGACAAAAGCCTGACCATGTGTGGCTACGGATCGTGAATGACTCCTAGAGATGCTTCATGATCTTAACCCCCTGATCTTGCCTCTCATCTTGATCATCTTCTCATGTGCCTCCTGGTACATCCTATTGATAACTGAGAGGGGGGTGAATCAGTTATCTTAATTACTTTAACTTTTTGTTCTTCTTTAATAACTAATGTAGCATCAAATCACATAAGCAAGCATAACCATGAAAGTAGAAATAAAGTCAATACACATAACACAATGATTTTAATGTGGAAAACCCTGTTAAGAGAAAAACCACAGGGTGACTAACCCAAGATTGTATTCTCTGTTAAAAGAATAGAAGTACAAAATGGTACTTGCCAATTAGGGCTCACTGCCTGAGCACACTGCTCACAAGAGGCTCACTGCCTACAAGAGACTCACTGTCTACAAGGTATAAATAAAGTAACTAGGTGATTGAACTGATGAGAAACATCCACATATGCTGAGGTTCAGTTCCGGTTAGGCTCAATACACTGATCTACTGCACTTCATTCTTCCTCTTCTTTGGTGCTGCTGTCCTGTCACATACCGAACCTGTATAGCTGCTTTCACTCTACTCTCTACTTTTTATTTGCACAAACAATACACCACACAATCCTTCATACCAAAATCAATCTGGTATATATATCCACATCAATGATTTCAATCATCTTTCTAGTCAGCATCCGAAAAGCTCAAGATATTTCCAAACACTAGTCTGTCGGCTGAATCCATGCTTGTTAAGTGATGTGTATCAACAAGATAGTTATAGAAGTCATCAATCATGTTGGCCAATCATGAATGATACCTCAAGAAACTTTATCACCATCAATATCTCATCCGGATTAAGGTCTTATGTTCTACCGATCAATTCTTCCTCAGTCTTCTCTGCCAAATAGGAACCCAACACTTAGGTGTTCATATCTTTTCACTCTTTCATCACCGAAGGCTCAATCTCTAGAATTTATTAGTCATGATACTCCTCTTGACTTCCCCAAGTCTGCACTTTGCTGAGATACTTCCTCTGAGAGATCCAGACCTGATTGTCGGACCTTGCTGCATGCTCTGTTCTTGCTCATCGGACCAAAATACTCTTCAATCTAACTTCCCGTATAAACATACCATGTCCTGCAGATGTGTGGGATGGACTTTGTTGCCATCAATGACAACACTCATGAAGCCACATAGTGTCTCTTGCCAACAATCTCCCCCTTTGGTATTGATGGCAACACTTAGTGAAAAATGGCTAAGTGTTATAGCATACTCCCCCTTGGCTGATGCTCTGTTCTTATGTACACTTTTCTAGAGCTCCCCCTTAGCTAGATTCCACATTTTTCATTGCTCCTCACTCCCCCTTTGACATCAATAGAAAAGGGTAGGATCCGTATAACAAAATTTCCAAAAATAATCTATACTTGGCCGCATAAATATATATTCATAACATTCTTACATATACTGAAGTATATCTGCAAAAGTTGTCTTCAACTGGACAAATTATGTTGCCCAACTCTGCTTCATCCTGTCCAAAATTGAGATGTGACCACTCAACAGGAATGCAAAGCTTCTGCCCTCTTTAGATCTATCAGATCACTAGTCTGAGCTGTGGTCTGAGCATCAGTTAGGACCTCATGCATGGCCTCTAACTTAGGGATATTTATCCCTCTAAGTTCACCCAGCCTACTTATTATATACTTCCTTTCCTTTTTAAGTTTCTTTAGTTCATTTAGAATGACAATAGCCTAACATTCTTGGTTTATTATGGATGTGGTGAGAGGATCAAAATTCTGAGATAAACTTGATAGTTTATCCTCTTGCTCTTTCACTTTCTTCTCAATATCCTTTGTCACTTTAGACCAGGATAAACAAAATTTATATATTTCTTCACCATCTTTAATTGCATTTTCTAAGCTCTTTATTCCAATATCTATATTTCTCCTATCATTTGTTATTAGCCCTTGTACTTTGGAGAATATCTTACCCAAAAACTCTTTCCAGACTTTCTCTTCTACTACTTTCTCTAAAGAGTCAAAATGTGTATTAACAGAATCAACAAGAGATTTCAGATTACCGCATGAGGAGGCTGAAAGATCCTTTTCAAAGGATGACATGATCTTTTCCAATACACCGGATGCAATCTCTATCAGTTTACAGTCTTCCATGTGAGATTTCAGAAGTTTTTCTTTTACCTTTTCTGAAGAAAAGGATGCTATCTTCATTGTTTGAATCGAGGAGAGGGAATCAAAATTGAATGGTCCTTGAAGTAGTTCCGATTCATCTAGTTCCATCATTTCTTTTTTCAGGAAGTCTTTGACTACTTCTGTAGTGTCTCTTACCAGAGACAGAGTTTTCTTCCCTTCTGTGGCCTTAGAGCTGTCATCTGGGGTTTTCTCTGTTTGATCTTTTTCTCTTCCCTTGACTTCTTCTTGACAACTTTTATCATCTTTTTTTTCTTCTCCTTCAGTTCCAGAGTCAGTGGGGGGATCCAGAAGAGAGATGTTTATTTCTTCAGGGACTTCCTCTTCTAGAGTAGAGGAATCTAGATCCTTAGTTTTCTCCTCACCTATCTCCTTTGATTCTTCTATAGTTTTCTCTGTAGGATCTACCTTTGATGTACTTAGTCCTTCATCATCCATGATAGAAGGTTCATCACCTAAGTCCTCTATAATAGGGAGATTGAATTTGATGAAGGCATTCTGGAGGATGTCTTCAGTTTCTTTTGCCACTTTGTCAGTCTCTCCAAGAATAAGTTGATTGATTCTTTCTTTGCTCTGAAACTCATCCTTGCAACTTTTGAAGATCATGTTCATTTGCTCTGGAGTGATGGAAGGGTAGAGCTGAATAGCTATTTGTTCCTAGATATCTAGGTCCTTTGCCTTAGCATTATTCTTTCTTATTTCAAGTTCCTTCTCTAGGCTTTTGGGAATTAAGGAGATGATTTCAATGAATGCTTTGTTATAGATGTTTAGATACCTAACTGTAGCTTCTTGTAGGATCTTCTGATCAGCTTCACTATAATCATCATAAAATTTAGTCATTGGTTTCCACTTCCCATCCATAGTGACTGATTTTATGATATCATCAATGGATAGAGTGGGCCTTTCAACAAACGCTTCTACCTCTTCTTCCTTGCTATGAATGGTAGAGGGTTCATTGGATGTTTTCTTCTTCTTCTTCATTTTCTTGACTTCCTCATCGGTCTCAGTTTCTTCATCATCCTTCTAACTTGTATAGGACCTTGTTGCCTTTTTCTTTGTTCTCTTCTCTCCCTTTTCGGATGTCTGGGCTTCCAGTTTTGATGCCTTTTGGCTCTTGGAAGTGGTAGGTGTAGAGCTTTTGGAGGATTTGGTTTGGGAGGGAGCTTGCACCAGAGTACTTTCTTTTACTATTTCTTGCCTTTCTTTCGCTGCCCTTTCCATCTTCTCTCTGTTGGCATCAATTGCCTCCTTTAATATTCCATGCCTCTTGGTGAGTTCTTCTACTTCCCTTTTCACTTTTCTCTTGATCTCAGGTTGTCTTAGTTCAACATGAACTTTTACACTTAGCTCTTGGAAGGTTCCAAACCTTTCAGCCTTAGGGTCCTTGGGCTGACTCAGTAGGTGTTGGATATGCATCTCTAGGATTTTCTCATCAACCTCATACCCCATTGGTATGATCCATACTATTCTCGGTTCCACTGCCTCCATTAGACATTGATCAGTGTCTACCATAAAGCACACTGTATCCTTGTATTTCTCAACCAATGATTGGGGGATTCTTTCTCTGGCTTGCATCATACTTTGAAAGTTCTTGAAGTATCCCCAGAGAGCTGTATTTTGAGCCTTGGTATCACCAAGCCCATGCATGTAATCTTTGATTTGAATGGCAATTGGTCTGTCATTTTACCATATACAACAACTAGATCCGGGAAGCTCATTCATAAAGCAAAAGAACAAACATAGTATTAGCCCACCATACTTGAATGAGTTCTTCTTGTCCTTGATCTTTTGTAGGTTTTCCAATAGTTGGCTCAGAAGAAGCTCACAAAGATCATAATCTGCATTCTCCCTTAACATTTAATAAGCAACATAGATTATAGTTCCAGATATAGAATTCTCCCTGCTGGAGTGATATATCTTATAGGCAATTATCATACATGCAAACTTGATATCCAGATCAGTGATGTCTTCTATAGTCATTTCTCTCTTGTCAAATTTTGATCTGGTAGCTTGACTTACAATTTGATTTTTGACTGATTTGAGAGCAGGCAACCCACTGGATGAGTGTAATCTAGTTACCACCCTAATTGCATCCTTGGTTATCTAGAATGGCCTCATCAACCACATAAAATTGTCATGCATTCTGTTCAGAACATACCAGACCCAATCATCTTCAGCAAAACAAGGGAAATGAATGCAATGCCCAAAATGCTTATCCTAGATGGCCTTATACTAAGGTTTAAGTTCAAATGATTCATCTATTAGTTCCTTGTGGTAGATATCTATCAGCTTTTATTCCCTAAATTCTTCAATGTTTGTGTGTATGTAAACCCTAACATCTTCTACATGTAGAACTCCATAAGGAATACTAGAAAATGCACCTAGGGGATCAACTTCTAGGGATTTATAGGGATGTTTTTTGAATTTAGGGCGTGGCCTATCAGTTATCTTCACAACATTCAAAGTAGCCATCTTTTAAAGATTCATAGAGAGATATTAAGAGCAAAAAATACCTTTTACACTTCTAGGGTTCACGATATGAGCCAGATCAGATTACTGGATGAATTGACTTCTGTGGTTGATCTTTGAGAGGTTTGAGACAATTTTGTTGCAGAGCTTCTTTTCTCTTCTTCTCAAATGCAAATGTGCAAATGATGAATCAAAGAACCCTTTTATTTTTGTGCAAACCCTAATTCCATTTTGCAATAAATGCACAACCTAAGTTATTCTGGTTGCCTTGTTTTCCTTGTTCTGAGAGAAATCTTTCTGGATCATTGAGATGCACCTAGAATGATAACTTACAATGTATCTCCCTTTCTCCAATCATTCCATCTAACGACAAATCCAAATATTTCAATTTTGAATTATATCGGATCTAACTGTGAAAGTCCTACTTTTGTCGGATGACTGTCAAACTAGATTAATCTTGGATGATTAACCTTTTCAAACTCCTTGCGGAAACCAAGGGTTATTTAGATATTTCTCTGAGGGTCCTTTTAATCTGCAACCTTCCATGTGCCAATTTTAGGCACCAATTGACTGGCTGGGGGAACTTGTTTTCTTTTGTGACTCCCCTTGAGCCAAAGCTCATCTATTTAGTTTTCGGAAGGAATATCAGCACCAGATTCTGGTGCGGATCCATCCCCAACATTTTATGTAATTCTCTTTACCCAAATCTTGTTCATCTCCCTTTGAATTTCACCCGCAATTACTTTTCCTATTCCTTTGTCTTGGTTTTGATTATGATGTACTAGACCCTTTTTGTCCTAAATCTTACTTCTGAAGAATTTAGCAATATGACTAGATCTATTGCAATTGTAGCAAACAACATTTCTTTGTATATTTGACTGGTATCCTCTTGATCTACATTGATTAGCCATATGTCCCATTCTATTGCATGTAAAGCATCTACCATTGAATGAATTGTTCATTTGCATATTTCTACACTCATGAGATTTGTAACCATACCTTTTGCAGTTAAAACACTGACTAGAGAAGGATGAATTAGTCTGATTCATTCTTCTTCTGCACTGATTTGCTTTATGACCAAAGTTATTGTAGTTGTGGCAGTATCCATTGAAGGATGGATATCTTTGAGCATTTGGTTGCCTTACCAGAGGTCTTCTAGGCATGTTCCTTGGATTTCTTGATCCAGAGTTCTTCTAACCAGATCCGGAGCTTTCCCCTTTCTCATACCCCAAGCCTTGCTTGTCATCTACCATATTTTGTCTTTTAAGAAGAACTTCAAGTTGAGTAGACCTTATCTTGAATTTCTCTTTGTATTCATTTGTTGTTTGAAGATTTCTTTTAAGAGTGTCTATCTGATTCTCAACTTGTTCTTCATTGTCTCTAGCTTCTTCAAGATCAGATTCCAGATGCCTGATTATTCTATCCGTTTTGTGGTAGTCTTCTGACTTCTCCTTGAGAGATTATTTTAGATTATCTTCACTTTTTCTTTTCTCTTCAATTTCTTGGGTGAATTTCATAACTCCTGATTCCATTTCATGTCTTACCATAATTACCTCTTTTGATAACTTCTCACATAACTTGGTTTTCTCATTTAGATCTTCATTAGTATCATTGGCTTCACTTTGACTTGCTAATTGTTGAAGCAGTTCCTTTCTTTTCCTCATTGAGATACTTAGTTTTTCTTTGAGTTCATTTATGAAATCATTAGCTTGTTGGAGTTTTTCCCTCAGGTTATTGACTTCAGAGTGAGATTGCTCAAGATCATCTAGGGAAGACTGAAGTTGTTCCCTCATACCATACATATCCATTGAGAATCCCAGATCTTCCTCAAGCTATTAGGCTCTGTTAGGAGGAACTAAGCTCTGATACCAATTGTTGATAACTGAGAGGGGGGGTGAATCAGTTATCTTAATTACTTTAACTTTTTGTTCTTCTTTAACAACTAATGCAGCATCAAATCACATAAGCAAGCATAACCATGAAAGGGGAAATAAAGTCAATACACATAACACAATGATTTTGACATGGAAAACCCTGTTAAGGGAAAAACCATGGGGTGACTAATCCAAGATTGTATTCTCTATTAAAAGAATAGAAGTACAAAATGGCATTTGCCAATTAGGGCTCACTGCCTGAGCACACTGCTCACAAGAGGCTCACTGCCTACAAGAGACTCACTATCTACAAGGTATAAAGAAAGTAACTAGGTGATTGAACTGATGAGAAGCATCCACATATGCTGAGGTTTTGTTCTGGTTAGGCTCAATACACTAATCTACTGCACTTCATTCTTCCTCTTCTTTGGTGCTGTTGTCCTATCACATACCGGACTTGTATAGCTGCTTTCATGCTACTCTCTACTTTTTCTTCGCACAACACAATACACCACACACTCCTTCATACTGAAATCAATCTGGTATATATATCCGCATCAATGATTTCAATCATCTTTCTAGTCGGCATCTAGAAAGCTCAAGATATTTCCAAACTCTGGTCTGTCGACTGAATCCATGCTTACTAAGTGATGTGTATCAACAAGATAGTTATAGAAGTCATCAATCATGTCGGCCAATCATGAATGATACCTCAAGAAACTTGATCACCATCAATATCTCATCCGGATTAAGGTCTGATGTTCTGCCGGTCAGTTCTTCCGTGGTCTTCTCTACCAAACAGGAACCCAACACTTAGGTGTTCATATCTTTTCACTCTTTCATCACTGGAGGCTCAATCTCTAGAATTTATTTGTCATGGTACTCCTCTTGACTTCCCCAAGTCCATACTTTGCTGAGATACTTCCTCTCAGAGATCTGGACTTGATTGTCAGACCTTGCTGCATGCTCTATTCTTGCTCACTAGTATAGATTGTCCTGTGGATGTCTGGGATGGACTTTGTTGCCATCAATGACAACACTCATGAATCCACACAGTGTCTTGCCAACACATCCTCTGGTACTAGTCTCTCTTAGCCTAAACCCTGTCTCTGTCATCTCTTGCCTAGTGGACCTCCCGCAGTAAGAACTCACTGACAGTTGGCCCTCCCTCTGATGTAGGAACCGCTACCATCTACTCTTGTTGTGCCCTATGTTTAGCCTCGACGCACTTATCTCTATATCGAAACTCCTCTCTCTCATGTAGACTGCTCTAGCATAGCCTCTGTAGCAGTCCTATATCTAACGAATGGCATAAATATCTCAGCATGTCGCCTAGCAGATGATCATGGTGAATAACCTACCTGCACTCACTGCTCTAAGGCATTGATAGGTACTATGTCTACTATGACTTGACTCACAAAGTCTCACCATGCATCTATCCCAACTACAAAATAGAGGATGGGATAGATGTTAAGACTCCCATATAAATATCAGAAATAATAAACTATACAAAACATAAAATAATAAATCAAACCTCACCTGGGTCTCCTTCTCAATAGAATGGTTCTTGGATTGCTAATGGTGTGATGAGCTATATTGTCTAATCTAAAGCTGGGGGCATACACCTACTACTCCTCCCCACCCCCAAATCTCTCCAACTAGGCCTTGCATCACCTGCAAGTAAAGGACCAGGAGCCTTGGACCGCGGTCTTGACTTGGTCTCCTTGTCAGTGTCTTCCTCCTGCTGCCTCTCTTGCAATCTCTCTCTAAAGACGTACTGTGATGTGACCTCCTCAAACTCATCCTCATCTTCCTCCACATCCTCCTCAAGATTGTAGTATCCTACAAAATCACTGACATCATTCTCCACCCCTGTGTCACTAACATGACTGGCCCAAGGTTGAGCATCCCCTATAGGGTGCCCAAGTGGCAAGATAGGTGTAGGTTGTGTTGTGTGCACCAGGTTTGATATGCTTAGGTACACTCGACATCATCTATGTCTGACACTAGCTCTTCATACTCAAGACTCTCCTCATCGCTAAGTGGCACATTTGCTACTATCAGTTATCGAATGGTATTTCCCCTGACTATGCTGCGAGCAGCCTGTGTGTAGCTTGGACGAACTATAGGAACATCCTGTATCTTTCTGAACTGTCATGCCACCCTATCAAAGTAGAACCAAGATACGATATGATTGAGGCAACCGACCATCAGTTGATCCCTCTTCATCCTTGCTAACTACCGCTACTGGCAAGGCCATCTGATGTATCTGCGATATGGTCTCCAAATGATGTTGTTGAGCTATAGTCTATCAAATACTACTCTCAAGTATAACAGATCCCCATGCCTCCAACACATGACCAGTGGATAGGCATAGACATGCAGATGGTTAAATGATGCCTCTATAGGAAAACCCACTGGTTGTGTGTACCTAATGTGCTCAAAGGCCTAGACCTGTAGTACTATGCAGACCATTAGACTATGCATCTCATAATGGACATATCACCCTAAGTCGCGATAAAGGTGCATAAGCATACTATGTCCCCATGCATAGACAACCTAATGCTCCTCCATCACTCTAATGGTGTGAATGAGACTCCCATGTAGGTGAGTGCCTCATCCATCTGGTGTGATGGCTAGTGCGATTGTGATAATCATGATCCTCCATAGTAAGGGAATGTCTCTACATCCCTGCTCTAACCAATGGAGCTGAATATGTCCTCACTCTACCTGTGAAATAGTGCGACCCAAGTAGTATAGCTGATGCTCACGAGTATAACCGGTTGAGTGATGTCCAACAACCCTCAATATCTCTCCTCAAATCGGTAGTCAAAGGATCCTAAATACATCCTCTAGTGTGATGGTAATCTCACCTTTTGGTAAGTGGAATGTGGATGTATCTGCATCCCACCTCTCCATCAGTGTCATCAGCATAGCGCAGTGGAATCTGATTTTGGGCATATCAAACACCCACCAAAGGCCCATCATCTATAAATTCTCTCTCTGCGATAGTCAAGGTGTTAGCACTCTCTCATAGAAGTGCTATCATACAACCTCTTGTGTGCTCACAAATCTCAGGGAGATCCTGCATATTGGAAAGCAAGAAAGAGTATCAGAATCCCCTCTAGAAACCATAATAAGCTATCGAGAATAGAATAGAAAGCCTATGCCTAGGGCTTGTGTCCTCTGTGGACTAGGGCACCCTAGGAAGACTAGGGTGTCCCAGAGGGACACTAGTGCCCCTGTGGGACTAGGGTACCCCAAAGAGACTCTGGCACCCTAGGTGGACCCAAGCTCCCCTGTTAGGGACCCCTGTACACCTTCTCCTCTTGGCATAGAAATTGGTGAATGTAAAAGCAAAAGTATAATGAAAGATGACAAATGAGTTGGATCAAGACCCTACCTCGGCCTTGAAATGTCTCTCTGCTACTCAGGCTCAAAGCATCTCTAGTCATGGTGGATGATATGGACATCATCTCGGCATGGTCATTCTCCTATTCTCCTTCTCTCTCTCTTCTACAATAACGAAACAAAACAAGAATGAGTTAGTGATAAATGACAACTCCCTTTTGGTGCAGGAGCACCTAAGGGAACATCTTAGAACAAGGAGACACCAATGACCAAGAGAGGAGTCCATGGAGCCCATCAAGTCAATTGGAATATCCTAAAACCAATTATGGCATGTTATAATGGGCAAAATGATGTAATGGTCAAATGTCCTGAGGGTCCTAGTAAGGACCCTAGTACCAAAAATGATGTAAGTTGGGCCAATAGTGCCCCTAGAGTCAAATATAGGTGTCTAAGATCATAAACAAAGTGTAATAATCCTAAGGAGATCGAACATAATGGATTGGTAGGGTAGAAATCCATGAAACCAAAGTTTAAAATTCCAATTTTTGAATCAAGCATTTAGGCAGGAAAAGCCATTTTGATTAGTTTTGGTGGTTTAACCAACTCCAACCGGTGGGAATTAGTTGGGGAAGTTGGGGCAGAGATTATGTAAGCCTATCCAGGGCATTTGATGGTACAGGGGAATCATTTGAGACCTGGGTTGTACGGTCTGACAGAAATAACAAAGGTTTTTCAACTAGTTCTTAGTTTTCCTTGCATTTTTTTGATGATCTTTTGATTTGTGGTCGCATGGTAGTTGTCTCAAATCTTCATTGAATAGTATTAGACCTTATTGAATGCTCTGAGAGGGTTTCTAAACTAGTTTTTACTTCTATTCATCTGACTGCTACAAAGAACAACAAACTATCCTTGTGTGTTTTGAGAGGTTAAAATGCATCATAGGACCTTTCCATGAATGTAAGACCCTGGTTCTCATGGAATAGGTCCTAGATAACTTGTATAATATGATTTATAACTTTGACAAGGCGGAAGGAGTGTAGATTGGGAGGTGATCACCATTAGAAGGCAAGATTGTATGTGAACAGAGCATGGGAATGATGGCACAAGTGTAGTAGTAGAAGATCTACCTTAACTAGGTAATGTTTTTATGATTAATGTTGTCTAATATGGTCAAGGGGATGGTGTTAGACCTTTGAATGAGGTCTGGAAGTGATTGGAAGTGGAAGATCTAGAAAACCCCAGGTTTTGGGTCCTAGAGATGGGGGTTTGGTGTTTAAACACTTGAATGAGTAAACCATTTTTTGAAACCTTGAAAATACCTTGTTTTGGACCCTTCCCTAAGAGTCTTTAAGGGTTTGGAGTGTGGAGGTCAAGTTTGTCATTAGGTTCCTTTGCAAAGTGGCCGAATTAGGCCTTGTAGGAAGGCTGCAGGGTGTCAGGACAGTCAGTTTGATCCGAAACAATAGTATATGAATCTTAGATATGTTATAGAACTCGATAAAGGGTATTTGGAACAGTCATTTGTTTTAGAGGTGCTTTGGGAAAGATTGGAGAAAAATGCAGATTAGTCATTGAACAGGGCTACTAGGATTAGGCCTAGTTAAGAGAAGTTGTCAGTAAACCAGTCAAAGTGGTGTGTGAGACCTTTTGAATCTTGTTGATTAGGGTATGTTA
This sequence comes from Cunninghamia lanceolata, assembly GCA_027924645.1. NCBI lineage: Eukaryota > Viridiplantae > Streptophyta > Pinopsida > Cupressales > Cupressaceae > Cunninghamia > Cunninghamia lanceolata. The sequence continues at coordinate 7,989,402 of BSBN01000892.1, forward strand.
AGACCCTAGAAGGTGTAAGATTCCATCTTAGAAGTTGGAAACAAGTTTGAGTCCTTTTGTGGAGTTTAGGGTAAGGAGAAGACTAATGAGTCTTATTGGTTGAAGTCCACAATTGATTCAAATCTTTTGATCTTGCTAAATTATCTCTAGAGACTTGATACCTCTATATCATAGTGGTATCAGAGCAGCAAGTAGGTCCTTGAGGGAGTAGTAGGATCTTGTGAACGAGTTAAGGGTTGGTGAAAGTTGTGAAGATGCCCCCTAAAAATTAGATGGCTAGGGAGAATAATGAATTGAGGGAAGCCTTAGAGGCAAGAGAAAAAGAGTTGAGGGAGAGAAAAGAATAGGATGCTACAAGAGAAAGAGAGTTAAGACAAGTGAGAAGAGAGAATACATCAATCTTGGCAAGGTTGGAAGCATTGGAGAAGAATCCTAGAAGGAATGAATAAGATGATCAAGAAGGAGATGATGAGGGGCATGAGAATGTAGATGAGAACCCTCCTAAGGATGAATTGGATCTTGACGAAAATAAATTTGTGAGATTGCTTAAGGCAATTTAAGGTAGTGGAACAAAGGCAAACATAGAGTTACCTATCTATCAGGGGAAGATGGATAGTGAAGAGGTATTAGGGTGGGTAGATGCCCTTGAAAATTTCTTTGAGTATGAGGAAATGAGTGATGAGATGAAGGTTAAATTTGAAAAAAGAAATTGAGAGGGACAACACTTACATGGTGGAGTAGTGTACAAATAGAAAGAGTGGCTAGAGGTTGAACAAGAATCACTTCTTGGGGTAGGATGAAGGATATGATGAAGGATCGATTTCTTCCATCTGATTATAATATTTAAACAAAGAGGATGAGGTAGAATTTGAAGCAGAAGGACATGGATGTTATGTCCTCTACTGAGAAATTTCATAAGCTTAGTATTAGAGGGGGATTAGAAGATGAAGATGAGAAGGTGGCAAGATACCTTAATGGGCTTAGGTACAACTTGCGAGATGAAATTGGTTTGACCATACCAAAATCACTTGGAGAATGTTTTCAATTAGCCATAAGGGCTGAAGAGAAGGTGAAGAGGAAGCAAGAAAGACAAGGAGGTAGTGGTAGAGGATATAGAGGTAGGGGAAGACCTACTAATGAAGGATAGAGCAGCAATGAGAAAGGCAAAGAGTTTTCTGCAGATCAGAGAGATGGATATAGAAGTGGAGGTAGGTTTGGATCAGGTAGAGGAGTATTTACAAGAAGATGTTATTATTGCAATGAAGTGGGACACACATCTTTCAAATGTCCTAAGAGGGATGATGTTGATAAGAGCAAGGAGAGAAGAGTTCACTTGGCACAAGAAGAGGAAAAGAGAGAAGACCAAGAACCAATAGTAGCCTATCTAGAAATAGATGGAGAACTTCTCATGGTGGAAAAAGGCAAAATGCAGTAAGCACCATAGGTATCCATTTTTAAAACTAATTGTTTAAGCCATGGACAAATGTGTAAGTTGATCATAGATTCAGGTTCACATGATAATTTAGTTTCCTGGGATATGGTCCACAAATTGGGATTGAAGACATTTGATCATCCTAGTCCTTACTATGCCACTTGGGTAAGTCAAGAGCAGCAAGTAAGGGTTAATCAAAGGGCCTATGTTGATTTTTCAATTGGTCCATATCATGATTCTATTTTGTGTGATGCTATTTCAATGACATGTGGGCATAAGATTTTGGGTAGACCAAGGCAACATTTAAGAAGGATAGTTCATGATGGTTATACTAATAGCTATTTGGTGCACAAAGATGATAAAAAGTTTAAACTAATACCTTTACCTTGTGAAGACAAAAAGGAGCATGCTATTGTTTGTTTTGGAGAGAAACTACAGTGGAATATGTAGGTAAATACCGATTGGAAACAATAGGAACAGTTGTAGCAGAGGAAGGTGTATGACAGTCCTAACGAACAACAAGTTTGGGACTTAAATCTATCAAGATTGGGGACATTGATTGCCCTATAAGGAGGCAGGAAAGGGAAGGTAGACAACAGACATTACAGAGAGGAATAAATCAGAACCTTAAGATGGAGAGAGTAGCAGCATTACAGCAGCAAGGCCCTAGGCACGAACACCAAAACATGTTTTGTGATACTAACACTTTTTGTATGAGCCATGCAGGTTGGAGAAGGACGAGGATAACCCTTGGAGAGTTCATGTTCCCTGTCACAAATTAGAGGGACTCTTCAAACAGATTGCAAGAGGTTTGCAGCAGATCACATAACTCTTGGGACAAGAGTTTTCTTCATGCTGGGCAGTATGGTGTAGGAGCACCTAAGGGAACATATTGGAACAAGGAGACACCAATGACCAAGAAACGATTCCATGGAGCCCATCAAGTCAATTGGAACATCCTAAAATCAATTATGGCATGTTATAATGGGCAAAATGATGTAATGGTCAAATGTCCTGAGGGTCTTGGTAAGGACCCTAGGACCAAAAATGATGTAAGTTGGGCCAATAGTTCCCCTAGAGTTAAATATAGTTGTCTAAGATTAGAAACAAAGTGTAATGATCCTAAGGAGATTGAACATAATGGATTGGTAGGGTAGAAATCCATGAAACCAAAGTTTAAAATTCAAATTTTTGAATCAAGCATTTAGGCGAGAAAAGCCATTTTGATTAGTTTTGATGGTATGGGGGAATCATTTGAGACCTGGGTTGTACGGTCTAATGGAAATAACAGAGGTTTTTCATCTAGTTCTTAGTTTTCCTTGCATTTTTTTTATGATCTTTTGATTTGTGGCATGGCATGGTAGATGTCTTAAATCTTCATTGAATAGTATTAGACATTATTGAATGCTTTAAGAGGGTTTCTAAACTAGTTTTTACTTTTGTTCATCTGACTGCTACAAAGAACAACAGACTATCCTTGTATGTTTTGAGAGGTTAAAATGCATCATAGGACCTTTCCATGAATGTAAGACCTTGGTTCTCATGGAATAGGTCCTAGATAACTTGTATAATATGATTTCTAACTTTGACAAGGCAGGAGGAGTGTAGATTGGGAGGTGATCACCATTAGAAGGCAAGATTGTATGTGAAAAGAGCATGGGAATGATGGCACAGGTGTAGCAATAGAAGATCTACCTTAACAAGGTAATGTTTTTATGATTGCTGTTGTCTAATATGGTCAAGGGGATGTTGTTAGACCTTTGAATGAGGTCTGGAAGTGATTGAAAGTGGGAGATCTAGAAAACCTTAGGTTTTGGGTCCTAGAGATGGGGGTTTGGTTTTAAACACTTGAATGAGTAAACCATTGTATGAAACCTTGAAAATACCTTGTTTTGGACCCTTCCCTAAGACTATTTGAGGGTTTGGAGTGTGGAGGTCAAGTTTGTCATAAGGTTCCTTTGCAAAGTGGGTGAATTAGGCCTTGTAGGAAGGCTGCATGGTGTCAGGACAGTCAGTTTGATCCAAAACAATAGTATATGAATCTTGGATATGTTATAGAAATTGGTAAAGGGTATTTGGAATAGTCATTTTTTTTAGAAGTGCTTTGGGAAAGATTGGAGAAAAATGTAGATTAGTCACTGAACAGGGCTACTAGGATTAGGCCTAGTTAAGAGAAGTTGTCAATGAACCAGTCAAATTGGTGTGTGAGACCTTTTGAATCTTGTTGATTAGGGCATGTTGAGACCCTAGAAGGTGTAAGATTGCATCTTAGAAGTTGGAAACGATTTTGAGTCCTTTGGTGGAGTTTAGGGTAAGGAGAAGACTAGTGAGTCTTATTGGTTGAAGCCCACAGTTGATTCAAATCTTTTGATCTTGCTAAATTATCTCTAGAGACCTGACACCTCTGCATCACCTTTTACATAAAATAAGTCAGTGAGAAATCCTATCCCTAACTAGGTGCAAAAGTGTGCTCTTTTACTTTTTGAGCCCGTTTCATGAGCTGTCGAACTCTAATTTCAATGTCATTTGTTATGTTGCAATCATGGTTCTTCTCTCTTTCTTACCCAACGTGTTATGTTTGAGTGTTGTTTTTCAAATGACCCTCATAACACATTTCATCAAGTTTTCCTTGAAATTGATGCGCATGGATATCTCCCTATTTCTACTCTCAGACTAAGCAAGTAGAAATAAGGGGGGCATATATCTCCCTTGATTTCCTCCCTCATCATGTCTCATCACTCAACCCCCTTAGCATTTTAATACCAACTCACTGGTGGTGGTTGCAGGTTGATTTGATTTATGATTTTCTAACAAGTGTTCCTTTGTAGGGTACGGTTCCCAACTTTGTGGTCTTGCATGATTGTGAACTTGGGGACTTCTACCTTCTCGGTGACAATGCTTCAGCTTACTCTACAATATCCTTTTGGGTATCCTTTCCATGATTAATGTATTTACTTTCCTTTAGTTGCATATGCACATAGTGTCATATGGCCACTAAACTAGGGGCTAAATGTAATGTCATAAATTGTCCTCCTATATGGAATGGTACAATTTCCCTCAGTTTAGTTCCTCACTTGGGTGACCTCTCAACCTTTTCTTTTTCTAGCATTCCCAAAACCCTAATTGACTAAGTCTAGTAGCAAACTATTCACTTTTTGAGGTAACTTATTGATAGAACCCGGAAAGGGGATTTGAGATTTTGGTCCCTAGGACCCCCAAAAATGTAGATCTGAGTGGAAATAGGGGGCTTGTACTTGGGTGTGCGGGCCCTAGTCCTCTCCTATTTCCTAGGATTTTGAATTTTGGCAGGATGTCAGCTCCCATAGAGTGCCTCGTGATTCCATTTTCAAATTCTTGTTTTTTGTGTGATACTGAGATGTTATTTCAAAATTTGAATTCCCTAAAGCTAGATATAAAAATACATTTGAAAATCTTTTTATCACACACAATTCCTATGCAAGCTTGATGCAAAAACTCTGCTACAATTTCTATTGAAGATCAGTGACTTGTTGATTCTCTTGGAAGTATTTTTATATTTTCTATCATGGAGATAATGGATGGAGATTAGGAATCAAGATCTTAAGTCTATCTTCTCTTCCTAGGGTTTGTACAACCTTTGTATGATCAGGACAAGGGTTGAAGCCTCTAACAGCAAGCTTGGAGATCCTCTATGGACATTGTTGTTTAACCTTCTTGTCCATGCAATTCTTCATTTGTTTCGTCTCCTTGAGGTGAAGTTGTATGTGTTTATTGATGTAAAGCAAGTTGTTGATCTTCCCTTGATTGAGACATCTAGGGTTTGATATTTCAGCATACACACATTGTTAGGTTTACACACACTTCTGGAAATCTTTTTCTTTGGCTATTGTTGAGGTACAAATACCAAAGACGTGGCTTGACTGAGGTAAGATCCTATAAAGCCACAAGATTTTCCTTCTTTTGTAGGTGCAGAATGTGTTTTTCAAGTTTTGGTGGAAAGAAGCTATAGAAAGGAAGATATTGCAGATATAGTCGCCACACACTTTTAGATTTTTAGATTCTAACACTTGCGGGACACTAGAGCAGGCACCCTAGTCCAACCAGTAGTTATTTCTGAGAGCTAGAAGCCATTTAGCAGTCTCAGACACCCTGTGCAGAAGATTTTCTAGTTCATAAACTTTCAGGACACTGGACTAGGTACCCTAGTCCATGTGGCCCTTAAAATTTGGGTACACAGTCTCTGAAACCCTCTCTCTACACTTCTATGATCAGTTTTGCTAGTTGTTTTATTAGTTTCTAAATATTTCTAATTTAAGACATAATTAGGGTTTTACTTGGTTAAAAGGAAAACATTTGATAAACCTTAGTTAAGGTCTTAGGTTTCATAACCATGTGAGCATAAGGGATAGACAAAGTGATTAGAAGCTCATTCATAAGCTCAGTCCTTGCCCTCACAATGCATAGTGGAGAAATGGTAGTAATTAACCTAGTTTAAACAAACTATCAAATTTCCCACTAAACATTTTCTTTCTTGGAGTCAAATACTCTTTCACAGTTTATAAATCACTCAAGGTTTAGCAAGACACTTAATGTATTAAAGGGTTCTTTCATTTCTATCACCTCAAAATCTACCACCCTCTTTATTACCATCAAGTTTACCTCTACATTTCTATAGATTCATATTTTATCTATATGTGAACCAATGCGATGTTGTATAGAGTGTGATGAAATAGTAGTTTTCCTAAATCTTCTCAAACATGTTTAGGCATTATGCTTACATTAACTCCTGGATACTCCAATAGATTTATCATCCATCTTCTATATAGTTTTACATATATTAGTACATTGTGTTTGCACCATCTTCTATATATTTTTACATGCATAAGTGCATTGTGTTTACACCATCTTCTTTTAGTTTTTTTTCTTCTTACTTGTTGCATTACACTAGTCTCATGATGCTTATTACAATACTTAGTGAATTATCTAAGTTCTTCCTATAAATTCTCTTCCTCCACAAAAGTTTCCAATTCCTTCAACACCAACACTTTCTTTTTAGAAAAATGGGCCTTTTTATAATACTTTTTTTCGTATCCCTATCTGATCACCTTTGCATCTTTCTCTAATACTAAGTCATGACTTTTCTTAGTGTATAATTCTTCCACACTTTATTTATCTTATTAATTTGGTACAAATCCTCCTTTTGTGGTATCTTTACAACCTCTTATTATTACCACCACCTTGTTCTTCTTCCAATTATTTGTTATGGATTACTCTCTTAGTAGTTATTTTGTCCTTAAGTAATCTCTTTCCAACTATTTGCCTTATATAAAATAATTTTCTCATTTATCTTCTTCATCAATTAGCTCTACTCTTTGACATTTGTGAGCATTTAAAGCTTTGTTCTCAATTGTTTTCATGATAACCTTAGCTAATTTCAGCACATTTGGTCTAGATAACTCCTCACTATTTTGTTTTTACTTGACTATTCTTATAGTGTTGTGTAGCCCTTGAGAAACCATACAAATCATGATCAAAATCGACATACAATTCACAAAATTTCTTCTTTTCCTCTCTATAGCATTTCTATAATGAGCTATTTTGCTACATTTGTATCATGTAACATCTCTCCTTTATCCTTCGCCTCTTCCTCTGCTATGTCCCCTTCTAAAATCAATATGGTAAGGCCTATCATCTTGATAATCATATCCATAACTAGTAGAAGGTTTTTCATCCATCACATGGTGTGCTTCATTTTGAACTAAATTAATATTTCATTTGTTTCTCCACTTAGGTTGTCTATGGAATGATCATTTTGGCAATCCCTTAGCTTTAGCCATGTCCATATAATAGGGTTCATTATCTTCATACATATGGTGGTACCTAGGATTAGTTTCTTTTCCATCTCTTAATCTAAATAGTAGGGATGGACAATCATCATGTTCATGGTCATAAGACTCACATCAATGTCCACAAAAGACCCTCTTCAACCTTTTGGTAGATTTTGTAAGATCTACTTTTATTGTCATAGCTCTCCTTTTACCTTCCTAAGTTGGTCATTCATTCCTTATATTTCCTTCATTTGAGTAATGGGAACACTAAATCTTCTTTCTTAGGCTTGACATTATATTATTGTTAGTCTCCCCTTTATCTAAAATTTCTTGTTTGATTTTCAAGTATACTAGCTCTAATTTTAGCCTTTCTATTTCATTATGCTCTTCACTTTCCCTTGTCTATGATTGTGCTTCAATTGCTTATATCAATTCTATCACTTGTGCATAAGTTTCAAATACTCTTTTATCCAATTAAGCACTAATTGATGTCAACACTCTAGACACATGTTGGCATATTTATATCTATTTATTACATCATATTGTATTATGTTAATAATATGTTACATATATTTTTAACATAACCAACCTATATATATTTCAAATAGTTATCATTGGTTGGTTAGGTATGCCTGGCTTGGTGGTCATTTAAACACTATAATTTTTATATTTATATTGCTTCTCTTGATAAATGATGATGCTCATTTCTTCCACATTTTAAAATGGTATCAGAGAAATGTAATCTTGTGTTATGAGAATCCATCCCAATTTCAATGCATGTGAGTATTTAAGTTAAATCTTTTATCTATTAGTGGTGAACCAATTCATCATTACATATCACTACCAATCTCATTCCAAACATGTAGAGGCATGAGAAAACATGTTGTGCAAAGGATGTATAGAAGAGTAGATCAACACATGAAAATTTGAATGAATTTGAATGCACTTTAAGGAATTTGAAGGTTTCGTTGTTGTGCATAAAGTCATTTTACATGTCTCCTCTTTGCTAAGTTCTTTATTAAAAGAAAGATAAATGTGCGAGAAGTTATTCATTTATGTGAGAAATGCATAAGGAGTACTAAAAGGTGCATGTATAAATATTCACTTCCATGAGAAGTAAATTATGAATATGAATATTCATTCTAGTGAGAAAGGTACATAGACATATTCATTTCCCTTTCCAAAGTTTTTCAATGTTTAAAAAGGGGGGCATGTGAAAGTTTTATAAGTACTAAAAAAAAAATTGGAGAATATTAAAGAATTTTTAAAGAGGCATTGTTTCTACATGTTTCTAGGAGATATACATTGTTTAAAAAAAACTTTCCTATAAATCGTTTAGATATAAGGATTTTTAAAAATTTCAAATAGTATTTACCTTAGGATGAAAATAAACATAAACAAAATTATATGTTTTATTTCTTTTCTTTTAATATAGTTTAAATATAAGGAGTTCATATTAATATAGTACAATGAAACCATTGACGAAAACTATATTATTATTTTGCACTTAAAATACAATTTTATGGAGTGAAATTTCAAATTATTTCTAATATAGCAATTTGTTGGTAATATGTGTTGTCATTGATGTCAACAATATATGTGTCAACCTAAGGTCAAAGATAATGAATCTAATGGAAAATGGAAGATTTGAGAGAGACAGTTTGACACAATTAGAGACATAAGGTTAGCATTCTAAGGTAGATCAGTCAAGAATCAGAGATATAAGGTCAGTATGCTAAGGTAGGTCAGTTTGGAAGACCTAGTAGATGAAGGAAAATTGTCTAAGTATGGGAAGGAATGATGATCCGCCTAAGGTCTAAGTATGATACGAAGATGAGTGCATGTGTTCTAATATGTTTTATATATGTATACATTTATTTCCCACTAGTTTGGTGTACCACACTTAGAGATAAGTGGTAGAAGTCTAGCTAAGGTATTCACAGTGTATTTCCTAAGGTATAGTCATAGTATTTTGGTCTGCATTCCTCCATAGAGAAAGATTTAATCTTACTGTTTAGAAGATAAGTTTATTGACATATGAATGTGTTATATCCAAGATTTTATCTCATTACACATTTAGCAGAGAAATCTATGAGAGATAAAGTTCTGGACTGTGATTTGACAGAGTAATACAATGATGGAGACCTATTTGAATGCTCTACATTCCTCCAAAAGAGAATTTTTGCCCATGTAGTTTTGAGAACATGTTTAGATATGTGTAATACATGCTTCCTTTTTATATCAAGTGTTCTTATGGTCTGCAAGTTTAACATTCAAATGATAGAAGTAATACAGACAGTTCTAGATGTAAGAGTATTCTATAGAACACATGTTTGAGTACTTATAGTAGATGGGGAAGGTATAGATCATCTATATCAGTGTCTATGGAGACTCTACATGCTTAATAGTATCTCAGGTTTGAATCATATGCAATTTTCTCTTATTTCATGTACTGCATAAGTTACTCAAGTCAGTTAGTAAATAGTTATATATGACTATCCACCGAATTATAGTATACCTGAGTTAGGTCTTTGATTTTCTCTGGAAGTGATAGATGAGGTTGTATAGATCTAGGAATGTCTCCATAATAGTTCATAAGTTCATTTCTAAGACTTTTAGATTTTTTGGTGTACCGCAATGCAAAATCCTATGTCTTTGAATATCATAGTATGTCTGGAACACCTTATTTTCATCAATTCAACATGTTTCTTGTTTTACAGATGCATATACTAATTAGATACTTAAAGAGAATGATGTATGGATGGTTTTGAGAAGATACATGGTTGAAATCTTGGTCTGCATAATGTTTTTGGCTTCTTCCCAGTGATGTCAAGATGGTCATTTAGCAGTGGTATTGTTGTTTGGGCTGACGGTCTAGTTTCATTCATTTGCAGTGGAACCTGATTAGTTGTTTTGGCATTGGAGGATGTGTAGTGATGTTTCTTGGATGTTGTTATGAAGTGTTGTGATCCAATTTCATATTGTATATGTTTGATGTCAACCTGTGGAGAATCACACGTTTCAAATAAGAGTCTTTTTGGTGCCAACCTAATTAATGATTTGAGAAGTTGCGAAGGATATACATAGGAGAAAAAATTCATTTGTGGTGCGAATGAGTGAGTGTGAAGTCATAGAGAAGAATGAGAAAGATGAAGTGTGTGAAGTCAGTATGATGGAGTAATTGTGCAGAAAAAGAGGACTGCAACATCAACATAAGTCATATGGTTCTTTCATAGTAGTTCATAGTTATATTATCATTGTAATCTTGTTTAGCAATGAGATTTCTTCATGGAGTTGTAGCTTCCTTGGGTTGTAGCCCAAAAATAATGTTAGTAGGGAGTTGTAGCTTCCTTAGGTTGTAGACCTAAAACAATGTTGTAAACATTTATAGTAGTGAGCATTATATATTGTGAGATAACACTCACCATTGTTTTTCCCAATTTTGGATTTTCCATGCAAAAAACCTGGTGCCATTGTGTTGATGAATGTGGTGCATGTTTTACTTTCTATTTTCTAAGTAATTTGATGTGATCTACAAATAAAGTAATTATTTTTTTATATATGTTGATTCACCCCCCTCTCAGCATCTGAGTGTGTTCAACAATTGGTATCAGAGCCAAGTACCTTTAAGAAGCCTAACAAGCTGAGGTAGATCCTGCACTTGAACACATGGAATCTGAAGCTATGGATAATGATATATTTACTCTAGAATGAGATCTAGAAGTAATGGAATCTAAAGGCTTGGACTTAAATTTAAATGAGGTAGACCTTGAAGGAGAACTCCAATCAACACTTAAAGATCTAGATGAAGCTAGAGAACTAAACCATGAATATGAGGACTTGCTTGAAAAATCAAAGGAGACAATTGTGAAATTAAATACATGAGCTAAAGAATCAAAATAAGAGATTGGAAAACTAAAAGCTCAAATAGAAGGAGATAAAGGAGATGACATTAAACTCAAAGAGACATAATATATGATCTCTATTATGAAGGTCATGGTTGAATAAGGCAAGAGGATTGAAGACTATTTAAATATCAAGCTCAATGAGAAAGCTATTGAATGCTCAAAAGGTGAGGAAGAGGTTGTCACTTTGAGAAAAGAACTAGAAAAATCAAAAGAACAGATTGACAAGGGGTTAAAAATGAAAAGAGGTTCTGAGATTCTCGATGAATTGATCAACTCTCTAAAGCCACCAAAAGAAAAATCTGGTCTTGGTTTCAAAAAAGGGAAAAGACCTATAACCAGTGCATCTGCAAACTTGTATGATAATTTCAAAGCAGAAGGAAAGTCTAAAACAAAGGAAGAAAAATCCTACACTAAAGATCCCAAGAAGAATGCCTCTAGAGATACAAAAGGAGATGAAGTCATTCCTCTCTAGAGACAAACAAGGAACAAGAAGAAGAATTTCAGAAAGCCTACTGCTAAAAAAAATTCTCCTACTAGGTACTCTCAAGCTTTTAATGATAATTGCTATGCTTGTAATAAATTTGGTCACAAGGCTATTGAATGTATAAGAAAGATCAATCAAATTTCATTTGGGCCTCCAAGGTACAATGGTGTAAACTCTCATGGTCAGTGTCATGCTTGAAATAAAGTTATTCATAAGGATAATGGATAAAGAAGTAAAATGACAAGGAATGGTTTCAAGAACAAGAACAATAATAAGACTTGTCAATTCTTCTATTGTTACTACGACACATGCAACAATTTTGGTCATAAGGCTGCTAATTATAGATCTAATGTAAGAAGAAGTGGTTATGCTTAGCAAACCAATACAACCTACTAGAATTGCAATAAATCAAGACACATTGCAAGGTTTTGTAGGGGAAAGAGTGTAATGTCTTCTACTCCTCAAAACAAGGTTGATATTGCTCAGCAATAGAAGGAACTGAGCATGACATAGAGGAAGAAAGAAGAAAATTAAGTAAATGAAGGATTTGTACCTCTACTTGGTGTAGATGAATCATCTAAAAAATAAAAGGAAGAAGTATTGGTTCAGGGGAAGTTTCTATTGCAAATATTTTTTAAACCCCTGAAAGCATAAGATGTTGAATTCCTCAGCATAATGGCTGAAAGTGATATGGATATGCTTGGTTGATGGTATCATGATGTTTGATCAAATTTCTGGAGCAAATGGACTCTTTGCGGATGATTGCTAAGTGATCATAGATCTTTGTATAGTAAAAGGTTGATTAGGTAAAGAGCAGAGAAACATAATCAATGCAGAGTAGCCAAGGTTTGTGAGAAGCCTATTTAGTTGATACTTGATCAAATTTGATCTCATTTGAATGAATTCAAGTGTGTAAAAGAGCAAAGAAGAGAAGAAGATCCTCAACAGAGCTTGTGTGCAAACCCTAATGACTACATTATTAGATATTCTTCAAATTTACTAGTTAAACCCTAGTTTTATGATATAATTATTATGGCAACACCAGTAGTAGTTGATGTTGTGAAGAGACCAAGATTGAAATTCATGAAACATCCATACAAATCCATTGAGGCTGATAAGGATGGAGTTTTTTGTCATATTCCCTCTAATGTGTTGCATACAGAGGATGTTTGAATGTACATCCACTCATAGTTGGATGAGTATGATCACCTAAAATTGGAACAATTTAGTTATGATCATCTGCTAGGTGATGATTTTGAATTGAAGCCAAAGTTTGCAAATGTTGTAGAAAAATGACTAGATGTTTGGAAGGGTTTCCCTAATTTCTAGTATGAGGAAGATTGGGTTAGGATTGCATTAAGCTAGATCCATGATGATTTCTTTTGCCTTGATCAACCCTATATGATCACTAAGGAAGCCATCAGGGATGTGACTGGATTGAGCTCCTCTAGATCAATTCCTATATTGAAAGATGTGAAGAATGAGGAGGTGATTAGACTTACCAGAGATAAATTTGATAAAAGAACCCTAATTGTGGATGACATCAAAGATATAGGGGTCTAGTATGCCACTATGGGCATTTCATAGAAAGTGTATTACACAAACAGAGAGGCATCTGCTACTGCCACATCCATTTACACTACTTATCAAATGGTGAAGGAAGAAAAGGAATATGACATTTGTGAACTCCTACAACAATAATTGATAGAGAACTTGAAGAGAACAAAGGAGACAAGGTACAAATTCTAGTATGGATCTTGAATCATCTATCTTATGTTCTATTTCTTGAGGGAATTCCTTAGAATGAAGAATATGGTCTAGAAAGTATATACCCATGTTGCTCATCAAATCAAGGACTATATGTGTAGTTTTCCTGATCATAAAAATTGTGACACATTATTTTGGGGATTTTTCAAAACATTTCAAAATGGCATGTGAATGAGGGAAACAATATCAGGAAAAGTAGTAGAAAAATACAAGAATGATATAACTTTCATGGTGGACAAAGACAATTGCTATATGGAAGCAGTAGACCCAAGAACTTTCTAGATAACCTCTTTGCCTTATGAGGTGCCTGAATACGATTTGGTTGGATATGTTTATATGTTTCTCAGCAAGCCCAAGGATCCTACTGTTGAAAGATTTGGAACTTATAATGAAATCACCAACAAAAGAATCAGGAAGGATGTGGAGGAAAGAGAAAAAAAGATGAAGTCAAAATTGGAAGAAATGCTTAATACTCCTAAGGGTTCAACAGAACAACCTCAAACCACCTCTACTACAACAACTTCTAAAAGACCAAGTAGATCTATCCTTGCTATAGCTACTCCTTCTAACCCCTTCAGATCAACTCTAACTCCACCTAGAAAAAGAAGAGTTGTTTAAGACCCAGTGCAGACCAAAACTGTAGAAAAGAAGAAACTGAGACAAAAGAGTCAAGCAAAAAGTGAAAATATTAATCTGGTAAACATAGAAGATGATGAAGATGATGAAGAAGAGGAATAATAAGAAGCTTTTATATTGGAGAGGAAGAAGAAAAGAATAATAGAACAAGAAGAAAAAGAAGAAACTTAAGAAGGAAAGGGAAAGGAAAAGCAAAGAAAACTAAAAGGGCTACTCAAGAAAAAATTGATTATGTGCCTCTACAACTTGAAGCCACTATAAATGCTATTGTACAACATGGTGCTCTAAATTGAGAGTTGCAAAGCTATATGATGAGATGTTTGACAATGACAAAGCCACAATTTAAGAGGGTATATTTAGGTATTTGATGGCCTATAATGTGGCCTTAATTGAAATCATTTATCAACTTCCTGATAACCTTGTAGACATAGTGACTGGCAAGAGAAATGAAGCCATGCTCAAAGAGACTGAGATGAGGCAACAAGAAATTGAAAACGTTGATCCTTTTACCTCTGATGAAGATAAAGTTCAATTTTCTCAAAAATAAGAAAAAGGATTTAGAACAAAAAGAAGAATAAATATCCTAATGGGAAAAGACAAGGAAGAAATAGAGAGACTTGAAAAGGAAATAGTAGAGAAAACTGCAAAAATTCTTGAGGTAATGAAGAATGCTAAGGTGACAGTTGAGGAACAAGTTCCTTGATATACTAGATGTACCTCCTCAAGATATAGATATGTTAGCTATTGATGACAAAGTGGATAGAGGTGACATGACTAAGAAAGATAAGGAGATTGTTCCTTAAGAAAACATGAATGCACAAAATGTAGAGGAGCAAGGTAATGTGGGTACACCTCCTCTGGAAGAGATAGAAGCACAAAACTCAGGAGATCAAGGTGAAATGAATATATACCCTCCAAAGAATACTGAGACACAAAATATAGATGGTCAAGAGAAAGTAAGTACACCCCCTCCGGAGAACACAAATATAGGTACAAAACATAACAATCCTCCTTTGGAGAATACACAGAAAGATAAGCAAAAGGAAGAGGATAACATTGAGGAGGAGACATAAGAGAAAGTTCCTAAGAAGAGTGAGGAAAAACAAGATCAGGGTGAAACAAAGAAGAAGCTAGATGAGAAAGTTGAAGATATAGGTCAGATTTCTTTAGACTCAAACTCATTCAAGGACCTATTAGATTTGCAGATGCAATTTCAACCAGTGATTACACCTCAACTTCTATAGATCCCTACTCATGAAGGACAAGTAGACATCTCAAACATTTCATCCCTTCACAAACTACAACTTGGAGACATCCTACATGCTTCTATAAGAAAGGGGTTCTTGCAAGAAAACCTAAAGAAAACTAGTTTAGTTGAAGATGTAGTGAAGCTAATTCAGGAAGGATTACCAGAGATAATCATTGACTCCTCTCTACCTCCAAAGCAAAAACTAAAGCTACTGATGGATTCTTTTAAGGATAATTCTTCTCATTTTGAGAAAAAATAAAAACAAGAGGCATTAATGAAGATGAATGATAAAAGGTTGGCTGAGATATCTGACAAGTGTGCCAATTCACATAATAAACTACAAGAAAATTTGAAGATGTTTAAGGGATGCATTGATGAAGCCACTGTTTTATACTTGTTTTCTTGAAGTGGTCTAATTCCACCAAGAACATTAAAGCTCAGATTGACTCCATTGAGTCACAGATCTCCAAATTGGCCAAAGTATATGACTTGTCAAATGAAAAGAATGGAGCAACTAGGGGACAAGTTGAAAATCTTCATGCACAAATGTAACAGCAACAAGACCAGAGAGAACATGTAAAGAAACAATTTGGTCAGTTAAGGGAAGAAATCAATTTGATACTTGCTTCATTGATAGGATTACTAGGTGAAGCTAAGAAGATTGAGAAGATGATGAAAACACCAATCAACATACAAGAGGCTAACAACTTATGTGTGTAATTTTCATGTCAAAATCACAAATGTTATTGCCTCAAAATAAAGAAAATTGGGTATCCACTCTTATGCAACTCAAGGTAATCTACAAAGCCATTCTACCTTATAAGTGAGTTGCAAGAGTATTGAAGATAATAAAATTTTGGATGTATATAGACTTGCGGAGGCCAGTAGTGGCATACTATGTACATAGCATCTATTTTTTAGGGATTTCCATCTTAGGGGAGTATTTTTTGTACAAATCATATAATAAGGGGGAGTTTATATGGTTTTGGGGTCATATAAGATGTTAGGCCCTTTATCCTTGATGTCAAAAAGGGAGATAGAGGAATATGCATCTAAGGGGGAGTGTTTGTACACATTGTTTGTTGGTGTTGCCATCACTGACAAAGGGGGATATTGTTGGCAATATGTGTTGTCATTGATGTCAACTCTATATGTGTAAACCTAAGGATAGAGATAATAAAGTTGATGGATAGTGGAAGATTTGAGAGAGATTTTTTGACTCAATGAAAGACATAAGGTCAGCATGCTAAGGAAGGTCACTCCAGAATCAAAGACATAAGGTCAACATGCTAAGGCAGGTCAGTCTAGAAGACCTAGCAGATAAAGGAAAGTTGTTGAAGAATGAGAAGGAATGATGATCAGTCTAAGGTCTAAGTATGATGTGGAGATAAGTGCACATGTTCTAATATGTTTTCTATATGTATACATTGATTTCCCAGTAGTCTGGTGTACCACAATTAGAGATAAGTGGCAGAAGTCTGGCTAAGGCATTCACAATGTATTTCCTAAGGTAGAGTCACAGTATTTTAGTCTGGACTTTCCTAAAAAGAGAAAGCTTTAGTATTTTGGTTCAGAAGATAAGTTTATTGACATATGAATTTCTTATATCCAAGATTTCATCTCATTGCACCTTCGACAGAGAAAGTTATAAGTGACAGAGTTCCAGACTGTGATTTGAGAGAGTAATGCAATGATGGAGACCTATTGGAATGCTCTACATTTTTCTAGAAGAGAAGTTGTGACCATGCAATTTTGAGAACATGTTTAGAGATGTGTAATACATGATTTCATGCTATATCAGGTGTTCTTATGGTCTGCAAGGTCATCTTTCAAATGATAGAAGTAATACAAACAATTTTGGATGCAGAAGTATTCTATTGAACACATGTTTGAGTACTTACGCAAGATGGAGAAGGTATAAATCAACTATATGAGTGTCTACAGAGACTCTACATGCTTCATAGTATCTCATGTTTGAACCGCATGCAATTTTATGACTATCTTAGTAAAGAGTTGTATATTACTATCCTTCGGATTGCAGTATACCTAAGTTAAGTCTCTGATTTTATCTGTAAGTGATAGATGAAGTTGTGAGGATCTAGGAATGTGTTCATAATAGTGTATAATTTCATTTGTAAGACTTTCAAATGTTTTGGTGTACCACAATGTGAAATCCTAAGTCTTGGAATATCAGAGTTTGTCTGGAATGCTCTATTTTCATTAGTTCAACATGATTCTTATTTTGTGGATGCATATATTGATTAGATACTTTAGGAGAATGGTGTATGGATGGTGTTGATAATATACATGGTTGAAATCTTGTTTTCCATAATGTTTTTGGCTTCTCCTTGGTGATGTGAAGATTGTCAATTAGTAGTGGTATTGTTGTTTGGGCCGACAGTCTAGTTTCCTTCATATGGGGTGGATCATGATTGGTTCTTTTAGCATTGGAGGAAGTGTATTGATGTTTCTTGGATCCTTTTATGATGTTTTGTGATCCGTAACATATTTACTCTTCATATTGTATATGTTTGATGCTGACCTATGGAGAATCACATGTTTCAACTAAGAGTCTTTTTGGTGCTAACCTAACCAATGTTTTGAGATATTGTGGAGGATATATATAGAAGAAAAAAATCATTTGTGGTTTGAATGAGTGAGTATGAAGTGACAAAGTAGAATGAGAAGGATGAAGTATGTGAAGTCAGTATGATGGAGTAATTGTGCATAAAAAGAGGACTATAACATCAACATAAGTTAGATGCTTCGTTCATAGTAGTTCATAGTTATGTTATCATTGTAATCTTTTTTAGTAGTGAAATTTCTTCAAGGAGTTGTAGTTTCCTTGGGTTGTAGCCCTTAAACAATGTAAGCAGGGAGTTGTAGCTTCCTTGGGTTGTAACCCTAAAATAATGTTGTAACCTTTTATAGCAGTGAGCATTATATATTGTGAGCTAACACTCACAGTGGATTTTCTCAATTTTGGGTTTTCTACATAAAAATCCTAGTGTCAAATTTGTGTTGATGAATGTGGTGCATGGTTTACTTTCTTTCCTCTAAGTAATTTGATCTGATCTACAAATAAAGTAGTTAAGTTTTTATATATGTTGATTCATCTCCCCCCCTCTCAGCATCCCAATGTGTTCAACAGAAATTGTCTGAACTTTAAGAGAACTCAAACAAAACCAAACTACCAACTTTTGGTATTAATGGTGCCTCTAATTTGCATTTATGGATAATTTCATCATTATGAATTAATGCATCTATCACCTATTAAAATGGAAATAACAACATTTATGACATCAACCCTATAAAACATCATGGAGATATAAGGGTTACATATGAAGAGAGGACACTAAAACTATAAACAATTGAAGCCAATGGTCCTAAAATCATGCTTCCTAACTCTCAACATTTGAGAGGAGACAATTATGCCACTTGGAAACAAAAGTCCAAACCCAACTTGTGTTAGAAATGAAAGCAACACTACTGTTGATGATTGTTTTGATGCAATCTAACAATTAGTTAAAATTCACATAAAATGAACCAAAACTAACTTGAAAGATATGAAGGAATCAGTTAAGATTCACTTAATCCCAAGTTTAATATGGTCAGGTCTTGACCTGTTGGGCAAATTCAATTGGTCAATGTGAAGCTGTAATGTTCAAGGGGCCTTACGTGATTTAGGGTTTCTTAATGATTTACTAGACTCAAACTATGCAAAAGATTATAAATATTAGCATGTTGTTCATTCCTTTTGCATAAAATATTTACTATGCTGCAAAACTTTAAATAGTCTTCTCAGATTATTGCAACTTTCTCCTCTTAAATATTATGAAAACTGTCTACTTTCAACTCAACTATACGTGCTCTTTTCAAATATGAGACAAATTTCCTTCAAATTTCTACGTTTTAAGCTAAGTATTTTCAGATGGGTTGGGAAAAGTTAGAAAGATCTAATCTACACTTCATTCACTCTATTCGAAGGATCTAATTGTTCTATTATGCACTTTATAAATCATACAGTAACTTGATCAAATCCATAGACAAAACCTTAAATGTATATTCTGAGCATTTTCACAAACATACACCTAAGATTGCAAGCTCTAAGAGAAAATGTTTCAAACACAATGAAGAGCAAGAAAACACTCAGAAAATAGATGCAGAATTCTAGATTCAATTGTATTAGAAACAGACAGTCATATAAGATTTACAATGTTTGAATGACTCTTAGCTTCAATGATCAAATTACAGAAAACTTACAAGATTTACAGATACAGTAAGGAAGCCAGATGTTCCACGCATTCCTTATTGCAGACACAGGTGACCTCCTTCTTCTACTTCTAAACTAAAAGGTCCCTCTACTCTACAGTGCTAAAACTAGTTACAAGTGCTGGCTATTTTCTAAAAATCCCTATGTAAAGTTTTACAGTGTATAGAGGCACAATATATAGACTTCCTAATTGTCCTCAATACAACTCAAAAAAAACCTAATTTAAACCCTGGTTCAAACCTCTGGTTACAACAATAAATGTTGGTCAACCAGTCTCCCAAAATATCTCTGAGTATACATCCAATCTGGGCAAAATATGCCCTTCTGAAACCCTAGCAGCTCGATGATAACTTCTGTTTGTCTACTGTGATGATGTTTCAACTGCATTTTGTCTTGATCAATGAAGACCTTTGACTTCCTCGCCCTTCATCCTTATCTTCCTCTGCTCCTGAGATCTAATTTCCTCCTCCGTGATGTCACCGCCATCAAGTTTCAGCTCCCTCTTCAACTGCAAACCTGCAAAAATGAATAAGCAATAAGTATCATCATTTAATAAACCTACAGGAAGAAAAATAGCTACCAAATCTAGTCGTGACTGTGTGAATGCATCAATCGGGCCCTAAATCTATGGAAATCGCATCCAAAATAGTCATCGGGTCAACCATCGTTGACCGAAAACAAGCATTCAGGCCTCAAAATTGACCTCCAAATTTCTATCACTTCTCTCTCCCGCGCATTTTTCTGTTTAAAATCTATGTATAATCTGCTATACAAGCTGGACGTGATACAACATTTTAATTGGATTCCAATTTCTTTTTAATTTCGGCTTGTATATCACAATGTACAAGCCAGAAATATACAAGCAATTAATTCTATTTAAACAACTCTTCAATTCCGCCCAATGTACATATGCATTGTATCCTCTGATACACAAGTCGGACGCGATACAAGCAATAAATCAGTTTTGATTTCCCTTTGGGCTCTGGCTTGTATGAGCGCAATGTATATCGGCTTGTGTATAAGAACATACAAGCACAAAATATACATGCACTTATCTTCGATTTATAACTTTTCAAATCCGCCATAGTATAAATGCACTGTATCTTTTCGATTATTCAATTCAGATGTGATACAAGCATTTAACCACATTTTACTTTCCTTTTGATTCCACATTGTATATGGTGCCTTGTATGTTTTAGATATACATTCGGATATACATACAAGCACTCAACTTGATTTTAATCTTTTTGGATTCTGGCTCTTGTATAAGTTCAATGTATATCAGCCTTATATAAGAATATACAAGCCTAATATACATTAAATTAACCCTGTTTCATAAAAATGTTAGTTCCGGGCAATATATAAAGTAATGTATATTTCCCAATGTATCCTTGATATACAAGCCAGATGCGATACAAGCAATAAATCGGATTCCAATTTCTTTTCGATTCCATGGCTTGTATGTCACCTTTGTATATTTTACTTTGTATGTCGAAATATACAAGCACCAAATGTACATCGATTTAACAATGTTTAATGACTTTTTCGAGTCCGCTATGTATATTGGCATCGTATATTGACTTGCATGCTCCGCTTGTATGTATTTTCTGATATACAAGGAATTTTCTATTTTGGACCCTTATTTTGAATCCGGATTGTATGTGAACAGTGCCTTGTATGTTCCTCTTGTATGTCAAAACATACAAGCGCTGAATATACAATGACTTAATTTGTTTTAATAAGTCCATCGGGTCCGTGTTGTATATAAAACACTTGTATCCTATGCATTTGTATATTTCGAAACATACAAGCAACTAACTTTATTTAAACAACCCTTTGGGTCTGTGACTTGTATATGGACATTGTATATTCCAAAGGTATGCATAAATATACAAGTCTGAAATGTAGAATGAATTAACTCCGGTTCAATAACTTTTCAAGTCCGTGCAGTGTATAAATGCATTGTATGTAACTCAAACATACAAACCCGCGGATATACAATGAATTCTCTCTTGTTCATAACTTTTGGATTCTGCATTATGTATAAAATGTCTTGTACATTTACTGTATGTTGCAACCTGCCAAACATACAAATGTTAGATATACGCAACGGAATTCAAACCCTTATTCACTTTTACTCTAAAATTGTTTTGGATCCATCCTGTATGTATAAATAAAGCTTTTAATTAAAACACATACAAGGTAAAAAGAATATACAATCGACCCAACCTTGCAAATAACAATGTATATGAGCCTGACTGCAAAAAGCGATTAAGTATAAAAAGGACCTTGCACATACAAAGGACTTTGTATATGCAAAGTGATATACAAACCTGAATGTACATTTTACCAAAATGATCATAACTTGCAAAATATGGTGAATTTTAAGATGGTTCAAAAAGCAACCCTAGCTCATTTTTCACAAGGAATCCAACCATATCATGGACTGGTACTAAAAATGCATTTTTCCTCTATTTTTTTTAACAAAGTTTGTAATTTTAACCCTTCTTTTTCCCTTTACCACCAAACAAAACAAAACACACAAAAGCAAAAAGCAAAGCCACAGCAGGGGTCCTCATTTTTCTAAGGAGTAAAATGGGGTGTGTTGTGAACATCACAACAACTACTTCAATGGAAATCTGATTCAAGATAAATTTCAGCAATCTTAATTGTACATTAACAATGGAGATTGTAACAAAACATAAAACCCACTATAGAAAAGATGTCAAACCTGAAGAACTCAACACAATGACATAGTGCTTACATGGAGAAAACCCTTGTAGGTAAAAAGCTCCACCAGGAAAGAGGCACAAGTTTGTATTAATCTCAACAACTAACATATCTGTCATATGCATCATAGAATCTCAAAATCTTATGACAACTTGCAGCTATCATAGATTCACTTACCAAACATTATGACAGTTGTCATACATGCCCAAAAGAGTAGATTCCTTAAGGGAGCATGCCTACCCTCATTTACTTTGAGTTTTTACATTTGCCAATAGTCAAAGTCACTTTGTAATTACCTTCGGTTACTCTGAAATTACCCCTGCCAGTGAAACTAGTACATCTCCTTATGTCTAATAAATACAGTATTGGGATTTACAAGGTTAATGGCACCTCATCCCAGTATTCTCCCACTGAGATTATACATTGTAAATCAACCCATAGGAAATCAAATGAAAAATAATCAGACACTAGAAACAAGGCCCATGGCCTCTCTGCACCATATGAACTTCTCTGTGTTCACAGGCTTGGTCAATGAATTTGTAACATTCTCTTGAGTGTCTATCTTCTTCAACTCAATCTCTCCATTTGTAACCAACTCTTGAACAAAGTGATAGTGAACATCAACATTCTTAGTCTGAGGATGATACATGGGATTCTTGGCCAAACAGATTGCACTTTGGCAATCACAACCAATCTGAATGATCCTGCAATCAAAACCAATACTTGTACATAGTCTCCTCAACCAAACTGCCTCCTTAGAGACATGAGTAGAAGCCATAAACTCTACTTCTATGGTGGACAAAGAAATTGTGGTTTGCCTCTTACTCATCCAACTCACTATACCTCCAAATGGAGTAAACACATAGCCACTAGTGGACCTTCAACTATCCAAGTCACATGCCCAATCTGCATCAACAAAATCTTGTATGTCCAAAGATTGATCAGCACTATCAGTACCAGAATAAACCAAACAATGATCAAGAGTACCTGCAAGATATTTAAACACCCTATTCCCATAGTTCCAATGTTGTCTACTAGGGTTAGACATAAATCTGCTCAAAACTCCCATTGCTTGGGCAATATTTGGTCTAGTACAAACCATTGCATACATCAAATTCCCTATAGCACTAGCATATGGCACATTAGACATATCCTCAAGATCAGCCTCAGTCTTTGGACACATATCTAATGAAAGTTTAGTACCAATGGGTAAAGGAACTCTAACTGGGTTACAGTCCTGCAAACTAAACCTCTACAAAATAGTATTCACATACTTACTTTGTGATAATCAAAGCTTTCTATTAACTCTATCCCTCATGATCCCCATTCCCAAAATATACCTTACAACACCAAGATCCTTCATATCAAATGCACCTGAAAGTTGGGCTTTAAGCTCACTAATGATACCCTTAGTATTGCTGAAAAATAACATGTCATCAACTTACAAAGCAATAACCAGTATAGAATTACCAACACAATAAATGTAAAAATAGTGATCCTCCTCACTTTTAACAAAACCCAATTTCAAAACAAATGAATCAAACTTTTGATACCATATTTTGGGGGACTATTTTAGACCATAAAGAGACCTCTTTAACCTGCAAATCCAATGTTCTTTTCCTTTTACCTCAAAACCTATAGGTTGTTGCATATAAATTCCTTCTTCAAGATCTCCATACAAGAACGTAGTCTTAACATCCATTTGCTCAATTTCCCAATCATAAGATGCAGCAATGGATAAAAGAAATCTAATAGAAGTCAATTTAGCAATAGGAGATAATATCTCACCAAAATCAACTCCCTCTCTCTTGGAGTAGCCCTTGGCTACTAGTCTAGACTTGTACTTATCCAATGACCCGTCTGTTCTAAACTTCTTCTTGAAGGCCCACTTACAACCTATGGCCTTTCTTCCTTTGGGAAAAAAACAATATCCCAGGTTTTACAAAAGTCTAAAGCCATCATCTCCTCCTACATGGCTAATTGCCAAGAATCACTATCATCTGTAGAAATAAATTCCCTATAGGATCTAGGTTCATCATTAGTACTCAATAAATCATATACACAAGAAAAATCTAGTGGGCTATACCTGTCAACTAGATTCCAATGTCTTGTGGATCTCCTCAAGGGTGGAGTAAGAGACTCTACTCATTCTTCTGCATGATCATCTGCACCAACTTCTTCTATCACAACAAATTCATCTTCATCACAACTACTTGAATCTTCTTCTTCTTCTTCACCCCCTAATCCATCATTCTATTCTTCATGAGGTGCATCTTGCTGCTCTAAATCAAAGTGCACCTTCTTTACCTTCTCTTCTTTCGCTTTTGGATGCTTAGGTTCAGAAATAGCTCTAAGTTCCCTGAAAATAACATCACTAGAAAAGATAATCTTGTGGGTTAGTGGATTCCAAAGATTATAACCTTTGACATTATCACCATATCCAATAAATCTACACTTTTCAGATTTTGGATCCAACTTAGATCAGTTTTCCTTAACCACATGAACAAAAGCCTCATAGCCAAAAACCCTTAAATGTGAAACAAAAGGTTTCTTACCTATCCACACTCCATAAGGTGTTGATCAAGAGCCTTACAAGGAGATCTATTTATCAAGTAGAAAGCAGTACACATAGCCTCTACCCAAAAATATTTATCCAACTGTGCATCACTAAGCATACTTCTTGTCATGCCCGCATCTTTCCCACGGATGTGATGCGCAAACACCTGTGTCTCAACCACATTCACCATGTGGTTGTGACACGGGACTAAAAAAAATTTCCTACCTAACCCTACGAAGCCCCTGGCATGCATCTGCATGCTCGGTGGCTATACGCAACGGCGTAGACATGTAGTCGTAACTGTGATGGTGTAGGCTGTCGAGGGAAAATGCGACACGTAGGATGTCACTTCTAGGGTTAGACTGATTAATCTGGACCCTAAGTTA
Organism: Cunninghamia lanceolata; assembly: GCA_027924645.1. Classification (NCBI taxonomy): domain Eukaryota; kingdom Viridiplantae; phylum Streptophyta; class Pinopsida; order Cupressales; family Cupressaceae; genus Cunninghamia; species Cunninghamia lanceolata. Next base: position 8,014,631 of record BSBN01000892.1, read on the forward strand.
CCTAGGTGGAAGATGAATTTGCTAGCAATGATCCCTAATTAAACTCGGATCGAAAAGTGAATAGATGAAAGTGACATGATGGCGCACGTTTGAAGGGTGGAATGATGGATTTAAATTAATTAAACCAATGTATAAAATAGACCTTAGGAATCTAACCAGATTCTGGCAGCATAACGCATTTCTTGATAATGCAAAAATAAATTTAAAAATAAAACACCACTAGGAAAAACAAATAAATTAAACGATTAATATTAAGTTATCTTAGAACGATATCAACGATATAAATTAAATTAATTTAATTAATTAAATATGTCAAGTCATCAAGTAAAATCAATCAGGAAACTGAGTTCATCCCTAAATATAATTTGGGCATTTTATTTAATGTCTCACTCGAAAATTTAATGATTGAGCTAGAAGGATAAGAATTAATATCTCGACTAAGACGATTAAATGCAGGTGAAAAGCCCTATCCAATAAGTATAAAAGCTAACTACATCAAATGGGAAGATTAAAAAGAAATAATGAAATTAACAAAAAAGATTCCTCGTAAGAGAATATCCTCTCAAAAAAAATTAAGTAACAAGTCTAATTTTTAAATAGCCCTTCCCAAATTTAAATTTGCTTACTAAAAGACATGCCCTAATTACAATTTAAAAATTGCTTCCTATCTGCCCTAATATTAAGTTATGTTATCTCACAATTTGAGTTGTCCTAATTCCTTATTCTACTAGTTTCCTCTTGAACCCTAGTCTCCTTTTCATTTCCTATTCTCTTTTGTTCATCCTCATGTTTTTTTTGTATTCCTTTTTTTTTTTTGCAGGCTAGGGTTTGGGGATGCCATTAGAGGCCAAGAAAGAAACTTGATTCACAACTGGCTATTTTTTTTCTAACTACATTCTTAAATACTTGTATCTTTATTTTTTTTTGTGTACTAAATGTGTTAAAACTGGTATGAGTAGGGTTCAAATGCATCTCAGGGCCATCGGCGAAGTGAAGAGTTAGTATGGCAGATATTACAGAAGGGGCAGAGAGAGTTTGAAGGTCACAATGGTGGCACTGTGGTGGCCGAAGGGTGGAGGTCAGGGGAGGCGCAGCCGGAGGTAGCGAAGGTTGTGGTCTGCGGCGGCACTATGTGGTGGCGCATGGGGGGGTGTGTGTGGCTGCGAGGGGGCGATGGGAGTGGTGGTGCGCAGGAGGAAGGGGGACTGCGGAGCATTGGGGGGTGAAGGGAAAGGGGTCGTAGCTACTACGGGGTTTTGGGGGATGTAGAGGGCACAGGGGAAGGGATCCACCATGGGGGCTGCGGGGTAAGGGAGTTACGGGGAGAGGGGTAAGGGCAGTGGTTAAGGGGCTTGGGGGTTGTGGGGGAGGCGGAGCCTCCACCCACACCTCTTTTCCTTTTTTTCTATTAGCTGCTTTGGACTGTGGGCATTGCCCATAGTCCATTTCTCATTTTTTTTTTTGTATTTTTTTGTCCTTTTTTTTTAAAAAAATGTAATAAAACACTAACCCTACATCATATACTAATTGTATATGTATATAAAATATATATATTTTTTAAATAAAACTAAATCCCAATATATATATTTATATATATATGTATATACAAGCAAGTGTATATATATGCATATATATGTATATTTATATATATACTCAACATAGATATTTTTTTCTTAAAATTAAATAGTCAAGTATATCTATGAATTTAAGGCATGCAAATTTGTATATATCCCCATAGTACTTATTTCCTCAACAAAGTCTCATAATTGAATTCAACACAAATATAAACCATAAGCACCACTCTATATATTTTTGAAAAAAATAACATTATACAAAACAGAAAGTGCATTTTTTTTTCAATAACACTATTCCTACATGTCAAGTATGTTTCATACCTATTGAGTATAATCGCAGGAATGTAAACAAAATTTCTCTTCCTTTCATGGATTAAAATAAACCTTATACAACAACACTCACACACATAGATATCACTTGAGTGAGAATGTGACAGGAAATTTAAAATACTCTTGCATATATTTTCTTTTCTTTTCTTTAAATGACAGAAATATAAATAGCATTTTCCATGCATTTTCCATACTAAACTCACAAATGGGAGAGTGAACAACATTTAAATAAATTGTAGACCTTGTCTGTATTACTCAATTGTTTGACAGCCAACTTCATAAAACAGGAAATAGACAACATTAAATGGAATGACATAGTGGTTACATTTCTCTACTTGGTATAGCCAACTCTATGGCAAAAGCTTAGCAACTAATACAAGACTTTGCCAAGCAACAAGGCCACTAAGGCCATGGCTAAATCAGCCACTACAATGCTATAAGGGAAACCATTTGAACACCAAAATGAGCTCCCAAATAGCTCCATCTCTCCACTAAACAACCTGCAACAACCACATCAACAGGACAATAAAACCAGCCACTTCAAAAGGAAAAGCTCTCCTCCCTATCGTAGACCCGTAAGTGGGTCACCCCCGAGCTACAGAGGTAGGGATTTCACACAGGTTTTCATTCCACAACAACAATCACAATAACTCAAAACAGAACAACCTCATAGGTTTTACATTTAACTTAGCTCATAAAAATGAGATTGGTGAGGGTAGGAAATAGACGTCTCAACTTAAAAGGGCTCCCAAATGATAAAATAAAATCCCAACACATGGCCTCAAGCCAAAATCTCCAAAACACACCATCCTCCAAATCACAAGTACTCCATGGCACTCTTGCCATCCAATAAATCACAACCCATGGCCTCAAGCCAAAAATCTCCATATCACCAACCTCCACAAATAAAAGCCCTCAAGGCACAAATACAACTGTGGGAGAGCCCCCAAGGATTGTTCCTCTCCCCTACCCATACAAGTTGAACATTACCTCCATTGGAGGTGCTCTCACCATAACACCCATCCCAACCTCACAATGCAAAACCACAAAACAACCACAAACTAAAACACCACACATTATACAAGCAAAGTTGAGATACAAGTTAAGAAGCCTACCTTACAAGCCCTTATAATGGAAGTAGTTTGGTGAAGAGCTCCAAGCCTTCCCAAGCCTTCCAACCTCAAGTATTTCTCCAAACTCCTCCTAACTAGAAAAGAACTAAAATTTGCAAGCACTTTTAAATTGCAAGGAAAAGAAAAAGCCTAAAAAAAAGAAACCCCACTCCTCTACAAGAGGAGCTATTATAGGCCATCCACTTGGCCTTGAGGGAATGAGAAGGTGACACTTGTCACCCCCTCCTTCCCCTTCCTATGCCACTTGCAAAGGAGAGGAAGTATGAGGATGACAAATGTCATCCCCTCATTCCACCTCCATCTCCACCCTACCCACTTGTGCTTCCACACAAGTGGGAGGGGGACAAATGGTGAGTTGGATTCCCACTCACACCCCCAAGAAGACAAGGGTTTTGAATGGTGCTCCCACTCACTTGGGAGTTTTGGAGGACTCTTGGAGACCTCCCAAGTCTACCTTGGGAATGATTCCAAGACTTTGGGATGGAAGGTGGGTTCTTCCCAAGGCAAGGCCCATCCCCCATCTTCTCTCTTTTCTAAATTCGTCACTTTTACTCAACCATGGTTTAGGGTGACCTAAGGTGAGTCAAAACTAGGGTTAGATAGTCCAAGTTGACCCTAGACTCATGGTTGACCACCTAGGGTAACTTTTGGGACCCTAGGGTTCATGAAAAGGGTTAAAAATTCACATTTAAATGGCCCAAAAAAAAATATATAAATACCAAGTGGCATAAATCAAATAAAATTGTACAACACTTATTATTAATCCATTTTAAATAAAAAGGGTACTAAGGCTGAATAAAATAAAATTAAACCAAGCACAATAAATCATCATTCAAATTCAAACATGATCCTTATCCCTCTTGGGAATGGATTGGCTTTACAGGGGATAACATGGTGTGAATCCTACCTCCAGTTTCCCATGGCTAGGGACTGTAAAACTTGCACATCTCGATCAAGTGTCAGTTCTATCATGAAAAGTGATAGCCGAAGCAATTGGAAATTAAATTCACGCAAATGAATACAACAATAAACATCAATACATTAATCCAAATTAAACTGCATTATCCAATCACATGTCAAATAGTTCACATCACATAAATAACTAGAATCTCATAACAAAATAATAGCTAATATATATCCCATACGTCAAACCACAACATATCATCCAATATGACCGAATCAAATCACATATATCAAATTAGTGAGATAAAACATCAAGTCTACATAATGAAACATAGTCACTAAGGTCTGATAGTGTCATCTACTGAATAGCATAATGATCGAAATATGGGAGGTAAAATAATCGGCCTCACACTTCTGGCCCTTTCCATAATTGTTTGGTTCATCCTTTCTACAACACCATTATGTTGTGGTGTATACAGAGTTGTCTTTTGTCTAATTATACCTACATGCTTGTAAAACTCATCAAATTACTTAGAGAAATATTCCCCTCCATTGCCAGATCTTAATATTTTTATCTTTAAACCTAATTGGTTCTCTACTAAGACTTTGAATTCCTTAAACTTAGCAAAAACTTTAGATTTATGTTTCATAAAATAAATCCATGTAAATATGGATACATCATCAATGAAGGTGACAAAATAATGAGATTTTCTGATAGATTCATATCCATAGGCCCAAACACGTCCATATGAATAATTTCTAACTTCTCTTTTGCTCTGTTGCTTCCTAAAGGAAATGATTTTCTATTTTGTTTACCAAACACACAATGCTCACAAGAATTAAAATGCTCATCAGAATAAGAGAAACCATCCTACAATTCTTTATTCTTAATAATTTTCAATACATTATTGCTTGCGTGGCCCAATCTATGGTGCCACAACATACATGTATTTTCAGAAGTGGCAGATACATAGGAGGCATTACAAACTATAGTGGATTCAAGATTAAACAAGTTCTTGAATCTCTTCCCTTTCACTACCCCAAGTTCCCTCTCACCAATCTACAACCATGCTTGTCAAATGTCACATGCATTCCCAAATCGTTCAACATAAAAACTAAAATTAGATTTCTAGCTAATCCAAGAACATGCAAAACACCAAGGAGGGTTTGAATCCTCCCATCATTGAAACACAACAATACCTTTCCTTTCCTGACAATCAGATATGAAGAGTTGTCACCAAGGTAGATATTACCTCCATCATATTCTTCATATGTGGAGAATTATTTCTTATGTGGGGTCATATTAAATGAGTATCCTGAGCCAACAAACCAATAATCATTAGAAACAACATTACATGCAGAAAGTAAAGCATCTTCACCTGCATTTGAGGACTTATCTAAAGCACTCTCCCACTATTTCTTGGGGTTTCTGCACTCCTTCACATGTCCACTTTTACCATAGTTTCAACACTTAACTCTATTCTTTTTACCAGGAGTCTTAGACCAGCCCTTGGTCTTGTACTTAGCCTCTTTCTGATCTCCTTTAGGTCCTCTTTCCTTAGACCTTCCCCTGACACTGAGAGCATCCCCTAAACTATTTGAACTCTTCTTCCTCAATTCTTGTGACAGTAGCACTGAAACAAGAGCATCCAACTTCAGATCCACAAGGTTAGCAGTGATACCAAGGATAACATTCTCCCAAGACTTAGGTAAAGAACAAAGAATCAAGATACATTTATCTTCCTCATCAACTTCAACATCTACTAAGCAAGATGACTCATCAACAAATTCTAAGAATTTAAATGCTCTGCAATCGACTTACCCTCTTTCATTTTTAAGGAAAACAAATTCCTTTTTAAATAAAGTTTATTTACCATACTCTTGGCTTGGTAGATCTCACCCAATTGATTCCACAATTTCTATATGGTATCTTCCTTTGTGACATTCAGTAGCATAGAATCTGAAAGACACAAATAGATGGTTCCCCGTACCTACTTATCTAGTCTAGCCCACTCATCTTGAGAGACATCATAAGGTTTCTTCTCTTTTTGAACATCCAACCATTAGTTTCTTTCTTCCAACAAATCTTCTATTTTCATCTTCCACAACTCATACCCTATTCTGTTGAACTTCTCAATGTCCATTTGAGAGGTTGATGCAACGATGGATGCACCCATAATAACAACACAAGATCTGCAAAACAAACACAACCAAATCTCCCACTATAGCTACAGCTTCCACACTAGCACCCAAGAGTCAAAGCTGGCCAGGCTCTGATACCAAATGTTAGAAATGAAAGCAACACTACTTCCATGGAAATCTGATTCAAGATAAATTTCAGCAATCTTAAGTGTGCATCAACAATGGAGATTGTAACAAAACATAATTTACCCACTACAAAAAGATGTCAAACATGAAGAACTCAACACAATGACACAATTTTTACATGGAGAAAAACCTTGTGGGTAAAAAAATCCACCAGGAAAGAGGCACAAGTTTGTACTAATCTCAACAAGATTGTACAGTACATCAACTACACAACTCTCTCCACAAGTCTTCAATCCGACAACATTCCGGTAGCACCTGAGTACCTAAAATCTATATTGCATTAAAAAATACATGCCAAATACTTATAGAAACATTTTCCAACTCATCCTAGGCATTCACCTTCTCTCTCCTAAGATTCTCCAACCTGTAAACATTAATTACCATCTTACAAGCATCTTACTCTTGTCCAAAAACAGCCATACAAAGGTTGGGTGCCCAAGACTAAATCTAGCCTCTTACAATATCCTATGATGCATCATAACCATCATAGATTCCACAAAAGAGTATCTTTCCAAGATAGGAACCTTGGGCTAAATATAGCAAATATACATCTAACATATCCGTCATATGCATCATAGAATCTTAGAATCTTATGACAACTTGCAGATTTCATAGATTCACTTACTAAACATTATGACAATTGTCATACATCCCAAAAATATTAGATTCCTCAATGGAGCATGCCTACCCTCATTTACTTTGAGTTTTTACATTTGCCAATAGTCAAAGTCACTATGTAATTACCTACGGTTACTCTGAAATTACCCTTGCCAGTGAAACTAGTACATCTCCTCATGGATAATTACAAATTACATATAATAAATGGAATAAATACAATATTGGGATTTACAAGGTTAATTGCACCTTATCCCAACATGAGTTTGGAGACCTTTGAGATATAGTTTTTGGACATAGCACTAGACCTACACAAGCTAGTCCCAATCATATCCAATTTGAAAAGGACAATCAAAAGGCCAAACTTATAATTTTGTTTGGAGTGTCTATTAAGGTTTAACCTCATATTCATACAACCACCAATGCCAAAGAGGATTGGGATTTCTTAAAAATAGGTTATCAGTCCAAGAACCAGAATAAAATGTTTCATTTACAATGTCAATTACACTATTCGCAAATGCAAAGCGATGGAAAAGTTAAGACTTTCTTCAGAAGTTTTTTAGAGATCACTACATGTGTTAGGGGAAGAAGTAGCATATAAATCTCTTCTACCTATTATCCAAAGAGAACTATTCCATTCATTTTGCATTTTTGTCCCATGTCTCAATGTGGCTAGTAGAACACCATCTTTTGAAGAGTTAGTAAATTGATTCAACAAGAAGAAGCAATTTATTGTGAGACTTCTAAGTCCCAAGACAATCAGGCCCTTGCATCAAAGAAAAAGGGAAAATAACAATAATTTAAAATTGGTCCATTAGGTTCCTCCAAATCACACCAAGAAGACTCTTTTACAAATAAAAAGAAGTGTCTCTTTTGTGGAGGAAAGGGACAAGGTTTTCAAGATTGGTGGTATAATTCTTATGCCAATAGTGAACCTAGTAAACAAAATCCACAAAAGACTTCTCAAGGAGACAAGAAGAATAATTCCTATTGGAAATAAAAGCCTAATAAGCAATGTGGCAATGTTGCATATATAGGAGATTCAAATGAAGAAAATTTCTTGTATGCAATAGAAACCTAGGATTTCGCTTCAAGCAATTCTATCTGTTTTGTTGATTATGGTGCATCCAAACATATTATAGGAACACAAGAGTGATTTCATGACCACAATCCACCAAATTCATATGGGAAAGCTTCCCTTGCTGATGATACATCTTATGAAGTTTATGGAATTGAAGATATATCCATGCCACTCAAAACTCACAAATGTAAAATTACTAAGGTTGTATATGTTCTAGGGCTATATATATATATATATATATATATATATATATATATATATATATATATATATATATATATTACTAGGTACAAAACTCACATGTCTTATTAGTAGGTAGACTTGGCTCTTATGTGTATGATCACTTAGAGTTAAGAACCAAAAATAGTGCAGGAGACTCTTAACTCACCACATTGGAAAGATTCCATGGATGTATAATATCATGCATTACTAAGGAATAACACATGGGAACTTGTTGATCTTCTGGCAAGGAAGAAAGCTATTGGATTGATGTAGGAGCATCTACTGGTGTAAGGGCAATCTTGTATCACCTAAAAAAAGATGTTGATTTAAAATCATTGATGTTGATTCCATTTCTTTTCAAAATTTGCAGAAAGTTTGCATTTAGGCATGGATTGAAGAAAAAATTTACAGGAGTCTTCGTAAATGAAAAATAAGACCTTTGGTAAAGGAATCACACAAAGATCATTTGTGAGTGGAAAGATATTAAAGTTTATGCTTTCTGAAAAATGCATGAAAATTATTTAAATTGAGGTTTGAGGCACTAAATGACCTCGTACGAGCCTAAAAATGGATAGAATTGATAGAGTAGATTATTAGCATTTAGATCACTCCATGAGGTTTCTGGCGCTTCAAAAAATTTCTCAATCAGACACCCGGATCAAAAGTTATGGCTCTCAAAAGTTTACTTATTTTTGGAGGGAGATGCAAAATTTAAAATTTGACTAGAGGCTGCCAAAAAGGCTATTAATAACCATTTTTTGGGAACCCTTGGTAGTAGTAGAGATAAGGGGTAAAGTGTAGATTCAAGAATAGGCAGGAAAACATAAACCCTAACTGATTTGGGGTTACAGAAGGCAAAAGATTCTAGAGTCTTGAGATTGGAAGTTGTAATGTGTTGCATCCTATGGAGGATTCATCCTCTAATTGTATTTGAGCTTCTGTAATGTAATGAGTTGTCCAAATCAATAAAAGAACATTGCTTTTTCTATGTGTAATTTCTTTTGTTGTGTGTTTTATGATTTACCCCCTTCATCATGGATGCAAATGAGTTTTTATAATCAAATATAAGGTAGATGCTAGCATTAACAATTACAAGACCTGACCTATGACTAAGGGCTATGCATAGAAGGAAGGTATTTGTTAATGTTTTGTGTCACTTTGACTCAAATATTCAATATATGTTCCTTGGTAGTGTTTATGCTTGTTTCAGTCTTGGTATAAGAGTCTTATGATTTGTTTACAAAGTGAAAAGTTACTTTCCTTGATCATTTTCTTTGATGCGTTAGAGTTTATTGGACTTTTCAAAAGAAAAAATCAATGTTATAGTATATTTCAAACAATAAAGTTCCTTTTGTCATATAGTCATGCATGCTTTAGGAAGTCAAAAGGTTGAAATGCAAGTTAAATTGTATCTAGAAACCTTAAAATATTGAAAAAATCCCCATACATATGTTTGGAGGAAATTTTTGATGTTTGAGTTAGGTTTCTAGAGGTTTAACTTAGCCATCCATAGGCTAGGGTTGTTGTTGGTCCTAGTTAGGGCTGATTAGGGTCATGTTTTGGTCAACTTATTTTAGTTTTCTTATATTGTTGTAGGTTTTAGTATAAAGGAGGCGCCTTCATATGAATAATATCTTAGATTGATGGAGTATCCATACCAAAAGGAGTATGGAGATCCAAGGTGCTCTTATTTTAGACTACTACTTGAAGTTGCCATGATGTTTAAATAAGTTTCATTGGTTTTGAATGTTGAAGGTCTTCATAAGGTCACAAAATAGATTGAAGAACTTTGCTTAGTCATAGAAGAAAAGGAACGTGTTTTCAATAGAGATCAAAGTTTGTTGTAAGTCAATGAGATGGTAGTACTAAGAGGATAGCAAGACATGCAGTAGAATCCTTGCATTACCATGGAAAGCCTTCCAAATCCTGATAGAAGAAGGGATATTATAGAGATAGAGTTTTAAGAACAATGGAGATAATCAAGTGATTAAGAGTTTATCAAACCCTTATATACCTCCAAAACAGAATGTGAAGTCTTTAAAGTATAGAAAAGGAGTAGTAAAGTCTTCAAGGACATGAATAAACTTGTCAAATACTTATAAGACTTTTCTTTTTCAATATCTTATATAGACAAACTTATGATATCCTAAAGGACATATACTACCCTAGGGGACCTCGATTTTATTCTAGGTTTCAAAAAACTACTTCTAGAGATCAGTTAATAATTTTAGAATTCTTTCATCAATCATAAGAGATTGCATGACCATGTAAGCATAGTAAACATTGTTGCGAACCTTCAAGATTGTAGAGTGGGCACAGCTGTGTGTTTGAAGTTTACAAAACCTTACTACTATGTGAGAATCTCAATCAGTGTTCTGAACTTAGTTAAGGCCTAATGGATCTCTTCCCAAGCCATTAGGAGTCCTATTATAAGAGTTATGAAAGGGTAATGATGTTTAGAGGGTTGTTTCCATTAAGAGATAGTGAACTTGAACTCTAAGTGAGGTCTCACTACATGGAGATGACCAAAACCTTTTTAAATGCCTATACACACTACACATAGTGATATACAGGGAAGTAGTATTATGTTTCAAATCACTATTAGTATGAGGGAGATATGATATAGGGAGAAGAGCTTAATAGGTCTCATAAGGAGTATAATTCTACATTGAGAAGGTTATATGATACCTACAAAGACCATGTAGATGATGACAATGTATTTTTGGTTTGGATAGAGAAGCCTAATAGAGGTCTTCACCATGAGAAAGACAAGAATGTGACAAAGGTATATCAAACCTAATGGGCCATGTAAATCCTTTTTCAAAGCACAATCTTCTACTACATTAAGAAATAGATGGTTTGCCAGAGACAAAGAAAGATATTGATAAAGGAGAAGCCAAGAAATATAGAGGATTGCCAAGGAATGATAGAGGCTCAAGGTCTAAGACAATTAGAAAGGGTTTGAGAAAGGTTAAAAAACCTCATAGAGGGATACTCTATCAATCCTTGCAACAGACTTCTAGAGGCATGCAAACCCTAACAATGGTATGCAAACCCTCGCAGAGGTGATGATGAAGATAAAGAATGATAGATATGCAAGATGTAAGTAGAGTATTCAATAAGCAAAGGTCTACATTGTGGAGATAGAAGAGAACATAATCACCTAGAAAACTATAATGGAGCAATGAGAATGAGTCTTTAATAATGTTCTTTACTGTGAGATCTTCATGCATTCAGTATCTATTCTCAAACAGTGATATCTAAATCTTTGCAATAAATGACCTACAAATGTATGAAGAGATTTTAGATACATCAAATGCAAGACTACAAGAGCCTTCTCATGACCTTAAAGGTCTAGTTCCTATAAATGATATCATTCCTGAGAACAGAGGTCTCAATGATCTTACAAAGTATAAACATAGTAGATGTTTTCATATATTTTTGGAGGGGTCTAGAGTTAGTGGAATCTAAATAAGCTAGGTTTGTAGGCCTATCATTTATTGTTGTAGAGTAAGTAAGGTTTGGAGAAGCTCTGAAGATTTTACACCAAATTCATTACTTAGAATGCTCATTGTCTAGAATACTCACTATCTATAATAATCTCAAGACTATCATCTATTATGAAAAGATGTATGGTGATAACCAGGTTGTGAATATAGTAAGTATACATATTGAATACCTCAATGCCATCCAAAGAATCTTATAGGATGATAATAGGAAATCCAGATAAGAGACAAAGAGCATGTGCTTAGAGAGATCATGAAATATATTAGGTAATATAGAGTATAATGGTTTGAGGAGAATGTAAGGAGTGACTATGATAGATAGGTTAGTGGGAGTGTAAAATGATCTTAGAATAAGGTAAGAAGTTGGAGAACTTTGTCAGTGCATTGATACAAGATTGAGATAAACATATAGAGATAGCCCTACAAGAGAGGTCCCCAGAGCTCATTAGAGAAAAAATATAGGAGATTATACAATATCCAATTGTGGAGAACACTAATTTGAACTTACAAACAAAGATTGATTACCTACAATGAAGGATTTGGATCAAAGACCCTCTTAGTCTCAAGATGACCTAGTGTTTTAAATACACACTGTGTATTCGAAATTGGGGTAGCGATAGGAGAAAGAAGGCCTTTCCTTCATATCTAAATGCTATTGAATTAGTTTTAGAGCATATCTAGGTCTAGGAACAAGTGTCAAGTCACTGTATCCTATCTAAATAAAAAGCAAATCGATAGAAAGATTAGAAAGGAAGATTCTAGATATTAGAATATATGTGAAATTGTAGGTCATAAATTGTGTTACCTAGATTATACAAACATTTAGTTGTGAAAAGTTGTCATTTAGGTTTCTAAAAGACATTTTAAACTCCTTCTAAATGTTGTCATAAATCTTAAAGACCTGATTATGAAACACTTATGTAAGGGAAAACATATCAAAATTTGAGATTGAGTATAGTATAACTTGTTTGTTAGTTGAATCCTTTTTCCTAGCAAACAACATTAGCTTAGTTTCATTTTTAGGTGAAAACTAGGGGAACCAACCCTCTCTAGAGATTCACTCCAATACATAGGTCATGATGAGGTTGAAGTAGGCTTTGTTAATACATCATCATTCATCTTTATCAATCCGGAGGTGTCTGGAGCGATCTATGATAAGATTGTTTGGTGGGGGGTTTTTTTGAATGGAACAGTTTATGATCAAGGATCGGTTTAGGGACCTTTGCACAGTTGGAGTTTTGGTCTTCTTTCTCATGAAATAAACTACCTTAATTTTCTTGGAAAAAAACAATTTTGCTTGGAATAGAACTATTCTATCATTGCTGAAATAAACACACTTACTGAAATGAATGTTAATCTAATTGCTTGAAACAAACACACGTGCTAAAATGAATGTTTAATCTAGTTGCTGGAAATGAACACACTTGCAGAAATAAGAAATGGAAAGAAATGAAATATATTGCTACTTATTAAGCATGCAATTCTCTGAACATCACAGTGCTAAAAGAGATAACAAATCTAATTTTTATGATTTTCTATTTTTGTAGAATAAACCTGCAGGTGAGAATAGATAACCGATGCAGGGACTTCAGGAGGTCATAACTTTTGACTCAGATGTGGGTTTTCTATGAGATTTTATGGGTGGATGCATTCTGAGGTGGTAAGAGGTTTCCCAACTGACCCTAGTCAATTGGACCCCATCTTGGAACTTTTTCGGGGCTGGAAACTTTCATCTTGGCCCTCAAAATGACAATTTAGTGTTTTTTTCTAGTCTTTTAAAAAGTTGCTTTTGTAATAAATTGAAACTCATGTTTCGAATTTAGATATTAGTTGGCTTTTCATCCTACCTTAGTTTTAGGAAGCTTTGGGGGAAAAATTGGATTCTCAAGATATGATTGTAAAATTACTTAAAATGGCAAAATCTGACAATTGTCAAAATTTGCCAAAAAAGGTAATTTCTTGATTTTTTTGTTTTCTTGGATATAAGAGAGTTTCCTCTCATTGTAGCAACAGAGTTGATGAATAGAAGTTTTTTTATGTTCCAGTTTTCAAATCTTTGTCTCTCACATGATTAATGGTAAAATTCTATTGAGTGTGTGTGGTTGCCTACATCAATAACAAAAAAACACACATAACAATTTGCTGCAAGGAAATAGATAGGAACATAAATAACACAAACAAAATACTGAGAGATCTCCTCCAAGATGTGGAAGAAGGCCCTACTTTCCCAGTTGGAGACGATCCTCTTTGCATAACAACTTCTTTAAGAAGAAATCTCCCTTCATTTGCATTTTTATTTTCAGTCAAAGAACATACATGCCTAACCTCAAGTTTTCCTTCTACTGGAAAAAAACTGTGATGAACAACTAACTGATGAAAAATAGGAACTAACTTAAAAAGATGCGATGGTTCTCCTACTTATACAATCAAGCCTTATTGGAAAGAGATACTAATTGTGAGTCTAACTACAACGAACTAGAACAACCAGTTGCATGCTTATTGAAAGGAAAATCTAAATGCTAACTATCTCTTATGAACTAGAACAACCAATTGTATTATTTTCTTAACTACACAATCAATTGCAAAGAACTCCAGATCTACGATCTAAATAAGGCGATTAGTTGGGTGAACAACATGAGTTCCCTAAAATAGTGGGGTGCCTAGTGGTAGCGATAGCTAGAACTGATGTCTTCCATCAGTTATCTGAGTCACCAAAGTTCAGTGACATGGCGGTGTGATTCAAGAGTTGTAGCAAGGATTGAGGCACTAGTTTGGATGTGTTGCTGGTTTGGAGTATTTCTAGGAGCGTTTGTTGGAGGTCATCGACTTGGGGGAGGATGATTCTTAGAAAGTATTGGCCTCTGGAGCTATCTAGAGTTATCTGAAGTTCAACTGCTGCAATCCTTATTTAACATCCACAACTTATACCACAAACTATGAGATATGCAGATAGAAAATGTCGTTCAAGTATCAAAATTAAAGAGATTTCATCAAAGCATAATGGAAACAAAACATAAGCATAATTAATTCTCAAGACAAATATAACTATAATAATATGTATTTATATGCCAATATGTTTTTAAAAGTTTATCAGGACATGAAAATATTGATATTTAATGAGTCAATTCTTTGGCTCATCTTCTCCTCCCCACTTAGCTTATGCCATTTCCTCATGGCATCTACTGCACTACCCCATCAAGTATGTTCTTCCCCTCCATTATTGTCTTGTAGTTGTAGTTGTCATCACTATAATGGGACAATTTTCTTCCCTTGGAATGGAACCCATCATTCTCTTGAATCCTGCTGTACCATTTGCTAAATTTTTCCTGTGGCATTGGTTCACCTTGAGGATGGCTGAGTCTGGGTGCTAGCATGAGTAGTAGTGGGGGCCTAAACCTCATTCCTATCTAGTTTTGTTGCTTTTCTTCAATAATTGGAATGAGCCTCCTGACTTTTACAGTCATCCATCGTATGTTTGCAGGGCAAACTGGTTCCCTTATTTTTAGTACATTGGTAAGTGCTTCAAACTATGCTCTGCAACTTGACACAACTGTATTGGGAAGGTAATCTACCATAGAAAAGAAATATGCAATACAAGAATTCAAATTTTGTATATATTAGCCTGTGATACCCTACCTATAAACATTTTCTTTGAAAGTATTTCTAAACCATGTAGTCTTTGGGCATTCATGTCTCATTAGTAGGCCAATTGTTCCTGCAATAGTCTCATACTCCTCCATTTTGTCTTCCCATAATCTGTTATTTCTTAATAGGGACAGATAGCTCTGGATTTGGAGTTCCCTTATATAAAGATTTAACATAGAAGTATCTGTTGGAAAGAGACACTATGTGGCTTCATTAGTTTTGTCATTGATGGCAACAAAGTCTATCCCACACATCCACAGTACATAGTATGCCTATACTGGAAGTCAGAATGAAGATTGTTTTGATCCGGTGAACAAGAATAGAGTATGTAACAAGGTCCGACAATCAGATCTAGATCTCTCAGATAGTGTAACTCAGTAAGTTGTGGACTTCAAAAAGTCAAGAGGGGTATCATGACTATTGTATTCCAATGATTTAGCCTCCGGTAGTAAAGCATGGAAAAGATATGAGCATCTGAGTATTAGGTTCCAGTCAAGTAAAGCAGATAGAGGAAGAACTAATCGGCAGAGTATCAGACTTCAATCCGGATGAGTAAATGATGTTGATCAAGTAATTTGTGGGATCATACATTGTTGGCTGATATGATTAATGATTTCTATATCTATGTTTTTGATACGCATCACAAATCAAGAATGGATTCAGCTGACAGAGTAATTTCTTGCAATGTTCTTGATGCTGACTAGCAAGTTGATAGAAATCCTTTATGCGGATATATATACTAGATGGATTCCAATATGTAGATGAGTGTGGCGAAGTAGGGTTGAAATAAAGTGTGAAGAAAAGTAGGAATAAGTGTGAAAGCAGCAATTCAAGTCCGGTATGTGACAAAGCAACAACACTAAAATAGAGGAAGAATGAAGTGCATCAGATCAGTGTATTAACCCTAACCAGAACTGAACTCTTACATTTGTAGATGCCTCTCATTAGTTCAAACACCTGATTACCTTCTGTAAGTCATGTAGACAGTGAGTCTCTTGTAGGCAGTGTGCCCCTTGTGAGCAGGGTGCTTAGGCAGTGACCCCTAATTGGCAAGTGCCATTTTGTACTCCTTTATTCTTTTAATAGAGAATACAATCTTGGGTTAGTCACCCCGTGGTTTTTCCCTTAACAGGGTTTTCCACGTGAAAATCCTTGTGTTATGTGTGTTGATTTTATTTCTATTCTTATGATCACATATGCTTATATAATTTGATGCTGCACTGATTATTAAGATAACAAAAGAAAAGAAAGTTAAGGAAATTTTTAGATAACTGATTCATCCCCCTCTCAGTTATCTGCCTTATTTCCAACTATTGGTATTAGAGCTAAGTTCCTCTTAACAAAGCCTAACAGCTTGAGGAAGATCTGGGAATCTCAATGGATATATATGGTATGAAGGAACAACTTCAGTATGCCCTAGATGATCTTGAACAATCCCATTATGAAGTCAATAATTTGAGAGAAAGACTCAAACAAGCTAGTGATTTCATAAATGAGCTAAAAGAAAAACTTAGTATCTCTATGAAAAAGAGAAAGGAACTACTTCAAAAATTAGCCAATCAAAGTGGAGATAATGATACTAATGAAGATATGAATGAGAAAAATAAGCTATGTGAGAAGTTGTCAAAAGAGGTCATTATGGTAAGGCATGAAATGGAGTCAGGAGTTATGAGATTCACCCAAGAAATTGAAGAAAAAAGGAAAAGTGAAGATAATCTAAAACAATCCCTCAAGGAGAAGACAGAGGACTACCACAAAATGGACAAAATAATCATGCATCTTGAATCTGATGTTGAAGAAGCTAGAGATAATGAAGAACAACTTGAGAATTAGATAAACACTCTTAAACAAGATCTTCAAACAACAAATGAATACAAAGAGGAATTCAAGATAAGCTCAGCCCAACTTGAAGTTCTTCTTGAAAGCCAAAAGAGGGTAGATGATAAGTGTGGCTTGAGATATGAGAAAGGTGAAAGCTCTGGATCTGGTCAGAAGAACTTTGGATCAGGAAATCAAAGAAATAGGCCTAGAAGACCTCTTGTAGGGCAACCAAATGCTCAACAATATCCATCCTTCAATGAATATTGCTTCAATTGCAACAATTTCAGTCATAAAGCAACTCAGTGCAGAAGGAGAATGAATTAGACTAATCCATCCTTCTCCGGACAATGTTTCAACTGCAAAAGATATGGTCACAAATCTCATGAATGCAGAAATATGCAAATAAACAATTCATTCAATGGTAGATGCTTTACATGCAATAGAATGGGACATATGGCTAATCAATGCAGATCAAGATGATATCAATCAAATATGCAAAGGAATGTTGTTTGTTACAATTGCAATAGATTTGGTCATATTGCCAAATTCTACAGAAGTAAAAATTAGGATAAAAGGGTTCAGTGCAACACAATCAAAAAAAAGATAAGGGTAAAGGTAAAGTGAATGTGGATGAAGTTCAAAAGGAGATGCGCAATATTTGGGTGAAGAAGAGTACAAAAAATATTGGGGATGGATCCGCACTAGAATCCGGTGCTGATATTCCTTCCAAAAACTAAACAGATGAGCTCTGGCTCAAGGGGAGTCACAGAGAAAAACAAATTCCCCCAGCCAATCAACTAGTACCTAAATTTGGCACATGGAATGTTACAGATTAAAGGGCTCTCAGAAAAACATCTACATAACCTTCTGTAAAAATATGAAAGATCCGCATGGAGTTTTGCAAGAGTTTATCTGCTCAAGTTAATCCAGTTTTGACAGCACTCTGGTAAAGCAAGATTTTCACAGACAGATCCGGTATGATTCAAAATAAAAATACTTTGATCTATGGACCAATGGCATGATTGAAGGAAAAAAGATACATTGTCAATCCTCACTGACAATGATTCTATGTTCAGCACAATGATTCAAGAAGATCTCTCTCAAAATAGGGCAACTGGATAACTTATGTTGTGCATTTATTACAAAAGGAAATTAGGGTTTGTACAAGGATAAAAGGGTTCATTCACCCATTATTTGCAAATTTGCATTCGAGAAGAAGAAAATAAGAGCTCTACAACAAAGTTTCTACAATTCACTCAAGATCAACTAGAAAATTGAATTCAACTAGTAATTTGTTCTGGCTCCTATTTCAAACCCTAAAAGAGTAAAAAGGTATTTCCATTCTAAAAATCTCTCCCTAAATCTTTTGCAAGATGGCTACTCCAATGGTTGTAAAGATCTCTGATAGGCTACATTCTAAATTCAAGAAACACCCCTATAAATCTCTAGAATTTGATCCTTTAGGCGCATTTTCTAGCATTTTGCATGGGGTATTGCACGTAGAAGATGTTAGGGGCTATATCCATGCCATCATTGAGGAATTTGGAGACTCAAAATTGATGGACATATATCACAAACAGCTAATAGATGAGAATTTTGAACTCAAACCTCAATACAAGGCCCTCCGGGATAAACACTTCAGACATTGCATACACTTTCCCTCTTTTATAGAAGATGATTGGGTCCAGTATGTCCTAACCAGAATGCATGATAATTTCATGTGGTTAATGAGGCCCTTCAAGATAACTAAAGATGCCATTAGGGCAGTGACTAGACTGCATTCTTTCGGTGGGTTACTTGCACTTAAATCTATCAAGAACCAGACAATAACTGAAGCCACCAGATCAAAATTTGACAAAAGAGAAATGACCATAGATGACATCACTAATGCAGATGTCAAATTTGCCTCAATGATAATTGGCTACAAAATCTATCATTCAAGTAGGGAGAATTCTATGTCTGGGACTGTAATATATGCAACATATCAGATGTTGAGGGAAGATGTAGATTATGACCTGTGTGATCTTCTCCTAAATCAACTATTAGAAAACCTGTAGAAGATCAAAAAGGATAAGAAGAATTCCTTCAAATATGGTTGTCTAATACTATGTCTATTCTTCTACTATATGAATGAGCTATCCGGATCTAGTGGTTGGGTTTGGCAAAATGATAAACCAATTGCAATCCAGATTAGAGATTATATGCATGGACTTGGTATTTTAAAGCTCAAAACATAGCTCTCTGGGGTTATTTTAAGAACTTCCAAAGCATGATGCAAGCCAAAGAGAGGATATGTCAATCCATAGTTGAGAAATACAAGGATACATTGTGCTTCATGGTTGACACTGATCAATGCCTAATGGAGGCAGTTGAGCCCAGAACAGTGTGGATAATACCTATAGGATACAAGGTCGATGAGAAAATCTTGGAGCTACATATTCAACACCTGTTGAGCTAGCCTAAGGACCCTGAGACAGAAAGGTTTGGAACCTTTCAAGAACTAAGTGTAAAAATACATGTTGAGTTAAGACAACTGGAGATAAAGAGGAAAGTAAGAAGGGAAGTTGAGGAAATTGCCAAAAGATTGGTTTATCGAAAGAGGCAGTAGATGCAAACAGAAAGAAAATGGAGAAGGTTGAGAAAGAGAAATAAGAAGTAAAGAAAGGAGATGTTCTAGTATAAGCCTCCTCACGGACTAGATCCTCCAAGAGCTCTGCACCTGCCACTCCTAAAAGCTCAAGGGCCACCAAATCAGAAGTCAAGACATCCAGAAAAGGAGAAAAGAGGATGAAGACCAAAGCCACAAGGTCATACACAAGTCTCAAAGATGATGAAGAAACAAAATCTGATGAGGAAATTAAGAAAATAAAGAAGAAGAAAACATCCGAGGAATTCTCTGCTAGTAAAAATAAGGAAGAAAAGGCAGAAGAATTTGTTGAAAAGCCCACTCTTTCCATTGATGACATCATCAAGGCAGTTACTATGGATGGGAACCTATAGCCAGTAACAGAGTTCTATGATGAATACAGTGACACTAACAAGAATATTTTGGAAGAATCTATTGTCAGGTACCTGAACATTTACAATAAAGCTTTCATTGAAATTATATCATTAATTCCTAAAAGTCTAGAAAAGGTACTTGAACTAAGAAAAGAGAATGCAAACGCAAAAGACCTAGAGATTCAGGAACAAATAGTGATTCAACTTTATCCTTCTATCACTCCAAAACAAATGAACATGATTTTTAAAGATTGTAAGGATGAGTTCTAGAGTAAGGCAAGAATGAATAAACTTATGCTTGGAGAAACTGACCAAGTAGCAAGTGAGACAAAAGATATCCTCCAGAATGCATTGAAAAGATTCAATCTTCCTGTTATAGAGGAATCAGTTGAAGAACCTTTTACCATGGATGTTGAAGGATTAAATGCAACCAATGAAAAATATTCTAATGTAGAAGGATCAAAAGAGACAGGTGAAGAGAAGTATAAGGACTTGGATTCCTCTGTTCTGGAAGAGGAAGTTCATGAAGCAACAAACACCGGTGACATCTCTCCTCTAGATCCCACTACAGACATTCCAAATTTTGAAGTTGAAGGAGAAGGAAGAAAAGAGGAGAAAGTAAGTCAAGAAGAAGAACAAGAAGAAGAGACTAATGTTGACTGTTGTGATATCCCAAAAGAAAAGATAACTCAATCACTGGTAAGAGACACTGCAGAGGTAGTGAAGAACTTCTTGAACAAAGAAATGATGGATATAGATGAACCTAATCTCTTTCAAGGGCCACTAAATTTTGACTCTCTCTCCAGTCTAAACAATGAAAATAGCATCTTTTGCTCAAGTCAAAGCAAAAGAAAAACTCCTAAAATCTCACATGGAAGACTATGAACTGTTGGAGATTGCATACAGGATACTAGAGAAGATCATGCCATCATTTCAAAAGGATCCTTTGGTCTCTTGGTGCAGGAGAACCTAACAAATCATGTTTTTTATTTGTAATAAGGTCAAACTGAACAATGTTATTTCTTTTCAGTTGTTGTTATTCAGTTGTAACCGATCAATTGAGAAATGGTTGGCCTCCCATGGGAGTGAGTTAAAAGCATAGTAGAATGAACATTGGGATCGGTTTAGTTTTGTGTCCTATTGTGTGTTCATTTCTGGAAGTATGTATGAATTGTATTGCTCTGTTCCATCCCCTTTTTGTGTTTTTCTTGTTCTTAAATTCAAAGATTTTGTAATTGTGCTTAGTAGATTCCCTTTTCTTGTAGTCTATTGCAAAATGGTTCACTAAAGCATTCCATCGGTATGGTCCCTATTAAGATCAGTGGAATGGCTTCGTTGTACAAGTATTTGTTTTTATTTTCTGTTTTGTTTCCTTCTTCAGTGGCGTAGAGGACCAAATTGGAGCCTTTTACACAGTAGACAGCCTAGCATCTCCATGTGCTAGGGTTTGGTTGGAGAGTGAATGAGTCATAGAAATAGCAGAGGAGTTGAAGTCATTGTCGGTGAAACAGGGGCCATCGACAAGATATTCCTCTCTTAGAGCGATAAGGATAGTTTGGCCAAGTGCAGAAAGACTCTTGGTGTATCAGTTTAATAACATCATAGTTTGCCAAAGAGAGGTTCAAGCCATGGAATGGAAGTCGTGGTCTAAAGATTCATATCGAAATGATAAGGTCATCAAGTAGATAACTTGGCATTGGACTGATAGTATTGGTCTTACCGATCAAGGTGTAGCAGGGTGATAAGGGATAAGTGATACTGACGGAGATCCATCGGGAGAAATTGGCTAGTCGCAAGAGATCTTAAGGTTTGGCCGATAGCATTCATTTGGTTGATGAAGTGATCGAAGTGACTAACATAAGGGAGACACAAAAAGGAAGTTTGCTGAAGGTTGAAGTCACACCAAAGAGTGGTTGTTCCATCGGCATATCAGTGAGGCAAATTCTAAAGTGGCTGATAGTAATTATCTTGCTGATAGGCAAGAAGCGTAGAGTCACCCATCGGGAAGAGTTGTGATGTCAGAGTAATAAGTTCAAAGATGACCGATGGTGATTTTCTTGCCGATAGGCAAAGAGTGTTGAACCTCACATCATAGTGACTAAGACTTCAGAGAGACAAGTTGTAAAGTGGCCGATGGACAAAGTGTTGCCAAAAATGAAAGGAAGAGATCTGTTTGCCGAGACTAGAAACGGTTCAAAAAGGATCAAGGGTTCAAAAGTTTAATATTTGATCGATTGTTCATTCCTAATGTGCGCTCCTCATCATATTGGTATCAGAGCCACAAAAGGTTCTATTGGGTTGTGAAAGAAAGTTGGTGTATGTCAGTAGAAGAGAGTGAAGGAGAGGGTAGCATCATGCCTCCAAAGGAGATGACAGTAGAAGTGCTTAAGAAGTTCCAAGAGATGGAAGAGATGATCAAGATTGGAGTCAAGGAAGCACTCTAGGCTAATTTCAAGGCACTGAAGATAGGAAAGAAATTAGATGATGAATCTGATGGAGAAGAAGAAGGGGAAGAAGGAGAAGAACCCCAAGGGCAGGAGGCAGAGATACCTGTAGATCAAAAATACTTTCTTGAAGCCATCAAGGCAATTGGGAAAGACTCTTCAGAGGCTAGGATGGAGATCTCAATGTTCAGTGGGAAGATGGATGTTGAGGAGGTTGTGGAGTGGATTGAGGCTCTAAACAATTACTTTGAATACAAAGAGGTACCTGAGAATAAGAGGGTGAAGTTTGCAAAAACTAAACTCAAAGGTGCTGCCCTTACATGGTGGAGTTACACCCAAGGAGAAAGGGTAAAGAATGGGAAGAGTATGATCTCTTCATAGAGCAGAATGTTGGAGAGGATCAAGTCCCAATTCCTTCCATTAGACTATGAGGTACAGATCTACAAGAAGATGCAAAAGCTCAAGCAAAGAGATTTGGATGTGGCTACTTACACTGAGGAGTTTCACAAATACACTCTTCATTGTGGGTACATGGAGGAGGAAAAAGCTAAGGTAGCAAGGTATTTAAATGGTCTGAGGTTCAATATTCAAGATGAGATAATATTATTAACCCCTAAAACCATGGAGGAATGCTTTCAAGTAGCATTAAGGGCTGAAGAGAAGTTGAAGAGGAAGAGGTGGCAGAAATTTTAGAGGTAGGGACAATTTTGAAGATAGAAATCAGTCCCAAGAAGACCAAGGAGACACAAGTAGAGGTAAGGGCCAAGTTTCTAATTTTAGAGGGGGATTTAGAGGCACAAGAGGTGAAGGTAGAGGTTCTAATATTTTCACTGGAAGGTGCTACAATTGCAATGAAATTGGTCACACAACATTCAAATGTCTAGAAAGCCAAGGTTCACCATCAAGAGGTGATAGGAAGAATGAAAAGAGGGTTCAATATGTGCAAGAAGAGGAGGTAGATGAAAGTGTTAACTCTCCAATTGGGAATGCAGCTCCAGTTCAAGATGGAGAAGCATTGATGCTAAGGAGATGATACAAAGTAGAGCATTTTTCAGGACCAATTGCAAAAGCAAAGGTAAAGTATGCAAGGTAGTAATAGATTCTGGTTCAACAGATAATATGGTGTCTAGGGAAATGGTGGATAAATTGAACCTAGAAAGGATTCCTCATCAAACTCCTTAAAAAGCATCTTGAGTAAGTGATAGTCAATCACTTTTGGTAGATGAACAAGCATATGTAGATTTTTAGATTGGAGAATATAAGGATAGGGTTTTATGTGACATTTTGCCCATGGAATGTTGTCACCTACTTTTAGGTAGGCCATGGCAATTTGATAGACAATCATTATATGATGGATATGCTAACACATACACCATCAAGAAGGATGGGAGGACTTTTGTGATGACACCATTGCAGGAGGATGTTGAAGCAAAGAAGGCAACCAAGGTCATCTTGGTGGGTAAGAAAGAGTTTGTGAAGATCAATGAAGAAGAGACAAGGAAAGTTGAGGATACCTCAAGGAGTGGAGTTACCAAAGATCCAAGTTTGAAGGTGATTTTAGTTTTGAATAATGGAGATCAGATGGTAATGTCTAAGATGGGTCAGAAGAACGTCAAAGAGTAGGTCTACAAGAAGCCACTAGGTGGTTGGAAAGAAGGAGATGTTATCATAATAGGGACCATTGTTTGTCCTCTAGAGCTAATAAGAGTTGAAAGACCATCACATTCTACCATAGCAGTAGTACAAGAAGGACCAACCAAGGTTTTGACTGTAGGTGTTCAGGCAGATATGACAATAAGCAATCATGGCATGTAACATCCAAGTTTGATTACAAGCACTCACTCATGGCAAGGTGTGAGTAGGGCCTACAATGCTAGGCATGAGTTTTTGCTTCCATGGAAGAAGGTTGTAGTCCAAAAATCATGGAGAGGACATGGAGCAGTAGAGGATCACAGTGGAGCAAAACAACGAACTAACTCATGTGACATGAGTTCTTTCCTATCTCGGGAGTATGGTGCAGGAGCACCTAACAAATCATGTTTTTTGTTTGTAATAAGGTCAAACTGACCAATGTTATTTCTTTTCAGTTGTTGTTGTTCAGTTGTAACCGATCAGTTGAGAAACGGTTGGCCTCCCATGGGAATGAGTTAAAAGCATAGCAGAATGAACATTGGGATCAGTTTAGTTTTGTGTCCTATTGTGTGTTCATTTCTGGAAGTATGTATGAATTGTGTTGAAGAACAATAAAGCTCTGTTCTGTTCCCTTTTTGTGTTTTTTTTGTTCTTAAATTCAAAGATTTTGTAATTGTGCTTAGTAGATTCCCCTTTCCTGTAGTCTGTTGCAAAATGGTTCACTAAAGCATTCCATCAGTACGGTCCCTGTCAAGATTGGTAGAATGGCTTCATTGTACAAGTATTCATTTTTGTTTTCTGTTTTGTTTCTTTGTTCAGCAGTGCAGAGGACCAAATTGGAGCGTTTTACATAGTAGATGGCCTAACATCTCCATGTACTAGGGTTTGGTTGGAGAGTGAATGAGTCATAGAAATAGCAGAGGAGTTGAAGTCATCGGTGAAACAGGGGCCATCAGAAAAATATTCCTCTCTCAGAGCGATAAGGATAGTCTGGCCGAGCATGGGAAGACTCTTGGTGTATTAGTTTAATAACACCACAGTTCACTAAAGAGAGGTTCAAGCTATTGAATGGAAGTCATGGTCTAAATATTCATATCGAAATGATAAGGTCATCGGGTAGATAACTTGGCGTTGGACCGACAATATTGGTCTTACTGATCGAGGCGTATCGAGGTGATAAGGGATAAGTGATACCAACGGAGATCCATCAGGAGAAATTGGCTAGCAGCAAGAGATCTTAAGGTTTGGCCGATAGCATTCATTTGGCTGATGAAGTGATTGGAATGACTAACATATCAGAGACACAAAAAGGAAGTTCGCCGAAGGTTGAAGTCACGTTGAAGAGTGGTTGGTACATCGGTGTATCGGTGAGGCAAATTCTAATGTGGCCAATAGTAATTGTCTTGTCGACAGGCAAGAAGCATAGAGTCACCCATCGGGAAGAGTTGCGATGTCAGAGTGACAAGTTTGAAGATGACCGATGGTGATTTTCTTGCAGATAGGCAAAGAGTGTTGAACCTCACATTGGAGTGACTAAGTCTTTAGAGAGATAAGTTGTAAAGTGGTTGATGGACAAAGTGTTGCCAAAAATGAAAGGAAGAGATCTGTTCACTAAGACTAGAAATGGTTGAAAAAGGTTCAAGGGTTCAAAAGTTTAATATTTGATCAATTGTTCATTCCCACTATGTGCTCCTCATCATCTCTCCATCTGGTAACTTGAAATCTTTGGTAAATTCTGTTAGCACTCACTTTGAATCTCTAAAAAAATCATCAGAAAAAAAAGGTCTGGAAGAAGTTTATAGGAAAAAGATTCACTGAAGTATAGGGACTCATTGCTAATGATAGGAGGACCCTAGACATTGGAATAAAGAGCCTTGAAAATGCTCTTAAAGATGGTGGGGACATGTACAATTTTTTTCTATCTTGGCCCAAAGTGACAGAGGATATTGAAAAGAAGGTGAAAGAACAAGAAGGTAAACTATCATGTTTATCTCAGAATTTTGATCCCCTTACTACCTCTTTAATGAATCAAGAATGTCAGGACATTGTCATCATAAATGAAATAAAGAGGCTAATCAAAGAAAAGAAGGATATAATAAACAGAATGAGTGAACTCAGATGGATAATTATCCCTAAGTTAGAGGCAATGCATGAGGCCTAGACAGATGCCCAGACCACAGCCCAGACCAGTGATCCAACAGATTTAAGAAAGGCATAAGCATATGTATTTTTGTTGATTGGTCACATCTCCATTTTGGACAGGATGAAGCAAAGTTGGGCCACAGAATTTGTATAGTTGAAGGCCACTTTTGCGGATATACTTAAATATATGTAAGTATAACATATATATATACTTATGCGGCCATGTATAGGTTATTTTTTGCAAAATTTTGGTATGCGGACTCCACCCTTTGTCATTAATGTAAAAGGGGGAGTGAGACGTAGTGAAAAATGTGGAATCCAACTAAGGGGGGGCTCTCATAAAATAGTGCAAAAGATAGAGCATCAGCCGGGGGGAGTTACTGCGACACACCTGGCCATTTTTCACTAAGTGTTACCATCAATGCCAAAGGGGGAGATTGTTGGCAAGAGACATTGTGTGGCTTCATTAGTGTTGTCATTGATGGAAAAAAAATCTATCCCACACATCCACAGTACATAGTATGCCTATACCAGAAGTTAGATTGAAGATTATTTTAATCCGGTGAACAAGAACAGAGTATGTAACAAGGTCTGACAATCAGGTCCGGATCTATTAGATGGTGTAACTTAGTAAGTTGCAGACTTAGGAAAGTCAAGAGGGGTATCATGACTACTGTATTGCAAATATTTAGCCTTTGGTAGTAAAGCATGGAAAAGATATGAGCATCTGAGTGTTGGGTTCCAGTGAAGTAAAGCAGACAGAGGAACAACTGATCGACAGAGTATCAGACTTCAATCCAGATGAGTAAATGATGTTGATCAAGTAATTTGTGGGATCATACATTGTTGGCTAACATGATAAATGACTTCTATATCTATGTTTTTGATATGCATCACAAATCAAGCATGGATTCAGTCGATAGAGTAATTACTTGCAGTGTTCTTGATGTCAACTAGCAAGTTGATAGAAATCCTTTATGTGGATATATATACCAGATGGATTCCAGTATGTAGGTGTGTGTGGTGAAGTAGGGATGAAATAAAGTATGAAGAAAAGTAGGAATAAGTGTGAAAGCAACAATTCAAGTTGTATGTGACAAAGTAACATCACTAAAATAGAGGAAGAATGAAGTGCATTAGATCAGTGTATGTAATGAAACAACTTGCACAATATCTGAATATAATAGTAAATATGCTGCAAACACTTGATAATAATATGCCACTTCAAGGGGGCAACCTCCAAAACCACTTCGAGGGGGATACCTCCAATAGTCTTCAATGAGAACACAATACTCAATATCATGAAATAAGACTCACTACCTCCTATATATACCTATTTATGCCTAGGCTGACTTAGATGGGCCTATATAAGCCTTAGGCTGACCTAAACAACTAAATAACAACAAACTAATAATAATATGACTTAATTAAGAGTTAAGATAGCCACAAGCCGACTATTCATAACCCTATACACACTATAGGATTAAGGGCATAGCATGCCCCCCCTCTTCAAAGAAGCATTGTCCTCAATGCTGACCAAATGTGGATGCTTTTGCATGAATTCCTCATTCTCCCATGTAGCTTCCTCAACTGGAGAGTTCTTCCATTTAATTAGATATTCTATGATTACCCTTGTCCTCAGCTTCTTAGTGCGTGTTTGAATAATTCTCTCAGGATCCACAACTATTCTTCCCTCCTCATGAAGCTCAGGTAACTTAGTCTATGCTACCACTTTATTCCCAATAACCTTCTTCAAGCAAGAAACATGAAAAATTGGATGAATTTTTGTTTATATGGGAAGCTCCAATTTATATGCTACATTGCCAATCTTCTATAACACCTTATAAGGACCATAGTACTTGGGTGCCAGCTTGTTAGCTTTATGTTGTTGTTTTAGAGACATTTCCTTGTATGGTTGTAGTCACACAAAGACCCAATCTCCCACTTCAAAAGTTCTTTCACTATGGTGTTGATCAGCTTGTTGCTTCATTCTGTTTTGTACCATTGCCAAGTTCTCTCGAAGACTAGCCAATACCTCTTGCTGATGATGGATGTGTTCTTTGACTATGTGAACCTTTGGTTGTGCCCGCAATGAAGAGATGATTGATGGTGGGTGGTAACCATATAGTGCTAAAAATGGAGACATCTTGGAAGAAGTATGGAAAGAAGTGTTGTACCACCATTCTGCTAGTGGTATCCATTACACCCATCTCTCTTGTTTATCTGAAGCAAAACAACAGAGATAGCCTTCCAAGCACTTGTTAACCACTTCTATCTGTCCATCTGACTAGGGGTGATATGATGAACTACGAGAAAGCTGAATGCCCAAGCATGAAAACAAGTCAGTCCAAAAATTACTTGTAAATATAGGGTCACGATCACTGACTATAACTTTCGGAGTCCCATGCAGTTTCTGAATAGTATTCATAAAGGCTATTGCTACAATGCTTGCTGCCAATGGTTGTGCCAAAGCACAAAAGTGACTATATTTGGTGAGACAATCCACAACAACCATGATGACATTTTTTTCCTTCAGATCTAGGCAAACTTGTGATGAAATCCATAGATACCTCCTCCCACCTATGACTTGGGATACATAAGGGTTGTAGAAGACCCGGAGTCTTAACTATCTCCCCTTTATGTTGTTGTCATACCATGCATTCAGCTACAAATTTTTGAACATCCCCTTTCAGCCCTTCCCAAAATAAATCTTTCTTGATTCTATGATAAGTTTTGAGGAATCCTGAGTGCCCACCTATTGGAGAAGCATGTAGTTCTTCCAACACCTTAAGCTTAAGAGTTTTCTTGCAAAGGTATAACCTCTCCTTGTACCATAAAATATTTCCTTTCCATGAAAATTTGTCAGACACACTTGATTCCTGTTGGAGTTTCTCAATGAGCCTTAGAGTATCTATGTCCTTCTCCCACTCTTCTCTTGCCTCATTTACCCAGTCTGCTTGTAACATGGAAATGGCAAATAAAAATGACTCTGTGGGTTCATCACGCTTTGATAGAGCATCAGCCACAACATTCTCCATGCCTTTCTTATATATGATCTCAAAGTCATATCCCAACATCTTTGTGACCCATTTTTGTTGTTCTTCAGATGATAACCTCTGTTCCAAGAAATATTTGAGACTATCATGATCTGTCTTGACCTTAAAGTGTCGTCCCATTAGATAAGGTCTCCATTGTTTGACTGCATGCAAGATAGCCAACATTTCCTTCTCATAAACTAGCTTCAACAAATTCTTATCTTTGAGTTGGCGACTTTCAAATGCTATGGGTTTTCCTTCTTGCATAAGTACTGCTCCTATTCCATGTCTTGAAGCATCACATGCAACAACAAATGTTTTAGAAAAATCTGGGGTAGCTAGGACTAGAGTTGTGCACATGGCTTCCTTTAGTTTTTCAAATGCCCTTGTCGCCACTTCATTTCATTGGAAAGCATCCTTCTTTAACAAGGATGTGAGAGGAGATGCTATGCTACCATAATTCTTTACAAATCGGCAATAATACCCTGTAAGCCCTAAAAAACCTCGTAAGTTCTTAAGGGTCTTAGGAATTTTCCACTCTACAATTGCTTGGATCTTATGAGGGTCCACCTTGACTCCCTCATGTGACACAATGTGACCAAGGTACTCCACTTCTTTGACACCAAAGATACACTTGGATGGTTTAGCATATAATTGATTCTGCTTCAAAATGTCCAACACTTGATTTACATGTTGCAAGTGTTCCTCCCATGTTTTACTATATATTAAGATGTCATCAAAAAATACCAAAACAAATTTCCTCAAAAATGGCCTAAAGATAGAGTTCATCAAACTTTGAAATGTCGACGGTGCATTAGTGAGACCAAAAGGCATTACCAAAAATTCATAGTGGCCATCATGGGTTCTAAAAGCTGTCTTATGTACATCCTCATCTCTAATTCTAATTTGATGATAACCAAAACGGAGATCAAGTTTTGTAAAATAAATAGCACCATTAAGCTCATCTAACAAATCATCAATTACTGGAATAGGAAACTTATCTTTTATGGTGAACTTGTTAATCTCCCTGTAATCTAGACACATCCTTCAAGTTTCATCCTTATTATGCACCATTACCATAGGAGATGAGTAAGCACTTTGACTATGCCTGATAATGACTGCTTCTAGCATCTCTTGAACTATCTTCTCAATCTCACTTTTTTTAGCATATGGATATCTGTAGGGCCTGATGTTGGGTGGTTGGCTCCCTGGTACTAGTTGAATGGCATGATCATGATCTCTCCTAGGAGGCAATCTTTTTGGCATCTCCCCAAAAACTATAGGGTGCTTATCTATAATTGCTTGTAGATCTAATGGTGTAGAAGCCTTTGAGTGATATGCTTCTAATGAAAATAATTGGGCTACCATCACATCTACCCCCTTCTTCAACATCTTTTGCATTTGGTAAGAACTTACTATCTGTGGTGACTTTGCACGCATCCCTCATAATTCTATTGTTCTTCCCTCTGATTGAAAGTGCATGAATAGTTCTTGGAAGTTCAATTCAATTGTTCCCAAAGTGGTGAGCCACTATACTCCCAAAACAATATCTGCTACACCCATTGAGATAGCATACATTGGACAATTAAGATGATAATCTCCAATGGATAATTTAATGCTATGGCATTTTCCTGAACAACTAACAGTACCGCCATCTGCAGTCAAGACCTGAAATTCTGGAGCTGGATATATAAAATAATTTAGATGAGTGGCCAACTTTTTGTTGATGAAGTTATGAGTGCTACCTGAGTCTATCAGCACTGTTACTTTTTCTTTCTTTAAGAAACCCACTACCTTGAGAGTTTGTGGGGTACTAAAACTTGAAAGTACATGGCAAGAAATGATTGGTTGAGTATCTCTTGACTCCTCCTCTATCTCATTGTCACTCTCTACTATTGGTACCTCTTCTTCTTCCTCACTTGGCCTTTCAATATAGAACAAATTCTTTTCAGTGCATTTGTGTCCTCTAGTATATTTTCTATCACAATTAAAACATAATCCTTTTGCTCTCTTCTCTTCAATTTGTTGTGGTGTTAGCCTAGTAGGTTGTGGAAGTGACTGTGTAGGAGTGCTTTTATCTCTTATGTTTATAAAACCTTGCCTTTTATTAACCATAAATTTTTCCTCTACTTGCCTTGCCATAATCATTGCATCTGAGATGGAATTTGGACGGAACATGCGTACCTCATATTTAATGTGATCCTTTAAGCCACCAATGAATAGCTCCAACAAATTTTCTGTAGACACATTTTCCACTCTTAAAGATAAAGTATGAAATTGATGAATGTAATCCTTGACCATACCTGTTTGCCTTAATTTGGTAATTTGGCTAAAGTAGCTATCCATAAGATTTTCACCATAATGAGTAATGAGTTCTTGGAAAACTGACCAAGTGACAATGCATCCTTTTGCTTTCTTTTCTTCACATAGCCAATGGTACCAAATGAATTGATCAGGTTCCAAGTATAAGGAAGCCATGGCCACCTTTTGTTGACATGGAACATGGTGGATATCAAAGAATTGCTCCATTTGACAGAGCCAATTGGTAGGATCTTGACCATCAAACTTTCACATATCCAACTTTGGTGTGAAATTCCTTGCCATAAAATGAGTGGTGTGATGATCCATCTTGAGATTTGATTCAAACCCAAAAACACCCTTCCCTTTTGTAGAATCCTCTTACTCCACATCTTGGTGTTGTGACTGCTTATGTTTGGAAAGTATCTCCAGAATTTTCTCAATATCACATGACTTCGCCAACCCTTTCATTTGTTCACCCATAATGGACAAGATTTCACCTTTCATCTTGCTATTTTCTTTATGAATAAGTTCAAGTATATTTTCATATTCTTTTTGATCAAAATCATCATTTTCCACCTCCACCTTGCCTGGAGTTTTTCCCGGTGTGGTAACATTCTTTTTCCCCCTTGTTGAAGGACTTGTCATGATTGGAAAAATAATTTTGTAATAAATCACACAAAACAAATCAAATCAATCTGAAATTTTTACTATAACTTACTAGGGCCAAGATCTCACTTCCCTGAAAAAACTGTGAAGAAATTCAAAATTGTGTAGCCTGGAGAAAGAAATTGGTGGAAACCCTAATTTATAAATAACTCCCTTTATTCTGCTCCAATTGTTCTCGAATTTGGACTATAGTAGCTTCACTATTATATTGAAAAACCCACAAAAAATCTTTCAAATATTCTACAAAATAAGAGAGATATACGCTTCTCAAAACATAAGGGTAGAAACCCTAATTCAGCTATAACTCGCTTAATTTTGCTCCAAATTCTCTGAATTCTGGACTGTAGTAGCTTCAATATGTTCTTCAAAAACCCTTTTAAAATCAGAAAAAAATTTGGCAAAATTTGAAAGTTATACTCTTTCCAAAATGACCTCCAAATCAGAAAAAAAAATCACCTGGTTTTTGTCTTCACGGTGCCAAGATCATGCTCTAATACCACTTGTAATGAAACAACTTGCACAATATCTAAATATAATAGTAAATATGCTGCAAAAACTTGATAATAATATGCCACTTTGAGGGGGCAACCTCCAAAACCACTTCGAGGGGGATACCTCCAATAGTCTTCAATGAGAACACAATACTCAATATCATGAAATAAGACTCACTACCTCCTATATATACCTATTTATGCCTAGGATATCACCTAGGCCAACTTAGATGGGCCTATATAAGCCTTAGGCTGACCTAAACAACTAAATAACAATAAACTAATAATAATATGACTTAATTAAGAGTTAAGATAGCCACAAGCTGACTATTCATAACCCTATACACACTATAGGATTAAGGGCATAATAGTGTAGTGAGCCTAACCAGAACTAAACTCTTACATTTGTAGATACCTCTCATCAGTCCAAACACCTGATTACCTTCTGTAAGTCTTGTAGATAGTGAGTCTCTTATAGGCAGTGTGCCTCTTGTGAGCAATGTGCTCGGGTAGTGATCCCTAATTGGCAAGTGCCATTTTGTACTCCTTTATTCTTTTAATAGAGAATACAATCTCGGGTTAGTCACCCCATGGTTTTTCCCTTAATAGGGTTTTCCATCTAAAAATCCTTGTGTTATGTGTGTTGATTTTATTTCTGTTCTTATGATCACATATGCTTATATAATTTGATGTTGCACTAATTATTAAGATAACAAAAGAAAAGAAAGTTAAGGAAATTTTGAGATAACTAATTCAGCCCCCCCTCTTAGTTGTCTGCCTTGTTTCCAACAGTATCAACATGACCCATAATGTGTCCATGTTGGAAATACTCACAGAGTACGTTCCTTTGGTCTAGCGGGTTTTGGAAGTAACATTCAACAAATTATTTTTCATTCTTAAAATCAAAAGGCAAAATGCAGCTAATGCATAACAGTTTCCATCTCAAAAATTGTTCTCTTAGGAAAAGAGCATACACACCTGAGGGTTCCCTTTGTGCCAACAGGGTTTCTCTTGTTTCACAGGTGAGAGGTAGATTTGACTCTACCTTTTCTTTCTCATGCCTCAAGGTCTCCATCTCTCTCTAGAGCTTTGTAATTTCACCCTGAGTTGCCTGTTATCTCCAGTTAACTGCAAATTTTGTGCATAAACATTTAAGGACGTGGTGGTAGGGGTTTATTGGGCTACAGTCTGCCTCAGGTTAGGAATTTGCTGTCCTTTTGGGCAATTATGCCTGCTTGATTATCTACCTCCTTTTTCAAAGAAATAATTTCCTTCTCCTTTTCTTCCTTTTCCCCAGTGGCCTTCACCTTTTCTACCGCCAGCTCCTCATCTTTCACTTTTACTTGTTGGGACAAGGATGCCAACTGTGCCTTACATTGCATTAGCTCAAATTCAATCTTTGAAATGGCAAGGGCATGCTAGGAGTCCTGTGTCATGGTATTTTCAGAGCTGGAGCTCTTTGTCATAACATGTTTGCCCTACCTATGGCCATGTTGTAGTGGCTCATTCTCTGGTGCCTCTGGAGCATCATGCTCACCAACTACTACAGGAATGTCACTACCACCACCTTCCTCAATTACTTCTTGCTCCTTTGGTGGAATATCATTACCGCCTCCCTCCTCAGTTGCTCCTTGTTCTCTGGTCAAACTACATTGCTAACTTGCAGGAGCAGTGGGGCCTGGTTCAATATCTTCCTCATCTGAAGAAATAATAAAGGTACGAGAGTGTCTTATTTGTGCAAGTCTGGAAGACACTGCTTTGAACCTAGTTGGCTCTGATACTCTACACCTTTTCAGAGCATTTTGAAGCAAACTTTAGAAGGTTTTGAGGGCATTGTGATGGCCTCGCTAGATACAGATATAGTAGTAGAAGAGTGTTTTGTTCTTTTCTTCCTTGGCATCAAAGCCAGAAAGTCCTCCCATTTTCTCTGCCCATCTTATTGCTACACAAAATGGTGTTTAATAATCAAATGGATTAACCTTGCATGGATAACCTGACCCTCTCTATTTTTTTGCTTTGTCAGCATGTTTATCAATGTAGTGTGCAAAAAGGCAAGGATGTTTATTAGAAATTGCAGGTTATTGACACCATGCCTCAGGTGGGTAATCAATCTCAATCTAGGGCTGAGTGTAGTCCCATACTAGCCATCATTGGTAAAGAAATTCATAACCCATAGGACTACAGTCTTCCATGGATCTAGAAGATTGTTCCTATCAATTCCTTTTGTGGCACCTTTGCTAACAATGTATCGAGGCAAGGGCTCCAAAACGACATGGAAGTTCTAAATTAACTCCTCATACGAGGGTTTAGTGGCAAATAAATCAAATCAACTCCTACTGCAACTATTCCAGAAATTTGACTAATGATAGTAGAATTGATTAGAATCCTTACCCCTTTTATAGTTGTAAATGTCTTGTGGTAATTTTTAATAGATTCTTGAACTAATTCCTCCTCGAAACCTTCAAACTTCTACAAGAATTCAAGTCACCCCACCTATTGGAAAATCTAAGCACTAGCATTATTGATGATTGTGTTTTCTGGCTCTGCTTTCCTTTTGTGCCCCATGTCTGATTATATTTCTACCTGTTACTCTAGTTTGAAGAAATTCAATCTGAAGCAAGGGGTTTGCATTGCAGCTTCGGTTTGTTTGAAACTTTCTTTATTCTAGCTCTGCGAATAAGGAGGCTATTGAAGTATGAGTTACCATCTGTAGGTTCGTTGGAAGAAATAATTACATGCAGGTTGGCATTTGTTCCAGCTGTCCTTTTGATACTCATGG
This sequence comes from Cunninghamia lanceolata, assembly GCA_027924645.1. Classification (NCBI taxonomy): domain Eukaryota; kingdom Viridiplantae; phylum Streptophyta; class Pinopsida; order Cupressales; family Cupressaceae; genus Cunninghamia; species Cunninghamia lanceolata. Next base: position 8,050,279 of record BSBN01000892.1, read on the forward strand.
AGCATACTCCGAAGTGCTACCACAGGGTTGCGCATGCAAAATTTTGCTTTAGAGCTGCCATTTTAATTGCCTTCTATGTGTTTTTGGAGCTGATGCCATCCCTCTATGGCTTTATGTCAATTCAGATGTACTCTCCTCTTAATTGGTTATCATTACTATTTATGATGATTTTGCAAAGCAGGCTTTTACTCCATTTTTTGCAATAATTTAAATCTCACCCATTTTAATGACCAAGTACTATGATTTCCTTAGGGAATATGTAAGATCCACTGTCAAGTACCCTATTACCACTTGCCAGCCCATAATCATTGTCATGACTACTAGTTTTTCATGCCAAAAGTTGAAGCTGCATGATGTTACTTTTTAAAACACGTGGCATATTCATACACAATAAAATAATTATATAAGTTTTGAGAAGAGAGTATACCTGTATAAAGTACCCATGACTTTGAATATGTCACTTCAACTTTTTACTGAATTAATTTCTGCTGCACATTGGTCTTGTGCCCAATGGTATTTGAGAAGGTGACACCTGCTTTGTATTCATCTGGAGCCATCGGGAGCTTTTCAGAGCCATCTAGATCTATCTAGAGCCATCTAGATCTCCCTATATCGCAAAAGGATCTATGGAATCTATAAAAGATTTTTATTGAAAGGGAAGGGAATTTTGAAGAAAAGACTGCCATTGCTAGTTTTCAGTCTTTCCTCTAGGAAAAGCTGCCATAGCTAGTTTTCAACATTTGCCCATTTTTTTTTGTATTTTTTGACAGGAGAGGCTGTCATTTCTAGTTTTCAACCTCAACTACTTTATTTATTCAAGAATCATCATTTAGACATGATTTCCACGGAAGAGAGATCTTCCACAGAAAAATGTTCTATCCGAGACTGAATTTTGGCAGAGAATTCTTCTTTAGAGGTTGGTTTATGATACAACTTCAATCTATGCCTGTTGACTAGAAAAACTCTGCGATCTCCATCAATTGGAACTAACTGGATAGCTCCATTGTTGAAAGCTTCTTGAATTTCATAGGGCCCTAACCATCTGGTATGTAGTTTCCCTTTTAGATCTTGGTATTTAGAATCATACAATAGTGCCTAATCCCCTTGCTTGAAGTGCTTGCTGATGATGTACTTGTCGTGCCATTCTTTCCTTTGTTGTTGGATTAACTTTGTATGTTGTAGTGCCTCCATTCTCATCTCATCCATCCTGTTTAACTATAATGTCCTTTGTTATTGTACCTCAATCAAATCGATACCAACATCAAGTGTTGTCTTTAATATCTCTACCTCATATTCAATGGGCAACACTGGGTGCTTTCCATAAACTAACTCATATGGTGTGAAGTTAGTTGTTGATCTCCATGTAGTATTATAAGCCCAAACAACTTCTATCATTCTATTGTCCCAATCTATCATGTTGCTTGAGATTGTTTTGGTGAGAATATTCTTCAATTCTTTGTATGTTACTTCAACATGACCATTGCTCTGCGAATGATATGGTGAAGATTTCCTATGACTGATCTAATATCTTTCCAGGAATGCTTTGATCATGGTAGACATAAATTGTGGTCCTTGATCAGAGACATGAATTCTAGGTGCTCCATACTACTACAGGATGTGTTTATATAGAAAGTTTGCAACTTTCTTCTCCTTCGCTGCTAGTAATGCTTTTGCTTCAACCCACTTGGTGGCATAGTCTATGCAGACCAGAATGTAGTGATTTCCTCTAGATGGTGGGTCAATTGGTCCGATAAAATCTATCCCCCATTTTTCAAATGGCTCTAAAGCCACTTGGGGATGGAGTGGCATCTCTATGGTGAAAGTTGGACATCCCATTCATTGACACTGATCACACTACTTGACATATTGGTGAATATCTTTGGTCATTGTTGGCCAAAAGTATCTATCTCCCAAGATCATGTGCACTCTTCTGATGGCTACAAAGTGTCCACCAAAAGGTTCATCATGACATGCACAAATTATGTCATATACCTCCATTTCCTACAAACACTGACATAATACATGATCAAGACAATTTTTAAACAGAAAACCATTTACCCACTTGTATCTAGAGCTTTCCCAAACTAGCCATCTGATTTCTTTCGAATTGAAGTATTGTGGGCATTTCCCTGAAACCAAATAATTACCTAGATCAGAAAACCATGAAGATTGTATAGAGATAGTGAATAAATGTTCATCAGGAAAGGCATCATCCACTCTTTCGTTATTTCCTAGCACATTCAATCTAGACATGAAGTCAGCAACAACATTATCTTTTCCTAGTTTATCAACAACGGTTATGTGAAATTCCTACAATAATAATAGCTATCTAATAATTCTACCTCCTACTACATCTTTGTTCATTAGATATCTTATGGCTGCATGATCACTGTGTATGAAGATTTTATAGCCTGTGATGCAGTGACAAAATTTGTTGATAGCATAAACTACTGCTAGAAATTCTTTTTCAGTTGTGGTGTAATTTTTATCAGCTGGGTTCAACTTTTTGCTGATGTAATATATTGCATGCGTACCCCCAAACTCACTCAATTGTCCTAACATTGCTCCACTAGCCTAATTGGAAGCATCTGTCTAGATGTGAAATAGTTCTCCCCAATTTGGTCCTTTTATTACTAGAGCTATTATGAGGGCACTTTTGATGTTCTCAAATGATTGTTGGCATTCTTGTGCCCATTTAAATTCATAATCTTTTTTAGCAAAGTGAACATAGGGTCAATTTTTTAACTAAAATTTGCAATGAACCTTCTATAATAGCGAGCATGTCCTAGAAAGCTTCTTAGCTTGGTTTGATTTTGAGGAGGGGGAATTTGTACAATGATGTCGACCTTTTTGGGATCTACTTTCATTTCCTCCTGTGAGATGTGGTGACCAAATACAATTCCCTCAGTCATCATGAGGAAGCATTTTTCATGGCTTAAAGATAGCTAGTGTTCTTTGCATCTTTCAAGCACCTTATTTAAACTATTTAGGGCTTCAACAAAGGTTTTACCATGCACCATAAAGTCATCCATATAGACTTCTACATAGGTATTCGCTAGATCAGCAAATATTGCCAAAACAACACGTTGAAATGTGGCTAGCGCATTACACAATCCAAATGGGAAGACTCTATAGGCAAATGTCCCCCATGGGTAGGTGAAGGTTGTCTTATCCTGATCTTCCAAATCTACCTGGATGTATTGTAGCCACTGAAATTGTCCAAGAAGGAAAAATAGCGACTTCTAGCTAGGTTGTTTAGGACTTGGTCAATGAAAGGGAGTGGAAAATAATCTTTCTTTGTAGCTTTTTTTAGCTCCCTATAATCTATGCAGACTCACCATTTTCCATTCTTTTTGGGCACTATTACTAATGGAAATACCCATTGACTGTCAGAGATGGGATAAATGAATCATACTTGCAATAGTTTCTTGATGTCCTCCTTCACTATGTGTTTTAAGGCTGGGTTGATTCTTTGTTGTGGTTTCCTAACAGGTTGGACATTCTTAGTATAAATATGGTGTGTACAAACACTAGGATGGATTCCTTTCATTTCCTTGTACTCCCATGCAAAATCTTGGGTGTGGTTTTGTAACAATTTTTTCAACCAAACTTCTTCCACTTCTATTAACCAATTGTTGATAGAGAGTTGTTTGTTGGTTTGGACTAGAATTTGTTTTGTGCCAGCATGGATAGAAATAAGTTCTCTATATGGGCTTAACAACGTGTTTAAAGGACAAAGGTGAGGTTTGACTTGGTGGAGAGTTTTCACTTGTTGGTAACTTACATGGGAGGCAATATTTTCAAAGTATGGGCAATTAAAATCTTTGAAGGATCCTTTTGGATCTCTCCGAAGCCATCTGGAGACCTCTTGTTGGGTAGTGCTATATAAGGAGAGTTCATTGTTTCATTCCAGGTCCTTATATTCCTCATTACATTCTTCAAAGTGTTCTATGATTGTTACCATTGCCAATGAAGTGGCATCTTCTTGATTAGAATCTATCAAGTCATCCATCCATGGTTTGTTTTCATATTGCAGAAATAGTTTGGCTAGAGGATAGATAGAAAGTTCCTTAAGTATTTTTCCATTTCAAAAGGTCATACTTCCAAATCTATATTCAATAAGGGTTGTTGTTGTAGCCATCCAAGGTCTTCCGAGGATTATTGGGTAAACTAAACATTTCTTTCTTGTTTGTAGGATAAGGAAATCAACATAATAATCCCAAGTGTCAATGGTGACTATGACATCCTCCAAAATTCCTTTCTTTTTGGTAATAGATAGGTCTTCCAGTTGTAATATAGTTAATGTTGGCTGAACATGTGTTAGTGACAAAGCTTCTACAGTCTCTAATGTCATTACATTGATGGCAGCACCTAAATCTATTTAAACATTTGAAACTGGTACACCTTTTATGTCTACCATAATGACTGAGCTCCTAGGATACCCATATTTTTGAGGGATTAACTTGCCTGATAAGACATCCGCAAGTTTTCCTTCCACTTGGATAGTGTTGAGAAATTTCCTTTTTCTACCTGGAAGTTTTAGACACAAACTCTTAATGGTCTGGTTTATCTTAGGAATTTCAATGTGCATTTTCCTAAGTTCCCTAATTAATTGGGAGTCATCAAGTGAGGGCTAGTTTTCCCTAGATTGTAGAGGAGCCTGTTTCAATAGTTATGGGAATGGAACAAAGGTTTCCTTATGAATCTCTTCTATATCTTTTGCTTTAGCCTTCTTATTAGACTGTTGTGTATCATCTTTAGGATTTACTTTTTCTTCAATGATCTCCTCAATAGGTATAGTTACATGCACATTTCTAGATCAGAGTTGGATATCATTAATCTCTACCACATTCAGGTTTATTATATTTGGATCAGTATTGTACACCTGTTGTTGTGGTCTATTGTTCTTGGGGTTTGGAACTAGTTGTACGGGCATTGATGGCTGGTTTACCTACAGATTGGGATTTGCACTTGCAGGTTGTGAAGGTCCCAGGAGTAAGGTCTAAGGCTAGTTTCCAAATCTCCTCATTCCTTGGTTGTATTTAGGAGCCCATTGTTGTCGATACTGTTGCTGGTTTGACCATTGTGGATTGGACCAGGATTGATTTGTCCAATCTTACTGAGGCCATGAATGCCATTGCATTGGCATTTGCATTCCCCAGGGTCTTCTATAAGAGTTTCCTCTCAAAGTATATTCATTTTGAAACTGATTAAATCCATAAGTAGGTTGTTTTTTACCATTAAAATTTAGCTCTTCCTCATCTGCTGGAACCTATTTCAGTCTATTTTTAATCTCAGGGAGTAAGCTACATTTGTTGGTAGGAATATTTTTCTCATAGATTTTACACAACTCAGTTCTATTCGAAGGGAATTCCCTAAGTTGATGTTTTTCCCTACAACAAGCGTAATAAATAGCTAATGGTTTAGTATTATTTTTACTAGCCTACATGCCATCCATAGTGGTATTCAAATGAAGTAGAATGTCAGTTTTTAGATTTACTAGTTCCTCCATTACTTTCATAACATCACTGTTACTACCCCTTTTTAAAATTCTTTTTCCGGCTCTTGTACGAGAATAGTTTCTACAAACTTCCATAATTTCCTCAAAAGTTTGTTTATTAATATCTTCCTTGCCCATCAAATTTAGTGCCTTCCTGCTCTCATCATCAATCCCTCTTAAAAAGATGGTTTTACGTAATTCCTCATCTAGGTTGTTTCCGAACCTCCTATGGACAAATAAGAATCTATCCACATAGTCTTTTAAGTTTTCCTCCTCCATTTGTTTCATGTGGAAAAGTTCATCTTTTTGATCAATGACTCTACACTAATCCTAATATTTATCAAGAAAAACTATTTCCATATCATCCCAGGTAGTGATAGAGTCTACTGCCAAGCCCATGAACCATCTTAAAGCTGACTTCTTAAGAGTGGAAGGGAACAGTTTCAACTTTTGGTTATCTGTAGCATAGTCATAAGTTTGATAGAGGACTTTAAACTTAAATAGGAATTGGTTTAGATCTTTTGACATTTTTCCCCTAAAGGTAGGTAAAAATGCATGTGTTATGTTCTTCATAGGAGGCTCATTTACACCAGGAATGATGGCGATTGGACAAGAGAAGGTTCTGTTATTAGCTGGATCTTCCTGATCACCCATTGTTTATGATGTGGTAGATGAGTTGGAAGCCTCTGATAGTACAGGTAATCCTTGATTGAATGGATAATCTACAGGTTCTTCCAAAATAGCCTCTAGAGGTATATCTGCTATAGGATGTCTAATGAATTTACCTAAGTCATCCCTAGGTCTTCTCATAAACTAATGGATCGAAAGTCTTATCGACACCTTAAAACTATAATGATTTGTATATTATCCCTGACAATGGTGCCAAAAATGATGAGGTCAAAGTAGGCTTTGTTAATACATCATCATTTATTTTTATCAATCTAGAGGTGTCTGGAGTGATCTACGACAAGACTATTTGGTCGGGTTTTTTTTTTAATGGAACGGTTTATGATCAAGGATCAGTTTAGGGACCCTTGCACAGTTGGAGTTTTGGTCTTCTTTCTCATGAAATAAACTACCTTAATTTTCTTGGAAAGAAACAATATTGCTTGGAATAAAACTATTCTATCATAGCTGAAATAAACACACTTGCTGAAATGAATGTTAATCTAATTGCTTGAAACAAACATGTGTTGGAATGAATGTTTAATATAGTTGTTGGAAATGAACACACTTGCAGAAATAAGAAATGAAATGTATTGCTACTTCTTAAGCATGCAATTCTCTAAACATCATAGTGCTAAAAGAGAAAAAAATCTAATTTTTATGATTTTCTATTTTTGGAGAATAAACCTATAGGTGAGAATAGATAACAGAAAAACATGCATAACAATTGACTACAAGGAAATAGACAGGAACAAAAATAACACAAACAAAATACCAAGAGATCTCCTCCAAGATGGAGAAGCGAGCCATACTTTTCCAACTAGAGACAATCCTCTTTTCTTAACAACTTCTTTCAGAAGAAATCTCGCTTCATTTGCATTTCTATTCTTAGTCAAAGAACATACATGCCTAAACTTAGAAGTTTTCCTTCTTCTAGAAACAAACTACGATGAACAACTAACTGATGAAAAATAGGAACTAACTTAAAAAGATGTAGTGGCTCTCCTACTTATACAATTGATCCTTATTGGAAAGAGATACTATTTGCAAGTCTAATTGCAGTGAATTGGAATAGCCAGTTGCATGCTTATTGAAAGGAAAATCTAGCTACTAACTATCTCTTATGAATTGGAACAACCAGTTGTATTATTTTCTTAACTACATAATCAATTGTATAGAACTCCAGATCTACGATCTGAATAAGGTGATTAGCTGGGTAAACTCCATGAGTTCACTAAAACAGTGGGTGCTTGGTGGCAGTGATAGCTAGAAGTGATGTTTTCCATCAGTTATCTAAGTCACCAAAGTTTAGAGACATGGCGGTGTGATTCAAAAGATGCAATAAGGATTGAGTGGCTAGTTTGGACATGTTTCTAGTTTAGAGTATTTCCAGGAGCATTTGTTGGAGGTTATCAACTCAGGGGAGGATGATTGTTAGGAAGTATCAGGCTCCGCAACTATTTGGAGTTATCTAAAGTTCAACTGTTCCAATCCTTATTTAACATCTACAACTTATACCACAAATTATGAGACATGCACATATAAACATCATTCAAGTATCAAAATTAAAGAGATTTCATCAAAGCATAATGGAAACAAAACATAAGCATAATCAATTCTCAAGACAAATATAACCATAATAATATGTATTTATATGCCAATATGTTTTTAAAAGTTTATTAGGACATGAAAATATTGATAATTAAATGAGTTAATTGTTTGGCTCATCAGGTCACTCACATCCTAGGAGTGTTTCCATGTTTCCAAATGAAGAGAGATTCATCCAACAATTCTATCAAGGGTGCATTCAACTTTAATAATAGTATTAACTATGATGATACTTTTGGTAGCACAGTTTGGCTAGAAAGTTCATCAAATGGATGTCAAGAGTACCTTTCTTAATGGAGATCTCAAAGAAGAAGTATACATGATTGAATGTAAAGGGTACACTATACTTGGCCAATAGTAGAAAGTGTGTAGACTTGTTAAATCCCTCTACAGTCTTAAGGAGGCTCCTAAAGCATCGTACCTCAAGATTGATGAACATCTCCTTCAATATGGATTCACTAGGAATCCATATGATCCTAATCTCTACGTTAATGACAAAGGGGGGAAGATTCTGATCCTAGAATTATATATATCAATGATTTGGTCATCACAGGAAGTTCTATTTAAGCTTCATTTTTTTTTTGGATTTTATCTGATATATTGAGGGAGAAAAAACTAAATGACTATTTCTTGCTTTTCCACATAGGTAGAATATTGTGTCATAGGTGGAGCTATCTATGAGGCAATATGATTACATTACATTTTGATAGGCATGTGTGTTCCTAAGATAGATCCTACCACATTATTTTGTGATAATTAGATTCTACTAAAGCTTGTTCATAATCTTATTTTTCTAAGCACAAAAAAAATTAAGATGTAGTGTTACTATATTCATGAACATGTCCATCAATAGAATATCTATCACTATTTGTGTTAGACTTAAGAGAAACATGCTAACATATTTACAAAATCACTTATAGATGTATAGTTCAAATCTTTTCTAACTTTCTTGTTGTGTTCTCTTGTCGACATGATGTAATAAGGGAGGATTTTTGGCATATATATATATTTATTTATTATATCATATTTTATTAAGTTAATAATTTTTCCCATCTATTAGTAATATTACCAACCAATAACTATTTTTGATAGTTATAACTGGTTAGTTGAGTATGTCTAGTGTGTTAGTTATTTAACCACTAAATTTTGTATATTTATGTTTCTTCTTTTGATAAATAATATTTTTCATTCCTTCCACAATTTCATAGAACTAGTCATTCTACCTTTAGCTTCTTAGATAAGTGTTCGAATTTCCTCACAACTCCTTTAAATTGCTGATTAAATTCCCTTAATGACTCACCTTTCCTCTATAACTTCTCCCTCATCATTCTTATACTCTAAGAAGGGATTTTAAGGGACTATAAGGTGTTTAAAAATCCTTCCTTTATATCTTTCAATTCTTCATCATGCTTGTCACACCCTATTTTTAAAGACTAGTGTATTTATTTTCTTTATTTTCAAAGAGATGGATAGTCAGAGAAAATATTATGATCATAGTAATGATAAAAATGCATTTGTTTTGTATTAATTTATATGCAAGAAAATTGTTTATGACGTCATTTTTAGCATGTAATTAAAATGATGAAATGCACTAACTATAGTCATGTAACTGAGGTGGATCCAAGAACAATGTTATTTTCCCTCCGATATGAGGAGAGAGATAGACTATCACCATGGAGATGATACTAGATCACATGAATGAAACAAACCTAATGCCATCTGGGAATATACACACACATATACTTAGTAGAGAGAATATGTTTGTTCTTGTCAATTATGTCATCGTTAAGATGAAGAGTAGAATCATTTTTCATTGTCTGGTAGAACTACATGTATGCTTTTAGAAGATTATCTGACATGTGTAAATCAACTGAAGATGTTTTATTTTGTTGTCAAGATCTTAGTCGACTTACAGGAGTTCTTCATCGATAATTGTGGTTCAGATGAACACATATAGTGTTTGAAAATACATAGTATCAACACCTTCTGGATAAGTATATTAATTTTATCTTCAAAGTTATTATTAATATTATTATCATTATTATTATTATTATAATTATTACTACTATTATAGTTATAGTTAAAATCTTGTGGAGTTAGATAAAAGTCTTCTTCTTCTAAGAAAACCCCCCCAATATTCTTGGGAGTGGGGAGAGGAGAAATAGCTCCATACTCTCCACACTCTCTATTATTTTCTGTATGTTGAGAGACTACAAAGTTATAGAGAAGGTTTGGTAGTAGTGTATTGATTAAGCACCCATATCTATGAAGTTTGTCTTAGGATTGAGTAGTAGGAGATACTTGTGAAAGGAGACTCAAAGGATAGGAAAGGGAGATAAAGCAAGATATTGTTAAGTGATCAAATACCATGAAAGAAAATGTTATAGATGTTGCAAGTATGGGCCTAACCGGTGTTGTCATTGATGTCAACATACTCCTGTTGCATTGATGTCAAGGATTGGATGAGTTGTGTACTGAGGATATTGAGGAAATTAATCCTATCAAAAATAGAAAAGAATAGTAAAGACATTGAAGCTCTATGAAGTGAAGATCCCAGCTAAGTTGAAGATCAAAGGATATGCATCAAAGGGTTTGTAGATATGTGTCTACAGATGATCTAGTCAAGATTTTAGAGGTCCCATTGAAGATTTGAAGAAGTTATGACCATATGAGTTAAACCGGTTTTGGCAGCTATTCCGAGGTGATAGAGTGACACAAATAGGTCTAGTGAGATCCAGAAAAACAATATCTTTCTCTATAGATTTGGTAGAGTGTTTAGGAAGTCAATGAGAATTGACAACTCAATTGGTTCATGGTCTAGAGGTCCGCAAGCATTTATTCTAATGTGACAGTGATGACAGACTGTGTTCTTGAGGTTCTGGATGAAGATGTGAATGATTTGAGTGAGCAAAAGTGGTGTGGATGTTCTTGGTGATTTAGGAAAGCTTGTGAGGGTCTCTAGATTATGTCTAGTTTGTGTTGGCGGTCCGCATTGAAGATTGAGCTCGTAATTGAAGATTTACTTCTAGATGATGATGTTCTTCCTAATCTTGGCTGACCAGATGTTTTACACATCTTGCAGATGATCTTAAAGATATTCTGTGAAGCATGGCATGTTCCTCTAAGAAGATTGAAGTCCCAGATATGTGTGGCTGACAGTGTGGTGATACGCATGAAGATCTTGTAACAAATCAAGTTGTATTTATGTATTTACTCTGTAATAAAATATAGTATGTATTATGCCGACTTTGGTGATCATCCCAAAGTTGATGTCTTGTATAAATAAGAGTTGTGAAGCCATTTCAAAGTATCCATGGTGAAGATGAGGGTGTGGTAGAAAGGAGAAGAGTGAAAAGAAGAGAAGAAGTGTTGAGCTTAAATGGATCTATCTCAAGCATGGTGAAGATGCTAATTTCCAGTTCAAGTATGTAATATTTATATTATCATTCTATAGATAGTGTGTCTCTTGTAGGCAATGGGCGTCTTGTGATCGGTGTGCTCAGGCAGTGAGCCCTAATTAGAAAGTGCCATTTTTTTCTTCTTATTATTTTAATAGAGAATACAATCTTGGGTTAGTCACCCCATGGTTTTTCCCTTAACTGGGTTTTCCACGTTAAAATCTTGGTGTCATATGTGTTAATGTGTTTCTTCTCTTGAATTATTATATTGTGCTTCCATGATTGAATTATTATTATGCTGTTGAAACACAAGATGGATTTAAGTGCCTATAGAAAAGAAAGTTTTGTGACAACTGATTCACCCCCCCTCTCAGTTGTCTGTCATAAAACCAACAATTGGTATTAGAGCTAAGTTCCTCTAAAAGGAGCTTAATTGCTTGAGGAGATCTAGGATATCTTCCTACAAGAAGGATAGTCCAAGGTTTGATGGAACTAATTAAACTCTTTGGAAAAGTCACATGGAATGGCACTTGCAATGTATGGGAATGCAATATTGGACCATAACTTCTAGGAAGTATGTTCCTCTAAAGAATGGTCTGAAAAATATAGATGAAATCAGAGATGCTGAAGATAATCTTCAAGCTAGAAAAGCCTTACTAAGTGCCTTATCTGATTCAGAGATGACAAATGTTATGGATTTAAAAACCGCATATGAGATTTGGGCAAAGTTGGAACTTCTGCATGAAGGAGACAAATAAATTAAATGTGCCAAGCTACATAGTTTGAAAGGAAAAATTGAAAACCTGAAGATGAATGAAGATGAGAATATCACTACATTTATGCCAAAAGTAAATGAGCTTGTTTGTGGCATTAGGTGTGCTGGTGGAACATTGGATGAAGATGAGATTGTTGCCAAAGTTCTTAGATCCCTACCTCCTGCTTACAAACACAAGGTCACTGCTATTGAAGAATTCAGATCTTTATCAAATATCACTAGAGATCAATTGGTTGGAAAATTGGTTGCACTTGAATTAGCTGAGTTTGGAGATGCACCCCCCAAGACTAAATCTACATTCAAAGCTAGTGCCTCTATAAAATGTAAACAAAGGTATGATCTAGGAGAGAACTCCTCAAAGAAACTATCATGGCATGAAAAAGTAAGAAAAGATCTAGAAGAAGATGAGGCAAAAGCTACTCATCTTGAAGCCCTTATTGCAAAAAGACTGCCAAGAGGATCTAGTAAGTATGAAGCAAAATTGCCCTTCAAATGTTTCAACTGCAACAAGATTGATCATTTTTCTTCAAGGTGTCTAGAAAGATTTTCAAGGACAAATCTATAGAGATCAAGATTCCAAAAGAAATGTTACTATGTTCATGAAGATGATGATGATGGAGTAACAGATGATGAATAAGAGACAGGAAACAAATTCAGAAGTGACTGGGTTTTTATTGCCATCAAGGAAGAAGATACAATGATCACTATATCTGTCAATCATAAATAGGTAGAAAGAGCTCTCACTACTCAAGTTGAAGAAAAGCATGAATGGGTCATTGACAGTGGATGCTCCCACCATATGACTAGTGACAAAAATAAGTTCATAGATCTAGAAAGATATGAAGGAGGAGTTGTAAAGTTTGGTGATAATTCTACTGGCAAAATCAAAGGTAGAGGAACTATTTCTTTTGATGGAAAGAATAAAACTAGTGATGTACTGTATGTTGAAGGCCTGAAGTACAATCTTCTTAGTGTTGGGCAGTTGGTGGACAAAGGCTATGATCTCTGATTCAAAAATAGAAAATGTAAAATATTTGAAAGTTCTGGAACAGAGATTGGATTTGGTACTCAAACAAAAGGTAACATCTTCCACTTGGTTGGCACTGGCAAAAGTTGTTTATTTGTTCAAATTGATTAGAGTTGGTTGTGGCATAGGAGAATGTGTCATATAAATTTTGATGACATCATCAAGATAAGTAATACTCAAGTTGTAAGAGTTCTTCCAAGAATGATGAAACCCACTAACAGTTTGTGCAATGAATGTCAGTTGGGTAAGAAAAGCAAAGTCACATTCAAAAGTAAGGAACAATCTTCTACCAGATGGTTGGACTTAGTACATACTGATCTATGTGGACTGGAAAGAATTAGGAGTTTCCAAGGTGATAGATATTTCATTTTACTAATTGATCTCTACTCCCAGATGATGTGGGTGACTTTCCTGAAAGAGAAATCTAAGCCTCTTGAGAAATTCAAAATATTCAAGGCTATGGTAGAGAATGAAACTGGGCTAAACATAAAATGTCTTAGGTTTGATAGAGGTGGAGAATTCACATTCAGAGAGTTCATAGAATTCTATGAGAAACATGGGATAAAAAGATAGTTATCTTCTCCAAGGACTCCATAGCAGAATGGAGTAGTAGAGAGGAAGAAACAGACCATCCAAGAAGCATCTAGAACCATGATGATGGAGTCAAATGTTCCTCAGATCTACCGGAGAGAAGCTATAAGCACTACTATCTATACACTTAATCGAGTACAAATCAGAAGCAATACTGGTAAGACCCCTTATGAACACTGGTTTGGCATCACTCCTACTGTGAAGTATTTCAGAGTCTTTGGTAGCAAATGCTACATTAAAAGAGATGAAGAAAATTTGATGCTAGAAGTGATGAAGGAATATTCTTGGGTTATTCTACTCAAAGCAAAGCATACCAGTGTTATAACAAGAGATTGAGAAAGATTATAGAAAGTACAAATGTGAAAGTTGATGAAGGCATTGAAAAACCTTCAAGGTTTTATGAATATGAAGAAGATGATCAGAATGATGTTTTGGTTCAAGAAGTTCAAGTCCCTTATGATTTGGAGAATCCTGAAATACAGGAAGAAGAGATGAGCTTGAATGAACCTATCCAAGAAATAGAAGTGCAAGAAATTCCCAAAACCCCCAAGTATGTAAGACAGAATCATTCTGAAGACCAGATCATAGGTGATAGAAGTAAAGGTGTTCATACAAGAAGAAATACTTCTCAAGATCCAGAAACATATTATTTGATTTCAAAGATTGAACCAAAAAAATAAGTGAAGCATGCAATATTGAAAGCTGGGCCAAAGTAATGGAGGAAGAGTTGATGCAGATTGAGAAAAATCACACTTGGGATCTTGTTCCCAGACCAAGAAAAAAAAAAGTGATTGGAACCAAATGGGTCTTCCAGAACAAACTAAATGAAGATGGTGAAGTAGTTAGAAACAAAGCTAGATTGGTTTGCAAGGGTTATTCTCAAGTAGAAGGAGTTGATTTGAAGAAACTTTTGCTCCGGTAGCAAGAATTGAAGTAGTCAAATTATTTCTTGCTTTTGCTACCTTCAAGGATTTCAAAGTATATCAGATGGATGTCAAATCTGCCTTCCTGAATGGTGACTTGGAAGAAGAAGTATACATTGAGCAACTGGATGGATTTCAGTTGTCTGATCATGGTGATATAGTCTGCAAGTTGAAGAAAGCACTATATGGACTCAAACAAGCCCCAAGAGCCTAGTATGAAAGACTGGATAAACATCTTTTGAAGATTGGCTTCAACAAAGGTACTGCTAACAATAACTTATACTTCAAGATTGAACATGAAAATATCTTGATTTTTGAAGTATTTGTTGATGATATCATTTTTGGAGGAAGAGATAGTATGTGCAAAACTTTTACAAATCAAATGAAAAGTAAATTTGAGATGTCTATGTTTAGGGAAATGAATTTCTTCTTGGGTCTACAAATCACTCAAACAAAGAAAGGAATCATCATATCTCAAACCAAATATGTGAAAGAATTGTTGAAGAAATTTGGGATGGAAGATTCAAAACCAATGAATACTCCTATGGCAACCGGATGTAAACTAAGAAAAGATGATGAATCTGCTAAGGTTGATCAAAAAAAGAATAGGTCAATGATTGGAGGACTATTATATCTTACTCAAACTAGACCTAACATTATGAATGTTGTTGGGCTTGTTGCCAGATTCCAAGTTGATCCTAGAGAATCTTATGTCATGGAAATCAAAAGAATTTTCAGATATCTAAAGGGAACAATTGAGTATGGTTTATGGTATCCTAAGGATCATGATTTCTCTCTTCATACATATACAGATGTGGATTGGGCATGAGATGTGGATGAGTGGAAGAGTACTAGTGGTGGTGCATTCTTTTTGGGGAAAACATTGGTTTCTTGGCTAAGCAAGAAACAAGAAGCAATATCTCTGTCCACTGCAAAAGTAGAGTATATTGCAGTAGCAAGTAATTGTACTCAAGTATTGTGGATGAAGCAAATGTTAAGAGACATCAGAGTGGAGTATGAGGAACCTATCGCAATCTTCTGTGATAACTCAAGTGCAATAAATATATCAAAAAATCCAGTGTTGCATTCAAAGACAAAACATATATCCATCAAATTTCACTTTTTGAGACAGTAGGTGAACAAGAGTGAAGTCATATTGGAGTTTGTACCCTCTAAGGATCAGATTACAAACATTTTTACTAAACCTCTACCTAAGGACTCTTTTGAGTATCTCAAGGAGAAGTTAGGGGTCATTACCCCTCTGGTTCTGAATTAAGATGCACTGATGTGCATCAGTCTGGTGGATCTCTCAGTCATATCATGTGGTTTGGATTGATGATAGGAAGCTACTACTCAGGGGGGAATAGTCTGTATGATTCAGAAGATTGATACAAGTATGTGCCCTTTTCCATTGATGTCAAAGGGGGAGATAAGACATGTGAAAAAAAAAAGTGGTTGTTGATCAAAGAGGGAGCAGTAAAGGAAGAGAATACATGTGAATGGTTGTTGTTGATAGGGGGAGCTATGTCAGTCAGTGAGGAGAAATTCTTGTCTAGATGGTTAAAATAGTTTTTCACATCATATGTTGCCATCAATGACAAAGAGGGAGATTGTTGCAAGTATGGGCCTAACCAATGTTGTCATTGATGTCAAGGATTGGATGAGCTGTGTACTAAGGATATTGATAAAATTAGTCCTATTAGAAATAGAAAAGAACAGTGAAGACATTGAAGCTCTATTAAGTGAAGATCCCAGCTAAGTTGAAGATCAGAGGATGTGTATCAAAGGGTTTGTAGTTACGTGTCTAAGGACGATCCAATCAATATTTTAGAGGTTCACATGAATATTTGAAGAAGTTATGACCATATGAGTTAAACCGGTTCTGGCAGCTATTCAGAGGTGACATAGTGACACAAATAGGTCTGGTGAGATCCAGAAAAACAATATCTTTCTCTACGAATTTGGTAGAGTGTTTAGGAAGCGAATGAGAATTGACAACTCAATTGGTTCATGGTCTAGAGGTCTATAAGCATTTACTCTAATGTGACAGTGATGATAGACTATGTTCTTGAGGTTTTGGATGAAGATGCAAATGATTTTAGTGAGAAGAACTGGTGTGGATGTTCTTGCTGATTCAGGAAAGCTTGTGGGGGTCTCTAGATTATGTCTAGTTCGTGTTGGCAGTCCGCATTGAAGATTGAGCTTATAATTGAATATTTACTTCTGGATGATGATTTTCTTCCTAATCTTGGCCAACTAGATGTTTTACACATCTTGCGGATGATATTGAAGATATTTTGTGAAGCATGACATGTTCCTCTAAGAAGATTGAAGTCCCAGATACGTGTGGCCGACAGTGTGGTGATATGCATGAAGATCTTGTAACAAATCAAGTTGTATTTGTGTATTTGCTCTATAACAAAATAAAGTATGTATTTTTCTAACTTTGATGATCATCCCAAAGTCGATGTCTTGTATAAATAAGAGTTGTGAAGCCATTTCAAAGTATCCTTGGTGAAGATGAGGGTGTGGTAGAAAGGAGAAGAGTGAAAAGTAGAGCAGAATTGTTGAGCTTAAATGGAACTATCTCAAGCATGGTGAAGATGCTAATTTCTAGTTCAAGTATGTAATATTTATATTATCATCCTGTAGACAGTGTGTCTCTTGTAGGAAGTGGACCTCTTGTGAGCAGTGTTCTTGGGCAGTGAGCCCCAATTGGCAAGTTCCATTTTGTTCTTATTCTTTTAACAGAGAATACAATCTTGGGTTAGTAACCCCATGGTTTTTCCCTTAACCAGGTTTTCTACATTAAAATCTTGGTGTCATATGTGTTAATGTGTTTATGCTCTTGAATTATTATATTGTGCTTCCATGATTGAATTATTATTATGCTATTGAAACACAAGAAGGATTTAAGTGCCTAAAGAAAAGAAAGTCTTGTGACAACTGATTCACCCCCCCCCTCTCAGTTGTCTATCGTAAAACCAACAATAGATACATTGCTATCTCATTATATTCTTAGAGTTTCAAAGTAATATCATTTATACAGTGATGCTTCCATCATATATACTGAATAGGAGATTCATTTTGTATAGTATGTATCGTGTCTTAGATAAATAAGGAGTTTGGATAGCTCAATAGTTTTGATAATCGTTGTGTAATTATATATTTAATAGTCTAAGGACTATGATAGCGAACTATATATAAAAGTGTTGTTTGCATAATTTTATATGTATCAAGACCGACTATAATAGTCAAGGCCGAGTGGTATTATATGACAAGGCTGACTTTAATAGTCATGGTAGAATGTTTTATATATGACAAGGCTAATGTTAACAGTCAAGGCCAAATGTATCATATGTCTAGGATTACTGTAGTAGTCAAAGCCCAAGGAGTAATTATTAGTAAGAGCCACTATATTTTATATTAATCCTAACTTTGATAATCTAAGGTCGAGAGTAATTATTATTTAGAGCCACTGTATTTTGTAGCAAGGCTGAATGTGATACCATATGGAGGCCGAAGGTGAAAAATGTAGACCAAATTTATATAAAGACCGACTACTATCTGCAGCTAAGTTCAGATTTAGCAATCTAATAATAGGTCAATAGTATATTTAATGAAGGACCCAAGAGGAGGTCATTCACAAAAGAAAACATTTCTTAGTAGTAGAAGATTATGAAGGTTATGAGGGTGTTTGGAAAGCTTGTAAATCTAGTATAAGAGATAGTCATAGTGTAGAAACACTTGACAAAAGAATATCATTTCAGTAGAAATATGAAGGGAACTTGACCTTTTAGGAGATATTATTATCCTAAATTATTTATATCTTAGTTTTGGTGGAAGGATATTCTTTTACTAAATTATAAGATTAGTAAAGCTATATGAATGTCTTTTGAAACATTTTTTATGCCAATGATAAGTCAATATTTAGAATATCGTGATATTTGGAATTCTTTTTTGATATATGGGAATAGAAGTATTTTATTTGCATATGACTATGCATATCGATAGATTATGATTTAAATATGAGTTATATATTATTTAATACAGATAGAGTCTTTATTTGATAATCTATAAGGCTGAAGTGCTAATATTGTGTGTGTAGCTGACTATGGATGAACATGAGATTAGGTGGACAAACCATTGACTAGATGATAGGATGTCACAGACCCATGTTTGCAAGGATGAATAGAGGGACTCAATATATCTTTACACCAATCATCTAAGCTTACACCCCAAACTTATGAAGGAAGATTCATAAATAAGAGTAGATTTATTTTTTTATCAATGTTGTCTTCAAGTTGAGAAAAGAGTGAGTGAATGTACAACTTTATTAATTTAAATCATTGGCCAAAGTAATGCTAAAGTCACTTCTTGTATTGTTGGTTCACGATGTACTAGATAGATAAACAATCACATTGTGTCATACATAGATAGAGCTAGACTAGAGTTGTAAACCTAGTTGTCTTTAGGTAGGACACATCACTTGTTCTCATATGGCATTTGGAATCAGTTGATTCTCATTATCTATTACCCTTGTGAAGGGAAGGGCCACTTATAGAAAGCAAGGTCTATGGGGCACTGTTGGTCCATGGTTAGAGGAAAAGCACCAGGGTGATGCTCTCTCTCTCTCTTGTAGTTGGTTTTCAAAGACTTGTGAATAGGAAAACATTGCTTATTTTGTATATGATATTGATAAATATTGTAAGTCATAAGAAATACTGAAAAGTATGAGATATTATGCAATTTTATAGTCGCATGTTGAGTGACCTTTGGAATATGTAGATTGATCTTGGATATTGCAAATGAAATATATTGATTATGGATATTTCTCTTAATTTGTTTTTTTTTAAATGTGAGTGAATATTTGCTCAATTATGATTAAGTTTTATTTAATATTCTAGTTGGAATGTTACACATGGTAGCAGAGATACTAGGTTCAACACTTGGACCTTGGAGCTCATTGTGAGGTTTCATAAGATTGACAAGATATACTAATGATAAAACATTTGTTTTTATGCAAGAATGATAGGAAATAGAAGGACAAGAAAGCGAGCCAAGAAAACAAAACTTAGTGAAATATCCAAGATCACTACTAAGAAAGGCTATATCCTAAACCAAAGATTGAAAAAATAAAGAGTTTTGCAAAGGAAGCTTGGCTCATTGATTTTGAGACACTAGTTGATGCACTCAAACATATCCACCTAGAAAGGAGAAAACACCTTGAAGAAGAAAAACTATTATCGACCCCAACTATTGTTAAAATTAGTAAACCGTTTACACATCGTGACATGCCTTTCAGGTGTGGTCAAGATGTGCCTATTATGAGTCTAGAGGTGTTGAGGGAGTACTCATGAGTACCTACTAATACTAAGTTTGTATTACTTGATTCTGATGGAGAGGAGAAACCAGAAAAATTCCCTTTGTCAGAAAGTGATATGTAGACTTTTTCCTTTTACAAAATTTTGTATTTGAATAAGAATGTAAAGATCTAGAAAGTGAATGAAGTAAAGTTTTGACATTTTGAGTAAGAAAATATTTTTTTGAGTTTTTGTATTTATGAACTTGTACTTTATGATAGTATATCAAAAAGTTACATCTTTTGATAATTTTATATGCATTGATTAGGTGTGGTGTTGTTATGGAACACTCTGAAAACCAACCAAGAGGGAACCCAGATGGCCTAGATCCTAAGAATAACCCTATGGAAAAATTAGATCAAATTTTATCAGTTTTAAATGAAACAAAAGGTGGATTGGAAGCCCTGGAACAAGAAGTAAGAGGGGGATAAACCAATCAAGAACACCATTATGAAGAAAGAGAAGAATCATGTTTTCATGGTGAACCTACAGTAAATAATCAAGTCTCACAAACTCATAATGAGGCAAAATCTCGTCTTACCAACAAGTTGGCCTGAGATATTAAGAAAGTTATACCTCCTAAGTTTGGTGGAACAGTGAGTGGAGATGCAACCAAGGCTTGGCCAACAGAGATGGAAAAATATTTTGAGATAAGAAACTATTTTGTATCACTAAGTTTGTATGGGGAGCATACCAGTTAGCTGGAGAAGCGTCAATGTGGTGGATGAACAAGAAAATGGAATTAGGATTGAGTTCCTTGAGTCTAGCTTTGGATCAATTTGTAGTCATATTTATAAAAAGGTGGTTACCCCAACTTTACTTTGACCATAAATTAATGGAGTTTCAAAATTTGCATCAAGGTATGACTATCACTGAATATTGGAAAACTTTTACCAGGTTATTGGAGTATGTGCCACAATGTCAGAAGGATGAAAGATTTAGAATAAGGAAGTTTATTATGGGCTTGAATGCTCAGATTGGGGGAGAAGTGGATGTTCATGGACCCACAACCATGGACCAAGTTTTTGAGAAATCCATCAAGCAAGCATAGAAGCTCAAATCTATCTAGATGTTTCAAGAAAGATCTTGAAGGAAATTTAACTGGAGTCATCCTTCGACATCCTTCAAAAAATAAACAAGAATCAGGAATCCAAAGAAAGGAACTGTGGAAATAGTGTCAGATTTGATAGAAATGAATCCAAGGATGGAAACATGGATTCTAATCTAAAAAGAATGATGATAACACCAACCGATCTTCTAGAAAGAGAGGTCCTCCTGGAGGGTGCTTCACATGTGGAGGAGATCATTATGCTAACCATTTCCCCATGAAGAGTCAAGGAAATTCTTATGGAGGCTAATCTTTACCTTCACAACAAACAAATTTAAAGCAAAGGATTCATGCTTCTCTTGATAGTCATCAAGCTGAGTATCAGGTTACTCCTATTGAAACCACATCTACTCATTTTGGAACCCCAATTTCTATTCTTATAGATATAGGAGCAATTGAAAATTTTGTGAACCCTAGAACACTTGATAAAATGTTTAGGAAAGTTGGTTTCATGGCTAATTCATCGATAGTATAGTTTGTAAACTAGTGAAGATCTCAGATAGAGAAATGCTTGTTTGAAGCCAGATTAACCCTAGGGTAAATCCACAATATTGGGTCCCAAACTTGGGACATTAAACTTTTGAACATGGATGTAAAAAAAATTACAAGATACCTTCAGTCGAAGGTACTTCTTTGAACGAAGGTACCTTGATTCAAAGGCATGATCAAAATCCCCTTTGAATGAAGGTGAACCTTGATTTGAAGGTTTTCATACGCATGACCTTCGAATGATGGTCATTTCCAGAGAAGGAATAAAAAGGGAGCTTTTTTCTAAGGTCCCTTTAATACCTTTTTTGGAAATTTTCCAAAAAATGAATAAAAAGGGACCTTCAAATGAAGGTCCCTTTTATTTCTTTTTTGGAAATTATTTTTCCCTCAAGTATCTTCGCATGAAGGTAGTATCTTCGATCAAAGGTACCTTCAAACAAAGGTCCTTAGCTAGACACTTTATGTGCCTGCTTTAAAATTTCCTCAAAAAATATAGTTTCAAGCCTCAGGTTGTACCATCAAATGTAATTAACTTAACAATATAATTTGCAAAAGTGTAGTCCTTGAAATGAGCTTACGAACAAGTATAATTTTGATATATTTCATTTTATAATGTATTTAATTTTCAATTTTTACTGAACATAGGTTTTTCACTAAACATCAAGGTCTTCATTATACATAGGAGAAAAATAGTGAAACGTTGAAACAAATTCCAAAAAATACCTTTGCACTAGGTATTGATTTCCTTGTTTCACCAAAAAAAAAATTGGATTTCCATATATACACAAGTTATGCTTGATGATATACACCTATGTCCAGAATATAGTTACCTTGACTTCAAAAATTAATTAAAAAAAATATGTACTAAAAAATTATAAAAAATATCCATGCACTTATATATTAATGTTAAAAATATATTTTTTAAAAATTAGAATTTTATCCTTTCCACAAAATAGTAATGTTGGATGACATAAATGTTACTTTCTGAAAAATGTTGTTTACTATAAAAAAACTAGTTATTAAAAGAGACATTGAAATTTATTTCAGAAGAAATTTTAAAATATATATATATATATATATATAGAATCTACACACAAATTGCCATAAATCACTAGGTCGTGTCATCTTCACATTCTTAATGGTTTAGTTGTTATAGGTCTCAGAAAGTGAAGATTTAGTTAAAAATGTTGATATCAAGGTCCATCTTGGCCAAAAAGTGGGACTCATTATTGTGGGATTACCCCCTACCTACCTTTTATATGGAGGTCAACCTATATGTAGCACCTCTAGGATCCTATGGTGTTATCTTAGGGATGAAATGGTTATTGGACAACATAAGGGAAAAGTTGATTATGTTTCCAAAATAGTAGAATGCATTGATGATGATGGACATGTCTTCTATTGACAAGAGACATTGTGTGGCTTCATAAGTGTTGTCATTGATGGAAACAAAGTCTATCCCACACATCCACAATACATAATATTCCTATACCGGAAGTCAGATTGAAGATTGTTTTGGTTCAGTGAATAAGAACAGAGTATGTAACAAGGTCCAACAATCAAGTCTGGATCTCTCAGATGGTGTAACTCAATAATTTGAGGACTTGGACACATCAAGAGAGGTATCCTGACTATTGTATTGAAGAGATTTAGCCTCCGGTGATAAAGCATGAAAAAGATATGAGCATTTGAGTGTTGGGTTCCAGTCAGGTAGAACAGACAAAGGAAGAACTGAACGACAGAGTATTAGACTTCAATCAAGATGTACAAAAGATGTTGATCAAGCAACTTCTGATATTATACATTGTTGGCTGACATGATCAATGACTTTTATGCCTAAGTTTTTGATGCGCATCACTAATCAAACATGGATTCAGCCAACAAATCAATAACCTACAAATATCTCAAGTGTCCCTGTTGCCGACTAAGAAGTTGATGGAAATCCTTGATGTAGATATATATATACCCAATAGATTCAAGCTTGTTAGCATGTAGTAGGTATGATGTGTGAAAAAGGTGTGAATTAACACAGATAGAAGTACGAAGACATAGATCTGAATCAAGAATATGACAGAAGAATAATATTGAGCAGAGGAAGAATGAAGTGTGACAGATCGATATACAGTGCCTAACTAGAACTCAATTCTTGCATGAATAGATGTTGTTCATCAATTCAAGTACCTCAGTATCATTTGTAAGAATTTGTACATAGTGAGTCTCTTGTAGGTAGTGGGCCTCTTGTGAGCAGTGTGCTTGGGAAGTGAGCCCTAATTGGCAAGTGTCATTTTGTACTCCTTTATTCTTTTAACAAAGAATACAATCTTGGGTTAGTCACCGCATGGTTTTTCCCTTAACAGGGTTTCCATGTAAAAATTCTTGTGTTATGTGTGTTAATTTCATTTATGTTCTTATGGTTCCATATGCTTTCATGTTTTGATATATCACTGAATATTGAGATAACAATAGAAAAGAAAATTAAAGAAATTTTGAGATAACTGATTCACCCCCCCTCTTAGTTATCTGCTTTGTTTCCAACAATTGGTATTAGAGCCAAGTCCCTCAGAAAAAGCCTAACAACTTGAGGAGGATCCAGGAATCTCAATGGATGCATAAGGTATGAAAGAACAACTTCAGTCTACCCTAGATGATCTTGATCAATCTCACTCTGAGGTCAATAATTTGAGAGAACGACTCAAGGAAGCGAATGATTTCATCAATGAGCTGAAAGAGAAACTTAGTATATCTGTGAAAAAAAGAAATGAATTACTTCATAAACTAGCAAATAAGAATGAAGCCAATAATGCCGATGAGGATCTAAATGAAAAAACTAAGCGATGTGAAAAACTTTCAAAAGAAGTCATTATGATGAGACATGAAATGGAATTAGGAGTTATGAAATTCACCCAACAAATTGAAGAGAAAAGAAAGACTGAAGATAACTTGAAACAATCTCTCAAGGAGAAAATAGAGGACTGCCACAAAATGGACATATTAATCAGACATCTTAAATCTAATCTTGAGGAAGCCAGATACAATGAAGAACAACTTGAGAACCAGATTGACTCTCTCAAACAAGATCTTCAATCTGCAAATGAATACTAAGAAAAATTCAAGATAAGCTCAACCCAACTTGAAGTTCTTATTGAAAGCCAAAAGAAGGTAGATGATAAGCATGGCTTGGGATATGAGAAAGGTGAAAGTTCTGGATCTGGTCAAAAGAACTTTGGATTAGGAAATCAAAGAAACAAGACTAGAAGACCTCCGATAAGGAAACCAAATGTCCAAAGATATCCATCTTTCAATGGATATTGCTGCAATTGCAACAATTTCAGTCATAAAATAGCTCAGTGCAAGAGGAGAATGAATCAAAATAATCCATCCTTCTCTGGACAATGTTTTAATTCCAAAAGGTATGGTCACAAAACTCATGAATGTAGAAATATGCAAATAAACAATTCATTCAATGGTAGATGCTTTGCATGCAATAGAATGGGACATATGGCTAATCAATGCAGATCAAGAGGATATCAATCAAATAAGCAAAGAAATGTTGTATGTTTTAATTGCAATAAATCTAGTCATATAGGTAGATTTTATAGAAGCAGAAATCAAAATAGAAAAGGTCTAGTGGAACATGATTAGAAACAAGATAAAGGCAATGGTAAAGTGAATGCAGATGAGGTTCAAAAGGAGATGAGCAAGATTTGGGTAAAGAAGAGTACAATGAATATTGGAGATGGATCTACACTAGAATCCAATGTTGATAATCCTTCTAATAACTAAAAGGTGAGCTCTAGCTTAGGGGGAGCTACAGAGAAAATCATTTTCCCCTAGCTAGTCAGTAAGTGCCTAAATTCAGCACATTGAGGAAAAATATGGTGTTGTGGATTATGTTGGCAAGAGACACTTTATGGATTCATGGTTGTTGTCATTGATGGCAACAAAGGTCATCCCACATATCCGCAAGTCATGATATGTCTCTACCGGAAGTCAGATTAAAGATTGTTGTGGTCCGGTATGGTCCGGTGAACAAGAACAGAGCATGTGGCAACGTCCGACAGATTGGTCTGGATCTCTCAGAGGAAGTGTCTTGGTACAGTGCGGATTTGGGGAAGTCAAGAGGACTATCTTGAGTGGTATATTCCAAGGATTTAGCCTCCGGAGATGGACAAGGAAAAAGATATGAATAGTTGAGTACCGGATTCCTGAGAGACAGTGAAAACAGAGGAAGAACTGACTGACAGAGTATCAGACTACTTTCCGGATGTGTTACAGATGATGATAAAGGTTGCGGAGGCATGAATCATGTTTGGCCGACATAATTGATGATATCTACAAGTATATGCTTGATCCGCATTGCTTTGTGAGCAAGGATTCAGCCGACAGAACTAAGTTTGTAAGAAACTAGACTGTTCCGGATGCCGACTAGAAAGGTGATGAAATTACTTGTGCGGATATATATAGAGGATGGATTTAGTTGTGAAGTGTGTGGAATGTGTGAAGGGATATGCGAACAAGTCCAGAGCAGAGCAGAAGTAGCAAGAAAGATCCGGTATGTGAAAGGATAGCAGACTAAAGAACAGAGGAAAGATGAAGTGCAGCAAATCAGTGTACTGAACCTAACTGGAACTGAACTCCAGCATATGCAGATGTTTCCAATCAGTTCAAGACTGTGATTCTTATCACTTTGTAAGACAGTGTGTCTTCTTGTAGGCAGTGAGCCTCTTGTGAGCAGTGTGCTCGGGCAGTGAGCCCTAATTGGCAAGTGCCATTTTGTAACTTTCTATTCTTCTAACAGAGAATAATTTTTGGGTTAATCACCTCGTGGTTTTCTCCCTTAACAGGGTTTCCACGTCAAAAATACTGTGTCATGTGTTTCTTATTTCATGGTTATGTTTTTATGTTTGATTCAATGCTGCATTAATCATAAGGAAGTTCAGATAGAGAAATAATTAGGATAACTGATTCACCCCCCCCTCTCAGTTATCAACAATTGGTATCAGAGCTAAGTTCCTCCTAATAGAGCCTAACAGCTTGAGGAAGATCTGGGATTTCAAATGGATGCATATGGTTTAAGGGAGCAACTCAAGACTGCCCTTGAGGATCTTGAACAGTCAAATTCTGAAGTCAGTGAATTAAAAGAAAGACTCAAACAGGCTGATGAATTCATGAGGGAATTAAAAGACAAATTAAGTCTCTCTATGAAAAAGAGAAAGGAGCTGCTCCAACAGTTGGCAAGACAAAGTGAAGAAAGCAATACAAATGAAGAATTGACTGAGCAAACCAAGTTATGTGAAAAGTTATCAAAAGAAGTCATTATGTTAAGACATGAAATGGAATCAGGAACTATAAAGTTCACTCAAGAGATTGAAGAAAAAAGAAAGGCTGAAGACAATCTAAGACAATCTCTTAAGGAAAAATCAGAAGAATGCCACCAGATGGACAGGATTATCAGACATCTTGAATCTGATCTTGAAGATGCCAAAGATAATGAAGAAAAACTTGAGGATCAAATCACCTCTCTCAAAAGAGACCTTCAAACAGCAAATGAATATAAAGAAAAATTCAAGATAAGTTCTGCTCAACTTGAAGCTCTTCTTGGAAGTCAAAAGAGGACTGATGACAAGTATGGTTTGGGATATGAGAAAGGAGAAAGCTCCGGATCCGGTCAGAGGAATCTTGGATCAGAAAATCCAAGGAGCAGGCCTAGAAGACCTCCGGTAAGACAGCCAAATGCTCAAAAATATCCATCCTTCAATGGATACTGCCACAGCTGCAACCATTTTGGTCACAAAGCTAATCAGTGCAGAATGAGAATGAATCAGATTAATTCATCCTTCTCCGGACAATGCTTCAACTGCAAAAGGTATGGACACAAATCCCATGAATGCAGAATTATGCAAGTAAACAAATCATTCAAAGGTAGATGCTTTACATGCAATAGAGTAGGTCATATGGCTAATCAATGCAGATCAAGGGGATATCAGTCAAATATGCAAAGAAATGTTATTTGTCAAATCTGCAATAGGTCCGGTCATAATGCTAAAGTCTGCAGAAACAAGAATCAGGACAAAAGAGGTCCGGTGTATAATCAGAATCAAGACAAGGGTAAACAAAAGATGAATGCGGATGAGGTTAGGAATCAGATGAGCAAGATTTGGGTGAAGAAAAGTTCAGAGAATGTAGAGGTTGGATCCGCACCAGACTCTGGTGCTGATGTTTCTTCCAGAAATTAAAAAGTGAGCTCAGGCTCAGGGGGAGACTCAAAGAAAATCTTGTTCCCCCAGCCAAACAAGTAGTGCCGGATGTGGCACAAGATGCGGATCAAAGGGTTTGTAGATATGAGTCTTGAGACACTTCAGTCAAGTTTTCAGAGGTCCGCATGAAGTTATGAAGAAGCTGTGATCGATCAAATAAGACCTGCTCAGGGAGGTGCTCCGGTATGATAAAGGATTACAAAAAGGTCCGGAGAGATCCGGAAGTGCACGATCTTGTTTTGCGGATTGGATAGAGTGTTTGGGATGTTCTTGTAATATGTTACCTTGATTTATTCATGATTTGAAGATCCGGATGATATTCAGTGATCAGGACTAATCCGGGATACTCCAAGCTGTCCAGACATGGCAAACCGGAATAATGCAGGTGAAGCATTTATTGCAGACAAATATTAGGGTTTGCGGAGCAATATAAGGGATTTCTCGAAAGTTATTTGCTCATTCTACACTCAAGAAGAAGCGAAAAGTGGAGCTCTGCAACAAAATTCATCAAGCACACCAAGGATCTCCTGCCGAAGCTATTGCATAAAGAAATCAATCCAACCACTCCGTGCAAACCGAAGACGCATAAGGTATTCTCCGTTTTTCATTACCTCACTGCAAATCTTTGAAGAATGGCTACTCCAAACATAGTTAAGATCTCTGATAGACCTCGCCCCTCATTCAAGAAACATCCCTACAAATCATTGGAGATAGATCCACTAGGAGCCTTCTCTAGTGTCCCCCACGGAGTTTTACATACTGAAGACATTAGGGTTTACATACACGCAAACATTGAGGAATTTGGGGAATTCAAATTAAGAGACCTCTATCACAAGCAACTGATAGACAATGCTTTTGAGCTCAAACCAGAGTATAAGGGTATCCAGAAGAAACAATTTGAGCAATTTATTCATTTCCCTAGCTTTGAAGAAGATGAATGGGTCCGGTATGTACTGAGCAGGATGCATGACAACTTCCTTTGGCTAGATAGACCCTGTAAGATCACAAAAGAAGCAATTAGAGCAGTAACTGGTCTATACTCTTCCGGAGGGGTACCTATCCTCAAATCTGTCAAGAACAACATTGTAACTGAGGCCACCGGATCAAAATATGATAAGAGGGCAATGACCATTGAAGATATTTCGGATCCGGATATCAAATATGCATCAATGATAATAGGATACAAGATCTATCACTCCAGCAGGGAGAATTCTGTATCCGGAACTGCAATATACACAGCCTATGAAATGCTAAGAAAGAATGCAGAATATGATCTTTGTGAACTACTACTAAGCCAATTAATGGAAAATGTACAGAAAATCAAGAAAGACAAGAAGAACTCCTTTAAGTATGGTACTCTCATTGTATGTCTATTCTTTTACTTCATGAATGAGCTACCCGGAACAAGTGGATGGGTATGGCAGAATGACAAACCTGTTGCAGTCCAGATAAGAGACTATTTGCATGGACTTGGGGATGCAAAAGCGAGAAATACAGCTCTATGGGGATACTTCAAAAACTTTCAGAGCATGATGCAAGCAAGAGAGAGAATTCCCCAGTCTCTCATTGAGAAATACAAGGACTCAGTGTGCTTTATGGTTGACACTGATCAGTGCCTAATGGAGGCAGTGGAGCCAAGGACTGTCTGGATCATGCCCATGGGGTATGAAGTTGATGAACAGATAGTGGAGCTGCATGTTCAACACATGCTAAGTCAGCCCAAAGATCCTAAGGCAGAAAGGTTTGGAACCTTTGAGGAGTTGAGTGTGAAAATACATGTAGAACTCAGGGAACCTGAGATTAAGAGAAAAGTGAGAAAAGAAGTAGAGCACATTGCTCAGGGGCTAGGCATCTCAAAAGAGGCACTTGATGCCAGCCGGGAAAAGAGGAGAAAGGCTGAGGAAGAAGAGAAAAGCAAAGAAAGTGCTCTGGTTGAAACTCCCACCCGGACCAGATCATCAAAGAGATCTGCACCTTCCACAACCAAAAGCTCAAAACCGGAAGTCCAGGCATCCGGTAAGAGATCCAAGACAAAAGCCACAAGGGCTTATGGAAGCCAAAAGGATGAAGAGGAAACAGAGTCAGATGAGGGAGTAAAGGAAATAAAGAAACAGAAGAAGAAAGGATCCGGTAAGCCCTCCACAGGCCAAGATAAGGATGAAATGGCAGAAGGATCTGTTGAAAAGTCCACTCTGTCTCTAGAGAGCATAATCAAGTCAGTCACAGTGGATGGAAACCTTCAACCAATGACTGAATCTTATGATGACTTCAGTGAGGCTGACCAAAAGACTTTGCAGGAAGCCACCATCAAATATCTGAACACATATAATAAGGCTTTCATTGAGATCATATCTCTTATTCCTAAAAGCCTAGAAAAGGAATTGGAAATAAGAAAGAACAATGCTCATGCAAAAGATCTTGAGATCCGGGAGCAGATAGCTATTCAGCTATATCCTCAAATTGATCCCAAGACAATGAACATGATCTTCAAGGACTGCAAAGATGAGTTCAGAAGTAAAGCCAGGATGAATCAGCTCATGCTTGGTGAGACTGACAAAGTGGCACAAGAGACAGAAGAGATCCTCCGGAAGGCCTTCAAAAGGTTCAATCTTCCTGTTGTAGAGGATTTAAGTACAGAAACAGCTGAGGACTTGGGACCCTCTGCTCCAGAAGAAGTAGCCCATGAACAAGCTAGCATCTCTCCTCCGGTTTCCCCTACAGTCTCCGGATCCAAAGAGGAAGAGCAATTACAGGAGAAGGAAGCAGTGGTGAAAGACAAAGAGGTTGACAGTTCTAAGACTGCAGAAGAAAAGAAACATCTGTCTCCGGCAAGAGACACTGCACAAACTGTTCAACAATTTTTGAGCAAAGAAACTCTAGAGATTGATGAACCGGAGCTTCTCAAAGGCCCATTTGATTTTGACTCTCTCTCTCCGGTACAAACAATGAAGATAGCTTCATTTGCAAATGCCAAGGCAAATGAAAAGCTCCTGAAGTCTCATATGGAAGACTGTGAGTTGATAGAGGCTGCTTCCGGAGTACTTGTAAAGATCATGCCATCAATCCAGATAGATCCGACAGCCTCCTCTTCCGGTAATCTAAAAACCTTAGTCAGCAGTGTTGATACACATTTTGATTCTCTAGAAAAATCAGCTGAAGAGAAGGTCCGGAAGGAATTTTTGGATAAGAGATTTTCTGAAATATTAGAACTAATCTCTAAGGATAGGAAGATTTTAAGCATTGGAATAAAGAGCTTAGAGAATGCTCTAAAGGATGGCGGTGACATCTACAAATTTTGTATATCTTGGTCAAAGGCAACAGCAGCAATTGACAAGAAAATAAAAGAGGAACAGGACAAGCTTCAAAGCTTATCTCAAAGTTTTGATCCTCTCTCTTCCTCTATAATAAATCAAGAATGTCAGACTATTGCAGTCTTAAATGAAATAAAGAATCTTGAGAAGGAGAGGAAGAATATCACCAACCGGATGGGAGAACTTAGAAGGATTATAATCCCTAAGTTAGAAACCATGCATGAGGCCATCAGTGATGCCCAGACCACCGCCCAAACAAAAGATCCGACAGATCTCAAGCGGGCAGAAGCTTTTGCATTTTTGTTAAGTGGTCACATTTCAATTTTGGATAGAATGAAGCTAAGTTGGGCTACTGAAATGATTCAACTACAGACATCCTTTGCAGATATTCTTCAGTATATGTGAGTATGTAAATATGCGGCTATATATAGAAAATTTTTGAAAATTTTGGTGTGCGGACCCTACCCTTTGCCATTGATGTCAAAGGGGGAGTGAGGAGCAGTGAAAAATGAGGAATCCAACTCAGGGGGAGTTCCGGAAATTGTATATAAAGACAGAGCATCAGCAAAGGGGGAGCATAGTGTAAACACTTAGTCATTTTTCACTAAGTGTTGCCATCAATGCCAAAGGGGGAGATTGTTGGCAAGAGACACTTTATGGATTCATGGTTGTTGTCATTGATGGCAACAAAGGTCATCCCACATATCCGCAAGTCATGATATGTCTCTACCGAAAGTCAGATTAAAGATTGTTGTCGTCCGGTATGGTCCGGTGAACAAGAACAGAGCATGTGGCAACGTCCGACAGATTGGTCCGGATCTCTCAGAGGAAGTGTCTTGGTACAGTGCGGATTTGGGGAAGTCAAGAGGACTATCTTGAGTGGTATATTCCAAGGATTTAGCCTCCGGAGATGGACAAGGAAAAAGATATGAATAGTTGAGTACCGGATTCCTGAGAGACAGTGAAAACAGAGGAAGAACTGACTGACAGAGTATCAGACTACTTTCCGGATGTGTTACAGATGATGATAAAGGTTGCGGAGGCATGAATCATGTTTGGCCGACATAATTGATGATATCTACAAGTATATGCTTGATCCGCATTGCTTTGTGAGCAAGGATTCAGCCGACAGAACTAAGTTTGTAAGAAACTAGACTGTTCCGGATGCCGACTAGAAAGGTGATGAAATTACTTGTGCGGATATATATAGAGGATGGATTTAGTTGTGAAGTGTGTGGAATGTGTGAAGGGATATGCGAACAAGTCCAGAGCAGAGCAGAAGTAGCAAGAAAGATCCGGTATGTGAAAGGATAGCAGACTAAAGAACAGAGGAAAGATGAAGTGCAGCAAATCAGTGTACTGAACCTAACCGGAACTGAACTCCAGCATATGCAGATGTTTCCAATCAGTTCAAGACTGTGATTCTTATCACTTTGTAAGACAGTGTGTCTTCTTGTAGGTAGTGAGCCTCTTGTGAGCAGTGTGCTCGGGCAGTGAGCCCTAATTGGCAAGTGCCATTTTGTAACTTTCTATTCTTCTAACAGAGAATAATTTTTGGGTTAATCACCCCGTGGTTTTCTCCCTTAACAGGGTTTCCACGTCAAAAATACTGTGTCATGTGTTTCTTATTTCATGGTTATGTTTTTATGTTTGATTCAATGCTGCAATAATCATAAGGAAGTTCAGATAGAGAAATAATTAGGATAACTGATTCACCCCCCCCCTCTCAGTTATCAACAGATTAAAGGGTTCCTATAAGACTCTCCAAAGAACTATCAATCAGTATATGAGAGGTCCGCATGAAGTTTCACAAGATTTATGACCACTTGAATTAGATTCAATTCCAGAAACCAACCAGTTTTAACAAAATAATACAAATTGATCTGGTATGATTTGAAAATACAATACTCTGATCTGCAAATTTAGAGGAAAGTCTTCAAGGCACCTGGGTGCTACCAACTCACTAAGGTATCAGTTTGAAGATCTGAAAGATGATCTAAGAAAAGCTCATTTGAGAAGCAAGGTAATTGGATGACTTAAAAACTTGTGCATTTATTGTAAAAGGAAATTATGGTTTATGCAAAGATAAAAGGGTTCTTTCACTCATTATTTAAACACTTGCACTCACGAAGAAGGAAAGAAGAGCTTTGAGAAGAAGATCCTACAGTTTACTCAAGTTCAAATGAAGATTGAAATCAACCAGAGAATCGCTTTGACATCTGTTTTAAACCCTAAATCATTAAAAGGTACTTCCCTTCTAAAAATTCTCTCTAGATCTCCTGCAAAAATGGCTACTCCAATGGTTGTTAATATCTCTGATAGGCCGAGACCAAAATTCAAGAAACACCCTTACAAATCTCTAGAAGTTGATCCCTTGGGCACGTTTTCTAGTATTTCACATGGTATCTTGCATGTAGAAGATATTAGGGTTTATATCCATGCAAACATTGAAGATTTTGGAGACTCAAATTTGATCAACATTTATCACAAATAGTGAATAGATGAGAATTTTTAACTTAGACCTGAATTCAAGACCATCTGGGATAAACACTTCAAACATTGCATACATTTTCCATCTTTTACAGAAGACGATTGGATTCAGTATGTTCTAAGTAGGATGTATGATAATTTTATGTGGCTAATAAGGCCATTCAAGATAACTATAGATGCCATCAAGGTAGTGACTAGACTGCATTCATTTGGTGGGTTACTTGCACTCAAATTTGTGAAGAACCAAATGGTAACTGAAGCCACTGGATCAAAATTTGACAAAAGAGCAATGACTATAGATGACATCATGGATCCGAATGTCAAGTTTTCTTCAATGATAATTGGCTACAAAATCTACCATTCGAGCAGGGAGAATTCTGTGTCTAGTACAACAATCTATGCTACATATCATATGTTGAAGGAAGATGTAGATTATGATCTATGTGAGATTCTACTGAATCAACTGATGGAGAACTTGTAGAAGATCAAAATGTATAAGAAAACTCCTTCAAATATGGTAGTCTAATACTATCTGTTTTTCTACTATATGAATGAGCTACCTGAATCAAATGGTTGGGTTAGAAAAATGATAAACTCATTGTAATTTAGATCAGAGATTACATGTATGGACTTGGTGATGCTCAAGCCCAAAAATTAGCCCTTTGGGGTTACTTTAAAAATTTCCAAAGCATGATGCATGCCAGAGAAAGAATACCACAAACAATAGTTGATAAATACAAAGACATAGTCTGCTTCATGGTTGACACTAATCAATGCCTAATGGAGGCAGTTGAGCCAAGAACTATATGGATAATGCCCATGGGATATGAGGTTGATGAAAACATCTTGGAGCTACATATTCAACACCTACTGAGCCAACTAAAGTAGAAAGGTATGGCACCTTTGAAGAGCTAAGCATAAAAATACATGTTAGGTTAAGGCAGCCTGAGATGAAGAGAAAAGTAAGAAAGGAAGTTGAAGAATTTGCCAAAAGATTTGGCATATCAAAGGAGGCAGTAGATGCCAATAGAGAGAAAATGGAGAAGGTAGAGAAAGAAAGACAAGAAGCAAAGAAAGAAAGTGTTCCTGTGCAAACCTCCTCTCAGGCTAGATCCTCTAAGAGCTCTGCTCCTGTTACTTCTAAAAGCTCAAAGTCTACCAAACCGGAAGTCAAGTCATCCAGAAAAGGAGAAAAGAGGATGAAGACCAAAGCTACAAGGACATATACAAGCCATAAGGATGATGAAGAAACATAATCAGATGAGGAAATCAGGAAAATGAAGAAGAAGAGAACATCCAAGAAATTCTCTGCTAGCAAAAATGAGGAAGAGTAGACAGAGGAATTTGTTGAAAAGACCACTCTTTCTATCGATGACATCATTAAGACAGTTACTGTGCATGGGAACCTGCAATTGGTGACAGAGTTCTATGATGAATACAATGATGCTGACAAGAGAATTCTGGAGGAAGCTACTATAAGGTATTTGAATATCTATAACAAAGCATTCATTGAAATAATTTCATTAATTCCAAAAAGCCTAGAAGAAGTATTGGAACAAAGTAAAGTGAATGCAAACGCTAAAGACTTGAAGATCCAGGAGCAAATAATGATATAGCTATGTCCCTCTATCACTCCAAAATAAATGGACATGGTTTTCAAGGATTGTAAAGATGTTTTCTGGAGCAAGTCCAAAATGAACAAACTCATGCTTGGTGAGACTAAACAAGTAGAAAATGAAACAAAAGAAATCCTTCAGAATGCCTTGAGGAGATTCAATGTTCCTACTATAGAGGAAACATATGAAGAACCTTCTACCATAGATTTTTAAGGATTAAAGGTAATCAATGAAGAACTCTCTAACAAAGATGTCGAAGGATTAAAGAAAATAGATGAAGAGAAGTCTAAGGAC
Source organism: Cunninghamia lanceolata (assembly GCA_027924645.1). Taxonomy (NCBI): domain Eukaryota; kingdom Viridiplantae; phylum Streptophyta; class Pinopsida; order Cupressales; family Cupressaceae; genus Cunninghamia; species Cunninghamia lanceolata. Next base: position 8,085,695 of record BSBN01000892.1, read on the forward strand.
TTAGACTCCTCTATTCCAGAAGAGGAAGTTCCCAAAGCAGTAAACTCTGGTAATGTCACTTCTTCGCATCCCACAGATGTCAAGACAAATCTTCTAGGCACTGAAGAAGAAGGGGAAGGAAGAAGAGAAGAGAAGGAAAATCAAGAGAAAGAGGATAAGGAAAAAGAAGAAGAACAAGCAAAAAAGGTTGGTGATGACTCATCCAAACTAGTCAATCCTGATACCTCTAAAGGAAAGAAGTTTGAATCACCAGCAAGAGACACTACAGAAATAGTATAGAACTTCCTGAACAAAGAAATGATGGAGCTAGATGAACCTAAGTTGATTTAAGGGCCACTAAACTTTGACTCTCTCTCTTCGATTCAGATAATGAAAGTAGCATCTTTTGCTCAAGCCAAAGCAAAAGAGAAACTTCTAAAATCACACATGGAGGATTGTGAGCTGTTGGAGATTGCATCTGGGATGCTAGAGAAGATTATGCCAACCTATCAAAAGGATCCTTTTGCCTCTCCATCTGGTAATCTAAAAAACTTAGTCAATTCTGTTAACACTCATTTTCAATCTTTAGATAAATCGACAGAAACTAAGGTCCAGAAGGAGTTCTTGGAAAAGAGATTTAGTGAAGTACAAGGACTAATTGCTAATGATAGAAGAACCTTGGGCATTGGCATAAAGAGCCATGAAAATGCTCTTAAGGATGGTGGGGACATATACAAATTTTGTTTAACTTGGCCCAAAGTGACAGAGGACATTGAGAAGAAAGTAAAAGAACAAGAAGGAAAACTGTCAAGTTTCTCTAAGAATTATGATCCCCTTACTACTTCTCTTGTGAACCATAAATGTCAAGCTATTGCTATAATAAATGAAATTAAAGAACTGGTTAAAGTAAAAAAGAACATAATGGATAGAATGGGTGAGCTCAGAGGGATAATCATCCCTAAGTTAGAAGCAATGCATGATGCCCTGACAGAGGCACAAAGTACAGTCTGGACCAGTGATGCTACAGACTTAAAGATGGCAGAAGCATATGCATTTTTTTTAAGTGGATATATCTCCATTTTGGATAGAATGAAGAGGAGTTGGGCCACAGAAATTGTACAGTTGAAGACAACCTTTGGAGATATACTTAAGTACATGTAAGTATAACATACGATTTGTATATACATATGCAGCCATGTGTAGCATAGCTTTTGCACAATTTTGTATGTGGATTCCACCCTTTGCCATTGATGTCAAAGGGGGAGTGAAGAGCAATGAAAAATGAGGAATCCAGTGAAGGGGGAGCTCTGGTAAAGCAGTGTAAAGAAATAGAGCATAAGCAAAGGGGCAGTTACAATGACACTTAGTCATGTTTCACTAAGTGTTGCCATCAATGTCAAAGGCAGAGATTGTTGGCAAGAGACACTGTGTGGCTTCATAAGTGTTGTCATTGATGGTAACAAAGTCTATCCCACACATCCACATTACATATTATTCCTATACCAAAAGTCAGATTGAAGATTGTTTTGATCCGGTGAACAAAAGCAGAGTATGTAACAAGGTCTGACAATCAGGTTTGGATCTCTCAGATTGTGTAACTCAATAAGTTGAGGACTTGGACAAGTCAAGAGGGGTATCATGACTATTGTATTCCAGAGATTTAGCCTCTGGTGATAAAGCCTGAAAAAATATGAGCATCTGAGTGTTGGGTTCTAGTCAGGTAGAACAAACAAAGGAAGAACTGATCGGCAAAGTATCAGACTTGAATCTAGATGTGCAAAACGTGTTGATCAAGCAACTTGTGATATTATACATTGTTGGCTGACATGATTAATGACTTCTATGCCTAATTTTTTGATGCACATCACTAATCAAGCATGGATTTAGCCGACAGATCAATAACCTGCAAATATCTCAAGTGTTCCTGCTACCGACTAAGAAGTTGTTGGAAATCCTTAATACGGATATATATATACCCGATAGATTCAAGCTTGTTAGCATGTAGTAGGTATGATGTGTGAAAAAGGTGCAAATTAACACAGATAGAAGTACAAAGACATAGATCTGAATCTGAAATATGACAGAAGAATAATATTGAGCAGTGGAAGAATGAAGTGTGCCAGATCGGTATACAGTGCCTAACCGGAATTGAACTCTTGCATGAATAGATGTTGTTCATCAGTTCAAGTACCTCAGTATCATTTGTAAGCATTTGTAGACAATGAGTCTCTTGTAGGCAGTGGACCTCTTGTGAGCAGTGCGCTCAGGCAGTGAGCCCTAATTGGCAAGTGCCATTTTGTACTCCTTTATTCTTTTAACAGAGAATAAAATCTTGGGTTAGTCACCTCGTGGTTTTTCCCGTAACAGGGTTTCCATGTAAAAATCCTTGTGTTATGTGTGTTAATTTCATTTTTGTTCTTATGGTTGCATATGCTTTCATGTTTTGATATATCACTGAATATTGAGATAACAATAGAAAAGAAAATCAAAGAAATTTTGAGATAACTGATTCACCCCCCCTCTCAGTTATCTGCCTTGTTTCCAATAGTCTTTATCCAAGGTTTTCAGTGAGAAATGAAAATTAGGCAAATTTCCACAATGCAATTGAAAAGAGAAAAATGGAGAATGTAAAAGATGAAGAGGAGAACAAATTAAAGGAAAATACTTTTGAAGAATACCCTTTTCTTAAAGATTTTTAGGATGTGCTTTTAGAAGACCTTCCAGGTCTACCCCTGAAGAGATTTTTTGATTTTGCAATAGATATTATTCATGGATCCGAACTGGTGTCCAAAGCACCTTATTAGATGACTACTACTGAGTTAATGAAGTTAAAAGCTCAACTCCAACAATTGCTGCAAAAAGGGTTGATTAGACCTAGTGTATCACCTTAAGGTGCACTGGTGATCTTGATTAAGAAGAAAGATGGTACTCCATGTCTTTGTATAGATTATCATATTCTTAACAAAGAAATGATTAAGAACAAGTATCCTCTACCACACATAGATAGTATTTTTGATCAAATGTGTGATGCCGTTGTATTTTTCAAAATTGACCTTAGATTAGGTTATCACTAGTTGAGATTCAAGGATGGAGATATTCACAAGACAATCTTTCAAGCAAGGTATGGGCATTATGAATTCACAGTCTTACCTTTGGCTTGACCAATGTTCCACAAACATGTATGAAATTGATGAACAATGTTTTTAGAGTTTGTCTAGATAAGTTTGTTCTGGTGATTTTAGATGATATTTTGATCTACTCTTGTAATGAGGAGGAACATCATCAGCACTTGCAGAGAGATCTATAATGACTTAGGGAGCATAAAATTTATAGAAAGTTATCCAAATGTACTTTATTTTAAAAAGAGGTACAATACTTGGGTCATATCATATCAGCTAAAGGAATTTTTGTAGATCCATTGAAGATAAAGGTTATTCTACAATGGCCTACTCCTAAAAACGTGCATGAAGTGCATAGTGTTATGGGATTAGCAGGGTATTATAGGAAGTTTATTTTAATCTTATCCAAAATTCCTCATCCTATCACTTCCTTGTAGAGAAAAGGAAAGAGATTTGAATGGAATGATAAGTGTGAAGATGCTTTTAATATTCTTAAAAGGAAGTTAATTTCAGCACCAATTCTTAGAGTGTCAAACCCAAAGGGTCATTTTGTTCTTGTGACCGATGCTTCAGAAGAAAGGTTAGGAAGAGTACTTGTGAAATAAAACTAGGTTGTAGCCTATGAGTCTAGAAAGTTGTAACCTTATGAGCAGAACTATGCCCCTCATGATTTGGAATTAGCAGCAATTGTGCATGCACTCCAAGTTTGCAAGCATTATTTGTTGGGGAAGCAATTTGAATTGAAATATGATAATCAAGGTTTGAAGTATATCTTCATGCAACCTAACCTAAACACCCGACAAAGAAGATGTTTAGAACTCATCTCTAATTATTATTGAATGCACAAGATAACTGAGAGGGAGAGGTGAATTAGTTGTATCAAAAACATTAAGCCTTCACAAACATAATCACATCCACATCAATTCACATAAACCCTAATTCTATTATGATGATTAAACATGAAAAAAAGATAACAAAAACTTAATCACATCAACACCATGCATAAGAGAACACCAAATTTATGTGGAAAACTCTAAAAGGGAAAAACCACAGTGAGGATTAGCTCATAATATAATGTAGTATCAATACTAAATTACAAAGAGGGGCACTGCCAAAGGGCTCACTACCCAAGGCTCTCTGTCTAAGACAATGCTCACTGCAATAGGCTCATTGCCAAAGGGTGGCTCACTACCATGAACTGATATGATAGCATCTACCATGTGCTTGAGTTTAGTTCCAATGAAGCAAAATACATATCACCTTCTCTACCTTACAACACAAACACTTTCATCTTCTCATCTTCACACTCTTTGCACATTTACACAAATTCTTTACACTTATTAATATCAATCACCAACCGTGGAACATACATCAAGGTCGGAAACACACTCTACAATATTTGAAACAACCTTCAAGGTCAGTAAACATACATAATTCAAATCAGGTCTGGACCTAAACAATATTGTGAATCAAATGAATGAAGGTAGAACACTTCATGGATTATCTCAGACCCAAATACATCTTCACATGGTTCAACGTGCTTCTATAATCCATGAAACACATCCGCAAAGAGTGTTAGCACCCAAGTCGGCCAAACTAATGCAAACACCAAGAACACTTAGGCACATGCTTCCAAGAACTTAATCATAGCTTACAAATCAAACACAAGCCTACAACACAATTTGGAGACAACAACGAACAACATAAAATCACCTTGGAGCCAACAAATCTATCTACAATAAGTTTCACTTGAAGACAACAAATCTCACTTGAAGATAACTTACAATCAACACTGCCAAGTTTTGCTACTCAATAACTTGCTTTCTAGAGCACCAAATCACAAATCCTTTGGAATGAAGATAGCTAAGGACCTTATGAACATATGTCCAGAACCACATCACCTAAAACCACTCTGCAGAGAAATGCGGAGCAAAATACTTTCTCTTAGACACCTCTGCACAACCTAGAAACTCAGTCAATTACAATCTTCAAACTGGCGAACATAACTTCTACTACATAGCGATCCAAACCACCAAATTCTAGATTTAGCATCTTCAAACACTTCTATAAAACATATGAAAATCTCACACTCCAGTCTTCAACATAGAAGAAATGTGGAGCAAAAACTTAGGCAGTATCCTACAAGCCAAAATACTCTGCAACACACTATTTCCTCGAGAGAAAATTTTCTCAAAAGCACTTGGAAACTTAGCAACAAGGGCACTATACCATGATTATCAACACTTCTATAAGGCATTCAAATAATTTTAACATGAAAAGTCAATCAGGCAACAATCAGCAATATCAGAAGACATAGTTGACACCAATGAAAACCTAAACATGTTGACATCAATGACAACAATGGTTAGCACATACTTGCAACAATCTCTCACTTTGTCATTGATGGAAACATAAGATGTGAAAAAACATCATGACGTAATTCTGCACTAGTCTTACTCTCCCCCTTTCTTTTATACATCTTATACTCTCTTTGTTTTTCACATGAACTCTCTCCCCCTTTGACATCAATGACATCAATGGCAAAGGGTGATTCACCTTTCTCAAGATTTCTCCCCCTAAATAAGATACTGCATGTACTTGCACTATTCTTACTATTTTGAATACCTCCTTCTGATTTCAACACTCTTCAATGCCACTGCCTACTCCCCTAAGATGTAGACTCCACAATCAGTTCTTGGATTAAACATTTGTATCAGAGGCTGGAACAAGCTCATTCTTGATTTCATTGACATCCTTCTTGATCCATGTCTTGTTCATCTCCTTCTTGGCTTCTACCAAATCATCCTTTTGCATTATTTTCTTCTTTTCTATTGGCTTATCCTTCTTCATGTTCCTACTTCTGCAAAACTTTGCAATATGTCCAGACCTATTGCAATCATAGCACACAACATTTCTTTGACCATTGTTCATTCCATTCATTCTGGAACTGCATTGGTTAGCCTTGTGTCCAAATCTATTTCAAGCAACTGCCACTGAAGGATTGAGTATTCCTTCCATCACTATAGTCCTTCCTTATATAACTTCTACATTTATTGGATCTCTTGCAAGTAAAGTATTAACCAAAGAAAGATGGAACATTTTGATTCATTCTGCTCCTACAATGAGTAGCCTTATGACCATATTTATTGCATGAATGACAATAACCATTGAAATATGGATACCTTTGAGCATTTAGTTTCCTGGTCAGTGATCTTCTTGGTCCATTCCTTTGATTCTAGATTTGCTTGCCTTTGTCCTTCTTATTCTCAACATCCACTATTTGACCTAATTTGGAGCATTCACCTTTCTCAAATCCCAAGCCTTCTTTGTCATCAGGGCTCTTCTGACTATCAGTCATCTCATCAAGTTTTGTAGAACTTATCTTGATCTTTTCTTCATAGTTCTATGCCTTCTCCAAGTCTGACTTCAAGTTCACAACTTCTTGCCCAAGCTTTGTATAGTCTTTAGTTTTGTCTTTCAAACATTCCTCAATTCTTTCTTTTTCTTCAATTTTAACTTTTATATCAAACATGAATTCATTTTCTAACCTCATTTTTTTACTGTCCACTTTATGTCTTTGTTTAAGCTTCTTGACATGTTCTCTTAACTTTCTAATGCATTAATTTGTTTCTTTGATATTCTTCTTTAAGTCCATGTTTTCTTCTTCAGATTTTTCTAGGTCTTCAAGAGCAATTTTGAGTTCTTCAATGTCATTGGACATGCATTCATCTTTTAAAGATTTGATATCATTCCAAACCTTAGGCACTATTTTGGGTTCAACTTTGGAAATCAAACACAAATTTATTTGTTCTTCAGCAGCTTTGCATCTTGTCACTACACCTTTGATTTTACCACTAATGACCTAGTCTTCAGTGTGATGCCTTTGTATGTGCTTGGGTGTTTTAGAGATTCTTTCTTAAGCTTCTTGTTCTTCATCCTGCATTTATTTTTTTTCAGTTTCTTCTTCTTCTCTAGTCTATACTTCCCTTTCTGTAACATTTTCCTTTCATCTACAAGGGAGCCCATCTGAGTCTAACACATATTCATTAACTTCTAAATACTTCTATATGTCTTCATCAAACTTGACATTGGTACTTTCAACAATCTTCCCTAATCTCTTGTTATAGCATTGGTTAGCTTTGCTCCAAGTTGAATACATAAAAAAAATACCTTCATCATACTTTACGTCATCCTTTCCTATTTCTTCCTTTCTTCTAATAAAACATTTCCTTCCAAAAATTTTGAAATATTTAGTAGTGAGAGTCCTTCCATACCATAGCTCATAGGGAGTCATTGCATCATTTGCTTTCACCTGTACTCTATTTTGTATGTAGACAATAGTATGAATTTTTTCTCTCCAAAATACTTCTAGTAGATTTGCTGGTGCAGGGCACCTAGGAGCAGTCTAACACCTCAAGCATTTTTTATGCATTTTGATAAGCTATGTTTTATTTTGTTTGTATGTGTTGTAATAAGGCTTTATCCATGTTTGCATGGTCCCTTTTGTGTGGTCAAGATGATTGAGGTGACCCTATAAACCTCTATCATGCTTAGTCCATCTGGACCCCTGTTGAGCCACTTAGGCCTAGTAGGTCTAATATTGGCTTTTTGAGTTTGTTTGGGTTGTTCTAGTGTTTTAGCATGGTCTAGGGAGTATGATGGTGGTTTGATTCAATTAGACAAGAAAACCAAATCACCATTCCTTTGAAAATGCAAAAACTCTATACTGAAAACGGCTGCCAATAGTGTCAATGACACATTAGCCGATTACAACTTAGTTTGGGCAGTTGAATCTACTTTTGGAAGTTAGACACCAACTTGGATTGATTAAACACAATTGTATTTCACTCCTGTATGGCAGAGGACATCTGGTACAGAGTTTTGGGGCATTGAAACCATAGAAAATAGCAAATTTTCCTACTTTTCCTATTGTGTACGGCCTGTACGGATAATCTAGGTGTGAAAATGTTATATTTCTGAAAGTGTTTGGAGTCAAGGTTAAAATGAAACTAGTTTGAGGTCTTGAAGTGGTCGGCATCAAAAGTTATTGATTTTTCTTTCAAGACTGGTCTAGAAACCCTGTTTTCTAGGGCTTGCAATAGAAATCCAACCCTAGAATGCATTCCCACCGGTGAAAATTCATAAAAACTAGTGAAATGAAAGCTAGGGATGTGTATTATAGGATTCCAAAAGCATTTGGCTAGGAGATGCTATTTTCAAATTTTAAGATGATGCCCTAGGTCAAGTATTTCCTTGTATTTGACCAAATTCATGCTATTTGAGGTTGTAGATGACAAAATCTTGATAGGGTGACTGAATGAATGATGGTTTTGTGTTGTTTAGGTATGGTAGAGTCATTCCAAGTTCCTGCCCCTGATCTATGCACCCAATTTTGAGCACTTGCTTTGTAACCTAGCCTAAATTGATCAATTAGGTCTAGAGACCTAATGAGTGTTCTGGATTGCTGGAGTAGAGTTGGAATAGGAGACTTGGGAGTTTGATAGGGTTCCATAGAGGGTATCTAAAACCATCATTTGTTTGGCTAGTCATTTGGGATTTTGTCAGGTTGTGTGAAGAAAACCTAGTTTGGAGGGCTAGTAGCCTTACTAGTCAAAGTATAGGTTGGAGAGTCTTGGGAAGTTGGGGATCAAACCAACTACATAGAAGGTGTTTGTTGATATGTCTTGAGGTGTTGGAGAAGCCTTAGGGGTTGGACAATAGTCTGGACATCAAATCCTTCATATGCCTTGAATGTGCCTTTGATTGTGCTGGATTGAAGAAGTGAAGTGGGTGAGTGGGCTAAGGAGAACAAACTTACTCTATGTTGTTGCTTCCCTTGTGCCACTCTGCATCAGGTGGTATCAAATCCATCAAAGAGATGGGAGATAGAGAAGAAGAGGAGGAAATTCCTTCAAAGGTAACCAATGCCAAATTGGCAAAGATAGTGATAGTGCAAGCAGCCAAGAACAGAAGGATGGAGGCTGAGATAGAAAAGTTGAAGAAAGACAAAGACAAGAAGAAGAAATTAGAGATCATCTTGGATTCAGATGAAGAGGATCAAGATGAGAAAGAAGAAGTACCTATGGAAGAGCCACAAGGAGGCATGTCAGAGAGACAATTCCTAGATGCACTTGGAAAGTTGAGTAGGAAGGACACTAAGGCAGACTTACCTATGTTTCCTGGTAAGATGAATCTAGAGGAGTGCCTTGATTGGATTGAGGCAATGGAGAACTATTTTGAATGTGAAGAAGTGGCAGAAAATTAGAAAGTGAGGATTGCCAAATCAAGAATGAAAAGGCCAGCCTTGAGTTGGTGGAATTTTATTCAAAATGAAAGGATAGAAGATGATAGGAATCCTATCTCTACACGGGGGAAGATGGTACTTGAGATCAAGAAGCAATTTTTCCCTGAAGATTATGAGGTCAACTTGAACAAGAAGTTACACAACTTGAGACAGAAAGACATGGACGTGACCACCTACACAGAGGAGTTCCACAAGGTGACATTGAAAGCCAAGATGCCTGAGAATGAAAAACAGAAGCTTGCAAGTTATCTCAATGGCCTTAAGTTCTCCATTCAGGATGAATTAACTCTCTTTAACCTGGAAACAGTCCATAAGTGTTTTCTAATGGCATTGAGAATTGAGGATAAACAAAGAAGAAAAGGTGATTCATACAACAGCAGTAGAGGTAGAGGAAATCAGAACTTTAGGGGCAGAGGTAGATTTCAAAACAGAGATAATTTCTCTAGACTCCAAGGTGGCGGATCACAAGAAGGCAGCCAAGGGCAGGCTGATAAAAACAATACTGATAAGGGTTAGTTTAGAGGGAAAGGTAATGGCAGAGGAAGAAGTGGGGGTAGAGGTCCAAATGTGTTCACTGGAAGGTGTTTCTCTTGCAATCAGATTGGACATCAGTCCTTTAGATGCCTAGAGAAGATGGGAAACACTGCTGCAAATCAGAAAGAAAGAAGAGTACAACTCCTTCAAGAAGAGGACTATCAAAGCACCACAAGTTATCAAACAACCTCTTCCAAGTCTATAGCACTTGAGAGTGAAGAGTGCATCATGTTTAATAGATCACTCATCATGCTAGCCACCAAGGAGTAGCCCCAAAGGAACAAATTGTTCAGAACCACTTGCAAGGTGAAAGGAAAAATGTGCAAGGTAATAGTTGATTCAGGTTCTTCTAAAAATCTGGCTTCTAATGAAATTTTGACTAAGTTAGGATTGGAAAGAATGCCTCATCCTCACCCCTATAGAGTCTTTTGGCTAACCAAGGAACAACAAATTGTGGTGAAAGAGAAATGTTGGGTTGAATTCAAGATAGGTGAATATCATGACAAGGTTCTTTGTGAGATAGTGGATATGGATGCATGCCACCTTCTTCTTGGAAGGCCTTGGCAACATGACACAAGTGCCCAACATGATGGTAAGCAAAATGTGATTTATTTGTCCAAAAATGATGAAAAGTTTACAATGACTCCTTTGATTGATGATTGCAAAGAGAAGGTCATTTCTAGTTCAGTTATGTTGGTAGGTGAAAAAGAGTTTTTGGCTAACCTCAAGGAAGAGAAAGTGCCATGTTTTGTAATAGTCCTCAAGCCCAAGGATGTGAATCCCAAGAAGGCCAAAGTGCAGTAACCTCGTAGGAGGATTGGACCAAAGGAAGTGGAAGAACTACTGGAGAGGTTTCATGATGTGATAGCCGATGAGAGTAAGAATGCTCTTCCACCAAAGAGGGAGATTAGTCATTGCATTGATCTCATCCCTGGATCCACCCTACCAAACCAAGCAGCATATAAGTTGACTCCAGAGAAAAATGCTGAAGTGGAAAGACAAATCCAAGACTTGTTGGATAGAGGACTTATCAGGAGGAGTATTAGTCCATGTGCAGTACCCGCAGTGCTTGCACCCAAGAAGGAAGGAACATGGAGACTATGCACTGATTCCAAGGCCATCAACAAGATTACTATCAGGTATAGATTTCCAATGCCTAGAATAGAAGATTTAATGGATTTCTTGGGTAGGGCTAAGTATTTTACCAAGATGGATCTAAAAAGTGGTTACCACCAAATCAGCATAAGGGAAGGGGATGAGTGGAAAACCGCCTTCAAAACCAATGAAGAACTATTTGAATGGGTTGTCATGCCTTTTGGCTTGTCAAATGTACCAAGCACCTTCATGAGATTGATGAATGAAGTGTTAAAACCTTTCCTTAACAAGTTTATTGTTGTGTATTTGGATGATATATTGGTTTTTAGTGACAGTAAGGAAGACCACATAAGGCATATCCATCAAGTTCTCAGGAGGCTTCAAGAGGAGAAGTTGAGAATCAATCTTGACAAATGTGTCTTCCTACAAGAAGAGTTGATATTCATGGGGTTTGTCATCTCTAAGGGTAGCCTAAAAATGGATCCAAGCAAGGTTGAAGCCATTCTTAATTGGCTAACACCTACAACAGCCTCGGAGGTAAGGAGTTTCCATGGTTTGTGTAGCTTTTATAGAAAGTTCATTAAGGGGTTTAGTGCTATTTGTGCTCCACTTGTTGACACCATTAAAGAGGGTAGGAAATGTGTATTTGTGTGGACAAATGAGGCCAACCAAGCCTTTGAACTGGTGAAAAAAATATCAGAAAAACCAGTCCTAGTGCTACCTAATTTTGACAAGGTCTTTGTGGTAGAGTGTGATGCAAGTAAGAGGGCTGTTGGGGGAGTCCTAAGTCAAGATGGGAGGCCTGTAGCATTCTTTAGTGAGAAGTTAAATGAGATAAAACAAAACTACTCCACCTATGATCTAGAGTTATATGCCATGGTTCAATCATTGAGGAAATGGAGACACTACTTATTGCCAAAGGAATTTATAGTTTTTACTGATAACCATGCATTAAGTTTCTTGAATAGGTAGCAGAAGTTGAATCATAGACATGTCAAGTGGATGGAGTACATCCAAGCATACACCTTCTCCATAAAACACAAGAAAGGAGTGGCCAATAAGGTAGTCAATGCCTTAAGTAGGAGGAATCTTGTTGTACAGACCATACAGTTGGAAAGTACAGGTATTCATGCCATCAAAGATCAGTATGCAGTAGATGAAGACTTCAAAGAGCCATACCTATCTTGCAAGGCCAAGACAGGAAGGTATAACATTGATTTTTCTAATTTTTTGTTACAAGATGGATATCTTTTCAAGGGTAGCATGTTGTGTATCCCAAGAGGGTCTGTTAGAGAGAATATAATCAGGGAAAAGCACTGTGGCAGCATGTCAGGCCACTTTGGTATTGATAAGACCCTAAAATTGGTTAGGAGGTACTATTTTTGGCCAAAATTGCCAATCGATGTAAGGAAGTTTGTTGAAACTTGTCAAATTTGCCAAAGAGAAAAGGGGCATACATCAAATATAGGTTTATACACTCCTCTTCCTATTCCTTCAAAGCCTTAGGATTCCATAAGCATGGACTTTGTACTCGGTTTGCCTAGGACAAAGAATGGGCATGACAACATTTTTGTGGTTGTAGATAGGTTCTCAAGAATGGCTCACTTCATCCCATGTAGAACCACACATGATGTCTCACACATAACAAGTCTTTTATTCAAAGAAATAGTCAAGTTACATGGTTTACCTTTGTCCATAATCTCAGACAGAGACCCCAAGTTCATAGGACACTTCTCGAGGACACTTTGGAAGAGACTAGGTACAAACTTGTCATTATCATCTGCCTATCACCCTCAGTCTGATGGACAAATAGAGGTGATTAATAGGTCACTTGGCAACCTCCTAAGATGCCTAACAAAGGAGCAAGGTGCTAGTTGGGATTCTATTTTGGCTCAGGCAGAGTTCTCATACAATGACACTGTCAATAGAAGCACCGGCCTGTCTCCTTTCCAAATTGTTTATGGCACTCACCCAAGGGGTATTTTGGAACTTAGGGAGGTTAAAGGACTAGAAAACAACAATGCCTTGGCTAAAGACTTCGTTCAAGTCATGAAAGATGTCCATGAACAAGTACAACAGAAATTGATGTCCACTTCTCAGAAGTACAAATAGTTTGCTGACAGGAAAAGAAGGGATTTGCATTTCAAAGAAGGGGATTTGGTAATGGTCCATCTGAAGAAGGAGAGACTCCCTACATGTAAACATACCAAGCTGCTCATGAAGAAGATTGGGCCTTGTGATGTACTCAAGAAATGTGGAGAAAATGCATATAAAATCAAACTTCCGGATGGCATTGCTTTGTCTCCAATTTTTAATGTTTTAGACCTTTATCCTTATAAAGGATCGGATCCTCATACTATTGTTGAAGAAGACCAAACTGATCAGACATTCCAAGAACTGATTCCTTCATCTCCAACTCAGATTGAATGCATTTTGGATAAGAGGACTGCAAAACAAACCAGGAGGCACACCTATCATGAATACTTGGTGAAGTGGTTAAACAAACCTCAGGAGGATGCCACTTGGGTGAGTAGAGCAGACATTGAGAAGGCAAGTTTCACATTTGATAACATTCCTAACTCAAGAGACTTGAGTTCTGTTTGACAATGGGTGTATGGTGCAGGGCACCTAGGAGCAGTTTGACACCTCAAGCATTTTTTATGCATTTTGATAAGCTATGTTTTGTTTTGTTTGTATGTGTTGTAATAAGGCTTTAGCCATGTTTGTATGGTCCCTTTTGTGTGGTCAAGATGATTGAGGTGACCCTATAAACCTCTATCATGCTTAGTCCATCTGGACCCCTGTTGAGCCACTTAGGCCTAGTAGGTCTAATATTGGCTTTTTGAGTTTGTTTGGGTTGTTCTAGTGTTTTAGCATGGTCTAGGGAGTATGATTGTGGTTTGATTCAATTAGACAAGCAAACCAAATCACCATCCCTTTGAAAATACAAAAACTCCATAGTGTAAAAGGCTGCCAATAGTGTCAATGACACATTGGCCGATTACAACTTAGTTTGGGCAGTTGAATCTATTTTTGGAAGTTAGACACCAAATTGGATCAATTAAACACAATTGTATTTCATTCCTGTATGGCAGAGGACATCTGGTATGGAGTTTTGGGGCATTGAAACCACATAAAATTGCAAATTTTCCTACTTTTCCTACTATGTGTGGCCTGTACGGATGATCCAGGTGTGTAAATGTTATTTTTCTGAAAGTGTTTGGAGTCAGGGTTTAAATGAAACTAGTTTGAGGTCTTGAAGTGGTCGGCACCAAAAGTTATTGATTTTTCTTTCAAGACTGGTCTAGAAACCCTATTTTCTAGGGTTTGCAATAGAAATCCGGCCCTAGAATGCATTCCCACCAGTGAAAATTCATAAAAACTGGTGAAATGAAAGCTAGGGTTGTGTATTATAGGATTCCAAAAGCATTTGGCTGGGAGATGCTGTTTTCAAATTTTAAGATGATGCCCTAGGTCAAGTATTTCCTTGTATTTGACCAAATTCATGCTATTTGAGGTTGTAGATGACAGAATCTTGGTAGGGTGACTGAATGAATGATGGTTTTGTGTTGTTTGGGTATGGTAGAGTCATTCCAAGTTCCTACCCCTGATCTATGCACCCAATTTTGAGCACTTGCTTTGTAACCTAGCCTAAATTGATCAATTAGGCCTACAGACCTAATGAGTGTTCTGGATTGCTGGAGTAGAGTTGGAATAAGAGACTTGGGATTTTGATAGGGTTCCATAGAGGGTATCTAAAACCATCATTTTTTTGGCTAGTCATTTGGGATTTTGTCAGGTTGTGTGAAGAAAACCTAGTTTGGAGGGCTAGTAGCCTTACTAGTCAAAGTATAGGTTGGAGAGTCTTGGGAAGTTGGGGATCAAACCAATTGCATAGAAGGTGTTTGTTGATCTATCTTGAGGTGTTGGAGAAGCCTTAGGGGTTGGACAATAGTCTGGACATCAAATCCTTCATATGCCTTGAATGTGCCTTTGATTGTGTTGGATTAAAGAAGTGAAGTGGGTGAGTGGGCTAAGGAGAACAAACTTACTTTGTGTTGTTGCTTCCCTTGTGCCACTCTGCATCATTTGCTTCCTTTATCATTGTCCTTGTAGCTTCTTGATCAATCATGTTCTTTATTTCCATCACTCCATTTTGTTGTGGAATTCTAGGATCAAATTTCTGCTTCTTTATCCCATGATTCTCACAGAACACATTAAACTTATTAGAAGTAAACTCTTCTCCTTTTTTAGACCTCAAACATTTGATCTTCATATCCATCTCATTTTCAACCATTTCTTTGAATTCTTTAAACCCATCGAGGTCTTCTAATTTTTCATTAAGAAAAGTAACCCAAGTCATTCTAGAATAATCATCAATGAATAACATAAAATATATTTCATCATGGAAACTTCTTACTCTTGTAGGATGACAAAGGTTTGTAAGAACCAACTCGAACAATCTAGTAGATGATTTCTATTTATCTTGTAAACTTCCTCTTGCTTTCTTTCCATCTTGACACTCCTTGCAGATGATACTATTATGTTTTGTAATCTCTGGTAGATCTTTCACAACTTGAGTTGAACTTTTTCTAACCAAGATCATCAAGACTAATATGACATAATCTCCTTTGCCAGAGCCAACTCACATTGATCTAAGTCATAGAGCAATAATTATCACCTTTTCTAAGATGATAAAGGTTTCCTTCTATCCTCTTTCTAGTAGCTATCACAATTCCAGATTTCTCTCTCATCTCAAAAACATCATCCTAAAATACAAGACTATATCCTTTTCTACACAACTATCCAACACTCAAGAGATTTTTCCTTAAACATTTACATAAAGGACATCATTAGTATTATGTTTTCCATCAAGACTGATTGACCCTCTTCAACATATCTTAGTAATATAGTTATCTCCAAACATAACTAATCCTTCATCAAATTTCTCAAAATTAATAAACTTACTTCTATCAGTGGTCATATGATTTGAGAAACTACTGTCAATAATCTAGAGACATCTATGAACAACATAAAATCACCTAGGAGCCAACAACTTCAACTACAAAAAGTTTCACTTGAAGACAACAAATCTCACTTGAAGACAACTTACAATCAACACTGCTAAGTTCTACTACTCAATAACTTCCTTTCCGGAGTACCAATCACAAATCCTTTGGAATGAAGATAGAGAAGGACCTTATAAAAATATGTCCAAAACTGCATCACCTGAAACCACTCTGCAAAGAAATACGGAGAAAAATACTTTCTCCTAGACACCTTTGCACAACCTAGAAACTCTGTCAATTACAATCTTCAAACTTGTAAACATAACTTCTACTTCACAGCCATCTAGACCACCAAATTCTAGCTTTACCATCTTCAAACACTTCTATAAAGCATATCCAAATCTCAAACTCTAGTCTTCAACATAGAAGAAATGCAAATCAAAAACTTAGACAGTGTCCTACAAGCTAGAATACTCTGCAACACACTATTTTCTCTAGAGAGAAAATTTTCTCAAAAGCACTATACCAACATCATTAGCACTTCTATAAAGCATTCAAATCATTTTAACATGGCAATTCAATTAGGCAACAATCAGTAATATCAGAGGACACAGTTGACACCAATGACAACCTAAGCATGTTGACATCAATGACAACATCAGTTAGCACATACTTGCAACAATTATGATTTTGAGGCTAACTATATTAAGGGTAAGGATGTTTAGTGGAAAATTGGATTTGTTAATATTTTAGTGTTTTGATGTTTAAATCCTCCTTTCCACTTTACATTCAATGATCTAGATTGACAATAGATTGATGAATAACAGAAAAAGCACTTGCAGACGAGAGTAAAATAGAAAATCATAGAATATCTATTTTCAGGGTTCTAAGGTAGAATAGTTGAGGACACTGGAGCGGGCACCCAATTCCAAGGTACCAGTTTCTTTGTGGGATCCAGACCTCCTTATGATACTTATCAGCCCTATAACTTCTATTTCCAAAAATTTAGATGCAGAGGACACTAGAGCGAGCATCCAAGTCCTTGAAATGCTCCAGTGTCCTACTTCTCTTGGGATCCCGAATCCTTGATGCCTGCCAATCTTTCCTACAACTTCATTTCTCCCGAATACGACACCTGTAACCTGCAATCACAAGATTTGGTTTGGGGGTTGTGGTTTTTAGAGGCTTGCCTCAGTCAAGCCCTGGAGGACACTTAAGTCTTTAAACACCATTGTCAGCTAGAGAGTGCATGCCTTTGAGAGGCAGAGGCAAAAACCAAAGGAATTAATAATGAAAACATAATATAAAGTTAACTTGTAGTGAAGATATCATGGGAGGAAGATGCTCTTCATGCCATGATGAAATGGGTGCTCAAATCTGCAAATACAAACACACAAACCACACAAGTCTACTCTTACAACACAATGAAAGCCTTGAATCACCTTGAGAACACTTGAACATCACAATTGCCATCTAGTTTACAAATGAATGCCTAAACATGTTTTTATATGCAACTAAAAGCATTCCTGCCAAGATTTTCATAATTCAAACTTACCGTGTCAGCAAAGGACCCCAATAATGGTCATAAACTGACACCTGGAAATTAGGGTTGTCCCAAAATAGAGCAGGACTAGGGCATGAGTGTCCAAGTCCTCCCCCCTATTTTGGGTAGGGTACAACTCAAGGGGTCCTCCTAGGTCTACTTTTCCATGAAACCTAGGTCTCATTCCATCGAGATGCCAAAATATGAAATAAGATGTCCTAAATGCATACAAAAGACCCAGGAGCTAAACCTTATGAGAGAAAAGCCCCTAAGGGGACATTTTTTGATGTTACATTTAGCCCCTAGTTTAATGTATGTATAAACATGAGGCCAATACATGCACTAAAGTACGGTCACAAACACAGCAAACACGCCAAGCATGGAGAAGACATGCCAATCACATAGAAAACAACAAAAGTCATGCAAAAACCAAAGAAGATAGTTATAGTCACGTAGAACATGGAGAATACAGTAAATGCATAGAAGACACATTAATGCATACAAGACAGGCATGATTCTTTTCTTTTCTTTTTCTCATATATATGACATGCAAATGCAAGTACTGGAAAGTAAACAAACCTCCCATAATACATGATGCACTCATTGCACAGGTCTTTGTATATA
This sequence comes from Cunninghamia lanceolata, assembly GCA_027924645.1. NCBI lineage: Eukaryota > Viridiplantae > Streptophyta > Pinopsida > Cupressales > Cupressaceae > Cunninghamia > Cunninghamia lanceolata. The sequence continues at coordinate 8,103,902 of BSBN01000892.1, forward strand.
TGGGGCAACACACATGCAAGACACGCAAAACCTCCCAAAATGCATACTTCATATGGGGCAATAGACATGCTAAACAAAACAAGCACACCAAAACATGCACACTTGAAGACCCAGAGAAAACATAGCAGACAAGCGATGGTGTGTTCCCTATTTCTAGGCTCATCACCATCTCAGGCACATTATAGGCACACACCTAGGATTGGGATTCACCACAACAATCACTGAAAACATGTTTAAGGGTTGAGTTAGTCACAAAACCACTCCATGTCTCCGCAGAGGACATTTGAAAATGTGACCCCACCCATGTCGCGGAGATGGCTTATAGTGAAAAGGAAGCATGCCATACCACCCCACCCGCATCACGGAGATGCCTTATAGTAAAAAGGAGGTATGAACTCAAAAGTATACAGCGCCACCCACATCACAGAGATACCTTATGGTGAAAAGGAGGCATACACACTAGATTTCAAGATAGAGCGATTGATTGCAAACAAATTCAGGATGCAGAAAGTACTCATCACACTACTTTGCACCTGAGGACAAGCACATTGCTAACATCTACAACAAATATCTTACCTTATATATGCACCCACCTTAAGGTGGTTGATATCATGCATTGATATCAAGAAAGTTAAGGTAGGAAGAAAACACATAAGGGAACACAAACTTTCGCAAAGCCCATGCCCCCCAGAGGTGACATGTACTTTACGATTGCCAAATGTTCCCATAAACACATCCCTGTAAGAAACATTTCAATGTCTACAAAATCATGACAAATAACAACAATGCATATGATTAACCACATAAAGAGCCATAGTTATACTACAAATTCAGAGTTTGAGGATAACCATGGGGCTGTATCATGAAGCTCTCTGAATCGAGCACCACCGAGGTCAGATTCAAAGACAAATAATGGTGCATAGAGTAGCAGTATTGTTCAGGTTTGTAAATGTGATAGAAACATCTTCAAATTCACTACGTGGAAAGCACTAGTGCTTCCACTAGCCAAGTGTTGGATAAGATATACAACCCCATCGTCATATTAGGAACTAAGTCAATTTTTTTATTGCTCTCAAAAGGGACACTAGGTCTGCATCATTGTAAATGTTTGTCGTCATCCGCCCACTAGATGGAAACACTAGAGGAATTGGAACAATAAATCAGAGAGGAGAAACAAGTGTCTTAGGGATAGTCACATAGGAGGGTGCCCCCAAGTCACTGACTGCGACACTATGTCCATAAGACACAACACTCAACGATGAAATTAGAGAGAGGCAATATAGAAGAATGATGATACAAATAGAAGGTTGCAACAGAGGCAATCTCCTGGTATCCTGGACCTTACAAGAGAATCAAGGGTCATCCCAGGAGGCCTAAAGAACACATAACACATCACGGGGGAAGTACATCATGAGAGAGATAAAGGGTTAGAGATACTTCCTGGTAGCACCATCATTAAGAACATACATATGTAGGATATCTGTCATGTTTTTTTGATCTTGTTGAATTGATATTAAGTTTAGGATGATGAGAGACCTTCTTTGTTTAAAAAGGATTATATCTAATTCCACTTGAGTAATGTGTTGAAGAGGATTCTATAGGTACTCGAATCCCTTGTTGATTTACACCACATCCCTTACCTACATATTCACAATTGTTATAAAGGATTTTAAATCCTTGACCATAAAGAGATGTCATTTCCTTAGAAGATGGTGAAACCTCATAGGTCTCATAATTTCTGGTATAAGTGAGAGTATTGTTTTTATTTTCTACCAGGGGGACTTTAGGTGCTTGAAAAGATTGCTTAGGTGGTATTGATGCCACTTTTGACTTGTCAAGGCTGTTAATTTTATATTCCCCCATACTGCAAGGATTAAAATCTAATGGGCCCTAATCATCACCAAAGAGTGCATTTAATGTTCTAGAGTCTTGCATAACATTATCTATGGCTAGAGGCATTGATGAATCAGCTCGTGAACTATTTAAACTCATATGATTGTAAAATGGTATTTTCTTTTCAATGTGTAAGCAATTATTTGGTTTAGGATCAGCGTGAATAGTATGAAGTTTACCGTTGAATATAAATTTGATTGGATGATGCAAGGTGGAAGGGACTGCCCCCAATGCATGAATCCAATGTCTACCAAGAATCATGTTGTAAGATAGAGAACAAGGCATGACATGAACCAGGGTAGACACCAGCACAGATCCTACTTGTATAGGTAGAGTTATAGTGTCCATGGATTGTCATCCAACATTATCAAAGCCATGAATGCTAACACCATTTGGTTTTATTTGTGATGTGTGAGCTTTTATTCGGTGTAGTAGGTCAATGCTACAAACATTAAGAGCTGATCCATTGTCAATCATAACTCATTTAACCAATGTTTTATTTATTGTGACAAAGGTTAAAAGAGAATCATATTGGTTTTAAACTTCAATTGACGGTAACGCATGTGGTTGAAAGAGTATATCCATTTTTGTCACATGCATACTATCCAATACAACTGCTACATGATTAGGCTTAGCAATAGGTGGGACAATCACCTTTTGTAAAGCTTCTCAGAGCAAATTCCATGCTATGTAGGTGATGTTTGTATTAAATCCTAAAGAGAGATCTTAGCCTAAGTAGCGCGGAGCTGTTTGACAAGATCATACTCTTGACCACTTCTATGAGTAAGATGAGGTGGTGGAGGGAGCATAGGTTGAGAACATGGAAGAGAGATAGGCACATGCGGTGCTTTCTTACTCTGCTTGTTATTAGAGGTGTTGTATGTGTGAGCAATCACATTATGGTGCGATTGTTGTAACACATTTTGAACACCTTGACTTGGTTGAGCAATTTTTTGTGCATGTTTATAAATGTAATCAGGAGGTCTAGGTGATTCTTGAGCACCTTGGACAATAATCACCAGTTTTAAGCAAGAGGGTGCACTAAGTACCCCTCAGACAATCATTTTAGGAATATTGCTACAAAGTCTATTAATGATTATTGAATTAATATTGTTTCCCTCTTGATTGCACTCAATATCCATCCTCAAAGGATTTAATGTGAGAGAACTTTTTGTTGAAAATTAAGGTGTCTCAACCTTGGTAATTCCTTGCATTATTTTGATTGTATTTATTTATTAATTGCCTGTGTTGCAAATTAATTGTAAATTCCATATTGTCATTTTGTGGGATGTGGCATGGTGATGTGTCATCCTACATGGAAGATGACAACTTGTAATTTTGTCCTCACACGAGGAGATAGGCATCCCACTTTGTGGTAGGAATATTTTTCCATGTGTCGACATCTTGGACGTTGTGTAAGGGAATCTTGACCGAAACGGTTATGATAGATTCCTATGATGAAGTTATGACATGTAAGAGTCAAAAATAGAAGCTTGTAAGACAAGTGAAGACATGTGTCATGAAGCATCTTTGAAAAAGACATCTTTGGGTGCCCCAAGGTGGACTATGACATGTTGTAAGAGAATATGTTATTTATAGCCTGTGTATGATAGATTCTCTTATAGCTGTAAGTTGTAACTGCTATGATAGATTCTATGATGGTTGTAAGAGTCATAAGAGCATCTGTCATAGCCCATTTTGGAAATAGGTGACCTCTTTGGGATGAGAGCTATGGACAAGTGTTAGGAACATTCTACAATGTTGACCAAGCCTCCATAGGTGTCAGTTTTGGGCCATGAGGCCAAGTTGAACGCCCATTCCAAGATAGATGCAATTTTGCCTTGTGTATTCTATATAAACAGGTGCTCAGAGGAGGAGATGTATTATAGGTTAGATAGGTACTGTTATGCTACTGTTTGTCTCTAGATACGAGTGTCGAAGACTCTTGAAATGTTGTATTGCAAGTGTGTTGTAAATATTCTTTGTTTTGATAATACATTGTGCAGGTTTTGGAGTGTGGGGTTTTTCACCCAATAAGGGTTTTCCCCACGTATATCTCGTGTCTCTCTTCTTCTATATCACATTCTTTGTTATGTGTTTTCTGCAATATCCAATGTTAATGGTTTAATGTTTCTATAATAGTTAGGATAAATTTGAATTTGTACTCTCCTCCCCTCATTATATTAGTGTAGGAAGTGATTTCCGCACACCTAGCTTCCTTTTAGTTGGTATCAGAGCCTGGCTAGTTTTGGTCTTAGTTGTTGGGTAGGGGTTTTTTGAGCTAATATTAGGTTGAGTGGGAGTTTTGTGTAGAGTATTTTGTATCTTATTACAGCAAGGAGATGGCAACCACATCCAGAAGGTTAGAAGTTGAGAAATTCAATGGCACTAATTTCAAGTAATGGAAATTGAAGATGGAGGACCTACTTGTTGATCGTGACCTATGGGAAATGGTATCCGGTGTGAAACCTATAGCAATGTCATAAGCTAATTGGGACCTCAAAGATTGGAAGGCTAAGGGTCTCATAAGACTCTGTTTAGCTGACTCTGTCCCGTTGAATGTCCATGAGGAGAAGAGCACGAAATATCTTTGGAAGAAGTTGGGTGATGTTTATCAGGCCAAGTCCTTGGTAAACAAACTTTTTTCTAAAAAAGAAGTTGTTTACTCTGAAGATGGAAGATGGAGAATCTGTTGCAGATCACATGAATGCTTTCAACATGATCATTGCACAGTTGACATCTGTGGGTGTGAAAATGGAGGAGGGGGATCAATGCATGACCCTACTTTGTTCTTTGCTAGATTCATGGGGTCATCTTGTCATGGCTATTGGAAGCACCACTATCACCTTCAAGATGGAAGATGTGGTATCTTTGCTATTATCTAAAGAGATGTTGAGAAAGTCTTCTGAGGCAGCCAAAGAGGCTCTTATGGTTCTTGGAAGACCCAAAGAGAAAGGGAAGAAGAAGGACAAGAAAGGTGAGAAGGGTAGATCCAAATCCCATGGGAGATCCAAATCTCCTAGAAAGTCCAAGGCTCTTTGTTGGAACTATGGTAAAACTGGGCATTTCTGAAAGGAATGCAAAGAGGAGAAGAAAAAGAAGAAGAAAGATCTTGATTTAGATTCTGACAAGTCACAAGATGATGGTGAGGCCTTCCTTAGAGCCCTGGGCACCCATTCATCTGATGATGTGTGGTTGATTGATTCTGGTACATCATTCCACATGACCTCACATCAAGACTGGTTTACCAAATATGAAGAGTTTGATGGTGGAAGGGTGTACCTTGGTGACGACTCGCATCTGAAGATTGTTGGTCATGGAAGAGTCTTAATTAGATTCCCTAATGGATGAGTGAAGGAGATCACTAGAGTTATGCACATTCTAGGCCTTGTATAGAACCTTCTTTCTATAAGTATGTTGAATGATGTAGGTGTGTAGGTTGTCTTTTCAAAGGATGGATGCAAGATGACAAGATGATCTATGGTGCTTGCAAAGGGTACTCAGAGGGGTACTCTATTTCAAATGGAGGCATGCACTTCATAGTGCAGTGCAATAGTTCTTCTGACTCAAGGAAATGAGTTGCTGTCACTTCATCCCCACCATCTAAATATGTAATGAAGAAAGCTGTTGTAACCAGTTCCAATGGTTGTGCACATGCTTTAGAAGCTAAGCTTCCTGCTGCAAAGACTATGTTATGGCATTTGAGATATGGCCACATTGGTTAGAAGGGTCTGCATACCCTGAAAAATAAAAACATCATTGAGGGGTTGAATGATTGTAATCTCGAGTTTGACTTTTACAAACATTGACTTTATGGAAAGCAAAATCGTGTCCAGTTTTACTCTAGTTCTCACAAGTCTTCTGGTGTATTGGATCTTATTTATTCTGATGTGTTTGGTCCTGTTAATGTTCCTTTGATTTCAAAATCTATATATTTTGTATCTTTCATAGATGATTACAATAGGACATGGGTTTATTTTATCAGAAGCAAGACTGAAGTCTTTAGTCAGTTTAAAGAGTTTAAACCCTTTTCTAAAAATCAGACTTGTAAAAAGATTAAGTGTTTGAGAACTGACAATGGTGGTAAGTTTTGTTCAGCACATTTTGATAAGTTCTGCAAAGAGCTAGGGATTGAAAGGCATAAGACAACTCCATATACCCCACAGCAAAATAGAGTTGTAGAGAAGATGAATAGGACACTGATGGAGAAGGCTAGGAGTATACTTAGTGGAGCTGGCCTAGAACAAAAGTTTTGTCCTGAAGCTATTGCCACTGCTTGCTATCTGGTAAACAGATCTCCTACATCAGCTCTTGTTTGCAAAACACCTATGGAGGTGTGGTTTGGTAAGAAGCCTTCAGTAAGGCATCTTCATATTTTTGGTTGTGCTTAGTGGAAAATTAGATCTTGTTAATCTTTCATGGTTTAGATGTTTAAATCTGCCTCTCCACTATACATTGAAGGACCTAGGGTCAAATGGAAAGCATTATCATACCCTAGAGTCACTTTCAGATGTAGGGAAACTTGGATTAGGGAATAAATTATCAATTTTTTCTTCTCCTATGCTTAATTGACCATTAAAACCCTAATTTTGCAAATACAACAACAAATTGATGAATTACAGAAAATGCTTTTGCAGATGGGAGTAAAATACCAAATTATAGAATACATGTTTTCAAGGTTACAAGGTGAAACAATTGGGGACACTAGAGCGGGCGCCCAAGTCCAAGGTACCTACTTTTTTGGGGAATCTAGACCTCCTTCGGACACTGATCAACCCTGTAACTTCTATCTTTTAGAAATAGTTTGTAGAGGACACTAGAGCGAGTGCCCTAGTCCTAGATGTGCTCCTTTGTCTGCCTTTTCTTTAGATCTTGAATCCCTGATGTCTTCCCAACCTTCCTGCAACTCCACTTTTCCTAGATGCAACACCTATAAGCTGTAAACACAAGACTTGGTTTGGGGTTTGTGGTGTTTAGAGGTTTACGTCAATCAAACCCCGAAGGACACTTAAGTCTCTGAACACCTTTGTCAGATAAAGAGGGCATGCCCTTGTGAGGAAGAGGCCAAAAACCAAAGGAAACAATAACAAAAACACAATATTATGTCACCTTGTAGTGAATCTCTCATGGAGGAAGATGCTCTTCCTGCCATGAGGAGATTGATGCTCAAATATGCAAATATCAACACACAAGTCTTCTCTTGCAACACAATAGAAAGCCTTGAATCACCTTGAGAACACTTGAACATCACAATTGCCATCTATTTTACAAATGAATGCCTAAGCATGATTATATATGCATCTACAAGCACTCCCACTAAGATATTTGAAATTCAAACTTACCGTGTCGACAAAGGGACCTAATAACAGTCACTAACTGACACCCAAAAATTGGGGTTGCCCTAAAATAGGGCAGGACTAGGGCACAAGCGCCTAAGTCCCCCCCTATTTTAGGAAGGCTACAACTCAAGGGGTCCTCCTAGGTTGCATTTGCCATGGGACTTAGGTATCATTCCTTCGGGATACTAAAATATGAACTAAAATGTCCTAAATGCACTCTAAAGACCTGAGAGCTAAACCTTATGATGGAAAAGCCCACAAGGGGACTTTTTTCGACATTACATTTAGCCCCCACTTTAATGTATGTATGAACATGAGACCCATACATGCATTAAAGTAAGGTCACAAACACAACAAACACACCAAGCATGGAGAAGATAGGCCAATCACATAGAAGACAGTAATAGGCACGCAAAATACAGAGAAGATAATTATAGTCATGTAGAACATGGAGCAAATAGTTAATGCATAGAAGACACATTAATGCATGGAAGACATAAATGATATATTTTCTTTTCTTTTTCTCATATATGTGAAATGCAAATGCAAGTACTGGAAAGTAAACAAACCTCCCAAAATGTAGGAAGCACTACTAGAAGGCACTAGTCTCTATATATGGGACAACACACACACAATACATGCAAAACCACCCAAAATGCATGAAGCACTACTCAAAGGCCCTGGTCTATAGATATGGGGCAACAAACATGCCAAAACACACACTTGAAGACATGGAGAAAACATGGTAGACAAGTGATGGTGTGTTCCCTATTTCTAGGCTCATCACCATCTTAGGCACATTACATGCACACATCGATGATTGGGCTTCGCCACAACAATCATTGAAGACATGCTTAACGATTGAGTTAGTCACAGAACCACTCCCCGCCTCCGCAGAGGACTTTTGAAAATGACAAGATGATGCAATCTGCTCTAAGAAATACACCATCCCCACCTCTAGACAGGGCTTAAGACAAAGGATATGCCTGATATCTCACCTCTACAGAGGGCTTACATGATTGATTGATTGATTGCAAACAAACTCAGGATGCATGAACACTACTCAGGCACAGGTCTATTGCTAACATCTATAACAGACAGCTTACCTATATATGCCCCCACCTTAAGATGGTTGATATCATTTCTTGATATCAAGCACGTTAAGGTAGGAAGAAAACACGGAAGGGAACACCAACTTTCATAAAGCCCATGCCCCTCGGAGGTGACATGTACTTTACAATCACCAAATGTTCCCACAAACACATCCTTGCAAGAAACATGTTAGTGTCTACAACATAATGATAAACAACAACATCAATGCATATGATTAATCACATAAAGATCCAAGGTTATACAATGAATTCAAAGTTCGAGGATAACCAGGGGCTATATCATGAAGCTCTCTGAATCAAGTACCACCAAGGCTAGATTCAAAGGAAAATAAAGGTGCACGGAGCAGCAGTATTGTTAAGGTTTGTAAATGCGATACAAACATCATAAAATTCACTATGCAGAAATCACATGTGCTTCCACTAGCCAAGCATCGGATAAGATATACAACCCCATCGTCATATTAGGAACTATAGTCCATTTTTTGATTTCTCTCAAAAGGGACACTAGGTACGCATCAGTATAAATGTTTGTCATCATCCACTCGCTAGATGGAAACACTAGAGGAAGGGAAACAATAAATAAGAGAGGAGAAAACAAGTGTCTTAGGGATAGTCATGTAGGAAGGTGCCCCCAAGTCACCAACCACGACGCTATGTCCGTAGGAAACAACACACAATTATGAAATCAGAGAGAGAGTCAATATTGAAGAATGATGATACAAATAGAAGAAAGCCACAACAGAGGTGGTCTCCTAGTATCCTAGACCTTACAGGAGAACCTAAGGTCATCCCAGGAGGCCTAAACAACATATAACACATCACGGGGGAATGACATTATGAGAGAGATACAAAGGTTATATATAGTTACCTATAGGGCCCCTTCTAGGCTCGAAATTGTCTATAAGCAAATCATTGTCATCATCATCCCATTCCCTAATGATGGAGGATAGTGGGACATATGGTACCATAGCCAAATTCATATCTTTCTCATCGTTAGGATCATCTTTGTTTGATTAAATGTTAGGATCGATGTTTTCTTGTTGAGAGGCAAGGTTTATGGCATATTCTTGTCTTCTTCTTTGTCTTTGTCTTTCTCTTTCTTTTCTATTTCATTTTGTTTTACCACTTATCTTTTGTAAGATAGGGCTATCCTCTTTCATAGGTTTGTGTAAATTAGAAGATGAAGCACCAGGATCAAACCTCATTTGTTACGGTGGAATATTTTTTTGTTGACAACGATCTCCTAATCCTTGTAAGGATTTCAAAGGTGGGACCTCAGCATAGGGACCTTGTCCTTTTGGTCTAAAGTTCTCTTCACATGTAGGCTATTTCTCTTTTGTCATGTCTTGTGTAGGAGGACTAGGTACATCAGGTTCACCAAAATGTTTAGTGAAAAATTGGATCTTGTTAATCTTTCATGGTTTAGATGTTTAAATCAGCCTCTCCACTATGAATTAAAGGATCTAGGGTCAAATGGAAAGCATTATTATACCCTAGAGTCACTTTCAGATGTAGGGAAACTTGGATTAGGGAATTAATTATCAAATTTTCCTTCTCTTATGCTTAATTAACCATTAAAACCCTAATTATACAAATACGACAATAAATTGATGAATTACAGAAAAAGCTCTTGTAGACAGGAGTAAAATACCAAATTATAGAATACCTATTTTTGGGGTTCTGAGGCGAAACAGTCAGGGACACTAGAGTGGGCATCCAAGTCTAATGTACCTAGTTTTTTAGGGAATCTAGACCTCCTTCAGAAACTGATCAGCCTTGTAACTTCTATTTTCTGGAATCAGTCTCTAGAGGACACTGAAGTGAACGCCCTAGTCTCAAAAGTGCTCCTTTGTCTACCTTTTCTTTAGATCCTGAATCCCTGATGTCTTCCCAGCCTTCCTATAACTCCACTTTTCCTGGATGCGACACCTGTAACCTACAATCACAAGACTTGGTTTAGGGGTTGTGGTGTTTAGAGGTTTGCCTCAGTCAAACCTTAGAGGACACTTAAGTCTCTGAACACCTTTGTCAGATAAAGAGGGCATGCCCTTGTGAGGCAGAGGCCAAAAATCAAAGGAAATAATAATAAAAACACAATATTATGTAACCTTATAGTGAAGCTCTCATGGAGGAAGATGTTCTTCATGGCATGAGGAGATTGATGCTCAAATATGCAAATATGAACACACAAAACACACAAGTCTGCTCTTGCAATATAATAGAAAGCCTTGAATCACCTTGAGAACACTTGAACATCACAATTGCCATCTAGTTTACAAATGAATGCCTAAGCATGCTTATATATGCATCTATAAGCACTCCTACCAAGATATTTGAAATTCAAACTTACCGTGTTAGCAAAGGGACCTAATAACGGTCACTAACCGACACCTAGAAATTGGGTCTGCCCTAAAATAGGGCAAGACTAGGGTGCGGGTACCCAAGGCCCCCCCTATTTTAGGCAGGGTACAACTCAAGGGGTCTTCCCAGGTCCCATTTGCCATGGGACTTAGGTCTCATTCCATCAGGATGCTAAAATATGAACTAAAATGTCCTAAATGCACTCTAAAGACCCATGAGCTAAACCTTATGAGGTAAAATCACCCAAGGGGACATTTTTTGACATTATAGGTTGTGAGGCATAAGCACATGTGCCTAGGTAGAAACGGTCTAAGTTGGAGAACCAGGTTGTTAAATGTATTGTCATTGGCTTGTGTGTCAATGTGAAAGGATACAAGCTTTGGGATCCCGTGACTAAAAAATTATTGTATAGAGAAAGTATTATCTTCAGAGAGCTAACACCCTCTTCCATTGTTCTACAACCAAAATAGTCAGAAAAGAAAGAAGATGCAATTTAGTTTCCTTCTACCCCTGAAAAGACTAAACTGACAGACCCTGTGAGGCATGATGATGAGGAGAGCTCTAGCAGCTTTGAAAGCGAAGAAGAAGAAGTAGAACCTCAACCTTAGCCATTAAGGAGGTCTACACGAACAAGAAAGCAACCTGATAGGTTTGGTTATTCATTACTTGATTCTAGTTGTGCTTTTTCTTTACTTTCTAACACTGATGAGCCTAGAACTATGAAAGTGGCTATGGGCATGAAAGATGTAGGTTCCTGGAAGGAGGCCATGGAGGATGAAATGGCTTCTTTGGAAAAGAATAAAACATGAGACTTGGTACCTTTACCTGATGGACGGAAACCCGTTGGTTGCAAATGGGTGTTCAAGAAGAAATTCGGTGCAGATGGCATTTTTGAAAGGTACAAGGCTAGATTGGTTGTGAAGGGGTACTCACAAGTGGAGGGACTTGATTATGGTGAAATTTTCTCTCCCGTTGCAAAGCTGACATCCATTAGATTTTGTTATCTCTTACAGCTGCTTATGATTTAGAGATAGAACAGGTGGATGTGAAGACAACTTTCCTTCATGGTGATTTGGAGGAAGAAATCTACATGTCACGACCAGAGCATTACATAGAGAAAGGTAAAGAACAATTGGTTTGCAAGCTTAAGAAGTCTTTGTATGGTTTGAAGCAATCTCCTCGGATGTGGTACTTGAAGTTTGATTCCTTTGTGTTGTCAATTGGTTATCTGAGATTGAAATCAGATCACTGTGTGTATTGTAAGTTTGATGGTGATTGTATTCTCGTTGTTGCATTACATGTTGATGATATGTTGCTCATTGGGAAGGGTAAAAATATGATTTCTGATTTTAAGTCTCAGTTGGCAGCACAGTTTTAAATGAAAGATTTAGGGGCAGCCAGGTACATTCTTGGAATGGAAATAAGAAGAGATAGAACTAACAGAAAACTTTGGTTAATCCAGAATAAGTATGTGAAGACCGTGTTGGATAGGTTCAGCATGGCAGATTGTAGACCAGTGAATGTTCCTATTTCATTGGGGAAAAAGTTGTTTGTTAATGATTGTTCAAAATCTCCTAGTGAGGTGGAGGACATGAGCAGAGTACCTTATGCTAGTATTGTTGGCAGTTTGATGTATGTTATGGTCTGCACAAGACCAGACATTACCCAAGTAGTGGGAGTCCTTAGTCAGTTTATGGCTAATCCTGGATGGGTACATTGGGATGAAGTTAAGTGAGTGTTCAGATATTTGAGGGGTACTTCTAAGTATTCCATTTTATATCATGGCAATGCTATAGGACCTCAGCATTCATTTTTTATTCATGGATTTGTGGATTCTGATTGGGTAGGTGATATTGACAGCAGGAGATCCACCAGTGCATATGTGTTCACAATGTTTGGTGGTGCAATTAGTTGGTTGAGGAAGCAACAACATGTGGTTGCTTTGTCCACTACAGAATTTGAGTATATGGCTGCAACTCATGCTTGTAAGGAAGCCATTTGGCTTAAGAGATTGTGTTCAGATATTGGTGTTGATGCAGGTCAAATTATGATCAGTTGTGACAGTTAGAGTGCAATTTGCCTTGCAAAGAATCCAACTTTCCATGCCAGAACAAAGCATATTGATGTGCAGTTTCACTTCGTGTGAGACATGGTAGAGGATGGGAAGGTAAATTTGGAGAAGGTAGATACTTTGAAAAATGTTGTAGATGTATTGATGCAGCCAATAGGCACAAAGAAGTTTAGATGGTGTTCAGAGTCTATGGCCCTCTCAGCCTACAGCAGTCAAATCCTGTTATTCTATTAGCTCTTACAAGGTGGGAGAATTCCTTGCATTATTTTGATTGTATTTATTTATTAACTGCCTATGTTGTAAATTAATTGTAAATTCCATATTGTCATTTTGTGGGATGTGGCACGGTGATGTGTCATCCTACATGGAAGATGACAACTTGTAATTTTTTCCTCACATGAGGAGATAGGTGTCCCACTTTGTGGTAGGAATATTTTTCCATGTGTTGGCATCTTGGATGTTGTGTAAGAGAATCTTGACCAAAATGGTTATGACGGATTCCTATGATGAAGTTATGACATGTGAGAGCCAGAAATTGAAGCTTGTAAGACAAGGGAAGACATGTATCATGAAGCATCTTTGAAAAAGGCTTCTTTGGGTGCCCCAAGGTGGACTATGACATGTAAGAGAATATGTTATTTATAACTTGTGTATGATAGATTCTCTTACAACTATAAGTTGTAACTGCTATGATAGATTCTATGACGGCCATAAGAGTCGTAAGAGCATCTGTCATAGCCCATTTTGGAAATAGGAGACCTCTTTGGGATGGGAGTTGTGGACAAGTGTCAGGAACATTATACAATGTTGACCAAGTGTCCATAGGCATGGGTTTTGGGCCATGAGGCCAAGTTGTACGCCTATTCCAAGATAGAGACAATTTTGCCTTGTATATTCTATATAAACAGGTGCTTAGAGGAGGAGATGTATTACAGGTTAGATAGATACTGTTATGTTGTTGGTTTGTCTCCAAATACGAGTGTTGAAGACTCCTGAGAGCTTACATTGCAAGTGTGTTGTAAACATTCTTTGTTTTGATAACACATTGTGCAAGTTTTGGATTGTGGGATTTTTCACCTGATAAAGGTTTTCCCCACGTATATCTTGTGTGTCTCTTCTTTAGTCTCACCTTCTCTGTTATGTGTTTGCTGCAATATCTCATGTTAATGGTTAATGTTGTTGTAATAGTTAGGATAAATTTGGATTTGCACTCTCCTCCCCTCATTAGATTAGTGTAGGAAGCGATTTCCACACACCTAGCTTCCTTTCACTTTTCTCATCCACTAATGCTACATCTTGGCCAAGGAGAGCAATGGGATGAGAAGAAGGTACATCATCATCATCATACTCTGTGGCAGAAAAGGGATTTTCACTCTCATCTTTCTCATGAGTATTCCTAGAGATGAATTTGGTTAAATCTTCTAATATCAAAGGGTATGCTCCTATGAGTAAAGTGAAGCTACTAAAAACATGTGTATAACAAAGTAATTGTAACTCATATGTAGAACAAATAGAAGTGTCAATACCACTGATATAAACTGTGTTCTAGAATATGAGGATTCTCATTAGTGAAATTAGAGAAATTTTCAAAATCTAGGATATATTCATTCAAAGATTTCAGAGATGAATAACACATGAAGATGCCATAATGAAATGTAAAATCAGATTTTAACAATTTTCCAAAAGTATGCAAAAGACAAGTGCAAACTATATGCAAAAATGATTTTAAAATTTGATTTTTTGTAATTTTTCAATGCAAATATATGAAAGAAAAGGTGTTGTAAAGATTTTTATTAGGGGAAGAAAATAATATGTATGATATTAGTCCAATACAGCAATAATATCCTTTACAACATACTTTTGATGCGAATATAAGATGATAACAAGTCAAAATATAGTGAAAATATGTCAAAATAGGCATTTTTTCACCAAATCTTCATGCAAAAGATCATGAAAAGGGGTGTTGTGAGGAAAATGATGATGGAAAGAAAATTATATCAGTAATAAAATTCACTTGATGATAATATATCCATCACAACATGCTTTTAGTGCCACTTAAGGTCAAACCCTAATGAAAATATGGCAAAATATGCAATTTTTCACAGTTTTTTTTTATTCCAAGACCTAGCAAATGGGGTATTGTAAGGAATTTTAGGAGGTACAGAAAATAATATTGATGATATCAGTCACCTAAATCCATAAAATTGATCACAACACACTTGGAGTGCAAACTAGGCCAAACTCCAGGGCAAAAATAATAAAAATGTGTAGTTTTTTTTTCCAAAATTTTCAATCCAAGGGTCTGATAAAGGGGTGTTGTGAAGATTTTTAGGAGGGTAAGAAAATTATTACCCTAATAACATCCAATTAATTAAAAAATACTTTTCACAACACCCCTATGGTGCAAGTTTATAGAGTCGATAAGGCCAATTTTAGTGAAAATCGTTGTTTTTGAAGCCCTAGGTTTTAGATCTTGGGACAAAATGCTATGTGAAAGATTTGAAGTTTGATTTATGATTAAAATTAATTGTACTCAGATCTGAAAATAATTTTGAAGCTCTAATATGCAAAATGCCAATGCAAATCTAATGGAAATGCATGAAAATTGCTAGTTTTTGTTGAAATTTTCTATGCAAAAATGCAAATATTCTAAATCTAAATGAAAGTTTACACTAAAATGCAAGACTAAAGCCAAATGTTAATTTCAATGAACCTCTAAAATTAGTAGAAAAATATGAAAGAAGATTTTTCCTACTAACCCTAGATTTTGGAATTACTAGGTTTAATAAAAATTGTCAAAATTTCTGCAAAAGCCTAGCAAATTAATGATGAAAATGCAATGCAAATTTCTTAATTTTTGTGTTTTTCTATATTTTATATCACATATAATACAAAAATCATGAATTAGAAAAATTTAGAAAGAAATGATGCAATTTAGTAAGCCAAACAATGCAATTTTTTTGAATTTTTCAAAATTTTCAATTTTTTAAATTTTTTTCTCAATGCAATAAAGTGAAAGACTATATGAATTAATGAAATCAATCCAAATCTGAAGATAAACACTCAGCAAGTTGCAATTTAAGTCCAAAAATAGGCATTCACCAAAATGTTTAGTGGAAAATTGGATTTGTTAATGTTTTAGTGTTTTGATGTTTAAATCCTCCTCTCCACTTTACATTCAAGGATCTAGAGTCGAGTGGAGAGCACTATCCTACCCTAGATCACTATGAGATGTAGGGAAACTTGGATTAAGAAATTTAATTACCAATTTCTCTTCTCTTATGCTCAATTGACCGTTAAAACCCTAATTGTGCAAATACGGCAATAAACTAACAAATAACAGAAAAAGCTCTTGAAGACGGGAGTAAAATAGCAAATCACAGAATACCGATTTTTGGGGTTTCAAGGTGGAATAGTCAAGGACACTGGAGCAGGTGCCCAAGTCAAAGGTACTAGTTTCTTTGTGGGATCCGTACCTCCTTCCGACACTAATTAGCCTTGTAACTTGTGTTTCTAGAAACTCAGCTGCGGGGGACACTAGAGCAAGCACCCATGTCCTAAAAATGCTCTGGTGTCTTGCTTCTCTTCAGCTCCCAAATCCTTGATGCCTTCTAATCTTTCCTACAACTTCACTTCTCTTGAATACAACACCTATAACCTGTAATCACAAGATTTGGTTTGGGGGTTGTGGTGTTTAGAAGCTTGCCTCAGTCAAGCCCCGGAGGACACTTAAGTCTCTGAACACTTTTGTCAGATAAAGAGTGTGTACCCTTGAGAGGTAGAGGTAAAAACTAAAGGAATTGATAATAAAAACACAATATAATGTCACCTTATATTGAAGATATCATGGGAGGAAGATGCTCTTCATGCCATGATGAAATGGATGCTCAAATCTACAAATATAAACACACAGACCACACAAGTCTACTCTTGCAACACAATGAAAGCCTTGAATCACCTTGAGAACACTTGAACATCACAATTATCATCTAGTTTACAAATGAATGCCTAAACATGCTTTTATATGCAAATACAAGCACTACCACTAAGATTTTCGTAATTCAAACTTACCGTGTCAGCAAAGGACCCAAATAACAGTCATAAACTGACACTCAGAAATTAGGGCTACCCCAAAATAGGGCAGGACTAGGGCACGGGCGCCCATGTCCTCCCCCTTTATTTTGGGTAGGATACTACTCAAGGGGTCCTCCTAGGTCCACTTTGCGATGAAACCTAGGTCTCATTCCATTAGGATGCCAAAATATGAACTAAGATGTCCTAAATGCATGCAAAAGACTCGAGAGACAAACCTTATGAGGGAAAAGCCCCCCAGGGGACATTTTCCAACATTATAAAGGGAAATAGAGTGGCTAATTCCTTGAGTTGAAGAAGGCACATATCAGCAATAGTATCAGTGCACTCTGATTTTAGAGCTCAGATATTGAAAGAAATTGATCGGTGATGAATATTATGAGAAAATTTTGAAAGATCTAATAGAAAATCCTCAAGATACAAGGTATGATGGATTTTATTTTGAACCTAATGGGTTATTGAGATTCAATAACATGATATATGTTTTGAATTAGGGAGACTAAAAAACTGTTTGGAAAGAAGCACATTTTGCAACATATTCAGGTCACCCTAAAGTGACAAAGTTATTAGATGATGTGAAACCCTTATACTTTTGGAAGGAAATGATAAATGATGCTGCAAGATTTTTGGCAAGATGCTTGGAGTGTTAGCAAGAGAAGGCTGAACACCAAAACCCAGCAGGACTTTTGTATCCTTGTGACATACCTGAATGGAAATGGTAGGTTATTAGTATGGATTTTGTCCAAGGATTACCTATGTTCCATTATAAGCATGATGCTATTCTTGTGGTAGTGGATAAAATTACTAAGGTATCTCATTTTATACCTGATAATCTTATAGGTGGAGCACCCATCTTGGCCAAGAAATTTATGCAAGAAAATTTCAAATTGCATTGAATCCAGAAAAGATAATTTTGGATAGAGATGCTCGTATAACTTCAAAATTTTGGCAAACTTTATTCTTGGCTTTAGAAACATAAAATAATGTAAGCTTAGACTATCATATAGAGATGGATAGACAAACTAAGAGAGCAAATCCAATACTGGAGGATTTGTCGAGAATTTATTGCATGGATCACTAGTATAAGTTGGAAGAGTAACTTCCACTGGTTGAATTTGCATAAAATAATGAATATCATTCAACAATTAATATGGCTCCATTCAAAGAATTGTATGGTAGGAAGTGTTGAACTCCTATAAGTTGGGATAAGCTAGAGGATAAGATTTGCCTCAGGCCATAAATGCTTTTAAAAATGGAAGAGCAAGTAAAGTTAACTAGGAAAAGATTGGCAGAAGCAAATGATAGATAGAAAAGCTATGCTGGTGCCAATAGAATACCATGAAAATTCTTTGTAGGAGATAACTTTCTCTTAAGAGTTAAGCAACACAAGAGCCCAATTGTGTTTGGAAAGTCTTCCAAACTAGAACCTAGATATGTCAGACCTTTTGAATTCCTAGAAGTGGTTAATCCAGTTGCTTACATGATAGCTCTAGCACTAGCCCTTGCTAGAATGCATGATGTTTTCCATGTGTCATATTTGAAGAAATATATATTAGGATCTAATCATATACTTGATTATAATGCTCTACAGGTATGGGACCCAAGGGTGGTCATGATTGAGCCTCTCAAAGTGCTCAAGGTACGCAAGCTCCGCTTGCGTAACAAAGAAGTTACCTAGTGCAAGGTCCAGTGGGACTAGTATTTGGAGGAAAATGCTGCTTGGGAATATTACAATGATATTGATCAAAAGTTCCAACATCTTTTTAAATATCATGATGTACAAAAAAATATGTTTTAAGTAATTATTTTTGGCTTGGACATAATCATTGAGGATGATGATCTTTAAGGGGTGAGATATCTCACACCCCATTTTTAAAAACTAATGTATTTATTTTCCTTATTTATGAAGAGACAAATAGTTAGTCAGAGAAAATATTATGATCATAGTAATGATGAAAATGCATTTGTGTTGTATTCATTTATATGCAAGAAAATTGTTTATGACGTCATTATTTATCATGTGGTTAAAATGATGAGATGAACTAACTATAGTCATGTAACTAAGGTGGATGCAAGAAAAATAAATGATTTTTCCTCTGATATGAGGAGAGAGAGTATCACCA
Organism: Cunninghamia lanceolata; assembly: GCA_027924645.1. NCBI lineage: Eukaryota > Viridiplantae > Streptophyta > Pinopsida > Cupressales > Cupressaceae > Cunninghamia > Cunninghamia lanceolata. The sequence continues at coordinate 8,122,893 of BSBN01000892.1, forward strand.
ATGAGAGGATACTAAATCATGTGAATGCAACAATCCTAATGCTATTTGGGAATATACACACACATTTATTTAGTAGAGAGACTATGTTTGTTCTTGTTAATTATGTCATCATTAAGATGAAGAGTAGGATCCTTTTTCGTAGTCTGATAGAAATAGGTGTATGCTTTTAGAAGATTAGCTGATGTGTGTAAATCAACTAAATGTGTTTGATTTTGTTGTCAAGATCTTAGTCAACTTACAGGAGTTCTTCGTTGATACTTGTGCTACAGATGAACACATATAGTGTTTGAAAGTACATAGTATTGACACCTTATGGATAAGTATATTATTTATCTTCAAAATTATTATCATTATTATTATTATTATTATTATTATTATTGTTATTATAGTTATAGTTAAAATCTTTTGGAGTTAGATAAAAGTCTTCTTCTTCTAAGTGAACCCCCCTGGATGCTTAGGAGTGGGGAGAGGAGCAATAGCTCCATACTCTCCACACTCTCCATTATTTTTTGCATGTTGAGAGACTATGAGGTTATAGAGAAGATGTGGTAATGGTGTATTGATTAAGCACCCATATCTATGAAGGTCAACTCAAGATTGAGTAGTAGGAGATACTTGGGAAAGGAGACTCAAATGATAGGGAATGGAGATGAATCAAGATATTGCTAAGTGTGTTGTCTACAGTATCATTATAGGTAAGTGATCAGATACCATGAAAGAAAATGTTATAGATACATTGGTATCTCATTATATTCATAGAGTTACAAAGTAATATCTTTTATATAGTGGTGTCATTTTATATACTGAATAGGAGATTTATTCTGTATAGTATGTATTGTGCCTTAGATAAATAAAGAGTTAGGATAACTCAAGAGTTCTGATAATCATTGTGTAATTATATATTTGACAGTTGAAGGAATGTGATAGAGAACTATATGTAGAAGTGTTGTTTGCATAGTTTTATATGTATCGAGGCTGACTGTAATAATCAAGGCCAAATGATATTATATGACAAGGCTGACTGTAATAGTCAATGATGAATGTATTTTATGAAAGGCCAATTGTAATAGCCATAGATGAATGTTTTATATATGACAAGGCTAACTATAACAATCAAGGCCAAATATATCATATGTCTAGGTTGACTATAATAGTCAAAGGGCAAAGAGTAATTATTATTCAAAACCACTGTATTTTATATTAAGGCCGACTATGATAAACTGAGGCTAAGAATAATTATTATTTAGAGCCACTATATTTTTTAGCAAGGCTGAATGTGATACCATATAGAGGCAGAAGGTGGAAAATGTAGACCAAATTTATATAAAGACCCATTGCTACCTAAAGCTATGTTCAAATTTAGCAATGTAATAATAGTAGACATGATATTTCCACAGTCCATGATATAAGTGTAGATAGCTTCTGGTATAACTATGTATTACTTTTTTGTATCGACGTTTCATATCACACCCCATGATCCATCATCAGGATGAAAAGAAGAGAATGAAAACAAAATAAAATTGCAGAGAAGGTTTAATAAAAAGGGGGGAGAGAGGGGGTGAGCACGAGTTCCTGTGTGACCAGAGAGAAAGAATCATAAAAAGAGGGAATAGAAATATAATAAAATAGAAAAAGGGGCGGAGAAATTAAGAAAAGAGGAGTTAAAGAAAAGAGGGAAAAGAAATATAATTAAGAAAGGAAGAACTATGGAAAAAGAGGGGATAGAGAGTGAAAAAATAAATGCACGTGATAGATGTAAAATAGGATTAAAAATAAGATCAATGAAATAGGAATAAATTGATAAAAAACGCGAAGAAGTATACAGGTTGAAAAATACAATAAATTGAATTCACAAATAAAATAAGAAATAGCAAAAAGAAATAGAATGAAAATCGGATTAAAAATAAGACAAGAAATTGTATTCATTAATAAATGTATATAGATAAAAGAAAGAAAAGAAGAAATAAATTAAATAGAAATAAAATAAATGGATATGGAGGAAAAATAGAAACATATGAGTATTGACTCATTTCAGTTTCTCGATGTTTACGAAAACAATTGAAATGGAAAACATGTCAAATTGCAAGTTTGATGTTTTCCAGGAGTTAGAAAAACTTTCATTAACATGCATGGGTGATGAAATTCGCTGCCAATGCATATCAATTTTCTTGTCTTATCTAATAGTGGCAAAAAATGCCACCGATACATGTTAGGTCTATTTAAGTTGTAGGGGCAATGAAAGATGCCACCTAAGCAACTTTTAGTTAACATGATGTGTAATTAATGCACATCAAGTTATTGTGTTATGGTGATTTAAATCATTTTAACGGCTTTTATTTTTATTTTATTTTTTCCTTCTTACCTTTGTGAATGCCTTGCACTCTTGGAGTATCTTTAGAATTTCTAAATGCATGTAGTCAATTGGATTCAAACCTAGGGTTTCGTCGTTTTCTTTCATCCAGGTAAGTTCTTCTTTCTTCCCTATTTCTTCCTTGGATTTGAGCTAGTGTTTACGTTTTCCTCTTTCTATTATGTGTTCTTGTAGGATTTTATTTGTTTCCCTTCATCAACTAGTTTGAACCCTAGTTTCTATTTTCCTCTGTTATGATTTTCGTGTCTCACCAATGAGAATGCATTTTTGGTTTTTATCTTTTGTTCATTTTTGAAATACTTATTACTTGGTAATTTTTGTTGTTTTGGACTTTGTTTCAACCCCAGTCCTTGAAGAAGTTTTTGCCAACCTTGTACCAAGGTTGAAATTTTGATTCGTGTTAGTTGTTGAGGCAGTGAAAATGCTGACCCTACAAGAGTTAATTTCTCCCACAACTAAGTTTCCACTAAGCAATGTAGTAGCGGTAAAAAATGTCACCAATTCATGGAGATTTAGCAAATGTGTATGGGCAGAAAATTTCGCCCCCCATGCTAAAAACTTAAGTGTTTACCTAAGGTGTAGGGGTGGCAAATTTTTCTGCCCATACATGATACTCTCACAATTTCTATCAATTGTAGGGGCGGCAAATTTTGCTGCCCATACATAAAAGTAATACTCTATATAACATGTATGGGCAGTAAATTTCACTGCCCTTGTACAAAAGCAATCTACCTTACACGCAAAGGCATCAAATTTTTCTACTCTTACATCACTCACCCAAATTTCTCTAACTCTAGGAAATTTTTCCTTTTATCAACAATTGCCCACTTTCACTCAGTTTCTCGCCTCCATCGTACTCCAACCCCCTTAAAGCCCATGCAACTTCTCAGTTCTCCCTCACTACTAAAATTTCTAGTCAAAGAGACCATGATATACAAGATGCAATGGTGCAAGCGTTGAATGGAATGATCCAAAGGGAATTTGAAGACCAACTTTTTTCAGTTGTTTCAATGGATAAGTTGTTGGATAGTCAATTGAGTTTTGATAACCTTAAAGTATTCCTGGGAAGGCACGAGAAGGCTACTACCATTGTGAAAGATTCAATAAACTAGAGCGCTTTCTATTTCAAAACATCCTTCGGGGCTAGATATCATTGAAATCCAAGATCAGTATTGAAGATGTATGAAGTGTTCATGAAGAAAGATGGTGGAGAAGATTGATCGTGCCTTAGAATATTTTTCAAATAGTTTTCATGCTTTATGTTTTTAGTTTTGGACATATTTACATGTACTTTTTCGATATGTAATTACATGTAAAAATAAAGAAAGTCATAAATTAATTTGGACTTCTATGTTGAATAAGTCAAAGTAGTTATAGTTTTCCTATTTTTTCTCTTAGTCTCTCAATATAAATAAAGAGGGCCTCTTTTGTAGTAGAGATCTTTTAATCTTTGAAGCAAAGCTCTGCCAATTTTGTGAACCATATTTTGAACTTTGTGTTGAAAGTGCAAATCAAGAACTTATCAATAAAAGAAGTGAATTTGTCTCCAACCTTTGTTTTTGGAATATATTTGTTGTATGAAAGAGTGTTCTTATGTCTCTATATTCATATTATCTTGAAGTTGACTTGTGGGGGATCTAGTATTTCATTGTTGAGACAAAATCAAATTTAATATTGGTAAACTTTGTGTTATTGTATTATCTTGGATATACATGTTCTGTATGTGAGTGTGGTTGAGAGATTGCAGACTTTGTGCCACAAGTATCGTCTATATTCTTCTGAGTTTGTGGTGTTGCAAGTTAATAGTCTTTGAGCTATAATTTGTTGTACGTATTATTTAAGTGAAATAATCATGAAAAGTGGTAGAAGACTTTGTGCTCCTATGGATTTTCTAGTTACTCTTAAGTCCTAGTATCTTTCTTGTTATTCTTTCATCTAATAGAATTGTATATTGGTGATTATTTCTACAATTGGTATTATTTAGTTCCTTAGTCACTGCAATCATCAAAGTCTTTATTGTAATTTGTTTCTCTTATTTTGAAAAAAGAGAATATGTTAATGCAAACACCCACTGGGATAATTGTAGTGTAATTAAGCATAGTTTAATCATCAGTTGATTCAAATAGAAATAAGAAGGTAGCCTCCCCTTTCTGAGAGGAGAGATTTAATCTCATAATATTATGGTTGATATAACCATTTTTTCCTCTATTAGTTGAGAACAAAACATTTACCCAACAGTTTTCGGTGACTCCACTGGGGATCGAAATGTAACCAAGAGCCTCATGCTTTTGGTTGAAGTATGCTAGCCCCATTGCTTGTAATAAGTTTTTATATTTTTTGTCTTTTGTTTTTTGATTTGCATTCTGGCAGAACCAAGGTATACATGAACCAAAAGAGCCCAAGGATTGATAGATCCTATTTTTGAGTTGATGCAACAAAATAATTTCAATCTTCTTCCTATGAGATCTCTTCTTTAGTGTACGCAGAGTTTTCCACCTACTAATACGAGATCTCCTATACCAAGTGAAGCTTCGAGTGTTCATAGAACTCCACCTATTGTGCAAGTTCAAAGGTTTGAGATTCCTCCAATTAACCAGTGCACAATGGCTCTTCCTCTTCCTCCAGGTCCATGGGGTAATGCCTTTGGGCCACTTAGTTTGGCTCAACCATTACATGACTTACCTTAGAGTTCAAGGAAAAATTTTCCTAAGTTCTATGGTGATGGAAAAGTTCACCCTGATGAACACATTGCTGCTATCTACATTGCTTGTGGTGTCTTGGGAGTTAAACATGAAAATGTGTTTGTAAGACTATTTGTTGAAACACTTCAAGGTGTAGCTATGGATTGGTTTTATCATCTTCCATCACAAGCCATCACTGTATGGAATATTCTCCATACCATGTTTGAAGCTAGGTTCAAGCTTGCAGAGGATGCACATGCACTATTAGCTTAGCTTACACAAATGAAGAAAGAGCCGCAAGAAACCATGCATGAGTTCATTGCAAAGTTTAATAAGCTAAAGAACAAGATCCCAACTATTGCTCAACCCACAGCTAAGAACCTAAAATGCTTCTGAACATCAATTCACAATTACCAGAAGTAAGTTTTCTTTTACAAAGAGAACCACCATCTAATCTTGCAATTGCTCAAAGTTTCACAACTGAAGTGGAGGATGATTTGATCTTGGTGGGAAAGTTGAAGAAGGATTCCTTTAGACCTAGTGGGCAGCCCTCTTTGTCTTTACCTTCTACCAGTACCACGGATCCCATGGTACAAAAGCTAGCCAATGATTTGCTAGCTCTCAAAAGCAAATGTCTCAAAATATGTCCTTTCCCTCCTACAAGGACATACCAAGGAGAATGTTTCCCAATGTTCCCAATTATCAAGGTAATGCTGCCCAAAATCAAGGTCAAAATAGGCTTTCTCCATCACAAGGAATACTTTGTTTGGAAGCACCGCTAGTAAATGTAGTAGTGGGTTACTATGAGATGAAGGAGGATAATCTTCTTCAATCAAAATATGATCAAGAAGATGATAATCCTTTCACTGAAGGCGAAGAGAAATTAGTTGGCGACTCTACCATCAAATTCCAGAACTTCGAAGAAGATGCTTTTGGTGAATCTTATGTTGTTCTCACATGGCCATAGAATCAATTTAACCATCAACATATGTCTAATAAAGGAAAGTCAAGGGAAGATCCTCGTCCTACAATTACCATTGCAAAGAGGGACACTCCTTTACCTTTTCAACCAAAAGATGTGGTTGGTGACAAAAATGTAAGTACATCAAATCCTCTTACTTCATCCCCTATTCCTAAGACTAGTACCCCAATGTAAAACCTCAATATGAGAGTTTTGTGTCTTCTGTAGCTAGTCCATATCAACTTTTTGATATCATAGATCATGCTAAGAAGACAACGATTTAAATGTCGAAGGCAAGAATACTTGTTAAGGGTATTATGTAGAAACTTCATCCTGAAAGGGAGGCCAAGTACACAGTGACAAAATCTGAGGATCAAAAAGCTCATACTCTTTTTGAGTTTTCTGATAGGGGTACTTATTTCTTGACCAATAATGAAGATCCTGAGTTATTGGATAATGTTTCAAATGAAGGTCTAGAAATAGATGAATCGTCCACTTCAAGCGAGGAGACTTTGCAACTGAAAGGAAATAGGATTTCCAAAATATTGGTTTCTCTAGAGAAACTTGTTGATAAGCATGATCACTTTATCAATTGACAATGATAATTGGGACTGAATTCATCAGCAGAAGTTGGGAAATTTAATCTGGGTACAGAACAAGATCCCAGAATGGAAAACATTGGTAAATGTTACTCATTCAATAGTAAAAAAAAGAGGATGGAACACCTTTTCTGCTGCCTCAAAGCAGACAACATCTGAAGCTTTTCTCAAAGTGAAGCAATAGATAAGTTTTTAAATATTTGTACGGTTTTGAGTCTTTTTATTTTGAGTCTTTTTGTGTCTTTTGTTGTGTCACCTAACTCTATAGCACAATGGATGAATGAAGGCACTTAGATACTAGAGTTCTTTTCCCTTCAATCCTTTCAAAGGATGATCGAAGGAAGTGCACTAGTTAGAGCTAGCTGTTATTCTCAAATTTAGTTGCGCTCAATTTGTAGGATGACCCCTACGAAACTTATCTGTTTCATAGACTACAACCCTATGCACGCAAAATAAGGTGAATCATATTTTCCCTCATGTGTGGTCCCTTTTCTCTAGAGAATCCATTCGAGTATTGTCTCATTTTAGTTTCTTGAAGTTTGCAAAAATAATTGAAATGGAAAATAGATCAAATTGCAAGTTTGATGTTTTCCGGGAGTTAGAAAAATTTTCATTAACATGCATGGGTGGTGAAATTTTCTGCCAATACATATTGATTTTCTTGTCTTATGCAATCGGGGTGAAAAATGCCGCTGATGCATGTTAGGTCTATTTAAGTTGCAGGGGCAGCAAAAAATGTTGCCCAACCAACTCTTAGTTAACATGATGTATAATTAATGCACATCAAGTTATTGTGTTATGGCAATTTAAATGGTTTTAAGGGATTTTATTTTTATTATTTCTTTTCCTTCTTACCTCTATGAATGCCCTGTGCTCTTGTAGTGTCTTCAGAATTGCTAAATGCACACAACAAATTGGATTCGATTGGATTCAAACCTAGGGTTTTGTCATTTTCTTTCATCCAGGTAAGTTCTTCTTTCTTCCCTATTTCTTTCTTGGATTCAAACTAGGGTTTACATTTTCCTCTTTCTATTATGTGTTCTTGTAAGCTTTTGTTTGTTTCCCTTGGTCAACTAGTTTGAACCCTAGTTTATATTTTCCTCTGTTAGGATTTTTGTGTCTCACCAATGAGAATGCATCGTTGTTTTTTATCTTTTTTTTGTTTTTGAAATGCTTTTTACTTGGCATTTTTTGTTGTTTCAGACTTTGTTTCAACCCCATCCTTGGCGGATGTTTTCGTTGACCTTGTACCAAGGTTAAACTTTTTGTTCACCCTTACTGTACATGCAGTGAATTCCTCCCACAACTAGGTTTCCACTAAGCAATGTAGTAGCGGTAAAAATGTCGTCAATACATGGAGATTTTCCAAATGTGTATGGGAAGCAAATTTCACTGCCAATGCTAAAAACTTAACTGTTTACCTCAAGTGTAGGGGTGGTAAATTTTGCCACCCATACATGACACTCCCACAATTTCTATGAAATGTAGGGGCAGAAAATTTTGTTGGCCATACATAAAACTAATACTTTATATAACATGTATAGGTAGCAAATTTCACCACCCTTGTACAAAAGCAATCTACCTTACATGCAAAGGTGGCAAATTTTGCCGTCCTTACATCACTCACCCAAATTTCTCTAACTCTGGGAAATTTTTCCTTTTGTCAACCATTGCCTACTTTCACTCTGTTTGTTGCCTCCATCATGCTCTAGCCTTCTCAAAGCCCATGCAACTACTCAGTTCTCCCTCACTACTGCAATTTCCAGTCAAAGAGATCATGATATACAAGATGCAATGGTGCAAGCATTCAATGGCATGATCCAAAGGGAATTTGAAGACCAAGTTTTTTTAGTTGTTTCAATGGATAAGTTGCTGGACATTTAGTTGACTTTGGATAACCTTAAAGTGTTCCTGGAAAGGCATGAGAAGGCTTCTACCACTATGAAAGATTCAATAAACTACAGTGCTTGCTATTTCAAAACATCCTTCTGGGCCAGATATCATTGAAATGCAATTACTATTGAAGATGTATGAAGAGTTCATGAAGAAACATGGTGGAGAAGACTGATCATCCCTTATAATATTTTTCAAATAGTTTTCATGCTTTATGTTTTTAGTTTTGGACATATTTACATGTACTTTTTCAATATGTAATTACATGTGAAAATAGAGAAATTCCTAAATCAATTTGGACTTCTACTTTGAACAAGTCAAAGTAGTTATAGTTTTCCTATTTTGGTCTCAGCCTCTCACTATAAATAAAGAGGGCCCCTTTGGTAATGGAGACCTTTTAATCTTTGAAGTGACACTTTGCCAATTTTGTGAAGCATATTTTAAACTTTGTGTTGAAACTGTAAATCAAGAACTTATCAATAAAAGAAATGAATTTGTCTCCAACCTTTGTTTTGGGAATATACTTGTTGTATGAAAGAATGTTCTTACATCTCTCGATTCATATTATCCTGAAGTGGATTTGTGGGTGATCTAGTATTTCATTGTTGAGAGGAAATCATATTTAATACTGGTAAACTTTGTGTTATCATATTATATTTGGAGATACATGTTTTGTATGTGAGTGTGGTTAAGAGATTATAGACTTTGTGCCACAAGTATCATCTATATTCTTCTGAGTTTTTGGTGTTGCAAGTTAATAGTCTTTGAGATATAATTTGTTGTACATATTATTTAAGTTAAATCATCATGGAAAGTGGCAAAAGGCTTTGTGCTCCTATGGATTTTCTAGTTACTCCTAAGTGCTAGTATCTTTCATGTTATTCGTTCGTCTAACAGAATTGTATATTGGTGATTATTGCTACAATTGGTAATATTTAGTTCCTTAGTCACTGTAATCATCAAAGTCTTTATTGTACGTTGTTTCTCTTATTCTATAAAAAAAGGGAATATGTTAATGGAAACACCCACTGAGATAATTGTAGTCTAAATAAGCATAGTTTAATCATCAGTTGATTCAAATAGAAATAAGAAGGGAGCCTCCCCTTTCTGAGAGGAGAGATTTAATCTCATCATACTGCGGTTGATATAACCATTTTGTCCTCAGTTAGTTGAGAACAAAATATTCACCCAACAAGATGAACATGAGATTACGTGGACAAACCATTGAGTAGATGATAGGATGTCATAGACCCATGTTTGCAAGGATGCATAGAGGGACTCATTATATGTTTACACTAGTAATCTAAGCTTACACTGTAGACTTATCAAGGAAGATTTGTAGATAAGAGTAGATTTATTTTTTTAACAACGTTGTCTCCAAGTCAAGAAAAGAGTGAGTCAACATATGACTTTATTTATATGAAAATTTGGCCAAACTAATGCAAAAGTCACTACTTGCATTGTCAATTCACTGTGTACTAGATAGTTGAATAATCAGATTGGGTCATACATAGCTAGAGCTAGACTAGAGTTGGAAACCTAGTTGTCTTTAGCTAGGACACATCACTAGTTCTCAGATGGCATTTGGAATCTGTTGATTCTCATTATTTATTATTCTCATGAAGGGAAGGGTCACTTCCAGAAAGGAAGGTGTATAGGAGATTGCTAGTCTGTGGTTAGAGGAAAAGCACCAGTGTGATGCTCTCTCTCTCTCCTATAGTTGACAGTCGAAGACATGTGAACAAGAAAATACTGCTTTTTGTTTTATATGATATTGATAAAGATTGGAAATCATAATAAATACGACAAGTATGAGATATTGTGCAGTTTGCTAGCCACATGTGAAGTGACCTTCTTTGAGAAATGTACATTGATCTTGGATATTGCAAATGAAATATATTGATTATGGATATTTCTCTTAATTTATTTTTTTCTTTTAAAAATGTGAGTGAATATTTTCTTGATTATGATAAAGTTTTATTTAATAGTCTAGTTGGGATGTTACAATGATCAAGACAAACCTTTATGTACAAAATAAGGGCTTCATGCCTTAAGGTGCCCACAAAGTCATAGAGGTTTGGTTTGGTTATCTCTTACCCCAGTTCTTTTACATGTTGATAACAATACAAATATGTGTTTAGAGGCCTCTTTGGTGTCCCTTCCAAAGATAGGTAGCTTAACATGATTTTGATCCATTGTATTGCAAATAGGTAATTTTGTTTTACCATTGTTCATTGAGGGTTTTTCTTCACTTATCTTTATAATATTTATATTTAAATTATTAAATAAATAACCAACCCACTAAGGGTATATATGTTATAAATATAAACATAAAACTAGTCATTATATTAACTAGACCATTGTTATTTCTTTTGTGACCACTTATAAATAAGTTTGCCCCCTAATAAACATTATACTCAAACAAAGATCCATCTCAAACTAAGTGGATATAATCACAACTAGAATCTTGTGTAATTTCATCCACCTTAAAAATTCAAATTTCATACATTTCATGAGCTAAAATTTTGGACATGATTGGTACCCATTATTGTGTATCCTTAAGAGGTTTGAATTTGATTCCTAGACCATGTATTTAAAGGAATCACCCCTAGTTCATTTTAGAAACAATCGCATGGAATCAAAGTAAGACAAAGAAACCCACATATCTAGCTCTAAGACTTCTATAGGTTCAACATACTTACATCCTCTATCTACATCAACATTCAAAGTACACCATCATCAAGTCATTATACCTTTCTACTCTTGGTAATTTATGTGTGATTTGTGTGCACCTATTTAATTAACTAGACTAACTTAAGAAATTATTTTCTCCTTTACATTTTAGTGAATACATCTAGTTTTACACCCGTATGGTTTGACCTTAGAGATATACTTTCATTACTTTTTAGGGGTTTTAATTTACATTTTTTTTATTACATCCACGTTTTTAAGATCTTGCTAGGGTTTGTCACTCATATTCATTATTATTACATTTCTATATATATGTTTTCCTAAGGTTGTATGCTTTATTGTGTCCATTTTTTCTTTGGATACTTTATCCTAGTTTCATTTTTCAAATCTAATATACCATTATTACTTTTTCTAATTTTTCAAATTTGAAAGTGATCTATAGTACCTTATCTTTCTATCTTCCCTTGTCATAGTTCATTATTTATGCGATGAGGTACTAGGAATCTTAATCTTCCTTTGAGAGGGAGTGCTCATCTAAACCCCATTATACCTTCCCACTCTAATGAAATCACAATATTTTTGTATGGTCATTTTGATAGCAATGTAGATGATTATAGTTATGGTACCCATCTTGAGCAACAAGATTTTTCTAATGAACTTCATATTTTGGGTAATGTGGAGAATAGACTATACAACTAGGGGACATGATTCAGAATAAATTTATCAATAAGTCACAAAAGCTAGAGGTCTTACAAGCCATGGATGTTAAGATTGTTTTGTCTACCTTTTGTTTGGTGAAACTACTTCCTCTCCCTCTTCTACTAATTTCATGTCTTCTACCATTACCCCATCAACTACTATTGTTCAACCCCACAATGGTACCGCTACTTCCACTAATGCCACACCATATAGTGTCAATAATTTCTTTACCTTAAACCCTCTTTATGGACACTAAATTATACTCCTCTCAACATATTGACATCTTATATGATATATTATATCATTACTCTTCTTTCATCTACAAAAACACAACCTTGATTTAGAATAAATTTATCAATAAGCCACAAGGGCTAGACATCTTACAAGCCATGGATGTTAAGATTGTTTTGTCTACCTTCTTGTTTGGTGAATCTACTTCATCTCCCTCTTCTACTAATTTCATGTCTTCTACCATTACCCCATCAACTACTACTGTTCAGCCCCACAATGGTACCTCTACTTCCACTAATGCCCCACCACATAGTGTCAATAATTTCTTTACCTTAAACTCTCTTTATGGCCACTCCTTAATTATACTTCTCCCAACATATTGACATCTTATATGATATATTATATCATTAAACCTCTTTCATCTACAACAACCCAACCTACCATATCCACTACCCCTCTCACTTGTGCCATCCCTACTTCTACCACTTCATTTTCTACCATGTCTACCCCTCATACCATCCATCCACCCATGCGCATACATACACTTTATAACGCGCCTCTTTTACAAGATATTACCTTCATTCCTCAAACTAATCATACCCATACTTAAATCTCACCGTAATGGACACCTACCTTCCCTTGTCACTATTCCTTCCGACCCACTAGATATAGTTATGCAAATGATAGATCAAGTTAGAAAATAATAAATCCAAAGCCAAATAAACATAATAATAATGGTTTTTAAGGATAAGAGACACACACCATTGTCCTATATGATTGTTACACATCCTCTGCACAAACTTTTGGGTACACATAGAGACTAGATATTCAGGAAAAATATAAATTTCATATTACGTAAGAATCTTGCAGCACTCAGAAAATTTCAGAAATAATTATATGATTGTTACACATCCTTGACCCATAAGCTTTTGGTGTACATAGACTAGAAATTCATGAAAAATGTTAGTCCGATAGCGAACAATGTTTGTACCAAGCAAGAATCATGCTGTGGTCGCATAGACAAATTCAAAAATAATTATTCGATTTTTACACATCCTTTATACATAAGCTTTTGCTTGTGTAGAGACAAGAAATTCAGGAAAATTAGGAATTTCGATAACCGACAATATTTTTACTGTGTAAAAGTCTGCGATAGTTATATGATTGTTACACATCCTTTACCCATAAGCTTTTAGGTGTACAGAGACTAGAAATTCAGGAAAAATGGAAAGCCTGATAGCCGACAATGTTTGTACACGGACTAGAAATTCAAGAGAAATCGAAAGTCCGATAGGCGACAATGTTTGTACAGAGATGGGAAGTCCGATAGCCGACAATGTTTGTACCGTGCAAGAATCTTGCAGCAGTCACTCAGAAAATTTCGGAAACAATTGATCACAGTAAAACGTGGGTAGAGGGGGACCGTGCCTGTTGCATTGGATTCACTGAAGGAGCTGAAATAACCATCCCGTACATGATATCTGACAGGAAATTTGAGCAACTTAATGCAATTCATGCATCAATACAGAAGCAGTTAATGCAAACGGAAAATTCTAAGACTTTTCTAAAATCGTTTGCCTTTACATGACTATAGGTAGTGCTGCCGTTAACTCGTGGTACGCACCCTTATATCAATGAATATTAGCTTATACGTCGCTGAGAAAACGGGCCACTCTCACACCACAAATAATGCTTTGCATCTGCTGTCTTCTTGATTTTGTATTTTTGTCAGTATTGTAGCGGTGTGGTATTGTAGTTGTGTGAGAGTTTTTTCATCAACATTTCGGATCACACTCCATGATCTATCATCGAGGAAAATAGAGCCAAAGAAGAGAATAAAAAAATATGTTCTATAGTTGTATTTGAGTTTTGGATAGTCGTTCTCTTTTTTATGAATATTCCTATCTACCTTTATATTAAAATAGTTGTATTTGAGTTTTGGATAGTCGTTCTCTTTTTTATGAATATTCCTATCTACCTTTTGGGTCATGTGTTTGACTCAAAAACTACGTAGTTAAACCCTGAAATAAAATATCACAGTACAATATTCACAAAAAAAGTTACAGTGGTATAACAACACACCCACAAAGTCTAACGGGACCAAGTCCAACATAAAGATGAAAAACAGAAAGCACCAAGCCCAAAGAACATTAAACAACTAAAACAATGTCAGTAGAGGGTAGATCTTGATCGTCAGGTTTTCCCCACACATCTTTAGGGGTAGCATCATCAATCAACTCCTAGCCATTGAGAGTGCCTTCTTCTTCTTCAAAATTATCCTCAGTGGGCTGTTGGGCATGAACCATAGAGATGGCAAGCTATAGGCGAGGGAACTATCTTAAGTCAGGCTAGCAAGCTCCCCCATGCCCATGAGAGGAAGTAGAGAGCAACCTCGAAGGTTGGAACCATCCTCCATGAGCAGCAAAATCCCTAGAGTTTTGAGGCTAAGGGCCACGACACTGGGATCCACAATCTTGTTTCGCTAATTGGTTGCATCCATGCCGATGACCTCTTAGAAGAGAGGTAGAGTCAAGCAAAACCCTGGCAATAGTGTAGGGGGCATTCCACCAATGATCTAGTAGCTCCTAAAGGTGAGTGACCTCAAATGCAACTTTACTAGCTTGCACTTGGATCTGCACAAGTACTTTAGAACATATAATAGATTTAGTGTAGAGAGAAAACTAAGCACTATCACTACAATTAGTAAATAAAATAGTATTTATGTCTTTCCAAATGCTGAAAAAATACTCCACCCTAAAAGCATGCCAAATCTTGCTATATTTAAGTGGGAGACAAGGCCAATTTCAAAGAGAAACCATGTGCCAAGAAAAGGGAGTAGGCCTAAAGGGTTTGAAGAAATCATGAATCCAATTCCAAGCTTCTTGAGCCCAACGACAGAACCAAAATAGATGTTTAAGGTTCTCAATTTGTCCACAAAGAAAATGAGGGTTGAGGATGCTCTATGAGCAAGACAAGCCCCCATCGGAAGGCCCTAATACAAAATGCACCAAGAAAAATGAGCCAACTTGGGTTCCAACATAACTAACTAGATACATTAGAATCATTGATGCCAACTTCCAAGAGGATTAGAGCTGTCAACAGAGGTTAAGTTGATCCACCATATGAAGGCGTGGAGACAACCATAGATAGCCTTTGCAGGGCCTATAATTATGAAAAGGTGTATTCATGCACTATTTCCAATCTTTCCACCAGGGCTTGAGGGACCGAACCCCTATCTTATGTAGCATCTAAGGAGGAATAGCAATAGTAATAGTATGAAATATCTCCTAGACATGATTAACCAACTTAAACATAAGCTTGAAGTCAGCCCATGGAAGAAAATTCTTGGTGGTTCTATGAATAAAGCTAGGCAAAACCCGCACTCCTTGTTTGAAGAACTTCAAAACATGAATCTAAGGTAATTTGGCTAGGAGTCTACGTTGAGAGTTGAGAATAGGAGAGCACTAGATAAACTAATGATTCATGGGAAAACTATTATGAAAATGATCTATTGCCCATTAGAGCCAAGGTTTGATAGACTCCCATGCTTTCCAAATACTTTTAATGACAAACTGTTATGAATAGTGATAGGCTCCCACATAGTGAAAAGGGTGCCTAAATCTAAACATTTCCAAGCTAGTCATCTTGAAGGGACACTGACACCAATATAATGTTGAATAAGAAATTTCTAGGCTTCATTATCTTCAAGGGCCTTGATATTCTATTTGGCATAGAGGGCAATGCCCCTTCCTATGATTACAAATCAATCCAAGCCCTCTAGCATCACAATAGAGGCAGCACAACTCCCAAGAAACACAATGGAAGCCTTGATGATCATCATTACAAGCCCAAAGAAAATCTCTAAGAAGCTTTTCAATTTTGAAATAGGAAGCTCTAAAAGGGACCCAACAAGAAGAGTAATAACACATGCATGGTAGCCTAGATTTCATAGCAAATCTGAAACTTACCAACTAATGAAAGGGGCTTGGTCATCTAATAATGAAGCATTTTTTTTCAATTTTTATCTATCACTGCCTACCATAACTTGGAGGGAGAGGCTTGGAAAGCAAAGGGGATTCCTGGAACCTAAAGACTTCCCCATGGTCTATCCATTTCCACCCAAAAGAATCAATCCATCCTAGTTTGGGAAGGAAGGATTTCTTATAACGCTAGGTCTTTTGCCATTATATGCTCAAACAAGAGGCCTAACAAAAAATATCTATGCAATGAAGCATTTGTTTGACATTATTCTCTTGTTTAATGAGGATGAGAAAAGAATCATCAAAAAAATACCATTAACTAGCTATTAGGAAGAATTGGGTAGAGAAATCCCCTTATCACAAGACTGGGAGACTGCTTAAGCCAACAAATAGCTAAAACATTTAGTAGTCAAAACATATAAAACCAAGGGAAGAGCTCAACCTTGATGGATGTACCTATGAAGTACAAAGGAATTAGATTGTTATTCGACAATAGTGATGTAGGTAGTAGCATCTACAAACAACATTTGAACCATTTGTATGAAACAAGGGCTAAAACCGAGCACCTGCAACATGGCTAAGATGAATGGACATTCAATATGATCGTAGGCCTTAGCACTTTCAATTTTAAGGAATAGGGCTAACTGTTGAGAGTAGTAGCCCATTCTATCTCTTCCCAAATAGAAATGATGTTATCCAAAAAAACTACATTTAATTAATTGTGTTTGCTTACACTAAAAAATCAAAGAGAGCATGGATCAAAGGTTAAGGGATAGAGCCTTGGTGATGATTTTGTAGGAGATATTTAATAGTGTGATCAGTCTCTAGTTGTTGATTTCTTCAGGGTTACCAACGTTAGGTATGAATTTGTTTTTTCATTTGTTAATTAAATTTTCCAATGAAACAAATTGCATGGATTCAAGATAAACATTGTGCAAGTCACTACCCATAGTGTCCCAAAAAGTTTTGTAGAATTCACAATGAAAGCCATCTAAGCCATGGCCTTTGTCATTCGCCATTGAAAAAACAACCTCCTTAAGATCTTCTTGAGTGAAAAGTTCATCATGTAATATGCATTGAACATTGGAAACTTGGCAAAGGATTGTAGCAAGACATTGTTGAAAAGCAATCCTCCTAATCAAAATGTAGACTTGAGCTGAAAAGACTTGTTCATAATGTCAGACACAAGATTGAAGAATGTTAGATAACTCCTGCAAGAGTCTTTGTCCCTCTGGAATTTAGTTGATAGGTTGTGAAGTATGGCGGGTATGAAAAGCCTGAAAATATTCCTTCGTCACTTTACATCCAAACTTAAACCAATGAAGTCAGGATTTGATTTGGGATCCATAAGTTGTATGAGCATCAACAATCTATTCCTAGTGTCACAACTGAGCCACATGAAGATGAGAAATAGATTCAAATGGTTGAGCTTCCAAAGCAATAGTGGCTTGGCAGATCTTACAAGTGGTAATCTCATAGGATTAGCGATGGAAATGGGCAAGCTACTAGGGTAAGTGCAAGAAGATGGGGGGCCAAAAAGGGGTCTTAAGTGGCCACTTTTTTTCTGAAATCAGGAAATACTGGCCTTGGATGAGAAATTGAGCATAGTTACACTCAAAATTTGGAGATGCAACCAAAACAATGTTCGTAGTGCTTTGAGTCTACTTTCTAAACTACTATTTTTTTTTTAAAATGGCATAGATTAAGGGGTTCAAAAGAGGGAACCACAGAAATTGGTGTTGTTTTTGTCAAAAAAACATAACATAGCATGTTTTGTGGCTCCCTCAAAAGGTCAACTTTTTTTTGGTATTTTTAAAATCGCTCTAGTAAGAAATTAGCTAATAGCATTTAGTTTATGCCAGATTTTTCTGATAATTTTTTGATGAATATTTGATTTTTTACTAATTTTCAAAGTGGACACATCCTAAAAAATAGAATTTTGGCCGTGCTACCCCTATAAATTTTGAAAACTAATTGAGAATCATTTTTTTCTTTTTTTAATATTTGTAGAATGGAGTCTAGTTTCTAAATATGTAATTTTTTTGAAATTTCAGTGAATAGTTAATTTACAATGAAAAAAAGACCAAACAGTGGTTTTTGCCCAAAAACAGACACACAAACAAAAGAAATTAAAGATGAAAGGCTTAGCATTGTTAAAATGTGAAAAAAATCACATCATCAAATAGCTAAGAGAAAGCCTAACATTACCCAGGTGTTTGATTTGTTTGACCCTGAAACACGTGCAAATATGAGGGTTAGCACGAATGAAATTATGTGAAATCTTGAAGAATATGGAAAAACACGTATGTGACTGTTCAAAAGGCACTCTAAGCCTTTGGGTTGGAAATCCAAAGAAAATCCCAAGCCCAAGGCTTGGGATTCCCAAAGCAAGATATAACGCGAGCGCATTATAATGCGCTCGCGTTATGTTCTACTTTGCATTTTTCCTTTTCCACAAGTCTGTTGTTTGTCATGTTTGACATAACACGAGCGTGTTATAACAAGCTTGCGTTATGTTCCCCTTAAATTTTTTTCTCTTGAAGTCTATTAATCATGTATGTATGTATGTATGCCTATATGTATTTATGTATGTATGTATCTATGTATGCCTATATGTATGTATGTATTTATGTATCTATGTATGCCTATATGCATGTATGTATCTATGTATGCCTATATTTATGTATGTATAGTGTCGAGGGCAGAGGAGGGTAGAGATGGGAGTGAGCCAGATAGGGGAGGAGAGGGCTGGATAAGGATTGAGTGATTAAGGTTTAAGGTTGAGGGTTGAGCATTTAGGGATAGGATTTAGAGTTTAGGGATAAGCGATTAGAGTTTAGGACCTTGAGGGATTAGGGTTTAGGGTTGAGGCTTTAGGGATAGCATTTAGGGTTAAGGGTCGAGGGATTAGGTTTAAGGTAGAGTGTTGAGGGTAGAGGGATTAGGGATAGGGTTTAGGGTTGATGGATTAGGGTTTAAGGTATAGTTTAGTAGTTCTTGTGGATAGAGCTAGTAAACAATGGGAGATTATTTGCCTGTTTCATAACAATATACCTTCCCTAAGTGCAGGGTGGACAGCAAGAAACATAGATGTACCCCAACAAAAATCTTTTCTCATAATGATCATCCTTCTGATTTCAATTGTTAATTACTCACTATGGATGTACCATACGCAAAGCTTTTCTCATAGGGTTTAAGGTATAGTGTCGAGGGTTGAGGGTTTATTCATAGTGTTAGGGTTGAGAGTTGAGGGATTAGGTTTTAGGGTTGATGGATTAGGGTTTAAGGTATAGTGTTGAGGGTTGAGGGTTTAGGGATAGGGTTTAGGGTTGATGGATTAGGGTTTATGGTTGACGGATTAGCATTTAATGTCGAGGTTAGGGTTAGAGTGTCGAGGATAGAGGGATTTGGTATAGGGTTTAGGGTTGAAGGTTTAAGGATTGAGGGTTGAGGCTTTAGAGATGAGGGTTTAAGGCTTAAGATATAGTGTCAAGTGCTGAGGGTGTAGGGATAGGGATTAAGTTTTAAGGGTTAAGGGTTGAGGGATAGGGATTAGGGTTTAAGGTATAGTATTGAGGGTTGATGGTTTAGGGATAGGGTTTAGGTTTGAGGGATTAGGGTTTAGGGTTGATGAATTAGGGTTTAATGTTGAGAGTTGAGGGTTGAGGGTTGAGGTTGAGGGATAGGGTTAATGGTCAAGGGATTAGGGTTAAATAAGAGTGTTGAGGGTAGAGGGATTAGGGATAGGGTTTAGGGTTGAAGGTTTAATGATTTAGGGTTGAGGCTGTAGGGATGAGGGTTAAGGGATTAGGGTTTAAGATATAGTGTCGAGCATGTAGGGATAGGTTTTAGGGTTCAAGTTTTAAAGGTTAAGGGTTGAGGGATCAGAGTTAAGGGTTGAGGGATTAGGGTTTGATGTTGAGGGTTGAGTACATTGAGGTTTGAGGGTTAAGGGTTTCGGGATAGGGTTGAGGGTCGAGGGATTAGGGTTAAGGGATAGGGTTGGAGGGTTTAGGGATAAGGTTGCAGGGTTGAGGGATTAGGGTTTGACATTGAGGGTTGAGGGTCGAGGGATTAGGGTTAAAGTAGAGTGTGGAGGGTATAAGGATTAGGGATAGGGTTGGAGGGTTTATAGATAAGGGATTAGGGTTTAAGGTATCGTATCGAGTCGGTTGATGGTTTAGGAATAGGGATAGCATTTAGGGTTTAGGGATGAGGGATTAGAGTTGAGGGATGACAGATTAGGGTTGAGTGTTGAGGGATTAGGGTTTAGGGATAAGGTTTAGGGTTGAGGGTTAAGGGATTAGGGTTTAAGGTATAGTGTTAAGGGTTTAGGTATAGGGTTTAAGGTTAAGGGATTAGGATTTGATGTTGAGGGTTGAGGGTTGAGGGTTTAGGGTTTAGGGTTTAGGGATAGGGTTGACGGTCAAGGGATCAGAGTTAAGGGTTGAGGTTCGAGGGTCAAGGGTTTAGGGATAGGGTTGAGGGTGGAGCGATTAGGTTTAAAGTAGAGTGTGGAGGGTATAAGGATTAGGGATAGGGTTGGAGGGTTTAGGGATAAGGGATTAGGGTTTAAGGTATAGTATCAAGTCGGTTGAGGGTTTGGGAATAGGGATAGCATTTAGGGTTTAGGGATGAGGGATTAGAGTTGAGGGATGAGTCATCAAATGTAGATTTATGGGTTTGATTATATTGATTGCCTCTCTAGTTTTGGGGTGTGGATGTTTTGGAATCAATCAGGAAGTCTTCAGGAGACTTTGTGGAAGTGGATTGGCAATCGCTTGACAAAACCCCTACTATTTATGCTTGGATAAGGATTTGTCACAAACTAGAACTTCTGCTTCCAAAGAAGATCTGTCTTTCTTCCTTGATGGGCATTTTCTATCAAGAACTTGATTATGAGGGCTTGCCCCTTCATTGTTATGCCTATCATATGATGGAGCATCTAGCAAGCTCTTACAGGAAACAGGAAAAGTTCTCCCTCAAAAACATTGTGGTCATTCAAGTTTGAAGGGGAAGGTTTGGAAAGAGAAATGCACAAGATGTGATCAATCTATAGCAAGACAAAATGCGAGCGCGTTATAATGTGCTCGCATTTTGTCTTGCTATAGAAATGGTAAAAAAGTGTTGACCCCCATGATCTAGGCCCACACGCTCTATTTTGATACTAATTTTGTGCATGCTCTGACAAAAAAGAAGTGCATCCATGCCCTTGGGAAGTTCACATGCACATTTGACACATTGTACCACCTTTGCATAATCTTTCCACCACCTTTTCTTCTTTGCCAACTTGAGGAGGAGGAAATAACATAGTTTTCACACCAAGTTTGATATATATGTATTCAAGTTTCAATTTTTGTAGTGTTGCAATGTTAATTGTGATTCAATTTTAGGAATTTAACATTATAGATTGGTTAATAGTATTGTTGTTAGTAATTATATTTGAGTGTTATTCAATTTAACATTGAAAAGGAAGCAAGTGGTGAAAAACTCAAATTGTTCAGGAGTTTGATGCAAGAAGAAAAAAACACTACATAATTGGCTACTCTCTCCATTCGAATCTTTGTTTTTTAGGTATGTCAAGTCTTTACTTGCATGTTCTTTACATTTTTATTAATTCAGATTGAATTAATTTATCATGCTTTATCATACATGTTTAAAATAGACACATTCCCAATCGAGAAAGTAGCCTACAATCTCACATGATACCATGTATATTTTCTACACTTGGGCTCTTTAATAATTATGTGTAATAAATAGACCTTAACATACCATGATGTCAAACTATACAAGAATAAATCCTTACAACATAATAAAAATACAATCCCACTATTATCTTGTATTCATTTCTTAGGAAGTAATATTGGTCTCTTTATCATGCTACAGACAAATTCTCCGTCATGCTAAGGAAATGATCAAGAATTAAACCAACACAAGAGGAGATAGAAGGTAAGAAATGCAAAGAAAGTAGTGGCTATGAGGGAACTTCATGAGAAGAGGAAATTGGACACGATAAATGAAGACATACCAATTGAAGAGGAACCACAACCATCACAAAGAGATATGGTATTGGTGGCACAAAGAGAACAAATGCAAAAACTTCATGCTACGAGAGATTTGAATACCATAGTTGGAGGCACGTCCTCTACCGCAAGTCAACATGTAGGGACACCATCTACCACATCTCAAGTTCAGAGTACATCATCACTCACATGTGATGAAGGAGGTACACCATCGTTCCCACCTCAACCTCAAGGTATGTCATCTATTCCATCTTTGATCGAAGGTATGCCATCTAGCCCATCTCATTTAAATATTGATGAAATTCCTAATGTTGAGATGAATTTACCTAACTTAACACCACCTAGAATTTTGCATAGAAAGCCAAAGTATTTGATTGAAATTGATGAGAATATTTTGCAGCCAATGGAAGATAAGATTCCAAAACGCACTTGTAGAAGATATGCTCATAAGTTTTGGAGATTGTTCTTTGAAAAGTTAAATGAGACTACAAGATGTCAACTATTCATTGAAATGATGCGAAGTATAAAGTATAGGTCCATCATGAAGATTCTTGGGTTGATAAAATCAGAGGCTTCAAGTGAAAAATCTATTGTCAAGAATCTAATGAGTGCATATGAGAGTGTGGGTAACACCTCATGCACAAAAGATAGTAATGCAACACAGCATGTGATTACATCGACTATAGTAAGTAGTCAAATGAGGAAATCTCGTCTCATTAAAAAGATGAGTCAAGAATTGAGAATTAATAGGAAAACTTTATCAAGAGCCGTTGGAAGACACCAAAGAATTGAGGACACTAATGCCAATGAATTATGGGCATTCTCGGGGAGACTACCACAAAAAGATAAACCAATTGTTGAAGCATTGAGATCACTAATTGAAGACTTTTGGAAGAATTACACAAGGGTATCTTCGAATCAAAGGGATGTGGTAAGAAGAAGAATCAATAGTCAGAACCGTGAGCCACATCCAAAGCATTTTTTGGATGAGACTCAAACACAGTTTTATGGTAAATTTCTAGAGAAGTATCCTCAAATTAAAATTTGTCAAAAATATTTTGAAATGCTAAAACATTTCTATGTCAAGATAAATCACACATGCATTACTTGTTGTTGTAGATTACATATTGAATTTTCTAACCATTTTGATGCTTATAGGTCTATATGTTTAGATATGCATATTAACAATGTTTTGCAGAGTTGTGCCATATGTGCCCCACCAACATCTTCAAGAGACTTCATATCAATAATTTTATGTGAAAGAGAGGAAGGTCAAATATTATACAAGAAATTATGCTAGGATGGCACATGTCATCATTGAGGTGGCTTGTAACATTTGCCAATATGTGAACATATGGAAAGAACACATGCGGTTGGAAACGAACTAGTAGAGTTTGGCAAGTATAAAATAGTGGCATACAATACAAAAGATGGTAAAGAAGTAAAGAGGTGTGAATTGGTTATTGAAAAGATTTCAGTGTATCAGTTTATGCCTATATTTTGTGACAGCATAGCGTATGAGTATGCAAGACATGCCCATAGAGCTCGATGGTTGGACTTGCAATTCAAGTTATGCAAGGACACATTTCCAACTGGTAGCAATGTTTAGTCATTGACTTTGCAGAGAACTACAGTCTACAACCACAACATGAGGTGTAATCACAATATTACAACTCCACATAGGTTTCTATATTTGTGCACATTGCATTCATTCATGCGAATGATAGTACAGAGGATGACAAAAAGATCATAAGGGAGTATAATTTCTATATTAGTGATGATCGCATGCATTCTACAGAGTTTGTGCAAGGTTGCTTTCAGGTGTTCTACAATGATTTGGATAGAAGGGGCATATCGTTCAGTCAGCATATCATATGGTCGGATAACTATGCGTCACAATTCAAGAACTCACAGAATTTCTATTGGCTGAGTAGGAGGCATAATTTTACAGGTATTCAGCATATTTGGAACTTTTGTGAGATCGAGCATGGAAAGGGGGAGCATGATGGTGCAGGGGCATGTATCAAAAGAGCCATAGCACGAGAAGAGTTAAAGTATCAAAAGAGCTACTGGCCCCTCTTGGACCAGTCCATCATCAGTCTAGGTGTGGCTTATTTCCAACACCAACACCCCCCCTTAAGCCACACCTCACGTGTGCTTGGGGCTCCTAGCCTGGGCTTGGCTTTGATACCATATTGAGACATGGACCAGCTAGGACTCAAACCTAGGACCTTCCATACGCTGCCAGAGTGCTCTACCACTAAGCTACTGGCCCCTCTTGGACCAGTCCATCATCGGTCCGAGTGTGGCTTATTTCCAACACCAACAATTACAATATCACTTGAACAAAAGCTAACCAAACCATAGCACAAATGCATCAAATGTGCACCTAGAAAGTCTCATATTCCTTGAAGCATACAAGAAGAAATGGAGACAAGTTACAAAGAAAAACATGAACAAGTCTTATATTGATTTAATAAATAGATCATACAATGCCAATACCAAAATAAGAATAAAAAATTAAACATTATCCAAATTAAGTGAAGTTTTTCATCAAATTGGCATTACTATTCCAAACAATTACAGACATAACTTGAGTATGGCCTACAAAATTCTAGCATCCCCTACCCCCAACAACTAACCTCAACAATGACCCAAAAATTACAATAAAATGAGAAGAGGAAAAAATTAGATTGAAGATAACAATGACATCTGGCATCATCTGGTCCTTCCCTTTTGCAACTAAATTAGGCATAAAGAATATGCCTCAGCATCGTTAAACTTCTCTCATTTATCTACTTTTAGGTAAATTATAAATCATTTTCACATTGCATCAAACATGCAACCTTTTACTCCTATGGTAGATATAATTTTCCAACACAATTTTCACCTTGTAGGTGAAAAAATTGTTAGAAATAAAAGCAACACTACTTCAATAGAAATCTGATTCAAGATAAATTTCAGCAATCTTAAGTGTGCATTAACAATGGAGATTGTAACAAAACATAAAACCCACTACAGAAAAGATGTCAAACATGAAGAACTCAACACAATGACATAGTGTTTACATGGAGAAAACCCTTGTAGGTAAAAAACTCCACCAGACAAAAGGCACAAGTTTGTATTAATCTCAACAAGATTGTACAATACATCAACTATGCAACTCTCTCCTCAAGTCTTCAATCCGACTGCATTCTAATAGCACCTGAGTACCTAAAATCTATACTGCAACAAAAATACATTGCAAATACTTATATAAATATTTTACAACTCATCCTAGGCATTCACCTTCCCTCTCCTAAGATTCTCCAACCTGTAAACATTAATGACCATCTTACAAGCATCTTACACTTGTCCAAAAATAGCCATGCGAAGCTTGGGGGCCCAAGACCAAATCTGGCCTCTTACAACATTTTATGATGCGTCATAACCATCATATATTCCACATGAGAGTATCTTTCCAAGATAGGAACCTTGGGCTAAATATAGCAAATATACAACTAACATATATGTCATATGCATCATAGAATCACAAAATCTTATGACAACTTGTAGCTGATATAGATTCACTTACCAAACATTATGATAGTTGTCATACATGCCAAAAATAATATATTCCTCAAACGAGCACACCTACCCTCATTTACTTTGAGTTTTTTAATTTGCCAACAGTAAAAGTCAGTCTATAATTACCTTCGTTTACTCCAAAATTACCCCTACTAGTGAAACTAGTACATCTCCTCATGGATAATTACAAATAATAAATGGAATAAATACAATATTGGGATTTACAAGGTGAATGGCACCTTATCCCACCATTCTCTCACTTGACATTATACATTGTAAATCAAGCCATAGGAAATCAAATGAAAAATAATTAGACACTAGAAACAAGGCCCATGGCCTCTCTGCACCACACAAACTTCTTTGTACTCACAGGTTTGGTCAGTGAATCTGCAACATTCTCTTCAGTGTCTATCTTCTTTAGCTCAATCTCTCCATTTGAAACCAAATCTTGAACAAAGTGATACTAAACATTAATATGCTTAGTCCAAGCATGATACATGGGATTCTTGGCCAAGAAGATAGCACTCTGGTTATCACAACCAATCTGAATGATCTTGCAATCAAATCCAATACCTGTACACAGTCTCCTTAGCCAAATTACCTCCTTAAAGACATAAGTAGCAGCCATATACTCTGCTTTTGCGGTAGACAAAGCAACTGTGGGCTGCCTCTTACTCATCCAACTCATTGCACCTCCAAACAGACTAAACACATAGCCACTATTGGACCTTCGACTATCCAAGTCACCTGCCCAATCTACATCAACAAAGCCCTGTCTATCCAAAGATTTATCAGCACTATCAGTACCAAAATAAACCAAACAATGGTCAGGAGTACCTGTAAGATATTTAAACACCCTCTTCACATAGTTCCAATGCTGTGTGACAGGGTTAGACATAAATCTGCTCAAAACTCCCACTGCTTGGGCAATATCTAGTCTAGTGCAAACCATTGCATACATCAAACTCCCTACAACACTAGCATATGGCACATTAGACATGTCCTCAAGATCATCCTCAGTCTTTTGACACATCTAATGAAAGCATAGTACCAATGTGTAAAGGAACTCTAACTAGGTTGCAATCCTACAAACTAAACCTCTATAAAATAGTACTCACATACTTACTTTGTGACACCAAAGCTTTCTATTAACTCTGTCACTCCTGATCTTCATTCACAAAATATACTTTGCAGCACCAAGATCCTTCATCTCAAATGCACCTAAAAGTTGGCCTTTAAGCTCACTAATCATACCCTTAGTATTGCTGAAAAACATGTCATCAACATACAAAGCAATTACCAATATAGAATCATCAACACAATAAATGTAAACACAGTGACCCTCCTCGCTTCTAACAAAACCCAATTTCAAAACAAATGAGTCAAACTTTTGATACCACATTCTGGGGGACTGTTTCAAACCATAGAAAGACCTCTTTAACCTGCAAACCCAATATTCTTTTCCTTTTACCTCAAAACCTATAGGCTATTGCATATCAATTTCTTCCTCAAGATCTCCATGCAAGAACATAGTCTTAACATCCATTTACTCAATCTCCCAATCATAAGCTGGAACAATGGGTAATAAAAATCTAATAAAGTCAATTTAGCAATAGGAGAGAATATCTCACCAAAATCAACTCCCTCTCTCTGGGAGTAGCCCTTAGCTACCAGTCTAGCCTTATACTTTTCCAATGACCCATCTGCTCCAAACTTCTTCTTGAAGACCCACTTACAACCTATGGCCTTTCTTCCTTTGGGAAAATGAACAAGATCCCAGGTGTTATAAGAGTCTAAAGACATCATCTCCTCCTACATGGCTAGCTACCAAGACTCACTATCATCTACAGAAATAGATTCCCTATAAGATCTAGGTTCATCGTTAGTACTCAATAAAGCATATACACAATGGAAATCTAGTGGGCTATACCTATCAAATGGATTCCGTCGTCTTGTGGATCTCCTCAAGGGTGGAGTAAGAGACACTACTCGTTCTTCTGCATGATCATCTGCACCAACTTTTTCTATCACAACAGATTCATCTTCATCAGAACTACTCGAATCTTCTTCTTCTTCTTCACCCCCAATCCATCATTTTGTTCTTCCTAAGGTGCATCTTGCTACTCTAAATCAAAGTGCACTCTCCTTTCATTTTCATCTTTTTCTTTTGGCTGTTTAGGTTAAAAAATAACTCTAAGTTCCCTAAAAATAACACCTCTAGAAAAGATAATCTTATGGGTTAGTGGATTCCAAAGCTTATAACCTTTCACATTATCACCATATCCAATGAATGTACACTTTATATATTAATTTGAATAAGAAGGAAATACAGAACTGAAGACAACCACACAATTGAATAATCTTAACAAACAATTGATACCAAAATAAAACCACTGAATCAGAGAACTTCAATCTACTTCTTCAATAATAATATGCAACATGGTCTTTGAGAAACATTGTAAATTATATGCATATATTCTACTGCTGAAGATTTTTTAGCACCAATTGTTTGAACTTATATAGATATTTTTGTGAAGAGACATAACTCTTCAATAAGTCTTTTGGGAAATTAATAAGATTAACAATCATTACATAACCACGATTAGGCTCTATTCAACCATAAGTAAATTTTAGCCACGTGGTCTAAGTACTCTTGATCATGATGGAAATCAGTAAGCTCAATGGCATTCCTTGTAATCACATCCATTGTGACCATCTTTTCTAGGTGTTTGCAGGCTTCTCTGGATGCAGAATCTTTGTCTTTAAGAGCTCCCATAGCCTCGTGTAATATAGCTTGACAATCAATGCTCCACTCTTCTCTGCTTTTTAGTTCTTTATCACTTTTGAATAACACAGGCACTCCTTCTTTCAAAGCTTCAGCACATTCCTTAGCATCAGTTTTAAGTTGATCGTAGTACTTCTAATGTTGCTCGATCAATTCTTTTGCATTGGAGGCACCTGCAATGTCAGAAGCATCTTTACTTTGTATCTCACTCAATTTCTCCTGCACTCTTTGTTCGAGCCTTTCATGTTCTCGAATTTCTTTATAATTCTAAGAGTAATTATCCAAAAATAGGTTTAACCAATGCACCATGTTGGCATGCCTGCTCTATAGCACTGTGACAAGTGTATCCATTTGAATTTGTGCTGCCTGATTTGTGGATAGTGTTTGAGTGCCTTGTGAACTTTCACCCTGGGTTAATCTCCTTGTTGACTCCCCAAAGGTGCTCTTAACAACATCCTTTAAATAATCATTTTCTTTCCTCAATCTCTCACAGCTCAATTTGTATGCATCTCTTTCCTTAATGAACATTTGAGCCTGTGCTTTATTTATCTTTGCAACATTCATACGAATGTCTGCAATGATCAGAGGGTCAGTTTCCCTTGCCTTTAAATTCATGACATGACCAAAAGTTTTTTCAATGTCCATGATAGCTATCTTCTTATGGGGAGGATATAGGGCCCAGATCATCAATGAATTTTCGTCATTATTGTATTTTGTACCCATATACACTTCACTAACACCTTCTGGAGTGAGTTTATACTTATCATCTGTATTAGTTAGAAAATTGTCAAAAACTAAAGTAGAATTTAAATCAAGGCCAGGAGAAATCATTACCCCTACATCTTTAAGCAACTATCTACCCTTGTTAGGTGTCATATCCTGCATCTCATTATCCACTGTTGTTTTCAGCATATCTATTAATTATCTTTCATTGTTAGCAGAGACATCATCTACTGAATCTCTGATTTCCTTCCCTTTGTATTTATACAAAAATGGCTTAAACTCTTTTGAATGAATAAATTCATCATTAGAAATAAAAGAATCATAAGCTATTTGACGTGAGTCTTCATTAGCAGACCCCTCCTCATCATGTATTATGACAGGAGGCTGATATTGTTGCATTTTCTCTTGGACATTTTTACTGTTTTGTCTTGTGGCTCCTCTTGCTCTACCGGTTCTTCATCTCCAGAGGATACAACCTCAATCTCTGCTAGCTATTTTCTTTTCTCATTTAGATCCCTGTTATATTTTTCTACCACCAATTCTACCTCAGCATCTTCTAGGTTTCTAATGACATCATCATGTAGATAAGGGATGTGTATGTATCCACTGAGGTTTTGCTTCCTCTGAGCAGAGTCAATAAAGCCTTCAGGGTCAAATCCTTTCCTCACCTCAGCACACCTCATATTGTAATGCATCAATTTATCCAGGATGAGATTATAACCGTCTTTGGACACCACAGTAAAATCTCCAAAACATAAAGTGTTGGGCATAAAAGATTGTTTATCATGCAAGCTCAGATGCATTACATTTGAGCAGTGCATTTGCCAAACTATCTCTAAGTAAGCAATTCTGTCAGGGACAGTTTTGGGTAAGATGAACGGAGTGTCCTCAAAACCATATACTCTAATCATGGTAGCATCTTCAAAACAATACCAATCTCCCGAATTACGAATGACAGTAGGAGGGCCACCAAAATCTTTCGGTCTAAGGAACCTCTTTATCTCAGTTGAGACTGAATACTCACAAGGGTGATTCAAATATCTATACAACACTTTTACACAATATTCTTCAAATTGCACATAACTAGAATAGGCATATCTGTTTTCCCATATACTAGTCCACATCTGTATTGGTAACCTTTGTCCTTTCTGGTCTGCAGGAACAACTTTAAATTCACTTGGCCATAACCCCACTTCCTAGCCATAATATAGCACTATGTGCATAAGAAGTGAGTAATGCTCAAAAGAAACTGTTGGGGCATTATTTCTTATTGCATTCAGGCCAGAGTCAATTTTATTAACAACATAAGCAACATCATCAAATTGCCTTGCATTGTGACATTGGATGTCAGTAGCTATGACCATCAAAGGGATTGTCATGTGTTTAGGGACCTATGATCCTAGGACCTGGCCCACAAAATAATATGTATATTGTATGTATGGTTCAAATATTGATACATGAAAGGGAGGACCATCATCCTCATTGAGGGGCACCAATTCTCCCTCAGCTCTAGGCCTATGAATGGGCAATCTCCACCCATTGTATGTTGTATCCATTCTCTAGTATTCTTTGTCTAAATCCTCATAAATAATGGGAACAGTGCATAAGTCATCCAAGTCAAATACTTCACATATGGCATTTTTTGACAAGTGTATAACAGGCTCCCCTTGTGGGTTGCATATAGCCTTCAGACTTGGGTTGTATTGTTTAGCAAGAATTTTGAGGAGTTCAACATTTAGGAACACATCTGGCACAACTAATTTACCCAAGTTCAAATGCCATGGATTTGATACTAGAGAATTCCTAAATCTTCTATTATGGTGGAATTTGAAAAGTTCATACCCTCTGATTGGGGTCCAAATGTTCCCTAGGTGTTTATATTTGTCTTCTAAATTTTCTACTTCTACCCTAAGTTGAGCAGATCTTCTGGCCTTGGGATTTGACCCCGGCAATTGATCAATCAAATCTTGATTGATCTTTCTGTCTTTTATCTTTTTTTCAGGGGTTTTATCAATTTTTTGTTTCTTAGGTTTACTTGTTTCTCCTTGTGATTTTTTGCTCTTTCCCTTTCCCAGAGTCTCCATTTCAATCTTTGACAAAAAATCAAAATACAGGCTACAATGCAAATTTTTGTAAGTATGTACCTGTTGTCAGTGGCTGTGATTGAATTCCCCTATTTGCGCTTCAAGTTTCGCCTGTAATTTTTTTGATCAACTTTGTCAATTTTAATTATACTGATCTTTTGGAGGATTTCATCGCTGTTTGCATTTAATTGTTTCAAGCAGTTCAATATCCTTCATCATTATGAAATGTCACATCGTCATAACTCCTTTCATCGACATGATTTTCAAAATGTCTAGGCGATTTTAAATCTCCTCATGGCGCGAACAATCAATCGGCATAACCCTTCAATTGTCTCCTCGATGTTACATTAAATCATATTAGTAGGATATGTCCATACCTTTATCCGATGTGAAAGCAGGCACAACTACCATCGGCATGACCTCTTTCATCGCTATGTGATTTATATTTATTCTGACATATCAAGTGTTACCGATATAACTATTGGTGAGACACTTATAAACATGTGTGACAACAATTGTTATCGGGGTGATTTATGCCATCGGGATAACATATTTATGTTTACTCGATCATCATCATCTTCCTGATAGCCCTTTATATACCAGATCAGAAGGACTTTCTTAATGTCTCATCGATATGATTATTAGTAGGACTTCTTATTAATGGGTGTAATCCTCATTTCTATCGAAGTGAGAGATACCATCGGGGTAATCCTTTTTAAGTTACCCGATCATGGTTATCTCCCCGATGGCCATTTTGTATTTTTTATCGGAGAGAACTTCCCGAAGTGTCACCGACACTTTTATCGCTATGACCTGTGGGTCGGTAAGACATATATATTTCATTCTGACTTGTTTAGCTGTGCCGATGGATAAGTATATCAATATGACTCGTACCGAAACTGCCTTTTGTTGTTTCACCAAGACACTGGAGTATCGGAGACTCATTAATTTTTTACTCTGATGTTCATTTCCTACCGATGGCTATTATTACCTTCAATTCGATAGGATGCTCGGTGAGAGTTTTTCTAAAATGCTTCATCGGTATGATATGTACCATCAGGATAATCTTCAAAGTATTACCTGATAGCCCTTAGTCATACCGATCAGTGTGACTAATAGATCTTTTTACCGATAAAAAGGCCATTGGGATGTGTAGACACCTAAAAATGTCTCGACCACCAAACTGACTCCCGATACCCCTAATCATGTCAATTTTCCTCCTAAACCAATTAATTAAATTTTATTTAATTAATGACCCCTTCATCACCCCATTTTTCATCAACTTATCCTAGACAATTGAATTAATTTCATTAATTCAATAGTTTCAAACTTAGCCAAATGAATTTAGTAAATATGCAATATTTACTAAATCATTTTTTCCTTTTTTGCCACTAATTCAATTAATTAGTTAAAATCATGTTAACTAATTAATTTAACCCATTTATTCTAGCCCTAGGATTAATTAAATAAAACCAATGTTTAATTAACCCTAAACCCCTTATTAGGATGGTCAAACCTAGTTTAACCCAATTTCCCACATTCTCCAAATAAAGAAATTGGAATAAATCCACCTAAAATTCCACATCACAATAAATAATCATTTTTCCCATGCCTATACCTCTATTTCCCCCCAAATGAATTTTTAATTCATTTGCATTTCCCCCATGAATCTTTTATTTGGGAATAATCTTCCCCCCATAACTTATTTAATAATTTCCTCTTCCCCAAATGAATAAAAGAATCACCTTTATTCATAGCCATCCATTCTCCAAGATTAGATCTAGGCCCTCCATATCATCTCCATCCTCCACCATTGATCTTTCCAATCAATCTCCACCCTTGGATCAAAATCTCCTCCAAAAGTCTATAAATAGAGCCTCTCCCAAGCCATTTTCAAGAAGCCAAGTCTATGCAAAGTAATAATGCCAAAATCACTCTTGAGCTAGGATAGTGAGTTGCACAACTTGAATGAGCATTTCACATTGGAATCCATTTGTTTAGGGATCATCTTGGTCTTAGGAACTTGTTTGGGTGCAAAGGCTCCTTCCTCCCTTGATGGGATTAGATTTGTATTGTGAGGTATAATCTTGTGTATATTGCATTTGGTTTAATATTTTAGCCTTGTTTGCATTTATAATCTACAGGATGATTTCCTCCATCGGTGTTTTTTGCAATTTTCTCTCCAATCCTTGTTCTCATGCCGATAGTTATTTCTATTGGTTTCCCATGGATCGGCATAAGCAACATAAAGTCTTGCCGATGGTATGAAACTTAAGCCATTTACATTGTTTTGCCATGGACCTTTTGTGGGATGTATCAATTTTTTTACTATGATTTTGGGATGTTTTATGATTTGTTCAGTTATGGCGAAGCGAGAATACAGGAAAATTTTAAATTTTTACTATCCCAACAGTGGCTCTGTCTGGGATGTATACTCCCTGTGAGTATAACAAGGATTTAGATCTCCTGGGGGAGTAGACCACATGTTTCATTTATTTATGAGAATTGTATGAGAATGGGAAATGAGAGTGATAATAATGGGGAATGGGAATGATTCCTAAACTACTGTGCATGGAATAAAATATTTTTGAGAATTATTTGAGGGCTGTCCATGCACTAGCAATGCTCAATCCCCCTTGTGCATGACTATGAAAAGAACGGCTTCAAATATTGCCCATGCACAGGCAATTCCTTCTCTTCTCCAGACATATTCTACAAGTAGTAAGAATCATCACCTCCCTTACTAGTGATAACAAAAGGACCTAACCATAGAGCTTCAAACTTTCCATGCTTTCCTTTGGCCTGACACCTTGCATTCCACATTAGTACTAGATCATTTATTTCAAACTTTCTATCTTTGGCCTTTTTGTCAAAGAGATATTTTACTTGTGATTGTAACTTAATATTCTTCCTTTGAGCTATTCTTCTTGTTTCATCAAGTTCTGCAAGATGTTCCAACCTCTCCTCCATTGGTTCAGGAATGTTTAAGTCTTCCTAGAGAATGAATTTGTATACTGGTATGAGATTCTCTAATGGTATTCTTGCTTGTGTTCCATACACCAGCTCAAAAGGAGATCTCCCAATTGCCCTTTTTATAGTAATCCTATCAGCCCATACTGCCATTCTTAATTTTGAATCCCATGCTTTTTTGTTTCTATCCAACATTCTTTTTATGATTTTTAGGAGGCTTTTGTTACTTGATTCTACTTGTCCATTTGCTTGTGGATGATAGGGGGCAACATAGGACACAGTGATGCCATGTGTACTGCAAAAGTTTTTGAATTTATCAGATCTAAAACACATTCCATTATCTGTAATTAACCTTACTGGAGTGTCGAATCTGAATATAATATTTTCCATTAGAAAGTTAATCACCACCCTACTTGTTGCCTATTTGGTTGGAATTGCCTCCACCCATTTTGTAAAGTAATCAGTTGCTACTAAAATCCATTTGTGTCCCCCACTTGATTTCTTCACAATTTCACCTATGAAATCAATACCCCACTGATAGAATGGAGCCTTAACCTGCATGGGTTTTAAGGGTTGTGCTCCCTGATATTTTAACTTCCCTGAAAACTTTTGACATGCTTCACACTTCCTAGTGTAATGATATGAATCATTAAAAATTTTAGGCCAATAGTATCCGGCCCTCAAGATCTTGTGGGCTGTAGTCTTTGCTGAAAAGTGACCTCCACACATGCCTTCATGTAACTCCTTCATGATATGTTTTAATTGATGCTCGTCTAGGCATAATAGTAAAATTCCATCTCTGTTTTTCCAGTAAAGATCTCCATCAATAAGTACATATTTCGAGGCTTGCAATTTAAGTGTCCTCCTTTTGTTATCATCATACCCTTTAGGACACTTCATATGTTTTAGATAATATATAATATCAGAATACCATGGAGTATGCTCAATACTGGAACTTGCATTAGCATTACATATCTGAGAGGCTTTAAGATTACTTTCAGCCATCAATTTGGCAAGACCTTGTCCTCTCACTAATTTAGTGATCTGGATTTCAATATTGAATACCTAAATTCTATTGATCCATCTACATCTTCTACTAGTGACTTCAGTTTGGACCAATACATCCTTTACTATAGCACTAGGAACATATGCTATGATTTTAGCTCCCACCAAATATGGCCTAAAAGTTTTAACTGCTTTTACCAATGCATATGCCTATTTTTCAACAATGTCATATTTTAACTTTGCATTCTGAAGGGATTTGCCAAAAAATGAGATAGGCTGTTCATATCTGTCATTATTTTTCTACAATAGCACTGCTGCAACTGTATGATAAGAAGCAAATGAAAACAACTGGAATGGTTTACCGAAAT
The DNA here is from genome assembly GCA_027924645.1 of Cunninghamia lanceolata. Classification (NCBI taxonomy): domain Eukaryota; kingdom Viridiplantae; phylum Streptophyta; class Pinopsida; order Cupressales; family Cupressaceae; genus Cunninghamia; species Cunninghamia lanceolata. The sequence goes on from BSBN01000892.1 coordinate 8,158,524, forward strand.
CATGGGATATGAAGATTGGGGCTTCCTTAATTGCCTTTTTAATATTAGCAAATGCTTCTACTATTTCTGTTGTCCATTTTACTTCTGATTTCTTTTTTAGCATCTTTGATATGGGACAAACAATTTCTACAAAATTTGGTATAAATCTTTTGACAAAATTAATCTGACCAAAAAATGATTGTATAGCTTTCACATTTTTTGGGATAGGCACTTGGTCAATTGCTTTTACTCTTTCAGGATCTATTTACACTCCATCTTTCGAGACTATGTGGCCAAGCAATTTCCCCTCTATTACTACAAAATGGCATTTCTTAGGATTCAACAAGATCCCATATTCTAGGGCTTTGATAAATATTTGCTCTAAATGTGTGCAATGATCCTCAGCCCTTTTAGAATATGCTGTCAAGTCATCCTGATATACTATCATGATCTTATTAATTAGCTCAGCAAAAGCCATATCCATGGCTCTTTGGAATGTTGCTCCAGCATTAGTTAGCCCGAATGGCATTCTCAATTATACATATGTTCCCCATGGAGTGGTAAATGCAGTCTTAAATTGCTCTGATTCTTTAACTTTTACCTGATTATAACCTGAGAAACCATCCATCATTGATAACAATTCACATCTAGTAACCTTTTGTAATATTGATTCCATATTGGAGAGGGGATAGTTATCTTTAAGAGAAGACTTGTTTAAATTTATGAAATCCACACATAGTCTAATATCACCATTCTTTTTCCTGACAGGTAATAAATTTGAAACCCACGAGGAATGTCTGATGGGTTTAATGATAGCCCCATCCCTCAATTTTGTAAGTTCCTCTAGCATCTTAGGAGCTAATGTGGGATTGATAGGCCTCTGTTTTTGCCTAACTGGTTTAGCATCTGGTTTTAGTGGTATTTCATGTTGAAATAGATCCTCCCTATTGTTGATGATTGTTTTGATGCAATCATAACAAAAGTTAAAATTCACATATAATGAACCAAAACTAAATTGAAAGATATGAAGGAATCAGTTAAGATTCACTCAATCCCAAGTTTAATATGGTCAGGTCTTGACCTGTTGGGCAAATTCAGTTGGTCAATGTGAAGCTGTAATGTTCAAGGGGCCTTATGTAATTTAGGGTTTCTTGTTGGTTAACTGGACTCAAACTATGCAAAAGATCATGAGATATGGGTGTGTTTGTTCATTCTTTCCATAAAAGTGTTACTGTGCTGCAAAGCTGTAGATGGTTTTCTTGAATTATTGCAGCTTCCTCTTCTTAAGTATTTATGAAAACTTGTCTACTTTCAACTCTATTGTTCATGCTTCTTCAAATATGAGACAAATTTCGTTCAAATTTCTATGTTTTCAGCTAAGTATTTTCAGATGGGTTGGGAAAAGTTAGAAAGATCTAATCTAAACTTCATTTAAATCTACCAAAGGATCTAATTGTTCTGTTATGTACTATATAAATCATATAGTAATTAAAAAACCTTAAATGTAAGTTCTGAGCATTTTCACAAAGATACACCTAAAATTGCAAGCTCTCAGAGAAAATGTTTCCAAACACAATGAAGAGCGGGAGAACACTTAGAAGATAGATGCAGAACTCTAGATTCAATTGTATTAGAAACAGACAGTCATGCATGATTTACAATGTTAGAATGACTCTTAGTTTCATTGATCAAACTATAGAGAACTTACAAGCTTTACAAATACAGTAAGGAAGCCAGATGTTCCACTCATTCCTTAATGCATACAACAAGCGACCTCCTTCCTCTACTTTTAAACTATAGTAAGCTAAATTGCTAAAATCCCTGTGTTCCTAAAAATCCCTGTGTAAAGTATTACAGTGTAGAGAGGCACAATATATAGACTTTCTGTTGTCCTCAATATAGCCCAAAAAAACTCTAGTCTAAACCCTAATTCAAACCCCTAGTTACAACAATAAATGCAGGTGAACCAGTTTTCCCAAAATACCTCTGAACATACATCCAATATGGGCGAGATATGCCTTTCTGAAACCCTAGCAGCTCAGTAATAACTTGTGTGGTCTGCTGCAATAATGCCTTCAGCTGCATTATGTCCTCATCAATGAATGGCCTTTGACTTCCTCACCCCTCGTCCTTATTCTCCCTCTGCTCCTGAGATCGGATTTCCTCTTCCCTTCGTGATGTCATCACCATTAAGTTTCAGCTCCCCACTCAACTGCAAACCTGCAAAACAAACAAATCAACAATAAGTATCATCCTTTAATAAACAGCAAGAAGAAAAAGCTCTCAAATCTGGTCGTGACTGTGCAGGACACATCAATCAGGTCTTGAATCTGTAAAAAAATGCGTTCAAAAGCATACAGAATGTTCAAAATACCATCAAGTCAAACACCGTTGGCCGAAAAATGCTACGGGCGCCAAAAATGATCTCAAATTCTATTGGTTTTCCCTTTTTCCTGCCCATCAGCGTGATAAACACCATCGGTGAGTCCAAAAAATGATGGGCTAATTTCCACTGCTAGGCCGATGTCTTATATTGGCATGAGTTTCACCGAAATAGCCCTAGTGGCTTGCATTTCCTTCCTATCGACATGACATCACCCATCAGTGAGTTAAAAACTTCCTCCGCTGATCACCACTATCTGGCCGAAATGGCCTTAATGCCTAAGTCTTCCTTTCTATTGGCATGAGACTGCCTATCGACAAGTCAAAAACTCCCTTGGCCGACCGCATTTGTTATACTGATGAAACCTTTCATTTCCCTTACTCTTTACTTTTCCTTATACCTGCCATCGGTATGAGACTCCTTATTGGCAAGGCCATTTACTTCTCTGCTGATCAATAATTTCTAGCTGATAGCCCCCTTTATTATTCAACATGCTCCTTTTCATTCATCGGCATGAGACTCCTTATCGGCGTGGGCCTGAAATGCTACCCTGATCACTATTGTTTCACCGATAGCCATTATCCTTCTATCGGCTTAAGTCCCGCCGATCTCCTTCTTTCATCGATCGCCCTATATCTCCCATCGGCCTGATAAACACTATTAGCACAACAATTTCAAACAAAGCCAATGCACATTGCTATGCTGATAGCCAACAGCTATCGGGGAGACCACATCCTTCGGCGAGATAAATCCAAAATCACCTGATGGTAGAAGTTACACCGATGGCCACTACTTACATCCCCAGATATTCAAGTTGGGCAAAAAAAATACAACGATTTAATTAAAAATAACTTCTCCCGTTGAGTCCGCTCAAAGTATATTTCATTGTAATGTTATAATGTAGGTATGAAATATAGATTGTGCCAAACAACAAATGTATTGACATCATATAATAACTCTTTGGGTCTACCATTGTATAAGTGCATTGTATATTTCCCTGCAAAACAGACAATCGTGAGATACAAAGTGGGTCCAAAACATCAATTCATTTTAACCTGAAACCACTTTAGATCCAACCTGTATGTATACTTCAAAATTTTAACCAGATGCCTACAAGGAGAAGGACCTACGACTGACCATGTATCATGCAAAACCTAATTGTACATTTTACCAAAATGATCATAACTTGCAAAATACGGTGAATTTTAAGACAGTTCAAAAAGGCAACCCTAGCTCATATTTCACAAGGAATCCAACCATATCATGCACTGGTACTGAAAATATATTTTTTTCTCTATTTTTAACAAAGTTTGCAAATTTTAACCCTCTTTTCCCTTTACCACCAAGCAAAACAAAACACACAAAAGCAAAAGCAAAGCCACAGCAGGGGTCCTCATTTTGCTAAGGGGCAAAATGGGGCGTGTTGTGAACATCACAACAACTAGCAACCAAACAAAACAATTAAATTCAAAGCATTTAAGAAAACTAAATGAAATGAATCCATAACTTTTGACTATCCTTCATGTAAATTACTATTCAACTTGAGACCTAAGGTATTCAATAAGGGTGCATGAATTTTCATTTTCAGTTTAAGTATGTGAACGTGATTAATTATCCTCATCTTGAAGATCAATTGAACAAACCAGTGACTGACATTAGCCTACATAGTTGAGGATATTCTGTCATAGCCAACCGGATAGAGCCTTGCTGCTAGCGAGCATCCATAGCCCCGGCAAGGTTATCGTTACAATTATCCTAAGTAGAGCCCCACTGCCAGTGAGCGTCCATAGCCCTGGTAGAGTTACTTAGATGGCTTAATCTGGACTTTTAGTATAATCTACTTTATTTATTTTTTTATATTTTATATTTATACTTTATTGATTTTGATAGAGATTTCATAAGATTTTGCAATTGTAGATTCACGATGCAAGGAGTGGACACTTGCTGAAATTAAGCTGAGATTTGTAATGGTAGCAAGGGTGACCTTAGATTTTTCACCTAATATCTACACTGGTAGGTTCAACAAACACAAGGATTTTAGGTGTGTCATCATGAGAAACCTCTCTGAATTCTCAATCACATTTATTGAATACAAAATTTTAGAAGATAAATAACTCTCTACATTCATGACAGTCACAAAAGGTTATGCACAAATTGCATATAATTAACTTGAATATTTTGAATTTTATACTATTTTGAATGGTTGTTAGTTTGCCCCCTCAATACTCTAAAGTAAGACAAAGATCCTTGCTGAGGAGAAAACAACAAACCAAACCAACAACAGACTGTACAAAAAGCGAAAGAAGACAAAACTGTACAAACAGAAACAAAACAATAAACAGAAAGAAACAGAACATAAACTATACAAACAACTAACCTACAAAGCAAGACAAATGAACAAAGAAAAGAAAAGAAAACAACAAAAGAAAATTGTACATCATTTACACTATTTTACACAAAAATGGACTGCCCTCTACCTCAAGCCGTGAAGTAGTGTTTCAAATGTTGGCCATTAACTAGTAATGGCACGTCTTCTCCAGTCAAGGTCTTAAGTCTAAATGTGTTATCTCCTATTAATTCTGAGACTTGTAGTGGGCCTAACCATAGTTTATCGAATTTTCCATGACTCCCCTTTTTTCATGTGCTTTGTCCCAGCACAGTACTAAATCTAATATCCTAAATGTTTTGACTCTTGCCCTCTTATCAAACTACCTCTTAACAACCGCTTGATTTTTGGCAATCCTCTTGATGGCTTGACCTCTTTTCTTATCTAATTGTAGCATTTGTACTATCTTGGCTTCCCTATGGTTATCAAAGCCTAGGTACTCATTAGCAAACTTCCAAGTTGGTATTCTCAGATTTACTGGAAGTATGGGATCAGTCCCATACACTAAATGATAAGGTGTACTACCTAAAGCTGCCTTAAACTTGGTCCTATCTACCCATAATGCATATTTTAATAGGGTATTCCACTCTCTAGGATTCTTTGCAATTAATTTCTTGATTATGTCTCATAAAATTTTGTTCGTTGATTTAGCCAATCCATTACCTTGAGGGTAATAATTTGAAGAAAACCTTAAAATGATCCCATATTCAAATGCCCATTTAGAAAATTTTAAAGAAGAAAAAGCAGGGCTGTTGTCACATACCAATGAATAGGGAGTTCCAAACCTGGTGATGATGTTTTCTTCAAGAAACTTGATAACTACCTCAGTTGTGGAGAATTTGCAGCAGGTAGCCTTAGTCCACCTTGTACAGTAGTTTGTCACCGTCAGTATAAATTTGTGTCCTGCAGAAGATGGAGGATTGATGACTCCAATAAAATCCAGGCCCCACTGTGCAAATGGTCTTGATTCAGTCACAGGTTGTAGTGGATTGGCCTAATTTCTTCCCTTATTTGCTGCAATCTGACAGGTGTGGCAACTTTTAATGTGACTCTCAGTATCTTTGAACATTGTGAGCCAGTAATAGCCCACCCTCAATATCTTGTGTGTTGTAGCTAGATGGGAACCATGGTCGGTTTTGTACTTGTCATGTAGTTCTATCAACACTTTGTCTGCTTCAGCTCTATTTAGGAATCTCAGATAAATTCCATCATGGTTCTTCCTGAATAGAAGACCTCTTTGCACCATATATTTATGTGCTTTAATCCTCAAGGCTCTCCTTTGAGAAGCTTTCATCTTGTTTGGGTACTTTCCAACTATTAGAAAGGCATTTAAATCATCATACCAGTCTGATGCATTCTGGGAATTTAATACATATTGTTGTTTTATCAAATCTAGATCCGTATTTGCTATTATTCGTACCAACGCCTGTCCTCTGACCAGCTTCATGGGAATGATTTCCATGTCAAACTCCTGCAGCGTGGTGATCCATTTGGCTCTCTTTTCTCCAGTTTCATTCTGCATTAGCAACATCTTTACTGCTACATCTAGCACTATGGCTTTGATCTGGCTGCGCAGAATGTAATGTCTAAATTTTTTCATGGCTCTCATTAATGCAAATGCTTGTCTCTCAGTGTCTAGATATCTCAACTGTGCATCCTTCAGAGGTGCACTCATGAATGCGATGGGCCTCTCCTCATTGTTTTCACCTTTTTGTGTCAAGGCAGCCGCGATTGAATGGGAGGATGCAAAGGAATAGATATAAAATGTTTTGGTGTAGTCTGGGCTACCCAATACAGGAGCATTAGAAATTACCTCCTTGATATCTTCAAATGCAGCCCTAGCCACAGTCGTCCACTCCATCTGGGCATCTTTCTTCAACATGGCATTTAACGGCTACACGATCTCTGCAAAACCCATGATGAACTTCCGAACAAAGTTAATTTTGCCAAAAAATGATTTCAACTCTTTCCTACTATTTGGCATTTGCAAATTTTTTATCGATTCTATTCTATCTGGATTAATCAAAATTCCATCTTTAGAAATAATGTGGCCTAATAATTTACCTTCAGTTATGCCAAATATACATTTCTTAGGGTTAAGGGAAATTATGTACCTCTCATATTGCTTAAGTATTTTTCTGAGATCTTCAGCGTGAGTGGATGCATCCTTGGAATACACAGTCAGATCATCCATATACACAACAATGCACTTACCTGATAACCCACAGAATGCAATGTCCATGGCTCTCTGAAAAGTGGCACCTGTATTAATCAGACCAAAAGGCATTCTCCTATACGCATAATTTCCCCATTTGTAAGTGAAGGTGGTTTTTAATCTATCTTCTCTATCAATCAAGACTTGGTTATAACCAGAGAAACCATCTAAAAAAGACATCATCTTTGCTCTGTTTACTGCTTGCGGCACTTCGTCCATTAGAGGCAGAGGATAATTATCCTTTTCAGACACTTTGTTCAAATTTCTAAAGTCTACATATAACCTGATGTCTCCATTTTTCTTCCTCACTAGTACTAGGTTAGCAACGTAGACTGAAAGTCTGAATGGGAAAATTATTCCAGCAGACAGTAATTTTTTAACTTCCTCAAAGATTAAAGGCTCTAGAATAGCATTCACAGGCCTTTGTTTTTGCCTAAATGGTTTAACTTCTGGTCTCAAAGGTATTACGTGAGTTATGATGGACGTATCGTATGTTTTCAAGTCTTCATACGTCCATGCTATGACATGTTTGTATTCTTTTAGGACACCTAGAACTTCTTTTCTTATTTTCTCAGAGCAAGCCTTTCCAATCAGCACATTTTGTATGTTCTGCTCTATCCCTAAGTTATGTAAATTTCACTTAACCCCCTTCTATTTTGGGTAAGTCCTTCTGTCTTATTACCCCATCGAAGTCAAAGATATGTTCTAATTCAATTACTCCTTTGGGTAAAAAGTTGCTCTTCAAGTTGATTATATCCTCTTCGTCCCATGTTGTCTCAGGCCTTTCTTGTTCATCAATGATTTGAGCCTCAAATACCTCATTACAAGTCAGAAAATCAATAATTTGCTGATCCCCCCCAAATACCTGAAAGTGTGTAACATTGTCTAGGATACTGGGAACATTAACTAACTCAATAGCAAATCATCTCAATCCTGAAAGTGTCAAGGGTTCTAGTGTGCTAGCAGCAACTGCTAGTGCATCTGGTCTATGATTTAATTCTCTGGGATATGCTCTATGTTAAAAGCATCGAATGAATCTATTAAACCCCATACCCTATGTCTGTAACAAATCATTTTCTTGTAGTTGTACGCATATAGTTTTCTTACTTGTCTGACTACTAATTTAGAGTCTGAAAATACCTTAATCATCTTCACCCTTTTCTTGATGGCCATGACAAGTCCTAAAATCAAGGCCTCATATTCAACAATATTGTTAGTACAGGAAAATTGTAATCTATATGCTGCCAAATGTGATTTACCCTGAGGATCTACGAGTTCAACACCTGCACCTGCACCCTGTTTTAACTTGGATCCATCACATTTTAATGTCCACATGCCATCTTTACTTTTTTGACCTTTTATCTTGGCATGCTTTGTCTCTTTTATCACCTGTGAGGTGCTGGTCTATTTATTCATGGGCATTTCTATTTGGTTAACTTGCATATGTGTATTTCCATCTGGTAAATCAGAAAGACAACTACCCCGTCCTTTATTCCTTCTCCTAAATTTGGAATTAAGGCATCTACATCACCCTAATCGTATTTCTGTGTTTGATCAGGATTTACATTTTCCTCTGGTAACTCTATCCTCTTTATGCATTTTTTGTATTCATATTCAATGATGTCTTTGCACATTCTGCAACTCTCCTCAGAATGTTGCCTATCATGGACCCTACATCTGTCCCTATATAGTTTACATTGGACTGGCAAATTTTGTTTAATGCACTATTCTACTTCTTGTCTAATGGCATGACCAAATTTTTCCATTGCACTATTTTCTTCATCGGAAGAATTTCCATCAGACTCAACTAATAATGCTATCTCCTTGCTAGCACTTCTTTCTCTAATGTTTAACATCATGATCTCTTCAATTTGTAACCCATTGTTGGTAATTCTATAGACACTAGGTTCAACATCAGCATATAATATTTCATTCATTCGATTATACTCTGTTATCATGTGTTTCATCCTGGGCTCTGCCTCTATTCTAATCTAGTTTGGGATGCCTCTCCAAGGTAGCCACATATGTGAAAAATCAGTGGCCATATATCCGTTTAATGTTTTGGACCAATCCCTACTCAGCAACATTCCATAATTCATGGGTATATCTACTATTTGAATGTCAATGATTTGGCTTACCCTAGGGTTTGAAGCTAACTGCATCTAAATGTTCATGAGTTCTCCTATCACACTAACCTCAGTCTTATCAACTGTGTGACAACCTTAGCAAATTTGGTGGGAGTCAGCTTTAGAGTTTTACATATTCCTAAGGGCATTACGTTGGCTAATGCACCAGAATCTACCATGCAATTGTGTATGTTCTTCCCACACAATCTAATAGTTAACAAGAAAGGAGGAGCATCCCTCTTATCCGCATGTATTACTACATTTGTATTGGAAGGCTACTCAACTTTCTTACTTTTCTCTTTAGGTGGTGAATTTCTATTAGGAATAGTTATATCAACAGAAACCTCATCTGCCATGGATGTATCCAGAGATTTTATAAAAGCATTCCTGATCCCTGGGGTTTTCAATAATTCATTCAAAGGTATACTGACCTTAATTTTCTTTATTTCCTCTGACAAGTAACTCATTAATCTTGTTGTCTCTACCATTTTGGTATTACTTGTTTGGGCCTTTTGTTCTATTGTTCGACTGTTTGTATGATGATTAGCTTTAAGGATGGCAGGATTGTTGCTGACATTCTGATCTGGGGGTGTATTGAAGTTGTTAGGAGGAATGGAAGTGGTGAAAGGTCCTCCTGGCCTAGTGTTGTTCCTTAAATTGTAGGTGTGGTTTTTATTTGTCTGTTGAAAGGCCTGCACCTCTTCTGTTTCAGTCAATACTTCATTTTCAGATTCAAGGGGAAACTGAAAAGCATTTAACACAAAGGCTGATTCAGGATAAAGATTTTCACAAAAGTATGGCTCATCCTCTAACAATTCATCCTTTTCCTCTTCTGCAGTTGCAAAGGTAAATGTTTCTAAGACTAAGGCTGTATCATATCCTGAGGGTACTACCTCATTACCCTTGGGAATGAGAAATTCAGAAGTAGGAGGGTGGACTTCTATATTGAATATGCTAGCTGCTAAATGGAACTGTGGACAGTCAAGCTCAACATGGGCATTGGTATTGTGAAATCTGCACCAACTTTTTAGTGATGTGTTGGCCATTTGGATGCCAGCTGTTTGTTTTGCATCATGATTATCTGTCTTCTCAAAAGGAGAAGATAGAGTACTATTGTTGGGCCCAGTGTTCCATGTCTTGGGTGGCCTAGGCTAATTCTAATTTCTGTTATTATTGCCCCAGGTCCTATTATCTACCACTGGCCCTCTATTTTGCATTGGTTGCCCCTGGCTAGGGCCTTGATGCTGATTATAGTTTTGACCCTGATTTGAACATTGGCCCTGGCTATTATTTTGGGTATGGCTCTGATTGTAGTTCTGATTGTAATGCTGAATTTGATTGGAACTATAGTTTTGATTTTGGCCTTGGTTATAATTCTGATTTTGATTGTAGTTTTTGTTACCTCTCCCATAGAGGCTCTCGTTTCTTAGTTGTGTCACTTCGGTGGTTAATCTTTTCAAATGTTCAGTGATCTCTTTGATTTCTTCCCTTTCCTCCTATGCTTTTTCTGTAGTTGTATCCCTGGGAGGTTGGAAGAAAGGCTGACCATTATTTTGACTATTATTAGAAGTGTTACTCGTGTAAGGAGCTATGGCTTGGATTGGAGTAGGACTATACATAGGTGTGTATTTAGGAACTGGATTTAATAATGGAGTGTGATGCATAGGGACTCCATTCCATGGTTGTGCCTAATTCTGCATCCCAAAATTTTCTCCATTAACAAATGGGCTACAAGTTGTGTGCCTCATCTCTTGATTTCTTGAGGCTGCCTCTTTATAGGCTTTGGATATTGAATCTATGTCAGGTTTTCTTTTGACAAACATGGTAGTTAAAGGATCCAAGGTTGCATAGTACATAGCCAACAAGATATCATCATCCATGGTGTAAGGGGCTACTAGCCTAGAGTAGGCCTTTTGAAATCTGTCATTGAATTTATCAATCAGCTCTCCCTCACCCCTTTTTATGGTAGCCGATTTATGATACAAAATGCAAGGGTCAATGGGTCCTCTAAATCTTGATAGAAATGCTTCTTCCATAAGTGACCAGGAAGAAATGTAACTATTGGGTAGGTTTACATACCAGTTAGAGGCTTGTTCATTAAAGGTGTAGGGAAATAATCTACACACAACGTCCTCGTGTTCTAATCTGGCTCTAAAGCATGCTTCCTTAAATATTCTGATGTGGTCTTCCAGATATTGGTGCAACTGGTATTTGGGACATATCTTCTCTAGATTCTTGGGCATATCATTATAATAAGGGAACGCTATGGGAGAGTGGACATCGAAATACGCCATTGCAGGTGTTTGAGCTTGACCTAAACTTGTAGGAATACCTAGATTTATTGGTGGGATAGGATTTACAGGAGGATTAGGACCTCTAGGAGTACCTGAACCAAGATTTAAAGATCTGAATAGTGATCTGTCAGGACTTACAATAACACGTATGTTAAAAGGTGACCCAGGAGGTGTTCCAGATGAACTTCCTACTTGTGATATTTTAGGATTCCAAATCAGAGGGTTGTTACTTCACCTTGTATCAAGTAGTTGCACAAAAATATCCCCTGAACTGGATCTAGACCTGGTCACTCTACCACTGTTATTAGCCAGTTTGAAACAAACCCTAACTCAAATCACACCCTCCTTCTAACGCCAGAAACTGTTGATGATTGTTTTGATGCAATCATAACAAAAGTTAAAATTCACATATAATGAACCAAAACTGACTTGAAAGATATGAAGGAATCGGTTAAGATTCACTTAATCTCAAGTTTAATATGGTCAGGTCTTGACCTGTTGGGCAAATTCAATTGGTCAATGTGAAGCTATAATGTTCAAGGGGCCTTACGTAATTTAGGGTTTCTTGTTGGTTAACTGGACTCAAACTATGCAAAAGATCATGAGATATGGGTGTGTTTGTTCATTCTTTGCATAAAAGTGTTACTGTGCTACAAAGCTGTAGATGGTTTTCTTGAATTATTGCAACTTCCTCTTCTTAAATATTTATGAAAACTTGTCTACTTTCAACTCTATTGTTCATGCTTCTTCAAATATGAGACAAATTTCCTTCAAATTGCTATGTTTTCAGCTAAGTATTTTCAGATGGGTTGGGAAAAGTTAGAAAGATCTAATCTAAACTTCATTTAAATCTACCAAAGGATCTAATTGTTCTGTTATGCACAATATAAATCATACATCAATTTGATCAAATCCATAGATAAAAAACCTTAAATGTAAGTTCTGAGCATTTTCACAAACATACACTTAAAATTGCAAGCTCTCAGAGAAAATGTTTCCAAACACAATGAAGAGCAGGAGAACACTCAGAAGATAGATGCAAAACTCTAGATTCAATTGTATTAGAAACAGACAGTCATGCATGATTTACAATGTCGGAATGAATCTTAGTTTCATTGATCAAACTACAGAGAACTTACAAGCTTTACAAATACAGTAAGGAAGCCAAATGTTCTACGCATTCCTTATTGCAGACAACAGGCGACCTCCTTCCTCTACTTCTAAACTATACTAAGCTAAATTGCTAAAATCCATATGTTCCTAAAAATCCTTGTGTAAAGTATTACAGTGTAGAGAGGCACAATATATAGACTTTCTGATTGTCCTCAATACAACCCAAAAAAACTCTAGTCTAAACCCTGGTTCAAACCCCTGGTTAGAACAATAAATGCAAGTGAACCAGTTTTCCCAAAATACCTCTGAACATACATCCAATATGGGCGAGATATGCCTTTCTAAAACCCTAGCAGCTCAGTAATAACTTGTGTGGTCTGCTGCAATAATGTCTTCAGCTGCATTATGTCCTCATCAATGAATGGCCTTTGACTTCCTCGCCCCTCGTTCTTATTCTCCCTCTGCTCCTGAGATCAGATTTCCTCTTCCCTTCGTGATGTCATCACCATTAAGTTTCAGCTCCCCACTCAACTGCAAACCTGCAAAACAAACAAATCAACAATAAGTATCATCCTTTAATAAACAGCAAGAAGAAAAAGCTCTCAAATCTGGTCGTGACTATGCAGGACACATCAATCAGGTCTTGAATCTGTAAAAAAATGCATTCAAAAGCATACAGAACATTCAAAATACCATCGAGTCAAACACCATTGACCGAAAAATGCTACGGGCGCCAAAAATTATCTCAAATTCTATTGCTTTGCCCTTTTTCCTGCTCATCAGCGTGATAAACACCATCGGTGAGTCCAAAAAATGATGGGCCGATTTCCACTGCTAGGCCAATGTCTTATATCGGTGTGAGTTTCACCAAAATAGCCCTAGCGGCTTGCATTTCCTTCCTATCAGCATGACATCGTCCATCGGTGAGTCAAAATCTTCCTCCACCGATCAACACTATCTGGCTGAAATGGCCTTAATGCCTAAGTCTTCCTTTCTATCGGCATGAGACTGCCTATCGGCAATTCAAAACTCCCTTGGCTGACCGCATTTGTTATACCGATGAAACCTTTCATTTCCCTTACTCTTTACTTTCCCTTATACTTCCCATCGGTGTGAGACTCCTTATCAGGGAGGCCATTTACTTCTCTGCCGATCAATAATTTCTAGCCGATAGCCCCTTTTATTATTCAACATGCTCCTTTTCATTCATCAGCGTGAGACTCCTTATCGACGTGGGCCTGAAATGCTACCCCGATCACTATTGTTTCGCCGATAGCCATTATCCTTCTATCAGCGTAAGTCCTACCGATCTCCTTCTTTCATCGATCGCCCTATATCTCCCATCAGCTTGATAAACACTATCAGTGCAACAATTTCAAACAAAGTCAATGCACATTGCTATGCCAATAGCCAACGACTATCGGGGAGACCACATCCTTCAGCAAGATAAATCCAAACTCGCCCGACGGTAGAAGTTACACTGATGGCCACTACTTACATCCCCAAATATTCAAGTTGGGAAAAAAAATACAACGATTTAATTAAAAATAACTTCTCTCGTCGGGTCCGCACAAAGTATATTTTGTTGTAATGTAGGTATGAAATATAGATTGTGCCAAACAACAAATGTATTGACATCATATAATAACTCTTTGGGTCTGCCATTATATAAGTGCATTGTATATTTCCCTGCAAAACAGACAATCGTGAGATACAAAGTGGGTCCAAAACATCAATTCATTTTAACATGAAACCACTTCAAATCCAACCTGTATGTATATTTCAAAATTTTAACCAGATGCCTACAAGGAGAAGGACCTATGATTGACCATGTATCATGCAAAACCTCATTGTACATTTTACCAAAATGATCATAACTTGCAAAATACGGCAAATTTTAAGATGGTTCAAAAAGGCAACCCTAGCTCATTTTTCACAAGGAATCCAACCATATCATGCACTGGTACTGAAAATGTATTTTTTTCTCTATTTTTAACAAAGTTTGCAAATTTTAACCCTCTTTTCCCTTTACCACCAAGCAAAACAAAACACACAAAACCAAAAGCAAAGCCACAACAGGGGTCCTCATTTTGCTAAGGGGCAAAATGGGGTGTGTTGTGAACATCACAACACCTATATGCTTTTAAATCATCATATGACTAGGCAAATACATGCCTATACTTTCTAAGTAAATTGATAATTTTACTCCTAAATTTTGGGTTAAGATTTCTTCCAATGCACACATTCTTTGGGGCTGCTTGTGTCCCCAAATTGATTTCTTCAAGGTCATTAGGTACCACTAATGTGTCTTTCATTTTAAATCTGTCATGTCCATCAAATACCTTTTTCTAATGCTATAAGTCCCTTAGGTATCTTATTCATTTTCAACTATACTATCTCTTGACCAAAAAGGGTTTCCTTCCCATCATGTTCCTCTACAAATGCATTGAAATCAATCTCTTGATTTTCATAATAATCAACATAATGTAAGAAGTTGATTATATCAACATCGTTATCAAACACTTGCCAGTTATGTATATTATCTGCTATGGTAGGTCTAGTTTTGAAATCAACCTCTGTAATTCCTCCTAATGTGACATCATCCCTCTTCAATGCGATATTTGCTAAAAAATCTGCCACAATGTTTTTAGACCTATCAATCCAGTTGATTGAAAAGGCATCAAACAATTCAATATTATCCCAGACTACATTTCTGTACTGTCTCAACCTCTTATTTTTTGATAGGTATTTTTCTCTCACCTGGGAAGTGACCAATTCAGAATCACCATAGACAACTAACTTTTTTATTTTATGCTTAGTGGCTATGTTCAAACCAATGAGCAAAGCTTCATACTTAGCTACATTGTTTGTGCATTCAAATGCCAATAGAAAAGAGTATTTAAAAGTTTTACCTCCTGGTGAAATAAAAACTACTCCAGCCCCATTTCCTATTTTGTTGCATGCACCATCAAAATACATTTTCCACACATCATTTTCTTCTTTCATAGATTCAGTATGTATTGGATCAGTATTACACAATTCTGGCATATTTTCTCCAACCTTGAAGACTACCAAATCTGTATCAAAAAAGAAATTTATTTGATGCTGATCCAATCTTTCTATAATATTCTCATACCTTGGCTCTCTGCATAGCTTGATTTCTTTGCCTCCCACTGGTATGGTGGCATATGATAAGTCCAATTGGACATTCCCTCCTGCCATTGCAGCCCATTGCCTTGATAGAAGCATTCCATAATACGGTGGGATGTCAACCACAGTAATATCAATGTTATAAGTTGCTTTAGGGTGTGATGCAAGTTTTATCTCCACATCTCTCATAATACCAACTACTGGGATAGATCTATTATCCATTACATAACACTGGCCAAATGTAGTATCAACCCACATTCCCAATTCTTTCATAACTGCTATAGGCATGATGTTCATGGCAGCACCTGAATCAATCATGCAATTCCTGAATATCCTATTCTTGATTAATGATGTAGTGTAGAAAGGGTCTACCTATGAAGGATGCTTTGTAAGTGTATCACCAAGGTATACCTCAGGCATTTGGAATGTTTCTTGATGAACATTATTTGTTCTCTTTTCAGATCCTTTATGTTTTTGGCTTGGTATATCTGAAATCATCTTAACAACTGTGCTCCTATATTTGTCAATCCTCATCATCTCTAGGAATGGAACTGATATTTTTACCCGAGACACTGCATGAGCAATGTCAAAAGGATGGGCCATGGTCTAATCATTCTTTTCTATTTTTTTGTTCTCCTTTTCTTGATTTTGTAATTTTTCTTTCACTTTACCCTTACCATCCTTTTCTGGTTCTTTAAATGATGATTTTGTATTATTCTGATCTTTTATGAATACACTCTCAGGTGTTCCTTGTTCAACATTCGTTGTCCTATTCCTTAAGTTGTAAGTGTTTCTTGCATCAGCTATTGCAGCTATTGTAAGAGCTTCTCTTTCATCCTCAGTAGGCTTTCTCCATTGACCATATGGCTGATTGTTATAATAAGCAGGTTCCTGATAACTATCTTCTTGATCTGAGAACACTTCTTGTTCTCCCATGTTGATATGATGCCTCTGATTTCCTACATCATACTCATATCCTCCTTCCTCTGTAGAAGACTAATCTTATGTCACCACACATGGTGTGTCTTGCATCATATTTATAGTGTGGTTGTCTCTATTATAATTGTATAACATTTCCTCTTGTTGTACTAATTTAGCTACCTCACAGTATTCAGGTAAATGTGGTAAATTACACACCAAACACCAAGGTTTATTTTATACCATATGTGCCATGTTTCTTTTCAGGGGGTCAGGGGTATCCTTGCCATAATGTTGCTTTCTGCTTTTGTCGATGGGTCTCCCATCTTTCCAATTTGTATTGTACGACATATCGTGCAACCTGGGCCTTTTATGCCTATGCTAACCTTCTGGTTTAGTCTATTGAACACTTGGGTTTTGAGGATTTTTAGGGTTATCTCTCTTGCTAACCATACCTATAGCCTTTCTATTGTTTTCAATGGTTAGGGCTATTTTCTGTGCTTTAGCCAGGGTTGTAGGACACCGATTTCTAAGCTCGTACCCTGTCTTGGGGTCAAATTCTTTCATATAAATGTTCAGTGCTGTTGGATCAGACAATTTGGATCCATGTGGTACCTTGTTATGTAATTTGGAAAATTTTAGATTGAAATCATATACTAATTCATTTTGGTACTTTTGTATACTTATCAGTTCATGTAATGTAAACTCAGGAGCATATTGGTTGCCATACTTCTCCTTAAATTGATTATGGAAATTAGTTATAGAATAGATTGAGGCATCAGGTAAGCTGTTGAACCAATCTCTTACATCTTCGGTGAGGAACATCATGAATAACCTCATTATGATATCTTCCCAATCCATTCCAATATCCTGTACAAAAGCATTGAAACTTCTGATGTGATCTTCAGCAGATATTGCATTATTCCCAGTAAACTTGGGAACTATATTTCTCCAATTACTATCCATAGGATATGGAGACAACTGATATCTAGTCAAATCAAATTGGTTACATATGTTTGCAAGGTTTTGAGGTGGGAAATTCATGGGTGGTGGGTTAGGGTAGTAATTATATCCACCTAAAGGCTGATGATATGCATATTGCTACTATTGGTTCATGTGGGGATTTATGTAAGGGTTTTGTGGTCTATAATATTGTTGGCTAGGGGGTGGGTAAGGATTCACCATATGTTGAGATATATTATGTATGGGAGGTGGTCTAGGGTTTTGGGGTATGGTATTTTGATGACTTCTAGATGCATGTGAATTTGAAACTCCACCTGTGTTTTGCTATGAATTTCTTGAAGTGTTTCCTCTATGCGGAGGTACATATTTTGGGGAGGTTGTTTTAGCCTTATTTTTCATCTGTTGAATCTCCTGTATCTTGAACATTTCAAGTTCTTTCTGGAGTCTAAGAACTTCCTGCTGTTCTTCACTTATACTTTCTGAATTCTTTAGATTTTCATTTATTCCTTGATTTGAAAATCCATATTCTACTCCTTCTCCCTGGTGTAATGACATCTTGAAATCATATTCAGCTTGTACTCGCTCCATTTCCCTCACGGTCTATGCTTCATCTTCACGCTGTTCTTGAGGGCTCGATCTGTATTTTGCCAATATGTCATCATTTACCCCATTGAGATTTTCATTTGAATCATGCAGAGGTGTAAACTTATTGTAAATTGCAACAATTTGCTCTGCATTATTCTCTTGAGCACCCTGGTTATTATCCTGGTAAGAATAATTTGAAGTTCCATTTCTTTTGGAAATGTTTCTAAGTGGTGGAGATGATTGCAATTTCTTGCCTTCCATCTTGGATCTCCTACCATCCATTTGGTATTAAATTCTTTTGTTACAATAGTAACTAGAGTTGCCACCTATTTTGTAAATAGGAAAAAGTTTGTAATTTATCTTTAGGGTTCTTATTACCAACAGAGTTACCAAATTTAATTTTTTCTGAAATGACTCTATGAAACGAATAATTTATTTCTAAGGTCTTCTATTTAAGATCCCCAGTAGAGTCACCAATTTGTTAGGTCTCAAAAATGCAGGTTACCAATCCTAAGAGGATGCCAGGCTCTATGCTTAGATTCGCAACATTTTTGAACTAACTTAATGAAATCAACCTTTAGGGTTTGATGATTTCCTACACTTTAGGTCCTGCTACACCTAGGTGGGTGAACCTTGAAAGCTAAAGCATAAGGAATGTGAATGTCTTAACTAAGTAAATGGGTCTTCCTATAGTGGCAAATGGTGTAGGATAGATGAAATCTTGCTAACTAATTTTGTATCTAATATCTAATGAATGGTTGGTATAAATTGTATAAGCAATATCAAGGTAAATTTTTAAATTATGAATAGAAATAAGACCAGTGCTTTATTGGGTAAATAGAGTCAAATGAAAGACTAAGACTAGTGCTTATAGTGGATAGTAATTCTAACTGTTTGGCACAATTTTAGTTTATAACTTGTATAAACATGCAAGGAGATGACTGACAAACTCTTCTTAATGATCCAACCAATATGATCCAATTTCTTGTTATTCACCAGAAGGCAATTTAATCCTTTCTTGAAGGAACCAATTGAGTGAAATACGCAAGAGATGACAGATAATATCAATGTGGAGATAGAATGGCAATCCTAATTATATGGCTCTTCTTAGTAATCCAAACTAATACTTCCAGGTTAGTGTGACTGATCAGAAGGATTTTAATTCCTCAAATGGAAACCAATTTACTCAATCACACATATACAACAAATGTGCATTGACAAATTAACTATACACTTGATATATTAATTTGAATAACAAGGAAATACAGAACTGGAGACAACCACACAATTGAATAATCTTAACAAACAATTGATACCAAAATAAAACCATTGAATCATAGAACTTCAATCTACTTCTTCAATAATAATATGCAACATGGTCTTTGAGAAACATTGTAAATTATATCCATATATTCTACTGCTAATGATTTTTCAGCACCAATTGTTTGAACTTATATAGATATTTTTGTGAAGAGACATAGCTCTTTAATAAGTCTTTTGGGAAATTAACAAGATTAACAATCATTACATAACCACGATTAGGCTCTATTCAACCATAAGTAAATTTTAGCCACGTGGTCTAAGTACTCTTGATCACAATGGAAATCAGTAAGCTCAATGGCATTCCTTGTAATCACATCCATTGTGATCATCTTTTCTAAGTGTTTGCAAGCTTCTCCAGATGTAGAATCTTTGTCTTTAAGAGCTCCCATAGCCTCGTGTAATATAGCTTGACAATCAATGCTCCACTCTTCTTTGCTTTTTAGTTCTTTATCACTTTTGAATAACACGGGTACTCCTACTTTCGAAGCTTCAACACATTCCTTAGCATCAATTTTAAGTCAATCGTAGTACTTCTGATGTTGCTCGATCAATTATTTTGCATTAGAGGCACCTGCAATGTCAGAAGCATCTTTAATTTGTATCTCACGCAATTTCTCTTGCACTCTCTGTTCGAGCCTTTCATGCTCTTGAATTGCTTTATAATTCTAAGAGTAATTACCCCAAAATAGGTTTAACCAATGCACCATGTTGGCATGCCTGCTCTGTAGGACTATGACAAGTGTATCCATCTAAATTTGTGCTGCTTGATCTATGGATAGTGCTTGAGTGCCCTGTGAACTTTCACCTTGGGTTAATCTCCTTGTTGACTCCCCAAAGGTGCTCTTAACAACATCCTTTAAATAATCATTTTCTTTTGTCAATCTCTCACATCTCAATTTGTATGCATCTCTTTCCTTAATCAACATTTGAGCCTGTGCTCTATTTAGCTTCGCAACATTAATACCAATGTCTACAGTGATCAGAGGGTCAGTTTCCCTTGCCTTTAAAGTCATGACATGACCAAAAGTTTTTTTAGTGTCTATGATAGCTGTCTTTTTATGGGGAGGATATAGGGCCTAGATCATCAATGAATTTTCATCATTATTTTATTTTGTACCCATATACACTTCACTAACACCTTCTGGAGTGAGTTTATACTTCTCATTTGTATTATTTAGAAAACTGTCAAAAACTAAAGCAGAATTTAAATCAAGGTAAGGAAAAATCATTACCCCTGCATCTTTAAGCAACTGTCTACCCTTGCTAGGGGTCATATCCTGCATCTCATTATCCACTGTTGTTTTCAGCATATCTATTAATTATCTTTCATTGTCAGCAGAGACATCATCTACTGACTCTCTGATTTCCTTCCCTTTGCATTTATACAAAAATGACTTAAACTCTTTTGAATGAATAAATTCATCATCAGAAATAAAAGAATCATAAGCTATTTGACATGGGTCTTCATCAGCAGACCCCTCCTCATCATGTATTATGACAGGAGGCTGATATTGTTGCATTTTTCTCTTGGACATTTTTACTGTTTTGTCCTATGGCTCCTCTTGCTCTGCCAGTTCTTCATCTCCAAAGGTTACAACCTCAATCTCTGCTAGCTATTTTCTTTTTTCATTTAGATCCCTGTTATATTTTTCTACCACCAATTCTACTTCAGCCTCTTCTAGGTTTCTAATGACATCATCATGTGGATAAGGGATGTGTATGTATGCATTGAGGTTTTGCTTCCTCCGAGCAGAGTCAATAAAGCCTTCAAGGTCAAATCCTTTCCTCACATCAGAACACCTCATATTGTAATGCATCAATTTATCCAGGATGAGATTATAACCCTCTTTGGACACCACAGTAAAATCTCCAAAACATAAAGTGCTGGGCATAAAAGATTGTTTATCATGTGAGCTCAGATGCATTACATTTGAGTAGTGCATTTGCCTAACTATCTCTAAGTAAGCAATTCTATCAGGGACAGTTTTGGGTAAGATGAATGGAGTGTCCTCAAAACCATATACTCTAATCATGGTAGCATCTTCAAAACAATACCAATCTCCCCAATTATGAATGACAGTAGGAGGGCCACCAAAATCTTTCGGTCTAAGGAACCTCTTTATCTCAGTTGTGACCAAATACTCACAAGGGTGATTGAAATATCTATACAACATTTTTACACACTATTCTTCAAATTGCACATAACTAGAATAGGCATATCTGATGTCCCATATCCTAGTCCACATCTGTATTGGTAACCTTTGTCCTTTCTAGTCTGCGGGAACAACTTTAAATTCATTTGGCCATAACCCCACTCCCTGGCCATAATATAGCACTATGTGCATAGGAAGTGAGTAATGCTCAAAAGAAATAGTTGGGGCATTATTTCTTATTGCATTCAAGCCAGAGACAATTTTATTAACAACATAAGCAGCATAATCAAATTGCCTTGCATTGTGACATTGGATGTCAGTAGCTATGACCATCAAAGGGATTGTCATGTATTCAGGGACCTCTAATCCTAGGACCTGGCCCACAGAATAATATGTAAATTGTATGTATGGTTCAAATATTGATACATGAAAGGGAGGACCATCATCCTCATTAAGGGGCACCAATTCTCCCTCAGCTCTGGGCCTATGAATGGGCAATCTCCACCCATTGTAGGTTATATCCATTCTCCAGTATTCCTTGTCTAAATCCTCATAAATAATGGGAACAGTGCATAAGTCATCCAAGTCAAATACTTCACATATGGCATTTTTTGACAAGTGTATAACAGGCTCCCCTTGTGGGTTGCATATAGCCTTCAGACTTGGGTTGTATTGTTTAGCAAGAAGTTGGAGGAGTTCAACATTCAGGAACACATCTGGCACAACTAATTTACCCAAGTTCAAATTCCATGGATTTGATACCGGAGAATTCCTAAATCTTCTGTTATGGTGGAATTTGAAAAGTTCATACCCTCTGATTGGGGTCCAAATGTTCCCTAGGTGTTTATATTTGTCTTCTAATTTTTCTACTTCTGCCCTAAGTTGAGTAGATCTTCTGGCCTTGGGAGTTGACCTCGGTAATTGATCAATCAAATCTTGATTGAGCTTTCTGTCTTTTATCTTTTCTTCAGGGGTTTTATCAGTTTTTTGTTTCTTAGGTTTACTTGTTTCTCCTTGTGATTTTCTACTCTTTCCCTTTCCCAGAGTCTCCATTTCAATCTTTAACAGAAAATCAAAATACAGGCTACAACACAAATTTTTGTAAGTATGTACCTGTTGTCGGTGGCTGTGATTGAATTCCCCTATTTGCACTGCAAGTTTTGCCTATAATTTCTTCGAACAACTTTGTTGATTTTAATTATACTGATCTTTTGGAGGATTTCATTGCCGTTTGCATTTAATTGTTTCGAGTAGTTCAATATCCTTCATCGTTGTGATATGTCACATCGTCATAACTCCTTTCATCGGCATGATTTTCAAAATGTCTAGGTGATTTTAATATTTCCTCATGGCGTGAACAATCAATCAGCATAACCCTTCAATTGTCTCCTCAATGTTGCATTAAATCATATCGGTAGGATATGTCCATACCTTTATCCAATGTGAAAGAGGGCACAACTACCATCGGCATGACCTCTTTCATCGCTATGTGATTTATATTTTCTTCCGACATATCAAGTGTTACCGATATAACTATCGGTGAGAGTCTTATCGACATGTGTGACAACAATTGTTATCGGGGTGATTTATGCCATCGGGATAACATATTTATGTTTACCCGATCATCATCGTCTTCCCAATAGCCCTTTATATCTCAGATCGGAAGGACTTTCTTAATGTCTCATCGATATGATTATTAGTAGGACTTCTCATTAATGGGTGTAATCCTCATTTCTATCGGAGTGAGACATACCATCGGGGTAATCCTTTTTAAGTTACCCGATCATGGTTATCTCCCCGAGGGCCATTTTGTATTTTTTATCGGAGAGAACTTCCCAAAGTGTCACCGACACTTTTGTCATTGTGACCTATGGGTCGATAAGACATATATTTCATTCTGACCTGTTTAGCTGTACCGATGGATAAGTATATCGGTATGACTCGTACCGAAAGTGCCTTTTGTTGTTTTGCCAAGACATCGGAGTATCGGAGACTCATTAATTTTTTACTCCAATGTTCATTTCCTGCTGATGGCTATTATTACCTTCAAGTCGATAGGATGCTTGGTGAGATTTTCACCGAAATGCTTCATCGGTATGATATGTACCATCAGGATAATCTTCAAAGTATTACCCGATAGCCCTTAGTCATACCGATCAGTGTGACTAATAGATCTTCTTACTGATAAAAAAGGCCTTTGGGATGATTTCCTCCATCGGTGACTTTTGCAATTTTCTCTTTGATCCTTGTTCTCATGCCGATAGTTATTTCTATTGGTTTCCCATGGATCGGTATAAGCAACATAAAGTCTTGCCGATGGTATGAAACTTAAGCCATTTACATTATTTTGCCATGGACCTTTTGTGGGATGTATCAATTTTTTTACTATGATTTTAGGATGTTTTATGATTTGTTCAGATATGGCGAAGTGAGCATACAGAAAAATTTTAAATTTTTACTGTCCCAGCAACCCCTACGAAGCTTGTCCATTTCGTATCATACAACTCTAAGCACATTTTTCGAGGAAATTTTTTTCCCTCATATGTTATCTTCTAACTCTCAGAGTTCATTTCAAGCATCTCCTCATTTTGGTTTTTCAACATTTATAAAATTCAAATGAATGAGCAAACTTGTTAAATCGATATGTTTGATTGTAAAAGAGTTAGAAGATTTTAAGTTTAACATGCATAAGCGGTCATAATTGCTTCCATTACATGTTTAAGCCTCTTTCTATTTTAACATTCAGGGGCGGCAATTTTTTCCACTCATGCATGTTTGTGGTGCTTTAACCCAATATGCAGGGGTGGTGAAAATTGCCACCCATGCATACTACCCTTGATATATGTTCGAGCGGTAATTAGTACCGCTGGTGCATCTTTTAATTATCTCGAGTTGAGCTCATGTACATTTATTGCATTTCTATTTTTTTGATTTAGGGGCTTTTTAAGTCATTTTTAAATCTTTCTGTTTACCATTTTTCTTTTGTATTATCATCTACGCCCGAGTTGACACCATAGAAGTGAATTCGAAAGAAAGTTTCACATTTTGTGTTTTCATTGTTGGCACTTCTTCTTCCTGGTAAGTTTTCCAGTCTTGCATCTTTTTTTGTTTTGGTAGGGTTTTCATTCATGTTATACTTGCTTAAATCTATTGTTTCATAGTTTAGATATTGTCTTTCATTTTTGTATTTTCGTGACGAAATCCTAATCTTGTGTAAACCCTAAAATCATTTTCATTATAGCTTCTCTGTATGAGTTGCTTTTTTATTAGGGTTTTTCATTTTTATTTTCCTTGTCATTGTCTTTTCATTGGGTTCATGTCATTTTGTTTGTTGCTTTCCCCTGGTGTTGATGGTGGTTTATCCCAGTCAAACACCAAAATCACATCAATGCATAAACGTTTGTATGTATACATGCAGTATCGACTGTATTAGCTGCTTTACCAAGTCTCTGCATATATACGAATAGATGTGAAAGCGGCATTTTCGTCGCTTAAAGACTTTTTTAAGGTTTATCAAACACAGGATGTATGGGCAATGATGTCCACCACCCTTACACAGAAGACTAAGATGCCAGCTTGCATAAGCGGTGAAAACACCCACTCGAGCACTTATAACTCCCCTAGCATGCAGTGTCAGCATTTTTCACCACTTTAACACAAACATTTTGCCAAGAAATTACATGCAGTAGTGGTGTTTTTCGCCGACTTTGCATGATAATAAAAAAACTCTTACCAAGCACATGCACAAGCGACGAAAACACCTATTTTTACACATGCAAATACTTCCTCATGCAGGAGTGGTCATTTTGCCCGCTCATGCATATTTTCTTGATTTTTTCCCAACACTGGGAAAATTCACCTTTCAGGCTTGTTAACCCATTTTAGCCCTTGTCTCGATTTGTGCGCACTCAAGCCCTTCAATGCATGCTTTTCTATCCATGATCATCAAATCAAAGTTATCCCAATTTATCCATTTTTTCCCCTAACTGTGAGATCATGGCCTTTTGTAGTTTTCAACCAGTGCTCGTGGCAAATATCAATTTTAGGGTTCTCTCCAGAGCTAATGTCAGAGACATCTCCATCAAAGGCAAAAATCATGAAGTATAAATACCAAGGTGTCTTTCCAGTGACGGTAGTGCAGTCAAATATTGATGAAATCAGAGACATAGAAATTGGGCATATGGACATGGTAGAATTTGTAGATAGGACAAAACAGACAAATCGTTCTAGACATGCAGAAAATCATTGACAGTAATATTCATTTGGTTGCATCATTTCCAGTTTCTACACACAATCCTAAATTTGTTCTTCAAGTGACCAGTCATTACAACATAGACACTAGAGCTATGATAGATTCTCAGGGGAATGTAATCATGAAACTGGATGCAGAATTCCTCAACAAAATCTTCATGTGTCCACCTATTGAAAACATTGGATAGATTAACTTTGCTCAGGGCCTACAGGATTATGATAAGGATGTGGAAGTTGCTAGAAGGTACATCAACAACAAGTGGTTGAAAATCCCTAGAAGTAATTTGACCAGATGGCCAAAAGACCTTCACATGAGTGACTTTGTAGAGGAAGTTTGTGATTTGATTACTCTCTTGAGTCGCATCAGAGGACACCCTTCTGCTTCCAAGTTCCAAGACTGGATGTACACTTACATCAAGGTGATCCATCGAGGTACACAGAGGATATTTGGGGAGAGAAGATCAGTAACGCATTGCATGAGCAACTGGTAAAGGTCAATACCACATTCAAATTCTATATGACCTCTTATCTTGTCTATGCTTTTACAAGCATGAGAAACTTTCCAGGTTTAACTCAGGTAGGAGACAGGAGATTGATCCCAATATATGAATATTATCCTCAAATCACTCTGAAGGGATCAATTCATCATTTTCAAAGGGTCAATGATGCATTCTTTTCATTATTCATGTGCTTACGGGATAGTGAACTTTTTGAGAAAAGGGTCTCTGACGAAGCTTGGTAGGTTGTAAATTCTTTTGGTTGTTTGTTCCTACAATTTCCCACTTTCACATATCTTTGGGTAGGGTATTATCCTGGTTACCCTTATATGCTTCCATGGTATCCTAGTGACCATATTATTCTTATGGAGCTATGCAGACAACTGATTGTAGTGCACAATAAATAGATGGAGCTGAAGAAGTCAAGGATAAAGTTCCCCATTGAAATTGGGAGGTATTCAGTTCAATCAACCAATAAAGCAAAAATAATTGATTTTGAATTACAACTAGTCACTATGAGGACTTACAAGAAAAGAAACCATTTTGACTTCAAAAAAGTACAAGATAAAATCAAAAGGAAGTCAACCTTCCATGTACCAATGGTTGAAGACATATGGGCTGATCTCAAGACACAGAATGACATTAGAAAGCTAGACTTCTACAGATTTCACCTGAGTCAGATTGAAGAACTAGGCCTCGCTGATATTCCAGATGGAATGAAGGATGACGAGGACATTCTAGATTCCAAATACAACATAGAAAATGTTGAGGCTTCACCTCTTCTAGAGGTGAAATGGTCAGTCAAAGAAGAAACATCCATCAGGAAAAGGTTTCAACCAATACTGGCTAACACCAATGTGTGGTTGGAAAGTAAAGGGATTAAATTGAAAGAATTCCTCACAGGGTCAGAGGCTGAAACACAGGAGCTCACAGGCAAGAAGGCTGAGAACAGAACCAAAAACAAGAGTGACGCCCCTTCTTCTTCCAAGATACGCAAACCAAAGATCAAATTTGTATCCAAAGGGGGGAAGAAGAAGGAAACTATAGAAACTTCCAACATCACTGAGTCAAATGTTGAAGATAGTAATGTTGATCAAATGGAGGTTGAAGATGTTGAGGTTGAAGAGAAAAATATTCAGAGTCCTAAGGATGCCCAACAAACAAAAGTATCTGATGAATTTGATAAAGAAGAGGAGATTGAACAAGGCAAAGATGAAGATACAGAAGTAGAACAACTTGATGATCTGCCTCAATCTCCTGTGAAAGATCTTCCCACTGGAACACAAGTTTCTACACCTCCTCATACTCCAGTTTCTGGTTGTTTCCCAGTGGTTTCAAATGTTCCCCTATTACCATTTTTTGTTGTTTCTTCTGATAATACTCCTACTTCTGTGAAAACTAGTTTTGGGACTATTTTTTAATTCTTCTGGTTCCATTCCAAGTTTATCTTCTCCATCTTTTGACATTGGTGAACAATCTATTTTAGAGAATCTTCTGGATGCTTCAGAAAAGGTTGTTGAGATAGGTGTGGTTTTTACCAACACCAGTCCTATTGTGACTATCACAGGTATAAACATGGATTCGACAAAATAAGTTGTAGACTCATCTCCAGTTGTTGGCACTTCTGTGCTTCCCCCATGGTTATCTGCATATACTCCAAAGAGGAAGAAGCAAGCTATTTCACCTGACGAGATCGATATTGAAAAGTTGTTACCTGTAAAAGCAAAGAATCAAAAGAAGAAGCCTAAGATTGTTTCTAGGATTGTCAATGAGAAAGGAATCGGATACGCGGAAATTGCCAAACCACCAGAAGATGCCACCATTGACACTTTTGACATGAATGATTATGTCATTTCAAGGGTTGAGTTGGGAAAGCTAACTCATGAGGGCATAAAGGTAGATTTTCAAACTACTGCCAGCACTTTACTTGAAAAGTATGATGAAGTCAAGAAGGATAAGGAATAGTATAAAGCTAAAGCAGAACAACTTGCTGCTGTCCTTCAAAAGATAGTAAAGTCATCAGAAATGGTAGAACCCATGGCCGTGACAGTAGAAGATCCCTTGATTCAGAAGGTTGAAAAAGCAAAAGCCAGGGGAAGGGTGGTAGGAAATATAGTGGAACGCCTATTAGCTCAAGGGTGAATCCTACTGAAAACCACTATGGAAAGGAAAGAGAAGATGGACAGAGCTAAAGCTGAGCTAGACAACCTGGTAGATCTACTTTCACAAGAGCTGCAAGATCAAGAAGAGAGCCTGGAAAAGTGGATAGATATGAAAAAGATTATGATAAAGAATCTGGTCACCATTGGGGTCATTACAAATGGGGAATCATATCTTAAGACCAGGGAAACTCTGGCTCATCGTACATACATAATAAAGGGTCTACTTGTAGATCTATGCCAAGCCCGAGAAGCCAGTTAAGATAGTGGTGTCACACTTCTACACCGTGTAGAAGAACTTCCATGCACCCTAACAGGGGAAGATCACAAGTTCCTCTCAGCATAGGAGATGGTAAGTTCCTTTGAAGAAATGGTCCAAAGAAAATTTGAAGAGGAGGCGCCCTCAGTTCTTTTAATGGATAATCTATATGATCAACATTCAACTTTAGAAAACCTGAAAGATAATCTAGACAAACATGAAAAGGAAATAAAGGCGATGAAAGACTCAATTCTCTAGGCTCGTACTATTTCAGAGAACACAACAAAACAAGATGGATGCAAGATGGCAGCCATCCAGGCTATGTACCAGAATTTTCTAAAAAAGAATGACGGAGGAAGCTAGTGCCTTAGTTTATTTTTCTTGTATATGATATGTAATTTGAATTTTGTTTTGGACATTTTCACATGTAATTTTCCAAAATGTGATTACATGTGAGACAATGGAGGTCCCAATTCAAATAGGACTCTTTTGTTGAATAAGTCAAAGTAGTTGTAAATTTCCTATTTTTCTCCAGGATCCTCCCTATAAATAAAGAGGGCCTCTTTTGTAAATATTATCTTTTAGTTATTCAAGCAAAACTCTGCCAAATTGAAGAGCATTTTGAGACTTTGTGTTCAAATTATAAATCAAATTTTATCAAGTGAATAAGAAAGCAAGTGATCATTCAAACTTTGTTTTGGAATAACTTGTGGTGTATTGGAAATTGCTCTTATGTCCTTTTCCTAATACAATCTTATCTATTTGATCAAATAGTAGTGTGAGTGAGAATAATCTAGGAGATGTTCTAAAGTTGATTATGGAGACTTTGTGCTACAACAATTATCTTTAGTTTGTGATTTAGTGTTTTAAAGTAAAAGATATTGGAAAGGATTTGAACTACTATTATCTTTTGTAATCATTTATTTTGTCATAGTATTAGATGAAGACTTTGGGCTGCACCTCATTCTACTTGGTTTCATGTTATAAATCAGAAAAAGAAGCAACAATAGACTTTGTGCTCTCATGGGTTTCTTAGTTATTCAGTTTGTATCAAGAAAGTGCTCTTTCATTTTGTAAACATCATTTCTGAAAAAAGAGAAATGGATGATATGGTCTCACCCTTGAGTTAGTATTTAGTTTAAATTAGTCTGTGATAGTTAATAGGGAACCTCCCCTTGCTGAGAGGAGAGATTTATCTCATTACACTGTGGTCAATATAACCATTTTGCCTTAAGTTAGTTGAAGACAAAATATTGACCCAATAGTTTTTGGTGACTCTTCTGGGGATTGAATGTGCAACTTGAAGCCTCACGCTCCGAGTTGAAGCACTTTCAGTTCTTTTCCATTTGTTGCAAAATTTTGTTGAGTATACTACATTTTAGTAGATTCACGATATACAAGAAGCAAGAGAGCTCAAGGTATTATTGATCCTGTATTTGAGTTGATGCAGCGAAATAATTTTGGTGTTTTGCCTCTACGACCTCACCTTCAGTGAACCAGGAGTTTCCCTCTTACCAATGCTAGGTCTCCCATACTAGGTGAAACATCCATTTCTAGTGCTAGCAGAGTTTTGTCTATTCATACTCCACAAAGGTTTGTTATCCCGCCTTTCAATTAGTGCATCATGGTAACTCAAGGCCCTTGGGGTAATACCTTTGGTCCTCTAAATTTGACCCCACCTTTGCATGAACTACCTCATAGTTCAAGAAAGAATTTAACCAAGTTCTACGGTGATGGGAAGGTGCACCTTTGTGAGGCCGATTATTTTCCTTCCCATATTTTGATCATTATGCGATGCAGACTTGATGTTTTATCTCACTGATTTGATACATGTGACTTGATTTGGTCATATTGGATGATATGTTGTGGTTTGATGTATGGGACATATATATTAGATGTTATTTTGCTATGAGATTCTAGTTCTTTATGTATGGATTAATTGACATATGATTTGATAATGCAGTTTAAATTGTAGTTATGTATTGATGTTTATTTCAATTGCGTGAAGTTAATTTCAGTTGCTTCAGCTATCACTTTCATGATAGAACTGACACTTGA
Organism: Cunninghamia lanceolata; assembly: GCA_027924645.1. Taxonomy (NCBI): domain Eukaryota; kingdom Viridiplantae; phylum Streptophyta; class Pinopsida; order Cupressales; family Cupressaceae; genus Cunninghamia; species Cunninghamia lanceolata. The sequence goes on from BSBN01000892.1 coordinate 8,189,336, forward strand.
TCGAGATGTGCAAGTTTTACGTTCCCTAGCCATGGAAATCGGAGGTAGGATTCACACCATGTTATTCCCGGTTAAGCCGATCCGTTCCCAAGAGGGATAAGGATCACGTGTGAAATTGCATGATGATTTATTGTGCTTGGTTAAAATTTTAATTATTTTTAAGCTGTAGTAACCCCTCTCTTTCTTATTTTGATTATTATTAAGTGTTGTAAAATTTTAATTGATTTATGTCAATTGGTATTTTTATTATTTTTTTGGGCCATTTATATGTGGATTTTTGACCCCTTTCATGACCCCTAGGGTCCCAAAAGTTACCCTAGGTGGTCAACCATGAGTCTAGGGTCAACTTGGACCACCTAACCCTAGTTTTGACTCACCTTAGGTCACCCTAAACCATGGTTGAGTCAAAGTGACGAAAATTGGAAAGAGGGAAGATGAGGGATGGGCCTTGCCTTGGGAAGAATCACCTCTCATCCCTATGTTTTGGGAAGTATTCCCAAGGAGGACTAGGGAGGTCTCCAAGAGTCATCCCAAACTCCCAAGTGAGTGGGAGCACCACCCAAGGCCATTGTCTTCTTAAGGTGTGAGTGGGAATCCAACTCACCACTTGTCCCCCTCCTACTTGTGTGGAAGCACAAGTGGAAGAGGTGGAGATGGAGGTGGAGGGAGAGGAGAACATTTGTCATCCTCTTACCTTCTCACTCTTACAAGTGGCTTAGGAGGAGGGAAGAGATGGTGACAAATGTCACCTTCTCATTCCCTCAAGGCCAAGTGGATAGCCTATAATAGCTCCTCTTGTAGAGGAGTGGGGGTTCTTCTATTCTATTCTCTTTCCTTGCATTTTTAGAGACTTCTTGCAAATTTAGATTTCCTTACTAGTTTGGAGGAGTTAGAGAAGGTGGGGAGAAAATCTGAAAGGTTGGAAAGCTTGGGAAGGCTTAGAGCTCTTCACCAATTCCACTTCCATTACCAAGGTCTTGAAGGTAGGCCTCTGATCTTGTTTTTTTTTGCTTTGCTATATGATGTCCCATGTTTGAATTTTTATTGTAAGTTGCTTGCATTGTGATGCTTTCTTTTTGCATTTGATGTTGGGTTGGGTGTCATGGTGAGAGCACCTCCAATGAAGGAAATACTTAACTTGTATGGGTAGGGGAGAGGAACAATCCTTGGGGGCTCTCCCACAGTATGTGTTTATGTGTTTATGCCTTGAGGGCTTATCATCATATGAGGAGGAAATATCAAAAAGGCAAGAGTGCCATGCATTTTATTGTGATTCTTGTGGATTGTGGTGTTCTGGGATTTTGGCTTGAGGCCAGGAGTTGAGATTTTCTTCTTTTGGGAGCCCCTTTAAGTTGAGAGGTCTATTCCCTACCCTCACCAAACTTAATTTTATGAGTTGAGTAATGTGTTAATCCTATGGGGTGTTACTGTTCTGTGTTTAGTTATGTTTGGTTCTGTTGTGGATTGGTACACCTGTGTGAAATCCCCTACCTCCCTAGCTCGGGGGTGACCCACTTGCGGGTCTATGGTAGGGAGGAGAGCATTCCTTTTGAAGTGGCTATATTTTGTTGTTTTGCTGTTGTGTTTAGTTTGCAGGTTGTCAGAAAGAAATGAAGTTTTATGGAGCTGCCTTGGAGCACATTTTGGTGTTCATTGAGTTTCCCCTTGTGGCATTTTAGTGTTTGATTTAGCCATGGCCTAGTGGCCTTGTTGCTTGATAAAATTCTTGTAATTTTTGCTATGATGCTTGCCATGAAGTTGGCTTGTGATAGATTTTTGAAATGTAATCAGTGTGTTAATTCATTGATGTTGTTGGAGAAACAAGTGTTGATTTGGTTTGATAAATATTGTTGTTCACTAAAAGGAGTATGTGCTTCATGTAATGGATGTAAAACTAGATGCAAATGAATTTCTGTCATTATCTTTACAAAGAAAAAAGCAATGAAGATATTCTGTCATGTATTTAAATATTGTTTATCTTCCTATTGTGTGAGTTAGACTGAAAAAGTATGGAAGTTGTTATTTGTAATTCTGTTAATAATCTTTCAAAGAAATGTGCAAGGAATGTCATGTTGCTGTCTAGATTTCTGTGATCTGTTGTCATGAAAGGAAGAATAAATTGGGGGTTGTTATCTGTTTTGTTTGTAGTTCTCATTGCATTAGTTGTTGTTGAAAGAGAACAAACTAGAATAGAATCTATTTCCTACCTTAAATGCTGTTTGAAAAAAAATGTATCTCTGTATAAACCAAATTGCTCCAAATAAATACTTGATTTTCTGTTACTTAATGTTTCAAGAAAAAAAAATATAGAAGTTAAATATTTATTGTTTTCCTCTAATTCGCTAAATTTGAGAGTTGTAGATTTGTTATTAAAAGAAAAAAAAAAGAGAATAGATGCATTCTGCTTATTTGGTTAAATCTGAACCATAGAACTTACTTCTTTAAAAAAAAAAATTTTAAATAAATGAAGTTAGTAATTCCTCTATTCTATAGTTATGCATTGTTTTGAAATTTAATTGGAAAGGAAATGCATTTTAGATAACATTTTTATTATCTTGCCCTACAGGATAAATATGTAAATAGCTGTGTATATATATATATATATATATACGATTTTAAAAAATATATATATACACATTTATTCTGGTAAATACATATACTAGCATATATTTATATAAATATACGTAAATATATTATATAAATATATAAGTATATGTTTATGTACAAATATTTATTATATACAAAAAAAAAAACTAAAAAAAATTAAAAAAAAATAGAAGGAAGTCGGACTGTGGGCAGCGCCCATAGTCTGACAGTGTTACAGTCACGGGGGGATTGTGGGGGAGGCGGAGCCTCCACCCACACCCGTGGGTGTGGGTGGGGGCTCTGCCTCCCCCACACCCCACCTCACACACAACACTCCTTCCCAGTCGCCGCTGAGACCCCCACGCAATGCCGTTTTCCCCGTCGTAGTCGCTGTCACCCCACCTGCGCTCAACTTCCCCCCCCACACGCCGACCACCGTTCGGTGACCACACAATGCCGCTACCTCCAACTCGCCTCCTCTGCCTCCATTACTATGTGTGCCACCCTCCACTAGAGACCACGACCACACACTACCATTACTGTCGCCCTTCTGTGCGCAGCACCTCCTCACTGCCACTTCCACCACCGCCCTCCCTTTTAACTCCGCCACCTTCCATCTACACACAACGCTGCCATAACCCAGTCCCCCACCGCTGTCGGCTTTAAGGCCATGGATTCTCCAGCCAAACCCTACCTGTAAGCTAGAATACCAACCAAGATGGAATCATGATACAAAAGAAATGAGATTACGGAAAAACCAACAAGAGGAGAAAATTAGAATAAGGGAAATTAGGGTTGAGGAAACAAATACAAAATGTGATTAGGGCTTTTTAGCTTTAGAATTTTATATTTTTTTTTATTATTTGTGAGGATTTTAAATGGTGGGGTTTGATTTTAGTCTTTATTTGAAAAAAAAAAAAACCTCATCTTCTTTCTTTGTGTAAATTGAGTCTTGGAAATATATCTGTTTTATTGATTTCTAATTTCCTTTTTATGGATCAACCTAGTATTTTAATTGTTGACCTGTGATTTAATTTATTTGGGAAGGGAGGTTAATTTATTCATTAGGGAGGAATTTACCCTTGTTTTTTTTAACACTTTAATAGAATTATTGGTCTTATATTCCCTTTCTGGCGGGGTTTATACCGCTTTATAATACCGGTCTATTATTCTAATATTATTCAGGGGTGAGTATCTTATCCACCGCCTCCCTCCAACAATTTTAGAGTTCGTTATTAAATAAACTTGTCGAAATTTTTATTTAATAACTCAACTCTTCCTTGGGGTTTAATTTGACGCCTTGTCCTTTAATTTTACTTTATTTTATTTTATTTTTATTTATTTTGCAAATGTTCTTAAGGTGTAAATTATTTATATTCCTAGTTTTATTTTATTTTCCTTTAGTGATACATTTTAAATTATAACGTGTAGGGCTGCCAGAATTCCACTAGATTTTTAGGGTTTATTTATGCGTTGTGATATATAAATTTAATCCTCCACCCCAACTTAATCACATGCCGTCTGGACATCATACTTAAATCACTTGTCGTTCTAAGACTAATCAGGGTTCGTCACAGGTAAATCTCATCATCGCCTAGTAAACTAGGGGTTCAGGTTTATTTAGTCTAACCCTAGAAGCGACACAATTCATGTTGTATACCCTAGGCAGCCTACACCTCATCGAATACGTTGTCATGGTTTCACCTTTCGCATATTGCCACCGACCACACAGGCACGTGCGAGGTGGTTCTTAGGGTAGGGAGAAAAATTTTTCGTGGCCCGTGTCGTGACCACATGGCGAATGTGGTCGTGACATGGGCATTTGTGTGTCATGTCCACACGGGAGATGTGGGCATGACATTTGGTATCAGAGCCAAGTTTTTGAAACACTGAACTTGTTTTAGGCACATTATTGTTTCCGCAACTATGATTGACTTGTGGCTACCTCATTTTGTAGGATGCCTCCCAGACAAGTTCAGCGAGCTCAAACCCGCCGCACTCCACCCACAGAGGTATGCACTAATTCATCAACTGTGGGACCAGGTCAGCCGGATCCACCAGGTTAGCTGAATCCATAGGTTCAGCCACAGCCAGTTCCTCAAGTACCACAGGCACCACCGGCCCCACCAGATATGGGACCATAGATATTATAGGCCTTACAGGCTATTTTAGATAGGCTCCCACTGGCAGTAGCAGAGCCACGTGTCGAGCCCCATGAGGATTTGCGAGAGGAGCCCCGCATAGAGCCGCAAGGGGCACCACGTGAGGAGCCTTATGTCGAGCTACTAGAGATAGAGGAGGTTGGTTTGGCCAACAGGGCCTGTAGCAGGAGCCCCCCACATCAAGCTAGATAGGATGAGATAGTGCGTGTAGAGCACGTGGGTCATAGGCCTTATGAGTATCATACAGATGAGCCCATCCGGGGGCACAGAGATAGAGGAGATCCCATTAGGGACATATTGAGGTTGAACCCTCCTACATTCATCGGGACCACAGAGGGAGCTGAGACAGAGGCCTGGCTGATTAGTTTAGACAGGTGCTTCGCGTTGCATCCTTACGAGGGCAACACGAAGGCCCGTGTGGTAGTTCACTTGTTGCGAGATGCAGCAGCTACCTAGTGGCGCACTGAGGAGTGTAAGTGCCACCTTTCTTTAGACACTCTCACATGGGAGACCTTCATTGAGTGCTTCAATGCGCGCTATTTATCAGACCACTACAGGCAGTGTCGTCTAGACGAGTTCCATGACCTCCAGCAAAGAGGACTTATAGTGGCTCAGTATGAGGCTAGGTTTACAGAGCTATCTAGATATGTGGAGTATCTCCATGACGAGAAACTCCTGGTGCACAAGTTTATCAGAGGGCTTAATCACAGTATAGCAGGGCCTGTTCGGATGGCAGACCCCCAGACTTTGAGTGATGCTGCCGAGAAGGCATACATCACTAAGGAGATTCAGGGATGAGGGCAGAGTTCTCACCCTCAGTTTCTAGATCAGGGACAGCAGTAGTATCAGTAGAGTTTCTATAGACCATCGCAGCCACCCCACAGAGGAGGATTCAGTTCAGCATCTTTACCTCCTAGACCCTCACAGCAGCAGCAGTAGTCATAGCAGCAGCACAGAGCTAGGACACAGCAGAGGACACAGGGGGGACATATTAGGGGTTGGCAGCAGTAGGGCCCATGCAGAGATCAAAGATAGCAGGGACCACTCGCGGGACCCATGAGGTCACAGTAGTCTTATAGGGGTTCACAGGGGTCTACTGGCAGATCAGGACCGCAACAATCGGGTAGGACCCAGACTGTTCAGGTATAGGTTAGGGGCCCTTGTTATGTTTGTGGTGGAGCTAGACACCTAGCTAGGGAGTGTCCACAGGGTTTTGCAGTAGGGGGACAGTCTTGTGCAGGAGGATCAAAGCAGATAGTGGGTGATGTGGGCAGATCCCACCGTATGTTTGCAGCGGTAGATAACCGCCAGGAAGATTTTCAGGCATCAGTGATTGAGACGTCAGGTATTATTGGGGGTAACCCCATTTCTATTCTCTTTAACTCTGGTGCTACTGATTCATTTATATCTCCATCGTTAGTGGAGCATTGCAGGCTGGTGGCCTCTAGGCAGGGTGATAGGTGGCTAGTTGAGTAGGCTTCAAGAGCCAGACTGACAGTAGATGCCTTAGTCCACGATTGTGAAATTGCTTTGGGACCCTTCACTACAGTATGTGACCTTAGAGTCATGACATTAGGATCCTATGATGTGGTGTTGGGTATGGATTGGCTTGCAGCTCATCGAGCCAAGCTAGATTGTCACTGAAAGATGATCAGTTGTTTAGACAATCACGGCGCAACAGTTGAGATTGTGGGCATGCAAAAGCCCACTGTAATGCATATGATATCCACTTAGCAGCTTAAGTGCTACATGCAAAAGGGATGTTAGATGTTTGCCATCACAGTAAGCGATAGATCAGATGATGAGCCAGAGGCATCTTTGGATGATCATCCCATCCTTAGAGAGTTTGTCGATGTTTTCCCATTAGAGTTACTGGGGATGCCTCCCCGATGTGAGGTAGACTTTCACATAGACCTAGTGCCGGGTGCCGAGCCAGTGTCTCGTGCACCCTACAAGATGACCACACATGAGCTCACTGAGCTCAAGCTACAGTTGGAGGACTTGCTAGAGAAGGGGCACATCCGATCGAGCGTTCCACCTTGGGGCGCTCCTCTCATCTTCGTGAAGAAGAAGGATGGGTCTCTTCATTTGTGTATGAACTATAGGTAGTTGAATAAGGTGATGGTGAAGAACTGTTATCCTCTACCCAGGATTGATGATCTTTTCGACCAGATGCAGGGAGCTAGGGTGTTCTCTAAGATAGACCTGAAGTTTGAGTATCATCAGTTATGCATCGCAGAGGTAGATATCCATAAGACCGCCTTCTGGACTCGTTATGGGCATTATGAGTTCACAGTGGTTCCCTTCGGCTTGACGAACGCCCCGACAGTGTTCATGAGTCTCATGAATGGGGTGTTCCGTACCTATCTAGATCGATTCGTGATCATTCTCCTTGATGACATTTTGATCTACTCATGGACCGAGGAGGAGCATGAGGAGCACCTTCATCAGGTTCTACAGTGTTTGTGAGAGTAGAAGCTCTATGGGAATTTGGTGAAGTGTGCATTTTTCAGGACAGAGGTTTAGTATCTGGGGCATATCCTCTCCGGTAATGGAATCTCAGTAGATCCATTAAAGATCAGGGCTATCAGGGATTGGCCAGCACCCACTAGTGTGATAGAGGTCAAGAGTTTCATGGGGTTGGCTGGTTATTACCATCATTTTGTCGAGGGCTTTTCCCAGATTGCACACCCCATCACTTCCCTCTAGCGGAAAGGGAAGAGCTTTCTTTGGACTGAGCAGTGTGAGAGGGCCTTCGGGGTCCTCAAAGAGCATCTTACCAGTGCTCCTATTCTAGCAGTTCCTAATCCTGCAGTAGATTTCATGGTTTGCACGGATGCATCACTTGAGGGATTGGGAGCTGTACTTATGCAGGGTGGTAGAGCTATCGCATATGAATCGTGAAAGCTCAAGACTCATGAGCTAAACTACCCCACGCACGACTTGGAGTTAGCGGTAGTGGTTCATGCTCTAATTCGTTGGAGACATTTCTTGTTGGGACGTCGCTTTGAGCTCCATTCCGATCATCATAGCCTTTAGAATATCTTCACATAGCCAAATCTGAACACCCGTCAGCGGCGTTGGATGGAGTTCCTATGCAAGTACAACTTTGATGTCCACTACATCAAAGGGAAGGAGAACGTGGTTGCTAACGCATTGAGCCAGAGGCGCCACAAGCTCTTGACCTTGACTTTGTGTGTGGACTTGAGGGATCACATTATTCAGCATTTGCTAGAGGATGAGTGGCATCTAGAGGTGCAGCAGGAAATCAACTCACAGAGGGCCCTTGTGGGCAAGTTTGCAGGGTATACACTTGACACAGATGGTTTACTTCATCATCGACAGCGCATCTATGTACCCCGCGTAGGTGACTTGTGTATTGTAGTGCTTTCAGAGGCTCATAGAGCACCATATGCGGCACATCTAGGGGTGAGGAAGATGCATGCCGATCTTCGACAGCTGTACTATTGGGCAGGTATGAGATGAGATATAGCAGAGTTTGTTGCTCGTTGCCTTGAGTGCCAGAGGGTCAAGGCCGAGCATCAGCACCTAGTAGGTCTCCTATACCCACACGATATACCTGAGTGGAAATGGGACACCATTTCCATGGATTTTATTGTTGGTCTACCTATGTCTTCGCGTCAACATGATGCTATCATGGTGACAGTCAACAAGTTGACCAAGGTGGCTCATTTTTCTCCTGTGCGCACAATGTACAATGCACCAACTGTGGCGAGGGTATTCCTGGATGACATTGTGAGACTACATGGAGTACCCCATCGCATCATCTCAGACAGAGATCTAGTGTTCACTTCAGGATTCTGGAGAGCCCTTCAGCAGGCATTGGGCACACAGCTCAATTTTAGCTCCACTTATCATCCTGAGATAGATGGACAGACAGAACGGGTGAATCAGGTATTGGAGGACATGCTTCGAATGTATGTTATGGACCATCAGTCTAGATGGGAGGAGTATCTTTATCTAGTTGAGTTTGCCTACAATAATGGGCATCACAACTCGTTAGGTATGCCTCCCTTTCAGGCTTTATACGGTAGACCATGCAGGACACCATTGAGTTGGGATTAGATTGAGGACAGAGTTGCCATTGGTCCAGAGCTAGTATAGGATATGGAGTAGCAGGTCACACTGATTAGACAGAGGTTGCAGGAGGCACAGGATAGGCAAAAGAAGTATGCCAATGCTAAGAGGATAGATCAGAACTTCTTAGTGGGAGACAGGGTATTCCTTAGAGTGCGGCCACACAAGAGTCCACTCCGTTATGGAAAGGGCTCTAAGCTTGCACCACGGTTCGTAGGACCCTTTGAGATTTTGGAGTGGATAGGACCAATTGCCTATCGTCTAGCATTGCCACTTAGCCTGTCATGTGTCCACGATGTCTTTCATGTTTCTATTTTGAGACGATATATATTTGATGTATCTCACATACTAGACTAGAGTGCTTTACAGGTAGAGGCAAGCGGGCAGTTGGTGCTAGAGCCAATTTGCATATTGGCTCGTCGGACACTGGGCCTTCAAGGTCAAGAGCTGGACTAGGTTAGGGTCCAATGGGATCGATATGATGAGGTCACGGCGACATGGGAGGATGCAGCTAGTTTGAGGGCACTCTATCCTCACCTTTTTGATGACTTCTAGGAGGAAGTTCAGTCTTAGGGGGGAGGATGTGAGGCCAATTATTTTACTTTCCATATTTTGATCATTATGCAATGTAGACTTGATGTTTTATCTCACTTATTTGATATATGTGACTTGATTCGGTCATATTGGATGATATGTTGTGGTTCGACGTATGGGACATATATATTAGATGTTATTTTTCTATGAGATTCTAGTTGTTTATGTATGGATTAATTGACATATGATTTGATAATGCAGTTTAAATTATAGTTATGTATTGATGTTTATTTCAATTGCGTGAAGTTAATTTCAGTTTCTTCAGCTATCACTTTCATGACAGAACTGACACTTGATCGAGATGTGTAGGTTTTACGTTCCCTAGCCACAGAAATTGGAGGTAGGATTCACACCTTGTTATTCCTGGTTAAGCCGATCCGTTCCCAAGAGGGATAAGGATCACGTGTGAAATTGCATGATGATTTATTGTGCTTGGTTTAAATTTTAATTATTTTTAAGCCTTAGTACCCCCTCTCTTTCTTATTTTGATTATTATGAAGTGTTGTAAAAATTTAATTGATTTATGTCAATTGGTATTTTTATTATTTTTTTGGGCCATTTATATGTGGATTTTTGACCCCTTTCATGACCCCTAGGGTCCCAAAAGTTACCCTAGGTGGTCAACCATGAGTCTAGGGTCAACTTGGACCACCTAACCCTAGTTTTGACTCACCTTAGGTCACCCTAAACCATGGTTGAGTCAAAGTGACGAAAATTGGAAAGAGGGAAGATGAGGGATGGGCCTTGCCTTGGGAAGAACCACCTCCCATCCCTATGTTTTGGGAAGTATTCCCAAGGAGGACTAGGGAGGTCTCCAAGAGTCCTCCCAAACTCCCAAGTGAGTGGGAGCACCACTCAAGGCCATTGTCTTCTTGAGGTGTGAGTGGGAATCCAACTCACCACTTGTCCCCCTCCCACTTGTGTGGAAGCACAAGTGGAAGAGGTGGAGATGCAGGTGGAGGGAGAGGAGAACATTTGTCATCCTCTTACCTTCTCACTCTTACAAGTGGCTTAGGAGGAGGGAAGAGATGGTGACAAATGTCACCTTCTCATTCCCTCAAGGCCAAGTGGATAGCCTATAATAGCTCCTCTTGTAGAGGAGTGGGGGTTCTTCTATTCTATTATCTTTCCTTGCATTTTTAGAGACTTCTTGCAAATTTAGATTTTCCTACTAGTTTGGAGGAGTTAGAGAAGGTGGGGAGAAAATCTAAAAGGTTGGAAAGCTTGGGAAGGCTTGGAGCTCTTCACCAATTCCACTTCCATTGCCAAGGTCTTGAAGGTAGGCCTCTGATCTTATTTTTTTTTGCTTTGCTATATGATGTCCCATGTTTGAATTTTGATTGTAAGTTGCTTGCATTGTGATGCTTTCTTTTTGCATTTGATGTTGGGTTGGGTGTCATGGTGAGAGCACCTCCAATGGAGGAAATGCTCAACTTGTATGGGTAGGGGAGAGGAACAATCCTTGGGGGCTCTCCCACAGTATGTGTTTATGTGTTTATGCTTTGAGGGCTTATCATCATATGAGGAGGAAATATCAAAAAGGCAAGAGTGCCATGCATTTTATTGTGATTCTTGTGGATTGTGGCATTCTAGGATTTTGGCTTGAGGCCAGGAGTTTAGATTTTCTTCTTTTGGGAGCCCCTTTAAGTTGAGAGGTCTATTCCCTACCCTCACCAAACTCATTTTTATGAGTTGAGTAATGTGTTAATCCTATGGGGTGTTACTATTTTTTGTTTAGTTGTGTTTGGTTCTGTTGTGGATTGGTACACCTGTGTGAAATCCCCTTACCTCCCTAGCTCGAGGGTGACCCACTTGTGGGTCTATGGTAGGGAGGAGAGCTTTCCTTTTGAAGTGGTTGTATTTTGTTGTTTTGCTATTGTGTTTAGTTTGCAGGTTGTGAGAAAGAAATGAAGTTTTATGGAACTGCCTTGGAGCACATTTTGGTGTTCATTGAGTTTCCCCTTGTGGCATTTTAGTGGTTGATTTAGCCATGGCCTAGTGGCCTTGTTGCTTGATAAAATTCTTGTAATTTTTGCTATGATGCTTGCCATGAAGTTGGCTTGTGATAGATTTTTGAAATGTAATCAGTGTGTTAATTCATTGATGTTGTTGGAGAAACAAGTGTTGATTTGGTTTGATAAATATTGTTGTTCACTAAAAGGAGTATGTGCTTCGTAAAATGGATGTAAAACTAGATGCAAATGAATTTCTGTCATTATCTTTTCAAAGAGAAAAGCAATGAAGATATTGCGTCATGTATTTAAATACTGTTTATCTTCCTATTGTGTGAGTTAGTCTGAAAAAGTATGGAAGTTGTTATTTGTAATTTTGTTAATAATCTTTCAAAGAAATGTGCAAGGGATGTCATGTTGCTGTCTAGATTTCTATTATCTGTTGTCATGAAAGGAAGAGTAAATTGGGGGTTGTTATCTATTGTGTTTGTAGTTCTCATTGCATTAGTTGTTGTTGAAAGAGAACAAACTAGAATAGAATCTATTTCCTACCTTAAATGTTGTTTAAAAAAAAAATTGTATCTCTGTATAAACCAAATTGCTCCAAATAAATACTTGATTTTCTGTTACTTAATGTTTCAAGAAAAGAAAATATAGAAGTTAAATATTTATTGTTTTCCTCTAATTTGCTAAATTTGAGAGTTGTAGATTTGTTATTAAAAGAAAAAAAAAAAAAATAGATGCATTCTGCTTATTTGGTTAAATCTGAACCATAGAACTTACTTCTTTAAAAAAAAAAAAAAAGAATAAATGAAGTTAGTAATTCCTCTATTCTATAGTTATGCATTGTTTTGAAATTTAATTGGAAAGGAAATGCATTTTAGATAACATTTTTATTATCTTGCCCTATAGGATAAATACGTAAATAGCTGTATATATAGCTGTATATATATACACACATTTTCATGCTTATACAATTTGTATTATCTTAGTTGTTTGAAACTTAAAAGATAACTGAAATTTATGTAAAATGGTGAATCTGGAAAGTGAGGATACATATATATATATACGATTTTAAAAAATATATATACACATTTATTCTGGTAAATACATATACTAGCATATATTTATATAAATATATGTAAATATATTATATAAATATATGAGTATATGTTTATGTACGAATATTTATTAAATGCAAAAAAAAAAAAATTTAAAAAATTTTAAAAAAGTTAGAAGGAAGTCGTACTGTGGGCAGCGCCCACAGTCCGACAGTGTTACAGTCATGGGGGGGTGTGGGTGGGGGCTCCGCCTCTCGCAGCGTCGTCTTCCCCGTCGCAGCCGCCGTCACCCCGCCTGCGCTCAACTTCCCCCCCCACACGCTGACCACCGTTCGGCCACCACACAGCGCTGCTACCTCCAACTCACCTCCTCCACCTCCATTACTATGTGCGCTTCCCTCCACCAAAGACTGCGACCACACACCACCATTGCTGCCGCCCTTCTATGCGCAGTACCTCCTCACTACCACTTCCACCACCACCCTCCCTTTTAACTCCGCCACCTTCCATCTACACACAGCGCTGCCATAACCCAGTCCCCCACCGCCATCGGCTTTAAGGCCATGGATTCTCCTCCCAAACCCTACCTATAAGCTAGAATACCAACCAAGATGGAATCATGATACAAAAGAAATGAGATTAGGGCAAAACTAGCAAGAGGAGAAAATTAGAATAAGGGAAATTAGGGTTAAAGAGGAAACAAATACAAAATGTGATTAGGGCTTTTTAGCTTTAGAATTTTATATATTTTTTAATTATTTGTGAGGATTTTAAATGGTGGGGTTTGATTTTACTCTTTATTTGAAAAAAAAAAAAAAACCTCATCTTCTTTCTTTGTGTAAATTGAGTCTTGGAAATATTTCTGTTTTATTGATTTCTAATTTCCTTTTTATGGATCAACCTAGTATTTTAATTGTTGACCTGTGATTTAATTTATTTTGGAAGGGAGGTTAATTTATTCATTAGGGAGGAATTTACCCTTGTTTTTTTTAACACTTTAATAGGATTATTGATCTTATATTCCCTTTCTGGCGGGGTTTATACCGCTTTATAATACTGGTCTATTATTCTAATATTATTCAGGGGTGAGTATCTTATCCACCTCCTCCCTCCAACAATTTTAGAGTTCGTTATTAAATAAACTTGTCAAAATTTTTATTTAATAACTCAACTCTTCCTTGGGGTTTAATTTGATGCCTTTTCCTTTAATTTTACTTTATTTTATTTTATTTTTATTTATTTTGCAAATGTTCTTAAGGTGTAAATTATTTATATTCCTAGTTTTATTTTATTTTCCTTTAGTGATACATTTTAAATTATAACGCGTAGGGCTGCCGGAATTCCACGAGATTTTTAGGGTTTATTTATGGGTTGTGATATATAAATTTAATCCTCCACCCCAACTTAATCACGTGCCGTCTGGACATCATACTTAAATCACTTGTCATTCCAAGACTAATCAGGGTTCATCGCAGGTAAATCTCATCATCACCTAGTAAACTAGGGGTTAAGGTTTATTTAGTCTAACCCTAAAAGCGACACACTTCGTGTCGTATACCCTAGGCAGCCTACACCTTATCGAATACGTTGTCATGGTTTCACCTTTGGCGTATTTCCACCGAGCATGTAGGCGCATGCGAGGTGGTTCTTAGGGTAGGGAGAAAATTTTTTCGTGGCCCGTGTCATGACCATATGGCGAATGTGGTTGTGACACAGGCATTTGTGTGTTGTGTCCGCACGGGAGATGCGGGCATGACAACCTTGATGAACACATTACATCTTTCTGTATAGCTTGTGGTGTGATAGGTGTTGAGCATGAAGATGTAGCCATAAGACTTTTTGTAGAAACACTACAAGGTGCTGCTGCAGATTGGTTTTATCATCTTCAAGCTCAGACTATAATGAACTAGAATACTCTCAAAATGAAGTTCGAAGCCGAGTTTAAACCTATGGAAGATGCACATGCATTGTTGGCACAACTAACACAAATGAAAAAAGAACCTCATGAACCCATGCGGGACTTCATCGCCAAGTTCAATAAACTGAGAAACAGGATTCATGCAACTGCTCAACTAATAGCAGAAATCTTAAGTGTTTCTTTATCAATACTCAGCTTCCTAAAGTGAGTTTTCTATTAAGATGGGCTAGTCCTGGAGATCTTCCTACAGCTCAGATATTAGCTACTAAAGTTGAAGATGACCTTATCCTTGCAGGTAAGATAAGAAGAGATTCTAATAGAAATAAAGGTTTCTCTTCTGCTGAAAATTCTTCCACAAGCACCACGGACCCTATGGTGCAAAAGTTAGCAAATGAATTGCTAGCTCTGAAAAGGCAAATGTCCCAAGGTATGCCTACCTCTCCTTCTTATCAGGATATACTAAGGGGGACATTTCCAAACAATTCATATCAAGGCAATGCTGCTAAAAATCAAGGGCAACCTAATCGTCTTCCACCTACATAGGGGAAGCTTTCCATTGAAGCAGTGCTAATCAACTTGGCAATTGGCTATTATGAAGTTGAAAATGAACATTCTTTCGAACTTGAGTTGGATCATGAGAATGATGCTAATCTCTTCATAGAAGGAGAAGAAGAATTAGCTGGCGACTCTACCATCAGCTTTTTGAATTACCAAGATGAAGCGGAAAAAGGAGGAGAGGTCTGTGAAGGAGCATATACTATTTTTACTAGGTCCCAAAATTAGTCAACTCTACAAGATGATAAAGGAAAGGCAAGAGAAGAATCACAACCAATAGTTTCAATCGCTAAACGGGGGACTCCGCTACCTTTCCAATCAAAAAACATGGTGGGCAATAAACAAGTAAGTGCCTCTAACAACCTTGTATCTTCTACTTCCACCCATTAGACTAGTACTATCTCTACCAAAAATTAGAATGATGGATTTCCTTCCTCTATTTCTAGTTCATTTCAGCAATTTGATATAATAGATCATGCTAGGAAGACTAAGATCCAAATGTCTGAAGTTGAGTATTTACAAGCTAATCCTGAACAATTTGATAGATTAGCTATATACGTCAAAAACAAGACCGTCCCTGCAGGACAAGATTTTCCAAAAGTTGCTCATAACTCCTCAAAAAGAAAACCTACCCAAAATAATCTTGTCACTACTCCCCTTGAAACCTCTAGAAAAATAGAACCCTTCTATGTTTCCCTATTAGTAAATGGTCATAAATTGAGCAATTACGTAATAGATTCTAGAGCCTCTAACAATGTTATGTCTGCCAAAGTAGCAGACACCCTTGGCCTCACCTTAACTAAAACTTTTGGGAAGTGTTTCTCTATGGAAAATAAGCAAGTTCCACTTTTGGGTCAAATCAAAGATGCCCAATTTGCATTTGCAACTTTTTCAGACAGGAGGATTAAAATGACAGTCCTAGTAGCTGATGTTCCAGCTTCTTATGGTATTTTTCTTGGGTGTAATTTCTGCAAAGATGTAGGTGGGGAGTTAAACATGGATCTATCTAAAGCAAGGATACCTGTTAAAGGTGTCATGCAAAAGTTGCTTCCCGAGAAGGAGGCAAAGTACATTGTTACTCAGACGGCAAATCCCAAAGCTCAAATTTTGTTTGAGTCCTCAGGAATGGGTAACTATTTCCTGTCTACTGAAGACATTTCTAGTTCATCAGATGAGAGTTCATTAGGAGATAGCTCAGACCATTCAGACTGAGAATCAGAAGAGTTTTCAGGTGAAAGTTTAGGTGAAGGTATAGTAATGCTAGATTCTCCCCTCACTGATGAAGAGGAATCTTCAGATCAAAGAAATTCCAAAAAATAAATTCTAATGAGGTCTGGATTTTAGAATTTGATGGCAATTGTTCCTCTATTGGTTCTGGAGGTGGAATTGTTTTGATATGCCCACAAGGTGATATCATCCCTTTCTCATACAAGTTGCAATTTGACAACACCAACAACACCGCCGAATACCAGTCATTGTTGCTCAGATTGGAAGCTGCTCATGCTAGGGGTGTTAAAATTCTTCATGCTCAAGGAGATGCTGAATTAGTGGTTTGTCAAGTGAGAAATTTATATCAAACCAAAAATGAAAGATTAAGACACTATCACAATTGTGTATGGGATTGTATTGAAGGTTTTGATTATTTCAATATTTCTGTAGTGCCTAGAGAGTATAATGATTGTGCAGATTCATTGGTTGTTTCCGCCACTCTCATGGTTCCTCATAAAGATTTCAAAGGAAACAAGTACGCTATTGAGCTAGTCTTCTGACCAAGTGTACCTGATAATGCTGACCATAGGCAGGTGTTCAATGGTGATAACCAAATCACTGCTTTCTTGGAAAAGATGGATAGCTTTGACGAGCTCTATTTTGAAGGTAGTGAATCTCCACCATGGGAATACATTTCTGAAATAGATTCACAAACCGGTGAAGAGTTTCTTCAACTAAAAGGGAATAAGATTCCAAAAGGTTTGGTTTCCCTTGAGAAGCTATTTGATAAGCATGATAGATATATCAAGCAACAGCAACAATAGGATTCAAGTTCCTCTATGGAATTTGAGCAGGTAAATTTGAGTTCAGAGGCGGATCCTAAAATGGTCAACATTGTAAAATGTTACACTGCCGATGAGAAGTTCAAATTCATTACCCTCCTTCGTCATTACATTGATGTCTTGGCGTACTCCTATGATGATCTAAAGTCCTTCAGGCCTAAGGAGGTTCAACATGAAATTCCCCTGAAAGCTGGATCATTGCCTCACAAGCAGAAGCAGAGGCAATACAACCCAAAAATATTAGGTACGATCCTTTTTGAGATACAGAAGATGCTGAATGCAAGGATACTTTTTTTGATTCATCATTCCGCCTAGATTGCAAACATAGTTCCTATAAGGAAGAAGAACGAAGAAATCCGTATTTGTGTTGATTTCAGGAATCTCAACCAATCTTCTCTAAAGGATAACTACCCCCTACCCATCATGGACCAAGTGTTACAAACAATAATTGGTTCTGAAATGTTGTCTATGCTAGACGGTTTCTCAGGGTATAATCAAGTGGAGGTTAATGAAGCACATCAGTATTAAACTGCTTTCACTACACCTTGGGGCACATTTGCATATCATAGAATGCCTTTTGGTCTGATCAATGCTAGTGCCACATTCCAGAGAGCAATGGACCTTGCCTTCAGAGATGAGATGGGAAAGTTCATCATGGTGTATCTTGATGACTTGACTGTTTTCTCCAAACACCGTCATGATCATGCAAATCATTTACGACAAGTGTTGGAACACTGTCAGCAAAATGGTATCTCTCTCAACCCTAAGAAGTCAGTTTTTGGGGTTACAGAAGGTAAACTTCTCAAACACATTGTATCCTGAGAAGGCACTAAAATTGATCCAGAAAGAGTCAAATCTATTCAAAGTCTTACTCTTCCTACTAGTAAGACTATAGTTCATTCTTTCTTTGAAAAGGTGAATTTTCTGCGAAGGTTCATTCCTAAATTTGTAGAGAAAACCCATCACATTGTCAACATGATGAAGGGTAAGGCTACTTTCCATTGGACTATGGAAGGCAAAGTGGCATTTGAGGATATCAAGAGGGCTATTGCTCATGCTCCAGTTCTTGTTTGTCTTGACTATACCAAAGATTTTGTAGTTTACAACTACGCTTCAGAACATACACTTTCGGCTATTCTAGTTCAGCAAAATGAAGGTGTGGAATCCCCCATATCATTTATGTGTTGTCCTCTCAAAGCTCATGAATTGAAATATTCTAATATGGAGAAGCATGCTTATGCCGTGGTCAAGGCGGTGAAGCTTTTTTGGTTCTATATTCTGAATTCACATGTTGTTGTTCTAGTGCCTGATACAACAGTAAAGTCCATCCTAACTCAACAAGAGTTCAGAACTAAAAGAGGCAATAAGATTGCTAAGATCCAAGAGTTTGATATTGATATAAAACCTACCAAGCTTGTGTGTGGAAGAGGTCTATGACAATTGATCCCTGATAATGTACCAAAAGAGATAGGGGATGAAGAAGAAGTTGAGGATATGCCAACGGTTCTTTTTGTCACTACTATAGATAAGTGGTATTCAAATATTGCTCACTTTCTCACATATGGTGAGTGTCCTTCCCATCTATCTTATAAGGAGAAAAGAACTATTAATTTGAAGGCTACTAACTGTGTCCTATGGGACAATGGTTTGTACAAAAGAAGCCTTGATGGGTTATTTCTCCGTTACGTGGATAAAGTGCAACAAAGTAGACTTCTGGAGTCTTTCCACAATTTGGCTTGTGGAGGACATTTTTCTGCACCTGTAACAGCTTACAAGATTCTATGAGCCAGATATTATTGGCCCACACTATTTCAAGATGCATAAAATTGGGTATGTAGGTGTGAGTTGTGTCAATAGTTTGTTGGGAAACCTAAGTTGGCTGTACTACCTCTCAAGCCAGTGGTGATTGAAGAACCTTTTCAGCAATGGGCCATTGACTTCATTGGCACTGTGAACCCACCATCAAGTGTGGGGCATAACTATGTTCTCACTGTGACAGACTATTTTACCAAGTGGGTGGAAGCCATCCTAGTTAAGCATGCTACTTCTGAAGTGGTATGCAATTTCCTCAAGGAAAACATTATTTCCAGGTTTGGAGTTCCAAACAAGATAGTAGCAGATAATGCTACTTATTTTTCTTCCACGAAACTACTAAATTTTCCTATGAGCATGGGATCATTCTTTCTCATTCTTCAGACAATTATCTACAAGGGAATGTTTAGGTAGAATCAAGTAATTAGAATCTGGTTACTATCATCAGGAAATTGGTGGATGAGAATCAGAGAACTTGGAATAAAGTGTTGTTTGATGCTTTATGGGCAGACAGGATTACCCCTAAAAGGGCAATAGGCATGTCACCATTTCAACTTCTGTATGGTCTGAATGTAGAGATACCAATTACCTTGGAATTGCCAACATTGAAGTTGGTAAAGGTAGTGGAAGATAGAACTTTTGATAGTTCTATTGATAAAAGGATTATGTACCTAACTAAACTTGAAGAGCAGTGAACTATGGTGGTTGATCGTATCACTGAACACCAAAGTCAGGTAAAGAAAATCTTTGACAAGAAAGTAAGGATTCATGAGTTTCAGATTGGAGATCAAGTCTTATTGTGGGACAAGAGGAGAGAACCAAAGGGAATGCATGGAAATTTTGATTCCTTGTGGAGAGGTCCGTTCACCATTCATCAGTTCTGTGGTGAAAATAGCTTCTTGCTAGAATATCAGGATGGAATGCCCTTCTTGCTGCCTCACAGTGGGCAACATCTGAAGTACTTCAATCTTTGAAGTATCAGATAAGTTCATTTGTACATTTGTATAGTTTTGTGTTTTTATTTTTGTGTTTTTGTTTAGTCTTTTGTGTCTTTTTCTTTTGGTAGCTTGACTCTATAACCCAATGGCATGGATGAAGGCACTTAGAGACTAGATTCTTCTCCCTTTGATCATTTCAAAGTTTGATCGATGGAAGCTCCCCAGTTAGAGCCAGCTGTTGTCCTCAGATATTAGCTACGATCATTTTGTAGGATGACCCCTACGAAGCTTGTCCATTTCATATCATACAACTCTAAGCATGTTTTTCGAGGCAAATTTTTGCACTCATACGTTATCTTCTAACTCTCAGAGTTCATTTCGAGCATCTCCTCATTTTGGTTTTTCAACATTTATGAAATTCGAATGAATGAGAAAACTTGTTAAATCGATATGTTTGATTGTAAAAGAGTTAGAAGATTTTAAGTGTAACATGCATAAGAGGTCATAATGACCGCCATTACATGTTTAAGCCTCTTTCTGTTTTAACATGCAGGGGTGGCGATTTTTCCCGCTCATGCATGTTTGTGGTGCTTTAACCCAATATGCAGGGGTGGCAAAAATCACCGCCCATGCATACTACCATTGATATATGTTCAAGCGGTAATTAGCACTGCTAGTGCATCTTTTAATTGTCTCAAGTTAAACTCATGTACATTTATTGCATTTCTAGTTTTTTGATTTAGGGTCTTTTTAAGTCATTTTTAAATCTTTCTGTTTACCATTTTTCTTTTGTATTATCATCTACACCTGAGTCGACACCACGGAAGTGAATTCAAAAGAAAGTTTCACGTTTTGTGTTTTCATTGTTGGCACTTCTTCCTAGTAAGTTCACCAGTCTTTCATCTTTTTTTGTTTTGGTAGGGTTTTCATTCATGTTATACTCGCTTAAATCTATTGTTTCAAAGTTTAGATTTTTTCTTTCATTTTTGTATTTTCATGATGAAATCCTAATCTTGTGTAAACCCTAAAAGCATTTTCATTATAGCTTCTCTATATGAGTTGCTTTTTGATTAGGGTTTTTCATTTTTATTTTCCTTATCATTGTCTTTTCACCGGGTTCATGTCATTTCGTTTGTTGTTTTCCCCTGGTGTTGACGGCAGTTTATCCCAGTCAAACACCAAAATCACCTCAATGCATAAACCTTTGTATGTATACATGCGGTATCGACTGTATTAGCTGCTTTACCAAGTCTCTGCATATATGCGAACAAATGTGAAAGTGGCGTTTTCACTGTTTAAAGCCTTTTTAAAGGTTTATCAAACACAGGGTGTATGGGCGGCGATATTTGCTGCCTTACACAAAAGATTGAGATGCCAGCTTGCATAAGCGATGAAAACACCCGTTAGAGCTCTTATAACTCCCCTAGCATGTAGTGTTGACATTTTTTGCCACTTTAGCACAAACATTTTACAAAGAAATTACATGCAGTAGTGGTGTTTTTCACCGACTTCACATGATAATCAAAAAACTCTTCCCAAGCACATACACAAGCGATGGAAACACCTGCTTTTACACATGCAAATACTTCCTCATGCACGATGGTCATTTTGCCCGCTCATGAATATTTTCCTAATTTTTTCCCAACATTGGGAAAATTCACCTTTTAGGCTTGTTAACCTACTTTAGCCCTTGTCTTGATTTGCGTGCACTTAAGCCCTTCAATGCAGGATTTTCTGTCCATGATCACCAAATCGCGATTATCCTAGTTTATCCATTTTTTCCCCTAACTATGAGATCATGGCCTTTTGCAGTTCTCAACTAGTGCTCGTGGCAAATATTAATTTTAGAGTTCTCTCCAAAGCTAATGTCAAAGCCATCTCCATCGAAGGCCAAAATCATGAAGTATAAATACCAAGGTGTCTTTCTAGTGATGGCAGTGTAGTCAAATATTGATGAAATCAGAGGCACAGAAATTGGGCTTGTGGACATGGCAGAATTTGTAGATAGGATGAAACAGACAAATCATTAACAGTAATATTCATTTGGTTGCATCATTTCCAATTTCTGCACACAATCCTGAATTTGTTCTTCAAGTGGCCAGTCATTACAATAGAGACACTAGAGTTGTGACAGATTCTTAGGGGAATGTAATCATGAGACTAGATTTAGAATTCCTTGACAAAATCTTCATGTGTCCACCTATTGAAAACATTGGATAGATTAACTTTTCTCAGGGCCAACAGGATTATGATAAGGATGTGGAAGTTGCCAGAAGGTACATCAACAACAAGTGGTTGAAAATCCCTAGAAGTAATTTGACCAGATGGCCAAAAGACCTTCACATGAGTGACTTTTAAGAGGAAGTTTGTGATTTGATTACTCTCTTGAGTCGCATTAGAGGACTCCCTTCTACTTCCAAGTTCCAAGACTGGATGTACACTTACATCAAGGTGATCCTTCGAGGTACACAGAGGATATTTTGGGGAGAGCAGATCAGTAACACATTGCATGAGCAATTGGTAAAGGTCAATACCACATTCAAATTCTATATGACCTCTTATCTTGTCTATGTTGCTGCAAGCAAGAGAAACTTTCTAGGTTTAACTCAGGTAGGAGATAGGAGATTGATCCCAGTATATGAATATTATCCTCAAATCACTCTGAAGGGATCGATTCATCATTTTCGAAGGCTCAATGATGCATTCTTTTCAGTATTCATGTGCTTATGGGATAGTGAACTTGTTTAGAAAAGGGTCTCTGATGAAGCTTGGTAGGTTGTAAATTCTTTTGGTTGTTTGTTCCTGCAATTTCTCACTTTCGCATAACTTTGGGTAGGGCATTATCCTGGTTACTCTTATATGCTTCCATGGTATCCTAGTGACTATATTATTCTTATGGAGCTATGCAGATAGCTGATTGTAGTGTACAATAAATAGATTGAGCTGAAGAAGTCAAGGATAAAGTTCCCCATTGAAATTGGGAGGTATTCGGTTCAATCAGCCAATAAAGCAAAAATAATTGATTTTGAATTACAACTTGTCACTATGAGGACTTACAAGAAAAGAGACCATTTTAACTTTAGAAAAGTACAAGATAAAATCAAAAGGAAGTCAACCTTCCATGTACCAATGGTTGAAGACATATGGGCTGATCTTAGGACACAGAATGAGATCAGAAAGCTAGACTTCTGTAGACTTCACTTGAGTCAGATTGAAGAACTAGGCCTCGCTGATATTCCAAATGGAATGGAGGATGATGAGGATGTTCTAGATCCAAAATACAACATAGAAAATGTTGAGGCTTCACCTCTTCCAGAGGTGAAATGGTCAGTCAAAGAAGAAACATCCATCAGGAAAAGGTTTCAACCAATACTGGCTAACACCAATGTGTGGTTGGAAAGTAAAGGGATTAAATTGAAAGAATTCCTCATAGGGTTAGAGGCTGAAACACAGGAGCTCATAGGCAAGAAGGCTAAGAACAAAACCAAAAACAAGAGTGACGCCCCTTCTTCTTCCAAGATACGCAAACCAAAGATCAAATTTGTATCCAAAGGGGGGAAGAAGAAGGAAACTGTAGAAACTTCCAACATCACTAAGTCAAATATTGAAGATACTAATGTTGATCAAATGGAGGTTGTAGATGTTGAGGCTAAAGAGAAAAATATTTAGAGTCCTAAGGATGCCCAACAAACAAAAGTATCTGATGAATCTAATAAAGAAGAGGAGATTGAACAAGGCAAAGATGAAGATATATAAGTAGAACAACTTGATGATCCCTCAATCTCCTGTGAAAGATCTTCCCACTGGAACACAAGTTTCTACACCTCCTCCTCATACTCTAGTTTTTGGTAGTTTCCCAATGGTTTCAAATATTCCCCATTCACCATTTTTTGTTGTTTCTTCCAATAATACTCTTGCTTCTGTGAAAACTAGTTTTGGGACTATTTTTTATTCTTCCAGTTCCATTCCAAGTTTATCTTCTCAATCTTTTGACATTGGTGAACAATCTATTTTAGAGAATCTTCTAGATACTTTAGAAAAGGTTGTTGATATAGGTGTGGTTTTTACCAACACAAGTCCTATTGTGAATCACAAGTATAAACATGGATTCAGAAGAACAAGTGGTAGACTCATCTCCGATTGTTGGCACTTCTATGCTTCCCCCATGGTTATCTACATATACTCCAAAGAGGAAGAAGTAAGCTATTTCACCTGACGAGAACGTTATTGAAAAGTTGTTTCCTATAAAAACAAAGAATCAGAAGAAGAAGCCAAAGACTGTTTTTAGGCTTGTCAATGAGAAAGGAATCAGATGCGCGGAAATTGCCAAACCACCAGAACATGCCACCATTGACACTTTTGACATGAATGATTATGTCATTTCAAGGGTTGAGTTGGGCAAGCTAACTCATGAGGGCATAAAGGTAGATTTTCAAACACTGCCAGTACTTTACTTGAAAAGTATGATGAAGTCAAGAAGGAGAAGGAATAGTATAAAGCTAAAGCAGAACAACTTGTTGTTGTCCTTCAAAAGATAGTAAAGTCATCAGAAATGGTAGAACCCATGGCAGTGACAATAGAAGATCCCTTGATTCAGAAGGTTGAAAAAGCACAAGCCAGGGGAAGGGTGGTAGGAGATATAGTGGAATGCCTATTATCTCAAGGGTGAATCCTACTGAAAACCACTATGGAAAGGAAAGAGAAGATGGACAAAGCTAAAGCTGAGCCAGACAACTTGGTAGATCTACTTTCACAAGAGTTGCAAGATCAAGAAGAGAGCCTGGAAGAGTCGATAGATATGAAAAAGATTAAGATAAAGAATCTAGTCACTATTGGGGTCATTACAAATAGGGAATCATATCTTAAGACCAAGGAAACTCTGGCTCATCATATATACAAAATAAAGGGTCTACTTGAAGATCTATGCCAAGCCCGAGAAGCCAATGAAGATAGTGATGTCACACTTCTACACCGGCTAGAAGAACTTCCATGCACCCTAACAGGGGAAGATCACAAGTTACTCTCAGCACATGAGATGGTAAGTTCCTTTGAAGAAATGGTCCAAAGAAAATTTAAAGAGGAGGTGCCCTCAGTGCTTTCAATGGATAATCTATATGATCAACATTCAACTTTAGAAAACTTGAAAGGTAATCTGGACAAACATGAAAAGGCAATAAAGGCAGTGAAAGACTCAATTCTCCAGGCTCATACTATTTCAGAGAGCACAGCAAAACCAGATGCATGCAAGATCGCATCCATCCAGGCTATGTACCAAAATTTTCTGAAAAAGAATGAGGGAGGAAGCTAGTGCCTTAGTTTATTTTTCTTGTATATGATATGTAATTTGAATTTTGTTTTGGATATTTTCACATGTAATTTTCCAAAATGTGATTACATGTGAGACTATGGAGGTCCCAAGTCAAATAGGACTCTTTTGTTGAATAAGTCAAAATAGTTGTAAATTTCCTATTTTTGCTCTAGGATCCTCCCTATAAATAAAGAGGGCCTCTTTTGTAAATATTATCTTTTAGTTATTGAAGCGAAACTCTGCCAAATTGAAGAGCATTTTGAGACTTTGTGTTCAAATTGTAAATCAAATTTTATCAAGTGAATAAGAAAGCAAGTGATCGTTCAAACTTTGTGTTGGAATAACTTGTGGTGTATTGGAAATTACTCTTATGTCCTTTTCCTAATACGATCTTATCTGTTTGATCAAATAGTAGTGTGAGTGAGAATAATCTGGGAGATGTTCTAAAGTTGATTGTGGAGACTTTGTGCTACAACAATTATCTTTAGTTTGTGATTTAGTGTTTTAAAGTAAAAGATATTGGAAAGGCTTTGAACTACTATTATCTTTTGTAATCATTTATTTTGTCGTAGTATTAGGTGAAGACTTTGGGCTGCACCTCATTCTACTTGGTTTCATGTTATAAATCAGCAAAGGAAGCAACGATAGACTTTGTGCTCTCGTGGGTTTCTTAGTTATTCAGTTTGTATCAAGAAAGTGCTCTTTCATTTTGTAAACATCATTTCTAAAAAAAGAGAAATGGATGATATGGTCTCACCCCTAAGTTAGTATTTAGTTTAAATTAGTTTGTGATAGTTAATTGGGAACCTCCCCTTGCTGAGAGGAGAGATTTATCTCATTACACTGTGGTCGATATAACTATTTTGCCTTCAATTAGTTGAAGACAAAATATTCACCCACCAATGTGAAACAAAAGGTTTCTTACTTTTCCACACTTCATAAGGTGTTGAATCAAGAGCCTTACAAGGAGATCTATTTATCAAGTAGCAAGCAGTAGACACAACCTCTACCCAAAAACATTTATCCAATTATGCATCAATAAGTATACTTTTGGCCCTTTCCATAATTGTTCGGTTCATCCTTTCTACAACACCATTCTGCTATGGTGTATACAGAGTTGTCTTTTGTCTGATTATACTTGTATACTTGCAAAATTCATCAAATTCCTTAAAGAAATATTCCCCTCCATTGTCAGATATTAATATTTTTATCTTTAAACCTGATTGGTTCTCTACTAATTCTTTGAATTCCATAAACTTAGTGAAAACTTCATATTTATGCTTCATAAAATGAATTCATGTAAATCTGGATACATCATCAATGAAGATTACAAAATAATGAGATTTTTTGATAGATTCATTATCCATAGGTCCAAACACATCTATATGAATAATTTCTAACTTCTTTTTTGCTCTATTACTTCCTAAAGGAAATGATTTTCTATTTTGTTTACCAAACACACAATGCTCACAAAAATCAAAATGCTCATCATAATAAGAGAACCCATCCGACAATTCTTTATTCTTAATAGTTTTTAGTACATTATTACTTTTGTGGCCTAATCTATGGTGCCACAACATACATGTATTTTCAGTAGTGGCCTCAGATACGTAGGAGGCATTACAAACTATAGTGGCTTCAAGCTTAAACAAGTTCCCAAATCTCTTCCCTTTCGCTACCACCAAGTTCCCTCTCACCAATTTGCATCCATGCTTGTCAAATGTCAGATGGATTCCCAAATCATTCAACTTCAAAACTAAAATCATATTTCTAGCTAATCTAGGAACATGCAAAACACCTAGGAGGGTTTTAATCCTCCCATAACTGAAACACAACAATACCCTTCCTTTCTTGACAATCAGATATGAAGAGTTGTCACCAAGGTAGATATTAGCTCCATCATATTCTTCATATGTGGAGAACCATTCCTTATGCGAGGTCATAAAAATGAGCATCCTGAGTCAACCAACGAGTGATCATTAGAAACAAGATTACATGTAGAAAGTAAAACTTATTCACCTGCATTTGAGGACTTATCCGAAGCACTCTCCCACTGTTTCTCAAGATTTCTGTACTCCTTTGTATGTCCCCTTTTATCGCAGTTCTAACATTTACCTCTATTCTTTTTACTAGACTCTTATACCATTGCTTGGACTTGTCCTTTCCCCCTTTTCATCTCCTTTAGGTCCCCTTTCCTTAGACCTTCCCCTAATACTAAGAGCATCCCCTAAACTATTCGAACTCTTTTTCCTCAATTCCTGTGATAGTAGCACTGAAACAAGAGCATCCAACTTTAGATCCACGAGGTTAGCAGTGATAGCAAGGATAAAATTATCCCAAGACTCAAGTAAAGAACAAAGAAGTAAGATACATTTATCTTCCTCACTAACTCAACATCTGCTAAAGCAAGCTGACTTAACAACAAATTAAAAGAATTTAAGTGCTCTGCAACTGATTCACCTTCTTGCATTTTCATGGAAAATAATTTTCTCTTTAAATAAAGTTTATTTACCATACTCTTGGATCGATAGATGTCACCCAACCGATTCCACAACTTGTGTGCAGTCTCCTCCTTTGCGACATTCAAGAAGGCAGAGTCTAAAAGACACAACTGGATGGTTCCTCGTGCCTTCTTATCTAGTCTATCCCACTCATCTTGAGAGACATCATTAGGTTTCTTCTCTTTTTCGATAGCCAGCCATTGGTTTCTTTCATCCAACAAATCTTCCATTTTCAACTTCCACAACTCATACCCCATTCCGTTGAACTTCTCAATGTCCAATCGAGAGGTTGATGCAATGATAGATCCCACCATAATAACAACACAAGATTTGCAAAACAAACACAACCAAATCTCCCACTATAGCTATAGCTTCCACACTACCACCCAAGAGTCAAAGCTAGCCAAGCTCTGATACCAAATGTTAGAAATGAAAGAAACACTACTTCAATGGAAATTTGATTTGAGATAAATATTAGGAATCTTAAGTGTGCATTAACAATGGAGATTGTAACAAAACATAGAACTCACTATAGAAAAGATGCCAAGCATGAAGAAATCAACACAATGACATAGTGTTTACATGGAGAAAAACCTTGTAGGTAAAAAAACTCCACCAGGAAAGAGGCACAAGTTTGTATTAATCACAACAAGATTGTACAATACATCAAATACACAACTCTCTTCACAAGTCTTTAATCCAACTACATTCCGACACCTGAGTACCTAAAATTTATATTGTAAAAAAAAACACATGGAAAATACTTATAGAAACATTTTCCAACTCATCCTAGGTATTCACCTTCTCTCTCCTAAGATTCTCCAACCTGTAAACATTAATTACCATCATACAAGCATCTTACACTTGTGCAAAAATAACCATGCAAAGGTTGGGGGCCCAAGACTAAATCTAGCCTCTTACAACATCTTATGACACATCATAACCATCATAGATTCTACAAAAGAGTATCTTTCCAAGATAGGAACCTTGGGCTAAATATAGCAAATATACAACTAACATATCCGTCATATGCGTCATAGAATCACAGAATCTTATGACAACTTGTAGCTGTCATAGATTCACTTACCAAACATTATGACAGTTGTTATAAATGCCAAAAATAGTATATTCCTCAAGGGAGCATGCCTACCCTCATTTACTTTGAATTTTTACATTTCCCAACAATAAAAGTCACTCCGTAATTACCTTTGGTTACTCCTAAATTACCCCTGCCAGTGAAACTAGTACATCTCCTCATGGATAATTACAAATAACAATTAATAAATGGAATAAATAGATTATTGGAATTTACAAGGTTAATGGTACCTTATCCCATAAAAAATGAACCTTCCAATACTTACCCCTTGGGAAACAAATAAAACCCCTTTCATATCAAGAATTTTGCCTCTCAAAACTTCTCACATTCCTCCCTACAACCACCTAGACATTTTGCCTTGCAATCATTTGTCATAGAAACACCAACCATTCATAGTAGGGGTTAACTTTTCTTCATGTTGTGTTGCAGGTATGATTGATCATAATATTTCTACAACCATTTAATAATCAATTGGGCCTCTATAATGGGATTAGATGATAATGAAAACTCCTTACCTCAAAACATGGTTGTTCTCCTTCATATATCTATCCAAAAAGCAACCTCAAATAGTTTGTTGATTAAGGGAAATAGCTATTCTACCTTAGCAAAATGTATCACACTATTCAGTGCACTCCACCCAAACTAAATTTGGATAGTTGCACTATTAATAATGTTTCAACATTGTTAATACTTTTTCTTCATTCTACCAAGCATAAGGATATTAAATTAGGACATCTTTAAAGATTATTGCATGTTTTTCATCATGTGTTTTTTAAATTAGGGCATTTTATGTGCTAGGGACATTTTTCTCTATTCTTAGGCGTTTAAAACTTGCAAGGTCATTATTGAATATGCCTTGGTGTTTTTGGACATTAAATTATCATATATATCCAACTAAAAATGTTAAAAATGACCTAAAGAGCCTCCTCCATGTGGCAACATATTATTTCATCACTACTCTTATGGCATAAATGATGGAAATAACACCATGAGCTCAGATAGAATCTAGAAGGCATGAAACTTTGTGAGATGTGTTTATATTTGTTGGAGAACATTGTGCAACCATTGGAATTGAATACTGATTAAATTTCTAGGAATTTGTTTGCAATGCAGACTAGTTCATAGATGGTTGATAGAATTTCTTCTACGACTTCAAAACTCACTTGAGAAACTTGAAACTGGTATTGCATACTTTTTATGAACTATCAAGACTCATAAATTTCCAAACTTGACAAATTTTACCTTTTTTACCATGTTTAATAGACCCTCCTGTAAATGCCAAAATATTAAATTCAGGCTCAAATCTTATCTGATTTCCACAACATTAGAATTCGATGGAGTTTATGCATTATCAAGACCCTTTGCCAAATATATTTCAAATATGAGCTCTGGATTGAAACATTTTAGTGCTAGAAGTTTTAGGATAGTTTTCCATTGTAAGGATAAAAATAAGCTTTCTCTACAAAATTGAAGTTTATTTTACTTAGGAAATGAGACACAAAAACAAGTTCCATTAGTGTCTCTTGTTTAGAGACATATGCCCCTTGCAAGCATGATGAGATCTTATAAGAGATCTCTGGGGTGTAGACCAAGGTGTCAACATGAATACTTTAAAACTACTCAGTCTGTAATGCTTTGAATTCACAATTTTCCAACATTCTTTGGTGACCATTGGCCACCAAAATTGGAGAAAAAATATTTCCCTCTATCAAAAACTTTGTTCTCTTAAAATTTCCCCAAACCTAATATGAAAATACTTCCACAACTTTTCTGTGCATAAAAATTAGCATTGATACTTCTCATCATAATTTTGAATGTGCCACTATTACAACTTTCCATGCTCATTTGAACCTTTCTATCCAATCTCAATTGAGATACTTAACTATGTAGAACATGCACATGTCACTTTTATCAAATATATCATCTCACAATCATTTCAATACCTCACATCAATAAGATCACAATCATGCATTATCAAAAGTCTATCAAACTAAACAAAGTAAGAAAAAAAATCATATTACATTAGATAATATGCATCATAAGCACTAACCTCATATTTTAATTATAAATCAAATTCAAAGATGTCATAAGTATTATATTAAAGGAACACCCTTGTATGCATTTGTTCTAGCTTGCGAAAATCACAATTCAATTCCGAGTCTAAAAAAATAGACTACAGAAAATTAGGGATATAAGACATGTGAACTAAACTATAATGATTAAGACGATAGGGTATTTGATATTTTATTTTCAAATTAGGAATGATTCCATTTATATCTACCTCATGATCACTAAGCACAAGAGGATACACACAATTTAAATTTTGCATAATTCATAAGAGACAATCTTCTTGGCCAATATTCTCATCATGATTCATATGGTCTATTTGTATCTTGGGCTGATCTTCCTTAGGTTCTTTGCATTCCTCATACTCCTGGTCATTTGCAAATATAGGATTATCTCTACATTAGTAAGGATTATCATTTCTCATATCTAGTCGATTTGTAAGCTAGTCATAAAGGATATTTTGTTTTACATTCATCCTTATCATAAATGGTTCTACCTCATCAACTTGAAGATCTAGATCTCTCTCATGATCATTATATTTAGAATCATTACAATCACTATAAGAGTATCAAGATAAAATTTAAAGATCATTTACACCATCAATAGTTAGCATCTCTAACCCATATTCTGAAAACTCACCAAGGCAGGGAGCTTTTTCATCCATTAGTTCAATATCATCAACCATAGTAACAAAATCATTACCACCTATCTATTCTTTGATTTATGGAATTTCCATGTGGTGGACCTTTGTACATCTCAACTTCCTTATCATACTTTACATTTGTAATGTATTATTTACAATGTCCATCAACACACATTTTCTATATATGTTTATTATATAATATATTTATTTCACCATCGCAGGCATCTTCATTTTCTTCCTTACATGCTTCATTCACAAATGTTCGGTCCCTCTTGTTTATTTAGGTCATCCATAATAGTTTTCTCTGTTAGATTTAAGGAAGACAACTGAGAGGGGGGGGTGAATCAGTTGTCCAAAACTTTCTTCTTTTTCAATACTTGCATTCACTTAGCATTATAACAATAAATCAATCATGAAAACTTAATGCAATTAACCAAGAGCAGAAACGCATCAACACATGAGACACCAAGATTTTGATGTGGAAAACCCGGTTAAGGGAAAAACCACTGGGTGACTAACCCAAGATGTTATTCTCTGTTAGAAGAATAAAAGAAATAAGATGGCACATGCCAATTAGGGCTCACTACTCGAGCACACTGCTCACAAGAGGCTCACTGCCTACAAGAGACACACTGTCTACAATAAATAAGTATTACATACTTGAACTGGTAAATAGCATCGTCACCATGCTTGAATCAGTTCCATTGAAGCTCAAATCCTTCTGCTCTTCCTTTCACTCTTCTCCTTGCTACCACACACTCATCATCACAATCACACCTTGAAATGACTTCACAATCCCTTATTTATACATGACATCAACTTAGGAACAAACATCTAAGTCGGCACACATCCACAAGAACATCCGCAAGATGAATAACTCATTCAGTCAGTCAGCCTAAGTAAGAACACCTTCATATGGAAGTATTTCTTCAATTCCAAGCTCCAACTCTAATGCGGACTGACAACACAATGTCAACATGATCCAGGAACCTTAAAAAGCTTGCTTGAATGACCAGGTACATCCGCACTTCCTCTACTTACTCAAATCTCTTCTCTCCTGCATCTGGTGCCTCAAGAACACATTCTGTCATGACTGTTACAAAGGAGTAGATTCTTTCAGGCCTTCAAACCATGAACAAATTGAGATGACACATCACAAGGACTCCCCTTGCATTCCTTCCAATCCACAGAATAGGGAAATGTACTTTCAGATCTCACCAGACCTTTCTGTAACAATCTGTCACTCCTGAGCATCTCCCAGAACCAGTTCTACTTGATCGATCACAAATTATTCATATCTTCATGCAGACCTCTGAAATCTTAACTGGAACCTCCTAAGACTCATGTCCACAAACCCTTTAATTCATATCTTCTAATCCTCAACCTGTCTTGAGCTATTTCCTTACTGTCATCACTATTCTTCACTGTTCCTGACTGAGACTAACTTTCTCAGTATCCTCAACAAATAAACCATCCAATCCTTATCACTGATGTAAAAGAAGTATGTTGGCATCAATGACAACACCTATTTAACCCATACTTGCAACAATCTCCCCCTTTGTCATTGATGGCAAAATATTATGTGAAAAACCATCAAGATAAGAACTTCTCCTTACTGTCATAGCTTCCCTTATCAACAACAACTATTCACATGTCTTCTCTTCCTGTACTACTCCCCCTTTGATCATCAACCACTTGTTTTTCACATGCCTTCTCTCCCCCTTTGACATTAATGGCAAAGGGCCCATACTTGCAATTTGAACATCACACTTGCTGCTCCCCCTGAGTAGTAGCTCCCCAACACCAATCCGGACCACAAGATATGACTGTGATATCCACCGGACTGATGCACATTAGTGCATCCTAGTTCATCACCGGAGGGGAAATAACCCCTAACTTCTCCCTGAGATACTCAAAAGAGTCCTTGGGAAGAGGTTTAGTAAAGATATCTGCAATCTGATCCTTGGAGGGCACATACTCCAACCTGACTTCATCCTTGTTCACTTTCTCTCTTAGAAAGTGAAACTTGATAGATATATGCTTGGTCTTGGAATGCAACACCAGATTCTTAGAAATATTTATTGCACTTGAATTATAATAGAAAATTGTGAGAGGCTCCTCATATTCTATTTTAATGTCTCTTAGCATCTGCTTCATCCATAAGATTTGAGTGCAACTACCTACTGCTGCAATGTATTATGCTTCAGTTGTAGACAGAGATATTGCTTCTTATTTCTTGCTTAGCCAAGAAACCAATCTTTTTCCCAAAAAGAATGCTCCACCACTGGTACTCTTCCAGTCATCCACATCTCCTGCCCAATCTGCATCTGTATATGCATGAAGAGAAAAATCATGATCTCTAGGATACCATAGGCCATACTCAACTATCCCCTTTAGATATCTAAAAATCCTCTTGATTGCCATAACATGAGATTCTTTAGGATTAGCTTGGAATCTAGCAACAAGACTAATGGCCTGCATAATATATGGTCTAGTTTGAGTGAGATACAATAGTCCTCCAATCATTGACCTATATTTTGTCTAATCAACCTTGGGAGAGTCATCATCTTTGCTCAACTTGCATCCAGTTGCCCTTGGAGTGTTCATTGGCTTTGAGTCTTCCATCCCAAATTTTCTCAACAATTCTTTCACATATTTTGACTGAGAGATGAGGATTCCTTTCTTTGTTTGAGTAATTTGTAGACCCAAAAAGAAATTCATTTCTCCAAGCAGTGACATCTCAAACTCACTTTTCATTTGATTTGCAAAAGTTTTACACATACTTGTGTATATGGAAAAATGGATTAAATCTAAACTAAATAAAACCAAAGAACCCAATAACATAAAGGAAACGAATCTAAGTAAAAGCCATAAATCACAAATCAAAGATAAATGAAAACTCTTACCAAAACCTGTATTGTTCCCTTTGGAGATATGTGGATTGCTCAATGTAGTTGCAAAGCCATGGCTGCAACAAGCAAGTATGTGCTCAAGAGATCAATGTCAAAAGATCATTATAGTGTGCTCAATCAACGCATTGTGTATGCTCGAAGCTCTGTTAAGTATGCCTAAGAATACGATCGAAGAGAGAGAGTAAATGAAGGAGATGAGGGGGGTTTATATAGATTTCAAGGAAAATCGATCAACGGTCCAGATAATTCAGAAGAATCAATGGAGGAGATAAGTTGAGGAATGTGCAACGAATGAAAAGCAGACATGTGTCTTGCTTGCTTTTGCATGAGAGGAGTTATCAAGAATAGAAGAATGAGTTAACTGAAGAGATAAATCAATTAAAAGAATAAAGCAATCAGTTAAGTGATTTAAAACAAGAAGAAGAGATTTCCATGAGAAAAGAAGATATTTTGCTTTATTAAATATAGAAATATTTAATTGATGAGCAAGAAATCTTGAGTTATTTTAGAGATAACTCAAATTAGAAGAAAAAGCAATTTAAATAAATAATTGATTTATTTAAATTTAGAGAAGATATTTTGGAAGAAATAATTAAATAAATGGAATTATTTAATTTAGAAGATTTAAAAGCAAATTAAATAAATAAATTTATTTAATTGTTGTGCATGATTTTGGAAGAACAAATTTGATTTAATTAAATAATTACGAATTATTTAATTTTAGATAAGAGGGAATTTGTTGAATTAATTAATTAATTGGATATATTTAATTAATGTGGATTTGATTTTTGGAAAGAGGATAATGATCTAATTAAATAATTAAAATTATTTAATTGTAGAAGAATATAGAGGAATTTAATTTAATTAATTAAATAAAGAGGATTTATTTAATTAATGTTGAATTTAGGAGATTTAGAAGAATTTGATGATAATTAATTAAATAATTAGATTATTTAATTAACGTTTGCAATGCAGGTGATTAGACAGATTATGAAATGCAAGTAGCATGACAAGTTGGTCATTTTAGGGTGTCTACATTTTGCCCCTCTTTGATGCAATGCAGCATGTAGCTTTGCGTCAAAGAAAATGATTGTTGAAGATGTAATACAATTTTTTGATGCCCCAGTGTAGGTAGTTGCCCCAGCATATGCCCCCTCGAGTGGGAAGACGGGGAAGCGGTAGAAGAACTGTGTTGATGCTCGACTAGAAGATTTGTTGGAGATAGGTGAGGTTGAATAGAAGAAAGTGGAGATAGAAAAGAACATAAGAGAAAGACTGTTGATTGATCTTTGCTGGAAAACTATATAAGGCCATGGAAAAATGGATGGTGTAAATGGATGAGCTTGTTGCAATGGTTTCACATTTGTTTATAAAGAGCAATCCTAATTTTTGATATAGCACGTGGATAGTTCGCCACCAAGGTATAAGAGACCAAGGTGCAGTAATACCCGAGTGCGTGGACGTTGACTCTACAAGCAAGCGGTTTGAAATTAGATCCATTAGACATAATATAACCTTGTTGGAACATGCGAATAAGCCATAGTCTTGAACATAAAATAAACTTCAATACATGTAAATGCAAGAAGAATTATTAATATGTAAGATGCTAGGTCCTAACACACACAAGATAAATAGAATGCCAAGAAAGATA
This sequence comes from Cunninghamia lanceolata, assembly GCA_027924645.1. Lineage (NCBI taxonomy): Eukaryota > Viridiplantae > Streptophyta > Pinopsida > Cupressales > Cupressaceae > Cunninghamia > Cunninghamia lanceolata. Next base: position 8,225,241 of record BSBN01000892.1, read on the forward strand.
CTAAAGATCATTCCTCAAACATAGCACACAGAAAGCAATGACTATGCCCCCAATCCGTACTGCATCGCAACATACCAAGATTATAGATAAATCAAGGTAGTCTTGAATAGGTATTGGAAAAGGAACAAAAGATAAACCATAACACAAATTGACTGACTTACAAAGTAAACATACAGCTAACATATTCTCTTGCCAAAGAGGTTGCTCAGGATAGATTGGATAGGAAAGATAACAACCTTATCGTAGGAAATCTGTGTCCGTTAAAGGGGGCTATCTACCTAAAAAGATAATGTCTCACTTGCAGGAAATGCCACATGTTGCAGGAGACGCGTGTGTTGGTCTCGACAATGGAACACTTCGTAGAAGACAAGATTGTTGATCTATGGCTTAGTTAAGCGGTACTTAGCTGATGTTGGCAATCGGTATGCAGGACAGTAGATGACTCTGGAAGTAGGCCTCTTTGCTTCAAGTTTGTTAAGGACTTTTGCTTTGAAAGGATGTGCTAGCTTGCTGCTTGAGTTAGTCAAGTCGAGGCGAATGGATTTTGACAAACGGAAGACTAGAAGGATGAAGTGCTAATGGATTGAAATGGGTGGAGAATGATGGATCGTGTGTGCCTGAGTACTAGAAACATCCTTCGTATTCCAGACTGCCTACATACCCTGTATCCATGGGATCAAGGCACACTTACGATGGAAGATGAACGTGATAAATATGTAGTTCTGGATAGAGTGATGAATGGGTCAAGGTGAAAGGAGAGGATCTTATGTACCTGAGTACTGGATACTTCCTTCGTATTCCAGACTGCCTACATACCCATATCCATGGGATCAAGGTACCTTAAGATTGAGAAGAGATGATATGTAGTTCTGGTTAGTGTGATGATGTGGAAGAAGAGCGGAGAAGAGGTGATCTTATGTACCTGAGTACTGGAAACGTCCTTCGTATTCCAGACTACCTACATACCCATATCCATGGGATCAAGATACTTTAAGATTGCGAAGATGAAAGTATGTAGTTCTGGTTAGTGTGATGATGGGGGAAAAGCGTTGAAAAGATAACAACCTTAGCGTAGGAACTCTGTGTCCGTTAAAGGATGTTACCTATGGAAATGAGACAAGATTGAAGTATGCATTGCGAACCACGAACAAGGAACCAATCCTAGACCGAAGCTAAAGAAAGAGTTGCCCCCATTCTAGTAGAGGAGACTGTAGGGGTGACTACTGAAGAAGACGCAGAAAGACTTGACCTAGGACCGGATAGTCTAGACCCAGATCAAGACTTAGGATGACGAGGGACACTGACAAATTTCCAAGCTATACTAGATAGGGAGATGGAAATGCAAACAAGGTCAATGGTTTTATTATGGATGGATGGATGAGGCGTGTAGTTGCGAACTGGACAAGGAGTGGACAAGACTTGATAGACGATGGATGCTGACTCTACGCATAGCGCCTGTTTGCCAGGTTTTCACTATGGTACTTATCCAAGGTGCCTGTTTGCCAGGTTTTCACCAGAGGATGGATTTTTTGGATTTTTTATTTTTGTGATTTTTTTGATTTTTTTGATTTTTTTGATTTTTTTGATTTTTTGATTTTTTGTGGGAATACTCTGAGGATTAGGCATAGAACTTCTTGAGATGGACACTGTTAAGTGGCTCATCTAGAGGAATGCCGTCAGGTGTAGCTAAAGTATAAGCTCCTGATCCATATGCTGCTGTCACAATGAAGGGACCTAACCAGTTAGGCTCAAATTTACCCTTCTTCTCTCGATCTGCTTGGTTTCTCTGATTCTCCTTAAGTACAAGATCACCAACTTGAAACCGTCTTTCTTTGATCTTTTTGTTGTAATTACGCCAGAGGCGGTTTTGATAGACATGGAGATGATTAAGTGCGGAAAGGCGCCTCTCATCTAGTAGTTCAAGCTCAGCTAATCTAGAAGTACAATACTCATCTCCGTCGATCAGGTCCTGCATGGATACTCTGAGGGATGGGATCTCGACCTCTATAGGTAGGATGGCTTCAGAGCCAAAGACCAAGGCATATGGTGTGGCACTAGTAGGTGTTCTGATACTAGTGCGGTAGGCCCATAGGGTGGGATTGAGTTGTAAGTGCCAATCACGACCAGCTTCATTGACTGTTTTCTTGAGGATTTTGAGAATGGTCTTATTGGAAGCCTCAGCTTGGCCGTTACTCTGCAGATAGTAGGAAGTTGAAAAGCGATGTTGGATATTGTATTGTATGCATAAAGCACGGACATCTTGGTTCTTGAATGGTCTCCCATTATCAGTGACAATGGCTTGGGGAATACCATACCGGCATATGAGGTAGTTTAGGATAAACTTAGCTATTTGTTTACCGGTGATATAGGTCATAGGAATGGCTTCCACCCACTTCGTGAAATACTCAGTGGCGGTAATGATAAACTTGTGGCCATTTGAGGAGGAAGGGTGGATTTGTCCTACGAGGTCGAGACCCCATTGAGAAAAAGGCCATGGAGTTGTCACAGGTTGTAACTCATGAGCTGGTGCGTGAATCAAATCTCCATGCTGCTGACATTGTAGACACTTCTTAGCAAATTGTGCAGCATCTTGCTCTATTGTAGGCCAATAATAACCTGTTCTGAGTATCTTCTTAGCAAGATTAGGACCGGAAGAATGTGTGCCACAGACGCCTTTATGTATGTCTTGTAAGGTAGCTTTGGCTTCTTCCGCATTAAGACATCGTAAGAGGATACCATCAAGACTCCGGTGATATAGTGTATCACCCAGAATGATGTAATGAGAGGATCGACAGATAAAAGTTTTGCATTGGGTGGATGATAGGTCAGGAGGAAAGGTATTGTGTTTAAGGTATTCATAGATATCTTCGTACCATGGGGAATTGGGACCAACAAGTTCGCAGATGATTTCAGTAACAGGAACATCGACGGCTGGTATCAACAATTGCTCGATCAAGAATTCACACTTCTGTGTATTTGCAGGCATGTCAATCAGTGACCCTACAGAAGCCATAGAATCTGCAGCTTTGTTATGCTCTCTTGGAATTTGCTCAAATGTGATGGTAGAAAAATGTGGTTTGTAGGCATCCACTAGTCGTTTGTAGGGGACCAACTTTTCATCCTTTGTTTGGTATTCATCTGTGACTTGGGAATGACTAGCTGTGAGTCTCCATATACTTGTAATTCTGTGATATCCCATTGAACTGCTATATTGAGACCTATAAGGAGTGCTTCATACTCGACTATGTTGTTGGTGCAAGGGAATGCTAGCCGATATGACTTTGGAATGTAGTCATTCTGAGGTGTAACAAATAAGATGCCAGCTCCTGAGCCATGCTGTGTGTAAGAACCGTCAAAGTACCACTTCCACATTATGGAGTTGGAAAGAGTGAAGAGATTCTCATCAGGAAAGTCTGCTACCATAGGATGTGTATCTTTCATAGGTGCTTCTGCTAGTTGATCCGCGAGGGCTTGTCCTTTAATTGCTTTACGATCTGTGTATTCAATGTCAAACTCACTAAGGATCATGACCCATTTAGCTAGTCTGCCTGTGAGAGCTACTTTTGCTAGTAGATACTTCAAGGGATCAATCTTGGCTATCAGATTAATGTGTTGGTTCAGCATGTAATGCCGTAATTTTTGGGAGGTGAACACTACTGCTAAACAAGCCCTTTCCATTGGTGAATAATTGAGCTCGTATCCCACCAAGGTTCTACTGATGTAATAAATCGCATGCTCCTTTCCTGTGTCATCATTTTGTGCTAGCAGGGCCCCTAGGGCTGAGTTTGTAGTGGAGATGTACAATATCAAGGGTTTGTCCGCAACTGGTGGAACCAATACAGGAGGTGTAGCTAGATACTCCTTAAGTTGATCAAATGCTGCCTGACACTTATTGTCCCATCGAAACGAGACATCCTTTCGGAGTAAGTGTTGAAAGGGTTGACATTTATCTGCTAGCTGTGAGATGAAAGGCCTGATGGACTGCAACCTTCCTTGTAGGCTCCTTAATGCTTTTAGGTTCTTTGGTGGAGGCATCTCCACTATAGCTTTTACTTTCGCTGGATCCACTTCGATGCCTCTACGAGATACGATGTATCCCAATAGCTTCCCTGATGTTACACCGAATACACACTTCTTTGGATTGAGTCTTACTTGGTATTTTTCTAGCCTGTCAAAGATCTGTCCTAGGACCTGTATGTGATCCGCTCTAGAAGATTTAGTTAATATATCATCAACATAGTCTTCCATGATGTGATGAAAGAGATCATGGAAGATCACTGTCATTGCTCTCTGATAGGTTGCTTCTGCATTCTTTAGACCAAACGGCATGACACACCAACAATAATTGCCCCAAGGACAAGTAAAGGTTGTTTTATGTTGGTCTTCTTCAGCTATCCTTATCTGATTGTAACCCAAGAATCCGTCCATGAGAGAAAGCATCTCATGACCTGCTGTCAAGTCCACTATAATGTCAATGTTTGGTAGTGGAAAGTCATCTTTAGGACATGCCTTATTGAGATCTCTGAAATCATTACACATGCAGATGCGCCCATTAGGTTTAGACACAGGTACAATGTTTGAGACCCAATCTGAATAGTCGATAGGTCGTATGAACTTTGCGTCTAATAGCTTTTGTACTTCCACCTTCACCAAGAGAGCTATCTGTGGATGCATTTTTCTCAATTTTTGCTTGACTGGTTTCACCTTGGGATCAACTGTGAGATAATGAACTACCAGCTTAGGGTCTAGCCCTGGCATATCTGCATAGGTCCATGCAAAGTTGATGGTTCATTGCAAGAAGAAGCTGTTAAGATTTTTGTGCTCTGTGTCAGATAAGGATGCCGCTAGGAATGTTGTCTTTGGATTCTGTTCTGTACCCAGGTTGATCTCTGTAGAATCTTCCACTAGGAGAGCTGATTTTTCCTGGTATTTAGATGGTAAGGGAAGGTCAAATCCTCCATCCTCAGGTGCCACAGTTGGGTTTTCACCTTTGGATACGTCCTTTATTTTTACTATTTTATGATCAGGAGGTCCCACAGTGTGGTTTTCACCTAGAGATCTTTCTTTATTTGTGCTTTTGTGACTAGAGGATTTGGCATTCTCACCAAAATAAGCCGTGGGCTCAAGTTCCATTACAAAACCTGCCTTGTGATCGCCAAGAGGGATACCTTCCCGAAGTCCCATGAACTCAGCTAGAGCTTCGTCATTCTGAAATACATCTATAACGGGGGCCCCTTGTTGGTCCCAATCGATAAGTTCAGGGTAGACAAGCGTGACATTCTGGGTGTTGGTGGTGGAAGTTAAGGATACGGAGGATAGTGTAAAAATGGAGGATTCTACGAATAGATTGGTGATGTGGAGGGAAGAGTCATCGATGATATCCTCTGTAGATGTCGAATCGGCGGGAAAAGTGTCAGCTACCTCGTCGAGGATATACTCGATGTCTGAGGCGCGTGGTACCTTCTTACCAAATCCTAATCCTTTCTTGTCTAGCTTCTTTGTTACCACAATGGGCTCCATAGTGCCTTGATTCTGTTTCCCAAGGCCACCTTTGCCTTTATAGCCCATGTTTTTCACTATCCTTAAGCCATTACCATATTGCTTGACTGGTATCGTGACTGGTTCTTTCTCCTTGTAGAGCCAAGAAGAGATGTCCTCAATAGTTTCCTCTTCCAATAACCGTCCATGTTGGAATTGGGTTAGGAATGTTGGGGGAGGAATAGATGCTTTTTTGGTAACTTTGGCAATGGGTGGTTTGCCGTAAGATTTTGGAGATAAAGGCATCCGCCCTACACAACAAGATTCAGAGATATCATAAGTGCCAAAGCCTATATCTCGGACGCATGCTGTGATTTTGGGGAGGGGTGTAGGTTCACTTGTAGAGGCTTGTGTGAGAGTTTCAGGATCAACATAGAGAGGGGATTCAAGGGCTTTGTCATTTTTAGGCACTTGGTTGTAATTCTTATAGCGTCCTTGCAAGACACGGCAAAATTCAAAAGGATTAGGATCGCCTGGGATGGTGATCTCCGTACCATTGTATGGGAATTTTAGGGACTGATGGTACGTGGAGGGAACAGCTTTCATTGCATGGATCCATGGGCGGCCTAGAATAATGTTGTAAGGCAGCTCAATATCAAGAACTTGACACCTGGTTTCAAGCGTAACGGGGCCCAGCTGTATAGGCAAGTGAATAACACCTTCTGAACGGCGTTCTGCATCATCATACCCCTTGATTGTAATACTATGATCAATGTTGATGTGATCCTCAGAGTATCCCAATTGCTTTAGTAACTTTAAAGAACAGATGTTGAGACCAGCACCACCATCTATGAGTATGCGTTTGATTTTGTGCTTATGGATGAGAACTTCAATATGAAGGGCGTCATTGTGACATGGATCATGGGAGGGGAGGTCCTTCTCAGAGAAGACCACGTTGTAAGGTGAAGCAATATTACCCACTATAGCTTGGAAATCTGCGACTGCTATGTTGTTAGGAACAGACGACTCTTGGAGGGCTTTTTCTAGCACCACTCTATGTGCAGGTGATGATCGTAGAAGGTCCAAAATAGAGATCTATGCTGGTGTTCTCCCTAGATGTTCGACAAGATTATAATCAGACTGAACTGGAAGCCTAGGTGTAGGTGCACGAATGGTGACATGACCTCGACGAGTAGTAACAGCACAATCTGTAGATTTGCCTTTGATGGTGAGGGTAGACACTCGACTCTCTTCAAAACGACCTACAATGGAATCGAAAGATGTGGACGCGTGATTGATACCTTTACCTCTATCCTGAGGAGGAGGTGGACCATGATGAGGGAATGGTTCCTTGTACATATCGAGATCCTTGTTCGTGTGTTGCGCTGGTGATTCATTCTCAAAAGTGATTTGATTACCATCGATGAGGTTTTGGATGAGGTGCTTAAGCTTCATGCAAGATGCTGTTTGATGACCTTTGCTCCTATGGAACTCACAATACTCATTGTCTCTGTAACGTGCAGTTTTGTAGATAGGTTCTCCATATGGGGGAGCATCAGGTAAGGTGATGAGCCCTTTCTGTAAAGCTTGCTGTAAGACCGATTCGATGGGCACTCCCAAGGGAGTGAATTGGCATCGCGGAGGGTAGTCTTGTTGGGGCCGCTCTTGTTGTCTTTGCTGTTGGTTGGGATAAGGCTGCCTTTGTTGCTGTTGTTGTTGAGGTGGAGCTTGACTTGGTTTGGAGAGTTGCAGTGGTGTTTGCAACGTTTGGACATGCTTAGTATCGACCACCCCATCATTGACCACGTTTTAGTTCTTGTTCCAATATTTGGGTTTATCGTTCGACTGTTGATGCGAATTGCTATCTTTCATCTCCTTAAAGATTTTGACCACACCCTTAGCAATGAGGGCCTTCTCAATGTTGATACCCTTGTATGTGATTTCATCGAAGGTTGTAGCACTAAGAATTTGCAAATGGAAACCTAACTCTTGGTTGAGGTTCTGCACAAAGATGCTAACAAGCTGTTTCTCTGGAATCTTGAAAGGGAATTTACTAGCCATTTGTCTCCATCGTTGGAGGAAAGAAATGAATGTTTCACCATTTTTCTGTTTATTGTTGCATAGGTCCGTCATGGAAATCTCATGCTCTGCGTTGTAAGAAAAATGGGTGGCAAACTTTTCTGCTAGCTCGTTGAAAGACTTGATACCCATCGGTAAGTGTGAGAACCATTCTATTGCTTGTCCTCCAAGACTGCGAGGAAAAAGATGCATAAGATATGTGTCGTTGTGAAAGACCTTGAAGCAAGCAAGATAGAATTCCCTAAGATGGTCTTTTGGGTCACCTTTTCCTTTGTACTTATCGAACTTGGGAATAGTGAAATTTTGAGGAAAAGGGATCATTGGTAACGACCGATCAAAAGGATAAGGGCACACTTCCTCCAAGGAGAAGGTCTTTTTGGTGTGGCCAAACGTAAGATCAGATAGCTGTTGTTGCACCTCTGCAATCTTTAGTTCCATAGTCGTGGGAGGGGTTGGTAACATCTCTTGTTGTCCAACAAGCGGTTGGTGTTGCCCATATGGAAGATTATAATGTAAGCCGTGCACATTGGTATTGTAAGGGTCGTAAGATTGATTGGGATTGTATGGATTGTACGATTGGTTCAGATTGGGTTGGAATTGGAGGCCTTGATTAGGCAGAGGTGGAGGTGGCGCTAGGTAAGAATGTTGGCTTTGCGATGGTTGAAGGAATGTATTGGGGGGAGGAAAGCTAAAGTGCGTTTGATTAGGTTGTGATGGTGGCACATAGCTTTGGGAAACCTGATGTTGGGAATGTTGAGAGTGGCTAGGCAATGTATGAAAGAAATTGAGCGTGGATGAACATTGTAGAGGAGGAACATAGGTAGAAGTGATTTGCGACGGTGGGGGTTGATTGAAGATGAGAGTAGAAGAATGTTGTGGTGGAGGAACATAGGTAGAAGTGATTTGCGACAGTTGGGGTTGCTTGAGGATGAGAGTAGAAGAATGTTGTGGTTGGGGCTGTGTGACTCCAATTGGTTGAGAGACATGCAGGTGTGATGATATAGGAGGTGGCATATGTTGAGACCCTTGTTGCATGGCTACATACGTGTTCCCTGGATTGTAATTGGGTGGGAAACCTACGCGTGATGCGGTAACCAAGATTCCACTTGCGCTTGGGGTGGACACTTTAGGAGGCGGTTGCACATTCGATCGAGCTAAGGTGGCTTGCTTAGCTAACTCTGCTTGACGTTGGAGAGTTTCTTGTTGGTTTTGATAGATCTCCATAGGAGTCAAAAGTGGTGATACGGGCCTCTCCTCTGTTGGATTTTGAAAAAGGGGATTCCTATACTGCGAGCCTTGAGTAGGTAAGGGCGTAGTGACCGTGGGCATGGTTTGCACTGCTTGTATGGTTTCTTGGGTGTTGTTGCTCTCCTTGAGAGTGGACACATCAAAATCTGGAGGTAACTTGGCACCTTGCTTTGCAAGCAAGTGAAAGAAATGATCCTGGTTCTCACTAAGGATTTTATCAAAGGCAGCTATAGCTCTAGGATCTTGTATAAATTCATCAAGATCTTGCCCATCTTCTTGAGAGGATTGACCTATTTCAAAGTGTCGCTCTTCTTGAGATGGGGGTTGATCTATGACATAACCTTGTGGGATAAAATCCGGAGGCAAGCCTGTGGTATACTGCGGTGCATTTAGCAAAGGGGTTCTATCCTCATGAGGATTGCTTGGTTCCTCTATGTGTGGCATGTTTGGAGAGCTGATTGGTTTTGCCACGGGTGTACTAGGAGTCACCTTGGGAGTAATGTTGAGACGACCTGATTGTGGTGTGCGAGGGGGTGACTTGTGCTTCTTAGGGACAACTTGCCTAGACTTCATAGTTTGTTGTAGCCTAGTGGTGACCATGGGATATGCCTAGGCACAATGTAATGCGTGAGATGCTTTGAAGAAACGAACAAACTCTGATGCACAAAGTACTGGACCAAAAGCGCTATACTGTTTAACCAGAGGTGCAGGACTGTGCTACCAAAAGCGTGCTACTGTGGGCCAGAGGTGACGAACTGAGCTACCAATAGCGAGTTACTGCTATGCCAAAGGCGAGCTACAGTGACCAAAAGCGAGCTACTGTTATACCGAGGGCGCTGAAGTAGAGTTTTTGCCAGAGGCGGGTTACTGCTGACCAAAGGCAATCTACTGTACTACCAAAGGCGAGCTGCTGTAATACCAGGGGCGCTGAAGTAGTGTCTGATGTTTTTCAAGGGCAAGATTTTTCTGTTTCTGATTGGATTGGTTTGGCAAGAGAAAACACAGCAAACAAGTGGTCAAAAAAGGCACAAGGACTGACACAACAGATAGTGTATGTTCAAGGCTCCAAACAAGCCCAATGTTTCCACAGGTCTAATACAGTTGCAATCAATAACAAGCACTTTTTATCCCTAGAGACAAGGTTTCATTGCAGTAGATCAGCTCACAGCTTAATACTCCGTCGATAAAAATATCATTCCATAAAGGTGTCGGATATTTAGTATCTTTGCGAGAGACGATAGGTAGGGATATCTCACCCTCCCCTTGGAAAGCTCAAGTAGGTCACAAGAGCTTTATGTCTGAGGGAATATTATCTCTTCTCAAGGGAGCCAATGGTGAGTGTCTTAAGGGTTTAAATTGATTTCCCTTGCACTGATGATTACCGCAATGTTCGGAGGTAGGTCAGGTAGTCTCTATCTAAATTGGTTCTTAGTGACTTTGAGGGACCAACGCCTTACGAGCAATGCGACAAGCTACTAAAAGCTTTAACCAATCCTACTAAGAGTTTCAAACACTTCGCTTAATGTGAAAATCGTTTCCACAAAGAGCTAGTACACCTCTTTTCAGTTTGGCACCACAAGGTAAGGCTGACGTCGGTTAGGACTTGGCTTTCGCCTTATCCCTCTTATATAGCGGTTCAAAGGAAAACTCCGCTTAGGGTCGTCCCTTTTGGATGAATCACAATCCAAAAGCAGGCCCTTCTAAAGGAAGTACAAAAAGTAAAAGCAAGCACGTCACACAAAGGTTCAATTATCCTGTTATAAGAAAAATAAGGTGCAACTAAGCTATGCACACACACGATTGTAGTTGTAAACTGTCCCTTATGAAATGAAGTGTTTGGCATTCATGTCCATTGTCCTTTAGAAAATTGAGGTGTTTGTTCATACATGTCCATTATCCCTTAAGAAATGCAGTATATTCCTAAGACTTAGATTGCAAGAAAAGATTTGTTCAATTACTCCTTTTAAGCATGCAATGTGTTTCTAAGACTTAGTGAGATAAATCAAAGAGGTCTTCAATGCTCGTCCTGCATGAACATGTTAAGAAAACACCTATTGGCTCTGTGTGAGTAATAAGAAGCTGCAACAAGTGAGTTAGGTCCACACAAACTCAAAAGTTAGCAAGTGCTTGAAGTCAGAGATTGAGAATAGGCCAATGAGTGGTCTTAAAAAATAAATCTTAGAAAATATTTGAAACAATATTACCACTGTGTAGAGGACAGAAAAATACCAACTTTCAAAAAAAACATCACCTGAATCCGAGTCCGTTTGTGAAAGTTATGAAGCTTGAAAAGTCAAAAAACTGTGACGAGACAAAGACAGCAGTGAGAAAATCAATTTTCTGAAAAATCAGAGAATTTTGAGAAAAAACTAATTTCACCACGATGTAGATCACGAAATTCTAGCCTATTTAAAAAAAAAAAGCACTGAAATACGTGTCCGTATGACCAAGATAATGAGGTGTGAAAATCGCCTATTCATTTAAAAAGCTCATTGAAGAGGGGTCTGTCTTAGCCCCCTGTGACTGGCTCCTGGTCACTGATGTGACCTGCTGCTGGGCTAAAGGTGCTTTATTTTTTTCAAAAAATAAAAAGAAAAAAGAAAAAAGATTCTCTTTACTTTGTTTTACTTTTTAAAAGAAATAAAAACTAAAAACACTTCATTTTTTATTAAAACAAATCTTTTCATAAGAACAAAAGAAAAAGCTGGCTGGAAAAATAGTACGCTGTACTTGCTGCAAAATAAGGTACCTTGTACCTGCTGTCAGGGCTGCAAAGGAATTTATTTTTTTAGCTTTTTTGTGATTATTTTTTGAATTTTTTATTTGTTTTATTTGTTTTTTTTTTTGTTTTTGTTTTTGATTTTTTATTTTTGGATTTTTTTTTTTTGCTTTTTCTTTTTGCTTTTTCTTTTTTTTTTTTTTTTTTTTTTAATTTTTTCTGTTTTTGAAAAAAGAAAACTTAAAAAAAAATAATAATAATTTTTTTTTTACCGTACCTCACAATGATTGTATGGCCTTGGGTTGCGTCCCAGAAGTGAAAAAATTTTACCTTCACCGAAATAGGCCAAATTTTATATTTTTCTTTGTCCCTCGACCCTTCCGAACGCAACCGTGACCTCCGTTTTTGCCCAGCAAGCTTCCTTTAAAATTTTTTTTCGAATCTCTCTAAAAAAAGGAGTTAAAAAACCTGTGAAATCAAACTAAAAATTCCACAAATTTGATATTAAATCAGGACCAATGGGTCCCACCGGGCGTGCCAGAATGTGTATATGGAAAAATGGATTAAATCTAAACTAAATAAAACCAAAGAACCCAATAACATAAAGGAAACGAATCTAAGTAAAAGCCATAAATCACAAATCAAAGATAAATGAAAACTCTTACCAAAACCTGTATTGTTCCCTTTGGAGATATGTGGATTGCTCAATGTAGTTGCAAAGCCATGGCTGCAACAAGCAAGTATGTGCTCAAGAGATCAATGTCAAAAGATCGTTATAGTGTGCTCAATCAACGCGTTGTGTATGCTCGAAGCTCTGTTAAGTATGCCTGAGAATACGATCGAAGAGAGAGAGTAAATGAAGGAGATGAGGGGGTTTATATAGATTTCAAGGAAAATCGATCAACGGTCCAGATAATTCAGAAGAATCAATGGAGGAGATAAGTTGAGGAATGTGCAACGAATGAAAAACAGACATGTGTGCTTTTGCATGAGAGGAGTTATCAAGAATAGAAGAATGAGTTAACTGAAGAGATAAATCAATTAAAAGAATAAAGCAATCAGTTAAGTGATTTAAAACAAGAAGAAGAGATTTGCATGAGAAAAGAAGATATTTTGCTTTATTAAATATAGAAATATTTAATTGATGAGCAAGAAAGCTTGAGTTATTTTAGAGATAACTCAAATTAGAAGAAAAAGCAATTTAAATAAATAATTGATTTATTTAAATTTAGAGAAGATATTTTGGAAGAAATAATTAAATAAATGGAATTATTTAATTTAGAAAATTTAAAAGCAAATTAAATAAATAAATTTATTTAATTGTTGTGCATGATTTTGGAAGAACAAATTTGATTTAATTGAATAATTAAGAATTATTTAATTTTAGATAAGAGGGAATTTGTTAAATTAATTAATTAATTGGATATATTTAATTAATGTGGATTTGATTTTTGGAAAGAGGATAATGATCTAATTAAATAATTAAAATTATTTAATTGTAGAAGAATATAGAGGAATTTAATTTAATTAATTAAATAAAGAGGATTTATTTAATTAATGTTGAATTTAGGAGATTTAGAAGAATTTGATGATAATTAATTAAATAATTAGATTATTTAATTAACGTTTGCAATGCAGGTGATTAGACAGATTATGAAATGCAAGTAGCATGACAAGTTGGTCATTTTAGGGTGTCTTTAATACTATCTCTTCCTCCAAAAATGATATCATCAACAAATACTTCAACAATTAAGATATTTTCATGATCAATTTTGAAATACAAATTACTATCAATAGTACCTTTATTGAAACCAATCTTCAAGAGATGCTTATCCAATCTTTCATACCAAGCTCTTGTGGCTTGCTTCAGTCCATACAGTGCCTTTTTTAATTTACAGACCATGTCACTATGATCAGACAATTGAAATCCATCCGGTTGCTCAATATACACTTCTTCTTCCAAATTACCATTTAGGAAGGCAGATTTGACATCCATCTGATACACCTTGAAATCCTTGAAGGAAGCAAATGCAAGAAATAATATAACTACTTCAATTCTTGCCACCGGAGCAAAAGTTTCTTTAAAATCAACTCCTTCTATTTGAGAGTAACCTTTGCAAACTAATCTGGCCTTGTTTCTGATTACTTCACTGGCTTCATTCAATTTGTTCTGGAAGACCCATTTGGTTCCAATCACATTTTTGTTTCTTGGTCTGGGAACAAGATCCCAAGTGTGATTCTTCTCAATTTGCATCAGTTCTTCCTCCATTGCCTTAGTCTAGTTTTCATCATTGCAGGCTTCATTTACTGTCTTAGGTTCAATCTTTGAAATTAGACAATACTCATCTGAATTTTGAGCAATTCTCCTCCTTGTTTGCACCCCTTTGTTTTTGTCACCTATGATCTGATCTTCAGAGTGGTTTAGAGTTACATACCTTGGAATTTTGGGAGTCTCTTGTACTTCTAACTCTTGATCAGTCTCATTGAGACTTATCTCTTCTTCTTGTCTTACCGAATCAACTTGACATTGTTTTTCAGAAGAGACTTGGATACCTTGAGTCTGAACATCATTCTATTCATCTTCATCATGTTCAAGAACTCTTGAGGGTCTTTCTATTTCTTCATCAACCTTCACACTTATACTCTCTACAATCTTTCTCAGTCTCTTGTTGTAACACTGGTATGCTTTGCTTTGAGTAGAATAACCCAAGAATATTCCTTCATCACTTCTAGCATCAAACTTTCCTAGATCTTCATCCCTTTTAATGTAACATCTGTTACCAAAAACTCTGAAGTATCTCACAGTGGGAGTAATGCCAAACTAGAGTTCATAAGGAGTCTTACCGGTATAGTTTCTAATTTGAACTTGGTTGAGAGTGTAGACTGCAGTGCTAACAGCTTCTCTCCAATAGATTTGAGGAACATTTGATTCCATCATCATGGTGCTGGATGCTTCCTGGATGGTCTGGTTCTTTCTCTCAACAACTCCATTCTGCTATGGAGTTCTAGGGGCAGACAACCGTCTCTTTATTCCATGTTTCTCACAAAAGTTTATGAACTCACCGGATGTGAATTCTCCACCTCTATCAGACCTCAGACAATTTAATTTTAATCCGGTCTCATTTTCCACCATAGCCTTGAATATTTTGAATTTTTCAAGAGCTTCTGATTTCTCTTTCAGAAAGGTTACCCACATCATCCAGGAATAGTCATCAAATAGCAACATGAAGTATCTATACCCTTGCACACTCCTGATTCTTGCTGGACCACATAAGTCAGTGTGAACCAAGTCTAATAATCCGATAGAAGATTGTTCCTTGCTTTTGAATGAGATTCTTCTTTGTTTACCCAACTGACATTCTTTGCACAAACTATTTGTAGGTTTTACCAATCTTGGAAGATCTCTTACAGCCTGAGTATTACTTATCTTGATGATATTATCAAAGTTCACATGACACATTCTTCTATGCCATAACCAACTCTGATCAATTTGAACAAATAAGCAACTTTTACCAGTACCAACTAAGTGAAAGATGTTACCTTTTGTTTGGGTACCTGATGCAATCTCTGTTCCAGAACTTTCAAAGATTTTGCACTTTCCATTCTTGAATCTTAGATCATAGCCTTTGTCCACCAACTGTCCCACACTGAGAAGATTGTGTTTCAATCCTTCAACATATAATACATTACCAGTTTTGTTCTTTCCATCAAAAGAAATAGTTCCTCTACCTCTGATTCTTCTTGCAGTATTATCACCAAACTTTACCACTCCTCCTTCATACCTTTCTAAATCTATGAACTTGTTTTTATCGCCTATCATGTGGTAAGAGCAACCACTGTCAATGACCCAATCATCCTTCTCTTCAACTTGGGCAGCCAGGGCTTTTTCTTCAACTTTAAGATTGACAGATTTAGAGGGCAATGGATCTTCTTCCTTGATGGCAATGAACACCCAGTCATTTCCAGATTTATCTCCTTTCTTTAATTCATCATTTGTTACTCCTTCATCATCTCCTTCATGAGCATAGTAACAATTCTTCTGGAATTTTGGTCTATCATTGTTTGGCCTAGAGAACCTTTCCAGACACCTTGATGCAAAATGACCAATCCTATTGCAGTTAAAACACTTGAAAGGCAGTTTTCCCTCATACTTAGCAGATCCTCTTGGTAGTCTTTTTGCAATAAGAGCTTCAAGATGAGCAGTTTCAGCTTCTTCTTCTTCCAAGTCTTTTCTTGCATTTTCATACCATGATGATTTCTTTGAAGAGTTTTCTTTCAGATCAAACCTTTGTTTTCCTTTTACATAGGCACTTGCTTTGAATGCAGATTCAGTCTTTGGAGGATCATCTCCAAACTCAGCCATTTCAAAAGCAGCTAGCTTACCAACCAGTTGATCCCTTGTGACTGTTGTGTGAGCCCTGAATTCTTCAATTGCATAAGCCTTCATTTTATAAGAATCAGGAAGGGATCTGAGAACTTTGCCAACTATCTCATCTTCACTCAAGGTTCCACCTGCATTCCTGACTCCACAAACTAGCTCATTCACTCTTGGCATAAAAGAGGTAATATTTTCATCATTTCTCATTTTCAATCTTTCAAATTTCCCTTTTAGACTCTGTAATCTTGTACATTTAACAAACTGGTCTCCTTCATGCAAAAGTTCCAATTTCTTCCAAATCTCAAAGGAAGTTGGTAGATGAATAACATTAGAAAGTTTTGAGTCAGATAATGCGCTTAAGAGAGCCTCTCTGGTTCGCAGATTGTTTTCAGTATCTTTGATTTCATTTAGAGTTGTCGGACTGCCCTGTGGAGGTACATAAGCCTTTGTCACCATGGACCAGTATGCAAATCCCATGCACTGCAAGTGACATTCCATGTGACCTTTCCAAAGAGCAAAGTTAGTTCCATCAAACTTTAGACTATCCTTCTTGTAGGACAACATCCTAGATCTCCTCAAGTGGTTAAGCTCCTTTTAGAGGAACTTGGCTCTGATACCAATTGTTAGATTTAGGGCAGACAACTGAGAAGGGGGGGTGAATCAGTTGTCCAAAACTTTCTTCTTTTCAATACTTGCATTCACTTAGCATTATAACAATAAATCAATCATGAAAACTTAATGCAATTAACCAAGAGCAGAAACACATCAACACATGAGACACCAAGATTTTGACGTGGAAAACCTAGTTAAGGGAAAAACCATGGGGTGACTAACCTAAGATGTTATTCTCTGTTAGAAGAATAAAAGAAATAAGATGGCACATGCCAATTAGGGCTCACTACCCGAGCACACTGCTCACAAGAGGCTCACTGCCTACAAGAGACACACTATCTACAATAAATAAGTATTACATACTTGAACTGGTAAATAGCATCATCACCATGCTTGAATCAGTTCCATTGAAGCTCAAATCCTTTTGCTCTTCCTTTTTCTCTTCTCCTCACTACCACACACTCATCATCATAATCACACCTTGAAATGACTTCACAATCCCTTATTTATACATGACATCAACTTAGGAACAAACATCTAAGTCAGCAGACATCCACAAGAACATCCACAAGATGAATAACTCATCTGGTCGGCCAACCTAAGTAAGAACAACTTCATCCAAAAGTATTTCTTCAATTCCAAGCTCCAACTCTAATGCGGAATGACAACACAACCTCAACATGATCTAGGAACCTTCAAAAGCTTGCCTAAATGACCAGGTACATCCGCACTTCCTCTACTTACTCAAATCTCTTCTCTCCTGCATCTAGTGCCTCAAGAACACAGTCTGTCATGACTATTACAAAGGAGTAGATTCTTTTGGGCCTTCAAACCATGAACAAATCAAGATGACACATCACAAGGACTCCCCCAGCATTCCTTCCAATCCGTAAAATAGGAAAATGCACTTCCAGATCTCACCGGACCTTTCTATAACACTCTGTCACTCCTGAGCATCTCTCGAAACTGGTTCTACTTGATCTATCACAACTTCTTCATATCTTCATGCAGACCTGTGAAATCTTAACTAGAACCTCCTAAGACTCATGTCCACAAACCCTTTAATCCGCATCTTCTGATCCTCAACCTGTCTTGAGCTATTTCCTTACTGTCATCACTGTTCTTTACTGTTCCTGACTGAGACTGACTTTCTCAATATCCTCAACAAATAACCCATCCAATCCTTATCATTGATGTAAAAGAAGTATGTTGACATCAATGACAACACCTATTTAACCCATACTTGCAACATTCTCATACTCATTTCTTTTTTTCTCAATATCATAATCCATTAACATATTTGATCAAGCCTAATAGGATTCAACTCTTTTGGTACAACACTCAAACTTGATTCATAAGATTCAAAAAATAAATCATTACTTATTGAATTTCCAGGTTGGTGGTGTGTAGGGATTTTAAACAAAGTGGCCATAAACCTTGTGCAAAAGTCATATGTCAATTCCCTTTCATGCCTTTTAATGTCACATTGTGCTTAGACAAGATACACATGATCAACACTACACACATATTGTCTATTAAAAGATGCAACAATATCTTTCCAATTGGAGAAATAATGATTTATGAAACTTACCAACCATGTTTTAGCTTCAACATGCAAGGATTTAGTAAAATACCTCATCCATATGTCTTCATCGGCAAATTGGAAATACTCTATGAAATCTAAAAATGCTTGAAGGTGTTGATCTCCTCATGAAGATAACTATGCATCAACCTTGGGCATTTAATTATAAAATTCCTTCATTATAATCTTGAAATCACAATGGTAGGAAAGTAATTGATGGTGCTAATAAAAAGAGTAGAGAGAAGCTATCAAGGGACATGATCCATTAATGCAGATTGTGGCTCTAGCTTGCAGAAAATTTTGAGACTATAATTTCTTTGTTGTGAAACAACCCATTTCGTTGTAGTATGTAATTCCTAATTTTGTACTCCATTTTGTTGAATAAATAAAAGTTTGATTTTCTATCTCACATTTTCTATGAGAATCTCTATTATTACATTATGTTTGAGTATTGTGTGGAGTAGCTCTTCATCAAGTGGGCTTGATCTTAGGGGACTCTCCATGGTTAAGTGCACTAGAGTAGTGGTAGTATTGGAATATGTTGTTGAACACCAAAAATACTGAGAGGCGGGTGAATCAATATTCTATGAAACCACTTAAGCATTTAAACATTCATTGCACATAGCATATTTAATTTGTATAAAGAAAGGAAAGCATGGTTTAATCAACCATCAGAATACATAACACATGAACACCAAATTTTTACGTGGAAAACCGAAAAAGGGAAAAACCATGGTGATGATTAGCTCACAAAACAATACTGATTACAGTTAGGCTCACTTCTAAAGGACTCATTGTCTATAAAAGAAGTGCTCACTATAGGTGGCTCACTGCCAAAGGACTCACTTTCCTGAATAGAAAAAGATAGAAGTGTTGCAAGTATGTGCCGAATAGGTGTTGTCATTGATGTCAACATATCTTTGTTGTCATTGATGTCAACATATCTTTGTTTCAACTATATCCTATTTTGTTATTTGTTTATAAGCATTATATGTTGAGGATATTAAAAAAAATAGCCTCTCCAGAAGAATCAGAAAGTAAATAGTGAATCATAGTGAAAATAATGAGTTGCATACTAAAGAATAGTCTAGAAGATTGCTCTGCATTTCTTGCTAATTGAAGATCTTGGTCTATAGATTGGAATTTATTTAGAAGCATGGCTGAAGATGCTAAATCCTAAGTTTGAGCCTCTGATATGAAGATTTGAGTGAGTTACATTGACCAGAGTAAAACCTTTTTTTTTTATGAATCACTGGTGCCTGAGAGAAGTATTTTGCTCTACATTCCTTTGCATTAAAGTGTTTTGCCCTGTGGTTCTAGAGGGAAGTCTGGGATGATGATAAGTGCCTACAATTGCAATGGTTCATGTTTTGGTGGTTTTAAAGCTATCTTTCTCTTATGACAGTTGAAGACAGTGAAGTTCATGTGCTCCAATGTGAAGAATCTCATGGATAAAGTGGTTTGAGTTTATGCAGTTGCTCTTGGTGATTTCAACATGCTTGTGGATACCTCTTGATCATGTTGCTACCTTTACATTAGTCTGTGTTAAGGAACTGAGATCATGTTTGAATATTATTCCCAGATAATGTAATGTGTAACCAGTCTTAACTGACTTGGTTAATTCCAGTGATTGCCAAGATCCCTTGAAGATTGTAGAAGAGTGTTGTGGCATGGAAGATCATGTTTGAGTCCCAGCTAAGGCATGGTGTTATCCACATACATCTATACTACAATTCATTAGCATAATTTTGTATTAGGTTAAGATATATTTTGTAAATGTTTGTAATGTTGACCTTGGAGATTGTTCCAATGGTTGATGATTGTAGTGCCTACCTTGATGAAGTGTATAAATACTTGTAATTGAGTTGTGGAAAAGATTCCCTTGTGTGAAGATGGTAAGATAAGGAAAGAGGTGGAAAGGTAGAGCATAGTAGAGGAACTATTATACTTCAGTGTTTAAATCTCAAGAAGATGTTGATTTTGGTAGTGAGCCTACCAGTGAGCCACCAATAGGGTTTAATAGCCCTCAGTGTTTAATAGCCCTCATTGTAATCTTTCTAGGTTTAGGGTTGAGGTAATAAGCCTGCTAGACCTACTTGTACTTCATGGCAGTGTGCCAGTATGTTCTAGGCCCATGGAATGTCGAAGCCTGAATATCATTTTTCAAATATTGCAATATATGGTTAGAGCTAATCCTCTCTATGGTTTTTCCCCACCTTGCGGTTTTCCATGTAAAGATCTAGTGTCTCTTATGTTTAATGTTGCATCTATGTTTAAGTTTTTGATTTCATACATTCATTGTTTAATCATAATAAGTGCAGACAAGTGATTAATGTTTAAGTGCAGACATGTTTGAGTTTTTGGGACAACTGATTTAGCCCCCCTCAGTTGTCTAACACATTTCAAGAATTGGTATCAGAGTGAGGTTCCTATGAAGAAAGTCTAATAGCTTGGGAAGATCTAAAATGTCTTATAAGAAGGAAGCGCTGCATTTTGATGGGACAAATTATGCTATTTGGAAGGCATGAATGAAAATTCATCTTCTTTATCTTGGTTACAAAGTATGGAAAGCTATAGAAACAAAATACACCTTGCCTCAAAATGGATTGATGACTGAAGTTGAAATCAAAGAATATGAAGTGGATGTTAAAGCAAAAGTGAAAGGAAGCTAGGTGTGCAGAAATCACTTCCTACACTAAACTAATGAGGGTAGAGCAATGAAAATTCAATTTAATCTTTATAATTATAGCACATGAAACATATAAGAGAGATATTGCAGAAATACATAGAACCAAAAAGAAGACAGAAGAAGAGAGACAAGATATATCATGGGGAAAACCCTTATCGGGTGAAAAATCCCACACTCAGAAACCTGCACAATGTATTATCAAAACTGAATATGGTTTACAATACACTTGCAATACAAGCCTCAATAGTCTTTGACACTCATGTTTGGAGTCAAGCTAGTAGCATAACAGTACCTATCAATCACATACTACTTCTCCTCCTCCAAGAACTTGTTTATATAGAATATACGAGGCAAAATTGGCTCTATCTTGGAATAGGCGTCCAACTTGGCCTCATGGTCCAAAACCCACACCTATGGACACTTGGTCAACATTGTAAGATGTACCTAACACTTGTCCACAACCCCCATCCCGAAGAGGTTGCCTATTTCCAAAATGGGCTATGACAGATACTCTTATGACTCTTACGACCATCATCGAATCTGTCATAGCAGCTACAACTTATAGCTGTAAGAGAATCTGTCATACACAGGCTATAAATAGTATATTCTCTAACAACATGTCATAGTCTACCGTGGGGCACCCAAAGATGCCTTTTTCAAAGATGCTCTTTGACACATGTCTTCACCTGTCTTACAAGCTTCTATTTCTAACTCTTACATGTTATAACTTTGTCATAGGAATCTCTCATAACCATTTCGGTCAACATTCCTTTACACAACATCCAAGATGCCAACACATGGCAAAATACTCCTACCACAAAGTGGGACTCCTATATCCTCATGTAAGGATAAAATTACAAGTTGTCATCTTCCATGTAGGATGCAACATCACCGTGCCACATCCCACAAAATGACAATATGGAATTTATAATTAATTTACATCATAGGCAATGAATAAATAAATATAATCAAAATAATGCAAGGAATTACCAAGGTTGAGACACCTTAATTCCCAAAATTCTTCCACTTGTCAAACACCTTGTAAGAGCCAATAGAATAATAGGATTTAACTGCTATAGGCCGAGAGGCCCATAGACTCCGAACACCATCTGAACTTCTCTATGCTAATTAGTTTTGTTAATGCATCTGCAACATTCTTCAAAGTATCTACCTTTTCCAAATTTACCTTCCTATCCTCTACCATGTCTCACATGAAGTGAAACTGTACATCAATATATTTTTTTCTCACATGGAAAGTTGGATTCTTCGCAAGGCAAATCGCACTCTGACTATCACAACTAATTGTAATCTATCCTGCATCAGCACCAATATCTAAACACAATCCCTTAAGCCAAATGGCTTCCTTACAAGCATGAGTTTCTACCATATACTCAGCTTCTATCATGGACAAAGCAACCACAGGTTGTCGCTTACTCATCCAACTAATAGTACCACCAAATAGTGTAAACACATAAGCACTGGTGGATCTCTTACTGTCAATGTCACCTGCTCAATCTGAATCCACAAATCCACAAATATCAATAGAATGTAGAGGTCATGTAACATTACTATGATAGCATATGGAATACTTGAAAGTACCCCTCAAATATCTAAACACTTGCTTAACTGAATCCCAATGTACCCATCCAGGGTTAGCCATAAATCGACTAAGGACTCCCACTGCTTGGGCAATGTCTGGTCTTGTGCAGACCATAGCATACATCAAACTTCTAACAACACTAGCATAAGGTACTCTTCTCATGTCCTCCACCTCACTAGGAGATTTTGGACAATCCTCAACAGACAACTTTGTTCCCAAAGAAATAGGAACACACAATGGTCTACAATCTTCCATGCTGGTCCTATCCAACACGGTCTTCACATACTTACTCTAGCTTAACCAAAGTTTTCTATTAGTTCTATCTCTTCTAATTTCCCTTCCTAGAATGTACCTGGCTGCCCCTAAATCTTTCATTTCAAACTATACTGACAACTGAGATTTAAAATCAAAAATCATATTTTTACTCTTCCCAATGAGCAACATATCATCAACATATAACGCAACAATGAGAATACGATCACCATCAAACTTATAATACACACAGTGATTTGATTTTGATCTCACAAATCCAATTGACAACACAAAGGTATTAGACATCAAGTACCACCTCCTAGGAGACTGCTTCAAACCATACAAATACTTCTTTAACTTGCAAACCAAATTTTCTTTACCTTCCACCATGTTGCTCTGGCTGTGACATGTAGATTTCTTCCTCCAAATCACCATGAAGGAAAGCTATCTTCACATCCATCTATTCTACCACAAAGTCATAAGTTGTTGCAAGAGATAATAGGAATTAAATGGATGTTAGCTTGGCAATTGTGATTACCCCTTTGCAACCAATCTGGCCTTATACTTCTCAACACTGCTATCTGCACCAAATTTCTTCTTGAACACCCATTTGTATCCAATAGGTTTCCATCTAACAGGCAAAGGCACCAAGTCCCAAGTTTGATTCTTTTCCAAAGAAACCATCTCATCCTCCATGGCCTCCTTCCAGGAACCTACATCTTTTATATCCAAAGCCTCTGACATAGTTCTAGGTTCATCACTATTTATAAGCAAAGCAAAAGCACAACTAGAATCAAGTAATGTATAACTAAACCTTTCAGGTTGCTTTCTTATTCATGTAGACCTCCTCAAGAGCTGAGGTTGAGGTTTAGCTTCTTCATCTAAGCTGCAAGAGCTCTCCTCATTATCAGGTCCAACATTGTCTTTCTGTTCAGTCTTCTCAGGGGTAGCAAGAAACTAAACAACATCCTCTTTCTTTTCTTTTTTGTTTGGCTGTAAAATAGTGGAAGAATGTGTGAGCTCTCTAAAATTGACACTTCTACTATACAACACTTTTTCAGCCACAAGATCCCAAAGCTTGTATCCTTTCACACCAACACCATAGCCAATGAAGATACACTTAACAATCTTGTTCTCCAATTTTGACTTCTTCTCCCTAGGCACAAGTGCATATGCCTCACAACCAAAAACACAAAGATGCCTTATTGAAGGCTTTCTACTAGACCACACCTCCATGGGTGTCTTACCACAAGAGCTGATGAAGGAGATCTATTTACAAGATAGCAAGTAGTGGTAATAACTTCAGTACAAAACTTTTGTTCTAGGCCAGCTCCACTAAGCATACTCCTAGCCTTCTCCATCAGTGTCCTGTTCATCCTCTCTACAACTCCATTTTTCTACGAGGTGTATGGAGTTGTCTTATGTCTTTCAATCCTAAGTTTGTTGAAATATTTATCAAATTCTATAGAACAAAACTCACCACCATTGTCAGTTCTCAAACACTTAATATTTTTACTAGTCTAATTTTTAGTAAAGGCTTCAAACTCCTTAAACTTACTATAGACTTCAGATTTGCGTTTGAGAAAATAAATCCATGTCCTTCTACTATAATCATCTATGAAAGATACAAAATATACAAATTTTGATAATGAAAGAACATTAACAGGACCAAATACATTAGAATGAACAAGGTCCAACACACCAGAAGACTTATGAGAACTCGAGTAAAACTAAACACGATTTTTTTTCCATAAATGTAATGTTCGCAATAGTCAAACTCAAGATTGCAATCATCTAACCCCTACCCCTCAATGAGGTTTTTATTTTTTAGGGTTCTAAGAGCCTTCTCACCAATGTGGCCAAATCTCTTATGCCATAACATTGTCTTTTCAGCAGGATGCTTAACTTCCAACACATGAATACAACCACCAGGACTAGATATAATAGATTTCTTCACTGCTCGTTTAGATGGTGTGGATGAAGTGATTGTTTCCCTCTTTCTTGAGTCAAAAGAACTATTGCATTGTGAAATGTAGGTCTCCAGCTGAAATAGAGTACCTCTCCTAGTACCCTTAGCAAGCACCATAGCTCCTCTAGTCATCTTGCATCCTTCTTTCAAAAAGACAACCTGTACACCTGCATCATTCAACATACTTACAAAAAGTAGGTTCGGTGCTAAGCCTGGGATGTGGATAACCCCAAAGATCCCCTTCACTCATCCATCATTGAATCAGACAGAGACTCTTCCATGACCAACAATATTCAGATGAGAGTCATCACCCAGGTACACCCTTCCACCATTGAACTTCTCATACTTAGTAAACTGGTCTTGATGCGACGTCATGTGGAATGATGCACCAAAATCAATCAACGACACATCAATGGATGAATGGGTTGCTAGGGCTATGATGAAAGCATCACCATCATCTTGTGACTTGTTAGAATCTAAATCTAGATTCTTCTTCTTCTTTTTCTTCTTTTCCTCTTTGCATTCCTTTTGGAAATGCCTAGTTTTGCCAAAGTTCCAATAGAGAGCCTTGGACTTTCCAGGAGATTGGATCTCCCTTGACATTTGGGTCTACCCTTCTCAACTTTCTTGTCCTTTTTCCCTTTCTCCTTGGGTCTTCCACGAACTACAAGAGCCACTTTGTCTGCCTCATAAGACTTTCTTTGCATCTCTTTAGATAACAATGAATAAATGACTTCATCCATTTTGAATGTGGATGTGGTGCTTCCAATAGCCATGACAAGATGATCCCATGAGTTGAGTAAAGAACAAAGTAAGGTCATACAGTGATCCTCCTCCTCCATCTTCACACCAATGGATGTTAATTGTGCAACCAACATGTTGAAAGCATTCATATGATCTACAACAGATCCTCCATCCTCCATTCAATGAGAATACAACTTCTTTCTCAAAAATAGTTTATTAACCAAGGATTTGTCTTGATACACATCTCCCAACTTCTTCCAAACCAAGTTTGTAGTTTTCTCCTCATGGACATTTAATAGGACAAAATCAGCAAGACTAAGTCTTATGAGACCCTTAGCTTCCGATCTTTGAGATCTCAATTAGTTTGTGACATTGTAGTTGGTTTTGTGCCACTAATAGTTTCCTAGAGGTCTCGATCAACAAGCATGTCTTCCATCTTGAGCTTCCATAGCTTGAAATTAGTGCCATTGAATTTATCCACCTCTATCCTTCTAGATGTGCTTGCCATCTCCTTGCTATAGTAAGATTCAGAATACTCTACACAGACTCCCACTCAACTTAAGATCAACTCAGAAAACCCCTACTCAACAACTAGGACCAAAGGTGATCAAGCTCTGATACCAACTGAAAGGAAGTTAGGTGTGTGGAAATTGCTTCCTACACTAATCTAATGAGGGGAGAGCTATGCAAATTCAATTAAATATTTACAATTACAGCAACATGAAACATATAATAGAGATATTGCAGCAATACACATAGAACCAGAAAGAAGATCGAAGAAGCGAGACAAGATATATCGTTGGGAAAACCCTTATCAGGTGAAAAACCCCACACTTAGAAACTTGCACAATGTATTATCAAAACTAAATATGGTTTACAATACACTTGTAATTCAAGCCTCAATAGTCTTCAACACTCATGTCTGGAGTCAATCTGGTAGCATAACAGTACCTGTCAATCACATACTACCTCTCCTCCTCCAAGCACCTGTTTATATAGAATATACAAGGCAAAATTGGCTCTATCTTGGAATGGGCGTCCAACTTGGCCTCATGGCCCAAAATCCATGCCTATGGACACTTGGCCAACATTGTAATATGTATCTGACACTTGTCCATAGATCCCATCCCAAAGAGGTCGTTTATTTCCAAAATGGGCTATGACAGATGCTCTTACGACTTTTACGACTGTAATAGAAGTTACAACTTATAGCTGTAAGAGAATCTATCATACATAGGCTATAAATAGCATATTCTCTTACAACATGTCATAGTCTACCTTGGGGCACCCAAAGATGCCTTTTTCAAAGATGCTCTTCGACACATGTCTTCACCTATCTTACAAGCTTCTATTTCTAACTCTTACATGTCATAACTTTGTCATAGGAATCCGTCATAATCGTTTCAGTCAACATTCCCTACCACAACATCCAAGATTCCAACACATGGCAAAGTACTCCTACCAAAAAGTGGGATGCCTACCTCCTCATTTGAGGACAAAATTACAAGTTGTCATCTTCCATGTTGGATGACACATCACTGTGCCACATCCCAGAAAATGACAATATGGAATTTACAATTAATTTACATCATAGGCAATGAATAAATAAATACAATCAAAATAATGCAAGAAATTACCAAGGTTGAAACACCATAATTCTGAACAAAAAGATACTCTGTTAAGTTCATTAAATGACTAAGTACTAACAATAGTTGTGGATCTTGAAACTACAAATAAGGTATGGGAAAAGGTAAAAAATCTATATGAGGGAGATTATTTTGTGAAGGAGGCCAAGCTACAAAGTCTGAAAGAGAAATATGAAAGTTTGAAGATGAATGAAGATGAAAACATAACAACCTCTATGCAAAGAGTTGATGAACTTGTCACCGGAATAAAAGTTATGGGGGGAACTCTTAGTGATAAGGAAGTTGTGATGAAAATTCTCAGATCACTACCAAAGTCCTACAGTCACAAGGTAGCTGTAATTGAAAAATTTATGTAAGTAAAAGCTATTGACAGAGAGCAGTTAGTTGGTAAGATTACTACCTTTGAGATGAGAGAGTTTGGTGATGCCTTGCCAAAAGTTGAGAATGCCTTCAAAGCCAGTACTTCTAGGAAAACCTCCAAATCACAAAAGTACAAGGTAGAATCTGATGATGAGTTTGATGAAATTGAAGCCAACTTTGTAGATAGACTGCAAAGAGGACCTAGTAAGTTCAAAGGTAAATTACCTTTTAATTTTTTTTACTATGGTAAAGTAGGCCACTTTGCTTCTAGATGTCCTAAAAGAACTTAAAGAAATAGAAAAAGATATTAGAACAGGCCTAGGATCCAAAAGAAATGTTATTATGTTGAAGATTTTGATGATGATGGAGTATCAGATAATGGTGAACTAGATAATGCTAGTACTTCTGGTAATGAATGCTTGTTTATTTCTATTAAGGAAGAACTTGTGTCTACTAATCCTATTAGCTGTGTGAAGGAAGAAAAACCAGTGGAAAGTGCTTTGGTTGCTCAGGTTGTTGAAGAAAAAGATGAATGGGTTATTGATAGTGGATGCTCTCACTACATGACTAGTGACAAAAGTATGTTTGTGAGTTTGGAAAGGTTTGATGGTGGACTTGTTAGGTTTGGAGATAATAGAGGTGCTCAAATTTGTGGAAAATGATCTATTTCTTTTGATGGAAAGCATAATACTGAAGATATCTTGTATGTGAAAGGATTAAAGCACAATCTTTTGAGTGTGAGTCAGATGTGTGACAAAGGTTATGATTTAAGATTTAAGGACAATGGATGCAAGATTAGGGAATGCTCTGGAACAGTCATTGGAACTGGTAAGAAGATCAGAGGTAATATTTATCACTTGAAAGGAACTGATAACTATTGTTTGTTGGCTCATACTAATGAAAGTTGGCTATGGTATAGATGGTTGTGTCACATCAATTTTGATAACCTTATGAAGATAAGTACTGCACAGGGTATTAGAGATTTGCGTAAGCTTGTGAAGCCTTCTAATCCTATTTGCAAGGAGTGTCAATTTGGGAAACAAACAAGAACAAGTTTCAAAAGAAAAGACCAATCAACTGATGGACTACTAGAACTAGTGCATACAAATTTGTGTGGACCTACAAGAGTAAGAAGTTTGCAAGGAGACGGGTCTTTCATGTTGCTTATTGATGATTAGTCTAGAATGACTTGGGTTACCTTTTTGAAAGAAAAAGCAGAAGCTCTAGATAAGTTCAAGGCATTTAAGGCAATGGTTGAAAATGAGATGGATTTGAAGATCAAATATTTAAGGTCTGATAGAGGAGGAGATTTTACATAAAATGAATTCAATTTCCTTTGCATAGAATATAGGATAAAGAGACAGTTATTTGCACCTAGAACTCCACAACAAAATGGAGTTGTTGAAAGGAAAAACAAAATAGTTCAAGAAGCTGCTAGAACCATGATGAAGGAAGTTGATCTTCCAGAACAATTCACACTATTGTATATATCCTAAATGGAGTCCAAGTCAAAGGTAACATTTCTAAGACTCCTTGTGGATTTTGGTAAGGTAAAGTTCCTACTGTAAAATATCTCAAAGTTTTTGCTAGAAAATGTTATATCAAAAGAGAAGAAGATCTAGGCAAGTTTGATGCTAGGTGTGATGAAGGAATCCTCCTTGGTTACTCCACCAAGAGCAAGGCCTACTAGTGTTATATAAGAGGTTGAATAAGATCATTAAGATTGCAAATGTCAAAGTCATTGAAAGCAAGGAAAGGTCTCCAGAATCAAGTGGATATGAATTAGATAAACCAGATGCTTCAAAAGTGGTGCAGTATGAAAACAACTTAGATGAAGAGGAACAAGCTCCAAAAAGTTCTACCAAGACACCAAGGTATGTAAAACTTAATCATTCTGAAGATCAAATCATAGGAGATAAGAGCAAATGAATTCTGACTAGAAGAAGAGTTGCAGAAGAACAAGTAATTTTTTGTCTGATTTCCAAGATTGAACCTAAGACTATGAATGAAGCTTGCAATGATGAGAATTGGGTAAAGGCTATGAAATAAAAATTTATGCAAATAGAGAAGAATCAAACTTGGGATCATGTTCCTATTGAGAATAAGGAACACTGAGAGGGGGGGTGAATCAGTGTTCTGCAAAACTTATTATTTTGTTCCTTTATTAATTTACTACATACATCCAAAAGAAAGAAGCATGAATACAAGAACAAAAACAACAAGATCACAACACATGAACACCAAGATTTTTATGTGGAAACTTGGTTAAGGGAAAAACCATGGTGGGGGTTAACCCACAAGAATTTATACTCTGTTAAAAGTATTACAACTGGGGAAGGCACATGCCTTCGGGACACACTTCCCAGAGCTCACTACTCAAGGAAGATCACTACCTACAAAAACAATTACAAGAGTTGACTGGAATGATTGAACTAAAGAATAGCATCTAACAATGCAAGATTATAATTTTGATTGAGCTCAATACACTGACTTTGCACACTTCATCCTTTTCTGCCCTATTTCACTGTTTTACCATAATCAGAGGATCAAATCTCTACTTCGCACTTGATATTGCCACCCTTCATACCTCTTACTCCGTATTCACACACCAACTACTTCAAATGCTTGAATCCATCAATCATATATATCTGCTTCAGGAGATAACATCAACTATAGTCAAATTTGAGAAAAATTTAAAGTCTTTTTAAGAATACTATTCAGTTAGTTGAATCCATTCCCAAATACCAAAGTGGACCAAAACCTATACATTCAATTCATCACACATGTTAGCTAATACCATTAGTTCTCACAAATTACTTAACCAACAACTTTTCTTAATCTGCACAATGATCAAACCCCAATTCAACTTGTTCTTCACTGGACTGAGCTGATTAACCAGAACTTGATACTCCGATGCATGTAACTTTCAATCCCTTCATCACCGAAGGCTAAAAACTTGGATTTAGGTAGCCCTGACATCCCTTATCATTCCCTCATATCCACAACACAATGTGATTATCTGTGGAGACATATGGACTAATATGTTGAAACCTATCAAATGCTATGTTCCTATCTATCCAGACTTAGATAAATCTGTAGTCTGACTTCTGATATGATCAAATGATGTAATGCAGATGTGTAAGATAGATTTAGTTGCCATCAATGACAACAACTGACATGCCTAGCAGTGTCTCTTGCCAACAACCTCCTCCTTTGGCATTGATGGCAACACTTAGTGAAAAATAACTAAGTGTTAGAACAACTGCCCCTTACTTTATACACTTATGATTTCCAATGCTCCCCTTTAGATTAATTCTTTATTTTTCACTATTTTTTCCTCTCCCCCTTTGACATCAATGGAAAAGCCTGGGATCTTCATACCAAAATTCATGCAAAAAATTTATGTACAAGGGTCAAAACTCTACATACTTCTGCATATGAACATACAATACTTAGGCTTTGTTCATCAGCAAAAAGACATCACCAAAAATGTTTTTCAATTTTGTCAATTCATTGTCCCAATTCTTTTTGATACGGTCCAAGATAGATATGTGTGCACTGAACAAAAATGCTAGTGATTCTACCTTTTGAAGGTCAGTAGGATCACTAGTAGTAGCTATTGCTTGGGACTCTTCCAATATATCATACATAGTTTCTAACTTAGGAGCTCATCCAATCTTTCCAAAATTTTGGCCTTTTCCTTCTCTAAATCACTCAATTCATTTCGTAGACTCACTACTTGGCATTCTTTAGTAATTACAGACTCAATTAAAGGACTATATGACTGAGAAATATTAGATAGTTTGAGCTCTATGTCCTTAATCTTTTTCCCAATATCTTCAACATCTTTAGATCTTTGCACCTTTAGATAGGGCATTTTAAATACTCTTTACACTGATATCAAGTTTGGATCTATCATAGCTAATTATTTTCTTGATTTCAGCAAACCTCTTCTCATTAAATTCATTTCTAACTTCAACTTTTGTTGACTTCTCTAAGGTTTCAAAATGAGAACTCACAAATTTTATCAAGCTTTTCAATTAATTGGAGGGAGATGTTGAAGAATCCTTTTGAAATTTGGGCATGATTTTCTCCAAAATCTCACATGCAAGGCCAAGCAGCTCACTATTTTCAATATGAGACTTTAGGATATCTTCTCAAGCCTTAGCTTGAGCAATAGAGGCCAACATTATCTTCTAAACTAGTGATAAAGAGTCAAAATTGATTGGTCCTTGTATTATGTCTAAATCTTCTGCAATCTATTTATCTCTTTCCAAAATTTCTTTCACTGCATCTGTAGTGTCTCTTGCCCAAAATGATGTTTCGGACTTGTGTTGTTCAAGGCCTCCATCTTCTCCCTTTTCAAAGTCAACCACAATGTTCTACTCATCACTTTCATTCTTTTAGTCTGCTTTTGCCTTCTCTGCATCATCATTTGAGGCATCCTTGCTTTTTTTTATATTAGAAATATCTTTTACATTCTCTTCTAGAGGATTTAGTGTATCCTCAATGTTAGTATTAACATCAAAATTATCAAGTTCCTCAATATTCAGAATGGAGGAATGAACTTCAACACTAGTTTCTTCTTCAATAGTGGGAAGATTATGCTTTTTCAATGCATTCAGAAGAATCTTCTAAGTATCTCCAACTACCTTATCAATCTCTCTCAGCATGAGCATATTCATTCTAATCTTACTCCTGATGTCCTCTTTCACTTTTTTGAATATCAGGTTCTTTTGATCTAGAGTAATTTGAGGATAGTTTTATTAACACATGCTCCTAGAGCTCAAAATCTTTAGCTTTTGCATTCTCTTTTCTTAATTCTAGATTTTTTTCAAGGCTTTCTAGAATTTTAGAAGTTATTTCAAATAGATTCTTACTATAGATATTCAAATATTTGACTGTTGCTTCCTCCAAAACTCTCTTATCAGCATCACTATAATGATCATAAAATTTAGTCATTGGATTCAAGTTTCCATCTACAGTGACTGACTTAATGATGTCATCCACAAAGAGAGTAGGCTTCTCAATATAGGCCTTAGTCTTATGCCTTTTACTTGACTTTATGCTTTCAGAGGGCTTCTCCTTAGACACTTTAGCAGCTTTGGTGGCTAAGGCCTTCAACTCCTTAACCTCATCATCTGATTCAGTTTCTTCTTCATCTACTTTCTCCAAACTGACATGTGTTCTTTTTCCCTTTACCTTTGTCATTTTTCCTTCCTTACTAGTACATTTTTTTGCATCAAGAGAAGGTGACACACTGAAGGTTGAACTAGAACTCTTGGTAGACCATACTTTAGGAGAGGATTCCATCGGAACACTTCTCTGTTCTCTATCATGTTTCTCCTTTTCATCTTTTTCTATCCTTTTCCTATTTTGTCTCATAGCTTCCTTGGTAAGACCTAGGTTCTTAGCCAACTGCTCAACTTCTTTCCTTACTTTCCTTTTGATTTTAGAAGCCTTGAATTCAAGATGTAGTTTTTGTGAAATTTCTTTATATGTTCCAAATCTCTACTCAACTGGATCCCTAGGCTGGCTCAATAGATGTTGTGCATACAACTCCAGTACCTTTCCATCCACTTCATAGCCCATGGGCATGATCCACACAGTTCTTGGTTTAACTGCTCCCATTAAACACTAATTTGTATCTACCATAAAATAGACTATATCCTTGTATTTTTCAACTACAGATGTATAGATTCTTTCCCTTGATTGCATAATGTTTTGAAAATTCTTGAAAACTCCCCAAAGAGCAGTCCTTTAGGCTTTGGAGTCACCAATATTGTTCAAGTGCTCTCTTATTTGAATAGAAACAAGCTTTTCACTGGTCCAACACATGCTTTTCTTGCTGGGTAACTCATTCATGAAGTAGAAGAACAAACACAGGACTAGTGTACCATATTTGAAAGTGTTCTTCTTATCCTTCTTAACCTTATTCAAATTTTCCATCAGCTAGTTCTACATTAACTCACACAAGTCATAATCAACATTCTCTCTCAACATCTGATAAGCTACATAGATAGCTATACCAGATACAAAATTCTTCCTATTGGAATGGTATATCTTGTATCCAATCACCATTGATGCAAATTTGATATCTAGATTAGTGATGTCATTTATTGTCATTGCCCTTTTCTCAAAACTTGAACCGGTAGCATCAGTACAGTTTGATTCTTTATTGACTTCAACATTGGTAGTCCATCGGATGAGTTCAACTTTGTCACAGCCTTGATGGCATCCTTGGTGATCTTGAAGGGTTTCATTAACCACATAAACTCATCGTGTATTTGAGTCAGTACATACCAGACCCACTCATCTTCATCGAAGGAATGAAACCCAATAATATGAATGAAATGTTTATCACGTAGTGCCTTATACTCAGGTTTTAGACCATGAATTTCATCTCTTAGATGATTCTTGAACAAATCTACTAACTTCAAGTCCCCAAACTCATCTATGCTAGCATGAATATAGGCCCTAATGCCTTCAACATGTAACACACCATATGGAACACTTGAAAAGGCACCTAATGGATCAACCTCTACTGATTTGTGTGGATGCTTCTTAAACTTTTGCCTAGGTTGCTCAGTGATATTCACAACTAGAGGTGTAGCCATTTCAAAAGTTTACAAGTTCAAAGCTTCATAGAAAAATACCTTTTACTCCATGAGATTACGATTAGCTGATTAATTCACTTGTCGCACTTCAAATCTTTGAAATCTCAGATCAAACACTCTTCTTCTTGTTTTCTTCAAATGTAAAGTGATTGAAATGTTGAATGAGTGAACTTTTTATGCTCCACACAACCTAATTGCCATTGTAATAAATGCTATGCCCTAGTACATCTAGTTACACTATTTTTGCATGTAGTCAATCTTCAATTGCTTCACAAACAATCACATTAGCTTCTTTTCTTCCAAAAATTGCTTCAACAGATCTACAATAGGCTTCTTTATCTTCATTCTGTTGACAACTAAGAGTGGGGGTGAATAATTTGTCCAAATTGGTTAACACTTGCAGCTATTTTTTTATCACACAAAATTGATTAATGATATAAAAATTTAATGTATGAATCATGAACACATGAGTAGAAACAAATAAACATAGAACACCAAGATTTCTATGTGGAAACCCAATTAAGGGAAAACCATGGTGGGGGTTAATCCACAAAGATTGTTAAAAGTACTTTAGAAAAATAGAAGGCACATGCCTTTGGGTACACTACCTAGAGCTCACTGCCTATAGAATTTATTTTGGAATAGAAAGAATTAACTGAGAAATAGTATCTACTTCATGTGTGGTTTAGTTTCATTGAATGCTCACAAAACTTATGCTTTGCCCCAAACACTTCGTCTAACTTTTTATCAAAAATGGCTCTTGTTCTTATGCTACTCTTCTATTCTGCTCTGCCTTTGATCCTTTCTTTAGATTATATTGTTTTCACACAAGGATGATTTTCCAAAACTCATCAACAAATATATATACACTTCATCAACCGTGGAATGAACATCAAGGTAGGCACTATAAACATCTGACTTAATGTGAATCACTAAACTATCGGCCAAACATAACTAGGACTCAAATATTCCTTGATCAACATGCCACACTTCATAGAATTGCTTTTAGATCATCCACAACACACTTGAATCATCTGGTCAGCCAAGACTGGGAAGAACAGCAACACCAAGAAGAAAATCTTCATTAACAAGCTCAAAGTTCAATGCGGACGTCCAACATAGTAGTCATATGATCCAAAGACTTCCACAAGCACAATGGATTCAACAAAAACATCTGCACTCCTCAAAAACATCTGAATCACAGTTTGCATCTTCCTCTGGAACCTTAAGAACACTATCTACCATGACTATCACATTAGAAAAATTGCTTGCAGACCTCCAAACTACAAACCACTTGAATGGATGATACACACTGACTTCCCAAACCTGCCTGCAGATCTATGGATCATCATTTGACATATCTGGAACAATCCAGACCTCTTTTTCTCACTCAGTCTCTTCTAAATGTTATAGGAACTGGTTCTACTCAAATGGTCATAACTTCTTTAGATCTTAATGCAAACCTCTCAAATCTTAACTGGAGATTCTCTAGACAAACCTCTTCATAGCCATCTGGTCTGCATACATTGATGTTCATTAATTTTCTCCATATCCTCAATAATATGGTCTTCTATATAGGTAGCAAAATAGGATATAGTTGACACTAATGGCAACAAGGATATGTTGACATCAATGACAACACTACTTAGGTACATATTTGCAACAATCTTCCCCTTTGTCATTGATGGCAACATATGATGTGAAAAACTAAATTCAACCATCAAGACAAGAACTTCTCCCCATTTCTCTTCTCACTTCTGCAATTACTTTCTCACTTCTCCCCCTTTTATCATCAACTAGTTTTTCACATGAACTTATCTCCCCCTTTGACATCAATGGCAAAGGGCACATATTTGCAATCTTTTCTCCCTTTTTCTTACAGACTAATCCCAACATTTGCATACTAACTACTACCCCTGAGTAGTATCTCCTTAACATCAATCTGGATCATAAGATATGACTGTGAAATCCACCGGATTGATGCACCTTTGTGCATCTTAGTTCTGATCAGGAGGGGTAATAACCCCTAACTTCTTTTTGAGATACTCAAAAGTATCCTTGGGAAGAGGCTTAGTGAAGATATCCACAATTTGATCTTTAGAAGACACAAACTCTAACTTGACTTCATTCTCATTTACATTCTCTCTCAATAAATTAAACTTGATAGATATATGCTTTGTCTTTGAATGCAACACTAGATTCTTTGAGATGCTTATTGCACTAGAATCATCATAGAAGATTGTGACTGGTTCCTCAAGCACAATTCTGATGTCCTTCAACATTTGCTTCATCTACAGAACTTTACAATTATTTGTTGCTGCTATATACTTTGCCTCTACAGTAGACATGGATATTGCCTCTTACTTTTTGCTCATCCAAGAGACCAATCTTCTTCCCAAGAAGAATGCACCACCACTAGTACTTTTCTTGTCATCCACGTCTCCTTTCCAATCAGCATCTATATATGCATGAAGAGTGAATTCATTATCCTTTGGATACCACAATCCATAATCAATTTTTCCCTTGAGATATCTAAATATTCTTTTGACTGCCACAACATGGGATTCTTTTGGATTAGCTTGAAATCTAGCAACAAGTCCAACAACATTCATGATGTCAAGTCTGGTTTGAGTCAGATAGAACAATCCTCTAATCATTGATCTATACCTTTTCTAATTTTCCTTGGGAGAGTCATCATCTTTTCTTAACTTACATCCGGTTACCATAGGTGTACCTACTAGCTTTGAATCTTCCATTCCAAACTTCTTCAACAATTATTTCACATACTTGGACTAAGATATAAAGATACCTTTATCTGACTAAACAATTTGCAGACCTAGGTAGAAATTCATCTTACCAAACATTGACATCTCAAATTCACTTTTCATCTTATTAGTAAATGCTTTGCACATACATTCATTTCCCCCAAAAATGATATCATCAACAAAGACTTCAACAATCAGGATGTCCTCATGATTAATCTTGAAGAAAAGATTACTATCAATGGTACCTTTGCTAAATCCCATCTTAAGAAAATGCTTATCCAGTCTTGCATACTAGGCTCTTGGGGCTTGCTTGAGTCCATACAATGCTTTTCTTAGCCTGCAGACAACATCTCTTTGATCAGACAACTGAAATCCTTCTAGTTGCTCAATATAAAATTCTTCCTCCAATTCTCCATTTAGGAATGCTGATTTTACATCCATCTGATAAACTTTAAAGTCTTTGAAAGCAGCAAATGCAAGAAATAGTCTGATTGCTTCTATTCTTGCCACTGGAGCAAAAGTGGTGTAGGGCACCTAGGTTGTTATCAAGTCAGATTTTTAAATTTTTGGTTTGTTTGGTCTCATTAATGAGAAACTAAGGGGATTTTGGTTTCAAAATAATGTAATAAAGCCCACTAGGGGCATGACCATGTAGTGGAGGTTCAAAATAGTCTTTTCTATGTAATGAGTCTTAAGTCCTATAAGGTAGTGGACAGTCTATTTTGGGTGCAGAATTAGTGGATAGGCTTTAATGCCTGCTTTTTAGGCTTTTCCCATGATGGAGACTAGGAGAAATCATTGTAAATACTATATATCACATATGTATATGCATTTAGTGGTCAAGGAGAAGATTTTGAGGAGATTTGAAGAGAGTTTTATGAAGAAAATATAACTGACAATAGTCATTTTTTTTGTTTTATTCACTGTCTTTCTATGCTTTTCTGCTCAAAATCATACTTTACCATACGATCATGAGTACACATGTGCAAATGGAATAGGTCTCTATCTTAGTTTTTATCTAAATGCATTTGGAATGATTTTTGCAGAAGTTGTGTGGAGAAGATAGATGTTTTTATCAGTGATTTTCTATTTTTTTCACTAATTTACAGAACTTGCAGCCTCTGGACTCGCCCGTACAATATAGTCAAGGGCACAAATGCTTGTAATGTTTAAGGACAAGGAATTAGTTTCAATTTGAGTATATTTAGAGGGTTCTTCATTATTGTTGAAGGTTTCTAAAATCAATTTTCTGAGAGCTACCTTAAAACCCTAGTATATTGAGGGTTTGGAGAAAATGATGGGTTTGGACCCATTTCACCTACATTAACTCACTAGACCTAGTGGAATGGTGGTGAATAGGATGAGTTCCTTTTTGGTTTGCATTGTAGGAGTAGGGGATTGACATAAGTGGTATGTTAGAGCAGTGAGGCCTAATATCTCAATGTATTAGGCATTGTATCATTGGTATGCTATTGATTTGAAGAGAACTTGACATGGACTGAACCATGAACCTTGTAGACTATTTATCCAGACCATTTTCAACATGGTTGATGTCTTGGAGTAGATCTTGCAATCCTAGGACAAGTTGCACTCATTCCTCCTATGTTGCAGAGGCCTAATCAGGCCTAATTGCAACTAGAATAGTCATTATTTGAGACATATGTTGAAAATCAACCCCTATTGCATGTTGAGTATATTGTGTATTCCCCAATTGGGTATCCAAAATCCATTTTTGTTCATGGGCCCTGCTAGTATTCCACTAGTTATGCTGGAAAAACTTCATTCTTAGGGCTACAAACAATTTCATCCCATTACAAGGAGGCATTTAGAAGGACATGGTGATTGGAGTTTTGGGGACCTTTAATGGTTTTAAATCTATCAAAATAGAGTAGGTCAGGGTGAGTTAGGGATGCAACAAGTGGGTTACTCATTTTACCCTCATTTGTACATGTTCCATCATATGGCAAGCATGATAAGTGAAGAAGAAACTTGTCAAATTGGGACAATCAACCTAGTGAGTCCTAAAATCATTTTGAGTATCATTGAAGTACCTCCCCTCTTCTACATCAAGTGGTATCATATCCAAGTTCTGATGTTGATTGGGAAAAAGTTGATATTTGTTGCAAGTTGAAGGAGATTTGGTTGGAGTCAAGATGCCTCCTAAAGGTAGTGCAGTTGTAGGGAGGATTGATCAGCAAGCTAAAGAGCTAGAAGCCTTGAACAAGGAGATTGTTGCATTGAAGTCTAAAGTTGGAACCATGAGTCAAAATGAGTTTGAAGAAGGAGAAGAAACTTCTAGTGAAAAAGAAGAGTTAGATCCAAAGGATTTGAGGATGGTAAAGTTTTTGAAAGCTGTGAAAGGTGATGGACATAGCAAAATGGACTTGCCAATGTATGGAGGCAAACTAGATGGTGAAGAGCTCTTGGACTAGATAGGATCCATAGAGAATTACTTTGAAAGTGAAGAGATAGATGAAGATCACAAGGTGAGGAAGGCTAAGACCAAACTAAAAGGGCATGCTTTGTTGTGGTGGGTGCAAGAGGAAATGCAGAAACAAGGGAAGAACAAGATCACTTCTTGGGAGAGAATGAAGGCAAAACTGAAAGGTAAGTTCCTTCTTGGTGATTATAATGTTCAATTTCTTAAAATATTACAAAATCTTAGGCAAAAGGACATAGATGTGCAAGCATACACTGAGGAGTTTTATATATTAAGTATAAGAACAAAGCATGAGGAGGATGTGGAATAAAGAGTAGCTAGATATCTTAATGGCCTAAGATATAACATTCAAGATGAAATTAGTTTGTTGGCACAAAAAATAGTGGAACAATGTTTCCAAATGGATATAAGGGCAGAAGAAAAGGTGAAAAGGAGACAAGAGAAGACAACAAGAGGAAGAGGTAGTACTTCTAGAGGTAGAGGAACTTTTTCTACTCCAAAACAATTCAATAAAGAAGATGCTGGTAGAAGTAAATAACAAGAGGCTGAGTGTAGAGATGGATGGAGAGGTGGAAGAACAAGCTTTAGGGGCAGAAATGTAGATCAAGGAAGAGGTTCAAATATTTTTTTAGGAAAGTGTTACAACTGTGGTGAGTTTGGTCATCTAGCCTATAATTGCCCTGACAAGGTTGGTGCTACTTCAAGTGAAGGTGAAAGAAGAGGTGTGAAGAGAGTCCAATTTGTCCAAGAAGATGAAGTAGAA
This sequence comes from Cunninghamia lanceolata, assembly GCA_027924645.1. Lineage (NCBI taxonomy): Eukaryota > Viridiplantae > Streptophyta > Pinopsida > Cupressales > Cupressaceae > Cunninghamia > Cunninghamia lanceolata. The sequence continues at coordinate 8,265,182 of BSBN01000892.1, forward strand.
AGTGTCAATTCTTCAAGCCTTGTTGCTGCACTAGAGGTGGGTGAAACTTTGATGATGAGAAGACAACTCTTGAGGGCTTTTAAGGAGAAAGAACCAATGCAAAGAAGAAGTCTATTCAAGACCACATGCAAGAGCAAAGGTAAAGTATGCAAGGTAGTAATAGATTCAGGATCCACTGATAATATAGTGTCAAAGGAAATGGTAGACAAGTTAAACTTGGTGAAAATTCCTCATGAAACACCCTATAAGGTGTCATGACTGAATGATAATGAGTCACCTCTAGTCAATGAACAGACTTGGGTTGAGTTTCTGATTGGAGGGTACATGGATAAGGTACTTTGTGATGTTCTACCAATGCAATGTTGCCATTTGTTGCTTGGAAGGCCATGAGAATTTGACAAACATGATGTGTATGATGGATGGGCTAATACCTACCAGATTGAACATGAAGGAAATTCATTTACTTTACTTCCATTTCAAGAGGTTGTAGCAAACCAGTCCAAAGAAACAAAAGTCATAGTATTTGGTAAGAAGGAGTTTGTAGATGCCAAGACCAAGCATTTGAAGGATGTTGTAGTGTTAGGAGACAAAGGAAAGATTAAGGAGGCTTAGGTGATCATGTGTGAGAAGAAAGAAGTTGTAGAGGTTATGAAAGGAAACAAAGAGATAGGTGCTACAGTTAGTTCAAGGCTTGGAAATGGTGGGACAATAGGTAAGAAGATTGCTTCAAGTTTGTTGATAGTGAATTGGAATAACAATGTCTTGATTGGTACAATAGTCCACCCTTTGGTTGAGACAAAGACTAAAGGACAAGTGGTACCTACTAGTACAGTGGGTACAGTAGGTTACAAGACACAAAAGTTGATCAAACATTGAATCAGAAGACAGTCCTAAAAGGACAAGGTGGACAAGAGATAAGTGGCAGATGTGATCTTAAAGTTGCCATAAAGAAGAAGGCAAGAACCTATGGTAGGGGATGGTTTGAAGGCATGAAAATAATAACATTTCATGTTTTGGGTAGAGGACAGTTAGGAGACCTCGTGCAGGTCTGATTACAAGTGCAAGGATGCAGTCACATGAAAACAAGTGCAAAGATGAAGATTATGTTACAATATTTCATTGTTTGGACCTAGGAATAAGATTTGAAGACCAGAGAGCCTGCAGAGAGCAAGTTGAAGCAAGAATAATTCATAACTCATGTGATATTAGTTCTTTTTAGTAGGGTTGTATGGTGCAAGGCACCTATGTTGTTTTCAAGTCAAATTTTTGAATTTTTGGTTTGTTTGGTCTCATTAATGAGAGACTAAGGGGATTTTGGTTTTAATATAATGTAATAAAGCTCACTAGGGGCATGACCATGTAGTGGAGGTTCAAAATAGTCTTATTTATGTAATGAGTTTTAAGTCCTATAAGGTACTGGACTATCTATTTTGGGTGCAGAATTAATTGACAAGCTTTAATGCCTACTTCTTAGGATTTTCCCACAACGGAGACTAGGAGAAATCATGGTAAATACTATATATCACATATGTATATGCATTTAGAGGTTGAGGAGAAGATTTGGAGGAAATTTGAAGAGAGTTTTATGATGAAAATATAACTGAGAACAGTCATTTTTCTATTTTTTTTAGTCTTTCTATGCTTTTCTTCTCAAAATCATACTTTTTCGTAATGTCATGAGTACACACGTGCAAATGGAATAGGTCTCTATCTTAGTTTTTATCTAAATGAATTTGCAATGATTTTTGGAGAAGTTGTGTGGAGAAGATAGACATTTTTATTAGTGATTTTCTATTTTTTCAATATTTTACTAAACTTGCAGCCTTTGTACTTGCTCGTACAGTATAGTCAAGTTCACAAATGCTTGTAATGTTTAAGGAAAAAGAATTAGTTTCCATTTGAGTGTATTTAGAGGGTTCTTCATTATTGTTGAAGGTTTCTAAAATTAATTTTCTAAGAACTGCCTTAAAACCCTAGGATATTGAGGGTTTGGAGAAAATGATGGGTTTGGACCCATTTCACCAACATTAACTCACTAGACTTGGTGGAATGGTGGTGAATACGATGATTTCCATTTTTTTTTTATTGCAGGAGCATGGGATTGGCATAAGTGGTATGTTGGAGTAGTGAGGCCTAATATCTCAATGTATTAGGCAATTGTATCATTTGTATGCTATTGATTTGAAGAGAGAACTTGACTTGGACTAACCCATGAACCTTGTAGACTATTTATCTAGACCATTTTCAACATGTTTGAAGTCCTGGAGTAGATCTTGCAAGCCTAGGACAAGCTGCACTCATTCCTACTATGCTGCAGAGGCCTAATTAGATCTAATTCCAACTAGAACAGTCATTATTTGAGACATGTTGCAAATCAACCCCTGTTTCATGTTGAGTATGTTGTGTATTCCCCTATTGGGTATCCAAAATCTATTTTTGTTAATGGGTCCTACTAGTATTCGACCAATTATGCATGAAAAACTTCATTTTTAGGACTACAAGCAATTTCATCTCATTACAAGAGGCGTTTAGGACACAGATATAGGAGTTTTGGTGACCTTTAATGGTTTTAAATCTATCAAAATAGAGTAGGTCAGGGTGAGTTAGGGATACAACAAGTGGGTTATTCATTTTACCCTCATTTGTACATGTTCCATCATATGGCAAGCATGATAAGTGAAGAAGAAACTTGTCAAATTGGGACAATCAACCTAGTGAGTCCTAAAATCATTTTGAGTATCATTGATGTACCTCCCCTCTTCTACATCAAAAAGTTTCTTCAAAATCAATTCCTTCCACCTGAGAATAGCCTTTGCATACCAACCTTGCTTTGTTTCTTACAACTTCTCCATCTTCATTTAGTTTGTTCTGGAAGACCCATTTGGTTCCTATCACATTTTTGTCCTCATGTTGAGGAATAAAATCCCAAGTGTGATTCTTTCCAATTTGCATCAATTCTTCTTTCATTGGTTTTACCTAGTCTTCATCATTGTAGGCTTCACTTACTAATTTAGGTTCAATCTTTGAAATCAAACAAATCTCCTCTTGATCTTCAAAAAAATTTCTCCTAGTTCGAACACCTTTACTCTTATCTCCTATGATCTAATCTTCAGGATGATTCAATCTTACATACCTAGGAGTTTTGGGAATTGGTTGAACTTCTATTTCTTGAGCTTGTTCCTCAACATCTATACTATCCTCTTGAGTTCATGGAGTTTCTAGATCAATCTGGATCTGAGTCTTGGATTGAACTTACCTTCCTTGATTTGGATTTTCATCTTGATCATCTGAATCATATCCACAAGAACTAGCATCTCCTTCTTTTCTCTCATCAACTTTGACATTAGCACTTTCAACAATCTTTCTCAACCTCTTGTTAAAGCACCGGTAAGCTTTTCTTTGAGTAGAGTAACCCAAAAAAATTCCTTCATCACTTCTTGCTTCAAACTTGCCTAAATCCTCATCTCCTTTGATATAGCATTTACTACCAAAAACATTGAAATATCTCATAGTAGGAGGATGACCAAACCATACTTCATAAGGAGTCTTACCAGAATTGCCTTTGATTTGTACTTAGTTAAGAGTGTAGATAGCAGTACTCATAGCTTCTCTCCAATAAACTTGAGGAACATTTGTTTCCATCATCATGGTCCTAGCAGCTTCTTGAATGGTTCAGTTCTTTCTTTCCACTACTCCATTTTGCTAAGGAGTCCTAGGAGCAGATAATTGTCTTTTTGTGCCATGCTTTTCATAGAAAGCATCACTCACTAGAAGTAAATTCTCCACCTTTGTTGGATCTCAGACATTTTAATTTCTCACCAATCTCATTTTCAACCATCAGCTTAAACTTGTCAAGAGCTTCTAATTTTTCTTTTAGGAAGGTTATCCACATCATCCTAGAGTAATCATCAATTAGCAACATGAAATATCTATCTCCTTGCACACTCCTAATTCTAGAAGGACTATAGAGATCACTATGTACCAGTTCCAATCATCCACTTGAAGCTTGTTCCTTACTTTTGAATGAAATTTTATTCTGTTTCCCCAATTGACATTCTCTACAGATGCTATTAGGTTTCATAAATTTTGGAAGATCTCTTACAGCATGAGTGGTACTTATTTTGACAATGTTATCAAAATTCACATGACACATCCTCCTATGCCATAACCAACTTTGATATGTCTAAGCAATAAAATAACTTTTACTAGAACTACTTAAATGAAAAATGTTACCTCTAGTTTGAGTACTGGATGCAAATTCAATTTTGGAGCTCTCCAAGATTTTGCATTTTCTATCCTTGAATCGAAGATCATAACCCTTGTCAACCAACTGCCCAACACTGAGAAGATTATGTTTCAGTCCTTCCACATATAGAACATCACTGGTGCTATTCTTACCATCAAAATAGATGGATCCTCTGCCACAGATTCTACTAGCTGAGTTGTCTGCAAATTTCATAAGCCCTCCTTCATAATTTTTAAAACTTAGAAACTTACTCTTGTCACCAGTCATATGGTGAGAACATCCACTATCACTCACCCATTCATCTTTTTCAATAACCTGAGCAGCCAAGGTACTTTCCATATTTGCACAGCTAGTAGATTCAGTAGACATTGGATCTTCTTCTTTGATAGCAATGAACACCCAATCATTTTTAGAGGAACCTCCATGATTAGATTTATCATCTGTGACTCCTTCTCTAGCTTCTTAGACATAGTAACATTTGTTCTGACCCTTGTATCTGTTAGGGTTTGGTTTTGAAAACCTCTCTATACATCTTGAGGCAAAATGACCAATCTCATTACAAGAAAAACATTTGAGTGATAATTTTCCTTCATACTTACCGGATCCTCTTGGCATTCTTTTGGAAATAAGAACTTCAAGATCTATAGTTTCAATTTCAACATCTTCAATATCCTTCCTTATCTTCACAAATTTGTTTGATCTTGTAGAAGAGCTTTAACCTTGATCATATCTTTGTTTTCCATATACACTGGCCTTGAATGCAGATTCATACTTAGGAAGAGAATCACCAAATTCACTTAATTCAAAAGCTAAAATTTTGCCAAGCAAGTGATCTCTTGTAATTTTTGAGACAATCCTGATCTCTTCTATAGTGGTAACCTTATGTTTGTATGAATTAGGCAAAGATTTGAGCACTTTTGTCACAATCTTTGATTCTTCCAAAGTTCTGCTAGCACACCTCATCCCACACACAAATTTGTTTATCTTTTGCATGAAGATTGTGATGTTTTCATCTTCACTCATCCTTAGATTTTCAAATTTTCCTCTCAGACTTTGTAGTTTGCCATGTTTGACATATTCATCTCCTTCATATAGATTCTACAACTTCTAGATTTCATGAGCATTTTTTAGTCCAAAAACATTTGTCATTTCTGAATAAGTCAGCAAAAAGGCTTCTTTAGCTCGAAGGTTATTTTCAACATCCTTGAGTTCATCTGGAGTTGACAGACCTTTCTCTGGAGGATTATATTCTTGCTTAGTTATCACCCAATAAGAATAACCCATGCATTGCAAATAGCACTCCATGTGACTTTTCCAAACAGAGTAATTTGTTCCATCAAATCGTAGACTATCCTTTTTGTAGGTTGACACCCTTGATCTTCTCGGGCATTTAAGCTCCTTTTAGAGGAAATTAGCTCTAATACCAATTGTTGACAATTGAGAGGGGGGTGAATCAGTTGTCCAAATTGGTTAACACTTACAGCTATTTTTTATCACACAAAACTGATTAATGATATAAACATTTAATGCATGAATCATCAACACATGAGCAGAAACACATAAACATAGAGCACTAGGATTTTTACATGGAAACCCGATTAAGGGAAAACCATGGTGGAGGTTAACCCACAAAGATTTGTACATTGTTAAAAGTACTTTAGAAAAATAGGAGGCACGTGCCTTCAGGCGCACTACCCAAAGCTCACTGCTCAAAAGAGAGGCTCACTACCTACAGAATTTATTTTAGAATAGAAAGAATTAACTAAGAAATAACATCTACTTCATGCCTAGTTTAGTTTCATTGAATGCTCACAAAACTTATGCTTTGCCCCAAACACTTCTTCTAACTTTTCATCAAAAATGGCTCTTGTTCTTTTGCTACTCTATTGTTCTTCTCTGCCTTTAATCCTTTCTTCAGATTAAATATTGTTTTCACACAAGGATGATTTTCCACAACTCATCAACAAATATTTATACACTTCATCAACCTTGGAATGAACATCAAGGTCGGCACTATAAACATCCAACTTAATGTGAATCCCTAAGCTGTTGGCCAAACATAACTGGGACTCAAATCTTCCTTGATGAACATGCCACAGTTCATAGAATTGCTTTTAGATCATCCGCAACATGCTTGAATCATCTGATCAGCCAAGACTGGGAAGAACAGCAAAGCCAAGAAGAAAATCATCATTGACAAGCTCAAACTTCAATGCAAACCTCCAACATAGCAGTCATACAATCCAGAGACTTCCACAAGCACATTGAATTCAACAAAAACATCTGCACTCCTTGAAAACATCTGAATCACTTGTATCTTCCTTCGAAACCTTAAGAACACTATCTGCCATGATTGTCACATTAGAAAAATTGCTTGCAGACCTCCAAACCATGAACCACTTGAATGGGTGATACACACTAACTTTCCAAACCTGCCTTCAGATCCATAGATCATCATTTGACATATTCAAAATAATCTGGACCTCTTTTTCTATCACTCTGTCTCTTCTAAATATTGCATGAATTAGTTCTACTTAGATGGTCATAACTTCTTCAGATCTTAATGTGAACCTCTCAAATCTTAACTGGAGCTTCTTCAGACAAACCTCTTCATAGCCATCTAGTCCATATACATTGATCTTCATTAATTTTCTTAATATCCTCAACAATCTGGTCTTCTATACAGGCAGTAAAATAAGATACAGTTGACACTAATGGAAACAAGGATATGTTGACATTAATGACAACACCACTTAGGCACATATTTGCAACACATTCATCGTGCCAGATTCACGTACTCACTTATTGGCAAGGTGGATTAGATTTTCAATCTAGCTCCCCTTGAGCTAGAGCTCCTGATTCAATTCCCAGAGGAATTATCAACATCGAATTTCGGTGCGGACCCATTCCCATCATTCATTTCATCTTTCTTTAACCATGTTTTGTTCATTTCATTCTGGACCTCATTCACATCAACTTTACCCTTGCCTTTATCTTGTCTCTGCATGTTTTGGCTTTTGTTTACTGAACCTTTTCTATCATTATTCTTGCTTTTGAAGAATCTTACAATATGACCAGATCTATTGCAATTAAAGCACACAAGATTTCTTTGCTTATTTGCTTGATTTCCTCTTGATCTACATTGATTAGCTCTGTGTCCAAATCCATTGCATAGAAAATAGTATCAATTGAAAGAATTGACATTTCCTCTATTGTTACAGTAGTTTATCATCATACTTTTGCAATCATTAGATCTATGACCATACCTTTTACAATTGAAGCATTGACCAAAGAAGGATGGACCACTTTGATTCACTCTACTTCTGCATTGAGTAGCTCTATGACCAACTTTATTGCAATTGAAACAATTACCATTGAAAGATAGATGCCTTTGAGCATTAGGTTGTCTTACCAGAGGTATTTTAGGATTTGTTTGACTGGATCCAGAACTTTCACCTTTCTCAAATCCCAGACCATGCTTATCATCTAACTTCTTCTAACTATCAAGCAACACCTCAAATTTAGCTGAGCTTATCTTGAATTTTTCTTTATATTAATTTGCAACTTTTAGGTCATGTTTGAGAATGACAATTTACCTTTCAACTTCTTCCTCATTGTCCCTACTTTCATGTAGACTAGAGTCTAGATGGCCAATTATTCTATCCAATCTGGAGCATTCTTCTATTCTTTCTTTTAGATATTGATTCAATTTTTCTTCAGTCTTCTTCCTTTCTTCAATTTCCTTGGTTAGCCTCATCACCCCAGATTCCATCTCATGTTTTAGGACAACTTCTTTAGCTAACTTGTCACATTACTTTGTCTTCTCTTTCAAGACCTCACCCATGTCATTATCTTCATTCTAATTTCCTAGTTGAAGAAGTAGCTCCTTCCTCTTTTCATTAGATTTGCTCAATTTTTCTTTTAAGGTTTTAATGAAGTCTTCAGTATCTTTAAGGTTCTCTTGTAGTTCTTTGACTTCTGCTCTGGATTGATCAAGATCTTCTAAAGCAAGTTTAAGTTGTTCATGGATGCCATCAGAATACTTAAAAGAACCTGTTGAAGACACCTTTCCAGATCTTCCTCAAGCTGTTAAACTTCTTCTAAGGAACCTCACTCTGATACCAATTGTTGAGAATAAGGAGCACTAAGAGGGAGGGAGGATGAATTAGTGTTTTGCAAAACTTATTACTTTGTTCCTTTATTAATTTACTACATACATCTAAAAGAAAGAAGCATGAATACAAGAATAGAAATAACAAGATCACAACACTTGAACACCAGGATTTTTACTTGGAAACTTGGTTAAGGGAAAAACCACGGTGGGGGTTAACCCACAAGAATTTATACTCTATTAAAAGTATTACAAATGGGAAAGGCACATGCCTTTAGAGCACAATGCCCAGAGCTCTCTTCTCAAGGAGGCTCATTGCCTACAAAAATAATTACAAGAGTTGACTAGAATGATTGAACTAAAGAATAGCATCTAACAATGCAAGATTATAGTTTCGTTTGTGCTCAATACACTTACTTTGCAAACTTCATCATTTTCTAGCCTGTTTCACTATTCTACCATAATTAGAGGATCAGATCTCTACTTGGCACTTGATACTACCACCCTTCTCACCTCTTACTCCATATTCACAAACCAACTACTTCAAATGCTCGAATCCATCAATCATATATATCTGCTTCATGAGATAACATCAACTACAGTCAGCTTTTTTTTGGATTGAGAATCAAGCACTAATATTAATAAAAAAGGATACTAGTTTTAAATCAAAGGGATGGAGTTACCATGCCAAAAAGCTACTTAAACCAATCCAAAATATGCTTTCTTCCTAGTATAAACAAAGTTTTAAACTTAAAAAAACTAAGCAAAATACTAGAAAGGATCTTCTTTGTCAAATGACATATCATTATCTAGTAAGATTCCTGCATTAGAATTATTCTACCTTGAACTAGTTTAAATTTCCATGTTATGAGATCCTTGATCCTCCATCGCTGGCCACAAAAGCATTAGGCACCTGGTCTACATCAATTATCCTATCAATTGGATCCATATCTAATTCTCTTTCTGATCTGTGATAATCTATCACTTGTGAGTCTTCTACTGCTTCCATTTATGGGTAATACTATCCTTGACTATCATCTAATTTAGTTCCATGCCTCGAATCTTCCTTTGCAACTCTTTTGAATTCTAGTCTAGGGTCATCAAACCATTCTCCCTCTTTATCCCAAATGTGCATCCTATTGTCATTGTGTTCAAAGGAGTCCAGCCTAGGTATGGCCCCAATTTTAGGCAAGATTCTCAATTGTTCTGTGTTCAGACTGTAATTCTACCCTGACATCTCCAACTATTTGTGGAGCTCACTTTCAACTTTCTCTAACTTTCTTAGCTTACTGTAAAGGATTTGAAAATCTGTATAAGAGTTAAAGAACTTTTCAACAAATTTCCTGGGCCTCTTTGCACAAAAATTTATTTCTTTGATGTCCTCCTTCAGCACATTGTGCCTGTTTCAACCATTTCTTTGAACCTACCAAGAGAAATCTCCAATGTTACCATGACCTATTCAAAAAAGTTAAACATAGTGAGATCCTGAAGAATCCCAGTGAGTCCTCTTCCCTTACCAAGAAATATTTCTTCATTCCTTTACTTCCATAGGAACCATAGAATTTCAAAAGACATAATAAACCAAAAACAATTGCTTTTTACATTCAAACCTTTGACTAGACCAAAAAGGATTTCTTTCATAATTACATTGATTGAACTAGACCATTTATCAATATTACCCATAAAGAATGACCATACATAATTGGCATATAAACAATCAAAGAAGATATGAGACACTGACTTTGGCTTATCACATAGAGGGCAGACTACATTTTTTGGGCCTAAGTTCAATCTTTTTAATATTAGCAGCCATCTAAAAGATGCTTTCTTAGGTTCAAGGACTTTGGACCATATAATTTTAAAGGTTCTACTAAGATCAACATCTAAAAAAGAGCCAACCCAAGAGAGGTTGATGTGATGAGTGATTTCTTGAGGTTTTGTTAACATTTTATAAATCAACTTTGTCTTAATCTGAGCAAATGGAGTTCCATCTTCCCATTTCAGCTTCCCCAGTCTTTCCTATCCTTCCATTACAAATTTATTGCTCAATTTACTAAACAATGCTTTATTAATGGTGGAGTAAGTTCTAAAATATTTTCTATTTAAATGAAATTGGCTTTCTAATTGTCCCCAATCTTTTGACAAACCTTGCATAGACAAGTCTGCAAGAGTTGACAGACCTTTTTCATTACATTTTTTTGTTGAGAAAGCTTGAAGCAAGGCTAGAGGCTTCTTTTTGTGCATAACATTCCACCAAATAGATCTTCATCCCCATATAATTCCTTTGTCCCAACAGATAGCATCTCTACCCAAAATTAGGGGTTTTACCATTTCCCATGCCTTCCAATTACTAGAAAAAACTGTAGACCCCCCTAGTTTACAAATAGAATCCCCAAGTAGAGCATCAAAAAACTAATTTTACCCTAGGATTTCTTGTTAGCTGGAATTGCATTACAAATATTATGTCTAACCAAAACTTTCCATGGTTCTTCTGTTGTTATTGCATTTGTAATCCATTTAGAGGCTAAGGCCATACCTTGGATTTTTAAAATTTTTAGACCTAGCCCACCTAAATCTTTACTTACACAACACCAATCCCACTTCACAAGATGTTTTCTAGGGTTCCCTTTACTATCAAACCATAAGAATTTTCTTATCAATCTATGGATGACATCAAACTGGTAATTGACAAATAGCCACATAGATGAATAGAAAATAGAGTATGTAGATAGTATTTTCTGACAGACTTGCTGTCTTCTAGCCAAGGAGAGATACAATTTACTATAGTTTTTAGCTTTTTCTCAATTTTAGTAAAAAGCCATTGGCACATTATATTAAGAGATGGGTAGACTGTAAAAGGAATACCAAGAAATCTTACTTGAACTAAAGTACCTCCCCACTACCATTTATCCCTATTAAACCAATTAGGGATAACTTCCTCCCAAGACAAAAAAATAGATTTAGAGTATGAGATTTTTTCCGTAGATGCTAGGTAAAAGATATCAAGTCTTCTTTCCATATTTTCTAGCTCTTCTTTCTCAGCCCTAGGAAAGAGAGTAGTATCATCAGCAAACTAGACATTTAGAAGTCTATCACCATTATGCAATGAGATCCCTTGAATTTTTCCTTCTATTGATTCTGATCTCAAAATGAAATGAAGAGCCTCTGATGCAATAACAAACAAGGAGGGGGCAAGGGGGCATCCCTGCCTGATAGATCTCCCCATCTTGAATGGGGCGGAGAGTTCCCCATTAACTTCTACCTGGGATGATTCATCCACAAACAACATCTTAACCACGTTGATAAATGATTTAGGAAAGGCCATTGCTCTTAGCATCATAACAATAAATGACCACTCCACTCTATCATATGCCTTCTCAAAGTCCAATAAAAGAATGCCTGCTTTTTTATTAGATTCTTTAGCCCAATGAAGGGCTTCCCATCTTGTTAACAATTCTCTAAAATATATCTTCCTTTAATGAAGCCAATTTGAGTAGGACTAATAATTTCTAGGAGAATATCCCTAAGCCTTAGAGCCAATATTTTTGCTATTATTTTTTATGAGACATTTAAGAGTGTTATAGGTCCCCAATTCTTTATTTCTTTTCTATCTCCTTCCTTTGGGAGGATTTTTATAAAACCTTTATTAATTTCCTCTCTTATGGTCCCTTTCTCTATGGCCTTAGAGTAAAGATCAAGAAGTTCATCCACTACCCAATGCATGTTTTCCTTATAGAATTCCACTAACAGCCCATCTGCCCCCAGGGACTTGTTATTACTCATTGATCTGATGGCTTTTTTTATCTCTTCTTTATTTTTTTGTTCTAATTTCTTTCTCATGTCTAGGGTCAGCTTGGTTTTACAGATTCTACCACATAGGTCTTGGGCTTCCGTACAATCTTCCTTATTATCCTCTGCCTTAAACAAGGAATCATAAAACTTCCTAAAGGCCTCCAAAATTTGCTTTTGATAATCCAGAGCTACTCTATTTTCCATTATTACTTCTATATTTTCTTTTATGTTTTTCTGCTTCAGCAAAATAAAAAAGTATTTAGTCCCTTTATCCCCATCCTAAATCCAGTTAAGTTTAGTTCTAACTCTAGCTTCATGGGCCTTTCTTATTTGAACTTTTCTCAACTTGTGTTTTATATCCCCCATTTCCAAATTAAGCTCATCATCAAGTGGATCATTTCGCAATTTCTCTTCTATCTAAAGGAACCTTTCCTACAACAAGAGGTCTTCTTTCTTTCTATCGAGAGCATATTTGTTTCCCATAATTTGGAAGATAGCTTTACAAGATTTGGTGAGTTTAGCCCAATACCAAATATTTCCTTGGCTTCCATACCTAGACTTACATATGTTTCTAAGAGTAATGATTCCTTGATTGCAATCTTCATCTTTTAGCAGCTCACAATTCAATTTAAACAAGGAATCCTTTTGATTTATTATCCTTTGCTCTTGATTTTTGACTGAGACAGCCATCCTGATGTGGTGATGGTTTGACAGGGGATTAGGGATGACTTGAATTTTGTTAGAAGTCCTTTTTTGCAAAATAGTAAAATAAGCTTTATTCACATAGAATCTATCAAGTCTATAGTAGATCCTTTTGTTTGCATTCTAACAGTTTAACTAGGTAAACCATATGTTGTTACTATCTTTTTTTCCTCCTTCTATCAAGTCTACTAGATTGTATGTCTTTTTAAATCTTAACCAGAAAATTTTTTCATTTCCTCTCCATTCTAGAGGTTTTCCTCCTTTTTTATCCTCAGAGTACTCTATCATGTTAAAGTCTCCCCCAAAGATCCAATGAACCTTGGGAAGACTAGAAGATAACCAATTCCACAATTCAGCTCTGTTCATATAAGAATTTGGGGTATATATGGAGAAAAACCCAACATCTATCCCCCAACATTCAGAATAATTCATACAAACTTGTTGCATGGGGAATGGCCAAAGTCTTTTAGGAAATTTTCTAACTTTCTACTTACTAAAATAATATTTCCACCTCTACCTTTCTCATTCTTTGAGGGGAAAGCAATTGCCTCCTTCCAAACAAATCTCAATGTATTTTCTAAGGTGAAACAAACTGCCTTTATTTCCTAAATAAACAGAATATCCATATTTTTATTTTTATTGCAGAAGTCTCTCAACATATATTTCCTGTAAATGAGAAAACTTGAGTAGAATGAAAGATAAGCAATAAATTGATTACCTTTTTTACCCTAACTTAGTCGAATACCTCAAATGATACGTGCAAGATTGATCGATGTAGATGCTCGAATGTTGATTACCCACATATGCAGCATAACAGTGAGAAGATGATTCGACAAAATAAGGATGCTCAAAATTCAAATGATGATCCCAAATGGCTTGTGAGAAGCCATATTTATAGGCAAGGTTGACTAGGGTTTGTGGAGGGAAGAAGATTTGATAAGATTCGATAAGGATTGGATTTTATTTTATTTTTACTTTATTAGACAAAAGAGGAAATAAAACAAGATGAGATAAGATTTAGAAAGATAGAAAGCAATTTGATTTTTTTCTTTAAAAGAAATAAATCCTAAAAGGATGAGAGGAATAAATCAATAAATTATCTAATTAAATAAATTAATTAGATATGCATGAGTTGTAATTTTAGAAAGAAAGCAAGAGGATTTTATTAATTAAATAAATATTTAATTTATTTTATGAATTTGGATTGTGATGGAAGATGATGTGGATATTTTAAAATAGATAAGTGACTAATTAAATAATTAAAAATAATTATTTAATTAGATAAGATTAAGGGTCATGCATAATTAAATAAATAATTAAAATTTATTTAGTTATAGAAGATAGGATGATGGGATTGAAAGGGGATAAATTAAATTAGTCAAATAAATAAAATTTATTTGACTAATTAGGTGATGACCCAAGAATCTAGGGCAAAACATGTTAATAACAAGTTGTTGGACATTTTTAGGTGTCTACATTTTGCCCCTCTTCTAGATGATGTTTGAGATGATGAAATTTGTGTCAAGTAACATCATTTCAAAGAAGCTAAGGTATGGGTAGAAGAAAAAATGGTAATGGAAAGATACGATGAGGATGCCCCCTCGAGAGGATAGGCAGGTTGGACAAACATGAGTAGTCTCTCGACATGAAAGGGATTGGTCAAGGGAGAAATGAATATAAGAAATGAATGGGGCATTATGCTGCAATAAAAGTGAGCGATCATGATGTTTGATAAAGCACTAGACATTATGCATTAGGGTATGAGGACCAAGGTGACAATGTGTGTCATGCCCCAACATAATACAACCTTGTCTAGACATATGAGGAAGACTTAGAGTATTAAAGTCCTAACGCACAAAATGTATGATGTGACCTTAGATGCAAAGGATAATGCAAAAAGCTATTCCAACATACACACGATATGAATATTAGATGGAATGATACAGATGTGATACAAATGCAAGATAAAAAGATAACACACACAAGCAAGCATGCACAAATGATAAAAAAACAAACAAGGTATTGCCCTTATTAAGCTATATGCCAATGATTTACTGTTGATTGATTGATTGATGAGAGTGTTTTCATTGCGGGGAATGATATATCCCTAGATCAACACAAAGATGCGGGAACAATATATCCCATTGATGATGATGATGATGATTGGTTGATTGATTTAGTTTACGACAAGATTAGGATCAAGACCAAGAATGTGATTGGGTAATTTGACAAGATTGATTAACTTGATTGGTATGGATAAAGGGTGACTTGCACTTGGATCTATTGCTTTGGATCTAGATTGACTTGAAGAAGTGATGGATTGATGAGGATAGATGATGGAAGAAAGAGAAGATGGTAGGGTGATGGAAGAATGAATTGTTGGTACTTGTGTAGTGGATACTTCCTTTGTATTCCAGACTGCCTACATACCCATATCCACGAGATCAAAGGACCACACGATGATGATGAGACTTGATGAATATGTAGTTCTGGGTGTTCATTGATGATGTGGGAGATAGATGAATAGAAGAAGGTGAGATGGATGATGATGATAAAGATGAGATGAATGATGAGGATTATGAGGGGGGAGATTGTCTTGTGCCTGAATTTGGGTACCTTCTTCGTACGCCAAATTGCCTACATACCTATATCCACGGGATCAAGGCACTTAACAAGAGAGATGATATGTAGTTCTGATTTGTGATGATGATGGTAGATGGATTGAGGATGGATTGATTGGGTTATGGATTGATTGGGAGATTGGATTGATTTAATTGGATTATTTGATTGGATTTGATAGGTTTGATTAGATTTGTTTTGTGATTTGGTTTGATGATGATTGATTTTATGGCTTGGATTTTTGTTAGATATTTGATTTTCTTTATATTTTGAGGAATATTTGGATTTTTTGTATTTTTTTAGGACATTTTATGATGTTTTTAGATTTTGATATGTTTTGAGATGTCAATGGATTTACAATTTGGGTGGCCTTTGTGCTAGATACCAATGACAAGGGAGAACCCAGTCTAGGTACAAGGATGAATGTAGAATGGATAGAAAAATGGATAGATGATAGTGGATGGGAAGCTTATGATAGATGGATGGGTACAAGGATAAGCTATAGTGGATGGATGTATTCTTCATAAGGGAGCTAGGATGTGATCTCCAAAGACTATGTCACATAGGAATAACATGCCCCATTCTAGGTGTAATGCTTAGGATTTGTTCATGACTAGGCTCAAGACAATAGGGTAATAAGATGGATTGGTTTGGAAAGGATGGAGTATGTTAGGAGATAACCAAAGAATGTTTCAACATTTTTTTCCCCAATCTTTATCAAGATCAAGATAAGGAAGAGAGGATGAATGAATGTAATGTGATAGGTATGTGTATGATGGAATGGATAAGGATGGTAAGACATGGTATGGTAAGATAGGATATGATAGGATGGAAAATGATAAGAGGATGAGACAAGGTGCCCCCAAGTGTAGGTTCCATAGAAGATCAACTTACACATGACACTTGTTTGCTAGGTTTTCATCATGGTACTTATCCAAGGTGCCTGTTTGCTAGGTTTTCACCATTGGATGAAGGGATTTCTCTTTACATTTTTTCATTCTTTTTTTTTTTACTTTTTGACTTTTTGGATGGGAGAGATGAAAGGGACTCAGGTGTCTAGTGTCATGAAAGGTGATAGTCCCACTAGATGGATGTCGGCATATGGACCATGTCAAGTGTGCTCATAGATGGAGTAGGTATATGGTCACATGCTTTTGACATTTGTAGGATGGTGGAGGTGGTACCAACATCATGACCTTGTTTACCTTGAGTTGTGTATCTAAGGCCATATGAGCATGGAGGAGGGACTTTGACATGGATGGGCTCCAAAATTCCTTGTTCAAGAGGGCCTAAGCCTTTACCTTGATAGCTCATGTTTTGGAGGATGCGATCAACAATGGAACTATGTGTAGGTGGAACACTAGACATGAGTTCCTTATTAGATGGAGAAGGTGAGATAGATAAAGGTTGTTGGTGTTCTAAGGAGGAACACTCATGGATGAAGGCGATAAAACTAATAGGAAATGATGGCCTTGAAATAAGGTGGATGGTGGATGTGGAAAGATCATTAGGATCTTTCTTATGTTCATTGGGATCCAAATTATTTGTTCGATCTTCTATGTTTTCTTTGGAGGCACATGTCTCATCATGACAAGAAGAAGGTGTAGGATCACAGATTGGGCTAGATGGAGGATGACTAGGAGCAATTTGGATGTCTTGCTCATGGATTATAGGATTATGGATAGGATCAAGGTGCTCATGGATACCTTCTTCATAGGTAATATCATTTTGATCATAAAGAAGGTACATGTTATGGATAGATTGGATGGGGATGATTTGATCTTGATTAGATTTAGGGGCTATTGTTTCTTCATGCTTAGGATCGTGCTCTTAACATAACTCTTGGTTTTCTTGAATGGAAGTGGAAGGCTCTTTAATAATCTTGATAGCTTGTAGATCACATGATGGGGTTAGAAGACTAGACAAAGTGTTTAAAGACTCATGGAGAGGCTCAAGAATAGGTGTTCGATGACATGGCAATGCTTTATTCCTTGCTAGTAGCCAATGGATCACATCCTTTGCAAGGGTATGGGTGAATGGGCAATATAGTGGATGGATGATAATAGTGGAAGTTGAAGGCTTAGGATTAGGATTTGTTAGATGGATAATGGGATTAGGATTTGGGCTAGATGGAAAGATAACGGAATTAGAGGGATTGGTTTTATCCAAGACAATCTTACCACAATCTTCTAGGTTCTTGACCAATCTTTGAAATCAAACACAAGTGGATATGGTATGGCCCCTATACCCATGGTATGCACAATATTCATCATATTTATACCAACTAGGTTTAAACATAGATGGAGAATATGCTTTGAACAGGTATAGCTCAATCAAATTTGCTTGGACCAATTTCTCTAAAAGTATCTCCATGGAATCTTTTAATGAAGGATTAGTGGAACATGGGGATGAAGGTGATGAATGGCTTGATAAAGGTGTTGGGATAGGACTAGTTGGCTCATGTGTTGGCATATGATTGGATGATGAAGGTGACTCAAAGGAGGCACTTGCTAGGATGGTTTCTCCCTTATCAAAGTTAGCATAACAAAGGTTGGGAGATGGATAAGCTAGAGGCATTGATTGGTGTGATAGGTATGATTTAATGGATGTATAAGGGGATGAAGATTGATATGAAGGTAAAGGTTGATATGAGATTTAAGGTTGATATGATGTGGATGGGGATAAAATGTAGGGTGTGGAAGGTTGATATAAGGTTGATGGGGTGGATATATAGGATTGATATGGAGGTTGTTGATGTGGTGATTGGGTTTGATGTTGGAATTGTTGATGTTGTGGTGGCATAGGGTCTTCTTCCTTTCTATATAACCACCTAAGTTGATCAAGCATTCTTTTATTTCCATAAGGATCATTCTTACAGGTTTAGTTTAGAAATGCCATGTCCATGTTTACAAGTGGTAGATTAGGATGCATGGATGTGGAGTGGTTGCGATAAAGATTTGATGATTAGATGATGTGTAATTCTTAGGATGATGTTGATGTGATGGGATGATGACTTGGATACGATTAGGGTTTTGGACTTGCCTCATCCTCATAAGTAAAGAGATGGCCTCCTTGAAGTATAAACTTAGTCTTAACAGGAGAGGCTCCTTTGGTTGTGATCTTTGGTGTTGGATTGTCTTCATGACTTGGACTAAGAGGATAACCAGAATGTAAACAAGAAAATTTGAGTAGAATGAAAGATAAGCAATAAATTGATTACCTTTTTTACCCAAACTTAGTTGAATACCTTAAATGATATGTGCAAGATTGATCGATGTAGATGATCGAATGTTGATTGCCAATAGATGCAACATAACAGTGAGAAGATAATTTGATAGAATAAGGATGCTCAAAACTCAAATGATGATCCCAAATGGCTTGTGAGAAGCCATATTTATAAGCAAGGCTGACTAGGGTTTGTGGAGGGAAGAAGATTTGATAAGATTCGAAAAGGATTAGATTTGATTTAATTTTTGCTTTATTAGACAAAAGAGGAAATAAAACAAGATGAGATAAGATTTAGAAAGATAGAAAGCAAATTGATTTTTTGCTTTAGAGGAAATAAATCCTACAAAGATGAGAGGAATAAATCAATAAATTATCTAATTAAATAAATTAATTAGATATGCATGAGTTCTATTTTTAGAAAGAAAGCAAGAGGATTTTATTAATTAAATAAATATTTAATTTATTTAATTAATTTGGACTGTCATGGAAGATGATGTGGATATTTTAAAATAGATAAGTGACTAAATAAATAATTAAAAATAATTATTTAATTAGAGAAGATCAAGGATCAAGAATAATTAAATAAAGAATTAAAATTTATTTAATTACAGAAGATAGGATGATGGGATTGAAAGGGGATAAAATAAATTAGTCAAATAAATAAAATTTATTTGACTAATTAGGTGATGACTTGGGAATCTAGGGAAAAACATGTTAATGACAAGGTTTTGGACATTTTTAGGTGTCTACATTTCCTATCAGAGGATTCCAAGCCCCTAACATTCCAACTATAACAGTTAATGGCCTTAATTATTCTGGAGGTTGAGGGGCTAGAGGATCTCTTCAGGGCTTGGATTCATCCATCAAATATTTTTGGATGGAATCATCTTTCCCTTTCTTAGCAGGTTTAATGCTGCTAACATTCCTGCTCAAATTCTTTCTTTTTTTGCCTTCCTGCTTAGCTTTCAAGATGCTCTGCTTGAGGATACACTTCTCCAACCCAGCAGGGTCTTCATCTCTCCTTCTCAAGAATTCCTCCTTGAGTCTATCTATTTTTTCTCTTTTCTCTACAACTTTCGTAATTTTGTCAAGGGCTAATTGTTGTGCATTTTTCTTTCTTACTGAGATAAAACCATTGTCTGAAGTATAACCCATGGGTACAACCTCATGTTTGTTTTCAAGTTCTACTTGGGGATTGGGGATCTCCCTCTGCATCTCAATGTGTTCCTTGCATTAGTTTGGAGTATCTGCAATTTGTGAAGCTAGGGCAAGATCTTCATCCATCCACCCTTTAGAGGCTACATCAACTAGAGAAAAGCTAGTTAAGGTTCTCTCTTGAGTACTATATAAGTCATCACCATCTAGGTGATCCTCCTCAACATCTTCTAGGTCCAAGCCTCCATCCATAGATGAGGGGCCCAAGACCCTATCTAAGGATGAAGCCTTAGGCCCAAGGCCTTCATTAGGGTTAGAACTATTGTTATTTAGGGTGTTCTCATTTTCAAAAGTTGGCTCCATAATCATATTATCTGATGTCTCGAGTTCAAATCTTTTTCCTTTGGGCTACCATTCGAAACCCCCATTTTCCCTTTATTAAAGTTTTTGTTTAGTGATGGACAGTTCTTTTTTTGGTGTCCATCATGTTTACATAAGAAGTAAGAATTGAGCCCCCCATGCTAACTAACACACAATGGAACATTTTGTTTTCCTAATTGATTTCTATAATTTCTAGGATTTGAACCCCTGTATCAAATGAGACCAGCATTCTTGCATCTAGGTGGGGGAGAGTAGTTTTTGTCTCATCTATTTTTAGAATTTTTCCAAATGGTTCGAACACTTGAGGCAAAATATTCTAGAATTGAATCAGGACACCCTTTAAGAGAATCCATCTTGGAACAGAACAAAACCTTATTTATTTGTGTGGAGTGTCTAGTTTCCAAGGAAAGGCTTTAAAAAGCACTGGACCTATATTCCAAAAGTCCTTATCAATAACTCTTTTCTACATAGAATGCAATTTTAGGAAAATAACAAGGATTCCCAGTTGAATCATTCTACAAAATGAGTAATCAATACCCAGTTTTCTTTCCCATATTATTAATAACTAGTTATCAAAGAACTTCCTTGATTGTAACTTGTCTATATTAACACAAGTAAAAAAAAACTACAATATTCATTAATCTCAATTCTTCTCTTTTTACTAGTTTTCCTAGTTCCTCATTAGGATTTAACAAAAAATTTCTTGGTACAGAAGGAGGCTCACCTTGCCATCATTCCATAGGTCTACATTCCTCCTCTCTCCCTCTCTATTGATTTAATCGACTCCTCTGAATCCATCAACGATTGAAAAGACTACATCTTTCAGCACAGATTGGGCATCATCTACATTAACCACATCTTTGAAGGTTTTTACACTTTCATTACCTTGCTAGTCATTTCCACCTGTGTTGCCTTCCATTGGAAATTAAACTACATTCAATGCTATAACTCCACTGTACACCCCACACTGACGCCCATCGACCCCCTCTCTGGGCTGATTCTAGATGACGCAACGGGGTAAGGTGGGAACAATACAACCAGAAGGTTTAAAATTTAAACTTTTAAACTTTTAAAATATGCAAAAAGAATAGATCAATCAAAAAATAATACAACCCCAATATTCAAAGATAATAAAATACTATAAATCTATCATTCAAGAAGGCAAAGAATCTGAAAGATTTTTTGTAAGAATACCAGCCCCAAGAGGGAAGCACATGGAGGGTTTACAGAGAAATCCTTGTGCTACCCTTGGGCTTCCTCAAAATGAGATTGTTGCTCATTAGCTTGCGCATCAACTGCAGTCAACTTTGAGAAAAACTTAGTCTTTTTAAGAATATTGTTCTCTTGGTTGAATCCATGCCCAAATACCAATGTGGACCAAAACCTATACATTCAATTCATCACACATGTTAGCCAATACTACTGGTTCTCACAAATTACTTAAACAACAACTTTTCTTAATCCACACAATGATCAAACACTAAGTCAGCCTGTTCTTTATTGGACTGAGCTGATTAACCAGAACTCGATACTTAGATGCATGTAACTTTCAATCCCTTCATCATCGAAGGCTAAAAACTTGGATTTAGGTAGCCCTGACATCCCTTATCATTCCCTTAGATCTGCAATAGAATGTGATTATCTATGGAGAAATACCAATTAATATGTTGAACCCTGTCAAATGCTCTGTTGTTGTCTATTCGGACTTAGATAAATCTGCACTCTAACTTCCGGTATGATCAAATGATGTAATGTGGATGTGTAAGATAGATTTAGTTACCATCAATGACAACAACTAACATGCCTAGCAATCTCTCTTGCCAACATTTCCCAAACCAGCAGATAAAAATGTAATTGGTACCAAGTGGGTTTTCAGAAACAAGATGAATGAGAATGGTGAAGTAGTAAGAAACAAAGCAAGATTGGTATGCAAAGGATACTCTCAAGTTGAAGGAATAGATTTTGAGTAAACATTTACACCAGTGGCAAGGATTGAAGCTATAAGATTATTTTTGGCATTTGCAGCCTACAAAGATTTTAAGGTATATCAGATGGATGTAAATTTTGCATTCTTGAATGGAGAGTTGGAAGAAGAAGTCTATATTGAACAACCAAAAGAATTCTAGACATCACATTAGGGTGACATGGTATGTAGATTGAAGAAGGCATTGTATGGGTTAAAACAAGCCCCCTAGGGTGTAGTAGGCTAGGTTGGATAAGTATCTGATATAGTTAGGATTTAGCAAGGGTACTACTAACAACAATCTCTATTTCAAGATCAATAATGAACAAATCCTAATTGTTGCAGTCTTTGTTGATGACATTATCTTTGGAGGTAATGAAGGTATGTGTACAGTTTTTGCTAGAGAAATGCAAAGTGAATTTGAAATGTCCATGTTTGGTGAGATGAGTTTCTTTTTAGGTCTGCAAATAAATCAATCAGATAAAGGTATATTCATTTATCAGTCTAAGTATGTGAAAGAGTTGTTAAAGAAGTTTGGGATGGAAGACTCTAAACCAGTAAATACTCCCATGATAACTAGTTGTAAGTTGAGAAAAAATTATGATAAAAAATGATGATTCACCTATGGCAGATCAGAAAAGGTACAGATCTATGATTGGAGGATTACTTTATCTAACTCAAACTAGACTTGACATAAAGCATGCAGTTTGTCTTGTGGCAAGATTTCAAGTAGAGCCTAAGGAGTCACATGTGATGGTAGTCAAGAGAAGTCTGAGATATTTGAAAGGCACAATGGATTATGGTTTGTGGTATCCAAAGGACAATGATTTCACTCTTAGTGCATACACTGATGCATATTGGGTCAGAGATGTAGATGACATAAAAAGTACAAGTGGAGGTGCAATCTTATTGGGAAAAAGGTTGGTATCTTGGATAAGAAAGAAACAAGATTCAATATCTCTATTCACTGCAAAAGTAGAATATATTGCAACAACATGTAGTTGTACTAAAGTGTTATGAATGAAGTAGACATTCAAGGACATAAAAGTTGGGTATGAAGATCTAATTGCAATCTTTTGTGACAATACAAGTGTCATAAACATATCAAAGAATCTAGTAATGCATTCAAGGAAAAAGCACATATCTATAAGATATCACTTTCTGAGGGAAAAAGTGACAGAGAATGAAGTCAAGTTGGAATATGTATCTATAAAAGACCAAATTACAGACATTGCCACCAAACCTCTGCTTAAGGATACTTTTGAGTATCTTAGAGAAAAGTTAGGGATTATTACCCATCCTACTCGAAACTAATATGCACAAGAGTGCATCAGTCCGGTGGTGCTTAGAGTCCCTTCTCCAAATCCAAATTGATGCTTTTAGGGCTACTTCTCAAGGGGAGTAGTTAGAGAGTTTAGAAGAGAGATTGGACCAAAGCAATAGAGTGCAAGTATGTGCCCTTTACTATTGATGTCAAAGGGGGAGATAAAGCATGTGAAAAACTTAGAGGGAAAGAGTGAAGATGTGTAAAGAGATAGAGGGAATCTTGTTTTGATGGTTGTTGTAGTTTTTCACAACATATGTTGACATCAATGACAAAGGGTGAGATTGTTGCAAGTATGTGCCTAATCGGTGTTGTCATTGATGTCAAAATATCTTTGTTGTCATTGGTGTCAACCATATCCTATTTTTTTATTTGTTTAGAAGCCTTATATGTTGAGGATATTGAGAAAATTAGCCTCTCCAGAAGAATCAAAAAGTAAACAGTGAATCATAGTGAAGACAGTGAATTGCATACTGAAGAATAGTCCAGAAGATTGCTCCATATTTCTTGTTGATTGAAGATCTTGGTCTATAGATTGGAAGTTATTTAGAAGCATGGATGAAGATGCTAAATCTTGAGTTTGAGCCTTCGGTATGAATATTTAAGTGAGTTACATTCACCAGAGTAAAACCTATTTTTTTCTAATTAATCACTGACCAGTGCCTGAGAGAAAGTATTTTGCTCCACATTCCTCTGAATTAAAGTCTTTTTCTCTAAAGTTCTAGAGGGAATTATGGGATGATGATAAGTGCCTACAATTGCAATGGTTCATGTTTTAGTGGTTCACAAGCTATCTTTCTCTTATGATAGTTGAAGAGAGTGAAGTTCATGTGCTCTGGTGTGAAGAATCTCATGGATAAAGTGGTTTGAATTTGGGCAGTTACTCCTGGTGATTTCAACATGCTTGTGGATACCTCCTGATCATGTTCCTACCTTTACATTGGTCCGCAGTAACAGATTGAGATCATGTTTAAAGATTATTCCCAGATAATGTAACATGTAACCAGTCTTAGCTGACTTGGTTAATTCCAGTGATTGCAGAGATCCCTTGAATATTATGGAAGCATGTTGTGGCATGGAATATTGTATTTGAGTCCCAGCTAAGGTGTGGCATGATCCACATACATGTATACTATAATTCCTTAGCATAATATTGTATTAGGTTAGGACCTATTTTGTAAATGTTTGTAATGCCGACCTTGGAGATTGTTCCAATGGTTGATGATTGTAGTGCTGACCTTGATGATCATTCCAAGTTTGATGAAGTGTATAAATACTTATAATTGAGTTGTGGAAAAGATGTCCTTGTGCGAAGATGGGAGATAAGGAAAGAGGTGGAAAGGCAGAGCAGAGCAGAGGGACTATTGTACTTCAATGTTTAAATCTCAAGAAGATGTTGATTTTGGCAGTGAGCCTGGTAGTGAGCCACTAGTAGGGTTTAACAACCCTTAGGGTTTAATAGACCTCATTGTAATCTTTCTAGGTTTAGGGTTGAGGCAGTGAGCCTGCTAGACCTAGTTGTACTTCATGGTAGTGAGCCAGTATGTTCTAGGCCCATGGAGTGACCAAGATTGAACATTATTTTTCAAAGATTGCAATATATGTTGAGTGCTAATCATCTCTATGGGTTTTCCCCACCTTGGGTTTTTCCACGTAAAAAATTGGTGTCTCTTGTGTTTAATGTTGCATCTGTGTTTAAGTTTTTGATTTCATGCATTCATTGTTTAATCATAATAAGTGCAGACAAGTGATTAATGTTTAAGTGCAAAAGTGTGAGATTTTGGGACAACTAATTCACCCCCTCTTAGTTGTCCAGTGCATTTCAATAAGAAGGGGGTTGGTCATTTCCAAATATGAACTACTAGTAATGCATCTGACTTATGTTGATGATACAATTCCACTGAAGCTCTGAATACTGACTTAGCACACTTTATCTTCATCACAATCTCAACTTATCCTTCTTTGCATCAGATTTCTCTCACACAAACACACTTAACTCTTTCACATACTCACCCCACACCACACAAGAATTCAACCTCATTTATATACTGCAATCAAGGAAAACATTAAACAGGTCGGCACGATAAATCTACCATGTGACTTCTTGTCCTGTTAGGCCAAAACTCAACCCTATATGCTTTGCAGAGATAACCAAAGCATGTAGCACATTTAGATAGGTCAACATAAGCTATTTTTATTCCCACAACTTTGTTCAATTCATGAATCAACTCCACACCACCTCAACACCTTTAGGTTGGCTCAACTAGTGAAGTAACAATAGTATGAACTAATTGTTCATTCACAACTCAACATGCGAACCATCAAAATTCTTACCACTTGAAGACTACACATTTTTGACATCCATAAAATT
The DNA here is from genome assembly GCA_027924645.1 of Cunninghamia lanceolata. Taxonomy (NCBI): domain Eukaryota; kingdom Viridiplantae; phylum Streptophyta; class Pinopsida; order Cupressales; family Cupressaceae; genus Cunninghamia; species Cunninghamia lanceolata. The sequence goes on from BSBN01000892.1 coordinate 8,291,074, forward strand.
TTTCTCAAATCCACATAGTAAGATATTCATCTACAGTGGAATGTGAAGCATTCTAATATACCACTAGCACTGTTATTATATTGTCATTTTAGAGTTTGATATTTTGTCAACTCTATCTTTCACTCTAAAGGGCTTCAAGACCTAAGTCTTTGGATCTAGATTCCTTCAGTATGCACCAATAATATCTTACCACTGCATAGCAATATTCTTCATAGTGAAGGAATACGAACTGAAATACTGTGACCCTATTATAGGTTTTGTACTATAAATGCCTTATGAAAATCTTCAACAAATTGTGCTTGACTACAGAACACCAAAATGGAAGAATATTATGCTTAGGTGTGTTCTCCTCCACATTGCACTTAGTATCTTCTCTAGATCAAAACTTAGATGTATTATCTTCAATATTATTCTCTGTACCAACACAATTGTATCCTTACACTTTGTTGGGCCATCAATGACAACACTAATCACTGTCATGCTCATCAGCCTCTTCATCATCATGCACATGATGCCAGTAATATCCCCCTTTGTCATTGATTCTAGAAACATGCACCAAACCTTCTCCCCCTTTGTCATCAATGACAAAGGAACTACATGTACATATACAAATCAAAACCTCTCCCCCTATCTCAAACCTAATCTTGCTTTCCTATGTACATACTCCCCCTTATAGTTTTACTCCTATACTTTAATATGTACATCAAAATATCAAAAATTGTTTTCTTCTATCTTTTTGTATATGTACAAGAAATCAAAATATGAACCTTATTATTTGGATGGAAGAATATCCTTGTATATATTCTTCAACTATAATACTACAAAATCCCATTGTATCTTGGCAGAGTTGAGTATTTGTATCTTCCTATTAATCTGCAAGAGCAAATCTTCTACTTCTTCAACTGATGTAGGTCCAGCTGTCATCTGTCTAACCTTATCATCTTCCTTCAACAACCCTATCAGTGCATCCATCTTAAAACTAATAATCTCCCTTAATTGATTCATCTGATCCTTAATCAGTTCTCTTTGATTCTGAAGCATGAGTCTTTTCAACTTCAGCCCTCATATTTCCATTATTATGCCTTAAGGGGTCATATGTTCTAGAGATGTTTTCTATCTTCATTTATAGGCCATCAATCTTGTCTTTTATATCTTTTGTAGCTATAGGCCATGATAAAAAAAATTGATATATTACATTGGCATCACCTAGGTCATTTTGAATACTCTTTACACTATTGCTCAATAGATTGTGTGCCTTGGAGCACTTTTCTAATAAATCTATTGGTCTCTTATTTATGATATCTTTGATTACTTTCTTCTAAGCTACCTTTTCTAAAGGTACAGAATGACAATTAACAGACTTTGACATTTGCTTTATTTATTGTATAGGAGTCATAGAGGCATCACTTTTGGTGTCTGGAAGCATCCTTTCAAAACCTTTTATTGCTTCTTCTAGAAGCTCATTACCTTCTACTTGTGATTGTAGTATATCCTCTTGGGCAATGGCCTGAAAAATGGTTCATAGCTGTAATTTCTTGAGAGGAGAGATATTGGAAAAATTGATTTGTCCATCCATAGATGGCAATTGAAACAGTTGTGGTGAATCCATAGTATGAATTTGTCTTTGTTAGACCAAAAAATCTTTGATGGAGTCTATTGGAGAGACTTTGAAACACTCATCTTCTATATTTTTCTTCTCTTCTTTAGAAATATAGACCATGTGTGAACTAGAGATCTCTGGAGGATAATTTTCTTCATGTATCTCTTCATATTCTTTGTTCTCCAGAGGAACAGAGGCATTATGTATAGTGTTTTCTACTTGTTCATTTTTTTTCAAGACTATCCCAATTTATTCTCCTTCTTCTTCTTCTTTCTTCTCTTCTAGAATCTCCTTCTTCTCTTCAACATTCTCTATATTCTTTGGAGGAGGATTAACCTATTCTATATTGAAGCCTTTTGGTGGAGATAAATTTCTAACATCATGATCTTATGCATTGGTTGTTTTAGTATTTACTAGAAGAGGTGACACATTTTTCTTAGTTTGAATAACTTGATCTATACTTGTTGCTGCAATTTCAAGGCATTTTTTTCCAGAATATCATCAGCCTTTTCTTTTTCCATATAAGAAGACGATTTTTCTATTGTGCCAATTTTCATCTCTTTCAAGATACTTGCAATTATTTTCAATGTCTCCTTCTCTAATCTTTTTATTTCCTCTTTGTCATTAGAGATTAATGTGTTCAATCTTCTCTTTGTACTGAATTCTTTGGCTAATCTTTGAATAGCCTTATTCTTTTCTTGAGTAAAAAATAAAGGTCAATTCTTCTCAATTGCCTTACTTATCATCTTAGAATCCTTGTTCATGGCTTCATCTTTTCTCTTAGTTAATAAGATAGCAACACTATTAGGTAAATGATTAATAATTTCTATTAAAGCAACATTAAAAGAATCCATGTACCTGATTATTGTACTTTTAGTGATTGAGTTGTCATATTAGGATCTTTCATCATAGAGTTCTACTTCTTGGACTTTAGATTTTCTTACCTTGCTATGGCACTAATAGTAGCTTCAAGTTGCAAAGGTGGAAGACTTGTTTTCTTTGACTTCTTTTTCTTTCCTTTTCTCTTAGGAGATTTGACCCCTTTATCAGATATCTCTTCTCTTCTTTTAAATAGGAAACATTTCTTTTCTTTTTCACCTTCTTCTTGACTTCCTGTATCCATAGTATCAATTCTTGCTTTCTTGGTGCATGTTTCTTCTTTAAAGGTTTGAGGCTCTTTTTTCTTCTTCCAAACCAATTAGGTCCTTCTTCTTCTTTGTCTTCTTATTAATCATCATCATCATGGATGATGTATTTTTCCCATGTAGCCTTTTCTTTTACCCTTCTCTTCTTGGGAGGTTGTTGTTACATAGAGGCACTTGATGTTGTTTTCTTTTCAGAAGATGTAGCTCCAGAGGCTTTTGGAACAATAGGAGTAGAGAAAAAAGTCCCAGTAGACCTTCTTGTTCTAAGAGACACTTTTGGAGCAATGTATGTGCCTTTGTATTTCTCTATAGCTTAGCCCTTTGGTCAAATCATCTCCTCAACCTTAGCCCTCATTTTATTAACATTTTCTTTTATTTATCTCTCGTTCTTCTTTAAATGCACTTCAATGGATTTCTCTTTATAGGTTCCAAATCTTTCTGTAGAGATATCTCTAGGTTTGCTTAGCATTAGGTTTGCAAGACCTACAATTATATCTCCAGCAACCTCATATCCTATCTCTAGAATCTAAACTATTCTGGGTTCCACTACTTGCATATAACATTCATCTTTGCTAACCATAAAGATGATGTCATCTTTATATTTCTTTATAACTCTCTTTGGGATTCTTTCTCTTGCTTGCATGTTTTCGTGGAAAGTCTTGAAGAAATCCCATAATGCAACTTTCTAGGTTTCTAAGTTACCCAATCTTCTTATGTGACCTCTAATTTGCACTACTGCAGGAACATGTCCAAACCATACTATGTTCTTTATACCTAGAATTTCTCTAAGAAGGTAGAATAGTAAGAAAATAATTAGAGTACCAAATTTGAAGGGGTACTTTGAGTCCTTGGTCTTTTGAAGATTCTCCATCAATTGTTGTCTTAGTAGCTCACACAAGTCATAGTCTGTACCATTCTTGACCATCTCATATGCTGGATAAATAGCAATTGTAGAGACTAAGTTCTCTCTATTGGTGAATTATATTTTGCATCCAATCATCATTGACGCATCTTTCATAGTAGGGTCTTCAATATCATTTACAGTTACAACTCTCTTGTCAAACTTTGTTCTGGTGAGATTCATCACCACATCATTTTTTATTGATTTCAGTGTCAGAACTATTCTGGTGGAGCATAAACCTATCACAACCCTAATGGCTTCCTTGCTTATCATACGTGGCAGATCTAGCCACATAAATTTATGATTAATGCAACTCAATACATACTTAATCCAAGCATCTTCACAACATAGAATTGAAAAGTCATTCCATACATCCAATTGATTTTCCATCAAAGCCCTGTGCTCATGTTTTAGTTCAAAATTGTCATCAGTTAACTCATTCACCCATACTTCTCCCAATTTTGCATGATTGTATTCTTCCATCTTTGTGTAGATGTACATCCTCACATCCTTTGTATGTAAAACACCATATGGAATGCTAGAAAAAGCATCGTTTAGATCAGTTTCCATAGTTTTAAATGGATGTTGTTTGAAGTTAGGGCGGGCTCGGTCCAATACCTCTACAACTAATGGAGTAAACATCTTTAAATTACTACTGAAAAACTTTAGGGCAAGATAGAAACTATAAATACCTTTCAATCACTTCCAGTTAGGGTTTGATTAGCTTCTCCTTGCTCTGTCACTTTCTACCTTCAAAGTTTGATTGCAAATGATCTTCTTGTTAACTAAGATTGCTTAAAAACCCCATTTTGAAAAACCTAATTTGCATTCAATGCACAGATTGATAAAGTTGTCAAAGCTTCAACTATGATACATAGTCACCTTCATTTACTCTGCATACTTCCGCAACATGATATTTTTCACTTATATTTTCAATAGGTTAAGCATGTCAACCTACACCACTTATCCACATGATGAGAACATCAACACCATATCTTTGGCATGGGCTTAAATTTTGTCTATTAAAACTCCCCCTGAGCCAAATCATTCTACTTAGTTTCTAGAGGAAACATCTGCACTAAAGACTAGCATAGCCTCATCATTCACTTTATTTTCTTCTTTCTTTTTCCAGACCTTGTCCATTTCTTTCTTCATCTCTACTAAATCCACATTCTTCACTGGATCACTCTTCTTTACTAGATCAACCTTCACATTCTTCTGCAAAATTTAGCAATGTGACCAAATTTGTTGCATTCATAACATTTGACATTTTGAACAAGCTTACTTCCATTCATTATGGATTTGCATTGATTAGCCTTATGCCCAAATCCATTGCAAGTATAATAGTAACCATTGAAAGATGAAGCCATCATACCCTTATTGTAACCATTCATTATCTAATTTATGCATTCACTAGCTCTATGACCAATTCTCTGACATGTAAACTATTGACTAGAAGATGATTAAATATCTTGATTCATCTTGCTTCTACATTCCATAACCTTATGTCCAAATTTATTGCAAGAGTAACAATAGCCAGAGTACCTTTGTGCAGCTAGTTGTTTAATAGGTGGTGTCTTGAAGTTTTTCTTCTGGTTTTGGACCTATCTATTACTACCCTTCTTGACTACAACCTTCTTGTGGTTATTTTTCTTCTTTCCAGCATTGTTTGCCTTTGAATTTTCACCCTTTTCAAATCCCAATCCTTCTTTATCCTTAGAAGCATTTTGATTTGCAATCATTTCATCAAGGAAGGTGGAACATTTCTTGAATTTGTCTTCCTAAATTTTTGCTTTCTCCAGCTTTGTCTTTAGGATCACAATTTCTTGTTCAAGCCTTGAACATTCTTCAAGTTTTCCTTTCAGTTTTTCATTTAAGGATTCTTCAATTCTTTTTCCTTCCTCAACTTGTATTTTCAGATAGGTGATTGTCTCATTTGATTGATTAAGTTGTTCATTTCCTTCCTTGTATCTTTCTTTGAATTTATTATTTTGTTCTCTCAACTTCTTGATGCATTCATCTGCTTCCTTAATATTTTCTTCCAGATCTATATTCTCACATTGAACTTTTCCTAGATCTTCAAGGGCTGATTTAAGTATAAGAACCAATGATCAACAAAGCTAGAAACTAGTATTAAATCTGAGTAGATTGATTAGGCAAATAGTTGAGTACAAATAGGTGTTGAGAATTGAGGAGATTGAGTCAACTTCAACACTCCACTCACCAAGGGTTGGACGAGTGTGAACATGTGTCATTGGAGAGTTGTGTCAAACTCTCCAAGTTGAGACATACCTAGCTAAGGTGGCTTAACTCCATGTGCTAATTATATTACTTAGAATAAGTAATATATGAAAAAGTTTAGAACTAACACCCCTCTTAAGCATAGCTTAGGTTGATACAATAAGAGATGGGTCTTGACTACAAGGCATGGTAAGGTACCCATGTACAAGTAAAAGAAATGGGTCTCAACTAAAAGCCTGGTGAGGTTCCCATATACAATAAAGTCTCATAAATAGAGAAAAGGAGAAAACCCAATGGGAAATAAAACTTCTCTCCAAATGAGAGAAAGAGAAGGATTTAAGACCTTCTAAAAAGATGTCTTTTGATGATAGGAACATCATGATGAAGAACTTCTGAAGCATGTAAAAGTTGTAAACGCTGCTGATGATGAACTGGTGTCTACTAGAATTAACGAATCTTCAAGCAATATAGATCAAGTTAAGAGATACAAAATACTACCTAAGTGAACATTCAAACACTACTCAATGAATGTACACAAAGTCAATCAAGCTCTGTGAAATCAAAATAATTGATAGTACTATGATTAGGAGTACTAGAATCTCAATTTGTGATCCATTAAAATAATCCCCCATGCGAGAGATCAAAATGAAGGATACAAGACCTCCAAAAAGAAGATTCCTCCATTACTTCATTAAAAGAAGCATTAGCAACATAACACATCATAGTCCCCCCTTGATGCTAAGAGATATGAGTAGACCAACTAAACTCAGGAGTGTGTAAGGAATGTAAATGAAGATGTACGTCCAAAAAATGTACAACAACGTAACAAAAGGATGTGCATTGATGAGTCTAGTTTATGACTCAATTTTGTTAAACTTTATTATCCACTTGTTGTAGTTATCTTGGACTTTCGTACTTTGATCCTGATCTTTTTATGTCATTGCCTCAAAACTATAAGATGTTGAGCATAGGTCATTTCTTATATTCATTTATGACAAAGGCATGTTATATGAACTATCTATGTTAATTTTACATATAGTTAATGAATGTTACTCCAAGGTAGTTACAGATGTGCAATTATTGTGTGTACTGATATTGTTATGTAGATATAATCAGCATCCATAAAGTAGAGGAAGATTCTGTTGGTTGGTTACTTGCCATAAAAAGTCAAACATGGTGATCGTTCAAATGTGAAATGGAGGGAAGACAACTACCTTGTAACTAATTTTAAATACTTGTTGATCAAATTTAGGAGTTACTATTATGCTAGATCTACATTGAAGCAACTTGCTTGACTAGATTCCACACATGTGTAACCTCCTTTCTACTTTCTATGTTTTCCATGAAGAGGCATCCTCCTTTTCTGTTCAATTTGACCGCCTTGCTAGGTAGTTAGTTTTGTATTTTTCCTTCTATAAATAAGACTCTGATGCTCCTTCTGAGGGGTTGTTGATTAATCAGAGATTGTATTTGCATTATCCAATTTTTGGTAATACAATTATGATGTTTAGTTGTACTTATCTTTTCCAATGAATAAAATGAAGTTATAAGTTCACATTTCTGAGTTTACATTTGTCTTAGGGAATACTCATCCAAGGGAGCCCACTTGGTGAGAATTTCATCCTCTAGTTTAGTTATATTTTATGTTAAGCATTTAGTTAAATCTGGCATTGAATGTTCCTGCAACCACTAGAATTCTGTTATGTGGCTATTCCTATAGCCAAACAAGACAGAGTAGTTTCTTGTTTGTTTGCCCAGACTTTTATTTTCTATTATGTACTTGATCTTAGAATAGCTATTGGTTGATGTTCAACATTCATGTTATTTCTTTCCTAGCAGTTTATCTTCAGCATTAGGTCTTTCTTAGCTATAGAATCAATGTGGCTACTTTGGAAGTTCTTAGTGCACATACTGTGCTGACCCATTTCAAGTTCATATCCCTAGGTTGACAAGTGAAATGCATGTCCAAAAAGATAGCTATTCATGTTAGATGTCCAATCTCTAAGTTACAGCTTTAAGAGGTCAGTTATTAAATCATTATACGAGACCAACATTTTTGGCACTGTTGCCGGGGATGGTGTCAAACTAAGAAGATCTTTAGAGTCATCTTTAGTATTATTCCTTGCAATTTTTTTCTTCCTTAAAATGTGTTTTTAGTCAGGAGGTAACCATCTACAACCCATCTACAACATTTTTTGTGTGAGAGGTGGCCAATACTAAGTATATTGCATGCATAGAGGTAGGAGAAGAGATGCTTTAGGGAGATTCCTTCCTAATGATTCAACTTACCTAGCAGAAGAAGCAGAAGTAAATCCTTTCCTTGATGTGTTCCTTGATTTGAATAGTTCTAAAACATCCTCTGAAGAACAAGTTACCCCAAACCTAGTTGAAAATCCATTTGCCTTGATAATAGGTCAAACAGTTATGGCTGCCCAAAACATACCTAATCAACCAACCTTTCCATTTCTAATTGCTCATCAAAATGAAGTGGATAATCTCAAGAACATTCCTGCTTTAGCTCTCCCCAAGTTCTATGGACTTGCAACAGAGGACCTAGACACCTTCTTGTTTGAATTTGATATACTCTGCAGAAGCTATGACTACACTAGTGATGCTCATAAACTTAAGTTGTTTCCTACTACCATGAAAGAGGCTGTAATAAGGTGGTTTATGAGTCTAGGTAGTGATATTGTCAATACCTGGGAAGAAATGAAAGATAAATTTCTTGAGAAATATAAAGACTATTGTAGGAGTGGAGATATGAGAGGAAATGATATTTTTAGAATGTAGCAGAAAGAAGATGAAAGTTTGGAGGATTACAACTCAAGGTTTCTATTTTGTTTACAAAAGTCTCCCCATCATGCACTCAATGAGGAGTCTCAAAAACTGCTCTTCCTTAGGGGAATTGACAATCACCTCCAGGAAATTGGCAGCAAACATCTTAATGAAGAGGAGGACAGCAATGGCCAAATCCAACCACTAATTACATGCAGTCACCTCCTCAGCCCCAACAACTTGCTATAATGTCTCCACCTCTAGCTCAACCCTAAACTAGCTCAGTTACCAGCTCAACCCTCACCTAAACCAAATAACAAACCACAACAATAGCCAGTATATTCTACTGATCTAAACCAATTCCCTGCATATCTTGTGAATGTAAGTGATATACATCTGCATTCAGGAACTACCTTGGTAGCTCCTTCAAGACCCGTTATTACTGAGCTTTCTGAGGAAGAAGAGAAACCTATCAAAACTCCCATTCAATCAAATGTACCTGGAAATCCTGAACCAATGATAGTCAAATAGACTACCCAAGAACCACCATTTCCACAATGGTTAGAAACTATGAAACAAAAGGTAGAAGAAGAGGAACCCACCTTTGACATTCTAGAGCAGTTGAAACATGTATGTGTCAAGATCCCTTTATTTCAAGCCATAAAAGATGTTCATGTATATGGAAAAGCAATTAAAGAAGCATGCCTTAAGAAGCTAGGTAGAAAAAGGAAAGACCCCACTATGGTTCATGTGGTGGGACAGTTGGCTGACATCATGCTTGGAAAAGTGACTGTCCCCAAATATAATGATCTAGGAAGTCTTGTGGTAGGAGTTGTTATAAATGGGATCCAAATCAGAAATGCTCTGATTGATCTTGGAGCAGCCGTAAATGTAATGACAAAGGATATCCGACAGCAACTGAATGTTGCAACCATGTGACCAACTCCTACTATCCTATAGCTTGCTGATAGCTCTACTGTTAAACCTGATGGGATAGTCGAGGACCTTGTGGTATCCTTAGACTCATGGGAATATCCAGTTGATTTCATGATACTTTCTCCTAAAGATACATTGGGAGGACACCCCATCATTTTGGGAAGGCCGTGGTTAGCCACACCAGATGCTTATATTAGGTGTCAGTCAGGAGACATGACCATCTTTAATGGGAGATGCACTAAAACACTTGTTCTTTACCCACCTGCATAGCCATCTCATGATATGGATAATCCTATTTGGACTCATGTTGGTAAAGAGGTAGAGGAAGCTAACTCTATGGAGCATCTTATGATGTTAGGTACAAGTTCTTTCCTACAGCTTCAAGGAGAGGAGGAGGTGTTGTCTAATATAATTCAAAATCATTGTGAAGTAGAGGAAGCATCATCCTCTCATTCTGCTGATTCAGTGAGGATACTTATTCCAATTTTTCCTACAGCATCAGGTATGTTACATACATTGCTTCCACAAGAAATTAATGTACGAAGCATTAATGAAGTAACTATGGTTGACTTAACAACTCAAGTGGAAATTTTAGAAGAAAGAAATCTCAATATTAATAGTAACTTGACTCAAGCACAACAACTATCCTTGACAAATTTGTTAAAGAAACATAAAAATGCCTTTGCATGGGATTATCATGACATGATAAGATTAGATCCTACATTATGCACCCATAGGATTTACATAAAGGAAGATTGTACACCAATAAGACTACCACAAATGAGAATCAACCCTACACTACAAGAAATTGTCAAAGAGGAATTACAGAAGCTATTAGATGCAAGATTTATCTACCTAATCTCAGATAGCCAGTGGGTGTCTCCTCTGGTTCTTGTGTGCAAGAAGGGAGGAAAATCGAGAGTCTGTATTGATTACAAAGAATTAAACTCTGCCACCAAAAAGGATCATTTTCCCCTTCCTTTCATAAACCAAGTATTGGACTCACATGTAAGAAAGCAATAATTTTCCTTTTTGGATGGATTTAGGGGTTACAATCAGATTCAGATTGCACCTAAAGATCAAGAGAAAACAACATTTACCTATCCTTGGGGGACATATGCCCACTTAGTACTTCCATTTGGCTTATGCAATGCACCTGCAACTTTCCAAAGGGCAGTCATTAGCATATTTTTAGATATCTCACATGATTGTATGGAAATGTATATGGATGATTTCACTACTTATGGTGCTACTTTTGAAGAGGCATTAGCAAACTTAGGGAAGGTGTTGGAAAGATGTGAAGACCATAGTCTATCCTTAAATAGTGCAAAGTGGTTCATGATGATGCAGGAAGGAGTAGTACTTGGCCACTACATTTCTCCAAATGGAATATAGGTAGACCCAACAAAGATTGAAGTCATCATCAATCTGCCCATTCCTTCAAAGCAAAAAGATGTCAGAAGCTTCTTGGGCCATGCAGCATATTATAGACGTTTCATCAAAGATTTCAGCAAAATGGCATCCCCATTATATACTCTTCTCACAAAGGATGCTAAATTTTAGTGGAATGAAGACTATAACAAAGCATTTTTTGATTTAAAGGTAGCATTAACCCATGCTTCTATACTTAAAGGGCCCAATTGGGAACTTCCTTTCCACATTCATACTAATGCATCAGATTATGCCATAGGAGCATTTTTAGGCCAAAAAGAAGGAGTCATTTAGCATGCTATTTATTTTATTAGCAAAAACTTACAGGGTGTTGAGTTCAACTATATAGTAACAGAGAAGGAAATGCTATCAGTCATCTATGCACTTAATAAATTTAGGCACTACATAACCAGCTATCAAATCTTTGTGCACACAGATCATGCAGCCATTAGGTATCTCATGAACAAACCTTTAATATTTGGTCGATTAGCAAGATGGATGTTGCTAATGCATGAATTTGACATCACTATTGTGGATAAGCCAGGGAAGGCCAATGTGGTTGCAGACTTTCTTTCAAGAATGACTACATCAGAGGATAACCAAGTCATTGATGACTCTTTTCCTAATGAACATTTGTTTTCACTCACTGTGCAAACACCTTGGTATGCTGACACAACCAATTATTTGGTAACAGGAAGAGTCCCTCCTCACTTCTCTCCTAAAGAGAGAAGGGTACTCATTGATAAATATTTTCCTTTTTCATGGATTGCTAGATGTTTGTTCTACACTGGACTAGACAATGTCATGAGATGTGTGAGAGAAGATGAAACATATGACATTTTGCATGCATGTCACAATGAACCTTGTGGAGGACATTTTGCAGCAAAGCGAACATCAATGAAGATTTTGAATACAGGTTATTACTAGCCTACACTCTACAAGGATGCAACAAGATATACCAAGAAATGTGACAACTGTCAGAGGATGGGATGGCAAACAAAATCTGATGAGATGCCCATTTATACTCAGCTTGTAATTACTCCATTTGATAAGTGGGGATTAGATTTTGTACGACCCATTGATCCACCATCTAATGGTAAATCCTATATCTTAGTATGCACTGATTATGTAACAAAATGGGTAGAAGTTAAGGCCATGAAACATGCAAGAGAGAGTAAGGTTGTAGAATTTCTCTATGAGGAAATCTTTACACGATATGGAGTTCCCAGAGAATTAGTGACTAATCAAGGAGCTCAATTCACCTCGACCCTAGTTGCAGCACTAGTATAGGAGTACAACATAAGGCACACGAAATCTACTCCTTATCACCCTCAGGCTAATGGCCAAGTTGAGGTGACTAACAGAGAAATAGAATCCATTTTGACCAAAATTGTGGCTGTCCATAGGAAGGATTGGGCGAATAGGCTGCCAAAAGATGTCTGGACCTATAGGACAACCTGGAAAACAACTGCTGGCTTCACCACTTTTAAGTTATTGTATGGCAAAACGGCCATGATGCCCATTGAATTTGAACATAAAACTCTTTGGACTGCACTTGACTTGGGGATGGATCTTTCTAAGGCACAAAAAGAAAGAATCATGTAGCTCAATGCTTTGGATGAGATGAGAAAAGCAACATTACATCATACAGAAGTAGTGCAGAATCAGGGAATAAAGTGGCATGACAAATACATCAAAGATAAGAAATTCTAGCCTGGTGACTAGGCTTTGCTTTATGATTCAAGGTATCAAGATAATGCAGGCAAATTATAGACAAGGTGGCTAGGACCATATGAGGTTGCTAAAGTTTTTTCCAATGGTGCTGTTGAACTTAGTACTATTGACCTTGTCAGATTTAAGTTGTTACTCAATGGTCATCACCTCAGGTTATATCACAAGCCAACCTCAAAAGAAGAATTCCTACAACAATTCACTCAATATGCAACTCCTAAACTTCCTGTAACCAAAGGTAGTGGACCTAGTGTCCCTCCTTTTGGCTAACCAAGGTACAGCACTTGTCATAATAAAGACTTCCACATTTGTGGGAGTCCACTTTTTCACTTCTTCGCCTATCCACCCACCCATATCCATTATTCTCTCTTCCATCATGTGTATTGATTACACTTCATCCCACCTCGCTTCATCCCACTCCACTTTCATTCATTGCTCAATAAATTCTTAAGCATTAACCGATACCTTCTCCATGATTTATGCAACCGATCTTCCACAAATCAAGGTATGCACACTTTAATAATTCTCTCTTAATTATCTTTTGGTACATTCATTTAATTATTGTACATTAATATCGATATTTCCCATAGCATGTTATTATTCCATTCCTTGTTCTGTCTCGCATCACCATTCCACATGTGTGGACACATGCTCAAATTTAGGTTGGGGACGGAGTGTTAATATGATGTCCACATGTTAGTCCATATTCTTTACTCTAGCATGTCAGTAAAGTTTTAAAATTGAATGATTTGAATTTTGAGTGAGGTGACAACTCACAAGTGTGAGATGATAGCCTTCATCAATCATTCATTACTGCCTGTATCACCCTTGTGTTCCCCCCCCAAAAAAAAGAAGCCAAAAAGAAAAATACAGATGACATGAGTTATTGAAAATTTAATAGGGTTACAGGAAGGTGAAGTTAGTTTTCAAACTTTTTGAAGAGAAAACTTTGTAGTGAGATTGTTTTCAGGTAGCTAAGTCAATGGGAGGTGATTAATTCAGAATGAACCCACAGTTCATGATGTATTATTACAGGATGAACTTAGCCAGGCCAAGTTTAGAAATTATGGATGGATGGACTATTTCTTGAAGATGAATTGTTTTGATGAAATTGTTGCATTAGAATTTGCTCAGACATTGTTTGATGGTAAAGCCATGGTAAGGGGGTTGGAGGTGTTGGCTACTAAAGAATGAATTGCAAAAGTTATAGGTCTGCCTGTTGATGGTGAGAACTACCCTGTTGCCAGAGATGCCAGGTTAGCTAGGGCCAAATTTATAGAACTTGGTGATCCTCAATTGACTATAGACAAGCAGGGAACGAAAAGAACCTCTCTGCCTGAGCCATGGAAACAGGTAGCTGTTCATGTGGTGAAGTATATTACTTGTGAAGGTCACCCATTGAATCTTCATTCTATGTATTTCTAACTATTGAATCATATGAGGCATGGGAGAAGAATGAATGTGCCAAACATGCTATACCACCTTCTCTCAATCATGGCCACCGAGACCCAAAAAGGTAGGGCTAATTCTGTCTCTCACCCTTGTTTGATAAAATGGCTAGTTGAAAAGTCTCTGCATAATGTGTTTGATATGACTTGGAAGGAATTTCTAAATATTGATCAAATAAGACCAAGCTATTTGTGACTTGTGGTTGTGCCGCAACATTGTAGAACTAGGAGAAGAGTGTGTTCTGTTGAAGCTACTCTAGGAACCTCAACTTCCAGTGCAAACCCTCCTGCAGCAAAACAAGCTATTGAGATTAGTTCTTTTGAAATAGAGCATGCAGATAAAGAAAGTTCTTCATATTCTAATGATGATGATATTCCTCTTAGCAATTTAATTCAAACTAGGCCATAGAGGAAAAGGGCAGAAATAAAGAAGGGTAAAACCAAAAAGCAAATCGCAGGAAGGAAGGTGTTGCACTCTAGGAAATGGTAGGCTGACACTGTTCTTCCTGCAGTAGAAGAGAAACATGAGAGTCCTTCTAGTAAATCAAGACCTACTGAGCCTACCTCCGATGCGTCTACATAGACAAGCCCTAGGGTTGAAGAAATGACAGCTGAGGACATAGAGGCCCCAATGGGGCATGTGAATGTTGTAGAAAAAGACATAATTAAGGAAGTAGCAAATGTAACTCTAGCAGACCTTGCTTCCACTGTTGAACATATTGAGAGATAGGAATATAAAGATAAACAAGAGTTCCTATAGCAAGACACCCTACAGCCAGAATTGGTTGAGCAATCAGAAACTCTGCAACTTGTGCTATATGAAGGTCAACCATCTATGCCAGGAAAACCTTCGGTATGATTACATAGATCTCCTAATTTTTCAATGCATATGGTAGCCATGAATTTGTGGAATGAGATGCAAAGGAGAGAAGAAGCATGAAAGAAGAAGAAACACACATTAAAGGATGAAATTCAAAACAAGGATGAAGAGATTAAAGACAAGAATGCAGAAATTGCAACTTTAAAAGAGAGAGTGGATAATATGGTAGCCTTGGTGCCTCAAGTATTAGAATGCAAGACTCCCCCAAGAGTTTATTCTTTGTATTTAAAGGAAAGATACCTCTCTTTTAAGTTAGCAAGGATTGTTTCTGGTTTGAACCCTTCCATTGAATCTCCTCTTGAATTTTTCAATGCGTATAGGATTGCTCCTCTGGAAATAAAGAATTTGTTGTGTGAATTCTATTTACATAATTTTGATGTGTCCCAAGACCATGAGTGGAACCCCTTGTTGTATGTTGGGGATGTTCAATTGAGGGCATTTATGTCCTGGATGCAAAATGAGATTAGTTGGGGAAAACAGTTCAGGGCTTATAAACAATTAGAATTCAGCACTCCATTGCCCATTAGAGCTAAATCTAGAAATCCAGGAAGCATTTTCAATGATTGGCATAGAATGCTTTATAGGCCAAGCTATGGTAACAGAATCCTGCCTGAGAAGAAGTAGCTTACAGAAAATATAAGAAGATTGCACACACTATTGGAGAATCTGTGAAGGGACATTTGACACAAAGGTGGAATAGTTTGTCTGATGAGCTAAAACAAGAAGAGCCTCACTCTCTGCAGAATTATACTACAGCATGTAAAAGAGTGGATAGATATATATAGATTGGGAGGATAAAGGGGTAATTCTAGCTTCCCTTAATCTTTCAACCACCTATCCTTTTGTGGTCTGTGCCAAATTACAGATTTTACTAGTATGATATTGCTGAAGAGAGCCAAAGATGGAACAAATTAGATAGGCAACAAGGGTTCTATTGGGATCCTAACTCATGCACCAGAGAAACTAATATAGGACAACTGGCAGTTGCTAATTTTAGGGTGTTAACCAAGAAAAAGAACAACCCTTCCTCTGCTGGAGGACCAGTAAAGTCTTAGGTTGGGGAGAGTGATTAGTCTAGTTTATGACTCAATTTTGTTAAACTTTATTATCCACTTGTTGTAGTTATCTTGGACTTTGGTACTTTGATCCTAATCTTTTTATGTGATTGCCTCAAAACTATAAGATGTTGAGCATAGGTCATTTCTTATATTCTTTTATGACAAAGACATTCTATATGAACTATCTTTGTTAACTTTACATATGGTTAATGAATGCTACTCCAAGGTAGTTATGAATGTACAATTATTGTGTGTACTAATATTGTTATGCAAATATAATCAGCATCCATAAAGTAGAGGAAGATTTTGCTAGTTGGTTACTTGCTAGATTTGCATTGAAGCAACTTGCTTGACCAAATTCCACGTATGCGTAACCTCCTTTTCACTTTCTATGTTTTCCATAAAGAGGCATCCTCCTATTCTTTTGGAGTTGACCACCTTGCTAGGTAGTTAGTTTTGTTGTTTTCCTTCTATAAATAAGACTCTGATGCTCCTTCTGAGGCATTGTTGATTAATCAGAGATTGTATTTGCATTATCCAATTTTTGGTAGTACAGTTATGATGTTTAGTTGCACTCATCTTTTCCAATGAATAAAATGAAGTTATAAGTTCATATTTCTAAGTTTACATTTGTCTTGGGGAATACTCATCCAAGGGGGGCCACTTGGTGAGAATTCCATGCTCTAGTTTAGTTATATTTTTTGTTAAGCATTTAGTTAAATCTGGCATTGAATGTTCCTGTAGCCAAAGAAGATAGAGTAGTTTCCTGTTTGTTTCCCCAGACTTTTATTTTCTATTATGTACTTAATCTTAGAATAGTTGTTGGTTGATGTTCAGCATTCCTATTATTTCTTTCCTAGCAGTTTATCTTCAGCATTATGTCTTTCTTAGCTATAGAATGAATGTGGCTACTTTGGAAGTTCTTGGTGCACATACCATTCTAACCCATTTCAAGTTCATGTCCTTGGGTTGACAAGTGAAATGCATCTCCATAGTGATTAAGACAGCTATTCAGGTTAGATGTCCAATCTCTGAGTTATAGCTTTAAGAGCTTAGTTGTTAAATCATTGTAGGAGACCAACATGCATCAAGGCATGCATAAATGAAGTGAGAATCATGAAGATCCATTGTTGCGATTGGTACAATCCACCATTACACTTTATAATCTAGTGGAAGTACAAATTTCCCAAATTCCCTCCATGTGGAACACATTCAGTTTTGTGGAACTTTATGTGAGTGCATTTACAAACTTATTTACTATTGAGTTCAAAGATATTGATATACAGAACCAACAAAGGTATGCTGAGAAGTGACACTTCGCTATGAAGTCGCAAGTGGAGCATCATCCTCACTTGATGTAAAGTACAAAAATATGAAGTTACTGTCAAAGTGACAAATCTTCGCTACTGCAACAATATCTCGACTTTGAGAGTCTCGAATTAAAGTTTTAGTGGACGTGAACTCAACTATTTTATTCGAACAAGTGGGTTGATACATAAAAAGGAAATTCGTTAACAAGTTAGGAATGAATAAAACATTGTGGATATATCCATTACCTAGTTGTACTGTTCCTTAACCACAAACAATATAATAATAACCATCAATCAATATTTTTGAGGTGTTGCAAGGATTGATTGACACAAAAACCTCAAAGTAAGGAGACATGTGATCAATTACATAGGAGTTAAGAAACCATTTATGTACTTTAGATTTGTCTAAAGATGCCATAGTTTCAGCTATACACCCCTTTAAAAATTATGAGCCCCAAATTGCTAATTTTACCCCCTTTTGAACTTTATGTTAGTTCAAAGATTACAGAATGCCTATGTATAACCCCCTAACATGAAAGTGACACTTTATAATTTAGTGCATGTCTAATCCCCTTTGCTTGATTACCCCCCAATTTGTGGCACTTTATAAATTTATTAGTGCATTAGATAATTACATTAAATAATTACCTATTTCTAACACTACAAAAAATGTAAATGCCTTTACTTTTAGGGAAAATATTTTGCCTTGTTTATTTTAATACAAAAAGCATAATGTAGAATGCCTTTGCAAATAAATAAATAAAAGAAGGCAAAATATCTAGTTTACCTATAACAAGTAAGGGAAAATTAGGGCAAACAAAGGATAATTTAGGACCAAAAAAAAACTCAAAACAATGTATTTGCTGGGGTGACCAAATGAGATAATGGCACTGGTGAAGACCCTATGTGAGGAGCTTTGTGCTTGGGTAGGGACAAACCTTTCTTCTTAGTCATGGATAGAGAATGGGGACTTTTAGCCTTTCTTGTGAGGGATTGGGCCTTCCAACTACATCAGAAACACCTTGCTCTAGTGCATGCCACACTACCCTTCGAATCATGTGCCTTGTGTGTAGTTTTGGACCTCTTGTGCATGGTGTAATCCCTCTTCTACAAGCCCATGGCTTCAAAAAAATAGTTTGATTTGGGGTGAATCCTCTGAAAGGCATGTCATCTATCGCTTGAATGAAGGTAGACCTCCTTTGGACTAGAATGACCTCGTCTGCAAGCCTGGGAGTAGTGATGGATAGATGTCTCAAACAATCCATCCACACAACTACAGACGTCCAGATGGGAGGGTGTCTAATTCGACCCCTTCATATCAACAATGCCCCCTTCACAAATAAAGATGTCTCAATCGACTAAAATGAATAGAGGCATATGTGGGAGGACATCTATAGAGGGCAGGAAAGGCTTTTAATTCGCTGATTGGTTGTATAAATAGAGGTGTCTTCACAAAAACAATGACCCCTTTATCCATAGGAGAGACATCTTCAAAGCAATAAAGACGTCACAGATGGGGCCTTTTCTAACACCTCCTTTCTACACCAGATGGGCAACAAATAGGGGCGTTCCTCTACCTTTGTGTAGTTTAGCCTCCTCTAACCAGCTAGGAATCGTCCTGCTAGAAAGAATGTGTCTTGGAGTCTATTGTGTGAGGTTTCAAGCTGTGGTGCCTTCTTTTTGCAGATCAGCTCTTCAAACAACCTCTACACACTCTAGATCAACCCCTCTCCAAGATGCCAAATAGGGGTTTTGCCTCAAAAATTGAGCCAACAAATGAGCTAAGATTTGCTCTAATATCATAGAAGAACTAATGATCAAGAAAGCCAAAAACTAGCATTGAATCTGAGTATATTCATTAGGCAAATAGTTGAGTACAAATAGGTGTTGAGAAGTGAGGATGTTGAGTCGACTTCAACACTCCACTCACCAAATGTTGAACAAGTTTTAACACGTGTCATTGTAGAGTTGTGTTAGATTCTCCAAGTTGACACATACCTACCTAAGGTGGCTTAACTCCATGTGCTAATTATATTACTTAGAATAAGTAATATGTGACAAAGTTTAGCACTAACATTAAGTTCTCCATTCATGTCAACTATGCAGTCTTCTTCAGTAAATCCAATAGCAATAATTTCTTCTGGGGGGATAGGATATCTCCTAGTCCCCATGTGTTCACACTTCAAGATCTTTATAAAGTAGTTAAGCTTCTTCCAAGGAACTAGGCTCTGATACCAATTGTTGAACACCCAGAATACTAAGAAGGGGGTGAATCAATATTCTTTAAAACCACTTAAACATTTAAACATTCATTCCACATAGCATATTTAATTTGTAGTAAGAAAGGAAAGCATGAAATCAATCATCAGCTTACATAACACATGAACACCAAATTTTTATGTGGAAAACCCAAAAAGGGAAAAACAATGTTGATGATTAGATCACATATATATGAATAACAACATTGATTACAATTAGGCTCATTACCAAAAGGAATCACTGTCCATAAAAGAAGTGCTCACTGCAAGTGGTTCACTACCAAAGGACTCACTATCTTGAATAGAAAGAGATAGAAGAATGGGGTGGCTCACTACCAAATATGTACTTCTAGTAATGCATTTGACTTATGTTGAAGATACAGTTCCACTAAAACTCATAATACTGACTTAACACACTTCATCTTCATCACAATCTCAACTTATCCCTCTCTTCATTAGATTTTCCTCTCACACACACACACACTTAACTCTTTCGCATACTCACCCCACACCACATAAAAATTCAACCTTGTTTATATACCACAATCAAGGAAAACATTAAACATGTCAGCATGATAAATGTGCCATATGACTTCTTGTCCTGTCGGACCAAAACTCAACTCTATACACTTTGCAGAGAGAAACAAAGCATGTAGAACATTTAGATAGGTTGGCATAACCTATTTTTACTCCCATGACTTTGTTTCATTGATGGATCAACTTTGCACACCATTAACACCTTTAGGTCAGCTCAACTGGTGAAGTAGCAATAGTACATGAACTAATTGTTAGTTCACAAATCAACATGTGGACCATAAAAAAAATTACCACTTGAAGACTACACATTTTTAACATCCATAAGCTTATTCTCAAATCTACATAGTAAGATATTCATCTGTAGTGGAATGCGGAGCATTCCAACATACCACTGGCACTATTATTACACTCTCATTTCAGAGTCCAATACTCTATCAACTCTATCTTTCACTCCAGAGGGCTTCAAGACCCGAGTCTTTGGATTTAGACTCCTTTAGTATGTACCAACAATACCATACAACCTCATAGTGAGATTCTTCTTAGCAGAGGAATGCAGACTGAAATACTGTGACCCTGTCATAGGTCCTGTACTACAAAAGCCTTAGGAAAATCTTCAACAAATTGTGCCTAACTGTAGAACACCAAAATGGAAGGATATTATGTTTAGGTGTATTCTCCTCCACATTGCACTTAGTATCTTCTTTGTATCAATACATAGGTGTATTCTCTTCCATACCATTCTCTGGACCAACACAACTGTATCCTTCCACTTTGTTGCCATCAATGAAAACACTACTCACTATCATGCTCATCAGTCTCTTCATCATCATGCATATGTTACCAACATAGGTTTGCCAACATAGGTGACCTCCTAGGATGTCTCAATGTTTCTTTCCTATCAATATCATGAAATATGAGTGGACCGAGTGGACTATTCATGAAATATGAGTCAATGAGTTTGACTCACAAAACTATGCAATTGAATCCTAATGAAACATCATAAAGAAATAACAACTCTTGATCTTGAGAAAAAATTAATGATTATTCATGCTTGAGTCAGAATAATATTCAGATAGATTATCTCCTAGATAGTCCAATCCTTCGTCCTTATGAACATCATTTAGATGTAATAAATACTAAGTCTATTCATGATCATGAGAGATGAGAGATGAGTTCTTGTGAATGATAACTCATAGAATAGGGATCTATAAATCTAACCTAAAAACTATATAGTTAAATCTTATATCGACTATGAATTTGCTAATTTCATAAATAATTCTTTTTCATTTTATATCCAAAAGTTCCATCAATTTTTCACCAAGTGAAATCTTGTAGAATGGAATAAAATAGAAGAATGAGTGCAGTATGGCAACTACTATAGTAATTTGAGCAGTGCATCATCTTATCCATACATTATGCCTTTCACGGTATGCTTGTGTGGAGGTTGTTTCATTGTTAAAATCAAAATACAAAGTGCAAATCTCAAAATTCTAATGGAGGTTAATGAGCTCTGCTAGGGTTCCCTCTGTCTACCATCTTCCTTGGCCCCTCTTGCATCATAGCGTGCCTTAGGTGTAGGCTTTTTCATTTACTCTGCATTGTATGACTGCATTTATTGTGGTTTTATTATGCCTACAAGTGTCTCTAACCCAAGAGTTCTTGTTGGTGTTGGTAGTTCGATGGCTCTGCTCAATTGCTCCTCCCCCAAACAAGTGTCTCAAAAAATTTGTTCAGAAAGTATTCCACGAGGTAAATCTTTTGATTCTCTGGCTAATGTGGTGTTTCCCATCCAAGATTTGGATTTTGCATGTCAATGTTTAGAACAACATACTCTTGTTGATTATTGTGTTGGGAGGACTCCCCCTAAAAGTGTGCTTAAAGAATGGGTTCAAAAGGCCCAGGTCCCTCATGGAGTCTACCTTGATATGGTTCAAAATTTGACAAATGGATTTTTTATTTTTCATTTTGTAGAGGTTAGTCATGTTCAAGTAATCTTGAATCCTGGTCCTTAGTATGTCCAGTCCTCTTTGTTGGTATTCCAACCCTAGACCTAGGACTTCGCTATCTTAGACAACACCAAGTTATGGGTTCCCATTTGGATTGAGTTTCTTGGTCTTCCCTTGCCTTGCTTGCATTTTTTACAGTCTATTGCTTCCTCCCTAGGGAGAGGTATTTGTGTAGAACCAGATAGGTTCTTTTAAACTCACCCTCAAAAGTGAGTCTATGTTGAAGTGGACCTTTTATAGGATTTGAAAGAGTCTGTTGATATTCAATTGGTACTATTTGGCATACCTAGAAGGTCACTTATTTTAATCTACCAAACACTTTCTATCAGTGTCAGTCTACTGACCATAAGATTAAGGATTGCCCTCTTGCAGTTCCCCATACTCAATCTCCACCACTGGCAGCTAACAAGCCCCATCAAGTGGAAGGTGCTACCGTCAAACTAGAGGAAAAATGGACAATAGTTACCAACTGGAAAAATAAGTCCAATGGCTTCGGGGCATTTACCAAAACCCCTGAGTCGATAAAATAAGTGTCAAACCCTTCTGTGAAGGGGAAGGAAACCCTAACAGTTTCTAATAGTATTCTAGTTTTGCCAAGGCCCTCAGCTATGCCCCAACCTTTCTCAACAATGAAAACTCAGCCAACTGAGTCTCCTCCCATGTCGGGAACTCACAAGAGATACCGTAGTCCTTCTTGACCTCTTGAAAAAGGATAATATGTTCAAGAAAAATAGAGACATTCATCTCCCACCATTCAGATTGCGTCAGTGCCATGAGAATTTTCACATAATTGCTATTCCTCTTTGGAAGAGCTAGACTTCGATGAAATGGTGGAGTATCTAACCTGAATTTTCATTCCTAGAATGTTAGAGGTCTAACAGACCTCTCTAGGAAGTATTCTGTTAGGGATACTCTTCAAAAGTATGCTTCTATTGATGTTTTGTGTCTTTAGGAAGTGAAATTTGCTAGTTTTCTGCTCTCTTCAGCTTGTCACTCTATTTGGCCAACTAGTAAAATGTTTTCTACTAATCATGAGGCTAGACGTGGCGGTGCGGTCACCCTTATGTCCCCACAGTGGCATGCTTCTATGGTTGATCATGGGTCTAACCCCACATATCAGCTCATCTAGATTCTTTTGAACATCAATAATCATTCCTTTGGGATTATTAATGTTTATGCCTCAAATGATGTTTTTGAAAGATCTCTTCTCTAGTGATGGATTGCTAGCTTATTGTCAATTGCTACCTAGTTGCTTTGTGGAGATTTCAATATGGTTAAGATGGTGTATGACAATGATGGTACTCTACCATTTCGATGGGGAGATAGTGAAAGAGAGGCCTAGTTTTACATGTGTAATAAATTGGGTCTTTTTGACCCCAATATTGGTTGCTGCCACTCTCGTTCTCTCTGGCACACTTGGTGCAATTATCGAGCTGGGTCTAACAAGATATTCAAATGCCTTCTTCCCACTTTTGGTTAAGCTCCAAGAATTGATGGGTTCCCATGTGACTTTTAAGATTTTTTCTCTTTTTCCAACTTCTCCCCACTTTCAGTTAAGCTGTTAGTGGTTGTGACATTGTCAGACTATTTTTCTATTTTGTTTTGCATTGAATGGAAAGTAAGGTAGCCCTGTGCTAGTAGAACCCAATTTCTTCTAAATACCTCTCTGCTGAGTCACTAGCCCACGCTGGGAAACATCAACACTATCTAGAATCTTGAATGCATACCACCCCACTAAACTAGTTGGATCAAGACTTGGCGGAATGATGCCATCACCTAGAATGCAAGGTTTCTTCACATTTATGGGTGCCAGCTCACTAGTTTTCATAGACGGTATTATGAAGCAACAACATCTAACCTCTGCACTGCCATCGAGGCTTTGGTGACTAACCCCTTCTCCCCTTCTCTGCAAGTCAGGGTTAATGTGTTAAGACACCAAAAGTAAGTTGCTGATAACTATGTGGCCAGAGGCATGCAACTCAAGGCTAGATTACACTGGCTCAAGATTGGGGATTGTGCCTTGAAAGAATTTTTCTTGGCACTTCAAGCCAGAAACTCATCACCTAGCATCAAGCAAATCAAAGAGGGTAATATTGTGCTTTCAGGACTATCTAATATTCTCTAGGTGTTTGTTAAGCACTATGAGCAATTTTTCATAGCCCAAGATTATACTCCTGAGAGGAATAATGCACTCTAGGATTGACTTATTATTGTGCCAAATAGGCTTTCCTTAGCCCAGAAAGCTTTTTGTGAGCAATTTCTCACAATTGAAAACATCAAAGACATTGTCTGCACTATGGCTGATGACAAAGCTCTGAGAATTGATGGGTTCCCCTGCAAGTTTTACAAGGCACTTTGGGATTGTCTGTGGAAGGATCTCCATAATGTTTGCCTTGAAACTTTTCATTCTAGTTCCCTAGATAATCTTATCAATAGAGGCAATATATAATTCATACCTAAAACTAGTGATCTTGAGGATATCTATAACTAGAAGCCCATCATGTTCCTTAATGTTTCCTATAAAATAATTGCCAAAGCCCTTGCTTTAAAAATCTACCATCTTTTGCCTCAGATTGTGTGTTCGGAATAGACTGGTTTTATTAAATCTAGGTTCATCTTAGACAACATAATTGTTGTCTAGGAAGGCATGGAGTGGGTGAGACACTCTAATCAAAAGGCAATTTTTCTCAAAATTGATTTTTCCAAAACTTATGACCACATAGAATGGCCCTTCATTTTAGCTATGCTTTCTATGCTAGGATTTGGCCCAAATTTCATTCAGTCTATGAAAATGTTATTCTCCAATGCTTCAATTTGCATCACCATTAATGACTGCCAGTCCCAATCCTTTGGTCTGTTTGGTCCATTCATCAAGGCTATCCACTTGCCCCCTCGATTTATGTGTTGGCCGCTGAGGGGTTTGGTTATCTTCTTGCTCATTCCATTTCCTAGGGGCTTGTTCGAGGGATCTCCTTGCCTAATTTGATAGCTCAACTGGTCAAGGACCATTTTTTTGATGATTCCTTCCTTACCTTGTTCGAAGAAGAAAATACTATCAAAGTTGCTCTTGATTGTCTAGAGATCTTTTGCTTGGCCTCTGGTTCTTGCATTTAGTGGCACAAAATCTTGTGTTACATACAATCCATTCTTTCTAGTCCTCTATGGATTCAATAATATGGGTGGAAGTGGATTGCTCCTGGTGAAATCTTCTAGTTTCTTGGTATCTCTTTAACCTTTCAAGTCTCTTCTATTGATCTCTGGCAAGTGGTTCTATCTTGAAATGAGCAGAAATTAGCTTTCTGGGTTACCGAACTGCTCTCTCTGGCTGGTAAATTTCAAGTGTGCTCCAAAATATTAGTAGTGACTCATGTGTATTAATCTACATGTTGGGCCCCTTCCAAGGCCTCTTATGCTGAGCTAGAAATATTGCTTAGAGATTTTCTATGGGCCTCTTTTGAGACTCACTAAGGCTTTCACTACATTGCCCAGGAGTTTGGCTACCTCCCCAAAGATTTTGGTGGGCTTGGCCTTCTTTCCACTCAGTGGCAAGGGATTCCTCTTTGTGTCAAATGGATTATCCGAGCTCTTACTTGTAATGAGGCCTAGAAAATCCTCCTCCAGCATTGTATTGAAGTAGGATATCCCACCCACAGGCCTTCTTGGAAGGGAATTAGCTTTCCAACCCTTCTTGTTTTGAGGGAGCTAGTTCAAATTTTGGGTACCTTTGTTGCCAAAAGCATTTGGCGTGTCTAGGAGGTGATCAAGCCTTGGGTCCATGAGACTGGGATTGGATTTCATGATGGGCTCTCATTCAATTAGCAAAATATTTGGTGGTCTCTTCTTTTTGCCAATGCAAGTCAATCATTGGCCAAGCTTCGTTTGCTTAAGGCCTTCACATTCCATAAGAAGGGTATCCAGACCCTTCAAGATTTATTTCATAGACCCACCATGAGTCTTTTGTCATGGCAATCTTTTTGTGCCCAGTTTGGTTTTCAAAACCATGACTGTGAAACTTATGATGGCCTGGTGAGTGCCATTCTGGCTGATATGCTTCATAAGGTGGGTATCTATTCCACCAAGCCTTGGTGGAAAGACTAGAAATGGTATCTAGAGATCCCTTTTAGAAATTACAAGCCTCAACTTGGTTATCAATGGCTTTTGCCTCATTTTCCCATGATCAACAACCTAAACCAGAGATGGCACCTCCAGTCATTGGTGTTTGTTTGGCACAAAAGATTTTCTGCTATATGGTCTACAATTGTTGAGCCAAAGCTTGCCCACTTTGCTTGGTGTATTCTTTTCCAAGGCTTACTAGTGGGGTCTCAACTTTCTCACTTGGGGTTTCAGGACCCTCATTGCTCTTTTTGTGGGTAGGCTTAGTCGTTTAAGCATCTCTTCTGGTTCTGTACCAGAGCTTAGCAGCTGTGGAATTGGATTAATGACTTCTTTCAGCCATTTCAGCTAGAGCCTTTTTCCTAGCATACAGCTTTGCTAAGGGACTCTCCTAGGCTCCCTACAAAGTATACTCAGATTTGACACACATTCAGGGTGGAAATCCTCTTTCGTATTTGGAAAGATAGAAATGGCTGCATATTTTCTTATAGCCAGATTGATACATTTGTTTCTTTATATTCTAAAGCTATTATTTTCTCTAATGTTCTACTATAAATTCAAGTGTAAGAAAACAAAGTTACGCTTGAAGTTTCTCACCTTTAGGAGCTTCTAGAGCACTAGGGTAACGCCCCTTGCGTTGTGGCTCACGTGCCTCCCTCTCCCACTTCCTCTTGGGGCTTGTCAACTCCATGAGGCTGACAATGAAGTGGCTCTGCCAAGGATTTTTGCCCCCATTCTCAGGCTCCTCCTCATCGGGGCTCTCTCCCTCATAGGCAGTCGCGCTCTTCTCCTTTACAGGCTAACATGGGGTGGCCTTTTGGAGGAGCAGCAAGGGATGGAAGTGGGGCTTCTGGGTGGCCTTCTAGTGGCACTCCTAGAGGCAGTTCTGGCTAGCCCACTGATACTTCTAAGTGGGAATTGTGTTTGGACTTGGCAATTTCACCTCGCCGTGAAGATAAAGATAAATAAACTGTGAAATATGATGATGTTTAGGCTCCTCCTGACGTCACTCTGGACCCCACTATTGTGTGGGGAACACCCGACGATAAGAACCCACCACCCTTTGGCACTACTCTGGCCGCTTAATGGCCTTTTTATTTGCTATTTTTTGTAATGCTTCTTGATTTCTAGGCATGGCCCAAGACTCTTTGATTTTATGGGCCTTGCCCATTTGACTCTCAGGGTGTGCCTTCTTACCACCCACCTTTTTTGTGAATATGTGTATTTTTATCTTTTATTAATATAGATATGGTCGATTGTTCATAAAAAAATATTCAAAGTGCATCAAGCCAGAAAAGACTGCAACAATTAACAAAATGTGAGCCATCTAATTTAAAATGAAGTTACATACGTACTCATTTTCAGAGTAGGTTAATGCTTGATCACGAGATAAAAGGCAACAATAGTAAAACATCAATGTCACACAATTTTTAAAATAGAAATAAACACCAATTGGGTTGTGATGTCATTACAAAGTGTATCTTGTGCCAATAGAAAAGAGTTTAAATGGATGATATGTTTATTTTCAATGTTAGAAGAAATAAAATTGATAAAAGGCGATTAAATTTTTATATGATATGATAGGGTTTGTTAGGTCATTTCAGTTGAAATTAACATTTAATTTTTTTGCACTAATCAAAAAATTTCAATTGCTTAAATAAGGCTGATTGTTTATGTGGAGACTAATTATCTACTAATATTGTATGTTAAGGGTGATTATTTATAGAGGGATTGGTCGATCTATGTGGGACCAATTCTCCACTGATATTGTGTGTAAGGTTGATTGTTTATATGGAGACTTGGAAATTAGTGTTGAGACTAATTTGGTTGATTTATGTGGATGCTAATTTTTCCCGTGCAATTAATTTTTTTTATAGGGAGTGGTGGATTTATGTAGGATCCATTTTCCACTTATACAAGTTATGTAAAGCCAATTATTTAAGCTTTTCTTAAATAGGAAGGTTACTTTTGGTTACTTAAAACAAGACAAATATTTTGTATATATATGGAGTAGTAGATTTATGTAGGACCCACTCTCCACTAATATTTTGTGTGTAAGGTTGATTGTTTATATGCACATTTGGAAATTTGTGTCTAGAGTAATTTGGTTGATTTATGTGGATGCTAATTTTCCACATGCAATTGATTCCTTATATAGGGAGTAGTGGATTTATGTAGGAGCCATTTTCCACTCATACAATTTATGTAAATCCAATTATTTAAGCTTTTCTTAAATGACATCAACTTCAACAGTCAAAAGTTAATTTTGGTTACTTAAAATAGGACATATATTTTTTATATATAAGTGGTAGATTTATGTAGGACCCATTCTCCACTGATATATTGTGTGAGTGCCTAAATTTGACAGTTGTATGGCTGTATTTAGGCATTTTTACTGTAAAATACTTTTAAAAAGACCGTATCATATGAAAGGAGAAATTTTGGACAACCTATCAAAATTTATATAGGATTATGCTGATATATATATTTGGTTTTTATATAATTTACTTATACTATGGTAGGGCATAGTATTTTAAAGGCACTATTGAATAGATAACTGCCATAAGAAAATTGCTTGACAGGTAAGGTTGACTGTCAAATTTAGGCCCTGATTGTGTGTAAGGTTAATGGTTTATATGGAGATTTGAGAATTTGTGTCTAGACTAATTTGGTTGATTTATGTGGACCCTAATTTTCCACATGCATTTAATTAATTCATTTCATAGGGAGTGGTGGATTTATGTAGTATCCATTTTCCACTAATACAATTTATGTAAAGCCAATTATTTAAGCTTTTGTTAATAGCATCAACTTCAACAGTCAAAGGTTACTTTTGGTTACTTAAAATAGGACAAATATTTTGTATGTATATGGAGTGATAGATTTATGTAGGACCCATTCTCCACTAATACTATTTATGTAAAGCCGATTATTTAGGCTATTCTTAAATAACATCCACTTCGATTACTTTTGACTAATTAAAATAGGACAAATATTTACACTTTTTATTATGAATAAAATATAAAATTATTATAAAATGTTTGACCATTAAAATAGATAATATTTAAACAGAGTGGATTATTTATGTAAAGACTACCTAACAAATTTATAGAAAGCAACTCTCCAGACTCCAGCCGGCACCAAATACTGTTTATAAAAAACCCATTGTTTATGTGAGAGACGCCACAACATATGGACTGCTTTTGCACAAGATAATTGTGTGCCTAAACAACAATATACCAATTGGTTTACACTTTATGGAACACTGTGCATAAATTTTGAGGGCATGTAACACAGTTCATAATACGGGGAATGATAGTTTAATGATGAATTAAAAAGTCCGTCAAAACTCATACGGTGGTCATTAATTTGGGTGAAATTTTGCGGAAAATACTAAATACAAGTACAACGGCGTCGAAATATTGGGGACTAAATTATTATTAGTAACTGAAGGATCTGCATTGCTACAGTATTTCAAAGCTAAGGGGATGTCCTTATGGGGTGGTTTAGTTTATTCTGGCTAGCAGTTATTGTTCAATTTTTTTATAGATATTTTATTTTTCTACTTATTTTAAGTAATTATTTTAAATTGTAGTTTTTAACTATATTAAGAAAAACAACAAAAAATTATCAATTTAAAATTATTTGTTAATATATAAAATTTAGGGGATAAGATTTACAAGAAAATGAAAAAAAAGGAGGGAAGTAAATATATGCAGTCTCATGGCATATTTTTCATTATGTAGTGGCTACATAATTTCGGCCCCTTTTTCTTCAAAGCTTAGCTAATGTCCTTATGCGGCTTAAGTTATTTTTCTGTTTAGCTGGAGTGGCCCATGGAAATTTACAATTATGCCAAAGGATAATATACAATCTTTCCATATTTTTGTGGAGTAGCTACTGTTTAGGAATTGCAGATAAGCTGTGGAAAAAAAGGGGGATAATGAAAAATATGCCATGTGGATGTATATATTTTCTTCCCTCCTCATTGCAGATAAGCTGGTTGGAAATAAGCAACAACTGCATAACGAAAAATATGCCATGTGCCTGCATATATTTCCTTCACTCCTCTTCTTTTATTTTTCTTATAAATTTAGATAAATAAGATAATTTGTTTTTAATTTTTTATATACTAAAAACTACAAATTAAGATAAGTAAAAAAAAAAATTATTGATGGGGTCACTAGCTCCACAAATATCTCCTAAGAAACAGGAGCAGTGGTTGCTAGCCAAAATAAGCTAATCAGCAGTATGGGGACATGCCCTTATTTCCAATCCTTAAAAAGTAGCTGCTCCATTATAATAGGAAATATTCTAAATTATCCTTTATACATAATATAAAATTTACATGGAGTAAACAGTGCAAAATACTTGGAATCCCTCTTAAATGTGGGTAAGACACTGAAGTGATAAGATCATTATCTTAATCTGCTTTACATTGGCTAGTTAATGGGTGAGAGTGGGCTTAACCACAAGTATACCAAGGAAATAGGCATTTCTAATGCTATAAATTAACGAGCAAGGTTGAAGCTTTGCATAGGTGAAACAGCTTGTAGAGATTGTGCTGAGATGGCTTCCGTTAATCCTCCCATTTCCAAAGATTATCAGTTGAAGATTGTTAACACAGAAGTTGTAATGCCTGCTCTTCCAATGCAGCAGCACATCCTTCCTCTGTCAAATATAGATCGCACTATTCCTCCAGTTTCTGTGCATGTATTTTTCTGCTATAACAATCCATTTCATAGGACTTTTGAATCAGCACTATCTCATCTGAAGGCTTCCCTCTCGAGGGTGTTGGTATCCTATTATGTTTTTTCAGGGAAATTGGTTACAGATAGTACTGGCCTACCAGAGGTCCATTGCAATAACAAGGGAGTTCACTTGACCCAAGCTTATGCTGCATCTGCTCTTTCTAAGCTGAATTTATACAACCCTGATGAATCTGTGCAAGGGAAACTTGTTCCTTTACTTTCAAAGTCCTTTCAAGAAGATGGGACTCCTGTCCTTGTTGTTCAGGTAAATGACTTTATAGAGCACATACTTTTTTCCACTTGTTTTGTTTTCTGCATAACAATTTTAACAATATTTGCAGGTCACAGAGTTTAACTGTGGGGTATTGTTGTTGGCTGCACATTCGACCACAGAATTGCAGATGCATACTCTGCAAATATGTTTTTCATAAGTTGGGCAAAGCTTTCCCGAAACGACTCAAGTGTATTTCCGAATCCAAGCATTACACGCTCCATAGTATGCCCTCGAGAGCCCCCTGCTTACAGTGCTGAAATTGACAGTATGTACGTGAGGCATACTTCACAAGAAAATGCCCGCCCACCTTCTTTAGCAAGTAGAATTTACTACCTAGATGTCAAGAACATTATGGATCTCCAATTAATGCAAACAAAGGTGGTAACAGTTATACCAAATTAGAGGCATTCAGTGCTTACTTATGGAAGTTACTGATATGCACCCAGCAGATCAAGGACTTTATAAATTGTAAAATAGGAATAGTTGTAGATGGCCGCACTCGCTTAAGGGAGATTGGAATTTCTGCCAATTACTTTGGAAATGTTATAATATTGCCCTTTGTTGAATCTAATGCTCACTATATAAAAAACAAACCACTTTGTTGGAGTGTAGGGCTAATTCATGATGCCATACAAACTTCAGCAAGTGAGGAGCATTTTCAAAGCTTAATTGATTTCGTGGAGACTACAAAGCCATCGCCTGTCTTAGCCAATATTTACTGCAGAGCAGATGACATGCAGTCATCTGGACCAGCAGTTTTGGTGTCTTCTGGACTGCGGTTTCCTTTGTATGAGGTTGATTATGGATGGGGAAAGCCTACATTTGGAAGCTACCATTTCCCTTGGGGTGGTGAAGCTGGATATGTCATGCCAACTCATAGCCCTGCAGGAGACGGTAGTTGGATAGTATATATGCATCTTCCTCTGAAACAATTAAATGCAATTGAATCTGATCCCAACCGAATTCTACTTCCATTCACACAAGACTTCTTAGCTCTGGCTTAGGAATATCTTAGAAAGACGAGTAAGCACCTATCTAAGTGTGTATGTTCAGCATTGGACCTACAAAGCTATCCAAATAAAGCAGCATATTGCATAATGAAATGATATTGTCATGTAATCTTCCTTCATTTAAGGACTGCAAGCGCGAACATTGCTTTCCTAAATCTACAGTAACTTCTTTATGCAAAATAAATTTTGTCAAATTATATTTGCAGATCACTCATTTTTTTTCGATGGGAGAATTCGGTTTTTAGTCTGGATCAAGGCCAAGGAGATCTTTCTGGTGGATCTCTTCCACCAGCTTTATCCCCAGAGAGCACAAGGTCTGCTAGTTCTTTGGTCCAGCGGAGGTTTGAACCTTGGTGGTACTTTGAATCTTGGTGATTGTCACAACAACCGACTTGACCACTGAACCACGGCTTCACTCATTTTATAATCTGTTTAGATTTGATTTTTTAGTATCTTCACTTTTCTATGGTAACTTATTTTGTCTAAGGATGGATTATATCCCTGACAGGGTCTTGTAAAGAAACAAAGGAATATATTAAATAAATTTTTTATAATAGGTAAAAATATGTAAGGAATGAAGTCTACACCACATAATTGTTACTCTTTAGTGCAATATTAGAATGGGGGACATATCTGTTTTGTTTAAGAAATTTGACTGTGAAGTATAATTGCCATTTCAACTAATGTGTAAAACCGAAACAGTCTAGAACAAAAACAAGGTATGAACAGAAAACTTCTGAAATACAGTACAGCAGTCCCAAAACACAACTGCTCCTGTCAGCGAATTCCTTCAATGAGGGAGAGTTAAAACCTGTTTGGTCCAAAGAACAGTTGATAAAGTATCTTTTTGTTTAAGAAAAGAGACAATTAATAAATATTGCCATTTTTTTTAGTGACAAAAGTAATTTCTAATATACAATCTGGTAAACATAACATTATCACAATGGTTTTGAAAATGTACTACATAGAAGTTAATACAGTTCACAGACAACACGTGATACAAATCTGTGAGCTACCTGATAAAACTGAAATAAAGAAAACGTGACATCTCAATGCTAAAGACGAAAGGAAAACAATATGGACAAGCTGGCTAATAATAATGATATGAAATTTTGGAGAGAAGGCTATGTGTATCAGGAAAAGGTTTTAACCTCGAAGGTAGAGGGATAAAGAGAAATTATGATTCTAGTATGTTAAAAAATAATATATATTCATTATATTGTCTAGAACATTTGAACATGTAGATTAGTTTCGATGTAAGCCCTCTTCCTCCTTTAAAGCCATTTTTATTAAAGTTTTTTATTATCCATTTTAGGCATTTTTTTTTTTAATAAAAAGAGGGAGAAGACCCTCGTACGATTATATTAAAAGGAGCAAAATATTAGATATCGATAAATATATACAGGCAGCCAAAAAGAGCCATCCAGTTCACCTCGAGGAAGGTACATGAAAACAAAAAGAACAAAAAAAACAATAAGAGTAGATATGGAACATAAATCATATTTTTAGGAAACTTTGTTATAAATAATTTTATGATAATAAATAGTTAATATACTCTTCTTTACTTAACCAAAGATTAATGTTAACTTTATCTTTCCTAATTTCCATATTCAAAATGAATTTGATAGCTTACATCTTTCATTAAAACTATGATATAGAACTTTTACATATTTTTACTCTTACTAATAAGGATTACTCAATTTGAAGGGCATCACCAAGAATTACTAGTAACCAAAAACGGCTATGGAGTCGAGCTTTCACATAAACTAGACGAAGAGAGGATTCATATATAGATATTATCAAAGATTCCAACCTAAGGCCAAACATGATAACCGACGTCACAAGGATAAATGGAATCAGATCAATGTCAGAATCAAAGATCGAAGAAATATATGGTAAGAATAAACTCCTATAATGCCACAAGAACAACTGTTCAAATTGAAGACAGATTTCTACCAAGCCCGTGGGACTGCAAATAATCCTAGAGGTAACAAACAATGGTCAAGTGGAGCAAGAGGAAGTAACAGAGCTTTAAGGGGAGATTCAATGGAAAAGGAGAGGATAACACCAACAGAAAGACATTTTTTGCAGAAACCCAAGATAAAATCAAAAGTGGCATTACAAACTGAAGTAACAGTTTTAAGGTTATCCATAAGAAGGAATTTCAAGAGATGCACATACAAGTTCCAGAGAAGATACTAAAGATAAGAAGAGACTACCTCACAAAAAGGCACTTATTGGTAAAGTTGTGTCATGTCATTTCTCTGTTTTTGAGTTTCAGAAATGGATACTTCAAAATTGGCCCCTCACAGAAGAATTAGTGGAATTAGGAGAAGGCTTCTATGCAATCACCTTCTCGAGT
The DNA here is from genome assembly GCA_027924645.1 of Cunninghamia lanceolata. Classification (NCBI taxonomy): domain Eukaryota; kingdom Viridiplantae; phylum Streptophyta; class Pinopsida; order Cupressales; family Cupressaceae; genus Cunninghamia; species Cunninghamia lanceolata. Next base: position 8,325,841 of record BSBN01000892.1, read on the forward strand.
CAAAAGGAGAGGGGTACAGTTTTACAAAAGAAAATATGGTTGTTTCAAGGAACAGGTATGTACTGCCAACCTTGGAAATCAAACATTAATCCAGTAAAGGAGGAAATACCCATGCTTTCATTTTTGGTTCAATTCTCAAACCTTCCCATTGAATATAGAGATATCAACATAGTGAAGATAATAGGAAATTCTATGGGGATATGCAAAAAGGTAGATTTTCCACAAAGCCACTGCTGGCTTGGAACGATCAGGATGTGTATTCTAATGGAAAGATAGCAAAAACTACCAGAGATAGTAAAGCTGGAGTCTCCTGAAGGCACATGGGAACAAAAAGTAATTTATGAAGGGATATAGGACATGACAGATCCTACTCACACAGTAGCGGACAAGGAGAATAAGAGTGCAGATTCCTCAAAAAGTGAAGAACAGAGAGACATCAATGTTAAGGACATTGAGATATTTGAATAAGAAGGTATAGAGACTACAATTCCAGACAAGAGACTACAAGAGGAAAAGAATATAAGAGAAGAATGGGATGATGATGATCAACAACAAATAATCACACATGATTTGGAAAGGCCCATAGATCTCCAAGTAGTATTCTCCCCACCCATAAACAATAAAGAAAATTCCAAAGAAGGGGAGGTGCAAACTAAATATCAGGAGATGTCAACAAACTTTGGGGAAGAGGAAGGGGATAGAGAGGAACAAGTTCCCTCCAGGGAAAGGGAGGGAAGAAGCCTCGAAAATGGCTTCTTTCAATTTGAATGCAATCTTGGAAGTAATAGCCAAAGTGAGCAATGACATATGTGATGACATAGTGGAGGAGGTTCTTTAGGAGAATGGAGAAGAAGAGGAGTGACCAATGCTAGGAATTTGTCAATCAGTTCTAGAAATGAAGATCAACAAGAGCACACTAGCATCCTTCAGAAAGAGTTACCGCCTAAAAAATAACAAGACACAAGTGGAGATTGCCACTGGAATACATACCACCATTGACATGTTCTTTAAGGAAGAGGAGAGTGGAAAAGTCTCCTCAGAGGCAATGAGAGTCCTAACCTAGAATGTTAGGGGCATGAATGCCCCTAAAAATGATGCTTCATCAAGAATTAGATTGATGAGGTAAAAGCGGATATAATACTGTTCCAAGAAACAAAGCTATCTTCAGAATAGGGGGAAAAAATCTTCAAACAAAGGAATAAATGGGAAGCAATCACGTCTCTAGCAAGCTATGTTACCAGAAACGCAACGGTGGGATTCCGTTTCCCGTTTTAACGGGCAGAATCTGATTTTTGTATTTTCCATTTTTTATTTTTAAAAACTTAAAATCGGGACCTCCCCTGTTTTTTGCGTCTGTTTTTTTGGTGTACTTTCACCAAATTTCGGTAAGACAACTTAAAATTTTAAACATAAGTCTGCGTTTCTGTTTTTTAATTACTTATGGTTTAATATGAATTGCTCTGTTTTTATAAAAAAACAATATTTAATTTGAATTTGTTCTGTTTTTTAAAATGTTTTTTAGTTTATTCTTATTTTTATTTTTATAATTAAAGTTAGAATATATAATTATTTTTATAATTTTTGGGTTTTTTTAAAATTAATTTAAAAAATAAAAAAAATAATATTTTTAAAAATTTTTATAATTATATTTTTGAAAATGTATATGTATATAAAATCCGTTTCTTATACGCAACTTCTCAATACTCTATTTCTCTTCACGTTGCCATTTTCGTTTCTCATTTCTGGTAACATAGCTAGCAAGTGAACCCTCAGGAGATTGGTAATACTATGGTGTAAACATCTTCCACCTATGGCGTTCATATCCACAAGAGAACACTAGACACTGGGTAAGTTCCCCATACTTCTATTTGATGACATTTAGATTTTCTATGTATATGGCCCAACGAGCACAAGTCAAAAATTTAATTTGTGGAAACATTTTGGTAAACTTTTAAGGGTGATAAAAATGAGGTAGTAATTTTTGGAGGGGATTTTAATGTTGTGGTGGTTGATGATAAAAAATCCAGAGGTATTTCGCATCCTTCCAAAGCACATAATGATTTTAAGGAATTCATTGAGAGCAATAACTTGATAGATTGTGTCCCAAAAATGGGAAGTATACATGGACCAATAGATGAAAAGATTTTCTAAAAATAGTAGAAAGACTAGATAGATTTCTAGTTACTAGTCAATGTTTTCAAGATAATTGGGAAGGCATGACAAACACTCTTCCATGGAGCGACTTAGATCACTATCCAGGAAGAATCAAAATAGGAATAGAGAATAATCCTACTAAAAAATATTTTAAATTCCAAGACATGTAGTTCAAAGATGCCAACTTCCTCCTTTAGATGCATAAAGGGTGGCACTTGACCCCCTCCATACAAGATTTGATGATGTTTCAATTGGCACATAAATTGAATTATGTGAGGACAAAAATCTCATAATGGAACTATTCATAATTCAAGAATATTTTCAAGGAAAAAAATAGAATCCAAGAGGAATTGTACAATGTACATCATCCAAGATTATTCAATTGGGGACAAATGAAGAAAGGTATAATTAGGAGAAGTATCTATGGAAATAACTAGAGGAAATCTTATCTAGAGAGGAGGTTTTCTCACACCAAAAATCTAGAGAAACTTGGTTGAGGGAGGGAGACAGAAATATGACCTTCTTCCATTTGTTTACTAAAATCAAACGAGCCTCAAATGCGATGTACACAACATTAAAAAATGTGATGGAGATATGAGTAGTAAGATTAATGAAATACATCAAGAGACAACAAGCTTTTTTAAAAATATACTCAAGCAGGATGGACCTTCTTCGTCTTTAGATGACCTGGATTGCGATATTCCCAAACTTGTCACAAAGGAGCATAAGGAGATGCTGATGAAGGTGTTTATGATGGAGGAAGTTCAAAATGCAGTATTTTCTATGCTAGGGGACAAAGAACTTAGATTAGATGGATTTGCAAGGAACTTCCTTCAAAAGTGTTGGGATATAGTAGGTAGAGATGTATACCTAGTAGTTGAATAATCTACGAAATTCAAAAACATCCTCAAAGAAATAAAAAAGACAAGCATAATGTTAATACCCAAAGTCAAAATGCCATCCTCCTTCGAAGAATTTTGACCAATTTCCTTATGCAACTTTATATACAAGATCATCACCAAGATAGTGGCTATAAGGTTAGCTTCAATCCTTCTTCAATTGATTTTAGAAGAGCAAGGGTGATTCGTACCTAGAAAAGAGACAAGGGAGGGGGCTATAGTGAGTCATGAACTTCTACATTTAATAGGAGAGAATAAGACTCTAGCAATGGTAGTCAAACTAGATATTGGTAAAGCATATGATAGAGTAAATTGGGGATTCTTAAGTAGTGTACTTACAAAGTTTGGTTTCTCTAGCCAATGGAGAAAATGGATAATAACTTGCATCTTAGGAACAAAGTTCACATTATTGATAAATGGAAAGGAAACATGATCTTTCGAATCCTCTAGGGGCCTACGTCAAGGGGATCCACTCTCCATATCTATTCATATTGATGGTAGAAGTCCTATCATGGACAATCAAGGGAGAAAAACAAAGACATCTAGAGGGGCATATGAGCGAAGAACATAGATGACTCCTTCACTCATGCACTATTTGTAGACAATACAATCCTCTTTGGTCAAGCCATAGTTTCAGAAGCAAAAGTAGTTATTTATTCACAAGTGGTAGATATTGTAAGGCGTCAGGCCAGGTAATCAACTCAGGGAAATCCATGGTATGTTGAACACACCAAGATACTTAGATGGGGGGGTGAATTGGTATCTAAACTATCTTCAATTTTAACAACTTCAACTTATCCAGAGTAGATTAAAACTTAAGCATCACAGCATTAACATGAACATGAAAGATTAACACAATGCACATCAACACATAACACCAGATATACATGGAAAACCCTAGAAGGAAAAAACCATGGTGAGGATTAACTCACAATATATGAAGCTCAAATAACAACTTTGTTTTGGGGCTACAACCCAAGGAAGCTACGACTCCCTGAAGAATTTTGGTTTAGGCTCACTCCAAAGGAAGCTACTACTCCTTAAAGAATTTGTTTTAGGGTCACTCCCAAGGAAGCTACTACTCCTTGAATTCAAAACACACTTACAAAAGATTGTAGAATGACACTGGTCCTACTATCTGAAAACTAACATTGAAACTCACACATTTGATGATTGTACTTCTACCTCTTCACACTTTCTTCTGATGATCTGATCAGTCAGCCACACTCTACACGTGATCACTATCACAAATATGTCTTCAAGATGAATCAGGACAACATCAACAACTTTTGTTCTTTCCCCTTCAGTCGCACATCAACAGTGCATTCATCTTGCCTTTTATTTGCTTGTGAGATTTTTAACCAACTTGCAATCACACCTTCCTAACTCAATTTGATTCACTATTTATACATGATATTACATTGATTACATTTCTTGTCAATCAGATACAATATGAAAAATACATTTACAAGTCGGATAGACAACATAGAATATGCAACGTGTAGATGATAGGTCCTAAGTGAAACCACATGTTACACCAGCAGAAGATCCATGCCTTGTGGACACGAACACTTGCTTAACCAAGTCTAAGGCATCCTTCATAGCTTCAAACACCAAGGAATTACATCCACAAACTTTGCTCATTTGAAAATAGGACAACTATAACCAAAAACACATGAACCTTGAAGCATAATGGCCACATCAACTTTAAAACCTTGTGCGGTACTGAAAACATGGAATATCTTCATGACAACTCTTTGAGATGAGTCAACATAACTCATACAACATCTCCAAACACTCCTTTTCCATCGCACATCAAAGAATTGTGCAACACATATTCAATCATGAACTTTGGGAACAATCTATCATATGGAAAACACTACAACATGATGTCATTTGAAAAACTGAGCTGTGGACCACTAAGGACCTTGAAACTCTAGGAAACCATGTAATACCCATCCATAAACATATCCTTAAAACCGCAAGGGCAATCATTCATTTCTGGAGGAATGAGGAGCATTCCAGCAGGACTTCATCACTAGCTTACTCTGCCAGAACACATGCTAGTACTCTATCATGTATAACTTTCACAACGGAGTGAAAAATGATCTAAAAACTTAGAATTATCACCTACACAGTATCTTGAACACAAATCCAAAACTGCATGGACATATCTACAAATGCAGAGGAATGCAGAGCATTCTATTGTTCTACATAGATCATCTTCATAGAAGTGACACTGTCTTCAAACAATCAACAACAAAACACTCTTCCGATAATGTAATCATCATGGAACTTGGATCATACATACTTTAGGCCATCAGTAGCATTAGCAATACATCTAATCATCTTCATTCTTCTAATTCCCATATTAATATGAACTATATCTTCTCCCTTCTCTGGTTGGATGGGACATGGCATCCAACCATGAACACCATCACACCACCATGATAGTGTTGACATGAATGACAACCCTAGGAACCATATACAATCTCCCCCTTTGCCATTGATGGCAACACATCTCTGCTTCTCTCCCCCTTTGACATCAAGGACAAAGGGAAAGCACTGCCTCAATTAGAGACCACATATCTACACATTCTTTCTTACGGCATGACTTCTTGCATAAAACAAACTCCCCCTAACATCAGCAACCACTACCTGCTCCCCTTGAGAGGTAGCCACCATCAACTCAAGAACAATATTTAACATGAACTCCCCCTGGACAAATCCACTATTATGCATCTAGCAAGAAGAAGGAGGGGCAATTACCCCTAGCCTCAATCGAAGATCCTCAAAAGTATCCTTTGCCAAAGCCATTGTGAAAATATCTTCTATTTGATCCTTTGTTGGAAAATATTCCAAATTCACTTCCTTGTCTACAACAGTCTCTCTCAAAAAGTGATATTTGATTGATATATGCTTGGTTCTAGAATGCATCATTGGATTCTTGGAAATATTGATAGTACTTGTATTGTCACACAAGATAGGAATAGGCTCATCATACAATAGCTTGATATCCTTCAAGGTCTACTTCATCCACAACACTTGTGTACTGTAGGATGCTATTGCAATGTACTCTGCCTTTGCAGTAGATAGGGACATTGAATCTTGCTTCTTGATCTGCCATGAAACAAATTTGCTTCCTAAAAAGAAAGCACCACCACTTGTACTTCTTGTATCATCGACACAACCATCCCAGCCAACATCAGCATAAGCACTCAAATCAAAGTAATTACCACTTGGATACTATAGGCTATTGTATGAAGTTCCTTTCAGGTCATCCCACAATAGTGGGTTACACTTTTGTGGATGAAGAAAAATTGAAGGTGCCAAAAAATCTTTAGCAGGCGCCTTCGTTCGAAGGTCGAATCTTCAAACGAAGGCCTTGTCAGGCAATTCAAAAAGGAAAATAGCATAGCCTTTATTCGAAGGGGGTCTGTGAACAAAGGCTATTAAATGCCAAATAAAAAAAATAATTTAATGCCTTTGATCGAAGACTTTCTTCAATCTAAGGCATTTAATTATTTTCTTTTTTTTATAAAATAGGTTAAGACTCTCAAATGAAAGTTTTTTTTCATTTGAGAGTGCAACAGTTGAGGGGAGCCGCGGACTAAGGTGACAACACTCGCGGACGGAGGTGATAGGGAACAAGATGAAGGTGATAGGGTTGAAGGTGACAGGTGGGAGCTTTGCAACAGGCAAAGACCCCGCATCAACATCCACGTCGAGTTCCCACAGATGCATAAATTTGCCGTGTCATTTCTATACATATGTGCACAATGCTTGCCATGAACTTGAATATATATATGCTTGCCAACATTTTGTGCTTGGCCCTGGATGTGCTTGCCGACAGGGGCTTCCATGGCTTCCATTATAGTCAATTAAATACATAAAATCTGCTACTATGAAACCCTAGTTTGGCAATAGGGTTTGTCATTATAGTTAATGAAATATAGACAAATTAAATTAAACACATGAACTTTGATGAATTCGGTTAAAGAACTAGATCAAAACCTAGCTTGCCAAACCCTAGCTTGCCAAACTAGGGTTTGTCAAACCCTAGTTTGGTAAGCCAGGGTTTGTCATTACAATTAATAAAATAGAGAAAAATTTCTTAAAAAATAGAAAATTTTCTTGAGACAATGAAAGAACTATCAAACCCTAGTTTGCCAAACTAGGGTTTGACAAAACTTAGAGTTTCAAAAGAAATTAAGGTTTATCAAATTAGGGTGAAAAGATGAATTTAGTTTCAACCTAATTTGACAAACCCTAAACTAGGGCTTGTCAAACCCTATTTTGGCAAACTAGGACTGTTTATCTTTTGATCCTTGTTCTCCTACTTCCCATATGGCTTATACATATACTAAACCTACTAAATTCATCACACACATGGATATTCTAATCATATAGGCATTGCATCGATACATAAAGTTCAAGAAATTATAGACAAATGGAAGATAAATATTACACATAATCATGAGCATAAAAATCCCTCACTTGATAAGATGAATCATGGAAAAACAAGTCACATGAATGTCAAGATCCTAGTCTTGTTCACCATAACCAGTTCACTATATTGAGGTTACATGACATAAAAATATAAACTATCCAATATGAGCAAGTACATTGACATATCACATTTTTAGAATTACCACATTACATTGGGGGCATATAATGCCTTCCCCCCAACATATTGTACTCTTATTGCCACATCATTTACAATAGCGACATCATGTTTTAGACCCTCCTTTCACATCTTACATGTCTTTATTGAGCTATATATTTATATTGATGGACATCTTATCTCTCCACTCACAAGCTCTATTGTGGTATTTTTCCGATCAGGGGCTATGTAGCTATACATGTGATTTGATAATCACACCATTACACACCACTTTTTTGTGCCTTCATGCTTATCTATGACCATTATTAGACATTGATTATGAGTGTATGACACATCTTTCAACTTATATTGAGGGTGATCACAGTAAATTAATTTTAACATAATATCAATTTTGGGGAGGCATGTTAAAATATAGTTCTAGTCAAGATAGGATACATAGTGAGTGGACTACTTCATTTTTGACATGGGTTACATTGTTAAAGATTTAATATTTATGTTTATCATAAGGGTCAATTCAAGAGAGTTTGATTAGAGAAAATCCTATTGGAGGGATGGATAGGGGCATTAGAGTAGACAAGACATTGACACTCTTGAGGAAGAAATTATTGGCCATAATTTAGAGATAAAATACAAAGGAATATGTATATATAAATTATGTCAAATTTATTGGTTTGGTAAAGGGCAATTCAAGATTATGGATTGTCTAGTATACCAAGAAGCATTATTTGGATACTGACACAAATTTTGTAGTTTACATGTGTAAATTTATGTATTTTTGTGATGTTTCTTGTACTGGATATGCTATAAATTATATTGAGTTACCATGGAAATATATGAATGTATAATTTCATCATTTTTCTATTCTAAACATAAGTATCACAAAAATAGACAACTAAATAAACAAAAAAAGGGTCTAGGAAGGAGGGTTATGGCAATATGTCTTTACAAATGATGTAGATAAGATACATAAATTTGCACTAGAGGTATTAGTCTTTGATTTTATATCACATACACAAGCCACTTTAGAATCCTTAGTAGTATCTTTCTTCTTTTGTGGCATCTGCCCATATATAGATGGATCCATGTTTAAGGTGGATTATGAAAATCATGATCATTTATCTTATACTCTCCCATAAAGGAAGATGCAAAATCTAAAGAACCCAAACCATCTCCACAATTAACATTAATACCATATTGTGGGGAAGCTTCCTCTTTATTTTCCTCTTTCTATTCTTTTGTATGACTATATTTTTTATTTTTAGGCATTTCTTGTGTTGACTTCTTCTATGTAAACATTTTTTTCTTCCTCAACCATCTAACAATGAATAAATGGATGTTCATTTGCATATTTACTAGAAAAATTATTCCCATACTTAAACTTTAGCTTTTGATTTACATTAGATGGAATTTAATTCATTACATGAATCCATGGATGCCCCAATCAAAAAATTATGTTAAATGCCTTGGAATCACATGAAATAGTGCATCAATGGTACACACAATCCCACATGATAATAGGAAGAGTAATAGTTCACCCATAAGTTGTTGACCAATATTATCAAACACTTTGATTATAACTTGAACCATTTTTTCCAATTTTAGCATATCTACTTGAAGGGTTTATATAAACAAGAGACACATTGCGTCATGTTCTTACCGAATTTTCAAAACTTGCACTTGTGGTTCTAATATGTGCATCTATAGTTTTTACCATTTTTCTTCAATTTTGAGCCTTAAATATGGATTTAATCTTTGTGCTTCTGATATTCAACATGGGGATGAGAATTCAAATTACTTCCCCCTTGTACCTTAGTCAAACTCTTGGATTGTTGCAATAATTTTTGGAACAAGTTTCAAGACATGCCAAGTAGAAATTGGTGCAGGAGCACCTTGACTTCCTTAGGAGTTTGATTAAAATGATTCAATATTGTATTGAGGTCCATCAAGTCATGTTCATGTGTCTAGGTCATGAGGAGGACAATATGTAATGTTTTGTGTCAAATTTGGAAAGAATGTAATAGTTGTCATCTAAATTGTAAAATTCCTAAAGTTGTAAAATGAGGAAGGTGAAGGGTCACCTTGTTCCAATTCATTGGAAGGAAGTGGAAACTAAAGAGACAGTTTTGTAATGCCTTCAAATAGGCTTTGTAACCATTTTGTAATCAGAGGTGATTGGAGATTTGATAATGGAATAGTAAAAGACACTGTTTTCTGTGTATTATACAGAAATTTGCTGTTTCCTTGCTGCATACGGCCCTGTACAGACATGCATGAGTGTCTTGTTGTTTGTAAGTGAGAATATATTCAATCACCTTCCACTTGTATTTTATTTCATACATTTTGGTGTTGATTTGTGGTAGATATTGGGAATTTGGTTAAAACAGTCCAAACCCTGTCTTAGGGTAAGCAGTGGCATAAAATCTTGTGTTTCTTCATTGTTTTATCCTCTGCATGTTGTAAATCCTTGATGGAAATGATGGTAGTAGTATTACCTTTCAAACTCCTAAGGTCTCCGACCAAATGTCTAAGGTGGATGTAAAGAAAATCATGGTTTTATGACTGTTTTCTTTATACTATCAAGAAAAATAGAGTTTTGAGGGCAGCCTTGAGAGTTTTAATCTAGATTTTGTAGAAACTTCATGTGGAATGAACCTTTGAGAGATTATTAAGCTTATGTAGGCCTCTTATGAAGTGTTACACACACATGCAAGATATGGGGAGTCATGGAGTTGCCCAAACCAATAAGCCTTGTGTGCATGCAAGGCCTAATAGCCCTGATTTGTTCGTTGTCAGTCCAGTTTTGGATAGTTCTTCCCAAAGCAACATACACTAAATTTAAGATATGATTTAGAACATCTTATTGGGTATTCAAAACACCACTTATAGTCTTGAGAAGGATCTTATAGCAGGAGTTATGTTTGACAGTCTTCTGTGGCAGGGCTACAAGGAACAAGCCTGTCAAGACACTGTCAAAGTGCAGTCAATCTTGTGAGTGCCATAGTTGCACATTAGGGACAGTCAATGAAGGAATAGATGGAGTCTTTTCTTTGAACTATGTAGTGCATTCCACCATTTGTTGTATGTCAGTTATGTAGAATGGAGTGTCCTTGGAAGCCCTTAAGGTTGGTTGGGACAGTCCACTATTGAAAGCTCCTATGTTGAATTGTTCATGTTGGTGAAAGGGATTGAGACAGCCATTTTTTTATGTTGTTTGAAGTTTCTACAATTACTTCTATGACTTAATCTTAGTTTTGGTATTATGAAACAAGGGATTTGTGAAGGAAGAGTTGCCTCAAAGAGTGATAACCTTGTAAAGTGAGTTGATTGAAACCCTTTGATATGAAATATGCTATAAGGAGTTGTGTTGATCTATTTCCTCTGCATCAGATTGGTATCAGAGCTAGCAAAAGATCTGGGAGGAGATGTTGTATTTGTTCCTGTCACTAAGAAGGCAGGTGAAGAACTAAAGGAAAGATTTTGTTGGTGACCATTGTTTTTGTTTACTAATTTGTTTGGTTGTAGGTGCTTATCCATCTAGCTGCAGAAGGATGTTTTCTGAGGTTGTGTGTGTTGGCAGACAAGATGAGGTATGTCATGACCATTCTCCAATGGAGATTAGGCTGGCTAAGGGTGCATAGAGAAACCACTGAGGAGAGAGTGGTAGGTGCATCACCAGGATCTGCTATTGGGTGAGATGAATGGTTTGGTGAGTTGGTTTGTTGTGAAGCAGTGAGAGAGATGGATACCTGAAGAAGCACTTGATGTTGTAGCCTAAAGAGTACTCCACTGATGGGAGTAGAAGGAGCTTGAGGATGCTTTGTGAAGATGGTAGTTTGTTTTGTTGGTTGGTTGGTCACCACTTCTATATATTGGAAGATTGTAGCTGAGAAGATTGAAGAGAAAGACAGAGGAAATGTAGAAAAAGACTTTGTTGCTGATACATTTCCAAGGGACTTGGAAATCTTTGTTGGTTGGTTGTCTGGTGTAGGAGCACCTTGACTTCCTTAGGAGTTTGATTAAAATGATTCAATATTGTATTGAGGTCCATCAAGTCATGTTCATGTGTCTAGGTCATGAGGAGGACAATATTTAATGTTCTGTGTCAAATTTGGAAAGAACATAATAGTTGTCATCTAAATTGTAAAATTCCTAAAGTTGTAAAATGAGGAAGGTGAAAGGTCACCTTGTTCCAATTCATTGGAAGAAAGTGGAAACTGAAGAGACAGTTTTGTAATGCCTTCAAATAGACTTTGTAACCATTTTGTAATCGGAGGTGATTGGAGATTTGATAATGGAATAGTAAAAGACACTGTTTTCTATGTATTATACAGAAATTTGCTATTTCCTTGCTGTGTACAGCCCTGTATAGACATGCATGAGTGTCTTGTTGTTTGTAAGTGAGAATATATTCAATCACCTTCCACTTGTATTTTATTTCATGCATTTTAGTGTTGATTTGTGGTAGATATTGGGAATTTGGTTAAAACAGTCCAAACCCTGTCTTAGGGTAAGCAGTGGCATGAAATCTTGTGTTTCTTCATTGTTTTATCCTCTACATGTTGTAAATCCTTGATGGAAATGATGGTAGTAGTATTACCTTTCAAACTCCTGAGGTCTCCGACCAAATGTCTAAGGTGGATGTAAAGAAAATCATGGTTTTATGACTATTTTTTGTATACTATCAAGAAAAATAGAGTTTTGAGGGCAGTCTTGAGAGTTTTAATCTAGATTTTGTAGAAACTTCTTGTGGAATGAACCTTTGAGGGATTATTAAGCTTATGAAGGCCTCTTATGAAGTGTTACACACACATGCAAGAAATGGGGAGTCATGGAGTCGCCCAAACCAATAAGCCTTGTGTGCATGCAAGGCCTAATAGCCCTGATTTGTTCGCTGTCAGTCCAATTTTGGACAATTCTTCCCAAAGCAACATACACTGAATTTAAGGTATGATTTAGAACATCTTATTGGGTATTCAAAACACCACTTACAGTCTTGAGAAGGATCTTATAGCAAGAGTTATGTTTGACAGTCTTCTGTGGTAGGGCTACAAGGAACAAGCTTGTCAAGACACTGTCAAAGTGCATCAATCTTGTGAGTGCCATAGTTACACATTAGGGATAGTCAATGAAGGAATAGATGGAGTCTTAATTGCTTTTGAACTATGTAGTGCATTCCACCATTTGTTGTATGTCAGTTATGTAGAATGGAGTGTCCTTGGAATCCCTTAAGGTTGGTTGGGACAGTCCACTATTGAAAGCTCCTATGTTGAATTGTTCATGTTGGTGAAAGGGATTGAGACAACCATTTTTTTATGTTGTTTGAAGTTTCTACAATTACTTCTATGCCTTAATCTCAGTTTTGGTATTATGAAACAAGGGATTTGTGAAGGAAGAGTTGCCTCAAAGAGTGATAACCTTGTAAAGTGAATTGATTGAAACCCTTTGATATGAAATATGCTATAAGGAGTTGTGTTGATCTATTTCCTCTGCATCAGAAATGTAAATGCCTATGTCCATCCTTATGATTAAATGATAATGCAATGCTCCTAGATGTTCAAATGATAGAATGATATGATACTCTAATTAATCATGTGGATGTCTAAAATTAACTAGGGCTTTAACCTCTAATACAACAACCTAGTGCACAAATTTGAATCTTTTGTGTTTCAATTAGTGGGTAACAAGTAGTTGGAGGCAAGTTAGCTTGGGCCCATGATTAAATTTAATTTTATAAAATGGGGAAATATTGCACATGTGGTTTTGAAGCAAGTTCAAAATCATAACTACAATTTTAAACTACAACAAGAAACAAAATATATTCAAAGGGTTAGGTTTGGACCACTAGAGAACAAGGACATATATTCAAATAAGGTATAAATATGCCATTTAGACATTAGTTATGACATCAAGAACAATAGGTCAAAATAAGTCCAAAATGATTGGGGAAAAGTATTAGGGATGGACTTTTCACCATTAGAGGAGTTTAAAAAATCAAAAATAAAATATCTACACTAAAATCATTTGAGACTCGTACTAAATTTCCTAAATGTTCTCATTAAATTGTTGGAATTATTACATCTTTAGTATATAGTTAATAAATAAATAGATTAGTTCAAATAGAGCTTTCCATTGGTGGTTGGCATTTTGTAGAGCGCGGTGAAGGTGGCCAGAGGGAGGAACCACATAGAGGGGCGGCGGCAGTGTGACGGTAGAGCGTCAGGACAACACAGAAGGGTGTCGAGGGTTATTGCCCCCAGCAGCCCTAAAGTTTTTAAAAACTTTTTAAAAACTTTAAATTTTGATTTCAGATGATAAGGGCTCTGGGGAATGTTTGTCAATGACATCACTAATCTACACAAAAAGCTTGAATCCTTAAAAAATGCATTACGGGCGCAGGCAAAGTATGGAGTGAAGGAGCGGTCAGAAGGAGAGCAAGCGCATTGTAAGGGCAGTGGGCTTGGCAAGAGCGATGGTGTGAGAGCTTAGAATGGCATCTGAAGGCCTGTACAAGGTGCGCAAAGCAAGGAAAAGTCCCTAAGTGGCACAGCTCGAGAGGGGCCAGATTTTAGAGGGTTTGATCCCCTCGCTCCAGACATGGTTGGAAATGGAGGCCTCTCTAATCTAGGCCATTGTTCCTCTAGCCCACCCTCCCTGGAATTGGTGGAACAACCCAACAATAACTACAAATTGTGCAAAAATGCCCCCAATCCATTTCATGCTTGTAGTGATTTTTGTAAAGAGTAGATCTTGTAGGCTAATCCAGTGGTTGATTCAGGGCTGGTTGCTCATGAGGTGATTTCTCCTGTGGGAATTGGGGAATCCATCTCCCTTGCCCCTAATCCCCCAGCCCCTCCGTATTTTTCTTAGTCTTCTCCCCCTCTATATTTGGGAGACACTAAGGTAGATCTAGCTTCTGAGCCAATGGATTTTCATATTTCAGATGATTGCTTAGTAGAAGTTTCATCTAAAATTGGATCGCGAGCTATGGTTTTTAGAGCAATGGGGAAGAGGCCTTCAGTGGATGAGTTTTTATCTTAGAGCAAGATTGTATGGGATGGTTTGTCTGCTGCTACGGTGGAGCTATTGGACCATGGTTTTTTCCTTGTCATTTTTCTTAATTCAAAGGATTGCAGGTTTGTTATGGATAATGGGCCTTGGTTTTATGGTAGATTTAGTTTTTTCATGACCCCGTGATCCCCTCTTTTTGATCCTGCAAATGTGCGTATCACTTCCATTCCGATTTGGATACGGCTCTACAACTTACTTCTGGTTATGCATAATGCGGGACTTATAGAATCTTTGATCAACCATGTCGGCACATTCATTAAGGTGGAGGAAGATGGCCTTTTGGTCCCGAGACGTTTCATCAGATTTTGTGTTACGATTGATATTTCCAGGCCATTACCTCACATGGTCTACATTAATTCTTCTCTGGGCTTGTGGCTCCAATATTTAAACTATGAGGGGCTCCCAAAATGCTACTTCAGATGCAACCAACTTGGACATAAGATTGTTGGCTTCCATGGTAAATCTATAAATGGCCTTCGTACTCTTAACCTTAAGAGATGGGTTCGCAAGGTAGGCAGTCTTGATGCTGATTTCATTTGGAGAAACCATGGGGTCTTCTGGCATCATCGCTCTATAGCCTCCCCGGCTTGTGGGGTTGATGGAAAAGGCTTTGTGGGCACAATCCCTCTCAGTGTTGAGGTTATGGTTGCTGATGCTTTCGATCAGCAGGATCATATTGTCACAGGTTAGCAGGACCTTTTGACCTCAGAAGTTGGGAAGCTCAGGACGACTCTTGTTGAAGATCATGATTATCTTTTGGATCAGGTTGATGCATTGGCCTATTCTAATTTTGGTGCCTTATCCCAGACTACGGGCAAGTGTGCAAAACCTCTCATCTCCAAGGGCGACATTCTAGGGGTAGGAAAACTGAAGCAGATAAATTGAGGTCAGAAGCTTTGGATTCGATAGAAGATGGCACTCAATGGACAATGGAAGCGCTCCTCACCAGGAGTAAGAAGAAGCAAAAGAAAGGTTGATCTCTGGAGTTGGTTTGAGTGATGGAGATGATTTTTTGTATGGTTTTATTGATGTTCCTCTTTGTCTTTCTTCCTCTCCCTCTGTCTTTTTTGCTCCCTGGTTTCGGGTCTAAAGCTTTCTTCTTTTTTTGATCTCTATGTTATACGGGAATGGGCCCTCTTCTCACATTTTATGGATCAAAAATAAAAATAAAAATAAATAAATAGATTAGAAATAAAGTCACCTTAGTGACTTGTTAATATTTAAATAATTAAATGTTAGTTTATTATTGTTAGTTTTGGGAGTTACTTTCCCATAAGTAGTTTTGGTAGTTAGTAAGGGAAAGCAAAGGCTTTTAAGACAATTTATTATAATGTAAAAATTATCAAGTTGAGTACATGATAGTGGCGGCCCTTACAGAGCCAAATCTATTTAAAATTAATTGGCATTGGTAGCATTTTGGTAACATAATGGCAGTAGCTTTGCTACATTTATTTTATTTTGTCTTACTGATAAAGGGAGGGACAACCATTAAAAAGAATTACACTGCAACTAAGAGGGCCACACCTACCTTAGATAGGCCATGCTCCCTCACAAGAAGTTGAACCTCCTTGAGATCTATTGTTACAAATATCCAAGTAGCCATGTATGCAAAATTTGGAAGTATAATGTTGTGTAGAGGAGAGAGGAGGACAAAATGGTGAGCAAATCAAGGATCTATGCCAAGGTAGTTGTGATGGATGCACATCACCACATGTTTGGATGCCTCGCCTCCATTCTAGCCAAGGAGGTCCTCAATGGCAATGAGTGGTGGTTGTGCATGTGAAGAGATTTGTTTATTAGGTAGACTTGTTCACTAGAAAATGAAGTATCTCCATTTTTTAAGAAAGAGAATGAATACGAAGCCATCTCATGGCCCCATTCATTTTAGGGCACCTTCTAGAATTCTTTAGAGAACAATTAGAGTCCTAGAAGCTGAATTGAACTATGTGACTTGTTTGGTTTGCAACTGATTGAAAAAATTGAGATAAATTTTGTAAATCATTTGTTTACTTAGTTCAGCCTGATGGGACTTGGTAAATTTATGATTCCAATGCAGTTGAGTATCATGTGAATTATCTGTCTTAACTATCTAAACATTTTTTTTAGTAGTAGTATTTGAATACATAATAGATGCTATTTTAATTTCATAAGATGAACTTCATATTTAACCATCTTCCTTCAATGATTTTGGAATACTTAGAACTTTATGCTATTTTCTACAAAACTAGAAGTGGTGGGGATGTGCCATCTAGATATAGTAGACTTGGGAGTCATGTTTTCTATATGTAACTGTATGCTTTCTATGCTTAGCACCTAAAATTTTTGTTGAAAAATTCTTAACTGCTTGTGCCAAGTAGATATAGTAACTTGCAATAGTAACCTGCCTACTGGTAGGAACTAATAATTCTCACTACATATATTCAATCTATATCCATTATCAACCAAGACATGCTTTATATTCAAACTTCAATGAACCACTATGATACACATAGGTAAAGGCTCTTGAATAACACTATCATGTGGAAGTTCCTTAGAGTCAAAGAAAATGTCATGAATATTTCCATTACCAGTCGACCCTAATATAGAATCAACTAGTTGAGGTGAAGCATTTGAATTAAATTTAATATTTTCCAAAGCATTTTGTAAAATATCAAGCTATATGTCATGTTGATGTGTCCAATAAATGCCAAAGAGATCTTAATTTGAGTATTCTGAAGCTGATAAATTAAATCTCTTTGTGTGTCTTCATTGTTAACTTAGGTGGAGGAGGAAAATAAAGATTTATAGGTTGTAAATTTGGATGATTTGATAAAATACATAATAATTATATGAAGTAGATGTTGCATGAAGTACTATAGGGTTATTTTTAGGTGTATCAGTTAGTGCATACAACACGAGTTTTAAAGGTTTGTGACAAAGAAAGAACAAAACTTCTTAGGTGTGGTAGTGTGAAAGACTAATGGCTTAATAGGAGTGAAAGTATAAGTTGTATTAGTATTAGGTGAAGGAGATGGACAAGTATCTCAAGATGTAGCAAGAAAATGTAGACAAATTCATAGCATCCTTAATCACCCAAGGTAAAAAAAAAAATACTTTAATAAAAACATGTCTAATTTAGTGAACATACTATAAGTTATGCAAGATGAATCAAACCAAATTATATAATGCCTAATCAATTAAAGTGATTTTTAATGCCTAATCAATTAAAGTAATGTAATAGTCATATATTTCCATGGTAACTAGATATGTATAGTCATTGGTTGTATCCATGTTCTTAGTGTGTAATGTTCATTATTTTATATCTTTAATTGTTGAAACTATGTGCTATAATGATTTCAAAAGAAATCTCTTTATCTCTCTCTCCCTTGGTAAGTGTGTGAACACAAAGAAAGAAAGTGTACATGGAGTAGGAATGAATTAAATGTTTTATTGCACACATGGTATTCATTTTTATGACATTGATACATGTTCAACATTACATGTATGTGTAGATTTGGAAAAGATAAAATCTCTCTCTCTCTATCTCTGTGCAAGTTGAGAAGGAAAAGAATCATCCATGCATTTTAGAAATGAAATCTTCCTTGTTCAACTATTTAACGTCTTGGAATTGCATTGGGATCCAACCATGTTTAACCAATTCTCTACAAGATGACTGATATGCCTCACCAACACCAGTGATAACTAGTGTCTATGTTTGGAAGTTGTGGAACAATGTATCAAATGTACACACTTGTACATCAGAGAAGAAATGTATGTTGATACAGGTGAGTGAAACACAACATTCCTATCTACTCTAATGTAGGATGTGTATGTTGATACATTTGTTCCATAGTCCAAAGTAGACACTATCATGTTATGTTGTTGGTGTGACATATTAGTCATACTTGTAGAGAATTGGTTCAACATGGCCATCCTATGCACACATGTATGTATTGGAATAAGTAATTTATTTTTACATGCAAAAAATTCAAATTGATATATATCATGGCACATGTGCCACCACCTCCTAGACCTTCTATATTTACGCGTACATATACTGAGATTCAGAGATTGACATCTCTTCTTTTTGACTGCAACACAACAAGGGTTTATATGGACACATGCCAATCAATTTTAACTAGCTCTCAGTGCATTAGACAGAGTCTAGGAGATACCTATGCTTATTCAGGTGATACTCTTGTTTCTATTCTTGCCCAGATGCATCAAGAGGTTACTAGTGATGTTTCTCTTGCTTCTGTTCAGCTTAGTGTCTCGAAATAGACTATCAAATCCCAATGTTTCCCATCTTATGTTGGTAAGCCTAATGTGAGGGGCTACCAAGTGACTAGATGTGTAGACCCTCTTATGGCCCCATTGATATATCCATGTTTTCTTGCTGCTCAAGATTGTTATCCCAATAATGACCAAATTCCTTTATATTTTGCATAACAGTTATATGTAGAGGTTCATATGGGTTTCAAGGTCAACTACTTGGATTTGCTAGAATATTTTGGTTAGGGGAGGGGCAAGGTTGCTACTAGAGATGCCTATCATCGACCAAATTGACAGGCACCAGTTTATAGGGCCTTGGTTGAGGGGAGGATGCCTAATATCTCCCTAGCCCTAGCCCCTGTTGCTGATCAGATCGTCATTGCTTCCCAAAGGGAAGCAATCGACAGTGTAGGTGATATTGCAGCTACCACATCTATTATATCTTCTGATCATGTGGGAAGATATTTGATGAGTCATCCTGGACGATCCAGACCATCGGATCATGCTACTGATCCTTATGCTATTGCAGGTGTCTCATCACCTGTAGACATAGATGGTCTGATAGGAGACCATATGCTTCAGACTATAGTGAGTTATCTTTCTGAGGACCTATTGGAGTCATATGCTTTTATTGCATCAAAGCTTGGTATCCCTTTACAGGAGGTTAGAAGACATGTGGGTAGTGCTTTCCATTCACAGAGTGTGTCATGATCTAGTCAGGATGTGAGACCTTCTCATCAGGTGCCTGTGAGTACTCCACATTTTGATCCACCCATAGATCATTTAGCTACTGCAGAGGCAGATACACCTAGCAGGCCTCATGTTGAGCATCAAACATCCCAGCCCTCCCTAGATTCACTTGAGGAGGTACAGTTGTAGAGGAGATTGATGTCAATTTTTGTGGATATGCTTCTTCATTCAGGCTCTTGGTTGCTAAGTCACCTAGTTAGTCCACTTCAGACTTCATTACTTGAGCTAGCTAAGGAGGCACTGGATATAATCATTGCAGCAGATTATCCTACAGTACCTAATACACAGGTATTTGCATGCATATGTGCACGTGCATGCATGATTTAAACTTAAACATAAATTAAATTAAGTTAAATTACTTTGTTAGATAGAGTCCTAATGTTGTATATATATATATGTATGTATATGTATATGCATATGTATATCTATATGTATATGTATATCTATACATATACATATACATATACATATACATATACATATACATATACATATACATATACATATACATATACATATACATATACATATACATATACATATATATATATATATATATATATATATATTCATATATATTCTAGGGGTTAGCTCATATTACACCTAGTCTAGGGACGAACCGTGCATGTAGGCGTGATTTAACTGATGGCAGTAATGTTAGTGGATAGGTGAGTTTTAAATTTTTAAATCATTACAACTTACATACATGTAAATGCATATAATTTGTACGTATGCATGTACACATATATATTTAATGTTATTCTATTTAAATTTTAACATAATTTGTACACTTTTATACATACATGTGTTGTACTATCTCCAGGCCTCAGTGCATCCATCAGAGTAGGATGCTCAATTAGACTCGGGTCACTCAACTTGTAGCCAACATGATGACCAAGCTATGGGTAGCACTTTGTAGACATGTTTCTCTAGATATTTCTCTAGATATATTTGTTTGAACAAATATTTCTATAGATGTACATGTTTATGTATGGACATTTATGAGGACATTTATATCTACATGTGTTTTCAGACATTTCTATAGATCTACATGTTATTATTAAACCATTATTTTGTGCTTTTTATTTTATGCTATCACTATCTAACAATGGTGTATACAAATACAATTATCACATTGAATAGAACCTAATATATGGTTTGGATTTGTTTAAAAGAAATTATCATGATTATTATGATTGTTTTTTTCATGAGAAGTTATTATATGTGAAATTAAAACTATAGTGATGATCTATAAATCAGTTGAATAAAATTTCAAATACATAACTATGTTTCTAAGGGTATACTTTTATTTATAAAATTACTAGTTGTCAATTTACTTTTGATCTTATTATGTTATATCTTGGTTCATAGTTCATTTAAGTGGAAATTATGTTATTCTAAGGATAGTTCATTGATGGCATAGTCACTAAGTGGAATGCAATGTTATTACCTTTAATGATAAGTGAAAATATGATATCGCCCTAATATCAACTCCTAACTTAGTGATTATGTTGTGATATTTGATTTATATCATAGAAATATTATGATATGTGTAAAGATTATAAATCTTGTGTTAGCTAATATTGTAGCTTATGGATTGATACAAACTCTTTTGGTTAAGTTAGTTGTTATGAGTAGTTGGTTGAGGTAAAAGCATGTTAAATACAATGACATTGGTAAAATTAATTTCTTGACATGTAAGGTTGAATTTGTTAGATAAATGATAGACTTCCTTGTGTTCTGGACATATTGACATTGGTGAATTATGCCTACTAATTAACACCAAATTAAAATTTACCAGTTAAGTTCACTTGATTTAGCACTCATTGAACATTACATTTGTCATAATCACATACTTGTTCCTATGATAACAAACAATGATAGAGACTTTCAACCAAAGGAATTTAACAATATAGAGATAGGGCACCAGTTTAGATCAATAAAAATTCTAATCTAAATGCTAATCTAATCTTAATTCTATCTAATTTTAATGAAAAAGAATAAAGGGAAGAGAGAAAATTGTATTCACTCTTGCTTGAGTAGTATTCACATAGTTAGGACCACACAATGGTGCAATCTTATTGACCAACTATGAAGATAAGTGTAGATAATCATCATATTCCCTACATAGATTGACCACACAAACTATCAAAGCCTTATTGTAAAATATATTTCATAAAGTACTTGATTGGAAAGCTCAAGTTGAATATACAACCTCACCACCAACAAGACTAAATATATGCTATGAAGCACTCAATTGGATTCATCAAATGCTTAAGTGAAGTGTTGATAAGATTTCAAAACAATATAGCTTAGATTGGAAAACCACAAAATCTAAGTAAAGATGGATGAAAAAATTAATACTATTTTGTTGGATTAGGTCCAAACAACTGAGAGGGGGGGCGGGGTGAATCAGTTGTCACACATTCTTGATCTTTTTACAACTTAAAAAATAGTTAATGAAAAAAACATTTCAGTCATCACATAAGTAGAAATGAAATAACACATTTGACACCAAGATTTTTGACGTGGAAACCCGGTTAAGGGAAAAACCACAGTGGGGGTTAACCCACAAGAATTTAATACCCTGTTAAAATTATTGATACAAAATGGGAATGCACATGCATTCGGGCTCACTGCCCAGAGCTCACTACTCAAATGAAGGCTCACTGCCTAAGACAATATTACAAATGAAAGACAGAGATATGAACTGATGATAGCATCTACTTATTGAAAAATTTCAATTCCGGTTGAGTGCAAAAACTAATCTTACACACTTCATCTTAGCTTTGTTCTTGTCACTGTTATGCTCTTATTTGCACCTTAGATTTCTACTCTATTCACATCCACTTCCCTTCGCACACACTTCACCACATAAACGATCGAATTCATCAACTATATATATATGCAACAAGATCTATAATCATTCTACCAATCAGCTTCAATAGTACTTAGAACACCTAAGAATGCTTAGCCCTGTCAGCTAGATCTATGCATAACTTGGAGTGTAGACCAAAACATACTCTTGCAAATCATTACTCATGTCAGCCACAGTTACTGAATGCCACCATTTTTCCAACAAGAAACTTCCATTCATTCAGAAACAAGATCTTATGCAAGGTCTACCCATTCTTCTTTTGTCTGCTCTGTCAGACTGGAACCCGATACACAGATGCTAATAACATTTGATTCCTTCATCAGCAGATGACAAAATTCTAGATTTAGAGTGTATTTTCTATGTTGTCAACAACCTTAGATCTGCAGCATACCATGCCTTTCCACTGGAGAGATTCGGACCAAAATACCGGTCTCTGCTATATACTATGTTTCAGGCTCTCGGACTTGGATAGATTATTGTTCTGACTTCCGGTATGATCAGATACTGCACTGCGGAGGTGTGGGACAATCTTAGTTGCCATCAATGACAACTCCTATCAATGCTATGCAGTGTCTCTTGCCAACAATCTCCCCCTTTGGCATTGATGGCAACACTTAGTGAAAAATGACTAAGTGTCTTAGAGCAACACCCTCTTTGTCTATGCATTCGTGCTTTTCACTTATTCCGATTCTCCCTCTTTTCTGAACTCCTCATTTTTCACTGCCCTTCACTCCCCCTTTGACATCAATGGAAAAGGGTGGGGTCCGCAAGTCAAAATTCTCAAAAAAAGAGTCTGATTATACTATTGCGTATGTACAACAATTCATCAAGTCTTGTTCACATGAGCTTGAGAATGTCTGCAAAACTAGTTTTTAATTGCACAAGTTCAGAGGCCCAAGTGTTCTTCATTCTATCAAAGAGTGAGATGTGCCCACTCAGTAAAAATGCATATGTTTCTACCTTAGCCAGATCCAGAGGATCACTTGTCTGGAGTGCGTTCTGGGCTTCGGATAAGGCATTATGCATGGCTTCCAACTTGGGAGCAATCAATCCCCGGAGTTCACATATCCTCTTCATAGTATTGATTTTCTCTTTTTCAAGTCTCTTTATTTCATCTGTCTAGCTAATGATCTGACAGTCTTGACTTATGGGAGAGGCATTTAGAGGATCAAAATTTTGGGATAGAACTGATAGTTTGTCATGCCCACATTTCACATGCGTTTACAACACGCTAACCTGTGTGTCATGTCCACATGCGTCATGTGGTCGTGATACTAAATATCAAATTTTTTTCCCTAACTACTCTAAAAGCCTCCCTCACACGCGCAAGCGTGCTCGGTGTGTATGTTTAAGTTGTCTAAGTGATTGTTGCTACGGAATATATTCTACACATGTGTGTGTACAGATACCGTCATTATGTTTAGAGTCGGTTCATTTTGCCTCATGAAGGATCTCCCTTGGTAGGTGATTGATCTTTGATTGGTTAACTCAGTTTAATAATCATTACCTTGCAACAAGTGTTTACTTCTCTGTCATGTCCACATGCGTCATGTGAAATGTGGGCATGACATAGTTTTTGTTCTTGTTCCTTTATCTTCTTCTCAACATCCTTATTAACTTTAGTCCATGATAGACAAAATTTATATATATCTCTTCCATCACTTAGAGCATTCTGAATGCTCTTTATGCTAATGCCCAGTACCACTCTATCACTCCTTATCAGATTTTTAACTTGATTAAATTTCTTAATCAAAAAATCTTTCTGAACCTTTGCCTCCACAGACTTTTCAAAAGACTCAAAATGTGAGTCAACTGAACTTACAAGATTTTTCAAATGGCTGGAGGAGGAATCATTTTGATTTTTTTGATAAGTTGGCATTAATTTCTCTAACACTCTAGTTGCTAACCCTAGTAGCTCATTGTCCTCTAAGTGAGATTTCATCATCTTTTCTCTAGTATTTACTTGAGTGAAGGATGCTATTTTCATCAATTGAAATGGAGAGAGCACATCCAGATTGGTTAGTCCTTGGAGTAGTTCAGGCTCATCAAGCTCAATCACTTCCTTTTCAAGAAAATATTTCACGACATCTGCAGTGTCTCTTGCTGCATTTACTAAATCATCTTTTTGATCATCTAATTTAGGTGCTTTAGGTGTTTCAACATTTGCACCATCTTCTTCTACTTTGTCTATGTTAGGTGCTTCAACATTTGCACCATCTTCTTCTGCTTTGTCTTCCTTTCCTTTTTCCTTAACTTTCTCTGTATTAATCTTCTTTGTGTTCTCTTCTGAGAGACTCATTTCTATTTGCTTACCACTTGTTGCTTGATCCAGAGGGTTCTGAGTGGTAGCAATATTCTCTTTCTTCTCAGAGTGATCAAGTGGAGGAGATATCACTTCATCAATTATTCTATTTATCATCTCTATGTCTTCTTGATTTACTTGTTCCTCTTTCTAAACTTCTCCAATATTTAGATTTGATGAATCAAGATCCAGAGGATCTAGAGTGATATTTTGATCATTGATTCTCTTGTCAGTTTTTTCTTCTAGAGCAACAGGATTGTCTTCTTCATCTTTCTTTTCTAAGATAATGCAGTACTTATTTTTGTCTACAGCCTTTCCCAGAATTTCCTCTACTTCCTTTGCAATTTCTTCAGTTTCACCAAGCATTAGCTTGTTCATTTGAACTTTGCTTTTGAATTTATTTTTGACTTCATTGAGGATTTTATCTGCTTCTTTTCTAGTTATTACAAGGCACAAAGAGGAGAGAACATACTCTCTGAGTTCTATATCTTTTTCTTTGGATGCATCTTTCCTCATTTCCATTACTTTTCTCAAACTTTTAGGAAGTTCTTGCAAGATTTCCAACAAGGCTCTACTGAACTTATCTAGATATATGATAATGGCATCTTCTAAAGTTTTCTTATTAGCTTGATCAATATTATCATATTAAATTCTGATATGTTTTAAGTTTCCATCAACAATGATTGTTTTTACAATTTCATCAATAGTCATGGAAACCTTACCAGATACTAGCCTTTTACTAGCCCTCATGCTTCCGGATTGTTGATTTTTAGAAATTTTTGAAGTTTTGACCTTTTCAGATCTTATCTCTTTCACTTCTTCATCTGTTCCAGTCTCCTAATCATCTTGTGTTCTCTTGAGGATTCTTGTTGCCTTGGTTTTCTTCCTTTTCCCTCCTTCATTGGATGGAGTGGTTTCCAGCTTCTTAGTGTGAGTGGTCTTGAGAGGCTCAACAAGAGTTGTAGAGCTCCTTGTCTTTCTTGGGACTTCCGGAGGAATTTTAGGTTCACTTTTTACCTACTCGGTGTTCTTCTTTATCTTTTCAATCCTTTGTCTATTTTCTTTCACTACTTCTTTTGTAATCCCAATTCTTCCTACTTACATCTCTACTTGCTTGTGTACCTTTCTTTTTGTTTCTGACTATCTAAGTTCCACATGCAGCTTTAGGCTTAGTTCCTTGTATGTTTCTAACTTTTCAATAGAGGTATCTTTAGGTTTTCTCAGGAGATGTTGAGCATACATGTCCAGAATTTCCTCATCCACTTCATAGGTCATGGGCATTATCCACACTGTCCTTGGTTCTATAGCTTCCATCAAACATTTATCTGTGTCTACCATGAAACACATTTCATTTTCACACTTTTCAACAACTAAACTAGGAATTCATTCCCTTGCATGCATCAAATTCTGGAAGTTCTTGGGGTACCTCCAAATAGCAGTCTTTTGTGTCTAGGAGTCACCAAGACTATGAAGAAGATCCCTAATTTTCCATGCCACTAGTCTGTCAGATGTCCATTGTATACCTGTAACTCCAGGAACCTCATTCATGAAGTATAAAAAGATACATATCACCAGGGAACCATACTTGAAGGAATTTTTCTTGTCCTTTTTTATTTTGTTTAGGTTTTCTAGTAGTTGGCTTTGTAGAAGCTCACATAAGTCATAATCTACATTTTCCTTTATCATCTGATATACGGCATAAATAGTTGTTCCAGAGACTGAGTTCTCCCTGCTGGAGTGGTAGATCTTATACCCAACTACCATCGAAGCAAACTTGACATCCGGATCAGTGATGTCTTTGATAGTCATCGCTCTTATGTTAGATTTTGCTCCGGTTGCATCAGTTACTATTTGATTTTTCACAGCCTTAAGCATGGGTTGCCCACCGGTTGCATTTAGTCTAGTCATAATTCAGATTATATCTTTTGTAATCTTGAACGGCTTCAACAACCACATAAACTCATCATGTATCTCACTCAATACATACCTAACCCATTCACTTTCATTAAAGGATGGAAATTCAATAACTTGTATGAAGTGTTTGTTTTATAGGGTTTTATATTCCGTCTTCAATTGGTGATTGTCATCCTTCAAGTGGTTTTTAAATAAATCCAGTAGTCTTAGATTTCCAAATCCCTCTATATTGCAGTGAATTTAAGCCATAATATCTTCAACATGTAAAACCCCGTACAGAACTCCAGAAAATGCACCTAACGGTTCAACTTCTACAGATTTGAATGGATCCTTCTTGAACTTGGGGTGAGGCCTTTTAGTAATATCTACCACTAGAGGAGTGGCCATTTGCAAAAATTGAAAACTCAAAAGATTTTTTAGAAAACAAAAAATACATTGCCACGCAGATTGGGGTTTTTTCTTGGAAATCCTTTTCTCGCTTCTGACTTTTGAGAATTCTCAGTCTAGGCTTGTCTACTTCTTTCTTTTTGATGCAAAGTGTTTAAAATGAGGAGTGAATGACCCTTTTAAGCTTTGCATCACCTAATTTGCCTTTGTAATAAATGCTCTACCCTAGCGTATCTGGTTGCCCTATTTTTATTAACCCTTCATGTATCATTCTGCATATTGCCATATCCATCTCTTATCTTCCAGAAATTCTTCCATATGATCTGAAGATAATTTAGGATCTCTTTTCTTACTGTGCTAGATCTAGGCACTATCTTACTGGCTGGGGGAATTTGATTTGTAAGGTTGCTTCCCCTGAGCCAAGACTTCCAACTTAATTCCCAGAGGAATTATCAGCACCGGATTGTAGTGTGGATCCATTGCTGTCATTCATAATGGTTTTCCTGACCCATATCTTGTTTGATTCATCTTGAGTCTCATTTGTATCAATTTTTTCTTTGCCTTTATCTTGTCTTTGTTCATCTAGTTTTCTGTTTACTAGACCTCTTCTTCCATAGTCTTTACTTCTGCAGAATCTTACAATATGACTAGATTGATTGCAGTTAAAGCATACAACATTTCTTTTCTAATTTTCTCTTGATCTGCACTGATTAGCCATATGTCCAAACCCATTGTAAGCAAAGCAGTAACCATTAAAAGAATTGCTAATTCTTCTATTATTGAAATTATTCATTGTCATACTTCTGCATTCATTTGATCTATGACCATACCTGTTACACTTGAAGCATTGACCAGAGAAGGATGGACCATTTTGATTTACTCTATTTCTGCACTGAGTAGCTCTATGACCAAATTTATTACAGTTGAAGTAATTTCCATTGAATGATGGATATTTTTGAGCATTTGGTTGTCTTACCAGAGGTTTTCTAGGTCTGATTCTCCCATTCTTAGGTTGAGGATTTTTCTGTTTGGATCCAGAGCTCTCACCTTTCTCATATCCAAGACCATGCTTGTCATTGGCCCTTTTCTGTCCTTCAAGTAGTGCTTCAAGTTTAGCTAAACTTAACTTGAACTCCTCCTTGTATTCATTTGCAATATGTAGGTCATGTCTAAGAATGACTATTTGCCTTTCAATTTCTCTCATTGTCTCTACTTTCTTGCAGATCAGACTCTAGATGGCTGGCTATTCCATCCAATCTGCAACATTCTTTAGATCTTTCTTTTAGTTTGTGTTTCAGATCTTCTTCAATCTTCTTTCTATCTTCACTTTCTTTGGTTTGCCTCATCACCCCAGATTCCATTTCAATTTTTAGAACGACTTCTTTTGAGAGCTTTTCACATTCCTTTTTTTTTCTTCCAAAGCTTCATTCAAATTATTTTCTTCAGGTAAACTAGAAAGCTGCAAAAGTAGTTCCTTTTTTCTTTGCAAATATTTCTTTAATTTATCTTTTAGCATTTCAATGGTGTCATCAACATCTTTAAGTTCACCTCTCAGATTACTAATTTCTATTTTAGATTGAGCAAGTTCTTCTAGGGCTGATTGAAGATCTCTTAGTGAACCCATTGAACATTCTTCCAAGATCTTTTCCTTAAGCTGTTAGGCTTCTCTAAGGATCCTTGCTCTGATACCAATTGTTGGATTAGGCCCGGACAACTGAGAGGGGGGGGTGAATCAGTTGTCACACATTCTTGATCTTTTTACAACTTAAAAATAGTTAATGAAATAAACATTTTAGTCATCACATCAGCAGAAATGAAATAACACATTTGACACCAAGATTTTTGACTTGGAAACCTAGTTAAGGGAAAAACCACGGTGGGGGTTAACCCACAAGAATTTACTACCCTATTAAAAGTATTGATACAAAATGGGAATGCACTTGCATTCAGGCTCACTGCCTAAGACAATATTACAAATGAAAGACAAAGATACAAACTGATGATAGCATCTACTTATGCAGAAATTTTAGTTCTGGTTGAGTGTAAAAACTGATCTTACACACATCATCTTAGCTTTGTTCTTCTCACTATTTTGCTCTTATTTGCACCTTATATTTCTTCTCTATTCACATCCACTTTCCTTCACACACACTTCACCACATAAATGATCGAATTCATCGACTATATACATCCACAACAAGATCTATAATCATTCTACCAGTCGGCTTCAACAATACTTAGAACACCTAAGAATGCTTAGTCCTGTTGGCTAGATCTATGCATAACTTGGAGTGTGGACCAAAACTTACTCTTGCAAATCATTACTCATGTCAGTTATAATTACTGAATGCCACCATTTGTCCAACAAGAAACTTCCATTCATCTGAAAACAAGATCTTATGCAAGGTCTACCCGTTCTTCTTTGATCTGCTCTGTTAGACAGGAACCCAATACATAGATGCTAATAACATTTGATTCCTTCATCACCAGATGACAAAATTCTAGATTTAGAGTGTATTTTATATGTTGTCAACAACCTTAGATCCGTAGCATACCATGCCTTTCCACCAGAGAGATCTGGACCAAAATACCAGACTCTGCTATATACTCTATTTTAGGCTCCCAGACTTAGATTATTGTTTTGACTTCTGGTATGATCAGATATTGCACTGCGAAGGTGTGACACAATCTTAGTTGCCATCAATGACAACTCCTATAAATGCTATGCAGTGTCTCTTGCCAATATATTTCAATAATAAAATGTGAACGAATGGTTTCTAATCCCCTTACAATATTAATTCACTAGGTTTATATACATTCCTAGCTAGAGAAAAAATATGAAGTTTCCTCAAGTTGGCATAATTTCATTACAAAATTATTAAATTTGAATTTGAATTTTCGAGGCCAATGTCTCCTAATTTCAAAGTGATAAGTACTAATCCAATTTCAAGTTATAATAGGAGAATTGAGATCATCAAGCTAGTCCCAATTTGGCAATTTTTTTGCAACAACTTCCTTTAGAGAGGTCCCATTTTAAATATAGCTCCTTAATTAATGTTCCAAATAGGTCTTCATTGAATTCTTAGTGACATGTTTCAATTTGAATGGTCTTGTTAGTTAATGTCCACACATATCATTCCAATGCAATCAGGCCAAATCCTTCCTCCCCAATGAGAAAGCCTTAACTTATAACTAGTGGAAATGGGCCTATTAAGATAAATGCTCCTCTACATTTATGAGGGGAGCTCCTTTGTGCACTTTTAACCTAAAAGTATGAAAGGAAAAAAAATGGGGATTCCTAAATAAGTTTGCACAAGAAACTATGTTACAAGATTCCTCAAACTAAATGTAGAAAAAGGAAAAGAAATACTAAATGCTATGTAATTAACATAGACACATAGTTATTTGTTTATACATGTAACATCAGTGCTAAAGGGAGTATTTGACAATTTATGTTTTAACACACAAGAAAATATGAGGAATTAATTCCATATTGAACATAAAAACATTACATGCAACAACAGGTGAATAAACAAAAAAACATTTCAAAATTATTCTTCTCATTCCTTATAACAATCTAAGCATAAAGTCTTAATTCCATTTATGTATAGCCAAATGGGCAACAAAATTCATGAAGAAAATATTACACTTCTTAATGTATAAAAAAACACATGTAACTAGTGAAGGTATAAATTACAGGTTAAGTTTAGAAATATTCTTCAATTTGTCTTGTGATTTCAAAGCACAAAATTCTTTTTATGTAGTTTTTAGTTTTTGCTATGTGTTCAGAAGAAAACCACCCAAAAAAGAACTAGCATACAATTGAGATAATCTTACATATATATAGCTACTTTTTAAGTCATAGATCTAGTTACTTTGATGGTAATCAAATGAATTACTTCCATTGCCATGTGCTTTACTAAGATAACTTTTGATCCTCCTCATGGTTAGAGGCAACTCTACCCTCTTGTATGGCCATCATGGTGAGGTCATCACATGACAAGTTGATACTTTTACTTATGTAGTGATGATTTGTGCATTGATGTTCAAAACTTTGATTATAATTTAATTTATATTGTGACATCTCTAGTGTGTATACATGTACATGTAAATTGTAGCACAGTTCAAAGAGAATATATAGCATTAAATAAAAGCATTCAAAAATTATCATATCATCCATGCTTGAATATGAATCTAGGGCATTCTCTACATGATTTCTAATAGAGAGATCATTTGTACATTAAGAACCACATGTTAAAATTTAAAATTTGTTCAACAAAAAAACTATTAATTTAACATGCATAAATTGTAAAATAATTAATACATGAACATACACGTAAATAGTGAATTTAGGTCTTTAAAACATTAAAAATTGTAAGTTCTTCATCCATATTTTTCATACCACATCAAGTGGTTCAGCTCGCTCTTCAATGACATCTAATATTCTTTGATGATCTTCACTATGTAGTCTCCACTTACGACATCCACGTGTGTTTGAAACTATATGAAGAGTTAGGCTGGTAGCAATTACTAGGTGGCTATACTGATATACCTTGTTATTAGGTTGATGATCAATAAAGTGAATCCTATGTTGAACAATCTTGATTTGTTTGAGATATGTCCCTTGCACTACAACTAAACTTGTGGGAAACAACATTCCACAATAAGACATAACATTTTCAAGGTAAATGTAACCTACATGTATCTATGAACATGTATAGCATTATCATTGCTTTGTAAGACATAACATAAATTATAATATAAAAATTAAACACATTTTAATTCATTGTTGAGGTACTTGACATGTACATATGTAATAAATTGAAAATTATTTAACGATATATTAAAATAAAGTTAAACCTGTGGGAAACACCATTCCATCACTTGTTTCTAGATTTATTATTTTTTGCCTCTCTTCTGTGTAACATAATAAATAATAACTAACTTGTTCTATATTTCTATCCTCTGCTATGACTGCAAAAACATCTCCTGCACCAGATTTAAATGTCTAAAATTTGTAACTTAACATATATATATATATATATATATATATATATATATATATATATATATATATATATATACCTTTTTTAATCAATCATGAAATATGGTTATAATCAGTTGAAATCAAAGGAATCTCTTCAAATCTTTCATCCTCATCTTCATTGTATGTGTTGGTAACAACTAGTGGCACATTTTCTCATTCACTGACATATCCATGTTGTTGGTTGTTACAATTCTCAAAATCTCCCAACATGCACTCAACAAAAACAAGAGTAATCCCTAGTGCACAATGTCCATGAAGGGCTATCTATACTCATGACACAATGCAAAGATCTTGTTTTCTCTACCCTCTTGCATCCATACATTGATCTTCTATCCACACCTACATATTTATTATATATCAAGTACATTATGAATATAATATATCTAAATAATTAAATTCAAACTAAAATAAACATACTTGTGTGTACACATATATATCATATACATGAATATATATTTAAAGTACATGTACATTAAATAAATTTAAACAATACATACCTGATATCTCTCAAAACACTCTATGTAGAATGTATCTATTTATTCTTGAAGATGTGCCGGCCTCATTCGGTACAAAGTGTAACTTACACCCTTCAACAACATCATGTGCATCATTTATATGGTCTCCATCATAATTCATTTGATGTTTCCTTAGAGCATGTTTGATGCAAGCTCCTGCACCATCATGTTCACCCTTTCCATGCCCACTCTCAAAGAAACTCCAAACATGTGGTATATTGTCATTTCAATGATATCTACATAGTGCATAAAATGGCCTTGATGATTTGAATTGTGACATGCACATCCATCTAACCATACAAAATTCCTTTCAAAATTTACACCCCTTCTTGCCAAATATCTAAAAAACTTCTTAAAGCAATGTTGTACAAAAAGTGTGTCATGCTCCTTATTATCACTAATATAAAAGTGATATTCTTTCTTGATGACTCATGTTTGAAATGTACTTTCAACACCATCCAAATCCAATTGTGCATGTCGATAACACACATGCACCATAATAGTGATCTGCTTTGAAAAATAATATTGTGATTGAATCTCTTTTTGATATACAAAAGAGTAATTTTCTACAAAGTCAAGCACCGATAAAATTGTGCCAGGTGGGAAAGTATCTCTTAATGTTTAAAACTGTTGTACTTGCCACTTAGCAAAAAAAGCATGATGTATGTATGGTTGAATCAATTTACAAAAATTTTCCATAAATGTTCCAATAGGTATCTCCTCTTCTACATAATCTAACCTTGTGGATTCTTCCCTATTTTTTGTTTGAAACTTTATGTACTTGTACCTCTTGCAATTTACCAACTTCATTGGGTCGATATCTTCATTTCTCAAAGGCATTTTAGCCAAATTTTCACATGTTTCACAAAGACCTTTTATGTAGTTTATTTAACCATTTCCATTATCATCATATGATTTATCATGTAAGATGGATGCTATGAATTGACTTGCTCGTTTAGGAGGTGCATTTACAAAACCATCACTGTCTTCACAAATCTTTCAAAACACTTGATAGTACAAATCAAATTCAATATGATAATGACAACAACAAGTTTAAAAAACCTTGTTTGTCTTCACATAATATGGCCTTAACCTTTCAAACATTGTTTGCCCAATCTTTATATTTAGATTTGAATTACAAAAGTTCACATACATCTCATGTTGTGTTATATGTAGCCAATGTTTTGTATGTAGTTGATAACTATTGGGCCCAATTCTGTGTTTGATAACATCTCTACTATTTGATGAAGCATGAGTATTATCATTCCAAAAGGTTGAGATCAAGTTGCTAACAACATCTTGAATCCTGTTAGATCGAGGAGGCCTACACATAATTGCCCAATTGCTTTTCGAGGTACTATCATCCAATAATTTTCTCCTTTTCACATATTTTGTTACTGTCTTTCTACTAAAACCAAGCTTAGATGAAATTGAAGACAATTGTCTTTTTTTGGAATTTCTTTCACTTACAATACCTGTGAACATCACTCTTCTTGTAATGGACTTATCCGTAGATCAAGATTATTTCCCGATGGAAGCCAAACCTTCTTTAACATTTTCAACAATATCTTTTTCTAGGTGTGAACCTTTCCCCTTTTTCAATGATAAATTGACACCCAACAATTGTAATGGCTCATGTAGCTCGTTACTAAGAAGTACAATTGATAACAATTGGGTTCGGCCAAGTGTATCAAGATTATCAAAATGGGCAATTATTTCCTTTGCAATTTTATTCATTGACCTCCTATCAGTAGATCTAGGTTCTCCAGCATAATGTTTCAATTTCTCAATATCCATTTTAAATAAATGATCTAAATTTCTATAAGAAATTTTTCTCTTCACCTCTTTAGCTAGATTAATATGCTCATCCATACCAGTCAAAGGAAGTGATCCTAACCCCTCTCCAAATCCATTGTTTGCACTTGGGCCTCCTCTTGGCTAACATCAACTATGTGTTCTTCAGCAACATTTGCTCCACTTTCTGTATCACAAATGAAGGAAATACATATAAAAATAAAAATATTTATTTTATAAAATAAAAATAAAAATACTTATTTTATAAAATAAAACTTCCTAAATAATAAACATTCTTTTTATTTTTTTGATTTATACTCTTAAGTTCTATTGTAGAAATTATTATGTTTTCTAAAAAATACTTTCATTCTTTAGGAAAAATAAAATCTAAAAAGCATTCTAAATATATTTCAACAAATCTTTTCTTAAAAATTTTCTTTTATTCCTTAATTTAGCATTAAAAATCATAAAAACACAAAAATAAGAAAGATAAAAAACATTCATGATAAAAATTTATTGAATAATAAAAAACTAACAATTATTATAAATATATTTTAGAGAAAGAAAACAAAAAAGCAGCTATAAGAGTTTGTTTTAAAATTAGGAAATGTGGCTTTTTAAATATAAATTTTAGATAAAAGAATTTTTAAATAAAAATAAATAATCAAGGAAAGAAATAATCTAAAATGAAAAGTGAACTTGATTTTTTTAATAAATTATAATAGAAATATATGTTACCACTTTAGAAAAAATAATGAAGTTGAGTTGGAGATAGGGAGAGGGATATGGAGAGTTAGAGAGGGAGAGAGATAGCTATGAAGGCCCCAATGAGAAAGAGGTAGAGATAAAGAGAGTGGGCAACTTAAGAGAGAGAGAGTGGTGGATAGAGAGAGAGGTAGGTAGTTATCTCTAGGTAGAGAGGTGAGGATTATAGCCAAGAATGAGGAATGACTTAAACTAAATGACATCGGAGCTACATGAAATTAATGCATATATATTTAAGCATAAATCAAGTGACCTCAATTAAATGACATCCTACTACATGATTCATCAATACATGTATATATTTAAGCATAAATAAAATGACCTAGATTAAAAATAGAAAAGAAAATATATGCATACCTTGTTTTTATTTATGATATTTTTCCAATCTATCTTCATTCAATCTTGCTATAGTTTATGCAGAATACTTTCGTGTAGTCTTATTTTGTCTTGTTTATTTGTTTCTCATCTCCTTCTTTGTAAACTATGACTTGAAAATTCTTCTCTCAAAGATTTCCTGGACTCACTTGCAGAAGAAAAATATGAATTTATCATGTTTGTAATTGATTTATAATGAAAAAAGCAATCCTATTTATATGCAATATGAATAATTAAATCATTAAAAAAAACATGTCGGCTTGCCTTCGAACGAAGGTCAACCATTAAAGAAAAAATATTTTTTAAATGCATGATACCTTCGAACGAAGGTGGTTGTTACGTGGATTAATTCACCATATTAGGACCTTCATTCGAAGGAGGGCTGACTTCGAACGAATGATGTCACCCACCTTCGTTTGCAGTGGTCTTCGAGCGAAGACCCCCACTAGACACCTTCCTACCTTCCCTTCCCCTTTCTTCTGCAAAATTTTGGCTTTCAAAGCCCAGTTGAAGGTCTAAATGAATTCACCTTTGCCAAACCAAATTGGAGGATCGCAATCCTCGAAACAAGATTTCCAACAATATAGTTTTGATATATTTTGATTTTATTATGATTTTTTTAGATTTACTAAACATAGGTTTTTCACCAAACAACAAGTTGTTTATTCTACAAACATGGAAAAATAGTAAATTAGTGATTTTTTTTTTGAAAAAATATGTATGCCCTAGGTATTGATGTCCTTGTTTCAAAAAAAAAATTGAATGTCGATACATACAGAAAAAGTTATGTTCTATGGAATACACGCATGTCTAAATTATAATTGGTTTAACTTCAAAACTAAATAAAAAGAAATATTCAACAAAACATTATGAAACCAAATGCATCCCCTAGATATCGGTGTTACCAATCTAAATTTGAAAGAATCAAAATTTTATCCTTTGTATAAAAAGAGTTATGTGTTATGGAATACACATCACTTTAAAAAAATGTTGTTCACTATTAAAAACTAGTTATCAAAGGAGATGCAAAAAAAAATTTACAATTTAACTCCAAATTTTTTAAAAAATATATTTTTAGAATCTATAGACAAAATCTCACAAATAACGAGTTCACATCATCTTCAAATTCCTAACGGTGTAGCAGCTATAGGTGTCAGAAATTGAAGATTTAGGTCAAAATGCTGATTTCAATGTCAAGTTTGGCAAAAAAGTGTAACCCACTATTGTGGGATGACCCACAAAAAAGTATCTGAATATTCTTTTCACTGCCTTCTCATGTGTTTGCTTGGGATTCACTCGCTATCTGGCAACCACACATACTGCATGTATAATATCAGGTCTAGAAGTCGTCAAGTACAACAATCCTCCAATAATAGATCTATAGATAGTCTGATCCACTTCCTAAGACTCATCATCTTTGCTCAAGTGACATCTAGTGACCATGGGAGTACTGACTAGTTTTGAATCCTCCATACCAAACTTCTTCAACAACTCTTTAACATACTTAGCTTGAGAAATAAAGATACCACCATTTAGCTAAGTAATTTGAAGTCCAAGGAAGAAAGACATTTCACCAATCATAGACATCTCAAACTCTTTTTACATCTCCTCTGCAAACCTCTTACACATCATCATCTCCACCAAAGATGATGTCATCAAAATATACTACAACTATCAATATCATGTCTCTGTCTTCCTTGATATAAAGATTGCTATCTATAGTACATTTATTGAAGCCCTGCTAAAGTAAGTACTTGTCCAATCTAGCATACCAAGCTCTAGGTGCTTTCTTAAGACCATACAAAGCCTTCTTGAGTCTGTACACCATGTCTGGATCTTTTGATATCTAGATACCATCTGGTTGTTCAATATAAACCTCCTTCTCAAGGTCACCATTTAGAAATGTTGACTTAAGATCCATTTGATATACCTTGAAGTTCTTATGAGAAGAAAGAGCAAGGAACATTCTGATTGCCTCCATCCTTGCTACTGGAGAAAAAGTCTCCTCAAAATCAATACCTTCAACTTGTGTGTATCCTTTACATACCAGTCTTGCCTTGTTACTTACAACTTCACCTTCTTCATTTAGTTTGTTCCAGAACACCCATTTTGTTCCTATAACATTATTATTTGCTAGTCTGGGAACCAATTCCCATGTATGATTCTTCTCAATCTGATCCAATTCTTTTTCCATGGATTTTATCCATCCATCATCCTTGTTGGCATTAGTAAAGTTTTTGGGTTCCACTTTTGATAACAAACACAAGTTTACTTGCTCATGTGTCTTAGCAAGCCTTCTCCTTGTCTACACACTTTCATCTTCATCTCTAATGATCTGATCTACTTAGTGGTTCTTCTGAACATACTTTGCTGGAGTCTTAGCCATCTTCTCTAGTTCTTGTTCCTTTACTTCTTTCACTTCTTCTTCTTCATCTACAATGCATGGAAAGATATCAGATTCAAAGTCCTCTGATTTATGTGAGATCTGATATAGGTCTTCATCTACCCTAACATTTGTGCTTTCAATCATCTTTCCCAACCTCTTGTTATAGCATCTATAATCCTTTCTTCTAGTTGAGTAGCCAAGAAAGATCCCTTCATCACTTCTTGAATGAAACTTTCCTAGGTCTTCTTCATCTCTTCTGATATAGCATTTGCTACCAAAGATCCTTAAGTATCTGACTATGGGATGACTTCCATACCATAGCTCATAAGGAGTCTTAGTAATGTTGACCCTAAGTTGCACTTTGTTAATTAGATAGAAAGTAGTATGAACTACATCCTTCTAGTACATATCAGGGATATTTGCATCTTTCAACATTGTCCTAGACATCTCTTGCATAGTCCTATTCTATCCTTCCACTAGCCCATTTTCTAAGAGGTCCAAGGATAGGACAGATGTCTCCTAATACCATGATCTTCACAAAATCATTCAAATTCCTTTGAAGTAAACTCACCTCCTCTATTAGACATCAAGAATTTGATCTTAGTGTCTACTTCATTCTCAATCATAGTTTTGAACACTTTAAATTTATCAAGGGCATTTGATTTTTCTCTTAAGAAAGTAACCCAAGTCATTCTAGAATAATCATCAATAAGCAACGTGAAATACTTGTCACCTTGTTGACTCTTTATTCTTGTAGGTCCACATAGATCAGTGTGAATCAACTCCAATGGATTTGAAGAAGAATACTCCTTGCTTTTGAAGTTTGTCTTTGTCTACTTTCCCATTTGACATTCTCTGCATACTGCATTTGTAGGCTTGATGATCTTAGGCATATCTCTCACTACATGAGTAGAACTAATCTTTACCATATTATCAATATTGTTGTGCCCCATTCTCTTATGCTATAACCAACATTCACTGGATTGGGATAACAGACATCTTCTTCTATTTACCTTCTTTAGGTGGTAGATGTCACCATATGTCTTGATACCTTCTATAACTAATTTTTTGGACCCTAGCTTCCTAATTTCACAACCCTTGGCATGAAACGTTAGATTATACCTTTTTATACACATCTGAGTAACATTGAGAAGATTATGTTTTATCTCTCTGACATAGAAGACATCCTTAGTGCTATTATTTCCATCAATAGTTATAGCACCTTTTCCACAGATCTGTGCTGACTCCTCACCACCAAACTGGACAGCACCACCATCCCACTTCTCAAGACTGATAAACTTCTCTTTTTCACCAGTCATATGATTTGAGCATCCACTTTCAATTACCCAAGCCTTGGATTCTTTTCGTGCATGAAAGGTAGTCCATACAACCATTGATATTTCATTGTTTGATTTGTTTGCAAGGTATTAGCCTTCTCACATGTTCTAGCATCATCCTTTTTGTTACCAACATTCAAGGTTGTGAAAAGTGTTTCATCATTTGAATCATCATAATCCTCATATTCTGAAGAATAATTGCTTTCTATGGAATGCAAACTTCTCTTGAACTTGTCTCTTCTGTTATTATCCCTTGATTCTTTGAAAGGCCATTTAGAAGAAAAATGACCAACCTTTCCACAATTGAAACATTTGAAGGGTAACTTACCTTTGTATTTGCCAGTACCTTTCTTTAGTCTTCATACAAAATTTGCTTCAACTTCATCAATGCTCTCATCTTCATCAGCAATTTCTTCTTTTGTCTTCATACTGATTTGGGAAGAGATCTTAGAATCCTTTTCACAATCTCATCTTCTTTCACTTCTCCACCAAGACCTGTAATGCCATTGACCACTTCATTCATCCAAATCATATATCAAACAATGTCTTTGTTGATAACTGAGAGGGGGGGGGGTGAATCAGTTATCTTAATTCTTTAACTTTCTTTTCTTCTTAGACAATTAGTGCAGTATCAAAACTTATAATCATAAATTAACATGAATGCAGAAATAAACTCAATACACATGACACAATATTTTTGATGTGGAAAACCCTGTTAAGGGAAAAAACCATGGGGTGATTAACCCAAGATTGTATTCTCTATTAAAAGAATAAGGTAGTACAAAATGACACTTGCCAATTAGGGCTCACTACCCGAGCACACTACTCACAAGAGGCTCACTGCCTACAATAGTTTATAGAAGGAAACTAGATACTTGAACTGATGAGAAGAATCCACATGTGCTTAGGTTCAGTTCCGGTTAAGCTCAATATACTAATCTACTACACTTCATTCTTCCTCTGCCTTAGTGCTGCTGTTCTGTCACATACTAGACCTCTATTTCTACTTCCACATTGCTGTTAACTTTTCTTCGCACTTCACAACACACCACACACACCTTCAAACTAAAATCAATCTAGTATATATATCCGCATCAATGATTTCAATCATATTTCTAGTTGGCATCCAAAAAACTCAAGATATTTCCAAACTCTAGTCTATCAGCTGAATCCCTGCTTACTGAGTGATGCGTATCAAAAAAATAGTTATAGAAGTCATCAATCATGTTAGCCAATCATGAATGATACCTTAAGAACTTTGATCACCATCAATATCTAATCCGAATTAACGTTTGATGCTCTGTCGATCAGTTCTTCCTCTGTCTACTCTGCCAAACAAGAACCCAATACTTAGGTACCCATATCTCTTCACTCTTTCATCACCGGAGGCTCAATCTTTGGAATCTATTAGTAAAGGTACTCCTCTTAACTTCCCCAAGTCTGCACTTTACATATATACTTCCGTTGAGAGATCCGGACTTGATTGGCGGACCTTACTGCATGCTCTGTTCTTTGTCACCGGACCAAAATACTCTTCAATCTGACTTTTGGTATATACACACCATGTCCTGCGGATGTGTGGGATGGTCTTTATTGCCATCAATGACAACACCCATGAAGCCACACAGTGTCTCTTTCCAACAATCTCCCCCTTTGACATTGATGGCAACACTTAGTGAAAAATGACTAAGTGTCACACTACACTCCCCCTTGGCTAATGCTCTGTTCTAATGTACATTTGATCAGAACTCCCCCTTAGCTAGATTCCACATTTTTCACTGCTACTTACTCCCCCTTTGACATCAATGGAAAAGGGTAGGATCCGCACATCAAAATTTCCAAAAATAATCTATACATAGCCGCATAAGTATATACAAACTATACTTACATAAACTTAAGTATGTCCGCAAAAGTACTCTTCAACTATACAACCTCTGTCACCCAACTCTGCTTCATCCTATCCAAAATTGAGATGTGACCACTCAACATGAATGCAAAAGCTTCTTCCCTCTTTAGATCTGTCGGATCACTAGTCCAAGCTATGGTCTGAGCATCAGTTAGGGCCTCATGCATGGCCTCTAACTTAGGGATAATCATCCCTCTAAGTTCACACATCCTACTTATTATGTTCTTCCTCTCCTTCTCAAGCTTCTTTATCTCATTTATGACTGCAATAGTCTGACATTCCTAGTTTATTATGGATATGGTGAGAGGATCAAAATTCTGAAAGAAGCTTGATAGTTTATCCTCTTGTTCTTTCACTTTCTTCTCAATGTCCTTTGTCACTTTAGACCAGGTTAAGCAAAATTTATATACTTCTCTGCCATCTTTAAGTGCATTTTCTAAGCTCTTTATTCCAATATCCAAACTTCTCCTATCATTTGTTATTAGCCCTTGAACTTCAGAGAATCTCTTATCCAAAAACTCCTTCCAAACCTTTTCTTCAGCTGACTTCTCTAAGGAATCAAAATGTGTATCAACAAAATTTACAAGACATTTTAGATTACCAAATGAGGAGGCCAAAAGATCCTTCTGGAAGGATGGCATGATCTTCTCCTATACATCGGATGCAATTTCTATCAGCTCACAGTATTCCATGTGAGACTTCAGAAGTTTTTCTTTTGCCTTTACTTGGGCAAATGAAG
Organism: Cunninghamia lanceolata; assembly: GCA_027924645.1. NCBI lineage: Eukaryota > Viridiplantae > Streptophyta > Pinopsida > Cupressales > Cupressaceae > Cunninghamia > Cunninghamia lanceolata. The sequence continues at coordinate 8,367,932 of BSBN01000892.1, forward strand.
CTATCTTCATTGTTTGAATCGGGGAGAGAGAATCAAAATTGAATGGTCCTTGAAGTAGCTCCGGTTCATCAATCTCCATCATTTCTTTAGACAAGAAGTCTTTAACCATTTCTGTAGTGTCTCTTGCCAGAGACAAAGTCTTCTTTCCTTCTGTAGCCTCAGCACTGTCACTTGTGGTCTTCTCAGTTTGACCTTCTTCTCTTCCCTTCGCTTCTTCTCCTTGATTGATGCTCTCTTCTTTTCTTTCTTTTCATTCTATTTTAGAGTCTGCGGGGGGATCCGAAAGAGAGGTGTTTGCTTCTCCATGAACTTCCTCTCCTGAAACAGAGGAATCTAAGTCCTTAGCTTTCTCTTTACTTGTCTCTTCAGCAACTGACTCAGTAGATTCTCCTTTGTCATCCATGGCAGAGGGTTCATCACCTAAGTCCTCTACAACAGGAATATTGAATCTTTTATAGGCATTCCGGAGGATCTCTTCAGTCTCTTTAGCCACCTGATCAGTCTCTCCGAGCATAAGCTTATTCATTCTAGCTTTGCTTAGGAACTCATTCTTGCAATCTTTGAAGATCATGTTAATTTTCTTTGGAGTGATGGACGAATAGAGTTGGATAGCAATCTACTCCTAGATTTCTAGGTCTTTTGCTTGGGCATTGTTCTTTCTTATTTCAAGTTCCTTCTCTAAGCTCTTGGGAATCAGAGATATAATTTCAATGAATGCCTTGTTGTAGATATTTAGATACCTGACTGTGGCATCTTGCAATATCTTCTAATCAACTTCACTATATTCATCATAAAATTCAACCATTGGTTGCAGGTTCCCATCCACAGTGATTGATTTGATGATATCATCAATACAGAGAGTAGGCTTTTCAACAAATTCCTCTGCTTTTTCTTCCTTGCCTTCTCCGGTAGAGGATTCACTGGATGTTTTCTTCTTCTTCTTCATTTTCTTGATCTCCTCATCATATTTTGTCTCTTCTTCATTCTTCTGACTTGTATAGGACCTTGTTGCCTTTTTCTTTGATCTCTTTTCTCCTTTTCTGGATGTTTGGGCTTCCAGTTTTAATACCTTTGAGCCCTTAGCAGTGGTAGGTGCAGAGGTCTTAGAGGATCTAGTCCGGGAGGGGGCTTCCACCAGAGCACTTTCTTTCTCTGCTTCTTCCTTTTCTTTCTCTGCCCTTTCCATCTTTTCTTTGTTTACATCAAGTGCCTCCTTTGATATTCCATATCTCTTGGTTGGTTCTTCAACTTCCCTTCTCACTTTCCTCTTGATTTCAGGCTGTCTGAGTTCAACATGAAATTTTATACTTAACTCTTGGAAGGTTCCAATCCTTTCTACCTTAGGGTCCTTGGGCTAACTTAGAAGGTGTTGGATATGCAGTTCCAAAATTTTCTCATCCACCTCATAGCCCATTGGCAAGATCCATACTATCCTTGGCTCTACTGCCTCCATTAGACATTGATCATTGTCTACCATAAAGCACACTATATCCTTGTATTTTTCAACTAAGGATTGGGGGATTCTCTCTCTAGCCTGCATCATGTTTTGGAAGTTTTTAAAGTAACGCCACAGTGCTGTATTTCGTGCCTTGGCATCACCAAGCCCATGTCAGTAATCTCTGATTTGAATGGCAACCAGTTTGTCATTTTTCCATACCCAACCACTGCATCCGAGTAGCTCATTCATGTAGTAGAGGAACATGCAAAGTATCAAGCCACCGTACTTAAATGAATTCTTTTTATCCTTCTTTATTTTCTACAGATTCTCCAAAAGTTGGTTCAGAAGAAGCTCATAAAGATCATAGTCAGCATTTTCTCTCAGCATCTGATAAGTAGTGTAAATTGTAGTTTCAGGTACTGAATTTTCCCTGCTGGAGTGATATATCTTGTAACCAATTATCATGGAGGAAAACTTGACATCTGGATCAGTGATGTCTTCTATTATCATTGCTTTCTTGTCAAATTTTGATCCGGTAGCCTCACTTACAGTTTGGTTTTTGACTGATTTGAGAACAGGTAACCCTCTAGATGAGTGCAAACTGGTTACTACCCTAATTGCATCCTTGGTGATCTTAAATGGTCTATTCAACCATATGGAGTTATCATGCACTCTACTCAACACATATTGGACCCACTCATCTTCTGTAAAATAGGGGAAGTGGATGCATTAACTGAAATGCTTGTCCCAGATAGCCTTGTATTGAGGTTTGAGTTCAAAAGAATCATCTATTAACTGATTGTGATAGATATCCATTAGCTTGGATTCCCCAAATTCCTCAATGTTTGCATGAATATATGCCCTAACATCTTCTACATGTAAAACCCCATGCAGAATGCTTGAAAAGGCGCCTAGGGGATCAACTTCTAAGGATTTTTTAGGGATGCTTCTTGAATTTAGGACACAACCTATCAGTGATCTTCACAACATTCGGGGTAGCCATTATTAAAAAGATTTAGAGAGAGGTTTTCAAGAGTGAAAAATACCTTTTACGCTTCTAGGGTTCATGAAATGATCCAGATCAGATTGTTGGAAGAATCGACTTCTGCAGTTGATCTCTGATGGGCTTGAGACAATTTTGTTGCAGAGCTCCTTTTCTCTTTTTCTCAAATGCAAATGAGCAAATGTTTGATGAGAGAACCCTTATATTTCTACGTAAACCCTAATTCCATATTGCAATAAATGCGCAACTCAAGTCATTCTGGTTTGCCCTGTTCTCCTTGTTCTGAGAAAGAAAATCTTATCCAGATCACTGAGATGCACTTAGAGTTGATTTTAGAGATGAATTACAATGACTATTCTTTTCTCAAATCATCCCATTTATCCACAGATCAAGATGTTTCAATTTAGAATCACACCAGATCAAACTATGAAAATCCTGCTTTTACCAGAAGACAGTTAAACTAGATTAATCTTGGAAGATTAACCTATTCTAAACTTCTTACAGATCTTCCATATCTTTACCAAGACTTATTTAGATGTTTCTCTAAGAACCCTTTAATCCACAACTCTCCTTGTGCCAATTTCAAGCACCAAATAAATAACTGGATGGGGGAATTTGTTTTTCCTTGTGTCTCCACCTAAGCCAGAGCTCACTATTTAATTTCTGGAAGGAATATTAGCACCAGATTCTAGTGCGGATCCATCCCCAACATTTTCTATAGTTCTCTTCACCCAAATCTTGTTCATCTCCCTTTGAACTTCATCCGCATTCACTTTTCCTTTTCCTTTGTCTTGATTCTAATTATGATGCACTGGACCTCTTTTATCTTGACTCTTACTTTTGCAGAATTTGGCAATATGACTGGATCTATTGCAATTGTGGCAAACAACATTTCTTTGCATTTTTCACTGGTATCCTCTTGATCTACATTGATTTTCCATATGTCCCATTCTATTGCATGCAAAGCATCTACCATTGAATGAATTGTTCATTTGCATATTTCTACATTCATGAGATTTGTGACCATACCTTTTGTAGTTGAAACACTATCCGGAGAAGGATAAATTCGTCTGATTCATTCTCTTTCTGCACTGGTTTGCTTTATGACCGAAGTTATTACAGTTGTGGCAGTATCCATTAAAGGATGGATATCTTTGAGCATTTGGTTGCCTAACTGGAGGTCTTCTAGGCCTGTTCCTTGGATTTCCTGATCCAAAGTTCTTCTGACCGAATCCTGAGCTTTCACCTTTCTCATATCCCAAACCATGCTTGTCATCTACCCTCTTTTGGCTTTCAAGAAGAACTTTAAGTTGAGCAGAGCTTATCTTGAATTTCTCTATGTATTCATTTGCTGTTTGAAGATCCCTTTTAAGAGTATCTATCTGCTTCTCAAGTTGTTCTTCATTATCTCTAGCATCTTCAAGATCAGATTCTAGATGCCTGATTATTCTATCCATTTTATGGTAGTCTCCTGACTTCTCCTTGAGAGATTGATTTAGATTATCTTTAATTTTTCTTTTCTTTTCAATTTCTTGGGTAAATTCATAACCCCTGATTCCATTTCATGTCTTAGCATAATGACTTCTTTTGATAGCTTCTCACATAACTTGTTTTTCTCATTCAATTCTTCATTAGAGTCATTGGCCTCACTTTAATTTGCTAATGGTTGAAGTAGTTCCTTTCTCTTTTTCATAGAGATACTTAATTTTTCTCTAAGTTCATTTATGAAATCATCAGCTTGTTTGATTCTTTCCTTCAGGACATTGACTTCAGAATGAGATTGCTCAAGATCATCTAGGGCAGACTGAAGTTGCTCCCTCATACTATACATATCCATTGATATTCCCAGATCTTCCTCAATCTGTTAGGCTCTATTTGGAGGAAATTGGCTTTGATACCAATTGTTGATAACTGAGAGGGAGGGGGTGAATCAATTATCTTAATTCTTTAACTTTCTTTTCTTCTTAGACAATTAGTGCAATATCAAAACTTATAAGCATAAATGAACATGAAAGCAGAAATAAACTCAATACACATGACACAATATTTTTGACGTGGAAAACCCTATTAAGGGAAAAAACAACGAGGTGATTAACCCAAGATTGTATTCTCTGTTAAAAGAATTAGTACAAGATGGCACTTGCCAATTAGGGCTCACTGCCCGAGCACACTACTCACAAGAGGCTCACTGCCTACAATAGTTTATAGAAGGAAACTAGATACTTGAACTGATGAGAAGCATCCACATGTGCTTAGGTTCAGTTCCGGTTAAGCTCAATATACTGATCTACTACACTTCATTTTACCTCTGCCTTAGTGCTGCTATTCTGTCACATACCAAACCTCTATTTCTACTTCCACACTGCTGTCTACTTTTCTTCACACTTCACAACACACCACACACACCTTCAAACCAAAATCAATCTGGTATATATATATATCCACATCAATGATTTCAATCATCTTTCTAGTCGGCATCCGAAAAACTCAAGATATTTTCAAACTCTGGTTTGTCAGTTAAATCCATCCTTACTGAGTGATGTGTATCAAAAAGATAGTTATAGAAGTCATCAATCATGTCAGCTAATCATGAATGATACCTTAAGAACTTTGATCACCATCAATTTCTAATCCAGATTAAGGTCTGATGCTCTGCCGGTCAGTTCTTCCTCTATCTACTCTGCCAAACAAGAACCCAATACTTAGGTACTTATATCTCTTCACACTTTCATCACCAGAGGCTCAATCCCTGGAATCTATCAGTAAAGGTACTCCTCTTGACTTCCCCAAGTCCACACTTTACAGATATACTTCCTCTGAGAGATTCGGACCTGATTGTCAGACCTTGCTGCATGCTTTGTTCTTGGTCTCCAGACCAAAATAGTCTTCAATCTAACTTCCAGTATATACACACCATGTCCTGCGGATGTGTGGGATGGTCTTTGTTGCCATCAGTGACAACACCCATGAATCCACACAGTGTCTCTTTCCAACAGTCTTCATCATCTAACATATTTAGTTTCTTAAATCTTATCTTGAAGATCTACATCTTGGCTTTCTTTACTTTCTTATCTCCTTCATAGATGGTTTCAAATTTATCCCAAACTTCTTGAATAGAACTACAACTCATTATTTTTTAAAGTTCTGAATCAACTAACCCACTCATAATGACAAACTTTGCCTTGACATTATTATCATACAACTTGACTTCATCCGCATCTGTAGGAATAGTAGAGGGAACTGTGTAACCATACTTGACAGAGTCCCAAACATCACATTGTAGAGAATTAATATAAGATTTCATCCTTAGCTTCCAAAAAGCATAATTTGTTCCATCAAACCTAGGTATCTTGTTGGATCCATTTTGTGCCATTCTAGATCGTCCTCAAGTGGTTAAGCTTCCCTCAGAAGAACTTTTCTCTAATACCAGTTGTTGAACACACCAAGATACTGAGAGGGGGCGGTTGAATCAATATCTAAACAATATTCAATTTTCACAACTTCAACTTATCCGAAGTAGATTAAAACTTAAACATCACAACATTAACATGAATATGAAAAGATTAAAACAATGCATATCAACACATAACACCAAATATATGTGGAAACCCCTAGAAGGGAAAAATCATGGTGAGGATTAACTCACAATATATGAATCTCAACTAACAACATTGTTTTGGGGCTACAACCCAAGGAAGCTACTACTCCCTGAAGAACTTTGATTTAGGATCACTCCCAAGAAAGCTGCTACTCCCTGAAGACTTTTTTTAGGGTCACCCCAAGGAAGATACTACTCCCTAGATTGAGAATAGAATTACAAAAGATTACAGTATGACAATCCTTCTATTGTCTAAAAACTAACATTGAAACTCACACCTTTGATGATTGAACTCTTTGCCTCTTCACACTTTCTTCTAATGATTTGATTAGTTAGGCACACCCTACACTTGATCACTATCACAAATATGTCTTCAAGATGAATCAAGACAACATCAACAACTTTTGCTCTTTCTCCTTCAGTTGCACATTAACAGTGCATTCATTCTGTGTTTTATCTGCTTGTGAGATTTTTAACCAACTTGCAATCACACCTTGCTAACTCAATTTGATTCACTATTTATACATGATATTACATTGATTACATTTCTTGTTAGCCAAATACATTATGAAAAATACATATACAAGTCAGCTAGACAACACACAATATGAAACGTGTAGAAGATAGGTCTGAAATGAAACCACACATTACATCAGCAGAATAGCCATTCCTTGTCAACACCAACACTTGATTAACCAAGTCCAAAACATCCTTCATAGCTTCAAACAACAAGGAATTACATCCGCACAATCCGCTCATTTGAAAATAGGATATCTTTAATCAAAAACACATGAACCTTGAAGCATAATGGCCACATCAACTTGAAAACATTGTGCAGTAGTGGAAACAAGAAATATCTTCATGAAAACTCTTCCAAATGAGTCCAAATGACTAATACAGTATCTCCAAAAAACTCTTTTGCCACTGCACATCAAAGAATTGTGCCGCACATCTTTAATCATGAATTCTAGTAACAATCTGTCATTTGGAACACACTGCAACATGATGTCATTTGAAAAACCAAGATGTGGACCACCAATGACCTTGAAACTACAAGGAAGCATGTAATACACATCCATAAGCATGGCCTTAATACTGCAAGGGAAATCATTCATTTCCATAGGAATGCGGAGCATTCCAATAGGCCTTCATCACTAGCTTACTCTGCCAGAACACATGTTGGTACTCTATCATGCATAACTTTCACAGCAAAAGGACAAAGGATCTAAAAACTTAGAATTATCACCTTCATAGCATCTTGAACACAATTCTAGAACTGTATGGCCATATCTAGAAATGCAGAGGAATTTGGAGCATTCCATTGTCCTACATAGAACATCTTCACAAAAATGACACTGTCTTCAAACAATCAATAGCAAAACACTCTTTCGGTAATGCAATCATCATGGAACTTGGATCATACATACTTTAGGCTATTAGTAGCATCAGCAATACATCTCATCATATTCATGCTTCTAATTCCCATATTAATATGTACTATATCTTCTCCCTTCTCTTGTTGGATGGGATATGACATCCAACCATGAACACCATCACACCACCATGATAGTGTTGACATCAATGAAAACCTAGTGACAATGTTGACATCAATGACAACCCTAGGAACCATATGTGTAACAAGGTATTTCTTTTCCATTAAACTCCCGAGAAGCAAAAATTGATTTCCAATATACTAAATTATAAAATAGACTCCTTGCCAAATAAATATTTAGGAATACCGATGTTCAATGTGTTAGGAATTAACATGTCTCAACCTTTCCAATTTCCTAGCATATGATATTTATTTATGTATTTATTTATTGGCCTAATTTTGTATGTACTTGCACATCATGTTTTGTCATTTAGTTTGAGGTGGCATTGTGACATCTCATCCTACTTGTAATATGACTTGGATGGTCAAGTCAAACACATGTGAATATAGGCATCCCATTTGAGTGGCACTAATATGCCGCGTGCCAGCATCTTGCAGTATGTGGAAGGAGTTATTTTGTATGATGGAATCTATGACATAAGAGCCAAGTATGGGGATTCCTATGACAAGTGAAGACAAGTGTCGGAGAGCATCTTTGCATGTGAGGAAGGCATCTTTGGGCACCCAAGTTGGGTTATGAAAAGTAATTGAGGAATATGCTATATTTAGTCTTGTATGATGAATTCTCTTATAACATTAAGTGTTGTTATGTTGGGCAGATTTTATGACAACTATAAGATGCGTAAGAGCATATGTCATAGCCTATTTTTAGTTGGAGTGCTCCATCTTGGGAAGTCAAAGCTGCCATGTATGACAGATGTAAGAGATGTGTATGCATGTTGGACAAGTGTCCTTGGGTGTGAGAAATGGGCCATGTGGCCATGATGGACACCCACCTCTAGAAGCTTCTCATCTATGCCTTGTAACTCTATATAATGAGGTGCTTGGAGTAGTAGTATGCATAATGTTGTTACAGGTACTATTATGCTACCAAAATTACTCCATAAATGACATCTAAAGGATCCTAAAAGAACTTGCATTGCATGTGTATTATAAACACCATTAGTTTTGATAATACATTGTGTAGGCTTTTAAGTGTGGGGTTTTTCACCTAAAAGGTTTTCCCCACGTACATCTTGTGTCACTTGCATTCTACATATTGTTGTTTGCCATTTTATCTATGTGTTACATGCTTAACATAACTGTAATTGTAAGGATTTAAAAATTTGCACTACATTCCCCTCATTAGATTGGTGTTTGGAAGCGTTTCCGCATACCTTTCTTCCTTTCACAATGGAACATGTAAGAAAGAACTTTGGAATGACATCCTTCTTAGTATATAAAACAAAATAGGGTCTTGGAATGATAGATGGTTGACTTTGGTGGGGAGACTAACGATGGCAAAATAATTATTGGCAGCCATTCCAAAATATTTTCTTTCCATTCTGAAAATTCCAAAAGGCATTCTCTCAAAAATGAAATAACTATTTAGATAATTTATCTAGCAAGGAAATGCAGATAAAAAGAAAATCCACCTCATAGCATGGGAAAAAATATGCAAGCCAAAGCATATAAGTGGAGTAGGTCCACTTAGTTTGAATCTTAACAACCAGGCCTTAGGTGCTAAATTAGTTTGGAATGTTGATTGTTAGGAACACTGAGAGGGGGGGGTGAATCAATGTTCTATAAATCTTTTCTTGTACTTTTAATTTTAACCATTTCAAATGATCAATCCAATAGAAGCAAAATATACCACTGAATAGCATCCACAAAAGCATGACACATAATACCAATATTTTACATGGAAAACCCAAAGAGGGAAAAACCACAGAGAGGATTAGCTCTTATATATATATTGCAATCTTTACAAAAATGATGTTCAGGTTTGGTCACTCCACGGGCCTAGAACATGCTGGCTTACTGCCATGAAGTACAACTAGGTTTAGCAGGCTCACTGCCTCAACCCTAAACCTAGCAAGATTATAATAAGGGTTGTTAAACCCTACTAGAGGCTCACTGCCTTGATGACAAAAACTTGCTTCTAATCAGATCACATATGATAACTAAATATTGCTTAAGCATCTGCCACTATGCCAGGCTGCAATCATTTAGCAACTAAATTCTGAATCCCAAGTCTTCATCGTTGCTTCTCTTCTAACTCTGCTCTTCTATTCACATGCTTGCACCACACACACACCTCTACTCCCACACACCACTCAACCGAAGATCATTGCACTTATATATATATTTGCAACATGATTTAATCCATAATCAGGTTGGCATCCAAGAAGTGAAATGTGTACATAGAAAGATGTACCTTGTCACTCAATCCAATGCACTATGTGTCACACGAACCTAAATCTTCTCTCAAATGTGTTCATATAGGTCAGATCTAATCATTCAATTACTTACATAGATATTTCACACACTATCCTTTCTCCGCATCATGATTTATCTCACCAGTCAGCCTATTCCTCAAGAGCATGCATAACAACTTCATCTGTTGACTTACAACTTTTACTGAGGATCTCAAAACACCTTCCAAATCATATCAAGGACTCTTTACACATTCTCAATCTTACCCTTTGAACCACAAGGCATTATATAATCTTGCAGAGAAATGCGTACCATTAGAACTCAGACTCTATCTCTGTCAAACTCTGTCAAACACTATGTCGATACTTAGCAGCTTGCAGCTAACCTTCCAGTGGACTTTAGATATCCTAAATCTGGGATAAGACACTTCATACAAGTGTTTACAACACCCTACAACTGCATAACAAAATACTTATGATTCTACGGAGGAATGCAGACCTCTGCACTAGACCTTGTTCACTGTTCCTGCTATACCTTTGCTTACTCAGACTTATATATTTCTTCTAAGTGACTTCTAGAGGAAGTCAAGACTTAATTTCTGGAGCATGATACCACCAAACAATTACTAACATCATATCTAAACCGCGTTACACAATCATCATCTGCGGAGACATACTATCTAACTTACTATCCTCTACTTAGAATACTTTCCATACTTAGCCATTTTCTGTCAACCGGACTTGAAATCCAATATGCTCATTCAAAGATATCTCTTCCTATCATGGTGATAGGATCTCTAAGCCTTGTTGCCATCAATGACAACATACAAGTCCATACCAGAGTAGTGTCTCTTGCCAACATGGAACATGTACAAGAAACCTCAAGCCTGATGGGAAAAATTGATTCAATCAAAGTATTTGGATATCATGGATAGGGTGAGAATCCTTATGGTAGAAAATCCCCCAAAAGGATCAAGCATATGAAATTTTCTTGTAAACAGTAGCAAGGTAATTCTTCCTCACCTCACTTGGGTAATACGTAATGATGTGAAATCTAAATGCTAGGAGGATTCATGGAATGGGTGGCCTAAACTATGTTTAAGAAAAGACTTAAGAGAAGCACAAATATATTTTTAAAAAATTGGGGAGAGACTGCACAAATGTATCTCCAATTAGATCAAATGACTACAATAGGAAAGGCTCATTGGAAAGGCTTTGAAAATTGTAACTTCCCCTTAGCCGAAAATAAAATTCTACATGACATATTGGAGGCATAAATATTATTCTTATCTCATTAGAACGATGAAATTGTATGGTCATCAGATAATTCAGAGTTCTATTCAATTAAGTAGGGATACAAATTCCTCACCTAATCCACAAAATCAGATTGGCCCTATAATCTCTATTGGAACAATGTTATTCTACCTAAAGCGGGAGCTTTTACATGGTTGGACCTCCACATAAAATTCTAATAGGTGATAGACTAAACAAGCTTAACATATGCACTAATTTCAAGTGTGTACTGTGTGGAGAATAGGAAGAAAACATTGATCATCTTCTATTTCATTGCCCATTCAAAATAGAATGTTGGCATTGGCTTTTTAATCACCTCAATTGGTCTTCTCCCCTATTGAGCACAATTATTGAATTGTTCAAAAGCTGGCATAGTTTATATTCAGATTCAACATTTGCTTGTATGTGGGAGGTAAGCCCCTTGATGGTTTTATGGCACATATGGAGGGAAAGAAACTTCCACATTTTTAGGCAAACCCAAGCAACCATGGGGAAACTGATTGAAAATTTAGACAAATCAATTTTAGAAGTAACACTTGCAAAGGTGAGGAAAACTTCAAGTAGAAATGAAATTCACAAGTTGGGATTCTACAGTTTTGAAGAAATTGAGACTTTTGAACTTCACATCAAGTAGTGGGATGTATCCGGACAACTCCTTGAAGCTTGACAGAAGTAAAGTGAAGTGGGCACTACTACCCCCATTTTCCCAATCAAACATTGATAGAGTGTGTAGAGGCAATCCAGGTAAATCAAGCGTAGGATGTGTGCTTCGTGATCACCGGGGAAAGTTGATATTAGCCAAAACCTCCAAGATTTTGGAAGGGACGACTAATCAAGTAGAAGCTTGGGGAATCTTTCATGGATTACAGTTAGCAGTTGAAAATCATTCGACCAATTTGTGGATCGAGGGAGACTGCCTTAACATCATTAATGCACTCCAGGTCAGACACATAGAATTGGAAAATTAAATACATCATACAAGTTTTGCACCTATTAGACAAACTAGAATCCTTTCAAATTATACACTGAGCACTATAAAGAAGGGAATATGGTGGCAGATGCGCTAGCCAACAAAGCAATAGACCAGTCACTCAAAGAAGAATTTTTAATACACATCAGGACAACATACCACATTAGCTGACCATGTGGATCCATGAGGATTCTAAACATTTAAAATAATAGACTTCAAGAGGACCAATCAATTTCTTAGGCTTACCAATCAGGAAGAAAAGATACAAAGAGTACCATTGGGTAGGATGGAAACTACAAAGATCACCAATGCGAAGGAGCTCCATTAATTCCTTAATTTTTCTTTAATGGACATAATTTTGAAGGATGCATCTCAATTTAATATAGTCAGATCAAGTCACTTCAATTCCCACACAACTAGAAAATTTATTATCAATGATATCTAGTCTAAGAAAGATAGATCCTCCAACGACCCTCAACCTTGTCAACTTAACAACTTTGCCTTCAAGAGTATGCAAAAGGGTACATAGAGTCTAGCTAAACATCATCAAAAGTTATTTTGGTGGATGTAGGATACAGTTTATTATATGGTAGATTAAGTCTTGGCCATAAGCATTGAGGTAAGCGGTCATTTCAAAGGCCTAATTCCACATAACCATTAAGGGGTAGCGATGGACCACATTCAATGTCCATCTTCTATGGTCAGATTGGAGAGACATCAAATACTACTCCAATAATAGATACTTTGAAGAGACCAAAAGAGTATTATTCATCACCAGAAATTTCATAAGCAGTTCTATAATGTTGATATTTTTTTTGCAAGGTTGCACGACAGATACAATGACAGAATATCCATACAACTTCCATTTCAACCTACCACCGTTGGAGTGGGAGCCAGTAATGGAGGGCCATTATTCAATTATCAAGTTTTAGATGGTGTTTGATACGGAATGTGCCAATTTAGAGTTTACAATAAGGACCATCATAAGGAATCTGTTATTGTAAGCATCCCTGAACCCTTTGAAATATTCCAATGTGGCATATATCTTTCTGTCTAATGTCTATGATCTAGTACAAGATCTGGATTATGTAGTTTCAATTGCTTTGGCCTTATTGAGAGGGCATATCTTCAACACATCAAGATGGCATGCAAGCCTGGATGGATACAAGATCACAGTTGGCGTGCACCAGTGGGTGGACTATTTAATATGGAGAAACTAAGGAATTCATGAGAGATTTCTCAAATTTACATGGGGATGAAGGAGGGTCTACGCAGCGGCAACATCGGTTCATTGACCACCAAAATAGAGAAATACCAGTTTCACCTCCCAATAGGTCTAGCATAGAAGGCACGAGAGATCTTTGATGCCATCAATTTCATTAGAGTTCACTGCCCGGATAGAGCTCCCAGGCTAGCAACAATGGCGTTGCCTATGCTTTTCCCGCCACCAAATCCTTCCTCCACAGATGAAGATATACAACTGGTATTGCACCAATCTGCTAGGGGTTTCTTAATTGTCTTTGAAAATCTTAAGTTTTAGATACAATTTTTGGTTATGTTCTGTGAGCCGTAGGTGGCTCCATACCGAAATATATAATTTTGATTATATATAGAAATTTACTACTCGATAGACATATGTAAATATATTAATCTGAATCAATGGTATGGGTGAATCTTTCACTTATATGGTAAAAAAAGGAGCATGTCATCAATATAAAGAAAAATGAAAATAAGTTGATAATCAAACTATTAAAAACAAATGCAATAACCAAATTTCAATCAAACAAATTCTAACTTCGAAGTTCATAAGTATCAAATTTCTGAAACCGCATATTACTTGATTGCTTCAAGCTTTAACATGTAAACTGGATAAATTACTTTCTTTCCCCTAAAAAATGCTCAAGCTATTCCACATGGATTTCCTCTGAATCCCAATGGTAAAAGCCTCTCTTACCATCCATTTTATCAATCTCATGGTCATACATAACCACATTAGATAAAAATCGAATAGAAGTTAAGTTTACAACAAGGGATAAAATCTTACTAAAATTGATTTCCACAACCTTTAAATAACCCTTTGCTACTGATGTTGCTTGTTTTACTCAACCTTTCCCTCATAACTAAACTTCTTATTGAAGAATCATTCACAATAATTATAGTTTTTCTCCTTTTAGGATACTAACCAACTTCAAGTCCAATTTTCCTATAAGGTAGCCATTTCCTTATCCATGACTTTATTTTAGGACTAACTAATCTTTGATTTTATTACCTCATTTATAGTTCTAGGATCATAATAATTAGCAAATAATGTAAAAATTAGCTAAAGTTATGTTCACTTTACCTTTTAGGTACAATTCTTTGTTGAGTGGATCTCTTCATGAGTGGAATAGCAAGTCTTTCTTCTTCTGAACCCTCAATAGGATTACCTTGCTCTAGTTTTTCTTCTTTGAATGTATATTCCTTTGCGATTGGACTAATCTTCATCCTTTGATTTCTCTAACTATAGAGAAAAAATGATCTGTCTAAAGATCATATTTCATCTATATATCACATTTCCTATTATAATATTCTAAAGATTGTATCCTTTCACACCTTCACTATAGCTAATGGAGATACATTTCACACATTTATAATGCATTTTAAACCTCTTCCGTACTAGAATATGTACATTATAATTTCAACAAAACACTTTAAATTATTGAAGGAGTCGCTTCCTACACATCAAAAAAATTTCAATGGTTCTATCAAGAAGAGATTATGTGGGAGATTGGTTGATAACATAATAAGTAGTAGTCACCTCTTTTGCCTTGATTTTTTTCTCTAACTTATCACCATTGATCATACTCTTAGCCTTTTCCATCAACATCATGTCTATACTCTCTACAACATTATTTTATCAAGAAATTTATAGAGAATCTTTTTTATCTTGTTATCCCAAATGTTGTTCTTATAAAAAATTTCAAAACTCTTGGTAATTATTTGTTATCAAGACTTTCATTTTCTTATTTGTCTATTTATCGATAAAATCCTTAAACTCTTTTTGATAAGATCCACATATATAATAATGGAAATAAGACAATGTAGAAGATAAATATCACATAACACAAGAGATGTTTGTGGCCCAAGATGCCCTAATATCCAATACATGAAGAAATAGAAGAAACCCTTGATGTATGCTAACACCATACAATACTCCTTATGGAAGAATCCACTCCATGCTATATCTCCAAGAGATCACAAACACAATATCATACTCTACACATATCTTTACAATCATAGTAAACTCATTTATATAGACCTCCTCATAATATAATGGAGGGGTATTCTCAAGGAAGGCCTACTCATCATATGGTATAATTAATTACACAAGTTGTGCACATGGCCCAATATAAGTAACTTAAGGTATGTGTAGCACATGTCAACATCTCCATCTACATAAATTATAATAACACATTCCAAGGTACATAATACATATCCTTTTGATCTACTAATAAAATAAATATTGAGTACATCAAACTACATGGATACATAGAGGCCACTTGGTGTTGCTACTTGATAAGTACTAATTTTCTCACAATTGATAACTCACTTTTTTCCACTATGATCAATGGTTCCATTAGATGGCCAAAGTGATAGGTATTTTGATCTACTAATATACAAAAGACAATAAAAGTTACCACATAACATTAGGCACCACTGTTGAAAGGGAAACTATGCCACTTTGCTAACTACACAACCAAAGATGCATATCAATTGGTTTTTTGGATCACTCAAGATCATACATGTCATCATTACCTTGGAGAAACATTCCATGCTAGACAAATTTAAGTGAATGACATGTATCATTATAGTAGATTCGTGGATGGGTATTTCTCCTACCTAGTCAATCTACAAATCAATAAGAACTAGTAATTAGTCACCTAAAAGAAAGAAATGAATCACATAAAAGAAATGTGAGTGTCATTAGCAAATCAACATTCAAATAGAACATTAAATGCATGGACTAAGGTAAAACATTGTGATCTTAAACTAAACCTTTACAAACTAGGTCATTCCATAAATGAGTAATAATGGATTTAACCAATGTAACAAATATCAAGACACATATGGGACAACAAACAAATCAATGAACCAATAATGTGAGGGTAAAGATAAATAGTATTGGGAGCCATAACAAGGATATATTAGGTTGGTTTCCATCAATGGCTCTTTTTGGGGATGCATGACCCTAGAACACATGGTGAGAATTTAGAAACATCTCCATGAATGTAGACCAAATAGGAGGATTTTTGAAGACAAGAATATAAAAAAATTACAAGTAAAAACACACATAGAGGAAAGGACTAGCACAAAAATGCTACACCATGAGGATACTTGCAATCATGGCTACACAAGGGTATACAAGTGTGAGAATATTCTTGTACGGGGTTCTAAAAACCTTAATTATAAAAAATACTACTTTAAATGTTACACATGAACTAGAAACTCCAAAAATTCTTTATTTAGACACCTCAAATAAAATGTTTCTTTTTTATGGTGATTTTCAATAAAGTAAGGACCTAACTACATGGCATTAAACTTCTCATGTTTTCTTTATACTCTATTTTAGTATTCTGCATTAACATCATGTCACTAAGCTTGAAGTTTCTTTATTTTTAGATCTTGTTAAATAATAATTTTACTTTCTCCCAAATCTCTATATTCCTATCATAGGCTATCCTTATTTCTTCATCTTGTTAAATAATAATTTTGAGGACTGACAATGGTGGTGAATTTTTCTCTAACAATTTTGATAGATTCTATAAAGATTGTGGCATTCAAAGATAAAAGATAACTTCGTATTCTTCAAAATAGAATGGAATTGCAACAAGAATGAACATTACACTGATGGAAAAGGATAGGAGTATGCTTAGTGGTGCTCGTCCAGAATAAATATTTTGGGCTAAATCTTTTGCTACCACTTGCTACTTGATTGACAAGTCTCCTACATCATCTCTTGTTGATAAAATGCCTATGGAGGAATCTTTGGGCCTGTTGACCTATTTTTCCTCTAGCAGGAGTCAAAATAATCCAACTAGGATCAGTCAGTATGCATATCCCCATGAGAGCCATATTTGTGATCCTGAGGTCTTAACCCAATTTCAAATTCTGAATCTTGCCTGAGGAAGCTTACCATGTGAAAGAGCTTGAAAAAATACGCAAGTTTGCTTTTTACATCACCTTGATATTCGCCAAAAGGAGGAAGTTATGTGGGGTCATCATCTGGTCAAGCCCTGTTGTTCTAATATCGGGTGACATTTCTAATATTGGCTCATATTTCTAAGATCGGGTGATATTTTGAACATCGGGTGATATTATGAATATCATCCTTCCTTCCAAATATCACCCTGATGTGACGATGACATCACCATCATAACCCGATATTACAAATATCACCCTATCTTCCAACTATCCCCCTCATCTGATAACATGATAACATCATGGTAACTGCAGTGATAAACCAAGCCATATGCCATTGACGTCATCCAGATCCATTCCGAGGGAGGATCATCTTTCGTGGGAAGGTCATCATATTTCTACTAACCTGATCTTTCATATCGGGGTGATATTTTCACATCAGGTGATCTTAGCTGAAGATCATCCTGATGTTGGTGCTATGAAGTTTCTAAGTATGACCTGATCTTCTGAGGGGTCATCGCATTTGAATATCAGGTGATCTTAGTTGAAGATCATCCTGATGTTATGTTTTCACTTCATAATCACTGGATCGCCCGACATGCTGCTGACATCATTCCTATGTCAGGGCGATGTCTGCTTATTTCACAGTTTCATGCTTTTCTACAGGGGGTGATATTTCCAAATATCAGTCATATTCCAAAGATTACCCCGATCTTATGATCAATCTATAGTGCAACCTGATATTTTGCGGGGGTGATATTTCTGAATATCATCCTGCCCCAAATATCATAATGATGTTGTCATAACCCGCAGGGGGTCATATTTTCCTTAGCACCAGTTAGCATTTGAAGATTATCCTGATGTTCGACATGATGGTGACGTCATCCTAATGTTTGCGGACATGATCATCTGGATCATCGGTGAGACATATGAGGTCGGTAGAGCAGGAGGAGCTTCCTCCGATGCATCGGTTTGTGCCGAAGAGGTTGATATCATCATCAGGTTTCTTCAGGATGAGGATGATATTTCCAAATATCAGGTACCTTACAAATATCGCTCTTGCTTTCGAATATCACCATACTCTAATGTGCTGATGACGTCACCCGGATATGAGGAGGTATGTTATATGAACATGATCAGGAGGATCTTTCCTCCGTGACATGCTACTGACATCATCCTGATTTTCAAACATCAGGGTGATATTTTATATCATGTTACTTCCGGCAGGAGGATATTTCCCATCAGGAGGATATTTCATATCGGGGTGACATTCTATATCAGGCTAACATGCAGATGGCTCGCTGATACAAGGGGTCTGGCCGACAGGATACTAAGGGGGAGGATGATGATGAGGCTCATGATGATGCCGTTGGAAGCAAAATCACTGACATTATATATGCTCATGGCTTAGCTTATAAAGTGATGAAGGCGTCTCCTCCGGGTGCATGTAGGATAATCGTTTCCTGTAGAAATTTGAAAATATCAGGATGATGACCTTTTGGCAGGAATTCTTTAGGAAGGTTCTCACTTCCATTTTTTGATCCAGATCTGCATGTCAGTTGAGTGGACTTTTTTAGCGATGACTTTTTGAGTTGGTGAAGATATTTCTCGCATTCATTGCAGCACAAGAGGAGGCAGCTCGCATTAATGATCAGAAATATCGTGCCACCGCCTGGTTTTAGATATTTTCTCCACCACCTGGGTGTGGAAGATCGAGGAGTAAGCTGCTCGCATTAATGATTCTAAATATCTCCTCACCCGCCCCTGTTCTAGATCTTTTGGCACCATTACTCCTAGCAGGTGGACGTCCCTTCAGGAAGATATTTTTGATTACAGCTCTCTAAACAAATTGGGTAAGCAACTTAGGTTAGACGAAGATGCTATATAAGCTGAGGCTTATGATGTAAATAGGGTTGGAAATTTTTGGGCATTTTCTGGTCTTTCTATTTCCAAACAGAACTTTTCATGCTGTAACCTTGCCTTTCATTAGATATATGCAAGCTATCATGCCTTTTGTTGATTTCTCTATCTCTGTGTGAATCTACATATGGTTGTCTGTGAATATATCTTGTTCCTCTTAATCATCTTACTTCTTACCTCTGTTAGAATCATCTATTCTGTGTATATTTACTTGCTGTATCTGGTTGTGTTGTGCATGCTTCAGTTTTGTAAAGGTCTTTTAAATCTATCTGGTGCATCACCCTTTCATGTTGTTTTTAAGTATTGTTGCTTTATCTTTCATTTCAGTACATTTCTTCCCCTTTTCACCCCAAAATTCAGTAGTTTAGGTGATAACTAGACAAGGAAGCTAGCCTTCTTCGGAGGTTTGATCTCATTTAGCAAAGTCCCACACTTAGAGATCAATCCCATGTTATTCCAATTTGCAGAGCTTTAACAGCTTCATGCAAGGGTGCAAAACTGGGTGATAACAACTTTGGCACGCCCGGTGGGACCATACAAACTCTTATTACTGGTTTTGATGTGCAACCGATGATTTTCTGAGCTATAGGAGGTTAAAAATTGCATATCTGGCGGCTCATACTGAGGAAGATCAAGCAAACCAATTTTCCTGATATACTTTTATAAAAAAGATACAAACTAGGAGTTCAAGTTCAAGCTCATTTGATTATCTATAGCTTTCTCCACCTAGGAGGCAGAGTAGAACTGTAGTAAGAACTCCCTATTCTAAGAGGACATTATCAACTCCACCAAATTTTAGACCAGTTGCCTCCGTAGTCCTTGTAGCAACTCAAGCAAACCCACCTCTAGCTGCTCAGATGGCAAGAAATCAGCCATTTGTGGCTTTTGATGGGGGAATCCCTTTGAACTTAGCAGTACATGATGCCATACCTATGGCAGCCTTCAAGAGCTTACTCTATTTCACAGGGGAAAACCAAACTACACCTATTGAACACATAAGAGATCTGGCTTCTCTATTTGGAGTACATTATGTAACACAAGAGAATGTGGCCATCAGATTACTAGCTGCCTCATTCAAAGGGAAGGCATTACAATGGTTCAGAAGTCTACCAGTACAGACTATAGGAGCCTAGGATGACTTAGGAGATAAGTTGAATAAGCAGTTCGAGGATAAATCAGATAATCTGTCATTGGTGGAACAGATGACCACCATAAAGAGAGCTCCTCAGGAACCAATGATGGACTTCAACTTTAGATTTTAGAAGACATGGGATAGAATCCCTACCACAGTAAGACCTCCAGCTGAGGATGCATTCTTATATTTCTTGAAAGCTTTAAATAGTGATATTTCAGTGATGATACAATCACTAGGAGGTGCAAGCCTACCTGATGCCTATGAAATAGCCATCAAAGCAGAGAACAGTCTAATTCAGCCTGGAAAAATAGCAGCTAGGCCCCCTATGCCCATATTTCCTAAGATCCAGGCTTCTATGCCTTTACCCACCCCATATTTTGTCCCTACACCTGTTGTTGCAACATTACCAAGTACCTCCACTTCTAAACCTGCTGCCTCTAGTTCATCTCAAGAGCTAAAGGAGATAAAAAGTAGCTAGCAGAAAATAGAAAACCTTCTACAAACTTTTGGGAATGATCTAGTAAACATTAAGAAGCAACAATCTCAAGGTAGGCAGCCTTACCAACAACAATATCAGGGGCAGAACCAAGCATATCAGGGGCAGGGTCAACCTTACTAGGCCAATAGGCCATCTTATCAAAACAACTACCAAGGTGTCAGGCAAAATACGAACCAAAGGCCTTTTCAGCCTTACAATCCAGCTCCTATTAATGCAGCAAGGGACCTTGTCCCTGTTCAAAATAACATTGCAGTTGATTATGATTGGTGTGTCCCATGTCATATGCCACACAATCAGGTAGCCTGTTCAAGTGGAGTCCTAAACCAAGCTCTGATGACACAAAATCTGGCAGCCACACAATCATACACACCAAATGATGGAGCTGGACAACAACAAGAGCAACCTCAGAATGATTTTGCTTTCATGAATTGGCAGGAAGGAGAATTTTGTGGGGTAAACAGTGATAGTAATCCAGTTGCTGCCAATACAAGGGCTAAGAAGAGGGGTTATGAGGTTGAGCCAGCAGCAAGAAAAGGTAGAGGACATACTGATGCTTCCATGTCCCATATTCCTCGCATCTTGCCAAGAAGTACTCTAGCAACAGCAAGGGAGATGCCTCGTTTACAGGCTGATACTGCTGCTACAAAGTCAAGTCAGAAGGTAGGTGTCTCTCCACCTTTCAATATTATTGAAAACATGAAAAAGATGAATGTAACCATGTCTATGTGGGATTCCTTAGCAATCCCTAGCCAAAAGAAGATGTTGCAGTCTGCCTTGTTTGATTTGAAGGTATCCAATGATACCACTGTTGACCCAAATAGGACCGCCCTTGCTAATTCATCCCAAGATGACATCAAGTAGCCTAACCAAGGTGCCAAACCTCTTCTCTTTTATGTATCATTGATAATTGGGGACAAACTAGTGCACAATTGCATGGTGGATAGTGGAGCAAGCAGTTCTGTCATGCCTAAGCAGATTGCAAATCAGTTAGGGCTTAAGTACCAGCCACTTGAGAAAGGTGTACTCCAGTTGGATGGTACATCTATTAATATTGTGGGTATCATAAGAGACCTAGGTCTCACTCTACACATCTGCCCCAATGTTTCTATTTCACAGGAGGTGTTCATAATAGATTTGCCTCCTCATTTTGCCATGTGCTTATCAAGGGAATTTACAGCCAAAATAGGACGATATCTATCTTCTGACTGGTCCCACATGTTTTTGAGGACTAGATATGGCACCAAAGTAACTTTGGAATTTGAGTTACTTTTAGACTATCACATAGAGCCTTACACACCTAGTGTTGTTAATACAAATTGCATTATCTCTGATGACCCTGAACTAGTTGCTGCTCAGGAACTACAGGCTGAGAGCATACCAGAGGTACTCTTGAGGGAGTGGGCCTTTGAAAATGTTGTGGATGATCCTGAGGGACATATCCAAGAAGCTGGCCTGGGAGTGTACATATTGCATGAGCATGAAACAACAATACCAAGTCTTCTGAAGAAAGCAGAGTAGCAGGTAGAGCAACATGATGAGGTATGGAAAATGTATTTTGATGGCTCTAGGGGCAAAAATGGATCTGGTGTCAGTGCAATGCTTGTGTCACCACAAGGTGAAAATTATTATGCTACTTTTCGTTTTGCCTTTTCTTGTACTAACAACACTGCTGAGTATGAAGGGTTGATCCAAGGTCTGCAGTGGGCAAGAAGGAGGAAGATTGGCTATCTATAGGTGTTTGGAAATAGTGAGCTCATTGTGAATTAGGTGAGGGGACTGCACCTTACAAAAAATGATGCCCTGAAGTGCTACAAACACAGAGTGTGAAATTTGATTGAAGAGTTTGATGCTTTCAATCTGATCCCCATTCCAAGGAGTCAGAACCATCATGCTGATAGATTAGCTTCGATTGGGGCTCAATTTGACATCCCTAGTGATATTCAAAGGGAGAAGGTTCAGCCTCATGTAAAAATAATTTCTAGACCTTCTATCCCTGATAATAATATTCATTTGCAAGTTTTTGACAGTGATGAATAGATCTTGAGGTTCCTATTAGAGGAAGATGAGTTTTCCATAATGAATCAAGATAAACTCAAACAACAGTATGACAATAATCAAATCATTCAGCTGAGAACAAATAAGCTACCCAAGGGATTGGTCACCTTGGAATCTATTTTTGGCACTGATGACCAAAAGAAGAAGACAAAAACCAGTATGCAGGTAAAGGAGGAGCATTATGAAGAGCTAGAAGTTTTCAAGGATAGACTCCTTAAAATTGGTAAAATCTGCTCAGCTGAAGATAGAAGAGCTTTCATTGCTCTTTGTAAAGAATTTGAAGAGGTGTTTGCTTGGGATTATGCAGACTTAAAGGGATTTGATCCTCATATTGCCCAACACACCATAGAGTTAGAGCTAGGTATAAAACCTGTGAGGCAGAAATAGAGACCTCTGAATCCAAAGCTAGAACCCCTGATGATCAAAGAATTAACCAAGCTGATTGAGGGGAAGATCATCTTTCCAATCAAGCACACTTCTTGGGTTTCTAACCTTGTGCCTGTGAGGAAGAAAAATGGGGAGATCAGGCTATGTGTTGACTTTAGAGACCTCAACAGAGCCTCCCTAAAAGACCACTACCCATTGCCTTCAATGGAGCAACTTCTGCAGGTGGTGGCTGGCTCAGAAAGTTTTTCTTTGCTTGATGGATTTTCTGGTTATAACCAGGTGCTAGTCAAGGAAGAAGACCAATTCAAGACTATTTTCACAACCAAGTGGGGTACTATGGCCTACAAGAGGATGCCTTTTGGCCTCTCAAATGCTGGCTCTACTTTTCAAAGAGCCATGGACATGGCCTTTAGGGGTCTGATGTATAAGCTAGTGCTGGTTTACCTGGATGACATAACAGTCTTCTCTAAGAATGCATCTGAGCATTTATCCCACCTAAGGCTAGTCTTTGAAAGATGTAGAGAGTTTGGGATATCCCTCAATCCAAAGAAATGCATTTTTGCTATACATGAGGGCAAGTTGTTGGGGCATGTTGTGTCAAAGGAGGGTATTACCATTGATGAGGAGAGAATAAAGGCCATTTTGCAGTTGCCCTTGCCCAGTCATAAGAAGGGACTGCAGTGCTTCACTGGCAGAATTAACTTTCTGAGAAGGTTCATACCTGATATTGCAAATCTCTTAAAACCCTTGACGTCTATGTTGAAAAAGAACATAAATTTTAGTTGGACGTCAGAGGCCAGACTTAGCTTCCAGTCCATAAAGGAGGCATTAGCAACTGCACCAACCCTGATCAATCCTAATTTCTCTAAGGACTTTATCCTGTATGCTTATGGCGGCCTGGATACCATCTCCGTGATTTTGGTGTAGCAGCAGAGCGAGGGTTTTGAGCAACCAATCGCCTTCTTCAGCCAAGGGTTGGAGTATGAGTAGAAGTATAGCTTCATTGAAAAGCATGTCCTGGCAGTAGTCAGGAGCCTAAAAAATTTAGGCACCTTGTTTCAAATAACAAGATACACCTGATGGTGGCTCATCCTAGTGTGAAGGAGTTCCTGCTGAGTAAAGATGTTAATGAGAAAAGGGATGGTTGGATCACCAAGGTCATGGAATATGATGTGGAGATCAAGATAACCAAGTTGGTTAGAGGTAAAGGACTCAGTGAGCAGCTTGTCACCAGTTCTAAGGATGAGGTAGAGGAGGAAGAAGAAGTGCTCTTATTTAGAGAAGAGGTGCATCAAGATGATACAACAATAGTAGGTACTAGTTGGGTTAATGATATGACCCAATTTTTGCAAACTGGTAGATGTCCTATAGGCTTAGATAAAGCTAAAAGAAGATACTTTATGCTGCAATCCATCCCATATGTTTTAATAGAAGGCATCCTTTTCAGAAAAGACTTTAATGGTGTATTGCTTAGATGCGTTGATACTGATTAGACTGACAGGGTGCTACATGAATTCCATGATGGAACAACAGGGGGTCATTTTTCCCCAAGGACTACTGCTTGGAAAGTAATGAGAGCTGGCTATTATTGGCCTAGCTTATTTAAGGATGCCCATGCATGGGCTAGAAAGTGTGTTAAGTGTGCCCTTTTTGCAGGAAAAGAGAGGCTGCTAGCTTTGCCTCTACACCCAATCTAGGTAAAGCAGCCTTTTATGAGATGGGTCATTGATTTTATTAGACCTATCAACCCACCATCAAGTGCAGGCCACAGGTGGATACTCATAGCCACAGACTACTTCACAAGATGGATTGAAGCAATGGCTCTAAAAGAATCTAATGAGAGTGCTATTTTGAATTTTTATTGTGATTTGGTCTCCAGATTTGGAGTGCCTGAATCAATCATCTCTGATAATGCTCTAGCTTTTGTTGGCCTAAGAATAACTGATTGGGCTATCAAGAATGGGATTTATTTGAATACTTCATCAAATTATTATCCACAGGGTAATGGTTTGGCTGAATCCACAAACAAAACTCTCATCAAGATTATTAGGAGGGCAATGGAGGATAATCAGAGGACCTGGCACACTGATTTTAAGTTTGTTCTATGGGCTGATAGGAGAACTCCTAAAAGGTCTATTGGGAACTCCCCTTATCTGCTAGTGTATGGAAAGGAGGCAAGGTTGCCTATGTCTATGGAACTGCCAGCACTAGACATCATGCATCATCTAGAAATGCTTGAAGTAGAAAGCCCCATGGCTGTAAGATATGCTCAGCTTATGGAGCTAGAGGAAAGTAGAGACAAAGCTATGGCAGCCATGGAACATCATCAGCTGCAAACAAAAAGAAATTTTGACAGGAAGGCCACCTCCAGGAATTTTAGAGTGGGTGATATGGTGCTCAAATGGGATGAGCTGAGGAGTAGATTAGGGAAGCATTCCAAATTTGACAGCATGTGGAGTGGCCCCTTTCTCATTACTGAATGCAAGGAGCACAATGCATTTCAGTTGTCAAATATGAATGGAGAAAATCTGCATATCCTAGTCAATGGGATACACTTGAAAAGGTGCTTTGAGGTATGAGCACCCTATAAATTAGTAGGTTAGACTTCTAGTTTTGAATAAGTGTGATTGCACAGTAGTTTAGATCCTTTTACTTCCCTAAGTGCTTCTGCATAGGCTGCTTTGTCATTAGGAGAAAGCAAGCCTTCTCCCCTTTTTGTGTTTTGAGAGGCAGGTCCTAGTTTCCCAGCATATTTTAATCTTGACTCCATGCCCAATGGATGCTTAAGGCCATTGATCTCATGTTTAGCAGGCAAACATCCCACAGAGGTTGCCAAATTGTTGACCTATTTTTCCTCTAGCAGGAGTCAAAATAATCCAAGTAGGATCAGTCAGTATGCATATCCCCATGAGAGCCATATTTGTGATCCTGAGGTCTTAACCCAATTTCAAAGTCTGAATCTTGCCTGAGGAAGCTTACCATGTCAAAGAGCTTGAAAAAATAGGCAAGTTTACTTTTTACATCACCTTGATATTCGCTAAAAGGAGGAAGTTATGTGGGGTCATCATCTGGTCAAGCCCTAATGTTCTAATATCGGGTGATATTTTTCATATTGGGTGATATTTCTAATATCGGGTCATATTTCTAAGATCAGGTGATATTTTGAACATCGGGTGATATTTTGAATATCATCCTTCCTTCCAAATATCACCCGGATGTGACGATGACGTCACCATCATAACCCGATATTACAATAATCACCCTATCTTCCAACTATCCCCCTCATCCGATAACATGATGATGACATCAAGGTAACTGCAGTGATAAACCAAGTCATATGTCGCTGATGTCATCCAGATCCATTCCAAGGGAGGATCATCTTTCTTATGAAGGTCATCATATTTCTACCAACCTGATCTTTCATATCAGGGTAATATTTTAACATCGGATGATCTTAGCTGAAGATCATCCTGATGTTGGTGATACAAAGTTTCTAAGTATGACCTGATCTTCTAAGGGGTCATCGCATTTGAATATCCAGTGATCTTAGTTGAAGATCATCCTGATGTTTCGTTTTCACTTCATAATCATTGGATCGCCCGACATGCTGCTGATGTCAGTCCTATGTCAGGGCGATGTCCGCTTATTTCACAGTTTCATGCTTTTCTGTAGGGGGTGATATTTCCAAATATCAGTTATATTCCAAAGATCACCCCGATCTTATGATGAATCTATAGTGCAACCTGATATTTTGCGGGGGATGATATTTCTGAATATCATCCTGCCCCGAATATCATGATGATGTTGTCATAACCCGCAGGGGGTCATATTTTCCTTAACACCAGTTAGCATTTGAAGATCATCCTTATGTTTGACATGATGGTGACATCATCCTGATGTTTGCAGACATGATCATCTGGATCATTGGCGAGACATATGAGGTCAGCAGAGCAGGAGGAGCTTCCTCCGATGCATCAGCTTGTGCCGAAGAGGTTGATATCATCATTAGGTTTCTTCAGGATGACAATGATATTTCCAAATATCAGGTACCTTACAAATATCACTCTTTCTTCCGAATATCACCCTACTCTAATGTGCTGATGACTTCACCCAGATATGAGGAGGTATGTTATATGAACATGATCAGGAGGATCTTTCCTCCATGACATGCTGTTGATGTCATCCTAATTTTCAAACATTGGGGTGATATTTTATATCATGTTACTTCTGGCAGGATGATATTTCACATTAGGAGGATATTTCATATCGGGGTGACATTCTATATCGGGCTAACATGCAGATGGCTCGCCGATACAAGGGATCTGGCCGACGGGATACTAAGGGGGAGGATGATGATGAGGCTCATGATGATGCCGTCGGGAGCAAAATCACCAACATTATATATGCTCACAGCTTAGCTTATAAAGTGATGAAGGTGTCTCCTCCGGGTGCATGTGGGATAATCGTTTCCTACAGAAATTTGAAAATATTAGGATGATGACCTTTTGGTAGGAATTCTTCAGGAAGGTTCTCACTTCCATTTTTTGATCCAGATCTGCATGTCGGTTGAGTGGACTTTTTCAGTGATGACTTTTTGAGTTGGTGAAGATATTTCCCGCATTCATTGCAGCACAGGAGGAGGTAGCTCACATTAATGATCAGAAATATTGTGCCACCACCTGGTTTTAGATATTTTCTCTGCCACTTGGGTGCGGAAGATCGAGGAGTAAGCTGCTTGCATTAAGGATTCTAAATATCTCCTCACCTGCCCCTATTCTAGATCTTTTGGCGCCATTACTCCTGGCAGGTGGACGTCCCTTCAGGAAGATATTTTTGATTACAGCTCTCTAAGTGAATCAGGTAACTGACTTAGGTTAGATGAAAATGCTATATAAGCTGAGGCTTATGATGTAAATAGGGTTGGAAATTTTTGGGCATTTTCTAGTCTTTCTATTTCCAAATAGAACTTTTCATGTTGTAACCTTGCCTTTCATTAGATATATGCAAGCTATCATGCCTTTTGCTGATTTCTCTATCTCTGTGTGAA
This sequence comes from Cunninghamia lanceolata, assembly GCA_027924645.1. Lineage (NCBI taxonomy): Eukaryota > Viridiplantae > Streptophyta > Pinopsida > Cupressales > Cupressaceae > Cunninghamia > Cunninghamia lanceolata. Next base: position 8,396,262 of record BSBN01000892.1, read on the forward strand.
TCTGCATATGGTTGTCTGTGAATATATCTTGTTCCTCTCAATCATCTTGCTTCTTACCTCTGTTAGAATCATCTATTCTATGTATATTTGCTTGCTGTATCTGGTTGTGTTGTGCATGCTTCAGTTTTGTAAAGGTTCTTTAAATCTGTCTAGTGCATCACCCTTTCATGTTGTTTTTAAGTATTGTTGCTTTATCTTTCATTTCAGCACATTTCTTCCCCTTTTCACCCAAAAATTCAGTAGTTTAGGTGATAACTAGACAAGGAAGCCGGCCTTCTCCAGAGGTTTGATCTCATTTAGCAAAGTCCCATACTTAGAGATCAATCCCATGTTATTCTAGTTTGCAGAGCTTTAACAGCTTCATGCAAGGGTGCAAAACTAGGTGATAATAGGGCCACAAACCTTTATTGACACATTTTATAGTTTTTGGTTCTGAGGCATATGCACATGTACCAAAGGAGCAGTGAACAAAGTTGGAAAATAAGGTTGTCAAATGTATCTTCATCAAGTACAGTTATGGTGTGAAAGTATACAAGCTTTGGGATCCTAGTGCACAAGAGGTAATATTTGGTAGTTCAGTGTGATTTTTAGAGAAGCTAAGCCTTCTTCTGTTATATTGAAGCTATAACAAATTGAATAGAAATATTTGATTAAAATTCCTTCTACACATGAGATAGTTGAATCGAGGCCTCTAGATAGACAAGAAGTTGAGGAGAGCTCATCTAGCTTTGAATCTTTAGAAGAGGAGGAAGATCCTCCAACTCAACTTGTTTGAATGTCTACAAGGCATAGACAACCACCTAAAAGGTATTCACCTAATGACTGGAGATGTATTTTTACTTTGAACGCTAACATGGATGAACTAAAAAATGTAGAAGAGGCATTAGGTATGGGTGGTGCAGAGTCCTAGAAGATTGACATGGATGAAGAAATGATAGATTTAAAAATAATGATACATGTGATCTAGTATCATTGTCTAAAGGATGACAACCTATTGGTTTTAAATGGGTGTTCAAGAAAATGATTGGTTCAAACGGAGCTATTGAGAAGTACAAAGCATGGTTGGTTGCAAAAGGTTACTCTCAAGTCAAGGGTGTTGATCCATTAGATTCTTGTTTTCCATTGATACTACTTATGATCTATAGGTTGAGAAAATGCATGTGAAAATGAAATTCCTTCTCTTGGAAATAGATACTGCTCTAGAGATAATCTGCGTGTTGTCATTGATAGAAATAAGGTCAATAGAATCCATCAGCATAATAAAGAGACACTACTCTGAAAGACAATCTTGAGTTGGCAACAAGGCATAAAGTATTTTGGTCCAGAAGCCCAAAATGGCTAAGTATGGGAAGTATTCTGAGTAAGGAACATAAAGTAAATTAGTATGCCTCTGCAATTGAAGGCTTGCATATGTGGTTCAGGTATAATGTTTATATCCACCTATTGCTATTACATTCTAGTGATCAAGATCTGACTTCCTCCAGAAGTCATTAGGTGAAAAATGTAAGTCCGGGTGGATACTGTTAAGATAGGAACAGTCTACAGTGTAGAGAAAAATGGTTTGCATTCCTTCACAAGTGAATATTATGTTATGTGGTTACAAGTTGTTGCAAACACTTGTATGAAGTGTCTAATTCAATAATTGTGAGATTTGAAGTCCACCAGAAAAAATAGTTTGACTGAGTATCAGCACAGTGTTTGATAGAGTTTGACTGAGACATAATTTGAGTTCTGATGGTCCATAATTCTTGACAAGATGATATCATGCCTTGTGGTTCTTAGGGTAAGATTGGGAATATGTGAAGAGTCCTTGATATTATTTTTGAAGTGTTTTGTGATCCATAGTAAAAGTTGTAAGTCAACAGATGAACCTGTTAAGCATGCTCTTAAGGAACAGGTTGACTGGTATAATAAATCAGTATGCGGAGAAGAGATAGTGTTTGAAGGGTCTCCTTACGTAATTAAATGATTAGAGCCAACCTATATGAACACATTAGGGCAAAGATTTGGGTCCGCATAACATATACTGCATTGGACTAAGCCGACAAGCTACATCTTTCAATGAACACGTTTCAAATCTTGGATGCCGACCTGATTATGAATCAAATCATGATGTGGATATATAAGAGTGATGAATTTTAGTTGAGGATGTATGGATGTGTGGGTGTGATGTGAGCATGCAAATAACAGAGCAGAAATAGAAGATCAACGATGATGAAGACTTGGGATTTAGAATTCAATTGTTAAAAGACTGCCCTTGGCATATTGACATATGCTTATGTAGTAGTCCTTTTCATATACAATTTGATTTTTATTTGGTAGTGATCCTTCTTCATTAAGGCAATGAGCCTAGCAGTGAGCCTCCAATAGGGTTTAACAACCCTTAGGGTTTAACAGCCCTCATTGTAATCTTGATAGGTTTAGGGTTGAGGCAGTGAGCCTGCTAGACCTAGTTGTGCTCTGTGGCAGTGAGCCATCATGTTCTAGGCCCATGGAGTGACCAAGCCTAAACATCATTATTTGTAAAGATTGCAATATATATTTGAGAGCTAATCCTCTTTGTGGTTTTTCCCTCTTTGGATTTTCCATGTAAAAATCTTGGTGTCCATGTGTCCTGCTTTTATGGTTGCTATTCATTTGCATGTTGTGCTCTTGTTTAATTTATTTTGGGAAATGGTTAAAAGAAAAAGTTTATAGAACACTTATTCACCCCCCCTCTCAGTGTTCTTGACATTCAACATTTGGTATCAAAGCAAGGTTCTTTGGAAAAAAGTCTAACAACTTAAGGAAGATCTAGGATAGTGTGATCATGGTAGCAAGAAGATTTGGAAATTATGAATGTAATAAGGAACTAGAAGCAACTCTTATGGATCTTGAAAAATCTAAAGCAGAAGTCAAGGATCTAAAACAAAACATGCAACAAGCTGATGAATTCATCTCAAAGCTAAAAGAGCGAGTCAAGAAATTCAAAGACAAATACAAAGAAGTTAATGATCAATTGATATCAGCAAATGAATCCCTAAATGATTTTGAATAAGAAGTTATAGAAAGAACAAAAGCAAAAGATGATCTAAATTTAATTGTGAAGAGAAGATTAGAAGATTGTGCCAAACTTGAAAAAGAAATTATAAGTCTAAAAATAAACTTGGAAAAGGCTAAGAGCTTTGAAGAAAAATTCAAGATAAGTACTGCAAAGCTTGATGAAATGATTGGTAGCCAGAAGAGTGCTAATGACAAGCAAAGTTTGGGATTTGAGAAAGGAGAAAGTTCAAAATCTAGTCAAATAAACACCGAGTCAAGCAAAAACATAGGATACCAGTTCAGAAATCAAAGAAGAGCTAGAAGACCTCCGGTAAGATAGCCAAACACTCAAAGGTATCCATCCTTCAATGGTTACTATTTTAAATGTATAAAGTATGGTCATAGGACTACTTAGTGTAGAACTAGAATGAATCAAAATGTCCCATCCTTCTCTGGTAAATGTTTCAATTGCAAGAAGATTGGTCATAAAGCAAATCATTGCAGAAGTGTGCCAAGAAATATGCCAAACTATTCTAGGAATTGTCAATTCTTCAATGGCAAGTGTTTCACATGCAATAGATTTGGACACATGTCTAATGAATGCAGATCAAGGATGAATTCATTTAGAGGAAGAAATCAAGGACAAGGAAACATTGTATGTTTTAGTTGCAACAAATTTGGACATGTTGCAAGATTCTACAGAAGAAAGAATATGAAGAGAAATTACTATGCTAAAGAAAGAAAAATAGAGCAGAGGAATAATAAGGGAAAAGAAAAGGTTGATCCAATGAAAACCAAGAATGAGATGAGTATGATCTAGATTAAAAATTATGTGAATGAGGTTAAGGATGGATCTACACCAGCATTTGGTGCAGACACTTCCTCTGGGAAGTAAATTGAGAGCTCTGGCTCAGGGGAAGCAGTGTTGAAAATCAAAATTCTTGAGCCAGAAAGTGGGTGCTAGAATCTAGCACGAAGGTGTATGATGAAATTTGATGTGACACATCTCTTAAAAGAGAAACTAGAAGAAAAAGGGTCAATTCAGCACATTGCAGAGCAATCTTGGTTGATTGTATCCATCAAAGAAGACATGTAGCTTTTTGGGAATGAGCATTTATGACTGTGGGAATACACACAACACTAAGAGGGGGGGTGAATTAGTGTTGTTAACAATTTTAACACTTTTTTTTACTACTTTTGATTAATTTAATTTCACAATTTAGAATTCTTCAGAAGGAAAAAAGTAAATATGCAGAGTGTCAACACACAGATTTGACACAAGAAATTTCTCGAGTGGAAAACCCTCCTGGGGTATAAAAACCACTCAACTGCCTCACTGGCTTAACACAAAATTCAGATTACAATTGTCTCACTGACATTACAATTCTGCCTCACTGGCAAATTGTATCTCTCTGCAAGTCTCACTGACATTACAACATCTAAACTTCAATGAACAGTACAACACAGGGGTTTTCCTGTTTCAATAAAATCAATACCTTATTTCTCCTTTTCAAAAACAATCAAATGTATATTTTCTGTAATCAACCTTCAACTGTTATCATATCATCTTTACAACAATCAATCAAATTTGATCTTTAAGATATTTCATACCTCTGTCTCTGCAAATCAATCTCAAAACAAATCAATTCATACTCTGCAAATTCATAGATTCTTTCATTGCAATATTGAAAAACTTTTAACCTTCTCTAAAATCATTTTTCAAAGCTTTATCCTTCTCTGAGAAAATATTGTTCAATTCTGATCAAAAATCTCCATCCTTGATTTCACCAACACATCTCCAAAACTGAGCAAATTTCACTATCAAAAATGTCTCTTCATGTCAAAAATTTCTCTGCAAAAAGATTATCTTGCTACAAATAATACCATTCTTCTTCACATTCAAAAATTCTCAAAAAAAATCTTCTCTCATCTGCAACACTTTATATCTGTCATACAAAAATCTCTTTATGCAAAAATAATTTCAATCAAAAACAAAAATCTTCAAAAACTGGTTCAACTTCAACATTATTTTTCTTCTCAAACTTATCATCTTCTCTCTAATAAAAAAAACAAAACAAGAAAAATGAAACTCCTTCGAAGATATTCTACCTTTTCATCTTCTTGTCAATTAGAAACCTTCTAAAATTTTACTCTTTCCTTCATAAAAAAAAAAACAACTTCACTGACCCTTGAAATTCGGTGAGATAGGTCCAAAGAAAATAGTTTTATTGCCTTTTTAACAAAGGAGGACGTCAACTTTAATAGCACGAACTAACCGTTTGACAAAAATTTCCATTTAAAAACTGACCCTCCGATCTGCGGTGCCCGCCACATGAGGATTCAAAGATAGTCGTTGATTTTGTGTTTCCCGCGGACCATACAATGCATTGACTGGTTACCGGGCACCCTAGGCAATGGGGCCGGTAAGGCTGACGAGTTTCATACCCTTACATTGTAACTTAAGGCCCGATGACCTCCTCAACCGGTCACTTTGAAATTAAAACATAAAGTGCATAGTGTGATGACGGGCAAAGGTTAAACCATATCAATGTTGAGAACAATGTATAAGTCTTAGTTAATTATTAAACAACCACACTTACCATATCAAATACTATATACCTTGACAAAATTCACATACTCCAAATACTATAGCACTGAAATGAAACACCATGCTTCAACAGATCTGCCACTGTAATGAACTCAATGTAGATGGAGTTAATATAATGCATATTAACATTTGTCAAATGATGCAAGCCCTTGCCCTAATTCAAAAATTGATAATATGCAATGAATGCCACTTATCAAAAACCAAGAGATCTGAAAAACCATGCACTGATGTCATTATAGATCAAAACTGAGATGATACCAAATCACTGTGATCATAATTGCATGAAGACCACTCATAAAGCCAACCTTAGCATGACTTAAACTGTCTTATGAAAGATCCTTCTGAAATATCATGTGATTGAAACTTCACAACACTGATTGCAACTTCACAACACTGTTTGCAACTTCACAACACTGATTGCATACTTCACAACATGATATATACCTGTAAACTGCATCTTGTGAAGACTGTGAAATGCAACATCCTGATATCCTGGTATTTTGACATCAATAAAAAGACAACATCCTGACATCCTGATATACTCAACTGTGAAATGTGCTACAATGACGACTTAGGTCAAGTCATGCAGAGGGTAAAAAGGGACTTGTTTGATTTTAAAATAACTTTGCATTCAAGATATCAAACATCCAGGAGAGTCTAAGGTGAAACTTGAGCAACAAAAACCAAGATTTGAAGCATTCGAAAATAATTCAGAGAAAGGAAACCCGAATTTGACAAAACAAGGTATTTATTCTGTTAACTTGACTGAGAATTTGTTGCAAAGAAATGGCAAACCCTTTAGTAGTTGATATTAATGAGCGGCCATGACCCAAATTGAAGAAACATCCTCACAAAGTAATTGAAGTTGATCAAATGGGGGCATTCTTGAGTATACCATATGGAGTTTTATATGTGGAAGACATTAGGGCATATATCCATGTTGCCCTACATGAGCATGGTGATAGTAGATTCATAGACTTATATCAAAATCATTTAAGTGATGATCAATTTTCCCTGAATGAAGAATACAAAATCCTAGAAAAGAAGAAATTCATCCAATATACAGAGTTTCCTACATTTGCTGAGGATGAATGGGTTCGATATGTGCTAAGTAGGATTCATGACAAGTTCATGTGGTTAGGGAAAGGGAAACCCTTTAAGATAACAAAGGATGCAATTTAGGTAGTCATTAGATTAAACTCCACTGGAGGTGTGCCATCATTAAAAGCCATCAAGAATTAAATGGTTACAGATGCTACCGGAGCACAATTTGACAAAAGGGCATTGACAATAAACGATATTACTGATCCTACAGTAAAGTTTTCCTCAATGGTCATAGGTTACAAAATTTACTTCACAAGCAGAGAAAATTCTATCTCTAGTATAGCCATTTACACAGCATATCAAATGATTAAGGAGAATGTGGATTATGATTTGTGTGAGCTGCTAAGAATTCAACTATTGAATAACCTGAAAAAGGTCAAAGAAAGTAAGAACAATACTTTCAAATTTGGTAAGCTTATTATCTATTTATTTTTCTATTTCCTGAATGAATTCCCAAACCATAAGGGCTTGATTTGGCTAAGTAATCAACCAATAGCTGTTCAAATCAGAAACTATCTTAAAAACTTGGGTAGTTATAATGAGAAAAAAGCAGCCCTATGGGGGTTTTTCAAGAAATTTCAGAACATGATGCACTCTAGGGAAATAATTTCAAAGGCTATTGTGGAAAAGTATAAGGACACCATATGTTTCATGATCACAAAAGATCAATGTTTGATGGAGGCTATTAAGCCTAGAATAGTTTGGATCATGCCCATGGGATATGAAGTGGAAGGTCAAGTACTAGATAGCTATGCCCAATACATGCTAAGCAAACCTAAGGACACAAAGGAAGAAAGATTTGGTACATATGAAGAACTATTTGTAAAACTTCACATTGAATTCAGGAAGTCAGAATCCACCAGGAAGGTGAGAAGAGAGGTAGAGGAAATTGCTGCAAGATATGGCATTGCCAAAGAACAACTAAAAGAAGTAAGGGAAAAAATAGAGAAAGTAGAAGAAGAAAAATGAAAGAGTGAACCGATACAAGTTTCAGTGAAACAAGACAAGCCTAAAAAGACTCAAAGATCTATAATGAGCACTGCTACCTCCTCTGGTGCCACACCATCAGTGAGTATGGAGCAAACATCAAGGAAATCTACTGTCAGAGATACAAAGAGGAAGAAAATAAAGGGAAGAAGACTATATGTCAGTGTAGGGAGAAAGGATGAAGAAGAAACTAAGTTTGATGAAGAAGTGACAAGGATGAAAGATGAGGTTATAGAGGCCTTTAGAACCAAGAAACCCTCTGGTATGGGTAAGACTGCAAAAAGACAAAAGCAAGATATGCCTATGACAGAGGAAGCAACTATAAGTCTTGAGGATGTGCTCAAAGCCATAATAGTGGATGGAAATCTAAAACCAATTACACAATTGTATGATGAATATAATTATCCAGATAAGAGGATGATTGAAAATGTTGTTGTAGAATACCTAAACATATACAACAAGGCCCTAATTAAAATAGTTGATGACCTTCCACACAGTCTGGCAAGCATAATGAGTGAAAGGAAAGAAGCGGCTATGGAAAAGGATATTGAGCTCAGGGAACACTCATTGATAAGATTATGTCCAGAGATCACCCCTAAGGACAAGGTCAGAATCTCTAAAGAAATCAAGGATTCCTACAGGACCAAGAGAAGAAAGAACTCATTGATGTTGGGAGAAAATGATAAAGTGGTCAAGGAAACAAAGGAGATCACTCTAGAAGCTCTAAGGAAAAACAACATTCCTACCATTTATGACAAAGAAGAAATAGATGGTGAAGATAACACATCTATTTCGGGAATCAATGTTGAAAAGGAAGAATCTGATCAAACTCCTATTGCTAATGATCAAGACTCTGCTGAAAGGGATCAAAACTGAAATAAGTCTTCCTCTAGGGCAACAGACTGATAATCTAGAAAACAAGGAGAAAATTGGTGAATAGATCGTAGTTGATAATCAAGAACAAGCTAAGGAAAGCCCTGCACTAGAGAAAAATATTGGTCAACAAGAGAAAATGAAGATGGAACCTCTGGAACAAAGTCAAGAAGAATTGTCTGAAGAAACAACAAGAGACATTGTGGAGACAGTAAAAGAGATTTTGGAAAAAGAAGAATTAGTTCTAGATGAGCTTGAATCAATCCAAGGTCAAATAAACTTGGACACAATGTCTCCTACACAAATGTTCAAGTTGGTTTCAGTTGTCCAAGCAAAAGAAAGAAAAGAGATTTTGAAGTCCCACATTGAGGATAGTGAACTCATAAATGATGCATCCAACATTTTGGAAAAGCTGGTACCAACATATCGGAAGGATACCTCTCTGTCTACCACTTGTCAACTCAAGGGACTAATTCATTATGTAAGTACACATGTTGAATCTCTTGAAAAATCTATTGAAACAAAAGTTAGATAAGAGTTTGATGAGAAAAGGTTGGGTGAGTTGATACAGTTGATAGCCCATGATAAAGCTCAGCTAGATAATGGGATATAGAATGTTTGGAGTGATATTGTAGAAGCTGGTGATGTATATAAATTTTATCTATCATGGCCAGAAGTTACAAACAAGACAGAAGAAAAGATCAAGGAATTGGAAGGAAAACTAATGAATATTTCTGAGAATTTTGATCTGGTACATGAATCAACTAGCAACCAAGAAGCTCAAGTCATCAACATCCACAATGACTTGAATGGTTTAATAAATCAGAGGTATCAAATAAAGAGTAGAATGAGGCAATTGAGAAGACTGATCAGTCCCAAACTGGATTCAATGACTAAGCTTGTAGCTGAAGCACAGCTTGTTGGTCAAACTGCCACACCATCAGATCTACAAAAAGCTGAAACTCTAGTTTTTCTACTCAGTGGGTATATACAAATTTTGGATGGTGCTAAGAAGAGCAGGGATGTTGAGATAGCTCAACTAAAGAACATCTTTAGTGACATTTTTTAGCATATATAAAATAAAGTAGAAGACTGTACTTGTAAATATGCGGCAAAGTACACAAAATTTTTTAAGACTTAACAAATTTTTGGTTATGGATCACACCCTTTTCCATTGATGTCAAAGGGGGAGAAGAAGATTAGTGAAAAATGGATAAACATCTCAGGGGGAGTAGGAAAATAAAGTATATATAGTAAGGGGGAGTAGTCAAGCATTTTTCTCTAAGTGTTTCCATCAATGCCAAAGGGGGAGATTGTTGGCAAGAGACACTACTCTAGAGATAATTTGTGTGTTTTCATTGATGGAAACAAGGTCAAGAGAATCCATCAACATGATAAAGAGACACTACTCCGGTAGACAATCTTGAGTTGGCAATAAGGCATAAAGTATTTTGGTCCAAAAGTCCAAAATGGCTAAGTATGGGAAGTATTCTGAGTAAGGGACAAAAAGTGAATCAGTATGCCTCCACAATTGAAGACTTATAGATGTGGTTTAGGTATGATGTTTATAGACACCTATTGCTATTATATCCCAGTGATCAAGATATGACTTCCTCTGGAAGTCATCGGGTGAAAAGTCTAAGTCTGGGTGGATATTGTTAAGACAGGAACAGTGTACAGTGTAGAGCAAAATGGTATGCATTCCTCCGCAAGTGAATATTCTATTATGTAGTTATAAGGTGTTGTAAACACTTGTATGAAGTGTCTAATTCCATAATTGTGAGATCTAAAGTCCACCAGAAAAAATAGTTGCAAGCTACTAAGTATCGGCATAGTGTTTGATAGAGTTTGACTGAGACAGAGTTTGAGTTCTGATGGTCCGTAATTCTCCGCAAGATGACATCATGCCTTGTGGTTCTAAGGGTAAGATTGGGAATATGTGAAGAGTCCTTGATATGATTTTGGAAGTGTTTTTTGATCCGTAGTAAAAGTTGTAAGTCAAAAGATGAACCTGTTAAGCATGCTCTTAAAGAACATGCTGACTGGTATAATAAATCATTATACGGAGAAGAGATAATGTTTGAAGGATCTACTTAAGTAATGAAATGATTAAAGCCAAACTATATGAACATGTTTGGGGAAAGATTTGGGTCCGCACAACGTATAGTGCATTGGACTGAGCTGACAAGCTACATCTTTCAATGAACACATTTCATATCTTGGATGCTGACCTGATTATGAATCAAATCCTGATGCGGATATATAAGAGTGATGAATTTAGGTTGAGGATGTATGGGTGTGTGGGTATGATGTGAGCATGAATAGCAGAGCAGAAATAGAAGATCAGTGATGATGAAGACTTGGGATTCAAAATTTAGTTGTTAAAAGACTACACCTTGGCATATTGATAGATGCTTATGCAGTACTCCTTTTCATATACCATTTGATTTGTATTTGATAGTGAGCCTTCTTCATTAAGGTAGTGAGCCTCCAATAGGGTTTAACAACCCTCATTGTAATCTTGCTAGGTTTAGGGTTGAGGCAGTGAGCCTGCTAGACCTAGTTGTGCTTCATGGGAGTGAGCCATCATGTTCTAGGCCTGTGGAGTGACCAAGCATGAACATCATTATTTGTAAAGATTGCAATATATATTTGAGAGATAATCCTCTTAATAGTTTTTCCCTCTTTGGGTTTTCCATGTAAAAATCTTGGTGTCCATGTGTCATACTTTTATGGTTGCTATTCATTTGCATGTTGTGCTCTTGTTTAATTTATTCTGGGAAATGGTTAAAAGAAAAAGTTTATAGAACACTGATTCACTCCACCCCTCTCAGTGCTCCTGAAATTCAACACTTTCATGGTAATTTGAAGGAGGATGTTTATATGACATAGCTAGAGCCCTACGTGGTGAAAGGTAAAAGCAATCTAGGGTTAAGTGCACAAAGATGAGGGACCAAAATGGGGTCTTAAGATGCCACTTTTTTCTGAAATCAAGGAACATTGATGTTGGATGAGAAATTGAAGATAGCTACAGTCAAAATTTGAAGATGGAACAAAAACAAGAGTGATAATGTTCTGAATTTGGTTTCTAAACTACTAATTTTTTCTTAAAATGGTTGAGATTAAGGGGTTCAAAAAGGGGGAGCACACAAATTGGTCCTATTTTTCTCAAAAAAACATAACATAGCATCTAGTGTGCTCCCCCTAAAATGTTAACATTTTTTTAGTATTTCAATAATCACTCCAGTGAGAAATTAGCTAACACTATCTAGTTTATCCTCAATTTTTTCTAATAAATTTTTAATCAATAATTGATTTTTTTAGTAATTTTTTAAAGTGGACACATCCTGAAAAATAGAAATTTGAGTGTGCTCCCCCCTAAAATGTTTGAAAACTAATTGAAATTTTTTTTTTTGAATATGTGTAGAATGGAGTCTAGTTTCTAAAAATGTAACTTATTTCAAATTTTGATGAACGGTTTAAAAAAAGTCAAAAATACTAGACACTAGTTTTTGACAAAAAATGTACACACTAACAAAAGAAATTCAAGATGAAACCCTTAACGTACTCAAAATGTGAAAAAAATTATATGGTTAGATAGCTAAAATAGAACTTAAGATTATTGTGGTATTTTTTTAGTTTTCATTGGAAAAAGTGCCATCCTGATGGGGACCACGCTCTAGATTATCTCTAGATTTTGAAAAAAACTAATAAAAACACATCAAAGAAATATGAGCATAATGTGAGCGCATTATAATGTGCTCATGTTATGTGAAATCGATAACATGAGCGTGTTATAATGCGCTCGTATTATGTGATTTCACATAACGTGAGTGTGTTATAACGCGCTTGTGTTATGCTGAGCATAACTGGCTATACACATGCCAATTGCATTTGCTTTAAAGTTTCTAAAGCCTTTTCAATAAAGCCATTGTTTGCATATCTTGTAATCATTTCACTCCATTATTGAACATCTCTTTGAGGTGTTACGTCGTGCAATTGACATGCCTTGTCTATGCTTCCACACTTTACATACATGTCTACAAGGGTAGCTGCACTTCCTATTGTCTCTCTCACTCTCTACTTCCCTCCCCTCTCTATGTCCTACCCTCTCGCTAAGTCTCTGCTTCCCTCCCCTCTCTACCTCCTACCTTCTCTCTCAATATCTTCTTCCCTCCCCTCTCTACCTTCTACCCTCTCTCTCACTCTCTACCTCCTTCCCCTATCTACCTCCTACCCTCTTTTTGAGTCTTTACTTACCTCACCTCTCTACCTCGTACCTTCTCTCTCACCCTCTTCTCCCCCCTCTCTACCTCTTACCCTCTCTCTCACTTTCTACTTCCCTCCCCTATCTACCTCCTACCATCTCCCTTAGTCTCTGCTTCTCTCTCTCTCTCTCTCTCTCTCTCTCTCTCTCTCTCTCTCTCTCTCTCTCTCTCTCTCTCTCTCTCTCTCTCTCTCTCTCTCTCTCTCTCTCTCTCTCTCTCTCTCTCTCTCTCTCTCTCTCTCTCTCTCTCTCTCTCTCTCTCTCTCTCTCTCTCTCTCTTCTTCCTTCCCCTGTCTACCTCCTATGGTCCTCTCCCACTCTCTACTTCCCTCCTGTCTCTACCTCCTATCCTCTCTCTTACTCTCTACTTCCCTCCCCTCTCTACCTCTTCTCATCATTCTTCCCATCCAATGAAATTAGTGTTTCCATTTCATCATCCTAATTTATATCGTCATCCCTCTTTGCATGTCCTAGTTTTCTTGTTTCCATATTCTTTGTCGACATGCGAGAGAAGAGGGATGAAGAGGGATAGAGGTTGGAGATGAATGCGAGAGAGAGGGGAGAGAGAGGGAAATAAGCAAAGAGAGAGGGTTGGTTAGGTTTATGAGTTTAGGGTTGCTTCAATTTGGGGTTTAGTGGAATTATTTAGGGTTTTAGGGTTTCTCGGGTTTATGGTTTAGGGGTTAGATTTTAGGGGTATTCTTTAGGATTTATGGGTTTTGGGAGAGAGAGAGAGAGAGAGAGAGAGAGAGAGAGAGAGAGAGAGAGAGAGAGAGAGAGAGAGGTTTAGGGTTTCTCAGGTTTAGGGGTATATTTAGGGTTTATGAGTTTCTAGGGTTGCTCAAGTTTAGGGTTTAGGGTTTAGGGTTAAAGGGGAATTCTTTTATAATTTCCCTCCAATCCTCCTAATCCTAACACATTAGTCCACCTATCTCCTAATCCATCAATGCATATCATCCATCCACCATCAAACATTCTAAGCTCTAATCCATCAACCCATGAATGCTTGAAAAATTTTCTCCAAAGAGTCTTTACAAAATCAAAAAATAAAAGCAAAGATATGGAGCCATCCAAATCTAGTGATCCAATTTTATCCCCCTCTAACATTATCAATCCTAATCCATCTGGACCTCTGATATCCATTCACTCGTTCCTAATCCTAACCTCACAACATCTTCCATCATTATCCATCAACCCATGAATCCATGAATGATGTGACCCAAGGACTATTAGCAAGGAATCTAAGAACATCATGTACTCAAATTTGTATCCTTGAGCCTTACAAAGAACCTCCTAATAACATGTCTACCACTCCAACACCATCATCCACTCCTATGTCTATCCATTTCATTGAAGAGTCTCCTACCATAAGTCCAAGTCAAACCCCATCATGTAGCCATGTTGTCAAACATACAAAGATTATTGATCCCATCCAAGAACCCATCACATCCATATAAGAAACCCAATAGCTATAAATTAAGAGCCTAGTCCAAAGCATGTGGAAACACCAACCACCCATCCTAATAAATCCAAACATCCCATCTATTCCCATCTCAGTTCCCTTACCATCTCATGGTCAACCCCTCTATACATCGATCCCATCATTCATCCTCCAACATCTCCTAGTGAACCCCTATCACCACCTCTTACTCCCCAATCCAATGAATATCAATACATCCCCACTTACCCTATCCATATCAAATATTGTGCTATCCATGCTTATCCTCCTTGTGATCAATATATTATCTATGATCAAGATCTTATACATGAGCAAGTAACCCACATCACTCCTATCCATCATCCCATGCTAGTCCTATTCATTATCCATCAATATCCCATGATGAGACACTTGGTCCCCAAGAAAACATAGATAATCAAACATATAACTTGGATCCTATCAAATCACATCCTAATGAGTATAATGATTTAATCAAGATCCAAGAATTCTACATCTATTTCCCATTGATCCTCCATCATCCCCTATCGAACTATATTTTTAGGTGTTTAGCCTGGTTGCTTGAGTTTAGGGGTCAGGGGCATTATTTGAGGTATACATGAGTTTAGGGTTTCTCAAGTAAATAGGGTTTAGGGTTTAGGGGAATTATTTAGGCTTTAGGGGTTTAGGGATGCTCAAGTTTAGGGTTTAGGGTTTAGGGTTTAGGGGTTAGGGTTTAGGGTTTAGAGAGAGATAGAGCGAGGGGACCAATAGAGATTGGGAGAGATAGGGAGATATAGGTTAAGGCTTGCTTCTAGGTTTTATGGTTTAGGGGTAAGGGGTAAGGTGTTTACGGTTTTAGTGTTTCTCATTTTTAGGGTTTAGGTGTTAGGGGTTAGGGTTTAGGGGCATTATTTAGGGTTTAGGGGTTAGGGGTTAAGGTTTGGAGGTTTAGGTTTATGGTTTAGGTAGAGAGGATAATAGGGAGATATTGAGGAGACTGAGCCTGTGAGAGATATCTCTGTCTCTTTCATCCCTCTCTCTAACTATACCTCTCTCTCTCTATCTTGCTCTCTCTCTTTCAATCTCCTCTCTCTAACTCTACCTTTCTATCTCTCCCTACCTCACTATTTGACTCCCCCTCTCTATCACTCTCCCAATCCCTCTACCTCAAATATATCTCCCTATGTCACTGGAATTTATATCTCTTGATCTCTTTCGCTATCTCTTAATCTATCCCTCACTACCTCTCTCTCCTCTCTATCTCTCTCCCCATCCCTCTACCTCTTGAAATATCTCTCCCTATGTCTCTAGACATCTCTCCATCTCTTTCCCTATCTCTATCTATCTGCATAACCCTATCTCTTAATATATCCCTCTCTACCTCTCTCTCTGTATTTCCCTATCTATCTCTCCCTTGCTAGATCTATCTCCCTATATCTCCCCTCTCTCTATATATGTATCTCTATCTTTCTCCCTGTATAGACCCCTTTGTCTATCTCAATCCCCCTCTCTCCCTCTCCCTATCTCTATCTCCACCTATCCCTCTCTATCTCTCTATTTTCCCCTCTTTCTATATTTTTTCCTTTCTCTAACTCTATCTCTATCTCTCCATCTATTTCTGGATGTCCCCAAGCTCTCTCCCTATCCATGTCCATTTCCCTCTCTATCTCTCTATGTCTCCTAGTTCCTCTCTATATATAGGATAGAGAAATAAAGAGAGAGAGAGAGAGAGAGAGAGAGAGAGAGAGAGAGAGAGAGAGAGAGAGAGAGAGAGAGAGACTCTCCCATGTAGATACAAGGTTACATTTTTCCCTCCTAGTATAGACAAGTTCTATTTCACGAACCACATGGATATTTGAGTCTGGGGATACTCTTGGACCATCACTTGATTACCTATTTGATGCACTACATGCATAGTTACAATATGTTTTATGTGAGAGCATGACATCCTAGACCATGATTTTGGCACTAACATTGAGAAGGTTATATTTGCATGCATGAAGCTTTATGTTTTCATGCTTCCTAGAATGAGCTCGCATTATAATGTGAGCACGTTATAACGTGAGGGCATTCCAGGAAGCATGAAAAATGGTAAAAAAGCATGTGGGATCCATGTTTCAGACCCCACATGATTGTTATTCCTGCTTTTCATGCAATATATTGAACAAGAAAATGCTTTTCATGTTGTTTGACTTATTGAGAATCATTTTTATATCAATCCACCACCTTTTTTGTTTTTTCAATGTAGAATAACTGAGTTTGCATGTTTTTGGAGAAAATTTAATTATTTAAACTGAAAGTTTGATGTTTCATGTGTGATGTTGTTTCAAAGCTAATTACCATTGATATATAGATTGAATTTGATGATATATGTTTATTTTTTCCATAAATTTTACTAATCCTATTATAGAGTTATATAGAATTCATAATCAAACTTGGGAAAAAAAAGAATTTGAGGATTTTGAAACCATATTTTAGAGAATTGGTCACCTGCAAAATCATATTCTAAGGTATGTTCAACTTATGTCCATTTTAATTCACATATATATGTTCTTATGTTCTTTATGTCTTTATGTCTTTATGTTCTTTATGTTCTAAGATATTTATGTGTCTAGGTATATCAGTTAGTTTAGTCAAAGAGACTCCAAATTCCTCATGTTTCCACCTTGTTTCGGCCCTTCATGCCTTCATTTCACCTATTTTCAACTATACAAGAGAAAAACAATATCAAATACTTCATAAAATAATTTTAGTGAACAATTGTTTGTCATACTCATATTCATGATCAGTGGAGCCAAAATTGATTTTGGAAGGCTCTTAATTTTTGCCCTAGGGTGATATAGAAGGATTTATTCCTTAATATGCATAATAATTCATTCAATAGAACCATGCAATGGCTTGAATCTTAGACTATCCTATGCCCCTATTATGACAATCTTACTTGTCTCTATTGATCATTTAGACATAATTGTTAGGTGTCCTTTTGATAACTTCTCCATGCATGTTTCATAGTATGAATTCTCTTGGAGAAGGTTGGAGGATGTGGAGACCTCTTTAGTGCCTTGGGCTAGGACATTCCTTATGCACCTATCCATGATGATTTGTATGCACATGACACAATAATATTTTAAAATTTCCTAATTATCCTTTGTTAGCACATGATGGTGGTTAACTTGATCGACTATATATCTTTCAATACCCTAAATTATAGAGATTAGTTTAATGATTTTTATGACAGTCCTAGGTATGTCTCCAAATATTCATGTTTCCAAGATAGCTCTAGCTAATGTCCACTTGTTTCCAACTTCTTGGACCTGTAAGAAACAATTCTGAGCATTATATTCATCATAAATAAGTCACTTTTGTTGGCAAGAGACACTGTGTGGCTTCATAAGTGTTGTCATTGATGGCAACAAAGTCTATCCCATACATCTGTAGTACATAGTATTCCTATACCGAAAGTCAAATTGAAGATTGTTTTAGTCCGGTGAACAAGAATAGAGTATGTAACAAGGTCCGATAATCAGGACCGGATCTCTCAGATGGTGTAACTCAGTAAGTTGTGGACATGGACAAGTCAAGAGGGGTATCATTACTATTATACTCTAGAGATTTAGCCTCCGGTGATAAAGCATGAAAAATATATGAGCATCTGAGTGTTGGGTTCTAATCAGGCAAAGTAGACAGAGGAAGAACTGACCAGTAGTGTATCAGACCTTAATCCAGATGAGTAAAAGGTGTTGAACAAGCAATTTGTGGGATTATACATTGTTGTCCGACATGATTAATAATGTCTATGCTTAAGCTTTTGATACGCATAAAAAATCAAGCATTGATTGAGCCGACAGATCAATAACTTGCAAATATCTTGAGTGTTCTTGTTGCCGACTAGAAAGTTGATGAAAATACTTGATGTGGATATATATATCAGATGTATTCCAGCATTTAAGTGTGTGTGTTGAAGGTGTGAAGAAATAAGGTGGAAAGAAAAGCAGGGATAAGTGTGAGAACAACAATTCAAGTCCGGTATGTGATTGAACAATAACATTGAACAGAGGAAGGATGAAGTGCATCAGATCAGTATATTGTGCCTAACCGGAACTGAACTCTTGCATTTGCAAATGCTTCTCATCAATTCAAACACTTGATTATCTTCTATAAGTTCTGTAGACAGTGAGTCTCCTGTAGGCAGTGTGCCTCTTGTGAGCAGTGTGCTCAAGTCGTGAGCCCTAATTGGCAAGTGCCATTTTGTACTCCTTTATTCTTTTAATAGAGAATACAATCTTGGGTTAATCACCCCATGTTTTTTTCCCTTAACAGGGTTTCCACGTAAAAATCCTTGTGCTATGTGTATTGATTTTACTTTTGTTCTTATGATTACATATGCTATCATGTTTTGATAACACATTGAATATTAAGATAACAAAAAGAAAAGAAAGTTAAGGAAATTTTGAGATAATTGATTCGCCTACCCTCTTAGTTATTTTCCTTGTTTTCAAAAATTGGTATTAGAGCTAGGTTCCTCTGAACAAAGCCTAACAGCTTGAGGAAGATCTGGGAATCTCAATGGATGTATATGGTATGAAGAAACAACTTCAGTCTGCCCTAGATGATCTTAAACAATCCCACTTTGAAGTCAATAATTTGAGAGAAAGACTCAAACAAGATGATGATTTCATAAATGAGCTAAAAGAAAAAAACTTAGTATCTCTGTGAAAAAGAGAAAGGAACTACTTAAAAAATTAGCCAATCAGAGTGAAGTCAATGATACTAATGAAGATCTGAATGAGAAAAATAAGCTATGTGAGAAACTACCAAAAGAAGTCATTATGGTAAGGCATGAAATGGAATCAGGGGTTATGAGATTCACCCAAGAAATTGAAGAAAAAAGAAAGATTGAAGATAATCTAAAACAATCCCTCAAGGAGAAAATAGAGGACTGCCACAAAATGGATAGAATAATTAGGCTTCTTGAATTTGATCTTGAAGAGGCTAGAGACAATGAAGAACAACTTGAGAATTAGATAGACACTCTTAAACAAGATCTTCAAACTGCAAATGAATACAAAGAAAAATTCAAGATAATCTATGCCCAACTTGAAGTTCTTCTTGAAAGCCAAAAGAGGGTAGATGATAAGCGTGGCTTGGGATATGAGAAAAGTGAAAGCTCTGGATCCGGTCAAAAGAGCTTTGGATCAGAAAATCAAAGTAACAGGCCTAGAAGACCTCCGGTAAGGCAACCAAATGCTCAAAGATATCCATCCTTCAATGGATACTACTTCAATTGCAACAATTTTGGTCATAAAGCAACTCAATGCAGGAGGAGTCAATTGCAAAAAGTATGGTCACAAATCTCATGAATGCAAAAATATACAAATAAACAATTCATTCAATGGTAGATGCTTTCTATGCAATAGAATGGGACATATGGATAATCAATGCAGATCAAGAGGATATCAATCAAATAAGCAAAGAAATGTTGTATGTTACAATTGCAACAGATCCAGTCATATTGTCAAATTTTGTAGAAGCAGAAATCAGGATAGAAAAGGTCCGGTGGAACATAATCAGAAACAAGATAAGGGCAAAGGTAAAGTGAATGCGAATGAAGTTCAAAAGGAGATGAGCAATATTTGGGTAAAGAAGAGTACATAAAATATTGGGGATGGATCGGCACCAGAATCCGGTGCTGATATTCCTTCTAGAATCAAAAAAAGTGACCTCTGGCTCAGGGGGAGTCACAGAGAAAAACAATTTCCCCCACCCAGTCAACTAGTGCCTAAATTTGGCACATTGAGTAAAAATATGACACTACGGATTAAAGGGTTCTCAGAAAAACCTCCAAATAACCTTCAGTCAAAATGTGAAAGATCTACATGGAGTTTTACAAGATTTATAACTGCTCAAATCAATCCAGTTTTGACAGCTATCCAATAAAGCAAAATTTCACAGACATATCCAGTATGATTCAAAATTGAAATTCCTTGATCTGCGGACCCATGTCATGATTAAAGATAAGAAGATATGTTGTCAATCCTCACAAACAATGATTCGATGTTCTGGACAGTGATTCAAGAAAATCTCTCTCAAAACAGGGTAACCAGATAACTTAAGTTGTGCATTTATTACAAAAGGAAATTAGGGTTTGTGCAAGAATAAAAGGGTTCTTTCACTCATTATTTACACACTTTCACTCATGAAGAAGAAAAGAAGAGCTCTGCAAAGAAGATTCTACAATTCATTCAAGATCAACTGAAAAAATGAATTCAACTATTGATCTATTCTGGCTCCTACTTCAAACCCTAAAGTGTGAAAAGGTACTTCCATTCTAAAAATTTCTCTCTGCATCTCTTGCAAAATGGCTACTCTAATGGTTGTTAATATATCTGATTGGCCGAGACCTAAATTCAAGAAACACCCTTTCAAATCTCTAGAAGTTGATCCCTTGGGTGCATTTTCTAGCATTCCGCATGAAGTATTGCATGTAGAAAATGTTAGGGTTTATATCCATGTAAACATTGAAGAATTTGGAGACTCAAAATTGATGGATATTTATCACAAATAGCTAATAGATGAGAATTTTGAACTCAAACCTAAATTCAAGGCCCTCTAGGACAAACACTTTGGACATTGCATACATTATCCCTATTTTGTAGAAGATGATTGGGTCTGGTATGTTCTAAGTAGGATGCATGATAATTTTATGTGGCTAATGAGGCCATTCAAGATAACTAAAGATGCCATCAGGGCAGTGACCACACTGCATTCATTCGGTGGGTTACCCACACTCAAATCTGTGAAGAACCAAATAGTAACTGAAGCCACCGGATCTAAATTTGACAAAATAGAAATGATCAGAGATGACATCACAGATCTAGATGTCAATTTTGCCTCATGATAATCAGCTACAAGATCTATCATTTGAGTAGGGAGAATTCTATGTCTAGTACAACAATTTATGCTGCATATTAGATGTTGAGGGAAGATGTAGATTATGATCTATGTGAGCTTCTTCTAAATCAGCTATTGGAGAACTTGCAGAAGATCAAAAGGGATAAGAGAAATTCCTTTAAATATGGTAGTCTAATACTGTTCCTATTCTTCTATTACATGAATGAGCTACCTGCATCAAATGGCTGGGTCTTGCAAAATGATAAACCGGTTGCAATTCAGATCAGAGATTACATGTACAGACTTGGTGATGATCAAGCCCAAAACATAGCTCTCTAAGGTTACTTTAAGAACTTCTAGAGCATGATGCAAGCCAAAGAGAGAATACCACAGTCCATAATTGAGAAATACAAGGACATAGTTTGCTTTATGGTTAACACTGATCAATGTCTAATGGAGGCAGTTGAGCCAAGAACTATGTGGATAATGCCTATGGGATATGAGGTTGATGAAAAAATCTTGGAGCTACATAGTTAACACCTACTGAGCCAGCCTAAGGACACTGAAGGAGAAAGGTTTGGCACCTTTCAAGAGCTAAGTAGAAAAATACATGTTGAGTTAAGACATCCGTAGATGAAGAGGAAATTAAGAAGGGAAGTTGAAGAAATTGCCAAAAGCTTTGGCTTATCAAAGGAGGCTGTAGATGCAAATAGAGAGAAAATGGAGAAGGCTGACAAAGAGAAACAACAAGCAAAGAAAGGAAACATTCTGGTGCAAGTCTCCTCCTAGACTAGATCTTCCAAGAGCTCTGCACCTGTCACTCCTAAAAGCTCAAAGGCTACTAAACGGGAAGTCAAGCCATCTGGCAAAAGTGAAAAGAGAATGAAAAACAAAGCCTCAAGAACATATACAAGCCATAAGGATGATGAAGAAATAGAATCAGATGAAGAAATCAAGAAAATGAAGAAGAAGAGAACATCTGAAAAGTTCTCAGCTAGCAGAGATGAGGAAGAGAAGGCAGAGGAAATTGTTGAAAAGCCCACTCTTTCCATTGATAATATCATCAAGGCAGTTGTTGTGGATGGGAACCTGTAGTCGGTGACTGAGTTCTATGATGTATACAGTGATGCTGACAAGAGAATTTTGGAAGAGGCTACTGTCAGGTACTTGAACATTTACAATAGAGCCTTCATTGAAATTATATCATTAATTCCTAACAGCCTAGAAAAGGTACTTGAGCTGAGAAAAGAGAATGCAATGGCAAAAGACCTAGAGATTCGAGAGTAGATAGTAATACAACTTTATCCTTCCATACTCCAAAGCAAATGGAAATGATTTTCAAGGAGTGTAAGAATGAGTTCTAGAGAAAGGCAAGAATGAACAAACTCATGCTTGGAGAACCAAGTAGCAAGTGAAACTAAAGATATCCTCCAGAATGCCTTGAAGAGATTCAATCTTCCTATTGTAGAGGAAACAGTTGAAGAACCTTCTACCATGGATGTTTAAGGATTAATCAATGAAGAACCTTCTGACAAGGATGTTGAAGGATTAAAGAAAATAGATGAAGAGAAGTCTGAGGACTTAGATTCCTCTGTTTCGGAAGAGGAAGTTCATGAAGCAATAAACACAAGTGACATCTCTCCTTTGGATCCCACTGTAGTTATGCCAAACATTCTAGACTCTAAAGCTCAAGGAGAAGCTAGAAGAGAGGAGAAGAAGATTCAAGAAGAAGAAGTTAAGGGAAAAGAAGAAGAACAAGCAGAAAAGACTAATGATGACTCTTTTGATATTTCAAAAAAGTCTCAATCTCCAGCAAGAGACACTATAGAGACAGTGAAGAACTTCTTAGATAGAGAAATGATGGAGCTGGATGAACCTAAGCTATTTCAAGGACCAGTGAATTTTGACTCTCTCTCCCTGGTTCAGACAATGAAAATAGCATATTTTTCTCAAGCCAAAGCAAAACAAAAACTCTTGAAATCTCATATGGAGGACTGTGAACTCTTAGAGATTGCATCTGGGATGCTAGAGAAGATCATGCCATCCTATCAAAAGGGTCCTTCGGCCTCCCCATCTGGTAACTTGAAAAACTTAGTAAATTCTGTTAACACTCATTTTGAATCTCTAGAGAAATCGGCAGAAGCAAAGGTCCGAAAGGAGTTTTTGGGGAAAAGATTCACTGAGGTGCAAGGACTTATTGCAAATGATAGGACTCTAGATATTGGAATAAAAAGCCTTGAAAATGCTCTCAAAGATGGTGGGGAGCTATTCAAATTTTGTCTGACTTGGCCTAAAGTGACAAAAGATATTGAGGAGAAAGTAAAAGAACAAGAAAAACTGTCAAGCCTAGTTCAGAATTTTGACCCTCTTTCCTCCTCTTTAATGAATCAAGAATGGTAGGCTATTGTTATAATAAATCAAATAAAGAGACTGGGTAAAGAAAAGAAGAACATAATGAACAGAATGGGTGAACTTAGAGGGATAATTATCCCTAAGCTAGAGGCAATGCATGAGGCATTGACAGATGCTCAGACCAAAGCCCAGACCAGTGATCCAGCAGATTTAAGAAGGGCAGAAGCATATGCATTTTTGTTGAGTGGTCACATCTCTATTTTGGATAGGATGAAGCAGAGCTAGGCCACATAATTTGTACAGCTGAAGACTACTTTTGCGGATATACTTAAGTATATGTAAGTATAACATATGATTTATATATACTTATGCGGCCATGTATAGAATAATTTTTGCAAAATTTGGGTATGCAAATTCTTCCCTTTGCCATTGATTTCAAAGGGGGAGTGAAGAATAGTGAAAAATCTAGAATCCAGCTAAGGGGGAGCTCTGGTAAAATAGTGCAAAAGACAGAGCATCAGCCAAGGGGGAGTTACTGTGACACTTATCCATTTTTCACTAAGTGTTGCCATCAATGCCAAAGGGAGAGATTGTTGGTAAGAGACACTGTGTGGCTTCATAAGTGTTGTCATTAATGGTAACAAAGTCTATTCCACACATCCGCAGTACATAGTATGCCTATACCCGAAGTCAAATTGAAGATTATTTTGGTCTGGTGAATAAGAACAGAGTATGTAACAAGGTTTGACAATCAGGACTGGATCTCTCAGATACTATAATTCAGTAAGTTGTAGACTTGGACAAGTCAAGAGGCATATCATTACTATTATACTCCATAGATTTAGCCTCTAGTGATAAAGCATGAAAAAGATATGAGCATATGAGTGTTGGGTTCCAATCAGATAGAGCAGACAGAGGAAGAACTAACCGACAGAGTATCAGACCTTAATCTAGATGAGTAAAAGGTGTTGATCAAGCAATTTATGGGATTATACATTGTTGGCCAACATGATTAATCACATCTATGCTTAAGCTTTTGATACGCATCACAAATCAAGCATGGATTTAGCTGACAGATCAATAACTTGCAAATATCTTAAGTGTTCTTGTTGCCGACTAGAAAGATGATGAAAATCCTTGATGCAGATGATGAGTGCCAATTAGCACCCTTAAAATACATCCTTTTACCTCTCCTGCTTTTCCTTTTTGATCCCAACTTCTTAATTTCTACACCCAAATAGGCTAGCAAGTTTGTTCTAAATAATGATTAACTGAAGATAAATTACTTAATATCATGATTTCTGATTAAAGGACTAATGTGCATGGAATTGATGGAAATATGCAAAAAAAAAATTTCTTTTTGAATCAACATGTGTAGATGCTCAGGATGGCAATTTTGTACATCTCAAGAGGCAGTCCTAAATATCTCCAGAGACTATACCAGAATCTCATGATAGCAGAAGTTTTGAAGTAAGAGGAAGACCATCTCTAGAGCCAAGCAAGAAGGCTGCAATTATATCTCTGGAGCAACAGACATATCTCTGGAGCTACAGATAGAGACATAAATTTCTCGTGCCTCTTCAGAACAAGGTAGATTTCTGGCACAGCTCTCGGTCAGGCACTATCAGCGGTGATCATGATAGCCCCCTTTTTTATTACTCAAGTAATCACCTAAGTAATTAAGGGCCATCTTTAGTTAATTGCTGAGAGTTTTTATCTCTTTTGAGTTTTTTCATGAGTTACCGATGAAACTGATTTAATATCCATATTTTTAGGGCCTCATTGCCCAAATGTATTAAAACTCAAACTTAGAATTCAGAGTGGACTTCTGTTCCACTCATTCTATTCTTATTGCATGATTATTTTTCATAGTTAGACAGCTAGTATAATAAAGAGATGGATGTCATCCCACAGAAGAACTGGTAGATAAGATGAGTGATATTTCATCACTCATTTGATATATATATATATATATATATATTGAAGCAGTAGAAAAAAGATAGATTATTTTTGTGTAATTTCAATTAAGATATCAATATTTCTATGAATGTAGAGCGAATGGAATTGGACTGAATCTAGTTGTGATCTTATTCTCTAGTATTAATTCTTTACTATAGCCTTTGGCCCTAAGGGTGTGGAGCAAGGGCCCACTCTCACCACCAAGGCAGAAGTCTAGTACCAATATTTTGTTGTTTCAAATTTTTCTTTATAGAATACTTACTGATTTTGATAGATAGATGCATGTTGCAGTTGTAGATTTGCTTTGAGTAATTTACTATTCAATTTTGTTTCCAACATTCTTTGAATTCATTTCATAAGAAGATAGATCAATCTCTTTAAATTAGTAAAAGCCATTAGAATTAGCTAGAGAAAACTAGTAACTATAGAATCCCTATTTGCAGACAACCGAGGACATAGCCCTAGATTTTGACATCTAAAATATGATTAAATGATGAGGTACAACGACACCTTGTCATTTTTGGTGCCATTTCTGGGGATAAATTGTGTTAATTAGGGAAACTTAGCTAAATAGTTTTTAGGTTAGGTCTATATGGTTAGAGCTAGAGACTCAAAAGGAAGATACATAAAGCAGGCACCCCATCAACAAGCTATAGGAGAAATCAGTAGTGTGGCACAAGATCTTGTTGAAGAAAGAAACCTGGAACCTACCTTGGAAGTGGCACCTCAAAACAATAATCCCTTAGATCCTACAAATCTTCCACTCGCTGATTATATCCAAGAATTACAACAAAAGTTTCAGGCAGATCCTTTGATAGAACTTGATATCCTAGAACCTCAGGGAGAAGAACCCATACTAAACATGGATGATAATAATGATAATCATGAAGAAGAAGAAAATCAAGCTCTAAGAACCTTCTCACATCCCATTATTTTGGCTGCTGGAGACAATGCTCCTATGAAAAATATCTCACCAGCACACCTACCAAATTTTAGAGGTCTTTGCTCTGAGGATCCAGATTAGTTTCTATTTGAATTCAAAGTAGTATGCCAAACTTATGATTATGGATCAGATAACCAAAACCTCAAACTGTTCCCTTCAACCTTGAAAGATTATGCGATGAGATGGTTTATGGGTTTACCCCAGAACTCTATTCACTCTTGGGATCAGATGCAAACAAAGTTTTTAGGAAAGTACCAAGACTACTGTAGAGTCAGTAATAAAAATGAGGAATTGTTTAAGAACTCTATAGGAACTACTCTAGAACCCAAGATGGAGTGAGGTCATCCAAAACATTCAAAGGGAAGAATGAAATAGGAACGGTTAATGGAAGAGATTGCAAATCTAAAAATAGATATTCTAGTCCAATTAAATACCACATTGGATGGGATTCAGGCAAAAACTAGAACAACTGAACCACTCTCCATCTATTGTCCCAGGTGTAGAAACAAGCATATGTTGAGAGAATGCCCTTTAGACAAATTAGAGATTTGTGAGATCTATGACAGGGAACATCCTACCAGTCAATGTAGTCAACTTCCAGCCTTGAAAAGATTGAGTAAGAAGAATGCTGTAATGGAAGAAGAATTGAACTATGTGGGACAAAAACAAACTGGAAATTTCCCTTATAATCAGTATCCAAACCAGTCTTCTTACAGGTGTCCTTCTAATTGGGAAATAATCAATGGAATCCATCTTGGCATGAGCCTTAGAATAATCCTCCTTGGGGATAGCAGGATTGACCAAATCAACATTGGCAAAAACAAAATTGGCAAAATCAGCACTAGGGATATCAACAGTGGCCACCACAGTTTGGATCTCAAAACATGCAACCTTAATGGGGTCCTCAACATGGATATAATCAACAATACTAGGGACAACCTAGACATTTCCAACCTCAACAACAAGCTTTACTAACAGGACCCTCCAACACATAAGGTCAATCACAAAATGAGTCAGTTAGTCATAACCATTTTCATCTCAAGGGTAGAAATTTCAAATGTTTTGGTTGATTTGGGAGCAACAGTTAATGTGATGACGGTTCATACAATGGACAAATTAGCTCTATCAGATATCCAATCCACAACTACAATTCTTCAACTTGCTGACCAGTTAGTAGCTGTTCTAAAAGGAGCAATCACTGATGTACCAGTTGTGATAGAATCATGGGAATTTCCAGTGGACTTCTTGATATTAGAACCTCGAAACTAGAGAAATGCTTACCCACTGATTTTAGGAAGATCATGTCTATCTATAAGAGCAACATCTATTGATTGTTAAACTAGGGATATGGTCATTTGTAATGGGATAGATTTGAAGAAAATATCTTTGTATCCTCCATCTAAACCATCAATACACTATATAGGAAGAGTATTGGTGGATGAACTAGAGAACAATGACAATAGTGCCTCAGTAGCCATGGTAACCATCAAGGAACATCTAAGAGAATTGGAAGAAGAAATCTACTATGATACAACAAAAGACCCTACCCACATCCTAATCAATGAGGATGTGATGGAGCTTGCCCAAGATTCTAAGAGAGAACTTCTTACTTCTTCTCATTATACCCTTGCAAATATTATTCCTTGTGGGGAAACCTTTTATAGAGACTCACCCATGTTCCACATGTTGCTTCCACATTCTTGTCCCCTCAATACCATGACTCTAGTGTATGGATTAACTACATCCATGGATCAAATCACAAAATAGGTCATGATTTTACTAGGGAAAACACTTAATATCAATAATCAGTTAATAGCAAATCAGGAAGAAAAACTTATCCAACTTTTGATTTCCCATTCAACAGCTTTTGCTTGGGAATACCAAGATATGAAGGGCATACCTCCTGAGATCTGTACCCATCATATATACACTAAGGATATTAAATCTATTAGATAACCCCAAAGAAGATTGAATCCTGCTTTAAAGGACATTGTCAAAACTGAAATAGAAAAAATTACTGCAAGTAGGGTTTATATATCCAATCTCAGACAGTCAATGGGTCTCACTGAAGGTTGAAAACCAAAAACTAGCAACCTTCTGTGAAAAAAAATAGAGAAGGTTGAAAACCAACAAATGGCAGCCTTCTGCAAAAAAAAAGGGCAAGATGGAAAACCAGTAAATGGTTGTCTTTCTTGACCAAGGGAATTGAAAACTAGCAAATAGTGGTTCCCTTCTTCATGCCAGCTGAGAATAATCAAGCTACAGAGGTGATCAGGGCCAGGAGTTACTCAAACACACCTCCTATGTTTCATAGTTAGGAACACTTCCAGCGCTTCATAACTAGGTGCATCTCTAGTGCTCCACCAATAAAGGGTTATTTATAACCATAATCAGTGGGAGGGGACCCACCTCTCCAGGAAATAAAGTAGAAACTTCAATTGATGAGATCATCATGACTCATCCTCTACTTTATGACGGAAATAAAATTAAATCAACACGCATCTCACGAGAAAAAAATTACTCTCATTTGCATAGATACTTGCAAAGACTGCACTGACGTCACCCAGGATACATGGATTCTCGAACTACTCAGCAAGAGTGGGAATAATTATAGGTTGTGTGACAATGGAGGTGATTGACATCATCTCATGCCACACAAAGTTGTTCAGGTGCCACGTCGCGTCCAATCTCATCAATGCCGCAGCATCTCAACCAAGTACATCGTGCCTCATCATTAAAAAATGGTTCAGGTAATTTTATCTTCATTAAGAATTAAATAGCAACTGTCTTGTCTTTCTATTTTTGGATGCCGTCATTATGTCATGTCCTCCTACCATCACTTTTCTTCCCAAATTCATGCATGCCTCCATCTTTCTTCTACTGGCACCATGCCTACGGAGTGTCCCATCACTTTTCTTCATTTATGATCACATAAACACTCTAACTAATTCTAGTTCTTTTTCCATCAACCTAAGCCATTAAGTGAATTAACAAAATAATCCTCATTTAAACTGTAACATTCCCTGAAGAACAGTGTCAGCTGAAATAGTCCTCCAGAGCCTACGGAGTGAGAAAGCATTGTAAGCACATATAACAAACAAGTAATTTAAGTATGGGGGTTAAGAAGAAATCAAAACTAGAAAATGCTATAGGCCTTTTGCAGGATGAAGTTGCAACAGACGTTCTAAGGAATGCAGGATGGTTAGAGTTTCTGGAAAAAATTGAGGGATTTCGAGAAGATATTGTTGATGAATTCCTAAGAAACCTAAGGGACAATCAGACAACTATAAGGGGAGTTCAAATCAACCTCTCTACTACCATTATCAGTCATATTTATGGGCTGCCTGAACAAGGTGAGAGGTTCTATCATCTGAAAACCTTATATGTTGATTTGATTAAGAATTTCTCTGTTGAAGGGGAAACTACAATACAATTGCATTTAAATAAAAATGAGGTTAAAGGAATTCTTAGGTCCTCACTACCAAACCCTTGGCAATCTGTAGCTATATGGATGATGAAATATTTCACATGTGATGGTCAATTTTCCTTAGTTTTAGAACCAATAATGAAAATGTTGATTTTTCTGAGGCATGGGAATGGACGCCCTGAATTTAGCATAAACATTCCCAATTTCCTGTACTCTTCCATTAGGGCAACTGTCGAAAGATATCAACAAAATAAGGGTCCTATGAAACATCATGGCCTCATTTTTCTGATAGTGAAACACCACTTTCTGTCTCAAACTAATGGGGAAGAATTATGGCAAACATTTCTTGAACAAAATCCTCAGAGCAGAGAACCAGAGAAGGCACAATTAGAGGGTGAGGGTTCCTCCACCCAGCCAGAAGAAAAGATAGAACCTTTGACTTCCTCTACGGCTATTCAGGAAGGAAATAAATTATCACTGGAGGCAACTTCAACTGCAGCCCCTGTTTCTTATAAAAAGAAGAAAGGCAAAGAAATTAAAGAACTTGCTCTTGAGCAAACTCCATATATGACTTGCTCAGCCTGGAGGAGAATGACTCTAGCTGAGGAATCTTTCCCTGAGGAACTAACAAGGAAGAGGTTAGTGCACAAAGCAAAGAAAACCCCAAAGGAATCTGACCCTAGAGAACACTATTTGGCTGAAGAAGCATCCCATGATTCCGATGAGATCCCTCTAGTGAGAAAGAAAAGAATGAGAGAAGTTTCCCCAGAACCATCTATCCATTTAGGTTCAAGACCAACTTTAGAACAATCCCCTACTTCGGAGACAGAACACAGGCAAACCTTTACTATTTCCCTAGACTCTGAGGATGAGACACCCACTCTAGAGGCACCTGCCCCACCTATGCTACAGAGAAGCAAAAGAAAAAGGTAGCTCTCCCAAACAGAGAAAGATACTGCTCTCCTAGCTGAAGTGCTTCTGGGTTTCAGAACTTCTGAGAAGAAAGTTAGGCCTTCGTCAGTTCCAGCACAAACAGAAGAAACCCTAGAAGAACCTCAAGATAGGGAAACTATAGGAAAAGATAAAACAGAGCTGGGTACAGCTGACAGTGTAGGACAAATGGCTATGGAAGATCCTGGTATGTAGCAAATAGAAGAAGAAACATGAACTTTCTCTCATCCCTCTGATCAAGAGGATATCAAGATTTTAAAAGAGCAGCAACTGTTGGAAGAAATTGATAAGCTAAAACAATTAATTTGGGGGAAAAATTGATTATCACTGACCTCAAGAAGGACAGAATGGAAATAGAGCTAGAGCAAAAACAAATATTTGAAAAACTACAAACAGAGCTCCAAAATAAAGACCAAATAATTAAAGAGAGGGAAGTAAAACTGGAAGCCCAGAAGACAGAGACAGCTAAAATCATGAAGGAAAAAGAGATAAAGGTAGTACAAAGTATCTCTGATCTTACCAAAGCTAGAGACAATAGTCTCATAGTAATTGCAGCATTAATTGAAAAAGTACTGAGTCAAGATAAACAATTGACTTGGGCCAACAACAAAATAGATGATCAAGAAGAGTATATTCAAGAGTTGGTTGGTCCAAGGGCAACTAGTGAACATGAAGTACAAACAAATCCATATGTGGGTCCAATCCCCATTGATATTCCTAAGGCTTTGTTTTATTGGGAAAGGAGATGTAGAGAATATGAGGCTTCTAACCCTATGCTGTAACTATAGAGGGCAGTTACTTCCATGAAAAAAAGAGTGGAAACCTTAGAGAAAAGAGTCATTCAGATGGCCTCCATTTCTTCTGAGATTTTATCTTGTAGACCTCCAAGTGCCAGTTATGCCATGTTTTTACAAGGAAGGGTCCTACAAAGAATGTTGTCTTCAGTTCTATCTGATCTACCTAAGAACACAAAAACAACAAAGGGGTTCATGGAAGCCTATACAAGGAGCTCTGATGAAGACAAAAAAATTTTGTGTGAATTTAATCTACATGGATTCTGTGTTGATGATATGACCTTCCTTCTTAATTATTTTATAGGAGACTACCAGCTCAAAGCATTCATGTCAATGATGAGGAATCATCAGATTTGGAATGAACGAATGGAGCCTCACCTCAAGAAGGATATAGACACAAATCTTTTCATCAGAAAAGAGTGTCCCAACCCTCAAGCTTTCAAGATCCAATTCAGGGCATATGTCTATCACCCTGACAGTAAGAACACAATTTTGTCATTATACCTGAAATTTTTTTAAGAGTGTTCTATTGATTTTGGCCTTTTTATGAACAGTTTAGCTAACCCAGTGCTTGCAATAGTAAAGAAAAGGTGGAATATTTCGACCTCAGAGTAGAAAATGAGAGAGATGGTCACACCTGCAAACTTAAGGTTATTTATGAGAAAGGCAAGATTAATATCCAAAATGATGGATAAGCATAAACATGAGTGGATAGGTTGGCATTTCAGGCCACCACTCATAATTGAACCACTCCTTGTCTAGGCTGAACAGATGGAAGATGAGAAATTGTAGGACTAGTTAAAGCAGGTTGATCAATACAGGGGAAATGGTAATACTAACCACACCACTCGGTCTACCTATGCACAAGACTATAGCTTGACTGACAAGCTAGTCCACCAGAACAAATCTAGATTGTGAGAATCAAGGGGACCTACTAAACCTTATCTATGGGGGGATGATGAGTACTAATTAGCACCCATAAAATACATCTTTTTACCTCTCTTTTTTTCCTTTCTGATCCCAACTTCTTGATGTTTGCACTCGAATAGGCTAGCAAGGTTATTCTGAATAATGATTAACTGAATATAAATTACTTAAGATCCTGATTTCTGATTAAAGGACTAATGTGCATGGAATTGATGGAAATATGAAGAAAAACTTCTCTTTTTGAATCAACAGGTGTAGATGCTCAAGCTTGCAATTTTGTACATCTCTAGAGGTAGTCCTAAATATCCCCAGACACTATACCAAAATCTCATGATAGCAGAAGTTTTGAAGTAAGAGGAAGAGCATCTCCGAAGAAACAAACATATCTTCAGAGCTGCAAACAGAGACATACATTTCCAGCGCCTATTCAGAACAAGGCAAATTTCCAGCATAGCTTTCTGTCAAGCACTTTCAGTGGTGATCGTGATACCCCCCTTTTTTATTACTCAAATCATCACCTGAGTAATTAAGGGCCATCTTTAGTTAACTGCTGAGAGTTTTTATCTCTTTTAAGTTTTTGCATGAGTTACTGATGAAATTGATTTAATATCCATATTTTTAGGGCCTTGTTGCCCAAATGTATTAAAACTCAAAATTAGAATTCAGAGTGGACTTCTATTCCACTCATTTTATTCTTATTGTATGATTATTTTTCATAGTTAGACAACTAGTATAATAAAGAGATGGATGTCATCTCATAGAAGAATTGGTAGATAAGACGAGTGATATGTCATCACGCATTTGATATATATATTTATTGAAGCAGTAGAATAAAAATAGATTATTTTTGTGTAATTTCAATTGAGATATCAATATTTCTATGAATGTAGAGTGAATGGATTTGGACCGAATCTAGTTGTGATCTTATTCTCTAGTATTGATTCTTTACTATAGCCTTCGGTGCTAAGGGTGTGGAGCAAGGGCCCACTCTCACCACCAATGTAGAAGGCTAGTACTGTTGTTTTGTTGTTTCAAATTTTTCTTTATAGAATACTTACTGATTTTGATAGACAGATGCATGTTGCAGTTGTAGATTTGCTTTGAGTAATTTACTGTTCAATTCTATTTCTAGCATTCTTTGAATTCATTTCATAAGCAGATAGATCAATCTCTTTAAATTAGTAAAAGCCATTAGAATTAGCTAGAGAAAACTAGTAACTATAGAATCCCTATTTGCAGACAGCCGAGGACACAGCCCTAGATTTTGATATTTGAAATATGATTAAATGATGAGGTACAATGATACCTTGTTAGTGGATATATATACCAGATGTATTCCAGCATGTAAGTGTGTGTGTTGAAGTTATGAAGAAATAAGGTGCGAAGAAAAGTAGGGATAAGTGTGAGAACAACAATTCAAGTCCAGTATGTGACTGAATAACAACATTGAATAGAGGAAGGATGAAGTGCATCAAATCAGTATATTGTACCTAACCAAAACTGAACTCTTGCATTTGTAGATGCTTCTCATCAATTCAAACACTCGATTATCTTCTGTAAGTTCTGTAGACAGTGAGTATCTTGTAGGTAGTGTGCCTCTTGTGAGTAGTGTGCTTTGGCAGTGAGTCCTAATTGGCAAGTGCCATTTTGTACTCCTTTATTCTTTTAATAGAGAATACAATCTTGGGTTAATCACCCCATGGTTTTTCCCTTAACAGGGTTTCCAGATAAAAATCCTTGTGTTATGTGTTGATTTTATTTTTGTTCTTATTATTACATATGCTATCATGTTTTGATACAACATTGAATATTAAGATAACAAAAAGAAAACAAACTTAAGGAAATTTTGAGATAATTGATTCACCCCCCTCTCAGTTGTCTGCCTTGTTTTCAACAACTTTTAGTCAATAGAAGCCAAAATACATCCATTTGCAATCATGGATTACTTAAGGACAGCTAGGTGGTAAATTTGTTGCCATTGGCAACTTCACAAATTTGGTGTCTTATCTTGTCCTCCTTGGTTTTATCCATGGATCTCCATCATTCTCTTCATGATTTATATAATTCATCATGTCATAGTGGCTTCATCATGTCATAATTATCTAATCATAATAACCCTATATGGATATCCCTAGGACTACTCTGTGAATTACACACCATGTATTTCGGCAATTTATATTTCCTTCATGTGTGTTTCAATGGTCTACAGTGTTAGGATAGTCGTATTGAAACTTATTGAACATAATTAAACTCCATCACACCACCTCAAATGAAATCAAACTCAATCTAAATTTCATGAATATGACTATCCTTTTGAATAAATCAGTTATGGCATGGCAATCCTTTATAAGCACTTGGTCAATCTTCTTCAAACTTTCACCTTTTGTCTGTATTGAAAAATCTCTAAAATAATCCTCTTAGAACCTTACGAATAAAGTTATTATCATGTACATGAAATTATCAATAGTAATGGTTGTCTCTAGAACTAGGTGTGATAGTCTTAGATAATTAGGACTGTTATGACTGCCCTCATAGCTGTGACAATCTCACCCATCCTCACCTTCATTCTCATTGCAAAGATAAACAACACTCCTGAGCAAGGCATTTGTACCTATTCATGATTATCCTAAGTGTTGGTTATTACAATAGATTGTATCCTTCTTCATAGTGGCCTTTATGGCAATTTAGCTTATGCATATCTACTTGATTTTGGCATTTCCATATTAATGAGCCTTGATTTCAATAATTGTCTCTTGATATCCCTTCTTCACCCTTTACACTAATCCAAAGCATAATTTTGTCACTACTTCCTAATTTTGTCTCTTCTTAATTAAGATAGTCTTCTTCCTTATTTCACAAGCTTGTAGGATCTCATTAGTCACTTGACCCATACTTCACTAGAATAATCTTGAGGTATGGAGAGATTTATTCATAGATAGGGTATTGACAATTCACTAAACAATTTCAAAATGTTGCTTAGGACAGTCCAAATCATGGAATTTTGATAGGTTGCCTTTCACAATCAAATTTGAGATTGAGGCTATGGTTTTCTTCCAAATACCCTATATGCAACCCTTGCCTATAGTAAAAACTAACTTGTTATTTACTCAAAATGGAAATTAGGGAGCAAAATATACATAGTATTGTTTTGGCAGTTCCATATAAACAAGGTGTTGGCAGTCACTAGTTAAAAATTCCCATCACCCCCATCACAAAATCCTCTCATCCCCATAAAAATATCCCCTTCCTATCATTATCCTTGCACATATATCACTTAGGTCACTAAGGTAGGTCTTAGTTTAGAGGAAAATGTAGATTAGATTATCTTTTGATTGACAATGTTGGTGAATAGCTATCATGTACATAGTGGGCAACATCAGTCTCGTGGATAATAATAGGTGATCTTCCCTGATAAACCATCAAATGAGAGATTTATTATATCCTTATTGGTCCATACTCATTACCACTATACAAACATTAACAATTCATGATTATAGCATGATTGTCCCTAATACTATATTCCACAATGTGTATTTTAACATTTTGTATTTCACCACTGTGTAATTCAACAAAAAGCCCTAATTGTATATGAATTTCTCCTTAATGATCTCGCTATATTGAGTACCCTCTATTCAAAAACTATTATGAATACTCCTAAAGAATTATCATGTTGTCCTCATACTTGTGTGTGTGCTTCACAAGTCATTGGTAGCCTAGCCAATCCATTAGAGTATGGATGGTTATGAATATGTCCATTTTCAACTATTATGGAAGAGATACGCATAATTGTCCCATCATTCTCAATGATTTTGGTATGACAACCCTTTCCCTTACCTTCTAGTTGCCTTCATTATAATCCTTCTACAAAGTTTAACATCTTGTGATCATGTTGGCTAATTCCCTGATGCTAAATAGGCTCACCTTGGGTAAATGTTTCATGATAATCATGAGGGTTAAAGATAGTCATCTAGGGATTGTCCTATGGTTGTTGGTAATTCATTATTGTAACATGATAACATGATCACATAAATACCTACCAAGTGTAATGATTATGACTGGCATCTTGATGCTAGCATGTGTGAGTTTTAATCACATCATTATAGTCTATTAAACACTTAATACAATCCCCATCTTCATTTTGTAATAGGATTGGAGGTTTATAGGATGGAATTCATAGCAAATCTGTTGATAGTCCCATGAGCCTTGTATAGTTGTTCTCATTTTAGAGCTTAGACAAATACTTTAATAGCATGCAATATATTTAGTCCTCATAATGATTATCCTTACTAAGACAACATCTTGATGACCTCCCAAATCCACATTCCTCTTTTATTCATAATGATATTCTTCACAATTAGGGTTTAATTAATTACCCATGCCCCATTTGAAACTACTCACAAAGGGATTCATTCAAGTCATGATTTTTGTCTTCGCGCATCTTCCTTTAGACTTTGGGACAATGGTTATAACTTTTTTCATGGGTCAAGAAATTGAACTACAGAATGATTTTTCAGAAGTTATGAACCTTATGCATGTCTAGGACAACCTGGGCATCACAAAAATGACTTTTTATCAAACCTACAACAGCCATGAACATGAAGAACAAGTTGCTGATTTGGTTGAGAAAATGGGTATAAATCAAGCTAGTCTTTCACCACAAGGGGAGGTGCATGATATTTGTACATTTGGATGAGTGAAAAAGTATTTTAGAGACCTCCATGATACTTCCGTAGCCTAGGAGATGCTCACAGATAAACATAAGCAAGAATTAGTGGAGTTTTCTCATGATCTTGATGTTGTCAATTCAAGGAATTTGAGTGCTTTTTGGGATAGTTTTTTGGTCTATCATATCTTTTAATGATTTTTATCCTATTTATGATTCAACTTTGATCATGGTCTATCATATCTAGGAGACTCACATGGAAAGACAAAGTTGTTGTTGAAGCTTTGAGATCACTAATTGAAGACTTTTGGAAGAATTACACAAGGGTATCTCTGAATCAAAGGGATGTGGTAAGAAGGAGAATAGGTAGTCGAAACCGCAAACCACATCCAAAGCATTTTTTGGATATGACTCAAACATAGTTTTTTGGTAAATTTCTAGAGATGTACCCTCAAATTAATATTTCTCAAAGATATTTTGAAATGCTAAAACCTTTCTATGTCAAAATAAATCACACGCACTACTTTTTGTAGATTACATATTGAATCTTCTAACCATTTTGATGTTTATCAGTCTATATGTTTAGATTTGCATACTAACAATGTTTTGTAGGATTATGGCATACGTGCCCCACCAACTACTTAAAGAGACTTCATATCAATAATTTTAAGTGATAGAGAGGAAGGTCAAATATTATACATGAAATTATGCTTGGATGGCACATGTTAGCATTGTGGTGGCTTGCAATGTATGCCAATATGTGAACATATATAAAGAACACATGCGGTTCGAAATGAACTAGTAGAGTTTGGCAAGTATAAAATAGTGGCATACAATACAAAAGATGGTAAAGAAGCAAAGAGGCGTGAATATGTTATTCAAAAGACTCCAATGTATAAGTTTATGTCTATATTTTATGACAATATAGTGTATGAGTATGTAAGACATGCCCATAGAGCTCAATGGTTGGACTTGCAATTCAAGTTATGCAAGGATACATTTTCAGTTGGTAGCATTGTTTCAGTCATCGACTTTGCAGAGAAATATAGTCTACAGCCACAACATGATGTGCAATCCCAATATTACAACTCGACACAGGTTTCTATATTTGTGCACATCACATTCATTCATGCGAATGATAGTATAGAGGATGATAGAAAGATCATAAGGGAGTATCATTTTTATATAAGTGATGATCGCATGCATTCCATAGAGTTCATGCAAGGGTACTTTTAGGTGTTCTACAATGATTTGACTAGAAGGGGCATATCATATGGTCAAATAACTATGCATCACAATTTAAGAACTCACGTAATTTCTATTGGCTAAGCAAGAGGCATAATATTATAGGTGTTCAGCATATGTGGAACTTTTGTAAGGTCAAGCATGCCAAGGGGGAACATGATGGTGCAAGAGCATGTATCAAAAGAGCCACAACATGAGAAGAGTTAAAGTATAAAGACAATGCAAAGTTGACAGATGCAAAATCAATCATCAAGTGGTGTAATGCTTCGATGGGTCCAGGTAATGAAGATAAGTCTTCAGTTCGTAGATTTTTTTGGTTGATAGATGATACTAACATTGTACCATATCAGGACTATTGTACACTGATAGGATCAAGTGAGTTGCACTCTTGTAGAAGCTCAATTGTAGGTTCATGAAGTATCCATACACAAAAGATGGCATGCTTTTGTTCTTCATGGACAATTCAAGCCTAGAATGAGTGTGAGTCAAAGGAGTGGGTTGACGAATGGTAGTTAAGTTATCTTAGCCCACTTGACATGTATCAACACCTGATGGCATTGGAACTGACAGAGATGGAATCATCAGTTGACTTTGACACATATCAGATCTAGTTCAACCAGGTAATATATCTACTTGCATAGTTTTTAAAATTCCTAATGTTATCTTATTTTGTAGCATTTTTGTAATGGTGACTAATTTCATCTAATTTGCTGCACATATCATTGTAGGGCATGTTTATGTAGTTATTGCAGATGAAGATAATGAAGAGGGAACATATTATTACTTGTGTCATTGTGTTGAGGCCAAAACAAAATTGGAGGCCCCAGTTACATATGGAGAAAACATCAAATACCCTATAGGCTTAGTGGTTGTTACTGGAACATGGCTTAGAAGGTACCCACATAAGACTATTAATGTTTGGTTGTTTCAGGACTTTGACATGCATCAGAAGATTCTTCATTACTTGAACCTTGTCGTGGCAACCAATGTTCATTTGATAAAATATCGAGCTAGACCTTTGAACAAGACCTTTTGGAAGGTGTGTGAGTTTGACCATGAGCCAATACTTCACACAATAAATAGTAGAGAAGACCCAAATGGTTCGTTGGATTAATTTCTAAGTATGCATAAAACTTTACTAGATGGTTACTTGTACTTTGTTTTGTATATAAATAGTAGCATGAATTGCTTCACTCCAGTATACACCCGATAGGTTTGCTTCTCTTACCATTGTCCTTGTAGCTTCTTAAACAATCCTATTCTTTCTTTCAACCACTCCATTCTGCTGAGGATTCCTATCCTTTGACTAAGGTATGAGCCAATAACATGAAAGCGTCTAAAGTGCAAAAATGTAGCATTCTTTGATGAGTTTTTACTTAGAAACTATGACACTTAGAAACATTCTGTCTAAGGCAATGCAATCATGTAGAACCCCTCTACAATACTCTCTCTTAGTTTTTGATATTTTTGAGGCTTTCGCCCATGGTGAAAGGTTTTATGCTTCCCCCAAAATTGTCAGAAGGAGGTAGTGTAAAGTTGCAAAGAGGTGTAACTTTTGTCCTACT
The DNA here is from genome assembly GCA_027924645.1 of Cunninghamia lanceolata. Classification (NCBI taxonomy): domain Eukaryota; kingdom Viridiplantae; phylum Streptophyta; class Pinopsida; order Cupressales; family Cupressaceae; genus Cunninghamia; species Cunninghamia lanceolata. The sequence goes on from BSBN01000892.1 coordinate 8,436,277, forward strand.
CTTGATGCAATCAAACTGACAGTTCCAATGCATCTAAATGGGTATGTTTAAGCTAGGCATGGTCTTTTTTTGCACCCAAACATGCCAAAATAGTTAGAGCTACATTATACTGGCGATATCCCTAAAGAGTCCAAAGTGCAACAAGGCAGTAATCTTTGATGTGCTGTTACTTGAAAAATGTGACACTTAGAAACATTAGGTCTAGGGAAACACAATCATGTAGAATCCCTATACAATAACTTCTCTCAGTTTTTGATATCTCTGAGGCGTTCGACCATGGTGAAAGTTTTTATGTGGCCCTTAAAATCATTAGGAGGTAGTGTAAAGTTGCAAAGGGGTGTAACTTTCATCCTGCTTTTGATGTGACCAAAATGATAGTTCCAACACATTTGGATGGGTACATTTAGGCTAGATATGGTTATGTTTTGCACCCAAACATGTTGAAACAATTCGAGCTGCATTGTACTGGTGATATCCTTGAAGAGTCCAAAGTGCAAAAAGGAAGTAATCTTTGATGAGTTGTTTCTTAGAAACCATGACACTTAGAAATATTCTATTTGAGGCAATGTGATCATGTAGAACCCTTCTACAATAACCTCTCTCAGTTTTTTATATGTCTAAGGCATCGACCTATGGTGAAAGGTTTTCTGCTGCCCCTAAAATCGTCAAAAGGAGGTAGTGTAAAGTTGCAAAGGGGTGTAACTTTTGTCTTGCTCCTGATGCGACCAAACTGATAGTTTCAATGCATCCAGTTGGGTATGTTTAGGCTAGGAATGGTCCTTTTTTTGCACCCAAACTTGCCGAAATAGTTTGAACTACATTGTACCAGCGACATCCCTGAAGAGTCCAAAGTGCAAAAAGGCAACAATCATTGATGAGTTGTTACTCAGAAAAAGTGACACTTAGAAACATTCCATCTAAGGAAACATGATCACATAGAACCCCTCTACAATAACCTCTCTCTATTTTTGATATCTCTGAGGCGTTTGACCATGGTGAAAGGTTTTCTGCTACCCCAAAATCATCAGGAGGAGGTAGTGTAAAGTTGCAAAGGGGTGTAACTTTCATCTTGCTCCTGATGTGACTAAACTGATAATTCTAATGTGTCTATATGGGTACATTTAGGCTAGGTATGGTCTTTTTTTGCACCTAAACATGTCGAAACAGTTCAAGTTGCATTGTACTGACGATATCCCTGAAGAGTTCAAAGTGCAAAAAGGAAGCAATATTTGATGAGCTATTACTCAGAAGCTATGATACTTAGAAACATTTTGTCTAATACAACGTGATAACGTAGAACCCCTCTATAATAACCTCTCTCAGTTTTTGATATCTCTAAGGCATTTGGCTATGGTGAAATGTTTTCTGCTACCCCCAAAATCATTAGGAGGAGGTAGTGTAAAGTTCCAAAGGGGTGTAACTTTCGTTCTGCTCTTGATGCAACCAAACTGATAGTTCCAACGCATCTGGATAGGTACATTTAGGCTAGGAATAGTTTTTTTTTGCACCTAAACTTGTCAAAACAGTTTGAGCTACATTGTACTGGTGATATCCCTAAAGAGTCCAAAGTGCGAAAAGGCAACAATCTTTAACAAGTTGTTACTCAAAAACTGTGACACTTAGAAACATTCTATCTAAGGCAACATGATCATGTAGAATCTGTCTACAATAACATCTCTTAGTTTTTGACATGTCTAAGGCATTGACCTGTGGTGAAAGGTTTTCTGCTACCCATAAAATCATCTAAAGGAGGTAGTGTAAAGTTGCCAAGGCGTGTAACTTTCATCTTACTTCTGATGCGACCAAACTGATAGTTCCAATGCACTCAGATGGGTATGTTTAGGCTAGGCATGGTCTTTTTTTTGCACCCAAACATTCTGAAACAATTCAAGCTACATTGTACCGGTGATATCCCCGAAGAGTCCAAAGTGCAAAAAGGCAGCAATCTTTGACGAGCCGTTATCCGTTACATAGAAATCGTGACACTTAGAAATATTCTATCTAATGTAACATGATCACGTAGAACACCTCTACAGTAACCTTGCTTAGCTTTTTATATCTCTAAGGCATTCGACCGTGGTGAAAGGTTCTCTGCTGCCTCCAAAATCGTCAGAAGGTGGTAGTGTAAAGTTGCAAAGGGGTGTAAGTTTCATCCTGCTCCTGATGCAACCAAAATGATATTTCCAACACATCCATATGGGTACTTATATGCTAGGCATGGTCCTTTTTTGTACCTAAACATGTTGAAATAGTTCGAGCTACATTGTACTGGCGATATCCCTGAAGAGTCCAAAGTACAAAAAGGTAGCAATATTTGACGAGTTATTACTCAGAAACTGTGACACTTAGAAACATTGCATCTAAGGCATTGTAACCATGTAGAACCGCTCTACAATAACCTCTCTCAGTTTTTGATATCTCTGAGGGGTTTGACTGTGGTGAAAGGTTTTCTGCTGCCCTCAAAATCGTTAGGAGGTAGTGTAAAGTTACAAAGGGGTGTAACTTTCGTCTTACTCCTAATATGACCAAATTGATAGTTCCAACACATCTAGATGGGTATGTTTAGGTTAGTTATGGTCCAATTTTGTACCCATGCCAAAATAGTTCGAGCTACATTGTACTAGCGATATCCCTGAATAGTCTAAAGTGCAAAAAGGCAGCAATCTTTGACGATTTGTTACTCATAAATTATGAAACTTAGAAACATTTTGTCTAAGGTAATGTGATCACATAGAACCCTTCTACAATAACCTCTTAGTTTTAGATATCTTTGACATGTTTGACCATGGTGAAAGGATTTCTACTGCCCCCAAAATCGTCAAAACGAGGTAGTGTAAAGTTGCAAAGGAGTGTAACTTTCATCCTGCTCCTAATGCGACCAAACTGACAGTTCCAACATGTTCAAATGGTTATGTTTAGGCTAGGCATGGTCCTGTTTTGCACCGAAGGCATGTCAATTGTTTGACCTAACAACTCAAATAGGTCTTCTGTCATGGAATGCAATGATTGCAAGATATGCAAAAAATGGATTTGTTGAAAAGGCTTTAGAAACTTTCGAGCAAATGAAATTGGCATGTGTAGAGCCAAATTCTACAACCTTTTCAAGCATCATCAAAATTAGGATCTTTGGAACATGGTATGGACAACCATCAAAGCATAAAGGATATAGGAATTTTGCCATATGTTGTACTTGTTGTTGCCCTTGTAGACATGTATGTAAAGTGTGGAAGCATAGACAAGGCACGTGGACTATTTGATCATACAACACCACAAAGAGATGTCCTTTCATGGGATGTAATGATTGCAAGATACGCAAAAAATGGATTTGTTGAAAAGACTTTAGAAACTTTGTTGGCAATGCTTAAATGTGAATAATGGCATGATTAGTAAACACTCTTAGGACCTTGACAGTTATTCATGATTGTAACAGCCCTAAAAAAAGATCATGGAAAAATCCTTTCTTTTAGTGTTTGATCTTCCTTGAAATACCTCTGATTACCCCTCACACCCTAAGAAAAATCCTCAACCTCTTTTTCATGGCGATTTCTTGAGTCATAGGGTCTCTAAGATGGCATAATGATAGTCTTTCACGACTATCATAGCAGCAGATACTCTTTTGAAACCTTCTTTGAAATTGACTTCTCACATTCACCCAGTAACTTCACCTTTTTGACACATCATAGCCTTGATAAGGAGCAATTTAGCATGGTCATACATCTTTCAAGGCAATCCCCCTATGGATAACAACCTTATGATTTCATAATAGTCCCTTGAATGTCCATGCTTTTGATTGTTTTGTGCCTTCTTGACTGTGTACGATGGTAGGGTTTGGAAAGATGGAAATTTTTTGTTGAAATTCACAACATCTTGATGGTATTATGACCATGATCTCCTCATATGACATGAGAAGAGTTATTCCATAAGCTTGTTGTCCTATAACCTTGATTATTATGATTAGAAGCATGGAAACAAACCCTACAAGAAACAAAGCAATGATTAGATCTCAATATGATCATGAGATGCCCAAGCATCTATATTACTCTAAATCATAAAATCTCTTCATTTATAAACATTGATCCAAGGGTTTAGTGAGTTGCCATTGGCACCCAAACCCTAGGTCTTCATTAGAAATCCTTGAATGCTAATTATTGCCATTATGCTTCTTTCTTATTAATTCTTATTAATTAGGGTAATCATATAGAAATATATAGTATCTCATGTATTCTTAAAAAATGCATACGTGAATTTTATCAAATGTCGTAGTTGCATTGAATGACACCTCAAAAAAATGTGGTCTATTGGAATTTTGAAAAATGTTGTAGTTGCAACTACCGTAGAAGACATGTATGCAAAATGCGAAAGCATAGAGAAGGTGAGTGAACTGTTTGACATGATGCCTCAAAGAAATGTGGTCTCATGGAATGGTATGGTTGCAGGATATGCAAATAATAGATTTGTCGATAAGGTTTTAGAAACTTTCAAGAAAAACCAATTGGTGGGTGTAAATATAAAATCCACAACCTTTGACTACATCCTCTCTGCTAGTACCAAACTAAGATCTTTGGAACACAGTACATGCATATCCATCAAATCATAAAGGATATGGGAATTTTGTAAGATGTTGTAGTTGCAACTGTTGTAGGAGACATGTATGCAAAATGTGGAAGCATAGAAAAAGGAAAGTGGATTGTTTGACATGATGCCTTATAAATGTGGTCTCATGGAATGCCATGATTGCAGGATATGCATAAAATGGATTTTTTGATAAGGCTTTAGAAACATACAATAGAAAGCAATTTACAGGTGTAAATGCCAAAATGGGATCTCTGGAATAGGGTATGGACATCCACCAAAATAGATTGGTTGGAACATCGTATGGACAACCATTGAAGCATAAAGGATATAGGAAATTTGTCACATGTTGTAATTTTGCAACTACCCTTGTAGACATGTATGCAAAGTGTGGAAGCATAGACAAGGCACGTGAACTGTTTGGCATGATGCCCCAAAGAAATGTCACCTCATTGAATGCAATGATTGCAAGATATGAACAAAATGGATTTTTTGATAAGGCTTTAGAAACTTTCAAGCAAATGCGATTGGCGAGTGTAAAGCAAAATTCTACAACCTTAGCCAGTATCCTCCTTGCTTATGCCAAAATGGACATCCATCAAAGGATAAAACATATGGGAATTTTTTTAGATGTTGTAGTTGCAGCTACCCTTAGAGACATGTATGCAAAGTGTGGAAGCATAGACAAGGCACATGAACTATTTGGCATGATGCCTCAAAGAAATTTTGCCTCATGGAATGCAATGATTGCAAAATATGAACATTTAATGGATTTTTTGATAAGCCTTTAGAAAGTTTCAAGAAAATACAATTGGCGAGCATGTAAAGCCAAATTCCAAAAACCTTAGAAGTGGTATCTTTGGAACACAGTATAGGCATCCATCAAAGCATAAAGGATATAGGAATTTTGTCAAATGTTGTAGTTGTAGGTACCCTACAAGACATGTATGTAAAGTGTGGAAGCATATACAACGAACGTGAACTATTTGGCACAATGCCTCAAAGAAATGTTGTTTCATGGAATGCAATGATTGTAAGATATGCACGAAATGGATTTTTCATAAGGCTTTAAAAACTCTCAAACAAATGCACAAAAGTAAATTTCAACCAAATGCAAATTTTGGCACATCTAAAACTAAATTGCACAACCTTATCCAACTTCCTCCTTGCCTATGCCAAAATGGGATCTGGGGAACATGGTGTGGACAACCATCAAAGCATAAATGATATAGGAACTTTGTCACATGTATTGTATTTACAGCTACCCTTGTAGACATGTATGGAAAGTGTGGAAGCATAGACAAGGCACGTGAACTATTTGAAATGATGCCTCAAAGAAATGTACAGTCCCACATAATGTAATGATTGCAAGATATGTTGAAAATGGATTATTTGAAAATGATTTATAAGTTACTTTCAAGCAAATGCAATTGGCATATGTAAAACCAAATTCTTGTAATGATAATTGATCATTATATTAAATATTTGATATAAATTATCATATAATAAGATAATAAGCTATAGTAATATAATAAAATATAAATCATTATATTAAATATTTAATATAAATTATCATATAATAAGATAATAAGATATAGTAATATAATAAGATATAGTTGACACTAATAACAAAAAGGATATGTTGACATCAATGACAACACCGATTAGGCACATATTTGCAACAATCTCCCCCTTTGTTATTGATGGCAACATATGATGTAAAAAATTGTTTCAACCATCAAGATGAGAACTTCTCCCCCTTTCTCTTATCACATCTATAACCACTTTCTTCACTGCTCCCCCTTTCACCAATAACTACTTAATTCCAAGTTTTTTACATGACTGCTCTCCCCCTTTGACATCAATGGCAAAGGGCACATACTTGCAATCATCTCTCACCTTTTTTGTTTCTTAGACAAGACCAAACTAAACTCAGAGCATATTAACTACTCCCCATGAGTAGCATCCCCTTAACACCAATCTGGATCACAAGATATGACTATGATTTCCACCGGACTGATGCACACTAGTGCACCTTAGTTTTGAACAAGAGAGGTAATAATCCCTAGCATCATTTTGAGATACTCAAAAGTATTGTTAGGTAGAGGCTTAGTGAAGATATCTGCAATATAATCTTTTAAAGAAACAAACTCCAATCTGACTTCATTCTCATTTACCTTCTCTCTCAAAAAAGTGAAACTTGATGGATATATGCTATGTCTTTGAATGCAACACCGAATTCTTTGAAATGATTATTACACTTGAATTACAATAGAAATTTGTAACAGGTTCTTCAAACACAATTTTGATATCCTTCAACACTTACTTCATCCATAAAACATGAGTACAGTTACTTGCTACTACTATATATTTTGCCTCAATAGTAGACAGAGATATTGCCTCCTACTTTTTTCTCAACCAAGAGACCAATTTCTTACCTAAGAAAAATGCACCACCACTAGTACTCTTCCTGTCATCCACATCTCCTGCCCAATGAACATCTATATATGCATGAAGAGTGAAATCATCACCCTTAGGATACCATAAGCCATAATCAGATATTCCCTTCAGATATCTAAAAATTCTTTTGACTACTACAACATGAGATTCTCTAGGATTAGCTTGAAATCTAGCAACAAGGCCAATTGCATTCATAATATCAAGTCTGGTATGAGTCAGATAAAGCAATCCTCCAATCATTAATCTATACCTTTTCTGATCTGCCTTAGGGGAATCATCATCTTTACTCAACTTGCATTTGGTTATCATAGGAGTACTAACTGGTTTTGAATCTTCCATTCCAAACTTTTTCAACAACTCTTTCACATACTTAGACTGAGATATGATGATGCCTTTTTTTTACTGAATTATTTGCAAACCTAAGAAGAAATTCATTTCACCAAGCATGGAAATCTCAAATTCACTTTGCATCTAATCAGCAAATTTTTTACACATGCTCTCATTTCCACCAAAGATGATATCATCAACAAATACCTCAACAATTAAGATGTGTTCATGATCAATTTTGAAATAAAGATTTGTTGGCAAGAGACACATTGGAGCTTCATGATTGTTGTCATTGATGGCAACAAAGTTCATCCCACACATCCACAGGACATGATGTGCCTATATCGGAAGTCAGATTGAAGAGTGTTGTGGTCCGGTAAGCAAGAACAGAGCATGTAGAAGGTCTGATAGTCAGGTCTGGATCTATTAGAGGAAGTATCTTTGGAAAGTACAGACTTGGGGAAGTCAAGAGGAGTATCTTGACTGATAGATTCCAGGAATTGAGCCTCCTGTGATGAAGGAGTGAAGAGATATGAGCATTCAAGTTTTGGGGTCCTGTTTGGTAGAACAGACAGAGGAAGAACTGACAGGCAAAGCAACAAAAGTTATTCCGGATGAGATGTTGATGGTGATAAAGATTCCTAAGGTATCATTCATGATTGGCCAACATGTTAGATGACTTCTATAAGTATCTTTTTGATCCACATCTCTTGGTAAGCAAGGATTCAGTCGACAAGCTAGAGTTTGGGAAAATATTGACTATTTCAGATGCTGACTAGAAAGAGGATGAAATCCTTTGTACGGATATATATACCAAATGGATTTCGATGAGAAGTGTGTGGTTTTTATGTGTGAAGTGCGAAGAAAAGTAGAGGAGTAGTGTGGAAGAAGTAAGGCAGGTCCGGTATGTGAAAGGACAGTAGCACTAAAGAAAAGAAAGAATGAAGTGCAGTAGATCAGTATACTGAGCCTAACCGGAACTAAACTCCAGCATATGTAGATGCTCCTTAGTAGTTCAAGTATTGTGTTACTCTCTTTATAAATTGTAGATAGTGAATCTCTTGTAGGCAGTCGGCCTCTTGTGAGCAATATGCTCGGGTAGTGAGCCCTAATTGACAAGTGCCATTTTGTATTTCTATTCTTCTAATAGAGAATACAATCTTGGGTTAATCACCCCGTGGTTTTCTCCCTTAACAGGGTTTTCACGTCAAAAATATTGTGTCATGTTTATTTCTATTTCATGGTTATGTTTTCTTATTTGAATTAGTGCTGCATTAATTATTAAGAAAGTTCAGAAAGCTAAAATAATTAAGATAACTAATTCACCCCCCTCTTAGTTATCAACAATTGGTATCAGAGCTAAGTTCCCTCCAACAGAGCCTAACAGCTTGAGGAAGATCTGGGAATTCAAATGGATGTGTATGGTATGAGGGAGCAACATAAGTCTGCCCTAGATGATCTTGAGCAGTCAAATTCTGAAGTCAATGAATTGAAGGAAAGACTCAAACAGGCTGATGATTTCATAAATGAACTAAAAGGGAAACTGAGTCTCTCTATGAAAAAGAGAAAGGAGCACCTTCAGCAATTGGCAAGTCAAGGTGAAGACAATGATACAAATGGAGATTTGAAGGAGAAAACCAAGTTGTGTGAAAAGTTATCAAAAGAGATCATTATGATAAGACATGAGATGGAATCAGGAGTTATGAAGTTTACCCAAGAAATTGAAGAGAAAAGAAAAACTAAAGATGATCTGAGACAATCTCGTAAGGAGAAATCAGAAGATTGCCACAAGATGGATAGAATAATCAGACATCTTGAATATGATCTTGAAGATGCTAAAGATAATGAAGAAAAACTTGATGATCAAATTGTCTCTCTTAAAAGGGACCTTCAAACAGCAAATGAATACAAAGAGAAATTCAAGATAAGTTTTGCTCAACTTGAAGTTCTTCTTGAAAGCCAAAAGGGGGTAGATGACAAGCGTGGCTTGGGGTATGAGAAAGGTGAAATCTCTGGATCCGGTCAAAAGGATTTGGGATCAAAAAATTCAAGGAACGAGCCTAGAAGACCTACGGTAAGGCAGCCTAATGCCCAAAGATATCCTTCCTTCAATGGATACTGCCACAACTACAATAACTTTGGTCATAAAGCTAATCAGTGTAGAAAGAGAATGAATCAGACTAATTCTTCCTTCTCCAGACAATGTTTCAACTACAAAAGGTATGGTCACAAATCTCATGAATGCAGAAATATGCAAATGAACAATCCATTCAATGGTAGATGCTTTACATGCAATAGAATGGGTCATATGGCTAATTAATGTAGATCAAGAGGATATCAATCAAATATGCAAAGAAATGTTGTTTGCCAAATTTGCAATAGATCTGGTCATATTACCAAATTCTGCAGAAGCAAAAATTAGGACAAAAGAGATCTGGTACATCATAATCAGAATCAAGATAAGGGAAAAAGAAAAGTGAATGTGGATGAAGTTCAAAGTGAGATGAACAAGATTTGGGTGAAGAGAAGTACAGAGAATGTAGGGGATGGATCCGCACCAGAATCTGGTGTTGATATTCCTTCCAAAAATTAAAAAGGTGAGCTCTGGCTTAGGGGGAGTCACAAGGAAAAACATTATCCCCCAGCCAATCAATTGGTGCCGGAATTGGCAAAAGAAGAATTGCAGATTAAAGGGTTCTTAGAGAAACATCTAAGTATATTGTGATTAAGATATGGAAGATCCGTAAGAAATTTAGAACAAGTTAATTTACCAAAATTGATCCGGTTCATCAAGTCATCCAGTAAGATTAGGTTGTTATTTTAATAGTTAGATCTGACATGTTTCAGATAAAGATATTTTGATCTACGGTTAAATGGAATGATTGGAGAAAGATAGATAGATTTCTAATGTTTATTAAAGATCAACTCCAAGTGCATCTCAGTAATCTAGAAAAGACTTCCTTCGGAATGAGGAAAACAAGGAAAACTGGAATAACTTAAGTTGAGCATTTATTGCAACTTGGTATTAGGGTTTGCAGAGTAATATAAGGGTTTTCTCATTAAGCATTTGTTCATTCTGCATTCAAGAAGAAGTGAAAAGAAGCTCTACAACAGAAATTCCTGAAGCCCATCAAAGATCATCTACAGAATCTGATTCATCTAGCAATTGATCTGGCTCACTCTGTGAAACCTAGAAGTGTAAAAGGTATTTTTCGTTCTTAATATCTCTCTATAAATCTTTGAAATATGGCTACTCCAAATGTGGTCAAGATTTCTGATAGGCCACACCCTAATTTTAAGAAGCATCCATATAAATCCCTAGAAGTTAATCCCCTAGGCACTTTTTCAAGCATTCCGCATGGGGTTTTGCATGTAGAAGATGTTAGGGCATATATTCATGCGAGTATTGAAGAATTTGGGGAATCTAAGTTGGTCGATATCTATCACAAGCAATTGATAGATGACTCATTCAAACTCAAAACCTAGTATAAAGCTATCCGGGACAAACATTTTGCACAGTGCATTCATTTCCCCTATTTTCTGGAAGATGAATGGGTCCGGTATATTCTAAGCCGAATGCATGACAACTTCATGCAGTTGAACAGGTTGTTTAAGATCACTAAAGATGCCATTAAGGCTGTAACCGAATTACACTCAACCGGTAAGATGCCCATTCTCAAATCTGTCAAAAACTAAATTGTAAGTGAGGCTACTGGATCGAAGTTTGATACAAGAGCAATGACTATTGAGGATATCATAGATCCAGATATCAAGTTTGCATCAATGATAATTGGATATAAGATATATCACTCCAATAGGGAGAATTCAGTATCCAGAACTGCTATATATATACTGCTTATGAAATGTTGAGGAAAAATGCAGACTATGATCTTTGTGAGCTCCTTCTGAACCAACTCTTGGAGAATCTATAGAAGATAAATAAGGATAAGAAGAACTCTTTCAAATATGGTGGTTTGATACTCTGCCTATTCTTTTATTACATGAATGACCTTCCCAGATCCAGTGGCTGGGTATGGCAGAATGATAGACCAGTAGCCATTCAAATCAGAGATTATATACATGGGCTTGGTGATGCCAAGGCACAAAATCCTACTCTCTGGGGCTATTTCAAGAATTTTCATAGCATGATGCAAGCAAGAGAGAGAATCCCCCAATCTTTAGTTGAAAAATATAAAGATACAGTGTGCTTTATGGTAGAAATTGATCAGTGCCTAATGGAGGCTGTGGAGCCAAGAATAGTATGGATCATGCCAATGGGGTATGAAGTGGATGAAACAATTGTGGAGCTACATGTTCAGCACATGCTAAGTCAGTCCAAGGATCCCAAGGCAGAAAGGTTTGGAACCTTTGAAGAATTAAGTGTGAAGATCCATGTGGAGTTAAGACAACCGGAAATAAAAAGAAAAGTGAGGAAGGAAGTAGAAGAGCTTGCCAAGAGGCATGGAATTTCAAAAGAAGCACTTGATGTAAATAGAGAGAAGACAGAAAGGGCACAGAAAGAAAAAGAAAAAGTAGAAAAAGAAAGTACTCTGGTGGAAGTCCCCTCCCAGACTAGATCCTCTAAGACCTCTGCACCCACCACTGCAAAGAGCTCAAAGGCATCAAAACTAGAAGCAAAATCATCTGGAAAAGGAGATAAGAGAACCAAGAAAAAGGCAACAAGGTCTTACACAAGCCAAAAGGATGAAGAAGAGACAGAATCAGATGAGGAGGTGAGGAAAATGAGGAAAAAGAAGAAACTATCTAATGAACCCTCTACCGGTGAAGACAAGAAAGAGATGGTAGAAGAATTCGTTGAAAGGTCCACTCTATCCTTATATGATGTAGTTAAAGTAGTCACTATGTATGGGAACCTGCAACAAATAACAGAATTCTATGATGCATACAATGACGCAGATAAAAAGATTCTGGAGGAAGCCATAGTTAACTATTTGAATATATATAATAAGGCTTTTATTGAAATCATATCTCTCATTCCCAAAAGCCTAGAGAAGGAATTAGAGATAAGAAAGAATAATGCTAGGGCAAAGGATCTTGAGATCCAAGAACAGATAGCCATTCATCTCTTTCCTTCAATCACTCTGAAGCAAATGAATATGATCTTCAAAGATTGCAAGGATGAGTTCCGGAGCAAAGCTAGAATGAATTAGCTTATGCTCGGTGAAACTGACAAAATAGCCAAAGAGACAGAAGAGATCCTCTAGAATGCATACAAAATATTCAACATTCCAATTGTAGAGGACATAAGTGATGAGCCCTCTGCCATGGGCGACAAGGAAGAAACTACTGAGACAGTAGTAGAAGAGGTAAAGGAGATAGGTGAAGAAAAAAGTAAGGACTTAGACTCCTCTGCTCCAGAAGAGGAAGTCCAAGAAGAAGTAAACCCAGATTCTCCTGCAATCTCCAGATCTAAAGGAGAAGTAAGAACAGAGGAGAAAGGAGAAGTAGTGAAGGGAAAGAAAGAAGGTTAAACAGAAAAGACCACAGATGAAAGTAATAAGGCTGCAGAAGGGGAGAAAGTTCTGTCTCCGGCAAGAGACATAGCAGAAGTAGTCAAGGATTTCTTGACCAAAGAGATGATGGAATTTGATGAACCAAAGTTACTTCAAGGTCCATTCAATTTTGATTCCCTCTCTCCGGTGCAAACCATGAACCTAGCTTCCTTCACCCAAGCAAAGGCAAAAGAAAAAATGCTGAAGTCTCACATGGAAGACTGTGAACTCATAGAAACTGCATCCGGTGTACTGGAGAAGATCATGTCATCCTTCCAAAAGGATCCTATGGCCTCCACATCTAGTAAATTAAAGTCTCTTGTAAATTCTATTCATATGCATTTTGATTCCTTGGAGAAGTCAGCAGAGGAGAAGGTCCGAAAAGAGTTTTTGCATAAGAGATTCTCAGAGTTACAAGGCATAATAGCAAATGATAGGAGAGTTTTGGATATTGGAATAAAGAGCTTGGAAAATGCTCTCAAAGATGGTGGAGATATCTACAAATTTTGTTTGTCCTGGCCTAAAGTGACCAAGGATATTGAGAAGAAAGTAAAAGAGCAAGAGGATAAACTGACAAGTTTATCTCAAAATTTTGATCCTCTCTCCTCTTCTATAGTGAATCAGGAATGTCAAACTATTGTAATCATGAATGAGATTATGAAGCTTGAGAAGGAGAGGAAGAACATAATAAGAAGAATGGGTGAGCTTAGAGGGATGATTATCCCCAAATAAGAGGCCATACATGAGGCCCAAACAGATGCCTAGACCACAGCTCGGACCAGCGATCTGACAGATCTCAAGAGGGCAGAAGATTTTGCATTCCTATTGAGTGGTCACATCTCAATTTTGGATAGGATGAAGCAGAGTTGGGCGACAGAAGTTGTACAATTGAAGACAACTTTTCAGACATACTACAGTATATGTAAGTATAACCTGTTTATATACTTATGTGGCTAAGTATAGTTGAATTTTTGGGGATTTTTGGTGTGCGGACCCTACCCTTTTCCATTGATGTCAAAAGGGGAGTGAGGAATAGTGAAAAATGTGGAATCCAGCTAAGGGGAAGCTCCGGTAAAGTGTACATTAGAAGAGAGCATCATCCAAGGGGGAGTATAGTATAACACTTAGTCATTTTTCACTAAGTGTTGCCATCAATGACAAAGGGGGAGATTGTTGGCAAGAGACACATTGGAGCTTCATGATTGTTGTCATTGATGGCAACAAAGTTCATCCCACACATCCGCAGGACATGATGTGCCTATACCGAAAGCCAGATTGAAGAGTGTTATGGTCCAGTAAGCAAGAACAGAGCATGCAGAAGGTCTGACAGTTAGGTTCGGATCTGTTAGAGGAAGTATCTTTGGAAAGTGTAGACTTGGGGAAGTCAAGAGGAGTACCTTGACTAATAGATTCCAGGAATTGAGCCTCCGGTGATGGAGTGAAGAGATATGCGCATTCAAGTTTTGGGGTCCTATTTGGTAGAACAGACAAAGGAAGAACTGACAGGCAGAGCAACATAAGTTATTCCGGATGAGATTTTGATGGTGATAAAGATTCCTAAGGTATCATTCATGATTGGCAGACGTGTTAGATGACTTCTATAAGTATCTTTTTGATCCACATCTCTTGGTAAGCAAGGATTCAACCGACAGGCTAGAGTTTGGAAAAATATTGACTATTTCGAATGTCAACTAGAAAGAGGATGAAATCCTTTGTGCGGATATATATACCAAATAGATTTTGATGAGAAGTATGTGGTTGTTGTGTGTGAAGTGTGAAGAAAAGTAGAGGAGTAGTGTGGAAGCAGTAAGGTAGGTCCAGTATGTGAAAGGATAGCAGCACTAAAGAAAAGAAAGAATGAAGTGCAGTAGATCAGTATACTGAGCCTAACTAGAACTGAACTCCAGCATATGTAGATACTCCTTATTAGTTCAAGTATTGTGTTACTCTCTTTATAAATTGTAGATAGTGAGTCTCTTGTAGGCAGTGGGCCTCTTGTGAGCAGTGTGCTTGGGCAGTGAGCCCTAATTGGCAAGTGCCATTTTGTATTTCTATTCTTCTACCAGAGAATACAATCTTGGGTTAATCACCCTGTGGTTTTCTCCCTTAACAGGGTTTCCATGTCAAAAATATTGTGTCATGTGTATTTCCATTTCATGGTTATGTTTGCTTATTTGAATTAGTGTTGCATTAATTATTAAGAAAGTTCAGAAAGTTGAAATAATTAAGATAATTGATTCACCCCCCACTCTCAGTTATCAACAAGATTACTATCAGCAGTGCCTTTGCTAAATCCTAACTTTAGCAGATGCTTATCTAACCTTGCATACCAAGCTCTTGGGGCTTATTTAAGTCCATACAATGCTTTCTTCAATCTGTAGACCATATCTCCTTGATCAGACAGCTAGAATCCTTCCGGTTGCTTAATGTAGACTTCTTCTTCCAACTTTCTATTTACGATTGCTGACTTGACATCCATCTGGTAAACTTTAAAATATTTGTAAGCAGTAAAGGCAAGAAATAATCTAATTTCTCTGATTCTTTCCACCAGAGCAAAAGTTTCTTCAAAATCAATTCCCTCTACTCAAGAATATCCTTTGCACACCAATCTTGCTTTGTTTCTCACAACTTCACCATCTTCATTCAATTTATTCTGGAAGACCCATTTAGTTCCAATTACATTTTTGTCTTTAGGTCTAGGAACAAGATCCCTAGTAGGATTCTTTTCAATTTGCATTAATTCTTTTTCCATTACTTTTACCCAACTTTCATCATTACATGCTTCATTCACTAATTTTGGTTCAATCTTTGAAATTAAACAATACTCCACTTGTTCTTTAGCAATTTTTCTTCTAGTTTGAACACCTTTATTTCTATCTCCTATTATCTGAACTTCAGAATGATTCAACTTTACATACCTAGGAGTTTTGGGATTTTCTTGAACTTGTTCCTCAGCATTTTCATTAGCTTTTTGATTCAGTGGATTTTCTAGAGCAATCTGAATATGAGTTTGAGCTTGAACTTGCTTTTTATTTTCATCATCTGATTCATATCTATAGAGCTTGGAAGGTCTCTCCATGCTTTCATCTACCTTAACATTATCACTTTCAACAATCCTTTTCAATCTCTTGTTAAAGCACTGGTATGCCTTGCTTTGGTTAGAATAACCCAAAAATATTACTTCATCACACCTTGCATCAAACTTGCCTAGATCTTCATCTCTTTTGATATAGCATTTACTACCAAAAACTCTAAAGTATTTCATAGTAGGAGCATTACCAAATCACAATTCATAATGGGTTTTACCAGTATTACCTTTAATCTACACCTGATAAAGAGTGTAGATAGCAGTAGTCATAGCCTCTCTCCAATAGACATGTGGGACATTTTCTTCTATCATCATGATTCTAGTAGCCTCTTGAATAGTCCAGTTCTTCCTTTCCACAACTCCATTTTGCTGAGGAGTCCTATGAGTAGATAATTGTCTTCTTATTCCATGCTTTTCACAAAAAGCATTAAACTCACTGGAGGTAAACTCTCCACCTTTGTCAAATCTCAGACACTTTATCTTCACACCAATCTCATTCTCCACTCTAGCCTTGAACACCTTGAATTTGTCAAAAGCCTCTGATTTCTCTCTAAAAAAAGTGACCCACATCATTCGGGAGTAGTCATCAATCAACAACATAAAGTATCTCTCTCTTTGCAAACTCCTAATTCTGGTAGGACCACACAAATTAGTGTGCACAAGTTCCAACAATCCACTTGAAAATTGTTCTTTACTTTTGAATGTAGTTCTACTCTATTTCCCCAACTGACATTCCTTACACATGTTATTAGCAGGTTTTACAAGATTTGGAAGATCTCTCACAACCTGAGTAGTACTTATCTTGACAATGTTATCAAAGTTTACATGACACATTCTCCTATGCCATAACCAACTATGATCAATCTAAGCAATCAAATATCTTTTACTAGTGCAACTTAAATGAAAGATATTACCTCTAGTTTGTGTACCAGATGCAATCTCAATTCCAGAGCTTTCCAAAATTCTACATTTTCCAGCCTTGAATTGGAGGTCATACCCTATGTCAACTAACTATCCAACACTGAGAAGATTATGCTTCAATACTTCTACATACAAAACATCATTAGTGTTGTGCTTACCATCAATAGAGATGGATCCTCTGCCATGGATTTTGCCAGCTGAATTGTCTCCAAACTTCACAATTCTACCTTCATATCTTTCCATACTTACAAACTTACTTTTATCACCTGTCATATGATGAGAACATCCGTTGTCAGTCACTCATTCATCCTTTTCTTCAACCTGAGTAGCCAAGGCACTTTTCACATTCATATAGCTAGTAGATTCAGTAGGCACCAGATTTTCTTCTTTGATAGCAATGAACACCCATTCATTTCCAGATGTACTTCCCTTATCAAATCCATCATCTATAACTCCTTCATTAGCAGCTTCTTGGACACAGTAGCATTTCTTCTGAAACCTAGGTCTGTTAGGGTTTGGCTTTGAAACCCTCTCTGAACATCTTGAAGCAAAATGACCAATCTTATTGCAAGCAAAATGTTTGAAAGGCAATTTTCCTTCATACTTACCGGATCCTCTTAGTAATATTTTAGCAATAAGGGATTCAAGTCTTCAAGCTTCATTTCATTATCTTCAATTTCCTTCCTTGTCTTCTCATATCTAGTTAGTCTTCTTGAAGATCTTTCACCTAGATCAAATCTTTGCTTCCTGGAAACACTGGCCTTAAAAGCAAATTCTGATTTGGGAAGGGAATCACCAAACTCACTCATTTCAATTGTTGAAAGCTTGCCAACCAACTGATCCCTTGTAATAGTTATCACAGTCCTGATCTCCTCAATAATAGCAACTCTATGCTTGTATGAAGCAGGTAAGGATCTGAGCACCTTGCCAACAATCTCTGATTCTTCCAATTTTCCACCAGCACACCTGATGCTACACACAAGTTCATTCACATTCTACATGTAGGAAGTGATGTTTTCATCTTCACTCATTCTCAAACTTTTGTATCTACCCTTCAGGCTCTACAACTTAGCACATTTGACATATGCATAACCTTCATATAAAGTTTCCAACTTCTTCTAGATTTCATGAGCAGTTTTCAATTCTAGGACATTTGTCATTTCTGTATCAGTTAGGGCACTCAATAATTCTTGTTTAGCCTGAATGTTATTCTCAGCATCTTTGATTTCATCTAGAGTTGAAGGACCTTTCTCCAAAGGCTTATACTCATCCTTAGTTATCAACCAATAAGGATCACCCATACATTACAAATGACACTCCATCTGATTCTTCCAAAGAGAATAATTTGTTCTATCAAATCTTGGATTATCCTTCTTGTATGTCGACATCTTGGATCTCCTCAAGCAGTCAAGTATCTTTCAGAGGAACCTGCTCTGATACCAATTGTTGAAATTAAGGAAGACAACTGAGAGGGGGGGTGAAAGAATGAATCAACAACATAAGAGCAGATATATAATCAACACACATAACACTAGGATTTTTACCTAAAAACCCGGTTAAGGGAAAAACCATGGTGGGGGTTAACACACAAGATTTATTCTCTGTTAAAAGAATACAAAATGGGAAGGCACTTGCCTTCCGGCACACTGCCCAAAGTTAACTGCTCAAAGAAGGCTCACTATCTACAAGAACATTTACAATTTTAACACTGAAAGATTGAACTTAGAAACATCATCTTCTTCATGCAAGGTTCAGTTCCATTGAAGTGCACAACACCTCTTCTCTGCCCCTACTCACTTCCTCGCTACATCTACATCCTTGCTCATATCCACACATTTCCATGACTTCACAACACTTATTTATATAAGTCATCGACTTTGGAGTGAACATCAAAGTCAGCCAAACAATCATCTATCTGGAACATTCTCCAAGATAGGCATTATAACCAATTACAATTATAAGACTTGACTTAATACAAAATTCTATATGTGAACCACTCCTCTATTGGCCAAGCATAGCTGGGACTCAAATCTTCCTTGAACAACACGCAACACTCCATAGAACTTCTCTTAGATCATTTGCAACATGCACCAAGCATCCGGTTGGCCAAGACTGGAAAGAACAACAATACTCAAGGAGAAATCTTCAACCATGAGCTCAATCCTCAATGCGGACCACCAACACAATAGGCACATGATCCAAAGACCACTACAAGCACAATGAAATCAACAAGAATAACTGCACCACCTCAAGTCATTAGAAACACTTGCATTTTCATCTAGGAACTTAAAAACACTAACTTTCATGACTGCCACACTAGAAAGATTCCTTGCATACCTCCAAACCATGAACCACTTGCATTGACGACATACACCAACATCCTAAACATACCTCTAGATCCAAACACCATAATATTCCAATGCAGAGCAATCCGGACCAATTTTCTATCACTCTATTCTCCATTGAATGACTGTAAAACTCAGTTCTACTCAGATGGCCATAACTTCACAAATTCTCCATGCAGAGCTCTCAAATCTTAACTGGAGCAACTTAAGACAATCCTCTACAAACCCTTTAATCTGCAGACTCTGATTTTCATTTTGTTGGGAATGCGAGCAATCTATTTCACTAAACTGCACTCTCTTTACTATCTCTGATAGAGAGATATGTAACTCACTTGTTTCTTCTAGAGAGGCTATTTTTCTCAATATCCTCAACATACAAGTCTTCTAAACAAGTAATAGAATAAGCTATAGTTGACACTAATGAAAAGAAAGATATGTTGACATCAATGACAACACCGATTAGGCACATATTTGCAACAGAATTATGTAATGAATTTTATTATTATTTATAAATATATAGAACAATATTCAAATAACTCTTTGAAAGCTTTGATGATCCAAACTATATTTATCTTTCCTAAGAACTGAAAATCTATATCAACCACAACCTTAGAAATATGAATAAATAAACTTTCTCAAAACAAATTAACTAATCATGAGACGAACGAAGGATCATAGCCTTGGAACAAATTTCTATCCTTGTATGGTTGCATAGTTGTAATGAGTTTTATCTTTTCTTAATTCTGCAAAATTTTATTCTAGGAGTGAAAATGTCTTGTGTGTTTCCGTGTTTTTTTTATGCTTGTGGAAAGTTGCCTTCCGGGATAGGTGTCAAGTATGGGGAAACAAGGAAGTAGGTTTTATTTTTTAGAACCTAAAAACCATTAAAACAGATAATGCTTTGGCCAAAGTGAATGTGGTGTTGAAACATACATAAGTACCATTGAAATAGATGGTTTGATTACCTAGTCATATATTTATATTTTCCCTGCCATATCCTATGATGAAGGGGGTAAATCATAAAACACACAACAACAAAAATTGCACACAAAAAATAGAACTTTCTTTATTGATTTGGACAACTTATTACATTACAGAAGCTCAAATACAATCAGAGAAATCAACCCTCCACATGATGCAACACATTATAGCTTCCTATCGCAAGACTCTGGAATCGTCTACCTTTTGTAATCCCAAATCAGCTAGGGTTTTTGTTTTCCCGCCTGTTCTTGACTCTACACTTTCCCCCCCCTTATCTCTACTACTACCCAGGGTTCCCAAAAAATGGTTATTAATAACCTTTTTGGTGGCTAACAACCTAATTTTGAAATTTGCATCTCCCTCCAAAAATATGTCAACTTCCGAGAGCCATAACTTTTAATTTGGGTGTCCGATTGATGAACCGTTTTATGCGTCAAAAATATTGTAGAGTGCTCTACATGCTAAGAACTTGTTTTGGCAGTTCCGGCCATTTTTGGGCTTGTACGGGGCCGTTTATTGCCTCAAACCTGAGTTTGAATAATGTTTAGGCATTTTTCAGGAAATGGAAACTTTAATATCTTTTAGCTCGCAAATGATCTTTGCGTGATTCCTTCTCCAAAGGTCTTATTTTTATGTTATGAAGCTTCTTATAAATTTTCACTTCAATCTGTGCCCAAATGTAAACTTTCTAAAAATAGTAGGTTGTTATTTTTAGCAGTTTGGAAAAACTAAAAGTTGTTCATCATTATTCAAGCAATTATGGAACCAGAACCACAAATTTTGAAAAGAAATGGAAAGATTATCAACAATTTTGAAACACATCTTTTTTTTGGGTCATGCGAGATTGCCCTAACACCACTGGATGCTCCTGCATCAGACACCCATGGTAATTTAAGAAGTGACCTTATCACGTCTCATGTGTTTGTGTAAGGAAAACCCAAACAGTCAACCTCTTCCTTAGACAACCAAGAAGAATCTTCAATAGGCCTTCCTTTCCATTTCACCAAATATTCTTCATATTGCCTATTCTGAGTACTTCTTCCCACACGGCTATCCAAGATCTCTTTTATCTCCTCGGTTGAAGTAGATGTCAAAATACTCCATTGTTATTCTGTTGGTCCATCCTCTATTCCACCTTCATGATATTCTAATAAATCAACAATATTGAAAATAGGGGAAATGTTGATCCCACTTGGTAGCTCTACCTCATATGCATTTCCTAAATCATGTTTCTTCAAAAATCTACATGGTCCAAATTTATTCATTTTCAGCTTATTGTATGTTCCAATTGGGAACCTTTCTTTTCTCAAGTGAACCATGACTTCATCTCCTACCTAGAATTCCTTATATCTTCTCTTCTGATCCATCTTAACCTTGTACTGAATATTCATCTTATTAATGTGCTTTTTCACCTCTTCATGTAAATTCTTCATGTGTTTTGCAAAGTCTACAGCCTCGGCACTTATCTTTTCTTCTTTGTCTAGATTCCTTAACTCTGAAGCATTTCTTGGACTATTCCCATATACAATCTGGAATGGTGATTTACCAGTACTTCTATTGACAGAATTGTTGTAAGCAAATTCTACTTGTGGTAAAATCAAATCCCATCCCTGGGGCTTATCTCCTACTAAGGATCATAGCAGGTTACCCAACTCCTATTCACCACTTCGGTCTATCCATCAGTTTGTGGATGGTGTGCAGAACTGAACTTCAAATCTATCTTCAACTTCTTTCACAATGTCCTCCAAAAATAACCAACAAACTTGGTATCTTGATTTGAAACTATGCTCTTTGGTAGACCGTGTAATCTCACCACCTCCTTGAAAAATAATTCAGCAACATGAATAGCATCATTAGTCTTATTGCAAGGAATAAAATGTGCCATCTTCGAGAATCTGTCCACCACCACAAAAATGGAATCATGTCCTCTCTGTGTCCTTGGCAAACCAAGAACAAAATCCATACTAATATCATCCCATGGCTTCTCTGGTACAAATAATGGCTGATATAGCCCTATATTCTGACTTGTTCCTTTTGCCATCTGACACACTTTGCAACTCTACACAAATTTCCTCACATCCTGCTGCAACTGTGGCCAATAATAATTTTCACCAACAATAGCAATGGTCTTATCTCAACCAAAGTGTCTAGGCAATCTTCCACTATGCTTCTCCTTAATCAGGTTCTCTCTCATGGAACTCCTTGGAATGCACAACTAGTTTCCTCTAAACAACATACCATCTTGGATTATGAAATCCAACCATTTTGTCATGTCCAAAGTAACAAGTTCCAAACAACCTTTCTAGTTCTCTGCAAAATCTGTATCTTCAGGATACAAACTTTTGAGCTCATCAAACCCAACAACCTCTATCTTCATTTCTATCAAAAAATTTTGCCTTCTGCTCAAGGCATCTGCAACTCTATTGGACTTCCCACTCCTGTGCTTCAAAACAAAAGTATAGCTCTAAAAAAACTCAACCTATTTTAAGTTCCTTTGGTTCAACTTCCCTTGACTATTAAGATACTGCAAAGCCTGATGATCAGTATATAAAACAAACTCCTTTGGCAACAAATAATGTCTCCATTTCTTCAAAGCTTGAACTATTGCATAAAACTCCTAATCATAAATAGAATACTTTTTCTTGGCATCATTAAGCTTCTCACTAAAATAGGCAATGAGCTTACCTTCTTGACTCAAAACAACTCCTATAGCATTGCCACTAGCATCAAAATCTACCTGAAATACCTTATTGAAATCAGGGAGTGCCAAAAGAGGTTGCTCTGTGACTTTTTGCTTCAATGCATCAAATCGTTTATCTACTCCTTTAGTCCACCTAAACTCTTTTCTATCCCCTCTTATTGTCTTAGTCAGGGGTGCACAAATGCTAGTAAAATTTCTGATAAACTTTATGTAAAAACTTGCCAAACCATGAAAAGATCATACCTTTGTGGCACTCCTTGGTGTAGGCCATTCAATGACAGCCCTTACTTTTTCCAGGTCCATCTTAAGACCTTCCTCTGAGACAACAAATCCCAGGTATGCTAACTCCTTCTTCACAAAACTACATTTCTTCAGATTAATTAGCAACTTCTCCTCCCTTAGCTTCTCTAAAACTCTTTTGATATGCATTAGATGCTCATCCCAAGTTTTACTGAAAATCAAAATATCATCTAAATAGACAATAACAAAACATCCCAAAAAATTCTTTCAGTACCTCGTTCATGAGCCGCATGAATGTACTCGGTGCATTGGTTATCCCAAATGGCATGACTAACCACTCATACAAACTCTCCTTTGTCTTGAAGGTTGTCTTCCATTCGTCTCCTTCTCTGATTCGGATCTAGTGATATCCACTCTTCAGGTCAATCTTCGTGAAGTACTTGGCTCCACTCAAATAGTCCATTATGTTATCCATTTTGGGAAATAAAAATCTATACTTGATTGCGATCTTATTGATGGCTTGAGAGTCAGTACACATTCTCTACTCGCCATCTTTCTTTGGTGCTAGTACTGTAGGTACCCCACATGGACTTAGACTCTCTCTTGTCAATCCCTTCTTCAACAACTCCTGAACTTGTATGTTCAACTCTTCACTCTCTGCTGGAGTCATTCTATGGGCTGCCTCATTTGGCAAACTAGCTCCTGGTATCAAATCCATTTGATGACTTATCTTCCTCACTGGTGGTAAACCCTCTGGTACATTATCAGAGATAATGTCCTGAAATTCTTCCAACATATCTAAAACTTCTGCTAGTACATCTTCACACTTCTCTTGACAAGTCTTAGGAATCAATTCAAAGCAATGACACTCATGCTTCATACCCTCCAAAAATTTTCTACCATCTACTAAGAAAATTCTGGCAGTATTACATACCTTTTCTTCCACCTCCTTCAAGGGCTTCAACTTATGATAAACTCCATCCTTTGTTAGGGAATATGTGTTTGCATGGCCATCATGGACAGTGCTCCTATCATACTGCCACGGCCTCCCCAATAGCATATGACATGCATCCATTGGTATGATATCACACAGCACCTCATCATGGTAGTCCCCAATCTTAAACTTCACTAAACACTGCTCATTGACCAAAGCTCTATGTTCCTTCTGCAACCATGCAATCTAATATGGATGTGGATGCTTTATTCTTAACAACTTCAACTTATCAACCATCTCCTCTGAAACAAGATTGTCAGTGCTTCCACTATTGATAATAATATCGCAACACTTACCTTCACATTTGCACCTTGTGTGGAATAGACTCTTCCCCTGATTGGGTTCTTTCTCCTCATTCAACAAAGTTCTTCTGACAACTAGGGTTTCTCCCCTTTCAGCATCTTCAGAATGCTCAAACTGCGCATCTTCATCTACATGTACAACTCATGCATTACCTTCAGGTCTTCTATTTGTCCTTCCTTAATGTTGCAGACAATTGTATGCTCGATGTCCTTCTTCTCCACATTGGAAATAGGTTCCTCTGAAACCTTCTCTTCTAGCTCCTTGCCTAGGTTTGCCTCTTCCTCTTCCTCTTTGCTCACCATTGTTCTAGTCACGAGGGCAGTAGGTATTATCTCCTCTATGATTTTGACTTGTGCCAGCTTCTTCACTTTTCTTTGAATCTTCATTTCACCCCCCATAGGGTCTTCCACCAATCCTTCTGCCTTGACCTCTTCCCCTTTTCTTGCTATCAAATCTTTTATTCAGCTTCTCATCCACCTTTAGGGAAAACTGGTATACATCTTCTATGGTCATCATTCTGACTAGGCTCATCTCCTCTTGAATACTTGGTCTCAACCCATTAATGTAAAGGGCTACCTTCTCCTTATTTGCCTCTGCATGACCGGTTTTGAAAGTAATCTTATAAAAGTCTTCTATATACTCCTGAACAGACTTGTTGCCTTGCTTCAATCCTTGCAGCTTCTTCAATAACTCTATCTCATTGTCCACATAAATGAACTGCATCTTTAGTTTCTCACCATCCGATCCCATTTGGTGATCTTTCCTTTTCCTCTTCTATTCCTCTCTAACTGGACCTCCTTCCACCAAATACTGGCATGGCGCTTCAATTTTGTTTTTGCAAACTTAACCCAATCTAGATCCTCCACATCTTCATACTTGAAATACTCCTCCATGTCATTGATCCAATCAATAAGTTGTTCTAGATTCAAATCTCCAGAATATGTAGAAACTTTGAAATTGGACCTCTTTCCAATCTTCGAAATGGCCCTTAACAAGCTAACTTCTGCAGGATCTCCTGCAGCTTCTTGTTCTTCCTTAGATATCTCTTCTTCAGCTTCATCTTTGCTTTCTTCTCTTATTCTTGGATCAAACTGTCTTCACAGCTCCTCTTGCAATGCATCAATTTGCCTTTGCAGAGCTCTAAAACCCTCTTACGTCAAAGCATTCCTCTTAATATGATTCCTTAGTGGAGGCATCTTGATCTCCACAGCAAACCCACAAACTTAGGTCTTGGTGCAAACTACCTCATGGTCAGTGATCTGTCTACACACACATGAACCCTTGCTTTTATACCACTTGATGAAGGAGGTAAATAATAAAACACAACAATAGAAATTGTACATAGAAAATAGAACTTTCTTTATTGATTTGGACAACTTATTACATTACAGAAGCTCAAATACAATCAGAGGAATCAACCCTCCACAGGCTGCAACACATTACAACTTCCTATCACAAGACTCTAGAATTATCTGCTTTCTGTAACCCCAAATCAGCTAGGGTTTCTATTTTCCCACCTATTCTTGACTCTACACTTTCCCCCCTTATCTCTACTACTACACAGTGTTCTCAAAGAATGGTTATTAATAGCCTTTTTGGTGGCCAACAACCTAATTTCAAAATTTGCATCCCCCTCCAAAAATAGGTCAACTTCCAGGAGCCATAACTTTTGATCTGAGTGTCTGATTGACGAATTGTTTTATGTGTAAGAAATCTCGTAGAGTACTCTATGCCCTAAGAACCCGCTTTGCCGGTTCTGACCATTTTCGGGCCTATATGGGGCCATTTAGTGCCTCAAACCTGAGTTTGAATAATTTTTAGGCATTTTTCAGAAAATGGAAACTTTAATATCTTTCAGCTCGCAAATGATATTTACGTGATTCCTTCGCCAAAGGTCTTATTTTTCCGTTATGAAGCTTCCTGTAAATTTTCACTTCAATCCATGTCCAAATGCAAATTTCTAAAAATAAAAGTTCTACATCATTATTCAAGCGATTATGGAACCAGAACCACAAATTTTGAAAAGAAATGGAAGGAACATCAACAATTTTGAAACACATCTTTTTGTTTGGGTGATGCAAGATTGCCCTTACACCACTGGATGCTCTTGCATCATCCTCTTAATGAGATGTTGCATTCATGATAGAAATGCATGTAGGTTAATAGGCATGCACCAGATTCCACTCTGCGCTTGTTTATAGGTTGCTAGGCCCTTCGAGCACAGTTAGACATTCCTTAGTTTAAGGAATACCAGGGAAGTGCAAGCTTCGTGGTTGGGTAGAAGAAGTGCCCGAACCATGTTCTTGTCCTTTAATGCATCAGATGGCCAGATGGTCGATGGCGGTTAAGGATAGACTGATTTGGATTTATTTGATATTGATGATAGTTGTACACTTTTATTTGGACTCAAATGTTATGTAAGGCAAAAAGCTATATCTAGAATTATATATATTGTTATAGAAATCTCTGTAATTGAACTCAGAAAGATGCCTTGTAACGTGATTGAAAATGAATTTAAATTTATGAATGGAATCTTTTTTTGACATATGATGTTAATTATTTCTTTGTTACTAGATGGTGTAATTATAGTTACCTTACCTTACTTTCTTGTAGAAATTTTATCTTTACTTCAGTTATGTTTGATTATGGAAAAATATGTACTTTACATTTGGTATCAGAGCAGTTGGTTCTACACTGGGCCTTTTGGATTGTTACGCTAAAATTGTAATTCTTTGCAGACAATTCATCATGAACACTAGAAACTTTGGACATAGGGCAGCAACCCTAGGATCTGGCAGTAACCCAGATACAGGATATAATGAAGAAGCCAATGTTGGGAACAATACTAGCACTAATGAAGGAGGAGCTAATGTAGGAAATAATGCTAGGAATAATGAAGGAAACAGAAATGAGGCAAACAATAATAAGAATGCAGGATAGAATAATGATGCATAGAATAACCGACTGGACAAAATACGTTCTCTCTTAACTCAACAGGGAACTCAAATGAAGAATCTAGAACAAGAAGTCAGAGGAATAAGAGAAAATCCTAATGAGGAACACAGGAAAGAAGCCAAAGGTCCTAAAGGAGAACTGAATGGGAATAATCGAAATAAAATTGCCGAGGAGTTAGGAAAGGATCTCAAAAAGGTTACCCCTCCTAAGTTTGGTGGTAAGACTATAGGCGACGGAGCAGAAGCATGGATAATTGATATAGAAAAATATTTTGATCTTCGTGACTTGTCTAATGAAACTAAAGCTATTTGGGGATCCTGCCAGCTTACTAGGGAAGTAGCAACTTGGTGGGATAACAAAAAGGATGAAAAGAAACTGTTACAAGGAGAAGTCATGTGGGACCACTTCCTCGAGCTTTTCAGGAAGCAGTGGTTGCCACAACACTATTTTGACAAGAAAATGATAGAATTTCAAAACCTCACTCAAGGAGGTATGACAGTGACACAATATTGGGAGAAATTATCTCACCTGTTGAAGTATGTTCCATAATATTAGCTAGATGAAAGGTTCAAGATTCGTAAGTTTATCTTGGGATTAAGGCCATAGATTGGGTTAGAGGAGGATATTGATAATCCATTGATCATGGATGAAGTGTTTGAAAAATCTACTAAAACAGGAGCAGAAACTGTAGCAGATAGCTAATTACCATAAGAGTTAGGATGTGAAGAATGGGAATACAAAGTTTCAAAATGATAGTCATAATCAGGTAATAATAATAACCAAGGAAACATCAAGCACCAGATAAGGAATCTTAAAAGAGGCAATAACTACTAGGAAAAGAACAATGGGAACCAAGGAGGAAATAATAATAAGAGAGGTAACTATTGCAACAATGGTAATAATAATAGGAGGGACATGCCATCTAGACACAAAGGACCCAGAGATGGATTTTCCAATTGTGGAGGAGAACATTATGCTAGTGTGTGTCCTCAGCGAACAATGAACCAGAGAGATGGGAATCGACAAGGAGCTCCTCAATACTAGATTCATGTGGCTGTAGATCATCATCAAACAGATTTCCAAGCTACACCCATTCATATGTCCAGTAAGCTCTTTGGCCTTCTAGTTTCTATTTTAATTGATACAGGAGCTACGAAATGTTTTGTTGATCCTAAGATTGTAGCTAAGTTATCTGTAAAATTGGGACACATGGAAAATTCTTGGATGGTGCAGTATGGTAACAATGTAGAGAAAAGAGTAGATTCATGTCTAGTATGCAGTGAATTAGATCTTCTGACTTTCCAAACACAAGTCAGCCTCTATGTTGCACCTCTAGGATCTTATGACGTGATTCTAGGAATCAATTGGGTATATAAACATAAGTCCTTAGTAGATTGTGAAGAGAAAGTAGTATAAAGCCTTGATGACTTTAGGAATCAGGTAGAGATTCATGGTTCTAGAACATCCCTTAAGTTAAGACAGATTTCAGCTATGCAATTGAAAAAGGCTAAAAGAAAGGGTTGTTCAATCTATGTAGTCAAAATAAGTGATTTAGATAACTAGGAACCATCTTTTGATAAGTATCCTATTCTTAGAGAGTTCAAAGATGTCTTTCCTGGTGAATTGATAGAACTACTACCAAAAAGTGAATTTGATTTCTCAATAGATCTAATGATAGGAATAGAACCACGGTCTAAAGCACCCTACCGAATGACAACGATAGAACTATATGAGCTTAAGGCACAGTTAGAAGAATTATTGAAACATAGATTTATCAGACCTAGTGTGTCACCTTTGGGAGCACTAGTCATCTTTGTAAAGAAGAAGGATGGAACATTGCAGTTGTGCATTGATTATAGAATGCTCAACAAAGAAACTATTAAGAACAAATATCCACTCCCAAGGATAGATGAGTTATTTGACCAAATGAAAGTGATGCAGAGCGCACAGTGGAAGCAGTTAACAGATCAAGAAAATTGATCAGTGTGAGTCTGACTTATGTCTCAACGATCTGCCCTTCATCTTTTGCTATCAGTAAGACTTAGTTCATCGATGAGCTTGAGAACTACTCCATTGATACACAATGATCACGCTGATGGCCCTTCAGACCATGACCATTGGTGAGACTCCAAACATCAACGAACACTTAAGAACCTTGGCTGATGTACCGATGCACTTGTCTTTGTTCGACCACCTCTGACACTTCGGTGAGACTACATACCATCGGTGAACTCCAATTTTGCTAGGCTGATACATCGATGGATTTTCCATCAGTCTCACTCACTCCTTGTCACCTTGATGACTCCTTCAAACCATACTTGTCATCCAGACTCTTCTCATCGGTAACTACCTACAAACTCTGGCTGATGCATCGATGGACACACTCTAGCGTCAACTTTGACTTTTGCTTATTGGCAACACTTTGCACGTCAGTGAAACTCTCAACTACTCTCCCAATATGCTGATATATGTTATCTTTGGTGAGACTAAAGTTGTCCTTCACCGATGCGTCTTCTATCAGTTCAACACTATTGATCGGTATGACTTCCAAATGTTTCCCTGAGGGACTGTATTACACCGATGACAACCTCTACAAATTTGCAACCGAACAACTTATATAGAAACAACAAAAATTCAATAAAATGGAAAATGGTCTACTCCTAAGGAAGCCATTCCACTGATTTCAAAGAACTCTCAACCAATAGAATGCTTCCGATCTACATTTTGTGCAACAGAACCTTACTCAGATATACACAACAGAACAAAAATTCTTATTCCTTAGAAAATACATACAATTGATTCTCCCTCTATGTCTATTCATTTTTCTCTCCCTCTCTATCTTAACGAACATAGACTGACTATATAGATTCATGTTGGCAGTTACATACGATGGAAGGTGAATCACCCTACAACCACTTCTGCCAGTCAGTTACAATATTTCATGACACGTATATAGACTCAATGTTGTGCCATTACTCAGCCAACTATGATTCAATATGGCGCTAAGGCCTTACAAACATGACACTCTAGACAGAACAGAATATGAATGAATCCTCCTGATTCTTAGGTCTCGAGGTGCTCCTACACCATACAACCAACCAATAAAGATTTCCAAGTCCCTTGGAAATGTATCTGCAAAACAAAACTACCTTTTCCTGCATCTCTGTCTGGCTTCATCTTTCACTCTGTCTCTTCAGCTTTAGGCTTCAAATCTTCACATCAATGGAATAGTAACCAACCAACCAACAATGGCAAACTACCATTAACATTTTAGAGCATCGTCAGGATCCTTCTACTCCTAGCAATGGAGTACTCTCAAACTGATCAAAGCTTTAGCGACTACAACACAATGCTCAATCAGATGTCCATCCTACATGCTGCTACAGACCCATTCCTCTCGTCCAACAGCAGATCCTGGAGATACACTACCACTCTCTCTCGTAGTGGCCTCACTCTGCACCCTCTTCTAGCCAAATTTCTATTGGTGAATGGTCTTGACAAACCTCATCATCATCTGCCTGTACACTATAGGAATCCTATTCCTCCTCACAACTAGATGGCACAAGCATCTGTAACAATCTAGCAACTACTGTCAGCCTTCAAAATACTTTCCATGATCTCTGTTTTCAAAAGGGTCACCAACCAAATGTTTTGTTTCAACTCTTCATCTACCTTCTTAGTGATAGAAAGCAAATACACAACTGCCTAGACCTTTCATGAACTCTGATACCAATTTGATGCAGAGCGCATAGTGGAAGCGGTTAATAGATCAACAAACTTGATCGGTGTGAGTCTGACTTATGTCTCAACGATTTGCCCTTTGTCTTTTGCTATCAGTAAGACTTAGTTCATCAGTGAGCTTGAGAACTACTCTACCGATACATAGCGATCATGCCGATGGCCCTTCAAACCACGACCATCAGTGAGACTCCAAACATCAGTGAACACTTAAGAACCTTGGACGATGTACCAATACACTTGTCTTTGTTCGACCACCTCTGACACTTCGGTGAGACTACATACCATCGGCGAACTCTAATTTCACTAGGCCAATACACCAATGGATTTTTCATTGGTGTCACTCACTCCTTGTCACTCCGATGACTCCTTCGAACCATACTTGTTGGCCAAACTCTTCTCATCGGCGACTGCCTACAAACTCTGGCCGATGCACTGATGGACACACTCTACCGTCAACTTTGACTTTCACTTATCGGCAACACTTTACCCATCGATGAAACTCTCAATTGCTCTCCTGATATGTCAATATATGTTATCTTCGGTGAGACTGAAGCCATCCTTCACCAATGCGTCTTCTATCAGTCCAACACCGTTGATCGATATGACTTCCAAATATTTCCCCGAGGAGCTGTATTACACCGATGACAACCTCTGCAACTTGTAACCAAACAACTTATACAGAAACAACAAAAATTCAATAGAATGGAAAAGGATCTACTCCTAAGGAAGCTATTCCACTAATTTCGAAGAAATCTCAACCAGTGGAATGCTTCTGACCTACATTTGGTGCAACAGAACCTTACTCAGATATACATGACAGAACAAAAATTCTTATTCCTCAGAAAATACATACAATTGATTCTCCCTCTATGTCTGTTCATTTTTCTCTCCCTCTCTGTCTTAACGAACACAGACTGACTATATAGACTCATGTTGGCAGTTACATACGATGGAAGGTGAATCACCCTACAACCACTTCTGCCAGTCAGTTACACCCATTCAGTTCGGTTACAATCTTTCATGACACGTATACAGACTCAATGTTGTGCCATTACTCAGCCAAATATGATTCAATATGGCACTAAGGCCTTACAAACATGACACTCTGGACAAAACAGAATATGCATGGAATCCTCCTGATTCTTAGGTCTCGAGGTGCTCCTGCACTAGAAAGGTGCAAAGGTATTCTCCAAAATAGACCTTAAATCCAGTTATCATCAGTTACGGGTTAAGAATGATAATATCTCTAAAACAACATTCAGAACATGATATGGTCACTATGAGTTCACAATATTACCATTCGGGTTGACTAATGCACTAGTAGCATTCATGAACTTGATGAACAATGTGTTTAGGGATTGTCTAGATGAATTTGTGTTGGTAGATTCTTAGATGACATTCTGATTTACTCAAAGTTAGTAGAGGAGCATGAGAGACCCTTGAGAATAGTTTTGCAGTGTTTGAGAGAGAAATCTTTTTGGCAAGTTATTTAAGTGCACATTCTACTAGAATAAAGTGCACTATCTTGGCCACGTAATTTCAGCAGATGGGATAGCAGTAGATCCTAATAAAATCAAGGCAATAATGGAATGGCCTGCACTGCAAACTGTAACTGAGGTTAGAATCTTTATAGGGATGGAAGGATATTACAAATAATTTGTAGAAGGATTCTCAACAATTATAGCACCCATAACCTCATTACAAAAGAAGAGTAAGAAGTTTGATTGGACAGATAAATGTGAACAAGCTTTTCAGCTATTGAAGGAGCAACTCACGATGACACCTATTCTAACCTTTCCTAAACCAAATGTTCATTTCACAGTGATAACAGATGCTTCTGGTGAAGGTGTGGGAGGAGTGTTGATGAAGAATGGGAAAGTGGTGGCATATGAATCAAGGAAACTGAAACAACATGAGTTAAACTATGCACCTCACGATCTCAAGTTAGCTACCATTATTCACGCACTCCAAATGTGGAGGCACTATCTCTTGGGTAAGCCATTTGAGCTCAAGACAGATCATTTGGGACTAAAATATATTTTCACCCAACCTAACCTTAATGTATGACAGAGAAGGTGGTTGGAATTCCTTAGCGAGTATGACTTCAGAATTGAGTATATAAATGGAAAAGAGAATAGGGTAGCAATTTCTCTTAGTAGGAGATGACATATAGCTTCCATGGTGACTACTAGATCAAATATGAGACAGTAGGTAATCCAAAACTTACAAGGGGATGAGCATTATGAACGGGTTAAATAAGCATTAGAAGCAAACCCCACAGATCATCGATTTGATGGGTATGTGATAGAGTCAGATGGGCTTTCAAGATATCAGGGGAGAATGTATATCCCAAATTCAGGTGAGTTGACGAATTAGTTCTCGAGGAGTTCCATAGTGCGCCATATTCTGGACCCCCAAGAGTGACCAAGATGATGGAGGGATTGAGACCATTATACTTTTGGCAAAAGCTTAAGAAGGACATAACTAAGTTTGTCACTCAATGTTTAGATTGTCAATGTGTCAAGGCCAAACATGTCCATCCAGCATGACTACTTTATCCACACAGTGTTCCAGAGTACAAGTGGTAGGTGATTAGCATGGACTTTATTCAGGGATTACCCATCTCTAAGAACTGGCATGATGTCATCTTAGTGGTGGTGGACAAACTGATGAAAGTGGCTCATTTCATTCCTGAAAATCTCTCAGATGGGTTACTGACCTTAGTGAAAAATGTTTGTCCAAGAGATTTTTTGATTATATGGAATCCTAGAGACGATCATCTCAGATCATAACACTTGCATGACCTCTAGGTTTTGGACCACATTTAATATAGCATTGGGGACTAAGTTGAACTTTAGCATGGTTTATCATCCTCAAATAGAGAGATTCAATCAGGTAGTGGAGGATCTTCTGAGGATGTACTGTATGGACTAGCAATACAAATGGAAGGAATATTTTGCATTGGTAGAGTTTGCATATAATAACTCATACCATGCATCTTTAGGGATGACACCATTTGAGGATCTTTATGGGTGCAAGTTTAGGAGTCCAATCAGTTGGGATAGGATTGAAGATCGAATCATGATTGGACCTGACATGTTAAAAGAAATTGAAGCTCAGATGAGGTTAATAAATGGGAAATTGAAGCAAGCCTCGAATAGATAGAAAAGTTATGCAGATAAAAATAAGACTTTTAGACAATTCTCAGTAGGTAACAAAGTGTTTCTAAATGTCAAGCCACACAAGAGCTCAATTTCATTTGGCAAGGCATCCAAACTCACTCCTAGATTTGTAGGACCTTTCGATGTCCTTGAAGTGATCAATCTAGTTGCATATAGACTTGCTCTACTGCCAGCTCTCACCAATATCCATAATATTTTTCATATGTCATTGCTCAAACCTTATCATCCTAATGTATTGCATATTCTTGATTTACATGCTCTATAGGTATAGGATCCAAGAGTGGTGCTAGTGGATCCCATTCAAGTCTTGGAGAAGTGCAATGTTAAGTTGTGTAATAGAGACATAGTGCAGTATAAGGTCTAGTGGTAACAATATTCAATAGACAGTGCCAGTTGGGAAGATGATGTAGACATTGATAGATCTTTCCCGCATTTGGGGAAATAGAATAGATGTTTTTATTTCATGCATATTCAGATACTTTGATACCTTGTTGATGATATATTGATGCATTAAGTAGTTTTAGTATGATACTTTATTGTTTTTTTGGATGTAATAAGACATTAAGACAATGTCTCTTCCAACTAGTGAAGGATGTCACGTCTTAGACTTTTAGATTTACTTAATTTGGTTAATTGCATTTGAAATCATTGAACATTAATTTATAATATTGGATATTGATATATTATTTGGTTTAAGATTGAGTCGCTTCGGCTATCTTTATAGGACTAACATATTGATAGTGGAATGAGTAAGAATGAATGCAGGTTGTCAAAGGCAAGAACATGGCTCAGGAAGAGGGGACCTAGCCACTTGGCAACAATCAACGGGTTCTATCTGGGGTTCTTTCACACACACTCACATAGATTGCATGTTTGATTCGATGGATGCTTGGATTGCATGTTTGATTCAATGGATGTTTCCCGATTTCTCCTTGTTGGATAATATCAATTGTCTTGCATTGTCTCTAATTTAAGTTTGATACCTGCTTATGACAAAGACAATAAGTTAGTATTGCATTTTGATCGAAATAGATATATATAATTAAAATATTAGTTCATTGAAAAAAAAAAACCTAAGCATGTAATATTAATGCATTATTTTGTTATGCTCATTTTTATTTTCTTTATATATATATATAGGGAAATCATTCAAAAATAGGTAAATTTTAATTACCCTTGTTATAAAGAAATAATGACTTTGCATAGTTTTAAAAATATAAGTAATATTCCTTATTTTTGTAAGACAAGAACCATAAATAAATATTTATATTTAGTCTTGTTAACAAGAAAAGAAAAAGAAACAAAAAGGGCAGGCGTTGCATGCAATGGAAACTGTAAATAAAATGAAAATAATAATAAAAAGACGGAATTTTTGCATGAGAATACGAATGGAGAATTAGGGTTAGTTGTGGTTAAAAAAAAAAAGAACAGTTTCTAGGGACTGCAAGGGAAGAATCAAGAAAATATAGATGGTAACTTAGGAAGGATTAGGGAAGATCAACGAAGGAACCCATCCAATCAAGCCAAGATTTAGATTTACAACATATAATAGGTATTTAACTATGCAATTTCATTAACAAATATTTTATTATTGAAGACCTCACTGACGTGACTATATAGTTCAATAAAATCTTTATAATAGCAAGGATCTACCTTTAGAGATTGTTCTTTCTGATAGATTTTCAATTCCAACGGCCTAATTGAGACCACTTGATCCATTTTTCTTTGCTACTTTAATTTGGCTCTGTTTTATCACATAAATCTACCTTTGTTGTATGAAATTGACCTACGTGACTCACCATCAAAACTTTTATTCTTGATATGAAGAATTAGACCAATAAGTTGCCTTAGTCGCTCATGTGGTATGGCCGTTGCCAAATGTTTTCTAAGTCTTTTTTCTATTGTTAAATAAACCCTTTTTACTTCGTCTACATACCTTCTAGATCTGCCAATTGTTATGATAAGTGGTTTTCCTTTAAAATCTTCAAACAATCTTCTTTTAATCTCAATGGCTTTCCTTGTCTTAAAGGACTATGCAGCCTCTAAGATCTTTTATAATCTACTTTTTCTTTTATTGACTTTTAATTCATCCTTAGAATCTTCAGAGTAGCCTGAATATGTTTTGCCATTGGCTAATAGTCATATTTGTTTGGAATTTTAAATCAGCCTCATATATCTAAGATCGACCTCTTTGTTTTCTTTTTTTTTTTAGATTTTTTTTCCTTGTAAAAAAGGAGGCCATGTTGTAATTGGCTATCATATCCCTAGTATTTAATCAAACTGGTCTTGGTTACGAGAAGTTATTTACCTTGAATTGGCCAGTGATTCAGACAAGACAGTCCTCTTCTTGATCTATCATACCAGTATATAAGACTAACCCAAACTCCTCTTAATGATCTCAATGATTGAATGACCTATAGTATGTGACCAGACATAAGTATGAAGCTGGCCTTTTTAAGAGTCCACATGTGTATTAAACTTCTTTTATTTATTTTTATGTATAATCCTTTTTTTTTAAAAGGTGACTTAGCACCATAAATATATTATATTATAGAATTAAGCTTTTATCTATAATCTTAGACCATCCTGGCATCATCAAATTGGTTGTTCAATCGCTCTTTAATTGGTTGAAATTGTATTTTCTTTAAATGGCCTATTTATGCTTACAGATCAGTCGTTATCTTCTCTCTATGGGGGTTTGAGGTATTTTGTATCTAAAGTCAATTTTCACAGCCAATGACCTGTCAACCAAGATAATTAACCCAACGTTAGTCTTGCATAGACATAAGTTTTCCTTTAGTGGGTATGCAATGTTACCCTGGAATTTTATGTTGATTATTGCCCAATAATCATGGATTTGGTTTAAATAAATACTAAAACAATAAACATTATTTGGCTTAGGGTTAGAGTATAATTTTATATTACAGGATTAGTGAAATTGCTTATTCTAAGTGCTCCTTGTTTCTAAATACCTTTAAAATTTCCCTTATTGAGTTTTAGACAATTAAGAGATATATATTAGACTTTACATGTTATATTCTATGTGAATTTAGGTTATCCAATATCTAAATGCATGCATAAATAAAATTCAAAGAATTATGTAATGAATTTTATTATTATTTATAAATATATAGAACAATATTCAAATAACTCTTTGAAAGCTTTCATGATCCAAACTATATTTATCTTTACTAAGAACTAAAACCTTGTTTCAACCACAACCTTAAAAATATGAATAAAGAAACTTTCTCAAAACAAATTAGTTAATCATATGACAAACGAAGGATCATAGCCCTCGAACAAATTTCTATCCGTGTATGGTTGCATAGTTGTAATGAGTTTTATCTTTGTTAATTTTGCAAAATTTTAAGCTAGGAGTGAAAATGTCTTGTGTGTTGAATCGTGTTTCTTTTATGCTTGTGGAATGTTGCCTTCTGAGATGGGTGTCAAGTATGGGGAAATAGGGAAGTAGGTTTTCTTTTTCAAAACCTAAAAACTGTTAAAATAGATAATGCTTTCGCCAAAGCGAATGTGATGTTGAAATCGACATAAGTTCCATTGAAACAGATAGTTTGATTGCCTAGTCATATATTTATATTTTCCCTTCCATATCATTTTAATGAGATACTGTATTCATGATAAAAAATCATGTAGGTTAATAGGTTATGCACCAGATTCCACCCTGCGCTTGTTTACAGGTTTCTAGGCCCTTCGAGCAGGGTCAGGCATTCCTTAGTTTGAGAAATACCAAGGAAGTGCAAGCTTCATGGTTGGGCAGAAAAAGTGCCTGAACCATGTTCTTGTCCTTTGATGTAGCAGATGGCCAGATCGTCGATGGTGATCAAGGATAGATTGATTTGGATTAATTTGATATTTATGATAGTTGTACACTTTTATTTAGACTCAAATTTATGTAAGGTGAAAATCCATATCTAGAATTGTATATATTGTTATGGAAATGTCTATAATTGAACTCAGAAAGATGCCTTGTAATGTAATTGAAAATGAATATAAATGTATGAATGGAATCTTGTTTTGACATATGATGTTAATTATTTCTTTGTTACTAGATGTTGTAACTGTAGCTACCTTACCTTATAGAAATTTTAGCTTTACTTCAGTTATGTTTGATTATGGAAAAATCCATACTTTACATTGAGAACCTGCCATTTCATGTCAGGAGCAAGCACATTGATGTACAATATCATTTTTAGAGATATGTTCAGGGGTGGTAGGGTGTTCAAGATAATCAAGGTAGAGACTTTGATGAATGTTCCAAATTCATTAAAAATCCTTGTTAGCACAAAGAAGTTCAGATGGTGTTCAAAGTTTATGGGTC
The DNA here is from genome assembly GCA_027924645.1 of Cunninghamia lanceolata. NCBI lineage: Eukaryota > Viridiplantae > Streptophyta > Pinopsida > Cupressales > Cupressaceae > Cunninghamia > Cunninghamia lanceolata. Next base: position 8,474,939 of record BSBN01000892.1, read on the forward strand.
TGTCAGTCCCTACAAATTAAATCATGGTGTTGATGTTGCAAGTATGGGTCTAACCGGTGTTCTCATTAATGTCAACATACTCATGTTGCATTGATGAGAAGGATTGGATGAGCAGAGAGGAGCAATGGAGATAGTGAAGTGAAGATCCCAGCTAAGATGTAGATTAGAGGTTGTGGTTCAAAGGGTTTGTAGATATGAGTCTTGAGATGATCCAGTCAAGTTTTCAGAGGTCCACATAAAGATCTGAAGAAGTTATGGCCGCTCAAGGAGAACCGGTTCCGGCAGGTGTTCAGAGGTGACAGAGTGACATAGATAGGTCTGGTGAGATCCAGAAATGCATTATCCCATTCTGCGGATTTGAGGAAGTGTTGAGGACATCCTTGTGAAGTGTCAACTCGATTGGTTCATGGTTTGAAGGTTTGGAAGCACCTATTCCTTTGTGACAGTGATGACAGACTGTGTTCTTGATGTTCTGGATGAAGGAGAGAAGAATTCCAGTAAGCAAATGAAGTGTGGATGTTCTTGGTGATTCAGGAAAGGTTGTGGTGATCTTTGGATTGTGTCCAGTTCATGTTGGTGGTCTGCATTGAAGTTAGAGTTCACATTTGAAGAATAACCACTGGATGATGGTGTTCTTCCTGAGACTAGCCGACCAAATGTATTACACATCTTGTGGATGTTCTTGTAGGTGTTTGCCGACTTAGATGATTATTCCTAAGTCAATGCCTTGTATAAATAAGGGATTGTGAAGTCATTCCAAAGTGTGTCTTGTGGAGATGAGAGTGTGGTAGTGAGGAAAGGAGCGAAGGGCAAAGCAGAAGTTTTTAGGCTTAAATGGAATTGATTCAAGCATGGTAAAGATGCTATTCTCCAGTTCAAGTTTGTGATACTTGGTACTTTGTAGACAGTGTGTCTCTTGTAGGCAGTGGGCCTCTTGTGAGCAGTGTGCTCAGGCAGTGAGCCCTTTTGGCATGTGCCATTTTGTTCTTTCTATTCTTCTAACAGAGAATACAATCTTAGGTTAATCACCCCATGGTTTTTTCCTTAACTGGGTTTCCACGTCAAAATCTTGGTGTCTCTTGCGTTGATGTGTTTCTACTCTTGAGTTAATGCTTTATGCTTTCATGGTTGATTAATTATTATGCTATGGATTAACAAAGTTAATTTAAGTGTTTACTTGAAAGAAAGTTTTGGACAACTGATTCACCCCCCCTCTCAGTTGTCTGTCCTGAATCCAACAATTGGTATCAGAGCCAAGTTCCTCTAAAAGGAGCTTAACCACTTGAGGAGATCTAGGATGTCGTCCTATAAGAAGGATAGTCTAAATTTTGATGGAACCAATTTTAATCTTTGGAAAAGTTGCATGAAGGGTCACTTGCAATGTATGGGACTGCAGTACTGGACCATGGCTTCAACAAAGTATACTCCTCCACAGGGTGGTCTAAAATCTGCAACTAAAATCACAGATGCTAAAACCAATCTGCAAACTATAGAAGCTCTTCTAAGTGCGTTATCTGATACAGAGCTTTCAAATGTTGTTGACTAACCAACTGCTTATGAGATTTTGGAAAAACTGGAACTTCTGCATGAAGGTGACAAGTTTGTTAAAAGTGCAAGGTTACAAAGTCTGAAAGGGAAATTTGAAAATCTAAAGATGAGAGAAGATGAGAATATCTCTACTTTTATGCCAAGAGTAAATGAGCTTGTTTGTGGAATTAGAAATGCTGGTGTTGTCCTAGATGAGGATGAAATTGTTGGCAAAATTCTCAGATCCCTTCCTACTTCTTATAAAATCAAGGCTTCTGCCATTGAAGAATTCAGAGCCCATACAACTGTCACAAGAGATCAATTGGCTAGTAAATTGGCTGCATTTGAAATGTCTGAGTTTGGAGATGAACCCCCCAAGACTAAATCTGTATTCAGAGCTAGTGCCTCTCTAAAACGTAAACAAAGGTTTGATCCGGGAGAGAATTCTTCAAGGAAACTATCATGGTATGAAAAAGAAAGAAAAGATATGGAAGAAGAAGAAGCAGAAACAACTCAACTTGAAGCCCTCATTGCAAAGAGACTGCCAAGAGGATCTAGTAAGTATGAAGGAAAATTGCCCTTTAAGTGTTTTAACTGCAATAAGATTGGTCATTTTGCCTCAAGGTGTTTGGAAAGATTTTCAAGGCCAAATCCTAACAGATCAAGGTTCCAAAAGAATTGTTAGTATGTTCATGAAGAAGATGATAATGAAGGAGTAACAGATGATGAATCAGAAATAGGAAACAAATTTGGAAGTGAATGGGTGTTTATTGCCATCAAGGAAGAAGATCCAATGCCCTCTGAATCTGTCAATCATAAAGTTGTAGAAAGAGCTCTGGCTACCCAACTTAAAGAAAAGAATGATTGGGTCATTGATAGTGGATGCTCTCACCATATGACAGGTGACAAGAATAAGTTCTTAGATTTGGAAAGGTATGAAGGAGGAATGGTAAAGTTTGGTGATAATTATGCTGGTAGAATTAGAGGTAGGGGAACTATTTCTTTTGATGGAAAGAACAAAACCGGTAATGTACTATATGTTGAAGGATTGAAGCACAATCTTCTCAATGTTGGACAGTTGGTGGACAAAGGCTATAATCTTCGGTTCAAGAATGGAAAATGTAGGATCTTTGAAGGCTCCGGAATAGAGATTGCATCCGGTACTCAAACAAAAGGTAATATCTTTGATTTAGTTAGTACTGATAAAAGTTGTCTATTTGTACAAGTTGATCAGAGTTGGTTATGGCATAGAAGGATGTGTCATGTGAATTTTGATAATATCATCAAGATAATCAATACTCAGGCTGTAAGAGATCTTCCAAATTGGTAAAACCTACAAATAGTTTGTGCAAAGAATGTCAGTTGGGGAAACAAAGCAGAGTCTTTTTAAAAAGCAAGGATTAATTTTCTACTAGATTATTGGACTTAGTTCATACTGATCTATGTGGTCTGACAAGAATCAAGAGTGTGCAAGGTGATAGATATTTCATGTTATTAATTGATGACCATTCCTAGATGATGTGGGTTACCTTTCTGAAAGAGAAATCAAAAGCTTTTGAGAAGTTCAAAATTTTCAAGGCTATGGTAGAGAATGAAACCGGATCAAAATTGAAATGTCTGAGGTCTAATAGAGGTGGTGAACTCACATCTGGTGAGTTCATAGATTTTTGTGAGAAGCATGGAATAAAGAGATAGTTGTTTGCTCCTAGGACTCCACAGCAGAATGGAGTAGTGGAGAGAAAGAACTGGACCATCTAGGAAGCATCTAGGACAATGATGATGGAAGCAAATGTTCCTCAGATGTTTTGGAGAGAAGCAGTCAGCACTGTAGTCTATACTCTCAATTGATTTCAAATCAGAAGCAATACCGGTAAGACTCCTTATGAACTTTGGTTTGGCATCACTCCTACTGCGAGGTATTTCAAAGTCTTTAGTAGAAAATGTTACATTAAAAGAGATGAAAATCTAGGCAAGTTTGATGCTAGAAGTGATGAAGGAATATTCTTGGGTTACTCCACTCAAAGAAAAGCATATCAGTGTTATAATAAGAGATTGAGAAAAATGATAGAAAGTACAAATGTGAAGGTTGATGAAGGAATTGAGAAACCTTCAAGTTTTTATGAATATGATGAAGATGATCAGAATGGTGTTCTGATTCAAGGAGCCCAAACTCCTTTTGGTATTCAGAATCAAACAGATCCAGTAATTCAGGAAAAATAGATGAGTCATAATGAGCCTGATCAAGAATTAGAAGTGCAGGAAACTCCCAAAGTTCCCAGGTATGTAAGACTGAACCACTTTGAAGATCAGATCATAGGTGATAAAAGAAAAGGTGTGCAAACAAGAAGAAGAATTGCTCAAGATGAGTATTGTCTGATTTTAAAGATTGAACCTAAGACAGTAAATGAAGCTTACAATGATGAAAACATGACTAAAGCAATGGAGGAAGAGCTGATACAAATTGAGAAAAATCACACTTGGGATCTTGTTCCCAGACCTAGAGACAAGAATGTGATTGGAACCAAATGGGTCTTTTGGAACAAACTAAATGAAGTTGGTGATGTAATTAGAAATAAAGCTAGATTGGTCTGCAAGGGTTTCTCTCAAATAGAAAGAGTTGATTTTAAAGAGACTTTTGCTCCGGTGGCAAGAATTGAAGCAGTCAGATTATTTCTTGCTCATGCTGCCTTCAAGGACTTCAAAGTTTATCAGATGGATGTCAAGTCTACCTTCCTGAATGGTGACTTGGAAGAAGAAGTATACATTGAGCAACCGGATGGATTTCTATTATCTGATCATGGTGATATGGTCTGCAAGTTGAAGAAAGCTCTGTATCGACTAAACTAAGCCCCAAGAGCCTAGTATGAAAGATTGGATAAGCATCTTTTGAAGATTGGTTTCAACAAAGGTACTGCTGACAGTAATTTGTATTTCAAAATTGATCATGAAAACATCTTGATTGTTGATGATATCATTTTTGGAGGAAGAGATAGTATGTGTAAATCTTTTGCAAATCAAATGAAAAATAAGTTTGAGATGTCCATGCTTGGTGAAATGAATTTCTTCTTAGGTCTACAAATCACTGAAACAAAGAAAGGAATCTTCATTTCTCAGACTAAATATGTGAAAGAATTGTTGAAGAAATTTGGGATGGAAGACTCAAAACCAATACATATTCCTATGGCTACCAGATGTAAATTAAGCAAAGATGATGATTCTCTTAAGGCTGATCAGACAAAGTATAGGTCAATGATTGGAGGACTATTGTATCTCACTCAAACTAGACAAGACATTATGTAGGCTATTGGTCTTGTTGCTAGATTCTAGGCTGATCCCAGAGAATCTCATGTCATGGCAATCAAGAGGATTTTTAGATATCTAAAAGGGACAGTTGAGTATGGTTTGTGGTATCCTAGATATCATGATTTCTCTCTTCATGCATATACAGATGTAGATTGGGCAGGACATGTGGATGACCAGAAGAGTACCAGTGGTGGAGCATTCTTTTTGGGAAAGAGATTGGTTTCTGGGCTAAGCAAGAAACAAGAGGCAATATCCCTGTCTACAACTGAAGCATAATACATTGCAACAGTAGGTAGTTGCACTCAAGTTTTGTGATTGAAGTAGATGCTAAGAGATATTAAAGTGGAGTATGAGAAGCCTATCACAATCTTCTATGATAATTCAAGTGCAATAAATATATCTAAAATCTGGTGTTGCATTCTAAGACTAAGCACATATCTATCAAGTTTCACTTTCTGAGAGAGCAGGTGAACAAGAATGAAGTCAGATTGGAGTTTGTGCCTTCCAAGGATTAGATTGCAGACATCTTTACTAAACCTCTTCCTAAGGACTCTTTTGAGTATCTCAGGGAGAAGTTAGGGGTTATTGCCCTTGCAGTGATGATTTAAGGTGCACTGGTGTGCATCAGTCCGGTGGATATCACAGTTATATCTTGTGATCTGGATTGGTGATGGGGAGCTGCTACTTAGGGGGAGCAGCTAGTATTTTTCTGAAGTGTTAGAGTTGCAAGTATGAGCCCTTTGCCATTGATGTCAAAGGAGGAGAGAAGACATGTGAAAAACAAGTGGTTGATGATCAAAGGGGGAGCAGTAAAGAAAGAGAAGACATGTGAATGGTTGTTGTTGATAGGGGGAATTGTGATAGTAAGGAGTAGTTCTTGTCTTGATGGTTTTTCACATCATATGTTGCCATCAATGACAAAGGGGGAGATTTTTGCAAGTATGGGTCTAACCGGTGTTGTCATTGATGTCAACATACTCATGTTTAATTGATGAGAAGGATTGGATGAGCAGAGAGGAGCAATGGAGACAGTGAAGTGAAGATCCTAGCTAAGATGTAGATCAGAGGTTGCAGTTCAAAGGGTTTGTAGATATGAGTCTTGAGATGATCCAGTCAAGTTTTCAGAGGTCCGCATAAAGATCTGAAGAAGTTATGACCACTCAAGTAGAACCAGTTCTGGCAAGTGTTCAAAGGTGACAGAGTGACATAGATAGGTCTGGTGAGATCCAAAAATGCATTATCACATTTTGCAGATTTGAGGAAGTGTTGAGGACATCCTTGTGAAGTGTCAACTCGATTGGTTCATGGTTTGAAGGTCCAGAAGTGCCTATTCCTTTGTAACAGTGATGACAGACTGTGTTCTTGATGTTCTGGATGAAGGAGAGAAGAATTCCAGTAAGCAGATGAAGTGTGGATGTTCTTGGTGATTCAGGAAAGGTTGTGGTGATCTTTGGATCGTGTCCAGTTCATGTTGGTGGTCTGCATTGAAGTTAGAGTTTGTATTTGAAGAATAACCACCAGATGATGGTGTTCTTCCTGAGACTGGCCGACCAGATGTATTACACATCTTGCGGATGTTCTTGTAGGTGTTTGCCGACTTAGATGATTATTCCTAAGTCGATGCCTTGTATAAATAAGGGATTGTGAAGTCATTCCAAAGTGTGTCTTGTGGAGATGAGAGTGTGGTAGCAAGGAAAGGAGTGAAAGGTAGAGCAAAAGTTTTTGGGCTTAAATGGAACTGATTCAAGCATGGTAAAGATGCTACTCTCCAGTTCAAGTTTGTGATACTTGGTACTTTGTAGATAGTGTGTCTCTTGTAGGCTGTGGGCCTCTTGTGAGTAGTGTGCTCGGGCAGTGAGCCCTTTTGGCATGTGCCATTTTGTTATTTCTATTCTTCTAATAGAGAATATAATCTTGGGTTAATCACCTCGTGGTTTTTTCCTTAACCAGGTTTCCACATCAAAATCTTGGTGTCTCTTACATTGATGTGTTTCTGCTCTTGAGTTAATGCTTTATGCTTCCATGGTTGATTAATTATTATGTTGCTAAATAACAAAGTGGATTTAAGTGGTTAATTGAAAGAAAGTTTTGGACAACTGATTCGCCCCTCCCCTCTCAGTTGTGTGTCCTGAATCCAACAGTTGATACTCCCTTTTTTCTTGCAAGGAGTTTGATAAGCGAGAGAATGTTAGGAAATGTGTCTCAACCTCGCAATTATAAAAGTGTGATTTCTTAGTTATAAAAATAGAAAAACTTAATTTTGTGGCTATAGGGTTGATTTTTGGAAATAATAAATTTTTAGGGATGGTCACACCACCATTAGGGGTTCCCAATGTGTAGATCTCTTCGATCTCTTCATTTTTTAAAAAAATGGGCCCAATCAGATTCCTAGATCAAAAGATATTGTCTTTGGAAGTTGGGTCTCCCATATTCAAAAACGTAAAAATGTGTTGGACATAAAAAAAAAGTTGTAAGGTGAGTTACACATGTTGATGTGTGGTTTGATACATCATAAGGCATCTTTGATTGGACATAATGAAACTATAATGATTTGGGGTGCCACTTTTGGGTGGTTTTATCTCATGGTTTTGTAATTATCATTTGATTATTTAATGTATTGTATCTCTGATATATTTTGTGCTTGAGATGGAGGTTGTGTGTGAGAATCTTATAGATGTTGAGTTGCCTATAGATCTTTGGTTGGTGATACTACTTTGAAAACTTTATCTGCAAGTATATTGTAATCTTATTGAGATTTCTAAATAATTTATTGGGCTACTTTTGTAGTGTAGGGTTTTATCATGAAATGGTTTTCCCCACATGAATCATTGTGTTGTGCTATGATTGTTATTTATGTTTATTTTTGTATAATTTTAATAACTATTGTAAATATTTGAAATTTTTTACATAACTCTCCTCTCAAGATTAGTGTGAGAAATTTTTTTGCTACCTTAGCTTCCTTATAGATCTTCTATATAAGAATCCACACCTATTTCTTATCCCCATGTGTGATTCATTATACTTACATCCTTTCTTTCTTCTTGCACATAAGGTATACACCTTTAATTTTACTTTTAGTGATTGGTGACATATGTGCTTTGATGACATTCCTTTCAATTCCATATCTGATCTCAATCCTACAAAGTGATATTACTCTAGGCCTTATTGTCATCAAACATAATTATGTCCTTGGAATGATCAATTGCATGGTTAGCTAACCTATCAATAGCTTTGTTTTCCTCCTAGTAGTAATGAGAAAAAAATTTATAATTTATTGGGGAGTGAGAAAACATTTTAAAAAATACTTCCAAGCTTCCAATTTGCTATAGCCTTTTTATGAACGACATTAACACATATCATCGAATTCCCTTTTATGTCAATATTGGTGATGGATTTTTTTTTGTACAAGTTGAGTCCAACCAAAACTTTATGAAACTCTACCGCATTTTTGTTCAATGTTTCAATTTTTATGAAATTGTCCATATGAGTTTTCTTGTGTCATCTGAAATTATGCATCCAACTCCAGACACTTGATAGTTTCCACATGAAGCATCATCAAAATTTAGTTTAACCTCCCACTTAAGCACATAAATCATTTAATCTTAGCCCTCTAAATTTTTGATAAATGGCTCATCCCACCACTCCCATTAACAAGGGGAAATCTGATCATGCTCCACTTCTTCATGATTTCTACATCCCACTACATATACAATAGAGATCCTGCATGTTACTTTCTTTCATTGTGGACATTATTACCTCACTTATCACAACCTTTGTCTTCTTGATAACTTCATCCACATCTAATTCTACCTCATTGAAGATCCTTTTGTATGCTCTTTCTAGATATGTCATATTACCATGGAATGGCTTATGATCCACAACCCTACCAAAAAGAAGCTTCTCTTTGTTCGAAGTCAAATTTTTAACAAGTCGAAGATATCCTTGGATAATGCATTATGCTATCCCAATTTTTCACAAGCCAAATCCAACATTCATTTGCATATTTGTACTTTTAGCAACAAGTGATCTATTGACCCCTCTACCTCCTTGCACAAGGTACTCCTAGACCTAACTTCAATGTGAAATATCATTATCCTATCCCCACTTAGAATTATTTTGTGTAGGGCAGACCATGTAAATGGTCCAATTTAGGAAGGAACAACTAAGTCCAACAAAGATCCACCAACCATGAATTTTAACACTCTATTAAATGGATGAGCCTATAGCCCAATTTCACTAAATAGAATCTTTAATGGACTTGGTTGTAAAGATTCTTTGACTAAGTTTGTCACTTAGATTATCCTTTTTAGATTAGAGAGATTGGTATTGTTAAGACTCTTCCACACCCATTCACTTTCTATTATCTTTTGCTCAATCTCCATAGAATTGATAACTTTACCACCTTAAGAGCTAGACAAAATCTCCTTACACCCCATAAGAGCTACATTGTTAGCCAATGGAGGGTAGTCGTGTTACACATATGATTCCTATGATTGTATTATTTGTCATTGATGTCAACACTAATATGAATGTGTAATAGTGCTCAAAGTTGGATGTGATGCTCCTGAAGAAGATATATTGAGATGGGAATTAGAAGTTCATATCATGCCTCGTTCATTGCAAAATTGCGTATGAAGTTATATTCAGATAGGAATTAGAAGCATCAAGAAGACACATTAATATGTGAATTAGAAGCACTAAGATATGGTACTGATGGACTAAGATATGTTGTATGCCCTCTTCTACTATCCCTAAGAGTGCATGTGTTAAGGAAAAGAAGATTTATCCTTTGGAAGTTGGTGATAGTCTCTGTTTCAGAATGACCATCTTTGAAGACTATCTGGGAAATTGCTCAACATTTCTACTAGTTTGGTTCTAGGCCTTTATAGATTAGAATATAACTTAATGTAATGAAAAATCTTGCATATTCCATGTTTTATGATGATTGGACTATCAGAAGTATGTTTTGCAAAAGATAGAGTGAAGATAGTGTTGGTTCTGTGAAGAAAGTCACTACATGGAAGTAGGATGCTCCGCATCCCTCCACATTTGAAGATTTGGTTATGCAGTTCTGAAGGTATGATAATATTGTAGTGAAGATGATAATTCTAGAGATTTATCTCATTTACCCTTCCGCTGTGAAAGTTGTGCATGACAGAGTACTGACATGTGTTCTAGCAGAGTAAGCCAATGTTGAAGGTCTGATGGAATGCTCTGCATTCCTCCGCAAATGAGTGATTGCCCTTGTAGTTTTGAGGACATGTTTCTAGATGTGTATTATATGCTTTTTTTTAGTTACAAGGTTCTTGGTGGTCCGCAACTTAGTTTTTTGAATGACAACATGTTACAGTATGTTTTATATGATAGAGTGTTCTCTGAGTTAATGATTGAAGCTATGTTGCATAATTCTTTGATGTGCGGTGGCAAAGGAGTGTTTGGGGGATATTTTATGAGTCATGTGGACTCATTTGGAAAAGTTTCACAAAGATCTTTCTTGTTTCTAGTACCGCACAAGGTTTTTCAAGTTGATGTGATTGTTACAAGTATGTGCCTAATCGGTGTTGTCATTGATGTCAACATATTCTTGTTGTCACTGGTGTCAACTATATCTTATTCTATTACTTGTTTATAAGACTTGTATGTTGAGGATATTGAGAAAATTAGCCTCTCTGGAAGAAACAAGTGAGTTATAGATAAGTGCACTACAGACAGTGAGTTGTATGCTGAAGAACAATCTGGTAATCTGCTCCACATTTATTCATGCTTGAAGATAGTGGTCTACAGATTGGAAGTAAGTTAGAGGTATGTCTAAGGATACTACATTTTAGGTCTAAGCCATCCGCATGAAGATCTGAGTGAGTTATGTTCACCAGAGTGAAGCCTACTTTTTTTGTAAGTTCAGTTGGGATAGGAAGACAATATTTGGCTCCACATTCCTCCACAATAAAGTATTTTTCTCTATGGTTCTAGAGAGAAGTCAGGGATGATGATAAGTTCCTATAGTTGCAATGGTTCATGGTTTGGTGGTCCGCAAGCTATCTTTCTTTTATGATAGTTGAAGATAATAAAGTTCATGTACTCCAATGAGAAGATTCCTATGAATAAAGTGGTTAAGGTTAGTGTAGTTGCTCTTGATGATTATATCATGCTTGTGGATGTCCCCTAATCATGTTCCTATCTGGACTGTAGTCCATGTAAAGAAATTGAGATGGTGTGTGAATACTGTTCCCAGATAACGTAGCGTGTAACCAATCTTATTTGACCTGGTTGATCCCAGTGATTGCGGAGATCTCTAGAAGATTGTGGAAGCATGTTGTGGTGTGGAAGATAATGTTTGAGTCCTAGTTAAGGAATGGCATGATCCACATTTCATTCCCTTTACATGATGTTTCAATAGGTCAAGACCTATTGAAACATCATGTAAAGGGAATGAAATGTGGATCATGCCATTCCTTGTTTGTAATACTGACCTTGGATATTATTCCAATGGTTGATGTAGACCTTGATGATCATTCCAAGGTTGATGTAGTGTATAAATACTTGTAGCTGAGTCATGGAAAAGGTGTCCTTGAGAGGAAATGATAAGATATTAAGAATGGTCCAAAGGAAGAGCAGAGAAGAGGTAGAGGAAAGAAGAGGAAGAGCAGAGTAGAGCAAAAGCAGGGTAGAGGAAGAGCAAAGCTGAGGGATCATTTATTCACAATAAAAAAAGGTGTTGATCCTGGCAGTGAGTCTGGCAGTAAGTCACTAGTAGGGTTTAACAACCCTTATTGTAATCTTGCTAGGTTGAGGGTTGAGGCAATGAGCTTGCTAGACCTCGTTGTTCTTCATGGTAGTAATATAGTATGTTTAGGCCCGTGGGGTGACCAAGCCTAAACATCAATATTTCAAGATTGCAATATATATTGAGAGTTAATCCTCTCCATGGTTTTTCCCTACCTTGGGGTTTTCCATGTAAATCTAGTGTCTCTTGTGTTTGATGTTGTTAAGTTTCTGATTTCATGCACTCATTGTTAAATCATAATAATTGTGGATAAGTGATGAATGTTTAATTGTAGAAAATGTTTAAGTTTTTGTGACAACCGATTCACCCCCCTCTCAGTTGTTTGGTGCATATCAACAATTGGTCTCAGAGCCAAGTTCCTCGAAAGAATTTTAACAACTTGAGGAAGATCCAAAATGTCTTACAAGAAGGAAGTGCCACATTTTGATGGAACTAATTATGTTCTCTAGAAAGTTCAGATGAAAAGTCATCTTATTTCTCTTGGTGTCAAAGTTTGGAATGATGCAGAAATAGAATACACCATACCTCAAAATTGTCTAATGAGTAAAGATGAAATCAAAGAATATGAGCTAGATATCAAGGCAAGGGATGTTCAGCTAAGCTCATTAACCAACTCAATTCTAAACAAAATGGTGGATCTTGAAACTATGAATAAGGTATGGGAAAAGTTGAAAAATCTGTATGAAGGAGATGATTCTGTGAAGGAAGCCAGGTTACAAAGTCTGAAAGAGAAATATGAAAGCTTGAAGATGAACAATGATGAAAACATATCAACTTTTATGCAAAGAGTTGATGAACTTGTTAGAGGGATAAAATCCATAGGTGAAACTCTTGAAGAAAAGGAAATTGTTATGAAAATACTCAGATCTCTACCCAAGTCCTACTGTCACAAGGTGGCTGCGATTGAAGAATTCATGCAAGTAAAAACAATTAACAAGGATCAGTTGCTTGGTAAACTTACTACTTTTGAAATGAGGGAGTTAGATGATGCTCTGCCAAAAGTTGAGATTGCTTTCAAAGCCAATACCCCTGAAAGTACTTCTAGATCAGAAAAGTATAAGGTAGAATCTGATGATGAGATAGATGAAGTTGAAGCCAACTTTGTGGACAACCCACAAAGAGGATCCAGAAAGTATAAAGGCAAATTACCTTTCAAATGTTTTTCCTATGGTAAAGTAGGTCATTTTGCTTCCAGATGTCCTGAAAGAATTGAAAGAACTAGAAGAAGATATGAGAACAGGCCTAGGACCCAAAAGAAGTGTTATTATGTTGAAGATTTTGATGATGATGGAGTATCAATTAATGGTGAACTAGATAATGCTAATCCCTATGTAAATAAATGCTTGTTCATTGCTATTAAGGAAGATCTTATGTCTACTAATTCTTCTAGTTGTACAAAGGAAGAAAAACTAGTGGGAAGTGCTTTGGTTGCTCAGGTCATTAAGGACAAAGATGAATGGGTTATTGATAGTGGTTACTCTCACCACATGACTGGTGACAAATGTAAGTTTATAATTTTGGAAAGATATGATGGTGGACTAGTTAGGTTTGGAGATGATACAACTGGTAGGATTTGTTGAAAAGGATCTATTTCTTTTGATGGCAAACATAATACTTAAGATATCTTGTATGTGAAAGGATTAAACCACAATCTTCTAAGTGTGGGTCAGATGTGTGACAAGGGCTATGACTTAAGCTTCAAGGACAATAGATGCAAGATCAGGGAAAGCTCTGAAACAATGATTGCAACTGGTAAGAAGACCAGAGGTAATATCTATAACTTGAAAGGAACTGAGAACTATTTCTTGTTGACTCAGATTGATGAGAGTTAGTTATGGTATAGAAGGTTGTGTCACATAAATTTTGATAATATTATGAAGATAAGTATTGCATAGACTGTTAGAGATTTTTCTAAGCTTGTGAAGCCTACTAATCTGGTTTGCAAGGAGTGTCAATTTGGGAAATATATAAGAACAAGTTTCAAAAGCAAGGATCAATCAGTTGGAGGACTACTTGAGCCAGTGCATACAAATTTGTGTGAACCTACCAAAGTAATAAGTTTGCAAGGAGACAAGTATTTCATGTTAATCATTGATGATTATTCTAGAATGACTTGGGTCACCTTTTTGAAAGAGAAAGCTGAAGCTCTAGATAAATTCAAGGCATTTAAGGCAATGGTTGAAATTGAGATGGATTTGAAAATCAAATGTTTGAGATCTGACAGAGGAGGAGAGTTCACATCAAATGAATTCAATTTCTTTTGTGAAGAGCATGGGATAAAGAGACAGATATCTGCACCCAAAACTCCACAACAAAATCGAGTTGTTGAAAGGAAAAATAGAATAGTTCAAGAAGATACTAGAACCATGATGAAGGAAGCTCATATTTTGGAAGCATATTGGAGAGAAGCAATTCACACTGTAGTATATATCCTAAATATAGTTCAAGTAAAGGTAACAGTTCAAAAACTCCCTATGAATTGTGGCATGGTAGAGTTCCTACTGTGAAATATTTTAAAGTTTTTGGTAGCAGATGTTATATCAAAAGAGAAGAAGATTTAGGCAAGTTTGATGCTGAGCAAGGCCTACCGGTGCTATAATAGGAGGTTGAATAAAATCATAGAAAGTACAAATGTTAAAGTCGATGAATGTAAGGAAAGGTCTTCAAAATCAAGTGGATATGAGTCAGATGATCTAGATGTCTCAGAAGTGGTGCAGCTTGAAGACAACACAAATGAAGAAGAACAAGCTCCGGTAAGTGCTACCAAAACTCCAAGATATGTAAGAATCAGTCACTTTGAAAATCAAATCATAGGAGATAAGAGTAAAGGGATCTTAACTAGAAGAAAAGTTGCAGAAGAACAAGTAAATTTCTATCTGATCTCTAATTTTAAATGTAAAACTGTGGATGAGGCATGCAAAGATGAGAATTAGATAAAGGACATGGAAGAAAAATTGATGCAGATAAAGAAGAATCAGACTTGGGATCTTGTTCCCAGACCAGTAGACAAGAATGTAATTTGTACAAAGTGGGTCTTCAGAAACAAATTGAATGAGAATGGTGAAGTGGTAAGAAACAAAGCAAGATTGGTATGCAAAGGGTATGCCCAGGTTGAAGGAATAGATTTTGAAGAAATTTTTGCTCCAGTAGAAAGGATTAAAGCAATAAGGATGTTTCTATCTTTTGCAGCATACAAATATTTCAAGGTTTATCAAATGGATGTGAAGTCTACCTTCCTAAATGGAGAGTTGGAAGAGGAAGTCTATATTGAACAACCATAAAGATTTTAGTCATCAGAGCAAGGAGACATGGTATGCAGATTGAAGAAAGCATTGTATGGATTAAAACAAGCTCCTAGGGCATGGTATGCATGGTTGGACAGGACCTGATATAGATAGGGTTCAGTAAAGGTACGACATACAGTAATCTCTACTTCAAGATCAATGATGAACAAACCCTAATTGTTGTAGTTTTTGTTGATGACATTATTTTTGGAGACAATAGGTATGTGCTTAGTTTTTGCCAGAGAAATGCAAAGTGAATTTGAAATGTCTATGTTTAGGGAGATGAACTTCTTTTTAGGTCTCTAAATAAGTTAATCAGATATAGGTATCTTCATTTCCTAGTCTAAGTATGTGAAAGAGTTGTTAAAGAAATTTGGGATGGAAGACTCTAAACCAATATGCACACCTATGATAACTAGTTGTAAGTTGAGCAAAGATGATAACTCACCCATGGCAGACTAGTAAAAGTATAGATCTATGATTGGAGGATTACTTTATCTGACTCAAACCAGACCTGACATAATGCATGCAGTATGTCTTGTGGCAAGATTTTAGGCAGAACCCAAGGAATCACATGTGATGGTAAGCAAGAGAATTCTGAGATATTTAAAAGGCACAATAGCTTATGGTTTGTGGTACCCCAGGGATAGTGACTTTGTTCTCAGTGCATATACTGATGCAAATTCGGTCGGAGATGTTGATGACATAAAAAGTACAAGTGAAGGTGCATTCTTCTTGGGCAAACAATTAGTATCTTGGTTGAGCAAGAAACAAGACTTAATATCCCTGTCTACTGCAGAAGCAGAATATATTGCACCAACACATAGTTTCACTCAAGTGTTATGGATGAAGTAGACTTTAAAGAACATCAAAGTTGTGTATGAAAATCCCATTGCAATCATTTGTGATAACACAAGTGCCATTAACATATCAAAGAATCTAGTGATGCGTTCAAGGACAAAGCACATATCCATTAGGTCTCATCTTCTAAGAGAAAAGGTGATAGCGAATGAAGTGAACTTGGAGTATGTCTCTACCAAGGATCATATTGCAGATATTTTTACCAAGCCTCTGCCTAAGGATGCTTTTGAGTATCTCAAAGAAAAGTTAGGCGTTATCACCCCGCCTACTCTAAACTAAGATACACAATAGTGCATCAGTCCGGAGGTGGTTAGAGGTCCAGATTGATGCTTCTTAGGGCCACTTCTCAGGGGGAGTAGTCAGGGAGTTCAGAAGGGAGATTAGATCAGAGAAGATGAGTGCAAGTATGTGCCCTTTCCCATTGATGTCCAAGGGGAGAGAAGTCATGTGAAAAACTTAGAGTGCAGATGTGTAAGAGAAAGGGAGAGCATTTTGGAGAAAGAAAGAGTATAGGTGTGTAAAAAGATAGGGGGAGAATCTTGTCTTGATGGTTGTTGCAGTTTTTCATATCATATGTTACCATCAATGACAAAGGGGGAGATTGTTGCAAGTATGTGCCTCATCGGTGTTGTCATTGATGTCAACATATTCTTGTTATCATTGGTGTCAACTGTATCTTATTCTATTACTTGTTTAAAAGACTTGTATGTTGAGGATATTGAGAAAATTAGCCTCTCTAGAAGAAACAAGTGAGTTACAGAGAAGTGGAGTACAAACAGTGAGTTGTACGCTGAAGAATAGTCTAGTAAACTATTTCGCATTTATTCCTACTTGAAGATAGTGGTCTGCAGATTGGAATTAAGTTAGAGATATGTCTAAGGATGCTATATTTTGGGTCTGAACCATCCGCATGAAGATCTGAGTTAGTTATGTTCACCAGAGTGAAGCCTACTTTTTCTGTAAGTTCAGTTGAGACAAGAAGACAGTATTTGGCTCCTCATTCCTCTGCAATAAAGTATTTTGAATTGTGATTCTAGAGGGAACTCTGGGATGATGATAAGTGTATATAGCTGCAATGGTTCGTGGTTTGGTGGTCCACAAGCTATCTTTCTTTTATGATAGTTGGAGACAGTAAAGTTCATGTACTTCGGTGAAAAGATTCCTATGAATAAAGTGGTTAAGGTTCGTGCGGTTGCTCCTGATGATTATAGCGTATTTGTGGATATCTCCTAATCATCTTCCTATCTGGACTTTGGTTCATGTTAAGAAATTGAGATTGTGTGTGAAGATTGTTCCTAGATAACATGGCATGTAACCAGTCTTGGCCGACCTGGTTGATCCCAGTGATTGTGGTCATCTCGAGAAGATTGTCAAAGCATGTTGTGGCATGGAAGATCATGCTTGAGTCCAAGATAAGGCATGACATGATCCACATTTCATTCCATTTGCATGATGTTGCAATAGGTCAGGACCTATTTTGTAAATGTTTGTAATACCCACCTTGGAGATTGTTCCAATGGTTGATGGCAACCTTGATGATCATTCCAAGGTTGATGTAGTGTATAAATACTTGTAGCTGAGTTGTGGAAAAGGTGTCCTTGAGAAGAAATAATAAGATATTAAGAAAGGTCCAAAGGTAGAGTAGAGAAGAGGCAAAATAAAGAAGAGAAAGAGCAGAGCAGAGGAAAAGTAGGGCAGAGGAAGAGCAGAGCTAAGGGATTGTTTATTCACAATAAAGAAAGGTGTTGATCATGGCAGTGAACCTGGTAGTAAGCCACCAGTAGGGTTTAATAGCCCTCAGGGTTTAACAACCCTTATTGTAATCTTGCTAGGTTTAGGGTTGAGGCAGTGACCCTGCTAGACCTAGTTTTCCTTCATGGAAGTAAGCCAACATGTTTAGGCATGTGGGGTGACCAAGCTTGAACATCACTATTTCAAGATTGCAATATATATTGAGAGTTAATCCCCTCCGTGGTTTTTTCCCACCTTGGGGTTTTCCACATAAATCTTGTGTCTCTTGTGTTTGATGTTGTTAAGTTTCTGATTTCATGCACTCATTGTTAAATCTTAATAATTGTGGATAAGTGATGAATGTTTAATTGCAAAAAGTGTTTAAGTTTTTTTGACAACTGATTCACCCACCCCCCCTCTCAGTTGTTCAGTGCATATCAATAGTTGTTATAGTTCAAGTCTTCATATGTTTTCCTTAAAGCTTTCCTATTTCCAAATGAGTAGAGTGTGCAAATGTTTCCTTGATGTTTAAAGCTGTGAAGGATGTTTTGGATCTGGTTAAGCAAGTGTTGGGGTCTATAAGGCTTGGATCTTCTATTGGTGTAACGTGTGGTTTTTCCTAGGACCTATCTTCTACATGTTTCATATTATGTGTTGTCTGGCCAACTTTAAATGCATTTTTCATAATGTATCTGGTCGACAAGCTATGTAATAAATCTAATATAATGTATAAATAGTGAATCAAATTGAGTGAGGAGAGTATGGTTGCAAGTTGATTGAAAAGGTTCGCAAGTAGATAAAAGCAGAATAAATGCATTATTGATGTGCGACTAAAGGAGAAAGAGCAGATGTTGTTGATGTTGTCTGGATTCATCTTGAAGACATATTTTTGACAGTGATCAAGTATAGAGTGTGCCTAATTGATCAAATCTTTAGAAGAAATTTTGAAGAGGCAGAAGTGTAATCATCAAAAGTGTGAGCTTCAATGTCAATTTTTAGATAGTAGAAATATTGTCATACTGTGATCTCTTGTAAGTGTATTCTCATTTCAGGGAGTAGATGCTACCTTAGGAGTGACCCTAAAATAATGTCATAAGGGAGTAGAAGTTTCCTTGGGAGTGACCCTAAATTAAAATTACTTAAGGAGTAGCAGCTTCCTTGGGTTATAGCCCCTAAAGCAAAGTTATTATTTGTGCTTCATATATTATGAGTTAATCCTCACCGTGGTTTTTCCCTTCTAGGGTTTTCCATGTATATCTGGTGTTATGTGTTGATGTGCATTGTGTTATTCTTTTATGTTGATATTGTGATGCTTATGGTTTAATCTGCTCTGAATAAGTTGAAGTTGTTGAAATTAAAAATTGTTTGAATAATGATTCACCTCCCTCTCAGTATTCTTATGTGTCTAAAAAGTTGTTCCAAGAATCTTCCCTAAAATTGGTACTCCTACCATTGTTTATAACCCACAACAAGTGCTCTGTGATAAGGCCTCTACTCTCCAGCATAAAATTTAGATGTGCAATGCACCTAGTAGACTAGCCACTAAAAACACCCTAGATGGATAAGATGATTCTAAGTATTTCTAATAGATAGTTTGACTCCATCTAGATTTAGGGCATTCATACATCTTCCATATCAATTTAGTCATCAAAGCTAAATTCTATTTTAAAATAAAATGGATCCCTACACCTCTAACAAATTTATCCTTACAAATTGTATCCTAACCAATCAATGGGATTCTTCTAGTATCATTGTAGCCTTCCCATAAGAAATTCTTCATAATTCCCTTAATGATTCTATATGTGAATTTGGTTAATTATATAGATGACATTATGTAGATAGGTATAGCATAAATCGTGGCTTTAATCATCAAAATCTTCCGTACAAGAGTCAACCATCTTCCCTTCCACAATTCAAATTTGGACTTACAAGAGCTAATAGTTTCATCCCAAAGTTTAGTTCTCATAACTCTTTTGAATAGAGAAACTCCTAGATACTTTCTATGAATAATCCAAAAGTTGAATCCTAGGAGGGTTGAAACTTGTATCTCCACTACTTTTTTAGTGGAAAAGAAAAAAATGTTTGATTTAACTTGATTAATCATTTGTCCAAAGGCCACACCATATCTATCAAGGTGTGTTTTATCATTCTAGCTTTTTCAATTTGAGATTCATCATAGAAAAGGCAAGCATGCCTTATGCAACCTAAACACCTCCCAACACACTCCTAGCCACTAATGCTTTGATTGTCCTACCCAATGCCTCAACCATAAAAACAAATAGGAAGGCAGAGACTCCTTGATGCAAGCCCTTGGTGGCTTCAAAGAGGCCATAAGAGCTCCCATTCACTAATATTGAAAACCTAGGTGTGGAGGTGCAACTATAAATCCATTCCAACCATTGTTTGCAAAACCTGAACTACTCTTAAATTTTCATTAAGAATCTCCACTTAACCCTATCATATGCTTTACTAATGTCCAACTTAATAACCATACTCTTCTAACTTGTTGAAACTATCAAATGAATTGTTTGATGGTGACAATGATGCCATCTATAATTTTTCAACGAAGCGTGAACCCACTTCGTTCTTCTAAAATTATGCCAAATATAATAGATTTGAACCTATTCACAATCATCTTCAAAATAATTTTGTAAAATATGTTGCATAAAAAATCAATAGAAATTAGAAAATGTATAATAATAATTAACTCCAACTTTATTGCTTATACTTATTTAGATTGCTTAATATATGTTCTTTACATTAAAAATACTATTCCAAGAATTTCAATTTATAGAATGAATGGAATAGATATAAATGTTAATTAAGAAACAAATCAACAAAATTCAAATGGCAAGATATGAATGCTCGATGGGTATGGATGGGTTTGTGAGCGAATATATAGTACAGAAGTTAGACCCACGTGGAAGTGATATTTCCAGATGATAAATCTTTATGGACACTGCCGGCCCACTTTAAATGAAATTAAAGTCTTTTATGACATTCCTCGGGGCCCCAAGACCAAGCAATTTACACAAGGATAAAAACAACTTTACCTACTTTGTATACCGACACCTTGATAGGATCGCGGACGACTGGCAATAGCATCCACAGTGCATATGTTTCTAATGAGACAAAACTATCGGTCGTAAGATTATGACAGCATTCACACTTAAAATCTAAACACGTTTAAAAAAAAAAAAGAGTTTGGAATAGAATTTAAAATATAACAATCTTCTAATGAGTTTTCTTTGGACAGTGATAACTGTACAAAATTTAAAAATTCTTAAAAATTTAAGAATAGAAACAAAGTAAATAATGTAAATTAAAAAATGGACAAAAAATTAGGTTTGAAATAGAAGTTCTTTTTGGATACTGACAAGTGTACAAAACCTAACATTCCTAAAAATTAGGTCAGAATAGAAACAAAACAAGTATTGTAAACTAAAAATTGAAAAAAAAATTAGGTTTGGAATAGAAGATTATGACAGCATATACACTTGCCAAAAAAAAGGTATAGAATTTAAAATATAACAATGCTCCAATAAGCTCTTTTAGATGGTGGTGGCAAGTGTACAAAACCTAAAAATTCTAAAAAGTCAGTAGGAATGGAAACAAAGCAAGTAAGCTATACTAAAAAATGGAAATATAATTAGGTTTGGAATAGAAGATTATGAAAAAAAGAGGTTTGGAATATAATTTAGAATATAATGTTGCTCCAATGACTTCTCTCTAGACAATTACAAGTGTACAAAACTAAAAATTCTACCAATGTAAACAAAGCAAGTAATGTAAAAAAGAAAAGGAAAAATAATTAGGTTTGATATAGAAGATTGTGATGGCATATACACATGATTTTTTTTTTTGGAATAGAATTTAGAATATAATTATGCTCCAATAAGTTCTCTTTAGATGGTGACAAATGTACAAAACCTAAAAATTCCTAAAAATTAGGTAAGAATGGAAACAAAACAAGTAATGTAAACTAAAACATGGAAAGAAAAAGGTTTGGAATAGAAGATTGTGACAACATATACACTTGAAAGAAAAGAGGTTTGTGTTGATGATTGTTTTGATGCAATCATAACAATAAGTTAAAATTCACATGACATGAACTGTAACTATACTTGAAAGACAAGAAGGAATCATTTGGTGATTCAACTAATCCCAAGTCTACAATGGTTCGGTTGGTCAAGTTCAGTTGGTCAATGTGAAGCTGTAATGTTCAAGGGGCCTTACGTAGTTTAGGTTTGTTTCGTGGTTTTAATGGCCTAAGAATATGCAAAAAGGTCATAAGATATGTCAATACTCTTCATTCCTCTGCATAAAGGTGCTACTGTGCTGCAAGTTTTAGATGGTTTTCTTGATTTATTTTTGCAACTTTCTTTTTATCTGTTTATGAAAACTGTCTACTTATAGCTCTGTTATGCATGCTTCTTCAAATTTGAGACAGTTTCCTTTGGATTTCTACGTTTTCAGCTAAGTATTTCAGATGGGTTGGGAAAAGTTAGAAAGATCTACTCTATACTTCATCTAATCTACCGAAGGATCTAAGTGTTTCTGTTATCCACTATGTAAATTCCACAGTAATTTGATCAAATCCACAGTAAAAACCTTAAATGCAAGTCCTGAGCATTTTCACAAACATACATTTAAAATTGCAAGCTCTCAAAGAAGATATTTCAAAACACAAAAAAGAGCAGGAGAACACTCAGAAGATAGATGCAGAACTCCAGATTCTATTGTATTAGAAACGAATAGTCATACATGATTTACAATGTAGGAATGACTCTTAGTTTCATTGATCATACTACATAGAACTTACAAGCTTTACAGATACAGTAAGGCAGCCAGACATTCTACGCGCACCTTACTGCAGACAAACAGGCGACCTCCTTCTTCTACTTCTAAACTATTCTAACTTGCTGTATGTTCCTAAAAAAGAAATTCTGTTGTAGCCACTATTGCTTTCCTAAAATCCCTGTTGTAAAGTATTACAGTGTAGAGAGGCACAATATATAACATTCTGATTGTCCTCACTACAGCAAAAAACCTAACTGAACCCCTGGTTCGAACCCCTGGTTACAGCAATAAATACAGGTGAACTAGCTCTCAAAAATATCTCTGAGCAGTGTCAAATCTGGGCGAAATATTGCCCCTTCTGAGAAGTTCCGGCAGCTGGGCAATAACTTCTGTTTGTCTGTTGTAGTAATACCTCCAGCTGCAACTCTGTCTTTCACTTGAATGGCCTTGACTTCTCGCACTTTATCCTTATCTTCCTGCTCCTGAGATCAGATTTTCTTCCTCCATGAGGTCACTGTGTTGACTTTCCAGCTGCTTCCTCAACTGCAAGCCTGCAAGACAAGACAAGTAATAAGTTTCACATTTATCACAAAAAATAGCATGAAATTAAAATAAGCGTTTAAATCCAGGTGACAGCGCAAGATTGAGAAAATCGGATCCAGAAAACTCTCAAAACGCGTCAAAAAAATGCGTTCAGACTGCTCAAACTTCATCGGGTCAACCATCGCTGACCGAAAAATGCCAGAGGCACCAAAAAAAAACACTTTAAAACTCGACCGCCTCATTTCCCGCCCATCATGATCATCGCTGTCGGTGCATCAAAAAACATGTTGGTCGATATACTTCATCATCATGATATTCCGCTTCTGCATATTGGAGAAAAGAACAACATCATCATCATCATCATGCTGAAGAAGAATGGGAGGATATGAATATGGTCATGCTGCCGAGGAAAGGAAGATGATGGTGACGTCATCATGATATTCAGGCTTCATTGAGATGCTAAGGATGACGTCATCGTCATATTCGGTTAAGATCAGGGGATAATTATGATATCGGGTCACCTAAGGAGCATGATCAGGATGATGAATGTAATATGATCCTTTTGCGGCCAAGGTAACCTTCTCGAAAGATCAGGATGATGAGGATCATCATCATATTTGGGGCTTTTGTTGAACTTAGAATAAGACGTCATCATCATATTTGGGAACCGGATCGTGCTTGGGAAAATATCCTGCTGAAGGGAAAATGTGATGATGATGATCATCAGGATACTTGCAAAAGGCTGTATTTCATCGGCAGGAGGACTTTGTGAAATATCAGGTGAACAAACAAGATCAGGATGATCTTGATAACAAGACAGGATAAAAAATATGATGATGATGTCATCATCGTACTTTGCTTTCGGAGCACAAGGATGAGTTGAGGTCATCATGATATTTGCGCTAGGGTGATATTCAAAAATATGATCATGCTGTTGAGGAATGCAATATCGACCTCTTCTGAATAGATAGGGTGATCATCATGATATTCGCTAACCAGAGATCAGGAGGATATGAAGATGATGATCCTCTTCGTCGAATTATGATGATGATGTCTCGATCACTTAGAGAATTTCAGCGAATATGACCCTCGTGAACGATCGGGATGATGATCATGATGTTGCAAAAGGAGACCAGGAGGATATGAAGTCTTCATCATCATAATTCGAACTTCAGCAAATATCATGATGATGACCTTCCGAAGGATTATAGCATGCGCATGCAAATATGCCGATGATGAATTCTCTAAGGGTGATCAGCATAATATGATAAGATTTGAAATATTGAAATATCATGATGATGCTCGCAATACAAAGACTACTCGACGGGGAAACTTACCTTGACTTAAAGTTGATGTCATCATGATATTCGAACCTCAGGATATTATCGGGGGGGCGTTCCAATATGATGATGATGCATGATGCGCATAAGGCCATTTGACGGGTAAAGAGCACTACCACCTAAGATTGACGTCCGGATGTTGCGACTGCATGATTTTTATCGGGTGATAGACCAAGATCATGATGATCCTGTCAACATGACTTAGGATATAAAAAATATGATGATCCTCCTGCGAATATCAGGTTTGACCAGAACTTTGACCGTGCATAACTTTCACATATGGAAGAATTTTCAAGTGAAGTAAAAGGCAAACCTGCATGGAATTTCAAGCTCTTTCTAAATATGAGGTCACAACAACAAAATATGAACTTTGACAAACTGACCTCATGATGATGACCCTACCTTATGCAATATATGATGATGATGCACCTGACTCATTTTTACCAAACCGCCAGAAAGCAAAAAAAACACAAGCAGAAGCAAAAAGCAAACATCAGCAGGGGTCCCGATTTTGCTAAGGGGCATAATGGGGCATGTTGTGAACATCACAACAACTAGCAACCAAAACAAAATAATTAAATTCAGAGTGTTCAAGGAAACTAGATGAAATGAACTCATAACTTCCTACTACCTTTTCCTGTAAATTACTATTCAGCTTGAGACTCAAAGTATTCAATAAAGATGCATGAATTATCCTCATCTTGAAGATCGGTTGAACAAACCAGTGACTGACATTAGCCTACGTAGGTGAGGATATTCCCTCATAGCCGACCGGATAGAGCCTTGCTGCCAGCGAGCGTCTATAGCCCCGGTAAGGTTATCGTTACAATTCTCCTAAGTAGAGCCCCACTGCCAGCGAGCGTCCATAGCCCCGGTAGAGTTACTTAGATGGCTTAATCTGGATTTTTAGTATAATCCGCTTTATTTATTTATTTATTTATTTTTTTGTTTTCTAATTTTGAAAGATTTTATAAGATATAGTAATTTGTAACTTCATGATGCAAGGAGTGGACACTTGCTGAAATTAAGCTGAGAATTGTAATGGTAGCAAGGGTGACCTCTGATTTTTCACCTAATATCTACACTGGTAGGTTCAACAAACCCAAGGATTTTAGGTGTGTCATCGTGAGAAACCTGCTTCGAATTCTCAATCACATTTATTGAATACAAAACTTCAGAAGATGAACAACTCTCTACATTCATGATAGTGACAGGTTATGTGTAAATTGCAAATGGTTAACTTGAATATCCTAAATTATATACTGTTTTGAATGGTTGCTAGTTTTGCTCCTTAATACTCTACAGTAGAATAAAGATCCCTGCTGAGGAGACAACAAACAAACCAGACAAACAGGCTGTACAAACAACACAACAAAAGAAAAAACTGTACAAACAGACAGAAACAAAACGCAAAAACAAACAGAAAGGAACTATACAAACAACTAACCTAAAAAAAAAAAAAAAAAAACAGCAAAAGAAGAACACAAAAAAAAACAAAAACAACTACCCTACCAAACTATATACAAGCCTCTACAAGGCAAACTAAAACCCAGGAAAAAGACCCAAAAACACCCCTACTTGCATATTTCTTTAGGTTGTGCAGGAGTAGTAGGGTACTGGTTATGGTTCTCATCCTAGCAGATTTATCTTTAAATTCTGAAAAAAATTCTGATATTCTAGATTCATTGTGTTTATCAGAATAGCTCTTAATGACTAATAACTGAGGCAACTCATCAGGGTTATGATTAATCCATATACATGTCCTATCTCTTGAATTTCCATAATCAAAATAGCATTTATCATTGTTTACTAAGGAAAGGAAAGAGACAACCTGATGTGCCTTTAGCTCTGTGGAACACACTTGTTTATTAATAGCTGGCTTTTCATTTAGCTCTGCATTTTCATTGCCCATCTCTATGTCTAGTCCTTTTTCAAGTTGAAAGATGAATGACTCTAGATGTATCATTTCCTCATCTTCATCCAGCTTTGTTCCTTCATTCTGGATGTTCAGTTTATCCTTAAATTTAGCACACCTCTCAATGTTCTCATTAGTTTCCTGCACATCAGCACTTAAGTAAGTATCTTGATCATCATAATCTGATATACAGAATTTAATTATTTCTAAATCACTTGAGAGTAAAGGTGGGATAACATTTTTTGATTGACAGGAGTACTCCCCTGTTTTATTTTCAACATAGCATGGGGGTGATGTCTGATTATGTACAGCAGCTCCATGATCTTCTGTATTCTCTTCTTTCAAGAATTGTTCATCAAATGACTCACATTTATCATTCAGTGAAGAGTCTAATCTTATTGACCTACAACAATCTTGATTTTGATCATTTAGTTCCAAGAAGTCAGTTGTAACACTAGGATTTTCTTTCTTTTCTATGACTTCATAAGTTGCTGTAGTGGGAACTTCATCAGTTTTAATGCATTTTAATTTTGCCAATGCTTGTTTACACTTTTTTGCAAAATCATGTTCGTTAAAACTATTCAGGTCAGATCCTGAGGTTTCCTCTTGACAAATATTCCTTAGTAGTTCTATATATTTATCAAATGCATCAAGATGAACCTCACTTGCCTTTTCTATTTCATTAAATCCTTTTTGCTTATTATCTAGAAAAGGGACATGAGCTGTGATTTCTTCTCTACATTTTTTAGGATATTTATACTTTTCACTAACTTTAATCATAGCTGGATCCTGACGAAAAGATAGATTTTTTTTCTTACCATCACATGATTCCTACCAAGAGATCTTACTATCCTTTATTCTTAGCATTGGTTCCATCTTCGTATCCTCTGCACACTTAATGACCGTTGATGCTGCATCCTCCTCTCGCTCAATAATCTCCTCACTTCCCTGCCAACTTTCAGCCTTATACACATCTGAGAGAGAGATTAGTCCTTTCAAATGTAAATCTAATCTTGTAAGAAAAGATAGACAATTAAGCTCACCATGCTCTGCGGACTTATGTATCCTACACCTTCCAAATAAACCATAGCTATATAGATTTTTAGGATAAAGCTGGTTATTCAAAGCTTTCTGTAATGAAGGAATATCAACTTGAAAATTATCCCTATATGAGTCCATTGAAAATGGGACCCTCTTTTTACCCTTTTAGGCCTTTTGAAAGTTTATGAGATCTAACATATCTCAGAATATAACATTTAAAACTCAGAATTTTAACCCTAAACCAAATCAGGCCCTCCTTCTAGCGCCAAAAAACTGTTGATGATTGTTTTGATGCAATCATAACAATAAGTTAAAATTCACATGACATGAACTGTAACTATACTTGAAAGACAAGAAGGAATCATTTGGTGATTCAACTAATCCCAAGTCTACAATGGTTCGGTTGGTCAAGTTCAGTTGGTCAATGTGAAGCTGTAATGTTCAAGGGGCCTTACGTAGTTTAGGTTTGTTTCGTGGTTTTAATGGCCTAAGAATATGCAAAAAGGTCATAAGATATGTCAATACTCTTCATTCCTCTGCATAAAGGTGCTACTGTGCTGCAAGTTTTAGATGGTTTTCTTGATTTATTTTTGCAGCTTTCTTTTTATCTGTTTATGAAAACTGTCTACTTATAGCTCTGTTATGCATGCTTCTTCAAATTTGAGACAGTTTCCTTTGGATTTCTATGTTTTCAGCTAAGTATTTCAGATGGGTTGGGAAAAGTTAGAAAGATCTACTCTATACTTCATCTAATCTACCGAAGGATCTAAGTGTTTCTGTTATCCACTATGTAAATTCCACAGTAATTTGATCAAATCCACAGTAAAAACCTTAAATGCAAGTCCTGAGCATTTTCACAAACATACATTTAAAATTGCAAGCTCTCAAAGAAGATATTTCAAAACACAAAGAAGAGCAGGAGAACACTCAGAAGATAGATGCAGAACTCCAGATTCTATTGTATTAGAAACGAATAGTCATACATGATTTACAATGTAGGAATGACTCTTAGTTTCATTGATCATACTACAGAGAACTTACAAGCTTTACAGATACAGTAAGGCAGCCAGACATTCCACGCGCACCTTACTGCAGACAAACAGGTGACCTCCTTCTTCTACTTCTAAACTATTCTAACTTGCTGTATGTTCCTAAAAAAGAAATTCTGTTGTAGCCACTATTGCTTTCCTAAAATCCCTGTTGTAAAGTATTACAGTGTAGAGAGGCACAATATATAACATTCTGATTGTCCTCACTACAGCAAAAAACCTAACTGAACCCCTGGTTCGAACCCCTGGTTACAGCAATAAATACAGGTGAACCAGCTCTCAAAAATATCTCTGAGCAGTGTCAAATCTGGGCGAAATATTGCCCCTTCTGAGAAGTTCCGGCAGCTGGGCAATAACTTCTGTTTGTCTATTGTAGTAATACCTCCAGCTGCAACTCTGTCTTTCACTTGAATGGCCTTGACTTCTCGCACTTTATCCTTATCTTCCTGCTCCTGAGATCAGATTTTCTTCCTCCATGAGGTCACTGTGTTGACTTTCCAGCTGCTTCCTCAATTGCAAGCCTGCAAGACAAGACAAGCAATAAGTTTCACATTTATCACAAAAAACAACATGAAATTAAAATAAGCGTTTAAATCTAGGTGACAGTGCAAGATTGAGAAAATCGGATCTAGAAAACTCTCAAAATGCGTTAAAAAGATGCGTTCAGACTGCTCAAACTTCATCGGGTCAACCATCGCTGACCGAAAAATGCCAGAGGCGCCAAAAAAAAACACTTTAAAACTCGACCGCCTCATTTCCCGCCCATCGGCATGATCATCGCTGTCGGTGCGTCAAAAAACATGTTGGTCGATATACTTCATCATCATGATATTCCGCTTCTGCATATTGGAGAAAAGAACAACATCATCATCATCATCATGCTGAAGAAGAATGGGAGGATATGAATATGGTCATGCTGCCGAGGAAAGGAAGATGATGGTGACGTCATCATGATATTCAGGCTTCATTGAGATGCTAAGGATGACGTCATCGTCATATTCGGTTAAGATCAAGGGATAATTATGATATCGGGTCACCTAAGGAGCATGATCAGGATGATGAATGTAATATGATCCTTTTGCGGCCAAGGTAACCTTCTCGAAAGATCAGGATGATGAGGATCATCATCATATTTGGGGCTTTTGTTGAACTTAGAATAAGACGTCATCATCATATTTGGGAACCGGATCGTGCTTGGGAAAATATCCTGCTGAAGGGAAAATGTGATGATGATGATCATCAGGATACTTGCAAAAGGCTGTATTTCATCGGCAGGAGGACTTTGCGAAATATCAGGTGAACAAACAAGATCAGGATGATCTTGATAACAAGACAGGATAAAAAATATGATGATGATGTCATCATCATACTTTGCTTTCGGAGCACAAGGATGAGTTGAGGTCATCATGATATTTGTGCTAGGGTGATATTCAAAAATATGATCATGCTGTTGAGGAATGCAATATCGACCTCTTCTGAATAGATAGGGTGATCATCATGATATTCGCTAACCGGAGATCAGGAGGATATGAAGATGATGATCCTCTTCGTCGAATTATGATGATGATGTCTCGATCACTTAGAGAATTTCAGCGAATATGACCCTCGTGAACAATCGGGATGATGATCATGATGTTGCAAAAGGAGACCAGAAGGATATGAAGTCTTCATCATCATAATTCGAACTTCAGCAAATATCATGATGATGACCTTCCGAAGGATTATAGCATGCGCATGCAAATATGCCGATGATGAATTCTCTAAGGGTGATCAGCATGATATGATAAGATTTGAAATATTGAAATATCATGATGATGCTCGCGATACAAAGACTACTCGACGGGGAAACTTACCTTGACTTAAAGTTGATGTCATCATGATATTCGAACCTCAGGATATTATCGGGGGGGCGTTCCAATATGATGATGATGCATGATGCGCATAAGGCCATTTGACGGGTAAAGAGCACTACCACCTAAGATTGACGTCCGGATGTTGCGACTGCATGATTTTTATCAGGTGATAGACCAAGATCATGATGATCCTGTCAACATGACTTAGGATATAAAAAATATGATGATCCTCCTGCGAATATCAGGTTTGACCAAAACTTTGACCGTGCATAACTTTCACATATGGAAGAATTTTCAAGTGAAGTAAAAGGCAAACCTGCATGGAATTTCAAGCTCTTTCTAAATATGAGGTCACAGCAACAAAATATGAACTTTGACAAACTGACCTCATGATGATGACCCTACCTTATGCAATATATGATGATGATGCACCTGACTCATTTTTACCAAACCGCCAGAAAGCAAAAAAAACACAAGCAGAAGCAAAAAGCAAACATCAGCAGGGGTCCCCATTTTGCTAAGGGGCATAATGGGGCGTGTTGTGAACATCACAATAGTTTGGTATAGAATTTAGAATATAACTATGCTCCAATAAGTTCTCTTTGGATGGTGACAAGTGTACAAAACTTAAAAATTCCTAAAAATTCAGTAAGAATGGAAACAAAGAAAGTAATGTAAACTAAAAAATGGAAAAAAAATTAGGTTTGAAATAGAAGATTTTCACGGCATATACACTTAAAAAAAAAGGTTTGGAATAGAATTTAGAATACAACGATGCTCCAATGTACAAAACCTAATAATTGAGTAAGAATGAAAACAAAGCAAGTAATGTAAACTAAATAAGGGAAAAAAAATAGTTTAGGAATAGAAGATCATAGCATCATATACACTAAAAAAAAGGTTTGGAATAGAATTTATAATATAACCATGCTCCAATAAGTTCTGTATGGAAGTGACAAATGTTCAAAATCTAAAAATTCATTAAGAATGGAAGCAAAGCCAACAATGTAAACTAAAAAATGGGTGTGATCTACATGTAAATTCTAAGCCAAATAATTTCAAGAAAACAAAAGAAAGAAGTGGGTTGTGAAGACTCTAAATAAATAGAATATAATAGTAACAAAATAAGTGGTTTAAGGGTAGGCTTCTATAAGAATGTTTAGATTATTTTATCTTAAATTGTAATTTTTTATTAAATAATTTTTTAGAAATTATTAATACAGAAAATTTAATAGATAAAATTTAAAGGAAAATGAAAAAAGAGAGAAGGAAATATATGTAGCATAATTTTCAATTCCTAATACTCCACTATAATAGGCAAAGATTGAAAGGGTAGGGTCCTATGTGATTGCTTAGCTTATTTTGTCTAGTAGCCACTACTCAATTTTTTAAGGAGTCATTTGTGGAGCTAGTGGTCCCATGAATATTTTATTTTTTCTACTTGTTTTAAGTACTTACCTTAAATTGTATTTTTTACTATATAAATTTTTAAGAAACAAATTATTAATAGAGAACTATTTATTAGTAAAGAAAATTTAGGAGATAAAATTTGGAGGAAAATGAAAAGAAGACCTAAATGAAATATATGTAGCCACATGGCATATTTTTCATTATGTAGTTGCTACATAATTTCAGCTCCCCTTCTTTTCATAGCATATTTTCAATCCATAAAATGTAGTTTCTCCACTATAATAGGGGAAGACCATAAATTATCCTTTATACATAATTTAGATTTTGCATGGGAGCACTTGCTCAAATTTAAGTAGAGAATACACTTAATGCAGTGGCATGGGACAATGGCATAAGTTATCCTTTATATATAATTTAAAATTTGCATGGGACCACCCTACTCAAAATTAAGTAAAAAATCTACTTATGCAGCAGCCACATGGGACCATGGCATAAGTGTTAGTCCATTAGAACAATAAGTTGCTTCCAAAGATCGAACAAAAGCTAAATACATATGTTATACAATAGCTGTACAAAATCTAGACACAAATGTTATACAAGCAAACCTATATAATAATTGTACTAAAGCTTAGAACAAAATCTATACAACTAATTCCTCCAGTTGGCACTTCAAAAGTACAAAACTACCACTTTTTTGGTTCAATTCTCATAAAGTGCTAATTGTTCTAATATAAATTACTTGATTTGGGAATTTATAATCCTTATTGACCATATTATGGGCATCAAGTAACTCTCAAGCATCTTTTGTGGTTCTATCCCATGGTTCAAGCAACTTAGCATTGGATTCATGATTTTTTCAAACCTTTCAAGCCTGAGCCTTCTTTCTAGCAGATAATTCTCCTAGGAGATAAGCCTAAAATCTCTACATAATTCACACAAATATGCCATGCTTTTATATTGGAGACCTTATTTAGCATTTGGAAAGATAACAATTCTATGCTCTTTTTTGGGGGTATTGTTGAAATTTAAATTTCTCTTTGTATTATAAAGCTATGATATGTTCTAATGTCTTGATGTAGATAAAATTGCAATCTAATAAAGTTGCACTTGAAATGGCCAACCTACAAGTTGTTCTTGATCATTGGTACAATGCTCCTTATTTGGTTGGCAGAGTGCCATTAACTCTCCCCTCTACTAGGAGTCCTTCACCTCCACTAGGGCATTGATGTGGTTGTAGTTAACAATATCATGGGCATGATACTTCTCATGCTTCCCAATGCAAAGATTGTGGTCGCAGTGCTCATGGCTAGTCTCAAACCTCTCATTAGCATTCAACCTCTCCTCTGTATTACTCCAAAGGAGCACTCAGTTGGCTTGATAGTGGCAAATTCCCTTGGCGCACTCTATGTATCTCTTTTACCAAGGTTGTGAATCAATGGATTGAGGAAGTGTGGGCTAGTGAGGATAATCTTGATAGTGTTTGTACTAACTATGAACCAATTAATCAAGACGCAAAGAAACTTGATGACCATGACTAGACTCTTGGTACATAACAACTTTGTTTCATTATTGTGATATATAAAGCTTCACCTTAATTAGACTTTGAGATATGACTATCTCCAACCACTTTTTTTGTGTTATAAAATATGTTTTAAAAATATACAATTAATAAAAATACTTATTTCATATATAGATAACCTAGGTTAATTAATGTTTGTTGATTGTATTAGTAAATCTTTTGTGGTCTCTCAAATAATTGGTCTTTAATCCTCTATACCATGTATGATTAGAAGCACGTGTATGTCTTTTGGACTCTTATTTAGCCTTGTGCTGCTTTCTCTTATTCATTTATAATTATTTACTAATTTGTACCAATACTTTGTGTAGATTAGATAAAGCATTGAAGGAAAAACACTAAATCAAATGCAAATAAAAACATAAGATTATACCTCACATGCAAAACCTAATCCCATCAAGGGAAAGAGGAGCCTTTTGCACCCAAGAGAAGCTCCCAAGACCAAGATTATCCCTAGACTATGGATTCAAATGTGAAATGCTCTTCAATTGTGCAACTCACTATATAACTCAAAGGTGATTTTGGCATGGTAACTTTGCATAAGCTTGGATGATCAAAATGACTTGTGAGAGGTTGTACTTATAGACTTTTGGAGAGGATTTTGATCCAAGGGTGGAGATTGATTGGAGAGATCAATGGTGGAGGATGAAAGTGATGTGGAGGGCCTAGATTTGATCTTAGAAGATGGAGGGCTAGGAATAAAAGTAAATCTTTTATTCATTTTTGGGAAAGGGGTGAATAAATGAGGTTGGGTGAGATGGATTATTTGTGAATTAAAAATTCACATGGGGAAGGGTAAAATGAATTAAAAATTTATTTGGGGAAGAGTGGATATTTATGAGTTATGACATGTGTAAGGGATGTGTAAGAGGAGTAAATGTGATGTGTGATTTATTTGAATTTTAAATTTGAGGAATGTGGAGAGAAGTGCTAATGAGGGTTTGACTCACTTAATTAGGGTGATTATCCTAATTAATGTGGATGGAATAAATTAGTAGAGGGATTAGAGGGAGGATAAGATTAATTAATCAATGATTTAATTAATTAATCCCAGGGCTAGGATGAGGTAGGCTAGAGTAGGCAATTAAATAATAGCTATTTAATTGTCTAGGGTAGGGATAGGCTAATTAGTAGGTTGGATTAATTAGTTAACATGGTTTTAACTAATTAATTAGATTTAGGGAAAATGGGGGAATTGATTTAATACATTTTGCATATTTATTAAATCAATTGGCTAAGGTTTGGACTATTGAATCAACAAAATTAATTCAATTTTGGGGATGAAATGGTGTGGATTTAGGGAATAAAAGGGGTAATTAATTAAATAAAAATTTAATTAATTGGTTGGAAAGGAAATTGGTATGTTTAAGGGTGTCAGGAGTTAGTTTGGTGGTTGAGACATTTTAGGTGTCTACATTTGCCCCTCTTTGACGTGGCGTCAGGACCTAGGAGGGAAGTGGCGTCAGGTTGAAGACAAAAAATATGCCCCAGCGGCTGGGAAGGAATGAGATGGATAGGGGATGCCCCCTCGAGAGGTTAGCAGGAAAATGAAAATTTTGCAGGTAAGCTCTCGAAAGGATGCAACAGAAGTGACAGTTGGAGAGATGGAAGAAAAAGAAAATGGTAGGAGGAAAAACGGGGGAAAAAGGCTAAGATCTGCACCCTGGAGGAAAAAAGGAAAGATGGAATGATGACATGGCCCACTATATTAGGCAAAGTGGGCCCAAAGAGTGCCACATTGGCACACTTTTGACTTTGTAGAAGAAAAGACAAAGGAGAGATGGGCGAGCGCAACCCACAGTTCCCGCGACTTCATCACATTTCAGAGCGATTCCGAGAGGTCAGGCGGTCACCCGAGGCTGGACTCCAGGTAGGGCCTAACCTGAACTTTGTGATTTTTTACTTTACGCACATTTTTTTGGGTTTTGGGATATGGGTTTGGAGCGTGTGGCGCCAAAGATAAGGTGAATTAGCACAATCCTGCGGATTAGCGCTATCTGCCAGGGTAGTATAGGGCAATTTTGTCGCCATTTGGGGGAAATATTGGCGCCATCATCTGGATTAGTGCCAAAAGCTAGGAAGAAAGAAATATGGTGTTTTGGCGCCATATTATGGTTAGAACAGTGCTATCGTCTGGAATAGCGCCATACTGGGGAATAGCGTTATTGTAAGTTTTAGCGCTAAAAGTTGAATTGACGTGAAAATGGAGTGTTGCGCCATCGTCTGGATTGGCACGATACAGGGTGCGCAGTGGCGCCATTATCTGTATTGGCGCGATGGGTAGGGAAAAGTAGCGCTATTTTTAAAAATGGCACTAGGGACTGTCCATGTAGGGTCACATGATGTGGGCCTTTGAGACATTTAGAAGAAAAAGTGTGTGGGGGGGGAATAAGTTAGTATCTAACGAAGAAGTGGTGGCTACAGGATATACGGCGGTTTATACTACAGTCGCGGGAGCGATGAGTACAATCCATGATGCCACTGTTTGATGAGGCATGGCAGACTTGACTGGCGAGGCTGGGACTTTGGACGGTGGCAGCGATGCCAGTGCTGTGAGCTCATAGAGCTCTGATGACGGCCGCAGTGGAGCGATACCGCAGCGAGACTTCTAGCTTTCTACTACCGACAGGAGAGATGACCATCACACTTGAGGATGTTTATCGCATCCTCAAGCTGCCAATTCTAGGTCGACGTGTGAGGTATGACACGAGGAGGGGGCGGGCTGCATTGATCAGAGTGTTCGGAAGCAGGGAGATCTTTTTCAGAAAACGTGATATGGTGTGGTGTAGCGATATGGCCGACCATGGCTTGAAATTGAGTGACATCTAAGTTTGCAGGGACTTGTGTTTCCAAAAGGGCTTTGTCGAGGATGTCCTTGTGGCGTGGTGATGTGCGAAGCAGCTCAAGGATGGAGATTTGCACGGGTGTCTTTCCTAGATGCTCTAGGAGGTTATAGTGAGTGGTGGGTGATGGACGGGTGTTTAGACGAGGGGGGAGGGGATCGGATGTGGACGCGGGTGCCGATTCAGTGGGAGGGGCACTGCAGATTGAGACACAGCCTCGACGGGTTGTTACAACACAATTGGGTGCTTGTGCCCGAATGGTGATTGTGTTGACATAGTGGGAGGAGGGTTCGATGCGGCCGATAATGGAGTCATAGGATGCGGGTGGGGGAGTGATATTGTATGCTTGGTTGGATGAGGTTGCTTTATTATGGTTGGGCAAAGGATCCTTGTAAGCTCCAAGGTTAGCGTTTGGTGAAGGTTGTGCACTTTGTTCAAGGCTGACAAGATTTTGATCTATTAGGTCTTGGATGCAATGTTTTAATTGCATACAGTCAGCTGTTTTATGGCCTGCCACGCGGTGGTATTCGTAATAATCATTTTCATTATACCATGCTGCCTTGAGGTCATTATCTTGGCGTGGTCTAATAGGCGGGAGTGTGATTGCTCCTTGTTTGAGACATCTATCGAGCACATCCTCGATAGGTTCTGCTAATTGTGTGAAATTGCGGCGAGGTTTGCGTGGTTTATTGGGCCCTCATGGGTTATTTACATTCGTTGCATACGTATGTGCCGGTGTTTGGTTTTGGATGTGTTGGACGGCCTTCACATCGGTGACACCGTCATTTAGATTATTCTTGTTCTTCCCCCAATAGCGTGATTTATCATTAGATTGTGTGTTAGTATTGTTGTTGGTATTGGGGGTGTTGTGATTGGATTTGTGGTTGTTGTTGTTGTTGTTGGATTTGGGATCGTAAAGTTTGATGGAACCTTCGGCAATGAGGGCTCGTTCAACAGTGGTGCCTTTGTCGATAACCTCTTCAAAGGTAGATGCGCAAAGAATTTGTAAGTGAAACCCTAGTTCCTGATTGAGATTGGCTACGAACATGGTGACAAGTTGTTTTTCAGGAATAGGCCATGGGAGCTTGCTTGCTAGGCCCCTCCACCTCTGTAAGAAAGAGGTGAAAGCTTCTCTGTTCTTTTGTTTGGTGTTACAAAGGTCGGTCATAGACACCTCATGTTCAAAGTTGTAGGAGAAGTGATTGACAAACTTCTCCGCAAGCTCGGGAAATGTTCGAATTCTGGGTGGAAGATGGGTAAACCATTCAGCGGCTTGGCCGCCAAGGCTTCGTGGAAAGAGTCTCATAAGATATGTGTCATTGTTAGAGACTTCAAGGCAAGCAATGTAGAATTCTCTAAGGTGGTCCCTAGGCTCTCCCTTTCCCTTGTATTTGTCAAATTTTGGTGTTTCAAAGTTTTTAGGGAAAGGGGGCATGTACAATGTGCGGTCAAATGGGTAGGGGCAAATATCCTCAAAAGAATAGTATTTGCATTTGCCCCTAGTTTGTAGGTCATCCACCATTTGTATTAAGCCTTGTAGGACAGTGTTGAGATCTTGTGGTTGTTGCGGTTGGAATGTATAGGGTTGTTGGTTGGTGAGATATTGGAGATGGGGTGGGATTTGATGTTGGGGATTGGTTTGGTTGAGGTGTTGGTGTTGCGGGTTGGGGTTTGGATTGATTAGTGGTTGTTGTTGTTGGTGTGCGTAGAGTTGTTGGAGAACATGTGGTGGTATTTGGGGATTGGGATTATGTTGATTTATGGGATTATGGGGATATGTTACATAAGATGGATTGACATTGGGTATGTGGACGTTGGATTGGTTAGATGTGTTGTGGGATTGTTGGTGCGTGTAGAGTTGTTGGAGAATATGTGGGGGTATTTGGGGATTGGGGTTATGTTGACCTGTGGGATTGACGTTGGGTATGTGGATGTTGGATTGGTTAGATGTGTTGTGGGATTGTTGTGAGAATAGTTGTCGTAGGTAAGCAAGGGTGTGAGGGTTTGGTGGGGGCACACTTGTGGAGGTACTTGCTTGTGTGATGTTGCCTTGTATGCCCATTGTGATTGAAGTGGAAGGGTTGATGGTATTTGTGGTAGTAGAGGTGGTGACGGGTTGGGAGATGTTAGGCATAGCAGTGGATGTGGAAATAGTAGATGTGGTAGCGGTTGAGGTTGTGGATGTGGTAGATACGTTAGGTGTTGATGTTTGAGAGACGGTGGGTTGGGTATGTGATGTAGATGCTTGGGTATTTGATGTGTTAGGGATGGTTGTAGAAGTGGATGGTTGTGAGGATGTCGTAATGGGGGGAAGTTGAGCACCAAGCTTGAGGAGATGGTCAAGATATCTCTTTGGGTCTGATCTTAAGACTTTATCAAGTAGGTCCATGTTATCGGCATCTTGCGTGAAGCTCAAGACATCTAGGTCATCTTGGGATATGGTGGGGACATTTTGTGGTGGAGGTGGTGTTAGTGTTTGTGTTTGCGGTAAGAAGTGAAAAGGGTCGTTAGCGCCAAATGGGGGGACGAAGGAATATGTAGGTGGGTTATATGTTTGATAAGTGGGTATGTTGCTATTATTAGTGTTAGGCATGCCAAAGGTCCATTGTTCCGCCATTTCTTGATTCTTCTTGTGTTGTGATCTCGTGATGGGCATGCGCATATGGATTTGAGTAGAGTGGAATGGAGATGGAGACCTTAGAGAATCGGATTGATTTGGTTGGACCCAAATATGGATATGGTAGTGAGATGGATTAGAAAGGTATGGTGAAGATCGGTATGTCTTTCCAAAGGTTTTATCCTAAGGGTGATATGAATGGGTGATATTGATCTTTGCACAAATTTTGGACCAAAGATGGACGATGAGAAAGGGATTTGGAATTGTGATGCTTTGATTTGTTGATTGATTTAGGACAATGAGGATGATGTTCTTAATGTTTACAAATTGAGCTTTTAGATAAGATCTAGATTTTGATTTGGCACAAGGAGATGTTTTTCTTTGTTTGGGGTAGACTAATGACCTTACACAAAGAGAGGTGATTTATTTTTCTTGAAAGGTAGACTAATGACTTTTCAAGAAAAATGTGATGTTAAAGATAAGATCTAGATCTAACTTTGGCTCAAAAGGATGACGAGATTTGATTGGTGATTTGTTGATGGGGTTATGATTTGGATGTGGATTTTTTGAAATGATTTGTCTTGGTCCAAGGAGATATGCAAAAAGATTGAATGGGGATGGGTAGATATGGATTTTGGCTGATGATGACGTATCAAAGGAGTCCAACAATGGTGGTGATTGATCCTCTAAGGTCAAATGGAAGGTGTAATTTCAAAAAATTTTGGAAGAAGATGGCTGGACTGTTGACGGATTTTTGCGAGATGGATATGGATTATGGTGGAGCAGAGGGTGTAGATCACAACTAAATGGGTCTTTGTTCCAGGCAAGTCAATCTAAAGATAGCGCCAATCAACGGGTGAAATGGCGTTAAAATCAGACAGATATGGTGCTGAAACAGGCTAAACAGATTTCTGATGGCAAAATTTTGGATTTGTCTATTTGGAATGTGGCAAACTGATTTGTTCTGTCTCAGGCACGTCAATCTAAAAATAGCGCCAATCCATGGGTGAAATGGCGCTACAATCAGACAGATATGGCGCTAAAACAGGTTTTGACAGATTTCTGATGGCAAAAAATTTTTGGATCTTGAATGTGACCAACTGATTTGTTTTGTCTCTTGGCAATTTGTTTGTGAAAAATCAAAGCACTTTAACACACATTTGAACGCAAAACAAGCAATAATTTTTGTTTGTGAAATGACATGACTTTGTTTTAGAACAAGCACATTTTTACAACCTAAGGCAAGAATGTGACAATATTTGTTGAATCCCCTAGCTGCGCCTATTCAAAGCGGGTAGCTCCAGGATCTTGGTAGCACCGGCTCCTCCTTACAATTGCACACACTTCTCACGCATACCAAGATCCAGGTTTCTTATAAGGCTTGTCCCTCACCAAACCTTTAGATTGTCCCTGCTACCTTGGCTAAGAATCGCATGAATCGGGGCCGCTTCAAGGGTTTTGCCCTCTGCGTCAACAAATAGAAAGATTTTGGTTTTCTAAACAATGGCTCGTAGTAAGGGCATCCGTTCAGGTGATTATACGTGCGGCAGCGCTACTCTCCATTATGGAGTCTCCCAGCCTCCAAGGGTTGCGCCTTGGAGGGTTTATGGGGAGGTTGGCTGTCGGTATAACAAAACAACACCTGTCGCTTGAGACTTTCATCTCAAACGCCTTATTTTATATAGCGGCTTGGAAGAGCTTGGCTTTAGCTTGATGCCGCTTGGGTTGTTCCCACCTTTCAAAGCGGGGTGGCAGGCCCTCTAAGGATTACAAAAGCAATACAATCATGAAAACACTTTTGATCCCCAAGTTCATACAAAGATGCGAGGGGAGAGCATACGTGTTCCCTATGATTATATCACACTAAACATGGTTCAATTTTAGATCTTTGGATTAGATGGGGGGGTGATTAATGCAAAGTGTTGTGAGAAGTTTTTGATTCCCAAGATCACCAAAGGGTGCGAGGGAAGAGCATACACTTCTCACTCTACTTGACACAACCACGAAGACACTTCACATAAGTATTTAGATTATCTTGATTAGATGCGTGAGAGATGCAAATTTGTTGTTCTTTTTATCCAATGATGTATGCAATTTGTGGTTCTTTTTATAGCTCAAATTGAAGTGTTTGATTGTTTATTTGTTGCCAAACAAAGAAGTATATTTTAGAGCACCAAAATAAATGTTATAGTCACACACATTTCACACAAGGAGTTTGTTGGGATTGATTTTTTTAAACACCAAATTGAAATGTTGTTTAAGACCTAACAAAGCCAAAAAGGGTTCATTTTAGTTTCCAAAATCAAAGTGTTAGCTAACTACAACAAACCACCCTGCAAAGAAAGGCTGTGTTAGTATTCGCAGTACCTGCAACAGACAGCAAAGCAATTTTCAAAAATAGTGCTAAAACAATCATACACAGGCGCCACTACGGGCAGAACAACCCAACTTACGAAAGAAGGTGCTACAGTATTTTATGGCGCTAATTAAACACTATTATAGCGCTAATTAACGTAATGGCGTTGATACATAATTAAGCACTAATAAGTCCTAACTAAGGCATTGATACAGAGGATGGCGATGATCCATAGCAGCGAAGGCGCCACTGCGCAGTATTTCAGAGTCTAGGGAAAACACAGATGGCGCTAATCTGAAGGATGGCATCAAAACGGGGAACTGATGCTGCTTTGTCGTTTCTTTAAAAAATTTGCCATAACCTCCACCTGTACTTCCTAGTTTTCCTGCAAAACAGAGAGCAAATGACACAGAAAACAACAGGAAAAGCAAAAAACACAACACGTGAGTAGGGTAAGTATATAAAAAATCTGTGCAGAGATAGCGCTAAAATAGAAAATAGCGCTGAAAGATGGTAGTAATGGCGCCGCTGCGACGGTTGAATAGCACTGAACCTGCAAAAGATGGATACTAACACAAAAACTCACAACCAAAGATTAGATTTGGACCTTGTGGGTCCCACCGGGCGTGCCAATGTAGATTAGATAAAGCATTGAAGGAAAAACACTAAATCAAATGCAAATAAAAACATAAGATTATACCTCACATGCAAAACCTAATCCCATCAAGGGAAAGAGGAGCCTTTTGCACCCAAGAGAAGCTCCCAAGACCAAGATTATCCTTAGACTATGGATTCAAATGTGAAATGCTCTTCAATTGTGCAACTCACTATATAACTCAAAGGTGATTTTGACATGGTAACTTTGCATAAGCTTGGATGATCAAAATGACTTGTGAGAGGTTGTATTTATAGACTTTTGGAGAGGATTTTGATCCAAGGGTAGAGATTGATTGAAGAGATCAATGGTGGAGGATGAAAGTGATGTGGAGAGCCTAGATTTGATCTTGGAAGATGGAGGGCTAGGAATAAAAATAAATCTTTTATTTATTTTTGGGAAAGGGGTGAATAAATGAGGTTGGGTGAGATGGATTATTTGTGAATTAAAAATTCACATTGGGAAGGGTAAAATAAATTAAAAATTTATTTGGAGAAGAGTGGATATTTATGAGTTATGACATGTGTAAGGGATGTGTAAGAGGAGTAAATGTGATGTGTGATTTATTTGAATTTCAAATTTGAGGAATGTGGAGAGAAGTGCTAATGAGGGTTTGACTCACTTAATTAGGGTGATTATCCTAATTAATGTGGCTGGAATAAATTAGTAGAGGGATTAGAGGGAGGATAAGATTAATTAATCAATGATTTAATTAATTAATCCCAGGGCTAGGATGAGGTAGGCTAGAGTAGGCAATTAAATAATAGTTATTTAATTGTATAGGGTAGGGATAGGCTAATTAGTAGGTTGGATTAATTAGTTAACATGGTTTTAACTAATTAATTGGATTTAGGGAAAATGGAGGAATTGATTTAATACATTTTGCATATTTATTAAATCAATTGGCTAAGGTTTGGACTATTGAATCAACAAAATTAATTTAATTTTGGGGATGAAATGGTGTGGATTTAGGGAATAAAAGGGGTAATTAATTAAATAAAAATTTAATTAATTGGTTGGAAAGGAAATTGGTATGTTTAGGGGTGTCGGGAGGTAGTTTGGTGGTCAAGACATTTTTTGGTGTCTACACTTTGCATCAATATTTTTTATTTTTTTAATTTTTATTTTTAATTTTTTTTTGGGAAAAGTTATTTCTCTCTACTGTTTGAAAACTCATTGTTAAGGTTTGTGGAAATTGGACCCACCTTGATGTGAGATATACAGTTGATAGATATTAATTGACCATTTTGGGATGGGCAATGACCTTTGCTCATTAACAACGCACCACCACAAATGCTTGTACTCGATTGCAGGTTTACAAAGACTAGAAACTCAGGATGGACAAAATATCTGATCATCAAAAATGTTTGTGTCATGCAAGAATGGAACCAGGGAGATTGGCAACAACATTTTCTCAAATAATCGATCAAGTCTAAAATGTGCATGATGTTCTTTCAGCAGGTCGCTGGAATTTTCTGAGTTCTTGCTTGTTAGTTACAGTTGTTCCTTTAGCTGTTCGCTGTTCATTTTCTGTCCTTTGTAACAGCTATTCTCTGCTCATTTTATGTCTTTTGTAACAGCTGTTCATTGTGCACTGTATATAATGTAAAATGTGGATAGGTGCATATTCCATTTGCTCTAGATTCATCAAACAAAGCAATTAATACAAACTTAAAAATCCAACTACTAAAGGAGCTCCAATACCACAAATAAAGGCCCTTTTTATTTTTATCATCAAGTTTTTTCTAAAGATGGTATCAAATTGTAATGTTAGGTTTTTTTCTTTACCAATGCTTTTTTTCATACTTCTTTAGTAGGATATTTCATAGCTTGCTTGCATTTATTGTGACATGGGAAAAGCTTCTTAGCTTGTAGGCACTTTCTGCCCACTT
This sequence comes from Cunninghamia lanceolata, assembly GCA_027924645.1. NCBI lineage: Eukaryota > Viridiplantae > Streptophyta > Pinopsida > Cupressales > Cupressaceae > Cunninghamia > Cunninghamia lanceolata. Next base: position 8,518,319 of record BSBN01000892.1, read on the forward strand.
TATATGGCCTCGACCTTTCATTCCTCCACAGTTTCTACTACTAGAGTTGAAGGCTTGACGGTAACTTGCAATGGCTCCTCCACTCAAAATGCCCTCAGAGGTTTGTCCCCAAGGTGTTCCACGAGGTACGTTCCTTGAAACAACCCCAAATGTTATTCTTCCTAGTCCTAATTTTGATAATTTATGAAAAACGCTAGAGAATTTTATGTTAATAGGGTATTTTGTGGGTAGAGTCTCCCGTAACAGCATGCTTAAAGATTAGGTCCGAAAGTTTTGCACCCCACGTGGGATCCAGCTTGACAACATACAAAACCTTACTAAAGGTTTTTTCCTTTTCCATTTCACTGAGGACAATCATGTTGAGGCTATTCTTGGTCGAGGTGTAATGTCCCATTTTTTTATATGCCCTAGTTTTTCCCTGAAAATCACAATTTTAATATAGTGAGGGTTGTAACTTACCAATTGAATGGTTGAGGCAAGATAAACCTAATTTAGGTCCTACAAACATGTTAGTTATCAACAAATAAATAGACATATAATCTAATGATGTTATAGATAGGATTCTAATCATTATTATAATATTCAACATGCACCTATGGAATTCCTTTTAAGGTTTCCATTCAGTAGTCCATCATCATTATGGAACACCACATTAAAGATGCTTCGAGCCATTCCACCCAGCCCATGATGTACATAATGACACTCACCATTCACCCTCTTGGCCCCACTCAGAGTGTCCCTACTAGAATGGAGTCATAACTACTTGCATTCCTTATATGCAGTATCCTCCATAAAGGATTGAAAGTTGGATGAGAGCCTTAAGCAAAGTCATTATATTGATTCTATTGTGCATATGCAAAATTATAGCAAGTATAACAATATTAGGAGAATAACAATAGCTGTTGTTATCAATTATTGCATATGTATCTCTGCTGATGTATGCCTACAGATTTAGTTCTGCTAGTATATATTTACTTCTCTTATACTCCTATGCTTTAGATATATGTTCTAAATTATTTTATATTGCATTCTATTTCCTTCTGAGTATGTCCATTTTCATTCCTCCTTCCTTCCTTGAAGTCACAATTTCTACCACCTTTTATATCTTACCGAAAGATATGTATTTACAAAAATGTATCTCTTACAACTGGAGATCGCTCCTCTTTACCAAGTGATTGATGCCTCTTCAAGTATAATCCTTGTCTTTATGCTACTTTGACAAAACAAATACTTATCTTTATTAAATTGTTCCACTATTTGATCATACCACCTTGTCTTTAATATAAAAAATATGGATCCCTACCTTCCACACAATATGCTTGCTCCTTATTAATTCATTTCCTTCTCTAATCAATTGTTGTCTAATATAAATCGATGTCTTTAATGTATAATACTTTCTTCCTTAACAAAGTGTTTCCATCAAAAGATAATCACTATATATACTCTCTTAATGCTAATCGCTACTCATGTATATTGCATCTTTTCACTTTGCATATCATCTAAAATCATGCTTAGCATAGTGTTAGTTTATATGATGTATTACAACAGGGTTATGATAGGCTTCCCTTCTCGAGATTGCTTGCCCTCAAGCAATTTCAAAATTGGATGATCAAAGATTTCAATTCCTTCCTAGTTGGCAGTTATCTTGGTTATGTCTAACTATACTCCGATGATGTCTTTGAGGAGTAGTTTCTAGTATACTTTCCTCAACTTGACTACCAATAAGATTAATACCATCCTCTAACGTATGAGGACAATTTATTGTCCAATAGTCTTCTTACTATTTCCCAATAACTCTCAACAATAAAACCAAGAGTTAGAAATTGGTAAGACTGGTTACTTAAGACAAATTTTGTCTCATTTCATCATCCCACGAATCCTAGATAATGATACAAAATCTTCATTATCCCTTGTTGAAATCTAAAATCATGATGTATTGCAGGAATGTTGTGAATATCAAGATCTCACCCCTTTGTGTAAAATTGTTAGATTTAGGGCACACAACTGAGAGGGGGGGTGAATTAATTGTACCAAACTTTCTCCAATTCACACACTTAAAACTTCTTGGTGATTAGTAGTATATTAAACATGAAACATAATGCATTTAACTCAAAAGCATAAACTCAACAACACATAAGACACCAAGATTATGACGTGGAAAACCCGGTTAAGGGAAAAACCACGAGGTGATTAACCCAAGAATGTATTCTCTGTTAGAAGAATAGAAAGAATAAATGGCACATGCCAATTAGGGCTCACTGCCCAAGCACACTGTTCACAAGAGGCTCAGTGCCTACAAGAGACACACTGTCTACAAAGAAATAAGTATCACATACATGAACTGGAGAATAGCATCTTCACCATGCTTAAATCAGTTCCATTAAAGCCCAAAAACCTTCTACCCTACCTTTCTCTCTCTTCTTCGCTACCACACCCTCATCTCCATAAGACACCCTTTGGAATGACTTCACAATCCTTTATTTATACAAGGCGTCGACGTAGGAACACTCATCTAAGTCGGCAAACACTTAAAGATCCTCTAGAAGACGTGTAATACATCCGGTCGGCCAGTCACAGGAAGAACACCAACATCCGGTGGTTATTCATCAAATCCAAAGTCTAACTTTAATGCGGACTGCCAACATGAACTAGACATGATCCAAATATCACCATAGCCTTTCCTGAGCCACCAAGAACATCCGTACTTTATCAGCTTACTAGAATTCTTCTCTCCGTCATCCGGAGCTTCAAGAACATAGTCTGTCATCACTGTCACAAATGAACAGGCTCTTCTAGACCTTCAAACCATGAGCCAATCTAGTTAAAACTTCTCAAGGACTTCCTTAATACTCCCTCCAATCCACAGAATGGGATGATGCACTTCCGGAGCTCACCGGACCTATCTGTGACACCTTGTCTCCTCTGAACACCTACCGGAACCGGTTCTACTTGAGCAACCATAACTTCTTCAGATCTTCATGCAGACCTCTGAAAACTTGACTGGAGCATCTCAAGACTTATATCTACAAACCCTTTAAACTGCATCCTCTGTTCCTCAACCTATTGTGGACTTTTACCTTCTTGTCATCACTGTTCTTCACTCTTCCTGATTGAGACTAATTTTCTCAATATTATGAGCACACAGCTCATCTAATCCTTCTCATTAATGCAACATGAGTATGTTGACATCAATGACAACACCTGTTAGGCCCATACTTGTAACAATCTCCCCCTTTGTCATTGATGGCAACATATGATGTGAAAAACCATCAAGACAAGAACTTCTCCTTACTATCACAACTCCCCCTATCAGCAACAACCATTCACATGTCTTTTCTTCCTTTACTGTTCCCCCTTTGATCAGAAACCACTTGTTTTTCACATGTCTTCCCTCCCCCTTTGACATCAATGGCAAAGGGCTTATACTTGCAACTCATCAGAATTTTACCAGCTGCTCCCCCTGAGTAGCAGCTCCCCATCACCAATCTGGATTACAAGATATGACTGTGATATCCACCAGACTGATGCACATCAGTGCATCCTAGTTCATCATCAGAGGGGTAATAACCCCTAACTTCTCCCAGAGATACTCAAAAGAGTCCTTGGGAAGAGGTTTAGTAAATATATCTACAATCTGATCCTTTGAGGGCACAAACTCCAGTCTGACTTCATCCTTGTTCACTTGCTCTCTTAGAAAGTGAAATTTGATAGATATATGCTTAGTCTTAGAATGAAACATCGAATTCTTAGAAATGTTTATTGCACTTGAATTATCATAGAATATTGTGATAGGCTCCTCATACTGTACATTGATGTCTCTTAGCATCTGCTTCGTCCACAAAACTTGAGTGCAACTACCTGCTACAGCAATGTATTCTACTTCAGTAGTAGACAGAGATATTGCCTCTTGTTTCTTGCTTAGCCAAGAAACCAATCTCTTTCCCAAAAAGAATGCTCCACCACTGGTACTCTTCTGGTCATCCACATCTCCTGCCCAATCTGCATCTGTATATGTATGAAGAGAGAAATCATGATCTCTAGGATACCACAACCCATACTCAATTGTCCCTTTTAGATATCTAAAAATCCTTTGATTGCCATGACATGAGATTCTCTAGGATCAGCCTGGAATCTAGCCACAAGACCAACATCCTACATTATATCTGGTCTAGTTTGAGTGAGATACAACAATCCACCAATCATTGATCTATACTTTGTCTGGTCTACCTTAAGAGAGTCATCATCTTTGCTCAACTTACATCCAGTTGCCATGGGGGTATTCATTGGCTTTGAATCTTCCATCCCACATTTCTTCAACAATTCTTTCACATATTTGGTCTAAGAAATGAAGATACCTTTCTTTGTTTGAGTAATTTGTAGACCCAAGAAGAAATTCATTTCACCAAACATAGACATCTCAAACTCATTTTTCATTTGGTTTGCAAAAGTTTGACACATACTATCTCTTCCTCCAAAGATGATATCATCAACAAATACTTCAACAATCAAGATGTTTTCATGATCAATTTTGAAATATAAGCTACTGTTAGCAGTACCTTTGTTGAATCCAATCTTTAGAAGATGCTTATCCAATCTTTCATACCAAGCTCTTGGGGCTTGCTTTAAACCATAAAGTGCCTTTTTCAATTTGCAGACCATATCACCATGATCAAATAATTGAAATCCATCCAGATGCTCTATATACACTTCTTCCAAATCACTGTTTAGAAAGGCAGACTTGACATCCATTTGATATACTTTGAAATCCTTGAAGGTAGCAAAGGTAAGAAATAATCTGACTACTTCAATTCTTGCCACCGGAGCAAAAGTTTCTTCAAAATCAATTCCTTCTATTTGAGAGTAGCCCTTGCAGACCAATCTGGCTTTATTTCTGATTACTTCACCAACTTCATTCAGTTTGTTCCGAAAGACCCATTTGGTTCCAATCACATTCTTGTTTCTAGGTCTGGGAAAAAGATCTCAAGTGTGATTTTTCTCTATTTGCACCAGCTCTTCCTCCATTGCTTTAGTCTAGTTTTCATCATTGCAAGCTTCATTCACTGTCTTAGGTTTAATTTTAGAGATCAAAAAATACTCTTCAGAATCTTGAGCAATTCTCCTTCTTGTTAGAACTCCTTTGCTTTTGTCACCTATGATCTGATCTTCAGTGTGGTTCAGTCTTACATACCTGAGAACTTTGGGAGTTTCCTGCACTTCTAATTCTTGATGAGGCTCATTATGATTCATCTCTTCTTCCTAAATTACTAGATCTATTTGATTCTGAGTATTGGAAGGGGTTTGGGTTCTTGAATCAGAACACCATTCTGATCATCATCATCATATTCATAAAACCTTGAAGGTTTCTCAATTCCTTCATCAACCTTCACATTTGTACTTTCTATCATCTTTCTCAGTCTCTTATTGTAACATTGGTATGCTTTGCTTTGAGTGGAGTACCCCAAGAAAATTCCTTCATCACTTCTAGCATCAAACTTCCCTAGATTTTCATCTCTTTTAATGTAACATTCGCTACCAAAAACTCTGAAATACCTTACACTAGGAGTGATGCCAAACCAAAGTTCATAAGGAGTCTTACCAGTATTGCTTCTGATTTGAACTCGATTGAGTGTATAGACTGCAGTGCTAACAGCTTCTCTCCAAAACATCTGAGGAACATTTGCTTCCATCATCATTGTCCTCGATGCTTCTTGGATGGTCCAGTTCTTTCTCTCTACAACTCCATTCTGCTGTGGAGTCCTAGGAGCAGACAACTGTCTCTTTATGCCATGCTTCTCACAAAAATCTATGAACTCACCGGATGTGAATTCACCACCTCTATCAGACCTCAGACATTTTCGTTTCAATCTAGTTTGATTCTCTACCATAGCCTTGAAGATTTTGAACTTCTCAAAAGCTTCTAATTTCTCTTTCAGAAAGGTAACCCACATCATCTGGGAATGGTCATCAATCAGTAACATGAAATATCTGTCACCTTGCATACTCTTGATTCTTGTCAGACAACATAGATCAGTATGAACTAATTCCAATAATCCAGTGGAGGATTGATCCTTTCTTTTGAATGAGACTCTACTCTATTTCCCTAGCTGACATTCCTTGCACAAGCTGTTAGTAGGTTTCACCAATTGTGGAAGATCTCTTACAACCTGAGTATTGCTTATCTTGATGATATTGTCAAAATTCATATGACACATCCTTCTATGCCATAACCAACTCTGATCAACTTGAACAAATAAGCAACTTTTACCAGTACCAACCAAGTGGAAGATATTACCTTTAGTTTGAGCATTGGATGCAATCTCTGTTCCAAAACTTTCAAAGATTTTGCATTTTCCATCCTTGGACCGAAGATTATAGCCTTTGTCCACCAACTGTCCAACACTGAGAAGATTGTGCTTCAAGCCTTCAACATATAGAACATTACCAGTTTTGTTTCTTCCATCAAAAGAAATAGTTCCTCTTCCTCTAATTCTACCAGCAGAATTATCACCAAACTTCACCACTCCTCCTTCATACCTTTCTAGATCTATAAACTTATTTTTGTCACCTATCATATGGTGAGAGCAACCACTGTCAATGACCTAATCATCCTTTTCTTCAACTTGGGCAGCCAGAGCTCTTTCTACAACTTTATGATTGACAGATACAAAGGATATTGGTTCTTCTTCCTTGATGGCAATGAACACCCATTCACTTCCAGATTTGTTTCTGTCTCTGATTCATCATCTGTTACTCCTTCATTATCATCTTCTTCATGAACATAGTAATAATTCTTTTGAAACCTTGATTTGTTAGGATTTGCATTGAACATCTTGAGGCAAAATGACCAATCTTATTGCAGTTAAAACACTTGAAAGACAAGTTTCCTTCATACTTACCGAATCCTCTTGGTAGTCTCTTTGCAATGAGGGCTTCAAGTTGAGTAGTTTCTACTTCTCCATCTTCTAGGTCTTTTCTTGCTTTTTCATACCATGACAGTTTCCTTGATGAGTTCTCTCCCAGATCAAATCTTTGTTTACCTTTCACAGAGGCATTGGCTTTAAATGCAAATTCAGTCTTGGGAGGATCATCTCCAAACTCGGTCATTTCAAATGCAGCTAGTTTGCTAGCCAATTGGTCTCTTGTGATAGTTGTATGGGCTCTGAATTCATCAATGACAACAACCTTGATTTTGTAAGAGGTAGGAAGGGATCTGAGAATTTTGCCAATAATCTCTCATCCAAGACTCCACCAGCATTTCTAATTCCACAAACCAGCTCATTTACTCTTGGCATAAAAGTAGTAATATTTTCATCATCTCTCATCTTCAGCCTTTCAAATTTCCCTTGTAGACTCTATAACCTTGCACATTTAACATACTAGTCTCCTTCATGTAAAAGTTCTAGTTTATTCCAAATCTCAAAAGCAGTTGGCAGGTCAATAACATTTGAGAGCTCTGAGTCAGATAGAGTGCTTAGAAGAGCCTCTTTGGTCCGCAGATTATTTTCAGCATCTGTGAGTTCATTTAGGGTTGTCAGACCACCCTGTAGAGGTACATACACCTTTGTAACCATGGACTAGTACGCCATTCCCATACATTACAAGTGACATTTCATGCAACCTTTCCAAAGAGCAAAGTTGGTTCCATTAAACTTCAGACTATCCTTCTTGTAGGATGACATCCTGGATCTTCTCAAGTGGTTAAGCTCCTTTCAGAGGAACCTAGCTCTAATACCAATTGTTAGATTTAGGGCACACAAATGAGAGGGGGGTGAATCAGTTGTGCCAAACTTTCTCCAATTCACACACTTAAAACTTCTTGGTGATTAGCAGTATATTAAACATGAAACATAATGCATTTAACTCAAAAGTAGAAACTCAACAACACATAAGACACCAAGATTTTGATGTGGAAAACCCAGCTAAGGGAAAAACCATGAGGTGATTAACCCAAGAATGTATTCTCTATTAGAAGAATAGAAAGAATAAATGGCACATGCCAATTAGGCTTCACTACCTGAGCACACTGCTCATAAGAGGCTCACTGCCTACAAGAGGCACACTGTCTACAAAGAAATAAGTATCACATACATGAACTAGAGAATAGCATCTTCACCATGCTTGAATCAGTTCCATTAAAGCCCAAAAACCTTCTACTCTGCCTTTCGCTCTCTTCTTCGCTACCACACCCTCATCTCCACAAGACATCCTTTGGAATGACTTCACAATCCTTTATTTATACAAGGCATTGACTTAGGAACACTCATCTAAGTCAAAAAACACTTATAGATCCTCTGGAAGATGTGTAATACATCCGGTCAGCCAGTCACAGGAAGAACACCAACATCCAGTGGTTATTCGTCAAATCCAATCTCTAACTTCAATGCAGACCGCTAACATGAACTAGACACGATCCAAAGATCACCACAGCCTTTCCTGAGTCACCAAGAACATCTGCACTTTATCAACTTACTGGAATTCTTCTCTCCTTCATCCGGAGCTTCAAGAACATAATCTGTCATCACTGTCACAAATGAACAGGCTCTTCCAGACCTTCAAACCATGAGCCAATCAAGTTGACACTTCTCAAGGACTTCCTCAATACTCCCTCCAATATACAGAATGGGATGATGCACTTTCGGAGCTCATCGGACCTATCTGTGACACCATGTCTCCTCTAAACACCTGCCAGAACCGGTTCTACTTGAGCAGCCATAACTTCTTCAAATCTTCATGCGGACCTCTGAAAACTTGACTGGAGCATTTCAAGACTTATATCTACAAACCCTTTAAACCACATCCTATGGTCCTCAACCTATTGTGGAATTTTACCTTCTTGTCATCAGTGTTCTTCACTATTCCTGATTGAGACTACTTTTCTCAATATTCTCAGCACACAACTCATCCAATCCTTCTCATTAATGCAACATGAGTATTTTGACATCAATGACAACACCTGTTAAGCCCATACTTGCAACAAAAATCACTTTTGGTTTCATCTAAAGGACCTAGATGTTTGAATGACAAGTTCCCTTAGATAAATTATGTTTCATTTTGTGCAAAGTTTACAATAAGTTTATTTTTAATGAGGAGTTTATAGGATTTTTGAATTACTTAACCTAGTCAAACATCTATTATACCCATAGGTAATTAATTTTTAAGTACAAATTAATGAGATTGATCAAGTCAATAAAATGAAAGATATACAATAGTTTAGCATTCCTAGCATGCAATAGGAGGACTTAAATTTATAGGTTTACCAAATATCCAATTATTGTTCCATCTTCTAATTTAATTGGAGATTATCACTCCTCTTTGACGTATCTCTATGTTTGGTACTAAATTTATTTTCATATCTTGGGAAAGTATCTGATTTATTTAAACAATATCAATTTATCCCAACATTTGATATGTGAGAATGATCTTGGTATTTGTGGGTTATGGGCCCATAATATAACTTTAACATAGGCTTATGTAACAATTTTGTTGTAATCATATTTATCTAAGGTACTACATGCCTAATACCATTGTCCTTGATATTTATGAATGTGGAGTCACTTTTATCAAGGAAAGAACTTAGGAGGATACTCCTGGAAGAAATGATTTAATATACAAGTGAATTTGGTTCATAAGATAAGTTTAATAGATCAATTTTGTAGGTTACAAGTTTGATCCATGTATTTCCATTATTTCTATGAGTGTGGGATAGAACATATGATTATACATTTGATCTTGTTCCAAAGGAATAGACTAATTTATTCTTAATTATGTTCCTCCTCCATGAAGGTTGATGAATATATATTTTGATAGATAATTTCCAACATTTCTCATAAGATCTTTCAAGAGTATATATTTGTAGGTTCCTAAAGAATTGAGTTGTCTTTATTACATTCTCTCAAAATGTTGTTTTGGCTTTTGAGAAATTGGCCATCCTAGGTCAGGATGATACTTCAGTGCACCTAAAAGATAATCTTAATCCATTTTCGTATCTTTAGTTATGCCTAAGTTTTTGTGACATTTAGTGGTGGCAATATGTGGATTTTCATTTGAGAATTGGAAGTCAAATTATATCATTAGATTCAACTATGTTGAGTGGTTATGGTTGATTGTTCCTTGGGAAACTTTTGATATTTTGATTGCTTGATTTCCTAATGTATGCTTATGTCAATGAATTGATTTATCCTTTATATCTATTTCTTGAAGGAGTCAGTACTCTTCTTGGCTTCCTTTTTTGAGAATAATACTTTACCTTTGAGTTTATTGTTATATTTATTTCCTATGCATGGTTTCTTCACAAGGAAATGATTCCCCTTTTATATTTTATTGTTAAGGAAGTCCTACATTCAAAGGGACTTTTCATATTTTGGGTTTCATCCTTTCTCTCATCATCTTTATTCTTGAGAACCTAATTTAATTTACTTATGTAAAGGGTGGAATTTGGATAGTTGAGTTTTTGGTAGTTTTGTGTATGTATCCTCCTTTCACCCTTTCATTCAAGGACCTAGGGTCAAGTTGCAATGTACTATCATACCCTAGGTCACTATGAGATGTAGGGAAACTTGGATTTGTATTATTTGATTATCAATTATGGTCAATTATGCTCAATTATACATTAAAACCCTAATTATGCAAATATGACAGAAAACAAATGAATATCAAAAAATGCTGCTACAGAAAGATGTAAAATAACAAATAACTATGCACTTGTTTTTAGGGTTCTGAACCAGAATAGTCAGGGACTAATGAGCGGGTGCTCAAGTCCAAGACCAGGTTTTTTTCAAGATTTGGAAGGTTAGTCTGCAACCTATTCCTACTGTCACAAAGATTTTCATGTCACAGAATCCAGAGGACTAAAGAGTAGGTGCCTAAGTCTAGGGTGTTGTTTTTAACTCTAATTTGCAAATTTGACACTCTATAATGCCCTCCTACAACTTCACTTTTCCTGTATCTTCAACTTATAACCTGCAATCACAAAAACTTTGGGAGGGGGTTGTGGTGTTTAGAGGCTTTCCTCAATCAAGCCTTGGAGAGACATTCAAGTCTTCTAAACACTATTGTCAGATAAAGAGTGCATGCCCATGGAGGCAGAGGCAAAAACTAAATGATAAATGCTGAAAAACACAAATGATGTCAACTTGTAGTGAAGATCTCAAGGGAGGAAGAAGCTCTTCATGTCATGAGGATTTGATTACTCAAATCTACAAATAAAAACACATAAACAACACAAATCTGATCTTGCTATATAATGAAAGCCTTAAATCACCTTTAGAATGCCAATGCTCATCTAGTTGAAATCTTATAATCATCTAGTTTACAAATGAATTCCTAAACATGCTTTTATATGCAACTACAAACACTCCTACCAAGAATTTTGTAATTCAAACTTGCCGTGTCGGTATAGGACCCAAATAATAGTCATAAGCTGACACTAAAAATTTGGGGCTGACCCAAAGTAGGTCAGGACTAAGGCACATTCACCCAAGTCCTCCCCCTATTTTGGTCAAGGTTAAGTTCAAGGGATTCCCCCTAGGTCCCATTTGTCATGAAACTTAGGGCTCATTTCATCAAAATGTCAAAATATGATGCAAGATGTCCTAAATGTAGATAAAAGACCTAGGAGCTAAACCTCATGAGGGAAAAGCCCCCAAGGGGACATTTTCTGACGATACATTTAGCCCCCACTTTAATGTATGTATAAACGCAAGGCCAATACATACATTAAAGTATGATCAATAAATACATCAAACACACCAAGCACATAGAAGACATGTCAAACACAATGAAGACAATGACAAGCACGCAAAACATGGAGAAGATAGCAAATGCATAGAAGACAATTAATGCATGGAAGACATAAATGATTTCTTTTTTTTTCCTTTCTCATATATATGAAATACAGTTGCAAGTACATGAAAGCAAACACACCTCCCATAATGTAGGAAGCACTCATTGCACTTGTCTTTAGACTGTATATATGGGGCAACACACACAAAAGACACACCAAACCTCCCAAAATGCAAGAAGCACTCATCGCACTAGTCTTTAAACTGCATATGGGGCAATAGATACACCAAAAAAAGCAAGCACCCCAAAGACACACACTTTGAAGACATGGAGAAAACACAGCAGACAAGCAATGGAGTGTTCCTATTTCTAGGTTCATCACCATCTCAAGCACATTACAGGCACACACTGACAATTTGGCTCCGCCACAACAATCGCCAAAGACATGCTTAAGGGTTGAGTTAGTCACAGAACCTCTCCCTGCCTCCACAGAGGACTTTTTTGAAAATGACAGGATGGGTACTCTCCACAAGAGATACACCACCTTTGCCTTCGCAGAGGGCTTAAGATGATTGATTGATTGATTGATTGATTGCAAACAAACTCAGAGTGTAGGAAGTACTCATCACACTAGTCTTTAAATTGCACCTAAGGAAAAGCACATTGCTAACATATATAACAGAGGGCTTGTTGAAAGTATGGAAACCGGTGTTGTCATTGATGTTAAGGATTGGATGAGCTATGTGCTGAGGATATTGAGAAAATTAGTCCTATCAAAAATAAAGAAAAATAGTGAAGACAGTGAAGCTCTATGAAGTGAAGATCCCAGCTAAGATGAAGATCAGAGAATGCACATCAAAGGGTTTGTAGATATGTGTCTAAAGATTATCCAGTCAAGATTTGAGAGGTCTACATGAAGTTTTGGAGAAGTTATCGCCATATGAGTAAAACTAGTTCTGAGGTGACAGAGTGACACAAATAGGTCCGGTGACATCCAGAAATGCAATATATTGTCCTGCGGATTTGGAGGAATGGTTAGGAAGCCAATGTGAATTGACAACTCAATTGGTTCATGGTCTAGAGGTCCGTAAGCATTTATTCTAATGTGACAGTGATGATAGACTATGTTCTTGAGGTTTCAGATGAAGATGCAAATGATTTTAGTAAGTATAAGTGGTGTGGAGATTCTTGGTGATTCAAGCAAGCTTGTGGGGGTCTCTAGATTGTGTCTAGTTTGTGTTGGCAATCCGCATTGAAGATTGAGCTCGTAATTGAAGATTTACTTCCGGGTGATGATGTTTCTCCTAATCATGGCCAACTAGACATGTTACACATCCTGTAGATGATCTTGAAGATGTTTTGTCAAGCATGGTGTGTTCCTCAAAGAAGATTGAAGTCCCAGACATGTGTGGCCGATAGTGTGGTGATTCACATGAAGTCTTTTGTAATAAGTCAACTTGTATTTGTGTATTTGCTCTGTAATAAAATAAAGTATGTATTGTGCTAACTTTGATGATTATCCCAAAGTCGATGTCTTGCATAAATAAGAGTTGTGAAGTCTTTTCAATGTACCTATGTGGAGATGTGAAAGTGATAGAGAGGAGAAGAGAAAAAAGTAGAATAGAAGTGTTGAGCTTAAATGGAACTGACTCAAGCATGGTGAAGATGCTAATCTCTAGTTCAAGTATGTAATATTTATTATTCTATAGACAGTGTGTCTCCTATAGGCAGTGGGCCTCTTGTGAGCAGTGTGCTCAGGCAGTGAGCCCTAATTGGCAAGTGCCATTTTGTTCCTCTTATTCTTTTAACAAAAAATACAATCTTGGGTTAGTCACCCCGTGGTTTTTCCCTTAACTAGGTTTTCCACATTAAAATCTTGGTGTCATATGTGTTAATGTGTTTCTACTCTTGAATTATTGCATTGTGCTTCCATGATTGAATTATTATTATGTTGTTGAAATACAAGAAGGATTTAAGTGTTTAAAGAAAAGAAAGTTTTGAGACAACTGATTCACCCCCCCTCTTAGTTGTCTGTCCTAAAATTAACAATTGGTATTAGAGCTAAGTTCCTCTAAAAGAGCTTAACTACTTGAGGAGATCCAAGATGTCTCCCTACAAGAAGGATAGTCTGAGGTTTGATGGAACTAATTACACTCTTTGGAAAAGCCGCACAGAATGTCACTTGCAATGTATGGGAATGCAATATTGGACCATAACCTCAAAGAAGTATGTTCCTCCAAAGAATGGCTCAGCAACTATAGATGAAATCAGAGATGCTGAAGATAATCTTCAAGCTAAAGTAGCCTTACTAAGTGCCTTATCTGATTCAAAGTTGACAAATGTTATAGATTTAAAAGCTGCATATAAGATTTGAGAAAAACTAGAACTTTTGCATGAAGGAGACAAATATGTTAAATGTACCAAGCTATAGAGTTTGAAAGGAAAATTTGAAAACCTAAAGATGAATGAAGATAAGAATATCACTACATTTATGCCAAAAGTAAATGAGCTTATTTGTGTAATTAGGTGTGCTGGTGGAACCTTAGATGAAGATGAGATTGTTTCTAAAGTTCTCAGATCCCTACCTCCTGCTTACAAACACAAGGTTGTTGCTATTGAAGAATTCAGATCTTTATCAAATATCACAAGATATCAATTGGTTGGAAAATTAGCTGTATTTGAATTGGATGAGTTTGGAGATGCACCCCCCAAGACTAAATTTGCATTCAAAGATAGTGCCTCTGAAAAAGGCAAACAAAGGTATGATTTAGGAGAGAACTCCTCAAAGAAACTATCATGGTATAAAAAAGCAAGAAAAGATCTGGAAGAAGATGAAGTAGAAGCTGCTCAACTTGAAGCCGTTATTGTAAAAAGACTGCCAAGAGGATTTGGTAAGCATGAAGGGAAATTACCCTTCAAATGTTTCAACTGCAACAAGATTGGTTATTTTGCCTCAAGGTGTCCAGAAAGATTTTCAAGGACAAATCCAAACAGATCAAGATTCCAAAAGAAATGTTACTATGTTCGTGAAGAAGAAGATGATGAATCAGAGATAGGAAACAAATCCGGAAGCGACTGGGTATTTATTGCCATCAAGGAAGAAGATCCAATGCCCTCTGAATCTGTCAATCATAAAATGGTAGAAAGAGCTTTGGCTACCCAAGTTGAAGAAAATGATGATTGGGTCATTGATAGTGGATGCTCCCACCATATGACTGGTGACAAAAATAAGTTCATAGATCTAGAAAGATATGAAGGAGGAGTTATAAAATTTGGTGATAGTTCTACTAGCAGAACCAAAGGTAGAGGAACTATCTCTTTTGATGGAAAGAACAAAACTAGTGATGTGTTGTATGTTGAAGGTCTAAAGCACAATCTTCTCAATCTTGGGTAGTTGGTGGACAAAGGCTATGATTTTTGGTTCAAAAATGGAAAATGTAAGATCTTTGAAAGTTCTGGAATAGAGGTTGCTTCTGGTACTCAAACAAAAGGTAACATCTCCCACTTGGTACTAGTAAAAGTTGTTTATTTGTTCAAATTGATTAGAGTTGGTTGTGGCATATGAGAATGTGTCATGTGAATTTTGATAATATTATTAAGATAAGAAACACTCAGGCTGTAAGAGATCTTCCAAGACTGGTGAAACCTACTAATAATTTGTACAAAGAATGTTAGTTGGGTAAGCAGAGCAGAGTCACATTCAAAAGTAAGGAATGATCTTCTACCAGATTGTTGGACTTAGTACATACTGATCTATGTGGACCGGCAAGAATCAGGAGTTTGCAAGGTGATAGATATTTCATGTTACTAATTGATGATCATTCCCAGATGATGTGGGTGACTTTCCTGAAAGAGAAATCTAAAGCTCTTGAGAAATTCAAAATATTCAAGGATATGGTAGAAAATGAAACTGGGTTAAACACAAAGTGTCTTAGGTCTGATAGAGGTGGAGAATTCACATCCGGAGAGTTCATAGAGTTTTGTGAGAAACATGGGATAAAAAGACAGTTATCTACTCCAAGGACTCGATAGTAGATGGAGTAGTGGAGAGAAAGAACTGGACCATCCAAGAAGCATCTAGAACCATGATGATGGAAGCAAATGTTCCTTAGATCTACTGGAGAGAAGTTGTAAGCACTGCTATCTATATTCTTAATCAAGTACAAATTAGAAGTAATATTGGTAAGACCCCTTATGAACTCTGGTTTGGCATCACTCCCACTATAATGTATTTTAGAGTCTTGGTAGTAAATGTTACATTAAAAGAGATGAAGACCTTGGCAAATTTGATGCTAGAAGTGATGAAGGAATATTCTTAGGTTATTTTACTCAAAGCAAAGCATACCGGTGTTATAACAAGAGATTGAGAAAGATCATAGAAAGTACAAATGTGAAGGTTGATGAAGGCATTGAAAAACCCTCAAGGTTTTATGAATATGAAGAAGATGATCAGAATGATGTTCTGGTCTAAGAAGTTCAAGCCCCTTCTGAAATTCAAATCTAGACTGATCTGGAGAATCCTAAAATACAGGAAGAAGAGATAAGTTTGAATGAATCTGTCCAAGATATAGTAATGCAAGAAGTTCCCAAAACTCCCAGGTATGTAAGACTAAATCATTCTAAAGACCAGATCATAGGTGATAAAAGAAAAGGTGTTCAAACAAGAAGAAAGATTTCTCAAGACTCAGAAAAGTATTGTCTGAATTCAAAGATTAAACCAAAAACAGTAAGTGAAACATGCAATGATGAAAGATGGACTAAAGAAATGAAGGAAGAGTTGATGCAGATTGAGAAAAATCACACTTGAGATCTTGTTCCTAGACCTAGAAACAAAAATGTGATTGGGACTAAAATGGGTCTTCTGGAATAAACTAAATGAAGATGCTGAGGTAGTCAGAATCAAAGCTAGATTGGTCTGCAAGGCTTATTCCCAAGTAGAAGGAGTTGATTTTGAAGAAACTTTTGCTCTGGTGGAAAGAATTGAAGCAGTCAAATTATTTCTTGCTTTTGCTACCTTTAAGGATTTCAAAGTATATCAGATGGATGTCAAGTTTGTCTTCTTGAATGGTGACTTGGAAGAAGTATACATTGAGCAACCAGATGGATTTCAATTGTCTGATCATGGTGATATGGTCTGTAAGTTGAAGAAAGCAATGTATGGACTCAAGCAAGCCCCAAGAGCCTGGTATGAAAGACTAGATAAACATCTTTTGAAGATTGGTTTCAACAAAGGTACTATTGACTATAACTTGTACTTCAAGATTGATCAAGAAAATATTTTGATTGTTGAAGTATTTGTTGATGATATCATTTTTGGAGGAAGAGATAGTATGTACAAGACTTTTGCAAATCAAATGAAAAGTGAATTTGAGATGTCTATGTTTGGGGAAATGAATTTCTTCTTGGGTCTACAAATCACTCAAACAAAGAAAAGAATCTTCATATTACAGACCAAATATGTGAAAGAATTGTTGAAGAAATTTGGAATGGAAGATTCAAAACCAATGAATACTCCCATGGCAACCAGATGTAAACTAAGCAAAGATGATGAATCCCCTAAGGCTGATCAGAAAAAGTACAGGTCAATGATTGGAGGACTACTGTATCTTACTCAAACTAAACCTGATATTATGAATGTTGTTGGTCTTGTTGCCAGATTTCAAGCTGATCCCAGAGAATCTCACATCATGGCAATCAAGAGAATTCTCAGATATCTAAAGGGAATAGTTGAGTATGGTTTATGGTATCCTAGGATCATGATTTTTGTCTTCATGCATATACAGATGCGGATTGGGTAGGAGATGTGGATGACCGGAAGAGTACTAGTGCTAGTGTATTCTTTTTAGGGAAAAGATTGGTTTCTTGGCTGAGCAAGAAACAAGAGGCAATATCTCTATCCACTGCAGAAGCAGAATATATTGCAGCAGTAGGTAGTTGCACTCAAGTATTGTGGATGAAGCAAATGCTAAGAGACATCAGAGTGGAGTATGAGGAACCTATCACAATCTTCTGTGATAACTCAAGTGCAATAAATATATCAAAAAATCTAGTGTTGCATTCAAAGACAAAACATATATCCATCAAGTTTCACTTTTTGAGAGAGCAAGTGAACAAGAATGAAGTCAGATTGGAGTTTGTGCCCTCTAAGGATCAGATTGTAGACATCTTTACTAAACCTCTACCTAAGGACTCTTTTGAGTATCTCAGGGAGAAGTTAGGGGTTATTACCCCTCCGATTTTGAATTAAGGTGCATTGATGTGCATCAGTCTGGTGGATCTCATAGTCATATCTTGTGATCCAGATTGATGATAGGAAGCTACTACTTAGGGGGAGTAGTCTGTATGATTCTGATCAATGCAAGTATGTGCCCTTTTCCATTGATGTCAAAGGGGGAGAGAAGACATGTGAAAAAAAAAGTGGTTGCTGATCATAGGGGGAGCTATGTCAGTTAGTGAGGACAAGTTCTTGTCTTGATGGTTAAAATAGTTTTTCACATCATAGGTTGCCATCAATGACAAAGGGGGAGATTGTTGCAAGTATGGGCTTAACCGGTGTTGTCATTGATGTCAAGGATTGGATGAGTTGTGTGTTGAGGATATTGAGAAAATTAGTCCTATCATAAATAGAGAAGAACAATGAAGACAGTGAAGCTCTATGAAGTGAAGATCCCAGCTAAGATAAAGATCAAAGAATGCTCATAAAAGGGTTTGTAGATATGTGTCTAAAGATGATCCAGTCAAGATTTGAGAGGTCCACATGAAGTTTTGGAGATGTTATTGCCATATGAGTAAAATTGGTTCTGAGGTGACAAAGTGACACAAATAGGTCTGGTGAGATCCGGAAATGCAATATCTTGTTCTATGGATTTGGAGGAATGGTTAGGAAGCCAATGTGAATTGACAAATCAATTGATTCATGGTCTGGAGGTCTGTAAGCATTTATTCTAATGTGACAGTGATGACAGACTATGTTCTTGAGGTTTCAGATGAAGATGCGAATGATTTTAGTAAGCATAAGTGGTGTGGAGATTCTTGGTGATTCAAGCAAGCTTGTGGGGGTCTCTAGATTGTGTCCAGTTTGTGTTGGTGGTCCGTATTGAAGATTGAGCTTGTACTTGAAGATTTACTTCCAGGTGATGATGTTCCTCCTAATCATGGCTAATCGGATGTGTTAGACATCTTGCGAATGATCTTGAAGATGTTCTACGAAACATGGCATGTTCCTCAAAGAAGATTGAAGTCCTAGACATGTGTGGCTGACAGTGTGGTGATTCACATGAAGTTTTTTTGTAATAAGTCAAGTTGTATTTGTGTATTTTTTCTATAATAAAATAAAGTATGTATTGTGCTGACTTTGATGATTATCCCAAAGTCGATGTCTTGTATAAATCAGAGTTGTGAAGTCTTTTCAAAGTACCTATGTGGAGATGAGAAAGTGATAGAGAGGAGAAGAGTGAAAAGTAGAGCAGAAGTGTTGAACTTAAATGGAACTGACTCAAGCATTGTGAAGATGCTAAACTCCAGTTCAAGTATGTAATATTTATTATTCTATAGATAGTGTGTCTTCTGTAGGCAGTGGGCCTCTTGTGAGCAGTGTGCTCGGGTAGTGCGCCCTAATTGGCAAGTCCCATTTTGTTCGTCTTATTCTTTTAACAAAGAATACAATCTTGGGTTAGTTACCCCATAGTTTTTCCCTTAACTAGGTTTTCCACATTAAAATCTTGGTGTCATATGTGTTAATGTGTTTCTACTCTTGAATTATTGCATTGTGCTTCCATGATTGAATTATTATTATGCTATCGAAATACAAGAAGGATTTAAGTGTTTAAAGAAAAGAAAGTTTTGAGACAACTGATTCACCCCCCCTCTCAGTTGTCTGTCCTAAAACTAACAGGGATTACATGATTGATTGATTGATTGCAAACAAGCTTAGGATGCATGATGCACTCATCACGCAGGTCTTTGTATTTGAGGACAAACACATTGCTAACATCTATAACAGACAACTTACCTTATATATGCCCCAACCTTAAGGTGGTTGATATTAGGTATCAATATCAAACAAGTTAAGGTAGGAAGAAAACACACAAGGGAACATGGACTTTAGTAAAGCCCATGCCCCCTGGAGGTGACATGCACTTTACGATCTCTAAATGTTCCCACAAACACATCCCTGCAAGAAACATGTTAGTGTCCACATAATCATGATAAAAAACAACATCAATGCATATGATTAACCACACAAAGAGCCAAGGTTATACTACGAATTCAGAAATCAAGGATAACCGTGGGGCTATATTATGAAAATCTCTGAATCGAGCATCATTGAGGCGAGATTCAAAGACAAATAAATTGCATGGAGGAGCAGTATTGTTAAGGTTTGTAAGTGAGATAAAAATCATCAAAATCACTACACAGAAAGCATGAGTGCTTCTACTAGCCAAGCGTTGGATAAGATATACAACCCCATCATCATATTAGGAACTAAATCCATTTTTTGATTTCTCTCTAAAGGGATGCTAGTTCTGCATCAGTATAAATGTTTTTTGTCATCCACCTGCTAGATAGAAACACTAGAAGAAGGGAAACAATAAATAAGAGAGAAGAAACAAGTGTCTTAGGGACAGTCATGTAGGAGGGTTCCCCCAAGTCACCAACCACAATGCTATGTCCGCAAGACACAACACACAACAATTAAATTATAGAGAGAGGCAATATAGAAGAATGATGATACAAATAGAAGGTCACAACAGAGGCAGTCTCCGGGTATCCCAGACCTTACAAGAGAATCAAGGGTCATCCTAAGAGGCCTAAACAACACATAACACATCATGAGAGAAACACGTCATGAGAGAGATAAAGGGTTAGAAATACTTACCTGTAGAGAGGTCCATGCTAGAAGTTATCAACCATTAAATCATTCTCTTCTCAATCACAAACATAAGGTACCATTGCCAAGTTTTTATCACTATTCTTTTGTTCATTCTTAAATGCTTCTTGGTTTGAATCATTAGTATACTTATTCACTATCCTCTTAAGTGGTGGCAGAAGCAAATTATATTGAGTGATCTCAACATCCATCCTTGAAGGATTTAATGTGAGGGACTTCTCCTCATCCACTAGTGCCACATCCTTAGTGATGTCCAAATGACTTGAATATTCAATCAAAGGAGGGACATTAAAGGTCGTATCTTCCTTAGTGATATCCAAGTTGCATGAACAATAAACTAAAGGAGCAGGGTTGCTAGGATGATCCATAGAGGTTTCATGCATTATGATAGAGATTTTATTGTTGTTAGATGAAAGCTCATCATCTACCCATGGAATGTTCTTTGTTGAAGGGAGTTCTTCATTTAATAATGCTTCCTCTTGGCTAGGGAGAGCATTAGAATGACAAAGTGGTGATGGTTCTTCATTTGCTAATGCTTCATCTTGGCCAGAGTGAACATTAGAATGAAGATTTGGTGGTATGATGTTAAGAGATATGTCAATTAAATGATCCTATTGCATCAAAGTGTCCTCATGAGGAGGAACAACCTTGGGAGAGGGATCATAATGTAAACCAAAGTTATCATCACATGTTTTAGCAATAGGTGTCATGGTGGACTTTTCCATAAAGTCATCTAAGGCTTCATCTAACATTTTGAGGTCATTAGTGGTATATATACTATTGATCATGAATTTAGTGAGATCCTCTAATATCAAAGGATATATTCCCATGATATTTGTTAAGCTATCAAAATCATATATATAACAAAGAATTTCATATGTGGAGCACATAGACATATCAACATCATGTATGTATGCTATTTGTTCCAGAACTTGAGGATGTTTATTGGTAAATTTAGAGAAATGATCAATGTCTATAATGTATGCAAACAATTCTTCCAAAGAAGTAGCCATAATATTTTTCTTCAAACAATGTAAGATCAGATTTTAATTTCAAAAGTATGCAAAAGACAAGTGTAAAGTTATATGCAAAAATGAACTAAAATGCTTTTTTTTTTGTACTTTTTTCAATGCAAATATATGACAGAAAAGGTGTTGTAATGATTTTGATCAAGGGAAGTAGATAATATGTCTAATATCAGTCCAATACAGAAGTAATATCCATCACAACATGCTCTTGATGCAAATCTAAGATGTTGACAAGTCAAAACCTAGTGAAACTACACTAGAATATGCGATTTTTCCACCAAATCTCAATGTAAAAGAGCATGACAAAGGGTGTTGTGAGGAAAATGATGATGGGACAAAAATTATATCAGTAATAAAAGCCACCTAATTCCAAAATATCTGTCACAACAAGCTTATAGTGCCACTCAAGGTCAAACCCTAGTGAAAATATAGCAAAAATAGGCAAATTTTCACGATTTTTCAATTCCAAGACCTAGCAAAAGGGGTGTTGTAAAGAATTTTAGGAGGTGAAGAAAATAATAGTAATAATATTAGTCACCTCAATCAATAAAATTTGTCACAACACACTTGGAGTGCAATCTAGGTCAAACCCTAGGGCAAATATAACAAAAATATATAATTTTTCACCAAATTTTCAATACAAGAGGCCAATAACAAGGTGTTGTGAAGATTTTTAGGAGGGGAGGAAGATAATTACCCTAATAAAAGACAATTAGTGTGAAAATACTCTTCACAACATGCCTATGGTGCAAATTTTGAAAGTCGATAAGGTCAAATCTAGTTAAAATCAAGGTTTTTCAAGACCTAGGTTTGAGCTCTTGATGCAAAATGCTATATGAATGTCTTGTACTCTATTTTATGATTAAAATTAAGTCCACTCAGATCTGAAAATAATTTCCACACCCTACCATGCAAAATGCAAGTGCAAATCTAAGGAAAAATCAATGAAAATGCTAGTTTTTGTTGAAATTTTCTATGTAAAAATGTAAAATTTTGAGATCTAAATGCAAATTTACACAAAAATGCAACACTAAATCCAAATGAAAATTTGAATGAGTGTCTACAATCAGTAGAAAAATATGAAACAAGATTTTACATACAAACACTAGTTTTTGAAATTACTAGGTTATATGAAAAATGCAAATTTTTCTAACAAAACCCTAGCAATTTTGTGATAAAAATGCAATGCAAGCTATTGAATTTTTGTAATTTTCTGCAATTTAACTCAAATATAATGCAAAAATCAGAAATGTGATGAAATTCAAATTAATTGTTACAACATGCAAACCCTCGAATGCCTTTTTTTTTTTTCAATTTTTCTAATTTTTCATTTTTTTTGTAAGTTTTCTAATGCAATAAGATGAATGATACTATGAGTGAATGAAATCAAAGAAAATCTGAAGAAAAACACTTAGCAAGGTGAAAACAAGTCCAACAACATGGGTTCACCAAAATGTAAATGGTGGAATTTGGATAGTTGAGATTTTGGTAGTTTTGTGTTTGTATCCTCCTTTCACCCTTTCATTCAAGGACCTAATGTCGAGTTGCAATGTACTATCATACCCCAGGTCACTATGAGATGTAGAGAAACTTGGATTTGTATGATTTGATTATCAATTATGCTCAATTATACATTAAAACCCTAATTATACAAATATGACAGCAAACAGACGAATATCAAAAAATGCTACTACAGAAAGATGTAAAATAACAAATAATTGTGCACCTACTTTTGGGGTTGGGAAGTAGAACAGTTAGGGACTAATGAGTGGGCACCCAAGTCCAAGACCCAGGTTTTTGTCAGGATCTAGAAGCTCATTTTATAACATGTTTTGGCTGTCACAGAGATTTTCCTATCACAGAATCTAGAGGAATAAAGAGCGGGCACCCAAGTCTAGGGTGTTGTTTTCAACTCTGATCTGTGAATCCGACACTCTCTAATGCCCTCTTGCAACTTCACTTTTCCTATATCTTCAACCTCTAACCTGCAATCACAGAAACTTTGGGAGGGGGTTATGGTGTTTAGAGGCTTGCCTCAGTCAAGCCCTGAAGAGAAATTCAAGTCTTCCAAACACTGTTGTCAGATAGAGAGTGTGTGCCCTTGGAGGAAGAGGCAAAAACCAAATGATAAATTCTCAAAAACACAAATGATGTCACCTTGTAGTGAAGATCTCATGGGATGAAGAAGCTCTTCATTCCATGAGGAGTTGATTGCTCAAATCTGCAAATACAAACACATAAACAACACAAATCTGATCTTGCTACATAATGAAATCCTTGAATCACCTTTAGAATGCCAATGCTCATCTAGTTGATATCTTATAATCATCTAGTTTACAAATGAATGCCTAAACATGCTTTTATATGCAACTATAAACACTCCCGCCAAGAATTTTGTAACTCAAACTTACCGTGTCAACATAGGACCCAAATAATGGTCACAAGCCGACAATGAAAATTTGGGGCTGACCCAAAATAGGGTAGGACTAGGGCACTGGTGCCTAAGTCCTCCCTCCCCTTATTTTGGTCAGGGTTAAGTTCAAAGGATCCCCCCTAGGTCCCATTTGTCATGAAACTGAGGGTTCATTTCATGGATGTCAAAATATGATGCAAGATGTCCTAAATACAAATAAAAGGCCTGGGAGCTAAACATCATGAGGGAAAAGCCCCCAAGGGGACATTTTTTGATGTTACAACTTATAAAATCACTTAGGATTCTATTCTGAATTGAATTCTTCAATGATGTTTTGGATGTCTTTCTCAAATGAAATGTTCTCCCCTTTTATATTTCAAGTTTGAGGGAGTCCACTTTTTTGCTTCACTAGTTACAACTCTTCATTATTGTATAAGTTAATTTGTTAGTGCTTCTCCACAAGTGTTGAATAAAGCTTTGATAGATTTCACATTTTCATAATTTTGAAGCATAAAGTAATCTTAAACACACATGGAGTAAACATGTTGAAGAAACATCAGACATGAAGCAAACACATAGATATACATAATACATGAAGCATACACATAGGTACACGTGATACATAGAGTATACATGTAAGACACAAAGCATGAAGCATATACATAGATACACACAATATATGAAGTATACACATAAATACATGTGAAGCATGAATCATCCATATAAATACACATGATAGATGAAGTATAAACGTAAGATACAAAGCATGAAGTATATACATAGATACACGTAATATATGAAGTATATACATAAATACATGTGAAGCATAAAGCATACACATAAATACATGCGATACATGAAGTATACATGTAAGAAACAAAGCATGAAGTATATACATAGATACATGTAATATACAAAGCATATACATAAATACATGTGAAGCATGAAGCATACACATAAATACACGTAAGTCATGAAGTGTGAAGCATATACATAAATACACGTAATATACAAAGTATACACATAAATGCACATAAGACATGAAGTATGAAGCATACACGTAAATACATGTAATACACGAAGTATCCACACGAATACATGTAATTCACGAAGCATACACATGAACATTGAAGTATACACATTCATACATGTAAGTCATGAAATATACACTTGAATACACGTAAGTCATGAAGCATATACATGAATGTACATAAGGCATGAAGTATACACCTAAATACATGTAAGTCATGAAGTATACTCTTGAATACATGAATGTATGTAAGGCATGAAGTATACACTTGAATACACGTAAGTCACAAAGCATATACATGAATGTACGTAAGGCATGAAGTATACACATGAATATATGTTGCATCAAATATCATTCATAGGATGGTAGGAAGGATGCCTTGATACCAATTGTAATGTCCCCTTTCTTGTATATGCCCTAGCTTTCTCCCTAAAATCACAATTTTAATATAGTTACGGCTGTAACTTACCAATTGAATGCCTGAGGCAAGATAAACCTGATTTAGGTCCTACAAACATGTTAGTTATCAGCAAATAATTTGACATATAATCAAATGATGTTATAGATAGGATTCTAATAATTATTATAATATTTAGCATGCACCTATTGAATTCATTTTAATGTTTCCATCCAGTAGTCCATCATCATTATGGAACACCACATAGAAGGCACCTTGAGCTGTTCCATCCAACCTAGGATGTATGGAATGAAACTCACCATTCCTGACCCCACTTGGGGTGTCCCTACCGAAATGGAGTCCTAGCTACTTCCATTCCTTTATATGGAGTGTCCTCCATAAAGGATTGACATTTGGATGAGAGCCTTAAGGGAAGTCATTATATTGATTCTATTATGCATCTAGGCAAAATTATAGCAAGAATAACAATATTAGGAGAATAACAATATCTATTGTTATTAATTATTGCATATGTATCTCTATTGATGTATGCCTACAGATTTAGTTCTGCTAGTTTATATTTCTTTCTCTTTGTTTAGGGTAAAATTGGATTTGTTAATCTTTTGTTGTTTAGATGTTTGAATCCTCCTTTCACTCTAACATTAAAGGATCTAGGGTCAAGTGGCGAGCACTATCATACCCTAGGTCACTTGCAAATCAAGGGAAGCTTGGATTAGGGAATTTAAATATTAATTTCCCTTCTCTTGTGTCTAATTAACCATTAAAACCCTAATTATTCAAATACGCAAACAAATTGATGAAAGATGAAAAAAGCTGTTGTAGACGGGAGTAAAATAACAAATCATAGAATACCTATTTTTGAGGTTCCAAGGCGGAACAGTCAGGGACACTGGTGCGAGCACACAAGTCCAAGGTACCTAGTTTTTTAGGGAATCTAGACCTCCTTCTGACACTGATCAACCCTGTAACTTCTTATTTCTAAAATATGTTTGCAGAGGACACTTTTGATGGTGCCTTAGTCCTAGAAGTGCTCCTTTGTAAGAATTTTCTTGAGATCCCAAATCCTTGATGCCTTCCACTGCTTCCTGTAACTCCACCTTTCCCAAATGCGACACCTATAACCTTCTATCACAAGACTTGGTTTGGGGGTTGTGGTGTTTAGAGGCTTGCCTTAGTCAAGGCCCAGAGGACACTTAAGTCTCCGAACACCGTTGTCAGACAAAGAGTGCGTGCCCTTGTGAAGTAGAGGCAAAAACCAAAGGAATCAATGATATGTCACCTTGTAGTGAAGCTCTCATGGAGGAAGATGCTCTTCATGCCATGAGGGGATTAATGCTCAAATATGCAAATATCAACACACAAAACATACAAGTCTGCTCTTGCAACACAATAGAAAGCCTTCAATCACCTTGAGAATGCTTAGAGTTCACAATGATCATCTAGTTTACAAATGAATACCTACAACTACTTATATATGCACCTACAAGCATTCCCACCAAGATTTTAAAAATCAAACTTTACCGTGTAGGCAAAATAACCACCTAACGGTCATAAATCGACATCCAAAAATTGGGGCTGTCCCAAAATAGGGCAGGACTAGGGTATAGGTGCCCAAGTCCTCCCCCTATTTTAGGTAGGGTACAACTCAAGGGGTCCACCTAGGTCCTATTTTCCATGGGACTTAGGTCTCATTCCATCGGGATGCTAAATTATGATCTAAAATGTCCTAAATGCACTGTAAAGACCTGAGAGCTAAACCTTATGAGGGAAAATCCCCCAAGGGGACATTTTCTAACGTTACATTTAGCCCCCACTTTAATGTATGTATAAACGTGAGGCCAATACATGCATTAAAGTAAGGTCACAAACACAACAAACATGCCAAGCGCGGAGAAGACACATGAATCACATAGAAGATAGTAACATGCATGCAAAACACGGAGAAGACAGTTATAGTCACACAAAATATGGAGAGGACAGTCAATGCATAGACACATTAATGCATGGAGGACATAAATGATATCTTTTCTTTTCTTTTTCTCATATATATTAAATGTAAATGCAAGTACTGGAAAGTAAACAAATGTCCCATAATACACAAAACATTGCTCAGGGGCATTGGTCTCTATATATATGGGGCAACACACACATAAGACATGCAAAACTTCCCAAAATGCATGAAGCTCTACTCAAAGGTGCTAGTCTCTACATATGGGGCAACAAACACACCACACAAAACAAGCACGCCAAAACACACACTCTTGAAGACATAGAAAAAACACGGCAGGCAAGCGATGGAGTGTACCCGTTTCTAGGTCCAACACCATCTCAGGCACATTACAAGCACACAACGATGATTTGGCTTTGCCACAACAATTGCTAAAGACACACTTAAGGGTTGAGTAGTCATAGAACTGCTCCCTGCCTCCGCAGAGGACTTTTAAAAATGACAGGTTGATGCAATCTACTCTAAGAAATACACCATCCCCACCTCCGCAAAGGGCTTAAGAAAAAGGATATATGTGATATCCCACCTTTGCAAAGGGCTTACATGATTGATTGATTGATTGCAAACAAACTCAGGATGCACGATGTACTACTCTGGGGTGCAAGTCTCTACATCTGAGGTCAAACACATTGCTAACATCTATAACAAACAGCTTACCTTACATATCCCCCACCTTAAGGTGGTTGATATCAGTTATCGATATCAAGCATGTTAAGGTAGGAATAAAAACACACAAGGGAATATCAGCTTTCACAAACCCCATGCCTCTCAGAGGTGACATGTACTTTACGGTTGCCAAATATTCCCCACAAACACATCCCTGCAAGAAACATGTTAGTGTCTACAAAATCATGATAAACAACATCAATGCATATGATTAAGCACACAATGAGCCAAGGTTATACAATGAATTTAGAGTTAGAGGATAATCGTGGGTTATATCACGAAGCTCTCTAAATTGAGTATCGCCAAGGCTAGATTCAAAGGCAAACAAAGGTTCACAGAGCAACAGTATTGTTAAGGTTTATAAATGTGATAAAAACATCATGAAATTCACTACGTAGAAAGCACAAGTGCTTCCACTAGCCAAGTGTCAGATAAGATATACAACCCCATTGTCATATTAAGAACTATAGTCCATTTTTTGATTGCTCTCAAAAGGGACCCTAGGTCTACATCAGTATAAATGTTTTTCATCATCCGCCCACTAGGTGGAAACACTAGAGGAAGGGAAACAATAAATAAGAGAGGAGAAAACAAGTGTCTTAGAGACAGTCATGTAGGAGGGTGCCCCCAAGTCACCAACCACGACGCTATGTCTGTAAGACACAACACACAACAATGAAATCAAAGAGAGGAAATATACAAGAATGATGATAGAAATAGAAGGTCACAACAAAGGCGGGCTCCTGGTATTTTGAACCTTACGGGAGAATCCGAGGTCATTCCAAGAGGCCTAAACAACACATAACACATCATGAGGGAAGCACATCACGAGAGAAATAAAAGATTAGAGATACTTACCTATAGGGCCCCTACCGGGCTAGAAGTTGTCTATAAGCAAATGATTGTCGCCATCTTCCCACTCCCTAATGTTGGAGGACAGTGGGACATAAGGTACCATATCCATATTTATATCTTGGTCATCATGTTGTTCATCATTATGATCATCTTTGTTTGATTGAATACTAGGATCAATGTTTTCTTGTTGAGAGGCGAGGTTTATAGCATATTCTTGTCTTCTTTTTCTTCTTTCTCTTGCTTTTATATTTCGTTTTGTTTTACCACTTATCTTTTGTAAGATAGGGCTATCCTATTTCATAGGCTTGTGTAAATTAGAAAATGAAGCATCGGGATCATACCTCATTTGTCGCGGTGGAACACTATGTTGTTGACAATGATCTCCTGATCCTTGTAAGGATTTCAGGGGGGGAACCTCAGCATAGGGACCTTGTCCTTTTGGTCTAAAGGTCTCTTCACATGCGGGTTGTTTCTCTTTTGTCATTTCTTGTGTAGGAGGACTAGGTACTTCAGTTTTATCCCAAAAGTAATTCAACTTGTAATGTTTTTCCTGAACCAAAGGTTTATACCTGTTTCAAGGGATGATGATTATATGGCCATCCGGAGGGAATTTCAGACAATGGTGTATTGTTGAAGGGATGGATTTAATTTCTTTTAGCCAAGGATGTCCCAATTTAATGAAAAAGAGGTTAGAAATGGGGACAACATCAAACCATTGTTTGACTTGTTTTCTGGATAATGTTAATAACAATGATATCTTACCCAAAGGCTTGATAAAGGATCCCTTATGTGTCTAAATCATCATGCTTGAGAGGTCATAAGAACCTTGCATTAGTTGATGTGAAAAGAGTAACTCCTCAGTGGAAACATTAGTCATGCAATTAGGATCAATCAGAGTTCCTTCCACATTATTTCCCATTATCTAAACGGTGATGTAAAGAGGTCCTTCAGAATCACTGATTGTTCTATCATGAGGAGTGAAGACAATTTCAGGTTCGAGAGCCTTTCTTTTCATGTAAGGTTTAGGAGGGAACCTATTATTGTTGTTATGTTTAGAGGCCATTATTTTATGCTCAAACTAATTCCAAATCAGATTTTGAAAGCTTTTCAAAATTGGTGCAAAAGATAAGAGCAAAAATAGCCTAAAATGCTTGATTTTTCGATACTTTTCAATGCAAATGAATAACACAAAAGGATGCTGTAAGAATTTCAGTCAAGGGTAGCAAGTTATATGTATGATATAATTCAAAAACAGCAATATAATCACTCTCAATGCACTCTTGATGCAAATCCAAGATAATGCCAAGTCAGAATATAGTGAAAATATGTCAAAATAGGCACTTTCTCACCAAAATTCAATGCAAAAGAGCATAACAAAGGGTGTTGTGAAGAAAATGATGATGGAAAGAAAATAATTTCAGTAATAACAGCCACATGGTGCCAAAATACCCAACACAACATGCTTTTAGTGCCACTTAAGGTCAAACCCTAGTGAAAATATAACAAAAATAAGCTATTTTTCACGATTTTTCAATTCCAAGACCTAGAAAGAGGGGTGTCGTAAAGAATTTTAGGAGGTATAGAGAATAATGTCAATAATATCAGTCACCTCAATCCATAAAATTGACGACAACATGCTTGGAGTGCAAACTAGGTCAAACCCTAGGGCAAAAATGGTCAAAATGTGTAGTTTTTTGCCAAATTTTCACTACAAGAGCCAGTTAAAAGGGTGTTGTAAATATTTTTATGAGGGGAAGATAATGAATACCCTAATAATAGAAAATTAATGCAAAAATATCCTGCACAACACACCTATAGTGCAAGTTTGGAGAGTCGATAAGGCTAATTTTAGTGAAAATTGTTGTTTTTGAAGCCCTAGGTTTGAGATCTTGAGACAAAATTCTATGTGAATGATTTGAAGTCTGATTTATGATTAAATTGAATTACTCTCAGATCTGAAAATTATTTTGAATCCTTAACATGCGAAATGTCCATGCAAATTTAATGAAAATGCATCAAAATTGCTAGTTTTTGTTGAAATTTTCTATGCAAATATGCAAATATTTTAAATCTAAATGAAAATTCACACTAAAATGCAAGACTATAACTAAATGAAAATTTGAATGAGCCTCTAAAATCATTAGAAAAATATAATAAAATTTTTTTCCTACAAACCCTAGATTTTGGAATTACTAGGTTATATAAAATTGTCAAAATTTCCACAAAACCCTAGCAATTAAATAATGAAAATGCAAGGTAAATTTATGTTTTTTTGGATTTTTCTGTAGTTTATATCAGATCTGATGCAAAAATCATAAATTAGGAAAAATTAGAAAGAATTGATGCAATTGAGTAAGCCAAACAATGTAATTTTTTTTTATATATTTTTCCAGCTTTTCAATTTTTTTTAATTTTCTCAACGCAATAAAATAAATGACCAAATCAATGAATGAAATCAATCCAAATATGAAGACAAACACTCAGCAAGTTGTAATTTAACTCAAAAAACATGGGTTCACCAAAATGTTTAGGGTAAAATTGGATTTGTTAATATTTTGTTGTTTAGATGTTTGAATCCTCCTTTCACCCTAGCATTGAAGGATCTAGGATCGAGTGGTGAGCACTATCATACCCTAGGTCACTTGAAAATTAAGGGAATCTTGGATTAGGGAATTTAACTATTAAATTTCCTTCTCTTGTGTCTATTTAACCATTAAAACCCCAATTATGTAAATATGGCAACAAATTGACAAAAGACAGAAAAAGCTCTTACAGATGGAAGTAAAATAACGAATCACAGAATACCTATTTTCGTGGTTTCAAGGTGGAATAGTCAGGGACACTGGTGCGGGAGCCCAAGTCCAAGGTACCTACTTTTTTGGGCAATTTGGACCTCCTTCCGACACTGATCAGGCATGTAACTTCTATTTTCTGAAATTTATCTACGGAGGACAGTTTTGTGGGCACCCTAGTCCTAGAAGTGCTCCTTTGTCTGAATTTTCTTCAAATCCTAAATTCTTGATGTTTGCCACTCCTTCCTGCAACTCCACCTTTCCCAAATGTGACACGTATAACCTATAATCACAAGACTTGGTTTGGGGTTGTGGTGTTTAGAGGCTTGCCTCAGTCAAGCCCTGGAGGACACTTAAGTCTCTGAACACCGTTGTCAGACAAAGAGTGCATGTCCTTGTGAGACAGAGGAAAAAACTAAAGGAATGAATGATAAAAACACAATGATATGTCACCTTGTAGTGAATCTCTCATGGAGGAAGATGCTTTTCATGCCATGAGGAGATTGATGCTCAGATATACAAATATCAACACACAAAACATACAAGTCTGCTGCTGCAATACAATAGAAAGCCTTCAATCACGTTCAGAATGCCTAGAGTTCACAATGATCATCTAGTTTACAAATGAATACCTACACATGCTTATATATGCACCTACAATCATTCCCGCCAAGATTTTAAAAATTAAACTTTACCGTGTTGGAAAAATAACCACCGAACGGTCATAAACTAACACCTAGAAATTGGAGCTATCCCAAAATAGGGCAAGACTAGGACGTAGGCGCCCAAGTCCTCCACCATTATTTTAGGCAAGGTACAACTCAAGTGGTCCACCTAGGTTCTATTTGCCATGGGACTTAGGTCTCATTCCATCGGGATGCCAAATTATGATCTAAAATGTCCTAAATGCACTCTAAAGACCCAGGAGCTAAACCTTATGAGGGAAAAGCCCCCAAGGGGACATTTTTTGATGTTACACTCTTATGCTGCAATGCTTCAGATATCTATTCTAAATTGTTTTATAATGCATTCTATTTACTTCTGAGTATGTCCATTTTCATTCCTCCTTCCTTCCTTGAAATCACAATTTCTAGCACCTTTTATATCTTACCAAAAGATATGCCTTTACAAAAATGTATCTCTTACAAGAGATGACACCTCTTTACCAAGTGATCAATGCCTCTTCAAGTATAATCCTTATCTTTATGCTACTTTAACAAAACAAATATTTATCTTTATTAAATTGTTCCACTATCTAATTGTACCACCTTGTCTTTAATATAACAAATATAGATCCCTGCCTTCCACACAATATGATCGCTCCTTATTAATTTTTTGCCTTCTCTAATCAAATGTTGTCTAATATAAATCGTTGTCTTCAATGTATAATACTTTCATCCTTAACAAAGCACTACCATCAAAAGATAATTTTTGTATAGACTTCCTTAATATTGATCATTGCTCATATATATTACATCTTTTCACTTTGCATATCATGTAAAATCGTGCTTAGCATAGTGTTAGTTTATATGATGTATTTCGCTAGGGTTATGACATGGGGCCCTTAGCTTGTCCACTCCTTCCTTCTTGTTTTCAAACCTTGGACCCATGACTTTGTCATCTCTAATGAAAAGTTTGTTTGGGTTCCCGGTTGGGTCAAATTTCCTAGTCTTGCCTTGCCTTGTTTGAATTTTTTGCAACAAATTGTCTCCTTC
The DNA here is from genome assembly GCA_027924645.1 of Cunninghamia lanceolata. Classification (NCBI taxonomy): domain Eukaryota; kingdom Viridiplantae; phylum Streptophyta; class Pinopsida; order Cupressales; family Cupressaceae; genus Cunninghamia; species Cunninghamia lanceolata. The sequence continues at coordinate 8,551,915 of BSBN01000892.1, forward strand.
TTAGGCCCTATAGTTTGTGTGGAGCCAAAAAAGTTCTATTTTGCTTACTCCACTAACAAGTCTATGTCGAGATAGACCTCTCTAAGGACCTGAAACACTTTGTGGACATTCAAGTCAGAGTGAGTTACTACTCTCAACAAGTTTAATAAATCAACTTTCCCAACACATGTTATCAGTGCTAGTCCTTTGAATACAAGATTCTAGATTGCCCTTTTGCCTCTCTATGTCCCAAGCCCTTGGATCAACCCTTGTCGAGGCTATTGCCTCTTTCTAAAAAAGATGAAGGCTAGTCTACTATGACCAACAACCACAACAAGAACATAGGTAATTCCAAGCATGCTCCCAAAACCTGTAGTTTGGGAGCTCTAGCTTTGAAACCAGCTTCAAAACCCCTCAATAGTAGAAAATATTTTGTCTCCCCTTCCAGGGAGTCATCTAGAGGGGTGAGAGTTATAAAATCCCTATGCATGGTAGTATGATGGTCATAGCAACTAACCATCTTAGCCAACTACTCTTCCCCTCATCCTATAGGATAGAGGTCTTGTAGCCTACTTAGGCATTTAGAAGATGAGTTTGTCTCAATGAAGTGGTAGCTTGTACAACTCAGCTTCCAAATTGGAATCTTTGAGGTGGATGAGGCTTTGGTACATAATATTTATTCTACTCTTGATGAGCTAGATAACGAGGAGACAACCCTTGATCTTTGTTTATGAATTGTATCTCCTAGAATGTTTGAGGTATAATGGACCTTTCGAGAAAATACTTTGTTTAAGATGCAAGGATTCAATTCATGAATTTAGTCATCTTTTTCCTTCAAGAGGTCAATGTGTCTAGGTTTTTGCTTTTAGCTGCTTGTCATGTTATTTGGCTGGCCAACCATTTTTTTATAGTAACCAAGAGGCTAGTCATGAAGGGGTCATCACCTTTATCTATCCTAAATGGCATTATCTATTGGTTGATCATGGATGTGACCCCATTCACTGGGCACTGTAGATACTTTCCAACATTAATAATCATTTATTTGGGGTTATTAATGTTTATGTTCCCAATGATGTTGTAGAGAGATCTTCTCTTTGGAAATGGATTACTCATTCAATTCCAACCATCACTTGGGTTTTGTGGAGGGATTTTAATATGGTTTAGTGCCCACATGATAAATGTGATGCCTTGCCTATGTGGTGGAAAACTAGTGAGAGAGAGGCTTGGTTTATTATGCATAATAAATCAGGTCTTTTTAATCTTAATGTTCACTGCCAGATAGTTAATTCTCCCTTGTACACATGGAGCAATTTCAGGGCAAGTCCTAATAGAGTCTTAAAGAGGCTGGCTTGGGGTATGAACTCTGCCCAATCATTCTTCTATTTTGCCAGTTGTTATTCCTTGCTAGTTGAGCAACTTGTAGACCTTGTCCTATTGGACCATTATCCAATACAGTTTCACATTAATTCGATGACTTCCATGACTAAAAGTAGAAGACAATTTTTTCTGAATACCTCTCTCCTTTAGCATAAGGCCGCATCATCTCACATTCAATGTTTTTAGAATCTTGAGCCCTACCTCATGCATGGGACCGAGTGGATAACCTAGTGGAATGATTCCATCACCTGCACTAAGAACTTCCTTCACATTTGTGGGAGGCAACTCACTAAGTTCCATTGTTGCTCTTATGAGACCATGATTAAAGAGCTCTACTCTCCCACTATTATTTTGGAGGTGTAGCCCTTTGATATTGCCACTCAACTTTGAGTATCAGAACATTGACAACAAAAGAAATTTACTAATGTTTATTTAACTATAGGGGCTCAAATCAAGGCTCGGCTTGACTGGTTTAAAATTGGAGACACTATCTCTAAGGAGTTCTTCCAGGCTTTGTGGGCCTGTCATAACTCCCAATGCATTCAACAAATTTTGGATGGACAACAACTATTTCATGAGTTGTCAGACATATTGCAAGCTTTTGTGAGACACTATGAATGATTTTTTTTAGATGAAGCTTATACTTCAAATAGAGCAATTGCTTTATAGTAATGTCTTTCTATTATCCCTTGTTGGGTCTTCAATTTTCAATGCATATTATGTGATCAACTTCTTACTCAAGATGATCTCAAGGAAGTGGTTTTTTCTATAGCCAATGACAAGAGCCTTGGCCTCAATAGCTTTCCCTATGAGTTCATTAAAACCTTTTGGGACAATATAGGCTCTGAATTGTATAAATTCTATCTTGAAGATTTGCACAATGGCTCTTTGGGGAATCTCATAAACAAAGGTAATATCAAATTCATACCTAAATCCATGGAACTAGAGGATATTTGTAACTAGTGCACCATCACATTGCTCAATGTCTCATACAAAATCATTTCCAAGGTTCTCGTCGTGAAGCTCCGCTCCATGCTCCTTTAATTGTGAAACCTGAACAAACATGATTCATCAAATCCAGGTTTATAATTCATAACATTATTGCTATTTGGGAAGGAATGGAGTGGGTTTTCTGCTCTTAGAAGCTAGCCATCTTCTTCAAAATTGACTTTGCCAAAGCCTATGATTGCATCAAATGGTCATTCATTCTTGCCATGCTACAGACTCTTGGGTTCAGGTCATGCTTCTTATAGATGGTTCGGATGCTTTTCACTATTTCTTTAGTTTGCATCAACATTGCTACACAATAGTCTAGCTCCTTTGGACTTCACAAATCCATCCAGCAAGGTTTCCCTCTTGCTCTGGTCCTCTATGTTTTAGCTGCTGAGGGATTTGGATATCTTCTTGCTCGGGTAGTCTCTTAATCCCAAGTCAAAAGGGATATATCTCCCCAAATCTTCTCAATAGCTTGTTAATGGGCATTTATCCAATTATTCATTCCACACTCTCCTTGATAAGGATAACAATGTTAAATAGGTTTTCCAAAGCTTGGACATTTTTGCCAAGCTTTAGGTTCCAACATTCAATGGCAAAAAACTCAATGCTACTAGTAATCCTTCGTTCCCAAACTTGATTAACTTCAATCCTTTGGTGCAAATGGGCTGATCATGGGAAGTAAACATTCAAAATCTTGGGGAACCCTTTTTCCTCCTAGGCTTCTTCAGATGAGCTTTGGTAGGCTGTGATAGCTAGAATTAGTGAATCCATTGGTAGTTATGTCATTTCTATTCTAAATGGCTTCTAAGACAAATATATGTTCTACTGCTTCAGTGGTGTCTTTTTCAAACACCGGTAGCTTAATTGGTCAATCCATTGGTAGTTTCTTTTGTCTCACCAGTAGTTCTAGTAATATGTGGTGTATTTCTCTCTTGTTTTTCTTCTCAGGTTTTCTCCTTTGTACTAAGGTTTTATTTCCCCTTCCCTTGTCTCTTTACAATTTGATCTCAAAGTAATCCTTTCCCAATATTTCTTTGAAATCTCTCTTAGCTTCTTCTTCTTTATCTTCCTGTTTATCCACCTAAATCTCTACTAAAATTCTTCTTGATTTATAAGGCACCTAGGGTGACTTCTGGTCCAAGGGTTGTGTCTCTTAAAAAATCCTTTTTGTTTTAGGGGATACCTTTTCATTCGTGAATGACATCATGTCATTCGCAAGTGATGTTTCATTTAATTTTCTTATACTTAGGGAACTAATCTTATCATATGTCATATCCTTTTCCTTTTCTCTAATCTTCATCACACTTCAAATAACTACCTTATCGACGTACTCTGCATATAAATTCAAGGGCTAGAGATGCCTTATGGGATTTAGTAAATGTTCCCATTGTTGATCTACCCTAATCTGAATATTAGTAAAGTCAGGCTGAACATTTAGGGTTTGTTTAAATTGTTCTTCCCATGCTTTTCTTACATAATCATAAGCATTACAAAGTTTCCTCCTAAACTCCTACAGATTTTATCAGTCATGTCAATATGTATTGTGATTTATCCTAGGTTATTTATCTCATTTATCATCAATCCACGGCAACACCCACAATGGTGTGCTCCTCCATTCTCTTCTCCTCTACTATATTCTTCTCTTTAGCAGCACCTACATTGGTATGCTCAGCAACACCCACCTTGGCATGCTCACCCAACTATTATTTTCCCTCTGCACTTTTTCTTGTGTGCTTCCTACTTGACTCTCTTGTCATTTCTAAATTTGTGTTTGTCTTTCTTCCTTACTTTTTTCCATTTCAATTACTATATTATCATTGATTTCCCTTAATCTTTTCTTATCCCCATTTGCCATGGGTGTTTTAGATTTGTTATTACATTAATCCTTATGTATCCCATGATCAACTCAACTTGAAGAGTTACATCTTTTCAAGGATCTTTTTAGATCCTCCCCTTTTCCATTTGTCATCCCCTTAAGTGTTTGCCCCCCTCTCACAAAGGTAGGAACCTAAGAGAATTCTCTACAGTTCATAAAAATATTTCTATCACTTTTAATATCCTCATTTCTAATACTCTGCACTTTCTCCTTTTATTGTTTCATCCTTTCTATTCTTCACTATCCTTTTGCAAGATCTTGACAATGGAACCAAATGTTGGCAAGAAATGGAAGGACTCAGTCTAGAGATCTGGTCCGTAGTGAGATCTCTAAAGTCAGTTTATACCTCAGTCATATAGTGACAGAATCCTAATGAAACAGTAAGAGATTGTAACATGTGGTACAATTAGATCAAATATAAGATATCAAGATATACACATAGAAATATATTAATCCTTATCTCTCCATTATCTGTATATATTCATCATCATGTAATCATATACATCTAGCAGGTCTAAGCCTCTGCCTTTTACACTCTCTTATACATATTCTTCTTATCTCTTCTCTCTCACATACATGTATATCCTATTTCTTATCTATATATTACATAGGCATGTGTCTTTATCCAAAATACCTCTATGTATGTCAGTTCTATCCTTCACATAGCCTTTTGTAGTGACCCATGGTAGGATCTATTGGTAGCCTGATCTTCCACCAATAGTTGTTTACCCAAGGGAGCTAAAGTGTCCCTAACTAACTATGGTGTTACTTATTATAGTATATTAAGAACATGATCAATACTATCAACAATGCCCATATGTTGTTTCAAAAGATCCTTTCTTGCAATGGTCTATAGCTTGTCTCCTGAACTAATTTTTTGTAATGGAGATATGTGGGACGGGGAATTGTAAAGATGTGCATGATGGAATATGCTACAATTGCCTTTATTGTTGCAAGAAATTATTGATTACTTGCATAGGGTTAGGCTATAGAGATGTGGGGTTGGACGGGGGAGGTTTCTTTGGTGAAGGCGACTCTTGTTGTGATATCTCCTATTGTTCTTTATCTTCTTATTTATATTCTAATACCCACTCCTCTTCTTTTAGCAGTGTAGTGTAAGATTTTTTGAGTAGCCTCTATGGTTTCTTGTTTAAAATTATCCCTTGGTTTTCTTTCTTATGATAGGAGTGTGTCCACTCTATGTTTTGACTTGAGCTCCTGTTGCTATAATTGTTTAATCTCTCCCTTTTTGGTGACATTTTTTTGGCAATTTCATCTAGTGCTTCTTTCAAAATGTTGTCTTCTTCCCTCATTGACTCTTCTCATTTTTTCCTTAGTAATATGGCCAATTCCTCCAAAAAGGCCTCTTTTATATTCACTAGGGTATGGGGTGTATTATAGATGTAATTAACAAGTGCTTTCTAAATTACCTTTCTGTTTTCTACAACCACTTGTATATACATTTGTGTAGTCTATAGTGGCATTCTTGGTGTGAAATCATATTTATACACTCTTATTAGATTGATAATTATTTTAGTTTCCTCTTCCTTAGTAGATTTAGGTCATTTTTCTTTTTTTCTATGGTAGAGGTTTCTGTGTTCCTACCTCTTCTTTTATTTGAGCACATCTCCATATTCTATTTCCTCTATATCGTAAGCTTGAGTTGGGGAGTATTTGAATTTAGCCTTTTTCTTTGTGTTTGGTTGGGAGGTCTCCCCTTTCTTCTTTTCACTACTCAATTCTCACAAATCCTCTATATCTTCTCTCACTAGTAATTTCAATACCTTTATTTATGTTTTTGGTGAAGAAAGATATAGTAATAAATGCATGTATGTCACATGACATGAATGATAAAGTTGATGATAAATCTGTTACCGCCTGTATGAGCAGTCTGATTTCAATTGAAAAATGCAAAAAATCAGTCATATGCATGTGTCTCTGAATATACAAAGGTGTTTGTATATACATACAGGTCAAAATATGCATTGGCAGGTGTGAAATCTCTATCGCCTTTTGAAAAATTGAGTTAGGTGCATTTCTGATTGTATATCAGGCTCTAAAAGGTGCATATACAAAGGGGGAATCTTTCGTAGATTCTGGGGAATATTCCCGCTTTGTATATTGGGTTATATACAAAGAAAAACATACAAGGAGGTGCAAATATACATTTGCTACAGTTGCGAGGCATAGATACATGTGGTGGGGCCCGTGGATATACAAGATGGAATGTATATACAATATAAATTCAGGCACACATATAATGGTTAGATACATTGCAGGAATATTCTGGTGAAGATTCCTTGTTTGTATGTGTAGGGGAATGTACATTGAAAATTATACAAAGGCTTGCGGCATGCAAAGTGAACAATGCAAAGGAGAGAGAAAATGGTCGGGCCCACCAGTTGTATATGTATTTCCTTGTATGTTTGCACATACAAGCTGATGTACAAGAAAAGACATACAACCCAGACGTAATGGAAGGATGAAGTGTAGTGAATAAAATTTGAGGTCCGACTTGTATATAAGGTGCTTGTATATGTTTTTGAATATACAAAGCGATAGGTGCAATGAAACATATGCATTTTAGACTCGATAGGAAAATCAAATGCGGCAGGTAAGTGTTTGAGGTTTGGCTTGTATATCAGACGATTGTATATGTATGTTTCTACATATACAAGGGTGAAAATGGCAAAATGGTGAGTGGAAAAGCCAGCGATAGCAAAAGGTGCCTACGTGGCTCAATCTAACTAGCTGACGACCTGGTCAACGTGATTTTGAGGCTGTTTGATCTCAGCGATTGGGAGACAGATCGACGGCCAAGTTTTAAGTTGCAGCGTAGGTTTTCTTTGCATCCACAGGCATTGTTTTGAGCGGGAAAACTCCGTGGACACATTGCTGTTGCATTTTATGAGGCTGCGGCTAGCTGAAGGTTTAATGGCAGATTGTGCAGGGAAGTATGGGTGAGGTGACAGGTAAACTACTAGGCTTACAAAGAGAACCTTCAGGCAGTGGCCTAGATCTTGATTCCACCTGCTCCTTCCTCTTTGTCCCTCTGTCGCATTCAATTCTGAGCACCATTCTAATCATGCATTGTATCTGGCGATTTTTGAGTTGACCATTGTAATTTTGGCTGAGTACACAGTTTTGCTATAAAATGCAAACTGTGTCACTCATATTTGGTGGTTGAAGACCTGGGCATTTTTGTGTAAATAATGAAGAACATGGCATGATCCTGGGTTGTTCTATCTCATTTTGGAGTTTATGAGTTGCATCATGAATGCATTTTGCACGTATGTTCAGTTTCATGTTGATATAGATGAAAAATACTCTTATGCATGTGTTTATCTGTTTGTCTCCTTCGCTACATGCATTTCCTTCTTTTGAATCTGGCTGCTAAGGGTTTCTCAGATTCTAGGGTATATGTTTCTATATCACATGCTTCATCTCTAACTTCCATTCAAGGAGTGGATTAAATTGTTTTAGGTTAAGCATGGAGAAGGTTGTTTGTCAGCAAGGATATCTGTAAATAGAGGCAGCTAAATACCCATTCTGGGTGATGTTTGTACGGCAAGCATCAATCCAACCCCTTGAAACTTGAATGCTAGTTGTAAACCATTTGTTGCATATGTCTAGTTGACTCCTTACCCTGAGATAGGCACTGGTCTGCTCCTGGGTTAGTAATTATGACCCAAAACCCCTTGTCTTGCATCCAAATCATCATATCCACCTTTTCATAACTTCCACCTGTTAGTTGTAGGAGTAGGATTAGGACCCCTACATGCTCTCATACCTAACTAGACACATATGTCCAAGAATGTTGCCAACCTTGTGATTTGTCACACAAATCTTGTTCCCAAAATGAGAGTATTTTGCCTGTCATTAGAAAGCTAAATCTTTATGTCATTTTGAGAGTAAATGTTACATATTTATCAAATAGGGACACCCCCCTTGGTGCGGAAGAATCAGAAGTGAAGGCAAGGCAGCTCACTCAACCTTCTGTTTCTGTTGGCCAAATCAGCCTGTGCAGAGGAACTGGCAAACCCTCTGCCGATTCGGGAAAAATAAGTAACAGAATTAGCGACTCTGCTAGGGAGAGAAAGAGTCAAATTATTTGAAAAGTGAATTTGTTGCAGCAAGATCCAAAAATGACCATGTGGTGCTCTATTGGCGTGGTGAATCTAGAAAACAAAATGTGCCTTGTTGATTTTCTATCCTCTCAGTGAGAGGTGGCAACTCTATTGATTGAACTTATCAAAGCTGCAACATATTTCTAGGTATTCCATCCTTTTAAAAATAATGAGTTTAGAACAACAATCCTGGTTGTGTCGTAAAAGAAGACCATTTTTTATTGAGAGATATAAAGCTCTAGATTTCACAAGAATAGGTGGTAACCCAAATGCTATTCCAAATAAAATTAGAAAATGTTTGCCAAAATATAGTGGATCAGATTCTGAATCGGCAAACAAACATCTGCAAAAATTTTGTAATTTAATAGAAGATTATGAGGTAGAGGATGAAGATGTTGTAATAAGACTCTTTGTTCAGTCATTAGAAGATGATGCTAGGGTCTGGTTTTTAGACCTGCCTGTTTGTTCAGTTTCTTCATGGATAGATTTAGAAGTTGCATTCCTAGAGCAGTTTGGTGAAAGATTTGATGTGGCCTCATTGATAATACACTTCATGAATATCCAAAAGGAAGATGAGGAATTGGTTCCAACTTTTAATATTAGATTTATTAAGTTGCTTAAGCAAATCCCTGAATATATGAGACCTAATAATCCATTGTGCTTAGCAATTTATTTGGCTACATTTGATGAAGAAATGAGTTATTCATTGAGAGATAAAGAACCAGTCACACTTCACCAGGCCTACCAATTTGTTATGGATATAGAAAACAATGAGAAATATGGAATGCCTGTAGGTTTCAATGGCTGCAAGTTGTCAAAACAGTTACCAAACTAAATATATTTCTGATGTTCCAGTGTGTTCATTGATAAATGACTGTGTAGAGGGAAATATATTTCAGAATAATGTGTGGTCATGATGTGATGCATGAAGAAAATGTTATAGAAGATGTAGGCACATTTTGTAATGATGAAAACGAAGACTGTTATCAGCCTCTAGAAGAGAAGCCTGCAGACACATAATGTCCTTCAACTAATCAAACAAAAGATATACATGAAGTTGTGTCTTGCAGTGATAGGCATATCCCAGATATTCCTGAATGTTTATACGAGGTGGATATGCAGAGCTTCACTCTGAATACAAGAGATACAGTTTCAAGGGATGGCAGTGAATATGATAATGATTGTCAGCATTTAGATGCATATGTGAGCCTTTCAGATTATGAAATATATATGGATGCTGAATATGAGTGTTTCCTTGAAGATTCTGACCACCTTCACAGTGCAAAAGTTGAAAAATTAGGTTTTGATTATCAAGGCATTGGTGAAGAGGAAAAATAGGATCACTATTCAGAGGTGAATGGACAGATTGCAGATGTGTGTGCTCATACAGTTGGGGATAGTGCTGGTTGCAGGGGTGACTATGAAGCTTTCAGTGTAGGGCTGCATTCTGAGTTATTTCTACCTTCTTTTGAGACATTCTAGGTGGACATAAATGACAAAATTGCTGACCACAATGATGATCAATATTTGTATACTTATAAAGATAAATTTGATTATGAGATGTTGCTTGTGCCTGAATATTGCATGTTTGATATAGAGGAGCTTTTATTTTTTGAAGAAAGGCAAAGTTCTGATGTGGATTCATTTGTTTCATGTGAGTCTATCATTCTTCCAAACAACATCAGTGACTCATATGATGATGACATTCTACAACTCATGATAATGTATGCTGATGAGGCTCGTTGTAGATTTGCTGATGAAAAAGAAAGGAGTAGCAGTACAAACAATTGCAATACTAAGTGCTGCAAGTGGTTAAATGCTTTCAGGCTTCATTTGAAGAAATCAAATCAGAATCAAGTATTTGACAAAGGAAAACTTTGGTTTTTCCTTTTTGGTGGACCTGGGCTGCCAAGTAAATTTTAAATAAATGTGTTTTGTGATGCAGGTTGGTGCAGTTTTGACTCTATTGCCCAATGGATAAGGACTGGTCTGCATCCCAGAGATCTAAGGTCCTCGTTGCAGTCTTGCACCTGCACGTCCCCAATCAGAGCCTATGTTACCGCCTGTATGAACAGTCTGGTTTCAATTGAAAAATGCAAAAAATCAGTCATATGCATGTGTCTCTGAATATACAAAGGTGTTTGTATATACATACAAGTCAAAATATGCATTGGAAGGTGTAAAATCTCTATCACCCTTTGAAAAATTGAGTTAGGTGCATTTCTGATTGTATATCAGGCTTTAAAAGGTGTATATACAAAGGGGGAATCTTTTGCATATTCTGGGAAATATTCCCACTTTGTATATCGGGTCATATACAAAGCAAAATATACAAGGAGGTGCAAATATACATTTGCTATAGTGGCGAGGCAGAGATGCATGTGGTGGGGGCCGTGGATATACAAGGTGGAATGTATATGCAATATACATTCGGGTGCACATACAATGGTTAGATACATTGCAAGAATATTCTGGTGAAGATTCCTTGTTTGTATGTGCAGGGGAATGTACATTGAAAATTATACAAAGGCTTGCAGCATGCAAAATGAACAGTGCAAAGGAGAGAGAAAATGGTCAGGCCCACCAGTTGTATATGTATTTGCTTGTATGTTTGCACATACAAGCTGATGTACAAGAAAAGACATACAACCTGGACGTGATGGAAGGACGAAGTGCAGTGAATAAAATTTGAGGTCTGGCTTGTATATAAGGTGCTTGTATATGTTTTTGCATATACAAAGCGACAAGTGCAATGAAACATATGCATTTCAGACCTGATGGGAAAATCAAATGCGACAGGTAAGTGTTTGAGGTCCGGCTTGTATATCAGACAATTGTATATGCATGTTTCTGCATATACAAGGGTGAAAATGGCAAAATGGTGAGTGGAAAAGCCAGCGATAGCAAAAGGTGCCTACGTGGCTCGATCTAACTAGCTGGCGACCTGGTCAACGTAATTTTGAGGCAGTTTGATCTTAGCGATTGGGAGATAGATCGACGGCCAAGTTTTAAGTTGCAACATGGGTTTTCTTTGCATCCACAGGCATTGTTTTGAGTGGGAAAACTCCATGGACACGCTGCTGTTGTGTTTTATGAGGATGCGTGTAGCTGAAGCTTTAATGGAAGATTGTACGGGGAAGTATGGGTGAGGCGATAGGTGAACTACCAGGCTTACGAAGAGAACCTTCAGGCAGCGGCCCAGATCCTGATTCCACCTACTCCTTCCTCTTTGTCCCTCTGTCGCATTCAATTCTGAGTGCCATTCTGATCATGCATTGTATCTGGCAATTTTTGAGTTGACTGTTGTAATTTTGGCTAAGTACATAGTTTTGCTATAAAATGCAAACTGTGTCACTCATATTTGGTGGTTGAAGACCTAGGCATTTTTGTGTAAATAATGAAGAACAGGGCATGATCCTGGGTTGTTCTATCTCATTCTGGAGTTTATGAGTTGCATAATGAATGTATTTTGCATGTATGTTTAGTTTCATGTTGATATAGATGAAAATTGCTATTATGCATGTGTTTATCTATTTGTCTCCTTCATTGCATGCATTTCCTTCTTTTGAATCTGGCTGCTAAGGGTTTCTCAGATTCTAGGGTATAAGTTTCAGTATCACATGCTTCATCTCTAACTTCCATTCAAGGAGTGGATTAAATTGTTTTAGGTTAAGCATGGAGAAGGTTGTTTGTCAGCAGGGATATCTATAAGTAGAGGCAGCTAAATACTCATTCTTGGGTGATGTTTGTAAGGCAAGCATCAATCCAACCCCTTGAAACTTGAATTCTAGTTGTAAACCATCTGTTGCATATGTCTAGTTGACTCCTTGCCCTGAGATAGGCACCGGTCTTCTCCTGGGTTAGTAATTATGACCCAAAACCCCTTGTCTTACATCCAAATCATCATATCCACCTTTTCATAACTTCCACTTGTTAGTTGTAGGAGTAGGATTAGGACCCCTGCATGCTCTCATACCTAACCAGACACATATGTCCAAGAATGTTTCCAACCTTGTGATTTGTCACACAAATCTTGGTGCCAAAATGAGAGTATTCTGCCTGTCATTAGAAATCTAAATCTTTATGTCATTTTGAGAGTAAATGTTACATCTTTATCAAATAGGGACACCCCCCTTGTTGCGGCAGAACCAGAAGTGAAGGGGAGGTAGCTCACGTAACCTCCCATTTCTGTTGGCAGAATCAGTCTATGCATAGGAACTGGCAAACCCTCTGCTGATTCAGGAAAAATAAGTAACAAGATCAATGCATGTGTGGTCCCAAGATATGTCAAGGATAGAGATAAGCATCATAGATAAATGTGTAATAATATTCATAGATAAGAATGATGGTGTAAATAAGTTATATGTAATGATATCATCACTAAGAAACACATACATCTAAATACCCCTAGATCCATGGGTTTAATAACACAAGTGGTGTAGTCATAAATGGAGGGTCTAAGGATAGGACTATCCTACTATGCAAACTTAGAGTAAACACAATGAAAAAACACAAAGATTGGAACACCAAATGGAAATTTATTGATTCAATATCATGAACAATTAGAAGTTTCATATGTCGGCAATATGTGGACTACAATTGGCTCATAGGTCTGTCCTCTGGCTTATTACAACTTATAAGAAAGATATACCTTTGAAGTGCTATCTTGCAATCCTAACTTTCCAAACTATCCACTAACTACCAACTTCCTAACTACCTCTGAATGCATCCATTGAATGATTATATAGAAATTCCTAGTTCAAGGAAGGATTTGCATTGGCCTTAAGGGGTTTCAAAGTTTAATGCTTGATGAAACATGTAGGTCAGCCTAATTCCAATGGTGAAGCTTCCAATGTTGATGGATCATGTTGCAGTCTTGGCTGAAGATGTCTCTAGTCCCATAATGCCTTGTGAGATGTTCCATTAGGTACCACAACTCATGGGCAGGTGCCACAAACTCATTATTTTGAATTGAATGCTGAAGGCTCAGAATAGTAAATCTTGATGAAGTTTTTGACAGTGAAAAAGTTTTGTAGACAACTACAAATCTTCTAAAGTCTTAATATGGGGTAGATGAGCCTTTATAGAATGTTGATCTTGTGTTGCAAGCTCTAAAACAATCATGTAGTAAAATTTGGTACAAAATGCTGAGACTATACTGATTGAAATGCAAGAAAAGAAACAAATGTTTTTGGTTGATGCAAGATTATCTTTCAACCTAGGATGCTCCTGCCATAGACACTTAAGGTTGTTTCAAAAGCGAGTCCCTCACTTTCCTGGGGCTAGAGTAAAACCAATGTTGCCTACCTTAACCTGAGAAATCCATGATGAATCTTCCTTCAATCTTCATTTCCACTTAACCAAGTACTCCTACTTATTTACTCTATTGTTGTGCCCAACTCTACTATCTAGAATCTATTCTATCTGCTCATGTCATTGATGCGGTATTCTATCTTCCAAACAATCTTCTTTGGTGCTATCACTTGACTATCCTTCATGATACTGATACAGGTCTACAATATTGAAGATTGAGGATATGCCAATTGCTTTCAGTAGTTCGACTTCATATGCATTTCCTAAGTCAAACTTCTTGAGAATTTTACATGGTCCAAACTTCCTCATCTTTAGCTTGTTGTATGTCCCTACTAGAAATCCTTCCTTTCTAAGATATACCATTACTTCATCTTTGTTTTATATGAAAAGGGGGAGTGATGGAATGTGCCTATTTTAGTTTGAATCCTCCTTTCCATAAAACATTCCAAGGGCTTTTCAACCGAGTGCTTCTCCTATCGAGAGGAGAGTCATCTATCAGATTGGATTGCCACTTGGTTTTCTACTGGGAAATTTAGAAGCTATCACACAATGTTGATAATTAATGTCTTTATGCTCTTGAGACCCTAATTTAAGAAAAATAATAATTAAATCTATGAATTACGATAGATGCTACTAGAAATAGGCAAAGGGCAAAGAACCTTACCTCACTATTTTTTGCAGTCTGGAAAATAGAAATGTTGAGGACAATGATGATGGCACCCTAGTTCAATGTGCTACATTTTCTATGGATTCCTGATCTCCTTTCGGCATTGATCTCTATTGTGTCTTAAGTTTCTTGTGATCTGACAGTGGAGGACAATGTTAATGGCGCCCTTGTCCCAAAATCCCACACAGTGTCCGCTTTTTTTCAGATCTCGAATCTTCAATGTTTTCCTATCTTCCCTGCAACTCCACTTTCTCCAAATCTGATACCTATAACCTGCAATCACAAGAAGTATGGGAGGGGGTTGTGGTGTTTAGAGGCTTGCCTCAGTCAAGCCTCAAAGAGACATTCAAGTCTTCCAAACATCATTGTTAGAGAGAGTGCGTATCCTTGTGGGATAGAGGCAAAAATCCAAATGATAATGATGATAAAACACAATAAATGTCACCTTAATGATGAAGCTCTAATGGAAGGAAGATTCTCTTCAATGCCATGAGGAGAAGATGTAATCCAACCTACAAAAACAAACACAATAACAATGCTATGATCTGTAACACAATGATATCACAAATATGCCAATAGCTTTTGAAACACAAACATCCTCTAGTTTGCAAATGATAACCTAAACATGCTTATATATGTAACTATTAAGATTTCCACCAAGAATTTCATAATTGAAACTTATGATGTCAGCTTGGAAACCACATAATGGTCACAAAACTGACATTTGAATTTAGGGCAGACCCAAAATAGGGCTGGACTAGGGCACTATCACCCTTGTCCACCCCCTGTCTTTGTTCTAGAATCATTAAGTTAGCACACCCTAGGTCCTCTTTGTCTCAAGACCCAAGGGTTTTCTCATCAGGTGTCTGAATTATCACGCAAGATGCTCTAAATGCAATCTAAGGACCCTAGAGCTAAACCTTAAAAGAAACCCCAAAGGGTACATTTTTCTGACATAACATTTAGCCCCCACTTTAATGTATGTATTAAATGCAAGACCAATACATGCATTAAAGTAAGGTCAATAAATACAGCAAACATGACAAGCATGGAGAAGACACGCCAAACACATTGAGGACAATAATAGACATGCAAGACATGGAGAAGACAGTTACAGTCATGCAAAACTTGAAGAATACAACATTGAAGACACGTAGAGCATAGAGAATGCAATGATTATTTTCTTTTTGATTTTTCCATATGAAATGCAAGATGCAAGTACAAGGAAAGTAAACAAACAAATCCCAAAAGTGTAGAGGAGCTGTTCACTACTAGTCTTGCACCTTGAGAACAAACACGCCAAACAAATCCCAAATTGTAGAGGAGCTCATCACGACCAGTCTTGCACTTTGAGAACAAGCATGCCATACACACACACACTGAAGACATGGAGAAAACATGATAGCCAAGTGATGGAGTGAAACTATTGCTAGATTCATCACCATCTCAGGCACATTACAGGCACACACCAACGATTGGACTTTGCCACAACAACTGTTGAAAACATGCTTAAGGGTTGAGTTAGTCACACAACCACTCCCTACCTCGCGATGAGGAATTTTGAAAATGATAGGATAATGCAATCTCTCCAAGAAATACACCATCCCCGCCTCACGATGAGGGCTTAAGATAAAAGGATATGCTCGATATCCCATGTTTACAGAAGGCTTAAATGATTGTGATTGATTTTTAGATTGTTCAAACATGCTTTACTATGATCTGAAGCAAACAGCTTACCTTATATATGCTTCCACCTTAAGGTGGTTGATATCACGTACTGATATCAAGCACGTTAAGGTAGGAAGAAAACACAAAGGGGAACATGAGCTCTCACAAATCCCATGCCCCTAGAGGTGACATGTACTTTATGATTGCCAAATCCTCCCACAAACACATCTCTACAAGAAAGGTGTTAGTGTACAAATAATCATGATAAACAACATTGCATATGATCAACTACATGAAAGAGCCAAGCAAGGTGATATCCATGATAAATGAAGTGCACAGAGTAGCAGTATTGTTAAAGTGTTGTTAGAAAGATAAGATAACATGGAAATCAACATCAAGAGAGAGAAAACATGGAGTGATTCCACTAGACAAGCATTGGATAATTTGTTACAACCTCGTCATCATGTATGGACTAGGTCCATTTTTTTATTACTCGCGAAAGGGACACTAGGTCTGCATCAGTATAATATGTTTTTTGTCATCTTCCAGCTAAATGGAAACACTAGAGGAAGGTAAATAATAAATCAGAGAGGAGAACAAGCACCTTAGGCACAGTCACGTAGGAGGGTGCCCCCAATTCACCAACCGCAATGCTATGTCCGTAAGACACAACACACAATAATGATATCAGAGTAGAGGAGATATAGAAGAATGATGATACAAATAGAAGAAGGTCACAATAGAGGTGGTCTCCTAGTATCCTTGACCTTACAAGAGAATCAAGGGTCATCCTAGGAGGCCTAACAACACATAACACATCACGAGGGAAACACAACACGAAGGATAAAGGGTTAGAGATACTTACTTGTAGAGACAATTGGGCTAGCGATCATCACGGAGCTTGATCTTTATCTTAATGGTTAAGGCTTTATCACTTCTTCTCTCTTCCATATGTTCAGGAGTTTGGGAGGGTAACCTTGTAGGAGAGGTACCCCTTAATGATGGTTGAGAGAGGATCTTGCCATTTTCTTTATCAATCCATATAGAGGGTCTTGGAATACCATGGGTTTGAGGGATAGTTTGTTCTTCAATATCATGTAGAATTTCATTGTTTTCGAAGGTATGTGGAGGTTCTAGAAAAGATGCATGATCTGTTTCTTTGTTTCAGATGTAATTGAGAAGTTCTTGGACATCATATGCTAAATTTTCAATATGTTGAAGCAAATGGTCATAAAGAGAATCTGCATCATCCAAAGCATCATCTTGATTAGGGAGAGAAAGAAGGGATGGTAGAGTAGAATGGACAAATGCATTAATGATATTTTCTTCTTGTGCCAAGATATCCTTAATAAGTGGGGTTATGTTGGGACAAGTCTCTTTGTTCGATGGATCACCCATTGCTATATCATTCTCATGTCTCAGAAAGGATTTGCATTATGTCATCATGAAACAAAGGGAGAGAGGGAATAGTGTTCTCATCACTATTTTCCCCATGATTGTTTTCAAGAATAAAATTAATAAGATTCTCCACAATCAAAGGAAAAATATCCACAATCGCAAGAAAGCTATCAAAATAGGCTATTGTTTGAAGGATATCACAGGTAGTGCTTTTGTTCACGTCAATGCCATAGATGTATAGGATTTGATGCAAGAATTGAAGATATTTATCATTAAATTTCCAAAAATTATCATAATTCATAATGTACTCAAATAAATCTTCCAAAGATGAACCCTTAGGAGAATCCATGAATGCAAAACTATGTGCAAGAATGGCCTTAAATGCTTCATTTCTAACTTTTCTCAATGCAAACAAATGATAGAAGAGGTGTTGTGAAGATTTTAAAGAGGGAAAGTAAATGATATGCATAATAACAGTCCACTAATGCAAAAATACCTTTCACAACACACTTTTGAAGCAACTCTAGAGGGTCGATAAGCCAAAACCTAGTGAAAATAGGCCAAAATATGCGATTTTTCACCACATCTCCATGTAAAAGGGTAGGGCAACAGGTGTTGTAAAGAAAATGATGATGGAAAGAAACTTATAACAGTGATAACAGGCACCTAATGCTAAAATTTCCATTACAACACACCTATAGTGGCACTCTAGATCAAACCCTAGTGCAAAGATAGCAAAAAAAAATGCAAATTTTCACAAAATTTCAATGCAAAGGCCCAAAAGAAAGGGTGTTGTAAGGAAATTGAGAAGGGGCGGCAGATAATAACCCTAATGGAAGCCAATTAGTTCAGAAAAATCCCTTAAAACACACTTGGAGTGCAAATTTAACAAGACGACAATGCCAAATCTAGTGAAAAATTGTAAGTTTTCAAGCCGTAGACATGAAATTTCACAAGGAGGCCACTATGATGCAACACTAAAATTAGTGATCAGACCTAATGGGTTTTTTAACTAGGTAATAAAATCTGAAACAAGATTTTTACTACAACCCTAGCTTATGCAAAACTAGGTTTTCATGAAAAATGCAAAATTTCAAGCAATTTCTGACAAATTAAGCATGCAAATGTAATGCAAATGAATTGTAAAAGATGAATTTCTGTATTTTGGATCAGATATAATGTCAATAATATAAATTAGATGAATTTAGATTCCAATTAATTGAAATTTTACAAAAATGCAAGCTTAATATGACAATTTTTGTAAATTTTCCAATTTTTTCACTTTTTTTTGTAATTTTTCAAATGCAATATTGAAAATAAAGAATTGAATGATAATGAATTTCAGATTTGATGTAAAAATCAGAGAATTAATTAAATACAATTGAATGAATGCAAATTATGTCAGCAATCAAACCCTAGAATGCAATTTTTTCAAAATTTTCAAATATATCAATTTTTTTTGTAAATTTTTGAATGCAACAAAATGAATGAATGCAAATTTATCAAACAACACTCAGAAAGGCGCCAAAAAGTTTAGAAACATGGGTTCACCAAAATTTTTTATATGAAAAGGGGAAGTGATGGAATGTGGTTGTTTTAGTTTGAATCCTCCTTTCCACAAAATATTCCAAAGGCTTTTCAATCGAGTGCTTCTCCTATCTATCAGATTGGGTTGCCACTTGGTTTTCTGCTAGGATTTTCATAAGTTATCACACAATGTTTCTAATTACTTCCTTTATGCTCTTGAGACCCTAATTTAAGTAAAACAGTAATTAAATTTATGAATTACAACAAATGCTATTGGAATTAGGCAAAGGACATAGAACCTTAACTCACTATTTTTTGCAGTCCAGAAAATGGAAATGTTGAAGACAATGGTGATGGCGCCCTAGTCCAATGTGATACTTTTTCTATGGATTCCCAATCTTCTTTTGGCACTGATGTCTTCAGTTTCCTGTGATATGACAGTGGAGGACAATGTTGATGGCACCCTTGTCCTGAAATCCAACACAATGTCCACTTCTTTTCAAATCCTAAATCTTCAATGTTTTCCTATCTTCCTTCCAACTCCACTTTCTCCAGATCTAATACCTGTAACTTGCAATCACAAGGAGTGTGGGAGGGGATTGCTAGAGAGAGAGTGTGTATCCTTGTATAGAGGCAAAAATCCAAATGATAATGATGATAAAACACAATAAATGTCACCTTAATGATTAAGCTCTCATGGAAGCAAGATGATCTTCAATTCCATGAAGAGAAGATGCAATCCAATCTCCAAAAAAAAACACAATAACAATGCTATGCTCTGCAACACAATGATATCACAAATATGCCAATAGATTTTGAAACATAAACATCCTCTAGTTTGGAAATGATAACCTAAACATGCTTATATATGAATATATTAAGATTCCCACCAAGAATTTTATAATTGAGACTTATGATGTCATCCTGGAAACCAAATAATGGTCATAAACTTGACATTTGAATTTAGGGTAGACCCAAAATAGGGCTAGAGTAGGGTGCTAGCACCCTTGTCCACCCCCTGTCTTTGTTCCAAAATCATTAAATTAGCACCCCCTAGGTCCTATTTGTCACAAGACTGAAGGATTTTCTCATCAAGAGTCTAAATTATTATGCAAGATGCTCTAAATGCAATCTAAGGACCTAGGAGCTAAACCTTAAAGGAAAAAGCCCCGAAGGGTGCATTTTTTTGACATAACAATCCCCAACAAAAAATCCCTTATGTCTCCTCTTCTCATCTGCTTATCCCTAATACTTGATGTTCATCTATTCCAAATTATTTCAGACTTGAGTGTGTATTGTTTCCATGTATCCTACAAATTCTTCTACATCCACACTCATTTTTATCTCCATACTGATGTCTTTGAGCTCCACATCTCTCTAGGTTGTATTGTAGTTAGAAGTTCAAATGGTTTCTTCCCTTTACTTCTGCTCAATAAATTAATGTATGTAAACTCTGCTTGTGATAGAATTATATCTCAATTTCTTGCCTTATCTCCTACCAAACATCTCAACAAGTTCCCCAAACTTCTATTTACCACTTCCATTTGTCCATCTATATGTGGATGAAATGCTGAACTAAACTTTAGGTCAATCTTCATCTTCTTCCACAAGGTCTTCCAAAAAATATCCTATGAACTTTGTATCCCTATCTGAAACTATACTCTTTGGTAATCCATGCAATCTCACAATCTCCCTAAAAAATAGATCAACAACACGTACAACATTGTTTGTCTTCTTACATGGAATGAAATGCACCATCTTTGAAATTCTGTCCACTACAATAAATATAGAATCATGTCCCCTTTGTGTTCTTGGTAACCCTAACATGAAATCCATGTTTATATCTTCCCAAGGTCTCTTTGATATTGTCAAAGGTTTATATAATCTAGTATTCTGATTGCTCCCTTTCACCAGATAAATTCTATAACC
The DNA here is from genome assembly GCA_027924645.1 of Cunninghamia lanceolata. Lineage (NCBI taxonomy): Eukaryota > Viridiplantae > Streptophyta > Pinopsida > Cupressales > Cupressaceae > Cunninghamia > Cunninghamia lanceolata. Next base: position 8,572,772 of record BSBN01000892.1, read on the forward strand.
CTGAACAAACTCATGTACATCATTATATATCTGAGGCCAAAAATAATGCTCATTCACCAAAGCTATTATTTTATCAATACCAAAATGTCGTGCTAATCCACCACTATGCTTCTCCTTGATCAAATTCTATTGCATTGAGCTCCATGGAATACACAACTCATTCCCTTTGAACAATATATCCTTTTGAATGAAGTAATCCAACCACTTGCTTATGTTTGTCACAAATAGTTCTCTACATGCTCTCCATGCTTTCACAAAATCAAGATCGTCCTCATACATGTGCTTGAGTTATTCAAAACCTAGTACTTCCACCCTCATTTCTATTAATAAGTTCCTAATGTTCAATGCATCTGCAACTTTGTTTGATTTTCCACTCTGATGTTTCAACATAAATGTATAACTTTGAATGAATTCTACCCACCTCATGTGTCTCTAATTCAACTTACCTTAAATGTTCAAATATTGTAAAGATTGATGGTCAATGTACAACACAAATTCTTTTGGAAACAAATAATGTCTCCACTTCTTCAGGGCTTGAATTATGGCATAGAACTCCTAATAATATACTCGACATCTCCTCCTTGCATCATTCAATTGCTCATTGAAATATGATATTGGTCTCCCTTCTTAGCTTAACACTACTCCTATTACATTTCCACTAGCATCACAATCAACTTGAAATACTTTGTCAAAATATGGTAATGCTAACACTAGTTACACTATCACCTTTTTCTTTAACAATTCAAAACTTCTATGTGGTCTTGATGTCCACGTAAAATCCTTCTAGTCTCCTCTCATTGCCTCTGTCATTGGTGTGCATATGGTAATAAAATTTCTGATGAACTTCCTATAGAAACTTTCCAATCCATGAAAATATCTTACCTCTCCAATATTCACAGGTGTTGGCCATTCAATAACTACTCTTACTTTTCTAGGTCAGTCCTTAATCCTTTCGCAGAAATCATGAATCCCAAATATACCAGTTTTGTCTTCATGAAACTACATTTCTTGATGTTTATCAACAATTTCTCTTGTTTCAGCCTCCAAATACTTGTCTAATATGCCACAAATGTTCTTCCTTGGTTCTATTGAAAATCAAAACATCATAAGTAGACAATAAAAAATTTACACAAGAATTTCTAAAGTACCTCATTCATCAGTCTCATGAATGTACTTGGTGCATTAGTTAATCCAAAAGGCATGATGAACCACTCATAAAATCCTTCATTTGTCTTGAATACAGTATTCCATTCATCTCCTTCTCTTATTCTAATATGATGGTATCCACTCTTTAGGTCTATCTTTGTGAAATATCTTGCTCAACTCAAATAACCCATAATATCATCCATCATTGGCAATGGAAATCTATACTTGACTTTGATCTTATTGATTTCTCTTGAATCTATAGACATTCTCCATTCTCGATCCTTTTTTGGTGCCCACACTAGAGATAGTGCACATGGGCTTAAACTTTCACTAATCAATCACTTCCTCAACAACTCTTGTATATGTCAGTTTATCTCTACATTTTTTGTTGGTGTCATCCTAGATGTGCTACTTTGTTTGGTAAACTATCTCCAGGCATGAGATCCATATGATGACTAATACTCGAGACTAGTGGTAATCCTTCTGGCATGTTTGATGCAAAGCCACAACCGGAAACATTCAATGGAATGGTGGAATTTGATATTTCTTATTTCATCGGCAAGAGCTTACAAATTGTCTCACCGACATACCCTATTAGCCTGACAATGACTATCAGCACCTCCAATATATCTCACCCTGATACCCAATTTCACACCGATGAGTATTCGTTTATATTTCCTATCAGCAAGACATCGTCTATCGGGTTCTCCAAACTGAACTATCCCGATGACTCTTGTCATGACGATACATACAAACTTCAACCAGCTGATCTGGTTCCCATTACCTCCAATACAGGTCGCTCGATGTATCTTTCGACAATGTATAAGTGCGATGTATATTTTCAATATACAAGTGCTAGATACAAACAAAACATACAATCCTCCCTTTGACTGGCGTTGACTTGTTTGTATCAAACCCTTGTATCTGCGGAATGTATGTTTGGACATACAATCAAAATGTACAATACTAAATATGCATTCATCGAATATCCCTTGGAATATCCCTTCCGCAATCCGCTGACCATTGACCTTCCCTTGTATCACCTAAATGTATATTTGAAATATACATTCGCTATATACAAACCACAAAATGCATTTGACGTATACACAGAAACATGCAAATGTAGTATACTCACAGAGTGTATACCAAAAGATGTATACTCAAAACTTGTATGACCTGATGCCCCTCAGTGATATACACAAACTTTGTATATCTTGAATGTATTTCTTCAATGTACATTTAGAATGTACAAACCTGATATGCAGACAAAAGATACATCTCCCATCTATCTTTGGTGAATGTATCTTTGACTCACCATTGACTTGCTTGCATGTATCAAATGTACCTCTGACTGCTTGTATGTTCCAACATACAATAGCGATATGTGAATGATGGATACACACGAAATGATCCTCAGATACAAAAGTGATATACGCACAGATACAAATGCGATATACACATGGATTGTATTCGCATACAAAAATTGAATATCCGTCAAATGTACATTTCAACAAAACCCTTGAAACTTCACAAATTTCACGCGTAAAACATAGAGATCGGGCCGATCTGTGTTCTGGGCAATCTTAACTTAGATTTTATCTATCAAACCCTAGCACATGAGGATGCTAAGATAGATCATAGCATGCTATAAATCGATCCCAAAAACATGAAATGCAAAAATAGAAAAACAAAGCTGCAAACTAAACTACTGTACATGTCCATTCCACTGATTCAGAGAATCAACCAGTGGATTGGATGAATGAATCTATTTTGCTTGAAAAATTAAAATCGACTACACAGATAGATCAAAGATCAGACAAATGAAACAACAGGATCTTCTTTATTTCAATAACAAAAATGCATACAAATATCATAGCCCCACTGTATCAGAATGCTTAGTCTGATCTCCAAAACACAATGTCTCTATTTTTCATATGCAACGTTGAACTATATCTAAACACACTGATCTAGGGTATAAATAACTACTCCTCACAAATAGTACATACTCGATTCCCAGCAGCTGGAAGCTTCCAAGTGGCTGGGAGGACAACTAGCATAACAAACTATATATGTCAACACACCATCCTAGATTGACTTAAAACATTAGGATTGGACCAATTGACCTTATTACATCATAAACTAAAAACATACTATAATTAGACTTATTCTTTATTTCGAAGGGGTGCTCCTGCACCATACTCCCTAGAAGAAGAAATCTCAAGTCCACTTGAGATGAGAGTATGTAGGTCTGAACCATGTTGGTTGATCTGTTCTTTAGTCATCCACACTGCTTCTGAATCAAGGTTTCCCTGCCAAGCCACCAAATATTCCAAATATTGTTTGTTCCGGGTTTGCTTGATCATTCTTGTGTCTAAAATCTTCTGTAACTGTGGTGGATCATGTTTTTGAATGTCATCATCTGTTGTATCCTATAGTAGTTCATGTTCTTCATCTGGATTATGCTTGTATGGAGTTAAATCACATACATTGAATATAGGTGATAAACCAAGATCAGAAGGAAGTTGTATCTCATAAGCAGTTGGCCCACATTTCTTCAAAATCTGACATGGTCCAATCTTCCTCTGCATGAGTTTGGTATAGTTACCTTTAGGAAGTCTTTCCTTTTTCAAATGAACCCATACCAAATCTCCAACATCAAACTGTACATCTTTCTTCTTTCTATCAGCATATTCTTTATACTTCAAGGTAGTTTGTTGTAGCTAGGTCTTTACTTGATCATGAATCTCTTTTATGGCTTCTGCAAAAGCTTCTCCATCTGCACTAATAGAATCTCCTGTAGGTAGATATCTCAGCTCCAAAATACCTCGTGGATGCATACCATACACTATTTGAAAAGGTGATTTCCCTATACTCCTATTGATAGTATCATTATAGGAAAATTCTGCCTGTGGTAGGATATTATCCCACTTGTCTCCATGCTGTCTTGTCAAACATCTGAGCAAATTCCCTAAGGAACGATTTACCACTTCATTCTGTCCATCTATTTGAGGATGATATGTGGATGAGAAAGACAAATTTGTTCCAAGCTTCTTCCACAGAGTTCTCCAGAAATGACCAATAAACTTCACATCCCTATCTGACACTATGCTTAATGGCAATCCATGTATTCTTACTATTTCTTTGAAAAACAAATCTACAATATATGAAGCATCAGCAGTGGTTTTGCATGGCAAGAAATGTGCCATTTTGCTGAATCTATCCACGACAACAAAAACACTATCATATCATTTTTTGGTTCTAGGTAAACCCAACACAAAATCCATACTTATGCTTTCCCATGGTCTGGAAGGAATGGGTAAAGGCTGATATAAACCGGCATTAGTTGATCTTCCTTTTGCTTTCTGACATATCACACATGTCTCTACAGATTTTCTAACATCAGATTGTAACTTAGGCCAAAAATAATATCTTCTAACAAGATCAAGAGTCTTATCCAAACCAAAATGTCCTACCATAGCTCCACAATGTTTCTCTTTTATGATGTTCAACCTCATAGAACACCTTGGAATACACAACTGTCCACCTTTGAACAACAATCCATCCTGGATCAGAAATTCAGAGAATTCAGCATGATATTTATCTCCAAAAGAAGTGCATACCTGATATATCTCTCCAAAATCTTCATCATCATCATACATGGTCTTCAATGAATCAATGCCAACACTTTCCAACTGAATCTGGTTGACTGTTAGAGCTCTCCTACTCAAGGCATCTGCTACCTTATTCTTGATTCCTTTCTTATGCTTCAATGTGAAAGTAAAAGTTTGCAGAGTTTCTACCCATTTCATATGCCTGTGGTTCAACTTTTCCTGTTTGTTGATAAAACTTAGAGCCTGATTATCTGTGAATACTATGAATTCTTTTGGCATCAAGTAATGCCTCCACTTCTTGAGTGACTAGACTAAAGCATACATTTCCAAATCATATGATGAATACCTCTTTTTAGCATCATTGAGCTTCTCACTGAAAAATGCAATTGGTCTACCTTCTTGGCTGAGTACTACTCCAATTGCCATGTGACTTGCATCACATTCTACCTAAAAATTTTTGTTAAAATCAGAAGTGCAAGGACTGGCTGCTGTGCCACTTTCTTCTTCACTGTTTCAAAGGAATTACCTGCTTCCTTAGTCCAAGCAAATATGACTAAAGAAATGCACTTTTGTCCTCCTTTTATAGTATCAAGCATGGGTGCACAAATATGACTATACCCTCTTATAAACTTTCTGTAGAAGGTTGCTAACCCATGGAAACTTCTGACATCATTCATAGTCCTTGGAGTTGGCCAAGACAATATGGCACTTACCCTCTCCTTATCCATTTGCAGCTTTCCTTGTGAAATGACAAAAGCCAAATATGTGATCTCCTCCTGTATGAACAAACACTTGTCCAAATTTATCATCAGCTGCTCTTCATGTAACCTCTTGAGAACCAAATCTATATGTCTAAGATGTTCTTCCTTTGTATTTCTGAAAATCAGAATGTCATCTAGATATACTATGACAAACTTGCCCATGAATTCTCTCAAAACCTCATTCATCAATCTCATAAAAGTACTAGGTGCATTAGACAAACCAAAAGGCATAACTTTCCACTCATACAACCCTTCATTGGTTTTGAATGTTGTTTTCCATTCATCTCCTGGCTTAATCCTAATCTGATGATAACCACTCTTCAGATCTATTTTTGTAAAATACTTAGCACCTCCCAAAGAGTCAAGTAAATCCTCTATCCTAGGTATTGGAAACCTATACCTGATTGTGATCTTATTAATAGCCCTAGAATCTGTACAAAGTCTCCAAGTGCCTTCTTTCTTTGGTGCTAGTACAGCTGGTACTGCACATGGGCTTAAACTTTTGCCAATTAGACCTGTGTCTAGCAATTCCTCAATTTGTCTTGCTACTTCTGTATTCTGTTCTAGAGTTAGCTTGTATGCTGCTTTGTTTGGAAGTGTAGATCCTGGGATTAGATCTATGCAATGGCTGATATCCCTTACAAGTGGTAGGGATCTTGGCATTCCGTCAGAGATGATGCCTTTATACTTATCCAATAACCCTTGGATAGCTGGGTCTATAAATCTTTGTTTCTTCTCTTTCTTGACTTCTTGTTGTTGTTCTTTGTTCATTGTAAGACATGGAATTAGGGCATATGCAACTGCACCTTCTGCTGTTACTTCTTTCATAAATTATTTTCCTTCCATCAGCATTACCTTCACCTCTTTTCCTTTTGATTTCTCCTCCTCCTCTGTCAATGTGATTAACTCTGTCACCATACCATCTTTGGTGATTGTATAGGTGTTCCTAACACCGTCATGGTGTGCCTTCAAATCATACTGCCATGGTCTCCCAAATAAAAGATGGCAAGCATCCATCTTGCTAATATCAAACAGCAACTTGTCCTTATATCATCCAATCTGAAATTCTACCCAAGCCTGCTCTTCTACAACTGTTTGCTGACCTTGGGTAAGCCATGAGACCTTATATGGGGATGGGTGAGGCAATCTTCTAAGCTTAATCTTTGTTACCATTTCATCAGATACAAAATTTTCAATAGAACCAGAATCAATTAAAACTTTACATGCCTTACCTCCTGCCTTGCATGTAGTTCTGAAAAGAGACTTTCTTTGTGGGGCTTTTTTATCTGGTACCTTCATGGTGGTCATTGTTCTCCTCATCATCAGAGATTCTTCACTCTCTAGATATCCATAATTGTCAGGAGCATTCACACTTTGAAAAGCGTATGAGCTTGTTGCACTTTGGCTATCAAGTTCTTGGATCAGATTCATTCTCCTTTCTCCCGTTGAACTTGTTGCCTTTTCTGGACATCTGCTGGCTATATGGCCTTTTTATTATAGTTATAACATCTGATAGATCCTCTGCCCTGAGATCTTCCTCTGAAAGGTCTTCTACCTCTAAAGTTTTCTTGCTAATTGTAACTTCCTCTCTGGTTTTGACTGTTATCTCCATTGTTGTTGTCATGACTGGATTCTCCCTGATATCCAAATCCGTGTCCTCTGCCTCTGAAAGGGTCTCTTCCACCTCTTTGTTGTTTTCCTCTTCCTCTATTGTTTTGTTCTTTTCTTCTCTTTAACTTCTCTTCCACTTTCAATGCCAACTGAAAACATTTGTGAACTGTATCTAGGTTATGCAGATTCAAATCTTCCTGAATGTTAAACCTCAATCCATTAAGGTATCTGGCTACCCTTTCTTCCTCACTCTCTTTTACTTTTGTCTTGACATAAAGTTTCATAAATTCTTCTGTATATGAGCTGACATCTAGCTCCTTCTACTTCAAATTTTGTTTCCTCTTATGCAATTGGATGCAGTAATCCAATGGAACATAGGCTTCTTTTACTAAAGCCATCATCTTCTTCGATGTAGCAACTCTAGGCTTTCCTTCTTGTACTCTATCATCTTGGATGAAATTCCACCAAGTTAATGCAACCTCTTTCATTTTTGATTGGGCTATCTTTACCCTCTGGTGTTCTGGTATCTCCTCTGTCTCAAAGAAGTTATTTAGGGAGTATATCCACTCCATCACCGAATCAAGATCCATCTTTCCTGTAAACACTGGCAAATCTAGTTTCACATCCATGGTTCTCCTCTCCATGGATTTGAGGGCATTAATCAAGGGTCTCTGGTCTTCAGGAAAATCTACCTCATTCCCCCTAGGGATTTCCTCTTCATCCCTATCTTCTTCTTTACCAGAACCTACTCTGTCCCTCAACTTCTCTAACTCATCTTTCAATGCCTGATTCTGAGCCTTTACAGCAATGCTCTCTGCAATCTGCTTCTTTACCAGAACTGCCAACTCAGCATTGGTCATCCTTGCCAGAATCTCTGATGTTCCTTCTTCATCTGACATCTTGCTATCTTCTTATCTTTTCCAGAAGATCCTTTTCTCTTATACCACTATGATGCAGAGCCACAGCCGAAAACGTTCAATGGAATGGTGGAATTTGATATTTCTTATTTCATCGGCAAGAGCTAACAAATTGTCTCACCGACATACCCTATCAGCCTGACAATGACTATTGGCACCTCCAATATATCTCACCTTGATACGTAATTTCACACTGATGAGTATTTGTTTATATTGCCTATCGGCAAGACATCGTCTATCGGGTTCTCCAAACTGAACTATCCTAATGACTGTTGTCACGATGATACATACAAACTTCAACCAGCTGATCCAGTTCCCGTTACCTCCAATACAGGTCGCTCGATGTATCTTTCGACAATATATAAGCGTGATGTATATTTTCAATATACAAGCGCTAGATACAAACAAAACATACAATCCTCCCTTTGACTGGCGTTGACTTCTTTGTATCAAACCCTTGTATCTACGGAATGTATGTTCAGACATACAATCAAAATGTACAATACTAAATATGCATTCATCAAATATCCCTTGGAATATCCCTTTGACAATCCGCTGACCGTTGACCTTCCATTGTATCCACCCGAATGTATATTTGAAATATACATTCGCTATATACAAACCATAAAATGCATTTGACATATACACAGAAACATGCAAATGCAGTATACTCACAAAGTGTATACCAAAAGATGTATACTCAAAACTTGTATGACCCGATGCCCCTCAGCGATATACACAAACTTTATATATCTTGAATGTGTTTCTTCAATGTACATTTAGACTATACAAACCCGATATGCAGACAAAAGATACATCTCCCATCTATCTTTGGCGAATGTATCTTTGACTCACCATTGACTTGCTTGCATGTATCAAATGTACCTCTGACTGCTTGTATGTTCCAACATACAACATCGATATGCGAATGATAGATACACATGAAATGATCCTCGGATACAAAAGTGATATACACACAAATACAAATGTGATATACACATGGATTGTATGTCGCATACAAAAACTGTATATTTGTCAAATGTACATTTTGACAAAACCCTTGAAACTTCACAAATTTCACGCAGAAAACATAGAGATCGGGCCGATCTGTGTTCTAGGCAATCTTAATTAAGATTTTATCCATCAAACCCTAGCACATGAGGATGCTAGGGTAGATCATAGCATGCTATAAATCGATCCCAAAAATATGAAATGCAAAAATAGAAAAACGAAGCTGCAAACTAAACTACTATACATGTCCATTCCACTGATTCAGAGAATCAACCAGTGGAATGGATGAATGAATCCATTTCACCTGCAAAATCAAAATTGACTACAAAGATAGATCGAAGATCAGACAAATTAAACAGTGGGATCTTCTTTATTTCAATAATAGAAATGCATACAAATATCACAGCCCCACTGTATCACAATGCTCAGTTTGATCTCCAAAACACAATGTCTCTATTTTTCATATGCAATGCTGAACTATATCTAAACAAATTGATCTAGGGTATAAATAACTACTCCTCACGAATAGTACAGACTCGATTCCCAGCGGCTGGGAGCTTCCAAGTAGCTGGGAGGACAGCTAGCAGAACAAACTATATATGTCAACACACCATCCTAGATTGACTTAAAACATAAGGATAGGTCCAATGGACCTTATTACATCATAAACTAAAAACATACTATAATTAGACTTATTCCTTATTTCAAAGGGGTGCTCCTGCACCAATGTTGTCTTATACAATATCTTGTTATGCTGTCAACAATTCTGCTACTTCCCTTTGCAGTGGTTCTCCCCCTTTTGTGGTGGTGTTCTCTTCACTTTGGGTACCACACTTCTTTGGAATCAATTCAAAACACATGTTCTCATGTCTCAACCCATCCAAAAATTTCCTTCCATCTACTAAAAAAATGTTGAAAGCTTGTTGGTGTTATCATTGATGTCAACCTCTGGTAGATGGTTCACCTGGTTTCCAAGTGCTTTTGAGAAAGTTTGGCTAAAAAGGTGTGCAATGTAATAGATGTATGTTCAATGCTGTACTCCACATTTATTCATGATTGAATATATGCTTGTGTGGTTTGGAAGTAATGATCAGAGATTTTTATAGATGTTATATCCAAAGTTTTAAGATCTGGATTGTGCAGTAGTGGAAAATGTGTTTGACAGAGTGCTTTACCTAAGAAGATGGTTGTCTGGGAGAAATGAGATTGTTCCAAATTTATATGCATTAAGGTTTCTTTCCCTATGGATCTAGGAATATGCTTATACCATTTGTAATTACTTTTCCTTGAGGTTTTGAGTGTTTGATTGGTCCACAAGATCATTTCTTATGTTGAAGTTCAATAGTTGTGCATCTTGTTGTGCAGAATGAAGATATTCATTGTTTCATGTTGTTGCGGTAGTGTTGTAGAAGATTCCAATGATGATGAATATTTTGGAAAGATGTGTGGATGTTGTAGAGTGTTTCTTTGTGGTTTACATGATGTTTTTGGACTTGGAGAGGCATCTAGGTGATTGCTTGTTGTGTTAGTTCAGGTTTGGCTAACTTGGTCTACTAGCACTATTTGCGGAGGTACCTCATGGATTGTGGATGTGATGAGCAACCTGGTGATATAGATTTGGGTCCTAGTTAATCCTTGGTTTGGTTCGCTTTCACTTTTTTCCATCGCAGAAGTACTTGGTGCCGACCTATTTTGGTGTTGCACATTTGAGGTGCACATGTTTCATTAAGGCTGACCTAGTTAAGATTATTTTAGGTTATGAATGATATAAATGCAAGGTGAAGTTTGAATGGAGTAATGTAGAGAAGATGATGTGAATGTGAATCAAGGGTGGTGGATTGAGTGAGAGATTAAATTCTTATTACTCCCAAATGCAGTGAGCATAAGGTATCTACATTTCAGTTTGCTTGAAGTTGCTGGAGGCAGTGAGATGAAGGTTGTGGATGGCATAAAGTTGTAGTGGTGGATTTCTCATATTTCTTTGAGATAGTTAATCTCTCTATAACACTCCTCTTCTATTCTTCTCTCTTCTAGACAGTGAGTCCCTCTAGTAGTGAGACTTTCTTCTGGGTAGTGAGCCCTTGGCAGGGAGCCTATTTGTTTTTTAGTATTGGTATTCATATATATGTGAGCTAATCCTCACCATGATTTTTCCCTTTTTGGGTTTTGCACATAAATCTAGTGTTCTTATGTGTTTGAATGTGTTTACATTGATGCTTCATATGTTTACATTCTACCAATGCATAATAAGAGGTTGATGTTTGGAATAACATTAAGGGTTTAATGTTTTAATACAAAACTAATTCACCCCCCTCTCAGGTGTCCTATGAATATGAACAATTGGTATCAGAGCAAGGTTCCTTGAAGAAGCTTAACCGCTTAAGGTAGATTTGGATGGCGCAAAGGAAAGGTATTGACATTCCCTTGATTGATGGATCAAATTATGGTTTTTCAAAGATCTAAATAGAAATCTTTCTTATCTCATTAGGGTATGATGTATGGAAGTTAGTTGAGAAAAAATATACTCTACCTACTAATGGTCCAAAGGATGAAGATGATATTAAAGACTATGAGAACAATGGCAAGGCAAGGAGTGCTCTTCTGAATATTCTCTCTGATTCAAAATTAGTGAAGGTAATGAGCTACAAAACGGCTCATGAGATCTAGAAGAAGCTAGAAAGTATCTATGAAGGAGATGACAAGGTCAAACAAGCAAAGATGTAGAATTTGAAGACCAAGTTTGAAACCCTAAAGATGTCAGAGGATACAACTATTGCAATCTACATATAGAGAGTGGATGAAGTTTTCAATTACATCAATGGTCCTGGAGGAAAGATGGAGGAATCTAAAGTGGTAAGAAAGGTGCTAAGAACTCTTCCAAAATCTTATAATGCTAATGTTTCTGCTATTGAGGAAGTTCAAAATTTGGATACTTATTCTAGGGATCAATTGTTAGGTACTTAAACTACTTTTGAATTAAGAGATTTTGGTCAAGATGACTTGAGAAAGAGACCACTTTTAAAATTAGTAAAACATAAAAGAATGATGAATCAGATTTAAAAGACTTTGATAAAATAGAAGCAAATTTTGTAAGCAGACTGAAAAAGGGGTTTGGAAAATATAGAGGTAAGTTACCTTTCAAATGTTTCAGTTGTGGAAAGATAGGTCATTATGCTTCAAAATGTCCCGTCAAAATTTCAAATGACAAATACAAGGACAACAAAGGTAAATCAATCAAGAGAAGTTATTATTTTAAATAAGATGATAGCATATCTAATGATGAGTCTAACTATCTAGATGATGAAAGTAATGAATGCTTTTTCATGGCTTTAAATGTTGAAACTAATTCTGAAAGGGGTATGAAGGAAATTGCTCCAAAAATACTGCTTTTAATGTAAGATAAGAGAAAAACCACTGGATAATTGACAATGGATGCTCAAATCATATGACATGTGATAAGAATAAATTTGTTGAGCTTGATAGATTTGATGGAGGTTTTGTTAATTTTGGAGATGATACATCTACAAAGTTTTGTGGAAAAAGGTTTAATTAGTTTTGATGGCAAGCACAATAGAGATGACGTTCTCTATGTCAAGGGTCTCCAACACAATATTCTAAGTGCAGGAAAAATGTGTAGTAGAGGATATAACCTTGTGTTTCAGGATGATGGCTATGAAATTATAAAAGAAAGCTCCTAAACTTTGGTTGCTACAAGAACAAAGACAAAAGGAAATGCATATCAACTCAAAGGTGCTAATGGTATGTGCCTTATGACTCAAATTAATGAAAGTTGGCTATGGCATAAAAGAATGTGTCACATAAATTTTGATAGTCTAGTGAGGATCAAATCTACGCAATTTGTGAGGGATTTGCCAAGAATTACAAAGCCTATCAATGCAACCTACAAGAAATGTCAGATTGGGAAGCAAACAAGGAGAAATTTCAATATCAAAGAGTACTCTATAACTGGAGCTTTGGAGTTGGTGCATATAGACTCGTGTGGACCCACAAGAATAGAAATCTTTAAAGGTGATAGGTATTTCATGTTGTTGATTGATGATTACTCTAAAATGACATGGGTAACCTTTCTCGAATAAAAATTAGAAGCTCTAGATAAGTTTAAAAAATTTAAAGTTATGGTTGAAAATGAAATAGACTTGAAAAAATTAAGTGCTTGATCTCTAACAGAGGTAGTGGTTTTGCCTCCAATGATTTTAACTATTTTTATGAAGATCATGGAATAAAAAGGCATTTTTCAGCCCCTAGGACTCCTCAGTAGAATGGAGTTGTGGAAAGGAAGAATAGTATAGTTCAAGAACCAACAAGGACAATGTTGAAAGAATCAAATCTACCAGATATATATTGGAGAGAAGCCATTCGCTTTGTAGTCTAAATAAAAAATAGAGTGCATACAAAAGTTAATAGCTAAAAGACTCCATATGAACTTTGGTATGGAAGAACTCCTACTATTAGATATTTCAGAGTCTTTGGAAGCAAGTGCTACATTAGGAGAGATGAAGAAAACTTGGGAAAGTTTGATACAAGATCATATGAATGAATCTTCCTTGGATATGCTACAAAGAGCAAGGGTTACAAGTGCTACAACAAGAGGTTGAAGAAAATAGTTGAAAGTGCAAATGTCAAAGTGGATGAAGAACCATATCAAAGATTAGTGCTAATAGAAGGATATGAATCTAATGAGCTCCCTTGCAGAGAAGAAGAAAGAGAAGAAGAAAAGGAAAAGGAGATACAAGTTGATGAAGAAGATGCTCCAAAAAGGATTCCTAAGACTCCCAAGTATGTACAGAAGAATCATTCTGAAGATCAAATCATTAGAGATAACAACAAAGGTGTATTAACAAGAAGAAAAATTACTATGGTAGATGAATAGGTAAATTTGTGCTTATTATCTAAAATAGAACCCAAAATAGTGATAGAAGCATGCACAGATGAACACTAGATCAAAGCTGTGGAAGAAGAATTGATGCAAATTGAAAAGAATTGGACTTGGGAAGTTGTCCCAAGACCAGAAGACAAAACTGTGATAGGAACTAAATGGGTCTTCTAGAACAAATTGAATGAGAATGGAGTAGTCAGAAATAAGTCTAAGCTTGTGTGTAAAGGCTACTCACAAGTGGAAGGAATAGATTATGAGGAACCATTTTCTCGAGTGGCAAGAATCAAGGCCATTAGAATGTTCTTGGACTTTGCATCTCATAAGGACTTCAAATTTTATCAAATGGATGTGAAATCTACATTCTTGAATGGAGAATGGGAAGAAGAGGTAAACATTGAACCACTGGAAGGCTTTTATTTGTTAGATGATCCAAATATGGTCTACAAAATGAAGAAGACACTGTATGGACTCAAACAAGCTCCTAGATCTTGGTATGCAAGGTTGTCTAGGTACCTATTGTAGCAAGGATTCAAAAAGGGCACTGCAGATAGCAATTTGTACTTCAAAGTTGAAGAAGATCAAATCCTGATTGTGGAAGTGTATGTTGATGATATAATCTTTGGAGGAAATGAAGGTATGTGCAAGAGATTTGCAGAAATGATGCAGAAAGAATTTCAAATGTCAATGTGTGGGGAAATGAATTTCTTTCTTGGATTACAAATCAGTCAATCAGAAAAAAGGTATTTTCATTTCATAGTCAAAGTATGTTAAGGAAATGTTGAAGAAGTTTGGAATGGGAGACTCCAAATGTATTCCCATGACTACTGATTGTAAGTTAAGAAAAGATGATGAATCTCCTAAGGTTGATCAAAGAAAGTACAAATCAATGATTGGTAGAGTGTTATACCTGACTACTACTAGACCGAATATCATCCATACAGTTTGCCTTGTGGTTAGATTTCAAGTAGATCCTAGAGAATCACATGTAACAATAGTAAAAAGGATATTTAGATACTTGAAAGGCACTCTATATTTCAGGTTATGGTATCCCAAGGATATTGATTTCTCTTGGAGTGCATATACAGATGTAGATTAGGCAGGATGTATTGATGATAGAAGAAGTACAAGTGGTGGTACTTTCTCTCCTAGAAGTAGACTATTCTCTTGGTTAAGTAAAGGATTTAGTGTCATTATATACTGTAGAGACAGAGTACATTGTTGCAGCATCTAGTTGCACATAGGTGTTGTGGATGAAGCAGACATTGAAAGATATCAAAGTATCATATGATGAACCTATTCCTATCTTATGTTATAATACAAGTGCTATCAACATTTCAAAGAATCTGGTAATGAATTCAAGAACAAAGCATATCTCAGTCTGGTATCACTTCCTAAGAGAGAAGGTTGTAGAGAATGAGGTGAAATTGGAGTATGTGCCTACCAAGGCTCTTCCTAAAGGTGCTTTTGAGTATCTCCGGCAGAAGTTAGGGGTTAGTACCCCTCCTTTTGATTAGATGCATATGGGTATGCATGTTTCCAGGAAGCATTTCAAGATACATTCCTATTGCTAGATTGATGTTGAAAGCTACCTCTCAGGGAGAGTAGGTAGTGGTTCTGCTGATTGGTGCAGTCAGATGGAGCATATCTTATGCCCCTAAGGGGGAGAGTGCAGAAAAATGAAAACAATGGAGTGAGACAAGATGCTTGCTGGTGTTGCAATGTTGGCCTTTTCCATTGATGTCAAAGAAGGGGAGAGTTAAAGTGGCTGAAAAACCATTGGGCAGGAAAGATTGTGTAGAAAAGTATGTTCTCTAGTCACGGGGAGTACTACTAGTTGCAGGTTTAGTTTCTTTTGTTGTTGATGGTTTTTAAAAAATTTGGTGTCTACCCCTTTGTCATTGATGTCAACCTCTAGCAGATGGTTCACCTAGTTTCCAGGTGCTTTTGAGAAAATTTGAATAAAAAGGTGTGCAGTGTAATAGAGGTATGTTTGATGTTGTGCTTCGCATTTCTTCAAGATTGAAGACATGCTTGTGCAGTTTGTAAATAATGATCAGAGATGTTCAAAGATATTATATCCAAAGTTTTAGGCTTTAGATTGCACGACAGTGGAAGATGTGTTTGATAGAGTGTTTTACCCATGAAGAAGGTTGTCTTGCAGAAATGAGATTGCTCTGCATTTCTCTGCATTAAGGTTTCTTGTTTTGCAGATCTAGGAATGTGCTTATACCATTTGTATCTACTTTACCTTGAGGTTTCAAGCATTGGATTACTCCACAAGATCAGTTCTTATGTTGAAGTTTAGTAGTAGTGCATCCTTATGTGCAGAATGAAGACATTTTTTGTTTCAGATGGTTACGGTAGTGTTACAGAAGATTCTGATGATGCTGAATTTTTTGGGAAGATGTGTGAATTTTGTAGAGTGTTTCTTCATGGTCTATATGATGTTTTTTGACTTGGAGAGGCATGTAGTTGATCACTTGTTGTGTTAGTTCAAGTTTGGCCGATCTGGTCTACTAGCACTATTTGTAGAGGTACCTCATGGATTATGGATGTGATGAGCAGTATGGTGATACAGATTTGGGTCCTAGTTAACCCTTGGCATGGTCCACATTCACTTCTTTCCACTATGGAAGTGTTTGGTGCCGACCTATTTTAGTGTTGCACATTTGAGGTGCACATGTTTCATTAAGGCTAGCCTAATTGAGATTGTTTTAGGTTGCAAATGATCTAAATGCAAGGTGAAGTTTTAATGGAGTAATGTAGAGAAGATGATGCAAATTTAAATCAAGGGTGGTGAATTGAGTGAGAGATTAAATTCTTATGACTCCCAAATGCAGTGAGCAGAAGGTGTTTACATTTAAGTTTGCTTGAAGTTACTGGAGGCAATGAGCTGAAGGTTGTGGATGGCATAAATTTGTAGTGGTAGATTTCTCCTATTGCTTTTAGATAGTGAATCTCTTTGTAATAGTCCTCTTCTATTCTTCTCTCTTCTGGATAGTAAATCCCTTTGGCAGTGAGACTTTCTTTTGGCCAGTGAGCCCTTAGCAGTGAGCCTATTTGTTTTTCAGTGTTGCTATTCATATATATGTGAGCTAATCCTCATCATGGTTTTTCCCTTGGGTTTTCCACATAAATCTAGTGTTCTTATGTGTTTGAATGTGTTTACATTGATACTTCATATGTTTACTGTAGACACCTAAAAATGTCTTCATTGTCAAACCGACTCCCAACATCCCTAAACATACCAATTCCCCTTCTAATCAATCAATTAAATTTTTATTTAATTAATTATCCCTTCATCACCTAATGTTTCATCATTCTACCCCCAACAATTGGATTAATTTTATTAATTCAACAGTTCAAACCTTAGCCAATTGACTAAATAAATATGCAATATTTATTTGGCCAATTTCTCCCTCCTCACTAAATCTAATTAATTAGCTAAATCATGTTTAACTAATTAATTTAGCCTATTAATTGACCTATCCCTACCCTAGGTAATTAAATAGCTATTATTTAATTGCCTACCCTAGCCTACCTCATCCTAGTCTTAGGATTTAATTAAGTAAAACCTTATTTAATTAATCTTAAACCTCTTATTAAAATGGTCAAACCTAGCTTAACACCCTTCCCCACATCCTCCAAATAAAAATTTAGAATATATCCACATAAGTCAATTTTTTATATAGATATGTCTAACATCACATTTAATTCCTCTTACACCGCTTACCCATGCCATACCTCATGTATCTCCACTCATCCCCAAATGAATGTTTAATTCATTTTACCTTTCCCCATGTGAATTTTTAATTCACACATATTCCATCTCACCCATACTCATTTAATTCACCATTTTTCTAAAAATGAATATAAGATTCATATTTATTCCTAGCCCTCCATTCCTCCAAGATGAAATCTAGGCCCTCCACATCATCTTCATCCTCCACCATTGATCTCCCAAATCAATCTCAACCCTTGGATCAAAATCTCTCAAAAAATGTCTATAAATACAACATCCTCCAACCCATTTTGGGGTTCCAATTTTCAAGTAATTTTATCGTGCCTAAAAATATCTTGAGCTAGCTTGTGAGTTGTCTTTGAGAGAGAATTTCACATTTGTCTTCATCAACTAGGGTATATCTTAGGAGCTCTTGGGTGAAAAGCTTCTTCCCCTTTGATGAGATTGGGTCTCCTTATTAAGGTATAGCTTCTAGTTTGTGTGCATTTAGTTTGTGTTTTTACCTTCGATTTAGATTTCCTAATCTACATTTACATTCTGCCAATGCATAATAATATTTTGATAATTGGAATAACATTGAGGATTTAATGTTTTAATACACAACTAATTCACCCTCCCTCTCAGTTGTCCTATGCATACTAACAATAGATTCTAGCATGGCTACATATTGTACTCTTGTTCTCTTCTTCCAAAGGTATCAAGATATGTCTTTCCTCATTTAATGTTATATTATAGGTATTCTTCCTCCCATCATGCATTGCCTTTCTATCATACTGCCATGGTCTTTCCAACAATATATGACATACATCCATCAGCATAATATCACACAATACTTCATCATTATAAGACTCTATGAAATTTCGCCAAACATTGTTCCATGACCAGTATCTTGTGTTCATTTTGAATCCGTGCTATCTTGTAGGGTTTTAGATGTCCCAACTGTTGGACTATACTAGACAACTAATAGGGGGTGAATCAGTTGTCCTAAAACTTTTAATCAATTATGAACATCAACTTATCAATTACTTATATTCTGATATAACCATGAAAGCATAAAATTAGAATCTCAACACAATAACATAATCAACACAGAAGACACAAAATTTTTATGTGGAAAACCCTAAAAGGGAAAAACCAGGGTGGCTGATAGCCCGCAAAAATTTATAAGTTATAACAATACTAAAAAATAGAGGCTCACTGCCCAAATTGCTCACTGCAAAGAACGGCTCACTGCCAAAGGGCGGCTCACTACCAAGGTTTGGTTCACTGCCAAAATGGTGAACTGATTAAGTAGGATCTACTCCATGCCTAGGTTTAGTTCCTTTGAAGCATAATAAAACTATTCTTCTCTGGTCTTTCACACCTTTGCACTTATCTCCTCATATTTGCACACTTATACCTCTTTTCGCAATTCATTACAAGTCTTTATACAAGTCATC
Organism: Cunninghamia lanceolata; assembly: GCA_027924645.1. NCBI lineage: Eukaryota > Viridiplantae > Streptophyta > Pinopsida > Cupressales > Cupressaceae > Cunninghamia > Cunninghamia lanceolata. Next base: position 8,591,907 of record BSBN01000892.1, read on the forward strand.
AACCTTGGAATGTACATCAAGGTTGGCATTACAAACATACATAGAATAGGTCTAGACCTAATACAAAATCAACTAAAGAAAATATGTAAAGATGTATGCGGATCACATTGCTCCTTAGCTGGGACTCAAATGCAATCTTCCACATCACGTCATGCCTCTACAATCTTCAATGCTTCTCCATAATTAATGAAATCAATTTTGTCAGCCAAGACTGATGAGAGCACTAGGTCTGCTAGGAACATTCTTCATTCATGATCTAATTTTCTCTTTGCGAACCAATCCAAATGTAGGAACATGATCAGGAGACATCCACAAGCACATTGCAATCACCAGGAACAACCGCATGATCTCTAACCATTCTGTCAAGAAGATTCTTCAAACTGGAGCACAAGAACAACACTATCAACCACTATCATAAGTAAAGGATAGCTTGCAGACCACCAAATCATGAACCATTGTAGTTGAAGGTGTAGATTAGGTAAACAAATGAGGTAAAAATACTTAACAAAATGCATAAAACACAAAGTTATACCTTCACAAATGTAGACCCAATCTCATCAAGGGAGAGGAACCTTGCACCCAAAAAAAGCTCCTAAGACATGATTATCCCTAGACAAGTGATTCTAATGTGAAATGCTACTCTAATTATGCAACTCACAATTCTAGCTCAGTGGATATTTTGACATGGTAACTTTGCATAAAACTTGGATGTTAAAAATGGCTTGGGAGAGGTTCTATTTATAGATTTTTGGAAGGGATTTTGATCCAATGGTGGAGGATAAAAGTGATGTGGAGGGCCTAGATTTGATCTTGAAGAAATGGAGGGCTAGGAATAAAAGTAAATCTTTTATTCATTTTGGGAAAAGGGGTTATTAAATGAGCATGGGTGTGAAGGATTATTTTTGAATTAAATATTTATATGGGGGAATGTAAATAAATTAAAAATTCATTTGGGGATAAGTGGAAATAAATGAGTATGGGTGAGGTAAGGGGTTGTAAGAGGAATTAAATGTGATGTGGGATGTTTTTAAATAAAAAATTGACTTATGTGGATTTATTTCAATTTTTTTTATTTGGAGGATGTGGGGAAGTGTGTTAAACTAGGTTTGACCACCCAAATGAGAGGGTAGGATTAATTAAATATAGGTTTTATTTAACAAATCATAGGGCTAGGATGAGGTAGGCTAGGGTAAGCAATTAAATAATAGCTATTTAATTGTCCAAGGTAGGGATAGGTCAATTAATAGGCTGAATTAATTAGTTAACATGGTTTTTAACTAATTAATTAGATTTAGTAAAAAAGGGGGAAATTGATTTAATAAATATTACATATTTATTAAATCAATTGGCTAAGGTTTGGACTATTGAATTAATGAAATTAATTCAATTTTGGGGATAAAATGATGTTAATTTGGGAAATGGAGGGATAATTAATTAAATAAAAATTTAATTAATTGGTTAGAAGGGAAATTGGTGTGTTTAGGGATGCATGGAGTCGGTTTGATGGTAAAAGACATTTTTAGGTGTCTACAGTTGTCCCTCTTTGACATGGCATCAGGACCTAGGAGGGAAGTGGTGTCAGGTCAAATAAAATATGCCCCAGCTGCCGAGAAGGTATGAGATGGATAAGGGATGCCCCCTCGAGAGGTCGGTGGAAAAATAAATTTTTTTTGGGTGAGTTCTCGAAAAGGATGTGATGAGAGTGAAAAGTTGGATAGGGGACAGAAAAAGAAGATGACAGGAAGAAAAATGGAGGAAAAAGGCTGAGATTTGCACCCTGGAGGGAAAAAGGGGGGGGGGAGAATGACATGGCCCACTATATTAGCAAAGTGGGCCCTTAGAGTGCCACATTTGCACACTTTTGACTTTTTGAGAAGGAGCAGAAGAGAGATGGCAGACTGCAACCCCCAGTTCCCGCGACTTCGACACATCCCTAAGTGGGTTCGATCATTTGGCTGGGCATCGAAGGTTGGACCTTAGGTAGGGTCTAACCCTGACCTCAAAATTTTTTTGTTTTATGTGCATTTTTGGGGTTCAGGGATTAGGTTTAGTGCGTGTAGCGGCAAAAGGTAAGTGGATTAGTGCCATCCTCTGGATTGGCGCTATCCGCCAGGGTAGCATAGGGGGATTTGCCGCCATTTGCCCAGTTGTTTAGCGCTATCGTCCAAATTAGCGCAATGTTGGGAAAGGTTAGGGTTAGGCGTTTTAGTGCCATTTTGGCTTTATTGTAGTGCTATGTTCTGAACTAGCACTATAGGTTATACTAGCGCTATTTTCTAACTTAGCGTAATGGTATGTATTAGCGCAATTTAGAAATATCACGCTTTATGATATATGGAATGTAGTGTAAATGTGATGATTTTATTAAATGAACTTAATGATTATGCAAGTTTAATGATTTCAAAAATGGATCTAAATGATATGCAACTTAAATGGATAAAAATGAACCTAAATGATGTGCAATTTAAATGAAGAGAATGAACCTAATGAAATGATATGCAACTTACATGATTATGAAATGAACCTAATGAAATGAGATGCAACTTTAAAAGATTCTAAAATGAAGCTAAATGAAATGCAGATTAAATGATCATGAAATGTAGCTAGATGATATGTGAGATGCAGGCTATGTGATAGGTGGGATGTAAACTAGGTGATAGGTGAGATGATCAAGTCCTGATACACATGATGTTCTTTGTTTGACCCTGAGTGGGGGGGTTGTAGGAAAGGGGACTAGGTGGGGAGAGAATAGGGGTGTATGGGTAGGGTATGGATAGGATTGGGAGCATCTAGAGGAAGGGGGTGGGAAGACGAGAGGATTGTTAGGTCATAAGACACCATGTCATTGAGGGGGGTTTTACTTTGGTTCAGGATGTGTTGAGTGGAAATACAGTGGGGGAATGGGATTAGTGAGGGGATTGGATAGGTTGGGGGGGTGTTAAGTGATAATCAAATCTAGGCCAATATGGGATAGTTGAATGAGTGATTAGGGTGATGATTTTGAGCTAGTAACAGTAGTTGCATAAGATTAATTGAGAGCATTTCTTAGTTTACTATAGCAATGTAGGATACAGTTCACAAAGGTATGAAATGACCTAGGTGATGATGTATATCCTACGATTGCATGGACTAGACCCACAAACAATAGGTTGATTTCATGCATGCCCAAGGTAGCATAATCTTGCCTAGCCTAGGAAGGGGACTCATAGCAATGAGTGCGAATAATGCATATAAGGTTTTTGATGCCTATATATGCAAATGGGACACATCATGCTAGAACCAAACCAGGCTTCAAGATATGAATACTATTCCTGGAGTAATGAAACCAACCCACAAGCACAGCATACAAAAACAATGACCATGTCTACTCTAGGTGCTATCTGCAACTTGCCATGATATAATGAGATCAAGGTAGCTTTGGAGATGACCTAGAGTGAGACAAGAAGATAAAACATCAATAATAAAAAAAGACCAACAAAAAGATACAAATAGCCTTTGTGTACTCTTGCCAAAAGACATGTTGATAGGATGACAGATTTTTGTCCATTATGGGAAAGATATATCCTAGGATGCGAATCAGTTGGATTTTGATTGGACGATTTGCGAAAGGTGGGCAAAAGGATAGTCTGACCATGTGTAGGATTATGGTTGGTATGTTGATTGATGATTTTTGCGTTCGGGGGATAGGCTTCAAGTGTATACGTAGCGTGTGTTTCATTTATTAGATCCAGAAAGCTCAGTTAATGGGGACCATCCAAACGGGGTGGATGGGTGCATCTTAGGTACCTGAGTACTAGAAACATCCTTCGTATTCCAGACTACCTACATACCCTCTATCCACAAGATCAAGGTACTTTCAAGATGCAGGTGAAATGAATATGTAGTTTAGGTAAGACTTGATGATCTGGGAGTGGTTTGGGATGGGTGTGATGTGATGAAGATTGATGTATGTTTTGATGATTACGATTTGTAGCGAGATTGATGTATGGGGTGATTTGCGGTGAATTGTGTTGTTTTTGGATTTTCTATTTTTTCTATTGTTTTTGTATTTTTGATTTTGTGATGTTTTTGGTTTTTTGTGATTTTGTAATTATACAAAGGGGAGCTTACAAGGATCCTTGTTCCATGAGTTAGCCTTGGGATGGGATAGTGTGGGGTGGGTGATAGGATTTGATGTTTTAGAATTCCAAGCCATGGGATGTATGCGATATGGATTGTTGTTACGGAAAGAAGACTTATTAGATGGTAGAACCGGCCACTACGCATCATGCCTGAAACAAGTTTTCACCATGGTACTTATCCAAGGCGTCACCAAAGTGATTTTCACCATTGGAAGTTTTTATTGCACTCAGGTTTTTCTTGATTTTTTTGATTTTTCTATTTTTATTTTTTTTGACTTGGGGTACCTGATGGGTTATGCATAAAATTTCTTTAGATGGAGAATGTTCATAGGCTCATCCAGAGGCTGCCCCTCAAGTGTTGCAAGCTGATAAGCTCTTGATCCATAGTCAACTGTGATGACATAAGGTCCTAGCCAGTTGGGTTCAAACTTTCCTTGCTTAGGACGCTCTTGCAGGTTCTTCTGATTTTCCATTAGAAAAAGGTCACCTACTTCAAGTTTTTGGTTTCTGATCCTCTTGTTGTAGCTTCTTCAGAGGTGATTTTGATATGCCTGTAGGTGGTTCAACGCATTTAGGCATTTCTCATCTAGTAGTTCTAGTTGATGCAACCTTACAACTTGGTATTCCTCATCAGTGATTATGTTTTGCAAGGACACTCAGATAGATGGGAGCTCGATGTCAATAGGTAAAATGGCTTTAGATTTGAATACTAGGGAAAATGGAGTTGCTCCTGTGGGAGTACAGATGCTTGTTTGATAGGCGCAAAGGGCGGGGTTGAGTTGGTGGTGCTAGTCATGACCAGCTTCATTGACTATCTTTTTGAGAATGTGGAGGATGGTTTTATTAGAAGCCTCTGCTTGACCGTGTCCTTGAGGGTAATACGGGGTGGAGAAATGGTGTTTGATGTCAAATTTTTTGCACAAAGTGCGAACTTCTTAGTTTTTGAAGGGCATTCCATTATCGGTGATAATGGAATGAGGGATACCATAGTGGCAGATGATATAGTGGAGGATGAATTTGGAGATTTGGATCCCAGTGGTGAAGGTGAGTGGTATTACTTCCACCCACTTGGTGAAGTATTTGATAGCAGTGATTATGAACTTATGGCCATTGGAGGATAGGGGATGTATTTTCCCTATGAGGTCGAGTCCCCACTGTGAAAAAGGGCTAGGGAGTTGTGATGGGTTTCAACTCTTGTGGTGGTGCGTGGATGAGATCACCATGTTGTTGACATGGTAGGCATTTTTTGATAAATCGGTAGGTGTCACGGTCCATGGTTGGCCAACAATATCCAGTCCTTAGGATCTTTTTAGATAGAGCAGGTCCATTTGAATGTACCCCATAGATACCTGTGTGTACCTCTTCCAAGGCCAGCTCAGCTTCCCTAGAGTCTAAACATCGTAGAAGTGTACCATCAAGACTCCTTTTATACAAGGTATCTCCTACAAGGATAAATCAGGAGTCTCGACAGATGAATGATTTTCTTTGTGAGGTGGATAAGTTAGGGGGGAGGATGTTGTCATGGAGGTATAGGTATGTTTCTTGATACCATGGGGATAGGGGACATATGACATCACACACTAGTTCTGATTAAGGAACATCGTATGCTGGGATGGGGAGTTCTTTGATCAGGAACTCGCATTTCTTGCTGTCTTTCTTCATGTCAACGGGAGACCCAATGGTTGCCATGGTGTCTGCATCTTTGTTGTTGAGCCTTGGGATTTGCTCAAAGTGGATGTCATCAAAGTAGTCTTTGAAGTCATCGACCATCTTCTTATAGGGTAGGAGATTATCATCCTTGGTTTTGTATTCATTATTTACCTGCCGGATGACCAGTTGAGAGTCTCCATACACAGTTAGCTTTTCAATTTTCCATTTGATGGCCATGCAGAGACCTGTGATGAGGGCCTCATACTCTGCTACATTGTTGGTGCATGGGAATGTGATTTTGAAGGATTTAGGAATTGTGTCACCTTGAGGGGTAACAAATAGGATGCCTGCCCCCGAGCCTCTGTGATTGTATGATCCATCAAAATACATCTTCCATGTGTTTATGGCTAGTGTGATTGTCAAGATAGCTTCATCAGGAAACTCTGCTATTGTAGGATGTTCTACCAGAATAGGTGCTTCAGCCAGCTGATCAGCTATAACCTATCCTTTGATGGCCTTTCTCTCAGTGTATTCAATGTCAAATTTAGTAAGGATCATAACCCATTTTTCCATTCTCCCAGTAAGAGCAGCTCTGTTTAATAGATACTTCAGTGGATCAATCTTGGCAATGAGCTTGGTCTTGTGATTGAGCATGTAGTGCCATAGTTTTTGTGAAGTGAAGACCAAGGAAAAACATGCTCATTCATTTTGGGTATAGTTTAGCTCATATGAGATCAAGGTGTGACTGATGTAGTAGATGGCTCTTTCCTTCCCCTGTTCATCATGTTGTGCTAGCAAGGCTCCGATAGTTGTCTCTATTACAGAGATGTAAATCGAGAGGGGTTTGCCTTGCCTTGGAGTTAGAACATGGGGATTAGCCAGGTATTCTTTTAGTTGATCAAAAGCATCCTGACACTGAGTGTTCCAGACAAAAGTTATATCTTTTCTAAGGAGGTGCTGGAATGGTTGACATTTATCGGCCAATTGAGCAATGAACCGACGAATAGATTGGAGTTTTCCTTGCAGACTTCTCAATTGCTTCAATGTTTTTGGAGGAGGCATTTCAGTGATGGCCTTGACCTTTGTAGGATCCACCTCAATTCCTCGTCTAGAGACTATGTATACCAAGAGTTTGCCAGAAGTTACCCCAAAGACACACTTCTTTAGATTCAGACGGACATTTTATTGCTCTAACCGATTGAAGATCTTGGCCAATACATCCAGGTGCTCTTCTCTTGTCTTTGATTTCCCTAGTAAGTCATCCACATAATCTTCCATGATGTGGTGAAAAAGGTCATGGAATATGATGGTCATAGCTCTTTGATATGTGGCTCCTGCATTCTTTAGGTTAAATGGCATTACGACCCAGCAGTATGTCCTCCATGGGCATATAAATGATGTCTTATGCTAATCCTCTTCGATGATTTTGATTTGGTTATATCCTAAAAAGCCATCCATGAAGAATAGCATCTCATGTTTGGTAGTGGGAAGTCATCCTTAGGGCAGGCTTTGTTGAGGTTGCAGAAGTCGGTATAGTAGCAGATTCAGCCATCTGGTTTAGCGACTGGTACTAGGTTTGAAACCCATTTAGGATAATCAATTAGGCAAATGAAGCCAACATCTAGTAGTTTCTTTAGCTTTACTTTGAAAAGGAAGGCCACTTGAGGATTCATTTTTCTAAGTTTCTGCTTTACTGGTTTCGCATCAGGGCATACTGCAAGGTGATGGACAACCAAAGCAGGATCTAGCCCTAGCATGTCTGCATAGGTCCATGCAAAATTGCAATTTCTACGTGTGAAGAAGGTCAAGAAGTTCTTCTATTCTTGTGTGCTGAGAGATTCTGCTCTATAGGTGATTTTCAGCTCTTCCTCTGTCCCAAGATTCATCTCCTGAGCTGGTTCTACCAAGATGGGTGATCTGTCTGGATATACTTTGTCTATCTCAGGAAGGCCCATGCTTCCATCTCCTAGCGCCTCGGGGAGGTTTACACCAGGAGATATGTCTTACTTTTTTGGGATCTGACACTGCCATAAAATGATTTTCACCATTAGATCCTTTTTTGATTTTTATGTTTTTATGATTGGAAGCAGGGGTTGTCTCCCTGAAATAGGCATCTAGATTGAGTTCCATGATGTATCCTACTCTGTAATCTCCTAGGGGGAAGTGGTCTCTGACCCCTATCATTTTAGTGATGGCCTCATCGTTTGGTGCTACATCGAAGACAGGAGATCTGGGTATACCAATGGTAAGTCATTGGAGGACGAGGCTAGGGTGGTGACTGTGTGGATGGTGCATATGGATGAGTCAAAGAAATCGGCAAAGTCACTAAAGGAGTCTTGATGGTCTGTTTCATTGACGTTGTTGATGTTAGGGGAAACCGTAGCAACCTCAGCTAAGATTCATTCACCAGTAGTGAGGATACGTTGCCTCTGACCATATCTTAAGCCTTGGGTATAGGGGTTTCTTTATGCTTGAAGTGGTTCCACAATCCCCTGCTCATGAAGATCGATACTGCGTTGTCCTTTGTAACCCATGTTTTTGACAATTTCAGACCCTTTACCATAGATTTCTATTGGTATGGTCAGAGCTTCTTATTATGTTTCATCGTCCTTATACAGCCAGGATGATATGTCTTCAAGCACATCTTGATCCAAGAGATGTTTCTTCTCAAAGACGGGTGATGGTTTGTACTTGATGACCACTGTGTTAGCTACTTCTATTTTTAGGATGCCAAACATTTTAGGATTGGGTAATGTGCCCACACAAAAGGTACCATGCAGGTCGTATTCCCCACATCCCATGTCGCTGAGCTTGATCTTGACCTTGGGCGGTGGAGGTGCTTGGGATGAAGTGGTGGCAATGTTGGCGGGGTCAATGTATGAGGTGGAAGCTATAGGATTGGTTTTAGTGGTGGCTTTGTTGTATGGGCAGAAGGTGTAGTTGTGGCCTTCCAAGAAACTACAGTATTGGAAAGGGCAGGGGTCAGCGTAGATGGTTACCTCTATGCCATTGTGAGGGAACTTGAGGCATTGATGGAATGTGGATGGGACAGCTTGCATGGCATGGATCCATGGTTAGCCAAGAAGAATGCTATAGCGGAGGTCAAGATCAAGGACCTAATATTTTGTTTCCAGTATTTTCTGTCCCACTTGAATAGGAAGCTTGATGGTGCCTTCAGATAGTCTTTCGGTGTAATCATAGCCTTTAATTGTGATGCACTCGCTATTGTCAACAACCACATTTGAGTACCCCAAGTGTTTTAACAATTTAAGAGTGCATATGTTTAGGTCGGAGCCACCATCTATTAGGACTCTTTTGATTATGTGTTTGTGGATACGGACTTCGATGTGTAAGGCATCATTGTGTAAGTGATCAGAAGCAGGGAGGTCCATTTCTAAAAATGTGAGATGGTGAGGTGTGGTGATATGTTCTACCATGGCTTGGAATTGGGTTACATTCAAGTTGGCGGGTACTTAAGTTTCCAAGAGTGCTTTGTCGAGGATGTCTTTGTGAAGGGGCGATGTGTGAAGCAACTCAAGGATAGGGATTTATACCGGTGTCTTTTCTAGATGCTCTAGGAGGTTATACTGATTGGTAGGTGATGGATGTGTGGTTGGACAAGGGGGTAGGGGATCTGATGTAGATGCGGGTGTTTATTCAGTGGTGGGGGCTGTACGAATGGAGACACGGCCACGACGGGTTGTAACAGCACAATTGGGTGCTTGTGCCTGAATGGTGATTGTGTTGACATGGTGGGATGATGGTTTGATCCGCCCTACGATAGAGTCATAGGATGTGGGTGGTGGGGTGACATTGTATGCTTGATTGGATGAGGAGGCTTTGTTATGGTTGGGTAGTGGATCCTTGTAAGCTCCGAGGTTGGCATTTGGCGATGGTTGGGCACTTTGATCAAGGCTGACTTGATTTTGATCTATAAGGTCTTGGATGCAATGCTTTAGTTGCATGCAGTCAATGGTTTTATGACTCGCAATGCGGTGGGTGGTATTCACAATAGTCATTCTCATTGTACCACGCGGCTTTAAGTTCGTTCTCTTGGCAGGAGTGTGATCAAACCTTTCTTGAGACATCTCTCAAGGATGCCCTCGATGGGTTCCCCTAAGGGTGTAAATTGTCTTCAAGGTTTGCATGGTTTGGTTTGACCCCTTTGATTATTTACATTGGTGGCATAGGTATGTGCAGGTGGTTGATTCTGTACATGTTGGATGGCTTTCACGTCTGTGATGCCATCATTCAAATTGTTCTTGTTCTTCCCCCAATAGCATGATTTGTCATTTGATTGTGTGTTGGCATTGTTGTTTGTATTAGGGGTATTGATATGGGGTTTGTTGCTGTTGTTGTTGTTATTGTTGTTGTTGTTGTTGGACTTGTAGTCATACAGTTTGATGGAGCCCTTGGTGATGAGGGCCCGTTCGATGGTGGTACCTTTGTTGATGACCTCTTCAAAGGTAGAGCACATAGGATTTGTAAGTGAAACCCTATTTCCTGATTGAGGTTGGTCACAAACATGGTGACGAGTTGTTTTTCAGGAATTGGCCATGGGAGTTTGCTTGCTAAGCTTCTCCACCTCTGCAAGAAGGAAGTGAAAGATTCTCCACTTTTCTATTTTGTGTTGCAAAGGTCGGTCATAGATATCTCATGTTTGAAGTTGTTGGAGAAATGGTTCACAAATTTCTCCACAAGCTCAGGGAAAGTCCTAATGCTTGGGGGAAGATGTGAAAACCACTCGGCGGCTTGTCCACTGAGGCTTCTTGGAAATAGTCTCATAAGATATGTGTCATTATTTGAGACTTCTAAGTGAGGTAAAATTCCCTAAGATGATCCCTAGGGTCTCCCTTTCCTTTGTATTTGTCGAATTTAGGTGTCTCAAAGTTCTTGGGGAAAGGAGGCATGTATAATGTATGATCAAATGGGTAGGGGCAAATGTCCTCAAAGGAGTAGTGCTTGTGCTTGCCCTCAGTTTGCATGTCATCTACCTTTTGCATCAAGACTTGTACAATGTTTGTGAGATCTTGTGGTTGTTGTTGCTGGAGTGTGTAGGCCTGCTAATTGGTGAGGTGTTGGAGATGGGGTGGGATTTGATGTTGAAGATTTGTTTGGTTGAGGTGTTGGTACTGTGGGTTGGTGTTTTGGTTGATTTGTGCCTGATGTTGTTGATATGTGTAGAGTTGTTGGAGAATATGTGGTGGTATTTGGGGATTGGTTTGATGTTGTGTAGATGATGTTGTGGGGTTATGTGGATATGTGACATTGGACAGATTGACATTGGATAGGTGGACGTTGGATGGGTTGGACGTATTGTAAGGTGGTTGTGAGAATAATTGTCGTAGGTATGCTATGGTTTGAGGATTGGGTGGAGGCACAGTCATGGATGTACTTGCTTGCGTGGTGTTTCCTTGTATGCCCAAGGTGATTTTTGGAATGGAAGAGGTTATGGTGGTTGTGATAGTGGATGTGGTGACGGGTTGGGAGGTGGTAGGAATAGAGGCACTTGTGGGGATTGTAGAGGTGGTGACGTTAGAGGTTGTGTTGGTAGTAGATATGGTAGGTGTTGGCATTTGAGAGATGATGGGTTGGGTGTTTGATGTAGATGTTTGGATGTTTGATGTGGTAGGAATGGTGTTAGAAGTGGATGGTTGTGATGAGGTCATGTTATGGGGTGGTTGGGCACCAATTTTGAGGAGATAATCTAGAAATCTATTTGGATCCGATCTTAGGACTTTGTCAAGCATGTCCATGTTATCGGCATCTTGTGTGAAGGTTAAGACATCTAGATCATCTTGGGATATGGTGGGGATGTTTTGTTGTGGTGGTGGTGGTGGTTGTTGTAAGAAATGGAAGGGGTTTTTATTGGGATTATATGGGCGGATGTAAGAGTACGTAGGTGGGTTGTATGTTTGATTGATGGGTATGTTATTTCTGTTGGTGTTAGGCATTCCTATGCCCTGATATTGTTCTGCCATTGCTTGGCTTTTCTTGTGTTGTGATCTAGTTATGGGCATGCAAGTGGATGGATTTGATTTATGAGGTGGAGTGAAATGGGGATGGGGACCTTAGAGAATTTGGATTAATTTGTTGGACCCAAAGATGAATGTGGTAGTGAGATGGAGTAGAAGAGAGGATGTGGTGGAAGACTGATATGTCATTCTAGAGGTTTTAATCTAAGGGTGGTACGAGTGGATGATATTGATTTTTTACACAATTTTGGACTAGAAGGTAGGTGATGGATGATGTTTGTTTTGATGAGATTGTCAATGTTTGATTTTTGATGTTTGATATGGGAGATTAGGATGATGCTTTTTCAAAAGGTTTTGATGGTCAACAAAATGAGCTTAGGTAAGATCTAGATTTGTGTCACACAAAATGGATGTTTCTCTTTGTTTGGGGTAGACTAATGACCTTACGCAAAGAAGGATGATTATTTCACTTGGAAGGTAGACTATTGACTCTCCAAGCAAGATATGATGTGTAGGATGAAATCTAGATCTATCTTTAGCTCAAAAGGATGATGGATTTTGATGATGTTTTGATTTGGGAAATTTTAGATATGTTTTTTTGGAATGATTTTCTTGTGACAAGGATTTGTTTGGTTCAAAAAGGTATGCAAAGATCAACGAAGACAAGTGGATATGAATTTGAGTGGGTTTGATATAAAGGGTCCAAAAATGATAGTGATTAATCCTCTAAGGTCAAAGGGAAGGTATGATTTAGAAAATTTTGAGAAAAAAATGGATGGATTGTTGTCAGATTTTTGAAAAGTGAATATGGATTATGGCAAAGCAGACGGTGAAGATCACAACTGAATAGGTCTCTATTTTAGGCATGTCAATCTGAACATAGCGCCAATCCACAAGTGAAATGGCACCAATATCAGATAGAGATAGCACTAAAACAAGGCAGTGTTGGTCAGGTCTCTGATTTTTATGTCAATTTTGGATTTGTTTTGTTTGGAATTTGATCAAATAATTTGGTTTGTCTCTTGGCAAGTTTGTTGCAAACAATTCAAGCACAATAATCACACAATAATCAAGATTTTTCTTTGTTTTGTAAAAAAGACATGTGATTTTATTTAACAAGCACTTTGCACAACCTAAGGTGAAGATATGACAGTAATTATTGAATCCCCTAGCTGCACCTATTCAAATTAGGTACCTCCAGGATCTTGGTAGCACCAGCTCCTTACAATTGCACACACTTCTCACGCATACCAAGATCCAAGTTTCTTATAAGGATTGTCCCTCACCAAACCTTTAGATTATCCCTACTACCTCGGCTAAGAACCACATGAATCGGGGCCGCTTCAAAGGTTTCCTTCTGCATCAATAAATAGAAGGATTTTGGCTTGCTAAACAAAGGCTCATAGTAAGTGCTTTCGTTCAGATGGTTATATGTGCGGAAGCACTACTCTCCATTATGGAGTCTCCCAGCCTCCAAGGGTTATGCCTTGGAGGGTTTTGGAGGAGGTTGGCTGTCGGTATAACAAAACAACATCTGTTGTTTATGACTTTCATCACAAACACCTTATTTTATATAGTGGCTTGAAAGAGATTGGCTTTAGCTTGTTGCCACTTGGGTCGTTCCCACCTTTCGAAGCAGGGTGGCAGGCCCTCTAAGGATTAACAAAAGCAATACAGGCACAAAAATACTTTTGATCCCCAAGTTCATACAAAGATGCGAGGGGAGAGCATACGTATTGTTTATGTTTGCATCACACTAAACATGGTTCATTTTAGTTCTTTTAGATTAGGTTGGGGGTGATTAATGCAAGTTTTGTGAGAAGCTTTTGATTCCCAAGGTCACCAATGGTGCGAGGGAAGAGCATACACTTTTCACACTACCAACACAACCACGAAAAAACTTCACACAAGTTACTTTGATTTTCTTGATTACATGCATGAAGAATATAGATTGTTGTTCTTTTTAACCCAATGATTTGATTGATGCAATTTGTGGTTCTTTTTAAAGCCCAAAAATTGAAGTGTTTGATAGTTGTTGGCATACAATTTGTGAATTTTAATAACACCAAATTTAAATGTTTGGCACACACACACACAAAGATTTGTTTGTTGTTATTTGTTCAATTTTATTGCACCAAATCAAAATGTGTGTCTAGGCTAACATGCAAAAAGGGTTCCTTTTAAAATTCCAATTGAAGTGTTTTTCCTAGACTAGAGATAAAAACATCCTGCAAAAGCTTGTTAGTATCCGCAAAATGATAGTAAAGACTTGTAAAAACACTTGTCAGTACCTGCACAGACAACAAAGTTAGTTTCAGAAATAGTGCTAAAATAGAGGTCAAATAGCGCCACTGCAGACACAAAATGGCGACACTGACAGAAAATAGACTGCAAAATTGACACCCTATACAGATAGCGCTAATACATCAGATAGCACTAATATAGAATACCAAAGGTGTCAAACCAGAATATGGCACTACCGAATTATACAGAAGGCACTAATAAAATGAATAACACTAATACAATGGAAAGAAAGCGCTAAAGGAGGAAATAACACTAAAATAGGTCTAACAATGTGCCACTGCGCAACCTGTCAGACAATCTAGACACAGTCGTGGATAGCGCCAATCTGGGCGCAGATAGCATTGTTACGGGTCTTCATGCGTCTGTCCTACAAAAGGAGTGTTTTCTAAGTGGAAATAGAGGTTAGGCCGCACCAAAAAATAGTCCTGTTAGCATTGTTAGCCTTGACAAAAGAAAACTAAGACAAAATAGAAGCCAACATGCATATTTAGGTTCTTGAAAATTTTGGCATAACTTCCCCTTGTATCTTCAAGATCTCTGTGAAAACGGAGAGCAATTAAACGAGGAAAAATAGCAGAAAGCACATAGACAAACTGATTAGTGAGTGAGTTTTTAAGAAAGAGAATTGTTGTGCAGAATAGCGCTAAAACAGAGAATGGCACTAAAAGGAGCCAGAGATGGCATCGCTGCGTAGGTAGGATAGCATTAGACCTACAAAAACACGTATCTCACACCAAAACTCACAAAAAAGATTAGATTCAGACCTTGTGGGTCCCACCTTGCGTGCCAATGTAGATTAGGTAAACAAATGAAGTAAAAATACTTAGCAAAATACATAAAACGCAAAGTTATACCTTCACATGTAGACCCAATCTCATCAAGGGAGAGGAACCTTGCACCCAAAACAAGCTCCTAAGATATGATTATCCCTAGACAAGTGATTCTAATGTGAAATGCTACTCTAATTATCCAACTCACAATTCTAGCTCAATGGAGATTTTGACATGGTAACTTTGCATAAAACTTGGATATTGAAAATGGCTTGGGAGAGGTTCTATTTATAGATTTTTGGAAGGGATTTTGATCCAATGGTGGAGATTGATTTGGAAGATCAATGGTGGATGATAAAAGTGATGTAGAGGGCCTAGACTTGATCTTGAAGAAATGGAGGGCTAGGAATAAAAGTAAATCTTTTATTCATTTTGGGAAAAGGGCTTATTAAATGAGCATGGGTGTGAAAGATTATGTTTGAATTAAAGATTCATATGGGGGAATGTAAATGAATTAAAAATTCATTTGGGGATAAGTGGAAATAAATGAGTATGGGTGAGGTAAGGGGTTGTAAAAGGAATTAAATGTGATGTGGGATGTTTTTAAATAAAAAATTGACTTATGTGGATTTATTTCAATTTTTTATTTGGAAGATGTGGGGAAGGGTTTTAAACTAGGTTTGACCACCCAAATGAGAGGTTAGGATTAATTAAATGTAGTTTTTATTTAATAAATCATAGGGCTAGGATGAGGTAGGCTAAGGTAGGCAATTAAATAATAGCTATTTAATTGTCTAGGGTAGGGATAGGTCAATTAATAGGCTGAATTAATTAGTTAACATGGTTTTTAACTAATTAATTGGATTTAGTAAGAAAAGGGGGAAATTGATTTAATAAATATTACATATTTATTAAATCAATTGGCTACGGTTTGGACTATTGAATTAATGAAATTAATTCAATTTTGGGGATAAAATGATGTGAATTTGGGAAATGGAGGGATAATTAATTAAATAAAAATTTAATTAATTGGTTAGAAGGGAAATTGGTGTGTTTAGGGATGCATGGAGTCGGTTTGATGGTAAAAGACATTTTTAGGTGTCTACAGAAGGCACTTAACATCATTTCATACTTAACTCTAGAACCGTAGACTGAAATACTTCAATGCAGAGGAATGCGAAGCATAACACTTTCTCCCTGTCACCATCAAACATACAGGAACAAGAGTTTTCACTCTAGTGAACATAACTCACTCAAATCTTCATACTGGAGGCTCAAACTTGGAATATAACATCTTCAGATAGACTTCTAAATAACTTCCAATCCACAGACAAAGATATTCATCCTACATAAAATGCAGAGCAATCTTCTAGAATTTTCTTCAGTATGCAAGACATTATTTTCACTGCAATTCACTATTTCTATTGGAGGAGCTAATTTTCTCAATATCCTCAACATCAAGATTTCTTAGATAAGTAAATACAAAACATCTTACTCTTTAGAAGTAGACAATAAGATAGGAGTACAGTTGACACCAATTACAACATAGATATGTTGATATCAATGACAACACCGATTAGGCACATACTTGCAACACAAACCTCTTTAGATTTAGCTTCCTTACCACCTCTTCTAAAACCAAATTTTGGTACTACCCCTATCAATGATAACTTTGCAACACTTACCTCCTGATTTGCCTATTGTCTAGATCAAAATTTTCCTTTGTGGTGGCTCCTCGATTGTTGTAGAATCCCAACTGGAATATTAGATATCCTTAATCACAATTAAAGAAAACATCTCACTATTTTTTTTCAATCTGTAATCAAAGATATTACATTTGCAATTTCAAATATAATACATATAATCATAAAATTGTTTCTTCACATGTGTTATGTTGGGAAAAGTAACCCGGGGGGCTTTCTCCTCTTAAGGCTTAGCTCCCCGGTCCTTTAGAATGCATTTAGAGCATCTTGCATGATTTTGATGACTCCCAGTGAGAAAACCTCAAAGTTTCATGGAAATTGGGACTCAAGGGATGCACCTAACATAAATCCTACCTAATATAGTGGGGGAGGACTTCGGTGCCCACACCCTAGTCCTGCCCTATTTTAGGTTAGGACTAATTTCAAAGTGATAGTTTATGAATGTTATTTAGGTCCTATGCCGACACGATAAGTTTGAATTACAAAATTCTTAGCAGGAATGTTTGTAGTTGCATATATAAGCATGATTAGGCTTCATTTGTAAACTAGAGATGGACATTTTGATTAACAAGCTTATGTTAAGGTGATTCAAGGCATTCATTGTGTTGCAGAGTAGAATTTGTGTTGTTCTTGTGTTTGTATTTGCAGATCTGGTATCCATCTCCTTATGGCATGAAGAGCATCTTCCTTCCATGAGATATTCACTACAACATGATATCAATTGTGTTCTCTATCATTTGGGTGAGTGCAGGATCATGATGGGCCAAACACTACCCCTAAGTGGCAATCTAAATGTGAAAAATAGATTTAAATAACTTCATGTCAAAAATTGAATGAGTTATCTAAACAATCTAGAAATAAGGTGGTAATAAAAGTTGTAATAAATTGAATGGCGTTTATGGGCTACTACTTTTTTTCTGAAAATTTTACAAATAGTTTGGTGAAAATTGGATATTTCAATGAAGCACTACTAAACTTTTCAGAAAAATGTAAAATGTATGTGTCATTCCAGCCAACCTAAGTATGAGAAAAAGATAATATTTTTCCTCCATGATTTGGATTTAAGTAAAAGACACATGAGCGGATGTGATGCATATTTTTTTGATTTTTTTAAGTAAATAAATATTTTTTTATGAATTTTTTACTATGACTATTTTAAAATATTAAAAATTAATTTTCCAGCCAACCTAACATGGTCAAAAATATATGAAAATAAAAAATTTTAAATTTTAATGTATACCCAATAAATCCTAGAATGTGACGCATCTTTTTGATTTAAAAAAGGATTAATATGTTGAAATTTATGGATGTTTTTCAATATCTTTATCTATTAGGAAATCAGACATAGAGTATGTAGAAAATTAATAATAATTACCTATTAAAATTATTATGAGGTGTATATTATATTTTTAGAATCTTAATAGCTTCCTCTATAAACCCTTTTCATTTGATTAAATTTAGTTACAAAAAAGTCTGTCAGCTTCAAGGATGAAATTGTAAAAATTTTTAGGATAACACTAAATGGGTGGTTTTGTAAATTTCTTTGGCAAGTTTTGGGACTCCCATTTGCTTAAATATGAGGTAATCCAAAAGCATTTTTAGAGGGAATCCATATTTAAGCTAGAAATATTAACACCCTTTCCATCCAAATCTAAATATTAGTCTAAATGTTAGCACTTTTTCATCCAACAAGTGTTTTCTACATTGCCACTATTTGGCCCATCATGGTCTTGCACTCACCTATTTATCATTTAGATTTTACTTCTATCCCATAGGGATATGCACTCTTTATTTGACAATAATGTTTGGAAGACTTGAATGTCTCTCTGGGGCTTGACTGAGGCAAGCCCCTAAACACCACAACCGCCAACCCACTTTTTGTGATTGTAGGTTAAAGGTTGCGAAAGTGAAAGAAGTGCAGTTGCAGGAGAGTGGTGTAGACTCTCAAGATTGTAGATTAGAGAAGAAAACATAGACCTGGAATTGGACACTCACTCATTAGTCCTCCGGATCCCACAACTAGAAAATCTCTAGAACAACAAGAACAGGTTATAGACAAGATTTCCAGATCCTGAAGAAAACTATGGCACTAGACTAGGGTGCCCTCTCATTAGTCCCTAACTTTTTTGGACAACGAACTTTGAAATCTGATACGCATTTGATTGTCATTTGATATCTCTGTCTGCTTTCATTTTTTGTAATTTAGCCAATTGTTTAGGAAATTACGAAATTAGGGTTTTGAGCATAATTCGGCTTAATTGAACAACAAAATCACATAATTCTAATCCTCCCCTATATTCCAAGTGATAGGAGATCTGTAGTAGAGTTCTCTACTCAGTTGAATGTCCTTGAATGTTTAGTGGTGAAAGGAGGATCAACACAAACCATTACAATCAACCCTAAACATCTTTTTTGCACTAAACATTTTGGTGAATCCATGTTTTTAATGAATTTTTTACCTTGCTAAATGTTGTACTTCAGATTTACATTAATTTCATTCATTCATTTCATTGTTCATCTTATTGCATTCAAAAAAATTACAAAAAATTTGAAAAAAATTGGTATTTTTAGCTTGCATTTTCAAATAATTTAGATTAGTTGGCATTTAATCTCAACAAATTTCTATCATTATCATCAAATATGATTTAAAATAAATAAAATCATCATTCATCATTCATTTAGATTCCATTTTCATACTTAAATTATTGAAAATTGCTTGAAGTTATGCATTTTTCCATATAACCTAGTTTTCCATTAGCTAGGGTTTGTAGTCAAAATATTAGTTTAGATTTTATGACCCTTTTAAAAAAATCATTAGGACTGATTTCTAATTGTAGTGTTGCATCATAGTGGCTTGCTTACAAAATTTCATGCCTAGGGTTTGGAAAACCTTACTTTTTAACTAGATTTTGGCCTTAACATCTCTATAGATTTGCACCATATGCATGTTGTAAAGGATTTTTCTGCACTAATTGGATATTATCACAGTTATTATCTTCTGACCCTCCTCAAATTCCTTAAAACACTATTGTTGTCAATCAAATATGCACCCTATGCTAAGCTTATAGAAGACTTAGCTATCTATTGACACATGGAAACACTCTCAGATTGTGGATGATCTATGTTGAGAGTGAATCTCCTGAGTGAGTTGGCTCTCCTAATGATTTTTCTAATCTAATTGAATTGTAGGGGAAAAGGGAGAAGAAGAACTAAAATGAAACTATAAACTCTAAATTTTAATCTAAATGAAATATTTTTACTCACAAACAACCCTTCAAACTTAAACTTCCACAACCCCACCTAAGAGATTTGATCCAAAAATAATTTATAATAAGGTTCAGATTGAACACAAATTACAACCAGGATCAACATACAATTTCACAATAAAGAGACATAATAAAGGACATAACACTACCACAATGAC
Organism: Cunninghamia lanceolata; assembly: GCA_027924645.1. NCBI lineage: Eukaryota > Viridiplantae > Streptophyta > Pinopsida > Cupressales > Cupressaceae > Cunninghamia > Cunninghamia lanceolata. Next base: position 8,611,854 of record BSBN01000892.1, read on the forward strand.
ACATCAGATCAAAGCTGCCAAAATAGACAAGTAGATGAAAATAGGGAAACCTGTTATATTTAACTAGGAGTACAATGCAAAATAAACTAACTGAGTTAATTGCTTGTATACAAACACTTTATGTGCTCAAGAGAGAAGAAACAAATGGTATCAATTGACTGAGAAAAATCTAACTTTTCCTCCTATAAATGCCCTACCAAAAAATATCTCTCCCAAACAGCTCCTAAAAATAGATGTAGGAATCCATTTTCGAGCTCCTCAAAAAAGCCAAAAAATAACCCTTCAAATCACCTCCAAACTGTGAAAACAAACTTCCAAAAAGATCCTCTCATGTGGCCCCACCAAAAATTTTCTTTGTCTTCCCAAGTAAACTCAGTTGTTTGTCCACATCTGCCTCAAAAATAAAGCAAATCCTGAAAAGGATATTTGATTTGCTTTAATAGCTTTAACTGCATAAAATTGTTTTAATTTTAAAGTAATTTATAAATCATTGCTTTAAAACAAAACCTTACATTGTAATTGCAATTTAAAACTATATCCTGGTTTAATTTGATTTTTACAAAAAATGAAAATACAAGGCTTATAGTTTCTCCAAGTATATACATTACATATCAATTGATTTTTCTATAAAAAATCATAAAAATATACCAAGGCATATTATAGTTTTTGCAAAAGTAAATCTTGTGAGGCTTATCTTCTATTTGATCTACAAAAAAGACTCTAAGGACATGTGAACTATACACAAAAAGTGATCAATGGGTTTTAAGGCATGAATCCCTAGGCATAGTGTATTCAAGGTGACCTTGGGCATTTATCAATGATTTACCCCCAAGTGGTTAAGGGGTCTAATGCATATTTGTTCTAAAGTCATGATGACTTAGGACTTTAATACCCTTGGGGGTGTTAGCCAAAGCTTTGGAATTGAAACAAATGTGATAAAAATCACATTAGAGTTAGGGCTTCATCAAAACCCTAATCACAAAATAGATCTAGCCCTATCTTATTGGGCTCATTTTCACTTTGTATCTTTTGACAAAATGGGGCTCTGCTCATAGCCGCCATGAAACCCTAGGGTTTCACCTTGAGGAGCTTCAGCTTCCTAGTGTCTCTAAGGATGATTTCCATGGATTTCTCTTAGAAGGTGGAGGTAGGACTATACTTGATACATATGTGACTCATATTCTTGTTTTTATTTCAATTTTTAAGCACTAAACAACTTTTCAAACTATAGACTTTACATAGTTTTGATGGATTTGTTTGCGTTTTCTCTTTCATTCTTTCCCCTTGGCATTGTGGGTCGAGGGCACTATAGTTGCATCTCTGAGACTTCTTCAAAGGCACCAAAAAAACAAAATTTGACCTGTACGGTTTTATATATGAGTCAAGGTGAACCTTTTTAAGAGTTTAAACTCTAGATACATTTTCTTGATTTGTCCATCTTTCTGTTTGAATTCTATAGACTTTGGTGGGATAAAATCGGCGGCCATATGTGATACCATTTTGCATAAATGATAGAAAGTTTTCAGGCAAAAACCCTTTGTATTGGTTGTGGTTGCATAGATTCTACTTGTATTTGGAACTTCCATGAGGCCATGACTTGCATAATGATATCTCTGTGCATCTATCATATAAATTCACATCTATATTTCTTTTGTATCTACATTTATTTAAAACCCCAAGTGGGTATTCTCTTATACGAAGAAAAACTCTGCATATACTGGCCTGCGACTATCACTGGCAATTCCACCATTCTTTGCACTTGTAGGTTGAAATCTTAAATGAATTGTCCTCAGTCTGGTTGTGATAGCCTATATGTAGTTTTCTCCTCTTTTCTATACATGACTGTTCCAACTTACCAATGTCTATTTTTTATGGACTGCCTCTCACAAAATAGAATAAGCTGAAATATGTGTCGCTCTTATTTGGTGTTTCTTGTAATGAATAATGGATACAGTCATATTATTGATTATGTCAATTGGCATTGACTAAAAAATTTTGTAGATCACATTATCATGTAGCAACATCACATTTCTTTTATCATACTGATTTACAAGGTGACTACTATTTCTTCATTACTCAGGTTGAATGCTCTATATTATGTCTACTTCATCTTCAAAGCTGACAAAAGAGCTTTAGAATCTTCTCTACTATAGCAAAGACACACTTTGATGTTCATTACAAAATGATATGAATATAACACTGACAGAGCATTTCTTTGTGAATGCTTTTAAACATTGCTTCTTGAGATACCATCCCCTGTAGATGAATATGAAATATTTGTTGTTCCAAATTGTGTTGTAAAATGGTGACATGTTTTTCCTAATATCTCTTCTTTTCCACTTGCACCTCTTCCTGTCATTCTTCCTATAGCATTATTTTATATAGTTACTCTTTCAGTAGCATTGAAATGGTAAAACATGCTCCACTTGACAGAGGTAACTTTTTCCTCTCCTACTCACTTGATATATTGTTGATGTGCATGGACATTGAAGGTTTACATAGTGACTAGGCATGTGTTAACTAGAACATATGATATTCTAAGGCTTTTGCTATTCTATTATGCATGTGGCAACTTCCCTTAGATCTATAACATTATGATTCTTCAATTGTTCCACCTGCATCTTCTCTTATCTATTATTTGACATGGCTACTCTGTAACATGGCATATGATTTGATGTTGTAGTCTCCCATATTTTATCAAATGCATACTTGGCATGCCATATTGGAAGATAGAACTTTTTACCTTACTGTAGCATGACAAATAAGATACATGATGAATGCATCAGCTTGACTGTCCTTTCCTGTAGCATTCAAATATGTAAATTATATCTTGATGTCCACATAGTTAAAACTTCATTCTGTAACAAGATTTATCGATAATATATGATGTAATCTACAATTTATTTCATTGTGATTGAATGCACTCTTACTCCAATCATAATGTGATGGAATCTTCTGAAAACAATCTACAATTTCCATCTTGATGGTCAAAGGCAATATTTACTATGTATTTCTTAAAGTTATACCATCATGGCTGTCCCTTACATGGGTCTATAATGTTTATGATAAAAGAGATAGACACAAACCTTCCCTTGTCACTCTTGAGACAGGAACATCAAAACTCTTTCTACAATGGTAGGGTCCTTGATATGAGTTGTGCTTAATGATTGGTACCTCCATTTGACCTTTGTGACACCTTTACCCTTCTCATGGATATCTTGCCTTGATTGTTCTTCAACAAATGAATTATTACAGCTCTTCCACTTTGCCAGTATGAGTAACATATAGACACCACTTACAACTACATGTTGACTATCAAAGCAATATGCACTATGTATATCTTGCAGTTACATTGTTATGGTTGTCCTTGTGCACTCTTCAGTTTGTTCCATCATGCATATATCTGATACTTATTCTCATGCTATCATGTTTTTAAAATAGTCATAAATCACTGAAAGATGTTATCCATTGGCAACTATTTAATATATAAATGTTGGAAATGTACCTGATGTTCTTAATGCCTTAGCTGCATACAAATACTATGAAAGATACATAGATGGAAAATACATGTGACATTCACTTCCACAATGGCAGTTGAAGCAATAATGACAACTGTTCTTATGCATTGAATGCTATCCTACATGAGTTCAGTTCCCTCTTATGGTTTCACTTCATTCTTTGGACTACAATAATGAGTGTGTCCTGTTTCAAAACCAATGCACCTGATTGATCTTCACTCCTTCAGTTCAGTTATTCAATTTAAGCAATATGAATAATGATCTCTATTCCATTGCATCCCCTTTGAGATTAAGGGGGTAGCATGCTGGGCTTAACCCTTGTGGGAGCCCATTTGACCCACATGCTGATATGTCTTCAAAAAACTAAATGACTTATCCTATACATGCACATGTAACAAATAGACTAGATAAAAACAATGAAGTTCAATGATTGTTTCTCTCTTAGTTCCTCTTGCATGTGAGTGATGTATATCTAATCTAGTGCATTATAGGTAATGTATTATGCCTCTTCTGATAGACACATTGAGAACTCATAACCAGAGCTCTAACAGGTCTTTTTCGATTTTTTTGCAGATTCTTATGATCAGGAGCAAAGACAGAAGGCAACCTTAGAGACTGAAGACTTAAAAGGTAATGATGGCTATGATCCTTCTCTCTTATCCTTAGATGCATAATATGTTTCTTATATTTGCACTTATTCAGCTATTCCCATGGCTTGTGTGGGACATTTGATTTGTTATTCCTTCATTCAATGCAATGTTTATTTCTTTTATGTATTTCATTTGTAAAATGGATAAACATTGTAGTGAAATGAAATAACTCATCTCTTATGCATCTTTCTACAATGAATGATGATTTGAACCTTTCCTTTTGTTTGAACAACTGAAATGTAATATCACTAAAACATAATCAACAATACAAATAATTTATAGTAGGAAATGTTAACCTTCACTCTAAAATTAATTTTGTTGTACCAACTCTACCAATTTGAACTATAAGTGAGAAAATGGTAACATTTCTAGCAACTTCTGCTATATGCTTGCCTGCTAAGCATCATGACCAGTTGCCTTGAATGTCCATTAGGCGTTGAGTCATACTCTGCTCTTCTCAAACTCAGAAAACACTGAAACTTGGCACTCCATCTAGTCCAAACAGCAATAGAAAACAAAAACAAACCAAGTTGAAAACAAACTAACATGCCCTGGTAGCCAAAAAACTTGTGCAACAGCACTTAGGGAAACAAAATTACTAAAAGTAAATGTGCATGAAGTACTTATTGATTGAAAACACTAATTCTAACCTATTCTAACCAGACAAAGAAATTGGTCAAACAAACCCATTCACTGATTTGGTGAAATAGTTGTCTTTTCTATAGAATATTTGATGTTTCACACAATTTTGGACAGCTACATGAAAGAGAATGATGGTCAAAAGACCGTGAACTAGCTATACCACATCTTGAAGAATATATATATATATATATATATATATATATATATATATATATATATATATATATATATATATATATATATATATATATATATATATATATATAATCACTAACCTCTTCATTTGGAACAGAAACACTGCTACATTGGGGTGGCAGAATGACTTGAGTCTGTTCTCCAACTGCACTTTCATGCTTAGACTCCATCCTGGAAAGATGCATGATTAGGCATCCTTTTGAGATGATATATTGGAAACTCCTTTCACTGGCTTCTCATCCGGGAATTGTTTCTTCCACCACAACCTCCTTGAGCACTTGATCATACAGATCACAAACCTTCATCTTGAAAGGTGCTAAGCTATCAACAGTGTTAGAGCTAAGATCTTCAATGACAATTGAGAACAAATCCTCTTCATGAACAGTTTCATCATGCAATGTATGCTCTAACTTATCCTCATAATGGCTTTCAAAACACATACCTTCAACATCAGCCTCTTGATCCCATTTAGTATCTTCATCATCTACTGGGTTGGGCTCTTGATTACTACAAGAAATTAGTAGAGTGACAAGCTCTTTACAAGCTGAATAGTCAGGATCCTAACAATCAAGTATGAAGTTGTCTTGGACAGGTTTATCATCTTTAGCTAGTCGACTTGATTACTCATCAAGGCAAGCTCCCTTAGTCTCTTTCATGTCAACTTCTTCATTACAGTACAATGGGAGCTCTGAGAAAAAACTAAATGCCTCATCCTCATAAGGAACCTGATCTAATTTAACCTTGTGTTCAACTTGGTAGTTATGGTCTTCATGAGAAACAAGGATGCTAGATTCAGAAACAAAAATGTCTTTTTGCTCTTCAAACTAAACTAAGACCTCAGTCTCATCATTGCCTTTACAAAACAACAGTATATCATTTTCTGTAATATCTTCTGGTTGTCCCAAAGCAGTTGATAAGTGGGATTCCTGCATGATGTCTTCATCATCATCAACATAAGCGGGCAACTGATCAAACAAGAAAACTGAATCATTTCCCCTTTTTGGTCTATTCTCCATCTGAACTTGGGAAATTTGTCTTTGCAATTGAAGACTTTCACCCTCCAAGCTCTGCATTATGCTTTGATCCATCTTATAAAAAGCATTAGAAAACTTGTCAAAGGAGTCAAAATGCAGAGGATTCAGGACCAAGTTTGAATCAACTTCCTTTACACATTCATTATGCTCATAATCAGTTGGTGATGTAGCACAAACAACAGCAACATCTTTCTTCCTATTGGATCTTTCAGCTTCTAGCTTGAAATTTGAGATTTCGATTGGTTTGGGTTCTTGATATGGCTGAAACCAAGGACTAATGGACTGGTCTTGAATGCAGACAAGCTCCTGAGTAAAATTAGAACTTCTGAAACTTGGGATTTTAATTTCCTAGGGAGTTTGTTTGCATTCAAAACCCATCTCTTGGCCTTGGGGATAATTCACACCATAAAATTGAGTGCCCTGTCAATTCATAAAAACTACCTCAGGGTTATAATTTCTTCTTTGGCCTTGTGGATCAGCTTGGAAAGGTGGTCTATTTGGCTGATTAGACTAATACAAAGCTTGGTAAGGCCTGTAATCTTGACCACTATGCTTCTTGAAACTTACCAACTCATTTGTGATGGTTTTTAGTGTATTTTGAAGCTATTGGAATTCTTGAACTTGGATTGGGACATCAGTTTCTTAGGTTGAAGCTTGGTTTCCTATTGCTTGAACGGTTGGGATAGTAGGATTGCCAGGCTGGATTTCTAGAAAAATGGGTAAGGGAGGCCTTGGGGCTATTTTCCCTGCTTGAATTAGGCAATTTTCTACTCTAACAACAATCTCAAAAGCATCGAGAAGGGTAGATCCACCCAGATCCTGAATCATAACAGGTATTTCACTATTTAAATATCTAAGATAGAATAAAAAGGCATGCTGTGGTGTAGGCTTTACCATCATAGGGATCCTATCCCAAGTCTTCTGGAAGTGGTAATTGAAATCAGACATATGTTCATGTGGAGCCCTCTAGATGGTACTCAACTGCTCTAGTAGAGACAAAAGATTAGATTTGTCCTAAAAATGTTGATACAAACCATCTCCTAGATCATCCCATGACATTATTGAGCCTGTTACGAGTCCTCTAAACCACTGCAAAGCTTTTCCTTTTAGTGATACAGCCAATAAGATGATTGCTATGTTTTCTTGGGTAACATTATGTACTGAACATAGAGTTGCTACATTCTAAATGTGTTCAACAGCTGTGGTGTGATCTTCTCTGGTAAAGCATGGTAGACCTTTGAGGGCTATAACAGGAATGTCATCATGCTAGACAAGTTGTAACAGGCTACCCCCGTTAAATGCAACAAAATGATATGGTCTGGCCATTTTGCATAGTAAGATAGAATCATATGGCACTCATAATATGAACATTAAGAAAGACACCACCAACCTAGTTCATTGTAGATTCTTGGGATGCTAAAACCAACTGATATATACTTAGATTCGCTAGGGTGTTTGATAATTTTTCCTCCAAAGGCTGTTAATATCGAAGAAAACACCTAATCCTTCAGTACGTGACATGTTTATGTGTTGTTCACTAGATCTGCTTGAAAATTAGAGATTCAAGTCACCAAGTATGTTGTTTTTACCTCTAAAAGGATGAAAACCTTGTGCATACCAAACAACAGAGGAAAAATGTTCTTTTGTCCCATCGGGTGTGCCAAAAATTGTTATCAATCAGATATCACCCTATGATAAGATTATGAAAGACTTAGCTATCTATTGACACATGGAAACACTCTCAAATTGTGGGTGATCTATGTTGAGAGCAAATCTCTAGAGTGAGATGGCTCTCCTAATGATTTTTCTAATCTAATTGACTTGCAGGGGAAAAGGGAGAAGAAGAACTAAAATGAAACTCTAAACTCTAAATTTTAATCTAAATGAAATATTTTTACTCACAAACAACCCTTCAAACTTAAACTTCCACAAGCCCACCTATGAGATTTGATCCAAAAATAATTTTTAATAAGGTTCAGATTGAACACAAATTACAACCAGGATCAACACACGATTTCACAGTAAAGAGACATAACAAAGGACATAACACTACCAAAATAGACTAGTAGATAAAAATAGGGGAACCTATTATATTGATCTAGAAGGAGTACAACGTAAAATAAACTAACTGAGTCAACTACTTGTATACAAACTCTCTATGTGCTCAAGAGAGAAGAAACAAATGGTATCAACTGACTGAGAAAAAACTAACTTTTCCTCCTACAAATGCCCTGCCAAAAAAGATCTCTCCTGAAAAGCTCCTAAAAATAGATGTAGGAATCCATTTCTGAGCTCCTCATTAAAGCCAAAAAAAAAAGCCTTCAAATTGCCTCCAAACTATGAAAACAAACTGCTAAAAAGATCCTCTCATGTGGCCCCACCAAAAATTTGCTTTGTCTGCCCATGTAAACTCAATTTTTTGTCAACATCTGCCTGAAAAGTAAAGCAAATCTAGAAAAGGATATTTGATTTGCTTTAATAGCTTTAATTGCATAAAATGGTTTTAATTTTAAAGCAATTTATAAATCATTGATTTAAAACAAAACCTTACATTGTAATTGCAGTTTAAAACTATATCCCGGTTTGATTTGATTTTTACAAAAAATGAAAATACAAGGCTTATAATTTCGCCAAGTATATACATTACATATCAATTGATTTTTCTATAAAAAATCATAAAAATATACTAAGGCATATTATGGTTTTTGCAAAAATTAAAGCCAGTAAGGCTTATCTCACATTTGATCTGCAAAAAAAGACTCTAAGGCCATGTGAACTATATGCAAAAAGTGATCAATGGGTTTTAAGGCATGAATCTCTAGGCATAGTGTATTCAAGGTGACCATGGGCATTTATCAATGATTTACCCCCAAGTGGTTAAGGGGTCTAATGCATATTTGTTCTAAAGTCATTATGACTTAGGACCTTAATACCCTCAGGGGTATTAGCCAAAGCTTCTAAATTTAAACAAATATGATAAAAATCACATTAGAGGTAGGGCTTCATGTAAACCCTAATGAGAAAATAGATCTAGCCCTATCTTATCAGGCTCATTTTCACTCTGTATCTTTTGAAAAAATGGGGCTCTGCTTGCAGCCGCCATGAAACCCTAGGGTTTCACCTTGAGGAGCTTCGACTTCCTAGTGTATCTGAAGATGATTTCCATGGATCTCTCTGAGAAAGTGGAAGTAAGACTCTACCTGATACATATGTGACTCACATTCGTGTTTTTCTTTCAATTTCTGAGCAGTAACCAACCTTTCAAACTGCAGACTGTGCATAGTTTTGATGGATTTGTTTATGTTTTCTCTGTCATTCTTTCCCCTTGGCATTTAGGGCTGAGGCCACTGTGGTTGCATCTCTGAGACTCCTTCAAAGGCACTGAAAAAAAATATGGGTCAAACCCATACGGCTTTGTATATCAGTCAAGGTGAGCCTTTTTAAGAGTTCAAACTCTAGATACATTTTCATGATTTATCAATATTTCTACTAGCATTCTGTAGACTTTGGTGGGTTAAAACCCGCAGCCATATGTGATACCATTTTGCATAAATGATAGCAAGTTTTCTAGCAGAAATCCTTTGTATTGGTCACGGCTGCATACATTCTGCTTGTATTTGGAGCTTTCATGAGGCTATGGCTTGCATAATGATATCTTTGTGCATCTATCATATGAGCTCACATCTATATTTCTTTTGTATTTGCATTTACTATCACTGGCAATTCCACCATTCTATGGACCTGTAGGTTGAAATCTTAAATGAATTCTCCTCACTCTGGATGTGACAGTCTATATGTAGTTTTCTCATCTTTTCTATACACAACTGTTCCAACTTACCAATGTCTATTTTTTATGGACTACCTCTCACAAAACAAAATAAGCCAAAATATAGGTCGCTCCTATTTGGTGTTTCCTACAGATGAATAATGGATACAGTCATATTATTGATTATGGCAATTGGTATTGACTAAATAGTTTTGTAGATCACATTATCCTTTAGTAGCATCACATTTCTTTTACCATACTGATTTGCAAGGTGACTATTGTTTCTTCATTACTCGGGCTGAATGTTCTATATTATGTCTACTTCATCTTCAAAGGTGACAAAAGTACTTTTGAATCTTCTCTACTATAGAAAAGACACACTTTGATGTTCATTACAAAATGAGATGAATATAACCCTGACAAAGCATTTCTTTGTGAATGCATTTAAACATTGCTTCTTGAGATAACATCCCCTATAGATGAATATGAAATATTTGTTTTTCCAAATTGTGTTGTAAAATGGTGACATGTTGTTCCTAATGTCTCTGTTTTTCCACTTGCACGTCTTCCTATCATTCTTCCTAGAGCATTATTTTATATAGTTACTCTTTATGTAGCATTGAAATGGCAAAACATGCTCCACTTGACAGAGGTAACTTTTACTTCTCCTACTCACTTGATATACTATTGATGCACATAGACATTGAAGCTTTATATTGTGACTAGGAATGTGTTAACTAGAACATATGATATTCTAGGGCTTTTGTTGTTCTATTATGCACCTGGCAACTTTCCTTACATCTATAACTTTATGATTCTTCATTTGTTCCACTTGCATCTTCTCCTATTATTATTTGACATGGCTACTTTGTAACATGGCATATGATTTGATGTTGTAGTCTCCCATATTCTATCAAATGCATACTTGGCATGCCATATTGGAAGATAGCACTTTTTACCTTACTGTAGCATGGAAAATAAGATACATGATGAATGCATCAGCTTGACTATCCTTTCCTGTAGCATTCAAATATGCAAATTATATCTTGATGTCCACAGAGTTAAAACTTCATTCTATAACAAGATTTATCTATAATATATGATATAATCTACAATTTATTTCATTGTAACATATTGAATGCACTCTTACTTCAATCATAATGTGATGGAATCTCTTGAAAACAATCTGTAATTTACATCTTGATGGTCAAAGGCAATATGTACTGTGTATATCTTGAAGTTATGCCATCATGGTTGTCTCTTACATGGGTCTATAATGTTTATGATAAAAGAAATAGACACAAACCTTCCCCTGTCACTCTTGAGACAAGAACATTAAAACTCTTTCTATAATGGCAGGGTCATTGATATGAGTTGTGCTTAATGATTAGGGTTGTGCCTCGCACACATGCCCCATTTCAAGAAAATAGGGACCGCCTCTTTCAAATTTGGTCTAGAGTGTCAAGAAAAGAAATTTTTTTCACCTCCTAAGTAGTCAAGTGGTCAAAGTGCACTTCTACCATGTTTGAATGATGATGTTGAAAATCATTTCAAGGATTTGCTAAGTTAGACCTTTGTATCTCTTCCAATGGCTTTGAATAGCCCTTTTGCGTTAAATTGTTCCCCAATCGACCTTTGTGCTGATTTATCTCCCAATAGACTTTGGCGCTAGTTTCCCTCCTAATGGACTTTTGTGTTTAAATCAATTGTCTCCAACTTGCGCTGTATTATTCAAATTACTGACTAAGTCGGAGGATACCAAAATTCCCACAAGTTTGAAGAGTCTCAAAATCTCATAAATGACATAAATTGAGTCTGTTGTCACAGTGCTAAAAAGATCTTTCACCGACCAAGTGTATCACACCTAATTTCCCCACCAAGTCGGAGCGAATGAAAAGCCAGATGAAACCCTAATCTATCGATTGAGACTGAGTATGTCGCGCATTAATGATGATTTTGCCTGAGATAATAAAGGTTAATTCACATTGTTTAAATAATTTTATGCATTCTGATAAAGATTTTGCATAACCCCTTTGTAACCTATCGAGCATTTTTCGCCACCATTGCCCTCAAATTCGACCCCACGACCACTAACTACCTACACATTCCGAATGCAATTTCTACAACTAACCAGGTAGGATTTTTACCTCACCTCTTTAAGCTTTTTCTATGTATAGTTAAGTTTTCATTCAAAGTGCATTTTCCTTTTGAGCAATGAAATTGGGGTTTCAACTAGGGTTTTTATGCATAAATTGTTTATTTCTCCCTCGAAACCTAGTTTGAACTTCTCCTCGAAAACATAGTCGGATTGCCATGGGCAAAATAGGACAACTCAACCAGGCTTGACCATAGTTTGGATAAATTTAAAACCTTTTGTTAAACTAGAGAATCATCTGGCCTTTGCACCAAACTTGAGTCTGACCGACCTGTAAGCATTTTGGCTCATCTAGTCGGTCAGTGGCGATGAAAACCCAGACTGCGCTTTAAAATCCATTTAGCACTTTAAACTTTGACCTCCGACCTACATAACTTTTGCCACATTAACTGATTAGATCAGTAGGACTTAAAAACCCCACAAACTTTGGAAAGCTACTTAGCGTTAAAAACCTTTTGCACTAACCTTGCACTAAAAGAATCAGTCTCTGACTTGGTTGGATGCCTATAATATCTTTGTAAAGTCGGTAATGTCCATAACCCTACTGAAAACAAGAAGAATCACTTTGCTCTAAAATTAATCATGTCTGACCTTGCGCTAAAACATGCCATCACTAACTCAGTCCGTTAACTTTAAAATTTACGCAGGTCTAATAAAGCCAAATCCTGCACAAACTTAGTAAAGGTGATCTCGATCATCTTGTGCTAAAATTCTAACTGACTAACTAAACAACCAACTTAAAGTTGGTGACCTTCGAAAGTCACGCATGTCAATCGAACAAGAAACCCATGCAAAAATTTAAAAAAACACATAAACACTGATAGAACCCTGGGTCAGATGAGCTTGATTTCTCCACTGAGGTCGGTGGACCTCAATTATAGCACTTTCTTGCATACAAGTTGATTGACCTCAAAATTAGTGCAAATGGTAAAAAATGATTATTTTTAAAGAACTTTCAAAAGGGAAGATATCTAAAATGATGTAATTAATGTTACAAACATAGGTAATGATGTTTTTCATGCTTCTAATGAGATTTCTTGCAACATTGATGGTTTTCTTTGCATGCATTAATGGTGAATTGCTATGAAGTAGGTGCAATGATAATAAATTGTCAGGTTTGTGATTCTTTAAAAGGCATATCAGTAGCTTAGTAGATTCGTTAATTTCATTTATGAACATGGAAAGGAATTTAGTAGTCCACTTAGTAATCTTGGATCTTAAACTTAGGAGTTAGTGAAATATTTCAAGGTATCAAATTTATAAGGTCTAGTCCTGCAGATTAAATGACTGCACGAGCTCTTGCCATGAAGTACGAATTCAAGGGCATCCCACTAGAGATTAAGATTCATTCCAGATGGAGTGATGTAGTGGACACAGATCTAGGTCACATAGACTTGGATGACTTTAGATTGAGAATCTTTGGCCCAAATCCAACTCCTAGGTCCAAAACACTTAAAGACAGTGGTATTGCACAAGCTGCTACCTTCACTAACTTAGCACAGTGTGTAGAGCTAATAGTAACATGTGTAGATAGGTATGACATCATGACAAGGACAATTCAAACTACCAATGGGGATATCCTAGCTGATTTATGTCCACCTTCTCTGGTTGAGATTTTTGATATTCGATGGCATACAGTGATGACCATGCCAGACAAACAAGGATCAGAAGAGGCTTACAACAAGGATGTGAATGGATGCAAAAAACATATGAATGATCATTGGGAAAAAGGTAGAAGGTCTACCATGAGAAAGTTTCCCCAAGTGTTATATAGAAGTGACTTTCATGATGACAGGGGATTTGATAACCTTCTTACGCAGAATATATGGGTTGCCTACAACCTCCACTTTTGAGGAGTGGATGTTCGTCATCATAACTGAGATATTGAAAGGGACTAAGTTCCACTAGTCCCAAATTCTCAGTGACAACATTCATGAGGCCTTCAGGAACTTCAAAGAGAAGAGATACTTTAGATGGACATCCTATGTTGTCTACGCACTAGTAAGGAGAAATCACTATGTTGAGTTATCCAAAGTAGGAGAAGTTGGAAATGATGAGCAGACCCAAGTGAAAGTATATGAGTGTTACCCTCAGTTGACCTCATCTCAATCTCTGGTGCATTTTAAAAGGTTGAATGGTACTTTTATGATGTATATAGCCCGATTGCTACAAGATAACACAGCCTTGAGGATTTCCACTGAAGCAATGAATGAACTAGCCAGATATGGTAGGTGGTACATCCAATTTGAAAAGTTTATAGATCTAAGAGTGCAAGGTATCACTAGGATTGCTTATAGACTTCCTAGATATCCTGATGACAAAACAGTGCTCCTAGAATTGACTAGGCAATTGATACCTTGTGTTGAGAAACTCAAGCACTTACACAGAACCAACGTTTAGTTTCCCATTAGGTTTGGTAAGGGGAGTTATGCATGCCTTTCCATGGCACTAGCTAAACACTCTGATAAGGAACTTCAACTTCTTAGCCTACACTACTATAATGCAAGGGATCACTTTGATCCAAATAAAGTGATGGAAAGATTTGTAAGTAAGAAATTGTTTCACAAGATACACATTGAGGACTTTTGGGCCAATTGAATGGATGACTACGAAGTAATGAAAAAGGCTTATTCAAGGCTATCTCTAGCCTTCATCAGAAAGTTCAACATTATTTCAGTACCTGACTAGTTAGAGGATGATGAAAATGTCATGGTCAGAGGAACCTGGGAAGCCCAATATCGTCAACCAATCCCAGTGCCAAATTGGGCTAATGCAAAGGAAATTTCTTTAGATATCATAATGAAAAAACTAATGAAATTGAGCAAGGCCTGGGTAAGAGGTCAGGTAGCTACTTTGGAGACACAAGGAGTGTAGCTTACCTACATTGCATTAGAATCAGACAAGGACTTCAGAGGTGAAGAAGATGAACCAATAAACATCATAGATGAGGCAGAGCTAGTTGAGAAGAAGAAATTAGATAGTGAGGAACATACATCTTTGGTAGAGAAGGAAAAAAAAGTTAAGAAGCCGCCTGCAAAGCCTCCTTCTAAGAAAAACTAGCCTCCTTCTACTAGGAGAAGAGCCTCTAAGAAAAGAGATATGCCAATTGGTCCTAGGGAAGGTTCAAAAACCAAGAAAGTTAAGGTAAAGGAGGTAAAGGTATTAGCTAATTTGACATAGAAAAACTTACCTACACCGCCTATGTCCTCAATAGTTCCTATCTCACAAATGCCCGCAGATTCAAGCTCCTTAGCTATACCTCTACTGCCTGGAATTGATAAAGTGTGTATAGAATTGGGTTTGTAAGAGCCTAAAATTGAATTTTTGCTTGAGGTAGCAACAGATGCATTTGTGGAGGTAAGTAATGAAATTTCAAATGAACCTCTAGCTGAAGTAGTTAATGTTGAAGTCATTGATATATCTGACAGCCCTTTGGAGAAGGGTCAAACACAAGAAGTCTTCAAAGTAGCTCAAGAAAATATGATGGTAAACTAGAGGAGCTTGGTTGATGAAGCAGAAAAGGAAAAAGAGATAAATAAAGATAAGGAACCAGAACAGGAATAGGGATCACTTGAGGAGCTTGCTAAAACTAATGATGACAAAACCACTGAATTGAACAAGTCATCTTCTTCAGCACCCGAGTGGTTGCAAAGCAGAGTGGCATATCTTGAGCCACAAGTGGAGATAATCCAGATGGATTTAAGCACTATCCTGTCCCAAAATCAAAGGCCCAAAAAAGAAAAAGAAAGCAAAGATATAGTCAAGAATTTATAAGGATGAATCAGGATCCAGAATTGCAGAGATAGTTGTCCCACTAGCAAATGCAGCTAGAGAACAAGTTAGGGCAGATGACTATGCAATTTCATTAGTTGATTTGGGACCCACCACTCATGCTCAAAGAGTGGATGAATTTAAAGGATCAATCACTTCAATTTTGGAATAGTTAGATAAGGATGAGATGTCAAAGAAGGAGTTAAAACAACAAAATGAAGAACTCCATACTTGTCTCTCATTTTTTGGTCAAACTAGTTGATGCAGGAGGAGAGATAAGGATAGTGCCCACTTTCTTGTCTATAGATGAAATGGTAAAATTGGGTGAGGTAAGGGCCAAGTCCCAAGGGATTGAGAATTGGCTATTTAGAGTATTCGAGAAAGGATGTGAGACAATTGATGCCTCTACTCAAGCGCACAAGAAGTTGGTTGAACTTCATAAGAAATGGAAAGATCTGCATGAGGAATGTGACTCCTTTGATGAGTATTACTGTCACATGTTTCCTCAGATAAAGAGCATCAGAGATTTACTGGCCTAGACTCTGGTAGTAGAAAATATTCTAATTGGGGACAAGTTGTTCAAGGCCATTGAATGGTATCAAGAGCTACTTTTGAGGAAAGAAACCTTTGAAAACATAAAGGAAGCATATAAGCCAGCAGATGAAGAGCTGCAGTCAATTATATACGATATCAATGATTCTTTGAAGGATTGCCTAGAAACATCCTATAATGACTGTACCTCTTGTGATATCAAGAAGTGTAAAAGTAAATTACATAAGGTAATTTTTGAAAGTACCGAGCTAAGCATGGAAGATAGATTGGATAAGGTAAGCAACCTCAGAGCTGAATTCAAGGCATTCCACAAGGCTGGGGTAGACATAGAAAAGACATACAATAGATTTAGCCAAGAACAGGAGGCGTTCAAGTAGCAAGTCAATCATTTGAAGAATCCAGACCCCTTGGAGATCAATCATGTGCTCAAGGCATGGATTAACTACTGCAATAAGCTGGCTAAAGAAGATAAAGTTAATTTGGACAAAGAGTCCTGATATTTTTGAATATTTTGGAATATAATTCCATCATTATTGTAAATTTATATATTCAAGATAGCATGTGACTCTACTTTGTCTTTTCTATGCTTTAAAAATGTTCTTTTCTATTAGTATATTGAATTGGCTAGTCAAATTGACTAGATTCAATGTATCTGAAGGTTATTTTTCACCTTTTTCATAAATGAAAAAGTGTAATCTAGGAATTGATATGAGCTATTGTTCTTGCATTTATTGATTTAATCTAGACAGTCGGTGTTGAGTTTATCTCCACCGTTCATTTGAAAAACTTGGTATACTGCTTTCCTATATAAAGGGCTACCATTTTTGCTTTTTGTAAGAGAGATTTAGATACCAAATTGTTGACATTCTACCATTTGAAGTAATACAAAGCAATTTTCTGCAATTATCTTGAGGATTTTTATCTTGTATTGCCTCATTTTGGTTTTCATGGTTTGCTTCTTGCTCTCGCATAATTCATTAGTTGTGCTTTTATAATGTTTATGGTTTGCTGAAAGTATTAGATGAATGCTCTAGTCTATACTTTTAGTTATTTGCTAATGGTAGATAGCTGTGTAAAGTTAGTGTGGACTAATCAGTTGTGCTCAGTTCAATTGCATTTCATGGGTTAAATTACACTAGTCATTAGGTATTTAATGAATAAGCGTAATCTAAATATCTTTAGATTTCCATTGAAGATAGCACCATTTTCTCCAGTACTCTAACATCACTTTTCATTTGGTAACTCAAAAAACTGGTTAAATTTTAGAGCATTTGTCTACTTAAAGTATAATCCATACATTGTGAATGTCACTTAGGATTCCTCTAAACCCTATACCTTTTGCATTTTCTTAAAAACCATTGTTAGATTAGGAATTTCAACAACATTTGACATAGTTTTATCAGTTGGAAACATAAAGGGTTTATGTTTATTTGCTGCTCCAACTTGAAGATCTGTGGGTTGCATGTAAGACCCCTTATAGGCATAGCTAGAACATACCCACTAAGAGATTCCAAGCAAGCTAAGACCTAGTTGTATTATCCTTGGAGTAGTCTTACCTAGGGTAGGATACTTTTCAATAGAGGTGTGAAACCAACAATCACACCTGCATTCCTACGTGCTAAAACATTCATCAATAGAATTGGTGCTAGAAGGAGTGAAGACAATGAGCTATTTTCCTCTACAAAATCAGCAAGTCTGGGGACTAGACAAAGGCATACCAGATCCAACTCAGCTGGAGAGGAGCTGTTGTCTTTGATAGAATTTAGATGCACAAGAAGAGATCAAGGGATACTAAGGGCACCAAGAGCTCAATCAACCCCAAGGAACACTGACGCACCCCCAGTCATGGCTTTCTTTGCTTGAAACAATCAGTCCCCATTCTGATTTAATGATTATCATGACATGCCAAAGAACCTAGACAAGTTTTATTCCAAATTTAGGGTGAATGACCCAGACAGAACTATAGATGAGCACATTAAAATCTTTGAAAGTAACATGTTTATGCTGCAGGTACAATATGAAGATGTGATATGCCAATTGTTTCCTTATTCCTTATAAGATGAAGGATATTATTGGTTTGCTAACCTTCCTGCAACATCCATAAACTCATGGAGGGGTTTGAAAAGTGCATTTTTGGATAGGTTTTGAATGCCCACCACCCCAGCTGATCTCTACCTGTCTTTTGTGGAAATCTGTAGAGGTGAGGGTGAGATGATAAGTTCTTTCAACAACAGATTTCAGAACTCTTTCAGCTGTTTGCATGATCCTTACGTTGTAGGTCAAGTTGCATCCTTGTCTATTTACTATATGGCTCTAGACAAACTTACATCCATGTTTACAAGGAGAGCTGACCCCATCCCTACTACTTTGGCTCAAGCATATCCTGCAGCTGTCACCATAAGAACCCAACTAGGACAGACAGCCTCTGGTCCACTAAACCATATGGGGCTTGTAGCCATGCGTAATCAAATACCTAGTATAAATCAACCCTTGGCTAACTATACTCCTGTGATGAATCTGATTCCCAACCCAGCTGCAACACAAGCTTTAGTGATCCATCTAGGCAATCTAGTAGATGAAATGCCTCCTGCATAAATGTTTTTCTTACAATCTTTAGAGGCAGCCAAGGTGAAAGAAGAGAAAGATGATATCAAAGAATTGGTTGAGCAGATGAAGAAGCTCACTGCAGAAGTTACCCACCTCAAGAACTAGAATGCCTATCTGCAACAAAGTGGACAAAATCAACAACATTTTTAGAACCAAAATCAGTCCCAGTTCCAAAATCAGAATCAGTACGAAAATCAAAATTTTCAACAACTGTCAAACTAATCCTAGAACACTAGACCTAACAATGGAGGGGTACCATCACCCTTGGAGAACCAGAACAAAAATACCAGACCTCCCGATTGTGTGATGTTAGCTGAAGCAGCTTTGTCTACATGGTGCAGACTACACAATACGAATGCCCACTATGAACTAGACTACCCAGAGTTCTAGATTGCATCTAGTATCTTCTAGATGGAGATTCAGAATGCTAAGACTTAGGAGACCCTACCAACAAGATATGAAATCATTTCTTGTCAAAGGTATGACACTGCCCTTGTACTTGATAGTTATACATTTCCATTTCAAGATGACAATCAGCCTGAGGAAGAAGAATCTAAGGAAGTTAATGCATACCAAAAGTATAATAAGACTCCATACAACCTGAGAAGTAGTAAACCTAAAGGTCCTTTTACCACTTCCATCCCTCCCAATAGCTATCAGATTCCACCAGACCCAAAAGCTTCCAATAACTCCGAACCCCCAAAAGTCACGCATTAGCCAGTAAATCAAGGGGCTATTACTGAAACTTCTCAACGGTCTGACATAGTAAAAATGGGGCAGTATGTTGCTGAGAAACTCAAGAAAATGAAGGTTAGTCTTTTTGTATATGAGTTACTTAAAATATCTGAGGTTAGGATATCCTTCTTTCAAGATATGGGTGTTGGGGCCAAAATTGACTATGTACAAAAGGAAAATGTCACCAAGGATAATATTGATAAAGGGAAAGAAAGAGTACATGTGACTGATGTGGAACAAAAGATGATATTGTATAAAGACAAGAGGGAAAGTCCTCATTTCCTCTTGATGCTCAGGATATTCAATAGAAACCTTCATAACTATTTAGTAGATTCTAGTGCTTCCACGAATGTAATGCCATTATCAGTCTATAAAGCACTTGGTCTCACTCCAGCCAAGTCTTCTAGAAAGGTGACACAATTAGATAAGATTGAAGTGAATGTAGTAGGCAAGTTGAATAGGATACATATGTAGTTGGCTTTTGATCCAAGAATACAACAATATATAGATATTTAAGCAGTGGACATTCTAGATCAATACGGTATGCTTTTGAGTAGAGACTGGTCTAGAACTTTGAACAGCTACATGGCAACCGACTTTTCTCATATGTGGCTACCATGGAAGGGATTGGCCAACCAGATATGTATTGAAAGAGAACCAAAGATGAAACATATGATTATAGAGTACAACCAACCCAATGAAATTTTGTTCTCAAAAGTTGATTTGGGAGTTTATCTTCTGCATGTCAATCAGACAGAGGAGATTCTTATGCTAAGTTACCCTAGATTCCCTGATCCTGCACTTACTAAAAAATAAGAAAGTACAAAAGCCTATGTTCAATCAGATTCAGGAGACTCCCCAGAGGAAGATGAACCAGGGATATTCGAAGGATTCCATGATTTCATAACCAAATTTGTAAAGGATCAGACTACTATTGGAAATCAGATTCAAATCGAGGAGCTATTACTGCCCAATTGGTGTCGCATACATGATGCATCTCATTCTAAATTTACTTGCCAGCTCTGTCAAGAGGCACTAGAGCAAGTGCAAAGACAATTGAAAATTCCTATTGTTCTTAAAAAGGTACTAGTTGTTGAAAAGAAAGAAGAACCACAATCGCCGCCTGATAAGAAGAAATTGGTGAAACAAAATGATAGCAGCAAAGACTTTCACTATGGACTTTAAGATTTGATGGGTCAAGATGCAGATAGGGATTCGAAGCAGGTGTCAAATTAATCAGTCCTACTAGGAGCTCATATTTGGCATCACATAAACTATAATTTCCATGCACAAATAATGTAACTGAGTATGAAGCATTAGTGCAAGGATTGTTGCTGGCACTCCAAAAGAAGGTTAGAGTCATCCAAGTGTTCAGAGATTCAAAGCTAGTAGTGAAACAAGCAAGAAAGTAGTACTCATGTAATGACAAGAGGTTGAATAGGTATAAAAATAGAGTCTAGGATATGATAGAATGTTTTGATGGTTTTAACATCCATTTGATCCTGAGAAGACAGAACCATGTCACAGATGCTCTAGGTCAAACAAAAAGAACATTAGAGCTGACATCCATGAAAGGATTAAAAAAAATTCATTGAATTTGTTGCTACCCCGTCTGTACCTGATAATGTTATGAATTTTCAAGTCTTTGAGGATGATCAACATATAATTAACTTCCTTACTTCATCTGATGTTTTCATTGCTTAGATAATAGATGAAGAAGAAATGGAACCTACTCAAATGGATTTAGAAGGGGCACTAAACTTGAAAACAAATACAATTCCATGGGGAATGGTAGAATTGGAAAGACTGTTTGATACAGACAATTTAGGAACCCAAATAAAAGAAAGGGAATCTCCAAGGGGAAAGTGTGATCCATTTAACTTGGGAACAGAAGAAGACATTAAGAATGTGTTCATTGGGATAGCTAGTATTGAAGAAGAAAAGATAGGAATCATGCATGCATTAAGAGATTACCATGAGATTATAGAATGGAGTTATGAAGATTTAAAGACATACTATACCTCGATCATCACGTACACCATCCTGCTGAAGCCCAGAGCAAAGCCATTTAGACAAAGACAACAGCCAGTGAATGCCTTGTTGCAACTTTGGGCCTAACTGGTGTTGTCATTGATGTCAACATACTCCTGTTGCATTGATGATAAGGATTGGATGAGCTTTGTGCTAAGGATATTGAGAAGATTAGTCCTATTCAGGAACAGAGATGAGCAATGGAGATAGTGAGGTAAAGATCCCAGCTAAGATGAAGATCAGAGGATGCAGTTCAAAGGGTTTGCAGATATGTGTCTTGAGATGATCCAGTAAAAATTTCATAGGTCTGCATGAAGATCTAAAGAAATTATGTCCACTCAAGCAAAACTAGTTCCAACAGATGTTTAGAGGAGACAGAGTGATACAGATAGGTCTGGTGAGATCCAGAATTGTAATATCTAGTTTTGCAGATTTGGTGGAGTGTTTAAGAAGTCAATGTGAAGTAGCAATTTAGTTGGTTATTGGTCTAGAGGTCCGCAAGCATCTAATCCATTATGACAGTGATGACAGACTATGTTCTTGAGGTTTCAGATGAAGGAGAGAATGAATTCAGTGAGCAAAAGTAGTGTGGATGTTCTTGGTGATTCAGGCAAGCTTGTGGAGGTCTTCGGATTGTGTCCAGTTTGTGTTGGTGGTCCGCATTGAAGATTTTGCTCGTAATTGAAGAATTACTTCTAGATAATGGTGTTCTTCCTAAGTCAGGCCAACCGGATGAGTTACACATTCTACGGAGGATCTTGAAGATGTTCTATGAAGAATGGCATGTTCCTAGAGAAAGATTGAAGTCTTTGATCTGTGTGGCCGATAGTGTGTTGATCCGCATGAAGTATCTTGTAATAAGTCATACTGTATTTTTGTATTTGCTCTGTAGTGTTTGCCGACATGGATGATTATCCCTAAGATGATGTCTTGTATAAATAAGGAGTTGTAAGTCATTTCAAAGTGTGTCTGTGAGGATGAGAGTGTGGTAGAGAGGAGTGAACAAAAGGCAGAGCAGAAGTATTAGGCTTAAATGGAACTGATTCAAGCATGGTAAAGATGTTATTCTCTAGTTCAAGTTTGTGATACTTATTATTTTGTAGACAATGTGTCTCTTGTAGGCAGTGGGCCTCTTGTGAGCAGTGTTCTCAGGTAGTGAGCCCTAATTGGCATGTGCCATTTTGTTCTTTCTATTCTTCTAACAGAGAATACAATCTTGGGTTAATCACCCCATGGTTTTTCCCTTAACCGGGTTTTCCATGTCAAAATCTTAGTGTCTTATGTGTTGATGTGTTTCTGCTCTTGATTTGATGTATTATGTTTCAATGATTAATTTGTTATTATGCTACTGAATTACAAAGTGGATCTAAATGTTTAATTACAAGAAAGTTTTTGACAACTGATTCACCCCCCTTCTCAGTTGTCTGTCCTGAATCTAACAATTGGTATCAGAGCTAAGTTCCCCTAAAAGAGATTAACCGCTTGAGGAGATCCAAGATGTCGTCCTACAAGAAGGATAGTCCAAAGTTTGATGGAACTAATTTTAATCTTTGGAAAGTTGCATGCAGTGTCACCTACAATGTATGGGAATGGAGTGCTGGACCATGGCTTCAATGAAGTATACTCCTCCATAGAATGGACTGAAAACTGCAACTGAAATCACAGATGATGAAAACAATCTGCGGACTAAAGAAGCTCTTCTAAGTGCCTTGACTGATTCAGAACTGACAAATGTTGTTGACCTACAAACTGCTTTTGAGATTTGAGAAAAATTGGAACTTCTGCATGAAGGAGACAAGTATGTTAAATGTGCAAGGCTACAGAGTCTAAAAGGAAAATTCAAAAATTTGAAGATGAGAGAAGATGAAAATATCACTACTTTTATGCCAAGAGTAAATGAGCTTGTTTGTGGCATTAGGTGTGCTAGTGGAGTCTTGGATGAAGATGAGATTGTTAGCAAAGTTCTCAGATCCCTTCCTGCTTCCTATAAAATCAAGGTTGCTGCCATTGAAGAATTTAAAGCCCACTCAACTGTCACAAGAGATCAATTGGCTGGTAAATTGGCTGCATTTAAATTAACCAAGTTTGGAGATGCCCCCCCCAAGACTGAATCTGCATTCAAAGCCAGTGCCTCTGTAAAAGGTAAACAAAGGTTTGATCCTGGAGAGAACTCTTCAAGGAAACTATCATGGTATGAAAAAGAAAGAAAAGACATGGAAGAAGAAGAAGTATAAACTGCTCAACTTGAAGCCCTTATTGCAAAAAGACTGCCAAGAGGATCCGGTAAGTATGAAGGAAAATTGCCTTTTAAGTGTTTTAACTGCAATAAGATTGGTCATTTTGCCTCAAGATGTCTGAAAAGGTTTTCAAGGCCAAATCCTAACAGATCAAGGTTCCAAAAGAATTGTTACTATGTTCATGAAGAGGATGATAATGAAGGAGTAACAGATGATGAATCGAAAAGATGAAACAAATCCGGAAGTGATTGGGTATTTATTGCTATCAAGGAAGAATATCCAATACCCTCTAAATCTGTCAATCATAAAGTTGAAGAAAGAGCTCTGGTTGCCCAAGTTGAAGAAAAGGATGATTGGGTCATTGATAGTGGGTGCTCTCACCATATGACAAGTGACAAAAATAAGTTCATAGATTTGGAAAGATATGAAGGAGGAGTGGTAAAGTTTGGTGATAATTTTGCTGGTAGAATCAGAGGTACAGGAACTATTTCTTTTGATAGAAAGAACAAAACTGGAATGTACTGTATGTTGAAGGATTGATTTAGGCATAATCTTCTCAGTGTTGGATAGTTGGTGGACAAATTCTATGATCTCCGTTTCAAAAATGGAAAATGCAAGATCTTCGAAAGTTCTGGAACAGAGATTGTATCCGGTACTCAAACAAAAGGTAATATCTTTCATTTAGTTGGTACTGGTAAAAGTTTTCTATTTGTACAAATTGATCAGAGTTGGTTATGGCATAGAAGGATGTGTCATGTGAATTTTGATAATATCATCAAGATAAGCAGCACTCAGACTGTAAGAGATCTTCCAAAACTAGTGAAACCTACAAATAGTTTGTGCAAAGAATGTCAGTTGGGTAAACAAAGAAGAGTCTCATTCAAAACCAAGGAACAATCTTCTACCAGATTATTGGACTTAGTTCATACTGATCTATGTGGTCTGGCAAGAATCAGGAGTGTACAAGGTGATAGATACTTCATGTTATTAATTGATGATCATTCCCAGATGATATGGGTAACTTTTCTGAAAGAAAAATTAGAAGCTCTAGAGAAGTTCAAAATATTCAAGGAAATGGTAGAAAATGAAACTAGATTAAAACTAAAGTGTTTGAGGTCTGATAGAGGTGGGGAATTCACATCCAGTGAGTTCATAGAATTCTGTGAGAAACATGGAATAAAGAGACAGTTGTCTGCTCCTAGGATTCCACAGTAGAATGGAGTAGTGAAGAGAAAGAACCAGACCATCCAGGAAGCATCTAGGACCATGATGATGGAAGAAAATGTTCCTCAAATCTATTGGAGAGAAGCTATCAGCACTGCAGTCTATACTCTCAACCGAGTACAAATCAGAAGCAATACCGGTAAGACTCCTTATGAACTTTGGTTTGGCATTACTCCTACTATGAGGTATTTCAGAGTCTTTGGTAGCAAATGTTACATTAAAAGAGATGAAGATTTAGGAAAATTTGATGCTAAAAGTGATGAAGGAATATTCTTGGGTTATTCTACTCAAAGCAAAGCATACCAGTGTTATAACAAGAGATTAAGGAAGATTGTGGAAAGTACAAATGTGAAAGTTGATGAAAGAATTGAAAAACCCTCAAAGTTTTATGAATATGATGAAGATGATCAAAATGATGTTTTCCAAGCCCCTTTTGAGATTTAGACTAATTCGGTAAATCAGGAAGAAGAGATAAGTTTAAATGAACCTACTCAAGAATCAGAAGTGCAAGAAACTCCCAAAGTTCCTAGGTATGTAAGACTGAATCACTCTAAAGATCAGATCATAGTAGATAAAAGCAAAGGTGTTCAAACAAGAAGAAGAATTGCTCAAGGATAAGAGGAGTATTGTTTAATTTCAAAGATTGAACCTAAGATAGTGAGTGAAGATTGCAATGATGATAGCTAGACTAAAGAAATGGAGGAAGAACTAATGCAAATTGAGAAAAATCACACTTGGGATCTTGTTCCCAGACCTAAAAACAAGAATGCAATCAGAACCAAATGGGTCTTCCAGAATAAATTGAATGAAGATGGTGAAGTAGTCAGAAACAAAGCCAGATTGGTCTGCAAAGGTTACTCCTAAGTAGAAGGAGTTGATTTTGAAGAAACTTTTGCTCTGGTGGCAAGAATTGAAGCAGTCAGATTATTTCTTACCTTTGTTGCCTTCAAGGATTTCAAAGTATATCAAATGGATGTCAAATCTACTTTCCTGAATGGTGACTTAGAAGAAGAAGTTTACATTGAGCAACCAGATGGATTTCAATTATTTGATCATGGTGATATGGTTTGCAAGTTGAAGAAAGCATTGTATGGACTCAAGCACGCTCCAAGAGCCTGGTATGAAAGATTGGATAAGCATCTTTTAAAGATTGGTTTCAACAAAGTTACTGCTGACAATAATTTGTATTTCAAAGTTGATCATGAAAATATCTTGATTGTTGAAGTGTTTGTTGATGATATCATTTTTGGAGGAAGAGATAGTATGTGCAAAACCTTTACAAATCAAATGAAAAGTGAATTTGAGATGTCCATGTTTGGGGAAATGAATTTCTTCTTGGGTCTGTAAATCACTCAAACAAAGAAAGGAATCTTCATTTCTTAGACCAAATATGTGAAGGAATTGTTGAAGAAATTTGGGATGGAAGACTCAAAACCAATGAATACTCCCATGGCAACCAGATGTAAACTGAGAAAAGATGATGATTCTCCTAAGGCTGATCAGAAAATGTACAGGTCAATGATTGGAGGACTATTGTATCTCACTCAAACTAGACCTAACATTATGAATGTTGTTGGTCTTGTTGCTAGATTCCAAGCTGATCCTAGAGAATCTCATGTCATGGCAATCAAGAGGATCCTTTGGTATCTAAAAGGGACAGTTGAGTATGGTTTGTGGTATCCTAGAGATAATAATTTCTCTCTTCATGCATATATAGATACAGATTAGGTAGGAGATGTGGATGACTGGAAGAGTACCAGTGGTGGAGCACTATTTTTGGGAAAAAGATTGGTTTCTTGGCTGAGCAAGAAATAAGAGGCAATATCTCTGTCCACTGTAGAAGTAGAATATATTGCAGCAGTAGGTAGTTGCACTCAAGTTTTGTGGATGAAGCAAATGCTAAGAGACATAAGAGTGGAGTATGAGGAGCCTATCATAATCTTCTGTGATAATTCAAGTGCAATAAATATGTCTAAGAATCCGTTGTTGCATTCAAAGAGCAAACATATATCCATCAAGTTTCACTTTTTGAGAGAGAAAGTGAACAAGAATGAAGTCAAATTGGAGTTTATACCTTCCAAGGATCAGATTGCAGATATTTAAACCAAACCTCTACCTAAGGATTATTTTGAGTATCTCAGGGAGAAGTTAGGGGTTATTACCCCTCCGGTGATGAACTAAGGTGCACTGGTGTGCATCAGTCCGGTGGATATCATAGTCATATCTTTTGGTCCAAATTGATGATGGGGAGCTGCTACTCAGGGGGAGCAGTTAGTGTGATTTAGAAGTGGTGAAGTTGCAAGTATGTGCCCTTTGCCATTGATGTCAAAGGGGGAGATAAGACATGTGAAAAACAAGTGGTTGCTAATCAAAGGGGGAGTAGGAAAGGAAGAGAAGTTGTGACAGTGAGGAGAAGTTCTTGTCTTGATGGTTAAAATAGTTTTTCACATCATATGTTGCCATCAATGACAAAGAGGGAGATTGTTACAAGTATGGGCCTAACCGGTATTGTCATTGATGTCAACATACTCTTGTTGCATTGATGAGAAGGATTGGATGAGCTTTGTGCTGAGGATATTGAGAAAATTAGTCATATTTAGGAACAGAGAGGAGTAGTGGAGATAGTGAGGTAAAGATCCCAGCTAAGATGAAGATCAGAGGATGCAGTTCAAAGGGTTTGTAGATATGTGTCTTGAGATGATCCAGTAAAAATTTCATAGGTCCTCATGAAGATCTGAAGAAGTTATGTCCACTCAAAAAAACCAGTTCTAGCAGATGTTCAAAGGAGACAGAGTGATACAGATAGGTCCAGTGAGATCCAAAATTACAATATCTAGTTCTATAGATTTGGTGGAGTGTTTAGGAAGTCAATGTGAAGTATCAACTCAATTGGTTATTGGTCTAGAGGTCCGCAAGCATCTAATCCATTATGACAATGATGACAGACTGTGTTCTTGAGGTTCCAGATGAAGGAGAGAATGAATTCAGTGAGCAAAAGTAGTGTGGATGTTCTTGGTGATTCAAGCAAGCTTGTGGAGGTCTTTGGATTGTGTCCAGTTTGTGTTGGTGGTCCGCATTGAAGATTGTGCTCGTAATTGAAGAATTACTTCCGGATAATGGTGTTCTTCCTAAGTCAGGCTGACTAGATGAGTTACACATTTTGTAGAGGATCTTGAAGATGTTCTATGAAGAATGGTGTGTTCCTAGAGAAAGATTGAAGTCTTCGATCTGTGTGGCCGATAGTGTGTTGATCCGCGTGAAGTATCTTGTAATAAGTCATGCTGTATTTTTGTATTTGCTCTGTAGTGTTTTCTGACTTCGATGATTATCCCTAAGTCAATGTCTTGTATAAATAAGGAGTTGTAAGTCATTTCAAAGTGTGTCTATGAGGATGAGAGTGTGGTACAGAGGAGTGAGCGAAAGGTAGAGTAGAAGTATTGGGCTTAAATCGAATTGATTCAAGCATGGTAAAGATGCTATTCTCCAGTTCAAGTTTGTGATACTTATTATTTTGTAGACAGTGTGTCTCTTGTAGGCAGTGGACCTCTTGTGAGCAGTGTGCTCAGGTAGTGAGCCCTAATTGGCATGTGCCATTTTGTTCTTTCTATTCTTCTAACAGAGAATACAATCTTGGGTTAATCACCCCATGGTTTTTCCCTTAACCAAATTTTTCCACGTCAAAATCTTGGTGTCTTATGTGTTGATGTGTTTTTGCTCTTGATTTGATGCATTATGTTTCTATGATTAATTTGTTATTATGTTGCTGAATTACAAAGTGGATCTAAGTGTTTAATTGCAAGAAAGTTTTAGACAATTGATTCACCCTGCCCTCTCAGTTGTCTATCCTGAATCTAACATGCCTTATTGGAACCACTAATTTTCAAAGAAGTTTAGAAATTGTTATCAGTAATGATAATATTTCCCATCAGACATTCTGTATGGGTAGCAAATTTAGTCCCAGTCTGAAAGAAAAATGGAGAAATCAAGCTTTGTGTTGACTTTTGAAACTTAGATAGGGAATCTAAGAAAGATAATTACCCACTACCTTCATTGGATGAAGTATTACAAATTGTTAATGGATCTCAGATGATCTTGTTCTTGGATGGGTATTCTGGTTATAACTAGGTGATGGTGGACTAGGAAGATAGATTGAAGACATCTTTCACATGGAAATGGGGCATCTATGCATATCGTCGAATGCCATTTGGTTTAATAAATGCTGGTGCCACTTTTCAACGTGCAATGGATGTTGCTTTCAAGGGATTAGTTGGGAAGTGTATAATTATCTATATGGATGACCTCATGGTGTTCTCAAAAAGGCAAGAAGATCATGTGGTCGATTTAATGAAGGTGTTGCAGCAATGCAAAGACTATGGTATATCACTCAATCCCAAGAAATGTATCTTTGGAGTGACTAGAGGGAAGTTGTTGGGACATGTGATATCAAAGCAAGGAATATCTATCGACCCAAACCAAATTGAAGCATTACTCAAAATACCTCCCCTAACCAGCAAGAAGGAGCTCAAGTCATATTTTGGTAAGATCAACTTTGTATGCAAGTTTATTACAGGTTTTATTGAGATTGTCTAACCTCTTAATGCCATGCTGAAGAAAGACACCAAAATGGATTGGACTCCAGAAGTTAAAGCTACCTTCACAAAAATTAAACAAGCTATAGCCAATGCACCTATCTTGGTAAGTCTCGATTACACTTTGCCATTTCAGATTTACTTGTTTGCTTCCAAGCATACTTGTGCTACAATGTTGACACAGAAGAGATCAGTTGATGATGAAAGACCCATCACTTTTATGAGTACTCCATTAAAAGATGTAGAGTTAAGATACCCAAATGTGGAAAAATAGGTATACGCTCTGGTAAAGGCAGTCAAGAAGTTTTGTTACTACATCCTAAGAAGTCAAGTAATCACCATAGTCCCAGATGCCGTAGTTAAAGTACTACTGATGCAAAGTGAACTGGGAGAGCAGAGAGGCAAATGGGTCACCATTCTGTAAGAATTTGATATAGATATTCAACCAATGAAATTTGTAAGAGGTCAGGCGCTAACCAGAACAATGGCTGAAGTAGGACTGGGTTTAGTATCCCAGTAGTACTTGTTAGAAGATGTTTCAAAAGATGAATGGTATGGAGATATCATATTTTATCTACTTAATCAATGTTGTCTACCACAACTAAATTTGGTTCAAAGAAGAGCACTCGGACTGAAAAGTAATAGTTATATGATAAAAGGATCGGTTCTTTATAAGAAGAATCACGAGGGGATCTATCTGAGGTGTTTAGACAAGTTAGAAGTAAACCAAGTATTGACCAATTTTCATGACAAATTCGGGACAGACCACAGATCAGCTCACTCAATGGCTAATTAGATTCTCTGTGCTAGATATTATTGGCCTACCTTGTTCAAAGATGCACATTCACATGTAAGAACTTGTCATATATGTCAGACCGTTTCACACAGAGAGCGACACTCTGCCATGCCCTTGCAACCAGCAGTGGAGGTATGACCATTTGCTCAGTGGGGCCTCAACTTTATCAGTATGATCAATCTGCCTTCCTCTATAGGCCACAAGTATATTCTGACCACTACTGACTATTGCACTTGATGGTTTGAAGCCATAGCTTGTAAATAGTGCACCAAAGAGGTAGTTATTGAATTTGTTGAAAAGCATATTATCACTAGGTTTGGTTGTCCATTCTCTTTAGTTTGTGATAATGGCCCTACCTTTTCATCATTGCATTTTTTGAAATAGGCATTTGATTATGGGATCACTCTCAAGTTCTCATCTAATTACTACCCACAAGGGAATGGGGTAGTTGAATCAACAAAAAAAATATGCTTGAAGTCATTAAGAAACTATTAGACAAAAACCCTAGAGACTGGGACACTCAGCTTAAATTTGCCTTATGGGCTGATAGAATTTGAGATAAAGCTACCTTGGGCACTTCACCTTATCACTTAGTCTATGGGATTGAACTCATCTTTCCCATTCATTTGAGGATTCCTATACTACAGTTCATGCAAGATTACCTTGAAATTGATGATCAATTGTCTTCCCGGCTAGCCCAGTTGCTGCACCTTGAAGAGAAACATGATGCTGCTATATAAAACTTTGCCAAACATTAGGGTGTATTGAAATGATGGTTTGACAAGAGAGCCAAAGTCAAAGCCTTCCGCATTTCTGATTTGGTCCTGTATTGGGATAAGGCACATGAGAAAAAAGGAGAATGTGGTAAGTTTGATAAACTTTGGTTACATCCATATCAGATCTATGAGATCCTTGGAGACAACACGTATCAACTCAAGAGCCTTACTGGTGAGGAGCTCCCATTACCTGTCAATGGCCAGTTCCTAAAGCACTACTTCCAGGCCTGAGAGGCAGTCATGCCTCATCTTAGTGTACATAGTTAGGGGGTTTGTTTGCTTTGGTTAGAATAGGTTGTCGTTAGCTTAGTTTTGCTTTCTTGCCTTTGCTTTCCATAGTTGTTAGAGGTCTTTCTTAGATTAGTTGTCCTTTTGGTTTTGCTTTCGCTTGCTTTTGCACAGGGTCTTTATTTCTAAAAGTGGCGGTAGTTGTGTAGACCTACATATGCTTCTTGGTTGGGTAAATAATTTTGAGTCTTTCTTTGAGAAGCCAAGGTTCTGCTTAAGTCTGACCGTGGGTTCTGTTGTTATGCTAAGGAGTATGATGCCTGTTCATGGAAAATGAGTCATTAGTTGGTGTGCGTGAAGTATTTTCTAACCATATATCTCTCAAACTTTAAATGATCTTGATGTAGTTGAGCGAGTCTGAGTGATCTTGTGTCAAGTAAAAGGGTTTGCTTCCTATTCTACCACATGCACTATCAATCGAGAAGGAAGGCAGGTGACACTAAGTGTTGCTAGCCTATATTGGGTAAAAATAAAAGGTGTTTTTTTCAACACCAGACCCATTACAGTGCATCGGAAAAGAGACTACCAATTTAAAAAAAATTCTCACAAAAAGATATTGTTTAAAAATAATTATCATTAATTACCATTATATCAGAGGTACTAAAGGAAAATATGCTATTCATTTTCCTCAAGGCTCATCACATCTCAACATTTGAGCATTTCTTGGTGGTAGAATGGTCTCAACTTCATAAGCTTGTCACAAAGGATTTTGGATGAACTTAGTTGGCAAAGGATGGGAATGAATACAATCGCACACACTCAGGTTTTTAGGATGTGGATGGTTGCACTAGTTAGTGATCTTGGATTCTTTGATAGGGTATCCTACTTTTTCGTTTAATATGTGGGGAACACAGAGATTCTAGGTTCAAACTGAAAGTTTATCATCGAAATGCCTGGGAGCATTTCCCAGCAGAGTCACCATTTGTTGTGCCTCACACACACACCCCATTTGAAAAAAATAGGAACCCCCTCTTTCAAATTTTGTCTAGAGTGTCAAGAAAGATTTTTCACCTCCTAAGTAGTCAAGAGGTCAAAGTGCACTTCTGCCATGTTTGAATGATGATGTTGAAAATCATTTCAAGGATTTGCTAAGTTAGATCTTTTTATCTCTTCTAATGGCTTTGAATAACCCTTTTGCACTAAATTTCTCCCCAACCAACCTTTGTGCTGATTTACCTCCCAACTGACTCTGGCACTACTTTCCCTCTTGACAGACTTTTGCATTTAAATCAATTGTCTCTGACTTGCACTGTATTGTTCAAATCACTAAGTCAGAGGATACCAAAATTCCCACAAGTCTGAAGATTCTCAAAATATCGCAAATGACATAAATTGAATCTGTTGTTGTAGCACTAAAAAGACCTTTCACCGAACAAGTCTGTCATACCTAATTTCCCCGCCAAGTCAAAGCGAATGAAAAGTCACGTGAAACGCTAATCTATTGACTGACATTGAGTACACAATGCATTAATGACGATTTGACTAGAGCTAATAAAAGGTTAATTCACATTGTTTAAATCATTTTCTACATTTTGATAAAGATTTTGAAGAACCCCTTTGTAATCTGTCGAGCATTTTTCGCCACCATTGCCCTCGAATTCAACCTGCAACTGCTTCCTGCCTGTACGTTCTGAATGTATTTTCTACAACTGACCAGGTAGGGTTTTTACCTCACCTCTTTAAGCTTTTGCTATGTACGATTAGGGTTTCATTCAAAGTGCATTTTCCTTTAGAGCAATAAAATTTGGGTTTCAACTAGGGTCTAATACATAAATTGTTTATTTCTCCCTTGAAACCTAGTTTGAACTTCTCCTCGAAAACATAGTCATATTTCCATGGGTAAAATAGGACAACTCAACCAAGCTTGGCCATAGTTTGGACAAATTTAAAACCTTTTTGTAAACTAGAGAATCATCTAGCCTTTGTGCCAAACTTGAGTCCAACTGACCTATAAACATTTTGGCTCATCCAATCGGTCGGTGGCCATGAAAACCCACACTGCACTTTAAAATCCATTTAGTGCTAAAAAATTTGACCTTTAACCTACATAGCTTTTGCCACATTATCTGATTAGATCGGTGGGACTTAAAAACCCCACAAACTTTGGAAATCTACTTAGTGCTAAAAACCTTTTGCATCGACCTTGCGCTAAAAGACTCTGTCTCTGACTTGGTCAGATGCCTAGAATATCTCCGCAAAGTTGGTAACATCCATAACCCCACTGAAAAAAAGAAGAATGACTTTGCACTAAAATTAATCCTATCTAACCTTGCGCTAGAACATGCCATCACCAACTCAATCAGTTGACTTTAAAATTTGTGCAGGTCCAACAAAGCCAAATCCTGCGCAAACGTAGTAAAGGTGATCTTAGTCATCTTGTGCTAAAATCTAACTGACTAACTAAACAACCAACTTAAAGTAGGTGACCTTCAAAATTCACGTAAGTTGGTCAAACAAGAAACTCGCGCAAAAATTAAAAAAAACATATAAACACTAATAGAAACTTGGGTCGGATAAGCTTGATTTCTCCACTGAGGTCAGTGGACCTCAATTATAGTGCTTTCCTACATATAGGTTGGTTGACCCCAAAATTAGCGCAAATGGTAAAAAATGATTGTTTTTAAGGATCTTTCAAAAGGGAAGATGTCTAAAATGATGTAATTAATGTTACAAATGTAGGTAATGATGTTTCTCATGCTTCTAATGAGATTTCTTGTAACATTGATGGTTTTCTTTGCATGCATTAATTGTGAATTGCTATGAAGTAGGTGTAATGATAATAAATTGTCAGGTTTGTGATTCTCTAAAAGGCATATTAGTAGCTTAGCAGATTCATTAAATTCATTTTTAAACATGGCAAGGAATTCAGTAGTCCACTTAGTAATCTTGGATCTTAAACTTAGGAGTTGGTGAAATATTTCAAGGTATCAAACTTATAAGGTCCAGTCCTGCAGATTAAATGACTGGACGAGCTCTTGCCATGAAGTACGAATTCAAGGGCATCCCTCCAGAGACTAAGATTCATTCTGGATGAAGTGATGTAGGGGACACAAATCTAGGTCACATAGACTTGGATGACTTCAGATTGAGAATCTTTGGCCCAAATATAACTCCTAGGGCCAAAACACTTAAAGACAGTGTTATTGCACAAGCTACTACTTTCTCTACCTCAGTACAGTTTGCAAAGATGATAGTAGCATGTGTAGATAGGTATGATGTCATGACAAGGACAATTCAAACTACCAATGGGGATATCCTTGCTGATTTAAGCCCACATTCTCTGGCTGAGACTTTTGATATTCCATGGCATACAGTGATGACCATGCCAGACAAACAAGGATCAAAAGAGGCTTACAACAAGGATGTGAATGGATGCAAAAAACATATGAATGATCATTGGGCAAAAAGTAGAAGGTCTTCCATGAGAAAGTTTCCCCAAGTGTTATGTAGAAGTGACTTCCATGACGACATAGGAGATTTGATAATCTTCTTAAGAAGAATATATGGGTTACCTACAGCCTCCACTTTTGAGGAGTGGATGTTCATCATCATAACTGAGATACTGAAAGGGACTAAGTTCCACTGGTCCCAAATTCTTAGTAACAACATTCATGAGGCCTTCAGCAACTTCAAAGAGAAGAGATACTTTAGATGGACATTCTACATTGTCTACGCACTAACAAGGAGAAATCACTATGTTGGGTTATCCAAAGTAGGACAAGATGGAAATGATGAGCAGACCCAAGTGAAAGTATATGAGTGTTACCCTCATTTGACCTCATCTCAATATTTGATGCATTATAAAAGGGTGAATGATGCTTTTACGATGTATATAGCCAGATTGCTGCAAGGTAACATAGCCTTGAGGATTTCCACTAAAGCAATGAATGAAGTAGCCAGATATGGTAGGTGGTACATCCAATTTGAAAATTTTACATATCTAAGAGTGCAAGGTTTCACTGGGATTACTTATAGACTTCCCAGATATCCTGATGACAAAACAGTGCTCCTAGAATTGACTAGGCAATTGATACCCTGTGCTGAGAAACTCAAGCACTTACACAGAACCAATGTTCAGTTTCCCATCTAGTTTGGTAAGGGTAAATTATGCATTCCCTTCCTTGGCATCAACTGAACACTCTAATAAGGAACTTCAACTTCTTAACATACACTACTACAATGCAAGGGATCACTTTGATCCAAATAAAGTGATGGAAAGATTTGTAGGTAAGAAATTATTTCACAAGATACACATTGAGGACTTTTGGACCAATTGCATGGATGACTATGAAGTAATGAAAAAGGCTCATTGAAGGCTATCTCTAGCCTTCATCAGGAAGTTCCACATTATTGCAGTACCTGACCAGTTAGAGGATGATGAAAATGTCATGGTCAGAGGAACCTAGGAAGCCCAATACTGTCAACCAATCCGACTGCCAAATTGGGCTAATGTAGAGGAAAGTTCTTTAGATATCATAATGAAAGAACCAATCAGATTGAACAAGGCTTGGGTAAGAGGTCGGGTAGCTTCTTTGGAGAGACAAGGAGTGTAGCTTACCTACACTGCATTAGAATCAGACAAGGACTCCAGAGGTGAAGAAGATGAACCGATAAATAATACAGATGAGATAGAGCTAGTTGAGAAGAAGAAATTAGATAGTGAGGAACATACATCTTTGGCAGAGAAGGCAAAGAAAGTTAAGAAGCTACCTGCAAAGCCTCCTTCTAAGAAAGACCAGCCTCCTTCCACCAGGACAAGAGCCTCTAAGAAAAGAGATATGCCAAGTGGTCTTCGGGAAGGTTCCAAAACCAAGAAAGTGAAGGTAAAGGAGGTAACTGAGGAAGATTCCACCACTCAAGGAGATACTAATCTGCCAACCTCTCCATCTCCTACTGCTACAAGTGTAAGCATGGCTGCCTCTGCTTCTATAGCTTCTACTGTTGTTTCTCCATCCATTGTTTCTACTTTTGCTACCCCTACTTCACCCATGACATCAGCTGCCGTTATCCAAGAAATATCCCCTGCTACCACCTCTCCTGCTTCCTCCATTTCAACTACTTCTTGCTCATTAACAATATCTTCCAATGCCCCTGGTAGTCCTATTTCCTCCATTGCTACCATCTCTTGTTCTTCCATCGCTACTACACCTTCATCTTCTACTTCTTCCACTTAATTATCCACCACCATGACATTACCTCCCATTTCCACCATTCTTTCACCTTCTCTTCCTTTACCTTCACTACCTCTTCCCTCACCCCTTGTCATTTCTTCCACTCTGTCAGCAGTATTAGCTAATTTGATGCAGATGAACTTACCTACACCACTTATATCCTATGCAGTTCCTATCTCACAAATGCCTACAGATTCAACCTCCTTAGTTGTACCTCTACTGCCCAGAATTGATAAAGTGCATGCAGAATTGGGTTTGCAAGAGCCTAAAATTGAATTGTTGCATGAGGTAGTGACAGATGCATTTGTGGAGGTAAGTAATGAAATTTTAGATGAACCTCTAGCTGAAGCAGTTAATGTTGAAGTCATTGATATATCCAACAGCCCTCCAGAGAAGGGTCAAATGCAGGAAGTCTTCAAAGCAGCTCAAGAAAATATGATGGTAAATTGGAAAAACTTGGTTGATGAAGGAGAAAAGGAAAAAGAGATCAATAAAGATAAGGAACCAAAACATGAATAGGGATCACTTGAGGAGCTTGCTAAAACTAATGATGACAAAACCACTGAATTGAACAAGTCATCTTCTTCAGCACCCAAGTGGTTGCAAAGCAGAGTGGCATATCTCGAGCCACAAGTGGAGATAATCCAGATGGATTTAAGCACTATCCTATCCCAGAATCAAAGGCCCAAAAAAGGAAAAGAAAGCAAAGATACAGTCAAAAATTTATAACGATGAATCAGGATCTAGAATTGTAGAGATAGTTGTCCCGCCAGCAAATTTAGCTAGAGAATAAGTTAGGGTGGATGACTATGCAATTTCATCAATTGATTTGGGACCCGCCACTCATGCTCAAAGAGTGGATGAATTTAAAGGATCAATCACTTCAATTTTAGAATAGTTAGATAAGGATGAGATGTCAAAGAAGGAGTTAAAACAACAAAATGAAGAACTCGTACTTGTCTCTCATTTTTTTATCAAACTAGTTGATGTAGGAGGAGATATAAGGACAGTGCCCACTTTCCTGTCTACAGATGAAATGGTAAAACTAGGTGAGGTAAGGGCCAAGTCCCAAGGGACTGAGAATTGGCTATTTAGAGTATTCAAGAAAGGATGTGAGACAATTGATGCCTCTGCTCAAGCGCACAAGAAGCTGGTTGAACTTCATAAGAAATGGAAAGATCTACATGAGGAATGTGACTCCTTTGATGAGTATTACTCTCACATGTTTCCTCAGATAAAGTGCATCAGAGATTTACTAGCCTAGACTCTGGTAGTAGAAAATATTCTAATTGGGGACAAGCTGTCCAAGGCCATTGAATGGTATCAACAGCTACTTTTGAGAAAGAAACCTTTGAAAACATAAAGGAAGCATATAAGCCAACAGATGAAGAGCTGCGGTCAATTATATACGATATCAATGATTCTTTGAAGGATTTCCTAGAAACATCCTATAATGAATATGCCCCTTATGATATCAAGAAGTGTAAAAGTAAATTACATAAGGTAATTTTTGAAAGTACCGAGCTAAGCATGGAAGATAGATTGGATAAGATAAGCGACGTCAGATCTAAATTTAAGGCATTCCACAAGGCTGGGGAAGATATAGAAAATATATACAATAGATTTAGTTGGGAACTAAAGGTGTTCAAGTATCGAGTCAATCATTTGAAGAATCCAGACCTCCTGGAGATCAATCTTGCGCTCAAGGCATGGCTTAACTACAACAATAAGCTAGCTGAAGAAGACAAAGTTAATTTGGACGAAGAGTCTTGATATTTTAGAATATTTTGGAATGTAATTCTATCATTATTGTAAATTGATATATTCAGGATAGCATGTGACTCTATTTTGTCTTTTCTATGCTTTAAAAATGTTCTTTTCTATTAGTATATTGAATTGGCTAGTCAAATTGACTAGATTCAATGTATATCAAGGCTATTTTTTGTCTTTTCATAAAAGACAAAATGTAATCCAGGAATTGATATGAGTTGTTGTTCTTGCATTTATTGATGTAATCTAGACCATCAGTGTTCAGTTGATCTCCACCGTTCATTTGAAAAACTCAGTATGCTGCTTTCCTATATAAAGGGCTACCATTTCTAATTTTTGTAAGCGAGATTTTGATATCGAATTGTTGACATTCTTCCATTTAAAGTAATACAAAGCAAGTTTCTGTAATTATCTTGAGAATTTGTATCTTGTATTGGCTCATTTTGGTTTTCATGGTTCGCTTCTTTCTCTCCTGTAGTTCATTAGTTGTGCTTTTATAATGTTTATGGTTTGCTGAAAGTATTTGATGAATGCTCTAGTCCATACTTTTAATTATTTGCTGATGGTAGATAACTGTGTAAAGTTAGTCCGGACTAATTAGTTGTGCTCAGTTCAATTACATTTTGTAGGTTAAATTGCTCTAGTCATTGGGTATTTAATGAATGAATGTAATTTGAAAATCTTTAGATTTCCATTGAAGATAACACCATTTTCTATAGTACTGTAACATCACTTTTCATTTGGTAACTCAGAAAACTAGTTAAATTTCAGAGCATTTGTCTACTTAAAGTATAATCCATAGATTGTGAATGTCACTTAGGATTTCTCTAAACCCTATACCTTTTGCATTTTATTAAAAACCATTGTTAGATTAGGAATTTCAGTTGCATTTGACATAGTTTTATCAGCTGGAAACATAAAGGGTTTATGTGTATTTGTTGCTCCAACTTGAAGATCTGTAGGTTGTATGTAAGACCCCTTGTAGGTACAGCTGGAACATACCCACTGAGAGATTCCAAGCAAGATAAGACCTAGCTGTATTATCCTTGGAGTAGTCTTACCTAGGGTAGGATACTTTTCAAGAGAGGTGTGAAACCAACAATCACATCTGTGTTGCTGCGTGCTAAAACACTCATCAACAATTGGTACCTCCATTTGATCTCTGTGACACCTTTACCCTTCTCATGGATATCTAGCCTTGATTATTCTTCAACAAATGAATTATTATAGCTCTTCCACTTTCCCAACATGAGTAACATATAGACACCACTTACAGCTACATGTTGACTATCAAAGCAATATGCACTGTGTATATCTTGTAGTTATATCATTATGGTTGTCCTTGTGCACTCTTTAGTTTGTTCCATCATGCATATATCTAATACTTATTATCATGCTATCATGTGGCTAAAATAGTCATAAGTCACTGAAAGATCTTATCCATTAGCAACTATTTAACATACAAATGTTGGAAATGTACCTGATGTTCTTAATGCCTTGGCTGCATACAAATACTATTAAATATACATAGATAGAAAAAACCTGTGACTTCACTTCCTGAATGGCAGTTGAAGCAATAATGACATATGTTCTTATGCATTGAATGCTGTCCTACATGAGTTTACTTCCCTCTTATGGTTTCACTTCATTCTTTGGACTGTATTCATGAGTGTGTCCTATTTCAAAACCAATGCACTTGATTGATCTTCACTCCTTCAGTTTAGTTATTCAATTTAAGCAATATGAATAATGAGCTCTATTCCATTCCATTCCCTTTGAGATTAAGAGGGAAACATGCCAGGCTGAACCCTTGTGGGAGCCCATTTGACCCAAATGTTGATATGTCTTCAAACCTCTACATGACTTATCCTATACTTGCATATGAAACAAGTAGATTGGATAAAAACAATGAAATTCAATGATTGTTTCTCTCTTAGTTCCTCTTGCATGTGAGTGATGTAAATGTAATCTAGTGCATTATAGGCAATGCATTATGTCTCTTCTGATAGACACATTGAGAACTCATAACCGAAGCTCTAACAAGTCTTTTTCCATTTTTTTGTAGATTCTTATTAGAGATCGGGAGCAAGGAAAGAAGGCAACCTCAAAGACTGAAGACTTAAATGTCAATGATGGCTATGATCCTTCTCTCTCTTATTAGTAGATACATAATATGATTCTTATATTTGCACTTATTCAACTATTCCCACAACTTGTATGGGACATTTGATTTATCATTCGTTCATTCAATGCAATGTTTATTTCTTTTATGTATTTTATTTGTAAAATAGACAAACATTGTAGTGAAATGAAATAACTCATCTCTTATGCATCTTTCTGCAATGAATGATAATTTGAACTTTTCCTTTTGTTTGAACAATTGAACTGTAATATCACTGAAACACAATCAACTATGCAAATAACTTATAGAAGAAAATGTTAACCTTCACTCTAAAAATAAATTTTATGTACTAGCTCTATCAATTTGAGCTATAAGTGAAAAAATTGTAACAACCCTTTTTAGTGTGCCTTTGCATTGAAATTTGGTGAAAATTTGCATATTTTGGCTATATTTTCACTAGGGTTTGACTTAGATTTGTACTCCAAGCATGTTGTAATAATCAATAAGGCCTTGTTGTGTTGTACTTTTTCCTCTTACCCAATGTGTTTGTTGTGGACTCCGTGTGTCTTTTAGTACTGATTTCCCTCAAACAAGTGCTTTGGTGCAAAATAGTCTCACTTATTTTGCCTTGTTGATCATTGTGAAATTTGTGTGTATTTAAGCTCTTTCAAATTAGCATCATGGATACTTCTTGTTATTAATCTTTGGAAGCTTTATTTGCATACATCATAGACATTGATAATTTTTCTAAATTTATTCATGAATATCCTCAAGTCTTAAAACAAATTACATATATATATGATGTTGACATTTCTATGTGTTCCACATATGAAATCCTTTGTTATATATATGATTATGATAGCTTCACAAATCTAATGGGAATATATCCTTCAATATTAGATGATCTCACCAAATTTATAGCCAAAAATACATTTAGTAGTGATGACTTCAATATTTTAGATGAATCCTTAGATGACTTTATCTCTATTGAACATTCCACTACAACTCCTATTGCTAATACATATGATGATAACTTAGGTCTACCTTATGATCCCTCTCCCTAAGTTGTTCCTCCTTGTCAGGACACTTCGATGCAAGAGGATGATTTCACTAGCACATCACTTAACATCATACCACCATCTCTTCATTCCAATGGTCTCTCTGTCCAAGATGAAGCATTAGTGAATGAAAAGCTCCCATCACCTCTTTATTTCAATGCTCTATCTAGCCAAGAAGAAGCATTGGTGAATAAATAAGCCTCTCCAATCAAGAACATTTCATGGGTAGACAATGAGCTTTCATCTTAAAACAATAAAAAATCTCTTCCTTTCATAGTGCATGAAACCTCTATGGAGCATACTATTAATCTTCCTCCTTTAGTTGAATATTCAAGTACTTCAGAAATTACTAAGGAAGTAATGACCATTTATATCCTTCCTTTGGTTGAATGTTTAGGTCCCTTAGATATCACTAAGGATGTGAATGACTTGATTGCATATTCTTTGAACATCACTAGAAATACAATTACCAACAATTATCCTCACAATACCTTACCTTCCCTTCATTCTTATGCTCTCTCTTCAAAAGATGTAGCACTAGTGGATGAGGAAAGGTCTCTCACATTAAAACCCTTATGGATGGATGTTGAGGACACTAAAAACAAATCACTTCTTCCACCTAAGAGGATAGTGAACAAGTGTATTTCTCCATACCTAAGCCACACTCACTGTACTACCTGTTCTAATTTCTCTCAAGGGTTGACTCCTCCTAGATATATATGTTGTTAGCATTGTGTTTCCCCCATGATATGTTATGTGTTGTTTAGGTCTTCTAGGATGACCCTTGATTCTCTTGTAACGTCCATGATACTTGGAGACCACTTCCGTTGTGACCCTTCTTCTATTTGTATCAGCAATCTTCTATATTCCTTCTCCTCTATTTTCACTGTTGTGTGTTGTGTCTTATGGACATAGCATTGCGGTTGATGACTTGGGGGCACCCTCCTACATGATTGTCCCTAAGGCACTTGTTTCTCCTCTCTCAATTTATTGTTTCCTTTTCTCTAGTGTTTCTATCTAGTTGGCGGATGACAAAAAACATATGATACTGATATGGACCTAGTGTCCCTTCAGCGAGAAATAAAAAATGGACCAAGTCCATACATGACGATGGGGTTGATATATATTATTCGACGCTCGGCTAGTAGAATCACTCCATGTGATCTTGATGTTGTCTTATCACATTTACAAACCATAAAATACTTTTGCACTGTGCACTTTGTTTGTCTTTGAATCTCACCTTGGTTACACTCAGTTTTGAGATTTTTGTGGTATAGCCCCACGGTTATACTTGGTCTCCAAATCCATAGTATAACCTCAGCTCTCTATGTGAATAATCATATGCATTGTTGTTTATCATGATTCTATGGATGCTAACACTTTTTTTATAGGAATATGTTTGTGGGAACATTTGGTGACCATAAAGTACATGTCACCTTTGGGGGGCATGGGCTTTGCAAGAGTCCGTGTTCCCTTGTGTGTTTTCTTCCTACCTTAATGTGCTCGATATCGATACATGATATCAACCACCTTAAGGTGGGGGCATATATAAGGTAAGCTATCTATTTTAGATACTAGCAAAGTGTTTGTTCTTAGGTGCAATCTTAAGGACTGGTAGTGATGAGTCCCTCCTGCACTTTGAGATTTGTTTGAAATCTATTGCAATCATTTAAGCCCTATGTGGAGCTAGGATATCATGCATATCCTTTTTTCTCTTAATCCCCTTGTGGAGGCGGGGATTGTGTATTTCTCATGGAGAGTGCACATCCTATCATTTTCTAAAATGTCCTCTATGGAGGCAGGGAGCGGTTCTATGACTAACTTAACCCTTAAGCGTGTCTTCGACGATTGTTGTGGCAAAGTCTAATCATCAGTGTGTGCCTATAATGTGCCTGAGATGGTGATGAACTTAGAAATAGGAGCACTCCATCGCTAGTCTGCCATGTTTTCTCTATGTCTTCTAAGTATGTGTTTATGATGTGTTTGTTCCCAAGCATAGTCGTAAAGATCGGTGGCGATGAGTCCCTCCTATGCTTTGGGATT
The DNA here is from genome assembly GCA_027924645.1 of Cunninghamia lanceolata. Classification (NCBI taxonomy): domain Eukaryota; kingdom Viridiplantae; phylum Streptophyta; class Pinopsida; order Cupressales; family Cupressaceae; genus Cunninghamia; species Cunninghamia lanceolata. The sequence continues at coordinate 8,655,584 of BSBN01000892.1, forward strand.
TGTATGGCATGCTTATTTTGTATTGCATGTTTGTTCTCAAGTGCAGTACTAAAGACTAGTGGCGATGAGTCCCTCCTACACTCTGGGATTTGTTTGGTGTCTGTGTTGCCCCATATACAATTTAAAGACTGGTGGTGATGAGTTCCTCCTGCATTATGGGTGGTGTGTTTACTTTCCTTGTGCTTGCATTTGCATTTTATATATGAGAAAAATAAAAAGAAAATCATCACTATATTCATTACATTCACTGTAATTATTATGTTTTGTGTGTCTTCAATACTATCTTCTCTATGTTTTGTGTGACTGTAACTATCTTCTCCATGTTTTGTGTGCATGTTACTATCTTCACTATGATTGGCATGTCTTCTCCATGCTTGGTGTGTTTGTTGTGCTTGTTGAACGTACTTTAATGCATGTATTGGCCTTGCGTTTATACATACATTAAAGTGGGGGATAAATGTTATGTCAGAAAAAGTAACCCTGGGGGATTTTTCCTCTTAAGGTCTAGTTCCCGGGGACTCCTTTAGAATTCATTTAGAGAATCTTGCATGATTTTGATGACTCCCGATGAGAAAACCTTGAAGTTTCATGGCAATTGGGGCTCAGGGGATGCACCTAACATAAATCCTACCTAAAATAGGTGGGAGGACTTGGGCACCCGTGCCCTAGTCCTATCCTATTTTGGGTTAGGACCAATTTCAAAGTGTCAGTTTATGACCATTATTTAGGTCCTATGCTGACATGATAAGTTTGAATTACAAAATTCTTAGCGGGAATGTTCGTAGTTGCATATATAAGCATGATTAAGCTTCATTTGTAAACTAGAGATGGACATTTTGATTGGCAATCTTATGTTAAGGTGATTCAAGGCATTCATTGTGTTGTAGAGTAGAATTTGTGTTGTTCTTGTATTTGTATTTGTAGATTTGGCATCCATCTCCTCATGGCATGAAGAACATCTTTCTTCCATGAGATCTTCACTACAAGGTGATATCAATTGTGTTCTCTATCATTTATCATTTGGATTTTGTCTCTATCCCACAGGGATATGCACTCTTTATCTGACAATGGTGTTCAGAAGACTTGAATGTCTCTCTAGGGCTTGACTAAGGCAAGCCTCTAAACACCACAACCCCCAACCCACTTTTCTGTGATTGCAGGTTATAGGTTGCGAAAGTGAAATAAGTGAAGTTGCAAGAGAGCACTGCAGACTGTCAAGATTACAGATCATAGAAGAAAACAAGGACCTGTACTCAGGTGCCCACTCATTAGTCCTCTGCATCCTACAACTAGAAAATCTTTGGAACAGTAGGAATAGGTTATCGACAAGATTTCTAGATCCTGAAGAAAATTGTGGCACTGGACTAAGGTGCCTGCTCATTAGTCCCCAAATTTTCTAGACACCAAACTTTAAAATCTGGTATGCATTTGATTGTCATTTGATATCTCTGTGTGCAATCATTTTTTGTAATTTAGCTGATTGTTTACAAATTTATGAAATGAAGGTTTTGAGCATAATTGGCCTTAATTGAACAACAAAATCACACAATTCCAATCTTCCCCTATGTTCCAAGTGACATGAGATCTATAGTAGAGTTCTCTACTCAGTTGAATGTCCTTGAATGTGTAATGGTGAAAGGAGGATCAACACAAACCATTAAAATAAACCCTCTTCATTTTTAAGCCTAAACAACATGAGACTGACAAAATACCACATATAGAAAATGGTCATATTTCTTATGACTTACAATTTACCAAAATCTTGTACAAAATAAGTAATGTATTTTTGTTCACAATCTCTAGTAGTCAACTACATGAGAGGGAGAGAGAGAGCATCACCCTGGTGCTTTTCCACCAACAATAGACTAGCCATCCCTTACACACCTTCCTTCTGGAAGTGGCCCTTCCCTTCATGATGGTAATAGATAATGAGAATCAACTAATTCTTTATGCCATATGAGAACTACTGATGTGTCCTAGTTAATAACAATTAGGTTTACAGCTCTAGTACACTATGAAATGACAATGAAAGTAGTATCTTTTGCATTACTTTGGCCAAAGTTTCATATAAATATATAGTTGTATGTTCACTCACTCTTTTCTCGACTTGGAGACAACATTCTTATTTCTCAATTTATGTCATATATATAATAATTCTTTTCGACTTTCTTATACCATATTGGTCTTAAAGACATCATAATCCTTATCTACTAGTCATTTTGACAAGTCTATGGTGAGATCTTAGGTGACTCTATAACACACATTGAGTCTTTCTTTTCATCCTTTCAATCACCGGTCCATGACATCCTATCATCTACTCAATGACGAGTCTACCTATTCTCATGCTCATTCGTGTTCTTCTACACATGCAAGATTCTAACATTTAAGCCATAGGGTTTTGTGATTAAAGACTCTATCTATCTTAATATAAAAATATAATCATTCGACTCATAATTTGTCAAAGATAAACTATAATTCCATATACCAATAAATTGAATACACTTCCTCTTGTATATCAAAAAGATATCATAATAATAAAGTAATCTATAACATAACTTTCCATTGCCATAATGAGTATATCTCGCGACAATCCTATGACTATTCTTATCCAAATATTGGGTTAAAGATTATTCCTCTATAAAACTAGAATATGTATAATTTAGAATAACTCTAGAATAGATTTTGAAAACAACGTATTCTTCTTTATATACTTGGAAATAATGGTTTAATGTCAAGTGCTTCTACACAATGACTTTGACTCCATAACTATCTTTTAAAGCTTTTCAACACACTTTGTCTTCATGGTTAGCTACTAATGTGAGAAGAGTACTTTGTTTTACAACAACAACCTTCACTTAGGTATCTCTTAAGTTTACATTGGCTCATAATAAAATTTCTACAACCCAACATGGTTTTTATCTAGAATGTGATCACTACATTGTTGACTTATTTTTTTAACATAATTGGTCTCTAATTTTTCTTGACATAGTTGGACCACACTTAAGATACAATTGGCCTCTAGAAAAGACACTATCGAGCTCTCATATATCTAAGTTGGCCTCTTCATGACACAGTGGTTCTAACAATTATAAGAACTATAATAAATGATACAATCGACCTATCAAATAACATAGTCAATCTTCCCTATGACACACAGTGGGCTTCACAAAATAATACAATCACAAATAACACAACGGGATTCACAAAATAATACAATCAACCTCTTATACAACTGATGCAGAGGCATCCACACTAAAACCTGGACATACAGCATGTATGTCTACAACCCATCATCATCATCATATTTTCTGTTAACATTGTCAGCATCATCATATTTGACTATCGGCAGCATCATCATATGCGGCAAACACAATCATCCTCCTGATGATCACTGTTCATCTTACCGCCAACCTCTATCTGTAGCATCATGATGTTTGACATCATCTTCATCAGCAGGATATAAAATATCAGGTTCCTCTCATATATCTTGATGATGACAACCTCATGCGCCTTTCCTTCAGATGCTTACGTCACCCCGATATCTGACCCACTTAAACAAGCAGCATCAGGATATGACTTATCGGGTCATATTGAAACATCCTGATGATGATACTCAACTTTATGCAGACGACGAATATTCTACCGAATATTCCTTCCACGATCCACTTATCTCCCCGATACTTTACGCCTATGCCAAAACACTTGTTGTCAGCAGGATAAACCTTTAGTGGGTGATATTTCAGAATGTCCTGATGACGATTATCCTGATGACAATGACATCACATGCATTCCCTCCAATATCCTGATGATCGGCCAAACACAACATCATCAGCCCGCGATGGAACTTTCAACCCGATCTACTAACTTATGCCGATATGCTCCTCCTCGGCAACACCTTGCAATCATCACCCCAATGTACATTCACCTTATGCAAACTACTACATCATGCTCACCTCCATCTACTCAGACGATGCCTGATACAACTATAGGATATACACAGAAATATCCTGATGATGCAGATGCGAAACCTTAGCAGATTTTTCCCACCATTCTGATCCGCCGAACCTCCTGGGATGACCCGATCCGCTTCCTGGATGACTTTCCAGACTCTAACAACCAGCACGACCTAGCACATACCAATGCTAGGGTTCTCAACACCTCTCGACTGTGATCCTACAAACATACATGCGAACAAATAGAAAATGCAAACTAAACCCTAAACTATTATACACTGCCATTCCACCGATTCGACGAATCAACCGGTGGAATGGATCAGCGAATCCATGCAACCACCAAAACAACAACTTGATTACACAATGGAATCCAAACAGAGAATTGACACAACAGGATCTCTTTATTGATTTCAAAAGATGCAAATACAGTACTCTGTCTCACTCTGTCTCTCCTCTACAATGCAATCTCTACCATCTCTAAAACCAACCGATCCTAAAGCATAAATAGGAACTGCTTGCGAGTACTACCAACTCGATTCCCAGTGGCTGGGAGCTTCCAAGTGGCTGGGAGGAGATCCAACCGAACTAACAAACTATACAGCTGTCATCAGCTGTCATAACAAACTACTAAAAATAGGAAGGTACGGTCAACTTGGACCTTATTACATGCATTGGTCTTATAAGACCTTCTTGGAAACATCAACAAGACTTAAACTAACTAACTGCCTCATGGAGGCCAGCTGTCAGGTAGGTGCTCCTGCACCATACTCCCCAACAGAAAAAGAACTCATGTCCCATGAGTTAGGTTGTGGAAGAAGTCCACCTTTGCACTTTGCCATCTCAGTGTTCTGTCCTGTTCCAGCTTTATCCTCTGCTGTCTCTTGGCTGCTCCAAGATTTCTGAACTGTAACTTGCTGTCTTGCAAGTAAACCCTCATGCCTGTTAATGTAGGCCCTTCCCACACATACCTTGTGTTTGTCAGGTTGTCTTACCAGAACCTCTGTCTGAATACCTGGTTGAATAACCTTAGGACTTGCCTCTTGAACTTCTGCAATGTTCAATTCTGTCTTCCTTTCAACCTTTATAGGACAAACAATAGTCCCAACTATGACAACATCCTTGTCATTCCTCTCAACTGGTTGCTGTCTGCAAACCTGTTTCTGAACCTGCTGCTGACCTCTGTCAGTCAAAACTGAAACTGTCTTCAAACTGTTGTCCTTAACAACTCCTTTCCTTGCAATGTCCTCAACTGCCTTTATGCCTGCTCCTATAGGCTTCTGCACAAATTCCTTCTTTCCCACTAAAATGATTCTTGCTGCCTTCTGTACTGCAGCTGCTTCCTGTAATGGCATCAACATAATAGTTTTCCCATCTTTCTTGATGGTGTAGGTATTAGCATACCCATCATACACTACTCTCCTATCAAATTGCCATGGTCTACCCAACAGTAGGTGACAACATTCCATGGGCAAAATGTCACACAAAACTCTATCATGATATACTCCAATCTAAAAATCAACATATGCCTGTTCATATACAAAAAGTGATTGACTATCACTCACCCAAGATGCCTTGTAAGGGTTTTGATGTGGAATCCTTTCCAAATTTAGTTTATCCACCATTTCCTGAGATACCATGTTATCTGTTGAACCAGTATCAATGACAACCTTACATACTTTACCTTTGCTCTTGCATGTGGTGTTGAAAAGAGCTCTTCTTTGCATCATATCCTTTGATGTTTGCAAACTAATTCTCCTTAGCATCAATGCTTCTCCCTCCTCAGGATATCCATAATTGTCAGGAACTCTACCTCCTTGATAAGTGTTTGAACTTTGCACACTTTCCTCTACTTTCTCTTCTTGCACAAGTTGTACTCTCTTGTCATTCGCTCTATCATTTCTAGATGATGAACCTTTGTTTTCTGGACATTTGAAAAATGGATGACCAAACTCACCACAGTTGTAACACTTTCCTGAAAATGTAGTAGAACCTCTACCACTGCCAAATCTACCTCTATTACCTTTCCATCCACCACTGAAATCAGACTGTCCCTATCCTTTACTAGTGTCTTCTTGACCCTCATTGGTTTGCCTTGTTGTAGGAGCTAATCCTCTTCCCCTCATATTGTTGCCTTTTCCTCTCATGGACTTATCTTGTCTTCTATTCATCTTTTCTTCAATCCTGATTGCCATTTGGTAACAATCCTCCACACTCTTAGGGTTAGCTAAAACTAACTCATCCTGTATGTTCAGTCTCAAACCAGCCAAGTACCTAGCCACCTTTTCTACCTCATTCTCATGATAACCAGATCTCATACTCAACTTATAAAACTCCTCAGTATATGCCTTCACATCCATTTCCTTCTGCCTTAAAAATTGCAGCTTCTTAAACATTTGAATTTCATAATCCCTGGGCAAGAATTTACCTTTGATCCTTTCTACCATTTTATCCCATGAAGTGATCTTTGACTTTCCTTGTTTCCTTCTCTCGGATTGTACATAATCCCACCATACCAAAGCATGACCTCCTAACTTGGTCTTTACAATCTTTACCTTCTGATCCTCAGCAACATCTTCACATTCAAAGTGATTATCAAGTGCAGCAATCCAATCCAGTAACTCATCTTCATTCAAACTTCCATTATACTTGGAAACATCAACCTTTACCTTAGGTTTATCACTCTGCACTGCCTTTAACAGTTTTGCAAATTTCTGGTCTTCAGCATCCAGATCTTCAGCTACCTCTTCATACTCTTCAACAGCATCTTCTTCTTCTTCTGATTCACTGTCGTCCACTTCCCTCTTTTTGTTCTTCTCCAAGGCTACAAGCCTGGCTTGAAGTGCTTCAGCAAGTTCCTTCATCTTCCTCATCTCTCTGGCATGTTTTTCCTTCATCTCCTGCAACTCCCTTGCAGTACCATTACCTTTCGGAGGCATTTTGTCAACCTCTCACTCCTCTACCTCTGTCCTTTCAGTGACAGAATCAACACACAACAGCCCAGACCTTTTGCTGAGCTCTGATACCACTATGATATAGAGGCATCCACACTAAAACCTGGACATACAGCATGTATGTCTACAACCCATCATCATCATCATATTTTCTGTTAACATTGTCAGCATCATCATATTCGACTATCGGCAGCATCATCATATGCGGCAAACGCAATCATCCTCCTGACGATCACTGTTCATCTTACCGCCAACCTCTATCTGCAGCATCATGATGTTCGACATCATCTTCATCAGCAGGATATAAAATATCAGGTTCCTCTCATATATCCTGATGACGACAACCTCATGCGCCTTTCCTTCAGACGCTTACGTCACCCCGATATCCGACCCACTTAAACAAGCAGCATCAGGATATGACTTATCAGGTCATATTGAAACATCCTGATGATGATACTCAACTTTATGCAGACGACAAATATTCTGCCAAATATTCCTTCCACGATCCACTTATCTCCCCGATACTTTACGCCTATGCCAAAACACTTGTTGTCGGCAGGATAAACCTTTAGCGGGTGATATTTTGGAATGTCCTGATGACGATTATCCTGATGACGATGACGTCACATGTATTCCCTCCAATATCCTGATGATCGGCCAAACACAACATCATCGGCCCGCGACGGAACTTTCAACCCTATCTACTAACTTATGCCGATATGCTCCTCCTCGGCAACACCTTGCGATCATCACCCCAATGCGCATTCACCTTATGCAAACTACTACATCATGCTCACCTCCATCTACTCAGACGATGCCTAATACAACTACAGGATATACACAGAAATATCCTGATGATGTAGATGCAAAACCTTAGTAGATTTTTCCCACCGTTCTGATCCATCGAACCTCCTGGGATGACCCGATCCGCTTCCTGGATGACTTTGCAGACTCTAACAACCAGCATGACCTAGCACATACCAATGCTAGGGTTCTCAACACCTCTCGACTGTGATCCTACAAACATACATGCGAACAAATAGAAAATGCAAACTAAACCCTAAACTATTATACACTGCCATTCCACCGATTCGACGAATCAACCGGTGGAATGGATCAGCGAATCCATGCAACCACCAAAACAACAACTTGATTACACAATGGAATCCAAACAGAGAATTGACACAACAGGATCTCTTTATTGATTTCAAAAGATGCAAATATAGTACTCTGTCTCACTCTGTCTCTCCTCTACAATGCAATCTCTACTATCTCTAAAACCAACCGATCCTAAAGCATAAATAGGAACTGCTTGCGAGTACTACCAACTTGATTCCCAGCGGCTGGGAGCTTCCAAGCGGCTAGGAGGAGATCCAACCGAACTAACAAACTATACAACTGTCATCAGCTGTCATCACAAACTACTAAAAATAGTAAGGTATGGTCAACTTGGACCTTATTACATGCATTGGTCTTATAAGACCTTCTTGGAAACATCAACAAGACTTAAACTAACTAACTGCCTCATGGAGGCCAGCTGTCAGGTAGGTGCTCCTACACCAACAACACACAGTTAGCCTCGTATGCAACACATAGTTGGTCTAACAAATATCATAGTGGGTCTATCATATATCACATTCGACCTCACAATAATAACAATCTTGTTGACAAAACTATAGTTGCAATATGAAGATATCTATGTTGAATTTTATGAGGCTCAGGCACAATTTTTAACTTTTACCCTAAGAAGGTTATCGTGCTTCACTCACAACGAAAGGATAATAAATAGAAAGCCAAGAGATTTTCTACTCAAAGGTATAGAATTGTTTAACTTTTCCCAATGCATAAACTGTATGTCAAGAGATAGATAAATAAATAAAGTTAATCATAACCATTCCTCATTCTGGAATAATATAGAAAACATAATCCTCTGTAGAGGATAAATATCTAGTCTACATCCACTATGCTCAGTGGTAATCTTCTTTCCAAATGGTAGTTCTAATACAAATCTCTTTAGTCCTTTCATACTACTGATCTTAGTCAAATGAAAGGCAGTTCTATATATACTCTATCATTGTCTACGGTATGTAGTAGATGTACTTGAATATATACACAGGTCAAGACTTCACTATTTTCAATTTACTATATCTCTTCTGCTATTCTAGCTTTTGAGTCCTTCTCTCCTCTCATACACAGTCTTCTCACTTCTACTTAACGTCCTCACAATAGTTATGGACATATAGTTAAAGCATCGCCCCCCAAGAATCTCTCTCCACTCCCAGTGATGTTTAACATGTAGGAATAAGTGGGAAGTATGGAACAACTACTCCCTCTCCCACTTCCCTAGCATCCACAAAATAGATTTATTTTTTTCCAAAAAAAGGACTAATAGCCTAGAAACTACATTTAATTTGCTACAAATTTTGTTCTTACATATTTTTGAATGCAGTAGTACTAAATTTTTAGGAAAAGGATAGAAAGCATGTGTATGATTGACCAACCTAAGTATAAAAAAATAATATTTTTTTTCTAAAACTTTCAATATAAGTAGAGGATGTTGAATGAACAAGACAACTGAGTGGGGGGGTGAATCAGTTGTAACTTAAATTTTCAAAACCCTCTTACACACTCAGATCCACATTAATCTAATTAACCCTTAAGTTTGTCATTATGATTAAGCATGAAATGTAAATAAAAAAACTAAATCATAACAACACCATACATAAGACAACACCAGATTTTACGTGGAAAACCCATGATGAGAAAAACCATAGTGAGTATTAGCTCACAATGTAGATATCAATAAGGTAATTGGTTAAGGTTGATACAGTTGGTGGACTCACTGTCACAGAATGCTCATTACATGTGGCTCACTGCCAAAGGACTCACTGTCCTGAAAGAAATAGATAGACAAGGTGGCTCAATGCTAGGATTTAAATGTTATAGTTGCATATAACACATGCATGGAGTATAGTTCCAATGAAGCTTAATATTCACCACAACATCATCATCTCCACAATACCACTGAAAGATAGTAGACACCTTGCAGTTCATTACATCCAGTAATCTAACACATGAAGGCTTGTACTGCTCCACTCACTCAAGCACTCTATTACTCACATCATATCTAGCTTGTGCACCCCCAATCACAACCTCTTAACACTTATTTATATTGTCTTTAACCTTGAGAACATTCTCCAAGGTTAGAAAATCATTTTAACCTAGGAGATTAAAATTAGGTCTAGACCTAAACATTCCCGTGGTGGAATGGAATGAAGGAAACCACAACACTCCTTATCTTGGACCTAAATTCATCCAAGCATGCTACACCACACTTTCACAATCACCAAAACAACTCTCAAAATGGTGCAAACATACAAGGTCAGTCAAAGCTATGTAATACAATGAAATTTTTAAGTACATACTTCCTTCAGGTATGTTACAACTCGCGGACCATACACAACACTTGAACACACTCTAGAATCTTCCATAAACATCTCAAAGCAACTTGAAAACTAACAAACTCTTTTGCAACAACTTCTACCTAAAGAAAGTTCACACCAGAGAACTCAACTAACTGTCATATACTGCCACTCAAGAAATCAACTTGTGGACCTCCAAACCATGAACAACTTCCACTAGAGAAAGATATGAACCTTATAAGCACAATTTTAGAACTGCAAGTCCTAAAACCTCTTTATAGAGAAATGCAAAGCAAAGAGATTTCTCACAGACATCCCTGCAACACTCAGAAACATAGTCCACATTTTGGTGACACAACTTCCTTTGCAAAATGAACCAGAGCACAAAACTTGGAATATAACATCTGTGAACATCTCTTAATGAAATATCCAAACCGCAAGGATAGATCTTCAACATAATGGAAATGCAGAGAAAAACAAGAACACTACTCTGTTGAGTCAAACAGTCTCTTCAACACACTGTTTCCTTTACTAATCAAATTTTCTCAAAATCACTTGGAAACCAACCCTTAGAACCATATTATTAACACCTTTAGTACCTCTTCAAAGAAAACAAATCATCTTCAACAAAGCAGCTCAAGAAAACACTTCATGCTCTTGCAATAGTCTCATCTATGTTCATCCAGTAGACATAGTTGACACCAATGACAACACAAGCTTGTTGACATTAATGACAATACCGATAGAATATACTTGCAACAATCTACCCCTTTGTCATTGATGACAACACATAATGTGAAAAACCATCAAGACACATCTCTTCACCACAGTTGTTTACTTTCTTACTGTCCACCTTTCTTTCTTTCTTTCTTTTACACATCTTACTCTCTCTCTCTCCCCCAGACCACTGATTCTTTTTTTTTTTTACATTGCTCTCTCTCCCCCTTTGACATAAATGGAAAAGGGTAACACACCTCTTCTTTCAATCTTATTAGGTCACATCATCTTTTATTTTCACTCCCTTGAATACTCCTCTTTAGGAGTGCACACCAAACTGTATCAAGTCTTACTCCCCTTGTCTACAACAATCATTATGACCTCTACCTACTCCACCTGAGAGGTAGCCTCCAACATTACTCCAGAGAAAACAATGAATCTTGAAGTCTACTAGACTAATGCATCTCCTTATGCATCTAGTTTAATGAAGGAGGGACAATAACCCCTAACTTCTCACCAAGATACTCAAATGTATCTTTAGGAAGAGCCTTGGTGAATATGTCAGCAACCTGATCCTTTATAGGCACATATTCAAGCTTCACTCCATTCTCTGCAACCTTTTCTCTTAGAAAGTGATACCAGATTGAAATATGTTTTGTTCTTGAGTACATCACCAAATTCTTTGAAATGTTGATGACACTGGTATTATCATAAAAGATAGGAATTGACTCCTCATACACAACACTAATAGCTTTCAAAGATTATTCATCCATAACACCTGTGTAAAACAAGATGTTATTGCAATGTATTTTGCCTCTATAGTAGATAGAGATACTAAATCATGCTTCTTACTTAACCATGACACCACCCTGTCTCCAAGAAAGAATGCACGACTACTTATACTTTTCCTGTCATCTACACATCCAGCCCAATCTGCATCTATATAAGCACTCATAGAAAAGTCAATACCCTTTGGATACCACAATCCATTATTCAGAGTGCCCTTTAAGTATCTGAATATCCTCTTCACTACTGTAACATGTGACTCTTTAGGATCTTCTTGAAATCTAGCCACAAGATAAACTGCATGCGTAATATCTGGTCTAGTAGAAGTCAAGTATAACAATCCTCCAATCATTGACCTATACCTGCTCTGATCAGCCTTAGATGATTCATCATTCTTTCTCAGCTTGCAACTAGTTGTCATAGGAGTACAAACTGGTTTAGAGTCTTCCATTCCAAACTTGTTCAACATTTACTTGACATTCTTTGATTGTGAAATGAAAATGCCTTTATCTATCTACATCTCATCTGCAAAGTTCTTACACATGTCTTCATTTCCATTGAAGATTATATCATCCACATATAATTCAACAATCAAAATTTGATCTTCACCTGCTTTGATGTACATATTGCTATCTGCAAAACCCTTACTGAAACCTTTCTTTAATAAGTACTTGTCTAACCTTGCATACCAAGCTCTAGGGGCTTGCTTCAATCCATATAGTGCCTTCTTCAATTTGCAAACCCTATCTGATTTTTCTGATAATTGAAATCCATCTAGTTGTTCTATGTATACCTTCTCTTCTAACTCACCATTCAAGAAAGCAAACTTCACATCCATTTGATATACTTTAAAATCCTTATGCATTAAGAAAGCCAAAAACATCCTGATGGCCTCCACCCTTGCCACCAAAGCAAATGTTTCCTCATAGTCTATTCCTTCTACTTGTGAGTAACAATTACACACAAGCCTTGCCATGTTTCTTACCACTTCTCTATTCTCATTCAGTTTGTTCCTAAATATCCACTTAGTTCCAGTCACATTTTTGTTTGCTAGTCTTGGGACAAGTTCCCAAGTCTGATTCTTTTCAATCTACATTAGTTCTTCTTCCATAGCCTTGATCCAATACTCATCCTTGCATGCTTCACTTAGTATTTTAGGTTCAAATTTAGAGAGTAAACACATATTTACCTATTCTTTAGCAACTTTCCTTCTTGTCAGCACACCTTTGTCCTTATCACCAATTATTTGATCTTCATAATGATGCTTCTATACATACTTGGGAGTTTTAGGAGTCTTTTCTAGAGCTTCTTCTTCTTCAATCTTTACTTCCTTTTTATTAGTATTTTCTTCTTCTCAACAATCCTTCTTAACCTCTTGTTGTAGCATCAATAAGCTTTTCTCTTAATAGAATACCCAATGAAAATACCTTCATTAGACCTTGCATTGAACTTTCCTAGATTTTCTTCATCCCTTTTGACATAACATTTGCTTTGAAACACTTTGAAGTACTTGACTGTAGGAATCTTTCCATACCACAGCTCATAAGGTGTCTTTGTATTATTTGCTCTTGCCTACACTCTATTTAGTATGTAAACAACAATATGAATTTCTTCTCTCCAGTAGACCTCTAGTAGGTTTGGTTTTTTATCATTGTCCTTGTAGCTTCTCAAACAATCCTATTCTTTCTTTCAACCACACTATTATGTTGAGGAGTTCTAGGGGCAGATAATCGCCTCTTTATCGCATGATTCTCATAGAACATGTTAAACTCATTGGAAGTGAACTCTCCACCTCTCTTAGACCTCAAACATTTAACTGTCATGTCCATTTCATTCTTGTTGTTCTCAAAATCAGCTATGCTCATTTTTTGTAGACAACCCCTACAAAACTTGTCTGTTTCATAATCTACACTCTAAGTTCGCAAATCGAGACAAGATTCTCTTGGTCCCGTGCGAAGTTGTTTGACATCCTAAAACTAGTTTACAACATTCCCTCGAATCAATTCCTTGATACTTGCGTAAATCGATTCAGTCGTAAACTAATTAAAATAACAATTTTGGTCATTTTAGGGTGTTAGTGAAATTTTGAGTCTTGATATGCAAAGTTGGCTAAATTCGCTGCTTTCGCATGTCTTTTTGTTTATGTGTAGTGTCGGTGATTTCTACCGCTTTTACATAGTTTTTCTCTTCCAACATGTGCGAGCGGCATTTTTTACCGCCATGACATGTTCTCGTTGAAAGTTTAATTTGCACATACAAAGTCGGTAATTTTAACCACCTTCACATTTTTGTGAAAGCTCGTGTGAGGTCAGCTGAAATTGCCACATGAGCAAGATCTCTGATATCTTGGACTCTGAGTGACATTAATGGCCACTCGTACCAAGCATTAAAGTTTTGGTTTCAACCTTTTAAATGTGTTATTAAACTCATTATATCCTGTCATTTCTTCTATTCGAAACCTCCTAGGTGATTCAAAAGTCCCTTCTTCAACCGCATGATCACTTGCTTTTGGGTTATAACAGATTTTGAGTTGCAGTTGGCACTTAGGGTTTCCTCCATTTAAATGGGTAAGTGTTTTTCTTTATTGTTTTCTTATTAAAGTTTTCCATTTCTTGTTAGAATGATTAGAACTTTGTTCTGAGAGGGTTGTATTGTTTATATATTGGTCAAAACAAAACCTTAAAGTTTTTGTGTCTTTCTTCTGTTGAGTCATTCCCAAACCCTATTTTTGGTTTAAAACCCTTTGGTCAGTATTGTCTTGTGGGTCTTTTCGTCATTTTTGTCTTGTAAAGTCATCGATCTCTGCATATATGCAAGCAAGTGCAAAGTCGGTGTTTTTGCCGCTCGCACATTTTAAGAGCTCAAAACAGTGTATGGGCGGTGAAATTTGCTGCCCTTACATAACCTTGCAACCCTTATACCTAACATGTGGTATTGACAATTTTTGCCGCTTATGTATTCCCTAAATACTTCCTAATGTAAGTGTATGGGCAGCAAAATTCACGGCCCTTACATTAAAAAACCTTGCAACTTTAATGTGTTATGCATTGTCGGCAATTTCTACCGCTTGGACATCAAAACTTGTCAAGTTCTTTATTACCTACAATAGCGGTAAATTTCACCGCTTCAACATATAACTCATTACCTGGAACATGCATTAGCGGAGAATTTTGCTGCCAATGCAAGAATACAGTATCCCTCATATGCAAGGGCGGCAAATTTTTCCGCTCATGCAAACACTCTCTCAAATTTTCCTAACTCTAGGAAATTTTCAGTTTTGATTTTCTGAGCCCACTTTCCTCTGATTTTTTGGCCTGCTCGCACTCTAGTCCTTTTAAGCGCATCTCCATAGTCGTGATCATCAACATGCAATTTTCCCAGATTACTAGTATTTCCCCTAATTGCATGATCATGACTTTTTTCTACAGTTTCTTCTATGGATCTTCGTTCTTCATCAACATCCTTTTGGTGATAACTCGTTCAGATGACTGAGTTGTCCCCGAAGAAGTCAAAGCGATGAAATACAAATATCAAGGTGTTTTCCCAATCACCTTAGTCACTTCTAATGTTGACGACATTAGAGATATAGAGATTGGCCATGTGGACATGGCTAAATTTGTGGAGAGAACCAAGTCAAGCAATCCCAGCTCTGCAATGAAGAAGATAATTGACAGTAACATTCATTTGGTGTCGTCTTTCCTGATGTCAGCTCACAACATAGAATTTGTCCTTCAGTGTGCTCAATTCTATAATAGAGATACTAGGGTTGTGGTGGACGCAAGTGACAATGTAATAATCAGACTCGATCCTGAGTTCATTGATAAGGTGTTTATGTGCCCTCTTGCTACAGAAGTGTTAAAGCTTGATTTTGTTGAAGCACATAAGGAATATGACAAAAATCCTGAGAAGGCAAAGAAAGTAATAAAAAATAAATGGCTGAAGACTGCAAGGTCAAATTTGTCAAGGTGGCCACGTAGTTTCCGTCGAAGTGACTTTGTAGAAGAGGTTATTGATCTGATAACTCTTCTCAGCAGGATAAGAGGTTTGTCCTCTTCCTCACAATTTCATGAATGGATGTATCCTTTCATTAAGGTAATACTCCAAGGCAAACAAATCATCTTCTGGGGGGAGCAAATCAGTAATGCTTTGCACGAACAATTGATAAATGTACCCACTACCTTTAAATTCTACATGACCTCTTATCTAGTGTATATAGCGACTTCTATGAGGATCTTTCTAGGCCTAACATCAGAAGGAGATTGGAGGGTAATCCCTGTGTACCAATACTACTCTCAATTGACATTGAAGGTTTCTATCCATCATTTCAAGAGAGTAAATGATGCTTTCTTTATAGTATTTTTGTGTCTCTTTGACCCACAATTAGAACAAAGAAGAGTGTCAGATGCGGCTTGGGCAGTGGTAAATGATTTTGGATGTATGTTCCTATAGTTTCCTTCTTTTTCATACCTAAGGGTTGGCTTTCTCCAAGGTCATCCTTATATGCTTCCAAGGTTCCCCTCAGATAAATTGGTCCTAATGGAGTTATGCAGACAAATGATCATTGTGCATAATAAATAGATGGAGCTCAAAAAGCCCGGTTTTAGATTTCTAATTGAAATTGGTAGGTTCTTAGTATCAACTGATGTGAAGGCAAGGGTCATGGAGACAGAGATGCAGCTTGTTACCATGAAGCAATTCAAGAGAAGACCAAACTTTGACTACAAGGGCATGAAAGACAAAATCAAAATGAAAACCCAATTCCATGAACCTATGGTTGAGGATGTCTGGGTAGATTTGAGAACAGAAGAGGATGTTTGAAAAATGGATTACAACAGGTTATCTCTTGAGCAGATTGAGTATCTGGGACTTGCTGATATTCCTGAAGATCTAGTAGATGATGGAGAATTGGTTGATGATAGGTATAACACCGAGTAGATTGCTGATACTCCTCTTCCATCAATCCAATGGTCACAAAAAGAGTTAACAGCTCTGAGGAAAAGATTTGAGCCTATATTGGCAAACACCAATAATTAGCTAGCAAATAAGGGAATTGCTTTGAAGGAATTCATCATAGGATCAGAGACTAAGATCCAGGAGAAGACAGGTAAAAAGGTTGAGAACAGGACGAAGAATAAAAGTGATGTTCCCTCTTCTTCCAAAAAACACATGCCTAGGATCAGATTTGTGACGAAGAAGTCAAAAGCTATAGACAAAGAGGCTGAAATAGAAGATATGGAAGTTGAGGAGCTAGCAACTGAAGAAATGGAGGTTGAAAATAGACCTATAGATCAACAGGAGGAAGAAGTTTTGTCCCCGCAAGAGAATGTACAACAAGAAATGGGAGTTTCTTCTCCTTTGCTCAACACACCTGTTGCAGTTCCTTTGTCTAATACGCCTATTGATATTCTCTCTTCTGAATCTCCCTCCCATTCCAAATCTATTTTTGACAACCTGCAAAATATTTTTGAAGATGTGCTCCATTCTTTAGAGTCTATTCCTAGTTTATCTTCCTCATCTTTTGATATTGGAGATACTTCTATTTTTTATCACTTTGTAATGAATACTATACAGGTCTCCAATGTGAATATAATAGGTGCAGTTTTCACAAACACTCCACCTATTGTTTCCACTACCAGTGCAAGTGCAGTTCTGGTGACACCAACAATGCCAGCAGATCCTAATGTAAGTACTTTTGTGCTTCCACCATGGCTGTCAGCTTATACACCGAAAAGGAAGAAACAAGCCATCTCCCTAGATGACTTTGATTTCAGTAAGCTAGTACCTGCAAAGACCAAGGCCCCAAAGAAACCAAAGGTTCTTTCAAGAATGCTTGGGAAAAAGGGACACAAATTTCTTGAGATTGCCAGACCCCCACAAGATGCCACCATGGAAAATTTTGATATGAATGATTACTCTATCTCTAGAGTTGAATTGGGCAAGATAACTCATGAAAGTGCCAAAAATGATATGCAGTCAGCAATGGACATCTTGATTCAAAAATTTGATAGGGAGAAAGAAATGAAGGATCACTACAAGGCAATGGTGGAACAATTGACTGCAGTGGTAAGGAAAATCACTCTGAAATCAGAAGCAGTAACTCCTGAGGCCGTCACTATAGAAGACCCCGTCATCCAGAAAGCAGAGAAGACTCATCTCAAAGGAAGAGTACTTAGAAAGGATGCACACACAAGGGATATCTCTACTCAGAGATCTATCTGAGAAGACATAGAAAATGAAGAAAGTGAGAATAGATCTTGATGACCTGATTGATGTCATTTCTCTAGATATCAAGTTCTTAGAAAAGAACCATGATAAGTGGGTTGAGATGAGAAAGCTAAAGATAAGCACTTTGATATCAATTGGTGCTATCCCTAATAGAGATTCATATACAGAGGCCAAAAAGGCATTGACATATTGGGGCCGTGTAATGAAATATCTGCTCAACAACTTGGAAGCTGCAAGGAAGCTCAGTGAGCAGAGTGATATTAGTCTTCTGCATAAATTAGAGGAGTTACCATGCAAGCTTGTGTCACAAGATAACCAATTTCTCCTTGTAGAAGAAATGATTAAGGAATTTGAAGAGATGTTCCAGAAAGAGTTTGAGGATAAAACATTTTCAATGGCCTCTGTGGACAATATTCTAGATAATCAGTTAACTTTGGATAATCTAAAAACTAAGTTAACTAGTCATACGAAATCAGTCACCACTATCAGAGACACCATTGTGAGAGCCAGGATGATTTTCAGGAACACAGTTAGTCCAGATAGTGTTGGTATGCAGGCAACTTTCACCATGTATGACTATCATATGAAGAAAGGTGACAATACAAGTTGAAGCAATTTTTCCCAATACTTAGTTTATTTTTCTACTTTTCTAGATGTATTTTTAAAACAATTTTGGACATATTTACATGTACTTTTTTCATATGTAATTACAAGTAAAAACATAGGAAGTCCCATGTCAAAAAGGAATCCTTTGTTGAATAAGTCAAAATAGTTGTAGATTTCCTATTTTTGCTCCTGGCTCCTCCCTATAAATAAAGAGGGCCTCTATTGTAATTATCTATCTTTTATCTATTGTAGCAAAACTCTGTCAAATTGAGAAGCAAGTTGAGACTTTGTGCTTATTTGTGTAAATCAATTTTCAAATATTTATCAATACAAGAGAGCAAGTTGAATTCCAATCTTTGTCTTGGAGTGATTTGTTTTATGATAGAATTGTTCTTATGTCTTTGCTATCATATTATCTTTGATAAGTAATTGAAGTGTGGGAGTTTATTTCAAGTGATTGAGGAGTATTCTAAATCTGATTTTAATAGACTTTGAGCCATAAAATCATTTGTGAGAATTGTGTTAAGTTTGTGAGTGAGAAGTAACTTGAAGACTTTGAGCTGCAAGTTATTGTTTGTGATCGTGTTATCTTATATCAGCATATAGTGAAGACTTTGGGCTTTACTCTATTCTGAAATCTTTTAGTTATAAATCAGCAAAAGAAGCAATGATAGACTTTGTGCTATCGTGGGTTTCTTGGTTTTTCAGTTGGTATCAAGAAAGTGCTCTTTTATTTTATAAACATCATTTCTAATAAAAGAGAAATGGATGATATGGTCTCACCCCTGAATTAGTTTTTAGTTTAAAGTATTTTGTGATAAGTGATAGGGAACCTCCCCTTGCTGAGAGGAGAGATTTATCTCATTACACTGTGGTTGAGATAACCATTTTGCCTTTAGTTAGTTGAAGACAAAATATTCACCCAACAGTTTTTGGTGACTCTACTGGGGATTGAACGTGCAAATTGAAGCCTCATGCTCCATGTTGAAGCATTTCAATTCTTTTCCATTTGTTTCAAAATTTTGTTGAGTTTACTACATTCTGGCAGATTCACGGTATACAAGAAGCAAGAGAGCTCAAGGCATTATTGATCCTGTATTTGAGTTGATGTAGCATAATAACTTTGGTCTTTTGCCTTCGTAACCTTGACTTCAGTGAACTAGGAGTTTTCCTCCTACCAACACTAGGTCTCCAATACTAGGTGAAGCTTCTAGTTCTAGTGCTAGCAGAGTTTTGACTATTCATACCCCACAAAGGTTTGTTATCCCACCCTTTAATCAACGCATCATGGCAGCTCTAGGTCCATGGAGTAATACTTTTGGTCCTTTAAATTTAACTCCACCTTTGCATGAACTACCTCGTAGTTCAAGGAAGAACTTTCCTAAGTTCTATGGTAATGGGAAAGTTCACCCTGATGAACACATTGTAGCTTTCTGCATAGCTTGTGGTGTGATAGGTGTTGACCATGAAGATGTAGCGGTAAGGTTTTTTGTGGAAACACTGCAAGGTGCTGCTGTAGATTGGTTTTATCATCTTCAAGCTTAGACTATAACTAACTGAAACACTCTTAAGACTCAGTTTGAGGCTAGATTCAAACCTACAAAAGATGCACATGCCTTATTGGTTCATTCACTCAAATGAATAAAGAGCCTCATGAACCCATGCAAGACTTCATCGCTAAGTTCAATAAGCTAAGAAATAGGATTCCTACCACCACTCAACCAACGGCGGAGAATCTCAAATGCTTTTTCATTAATACTCAGCTTCTTGAGGTAAGTTTTCTATTAAGATGTACTGGACCTGCAGATCTTCCTGTAGCTCAAATTCTGGCTACCAAAGTAGAAGATGATCTTATCCTTGCGGGTAAGATAAGAAGATATTCTAATAGAAATAAAGGTCCCTCTTCTGCTGAGAATTCTTCCACAAGCACCACGGACCCTATGGTGCAAAAATTGTTGGCAAGAGACACTATATGGATTCATGAATGTTGTCATTGATGGCAACAAAGTTCATCCCACACATCCGCAGGACATGGTATGTCTCTACCGGAAGTCAGAGTGAAGAATGTTGTGGTCTGGTAAACAAGAATAGAGCATGTGGCGAGGTCCGATAGACAGGTCCAGATCTCTTAGAGGAAGTATCTTGGTGAAGTACGGATTTGGGGAAGTCAAGAGGAGTATCTTGACTGATAGATTCTAAGGTTTGAGCCTCCGGTGTGGAAAGGATAAAGAGATATGAATGCTTGAGTGTCAGGTTCCCAAGTGACAGTGTGAATAGAGGAAGAACTGACTGGCAGAACATCAGACATTATTCCAGATGTGTTACTAATGATGGAAAAGGTTCTTAATGCATAAGTTATGTTTGGCTGATGTGATTGATGATTTCTACAAGTATATGCTTGATCCGCATTACTTGATATGCAAGGATTCAGTCGACAGATTAGAGTTTGTGAAAAGATTGACTATTCCAGGTGCCGACTAGAAAGGTGACGAAATCACTTGTATGGATATATATACAAGATGGATTTAGTTGTGAGATGTGTTATGGTTGTTATTGATGTGCAAATAAAAGCAGAGCAGAGTAGAAGCAGTAAGGAAGGTCTGGTATGTGAAAGGAAAGCAGCATAAGAGAAGAGGAAAGATGAAGTGTAGCAGATCAGTGTACTGAGCCTAACCGGAACTGAACTCCAGCATATGTGGATGCTACCAATCAGTTCAAGTATTGTATAACACTCTTTTGTAGACAGTGTGTCTCTTGTAGGTAGTGTGCCTTCTTGTGAGCAGTGTGCTTGGGCAGTGAGCCCTAATTGGCAAGTGCCATTTTGTACTTCCATTCTTCTAACAGAGAATACAATCTTGGGTTAATCACCCCATGGTTTTCTCCCTTAATAGGGTTTCCACGTCAAAAATATTGTGTCATGTGTATTTCCATTTCATAGTTATGTTTGCTTATTTGGATTAATGTTGCATTGATTATAAAGAAAGTTAAGAAAGAAGAAAATAGTAGGATAACTGATTCACCCCCCCTCTCAGT
This sequence comes from Cunninghamia lanceolata, assembly GCA_027924645.1. Taxonomy (NCBI): domain Eukaryota; kingdom Viridiplantae; phylum Streptophyta; class Pinopsida; order Cupressales; family Cupressaceae; genus Cunninghamia; species Cunninghamia lanceolata. The sequence continues at coordinate 8,677,277 of BSBN01000892.1, forward strand.
TATCAACAATTGGTATCAGAGCTAAGTTTCTCCTAACAGAGCCTAACAACTTGAGAAAGATTTGGGAATTCAAATGGATGCATATGGTTTAAGGGAGCAACTCAAGACTACCCTTGATGATCTTGAACAGTCAAACTCTAAAGTCAATGAATTAAAGGAAAGACTCAAATAGGCTAATGATTTCATGAGAGAACTAAAATATAAATTAAGTCTCTCTATGAAAAAGAGAAAGGAGCTGCTTTAGCAATTGGCAAGACAAGGTGAAGCAAATAATACAAATGAAGAGCTGAAGGAAAAAACCAAGTTGTGTGAAAAGTTATCAAAAGAAATCATTATGGTAAGACATGAAATGGAATCAGGAGTCATGAAGTTTACCCAAGAAGTTGAAGAGAAAAGAAAAATTGAAGATAATCTAACACAATCTCTCAAGGAAAAATTAGAAGATTTCCACCAGATGGATAGAATTATCAGACATCTTTAATCTGATCTTGAAGATGCTAAAGATAATGAAGAAAAACTTGAGGATCAAATTGTCTCTCTCAAAAGGGATCTTCAAACAACAAATGAGTATAAAGAGAAATTCAAGATAAGTTCTACGCAACTTGAAGTTATTCTTGGAAGTCAAAAGAAGGTAGATGACAAGTGTGGTTTGGGATATGAGAAAGGAGAAAGCTCCGGATCCGGTCAGAAGAATTTTGGATCAGAAAATCCAAGGAATAGGCCTAGAAGACCTCCGATAAGACAACCTAATGCTCAAAGATATCCATCCTTCAATGGATACTGCCACAACTGTAATCACTTTGGTCACAAAGCTAATCAGTGCAGGAAGAGAATGAATCAGACTAATTCATCTTTCTCCAGACAGTGTTTTAAATGCAAAAGGTATGGTCACAAATCTCATGAATGCAGAAATATGCAAATGCACAAATCATTCAATGGTAGATGCTTTGCATGCAATAGAATAGGTCATATGGCTAATCAATGCAGATCAAGAGGATATCAATCAAATATGCAAAAAAATGTTGTTTTCCAAATTTGTAATAGATTCGGTCATATTGCAAAATTCTGTAGAAGTAAGAATCAGGACAAAAGAGGTCTGGTATATCATAATCAGAATCAAGATAAGGGGAAACAAAAAGTGAATGCAGATGAAGTTAAAAGTGAGATGAACAAGATTTAGGTAAAGAAAAGTATAGAGAATGTAGAGGTTGGATCCGCACCAGATTCTGGTGCTAATATTCCTTCTGAAAATTAAAAAGTGAGCTCTGGCTCAGGGGGAGACACAAAGAAAACATTGTTCCCCCAGCCAATCAACTGGTATCAGAACTGGCACAAGAAGAGTTGCAGGTTGAAGGGTTCATAAGGGAAACATCCAAACAAACTATGGTTAAGATTTGGAAGATCCGCATGTTGTTTAAAGATCAGGATTGATCCGGTTCATCAAGTCATCCGAACAAGGCCAACTAGAATAACTTAGGTCGAGCATTTATTGCAACCTGACAATAGGGTTTGCGAAGCAATATAAGGGTTCTCTCATTAATCACTTGTTCATTCTACATTCAAGAAGAGAGAAAAGGAGCTCTGTAACTACTCCCAAAGATCAAGATGATTCTTCATACAGCTCAATCTGGATTTCATCGTGTGCCCTAAACTACGTAAAAGGTATTCCTTGTTCTTGATATCCTTCAGTAAGATTCTTTGATGATGGCTACTCTTAATATAGTAAAGATTTCTAATAGACCTCGCCCCACATTTAAGAAACATTCATACAAATCCTTGGAGGTAGATCCCCTAGGAGCATTTTCCAGTGTTCCACATGGCGTTTTGCACACCGAAGATATTAGGGTTTACATACACGCAAATGTTGAAGAGTTTGGGGAATTCAAACTAAGAGATATCTATCACAAACAACTATTAGATGATTCATTTGAGCTCAAACCCCAATACAAGGGCATCCTGAATAAGCACTTTGCACAATACATACATTTCCCCTATTTTACTGAGGATGAATGGGTCAGGTATATTTTGAGTAGAATACATGACAACTTTATGTGGTTAAATGGACCATTCAAAATCACAAAAGATGCCATCAGGGCAGTTACCGGATTACACTCATCCGGTGGGATTCCTGTTCTTAAATCTGTGAAGAATCAAACTGTGACTGAGGCTACCGGATCCAAGTTTGACAAAAGAGCAATGACAGTAGATGACATCTCTGATCCAGATGTCAAGTATGCCTCCATGATCATTGGATATAAAATATATCATTCTAGCAGGGAAAATTCAGTACCTGGAACTGCCATCTACACTGCTTATGAAATGCTAAGAAAGGATGCAGACTATGATCTTTGTCAGCTTCTCTTGAACCAACTCTTGGAGAATCTGCAGAGAATAAAGAAAGATAAAAAGAATTCATTCAAGTATGGTGGATTAATATTGTGCTTATTCTTCTACTTTATGAATGAGTTTCCTGGATCTAGTGGCTGGGTGTGGGAGAATGATAGACTAGTGGCTATCCAAATCAGAGATTATTTGCATGGACTTGGTGATAACAAAGCACAAAATATAGCTCTATGGGGATATTTAAAGAATTTTTAGAACATGATGCAAGCAAGAGAAAGGATTCCCCAGTCTCTTGTTGAAAAATACAAAGATATAGCTTGTTTTATGGTAGAGACTGATCAGTGCCTAATGGAGGCAGTAGAACCAAGAACTATATGGATCATGCCCATGGGGTATGAAGTTGATGAACAAATTGTAAAGCTACATGTTCAACACATGCTAAGTCAGCCAAAGGATCCAAAGGCAAAAAGGTTTGGAACCTTTGAGGAGCTGAGTATAAAGATTCATGTAGAACTCAAAGAACTAGAGATCAAAAGGAAGGTGAGAAAAGAAGTAGAGAATGTTGCCCAAGGCCTTGGCATCTCAAAGGAGGCACTTGATGCCAATAGGGAAAAGAGGCAAAGGGTTGAGGAAGAAAAGAAAGAGGCAGAAAAGGAAAGCAAGGAAAGTGCTCTGGTAGAAACCTCCACCCGGACTAGATCATCAAAGAGATCTACACCTGCCACTGCCAAAAGCTCAAGGGCATCTAAACTGAAAGCACAATCATCCAGAAAAGGAGAAAAGAGAACAAAGAAAAAGGCAACAAGGTCCTATGTTAGCCTAAAGGATGATGAGGAAATCAAATCAGATGAGGACATAAGGAAACTGAAGAAGAAGAAGAAATTATCCGGTGAACACTCTACTGGTCAAGGAGAAGAAGAGAAGAAAGAAGAATTTGCTGAAAAACCCACTCTATCCTTGGATGTTGTAGTGAAAGCAGTCACTGTGGATGGGAACCTGCAACCCTTAATAGAATTTTATGATGAATATAATGAAGTAGATAAAAAGATTTTGGAGGAAGCCATAGTTCAGTTTTTGAACACTTACAACAAAGCTTTTATTGAAATTATCTCTCTAATTCCCAAAAGCTTAGAGAAAATGCTTGAAATGAGGAAGAACAATGCTCAAGCAAAAGATCTCAAGATCCGGGAATAGGTCACCATTTAGCTCTTCCCTTCAATCACTCCGCAACAAATGAATATGATCTTTAAAGAGTGCAAGGATGAGTTCCAAAGCAAAGCCAGGATGAATCAGCTCATGCTTGGTGAAACTGACAAAGTGGCAAAAGAGACTGAAGAGATCCTCTGAAATACTCTTAAAAAGTTCAACATTCCCATCATAGAGAACTCTGGTAAAGACAAGGGCTCAAAATCCTCTATTTCAGAAGAGGTGGCTCATGAACAAACAAATATCTCTCCTCTAGTTTCCCCTACAGCTTTCAGATCTAAAGGAGAAGATAGAATACAGGAGAAAGAAGCAGGAGTGAAGGAAAAAGAAGTTAACAGTACCAAAGTTGTAGAGGGAGAGAAGACCCCAACAGAGAAAACTACAACTGCTAGTGGTAAGAATGTAGAAGGAGAGAAAGCTCCAAGGGACAGCCCTAAGAATGCAGAAGAGAAGAAACATCTGTCTCCGGCAAGAGACACTGCAAAAACTATCCAAGAATTCTTGAATAAAGAAATAATGGAGATTGATGAACTGGACCTTCTACAAGGACCATTTAATTTTGATTCACTTTCTCCTATACAGACAATGAAGATAACCTCATTTGCTAATGGAAAGGCTAAAGAAAAACTCCTAAAGTCTCACATGGAAGACTGTGAGTTGATAGAAGCTACTTTTGGAGTGCTAGAAAAGATTATGCCATCATTTCAGAAGGATCCCACAGCCTCCTCATCCAGTAATCTCAAAGCTCTAGTCAATAGTGTTAGCACACATTTTGATTCTCTAGAGAAGTCAGCTAAAGAAAAGGTTCGGAAGGAGTTTTTGGATAAGAGATTCTCAGAGGTACAAGGGTTGATCATTAATGATAGAAGAAATATGAATATTGGGATAAAGAGCTTAGAAAATGCTCTTAAAGATGGTGGAGAAGTATACAAATTTTGTATTTCTTGGTCCAAAGCAACAGTGGAGATTGAAAAGAAAATAAAAGAGCAAGAGGATAAACTACTAAGTTTGTCTCAAAATTTTGATCCTCTCTCATCCTCCATAGTAATTCAAGAGTGTCAGACTATTGCAATCACAAATGCAATAAATAATTTTGAGAAGGAAAGGAAGAACATAATTAGTTGGATGGGTGAACTTAGAAGGATCATCATCCCTAAGTTAGAGGCCATGCATGAGGCTATAAGTGATGCTCAGACTACAACCTAGACCAATGATCCAACAGATCTAAAAAGGGCAGATGCTTTTGCGTTCCTATTGAGTGGTCATATTTCAATTTTGGATAGAATGAAGTAAAGTTGGGCTATAGAACTTATTCAATTGAAGACAACTTTTGCAGACATACTTAAGTATATGTAAGTATGCCATATGTATATACTTATGCGGCTAAGTATAGTTGAATTTTTGAAAATTTTGGTATGCGGACCCTACCCTTTGCCATTGATGTCAAAGGGGGAGTGAAGAGAAGTGAAAAATGAGGAATCCAACTAAGGGGGAGCTCTGAAAAATGCATATAAAAATAGAGCATCAGCCAAGGGGGAGCATAGTGTAAACACTTAGTCATTTTTCACTAAGTGTTTCCATCAATGCCAAAGGGGGAGATTGTTGGAAAGAGACACTATATGGATTCATGAATGTTGTCATTGATGGCAACAAAGTTCATCCCACACATCCGTAGGACATGGTATGTCTCTACCGGAAGTCAGAGTGAAGAATGTTGTGGTCCGGTAAACAAGAACAGAGCATGTGGCGAGGTCTGACAGACAGGTCTGGATCTCTCAAAGGAAGTATCTTGGTGAAGTGCAGATTTGGGGAAGTCAAGAGGAGTATCTTGACTGATAGATTCCAAGGTTTGAGCCTCTGGTGTGGAAAGGATAAAGAGATATGAATGCTTGAGTGTCGGGTTCCCAAGTGACAGTGTGAATAGAGGAAGAACTGACTGGCAGAACATTAGACATTATTTTGGATGTGTTACTAATGATGGAAAAGGTTCTTAAGGCATAAGTTATGTTTGGCCGACGTGATTGATGATTTCTACAAGTATATGTTTGATCTGCATTACTTGATATGCAAGGATTCAACCGATAGACCAGAGTTTGTGAAAAGATTGACTATTCTAGGTGCCGACTAAAAAGGTGATGAAATCACTTGTGCAGATATATATACAAGATGGATTTAGTTGTGAGATGTGTTATGGTTGTTATTGATGTGCGAATAAAAGCTGAGTAGAGCAGAAGCAGTAAGGAAGGTCTGGTATGTGAAAGGAAAGCAGCATAAGAGAAGAGGAAAGATGAAGTACAGCAGATCGGTGTACTGAGCCTAACCGGAACTGAACTCCAGCATATGTGGATGCTACCAATCAGTTCAAGTATTGTATAACACTCTTTTGTAGACAGTGTGTCTCTTATAGGCAGTGTGCCTTCTTGTGAGCAGTGTGCTCAGGCAGTGAGCCCTAATTGGCAAGTGCCATTTTGTACTTCCATTCTTCTAACAGAGAATACAATCTTGGGTTAATCACCCCGTGGTTTTCTCCCTTAATAGGGTTTCCACGTCAAAAATATTGTGTCATGTGTATTTCCATTTCATAGTTATGTTTGCTTATTTGGATTAATGCTGCATTGATTATTAAGAAAGTTAAGAAAGAAGAAAATAGTAGGATAACTGATTCACCCCCCCTCTTAGTTATCAACAAAAGCTAGCAAATGAATTGCTACCTCTGAAAAGGCAAATGTCACAAGGTATGTCTGCACCTCCTTCTTAATAGGATATACCAAGGAGAACATTTCCTAACAATTCATATTAGGGCAACGCTGCTAAAAATCAAGGGCAATCCAATTGTCTTCCACCTACTCAGGGGAAGCTTGCCATTGAAGCAGTGCCAGTCAACTCAATAGTTGGCTATTATGAAGTTGAACATGATCATTCTTTCCAACCTGAGTTGGACCAAGAGAATGATGCTAATCTCTTTGCAGAAGGAGAAGATGAATTAGTTGGCAACTCTACCATTGGCTTCCTGAATTACCAAGATGAAGCCAGAAGAGAAGGAGAAGTGTATGATGGAGCATACGCTATTTTTACTAGGTCCCAAAATCAGTCAACTCAGCAAGTTGCTAAGGGAAAAGCAAGAGAAGAACCTCAACCGGTGATCTCAATTGCTAAATGAGGAACTCCACTACCTTTCCAATCAAAGGACCTGGTGGGCAATAAGCAAGTAAGTACATCTAACAATCTTGTATCTTCTACTTCTGTCCCTCAGACCAGTACTACCCCTAATAAAAATTAGAATGATGGATTTCCTTCCTCTGTTTCTAGTTCATTTTAGCTATTTGATATAATAGATCATGCTAGGAAGACCAAAATCCAAATGTCTGAGGTTGAGTATTTACAAGCTAATCCTGAACAGTTTGATAGGTTAGCCAAATACGTAAAAAACAAGACCATCCCTACAGGACAAGATTTTCCAAAAGTTTCTCATGATTCCTCAAAGGACAAATCCACTCAAAATAATCTTGTCACTACTTCCCTTGTTGCCTCTGGAAAAATAGAACCTTTCTATGTTTCTTTATTGGTATATGGTCATAAGTTGAGTAATTGCATAATAGATTCTAGAGCCTTCGATAATGTTATGCCCACCAAAGTAGCAGACTCCCTTGGCCTCACTTTAACTAAAACCTTTGGGAGATGTTTTTCCATGGAAAATAAGCAAGTACCACTTTTGGGTCGAATCAAAGATGCCCTATTTGCATTTGCAGCCTTTCTAGACAAGAGGATTAAAATGACTATCCTAGTAGCTGATGCTCCAGCTTCCTATGGCATCTTACTTGGGCATAATTTCTGTAAAGATGTGGGTGGTGAGCTCAATATGGATCTATCTGAAGCAAGGATATGTGTTAAGGGTGTCATGCAGAAGTTGCTTCCTAAGAAAGAGGCAAAATACATTGTTACCCAAACATCAAATCCCAAAGCTCAAATTTTGATTGAGTCCTCAGGAATGGGTAATTATTTCCTGTCCATCGAAGATGTTTCTAGTTCATCAGATGAAAGCTCATCAGGTGACAGCTCAAATAATTCAGATGTTGAATTAGAAGATTATTCAGATGAGAATTCAAGTGAAGGTATAGTAATGCCAGATTCTCCCCTCACTGATGACAAAGAATCTTCTGGTCAAAGATATTCCAAAAAATCAAATTCTAATGAAGTTTGGACTTTAAAATTTGATGGTAGTTGTTCCTCTACTGGTTCTGGAGCTAGAGTTGTTTTGATATCTCCACAAGGTGATATCTTACCTTTCTCATACAAATTGCAATTTGACAACACTAACAATACCGCTAAATACAAGTCATTGTTGCTCGGATTGGAAGCTGCTCATGCTAGGGGTGTTAAAAATCTTCATGCTCAAGGAGATGCCAAATTAGTGGTTTGTCAAGTGAGAAATTTGTATCAAACCAAGAATGAAAGATTGAGACACTATCGCAATCGCGTATGGGATTGCATTGAAGGTTTTGATGGTTTCAACATTTCTGCGGTGCCTAGAGAGTTTAATGATCGTGTAGATTCATTAGCTATCTCCGCAACCCTTATGGTTCCCCATAAGGATTTCAAAGGAAACAAGTACACTATTAAGCTGGTCTTCTGACCAAGTGTACCTGATAATGCTGACCATTAGAAGGGGTTCAATGGTGATAACCAAATCATTGCTTTCTTAGAAAAGATGGATAGCTTTGATGAGCTCTATTTTGAAGGCAGTGAGTCTCCACCACGGGAATATGTTTTTGAGATAGATTCACAAACTGGAAAAGAGTTTCTTTAGTTGAAAGGGAATAAGATTCCAAAAGGTTTGGTTTCCCTTGAGAAGTTATTTGATAAACATGACAAGTATATCAAGCAGCAGCAACAATAGGATTCAAGTTCCTCTATGGAATTTGAGCAGGTAAATTTGAGTTCGGAGGCAGATCCCAAAATGGTCAATGTTGTACTGCTGATGAAAAGTTCAAATTTATCAGACTCCTTCACCATTACATTGATGTCTTGGCATATTCCTATGATGACCTAAAGTCCTTCAGGCCAAAGGAAATTCAACATGAAATTCCCCTCAAAGTTGGATCGTTACCTCACAAGTAGAAGCAGAGGCAATACAATCCCAAAATATTAGGTACGATCCTTTCTGAGATTTAGAAGATGTTGAATGCAAGGATAATTTTTCCAATTCATCATTCCACCTGGATCGCAAACATAGTTCCCGTGAGGAAGAAGAATGGAGAAATCCGTATCTATGTTGATTTTAGGAATCTCAACCAGTCTTCCTTAAAAGATAACTACCCCTTGCCCATCATGGATCAAGTATTGCAAATAGTAACTAGTTCAGAAATGTTGTCTATGCTAGATGGTTTTTTAGGGTATAATCAAGTGGAGGTCAACGAAACAGATCAATTCAAAGCTACTTTCACCACACCATGGGGCACATTTGCGTATCGCAGAATGCCTTTTGGTTTGATCAATGCTGGCACCATGTTCCATAGAGCAATGGACCTTGCCTTCAGAGATGAGATGGGAAAGTTCATAGTAGTGTATCTTGATAACTTGACTATTTTTTCCAAACACCGTCATGATCATGCATACCATTTATGACAAGTGTTGGAACGTTGTCGGCAAAATGGTATTTCTCTCAACCCTAAGAAGTCAGTTTTTGGGGTTATAGAAGGTAAACTTCTCGGACACATTGTATCCTGAGCAGGCACTAAAATTGACTCTAAAAGAGTCAAATCCATTCAAAGTCTTACTCTACCTACTAGTAAGACTGCGGTTTATTCTTTCTTCAGAAAGGTGAATTTTCTGCGAAGGTTCATTCCTAAATTTGTAGAGAAAACCTGTCATATCGTCAATATGATAAAGGGTAAGGCTACTTTCTGTTGGAGTGTGGAAGGCAAAGAGGTGTTTGAGGATATCAAGAGGGCTATTGCTCATGCCCCAGTTCTTGTTTGTCCTGATTACACCAAAGATTTTGTAGTTTACAGCTATGCTTCTGAACATACACTTTTAGCTATTCTGGTTCAGCAGAACGAAGAAGGTGTTTAATCTCCCATATCATTTATGAGTTGTCCTCTCAAAGTTCATGAATTGAAATATTCAAATATGGAAAAGCATGCTTATACCATGGTCAAAGCGGTGAAGCATTTCAGGTTCTATATTCTGAATTCACATACTGTTGTTTTGGTTCCTGATACAACAGTCAAGTCTATCCTAACTCAACAGGAGTTCGGAACAAAAAGAGGAAATTCGATTGCTAAGATCCAAGAATTTGATCTAGATATAAAACTGACTAAGCTTGTGCATGGTAAAGGTTTATGTCAATTGATCGCTGATAACATACCAAAGGAGACAGAGGATGAAGAAGTTGAGAATACACCAACTATTATTTTCACCACTACTATTGATGAGTGGTTTTCAAATATCGCTCATTTTCTTACCTATGGTGAGTGTCCTACCCATTTGTCTTATAAGGAGAAAAGAACTGTTAAGTTGAAGATAGCTAACTACGTCCTATGGGACAATGGTTTGTACAAAAGAAGCCTTCATGGGGTATTTCTCCGTTGCATGGATAAAGTGCAACAAAGTAAACTTCTGGAGTCTTTCCACAATTTGGCTTGTGGAGGACATTTTTCTGTACCTGTGACAGCTCACAAGATTCTGTGAGCTAGATACTATTGGCCCACACTATTTCAAGATATGTACAATTAGGTGTGTAGGTGTGAGTTGTGTCAACAGTTCGTTGGGAAACCAAAGTTAGCCGCACTACCCCTCAAGCCGGTGGTAATTGAAGAACCTTTTCAGCAATGGGGCATTAACTTCATTAGCACTGTGAACCCACTGTCAAGTGTGGGACACAACTATGTTCTCACCACGACAGACTATTTTACCAAGTGGGTGGAAGCCATCCCAATTAAGCATGCTACTTCTGAAGTGGTATGTAATTTCCTCAAGGAAAACATTATTTCCAGGTTTGGAGTTCCAAACAAGATTGTAGTAGACAATGCTACTTGTTTTTCTTCTCATGAGATTACTGACTTTTGCTACGAGCATGGGATCATTCTTTCCCACTCTTTAGACTATTATTCGCAAGGAAATGGTCATGCAGAATCAAGTAATAAAAATCTGGTCACTATTATCAGGAAACTGGTAGATGAGAATCAGAGAACTTGGCATAAAGCATTGTTTGATGCTTTATGGGTAGATAGAATTACCCCCAAAAGGGCAATAGGTATGTCGCTCCTGTTATCTTGGAGTTGCCAGCACTGAAGTTGGTAAAGGCATTGGAAGATAGAACTTTTGATAGTTCTATTGATAAATGGATTATGTATCTAACTGAACTTGAGGAGCAGCGAACTATGGTAGTGGATCGTATCACTGAACACCAAAGTCAGGTAAAGAAACTCTTTGACAAGAAGACAAGGGCTCGTGAGTTTCAGATTGGAGATCAAGTCTTGTTGTGGGACAAGAGGAGAGAACCAAAGGGAATGCATGGAAAGTTTGATTCCTTGTGGAGAGGTCCGTTCACCATTCACCAGTTTTGTGGTGAGAATAGCTTCTTGCTGGAGTATTAGGATGGAACACCATTCTTGCTGCCTCACAGTGGGCAACATCTAAAGCACTTCAATCTTTGAAGTATCAAATAAGTTCATTTGTATATTTGTACAGTTTTGTGTTTTTATTTTTGTGTTTTTGTTTAGTCTTTTGTGTCTTTTTTTTTTTTTAGCTTGACTTTATAGCCCAATGGCATGGATGAAGGCACTTAGAGACTGGATTCTTCTCCCTTCGATTGTTTCAAAGTTTGATCAAAGGAAGTTACCTAGTTAGAGCCAGTTATTGTTCTCAAAATCAGCTATGCTCATTTTTGTAGACAACCCCTATGAAACTTGTCTGTTTTGTAATCTACACTCTAAGTTCGCAAATCGAGACAAGATTCTCTTGGTCCCATGTGAAGTCAATTGACATCCTAAAAGTAGTTTACAACATTCCCTCGAATCAATTCCTCAATACTTGCATAAATCGATTCGGTCATAAACTGATTAAAATATCAATTTTGGTCATTTTAGGGTGTTAGTGAAATTTTGAGTCTTGATATGCAAAGTCGGCTAAATTCACCACTTTCGCATGTACTTTTGTTTATATGTAGTGTTGGTGATTTCTGCCACTTTTACATAGTTTTTCTCTTCCAACATGTGCGAGCGACATTTTTTACTGCCATGACATGTTCTCATTGAAAGTTTAATTTGCACATACAACGTTGGTAATTTCAACCGCCTTCGCATTTTTGTGAAAGCTCATGTGAGGTTGGCCGAAATTATCGCCTGAGCAAAATATCCAATATCTTAGACTCTGAGTGACATTAATGGCCACTCGTGCCAAGCATTAAAGTTTTGGTTTCAACCTTTTAAATGTGTTATTAAACTCATTATTTCTCATCATTTCTTCTGTTCGAAACCTCCTAGGTGATTCACTAGTCCCTTCTTCAACCGCATGATCACTTGCTTTTGGGTTATAACAGATTTCAAGTTGCAGTTGGCACTTAGGGTTTCCTTCATTTAAACAGGTAAGTGTTTTTCTTTATTTTCTTATTAAAGTTTTCCATTTCTTGTTAGAATGATAGAAACTTTGTTCTGAGAGGGTTGTATTGTCTATATCTTGGTCAAAACAAAACCTTAAAGTTTTCCTGTCTTTCTTCTGTTGAGTCATTCCCAAACCCTATTTTTGGTTTAAAATCCTTTGGTCAATATTGTCTTGTGGGTCTTTTCTTCATTTTGGTCTTGTAAAGTCATCGATCTCCGCATATATCCAAGTAGGTGTAAAGTCAGCATTTTTGCTGCTCGCACATTTTAAGAGCTCAAAACAGTGTATGGGCGGCGAAATTTGTTGCCCTTACACAACCTTGCAACCCTTATACCTAACATGCAGTATCGGCAATGTTTGCCACTTATGTATTCCCTAAATACTTCCTAATGTAAGTGTATGGGTGGCAAAATTCGCCGCCCTTACATTAAAAAACCTTGCAACTGTAATGCATTATGCATTATCAGCAATTTCTGCCGCTTGGACATCAAAACTTGCAAAGTTCTTTATTACTTGCAATAGTGGAAAATTTCATCACTTCAACATATAACTCATTACCTAGAACATGCATTAGCGGAGAATTTTGCTGTTGATGCAAGAACACAATATCCCTCATATGCAAGGGCAGCAAATTTTGCCGCCCATGCAAACACTCTCAAATTTTCCTAACTCTGGGAAATTTTTTGTTTTGATTTTCTGAGCCCACTTTCCTTTGATTTTTTGGCCTACTTGCATTCTAGCCCTTTCAAGTGCGTCTCCATAGTCATGATCATCGACATGTAATTTTCCCAGATTACCAGTATTTCCCCTAATTGCATGATCATGACTTTTTGCTACAGTTTCCTCTGTGGATCTTCGTTCTTCATCAACATCCTTTTGGTGATAACTCGTTCAGATGACTGAGTTATCCCCAATGAAGTTGAAAGCGATGAAATACAAATATCAAGGTGTTTGCCCATTCACCTTAGTCACTTCTAATGTTGACGACATTAGAGATATAGAGATTGGCCATGTGGACATGGTTGAATTTGTGGAGAGGACCAAGTCAAGCAATCGTATCTCTGCAATGAAGAATATAATTGACAGTAACATTCATTTGGTGTCATCTTTCCTAGTGGCAGCTCACAACACAGAATTTGTCTTTCAGTGTGCTCAATTCTATAACAGAGATACTAGGGCTTTGGTGGATGCAAGTGGCAATGTAATAATTAGACTCGATCCTGAGTTCATTGATAAGGTGTTTATGTGCCCTCTTTCTACAGAAGTGTTAAAGCTTGATTTTGTTGAAGCACAGAAGGAATATGACAAAAATCGTGAGAAGGCAAAGAAAGTAATCAACAATAAATGGCTAAAGACTACAAGGTCAAATTTGTCAAGGTGGCCATGTAGTTTCCTCTAAGTAACTTTGTAGAAGAGGTTAGTGATCTGATAACTCTTCTCAGCAGGATAAGAGCTTTGTCCTCTTCCTCACAATTTCATGAATGGATGTATCCTTTCATTAAGGTAATACTCCAAGGCAAACAAATCATCTTCTAGGGGGACCAAATCAGTAATGCTTTGCATGAACAATTGAAAAGGTACCCACTACCTTTAAATTCTACATGACCTCTTATCTGGTGTATATAGTGGCTTCTTTGAGGATCTTTCTAGGCCTAACATCAGAAGGAGATAGGAGGGTAATCCCTGTGTACCAATACTACTCTCAATTGACATTAAAAGGTTCTATCCATCATTTCAGGAGAATAAATGATGCTTTCTTTATAGTATTTGTGTCTCTTTGACCCACAATTAGAACAAAGAAGAGTGTCAGATGAGGCTTGGGCAATGGTAAATGATTTTGGATGTATGTTCCTACAGTTTCCTTCTTTTTCATACCTAAGGGTTGGCTTTCTCAAAGGTCATCCTTATATGCTTCCAAGGTTCCCCTCAGACAAATTGGTCCTAATGGAGTTATACAGACAAATGATCGGTGTGCATAATAAAGAGATGGAGCTCAAAAATCTCAATTTCAGATTTCCAATTGAAATTGGTAGGTTCTTAGTATCAACTGCTGCGAAGGCAAGGGTCATGGAGACTGAGATGCAGCTTGTTACCATGAAGTAATTCAAGAGAAGACCAAAGTTTGACTACAGGGGCATGAAAGACAAAATCAAAAGGAAAACCCAATTCCATGAACCTATGGTTGAGGATGTCTGGATAGATTTGAGAATAGAAGAGGATGTTTGAAAAATGGATTACAGCAGGTTATCTCTTAAGCAGATTGAGTATCTGGGACTTGCTGATATTCTTGAAGATCTAGTAGATGATGGAGAATTGGTTGATGACAGGTATAACACTGAGAATATTGTTGATACTCCTCTTCCTCCAATCCAATGGTCACAAAAAGAGTTAACATCTCTGAGGAAAAGATTTGAGACTATATTGGCAAACACCAATAACTAGCTAGCAAATAAGGGAATTGCTTTGAAGGAATTCGTCACAGAATCAGAGACTGAGATCCAGGAGAAGACAGGTAAAAAGGTTGAGAACAGGACAAAGAATAAAAGTGATGTTCCCTCTTCTTCCAAAACACACATGCCTAGGATCAGATTTGTGATGAAGAAGTCAAAAGCTACAGACAAAGAGGTTGAAATAGAAGATATGGAAGTTGAGGAGCCAGCGACTGAGGAGCCAGCAACTGAAGAAATGGAGGTTGAAAACAGACCTATAGATCAACAGGAGGAAGAAATTTTGTCGCTGCAAGAGAATGTACAACAAGAAATGGGAGTTTCTTCTCATTTTCTCAACACACCTATTGTAGTTCCTTTGTCTGATACGCCTATTGATATTCCCTCTTCTGAATCTCCCTCTAATTCCAAAACTATTTTTGACAACCCGCAAAATATTTTTGAAGATGTGCTCCATTCTTCAGAGTCTATTCCTAGTTTATCTTCCTTAGCTTTTGATATTGGAGATGCTTCTATTTTTTATCACTTTGTAATGAATACTAAGTAGGTCTCTAATGTGAATATAACAGGTGTAGTTTTCACAAACACTCCACCTATTGTTTCCACTACCAGTGCAATTGTAGTTCCAGTTACACCAACAATGGCAGCATATCCTAATGTAAGTACTTATGTGCTTCCACCATGGCTGTCGGCTTCTACACTGAAAAGGAAGAAACAAGCCATCTCCCTAGATGACTTTGATTTCAGTAAGCTGGTACCTGCAAAGACCAAGGCCCCGAAGAAACCAAAGGTTCTTTCAAGAATGCTTGGGGACAAGGGACACAAATTTCTAGAGATTCCCAGACCCCCACAAGATGCCACCATGGAAAATTTTGATATGAACGATTACTCTATCTCTGGAGTTGAATTGGGCAAGATAACTCATGAAAAGTGCCAAAAATGATATGCAGTCGATAATGGACATCTTGATTCAGAAATTTGATAGGGAGAAAGAAATGAAGGATCACTACAAGGCAATGGTGGAACAATTGACTATAGTGGTAAGGAAAATCACTCTGAATTTAGAAGCAGTAACTCCTGAGGCTATCTCTGTAGAAGACCCCATCATTCAGAAAGCGGAGAAGACTCATCTCAAAGGAAGAGTACTTAGAAAGGATGCGTACACACGGGATATCTCTACTTAGAGATCTATTTGAGAAGACAGAGAAATGGAGAAAGTGAGAATAGATCTTGATGACCTGATTGATGTCATTTCTCTAGATATCGAGTGCTTAGAAAAGAACCACGATAAGTGGGTTGAGATGAGAAAGCTGAAGATAAGTGCTTTGATATCAATTGGTGCTATTCCTAATAGAGATTCATACACAGAGACCAAAGAGGCATTGACATACCGGGGTCATGTAATGAAAGATCTTCTCAACAACTTGGAAGTTGCAAGGAAACTCAGCAAGCAGAGTGATATTAGTCTTCTACATAAATTGGAGGAGTTACCATGCAAGCTTGTGTCACAGGATAACCAATTTCTCTATGCAGAAGAAATGGTTCAAGAATTTGAAGAGATGTTCCAAAAAGAGTTTGAGGATAAAACATTTTCAATGGTCTCTGTGGACAATATTCTGGATAATCAGTTATCTTTGGATAATCTGAAAACCAAGTTAACTAGTCATACGAAATCAGTCACCACTATTAGAGATGCCATTGTGAGAGCCAGGATGATTTTCAAGAACACAGTTAGTCCAGACAGTATTGTTATGCAGACAACTTTCACCATGTATGACTATCATAGGAAGAAAGGCGGCAATACAAGTTGAAGCAGTTTTTCCTAATACTTAATTTATTTTTTTACTTTTCGAGATGTATTTTTAAAACAATTTTGGACATATTTACATGTACTTTTTCCATATGTAATTACATGTAAAAACATAGGAAGTCCCATGTCAAAAGGGACTCCTTTGTTGAATAAGTCAAAATAGTTGTAGATTTCCTATTTTTGCTCCTGGCTCCTCCCTATAAATAAAGAGGGCCTCTATTGTAATTATCTATCTTTTATCTATTGTAGCAAAACTTTGCCGAATTGAGAAGCAAGTTGAGACTTTGTGCTTATTTGTGTAAATCAATTTTCAAATATTTATCAATATAAGAGAGCAAGTTGAATTCCAATCTTTGTCTTGGAGTGATTTGTTTTATGATAGAATTGTTCTTATGTCTTTGCTATCATATTATCTTTTATAAGTAATTGAAGTGTGGGAGTTTATTTCAAGTGATTGAGGAGTATTCTAAATCTGATTTTAATAGACTTTGAGCTATAAAATCATTTGTGAGAATTGTGTTAAGTTTGTGAATGAGAAGTAACTTGAAGACTTTGAGCTGCAAGTTATTGTTTGTGATCGTGTTATCTTATATCGGCATATAGTGAAGACTTTGGGCTGCACTCTATTACAAAATCTTTTAGTTATAAATCAGCAAAAGAAGCAATGATAGACTTTGTGCTATCGTGGGTTTCTTGGTTTTTTAGTTGGTATCAAGAAAGTGCTCTTTTATTTTATAAACATCATTTCTAAAAAAAGAGAAATGGATGATATGGTCTCAACCCTGACTTAGTTTTTAGTTTAAAGTATTTTATGATAAGTGATAGGGAACCTCCCCTTGCTGAGAGGAGAGATTTATCTCATTGCACTGTGGTTGTTATAACCATTTTGCCTTTAGTTAGTTGAAGACAAAATATTCACCCAACAATTCTCAACCATGACTTTAAATGCTTTAAACTTATCTAGGGCTTTAGATTTTTCTTTCAGAAAAGTAACCCATGTCATGAATCCTAGAATAATTATCAATCAATAGCATGAAATACCCATCACTTTGAAAAATCCTTATGTTGGTAGGGCCACAAAGATCTGTATGCACCAATTCCAACAGTCAGGTAGAAGACTGATCCTTGACTTTGAAGCTTCTTTTTATTTGCTTTCCAATCTGACATTCCTTATAGGCAACATTGATGGGCTTTGTAATCTTTGGAAGATCTCTCACAGCTTGAACTAAACTTATCCTTAGTAGGCTATCAAAATTTATGTGACACAATCTCCTATGCCATAGCCAACTCTCACTGATCTGAGTCATGAAGCAATAACTATCACCACCTTTGAGATGATAAACATTTCCATCTATCCTCTCTTTTGATCTCACAACCATCATCCTGAAACACAAGATTGTATCCTTTTATATAAATTTGTCCAACACGCAAAATATTATGCTTTAAACCATTAACATAAAGAACATCACCAGTATTGTTCTTGCTATCAACACTAATTGAGCCTCCTCCACATATATTAGCAACATTATCATAACCAAACCTAACTAGTCCTCCATCATACTTTTCAAGTTTAACAAACTTACTCTTGTAGTCATGATATTTCCATAGTCCATGCTGATTATTGTAGATGCTTCTGGGAAAACTATGTAGTGTTTTTTAGCCTCAATGTTTCGGATCACACTTCGTGATCCTTCATCAAGAGGAAAAGAAGAGAATGTAATAGAGTTACAATTGCAGAGGTGGTTCCATAAAAAGAGAGGGGGGGGTTTGAATTACAAGAAAAGATAAAGGATTGCCAGAAAAGACAGGACTAGAACTAACCACAAAAGTGGAGAAAATTAAAACCAAAGAGAAATAACAAAAAATAAAGAGAGTGAAACAAAAGATAAAGGATAACAAGAAAAAACAAGAATAGAACTAACCACAAAAGTGGAAAAAATTAAAACAAAAAAGACAAAAATATGAAGAGAGTGAGATAGGTATAAATAAAGATAATTAAGATAATGAACCAAGACAAGGGGAATACAAAAATTAGAGGTCCATAGCTTAAGGTTTAGGGAACAAAAAATGTAAGGGGGGGATTACAAGAAAGAGAATATACCTTGATCTGTAAATATGTAGGAGCAATTCTTAGTAAAAAAGAGAGACAAAAAGTAATCCCCCCCTTACATTTTGTGTTCCCTAAACCTTAAGCTATGAACCTCTAATTTTTGTATTCCCCTTGTCTTGCTTCGTTATCTTAATTATCTTTATTTATACCTATCTCACTCTCTTCATATTTTTGTCTTTTTCATTTTAATTTTTTCCACTTTTGTGGTTAGTTCTATTCTTGTTTTTTCTTGTTATCCTTTATCTTTTATTTCACTCTCTTCATTTTTTGTCATTTCTCTTTGGTTTTAATTTTCTCCACTTTTGTGGTTAGTTCTAGTCCTGTCTTTTCTTGCAATCCTTTATCTTTTCTTGTAATCCGAACCCCCCTCCTCTTTTTATGGAACCACCTCTGCAATTGTAACTCTATTACATTCTCTTCTTTTCCTCCTGATGAAGGATCACAAAGTGTGATTCGAAACGTTGAGGCTAAAAAAACACTACACAGTTTTTCCAGAAGCATCTACAATAAACTTACTCTTATCATCAATCAAATGATTTGAGCATCCACTATCAATGACCCAAAGGTTCTTTTCCTATGTAGTATGGAAAGAAGATATAATAGTGCTTTCAGCATTAAGACCTACCTCCAAAGCCTTTTCCTTTATACATTTCCAAGAGTTAGTAGAAATAGTATTCTCTCTTATAGCTATGAATAGACATTCATTATCCTCATTATTCTCATAATCAAACTTATCATCAGATATAATTGCATCTTCTCTAACATAGTAGCTTTTCTTAGGCACTCTACTTTTGTTCTCCCCATTCTTGCTCTTCAAAATTCTTTCTGGACATCTTGAAGCATAATGACCTATCTTGCCACAATTGAAACACTTGAAAGGTAACTTACCACTGTACTTACCAGCACCCAATTTTATTCTTCTTGCAAAGTTGGTGTCCAAATCATCTGAATCCTTCTGATCTGATTCCACAGTCTTGTCAGATTTGGTAGCCTTGAAGGCAGTCTCAGTCTTTCCACTACTTGTACCAAATTCTATTATTTCAAAAGAAGTCAAGGTGCCAAGCAACTAATCTTTGGTAAACTATTTCAAATTTTATAATTCTTCAATAGGAAAAACCTTATGACTGTAAGCTTTAGGAAGTGTTTTGAGTACCTTCAATATCACTTCTTATTCATCAATCTTTCCACCAAGACCTTTGATGCTATTGACAATCTCATCCACCCTTTGTAAGTAGCTTGTAATATTTTCATCTTCAGACATTCTCATGGTTTCAAAAATGAGCTTCAAATTCTACGTTTTATCTTGCTTGACCTTATCATCTCCTTCTTGAATACTCTATCTTTTTCTAGATTTCATTAGCATTTGTTAGATCCATGACTTTAACTGATTTATAATTATAGAGACTACTTAAAAGAGCATACCTTGCTTTACCATCGATTTCATAGGCTTTGACCTCATCTGTAGTCCTCAAACCATTCTTAGGTATTGTATATGCATTCATTGTAGACTTCTAGATGTCATATCCAATACAAATTAAATAACCTTCCATCCTTATTTTCTAGAAAGCATAGTTAGATCCATCAAATAGGGAAACATCCGTCTTGTGTTCCATCCTAGATTTACCTCAAGCAGTTAAGCTCTTTTCCAGGGAACCTCGCTCTGATACCAATTGTTCAATGTGCAACACAATCGAGAGGGGGGTGAATCAATTGTAACTTAAAATTTCAAAACCCTCTTATACACTCAGATCCACATTAATCCAATTAACCCTTAAGTTTGTTATGATGATTAAGCATGAAATATAAATAAGAAAAATGAATCATAACAACACCATACACAAGGCAACACCAGATTTTACGTGGAAAACCCAAGATTAGAAAAACCATGATGAGGATTATCTAATAATATATATCAATAAGGAAACTAGTTAAGGTTGATACAATTGGTGGACTCACTATCCAAGAATGCTCACTACACATGGCTCACTACCAAAGGACTCATTGTGCTGAAAGAAAGAGATAGTGAAGGTGGCTCACTGCCAGGATTGAACTGTTATAGTTGCATCTGACACATGAATGGAGTACAGTTCAAATGAAGCTCAATATTCACCATAACATCAACATCATCTCCATAATACTGCTGAAAGATAGTAGACATCTTCTACTCATTGCATCTAGTAACCTAACACAAGAAGTCTTATTGATGTAGGAGCATCCCAAGTTTTAGAGCAATCTTGCATCAACCAAAAATATTTGCATTCTTTCTTTTCTTTTATTTTTAGTTCAGTTTAGTTAGTTGTAGTTTCATCATTTTGTATCACTTTTCACTACATCTTCATATCAAATCTCATAGAGCAAGATTTAACATCTACATATCATCATCTACATCATATCCAAAATTTAGGTCATTTGGACTTGTCTACTAAAAGTTATTGCTATCAGAAGATCATTAGTTTTCTCAGAACAAAGCATACAGACAATCAGTTGAAGGAGAAGGTTTGCGAAGTAGTTCCATGACTTTTAAAGCCAAATTAAATATCATACATGGTACATATGAATCAGATAGACCTTCTTTGAGGTCCACACCAAGTTTCATCCATTTGCAAAACATTACTAGATGTTGTAGGCTGACCTACTTGTTTCTACATATTACATCCTTCTTTGGAGTTTGTAACCTCTTGTGGTTGACACAGAGAATTTCATGAGGTTGAAGATGATATATAGATCTCTTAGAGGCATCAGGAAGTAGTTGTTAGAATTCAACTATGTAGTTCAAAGTTGTAGATTTTCTTTCTATAAGGCATTTCAATGCCATATCTCACATATCTATTGTAAACTGAAAAGTAGGTCTGTGAGCCCATTGACTGTAGCCAAATTTTTCTGGCATATAAGCATTCTAAATATACAATATATTGAGCATTTTAATCTTCCATTGCATTCTATGATTGTGTTATTTCTGTTGTGTTTACTCTAGCTACATGGTTTGGATAGTTCACTCTGTGAACAACTGACCAAGACTACACCAAGTGGTATTAGAGAAAAGTTTTGAATCCTTTGGGAAGTGAAGGCATTCCGTAAGATCTTATGGTGAATTGATCACTGACTTGAGGTAGTCTACTTGCATTTTTCAATAGAGCGCTGATTGTGAGGCAGTTGCTACTTGGTAGTCAGATTGCCGAATTGACGTAGTTGCACCAGATCCTAGGAGGAGATGTCATTGAGGAGGATGCCTACTATGGGCACTGTTGCTAGAAGAATGGAAGAAAGGATGGAGATAATGAAAAAAATGAAAGTTAGACTGGATGCTATAGAAGAGGATAGAAGAACAAGACTAACCCCTAGACATGATGTTGAACATGATGATGAATAATTTCATTCTACAGATCAAAATGAAGAAACCATAGAAGAAGAAGAAGAATCAAATCAGGCAAAGACGTTGAAAGCTATTTCAAAGATTGGTAAGAGACCTAGAGTGGAAGTACCAAACTACATTAGAAATTTTAGTCTAGGGGGACTAATTGATTGGATAAATGACTTGGAGGAATACATTGAATATGAAGAAATTGAAGATCTAAAGAAGGTAAGATTTGCGAAGACTAAGTTGAAAGGACATGCTGCTATTTGGTGGAAAGAAGTTTATTTAGATAGGAATAGGAGAGGAAAAGAAAAGATCATAAAATTGGATAGACTGGTGACAAAGTTGAAGAATCAATTTATACATTTTGACTATGAGTTAGAATTGTTGAAGAGATTGCAAAACTTGAGGCAAAAGGTAAAATTTGTTAAGGAGTACACTAAAGAATTTCATAAGATGATCATAAGGATTGGACATAGTGAAGCAAGAAAGGAGAAAGTGGCAAGATACATGAATGGATTGAGGATGAATAATCAAGATGGACTAAGTCTGGTAAGGATGACAATAATAGAATCTGAAGCATATCAATTTGCATTGAAATATGAAAACAAGCTGAATAAGAAAAATGAGCAAAGATAGAGAGGTAGAGGAGGTAAATTTAAAAGGGGTAGAACACATTAAAAAGGAGAAAGACCTTATGTGGAGTAGAACAAAGAAAGTAGTACATTTAAGAAGGAAGACAGAGATAACAATTCATATCGGAGAGATGACAAAAAATTTCAACTGCAAAGGGAATCATAATTCTTACTGAAACAAAGGGTACATGAGACATGAAAGTGGATTTGATAAGAGAAAATTTAAAGGAACTTATTTTAAGTGTGGAGGTGAAGGACATAGAGCATTTTAATGTCATCGGGGAAGTAGAAGAAAGAAGAGAGAGAATAGTGCAAGAGTAGCTTATGTGGAAGAAGAACCTATCGGATCACCTAGTCCAATTGGAAAGCTAGAGAAAGGAGAATCATTAGTCATGAAGAGAGCATTATTTCAAGCAAAGACAACTTAGGAACCACTACTGAGGAAAATTTTGTTTTCAACCAGATGCAAATTAGGTGGTAAATGTTGTAAAGTGGTCATTGATAGTGGTAGTACTGATAAATTGGTTTAGAGGAGATGGTGACTAAGATGAACCTTGAGAGATTGAAACACTCTAAGCCCTACATGATAGCATGGATTCAGGATGAACACAAAGTACTAGTGAGTGAACAATGTTTGGTGAAATTTCATATTGGATCTTATAGTGATGAAGTATTGTGTGATATTATGCCGATGGATATATGTCATATATTGTTGGGTAGACAATGGCAATATGATAGAAAAGATATATATGATGGGAGAAAGAATACTTATACTATAACATCAAATGGGAAGAAGCATTTCTTGATACATTTGGAAGATGAATATAAAACTGAAGTAAGTGGAAATGCTAGAATCTATTTGGTTGATTGAAGGAAATTTTTGGATGGTTTGAGACATGAGAATATGTGTTTTGCTTTGATTCCTAAGAAGCATTGAACCCTAAGTATAGAGACTGAAGAATCATAGCTAGAGGAGATAACTGAATTGTTGACTGATTATGAGGACATCATATCAAATAATGTACCCGAAGGATTGTGATGCAGGAGCATCCATGGCAAATTAGCAATCTTGCATCACCAAAAATATTGTTACTTTAATTTGGTTTGTTTTCAATAAGGTTTGTGGGATTTGGGAAAATTATATTTTTAATTTGCAACAAATGTAATTTCCCTTGGGTGAAATTGTAAATATAATTTTGGTGGGATTTGACTGATTTTGTCATAAGTGGGGTTGCCAAGAATATTAGAATTAATGGCATCTATTATTGTAACCGTCATAGTTGTAAGGAATCTGTAAGTTGTCATAACAACCCAAAATTGATTAGGCAAATGCTAGGTGTCCATGTGAAGGTGGATTATACAAGATTTAATTTTTATTATTTTCAAATTATAACCTCCAAGAAGGGAGTGGATTTCCAAGACGTCGAGCTAGAAGATCTGCATGTTGTTGCATGTCTGGGTCAAAATTATGAGACCCAGTCTCAGTAAAATGAGTATAACTTTCTCATATATTATTTACATTAACAAATTAAAATTGTTCTGGAAATCTAGTAAGGAGAGGCACAAAACCCAGAAACCATTTTAAGAAATTCAAAAAAATGAGGATGTGGTGAAAGGAATAAGTGACGGGTTTTTATTCGAGCTGGAAAAAAAGAAATAGAGGAGAGACCCAGATATTGGGAAGGAGTCTAGAGGTGGAGAAAATTATTTGTTGCAGGTGATTGGATGTGTAATTCTCAGAAGCTCACAAGCTTCCTTATTTTGTGATGCATTTTTAGATTTGAATAAAAGATTGTGTGTAGATTTCTCTTCATTATCTTTGTTGTAGTATTTTATTTTCAGCCTTCTTGCATAGGCTTGTTGAAGTGTTGTGTTGCAGATTTGAATGGATTAGTATCTCATTTTTGCATTAACTGGTGAATTAGTATTCCTCTCTGCATCAGATTGCCACCAATCCAGAGTATCAGTCATCATATGGACCTTATACCTGGAGCTAGTTTGCCTAACAAAGAAGCACACTGGATGACACCAGCAGAGAATGCGGAGCTGAATAGACAGATACATGAGTTGTTGAGGAAATGATTGACCAGAGAAAGTTTGAGCCCATGTGTGTTACTTGCAGTACTTGCACCGAAAAAAGATGGATAATGGAGAATGTGTATAGACTCTAGAGCAATCAATATGATAATAGTTAAGTATAGATTTCCATTAACAAGGATGGATGAAATTATGAATTGTTTGATTAGAGCAAAGTATTTTACCAAGATAGACTTGAAGAGTGGATACCATCAAATCAGGATCTAAGAAGGAGATGAGTGGAAGACTACATTCAACACAAATGAAGGATTGTATGAATGTTTAGTGATGACTTTGGATTGATTAATGCACCAAGTACTTTCATGAGGTTGATGAATGAGGTTTTGAAGAAATTCTTGGGTAAGTTTTTTATTGTATACTTGGATGATATTCTAATTTTTAGTAAGAGAAAAGAAGAGCATTTGTTGCATATTAGACAAGTATTGCAGAGGGTGAGAGAAGATAAATTGCTGATAAACATCAAGAAATGTAGTTTCATGAAAGAATAATTGGTATATTTGGGATTTGTGATTTCTGCAGAAGGATTCAAGATGGAACTTGAGAAGGTTAGAGCAATTATTGAATGGCCAACACTGAAGAACACTGGAGAGGTAAGATCATTTCATGGATTAGAAATATTCTACTAGAAGTTCATAAAAAATTTCAATTTATTATGCACACCCATGATAGAGACAATGAGAGGCGATAGAAAGGATTTTAAGTGGACATTAAGAGAAAATAAAAGTTTTGAATTGTTGAAGCAAAAAGTTACAGAGCAACCAGTGTTAGCATTATTAGATTTCAAGAAAGCATTTCAAGTAGAATGTGATACAAGTGGAAATGCAATAGGAGCAGTGTTAAGTCAAGAAGGTAGACTAGTAGCATATTTCAAGGAGAAGTTAAATGATGCAAGGAGAAGATATTCAGTTTATGAGCAAGAGTTCTCTGAAATAATTCAAGCTTTGAAGAAGTGGAGAAATTATTTGTTGCCTAAGGAATTTGTGTTGTACACTAATCATCAAGCTTTACAATATTTGAACAATTAAGGAAAGTTGAATCAGAGGCATATGAGATGGGTAGAGTTCATGCAGAGTTACACATTTGTATTGAAGCATAAGAGTTGGAAGTCAAACAAAGTTGCAGATGCATTGAGCAGAAGAAGGAACTTGTTGATAGATATGAGAATAGAAGTATTAGGTTTTAAGTAAATGAAGCACATGTATGAAGAAGATATTGATTTTGCATAAGCATGGAAAGCGTGCAGGGAACCTGTTGTAATAGATAGAAGTAAGTGGTTAGAATGTTTCATTCAAGAAGATATGTTGTTCAAGTGAAATTAGTTGTGTATACTTAGGAGTTCAATGAGAGATAATTTGATCGAGGAGAAACATAGTGGTGGATTGGTAGGACATTTTGGAATTGACAAGACAATGACTTTGGTAAGTGAACATTATTTTTGGCCTCAGGTATATTTAAGGATGTAAGGAAGTTTGTGCAAAGTTGTAGAGTATGTCAAGTTGTAAAAGGGAGTAGTCAAAATACTACGTTGTACAAATGTTTGACCTTATTGGAGAGACCTTGGGAAGACCTAAGTATGGATTTCATATTAGGATTGTCAAAGACATAGAGAGGACATGATTCTAAATTTGTAGTGGTGGATAGATTTTCAAAGATGTTGTATTTCATATGTTCTAGGAATCTTACAAATGATGCAGTGCATGTTGCTGACCTATTTTACAAGGAGATTGTGAGATTACATGGATTACCTAAGAGTATTGTCTTAGACAAGGATATAAGATTCATTGGATACTTTTGGAGGACATTGTGGAAGAAGATGAAGACAAACCTAAAGTTAAGTTCAGCATTTCATCCACAGAAAGATGGACAAACAATAGTGGTAAATAGGAGTTTTGGAAACTTGTTGAGATGTTTGGTAATAGATAAGATAGGAAATTAGGATCTATTTCTACCGTAATCAGAGTTTGCATACAATAATTCAGTGAATAGGAGTACATGAAGACACCATTTTAGATTGTGATTGGAATTAAACCTAGAGGGGTTGTAGAGTTGAGAGACATCGGTATGGAGAATAAGAGAAGTGCAGAGGCAGAAGAAATTTGAGGATACAGGGAGACTCTACATAATCAGGTCAAGAAGCATTTGCAGGAGTTGAATAGCAAGTATACGGAGCAAGCAAATGAGAAGAGGAGACATAAAGAATTTTTAGTTGGAGATGAAGTACTGGTATATTTGAGAAAAGAGACATTTCCAGTAGGGACATACAACAAGATAAAGATGAAGAAGTTTGGACCATGTAAGATTCTTAGGAATTTTGATTCAGGAAATGCATATTAAGTAGAGCTACCGGAGACATTGGGTATATCACCTATATTCAACATTACTAACCTATATCAGTATTATGAATGAGAATCAAGTGATAGCATTGAAGATGGTTTGAAGAATCATTTACCATACCAATAACTAGAGAAGATAGAGAACATCTTGGACAACAAAGTTGGATGTAGCACCAGAGGTAAGAAATACAAAGAATACCTAGTCAAGTGGAAAGGAGGACTGGAAGAAAACTCAACTTGCATTTATCAGGCTCAGGTAGACCACCTTAGTTTTCCTCTAGCCCCAACAAAGTGAGGGACTCATTTTTTCAACAACCCCGAGTGTCTGATGCAGGAGCATCCTAGGTTGTAGAGTAATCTTGCATCAGCCAAAAACATTTGAATTCTTTCTTTTCTTTCATTTTTAGTTTAGTTCAATCAATTGCAATTTCATCATTTTATACCACATCTTCATATCAAAGCTCATGGAATAGGACTTAGCATCTACATATCATCATCTACATTATATCCACATTTTAGGTCATTTGGACTTGTCTGCTAAAAGTTATTGCTATCAAAAGTTCATCAGTTTTCTTAGAACAAAGCATATAGATAGTTGAATGAGAAGGTTTACAGAGCACTTCCATGACTTATGGAGTTAAATGAAACATCATAAATGGCACATCTAGATGAGATAGACCATCCTTGAGGTCCGCACTAAGTTTCATCAATTTGTGAAGCATTACTAGATGTTGTAGGCCGACCTACTTGTTTCTACACGTTACATCCTTCTTTGGAGTTTGTAACCTCTTATGGGAGACGCAGATGATTTCACGAGCTTGAAAATGATATATATATATATATCTTAGAGTTATCAGGAAGTAGTTTTTAGAATTCAATTATGTAGTTCAAAGTTGTAGATTTTCTTTCCAGAAGGCACTTCAATGCCATATCTTGCATATATGTTGTAAACTGGAAAGAAGACATGTGAGCCCTTTGATTTTAGCTGCATATTATTGGAATATAAGAATTCTGAATATATAATATATTGAGCATTTGAATTTTCCATTGCATTCTATTATTGTGTTGTTTCTGTTGTGTTTACTCTAGTTGCATGGTTTGGATAGTTCACTCTGTGAACCCTCCAACTGTGACTACTCCACTTCTACTACTCCACTCACTCAACCACTCTATTACTTACATCACATCCAACACGCACACCCCCAAATCACAACCTCTTGACATTTATTTATATTGTGTTACGACCTAAAATTGCCTACAATTTTTGGCAAAATTTTAGGTTCCTATGATGAAAAAACTAATTCTAGCACTCTGAAATACAGTTGTAAGGTGTTAAATGCCACTACTTTGCAACCTACAATAGTCATGATTAAATATCTAGGCTAATGGTGTGGTAGTACATAAACTATGGAAACAAATAAAATAGTCTCAACTACATCTTTGGAACCATCAGGGTGCTACAATGGCCTATAGGCTGCAAAGTATGAGGTTCATCATATGAGGTGATAGGGGTTATTAACAATGAAGGAGATTTATAAATGAAGGAGGTAATCATGCCTATGGTGGGTTACTTATTCTGTACTTAGCTTATCTAGGATCTAATTAGTCTTGAGAATGTCATGAATTCTTGAGAGATTTGATGGGCTATATCCATTCATCAAATCTACCTAGAAGGATTAATGGATGGGAGAGATACCACAAGTGGTGTTGTTTGTTCCAGCACAATCAAGGGTTGGGATAGTCATTTTAAAAATCATACACATAGTTGGATTCATCACCATTGAATTACAAGGTTATAGTGTCATACCAATCAAGGGCACCATGGATTTTGTATAGTCCTTATGACCTCAAATATTAGCAAAGTTGTGAAAACTTTCTTAACAATTGTATGGGGTATTGAAAATCATAGCCAACAATGGAAAGTATAGTGGGGACTATACCTTGGTGTGTCACAAGAAATTATACTCTTTGATTTTTTAGGAAGCACTAATACTAAGACCTAAAGCACTACCATACAAGATTATTGAAGGAATAATATTAAAAGGTCACAGTGAACTGCAATATTATCTATCCCTTATGAATCAACAATTACTAGTTGGAAGCCAATTTGTCTCAAAATTAGTAGATCATTTAATTGTTCTAGGTACAATTGACAATGCAATAACACTTCTCTTTACATTTGCATGCTACAAAACTCAATTCTATGTGGTCTATCTACTAATACTTTAGAGAAGGACAATAATTTGGAAGAAAGAGGAGCAAACTTGATACATTCGTCTGAAAATATCTTGGACAAAAACAATTTAGTGAATATGATTGGAACAGTGGACATTGCCAAGTTACCAATCTTAGATGGACAACTAGTTATTACTATATCACTCATAGGACAATGACTATTTTTAATGAGCACTTGAAGCCTAGGTAGTGGAAGAATTTCATGTGACTATTGAGTGGCAAAGCAAGGGAGAAGACATAAAGTCCTGCTTGATTCTATCTCTCTACAACTGTACATGGTTAGGATGGTATGGGAAGGTTTGTTGTATAAGTTGTTAAATCCTCTTTCAAATCCTTCAGGATCAAAATCCTATTTGGGCGCCTTGTTACATTCAAAAATTGTTGCGATATTCTCTTCATCAATCATGGGCCATTACATCTGAGATGATGTGGCAAATCTAACATTTCCTGCTACTTTTCCATGAAAACCCAATAATCTTTCTACTTAAAACTCAGGCTGTGTGCCATGTGGCATGTTGTTAAAAGCCTCCTTGGCCAAAAACTATTAACAAAAAATTTGTGGGCCTTGCCGTTGAAGAAGGGTGTGGTCTTTGGAAGTATTGAAATTGGTATTATCATAGCGGTGGCCATTTTTATATTGAGATTGGTACTGCATGTTTCAAGGACTCATATTGTAGCTCTTGGAAATATCCCAAATAACACAATATATAGAAATACTGTGTAGTACACATATTATCATTCTAGGCATTGATTCTTCAATATATTTTGCCAGTTCAAACTACTTAAGAGAAAGGGTACTGAGATGGATAGCAGACAAATAAAATCAAGAGAACAGAAGAAATATTGAATATCAAAGGGACATTACCACGTTGAAAAGACTAGTTGATGGGTCTCTTTGACAAACTGATATACAAAATCATTGCTAGAAATCATTGAAAGGAAAATACTATATCAGTGGGAGGTTATAATAGTCTCTCTAATCTGCTAGATAATGTGGGTCTGAAAGACTTTTACATTCCAAGATAAAATAGTATAAGGTATAAAATAGATTTCGGAGTGACTTACAATACATCGGAGTAAGGCTTGTAGGAGTCCCTCTTATATGCCGATGCACAATGTAACCCTAATACCAAAATATTAGGGCACCAGTTCTGGCTATCTATCTTCTAGACCTTCAAGCATGATGCACAGTTGTGTCTGCCATTGTGGGGGGTCTTAGTGGAGAAAAGGATCATTTAGAAGAGATATATTTAGTTTAAACTTTGCATAAGTGATTTAAACATTTTCCTCAATCATTTGTAAAAAAACTTCAAACAACGAGTATTGAGAGGAGTGGTGATGATATGGTGTCTGGGTAGATATTTACTGAAACAATATGTTGTGATGTTTTGTCCATTCTAAAATGAGATTATAAAGGATCTACGTGAGGAATATTTTACCACAAATCAAGAAATGGAATTACTTTTGTACATTGGCCCCTATCTCTTCCAGCCAACAAAGTGTTTTTAGCCATAAACATGGCCACAGGATGCAAAGGCAAAAAAGTATATATGGCACAAGGGAAACATTGAAAGCACACATCTAGATAATAAAAACTCTGTGCAAGGTGCAAATAGAGATGATGATCTTTTCTCAAGTAAAAATATAGTTAGAGAGCATGAACATCATCAAACTGCAAGAGAAAAATAATTTCAAATGCACATTGCCAAAGTGTAAATAAAAAATTAAATGAAGTGTGATTATAGTAAGATGAAAATGCAAAATTCTCATTTTCATTGAAGGGGTACAAGGTGGGTTATTATTTTACCTTAGGGATATAATGAATCTACCAAGTGAACATTTTAATAATCATAATTAAATATTTTCACTTGGAAGTGAAATACTTTTCTGGAAGAATTAACTAAGTAGGTAATTATTTTACCTAAAGAATACTTTTTATCATGTGAAAGTGCATATAATTAAGGGTGAAACATTTCCAGCAAGGAATAAATGTGAGCGTAAAAATTGCTAGCAAAAGGAGAAATAATAATGATTAAAATTAATCTTCATGGAGATGCAAAGATGAAGGTTAAAATTAAATATTTTATTTTCACCGAAGATAATCAAGATAATGAAGAGATGCACATGATGACAATTAAAGGGTCAAAACCCTAAAAATATAAAGTATAAATGTGAGATAAAAGTAAGTTGGAAAATAATCATTAGCAGTCATAGGAGCAATGAAATGTAGGAATTAGAAATTGGATAGAATATACCAGTGAATGAAGACTTCCAATATAAATTGCAAAATGTTTTGAAGCAATTTAACGAAGAAGAATATTATAATCTAGTGTCCAACATTTTGGTGTTCAATTATTTGTTGATATTTATTCATATGTGTTATATGTGTTGTCTCTAGAGTGGTTTTCCTTTGTTATTTAAATTGAATATATCAAGGATATACTTAATTTATTAGGGCACATTTGTTGTTCTTGTGTGATTAATCTGATTGGCTCCTTCAAGGATGGATTAAATTCTTTCAATTGATCACAATAACCTAGGAAAATATCATTGGGATTTGTAAGAAGAGCCTTGTAACTGAGAACCTTGTATGTTTATACAAAGTATAAACATTTGAAAAGTGCCAAATAATTTGAGTTAAGCTAGGAGGGAGGACACATCTATCATATATATCTTGACTCTGTTGCCCAAAAAGCACTGGTCATATTCATTATAAAACAATACTTCATTTAAACTTTATTCACATATTCAAAATTCAAACATTAGGAGTAGGAGTAACTATAAATTTTGCACCTATTTCACATTTACATGCCAGTGTGGATAGATCCCTAAAGTTAAAGAAGTCACACAACCTTTAAATATGCATTAATTACTAAGGTACACTCACCTAGCTCTAGCAAACTTGAAGTACAGGAGGTTCTCAACCATATCAATTAACCCCATTCATTAGCCGAAAATATTACCAAAGAGCTTGGCATCTTCTTAAGGTTTACAACCTATGTTTTTGAGACCTAACATATTGTCTTCAACCTTGAGAACATTCTCCAAGGTTGGCAAATTAGTTTAACCTAGAAGATTCAAATTAGGTCTGGACCTAAACAGTCTTGGTGTGGAAATGAATGAAGGCAAACCACAACACACCTTATCTTGGACTTAAATTCAACCAAGCATGGTACACCACACTTTCACAATCACCAAAATAGCTCCACAAATAGTACAAACATACAAGGTCAGCGAAACCTGTGTAATACAATAAACTTTTTAATTACATGCTTCCTCAATGCAAGATACAACTCACGGACCATACACGATGCTTGAACACACTCTAGAATCTTCCATTAACATCTCAAAGCAACCTGAAAACCAACAAACTCTTCCGCAACAACTTTCACCTAAAGAAAGTTCACATTGGAGCACTCAACTGACTCTGTCATATACTACCACTCAAGAAATCAACTTGCAAACTACCAAACCACAAACAACTTCTATTGGAGAAAGATATGAGCCTTATAGGCAGAATTCCAGAACCACAAGAAAGACAGTCCACATTCTGGTGTACACAACTTCCTGTGCACAATGAATCAGAGCACAAAACTTGGAATATAACATCTCTTAACAACATATCCAAAATGCAAGGATAGATCTTTGGCATAGAAGAAACGTGGAGCAAAAGTAGAACACTACTCTATTGAACCAAACAATCTCATCAACACATTGTTTCCTTTATTAAACAAATTTTCTCAAAAGCACTTGAAAACTAACCATCAGAACCCTATTATTAACACCTTTGGTACCTATTCAAAGCAACCAAATCATCTTCAATAAAGCAGCTCAACCAAACACTTCATGCTCTTACAATAGTCTCATCTCTTCTCATCCAATAGACACAACTCACACCAATGACAACACCAATAGCATATACTTGTAACATAGGACACATGCCCAGATGTGCCACATTTTTTTTGTAATTTTTTTGCAAGTAAATAATTAGTTATGATTTTTTATTAGAACATTTCAAAATTATTAAAATGTGTTTGTCTAACCACCATAACTTGGTAAAAAATTTATGAAATTCAATTTTTTTATCCTATAGTATGTGAAGCATAGAATGCGACACATCTTTTAGATTTGAAAAATGTGAAATAGTTTAAAAATTATAGAACTTTTTCATTCAGCCTATCAATCAGGACTTTAGTCGTAATGTATTTAGCAAATCAATAATAATTATCTATTATTTTGAAAATAAGGTATATCTTATATTGGTGTAAAGCTAACAATTTTTTTAATAAATTCTTTTCATTTTATCAAATTCAAATAAAAAATAAGTCGTTAGCCACAAGGGTGCAATTTTGATCATCACATCACCACTTTTTAGACCCCCATGATCCTACATAGACCCTTTAGTCGATTTACATACATCGACTTGTTATCCAAAGATATACACCATGCTTCTATCAGATGATAAAAATGATTTTAACCTTTGTCTTAATGATGACATAGTTGAAAAGTATAAACTTGATCTCATTACTAAGTATGTGTATGTTTCTAGATGGTATAAGAATCATTGCATTCATGCAATCTAGTACCCTCTCCATGGAGATACTCTCTCTCCTCATATTGGAGGAAAAACAACACCGCTCTTGCATCCACCTCACTTACTTGATGGTAGTTAGTCCATTTCATTATTTAACCTCATTTTCAATAATAACGTCATAAGCAATTATTCCCTACATATAATTTAATATACAACAAAATGCATTTTCCATCATTACTATAATCATAATATTTTCTCTGACTAACTATATGTCTTCATGAAAATAATGAAAATAAATACATTAGTTTAAAAATGGGTTTTGACATATCTCCCCCTTAGAGATCAACATCCTTGATGATTAAATCCAAACCAAATATTAATACTTCAAACATGTTCTTATATGTCATGCTATATAAAAAGATGTGGAAACTTTTGATAGATATCATTATAATCCTCCCAGGTAGCATTTTCCTTTGAATATTGGTCCCACTAGACCTTGCACTAGGTAACCTGTTTGTTATGCAGGTGGAGCTTGTGTACCTCGACCTCTTTGAGAGGATCAATCATGACCACCCTTCGGTCCTACACCTGGAGAGAATTCCAATCAAGTATATGATTAGATCCTGAAATATATTTCATCAAATATGACACATGGAAAACATCATGCATTCTAACAAGGGATGGTGGTAGAGCTATCCTGTAAGCAACTGGATTAACCACTTATAGGACTTCAAAAGGTCCAACATATCTATGTGCTAGTTTAGAAGACTTTCCAAACTTAATTGGGCTCTTATGTGGATTTACTCTCAAAAGAACTTTATCTCCTACTAAAAATTGTCAGGGTATTCTCTTGTCATTAGCATAGCTTTTCTGTCTATCATTTTCATCTGCTAATCTTTTCTTGATCAACTTCACTTGCTTTTCCATTTCCAAAAGCATTTCTAGCCCAAGGAAAATGCTATCCTCTAGCTTATTCCAACTTGTAGGAGTTCAATAGTTTCTACCATACAATGCTTGGAATGGAGCAATCTTAATTATAGAATGATAAGAATTCTTATATGCAAATTCAACTACTAGAAGATACTCTTCCCACTTATACTATTGATTCATGCAATACATCCTCAACAAATCCTCCAGTATTTGATTTACTCTCTTAGTTTTTTTATTTATTTCTAGATGATAGGCTGAGCTTATATTCAGTTGTGTTCCCAAAGCCGAGAACAAAGTTTGCCAAAACCTTGAAGTTACCTATGCATCTCTATCCAAAATTATCTTTTCTGGAATTCCATGCAACCTGATAAACTTCTTGCATGAACTTATTGGATAAGATGGGTGCTCCATCTGTAAGATTAATAGGTATAAAATGAGCTACCTTAGTAGGTCTATCCACTAGTTATTACAAGAATAGCATCATGCTTATAGCGAAACATATGTAATCCTTGGACAAAATGCATACTAATAACCTACCATTTCCATTTAGGTATGTCATGAGGATACAAAAGTCATACTGAATGTTGTTGTTCAGCCTTAACTCACTGACACTCTAAGCATCCTACCACAAATCTTGTAGCATCATTTTTCATTCCCTTCCAAAAATATAAGGGTTTCACATAAACTAACAACATTGTCACTCCAGGATGACCTAAATATGGTACAGAATGCACTTCTTTCCATAGTTCTTCTTAAATATCCCTAATTAGGAACATATATTTAGTTATTGAATCTCAATAACCCATCAGATTGAAAATAAAATCCATCATACCTTGTATCTTGAGGATTTTGTATTAGAGATTTCAAAATTTGCTCATAATATTCATCACTGGTCAAATTCTTCAATATTTGAGCTCTAAAATCAAAGTGCACTGATATTATTGTTGGTATGTTCCTTCTTTGATTCAAGGCATCAACCACTCTATTTTCCTTACCCTTAATATAGTTAACCTAAAAAGAGTAGTCAGAGATGAGCTCTAACCATCTTCTTTCCTAGGCGTTAAGGTTAGGTTGTGTGAAGATGTACCTCAAAACTTGATTATCAGATTTTAGCTCAAATTATTTTCCCAACAAATAATGCCTTCATACTTGAAGAGCATGCATAATTACCTCTAATTCCAAATCATTAGGGGCATAATTCTACTCATAAGGTCGTAACTTCCTAGACTCAAAGCCCACAACTTGGTCTTATTACATGAGAACTCCTCCTAACCCTTCTCTTGAACAATCAGTTATAACAACAAAAATGACCCTCTGGGTCTGGCACTTTAAGAATTGGTGTTCAAGTCAATTTCCTTTTAAGATTATTAAAATCTTCTTCACACTTATTAGACCACTCAAATCTCTTTCCTTTTCTCTACAAGGAAGTGATAGGATGGGTAATTCTAGAAAAGTTTGAAATGAGCTTCCTATAATACCTTGCTAATCCCATAAAACTATGCACTTCATGCATGTTTTTAGAAGAAGGCCATTCCAAAATTGCCTTTATCTTTGATGGATCTACAACAATTTCTTTAACTGATATGATATGACCTAGGTACTACACCTCTTATTGCAAGAATGTACATTTGGATGGCTTTCCTTATATTTTATGCTTCTTGAGTCATTATAGAACTGTCTGCAAATGTTGATGGTGTTCCTCCTCATTACGAGAGTAGATTAAAAGGTCATCTAAAAGCATCAGAAGAAATTTGTCTAGATAGTCTCTAAAAACAATGTTCATCAAATTCATAAATGTTGTTGGAGAATTGATCAAACCAAAAGGTAAGACTATGAACTCATAATGCCCAAACGTTGTTAAAAAGTGTGTCTTGTGAATATCTTCTTCCTTCAATCTCAACTGATGATAACCTGACCTAAGGTCAATTTTGAAAAATACAGCTACATCACACATTTGATCAAAAAGATCATCTATTCAAGGTAGAGGATACTTGTTCTTAATCATTGCTTTGTTAAGCATATGATAATCTATACAAAGATGCAGAGTGCCATTTTTTATCTTAACAAAGATCATTGGTACTCCCCAAGGTGACACACTAGGTCTTACCAGTCCTTTTTGCAACAATTCCTAGAGTTGAGACTTTCGCTCCATCAACTCACTAGTAGTAATCTGGTAAGGTGCTTTGGACACTAGTTTTGAACCAATAATAATATTTATTGCAAAATCAAAAACTCTTTTCGGGGCAAACCTGGAAGGTCTTCCAGAAACACATCTTGAAAATCATGAAGAAAAGGATACACTTCAAAATATTTTTTCTTAGTTTCCTTCTCCTATTCATCTTCCACTTCCTCCATTTTAACTACAAACATCTGGCATCCTTTCCATTTTGCTCTTTTCAACTGCATCAAATAAATTTTCTTGATTTTCATTTCTCGTTGAAAACCTTGGACAAGGACAACATTTCTATCAACATCAAGGCATTCTACTATTTTGGAAAGACAATCAATACTGTGATAACCATTTCATCCCTAAAATGACATCATAGGATCCTAGAGGTGGTACATAAAGATTGACCTCTATGAAAAAAACACGTAGTGTAAATCTAGCTTCAAAAAATAATTTCTCTATTTGAGCTCTTGACTAGTTTACAAACCTACTATCCATGAATTAGCCATGAAACCATCTTTCCTAGACATTTTATCAAGTATTCTAGGGTTCACAAAATTTTCAATTGCTCCTATATTTATAAGAATAGAAATTGGGGTTCCAAAAAGAGTACATGTGGTTTCAATAGGAATAACCTGATACTCAACTGGATGACTATAAAGGGTAGCATGAATTCTTTTCTAAAAAGTCGTTTGCTATGAAGGTAAGGTTTACTTCCATAACAATTCCATTGACTCTTTATGGGGTACTGGTTAGCATAATGATCTCCTCCACATGTGAAACACCCTCCAAGATGACCTCTCTTTCCAAAAGATTGGTTGGTATTATCATCATTCTTTTTAGGATTAAACTCCTTGTTTCCATTGCTAGATTGATTTCTATTAAATCTAGAACTTTTACCATGGTTCCTTTCTCTAGATTCTTGATTCTTGTTTCCTTTTTTGAAGGATGTTGAAGGATGACTCCAATTAAATTTCCTTTGAGATCTTTCTTGATACAGAGAGATAGATTTGAGCTTCTACTCTTACTTGATGGCTTTCTCAAAGGCCTTATCCATGGTTGTGGGTCCATGGGCATCCACCTCTCTACCAAACTAAGCATTCAAGCCCATGATAAACTTCCTTATTCTAAATCTCTCATCCTTATGATATTGTGGCACATACTTCAATAATCTGGTAAATTCTTCCTAGTATTTAGTGACAGTTATATCTCCTATACACAAATTTTGAAAATCTATTAATTTCTCATCAAAGTAATGTTGGGGAAACCTCCTTTTCCTGAATATGACCACAATTGATCCCATGTTAGACTCAAGGAACTCAATCCTAATTCCATTTTCTTATTCATCCACCATGTGGATGCTTCTCTAGCTAACTAGTATGCTCCCCATACAACTTTGGTGATCTTAGAATAATTTCCTATGTCAAAATATTTTTCCATCTCTGTCAGCCAAGCCTTGGCTACATCTCCACTCACTGTTCCATCAAACTTAGAAGGTATAACTTTCTTCATATCGCTTATTGGTAAGATGATTCTTTTCTTTTTGTGAATTTGTGAGTCTTGATTATTTACTCCAGGTTCACTATGGAAACTAGATTCTTCTCTCCTTTCAGAGTAATGTTCTTGATTGGTTTCTCCCCTCTAACTTCCTATTCCAAGGTTTACAATCTTCCTTTTGTTTTATTTAAAACTGACAAAATTTGATCTAATTTTGTCATGGGGTTATTCTTAGGATTAGAACCATTTGAGTTCCCTCATCGTTGGTTTCCATAGTGTTCCATAATATTACCACACCTAATCATTTGCATAGAAATTTATCAAAACTTGTAATTTTTGATACAGTACCATAAAAGTACAAGTTCATAAATGCAGAAACTTAGAGATTCATCACACAAACATTTGCTTACTCAAAAAGTCAAAACTTTACTTTATTCACTTTCTAGATCTTTACATCCTTATTCAAATACAAAACTTTTTGTGAAAAGGAAATGTCTACATATCACTTTCTGATAGAGGAAATTCCCTAGGTTTCTCCTCTCCATCAGAATCAAGTAATACAAACTTAATAGGTGGATGTACTCTTGAGTAGTCCTTCAACACCTCTACACTCATAATAGGTGCATCCTCACCACACCCGAAAGGCAAGTCATGATGAGTGGATGATTTACTAATCTTAACAATAGTAGTGGTTGACAATATTTTTGCCACCTCAAGTTGTTTCCTCCTTTCTAGGTGGATATGTTTGATTGCATCAGCTAGTGTTTCAAACTCAATGAGCCAAGCTTCCCTTGCATAACTCATTATATCTTTGATCTTTGGTTTAGGAGATGGCTCTCTCTTAATAGTGATCTTAGGCATTTCACTAAGTTTTGTTTTCTTGGCTCACTTTCTTGTCCTTCTATTTCCTACCATTCTAACACAACAACAAATGTTTTAACACTAGAATATCTTGCCAATCTTGAGAAACCTTGCAATGAGCTCTAAGGTCCAAGTGTCAAACCTAGTAGCCCTGATACCATGTATAACATCCCAACTAGAATAATAGATATCTTTAAACATAATTAAAAAAAAAACATCTCACTATTTTTTTACCTGTAATCAAAGATATTACATTTGCAATTTCAAATACAATACATATATTCAAAAAAGGGTTTCTTCACATGTGACTAAAAAAATACTACATATAGAAAATGGTTGTATTTCTTACGACTTATAATTTACCAAAATCTATTACAAAATAAATAATGTATTCTTGCTCACAAGTCTTTGGCAATTAACTGCAGGAGAGAGAGAGCATCACTGTGATGCTTTTCCTCCAACCACAGACCAGCTGTCTCCTGCATACCTTCCTTCTGGAAGTGGCCCTTTCCTTTGTGAGGGTAATAGATAATGATAATCAACTGAATCTTTATTCCATCTGAGAACTAGTGATATGTCCTAGCTAATAACAATCGAGTTTACAACTTTAGTCTAGATCTATCTATGTATGACCCATTCAGATTGTTTAGCTATTAGGTACACCATGAACTGAAAATGCAAGCAGTGACTTTTGGAGTACTTTGGACAAAGTTCCATATAAATATATAGGTGTATGTTCACTCCCTCTTTTCTTGACTTGGAGAAAAAATTCTTTTTTTTCAATTTATGTTATAAATATAATAATTGTTTTCAACTTCCTTATACCATATTGGTCTTAAAGACATATCATAATCCTTATCTACTAGTCATTTGGAAAAGACTAAGATGAAATCTTAGGTGACTAAATAACACACATTAAGTCCCTCTTTGCATCCTTGCAATCATGGGTCTATGATTTCCTGTCATCTACTCGATGACTTGTCTACCTATTCTCATGCTCATTTGTGTTCTTCTGCACATGCAAGATTTTGACATTTAAGCTGTAGGGTTTTGTGATTAAATACTCTATCTATCTTAATCTATGAATACAATCATTCAAATCATAATCTGTTGAGGATAAACTATAATTTCATATACCAATAAATTGAATACACTTCCTCTTGTATATCAAAAAGATATCATAATAATAAAGTAATCTATAACATAACATTCCATTTCCATAATGAGTATATCTCTCGACAATCCTATGACTATTCTTAGCCTAAGATTGGGTTATAGATTATTCCTCTATAAAACTAGAATATGTATAATTTAGATTAACTCTTAAAAAGTTTCTAAAAAAAACTCATTCTTCTTTATATACATGGAAATAATGATCTAATGTCAAGTGCTCCTACACAATGACTATGACTCCATAACTAGATTTTTAAGCTTTCCAACACACTCTATGTCTTCACGGTTAGCTATAGCTATGAGAAGAGTACTTTGTTTTACAACAACATTGACCTTCACTTAGGTATCTCTTAAGTTTGTATTGGCTCATAATAAAATTTCTACAACCCAACATGGTTTTTATTTAGAAGTTGATCACTATATTGTTGACTTATTTTTAACATAATTGGGCTCTAATTTTTGTTGACACAGTTGGACCAAACTTATTGTACAATTGGCCTCTAGAAAAGACATAGTCGACCTCTCATATAGCTCAGTCAGCCTCTTCATGAGAAACAGTCGGTCTAACAATTATTTAGTTGGGTTATTATATAGCACATTCGACCTTATATATAACACACAGTCAAACTATAATAAATGATACAATCAACCTAAGAAATAACACCATTAACCCTACCTATAATGCATAGTGGGCTTCACAGATTAATACAATCAGCCTTGCAAATAACACCATGGGCTTCACAAAATAATACAATTGGCCTCTTATATAACACACAGTCAGCCTCTTATGCAACACACAATTGGTCTAACATATATCATATATCATAGTCAACCTCACAATAATAACAACCTTGTTGACAAAACTAAGGTTGCAATACAAAGATATCTATGTTAAATGTTATTTAGAGCTTAGGCATAGTCTTTAACTATTACCCTTTAAATCTTATCATGCTTCACTCACAATGAAAGGATAATAAATATAAAGCTAAGAGATTTTTTACTCAAAGGTATAGAATTGTTTAACTTTTCCTAAGGCATAAATTGTATGTCAAGGAATAGATAAATAAACAGAGTTAATCATAACCATTCATCATTCTGGTTCTAGTAATAATAATGTAGAAAACATAACCCTTTGTAGAGGATAAACATCTGGTCTACATTCACTATGCTCAGTGATAATCTTCTTGTCGAATGATAGTTCTAGCACAAATCTCTTTACTCCTTTCATACTACTGATCTTATCCAAATGAAAGGAAGTTATATAAATACTCTATCATTGTCTACAGTATGTAGTAGACATACCTGAATAAATACACAGTTTGATACTTCAATGTTGTCACTTTACTGTATATCTTCTTCTCTTCCATATTTCAAGTCCTTCTCCCCTCTCATACACAATCTTCTCCTTGCTTCTACTTAATCTCCTCACAATAGTTATGGGCATATAGTTAAAGCATCACCCCCAAGGATCTATCTCCACTCCCTGCAAAGTTTAACATGCAGGAATAAGTGGGGAGTATGGAACAACTATTCCCTCTCTCACTCCCCTAGCATCTAGGGAGTATGCTAAGGAGGATTAAAGAGAGACTTTTTACCTCTCCAACATGATTTTAACTATGACAATATTAATAATAGTAATAATTTGTAGATAGACATAACATACTTATCTAATAGATGTCTCTATTGTGTACTCTTGAACACTAGTTGTGCTTATCTGTAAGCACAATTATTGATGGAGAATTCTCATAAGTTGACTAAGATCTTGACAACAAAACTAAACATGTTTAGTTGATTTACACCCATTGAATTATCATCCAAAGGCATACACCATGCTTCTATTAGATGAAGAAAAGGATTTTAACCTTCATCTTAATGATGACATAATTGACAAGGATAAACATGATCTCACTACTAAGTATATGTGTTTGTGTTTCCAGATGTCATAAGAATCGTTGCATTCACATGATCTAGCACCCTCTCCATGGTGATACTCTCTCTCTCTTCATATCGAAGGAAAACAACACTATTCCTACATTGACCTTAGTTACATGATTCCATTTCATCATTTAACCTCATGTTCAATAATAACATCATAAACAATTGTTCCTTCCATATAATTTAATATAAAGAAAAATGCATTTTCCATCATTACTATAATCATAATATTTTTTATGACTAACTATCTATCTTCATGAAAATAATGAAAATAAATACATTAGTTTAAAAATAGGGTGTGGCAGTTGTTTCTACTTGCACCAAAGCTCTCCTCATAAATAATGATTTACCCTTTTCCATCTTCCCTACTAAACTTTGTGATCCAACCGGTTCCTCCTCCGCATATGTTGTGCTTGAACTATTCTCTATCCTTTTGTTAGTACTCCCTTAATGACATTTAAATGCTTGGTGTCCACCTCCACACTTGAAATAGGTTCCTTTGAATGATCTTTTGTCAAATCCCCTTTAATCTCTCTGGTATCATTCATTGCAGTAATAATTATGAGTTCATCTACTATTGCAGTAGAAATTCTTATCATCTCTTCCTTGATAATATGAATTGTCATCTCTTTCTTCATTATGGTATGGACTACTCTCCTTGTTTTTCTTTTCATATGTCTTCCTTCACCGCATTGTGTTCTACCTCTAGAATTTTCCTCCTCTACCTCTCTGTCTATGCTCAAATCTCTTGTTCAACTTTTCTTCAACCTTAAATGCAAACTGATATGCCTCTTCCACTGTCATCATCCATACCAAGCTTAGTTCTTCTTGCATGTTTATTCTCAGTCCATTAATGTACCACGCCACTTTTTCCCTATGTGCTTCACTATGTCTAGTCCTAATAATCATTCTGTGAAACTCTTCAGAATACTCATTTATTGTTTTCTCCTTTTACCTTTGGTTTTACAATCTCTTTAGCAGTTCCAATTAATAGTCAGTAGGTATGAATTTATTCTTCAATTTTGTCACCATTCTATCCTACTTTGAGATTCTTTCTTTTCTTCACCTATTTCTAGCCAACTGATCTTCTTTCCACCAAATAGCAACATGTTCTTTCAACTTAGTTTTTGCAAATCTCACTCTTTCTAGATCTTTATTTTCTTCATACTCAAAGTATTATTCCATGTCTTTTATCTAGTCAATCAACTCCTCAGGGTTCAAATTACCTGCATAGTTTGAAATTTCAATTCTAGGTCTCTTACCAATCTTAGAATTAGGTTTCAATATCTTCACCTAATTTGACTCTTAATCGTCTAAGGTTTTCTCATGTTGATCTAAAATTTGAACTCCTAATTCATCATCATCACTTCCATCCTCATGTCTAGGGTTTGGACCTCTCTTTCTATCCTCTTCTACAATATCCAATCAGACTTTAATTATTCTCATCATTTCTAACATTTCTTCCATTCTTCTAGCAACACTGGCCATAATAGGCACCCTCCTTGGTGGCATATTTTCCTTAGATATAGTGCAACTGCCTCTATTTGGTGATTTGTCTACAAGGTTGCAATTGCCTCACAATCAGCACTCTGTTGACAAACACTTGCAGAATGCCTCAAGTCAATGATATGTTCACCCTATGATCTATTAGAATGCCTTCTCTCCCAAAGGATTTGAAAACTTCACTTTGATACCACCTAGTGTAGTCATGGATGGAGGGTCAATGTATAGGACTGTCCTACCATGCAACCTTAGAGCAAACACAACCAAAAAACACAAAGAATGGAACAATAAATTGAAATTTATTGATCCAATATCATGAACAATTACAAGTTTCATATGCTGACAATATGCAAACTACAATTGGATTATGGGCTTGTCTTCTGACTTATTACAAATCAAAAGAAAGATATAGCTTTGAAGTGTTATCCTGCAATCCTAACTTTCTAAACTATTCACTAAGTACCAACTTCCTAACTACCTCCTAATGCATCTAGTGAATAATTATATAGAAATTCCTAGCTCAAGGAAGGATCCTTGTCAGCCTTAAGGGGTTTCAAAGTTCAATGCTTGATGAAACATGTAGGTTGGCCTAATTCCAATGGTGAAGTCTCCAATGTTGATGGATCATGTTGCATTTCTGGTTGAAGGTGCCTCTAGCCTCACAATGCCTTGTGAGATGTTCCATTAGGTACTGCAAGTCATGGGCAGGTGCCACA
Organism: Cunninghamia lanceolata; assembly: GCA_027924645.1. Taxonomy (NCBI): domain Eukaryota; kingdom Viridiplantae; phylum Streptophyta; class Pinopsida; order Cupressales; family Cupressaceae; genus Cunninghamia; species Cunninghamia lanceolata. Next base: position 8,721,768 of record BSBN01000892.1, read on the forward strand.
AACTTGGTATGCTAAAAACTAAATATTGAAGGCTCTGAACAATGAATCCTGATGAAGCTTCTGATAGCGATAAATTTCTGTAGACAACTACAAATCTCCTGAAATCTAGATATGATGTAGATAAGCCTTTGTAGAATCTTGATCTTGTGTTGCGAGTTGTGAAACGATCATGCGGTAAAATACGGTGCAAAATGTTGAGACTGTACTGACTAAAATGCAAGAAAAGAAAAGAAACATAATGTTTTTGGTTGGTGTAAGATTGTCTTTCAACCTGGGATACTCCTAAATCAACAAGGGAGGTCATACATGATATGTGGAAGATGTATACTCCTCAATAAAGAAATATGGTAAACTAATCTCTATGTGGAATGGGGAAGGCATGATACTCCCGTAAATTAAAGGTGACTCTAGGAGTATAACATGGCAATGTAGCACCATGATGCAAGTTATAGAATCATTATATAGAAAGATAAACCCAACAAGTAACTATAGTGAGTAAGATATCTCAATGTGAGACCATAATATTACCTCTAATAAGTATGACATGTCAATGTAATAGTTATGAATCATGAACATAAGTGTGAGGAAGGAAAAGAAGATGTAAATATTTTACAATGGATAGATGCAAAACAAAATTAAGTTGGTAATCCAAATGGAGAGTGAAAATAATGGCATAAGAAAATAGTGAAACATAAAGTAGAAATCAACAATGCCTCCAAAGTGGGGGAGGATAAATATTTGAAACAAATGTAGAAGGTGAAATGAGTATGAAAAACAAAAACCATAAGTGTAATAAAAATGCCAAATATAAATGAGGAAACACATATACGAAAGAAGTGAGATGATTAACTTAACACATGTTCAAAGTGACTTTTGTCAACATGGACTATTAAAGGTGTCTCTACATCATCAACATGCTGACTAGGAGGATGGACGTATAAAAGTAAAACCAAGAAAAGGTAAGAAAAGTCATAAAATATTGTGGTAAATGATAAATTTATCTAAGATATGTATTTATATCCCTTTTATGTCATGTGTAAATGATGAAAAGTAGACTTTGTATTTATAAGCAGTAGGAGAATAGGAGTCAAAAGATAAATCAAGAGTAGAGGTCTCTAAGATCAAATTATTGTAATTAGATCAATGGCTAATGAATGCACAAACAATGATAAAGATCTAAATATGACTAGTCTCAAGACTAGGAATAGTAAATGAGAAACTAGTAATAACTTTATAATTAGAAAATCTTGTTATGGCTTAGAAATCCTAAGCCATAATTTGAGTGTGTTATAACATGCACTTATTGTAACACACTCACATAATAGTTGCATCGAAAACAAAGAAAGCACTCTCCTATTACAATTTACAATGCATGCATGTTATAATGCACCCATGTTAAAACACACATGCATTTCATTTAAAGTTGATTTCAAATCCAATGCTTAGGCTTGGATTTGGCTTGGAAATCCAAGTGAAAGGGTTTGGTCTACATGTAAGGTTCCCAAAGATGTATTTTTGCATAAAACATGAAAAAATAAGTAAATGTCCATATGCTCTCCATCAGGGTTTCATGTTTTGAGACATTTTTTTGAAAAATGCTACAATAACATCAATCTCTCTCTTATCTTTCTAAACATGTAATTTTATCTACATTTTAAATAAATTAATGTTTTGATTTTCAATTTCTTTCACTATTTTCTTATTTTTTCTTCACAAACCTATGTATAGAGTTCTTGGTGTCATATTTAATCGACTTGTGCAAATTTGGAACAAATTACATTTTTACATTATAGATACCATTCTATACACATTAAAAAAAATTATTAGTTTCATAAAATTAAGGGGGGAGCACACTCAATTTTTTATTTTTTAGGATGTATCAACCTTGAGAATTAATAAAAAATTATATATTCATAATAAAACTAACAGAAAAGTTTGGCATAAACTATGTGATGTTAGCTAACTTTCAACCAAAGAGATTTGTGAAATAATAAATAAATAAAATTTCAAGGGGAGCACATCTGATGCTATGTTTACTTTTTATTGACAAAAACAAGACCACTTTGTGTACTTCCCCAATTTGAGCCTCTTAATCTATATTATTTTTTTAAAAAGTAGTTTAGAAACTAGATTCTTGACCACTACTAACCTTGTTCTATCAATTTTTGATGTTTAGAGTGTGGGTGTCTTGAATTTCTCTTCTAAGATAAGTTTTTGATGATTTTAGGAAAAAAGTAGCCTCTTTTGACCTCCTTTTGGCCCCCCATTTCCATGCACATACTAGGTAGTCTTCTTTACTCTTCCTAAATATCTAGGGAATTGGAGTTAAAATTACCATAAATGATTATCTTTCAATCACAAGCAACTTTAACCTAGATCAATCATAAAAAAAATGAACAATGATTCAATATAGAACTAATTAAAACGAACGTGTTGAATGCTTTTGAATGCAAGGACACAACATCATTATGTAAAATTGTATTTAGTCAGCTCTTGGTGAGAAGGGTAAAAGTGGGAAGTCAATCAAATTTGATTTGGGATAGAGAATACCACAACAAAAAGGATGACCTAATAACTATGAACTAGTCCTAGGATAGAAAGGGGCTAGATCTCAAAGTATAACATGTTCATGGAAATAAATTTGAGCATAGATGTGATTTTAAGTGGATAAGGAAAATGTATGAGGGTGTGTGAACATGTGAAAAGGGGATAAGTAGTACATGCATAGAAAGGTGCATTATTAGGTATCTAGATAACATAGGGCAAATGACTCAATTTTGCACAAGATTATGCTATTTGTCAACATGTCTATGTTTCAAAGCACTCTCCTCAAATAGGCACAAAACTAAATGGGAAATGACATGGGTATGCAAATTTCACCATTACAATAGGAGTTGAGATTGGTTATTTGGTGGATGTATGATACTAGAGATTGAAATTAAAAATATGTTAAAATAGAATTGAGACAAAATTTAGTGTTGGATACTCTAAATTTAATATGATGTGAACTTTTATTGATATGACATGACAAAATACTACAACCTCAGATATGGAACTAAACTTATATTAGAGAATAAATTCAATTAAAATTAGAGAAGTTGATTGTGAGGGACATAATTGCAACAATGATCATGTCTAGGGGTATGATCTTGTCTAAATTTGTGTGATTCTATCCAAACAAAAACTTGATCTTAGACACCTACAACACTTTTTTACTTGACAATATTGAGTAAAGAAAAATAATGATTGTGCTAAGGAACAACATGGGGATTTCTATACAAGGGTTGAAGTTTAGAATTTCCTTTGACTTTAGTTTTTTATTACTTAGGTAGAATAGGTTTTGAGGGGCCTTGAAACCCTTTACAAAAACCAAGAGAAAAACAAAAGCACAACCAAAAGACAACAAACCATTTGCAATAGCGAGCCTTACAAAGCATCAAAAAACATAATCTAAACAAAACCCATCAGACACAAAAAATGATAGGATAACAAGTAGGCCCTATTACATGTACTTGAGAAACTTAGCAACCTGCAATTCTTGAACTGGTAAAATTTTTTATGAAGTTTAACAAATTCAAGTAGCTTCTTTTTTTCCACTTTAAATGTCTTCTTCTTGCTTGCTCTGGTTTTTGTTGCTAGGGTCTGTTTGTCCACTCTTATCGTCAGGAGTAGTTATATCATTAGTAACATGGATGACATGGCTCTCTTGTAACTCCTTGAGCTTATTAGTTAAAATTTCAATACCAGTTGTGCTATTATAAATAGTGCACTAGCTAATTTGAACAACATGATTGAGATTCTCCTTGGTTGCCATGAGTTCTTTCTCAAGATTGATAAGTCTATTAGAATGCTCCTACTTCCAATTCTCTCACCCACCCATGCTTATTGTATTAGAATATTTTAGATCACACAAATCTTTCTCAATTCTATTGACCTTGGGGATAGCCTCCCAACCCTAGAAAATATTCATCTCATTCTCCCTTGCATATGGATTTCCTTGCACCTTAGTTAAGACATAAGATTGAGTTATAAAGTAAAGTAAAAGAGATACGAGGTGACATTACATGTAAACATGGAGTGGAAATGAATACAATTGAATTGATTGTATTTGAATCCTAATGATGGCTTATAAGAAGCATGTTGAGAATGTAATTACAATGTGTCTTAACAATGCATGTTGCTTGTTGATTGTTTAAAGATTAATTATTACTGATGCTAAAATAGGATGACTAATGACTAATTACCTACAAGATGAGAAATATGTTTTTATTCTTTTTCAAAAATATATCTTTAATCATATTAAAATGTCCTGGGATGATGCTTTGATATACCCAACTCTAGATGTATAATTCATGCTTTTGGCATCCACACTAAAAAGCAATGGTCAAATCTTTGGATTGCCAACCTTGGAATGTGAGAATTCAAACTTTGACTGTGAGTGACAAGATCATGCCCACAATCTTGTCTAAGGGACAAAATCTCAATGTCAATCATATATATGTTAAGTAACTTGATGAAAACTATTTAGAGAAATTCTAAAAAAAGAGGTGTGGGATAGCTAATTATTGGTCGGGGTTTTGACCAATGAGTATACTAAAACATTCAAATTACGGATCTAAAACATACACCCAAAATGATATAAATGAAGAAAAATACAAAACACACACTTCTCTCCTCTACAAATTATTTATTTTTAAAAAATATGATTGTATCAGTCCCTCAAAAATAATAATCAAAATAAATATATTCAATTATAGTAGGAGTTCTAGCATTGAACTGTTCTCATTTAACTTAAATATATTCAATTATGGTAGGAGTTCTAGCATTGAACTGTTCTCATTTAACTTATAGGGATTGATGATTATCTTATTCCTAACATGTGTGTGTGTTTTTCTGTGTATAACTAATTAAATTTGAAATCAAAAAATTCTTTAGGCTAGTTATTATTGCATAAAACCATAGAAGCTAACATTGCATCATTTCATGAATCTTGAGAAGACATGTAAATATTGTGAGAGAATATTATTTCAAATTTAAATAAGTTGCATCTGGATCTGACTATGAAACTTACTGGGACTTCTGAGCCTTTACAAGTACATGTCTCCTTCATGTGAAGATAAGGCATCTCCATGTATATTCCAACTAACAAAGAAACAACAATTGTCAACTGAGGGGTATTCGTTAAAAGTGTGTTAAATTATGACGTTTCATTGGAATGTAATTGTATAGATTTTAAGTTAAATCTTTTTATTTATATTTCATGAAAGTGGTTCACATGAATCTGTTTATTTATGCGCATAAATGGTCCACTTAGCACTCATTGTATCTAGGAGATACTCACAAGGATGAAGCATCTAGACTTCTCCTAAGGTCATCCATCCCAATATTAATCTCACTCAAGTGTACTTAATCATGGAGTTTCCCCCAAAATCAAGGAAATAGGATAGTAAGTTAAGTAGGCTTGATCATGTGGCAAACTCCATGGTTAAGTGCATTAGAGTCAAAATAGTATTTGAATGAGCGACCTCCCACGAAGTCTCAATGCTTCAGCTCTATCAACACCACCTATATGCAATGAATGCTAAGTGGATCATTCATGGTCATGAGAGATGGGTTCATTGTAAATCACTATTCATGAAATATGAGTCAATGAGTTTGACTCGGAAACTATACAGCTGAATTCTAATAAAACATCATAAAGAAACAACAACTCTTGATCGTGTGGAAAACTCAATGATTAAGTATGCTTGAGTCGGAATGGTATTGGGATGGGTAACCTCTTATAAAGTCCAAACCTCCACCCTTATAAACATCACCTGTATGGAAATGGAAATGGAAACGTCACCTGTACTAAAGTGAATCATTTGTGCTCATGAAAAATGGATTCCTATAAACCATAACTCGTGAAATATAGATATATAAATTTGACTCAAAAACAACTGTAATTCTGCTAATTTCATAGATAATTCCTTTTCATTTTATACCCAAAATTTTCATCAGTTTTCATCGAGTGAAAGCTCAGAGAATGGAATAAAATAGAAGAATGAGTGGAGTATGGGAACTGCTACAATAATTTGATCAGCGCACCATCTGTCCGTACATTGTGCCTTTCACGGCATGCTTGTCTAGAGGTTTTCTAACCGCACTTAACCCCACCTCATTGTTTCAATCGAAATACAAAATGCATCAGGCCGAAAAGGTCGGCGCAGTTAATAAAAAATGAGCCGTCTGATTTAAAATGAAGTTCCATATGTATTCATTATCGAAGTAGTTTAATGCGTGACGACGGGAGAAAAGGCAGCAACAGTAACATCTTGCGTGGAGAATTGATTTGAGACGGGGTTACCCATCAACTTCAGACAATTTTCAAAGCAGAAATAAACACCGAGTTGTGACGTCATTTCAATGGCTGACATGTTCATTTTCCCATGTCAGTAGAAATACCTTTGATAAAAGGGCGATTACATTATTAGCCGATAGGCTATTAGTGGGAGCTTTTAGCTCCCGGAAAAAGCAGACGCCGGAATTGTCGGACGTCGGAAAATCGTCTAATGTCTGTGTGCCTGCCTGCTTGCATCGGAAAAAAAACTGCCGTTTTCTGCTTTACTACCTGTTTCGTCCGTCATCCTGCCTGGTAACTTGCACCGGAAAGAACCGCCGATACTGTGTCATCCTACTTGCCTGCTGTTGCCGGAAAAAGGTTGCTGGAAAAAGGTTGCCGGATTTTCTGTTTACCTGCCGTTCTGATAATTAATTAATACATTTTGTCATTAAAATTAACGTCAATGACTAACGACAAAATGCTTTTTTGATTGGGCTATTCTTATTTATTTTAAAGAAAAAACGTGGGTAAAATGCGTGTTAACTTAAACTATTAACTTATTAATACATTTTGTCATTAAAATTAACGTCAATGGCTAACGACAAAATGCTTTTTCGATTGGGCTATTCTTATTTATTTTAAAGAAAAAACGTGGGTGTGGTCAAATGCGTGTTAACTTAAACTATTAACAATGTAATGGTACTAATATCTTGCATGTTTTTCTTGTGTTTACTCGTGCTTCCAAATAATGAAGCTATTCGCTGATTCCCATTTTTAAAGAGGATTAATCTTATTCAATTTGGAAGTCGAATTTCGAAGCTTGTTGAACAGTATTAAATAATCCAATATGGCGTACTAATTTTTCATCTGCACTAATAGCTAATCTTGCTGGCTTTCCCGTTTGCATCTGTCATATCCACTTTGTGGTGATCTTTATCCATAATATTTTTTAATGATGAGATATTTAACTCCAAAACCGAATTTGTTTCAAATTATTAGATGTTTTAAGTCCAAAACTGAATTTTATGGTGCCGGGTGATTGTATAGGTGATTTTGTGAACTGTATTTAATTCTGAATATTAAATTATAGTATATAGTAGTTTTTATGTAAAAAGATATAAATTAGTAAAGCATTGTAGTAAGGATTTTTGAGGTGTCTAAAGAATTTCTTAAGGATTTATTTATTAGATTTATTTTGAATATAAGTGTAGGAATAAATTTAGCCAAGTTTTTAATTTAGGATAATTATCTTAATATGTATATAAAGTATAATTAATTATAAATTAAATTAATCTTGGATATCTTAAGATAGGGTTTTATTTGTTTATACCAATTAATTTTAGTATTAAAATATTATTATCATTTTATTATTATTATCAATCTTGGCACAATAAATCAGAATTACAATTATTTTTTGGGTAAATTATTAATTCTCTCTAGTACAGTAAATTAGAACTACAATTTTTTTTGGTAAATTATTAATTTTAATTGGTATGTGGAATTTTTGAGTAAATTTTGCTCTTAGTTAACTTGGCTCTTAACCAAATAGGTATTCTTTTTTTCTTATCTAAATAAAATTGATATTTGTGATTATATACTATTGAACTTATTACCATGTATATTAATATATATTATTTGTAATATAATAATTAAATATATATAGAATATTAATATAAATAATTTTAAAATTGATTTTAATTTATTGATATTTAATTAACTATGAATAATTAATTAAAGTTATTAATATATATATTAATATATATTATATATATATTAATATATATTATATATATATAGGTAATAAAAAACTACTTCTATTAAAGTTATTACTATGTATATTAATATATATTATTTATAATATAATAATTAATTATATATAGAATATTAATATAAATTATTTTAAAGATTGATATTTAATGTATTTATTGTAATTAAGTATGAATAATTAATTAAAGTTATTATTATATATTGTATATATAGGTAATAAAAAATATGTTAAAAGCGATTCCAGTAGATGTTCAGAGGAGACAGAGTGATATAGATAGGTCTAGTGAGATCCGGAATTACAATATCTAGTTCTGCGGATTTGGTGGAGTGTTTAGGAATTCAATGTGAAGTATCAACTCAATTGGTTATTAGTCTAGAGTTTCGTAAGCATCTAATCCATTATGACAGTGATGACAAACTATGTTCTTGAGGTTCTAGATGAAGGAGAGAATGAATTCAGTGAGTAGAAGTAGTGTGGATGTTCTTGGTGAATAAGGCAAGCTTGTGGAGGTCTTTGGATTGTGTCCAGTTCGTGTTGGTGGTCTGCATTGAAGATTGTGCTCGTAATTGAAGAATTGCTTTCGGATAATGGTGTTCTTCCTAATTCAGGCTGACTAGATGAGTTACAATTTTGCAGAGGATCTTGAAGATGTTCTATGAAGAATGGCGTGTTCCTAGAGAAAGATTGAAGTCTTCGATCTGTGTGGCCGATAGTGTGTTGATCCGCGTGAAGTATCTTGTAATAAGTCATGCTGTATTTTTGTATTTGCTCTGTAGTGTTTGCCAACTTGGATGATTATCCCTAAGTTGATGTCTTGTATAAATAAGGAGTTGTAAGTCATTTCAATGTGTGTCTGTGAGGATGAGAGTCTGGTAGAGAGGAGCAAGCGAAAGGTAGAGTAGAAGTATTGGGCTTAAATGGAATTGATTCAAGCATGGTAAAGATGCTATTCTCTAGTTCAAGTTTGTGATACTTATTATTTTGTAGACAGTATGTCTCTTGTAGGCAGTGGACCTCTTGTGAGCAGTGTGCTTGGGTAGTGAGCCCTAATTGGCATGTACCATTTTGTTCTTTCTATTCTTCTAATAGAGAATACAATCTTGGGTTAATCACCCTGTGGTTTTTCCCTTAACCGGGTTTTCCACGTCAAAATCTTGGTGTCTTATGTGTTGATGTGTTTTTGCTCTTGATTTGATGCATTATGTTTCTATGATTAATTTGTTATTATGTTGCTGAATTACAAAGTGGATCTAAGTGTTTAATTGTAAGAAGGTTTTGGACAACTGATTCACCCCGCCCTCTCAGTTGTCTATCCTGAATCCAACATGCCTTATTGGAACCACTAATTTTCAAGGAAGTTTAGAAATTGTTATCAGTAATGATAATATTTCCCATCAGACATTCTGTATGGGTAGCAAATTTAGTCCCAATCTGAAAGAAAAATAGAGAAATCAAGCTTTGTGTTGACTTTTGAAACTTAAATAGGGAATCTGAGAAAGATAATTACCCACTACCTTCATTGGATGAAGTATTACAAATTGTTAATGGATCTCAGATGATCTTGTTCTTGGATGGGTATTCTGGTTATAACCAGGTGATGGTGGACTAGGAAGATAGATTGAAGACATCTTTCACATGGAAATGGGGCATCTATGCATATCGTCGAATGCCATTTGGTTTAATAAATGTTGGTGCCACTTTTCAACGTGCAATGGATGTTGCTTTCAAGGGATTAGCTGGGAAGTGTATCATTATCTATATGGATGACCTCACGGTGTTCTCAAAAAGGTAAGAAGATCATGTGGCAGATTTAATGAAGGTGTTGCAGCAATGCAAAGACTATGGTATATCACTCAATCCCAAGAAGTGTATCTTTGGAGTGACTAAAGGGAAGTTGCTGGTACATGTGATATCGGAGCAAGGAATATCTATCGACCTAGACCAAATCGAAGCAATACTCAAAATACCTCCCCCAACCAGCAAGAAGGAGCTCAAGTCATATTTTGGTAAGATCAACTTTGTATGCAAGTTTATTACAGGTTTTGTTGAGATTGTCTGACCTCTTAATGCCATGCTGGAGAAAGATGCCAAAATGGATTGGACTCCAGAGGTTAAAGCTACCTTCGCAGAAATTAAACAAGCTATAGCCAATGCACCTATCTTGGTAAGTCTCGATTACACTTTGCCATTTTAGATTTACTTGTTGGCTTCCAAGCATACTTGTGCTGTAATGTTGACATAGAAGAGATTAGTTGATGATGAAAGGCCCATCGCTTTTATGAGTACTCCATTAAAAGATGTAGAGTTAAGATACCCAAATGTGGCAAATCAAGTATACGCTCTGGTAAAGGCAGTCAAGAAGTTCCGTTACTACATCCTAAGAAGTCATGTAATCACCATAGTCCCAGATGCCGTAGTTAAAGCACTGCTAATGCAAAGTGAACTAGGAGAGTGGAGAGGCAAATTGGTCACCATTCTATAAGAATTTGATATAGATACTCAACCCATGAAATTGGTAAGAGGTTAGGTGCTAACCAGAACAATGGCTGAAGTAGGACAGGGTTTAGTATCCCAGCAGTACTTGTTAGAAGATGTTTCAAAAGATGAATGGTATGGAGATATCATATTTTATCTACTTAATCAATGCTATCTACCACAACTAAATTCAGTTCAAAGAAGAGCACTCAGACTGAAAAGTAACAGCTATATGATAAAAGGATCAGTTCTTTATAAGAAGAATCACAAGGGGATCTATCTAAGGTGTTTAGACAAGTTAGAAGTAAACCAAGTATTGACCAATTTTCATGACAAATTTGGGACAAACCACAGATCAACTCACTCAATGGCTAATGAGATTCTCTGTGCTGGATATTATTGGCCTACCTTGTTCAAAGATGCACATTCACATGTAAGAACTTGTCATATATGTCAGACCGTTGCACACAGAGAGCAACATGCTGCCATGCCCTTGCAACCAGTAGTGGAGGTACGACCATTTGCTCAGTGGGGCCTCAACTTTATCAGTATGATCAATCTGCCTTCCTCTATAGGCCACAAGTATATTCTGACCGCTACTGACTATTGCACCTGATGGTTTGAAGCCATATCTTGTAAATAGTGCACCAAAGAGGTAGTTATTGAATTTTTTGAAAAGCATATTATCACTAGGTTTGGCTGTCCATTCTCTTTAGTTTGTGATAATGGCCCTACCTTTTCATCATTGCATTTTTTGATTTAGGCATTTGATTATGGGATCACTCTCAAGTTCTCATCTAATTACTACCCACAAGGGAATGGGGTAGTTGAATCAACGAAAAAAAATATGCTTGAAGTCATTAAGAAACTATTAGACAAAAACCCTAGAGATTGGCACACTCAGCTTAAATTTGCCTTATGGGCTGATAGAATCTGAAATAAAGCTACCTTGGGCACTTCGCTTTATCACTTAGTCTATGGGATTGAACCCATCTTTCCCATTCATTTGAGGATTCCTATACTGCAGTTCATGCAAGATTACCTTGAAACTGATGATCAATTGTCTTCCTGGTTAGCCCAGTTGTTGCACCTTGAAGAGAAACGTGATGCTGCTATAGAAAACTTTGCCAAACATCAGGGTGTAGTGAAATGATGGTTTGACAAGAGAGCCAAAGTCAAAGCCTTCCACATTTCTGATTTGGTCCTGTATTGGGATAAGGCACATGAGAAAAAAAGAGAATATGGTAAGTCTGATAAACTTTGGTTACGTCCATATCAGATCTATGAGATCCTTGGAGACAACATGTATCGACTCAAGAGCCTTACTGGTGAGGAGCTCCCATTGCCTGTCAATGGCCAGTTCCTAAAGCACTACTTCCAGGCCTGAGAGGCAGTCATGCCTCATCTTAGTGTACATAGTTAGGGGGTTTGTTTGCTTTGGTTAGAATAGGTTGTCGTTAGCTTAGTTTTTCTTTCTTGCCTTTGCTTTCCGTAGTTGTTAGAGGTCTTTCTTAGATTAGTTGTCCTTTTGGTTTTGCTTTCGCTTGCTTTTGCGCGGGGTCTTTGTTTCTAAAAGTGGTGGTAGTTGTGTAGACCTACAGATGCTTCTTGGTTGGGTAAATAATTTTGAGTCTTTCTTTGAGAAGCCAAGGTTCTACTTAAGTCTGACCATGGGTTTCGTTGTTATGCTAAGGAGTATGATGCCTGTTCATGGAAAATGAGTCATTAGTTGGTGTGCGTGAAGTATTTTCTAACCATATATCTCTCAAACTTTAAATGATCCTGATGTAGTTGAGCGAGTCTGAGTGATCTTGTGTCAAGTAAAAGGGTTGGCTTCCTATTCTACCACATGCACTATCAATCAAGAAGGAAGGCAGGTGACACTAAGTGTTGCTACCCTATATTGGATAAAAATAAAAGGTGTTTTTTTCAACACCAAACCCATTACAGTGCATCGGAAAAGAGACTACCAATTTAAAAAAAATTCTCACAAAAAGATATTGTTCAAAAATAATTATCATCAATTATCATTATATCAAAGCTACTAAAGGAAAATCTGCTATTCATTTTCCTCAAGGCTCATCACATCTCAACATTTGAGCATTTCTTGGTGGTATAATGGTCTCGACTTCATAAGCTTGTCACAAAGGATTTTGGATGAACTTAGTTGCCAAAGGATGGGAATGAATACAATCGCACACACTCAGGTTTTCAGGATGTGGATGGTTGCACTGGTTAGTGATCTTGGATTCTTTGATAGGGTATCCTACTTTTCCATTTAATATGTGGGGAACACAGAGATTCTAGGTTTGAACTGAAAGTTTATCATCAAAATGCTCGGGAGCATTTCCCAGCAGAGTCGCCATTTGTTGTGCCTCACACACACCCCCCATTTCAAAAAAATAGGGACCCCCTCTTTCAAATTTGGTCTAGAGTGTCAAGAAAGATTTTTCACCTCCTAAGTAGTCAAGTGGTCAAAGTGCACTTCTGCCATGTTTGAATGATGATGTTGAAAATCATTTCAAGGATTTGCTAAGTTAGATCTTTTTGTCTCTTCCAATGGCTTTGAATAACCCTTTTGCACTAAATTTCTCCCCAACCAACCTTTGTTCTGATTTACCTCCCAACCGACTCTGGCGCTACTTTCCCTCTTGATGGACTTTTGCATTTAAATCAATTGTCTCTGACTTGCACTGTATTGTTCAAATCACTGACTAAGTCGAAGGATACCAAAATTCCCGCAAGTCTGAAGATTCTCAAAATCTCGCAAATGACATAAATTGAATCTATTGTTGTAGCACTAAAAAGACCTTTCATCGAACAAGTCTGTCGTACCTAATTTCCCCGCCAAGTCAGAGCGAATGAAAAGCCACGCAAAATGCTAATCTATTGACTGACATTGAGTACACAATGCATTAATGACGATTTGACTGGAGCTAATAAAAGGTTAATTCACATTGTTTAAATCATTTTCTACATTTTGATAAAGATTTTGAAGAACCCCTTTGTAACCTATCGAGCATTTTTTGCCACCATTGCCCTCGAATTCAACCATGCAACCGCTTCCTGCCTGCATGTTCTGAACGTATTTTCTACAACTAACCAGATAGGGTTTTTACCTCACCTCCTTAAGCTTTTGCTATGTATGATTAGGGTTTCACTCAAGTGCATTTTCCTTTAGAGCAATTAAATTTGGGTTTCAAGTAGGGTTTTACGCATAAATTGTTTATTTCTCCCTCGAAACCTAGTTTGAACTTCTCCTCAAAAAGATAGTCATATTTCCATGGGTAAAATAGGACAACTCAACTAGGCTTGGCCATAGTTTGGACAAATTTAAAACCTTTTTGTAAACTGGAGAATCATCTGGCCTTTGCGCCAAACTTGAGTCCAACTGACCTGTAAACATTTTGGTTCATCCAATCGGTCGATGGCCATGAAAACCCACGCTGCACTTTAAAATCCATTTAGCGCTGAAAACTTTGACCTCTGACCTACATAGCTTTTGCCACATTAATTGATTAGATCGATGGGACTTAAAAACCCCACAAACTTTGGAAATCTACTTAGCGCTAAAAACCTTTTGCACCGACCTTGCGCTAAAAGACTCCATCTCTGACTTGGTCAGATGCCTAGAATATCTCTGCAAAGTTGGTAACGTCCATAACCCCAATAAAAAAAAGAAGAATGACTTTGTGCTAAAATTAATCCTATCTGACCTTGCACTAGAACATGCCATCACCAACTCAATCAGTTGACTTTAAAATTTGCACAGGTCCAACAAAGCCAAATCCCGCGCAAACGTAGTAAAGGTGATCTTAGTCATCTTGCGCTAAAATCTAACTAACTAACTAAACAACCAACTTAAAGTCGGTGACCTTCGAAAGTCACGTAAGTTGGTCAAACAAGAAACCCGTGCAAAAATTAAAAAAAACACATAAACACTAATAGAACCCCAGGTCGGATGAGCTTGATTTCTCCACTGAGGTCAGTGGACCTTAATTATAGCACTTTCCTACATACAAATGGTAAAAAATGATTGTTTTTAAAGAAATTTCAAAAGGGAAGATGTCTAAAATGATGTAATTAATGTTACAAATGTAGGTAATGATGTTTCTCATGCTTCCAATGAGATTTCTTGCAACATTGATGGTTTTCTTCGCATGCATTAATTATGAATTGCTATGAAGTAGCTGCAATGATAATAAATTGTCAGGTTTGTGATTCTTTAAAAGGTATATCAGTAGCTTAGCAGATTCATTAAATTCATTTTTAAACATGGAAATGAATTTAGTAGTCCACTTAGTAATCTTGGATCTTAAACATAGGAGTTGGTGAAATATTTCAAGGTATCAAACTTATAAGGTCTAGTCCTGTAGATTAAATGACTTTACGAGCTCTTGCCATGAAGTACGAATTCAAGGGCATCCCTCCAGAGACTAAGATTCATTCTGGATGAAGTGATGTAGGGGACACAAATCTAGGTCACATAGACTTGGATGACTTCAGATTGAAAATCTTTGGCCCAAATCCAACTCCTAGGGCCAAAACACTTAAAGACAGTGTTATGCACAAG
This sequence comes from Cunninghamia lanceolata, assembly GCA_027924645.1. Lineage (NCBI taxonomy): Eukaryota > Viridiplantae > Streptophyta > Pinopsida > Cupressales > Cupressaceae > Cunninghamia > Cunninghamia lanceolata. The sequence continues at coordinate 8,736,906 of BSBN01000892.1, forward strand.
CTACTGCCTTCCCTACCTCAGTACAGTTTGCAAAGCTGATAGTAACATGTGCAAATAGGTATGATGTCACGAAAAGGACAATTCAAACTACCAATGGGGATATCCTGGCTGATTTAAGCCCACCTTCTCTGGCTGAGACTTTTGATATTCCATGGCATACAGTGATGACCATGCCAGACAAACAAGGATCAGAAGAGGCTTACAACAAGGATGTGAATGGATGCAAAAATTATATGAATGATCATTGGGCAAAAAGTTGAAGGTCTTCCATGAGCAAGTTTCCCCAAGTGTTATATAGAAGTGACTTCCATGACGACATAGGAGATTTGATAAGCTTCTTAAGCAGAATATATGGGTTACCTATAGCCTCCACTTTTGAGGAGTGGATGTTCGTTATCATAACTAAGATACTGAAAGGGACTAAGTTCCACTGGTCCCAAATTCTTAGTAACAACATTCATGAGGCCTTCAGTAACTTCAAAGAGAAGAGATACTTTAGATGGACATCCTACATTGTCTACGCACTAACAAGGAGAAATCACTATGTTAGGTTATCCAAAGTAGGACAAGTTGGAAATGATGAGTAGACCCAAGTGAAAGTATATGAGTATTACCCTCAGTTGACCTCATCTCAATATCTAATGCATTATAAAAGGGTGAATGATGCTTTTACGATGTATATAGCCAGATTGCTGCAAGGTAACACAGCCTTGAGGATTTCCACTGAAGCGATGAATGAAGTAGCCAGATATGGTAGGTGGTACATCCAATTTGAAAAGTTTACATATCTAAGAGTGCAAGGTTTCACTGGGATTACTTATAGACTTCCCAGATATCCTAATGACTAAATAGTGCTCCTAGAATTGACTAGGCAATTGATACCTTGTGCTGAGAAACTCAAGCACTTACACAGAACCAACGTTTAGTTTTCCATCTGGTTTGGTAAGGGGAATTATGCATTCCCTTCCTTCACATCAGCTAAACACTCTGATAAGGAACTTCAACTTCTTAACATACACTACTACAATGCAAGGGATCACTTTGATCCAAATAAAGTGATGGAAAGATTTGTAGGTAAGAAATTATTTCACAAGATACACATTGAGGACTTTTGGACTAATTGCATGGATGACTATGAAGTAATGAAAAAGGCTCATTAAAGGCTATCTCTAGCCTTCATCAAGAAGTTACACATTATTGCAGTACCTGACCAGTTAGAGGATGATGAAAATGTCATGGTCAGAGGAACGTGGGAAGCCTAATACCGTCAACCAATCTGACTGCCAAATTGGGCTAATGTAGAGGAAAGTTCTTTAGATATCATAATGAAAGAACCAATCAGATTGAACAAGGTGTTAGTAATACTTTATGTTTGGGGTATCATGTAGGCACCTTCCCTAAAAATCCAAAAAATATTCTAAGTCTTTGGGCCTCCTTAGCATGTTTCAATGTCAGCATCATTTTTTCTTCGGTGAGGAGGTCATCATCATCATGTTTCCGGTCATCACCCTGATGTTTCTTGCGAGGATCATCATATCTTCTTCCAGCTTGATCTTTCTCCCGGGGTGATATTTTAACATCAGGTGATCTTTGTTAAGATCATCCTGATGATGTTGCTGCAAAGTCCTAAGGATGACCCGATCTTCCGTGGGGTCATCATATTTGAACATCGGGTGATCTTAGTTAAGATCATCCTGATGTTGTTTTATCACTTCATGTTCGTTGTTTTATCACCCTGATGATGCTGACGTCATTCTTATGTCAGGGTGATATCTGCTTTCCTGCCTGTCTGCATCATGATATTTCTAAAAGAGGGGTGATATTTTCATATCCAAATATCACCCCGATATATGAATATGGTGGTGATGTCATCAGGATCCGAGGGGAGTCATATTTCTAACAGTAGTCATCTTGTGGAGATCCCATGATATTTGCAAATATGACGATGACGTCATCCGAATATGAGGAGGTGCGCGATAGGTAGATATGCTGATGACATCAACAGGATATGATGGTGACGTCATCAGGATGTTCATCGGCCAGACATTTGGTATCGGCTAAGCAGGAGGATCTTCCTCTGATGCATCAGGTTGTGCCGATGAAGGTGAATATCAAGTTGATATCTCATGCGAAGGTAAGGTTGGTCATCAGGCTGATATTCAAACATCAGGGTGATATTTTATATCAGGTGATGCGAACGGCATGATACTTTCCCGCAGGGTGATATTTTCTGCGGGGTGATATTTCACATCAGGGTGAGCTCATGTAGATGATGATGCTGACATCAGGGTGATATTAAGTATCCGGATATCATGCTAGAGGATGATGATGATGAAGTCTTATACTAGGTGCCGTCGGGAGCAAAATCACCGACATCATATATGCTCACGACCTAGTATATAAAGTAATGAGAAGGTTGCCGCGGGGTGCATGTGGAATAATTGGTTCCTACATGATTTGAAGTATCAGGATGATACAATTTGGCGGGAAAGGCTTGCAATGCACAGTATGATGCTTTTCCCAAGGCCGCGGGTTGGTATGCCATTAATGGCGGTTGTTGCAGAGGTATAGGCGATGGTGTGGACGGATCTAGTACCCGACTGAAGATGTGAATCCCCAGGTGATGGCACAGGGCTTGAGATCTCTTCCTGCCTCCTTCCCTACCTGCAGCATTCAATGCGATGAGCACCATTTTCTCAATGTACTGTATCTGGCAAATTTTGAGTTTGCCTGGTGGTTAAGGCTGAGCACCTCCTTACTGTATAAGTAGGGCTGTGTTGCTCATTTGTTGGTTGTTGAAGGCCTGAGGTATTTTTGTGTAAATAATGAAGAACAGGGCATGATCCTGGTTGTTCTATCCCATTTTGGAGTTTATGAGTTGCAACATGAATGTATTTTGCACATATGTTCAGTTTCAATGTTGATTTTATATGAGAAATGCTTCATTGCATGTGTTTATCTGCTTGTCTCCATTTGATTCATGTTATTCTCCTTCTTCTGAATCTGGTTGCTAAGGGTTTCTCAGGTTCTGGGGTATGGTTTTCTGTATCACATGTTTGATCTCTAACTTCCATTTAAGGAGTGGATTAAATAGTTTTAGGTTGAGCATGGGGAAGGTTGCATGTCAGCAGGGATATCTGTAAGTAGAGGTCTAGTTAGATACCCATTCTTGGGTGATGTTTGTAAGGCAAGCATCAGTTCAACCCCCTGAAACTTGAGTGAAAGTTGCAAACCATCTGTTGTATATGTCTAGTTGACTCTTTGCCCAATGGATAGGCACCAATCTACTCCTGGGTCAGTAGTTATGAGCCAAAACCCCTTGTCTTGCATCCAAGACATTATGTCCACCCATTTCATCACCTCCACCTGTTAGTTGTAGGAGTAGGATTAGGAACCCCCTGCATACTCTCATACCCAACCAGACACATATGTCCAAGAATGTTGCCAACCTTGTGATCTGTCATGCAGATCTTGGTCCATACATGAGAGTATTCTGCCTATTGTTGTCAAGTTAAATCTATCAGTCATTGAGCAAGTCAAAGTCACATCTTTAGTTATAGGGACACCCCCCTTGGTGCGGCAGAACCATAAGTGAAGGGGAGGAGCTCACGTAACCTCCTATATTAGTTGGTTGAATCTGCCTGTACATTAGAACTGGCAAACCCTAATGTTGATTCAGAAGAAAAACCAACAAATTGGTGACTCTGCTGGGGAGAAAAGAAATAAAATAGAATATATTTGTGGCCCATCCATGTCGCAACACAAATTGGTGACTCTGCTAGGGGAATGAACCTAGGAAAATAGCTTTCAGCTATTGAAAATTTTGTCCTCTCTGGAGAGGTGGCGACTCTACAAAAAGATTCAAGTGCACATGAAAGATAGATGTATGTTACGTGACAAAAGATGTTCATATTTCTGTATCTGGATGAGAAAAGGTACCTAGCTTCTTCCTTTTATATTTGTTGTTTACTGCATAAGTTAGATGCCAGGGGAAGCCTTAGGTCTTAGGCAGACAAAGGATGTCTAAAAGTGAGATTTTTATGAATCCAAATATGTATTATCCCATACTCAGTCAAGAAGGGGATGAAATGTTGTGTAAAAAAATTGAAGAGATAAAAAATAGGTTGATATTCTTAGAGGCTAGGTAGGCTCAGTTAAATAGTAGTAACCCTGTTGTGTCTGCCAGTCAGAAAGCTAAACCTCTTGTTAACCCTTTTGATCCTTTGTATGACCAATTAGATTTGTCATGGGTTGATTATCAAGTTGAATGTATGCCTGCTAAAATTTATAATCAGATGCCCAAATTTAATGGACACAATGTGTGTGATGGGGGTGCACATATCCAAAACTTTCACTACTTCATGGAGAGACATTCATTTAGGGATGAGGATATGTGGATGAGGTTTTTTGTTAGATCCTTTGATGCAAAAGCTAGAGATTGGTATTTGAGCTTTCCAAAGAGATCCTTTGCCTATTGGGATGAGCTTGCTGACTATTTCAATAAAGAATTTGTAAAAGAACCTACTGATCTTGTTGCAGAATTGATGAAAATCAGAAAACAAGATGAAGAGCCATGTGTTGATTTCAGTCATAAGTTTGCACTAGCCCTTTCACAGATCCCAGAAGTCTTCAGACCTGATATTTCAGCCTGTGTTGGCATATATTTTGAGGCTTTTGAGGAGGGCTCTAGTGCAATATTGAGGGATTTCAAGCTGACAAGTATGCAGATGGCATACAATTTTTTAGAAAATGTAGAAGAAATGAGAAATGAGCACCTACAGAAAACCCTGTCTAAAGGCCTTGGTATGAGAAATGGTTGTGAAGCTGCAAATGACCAAGAGATTAAGGCATCATGTGAAGATGCCAGTGAAAGGACTAATGAGGACTCCCATTGCAATGTTAAGGCATTTGGCCATGAAAATAATGATGTGGTTGTGGACAACAATGAACATCTTTTTGAATGGATTTGTGGAGACGACTATGAGTATTGTACTCAAGACAGAGAAGAGGTAAGCAAACAGAGAAGCAGTTCCATGTGTGAACCATTGCCTTCTTTTTAGACACATGGAGATGATGAAGAGCAATCAGAGATTGAAACAAGTGCTAGTGCAAAGCATGATTGTTCTTTGTTTGATGACTATTTTGCTTATGACACACAAGCTGATACTTCTCCACAGAGTGAATCCATTGGTGATGAAGATGCATGTTATGTTGCCCATGAACAAATGGCATACCATGATGAGGCTGAAACACCTGGATCACCCATTTATGACACATATGGTGATGAGGATCTGTCTGAGTATGGTGAAGATTTGAGCCCTATTTTTTATTTGGATTTTGTTTTTCATCCTGATGAAAGAGAGGCCAACATACATCAGGTAAGTGACTGTAAAAATGTGTTTGATTGTAAAGAGGTGCTAGAGCCTGATATTTCCCAATTTGGTGCTGCTGATGGTTGTGTGCATGATGTGCACAACTATGATTTTGAAAGCTTTTCTTTTGATGTGCCAACATATGAAATGAGCCCTGATTTTCCTAGCTGTGTGATGGACTTTGAGTGCTTTCAGTTTTCAGTCCAGCTAGGAAATCATTTTGCGATGCATAATGAGGATAACATGTGTTATATTTCATTTGAATATGCATTGCTTGATAAATATTGAATTCACATGCTACCTGATGCTGAAGGTTGCTTGCATAAGGTTGAGAGGAGCCAGCTAAATGAGATAATTGTTTATGCAAGTAACAAGGTTTGTTTGTGGGCAGATCATGGTAGTATCTCCAGGCTTGATCCAATGTATGCAGATGAAAACAAAAGTGTTTGACAAAGGGAGATACAGGTTTTTCTTTTCTTGGTGGCCTTTGGCCATCAAGTGTGTTTGGTGATGCAGGTTGGTGCAAGTTTGAATCTGTTGCCCAATGGATAAGGACTAGTCTACATCCCAGAGTTCTGTGGTTCTCGCCATGCCTGCAAGAGGCATGCATCCCCAGATGGAGCCTATGTTAGTAATAATTTATGTTTGGGGTATCATGTAGGCACCTTCCCTAAAAATCCAAAAAATATTCTAAGTCTCTGGGCCTCCTCAGCATGTTTCAATGTCAGCATCATTTTTTCTTCGGTGAGGAGGTCATCATCATCATGTTTCCGGTCATCACCCTGATGTTTCTTGCGAGGATCATCATATCTTCTGCCAGCCTGATCTTTCTCCCGGGGTGATATTTTAACATCGGGTGATCTTTGTTAAGATCATCCTGATGATGTTGCTGCAAAGTCCTAAGCATGACCCGATCTTCCGTGGGGTCATCATATTTGAACATCGGGTGATCTTTGTTAAGATCATCCTAATGTTGTTTTATCACTTCATGTTCATTGTTTTAACACCCTGATGATGCTGACATCATTCTTATGTCAGGGTGATATCTGCTTTCCTACCTGTCTACATCATGATATTTCTGAAAGGGGGGTGATATTTTCATTTCCAAATATCACCCCGATATATGAATATGGTGGTGACGTCATCAGGATCCGAGGGGAGTCATATTTCTAACACTAATCATCTTGTGGAGATCCCCTAATATTTGCAAATATGATGATGACATCATCCGGATATGAGGAGGTGCGCGATAGGTAGATATGCTAATGACGTCAGTAGGATATGATGGTGACATCATCAGGATGTTCATCGGCCAGACATTTGGTATCGGCTAAGTAGGAGGATCTTCCTCCGATGCATCAGGTTGTGCCGATGAAGGTGAATATTAGGTTGATATCTCATGCAAAGGTAAGGTTGGTCATCAGGCTGATATTTAAACATCAGGGTGATATTTTATATCAGGTGATGCAGACGGCATGATACTTTCCCACAGGGTGATATTTTCTGTGGGGTGATATTTCACATCAGGGTGATGTGAATTATTAAGGTGAGCTCATGCAGATGATGATGCTGACGTCAGGGTGATATTGAGTATCCAAATATCATGCTGGAGGATGATGATGATGAAGTCTTATACTAGGTGCTGTCAGGAGCAAAATCACCGACATCATATATGTTCACGACCTAGTATATAAAGTAATGAGAAGGTTTCTGTGGGGTGCATGTGGGATAATTGGTTCCTGCATGATTTGAAGTATCAGGATGATACATTTTGGTGGGAAAGGTTTGCGATGCACAGTATGATGTTTTTCCCAAGGCCGCGGGTTGGTATGCCATTAATGGTGATTGTTGTAGAGGTATGGGCGATGGCGTGGATGGATCTAGTACCTGACTGAAGATGTGAATCCCCAGGCGACGGCATAGGACTCGAGATCTCTTCCTGTCTCCTCCCCTACCTGCTGCATTCAATGCGATGAGTGCCATTTTCTCAATGTACTGTATCTAGCAAATTTTGAGTTTGCCTGGTGGTTAAGGCTGAGCACCTCCTTGCTGTATAAGTAGGGCTGTGTTTCTCATTTGTTGGTTGTTGAAGGCCTAAGGCATTTTTGTGTAAATAATGAAGAACAGGGCATGACCCTGGTTGTTCTATCCCATTTTGGAGTTTATGAGTTGCAACATGAATGTATTTTGCACATATGTTCAGTATCAATGTTGATTTTATATGAGAAATGCTTCATTGCATGTGTTTATCTGCTTGTCTCCATTTGCTGCATGTTATTCTCCTTCTTCTGAATCTGGTTGCTAAGGGTTTCTCAGGTTCTGGGGTATGGTTTTCTGTATCACATGTATGATCTCTAACTTCCATTTAAGGAGTGGATTAAATAGTTTTAGGTTGAGCATGGGGAAGGTTGCATGTCAGCAGGGATATTTGTAAGTAGAGGCAGTTAGATACCCATTCTTGGGTGATGTTTGTAAGGCAAGCATTAGTTCAACCCCCTAAAACTTGAGTGAAAGTTGCAAACCATCTGTTGTATACGTCTAGTTGTCTCTTTGCCCAATGGATAGGCACTAGTCTGCTCCTAGGTCAGTAGTTATGAGCCAAAACCCCTTGTCTTGCATCCAGGACATTATGTCCACCCATTTCATCACCTCCACCTGTTAGTTGTAGGAGTAGGATTAGGAACCCCCTGCATACTCTCATACCCAACCAAACACATATGTCCAAGAATGTTGCCAACCTTGTGATCTATCATGCAGATCTTGGTCCATACATGAGAGTATTCTGCTTGTTGTTGTCAAGTTAAATCTATCAGTCATTGAGCAAGTCAAAGTCACATCTTTAGTTATAGGGACACCCCCCTTGGTGCAGCAGAACCAGAAGTGAAGGGGAGGAGCTCATGCAACCTCCTGTATTAGTTGGCTGAATCTACTTGTGCATTAGAACTAGCAAACCCTAATGCTGATTTAGAAGAAAAACCAACACAAGGCTTGGGTAAGAGGTCAGGTAGCTTCTTTGGAGAGACAAGGAGTGTAGCTTACCTACACTGCATTAGAATCAAACAAGGACTCCAGAGGTGAAGAAGATGAACCAATAAATAATACAGATGAGGCAGAGCTAGTTGAGAAGAAGAAATTAGATAGTGAGGAACACACATCTTTGGTAGAGAAGGCAAAGAAAGTTAAGAAGCCACCTGCAAAGCCTCCTTCTAAGAAAGACCAGCCTCCTTCCACCAGGACAAGAGCCTCTAAGAAAAGAGATATGCCAAGTGGTCCTAGGGAAGGTTCCAAAACCAAGAAAGTGAAGGTAAAGGAGGTAACTGAGGAAGATGCCAGCACTCAAGGAGATACTAATCTGCAAACCTCTCCATCTCCTACTGCTACAAGTGTAAGCATGGCTGCCTCTACTTCTATAGCTTCTACTGTTGTTTCTCCATCCATTGTTTCTACTTTTGCTACCCCTACTTCACCCATGACATCAGCTGCCGTTATCCTAGAAATATCCCCTGCTACCACCTCTCCTGCTTCCTCCATTTCAACTACTTCTTGCTCATTAACAATATCTTCCAATGCCCCTGGTAGTCCTATTTCCTCCATTGCTGCCACCTCTTGTTCTTCCATCGCTACTACACCTTCATCTTCTACTTCTTCCACTTAATTATCCACCACCATGACATTACCTCCCATTTCCACCATTCTTTCACCTTCTCTTCCTTTACCTTCACTACCTCTTCCCTCACCCCTTGTCATTTCTTCCACTCTGTCAGTAGTATTAGCTAATTTGATGTAGACAAACTTACCTACACCACTTATATCCTATGCAGTTCCTATCTCGCAAATGCCCACAGATTCAACCTCCTTAGTTGTACCTCTACTACCCAGAATTGATAAAGTGCATGCAGAATTGGGTTTGCAAGAGCCTAAAATTGAATTGTTGCATGAGGTAGCAATAGATGCATTTGTGGAGGTAAGTAATGAAATTTCAGATGAACCTCTAGCTGAAGCAGTTAATGTTGAAGTCATTGATATATCCAACAGCCCTCTGGAGAAGGGTCAAACGCAGGAAGTCTTCAAAGCAGCTCAAGAAAATATGATGGTAAATTGGAGAAACTTGGTTGATGAAGGAGAAAATGAAAAAGAGATCAATAAAGATAAGGAACTAGAATAGGAACATGGATCACTTGAGGAGCTTGCTAAAACTAATGATGACAAAACCACTGAATTGAACAAGTCATCTTCTTTAGCACCTGACTGGTTGCAAAGCAGAGTGGCATATCTTGAGCCACAAGTGGAGATAATCTAGATGGATTTAAGCACTACCCTATCCCAGAATCAAAGGCCCAAAAAAGAAAAAGAAAGAAAAGATACATTCAAGAATTTATAAGGAAGAATCAGGATCCAGAATTGCAGAGATAGTTGTCCCGCCAGCAAATTTAGCTAGAGAACAAGTTAGGGTGGATGACTATGCAATTTCATCAGTTGATTTGGGACCCGCCACTCATGCTCAAAGAGTGGATGAATTTAAAGGATCAATCACTTCAATTTATGAACAGTTAGATAAGGATGAGATGTCAAAGAAGGAGTTAAAACAACAAAATGAAGAACTTCATACTTGTCTCTCATTTTTTGATCAAACTAGTTGATACAGGAGGAGAGATAAGGACAGTGCCCACTTTCCTGTCTACAGATAAAATGGTAAAACTAGGTGAGGTAAGGGCCAAGTCCCAAGGGACTGAGAATTGGCTATTTAGAGTATTCAAGAAAGGATGTGAGATAATTGATGCCTCTGCTCAAGCGCACAAGAAGTTGGTTGAACTTCATAAGAAATGGAAAGATCTACATGAGGAATGTGACTCCTTTGATGAGTATTACTCTCACATGTTTCCTTAGATAAAGAGCATCAGAGATTTACTGGCCTAGACTCTGGTAGTAGAAAATATTCTAACTGGGGAGAAGCTGTCCAAGGCCATTGAATGGTATCAACAGCTACTTTTGAGGAAAGAAACCTTTGAAAACATAAAGGAAGCATATAAGCCAGTAGATGAAGAGTTGCAGTCAATTATAGACGATATCAATGATTCTTTGAAGGATTGCCTGGAAACATCCTATAATGACTATGCCCTTTATGATATCAAGAAGTGTAAAAGTAAATTACATAAGGTAATTTTTGAAAGTACTGAGCTTAGCATGGAAGATAGATTGGATAAGGTAACCGACGTCAGATCTGAATTTAAGGCATTCCACAAGGCTGGGGAAGATATAGAAAAGATATACAATAGATTCAGCTAGGAACGAAAGGTGTTCAAGTATTGAGTCAATCATTTGAAGAATCCAGACCTCCTGGAGATCAATCTTGCGCTTGAGGCATGGCTTAACTACAACAATAAGCTGGCTGAAGAAGACAAAGTTAATTTGGACAAAGAGTCTTGATATTTTAGAATATTTTGGAATGTAATTCTATCATTATTGTAAATTGATATATTTAGGATAGCATGTGACTCTATTTTGTCTTTTCTATGCTTTAAAAATATTCTTTTCTATTAGTATATTGAATTGGCTAGTCAAATTGACTAGATTCAATGTATTTGGAGGCTATTTTTTGTCTTTTTCATAAAAGACAAAATGTAATCTAGGAATTGATATGAGTTGTTGTTCTTGCATTTATTGATGTAATCTAGACCGTCAGTGTTGAGTTGATCTCCACCGTTCATTTGAAAAACTCAGTATGCTGCTTTCCTATATAAAGGGCTACCATTTCTACTTTTTGTAAGCGAGATTTTGATACTGAATTGTTGACATTCTTCCATTTGAAGTAATACAAAGCAAGTTTCTATAATTCTCTTGAGAATTTGTATCTTGTATTGGCTTATTTTAGTTTTCATGGTTTGCTTCTTGCTCTCCTATAGTTCGTTAGTTGTGCTTTTATAATGTTTATGGTTTGCTAAAAGTATTTGATGAATGCTCTATTCCATACTTTTAATTATTTGCTGATGGTTGATAGCTATGTAAAGTTAGTCTAGACTAATCAGTTGTGCTCAGTTCAATTGCATTTTGTAGGTTAAATTGCGCCAATCATTGGGTATTTAATGAATGAATGTAATTTGAAAATCTTTAGATTTCCATTGAAGATAGCACCATTTTCTACAGTACTATAACATCACTTTTCATTTGGTAACTCAGAAAACTGGTTAAATTTCAGAGCATTTGTCTACTTAAAGTATAATCCATAGATTGTGAATGTCACTTAGGATTCCTCTAAACCCTATATCTTTTGCAGTTTCTTAAAAACCATTGTTAGATTAGGAATTTTAGTAGCATTTGACATAGTTTTATCAGCTAGAAACATAAAGGGTTTATGTGTATTTGTTGCTCCAACTTGAAGATCTGTAGGTTGTATGTAAGATCCCTTGTAGGTATAGCTAGAACATACCCACTGAGAGATTCCAAGCAAGATAAGACCTAGCTGTATTATCCTTGGAGTAGTCTTACCTAGGGTAGGATACTTTTCAAGAGAGGTGTGAAACCAACAATCACATATGTGTTGCTGTGTGCTAAAACACTCATCAACAATTGGTACCTCCATTTGATCTCTGTGACACCTTTACCCTTCTCATGGATATCTAGCCTTGATTATTCTTCAACAAATGAATTATAATAGCTCTTCCACTTTCCCAGCATGAGTAACATATAGACACCACTTACAACTACATGTTGACTATCAAAGCAATATGCACTGTGTATATCTTGTAGTTATATCATTATGGTTGTCCTTGTGCACTCTTTAGTTTGTTCCATCATGCATATATCTAATACTTATTATCATGCTATCATGTGGCTAAAATAGTCATAATTCACGAAAAGATCTTAACCATTAGCAACTATTTAACATACAAATGTTGGAAATGTACCTAATGTTCTTAATGCCTTGGCTGCATACAAATACTATTAAAGATACAGAGATGGAAAAAACCTGTGACTTCACTTCCTAAATGGCAGTTGAAGCAATAATGACATATGTTCTTATGCATTGAATGCTGTCCTACATGAGTTTACTTCCCTCTTATGGCTTCACTTCATTCTTTGGACTGTATTCATGAGTGTGTCCTATTTCAAAACCAATGCACTTGATTGATCTTCACTCCTTCAGTTTAGTTATTCAATTTAAGCAATATGAATAATGATCTCTATTCCATTCCATCCCCTTTGACCCAAATGTTGATATGTCTTCAAACAGCTACATGAATTATCCTATACTTGCACATGAAACAAATAGATTGGATAAAAATAATGAATTTCAATGATTGTTTCTCTCTCAGTTCCTCTTGCATGTGAGTGATGTATATCTAATCTAGTGCATTATAGGCAATGCATTATGTCTCTTCTGATAGACACATTGAGAACTCATAACCGAAGCTCTAACAGGTCTTTTTCCATTTTTTTGTAGATTCTTATTAGAGATCAGGAGCAAGGAAAGAAGGCAACCTCAAAGACCGAAGACTTAAATGGCAATGATGGCTATGATCCTTCTCTCTCTTATCAGTAGATGCATAATATGATTCTTATATTTGCACTTATTCAGCTATTCCCACAACTTGTATGGGACATTTGATTTATCATTCCTTCATTCAATGCAATGTTTATTTCTTTTATGTATTTCATTTGTAAAATGGATAAACATTGTAGTGAATTGAAATAACTCATCTCTTATGCATCTTTCTGCAATGAATGATAATTTGAACTTTTCCTTTTGTTTGAACAATTGAACTGTAATATCATTGAAACACAATCAACTATGCAAATAACTTATAGAAGAAAATGTTAACCTTCACTCTAAAATTAAATTTGATGTACTAGCTCTATCAATTTGAGTTGTAAGTGAAAAAATTGTAACAACCCTTTATAGTGTGCCTTTGCATTGAAATTTGGTGAAAATTTGCATATTTTGGCTATATTTTCACTAGGGTTTGACTTAGATTTGTACTCCAAGCATGTTGTAATAATCAATAAGGCCTTGTTGTGTTGTACTTTTTCCTCTTACCCAATGTGTTTGTTGTGGACTCCATGTGTCTTTTAGTACTCGTTTCCTTCAAACAAGTGCTTTGGTGCAAAATAGTCTCACTTATTTTGCCTTGTTGATCATTATGAAATTTGTGTGTATTTAAGCTCTTTCAAATTAGCATCATGGATACTTCTTGTAATTCATCTTTGGAAGCTTTATTTGCATACATCATAGACAGTGATAATTTTTCTAAATTTATTCATGAATATCCTCAAGTCTTAAAACAAATTACATATATCTATGATGTTGACATTTCTATGTGTTCCACATATGAAATCCTTTGTTATATATATGATTTTGATAGCTTCACAAATCTAATGGGAATATATCCTTCAATATTAGATGATCTCACCAAATTTATAGCCAAAAATACATTTAGTAGTGATGACTTCAATATGTTAGATGAATCCTTAGATGACTTTATCTCTATTGAACATTCCACTACAACTCCTATTGCTAATACATATGATGATAACTTAGGTCTACCTTATGATCCCTCTCCCTAAGTTGTTCCTCCTTGTGAGGACACTTCGATGCAAGAGGATGATTTCACTGACACATCACTTAACATCATACCACCATCTCTTCATTCCAATGCTCTCTCTGGCCAAGATGAAGCATTAGTGAATGAAAAGCTCCCATCACCTCTTTATTTCAATGCTCTATATAGCCAAGATGAAGCATTGGTGAATAAATAAGCCTCTCCAACCAAGAACATTTCATGGGTAGACAATGAGATTTCATCTTAAAACAATAAAAAATCTCTCCCTTTCATAGTGCATGAAACCTCTATGGAGCATACTATCAATCTTCCTCCTTTAGTTGAATATTCAAGTACTTCGGAAATTACTAAGGAAGTAATGACCATTTATATCCTTCCTTTGGTTGAATGTTTAGGTCCCTTAGATATCACTAAGGATGTGAATGACTTGATTTCATATTCTTTGAACATCACTAGAAATACAATTACCAACAATTATCCTCACAATACCTTACCTTCCCTTCATTCTTATGCTCTCTCTTCAAAAGATGCAGCACTAGTGGATGAGGAAAGGTCTCTCACATTAAAACCCTTATGGATGGATGTTGAGGACACTAAAAATAAATCACTTCTTCCACCTCTTAAGAGGATAGTGAACAAGTGTATTTCTCCATACCTAAGCCACACTCGTTGTACTACCTGTTCTAATTGCTCTCAAGGGTGGACTCCTCCTAGATATATATGTTGTTAGCATTGTGTTTCCCCCATGATATGTTATGTGTTGTTTAGGTCTCCTGGGATGACCGTTGATTCTCTTGTAAGGTCCATGATACTTGGAGACCACCTCTGTTGTGACCCTTCTTCTATTTGTATCAGCAATCTTCTATATTCCTTCTCCTCTATTTTCACTATTGTGTGTTGTGTCTTATGGACATAGCATTGCGGTTGATGACTTGGGGGCACCCTCCTACATGATTGTCCCTAAGGAACTTGTTTCTCCTCTCTCAATTTATTGTTTCCCTTCCTCTAGTGTTTCTATCTAGTTGGCGGATGACGAAAAACATATTATACTGATATGGACCTAGTGTCCCTTCAGCGAGAAATAAAAAATGGACCAAGTCCATACATGACGATGGGGTTGATATATATTACTTGATGCTTGGCTAGTAGAATCACTCCATGTGATCTTGATGTTGTCTTATCAAATTTACAAACCATAAAATACTTCTGCACTATGCAATTTGTTTGTCTTTGAATCTCACCTTGGTTACACTCAGTTTTGAGATTTTTGTGGTATAGCCCCATGGTTATACTTGGTCTCCAAATCTGTAGTATAACCTCAGCTCTCTATGTGAATAATCATATGCATTGTTTTTTATCATGATTATATGGATGCTAACACTTTTTTTGCAGGAATATGTTTGTGGGAACATTTGGTGACCATAAAGTACATGTCACCTTTAGGGGGCATGGGCTTTGCAAGAGTCCGTGTTCCCTTGTGTGTTTTCTTCCTACCTTAATGTGCTTGATATCGATACATGATATCAACCACCTTAAGGTGGGGGCATATATAAGGTAAGCTATCTATTTTAGATACTAGCAAAGTGTTTGTTCTTAGGTGCAATCTTAAAGATTGGTAGCGATGAGTCCCTCCTGCACTTTGAGATTTGTTTGAAATCTATTGCAATCATTTAAGCCCTATGTGGAGCCAGGATATCGTGCATATCATTTTTTCTCTTAATCCCCTTGTGGAGGTGGGGATTGTGTATTTCTCATGGAGAGTGCACATCCTGTCATTTTCTAAAAAGTCCTCTATGGAGGCAGGGAGCAGTTCTATGACTAACTTAACCCTTAAGCATGTCTTTGACGATTGTTGTGGCGAATTGTAATCATCAGTGTGTGCCTATAATGTGCCTAAGATGGTGATGAACCTAGAAATAGGAGCACTCCATCACTAGTTTGCCATGTTTTCTCTGTGTCTTCTAAGTGTGTGTTTATGATGTGTTTGTTCCCAAGCATAGTCGTAAAGACCGGTGGCGATGAGTCCCTCCTATGCTTTGGGATTTGTATGGTGTGCTTGTTTTGTATCGCATGTTTGTTCTCAAGTGCAGTACTAAAGACTAGTGGCGATGAGTCCCTCCTACACTCTAGGATTTGTTTGGTGTGTGTGTTGCCCCATATACAGTTTAAAGACTGGTGGTGATGAGTCCATCCTGCATTATGGGTGGTGTGTTTACTTTCCTTGTGCTTGCATCTGCATTTTATATATGAGAAAAATAAAAAGAAAATCATCACTATATTCATTACATTCACTGTATTCATTATGTTTTGTGTGTCTTCAATACTGTCTTCTCTATGTTTTGTGTGACTATAATTATCTTCTCCATGTTTTGTGTGCATGTTACTATCTTCACTATGATTGGCATGTCTTCTCCATGCTTGGTGTGTTTGTTGTGCTTGTTGAACGTACTTTAATGCATGTATTGGCCTTGCGTTTATACATACATTAAAGTGGGGGATAAATGTTATGTCAGAAAAAGTAACCCTGGGGGCTTTTTCCTCTTAAGGTCTAGCTCCCGGGGACTCCTTTAGAATGCATTTAGAGCATCTTGCATGATTTTGATGACTCCTGATGAGAAAACCCTGAAGTTTCATGGCAATTGGGGCTCAGGGGATGAACCTAACATAAATCCTACCTAAAATAGGTGGGAGGACTTGGGCGCCCGCACCCTAGTCCTGTCCTATTTTAGGTCAGGACCAATTTCAAAGTGTTAGTTTATGACCATTATTTAGGTCCTATGCAGGCACGATAAGTTTGAATTACAAAATTCTTAGCGGGAATGTTCATAGTTGCATATATAAGCATGATTAAGCTTCATTTGTAAACTAGAGATGGACATTTTGATTGATAATCTTATGTTAAGGTGATTAAAGGCATTCATTGTGTTGCAGAGTAGAATTTGTGTTGTTCTTGTATTTGTATTTGCAGATTTGGCATCCATCTCCTCACGGGATGAAGAACATCTTCCTTCCATGAGATCTTCACCACAAGGTGATATCAATTGTGTTCTCTATCATTTATTATTTGGATTTTACCTCTATCCCAGAAGGATATGCACTCTTTATCTGACAATGGTGTTCTGAAGACTTGAATCTCTCTAGGGCTTGACTGAGGCAAGCCTCTAAACACCACAACCCCCAACCCACTTTTTTGTGATTGCAGGTTACAGGTTACAGGTTCCGAAAGTGAAATAAGTGAAGTTGCAAGAGAGCATTACAGATTGTCAAGATTACAGATCATAGAAGAAAACAGGGACCTATACTCGGGTGCCCACTCATTAGTGCTTTGCATCCTACAACTAGAAAATCTTTGGAACATAAGGAATAGGTTATAGACAAGATTTCTAGATCCTAAAGAAAATTGTGGCACTGGACTAGGGCGAATTAGTCCCCAAATTTTCTAGACACCAAACTTCAAAATCTGGTATGCATTTGATTGTCATTTGATATCTCTATGTGCGATCATTTTCTGTAATTTAGCTAATTGTTTACAAATTTATGAAATTAGGGTTTTGAGCATTATTGGCCTTAATTAAACAACAAAATCACACAATTCCAATCTTCCCCTATGTTCCAAGTGACATGAGATCTATAGTAGAGTTCTCTACTTAGTTGAATGTCCTTGAATGTGTAGTGGTGAAAGGAGGATCAACACAAACCATTAAAATAAAACCTCTTCATTTTTAACCCTAAACAACATGAGACTGACAAAATACCACATATAGAAAATGGTCATATTTCTTACGACTTACAATTTACCAAAATCTTTTACAAAATAAGTAATGTATTTTTGTTCACAAATCTCTAGTAGTCAACTACATGAGAGGGAGAGAGAGAGCATCACCAACAATAGACTAGCTGTCCCTTACACACCTTCCTTCTGGAAGTGGCCCTTCCCTTCATGATGGTAATAGATAATGAGAATCAACTAATTCTTTATGCCATCTGAGAACTAGTGATGTGTCCTAGTTAATAACAATCAGGTTTACGGCTCTAGTACACTATGAAATGACAATGAAAGTAGTATCTTTTGCATTACTTTGGCCAAAGTTTCATATAAATATATAGTTGTATGTTCACTCACTCTTTTCTCGACTTGGAGACAAAATTCTTATTTCTCAATTTATGTCATATATATAATAATTCTTTTCGACTTTCTTATACTATATTGGTCTTAAAGACATCATAATCCTTATCTACTAGTCATTTTGACAAGTCTATGGTGAGATCTTAGTGACTATATAACACACATTGATTCTTTCTTTTCATCCTTTCAATCACCGGTCCATGACATCTTGTCATCTACTCAATGACGCGTCTACCTATTCTCATGCTCATTCGTGTTCTTCTACACATGCAAGATTCTAACATTTAAGCCATAGGGTTTTGTGATTAAAGACTCTATCTATCTTAATATAAAAATATAATCATTCGACTCATAATCTGTCAAAGATAAACTACAATTCCATATACCAATAAATTGAATACACTTCCTCTTGTATATCAAAAAGATATCATAATAATAATGTAATCTATAACATAACTTTCCATTGCCATAATGAGTATATCTCGCGACAATCCTATGACTATTCTTAGCCTAATATTGGGTTAAAGATTATTCCTCTATAAAACTAGAATATGTATAATTTAGAATTACTCTAGCATAGCTTTTGAAAACAACGCATTCTTGTTTATATACTTGGAAATAATGGTTTAATGTCAAGTGCTTCTACACAATGACTTTGACTCCATAACTATCTTTTAAAGCTTTCCAACACAATTTGTCTTCATGGTTAGCTACTAATGTGAGAAAAGTACTTTGTTTTACAACAAAAACCTTCACTTAGGTATCTCTTAAGTTTACATTGGCTCATAATAAAATTTCTACAACCCAACATGGTTTTTATCTAGAATGTGATCACTACATTGTTGACTTATTTTTTTAACATAATTGGTCTCTAATTTTTCTTGACACAGTTGGACCACACTTAAGGTACAATTGGCCTCTAGAAAAGACACAATCGAGCTCTCATATATCTAAGTTGGCCTCTTCATGAGACAGTGGTTCTAACAATTATAAGAACTATAATAAATGATACAATCGGCCTATCAAATAACACAGTCAATCTTCCCTATGACACACAGTGGGCTTCACATATTCATACAATCAGTGTCACAAATAACATTGTGGGCTTCAAAAAATAATACAATCACAAATAACACAACGGGCTTCACAAAATAATACAATCAGCCTCTTATACAACACACAGTCAGCCTCATATGCAACACATAGTTGGTCTAACAAATATCATAGTGGGTCTATCATATATCACATTCGACCTCACAATAATAACAATCTTGTTGACAAAACTATAGTTGCAATATGAAGATATCTATGTTGAATGTTATGAGGCTCAGGCATAGTTTTTAACTTTTACCCTAAGAAGGTTATCGTGCTTCACTCACAATGAAAGGATAATAAATAGAAAGCCAAGAGATTTTCTACTCAAAGGTATAGAATTGTTTAACTTTTCCCAAGGCATAAACTGTATGTCAAGGAATAGATAAATAAATAAAGTTAATCATAACCATTCCTCATTCTGGAATAATATAGAAAACATAATCCTCTGTAGAGGATAAATATCTGGTCTACATCCACTATGCTCAGCAGTAATCTTCTTTCTAAATGGTAGTTCTAACACAAATCTCTTTACTCCTTTCATACTACTGATCTTAGTCAAATGAAAGGCAGTTCTATATATACTCTATCATTGTCTACGGTATGTAGTAGACGTACTTGAATATATACATAGGTCAAGACTTCACCATTTTCACTTTACTATATCTCTTCTGCTATTCCAGCTTTTGAGTCCTTCTCCCCTCTCATACACAGTCTTCTCGCTTCTAGTTAACGTCCTCACAATAGTTATGGGCATATAGTTAAGGCATCGCCCCCCAAGAATCTCTCTCCACTCCCAGTGATGATTAACATGCAGGAATAAGTGGGAAGTATGGAACAACTACTCCCTCTCCCACTTCCCTAGCATCCACAAAATAGATTTATTTTTTTCCAAAAAAAGGACTAATAGCCTAGAAACTACATTTAATTTGCTACAAATTTTGTTCTTACATATTTTTGAATGCAGTAGTACTAAATTTTTAGGAAAAGGATAGAAAGCATGTGTATGATTGACCAACCTAAGTACAAAAAAATAATATTTTTTTTCTAAAACTTTCAATATAAGTAGAGGATGTTGAATGAACAAGACAACTGAGTGGGGGGGTTGAATCAGTTGTAACTTAAATTTTCAAAACCCTCTTACACACTCAGATCCACATTAATCTAATTAACCCTTAAGTTTGTCATTATGATTAAGCATGAAATGTAAATAACAAAACTAAATTATAACAACACCATACACAAGACAACACTAGATTTTACGTGGAAAACCCATGATGAGAAAAACCATAGTGAGGATTAGCTCACAATGTAGATATCAATAAGGCAATTGGTTAAGGTTGATACAGTTGGTGGACTCACTATCCCAGAATGCTCATTATATGTGGCTCACTGCCAAAGGACTCACTGTCCTGAAATAAAGAGATAGACAAGGTGGCTCAATGCTAGGATTTAAATGTTATAGTTGCATATAACACATGCATGGAGTATAGTTCCAATGAAGCTTAATATTCACCACAACATCACCATCTCCACAATACCACTGAAAGATAGTAGACACCTTGTAGTTCATTGCATCTAGTAATCTAACACATGAAGGCTTGTACTGCTCCACTCACTCAAGCACTATGTTACTCACATCATATCTAGCTTGTGCATCCCCAATCACAACCTCTTAACACTTATTTATATTGTCTTTAACCTTGAGAACATTCTCCAAGGTCAGAAAATCATTTTAACCTAGGAGATTAAAATTAGGTCTAGACCTAAACATTCCTGTGGTGGAATGGAATGAAGGAAAACCACAACACTCCTTATCTTGGACCTAAATTCATCCAAGCATGCTACACCACACTTTCACAATCACCAAAATAGCTCTAAAAATGGTGCAAACATACAAGGTCAGCCAAACCTATGTAATACAATGAAATTTTTAAGTACACACTTTCTCCAGGTAAGTTACAACTCATGGACCATACACAACACTTGAACACACTCTAGAATCTTCCATAAACATCTCAAAGCAACTTCAAAACCAACAAACTCTTCTGCAACAACTTCTACCTAAAGAAAGTTCACACCAGAGAACTCAACTGACTGTCATATACTACCACTCAAGAAATCAACTTGTGGACCTCCAAACCATGAACAACTTCCACTAGAGAAAGATATGAACCTTATAAGCACAATTTTAGAACTGCAAGTCCTAAAACCTCTTTACAGAGAAATACGGAGCAAAGAGATTTCTCACAGACATCCCTGCAACACTCAGAAACATAGTCCACATTTTGGTGAACACAACTTCCTTTGTAAAATGAACCAGAGCACAAAACTTGGAATATAACATCTATGAACATCTCTTAATGACATATCCAAACTGCAAGGATAGATCTTCAACATAATGGAAATGCAGAGAAAACCAAGAACACTACTCTGTTGAGTCAAACAGTCTCTTCAACACACTGTTTCCTTTACTAATCAAATTTTCTCAAAATCACTTGGAAACCAACCCTCAGAACCATATTATTAACACCTTTAGTACCTCTTCAAAGAAATCAAATCATCTTCAACAAAGCAGCTCAAGAAAACACTTCATGCTCTTACAATAGTCTCATCTCTGTTCATCTAGTAGACATAGTTGACACCAATGACAACACAAGCTTGTTGACATTAATGACAATACCGATAGAATATACTTGCAACAATCTACCCCTTTGTCATTGATGACAACACATAATGTGAAAAACCATCAAGACACATCTCTTCACCACAGTTGTTTACTTTCTTACTCTCCACCTTTCTTTCTTTCTTTCTTTTACACATCTTACTCTCTCTCTCCCAGACCACTGATTCTTTTTTTTTTACATTGCTCTCTCTCTCCCCCTTTGACATCAATGGAAAAGGGTAACACAACTCTTCTTTCAATCTTATTAGGTCACATCATCTTTTCTTTTCACTCCCCTGAATACTTTTCTTTAGGAGTGCACACCAAACTGTATCAAGTCTTACTCCCCTTGTCTACAACAATCATTATGACCTCTACCTACTCCACCTGAGAGGTAGCCTCCAACATTACTCCAGAGAAAACAATGAATCTTGAAGTCTACTAGACTGATGCATCTCCTTATGCATCTAGTTCAATGAAGGAGGGACAATAGCCCCTAACTT
This sequence comes from Cunninghamia lanceolata, assembly GCA_027924645.1. NCBI lineage: Eukaryota > Viridiplantae > Streptophyta > Pinopsida > Cupressales > Cupressaceae > Cunninghamia > Cunninghamia lanceolata. The sequence continues at coordinate 8,759,222 of BSBN01000892.1, forward strand.
CTCCCTGAGATACTCAAATGTATCTTTAGGAAGAGCCTTGGTGAATATGTCAGCAACCTGATCCTTTATAGGCACATATTCAAGCTTCACTTCATTCTCTGCAACCTTCTCTCTTAGAAAGTGATACCAGATTGAAATATGTTTTGTTCTTGAGTGCATCACCAAATTCTTTGAAATGTTGATGACACTGGTATTATCATAGAAGATAGGAATTGGCTCCTTATACACAACACTAATAGCTTTCAAAGATTATTCATCCACAACACTTGTGTAAAACAAGATGTTATTGCAATGTATTTTGCCTCTATAGTAGACAGAGATACTAAATCATTCTTCTTACTTAACCATGACACCACTCTGTCTCCAAGAAAGAATGCACCACTACTTATACTTTTCCTGTCATCTACACATCCAGCCCAATCTGCATCTATATAAGCACTCATAGAAAAGTCAATACCCTTTGGATACCACAATCCATTATTTGGAGTGCCCTTTAAGTATTTGAATATCCTCTTCACTACTAAAACATGTGACTCTCTAGGATCTTCTTGAAATCTAGCCACAAGATAAATTGCATGCGTAATATCTGGTCTAGTAGTAGTCAAGTATAACAATCCTCCAATCATTGACCTATACCTGCTCTGATCAGCCTTAGATGATTCATCATTCTTTCTCAGCTTGAAACTAGTTGTCATAGGAGTACAAACTGGTTTAGAGTCTTCCATTCCAAACTTGTTCAACATTTACTTGACATACTTTGATTGTGAAATGAAAATGCCTTTATCTATTTGATTGATTTGTAGCCCAATGAAGAAGTTTATTTCTCCACACATTAACATTTCAAATTCTTTATACATCTCATCTGCAAAGTTCTTACACATGTCTTCATTTCCACCGAAGATTATATCATCCACATATACTTCAACAATCAGAATTTGATCTTCACCTGCTTTGATGTACATATTGCTATCTGCAAAACCCTTACTGAAACCTTTCTTTAATAAGTACTTGTCTAACCTTGCATACCAAACTCTAGGGGCTTGGTTCAATCCATAGAGTGCCTTATTCAATTTACAAACCCTATCTAATTTTTCTGATAACTGAAATCCATCTGGTTGTTCTATGTATACCTTCTCTTCTAACTCACCATTCAAGAAAGCAAACTTCACATCCATTTGATATACTTTAAAATCCTTATGCATTGAAAAAGCCAAAAACATCCTGATGGCCTCCACCCTTGCCACCAGAGCAAATGTTTCCTCATAGTCTATTCCTTCTACTTGTGAGTAACAATTACACACAAGCCTTGCCATGTTTCTTACCACTTCTCTATTCTCATTCAGTTTGTTCCTAAATACCCACTTAGTTCCAATCACATTTTTGTTTGCTAGTCTTGGGACAAGTTCCCAAGTCTGATTCTTTTCAATCTACATTAGTTCTTCTTCCATAGCCTTGATCCAGTACTCATCCTTGCATGCTTCACTTACTATTTTAGGTTCAACTTTAGAGAGTAAACACATATTTACCTATTCTTTAGCAACTTTCCTTCTTGTCAGCACACCTTTGTCCTTATCACTAATTATTTGATCTTCAGAATGATGCTTTTGTACATACTTGAGAGTTTTAGGAGCCTTTTCTAGAGCTTCTTCTTCTTCAATCTATACATCCTTTTTATTGGTATTTTCTTCTTCTCAACAATCCTTCTTAACCTCTTGTTGTAGCATTGATAAGCTTTTCTCTTAATAGAATACCCAATGAAAATACCTTCATCAGACCTTGCATCAAACTTTCCTAGATTTTCTTCATCCCTTTTGACATAACATTTGCTTCGAAACACTTTGAAGTACTTAACTATAGGAATCCTTCCATACCACAGCTCATAAGGTGTCTTTGTATTATTTGCTCTTGCCTGCACTCTATTTAGTATGTAAACAACAGTATGAATTTCTTCTCTCCAGTAAACCTCTAGTAGGTTTGGTTTTTTATCATTGTCCTTGCAGCTTCTTGAACAATCCTATTCTTTCTTTCAACCACACTATTATGTTGAGGAGTTCTAGGGGCAGATAATTGCCTCTTTATCGCATGATTCTCATAGAACATGTTAAACTCATTTGGAGGTGAACTCTCCACCTCTCTTAGACCTCAAACATTTAACTGTCATGTCCATTTCATTCTTGTTGTTCTCAAAATCAGCTATGCTCATTTTTTGTAGACAACCCCTACGAAACTTGTCCGTTTCATAATCTACACTCTAAGTTCGCAAATCAAGACAAGATTCTCTTGGTCCCATGCGAAGTTGTTTGACATCCTAAAACTACTTTACAACATTCCCTCAAATCAATTCCTTGATATCAATTTTGGTCATTTTAGGGTGTTAGTGAAATTTTGAGTCTTGATATGCGAAGTCGGCTAAATTCGCCGCTTTCGCATGTCTTTTTCTTTATATGTAGTGTCAGTGATTTCTGCCACTTTTACATAGTTTTTCTCTTCCAACATGTGTGAGCGGAATTTTTTACTGCCATGACATGCTCTCGTTGAAAGTTTAATTTGCACATACAAAGTTGGTAATTTTAACCGGCTTCATATTTTTGTGAAAGCTTGTGTGAGGTCAGCCGAAATTGCCGCTTGAGCAAGATCTCTGATATCTTGGACTCCGAGTGACATTAATGGCCACTCGTGCCAAGCATTAAAGTTTTGGTTTCAACCTTTTAAATGTGTTATTAAACTCATTATATCTTGTCATTTCTTCTATTCGAAACATCCTAGGTGATTCATGAGTCCCTTCTTCAACCGTATGATCACTTGCTTTTGGGTTATAATAGATTTTGAGTTGTAGTTGGCAGTTAGGGTTTCCTCCGTTTAAATGGGTAAGTGTTTTTCTTTATTGTTTTCTTATTAAAGTTTTCCATTTCTTGTTAGAATGATCAAAACTTTGTTCTGAGAGGGTTGTATTGTCTGTATATTGGTCAAAACAAAACCTTAAAGTTTTCATGTCTTTCTTCTGTTGAGTCATTCCCAAACCCTATTTTTGGTTTAAAACCCTTTGGTCAGTATTGTCTTGTGGATCTTTTCATCATTTTTGTCTTGTAAAGTCATCGATCTCCGCATATATGCAAGCAGGTGCAAAGTCGGCATTTTTGCCGCTCGCACATTTTAAGAGCTCAAAACAGTGTATGGGCAGTGAAATTTGCTGCCCTTACACAACCTTGCAACCCTTATACCTAACATGCGGTATTGACAATTTTTGCCGCTTATGTATTCCCTAAATTCACCGCAAAATTCACCGCCTTTACATTAAAAAACCTTGCAACTTTAATGCGTTATGCATTGTCAGCAATTTCTGCGGCTTGGACATCAAAACTTGCAAAGTTCTTTATTACCTGCAATAGCGGTAAATTTCATCATTTCAACATATAACTCATTACCTGGAACATGCATTAGCGGAGAATTTTGTTGCCGATGCAAGAACACAGTATCCCTCATATGCAAGGGCAGCAAATTTGCCGCTCATGCAAACACTCTCTCAAATTTTCCTAACTCTTGGAAATTTTCAATTTTGATTTTCTGAGCCCACTTTCCTCTAATTTTTTGGCTTGCTCGCACTCTAGTCCTTTCAAGCGCATCTCCATAGTCGTGATCATCGACATGTAATTTTTCCAGATTACCAGTATTTCCCCTAATTGCATGATCATGAGTTTTTGCTACAATTTCTTCTATGGATCTTCGTTCTTCATCAACATCCTTTTGGTGATAACTCATTTAGATGACTGAGTTGTCCCCGAAGAAGTTTAAAGCGATGAAATACAAATATCAAGGTGTTTTCCCAATCACCTCAGTCACTTCTAATGTTGACGACATTAGAGATACAGAGATTGGCCATGTGGACATGGTTGAATTTGTGGAGAGAACCAAGTCAAGCAATCCCAGCTCTGCAATGAAGAGGATAATTGACAGTAACATTCATCTGGTGTCGTCTTTCCCAATGGCATTTCACAACATAGAATTTGTCCTTCAGTGTGCTCAATTCTATAACAAAGATACTAGGGCTATGGTGGACGCAAGTGGCAATGTAATAATCAGACTCGATCCTGAGTTCATTGATAAAGTGTTTATGTGCCCTCTTGCTATAGAAGTGTTAAAGCTTGATTTTGTTGAAGCACATAAGGAATATGACAAAAATCCTAAGAAGGCAAAGAAAGTAATCAACAATAAATGCCTGAAGACTGCAAGGTCAAATTTGTGAAGGTGGCCACGTAGTTTTCATCGAAGTGACTTTGTAGAAGAGGTTGGTGATCTGATAACTCTTCTCAGTAGGATAAGAGGTTTGTCCTCTTCCTCACAATTTCATGAATGGATGTATCCTTTCATTAAGGTAATACTCCAAGGAAAACAAATCATCTTCTGGGGGGAGCAAATCAACAATGCTTTGCACGAACAATTGATAAAGGCACCCACTACCTTTAAATTCTACATGACCTCTTATCTAGTGTATATAGTGGCTTCTATGAGGATCTTTCCAGGCCTAACATCAGAAGGAGATAGGAGGGTAATCCTTGTGTACCAATACTACTCTCAATTGACATTGAAGGGTTCTATCCATCATTTTAGGAGAGTAAATGATGCTTTCTTTATAGTATTTTTGTGTCTCTTTGACCCACAATTAGAAGAAAGAAGAGTGTCAGATGAGGCTTCGGCAGTGGTAAGTGATTTTGGATGTATGTTCCTATAGTTTCCTTCTTTTTCATACCTGAGGGTTGGCTTTCTCCAAGGTCATCCTTATATGCTTCCAAGGTTCCCCTCAGACAAATTGGTCCTAATGGAGTTATGTAGACAAATGATCATTGTGCATAATAAATGGATGGAGCTCAAAAAGCCCAATTTCAGATTTCCAATTGAAATTGGTAGGTTCTCAGTATCAACTGCTGCGAAGGCAAGGGTCATGGAGACTGAGATGCAGCTTGTTACCATGAAGCAATTCAAGAGAAGACCAAAGTTTGACTACAGGGGCGTGAAAGACAAAATCAAAAGGAAAACCCAATTGCATGAACCTATGGTTGAGGATGTCTGGGTAGATTTGAGAACAGAAGAGGATGTTTGAAAAATGGATTACAGTAGGTTATCTCTTGAGTAGATTGAGTATCTGGGACTTGCTGATATTCCTGAAGATCTAGTAGATGATGGAGAATTGGTTGATGACAGGTATAACACTGAGTAGATTGTTGATACTCCCCTTCCTCCAATCCAATGGTCACAAAAAGAGTTAACATCTCCGAGAAAAAGATTTGAGCCTATATTGTCAAACACTAATAACTGGCTAGCAAATAAGGGAATTGCTTTGAAGGAATTCGTCACAAGATCAGAGACTGAGATCCAGGAGAAGATAGGTAAAAAGGTTGAGAACAGGATGAAGAATAAAAGTGATGTTCCCTCTTCTTCCAAAACACACATGCCTAGGATTAGATTTGTGACGAAGAAGTCAAAAGCTACAGACAAAGAGGCTGAAATAGAAGATATAGAAGTTGAGGAGCCAGCTACTGAGGAGCCAGCAACTGAAGAAATGGAGGTTGAAAATAGACCTATAGATCAACAGAAGGAAGAATTTTTGTCCCCGCAAGAGAATTTACAACAAGAAACGAGAGTTTCCTCTCATTTGCTCAACACACCTGTTGCAGTTCCTTTGTCTGATACGCCTATCGATATTCCCTCTTTTGAATCTCCCTCCCATTCCAAAACTATTTTTGACAACCCACAAAATATTTTTGAAGATGTGCTCCATTCTTCAGAGTCTATTCCTAGTTTATCTTCCTCGTCTTTTGATATTGGAGATGCTTCTATTTTTTATCACTTTGTAATGAATACTGAGCAGGTCTCCAATGTGAATATAACAGGTGCAGTTTTCACAAACACTCCACCTATTGTTTCCACTACCAGTGCAAGTGCAGTTCCGGTGACACCAACAATGGTAGCAGATCCTAATGTAAGTACTTTTGTGCTTCCACCATGGCTGTCGGCTTATACACCGAAAAGGAAGAAACAAGCCATCTCCCCAGATGACTTTGATTTCAGTAAGCTGGTACCTGCAAAGACCAAGGCCCGAAGAAAGCAAAGGTTCTTTCAAGAATGCTTGGGGACAAGGGACACAAATTTTTGGAGATTGCCAGACCCCCACAAGATGCCACCATGGAAAATTTTGATATGAATGATTACTCTATCTCTAGAGTTGAATTGGGCAAGATAACTCATGAAAGTGCCAAAAATGATATGCAGTCGGCAATGGACATCTTGATTTAGAAATTTGACAAGGAGAAAGAAATGAAGGATCACTACAAGGCAATGGTGGAACAATTGACTACAGTGGTAAGGAAAATCACTCTGAATTTAGAAGTAGTAACTCTTGAGGCCGTCTCTATAGAAGACCCCGTCATCCAGAAAGCGGAGAAGACTCATCTCAAAGGAAGAGTACTTGAAAGGTACTTAGAAAGGATGCACACACAAGGGATATCTCTACTCAGAGATCTATCTGAGAAGACATAGAAAATGGAGAAAGTGAGAATAGATCTTGATGACCTGATTGATGTCATTTCTCTAGATATCGAGTGCTGAGAAAAGAACCACGATAAGTGGGTTGAGATGAGAAAGCTGAAGATAAGTGCTTTGATATCAATTGGTGCTATTCCTAATAGAGATTCATATACAGAGACCAAAGAGGCATTGACATACTGGGGTCGTGTAATGAAAGATCTACTCAACGACTTGGAAGTTGCAAGGAAACTCAGTGAGCAGAGTGATATTAGTCTTCTGCATAAATTGGAGGAGTTACCATGCAAGCTTGTGTCACAGGATAACCAATTTCTCTCTGCAGAAGAAATGGTTCAGGAATTTGAAGAGATGTTCCAGAAAGAGTTTGAGGATAAAACATTTTCAATGGCCTCTATGGACAATATTCTGGATAATCAGTTAACTTTGGATAATCTGAAAACCAAGTTAACTAGTCATACAAAATCAATCACCACTGTCAGAGATGCCATTGTGAGAGCCAGGATGATTTTTAGGAACACAGTTAGTCCAGACAGTATTGGTATGCAGGCAGCTTTCACCATGTACGACTGTCATATGAAGAAAGGCGGCAATACAAGTTGAAGCAGTTTTTCCCAATACTTAGTTTATTTTTCTGCTTTTCTAGATGTATTTTTAAAATAATTTTGGACATATTTACATGTACTTTTTCCATATGTAATTACATATAAAAACATAGGAAGTCCCAAGTCAAAAAGGACTCCTTTGTTGAATAAGTCAAAATAGTTGTATATTTCCTATTTTTTCTCTCGGCTCCTCCCTATAAATAAAGAGGGCCTCTATTGTAATTATCTATCTTTTATCTATTGTAGCAAAACTCTGTTGAATTGAGAAGCAAGTTGAGACTTTGTGCTTATTTGTGTAAATCAATTTTCAAATATTTATCAATACAAGAGAGCAAGTTGAATTCCAATCTTTGTCTTGGAGTGATTTGTTTTATGATAGAATTGTTCTTATGTCTTTGCTATCATATTATCTTTGATAAGTAATTGAAGTGTGGGAGTTTATTTCAAGTGATTGAGAAGTATTCTAAATCTGATTTTAATAGACTTTGAGCTATAAAATCATTTGTGAGAATTGTGTTAAGTTTGCGAATGAGAAGTAACTTGAAGACTTTGAGCTGCAAGTTATTGTTTGTGATCATGTTATCTTATATCGGCATATAGTGAAGACTTTGGGCTGCACTCTATTCCAAAATCTTTTAGTTATAAATCAGCAAAAGAAGCAATGATAGACTTTGTGCTATCGTGGGTTTCTTGGTTTTTTAGTTGGTATCAAGAAAGTGCTCTTTTATTTTATAAACATCATTTCTAAAAAATGAGAAATGGATGATATGGTCTCACCCCTGAATTAGTTTTTAGTTTAAAGTATTTTGTGATAAGTGATAGGGAACCTCCCCTTGTTGAGAGGAGATATTTATCTCATTGCACTGTGGTTGATATAACCATTTTGCCTTCAGTTAGTTGAAGACAAAATATTCACCCAATAGTTTTTGGTGACTCTACTGGGGATCGAACGCGCAACTTGAAGCCTCATGCTCCGAGTTGAAGCATTTTAGTTCTTTTCCATTTGTTTCAAAATTTTGTTGAGTTTACTACATTCTGGTAGATTCACGGTATACAAGAAGCAAGAGAGCTCAAGGCATTATTGATCCTATATTTGAGTTGATGCAGCAGAATAACTTTGGTCTTTTGCCTTCGCAACCTCGACTTCAGCGAACTAGGAGTTTTCCTCCTACCAACGCCAGGTCTCCAATACCAGGTGAAGCTTCTAGTTCTAGTGCTAGCAGAGTTTTGACTATTCATACCCCACAAAGGTTTGTTATCCCACCCTTTAATCAACGCATCATAGCAGCTCCAGGTCCATGGGGTAATACTTTTGGTCCTTTAAATTTAACTCCACCTTTGCATGAACTACCTCGTAGTTCAAGGAAGAACTTTCCTAAGTTCTATGGTGATGGGAAAGTTCACCCTAATGAACACATTGTAGCTTTCTACATAGCTTGTGATGTGATAGGTGTTGACCATGAAGATGTAGCGGTAAGGTTTTTTGCGGAAACACTGCAAGGTGTTGCTGCAGATTGGTTTTATCATCTTCAAGCTCAGACTATAACTAACTGGAACACTCTTAAGACTAAGTTTGAGGCTAGATTCAAACCTGTAGAAGATGCACATGCCTTATTGGCTCAGCTCACTCAAATGAATAAAGAGCCTCATGAACCCATGTGAGACTTCATTGCTAAGTTTAATAAGCTGAGAAACAGGATTCCTACCACTGCTCAACCAACGGTGGAGAATCTCAAATGCTTTTTCATTAATACTCAGCTTCCTGAGGTAAGTTTTCTGTTAAGACATGCTGGACCTGCAAATCTTCTTGCAGCTCAAATTCTGGCTACCAAAGTAGAAGATGATATTATCCTTGTGGGCAAGATAAGAAGAGATTCTAATAGAATTAAAGGTCCCTCTTCTGCTGAGAATTCTTCCACAAGCACCATGGACCCTATGGTGCAAAAGTTAGCAAATGAATTGCTAGCTCTAAAAAGGCAAATGACACAAGGTATGTCTGCACCTCCTTCTTATCGGGATATACCAGGGAGAACATTTCCTAACAATTCATATCAGGGCAACGTTGCTAAAAATCAAGGGTAATCCAATCATCTTCCACCTACTCAGGGGAAGCATGCCATTGAAGTAGTGCCAGTCAACTCAATAGTTGGCTATTATGAAGCTGAACATGATCATTCTTTCCAACCTGAGTTGGACCAAGAGAATGATGCTAATCTCTTTGTAGAAGGAGAAGATGAATTAGCTGGTGACTCTACCATTGGCTTTCTGAATTACCAAGATGAAGCCAGAAGAGAAGGAGAAGTGTATGATGGAGCATACATTGTTTTCACTAGGTCCCAAAATCAGTCAACTCAACAAGTTGATAAGGGAAAAGCAAGAGAAGAACCTCAACCGGTGATCTCAATTGCTAAATGAGGAACTCTGCTGCCTTTCCAATCAAAGGACCCAGTGGGCAATAAGCAAGTAAGTACATCTAACAATCCTGTATCTTCTACTTCTGTCCCTCAGACCAGTACTACCCCTAATAAAAATTAGAATGATGGATTTCCTTCCTCTATTTCTAGTTCATTTTAGCTATTTGATATAATAGATCATGATAGGAAGACCAAAATCCAAATGCCTGAGGTTGAGTATTTACAAGCTAATCCTAAATAGTTTGATAGGTTAGCCAAATACGTCAAAAACAAGACCGTCCCTACAAGACAAGATTTTCCAAAAGTTTCTCATGATTCCTCAAAGGACAAATCCACTCAAAATAATCTTGTCACTACTCCCCTTGTCACCTCTGGAAAAATAGAACCTTTCTATGTTTCTTTATTGGTAAATGGTCATAAGTTGAGTAATTGCATAATAGATTCTAGAGCCTCCGATAATGTTATGCCCGCCAAAGTAGCAGACTCCCTTGGCCTCACTTTAACTAAAACCTTTGGGAGATGTTTTTCCATGGAAAACAAGCAAGTACCACTTTTGGGTCAAATCAAAGATGCCCTATTTGCATTTGTAGCATTTCCAGACAAGAGGATTAAAATGACTGTCCTAGTAGCTGATGTTCCAGCTTCCTATGGCATCTTACTTGGGCGTAATTTCTGTAAAGATGTGGGTGGTGAGCTCAATATGGATCTATCCGAAGCAAGGATACCTGTTAAGGGTGTCATACAGAAGTTGCTTCCTGAGAAAGAGGCAAAATACATTTTTACCCAAACATCAAATGCCCAAGCTCAAATTTTGTTTGAGTCCTCAGGAATGGGTAATTATTTCCTATCCATCGAAGATGTTTCTAGTTCATCAGATGAAAGATCATCAGGTGATAGCTCAGATAATTCAGATGTTGACTCAGAAGATTATTCAGATGAAAATTCAGGTGAAGGTATAGTAATGCCAGATTCTCCCCTCACTGATGACAAAGAGTCTTCTAGTCAAAGAGATTCCAAAAAATCAAATTCTAATGAAGTTTAGACTTTAGAATTTGATTGTAGTTGTTCCTCTACCGGTTCTGGAGCCGGAGTTGTTTTAATATCTCCACAAGGTGATATCTTACCTTTCTCATACAAATTGCAATTTGACAACACCAACAACACCGCCGAATACGAGTCATTGTTGCTCGGATTGGAAGCTGCTCATGCTAGGGGTGTTGAAAATCTTCATGCTCAAGGAGATGCCGAATTAGTGGTTTGTCAAGTGAGAAATTTGTATCAAACCAAGAATGAAAGATTGAGACACTATCACAATCACGTATGGGATTGCATTGAAGGTTTTGATGCTTTCAACATTTCTGCGGTGCCTAGAGAGTTTAATGATCGTGCAGATTCAATAGCTGTCTCCGCAACTCTTATGGTTTCCCATAAGGATTTCAAAGGAAACAAGTACACTATTGAGCTAGTCTTCCGACCAAGTGTACCTGATAATGCTGACCATTGGCAGGTGTTCAATGGTGATAACCAAATCATTGCTTTCTTAGAAAAGACAGATAGCTTTGATGAGCTCTATTTTGAAGGCAGTGAGTCTCCACCACGGGAATATGTTTCTAAGATAGATTCACAAATTGGCAAAGAGTTTCTTCAGTTGAAAGGGAATAAGATTCCAAAAGGTTTGCTTTCCCTTGAGAAGTTATTTGATAAACATGACAAGTATATCAAGCAGCAGCAACAACAGGATTCAAGTTCCTCTATGGAATTTGAGCAGGTAAATTTGAGTTCAGAGGCAGATCCCAAAATGGTCAATATTGGGAAATGTTGTACTGCTGATGAAAAGTTCAAATTCATCACACTCCTTTGCCATTACATTGATGTCTTGGCGTATTCTTATGATGACCTGAAGTCCTTCAGGCCAAAGGAAATTCAACATGAAATTCCCCTCAAAGCTAGATCGTTTCCTCACAAGCAGAAGCAGAGGCAATACAACCCCAAAATATCAAGTATGATCCTTTCTAAGATTTAGAAGATGCTGAATGTAAGGATAATTTTTCCAATTCATCATTCCACCTAGATCGCGAACATAGTTCCTGTGAGGAAGAAGAACGTAGAAATCCGTATCTGTGTTGATTTTAGGAATCTCAACCAGTCTTCCCTAACAGATAACTACCCCTTGCCCATCATGGATCAAGTATTACAAATAGTAACTGGTTCAGAAATGTTGTCTATGCTAGACAGTTTTTCAGGGTATAATCAAGTGGAGGTCAACGAAGCAGATCAGTTCAAAACTACTTTCACCACACCATGGGGCACATTTGCGTATTGTAGAATGCCTTTTGGTCTGATCAATGCTGGTGCCATGTTCCAGAGAGCAATGGACCTTGCCTTCAGAGATGAGATCAGTTCAAAACTACTTTCACCACACCATGGGGCACATTTGCGTATTGCAGAATGCCTTTTGGTCTGATCAATGCTGGTGCCATGTTCCAGAGAGCAATGGACCTTGCCGTGTATCTTGATGACTTGACTATTTTTTCCAAACACCGTCATGATCATGCATTACATTTACGACAAGTGTTGGAACGTTGTCGGCAAAATGGTATTTCTCTCAACCCTAAGAAGTCAGTTTTTGGGGTTACAGAAGGTAAACTTCTCAGACACATTGTATCCCGAGAAGGCACTAAAATTGACTTTGAAAGAGTCAAATCCATTCAAAGTCTTACTCTGCCTGCTAGTAAGACTGTGGTTCATTCTTTCTTTGGAAAGGTGAATTTTCTGCGACGGTTCATTCCTAAATTTGCAGAGAAAACCCATCATATCGTCAATATGATGAAGGGTAAGCCTACTTTCCATTGGAGTGTGGAAGGAAAAGAGACATTTGAGGATATCAAGAGGGCTATTGCTCATGCCCCAGTTCTTGTTTGTCCCGACTACACCAAAGATTTCATAGTTTACAGCTATGCTTCTGAACATACACTTTCAGCTATTCTGGTTTAGCAGAATGAAGAAGGTGTTGAATCTCCCATATAATTTATGAGTTGTCCTCTCAAAGCTCATGAATTGAAATATTTGAATATGGAAAAGCATGCTTATGCTGTGGTCAAAGTGGTGAAGCATTTCAGGTTCTATATTCTGAATTCACATACTGTTGTTTTGGTTCCTGATACAACAGTCAAGTCTATCCTAACTCAACAGGAGTTTGGAACAAAAAGAGGAAATTGGATTGCTAAGATCCAAGAATTTGATCTGGATATAAAACTGACTAAGCTTGTGCGTGGTAAAGGTTTATGTCAATTGATCGCTGATAACATACCAAAGGAGACAGAGGATGAAGAAGAAGAAGTTGAGAATACAACAACTGTTCTTTTCATCACTACTAAGTTGATGAGTGGTTTTCAAATATCACTCATTTTCTTACCTATGGTGAGTGTCCTACCCATTTGTCTTATAAGGAGAAAAGAACTATTAAGTTGAAGATAGCTAACTATGTCCTATGGGACAATGGTTTGTACAAAAGAAGCCTTAATGGGGTATTTCTCCGTTGCGTGGATAAAGCGCAACAAAGTAAACTTTTGGAGTCTTTCCACAATCTGGCTTGTGGAGGACATTTTTCTGTACTTGTGACAGCTCACAAGATTATGCAAGCTAGATACCATTGGCCCACACTATTTCAAGATATGTACAATTGGGTGCGTGGGTGTGAGTTGTGTCAATAGTTCGTTGGGAAACCAAAGTTAGTCGCACTACCCCTCAAGCCGGTGGTAATTGAAGAACCTTTTCAGCAATGGGGCATCAACTTCATTGGTGCTGTGAACCCACTGTCAAGTGCGGGACACAACTATGTTCTCACCGTGACGGACTATTTTACCAAGTGGGTGGAAGCCATCCTAGTTAAACATGCTACTTCTGAAGTGGTATGTAATTTCCTTAAGGAAAACATTGTTTCCAGGTTTGGAGTTCCAAACAAGATTGTAGCAGACAATGCTACTTGTTTTTCTTCTCATGAGATTATTGACTTTTGCTATGGGCATGGGATCATTCTTTCCCACTCTTTAGACTATTATCCGCAAGGAAATGGTCAAGCAGAATCGAGTAATAAAAATTTGGTCACTATTATCATGAAACTGGTAGATGAGAATCAGAGAACTTGACATAAAGCGTTGTTTGATGCTTTATGGGCAGATAGAATTACCCCCAAAAGGGTGATAGGTATGTCGCCATTTCAGCTCCTATATGGTCTAAATGCAGAGATAGCAATTACCTTGGAGTTGCCAGCACTGAATTTGGTAAAGGCATTGGAAGATAGAACTTTTGATAGTTCTATTGATAAACGGATTATGTATCTAACTAAACTTGAGGAGCAGCGAACTATGGTAGTGGATCGTATCGCTGAACACCAAAGTCAGGTAAAGAAACTCTTTGACAAGAAGACAAGGGCTCGTGAGTTTTAGATTGGAGATCAAGTCTTGTTGTGGGACAAGAGGAGAGAACCAAAGGGAATGCATGGAAAGTTTGATTCCTTGTGGAGAGGTCCGTTCACCATTCACTAGTTTTGTGGTGAGAATAGCTTCTTGCTGGAGTATCAGGATGGAACACCATTCTTGCTGCCTCACAGTGGGTAACATTTGAAGCACTTCAATCTTTGAAGTATTAGATAAGTTCATTTGTATATTTGTACAGTTTTGTGTTTTTATTTTTGTGTTTTTGTTTAGTCTTTTGTGTCTTTTTCTTTTTTTTAGCTTGACTCTATAGCCCAATGGCATGGATGAAGGCACTTAGAGATTGGATTCTTCTCCCTTCGATCGTTTCAAAGTTTGATCGAAGGAAGTTCCCTAGTTAGATCTAGCTATTGTTCTCAAAATCAACTATGCTCATTTTTGTAGACAACCCCTACAAAACTTGTCCGTTTCGTAATCTACACTCTAAGTTCGCAAATCGAGACAAGATTCTCTTGGTCTCATGTGAAGTCATTTGACATCCTAAAACTAGTTTAAAACATTCCCTCGAATCGATTCCTTGATACTTGCATAAATCGATTCGGTCGTAAACTGATTAAAATATCAATTTTGGTCATTTTAGGGTGTTAGGGAAATTTTGAGTCTTGATATGCGAAGTCGGCTAAATTCGCCGCTTTCGCATGTCTTTTTGTTTATATGTAGTGTCAACGATTTCTGCCGCTTTTACATAGTTTTTCTCTTCCAACATGTGCGAGTGGCATTTTTACCGCCATGACATGTTCTCGTTGAAAGTTTAATTTGCACATACAAAGTCGATAATTTTAACTGCCTTTGCATTTTTGTGAAAGCTCATGTGAGGTTGGCCGAAATTGCTGCCTGAGCAAGATCTCCGATATCTTGGACTCCGAGTGACATTAATGGCCACTCGTGCCAAGCATTAAAGTTTTTGTTTCAACCTTTAAATGTGTTATTAAACTCATTATTTCTCATCATTTCTTCTGTTCGAAACCTCCTAGGTGATTCACGAGTCCCTTCTTCAACCACATGATCACTTGCTTTTGGGTTATAACAGATTTCAAGTTGTAGTTGGCACTTAGGGTTTCCTCCGTTTAAATGGGTAAGTGTTTTTCTTTATTTTCTTATTAAAGTTTTCCATTTCTTGTTAGAATGATCGAAACTTTGTTCTGAGAGGGTTGTATTGTCTATATATTGGTCAAAACAAAACCTTAAAGTTTTCGTGTCTTTCTTCTGTTGAGTCATTCCCAAACCCTATTTTTGGTTTAAAACCCTTTGGTCAGTATTGTCTTGTGGGTCTTTTCGTCATTTTTGTCTTGTAAAGTCATCGATCTCTGTATATATGCAAGCAGGTGCAAAGTCAGCGTTTTTGCCGCTCGCACTTTTTAAGAGCTTAAAATAGTGTATGGGCGGCGAAATTCGCTACCCTTACACAACCTTGCAACCCTTATACCTAACATGCAGTATCGGCAATGTTTATCGCTTATGTATTCCCTAAATACTTCCTAATGTAAGTGTATGGGTGGCGAAATTCACCGCCCTTACATTAAAAAACCTTGCAACTTTAATGCATTATGCATTGTCGGCAATTTCTGCCACTTGGACATCAAAACTTGCAAAGTTCTTTATTACCTACAATAGTAGAAAATTTCACCACTTCAACATATAACTCATTACCTAGAACATGCATTAGCAGAGAATTTTTCCGTCGATGCAAGAACACAATATCCCTCATATGCAAGGGCGGCAAATTTTGCCACCCATGCAAATTTTCAGTTTTGATTTTCTGAGCCCACTTTCCTCTGATTTTTTGTCCTACTCGCACTCTAGCCCTTTCAAGCGCGTCTCCATAGTCGTGATCATCGACATGTAATTTTCCCAGCTTACCAGTATTTCCTCTAATTGCATGATCATGACTTTTTGCTGTAGTTTCTTCTATGGATCTTCATTCTTCATCAACATCCTTTTGGTGATAACTCATTTGGATGACTGAGTTGTCCCCGAAGAAGTCGAAAGCGATGAAATACAAATATCAAGGTGTTTTCCCAATCACCTCAGTCACTTCTAATGTCGACGACATTAGAGATACAAAGATTGGCCATGTGGACATGGCTAAATTTGTGGAGAGAACCAAGCCAAGCAATCCCAGCTCTGTAATGAAGAAGATAATTGACAGTAACATTCATCTGGTGTCATCTTTCTTGGTGGCAGCTCACAACACAGAATTTGTCCTATAGTGTGCTCAATTCTATAACAGAGATACTAGGGCTGTGGTGGACACAAGTGGCAATGTAATAATCAGACTCGATCCTGAGTTCATTGATAAGGTGTTTATGTGCCCTCTTGCTACAGAAGTGTTAAAGCTTGATTTTGTTGAACCACAGAAGGAATATGACAAAAATCCTGAGAAGGCAAAGAAAGTAATCAACAATAAATGCCTGAAGACTGCAAGGTCAAATTTGTTAAGGTGGCCACGTAGTTTCCCTAGAAGTGACTTTGTAGAAGAGGTTGGTGATCTGATAACTCTTCTCAACAAGATAAGAGGTTTGTCCTCTTCCTCACAATTTCATGAATGGATGTATCCTTTCATTAAGGTAATACTCCAAGGCAAACAAATCATCTTCTGGGGGGAGCAAATTAGCAATGCTTTGCATGAACAATTGATAAAGGTACCCACTACCTTTAAATTCTACATGACCTCTTATCTGGTGTATATAGCAGCTTCTATGAGGATCTTTCCAGGCCTAACATCAGAAGGAGATAGGAGGGTAATCCCTGTGTACAAATACTACTCTCAATTGACATTGAAGGGTTCTATCCATCATTTCAGGAGAGTAAATGATGCTTTATTTATAGTATTTTTGTCTCTTTGAGCCACAATTAGAACAAAGAAGAGTGTCAGATGAGGCTTGGGCAGTGGTAAATGATTTTGGATGTATGTTCCTACAATTTCCTTCTTTTTCATACCTGAGGGTTGGCTTTCTCCAAGGTCATCCTTATATGCTTCCAAGGTTCCCCTTAGACAAATTGGTCCTAATGGAGTTATGCAGACAAATGATCGTTGTGCATAATAAACAGATGGAGCTCAAAAAGCCCAGTTTTAGATTTCCAATTGAAATTGGTAGGTTCTCAGTATCAACTGCTGTGAAGGCAAGGGTCATGGAGACTGAGATGCAGCTTGTTACCATGAAGTAATTCAAGAGAAGACCAAAATTTGACTATAGGGGCGTGAAAGACAAAATCAAAAGGAAAACCTAATTCCATGAACCTATGGTTGAGGATGTCTGGGTAGATTTGAGAAGGTTATCTCTTGAGCAGATTGAGTATCTGGGACTTGCTAATATTCCTGAAAATCTAGTAGATGATGGAGAATTGGTTGATGACAGGTATAACACTAAGCAGATTGTTGATACTCCTCTTCCTCCAATCCAATGGTCACAAAAAGAGTTAACATCTCTGAGGAAAAGATTTGAGCCTATATTGGCAAACACCAATAACTGGCTAGCAAATAAGGGAATTGCTTTGAAGGAATTCGTCACAGGATTAGAGACTGAGATCCAGGAGCAGACAGGTAAAAAGGTTGAGAACAGGACGAAGAATAAAAGTGATGTTCCCTCTTCTTCCAAAACACACATGCCTAGGATCAGATTTGTGATGAAGAAATCAAAACCTACAGACAAAGAAGCTGAAATAGAAGATATGAAAGTTGAGGAGCCAGTTACTGAGGAGCCAGCAACTGAAGAAATGGAGGTTGAAAAAAGACCTATAGATCAACAGGAGGAAGAAGTTTTATCCCCGCAAGAGAATGTACAACAAGAAATGGGAGTTTCTTCTCCTTTGCTCAACACACTTGTTGCAGTTCCTTTGTTTGATACGCCTATTGATATTCCCTCTTCTGAATCTCCCTCCCATTCCAAAACTATTTTTGACAACCCGCAAAATATTTTTGAATACGTGCTCCGTTCTTCAGAGTCTATTCCTAGTTTATCTTCCTCATCTTTTGATATTGGAGATGCTTCTATTTTTTATCACTTTGTAATGAATACTGAGCAGGTCTCCAATGTGAATATAACAGGTGCAGTTTTCACAAACACTCCACCTATTGTTTCCACTACCAGTGCAAGTGTAGTTCCGGTGACACCAACGATGGCGGTAGATCCTAATGTAAGTACTTCTGTGCTTCCACCATGGCTGTCAGCTTATACACCGAAAAGGAAGAAACAAGCCATCTCCCCAGATGACTTTGATTTCAGTAAGCTGGTACCTGCAAAGACCAAGGCCCTGAAGAAACCAAAGGTTCTTTCAAGAATGCTTGGGGACAAGGGACACAAATTTCTAGAGATTCCCAGACCCCCACAAGATGCCACCATTGAAAATTTTGATATGAATGATTACTCTATCTCTAGAGTTGAATTGGGCAAGATAACTCATAAAAGTGCCAAAAATGATATACAGTCGGCAATGGACATCTTGATTCAAAAATTTGACAGGGAGAAAGAAATGAAGGATCACTACAAGGCAATGGTGGAACAATTGACTGCAGTGGTAAGGAAAATCACTCTGAATTCAGAAGCAGTAACTCCTGAGGCCATCTTTGTAGAAGACCCCATCATCCAGAAAGTAGAGAAGACTCATCTCAAAGGAAGAGTACTTGAAGAGTACTTAGAAAGGATGCACACACAAGGGATATCTCTACTCACAGATCTATCTGAAAAGATAGAGAAAATGGAGAAAGCGAGAACAAATCTTGATTACCTAATTGATGTCATTTCTCTAGATATCGAGTGCTTAGAAAAGAACCACGATAAGTGGGTTGAGATGAGAAAGCTGAAGATAAGCGCTTTGATATCAATTGGTGTTATTCCTAATAGAGATTCATATATAGAGACCAAAGAGGCATTGACATACCAGGGCCGTGTAATGAAAGATCTGCTCAATGACTTGGAAGCTGCAAGGAAGCTCAGCGAGCAGAGTGATATTAGTCTTCTACACAAATTGGAGGAGTTACCATGCAAGCTTGTGTCACTGGATGACCAATTTCTCTCTGCAGAAGAAATGGTTCAGGAATTTGAAGAGATGTTCTAGAAAGAGTTCGAGGATAAAACATTTTCAATGGCCTCTGTGGACAATATTCTAGATAATCAGTTAACTTTGGATAATTTGAAAACCAAGTTAACTAGTCATACAAAATCAGTCACCACTGTCAGAGATGCCATTGTGAGAGCCAGGATGATTTTTAGGAACACAGTTAGTCCAGATAGTATTGGTATGTAGGCAGCTTGCACCATGTACGACTATCATATGAAGAAAGGCGGCAATACAAGTTGAAGCAATTTTTCCCAATACTTAGTTTATTTTTCTGCTTTTCTAGATATTTTTTTAAAACAATTTTGGACATATTTACATGTACTTTTTCCATATGTAATTACATGTAAAAACATAGGAAGTCCCAAGTCAAAAAGGACTCCTTTGTTGAATAAGTCAAAATAGTTGTAGATTTCCTATTTTTGGTCCCGGCTCATCCCTATAAATAAAGAGGGCCTCTATTGTAATTATCTATCTTTTATCTATTGTAGCAAAACTCTGCCGAATTGAGAAGCAAGTTGAGACTTTGTGGTTATTTGTGTAAATCAATTTTCAAATATTTATCAATACAAGAGAGCAAGTTGAATTCCAATCTTTGTCTTGAAGTGATTTGTTTTATGATAGAATTGTTCTTATGTCTTTGCTATCATATTATCTTTGATAAGTAATTGAAGTGTGGGAGTTTATTTCAAGTGATTGAGGAGTATTCTAAATCTTATTTTAATAGACTTTGAGCTATAAAATCATTTGTGAGAATTGTGTTAAGTTTGTAAATGAGAAGTAACTTGAAGACTTTGAGCTGCAAGTTATTGTTTGTGATCGTGTTATCTTATATCGGCTTATAGTGAAGACTTTGGGCTGCACTCTATTCCAAAATCTTTTAGTTATAAATCAGCAAAAGAAGCAATGATAGACTTTGTGCTATCGTGGGTTTCTTGGTTTTTCAGTTGGTATCAAGAAAGTGCTCTTTTATTTTATAAACATCATTTCTAAGAAAAGAGAAATGGATGATATGGTCTCACCCCTGAATTAGTTTTTAGTTTAAAGTATTTTGTGATAGGTGATAGGGAACCTCCCCTTGTTGAGAGGAGAGATTTATCTCATTGCACTGTGGTTAATATAACCATTTTTCCTTCGGTTAGTTGAAGACAAAATATTCACCCAATAATTCTCAACCATGACTTTAAATGCTTTGAACTTATCTAGGGCTTTAGATTTTTCTTTGAGAAAAGTAACCCATGTCATGAATCCTAGAATAATTATCAATCAATAGCATGAAATACCCATCACTTTGAAAAATCCTTACGTTGGTAGGGCCACAAAGATCTATATGCACCAATTCCAACAGTCAGGTAGAAGACTGATCCTTGACTTTGAAGCTTCTTTTTATTTACTTTCCAATCTGGCATTCCTTACAGACAACATTGATGGGCTTTGTAATCTTTGGAAGATCTCTCATAGCTTGAACTGAACTTATCCTTAGTAGGCTATCAAAATTTATGTGACACAATCTCCTATGCCATAGCCAACTCTCACTAATTTGAGTCATGAAGCAATAACTATCAGCACCTTTGAGATGATAAACATTTCCATCTATCCTCTCTTTTGATCTCACAACCATCATCCTAAAACACAAGATTGTATCCTTTGCTATAAATTTGTCCAACACTCAAAAGATTATGCTTTAAACCATTAACATAAAGAACATCACCAGTATTGTTCTTGCCATCAACACTAATTGAGCCTCCTCCACATATATTAGCAGCATTATCATCACCAAACCTAACTAGTCCTCCATCATACTTTTCAAGTTTAACAAACTTACTCTTATCATCAATCAAATGATTTGAGCATCCACTATCAATGACCCAAAGGTTCTTTTCCTATGTAGTATGGAAAGAAGATATAATAGTGCTTTCAGCATTAAGACCTACCTCCGGAGCCTTTTCCTTTATACATTTCCAAGAGTTAGTAGAAATAGTATCCTCTCTTAGAGCTATGAATGGACATTCATTATCCTCATTATTCTCATAATCAAACTCATCATCAGATATACTTGCATCTTCTCTAACATAGTAGTTTTTCTTAGGCACTCTACTTTTGTTCTCCCTATTCTTACTCTTCAAAATTCTTTCTGGACATATTGAAGCATAATGACCTATCTTTCCACAACTGAAACACTTGAAAGGTAACTTACCACTGTACTTACCAGCACCCAATTTTATTCTTCTTGCAAAGTTGGTGTCCAAATCATCTAAATCCTTCTGATCTGATTCCACAGTCTTCTTAGATTTGCTAGCCTTGAAGGCAGTCTCAGTCTTTCTACTACTTGTACCAAATTCTATTATTTCAAAAGAAGTTAAGATGCCAAGCAACTGATCTTTGGTAAACTATTTCAAATTTTATAATTCTTCAATAGGAAAAACCTTATGACTGTAAGATTTAGGAAGAGTTCTGAGTACCTTCAATATCACTTCTTGTTCATCAATCTTTCCACCAAGACCTTTGATGCTATTTGTTGGTTTTTTCCCAGACTGGATGCTTGTTCCCAGTATCCCTACAAGGTAGCCATCAGTGATCAACATGATTTATGGGCCAGGGGCCAACAGTGTAGGAGATAGACTCTATTTTTATCTCCTCTTCTTCTTCAGGCTCTACAAAACCTAGGGGGTATTCCCTATTCAACATCCATAAAATGTATCTGTGGATGGTGGGATGTTGATATAAAGCAGATGAATCCTCCTTTATGTAGACCAAAACTGTAAGATAAGTGCAAAGGGGCTAGCTTTGGGCCTATGTTCAGTTGTGAGACAGAAGATTCTGATCCTAAAACTAATTCTAAGGTCCTAATGGTTTGGTTTTGAAGTTCAGGTTGATTGGGTATTTGGATGCAAAACCAAGACCTGAGGTGTAACCTCAATGCAAGACTAGATTGGTGCCTATCCAAGGCTTGGAGTTAGTAGACATACACCTGTGAATGATCAACATGAACATAATAAGACTAGATTTCAAGGGGATGTTGTGGTATCTGCCTTACAGATACCTCCCAGAATAGAGTATTTAGTTACCTATACTCACAATATCCTCACTGCAATATATTCCTCCCAACCCTTGACCTAAAACACTTTAATCTACCCCTTAGGTAGAAGCAAAAGATCAAGTATTCAATATGGTAGGACCATATCCTAGAATACCAGACACCCCTTAGATGTTTAGATTCAAAAGAACACATTTAGTTTGGAGACAGAATAACCAGATACATGCAAATATAGCATTACTCATATAAAATTAATCATGAAACTAGTAAATTCATGCATAAGACATACAACATGAGACTCATAAAGTCACAAGACATCCAGATAGGGTCACCAAAGGAGTTGCATCTTATTACAACACCTAAATTTTTTGTCCAGTTTTCAACCCCAAAATGAGTAACACAGCTTGGTCCTTATACCAAGACTGTGTCCCCAGCAAAATTAATTACATGATAAAGTCAAAATTCCACCAGATACATGCATCATGCAAAAATGGTGCTCAAAGATTAAATGCAGCAGGTGGAGGAGGAGACAAGAAGGTATCCTAAGCCTTACGCCACCACCTGGGGATGTTCAATGTCAATCGGGTACTAGATTCATCAACAACATCGCCCATACCCTGTAACATCTGACATTAATGTCGTGCCAAACCTGCAGCCATCAGAAAATGCAATAGATCATGCCTTTGAAACTTTCCCACCAAAATACATCACCCTGATATTTCAAATTATGCAGGAACCATTTATCCCACATGTACCCTGCGGAGACCCCTTTTAGCACCTTATATGCCTAGTCGTGATCATATATAATGTCAGTGATTTTGCTCCTGATGGCACCAGCATAAAACCTTATCCTCACACCCCATCGGCCAGACCCTCCACATCGGTGAACCTCATACATGTCTGCCCGACACAGAAAGTCATCCCGATGCAAACCTCATCGGCCAAACATAAGGCATTGGAAGAGGATCTCCTAGCTTTGCCGACGTCCAAAGTTACGCCGATGACACCATTGGATCAGGGAGACTAACTCAATCAGACAAACACAAGCCTACCTCTCCGATCCCACAACTCTCGCTGACAGCAATACCCCTCGGCAAGACACAAACCGTCGGAGGGCCAGAAAAATGTTACGCCGATAGCACCAGTCATCCTGATGAAAGCCTCAAGCCACATTCCGTCGGCCAGACCAGCCTCGTCAGAATGAAATCAACCTCGGCAACTGATAGATAAGTCTTGGTGATGTAATGAACACATCATTGCTACCAACATGATCACTAAGACAAGGGATACTCATGCCGATGGAGTTAGAAAATTTAGGGTTTGAATGAAAAACCTACAAACATCTAAGCTCAAACCCCAGACATAAATGATTACTAACACTATTGACAATCTCATCCACCCTTTGTAAGTAGCTTGTAATATTTTCATCTTCAGACATTCTCATGGTTTCAAAAATGAGCTTCAAATTCTACATTTTATCTTGCTTGACCTTATCATCTCCTTCTTGAATACTCTATCTTTTTCTAGATTTCATTAGCATTTGTTAGATCCATGACTTTCACTGATTTATAATTATAGAGACTACTTAAAAGAGCATACCTTGCTTTACCATCGATTTCATAGGCTTTGACCTCATCTGTAGTGCTCAGACCATTCTTAGGTATTGTATCTGCATTCAATGTAGACTTCTAGATGTCATATCCAATATAAATTAAATAACCTTCCATCCTTATTTTCTAGAAAGCATAGTTAGATCCATCAAACAGGGAAACATCTATCTTGTGTTCCATCCTAGATTTACCTCAAGCAGTTAAGCTCTTTTCTAGGGAACCTCGCTCTGATACCAATTGTTCAATGTGCAACACAACCGAGAGGGGGGTGAATCAGTTGTAACTTAAAATTTCAAAACCCTCTTATACACTCAGATCCACATTAATCCAATTAACCCTTAAGTTTGTTATGATGATTAAGGATGAAATATAAATAAGAAAAATGAATCATAACAACACCATACACAAGGCAACACTAGATTTTACGTGGCAAACCCAAGATGAGAAAAACCATGATGAGGATTAGCTAATAATATATATCAATAAGGAAACTAGTTAAGGTTGATACAATTGGTGGACTCACTATCCAAGAATGCTCACTACACATGGCTCACTACCAAAGGACTCATTGTGCTGAAAGAAAGAGATAGTGAAGGTGGCTCACTGCCAGGATTGAACTATTATAGTTGCATCTGACACATGAATGGAGTACAGTTCAAATGAAGCTCAATATTCACCATAACATCAACACCATCTCCATAGTACCGCTGAAAGATAGAAGAATCTTCTACTCATTGCATCTAGTAACCTAACACAAGAAGTCTTATTGATGTAGGAGCATCCCAGGTTTTAGAGCAATCTTGCATCAACCAAAAACATTTGCATTCTTTCTTTTCTTTCATTTTCAGTTCAGTTTAGTTAGTTGTAGTTTCATTATTTTGTACCACTTTTCACTACATCTTCATATTAGATCTCACAAAGCAAGATTTAACATCTACATATCATCATCTACATCATATCCAAATTTTAGGTCATTTGGACTTGTCTACTAAAAGTTATTGCTATCAGAAGATCATTAGTTTTCTCAGAACAAAGCATACAGACAATCAGTTGAAGGAGAAGGTTTGCAAAGTAGTTCCATGACTTTTAAAGCCAAATTAAATATCATACATGGCACATATGAATCAGATAGACCTTCTTTGAGGTCAACACAAAGTTTCATCTATTTGCAAAGCATTACTAGATGTTGTAGGCTGACCTACTTGTTTCTACACATTACATCCTTCTTTGGAGTTTGTAACCTCTTGTGGTTGACACAGAGAATTTCATGAGCTTGAAGATGATATATAGATCTCTTAGAGGCATCAGGAAATAGTTGTTAGAATTCAACTATGTAGTTCAAAGTTGTAGATTTTCTTTCTATAAGGCATTTCAATGCCATATCTCACATATCTGTTGTAAACCGGAAAGCAGGCCTGTGAGCCCATTGACTGTAGCCAAATTTTTCTGGCATATAAGCATTCTAAATATACAATATATTGAGCATTTTAATCTTCCATTGCATTCTATGATTGTGTTATTTCTGTTGTGTTTACTCTAGCTACATGGTTTGGATAGTTCACCCTGTGAACAACTGACCAAGACTACACCAAGTGGTATCAGAGCAAAGTTTTGAATCCTTTGGGAAGTGAAGGCATTCCGTAAGATCTTATGGTGAATTAATCACTTACTTGAGGTAGTCTACTTGCATTTTTCAATACAGCGCTGATTATGAGGCAGTTGCTACTTGGTAGTCAGAT
This sequence comes from Cunninghamia lanceolata, assembly GCA_027924645.1. Lineage (NCBI taxonomy): Eukaryota > Viridiplantae > Streptophyta > Pinopsida > Cupressales > Cupressaceae > Cunninghamia > Cunninghamia lanceolata. The sequence continues at coordinate 8,784,718 of BSBN01000892.1, forward strand.
CACCGAATTAAGGTAGTTGCACCAGATCCTAGGAGGAGATGTCACTGAGGAGGATGCCTACTATGGGCACTGTTGCTAGAAGAATGGAAGAAAGGATGGAGATAATGAAAAAAATGAAAGTTAGACTGGATGCTATAGAAGAGGATAGAAGAACAAGACTAACCCCTAGACATGATGTTGAAAGTGATGATGAAGAATTTCGTTCTATAGATCAAAATGAAGAAACCCTAGAAGAAGAAGAAGAATCAAATCAGGCAAAGACGTTGAAAGCTATTTCAAAGATTGGTAAGAGACCTAGAGTGGAAGTACCAAACTACATTAGAAATTTTAGTCTAGGGAGACTAATTGATTGGATAAATGACTTGGAGGAATACATTGAATATGAAGAAATTGAAGATCTAGAGAAGGTAAGATTTGTGAAGACTAAGTTGAAAGGACATGCTGCTATTTGGTGGAAAGAAGTTTATTTGGATAGGAATAGGAGAGGAAAAGAAAAGATCATAAAATTGGATAGACTGGTGACAAAGTTGAAGAATCAGTTTATACATTTTGACTATGAGTTAGAATTGTTGAAGAGATTACAAAACTTGAGGCAAAAGGTAAAATTTGTTAAGGAGTACACTAAAGAATTTCATAAGATGATCATAAGGATTGGACATAGTGAAGCAAGAAAGGAGAAAGTGGCAAGATACATGAATGGATTGAGGATGAATAATCAAGATGGACTAAGTCTGGTAAGGATGACAATAATAGAATCTAAAGCATATCAATTTGCATTGAAATTTGAAAACAAGTTGAATAAGAAAAATGAGCAAAGACAGAGAGGTAGAGGAGGTAAATTTAAAAGGGGTAGAACACATTACAAAGGAGAAAGACCTTATATGGAGTAGAAGAAAGAAAGTAGTACATTTAAGAAGGACATAGAGCATTTTAATGTCATCGTGGAAGTAGAAGAAAGAAGAGAGAGAATAGTGCAAGAGCAGCTTATGTGGAAGAAGAACCTATCGGATCACCTAGTCCAGTTGGAAAGCTAGAGAAAGGAGAATCATTAGTCATGAAGAGAGCATTATTTCAAGCAAAGACAACTTAGGAACCACTACTGAGGAAAATTTTCTTTTGGACCAGATGCAAATCAGGTGGTAAAATTTGTAAAATGGTCATTGATAGTGGTAGTACTGATAAATTGGTTTTAGAGGAGATGGTTACTAAGATGAACCTTGAGAGATTGAAACACCCTAAGCCCTACAAAATAGCATGGATTTGGGATGAACACAAAGTACTAGTGAGTGAACAATGTTTGGTGAAATTTCATATTGGATCTTATAGTGATGAAGTATTGTGTGATATTATGTCGATGGATGTATGTCATATATTGTTGGGTAGACAATGGCAATATGATAGAAAAGATATATATGATGGGAGAAAGAATACTTATACTATAACATCAAATGGGAAGAAGCATTTCTTGATACCTTTGGAAGATGAATATAAAACTGAAGTAAGTGGAAATGCTAGAATCTATTTGGTTGATTGAAGGAAATTTCTGGATGGTTTGAGACATGAGAATATGTGTTTTGCTTTGATTCCTAAGAAGCATTGAACCCTAAGTACAGAGACTGAAGAATCATAGCTAGAGGAGATAACTGAATTGTTGACTGATTATGAGGACATCATATCAAATAATGTACCTGAAGGATTGTGATGCAGGAGCATCCATGGCAAATTAGCAATCTTGCATCACCAAAAATATTGTTACTTTAATTTGGTTTGTTTTCAATAAGGTTTGTGGGATTTGGGAAAATCATATTTTTAATTTGCAACAAATGTAATTTCCCATGGGTGAAATTGTAAATATAATTTTGGTGGGATTTGACTGATTTTGTCATAAGTGGGGCTGCCAAGAATATTAGAATTAATGGCATCTATTATTGTAACTGTCATAGTTGTAAGGAATCTATAAGTTGTCATAAAAACCCAAAATTGATTAGGCAAATGCTAGGTGTCCATGTGAAGGTGGATTGTACAAGATTTGATTTTTATTATTTTCAAATTATAACCTCCAAGAAGGGAGTGGATTTCCAAGAGGTCGGGCCAGAAGATTTGCATGTTGTTGCATGTCTGGGTCAAAATTATGAGACCCAGTCTCGGTAAAATGAGCATAACTTTCTCATATATTATTTACATTAAGAAATTACAATTGTTCTGGAAAGATGGTAAGGAGAGGCACGAAACCCAAAAACCATTTTAGGAAATTCCAAAAAATGAGGATGTGGTGAAAGGAATAAGTGATGGGTTTTTATTCGAGCTGGAAAAAAAGAAATAGAGGAGAGACCCAAATATTGGGAAGGAGTCTAGAGGTGGAGAAAATTATTTGTTGCAGGTGATTGGATGTGTAATTCTCAGAAGCTCACAAGCTTCCTTATTTTGTGATGCATTTTCAAATTTGAATAAAAGATTGTGTGCAGATTTCTCTTCATTATCTTTGTTGTAGTATTTTATTTTCAGCCTTCTTGCATAGGCTTGTTGAAGTGTTGTGTTGCAGATTTGAATGGATTAGTATCTCATTTTTGCATCAATTGGTGAATTAGTATTCCTCTCTGCATCAGATTGCCACCAATCCAGAGTATCAGTCATCATATGGACCTTATACCTGGAGCTAGTTTGCCTCACAACAAAGCACATTGGATGACACCAGCAGAGAATGCGGAGCTGAATAGATAGATACATGAGTTGTTGAGGAAATGATTGACCAGAGAAAGTTTGAGCCCATGTGTGTTACTTGCAGTACTTGCACCGAAGAAAGATGGATAATGGAGAATGTGTATAGACTCTAGAGCAATCAATATGATCATAGTTAAGTATAGATTTCCATTAACAAGGATGGATGAAATTATGAATTGTTTGATTGGAGCAAAGTATTTTACCAAGATAGACTTGAAGAGTGGATACCATCAGATCAAGATTGAAGAAGGAGATGAGTGGAAGACTGCATTCAACACAAATGAAGGATTCTATGAATGTTTAGTGATGACTTTTGGATTGATTAATGCACCAAGTACTTTCATGAGGTTGATGAATGAGGTTTTGAAGAAATTCTTGGGTAAGTTTTTTATTGTATACTTGGATGATATTCTAATTTTTAGTAAGACAAAAGAAGAGCATTTGTTGCATATTAGACAAGTATTGCAGAGGGTGAGAGAAGATAAATTGCTGATAAACATCAAGAAATGTAGTTTCATGAAAGAATAATTGGTATATTTGGGATTTGTAATTTCTGTAGAAGGATTCAAGATGGAGCTTGAGAAGGTTAGAGAAATTATTGAATGGCCAACACTGAAATTATTGAAGGTTAGAGAAATAATTCAGTTTATGATCAAGAGTTCTATGAAATAATTCAAGCTTTGAAGAAGTGGAGACATTATTTGTTGCCTAAGGAATTTGTGTTGTACACTGATCATCAAGCCTTACAATATTTGAACAATCAAGGAAAGTTGAATCAGAGGCATATGAGATGGGTAGAGTTCATGCAGAGTTACACATTTGTATTGAAGCGTAAGAGTTGGAAGTCAAACAAAGTTGTAGATGCATTGAGCAGAAGAAGGAACTTGTTGATAGATATGAGAATAGAAGTATTAGGTTTTAAGGAAATGAAGCACATGTATGAAGAAGATATTGATTTTGCATAACCATGGAAAGCATGCAAGGAACCTGTTGTAATAGATAGAAGTAAGTGGTTAGAATGTTTCATTCAAGAAGATATGTTGTTCAAGCAAAATTAGTTGTGTATACTTAGGAGTTCAATGAGAGATAATTTGATCAAGGAGAAACATAGTGGTGGATTGGCAGGACATTTTGGAATTGACAAGACAATGACTTTGGTAAGTGAACATTATTTTTGGCCTCAGGTATATTTAAGGATGTAAGGAAGTTTGTGCAAAGTTGTAGAGTATGTCAAGTTGCAAAAGGGAGTAGTCAAAATACTGCATTGTACAAATGTTTGACCTTATCAGAGAGACCTTGGGAAGACCTAAGTATGGATTTCATATTAGGATTGCCGAAGACATAGAGAGGACATGATTCTAAATTTGTAGTGGCGGATAGATTTTCAAAGATGTTGTATTTCATATGTTCTAGGAATCTTACAAATGATGCAGTGCATGTTGCTGACCTATTTTACAAGGAGATTGTGAGATTACATGGATTACCTAAGAGTATTGTCTCAAACAAGGATATAAGATTCATTGGATACTTTTGGAGGACATTGTGGAAGAAGATGAAGACAGACCTAAAGTTAAGTTCAGCATTTCATCCACAGAAAGATGGACAAACAATAGTGGTAAATAGGAGTTTTGGAAACTTGTTGAGATGTTTGGTAACAGATAAGACAGGAAATTAGGATCTATTTCTACCGTAATCAGAGTTTGCATACAATAATTTAGTGAATAGGAGTACAGGAAGACACCATTTGAGATTGTGATTGGAATTAAACCTAGAGGGGTTGCAGAGTTGAGAGACATCGGTATGGAGAATAAGAGAAGTGCAGAGGTAGAAGAATTTTTAGGATATAGGGAGACTACATAATCAGGTCAAGAAGCATCTGCAGGAGTTGAATAGCAAGTATACGGAGCAAGCAGATGAGAAGAGGAGACATAAAGAATTTTTAGTTGGAGATGAAGTACTGGTATATCTGAGAAAAGAGACATTTCTAGTAGGGACATACAACAAGATGAGGATGAAGAAGTTTGGACCATGTAAGATTCTTAGGAATTTTGATTTAGGAAATGCATATTAAGTGGAGCTATCGGAGACATTGGATATATCACCTATATTCAACATTACTAACCTATATCAGTATTATGAATGAGAATCAAGTGACAGCATTGAAGATGGTTTGAAGAATCATTTACCATACCAATAACTAGAGAAGATAGAGAACATCTTGGACAACAAAGTTGGATGTAGCACCAGAGGTAAGAAATACAAAGAATACCTAGTCAAGTGGAAAGGCGGACTGGAAGAAAACTCAACTTGCATTTCTCAGGCTCAGGTAGACCACCTTAGTTTTCCTCTAGCCCCAACAAAGTGAGGGACTCATTTTTTCAACAACCCTGGGTGTCTGATGTAGGAGCATCCTAGGTTGCAGAGTAATCTTGCATCAACCAAAAATATTCGAATTCTTTCTTTTCTTTCATTTTTAGTTCAGTTCAATCAATTGTAATTTCATCATTTTATACCACATCTTCATATCAAAGCTCATGGAACAGGACTTAGCATCTACATATCATCATCTACATTATATCCACATTTCAGGTCATTTGGACTTGTCTGCTAAAAGTTATTGCTATCAAAGTTCATCAGTTTTCTCAGAACAAAGCATATAGATAGTCAGTTGAATGAGAAGGTTTGCAGAGAACTTCCATGACTTATGGAGTCAAATGAAACATCATACATGGCACATCTGGATGAGATAGACCATCCTTGAGGTCCGCACTAAGTTTCATCAATTTGTGAAGCATTACTAGATGTTGTAGGCCGACCTACTTGTTTCTACATGTTACATCCTTCTTTGGAGTTTGTAACCTCTTATGGGCGATGTAGATGATTTCACGAGCTTGAAAATGATATATATAGATCTCTTAGAGTTATCGAGAAGTAGTTGTTAGAATTCAATTATGTAGTTCAGAGTTGTAGATTTTCTTTCCGGAAGGCACTTCAATGCCATATCTCGCATATATGTTGTAAACTGGAAAGAAGACATGTGAGCCCTTTGATTTTAGCTGCATATTGTTGGAATATAAGAATTTTGAATATATAATATATTGAGCATTTGAATTTTCCATTGCATTCTATTATTGTGTTGTTTCTGTTGTGTTTACTCTAGTTGCATGGTTTGGATAGTTCACTCTGTGAACCCTCCAACTGTGACTACTCCACTTATACTACTCCACTCACTCAACCACTCTATTACTCACATCACATCCAACACACACACCCCCAATCGTGACCTCTTGACATTTATTTATATTGTGTTACGACCTAAAATTTCCTACAATTTTTGGCAAAATTTTAGGTTCCTATGATGAAAAAACTAATTCTAGCACTCTGAAATATAGTTGTAAGGTGTTAAATGCCACTACTTTGCAACCTGCAATAGTCATGATTAAAATTCTAGACTAATTGTGTGGTAGTACATAAACTATGGCAACAAATAAAATAGTCTCAACTACATCTTTGGAACCATCAGGGTACTACAATGGCCTATAGGCTGCAAAGTATGAGGTTCATCATATGAGGTGATAGGGGTTATTAACAATGAAGGAGATTTATAAATGAAGGAGGTAATCATGCATATGGTGGGTTACTTATTCTGTACTTAGCTTATCTAGGATCTAATTAGTCTTGAGAATGTCATGACTACTTGAGAGATTTGATGGGCTATATCCATTCATCAAATCTACCTAGAAGGATTAATGGATGGGAGAGATACCACAAGTGGTGTTATTTGTTCCAGCATAGTCAAGGGTTGGGATATTCATTTTAAAAATCATACACATAGTTGGATTCATCACCATTGAATTACAAGGTTATAGTGTCATACCAATCAAGGGCACCATGGATTTTGTATAGTCCTTATGACCTCAAATATTAGCAAAGTTGTGAAAACTTTCTTAACAATTGTATGGGGTATTGAAAATCATAGCCAACAATGGAAAGTATAGTGGGGACTATACCTTGGTGTGTCACAAGAAATTATACTCTTAGATTTGCTAGGAAGCACTAACACTAAGACTTAAAGCACTACCATACAAGATTATTAAAGGAATAATATTAAAAGGTCACAGTGAACTACAATATTATCTGTCCCTTATGAATCAACAATTACTAGTTGGAAGCCAATTTGTCTCAAAATTAGTAGATCATTTAATTGTTCTAGGTACAATTCACAATGCAATAGAGGCATGTAGATAGTTGGGATACACTTCTCTTTACATTTTCATGCTACAAAACCCAATTCTATGTGGTCTGTCTACTAATACTTTAGACAAGGACAATACTTTGGAAGAAAGAGGAGCAAACTTGATACATTCGTCTGAAAATATCTTGGACAAAAATAATTTAGTGAATATGATTGGAACAGTGGACATTGCCAAGTTACCAATCTTAGATGGACAACTAGTTATTACTATATCACTCATAGGACAATGACTATTTTTAATGAGCACTTGAAGCCTAGGTAGTGGAAGAATTTCATGTGACTATTGAGTGGCAAAGCAAGGGAGAAGACATAAAGTCCCGCTTGATTCGATCTCTCTACAACTATACATGGTTAGTATGGTATGGGAATGTTTGTTGTATAAGTTGTTAAATCCTCTTTCAAATCCTTCAGGATCAAAATCCTATTTGGGTGCCTTGTTACATTCAAAAATTGTTGCAATATTCTCTTCATCAATCGTGGGCCATTACATCTGAGATGATGTGGCAAATATGACATTTCCTACTACTTTTCCATGAAAACCCAACAATCTTTCTGCTTAAAACTCAGGCTGTGTGCCATGTGGCATGTTGTTAAAAGCCTCCTTGGCCAAAAACTATTAACAAAAAATTTGTGGGCCTTGCAGTTGAAGAAGGGTGTGTGCTTTGGAAGTATTGAAATTGGTATTATCATAGCGGTGGCCATTTTTATATTGAGATTGGTACTACATGTTTCAAGGCCTCATATTGTAGCTCTTGGAAATATCCCAAATAACACAATATATAGAAATACTATGCAGTACACATATTATCATTCTAGGCATTGATTCTTCAATATATTTTGCCAGTTCAAACTACTTAAGAGAAAGGGTACTGAGATGGATAGCAGACAAATAAAATCAAGAGGATAGAAGAAATACTGAATATCGAAGGGACATTACCACGTCGAAAAGACTAGTTGATGGGTCTCTTTGACAAACTGATATACAAAATCATTGCTAGAAATCATTGAAAGGAAAATACTATATCAGTGGGAGGTTATAATAGTCTCTCTGATTTGCTAGATAATGTGGGTCCAAAAGACTTTTACATGCCAAGATGAAATAGTATAAGGTATAAAATAGATTTCAGAGTGACTTACAATACATCAGAGTAAGGCTTGTAGGAGTCCCTCCTATATGCCGATGCACAATGTAACCCTAATACCAAAATATTAGAGCACCAGTTCTGGCTATCTATCTTCTAGACCTTCAAGCGTGATGCACAGTTTTGTCCGCCATTGTGGGGGGTCTTAGTGGAGCAAAGGATCATTTAGAGGAGATATGTTTAGTTTAAACTTTGCATAAGTGATTTAAACATTTTCCTCAATCATTTGTAAAAAACCTTCAAACAACGAGTATTGAGAGGAGTGGTCGTGATATGGTGTCTGGGTAGATATTTGCTGAAACAATATGTTGTGATGTTTTGTTCATTCTAAATGAGATTATAAAGGATCTACGTGAGGAATATTTTACCACAAATCAAGAAATGGAATTACTTTTGTACATTGGCCCCTATCTCTTCCAGCCAACAAAGTGTTTTTAGCCATAAACTTGGCCACATGATGCAAAGGCAAAAAAGTATGGATGGCACAAGGGAAACATTGAAAGCACACATCTAGATAATAAAAACTTTGTGCAAGGTGCAAATAGAGATGATGATCTTTTCTCAAGTAAAAATATACTTAGAGAGCATGAACATCATCAAACTGCAAGAGAAAAATAATTTCAAATGCACATTGCCAAATTGTAAATAAAAAATTAAATGAAGTGTGATTATAGTAAGATAAAAATGCAAAATTCTCATTTTCACCGAAGGGGTACAAGGTGGGTTATTATTTTACGCTAGGGATATAATGAATCTACCAAGTGAACATTTTAATAATCATAATTAAATATTTTCACTTGGAAGTGAAATACTTTTCCGGAAGAATTAACTAAGTAGGTAATTATTTTACCTAAAGAATACTTTTTATCATGTGAAAGTGCATATAATTAAGGGTGAAACATTTCCAGCGAGGAATAAATGTGAGTGTAAAAATTGCTAGCAAAAGGAGAAATAATAATGATTAAAATTAATCTTCATGGAGATGCAAAGATGAAGGTTAAAATTAAATATTTTATTTTCACTGAAGATAATCAAGATAATGAAGAGATGCACATGATGACAACTGAAGGGTCAAAACCCTAAAAATACAAAGTATAAATGTGAGATAAAAGTAAGTTGGAAAAAAATCATTGGCAGTCATAGGAGCAATGAGATGTAGGAATTAGAAATTAGGTAGAATATCCCAGTGAATGAAGACTTCCAATATAAATTGCAAAATGTTTTGAAGCAATTTAACAAAGAAGAATATTATAATCTAGTGTCCAACATTTTGGTGTTCAATTATTTGTTGATATTTATTCATATGTGTTATCTGTGCTGTCTCTAGAGTGGTTTTCCTTTGTTATTTAAATTGAATATATCAAGGATATACTTAATTTATTAGGGCACATTTGTTGTTCTTGTGTGATTAATCTGACTGGCTCCTTCAAGGATGGATTAAATTCTTTCAATTGATCACAATAACCTAGGAAAATATCATTGGGATTTGTAAGAAGAGCCTCGTAACTGACAACCTTGTATGTTTATACAAAGTATAAACATTTGAAAATTGCCAAATAATTTGAGTTAAGCTAGGAGGGAGGACACATCTATCATATATATCTTGACTCTATTGCCCAAAAAGCACTAGTCATATTCATTATAAAACAATAATTCATTTAAACTTTATTCACATATTCAAAATTCAAACATTAGGAGTAGGAGTAACTATAAAGTTTGCATCTATTTCACATTTACATGCTAGTGTGGATAGATCCCTAAAGTTAAAGAAGTCACACAACCTTTAAATATGCATTAATTACTAAGGTACACTCGCCTAGCTCTAGCAGAACTTGAAGTACAGGAGGTTCTCAACCATATCAATTAACCCCATTCATTAGCAAAAAATATTACCAAAGAGCTTGGCATCTTCTTAAGGTCTACAACCTACGTTTTTGAGACCTAACGTATTGTCTTCAACCTTGAGAACATTCTCCAAGGTTGGCAAATTAGTTTAACCTAGAAGATTCAAATTAGGTCTGGACCTAAATAGTCCTGGCGTGGAAATGAATGAAGGAAAACCACAACACACCTTATCTTGGACCTAAATTCATCCAAGCATGGTACACGACACTTTCACAATCACCAAAATAGCTCCACAAATAGTACAAACATACAAGGTCAATGAAACCTGTGTAATACAACAAACTTTTTAAGTACACGCTTCCTCAATGCAAGATACAACTCGCGGACCATACACGACACTTGAACACACTCTAGAATCTTCCATTAACATCTCAAAGCAACCTGAAAACCAACAAACTCTTCCACAACAACTTTCACCTAAAGAAAGTTCACACCGGAGCACTCAACTGACTCTATCATATACTACCACTCAAGAAATCAACTTGCAAACTACCAAACCATGAACAACTTCTATTGGACAAAGATATGAGCCTTATAGGAAGAATTCCAAAATCACAAGAAACACAGTCCACATTCTGGTGCACACAACTTCTTGTGCACAATGAATCAGAGCACAAAACTTGGAATATAACATCTCTTAACAACATATCCAAAATGCAAGGATAGATCTTTTGCATAGAAGAAATGTGGAGCAAAAGTAGAACACTACTCTATTGAGCTAAACAATCTCATCAACACATTGTTTCCTTTATTAATCAAATTTTCTCAAAAGCACTTGAAAACTAACCATCAGAACCCTATTCTTAACACCTTTGGTACCTATTCAAAGAAACCAAATCATCTTCAATAAAGAAGCTCAACCAAACACTTCATGCTCTTACAATAGTCTCATCTCTGCTCATCCAATAGACACAACTCACACCAATGACAACACCAATAGCATATACTTGTAACAGAGGACACATGCCCAGATGTGCCAAATTTTTTTTGTAAATTTTTTGCAAGTAAATAATTAGTTTTGATTTTTTATTAGAACATTTCAAAATTAATAAAATGTGTTTGTCTAACCACCATAACTTGGTAAAAAATTTATGAAATTCAATTTTTTTATCCTATAGTATGTGAAGCATAGAATGCGACACATCTTTTAGATTTGAAAAATGTGAAATAGTTTAAAAATTATAGAAGTTTTTCAATCAGCCTATCAATCAGGACTTTAGTCGTAATGTATTTAGAAAATCAATAATAATTATCTATTATTTTGAAAATAAGGTATATCTTATATTGGTGTAAAGCTAACAATTTTTTCAATAAACCCTTTTCATTTTATCAAATTCAAATAAAAAATAAGTCGTTAGCCACAAGGGTGCAATTTTGGTCATCACATCACCACTTTTTGGACCCCCATGATCCTACACAGACCCTTTAGTCGATTTACATACATCGACTTGTCATCCAAAGATATACACCATGCTTCTATCAGATGACAAAAATGATTTTAACCTTTGTCTTAATGATGACATAGTTGAAAAGGATAAACTTGATCTCATTACTAAGTATGTGTATGTTTCTAGATGGTATAAGAATCATTGCATTCATGCAATCTAGTACCCTCTCCATGGAGATACTCTCTCTCCTCATATTGGAGGAAAAACAACACCGCTCTTGCATCCACCTCACTTACTTGATGGTAGTTAGTCCATTTCATTATTTAACCTCATTTTCAATAATAACTTCAGAATCAATTATTCCCTACATATAATTTAATATACAACAAAATGCATTTTCCATCATTACTATAATCATAATATTTTCTCTGACTAACTATCTGTCTTCATGAAAATAATGAAAATAAATACATTAGTTTAAAAATGGGTTTTGACATATCTCCCCCCTTAGAGATCAACATCCTCGATGATTAAATCCAAACCAAATATTAATACTTCAAACATGTTCTTATATGTCATGCTATATAAAAAGATGTGGAAAATTTTGATAGATATCATTATAATCCTCCCAGGTAGCATTTTCCTCTGAATATTGGTCCCACTAGACCTTGCACTAGGTAATCTATTTGTTATGCAGGTGGAGCTTGTGTACCTCGACCACTTTGAGAGGCTCAATCATGACCACCCTTCGGTCCTACACCTGGAGAGAATTCCAATCAAGTATATGATTAGATCCTGAAATATATTTCATCAAATATGACACATGGAAAACATCATGCATTCTAACAAGGGATGGTGGTAGAGTTATCCTATAAGCAACTAGATTAACCACTTATAGGACTTCAAAAGGTCCAACATATCTATGTGCTAGTTTAGAAGACTTTCCAAACTTAATTGGGCTCTTATGTGGATTTACTCTCAAAAGAACTTTATCTCCTACTGAAAATTGTCAGGGTATTCTCTTGTCATTAGCATAGCTTTTCTGTCTATCATTTTCATCTGCTAATCTTTTCCTGATCAACTTCACTTGCTTTTCCATTTCCAAAAGCATTTCTGGCCCAAGGAAAATGCTATCCTCTAGCTTATCCCAACTTGTAGGAGTTTGATAGTTTCTACCATACAATGCTTGGAATGGAGCAATCTTAATTGTAGAATGATAAGAATTCTTATATGCAAATTCAACTGCTAGAAGATACTCTTCCCACTTATACTATTGATCCATGCAATACATCCTCAACAAATCCTCCAGTATTTGATTTACTCTCTTAGTTTGTTTATTTATTTCTAGATGATAGGTTGAGCTTATATTCAGTTGTGTTCCCAAAGCCGAGAACAAAGTTTGCCAAAACCTTGAAGTTACCTATGCATCTCTATCCAAAATTATCTTTTTTGGAATTCCATGCAACCTAAAAAACTTCTTGCATGAACTTATTGGCTAAGATGGGTGCTCCATCTGTAAGATTAATAGGTGTAAAATGAGCTATCTTAGTAAGTCTATCCACTAGTTATTACAAGAATAGCATCATGCTTATAGCGGAACATATGTAATCCTTGGACAAAATGCATACTAATAACCTACCATTTCCATTTACGTATGTCATGAGGATACAAAAGTCATACTGAATGTTCATGTTCAGCCTTAACTCACTGACACTCTAAGCATCCTAACACAAATCTTGTAGCATCATTTTTCACTCCCTTCCAAAAATATAAGGGTTTCACATAAACTAACAACATTGTCACTCCAGGATGACCTAAATATGGTACAGAATGCACTTCTTTCCACATAGTTCTTCTTAAATCTCCCTAATTAGGAACATATATTTAGTTATTGAATCTCAATAACCCATCAGATTGAAAATAAAATCCATCATACCTTGTATCTTGAGGATTTTGTATTAGAGATTTAAAAATTTGCTCATAATATTCATCACTGGTCAAATTCTTCAATATTTGAGCTCTAAAATCAGAGTGCACCGATATTATTGCTGATATGTTCCTTCTTTGATTCAAGGCATCAACCACTCTATTTTCCTTACCCTTAATATAGTTAACCTAAAAATAGTAGTCAGAGATGAGCTCTAACCATCTTCTTTCCTAGGCGTTAAGGTTAGGTTGTGTGAAGATGTACTTCAAAACTTGATTATCAGATTTTAGCTCAAATTATTTTCCCAACAAATAATGCCTTTATACTTGAAGAGCATGCATAATTACCTCTAATTCCAAATCATGAGGGGCATAATTCTACTTATAAGGTCGTAACTTCCTAGACTCAAAGCCCACAACTTGGTCTTATTACATGAGAACTCCTCCTAACCCTTCTCTTGAACAATCAGTTATAACAACAAAAATGACCCTCTGGGTCTGGCACTTTAAGAATTGGTGTTCAAGTCAATTTCCTTTTAAGATTATTAAAATCTTCTTCACACTTATTAGACCACTCAAATCTCTTTCCTTTTCTCTACAAGGAAGTGATAGGATGGGTAATTCTAGAAAAGTTTGAAACGAGCTTCCTATAATACCTTGCTAATCCCATAAAACTATGCACTTCATGCATGTTTTTAGAAGAAGGCCATTCCAAAATTGCCTTTATCTTTGATGGATCTACAACAATTTCTTTAACTGATATGATATGACCCAAGTACTACACCTCTTATTGAAAGAATGTACATTTGGATGGCTTTCCATATGTTTTATGCTTCTTGATTCATTACAGAACTGTCTGCAAATGTTGATGGTGTTCCTCCTCATTACGAGAGTAGTTTAAAAGGTCATCTAAAAGCATCAGAAGAAATTTGTCTAGATAGTCTCTCAAAAGAATGTTCATCAAATTCATAAATGTTGCTGGAGAATTGATCAAACCAAAAGGTAAGACTATGAACTCATAATGCCCAAAAGTTGTTCAAAAGTTTGTCTTGTGAATATCTTCTTCCTTCAATCTCAACTGATGATAACCTGACCTAAGGTCAATTTTGAAAAATACAGCTACATCACACATTTGATCAAAAAGATCATCTATGCAAGGTAGAGGATACTTGTTCTTAATCGTTGCTTTGTTAAGAATATGATAATCTATACAAAGATGTAGAGTGCCATTTTTTATCTTAAGAAAGATCATTGGTACTCCCCAAGGTGACACACTAGGTCTTACCAGTCCTTTTTGCAACAATTCCTAGAATTGAGACTTTCGCTCCATCAACTCACTAGTAGTAATCTGATAAGGTGCTTTGGACACCAGTTTGGAACCAAGAATAATATTTATTGCAAAATCAAAAACTCTTTTTGGGGTAAACCTGGAAGGTCTTCCAGAAACACATCTTGAAAATCATGAAGAAAAGGATACACTTGAAAATATTTTTTCTTAGTTTCCTTCTCCTATTCATCTTCTACTTCCTCCATTTTAACTACAAATATCTGGCATCCTTTCCATTTTTCTCTTTTCAACTGCATGACATAAATTTTCTTGATTTTCATTTCTTGTTGAAAACCTTGGACAAGGACAACATTTCTGTCAACATCAAGGCATTCTACTATTTTGGAAAGACAATCAATGCTGTGATAACCATTTCATCCCTAAAATGACATCATAGGATCCTAGAGGTGGTACAAAAAGATTGACCTCTATGAAAAAAGCACGTAGTGTCAATCTGGCTTCAAAAAATAATTTCTCTATCTGAGCTCTTGACTAGTTTACAAACTCTACTATCCATGAATTAGCCATGAAACCATCTTTCCTAGACATTTTATCAAGTATTCTAGGGTTCACAAAATTTTCAATTTCTCCTGTATCTATAAGAATAGAAATTGGGGTTCCAAAAAGAGTACATGTGGTTTCAATAGGAATAACCTGATACTCAACTGGATGACTATAAAGGGTAGCATGAATTCTTTTCTGAAAAGTTGTTTGCTATGAAGGTAAAGGTTTACTTCCATAAGAATTCTATTGACTCTTTATGGGGCACTGGTTAGCATAATGATCTCCTCCACATGTGAAACACCCTCCAAGATGACCTCTCTTTCCAAAAGATCGGTTGGTATTATCATCATTCTTTTTAGGATTAAACTCCCTATTTCCATTGCTGGATTGATTTCTATTAAATCTAGAACTTTTAGCATGGTTCCTCTCTCTAGATTCTTGATTCTTGTTTCCTTTTTTGAAGGATGTTGAAGAATGACTCCAATTAAATTTCCTTTGAGATCTTTCTTGATACAGAGAGATAGGTTTGAGCTTCTGCTCTTACTTGATGGCTTTCTCAAAGGCCTTATCCATGGTTGTGCGTCCATGGGCATCCACTTCTCTACCAAACTAAGCATTCAAGCCCATGATAAACTTCCTTATTCTAAATCTCTCATCCTTTTGATATTGTGGCACATACTTCAATAATCTAGTAAATTCTTCCCAGTATTTAGTGACAGTTATATCTCCTATAAACAAATTTTGAAAATCTGTTAATTTCTCGTCAAAGTAATGTTGGGGAAACCTCCTTTTCTTGAATATGACCACAAATTGATCCCATGTTAGACTCAAGGAACTCAATCCTAATTTTATTTTCTTATTCATCCACCATGTGGATGCTTCTCTAGCTAACTGGTATGCTCCCCATACAACTTTGGTGATCTTAGAATAATTTCTTATCTCAAAATATTTTTCCATCTCTGTCAGCCAAGCCTTGGCTACATCTCCACTCACTGTTCCATCGAACTTAGAAGGTATAACTTTCTTCATATCTCAGGCTAACTTATTGGTAAGATGATTCTTTTCTTTTTATGAATTTGTGAGTCTTGATTATTTACTCTAGGTTCACTATGGAAACCAGATTCTTCTCTCCTTTCAGAGTAATGTTCTTGATTGGTTTCTCCCCTCTAACTTCCTATTCCAAGGTTTCCAATCTTCCTTTTGTTTCATTTAAAACTGACAAAATTTGATCTATATTTGTCATGGGGTTATTCTCAGGATCAGAACCATTTGAGTTCCCTCATCGTTGGTTTCCATAGTGTTCCATAATATTACCACACCTAATCATTTGCATAGAAATTTATCAAAACTTGTAAGTTTTGATACACTACCATAAAAGTACAAGTTCATAAATGCAGAAACTTAGAGATTCATCACACAAACATTTGCTTACTCAAAAAGTCAAAACTTTACTTTATTCACTTTCTAGATCTTTACATCCTTATTCAAATACAAAACTTTTTGTCAAAAGGAAATGTCTACATATCACTTTCTGATAGAGGAAATTCCCTAGGTTTCTCCTCTTCGTCAGAATCAAGTAACACAAACTTAGTAGGTGGATGTACTCGTGAGTAGTCCTTCAACACCTCTACACTCATAATAGGTGCATCCTCACCACACCTGAAAGGCATGTCATGATGAGTGGATGATTTACTAATCTTAACAATAGTAGTGGTTGACAATATTTTTGCCTCCTCAAGTTGTTTCCTCCTTTCTAGGTGGATACGTTTGATTGCATCAGCTAGTGTTTCAAACTCAATGAGCCAAGCTTCCCTTGCATAACTCATTATATCTTCGATCTTTGGTTCAGGAGATGGCTCTTTCTTAATAATAATCTTAGGCATTTCACTAAGTTTCGTTTTCTTGGCTCACTTTCTTGTCCTTTTGTTTCCTACCATTCTAACACAAGAACAAATGTTTTAACACTAGAATATCTTGCCAATCTTGAGAAACCTTGCAATGAGCTCTAAGGTCGAAGTGTCGAACCTAGTAGCCCTGATACCATGTATAACATCCAAACTAGAATATTAGATATCTTTAAACATAATTAAAAAAACATCTCACTATTTTTTTACCTGTAATCAAAGATATTACATTTGCAATTTCAAATACAATACATATATTCAAAAAATCATTTCTTCACATGTGACTAAAAAAATACTACATATAGAAAATGGTTGTATTTCTTATGACTTATAATTTACCAAAATCTATTACAAAATAAATAATATATTCTTGCTCACAAGTCTTTGGCAATTAACTGCAGGTGAGAGAGAGCATCACCGTGGTGCTTTTCCTCCAACCACAGACCAGCTGTCCCCTGCATACCTTCCTTCTAGAAGTGGCCCTTTCCTTTGTGAGGGTAATAGATAATGATAATCAACTGAATCTTTATTCCATCTGAGAACTAGTGATATGTCCTAGCTAATAACAATCAGGTTTACAATTTTAGTCTAGATCTAGCTATGTATGACCCATTCAGATTGTTTAGCTATCTGGTACACCATGAACTAAAAATGCAAGCAGTGACTTTTGGAGTACTTTGGAAAAAGTTTCATATAAATATATAGGTGTATGTTCACTCACTCGTTTCTTGACTTGGAGAAAAAATTCTTATTTTTCAATTTATGTCGTACATATAATAATTGTTGTTGACTTCCTTATACCATATTGGTCTTAAAGACATATCATAATCCTTATCTACTAGTCATTTGGAAAAGACTAAGATGAAAGCTTAGGTAACTAAATAACACACATTGAGTCCCTCTTTGCATCCTTGCAATCATGGGTCTATGATTTCCTGTCATCTACTCGATGACTTGTCTACCTATTCTCATGCTCATTTGTGTTCTTCTGCACATGCAAGATTCTGACATTTAAGCCATAGGGTTTTGTGATTAAATACTCTATCTATCTTAATCTATGAATACAATCATTCAAATCATAATCTGTTAAGGATAAACTATAATTTCATATACCAATAAATTGAATACACTTCCTCTTGTATATCAAAAAGATATCATAATAATAAAGTAATCTATAACATAACATTCCATTTTCATAATGAGTATATCTCTCGACAATCCTATGACTATTCTTAGCCTAAGATTGGGTTATAGATTATTCCTCTATAAAACTAGAATATGTATAATTTAGATTAACTCTAGAAAAGTTTCTAAAAAAAACTCATTCTGCTTTATATACATGGAAATAATGATCTAATGTCAAGTGCTCCTACACAATGACTATGACTCCATAACTAGATTTTTAAGCTTTCCAACACACTCTATGTCTTCACAGTTAGCTACTGCTATGAGAAGAGTACTTTATTTTACAACAACATTGACCTTCACTTAGGTATCTCTTAAGTTTGTATTGGCTCATAATAAAATTTCTACAACCCAACATGGTTTTTATTTAGAAGTTGATCATTATATTGTTGAGTTATTTTTAACATAATCGGGCTCTAATTTTTGTTGACACGGTTGGACCAAACTTATTGTACAATTGGCCTCTAGAAAAGACATAGTCGACCTCTCATATAGCTCAGTCAGCCTCTTCATGAGAAACAGTCAGTCTAACAATTATTCAGTTGGGTTATTATATAGCACATTTGACCTTATATATAACACACCGTCAAACTATAATAAATGATACAATCAACCTAAGAAATAACACAGTTAAACCTACCTATAATGCATAGTGGGCTTCACAGATTAATACAATCAGCCTTGCAAATAACACCATGGGCTTCACAAAATAATACAATTGGCCTCTTATACAACACACAGTCGGCCTCTTATGTGACACACAATTGGTCTAACATATATTATAGTGGGTCTATCATATATCATAGTCAACCTCACAATAATAACAACCTTGTTGACAAAACTAAGGTTGCAATACAAAGATATCTATGTTGAATGTTATTTAGAGCTTAGGCATAGTCTTTAACTATTACCCTTTAAAGCTTATCATGCTTCACTCACAATGAAAGGATAATAAATATAAAGCTAAGAGATTTTTTACTCAAAGGTATAGAATTGTTTAACTTTTCCTAAGGCATAAATTGTATGTCAAGGAATAGATAAATAAATAGAGTTAATCATAACCATTCATCATTCTGGTTCTAGAAAACATAATCCTTTGTAGAGGATAAACATCCGGTCTACATTCACTATGCTCTGTGATAATCTTCTTGTTGAATGACAATTCTAGCACAAATCTCTTTACTCCTTTCATACTACTGATCTTATCCAAATGAAAGGAAGTTATATATATACTCTATCATTGTCTACAGTATGTAGTAGACATACCTGAATAAATACACAGTTTGATACTTCAATGTTGTCACTTTACTATATATCTTCTTCTCTTCCATATTTCGAGTCCTTCTCCCCTCTCATACACAATCTTATCCTCGCTTCTACTTAATCTCCTCACAATAGTTATGGGCATATAGTTAAAGCATCACCCCCAAGGATCTATCTCCACTCCCTACAAAGTTTAACATGCAGGAATAAGTGGGGAGTATGGAACAATTGTTCCCTCTCTCACTCCCCTAGCATCTAGGGAGTATGCTAAGGAGGATTAAAGAGAGACTTTTTACCTCTCCAACATGATTTTAACTATGACAATATTAATAATAGTAATAATTTGTAGATAGACAAAACATACTTATCTAATAGATGTCTCTATTGTGTACTCTTGAACACTAATTGTGCTTATCTGTAAGCACAATTATTTATGGAGAATTCTCACAAGTTGACTAAGATCTTGACAACAAAACTAAACATGTTTAGTTGATTTACACCCATTGAATTATCATCCAAAGGCATACACCATGCTTCTATTAGATGAAGAAAAGGATTTTAACCTTCATCTTAAGATGACATAATTGACAAGGATAAACATGATCTCACTACTAAGTATATGTGTTTGTGTTTCCAGATGTCATAAGAATCATTGCATTCACATGATCTAGCACCCTCTCCATGGTGATACTCTCTCTCTCCTCATATCGAAGGAAAACAACATTGTTCCTACATCGACCTTAGTTACATGATGGTAGTTAATCCATTTCATCATTTAACCTCATGTTCAATAATAACATCATAAACAATTGTTCCTTCCATATAATTTAATATAAAGAAAAATGCATTTTCCATCATTACTATAATCATAATATTTTCTATGACTAACTATCTATCTTCATGAAAATAATGAAAATAAATACATTAGTTTAAAAATAGGGTGTGGTAGTTGTTTCTACTTGCACCAAAGCTCTCCTCATAAATAATGATTTACCCTTTTCCATCTTCCCTACTAAACTTTGTGATCCAACTGGTTCCTCCTCCGCATATGTTGTGCTTGAACTATTCTCTATCCTTTTGTTAGTCCTCTTTTAATGACATTTAAATGCTTGGTGTCCTTCACCTCCACACTTGAAATAGGTTCCTTTGAATGATCTTTTGTCAAATCCTCTTTCATCTCTCTGGTATCATTCATTGCGGTAATAATTATGAGTTCATCTACTATTGCAGTAGAAATTCCTATCATCTCTTCATTGATAATATGAATTGTCGTCTCTTTCTTCATTATGGTATGGACTACTCTCCTTGTTTTTCCTTTCATATGTCTTCCTTCACCACATTGTGTTCTACCTCTAGAATTTTCCTCCTCTACCTCTTTGTCTATGCTCAAATCTCTTGTTCAACTTTTCTTCAACCTTAAACGCAAACTGATATGCCTCTTCCACTGTCATCATCCATACCAAGCTTAGTTCTTCATGCGTGTTTATTCTCAGTCCATTAATGTACCACGCCACTTTCTCCCTACGTGCTTCACTATGTCTAGTCCTAATAATCATTCTGTGAAACTCTTCAGAATACTCATTTATTGTTTTCTCCTTTTGCCTCTAGTTTTACAATCTCTTTAGCAGTTCCAATTCATAGTCAGTAGGTATGAATTTATTCTTCAGTTTTGTCACCATTCTATCCCACTTTGAGATTCTTTCTTTTCTTCACCTATTTCTAGCCAACTAATCTTCTTTCCACCAAATAGCAACATGTTCTTTCAACTTAGTTTTTGCAAATCTCACTCTTTCTGAATCTTCATTTTCTTCATACTCAAAGTATTATTGCATGTCATTTATCTAGTCAATCAACTCCTCAAGGTTCAAATTACTTGTATAGTTTGAAATCTCAATTCTAGGTCTCTTACCAATCTTAGAATTAGGTTTCAATATCTTCACCTAATTTGACTTTTATTCTTCTAAGGTTTTCTCATGTTGATCTAAAATTTGAACTCCTAGTTCATCATCATCACTTCCATCCTCATGTCTAGGGTTTGGACCTCTCTTTCTATCCTCTTCTACAATATCCAATCAGACTTTAATTGTTCTCATCATTTCTAACATTTCTTCCATTCTTCTAGCAACACTGGCCATAATAGGCACCCTCCTTGGTGGCATATTTTCCTTAGATATAGTGCAACTGCCTCTATTTGGTGATTTGTCTACAAGGTTGCAATTGCCTCACAATCAACACTCTATTGACAAACACTTGCAAAATGCCTCAAGTCAATGATATGTTCACCCTATGATCTATTAGAATGCCTTCTCTCCCAAAGGATTTCAAAACTTCACTCTGATACCACCTAGTGCAGTCATGGATGGAGGGTCAATGTATAGGACTGTCCTACCATACAACCTTAGAGTAAACACAACCAAAAAACACAAAGAATGGAACAATAAATTGAAATTTATTGATCCAATATCATGAACAATTACAAGTTTCATATGCCGACAATATGCAAACTACAATTGGATTATGGGCTTGTCCTCTGACTTATTACAAATTAAAAGAAAGATATAGCTTTGAAGTGTTATCCTGCAATCCTAACTTTCTAAACTATTCACTAAGTACCAACTTCCTAACTACCTCCTAATGCATCTAGTGAATAATTATATAGCAATTCCTAGCTCAAGGAAGGATCCTTGTTAGCCTTAAGGGGTTTCAAAGTTCAATGCTTGATGAAACATGTAGGTTGGCCTAATTCTAATGGTGAAGTCTCCAATGTTGATGGATCATGTTGCATTTCTGGTTGAAGGTGCTTCTAGCCTCACAATGCCTTGTGAGATGTTCCATTAGGTACTGCAAGTCATGGGCAGGTGCCACAAACTTGGTATGCTAAAAACTAAATATTGAAGGCTCTGAACAATGAATCCTGATGAAGCTTCTGATAGTGATAAATTTCTGTAGACAACTACAAATCTCCTAAAATCTAGATATGATGTATATAAGCCTTTGTAGAATCCTGATCTTGTGTTGCGAGTTGTGAAATGATAATGCGGTAAAATTCGGTGCAAAATGTTGAGACTGTACTGACTGAAATGCAAGAAAAGAAAAGAAACAATAATGTTTTTGGTTGGTGTAAGATTGTCTTTCAACCTGGGATACTCCTACATCAACAAGGGAGGTCATACATGATATGTGGAAGATGTATGCTCCTCAATAAAGAAATATGGTAAACTAATCTGTATGTGGAATGGTGAAGGCATGATACTCCCGTAAATTAAAGGTGATTCTAGGAGTATAACATGGCAATGTAGCACCACGATGTAAGTTATAGAATCATTATATAGAAAGATAAACCCAACAAGTAACTATAGTGAGTAAGATATCTCAATGTGAGACCATAATATTACCTCTAATAAGAATGACATGTCAATGTAATAGTTATGAATCATGAACATAAGTGTGAGGAAGGAAAAGAAAATGTAAATATTTTACAATGGATAGATTCAAAACAAAATTAAGTTGGTAATCCAAATGGAGAGTGAAAATAATGGCATAAGAAAATAGTGAAACATAAAGTAGAAATCAACAATGCCTCCAAAGTGAGGGAGGATGAATATTTGAAACAAATGTAGAAGGTGAAATGAGTATGAAAAATAAAAACCATAAGTGTGATAAAAATGCCAAATATAAATGAGGCAACGCATATACGAAAGAAGTGAGATGATTAACTTAACACATGTTCAAAGTGACTTTTGTCAACATGGACTATTAAAGGTGTCTCTACATCATCAACATGCTAACTAGGAGGATGGACATATAAAAGTAAAACCAAGAAAAGGTAAGAAAAGGCATAAAATATTGTGGTAAATGATAAATTTATCTAAGATATGTATTTATATCCCTTTTATGTCATGTGTAAATGATGAAAAGTAGACTTTGTATTTATAAGCAGTAGGAGAATAGGAGTCAAAAGATAAATCAAGAGCAGAGGTCTCTAAGATCAAATTATTGTAATTAGATCAATGGCTAATGAATGCACAAACAATGATAAAGATCTAAATATGACTAGTCTCAAGACTAGGAATAGTAAATGAGAAACTAGTAATAACTTTATAATTAGAAAATCTTGTTATGGCTTAGAAATCCTAAGCCATAATTTGAGTGTGTTATAACATGCACTTATTGTAACACACTCACATAATAGTTGCATCAAAAACAAAGAAAGCACTCTCCTATTACAATTTACAATGCATGCATGTTATAACACACCCATGTTAAAACACACATGCATTTCATTTAAAGTTGATTTTGAATCCCATGCTTAGGCTTGGATGTGGCTTGGAAATCCAAGTGAAAGGGTTGCGTCTACATGTAAGGTTCCCAAAGATGTATTTTTGCATAAAACATGAAAAAATAAGTAAATGTCCAGTATGCTCTCCATCAGGTTTTCATATTTTGAGACATTTTTTTGAAAAATGCTACAATAACATCAATCTCCCTCTTATATTTCTAAACATGTAATTTTATCTACATTTCAAATAAATTAATGTTTTGATCTTCAATTTCTTTCACTATTTTCTTATTTTTTCTTCACAAACCTATGTATAGAGTTTTTGGTGTCATATTTAATCGACTTGTCCAAATTTGGAACAAATTACATTTTTACATTATAGATACCATTTTATACACATTAAAAAAATTTATTAGTTTCATAAAATTAAGGGGGGAGCACACTCAATTTTTTATTTTTTAGGATGTATCAACCTTGAGAATTAATAAAAAATTATATATTCATAATAAAACTAACAGAAAAGTTTGACATAAACTATGTGATGTTAGCTAACTTTCAACCAAAGAGATTTGTGAAATACAAAATAAATAACATTTTAGGGGGAGCACATCTGATGCTATGTTTACTTTTTATTGACAAAGACAAGACCACTTTGTGTACTTCCCCAATTTGAGCCTCTTAATCTATATCATTTGTTTAAAAAGTAGTTTAGAAACTAGATTCTTGACCACTACTAACCTTGTTCTATCAATTTTTGATGTTTAGAGTGTGGGTGTCTTGAATTTCTCTTCTAAGATAAGTTTTTGATGATTTTAGGAAAAAAGTAGCCTCTTTTGACCCCCTTTTGGCCCCCCATTTCCATGCACATACTAGGTACTCTTCTTTACTCTTCCTAAATATCTAGGGAATTGGAGTTAAAATTACCATAAATGATTATCTTTCAATCACAAGCAACTTTAACCTAGATCATAAAAAAATGAACAATGATTCAATATAGAACTCATTAAAACGAACATGTTGAATGCTTTTGAATGCAAGGACACAACATCATTATGTAAAATAGTATTTAGTTAGCTCTTGGTGAGAAGGGTAAAGGTGGGAAGTCAATCAAATTTGATTTGGGATAGAGAATACCACAACAACAAGGATGACCTAATAACTACGAACTAGTCCTAGGATAGAAAGGGGCTAGATCTCAAAGTATAACATGTTCATGGGAATAAATTTGAGCATAGATGTGATTTTAAAGTGGATAAGGAAAACATATGAGGGTGTGTGAACATGTGAAAAGGGGATAAGTAGTACATGCATAGAAAAGTGCATTATTAGGTATCTAGATAACATAGGGCAAATGACTCAATTTTGCACAAGATTATGCTATTTGTCAACATGTCTATGTATCAAAGCACTCTCCTCAAATAGGCACAAAACTAAATGGGAAATGACATGGGTATGCAAATTTCACCATTACAATAGGAGTTGAGATTGGTTATTTGGTGGATGTATGATACTAGAGATTGAAATTAAAAATATGTTAAAATAGAATTGACACAAAATTTAGTGTTGGATACTCTAAATTTAATATGATGTGAACTTTTATTGATATGACATGACAAAATACTACAACCTCAGATACGGAACTAAACTTATATTAGAGAATAAATTCAATTAAAATTAGAGAAGTTGATTGTGAGGGAAATAATTGCAACAATGATCATGTCTAGGGGTATGATCTTGTCTAAATTTGTGTGATTCTATCCAAACAAAAACTTGATCTTAGACACCTACAGCACTTTTTTACTTGACAATATTGAGTAAAGGAAAATAATGATTGTGCTAAGGAACAACATGGGGATTTCTATACAAGGGTTGAAGTTTAGAATTTCCTTTTACTTTGGTGTTTTATTACTTAGGTAGAATAGGTTTTGAGGGGCCTTGAAACCCTTTACAAAAACCAAGAGAACAACAAAAGCACAACCAAAAGACAACAAACCATTTGCAATAGCAAGCCTTACAAAGCATCAAAAAACATAATCTAAACAAAACCCATTAGACACAAAAAATGATAGGATAACAAGTAGGCCCTATTACATGTACTTGAGAAACTTAACAGCCTGCAATTCTTGAACTGGTAAAATTTTTATGAAGTTTAACAAAGTCAAGTAGCTTCTTTTTTCCACTTTAAATGTCTTCTTCTTGATTGCTCTGGTTTTGGTGCTAGGGTCTGTTTGTCCACTCTTATCGTCAGGAGTAGTTATATCATTAGTAACATCGATGACATGGCTCTCTTGTAATTCCTTGAGCTTATTAGTTAAAATTTCAATACTAGTTGTGCTATTATAACATGGATGACATGGCTCTCTTGTAATTCTATCGACCTTGGGGATAGCCTTCCAACCCTAGAAAATATTCATCTCATTCTCCCTTGGATACGGATTTCCTTGCACCTTAGTTAAGACATAAGATTGAGTTAAAAAGTAAAGTAAAAGAGATACGAGGTGACATTACATGTAAACATGGAGTGGAAATGAATACAATTGAATTGATTGTATTTGAATCCTAATGATGGCTTATAAGAAGCATGTTGAGAATGTAATTACAATGTGTCTTAACAATGCATGTTGCTTGTTGATTGTTTAAAGATTAATTATTACTGATGCTAAAATAGGATGACTAATGACTAATTACCTACAAGATGAGAAATATGTTTTTATTCTTTTTCAAAAATATATCTTTAATCATATTAAAATGTCCTGGGATGATGCTTTGATATACCCAACTCTAGATGTATAATTCAGGCTTTTGGCATCCACACTAAAAAGCAATGGTCAAATCTTTGGATTGTCAACCTTAGAATGTGAGAATTCAAACTTTGAATGCGAGTGACAAGATCATGCCCACAATCTTGTCTAAGGGACAAAATCTCAATGTCAATCATATATATGTTAAGTGACTTGATGAAAACTATTTAGAGAAATTCTAAAAAAAGAGGTGTGGGATAGCTAATTATTGGTCGGGGTTTTGACCAATGAGTATACTAAAACATTCAAATTACGGATCTAAAACATACACCCAAAATGATATAAACGAAGAAAAATACAAAACACACACTTCTCTCCTCTACAAAATTATTTATTTTTAAAATTATGTTTGTATCAGTCCATCAAAAATAATAATCAAAATAAATATATTCAATTATAGTAGGAGTTCTAGCATTGAACTGTTCTCATTTAACTTAAATATATTCAATTATGGTAGGAGTTCTAGCATTGAACTATTCTCATTTAACTTATAGGGATTGATGATTATCTTATTCCTAACATGTGTGTGTGTTTTTCTATGTATAACTAATCAAATTTGAAATTGAAAAATTCTTTAGGCTAGTTATTATTGCATAAAACCATAGAAGCTAACATTGCATCATTTCATGAATCTTGAGAGGACATGTAAATATTGTGAGAGAATATTATTTCAAATTTAAATAAGTTGCATACTATGAAACTTACCGGGACTTCTGAGCTTTTACAAGTACATGTCTCCTTCGTGTGAAGATAAGGCATCTCCATGTATATTCCAACTAACAAAGAAACAACAATTGTCAACTGAGGGGTATTCGTTAAAAGTGTGTTAAATTATGACGTTTCATTGGAATGTAATTGTATAGATTTTAAGTTAAATCTTTTTATTTATATTTCATGAAAGTGGTTCACATGAATCTGTTTATTTATGCGCATAAATGGTCCACTTAGCACTCATTGTATCTAGGAGATACTCACAAGGATGAAGCATCTAGGCTTCTCCTAAGGTCATCCATCCCAATATTAATCCCACTCAAGTGTACTTAATCATGGAGTTTCCCCCAAAATCAAGGAAATAGGATAGTAAGTTAAGTAGGCTTGATCATGTGGCAAACTCCATGGTTAAGTGCATTAGAGTCAAAATAGTATTTGAATGGGCGACCTCCCACGAAGTCTCAATGCTTCAGCTCTATCAACACCACCTATGTGCAATGAATGCTAAGTGGATCATTCATGCTCATGAGAGATGGGTTCATTGTAAATCACTATTCATGAAATATGAGTCAATGAGTTTGACTCGGAAACTATACAGCTGAATTCTAATAAAACATCATAAAGAAACAACAACTCTTGATCTTGTGGAAAACTCAATGATTAAGTATGCTTGAGTCGGAATGGTATTGGGATGGGTAACCTCCTATAAAGTCCAAACCTCCACCCTTATAAACATCACCTGTATGGAAATAGAAATGGAAACGTCACCTGTACTAAAGTGAATCATTTGTGCTCATGAAAAATGGATTCCTATAAACCATAACTCGTGAAATATAGATATATAAATTTGACTCAAAAACAACTGTAATTCTGCTAATTTCATAGATAATTCCTTTTCATTTTATACCCAAAATTTTCATCAGTTTTCACCGAGTGAAAGCTCAGAGAATGGAATAAAATAGAAGAATGAGTGGAGTATGGCAACTGCTACAATAATTTGATCAGCGCACCATCTGTCCGTACATTGTGCCTTTCACGGCATGCTTGTCTAGAGGTTTTCTAACCGCACTTAACCCCACCTCATTGTTTCAATCGAAATGCAAAATGCATCAGGCCGAAAAGGTCGGCGCAGTTAATAAAAAATGAGCCGTCTGATTTAAAATGAAGTTCCATATGTCTTCATTATCGGAGTAGCTTAATGCGTGACGACGGGAGAAAAGGCAGCAATAGTAAAATCTTGCGTGGAGAATTGATTTGAGACGGGGTTACCCATCAACTTCAGACAATTTTCAAAGCAGAAATAAACACCGAGTTGTGACGTCATTTCAATGGCTGACATGTTCATTTTCCCATGTCAGTAGAAATTCCTTTGATAAAAGGGCGATTACATTATTAGCCGATAGGCTATTAGTGGGAGCTTTTAGCTCCCGGAAAAATCGGACGCCGGAATTGTCGGACGCCGGAAAATCGTCCGACGCCGGATCTGACTTCGGAAAATCGTCTGATGTCTGTGTGCCTGCCTGCTTGCATCGGAAAAAAAACTGCCGTTTTCTGCTTTACTATCTGTTTCGTCCGTCATCCTGCCTGGTAACTTGCACCGGAAAAAACCGCCGATACTGTGTCATCCTACTTGCCTGCTGTTGCCGGAAAAAGGTTGCTGGAAAAAGGTTGCCGGATTTTCTGTTTACCTGCCATTCTGATAATTAATTAATACATTTTGTCATTAAAATTAACGTCAATGACTAACGACAAAATGCTTTTTTGATTGGGCTATTCTTATTTATTTTAAAGAAAAAACGTGGGTGAAATGCGTGTTAACTTAAACTATTAATTTATTAATACATTTTGTCATTAAAATTAACGTCAATGACTAACGACAAAATGCTTTTTTGATTGGGCTATTCTGATTTATTTTAAAGAAAAAACGTGGGTGTGGTCAAATGCGTGTTAACTTAAACTATTAACAATGTAATGGTACTAATATCTTGCATGTTTTTCTTGTGTTTACTCGTGCTTCCAAATAATGAAGCTATTCGCTGATTCCCATTTTTAAAGAGGATTAATCTTATTCAATTTGGAAGTCGAATTTCGAAGCTTGTTGAACAGTATTAAATAATCCAATATGGCGTACTAATTTTTCATCTGCACTAATAGCTAATCTTGCTGGCTTTCCCGTTTGCATCTGTCATATCCACTTTGTGGTGATCTTTATCCATAATATTTTTTAATGATGAGATATTTAACTCCAAAACCGAATTTGTTTCAAATTATTAGATGTTTTAAGTCCAAAACTGAATTTTATGGTGCCGGGTGATTGTATAGGTGATTTTGTGAACTGTATTTAATTCTGAATATTAAATTATAGTATATAGTAGTTTTTATGTAAAAAGATATAAATTAGTAAAGCATTGTAGTAAGGAATTTTGAGGTGTCTAAAGAATTTCTTAAGGATTTATTTATTAGATTTATTTTGAATATAAGTGTAGGAATAAATTTAGCCAAGTTTTTAATTTAGGATAATTATCTTAATATGTATATAAAGTATAATTAATTATAAATTAAATTAATCTTGGATATCTTAAGATAGGGTTTTATTTGTTTATACCAATTAATTTTAGTATTAAAATATTATTATCATTTTTTTATTATTATCAATCTTGGCACAATAAATCAGAATTACAATTATTTTTTGGGTAAATTATTAATTTTCTCTAGTACAGTAAATTAGAACTACAATTTTTTTTGGTAAATTATTAATTTTAATTGGCATGTGAAATTTTGAGTAAATTTTGCTCTTAGTTAACTTGGCTCTTAACCAAATAAGTATTCTTTTTTTCTTATCTAAATAAAATTGATATTTGTGATTATATACTATTGAAGTTATTACCATGTATATTAATATATATAATTTGTAATATAATATTTAATTATATATAGAATATTAATATAAATACTTTTAATATTGATTTTAATTTATTGATATTTAATTAACTATGAATAATTAATTAAAGTTATTATTATATATTGTATATATAGGTAATAAAAAATAATGCTTATATACAATTTATACCGATAATATTAAGTAATAAAAGTGGGTTTATATATAGTCAGATTATGTATTCATTCTCTTTTCAATTGCCTAACATATGCATTGACCTTATGAAGTTATTGATGTGGGAGTCGTTACTTTTCTTTGGGCAGAAATTTGGCACCACAGATGTCATGTGCCTTTGGAAAACAGAAAAAATGTCTTAAGCAATGTAAGTTGTTGAGGCTTTTCCCATGACTAAGCCATCTGCCCAAAAAATCAACAATATTCTGATGCAAAATTGTTGAAAGTGTAGAATTTATCTTAGTTACATAGTCAAGTCAAAATGTTCTATTTTATTTTGTTTTAGAGTTTTTTTAAATTTTATTTTTGTTGGATTTTAAAAGGCAAACTCAAACACTTGCTTTGCCTACAAATTACGTGGAGAATGATTCTGTAGTTGAGTGAATATTGTTTTCACAGATGAGCAAACATTCTATAGAAGACATTCTTCTTTAATTGACTATACAGACATGTTTTTTTAAAGAGCAACGATAGTTGGGAACCAGCTGGCTTCCCATCTGTAATTGCATTTATTTCAGTCTTAAATCTTCAAATATTTCATGGACAAGATAATCTAAAAGAATTGTTAGATCTAAAGCTATTTTTTTGCTAAACCCTTGTACACAATTTAATTTCTCTTTCATCAGTAGTTGATGGTAGAAACAATCTACTTTCTAGAAACTTCCAAATTTCCTATTTTGTAGATATTTGACATAAATGTTTTTTGTTTCTAAATTTTCTTTTTTCTTTTTTTGAAACTGCTATGTCTTGGACTATGAAATGCATAAACATTTCAGTTATCTAGTTTAAACTGTCCACAATTTTTAAAACAATCATGTTTTTGGTTGATTTTATTTTTCAACGTGCTTCATGGAAGGCTCCAATTCAATTTCGTAACATCCATATCTGAATTAACTAGAAAAAAACTAGGTTTTCACAAAAGTAAATTTTTATTTTTTTTACTAGGTAATCAAATACAAAAGAACTTATCTACTACCAAGTATAACATTTTTCACTTTAACTTAAACATGATTTCATTTTTCATAAAACTGAAAGAAATGATATACAATAAACATTTTGTTCTCTAACAATCTAAAATTTTCTTGAAACAAATAAAATATTGGAAATATACCATTAACATGCATCTCGATTGTCGACCCATCACATTCAAGACTCGGCAATCCTCAGTATTTGGAAGAGAAAGTATCTTCAAGGAGCTTAACCTCCAACCACAGACCATCAGTCTCCCGCACTCCTTCCTAACCGGAAGTGGCCCTACCCTACTCAAGAGGATAGACTTAGGATAACCATCGGTGTTTGCCATCTGAGCTCTGGTGTTGTAACTTACATGTCTTGTTATCGTGCAGATCCCTAGATACCCTCTAGTCATGCACGACTCTCCACAAGAAACGCCATCCAGTCATAGTGAACATTCGATGCACTTAAGGATCGTGCATCACCTTGGCCAAAGGGTTTGTTTTTAAATAGCATTCTAAGAACGCATGAACTTAGTTCACCCACCCGACTCAGCTTGAACTGATCGAAATCCTACAGTTTCCTATTTGTAAGGTGTAAACAAATGTTGACCTTGATGACCTCAAGGTATTAGGATTTTCTCCTGCAATAGCAGATGGCACAACGTTTACTGTAATCCCGAGTTTATAGTTTCATAATCCCATATTCATATAAAACATCATTTAATAACACCCACTCCTAAGTGGTTTCAAACTTGGTTACTCGGTTCCCATGTTTATACAACATACTCAAGTATACAACACAATTTCCCGTTATCCTAGAATTTAAAGTTTTAGACTCATAACGGTCTACAAAATAAAAATGACACTAGAACCATTGCATGCAACGTAATCTAGACTCAAAATGCGGGTTTCCCACCCTTATCTTTTCATTACAAAAACATGACGGTTTTCGACCAATACTATAACTTTAACTCTACTCCTCCTTCCCAGTCAATTGGTTTCACATGGTTCAATGAGATAAGAGTCATATAAAAGATAATAAGGGATTTGGAATCTATCTTACGACATTAGAGATGACCAAACACATGGCCGACCTCTAACTAAAGATATAAAATGAATAAGGCACTAGCTAGTTACAACTACATCTCCGGCTGTCAAACAAACTAAAGTCTATGTCAAAACATGCTTTAAATCTAAGGTTTAAAACTCCTACACAACATGCACGTGGAGCAATGTGGTTTCTCGCTATGAAGCTATCGTTTCAAGTGCACAAAAGACATTTTTAAGTTGATAATATAGTCATAAAGGAAACTCTTTAAACTTACGTCATTGCCAACCATTTGTAGAATGTAGTTTACATTTTGCATCATGCAATGATCATTCCTAGATGTGTGTACATTAGAGAACTGTGTTCTATCATCATATGGTGTCATTCATGATAGGCAATGATATAGTTTCTAAATTCTTGAATACTAAAAGACAGCAATGATACTATTTCTGAGGTTTCGAATACCAAAAGACAGTAATGATACTATTATATTGATTAACCTCACACAGAAATCGTAGTAAGAAGACATTGTCATCATATTCTTTTTGTTGTAAATGTATTACATTATCTTTGCATAGAAGAGGCACAAAACTGACTTAGACTGCGAAGAAAGAGAATAGAAAAACATGTCGACGGGGTGTATAGACTGCAGTTACAAGCTTCCGGCGACCTTTGTAGACTCTCGACTCTCTGCACACCTATCCACATCCTTCTCTGACAAGACGTGCCTCCTCAGGTTTTCAAAACTCCCTCTATTCTGCCAGTCGTGCATAATGAAGCCAAACTTCCCAATGAAATGGCGCCTCTCTGCCATTTTTCTCCTTTCTAAACAATGACAGCCTCGAACTCCCTATGCTCTCTCCCTCGTCGATGGAGTATATCTCCCATTTAACTCTCGTATTCAATTTCTAAACTACCACCTCTCTACTGCCCTCCCATGCCCACGATGAAGGAGTAAAAAGCATTCATCTCATGGTTCCACTATATTCTCCACTGTATAACTCCTACACAGCTCTGCGAAGAAGGAGACTCCACTCTCTCTGTGGTTTCTTTTGTTTCTGAATAACCACAGCCCCGTCAATGATGATGGAGCATCCGCATTTATTTTAACAGTTACACTTTTATCACAACCGCATAACCTCCTACCCGACCACATCGAAGAAGATTCCCGGTCTCTCACGTCCACGATGAAGGAGAAACTCAGCATTGAACTCACAGCTGGCACATGCCTAAACACAAGGAGTCGACATAACTGCAGCTATCTGACTCCTCATTTGCAGCGGCCACAAACAAGATGGAGGTTTTTAAATGACGACGTGGCATAACAACTTCGTCATTCTTCCACAAGGAGACTTCTAACCTTTGAAACATGCAACCTAACATCGCTAGAGGAGTGAAATTCTCATAAGGTGCCCAAGGTCAAAAAAGAGGTAAAGAATCAAAACTGACTAAAGAAAGAAAGTGTGGGTTCGATCTAAGACAACTCAAGTCGTAAACTCAAAGAGAAAAAGACATATTCGCAAAGGATGACGTCCCAACTGACAGAGCTTGGGCAAAAACCACTTGACTCGACGAGAAACCAATATCAAGCAGACTAACAAAAATACCTCCCGTTAGCCAAGTTATGACTAAAACGATTTTGGAATATCCTTCCAAATGACGACCAAAACAATTATAGCATAAATCGACTTCACATTCAACTTCCGTCGATTTACAAAAAGGAATAAATTCACAACACATGATCAATGCATTTTGATGGCAATCATGATGGATTGGTCGTAATGCATCACAAGGTTTCTTAAATCATTTGACGTACAAAATGACTTCTCGCACCTTTCGACTACGAGACGTGATCCACAAATCTGCCACAAATAGGTTCATCTATTTACCTACAAACGAAATAATAATCGTCTATATAAGACGACTCGTTTTGGTGGACATGCGACAACAACGTCGATTCCAAAATTCTATATGACGACTTACGAAAAGGGTGTTACACCTTATCTTTAGATGTCGACATCTACTCTTAAACTATCCTAGTCGAAAAACAAGACTAAATTGATGGCTTCAAGGTTTATCTACCTGTTTGGTGTTTTCAGTAACAAACACCCATGGTTAATTTCCAGAGTCTATGCTCTCTCTCAAAGATACTTTCTCTTCCTGTCGAACATGGTCCACCTATTCCTGCAATGACAGTCTCACATACAATTTTGTGGTCAAAGCACCTATATTCCAAATCAAAGCATAATATATCCAAACATCATTTCTCTTAACAAAAAGGACATTTTAGTCTACAATATCACATTGATCATAATCAATAGATTCCAAAATTTCATAGAACTAACTTTGTCTAAATATATCACCAGTTTTCATGTCATCCACAACATATTATATAACTAAAATTTGCAAGAAAAGTAAATAGCATAATCAATTCCAAAAAGAGGGATGTAACATATCCTTCCCCTTTGAAAATCATTGTCCCCGATGATTAAGTTTATCAAGCAAAATTAAACTTAAAACAAACTTTTTATAGTTCAACATTAATGTCTTTGAAAAGTTTAGGAAATCTTTGGTAAATGTCTATATAGTCTTCCCAAGTGGCGCTATCCTCGCCATATTGGTCCCACTGAATTTTGTATTGTAAAACTTCTCGATTACGTAAACAAAGTTTACGCATTTCGAGCACCTTGAGCGGCTCGATCACAACCACCCCAGGTTCTTGCATCTGTAAGGAATTCTAGTTACAAATGTGGTTATTTCCTACAAAATATTTCTTTAAATATGAAACATGAAAAACATTATGCATCTTGGACAAGGTTGGAGGTAGAGCAACTTTGTAGGCAACTGGATTGATAATCTCAAGAACTTCGAAAGGTTCGACATAACGAGGAGCCAATTTCGAAGATTTACCAAATTTTATTGAACTCTTTTGGGGTTTTACTTGCAAAAGCACTTTCTCGCCAACAGAGAAGTGTCTAGGCACTCGTTTGCGATCTGCATAACTCTTTTGCCGGTCATTGGCTTCTACCAACCTCTTCCTAATCGTTTTTACTTTTTCTTCCATATCAGCAAGCATTTCAAGTCCAATGCTTATCCTATCTTCCAGCTTATCCCAGCTTATAGGAGTTTTGCATTTCCTTCCATATAATGCTTCAAATGGCACCATCTTAGTGGCAGAATGATAGGAGTTGTTATAGGTAAATTCGACAAGAGGTAGATATTCCTCCCATCTGTATTGCTGATCCATGCAATACATTCTCAAAAGGTCTTCTAATACCTAATTCACTCTTTCTGTTTGTCCATCAGTTTCAGGATGATAAGCAGTACTCACGTTCAGTTTAGTCCCTAATACAGAAAATAAGGTTTGCCAAAACCGTGAAGTTATCCGAGCATCTCTATCAAATATAATCTTTTCAGGTACACCATGCAATCTAAAAATTTCTTGCACAAATTTTTGAGCCAAAAGATGAGCTCCATCTGTCAAATTTCCCAGTATGAAATGTGCGACCTTGGTTAGTCTATTCACAACAACCAATATTGCATCATGCCTACTTTTAGACATTGGTAACCCCTGGACAAAATCCATACTAACAACTTGCCATTTCCATTCCAGAATATCATGCGGGTATAACAATCCAGTAGGATGTTGGTGTTCCGCTTTAACTCTCTGACACTCCAAACAGGTAGCTACAAATTTTGTAGCATCGCTTTTCATTCCCTTCTAGAAATATAGCGGCTTGACATCTGCTAACAGTTTTGTTACACCAGGGTGTCTAGAGTAAGGAGCACAGTGAACTTCCTTCCACACAAGGTTTCTAAGTTCTACAGAATCAGGAACGTAGATTCTTCCCTTGAATCTCATCAATCCATTGGATTCAAAACTGAATCCATCATATCTTGGGTCCTTAGGGTCATATCTTGGGTCATATCATTTCTTTCAGTTTTATGAAAAATGAAATCATGTTTAAGTTAAAATGAAAAATGTTATACTTGGTAGTAGATAAGTTCTTTTGTATTTGATTGCCTAGTAAAAAAAATTAAAATTTACCTTTGTGAAAACCTAGTTTTTTTCTAGTTAATTCGGATATGGATGTTACATATGGTATCAGAGCCAAGTTATGACTAAAACGATTTCAGAATATCCTTCCAAATGATGACCAAAATAGTTATAGCATAAATCGACTTCACATTCGACTTCCGTCGATTTACAAAAAGGAATAAATTCACAACACATGATCAATGCATTTTGACGGCAATCACGATGGATTGGTCGTAATGCATCACAAGGTTTCTTAAATCATTTGACGTACAAAACAACTTCTCGCATCTTTTGACTACAAGATATGATCCACAAATCTGCCACAAATAGGTTCATCTATTTACCTACAAACGAAATAATAATCATCTATATAAGATGACTCGTTTTGGTGGACTTGCAACAACAACGTTGATTCCAAAATTCTATATGACGACTTACGAAAAGGGTGTTACACCTTATCTTCAGATGTCGACATCTAGTCTTAAACTATCCCAGTCAAAAAATAAGACTAAATTGATGGCTTCAAGGTTTATCTACCTATTTGGCATTTTCAGTAACAAACACCTGTGGGTAATTTCTAGAGTCTATACTCTCTCTCAAAGATACTTTCTCTTCCTATCGAACATGGTCCACCTGTTCTTGCAATGACAGTCTCACATACAATTTTGTGGTCAAAGCACCTATATTCCAAATCAAAGCATAATATATCCAAACATCATTTCTCTTAACAAAAAGGACATTTTAGTCTACAATATCACATTGATCATAATCAATAGATTCTAAAATTTCATAGAACTAACTTTGTCTAAATATATCACCAGTTTCCATGTCGTCCACAACATATTATATAACTAAAATTTGCAAGAAAAGTAAATAGCATAATCAATTCCAAAAAGAGGGATGTAACAAATTTTAGGGTTTAAACTGTATATGAGAGATTGATACACCCTATCGGCTACAATGTTGCGCATGAATTTTGTGCAACTGCTAGTTATATGATACGATAGGGTTTGTTAAGTCATCTCCATTGAAATTGACAATAATTTTTTTTTATTGAACTGATACAAAAAATTTCCAATTGTTTATGTAAGAGTTCCAATTGTTTATGTAAGGCTGATTATTTACATTGAGACTAATCCTCCACTATACATATGTAAGGGTGATTGTTTATATAGGGATTGGTGGATTTATGTGGGACTAATTTTCCACTGATATTGTGTATATAAGGCTGATTGTTTATGTGGAAAATTTTTTTTGTTTATGTAAAGCTGATTATTTATATAGTGACTATTTCTCCACTATATGTATGTAAGGGTGATTGTTTATATAGGGATTAGTTGATTTATGTGGGACTAATTTTCCACTGATATTGTGTATATAAGGCTGATTGTTTATGTGGAAAACTTTTTTTTTGTTTTTGTAAGGCTGATTATTTATATAGAGACTAATTCTCCACTATATGTATGTAAGGGTGATTGTTTATATAGGGATTGGTGGATTTATGTGGGACTAATTTTCCACTGCTATTGTGTATATAAGGCTGATTGTTTATGTGGAAACTAGTGAATTTGTGTGAAGACTAATATGGTGGATTTATGTGGACACTAATCTTCCACATAAAACTAATTCTTTATATAGGACCTCCACTCATACTATTTATATAAAGCCTATTATCTAGGCTATTCTAAAATATCATCCACTTCAATAATCAAAAGTAAAATTTAACACTTAAAATAGGACAAATATTTTTAAATAAAATGTAAAATTATTATTAAATGTTTGACCATTAAAATAGAGAATATTTAAATAAATAAATTATTCATATAAAGATTAACAAATTTGAGAATATTTAAATAAATAAATTATTTATATAAAGAATAACAAATTTATGAATACCAACTCTCCATCAATATTGTTTATATAAAACCCATTGTTTATGTGGGAAAGGGCCATAACATACTCAAAAGAAGTTGAAAATAAACATTATAATTGTTTGCTAAACAACAACATACCAAATGGTTTAATTGTACTGGTCGTCAATGTTGTATCCGAGGTTTGCTTAAATATTACATATAAATATGACGTCTGTTGTATTAGTATGGATATCTAAAATATATTTATCTTAAAAAATTTTAGAGATATCAGTTTTGAGTTATTTTATTTATACAGTTACATATATGGTTCATTTTGGTGTAATATTGTTCCTGTAAAATTTCTTTCAACTTAATAAAACTATTTATTAATATAATAAAATTAAAATTTTAATGACTTTCTTTATAATTATGATGTTTTATAAGATTTAATTATGCACTTTTTGAGTCAAATTTATTGACTCATATTTTATGACTAATAGCATATACAAACTCATATCTTATAAATATTTTATGAATAGTTCAAGAGAAACTCAGTACATCTATAGATGATATTAACTCAAATAAAATATCAACTATTAAAAGTTTAATAAGGTTTTTTTCAAATTAAATTTAAAAACATAAAAGTACACTAGCACTTGCATTTTTAAGAGATGCAAGGGTTTCCCGGATAGGACAATAATGACATTAGTGACTTAGATTTACAAGATTTGATTTGTGGAAAATTTTTATTTTTCACATTATTGATTTAGCATAGAAAATACATGCACAAAACAAAGCAATTGAACTAATAGTTGTAAAAAAGGCATTGGATCATCATCAAATCTGCAAATAAATGAACTAAGCATCTCTAATAACATAGGATATGCACTAAACAACTCAATAAAATAGGGAAGAGGGATAGGCACTAAACAACTCAATAAAATAGGGAAAAGGTAGCACATGATAAAGAAAACACCTCAAATGAACTAAGCATCTCTAATAAAATAGGGAAAAGGTAGCAAATGATAAAGAAAACACCTCTATAGAAAACACATGGATATCTATAACATAAAATTGCATAAATGGATTAAGGATAATGTCTCCTATGATATGAAAGATAGAAACATATCATAATATGAAATACACGTATAGAAAACACATGGATATCCATAACATAAAATTGCATAAATGGATTAAGGATAATGTCTCCTATGATATGAAAGATAGAAACATATCATAATATGAAATAGATGCATGGAAGAAACCCTAATACAAGCTATAATGATAGAATATCCTAAAGTGGGAGTGTAGGGTAAAAGATAACTTACTATCTAATTCTAAACCTTAATAAGAAGATATGAGAATATAATGATCAAACCCCCATTAAGGCTGAAAATATGAGAATAATTAGGATTATATATAATATCTAATAATATGAATTAGAAACCCTAGAGAACAATTTTGGGATGAGTAGGAACAAATGGGTTAAGAAAAATGCAAAGAAAACTAAACTTTTTGTAATGTGTGACTTAGGCTAATCCAGTCAATGAACACAAATCAACATAGGAAAATAAATGAGATAAGAGTTGGACTGATTATTGATATTGTGATAATTTTTAATAACATAAAAGTTAATATAATTAGTTATACTTAGGCCGATGAATGTATAAAGAATGGTAAAGTTCTAAACTTGATAAGTCTCAAGACTAGAAATAGTAAATGACAAACTAGTAATCAATTTAGAATAAAAAATTCTTATTGTAACTATGTAGGGATGTTCATTTTGTTATCAATGACATGAATCCATAACCATGAACTTGTCATTTACATGTGAAATTATCCTTTGTAATTTGAAAAATACTTTTCATATTTTCACCTAATGGGTGGTAGGGTATATGCACCAAGATAGGGTCAAAAATTGGACAAATACTATCTTGAAGTAAATTATGACATACCAAGAGCTTGTTATGGCTTAGGATGGCTTTATAATCTTGAGCCATAATTTGAGTGTTATAAAACTCTCACCTAATATTTGCATTAAAAATAAAGAGAACATTCTCATTTAGAAATTTATAATGTGTGCATGTTATAACACATGTGCATCAAAATTCACATTCATTTCATTTAAATCTACTTTGGAATCTCACCTTTAGGCTTGGATTTGGTGTGGAAATTTGAGTGAAAGGGTTGGGCCTACATGTAAGGTGCCCAAAGATGTATTTCCTTAGTTGTATTAAACATTTGTTTACTTTATAATATTTGAGTTAAAGAAAACATTGATTGTGCTAAGGAATAGTGTGGAGTTTGCTATAAAGGGTTGAAGTTTAAGATTTCCTTACACCTTAATTATAAGCCATAAGACTAAGTTAAAAAGTAAAGTAAATGAGATAAGAGGTGAAATTAGATGTCGACTTGAAATGGCAATACATATTAGTGAGTTGATTTTAGTTGAATCCCAATGAAGGCTTATAAGGACCCTGTTTGAGTGTACTCACAATATGTTTTAACAATGCATGCGGCTTATTGATTGTTTCAAGATTAATTATTGTTGATGCTAGCATAGGATGGCTAATGACTAATTATACAAGATGAGAAATATGTCTTGATTCTTTTTCAAAATATGTTTTTAATCATATTAAACTGTCCTTAGATAATGCTTTGATATACACAACTTTTAATGTTTAATTCGTGTTTTTGGCATCCACACAAAAAAAAATAGTTAAATCCTAACATTGTTAACCTTCGAATGTGAGAATTCAAACTTTGAATTTGAGAACGACAAGATCGTGCCCACAATTTCAATCTTTATCTATGTTAAGTAACTTACGAAAACTAGTAAAAAAAAATTCTGAAGTAACCGAAACACAAGTACAGGCCGTCGAAATATTAGGGGCAAATTATTAGTAACCCAAGCTTTTGCCATTTTTTTAGGTTTAATAGTCTCAAATGTTTGTTAAGTAGAGTTACCGAAGAAACCGCATTGCTACAGTGTTTCAAAGCTAAACAGTGCAAAATACTTGATTTGCGAAGTTTTAGCAAAGAAGAAAATCCATGTTAAACGTGGGTAGGACAATACAGTGATAAAATCAGGACAATTCTTGTCTTAATCTGCTTATCAGCGCAATTCCAATTTTAATCTGCTTCACATTGGTTAGTCAATGGGAGCGGGCTTAACCACAAGTATACCAAGGAAATAGGCACTTCGAATGCTATAAATATACGAGCATGGTTGAAGCTTTGCATTGGTGAAACAGCTTGTAGAGATTATGCACAGATGGCTTCTGTTAACCCTCCCATTTCCAAAGATTATCAGTTGAAGATTGTTAACACAGAAGTTGTAATGCCTGCTCTTCCAATGCAACAGCACATCCTTCCTCTGTCAAATATAGATCTCACTATTCCCCCAGTTTCTGTGCATGTATTTTTCTGCTATAACAATCCCTTTCGTAGGACTTTTGAATCAGCAATATCTCATCTGAAGACTTCCCTCTCGAGGGTGTTGGTATCCTATTATGTTTTTGCAGGGAGATTGGTTACAGATAGTATGGGCCTACCAGAGATCCATTGCAATAACAAGGGAGTTCACTTGACCCAAGCTTATGCTGCATCTGCTCTCTTTCAGCTGAATTTATACAACCCTGATGAATCTGTGCAAGGGAAGCTTGTTCCTTTACTTTCAAAGCCCTTTCAAGAAGATGGCACTCCTGTCCTTGGTGTTCAGGTAAATGACTTTATACAGTACAAACTTCTTTCCACTTGTTTTGTTTTCTGCACAACAATTTTAACAATGTTCAATATTTGCAGGTCACAGAGTTTAACTGTGGGGGTATTGTTGTTGGCTGCACATTCGACCACAGAATTGCAGATGCATACTCTGCAAACATGTTTTTCATGAGTTGGGCAAAGCTTTCCCGAAACGACTCAAGTGTATCTCCGAATCCAAGCATCACACGCTCCATATTATGCCCTCGAGAGCCTCATGCTTACTGTGCTGAAATTGACAATATGTATGTGAGGCATACTTCACAAGAATGTGCCCAAGAAAATCCTCACCCACCTTCTCTAGCAAGTAGAATTTACCACCTAGATGTCAAGAACATTATGGATCTCCAATTTAATGCTAACAAAGATGGTAACAGTTATACCAAACTAGAGGCATTCAGTGCTTACTTATGGAAGCTACTGATATGCACTCAGCAGGTCAAAGACTTTATAAATTGTAAAATAGGAATAGTTGTAGATGGCCGACCACGCTTAAGGCAGATTGG
Organism: Cunninghamia lanceolata; assembly: GCA_027924645.1. Lineage (NCBI taxonomy): Eukaryota > Viridiplantae > Streptophyta > Pinopsida > Cupressales > Cupressaceae > Cunninghamia > Cunninghamia lanceolata. The sequence goes on from BSBN01000892.1 coordinate 8,827,305, forward strand.
AATTTCTACTAATTACTTTGGAAATGTTATACTCTTGCCCTTTGCAGAGTCTAATGCTCATTATATAAAAAACAAGCCACTTTGTTGGAGTGCAGGGCTAATTCATGATGCCATACAAAGTGCAGCCAATCAGGAGCATTTTCAAAGCTTAATTGATTTCGTGGAGACTATAAAGCCAACGCCTGTCTTAGCCAAGATTTACTGCAGAGCAGATGACATGCAGTCATCTGGACCTGCAGTTTTGGTGTCTTCTGGACTGCGGTTTCCTTTGTATGAGGTTGATTATGGATGGGGAAAGCCTATGTTTGGAAGCTACCATTTTCCTTGGGGCGGTGAAGCTGGCTATGTCATGCCAACTCATAGCCCTGCAGGAGACGGTAGTTGGATAGTATACATGCATCTTCCACTGAAGCAATTAAATGCAATTGAATCTGATCCCAATCGCATTCTACTTCCATTCACACAGGACTTCTTAGCTTTGACTTAGGAATATCTTAGAAAGACAAGTAAACACCTACCTAAGTGTGTATATGTTTTGCATCGTACCTAAAAAGCTATCATTAATGAAGCATATTACATAATTAAATGATATAGTCATGTAATATTCCTTCATTTGAGGACTGCAAGTGCTAACATTGCTTTTTTAAATCTACAGTAACTTCTTTATGCAAAATAAATTGCGTTAAATTATATTTGCAGTTGACTCATTTTGTAATCTACTGAGATTTGAATTTTTCGGATCTTCACTTTTCGATGGTAACTTATTTTGTGTAAGGATGGATTATATCCCTGACAGGGGCCTCTAAAGAAACAAAGGAATATATCAAATAAAAGTTTTATAATACTTAAAAAATATGTAAGGAATGAACTCTACACCACATAATTGTTATTATTTATTGCAATATTAAAATGGGGGACATATCTGTTTTGTTTAAGAAATTTGACTGTGAAGTATAATTGCCATTTCAACTAATGTGCAAAAACAAAACAGTCCAGAACAAAAACAAGGTATGAACCGAATACTTCTCAAACACAGTACAGCAGTCCCAGAACACAACTGCTGCTGTCAGCGAATTCCTTCATTGAGGGAGTTAAAAACTGTGTGATCCAAAGAACAGTTGATAAAGTATCTTTTTGTTTAAGAAGAGAGACAATTAAGAAATATTGCCATTTTTGTAGTAAAAAGAGTATTTTCTAATATACAACCTAGCAAACATAACATTATCACAATGGTTTTGATAAGAAATTGGCTAGCCAATGGTTGGAATGGATTATTTAAGAAGTTGACATGAACGATATGTGTTCTACAAAGAAAAAGACCTACAAGGATTGGGTTTTTATTGTTTTAAAATATTCCATTACATGGATACCACCACAATCGTGATGATGACTAAGTCACTACCATGATTGTGTTGGCATCCAGGTTGACACATGTTTTTATAAGTTTAGAAGAATGCATAAAAATATAAACTGGAAAGATTAGCATCAATTGGCATCTTGACAAAAAGTTAAAATACTGAGGAATAGACACTAAAAAAAATAAATAAATGGGATTATAAAATAAACTACATAAATAATTTGAAAAGTTGGAGGATACATGGAGATTATGTTCCCCATCTTCTTTTCTGTTATTTTAAAAATGTACTTCTTATCTACAAGTAAACACACAAGAAACATTTGTCAATGTTCACATTGTAAATTAAGATATATAGAAAATAAATAGCAATGTATCTTATCTATCATCTATATTTTTAGTGAATTCAAGTAGGTGAGAGAAGAAGAAACTTGGCATTATTTAGATTTGATTTGGAGTAAAAAACCAAGAGAAATTGGCACATGATTCAATTTGCAAATAAGAACATAGGAAAAGTTGAAGGTGAAAGCAAGCTATGGAAACACTTTCTACACTAATCCATGTAGAGAGAATTACAAAGAAACTATGACCAAAGTAATTTCAAAAAGAAAACCATAATGATGTTTAATCACATGTAATGCATAATTTATCATGGGAAAAACCCTTTAGGAAAAACCTAGTAGCAAAGATGCTGGTATTTTATTATATTATTTAGTAACAATATGGTTACAAAACAATCTCAAAGAACATCCACCCTCATGCATAAGCACCAACTGTGTTTGGAAAAATTTTGGCAACACAACCTTCCTGCAAAGACAAGTGATACATTCTCCATCCCAAGCATCCACTATATAAGAGAAACAAGCTATGAAACCATCAAATGGTAAATGAGAAACCATGGGCATAATGACCAAGAGGTATGGTTCCCAAATAACAAGTAAAAATTCTAATGCCCAATTCCAAGGTGGGTGGTGCAGGGCCACCCCTTCAACAAGTCAATTATACACCTAAGGGAGAAGATTAAAGTCTCGATATGTCTTAAGCACATCTTTATTTAATGTAATAAGGTTTGTTTGACCAATATTTGTTATTGTAGTTTGATTTAGTTTTCTGTGCAAGTCCCTAGGACACTTGTCGATCTGGCATGACAAGGTTGTTTGTTTGTTAAGAGTTTGTTAGTTGGTTGTTATCTCCCAGCCACTTGGAATTGTCTCCCAGCCACTGGGAACCAAGTCAGTACTACTCATAGTGAGTAGATAAATAGCCTAGATCTGATCGATTAGAGTACATAGAATAGACAGAACAGTAGTTGAGAGAATGAGTTGTGCAACTGTGAGATCAGATATCTGTATCCATTTCTGAAAATAATAAGAAGATCCTATTTGTGTTATCTTTCTGGTTTCGAATTCACTATGTAATCAATTTTCTGCTTTGGAATCGAAATGGGTTCTTAACCGATTCCACCAGTTGGATTACTTCGTAATTGGTGGAATGGTTGTATATATAGATCTATGTTTTGTTTTGTTTTCCTATTTCATTCATTTTCATGTTTGCAGGATCATTTACAACATGCTTAGATAGCAAAGTGCAAAAGTCTGTATGTTTGCAGGAGAGATAGTTCTGTGCAATCGCTAAGCATAAACTAGGTCAAAATAGTGAAAATTTGCATGGTTTCAATAGATATACAAATTGTGTGTATATTGCTTTTGTATGCGGGATATACATTTTGTGTGTATATCGTTATCGCATGTTCTTGTGTATATCGCAGTTGTCTATCGCGGTTGCATGTAGCAAATGTACATTGGCTGATATACAAAGTTGGTCAATGTCGGTCAAATCCTTCGGATGTATAATCAAGATGCAGGTTGTGGATATACAATGTTGATATACAATCTTTGTGTATATCACTAATGCATATCAGGTTCATTCTCTGTGTATCCCACAGTTGAATGGTTGTGAGTATCCCGCAAATGCATGTGGCAGATTGTATGCAATGAATGTACATTGTGAATGTACATCGGGTTGATACAAGGAAAGTCAATGGTTGACTTTGGTGAAAGCATATTTTGAAGGCATATTCGGCGAATGCATGTTCGAGTTGTATATTTTTGAATGTATATTGGAATATACATTCCACAGATACATTGAGTTATATGCAGAAAGTGACTAGTAGGAGTGGTAAGAGGAACCGGCCTGGCAAGTCAGAGGTTGTATGTACCAAGCCGAATGTATCGGGGTGACTGTAAGCATCGGGGTGAAACCTATTTAGGAGGCCGATAGCATATGTGTTGCCGATAGGTAACAAATGTAAAGTGCATTCATCGATATGAAGTATGTGATCGGTGGAAGGATTTTGAGCTACACCGACGGGAGAAGTCTTGGCGATAGTAGTGTCGGGGACACATCAATGTGAAATAGGGCTTCGGTGTGAAAGGAGTTTGGTTGGTCAATGAAGTTGGTTTTGCCGATGGGTAAACATAAAAGGTAAATGTATGTTAGTGAGTGGTTGACAATCATTTCACACATTTCTGCTGGCAGCTCTGCATCATAGTGGTATTAGAGCGAACATGTATCTTTTCAGAAAAAGAAGAAGACAAGATGTCAGACGGAGAGGGGGCATCAGAGTTTCTAGTAAGGATGACCAATGCTTTGTTGGTTGTCTCAGTAAAGAAGCAAATTGTAGAGAGCAAAGTAGTTAGAGCTCAGAATCAGGCTTTGAAAGATGAGTTACAGAAATTGAGGGATGAAGTAGGTTCTGGTAAAGAAGAAGACAGGGATGAAGAGGAGATCCCTAGGTAGGAAGAGATAGAGGTTCCTGCAGACCAGAGACCCTTAATGCCCTCAAATCCATGGAGTGAAGGACCATGGATATGAAAATAGACCTACCAGTGTTTGTAGGCAAAATGGATCCTGATTCAGTGATGGAGTGGATAGACTCCTTCCATAATTTCCTCGAAACTGAGGAAATATCAGACCATCAAAGGGTGAAGATGGCCCAGTCCAAAATGAAAGGGGCTGCACTAACTTGGTGGAATTTCATCCAAGATGACAGGGTGAGAGAAGGAAAGAGCAGAGTTGCTACTTGGAAGAAGATGGTGTCTTTAGTGAAGGAAGCCTATGTTCCATTGGATTACAACATCCAGCTACATAAGATGAGGCAAAATTTGAAGCAGAAGGAGTTAGATGTTAGTTCATACACTGAAGAGTTCATGAAACTATGTGTCAAGACAAAGGTGAAGGAGAATGAGGAAGAGAGGGTAGCAAGGTATCTCAATGGGTTGAGATTTGCCATCCAAGAAGATTTAAATCTGCATAATCCAAATACAGTCTAGAAGTGCTACTAGTTGGCACTCAAAGTGGAAGAGAAAGTAAAGAGAAGACAAGAGTAGAACAGTAGAGGAAGAGGAAGACATCAACGAGGGGGAAGAAGTCCTTTCAGAGGCAGAGGAAATGGATTTGGACAACAAGGTGAATCCTATCCAGACATCAACAAAGAAGACAACAGTCAAACTCAAGGGGGGAGTTACAATCAAAAAGGAAATTTTAGGGGTAGAAGACCACCATTTAGAGGGAGATCTGAAGGCAGAGGACCTCTTAGATGTTACAATTGCAATCAAGAGGGCCATATAGCCAACAGATGTCCAGAAAAAGCAACAAGTTCAATGGGAGAAAGGAGGACAAATCTGATCCAAGAATCTGATTGTCAAAGTGTGACAAGCTCAAACACTTATCATAGTGTGAATTCTCCTGGTAGTTATGGATATCCTGAGAGAGGAGAAGATTTGATGATTACGAGAGCAATGACCACCATGAAGGTGCCTAACAAAGAACCCCCACAAAGGAAGTCTCTGTTTAGAACCACTTGCAAGGCAGGAGGGAAGGTATGTAAGGTTCTGATTGATTCTGGATCCACTAAAAATTTTGTGTCTTTTGAAATGGTAGAAAAGATTAAGCTTAGAAGACTACCACATCCCTGCCCATATAAGATCTCATGGCTCACCCAGGGTCAGCAAATAGTTGTGGAAGAACAAGCTTGGGTGGAGTTCCAAATTGGAACATACAAGGACAAATTATTGTTTGACATTGCTAAGATGGATGCTTGCCATCTCTTATTTGGAAGACCATGGCAGTATGACCTGAAATCACACCATGATGGAGTTAGAAACACATATTCAATCACCAAGGATGGTAAGGTGATAGAGTTACTACCATTGATGGAGAATGAGGTACAATCAAAAGGAAAAGAAGTCAAGGTAATGATGGTCGAAGGCAAATAATTCATGAAAGAGATAGTAGATGAAGGTGCAGGTGCATATGCCCTAATTCCATTCCTAAAGGTGAACAAGGAGCAGCAACAAGAAGTCAAGGGAGAGAAGAGGCAAAGGCTCATAGATCCTGTTGTCGAAGAGTTGTTGGGTAAGTACAAAGGCATCATCTTTGATGGAATGCCAAGGTCCCTACCACCTATGAGGGACATCAACCATTGCATAGACTTGATCCCAGGATCTACACTTCCAAACAAGGTAGCATACAAGTTGACACCAGAGTGGAATGCAGAGGTAGCAAGGCAGACTGAGGAATTGTTGGAGACATGCCTAATTGGCAAGAGTTTAAGCCCATGTGCAGTACCAGCTATACTAGCACCAAAGAAGGAAGGCACTTGGAGACTTTGTACTAATTCAAGGGCCATTAACAAGATAACAATCAGGTATAGGTTCCCAATCCCAAGGATAGAAGATTTGCTTGATTGCTTGGGAGGTGCCAAATATTTCACAAAAATAGGTTTAAAAAGTGGTATCATTAGATCAAGATTAGGCCAGGAGATGAATGGAAGACTGCATTTAAAACCAATGAGGGGTTATATGAGTGGAAGGTCATGCCTTTTGGTTTGTCCAACGCCCCTAGTACCTTTATGAGGCTGATGAATGAGGTCTTGAGAGAATTTATAGGCAAATTTGTCATAGTATATCTAGATGACATTCTGATTTTCAGTAATACAAGGGAAGAGCATCTCAAGCATATAGACCTGGTTCTCAAAAGGTTACATGAAGAGCAGCTAATGATCAACTTGGAGAAGTGTTTGTTCATGTACGAGGAGATCATCTACTTGGGTTTTGTCATCTCACATGGCAAACTAAAAATGGATCAAGAGAAGGTAAGTGCCATATTGTCTTGGCCAACTCCTCGAACAATGAATGATGTCAGAAGTTTCCATGGGTTAGCAACCTTCTATAGGAAGTTTATAAAAGGGTTTAGTCATGTCTGTGCACCCATGCTTGACACCATAAAAGGAGGACAAAAGTGCAGATTTAGTTGGACAAAGGAAGCAGATGATTCATTTGAAACATTGAAGAAGAAGGTGGCACAGTAACCAGTCCTTGCACTTGTTGATTTCAACAAGATTTTTCAAGTAGAATGTGATGCAAGCCACATGGCAATTGGAGCAGTACTCAATCAAGAAGGTAGGCCTATTGCATTTTTCAGTGAGAAACTAAATTATGCTAAGAAGAGATATTCATCCTATGATTTGGAGATGTATGCTCTAGTCCAGTCACTCAAAAAGTGGAGGCATTACTTGATGCTGAAATAATTCATAGTGTTTATAGATAATCAGGCCCTTAGTTTCATAAATAGTCAAGAGAAGCTAAACCATAGGCACATGAAATGGGTGGAGACTTTACAAGCTTTCACCTTCACACTCAAGCACAAGAAAGGGGTCAAGAACAAGGTAGCAGATGCTTTGAGCAGGAGGGTCCTAACCATAAATCAGATTCAATTGGAAAGTGTTGGCATTAATTCCCTAAAGACTATGTATGATGTTGATGAAGACATTGGAGAGATCTACAACGTATGTACTTCCTTTGGAGACAAATATCATGTTGAGTACTCTAAATTTCTGATATAGGATGGATTACTTTTCAAAGGTGGACAGTTGTGCATTCCATGATGTTCTATGAGGCTGAATATCATTAGGGAGAAGCATTGTGGAGCCATGGCAGGACATTTTGGTCTAGATAAGACTCTTGATCTTGTTAAGAGACATTACTATTGGCCTAAGTTATAGTCAACTGTCAAAAAATTTGTGGAAGCATGTGTGATATGTCAAAAAGTAAAAGGGAGATCCACTAATGCAGTTTTATATCAGCCACTGCCCAATCCTTCTAGGCCATGGGAGAGCATAAGCATGGACTTTGTGTTGGGTTTACCTAGAACGAGGAAGGGATATGATAGTGTTTTTGTTGTAGAAGACAGATTCAGTACAATGGCACATTTCTTGCCATGCAAGACCACTTGTGATGCTTCATATGTTGCAGACCTATTTTTCAAAGAGATAGTGAGGATACATGGATTTCCATTGAGCATAGTGTCAGATAGAGATGTGAAATTTATTAGCCATTTTTGGAGGACTCTTTGGAAGCTTGGTACCAATTTATCCTTCTCATCCGCTTGTCATCCTCAAACAAATGGACAGACTGAAGTGGTTAACCGTTCATTGGGAAATCTGCTAAGATGTTTGAAAAGGCAGTATGGAGAAAAGTGGGATAACATCCTCTCACGGGTAGAATTTTCCTATAATGACACTGTCAATAGGAGTATAGGGAAATCACCTTTCCAGGTGGTATATGGTATTCATCCCAGAGGTATTTTGGAGTTAAGGTATCTACCTACAGGAGAATCTATTAGTGCAGATGGAGAAGCTTTTGCATCAGCCATCAAAGAGGTGCATGATCAAGTCAAGAACCAACTCCAACACACTAGCTTGAAGTATAAAGTCTATGCTGATAAGAAGAAGAGAGATGTACAGTTTGATATTGGAGATTTGGTATGGGTTAATTTGAAGAAAGAGAGGCTCCCAAAAGGTAAATATACTAAACTAATGCAAAGGAAGATTGGACCATCTTAGATTTTAAAGAAATGTGGACATAATGCTTATGAGATCCAACTTCCTTCTGATCTTGGATTGTCACCTATTTTCAATGTATGTGATTTAACTCCATACAAGCATAATGCAGATGTAGAACATGAACCATTACAGGGTACAACAAATGATGATATTCCTAAGCATGATCCACCACAATTACAATAGATTTTAGACTCAAGAGTGGCAGAGAAGACAAGGAACATCGAGTATATGGAATATTTGGTGGCTTGGCAAGGGAAACCTAATTCAGAGGTAGTTTGGATGACTGAAGAACATATCAGGACACATGGTGCAGACCTTCAAGCTCTCATCTCAAGTGGACTTGAGATTTCTTCTCTTGGGGAGTATGGTGAAGGGCCACCCCTTCAACAAGTCAACTATACACCTAAGGGAGAAGATTAAAGTCTCGATATGTCTTAAGCACATCTTTATTTAATGTAATAAGGTTTGTTTGACCAATATCTGTTATTGTAGTTTGATTTAGTTTTCTATGCAAGTCCCTAGGACACTTGTCGATCTGGCATGACAAGGTTGTTAGTTTGTTAAGAGTTTGTTAGTTGGTTGTTATCTCCCAGCCGCTTGGAATTGTCTCCCAACCACTGGGAACCAAGTTAGTACTACTCATAGTGAGTAGATAAATAGCCTAGATCTGATCGATTAGAGTACATAGAATAGACAGAATAGTAGTTGAGAGAATGAGTTGTGCAACTGTGAGATCAGATATCTATATGGATTTCTAAAAATAATAAGAAGATCATGTTTGTGTTATCTTTCTAGTTTTCTAATTCACTGTGTAATCAATTTTTTGCTTTGGAATCGAAATGGGTTCTTAACCCATTCCACCGGTTGGATTACTTCGTAATCGGTGGAATGGCTGTATATATAGATCTGTGTTTTGTTTTGTTTTCCTATTTCATTCATTTTCATGTTTGCAGGATTGTTTACAAAATGCTTAGATAAACCCTAGCATCCTCATGTGCTAGGTTAGCAAAGTGCAAAAGTCTATATGTTTGCAGGAGAGATAGTTCTATGCAATCACTAAGCATAAAGTAGGTCGAAACAGTGAAAATACGTGTGTTTTCAATAGATATACAAATTGTGTGTATATCACTTTTGCATGCAGGATATACATTTTGTGTGTATATCATTATCACATGTTCCTATGTATATCGCAGTTGTCTATTGCAGTTGCATGTAGCAAATGTACATCGGCTGATATACAAAGTTGGTCAATGTCGGTCAAATCCTTTGAATGTATAATCGAGATGCAGGTTGTGGATATATAGCGTTGATATACAATCTTTTTATATATCGCTAATGCATATCAGGTTCATTCTCTGTGTATCCCACAGCTGAATGGTTGTGAGTATCCCGCAAATGCATGTGGCGAATTGTATGCAATGAATGTACATTGTGAATGTACATCGGGTTGATACAAGGGGGGTCAACGGTTGACTTCGGTGAAAGCATATTCTGAAGGCATATTTGGCGAATGCATGTTCTTGTTGTATGTTTTTTAATGTCTATTGGAAAATACATTCCATGGATACATTGAATTATATGCAGAAAGTGACCGGTAGGAGTGGTAAGAGGAACCGGCCTAGCAAGTCAAAGGTTGTATGTACCAAGCCGAATGTATTGGGGTGACTGTAAGCATCAGGGTGAAACCTATTTACGAGACCAATAGCATATGTGTTGTCGATAGGTAACAAATGTAAAGTGCATTCATCGGTATGAAGTATGTGATCAGTGGAAGGATTTTGAGCTACGCCGACAGGAGAAGTCTTGGAGATAGTAGTGTCAGGGACACATCAATGTGAAATAGGGATTCGGTGTGAAAGGAGTTTGGTTGGTCAATGAAGTTGGTTTTGCTGATGGGTAAACATAAAAGGTAAATGTATGTTAGTGAGTGGTTGACAATCATTTCACACGTTTCTATTGGCCACTCTGCATCAGTGGGTCTCTAGGCTATTTTTAGAATGTGTTCTTACATGTCATAAAGATCCATAACCTCCTCCCTAAATTGGGTGCACCATTTTGGATCCATTATTTCCATTGAAAGATGGCTTGTGGTGCATCATTCTTACACATCATAAGTTGGTCAACAAGTCAAGTCTACTATGTAAGCTCCCTCTTACAAGATCTTACACACATCAAAAAATCTCTTACACCTCTTACACACTTTTACATTGTCATAGATGCTCTTACACACATCATAGGTACATTACACATGGAAAACAATGCCACTTCAAAGTGGGATGCCCTTTTTCATTGGCTAGCCAATTTCTGAATTGTATTGGAAGTTTATCTATGTTGCCTATAAAGTTTATAATCATGTTATTAAATATCTTGTTGAATCTTCTTAACCTAACTATGGATATGTAAGCTATTTTGTACCCCTCTATGTTCATAATTGATATGAGAAATCCTAATAATGGATTTCTATTGTGCCTATGAGCTTGTACTCTATCCCTATGTGTATTTTTTGATGTAATCTACTTAGACAATTTCACAAAGAATGCTTCAAGCAGGCCACTGGTAGAATTTTTGCCTCTATGTGATTTCCCCATTATTAGTACTTGATGAGCTCTTGAAGTTGATGTAAATGTTGGCCTAGTTCAAAATACCAAAGTCTGCTTTCTTTTGTATGAATTGATCACTGACTAGTTATAGGCCATGGTGTGTAACTTAGCTAATTTCCCTAAATGTAAAGACAAATGACAATTGCATTGCAACCCCACAAGTATGACCTTCATTATTTATACCATGTCTTACTAGTGGCCTGATGGTTAAGCTCCTTAGTCATATGCCTTACTAAAGTTGGGGGTGGCCACATGCTAGTTGTAGGGCGAAATGGCTAAAGGTTCCCCCTTTGCATCTTCTTTGTAGTGTTCAAGCTAAGGCTTTAGATATTTTTAGTGTTCAATCCAAGCCTTTACATCAATCCATTTGATCATGTTTTACTTTAATTTAATTTGTGTAGTTACCTATGTAGCTAGTTCTAATAACTTAAGTGAACCCTTTATATTTGCATGGTGATTAGCTATTACTACTTTAATTTTATGCACCTATCATATGTGGATGCATATTTTTCTATACCCTATGCAAAATGATAAAAGTTATAGACTCACATCTTTGTTTATAGCATTTGGATTTTGGAGCTTTTATCTTAAGTTGATTGATTGAGCCCATTTGATCTGTAAGGTATTTAGTGAGCCTAGTGGTAGCAACAAAATTAAGGTAGCTACTTTGAATGCATATGTGGCCTAATGTTTCATGACCTGATTGGTTGGATAGTATTTTTGGATGACTTAGATGATAAATAAAATAGAATGTAGTCACATGTCATGAAACAAAAGGTAGTGGGATTGAATAATATTTATACAAGTGGAGGCTAATTTTCTACATGTCACAACTAGGATAAAACAACAAAAGGTAAATAAATGTGCATTCACCTAGCTCATATTACCACTAGCCATTGATAACCCATCAATTAATACAAGTCATTGATCCTTGTGGGAATTTATTGGCTAATGAAATGTGCTACGAAGGTATTTTCGCATGAATTGTGTTGGGAAGAATGGCCACAAATCAGATATTTCAGCCTAAGTTGCTTGAATGTTGTATTTAACCCTAGTGCTAGGGATAAGAGGAGGATCAAAGCTCATGTATTGAGTTACAAAAGGTTGCAGTAGTAAAGAATGTTTAATATTCATACCATACATTCAACAACATGCACATCGTATATTATAATATAGTATGTACATTAATCATAACAAATTGTAATATATTATATTAATTAGATTCAACTCTAATATAAAAATTGTTCATACATTAATCTTCTATCTCTTAATACATCTCATATTCCATCCTATACATTTCTTTGTTTATGTCATATTGTCTATTGTATCATGTATCCTATCTTTTCTCCTCACATATATATATATATTACATCTTACATTTTTAAGCCTTGCTTATACAAAAGTATAGGTATCTCAAGGAGTGTGTTTCTTTTACATATTATGTCCTTTGGATGTGTTGGTGGTTGGATATATGTGTCAGATCTTCTTTATGGTAGATATAGATTGCTACAAACTTGGTTCTATCCTACAAACATCATCCCCCTTTGAAATGATGTCTTGTCATCAAGACATTCAAGCTCTATTTGCAAAAATCTTGTGAAATCTCTAAACTAGCCCTAGTGAAATTTGACTATAGTGGCTACAAAATTTGTAAGGTAGTTGATCATCATGGAAAAATATATTTATATATCCACTTAAGTTATGTATATATATCTCTTAAATTATACAACTACTTGTTGTAGCAATTGTATTTGGCCATTGATTATCAATAGCATAGTTTCTCTATTCTTTAGGGTATCAAGAATCTAAATTATTGTTACCACTTTGATAGCCTCTATAAATAATTGTATTACATGTGCAAGGCAGGGGATGACCACTTCATGAAGTTGCTTGATTTGTGCCCTTAACCCTTATCTTTCATCCTACTCCTAGTGGTATTGATTGTGTAAGGTCTCAATCTATACTCTAAGGCTCCCATGCAAATCCTTCATAGCATCATGTAAGTGGTTGATTCCTAAAGTATTTGGTGTTCAATACTTTCTAGTCATATCCTCAAGGCCTTTGTTGACTTTAGCCACCCTAAAAAAAATCAATAGTGTATTGATGTTTGCTTCTATATTCTACATGCTTTTAACTTCTACTCTTAGTTTTGTGTGTGAGACAACACACTTCTTTCTTATTTCCTTTATTTCTTTTTTGTTGACCTTTACTGATACATTTTGTTCAATCATATCTTCCTAACTTTATATTTTTGTTAGCATATTATTGGTGAAAATTTACTTAGTTTCTAATCCAATGTAGTTGAAGTGTCCCTAATGACCTATGGTGTTATTTATTGTAGTCATTTAAGAACATGATCAATTCTGTCAACAATGTCCACCCATTGTTTCAAGAGATTCTTTCATGTAGTGGTGTACAACATGTCTCCCAACTATTTTTTTTTGTAATGGACATACGTGGGAGAGATTAGTAATAGGGAACTATAAAAATGAACTTGATGGAATAGGCTACAATTGCCTTTGATGTGGAAATAAATTCTTTATTTCTTGCATAGGGTTAGGTGATGGAGATGTGGAGGTGGATAGAGGAGGTTTCTTTGGTGAAGGGGGCTCTCATTTTGATACCTCCTATTGTTCTTTCTCTACTTCCTTCTAATCTGATACACCCTCCTCTTCTTCTAGCAATGTTGTGTAGGCTTTTTGAGTAGCATTTATAGTTTCTTGTTTAAATTTTGCTCTTGGCTATGTTTGTTGTGATAGGAGTATGTCCACCCTATTTTTTTTATTGAGCTCATATTCCTATAATTGTATTAATCTCTCCTTCTTTTCTAGTGACAAATTCACTACAATTTTATCTTGTCCTTCTTTCCAAATCTCTTCTTATTCCCTCACCACCTCTTCTCTTTTCTTCCTTCATAATATGGTCATTTACTCCAAAAGGCTATTTATTATCTTAACCAAGGTTTGGGGTGTATGGGAGATGTAAGTGAGAAGTTCTTTCTCAATTACCTTTTCATTTTTTGCAACCACTTGCATATATATTTGTTAAGTCTACAGTGGTATTCCTAGTGTGAGAAGCGATTTGTACAATCTTATTACATCCCTTAATTGTTAAATTTCTTCTTCCTCAATAGTTTTCGGTCCTTTTTCTTTTTATTTTTTGCAGTGGAGGTTTTTATGTTCCTACCTCTTCTTTTGTTTGAACCACATCTCTCTGTTCTATTTCCTCTATATCCTATGTTTGTGCTTGGGTGTATTTGAATTTATCCTTCTTCTTTTTCTTTGGTTGGGAGGTCTACCCTTTCTTCTTTTCATTACTCATTTCAAACAAAGCCTCTGTGGCTTCCCTTAGAGTGATTTTTCTACCTCTATTTGTGTTTGTAGTGAAGAAAGTTGAAGTAACAAGTTCACACGTGTCACATGAAATGAATGATAAAATTGTTGATAAATCAACATATATGTTCGCTGAGGATATATCAATAGGCATAGATACGTATCATAGATCAATGTGCAATAATTTTCATAGATAAGAATGGTGTAAAAAGTTATATGTAATGATGTTTACATCATTAAAGAAAATGTATGTACCTAAATATCCCTACATAATTTAAATAACATAAGGGATCTCATACATGAAATGGGGAAGGTGTGATGCCCTTCAATAAAGAGATATGGCAAAGTAAGATCTATTTGGAATGGGGAAGGCATGATGTTGCCCCAATGTAAAGGTGACTCTAGGAGTAGAACATGACAATGTACCACAATAATATAAAATTATAGAAATAATATATACCAAGCTAAATCCAACAACCAACCCTATTGAGTGAGATATATAAATGTGAGGCCATAATATAGACTCAAATAAGTATATGTCAATGTAATAGCTATGAATCATGACTATAAGTTTGAGGAAGGTAAAGAAAATGTAAAAATGGACAATAGATATGTGGAAAAAAAAGTGAGTTGGTAATCCAAGTGGGGAGTGAAAATAAAGGCATGGCCAAATAGTGAAACGTAAAGTGAAAACTAATAATGCCTCCCAAGTGGGGAAGGATAAATATGTGAAAAAAATGTAGAAGGTGGAATTAGTATGGAAAGGAAAAAATAGAAGACATAATAAGAAGATCAAATATAAATGAAGCAAAGCATATAAGAAAGAAGTGAAATGATTAACTTAACACATGTTCAAAGTGACCTTTGTCAACATAGAATATTAAAGGTGTGTTCAAGCATCATCCACATGCTAACTAGGAGCATGGATATATAAATGTAAAACCAAGAAGAGGAAATAAAAAGTAAAAAATATGATGATGAATGATAAAGCTACCTAAGAAATGTATTCATGTCTCATATTATGTGGTTTCTATTTTATGCCATGTGTAAATTGTTAGGATTAAGGTACCATTAACCTTGTAAATCCTTGTAATTATTGTTCCTAATATTATTTGTAAATCGCCCATAAGGAATGTACAAGTTTCATCAATAGTGCTAAAAATTATTTACCAGGGATAGTAATTATGGTATTACTACATCAGTAAGTTCTAGAGTTATAGATGCTAGTTATGGAGTAACATTTACTGATGGTATCTATGAAAATTAAGAGTAATTGAGGGTAGGCACCACCTTGGAGGAGTCTACAAATTTTTGTATTTGTGACACCCGTCATAAATTTGGTAAGTGGTTGTAAGAGAATCTATGAAAATATGATAGCTTATGATGGATATTTATGAGTTGTAAGTTGCTATTCTTAACTCTAGGCACCCATATTGGAGATATACTATTTGGGGGTTGTTATTATGGAATCTATGATGGTTATGAAAACATTTATTACCACGTAAGTTCTATTCTTGTCCATGGGCACCCAAGTTTGCGTGGTTGAATATTGACAAGTTGCATGAGCATGTAAGAGGCCATTTAATGTTGCATGTTGGAGATTTCAAGGAGGGAAAGTGGATGCCTATTTTGGGGATTGTAAAACCTCTATAAATACAATGCCTTGTAGGTGTTATGCATCTCATAAGTTTTGTACACAGGTTTTGCTAGATTAAAGTTGGAGAGACAAAGGAAGTGCATATATTATGTATTTTAGATTTTGAATATAATACAATTTGAAGCCTCTTTTCTTGGTGGATTTTTTTTTTACCCAAAATGGTTTCTACACAATACATACTATGTTATTTGGTTTTTTCTTCTATGTTGTTTATTCATGTGTTGTAATTTCACTTCTGTATGCAATCTCTATTCATATTACACTACTTTAAGATCATACAAATTTTGTAATCAGATTTCCATTTGGGTAGTTTCTTCCTCCATTTCTAACATTTGGTATCAGAGCCTAGCCAATCATGATTATTCGGTGGTAGTGTGAAGGTTGATTAGCTGCAATAGGAGATTTGGTTATATTATTTTATATATCTTGTGTAGTATGAATGGCTCAATCCGCTGCTTCGACCTCTCGTCTGGACTGAGAAAATCAACAGTGTGGGTATAAATTGTGGAAGATGAAGATGGAGGATTTGCTTGAGGAAAGAAATGAGTGGTTGACTGTTACAAAAGAGAAGAAGTGCGATGATGTGAATGCAAAAGAATGGGAAAGGTTGGATAAGAAGGAAAGGGGAACCATTTGACTATGTCTTTTAGATTTTGTCTTGTTGAATGTTTGGAAGGAAGAAACTACCTTCAAAATCTGGAAGAGATTGTGTGAGATCTATCAATCCAAGGGCATGGCAAACAAGCTTTATTTAAAGTGGAAATTATTTTTAGTTAAAATGAAAGAGGGTGATTCCATTGCAGAATATTTGAATAATTTTAATTTACTTTTGAGTTATCTTGATTCCATAGATGCTACAATTGAAGAGGAAGGCAAATATATACTTTTACTTTATTCTTTGCCTGAATATTTAGAGAAAGTTATCCATTCTATTACTACTAACCTTGAAGATCTAAATTTGGATCACCTTGTTGCAACTTTGTTGGCACATGAGATGAGGAAGAAGACTTTTGAGGGTAACACTAAGGCTCTCAATGTGAGGGGAAGGTCCAAGGAAAAAGGCCAAAAGGAGAGAAATAATTGAAGGATAAATCTAAGGTTCAGTCTATGTCTCTTGGGAAGAAGAATAGAGTTAAGTGTTGGTACTATGGTAAAATAGGGAATGTGAAGAGGGAATGTAGAAAATAGAAGAAATGGTGGGATTCTGCTACTAATAAGTCCTCAAATGCAGGTGAAGATGTTTTACTTTCTGTATGCAATGTTGTTACTAATGATCATTGGTTGGTTGACATAAGATGCTCATATCATATGACTCTGCATAAAGAATGGTTTTCCACATATGAAGACTATGGTCAAGGTAAAGTGTACCTTCAGGACAACTATACATATCTGATAGTTGGGAAAGGCAAGGTAATGTTCTATTTCAGTGATGGGAGAATTAAAACTCTCCCTTGTCTTTTGCATGTTCCTAGATTGTCTAGAAATCTGATTTCGATTTCAAAGTTGAATGATTTTAGAATGCATGTAACATTTGATAAGCATGGTTGTAGATTGGTGAGTGGAAAAATTTGGTGGTAGTGAAGGGGAAAAGATTGGGAACCTTATTGAGGTTAGACGCCACTACAGTTTGTAATTCCTCTTACATATGCGATGCTTTTGAAAACTCTTGTATGTTGTGGCACCATAGATTGGGTCACACAAGAAATAATGTTTTAAAAATAATTAAGAATAAAGAATTGTTGGATGATTTCTCTTATTTTGATGAGAACTTTGATTTCTATGAGCATTATGTGTTAGGTAAAAAACAAAACATCATTTCCTTTAGAAATTAATAGAGCAAAAGAGAAGCTAGAGATAATTCATTCAAATGTGTTTGGACCTATAGATAATGACTCTATCAAAAAATCTCATTATTTTGTCACCTTCATTGATGATGTATCTAGATTTACATGGATTTATTTTATGAAACACAAATATGAAGTTTTCACTACGTTTAAGGATTTTAAAGTCTTAGTTGAAAACCAATCAGGATTAAAGATAAAAATATTAAGATCTGACAATGGAGGGGAATATTTGTCTAAGGAATTTGATGAGTTTTGTAAGCATGTAGGTAAAATCAGACAAAAGACAACTCTATATACACCACAACAGAATGGTTTTGCAGAAAGAATAAACTATTTGACAATCATCGAAAGATCCATAAGTATGTTGAGTGATTCATAGTTGGAGAAACACTTTTGGGTAGAGGTTGTGTGTACTTATTTTTACTTGATCAATAGAACTCCTTGTAAGGCTCTTGATTCAACACCTTATGAAGTGTGGATAGGTAAGAAACCTTATGTTTCACATTTAAGGGTTTCTTCTTGTGAGGATTTTATTCATGTGCCTAAGGAAAAGTGATCTAAGTTCAATAAAAAAGTGCATAAATGCATCTTCATTTGATATGGTGAGAATATTAAAGGTTATAAGATTTGGGATCCTCTAACTAGAAAAAAATGTTTTCTTTAGAGATGTTATTTTCAGAGAACTTAGAACTATTTCTGACCTTGAATAGCCAAAATAGAAAGAAAGGTCAAAGGTAGTGCATTTTGATTTACAAGAAGAAGTGGATAGCTAGAAGAACATAATGATGGATTGGGGGGTGAAGAAGAAGAAGAAGAGTCAAGTGGAAGTAGTTCTGATGAGGAAGACTCTATTGTTATAGAAGAAGTTGAGCATCTAGAAGAACCGAAAGAGTCTATTACTCCACCCTTGAGGAGATCCACAAGACAATGAAATCTAGTTGAGAAGTATAGCCCACCATATTTCTGTTGTGTATTTTCTTTATTGAGTATTGATAATGAGCTTAGATCCTACAAGGAATCTATTCATGCAAATGACAGTGAGTCTTGGAAGTTAGTCATTCAGGAGGAGGTGATGGCTTTAGAATCTTGTAACCCCTGGGTTCTTGTTCATTTTCTCAAAGGAAGAAAGGCCATAGGTTGCAAATGGGTCTTCAAGAAGAAGTTTTGAGCAGATGGTTCATTGGAGAAGTATAAGGCTAGACTAGTAGCCAAGGGCTACTCCCAGAGAGAGGGAATTGATTTTAGTGAAATATTCTCTCCTGTTGCTAAACTATCTTCTATTAGACATCTTTTATCCATTATTGCAGCTCTTGATTGGGAAATAGAGAAAATAGATATTAATACTCCATTCTTTCATGGAGATCTTGAGAAAGAAATTTACATGCAACAAACTACAGGGTTTGAGGTAAAAGGGAAAGAACACTGGGTTTGCAGATTGAAGAGGTCTCTTTATGGTCTGAAAAAATCCCCCAAAATGTGGTACCAAAAGTTTGTTTCATTTGTTTTGAAATTGGGTTTTGTTAGAAGTGAGGAGGATCATTTTGTGTACATTTGTTGTATTGATGATTCTATACTGATCATTGTATTGTATGTTGATGACATGTTATTTTTCAGCAATACTAAGGGTATGACCAATGAATTGGAAGCCCAATTTTTAGGTGCATTCAATATGAAGGACATTGGAGCAGCTAGGTTTATTTTGGGTATAGAGATTAGGAGTGAAAGAGGTAACAAAAAGCTTTGGTTATCTCAAAGTATGCGAATACCATTTTGCAAAGATTTAACATGCAAGATTGTAACCCAATTAGAATTCCTTTGCCCATTGGTATAAAGCTTTCATTAGACATGTGTCTGAAGAATGAGGATGATTTTCAAGATATGACTAATGTGTCATATGACAGTGTTGTAGGGATTTTTATGTATGCAATGGTTTATACTAGGCCAAATATTGTCCAAGTAGAGGGAGTTTTGAGCAGGTTTATGTCTAATGTTGGTAGATAGCATTAGAATTATTTGAAGAGAGTATTTAGATATTTAGCTAGTACTTCTTATTACTATTTGATTTATTTTGGTACTGACAATGTGGAAAAGACATTGGACATACATGGTTTTGTTGATGCATATTGGGAAGGTGACTTGTATAGTTGGAGGTCCACTAATGGCTACGTGTTTGCTTTGTTTGGAGGAGAAGTGAGTTGGATGAGAAAAAGGTAGCCCACAGTTGCTTCGTCCACCACCAAAGAAGAGTATATGGCTTCTACCCATGTCTATAAGGAGGCAATTTGGTTGAGGGGATTGTGTACAGGTATTGATTTTGATTGTATGGTCATCTAGATTGGTTGTGATTGTCAAAGTGTTATTTGTTTGACTAAGAATCCTATGTATCGTACTTGAACTAAGCATATTGATGTACAATATCACTTTCTTCAAGAAATGGTTGTAAGTGGTTAGATTGAGCTGAAGAAGGTAGAAACTCAAGAGAATGTTGTAGATGCTTTTACCAAACCTTTGAGCATAGAGAAATTTATTTGCTATAGGGAGGCGATGGGCCTTGTTTCTTCTACTTAGTTGTTTTATGTTTTCCTATCGATATTTATAATGTATAATGTCATGTGGGAGAATGTTAAGATTAAGCTGCCATTGACCTTGTAAATCCTTGTTATTATTATTTCTAATATTATTTGTAAATCACCCATAAGGGATGTACAAGTTTCATGAACAGTGGTAAAATTTATTTACCGAAGACAGTAATTTCAGACTTACTACATTGGTAAGTTCTGAAGTTATGGATGGTAGTTATAGAGTAACATTTACTGATGGTAATTATTAAAATCAAGAGTAATTAAGGGTATGCACCACCTTGGAGGAATCTACTAATTTTGATAGTTATGACACCCGCCATAAAGTTGGTAAGTGGTTGTTAAAGAATCTATGATAATTGTAAGTTGTCATAAGATTCTATGACAATATGACAACTTATGATGGATATTTATGAGTTGTAAGTTTCTATTCTTATCTCTAGGCACACATATTGGAGAGATACTATTTGGGGGTTATTATGATAGAATATATGATAATTATGACAACACTTATTACCCCACAAGAACCTATTCTTGTTCATGGGCACCCAAGTTTGCACATGGCTGACTATTGACAAGTGGCATGAGCATGTAAGAGGTCATTTAACATTGCATGTTGGAGATTTCAATGAGAGAGAAAGTGGACACCTATTTTTTGGATTATAAAACCTCTATAAATATAGTGCCTTATTGGTGTTATGCATCTCATAAGTTTTGTACACAGGTTCTACTAGATTGAAGGTACATAGGAAGTGCATGTATTATGTATTTCATACTTTGAAGATAATACAACTTGAAGCCTCTTTTCTTGGTGGAGTTTTTTACCTGAAAGGGTTTTCTCCATGTTACATACTGTGTTATGTGGTTTATTATTCTATGGTGTTTATTCATGTGTTGTAATTTCATTTCCATATGCAATCTTTGTTCATATTACACTGCTTTAAGATCATAAACATTTTGTAATCAAATTTCCATTTGGATATTTGTTGCCTTCATTTCTAACATAAATGATGAAAAGTAGACTTAGTGTATGTATAAGTAATAGGAGAATAAGAATCGAAATATAAATAAAGAGAGAATGTGTCTAAGTTCAAATTGTCATAATATAAATTACGTGTAGAAAAATATGTAATAAAAGCATTGTCTTCGATAGAAAATAAAAGTCTAGGGAAAGGAATATTAATCAAACCATTTTGTACAGTTGTACTACTGAGGTATAATATAAACTCACTAATTAATACAATGTGATTATTTATTTGCATATAATGAACAAGTAAGAAATATTTAACATGTAAGGATGTATCATTACAACCATCATAATCATCATGTAATTAAGGATAAGGAAAAACAACATGAGAAGATAATAATGTTTCATCAAGTCATAAGCTTTTATCATGTGGAGGAAGGAAATGTAGAGAAGAAGTATCCATAGAATCAACATAAGATGAAGAATAATGATCGTAATGTATGAAAGGAAACAGTTCATGTAACCCTAGTGAATCTATGGAACCACCATGACATTTAATAGATATATCATTACTAGGTACACATATGTCATGCATAGGTAAATCACATGATAGATCCTCACTTAGTATATGTTAGAAGGAATAGGATAATCATCTAATGTATAAACAAACATAGTAAGCATTTCTAATAGCATCAGATAGGCACTAACCAACTCAATAAAATAGGGAAAATAAAGTGCATGATAGAAAAATGCCTCTATAGAAAACACATCCATATTCATAACATCAAATTTTATAAATATATCAAGGATAATGTCATGTATGATATGAAAGATAGAAACATATCATAATATGAAATACATGCATGAGTATTAACCATGGAAGAAACCATGATAGGAGCTTGATAATGATAGAATATCCTAGGGAGGGGTGTAGCATAAAATATAACTTACTATCTAATTATAAACCCTAATAAGAAGATATAAGAATATAATGATAAAAACCTAAGTAAGGCTAAAAATATGAGAAAAAATAGGATTATACCATATCTAATAATGTGAATTAGAAACCCTAGAAGAATGTGTTGCATATGTGTTTTCATTGATGTCAATAGTGGTATAGACTTCCAACCAGTGATGATCAGTGATGTCAATAGAGATGCCAAAATATAGTGATGCCAAAGGGAGATTGTTGCAATATGGTGATCAACAAAGACAATAGACTAAGTGATCAAAAGAATTGTGAGATAGAAAGAAAAGTGATGTGCATATGTTGTGATGGTTAGAGGAGAAGGAATAGGAGTGTTGATTAGAAGAAATCTGAAGTGAAGGAGATGGATCAGTATCATCTATACATAGTTGTACCTTATCCTTTGAATTTAATACTAACATGAAGATTTTTGTTTTGTTGAAAAGAGTTATGTTTGTTGTGATTGAAGTATCTAATGTGGTGAATGTTGTATTCTTTGTTTCTTGATGAAAATCATTGCTTTAGTTTTGAAAGAAAGTTTTAGATGGTCCAAGGCACATGAAGTTACACTGATGAAGCTTGGTAGAATGCTTTGTATTCCTTTGCATTTGACATTATGGCCTTGTGGTGTGGAAGTTAGACATAGATAGATGTGAAGAAGATATGTTCCTAATTTTAGAGCATATAAGTTAACACAAAAGATTCTAGAGCTAGTATATTGAAGACAGTGGTTTAGAGTTGTTACAGTCAGAATGAGTCAAAGAAATGCTCCACATTTCTCTATATTTGAATATGTGATCTTGCAGCTTGGAATCTAGTCAGATACAGGTGTGAGGTATGATATATTCAAGTTTTAGTTGATAAGTTGTACCATAGAGGTTCTCTGGAGTTAGCGGAGCAAACACATATCATGTTGCTAATTACAGTTGCCAGACAGAGAAAGTAAAAGCCACCACATTTCACCACATTACATTATGTGGCATTTCTATTTGGAGGATGAGTTCAAATGGTCTATATGTTTGTTCATTCCATGTTTTAGGTGTTGAAGTGTACTAGAAGTCTGTTGTTCAATGATCTATGTCAAGATTGTGTGTTCAACATTTGTAGGTGATGCCAGGTTCAGTGTCTATTTGTTTCCTCTAGAAATAAAATATATAATTCAAAGAAAGAAATGTTTGAGAAGATTCTTACATGCCATATAATGCATGTAAGGTGTTTTGTGTGGTGTTATTTGGTCTCTCTGGTACTGCTTTTGGTCTTGAGTTAAATGCAAGGAAGGATAAGTGTTTGCTGGGTTGAATTGGTGTTTTCTAATGATTATACCATGTGTTTGGAAGTGTGTGTCAACATGGAATAATGTGATGAGGAAGAATATGTTGGAAACAATGCAGATAACTGAGAGGGGGGGTGAATCAGTTATCTTGTAACTTTTCAATTTTTACTTTCTTTTCTTATCTTATCATTTAGTGTTGTATCAAAACAAGGGAATCATAAGAACTGAAAAAGAAATTAACATATAACACAAGTATTTTTATGTGGAAACCCTGTTAAGGGAAAAACCACGGGATGACTAACCCAAGATTGTATTCTCTATTAAAAGAATAAGAGTACAAATTTGGCACTTGCCAATTAGGGCTCACTGCCCCGAGCACACTGCTCACAAGAGGCACACTGCCTATAAGAGACTTATAGTCTACAAATGCTTATAGATGATACCAAGGTTATTGAACTAGCGAACAACATCTATACATGCAGGAATTCAGTTCCAGTTAGGTATAGTATACTGATCTGGCACATTTCATTCTTCCTCTACTCAATATTACTTTCTTGTCACATTCTGGGCTTGAATTACTGCCCTTGCTCTTGTCTCTACTTTTCTTCACACTTAACCATACATACTATCATTTCAACACTCTTCCAACCTTGAATCCATCAGGTATATATATATGCATCAAGGATTTCCAACAACTTCTTAGTTGATAACAAGAACACCTGAGATATTTGCAAGTTATTGATATGTCAGCTGAATCCATGCTTGATTAGTGATGTGCATCAAAAACATAGGCATAGAAGTCATAAATCATGTTAGCCAACAGTGTATAATATCACAGATTGCTTGATTAGCACCTTTTGCACATCCAGATTGAAGCTTGATACTGTGTCGGTCAGTTCTTCCTCTATCTGCTCTGCCTGATTGGAACCCAACACTCAGATGCTCATATCTTTTTCTTGCTTTATTACTGGAGGCTAGATCTCTGGAGAACAATAGTCATGATACCCCTCTTGACTTTTCCAAGTCCACAACTTATTGAGTTACACCATCTGAGAGATCCAGACCTAATTGTTAGACCTTGTTACATACTCTGTTCTTGTTCACCGGACCAAAACAATCTTCAATCTAACTTCCGGTATAGGCATATTATGTATTGCGGATGTGTGGGATAGACTTTGTTGCCATCAATGACAATACTTATGATGCCACATAGTGTCTCTTGCCAACAATCTCCCCCTTTGGCATTGATGGCAATACTTAGTGAAAAATGGCTAAGTGTCGCAGTAACTCCCCCTTTGCTTGTGCTTTGTCTCTTGCACTATTTTACTAGAGCTCCCCCTTTGTTGGATTCCTCATTTTTTACTATTCTTCACTCCCCCTTTAACATCAATGGCAAAGGGTGGAATCTGCATACCAAAATTTTGCAAAAATTATTATATACATGGCTGCATAAGTATATACAAATCATATGTTATACTTACATATACTTAAGTATATCCACAAAGGTTATCTTCAACTGTATGATTTATGTGGCCCAACTCCTCTTCAATATGTCCAAAATGGAGATGTGTCCACTTAAAAAAAATGCATATGTTTCTGCCCTCTTTAAGTCTATTGGATCACTGGTCTGAGATGTATTTTGTGCTTCTATCAAGGCATCATGCATTGCCTCTAACTTAGGGATGATTATCCCTCTGAGATCACCTATTCTATCCATTATGTTCTTTTTCTCTTTAACCAGTTCTTTAATTTCATTTATTATAGCAATAGATTGACATTCATGATTCACCAGAGAGGTAGTAAGGGGATCAAAATTCTGAGATAAACTTGACAGTATTCCTTCTTGTTCTTTCACTTTCTTGTCAATGTCCTCTATCACTTTGGACCAAGTTAAACAAAATTTGTATATGTCCCCACCATATTTAAGATCATTTTCAAGGCTCTTTATGCCAATGCCTAAGGTTCTTCTATCATTAGTAATTAGCCCTTGTACTTCACTGAACCTCTTTCCCAAGAACTCCTTCTGAACCTTAGTTTCTTCCAATTTCTCTAAGGATTCAAAATGAGTGTTAATAGAATTGACTAAGTTTTTCAGATTACCAGATGGAGAGGTAGAAGGGTCCTTTTGATAGGTTGGCGTAATCTTCTCCAGCATCCCAGATGTAATCTCCAAGAGCTCACAATCCTCCATGTGAGATTTTAGAAGTTTCTCTTTTGCTTTGGCCTGCGAAAAAGATGCTACCTTCATTATCTGAACAGGAGATAGAGAGTCAAAGTTTAGTGGCCCTTGAATTAGCTCAGGTTCATCTAGCTCCATTATTTCTTTGTCTAGGAAATTTTGTACTATCTCTATAGTGTCTCTTGCAGACTCTACTTCCTTCCTTTTGGGGACATCCGGACTGACTTGCTTATTGATCTTTATTTCTTCTACCAGTCCTTCCTTTTCTGGAATAGAGGAGTCTAATGCCTTAGATGGCTCTTCATTAGTTTTCTTTAATCCTTCGACATCCTTGTTAGAAAATGTTTCTTCTTTCTGCCCTTCCTCTTCTAGAATAGATGAATCTAATACCTTTGATGATTCTTCATCATTTTTCTTTAATCCTTCAATGTCCATGTTAGAAGGCTCTCCATCTGTTTCCTTGTGAGGCCTACCTTTTCATTCCCTTATATTTGGCTGCTTTATTTTACTATTGGTGATACTTACTAGACTTATGGGACTATTGATCCTGATTTGTAGGATTATTAGACTTTATGCTGTATGTGGATTTATTATGTTTAGCATGATTACTATGTGATTAGAACTTGATATTGATTTACGGACGATGTTGGACATATGGTTTATATTAAGATGTTATTGGGATACTATTCATGTGATGTTAGTTAGGAATTTATTATGTGATTCTATCTTGGGAATGGATGTTTGAAATGTAGAATTTAGAATTTAATTGTAATGTGACTTCCTTGATGCTTATATCAACATGTGATGTTGTCTATGAGTGTATGCTTCAATTTGCTTCAGTTATTATATACATGTGGGATTAACAATTCATTTGAGTGCACAAGTGTTTCTAACGAAGCCATAGAGACTCAGAGATCATCCCACACACGTTATTGTTTTCCCTTGTGAAGCCGATCTAGTTCCAAGAGGAACCAAGATCAACTATGTTTGCATGATGAAATTTTGTAATGTTGTTGCATGATGTTAGTTGGGTTAAGTCTACCCTTCTTTTAATTGATTTATAATTGGTGTTGTAAGTTGTAGTGTCATTTCAATTTCATTTTTGAGTTATAATTTTTATGACTCCTTTTTATGTGTTTTTACTGAAGCTTGGTTGCTCTAAATGAGTTAAACTTGACCCTAGGTTGTACCCCTAGGGTCTAGGGGTCATTTGGTCTTGTGTAACCTTAGGTAAACTTCCATTTGGTCACTTTAAGTCCATCCTAAAGTAAAGTGACGAAAATGGAAGCTTGGGAGGGAGAGGATGAGTGGGTCAAACACTCAACCTCTTCCTTTTCTCTTCCCTAGGTTGGGGGAGTCTTCAAAACCCCTTAATTGTGGAGGACTTTACTCCAAGTCTCTCCCACAATTGGTGAGGGTACCTTGAGTTTGAGTGGTCCTTCTTAGGAGGAGAGGATTGGGGCACATGTGGCACCCACTCCCTCTTAGGCTCCACCTTTCTCTCCCACATATTTATGAGAGGACAAGTCAAAGGGAGAGAGACTTGGTGGATGGGTGAATGACATGTGTCACCACCCATTCCAAGAGTCTTTCTTGTAGTTGGGAGGAAAAATTGAGGAGGTGACATGTGTCACCTCCCCATTCCTCAAGGCTCATGAGAAGAGCCTATTTTAATCCCTCTTGGAGAGAGGGATGGGGTTGTTGAAATTTTGGCAATTTTTTACTTTAATTATTTTTAGGGAAAAAGTTGGAGGAAAATTGGTTTCTCAACTTGGAGAAGGAGTTAGAGGAGTGTTGTGTGATTACACAACATGCCGCATTTTTCCTTAAGCAAAATAGGGACCCAACTTTGTTGGCTTGTTCTCTTGCTTTTGTGCTCTGGGCGGTAATGGTAAAACAATGTCAGTCAATATGCATATGCCTAATATCAGGTGTATTTGTGATCTTGAAGTCTGAACCCAAATCTCAAAGTTTGAATCTTTCTTCAGGAAGCTTTCCATGTGAAAGAGTGTAAAATTCTAGGAAGGTTTGCCTTTTGCATCACCCTGAAATTTGGCCAAATAAGGAAGTTATGTGTGGTCATAGTCTAGTCAAACCTGACATTCTAAATCATCGGGGTCACATTAGTTAATATGACTGATATTCACAAATATCACCCTACTTAGAAAATCCACTATCTGCATATTTGTATGCGCACATCAAAATTATACCCAAGGGTCATCTACCCGTCAAAGTACTCACGCCAATGGGGGTCACATTAGTTAATATGACTCATCTTAGCTAAACATGATGATGATGATGTCAACTTATCCCATTCTACAAAGGACCTAACATGACGGTGACATCATCAATCAGCTTGACATCCAAAGGTCATCTGTTCTCTAATATCTGTCATCTTTTCTAATGTGACTGATCTTTCCTAACATGACGGTGATGTCATTCTGATCCAATGTACAAAAGCTCAACATGACCATGACATCATCTTATTCAGAGGGTGATATTCCTGAATATTAGGGTCATATTTCTTAACCTCTTGATTTCCTTCAGTATGACCATGACATCATCCTTTTGCATTTTAACAAAGCCTGTCCATGATGGTGACATCATCATCATATCCTGATCTATGAAGAGAGTCACATTAGTTAATATCCCTCATATTAACTAATGTGCATACTTAGACCCGACAAGGTTCAAAGTCATAATGAAAGCTCAGTTAAGTCCGCCGGATGCATCTTATGTTTGTATATATCTTACATACATTGCAAGATACAATGACTATTTACAAGAGTCAGAATCGAAAGGTTTATTAAATAAGGAAAAAATCCTTCTATGTATGCGGGCTTGTATGTTTCGGTGACATACAAAGAAATATGCATAGCGCGGAACTGAAGGTTTATTAAAGTTGATAAAATCATTGCATGTTTTGTGCCTTGTATGGATGCTTCGGAAACATACATTTTGAAATACATACAAGTGCCGGAACTCAAAAAAAGATTAAAGTATGGTTAATACAATGCATCATACTTAACGCATATTAGAAAATACATTGCGCGTTATACATAGAGGAGCCAAAAGCAAGTAAAATATGGTCTATATAGCAATAAGTCTGCCGAATGTATATGATGGTTTGCATGTTGATGGATACAAGCAATAGATACAAGCGAAAGATGCAAGAGAAATATACAAGCACCGGATGTGAATGGAAAATTAAATATTGAAAATTCATTGTATGATCACTGCGATTGTATGTTTATGACATACATTTGCAAGATACAGGTAAATGAAGGCAAAAGGGAGGATTTTGAATCCATTTTAGAGCCCAATGGCATGTTTTTGGTCAATGATGGTTGACTCGACCATTTTTTATGTTGTATATGCATTTGGATACACAAATTTTCATAGATTCATAACCTGATATCTGTGTTTGCACATTCCACCTGATTTAATGTAATTTTTATCTTCCTACTAGTTTATTAAATGATGATGATTAATTCTTGTCTGTTTGTTGCAGGATGTTGGAGCTATTTCGAAGTAGCTGAATTGCAGAGTTGCAGGTGTAGGGGCAACATGAACCTAAGCTAAAGGGAGATATTATGAGGTACCTTGTTTGCCAGCTAGAGAGCGAATCAAGTCTAGAGATGCTGGAATATTCTCTGCCAGCTGTGGGGTTACCAACTGGTAGGCACCTGCTGTTCATCTGGGCCGTTGATTATTCTAAGAGGATCCTAATCCTTGGATCATTGTAACCATTTTCTGGTCTCTATTCTATAAAAGGGGCCATGAATTGTCATAAAAAGAGAGAGATAGGAGGAATAGAGGTCAATCATATAAAAAATCTGACTAAGCCAATTTCATATAGGAGATCAGATTACTGAGAATAATGAGGACTGAATTGTTGAAATGTCAAGGTTCATTCTTCAGATCATTGTAAATGTACTTGTTCTAAAGCATACTGAATGGAGATGAAGCTTCAGATTACATCCTAATTGTAAACTTTACGTAATCTTCAAGTTGATTTCTGGATATGTAATGGTGAATGTTGTGTTCAATAGAAGCGCTTTCATATTATTGCATGTTGTTGTCAACTTTCCCTTTGAAGATTTGCACTGGATTATGCGAATTTGTAGAATGTCCTAGTGAAGTATGATTCTGGTTTTCTTCTCTTCATTGCTGTATCAGAACATGTATGTGGATTAGTGATCTTAGTCAAGTAATTTTGGGAATCTCATTCTTTAAACCCTATCTTTGTTATTTATTTTTCTTAATTTCATTGAATCACTTCCATAACTGCAAATCATCATAAATAATAAGTAGAATAGAGAAATATGTTGACATCCCATAGATAACTGAAAATCCTTAGCATATTTGAGCTAAATGCATGTAGTGTTGAAAATATCATTTAAAGAATTGCAAATAACAGTATAAATCATGCAAATATCAACCTGTAGGAACATTATTTGAGTAAATTCATAGTGTATAGGTAGAATTGTTGGAGATTTATATAGAGCAGACATAAAGAATAGGATATTTGGAGGAATACTGATGAACTGTGTAGAAATTACTAGAGTACGTAAGGCCCCTGAATGATTAACAACAATACACATCAACCACTGAGTAACGTCAATAGATTATGAACTAATCAATGGAGAATTGGGATCATGAATTCTTTGAATTCATAGTATCTTTCAAGATAAATAAAGGTTGTTGTGTAACTTTTATTTCATGTTTGTTTGTGAGTAACATCATCATCAACATAAATTGGCACTAGAAGGAGGGCCTGAACAAGGAATCTGTGGATTTATGCAAATGTGCATAAATATTTCATCAGTCGAGTTGAATGTCTGCAAATATCTATTATCTGAGAGGTTTTGGCTGTATCTTTGCAAAGACCTAGCTCAAAGCTTCAAAGATTTGTTTGATTTTCTGAGCTTTCAAGTTTTATTCTGAGATATGATAGATCTCATTAAAATTTCAAAATCCTAGAAAAAATTGAAAATAGAGTCTCATTTCAATGGATGCACATGATGATGATTTTCAAGTTAACATTCCTTTATTTCAGGAAACTTTGAATGAACAGCTTTATCCTCAAATTTTGTCTACCTTTGGTTTATCCAGTTGTTGCAGGATACACAAGACTGTGGAGCACAGTGAAATTAACTATCTAACTTTTCGTACAAGGTTGGATTTATATTTGAAAGGACTAATATTTTT
The DNA here is from genome assembly GCA_027924645.1 of Cunninghamia lanceolata. Classification (NCBI taxonomy): domain Eukaryota; kingdom Viridiplantae; phylum Streptophyta; class Pinopsida; order Cupressales; family Cupressaceae; genus Cunninghamia; species Cunninghamia lanceolata. Next base: position 8,858,172 of record BSBN01000892.1, read on the forward strand.
TATAGATGTGTTTAGGGCTAAAGTCTGGTAGTTAAATGAAGAAGTTCTGGAGCAACAAGTAGATACAGTACTAGAAATTATTAGTAGTCCAGACACTGAAGTGGATCTCTTTAAAGATTTCAAAGTATACTTGTCTAGAAATATACAGTGTAGTCAAATATTAGGTTTATCCACTGATGATGTCCTGATTGAAAGTTGGTGTAGATTACATGACGAAGAGCATTCAGAAAGGGGTTGTGACGGTTGCTTGGTCATGTTGGAAAAGACTCAAATTCTAGAACAACAAGAAGATACAACACCCTTAATCAAGAGTTGTTTAGAAAATACAATAGCTGAGTCAGTTCTAGAAGGTAAAGAAAAGGAAACATCTTTCCTTGAGTCATTTTTTTGTGAGAATTGGAGTTCTCTACTTCCTAATATAGGTAAAGAGGCAGAGTGCGGGTATGAATCTTTTGAGAATCGTAGAGAGGAAATTACTCATGATAAAGTTCCTATGATAGTAACCCAGGAAGTTGTAGAAAAGAAAATAGATGCTGATTTACTATCTAACTTGTTTAAGTTGAATGATCAAATGCAAGATTGTTGCAAGACAATAGAATCTGACACTCTACTGGATGGAAAATGTGAACTATTTGATGAAAAATTCATGAAAGTTGAGGATGCAGAAAGCTTTAGAGTTGTTGTGCATGATCAGATGCCAATCCAATTTCATTTTGAAAATGAAATAGGGAAGTATTCTTATCAATCGAATGTTAATTCACCTTTACAGTCAAATGATTTAGAAATGACAAATTTTTGTATATCAGGTTATGATTATGAAGATACTCATTTAGATGCTGATGTGCAGAGCATTGAAAAGAATATTGAGACATTTCCTGAACTTGAGGATAAACTAAACATCTAGAATGAAGGAACAAAGCTGGATAAAGATGAAGAAATAATCCATCAAGAGTCATACATCCTTCAATTTGAAGTGAGACTAGACGTTGAGCCAAGCAATGAAAGTGTAGAGTTAAATGGAAGACCAACTGGCATCAAATCAACATGTCCAACTGTAGAACCAGAGATACACCAAGTTGTATCTTTCCTTTCCACAAGAAATGATGTTGATTATTACTTTGATTATGAAAATTTGGGAGATAAGACATGCATATGGATTAGTCGTGAACATGGTGAGCTTCCTCAGTTGCTGATAATCAGAGGTTATTCTATTAAACACAATGAATTTAGAATACTAGAATATTTTTTAGAATACAAAGATGAATTTGTTAGGATTAGAACCATAACTAATGCCCTGATGCTCCTGCATAATCCAAGGAGGTATGGAAATATAGGTGTCTTTGGGTCTTATCATGGGTTTTATTTGCCTTGTAGCATCTTACGTATAGTTTGCTAGAGTAGTTGTTTTGTTTATTTTATTTGCTTTCTTGTTTTGTTTTCTGTTGTTTCCTTTTGTAGTTAGTTGTTTGTACAATTTGCTTTGTGTGTTTGCTTTTGTTTTGCATTGTTGAGCCTTTGTTTCAGTTGGGCAAAACTGATGCACTTTGTTACTTAAGAAAACTGCTAAAATTGTTAGAATTTAGGAGTTGGATATGAGTTCTTACATAGCTTGTAACTCATGTCAGTATAGATACTCTTGATCAGGTCTGTGGTATCTTGTTCATCAACATTACTTTTTCTTGAGTCAAGGAGATCCTCACAATGACACACCTAATAGCCTTGGGTTTGTTGAACATATCAGTGTAGGTGTTAAGTGAAAAATCGGGAGAAGGGTTGCACCACAAACTAGAGTTTGGTAGTAAGGTCACTTTGCCTTCTTATTTTGCAAGGCTTCAAGTAAATCCTCTTGTAGGAGGTAGATTGTGCATTCCCTTGAGTGGAAACACTTTTCATAATGTGGATTATGTGTAGGATGTGTTTGTACTTTTCTTGTGCTTCCCATTTCTAACTAACCCCTTAGCATTCTTCTTTATTGCACCTTGGGGAATGATGCATGTTGATTCAGACAACATTTAGATTGTGATCTCCTTTATTATGCTGAGTCAGGGTGTTTCTTTATGTACTTCTTGTAATTGATGTATGATGCGTGTATTCTCCTCTTATATTCTGATTCTCTATATCTTATTCACACCTCGTGTGTGTCTTGCATATATTCTCTCTATGTGTTCCTTATGTGTTCTCCTTGAATGCTTCATGTGTATTCTATTGGTAAGAGACACTATGTGGCTTCATGAGTGTTGTGATTGATGGAAACATAGTCTATCCCACATATCTTCAACACATAGTATGCCTATACCGGAAGTCAGATTGAAGAGTGTTTTGGTCCAGTGAATAAGAAAAGAGCATGCAACAAGGTCCAACAATCAGGTCTAGATCTCTCAGATGGTGTAACTCAGCAAGTTGCAGACTTCGACAAGTCAAGAGGAGTATCATGACTACTGTATTCCAGAGATTGAGTCTCTAGTGAGAAAACATGGAAAAGATATGAGCAGATTGAGGAAGAACTGACCAACAGAGTATCAGACTTCAATCTGGATGAGTAATTGATGTTGATCAAGTTATTTGAGGGATCATACAATGTTGGTTGATATGATTGATGACTTCTATGTCTATGTTTTTGATACACATCACAAATCAAGTATGGATTCAGCCGACAGATCAGTATCTTGTAAATATCTTGAGTATTCTGGTTGCCAACTAGAAATTTGTTGAAATCCTTGGTGTGGATATATATACTAGATGGATTCCAGTATGAAGGCATGTGTGCATATAGATGTGATGAAATAAGGTGCGAGGAAAGGCAGAGATAAGTGTGGAAGTAGCAATACAAGTCTAGTATGTGACAGAGCAGTAGCATTAGAGCAGAGGAAGAATGAAGTGCATTAGATCAGTATATTGAGCCTAACCGAAACTAAACCTTAGCATTTGTGGATGCCTCTCATTAGTTCAAACACCTGGTTACCTTATATAAGCTTTGTAGATAGTAAGTCTCTTGTAGGCAGTGTGCCTCTTATGAGCAGTGAGCCCTAATTAGCAAGTGCCATTTTGTACTTCTTATTCTTTTAATAGAGATAACAATCTTGGGTTAGTCACCCCGTGGTTTTTCCCTTAACAGGGTTTTCCATGTAAAAATCCTTGTGTTATGTGTGATGATTTTATTTTTTTTCTTATGATCATGTATGCTTATATGTTTTGATATATTTGAGAAAAGAAAGTTAAGATATTTGAGATAACTGATTCACCCCCCCTCTCAGTTATCTGCTTTCTTTCCAACAATTGGTATCAAAGCTAAGTTCCTCTAAACAAAGCCTAATAGCTTGAGGAAGATCTAGGAATCTCAATGGATATGTATGGTATGAAGGAACAACTTTAGTCTACCCTAGATGATCTTGAACAATCTCACTCAGAAGTTAATAACTTAAGAGAAAGACTCAAACAAGCTAATGATTTCATAAATGAGCTAAAAGAAAAACTGAGTATCTTTGTGAAAAAGAGAAAGGAGCTACTTCAAAAATTAGCAAGTCAGAGTGAAGGCAATGATACTAATGAAGATCTGAATGAGAAAAATAAGATATGTGAGAAGCTATTAAAAGAGGTCATTATGGTAAGGCATGAGATGGAATTACAGGTTATGAGATTCACCCAAGAAATTGAATAGAAAAGGAAAATTAAAGATAATCTAAAACAATCACTCAAGGAGAAGACAAAGGACTTTCACAAAATGGACAGAATAATCTGGCATCTTGAAGAAGCTAGAGATAATGAAGAACAACTTGAGAATCAGATAGACACTCTTAAACAAGATCTACAAACAGAAAATGAATACAAAGAGAAATTCAAGATAAGCTCATCTTAACTTGAAGTTCTTCTTGAAAGACAAAAGAGGGTAGATGACAAGCATCGCCTAGGATATGAGAAAGGTGAAAGCTCTGGATCCGGTCAGAAGAACTTTGGATCAGGAAATCAAAGAAACAGGCCTAGAAGACCTCCGGTAAGGCAACCAAATGCTCAAAGATATCCATCCTTCAATGGATATTGCTCCAATTGCAACAACTTCAGTCATAAAGCAACTTACTGTAGAAGGAGAATGAATTAGACTAATCCATCCTTCTCCAGACAATGTTTCAACTGTAAAAGGTATGGTCACAAATCTCATGAATGTAGAAATATGCAAATAAACAATTCATTCAATGGTAGATGCTTTGCATGCAATAGAATGGGACATATGGCTAATCAATGTAGATCAAGAGGATATCAGTCAAATATGTAGAGAAATATTATTTGTTACAATTGGAATAGATCCAGTCATATTGCCAAATTCTGTAGAAGTAAAAATTAGGATAAAAAGTGTCCAGTGCATCATAATCAAAATCAAGATAAGGGAAAAGGTAAAGTGAATGTGGATGAAGTTCAAAGGGAAATGAGCAAGATTTGGGTGAAGAAGAGTACAGAAAATGTTGAGGATGGATCTGCACCAAAATCTGGTGCTGATATTCCTTCCAGAAACTAAACAGATGAGCTCTCGCTCAGGGCGAGTCACAAAGAAAAATAAATTCTCCCAGCCAGTCAATTGGTTCCTAAATTTGGCACATGGAATGTTGCGGATTAAAGGGTTCTCAGAAAATTATCTAAATAACCCTTGGTAAAAATATGAAAGATCTGCATGGAGTTTTGCAAGAGTTTAATCATTGAAGATTGATCCGGTTTGATAGCCATCCAGTAAAGCAAGATTTTCACAGACAGATCTAGTATGATTCAAAATTGAGATATCTTGATCTGCAGATTCATGGCATGATTGGAGGAAAGAAGATACATTATCATTTATCATTGAAAATGATTCTAAGTGCATCTTAGTGATTCGAAAAGATCTCTCTTATAACAAGGCAACCAGATAACTTAAGCTGTGCATTTATTGCAAAAGGAAATTAGGGTTTACGAAAGAATAAAAGGGTTCCTTCACTCATCATTTGTACATTTTCATTTGAGAAGAAAAACAAGGCGAGATCTACATCAATTTTCTACAACTCTCTCAAAGATCAACTGCAAAATCTAATTCAACCAGCGATTTGTTCTGGTTCTTATTTTGAACCCTAAAGCATAAAAAGGTACTTCCATTTTGAATATCTCTCTCTGTATCTTTTGCAAAAAAGGCTACTCCAATGGTTGTTAAGATCACTAATAGACCATGCCCAAAGTTCAAGAAACACCCCTACAAATCCCTAGAATTTGATCCCTTAGGTGCTTTTTCTAGCATACTGCATGGGGTACTGCACATAGAAGATGTTAGGGTTTACATCCACTCCAATATTGAGGAATTTGGAGATCTAAGTTGATGGACATCTATCATAAACAGTTAATAGATGAAAGTTTTGAACTCAAACCTCAATATAAGGCCCTCCAGGATAAACACTTTGGACATTGCATCCACTTTCCCTGTTTTGCAGAAGATGATTGGGTCTGGTATGTTCTTGGCAAAATACATGACAATTTCATGTGGTTAATGAAGCCCTTCAAGATAACAAAAGATGCCATTAGGGAAGTAACTAGACTGCACTCATTCAGTGGGTTACCTACACTCAAATCTGTCAAGAACCAGACAGTAAGTGAAGCTACCAGATCTAAGTTTGACAAGAGAGCAATGACCATAGAAGACATCACATATCTAGATGTCAAATTTGCCTCTATGATAATTGGATATAAGATCTATCATTCTAGCAAGGAGAATTCTATGTCTGGGACTGCAATATATATAGCATATCAGATGTTAAGGGAAAATGCAGATTATCACCTATGTGATCTTCTTTTAAACCAACTGTTAGAAAACCTGCAGAAGATCAAAAAGGATAAGAAGAACTTATTCAAGTTCAGATGTTTAATACTGTGTCTATTCTTCTACTACATGAATGAGCTACCCAGATCAAGTGGTTGGGTATGGAAAAATGACAAACCGGTTGCCATACAGATCAAAGACTATATGTATGGACTTGGTGATGCTCAAGCCCAAACCACAACTCTTTGGGGTTATTTCAAGAACTTTCAGAGCATGATCCAGGCCAGAGAAAGAATTCCTCAATCCATAGTTGCAAAATACAAGGATACAATGTGCTTCATGGTTGACACTGATCAATGTCTAATGGAGGCAGTTGAGCCCAGAATAGTGTGGATAATGCCAATAGTTTACGAAGTAGATGAAAAAATCTTGGAGCTACATGTTCAACACCTATTGAGCCAGCCAAAGGACCCTGAGGCAGAAAGGTTTGGAACCTTTCAAGAATTAAGTGTAAAGATACATGTTGAGCTGAGACAACTGGAAATAAAAAGAAAAGTTAGAAGGGAAGTAGAGGAAATTGCCAAAATATATGGCATATCAAAAGAGGTAGTTGATGCAAATAGAGAGAAAATAGAATGAGTTGAGAAAGAGAAACAAGAAGTAGAGAAAAGAAGTGTTCCAGTACAAGCCTCCTCCCGGACTAGATCCTCCAAGAGCTCTGTACCTACCACTCCTAATATCTCAAGAGCCACCAAACTAGAAGACAAGGCATCTAGAAAGGGAGAAAAGAGAATGAAAACAAAAGCCACAAGGTCTTACATAAGTCAAAAGGATGATGAAGAAATAGAGTCTGATGAGGAAGTTAAGAAAATAAAGAAGAAGAAGAAAACATCCGAGGAATCCTCTGCCAGTAAAAACAAAGAAGAAAAGGCAGAAGAATTTGTTGAAAAGCCCACTCTTTCCATTGATGATATCATCAAGGCAGTCACAGTGGATGGGAATCTGCAACTAGTAATAGAATTCTATGATGAATATAGTGATACTGACAAGAGAATCTTGGGAGAAGCTATAGTCAGGTACCTAAATATTTATAATAAAGCATTCATTAAAATCATTTCATTAATTCCCAAAAGTCTAGAGAAGGTACTTGAACTTACAAAAGAGAATGCCAAGGCAAAGGACTTAGAGATCCAAGAATAGATTGCAATTCATCCCTATCCTTCCATTACTCCAAAGCAAATGAACATAATTTTTAAGGACTGCAAGGATAAATTCTAGAGAAAAACAAGAATGAATAAACTTATGCTTTGAGAAATTGATCAGGTAGCAAGAGAAATAGAAGACATCCTCTAGAATGCCTTCAAAAGATTCAATCTTCCTATTATAGAGGAAATAGATGAAGAACCTTCTACCATGGATGTCGATGGATTAAATGCATCAAATGAAGAATCTACTGACAAAAATGTAGAAGGGTCAAAAGAGATAGATGAGGAGAAGTCTAAGGACTTGGATTCCTCTGTTCTAGAAGAGGAAGCTCATGAAGCAGTTAACATCTCTCCTCTGGATCCTACTGCAGACACTCTAAATCTAGGAACTGAAGGAGAAGGAAGAAAAGAGGAGAAATTGAGTCAAGAAGAGGAGGTAAAGGGAAGAGAAGAAGAACAAACAAAGAAGATCTCTGATGACAGTTATCAAATTCCAAAAGAAAAGAAGACTTAGTCTCTAGCAAGAGACACTACAGAGGCAGTGAAGAATTTATTAAACAAAGAGATGATGGAGATAGATGAACCAGAACTATTCCAAGGACCACTAAATTTTGATTCTCTCTCTTCGGTCCAGATAATGAAAATAGCATCTTTTGCCCAAGCTAAAGCAAAAGAAAAGCTTCTGAAGTCTCACATGGAAGACTGCGAGCTATTAGAGATTACATCCGGTATGCTGGAGAAGATCATGCCATCTTTTCAAAAGGATCCTTTGGCCTCTCCATCTGGTAACTTGAAATCTCTAGTAAACTCTGTTAGCACTCATTTTGATTCTTTAGAGAAATTGGCAGAAGAAAAGGTCTAGAAACAGTTCTTGGGAAAGAGATTCACTGAAGTATAGGGACTCATAGATAATGATAGGAGGACCCTAGATATTGGGATAAAGAGCCTTGAAATGCTCTTAAAGATGGTGGGGACATGTACAAATTTTGTCTATCTTGGTCTAAAGTGACAGAGGATATTGAAAAGAAGGTGAAAGAACAAGAAGGAAAACCATCAAGTTTATCTTAGAATTTTGATCCCCTCACTACATCCATAATGAATCAAGAATGCTAGGCTATTGCCATTATAAATGAAATAAAGAGGCTAGACAAAGAGAAGAAGAATATATTAAGCATGATGAGTGAACTTAGAGGGATAATTATCCCCAAGTTAGGGGCAATGCATGAGGCCTTAACAGATGCTAAGACCACAGCCCGGACCAGTGATCCGACAGACTTAAGAAGGACAGAAGCTTATGCATTTTTGTTGAGTGGTCACATCTCCATTTTGGACAGGATGAAGTAGAGCTGGGGAACATAATTTGTACAGTTGAAGGCCACTTTTGTGGATATACTTAAGTACATGTAAGTATAACATGTATATATACTTACGCAGCTATGTATAGGTTAATTTTTACAAATTTTGGCATGCGAATTCCACCCTTTGCCATTGATGTCAAAGGGGGAGTGAGGAGTAGTGAAAAATATGGAATCCAACTAAGGGGGAGCTCCGGTAAAACAGTGCATAAGATAGAGCATCAGCCAAGGGGGAGTTTGCTGCGACACTTAGTCATTTTTCACTAAGTGTTTCCATTAAAGCCAAGGGGGGAGATTGTTGGAAAGAGACACTGTGTGGCTTCAAGAGTGTTATCATTAATGGAAACAAAGTCTATCCCACACATCCATAGCACATAGTATGCCTATACTGAAAGTCAGATTGAAGAGTGTTTTGGTCCAGTGAATAAGAACAGGGCATGCAGTAAGGTCCGACAATCAGGTCCGGATCTCTCAGATGGTGTCACTCAGCAAGTCGTGGACTTGGACAAGTCAAGAGGAGTATCATGACTACTATATTCCAAAGATTAAGTCTCCAGTGAGAAAACATGGAAAAGATATGAGCATATGATGTTTGGTTCCTGACAGGCAGAGTAGACTGAGGAAGAACTGACTGGTAGAGTATCAGACTTCAATCCGGATGAGTAATTGATGTTGATCAAGTTATTTGAGGGATCATACAATTTTGGATGACATGATTGATGACTTCTATGTCTATTTTTTTGATACGCATCACAAATCAAGTATGGATTTAGTCGATAGATCAGTATCTTGTAAATATCTTGAGTATTCTGGTTGTCGACTAGAAAGTTGTTGAAATCGTTGGTGTGGATATATATACCAAATGGATTCCAGTAGAAAGGCGTGTGTGCATATAGATGTGATGAAATAAGGTGTGAGGAAAGGTAGAGGTAAGTGTGGAAGCAGCAATACAAGTCCAGTATGTGACAGAGCAGTAGCACTAGAGAAGAGGAAGAATGAAGTGCATTAGATCAGTGTATTAAGCCTAACCGGAACTAAACCTTAGCATTTGTGGATGCCTCTCATTAGTTCAAACACCTAGTTACCTTCTCTAAACTTTGTAGATAGTGAGTCTCTTGTAGGCAGTGTGCCTCTTGTGAGCAGTGTGCTCGGGTAGTGAGCCCTAATTGGCAACTACCATTTTGTACTTCTTATTCTTTTAGCAGAGAATACAATATTGGGTTAGTCACCTCGTGGTTTTTCCCTTAATAGGGTTTTCCATGTAAAAATCCTTGTGTTATGTGTGATGGATTTATTTTTTTTCTTATGATCATGTATGCTTATATGTTTTGATGTTGCACTAATCATTAAAGGAGAAAAGAAAGTTAAGATATTTGAGATAATTGATTCACCCCCCCTCTCAGTTATCTTCCTTGTTTCCAACATATTCCATGTGCATTTCACGTGTATTCTATTTATTATGTGTATACTTAATGCCAAGCATGTATGATGTTGGTATGGCATGTATACTTTGTCTATGGCGTGTATACTTTGTCTATTACATGTATACTTTGTTTATGACACCTATGCTTTCTGTGTTAGGTGTATACATCATGATTTCTCAAGTGTATGCCTTGTGTATGTATTTCCTTGAATTATGTTTTATAAGTGCTTCATATATGAGTGAATTATGTTACATGTCTTTTGTGTATGTAAATCATCATAGACTCCTATAATCCTAAACTTGGGGGCTTGATCACCCTTCAATTTTGGTGACATTCTATGCTTTCTATGTTGTGTTTGAAATTTATTTTCTCCATACTTTAGTGTGAGTTTGAATGTAACTTTGTACATATGCTAAAGTGGGGGCTAAATGTTATGCTGAAAATGTGTACATTAGCATTTTACACTTAGTTTAGCACTTAGATGGACCTAAAATGTTTACACTTGTTAATCAGCACCTATTTTAACGCCTTTTGAACATTAAATGATTAATTCTCAATCTAGATGATAAAACTTGACAAAATAACTATGAGACTGACCTAAGAACACCTTAAGTGACTTGTGCTTAGATTTTTGAGATAAAGCACAAGGACAACCAAGCACCCTTGTCCCCCATTTAGCCCTAACCTATTTTTTAGGAATGTCATCTTAAGGCATCTTTAGGGGTTCCTCATGTCAGCCTTATTTGGTTTATTCATTCTTTGTGAGTGGGAATGCATATAAAAGCAAGCTAGTTTATTTATTTGAACATCTAAGCAATCTAGGCACTCTTGTACTCTCTTCTTCTCGCTCATGCTTCCTACTCTTCTCTAAATATCTCTATGGTGAAATATTCATGTGACACTAACATATTGCAGGTCTTGTGAAGATCTTTCTACTTCTTTGGGCTACACCAACTTTTTGAGTCAAGTTGTAAGACTGCATCAGCCATGCTATGGTTTTCATGCTCATGGTGACTTCTTTCCTCCATGCTTTGTTCAAGCATTCCATTCTACTTCAGATTTGACTTTGCCCTCCCAGAGCACGTAGTCTTTATCTATCATCTTTACTATTGTGGAAATGGAAACACCATTCATGGATCTTGAATTACGAAAGCTCCTAAATATCACCCAATCTTCTCCTCTTTCCTTCTTTGTAGGTCAGAGAAACAGGTTTCTGAAGGTGAATTTTGGGAAGAATATAGATCCTGCAAGTACAGACTTGACAAAAGTATTAGTTTCTACAAGCCATAAAAAGGCCTAGGGTGCCCAAGCACCTTGTTCCTTGGAATTTCTTCTCCCAGATCCAGGTTCTGATCTAATCCCTCATCTCTTAGTTTATTTAGTTTCTAGGTTTTTACTTTTGACAATCTGTTATGCTCCGGTCTTTGTCAATTAGAGTCTCTTGTTTTACCCTAGTTTGATTGGTTGGATTTGGTTGATTCTATTTCATAAAAAAAAGGGACAATTCCCCTATAGTTTGGCTATCCTTCTTGGTTAGTAGCCGAGCTCAGATTGTGTCCTATTGCTAGATAGAAGAGGGTTTGACCCAGTTTGATCTATTGATCTAGTCTCTCTTTTCTAAGTAATAGTTAGCATGAGATGGATAGGGATATAATATTACCTCATTTGGATCTAAGAATGGAGTGATTGAGAGTTTTAAATAAGTTAAAAATATATGAGGCTCAGTTCGGGTCGAAGAGCCATGCAAACTTGAGCAAAAATAGAGCTATTTTGGGCCTAGACTGAAGAGAAACATGCATGACAAAAAATGACTGAGTCACCCAATTTTCTAGGGAAGGTCTCTCCTAGGGGATTCACTTAAAATACAAGGTCTCCCTTGAGAAATAAAGAAGTCAAAGTGGGTGACCCATAAGGAATAGGTTTTGCAGGTGGTTTCAAGGGTTGAGATTGGACCTAAGGGGCTAACGATGACTTCACGACCTGCAGACAAGTTATAGGACTTCAAGATAGTGGTTCACTTAGTTCACTAGAGTGGGTTTTCCCCTAGGGATCAACTTCAATAGCAAGGTCACTCATCGAGACTGGGGATCAAATTGCATGACACAAAATTAAGGAATTGGGTGTTCAAACTAATGATTAGAGATAATCTAGAAGGTCAATTGGAGACCTCTAGAGGATTGAAATAGTTGGAAGGGGATTAGGAAAGGTGAATTTACCATCTTGTGATGCATTTAGTGTTAGTTTCAAGATAGACAACTGAGAGGGGGGGTGATTCAGTTGTCCCAAAACTTTTCTTTTATTAACCACTTAAATCCTTCTTGTAATTCAGCAACATAATAATAAATCAATCATGGAAACACAATGCAATAATTCAAGAGCAGTAACACATTAACACATATGACACCAAGATTTTAATGTGGAAAACCTAGTTAAGGGAAAAACTACAGGGTGACTAACCCAAGATTGTACTCTCTATTAAAAGAATAAGACGAACAAAATGGCACATGCCAATTAGGGCTCACTGCCCGAGCACACTGCTCACAAGAGGCCCACTACCTACATGAGACACACTGTCTACAGAATGATAAATATTACATACTTGAATTGAAGATTAGCATCTTCACCATACTTGAGTCAGTTCCATTTAAGCTCAATACTGCTGCTCTGCCTTTCACTTTTCTCCTTTCTACCACACTCTCATCTTCTCCCCAATGATTTTGAAATGACTTCACAACTCTTATTTATACAAGACATCGACTTTGGGATAATCATCAAAGTTGGCACACTTTATTTTATTATAGAGAAAATACACAAATACAACTTGGCTTATTACAAAAGTCTTCATGCGAATCACCAATCTATCGGCCACACAGATTTGGGACTTCAATCTTCTCTGAAGAACATGCCATGCTTCATAGAACATCTTCAAGATCATCCGTAAGATGTGTAAATCATCCTGTCGGCCAAGCTTAGGAAGAACGTAATCATCTGGAAGTAATTCTTCAATTATGAGCTCAATCTTCAATATGGACCACCAACACAAACTGGACACAATCTAGAGACCCCCACAAGCTTTCCTGATTCACCAAGAACATCCACACCACTTCTGATAATTGAAATCATTCTCTTCTTCATCTAGAATCTCAAGAACGTAGTCTATCATCACTGTCATATTGAAATAGAGGCTTGCAGACCTCCACACCATGAACCAATTGAGTTGTCAATTTACATTGACTTCCTAAACACTCCATCAAATCCGCAGAACAAGATATTGCCTTTCTAGATCTCACCGGACCTATTTGTGTCACTCTATCACCTTTGAACATCTGCCAGAACTAGTTTTACTCATATGGCCATAACTTCTTCAAATCTTCATGCGGACCTCTCAAATCTTTACTGGATCACCTTTAGACACATATCTACAAATCCTTTGATGTGTATCCTCTGATCTTCATATTAGCTGGAATCTTCACTTCATAGAGCTTCATTGTCTTCACTGTTCTTCTCTATTTCTAATAGTGCTAATTTTCTCAATATCCTCAGCACACAACTCATCCAATCCTTGACATCAATGCAACAGGACTATGTTGACATTAATGACAACACTGATTAGGCCCATACTTACAACAATCTCCCCCTTTGTCATTGATGGCAACATATGATGTGAAAAATTATTTTAACCATCAAGACAAGAACTCCTTACTAACTGACATAGCTCCCCCTATCAACAACAACCATTCACATGTCTTCTCTTCCTTTACTGCTCCCCCTTTGATTAGCAACCACTTTTTGTTTTTTAGATGTCTTCTCTCCCCCTTTGACATCAATGGCAAAGGGCACATACTTGCATCACTCAGAATCATACAGACTTCTCCCCCTAAGTAGAAACTTCCTATCATCAATCCAAACCACAAGATATGACTGTGAGATCCATGAGACTGATGCACATGAATGCACCTTAATTAAGAACCAGAGGGGTAATAACCCCTAACTTCTCCCTGAGATACTCAAAAGAGTCCTTAGGTAGAGGTTTAGTAAAAAAATTTGCAATTTGATCCTTGGAGGACACAAACTCCAATCTGACTTCATTCTTGTTCACCTGCTCTCTCAAAAAGTGAAACTTGATGGATATATGTTTTTTCTTTGAATGCAACATTGGATTTTTTGATATATTAAATGCACTTGAATTATCATAGAAGATTGTGATAGGCTCCTCATACTCCACTTTGATGTCTCTTAGCATTTTCTTCATCCACAATACTTGAGTGAAACTACCTGCTACTGTAATATATTCTACTTCTGTAGTGGATAGAGATATTGCCTCTTGTTTCTTGCTCAGCTAAAAAATTGATCTTTTCCCTAAAAAGAATGCTCCACCAATGGTACTCTTCCGGTCATCCACATCTCCTACCAAGTCTACATCTGTATATGCATGAAGAGAGAAATCATGATCTCTAGGATACCATAAACCATACTGAACTATTCCTTTTAGATATCTGAGAATCCTCTTGATTGCCATGACATGAGATTCTCTGGGATCAGGTTGGAATCTGGTAACAAGACCAATAACATTCATAATGTCAAGTCTAGTTTGAGTAAGATACAGTAGTCCTCCAATCATTGACCTATACTTTTTCTGATTAGCCTTAGGAGAGTCATCATCTTTACTCAGTTTGCATCTTATTTCCATGGGAGTATTCATTGGTTTTGAGTCTTCCATCCCAAATTTCTTCAACAATTCTTTCACATATTTGGTCAATGAGATGAAGATTCCTTTCTTTGTTTGAGTGATTTGCAGACCCAAGAAGAAATTCATTTCCCCAAACATGGACATCTCAAATTCACTTTTCATTTGATTTGCAAAAGTTTTGCACATGTTATCTCTTCCTCCAAAAATGATATCATCAACAAATACTTCAACAATCAAGATATTTTCATGATCAATTTTGAAGTACAAGTTACTGTCAGCAATACCTTTGTTGAAACCAATCTTCAAAAGATGCTTATCCAGTCTTTCATACAAAGCTCTTGGGGCTTGTTTGAGTCCATACAGTGCTTTCTTAAACTTGTAGACCATATCACCATGATCCGACAATCGAAATCCATTCGGTTGCTCAATGTATACTTCTTCTTCCAAGTCACCATTCAGGAAGGTAGACTTGACATCTATCTGATGTACTTTGAAATCCTTGAAGGCAAGAAAGGCAAGAAATAATATGACTGCTTCAATTCTTTCCACCAGAGCAAAAGTTTCTTCAAAATCAACTCCTTCTACTTGGGAATAACCCTTGCAGACCAATTTGGCTTTGTTTTTGACTACTTCACCATCTTCATTTAGTTTATTCCAGAAGACCCATTTGGTTCCAATCACATTTTTATTTCTAGGTCTGGGAACAAGATCCCAAGTGTGATTTTTCTCAATTTGCATCAACTCTTCCTTCATTGTTTTAGACCAGCTTTCATCATTGCATGCTTCACTTACTATTTTTGGTTCAATTTTTGAAATCAGGCAATACTTTTCTGAGTCTTGAGTAATCTTTCTTCTTGTTTGAACACCTTTGCTTTTATCACCTATGATCTGATCTTCAGAATGATTCAGTCTTACATACTTGGTAGTTTTCAAAATTTCTTGCACTTTTATTTCTTGGATAGGTTCATTCAAACTTATCTCTTCTTCTTGTATTTCAAGATTCTCTGGATCAGTCTGGGTCTGAATTTCAGAGGGGGCTTGGACTTCTTGAACCAAAACATCATTCTGCTCATCTTCTTCATATTCATAAAACCTTGAGGGTTTTTCAATACCTTCATCAACCTTCACATTTGTGCTTTCTATAATCTTTGTCAATCACTTATTATAACACCGGTATGCTTTGCTTTGAGTAGAATATCCCAAGAATATTCCTTCATCACTTCTAGCATCAAATTTGCCAAGGTCTTCATCTCTTTTAATGTAACATTTTCTACCAAAGTCTCTAAAATAATTCACAGTGGGAGTGATGCCAAACCAAAGTTCATAAGGGGTCTTACCAGTATTGCTTCTGATTTGTACTCGATTAAGAGTATAGATAACAGTGCTTACAACTTCTCTCTAGTAGATCTGAGGAACATTTGCTTCCATCATCATGGTTCTAGATGCTTCCTGGATGGTCTGGATCTTTCTCTCCACTACTCCATTCTGCTGTGGAGTCCTTGGAATAGATAACTATCTTTGTATCCCATGTTTCTCACAGAATTCTATGAACTCTTTGGATGTGAATTCTCCACCTCTATCAGACCTAAGATATTTTATGTTTAATTTGGTTTCATTCTCTACCATAGCTTTGAATATTTTAAATTTCTCAAGAGCCTCAGATTTTTCTTTCAAAAAAGTCACCCACATCATTCGAGAGTGGTCATCAATTAATAACATGAAGTATCTATCACCTTGCAAACTCCTGATTCTTGCCAGTCCACATAGATCAATATGTACTAAGTCCAACAATCTGGTAGAAGATTGTTCCTTACTTTTGAATGTGACTTTGATCTGCTTACCCAACTAACATTCATTGTACAAACTATTAGAAGGTTTTACCAGTCTTGGAAGATCTCTTACAGCCTAAGTGTTGCTTATCTTGATGATATTATCAAAATTCACATGACACATTCTCATATGCCACAATGAACTCTGATCAATTTGAACAAATAAACAACTTTTTCTAGTACCAACCAAGTGGAAGATGTTACCTTTTGTTTGAGTACCGGATGCAATCTCTATTCCAGAACTTTCAAAGATCTTACATTTTCCATTTTTAAATCAAAGATCATAGCCTTTGTCCACCAACTGTCCAACATTGAGAAGATTGTGTTTTAGACCTTCAACATATAGTACATCATTGGTTTTGTTCTTTCCATCAAAAGAAATAGTTCCTCTACCTCTAATTCTTCTAGCAGAATTATCACCAAATTTTACAACTCCTCCTTTATATCTTTCCAAATCTATGAACTTATTTTTGTCACTAGTCATATGGTGGGAGCATCCACTATCAATGACCCAATCATCCTTTTCTTCAACTTGGGTAGCCAGAGCTCTTTCTATCATTTTATGATTAACAGATTCATAGGGCATTGGATCTTCTTCCTTGATGGCAATAAAGACCCAGTCACTTCTGGATTTGTTTCCTATCTCTAATTCATCATCTGTTACTCCTTCATCATCATCATCTTCATGAACATAGTAACATTTCTTTTGGAATCTTGATCTGTTTGGATTTGCCCTTGAAAATTTTTCTAGACACCTTGAGGCAAAATGACCAATCTTGTTGTAGTTGAAACATTTGAAGGGCAATTTTCCTTCATACTTACCATATCCTCTTGGTAGTCTTTTTGCAATAAGGGCTTCAAGTTGAGCAGCTTCTACTTCATCTTCTTCCAAATCTTTTCTTGTTTTTTCATACCATTATAGTTTCTTTGAGGAGTTCTCTCCTGGATCAAACTTTTGTTTGCCTTTTATAGAGGCACTAGCTTTGAATGTAGATTCAGTCTTGGGCGGGCATCTCTAAACTCGACCAATTCAAATGTAGCTAATTTTCCAAACAATTGATCTCTTGTGATATTTGAAAAAGATCTCAATTTTTCAATAGAAGCAACTTTGTGTTTGTAAGTAGGAGGTAGGGATCTAAGAACTTTTGCAACAATCTCATCTTCATCTAAGATTCCAGTAGCACACCTAATGCCACAAACAAGCTCATTTACTTTTAGCATAAATGTAGTGATATTTTCATCTTCATTCATTTTCAGGTTTTCAAATTTTCCTTTCAGACTCTGTAGCTTAGCACATTTAACATATTTGTCTCCTTCATGCAGAAGTTGTAGTTTTTCCCAAATCTCATATGTAGTTTTTAGATCTATAACATTTGTCATCTCAGAATCAGATAAGGCACTTAATAAAGCTTCTTTAGCTTGAAGATTGTCTTCAGCATCTTTGATTTCATCTACAGTTGTTGGACCATTCTTTGGATGAACATACTTCTTTGAAGTCATGATCCAATATTGCATTCCCATACATTGCAAGTGACATTCCATGTGGCTTTTCCAAAGAGTGTAATTGGTTCCATCAAACCTCGGACTATCCTTCTTGTAGGAAGAAATCCTGGATCTCCTCAAGCGGTTAAGCTCTTTTTAGAGGAACTTATCTCTGATACCAATTGTTAGTTTCAAGATAGACAACTACGAGGGGGAGGGGGGGAATCAGTTGTCCCAAAACTTTTCTTTTATTAACCACTAAAATCCTTCTTGTAATTCAACTGCATAATAATAAATCAATCATGGAAACACAATGCATTAATTCAAGAGTAGTAACACATTAACACATATGACACCAAGAATTTAATGTGGAAAACCTGGTTAAGGGAAAAACCACAGGGTGACTAACCCAAGATTGTATTCTCTGTTAAAATATTAAGAGGAACAAAATGGCACATGCCAATTAGGGCTCACTACCCGAGCACACTGCTCACAAGAGGCCCACTGCCTATAAGAGACACACTGTCTATAGAATGATAAATATTACATACTTGAACTGAAGATTAGCATCTTCACCATGCTTGAGTCAATTCCATTTAAGCTCAATACTACTGCTCTGCCTTTCACTTTTCTCCTTTCTACCACACTCTCATCTTCTCCCCAATGATTTTGAAATGACTTCACAACTCTTATTTATAGAAGACATCGACTTTGGGATAATCATTAAAGTTGGAACACTTTATTTTATTACAGAGAAAATACACAAATACAACTTGACTTATTACAAAAGACTTCATGCGAATCACCACTCTACCGACCACATAGATCTTGGACTTCAATCTTCTTTGAGGAACATGCCATGCTTCACAGAACATCTTCAAGATCATCCGCAAGATATGTAAATCATCTAGTCGGCCAAGCTTAGGAAGAATGTCATCATCCAGAAGTAATTCTTCAATTATGAGCTCAATCTTCAATGCGGACCACCAACACAAACTGGACACAAACTAGAGATCCCCACAAGCTTGTCTGATTCACCAAGAACATCCACACCACTTCTGATAACTGAAATCATTCTCTTCTTCATCCAGAATCTCAAGAATGCAATCTGTCATCACTATCATATTGAAATAGATGCTTACGGACCTCCAGACCATGAACCAATTGAGTTGTCAATTCACATTGACTTCCTAAACACTCCACCAAATTTGCAGAACAAGATATTGCATTTCCGGATCTCACCGGACCTATTTGTGTCACTCTGTCACCTCTGAACATCTGCTAGAACCAGATTTACTCATATGGCCATAACTTCTTCAAATATTCATTCAGACCTCTCAAATCTTTACTGGATCACCTTTAGACACATATCTACAAACCCTTTAATGTGCATCCTCTGATCTTCATCTTAGCTAGGATCTTCACTTCATAGAGCTTCACTGTTCTTCTCTATTTCTGATAGGACTAATTTTCTCAATATCCTCAGCACACAACTCATCCAATCCTTGACATCAATGCAATAGGAGTATCTTGACATCAATGACAACATCGGTTAGGCCCATACTTGCAACAATTAGGTCATGTCAATAGGGTTAGAAATCAAGAAAAATGAATTTTCAACATAGGGTAATTGGTGAAGATGTAGGAACTTAGAAGGTTAGCTAGGGCATATGGGAGATACAAAGTGAAGAACATCAATCTACATGACATCAAGATGAATACTACTAAGAGGTTATATTTACATGTTTATGACTATATCTCATCATCATGTTACCATGTAGGATGTGTGCAAGAAGTTGGGTCCACCTTTTGGCTAAAAAGTGGAAGCATTTTTTCCTCAAAATCAAAGTTTGTCACGGTTGGACTAAAACTTTTAAGCACTTACATAGAATATTTAAAAAGTCAAGTAATATGAAATGTAGGATTTTGAGTATGGTTTTCAAATATGTAATTTATTGTAATACCCAAATGATACAAATTAATTCTGTATAGGCTTGTACAAAAACCAAATTTTAAAAGTCACTTTTTTAGGACCATACCGTGCATGTGTTCGGCAAGCATAATTTGACCTAAATAAAAGTATTTTTCCAATTCCTTCTTGGAAAATATGTGTATTATACTAAAGATTTACAAGGATGTTGTTTTATAATTTTTTTCCAAGTATTTTTTAATTAATTTTTTATTGGCCCTAATTGATATTTCTGAAAACCCCTCATGTCCGACAAGAATAATTTGAGATAAACTAATAATTTTTTGATTTTTTTTAATTATGTAAAGAATTTTGTGTAGATTGGTGACATAATTTTTTAAAAAGAAACTTAACAAATTAAAAGCTATTAAAAATATGAACACCTAACATTTCAAGTTTATGGACCAGTTTCCTAATAAATTGATTGAAAAATAGAAAATCAAATCCAATCATTCAAAAATTACATATTTGAAAACTAGACATCGCCATATATAATGGGTTTTAATTTCATTAAAAATTCTAAAAAAAGGTCGTCAACCATATTGCCAAAGTCAGTTTTTTCTCTTGCTATTGACATGACCTTGTACTTGTAGGTCCAAGGCTAAGGATCAGGTTACCATGCCTTTCTCGAGCTTATAAGAAGACTTAAAATGTGGGTTAGCATTTCAATTTTTTTGGAGTGGGATCCTTCTTTAAAATGGGTGCTCGTTCTAAGAAACACAATCTCAGAGCATTTTTTTTTAAAATAAATACTTTTGAGGAGCAGGGCCCTGTTTAGAAGTAGGATCTTGTTTAGGCCAGGATCCTGAATTGTAATAGGACCCCATTTCTGAATGGGGTCTTGTTTAGGATCGATACCTCGATCCTAAATGCGATCCCCATTTTTTGAAATAGGGTCCCGTTCTTGTCAGGATTATTTTTGCCCGACACCTCCCCTATACGTGGACCCAACTTCTTGCACACCTTATAGGCTCATGCATGTTTTTAGTGCTTACATATTTCCCCCTTAGGGATGGTAGTCTACATGAAAGGTAGATACCATTCATGAAATAGTCCTTATTTGTTGTCATTATCCCACAATTGTACTTTAAATAACAAGTATTAGTTTTATATTATGATGTTCAATAATGAGCACTGAAATAGAAAAAAGGAAATGTACCATCAATGCATGAGTCGTGAGTATACCTGAGTCACCTCGTTCAACCATGGGGACTAGAAAGAATGAAAACACACAAAACAAGGGTGCAAGAGCACTACAAGAGGTAAAATGACCCTAAATGCATTCAAATGAAACTAAGCTAAGAGAAGAGGGAAGATGAGAAATCAAAGTCAAAGAGATCAAATGGTGACAAAATCATAGAAATAAGCAATCGATGGAAATCTATTGACAAGGAAATTGAGAAGATGATATAAAGTCTTTCTCCCACTAATAAAGAGGTATTAAAAATGAGAAAATTATCTCTTAAAACCCTATTTTTTTTTGTTGATTTCACTTGAAAGTATATTGTTTTCCAATTTTGTTGTTGCATTTCACTAGTTTTCCTATTTTAGTCTAGTTTCAACTTATTATTTGTCAAATTTTAGTCATTTTTATCATTTTAAAGGTTTATTTGATGATGCCAAGGCATGGGATAGGGTAACCTCTTTTTCTAGGGCAAGTCACCCATGGTGGATCTACCTGACTTTCTAGGTCATCTCTTGAGGGATTTGCCCTGTTAAACTGGGTGGCACTCCCAAAACATTTCTAGATGAAATATTCTATTAGATCTAATTCATTTGACACTCAATTTTATCTATTTATTGATACTAACATCTTCATTTTATTGCAATTTTTCAAGTGGTATATGCTTTTTTTGTGATTTTCTATGTTTTGGAGATCTAATACTTTGCTCTTTGTGTCTAGAAGGATGCATGCATTCAATAGAATGCAGCTCGTGAGTAGATTTGGTTCATGGATTCCTATGAGACCTTGTCTTCTAGAGATTGTGCTATTTTGAAAAGGATAGGTTTGGACATGGTGGATTGGGTTTTTATTGTTCACCCTTTTTCATGCATCTATTGGGACATTTTGTCATATTGGGATGCAAATAAGAACACCTTTAGGTTCCCTTAAGTTTTGGGGGATTGGACAATCACCTTATATGATGTCTATTGCATATTGGGGGTTCCCTGTGAGAGGAGAGCATCTTCAGCTTCTCAAGAGTGAGTTTGGGATGGAATGATTTTCCTAGGCTACTATTATGGGTGTTACTCATCTTGGAGATCATCTAGGTGTCCATCTTATCTCTATTCATAGTCTTTCCATCTCACCTCTATGAAAGGTTCTTATTGGGTTGATAGCATCCAAGTTGTTATAAGATAAGGGGTGAACGAGGCTCAGGTAGTGTTGGGCACAAATCATTTAGTTATTGGAGTAGGGCAAAATTTTTTGCTTAGTGGATTAATATTTTTGCTATGGTTTACCAAGACTTGTGTCACATTTTGAGGCAAGGGGCACTTACCTTTATTCATCGTTCACTTGTTATGTCATTGGTATACAAGTACATTTCAGAAGGGTGTTCCTCTCTCATATCCTAGATTTCTCAAAGCCATGTGGTGGGGTCAACTTGATTATTTTAATGTTAGTACACATGTGGTGGCTACTCTTACTGATACTAATTTTATTTTTATCCTTGTTTATATGGAGGGTTTGTGGCTAGGTGATAGGTAGGTGCAATAATATTGTAGAGGATTGGTTCACCTAACTGATAGGAATAGTTTATTCAAGGCTCATCACATTGTTAGAGTGCTTCAGTAATTAGGGGAGGAGTTTTTAAAGGACTTTCCCTCTGTTCCTACTTGTTATAAATCTATTCAGGAGATGGTAGATTCTTAGTGTAGGGAACACATTTGGACTCCTTTAACTCCTAGGGTTCCAATTACAAGACTGGTTTATTTGGTTAGGTAAAGATGCATGTGACTATCTCACTCTCAAAGGTTTGTGGCTATTGAGGAGGAGATTGATGACTCTATAGATGAGGACTATGCCCCTATGAGAGAGAAGCATGATGAAGAGAAGACATGAGGGGATGGAGAGATTCCATCATGTGAGGAGGTAACACAAATGACAACTCCTCCTAGACACAATCCAGTTTATTCTTTATCAAAAAAGGACATGAGACTCTAGGATCTTACATGGTAAGTTGGTGATCCTCATAAGAATATCTTTCCCTACTCATTTCTTTATTACTCCTTTGTTTTGATAGGATTAACTCTTGATTAATAATCTTCTTTTCACTTCTCCTTAGGTATTGCCAAGGGGTGGAGGGAACATTTTTGTAGGGCTTCTTTAGATGCACTAATTCCTACTACATGTTGATCGAGGTAGGATCTCCTTGCCTATGCACACTTACCATCCTCTGCAGGTCATCACACAAATGTCCTATCTTGTACCTATTACACAAGTTATGATATTGATGCTCAAAAAGCTAGGATTGGTATACTTGAGGCTAAGAATGGCTTGCTTCAAGTGATGGCTAATCTTTGGGTTCAATGGTGTGCCTTAAAGTGATATATCTAGTCCTTCTCATTCATAGATTCCTAGGAGGATCCCTTCTCACTCTCATAGGACCCATAGGGGTTTTGATGCATTAGATAGTCAAAAGAGACTTAGGAGTAGGAGCCCCAAAGGGTCTATTGATTAGAGTCATCTTTGAGGTTTCTAGCCTTAAGTTTTGATTTTTCCCCCATGCATGGGGAGATTTGCACACTTAAGTGCAATTTTTTTTATGAACTTAGACTCTTTTGACATGTATTGTGATTACTCTACTCAAGTTTGAATTGTGTTTAATGCTTTATGCCACCTTCTATCTTTTGTGGGCATGGACAACATAGAACCTTTATTTATTTGATCTCTAAAACTTGACATGGATGATAAAGATGATTATGCTATGTTTATATCTTTTTCCTCAATGTTTGAGATGCATGAATGTAAAAACATGTGAATGTATGAATGCCACACATTTTCCTATTTATATGCACAATTTGAAAGGAAGCAAGGTATGCTGAAATGCTTCCTACACTGATCTACTAAGAAAAGATTTATGAAAATTTTAATTTTTATAGTTACAGATTTAGATGCACATTAACAGAAAGGTAATAAAAACATACAAAATCAAGTACAAAACTCACAACACAAGATATACGTGGGGAAAATCCTTTTGGGTGAAAAAACCCACATTCCAAAATCTACACAATGTACTATAAAATCTAAAGAAGATTACAACACGCTTTCAATGCAAGTCCTTTTAGGAGTTCACAAATGTCAAATACTAGAGTAATTCTGGCATCTAATGTTACCTGCAAATGAACCATACATCTCCAACTCTGAACACCTATATATATAGAGAAATATTAAGGATGGAGGTAGCTTCTAGAGAAAGCCACAAAAGAATCTCATCCAAATCCACATGGCCCAAATTCCAAGCCCATAAAGCATGCAAAAGACACTTGTCAAATATTCCCTTTCATCCCTTACAATTCCCATACTTGGGCACCCCAAGTTTGCCCAAAATAGGTATGATAGATGCTCTTCCACTATCATAAAATCTATCATATATGACAACACTTACGACTATATGAAAATCTGTCATAACTAACTATTAATAAATGATTCTCTTACAACTTGTCATAGTCAAACTTGGGTGCCTACTTTGTCCATGTAGAGATGCTTCTTGACACTTATCACACATGTTATAGAATCTCTATTTCTGACTCTTACATGTCATAGAATCTATCATATGTCATAATCTCTTACACAACCCACAAGATGCTGGCACATGGAAATAATGCCACCTCAAAATGGGATGCCTACATTTTCAAATGTTGACTTGACCATCTAAGTCACCTTCCAAGTGGGATGACATGTCAACAAGCCACCTCACACTAAATGACGAAATCAGATGACTAATTTTAAATACAATATAGGCAATTAAATAAATATACAATCAAATAATAAATGTTATGAAATTGCAAAGGTTGAGACACATCAATTCCCAACATTATCATGAGTTTTGACATGAGTTATTGTTTTCAATTTTCTCTTTGTGGCATGATGTATGCAAGCGAAACAAACACTATGACTACTTTTAATTGGATTTTTAACTTAGGGTCTACTTGTGAGCTAACTCAATATAGGGAAACCTACTGAACCTTGAAATGGAATTTTGTAAAACGCACAAGTAGGAATGGGGGGGGGAGATGGAAAGTTCTTGATTTGGCTTTGTAAAAGGATTGATATTGATCTAGGTCAAGGTAAAACATTTAGATAATTTTTAAACTTAGGTAAGAAACAAATTTTATTATCACCTTCTAGACTTAGATCAAAAATGGCCAACAAGATAGACCTAGGGTATAGGAAAAGCTCCAAAGTAGAAGATGGCCCTAAAGATAGTTAGACTACTTGTTTTTCTCAGCTAGTGAGTGTGTGTTCTTTGTACCTTTCTCTATTATTTTCACTAATAGATGCCACCCTCATAGCTTTGAGCTTAGACTTATCTCCACCCAAGAGTATGACATCATCAATCCTCTATTTATTTTTCTCTCTTTTTTGTTTCTATTTTCTTTTCTCTTTTTTGTGTTTTTCACTATCTTTTCTAGTTCACTCATTCATTTTTTTTGTATTTTCTCTCTCTTGTTTTTGAATTTTGTATTCCTTTTTTGATCTTCCTTTTTTTCACTCTTATTCTTTTTTATTTCTTCTTGTAGAGTTATGATCTTCCTAAAAAATTTGGTTAGGAAAGATAAGGGGTTGAATGCCACCAAGGGTTTTCACTATCCAGAGGGACTTTCCTTTTACTAAAGAGGAATAGGGAAGGTCTACTTGCAATCTTCTACTGGGTAGTGTAGGTTTGAGTAATAACTTTGTTATGACTTAATTTTATGATTCACTAAGACTGGGATTAGTATAAAGCTAAAAATATTGGCTTCAATTTGAACTTGTTGGGAGTTGTAAAAGAGAAATGATAGGTAGAAAATATGATAAGGAATTTCAAAGATTCAAAGGGTTGACCTATACCTAAGTAACTTTAGACTCCTTGCTAAGATGAAAATCAAACAAGAGCTTGTCACTCAAAGATTCATAATGAAGCAAAATGAGGAATACAAAAAATGAAGTCCTTTTTTGTTGTTGTTCATGATTTTATGCTTTTTATGAATTATTGTTTGGATTATTTGATTTCTTGAATTTTTATGATGTTTATGGTCTTTCAAACACAATATTTCTTAAGGTGACAGGCGTTAACCATCTCACCAAACTCTTCACCTTTGATAGTGCACAAAAGATACACACCATTTCTAATATCTTCTTTAATTATGTAAGGTCCTTTCTAGTCTTCTTCAAGCTTTTGTTTCCTTCTATGGATTTTTTTTATGCTTCCTTTTTTGAGGACCATATCTCATTCCCTGAAGGGTCCTATTGGTCTTTCTTGTTCTTGAGGTATTTTCATGTTTTCCTGTGGTAGGGCAAGATGATCTAAGGAATCAATCTTTTTGATCTAAAGGGGTCCAATACAAGAATGAATGACAATTGAGTAGATCATTAAGCAAGTCAAATTCATCTTGAATATAGATTTTAAATTCATCATGCTTTTGGATACTTTGCAAGAGTTGAAACAATTTGAAGGGAGTTTGAGGCTCCATTTGCTCCTATTGGGGAACAAAGCTTATACTTGTCTTCCCATTTGCCTTTGGTTATAGATCCATGGAGTATCCTATATATTTCTCTGGTAGTTCAAGGATAATGGGATCCTCTACTCCTATGGTTATTTGCATTTTATGCTCTTTGCAAAATTCTCCTTCACTAACCTTATCTGCATCGATAAATATGTCAATCATTTTGATTTGAACTTACAGTGCTTCCCATGTATCAATATCATTGGATTTTATTAAGGTTGAAGAGGAATGTCGCTCTTGGGTAATTAGAGCTATAAAAGCTCTTGACAAAGCTTTTGGAGTGTTTATTGACTCATTATCAATTGAATAAGCTTCTTTTATTAGTAGATTCTATCTATGTTTGGGGAGTTCGTGGTGTATAAGTTTCTTCAAAAGGTGAAAATGGCATATAAGAGTCACTTGCCTCCCGAGTTTGAGTCAAGTATGATTCGCATGATGAAATTTCTCTTGGTAGAGTCAAAAGAGTATAATTTTTTATGTTTCTTCATCATGATTAGTAAAGGCTCCTAGCTCCACATTTTATAGATCTAGAGTGGTGGTTTGAAGCTATTCCTCTATGCTAGACCATTTCGTTATTTGTGGAACATCGGCTATACTTAGCTTGATTGGAATAGTTTTTGTATGTTATGGAGTAAAAGTATCCACTTACCTTTTTACCTCCTTGTTTAGCTCCTGGGTCCCATTTATTACATTATGCATTATAATTGATCATCACAAAGTAAAATTGCCTGACACCCATGACAATATGGGACCTTGTGCCCTCAATAATTTTATCCTAGATTAAAAAGGGGCCCTTGGACTTGGACACCAACTACCCAAGTCCTCCTTGATTGGTCATGGAAAATTAGTGGCATGTCAACTTGGGACCTTTCAAAAGGTTTCTCTTTGTCAGCTCTTATGGTTTAATTTGACAAATGTTAGTGAGAAATTATATATAAGTGATTTTTTGAATTCATTTTGAAGCAAGAAAGAGATAGCCAACTTGAAGCATTGGAGTAAAGAGCATTCAAAGCATTCATTGTGATTCTAAAGCAAATTTGTATTATCATTGTGTGTGTTGTTGTACAGGTTTGAAGTTATCATCTATGTCTCCTTATGAGTTGAAGAGCATTCATCCTCCTAAGGGTTTCATCACATAGGTGATATCATTATTGTGTATCATCATTTGATTCATCATATTCATTATGTGTTTAGCCTCTTCCCTACAAGGGCATTCTCTCTTTATCTATCAACTATGTTGGGAATCTTGAATGATGTATGGGGATTTGACTGAGGCAAGTCCCTAAACACCATAACCCCCCAAACCCTTTTCTTCTTCTTGTGTGCAAGTTATAGGTGCAGGATTCAAAAAAAGGTGTAGATACTTGAAGACTAAGCATGAATCAAGGTTTTAAGATCAGAAAGAAGTTTAGGAATATTCCCTTGAAAATACTTCACCACCTAGTGCCCTAGTCTTTTGGGCCTTTTGACACCAAATCTGGCATTTGGGCATCATTGACAGTATATCTCTAGTTTACAGCTCTAGAATATTCCAACTTTCAAAAATTAGACACCTCCTATTTTGTCCTTTGACACTTCAACTTCTAATACATAGGGTTCAGTATCTCCTTGATTATCTTAGTGCATTTAGATTATGGGTTTTAGTGATTTTCTATCTGTTATTAGATGATCATCCTAGAACTAGAGTTTAGTGCTTATTTGACCTAGGGTTTGATAAAAAGGCTTAGTTAAACATGATATTTCCATATTATTCCTAAGCACAAGATCTGTAGCTAAGTCCATATCCATTTGGTAGTGATTTGGCTCAGTCTTGTCCTTGAATGTTATTGTGAAAGAGGGTTTGATCTAGTGTGCATGTTAGTCTTATCATTCACCTTTTTCATAGTAAACAATTTCGTGAACTTGTAGCTTTGAGCATTTGAATCTTGCTAATACTTCAAATTAGATCTTGCATCTTTTTCATTATTCATTTGAAAAATTTGTATCATTTCACATCATATATTACACATTGTGTATTTCAACATAAGAAATTTAACATCTCTTTCACATTTTGTAAGAAATCTTAAAGAGGTATATATTACCTTTTTGTGTAGTACTTTAACATTGGGATCATTTGGTTTGTAGTGACACTAGTGTGTTTTTGATCTTGGCAAAATCTTCAAAAACCCAGTTTCTTCAAACTAGTGTCTTGGTGTATAAAAGTCTCTCATATTAGTGGTATATGATAAATGAATAGATTAGATTGTACATTGATATTCCAAGACATTTTATTATGGCATCTTCATGTCATTTATTTTTGGTATCTTTGCATGCATATGTCAAAGATCTTGATTTTCATGCATTCATAAACCTCATGGGTGAGCATCCTTCAATATTAGAAAATATAATCAAATTCATCTCTAGGAATAGTCATGAGAAAGATGATTGTGATGGCACTTCTTCTTTTTCCATGGATATAGCTTCTAATGCATGTGATGGTGACCTATCTTTGTCTATTTTACCCCATCATTTGGATCCTTCTCCCAAAGTTGTTCCCACTTGTGAGGACATTTTGGTGCAAGAAGATGAAATCATCCTTAACATCACCCTACCCTCTCTTCATTCCAATGTTGTCCCTTTAAAAGATGAAGGATTACTGGATAAAGAATATCTTCTCAAAAAGGATCCTCCATGGGTAGATAGTGAATGTTCATCTAACAATCTTAAATCTTCTATGCCTCATCCCATGGATCTCCCACCTTTGATTGAATGTTCAAGAACATTGGATGTCACTGAGGATGAAAAGACCATGGATAGTTCTCCTTTGGTTGCATGTTCAAACCACTTGGCTATCATTGAAGATACAAACATCAATAATTCTCTTAACAACACTCTACCTTCCCTGTTGGAAATAAGGTAGATAACTGAGAGGGGGGGTGAATCAGTTATCTTAAATATTTTTACTTTCTTTCCTCATTAACAATTAGTGCAGCATCAAAACATATAAGCATACATAACCATGAGAGAAGAAATAAAATCAACACACATAACACAGTAATTTTTACTGGAAAACACTATTAAGGGAAAAACTACGGGGTGGCTAACCCATGATTGTATTCTCTGTTAAAAGAATAAGAAGTACAAAATGGCACTTGCCAATTAGGGCTCACTGCCCGAGCACACTGCTCACAAGAGGTACACTGCCTACAAGAGACTCACTGTCTACAATGTTTATAGAAGGTAACCATGTGTTTGAACTAAAGAGAGCCATCCACACATGTTGGGGTTCAGTTCTAGTTAGGCTCAATATACTGATCTAATGCACTTCATTCTTCCTCTTCTTTAGTGCTGTTGTTCTATCACATACCAGACTTGTATTACTAATTCCACACTTCTCTTTGCCTTTCATCGCGCACTATATCATCACACACACACCTTCATACCGAAATCCATTTGGTATATATATCCGCATCAAGGATTTCAACATCTATCTAGTCAACAACTGGAATACTCAAGATATTTCCAAGACACTGATATGTTGGTTGAATCCATGCTTAATGTGTGATGCGTATCAAAGACATAGACATAGAAGTCATCAATCATGTCAGGCAACCATGTATGATCCCTCAAATAGCTTGATCACCATCAATTTCTCATCCGGATTAAAGTCTGATGCTCTGCCGGTCAGTTCTTCCTCAGTCTATTTTGCCTGTCTGGAACCCAACACTTAGATGCTCATATATTTTTATTCATTCATCACCAAAGGCTCAATCTCTGGAATATAGTATTCATGATACTCCTCTTGACTTTCCCAAGTCTACACTTTGCTAAGTTACACCCTCTGAGAGATCTGGACCTGATTGTTGGACCTTGCTGCATGCTCTATTCTTACTCACCGGACCAAAACATTCTTCAATCTGTCTTCCGATAGAGACATACTATGTGCTGCTGATGTGTGGGAAAGACTTTGTTGCCATCAATGACAACATTCATGAAGCCACACAATGTCTCTTTCCAAAAATCTCCCCCTTTGGCATTGATGGCAACACTTAGTGAAAAATGACTAAGTGTCATAGCAAACTCCCCCTTGGCTGATGCTCTGTCTTATGTACACTTTTATCGGAGCTCCCCCTTGGCTAGATTCCACATTTTTCACTACTCCTCACTCACCCTTTGACATCAATGGCAAAGGGTGGAATCCACAAACCAAAATTTGCAAAAATCAACCTATACATAGCCGCATAAGTATATAAAATGTTATATTTACATATACTTAAGTATATCCGCAAAGGTGGTCTTCAACTGTACAAATTATGTCACCCAACTCTACTTCATCCTATCCAAAATTGAAATGTGACCACTCAACAATAATGCATAGGCTTCTACCCTTCTTAAGTCTACCAGATCATTGGTCCAGGCTATGGTCTGAGCATTAGTTAAGGCCTCATGCATGGCTTCTAACTTAGAGATAATTATCCCTCTAAGTTCACTCATCCTACTTATTATATTCTTCCTCTCCTTTTCAAGCCTCTTTATTTCATTTATAATGGTGATGGCCTGGCACTCTTGATTCATTATAGAAGTGGTGAGGGGATCAAAATTCTGAGATAAACTTGACAGTTTATCTTCTTGTTCTTTCACCTTCTTTTCAATACCCTCTGTCACTTTAGACCAGGATAGACAAAATTTATACATTTCTCCACCATCTTTAAGAGCATTTTTTAGGCTCTTTATCCCAATATCCAGGGTCCTCCTATCATTAGTTATGAGTCCCTATATTTCAGTGAATCTCTTTCCCAAAAATTCTTTCTAGACTTTCTCTTCTGCCGATTTCTCTAAAGAATCAAAATGGGTGGTAACAGAGTTAATCAAAGATTTTAGGTTACTGGATGGAGAGCCGGAAGGATCCTTTTGGAAGGATGGCATGATCTTCTCTAGTATCCTGGATGCAATCTCTATCAGCTCACAGTCTTCCATGTGAGACTTGAGAAGCTTCTCTTTTGCTTTAGCTTGAGCAAAAGATGCTATCTTCATTGTCTATTTGATCTTCTTCTCTTCCCTTTACCTCCTCTTCTTGACTCAATTTCTCCTCTTCTCTTCGTTCTCCTTTAGTGCTTGAGTCTACAGAGGGATCCAAAGGAGAGATCTTAACTTCTTCATGGACTTACTCTTCCGGAACAGAGGAATCCAAGTCCTTAGATTTCTCCTCATCTATCTCTTTGGACTCTTCTACATTTTTCTCAGTGGATTCTTCTTTTGATGCACTTAATCCTTCGACATCCATGGTAGAAGATTCTTCATCTATTTCCTCTATAATAGGAAGATTGAATCTCATGAAGGCATTCTAGAGGATGTCTTCTATTTCTTTTGCCACCTGATCAGTCTCTCCAAGCATAAGTTTGTTCATTCTCTCTTTGCTCCAGAACTCATCCTTGCAGTCCTTAAAGATCATGGTCATTTGTTTTGGAGTAATCAAAGAATAGAGTTGAATTGCAATATGTTCTCAGATCACTAGGTCCTTTGCCATAGCATTCTCCTTTCTCATTTCAAGTACCTTCTCTAGACTTTTGGGAATTAGAGAGATGATTTCAACGAATGCTTTATTATAAATGTTTAGAGACCTGACTGTAGCATCTTCCAAGATCTTCTTGTCGGTATCACTATATTCATCATAAAATTTAGTGACTAGTTGCAGGTTCCCATCCACTGTGACTGCCTTGATGATATCATCAATAGAGAGAGTAGGCCTTTCAACAAATTCTTCTTCCTCTTCTTCCTTGTTTTTACTGGCAGAGGATTCCTCGGAAGTTTTCTTCTTCTTCTCCATTTTAATAACTTTGTCATCTGACTCTGTTTCTTCATCATCCTTTTGGCTTATGTAGGACCTTGTGGCCTTTGTTTTTGTTCTCTTTTCTCCCTTTCTAGATGTCTTGGCTTCTGGTTTTGAGGCTCTTGAGCTCTTAGAGGTGGCAGGTGCTGAGCTCTTGGAGGATCTAGTCCGAGAGGAGGCTTGCACCAGAACACTTTCCTTTTCTACTTCTTATCTCTCTTTCTCAGCTCTTTCTATTTTCTCCCTATTTGCTTTAACTACTTCTTTTGATATGCCATATCTATTGATAATTTCCTCTACTTCCCTTCTCACTTTTCTTTTTATCTCTGGTTGTCTCAATTCAACATGTATCTTTACACTCTATTCTTCAAAGGTTCCAAATCTTTCTACCTCAGGGTCCTTTGGCTAACTCAACAGGTGTTGAACATGTAGCTCCAGAATTTTCTCTTCTACTTCATAGCCCATTGGCATTATCCATATTGTTCTGGGCTCAACTGCCTCCATTAAGCATTGATTAGTGTCTACCATAAAACACATTGTATCCTTGTATTTTTCAACTAGAGGGTAAGTGCAAAAAGATGGGGGGCCAAAAAGTGGCCAAATTAATTTAAAAAAAATTAAGTCATAATGCAAGCATGTTCTAACACGCTTGCATTATGACTTGGTAATGATGAGCCTAAGCCTCATCAAAACCAAGCCATAACGCAAGTGCATCATGACTTGCTATAAATAAATAAAAATGTTTCTAATCTCATTTCATTTCTTTCTTCTCCTCTATGCTCGCGGCCTGCAAACCCTAGAAAGCACGCTAGCATTTTGCAAAACTCCATTCAACACAAAAACCTTATCAATTCATCACCAAAATTCTGCCACGATGTTGAGCATGCCAAAGGAGTGAGTTATATTTGTTTTTTTGTTTGAATTTG
Source organism: Cunninghamia lanceolata (assembly GCA_027924645.1). Taxonomy (NCBI): domain Eukaryota; kingdom Viridiplantae; phylum Streptophyta; class Pinopsida; order Cupressales; family Cupressaceae; genus Cunninghamia; species Cunninghamia lanceolata. The sequence continues at coordinate 8,891,342 of BSBN01000892.1, forward strand.
TTTCTAAATAGGTAGGTTTTAGTTGATTTTTGATGTATATTTCGTTAATTGTCAGGAAATGTTAATGCACCTCCTCCTCCACCTCCTCCTCAAAATCCACAAAATCCTGAGGAGGAAATACCTACAGAACAACAACCTTCCATTCCTCAACATGCCCCTAGAACACAAGAAAACATAATGGGGCAAATTGAAAACAACAAAAAAGAAATTGAATATATAATTGCAAGGTTGAAAGATCCTTCCACTTCAACCTTGCATAGGTCCATGCTTGCTGAATCTCTTGAATCTATGTTATCAAATGTAGAATCAATTAGCAAGCAAATAACTAGTTGGATGGATAAGAGGAGAGAGTTTAGAGATTATTATGCAAACAAGCTATCATACCAAGATGTGAAAAAATTACAAATCACAAAATTAGACTTGTGTTCCATTTTGACAAACCCACAAACAAATCAACCTCCACCCATTACATGCAAGAGGTTCCCTAGCCATTGGTGCAACAACCAAGCAATAAGGGACAATTTTGGGCAGAGGTGGTGGATGGTTTTTGACCATCCTCCATGCAATAATAATGAGGTCCCACAATACTTTTTGAGGAAACTCTACTGCGAGTTTATCCTCAATAAAGTGCCAAACTATTTTGATATGCGGGACTTCCAGGGTAGAGGTGGGGGGTCAGCACAAGATAGACCAAGAGCATCTCTTAACCCACAGTGAGTAGTGAGATGAGTAATCAGCAGACTAGCCCACGAGCATGTTTCTATCCCTTCCATTGTGAAGGAGAGTGTTGAGGTCGATACACTTCAGTCCATTAGTGCCTTGACCCAGAGCATCATAGAGCATGTCGGTCCTACAACACAGAGTGGGTTGGGAGATAGTGTGACGAGCAGGGTCCCAGCCCATACTTGTCAGACTTGTGGGTCAGCCTGTGGTTATGACCCCATGGATAGTCAGGATGCAGGTGCACAGGCTACATCTACAGGTGATTAGATGGTGATGATAGATACCCTCCTGAGTGAGACTTTCAGCCTTGATACTTAGGTAAATATTAACAAGTTTATTGAATTTAATTTATTAAAATTTATTTTTGAAATGCAAGATTAACTAATTTAAATTGATGATTTTAATAAAATTTTAGGGTCATAGCGTCGATGCAATTTTTAGTGGTTCTCCACCTACATTTTACACTAGATCATCTACTGTCGAGGTATGTAACTAGTAAACAATTATAAATATTACATGTGAATAGCATCGTTATATGAATGGTATTCTAATATCTAATTTTAAATGTCGAATAGGTTAATACTGTAGATTTCATGGCAACACCTGCTAGCGGTGGTGGACTTCAAAGCTTTACGGACGTAATAAAATAAATAGTTTAATGAATGAATTGTACTTACTAGATTTTTGTATATGACTTGTGTGCTTTATTGTGTGTACTTCCATGTTTAGATGAACGTGTGTGTATGTTAGGATCCATGATTTGCATCACTATTATAGTTTTCGTAATTGAATAATGTTGTTTTATTTCCAGATGATGCAGGTCGCGGAGACACCTCCCCATGTTCATAGGGCAATGGAGCAGGGTATGGCCTCTGCGATTCATAGCTCCATGGCATTGACAGGGGTATGAGGCAGATTAGTAAATTTCAATTTACATTCATTGTTATAGTTGTGTATTTTTGAAAAATCAAAAGATTATTGATTTAAAGTTTAATTTCTATCTAGATGGTTTCTATAGGACATGACATCACCACAGCCTATTCTTTCTACTGAGGCAAGTGAGGAGACAGATTATATGTTAGTGGTAAGTGATTATTTTGTTAAATGTTTCATTTTTTATAACATGTAATTTCTATATATTAATGTCTATACTTTTTATTGTAATAGGTAAAGATGCAAGAACTAAATAGGAGGAACAACCCTCGGGTTCGTAGTAGACCACCCACATGCATGTCTCCATCCCCTAGAAGATCAAAGGATGCCCGTGATCTATTCTCTTCACCAGCCATAGGGGAATGACTTTTTATTGTGTTCCTTTGTTGTATGCCTATATGGCATTCTTGTAACCCTATATGGCTATTTTGTATATATGTTATACTTATATCGACAGATATTGATGTATGCCTATATTTGGTTAATACAAATCTTTTTTATTGATGGCGTCCATACTTGCATTATAAATCCACATTTGAATGGATATTTGTAGATGGCTACTTCAAATATTTAAAGTCCAATTGTATTACATAGAATGTTTGTTGATCTAATAAGCTAGCTATTGTTATTCAAGTATCACCTAAACCTCATTTTGGAACTAAAAGATAAAAGTTGTATTTGAAAAAAAAATGAATCATCATGTTGAACAGAAAATATTAATATTCTTTATGAGTAGCATATAATGTCAACTATATGCAATACAAAAAAATGAATCATCATGTTATTCTTTATGTTTGAGATCCTAAAAATGACTAAGTTTGGTAGCTTGATATCTTGAAACACTAGGATGAATATCCAAGTCATTAGGATGATTGCGCCTTGAGAAAAAGTCATTAAGATGAGCGCCTAAAGGAGACTTTCTTAAACATTCAAACATTGAGCAACAAGCATGAAGGGTTAAGGCGCAATTTGTAACTCATAAAGCCTCAAAAGGGCACCCAACTTAGAGAGAGCATTCATTTAAGACAAGGCGCCTATTGACACCTGTTCCACCATAAAAGTGCTCGTAAGGTGGAAGGAGAACAAGCCTCTAGTAAGTGAAGCGCACCTATTGTCTATACCACTTCATTATAAGTTAATAGGAAATGGCGCCTATAATGCAAATGAAGGACTAAGTGGCATTTTCAATAAGCATCAATTCACCTTGAGCTTTCAATAAATACATCAAATTGAGACCCATAAGCCTAGGCGCCCTTTGCCTACAAAAGAACATTGTATCGATGTCAAGAGTTAGTCGTATCGGTGTGTCGACAGAAGATTTTTTGAGTGTGCCGATGGTATTAAGTCCTACCGATCAGTGAGGGACTTAGAGTCTTGTATCGGAGTGACAAAGACATCGGTGTGAAAGGATATAAAGTCACTAATAGTGGTTTGTCTGACCGATAAGAGTCAGTGATGGGATGTTTGTCAAAAGTGAAATCAAACACAGTCATGGTGGCATCGGCCTATCAGCCGATGAAATTTTAATCTCGCCGATGGTATGTTGTCTCACCAATAGTGAGTTTGAAGGTTCAAAAGTTGATAATTCTATGCTTCCACTGTGTGCTCTGCATCAGACACTCATCCCTACTACAGTCTAGCATTCTCTAGTTGTGTTCTCGCATTTATTTTTGTGAATGCCTCTGTAAGTAATATTGAGTTACTTGTGATGTCCTTATTGACTGGTGTTGTTTTGGATTCATGTGTAGTCCTTGTTCCTAATAGTCTATTGTCTACCTGACTATTTGTTGTAACTTATTGACCCACTATGATTTTGAATATTTAGATTTAGAGAGCATTAGACACCAAAACTTCTTGACCTTTAACAACCCAACCTAGAATCAATAGATTTTTGTCCATCCCAACTATTCTAGTCAAGACAAAGCATATTGATTCTCATTCAATTGAAAGTTCATTAACAGGATTATCTTATCATAATATTTAGGGAAATGACCACCTAGATGGACAATGATGTGATCTATCTATAAAGAAACTTGTAAGAAGTATAGGAGGCATGAGAATCCCTCCATGTTGTTTATCAATTTGAATGATCTATGACACATCATGTATCATTAGAAAATATTCTTGAAGAGAAAGCAAGTGAAAATACTCAAAACAACCCATAACAAGGTGGAAAAGTTTAAAGGATGGAGGTTGCAACACTTTCCAACCTCATAGCCACACTAGTCCAATGGATCAGGATAATACTATCAAGCATCCACATAATAGTAGATAATCTTATCAAAAGTCACAGAGAAATTTCTAAGGACCAAAGTGTTATCCCTATGACTTGACACATAATGCTTGTTTCATAAAGTAAAGGGACATGATATAAATATTGTTGTTATATGGAGATTAATTAGACTCGGAGGTTAAATTTACCCAACTTTTATTAGCGTGGTTTCTCCCCAAATATTTTCTTACTAGTTTTGGTGCCTTGAAGTCTAAGTGCATGAAAATTGAAGTCTAAGTGTTTTTCTTCAGGATCTAGGCACCAGTTGAAGGTTGTAGTTGCCAAGAAGAGCACCTAGCAAGAGGAAGTCTTTTGGAGTCTCCAAAACACATCAAACACTTGACTAACAACAAGATAACTTTTTCCCAAGTTAGGCACTTCAAGAGGGAAGTTAAAACATGAATAAGCACCAACTTGTCTAGGTGCAAACTCAAGCTTGTTGAGGATACACATGGCACCCAACATTCCTTGGTGATTTCACGAACTTCAAATGCTCAAAACTGTTCAAGGAATGCCCAATGCCCCTTATTGATGATAGGCACCAAAGTGAGGGTGGAATTGCGCCTTGATGGCATTAGGCACTATCTAGAGTATGCTACTCCATGGAAATGTGCCTTCTTGCTTAGATTAATTCAAACACTCCAAGGTCTTCAGTGATTAATTCCCCAACTTATGAAATGTCCTCCTTCATTTTAAAACATATTGTAATGCTCCAGAGAGATGACTACACCTAGGCGTCAATCTGGGTTAGAAATGCCTCCAAAGTGCACCTTCTCTTTCAGAATGCAAAACAAGGTCGAAAGTTGCTAATAAACTGAAGCGCTTCTTTGGAAAAGTCTCAGAGGTTAAGATGCGCCTTGTCTTAATGAGGTACAACTCTTGGGTAAGAAATCTTGTAAAGTGCACCTAACTTAGTGAAGAGGTTGATAACTTCTAAACCCTTCTTGGAACTTAGATTGCATCAACTGAAGATCATCTCGCACCAATACATCACCAAACTTTCAATCACAAGATCAATTCAAACTTAGGCACTCATTAAGAGTCTTTCCAATGTTGGCACATCTAAGAGGTTGAACTGGCAAGAGATAGTGCCTAGCTTCCTAGACCTTATTTCAATATGTTTGAGTTCCAAAGATGACTCAATGGTATCAAGATGGCACCATAGAGTCTTTGGACTAGTTCCTTAGAGTTTCAAAGACATTCTGGCTCCTTGAAAATTCCTCCTACATGCTTGGGTGCCATTTCAAGGTCCTAGAACCATGATGTAGCGCCTTATTACTCTAGGCGCCCATTCATGATTGTGTAACTTGAGATTGGTGCCTAGAGTGAATAGGCTTTCATCCTGACTTAATACACTACCTCCTTCTGACAATTTTTGGGGCAACAGAAAACCTTTCACCACAGGTAAATGTCTCAGAGATATAAAAAATTGAGAGAGGTTATTGTAGAGGCACTCTACATGATCACATTACCTCAGATGGAATATTTCTAAGTGACACAGTTTTCAAGTAACATCTCATCAAAGATTGCTACCTTTTTGCACTTTGGACTCTTCAGCGATATCATCGGTACAATGTAGCTCGGACTGTTTCGACATGTTTGGGTGAAAAATAGGACCATGTCTAGCCTAAATGTACCCATCCAGATGTGTTGGAATAGTCAGTTTAGTTGCATTAGGAGCAGGATGAAAATTACACACCTTTGCAACTTTACACTGCCTCCTTCTGATGATTTTTGGGGCAGCAGAAAACCTTTCACCACGGGCAAATGCCTCAGAGATATAAAAAACTGAGAGAGGTTATTGTAGAGGTACTCTACATGATCGTGTTACCTTAGACATAATATTTTTAAGTGACACTATTTTTGAGTAACATCTCGTCAAAGATTGCTGCCTTTTTGCACTTTGGACTCTTCAGGGATATCATCGGTACAATGTAGCTCGAATTGTTTCAACATGTTTGGGTGAAAAATAGGACAATGCCTAGCCTAAATATACCCATCTAGATGTGTTGGAATAGTCATTTTGGTCGCATCAGGAGTAGGACGAAAGTTACACCCCTTTGCAACTTTACACTGCCTCCTTCTGACGATTTTTGGCCCAGCAGAAAACCTTTCACCATGGGCAAATGCCTCAGAGATATAAAAAATTGAGAGAGGTTATTGTAGAGGCACTCTACATGATCACATTGCCTTAGATGGAATATTTTTAAGTGACACGGTTTTTGAGTAACATCTCGTCAAAGATTGCTGCCTTTTTGCACTTTGGACTCTTCAGGGATATCGTCGGTACAATGTAGCTCAGACTGTTTCGACATGTTTGGGTGAAAAATAAGACCATGCCTAGCCTAAATGTACCCATCCAGACATGTTGGAATAGTCAGTTTAGTCGCATCAGGAGCAGGACGAAAGTTACACCGCTTTGCAACTTTACACTACCTCCTTCTGATGATTTTTAGGGTAGCAAAAAACCTTTCACCACGAGCAAATACCTTAGAGATATAAAAAATTGAGAGAGTTTATTATAGAGGCATTCTACATGATCGCGTTTCCTTAGACATAATATTTTTAAGTGACATGGTTTTCGAGTAACATCTCGTCAAAGATTATTACCTTTTTGCACTTTGGACTCTTCATGGATATCGTCGGTACAATGTAGCTCAAGCTATTTCAAAATGTTTGGGTGAAAAATAGGACCATACCTAGCCTAAATGTACCCACCTAGATGCGTTGGAATAGTCAGTTTGGTCACATCAGGAGTAGGACACTAAAAATGCAAAAGTTGCTTTGTGCAACTTGACAACATTGACACTTTTTTGTAACATGACTCAAAGTGACTTAAAATCACCTTGATTTTGGCCTCCAATGTACATTATAGAGGTCAAGGTGCTCCTCATCATTCAAACATCTTAGATAAGTGCCTAGGAAAGGAAAAAGCTCTAAGTTTCATCATCATGAGTGCCTAATATCAAGAGACTTTAATGGCTCAAACCTTAGCATGAAGTCCTAAGGTGCATTTCATGTTTCCTTTCATCTATTTTGGCACCCTTATGTAGACTTTTCAACTTGATTTGGCACCCTGTATGTGAAGGAAGATCTAAAGGCATGAAAGTGGATGTCGTTTTACAAGAGTTTGGATCATCAAAATTGAAAGAAATAAGTCTATTAAGATTGGGCACCCTTGGTGTTCTTTTCATTCATTATGAGCACCTTAGGAGAATGCTATATAGGTCATCATCATGATTGGGCACCCTAGATCCAAAGTGTTGGAGAGATCATCAAATGGTGTCTAGAGGAAGTAGGGTGAGTTATGAGTTTAGTCGCATCAGGAGTAGAACACCAAAAATACATAACATGATGATGTAAAAATGTGTATGTGTAAAAATACAAGAGGAAATTAAAAAAAGACAAACCTTACAAATTAATGTGAATACTTACAACTCAATGTAACATGACTTTACAAAATCAATGTGAATACTTACAAATTAATCCAATGAACCATCTGGGTCTACTCTACTCTTTATTGTGTCAAGTATTTCTTCATGGTCAGACTCATGCACCTTCCACAAGATTTTGTTCAAAGGTCTACCCCGATACTTTATCAAATGAACATTGGATGCCACGACAAGGTTCGAGTAATGAAGAATCTTCCGATGTGTGTCAAAGTCTTGAAATAGCCAAATATTAACACTCTTATGTGGGTACATTCTAAGCCATGTTATAGTAATAACCGCTGAGCCTGTAAGGTATTCGATGTTTTTTCCATCTGTAATAGGGGCCTCCAATTTCTTTTTGGCCTCAAGACAATGACAAAAATAATAATATATTCCCTCTTCATTATCTTCATCTGCAATAATTGCATATACATTCCGTACATTGATATGTGTAGCAAATTAGATGAAATTAGTCAACATTACAAAAACACTACAAAGTAAGATGACATTACCTGGTTGAACTAGATGAAATTAGATGCATATATGTGCCCTATATTACCTGGTTGAACTAAATCTGATATGTGGTCAAAGTCAACTGATGATTCCATTTGTGTTAGTTTCAGTGCCGTCAGGGGTCGATACATGTCAAGTGGGCTAAGATAACTTAACTGCCATTCGTCAACCCACTCCTTTGACTCGCACTCATCCCAGACTTGAATTGTATAGGAAGAACAAAAGCATGACATATTTTGTGTATGGATACTCCATGAACCTGTAATTGAGCTTCTGAAAGAGTGCATCTCATTTGATCCTGTCAGTGTACAATAGTCCTCATATGGTGCAATGTTATTATCTTCTATCAACCAAAAAAATCTACAAACTGAAGACTTACCTTCATTACTTGGACCCATGGAAGCATTACACCACTCAACAATCGATTTTGCATCTGTCAACTTTACATTGTCTTTATACTTTAACTCTTCTCGTGCTATGGCTCTTTTGATATATGCTCCTGCACCATCATGCTCCCCCTTTCCATGCCCAGCCTCACAAAAGTTCCACATATGTCTAATACCTATAAAATTATGCCTCCTACTCAGCCAATAGAAATTCCAAGAGTTCTTGAATTGTGACGTACAGTTATCCAATAATATGATATGCTAACTGAACGATATGCCCCTTCTAGCCAAATCATTGTAGAACACCTGAAAGCAACCTTGCATGAACTCTTTAGAATGCGTGTGATCATCACTAATATAGAAATTATACTCCCTTATGATCTTCATGTCATCCTCTGTACTATCATTTGCATGAATGAATGCGATGTGCACAAATATAGAAACCTGTGTGGAGTTGTAATATTGTGATTGCACCTCATGCTGTGGCTATAGACTATAGTTCTCTGCAAAGTCGACGACTGAAACAATGCTACCAACCAGAAATGTGTCCTTGCATAACTTGAATTGCAAGTCCAACCATCGAGCTCTATGGGCATGTCTTGCATACTCATACACTATGATGTCACGAAATATAGGCATAAACTGATACACTGGAATCTTTTCAATAACCAATTCACACCTCTTTGCTTCTTTACCATCTTTTGTATTGTATGCCACTATTTTATACTTGCCAAACTCTACTAGTTCATTTCCAACCGCATGTGTTATTTTCATATGTTCACATATTGGCAAATGTTGCAAGCCACCACAACGATGACATGTGCCATCCAAGCATAATTTCTTGTAGAATATTTGACCTTCCTCTCTTTCACATAAAATTCTTGATATGAAGTCTCTTGAAGATGTTGGTGGGGCACATATGGCACAACCCTGCAAATCATTGTTAGTATGCATATCTAAACATATAGACCTATAAGCATCAAAATGGTTAGAAAATTCAATATGTAATCTACAACAAGTAGTGCGTGTGTGATTTATCTTAACATAGAAAAGTTTTAGCATTTCAAAATATCTTTGACAAATTTTAATTTGAGGATACTTCTCTAGAAATTTACCATAAAACTGTGTTTGAGTCTCATCCAAAAAATGCTTTGGATGTGTCTCGTGGTTCTGACTACTGATTCTCCTTCTTACCACATCCCTTTGATTTGGAGATACCCTTGTGTAATTCTTCCAAAAGTCTTCAATTAGTGATCTCAATGCTTCAACAATTGGTTTATCTTTTCGTGGTAGTCTCCTTGAGAACACCCATAATTCATTGGCATTAGTGTCCTCAATTCTTTGGCATCTTCCAATGGCTCTTGATAAAGTTTTCCTATTAATTCTCAATTGTTGACTCGTCTTTCTAATGAGATGAGCTTTCCTCATTTGACTACTTACTATAGTCGATGTAATCACACACTGTGTTGCATTACTATCTTGTGTGCATGAGGTGTTACCCACACTCTCATACGCACTCATTAGATTCTTGACAATAGATTTTTCACTTGAAGCCTCTGATGTTCTCAACCTAAGAATCTTCATGATAGACGTATACTTTATACTTCACATCATTTCAACAAATAGTTGACATCTTGCAGTCTCATTTAACTTTTCAAAGAACAATCTCCAAATCTTATTAGCATATCTTCTACAAGTGCGTTTTGGAATCTTACCTTCCATTGGCTGCAAAATATTCTCATCAATATCAATCAAATACTTTGGCTTTCTATGCAAAATTCTAGGTGGTGTTAAGTTAGGTAAATTCATCTCAACATTATGAATTTCATCAATATTTAAATGAGATGGGTTAGATGGCATACCTTCGATCGAAGATGGAATAGATGACATACCTTGAGGTTGAGGTGGGAACGATGGCGTACCTCCTTCATCACATGTGAGTGATGATGTACTCTTAACTTGAGATGTGGTAGATGGTGTCCCTACATGTTGACTTGCGGTAGAGGACGTGTCTCCAACTATGGTATTCAAATCTCTCGTACCACAAAGTTTTTGCATTTGTTCTCTTTGTGCAGCCAATACCATATCTCTTTGTGATGGTTGTGGTTCCTCTTCAATTGGTATGTCTTCATTTATCGTGTCCAATTTCCTCTTCTCACGAAGTTCCCTCATAGCCACTACTTTCTTTGCATTCTTAGCTTCTATCTCTTCCTGTGTTGGTTTAATTCTTGATCATTTCCTCGGCATGATGGAGAATTTGTCTATAGCATGATAAAGAGACCAATATTAGTTCCTAAGAAATGTTCATACACGATAATAGTGGGATTGTATTTTTATTATGTTGTAAGGATTTATTCTTGTATAGTTTGACATCATGGTATGTTAAGGTCTGTTTATTACACGTAATTACTAAAGAGCCCAAGTGTAGAAAATTTACATGGCATCATGTGAGATTGTAGGTTGCTTTCTTGATTGGGAATGTGTCTATTTTAAACATGTATGATAAAGCATGATAAAGTAATTCAATCCAAAATAAGGAAAATGTAAAGAACATGCATGTAAAGACTTGACATACCTAAAAAATGAAGACTCAAATGGAGAGAGTACCCAATTATGTAGTGTTTTTTTCTTCTTGCATCAAACTCCTCAACAATTTGAGTTTTTCACTACTTGCTTCCTTTTTAATGTTAAATTGAATAACACTCAAATATAATTACTAACAACAATACTATTAACCAATCTATAATGTTAAATTCTTAAAATTGAATCACAATTAACATTGCAACACTACAAAAATTGAAACTTGAATAGATATATATAAAACTTGGTGTGAAAACTATGTTATTTCCTCCTTCTCAAGTTGGCAAAGCAGAAAAGGTGGTGGAAAGATCATACAAAGGTGGTACAATGTGTCAAATGTGCATGTGAACTTCCCAACAGTATGAAAGCACTTCTTTTTTGTTGGAGCATGTGTAAAATCAGTAAGAAAACAGAGCATTGGGCCTAGATCACGAGGGTCAACACCTTTTTACCATTTCAATAGCAAGACAAAACGTGAGCACATTATAATGCACTCATGTTTTGTCCTACTATAGATTGATCACATCCTTTGCATTGATAACATCTCTTTCCAAACCTTCCCCTTCAAACTTGAATGACCACAAGCTTTTTGAGGGAGAACTTTTCCTATTTCCTGCAAGAGCTTGCCAGATGCTCCACCATATGATAGGCATAACAATGAAGGGGCAAGCCCCTCATAATCAAGTTCTTGATAGAAAATGCCCATCGAGGAAGAAAGACAGATCTTCTTTGGAAGTAGAAGTTCTAGTTTGTGACAAATCCTTATCCAAGCATAAATAGCAGGGGTTCTGTCAAGTGATTTCCAATCCACTTCCACAAAGTCTCCTGAAGACTTCCTGATTGATTCCAAAACATCCACACCCCAAAATTGGAGAGGCAATCAATTAAATCAAACCCATAAATCTACATTTGATGAAAGAAACCCTCAACACTATACCTTAAACCCTAATCCATCAACCCTAAACCTTATCCCTAAACCCTAATCCCTCAACCCTCAACCCTAATTCGTCATCCTTCAACTCTAATCCCTCATCCCTAAACCCTAAATGCTATCCCTATTCCTAAACCACTCTGATCAAACTTGATACTATACCTTAAACCCTAATCCCTCTACCCTAGACACTCTTATTTAACCCTAATCCCTTGACCATTAACCCTATCCCTCAACCTCAACCCTCAACCCTCAACCCTCAACCCTCAACCCTCAACTCTCAACATTAAACCCTAATTCATCAACCCTAAACTCTAATCCCTCAAACCTAAACCCTATCCCTAAACCATCAACCCTCAACACTATACCTTAAACCCTAATCCCTATCCCTCAACCCTTAACCCTTAAAACTTAAACCCTATCCCTACACCCTCAACACTTGACACTATATCTTAAGCCTTAAACCCTCATCCCTAAAGCCTCAACCCTTAATCCTTAAACCTTCAACCCTAAACCCTATCCCTAATCCCTCTACTCTCGACACTCTAACCCTAACCTCGACATTAAATGCTAATCCGTCAACCCTAAACCCTAATCTATCAACCCTAAACCCTATCCCTAAACCCTCAACCCTCAACACTATATCTTAAACCCTAATCCCTCAACCCTCAACCCTGAACCTTATCCCTAAACCCTAATCCCTCAACCCTCAACCCTAATCCATCATCCCTCAACTTTAATCCCTCATCCCTAAAACCTAAATGCTATCCCTATTCCTAAACTCTCAACAGACTCGATACTATACCTTAAACCCTAATCCCTTATCCCTAAACCCTCCAACCCTATCCCTAATCCTTATACCCTCCACACTCTACTTTAACCCTAATCCCTCGACCCTCAACCATATCCCTAAACCCTTGACCCTTGAACCTCAACCCTCAACCCTTAACGTCAAACCCTAATCCCTCAACCCTTAACTCTAATCCCTCGACCCTCAACCCTATCCCTAAACCCTAAACCCTCAACCCTCAACCCTCAATGTCAAATCCTAATCCCTCAACCCTTCACTCTAATCCCTCAACCCTAAACCTGATCCCTAAATGCTCAACACTATACCTTAAACCCTAATCCCTCAACCCTCAACCCTAAACCTTATCCCTAGACCCTAATCCCTCAACCCTCAACCCTAATCCATCATCCCTCAACTCTAATCCCTCATCCCTAAACCCTAAATGCTATCCCTATTCCTAAACCCTCAACAGACTTGATAGTATACCTTAAACCCTAATCCCTTATCCCTAAACCCTCCAACCCTATCCCTAATCCTTATACCCTCCACACTCTACTTTAACCCTAATCCCTTGACCCTCAACCCTATCCCTAAACCCTTGACCCTCGAAGCTCAACCCTCAACCCTCAATGTCAAACCCTAATCCCTCAACCCTTAACTCTGATCACTCGACCCTCAACCCTATCCCTAAACCCTAAACTCTCAACCCTCAACCCTCAATGTCAAATCCTAATCCCTCAACCCTTCACTCTAATCCCTCAACCCTAAACCCTAATATGTCATCCCTCAACTCTAATCCCTCATCCCTAAACCCTAAATGCTATCCCTATTCCTAAAACCTCAACAGACTCGATACTATACCTTAAACCCTAATCCCTTATCCCTAAACCCTCCAACCCTATCCCTAATCCTTATACCCTCCACACTCTACTTTAACCCTAATCCCTCAACCCTGAACCCTATCCCTAAACCCTTGACCCTCGAACCTCAACCCTCAACCCTCAATGTCAAACCCTAATCCCTCAACCCTTAACTCTGATCCCTCGACCCTCAACCCTATCCCTAAACCCTAAACCCTAAACCCTCAACCCTCAATGTCAAATCCTAATCCCTCAACACTTCACTCTAATCCCTCATCCCTAAACCATAATCCCTCAACTCTAATCCCTCATCCCTAAATCCTAAATGCTATCCCTATTCCTAGACCCTCAACGGGCTCAATACTATACCTTAAACCCTAATCCCTCTACCCTCGACACTCTTATTTAACACTAATCCCTTGACCATTAACCCTATCCCTTAACCTCAATCCTCAACCCTCAACCCTCAATTCTCAACATTAAACCCTAATTCATCAACCCTAAACCCTAATCCCTCAAACCTAAACCCTATCCCTAAACCATCAACCCTCAACACTATACCTTAAACCCTAATCCCTATCCCTCAACCCTTAACCCTTAAAACTTAAACCCTATCCCTACACCCTCAACACTTGACACTATATCTTAAGCCTTAAACCCTCATCCGTAAAGCCTCAACCCTCAATCCTTAAACCTTCAACCCTAAACCCTATCCCTAATCCCTCTACCCTCGACACTCTAACCCTAACCTCGACATTAAATGCTCATCCATTAATCCTAAACCCTATCCCTAAACCCTCAATTCTCAACACTATACCTTAAACCCTAATCCCTCAACCCTCAACCCTAAACCTTATCCCTAAACCCTAATCCCTTAACCCTCAACCATAATCCATCATCCCTCCACTCTAATCCCTCATCCCTAAAACCTAAATGCTATCCCTATTCCTAAACCCTCAACAGACTCGATACTATACCTTAAACCCTAATCCCTTATCCCTAAACCCTCCAACCCTATCCCTAATCCTTACACCCTCCACACTCTAATTTAACCCTAATCCCTCGACCATCAACCCTATCCCTAAACCCTTAACCCTCGAACCTCAACCCTCAACGTCAAACCCTAATCCGTCAACCCTTAACTCTGAGCCCTCGACCCTCGACCCTATCCCTAAACCCTAAAACCTAATCCCTCAACCCTCAACATCAAATCCTAATCCCTCAACCCTTCACTCTAATCCCTCAACCCTAAACCCTATCCCTAAACCCTCAACACTATACCTTAAACCCTAATCCCTCAACCCTAACCCTAAACCTTATCCCTAAACCCTAATCCCTCAACCCTAATCTGTCATCTATCATCCCTCAACTCTAATCCCTCATCCCTAAACCCTAAACGCTATCCCTATTCCTAGACCCTCAACGGGCTCGATACTCCACCTTAAACTCTAATCCCTTATCCCTAAACCCTCCAACCCTATCCCTTAACCCTAATCCCTCGACCCTCAACCCTATCCGAAAACCCTTAACCCTCGAACCTTAATGTACTCAACCCTCAACGTCAAACCCTAATCCCTCAACCCTTAACTCTGATCCCTCGACCCTTAACCCTTAAAACTTGAACCCTAAAACCTATCCCTACACGCTCGACACTCGACACTATATCTTAAACCCTAATCCCTTAACCCTCTTCCCTAAAGCCTCAACCCTAAATCATTAAACTTCAACCCTAAACCCTATCCCTAATCCCTCTACCCTCGACACTCTACCTTAAACCTAATCCCTCAACCCTTAACCCTAAACGCTATCCCTAAAGCCTCAACACTAAACCCTAAACCCTAATCCCTCTACCCTCAACACTCTACTTGAAACCTAATCCCTTGACCCTTAACCCTAAATGCTATCCCTAAAGCCTCAACCCTAAACCCTAATCCCTCAAGGTTTTAAACTCTAATCCCTTATACCTAAACTCTAAATCCTATCCCTAAACGCTCAACCCTCAACCTTAAACCTTAACCACTCAATCCTCATCCACCCCTCTCCTCCCCTATCTGTCTAACTCCCATCTCTACCCTCCTCTGCCCTCGACACTATACATACATACATATAGGCATACATAGATACATACATACATACATATTGGCATACATAGATACATACATACATACATATAGGCATACATAGATACATACATACATACATATAGGCATACATACATACATACATGATTAATAGTCTTGAGCATAAAAAAATTTAAGGGGAACATAACGCAAGCGCGTTATAATGTGCTCGCATTATGTCAAACATGACAAACAGACTTGCGGAAAAGGAAAAATGCAAAGAAAAACATAGCGCGAGCGCATTATAATGCACTCGCGTTATGTCTTGCTTTGGGAATCCCAAGCCTTGGGCTTGGGATTTGCTTTCGATTTCCAACCCAAAGGCTTGGAGTGCCTTTTGAACAGTCACAGACGTGTTTTTCCAGATTCTTCAAGATTTCACATAATTTCATTCGTGCTAACCATCAGATTTGCACGTGTTTCAATGTCAAACAAATCGAACACTTGGGTAATGTTAGGCTTTCTCTTAGCTATTTAATGATGTGATTTTTTTCACATTTTAACAATGTTAAACCTTTCATCTTTAATTTCTTCTGTTTGTGTGTCCGTTTTTGGGCAAAAACCACTGTTTGGTATTTTTT
The DNA here is from genome assembly GCA_027924645.1 of Cunninghamia lanceolata. Taxonomy (NCBI): domain Eukaryota; kingdom Viridiplantae; phylum Streptophyta; class Pinopsida; order Cupressales; family Cupressaceae; genus Cunninghamia; species Cunninghamia lanceolata. The sequence continues at coordinate 8,907,462 of BSBN01000892.1, forward strand.
TCATTGTAAATTAACTATTCATTGAAATTTCAAAAAAATTACATATTTAGAAACTAGACTCCATTCTACAAATATTAAAAAAATAATTTTCAATTAGTTTTCAAAATTTATAGGGGTAGCACGGCCAAAATTCTATTTTTTAGGATGTGTCCACTTTAAAAATTAGTAAAAAATCAAATATTCATCAAAAAATTATCAGAAAAATTAGGCATAAACTGCATGCTATTAGCTAATTTCTCACTAAAGCAATTTTAAAAATATCAAAAAAAAGTTGACCTTTTGAGGGAGCCACAAAACATGCTATTTTATGTTTTTTGACAAAAACAACACCAATTTCTGTGGCTCCCTCTTTTGAACCCCTTAATCTATGCCATTTAAAAAAAAAATAGTAGTTTAGAAAGTAGACTCGGAGCACTACGAACATTGTTTTGGTTGCATCTCCAAATTTTGAGTGTAACTATGCTCAATTTCTCATCCAAGGCTAGTATTTGCTGATTTTAGAAAAAAAAAAAAAAGTGGCCACTTAAGATCCCTTTTTGGCCCCCCATCTTCTTGCACTTACCCTAGAGATTGAGGAATTCTTTCTCTAGCTTGCGTCATACTTTGGAAGTTCTTGAAGTATGCCCAAAGTGCTGTACTTTGAGCCTTGGCATCACCAAGCCCATACATGTAGTCTCTGGTTTGTATGGCAACTGATCTATCATTTTGCCATACCCAACCACTTGATCTGGGTAGCTCATTCGTATAGTAAAAGAATAGACACATTATTAAGCCACCATACTTGAATGAGTTCTTCTTGTCCTTCTTGATCTTCTGCAAGTTCTCTAACAGTTGGTTTAGGAGAAGGTCACATAGATCATAATCTGCATTTTCCCTTAGCATCTAATATGCAGTATATATTGTAGTTCCAGACAGAGAATTCTCCTTGCTGGAATGATAGATTTTGTAACCAATTATCATAGAGGCAAACTTTATATTTGGATTTGTGATATCCTCTATTGTCATTGCTCTTTTGTCAAATTTAGGTCTGGTAGCCTCACTTACTGTCTGGTTCTTGACAGATTTGAGAGTAGGCAACCTACTGAATGAGTGCAATCTAATTACTTCCCTAATCGCATCTTTTGTTATCTTGAAGGGCTTCATCAACCACATGAAGTTAGTCATGTATTCTGCTAAGAACATAACGGACCCATTCATCTTCTACAAAATAGGGAAAGTGGATGCAATGTCCAAAATGCTTATAATGGAGGGCCTTGTATTGAGGTTTAAGTTCAAACGTTTCATCTATTAATTGTTTATGATAGATATCCATCAGCTTGGATTCCCCAAATTCCTCAATATTTGAATGTATGTACACCCTAACATCTTCTACATGTAGAACCCCATGCAGAATGTTAGAGAAGGCACCTAAGGGATCAACTTCTAGGGATTTGTAGGGGTGTTTCTTGAACTTTGGGCGCGGCCTATCAGTGATGTTAACAACATTTGGAGTAGCCATCTTTGCAAAAGATTTAGAGAGAGCTATTAAAAAATGGAAATACCTTTTTACGCTTCTACAGTTCACAAAATGAGATGAAAAGATCGTGGGTTGAATCAGATTCTGTGGTTGATCTTTGAGAAGGTTGAAACAATCTTGATGTAGAGCTCTTCCTTTCTTCTTCTCAAATGCAAATGTGCAAATGATGAATAAAGAAAGCCTTTTATCTTTGCACAAACTTTAATTTCCTATTTCAATAAATGCACAAATTAAGTTATTCCAGTTGCATTATTCTTCCTTGTTCTAAGAGAGATCTTTCCGAATCACTGAGATACACTTAGAATTATTTTTAATGATAATTGACAATGTATCTCCTTTCCTCCAATCATGCCATTTATCTGTAAATCAAGATATTTCAATTTTGAATCATACTGGATCTAACTGTGAAAATCCTACTTTTACCAGATGGCTATCAAACCAGATCAATCTTGGATGATTAAACTCTTCAAAACTCCTTGCGGATCTTTCATATTTTTACCAAGGGTTAGTTAGATATTTCTCTGGGAACCCTTTAATCCGCAACATTCCATGTGCCAAATTTTAGGAACCAATTGACTGGCTGGGGGAATTTACTTTCCTTTGTGACTCCCCCTGAGCTAGAGCTCATTTATTTAGTTTCTAGAAGAAATATCAGCACCAGATTCTGGTGTGGAACCATCCCCAACATTTTTTGTACTCTTCTTCACCCAAATCTTGTTCATCTCCCTTTTAACTTCATCTGCATTCACTTTACCTTTTCCTTTATCTTGATTTTGATTATGATGCACCAGACCCTTTTTATCCTGATTCTTGCTTCTGCAGAATTTGGCAATATGATCGGATCTATTGCAATTGTAGAAAACAACATTTCTTTGCATATTTGACTAATATCCTTTTGATCTGCATTGATTAGCCATATGTCCCATTCTATTGCATGCAAAGCATCTACCATTGAATGAATTGTTTATTTGCATATTTCTGCATTCATGAGATTTGTGACCATACCTTTTGTAGTTGAAACACTGTCTAGAGAAGGATGAATTAGTCTGATTCATTCTTCTTCTTCACTAAGTTGCTTTATGACAGAAGTTGTTGCAATTGTAGTAGTATCCATTGAAGGATAGATATCTTTGAGCATTTGGTTGTCTTACCAGAGGTCTTTTAGGCTTGTTTCTTTGATTTCCTGATCCAGAGTTCTTCTGACCGGATCCGGAGCTTTCACCTTTCTCATAACCCAAACCATGCTTGTCATCTACCCTCTTTTGGCTTTCAAGAAGAACTTCAATTTGAGTTGATCTTATCTTGAATTTTTCGTTGTATTCATTTGTTGTTTGAAGATCTTGTTTAAGAGTGTCTATCTGATTCTCAAGTTGTTCTTCATTATCTCTATCTTCTTCAAGATTAGATTCCAGATGTCTGATTATTCTATCCATTTTGTGGCAGTCCTCTGACTTCTCCTTCAGAGATTTTTTTAGATTATCTTCAATTTTTCTATTCTCTTCAATTTCTTGGGTGAATCTCATAACCCCTGATTCCATTTCATGCCTTACCATAATGACCTCTTTTGATAGCTTCTCACATAGCTTGTTTCTGTCATTCATATCTTCATTAGTATCATTGGCTTCACTTTGACTTGCTATTTGTTGAAGAAGTTCCCTTCTCTTTTTCACAGAGATACTCAATTTTTCTTTTAGCTCATTTATGAAATCATCAACTTGTTTGAGTCTTTCTCTCAAGTTATTGACTTCAGAGTGAGCTTGTTCAAGATTATCTAGGGTAGACTGAAGTTGTTCCTTCATACCATACATATCCGTTGAGATTCCTAGATCTTCCTCAAGTTGTTAGGCTCTTGTTTGGAGGAACTTGGCTCTGATACCAATTGTTGGAAACAAGGTAGATAACTGAGACAGGGGGTGAATCAGTTATCTTAAATATTTTAACTTTCTTTCCTCGTTAACAATTAGTGTAGCATCAAAACATATAAGCATACATAACCATGAGAGCAGAAATAAAATCAACACACATAACACAATAATTTTTACATGAAAAACCCTGTTAAGGGAAAAACCACAGGGTGACTAACCCAAGATTGTATTCTCTATTAAAAGAATAAGAAGTACAAAATGACACTTGCCAATTAGGGCTCACTGCCCGAGCACACTGCTCACAAGAGGCACACTGCCTACAAGAGACACACTGTCTACAATGTTTGTAGAAGGTAACCAGGTGTGTAAATTGAAGAGAGGCATCCACACATGCTGAGGTTCATCTCTGGTTAGGCTCAATATACTGATCTAATGCACTTCATTATTCCTCTGCTTTAGTACTATTGTTCTATCACATACCAGACTTGTATTACTGATTCCACACTTCTCTCTACCTTTCCTCACACACTATATCATCACACACACACCTTCATACCAAAATCCATTTGGTATATATATCCACATCAAGGATTTCAACATCTATCTAGTCGGCAACCAGAATACTCAAGATATTTCCAAGACATTGATCTGTCAGCTGAATCCATGCTTAATGTGTGATGCGTATCAAATACATAGACATGGAAGTCATTAATCATGTTGGCCAACCGTGTATGATCCCTCAAATAGCTTGATCACCATCAATTTCTCATCCGGATTAAAGTCTGATGCTTTGTCGATCAGTTCTTCCTCAGTCTACTCTGCCTATCAGGAACCCAACACTTAGATGCTCATATCTTTTCACTCATTCATCACCGAAGGCTCAATCTCTGGAATATAGTAGTCATGATACTCCTCTTGACTTTCCAAAGTCTACACTTTGCTGAGTTATATCCTCTGAGAGATCTGGACCTGATTGTCGAACCTTGTTGCATGCTCTATTCTTACTCACCGACCAAAACACTCTTCAATCTGTCTTCTGGTAGAGACATACTATGTGTTGCAGATGTGTGGGAAAGACTTTGTTGCCATCAATGACAACATTCATGAAGCCACACAGTGTCTCTTTCCAACATTCCATTCATTTGAATGCTGTCCCTTCAAGAGACAAAGCATTGGTGGATGAAGAAAGGTCTCTCACATTAAATCCTCTGGGGATGGATGTTGAGCTTAATCAATATAAAAAGAATGTTAATTCAACCATAATTAATAGATTTATTCCACCCAGTAAGTGGATAGTGAATAAGCATACTAATGTTCCTAAAATCATCGTGCAACGTCACTTGAAACTGGTGATTATGGTTCAAGGTGCTCCAACACCACCTCGACCCCTAGGTTAGATTTTCAATTTTGTAAAACAAATTACTCAAGGAAATCAAGTGTACCAAAATGTGTCACAACAACCCTATTAGAATGTGGTTTCTCACGCATACAATACATGAAATAATAAGCAAAACAAACAACAGTCGAACATTTTGATTACTTTACCAACTTCTCAACCTATGCTTCCTTAACCACCTTATCTTACTCATAAAGTTGGTCAAGATTATGATCTTGTTGAGAAGCTTCATGCTACTCCACTAAGATCTCTCTCTGGGAACTCATACAAACATTGCATACACCATGAAATGCTCCAAGAAGCTTTACAAAAGGTGATTGTACCACCTTCTATTAAGCCTAATGATGTAGGAACTCTGTTAGATTGTATGCATGTGACAAAAATAGATATTCTATTTCAACAACATGAGTTACCATCAATTGATGTTCAAAATCAACATGATCCTCTCATAATCTTTGTCACAATAAACAAAAATTTGATAAAGGGAGTTATGATTGACAATGGATTGGCTCTTAATGTTTGTGGCATTGGTTTGCTACATAAAGTCAAGGTTGACACATCTTAATCAAACCAGATAAACATCACATTCATGCCTTTGGTAATGTTAGTAGACAATTACTGAGTACCATAACTTTAGCCGTAAAGGCTAGACCTCTGACATTATCTACCCTTATCCATGTCATGTATGGTGCACTTTCATATAACATCATTCTTGGTAGACCATGGATTCATGCCATGGTGGCAGTTCCATTGACCCTTCATCGATAAGTAAATTTTAAATTTATGCAAATAAACTTCACACCATTTAAGCTGACCTGAATCCAAAAAGTTATTTACAAGTTGAGGGAAAAAAAACAAGTTGTCAATCACATGATTCTCAATAACTTAAAAGTTGATTCATCAATACCTATTGTCATGGATAATGTTGTGCAAGATTCAGCATCACCATTGAATGCACTTCTTGGTGATGATTGTGATTCATTAGATTTTACTCCTTCCTTTATGGGGGAATATAAACTTAATAACACTCATCCTTAGGCATCAAAAGTTGGCTCGGTCTCATCCAAGCAATCTTTGGAAATACCTAAGAAACCTAAGGTTTCTTTAGTAGAAAACAAAGACAATACTCTTACTTATACTATAGAATATGAGACTTATGAGGTCCTGCATTCTTCTAAAAGGGAATCTCTCTATGGTCATGGATTTCAAATCCTTTACAAAAATTGTGACTACATAGGCAATGGCTATTGTGTAAACCAATAAGGAATCAAAGTACCTTTACAAGCTGCTACAATTAAGTACTTGGCTAGTATTGGATACCATTCTTTTAAGCCCACCAAAGCTTATCATCACCCTAAACTTGATGTTAATACAATATCAACAAGTCCAAGACTAAATATGATATATCCTAAGAAGATAGACATGGATTGTTTGCCAAGAACTATCCCATTGAATCAAGTAAGTATCTGTTCCTGATTTTGCGACACTTGACTTAGCACCTATTCTAATTTCTCTCAAGGGTGGCCTCCTCCTAGATATATATGTTGATAATGTTGTGTTGTGTTCCCCCATATTGTGTTAAATGTTATTTAGGTCTCCTTGGATGACCCTTGATACTCTTGTAAAGTTAAGGATATAAGGAGACCACCTCTGTTGTAATACTTCCTCTATTTGTTTCTCTATTCTTCTATACTTTCCTATTGCAAATTGTTGTGTGTTGTGGCTTGGGAGCATACTGTAGTGAATGGGGATTTTAGGGCATCCTTCCATGTTGTGACCCTAAAGTCACTTTTGTCTCCACTCTCATTTTTTATGATTTCATTCTTCCATTGTACTTGTGGCTTGACTAATCGGTAGATGATGATAAGAAATATATACTGATATGGACTGTGTGTCCCTAAACAAGAATAAAAATAGACCTAGTCCATATATGAAGCCGAGGGTAATTTGTTACTAACACTTGACTAGTAGAACCATTTTTGTGTTGTGATGTGATCATGTGTCATGCTGAGAAGCTTCTTGTAACAATCGTGTAGGAGTACAATCAACACTGAGAGGGGGGGGGGGGTGAATCAGTGTTGTATGAATTTTCAAATCTTTTTACACACTTTAACTTTCAGAGCACAAGGAGAGAAAGTAATCATTGAATTGTAAAACACATATGCACATAACTGAGAATGATAAACAAAACTCATGAGTAAAACATACAACCATAGAAAGATGACCAATATGAATCAAGACACAAGAATTACTAGAGTGGAAAACCCTCTCTGGGTAGAAAAACCACTCATGAAGTGCCTCACTGGCTTAACTTTGAAAACATCTTACAAAGCCTCACTGGCTGAATATTATGTCTCACTGACTATTGAGGTCTCACTGACCTACAAGCCTCACTGGCATACTATTTAGAAGCACCAGCTTCAAGGAGCACCAACCCCTATTACAGAACAAACTGAAAACACAAATTCAGAGGGTTTCTCTGTTTCAATACATAACATTTATTCTCTCTCATCTGTCTGTCAAATGACCATTCCCAAATCTTATACAAACTCAGATATTTCAATCCTGTATCATGAATCCACTCTACAACACCAACACTGCTTGATTCTCAACAACACTGCTTGATTTTCAACAACACTTCACAACACTGTATGTTTCATCTCTATCCTACTTAATTCATCCATCAATGCACCTGAAAAACTATTATATGTAAATTGGATGTCTTTTCACCTTTCACATTCTGCACAGTCATTTGCTCTCACTGAAGATCATTTTGCCCTTTCATCTTCTCTTTTTAATGTCTTCAAAATAATGCATCTCATCTTGTCATCTGCAAAAATAAAAGAATATAATATCTAAACCTTTCACATTCTCCAAATTCACAAAATCAAAATCCCATTAATATTTCCTCTTAGAATATCTTTTCAAATTCACAAAATCAAAATCCCATTAATATTTCCTCTTAGAATATCTTTTCATATTTGAGACCTTTCAATTCAATTCTCTTCAATTTCCTGATCATTTGCCATTTTTAAGATCTCTCACAAAAATTATTTTCTTCACCTACAAAATAATATCAAAATGAGCCTTCAATCAATCTGCAAAATAAGAGTTAGAAATCATATTTATTTTTGCACCAATCTGCCCTGAAAATATTATCTTTCTCTTGATATTCCTGCAAGAAAATTTAATCATCAAACTTCAAAAATATCTTCAAAAAACAATCTCCTGCAAATAACAAATCTTTTCAACTTCTTCCTTAAAAATAACCTGCAACAAATCCTGAACCAAACGAATTATATCTCTGCAAAAAAAAATCAATTTCTTTTCAATTTTCATTTTGAACATCCCTCCAATCTTTCATCTCCTTCTCAAAAATTTCGTTCATCTTCTCTGCAAACATGATCCTTCATATTCTTTTCAATAATATTCTTCATATCCCAAAAAATCTCCTCAAAATTTTTTTATGTTTATCTCTTTTGTGACTTCCAATATACAAAAATATCTTCATAAAGATTTTTCCTTTTTAGAAAAAAACAATAAAAATCTCCTTAAAAAAATTTCGTAGTATAAAGTTTCTAAAAAAAAACTAAAGCCATAAAAGGCTTATATCCATAATAGAAACTTTTTAAAATTAAATACTCCTTACATATCGGGCTCCCACTAATATATATTTGTTGCCCCTTTTAAAAATCATCATATGAAGCTTTTAAAACATTTAAAAAAGACATCGGGCTCTCAAAGATTCTAAGTTTAAAACATAACTCCTACGCGCCCACCACACATTTAAAATCTTACTTTCCCGCTCAGTGAAGACCGGTATTTCTTGTCAAGGGGGCCGGTTGCACATGTTTTAAGCACCCTTCAAACGGTGTCATATAAGTTACAAACCTGCTATTGTAAGTCACATTCAAAATATAAGAAAAGTGCAATTTGCACTAGATGGATAGAGAAGGTTTTCTATGCTTTAGATGCATAATAGTTATCTTCTAAGTCTCCAACATAACCTTCAACAAATCCTCCTTGAAATTCATTTAAATCTTAGTAAATAAAGACTTAAGATTTCACTATAAATGTCTCTGTCATAAACAACATTGTTACCACATAAGGCAATTCCTCAACTCCTGAAGATGTATTTTTCAAAGCAACTGAATCACAAACTTTGCCATTAATTCAACAACAATATACTACTAGAAGGATGATCCACTTGTAGACTCTTGTTCACCTTTGCTCACCTCTGAACAAACATGTTGATGACACCAAAAACTTTACCAATAGCAATCTAGTTATAATCACTCTTATCAGCCTGTAATATCAAGAAATCATCTCCAAATGAACAACTCATGTTTGGCATTCTTGATAGAATGAACAATTGTGAAAGACATCACCCTGAACGACCTATGCCAATCTTGAGAACTTACTTTGTCAACCAACTTTGCATCATGATCAACATATCAACTTCTAAAGCACCAAGAAGGATAAACCATCTGCAAGACTCACAAGATGTGATCATTACAAGACAATTAAGGATTCAAAAGAAGAAACAAACAATACATTGTCTCTGTATTAAATCACTACCACTTGAAGACATCCTAAATTAAAACTGCACCATTCTTGAGGATTTATTCATGAAGTATTTGCACAAGACCAAACACAACTCTATCAAGCATTTTGCATCCCTGATAAACATTCTCTACAAGACCACTCAACAACCAATCTTTTTGACATCAATGACAACCAGTCACCATCAAACTCCCCCTTTGTCATTGATGGCAAAACCACCTGATGCAATTTATCTTTCTCCCCCTTTTTGACATCTGATGACAAAGACAATTATCTCCCCCTGAGAAAATAACTCTACTGAGAGATGTTAAACTCCTGTTATCAAACTAGAACCACTTGTCTTTCAAAGTATTGAAGGCACTGAATGAAATTTTGCTAAACTAATTTTGAACATTAACATTTCAAACTTGAGAGCAGAAAGATACCATAAAACTTATATCTGAAGCATAATACCACTTCTTATTACAATATCACTATGAAGATGAAGACTGAGACACTCCTGATAACATCACAACCTTTCAAAACAAACAGTTCTTCTTCAATCAACAACCTTTTTGACCTGAAATAACAAATCTCCAAGATCTCCCATGTGTTAAAGTTCACAAACAAATCACTACTCAAAAATACCATTGATAAACACTGACAAGACTAACCAACATAACTCAACTCAACTCAGCACTTATCCACTTCCTGAATTAGTCCTGAAGCAACATATCAACCTGAAGTATACCATCCATTTACTGACAATCAACCTTCTGAACACTTTTGCAAAGAAAATCATAAACATACCAATACTCTTTGATGAACAATTTTGCAGACAAAAATCATGTAGACAACTCATCACACAGATGCCAAGATGACCATTTTTGATAAGACCTTTACTTGCCTCCGATTTGAAGAAAAAAACAAGATTCACCATCAATGTCATAAGAAACTCTGGATTGTCATAACTTGAAGCTCATACCTGAAATCACCACACAATTTGAACAAACCTTTCTAAACCAAATTAATGAGAAAGACACTATCTTCAAAACACCTGAAAGCTCCAAGGTACATGTCATAAAACATAACTCAACAAAGTAATAGATATAATCATCAAACTGATTTCCTGATATGAACTGTCATCTTGCATATTCTGACACCTTTTCTTGACAGACCATCTTGTTGACAGACCATCTTGCTGTTCCTGCACATATTATACTGTCAAATCTGATATAAATTGCAAAACTACATCTGAAACAAACTGTACTACACAAGAACTGCTGCCACATGACTTTGACATTCAAACTAGCTCATCAAATAAGCACATCAACAAACTAACTGCATCATTATGTTCTTCCTGCAACACCACTTTGCAAAACCAAATGTAGAGACAAGAATATTAATTGACTCCTTCCATTTGTAACCTCCTTAGCCCACATAATCAAACATCTGAGCACCTTGAGAACATCCTAATTGATTTTGAACTTCCCAATCTCACTCACAAGAACTGTAACACCATGACAACTCAATCTTTGTAAGTATTAACATGATATGACAAAGAAAAAACAAATCACTTAACTCTATCAAACTCTTTGTGCTTGGGACCCTTGAACATCTTAACTGCAATATGACATCACATCACAAACCACTGATCACGTATATCACTATTACACATAAATAATATCAAAGATGTATCCAAAACCAACAAAACAAGATCATCAAAATGATAAACATCAAATGATCTTCTTCCTGAAACCTTTCGGGGATACTTGATAGAACATGAATAACTCCCCCTTACTTCATGCTCTCAGTTATCCAACTAATGATGTAACTTGTGCAAGATGCACAAGTTTAGGATCCTTCTTGTCCTGACTTTCTTTTCTTTTCCAAACCTGTATAAACCTTTTTTTTTCTTTGCTCAAGGTATCTGCTCTAGATATCTTCAATCTATTCCTACAAAACTGTGCCTTATGCCCAAGATTATGACACTTAAAGCATGTGACATTATAACCAATTAGAGAAGTAAAGGAATCATATCTCTTTGACATGCCAAAAGTACTTCCATAATCATATCTTTCATGCATCCAACAGTCTCTTTCTATGTGACCAACTTGGTTACAGTAGTAACATATTGCATTAGAATTCTTATTTGCCATTTTAGAAAGACTTTTGTTCTTATGCCACTCAACATTATTTCTGGCATAAGTCTTACAATTTCTAGCTCTATGACCATAGCTATGACAAGAATAACAATATCCATGAAACTGAGAATAATTATACCTTATTGAATGATATTGCCTAATAGGTGGAAGTCTGTTTGTTCTTTCTCTTACATCATCAGGAGGTGGAGGTCTGTTTGTTACATCATCAGGAGCTTTATCTTTTGCTATATTCTTGTCTTCCTTAAGAGCAGTAGGAGGATTTCTGACTTTGGAACACTCTCCTTCTTTAGTATTCTTTTCAAATAATAGATTCTTATGCAACTTAGAGGATGCCTTTTCTAACTCCTTTCTTAAAGAAACTATTTCAGATTCATACTTTTCACAATCAACATCTTTGACCTTTAGCTTATTATTGACATCTTCTTTTATTTTCTTAACTTCTGCAATTTGAGCCTTCAAATCTATTATCTATTTTTCTGCATCTTGAAGATTTGAAAGAATTTTTGTCTTAGATTCCTTTTCCGCTTGAAGTTGCAACATTAACCTTTTGTTCTCCATTCTAAGTTTTTTGATCTCATCAAGGGCACAAATGAGCTCACCTTCCATATCAATTTCATAATCATCTTCATTATTAATCTCAACAACAAAATTTTCATCAAGCTCTTGTCTTTTTACATTCATATTGAAGTCTTCCTTTTTATCAAAATTCTCAACTGCAAGATCATTCTTTTTGCCAGTCTTAACTGAGGCTTGTTTTTGATCATCATCAATCTTTTCTCTATTCAAGACCTTATTTCTATTCTTCTTTCCCATGGTACTCCAAACACAGGATCTACCCAAGCTGATTAGGCTACAAAAGGAAAACTAGTTCTGATACCAATTGTAGGAGTACAATCAACACTAAGAGGGGGGGTGAATTAGTGTTGTATGAATTTTCAAATCTTTTTACACACTTTAACTTTCAGAGCACAAGGAGAGAAAGTAATCATTGAATTGTCAAACACATATGCACATAACTAAGAATGATAAACAAAACTCATGAGTAAAACATACAACCATAGAAAGATGACCAATATGAATCAAGACACAAGAATTACTGGAGTGGAAAACCCTCTCTGGGTAGAAAAACCACTCATGAAGTGCCTCACTGGCTTAACTTTGAAAACATCGTACAAAGCCTCACTGGCTGAATATTATCTCTCACTGACTATTGAGGTCTCACTGACCTACAAGCCTCACTGGCATACTATTTAGAAGCACCAGCTTCAAGGAGCACCAACCCCTATTACAGAACAAACTGAAAACACAAATTCAGAGGGTTTCTCTGTTTCAATACATAACATTTATTCTCTCTCATCTGTCTGTCAAATGACCATTCCCAAATCTTATACAAACTCAGATATTTCAATCCTGTATCATGATCCACTCTACAACACTAACACTGCTTGATTCTCAACAACACTACTTGATTTTCAACAACACTTCACAACACTGTATGTTTCATCTCTATCCTACTTAATTCATCCATCAATGCACCTGAAAAACTATTATATGTAAATTGGATGTCTTTTCACCTTTCACATTCTGCATAGTCATTTGCTCTCACTGAAGATCATTTTGTCCTTTCATCTTCTCTTTTTAATGTCTTCAAAAATAATGCATCTCATCTTGTCATCTGCAAAAATAAAAGAACATAATATCTAAACCTTTCACATTCTCCAAATTCACGAAACCAAAATCCCATTAATATTTCCTCTTAGAATATCTTTTCATATTTGAGACCTTTCAATTCAATTCTCTTCAATTTCCTGATCATTTGCCATTTTTAAGATCTCTCACAAAAATTATTTTCTTCGCCTACAAAATAATATCAAAATGAGCCTTCAATCAATCTGCAAAATAAGAGTTAGAAATCATATTTATTTTTGCACCAATCTGCCCTGAAAATATTATCTTTCTCTTGATATTCCTGCAAGAAAATTTAATCATCAAACTTCAAAAATATCTTCAAAAAACAATCTCCTGCAAATAACAAATCTTTTCAACTTCTTCCTTAAAAATAACCTGCAACAAATCCTGAACCAAACGAATTATATCTCTGCAAAAAAAAATCAATTTCTTTTCAATTTTCATTTTGAACATCCCTCCAATCTTTCATCTCCTTCTCAAAAATTTCGTTCATCTTCTCTACAAACATGATCCTTCATATTCTTTTCAATAATATTCTTCATATCAAAAAAATCTCCTCAAAATTTTTTTTATGTTTATCTCTTTTGTGACTTCCAATATACAAAAATATCTTCATAAAGATTTTTCCTTTTTAGAAAAAAACAATAAAAATCTCCTTAAAAAAATTTCTTAGTATAAAGTTTCTAAAAAAAAATTAAAGCCATAAAAGGCTTATATCCATAATAGAAACTTTTTAAAATTAAATACTCCTTACATATCGGGCTCCCACTAATATATATTTGTTGCCCCTTTTAAAAATCATCATATGAAGCTTTTAAAACATTTAAAAAAGACATTGGGCTCTCAAAGATTCTAAGTTTAAAACATAACTCCTATGCGCCCACCACACATTTAAAATCTTACTTTCCCGCTCAGTGAAGACCGGTATTTCTTGTCAAGGGGGCCGGTTGCACATGTTTTAAGCACCCTTCAAACGGTGTCATATAAGTTACAAACCTGCTATTGTAAGTCACATTCAAAATATAAGAAAAGTGCAATTTGCACTAGATGGACAGAGAAGGTTTTCTATGCTTTAGATGCATAATAGTTATCTTCTAAGTCTCCAACATAACCTTCAACAAATCCTCCTTGAAATTCATTTAAATCTTAGTAAATAAAGACTTAAGATTTCACTATAAATGTCTCTGTCATAAACAACATTGTTACCACATAAGGCAATTCCTCAACTCCTGAAGATGTATTTTTCAAAGCAACTGAATCACAAACTTTGCCATTAATTCAACAACAATATACTACTAGAAGGATGATCCACTTGTAGACTCTTGTTCACCTTTGCTCACCTCTGAACAAACATGTTGATGACACCAAAAACTTTACCAATAGCAATCTAGTTATAATCACTCTTATCAACCTGTAATATCAAGAAATCATCTCCAAATGAACAACTCCTGTTTGGCATTCTTGATAGAATGAACAATTGTGAAAGACATCACCCTGAACGACCTATGCCAATCTTGAGAACTTACTTTGTCAACCAACTTTGCATCATGATCAACATATCAACTTCTAAAGTACCAAGAAGGATAAACCATCTGCAAGACTCACAAGATGTGATCATCACAAGACAATTAAGGATTCAAAAGAAGAAACAAACAATACATTGTCTCTGTATTAAATCACTACCACTTGAAGACATCCTGAATTAAAACTGCACCATTCTTGAGGATTTATTCATGAAGTATTTGCACAAGACCAAACACAACTCTATCAAGCATTTTGCATCCCTAATAAACATTCTCTACAAGACCACTCAACAACCAATCTTTTTGACATCAATGACAACCAGTCACCATCAAATTGTTGCTATACACTACATCTACTTCTAGGCACTTTGATATGTTTTATGTCTCACCTTGTGCTACACTTAGTTCTAAGATACCTGAAGTATAACCTCACATCTATATTGAGTTCTAAACCCACAAGTATAGCCTTGGTTTGTTTATGTGGTATGTTACCTTATTTATGTGCATCAACAATATTGTTGATGATTAGAATTTGATCCTAACATGTGTGATTGTTGGGAAAATTCAGCAATCGAAAGCACATGTCACCTTGGAGGCATAGGCTTTGCGAAAGCTCTTTTCCCTTGTGTGTTTTCAACCATACCTTAAATGTGATTGCTACCGAAAAGTAGGATCAACCACATTAAGCTGGGGGCATATTATGCTTGATTATCTTAGATATTGTGATAGAGTGTGTGGCGTTCACTTCCTTTTCACTGTACGACATCTCTGTGATGCAAGTGGGGTTGTGTACTTTGTTTTGTGTGTCGCATGTATATCCTTTTCACTGTAAGGCATCTCCATGATGTAGGTGGGGTTGTATACTTTGTGTGCATGCTTCCTTTACACCATAAGGCATCTCTGCAATACAAGTGGGGTGGCATTTTGAAATCCCTTCTGTCGAAGGTTGAAAGGAAGCAAGGTATGTGGAAAACACTTCCTACATTGATCTAATGAGGAAAGATTTATGTAAATTTTTCTTTTACAATTACAGATTAAGATGTACATTAACAGAAACATAATAACAACTTCCAAATGCAAACACAAAACTCACAACACAAGATATACATGGGGAAAACCCGTTCAAGTAAAAAACCCCACACTCTAAAGCTGCCCAATATATTATTTAGGAATCATGAAGATTACAATATAATTGCAGAGCAAGCTTTTACAGGAGTATATCCAATTAGAGATCTAGGAGGTAACTCGACATCTGTAAGATTCTTACATGCAACCTCCATCTCAAGTTCCTGATATATAGGAGATACATTACAATACACTGCCAACGATAATTACAAAACCATGAGCCAAAACCACCAAATAGTGGTGCCCAAATTATCTCCAATCAAAGATACCTTGTGATGTGCCAAACCACACACCAGCACCTATAACTTTCCCCTTTACAACTCTTTTATGTGTCCAAAACATTTTTTCATTTCCCAAAATAGAAGGTCTAATTTTTGAAGGCCATAACTTATGATCTGGGTGTCCGATTGACGAACCATTTGATGTGTCAGAAATCTTGTGAAGAGGTCTATCACCCTGTAACTAGTTATGCCAGTTATGACAATTTTTTGGAATGTTTAGAGAAGTTTCAATTTTGATAATTGTGTTCAAAACTTTTTCGACAATTTCAAATAAACTAGAAACATTAATATCTCACAATCTAGATATGATCTTGAGTCGAAACTCACATGAGATGTTTACTTAGCTATTATGCACCTTCTAGGAAAATTTTAGGTCAATTCAAGGTCAAATGTAAACTTACTTAATATAGTAAGCCCTGCCATTTTTAACCCTTTGGGAAACTTTGAAAGTTCTCTAGATCATTCTTCAACATAAAGGGTATTCGAAAAGACAAAAACTAGGAAGAATAGTAACCTTTTGCGGTTGCAAGGTTGAGACACTTTTCCTAACATTCTCCCACTTGTCAAACACCTTGCAAGTTCAAAGGGAGTATCAACACCATGATTTAATTTCTAGGGGCTGTGAGGCCCATAGACTTTGAACACCATCTGAACTTCTCCATTCTCACAAGTTTTGTCAATGAATCTGCAACATTCATCATAGTTTCAACTTTTTCCAAGTTTACCTTCCCATCCTCTACCATGTCATGAACAAAATGGTACTGGACATCAATATGTTTAGTCCTTGTGTGGAAAGTAGGATTCTTCACCAAACATATGGCACTCTAACTATCACAATAAATAGTAATCTTCCTCACATCAAACCCAACATCAGAATGCAACCTCTTAAGCCAATGGCTTCTTTACAAGCATGAGTTGCTGCCATGTACTCAGCTTCAGTAGTGGACAAAGTGACCACAGGTTGCCACTTACTCATCCAACTAATAGCACCACCAAACATAGTGAACACATAAGCACTGGTGGATCTTCTACTGTCAATGTCACTTGCCCAATCTGAATCCACAAATCCATGAATACAATGTGAATGCCGAGGTCCTATAGGATAACCATGATAACATAAGGAGTACTTAGAAGTATCCCACAAATATCTGAACACTCTCTTCACTGCATACCAATATACCTGTCTAGGATTAGCCATAAATTGACTAAGGACTGCCACTGCTTGGGCAATGTTTGGTCTTGTGCAGACCATCACATACATCAAAATGCCAACTGCACTAGCATAAGGAACTCTGCTCATATCCTCTATCTTAGAAGGAGACTTTGGACAATCTTCAATAGATAACTTTGTCCCCACTATAACAAGAACAGTCAAAGGTCTGCAATCCATCATGCTCAATCTCTCCAACATAGTATTAACATACTTACTCTAGCCTAACCAAAGTTTTATGTTTACTCTATTTCTTCTGATTTCCATTCCCAGAATGTACCGAGCTGCCCCTAGCTTTTTCATCTCAAATTGTGCTGACAACTGAGACTTCATATCAGAAATCAAACTTTTATCATTCCCAATGAGTAACATATGATCAACATACAATGCAGTAATCAGAATGCGATCATTGTCAAACTTGTAGTAAACACAATGATCTGATTTTGACCTCTAAAATCCAATACTCAACACAAAGGCATCAAACTTCTAGTACCACATCCTAGAAGACTGTTTCAAATCATACAAAGACTTTTTCTACTTGCAAACTAGATTTTCTTTACCTTTCACCATATAGTGCTCTGGCTGTGACATATAGATTTCCTCTTCCAAGTCACCATGAAGGATTGTTGTCTTCACATCCATCTATTCCGCTTCTAGATCATACGCTGTTGCAAGAGATAATACGAACCAAATAGATGCCAACTTTGTAATGGGAGAGAAAATCTCACCATAGTCAATTCCATCCACCTAAGAATATCGCTTCGCAACCAATCTAGCCTTATATTTCTCAACATTGCCATCTACACCGAATTTCTTTTTGAACACCCATTTTCATCCAATAGGTTTTCATCCTTTAGGAAAAGGCACCAAGTCCCAAATATTATTCGTTTCCAAAGAAGCCATCTCCTCTTCCATGGCCTTCTTACAGGAACCTGCATCTTTCATACTCATAGCCTATTTCATAATTCTAGGCTCATCAGTGTTAGAAATCAAAGAAAAAATACAACTGGAATCATACAATGAATAACCAAACCTATCAGGTTTCTACCTTATCCACGTGGACCTCCTCAAAGGTTGAGGTTGAGGTTCTTCATCTTCTTCTAAACTTTTAGAGCTACTAGAGCTCTCCTCATTATCAGGTCCAATGGATGTTTTTGGTTCAACTTTCTCAAGGGTGGAAGGAAGCTGAACCACATCATCTTTCTTCTCTTCTTTCTCTAGATGCAAGACAATAGAAGAAGGATTAAGCTCTCCAAAGATCATGCTTCTTCTATATAGAACTCTCTCAGCTACTGGATCCCAAAGATTGTACCCTTTCACACTGATGCTATAACTGATGAAGATACACTTTACAACCTTTTTCTCCAACTTAGACCTCTTCTCCTTAGGCACATATGGATATGCCTCACAACCAAATACTCGAATGTGTCTTAGTGAAGGCTTTTCACCAGACCATACCTCCATAGGTGTCTTATCAATGAGCGCTGATGTAGGAGACCTATTAACCAAGTAACAAGTAGTAGCAATAGCTTCATCCCAAAAGTTTTGTTCAAGACCAGCTCCTCTTAGCATACACCTTGCCCTCTCCATCAACATTCTATTCATCCTCTCTACAACTCCATTATACTAAGGGGTATGGGTGTGTGCAAGAAGTCGTGTCCACTTATTGGCCAAAAAGTGGAAGTGTTTTCCCTGATTTTTAGAATTTGTCACATTTGACCTAAAAATTTGAAGCACTTAATGGTGGAATCTTGGAAAAAGTCACTAAATATGAAATGTAGTACTCGGAGTCTAGTTTCCAAATATGTAATTTTTTTCAATACCCAGATGATAGAAAGTGATTTTAAATAGGTGTTTCTAAAAACCACTGTTTAAAAGTCACTTTTTTTTACTATACCATGTACGTGTACGTCATCCATATTTTGACCTAAATAATCACATTTTTCAAAATCCTTTTGGGAAAAGATTTGTAACTCACTGAAGCATGTTTTCCATATTTGTTTGTAATTTTTTTTTGAATATTTTTTTTTGATTAATTTTTTATTGGCCATTTTTGGTCTTTTAAAAAATCATCGTGTACGTCACGCATAAGATGACCTAAACTTAACATTTTTTGAATTTTTTTTTTAAATTGAAAAGAATTGTCTAAAGTATGTTTTCCTACAATTTTTTTTACAAAAAAATATGTTAATAAAAAGTTATTAAAATACTAAAAAACCCTAATAATTCAAGTTTATGGACCTATTTCATCAGAAATTGATTAAAAAATAGAAAAATTAATCTAATTTTAAAAAAAATTACATATTTAGAATCTACACTATCTCATCTATAATGGGTTTTAATTTCATCAAAATATTCTGCAAAATAGACCTTCAGATATATGCCCAAACTCACTATTTTGTTGTGACATTGACAGGACCTTCAAGTTGCAGGTCAAACCTGGTCCAGAGGTCAGGTTCGGGTCACCAAAGCATTTTCCGAACCGGGTTACAAAGCAAAACCCACGCTTAAAATTCAAATTTTAAATAACGGGATCCCGTTTCATAAAAGGTTAATATTTTAAGCTTTATAAAACGGGATCCCGTTTTCAAAACGGGATCCCGTTTTATAAAGGTTAGAATATTAACCTTTTATGAAACTCAAAACGGGATCCCATTTTTTGAAAACGAGACCCCTCTTTTGGCTTGGGATTCTGAAGCAAAACGGGATCCCTCTTTTGGCTTGGGATTCTGAAGCAAAACGGGATCCCGTTTCATAAAAAGTGGGATCCCGTTTTGGTTAACCTGATTTCAGATTTTTTTCTAACTCTGAAACTTCCACCTTAAGTGGACACAACTTCTTGCATTTACCCGTATATCGAGTTGTCTCGTGCCTCTCAATCCCCTGTTGTTTATAGAACTTATCGTAATCTACTGAACATAACTCACCACCATTGTCAGTCCTCAAATACTTAATCTTTCTATCCTTTTGATTCTCTACAAGATCTTTGAACTCTTTGAATCTATCAAAGACTTCAGATTTACTTCTAAGGAAATACACCCATGTCCTACTGTAATCGTCACTGAATGAAACAAAGTAAACAAATTTTGAAATCAAAGGAACATTAACAGGACCAAACACATTAGAATGAATCAAGTCCAACACCTCAAAAGATTTGTGAGAACTAGAATAAAACTAAACATGTTTTTGTTTTTCATAAATCTAATGTTCATAGAAATCAAACTCAAGGTTACAATCATTCATACCCTCAATAAGATTTTTATTCTTCAGGGTTCTCAAACCCTTTTCACTAATGTGACCAACCCTTTGGTACAATAACATTGTCTTCTTAGCTGGAAGTTTCATCTCCATAGAATGAGCACCCTTAGGTACCCAAAAATCATGACCATCAAAAGTAGATGCAACAGTCTTCTTCGTTGCTAATTCCAATGGTGAGGATGAAGACTCTGAAGCTCTCTTCTTCAAAATACAGGAACTATTGTACTAAACTACACATGCATCAAGTTAAAGCAGAGTACCGATCCAAACACCCTTAGCCAACACCATAGACCTCTAGTCACCTTGCATCCTCCATTCGAGAAAACAACCTGCACACCCACATCATTCAATTTACTTATAGAAGAAGGTTCCATGTCAAACTAGGGATATGCAGAACACCATTGATTCCCTTTACTCATCCATCAGGGAATCGAATCAAGACTCTTCCATGGCCAACAATATCCAGGTGAGAATCATCACCCAAGTACATGTTTCTACCATCGTATTCTTAATACTTCAAAAATTAGCCCTAATACGAGGACATGTGAAAAGATACACTAGAGTCAATAAGCCACACATCCTCAGATGCATGCATTGCCAAGGCAGCGACAAATGCTTCTCCTTCATCCTAAAAGGACTTGTCAGAATCTAAATCATAATTCTTTTTCTTTTTCTCCATCTTGCAGTCCTTGCGGAAGTGACTAGGTTTGCCACAGTTCCAACATAGGGCCTTGGACTTTCTAGGAGACTTAGATCTCCCACAAGATTAATATCTTCCTTTTTCTTCCTTCTTCTTATCCTTTTTCTTTCCCTTCTCTTTAGATCTACCACAAACAATAAGAGCCTCCTTAGCTGATTCAGAAGACTTTCTCTATATCTCTTAAGACAACAATGAAGAAACCACTTCATCCATCTTGAATGTGGTAGTGGTACTCCCAATGGCCATAACAAGGTGGTCCCATGAATCTAGTAAGGAACATAGTAATGTTATACATCGATCCTCCTTCTCCATCTTCACACCAACAAAAGTCAACTGGACAACAAGCATATTGAATCTATTCAGTTGATCAACAACAAATATTCCATATTCCATCCTTAGAGAATATAATTTCTTTCACATGAATAACTTGTTTACCATGGATTTAGCTTGATAAACATCTCCAAGTTTATTCCAAAGTTCCTTTATAGTCTTTTTTTCATGGATATTTAGGAGCACTAGATCAGCCAAACAGAGTCTTATCAAACCCTTAGCTTTTCGATATTTGAGATCCTAGTCTTCTTGAGACATTGCCATTGGTTTTGTACTAGATACGGCTTCCCATAAATCCCAATCTACAACCATGTCCTCCATTTTGAGTTTCCACAACTTAAAATTATTGCCATTAAACTTCTCTATCTCAAACCTCCCACAAAGATTTCAAAATCCTCTACACAAGCTCCCACTCAAACGAAGATCACTTAAAAAACCCTCTACCCAACAACTAGAACCAAAGGTGATTAGGCTCTAATACCAACTAGAAGGAAGCAAGGTATGCAAAAAACACTTCCTACACTAATCTAATGAGGAAAGATTTATGCAAATTTTTATTTTACAATTATAGATTAAGATACACATTAATAGAAAGATAATAACAACTTCCAAATGCAAACACAAAACTCACAACACAAGATATACGTAGGGAAAACCCTTTTAGGTAAAAAACCCCACTCTAAAGCTGCCCAATATATTATTCAGGAATCACGAAGACTACAATATACTTGTAGAGAAATCTTTTATAGGAGTATATCCAACTCGATATCTAGGAGGTAATTCGACATCTATAAGATTCTTACATGCAACCTCCATCTCAAGTTCTTGATATATAGGAGATACAATACAATACACTGCCAACAGTAATTACAAAACCATGAGACAAAACCACCAAATAGTGGTGCCCAAATTATGTCCAATCAAAGATGCCTTGTGATGTGCCAAACCACACACCAACACGTGTAACTTTCCCCTTTACAACTCTTTTATGTGTCCAACACATTTTTCACTTCCTAAAACAAAACGTCCAACTTCTGGAGGCCATAACTTTTGATTTGGGTGACTGATTGACGAACTATTTGATGCGTCCAAAAGCTCATGAAGAGATCTATCACCCTACAACTAGCTATGCTAGTTTTGACAATTTTTGGGATGTTTAGAGAAGTTTTGATTCTAATAATTGAGTTTAAAACTTTTTCAGCAGTTTCAAAAAAAATAGAAACTTTAATATCTCACAATCTAGATATGATCTTGAGTCGAAACTCAACCAAAATGTTTACTTATCTATTCTGCACCTTCTAGGAAAATTTTAAGTCAATCTGAGGTCAAATGCAAACTTACTAAAAATAGTAAGACCCACCATTTTTAGCCCTTTTGGAAACTTTGAAAGTTCTAGATCATTCTTCAACATAAAGGGTATTTGAAAAGACCAAAATTGGGAAGAATAGTAACCTTTCAATGTTACAAGGTTGAGACACTTTTCCTAACAAAGGTGGGATTGTGTCTTCCCTTGAGTGGTTGTACATCCTTTTGAAAGTCCTTTGTGAAGGTGGGGTTGGCTCTTATGTTATTCACCCTTAAGAGTGTCTTTAGCAGTTGTGGTTGCATATCTCAACCATCAGGTGTGTTTGGTGTGTCTTAGATGATGGATCATAGTGATGATCTCCTCCCCATTACTCAAGTTTGTTGTGTATAAGATGTATAGTGTGTCAATGACATACTCTATGATGCTCATGTACTCCATGTATTTTTTGTGTGTCTTCCTTACCTGTTTTGCATGTTTTAGTGGTGGCCTGTAGCAATGAGTTCCCCCCATGCTATGTGCCTTGCATGTTTTATGGTGGCACCTAGCGATGAGCTCCCCTCTGCTATGTGTTTTGTGTGCCTTTAATGGTGGTGCATAGCGATGAGCTCCCCTTATCACCTAGTTAGGGTTGTTTAGTTGTTAAATTATGTCTTCCCTTCTTGTATGCTTTGTGTATTGCATGTTTTCACTTGTGCCTTCTCCGTGCATTGAGTGTCTTCTCAGTGTATTACGTGTTTCTTTACTATCTTCTTTATTATTTGCATGACTCTTATGTGTCTTCTTATGCTTTCCTAAGATTGGGGGCTAAAGATAGTCTTCCAAGCTTAGGGTGTGCCTTTGGCTCTAGTGATTGGCATGTTTGATGTATTTTGACCGTACTTTAATACACGTACTGATCGTAAGATCGTACACACATTAAAGTGGTAGCTAAAGTTTATGAAGTAAAAAGTGTGCACTTGCATTTTTACCTCCTTGTTTAGCTCCTAGGTCCCATTTATTACATTATGCATTATAATTTATCACCGCGAAGTAAAACTACTTGAAACTTATGACAATCAGAGACCTTCAACCGCCCTCACTAATCTTATCCTGAACTAAAAAGGGTCCCTTAGACTTGGGCGTCAACTGCCCAAGTCCTCCTTGATTGGTTAGGGTAAATTAGTGGCATGTCTGCTTAGGACCTTTAAAAAGGTTTCTCTTTGTTAGATCTTGTGGTTTAATTTGACGAATGTTAGTAGGAAAGTATATATAAGTGAGTTTTTAAATTCATTTTGAAGTAAGAAAGAGATATCCAACTTGAAGCATTGGAGTAAAGAGCATTCAGAATATTCATTGTGATTCTAGGGTATATTTGTATTGTCATTGTGTGTGTTGTTGTAGGTTTGAAGTTATCATCTATCTCTCCTTATGATTTGAAGAGCATTCATCCTCCTAAGGATCTCATCACATAGGTGATATCATTGTGGTGTATTATAATTTGATTCATCATGTTGATTTTGTGTTTAGCCTCTTCCTTGCAAGGGCACGCTCTCTTTATCCATCAACGGTGTTGGGAAGCCTGAATTCTATCCCAAGATTTGACCGGGGCAAGTCCCTTAACACCATAACCCCCAAACCCCTTTTCTTCTTCTTGTGTGTAGGTTATAGGTATAAGATTCAGAAAAGGTGAAGATGCTGGAAGATTGAGTAGGATTCAGGGTTTTGGGATCCATCAAAAGTTTAGGAATATTCCCCTGGAAAGATTAGTCACCTGGTGCCCTAATATTTTGGGTCTTTTGACACTAGATCTAGCATCTGAGAATCATTTATAGTATATATCTAGTTTATAGCTCTGGCAGATTCCAAAATTTAGGATTTGGTAATCTCCTATTTCATCCTCTGACACTTCAACTTCTAAGACACAGGTTTCAATATCTCTCTGATCATCTCTATGCATTTAGATTCTGGGTTTCAGTAGTTTTATATTTGTTATAAGCTGGTCATCCTAGAACTAGGGTTTGATAAAAAGGCTTAGTTAAACATGATCTTTCCATAGTACTCTTGAGCACAAGATCTATAGCTAACTCCACTTCCATTTGGTAGTGATTTGTCTTGATCTTGTCCTTGAATGTTATTGTGAAAGAGGGTTTGATCTAGTGTGCATCCTAGTTGTCATCATTCTCCTTTTTGACACTAAACAATCTAGTCCCTTCTTAATAATCAATTGGGGATATATTAATTGTGAACACATCTAAAGGGAATTGCATGGGACCATCTTTTTCTAGAAACTCCATGATTCTGGTTGTTGTTTCATCTGGAATTACTTGTTTTGGCTTTGATGACTCTCCCTTTTTGAAGGTTCTTATTTATATGATGTTTACTATCTCATTATATGGTTCTATCATTTTTAAGCATATCAATTGAGGAGTTAGATCTAGAATGGAAATTTTATTCATTGAAAGCTCATAGTTGATTGGAATTCCTATATTATTTCTAGTTGTGTCTATCTTCTCCTTCTGTGACATAAATTTTTCTAAGGTGCATAAATCAAACTTCTTGGAATAATGTGGAAGGCACAACCTTCATCCTATGTATCCATGGCCTTCCTAACAACAATTTATAACGTGTGCCCTAATCAATGACATGGAGCATAGTGGAGACCATTCTAGACCCTAAGAAAATTGGAAGCATGATCTCTCCTATTGTTTCTACCTTAAGGTTATCATAACCTCTTAATGTATCATGACATTGCATGATGTTTGTATGTCCATACCCCATCTTTTCAAGAAGAGAAAATGAGACTATATTTACTTCCACTCCATCATCAATTAATGTTCTCTTAATGCAAGTGTCATAGATTTACACCTATAGGTATAGATTTGGATCTCCTTTCTTTGTCAATTTTGCCTCTGAAGGAATTTGGTTTAAGTCAAAGAAAAAACCTAGATCTTGAAGTTTGGTGTTAGGTGAGTTCATATTGAGGTCTACTTGGTTGATTTATTCATCTAGAGGAGGGCTAATCTGATCTACATATTTCAACCCAAATGCTTGTAAAATGGTTGATGGATGTAAAGGTGAGTTCCTTAGGACAACTATAAAAGAGATGTGGACATAGGTCTTCTTGACATCTTCCACCAAGTTGTAAGGTATAATTTAGGATAGTCTGGGCTCTATAGCTGAGATGGCTTTTTGTGAAATTTAGTTTCTTGTTCAACTTTTGGCTCGATACTACCTTTTGTTAGGAAGAGACACTACTTCGCATGATAGCTGTTGTCATTGATGGCAACTAAGACTATTCCACACATTTGCATAACATAATTTGTTCATACAGGAAGTCAGAATCAAAATTTATTTAAGTCTAGGTAGCCAGAAACAGAGCATGTGATAGGGTCCAGTATCTTGGTCCGAATCTCTCTGATGGTAAATCAGAGTAGGCTATGGATCTGAAGGAGTTAGAAGGATTCTTAGGGTAATCTAAATCTAGAATCTTAACCTCTAGTGATGAAGGAATCAAAAGTTATTTGCATCTGAGTATAAGGTTACAGTTTGACAGTGCAAATAGTAGAAGAATAGGCCGACCTTGTGATTGATATTAGTTCCGGATAAATGGAAGTTGTCAGTTGGATGATTTGTGATGATCAATGATAATGGCCAACATGATTGATGATTTGTTAATGCAAGTTTTGGTTTGCATTACAAGTTATGCATGGATTTAGCCAACAGAGTAGAGTCTTCAACAAAGTTCTAAGTGTTCTTGAAGCTTACTGAAAAGTGATTGAATATCATGATGCGGATATATATAGCTGATGGATTTAAGTGATTGGTGTAAGTTATGATGTAACTATGGAATAAGTGTGAAAAGTGTAGAGATCTAAGGTTCAGATGTTAGCAGAACAGTAAACATGGCAGAGTAAAGATGAAGTGTATCAAGTCATTATTTTGTGCTTAATTAGAACTGAATCCTTGCATTGATAGATGCTAATTATTAGTTCAAACTCATTGTAATCTTCTTTCTATAGGTAGTGAGCCTTCTTTTGAGTAGTGAGCTCTTGGCAGTGAGCTCAAATGCATGTGCATTCCCCTTTGTAATACTTTTAACATAGTATAATCTTTGTGGGCTAACCCCCACCGTCATTTTTCCCTTAACTGGGTTTCCATGTCAAAAATCTTGGTGTCAAGTGTGTTGTTTATGTTTCTACTCATGTGTTATTGATTCATGCTTTAATGTTTATATCATTAATTTGATTAGAAGTTGTGAAAGAAGATTAAAGGAAGAAAAGTTTAAATTACGTGACAACTAATTCACCCCCCCTCTCAATTGTCTAGACCAATTCCAACAATTGGTATCAGAGCAAGGTTCCTTTGAAAAAGTTTAACAGCTTGAGGAAGATCTGGGAAGGTAGTAAAATGGATGAATACAACCTTCAAGGACAAATTAAACTCGATTTAGAAGATCTTGAGTAGTCCAGAGAAGAAGTTGGTGAGTTGCAAGAAAACCTTAAAAATGGTGAAGACTTCATTAAGATTTTAATAGAAAAATTGAGCAAATCCAATGAAAAAAGGAAGGATAAGGCCCTAAAAGAGAGGACAAAGGAGTGTGAGAAGTTAACTAAAGAAGTTATTGTATTATAACATGAGATGGAATCTAGAGTGATGAGGCCAACCAAGGAAATTGAAGATAGGAAGAAAACTGAAGAAGACCTTAATCAATATCTAAAAGAAAGAACTGAAGAATGCTGCAGGTTGGATGAAATAGCTGGCCTTCTAGAGTCTAATTTACTAGAAAGTAGAAATAATGAGAGAGAACTTGAGAGGCAAATTTTCATTCTTAGACATGACCTAGAAGTTGCAAATGAATACAAGGAGAAGTTCAAGATAAGCTCAGCTAAACTTGAAGCACTGCTTGAAGGTCAGAAAAAGGCTGATGACAAGCATGGTCTTGGATATGAGAAAGGTGAAAGATCCGGATCTAAACAAAGAAATTGCCAACCAAGGAATGCAAGAAACAGTCCTAGAAGACCTCTGGTAAGACAACCAAATGCTCAAAGATATCCATCCTTCAATGGAAATTGTTTCAATTGCAATAAATTTGGTCATAAAGCTACTCAGTGCAGAAGCAGAGAAAATCAAAATGATCCATACCTCTCCAAACAATGCTTCACATCTAACAGGTATGGTCATAGATCAAATGAATGCAGAAGCATGATAATAAATAACTCTAACAATACAAGAAATAGTAACTCTTTGAATGGCTACTGTTTTCCTTGCAATGGATTTGGACATATGGCTAATTAGTGTAGATCAAGAGGAAATCAAGTGTATAAGCAAAGAAATGTTGTGTGCTTTAATTGCAATAAACTTGGTCATATTGCATGATTTTACAGAAGTAGGATTAATTAAAGAGGAGGTCCGGTAAATAGAAAACCAAATGAGAAAATACAAGACAAAGGCAAAAGAAAAATTGATGTGAATGAGATCCAGAATGAAATGAGCAAGATATGGGTCAAGAAAACAATTGAGAACAATAGTAATGAATCCACACCAGAATCCGGTGTTGATAATTCCTCTGGAAATTGAATTTGGAGCTCTGGCTCAGGGGGAGCTACATTGAAACTCAAATCCCCCCAGCCAGTAAATGGGTTTCTGGATCTGGCACAATGAGAGAAGATATTTAGAATTGTTTAAGAACTTGTGGAAGGATTTCTGGAACAAAAGATGTTGATATGGAAATGTGCAGAGTGATTCATGAAGAATTGTTTGAGAAACAGAGTAACTAGATGAAGTTAGGGAAACACATTTATTACAATGCCAAATTAGGTTTTGCAAAGGATAAAAGGTCACTTGGTCATGCATTTGAACCACTTTGCATTCAAAGGTAACAAGAAGAAGAGCATCTAAGCTACAAACTGAGAAATTGAATCGCGGAGAGTGAATTCAACTGATAATTGATCAACCCTAACCCCGCAAAAGAAAAAGGTACTTCTTTGTAAAGTTTTGAATCTAAAATCTGTTGAGATGGCTACTCCTCATGTTGTTGACATTATTGAAAGGTGTTGACCCAAATTTAAGAAGCATCCTCATAAATCAATTGAAGTCGACCCGTTAGGTGCTTTTTCAAGTGTTCTGTATGCTGTACTACATAGATGAATTTGGAGACTCAAGATATGTAGACTTGTTTGAGAATCAACTTAGGGATGAAAATCATGACCTTAAACCTGAGTATAATGCACTACAAGATAAACACTTTATTCAGATTATGAAGTTTCCAACATTTGATGAAGATGAGTGGGTCCAGTATGTTTTGAGCTAAATGCATGATGAATTCATATGGCTACTAATACCATTCAAGATCACCAAGGATGCTATCAGAATTGTGACTGGATTAAATTCAACCACTGGATTACCCATGTTGAAATCTGTGAAAAACCAAACTGTTGCTGATGCAACCGGTGTGAAGTTTGATAAGAGAGTAATGACCATCAATGACATTATAGAACTGGATGTTAAGTTTGCTTCCATGGTGATTGGCTACAAGATTTATCACTCTAGCAGGGAGAATTTTATTTCTGGAACAGCCATATATGCTGCATACAAGGTGCTAAAAATTATGATTTGTGTGAATTATTGTAGAATCAACTGATTGAGAACCTAAACAAAATCAAGAAAGATAAGAAAAACACTTTTAAATATGGTACATTGGTTCTATGCTTGTTCTTCTACTTTATGAATGAGGTATCTAGAGTAAAAGGTGTACACTAGACTAATGATAAACTAGTTGCTATTCAGATCAGAGATCATCTAAACAGTATTGGTGACTATAAAACATAGAAAATAGCAATTTGGGCATATCTTAAGAATTTTTAGGGTATGATGCATACAAGGGAGAGAATTCCAAAATCAGTTGTGGAGAAATATAAAGATGAGATATGTTTTATGGTTGACACTGATCAGTGCCTAATGGAAGCTGTGGAACCCAGAACTATATGGATTATGCCTATGATCTATGAGGTTGATGAGAAACTTTTGAATATGTATGCTTAACACATATTGAGAAAGCCAAAGGATACAATAGTTGAAAGATTTGGGACATATGAGGAGTTAAGTTTGAAACTGCACATTGAGCTCAGAAAACCTAAAACCAAAAGAAAAGTAAGAAAAGAAATTGAGCAGTTGGCTGAGAATCTAGGTCTCACAAAGGAAGTTGTTAGGAAATTCAAAGAAAGAACTGAAAAGGCTAAGAAAGAGAAACAAGATAAGAAACAAGGAAGTGCTCTGGTGAAACCCTCTTCCAAATCAATGGCTACTAGGAGCTTTGCTACTGCCCTTGTTTCTCAAAAATCTACCAATCCTGAGAAACTGAAAGGTAAATCATCTGAAAAAGAAGGAAAGAGAGTGAAAAAAAGGCCACAAGAACCCATAAGAGCACAAAAGTTGATGAAGAAGAAACGGATTCAAATGCTGAGGTAAAGGAGTTGAAAGCCTCTGGAACAAAAGCTGTCAAGATGACTAAGGAGAAACCTTCTAGAGGCAAAAAGGCAAGCAAAAAGCAGAAGACAGATATATATGTTGAGAAGCCCACAATTTCTATGGAAGATGTAATAAAATTAGTCATTGTGGATGGAAATCTGAAACCCATAACTGAATTTTATGATGAATACAGTGACACATATAAGAGGGCATTAGAGGAAGCAACTGTTAGATATCTGAATATCTATAATAAGGCCCTACTTGAAATAACTTCTAAAATCCCTCCAAGTCTTGCAAACATTTTGGAGTTGAGGAAAGAAAATACAAAAAGCAAGGATATGGAACTTAGAGAGCATGTATTGATAAAACTATGCCCTCAAATCACTCAAGTTCAAATGAATATGATATTCAAAGAAGTGAATGATGAATTCAGGAGCAAGAACAGAATGAACAAACTGAAGCTTGGAGAATTGGACCAAATAGTTCAAGAAACTCAGGAAATACTTCTAAGTGCATTGAAGAGACACAATCTTCCATTTTTTGAAGAGGAGACTAATGATCATATTGATTCATCAATCCTTGATATTAAAAAGATGAAAACTGATGAGTAGCGAACCAAGGGTGATGACTCCTATGTTTCGAAAGAGGAACAAATAAACATAGAAGATATAGAGATGGTGGATCAAACTGATGATGTCAGAGATACTCTAACTTCTCCTAATCAATCCAAAAAAGAAGATAATGTTGAGAATACTGTTGACACACAAGATCCTTAGGAACAAATTGCAAATAGTGAAGTCAAAGGAAAGAATTCAGATGCAGATAACACAGAGAAAGGTGAAGAAGAAGAAATCAAAACTAAGGAAGATAAAGCAGGAGAAGATGGTGCAAATGTTGATAATCCTGATACTGTGAAAACTCAAGAAAAGGAAAGTGGTCCAAAAATGGTGGCAAGAGACACTGCAGATGCAGTGAAAAGTTTCCTAAGTAAAGAAATGCTTGAGTTTGATGAACTAGAGTTGTTTCAAGAACCGATCAATCTAGATGGTCTCTCTCTAGTTCAAATAATGAAGATAGCATCCTTCACACAAGCAAAGGCAAGAGAAAAGATGATGAAATCTCATATTGAGGACAATGAGCTGCTAGGCCTTGCAACTGGAGTATTGGAGAAGATATTGCTAACCTTCCAGAAGAATCCTTCTGACTCTCCTTCCATAAATCTAAAGAATCTTGTAAGTTTTGTAAGTACACATTTTGAGTCTTTTGAGAAGTCTACAGAGACTAAAATTAGAAATGAACTTTTAGATAAGAAATTTAGTGAAATAAAGAGCCTAATAGAGTGTGATAGGAGGATACTTGGTATCAGTATAAAGAGTATTCAAAATGCTCTAAGTGATGGAGGTGATATATACAAATTTTGTCTATCCTGGCCCAAAGTCAGTGAGGATATTGAGAAAAAGTAAAAGGAGCAAGAACAAAAATTGACAAATCGATCTCAAAATTTTCATCCTCTAATAGCTTCTCGTATAAGTTAGGAATATCAAGTAATCAGGTTGACCGATGAAATAAAGAAGCTTGTTAAAGAAAAAGGCAATATTATGAAGAGAATGTGTGAGCTCCAAGGATTGATTGCCCCCAAGCTAGAAATAATGTTTAATACGCTATCAGAAGCTCAAACTATAGTTCAGACAAGTGATCCTTCAGATCTAACAAAGGCAGAAGCTTACACATTTCTATTGAGTGGACACATCTCAATTTTAGATGGCATGAAAAGAAGTTGGGCTTCTAAACTTGAGAAATTGAAAATTAGTTTTGTAGATATTCTCAAGTTCAGGTGAATATAACTTAAGGATTGGTTGTACATATGCGGCACTATATTTAGAATTTTTGAGAATTTTGGCTTACGGACACCATCCTTTGCCATTGATGTCAAAGGGGGAGTTAAGAACAATGAAAAATGAGGAATCTAGCAAAGGCGGAGCTCTGGAATCAGTGGAGAAGCATGAGTATAGAATAAGGGGGAGTAAATAAGTAACACTTACTCATTTTTCACTAAGTGTTGCCATCAATGCCAAAAGGGGAGATTGTTGGAAAGAGACACTACTTTGCATGATAGGTGTTGTCTTTCATTGCAACTAAGACTATTACACACATCTGCATAACATAATTTGTTCATACCAGAAGTCAGAATCAGAATTTTTTTAAATCTAGGTAGCTAGAAACAAAGCATGTGATAGGGTCCGGTATCTTGTTCTAGATCTCTCTGATGGTAAATCAGAGTAGGCTACAGATCTGAAGGAGTCATAAGGATTGTTAGGGTAATCTAAATCTAGAATCTTAACCTTCAATGATGAAGGATTCAAAAGTTATTTGCATCTAAGTATAAGGTTACAGTTTGACAGTGCAGACAGTAAAAGAACAGGCTGACCTTGTGATTGCTCTTAGTTCTGGATAAATGGAAGTTGTTAGTTGGATGATTTGTGATGATCAGTGATAATGGCCGACATGATTGATGATTTGTGAATACAAGTTTTGGTCCGCGTTACAAGTTATGCATGGATTTTGCTGACAGAGTAAAGTCTTCAACAAAGTTCTAAGTGTTCTTGAAGCTTACTGAAAAGTGATTGAATATCATGATGTAGATATATATAGCCACTGTATTTAAGTGATTGGTGTAAGTATGTGATGTGACTATGGAATAAGTGTGAAAAGTGTAGAGATCTAAGGTTCATATGTCAGCAGAACAGTAAACAAGGCAGAGTAAAGATGAAGTGTATCAAGTCAGTATTTTGTGCTTAACTAGAACTGAATCCTTGCATTGATAGATGCTAATTATCAGTTCAAAATCATTGTAATCTTCTTTCTCTAGGCAGTGAGCCTTCTTTTGAATAGTGAGCTCTAGGTAGTTAGCCCGAATGCATGTGCACTCCCCTTTGTAATACTTTTAACAGAGTGTAATCTTTATGGGCTAACCCCCACCATGGTTTTTCCCTTAACTAGGTTTCCACATCAAAAATCTTGGTGTCAAGCATGTTGTTTATGTTTCTGCTCATGTGTTATTGATTGATGCTTTAATGTTTATATCATTAATTTGATTAGAAGTTGTGAAAGAAGATTAAAGGCAGAAAAGTTTAAATTATGTGACAACTGAGTCACCCCCCCTCTTAGTTGTCTGGACCAATTCCAACACCTTTGTCATGAATAATTTCTACCAAGCCTAGCATCCTTCTTTCTCCCTTTGGCCTTAATTGAACAAGGATATTTCATTGAACTGTTTTTACTACATTGGTCAACCCTAGGTTTGTATCTTGACTATTCAATTCATTGTTTTGGTGGGTAGGGAAAGGATCTTGAAATATCTTCATATCTGCATTTTCTGGTGCAATAGGTGCTTGCTTCATGTTGTTGTTGTTTGTGGTCACCACTTATGGATTAAGGTACATCTCAAGGAATAGGCATTCTTGGTCCTCTAGAAGTCTAGTTATGAATATATTATATTCATGACACGATTAAGTATTGTGCCTGCTTTTCATATGAAAGGAACAAAAATAATTGTATTCATAGGGAGGATGGTATGACTCATATCAGTTATCATTCTAGCTCCTATTTGATTGTTTTTGGTTATATCTTGGTTGATAGTTGTTGTTTCATGGATGTTTTAATGCATTGATGTATTATGGGAAATAATCCCTCCCATTATAGTCATTCCTTACTTTTTTTCTCATCTATGGTAGTGTTTCTATTATTCTTCAACATCTTAACCATTGAAGGGTTGTTTCCATTATTATTGTTTACATGAGTCATTAACCTCCCATTTGGGCCAAAAGTTTGGTGTCCACTATCAATAGTGGCTTGATCAATTTGTAAAGTAATCTCTAACGCTTCCTCATAAGACTTTTAGGGAAATTTTTGTACTTCTTCTCAACTATCCCTATTAAGGGCATGTAAGAAAAGTTTACACAACTCTTAATGGTCCATGTTTGGGGCACTTTTTGATGAGTAGAGTGCTTGTTTCCATCATGTAATGAAATCCATCACTGATTCATTTACATACTATTTCATGTTTAAAAATTCACATATTCCAGTCTTGATGAGTTTGTTAATGTCAAAGGCCATGAAAGAATCTACTATAAGTTGGTGGAAAGAGTGGATTGGAGCCTCAAGAAAATGGTAATGCCAATCTAGGGCAATCCCTTCAGGAATCATTGGAAAAATTCTTACTACAACTCCATCCCAAGGAAGGAGTTCTCTTATGCCAATGGTACAGGCTTTAATATGCTATTGACGATCTCCTTTGGCTTTGAACTTTGGCAAGTCAGTGAGACACCATGGTAGAAATGCATTTTGTATGGTGTTATTAAGTGGTTCTTTCAAGTACTCAAGGTAAGTTCATAGGAAAGTGCTTTGAGATTGTTGGGTTGACAACATCAGCCCCATGGGTGGACTTTGATGATTTTGCATTTGATACCCATGTATAGTGGAGTAAGTTGGTTGGTATTTTTGAATACTCTAGAATTTATGCATTGGATGAGCTCCATTTGGGAATGTGGACCATTACTTCCATTATGTGAATAAAAGTTTAAGTACGGGGAATTTTGAGATTCCCTCTAGTCTTCCTCAATCTTAACATTGTGTGTATTGTCTTGTACCTTGGTTCATTTGTCTTGAGGAGGTTGCTCCATCCCTGCTACCTCTAATGTCATAATTTGTTAACCAACATTACTAGAAGGTCTGTAGGAGTAGTGGTTCCTATTCTTTATAGTTGTCCACTTTATGGATTTTCATGATTCATTCCACTTAGTTGTTCTTTTAGTACATTTTATCAATGTCTTCTTGACAAGCAACATGCAAGGCTTCCTAAGCCTCCCTATCCTCTTCCAAGTGCTTCTGTAAGAGTATTATTTCATCATCTAAGTGTGTTTCTATGTAACTTGTTGAGGGTTGATCCACTTGGTGGATTTTTGATCGTATAAGCACTTTGCGTGCTCTAGAGTGAGTGGGTTGAATTGTCATTCCTTGTTCCCTAGTTGAATTTTTGAAAGTGAGACAATGATGAGGTTCTCTTCTATCATTTTCATAGTCAAAATCCTCGTAGTCAAAACAATTTCTGATGGGTGCTAGAGGATCAAATGGTACATATCTCTCAAACGAAGGTATTTCAGTTTCTTTTGAGGGAATATTTCATTAGTTATCATATTTAGGGGTTTCATGGATACCACATAATTAAAGAAATGGAGGATGGAGATGATGGCAATGGTAGAAATTGGGATCAATGGAAACACAAAAAAAATCACCCAAAAGGATTTATCCTTCACAATGGGTTCACCAAAATATGTATGGTGAATCTAACATTAGACACAAAAATGATGATGAAAGTGGGATCAAAGTAATGAAAATGCAAAAGTTTTACTAGGAGGTTTTTCTCTTCATGTCGGGTTCACCAAAATATGTATGCTCTAAAACATGACTCAAGCACAACACAAATGAGTCATCTATGATATCACACACATGAACTTCCTCCTTGTAATGGATGACTTCCAAGTCACTCTCACTCTAGTGGCAAAATCCAGTCGAGTGGAGGCATAATCCAGGGGTGGTTTTGTTCATGTGGAAGTAGAACATTGTGGAGGGTGGTTTGCTAGTCTACCAGCTAAATATGTATTAATGCTTGATGAGCACATTCTACAACCATTGTTGTGGAGATAACTATATGAATCAAAGGGTCACTAGTTCTATGTCGCCTATTGTGGTTTCATAAGTTCCAATGCCTACTGCTAAGACTATTTTGTTCATTGATTTTCCTAAGATGTTCTAATCTATTCTCATGTGCTTGAATGATTTCTTGTATATTGTTCCTTTGTTGAATGACTCTATCATGTTCTTGTTCTTCAATTGTTTTTGGTGTATGTTGCATAGGTCTAGGATGGATTGCCTTTATCTCTTCGAGAATAGCTTTAACCAAATCCCATCTTATCCCTAGGAACATTGAATGCTTGGGTGAGAGAGAGAGTTTGTTTTGTTGATTTAGGTTTGACCAAGTGTTGAATTTTGAGTTGACTTTGAATTTGAGTTGACTTTGTGTTGTAATCAAAGGTTTGCTACACTTTTGTTTGATTGTTGACCTCGTGATGAAACTGAGAAGTTTTGAATTCTTTTTGAGTTTTTGTTTTGTTTTCTATATTTTTGTGATTTTTTTTTATGTATTTAGCTACTTATGAATGCAAAACAATATTTTTGTTCATTTTCTTATTTTTGAATTTTTTAATTATTATGAAGTAAATATGAATGCAATCTAAGATGATTTTTCTTATGCAATGTTTAACCTATGGTTTTGTGTTTTCAAGATTCAATGTTTGCATCTAAACTAATGAAAAGAAAAACAATAACTATTTTAAAACAATAAAGAATATTTAACTAGAAAAGCAGATAACAACTATGCTAAGCAATATAAAATAACTCTATTCTAACAAGGCAACTCCTATCAAGAGAACAACAACAAATAATATTACTTTCCTAAGAGTAGATTGGTGATCTAAATAACTACTAAGCATGTGAAAAACCTAGTATGACTTTAGAACATGAGCCTGGTGTATCCTCAGAAGTCCTTTTGTGGAAACCTCCTCTCCTCTATATTAGTGGGATCCTCTGTTGGCAGCAAGGACAAAGATAAAAGCAATTGATTTGAGTATGAATTGAGAATTGATGCTATGATAAGGTGAATTGAGCTATCAGAGCTATGGAAGCACTATGGCTTGGGCTTTTGAAAGAAATTGGAGAGCATAATGATGCTATGAAGCTATTGAAGCTTGGGCAACTAAGATAAGAAGAAAGCAAAAGGCTCACAAAGTCCTACAATTAGCATATGAATGCTATGGAGATAAAAAATCAAATATTGAATGAACGTGCAACAATGAATTTTCATCCCATAATGCATATAGGAGGGGGGTATTTGTAGATTTGAGAAGCTCATGTGAATTGTGGAATTAATTGGAGAGTTAACTCTCTTAATTAGGGAGTTCAAAATGTTGATTGGATAGTGAACTGAGTTGATTAGAGAGTGAACAAGCTTTGAAATCTTATAATTGGAGGAATAATAGAATTAACATGATATGGATAGAGAAATAAAAATAGATTAGCTTAGTGGGAGCTAAAAATGTAGTGATTGAGAGTTTAAATTAAGTAAAAAATAGATTAGGCACAATTAGGGTCAAAGAGTCATGCAAACTACAACAAAAATAGATCTATTTTCGGCTCGCACTGAAGATAAACACATATGTCAAAACATGATAGGGTCTCCTAGTTTTCCAAGGCAAGTCACCCCTAGAGATTCAATTAAAATGCATGACATCCCCAAGAGATTTAGAAGTCAAAGTGGGTGACCCATAGGCAATAGGTTTTGTAGGTGGTTTCAGGGGCTGAGATTGGAACTAAGGGGCTAAAGATGACTTCATGACCTGGAGACAATTTATATCACTTTAGAGAGTGGGTCACTCAGTTCACTAGGGCAAGTCACCCCGAGAGGATCTGGACTCAATGTGGGAAACACAAAATTGAGGAAGTGGGTGTTCAAACTGATGATTGGAGATGGTCTGGGAGGTGAATTAGAGGCCCCTAGAGGATTGAAATGATTGGAAGGGGCTTAAAGGGAAGGTGACTTTTTCTTCTTTTGATGTAGGTAGGTCATGTTGACATAGTTAGAAAGTGATAGAAATGAATTGTCAACATAGGGTAATCAATGAAGATACCAGACCTTAGAAGGTTATATAGGTGATAGGGGAGATATAAGGAATGTGAAGAACATCAATCCACATGTCTCCAAGAGGAATACTGATCTTCAAGAGGTCATATTTGCATGCTTAGATGTACGTGTTTAAGACTACAACTCATCATCAGATTACCATGTAGGCTCATGCAATTTTTTAGTTCTTATAGTCACTACATATATAATCTATTATGTAGTAACCTATTCACTTCCTAAATTCAATTACAAAAATGTAGATATTTCATTGTTAGAATATGCATCTATACATTCAATTTCCCTTGCTACAGGTACTTGCAACACCCCAAAATTTACTGTATCATAGACTATAGCCTCAAACTCCTTTACTGTGTCTACTTGCAACCCTTCAAAAATCCTTTTAGCAACATGTGTAGCCTTATGATAAGGCTCTTTCAAGAATTCCTTGTTTGCAAGCACTAATGTTCTCAGACTATCTTTCTCCTCATCTTCAATAGTTGTGAATAGAGTCAAGGTATGCCTTATCTCAATCTTTACTAAGGAATAAATATTTATTCTTCCATCATGGACAACTCTTCAATCATATTGCATGGCCTTCCCAAAAGTATAATGGCACACGTCCATATGCATAATATCACATCGCACTTGGTCTTCATATGTGCCAATTCAAAAATTCACCAAACGTTGTTCATTGATCAAAACTTGATGACCCCTTTGTAGCCAAGATACTTTGTATGGGTTTGGATGAGTTACTCTTCTCATCCCTAACTTCTCTACCTTCTCATAAGAAACTAGATTATCCATGCTACCACTATCAATTATAACCTTGCAACACTTACCTCTTACCTTGCATGTGGTCTTGAACAAACTCCTTTGCTACATGGGCTTGTCCTACCTTATCACTGATTTCAATAATGTCTTTTTCATGGTGAGGGCTTCTCCATACCTTGGTTCCTTTATGCACTTGGATGCAGCACCATTCCTCTTGTCTATCCAAGTAACATGACTTTGGGCCTCTCTTTTCCTACCACTATACAAATCCTTTTGTGTGCATTTAGCTACATTATGACCCACTTCTCCACACTTTAAGAATTCTTCTATGAGTCCTCTATTTTTTCTTTGACCAAATCTACCTTTATCACTTGTTGAATACACCTTGTCTCTTGCTTCATAGCTATTTTTTATTGTAATTGGCACTATCCTCTTCATCTTGGCTATACCTTATTTTGTTTGTATACATCGTCTCTTCATCATCATCACCATCAACAAGTTCTCTTTCTTCCTCAAGTCCTCTTTTTCTATGTGTAAGACCACATCGTCTCATTGGTACTTTCTCCTCATCTTTTAAAGCATA
This sequence comes from Cunninghamia lanceolata, assembly GCA_027924645.1. Classification (NCBI taxonomy): domain Eukaryota; kingdom Viridiplantae; phylum Streptophyta; class Pinopsida; order Cupressales; family Cupressaceae; genus Cunninghamia; species Cunninghamia lanceolata. The sequence goes on from BSBN01000892.1 coordinate 8,946,906, forward strand.
CTGGTAGGCCTCCTCAATCATTCACAACCTTATCATGCTCATATCATCTTGGATACTCAACCTCAAGCCATTCACATACTGTACCACCTTCTAATACTCCAATTCTTGGTGACCTAACCTAATAGAAATTTTGTAAGATTCTTCAGTGTATCTCTTTACACTCAACTCCTTCCATTGCAAGTGCTGCATTTTCTTCGACAACTCAAGTTGATAATCTATAGGAAAAAACTTCACCTTTATTCTTTTCACCATTCTATCCCACTAGATAATCTTCTCTCTATCATTTCTTCTCCTTTCATCTTGTACTTCTTTGCACCAAAGTGTTCCATGTCCTTTCAATCTTGTTTGTGCCACTCTAACTCTTCTTGGATCCTCTATATCATCATATTCAAATTATTCTTCCATTTATGTCACCTGATCTATGGGATTGTCAAACTTGGAATGTAAGAATTTAAACTTTCAAAGAAATAAACAAGATCATGCCCATAATCTTATCCAAGAAACAAAATCTCAATTGCAATCTTATCTATGTTAACTAACTTGATGAAAACTAGTTTGAAAACTTCTAAAACAATAGATGTGGCATAACTAAATATTGGTTGGGATCTTAAACCAACAATGCCATGGTCCCATGTGGCTTCTTATTTAGATTTTTTTCTTAAATTTGAGTAGCATAAGTGGTTTAATGCAAGTTTTAAATTAAGTAAAAAGGATAATTTAGAGTCTTCTCCTATTGTGGTGGAACTACTACATTTTAAGGATTGAAAGAATGATGTGAAAAATTGGGGGGGCGGGGGGGGGGGGGGGGGGGCGCTAAAATTATGTAGTTAATGAAAATATGCCACCGTTACTATATTTCCTTCCATCTTTTTTTTTTTTTTCATTTCCTTCCAAATTTTGTTTTCTAAATTTTCTTTATTATTAAGAAACTATTTAATAAATTTTTTTTGAAATCTATATAGTAATAAAATTACAATTTAATTTGTTTAAATAAGAATAAATAAATAAATAAATAAAATCATGGGACCACTACCTCCACAAAATAATCCTTCAAAATTTGAGTAGCCACTACTAAACAAAATAAACTATGCAGTATCATGGAACCATGATGTAAGTATATCACATCTATCAAAGTCGTCATTATTTAAGAGATTAAATTTACATTTATAAGGAGAAAATACAAATGAAATTAACTTCTATCTAACGGCTAGCTAACTACATGTTAACTATACCTAAACCAAATAAAAAAGCAATTATTGATTATTATTTTAGTTATATATGTGGGGAATATTTCAAGTTCAGAAAGGACGTCATCTAAACAGTTACGACTGTTGTTAAACTTTTCATAAAAGAAAGTTAGCAGACTGCATATTGTATTTCAAATGCGAACGAGCTCTACCTAAAACAGCCACAACATATGCACTATTTTTCCTCAACATAAGTTGAAAACAAACATTATAATTGTCCACTTGTCTACCTAAACAACATACCAAATGGTATAAGCACTATTTTTGTACAATATAAGTTGAAAATACAAGTACATGCTATCATAATCTGGTGGAACAAATTATCATGAACCCAAGATTTTGACATGTTTTAGGTTTAATAGTCTAAAATATTTAGTTGGGTAGAGTAACAGTATTTCAAAGCTAAACAGAGTGAAGTACTTCATTTGCAAAATTTTATAGCATAGATGAAAATCAATATTATAGGTGGGTAAGACTAGTACAGAATTGATTATTAGCACAATTCTTATCTAAATCTATTTTACAGTGGTAACTAATGGATGGGAGTGGGCTTTACCACTAGTAAACAAAGGAAATAGGCACTTCTAATTCTATAAATTAATGAGCAAGGTTGAAGCTTGCATCGGTGAAACAGTTTGTAGAGATTGTGCTAAGATGGCTTCTGTTAACCCTGCCATTTCCAAAGATTATTAGTTGAAGATTGCTAACACAGAAGTTGTAGTGCCTTCTCTTCCAATGTAGCAGTACATCCTTCCTCTGTCAAATATAGATCTCACTATTCCCCCAATTTCTGTGCATGTATTTTTTTGCTATAACAATCCCTTTTGTAGGACTTTTGCATCAACACTATCTCATCTCAAGACTTCCCTCTCAAGGGTGTTGGTATCCTATTACATTTTTGCAGGGAGATTGGTGACATATAGTATTGGCCTACTAGAGGTCCATTGCAATAATAAGGGAGTTTATTTGACCCAAGCTTATGTTGCATCTGATCTTTCTCAACTGAATTTATACAACCCTAATGAATCTGTGCAAGGGAAGCTTGTTCCTTTACTTTCAAAGCCCTTTCAAGAAGATGGAACTCCTGTCCTTGGTGTTCAGGTAAATGACTTTATAAAGCACATACTTCTTTCCACTTGTATTGTTTTTTGCATAGCAATTTTAACCACATTCAATATTTGAAGGTCACAGAGTTTAACTGTGGGGGTATTGTTGTTGGCTACACATTCGAACATAGAATTACAGATGCATACTCTACAAACATGTTTTTCTTGAGTTGGACAAAGCTTTCTCGAAACAAATCAATTGTATCTCTGACTCCAAGCATTGCACACTCCATATTATGCCCTCGAGAACATCATGCTTACTGTGCTGGAATTGACAAAATGTATGTGAGGCATACTTCACAAGAATGCGCCGAAGAAAATCCTCACCCACTTTCTTTAGCAAGTAGAATTTACCACCTAGATGTCAAGAACATTATGGATCTCCAATTTAATGCAAACAAAGATGGTAACAATTACACCAAATTAGAAGCATTCAGTGCTTATGTATGGAAGCTACTTGTATGCACCCAGAATGTCAAGGACTTTATAAATTGTAAAATAGGAATAGTTGTAGATGGTTGGCCACACTTAAGGGAGATTGGAATTTCTACTAATTACTTTTGAAATGTTATACTCTTGCGCTTTGTAGAGTCTAATGCTAATTATAAAAAAAACAAGCCACTTTGTTGGAGTGCAGGGCTAATTCATGGTGCCATACAAAGTACAGCAAATGAGGAGCATTTTAAAAGATTAATTGATTTCGTGGAGAGTATAAAGCCAACGCCTATCTTAGCCAAGATTTACTGTAGAGCAGATGACATGCAGTCATCTAGACCTATAGTTTTGTTGGCAGGTAGGGGGATAAAATGGTTGTCCAAGAGATTGCTACAGCAATATGGACAACATAAAACAAATACACAGAAACACAAATAGAGAAGAGAGATAAAACACAAATGACAACAATATATATTATATATTCTTTCTTTCAAAATTACATTCAAAACCTCTTACAAAACTTATGCAGAGCTACTGCTCTATTTTTCTATTTTGCCCAATCACTGGAGGTTCCACAAAACAATTTTTGTGCTGCTGTACATTCCCTTCTCTTTGCTGCAATATTCTTCTTCTGTTGTTTTCTTTCTACTGTTCACTTGTTCTGTACTGGAACATTCCCTTCTTAGATGTGCAGGTTCTATTCTCTCTGTCTTTTCTTCTACTACTGCAAGCTTCTCTCACTCACATCCCTACGGTCAACTGTTTTCCCTCCTATTTGTCTCATTCATTACCATGCAAAAATGGCACTCAAAACTCTCCTTTGAAATTCAAACTTACCTACCAAATTAATTGCTGGTAGGTACAATGGATGCTTGGGTAGATTTGAGGAGATCCCCAAAACTGATGTGGGGGGCTGGCTACAATAAATGGTCTGACGGAACATTAAATTCTTCCAACACTCCCCCTTAATCTGAAGTCAGATGTCATTCAAAAATTTTCTTTCCAGAATTGATCTCCAGAGTTATACCTTTGCATTTCCCTTTCTAAAGTAGATCTCCAGAGCTGTTTCTGCCATTCTGGATCACCTTTAGAGCTCTTTTCTGCATCTCTAGAGCACCCTGTCTGCATCTCTGGAGCTGACTTCCTACATCTCCAGAGCACTATTTCTACATCTCCAGAGTATCTCCGGAGCTACACATACCTTCCAGGGTTGAACCTCTAGAGCTCTGCTACTATCTTTACAAATCTGAACCTCTAGAGCTGTCCTCTTTCTAGGGTTGCACACGTCCAGAGTTGTTAACAATGCGAAGCCTGTCTCTTAGGTGTTCAAAAGAATCTTTTGGCAATACCTTTGTAAAAATGTCAGTGAGCTGCTACTCAGATCTACAATACTGTAACACAATCTCTCCTCATTCTACCACTTCCTTATGAAATGATAACAGATCTTAATGTGCTTGCTTCATCCATGGAAGACTGGATTCTTTGTCAGGGCTTTTGATGAAACATTGTCACAAAGAATGGTTGTACCATCTTCTTGCTACTCATTCAAGTTAGCAAGGATCCTTCTCAACTAAATAGCCTGACATGCTGTTGCATTTGCTGCAATATAATTAGCTTCTGCTGTAGAGAGAGAGACAATGGGCTGCTTCTTGGATGCGCATGATATCATGCATGAACCCATGTGAAATACATAGCCAGATGTGCTCTTTCGGTCATCTACATTTCCTGCCTAATCACTATCTATGAAACCAACCAACTTAAACTCATTAGAAACATCATACAAGATACCATAACCTATTGTACCATTCACATACCTCAGGATCCTCTTTCTTTCTTGCCAATGTGTGTCCTTAGGCTTCTCCATGAATCTAGAAATCAAGCTTACATCATACATCAAATCAAGCCTAGTGGCTATCAAGTACATGAGGCTTCCAACCATGCTCTTGTAGAGGGTTGGGTTTACTTCCTTGCTGCTGTCCTCTTTACTCAATTTCAGACCTATAGCTGTTGGTGTAGGGGTAGGTTTACTATTCTCCATTTTAAATCTCTTCACAATCTATTTGGCATAGTTAGTTTGCGAAATAAATATGCCATGCTTTGTTTGTTTGACCTCAATGCCAAGAAAATACTTTAGCATACCTAAGTCTGTCATCTCAAACTCATTCTTCATTGCCTCTTTGAAATCAACAATGAAAAGATCACTATTTCCAGTAAAAATTAGATCATCTACATACAAAACAACAATCAAGATATTACCTTCAACTACTTTGATGTAAAGAGTGGGCTCACTACTACTTTTGCTAAAGCCATTACTCACTAAATATGAGTCTATTCTTCTGTACCATGCCCTAGGTGCTTGTTTTAGCCCATAGAGGGATTTTCGAAGCCTATATACTTTGTCCTCTTGCCCTGGGACTTTATAGCTAGGTGTCTGCTCCACATACACTTCCTCTTTCAGCACTCCATTCAAGAAGGCTGACTTTACATCCAATTGAAACACCTTCCACTTGTGTTGTGCTACTATTGCTATGACTGTCCAGACTATTTCTAGCCTTGCAACTGGTGCATATGTCTCATCATAATCTCTTCCAGGCTGTTGTTTGTACCCTTTGACAACTAGCCGTGCCTTATGTCTTTCAATCTTTCCTTCAGTAGTAGACTTGGTCTTATAGACCCACTTAACTCCAATCACTTGTTTACCCTTGGGTAAATCAGTTAGCTACCATATGTCATTCCTCTCTATAGCATCCAACTCTTCATCCATGGCCTTACACCATTTCTTTTCTTTCACAACTTCTTCAAAGTGGATTGGATCACTATAAGAAAATAATGCAAAATTCAAATTCTCATCATCATCAGCATACCTTGTGCTGTCATAAATCTCCTTAACACTCCTTGTCCTTTGTGGCATCAATGATGTGAGTGTGGGGTCTGAATTACCTCTGGAGCTACTGTTGTTCTGACCTCTGAAGCTACTATACTACTGACCTCCGGAGCTACTGCTCTACTGAACTTTGGAGTTGTAGATCTTCGGAGTTGCAGACCTCCAGAGCTACTAATCTCTGGAGCTACTGTTCTGCTATCCACCTCTGGAGCTGCTCTGCTAAACACCTCCAGAACTATTGTTCTCCAATGCTCTATGGTATTTTCTCCCTGAGCTGCTGCTATCTATAGTTCCTCCAGAGTTGCTGTCCTCTGGAGATTCTTTTTCTTTAAGGGGTATTGTGACTGAAATACCCGTGGTGCGGTCCACCATTCCATCCCATGCTTCATTCTCAATGAACTCAACATCCTTGCTAATCACAACCTTTTTGGTGATGGGATTATATAGTCTATAGGCTTTTGACTCTTCACTATAGCCTATGAAGATACATTTTTCACCTCTATCATCAAATTTCTGCCTTTTCTTTTTAGCACGTATGCATATGCCACACACTTGAAGATTCTTAGGTGTTCAACACTCCATTTGCTATTTGTCCATGCCTCTTGTGGAATCCTATCATGAATGGCCTTTGTAGGACACCTATTCAATAGGTAAACTACTATTGCTACAACTTCACTCCAATAATCATTTGACAGTCCCTTTGCCTTCAGCATGCTTGCTGCCATCTCTATGATGGTTCTATTTTTCCTTTTAGCAAATCCATTTTGCTATGGAGTATACCTTGTTGTGAACTATTTATGAATGCCTTCATACTTGTAGAAATTTAGAAAATCTTTAGAGATATACTCTCGCCCTCTATCTGTTCTTAGGGCTTTGATACTGTGACTGCTTTGCTTCTCAACCAAGGCCTTAAACACCTTAAACTTCTCAAATGCTTTAGATTTATTCTTCAAAAAATAAATCTAGATTTTTCTGATGTAATCATCAATGAAGGTCATGAAATATACATTCCCACATAATGTGGGGGTCTTCATAGGGCCACATAGATTTGAATGCACCAACTCCAATGGTGCTCTTGCCCTTCTAGAATGTCTTGATTGAAAGGGTTCCCTGTGCTACTTTCCTAAAATGTAGGCTTCACATTTTCCATCAGGCTCTACAATGTTTGGTAGCCCTCTAACCATGCCTTTCTTGGACAATAAACTCAAACCAAAAAAACTTAAGTGCCCATACCTCAAATGCCACAATTTGGATGGGTCTTTGATGACTGTCCTAAAGGTAGATTGTTGTCCCACTACTGTGAGTGCCGAAGACAGTGCTGGAAACTATGCCAGAGATAGCGTCGGAGATGGTGCCAGAGACTCTATGTGTATCCTAAGAGGAGACATTATGTTTCTTGTCATATGCACTGCTGCAATCACTTTCTTCCTTCCTCCTTTATCAAATATTGTGCACTCTTCATTTTCCATCAGGATTTTATAACCATTTTGGACCATCTATCCAATGCTCAATAGGTTACGTTTTATGCCAGGGGTATAATATACATCTTGGATCTTCCTGCTTTCACCATTCTTGGACTGAATGTTGATTGTACCTTTCCCATTTTTATTTCAGTCTTGATGCTGCTATCTATGGAGGCAAAAAAATTTTTATTTCCACTCATGTGGTTTCTATAACCACTGTCTAGATACCATACTTCATCACTACTCCTCTCAGCAAGGTTACAAACAATGAAAACATTTGACTATTTTTTATTTTCATCCTTGTTCTCATTTGCTACATTAGCATTTTGGCCTCCATGATCACATTGTTTCTTTCTACACTCACTAGCATAATGACCAAACTTATGAAAGTAATAGCATTGAACATTGCTTTTGTCAGACCTTTGATTAGAACTGTTGTTCTTCTTTTCTTGATAGCTTGGCTGTGAGCTGCATGCCTCTTCTTAGCTGTTTGAAACTCCTCTTTCGGAGTTGCTTCTTCCTCTACCTCTTTGACCTCTACCTCTGCTATTTCTTCCTCTTCCCCTACCTCTTGCATTGGTTTGAGCCTTGAAGGCTTGCTCAAGGGAAGCAGCAAATCTATTCAACCGCTGCTCATGGATTTGTAGAGAGCCCATCAACTCATCCACTGTCATCTTGGACAGATCCGTAGTCTCCTTAATGGTTATGACAATAGGGTCAAATCTAGAAGGTAGACTCCTTAGGATTTTTTCAACAATCCTTTGTTTATCCATGGTTTCTCCATTTATCCTTAGCTAATTTAGCATGATAGAAACTCTAGTGTGAAAGTCTAAAATAGAGTCACTCTCCTTCATCTATAGGGTCTCAAAATCTCTTCTAAACAACTGGAGTTTGAGTGATCTCACCTTGTCAGTTCCCTTATAACTGTTCTGTAATATTTCCCATGCCTATTTTCAGTAGTTTGCTACTACAATGCAGGGGAAAATAGCCTCTATCAAGGCTGCCTCAATTAGACTGAGAGATTTTGCATCCTTTATTCTTGTTTCCTTCGACTAGTTTCTTTGAGCATTAGATAGGGTTGGATAGGCTGCTGGGTCTGTGGTGTCCATGAACACATTAATGACCAACTCCCATAGGTCATTAGCAACTAGTATTGTCTTCATCTTCTTAGTTGAAATATCATAATTTTGCCCATCAAATGTAGGTGGCTATTGCCATCTTTTGTTGTCCCCACCTACCATGCTTCTCAAATTTGAGAAGGTTGATAGTGCCTAGACAAACTAGGGCTTATTTAAGAACACCCACAAAAAGTTTTTAACTGCCCAAAAAATAGGGCTCTAATACCACTTGTTGGCAAGCAGGGAGATAAAATGGCTATCCAAGAGATTGCTATAGAAATATGGATAGCATAAAGCAAATACACAGAAACACAAATAGAGAAGAGAGATAAAACACAAATGACAACAATATATATTATATATTCTCTCTTTCAAAATTACATTCAAAACCTCTTTCAAAACTTATGCAGAGCTGCTGCTCTATTTTTATGTTTTGCCCAATCACTGGAGCTTCCACAAAACAATTTATGTGCTGTTGCACATTCCCTTCTCACTGCTGCAATATTATTCTTCTATTGTTTTCTTTCTACTGTTCACTTGTTCTCTTCTGGAACATTCCCTTCTATTGTGTGCAGGTTCTATTATGTTTATCTTTTCTTCTGCTACTGCAAGCTTCTCTCACTCACATCCCTATGGTCAACTATTTTCCCTCCTATTTGTCTCATTCATTACCATGCAAAAATGGCACTCAAAACTCTCCTTTGAAATTCAAACTTACCTACCAAATTAATTGTTGGCAGGTGCAACAGATGCTTGGGTAGATTTGAGGAGATCCCCAAAACTGACGCGGGGGGGCTGGCTATAATAAATGGTCTGACAGAAGATTAAATTCTTCCAACAAGTTTTGGTGTCCTCTGGACTACGGTTTCCATTGTATGAGGTTGATTATGGATGGGGAAAGCCTACATTTATAAGCTACCATTTCCCTTGGGGCGGTGAAGTGGGCTATGTCATGCTAACTCATAGCCCTGCAGGAGACGAGAGTTGGATAGTATACATGCATCTTCCTCTGAAACAATTAAATGTAATCGAATTTGATCCTAACTACATTCTACATCCAATCAAATAAGATTTCATACCTTTGGCTTAGGAATATCTTAAAAAGACAAGCAAGCACCTGTCTAAGTGGGTATATATTTAGCTTGGTACCTACAAATCTATCCAAATCAGGTAGAATATTGTATAATGAAATGATATAGTTATGAAATCTTCCTTCCTTTTATTTCTTTTTCAAAATCTATAGTAACTTCTTAACACAAAGTAAATTGTGTTAAATTATACTTGTATAGTTTCTTTATTTATTAATCTATCAAGCTTTGAATTTTTTGGGTCTTTACCTTTCCATGATAACTTACTTTGTGTAGGGATATTATATCATTCAGAGAAGGCTCTAAAGGAAAATAAATGAATACATCATTTAAAAGTCTTATTATAAATAAAAATATGTAAGAAATGGAGTTTACACGACATAATAACTTTGTCCCTGCTTGCGGCAGGGATACTATTGTATTCACTTGCAAGTATTAGTCTTTCCTCATGATTCGTGTCAAAGAAAAAAAAATTGACCTTTTCCTAATGTTTTCTTTTTAAGGAATTTTGATCTCCTGAAATTCATGGAATTTGATTTTTTCATTTGTGGATTGCTTTTTGAGTCCATTGAGCATTGATTTTTTGAATAAATCTTCTAAAACTTTTTAGGTGAAATTTGATATGTTTGTCATGTTTTTTTTTTCTTGCAGAACAAACACATGTCTACATGCTTGGAAATGTGGTGGGGCAAAAATTAGCATGGATGCCTTGCCTAAGGCATGGATGCATGTGTATCACACCAAACATAGCACTTTTTTTATTATTAGATGTGTACATGCTTGCATGAAAATAACAATCGTCCAAATTAGGGTTTCTCCCATGCTTTGTCATGTGCTTAAAAATTGCATTTTGAGGTTCTTAAATGCAGTGGACACCTTTGGCAATTTGTTGTAATTTGAATTGAATTGGCTATGCTTGGGAAAGATTGGTTGATGATATCTTGGACAAGGATAATGAGGGAGTTTTGACTTGCTATGTATGTTTAACAAAATTATAGGCAAGCAATGTGCTTGTAAGCCTTCTGCGGCATGAGGAGGATATCCTTTTGCTAGTGGTGCATCTAGGGGCAGAGGGGGCACTCCTACAAGGGGCTCCTTGATTTCCAAGAATATCATCTCTGCACCTAAACACAAAAATAAAGTTACATCTTTGCTTTTCTCAATATCACAATTGAAAAATTTCTTCCATCATTTACATACAGCTCAAGGCAGGCAGTTGTAAAATTTTAACTAAACATACACATTACAATATGGATCTAGTTGGAAATAAGAAAAGAACATGCAGGTGAATAGAGGAAAAATTTAGAGCAAGAATGAAATAAAAACTCTTTGAATAATTACAAATAGAATGCAAAAATTACAAAGATAAAGCCAATGCTAAGGAAAAGTCCAAGAGATATGCCTTAGTTAGCTTAAATAAAACAAAGAAACAAGTGGATAAAGAAGCAAGTTGCTAATTTTTGCTAACACTCCCCCTTAAGTCTAACTAAGGAGATAGAACCCTAAGGAAAGGAAAGAGGAAAGAGGGAAAACCTTGTGAGAACAAAACCCCCCTCAAGAAAATGTAAACTGTACATGACAGCTACTATGTTGCAGTATTCTTCACCCTGAGAAGGTCTCGTAGAAAGTGAAACTTCTGCTCAATGAAATTCTTCGTGAAGATGTCAGTAGTTTGTTCAGAAGTGAGATAGTATTGCAACTCGATGACTCCATCATGTATCAATCTTTGGATGTAATGTATGTGGATCTCGATGTGTTCTGTCTGCTATCGATTTAGGGATCTCTGGAAAACTTCATTGTACTCTGATTGTCACACCAAATGATAGTTAGACAATTGAAGAGGATACCGAGCTCAATTGGGAAGTTCTACAACCAAATGACTTGAATGGTAACATTGGTTGCACCTGTATATTTGGCCTCTACTGATGATAAAGCAATGGTAGATTAATTCTTTCTTGACCAACAAATGGACTAGATCCCAAACTAAGAACATATTCTGAAGTGGACTTGAGATCAATTTTATCGCCAACCCAGTCAGAATCAATGTATCCAATGAGATCCAAACTACATCATGTTCAATAATGAATCCTATAGCGGATGGTTCCCTGGACATATTGAAGTATACGCTTGGCAGCTTTCCAATGTAGCTCATGCATCTCCTCCATGTATCTGGAAATAGTCCCCACTGCATATATAAGAGATTTGGACGAGAATGAGTGAGATTAAGAAGACTCCCCACAAGCTAATGATACTATGTGCAAGTAGCCAATGGTGTATCCTTGCCATCCTCAATCTTTACCCCTGATAGGAAAGGTGTTGCTATTAGCTTGTAGTCTGTCATGTGAAACCGAACTAGGAGATATCTTGCATACCTAGATTGAGCAACTTTGATTCCTGATTCATTCTTGCTAATTTCTTGAGTCTAAGGAAAAAGTGTAGAAGACCCATGTCTGTCATGGAAAATCTATCATGCAAAGCAGTTTTAATTGTAGCAATGATTGTGGCTGAACTACTTGTTATTAGTAGAACATCTACATAGAGCACTATGATCAACATAAAGTTATTTTTTCTCATCATATAAACATTTGGATCAGATTTGCATCACATGAAATTTTGAGATAGTAGATAAGAGTCCATTTTAGCATACCAAGCTCTAGGTGCCTGCTTGAGGCCATAGAGTGACTTCTCGAGTCTGCATACCAAGGATGAATTTTGTACATACCCTTGTGACTACTCCATGTAGATTTCCTCCTCGAGATCACCATGAAGAAATATGTTCTTCACATCCATGTGCTAAACCGCCCACATTCTTTCTGTTGTAATGACAAGAGCCATCTAAATGGAGTCCATTTTTGCCACTGGAGCAAAAGTCTTGTCATAGTCAATGCCATAAACTTGTTGAAAACATTTGGCTACTAACCTTGTTTTCTATCTATTCACATGTCCATCTGCTACTTTCTTTGTCCTATAGACCCACTTACATCTAACAAGCTTGTGATTAGAAGGAAGCGGAACCAAGTCCCAAGTGTGGTTCATTATGATGGAGTTGTTCTCCTCCATGGCTACTTCCCAAAAAGGATTCCTTTCAACTTCTGCATAAGTCTAAGGGTCGGATGCTATAACCACATAGGCATGCAATGGTATGATGGGTTCGGTAGCTAAGAGTGCATGAGGGGCAACATATATCTCGCTTAAGCTCCTTATTGTTTGATTTTTTACAGGGGATACTAAATCATCATTGGAAGCCCAATCAAGAATTGGATGTGGATCGGCACATGCATGCTTATGTTCCTCTAAATCAGATTTGGAAATAGCTGAAATCCTATCATAATCACTGCATGTATCATCTCTCAAATATGTAAGAGGAAGCACATAAGTTGTGGCATGTTGTTCCTGAGATGCATGCGGTGGACTTTCTTCAAAGTAGACACTCCTCTCAAACAAAAGCATTTATGTTGAAATATCTAGTAGTATGTATCCCTTTACACCATCTGGATATCCAAAAAAGATGCATTCTTTGCTTTGAGCCTCCAAAGCCTTCCTCTTGTCTGTAGGAATGCAGGCCCATGCGCGTGATCTAAGAAATGTAGAAATGTGTGAATTTTGGTTGCCTGCCTCTCCATGCTTCAAAAGGTGTTTTTCTTATGACAGATTTGTGAGGAGATCTATTTTGCATGTATGAATCAGAGTTGATTGCTTCAACCCACGATTTGGAGGGAAGGGACCTTGCATACAACATGCAACTGGCCATCTCTTTCAAAGATCAATTCTTCCTCTCAGCTACCTCATTCTGATGCAGAGTGTAAGAAACTGTGTTCTACAATTGTATTCCTACTTCATCACAAAGATGTTGGACATCATTGTTGACATACTCCCCCCCATTATCTATGCAAAATATCTTGATCACTTTCCTAGACTGCTTCTCTATGTGAGCTTTGAAAATCTTGAGATGCTTAAACACTTTAGACTTGAATCTGAGAAAATAGACCCATGTGTATCATGTGCAATCATTAATGAATGTTAGCACATATTTGGCTTTGCTCATGGAAGGTTCTTGAAATGGACCCATAAGATCACTATGAATAAGCTCTAAAGGAGAGGAGGCTCTCCATGCATGCCCCTTTTGAAAATTTTCTTGAGGATGCCTTCCAAGAGCACAACCTCTGCAAATTCCATTGAAAAAATTCTATGGCAGGCAAGCCTTTACCATACCCTATTTGCTAAGGTGCTGCATGTATCTAAATTTTAAATGACCAAATCTTTCATGCCAAATTCTTCTTTCATCATTTGCATACGTTAGGAGTAATTTGGAATCTAATTTAGCAATAAAGTCATTAAAAGTGTACAAATGAGACTGATGATTTACCTTACCAACAACAATTTTGGAGTTTTCTTGCATGTCAAATATGCTTACCAAATCTGGGGTGAATTTAACTCTCCTTCTGGTGCTAGTATGTGTTATTTGATATACAGAGAGAAGATTGATAGAAAGCTTCAAAATGTGCAGGACATTCTCAAAACTTGCAATTCCAAGTGCTACCCTTCCTAGTCCAGTTGCCTGTGCTAGAGAGTCATCTCCCATGAGAATAGGAGGACCATCGTATGGTTTTAAAGATGAGAGAGAATCTTTTGTGGCTTCCATGTGATGTGAAGCTCTGGACTCTATGATCCATGGATTTGGAGAAGAATGAATAGTAATTAATGCATGTGCATTACCTCTTGTTTCTAGTGCTTTTTCTTTGTGCTCCTTCTTAGCACTTTTTGGAATATAGTTACCAAGGTTATTCTGCTGAAGTGTCTGCACCATGAGGTCAATGGTCTTCTTCATGCATGATGATTCCAGATGGTAGCCACTGTTGCAATAGTTGCACTTTGATTTCCCCTTTTTGTCCTTATTTTCCTTCAAACTAGTAGATTCATTTGGAGGTTTGAGATTGCCTCCCTTTCTTGGATTTGGTTCCTTCTTCCCTTGGCCTTTCGATTGCTAATTGGATCTCAAACTGTTGTTCCCACTTTCATGCACAATAAGTGCATGAGATTTTGAATTTTTTAATGTACCCATCTTTATGAGCTTATCCTGCTCATGTATTGGGGACTCATTAAAAGCAATGAGAGTGGGCATCTTCCAAGTTGCTCCTATTGTAAGCCTAATTGTGTGAAAAGTGGAGACAAATACAACATACTCTGGACTCGATTTTGACAAAATAGAAAGATTTAATTTATTTTCTTGTTGGGATTTGTCGAATCCGCATCCTTTCAACAAGAGTAATAAGGCCTTGAACTTTGTGAAGAAGTCTTGAATATTTTCAAAACTACTCGGATCTAATGAGTTGAGCTCATTTTCAAGGATGTGACCCCACATCACATATTGCTTCCTAAAAAGAGTCTCCAACATAGTCCAAACCTCATTTGGAGTTGTGCATGCTTCAACATGAAACAATAATTCTAGAGATATGGATAAGCATAGGAGACCAGAGGCCTCATCCATGTGGTTGAAATATTTGGATTTTTCAATTGCGAAAGTTGGTTCAACCTCAATTGTTGGCCATGACCATCCAATATAAGCCTCTACTTCTGAGCTAAAGAAGAATATTTGGCTTCCATTTGAAATAGTTATATAGCATGAGAATTGTAGAGGTCAGAAATTCCATTCTTTCTAATAACTCTAATCTTCAATACCTACAAAAGGATTGTTTATCCTCTTTCTTCTTAGCTCCCATGTAGAATGAAGAATAAACCGTGAATAATTGTATTGCTTGCATTTTATAACATTGATTGCATTGCTTGCATTCTAAATAGCTTAGGAATTAGTACAATATATAGCAGAAGATGAGCCATCTAGAAAAGCAATTGCCAACTAGAAAAAAGGCATGTAGCAACATGCAAGATTGCACAACTAAGCAATCATTATCCTAACAACCTAATAGTTAGCAAACTTATCTAGAGGAATACCCTAGAATAGAAATTCTACACTAACATCCCCCTTAAGTGTAGCTAGGTGAAAAGAGAGATATGGGTCCTGACAACTAAGCCTGATCAAGTACCCAATTACAAAGAGGAAAGGAGAAAACCCAAGTGAAAAAACTCCTAACAATTTATTTAAAGAAAGCTACAATTGTCAATGAAGAAATGTAGATAAATCTAGTGACATGATATAGATTAGAGTCATAGAAACCACTACACAAGTACCTCCAAGAAACTCTTGAATGCTTGAAATTACAGTTTGGTATTTTAGTCTACACTTTTCAATTGGATGGGGTTGACTAGACAGACACCTAGTCTCTAGATACAGAAGCTGATCGTCGGAAGATTTGATGTTTGCATAGATGTGCTCCGAATGGTATGAAGCTCTCACAGTTAATTAGCAACTTTTATCTTTTGTTTATTCAAAAGCATAATGAAATAAACCTATACTAGATAATTTAAGTAGAAACCTCCATATGGAACTTATAGAAAACGAAGATCATAGAATAAAATAACAAGCACACGAATTGCAATGGAATCGACCCGTTTGTATTATCAAATGAAGTGAGTATAAATAGAGAAGTGTAGGTACTTGAATCTCCATGAAAAGAGGATAAGCCTCCTCTACATGAAGTTGTGGCAAGTAACCTCCCAAAAACATAGCGTGAGGTGTCAATGCAAGTTGACACCTCTCAAAACATCTCAAGTACTTTGACAAGTTCAAAATAACATGTGTCAATATGCCTAAGTATGATTAATAACAAAGGTATACACCAACACCCCCCTTAAGCATAGCTTAGGTGAGTATTATGAAAAATGGGTCCTGACTATAAGCCTAGTGAGGTACCCATGTACAATTCAAAATAAAAATGAGTTCCAGCTATCAAGCCAGATAAGATACTCAAGTACAATGCAAACTCTCTAAAACCAGAGAAAGATAGAAAACCCAGTGGGAAAAAACTACTCTCCGAAAAGAGACATTATACAAGTGAAGAAGTAATACTTCTTTCACTAAGTACAATATAAGATTCCCCCCATAGGAGAGAAAATGACAGAAGGTCAATGAGACCCCCCATAACACATGTCTTACTTTAGTGATACTGAATAGTAGATAAAGGATGCAGATGTAGATCCAAGAATGCCGAACAATGTTCCTTCCCTTGTGAAGAAAAGAAACCACCTAAAGATATAGGATATCATCCCATACGAGAAGATGTATGTATGATATTGAATCATGTTGAAGTTGATCCAAGGATGATGATGCCCATGTTGATCCCTTCAAAGAGTGCTCGAGTGTCCCCATGTTGATGCCGAAGGATTGCATAATCAAATCAGGTGCATGTGTAATAGATGAGGATGATGACGATCTAGAACCATGTGTAGGATGATGTAAAGCATGAATATCAGAAGTGGACAATGTTGATGTCGCTTCATCGAAACTATCATCGAAGAGAAGACTGATGTCCTCAATGTGTGCTTCCATGTCAAGACTCTACAAATAGACAAGTGATGTCAAGTAGAAATATGTCCCGATCAGCAATGCTAAGAAGACTGATATCCTGTTGCAAAGAAGCATTGGAAGCTTTCAAAGAAGCGACTCTGGAATTTGATAAAGCAATAGTAGGAGTGATGATTTCTTCTATCACTGGAACATTCTATTTTTGTATCATGATTAGTGATGTGAGTTGTGATCAATGCAAGATCATGTGTGAATGGAGAAACATTCGAGTCTCCATATATCTCCCAAAGTTTGGTCCATAATGCATGTGGACAGTCAATATCCATGATGGCATACAAAATAGCATCTGGTATATATAAACTAATCAATCCAATATTGTGATAATGATGATTAAACCACTTAGCCTTCTGAGATTATTTACTAGGTTCAGGGACAAGTCCATACAGATGAGCTATGAGATTATGGAACTTGATGTGTTTTAGGATGCCTTCACACTAGGACTTATAGTTTCCCTTGTTTAGGTTGATTACAGAAGAGTGAGTTTCATATCCCATGATTAGAACAAGTTAATTCATCTAGACAATAGAAATCAACACATTAGGCAACCCAGATTAGTTAGATCCCTCATTGAACTTTATGTAAAGTGGCACTTTATAAGTTCAATGAGTGATTTTTCTTATTTTACCCCCTTAAAGTGATACTTTATAAAGTTAGTGCCTTGTGAAAAATGAACACACAAGACCCTCCTTGATTATGTAGTTTCTCCCCAGATTTGGCACTATTATAGAAGGAGTGCGTTAGGTCACCCAAAAAGAATATAAACATGAACTTTATAATTGTAGTATGATTTTATGCTAGTTGGATCCATGATGAAAAAACATTCACTTTTGCAAAAGAAGCACTCGATTCTGAGTTGATTTGCAAAAAATATTAGAGTTGCAAGATTTATGCAATTACAAAAAAAATTCCATCTTGAGCAAAAAAAAAAATCAGATTTTTAGAAAATAAATTTTGCATGCAAAAATTGTGAGTGAGAAAAAAAATTTGGAGGAAATTTAACCCCCCTTGGGTTGTGCGTGACCAAGGGCTAAAACCCCATGTGGCTAGGGGCAAAAATTTTTAAATGGTCTCCCCTCCCTCTTGTTGACATCACCCCCCTGCCCCCCCCCCCCCAAGTTTCTTATGTCAGCTGAATAGTGCATCAATTTATACTAATAACATTTATGCCCATCGTGGAAAATGACCCCAACGAACATGCAACTGCCTATGACAATGAAACAAGGGCATTTAGGGGCCAATGGATAGACTGCCAGAGAGAAGGTACATTTAGAGGCATTGTTGATAGAGAGAGAGTGTGTCATTGAAGGCATCACTGGCAGAGTGAAGAAGGTGCCATGAAAGGGAAATATGAAGGCCCTTCTGTGGCCTTTTGAAGCCTTTCTCGTTCATTGCCTTGTGTGGTCCTTACAAGCTACAAACATGGATGAAGATAGAGATACATAGAAGTCTTCGCAGCCCTTGTGAGGGCTTTCAAACTCTTCAATCCAAGCAAAACAAAGAGCATAGTTAATAACCAATAAACCAAACAATGATATCAAAAAATTTGCCTCATAGAATGAAACATGATTCCTGACGGATGGGGGGGACTTGCACAGTAGAGAAACCATGGCTTGAAACTAATCCACAATGCTCTGATACTATGTAGAAAACCAAGATCATGGAATAAAATAACAAGCACATGAATTGCAATGGAATCGACCCATTTGTATTATAAAATGAAGTGAGTATAAATAGAGAAGTGTAGGTACCTAAATCTCCATGAAAAGAGGATAGGACTCCTCTACATGGAGTTATGGTGAGTAACCTCCCACAAACATAGTGCAAGGTGTTGATGTAAGTCAACACATCTCAAAACATGTCAAATACTTTGACAAGTTCAAAAGAACATGTGTCAATATGCCTAAGTATGATTAATAACAAATGTGTATGCCTATAGATTAAAGGTATACACCAAAAAAACTTTATATAAGTTTGATTTTTACAAAGCCCCAAATTTTCATAGATCTTTATCATGTGGTGCTCACAAAGCTTGTACAATTTTAAAGAATCAACATAGGAAGAAAGCATGGAACGTGCAAAACAAATAGGAGAAGTAACATGCATGCATCTAGAAACAAAGTTTTTTACAAAGCCCCAAAATTTCCCAGATCTTTATCATGTGGTGTTTGCAAAGCACATACAATTTTAAAGAATTAAACTAGGAAAAAAAGCAAGAAGCATGCAAAAAAAATAAGGGAAGTAACATGTGTGGTTAGGGAAAATCAGATTTAGTGACAAAAATAGAAAACTAACTAAACCCTAACTATGCACAATGAAGAACAAACTAGCATGAAAATAAAAACAAAGAAAATCAAATGCAAACTGAATCCACGCTAGACTTGATTGATCTCCATGCCTCTTTTTGATCTTGCATGACAATGCATGATGTCGAAGGGTTGTTGATTTCTCATAGTTCCGGCATAACGATAAGATGAAGATGATAGAGGAAAATAGATAGATAGATGAGAGGATTGAAAGAATTTTGGTAGAGTGAGGATACTAGAAGAAGATGGCCCCAAATG
Source organism: Cunninghamia lanceolata (assembly GCA_027924645.1). NCBI lineage: Eukaryota > Viridiplantae > Streptophyta > Pinopsida > Cupressales > Cupressaceae > Cunninghamia > Cunninghamia lanceolata. The sequence continues at coordinate 8,966,291 of BSBN01000892.1, forward strand.
GCCTGTGTGAGGCTAAATTTATAGGCAATAGCTGATATGATTTGATGACTAAGATTAAAAGTCAATTGTGTGATGTGTATGGCTAGGGTTAAAAGTTGATTTTAGTGCCTCTAACGCACATTAAGTGGGTTATGACATGTGGCTAAAAATAGGATGAGAGGAGATAAGTGGGATTTTTTTATTTATTTTGAATAGGAAATGCCTTATGACGCACAAATAAGTGGGGTAAAAAATAGGATGTGAGTGGGAATCTCATAATTTAAATAATAAAATTATTTAAATTATTTGTGCATGAGAAGAGTTGTAGTCATGTGACACATGTCATAATGAGGGATTTGATTTAATATTTAATTTAAATTGTTTATGGGATATGTGAAGAGGGATTTAATTAAATAAAGGGGTTTATTTAATTAATTGGAATGGTGGTCTAGTGGGATAATGTAAGTGGGATAAATGGGATAATGTAATGACCTAGGATAAATATTACAAGATGTTTTACAAGGTCATGTATGACTAGGTAATGTTATGACATGGACAATTTTGGGTGTCTACATTTTGCCCCTATTTGAGATGATGTTCGAGATGATGAGATTTATGTCAAGTAACATCATTTCAAAGAAGCTAAGGTATGGATAGAAGAAAAAAGATAGGATGATGATGGAAAGATAGGGTGATGATGCCCCCTCGAGAGGATAGGTGGGTTGGACAAACATGGGTAGACTCTCAAAATGAAAGGGATTGGTCAAGAAATATAAGGGAATGGATAGAAGAAAAGGAAGGATGTATTATGTTGTAATGAAGGTGAGCAACCATGATGTTTGATATAGCACTAGACGTTATGTACCAAGGTATAAGGACCAAGGTGACGATGTGTCTTGTGCCCCAACATAATATAACCTTGTCTAGCTACGAGATATGAATATTAGCTGGGAATTATACAAATGCAAGAAAAAAACTGATAACACACACAAGCAAGAAAGCAAGCATGCACAAATAATTCAAAAACAAACAAGGTATTGCCCATGTCAAGCTATAAACTGATGGTTGAGTAATTGATTGATTGATGTGTGAATGATTTATCTTGAGAATAACATGAGGATTGTGTTGTTGATATGGGAGCGATGTATCCCAAGAACAATAATAGGATTGGGGATGATAAATCCCATTTATTATGATGATGATTGATTGATTGATTTGGTTGACAGCAAGATTGGAACAATACCAAGGATGCAATTAGATAATTTAACAGGATTGATTGACTTGATTGGTATGGATAAAGACGATTTGCATTTATGTTTATTGCTTGGAATGATTGGACGATTGGATTGAGTTGATTAGAAGAAGTGATTAGATTTGGAGGAATTTGGTTGAATGATTTGATTTTGATAAAAAATGATTGGAAGAATTGATTAATTTGTTTTGAAGGAATGATTTGAATGATGATGATTAGATTTGAATGAATTGGAAGAAATTGTTTGAATGATGATTTGATGATTGATTTTATTGCTTGGATTTTTGTTGAATATTGTTTTTTTTGGATCTTAAAAAGTTTAAATTTTCTTTTTTGGTTTTTCAAATGTTTTGATTTTTTTTTTGGATTTTTAGGAATATTTGATTTTTTTTAATTTTTGGAAATGTTTTTTTTTTTTTGAAAATATTTTGAGAAATGGAATTGGATAACAATTTGAGTAGCCTTCGTGCTAGATACCAATGACATGGGAAAACCAAGACTAGGTGCAAGGATAATGTAGGATTGCATGAATGGATAAAAGGGTGGGTAAAAGCTCATGATAAGGGGATGGATAAAAGGACAAGCAATAGTGAATGGGGAAGGTGCATCATAAAGGAGCAAGGATGTGATCTCCAAAGACTATGTTGGACAGGAACAACATGCCCCATTCTAGGTGCAATACTTAGGATTTTTCATGACAAAGCTTATGACAATTAGGAAAATGATAGGCTTGTTTGGATAAGATTAAAAAAATTGGTAATGACAAGAAGGTAATGATAGGATCTATCTGGAAAAGACAAGGCATGTCAAGAGATATCCAAAACATTTGTCAACATTATGCCCCCATATCTTAGTCAAGATCAAAAGGAGGAAGGGAGGATGAATGGATTCAATAAGATAGGTATATGTAGGTGTAATGGATAAGGATGGTAGCATGGTAAGGTAGGATATGGTGGTGAATGATAGAAAGTGATATGATAGGATAGATAGTGTGGATGAGACAATGTGCCCCTAAGTGTAAGTGACATAGAAGATCAAACTACACATGACGCCTATTTGCTAGGTTTTCATCATGGTACTTATCCAAGGCGCCTGTTTACCAGGTTTTGACCATTGGATGAAGGGATTTCTCTTTACTTTTTTGATTTTTTTTTTGACATTTTTGATAGGAGAAGGATATGAGAGACTCAAGTGTCTAGTTCCATGAAAGGTGATAGTCCCGCTAGATGCATGTCATCGTATGGACTATGTCAAATGTCATTATGATCATAGATGTTGGTAAGGGATGACATGAAAGAGGTAGATGGAGTAGGTGGACAATGGATTATGATGTGGATTATGTAGGATTTATGCAAAAGGATGGATGTTCAAGACTTATCTAAAAGCATGGACCATAGGGATAGGATGAGGAAGATATGTAGGATAGTAGTTGAAAGATGGGGTGATGGAGGTATGTGGAAATGTTGTGGAATTGAAGGGATCCATGACCAATGGTTGCACACACCATGATAAACATTAAAGTTTTTGATGTGGAGGTGGTGTAGGAAGCAATGGAGATGTTTTCTTAGGAGATGGATGATGTAAGCATTTAGGTACCCACATAGACTTAGTATTTTTATGATTTTTTCTTTTGATGTGGGATGGAGGAATGTGATATTTTTGAATGGAATGTATGGAAGTGGATGGTTGGGATTTTTGAGAGGTGGATGCCTCATTTGAATTGCCTTCTTTTTTTAGAGGTACCCATACCATTTTAGTTTTGACCTTTTCTTTTGAAGGTATGGGCTTGGATAGCCTTTTAGATCGATTTTTGAATGTACTTTGCTTTGACTTTTTGAATTGATGTGGTAAGGCATTAGGATCTTTATGATTTTTGAATTTATGGAAGGAGGCATCTATTTTTTTAATTTTTGAATCCCATGGGATAGGTGGAATGAGTGGAAGCTTCATGTTTAGACAATATGTGCATTTTTTGGTCATGATTAGGAATGTAATGGGTTTTATGGATGATAGGGATATTAGGTGTTGGAAGAAATGGTGGTAGAGTGGATGGATATATATTAGGAGTTGGAAGTAGCAGAAGTAAATTGGATCGTGGAAGGTGTAAGGTCACATTCTTTTGACATCTGTAGGATGATGGAGGTGGGATGGCAACATACATTTTGGGTGTATGATAGGATTTATGATGGAAAGTGGTGGAATTAGGAGGAATGGAGGAATTACCAACATCTTTAGATTGTTTACTTTGGGGCATATATCCAAGGCCATATGAGTGTGGAGGGACTTTGACATGGATGCACTCCAAAACACCTTGTTCATGAAGGCCTAAGCCTTTGCCTTGATAGTTCTTGTTTTGGAGTATGTGGTGGACTATGGGACTAGGTGTAGTTTGAACATTAGACATGAGCTCCTTATTTGGTGAAGAAGGTGAAGTGATGGATAAAGGTTGATGTGTTCCTAGGGAGAAACATTCGTGAATGAAGATGGATAGACCAATAGGATGTGATCGTGGATTTGGAATATGGTCGATAACAGATGTGGAAGGATTGTTAGAATCTTGATTATGCTCATTAGGATCCAATGTATTTGTTTGATCTTCTATGCTTATGTGTTCTTGGGAGACATGTGTCTCTTCATGACAAGTGGATGTTGGTTGATCATCGATAGGACTAGGTGGAGGTGTATTTGGGATATCTTGCTCATGGATAGGTACAGAATCAAGTTGTTCCTGGATAGCTTCTTCATAGGTAATATCTTGATCATAGAAAATATATAGGTTATGGATAGGTTGGATGAAAGTGATTTGATCTTAAGTAGGACTAGGGCTTGATGTTTCTACATGCTTAGGATTAAACTCTTAACATAGCTTTTGGTTTGCTTGAATAGAAGTGGATGACTCTTGGATAGGTTCTTGGCCAATAACATGAGGGCATGATGGACTCATGGGAGGAAAATTTTCAATAGGCTCAAGGGGTTGTGGACCATATGATGGGGTTGAAGAAGTGGACATGGCATTGAAAGGTTCGTTGGTAGGCTCATCAATGGGTGCTTGACATGGGAATGGTTTATTCCTTGCTAGTAGTCCTTGAATCACATCCTTTGTAGGTGGAGGGGTGATGGAAGTTGAATGCTCATGATTGGGATGAGGTGGAAGGCTAATTGGATTAGGTGGATTAGCACTAGGAGTAGATAGATCTCATGGTGGAAGGATAAGAGGGGTGTTAGATCTATTAGACTTAGGGCTTGGACTTTGATTAAATGGAGGGCCAAAGGGATTAAATGGATTGGTGGATTTGGATAACTCCATATCTTTTCTTTTTCTTTTAGATTTTGCAAAGAATCTTTCGAGAAAATCATTCGAGGATTTGTTGGTTGATGGATTAGAGCTTGATGGTGATGTTGGTGTAGGACAGGTAAGCTTTGGTATAGGCATTCTCTTGGATGGGGATGGAGGACTAGTAGATGGAGTGGTGTATGATTCCAAACTTAAGGTGGTATTTCCCTTGTCAAGAGTATCATTAGGGCTTGACGACATTTGATCTTGTTTCAAGGGGTGGCTTATGTTCACATGTGCTTGTGATGTAGATGGATATGAACATTGGTTGGCATGGAAAGAAGTGGGATAGGTTGATGTGGCATTGACTTGATAGGTGGGTGGATTTGGTTGGATTTGACAAGTGGCTATGAATTGTTGTTCTTGGGCTAGGAGGTGTTGTATTTGAGGTGATTGGATTTGTTGAAATTTTTTAATTATGGCTTGGAATCTTTGTATGGTTTTTTAGTCTATGGGTTGAGGAATTTGGTGAAATGTTTAGATAAGGTCTTGGAGTTCTTGTGCTATGATCTTTTGCTCTTGTGTTGGGATGGAGTTACATATAGATTGAATTTTTTGGATTTCAGTTTGTTCCTCCAAGTATGCGTTCAAATCTACAAAATCCTCATCATCACTAGGATCTACAAAGTTCTCATCATCACTAGAAACAAATTTTAGGTCACTTCAGAGCATATATGGTTTTGGATTGTCGTCATGATTAGGAGGAAGGGCTCCTCGAAGTGTGACCTTGGGCTTTGGTTTAGGATTAGGCATGCTTAGGATTATGACCATTTTGAGAAGTGTAGACTAGGATTAAGATGATGATTTAGATTAGGATGTGACTACTTAAATGACCAGGATGATTTCGTTTGGAAAGATTGGATGATGTGGCAATTGTTTATTTAAAGTTTGACTTGGGCAATATCAAACATAAAATTTCACATGTAAATGCATGAACACACACATCAAACACAATGTTCAATTTTCATTTCAAAAGTAAATGTTATGATTAAGAAAACACTTGAAGACACATCAACAAGCCCTAATGATTAGTCAAGTGGGGTATGGCTAATTAGGTCTTAAGCTAGGTTGCACAAGGTTGACCAGAGAAATGGATTGAAAGCAAAATCCTGCCACACAGTCGAGAGAATGGGGTGACCCACCCTTCACCTTCACTTCCCAAAGGTATAAAGTTCTTTGGGGCTTAGCCAAGAGTGACAAGATTTACAACTCCCAAGTAGGGTGTCTTTCAATTCAACCTCAGTACAGTCATTAATTCTAAAGAAAGAAGTAGGCCTATTCATATTACGTATATAATCTGGCAATGTGGAAGTGAAGGTTAAGGCCAGTGGAGGTTACTATATAATCTAGCAATGTGGAAGTGAAGGTTAAGTGTAGTGGAGGTTACTATATAATCTAGCAATATAATTAATTCAATTAATTAAAGACCAATATCCAATTTGAAATCTTTTCACTTTATAGGGCTGGTACTGCAGACATGATAAGACTGCTACTTCAAATTGGACATGCTAAGACTGCTACCGCTTCTGCTACAGCTGAAATGATAAGGCTGATACTCACAACATAATTTTTGCAAAGAAAATGAGTATAGAAGCACTAAAATGACCTCCTATACCCCAGGACAACATAATTTTTGCAATATTGTTTCATACAAGACCAAATTATTAGCTCTCCATCCCCCCTAGTCAAAGCAATCACAAGCAAATGGATTGGGCCGACCTAAGGAAGAATGGTCCAGAAGCGATCTTGTGCGTTGGATAGATACCAAAAGTGCTCATACAAACAAATCTAAAGATTCCATGTACTCAGCCAAACCACCAAACAAGTTCCCTACCGGGGCACCCTCTGCATGCACGGGGGGTAACAACAACCATTGGGAACTTTAGGATCAATGAGTTAACATGCAAGCCAACCGGTTAGGACAGTAACAACCGAATGTGGAAACGAAGGATGGAGTGGTGTGTCTCCAAGTAGGCCTCCTAAGATAGGGTAAACAAAAGCAAACCAAGTGAGTTGTCACTTGATTCACACTCGTAGTTGTTAATTAACCCTTAGAAATAAAATTTGTGTAAGCAAATAATTCAAGCACTTGTTCTTTTTAGATCCAAAGCCAAATGTGTAGGAAGACACTTGTTCATTTTAACCTAATTTTTGATGTGAGATGAAAACAATGATTCATTTTAGAGCCCAAATTGAAGTGTGTTTGCAAACAATGATTAAGAGATGAAAGATAAAACAAGTGCACCTGATTATTTTCGCTTTCCAAGTTGCTGTTATGACTAATCCAAATGCTGCTCTAGCTCCTTTGATTCACCTACAAGATTAGAAAATGATATTATAATCTAGCCATAAAAAATAAGCTCATCAGAAAATTGCAATTTCAGATACATGTTTTTAACATAGCTAAATTAGATTTGATTATTTGAAGACATTTTCAATCTAAAAACTAAAAAATCAAAGAATAGGCCCCTACTAATTTTATGAGAGCTTTCCATAAATGTAATGAAGTTAGAAAAATTCCCTACTTTGTGCCCAGAAATGTGGATTTATGGAAAACCTACAATAGACAAAGACTTGATTTTTTCACACATTATATGAATTCAAAATGAAATCTATAAAGAACAAACCCCCCATTAGAATTTCGATAGCTTTCTAGAAATGTAAAAATTTCTAATTTTTTTTAAAGATAATGCACCTGGTAAACTTTTTAACGTGATCGATGACGCTGGTGTGACACGCCTCTGGCTCCACACAAATGCTTTTGCCCGAAGCAATGAACCAGTGAGGCCACAACACGGGGGACCTCATCCCCTAGCAAGAACACTCCAAACCTGCAAGCTAGTTGGCCCAGCGAAGGCGTAAAGCCTGCAAGCTTGTTGGTCCAGTGGGGGTTTGAACTCTAGTGGCCACCACTACAACCGAGCGACTTAACCACCGAACCACGCCCTTATGGGCAAAATTTCTAAAAAATTATTTGATTTGCACTAAGAAAAGCAATTTTATGAAAAACCTTAAAATCATGATAACTCCTACAAAATTGGTGATAAACATGCAATTTTTCTACTATAGCCTCCTACGATGATGCACAAGATGCTATCCAAATCTTGTAGAAAAATTCCCATCTGTTTGGAAGATATGAAGAAATTTGTAAACCCAGGGCTTTGTCCAAAAATGACATAAACCTGCAACAAAAAGTTAATGAAACCTGCAAAAAGCAAGCTAGATCAAGGGATTCACGTTGGGTTCACCAAAATGTAGCTAGGGAAAATTAGATTTAGTGACAAAAATAGAAAACTAACTAAACCTTAACTATGCACCATGAACGACAAACTAGCATGAAAACAAAAGCAAAGAAAATCAAATCCAACCCGAATCCACGCTAGACTTGATTGATCTCCATGGCTCTTCTCGATGTTGCATGAGAATGCATGGTGTTGAAGGGTTGTTGATTGCTCATAGTTGTAGCATAACGATAAGATGAAGATGATACAGGAAAATAGATAGATAGATGAGAGGATTGAAAGAATTTTTGCAGAGTGAGGATACTAGAAGAAGATGGACCCAAATGGCCTGTGTGAGGCTAGATTTATAGGCAAGAGCTGATATGATTCAATGGCTAAGATTAAAAGTCAATTGTGTGATGTGTATGGCTAGGATTAAAAGTTGATTTTAGAGCCTATAATGCACATTAAGTGGGTTATGAGAAGAGGCTAAAAATAGGATGAGAGGAAATAAGTGGGATTCTTTTATTTATTTTGAATAGAAAATACCTAATGATGCACAAATAAGTGGGGCTAAAAATAGGATGTAAATGGGAATCTCATAATTTAAATAATAAAATTATTTAAATTATTTGCGCATGAGAAGAGTTGTAGTCATGTGGCACATGTCATAATGAGGGATTTGATTTAATATTAAATTTAAATTGTTTGTAGGATATGTGAAGAGGGATTTAATTAAATAAAGGGGTTTATTTAATTAATTGGAAAGGTGGTCTAGTGGGATAATGTAAGTGGGATAAATGGGATAATATCATGACCTAGGATAAATATTACAATATGTTTCACAAGGTCATGTATGACTAGGTAATGTTATGACATGGACAATTTTGTGTGTCTACAACATGCATGCATCTAGAAACAAAGGTTTACATCTGCCTCCATGGTGGTGAAAATCTTCACAGAAATCTACCTACATCTAGAAGAAAAGCTTAACATCTACCTCCATGGTAATAAATTCGTACAATATAAAATGAATTTGTACTCAAACTAATCTAGCTCTGATACCATGTAAAATTTTTACTAAACCTAGACAACACAATATGAATCTAGCTAGAAAAAAGAATAGAACATGCAGGTGAACAAAGGAAAAATTTAGAGCAAGAATGAAATAAAAACTCTCTGAATAATTACAAATAGAATGTAGAAATTACAAAGATAAAGCCAACGTTGAGGAAAAGCAGGGGCTTTAAAGGAAAAGGTGGAGAGATATGCCTTAGTTAGATTAAATAAAACAAAGCAACAACAGAATAAAGCAACAAGTTGCTAAGTTTCGCTAACAGCAGCCACACAGGTATGATTTATTTGCCTCCTGCATGATTTTCTTAAAAAAATATTTTAGTGTGTTTACAGAAAAAAAGCTAAGGTAGTGACTAAATCTTTTTGCTAGAAAAATTACTTCAGGGTTTGTGTTACAGGTAGTAGATTCAAGTGTCAATATTGAAAATGAATAGCACCATCAGGTCCTCTAGTGTAACTTCCATTGCAAAACCATACAAAATCTAAAGGAAATAGTAGGGAACCACTCCAATGAGGAGATATACACAATGCTAAAGGAATGTAGTATGGATCCCAATGAGATTGCCTAGAAGTTACTTTATCAAGGTACACAATTTATGGGTTTTGTTTCTCCTTTTTGGACTTTGCTTAATTTTATTGCATGTAACACCATGTAACACTCCAGCTAGGGCTTTCTATATTATCATTATTGTAGGTTTTAGGCCATGTTGTGTTTGTCTGCTAGAAATAAAATAAAGTGAAAATTTAGTCAATATCTTCTCTATAGAGGTGTCTGTTCATTTGTTTAACCATGACCCTCTATTGCTTGGCTATATTTAAGAGAATGACATATCACATTGTCAGTAGGTCTAAACAAGGTGTAAAATTCTATTTTCATACTGCTTATTTTCCTATCCTTATTATTATACTGAGTTGTCCTTTTTATAGTGTGTAAGTCCAATTTAACTTGTTTATTTATCAGGGTTTTTATCAATGTGATGTTGGATTATCAAGGTTTTTATCCAAACATCTAAAGTTGGATAATATTTTTATAAACTTTGTAACATGAAATTGACTTGACTTGATTCTACCTCTTTAATTTCTTTTTAATTTTTAATTGTACAAGTGCTTAGAGGTTTTAGGCCTTTTTTTAAGGAGAAAAGACAATACCTTGTTTCCTTTTTCATCTAAATTTGTTGTTTGTTTTCTTTCTTTGATTATTTTCTTTTTATTATTATATGCTAGATATTTATTGTTTGCTTTCAGTTGTTAGAGAGAAATCATTCCTTTCTTTAATCTAAAAGTGTTGTTAATTTCCTTGCATTCAAAGATTTGTGAAGAGATCTCTATTGATTGTATTTGGATGACTATGCTTCATATTTTTTGCAACTACAATTACCAGATTTTGGTTGTTTTTTAATGTTGACACACTTGCAAGAGAAGTGCATTTGCTTTAACTTGGCTTCCACTATACCTCCAATTTCTGTCCATGTATTTTTCTACTATAACAGTCCCTTTTGTAGGACTTTTGCATCAACACTATCTCATCTGAAGACTTTCCTCTCGAGGGTATTGGTGTCCTATTATTGTTTTTCAAGGAGATTGGTTACAGATGCTATTGGTCTACTAGAGGTCCATTACAGCAACAAGGGAGTTCATTTGACCCAATCTTATGCTACATCTACACTTTCTCAACTAAATGTATACAAACCTAATGAATCTGTGCAAGGGAAGCTTGTTCCTTTACTTTCAAAGCCTTTTCAAGAAGATGGAACTCTTGTCTTTGGTGTTCAGGTAAATGACTTTGTAGAGCACATGCTTCTTTCCACCTGTATTGTTTTCCACATAACAATTTTAACCATGTTTGATATTTGCACGTCACAGAGTTTCACTGTGGAGGTATTGTTGTTGGTTGTATATTCAACCACATAATTGCAGATGCATACTCTGCAAACATATTTTTCTAGAATGAATCAATTATATCTCAAAATCCAAGCATTTCCTACACCATATTATGCCCTCGAGAGCCCCCTGCTTACTGTGATCAAGTTAGAAACATGTACGTGACACATACTTCACAAGAATCCTGCAAAGAAAATCCTCACCCACTTTCTTTAGCAAGTAGAATTTATTATCGAGATGTCAAGAACATTATGGATCTCTAATTTAATGCAAACAAAGATGGTAGCAATTACACCAAATTAGAGGCATTCAGTGCCTATTTATGAAAGCTACTGATATGCACCTAGGAGATCAAGGACACTGTAGATTGTAAAATAGGAATAGTTGTAGATGGCTAGGTCCTCACTTAAGGAAGATTAGAATTTATGTTGAGTAATTTGGAAATGTTATACTATTACCCTTTGCTAAATCTAAGGCTTACTATATAAAAAGCAAAACACTTCGTTGGAGCGCAAGGCTAATTCATGATGCCATACAAAAGTGCAGCAAATGAGGAGTATTTTCAAAGCTTAATTGATTTCATGGAGACTATAAAGCCAATGCATGTCTTAGCCAAGATTTACTTTAGAGCAGATGACATGCAGTCATCTGGACCTACAGTTTTAGTGTCTTTGGACTGCAATTTCCTTTGTATGAAGTTGATTATGGATGGGAAAAGCCTACGTTTGGAAGTTACCATTTCCATTGGGGCAGTGAACTGAGCTATGTCATGCCATCTCATATCCTTGGAGGAGATGGGGGATGGATAGTATACATGCATCTTCCTCTACAATAATTAAATGCAATTGAATCTAATCCTAACTGCATTCTACTTCCAATCAAATAAGATTTCTTACCTTTGGCTTAGGAATATCTTAAAAAGACAAGCAAGCACCTGTCTAAGTGTTTAAGTGGGTATATGTTTGTAAGGAAGAAAAGGTGTGTAGAAATGCTTCCTATGCTAACCTTGAGAGGAGTGTTATGCAAATTTAAAATAAAATATTACAAATATTTCAAGAAACACATAATACCATAAACACAATAACAATAAAACCATAACTCAATGATTTATGTGGGAAAACCCTTTCAGGAGAAAAACCCCACATTCCAAAACCTACACAATGTATTATCAAATCTTCAAACATATTACAATACACTTGCAATGCAAGTTTTTATAGTTGTCTTTACCTCAACTCAATCTAGAAGAATTTAAGCAGCATTCTGGTAGCATACAAACTTGCAAACTAACTCTCACACCAAATGACTATCTCAAAGTACCAATATATAATATTACATAGCATATGAGAACCTTCTAGAGATAAAACATTTCATTATAGAAACATCTAATAAAATCTCGTAGCCAACTTATCTCTATCTCCATTTAAAAGATACTTTTCAAAATTGTGGCTTTTCACCTATCACAAAATCTTCTTTTCTTGGCTCACTTTATTTTTATTTCCATGCAAGGTTGAGACACTTTATCTTTTTTTTTTAATTTCTTTTTTTCTATTTTTTTTAATCTTTTTGTTTTTATTTTTAAAGTTCTTTATTTCTAACATTCTCCCACTTGTCAAACACCTTCCAAGAGCCTATAGAAAATAGATAGTTAATTACTAGGGCCTGAAAGGCCCATTAATTGGGAACACCATCTGAACTTCTTTGTGCTCACGATCTTTGTTAATGCATGTACAACATTCATCAAAGTCACTACCTTTTCTAGATTTACTCTTTCATCCTCAACCATATCTCTCACAAAATGATATTGTACATCAATGTGCTTGGTCCTGACATGAAATGTTGGGTTCTTTGCTAAAGATATTACACTTTGACTATTACAATATATTGTCACTACACCCTATTCAAACTCTATATCTAAACACAATCTTTTAAGCCAAATGACTTCCTTACATGCATGAGTAGCTACCATATACTCTGCCTGTGTAGTGGAAAAAGTGACCACAACCTGTCACTTGTTCATCCAACTAATTGTACCACCAAATAATGTAAACACATAGGCACTGGTGGATATTCTGCTATCAACATCACTAGCCCAATCTAAATCCACATAGCCTCTAATATCCAAGGAATGTTGGTCTCTTATTCCATGAAAACATATAGAGTACTCTAAGGTACACTGTAAGTATATGAAAACTCTCTTTACTGCATCCCAATGTGTTCTTCCTAGATTAGACATGTAACGGGAAAGAACTCCCATTACTTGGGTAGTGTCTAGTCTAGTACAGACCATAGCACACATTAAATTGCTAACTGCACTCTGTTATGATACTCAGCTCATGTCTTCCATTTCTGATGGGGATGTAAGACAATGTGAGATAGAAATATTTGTTCTCATAGTAACAAGAACACACAATGGTCTAGCATCCTGCATATTGAATCTTCTAAGAATAATATCCACATACTTACTCTGGCCTAACCAAAGCTTTTTGTTTTGTCTGTCTCTTCTAATCTCCATCCCAAAATGTGTCTTACTGTACCAATGTCCTTCATTTCAAACTTTGCTGAGAGATGAGAATTTAATTCTACAGTCAAAACCTTTCCTTTGCCAATAAACAACATATCATCAACATACATGGCAATAATCAAGAAATGATCATCATCATGGTAGTCATTATTTTTCCATAGTCCATGATGTTGATGATCTCAATGCTTCTAGATTTGACCGTGTAAGTTATTTTTCCCTCAACGTTTCAAATCACACATAGTGATCCATCATCAGGAGAAAAGAGCAAGAGAAGAGAAATAAAAATGATGATTTGTAGACTTGAGCCAACTTAAAAAGAGGGAGGCAATGGAAGAGATGGGATGTGGAGGCCAAGACAACAAGGGGAGGGGGGAGCTACCTATCAGAGTTAATACACATGACTAAAAAATAAAAGCACACAAAAGACAAGAAAACAAAAAATAAAAAAGAGTCTAAGCTTCTCCTGGAAACCCTTACTCACTAGCCTCAAAAATCGCTCTCTCCCCCTTCTTGAATGCCATCCCTCTTAGTCTTTTACCTCCCTCCTACTTCCCCTCTTTCCCTTCTCTTCCTTCCCCTCAACCTCTAGCTCCTTTCCTCCCCCTTCCCCTAGTCCCTCCACCTTTCTCCTGATGCTATCTTATTTAGCTAGTTTCCTCCCCCATCCCCTCTCGGTTCCGGGTTCTTACCCAAGTCTCTTAGCCCCTAGCCCCCTCCATTCCATTCCTACCTCGAGTATGTCTTTCTTCCTCTAGTGTTTCCTTCCTCTCCCTCCCCCCCTCCTCTCTCCTTGCTTGCTCTTTTTCTTTTTCTCCTCTCCCACACCATGATTCTCCCACTCGTATCCTATCTCTCTCTTTTATCACCTTTCTTTTTGGTCCTCATTTCTCCTCTCCTCTCTTTCCTTAGGTTGGATTTGCTACCTTACCTCCTTTTCCATTCTCGATCCTTTTGCCTCCCCTTTTCGCCATTATTGTCTTTGTTCTTTTTTTTGTTTTTAGGTTTATTTGGTTCTTTTCTTTGTTCTTTACCTTTATAGTTTCTTGTATATATTTGCATTTATCTTATTTAAATATTCAGATATTTTAATTTGTTTCAACTTAGATATTGCTTTGTTATGTCTTTATTTATTTTCTTGTTTGTCTTGTTATTAAATTTTATAGTTATTTTTTGTCATTGGTTTTTTCATTGTGAATAGTTTATTTTTCCTTTTTTAGGTTACCTTTCTTATCTCTTTTTCATTCTCTTTCTTTATATTTTGCTTTTATTTAGTATTGGCTCTTTATTTTTTATCTTTATGTTATCTTGTTGGGTCTCTTTTCTTTTTTGTTTTTTGTTTTCTTGTCTTTTGTGTGCTTTTATTTTTTAGTCATGTGTATTAACTCTGATAGGTAGCTCCCCTCTCCCCTTGTTGTCTTGGCCTCTGCATCCCATCTCTTCCATTGCTTCCCTCTTTTTAAGTTGGCTCAAGCATGCAAATCATCATTTTTATTTCTCCTCTTGCTCTTTTCTCCTGATGACAGATCATTGTGTGTGATTCGAAACGTTGAGGGAAAAATAACTTACACAATCAAATCCAGAAGCATTGAGGTCATCGATCATCATCATATTTTAAATACACACAATGATTAGATTTAGAATTTACAAATCTCAAACTCAACACAAATGTATCAAACTTCTGGTACCGCATTCTAGGACATTTATTTTAAACCATACAAGGATTTTTCTAACTTATAGACCATATGACTTTTACCTTGTACCACATAGTCCTCTGGCTGTGCAATATGAATTTCATACTCTAAATCACCATGAAGTAATGTTTTTTTCACATTCATTTGTTTGATCTCTAGATCACATGCTACTGCAATAGAAAGTAAAAAATGAATGGATGTCATTTTAGCTATAGGAGAAAATATCTCACCATAATCAACTCCCTGAACTTGGGAGTAACCCTTCGCAAGCAATCGTGTTTTATACTTCTCAATGTTACCATCTATTCACCCATTTTATTTTTGACCACCCATTTGCAACCAACAGGATTCCATCCTTCGAGAAATGGTCCAAGGTCCCATGTATCATTATTTTTAAGAGTTACCATCTCTTCATTCATGGCTATTTTCTAGGACTCTGCATCATTCATACCAAGATCCTCTTCGATAGATAAAGGTTCAACAACATTAGCATCCAAAGAAAATACACATCTCCAATCATCAGGAGAGTACCCATACCATTCTGATGGTTGTGTATGTCATGTAGACCTTTGAACAAGCTCAGGTTTAGGTTCTTCCTCTTCCTCTGATGATTCAGAACTCGTAGAGCTTTCCTCAACTTCTTGTCTTTCTAAGGGTCTTGATTCTTGAGTTTATCAGGTGTAGAGGGAAATTGAATCATATCTTTCTTTTCTTCTTTATGTTCTAGCTATTGCATTGTAACAGAAAAAGACTTAGTTTCTCTAAAAATAACACTTCAAGAATAAATTACCTTTTATGCAACAGGATCCCAAAGCTTGTATCCTTTCACACCATAATTGTATCTAATGAAGATACATTTAACAGCCTTGTTATCCAATTTTGTTTTCTTCTCCTTTGGCACATGTGCATATGCGTCACAACCAAAAAGTATCAGATGTCTAAGTGAAGGCTTGTGGCCTGCCCATGCCTCCATTCACATTTTATCAATAAGAGATGATGTAGGAGACTTGTTTATCAGGTAGCAAGAAGTGGCTACAGCTTCAGCCCAAAACTTATTTTCTAATCCGGCACCACTTAGCATACTCCTAGCCTTCTCTGTCAAGGTCCTGTTCATTTTATCTACAACTCCATTCTGCTATGGAGAATACAGAGTTGTCTTTTGTCTTTAGATACCATAATATTTATAGAACTTTTCAAACTCATTGGAGAAAAATTCACCACCATTATTTGTCCTTAAACATTTAATCTTCTTTTAAGTCTACAACTCAACCATTCCTTTAAATTCTTTAAAATGACTGAGAACATTAGATTTACTCTTTAAAAAATAAACCCATGTCCTCTTACTAAAATCATCAATAAAAGAAATATAATAAACTAATTTACCAATAGAAGGAGCATCAACTGGACCAAATACATCCAAATGAATTTGATCCAAAATGCATGAAGACTTATGAGAACTTGAGTAAAACTGAATGCAAAACTTTTACTTTCCATAAATGCAATGCTCATAAAAGTCAAATTTAAGACTACAATCATTCAACTCATTAACAAGGTTTTTATTTTTCAAGGTCTGTATACCCTTCTCTTCTATGTGGTTAAGTCTCTAGTGCCATAGCATGGTTTTCTCTATAGGCAACTTTAATTCAATAGACAGATCACCATTGGGTACCTAGAGTCCATGACCATCCGTAGAAGAGGAAACCATCTCTTTTTTTAGTGATGTAGTCTTTGGCTTAATCTTATTAGAAGTACTATTGTACTCAACCATGCATGGATCAAGCTGGTACAATGTACCCAATCTACTTCCTCTGTTTATCACCATAGCACCTCTCACCATTTTCACACCTACTTTAGAAAACTGTACATGCACACCTGCATTTATTAGCTTGCTAAGAGATAATAAATTTCTTTCTAGTCCTGGGATATACAAGACACCATAAAAAAATTTCACATGAATACTTCCACATCCAACAATGTCAAGGAAAGAATCATCACCAAAATACACCTTACCACCTTCATATTTTGCATACTTATTGAACCAGTTTCTATTAGGAGTCATGTGGAAATATGCACCTGAGTCAATCAACCATGCAATACCACCTGCATGAGTGGCAAAGGCTGCAATAAAAGCATCTTCATCTTCCTTCTTAGATCCAAAATCAAAATCTTGCTTCTATTATTATTATTCTTCTTATCTTCTTTATAGTGCTTTCAAAAGTATCCATTTTTGCCATAATTCTAGCATATCACCTTGGACTCACCAGGAGATTTTGATCTCCCCTTATTCTTGGACTTAGAATGGCCATGTTTCTTTCCATTCTTGCCTCATTCTTTTGGTCTTCCTCGAACACTCAAAGTCTCTTTGCCATTTAGAGAGACCTTCCTTCTCATTTCCTTAGAGTAGAGAACCAACAACATCCTACATCTTCAAAGTGACTAAAGTGCTCCCTATGGCCATGACTAGGCTATCCCATGAGTCTAGAAATCAACATAGCAAAGTTTGGCAACTTTCTTCTTCATCCATCTTAACCCCAATTGAGGTAAACTGAGTCACCAACATATTGAATATTTCCAAATGCTCAGAAATATGTCCACCTTCTTTAATTCTCAGGGAATACAACTTCTTCTTCAAGAAAATCATATTTACTATAGATTTGGCTTGATATATTTCACCCAGCTTCTTCCATAGCTTCTTTGAAATCGGTTCTTTGTGAACATTTATGAGAATTGAGTCTCCAAGGCATAGTCTTATGAGACCTTTAGGTTTTCTATCCATTACATCATTTCTTGTAGCCAAAGTTGTGTATGTAGGCCTCTATATATTATCATCCACAACATCCCATAGATCTCGATCAATGAATATATCTTCCATCTTTAGCTTCCACATTTCAAAATTCATGCTAGAAAAATTCTCTACCTCAAATCTTCTAAATGTGCTCCCCATCTCTATTATCTTGCAATACAGAATAAGAAATACTCTACACAAGCTCCCACTCAAACTTGATTAGCTCAAAAAATATTGTACCTAACAGATAGATACAAAACTGGCCAGGCTCTGATACCACTTGTAAGGAAACAAAGGTGTGTGGAAACGCTTCCTACGCTAACCTTGAGAGGAGTGTTATGCAAATTTCAAAGTAAATATTACATAGATTTCAAGAAACATATAATACCAGAAACACAATAACAATAAAATGATAATTTAGTGATTTACATGGGGAAAACCCTTTCGGGAGAAAAACACCACACTCCAAATCCTAGACAATGTATTATCAAATCTTGAAATAGATTACAACACACTTGCAATACAAGTTCTTACTAGAGTTTTCACCTCAACTCAATCTTGAGGATTTTCGGCAGCATTCTGGCAACATACAGACTTGCAAACTAACTCTCACACTAAATGACTATCTCAAAGTACCAATATATAATATTACATTGCATATGAGAACCTTCTAGAGATAAAACATTTCATTTTAGAAACATCTAATAAAATCCCATAGCTAACTTATCTCTATCTCCATTTAAAAGATACTTCTCAAAATAGTCACTTTTCACCTATCAAAAAATCTTCTTTTCTTGGCTCGCTTTATTTTTATTTCCATGCAAGGTTGAGACACTTTCTCTCTCTCTTTTTTTTTTTTCTTTTTTTCTATTTTTTATCATTTTGTTTTTATTTTTAAAGCGCTTTATTTCTAACAATGTTTAGCTTGGTACCTACAAAGCTATCCAAATAAGGTAGCATATTGCAATGACATAGTTATGTAATCTTCCTTCCTTTTATTCCTTCTTCAAAACATACAGTAACTTCTTAACCCAAAATAAATTGTGTTAAATTATACTTGTATAGTTCATTCATTTCTTAATCTGCTGAGCTTTGTATTCTTAGGATCTTCACTTACTTTGTGTAAGGATATTATATCGTTCAAAAGAGCCTTTGAAGGAAAAGAAAGGAATACATCAATTAAAAGTTTAATTATGAATAAAAATATGTAAGAAATGGAGTCTACACCACATAATAATTATTTATAGAAATAAAAAATTAAGACTTCTTTATTATTTATTAAACTATCAAGAAAGGAGGCATTTTTTTTTTTCTAAGAAATTTCACTGTGAAATATTTATCATTTTCAACTAATGTGTAAAAACTAAATTTTTTAAATATAAAAACCATATATTAAGTTGGTAAGAAAAGTGGTAGTTAAGAAATATAGTCATTTTATAGAAAAAAAGTACTTTCTAATATACAATTCGCTAAACATAACATTATCTACAGGATTTTTAAAATGTACTACATAGAAGCTTATAAGGTTTATAGATAACACTTGATATAAATCTAAAAAGAATATGAGATTTCTAAGGCTAAAGATAAAAAAAATATGTGGACAAGCTGAAACTTCGGAGATAAGGCTATGTTTAATGGGAAGAGGTAACCTACAAGGTGGAGGAATAGAGAGAAATTATGATTCTAATATGTTGGAAAATAATATTTATTTACTATATTATCTGGAACATTTGACCATCCAGAATCTTCTAGCATATAAGCCATCCTCTTCTAAAATCTTTCTTTTAGAGTTTTCTACTAATTATTTTGGTTTTTTCTAGAGATCAATATGAGATGTATAAATATAACACCCATTTCAACATTGTGAAAGTAATTATCAAGTAAATATTTGTTTTAAGAAACTATTCTATAAATAACTTTATTTTTATAGGAATGGAAATATTTAATGGCTTATAGTTTAACATTTTAAAATATTATAATAAAGTTAATAAACCTTTTTTAAAAACTTAAGGAAAGATTCTTGTCATCTCTCTCTCCTAATCTCCATATCCAAAATGAACTTGGTAATCCTTAACCTTTCATTTAAAACTATAATTAAAGATAAGATTTAAGGAATTTTACCATCTCCTTATTCTTACTAATAAGGATCATGTCATCAACATAAAGAACATAAAGAACAATGAAAATAAATTCAAACTACTTAAAATAAACACAACAACCAAATTTTATTGCAACAAATTCTAACTTCAAACCATAGGTATCAAAGTTCTAATACCACATATTAGTTGATTTCTTCAAGTTGTAGAAATAATTCTTTAGATTGCAAATTGGATTTTACTTTCTTTTCACTAAAAATCACTTAGATTGTTCCTTGTGAATTTTCTCCTCTAAATTCCATGGAAAAATACTACCTTAACATCTATCTTATCAACCTCAAGGTCATATACAAGCACATTAGGTAAAAATTTAATGGAATTTAATTTTGCAACAAGGGATAAAATCTTTTTGAGATCTATTCCCTCAACCTTTTAATAGACCTTTTCCACTAATGGTACCTTCTTTTATTGAACCTTTCCCTCACAATTAAGCTTGTTGAAGAATCATTTACATTGAATTGTTTTCCTTCTTTCAAGATACTACCAAACTTCAAAGTCCAAGTTTCTATAAGGTAGTCATTTCCTTATACATGACCTTCTTCTAGGACTTATTCATCTTTGATTCTATTGCATCCTTCATAGTTCTAGGCTCATCATCATTAGTAGATAATGTAAAAATAAAAGAAATCCATAGTCTTTACATGTTGCTACTTGATAAACTGGCATTTGCTCATAATTGACAACTCAGTTATTCCCCACTATGATTAACTATTGCAATAGATAGCCAAAGTGATAGGTATCCTGATCTACTTGTATACAATAGAAAATAATAGTTGCCACATCACATTAGGATCCACTGCTAAAAGGGAAACTATGCCACTTTTCTGACTAGACAACCAAACATACATATCAATTGTTTTAATGCCTCAATCAAGATAATACATGTCATCCTTCCCTTGGAGAAATATTCCATGGTCGACATGTTTAAGCCATTGATGTGTAACATTGTGGTAGATTTGTGGATGGGTATTTCACCTACCTAGTAAATCTACACAAATATAAGAACTAGTAACTAGTCACCGAATAAAAAGAAGTGAATCACATAAAAAAGAGGTGGGCACTGTTGTCACATGAAATTACACCCTATTTGAACCTAGTTCAAACATTCCAATGACACAATGGGAATGATCTCAAGGTGTGGGACCATGCAAATGATATCATACCTCCAAAGAAAGTTATTTCCTCTTTCTAAGTTTGAGCCTCAGAGAAATAATTCAAATAAACCTAATCTAACACCACCAAGGAAAATGGATAAGGAGAAAGACAAGAAATGTAAAGGGTGATACACCATAATTAGCCAGTTGGACCCTACTCATAACACAACAATGATCTCAAAAGTAAAAATAACTCACACAGACTCATAGAGATTATAACAAAGGTTAGGGTAGAAACCTTTCATCCACAATATATGTATATGATCTTCATATAAACATAGTGTAAAGTCTTAAAGAGAGGTGAAACTTAGTTACTTATATTAGTCATGAAGGCTAAAAAGCCATTAGAAAGGAGAGAACAACTCATTACAAATAAAAAAAGAGCACAAATTGATAGCTTTCCCCTCATTGTTGAATAGAAGTGAAGACATGAGAGTTTGAAGATATAGTCTATTAGATTCATTCATCTCTGGGAAATGACACAAGGCCTAGATCTAATAGTAATTCCTTCCACCTAAATGATGGCTTAGAGACCAACCTTAACAAACATATTTCAAACATGTATATATTCCATCATAGATCAATTGTAGCAACCTGGACATGGAGAAGACTAGTTAACATGTTTTACAGATCACCCATAACCACTACATCATTCACACATGGGTTGTGTCAGTAAATCCTACAAAAATGAAGTAGTCACCCATACCCTGGTACATAAATTCATCAATGAATGGCATACAGTAGCATGGGTGAATGGAAAATCCATCTAACACTCTATAAGACTTTGAAATGAACATTAATTGTGGTCAAGAGGGTCACTAAGAAGTCTTGTCATGAGTTGTGCTATCGATGAACTACACAAATCGAGCTTCCATCAATTGGTTTGATTTTGTATTAGGAGTAGGAGACTACCCACAACTTTGACAAGTGTATAAGAAGGGTCAAACCATCAACTTTTGGCAATCGAGACATTACCGAATTGACCTCCATATTGAAAAGGTGAAGAAACATACCTGAAGAGTTGAAACCTAAAAGGGACAAAAGGAAGCTATTGGGTTTGAGTAATGAAGCCCTTCTCATAATATCTTCTTCTTGGAATGGTGCAAAAGAGATCCCCAATCTCTGAGGTTTAAAAAGGGAACAAGGAGGAACCATCAAGCTTCAAAGATCGGACTGCCGCTATAAATCTACCTCAATAGTAGAAGAACAAGAACATCTTTCAACACCAAAGTCTGAAGAAACATAAGATAAAGTAAAATTTTCAGACTTCGGGGTTTAGGACATTGCTAGATCATCTTCTACTCTAGAAGGAGAATAAAAACCTCTCCATTACCACAATCGAAAATACTTAGACAAATATTTAATTGTTAGGGGTTAGGATTGGAACCTTCACTAGAATGCCTCCACATGAATAAGAGACCAAGAGACTCCCTCAAACCCAAAGTATAAAAGACTTAGAAGAATTTTTAATTATAGGGGATTGGATTTGGGCCTTCCACCAAACATCTTCCATCTCCAAATAGGAGTAGAAGAAATCCCCAAAGCCTAAAATTTGAACAATTACCAAGGCAAAGGTAATTCAGCAAGCCTCAGCAAGTGAACTACTACTAAAACACCATCTACTCAAGGATGAAAATAAGAAAACCTCCTAAAGGCCAAAGTTTGAAAGAAATTGAAAGAACCAAAATAAACCTGTTGGGAATTAAGGTGTCTCAACCTTTGCAAGTTCCTAATAGTGGTGTCGGCACCTTGTGGTCATGTGTCATGAGTTATGACAAATCCTATGACATGTAAGAGCTAAAATGATAGGTGTGACAAGTTGTTATTATGTGGTGATTGATCATGTTGTAGAGCTATGGGTACATGTAGTAATGTAAATTATAGTGACTTTGTTAGCCACAGTTTCCCCTCAAAATAATTAATGAGGGAGTGAAGGGGGATGGATCCCCTCTTGTAGGGCCTGAGGGGCTTATATCCTTGGCAGGGGCCATGAGGAGAGCCCAGGGTAGGAGTTTGGGAGCAATGTACCCAGTGGGAGTTCTTGGGGGTAGTGCCCCTGACCGGGCCTTAGGAGCAGTGCCCCCAAAGAAAAAAAATCCATATATTTAATAAAGGCATCCATAGTTAGTTTTTTATTGGCCAACATTGAAAAACTAACATTGGATAACTACCAAAGAGGCTTTGATAAATAAGTGGCTAGAGAAAGTGAAAGGTAATGGGATGTGAATGAGAATTGGTATTGTGTACTCCTAAAAGAGATTGAATTTCAAGTGTGTTGTAATCATCTTTTAATTTGATAATACATTGTGCAGGTTTTGGAGTGTGGGGTTTTTCACCTGAAAGGGTTTTCCCTGCGTATATCTGGTGTTGTGAGTTTTGTATTTGCATTTGGATGTTCTTACTACCTTTTTGTTAATGTGCATCTTAATTTGTAACTATAAAAGTTTAAATTTACATAAATCTTTCTTTGGTAGATCAGTGTAGGAAGTGTTTTTGCATACCTTGCTTCCTTTAAAAACCATCTATCAGACTTTGGTAAATGGGCATCGCCAAACTACCTACACCTTTTAGAAGAAGAATGATCAGCACCCAAACCCTTGAATTTTGAAAGACTTACAACAAAATTTTGAAGTTGACAAACTTTGATGGTTGGGCCTTCGCCATAACATATTCACTTTGAGTGTTGGAACAAGGAACCTCCCAATCTCTTAAGTTTGAAAGACTTAGTAGAATACAAGGCAAAAAATAGGGAGTGGACCTCCAACTATGCTCATGTTAATGAAGGTAAGGAAAATAAGAACACCTAACATAACAATCCCAAAACACTTATAGAAATAAAAAGGAACCAAGGCAGGGTTTAGATCCGATAAGGATGGCATGCTCGTAGGGAAAGCCCTGAAACTATCAAACTTTGAAAAAGATAGAAAATCTAAGGGAAAAGCTAGGAAACTTTCAGACTTAGATTTTATGGGCTTTTCATTACATTCTAACACATGAAGGACCCATTTTGGATATCTTAGATCAGTTATCAACATAGGGTCAAATGGACCAAGGCAAAGAGAGGCATGATCTTAGGATTTCGATGAATATGGGTAGGAATTTCAAGATCCCTAAGGGGAAGATTATTTGAGTCTGAAAGATTAAAAATAAGTAAACAATCACCATTAGCATGTCAACAATCAAACATATAATATTGAAGGCATACACAACGCTAAAATATTGTAACACTAAACTAACCCTTAACAAACTAAGCCACCATGAATGAACAATAAGGAATTTGACAAATGTAATAAATATGAATACACATATAGGATAAGAAACAAATCAATAAACCAACAATATGAGAATAAAGATAAGCAATATTGAAAACCATAACAAGAATATATTAGATTGGTTGTTGTCAATGGATTTTTTTTTGGGGATGCATGAACCTCACACATATGGTGAGAGTTTAGAAATTTCTCCAAGAATGTAGACTAAACAAGATAGGTTTCTAAGACAAGATTATACAAAATATACAAATTCAAAACATATAATGAGGGAATAACCAATACAAAAGTGCTACACCATGAGGATACCTACAATAATTTCTACACAAGGATATACAAGTGTGATAATATTCTTATAGCAGAGTAGTAAGCTTATTATGAGAAGTGTTTCTTTAGATGTTGCCCATGAACTAGAAACTCTAGTAATTCTTTGTTTAAACATCTCAAATAAAAGGTTTTGTCAACCCATGGCATTTTTTAGTAAAGTAAGGGCAAAACTACATGGAATCAAACTTCTCATGTTTTGCTTTATCTTATATTTTTACATTGCACATTAACGCCATGTCACTGAGATGGAATTTCCTTAGTTTTTCCATCTTGTCAAACAACAATCTTACTTTAATCTAATTTTCTAGATTCATATCATGGGCTATCCTTATGTTTTCATCTAATTCAATCAATTGACTAATATTTTGATTGATTGAATTATCTTCAACTTCATCAATTTGTTGTAACAATTTATAAACAAGTAATCCTGAATTTATGGGTAACATAGCTTTGGATATTATCCACTAAACCAAATGGGTTATATCCTATGGTTTTCTTTGGAGTGACTATGTTGGCTCAGACTACAAGTTGAACTTTGTCATCTCGTATCCTTTTATTTTTATCTAGATCCCTTTTAATGGTCCTCATAATGTTTTTTTGTTAGATTGAACTTACTCATTACCTTAAGGGTGACAAGTGGAGGATCATGTAATACAAATCCCATATTTTCCATACAAGTTGTTCAATTCATAATGTCTAAAGTACATGGCATTGATTCCAATAATCCTTTGTGGCACCCTAAATCTAGTTATAATGTTTTTTTATCAATAATTCCATGACAATCTTGACAATAGAACTATTAGTTGTGATTGCATCAACCTACATTGAAAAGTAATTTGTTGCTACCACAATCCACCTAAAATTATTACTAGGATTTTTAGTTATTTGTCCTATAACATGAATCCCTTAATGCTAAAATGGAGCTTCTACTTAGCCTCTACTAAAATTTTCCTAGGTGTAAAATTTCTAACAACTTTTAACCTTTCACAAAACCTTTACCAATCATCACAACTACTAATAATTTTTTCCACACATTAAGACAAGGATGACCACCAATATAATGATTTTAGAATCTTGTGAGTAGTGATTTTTTTTCACAAAATTGCCTCCACACACCAAATTAGTTACATTCAATCACAATATTTTGAGATTATACCATACTAATATATTTAAGTGACACTACTATATGATTTTTTTACACAAGTTCAACATTCATTACAATGTACTTTTGGGAAGCAAGTTTTAGGGATCTTTATTTGTTAGCATCCAAACTAGATGTGTAAGATATTACCTCTTAAACTAAATTTTAATCCATAAAAAACAATTAACATTGCAAATGATATCATCTCATCATGATTTTTTCACATAACTAGAAGAAACCTAAAAAAATTTAAGTAAAATCTTAAGATTTCTTTTCAACTTCACAAAAGAGTAACCCAAACATGAATGATACATCCAAATAGATAATATATAACTTTGAAAATACAAAAGATTACTTAATCATTTTCATTCAATGTGGCCTTAAAGGATTAATTGTAATCATCATACAATTGATTAATAATGAAACATCCAAAAAGATATATTTTCATTATTTAAGCATATGTTCTTATTTATTACATAGGAGTCGTGAAGAACACCTCTGTCATTAAACAAGTGATACACTAATAAACATATTTCTCTAATTCTATACCCATCAATCATTAGAAGAGAGAGAGAATCATTAGGGCATTTTTCTACCTAGCCATGAAGCACGTGTCTTCCGCATGCTAACTTCCATACTAGAGAAAGCTTGACCCTTCAACAAAGGATCTAAAAAACTATAAATGGTATGAAAGAAAAAATTCTTTTGCATCATAGTACTCTAAAATTATAACATTCATACTAATGTATATGTACTTAGGAATCATGATATGGAAAAGAATATTAAAACAAATAAAGTACATATTTTAATTTAATTTCCAATATCTTGGCCAAGAACTTACATATAGTACTATACTGACATGTTAACTATAAGCTTATAAAAATGCCTACAATTCTTTGGTATTTCATGTTCAGCACCCATCTTATCTTTAATTTCAAGGTTCATACATAAAGTAGGCACATCAACTATGTTCATCTACACATTCTTAGGTGTCTATTTTTAGTACTTTATGGAATAGTAATTTGGAACTTAAAGTAATACATTTATTCCATATAGGACATTCAAAATGAATTAAAAGTAATTTACAATAGATAACAATGTCAATATTATTCTAATCATTCATACTAAAATATTGACAATCATGTCCAACAAAAAGTCTTTTGACTAATAATAATAATAACTCTACTTGGACAATGTGTTATCAAAATAGCATTATTAAGAATAAAAATATGTTCTATATCTTTCCATTGGATGATATGTCTAATAAGAAGACATAAGCTATAATGCCAGAGTTCTTGAGAAACATCTTTCCTTGCAACCATAATTAGCAATCCTTAGGTTGGCCAACTAATATTTTCACCCCATTATTCTGACATCACATTGTCACCTAATGTTTATGTGATAAGTCTTTCCCAATCACTAGGTTAGAGAAATAAATTCATCCTCTAACATGGTCTTGACTTTTTGCAAGGATCAACTAATGTCGAAACAAGATTCTATTAAAAATTAGGATATTCAAACCTCATACAAAAGAGAAGTATGGTTATCTAGACTAATAGAATAGTGCCATCATCCTCTAGGTGGACCATAGATCAAGTATAGTATACTACATAAAAAACTAATGTTCTTATTGGTTCCTAAGAAAAAGTATTTGATTCACTTTCTTCAACATAATAAGGTATCAATATTAATGAAAGAGAAATCCATTAAGTGACCATCTCAATTCCATGAAGAGTTCATAGATGTTAAAATTTAAGCTTGTCTCTAGTTCTGATCAAATTTTCCCAATAGGTTATAACAACATCATGGCAACATACCTCTTATGCTCAATCTAAAACTCACTAAACAATATGTATTTACACAATATATCTAGAGAGTAATATAATTATAAATTAGACTTGTATACCCATCATAATCATTATGTGAGGTTTTATAAAGTCTATATGTCTTCATTCCTAGGCACTTTACAATATCCTTCATGGGTATCATCTTATACCAGGATAGAGTAGTTTATAAAAAAACTCCCTTGAAGCACTACAATACTCATAGTAGTTCAACCATTGTTTGAAAGTCATAAATTCCATATTATGGCTACATGAATGATTCTTGATGGTCATAATAACAATAAATAGTTATTAATACCATATTACTCACTCTACCTTGATCTCATAATTTAATCATACTTTTATTTTTATGCAACACTTACTTTATAAAACTTTAGTATCGTGCATCTATAAAGTGCAAAGTGATCATAGTAAATCTACAATATAGATATAAACCGAAGGAGGGTATTAAAGGTTACCAATTGACATATTAATTCTAAGCAAAATTTATGTCCAAACCATACCCCTAATAACTACAAGGATACCACAAAATTAATCACAAAGATCTTTTACAAATTAGAATTCATGTGTACTAAGTCATCATTATTTAATCACTACAACTTTAACCCCTTGATGATTGACACACTGTTACCAAAAAAATTTGGCTTTGGCATTTTTGAATTAGGTCTTTGCTTACTAAGTCCTTTCACCTTCAAATTTTGGCTAAATCCCTAAGTTCCCTTGTCCTTGTCAGTGCTTTTTCCTATTCACAAACTTTATTGTTGATTTTGTCTTTTCTGGAACCTACTGATAAAGTGATCTTTCCCTCTTCCTTTGGTGTCACTTTCTTTTCCTTTAGCCATTTTCACTGATCACTAACTTGAGTTTTTAGTGAACACTTGTTTTTAGAAAGTTTTATCTTTTATGAACCTAATGACTTCCAGTGTTCCTACTTTGTAAAGTTTGTTTTTCACCAATCGATGGAAACATAGAAGAGAAAATGTATCAGTGAATATCTCAAGTTTTGAACTTGTTCCTTTAGTTGATAATGTGTTTCAAAGTTCTCACTTTCACTGATTCGGTAAGCCACTGCCTGAAGACTCATCATTACAATTGTTCACATCGCTAATTTTTTGAGTTTTTAAATTCATCTGCTCATCAGTTTATCATTAAAAAAATTTATGCTCACTGATGGGTGCAAACATTAAGGCACTATACTACGTTGTATTATTAGTAGCAGTAATTTTGCACAGATAATTAGTCCTATCACATTTAAAATCGCTAAAGCCTATTTATGAAATTTGGCCTCGCCACGAATGCTAGCTTAAATGGGATTTATTAGAGAATTATGTGAATTATTATAATTGTGAATTCTTCATTCATAAAAGCAGTTGTGAAAGGCATCTAAGTATCCAGTCTTCAAGAGTTTGGAAAAAATTAGCTTGGTGATAGTCTGGTTAGTTTATAGTTGCAAAGTAATCACGTTAATGGATTTCTGAACACTCTATACTCTTGTTTGTGTGAATATATTTATGTTTGGGAATTGTACATTTGATCAATAAAAGGTTTCATGAGTACCACATATACTTCCCACTTGAAACCTCCTATTGCTTACCAAATTCAGCTAAGAGTCCTTGACTCATATATCTGGTGGGAAGTTAAATTGGTTAGGATAAAATAGAAATGCCAAGGCTTTGATGTTACATCAATCATAGATAATAATTTGGCAGGTATTAAAGACATAGAGTTGGAGCATCTAGATTTGAAGGATTTTTGGAATAGAATGAATGAAGACCCTAGGTCAGCTCTAGTAGAAAACACCTTTTCTAGTGGTCTTCCTCATGTAGGAGAATTCCCACTAGCTGTAAAATGTCTTTATTTGGTGCTCACCTATGTCAAAAGTTATCACATAGAAACTAGGGAAATCAAATCTTTTGATGGGATTGTTGTCCTAAAACTTGACATCGAATCAATCATCCATGCCTTTAGATTACCAAAAAGAGATGAATATGCCAGCATCTTTGTTTAGGCTAGGTTGAATTACTATTTTGATAGAAAAGATTGGTGTCTTATGACCATAGCTAAACACTGGCTTAAGAATGAGAAGAATGGTAAATCACAAGTCCCAGAAAAATTGAAGTGAGCTCATTTAAAAGAAGACATATATGATATGTTTACCTTGTTGCATATAGTGGTAGGAAATGATGAATCCAGTTCATTTGAGAAGTCAATGTACCATTTGTTCTTTTAATTTATAGTAAAGCCAATATATTGATTGGGATGGGATTATTAGTGATCACATTATTTGATCATGTTTAGGGTGAAAAAGGGGGGAAATGTTTTGGTTTAGGTTTCAAAGGTAAATCCTCCCTTCTCACCAAACATGCAAGGGAATATCAACCAAGTTGAATCTCCACTAAGCAAGAGCAATCACCTAACAGGTTGGGCTGGCACTTGGAACGATCTGGAAGTTCAGATGTATCAAACAATGTCTCAATTTAATGCTCAATTACTCTTAAAATGTTGAATAAGAAAAATTAGTAAGCAAATTATTGAATTATAGCAGATCCTTTCAGACTAAGGTGAAGGACAGAGATTATTAACTCACTAAATTTTGAAATCTGAAATGTGGAATAGTTGGGGACACTGGAACTAGAAACCCTATCCAAGGTATAGTTTTCATCAGGGAATCTGAATATCATTTTGAGATTGATCTACACTGTATCTTCCATTTCTACCCCAGAAAAGATGGAGGACACTGGCACTAGTGCCCTTATCCCAAAATGTTCACCTTTGTTCTTGTTCTTTCCGATCCCGAATCCTTGTTGTCTGCAACCTCCTTTCTGCAACTCCACTCCATGAAAATTGGTATCTGTAACCTAGAATCACAAAGGAGTGTGGGAGGGGGTTGTGGTGTTTAGCTGCTTGCCTCAATCAAGCCCCAGAGAGACATTCAATTCTTCCAAACACTATTGTCAGATAAGAGTGTGTATCCTGATGGGATAGAGGCAAAATCCAAATGATAAATGATTTAAAACATAATAGATATCACCTTGATATGTATATCTCACATAAATGAAGGCTTTTCAATTACATGGGAAGATGAAGTCAAATCTACAATCACAAACACAATAACAATGCTCTTCTCTACAATAATGAATATCTTGAAATCACAAATGCATAAAGTTTGCAATCCTCTTCTAGTTTCTAAATGAAAACCTAAAGATGCTTATATATGCAACTACAAAGATTCCCGCTAAGAATTTTTTAATTCAAACTTGAGATGTCAGTATAGGACCTAAATAACGGTCATAAAGCTGACATTTAAAATTAGAGAAGAGCCAAAATAGGGTAGGACTAGGGCAGTAGTGCCCAAGTCTACCCCCTTATTTTTGTTCAAGGGTCAATAAAATAGCACCCCTAGGTCCTATTTTCCATAAGACTTTAAGGTTTTCTCATCGAGAGTCAAAATTATCATGCAAGATGCTCTAAATGCATTCTAAGGACCCGAGAGCTAAAACTTACAAGGGAAAAGCCCCCAAGGGGGAATTTTCTAACATAATAGATAAGTTGGTTAATTTCAACAAGAAGAGAGCCTTTTACATGTGCTCATATTTATTTTATGTGATTGTTGATACTCAAGTAGTGTGGTCGAGATTGAGAACATTTGGTACTCTCTCTAGTGACATGCTAGTGTATGGATATTTTCCACAGTTGCAAGAAGAGAACAAGATTAAATATTATAGGTGGGTTAATGATGCATTTTTATGTACAATGTCAAAATAATTAATGGTAACCCTGGTGTTAGAATATACCAAGAATGAGCACAATTCATGATGCAATATGGGAGTTTCTTCATCTAGTTTGATAGATTCTCTTATGTGAGGATAGACGACTTTGGAAGTGCACCATACAAGCTACCAAGATATGCTAGTGACTTTATTGTTTTTCTTCAAGTGTGCAGAAAAATGACACAAGTGAGTAAAATATATCATCATATGAAAAAGAGGGGTTACCCCTTGCATGTTAATTTTACTATTTTCATGTGTAAGACACATGATAATGCCATAAATGTAGAAATAAGTCTCTCCAAGTTCAATTTTCATTTGTTTACTACTCGACCATATTTTGATAGTAAAGATTATGTTAAGAAGAACTTTTGTGGAGGAACTTCTTATGAACACCAATACCATCTTGACGATTACTGGGAGGATTCTGTTGATGAGCATGAGGTGTAACATAGAGACTAGATGTGGTTGACAATGGATAATATTCAAGATTTTAAGTTGGAATAGGTTATAACTGATATGGTGGATGATAACTTAAACAACATTGATGAAGGCTATTATATTGATAACTCTAAGCCTATGCCCAAAGTTCAATGGTCAGAGAAATAAACTATCGATCTTTATGTGCAATCATCTTTTGTATTTGATAAGACTAAAAGGTGGTTAAGATCCAAAGATATTGATTAAATAGGTGGCAATTCTCCTCCGAAATAGCATGTTGCAAAGGAGCAAGGATATTCTATAGCTTTAGCATCAAAGAGGGTCTTACCTAATGTGTATGTTATCAGGTATAGAGTTGCATCTTAGTAGAGAAATGGAGGGGATGAACCTAAAGATAACCAAAAGTTGAGGAAAATATGTGAAGAAGATAATGAGGTTCACAAGATAAAATTGGAAATGAAGAAGAATCTTAAAATTGATGCCCTAGATTCTCTACAGCATGTTCAAGTTGATCATGAGGCTTCCCCCACTCCATCTGCTTCAGGCAATCTATCTCCATCCCTTCAACAAATTGGTCAAGATAGTGTTCCTCGTGCTATGTTTAATGTGCCTTCCTCCTTGCCTTGGCCACAAGTTGATCAAGTGAATCCAAACTCCATTCTAGTTAATACCACTTCAAATGTTGATAATAGTTTTATTTCACCATCCCCCTCTTGGCTTAAGAAGATAGTAGATTAAAAAAAGGTTCAAGTACACCCGTATGGTACATCTAGGATTCAATACTATGACCAAGCTTCTCCAAGCCAACTCTTATCATAAAAAAGGCCAAGAGAATGTAAAGTGTAGTAAAATTGATTCTCATTCAAGACACCATATTTTGGAAATTGTTGACCCCATTGGGGATAAGGATGAATAGAATGTTACCGAAAGATATTTTAGTGTAATAAAAATTGATATGGGTCCTCTTATTGTAGAGGGTGATATTTGTCATACCAAATTGTCAGTTAACATTTTAGCTAAGAGACTGAAGATAGAAAAAATGAAAAAGAAAAACCTACTAGGGTAGGTGAATTTTCTTACCTCATATATACAATCGATTGTAGATACTACCTCCCTATCCTTGGACACTACACTTGACACCTCTATTAAGGTTATAGGTCTAGGTGTAGTAGAATAAATTAAGAAGTACCAAGCTTTGGCTAGGGCTATAGAATCTTGGGTTGAAAAGGTAACAATTGATGCTTTATTGTATATTGAGGAGATTATGAAGTTGTATAATGATATTGTAGCTAAGATGATGAAACTCTTGACACTGATATGCAGTCTTTCAAAAAGGAGGAAACTCTACTCTCAATTATTGCAAGGGATATGCAAGAAATGGTTAAAGTTGACACTAGTGTTTGTCTTTCAGAAAATGTTTTCAACAAAATAGAAGAAAATGAGTCTATGTCTTGGTTAGATGAAGTTGAATGGAAACTCTTTGTGGTTAAAGAACTTTTGCTGAATTGAAGAAGATATCAAGCCAATACAATGCAGATTTATTAGACATCAGAGACAACTGTTTAGCTTTAGAAAATGACATTTTGGATGAAAATGAAGAAAACCTCTTGGATGTTAAAAATGTTATGTAAGTTTTCAAGAAGTTAATCACTGAGGAATTAACTTGTAACGATGAGGTTAATTGTATTTCTATGGAAAAAGTGTGACATATATTTTCTAGCATTGCCAATTTCAAGCATGAACTCACAGATATAAACGTGATACTTAATGAAGCTAATAAAACCATTAATTTGTGGAGAATTTAGGTACATGTGAGCTCAGCCCCAATGGAAAGATCATCACCCCAGTGATTACCAGGTTCAAGAATTTCAAGTCGAGGATGAATCCACCAGAGGACAAGGCTACATAAGGGGATCAAACTAGAGAGGACGTGCCAAACAAGAAGGGAGATCAAGAGATCCTGGATTAGTTTATTTCTATTTTTTATTTGCAAAGACTTTTAAACTTTCAAAATTAAGTGTTTTTAATATTTTATATTTATATGTTTATTTAAATCTCAGTCAGTTAATTGTCAAGAAACCATTACTCATCAAGATAGTTTCATTTTTGTGAGGCTCTATATATAGCCTATCGTGTCGACAATTATGGATCTTTTGGATTTTTTTTATGAAGGGATCACTTTATAAAGTAGTTCTCAAGGACTTTTCTATGGTTTTTAGATGAATAGGAAAGAGTTCGAAAGAGAATAAATTGTAGAATTTTGTAAACATTGAGTTACTTTTTCTGTATATGTGTATTCATCATATGTTGAATGTGCAATGTTTAATCTCTAAGATGTCTTTCTATGTGATGGAAACTTAGATTATGTCCCTTTCATCTAATTCATTGCTTGTAGTTTCTTTCCATATGTTGAAGAATGCAAGTGATGATTTATAATATTTAGTTTATACATATTTATTGCAATGAGTAGAGTTGTTTTGTGAGGGTTTGTACACAAATTTAATTAAGTTTTGGGTAAAAAATATCCTTTCCTTCTTTCAAGTTAAAAGCATACCTAGATTACTTTTCTGTTTATAACATAAGAGGGAGCTACCCCTCAAAATGTAGAGGAAGGTTATTTTTTTTAATAACCTTTCCAACTGCTAGTCTATTTGTGGCTATTTGTTGGGTAAGAGTTATATTTAAAAATATAACAAAAAATCTATTCACTAATTGATTTTTGGTGACTCTGTTGGAGATTCACCAAACAAAGACATATTTTTCTTTATTGTATTAATTAGAAAAGAGAGATTAGCTCAATAGATCAAACTAGGTCAAACCCTCTTCTATCCAAAATTAAGACATAAGCCAAGCTTGGCTTATACCAAAGAAGGAGAGTCAAACTATAGGGGATGTGTCCCTTTGTTGTATAAAGGAGAACCAACCATATCCAACCAATCAAACTAGGGCAAGACAAGAGACCCTAATTGAGCAAGTTTGGAACATCATTGAACATCAAAAGTAGAATCCTAGAAACTAAATGACCATTAGAGATTAGGGATCAGATCAAAACTTGGATCTCAGAGAAGAAACACTAAGAACCAAGGATTTTGGGTGTCGTAGGACCTTTCTAGGGTTAGTATAAAATGATACTTTCATCGGGTCTTTACCTATAAGCTCTGTCTTCTTCCTGGAGATCACCATCAAAAACCTATTTCTCTGACCTGCACATAAGGAAAGAGAAGGCAAGTGCTTTATTTAGGAGCTTGCCTAAGTCAATCTCCATGAATGTTGTTTCCACCTCCACAAAAGTAAATATGATAGATAAAGAGCATATGCCCAAGGAGGAAAAAGAAAAATTTGAAGTAGAATGGAATGCTAGAACAAAGCATGAAGGAAAGAAGTCACCATGAGCATGAAAACCCTAGCATGTTTTATGCGGGATCACGACATGAATCAAAAAGTTGGTGTAGTCTAAAGAAGTAGAAATATCTTCACAAGACCTACAATAAGTTAGTATTGCAACAATAATCCAAAATAGAGAGCATGAGAAAGAAGAAGAGAGAGTTTAAGGGTGCCTAGATTGCTTAGATTTTCAAATGAATAAACTAACTTGCTTTTATATGTATTACTGCTCACAAATGATGAATAAAACTAAATAAGGCCAACAAGAGGAACCACTTAAGATGCCTCAAGTTAACATTCCTATAAAATAGGCCATGGCTAAATGGGGACCAGAGCATTTGGGCACCCTTGTTCTTTACCCCAAAAATCCTGGCGTAAGTCACTTAAGGTGTTCTTAGGTTGGTCTCATAGTTATTTTGTTAAGTTTTATCATTAGGCTCAAGAATTAATTATTTAATGTTAAAAAAAAATTAAAATAGATCTTGATTAACAAGTGCAAATAGTTTAGCTCCACCCAGGTGCTAAACTAATTGTAAAATGCTAGTGTACACATTTTACAACGTAATATATTGAAGTTGCTTTTATCGAAAAACATGCTTTATTATGGGATTGTAGTCTAATAGAACCCCTATGTTTTAGCCTAGTGGTATGTAGTTAGGAGGTAATATTGAAGATATCATTTCAAAATTTTGAGTAGTTGCCTAGAAAAATAGAACTTCCATACTTCAATATCAAGAAGTTGAGTAGGTGATTAACCAGGAGGAATAATGGGGAATTTAAATTCAAGAAAATGATCAGAGTTTTCTCAAAAAAAATTTAGAATATTGCTAGTATTTATGGTACTTCTAAGGAGATTCGAACCAGTCCTTCAACCCAATATCAATTTCCTCAATTTTGAATAAGAAGATATCATTACTAATTTTAATGACTTGGCCTAGAGGAATAGGAGAAATAATTAGCAATTTCATCAAGTTAATCAAGTCTTGGACAAAGAAGAAGATATTGGCCAAGATCTTAGAAGACAAGCAAGAGAGTTTGGATTAGTTCGTGACAAACTTATTGTTGAAAGGATTGTCCCCATGCCAAGGAGAAACATGCCTTTCTAGATTCACGTCATTCAAGACAACACATGGAATAATCATCAAAACAACCAATGAAATAATCCTTAGAATAATGAGTGATTGTCTTGTGGTGGTGACTCTATTGATTAATGACTTGGTCTTTACCAAAACTAGCTTGAAAAATATACACATGAGGCGATAGGAAGAAAGGTATTTTTGATTTTGATTTTGAGCATTTAGAAGATATCATTTTTTCTACATTTCCTCCAAATCAAAAGGTTAAGTCTTCTAGTAGAGATTCATCTCCTATTCAGGTCACCTTATCCCTTGTTTGTTAGGCTTTGACCTTCCATGACACTTTTTTGCCTGTGGTAGTAAATTTTCACCTTAATATGGCTCACCAATAGCAACAACAACAACAACCACTAGTCCCATGGTTGGAGCTATTGGTCCCTTGAATTTGGGAATCCAATTGTATGATTTGTCTCGAGGAGCAGGCAAAATATTGCCCAAATTCAAAGGGGATAGTAAAGTTACCCCAGATTCATGAACATATAAATTCTTTCTTCATTGCTTGATCTATTTTAGGTGTCCAACATGAGGATTTTTCTGTCAGACTATTTGTGGAATCTCTATCTAATGCTACAATAGATTGCTTTTATCACCTGACCCCTAGGTCTATTGATAATTGGACCACTATGAGGATGAAATTTGAGAATAGATTTAAAATTGCATAGAATGAACATACTCTCATGGCTCAGCTAACCTCCTTCAAGAAAGAAATGGATGAGCCTATGAGGGAATTCATGGATAAGTTTAATAAGATCATGAAAAAAATATCTCTAGACATGAGACTTCGTGAGGATATCCTAAAATGCTTCTTTATCAATACATTGCCACCAAATGTTACCTATAGTCTTAAAAGAGAAGGTGTTGCTAATTTAAAAGGGGCTAAAGAGAGAGCTATTTCAATTAAAGATGATCTCCTTACTACTAGGAAATGGAGAAGATTGTTGTGGGTGAACAAAGGTCAAGTCAGCACATCCACTAATCCCATAGTTTAGCATTTGGAAAATGATATTATATCTCTAATAAGGTAGATACGAAGGAACCAACAACAAACATTCCATCAAGACATTCCTAGGAGAGATTTTGGTGTGCCAAGCAATAAAAATAAAATGTATGCTTGGACTAGCCATACTCAATGATTGGCTATAGAGGGTGGGTGAACCCACATAACTTGGTTACAATTGCATTGAGGAAGGAAAATTGCTCATGCCTCAAAAAAATGAACCGGTTTGATCGAATGGGGGGTGTTCATTAGAACCCCTGTTCAAACAAACCCCACGTAAACTCAAGCATTGGAGGATTCAATCGAATTCCCGATCAGCCTATTTTTTTATTAGTAAAATAGTGGGTTCGTTCGAACATGGGTTCGACCAAACCCCCCTGTTAAATTTTTTTTTAAAGTGTTTTTTAACTGTCATTTTTGACAATTTTATTTCCAAACCCAGAGTACGACCTAAACCCTAGGAGTTCCTGACCAGCCGAATGTTGCAAAGTTAGCCACCTTTCAACCAGCTACCCTCTAAGTGTTTCTAATTTTCTCACTTTCTCGTTGATTATACTAAATGAAAGTTTAAACTAGGGCAAGCTTTGATGGATGTCCATACCTTGTTAAGTTTGCATGCCTTTTCTATGCTTCCACATTTTGCATACATGTTTATCATAGTATTTCCAATTATAATATTTGCCAATAATCCCCCTTCCATTATGCTATGATGGACGTCCATACCCTGTTCCAAAGCTCCCATTTTGTCACAAGCCTATAGGAGGATACTAGTGAAGGTTATGGTTCCTGGCTTTACACCTTCCAATTGAATTTTCTTGAAAGTTTCTAAAGCCTTTTCAACAAATCCATTTTTTGCATATCCTATGATCAATGTACTCCACAAGACCATATTTCTTTGAGGCATTTTGTCAAGAGTTGACATGCCTTATCTACACTTCCACATTTTGCATACATGTCTACCAGAACATTTGCAACTATAATATCTGCCAAAAATCCCCCTTCCATTATGCTATGATGGATGTACACACCCTGTTCCAAAGCTCCCATTTTGTTACAGGTAGGGAGGATGCTGGCAAAGGTTGTTGAATTTGGATTTACACCTTCCAATTGCATTTGCTTGAAAGTTTCTAAAGCCTTTTCAACAAATCCATCTTGTGAATACCCTACAATTTTCTTGAAAGTTTCTAAAGCCTTTTCAACAAATCCATTTTGTGAATACCCTGCAATCACAAAATGCTCTAGTAGAAATTTGTATAGCTATAAAATACAATTGAAATTTTGAAAAAACTGTATCATATGAAAGAAGAGATTTTGGACAAACTATCAAAATTTATATAGGATTATGATGATATATATTTGGTTTTTATATAGGATTATGATATATATATATGTGTGTGTGTGTGTGTGTGTGTGTGTGTGTGTGTGTGTGTGTGTGTGTAGGATTAGGCCTTAAATTTCACCTAGTTGTATAGCTGTATAATTTTGACATTTTAGCTGTAAAATATGATTGAAATTTTGAAAAAACTGTATCATATGAAAGGAGAGATTTTGGACAAACTATCAAAATTTATATAGGATTTTGATGATATATATTTGGTTTTTA
Organism: Cunninghamia lanceolata; assembly: GCA_027924645.1. Classification (NCBI taxonomy): domain Eukaryota; kingdom Viridiplantae; phylum Streptophyta; class Pinopsida; order Cupressales; family Cupressaceae; genus Cunninghamia; species Cunninghamia lanceolata. Next base: position 9,005,251 of record BSBN01000892.1, read on the forward strand.
TATAATTATTTATATTATATACCAATGTATGTCATTGTATTTTAAAGACACTATTAAATAGATAACTGTCATAAAAAATTGCTTGATAGTCAAGGTTGATTGTCAAATTTAAGCCCTGCCTGCAATTGAGGCCCATTCCATGAGAACAAATTTCTTTGAGGCATTCTATCAAATAGTTCACATCCCTTGTCTACATTGTGTTTAAATTATCTACTTGTTTACATACATAATACTTTAAATGTTAGCTAGATGTGTACAAGTGTGGTATCTAGTTGTCAATAAGAAATACCATTTGCTTATTTTCCATCTCTAGTTAGTAGTTGTGTAACTTATATGCTTATTTTGAATGCTTTATGGATGCTACTTATTTGGATCCCTTTATTTTGTGTTTTCATGTTTGCAAGTGGCACAGTTATCACAAGCCTAAACATGTATCAAAATAGTGTTTAGTTGGACATATGTGTATCCTTTTATGGGTGTGAATATTTATGTTCATATTGATGCAAAAAACATGGAACATTTTAACACTTTCTAACACACATCACATAACCTAAAAAGAGTTAGATCTTATGATATCAACATTGTGTCATCATTCTAGCCCATATATTGCATGAATTCTTGCTATATTTAATCTTGTTCAAAATTATTGATTCAACATGTATTTATTAGGGTTTGACATAGAGGAGGAATTATCCTTGTCATGTGTAATCTCCCAAGCACACAAACCAAAATTTTAATTTACAAATATCAAACTTAGAAACTTGAGCTAAGTTGAAAGTCAGTGTCTAAAAATTAGTAAGGATTAGATATATTTACCTCAAATTTACCTCATCCCTTAATTGCTCCTATTTGCATGCATTCAATTTTACCTCATCCCTTTTTGTACACATATGGTCCATACATTCATCATTTACACATCATTTATTATTGCCTCAAGATTGACCCTAAATTTTAAATTTTTAAGTTTCCTACCCCTTTTCACTAGTCATTGTGAGGACCCACTTGGTACATGCTTTATGAGACTATTTTTTTTTTTAAGATATATATTTGTGCAATTAATTCAAGGGGATCATAAGGAGAAATCAAGAGAACATTTACTCTAGGAACATTTCAATTTCGAGCTTAAAAGGAATCTTAGTCTAGATTAAAATCACAAGTCTCGAGCCATGTTGTTTAAAATTATTTTATCAAATATGTAAAGACAATTTGAAATGGGATGTTGATATAATATAACTTTACCTTAGAAATCTAGTCTAGCTTTCCTAAAGATATTTTAAATACTGGATCATCCTTGCACAAGAATTCAAATATTAAAGATTAGGGTTAAACAGTTTTAGGAGTCTACATTACATGCCAAGTTGATTTACAAGTTACAATTTTCATTTCCATATAGAAATTCATTCTTATGGTCCATTTAGGTTTTATCCCAAGGAATTTAGATCTGATCCATATAGATTTCTATAGGTCTGATGATTTAGAACATGAGATATCTAGCAAACTAGAGGAACATTTACAATTAGGTCTTAGAAATTAGATTATGTGTGACATCAATAAAAATTCTCCTTAACTTGATTCCCACATAAAAATACCTTATCCATAGCATTTATAATTTTCTAAAAATAACATGTCAATTAATCAGTTCACACAAATACTTTCTCAACTAAATATAGATTAATTATATGATGATATTGATTGCATTATTTTAGTCAACCTAGATTTAATTAGGTTTTATTCCTTTACTTGACTAGATACACATAACATTTTAAAATATTTTAAAATTTAACCATTCGAGTTCGATAAGTGCAAATCATTTTAGAAGCTCGCTCAAAATGCTCATGATCTTTGTAACACCCCTCCAAGGAACTCTAGAAAATAACACAATTACACCATACAAACAGGACAACCTTTTTTTAAAAAAAAAATTGAAAGAGGTAATAAAGTAACATTTAACATATCTATACTAAGTGATGTTCTCCTAGGGTTCCATGGCTGCATTACTGACAAAACTACTATCATGTTCTCTCATACATCATGTACTAACTGACAACAATAATTCATTCTGTATCTATTGCATTAAATGAATAACCATATACATTTCCATGACATCAGATAAATAACCTTCTAGAACAAGTACAACTACAGTTTTCCCATACACATGAGGATACGATATTACATTGTTTACATCAACTTTTGATTACATTGGATTACATACATTATGAATAATCTGATACATAGGATAGTACACGAGCATAAATAACTATCTTTATAGACTGGTACAAGATCTGAATCTGCTACAGGAGATATAACATTCTTGCACACGAACAAAGGAAAAGAAAAACCAAAGGAGATAAGGCACATCCACCCGACCATGTGGTTCCCTAAGGTTCACCCCCCCATGCTAGGAGATAACATAATGTACCAAAACATCAAACAACTAGGTAGACAATTGCCTAATAGGAACAAGCACTCAGTATGACTCCATTACAGCACATGACAACATCACAAGCAACTCAATATCACTTCCAGAGGCAACACACGACAAATGGGGAGAGTACAACTAGGGAATGCAAGGCTGCAGTAGGGAGAGTGTCATCGCATGGTCCTAACATGGGTTATCCTGATAGCCTCTCACTAGGCGCTGGCCCCCATCTATGGTTATCCTGACAGCCTCTCACTAGGCACTGGCCCCATAGGGTGACTCATATAGAATCAACCTTCCTTTCGTGAGGACAAGGAAGTTGATCTTGCCAACCAAGCCTTCACTACCCATCCTTAGTCTAAACGAGCACTACAGGCATGGGAGAGGAAATCCAATTATCTTGTTAATGTGTAATCTACCCTTTTCCCTTAGTTCATTTTTAGGTTTTCACTTAGTTAGCAACCTTCAATGGGTTATCCTTACAGCGACTTTGGGTGCCAGCCCCACATTGAAAGCCACTCCCCTACCTGCATCTAGAAACCCTAACCATCAAGAAAGACAATTACTAACATAATGATAAATATACATAAACAATGCAAGACATTTACCTTCTTTCTTATAAAACATAATCACAACAACCAACCTTTACATCATTGTCCCAAAACTTCCAGTTGATCAATCGCAATACCCATAACAACACATATCCAGAGCAAGGTATGGATCATCTCACTCTCAAATCTCAACTATGAACCAAAATAATTTCTCATTACAATTACAAGATCTCCCCATTACCATACTAAACACAAGCTCGATATCAACACATATGTGAAGGAGATTTAAACCCATCATAATATATTCACAACACAGTATGTACATCATCTCACATTATTGTTTACCAAGACCCACATACAAAGACAAAAGACATCTTGATTTCAAGACACCTATCAACAGAATACATACAATCAAATCATATTATCTTATGCCTCTGGAACCTAAACTTGACAATTTACACATAGACCAACTCACATGAAAATTGTGCTAGCAATATACGATTTTAGCTAATCAACTCACTGACAACGTAAATTCTTCTTACTAGAGCAATTCAGTCTCTTAGTTATCCAAATACCTATAATTTTTACTTATAAGTCTAAATTTTTGAATATATTGTTATTTAACCTAGTTCCATTTTTCAATCCAATTTCAACTTAACAAAATCATTATGAAAAACATCTTTGCAAAATCAAACCAAACTAAATTAAATTTCACCTACACTGATTATTTTGTCATATCCAATTCCATTTAATCAAATTAGCAACTGGATTCAAGTTATATCTCCACCAAGAATTTCATAAAACCTAGGTCTAGTTTAATTAATATTAATTCTATCTATTATATTAATCAATCATCAATTACATATAACCATCAAGCTAAACAATTTCATTAATTACAAATGCTTATAGATCAAATACTAATTACAACATTTATAATCCTAACCCATATATCATATTTCTACTAACAAAACCATTATAATAGAATCAATGTCATATTACAGTAAATATACGATCATATCGATTAGTTTAATAAACATTTGTATTAAACTATAACAACTACATTTCTTTTGTTTCATAAGTTAATATTTCTATCATATATATAAACTCCAACAAACTCATCTAATAAATCGTGTATCTTAACTATGTTTTTGATTCATATTTAATTTATAATTGATGATAGGTTTATATACCTATTCATGTACTTGTGTGTAGGTTATTCTTATTCCCAAGGTAAGATTTGATCAAAAATAGGTCATTAATTTACCACTATTGTTGAAGAAAAGATGTGAAATTGTTATTAATTGTTTGACCATTGAAATGGATGATATTTAAATAAAGTAATGTGTCGCACCCTAAGAATTGTATAATTGAAGGAAGAAGGATTCCAGCTATAACTTATATAATCTTCTGCTAAGGTATCTATCATGCATAGGAATTTGAGTTTACATATATTCATGTTGGATCCTAAAGCTTATGCAATCAATAATCATCTTGGATCTCGCAGAGCACAGGAAACTTGATGTTATCACCATAGTCTATAGTATACATGGGCTGACTTCAAAGCAAGAAAGTTTATGGCTAGAAATGATCCATGATAGATCTAGTTTTGTGCTTATTGGTATGCTTTGGGAAAGACAACTTCTTGTATGATAGAAAATGTTCAGGATGATGTGGGACATTCATGGACTGATTCTAGTGTGCAGGAAAGATCTACAAAACTGAGTTTCTACATACTTTGGTGAAATCACCGATTGGTAGAAGCTGTGAGAATGTAATTGTGGTATTGAATTCGTCATCCACTACAGTAAATTCATACAATTGATATTAGATACTGACAGTTTATATCTCTTGGTGAACATTTTCCAATCTTAATCTTTCAAAGACTGTATGACTTACATTCAACTTGAATTTACATATGAAAGAGGGCTTACTGAGACGTTCAAATAGCAAGTTTGATTTGGTGATTTAGTAGGTTAAAGCATTATATTAAGAATGCTGACCTAAAATTGATCCATCTAATAGCAATCTGCTCCACACGGTTTGGCAGAGGTTGATTAAGTTGAATTATGAATAGGTTGTTTAGGTGAGGTCACAATCCATTGGTGAGAGATCAATTTCTAATACTGGTAGAACAAGATAAGGCCATTGGATAAACTACTCCCAAGCCACTGATATTTAACCTTTATGCTAGCCATTGAAAGATAGTATATTTGGAGGATCGACTCACTACTAAAGGTCCATCATCAAGGAATTACTGCAATTGCAGGATATAAACAAAAATGAATTTGTTTTAAAAGCAAGTGTATCTATTAGATGGAACACCATATTCCACACCTTCTGCCAGTGCTGAAGTCATTTCAAAACAGCGAATGACATCCCTCGATGCATAAAGAAAAAGGTAACCTTTCTAGATAATTCAGTTGGAAATGCTCAAAACAACATGTATGAAGGATGTAAAAGCATCGGCAAGTCACATCTACTATTTGACAGAATGCAGAAAGGAGATGACTTTGAAATACGATGGTTGCAAGATTTACACCAAAATGGATTCGTTAAAAAGACTTTAGAAACTTTTAAGCAAGAGCAATCAACAAGCGTACAGTGAAACGACACAACCTTTGTCACTTTCTCCATGCTAGCCAGCCATTGAATGACAATTTTGCTAGGTATCTAGGGGAATCAAAACATTGCTGGAGATCACCATTAAGGGATTACTACTTTGCAGAATATACACAAAATGGATTTACTGATACAGATCTAGAAGGTTCTATCAAAGCATTTAATATGCATAAAACTATATTCCACAACTTTTGGCTACATACTCCTTGCCCAAGCACGTGCGCCAAGGGTTTGATACCTAAGAGTTGTACAAACATCAATAACAATTGAACCATGTCTCTTCATCTCAAGGGCTCTATGCATTATGCACTTAAGTAAGTTTGGTGAGGGTTTAAGCTATTTGAATAGGGCTACGGAGAACTTGATAGGGATGGCTTTAAGTATGGAAAACAAACAGATTCACATGCCATAGACTATGAATGACCAGCAGATTGCTTGTATATTTGGAGCCCACGTACATCAGATTAAGCCTATAAGATTTGTTGTTCAAATTCTGTTGGGTAATGCGGACACTATCATGGGAGGAAGGAGGATGTTCTGAATAATCATACCAAGAGTCTTAAATTGGAGTAGGAGATAGTGGGGTCTGATCACCCTTATAAGGCTGTTATAAGTAGGGAGATTAATACTGATAGGCAGCTTCTCATAGAATATACAATGGACTAGGTGAAGATAATAAGGCATTAGAAGAGAGTGAGGTTGCCACGAAGGTTCTAAAGAAGTGAGCATGAATTAGAAGGAGTTGATGTATCCCGCATGGTATTCCGCCAATATACAGAAAATAAAAGTATCCATTCTCAATTGAAAACCACTCAGGCTCTAGAAACTACTAGCAAAGGCCACTACAGATTGTAGGATGCATGCATAATGAATTTAATTAAAAAGCTTTAGAAACAATCAAGCAAATGTATTTGACAAATTTAAAGACAATTTCATCAATCAGAGATAATAAAAATGATGAGGGAACCTGGATTCGATGCTGAAATCTCTCCTACGATAGCCTAAATCAATCTTCCCGCTCCCCCCCTCCCTCTCATCTCCTCTCCTCTGAATTTCTAATAGCAACCTCTCCAATATGCCAGCAACTGCCCCAACTACCATGCCTCCCCCATATCAGAAATGTTCTTCCCCAAACTAAAATAAATATTACGGAATTAAAGTATTCGAGGATCATAAAAATAAAACATTAATATATTAAGATACTAAAAACTTATTTAAATCTATAAATACCCCCAAATAAATCAATTTAATAATAGTAATAAAATAATTCATATTCAAACAACTTTAAATAATTATTTTGAACTAGGTAATTATCAATTACCAATTTAATCTTATTAAATATTAATAATAATAATGAGAATATTATATAACCCTATTAAATATTATAGTGGATCAAATATTTATATGACTATATAATGAAATCTAGGCATACAACATAACCCACTGAGTAGGACAGCCGTTAAAAGCCAAATCAAACATGTTCACAAGCAAGGCCAAAACACACTTAACCAACAAGCTCCACCAAATATAAATCAATTGCAACACCTGACATACTGAGAGAACTGACAGGTTGAACTAGACATGTCATGCATCCTGATTCAGGATGATGACTTGGGATGTGGAACCTTAAGTTATCTCTAGAACAACTTATCCATTGGGTTCAGGGCATGCTCAGACCTATTAATTTAGGTGGAGTCAATGCCAGATACCTGCATCCGGCAACAAATGACACAGTCAATCATGTATAGATGCATATAAGCTGACACTAGGTGAAAAAGGAATCACAACATTGCAGGCCAGTCGCAAGCAAGTGATGCAACATCGTCCTTTCCACATCATATCAATCTAGATTAGATAACACATAATCATAACCAAATCGAATCTACCTCATTATTTGAACAAAACCATACACTGAACATATAGGTGCATGAAATTGAATAATTTTCAGAAGTACCATCATAACAATTAAATCTAACAGAATCAGTCCATGAGATCCATTCAAACATATAACAATTGTAGTAAGATCAACATCTTAATCATTAGAATGCAAAACAATGTCAAAGCCTGCATTATCAGTTTCACAATAGAGATTATCAATAAAACACATTAACTATCATATGAAACCACACATGGATGAAACATCTATCTATATTGTACAACATCAATTGTTTACCTTACCTTAATTATTCCTACTATTATACCTTCATATTCATGTGCCTTGATCAGTTCACCTGTACATCCAAGGTGGGAACGGAGGGGCACTACATCCTCCCCCCCTAAAACTTGACTTACTCCTGAAAGTCACAGACTAGGGTGGAAACATAACATATTAGTATTATAATTTTCTATTGCCAACATATGCATTCACATTAAGCAATTGTTCCCAAGACAAGCACAATCATTTAATACATGCATAAAAGACATCAATTCCTTACCTTTAAGGTGTATCATGTAATCTACTTATAAACAATCGCAAGTATTTTGAGAATTTCTTTCATTTCAAAGATCTGTGTTTACATATTATCAAGGAAAATTACATCTCATTTCTTATTTCCACCATGGTTCTGACTAATTACCAAGCATTCCAATACCATTCTCCGTAGAGTCCTCCCTTGTACACACTATCAGAGGTTCAAAATAAACATGATAGAAACAACACTTGCCACAATACAGGGATAACAAAAACAAACATTCAGAATAGTCACCATCAAAGTTTTAAAGAAGGTGAAAACCCAAGTGGAAAAAAAATAACCAAATCCAATCTTAAGTCACAAAATGCCAGCAATTTCCAACAATAACTCAAGTATAGAGAAAAGAGTTTTGATGACCACTCCTGTCATAAGAAATTTAAAAGAAAACAAATTCACTATTAGCCCCTAACAACCATCAAAATTTTCAAATTAACCAAATTGCAAACAAACCCACATCACAATGTGGCTAATTTTAGCCACAAAAAGGGAGTATCGGCTACACAACACCCAGGACACAAGGTCTAGAATGTGTTAGAGAACATAAGCCAACACATAGATATTTAGGTTATCGACATCCTCATACCTAAACAACTTTTATACAAGGATTTAAGGTAACAAAGTAATTACTTATTTACAACAATTTCTACCTTTAATGCAATACAATTTCTTTATGTGCAGAAGAATAGATAATATTGCACACAAGAACATACGTAATCAAGGCTACATTTTATATCAACATAAAGATGGTATGGTGCTTCCACACTCATAGCTAAACACAACCCCACAAGGTATGGTTATTTCACCAAACAGGGAAGACAAACACCACTATCCTTTTACAATACCCCACATAAAATGTGTTCAGGATATTCACTCTAGAGGGGCAAATTCCACTCTCCTATTTCCATGCTCTAAAAGTAACCGTGCTTCCTTCTTCTAAAGCACTAAAGACCACAAGAGGAATTGGAGGCCTCAACAATTAGTAAGCACCAGTGTTCAAGGAACACACATTGTTAGATATATCATCACATTTTTGCATAACAGCCACACAAGTAGAACAAAGCATATAAAGGATTTATTTCTTCTACAGTCAAGAACAAGTCTGCAAGTTTGTCATCCTTCTAACGCCATACTAAGGCTCATAGGTGAGAGGTACTATTACCAACTCACCATAAGGAGAAAACATTTAACCTAAAACAACGACAAGAACCAAAGATCCCAATGTTGAAAACCTTGGCTCTGATACTAGATGTAATGCTCCGCCATGGAACTCTAGAAAATAACACAATTACACCATACAAACAGGACAACTTTTTTTTTTTTAAATTGAAAGAGGTAATAAAGTAACATTTAACATATCTATACTAAGTGATGTTCCCCTAGGGTTCCATGGCTGCATTACTGACAAAACTACTATCATGTTCTCTCATACATCATGTATTAACTGACAACAATAATTCATTCTGTATCTATTGTATTAAATGAATAACCATATACATTTCCATGACATTAGATAAATAACATTCCAGAACAAGTACAACTGTAGTTTTCCCATACACATGAGGATACGATATTACATTGTTTACATCATCAACTTTTGATTACATTAGATTACATACATTATGAATAATCTGTTACACAGGATACTACATGAGCATAAATAACTATCTTTATAGACTGGTAAAAGATCTGAATTTGCTACAGGAGTTACAACCTTCTTGCACACAAACAAAGGCAAGGAAAAACCAAACGAGATAAGGCACATCCACCTGACCATGTGGTAACCTAAGGTCCACCCCCCCGTGCTAGGAGATAACATAAGGTCCCAAAACATCAAACAACCAGGTAGACAATTACCTAACAGAAACAAGGACTCAACATGACTCCATTACAACACATGACAACATCACAAGCAACTCAATATCACTTCCAGAGGCAACACATGACAAATGGGGAGAGTACAACTAGGGAATGCTAGACTGCAGTAGGGATAGTGTCATTGCATGGTCCTAACATGGGTTATCCTGATAGCCTCTCACTAGGCACCGGCCCTCATCTATGGTTATCCTGAGAGCCTCTCACTAGGCGCTGGCCCCATAGGGTGACTCATGCAGAATCAACCTTCCTTTCATGAGGACAAGGAAGTTGATCTTGCCAACCAGGCCTTCTCTACCCATCCTTTTTCTAAACGAACACTACAGGCATGGGAGAGGAAATCCAATTATCTTGTTAATGTGTAATCTACCCTTTTCCCTTAGTTCATTTTTAGGTTTTCACTTAGTTAGCAACCTTCAATGTGTTATCCTGACATCCACTTTGGGCGCTGGCCCCACATTGAAATCCACTCCCCTACCTGCATCTAGAAATGCTAACCATCAAGAAAGACAATTACTAACATAATGATAAGTATACATAAACAATGCAAGACATTTACCTTCTTTCTTATAAAACATAATCACAATGACCAACCTTTACATCATTGTACCAAAAATTTCAGTTGATCAATCGCAATACCCATAACAACACATATCCAGAGCAAGGTATGGATCATCTCGCTCTCAAATCTCAACTATGAACCAAAATAATTTCTCATTACAATTACAAGATCTCCCCATTACCATACTAAACACAAACTCGATATCAACACATACGTGAAGGAGATTTAAACCCATCATAATATATTCACAACACAGTATGTACATCATCTCACATTTTTGTTTACCAAGACCCACATACATAGACAAAAGACATCATGTTCTTACAACATCTTGATTTCAAGACACCTATCAATAGAATACATACAATCAAATCATATTATCTTATGCCTCTGGAACCTAAACTTGACAATTTACACATAGACCAACTCACATGAAAATTTTGCTAGCAATATACGATTTCAACTAATCAACTCACTAACAACATAAATTCTTCTTACTAGAGCAATTTAGTCTCTTAGTTATCCAGTTACCTATAATTTTTACTTATAAGTCTAAATTTTCAAATACATTGTTATTTAACCTAATTCCAATTTTCAATCTAATTTCAACTTAACAAAATCATTATGAAAAACATCTTTGCAAAATCAAACCAAACTAAATTAAATTTCACCTACACTGATTATTTTGTCATATCCAATTCCATTTAATCAAATTAGCAACTGGATTCAAGTTATATCTCCGCCAAGAATTTCATAAAACCTAGGTCTAGTTTAATTAATATTAATTCTATCTATTATATTAATCAATCATCAATTACATATAACCGTCAAGCTAAACAAATGCATAGATAATATTAATTACAAATGCTTATAGATCAAATACTAATTACAACATTTATAATCCTAACCCATATATCATATTTTTACTAACAAAACCATTATAATAGAATCAATGCCATATTACAGTAAATAAATGATCATATCGATTAGTTTAATAAACATTTGTATTAAAGTATAACAACTACATTTCTTTTGTTTCAGAAGTTAATATTTCTATCATATATATAAACTCCAACAAACTCATCTAATAAATCATGTATCTTAACTATGTTTTTTATTCATATTTAATTTATAATTGATGATAGGTTTATATACCTATTCATGTAATTGTGTGTAGGTTATTCTTATTCCCAAGGTAAGATTTGATAAAAAAATAGGTCATTTATTTAACACTATTGTTGAAGAAAAGATGTAAAATTGTTATTAATTGTTTGACCATTGAAATGGATGATATTTAAATAAAGTAATGTGCCACACCCTAAGAATTGTATAATTTAAGGAAGAAGGATACCAGCTATAACTTATATAATCTTCTGCTAAGGTATCTATCATGCATAGGAATTTGAGTTTACATATAATCATGTTGTATCCTAAAGCTTATGCAATCAATAATCATATTGGATCTCACAGAGCACAATAAACTTGATGTTGTCACCACAGTCTACAATATACATCGGCTGACTTCAAAGAAAGAAAGTTTATGGCTAGAAATGATCCATGATAGATCTAGTTTTGTGCTTATTGGTATGCTTTGGGAAAGACAACTTCTTGTATGATAGAAAATGTTCAGGATGATGTGGGACATTCACGTACTGATTCTAGTGTGTAGGAAAGATCTACAAAACTGAGTTTCTGCCTACTTTGGTGATATCACCAATTAGTACAAGCTGCGAGAATGTAACTGTGGTATTGAATTCGTCATCCACTACAGTAAATTCATACAATTGATATCAGATACTGACAGTTTATATCTCTTGTTGAACATTTTCCAATCTTAATCTTTCAAAGACTGTATGGCTTACATTCAGCTTGAATTTACATATGAAAGAGGGCTTACTGAGATGTTCAAATAGTAAGTCTGATTTGGTGATTTAGTAGGTTAAAGTATTATATTAAGAACGCTAACCTAAAATTGATCCATCTAATAGTAATCTGCTCCACACGGTTCGGCAGAGGTTGATTAAGTTGAATTATGAACAGGTTGTTTAGGTGAGGTCACAATCCATTGGTGAGAGACCAATTTCTAATACTGGTAGAACAAGATAAGGCCGTTGGATAAACTACTCCCAAGCCGCTAAGATTTAACCTTTATGCCAGCCATTGAAAGATAGTATATTAGGAGGATCGACTCACTACTAAAGGTCCATCATTAAGGAATTACTGCAATTGATGGATATAAACAAAAAGGAATTTGTTTTAAAAGCAAGTGTATCTATTAGATGGAACTCAATATTCCACACCTTTTGCCAGCACTGAAGTCATTTCAAAACAGCGAATGACATCCCTTGATGCGTAAAGAAAAAGATAACCTTTCTAGATAATTCAGTTGGAAATGCTCAGAACAACATGTATGCCGAATGTAAAAGCATCGACAAGTCACATGTACTATTCGACAGAAAGCAGCAAGAAGATGACTTCTAAATACGATGGTTGCAGGATTTACACCAAAATGGATTCATTAAAAAGACTTTAGTAACTTTTAAGCAAGAGCAATCAGCAAGCGTAGAGTCAAACGACACAACCTTTGTCACATTCTCCACGCCAGCCAGCCATTGAATGACAATTTTGCCGGGTATCTAGGGGAATCAAAACATTGCTGGAGATCGCCATTAAGGGATTACTACTTTGTGGAATATACACAAAATGGATTTACTGATACAGATCTAGAAGGTTCTATCAAAGCATTTAATATGCATAAAACTATATTCCACAACTTTTGGCTACATACTCCCTGCCCGAGCACGTGCGCTAAGGGTTTGATACCTAAGAGCTGTACAAACATCAATAACAATTGAACCATGTCTCTTCATCTCAAGGGCTCTGTGCATTATGCACTTAAGTAAGTTTGGTGAGGGTTTAAGCTATTTGAATAGGGCTACGGAGAACATGATGTGACGTCTTCCAACATATTTTGCCTTGCGCATGACTGGCTAGGGATGGCTTTAAGTATGGCAAACAAACAGATTCACATGCCATAGACCATGAATGACCAGTAGATTGCTTGTACATTTGGAGCCCATGCACAGTAGATTAAGCCTTTAAGATTTGTTGTTCAAATTCTATTGGGTAATGTGAACACTATCATGGGAGGAAGGAGGATGTTCTAAATAATCATACCAAGAGTCTTAAATTGGAGGAGATGGTGGGTTCTGATCACCCTTATAAGGCTGTTATAAGTAGGGAGATTAAGACGGATAGGCAACTTCTCGCAGAATATATGATGGACTAGGTGAAGATAATAAGGCATTAGAAGAGAGTGAGGCTGCCATGAAGGTTCTGAAGAACTAAGCATGAATTAGAAAGAGTTGATATATCCTGCATGGTATTCTGCGAATATCCAGAAAATAAAAGTATCCATTCTCAATTGAAAGCCAATCAGGCTCTAGAAATTGCTAGCAAAGGCCATTACGGATTGCAGGATGCATGCATAATGAATTTAATTAAAAAGCTTTAGAAACAATCACGCAAATGTATTTGACAAATTTAAAGACAATTTCATCAATCAGAGATAATAAAAATGATGAGGGAATGTGGATTCGATGTTGAAATCTCTCCTACGATAGCCTAAACCAATCTTCCCGCTCCCCCCCTCCCTCTCCTCTCCTCTCCTCTAAATTTCTAATAGCAACCTCTCCAATATGCCAGCAACTGCCCTAACTACCATGCCTCCCCCATAACCGAAATGTTCTTCCCCAAACTAAAATAAATATTGTGGAATTAAAGTATTTGAGCATCATAATAATAAAACATTAAAATATAAAGATACTAATTTTTTTTTTTAAATCTATAAATTCCCCCAAATAAATCAATTTAATAACAATAATAAAATAATTCATATTCAAACAACTTCAAATAATTATTTTGAACTAGATAATTATCAATTACCAATTTAATCTTATTAAATATTAATAATAATAATGAGAATATTATATAACCCTATTAAATATTATAGTGCGTCAAATATTAGTATGACTATATAGTGAAATCTAGGGATACAACATAACCCATTGAGTAGGACAACCATTAAAAACCAAATCAAACATTTTCACAAGCCAGGCCAAAACACACTTAACCAACAAGCTCCATCAAATATAAATCAATTACAACACCTGACATACTGACAGAACTGACAAGTTAAACTAGACATGTCATGCATCCTGATTGAGGATGATGACTTGGGATGTGGGACCTTAAGTTATCTCCGAAAAAACTTATCCATTGGGTTCAAGGCACACTCAGACCTGTTAATTCAGGTGGAGTCAATGCCAAATACTTGCATCCTGCAACAAATGACACAGTCAATCATGTATAGATGCATATAAGCTGACACTAGGTGAAAAAAGAATCACAACATCGCAGGGCACTCGCAAGCAAGTGATGCAACATTGTCCTTTCCACATCATATCAATCTAGATTAGATAACACATAATCATAACTAAATCGAATCTACCTCATTATCTGAACAGAACCATACACTGAACATATAGGTGCATGAAATTGAATAAGTCTCAGAAGTACCATCATAACAATTAAATCTAACAGAATCGGTCCATGAGATCCATTCTAACATATAACAATTGTAGTAAGATTGACATCTTAATCATTAGAATGTAAAACAATGTCAAAGCCTACATTATCAGTGTCGCAATAGAGATTATCAATAAAACACATTAACTATCATATGAAACCACACATCAATGAAACATCCATCTATATTGTACAACATCAATTGTTTACCTTACCTTAATTATTCCTATTATTATACCTTCATATTCATGTGCCTTGATCAGTTCACCTGTACATCCAAGGTGGGAACGGAGGGGCACTACATCCTCCCCCCCTAAAACTTGACTTACTCTTGGAAGCCATAGACTAGGTTGGAAACATAACACATTAGTATTATAATTTTCTATTGCCAACATATGCATTCACATTAAGCAATTGTTCCCAAGACAAGCACAATCATTCAATACATGCATAAAAGACATCAATTCCTTATGTTTAAGGTGTATCATGTCATCTACTTATAACCAATCGCACGTATTTTGAGAATTTCATTCATTTCAGGGATCTGTGTTTACATATTATCAAGGAAAATTACATCTCATTTCTTATTTCCACCATGGTTCTGACTAATTACCAAGCATTCCAGTACAATTCTCCGCAGAGTCCTCCCTTGTACACACTATCAGAGGTTCGAAATGAACATGATAGAAACAACACTTGCCACAATACATGGCTAACAAAAACAAACATTCAGAATAGTCACCATCAAAGTTTTAAAGAAGGTGAAAACCCAAGTGGGAAAAAAATAACCAAATCCAATCTTAAGTCACAAAATGCCAGCAATTTCTAACAATAACTCAAGTATAGAGAAAAGAGTTTTGGTGACCACTCCTGTCATAAGAAATTTCAAAGAAAACAAATTCACTGTTAGCCCCTAACAACCATCAAAATTTTCAAATTAACCAAATTGTAAACAAACCCACATCACAATGTGGCTAATTTTAGCCACAAAAAGGGAGTATCCGCTACACAACACCTAGGACACAAGGTCTAGAATGCGTTAGAGAACATATGCCAACACATAGATAATTAGGTTATCTACATCCTCATACCTAAACAAATTTTATACAAGGATTTAAGGCAACAAAATAATTACTTATTTACAACAATTTCTACCTTTAATGTAATACAATTTCTTTATGTGTGGAAGAATAGATAATATTGCACACAAGAACATACTTAATCAAGGCTACATTTTATACTAACATAAAGATGGTATGGTGCTTCCACACTCATAGCTAAACATAACCCCACAAGGTATGGTTATTTCACCAAACCAGGGAAGACAAACACCACTGTCCTTTTACAATACCCCACATAAAATGGGTTCAGGATATTTAGTTCACTAGAGGGGCAAATTCCACTCTCCTATTTCCATGCTCTAAAAGTAACTGTGCTTCCTTCTTCTAAAGCACTCAAGACCACAAGAGGAACTAGAGGCCTCAACAATCAGTAAGCACCAGTGTTCAAGGAACACACATTGTTAGATATATCATCACATTTTTGCATAACAGCCACACAAGTAGAACAAAGCATAAAGGATTTCTTTCTTCTACAGTCAAGAACAAGTCTGTAAGTTTGTCATCCTTCTAACGCCATACTAAGGCTCATAGGTGAGAGGTACTATTACCAACTCACCATAAGGAAAAAACATTTAACCTAAAACAACGATAAGAACTAGAGATCCCAGTGTTGCAAACCTTGGCTCTAATACCAGATATAACACCCCACCAAGGAACTCTAGAAAATAACACAATTACACCATACAAATAGGACAACTTTTAAAAAAAAAAAAATTGAGGGAGGTAATAAAGTAAAATTTAACATATTTATACTAAGTGATGTTCTCCCAGGGTTCCATGGCTGCATTACAGACAAAACTACTATCATGTTCTCTCATACATCATGTATTAACTGACAACAATAATTCATTCTGTATCTATTGTATTAAATGAATAACCATATACATTTCCATGACATCAGATAAATAACCTTCCAGAACAAGTAAAACTGCAGTTTTCCCATACACATGAGGATACGATACTACATTGTTTACATCATCAACTTTTGATTACATTGGATTACATACATTATGAATAATCTGATACACAGGATAGTACATGAGCATAAATAACTATCTTTATAGACTGGTACAAGATCTGAATATGCTACAGGAGTTACAGCCTTCTTGTACACAAACAAAGGCAAGGAAAAACCAAACGAGATAAGGCACATCCACCCGACCATGTGGTACCCTAAGGTCCACCCCCTCGTGCTAGGAGATAACATAAGGTCCCAAAACATCAAACAACCAAGTAGATAATTAACTAACAGGAAAAAGGACTCAACATGACTCCATTACAACACATGACAACGTCACAAGCAACTCAATATCACTTCCAGAGGCAACACACGACAAATGGGGAGAGTACAACTAGGGAATGCTAGGCTGCAGTAGGGAGAGTGTCATCGCATAGTCCTAACATGGGTTATCCTAATAGCCTCTCACTAGGCACTGGCCCCCATCTATGGTTATCCTAACAGCCTCTCACTAGGCGCTGACCCCATAGGGTGACTCATGCGGAATCAACCTTCCTTTCGTGAGAACAAGGAAGTTGATCTTGGCAACTAGGCCTTCTCTACCCATCCTTAGTCTAAACAAGCACTACAGGCATGGGAGAGGAAATCCAATTATCTTGTTAATGTGTAATCTACCCTTTTCCCTTAGTTCATTTTTAGGTTTTCACTTAGTTAGCAACCTTCAATGGGTTATCCTGACAGCCACTTTGGGCACCGGTCCCATATTGAAATCCACTCCCCTACCTGCATCTAGAAACCCTAACCATCAAGAAAGACAATTACTAACATACTAATAAGTATACATAAACAATGCAAGACATTTACCTTCTTTCTTATAAAACATAATCACAATGACCAACCTTTACATCATTGTCCAAAAACTTTCAGTTGATCAACCACAATACGCATAACAACACATATCCAGAGCAAGGTATGGATCATCTCGCTCTCAAGTCTCAACTATGAACCAAAATAATTTTTGATTACAATTACAAGATCTCCCCATTACCATACTAAACATAAGCTTGATATCAACACATACGTGAAGGAGATTTAAACCCATCATAATATATTCACAACATAGTATGTACATCATCTCACATTATTGTTTACCAAGACCCACGTACATAGACAAAAGACATCATGTTCTTACAACATCTTGATTTCAAGACACCTATCAACAGAATACATACAATCAAATCATATTATCTTATGCCTCTGGAACCTAAACTTGAAAATTTACACATACACCAACTCACATGAAAATTTTCCTAGCAATATACGATTTCAGCTAATTAACTCACTGACAACATAAATTCTTCTTACTAGAGTAATTCAGTCTCTTAGTTATCCAATTACCTATAATTTTTACTTATAAGTCTAAATTTTTGAATACATTCTTATTTAACCTGATTCCAGTTTTCAATCCAATTTCAACTTAACAAAATCAAACCAAACTAAATTAAATTTCACCTACACTGATTATTTTGTCATATCCAATTCCATTTAATCAAATTAGCAACTGGATTCAAGTTATATCTCCACCAAGAATTTCATAAAACCTAGGTCTAGTTTAATTAATATCAATTCTATCTATTATATTAATCAATCATCAATTACATATAACCGTCCAGCTAAACAAATGCATAGATAATATTAATTACAAATGCCTATAGATCAAATACTAATTACAACATTTATAATCCTAACCCATATATCACATTTCTACTAACAAAACCATTATAATAGAATCAATGCCATATTATAGTAAATATACGATCATATCGATTAGTTTAATAAACATTTGTATTAAACTATAACAACTACATTTCTTTTGTTTCATAAGTTAATATTTCTATCATATATATAAACTCCAACAAACACATCTAATAAATCGTGTATCTTAACTATGTTTTTGATTCATATTTAATTTATAATTGATGATAGGTTTATATACCTATTCAGGTACTTATGTGTAGGTTATTCTTATTCCCAAGGTAAGATTTGATCAAAAATAAGTCATTAATTTACCACTATTGTTGAAGAAAAGATGTAAAATTGTTATTAATTGTTTGACCATTGAAATGGATGATATTTAAATAAAGTAATGTGCCACACCCTAAGAATTGTATAATTGAAGGAAGAAGGATTCCAGCTATAACTTATATAATCTTCTGCTAAGGTATCTATCATGCATAGGAATTTGAGTTTACATATAATTATGTTGGATCCTAAATCTTATGCAATCAATAATCATCTTGGATCTCGCAGAGCACAGGAAACTTGATGTTGTCACCATAGTCTATAGTATACATGGGCTGACTTCAAAGCAAGAAAGTTTATGGCTAGAAATGATCCATGATAGATCCATTTTTGTGCTTATTGGTATGCTTTGGGAAAGACAACTTCTTATATGATAGAAAATGTTCAGGATGATGTGGGACATTCACGTACTGATTGTAGTATGCAGGAAAGATCTACAAAACTAAGTTTCTACCTACTTTGGTGAAATCATGGATTGGTAGAAGCTGCGAGAATGTAACTGTGGTATTGAATTCGTCATCCACTACAGTAAATTCATACAATTGATATCAGATACTAATAGTTTATATCTCTTGTTTAACATTTTCCAATCTTAATCTTTCAAAGACTGTATGACTTCCATTCAGCTTGAATTTACATATGAAAGAGGGCTTACTGAGACGTTCAAATAGAAAGTCTAAGTTGGTGATTTAGTAGGTTAAAGCATTATATTAAGAATGCTGACCTAAAATTGATCCATCTAATAGTAATATGCTCCACACGGTTCGGCAGAGGTTGATTAAGTTGAATTATGAATAGGCTGTTTAGGTGAGGTCACAATCCATTGGTGAGAGATCAATTTCTAATACTGGTAGAACAAGATAAGGCTGTTGGATAAACTACTCCCAAGCCGCTGAGATTTAACCTTTATGCCAGCCATTAGAAGATAGTATATTTGGAGGATCGACTCACTACTAAAGGTCCATCATCAAGGAATTACTGCAATTGCAGGATCTAAACAAAAATGAATTTGTTTTAAGAGCAAGTGTATCTATTAGATGGAATGCCATTTTCCACACCTTCCGCCAGCGCTGAAGTCATTTCAAAATAGCGAATGATATCCCTCAATGCATAAAGAAAAAGGTAACCTTTCTAGATAATTCAGTTGGAAATGCTCAGAACAACATGTATGCAGAATGTAAAAGCATCGGCAAGTCACATGTACTATTTGACAGAACGCAACAAGCAGATGACTTCAAAATATGATGGTTGCAGGATTTACACCAAAATGGATTCATTAAAAAGACTTTAGAAACTTTTAAGCAAGAGCAATCAACAAGTGTATAGTCAAACAACACAACCTTTGTCACATTCTCCATGCCAGCCAGCCATTGAATGACAATTTTGTCAGGTATCTAGGGGAATCAAAACATTGCTGGAGATCGCCATTAAGGGATTATTACTTTGCAGAATATACACAATATGGATTTACTGATACAGATCTAGAAGGTTCTATCAAAGCATTTAATATGCATAAAACTATATTCCACAACTTTTGGCTACATACTCCCTACCCGAGCACGTGCGCCAAGGGTTTGATACCTAAGATTTGTACAAACATCAATAACAATTGAACCATGTCTCTTCATCTCAAGGGCTCTGTGCATTATGCACTTAAGTAAGTTTGGTGAGGGTTTAAGCTATTTGAATAGGGCTACGGAGAACACGATGTGATGTCTTCCAACATATTTTGTCTTGCGCATGATTGGATAGGGATGGCTTTAAGTATGGCAAACAAATAGATTCACATGCCATAGACCATGAATGACCAGCAGATTGCTTGTACATTTGGGGCCCACGCACAACAGATTAAGCCTATAATATTTTTTGTTCAAATTCTGTTGGATAATGCGAACACTATCATGGGACGAAGGAGGATATTCTAAATAATCATACTAAGAGTCTTAAATTGGAGGAGGAGATAGTGGTGTCTGATCACCCTTATAAGGCTGTTGTAAGTAGGGAGATTAAGACCAATAGGCAGCTTCTTACAGAATATACGATGGACTAGGTGAAGATAATAAGGCATTAGAAGAGAGTGAGGCTACCACGAAGGTTCTGAAGAAGTGAGCATGAATTAGAAGGAGTTGATATATCCCGCATGGTATTCTACCAATATACAGAAAATAAAAGTATCCATTCTCAATTGAAAGCCACTCAGGCTCTAGAAACTGCTAGCAAAGGCCATTACAGATTGCAGGATGCATGCATAATGAATTTAATTAAAAAGCTTTAGAAACAATCAAGCAAATGTATTTGACAAGTTTAAAGACAATTTCATCAATCAGAGATAATAAAAATGATGAGGGAACCTGGATTTGATGATGAAATCTCTCCTACGGTAGCCTAAACCAATCTTCCCGCTCCCCCCTCCCTCTCCTCTCCTCTCCTCTGAATTTCTAATAGCAACCTCTCCAATATGCTAGCAACTACCCCAACTACCATGCCTCCTCCATAACTGAAATGTTCTTCCCCAAACTAAAATAAATATTGCAGAATTAAAGTATTTGAGCATCATAATAATAAAAACTTAAAATATTAAGATACTAAAAACTTATTTAAATCTATAAGTACCCCCAAATAAATCAATTTAATAGTAGTAATAAAATAATTCATATTCAAACAACTTTAAATAATTATTTTGAACTAGGTAATTATCAATTACCAATTTAATCTTATTAAATATTAATAATAATAATGAGAATATTATATAACCCTATTAAATATTATAGTGGATCAAATATTATTATGACTATATAATGAAATCTAGGCATACAACATAACCCACTGAGTAGGACAGCCATTAAAAGCCAAATCAAACATGTTCACAAGCTAGGCCAAAACACACTTAACCAACAAGCTATATCAAATATAAATCAATTGCAACACCTGACATACTGACAGAACTGATAGGTTGAACTGGACATGTCTCCTAATTGAGGATGATGACTTGGGATGTGGGACCTTAAGTTATCTCTGGAACAACTTATCCATTGGGTTCAGGGCATTCTTAGACCTGTTAATTCAGGTGGAGTCGATGCCAGATACTTGCGTCCTGCAACAAATGACACAGTCAATCATGTATAGATGCATATAAGCTGACACTAGGCGAAAAAGGAATCACAACATCGCAGGGCACTCGCAAGCAAGTGATGCGTCATCGTCCTTTCCACATCATATCAATCTAGATTACATAACACATAATCATAACCAAATCGAATCTACCTCATTATCTGAATAGAACCATACACTGAACATATAGGTGCATGAAATTGAATAAGTCTCAGAAGTACCATCATAACAATTAAATCTAACAAAATCAGTCCATGAGATCCATTCTAACATATAACAATTGTAGTAAGATCGACATCTTAATCATTAGAATGCAAAATAATGTCAAAGCCTGCATTATCAGTGTCGCAATAGAGATTATCAATAAAACACATTAACTATGATATGTAACCAGACATGGATGAAACATCTATCTATATTGTACAACATCAATTGTTTACCTTACCTTAAATATTCATGTTATTATACCTTCATATTCATGCACCTTGATCAGTTCACCTGTACATCCAAGGTGGGAACGAAGGGGCACTACATCCTCCCCCCCTAAAATTTGAATTACTCCTAGAAGTCACAGACTAGGGTGGAAACATAACACATTAGTATTATAATTTTCTATTGCCAACATATGCATTCACATTAAGCAATTGTTCCCAAGACAAGCACAATCGTTCAATACATGCATAAAAGACATCAATTCCTTACCTTTAAGGTGTATCATGTAATCAACTTATAACCAATCGCACGTATTTTGAGAATTTCAGTCATTTCAGGGATCTATGTTTACATATTATCAAGGAAAATTACATCTCATTTCTTATTTCCACCATGGTTCTGACTAATTACCAAGCATTCCAGTACAATTCTCCATAGAGTCCTCCCTTGTATACACTATCAGAGGTTTGAAATGAACATGATAGAAACAACACTTGCCACAATACAGGGCTAACAAAAACAAACATTTGGAATAGTCACCATCAAAGTTTTAAAGAAGGTGAAAACCCAAGTGGAAAAAAAAAAACCAAATCCAATCTTAAGTCACAAAATGCCAGTAATTTCTAACAATAACTCAAGTATAGAGAAAAGAGTTTTGGTGACCACTCCTGTCATAAGAAATTTCAAAGAAAACAAATTCAATGTTACCCCCTAACAACCATCAAAATTTTCAAATTAACCAAATTGCAAACAAACCCACATCACAATGTGGCTAATTTTAGCCACAAAAAGGGAGTATCCGCTACACAACACCTAGGACACAAGGTCTAGAATGCGTTAGAGAACGTACACCAACACATAGATAATTAGGTTATCTACATCCTCATACCTAAACAACTTTTATACAAGGATTTAAGGCAACAAAATAATTACTTATTTACAACAATTTCTACCTTTAATGAAATACAATTTCTTTATGTGCGGAAGAATAGATAATATTGCACACAAGAACATACTTAATCAAGGCTACATTTTATATTAACATAAAGATGGTATGGTGCTTCCACACTCATAGCTAAACATAACCCCACAAGGTATGGTTATTTCACCAAACCAAGGAAGACAAACACCACTGTCCTTTTACAACACCCCACATAAAATGGGTTAAGGATATTCACTTCACTAGAGGGGTAAATTCCACTCTCCTGTTTCCATGCTCTAAAAGTAACCATGCTTCCTTCTTCTAAAGCACTAAAGACAACAAGAGGAACTGGAGGCCTCAACAATCAGTAAGCACAAGTGTTCAAGGAACACACATTGTCAGATATATCATCACATTTTTGCATAACAGCCACACAAGTAGAACAAAGCATAAAGGATTTATTTCTTCTACAGTCAAGAACAAGTCTATAAGTTTGTCATCCTTCTAACACCATACTAAGGCTCATAGGTGAGAGGTACTATTACCAACTCACCATAAGGAGAAAACATTTAACCTAAAACAATGACAAGAACTAGAGATCCCCGTGTTGCAAACCTTGGCTCTGATACCAGATGTAACGCCCCACCAAGGAACTCTAGAAAATAGCACAATTACACCATACAAACAGGACAACTTTTTTTAAAAAAAGAATTGAAAGAGGTAATAAACTAATATTTAACATATCTATACTAAGTGATGTTCTCCCAAGGTTCCATAGCTGCATTACTGACAAAACTACTATCATGTTCTCTCATACATCATGTATTAACTGACAATAATAATTCATTTTGTATCTATTGCATTAAATGAATAACCATATACATTTCCATGACATCAGATAAATAACCTTCCAGAACAAGTACAACTACAGTTTTCCCATACACATGAGGATACGATATTACATTATTTACATCATCAACTTTTGACTACATTGGATTACATACATTATGAATAATCTGATACATAGGATAGTACATGAGCATAGATAACTATCTTTATAGACTAGTACAAGATCTGAATCTGCTACAGGAGTTACAACCTTCTTGCACATGAACAAAGGCAAGGAAAAACCAAAGGAGGTAAGGTACATCCACCCGACCATGTGGTACCCTAAGGTCCACCCCCCCGTGTTAGGAGATAACATAAGGTCCCAAAACATCAAACAACTAGGTAGACAATTACCTATTAGGAACAAGGACTCAACATGACTCTATTACAACACATGACAACATCACAAGCAACTCAATATCACTTCCAGAGGCAACACATGACAAATGGGGAGAGTACAACTAGGGAATGCTAGGCTGCAGTAGGGAGAGTGTCATCACATAGTCGTAACATGGGTTATCCTGATAGCCTCTCACTAGGCACCAGCCCCCATCTATGGTTATCCTGATAGCCTCTCACTAGGCACCGGCCCCATAGGGTGACTCATGCAGAATCAACCTTCCTTTCGTGAGGACAAGGAAGTTGATCTTGCCAACCAGGCCTTCTCTACCAATCCTTAGTCTAAACGAGCACTACAGGCATGGGAGAGGAAATCCAATTATCTTGTTAATGTGTAATCTACCCTTTTGCCTTAGTTCATTTTTAGGTTTTCACTTAGTTAGCAACCTTCAATGGGTTATCCTGACAGCCACTTTGGGTGTCGGCCCCACATTGAAATCCACTCCCCTACCTACATCTAGAAACCCTAACCATCAAGAAAGACAATTACTAACATAATGATAAGTATACATAAACAATGCAAGACATTTACCTTCTTTCTTATAAAACATAATCACAAAGACCAACCTTTACATCATTGTCCCAAAACTTTCAGTTGATCAATCGCAATACCCATAACAACACATATCCAGAGCAAGGTATGGATCATCTCGCTCTCAAATCTCAACTATGAACCAAAATAATTTCTCATTACAATTACAAGATCTCCCCATTACCATACTAAACACAAGCTCGATATCAACACATACGTGAAGGAGATTTAAACCCATCATAATATATTCACAACATAGTATGTACATCATCTCACATTATTGTTTACCAAGACCCACATACATAGACAAAAGAAATCATGTTCTTACAACATCTTGATTTCAAGACACCTAACAACAGAATACATACAATCAAATCATATTATCTTATGCCTCTGGAACCTAAACTTGACAATTTACACATAGACCAACTCACATGAAAATTTTGCTAGCAATATACGATTTCAGTTAATCAACTCACTGACAACATAAATTCTTCTTACTAGAGCAATTCAGTCTCTAAGTTATCCAGTTACCTATAATTTTTACTTATAAGTCTAAATTTTTGAATACATTGTTATTTAACCTAATTCCAATTTTCAATCCAATTTCAACATAACAAAATCATTATGAAAAACATCTTTGCAAAATCAAACCAAACTAAATTAAATTTCACCTACACTGATTATTTTGTCATATCCAATTCCATTTAATCAAATTAGCAACTCGATTCAAGTTATATCTCCACCAAGAATTTTATAAAACCTAGGTCTAGTTTAATTAATATTAATTCTATTTATTATATTAATCAATCATCAATTACATATAACCGTCAAGCTAAACAAATGCATAGATAATATTAATTACAAATGCTTATAGATCAAATACTAATTACAACATTTATAATCCTAACCCATATATCATATTTCTACTAACAAAACCATTATAATAGAATCAATGCCATATTATAGTAAATATATGATCATATCGATTAGTTTAATAAACATTTGTATTAAACTATAACAACTACATTTATTTTGTTTCATAAGTTAATATTTCTATTATATATATAAACTCCAACAAACTCATCTAATAAATCATGTATCTTAACTATGTTTTTGATTCATATTTAATTTATAATTGATGATGGGATTATATACCTATTCATGTACTTGTGTGTAGGTTATTCTTATGCCCAAGGTAAGATTTGATCAAAAATAGGTCATTTATTTACCACTATTGTTGAAGAAAAGATGTAAAATTGTTATTAATTGTTTAACCATTGAAATGGATGATATTTAAATAAAGTAATGTGCCGCACCCTAAGAATTGTATAATTGAAGGAAGAAGGATTCCAGCTATAACTTATATAATCTTCTGCTAAGGTATCTATCATGCATAAGAATTTGAGTTTACATATAATCATGTTGGATCCTAAAGCTTATGCAATCAATAATCATCTTGGATCTTGCAGAGCACAGGAAACTTGATGTTGTCACCACAGTCTATAGTATACATGGGCTGACTTCAAAGCAAGAAAGTTTATGGCTAGAAATGATCCATGATAGATCCAGTTTTGTGCTTATTGCTATGCTTTAGGAAAGACAACTTCTTGTATGATAGAAAATGTTCAGGATGATGTCGGACATTCACATCCTGATTCTAGTGTGCAGGAAAGATCTACAAAACTGAGTTTCTGCCTACTTTGGTGAAATCACCAATTGGTACAAGCTGCGAGAATGTAACTGTGGTACTGAATTCGTCATCCACTACAGTAAATTCATACAATTGATATCAGATACTGATATTTTATATCTCTTGTTGAACATTTTCCAATCTTAAGCTTTCAAAGACTGTATGACTTACATTCGGCTTGAATTTACATATGAAAGAGGGCTTACTAAGACGTTCAAATAGAAAGTCTGATTTGGTGATTTAGTAGGTTAAAGCATTATATTAAGAAAGCTGACCTAAAATTGATCCATCTAATAGTAATCTGCTCCACACGATTCGGCAGAGGTTGATTAAGTTGAATTATGAACAAGCTGTTTAGGTGAGGTCACAATCCATTGGTGACAGACCAATTTCTAATACTAGTAGAACAAGATAAGGCCGTTAGATAAACTACTCCCAAGCCACTAAGATTTAACCTTTATGCCAGCCATTGAAAGATAGTATATTTGGAGGATCGACTCAGTACTAAAGGTCCATCATCAAGGAATTACTGCAATTGTAGGATATAAACAAAAATGAATTTGTTTTGAAAGCAAGTGTATCTATCAAATGGAATGCCATATTCCACACCTTCTGCCAGCGCTGAAGTCGTTTCAAAATAGCGAATGACATCCCTTGATGCATAAAGAAAAAGGTAACCTTTCTAGATAATTCAGTTGGAAATGCTTAGAACAGGTATGTAGAATGTAAAAGCATCAGCAAGTCACATGTATTGTTTGACAGAACGCAGCAAGGAGATGACTTTGAAATACGATGGTTACAGGATTTACACCAAAATGGATTTGTTAAAAAGACTTTAGAAACTTTTAAGCAAGAGCAATCAGCAAGCGTAGAGTCAAACGACACAACCTTTGTCACATTCTCCACGCGAGCCAGCCATTGAATGACAATTTTCCTGGGTATCTAGGGGAATCAAAACATTACTAGAGATCGCCATTAAGGGATTACTACTTTGCAGAATATACACAAAATGGATTTACCGATACAGATCTAGAAGGTTCTATCAAAGCATTTAATATGCATAAAACTATATTCAACATCTTTTGGCTACATACTCCCTACCCAAGCACGTGCGCCAGGGGTTTGATACCTAAGAGTTGTACAAACATCAATAACAATTGAACCATGTCTCTTCATCTCAAGGGCTCTATGCATTATGCACTTAAGTAAGTTTGGTGAGGGTTTAAGCTATTTGAATAGGGCTACGAAGAACACGATGTGACATCTTCCAACATATTTTGCCTTGCGCATGACTGGATAGGGATGGCTTTAAGTATGGAAAACAAACAGATTCACATGCCATAGACCATGAATGACCAGCAGATTGTTTGTACATTTGGAGCCCACGCACAGCAGATTAAGCCTATAAGATTTGTTGTTCAAATTCTGTTGGGTAATGCGAACACTATCATGGGACGAAGGAGGATGTTCTGAATAATCATACCAAGAGTCTTAAATTGGAGGAGGAGATAGTGGGGTCTGATCACCCTTATAAGGCTATTATAAGTAGGGAGATTAAGACCGATAGGTAGCTTCTCGCAGAATATACGATGGACTAGGTGAAGATAATAAGGCATTAGAAGAGAGTGAGGCTGCCACGAAGGTTCTGAAGAAGTGAGCATAAATTAGAAGGAGTTGATATATCCTGCATGGTATTCTACCAATATACAGAAAATAAAAGTATCCATTCTCAATTGAAAGCCACTCAGGCTCTAGAAACTGCTAGCAAAGGCCATTACAGATTGCAGGATGCATGCATAATGAATTTAATTAGAAAGCTTTAGAAACAATCAAGCAAATGTATTTGACAAATTTAAAGACAATTTCATCAATCAAAGATAATAAAAATGATGAGGGAACCTGGATTCGATGCTGAAATCTCTCCTACGGCAGCCTAAACCAATCTTCCCACTCCCCCCATCCCTCTCCTCTCCTCTGAATTTCTAATAGCAACCTCTCCAATATGCCAGCAACTGCCCCAACTACCATGCCTCCCCCATAACAAAAATGTTCTTCCCCAAACTAAAATAAATATTGCGGAATTAAAGTATTTGAGCATCATAATAATAAAACATTAAAATATTAAGATACTAAAAACTTATTTAAATCTATAAATACCCTCAAATAAATCAAATTAATAGTAGTAATAAAATAATTCATATTCAAATAACTTTAAATAATTATTTTGAACTAGGTAATTATCAATTACCAATTTAATCTTATTAAATATTAATAATAATAATGAGAATATTATATAACCCTATTAAATATTATAGTGGATCAAATATTAGTATGACTATATAATGAAATCTAGGCATACAACATAACGCACTCAATAGGACAACCGTTAAAAGCCAAATCAAACATGTTCACAAGCCAGGCCAAAACACATTTAACCAACAAGCTCCATCAAATATAAATCAATTGCAACACCTGACATACTAACAGAACTGACAGGTTGAACTAGACATGTCATGCATCCTGATTGAGGATGATGACTTGGGATGTGGCACCTTAAGTTATCTCTTCAACAACTTATCCATTGGGTTCAGGGCACGCTCAGACCTGTTAATTTAGGTGGAGTCGATGCCAGATACCTGCATCCTACAACAAATGATACAGTCAATCATGTATAGATGCATATAAGCTAACACTAGGTGAAAAAGGAATGACAACATCGTAGGGCACTCGCAAGAAAGTGATGCAACATCATCCTTTCCACATCATATCAATCTAGATTAGATAACACATAATCATAACCAAATCAAATCTACGTCATTATCTGAACAGAACCATACACTGAACATATAGGTGCATGAAATTGAATAAGTCTTAGAAGTACCATCATAACAATTAAATCTAACACAATCAGTCCATGAGATCCATTCTAACATATAACAATTGTAGTAAGATCGACATCTTAATCATTAGAATGCAAAACAATGTCAAAGCCTGCATTATCAGTGTCGCAATAGAGATTATCAATAAAACACATTAACTATCATATGAAACCACACATGGATGAAACATCTATCTATATTGTACAACATCAATTGTTTACCTTACCTTAATTATTCCTGTTATTATACCTTCATATTCATGTGCCTTGATCAGTTCACCTATACATCCAAGGTGGGAACGGAGAGGCACTACAATCTCATCACCCCCAAGACGAGTTATGCTTCAATCCCCTAACAAAAGGGATATTACAATACATTAAAATGCTTGATGGGGTGGAAAAGGGAATCATACTCCTCTCATCTAGAAGGATTCAAGAAATTAAATTTTAATGAGGTACAGTCATTTCCAAATGACTAGGTAATAGAAAAATAGAAGTTTAACCGATTTTGATGCCTTCATTTAGAAAGCCTTGAAATTTTAAAATATTGACAAATCACCTTGGGAAGTAGGTGCATATAGTCATATTTTATGTCAAGGGATACTTGAGCTAAGTAAGTTTCCATGTATTATTTAAATTTTCTCTTATATTAAATGTAGGAGAAAAGTGTACTTTCATATCATTTTCTCTACTCATTTTACACCTATAGAATTTATATAATTTATCTATCAACCTTTAGTCTTTTATACCTAGAATTTGATCTAAACTCATTTTTATTTATGTACACAATCCCTCACCTTGGATTGAATTGCAAACTTGTGATTTTTTCTAGTGTGCAATGTTGTTCTATAGATAGAAAATTGTACTTGTAATCACATCCTCTAAATTCGAACATGATTTTAACTTATGCCATGTGGTGACCCTTTCACTTGAATATAAGCTCATCAAACCAAATGGATTTAGAGAGTTGACTCTAGATTGGAGGATCCTCCACATATAGTGTTATAATAACTTTTGCAATAAATACTCATCACTTCACCTCCTCATTAAACCAATTGTCACATCTAGAGGTGTCCTAACACATTTCAATGCTAGATATTTCAATTATTATCATCAAACACATCGACATACCATAGTTATGTGAATCACATTAAAGCCTTAAATTTAGGATCTTATTGAGAAAATGTGATATAAATATATAGGATATTCATGATCAAGAAAATACATATTTAGTATGGGTCCACATAATGATTCTAATCAAGGGAAACAAATGATAAAGATTCTTCTAATTCTAGTAATAATTAGTATATTTGTCTAGGTGTCCAAATTCTAATGACATACCTAACACATATTACATCAATGTGCAAATGAAACTATCTTGAACATGATACAAATGAAGACAAGACAAATAAGAAAATACCCACTAAAGAATATCAAGAATAAGAACATGAAATCCAAGTCACAACATATAAGTTGGTTATTTCAAAGAATACATCACAATTGGAATATATAGACCTAGGACTTATGTTCATAAAGGAGTCCTCTTCACGATCATGCATCATCATCGTCATCTATGCAACACGGAATCATAGATAACAATCCCATTTAGAGGCTCCCTTAAAATCGTAGGCATCAACCACCTAGACAAGACCTGGTGTTACTTATCCATCTAAATTTTGAATAGTATGTGGAAAGGCACTACTTCAAGCTAAGTGGAGAGCTAGTTGAGCTTCAATGACATGGCCACATGTATAGGAAATTTATAATGTATCCTATCCAATTGATGGCTAGAAAAATTGTAAAAATAGGTAGTACAGATGATGATGTTAGACTACCAAACAACACAACCACTATCTCTCTTTGGATGTGGAACCAAATCCAAAATGTGTCTAATATGCTAGGTAATGTACAACTGTACTAGAGCAATGTGTGTTTAAAATAATTGTCTTTTAAGCCCTGATGTTTTGTAGGCTCTGCTCAATTTTGAACTAGATCAATAAATGGTGGAAAAGAACACAATCTGGCATGGGTTCAACTTGAAGAGAGTAATAGTTGGTGAAGGAAAAGTATCCAATTTCCTTGACATCATAACACAATCAAATTTTCTGTTAATGAATCTTTTAGATCCACTATGCAAATTGGATCAAGAGCACCAAATTAGAGATGAACTTTGGCAACCAAGACTTGGGTCATAAATGCACAATTTATTGTGCATATAAAAGCACGTCTCTTTTTTGCTATCTATTGCATAGGAAAATAGCCAAGTGTCTCTTAGATGCCACCTCAACTAGGTTGAAGTTGCCATTAATAAACCACTATACTAGTAGAATGTCATATGCAAGCCATCACTAAAGTAGCATCCTTTCAATCACATCATTTGAGGTATAGATGTTGACACACTAAAAGATTGATTCTCAATATTGAAAAGAACCCATAACCTACTTTGTTAAATGGATCACAACCATGGGTAAAATAGTGGGATTGCCAATTGGGATTAACAAATGTTCTATATGCCACCATAAAGTTGGTCATTATTATTGATTAAAAAATATTATCTATCCATATGACACATCACATTATTGGAAGCAAAAATCCAAGAAAAGTTTAATCTCTTGAAGAAAAAGAATGTCTAAGGAGTAAATCTATATCAAAAATCCCACACCACATCCTCCATGAGATGTAAGTCATAAGGCAAGAGGTTCTAAGGATATTTCCTTGTAGTCCAACCCTTGCAATGCAAAAAATATATCCTACTCAAATCTAATCTAAATTTTTTTTGGAGAAAAGGCTCCAAATTGCATCTATCATTTATCAAGATCATATTATCCTTCCTCAACCTCCTAGTGGAGACTATGAGACTGTCTTCCTCCATTTGGTTACAACATAGTTGGAACTCCCAAATCAAATGAGAAAATAACACTCACTAGAAGAGGAACTTTCTTAACAACTAATTGACTTACTAAACTCTTTGAAGGAATCACCAAAGGAATATCAAGGTAAGAGTTGATTATGAATCAACTACTTGCTTTGCTTTATTATTGGCCCTAGCTGAGAGGATTTTATGGGTTATGTTGATTTGTCATTATCCTAAGGCCATGTGGGACTTGTTTTGTGCTAGCCAAGTAGTAGAGTTGGAAGTTAGATAGTTATTCTTATCCTTATTATGAACATTTCTATATTTTTCTACGTTAGTCCACCTAGCTTTAATTTTTCTTGCCTCAACATCTAGCATGGAGGTTATTTTAGGCTTGTGTGTAGCTATGGGGTAGTCTATGTGATATGATGAAATCCCTTATTTAGGGAGAAAAAACTTGTAAATATCTATGCATGTAGTTGGGTCCATGTTGGAGGAATTTGTTTGCATGGTTGGATTCCACAAAGGAGAAGAAAAAGAAGCCTTTGGTTACATTTTGGATGGCATGCAACCAAAAATAACCAATTATACAAGTATGCTACTCAAGCCATTTACATGCATTCTCAAAATTAAGCACCAAAATATGTTCAACATTTGGTGGGTTAATAGAAGACATACCTCATGGAATACTTTGGGTCCTGGGCATTGATTTATGTAACACATATTTTCTTATGTGTTTATGAAAATGTGTCACATATTTATATTTTCATATTTATAATTAAATTTTATTACACTATTATGAAAATATGATATATAGTGTATATATCAAATATTATAAGTATATATGAAATAAACTTCAAAATGAACATGTTTATGTGCCATTAGACATGTGTCTATATTTAACAAAAATTATACAAAAATTAAATATGGCTTGGTGTGTGTGAAGATGTTTTTTGAACCTAGTTCGCCATAAAGATAATTTAACACAACTTGGTTCACCTCCTAGTAGTGCGAACCTTAGAATCTAAACTTGGATCATCTGAATGCTGCAATAGACTTTGCATTAATTTAAACATACATAGGAATATGTCTAAATTTAATATATTGTTAATTTAATTTTATTACTTACATGTAAGAATGTAAGTTTATTATCTCACCTAATCATTTTCTTGATCAAAATCCCAGCACGCAGTGCCATTTTGAGAGGACATGTGACTTGATGATATATCTACTCACATAAAAATGTACATGTTTTTTTTTTTTAAATAGTATATGACATAGCCCACATGTAAAATTAAATTGTTTGAAATAGACAATGTGTTAAATTATAGTTACAAAACCCTCTATAGTTGAATTAGGATGGCCATGTTGAACCAATTATCTACAAGATGACTGATATATATATATGTATATATATATGTATATATATATATGTATACATATATATATATGTATACATATATATCTATGTATATACATATATATATATGTATATACATATATATATATATATGTATATATGTATATATATGTATGTATATAGATATATATATATATATATGTATATACATATATACATATATACATATATATATGTATACATATATATATATATGTATATAGATATATATATGTATATAGATATATATACATATATATATATATATATATTGAACCTTTCACTTATTTGGGCCAAAATATTTAAATTTAGCAGGTCTCGATTAAATCAAGTTACAATTTTTGGAACATAGGTGCCACTATCAAATTGTGTTGATATTCCTACATCAATAGTCTTATTAATTGTTAGAATATTCTTAGCTAATGATAAAACATGCCATACATTATGGATTTTCTAATACACACCATTGAACATGTTTTTTTTCTGAAATATTTCCCACTCCAACTATTTTAAATGAGTACTATTATCACCAAGCATAACATTCTTTCCTTTGGGAATCTCATTGTACTCTTTCAACCAACCTTTTTTGGGTGTCAGGTATGTTGTGTCACTCCTAAATCCCAAGATGGTCAATATTTTGTAGATTATGAGTTTATAGGTGTAATGAGTATATAAATAATTATTCTTCATCACTATATGTTCACTTACATAATTAGATTTTGATTCCTTAAAAAAAAAATTATGTCTCTTCAACCCATGCTAGCCATTTGTTTCATTTCTATTTAAACTATGCTTAAGAACTACACTAGTAGTATTTTCTGAGTTTTTCTTCCTCCTCCATGCCTTGACTATTTTATAGACACTTTGAGACTTATTTTTTGTCTTCTTCATTACCTTTCCCTTATATCCTATTAAGAATAGGGTTGTAGAACTCTCAATATACAATCCTACATCATTGATTCTTACTTCTTTCTAGAGTAGTGATGTCGTTACATCTATATTTTTAGATTGAATTGAGTGCTAAGAGCTATTACTGATCTTTGAATAGGATTTTAGCAAGCTCCCAAGAAGCATCATCACTATATCTTCTTCTAAAATTGCTAACCCACATGCTACCAGCTAATTTTTGAAATACTTAAATAGATTCATATGTTTTGCAATACATTCTAATTCTCACATTTTCCACTGAAAAAACTTCTTTTGAAGATACAATCTAGTATAGACATCTCTTTTAAGTCAATTAATCTAAAGAATTCTTTTCTATATTTGAGTCACTAACATGTAGAATCACATTATTAATTAAATTATATAATATCCAAAAGAAAACTTTGCCATATACATATTACCTCCCACTTGCTGATAAATTTTGTGGAGGCTTTACCTTTATTTATCAACTAAAACGAGTCCTTATTTTAGCAAAAACATCTTCATTATAAGCTTTCATATGTTAAAACCTTAATCATTTAATTGATCTATAAGGTTTTATGATTCTCCAATGCCTTTTACTGCCATCTCTTTTTCTTTATAAAGTTTCAAAA
This sequence comes from Cunninghamia lanceolata, assembly GCA_027924645.1. Lineage (NCBI taxonomy): Eukaryota > Viridiplantae > Streptophyta > Pinopsida > Cupressales > Cupressaceae > Cunninghamia > Cunninghamia lanceolata. The sequence goes on from BSBN01000892.1 coordinate 9,041,139, forward strand.
TCTTACAAGAATTCTAGTTGATAAAAAATGAGATTTATGGCTTTGATAACTTGTTAAAATATTGATCATATTTCAAACAAGTATATAGTAAATAAATTGATTCATAAATAACATACTCAAACTGGTGCAAGAGCACCGTATGGATTTCATGCCTCCATAAGGCAATTTTGGAATTTTGGTCTTAGGTTGAGTATTTGGTGTTTTGAGTCTTTAATCATGTAATAAAGTCCCAGGAGACCATCTTTCATGATTATAATGTGTTTAGGCAGTCAAGTTGTCTATTTGTTCAAATTGCAAAAAGTTGCAAAATTGTTGCACTGTTGCAAAGCAACTTTTCTTAATTGTTGTCAATTGTTGTCAAAAGGTGTAAAAGTGGGTATTTGTTAACCCATCATAAAAAAATAGTTCGTAACTATTGTAACATGCTTGGGAAGGCATAAATAAGCCTCTTTTGTACAACCCAAGTGTGGGGGATGAGCTCTTGGTTTTGGAGATGAAATTTATAGTGTTTGAAGCAATAAAATAAGCCTATTTTCTGCAATATTGTTGCTCCCGTGAGTGGTACATCATTGTACGGATTGATAAAGGTATGAATCCAATTGGATATTATAAAGTAATGAATTATATAACTTTTACTTTTGGTTTGGGGTCATTTCATTTTGTTTTGTAAAAGTTATGAGCACTTTACAAAAAATTGCCCAGAAACCCTGTCACAGGAACCCGAGAGAAAGAAAATTGCATAAAATGAATTGGCATAGTGAAAATCCCTGATTTATGGGTTGGAGATCTATAATAACATGTTTTATGAGTTCCCCCAAGTTCCAGGGGTTATAGATAAGGTCTTGGCTAATTTTGATGATGCCCTAAGGGTTTTCCTTCATTGTTTAGCCTAAAAAGGTTGCATGACAGTCCATTTTGAGGGATTTGTTACAAAGGAACCCCACCTACAAATTTAGTATGTGTTGAAACTCCGAAAAGGGTACCTAGAAAATGTTTTAGAATCTAGGTTAGAGTTGTATTTTGCAATTTATGCTAAAATTACACCCTTTGCTGTCCTAAAAGCCAAATAAGCACTTATGGTAGAAAGATGTATGAAATCTGAGAAATTCGGGTTCTTGTGTGCCAACATTGGTTTGGAAATGTTATTTTAGCCTTGCCTAGCAAGATTAAAGGAGATTTTTAGTGGTTTTGTGCCTTGAGAGCACTAATGGTGTTTGTGACCTTGTTGGAGACCAAGAGTCATTGAAGGAATTTTGTGAACAAACAAAGAATGGATTTAGGATCTTTTGGAAACCATTTTGATTTTGTCTTATGCTCTGCATCAATTTGTATTTGACATTCCCTATTGCATCAATTGGTTAAAAGTGGGTATTTTTTAACCCATCATACAAAAACTATTGGTAACTGTTGTAACAGGCTTTGCAACCCAAGTGTGGCTGATGAGCTCTTGGTGTTGGAGATGAAATTTATAGTGTTGTAAGGAATAAAATAAGCCTATTTTCTGCAATATTACTATTCCCATGCATGGTACGTCATTGTACTGATTGATAAAGGTATGAATCCAATTGGATATTATAAAGCAATGAATTATAGAACTTTTACTTTTGGTTTGGGGTCATTTCGTTTTGTTTTGTAAAAGTTATGAGTATTTTACAAAAAACTACCCAGAAACCCTGTCGCAGGAACCCGAGAGAAAGAAAATTGCATAAAATGAATTTAGCATGGTGAAAATCCCTAATTTATGTGTTGGTGATCTGTAATAACATGTTTTATGAGTTCCCCCAAGTTCAAAGGGTTAAAGATAAGGGCTTGCCCAATTTTGATGATGCCGTAAGGGTTTTCCTTCATTGTTTGGCCTAAAAAGGCTGCAAGACAGTCCATTTTTGAGGGATTTGTTACAAAGGAACCCCACCTGCAAATTTAGTATGTGTTGAAACTCTAAAAAGGGTACCTAGAACAAGTTTTAGAATCTAGGTTGGAGTTGTATTTTGTAGGTTATGCTAAAATTACACCCTTTTCTATCCTAAAAGCCAAATAAGCACGTATGGTAGAAAGATATATGAAATCTGAGAAATTTGGGTTCTTGTGTGCCACCATTGGTTTGGAAATGTTATTTTAGCCTTGCCTAGCAGGATTAAAGGAGTTTTTTAGTGGGTTTGTGCCTTGAGCGCACTAATGGTGTTTGTGACCTTGTTGGAGACCAAGAGTCATTGAAGGAATTTTGTGAACAAACAAAGAATGGGTTTAGGATCTTTTGGAATCCATTTTGGTTTGTCTTATGCTCTACATCAATTGTTATTTGACATCCCCTATTGCATCACAAACAAAGGCATATAATATACTTTTCTTGCTTTTCTTAAGGCATATAAAATATAAAATGTTATTGTATAAAATCTTCTTGTATTGTATTGTGTGTATTCTACTACTTATTCTCTTTCTTGTTTTCTTATTTATATAATATATTTATACACATGAGTTATGAATTTCTACATGCATGATGTATATCTATGTCTAGTTTGCACATGTTTTATCCAACTAGAGATCTTTGACTAAATCTATATTTAATAATTACAAGTTTAATAAACTAAACTAATATATTTTTTTAAGTAGATATTTAATAGTTTATGGAGCTAGATGGGCCTACCAATGTCTCTTCCTAAATTTAAACTAAACATTTAATACTTGTGTAATGGTGAAAATTGCGTACCCATGCCCTATTTCCTTTATGTTTTGGGCCCACTTTAATTGGAGCTTTTTATGCAATAAAAAGTTTACAAGTGATATATTCTTGCATGAAATTTCGCTCACTATCCTAATTGATCTCTATTCCTAGATCATTCAAAGAGAAGCCCTAAGATACAAAAAAAAATGCAGTGATCCTAGATTATTTTATATATATTTAAATGTATAGATTACAAAGTTTTGTACATGTTATGGTGAAATTTGTGTGGACATTCAAAGTGAATAATATTCATTAGATAAATATTAATACTTCAAATTAATTTTCTAGTTTCACTTGTTTAGTTGTTTCTAGAAGTTTTATTGCACACATATATGCATGTACAAGATCTAGATGGATATAGAGAAATACAATCTATCTATCACTCAAGTAAATATTACATTTTGAATAATTTAAATTGAATGTGTACATGTATGTCTAGTATTTCTAGATTCTTTAATTTGATTAAAGCAAGAACCTTGAAATTTTTCTCGTTTAGGTACATCACATGGAAAATTATGCACCAATTCCACCTCAAGAACTAATTAAACCGACTAATAGTGAGATCGAGAGATTGAGAGTTTCCATAAATGATGGTACCAACACGGTAATATATAAGGACACTTGTAAGTCCATAATGGAAAGCCTAGAAAAAATTAGAGATAAAATTTGAGACACAAGTGCTTATTCCCTTGATGCTATAGTTACTATTCTTTCCCATATGCGGGAAGAAGTTTGTGGTGATGTTCCCCTTTCGCATGTTCAGAGTGTGGTGACCAAAGAAACTATTAAATCCCAATGTTTTCCATTCTATCAAGATAAGGAAAAGGGGAGGGATACCAAGTAACCAGATGTGTGGATGGTGCTATGGCCAGTTTGATCTACCCTTGATTTCCTACTATCTTTAGTTGTTATCCAAATAATGACAAAATTTCCTTATATTTTGCACAATAGTTGTATGTTGAGGTTCATTTAGACCTCAAAGTCAACTATTGTGACCTTCCAGGATATTTTGGTCAGGGCCATTGTAGGCTTACTCATAGGGACACTTATCGTCGAGTTGATCGAGTGATCCCAGCATATAGAGCATTTGTTGGTGAGAGGAATCCTACTATCTCCCCAACCTTGGCCCCCTTAGTAGATCATGTTATTGCTTCCCAAAGGGAAGCAATTGACAGTGTTGGAGATATTGTAGTTGCCACCACTATGATAGCTAGTGATTGTGTGGGTCAGTTTTTGATGGCACGACATCTACGATCTAGAGCTTCATTTACAGAAAAGTGTAGTAGCAATTACTGTGATCCTTATGCTATGGTAGGCATCCCTACACCTATATAGTTGGATGGTCTTATAAGGGAGATGGCACGTAGCACTTTACATTGTTTCGTGGAGGATCTCTTGGAGGCATATGCCTTCATTGTATTAGAGATAGGGATCTTGATAAGTTAGGTTAGAGATCGTCTGGCTACATATATTCATTCACATTTAGGATCTCATCATTCTCACCATCGTACCAGGACCAGCACCAGTGCACATCAGGATCCACCTATAGATCATTCGGTTGTTGCATAGGCTAGTGATCCTTCAGATGACATTGAGAGGATGCAGTCTACAAGTTTTGTGGAGATGTTGATGCATTCAGATTCGTTATCGATGCCATTTCAGTTGGTTAGTCCTATTCACTCATGATTACTGTGACATGAGAGGGCTCGGATCCTATGCCACCTGATATGCAGGTATATATGTGTGCATGTGCATGTTCAATTCAATTTTTTAAAAATTATTTAGATTTTAGTTTTAACTAAATGATATATATATATATATAGATATATATATATATATATATATATATATATATTGTAGATGGAGATACCTCATGTTACTCCTAGCCTAAGGTCAGATCATATATGTCGGCGTGATTCTGTTTGATATGTTGACATTTCCAAGACTTGATTACATACATGTTTGATGATTTATGTTTGATATATTGACATTTCTAGGACTTGATTATATACATGTTTGATGATTTATGTTTGATATATTGACATCTGCACATTTACACCAGGACTTGATTACATACATTTGATGATTTAAAAGAGGTTATGTTAAAAATGTTTTAAAAATGTATGTATTTACTTGAGGTGAACTAATAGTTAGTCTTTGTTCCTTTCACTACTCTTCCATTTTTACATTTTCCTTCTTATCTTCCTCTATCATGGAAACATCCATCTATGTACACCATTTTATCTAATTATATGCAGTCTAGATCGTAAGAGCTAAGAAATAATTAGCCTAATCCTCTCATGAAATTTGAACTCTCATGCATACATCTTCCAACTGTGAAAGCAAATATTTTTCTACAATTCTTTTATCCTAAATCCTCCATGATAACAATGCTCATTACAGTGTTAGTAAATCATGAGCTAGTCTTAGTACATCCAAGTTGGTAGCCATATTCCTTATCTAGATATATTGTTCTTATTCACAATTTGGTATATGAGATCCTTTGAAACATCCTAGCATAGAGTATCCACTTCCTTTATTTAGATTCTTTAGAAGATCCTTTTCTTTGTCTATTCTATTGTGCTACTTATCCATATCTAGATAACTGCATTATGACAATTGTTTCTAACCTTGAGAATATCAAATCATTTAATTGAAACAATGCTACATCTCCAAAACACATTTCCTCTGGCACCATGATAATTCTCATTATATAGTTGAACAATTTGTTGCTATTAGATACACCCTTCTCACCTATTTTTAATGTACAAGCATCTACAATTTTGGAATCAAACTTGAGAAACTTTGAACATATGTATATATATATATATATATTTATATTATGATGTGTTTGATATGGTATAATGTTCCTTCACCTTGTAGTGATGGTGGTACTTTTTTTGATGCATGTGTACGTCTTGCTATTTCTTCCCTCATTTCTTTTTGCAATCTAAACTTCTTCTTTATCCTTTTGCATGATGGTTAAAGTTGATTCCAATGTTATGTTAATATTTCAACCTAATGCACACACTAGATAACATGCTAAGAATAAAAAAGTATTATTGTTAATAATTTCAATATGCATAATCAAAATTATTCATAACCTTATCTAAATTATGTACATTTGTCTTTAATTAAACTACATGTTTTACCCTTAAGGAAAAACTAATGAGTTGATATCTAGTAAAATAGGAAAAAATGAAAGTTCAAAGACACATAATATGAAAACTAGACTTTACAAAAATAAGAACCTAGAACTTGGAGACTAAATTTTGAAGAAGTTCAATTTAGACGCTAGTGCACTAGTGTTGCAATCCATAAAAATTTGTAATTTATAGTCCTCAATAATCACTATTGTTATAATCGCATTTACAAATAGTTGCAATTAAAGTAATTCCTTTCCCAATAAATTAACACACATGATTTAATCAATTTGGCTAGGGAATGAAGCTCAAATAATATTTCAATTCATAATTTGAGATTAAATATCACATTTTGTTAAATGCAAGAAAACAATTAAATATAAATATTCTTTCACACATGTCTAGAAGCATGTATAGATAAATCACAAAAACTCCTCATTAAGAAAATGTATAAACTAGAAATAAATACAAATGCAAACTAACTAGGAGATATAACAAACACATTTAATGAGAGCATGTACACAAATTACTAGTTTATTTATAATACATGGATCTATCTAATTGACATTGATTTGGATCAAGTGCTAATTTCATAGGTATCAACAAAATAAATCTCATTATAACTTGAATCAAGTGAGATGGGGAAGATACACAGAACATATAAATGCCCAAACTAAATTGTCTCAAATTAATTATATTTAAATATATATGATATTATTCACTCTAGGATAACATACTCAAATCACATATATCATATATCTAGTGAAAATAATAAATCAAAAGAAATTGAAATATAAATTAGACACACATAGTCACAACATGTATGCCTCCAATTTAATACATGTAATCAAACATCAGATGCCAACACAAAACATTAAATACTACACATTTATCATGCTTAAAAGTGGACCACATTAAAAATAGTACTTCATGTCGAGGTTTAAAAACATGTTGAACACTAAATATAAAAGTACTTTGAATTAAATAGTACTTCTAAGTTTGGATCCTAAGAACATCTAGAAATTAACTTACACCAATGTGTAACTTCAAGATCTCACTAATTTTATAAATTGTAACTAAAACAATGGAGTTCAAACAAGTTACTAGATATAAGTTCTCATTCAAACATCTGGTTCAACCCACTCTTCAATAACATGTAATATTTTATGATGATCATCACTATCTAGTCTCCATTTTTTTTCATCCACGTGCATGTGGAACTAGATGAAGATGTAGGGCAGTAGCAATTACTAGATGACTATACTGATATACCTTGTTCTCTGGTTGATAGTCAACAAAATGAATCCCATGTTGAACAATTTTGACTTGTTTGAGATATGTTCCTTCCACTACTGAACCTACATGATAAACAACATGATCCAACTTGGTAAGACGTGCACATAATATTTTCACTCAACTCAGGTATTATAATATAATGTAAAGTTTAATATACATGTGTGTACATATATATAAATTTAAATGTGACCCACTTGTGGGAAACACGATTTCATTGCTTGTTTCAGGTTGTGTTAGCTTCTTCCTCTCTTCTATGCAACACATTAAATAATAACTAACACCTTCTATGTTTCTAGGCTTTTCTATGACTGCAAAAACATCTCCTAGTACACCAAATTTACATGGTTCAAAAATTGTGAAAATATTAGAACTATCTATACTTTATAATCAATAAATTTATGTCATCAGAGTACTAAACTAAATAAATAATTGTACATGTGTTGTAAATTTATATTAAATTTATCAAACTGTACACATATATACATACCTTTCTTAATCAGTCCTAAAATATGGTCTTAATCATTTAAAATCAAAGGAATGTCTTCAAATCCTTCATCCTCATCTCTATCATATGTGTCAGAAATGATTAATGGTACTGCATTCCATTCACTAACGTATCCACATTGTTGGTTGTTGCATGCCTCAAAGTTTTCCAAAATGTAATCATCACAGAAACAAGAGTAATCCCTCATGTACAATTTCCATCTAGGGTGATCATATGTACTCATGACACAATCTAAAGATCTTGTTTTATCTACCCTCTTGCATCCATGCTTTGATCTTCTATCCACACGTAGATACATAAAAATTATAAAAAGTTTACATATATATAAATTTAATAGAAATTCATTTAAACTAATTGAATTTACTAAATTTAAAATTTAAAATTAAATACAAATTCAAACATACATGTATATATATAAATTAAATATAATGTTTGAAGTTTTCATTTATGTAAAATTTATATATACATACCTAATATCTCCCAAAACACTCTATGTGGGATGTATCGATTCATTCCTGAAGATGTGCTGACCTTATTTGATGCAAACTATTTCTTACACTATTCAACAACATCATGTGCATTGTCTATATGATCTCTTGAATAACTAATTTGATGCTTTCTTAGAGCACGTTTGATGCAAGCTCCTGCACCATCATGTTCACCCTTTCCATGCCCACTCTCAAAGAAACTCGAACCATGTTGTATTTTGTAATTTTGATGATATCTACATAGTGCATAAAATGGCCATGATGATTTGAATTGTGCTGCACATCCATCTCACCATACAAAATGTTTTTCGGTTTTTACATGCCTACTTTCCAAATTCTCAAAAAAAATTGTAAAGCAATGTTGTACAAAAAGTGTGTCATGCTCTTTATAATCACTAATATAAAAGTGATATTCTTTCTTAATTACTTGTTCATCAATTGTACTGTCAACACCATCCAAATCCAATTGTGCATGTTGATAACACACATGCACCATAAAAGTGATCTGCTTTGAAAGTAATAATCTGATTGAATCTCTTTTTCATGTACAAAAGAGTAATTTATACAAAGTCGACTAATGATAGAACTATTCTAGGTGGGAACGTATCTCTTAATGTTTGAAACTATTTTGCTTGCCACCTAGCAAAAAAAGCATGTTGTATGTATGGTTGGTATCAAGTTTTGAAAATTTTTCATAAATATTCCAAAAGGTATCTCCTATTCTACATAGTTTAACCTTGTGGATTCTTTACAACTTGTAACTCTTCCAATTTACTGTCTTTTTTGGGTCGGTGTCTTCATTTCTCAAAGGTAATTTAGCCAAATTTCCACATGTTTCACAAAGTCCTTTAACACAGTTTATTTGACCAATTGTATTATCACATAAGATGGATTCTATGAAAAGAGTTACCTATTTAGGAGGTGTATTTTGAAAACCATCACTTTCTTCTCTCATCTTTTGAAACACCTGATAGTAGAGATCACATTCAATAGGATAACAACAACAACAAGTTTCAAACTCCTTGTTTATCTTCACATAATATGGCTTTAACCTTTCAAACATTGTTTGCCCAATCTTTATATCAGGATTCGAATTACAAAATTTCACATACATCTCATGTTGTGTTATGTCTAGCCAATGTTTTGTATGATCTTCATAATCATTGAGCCCAATCCTATGATAACATCTCTATTGTTTGATGATGGATGAGTATGATCATTCCAAAAATTTGAGACCAAGCTCCTAATAGCATCTTCAATCCTGTCAAAATGGGGAGCTCTACACATAATTGCCCAATTACCTTCTGAACTATCATCCAAAACCTTTCTCCTTTCCACATATTTTATTAGTGTCTTTCTACCAATACCAATTTCAGTTGAAAGTGAGGAGATTTTTCCTTTTTTTGATATATTTCTATTTACAATAGTTGTCAACATCACTCTTCTTGTAATGACCTTATCCATTGATCGAGATTCTTTCCCAACAGAATCTAAAGCTTTTTTTACATTTTCAACAATATCTTTTACTAGGCCATATGAAGCTTTCCTCTTATTCAGTGTTGAATCTACACCCAACAATTGTAATGGCCCTTTCAACTCATTAGGAAGAAGTAAAAGTGATAACAATTGGGTTTTTTCAAGTGTATGAAGATGATTGAAATGAGAATTAATTATTTCCTTTACAGATTTATTCATTGACCTCTTATTAGTATTTATAGGTTGTTTGGCATAATATTTTGATTTCTCCACATCCATTTCAAGTAAATGATCTAAATTTCTATAACTTGAAATTTTTGGCTTCACCTCTTTAGCTAGATTTATATGCTCATCCATACCAATAGAAGGAAGTGATCCTGACCCCTATCCAACATGCATTGTTTGAACTTGGGCCTTCTACCTATCTTCAACTATGTGCTCTTTAGTCTCATTTGCCCCAATATCTAAATTTGGCTCGACTACTACTTGAGAACTTTCTACTTGTTGAGCTCATTCTACACACAAATATTTAAGTCAAGAGAGATATAAAGAAAGAGCTTTAAAAAAATTGAAGTCAAGAGAGAGATAGAAGACCTATCTAGAGAAGTCATATAAAGAGAGAAAGAAGGAGCTTAAAAAAAACTTGAGTCGCGTGCTCGCGCGCAGCGCACGAGAGAGAGAGAGAGAGAGAGAGAGAGAGAGGAGAGAGAGAGAGAGAGAGAGAGAGAGAGAGAGAGAGAGAGAGAGAGAGAGAGAGAGAGAGAGAGAGAGAGAGAGAGAGAGAGAGAGATTTAAAAATCTACTTGTGCTTGTCAAGATAGAGAGAGAAAGGACCTTAGAGAAAAAGGATAGAGAGAGAGAGAGAAAGAAAAAGATTTAAAAAGACTTACTCAAGTAGAGAGAGAGAGAGAGAGATCTTTAAAAAAAATCTACTCAAGAGAGAGAGGAACTTATGATTAAATTTAATACAAGTATGATTTACTTAATGTGCAAACCTACGAAGGACCCTAATACACATTCAGTTGAAAAAAATATAGATTCATTTATTATTTATGTTCAAAACTAGAAATAACATCCTACTACATGCTAAAAACTCATAAATTAAATAGGAAAGAAAATATGTATACATACCTTGTTTCTTTCTATGGTATCTTGTCAAATTTATTTCTCACATCTCTTGTTCTCTTTATTTTGAATACTTTCTTTGAGTCTTATTTTGTCTCCCATTTTCTTCTTCAAATTTTCTTCTCCAAAAGATTTCTTGTTAAATAATAATGTTAATTAATCTGCAATGTTATATGAAAAAAAAAAATCATATTTATATGCATATAACATCATTAAAAAAATAATAACAATTTGGTCGGCCAAGGGTTCAAATGAACATCAGCGGTTAAATTTTTTTAACTAACGGGGTTCAATTGAACCCCCCTGGATTGATTTTTAAACCTTTTTTAATAGGGTTCGAATGAATGGGGGTGGTTCAAATGAACCCCCATTCATTCAAATGGGTCATGGGGGCTTCGTTCGAACACCCTTATTTTGCTCTTGCCCCTCTACAATTGCAATTTTATGCAGATTTTTGGGTTTCAAAGCTCAGGTTGAGGATCAAAATGGAAAGGGTAATCACATGGTATGTAATTTCCACCTTACTATTGATTATGATGGGGCTCTTTGTCCTGAGATGACCCAGTTTATGCAAATGTTATCTAGGAATGAGCATTTAGATGAACCTATTGTGGATGAGGATCCAATTGATTAGCTTGATGCAAATGTAAATTTCTTAGAGTATGAGTCAGACTTAGATAGGGGTGAAGACTTGTGTTTTGAGTTAGATAATTCAAATTATGTTGTTTTTACTAGGATTTATTATACTCCCAACAAGGATTATGAATAGAAGAACCATCTTCGTAATGCTACCTTCTCTCCTACATTAATTTTGTCTAGGAATGCTGGAGTAGTAGAAAATAAATCAGATTCAAATATGCCCAAATCATCTTCTCCTAAGGTACCTTCTTGTCCTTCCTCATAAGAAAATGTGTCCTCTACCTTTGACATCATTGAGTCTTGTAAAAATACAAAAAATCAAATTTCTCAGGCTGAATATCTTAGATTACATCCCTCTAAGTTAGACAGGTTGGTGAGATATATTAAATAGGAACCATCCTTTTCTTCTTCCCACATAAATGATCATATGTCAAAAGATACATAAGAAAGAATAGACAGGCCTATTGGTTTATCTTCTAATTCTAAAAGCCCTAGAACTCAAAACCCTTTTGATAAACCAAACCCTTTTTATGTCTTCCTATTTATTGTTGGCTATAAATTGAGTAAATGTATGCTTACCCAAGTTTCTAAAGATCTAGGTTTAACTCTCACTTCCTCTCATGGAAAATGTTACTCAATGGATTCAAAATAGGTTCCTATCGTTGGCCAAATTAAAGGTGCACAAGTAGCTTTAGCTTCTCATCCCAAGAAAAGGATTAAGCTAACCATCTTAGTAGCTGATATTCTAGCTAGTTATGGCATGTTACTAAGTAGGAGTTTTTGTAGGGATATTGGGGGAGAAATTCAGATGGATTGGTCTTGTGCCTTGATCATGGTGCATGGAAAGAAGGTTCGCCTAGACATAGAGCCCAACGACAAATTCACGGTTTTGAAATATAGATACACCAAGGAAGAAATTCTATATGTGGAGATAGGTCCTAGTACAAACATGGTTTCTTCTACCGTAGAAGAATAAGATCTAGCTATGATTTCATGGAATTTGTCCAATGAAATTTGGACTTCTAGAATTTGATGGTAGTTGTTCATTAACTAGATCGGGAGGTAGTGTAGTGTTTATTTGACCTGATAATTATAAATTTCCTTTTTCTTTTAAATTAGAATTTGATAACATGAACAACACTACAAAGTATGAGGCTTTACTCCTTGGCTTGGCAATGGCAAAGGAAAAGGGAATCAAACAACTTAAAGCATTGGGTGATGCAAATCTTGTGGTGAAATAGGTACTAAATATATTTTTTTGTAAGAAATCGAAGGCTAAAGTATTATGGGAATAGGGTATGCGATAATCTAGAACATTTTGATGCTTTTTCTATAGAGTATGTTCCAAGGGGATAGAATACTAGTGCTAACTCCTTGGCAATGTCAACATCCTTACTCCTACCACATCTTGATTTCAAAGATTATTTATATATAGTGGAGATCCTTTACAGACCAAGTATGCCAGATAATGTGAATAATTGGAAATTCTTTGATGATGACAAGGAAATTTCCTCATTTTTGGAAAATACTGGAAATTTTGCATACTTCTTCTTTAAAGGAAGTTCTTCCAGAAATAATGAAGTTCTAGATGCTAAGGAAAGTTTTCCTGATGGCAAAGAGAATGTTATACAACTAAAAGGAAACATAATTCCTAAAGGCCTTGTATCCTTAGAAGACCTCTTTCTATAGCTATAAAGGGCCTCGAGTGGGTGGGTGGGAACAGCCAACTATATGCGGGTGGGTGGGAGGCGGGGGAGAGGGAATTTTAGGCCGGCCTATGAGGAGAGGATGAAGCAGTTGATCTCGATCTAGATGCAGTTGATCTAGTAGTAGATCCAGCACCAGGTATAGATACATATCCAGTAGTACCAGTTACGGATCCATAGTAAGCACCACCAGTGGTAGCATATCCAGTACCAAATCCAGTACCAGAACACCTAGTTGACTTTGAACCTGTTGAAGCACCACTTGTAGAAGCACCGACCCATAAGCACTAATAGCGAAGTAAGCATATCCATAAGTAGCAGTTGACTCTGAAGCAACTATTGACATTGATACACCAGGTGAAGATCCAACAGCATATAGAGAGACCTGTAGCATATATACCAGTAGCTACTAAGCTAGTTCTGGGTCCAGATCTAATGGTGAAACCAGTATAAGAAGAACCAATAGCAAAGACATGGGCATAGGTTGCAAAGTAAGCCGTACCAGTAGCATCTTAGCCAGCATCTCATCCAGAAACATATCCAGTAGCTACAGTTGCTTAGCTTGAACCAGGTGAACCAGTAGTAGTACTAGCATAGGTTGAACTAGAGCGGGGACATATACATATACAGATACAGATTGAGGTCCAGATCACGACCTTCATGATCCAGACCCATATCCATAAGCATCAAAGCTAGCATCTGAGCCATTACAACTATGGCCCCTTCCTTCTATTGTTGGGGGGCTTCAGTCACAACTATAGCCAATAGCTACGTTGTCATAGGTAAGGGCAGTAGTAGCAGATTCAGCATAAGTAGATCCTGTCGTTGATCCAGTAGAGTCAATATAGTCAGTAGATCCAATTGAGTAAGTTGGTTCTATAGTCAGTTTAGTACCAGTAGAAGCACCAATAGCACTAGTAGCACTACTTGTACTTGTAGCTAAGACAGAAGCACCACTGGTAGTAGAATAATATAAAAAGGGGGGATGGCTAGAGAAGCATAGGCAGAAGTAGACTCGGTTGAACCAGCTGATCTGGCTTATCCACCATTGGTAGATCTAGCAACACCACCTATTGATTCAGTTGATCTAGTGCCAATAACACCTACACTAGTAACTGATCGAGATCAAGACCCATAGTGACTTATGGATCCACCAACAGTAGCCATCTCTTCCAGGATGGATTAAGTAGCAGGAGTCAAGCCAATTGCAAGAGAAGAAGTGAAGCCAACATCTTAACCAAGTCTAGATCAATACCCAGCATCAGTCATGGAGACAAAGCCATCATAAGCAACACCCATAGCTTGAGTTGATCCAGAAGCTCCAGATCGATACCCATAAGCAGAAGAAGCTTTGGTAGCACCGGTTGATTCAGTAGATTCTAGTGACTTGGTTGAACCAGGCGTTGATCCATAAGTATATCCTGTAGAGGCATAGGTACCTAAATCATAGTCATAGATAGCTTCATAGATATATCCAAACGAAGCTACAAAAAGATGCTAATTGTTTTGGTGAATACAAACAAGTGAATATAGGGACAAAAGATGACCCCAAGTTTGTATGTGTTCATAAATGTTTCACACCTTCAGAGAGAGAGCATTTTATTTCTTTGCTAATGAGGTACAAAGATGTCTTTTCCTAGTGTTATGTGGACCTCAAAAATTTTAGAAATGGGGAGCTACAATATCACATTCCTTTGAAACCTCACACCACACCTTTCAAGAAAAAAAGCATTCTTATAATCTAAAGATAGATGAAGCCATTTTTATTGAGATTTATAAGATGTTGAATGTGCAGATTATTTATCCTATTCATCCTTCTACCTAGGTTGCAAATATTGTAAAAGTAAGAAAGAAGAATGGAGAGATAAGGTTATGTGTTGACTTCAGGAATTTAAATCAAGCTTCTCTCAAGGACAATTACCCTTTACCAGAATGGATCATCTTTTGTAGACTGTTTTGGGATCTAAAATGATGTCTATGCTAGATGGTTTCTCTAGATATAATAAAATTAGTGTTGCGGTAGAAGACCAACATAAAAAATCCTTTATTACATCACAATGAGTGTTTGCATATAATAGGATACCTTTTGGTCTTATTAATGTTGGTGTTACATTCCAGAGGGTGATGGTTTCATCCTTTGGCAACCTAAAGAGTAAAATTATTGCATTCTATCTCAACGACTAGTGTTTTCTAAGAAGAGGTCTAATTGTATAGATCACCTGGTTGTTGTGCTACAAATATGTAGAGATTATGACATTTCACTTAATCCTAAAAAGTTCATTTTTGTTGTCACTTAAGGTAATCTTTTTGGACATTATTTCCAAAGAGGGTATTAAGATAGATCCTAAGAGAGAGAAATCCATACAATATCTAAGTCTTCCTATCAGCAAGAGTAATACTAAGTCATTCTTTGGCCAAGTGAATTTCCTTTGTAGGCTTGTCCCATATGTTTCTGAATTGACCAAGCATATAGTGGAGATGACAAAAGGTATGTCAATTTTTAGATGGAGTGAAGAAGGAAAGAGAGATTTTGATAGTTTAAAGGAAGCAATTGCAAATGAACCAACCCTTGTGCATCTCAATTTTCGTAAGGATTGTATCATTTATTGTTATGCCTCAGACCATACCATGTCAATTATTCTTCTACAGAAAAATGAATAGAAAATAGAATTGCCAATCGCTTTCATCAGTACACCTTTAAAAATGCATGAGATGAACTATTCAACTATGGAAAACATGCTTATTCTATGGTTAAAGCATTCAAATATTCCAAGTTTTATATTCTTCATGTTGCACATATGTTACCTAAGGTTGTCATTGATGTCAACACTCAGTTTGGAATGTCACTAATATACTACAATGGTGTGCTAGCAGTGGTGTTGCTGATGTTCATAGTTGGATGCCATGCCTTGATTAATGTTAATTAAATTTGTATTGAGCAAGTTTATGTTCAGCAGACATGATATCATGATGATATATTAAGATAGGAATTAGAAGCCTCAAGATGTTGATTAGAAGTAATGCTGATGTCTGGAGAATGGAAAAAAAGTATGAAGATACAATTGTGTTGGTCCAAAGAAGTCACTAAGTGTGATGTGGGGGAGACAAACAAAGAATAAAGATATTATCATGTTGGTCTAGAGAAGACCAAAGTACAAATCACTCTACAAGATTTGTCTAAATATTAGTGTACTATCTTCGACATTCAGGGAACCAACTTCCTTGTCCACATTTCTCTGCTATGAAGAATCTTGTCATGTGGTTGTAAATTTTTTGGTGCATACTAAAGGAGTCTAAATCCAAATTTTTAGGTCTTGAAGCCCTCTTGAGTGAATGATAGAGTTGACATAGTATCATACTCTATAATGACAATGTAATGATAGTACTAGTGGTATATTGGAATGCTTTGCATTCTACCACAAATGAATATTTTGCTATACGGATTTGAGGATACATTTACGAATGTCAGAAGTGTGTTGTCTCCAAGCGGTAAGCATTTTTGTGGTCCGCATGTTGATTTGTCAAAAAACTATCAGTTGATGTTGTTGTTACTTCACCTATAGAGCCAACCTATGGGTGTTGAGGTTGTGCGGAGCTAAGTCATGTAGGGAACAAACTTATGGGAGTAAATACAGGTTATTCTGACCTATGTAAATGTGTTACATGCTTTGATTCTCTTTGCAAAGCGTATAGGTTGGATTTTTTAGCAGGCAGGACAAGAAGTCACACAGTACATCTATCATTCTAACTTATTTGATATTTTTCTTGATTGTGATATAGAAACAAGGTTGAATTCTTGTGTGGAGAGGTGAGTGAATGTGAAGGGACAAAAAGTGTGTGTGAGAGAGAGAGAGAGAGAAACCTGATGCAGAGAAGGATAAGATAAGATTATGGTGAATTTGAAGTGTGTTAAGTCAGTATTCCAAGCTTCAATGGAACTGTATCTTCAGCATAAGTCAGATGCATTACTAGTAGTTCATATTTGGTAGTAAGACACCCCTTCTTCTTGTTTTGGATTACTTGACAACACTGAGAGGGGGGGTGAATCAATGTTGTAGACAAAACACTTTACTTACTTTTATTTTAGACTTTCAAAAATAGAAGAAAGATTGCAGATTAAAGCCTTATTAATGCAAGTTATTGTGAACTAAGTGTTGCCCTCTCAGTTGTTCTCCTTGATGACAAATACACAAACTCTTAGGTTTTTGGCATAGTTACAGTTGTATCTATATCATGACAGTTAGGTTAGTATTCATGAAGAATAGCATTTGATGCATGTACTCATGTTCTTGATGATGTTCTTGATAATGCTCATAATTTTGTTTGATCTCTTGGTATATGACAGTTGATATTTGATATGCTCTCATGATTGCATTACGACAGTTGGATCAGTTGATACTCTCATGGTGTCCATGCTATACTCGGCATATGTTATCATGTTACATTTCTGTGTTATGATGCTTGTAACAATTGACATTTGATATGGTGATATATAGTTGGTATATGATATTCATAAGATATCATGATGGTGATGACAGGATAGTTAGTATGGTATGCACTTCAATTGTATGATATCATGTCACATTTCCATACTATACTTTTATGCTAATGATTCTTGAAACAATTGGCATGAGCAGTTTGAGACATCAAGGCTATTGTGATAATACAGGACAATGAAATTTGATGATAAGCCTATGTGGCTAAGTGACATTACATGCATAATGATTTATCTAAGAGTATTCTCTTGAATTTTTTTTAAAACTTAAAAGGGGGATAATTGTTTATCACCACCTTGTATACCTAGTGAACACAACACTCTTTGAGGAACTCTCATCAGGGATGTTAAGTTACTTCACCTATTGTGTAGGTTGTCGGTAGTGAGAACAGGTAAAAAGGATGTGTTTTGGTTGATGATTGACTGGTTCCTTTTAGGGCTCACTGAATATTCAGGTCATATGTTTATGCATTGGGAAAAAAGGAAGCTTGTTTCTCATAATGCAAAGTCTGTAGCTTCGAATATGAAGCTTCTTAACCTAGGGTTTGAAAGTTCAACACCATCATGAAATCTTATGGCATAACAGATGGTATCTTCATATGGCTTTGAACGATGTGACAAAGTTGGTTCATTGTTTCAGTTGATTCTTTGACATCAATGGACTTACTAGGTGATATTTTTCTCTCATTTTTAATACTCTACTATAACTGTCATAAGGACCTCTCGAGGGTTTACATTTCTTTGTGAATAACCAATTAAGATTTGTTGACGGTTATGAAATAGCAAAGGCATACAAGTTTTCTTTTGTGGGTATATGATTCAATACTATTGTATTCATTTATAAATGTGATGAGAAAACCCATGGGGTAATCTGTGGTTGAAACTAGGGTTGATTGCTTGAATCTTTGAAGAGTTGTTTTACCCTTCATTAGGGTTTCTTGCATGGTTATTAAGGATAGTTTTTAAAGATGCTTAACAAAGCTTTCTTTAACTCTATACACAATCTTGAACTGCATGATTTACAATTTCTTACCATGGTTGAGGATACAATTAAAAGGCTTCATTTATCTCTTATGGGTCTATTCGACCATATGCCTAGTTTAACCACCTTGTCACTTGAAAACTGTCTGAGATAGTTTCATGGATACAATTATCTCTTCAAACTGTTCAGTGAAAGAAAGAAAGATATTTTTGAGAAAGTATAAAGAATAGATTATACTCTATTGAGTTTGGTTGGTTTTTGCAGTCATTGTAATTTCAAACAAACGCAATAGACTATGATTGAATATTATTTTGTAGTCAATTGTATATGCGCGCAAGTTGATGTAATTCTTGAAGTCTCAAACATTCAATGAGATATTCAAGAACAGAGATTTAAGAGAAATAGAATAACCCTCTATATTAAACTGTATTATTCATTATATGGATTGAAATATGCCAGTGAGGCACAAATAGCTAGTGAGGCACAAATAGTCAGTGAGGCACTATTATCAGTGAGACATTGTTGAAAATGCTAGTGAGGCACAAATAGCCAGTGGGGCACAATTGTCAGTGAGACATTGTTGATAATGCTAGTGGGGCACAAATAGCCAGTGAGGCACAAACAACCAGTGAGGCATATGTATTTGTTAGTGAAGCACATTTTGATTAAGCCAGTGAGGCATTTTCTGGAATGGTTTTTCATCCCTAGAGGGTTTTCCACTCATCAAATCTCTATGTTATGGTCACTTGTTTTGTTCATGAGTTTATGTTCATTGTTTCATAATTTAACTATTGTATATGTGACGTGATGTTCATTATGGGTCAGTACAAATGCACAATATATCTGATACTTATCTCTGTCCAATAAAGAGATAAAAATGCCTCTATTGTTTGTCATAGTTCACCAATAGTTGTTTTGTTTATTCATGTTCACAAGTTGATCTGTCAATGCACTACAGTTCATAAATGAATGTTTTGCTTTCATCATATAAGGGTTGAAGTTTATGGTTGGTAAAGTTTATTAATTTTTCCCAAAAACAATTCTGATTTATGAGACATTGATTCACCCCATCCCTCTTAGTATCTCTCATACTCCAACAAGTGGTATCAGAGCTAGACCCTTGCAAGAAGTCTAGCCAACTTAAGGGTTCCTAGAAAGTGGAGTACAATGGGTAAAAGGAATAGAAATAAGGCCTCAAATAAAGAAAAGAAAAATGTTGATCAACAAATTGAAAAGCAAGCCTCGGTTAAGTCTAGCAGTCAGTTGTTGCATGAGTCAACCATGAATGCAGATACAAAATGTCATAAATAAATTAGTCCTACAGTTAAGAGTCTTGATAATGTGAATGTTAGTAGACAAGAACTTGATGATTTTGTAGTTGAAATTGATGATGCAGAAGGAGATTTCTTTGTAGATGAAGATGGACAGGAGTTTGATTAAAATGACTGTGAAGTTGATATTGAACGAGATCTTTTATGTGCTCTATAAATGATCCAGTATCTTGAAAAAGAGAACTAGGAATTAAAGGTTCAACTTCAACAAGAGAAGGATTCCAAGATTAAGGTACTTTTTGATTTGCTAAAGTTTCTTTAGAACTTAAAGAGGCAAAGGTACAAATTGAAGAGACAAACAAAATTGTCATTAATCTAAAAATAGAATTTGAAGAAGTTAAAAGAATAGTTGACCTTACAAAATATGATCTTGAAGTAAAAAGAATAGAATGTCTAAAGTTAGAGAAAGAAATAGTCTCTTTGAGAAACGATTTGGATGAAGCATCTTCAAAGCTGCAAAAGAATATTCAGTTCAAAAAGAGTATTGACTACCTGAATGACATGTTGAGCAAGAAGAGGTATTTCAGGGATACTACTGGCTTGGGTTATGACAAAGGAGAATGTTCAAAGACAAGAAATGCTCCTAGGAAGAAGATAGACCTAACATTTCATTCTTCTACACCTGAAGTTAAAGCTAAGAAGAAAACTGAAGTTAATGTTGTTAATGAGTCTTTAAGACCTCCATCTATCAAGTATAATTATTCACAATTCCATGGTTATTGCTATGCCTGTCATGTTTATGCTCATAGGGCCATACATTGTAAAATAAATGTTTTTGGATGGAATAAGGATAAAAGTGCTTATAAGTGGTCAAATCAAAACAATGGCATTATATGTTATAATTGTCACAAAGCTGGTCATGTAGCAAGTAATTGTTGGTTCTATGAAAGACATGATCATGTAAAGAATGTCAATAAAAGTTCTTATAGAATGTTTAGAAGAAACTATTCTTCTTTTGTTCTAGACTACAATATTTTGTGTTATAGATGTAATATGTTTGGGCACAAAGTACAGTGGTGTAAAGGAAGGATAAAACCAACTGGTGGCTACATGTTCAAATAAAAGCAAGAGGGTGCCTTAAATAAGAAAACAAGGATCATAGCCATTTGGAGAAAGAAACAAGAAAAGATAAAGAAAGAATTTGAATTTGGACATGCTACACAAGTTCCATCCATAAATGCATAAAGAGAAGTATGTAGTTGAGGGGGAGTTAATTAATATGTTATCTTTCATCCCCAAGAAGATCAGAAGAGTGTAGTCCTTAAGAAGCAAGTTGAGAAAGTGTTTCTAGAAGTGATGAATTGATGTGTTTGGTAGAAATAGGACAGTGGAAATGTGATCAAGTTCTTTCATTTGCTAGAGGTTGAATTGATACCAAGTATGATCAATTTTCCTAGTGTTTGACAATGTCATGGTGCTTTGGCTCTTTGTTGGTTCTTTGACTATGATCCCTTTGGTAACATAGAGATGTGATATTGTTTACAATGATCTTTCATAGAGCATTATAATGTGT
Source organism: Cunninghamia lanceolata (assembly GCA_027924645.1). Lineage (NCBI taxonomy): Eukaryota > Viridiplantae > Streptophyta > Pinopsida > Cupressales > Cupressaceae > Cunninghamia > Cunninghamia lanceolata. The sequence continues at coordinate 9,062,560 of BSBN01000892.1, forward strand.
TTTGAAAATGCATGATGGAAGAGCAGTGATTGTCTTGTTTCTAGAATAGTGGATATGCTGATGATTGCTTAATAGATGCAAAAAATAATAGAACTATTTTCCAAACTTTAATTTCTTGCAACAATCTTTTGATGTTGGTACTTGAGATTTTTTGTTGCAGACTTTCTTGGTTATAGACCCTACAAGGAGCATAAACCTTTGTATAACATTATACATTTATCAGTGAGGATGGAGCTTGAAAATGGGTTTCACATGTTGTCATATCTTACAATCTTCATTTGTTTGATGACAAATGGTATGCTTGACTTGGGAGCAATGACAGTGATGATTGTTAGTATTTTTATTTGAGAATGTATCAGTAACTGTAGACAATGCTATTATGGTTCATGACCTTAATGCTTATATTATTTGTCTGCACTGACAATGTCTTGCTTCTGACCTTGATTATGTCTAGTGCTCTGCATACAATGTATAATCTGTTGATAACTGAGAGGGGGGTGAATCAGTTATCTTAATTATTTCTGCTTTCTAAACTTTCTTAATAATTAGTGCAGCATCAATTCAAACAAGCAAACTTAATCATGAAATGGAAATACACATGACACAATATTTTTGACATGGAAACCCTATCAAGGGAAAAACCACGGGGTGATTAACCCAAGATTGTATTCTCTGTTAGAAGAATAGGATTACAAAATGGCACTTGCCAATTAGGGCTCACTGCCTGAGCACACTGCTCACAAGAGGCACACTGCCTATAAGATAGACACTGTCTACAATTTATAAATAGTGTAATACAATACTTGAACTGATAAGGAGCATCAACATATGTTGGAGTTCCATTCTAGTTAGGCTCTGTATACTGATCTGTTGCACTTCATCTCTCTTCTTTTATACTGCTCTTCTTTCACATACTGGATCTTCCTTTCTTCTTTTATTCAGCTCTACTGCTTTTCTTCACACATCACTTACTACAACAACACCTCTCATAACTAAATCAATCTTGTATATATATCCGCACAAGTGATTTCATTACCTTTCTAGTCGGCACTCGGAATAGTCAATATTTTCCATAGACTCTGACCTGTCGGCTGAATCCTTGCTTACCAAGTAATGTGGATCATGGATATACTTGTGGAAATCATTAATCATGTCGACCAAACATAATTTATTTCTTCATAACCTTTACCAACTTTAGTAACACATCCGGAACAATGTCTAATGTTCTGTCAGTCAGTTCTTCCTCTGTTCACACTGTCACTTGGGAACCTGACACTCAAGCATTCATATCTCTTTATCCTTTCCACATCGGAGGCTCAAACCTTGGAATCTATCAATCAAGATACTCCTCTTGACTTACCCAAATCCGTACTTCACCAAGATACTTCCTCGGAGAGATCTGGACCTGACTGTCGAACCTCGCCACATGCTCTGTTCTTGTTTACCGGACCACAACATTCTTCACTCTGACTTCCGGTATAGACATACCATGTCCTGCAGATGTGTGGGATGAACTTTGTTGCCATCAATGACAACATTCATGAATCCATATAGTGTTTCTTGCCAATAATCTCCCCCTTTGGCATTGATGGCAACACTTAGTGAAAAATGACTAAGTGTTTACACTATGCTCCCCCTTGGCTGATGCTCTATTTTTATATACATTTTCTGGAGCTCCCCCTTAGTTGGATTCCTCATTTTTTACTACTCTTCACTCCCCTTTTGACATCAATAGCAAAGGGTAGGGTCCACATATCAAAACTTTCAAAAATTCAACTATACTTAGCCGCATAATTATATACATATGGCAAACTTACATATACTAAAGTATGTCTACAAAAGTTGTCTTCAATTGAATAAATTCTGTAGCCCAACTTTGCTTCATTCTGTCCAAAATTGATATATGACCGCTCAATAGAAATGCAAACACATCTGCCCTTTTTAGATCTGTTGGATCATTTGTCTGGGCTGTGATTTGAGCTTCTTTTATGGCCTCATGCATGGCCTCTAACTTAGGGACAATTATCATTCTAAGTTCACCCATCTGGCTAATTATGTTCTTCCTTTCCTTCTCAAAATTCTTTATTACATTTGTGATTGTAATAGTCTGACACTCTTGATTTACTATGGAGGATGAGAGAGGATCAAAACTTTGAGATAGACTTAATAGTTTATCCTCTTGTTCTTTTACTTTCCTCTCAATAACTTTGGTCACTGTGGGCCAAGATAAGCAAAATTTGTACATATTTCTGCCATCTTTAAGAGAATTTTCCAAGCTCTTTATCCCAATATCCATAACTCTTCTATCATTTGTTATCAGACCCTGTACTTCGGAGAATCTCTTATCCAAAAACTCCTTCCTGACCTTTTCTTCAGCTGACTTCTATAGAGAATCAAAATGTGTGCTAACACTATTGACTAGAGTTTTGAGATTACCAGATGTGGAGGCTATGGGATCCTTCTGAAACGATGGCATAATCTTTTCAAGCACTCCAGAAGTAGCTTCTATCAATTCACAGTCTTTCATGTGAGATTTCAGTAGTTTCTCCTTGGCCTTTTCATTTGCAAATGAAGCTATCTTCATTGTTTGTACCGGAGAAAGAGAATTAAAATCAAATGGCCCTTTTAGCAGTTTCGGTTCATCAATCTCCATGCTCTCTTTTGTCAAGAAGTCCTTGACAGATTCTGCAGTGTCTCTTGCCAGAGACAGATTCTTCTTCTCTTCTACAATCACAAAGTTGTCTCTTGGGGCTTTCCCTCCTTCCAGAACCTTGGTCCTGGCATCTTCTTTTTCTTTCACCTCTGCTTCTTTCTCCCCTATTCTTTCTTCTCCTTTGGATCTAGAGTTAGTAGGGGAAACCGGAGGAGAAATGTTAGTTTGTTCATGGCCCACCTCTTCCGGAGCAGAGTATTCCAAGTCCTTAGCTATTTCTGCACCGGTATTCATTACCTCTTCTGTTATTTTATTTGTAGACTCTTCAACTTGTGGTCGAGGGGTCAGTACCCAAGTCCTCTATAATAGGAAGATTAAATCTTTTGAAGGCCTTCTGGAGGATCTCTTCTGTGTCCTTGGCTACCTTTTCAGTCTCACCAAGCATAAGTTGATTCATCCTTGCTTTGCTCCTGAACTCATCCTTGCAATCTTTGAACACCATATTCATTATCTTGGGATTGATTGAAGGATATAGCTGGATTGCTATCTGTTCCCAGATTTCTAGGTCTTTGGCTTGGGAATTGTTCTTTCTTATTTCTAGTTCCTTCTCCAAGCTTTTGGGGATCAAAGATATAATTTCAATGAATGCTTTGTTGTAGATATTTAGGTACCTGACTGTGGCATCTTGCAATATCTTCTGATCTGCTTCACCGTAATCATCATAGAACTCAACCATTGGCTGAAGATTTCCATCCACTGTGACTGATTTGATTATGTCATCAATGTGAAGAGTGGGTTTTTCAATATATTCCTCTGTCTTTTCTTCTTCCTTTTGTCCAGTAGAGGGTTCACCGAATGTTTTCTTCTTTTTCTTCATCTTCCTGATTTCTTCATCAGATTCAGTCTCCTCTTCATCCCTTTGACTGGTATAAGCTCTTGTGGCTTTTGTCTTTGTTCTTTTCTCTCCTTTTTCAGATGATTGTGCTTCTAGTTTTGATGTCCTTAAGCCTTTCGTAGTGGTAGGTGCAGATCTCTTTGATGATCTGGTTCGGGTGGAAGGTTTTGCCAGAGCACTTTCCTCATTTTTATTTTCTGCCTTCTTCTTCTCTTCCTCAACCCTTTCCATCTTTCTCCTGTTGGCATCAAGTGCCTCCTTTGAGATGCCAAAGCCTTTGGCAACATCTTCTACTTCTTTTCTCATTTTCCTCTTGATTTCTAGCTGCCTTAGCTCTGTATGAATTTTCACACTTAGTTCTTCAAAGGTTCCAAATCTTTCTACTTTTGGGTCCTTTGGCTGACTGAGCGTGTGTTCAATTTCTTCATCGACTTCATACCCCATAGGCATGATCCATACTGTCCTTGGCTCTACTGCCTCCATTAGGCATTGATCAGTGTCTACCATGAAGCACACTGTATCCTTGTATTTCTCAACTACTGATTTGGGGATTCTTTCTCTGACTTGCATTGTATTTTGAAAGTGTTTGAAGTAACCCCACAGAGTTGTATTCCTTGCCTTAGCATCCCCAAGTTCATGCAAGTAATCTCTAATCTGACTTGCTACCGGTTTGTTATTTTGCCATACCCATCCATTTGATCTGGGCAGCTCATTCATGAAGTAGAAAAATAGGCATAATATTAGTCCACCATATTTAAAGGATTTCTTCTTGTCCTTTTTGATCTTCTGTATGTTTTCCATTAATTGGCTCAAAAGAAGTTCACAGAGATCATATTCTGCATTCTTTCTCAGCATCTCATAGGCAGTATATACTACAGTTTCGGATACTGAATTCTCCCTACTGGAGTGATATATCTTGTATCCTATTATCATAGATGCAAACTTGATATCCATGTCAGTAATATCTTCAATGGTCATTGCCCTCTTATCAAATTTTGATCTGGTGGCCTCAGTTACAATGTTGTTTTTGATAGATTTGAGGACAGGTATTCCTCCGGAGGAGTGTAAACTAGTTACTGCCCTAATTGCTTCCTTGGTGATTTTGCATGGTCTATTAAGCCATAGAAAGTTGTCATGTACCCTACTCAACACATACCAGACCCATTCATCTTCTTCAAAGCAGGGGAAATGAATGAACTAATCAAAATGTTTCTCTCGGATGCCCTTATATTCTGGTTTAAGCTTAAAAGCATCGTCTATCAATTGTTTGTGATAGATGTCTCTTAGTTTGAATTCCCCAAACTCTTCAACATTTACATGTATGTAAACCCTAATATCTTCTGTGTGCAAAACACCATGCGGGACATAGAGAAGGCTCCTAGGGGATCTACCTCCAAGGATTTGTATGGATGCTTCTTAAATATGGGGCGAGGTCTATCAGAAATCTTTACTATATTCAGAGTAGCCATCATCAAGGAAATTTACTGAGAGATATCAAGAACGAAGAATACCTTTTACACTGTTTAGGACACACACAATGAAATCTGGATTGAGCTATATGAAGAATCATCTTGATCTTTGGGAGAAGTAGTTGCAGAGCTCCTTTTCTCTTTTCTTCGAATGTGAGTGTACAAATGATGAGCAAATAAACTCTTTTATTTCTGAGAAGCCCTAATTTTCATTCTGCAATAAATGCGCAACCTAATTCATTTTGGTTTGCCTTGTTTGTCTTTTTCAGAGACAAAACCTTTCCGGATCATTGAGACAGATTTTGAAGTTATTCTAGGAGAGTAGTGATAATCTAACTTCCTTTCATTAGTCATTTGATCTATTTGCAGATCAAGACACCATAGTTTGAATCATACTAGACCAAACTTGTAAGGAATCTATTTGTACCGGAAGACTATTTTACTGGATCAATTCTAGTAGGATTAGATTCTTCAAGTCTTCTTGTGGATCTCTGAAATCTTTACCATACCCCTTTTAATCCGCAGCTCTCCTTGTACTAGTTCCAACACCAATTGACTAGCTGGGGGAACAAGGTTTTCTTTGTGTCTCCCCCTGAGCCAGAGCTCACTTTTTAATTTTCAGAAGGAATATCAGCACTAGAGTCTGGTGCGGATCCATCCCCTACATTCTTTGTACTTTTCTTCACCCAAATCTTGTTCATCTCACTTTGAACTTCATCCACATTTACTTTTGTTTTCCCTTATCTTGATTCTGATTGTAATATGCCGGACCTCTTTTACCCTAATTCTTGCTTCTACAAAATTTTGCTTTATGACCAGATCTATTACAAATTTGGCAAACAACATTTCTTTGCATATTTGATTGATATCCTCTTGATCTGCATTGATTAGCCATATGACCCATTCTATTGCATGCAAAGCATCTACCATTGAATGAATTATTCATTTGCATATTTCTGCATTCATGAGATTTGTGACCATACCTTTTGCAGTTGAAGCACTGTCCGGAGAAGGATGTATTAGTCTGATTCATTCTTCTTCTGCACTGATTAGCTTTATGACCAAAGTTATTGTAGTTGTGGTAGTATCCATTCAAGGATGGATATCTTTGAGCATTAGGTTGCCTTACCGGAGGACTTCTAGGCCTGTTCCTTGGATTTTCTAATCTAAAATTCTTCTGACTGGATCCGGAGCTTTCTCCTTTCTCATATCCCAAACCATACTTGTCATCTACCCTCTTTTGGCTTTCAAGAAGAACTTCAAGTTGGGCAGAACTTATCTTGAATTTCTCTTTATATTCATTTGTTGTTTGAAGATCCTTTTTGAGAGAGACAATTTGATCCTCAAGTTTTTCTTCATTATCTTTAGCATCTTCAAGATCAGATTCAAGATGTCTAATAATTCTATCCATCTTGTGGCAATCTTCTGATTTCTCCTTGAGAGATTGTCTTAGATTATCTTCAGTTTTTCTTTTCTCTTCAATCTCTTGGGTAAACTTTATAACTCCTTATTCCATTTCATGTCTTATCATCATGGTTTCTTTTGATAACTTTTCACATAACTTGGTTTTCTCCTTCAGATCTTCATTTGCATCATTTGCTTCACCTTGACTTGCCAATTGCTGAAGTAGCTCCTTTCTCTTTTTCATAGAGAGACTTAATTTGTCTTTTAGTTCTCTCATGAAATCATCAGCCTGTTTGAGTCTTTCCTTTAATTCATTGACTTCAGAGTTTGACTGTTCAAGATCATCAAGGGAAGTCTTGAGTTGCTCCCTTAAACCATATGCATCCATTTGGATTCCCAGATCTTCCTCAAGCTATTAGACTCTGTTAGGAGGAACTTAGCTCTGATACCAATTGTTGATAACTGAGAGGGGGGTGAATCAATTATCTTAATTATTTCTGCTTTCTGAACTTTTTTAATAATTAGTGCAGGATCAATTCAAACAAGCAAACTTAATCATGAAATGGAAATACACATGACACAATATTTTTGACGTGGAAACCCTGTTAAGGGAAAAACCACGGGGTGATTAACCCAAGATTGTATTCTTTGTTAGAAGAATAGGATTACAAAATGGCACTTGCCAATTAGGGCTCACTGCCCAAGCACACTGCTCACAAGAGGCACACTGCCTACAAGAGACACACTGTCTACAATTTATAAAAGTGTAATACAATACTTGAACTAATAAGGAGCATCAACATATGTTGGAGTTCATTTCTGGTTAGGCTATGTATACTGATCTGTTGCACTTCATCTCTCTTCTTTTATACTGCTCTTCTTTCACATATCGGATCTTCATTTCTGCTTTTATTCAGCTCTACTACTTTTCTTTGCACATCACTTACTACAACAACACCTCTCATAACTAAATCAATCTTGTATATATATCTGTACAAGTGATTTCATCACCTTTCTAGTCGACACCTGGAATAGTCAATATTTTCCATAGACTTTGATCTGTCGGCTGAATCCTTGTTTACCAAGTAATGCGGATCATGAATATACTTGTGGAAATCATTAATCATGTCGGCCAAACATAATTTACATCTTCATAACCTTTACCAACATAAGTAACACATCCGGAACAATGTCTAATGTTCTGCCAATCAATTCTTCCTCTGTTCACACTGTCGCTTGGGAACTCGACACTCAAGCATTCATATCTCTTTATCCTTTCCACATCAGAGGCTCAAACCTTGGAATCTATTAGTCAAGATACTCCTCTTGACTTCCCCAAATCTACACTTCACCAAGATACTTCCTCTGAGAGATCCGGACCTGACTGTTAGACCTCGCCACATGCTCTATTCTTGTTTACCAGACCACAACATTCTTCACTTTGACTTCCGGTATAGACATATCATGTCCTACAGATGTGTGGGATGAACTTTGTTGCCATCAATGACAACATTCATGAGTCCATATAGTGTCTCTTGCCAACATAATCTCTTCTTCATAGGGGGAGCACCTAAGAGTGTTTTGAGTCAGAGGTTGATTTTATTGTGCTTATTGATCAATTATTAGGGACAATTTTACATCAAGTATCTTGTTGGTGGATTCTTTCTCTGAAAATAGTAATGCTATACACTTGATAATGATACAACTGCTTCCTTTTTTATATGCACACAGTCTTCTTCTTTAAGCACATGCTTTTATGGTCACTGTAATTTGCTATATGGTGCAGATATTTAGCATTTTGATTCATTACACATTTGTTTACAGTGACAGTGATCATATCTCTATTTTTACTCTTTGATGCTTGACATTCTCTGTTGTTGTTCTTTATAGTTTATATCTTTCGCTATGATACATGTTCTTGGTACTGGTATTTTAGATTATGATTCCTGATCTATCTTGGAGGCATTGGCACAATTCTTCCTCCCTTTGTCTTTAATGTAAAAATGGGGAGAGAGAGTTGTGTTTTTCCATCAAGGACAAAGGGGGAGTTTGTTGCCCTCTCATTTGTTGTCCTTGATGACAAATACACAAACTCTCATGTTTGTGGCACAATGATAGGTGTATCTGTATCATGACAATTAGCAGCATTGGGGTATCATGACAGTTAGGTTGGTATTCATAAAGAATAGCATTTGATGCATGTACTCAAGTTCTTGATGTTGTTCTTGATAATGCTTATAATGTTGTTTGATCTCTTGGTATATGGCAGTTGATATTTGATATGCTCTCATGATCTCATTATGACAATTGGATCAGTTGATACTCTCATGGTGTCCGTGCTATACTTGGCATATATGATATCATGTTATCATGTTACATTTCTATGTTATGATGCTTGTAACAGTTGACATTTGATATGGTGATATACAGTCGGTATATGATATTCATATGATATCATGATGGTGATGACAGTATAGTTGGTATGGTATGCCCTTCAATTGTATTTAGTATGGTATACACTTCAATTGTATGATATCATGTCACATTTCCATACTATACTTTTATGCTAATGATTCTTGAAATAGTTGGCATGAGCAGTTTGATACATCAAGGCTATTGTGATAATACAAGATAGTGAAATTTGATGATAAGCCTATGCGGCTAAGTGACATTACATGCATAAAAGTTTATCTAAGGGTATTCTCTTTAATTGTTTTTAAAACTTCGAAGGGGGATAAATGTTTATCACCGCCTCATATATCTAGTGAACACAATGCTCTTTGAGGAACTCTCATTGGGCATGTTAAGTTACTTCAACTACTGGTCAGGTTGTCGGCAATGAGAACAGGTAAAAAGGATGTGTTTTTGGTTGATGATTGACTGGTTCTTTTTAGGGCTCACTGAATATTTAGGTCATATGTTTATGCATTGGCAAAAAAGGAAGTTTGTTTCTCATAATACAAAGTCTGTAGCTTTGAATATGAAGCTTCGTAACCTAGGTTTTGAAAGTTCAACGCCATCATGAAATCTTATGGCATAATAGATGGTATCTTCCTATGGATTTGAACAATGTGACAAAGTTGGTTTGTTGTTTTAGTTGATTCTTTGACTTCAGTGGACTTACCAGGTGATATATTTCTCTCATTTTCAATACTCTGCTATAACTATCATAAGGACCTCTTGAAGGTTTACATTTCTTTGTGAATAACCAGTTAGGATTTGTTAATAGTTATGAAACAAAAAAGGCATACAAGTTTTCTTTTGTGGGTATATGATTCAATACTGTTGTATTCAGTTATAACTGTGATGAGCGAACCCATGGGGTAATCTATGGTTGAAACTAGGGTTGCTTGCTTGAATCTTTGAATAGTTGTTTTACCCTTCATTAGGGTTTCTTGCATGGTTATCAAGGACAATTTTTAACTATGGTTGACAAAACATTCTTTCACTCTATACATAGTCTTGAACTACGTACTTTGCAGTTTCTTACCATGGTTGAGGATGCAGTTAAAAGGCTTCATTTATCTCTTATGGGTATGTTCAACCATATGCCTTCTTTAACCACCTTGTTAGTTGAAAATTGTCTGAGACAGTTTCATGGATATAGTTATCTCTTCAAACTGTTCAGTGAAAGAAAGAAAGATATTTTTGAGAAAGTATAAAGAATAGATTATACTCTATTGAGTTTGGTTGATTTTTGCAGTCATTGAAATATCAAACAAAAGGAATAGACTATGATTGAATATCATTTTGTAATCAGTTGTATATGTGCACAAGTTGATGTAATTATTGAAGTCTCAAACATTCAATGAGATATTCAAGAATAGAGCTTTAAGAGAAATAGAGTAACTTCTGTATTAAACTGTATTATTCATTATATGGATTGAAATATGCCAGTGAGCCACAAACAACCAGTGAGGTACTATTGTCAGTGAGACATTGTTGAAAATACGAGTGAGGCACAAATAGCCAATGAGGCATAAACAGCCAGTGAGGCATCTGTATTTGCTAGTGAAACACATTTTGATTAAGCCAGTGAGGCATTTTCTAGAGTGGTTTTTCATCCCTAGAAGGGTTTTCCACTCCTCAAATCTCTATTTTATGGTCACTTGTTTTGTTCATGAGTTTATGTTCATTGTTTCATAATTTAACTACTACATATGTGACATGATGTTCATTATGGGTCAGTACAAATGCACAATATATATGATCTAGTTATCTTTGTCTAATAAAGAAATAAAACTTCCTCTACTATTTGTCATAGTTCACCAATAGTTGTTTTGTTCATTCATGTTCACAAGTTGATATTTCAATCCACTATAGTTCATAAATGAATGTTTTTCTTTCAACATACAAGGGTTGAAGTTTATGGTTGGTAAAGTTTATAAATTGTTGCCAAAAACATGTCTATTTTATGAGACATTGATTCACCCCCCCCCTCTCAGTGTCTCTTGTAGAACAACACTAAGGAACTAAACATACCAGTGTAATGAACAAATGAGCCATGCAACAAAGAGACCATAAGACAAAGATTTCAAGAGTGGAAGACCCGCATGGGGTAGAAAAACCACTCATTAAATGCCTCACTGGCTTAATCAAAATGTGTTTCACTAGGAAATACAGATGCCTCACTAGTTATGTGCCTCAGTGGCTTTTTGTGCCTCACTGGCTATTTCTGCCTCACTAGCTGTTTGAGCCTCACTTGGCTATTTGTGCCTCACAGGTTTTTATAAAATCTCATGAATACAATACAGAATTTGAATCAATATAGAGGGTTACTCTATTTCCTTACAAACCAGTTCTTGACTATCTCATTTCATTTGAGACTCAAGAATCCATGACCATAATTGTGCACATACAACTCACAGATCAAGAATAATTTTTCAATAATACACAATGTTGCTATCTTAATGACATTACAAGGATATACAACATTCATCAACATCTCAACAAGGTATTTTTATAAGTCCTATTTTCTTTTCAATTTTTCATCAAACAGTTTATAAATGTAACTACCTTTTCCAAATTGCCTACAATAGTTTACAACTTTTTCAACAATTGCCATGGTAAAGAGATTTGAATGCTTGTTAAATACCATTAAGTTCTTGTAACCTTTTTCATATGAATGTATGAAAAACTTCTCAAACTGTCGTTAACAAATAACTACATATGGGTTAAAGGAAATATCTTTATGTCATTCACATTTACCAAACCCTAACCCATATTGTCAAATGGAGTATAACATGTGTAATCTTCACAAAATTGTTTACCAGAACAAAAACTACTTCTTATACATGGTCAGCAGATTATGCAAAGACACAAATGAGTATGTCATGAAACCCTAGCTCCAAGTCAATCACAATAACTTCTAGTCACAAAATATAAATCATGTTTTAAAAACTAATCATTTGCCCCATAATAAGCTTTGCAAACAAAAATAAAGCTTCAACTGTCATAGAACCCACATTAAGATCTTTGCATTTTTATGGAACAATATTAAAAGAAAACAAACCTATTTCAGAACCAAAATCTTAACAAGAAAATCATTATGCAAAGAGGAAGAATAACACCTGTCAATTGCCGACAAGTCATCAAAATCTTTGCTATACCTATGAGTTTCAAATAACTGTCTAGCTCACCTTAGACTAGCTAAAGTTCATTTACAGTTTGAGCTCTATCAAATCTCTAAGATCCTTCTTCATGATACTAAATCTTTGCAACAATCTTCATACAAAAAAAACCCTAGGTTGAAAGACTTCATGTCTCTAAGTTCAACCTTGCAAAATAAAATTACAAACAATCTTTTTGCCCAATATATATTCTGACCAATGAGAGATCCAGTTTGCCCTAGAAAGGGCTAGTCACGAAGACTGTTCTCTCCTTCTTTTAACCTATTGAAAAATGCTTGACACTTGCTAGGCAAGTTATAACTTAAGTACCTAAAAATGTGTTTTGTTTCTTTTTAATTTTTGTATAAGACAAATCAAAACCCCTCAAACAAATTTTTGCCTTTCACTAACTTTAAAGTTAGAAGATTTGATAATCACATTCACATAGTCTTAAGACCTTTGGACAATATGAAACCTCCTTAGAAAGTAACAGATGTTAAGGACTGATTTATGATAGCAAATATAACCCCATGCCTTGAGACATAAAAAATGTTAAGGAAACAAATATAATCCCATTCCTTTGAATTTGATTTTCCTTTAACCATATGAAGATTACCATGAATAAAATCAATAATGCCCTTTTTGAAATGAAACAATAGTTTTTGTGTCACTATAAAAGTGATCAAGACCAAATTCACAGATCCTGAATGGTGATCAAACTGAAGCAAGTAACTTTTCAAATCAGAGATAACCTCAATGATCATTAAATTTAGTCTTGTGCTGATTACCTTAAGATGTGTCTTGTTGAAGACCCATGTGAACTATTTATGATGAAGACATCATGAACCCTGCTTGCATCCTGTTTTGTACCTTGACATAAACCTTACATCATTTCTCATTCTAAACCTGATCATTAAATTCAAGGCATCCTAATGAGGTAAAAATCAATATATATAGCATGCAAACCTCTTTGAGCCATGGGCCATAAACATCAAGATGATCCAATACTTCATCATATGTAGATAAGATGAACAAGTTATCATATAAACTCAAGAACCTATATATCATCACTTGTTGGATATCATTGCCACACAGTATCACATGTTTGATGTCTGTTTGATGTTTCTTTAAGATATAATCCCATCAACACCCAAGTGAACAACATTATGATAATTATCAACACAACAAGAACATCATCAAGAACATCAACATATCAAGAACATGAGCACTTGCATCAAATGCTAAACATCATGAATACCAATACCATCCTAGTGTCAGATGAATAACATCATGAATACGAAGTCAACCCAATGTTGTGGAATACCAAGAACCAATGCCAACTATCATGATACAACCCAACTATCAGGATACAACTGTCATTGTGCCACAAACCTAAGAGTTTGTGTATTTGTCATCAAGGACAACAACCTAAGAGGGCAACATTTCTATCTCTTTCTGTTCAGGACAGTGAGTCCTTTGGCAGTGAGCCACCTGTAGTGAGCACTTCTCTTTTGGACAGTGAGTCCACAAATTATATCAACTTTAACCTGTTGCATTATTAATATATTGTGAGCTAATCAGTACCATAGTTTTTCCCTTTTCAGGTTTTCCACGTAAAAATCTGGTGTTCATGTGTTATGTGTTTTAATGGTTGCTTTCATGCTTTCCTTTCTTACTGCAAATTAAATATGCTATGTGGAATGAATAATGCTTAAGTGTTTTCAGAGAATACTAATTCACCCCCCCACCTCCCCCCTCTCAGTATTTTGGGTGTTCAACAATAGGTTTCCTAAATTAATGGATTAACAAGAACTAATCAACCATAATCCTTAAGTTGAATATAATAATATCAAGTGGTGACAGGCATTTATCTTGTATTAAATCATAAGAAATGTTAGATAAGATGAGTAAATATTTTATAGGATAGTTTAAAAAGCAAAGAACAAAATGAAATATAAACATTACTAATAAGGAGAATTTTAGCCATAAAAGAGAATCTATGGGTCCAAGTAAAACAACAAACTATTGTGACTAACCTTTTGTATAATATAAATTTGTATTTGTATAAATCGATGTATATAAGTTTCAACAAAATATTTTCCACATCTTCTATTTTGAATTTGATTTTTATTGCATATCATTTACAAATATTCTACTCATATGAGCATGAACATGAGACCAATACAAGCTCTTTCAAGGACTTAGTAGAGACTAATACAAATCTTTATGAGAAAGCACACTACAAATCACCTATGGAAGCCTAAGAATTACTACTTAGAAATCCACTTCATTTAGAAACCACATCCACAATAGAAGCCAACTATGGAAGACCAAGAGGCACAACTTAGAATTCGACATTAGATGTCCCTATGGGGATTTGAACTTGGGTCTCCACAATGAGAACCCAATGTTTTAACCAATTAATCTCAACCATTTGTACATTTTGAATTTGATTTCTTATAAAATATTTAGTATATAAGGTTGATATGGATCAATGCTTAAGACAATTTACTTTCTCCTTAATCTTCACTAATCATGACCAATCTTGATAAGATTAGTTTATTGCTCCTAATCTTTATAGTGTTTTGTTTTAAATCTAATTACCAAGGTGGGTAGGAAAAAGGTATGATTGTTCAATACAAATTTGAATTCTTCTTGAGTGTGGGTTTTCATGTTAAAATATTACATGTGATTTATCGATAATATTGACTAAAACAAAACCATAGTGTTTTTATGGAAATCAATTAAATTTTCTAATCTCTCTAACACATTGTCTCTCCCTGCTATGAGGAATCTAGCTCATAGTGCATGTTGTATAGATGGCTATAAGAATGTTGATAGATAAATTTCATCATGATTGTATCAAGTACTATTAGGAAGTGGCAATTGAACTTCAGATTGTGAGAGGAAGTGACACAAGGCACTAGATGTATAGGACTAGCAATGTTGCTCATGGATATATGTACAACAAAAAGTTAGACATTAGGAAAATGTCTATAGGTATTGATAATGGTTGATCGCTATCAACAAATAGAAGACAAAATTTACAAAGTAACAAGGTAAGTCAAATTAATAGATAAATTCCAAATCATTTGTTTATTTCTCATTTAAATCAATAAAAGACTTTTATTTTTTATGATCCAAAATATTAACTTCTAATTTAAATAAGTTTTAATTATTAATGAGTACTTAAAAATTATTTGAAAAAGCTAACTTTATAAACCAAAATTATAAAATAATTTATTAACTTCTCCTTTATATATTTATGTTTTCATTTGAATCATGAAAATATAGACATCTTTGATTTTTATTTTTATTTTCCTTCTTATCCAACAATTATATAATGTGAACATCATCCTAGATTGAGGAAATTCAAGGAGATGCTTTCAAACTTTACCGTGGGAATGAAAAAATACATGAAATTGGGCAAGCCTATAAAGAGAACACTACTCCCAAGCTTTTTGGTTCTCAACCCTCTGCTATAAAAGCTTCAGTATCTCGATTGCGACAATTGAGAAAACATACATCTTTTACAAGCCCACCAAGGCCTAGGTTCCAAAAGAACTTAACCCTTTAAAATGGAGGATTGGAATGCACATGGAAGCAAAAAAGATCCTGGAAACTTTGCTTGAATATGTATCATAGGATTAATGTAATATAGGAATATGTATTTCATCATACTTTCTGAAAGCTTCATCATCTCAGCTTCTGGAAAATAGACCCTTTTGAAAGTTCGTCTAGTTTTCTTCTCCCACAGTGAAACGATATCACTCTAGCTAATCACATTCATTGGTGGCTTGTAAATCACTAGTTTGTTTAGTGTTCCGCCCGATCATTGACCACCATTATTCTCAAAGCGGTGATGTGGTCTTCTAAATTCATGACAACTGAACAACAACATTAAGAAACATTCAAATTGTTTAAATTCAACTAAATATCACACATGGTAGTACATTAAAATTGAGGAAAATTATAATAAACATATGACATATAAGAATACATTAAAAAACATGCACCCAATTGATCAAAACTAACGTTAGTTAATTGTTAATTACTTATTCACATCAACAATTGCATGATCCTTGATCATGACTCTTAGATATAAATAAATACTACTTCCTTTCCAGTGAAGAAGATAGGTAAAATCAGACACACATCTATCAATGAGATTGTCAAAAGACTCCAACCAGTTATTTTTCACTCCTATAACACTGCAGGTGACCTGCTCACCAGGTTTTGTCCTCTATATCTCCTATCAAATTCAGATTAATGGTATTAGATCCATGAAAAGAGTGGCTGTCTAACTATTGCTGCAAGGAGCCTGTCAATATCTCACTTCATAGATTCAGATTAGATTGAATTCAAAAAATTTCAACTTTGAGTAAGAATGAAATCAGTGTTCCTAATATCAGTCTCCAGTGTGATTTTTCTACCAGACAAGTAGCCAGCATATCTGAAACACCACTATTATTATTTACTCTCTAGAAAGGTTTTACATTTACTCACACCCTATAATCAACGCCTTTAAGTATTACCAGCGACTTCCCACTCATGCTGCAACCTCTTCAACTGATAGTTCATATACAAATTTTATTTCAAAATTTCAATATTTTAGATTCAGATCAGAATATGTTCGGTGACTGCCACCGAACATCAACAGTATTTGTTTTGGTAAAGGAAAAAAAATTCCTTTCATTTCACCGACTGTGCTATCTACTCCATCTGCACATATTTAACATTAACGTTGGAAGAGGCCAATAAGATAAGTTGCTTCTCGTTTATAGTGGTTGGCAGTAATACGTAAAAGATTGTAAAGAAGCGTAATTCTGATTTTCTCCTTCAACTTTTGACACCACAAATATTTTAAATATTTTGTTAAAAGTGTTTTCTCCACATTTCTGAATCTGTGTAAATGAATCTTCAGAGAAATTCTTTCAATTTAAGGGAAGCTTTTGTATATCTTCCTTCATTATTCTCTTTACTAATATTCACTTTACTTAAATATTAGATGGTCCAAAAGGCTGAGCCTTGAGTCCGAGTGAAGTCCACATCAATTACATAGATCTCCAATTGCGCTTGGAGTGTAGTCATCACAGTGAGAAGGGTTGGTATATCCTCAACTCACCACAAGTGGACAAACATAACCGTTTCACCCATGTATGTCACATCGCACAAGATTAGGCTATCAAAGATAGGGATCATAAACACAAAATCCTTCAAACTATCTTGCTTTCAGACTTACACAACCAAAAATGGCGGAAGAATATAGACATTCATCTGATACCTTAAAATTGATGGTCAAAGACACTTTAAGAAAACAACGTGAGGAAGTGATAATCAAATTTTCTCAGTTGCTCCAACAGAATTGAGGAAATCAGAAACCAAACAAAATAGAAATTCCATTCGGTCGTCACACTCTTTTCAAAGTACAAATGAATTTTGATAGCCCAAACTTCTAAGGAAAAATCGATGTAGATGTTGTAGATGATTAGTTATCAAAATTAAAAAAATAATTTTCTGTGAACTTCTCTATGCTAAGAAGGAAACTTTCGCCCTCCTCAAAGTTGAACGCCATGTGAAATAATCATGGGAGACTAAGTGGGCATCCAGAGAACTCCCTAATTTGGATGACAGCCCCACGTGGGGAGATTTTGTGGATTACATCAAGGAAGAATATTTTCTTGAAGATGCATATGAAGAAACATGTATGCAATGGCAGTTGTTTCAACAGAAAAATGATCAATCTGTTCAAGACTACACCAACACGTTCTATGCTTTATCGACAAAGCTTGGCATCCAAGATATGGAGAAACATCAGGTTTGAAGTATCTTAGTGGACTGCACCAATGTATTCAAACTGAGATGGCCTTCTTGAATGTTGAGACACTAAGAACCATTTTCAAATATGCAGCAAAAAATTGAAGAGAAATTCAAACAAAGGGGAAAAAAGGATTATCTAGCAAACAATAAATCAAAAGGGGAAGGTGGTAGTGAGTATGTGAGAAGAGAGACCACCAAGGGATTCTCCTCACTATCACTAATATCAGATAGGGGTGCTAAAAAGATACAAAAAGACACAAGCATGTGGTGTGAAATTCATAAAATTCCTTCGCATAACACTAAAGCTTATTGAGTTGCTAAGACATGTTAATGATGGAAACACATGAAGTAGAGAGAAGCTAATTTGTTTCATACAAACCCTTTTGAACATAAGGATGATGAGCAGATCATTGAGGCAGACTCTTATGCCATGGTTACCACAGCTAAAATCTTACCTCGTGAAGATGAAGAATGTTTGTTCCATTCATAGATGTGGGTGAATGGGAAAGCCTTACATTTCATTGTTGATAGTGGGAGTCAAAAGAATTTCATCTATGTTCTGATTGCCAAAAGGTTGAACTTACTGACAACACCCCATCCACAACCATACTCTATGGGTTCGGTGAGCCAAGGGAGAGATATTTAGGTAAGCAAACAATCTTGCTTATCCTATTTTGCCAAACCATTTGAAGATGAGGCAATTTTTGATGTGGCACCTTTTGATGTATATGATGTACTATTGGGACAACCATACATGTACAAGCATCATGGAATATATGAGTCTAGACCTCGCAATGTTATTCTTAAGTTAGATTCAAACAAAAGTATTGGATACTTAAGATAAGTACTACAAAATTTGCATCTCTATTTAGTACAAAACAGTGCATGTGTTTGATTGCTCAAACTAGAGCTCTTGTATCAATGCTAACAATTCAACTTGAGGAGGCAAAGTCAGTCATAGCCCACACTCATACCAAAACAGTCACCACCACCATTCAACAGAAGCCAATGGATCAAATATTGACAAATATTAGAACATGTTAACCTCACCAATATAGGTTCCATTACACTTCCAAATAAAACATTAATTGATATAATCTTTGAAACACCATTCCCAAATGGGTCGCTATGAAAAGAATAGTTATAGAGAATGAGAAGATCAAGCAACCAACTCTAGCATTAATTCAAAAGAGACATGACCAGTATCATACATCTCATCACTTTTTAGTTGATGACAAAGTTTGGCTTCATCTCCAATAGGAGCACTTTTCAAGACCTAATAGGAAACTTCATCCTCTTCAATTTGAACCACACAATCCCCTAAAACATATTTAGACTTTCGACTTGAATCCTAAATTACTACCGGTGACAAGATTGTTGATGTTCTTTTGAACACACTAAAAAAACAATTGATTATTCTCTATCATGTGGTTCAGGTAGGCTAGTTACCTCATCAAGGCAAGTGGTTTACCAAGGAGCACATTGCATAGCACTTTCCTCATTTGTTACCGAACATTGATGCAATGGGGCCCATTGCCTCTCAAGTGGGAGGTTATGATCCAAACTAACATTAATTGTTAATTACTTATTCACATCAACAATTGTGATGACCTTTGATCATGACTCTTTGATATAAATAAATACTACTTCCTTCCCAATGAAGAAGACAAGAAGAATCAAGCACACATCACTCAATGAGATTTTCAGAAGACTCCAACCAGTTGTTGTTCACCCTAACACTGTAGGTGACCTACTCACCAGGTGTTGTCTTCTGGATCTCCAGTCAAATTCATATCACCAATATTATTCTCTACCTAGATTTTTAGGTACTACATATACCTTCAGTAAAACTATCTCCATATAGAACAACTTCCTCTGGTGATAGTTTCTGATGAGGATGAAGGAAATAGTCCAATAAATAAGCAAAATAATAATTGGCAGAAATGATTGTGTATGGAACCCCTTCCTCTTCAGTTGCCCTATGAATTGTTTTCCTAATATCACTTATTCTCTAAAAGGGAGGCAACGTTTTGATTATGTCCACTTAGTTGCCAAATTCTGATGGCAAGGACCTCTGTTTGAACCAAAAGAAGGCATAAAATATTAGGAACACACTATTAATTGGTCCATGTGCTAAATGTAAAATAATATAAATTAAAATTTAATCTAAGTTTATGAGTTTACTTCACAATCAAAGGTGTTGGAATTTGTTTGGGTCTGCCCATATCACTTTTTCTTTTCTATTATAGTAAGTAATTAAGTCAATATCATTAAATTTTTAAATTTTATTTACATTAAAAACAATAAATATTTATCCTATTAACTTTTAACTGTTGAAGTGGATAATATTTAAGAATAATCTTTTTAATCCAACACTTCATTCATGACAGGGACTTTAAAAGTTAGTTCCTTTTTAGTCAACAATTGTTTATGGGAGACATAAATTCAAAAGCCTTTTTACACGTTATTTGTTTTTTCGTAGTTTACAGCTGCTACGTTTGCACCAATAATTGAATACGCCAAATAACTAAGTAGTCTCGCTTTCTAGCTTAAATTCCGCAAACGTTTATTAATGACACATGGGAATAAGCTTATCCAAAAATTTCGAAATGTGATTAGTAGCAATGGTAAGCTAAAGAATTTTAATTCTTTTATATTGAAGAATGCAGAATTACACAGAATGAGCAGCAAACTTTTCCTATTGTGAGCCAAATTCACAGTTCAAAATGTAGGAATAAAAGATCGGATAAATTCAGCGATTCATCCGCACAATCGATAGTGAATATAAAAAACTAAACATAAATTTATTTTTATGGAGTTTTTAATTAGGTTTGTTTTTTAGGGCGGCAGGAGTGAGGTTTTGTTTATATTTTATTTTTTTGGTAAAAGGATAAATATATTAATTAAGAAACTAGAAAAAATTACATAAGTATTTTCAGGTAGCAATAGTTGTCACCAGATTTTATAGAATAAAAATTCAAGGAGGTTTTCTAGAATCCCACCACCTCCAAGCATTAAAGGAAACCACTAAACCATCAAAGAAAAAAAATGCTAATAAAAAATAAACTAGAACTATCAATCCAAGTCATTATAGAAGAGCTTCAAAAATTGTAAAGAATGAGCAGAAGATAGGGACCCCCATTATATGACATTCCAGTTGTGATCAACATCAGAAGCACATTTAGCCAACTATTAGCAACAACATTCCACCCTCTAGGATTATTAATAAAAGAGTTGGAATCAATGTTTCTAGAAAGGCAAAGAATCCACTCCACAAAAGAATCCAACCTCTAAGAAGACTCGTGAAAATTTCCATTATTCAAAAGGGAGACCAAAACCATGGAATCCATCTTAAAGATTATTATTTTCCAACCTAGCTCACAGGCTTTCTCCATAGCCACAAGCATAGCCCAAACCTCCATCTAATTATTACTACCAAACCTGTAGCAGAAAAGAATAAGAAGTGAATCAAGACAACACTATCTCTCCCAACTCCACTAGTCCTAGCTACACCCAGATTGCCCAGAGAAGAACCATTAGTATTAATTAAAAAAAAAACCCAACAAGAGAGGAGTGTAAGGAAGCTAAGACCTAGTGGAACAACTTCCTACACTAATTTCAAGAGAGGAGGGTTATGCAAACTTTTTTAGATCTTTAAATAGTTACAAAAATTATACAGAAATAAACATAAATAGCAATTGTACCACAACACTTTGATTTACATGGAAAAACCCTTTCGAGAGAAAAACCCCACACTCCAAAAGCTGCCTAATATATTATTGAGAAATAACAAGATTACAATGTACTTGCAAAGCAAGCTTTCATGGGAATATCACCAACCAGAGATCCAGAGGAAACTCAACATCTATAAGACTCTCACACACAATCTCCATCTCAAGCACCTAATATATAGGAGAAACAATAGATGAAATTGTCAAACAATAATTACAAAACCATGTGCTCAAGCCATCTAAAAAGGTGGCACCCAAATTATCTCTAATCAAAGATGCCCTATGATGTGTCAAAACACATATCAACACATGTAACTCCCCTTACAACTCTTTTTTGTGTCCAACACATTTTCACATTTTCTAATATGGGATATCCAACTTATGGAGGCCATGAATTTTGATCTGGAGGTCAATTGACAAACTGTTTAATGTGTTGGAAAGCTCATGAAGCGATCTATGTATCTATAACCAACTTCTTTATTTGTGGTAATTTTTGGGGCAAAATACGACCTCTAGATGCTTCAAAATTGACATTGAAACTTTTTTGAGTATTTCAAAAATTGAAAACTTTAATAATTAGACATCTAGACATGACCTTGGTTTGAAACTCACCCAAAATGTTTATTTGGCAAATTCCTAACTTTGCAATAAAATTCAAACCCATATATTCTCAAATGCATTTACTTTCTATAAATAGCAACCTTTTGTAATTGCAAGGTTGAGAGACTTGTCCTAACCAGGAGCCCATTTCCCTACCCTATTCACCTTATTGGTAGATTAAATCCTAGAACCAAGATGAGTAGAGCCAATCAAATGGTCCAAATATAATTGCTTTAAAATCCAAATATCAAAGGGAGCTAAGTCTTCATCCATAAAGAATTTAGGCACCAAGGTTTCTTTTACTAATTCTAAAATCTTTTTCCAGATATACCCAGTAAGACTCTAATAGCCTTGGAAAATCTTCTATGATTTCTTTCCAACCAAATTTGCCAAAGAATAAAGATAGGATCAATGTCCCAGGCTACTAATAGGAAGGAGGTCATAGCACGAGGATGCCCCAAGCTAGCCCAAAAAATATGAGAAAAAAGTAGCATGAACAAAAGGTTGATTCTAGATATTCCACCATTGCCTCCAAAGACGGGCTTAGAAGATGAGAACTAAAAGAAAAGATGAGCCACACACTCCTCATTAACCCCATAGACAATTAGCATAGCTTTTTTATCATCTTTGATAGTGTTTTTAATTTTGAGAAATAATTATTTTAGCTTGTTTAATTTATTGTAGGTTTATTTTTCTCATCTTTGAGTGAGTTTAGCTCTTAAATGACTTGAAATTGTATTATTGTAGTGATTGTTACTTGTGCTATTGTTGGTTTGAAGTATAAGATAATGGTTCCCCCAAAGTATCCTTGGAAGTTCATTTTGAAATTCTTTCATGAGTTATGTCTTTTGAAATGTGAATGAATATAGTAAATTGCCTATTCTAAAATTTGGTACTACCTGTAAATAGTTTGAGACATTTACTTTAGTCAATTATTTTGTGAGGAATATTCCATCTAAAAGCACTCTCAAATAATGGGTCAATAAGACTTGGGTTCCTCATGGGGTCCTCCTTGATGTTGTCCTAAACCTCACCGAGGTGTTCTTCCTTTCTACAAACCTAGTCATGCATAAGGCAACCTCAAGCATGGCCCTTGGTATTTGTGTGGCTCATTATTAGTTTTTACACATTAGACATGAAAGTTTGTTATCTTTGTGAAGGGATCCTTGCAAGTCTTAGGTTGAGTTCTCCAGCCTTCCCTTACCCTATTGGCCTTTTCTAGACCATATTGTACCCTCTTTATGCCACATCATTTGTGTCTAGTCAAAGTTTTTCACTACTCATGTACAAAAACATGTTTGGATTCAAGTTGATCTTTCCAAATATTTGAATGAGATAGTTGATATTCAAATTGGACAAATTCATTGTACCCAAAGGGTTATCTTTCGTGATTGGCCTACAACATGCTATAGGTGTCAATACTCTAAGCATAAAATCAATGACTATCTCCTTGTTATTCCTAGAGCCAAACCTAGGTCGAAGCCTTTAGAAGAGGATGTTCCCTTTTTGAAGAAAGAGGAAGGTTGGTTGATTGTTGGGAGTGGATGCATGAGCTTCCAGGTCTGCATGCAATCTTGCATCACCAAATATATTTGCAGTTGTTAATTTTTAGTTTTGTGCTATGTTTGTTTCATTTTTATTGCTTCGTATCTTTTTTCATCTTTATTGCTTCATATCTTTATTGCTTCATATCTTTGTTTCATCAACAAACCATAGAGAATTGTACACAACACAGTGAATTACGTGGTTCACCAATGATTGGTTACATCTATGAGAAAAATATGGTATTCATCTCTTGTTATTAAGAGCAGCAAATACATTAAGTTTCATCAAATCAGACAAATGCTCCATTTCCCAATATATAGACAAAATCTTCAATGCAGATGAAGACACAAGGAGAAGGGAAGATGAAAGGTTCTTTGACCATTGTATACCGTTGGACTTCACAACCGAACACATTAAAATTGAAAGAAAATTATACTTAAACATATGACAATATAACAATACACTAAAAATCACGCAGCCAATATTATTCTCTACCTAGATTTTTATGTACTGCATATACCTTTAGTAAAACCATTTCCATATATCACAATTTCCTCCGATGGTAGTTTCTGGTGAGGATGAAGGGAATAGTCCATGAAATAAGCAAAATAAGAATTGACAGAAACAATTGTGTATGGGATCCCTTCCTCTTCAGTTGCCCTACGAATCGTTTTCCTAATATCATTTATTCTCTGAAAGGGACGCAGCATTTTGATTCTGTTCACTTCGTTGCCAAATTCTGATGGCAGGAACCTCTGTTCGAACCCAAAAAAGACAAAATATTAGCAACGCATTATTAACTGGGCCATCCTGCTAAATGCCAAATAATATAAACTATAATCAACATTGAATGTAAGTTTATTAGTTTACTTCATAATCATAGGTGTTTGAATTTGTTTTGAATTTGTCTGCTCCATATCACGTTTTTGTTATGGTAAGTAACTACCTAAATATCATTTAAATATTTATCCTATTTTTATTGATCAAAATTAACATGATATTTAAGAAAAACGTTTTAATCCTTAAACAGTTAATGCCTTTTAATCAACAGTTGTTTATCTGAGACAAAGTCAGAAGCCTTTTTACACGTTATTTGTTTTTTCTTAGTTTACAATGGTACGTTGACTTTTAGGCACCAATAATCGAATACGCTAAATAACTAAGTAGACCCGCTTTCTGGCTTAAAGTGCGCAATCTGTTTGTTAATGACACATGGGAATAAGCTTATCCGAAAATTTCGAAAAATGATTAATAGCAATGGTAAACTAAAGAATTTTAATTCCTTTTTATTGAAGAATACAGGATTACACAGAATGATCAGCAAACTTTTCCTATTGTGAGTCAAATTCACAGTTCAAAATGTAGGAATAAAAGATCGGATGAATTCAGCGATTAATCCGCACAATCGTTAGTGAATATAAATAAACTAAACATAAATTTATTTTTATGCAGTTCTTTAATTAAGTTTGTTGTTTAGGAGGAGGGCAGGAGTGAGGTTTTGCTTGGGTTTTATTTATATTTTATTTTTTTTAAAAAGGATAAATATATTAATTAAGAAAGTAATAAAAAATTATATAAGGATTTTCAGACAGCAACAGTTGTCATTAGAGTTCATAGAATAAAATTTCAAGGAGGTTTTCTACAATCCCACAACCTCAGGGACCAAAGGAAACCACTAAACCATCAAAGGACAAAATACCAACAAAAGACACATCGAAACTATCAAGCCAAGTCATTATAAAAGAGCTTTAGAAACTGCAAAGAATGAACAGAAGATAGGGACCCCCATTCTATGACATTCCAGTTGTAATCAACATCAAAGGCCTATTTAGCCAAACTATTAGCAACAATATTCCACCCTCTAGGAATATGAATAAAAGAGCTGGAATCAAAGTTTCTCGAAAGGCAAAAAATCTACTGCACAAAAGAAGCCAACCTCAAATAAGACTCGTGAAACTTTCCATTATTCAAAAGGGAGACCAAAACCTTGGAAGATCCATCTCACAAATTATCTTTTTTTCATTCTAGGTCACAGGGTTTCTCCATAGCCACATGGTCTTCCCAACCCTCCATTTGATTATTACTACCAGACCCCATAGTAGAAGAGAAAACTTAGAAGTGAACCAATCCAACACTATCTCTCCCAACTCCACCAATCCTAGTTGCACTTGGATTGCCCCGAGAAGAACCATTAGTATTAATTTTTAAAAAAAAGACAATAGCGAAGGAGCCCATTTACTTGCCCTATTCACCTTATTGGAAGATTTAATCCTAGAACCAAGATAAGTAAAGCCAATCAAATGTCCCAAATATAATTTCTTTAAAACATGAATATCAAAGGGAGCTAGGTGTTCATCCACAAAGAATTTAGGTGCCAAAGTTTCTTTTCCCGAGTTTAAAATATTTTGCCAGACATATCTAGTAAGACTATGATAGCCTTGGAACATTTGACGATATTTTTCCAACAAAATTTTCCAAAGAATAAAGACATGACCAATGTCCCAAGCTACAAACAAGAAGGAGCCAAAGTAGGAGGACACCCCAAGCTAGCCCAAAAACTTGACAAAGAAGTAGCATGAACAAACGGTTGATTCTTGATGTTCCACTGTTTCCTCCGAAGACCCTTACAAAAGGAGCACTAAAAGTATAGATGAGCCACACAATCCTCATTAACCTCATGGAGAATTAGCATAGTTTTTTTTATCATCTTTGATATTGTTTTTATTTCTAAGAAGAATTCGCATAGCTTTCTTAATTTGTTGTAGGTTTGTTTTTCTTGTCTTTGAGTGTGTATCTTTTAAATAATTTCAAATTTTATTATTGTAGTAGAATTGTTACTTGTGTTATTAGTGTTGTTGGTTTAAAGTATAAGATAATGGTTCCCCCAAAGTATCCTTGAAAGTTCATTTTGAATTTCTTTCATGAGTTATGTCTTTTGAAACATCAACAAATATAGTTTTGTCTATTCTAAAATTTAGTCCTACCTATAAATGGTTTGAAAGGTTTACTTTAGTCAATTATTTTATCAAGAGAATTCCATCTAAAATCACTCTCAAATAATGGCTCCACAAGACTTGGGTCCCTCATGGGGCCCCCTTGATGCTATCCAAAACCTCACCAAGGGGTTCTTGCTTTTTAGATTTGTAGAGCCTAGTCATGCATAAGGCAACATCAAGCATGGCCCTTGGTATTTGTGTAGCTCATTATTAGTTTTTACACCATTATCATTGCAAAGAGATCCTTGCAAGTCCTTGTCTAGGTTGATTTTCTTGGCCTTCCCTTGTTGTAATAGCCTTTTCTAGACCATATTGTACCCTCTTTATGCCACATCATTTGTGTCCAGTCAAAGTATTTCATTACTCGCCTATAAAAACATGTATGGATTGAAGTTGTTCTTTCCAAATATTTGAACAAGTTAGTTGATATTCAAATTGGACAAATACATCATACCCAAAGGGTTATCTTCCTTGATTTGCCTAAAACTTTCTACAATTGTCAATCCTGTGAGCATAAGATCAAGGACTATCCCCTTGTCATTTCTAGAGCCAAACCTAGGGCAAATCCTTTATAGGATGTTCCCCTTCAAAAAAATGAGGAAGGTTGGTTGATTGTTGGGAGTTGATGCATTAACTTCTAGGTCCACATGCAATCCTACATCACCAAAAATATTTGCAGGTTTTAAGTTTTAGTCTTGTGCTATGTTTGTTTCATTTTTGTTTCTTTACATCTTTTTTCATCTTGCTTCGTAGGAGGTTCTACATGAAGGATTCAATATCTCAAATGGGTATTACTCTTGTAGCTATGTTGTAGAATGTCTATGGATTTTTACAAATCATTTTAATGATGCTACAAGATAGTTTTAAATGAGTTTAAGCTTCTTCAATATGGTTTCATTAGAACTTCTTTAGAAACTACTTTGGGAGGATTGTGTGATTTAGCTTTAAGGGATCTAAATTGAAATTTTTAACCTTGGTATTTAGTGGCAACATGAATTTAACTAGAGACTATTGTAGCTATTCAAAGTTAAGTCACTTATGGTATTTGATCACATTAATGATTATTTTTTCCCTTGAAAATATAATTGAATGAAGGTTATATTTCAAACTCTTAATTCATTCACCAACTATTATACTCTTTCTGCTCTTGTGGGAAGTGAATTTTATTTTACTCTTATCTACTTTATTTCTAATTTAATCTAATCAATTTGGAGAGCTTTAGTGTTTTAAGACACATGAATTCTAAGCTAAAAGGGATTTTCCTTTTCTAATGATTTATTAATCATGAAAACTAATTTAATTGGAGTTCAAGCTTCATCAAATCTTTCAAATCTTTCTATTTTGTTGAGTGATTATGTCTCTATGGACACATGGTTGCTATTTGCTCAAGTTTCTTGGTAGCAAGGACATTCTCCAATATTTTTTAGTTAATACTTCATTCATCATCTTGGTGTTTGATCTTTTGTTTACTTTATACATTTTCTAGTTTCATGTGAGCATTTCATTGCCCACTAAATATTCCTAGTTGTTTTGATTGACTCCTAACAAAATGACACTAATTCAACTTTTCTAGATCATTATTTCTTCCTTAAAGGGTTTTTACATTCATGCGACTGCATGATATTCAATTGAAAGCCATATCAACTTGTTGGCTATGTGATTCAACTTCTCCATGGGTTCATCTTGTCTTCCTTATGTGGGCTATTATTATTTCCTTGGTTACAAATTCTTCCCCACTATATACATGCCCAAATGAAGAAATTGCCCTTTTCTCTTTAGCCCTAGCTCTGTTATCTCCAACTTTATTTTTCTATCTATCCATCTATGAATCCATAAAATTATATCTTTCTAAGTATTTTTGTATGCTCTATATGAGGGATATGTCCTCATTGATTACAATATTCCTTTCAAGGGACCTACAAAAAAAATGTAGGTCATTTCATCCTTTTATAGCTATAACTAAGATCCATATGCATATTTGATTATTTTGTTCTTTGAAATCCATGAGTTCATACCTAGACAATCAAACTCAATCCATTAATCCATGATTCCATTGAATTCTTCTCCTACCAATCATCAGATTTAGGGTTCAATGGAAGCATGCTATAATGTCTTACATACATGGAAAATAGGGAGTCAAATATGAGAAAGAATCAATAAAACCATAATCGAATATGAGTTAACTATATTTGAATGCATTACATTTCTTTAAAAACATGTAGTTGCATGTATTTATATAGGAACAAGTCAAACAAGGGATTTGATGGGCAAATTTTCCTTCTACAATACCTCAAATAGGCATGAGAATGATTTTCCTTTATTAGGATGGACATCAAATTTACATACATAGATAAGCAAAATAAGGGGATCGTAATTTCATAGTAAATTAGGGATGTGTTGCAAACAACATAAACAATTACAATGCAAAGCATTTTTAAAATTTCTTCAACAAAGCAGTGAGGAAATCCTTCTCAACATGGTTAAACGACTTTCCTATATATGTACCATTATTGGAGACAATTCACTATCAAGATTCACTTCTTAAACATCAACATAAATAATTGGTTTAAACATGACCTTAAAATGGTCAACCCCATCAAAATATCTCTCCAAGGAAACTAACCATTTTACCATAGTTTTAATTTTCAACTCAATGCCATCTACCTCAAACGACCTTTCTTTCCCATCCTCTCTTTCGACCATGGGACTCCAATCAATGAGCTAATCATTATACTCCTCTATGCATCTTTACATGATTATGATTGGTGAGACTCTCTATTAATAGATGATCTTTTGTGTGACATCTAAGTGTGCAAGGTATTTAAAAAAGAACTTTGTTTTAGTGGATGATGACATGTGCATTATCAATAAGAAGAGTTGGATCTATAAAAGAATATAATGGCTATAGTTGGTGAGATACATTCATAATAACAACTACATTTGGTTGAATCTAACAATAAATAGGTATTTTCTTTACCTAAACTCTATGCTTATAAATTTTATTATGATAGTTTATGCAAATCATTTGTATTTCGATTAATTGTGAGCATAGTGGATCATTGCAATTGTTAATCCCATCTTATTTGAGTTCTAAATTTGAGATTGATTTGAAATCTAAATAGTTTAGAGTTTAATGATACATGGGATACACTTAGGACTTTGATTAGTAAATTATTTCTCTTACATAGATTTAGTAGAACAAAATTGAGCAATGTAGAAATATGTTGCATAAAACCATCTTGTACAATTGCTCGTATTTTAGGTTAGGATTTTTTCTTTATTTCATTTTATTTATTTTTTATGTGTTTCTATTTGAATGGACATTGAATAATGTTTTCTCAAGTTTCATGGTGTATGTTTCCCCCTTCCCTCACACTTCTATAGGTTTGGGGTTCTTTTGAGTTGGTTTTGATTTGTGAGGCTTATTCTAGTCTCTAAAATATTTGGCAATCATTTGAATAGGATGCTATCATGGTGAAATAGACCTAAATGTTTAGGAATATATTTTCCATTTAGTATGGATAATATTAAAGTGAAGTTATTTATTGATAAATTTTTGATAAATCTTGATTCAATTACATTTTCTTTTGGTCTTAAAATGTGTGTTATGATTAAAAATTACACAAGTTATAGAGAAATTTTTTAATTTGATATGAAACATAGTGTAACTTGGGTCATCATATTCATTTTCAAGATAACCCTTTATGTGCTAAGGCTTTCACCAACCTAGAAAATGTTTCACCAACCTAGAAAATGGACTTTAATGCCTACATATTAGAAAAATAAACAATATCTAAAGAAAAAAATGAGCAATGAAAGAACAAACAAAAGAAAATTATTGCAAACACATTTCTTAGGTGGTTGAGGTATCTCTATCAAGGCTATATATGTCTAATTGCTAATATAGATATGCCTTGATGCGTCCAAAGGTACCTCCATTCAAGATACATATTTGTTTCTAGTAATAAAACAATCCTTGATATTGACAATATGAATACATATTTGTTTCTAGTAACAAAAAAATCCTTGATATCGACAATATGAATATTTATGTTCAAAATGTGTAGACCTATGTCTACTTAGAGTTTGAACTAATTTATAATCCTAATTCCTTTTCTATATGGCTAATCCTAACATATTATGATAGGAGTAAATGACCCTACTTTCAAACACTTATAATTAGATAACCATGTGAAGTTTTATCTAGTAAATATTGTTCTTGGTTTAATTAATATTTTTCTTTAATGTAATCAATTTACTTCTTGTCCTACTTAACTATAGTTCCTACAACTTAAATGTTTTAGATCTATTTCAATTAATTATCCCTTTTGCTCACTATGCCTTTCTTATTTATCTTCTCTTCTTGAGGGGCCTATTATTGCATCTCAATAATGCCCAAGTCCAATTTGGACTCTATGCTACTAGATGTAGATTCCTGAATCTTATTTATGCCTAGTTTCTTCTTAGTTTATCCTTTCATAGCAATTGGTTGTACTCTCTTGTCCTTAATTATTTTCTCCTAGGAATGTTTTCATACATCCCATTACACCTAGTTCATGGATCTCATTGATAATTGATCTAAGAAACTTATTTTGGGTTTATGAATTCCTTGGTGTTGTATTTTGATTTCTATGTTTCATGCTTACATTTGGATGGGTTTTGATTATATAGGCATTCATGGTGGGTACTTATTTAAAATTTAAATATGTTCAAGAGTTCATAAGCCTTTTCTTTTATTTCTTAAATATTTACCTCGATCCCCTCATTCTTTATGATGTGTATAACTTATGATGTCACTTTATCACATCCCAACAACTAGTAAATGGCATCAAACCATTGAATGACCTCCTCTATTAGTCTTTGTTTCTATTTTTTGGCACTGTAAATGTTTGACAAGTGAGAGTGATGCGGTTGATTTTTATTTTTCTTGGCCCATCAACCAAAACTAATGGTTGACACTTGTGGTGGCCTAATGATGTTATACATCCCTTGATCTCAAGTACAATGATGCATCTATAGCATAATGATCTCTAATTTAATGCATAAAAAATTAGTGGGGCTAGTTTATATTATAACCAAGGGGTTACATTATCATGACTTAAGTGTAAGCCAAATTTTAATGCTGGGGAAAAATGGCTAAATATAAAATTGTGCAACTTTCCTTGGTTTAAGGGAAAGAAAAAGAAAGAAATCATGTGAAATTGTATCCTACCCCTCCCAATTGGTTCAAACTAAAATTTTATTGGGCTTCTAAGGGAAATCCTATACCTTCTAGGGGGTGTTATGGGATTGGGAAGGTAACATCAAAGGATCTTATGCTATCAACTTACAGAAGAAAACAAACCACTTTGTAGAAGTAGAAATAACTTAAAAGGGGTTGAAACTTGTTGAACAATTGGAAATTTAAAATTGTATTATTGAAGGAGATTGACTAAGCATCATAAACTATCATAAGAAGAAGGAGAAACCTAGTTGGACTATCTAGAATTTAATTTAGGATTCTGGATAAACATTATTGACTCTCTTACTGAAGGTGAGATTCAACATAACTTCAGGGAGGCAAGTAGGGTTGTTGATATGTCAGCTAACAAGGGGGTTATTATAAAGGGAGAGAATATATGGGTAGGAGGTAACTTCCTAATTGAAGCCTTATTAATAGCCATGCAAGACATCGGTGGCTAATTTTTTTGTCTTATTTAGTGATGAGTAATCACTTAATCATCAAAGATAATTCCCCTTTCTTGAGACCTTGCATTGCTGGGTAGGAGTCATCATAAGGTGGAATAATTATGATGAAGTATGTGTGGATGGATATTTCTATCATTATCATTTGATTTTCCCCCCTTTTCTTGTCACGTCCCCAGAATTAAACATTACACCTTGGACAACAATAATGATTACATCAAATTTAAATTAAAGATTTAAATCATTGCCTTGTATGAGGCCAATCATGAGGAGTGCCAAAGTCTAAATGTTTCTATTTAATACATCTCATGAGGCTGACTATGAGAATATTCAAATAATAACAAATCTTATTTAAATCCATTTAGATCCATTTTAATGGAGCACGATTTTATGATAAAGAAGTCCAATTAAATTAAAGGAAGTAATGAGATTTGTTAAAGGTAGTGATTTCCTTAAGAGATGTGATTACCATATAAGCCAAGGATTTCATATTTTAATATGCAAAGTCCCGATTAATAAAAGATATGATGTGCTCCACATAAGAAAAAATATTGTATTAACTAAATTAGTGAATAAAAAAGGCATGATCAAGATTGTTAGTGGTGCGATTTTGGAATAG
This sequence comes from Cunninghamia lanceolata, assembly GCA_027924645.1. Taxonomy (NCBI): domain Eukaryota; kingdom Viridiplantae; phylum Streptophyta; class Pinopsida; order Cupressales; family Cupressaceae; genus Cunninghamia; species Cunninghamia lanceolata. The sequence goes on from BSBN01000892.1 coordinate 9,095,586, forward strand.
AATGGTGTGATTCGCATATGGTGTGCCTATTTTCAAAGGGTGTGTCTCCTAGTTGATTGCCTCACTTGGAGAGGTATAAGAGGATAGAGGAATAAAGAGTCTGGGGTAGCAAGAGAAAAACATATATACAGATCTGCCATCAAGGTATATAGAAAAGGTATTAAATTGAGGAATGATCCATTAATCTAATTGTGGTATGATATTCATATGGAAATATATAACGTATAATTTAAATATGGTTAATGGTTCATACTTGTTATTATCATATTGTAGCATATTCATAAATTATTATTGCTGATGTGATTATTTATAAATGTGAATTTGATTAGTTCATTCTACACATACCTTTACCATGATGCGAAAAGGGAGAATTACAAAGGGGAATGGTGAGTGGACCCTCTTATAGGTACGCCACCTGAGGGGGACAAAATGATCCCACATGGTCCAGAGGGGTATTTTCTTTAGCATAAAATGGTACTGCCTTTGGGCCTAGAGAGTTTGGCTACTAGGACACCATTTGTAACCTCACTGTCTAATCATGGTGTAACAATACAAGGAGATCAATCATGTGTAAATGGGAAAAGATGACAAGGTGAGGGGATAACAGATAAATTAGAATCCTCACTAGGTAAGCAACCTCATATGAATGGCATGCGTCACATGAGGTCAAGGCCACCTCATATGAATGGCATGTGCCACATGATGACTGAGGGGATGGTATATCCACCTTGGGGCTTAGGGAGGCTAAGACATCCCATTGAGTCACTCTCTTCCATACTCTCCCATGGTTGAGCATCCCAAGGTAAGGTTTAATAATTGGGTTAACTGATTTACTATGGATTTACTAATGTTTAATCATGCTACTCTACTTGATAAGTTATTATTGTAATTGATCTCTAACTTGTTTGTTGGGATTAAATCAAGTCAAGGTACCCTCTAAATCCATTATTTGCTTGGGAGTTGATAGTTTAGGATAAAATTAGTATAATTCCTAAAGGGGACATTACAGGTGGTATCAGAGCATCCTTCCTACCATCCTATGAATGATAGTTGACTTACATGTATTCATATGTATACTTCATTACTTATAATAATACTTTGTTGTGACTTACATATATTCAAGTATGTACTTTGTGACTTGTGTATATTAAAATGCATACTTTACAACTTACATGTATTCATGTAAATACTTTGTGAATTACGTGTACTCATGTGTATACTTTGTGATTTATATGTATTCATACAACTTACACATATTTATGTGTATACTTTGCGACTTACGTGTATCCATGAGTATACTTTGTGTCTTATGTGTATCCAAGTGTTTACTTTGAGACTTATGTGTATTCAAGCGTATACTTTGTGACCTGCATGTATTCAAGTGCATACTTTCTATACTTTGCAACATATGTGTATGCATGTGAATACTTTGTGACTTATGGGTATACTTTGCATCCAATGTATTTTTTGACTTACAAATATTCAATTGTATGCTTTGCAATTTGCTAGTATTCAAGTGTATTTATGTTCATGATTCATGTATTATGTGTATTAACATGTATGTTTCATACTTCATGTCTTATGTGAATACTTCATGTATTATGTGTATGCTTCATGCTTCATGTATTACATACTTTGTGTATTGACTTTGTATCTTCCTGTATGTATGTGTATGCTTCATTCTTATTGTATTACATGTATTTATGCATATATTACATGTATGCTTCATGCTTAGTGTATTACATACTTCATGTATTGTGTGTATGCTTTATGCTCCATGTATTACATGTATTTTGCGTATACTTTGTGTTTTACGTATACTTCATGTATCACATGTATTTATGTCTATACTTCAAGCTTCACATGTATTTATGTGTATACCTTGTATTTTATAGATGCTTCATGGCATGTATCCTACATGTATACTTCATGTATCACATACACTTCATGTACTACATATATCTATGTGTATGCTTCACAATTTGTGTGTCACATGTACTTATATGCTTCATGCCTCACATGCATTTATGTGTATATTTTGGCTATTATGTATGCTTCATACATGAATACTTCATGTATCATGTATGCTTCATCTATTATGTATATCTATGTGTTCGCTTCATGTCTGAGGTTTTGTTCAACAAGTTTAATCCATGTGTGTTTAAGATTACTTTATGTTTCAAATTTATGAAAATGTCAAATTTATCAAAACTTTATTGTCAAACACTTCTTGTGTTGAGAATTCCCCAAATGGATACAAGGATAAATCAATTCATTGACATCATCACTCACCTATCCTTCAAGAAATCAAGCAATCAAAATATCCAAAAAGATTTTCAAGGAGGGAACAATCATAACAACTCAACATAGTTAAGGATAAAATCTAACGATATAACTTAACTTTCACTACTCAAATAGAAACTCACATTTCCATCGCTAGTTGTCATGAAAACTTAGGCATAACTAAAGATACAAAACTTGATTAACATTATTTTTGAGGTGCACTGGAGTATCATCTTGACCTACAATGGTCAACTTCTTAAAAACCAAAACAATTTTTTTTAGAAAATGTAATAAAGACAACTCAATCCTTTAGAAACCTACAATTTAGACTATTAAAAGATCTTAAACAATAAATGTTGAGAATCTATCAAAATATATTGTTCTATTTCTTTGGAACAAGATCAAATGTAAAATCATATGATTTATCCCACATGTATAGAACAATGGCAATACATGGATCAAACTTGTAGCCTATAAAATTGATCTAGTAAACTTAGCTCATTCTTCTAGGAGTCTCCTTCTTTTCTTAATCAAAGTAAATGACATCAATATTAAGCATGTAGGTACCTTAGATAAATTTGATACAAATCAAGTTATGATAAAAACGTAAGGAAAAAGTCTAGTAGAGCTATAGGTAGGGGTAAAATTCCCTAAAATCCTTAGCCCCTACTCATGTCCTTATGAAGAGAACATGGTTAATCCTTGTGATAAAAAGTAGCTAGATAGTGTAATTAGTATCATTAAACAACTAGTGGAACAATATTAAGGTCTCGTATGGGAAACTAAAATCCACCACTAGCTGACTAAATGTTTTTAATGGAAATAAACAACGTCAACATCAAAGTGGCTATGCTAGGTCAGAAATATGAGGGTAAGATTTTGGTTCCTGAGTAGGAGGATAAGTTGGTTCTTCAATACTAGAATGCAATGAGGGAGAACCTAATCTTTAATACTAAGAAGGACAAACAAAATTCTAGGCCACACGAGATGGAGGAGGAGTTTGAGGAGATAAAGCAAAGTACAAAAGAGATTAGGGAAAGTAGTAAGTCTTGGATGTAGCCTAATGTGTATAGCCTTAAAAGAGGGGACCAAGGAAGGAGCTCAAGTCTACCAAAAAAGTAACAGATACAACATGTGGAGCAACACTAGCAAGGGTAAAAGAGAAAGAAGAGATTTTACTATTGATGAGGGCTTCCTCATGGTAGAATTGGAAGTAGCTAAGTTTTTGAATAAGATGTAATTTGTATTAGTTTATGTTGGCATTGTGGGGGACTGTGATCTTAGTTTGACTATTTTTGTCTCTTTTATATTGTTTAGTTTCTTGGCTATTTTTTTATCTAGCTAACATGTATCCAAGTTTTTCTTCCTCTATTTCTAAATGGTTGTGCCAAATCTCTAATTTTTTCTTTGTTCATGTTTTATGGTCCCTTCAAAACAAACTTATCATAATCAAAACTTTTCTTAGCATGTTAAGACCCCAACCATTGACCTCAACATGTTTGTTCTAGGCCACTAAACAAAACATAAGGTGAAGACTAAAATTTCTAATCATGTGTAGGATCTAAGTTCTAAGGTCTAATTAAGGTGAAGACTATAAGGTTTAAGGACTAGTTAATACAAATTGAACCCTATTGTCCTTCACTCATTGGTCAAAGGGTGTAGGTTTTAGGTTGATGCAAAAATTTGTGATAAAGGTACAATAAAAGGATTCCACAAGTGCATTGATAGTTGACTAAGGAAAATTTTATTTCATTTACAAGAACCTTATGTATTATTTCAAGTTTGTCCCATCTTAGTGGTGTGTATAAGCCATGGCCTCAAATGATCTTATTAAATAGTGTGCATCTTTTATTAGCATCTAGTCTACAACCATAGGATCTTGTGCCTTTATACCCTACTATTAGATGCATGCATAGTTATAAAAGACTTGGGCTCCTATGGAAAAATGCTAGAACAAGTATTGTGCATTTTGTCTTTGCCTATTTTATACTTTTATTTGATCTCAAGAATGATAGGGTATCAATCCTTACAAGCATTTAAAAAATGGTAGACATGCATATACCACCTAGTCCCAATGTGCACTATAGTGTCTTATCCTTGGAATACAACATATGATTAAGGCCCAATTTAACTTAAAAGAATTCATCTTTAAAAATTAAATTCTCTATGCCTGATTTTACAACAAAGTGCCCTCTCCCTAGTAATGTTATGAGTGATCATATAAATTAAGTGACCACTCATGGCTATGTTCCTCAAACCTATTTTCTCATATCTATTTTAAATCTATAATTATATTGTTCATATGAGTCTCAACTATAAATTACCTATCTATAATTGTGCTTGGATTAGTTTTTGAGTTTCAGCCATGTCTAAACTCATGATTTGATGAATACCAAATTCCTCTTTTCCTTATTTTCCTATAATATTACAATAATCAAATTTTAAATTATGTTAATTTTGATGATTTTATGTTTTTTTTTAAAAGGATTTAATTATGTGAATTAGTAACATCATTGCTGACTTATTATGTACGAGATTCACTTCTTCAATTGGACCTATTTTGTCTTAGGCAATGACCCATTTATATATTTTTACAAATAATATCAAATCTACAATATACACAAAAAAATAAAGTGATTGTGCTAAAAGAAGCAATTGATTCCCCATCTCAATCTAACAATGAAAAATCCCAAACTGAACCAATTGCACCATCCTAAAGGGCCCTGTTGACAACCTCTAAGAAAGTCTTAATCTTTAGAATAATGTTATGAAATGGTTCTTATGGCAAGACCTAAACACCAGAAAGAGAATTCAAGAGATTGAGATGGAGCTTAAGGAATAGACCAAAGCCCAAGTAGATGAAGAGATTTCGTAGGAAGTGAATAACTTCTCTACCACTATCCATGACGCAAAGGGACTCCTTCCTTCTAAAAACTCACAAACTCACAAAACAATACATATTACAAATCAAAAATCTTTATTTTATTTCAATGAAAAATAACTCAAGTACAATCAACAAATCTGCAACATACAAATTCCACATATACATTTATTGGCTCCACACAGTCTCATGAATTCTACAGAAACTCCTCTCTTTCCCTCACATAGTAGTCTTCTCCGCTTCATAAGCCCCTCACATGGGTTGAGATCTCCCAATCTCCTTCTGACAAATCTCCTTCCATTTTTCTGGGCATCACAAGACCATCAACAACAACTCCCATGACATAATGTTCTGCCACATCTCCTTTCACTAGGGAAATTGCCCCCTTCTTTTTTGAATATGCAATTTATACATTGATTCTAAAGCTAAAATGTCAACAGTTTCACAAGAAATTGAAGAAACAATAGTTTCATAACTAAAACTCAACATTCGCCAATTGGTTCAATGGTTACCAAATAGTTGAATAGTTACCAGGTAGTTTAATAGTTACAAAATTGAATCATCACCACAAAAAAACCTTATTAGTATATGACAGTCACCATTGTGTATATTTAGAAATCATTACATATGCATCTTCTTGATAGTCTATCAACAAAATACCTTTTCCACAACCACTGCATTCATTATCAGTGTTCCTTCAAGTTTCAAAACTCCAACATTCCCCAACACCCACTATGAAGCGGTTATCAGAAAAAGGTGTACTTTGCAAACTTAAAAGTTAGCCTTCCCAAGCTATCAGTAAATTAGATATTTCACAAACTAAAAGGTTTTCCAGTACAAGCCTTTAACCATCAAGCCCCTTTATCAGCAAAGTTTAACTTTCCTAAACCCTTTTCATCATATTAGCAACTTTTGGAAACTACAAACTTCATTCAAGACTTGACACATTCCTTCTATCGGAAAAATTTCCAATCAACAAACTAAAGAAACCTTGGGTCCAACCTTCACAGCTCTTATCAATGAAGTTAATTACCAGTGAACATAAAGATTTGTAAACCTAAGAATTTGCCGACGAAGTTCTTAAACATCAAATTTGGCCAACTAAAGACTCCCTTTTAACAACTTGAAGAACTTCTGAATTGTACTTAAGCTTAGTCAAAGAAATCACTCATTAGTGAACTAAGTCGTTGGAGAACTGAAGAGTTCACGAACTAGGAGTTTTTTGACAAAGCTTCCCTTTGACAAACATGAAAGTTTGATCTTTCCCTTATGAACTTCTAGTGAAGTATCAAATTAGGTAACTAATGGGTTGGCAAACTCAATAGGTCATGAAATGGAGAAATTGTCGACTGGCTCTAACTTAGCCAATTTTTGCCCACTCTTCACCAAAATGGAATTGCAGATACCCAATTGGGTCTTCAACAAGATGATATCCTAAACATGCCCAGATAAATCTAACTTTGCCTCCTGAAACAAAAGACCAACACCAACACAAAAGAAGAGAAATTAAAAAAAATGAATAGAAACTGAAACTAGAAACCTACAAAATTTTGGTTGATGTTGATTCCTTGTGGACCCAGATGCTCCTACATTAGACATGCTGGGTAAGAAAATTTTGTGAAAAGGACTCACAAAATGGAGTTGAGTAGTGGGACCACTCTTCCAAGTTGAGAACAACCTACAACAAACTCCATTATTGTCTTAGACAGAAATAATTTCTTCCTCTGCCTCTTCTAGAATTTAGCTGGGACACTTGCCATCCTCCTCCATCAAGTGTGCACCTTATTCCTCCTTCCTCTCATGGAGTCACATCCATTATAGACCGTCATCCCCTACCAAAGGAGCTCTCTTCTCCTCCAAATACTCTCTCCTCTTTTGTGGGATCTAACCCACCATCACCCGACCTCCTCCACCAAAATTCCTCTTCCCAATAGGTCTCATCCATACCACAACCTAAAACATCTACACACAACTTTGCAATTGCAAGTTTACCCTCTACAACATCATCCTTTTCTACTTTCACTATGGAAGATAAGTCAAAACTAAAATCAAAATTTTCATAAATTACCTCATTTGAGATCTTTTAGTGCTGCAACATCCATCTTCTCATCCTCACCACCAAGCTTATCAAACCACTCTTCTTCTACCACTAAAATTTGTGATAACAAATCTTCTTTGCCTTCTCCATTCAGTGCAACACCCTTATGTTCTTCCACTGCAACCTTAATTGCATTTTCAGCTAGCTCTTCTCCAATCTTTTCTTCTTCATCTTCACTGCTCACCTCTTCATTTTCAGCCACTATACTTGCATCTTCTTCTTTCTTCATGCCTTCATTAAGGCATACACTCATTTCAAATTTTGTACTCTTGTCTTTCTTCTCATCCTCTGTTGCAACTTTCCTCTTCTCAACCACTGCATCTTTCTTTTTATCACCTTCTTTTTCCATTGCTACTGCAATCTCCAACTCTCTAATCTCACCTCCACTCTTCTCAATTCTTCATGAATTGCCCCTTCATCTTCTTCCTCATCCTTCTCTACACACACAAATTTATCTGCATACAAATAATTATCAAAAGAATAATGGGACTTTACCTTACCAATATTCTTTCTTGTCTTTCTCTTTTCCATCTTTCTATTCTCCTCCAAGGAATCCAACCTTCTTTCTCTCCTTTCATTAAATTAAATTCTTAAGTCCTTGCCCAAGGCCAAACTCATACTTTTCCTCCTTGCTATCTTCACACACAATCTGCAATCTCACAATCCACATTTTATGTAACCTGCACACACACACCATCATCAACTCATACGAATTCTATAGATAGTGCTCTCTATAGTCGCAGGTCCTCCCTGCAACAAAATCACTCTCTAAATCAACTCTCTCTTGCAACTTCAATGTCTTCTCTCAGCTCTCAATTGCTCAAAACTTCTCACACACCTGCAACAATTCAAACGAGCTCCTCAGATAACAGAACCGCTTCCACTACCACCTACAGGTCCTAGTGTAGACTACCTCATCTTTGACACTTTGCCCACACACTCAAGACCTCTGGCTCTGATACTATTTGACGCAGATGGATTCCCTCCTACTTCAAACTAACAAAACAATACAAATTACAAATAAAAAATCTCTATTTTATTTCAATTAAAAATAACTCAAGTACAATCAACAAATCTGCAACATAAAAATTCCACATATACATTTATTGGCTCCACATGATCTCATAAATTCTATAGAAACTCCTCTCTTTCCCTCAAACAATAGTCTTCTCTACTTCATAAGCCCCTCACATCAGCTGAGATCTCCCAATCTCCCTCTGAGAAATCTTCATCCATTATTCTTCTTTCATTTTTCTAGGCATCACAAGACCATCAGCAGCAACCCCCTTGACATAATGTTCTACCACATCTCCCATCACTAGGGAAATTGTCCCCTTTTCTGAATATGCAATTTATACATAGATTGGAAAATTGAAACGTTGATAGTTTTAAAAGAAATTGAAGAAACAACAATTTCATAAATCAAACTCAATAGTCGCCAAGCGGTTCAATAGTTACCAAATAGTTGAATGGTTACTAGGTAGTTTAATAGTTACAAAACTAAATTATCACCGCAAAACAACCTTATTAGTGTATGACATCCACCACTGTGTATATTCGACAATCAGAACATATGTAGCTTCTTGACTGTCCATAGGAAAAATTCCCTTTCCACAACCACTACATTCATTATCAGCATTCCTTCAAGTTTTGAAACTCCACCATTGCTCAACAACCACTATGAAGTGCTTATCAGCAAAAGGTGTACTTTGCAAACTTAAGAGTTCACATTCCCAAGCTATCGACAAATTAGATACTTCACAAACAAAAAGTTTTTTTGGTACAAGACTTTAACCATCAAGTCCATTTATCAACAAAGTTTAACTTTCCCAAACCCTTGTTGGCATATCAGCAACTTTTGGAAACTACAAACTTGGTCAAAGACTTGACACATTCCTTCTATCACCAAAGTCTCCAATCAATGAACTAAAGAAACCTTGGCTCCAACCTTCAAAGCTCTTATTGGTGAAGTTAATTACCGATGAACCTAAAGGTTTGCAAACCCAAGAATTTCTCGATGAAGTTCTCAAACTTCAAACATGACTGACTGAAAACTCCCTTTCAACAACTTGAAGCACTTGTGAACTGTACTTAGGCTTAGTCAGAGAAATATCCCATCGGAGAACTAAGTCGTCAACGAACTATAGAGTTTGTGAACTAGGAATTTTTTTGACAAAGCTTCACTTTGACAAACTTGAAAATGCAATCTTTCCCTTATGAACTGCCGACAATCTATCCAATTGGTTAGATGTTGGCTCAGTGAAATGAGTAGTTTACGAACTAGAGAAATCACTGAATGACTCTAACTTAGCGAATTTTTGCGCAATCTTCACCAAAATGGAACTAGAGACACCCAATTGGGTCTTCAACAAGATGATGTCATGAACTTGGCTAGATAAATCTAAATTTACCTCATGAAGCAAAAGACCAACACCAACACAAAAGAAGACAAACACAACAAAACTTAACACAAACTAAAACTAGAAACTTGAATTTTTTTTGTTTGATGTTGATTGCTCATGGACCTGGATGCTCCTGCATCAATCCATAGATGGGACAAGCAAGAGTAGAAATAAATCTCACTTTGTAAAAGATTCATAGGAACTAAATAAGAAAAAAAATCGATTGGTGGGATTCAATAAACACACTATAAAAAACTCTACCACTAGTCCTTATGTGCTTTAGAATGAGCTCTGAAAAAGGTAAAGGGAGACCAAGCAAGAGGGACCAACTAGAAGAACTAGGGCTAAGACTATTTCCCAAATAGTTGAGACCATTGTCATTGAGGAGGACCCCATGGAACTGTCTTTTATTTATCAATTTAACTTCTTGGCCAAAGAATGGTTGGTAGAATTAGGAATTAAAAAAATTCTCAAAACAAATAGGTGGTATTATTTCATGTCTTTTCTATCATACTATTTTTTGTCACTATTCATCTTCTTTTTCTTTGTCCTTGTTTTGGTTAGCTTTGGTGTTCCATATCTCATGGAACCTATTCCTCTTTCCTGATGATTGCTTCTATGTGAATCAGTTTGGGCCTTTTCAAAAACTTTCTTTTTATCAATGTTACATTAGAAAATGTCCCCTTAGGGGCTTTTCCCTCCTAAGGTTTAGCTCCAGGGTCCTTTAGAATGCATTTAGGTCATCTTGCATGTTAATGGTGACTCCCGATGAGAAAACCCTAAAGTTTCATGGAAAATGGTACTTAGGGCATTTGCTTAACATGAATCCTACCTAAAATAGGGGGGAGGAGTTGGGGGGCCCATGCCCTAGTCTTGCCCTATTTTAAGTTAGAACCCATTTTTGGGTGTTGGGTTTATGACCATTATTAGGTCCTATGCCAACATCTCAAGTTTGAATTATGAAATTGTTAGCAGAAATGTCTCTAGTTGCATATATAAGCATGATTTGTGATTCATTTGTAAACTAGATGGACATTGTGAACTTGTGGCTTTATGTGAAAGTGATTCAAGGCATTCTTTGTGTTGCAGAGTAGTATTTTGTGTTGTTATTAGGTTTGTGATTGCAGACTTGACTCCATCTCCTCATGGCATGAAGAGCATCTTCCTTCAATTAGATCTACACTACAAGGTGATATCAATTGTGTTTTCTATCATTTATCATTTAGATTTTGCCTCTATGCCACAAGGATACGCACTCTTTATCTGACAACGGTGTTTGAAAGACTTGAATGTCTCTCCGGGGCTTGACCAAGGCAAGCCTCTAAACACCACAACCCCCAACCTACTTTTTTGTGATTGTAGGTTACAGGTTTCAGTAGAGAAAGAAGTGGAGTTGTAGGAGAGCAGTGCAAACTATCAGAATTGTAGATCTGAGAAGAAAACTAGGGATTGGACTTGGGTGCTCACTCATTATTCCTCTAAATTCCAAAGCGGTTAAATCTCTGACAGTGGGAATAAGTTGCAGACATTCTTTAGAGATCCTGACAAAAGCATGTACATTAGACTAGGGTGCCCGCTCATTAGTGCCCAACTTTTCCACACACTAAACATTGAAATCTGGTATGTATTTAGTTGTCATGTGATATCTCTGTGTATGGTCATTTTCCATAATTTATGAGTTTGTTTATGATTTTACGAAATTAGGGTTTTGAGCATAATTGGACTTAATTAAACAAAAAATTAACACAATTCAAATCTTCCCCTATGATCCCGAGTGATGGGAGATCTGTAGCAAAGTTCTCTACTCGGTTGAATTTCCTTGAATGTTTAGTGGTGAAAGGAGGATCAACACAAACCCTTAAAATCATCAACCCCTCTTTTTTATCTTAAAATTTTTGGTGAACCTATGTTCTTTTGAATTTTACACCTTGCTGAGTGTTGTACTTCATATTTACATTCATTCCATTCATTCATTTCAATTTTCATCTTATTGCATTTGAAAAATAAAAGGAAGCAAGGTATGTGGAACACACTTCCTATGCTAATCTAATGAGAGAAGTATAGTGCAAATTATTTTAAATCCTTACAATTACAATTTTATCAACCCAATAATAGAGACATAAGAAAAAACAACATACAAATAGAATGACACAGAAGAAGAGAGAGACAAGATTTAACATGGGGAAAACCATTTTAAGAGAAAAAACCTACACTCCAAAACCTACACAATGTATTAACAAATCTAAATGTTGTTTATAATACATTTGCAATGCAAGCTCTCGGGAGTCTTCGACACTCATATCTAGAGGTATTCCAGTAGCATAATAGTACCTATCAATCACATAATGTAACTCCTCCTCAAAGCACCTGTTTATATAGAAAATAGAAGGCAAAATTGCCTCTATCTTAGAATGGGCGTCCAACTTGGCCTCATGGTCCAAAACCCATGCCTATGGACACTTGGTCAAAATTGTAAGATGCTTCTAACACTTGTCCACACACCCCATCCCAAAGAGGTCACCTATTTCCAAAATGGCCTATGACAGATGCTCTTACGACTCTTACGACTGTCATAGAATCTGTCATAGCTGTCATAACTTACAGTTGTAAGAGAATCTATCATACATAGGCTATAAATAGCATATTTTCTTAAAACATCTCATAGTCCACCTTGGGGCACCCAAATATGCCTTTTTCAGAGATGCTCTTCAACACTTCTTCACCTGTCATAGAATCTCATATTTCTGACTCTTACATGTCATAACTTTGTCATAGGAATCTGTCATGACCGTTTTAATCAATATTCCATTACACAACATCTAGGATGCTGACACATGGTAAAATATTCCTACCACAAAGTGGGACACCTATCTCCTCATGTGAGGACAAAATTACAAGTTGTCATCTTCCATGTCGGATGACACATCATCATGCCACATCCCACAAGATGACAATGTGAATTTACTATTTAAGTTACAAAATAGGCAATAAATAAATAAATATAATGAAAATAATACACGGAAATACCAAGGTTGAGACATCTCAATTCCCAACATTCTCCCACTTGTCAAACACCTTGTAAGAGCCAATAGAATTAACAATATTTAACTGCTATAGGCCGAGAGGCCCATAGACTCTGAACACCATCTGAACTTCTCTGTGCCCACTAGCTTCGTCAATGCATCTGCAACATTCTTCAAAATATCTACCTTCTCCAAATTTACCTTCCTATCCTGTACCATCTCTCGCATGAAGTGAAACTGTACATCAATATACTTTGTTTTGGCATGGAAAGTTTGATTCTTCGCAAGGCAAATCACACTCTGACTATCACAACAAATCATAATTTGTCCTGCATCAACACCAATACTTAAACACAATCTCTTAAGTCGTGGACAAAGTAACCACAGGTTGTCGCTTACTCATCCAACTAATAGCACCACCAAACATTGTGAACACATATGCACTGGTGGATCTCTTGCTATCAATGTCACCTACCTAATCAGAATCCACAAATCCATGAATACAAAATGAATGTGGAGGTCCAGTAACATTACTTTGATGGCATATGGAATACTCGAAAGTAGCCCTCAATTATCTGAACACTCACTTAACTACATCCCAATGTACCCGTCCAGGATTAGCCATAAATCGACTAAGGACTCCCACTACTTGGGCAATGTCTGGTCTTGTGCAGACCATAGCATACATTAAACTGCCAACAACAATAGCATAAGGTACTCTACTCATGTCCTCCACCTCACTAGGAGATTTTGGACAATCATTAATAGACAACTTTGTCTCCAAAGAAATAGGAACACACAATGGTCTACAATCTACCATGTTCAACCTATCCAACATGGTCTTCACATACTTACTCTAGCTTAACCAAAGTTTTATGTTAGTTATGTCTCTTCTAATTTCCATTCCTAGAATGTACCTGGATGCCCCTAAATCTTTCATTTCAAACTATGCTGCCAACTGAGACTTAAAATCAGAACTCATATTCTTACCCTTCCCAATCAGCATCATATCATCAACATATAATGCAAGAATGAGAATATGATCACCATCAAACTTATAATACACACAATGATCCAATTTCAATCTCATAAATCCAATTGACAATACAAAGGCATCAAACATCAAGTACCCCATCCTAGGAGACTGCTTCAAACCATACAAAGACATTTTCAACTTGCAAACCAAATTTTCTTTACCTTTCACTATGTAATGCTCTGGCTGTTACATGTAAGTCTCTTCCTCCAAATCACCATGAAGGAAAGTTGTCTTCGCATCCATCTATTCTACCTCTAAGTCATAAGTAGCTACAAGAGATAATAGAAATCGAATGGATGTCAACTTTGCAACGGGAGAGAAAATTTCACCATAATCAATTGCCTCCACTTGTGAGTACCCCTTCGCAACCAATCTAGCCTTGTACTTTTCAAAACTACCATGTGCACCAAATTTCTTCTTGAACACCCATTTGGATCCAATAAGTTTCCATCCTTCAGGCAAAGGCACTAAGTCCCATATTTTATTCTTTTCCAAAGAAGCCATCTCATCTTCCATGGCCTCCTTCCAGGAACCTGCATCTTTCATACCCATAGCCTCTATCAGGTAGCTTTCTTGTTCGTTTAGACCTCTTCAATGGCTGAGGTTGAGGTTCTACTTCTTCTTCTTATCTTTCAGAGCTGCTAGAGCTCTCCTCATCATCAGGTCTCACAGGGTCTATCTATTTAGTCTTCTTAGGGGTAGAAGGAAACTGAACCGCATCATCTTTCTTTTCTGTCTGTTCTAGCTGTAGAACAACATAAGATGGTGTTAGCTCTCTGAAGATAACAATTCTGCTATACAACACCTTTTTAGCCATAGGATCCCAAAGCTTGTATCCTTTCACATTGACACCATAGCCAATAAAGATACACTTAATAGCCTTGTTCTCCAATTTAGACCTTTTCTCCCTAGGCACATGTGCATATGCCTCACAACCAAAAACATGAAGATGTCTAACTAAAGGCTTCTTACCAAACCACACCTCCATAGGTGTTTTACCAACAAGAGCTTATGTAGGAGATCTGTTTAATAGATAGCAAGTAGTGGCTACAGCTTCAGCCCAAAACTTTTGTTCGATGCTTGCTCCACTAAGCATACTCCTAGCCTTCTCCATCAGTGTCCTATTCATCCTCTCTGCAACTCCATTTTGCTGCGGGGTATAAGGAGTTGTCTTATGTCTTTTAATCCCTTGCTCTTTACAGAACTTCTTGAACTCTGCCAAACAAAACTCACCACCATTATCAGTTCTCAAACACTTAATCTTTTTACTAGTCTGATTCTCAACAAAAGCTTTAAACTCTTTGAACTGACTAAATACTTCAGTCTTGCTTCTAAGAAAATAAACCCATGTCCTTCTACTGTAATCATCTATGAAAGATAAAAAATATATAGTTTTTGAAATCGAAGAAACATTAACAAGACCAAACACATCAGAATGAATAAGATCCAATAAACCAGAAGACTTATGAGAACTAGAGTAAAATAGAACACGATTTTTCTTTCCATAAATGTAATGTTCACAAAAGTTGAACTTGAGATTACAATCATTTAACCCCTCAACAAGGTTTTTATTTTTCAGGGTACGTAGACCCTTCTCACCAATGTGGTCATATCTCAAATGCCATAACATAGTCTTTTCAATGGGAAGCTTAACTTCCAAAGCATGTGCACTACAATCAAAACTAGTTACAACATATTTCTTCACTACTCATTTAGATGATGGGGATGAAATGACTGCAGCTTCTTTCTTCGAGTCAGAAGAACTATTGCACTATGAAGTGCATGCCTCTAGCAGAAATAGAGTACCTCTCCAAGTACCCTTAGCAAGCACCAAAGATCCTCTAGTCATCTTGCATCCATCCTTTGAAAAGACAACCTACACACCTGCATCATTCAACATACTTATAGAAAGTAGGTTCCGTACAAGCCCTGGAATGTGCATAACTCCAGTGATCCCTTTCACTCATCCATTAGGGAATCGGATTGAGACTCTTCCATGACCAACAATCTTCAGATGAGAATCGTCACCCAAGTACACTCTTCCACCATCAAACTCTTCATATTTTGTAAACCAGTCTTGATGTGAGGTCATGTGGAATGATGCACCAGAATCAATCAACCACACATCATTAGATGCATGGGTGGCCAGGGCTATGATGAAGGCATCACCATCATCTTGTGACTTGTCAAAATCTAAATCAAGAGCATTCTTCTGCTTCTTGTTCTTCTCCTCTTTGCATTCCTTTCAGAAATGCTTGATTTTTTCACATTTCCAACAAAGAGCCTTGGACTTTCCAGGATATTTGGATCTCCCATGAGATTTGGATCTGGCCTTATCATCTTTCTTGTCCTTCTTTTTCTTCCCTTTTTCCTTGGATCTTCCACGAACCATAAGAGCCTCAGAAGGCTTTCTCTGCATCTCTTCAGATAACAGGGAAGATACCACTTCATCCATTTTGAAGGTGGATGTGGTGCTCCCAATAGCCATAATAAGATGATCCCACGAGTTCATAAAAGAACAAAGCAAGGTCATGCAACAATCCTTCTCCTCCATCTTCACACCAACGGATGTCAATTGTGCAACTAGCATGTTAAAAGCATTCAGGTGATCTGCAACCGATCCTCCATCCTCCATCCTCAGAGAATACAACTTATTTCTTAGAAAAAGTTTATTCACCAGGGATTTAGCCTAATAAACATCACCCAACTTCTTCCAAAGGTCTTTTGTGCTCTTCTCCTCATAGACATTTAATAGGACAGAATTAGCTAGACTGAGTCTTATGAGACCCTTAGCCTTCTAATCTTTGAGATCCCAATCTGCTTGTGACATTGTGGTTGGTTTTACACCAGATACAGTTTCCCATAGGTCACGATCAACAAGTAGGTCTTCCATCTTAAGTTTTCACAACTCAAAATTTATGTCATTAAACTTCTCCACCTTGATTCTTCTGGATGTGATTGCCATCTCTTTTCCTGCAACAAGATTACAAAATACTCTGCACAGGACTCCCACTCAAACTAAGATCAACTCATAAAACCCCTACCCAACAACTAGGACCAAAGGTGATCAAGCTCTTATACCAACTAAAAGGAAGCAAGGTATGCAGAACACACTTCCTATGCTAATCGAATGAGGCAAGTATAGTGCAAATTATTTTAAATCCTTACAATTACAATGTTATTAACCCAATAACAGAGATATCGCAGAAACAACATACACATAGAATGACACAGAAGAAGGGAGCGACAAGATTTAACGTGGGGAAAACCCTTTCGGGAGAAAAACCCCACACTCCAAAACCTACACAATGTATTAACAAATCTAAATGTTGTTTACAATACACTTGTAATGCAAGCTCTCAGGAGTCTTCAACACTTGTATTTGGAGGTATTCTGGTAGCATAATAGTACCTATCAATCACATAATGCAACTCCTCCTCAAAGCACCTGTTTATATAGAAAATCCAAGGCAAAATTGCCTCTATCTTGGAATGGGCGTCCAACATGGCCTCATGGCCCAAAACCCATGCCTATGGACACTTGGTCAACATTGTAAGATGCTTCTAAAACTTGTCCACACACCCCATCCCAAAGAGGTCACCTATTTCCAAAATGGGTTATGACAAATGCTCTTATGACTCTTACAACAGTCATAGAATCTATCATAGCTATCATAACTTACAGCTGTAAGAGAATCTATCATACACAGGATATAAATAGCATATTCTCTTACAAAATGCCATAGTCCACCTTGGGGCACCCAAAGATGCTCTTCAACACATGTCTTCACCTATCATAGAATCTCCTATTTCTGACTCTTACATGTCATAACTTCGTCATAGGAATCTGTCATGACTGTTTTAGTTAATATTCCCTTAGACAACATCTAAGATGCCAACACATGGCAAAATATTCCTACCACAAAGTGGGATGCCTATCTCCTCATGTGAGGACAAGATTACAAGTTGTAATCTTCCATGTAGGATGACACATCACCATGCCACATCCCACAAGATGACAATATGAATTTACAATTTAAGTTACAACATAGGATATAAATAAATAAATATAATGAAAATAATACAAGGAATTACCAAGGTTGAGACACCTCAATTCCCAACAAAAAATTACAAAAAAATTGAAAATTTGGAAAAAAAAAATTTAAAAATGGCATTTTTAGCTTGCATTTTCAAATAATTTGAATTAATTCTTTTAATTTCATAAAATTTCTGTCATTATCATCAGATCTGATTTAATTTTCAGAAATTCATCATTCATCATTCACTTGCATTGCATTTTCATTATTAATTGTTAAAGATTGCTTGAAATTGTGCATTTTTTGATATAACCTAGTTTTGTATTAGCTAGGGTTTGTAGTCAAAATATTGTTTTAGATTTTACTACCCTTTTCAAATACTCATTAGGAATGATTTCAAACTTTAGTGTTTCATCATAGTGGCTTTCTTACAAAAATTTCATGTCTAGGATTTGAAAACCGTGCATTTTCACTAGATTTGGCCTTATCATCTCTCTAGATTTGCATCAAAAGCATGTTGTGAAGGATTTTTCTACATTAATTTTCTATTATTAAGGTTATAATCTTCTTCCCCTCCTCAAATTCCTCACAACACTATTCCTATTGGGCCTTTGCATTGAAAATTGGTGAAAATTTACATATTTTAGGTGTACTTCACTAGGTTTTGACTTGTCATCATTATAGGATTGCACCAAAGGTGTGTTGTGAAGGACATTATTGGTTTATTGGACTGATATTAGACATATTATTTTCTTCGCTTCATAAATTTCCTTACAACACCTCTTCTTTCATTTGTTTGCATTGAAAAAAGTTGAAAAATCAAGCATTTTAAGTCATTTTCACACACAGTTTTGCAATCATATACCATGTATTCTCTTTTTCATTCATATTTGGAAGATTTATTTGAGTACATTATGAATTATGATAATTTCTACAAGCTCACTGACAAACATCCTCAATTCTTGCATCAAATAGCATACATTTATGGTATTGACATGTCCGTAAGCACTACCTATGATATCCCTCGAACAATAGCCTACTTTGAAAGCTTTCTCACTATTGTGGGTATGCTCCCCTCAATCTTGGAAAATCTCACTAATTTAATTTCTAAAAATAACCATGGGGAAAGTAGTAGTGAAAAATCATTCCCTCTCTCCCTTCGTTTGATGACAACATAATGGACATTCTTTCTGAGACCTATGAGAATGATATAGCACTGGATGATTCATCAAACAAAGAGACTTGTCCCAACATAACCCCACTTAGTGAGGATATTTTGGCATAATAAGAAATCATTAACACATTCCTTAACACTACTCTATCATCCCTTCCTACTCTAACTAGCCAAGATGAAATATTGGATGATGCGGATTCCCTTTGTGAACACTTGCTTCAACTTGCTGAAACTAAAAATTTGTTAATTGATGTTAAAGGACTTCTCAATTACATCTTAATCAAAGAAATAGATCATGCATCTTTACCTAAACATTCACATACCTTGGAAAATAATGAAATTTCAAAGGATATTGAAGAACAAACTATCCCTCAAACCCAAGGTATTCCAACACCCTATATATGGACTAAAATGCATACTTTTTGGGTTCCTCAACAAACTCACTCAACAAGAATAGGTATTATTAAAACTCCTACATCACCCCATTTACCTAACATAGAAAGCTATGATATCCCCTCTCTACAATCATTAATAGACAACTTTCCTACAAGGATAACCTCACAAGATCATGAAATTGTGGAAGAGAGAAGAAGAGATAAGGCTTTAACCATTAAAGTAAAGATCAAGATCCATGATGACAACTAGCCTGGTTGTCCTTACAGGTAATTATTTCTAACCTTGGTGGTCACCTATGTCATAGCATAATTGGCTCTTTTATGTGACCTCCTCTCTCATGTTGTGTTTCCCCCATGATGTGTTATGTGTTGTTTCGGTCTCCTGGGATGACCCTTGATACTCTTCGAAGGTCAAGGATACTGGTAGAGTACCTTTGTTTTGACCCTTCTTATATTTGTATCATCATTCTTCTATATTACTTCTCCTCTATTTTCATTGTTGTATGTTGTGTCTTACAGACATAACATTGTTGTATGTTGTGTCTTACAGACATAACATTGTAGTTGGTGACTTGGGGGCACCCTCCTACGTGATTGTCCCTAAGGCACTTGTTCTCCTCTCTCGATTTATTGTTTACCTTCATCTAGTGATTCTATCTAGTGGGAAAATGATGAAAAAACTTATTACTTTGATATGGACCTAGTGTCCCTTTAGCAAGATCAAAAAATGGACCTAGTCCATACATGACAATGGGGTTGTTATATATTATCTAATGTTTGGCTAGTAGAATCACTTTATGTGTTCTTGATGTTGCCTTATCGCACTTACAAAACATAACAATATTTTTGCTTCGTGCACTTTGTGTATCTTGGATCTAGCTTTGCAATGTTGTTTATCATGATTATATGGATGCTAACACCTTTTCTTGTAGTAAATTGTGTATTTCTAGGAACATTTGGCAACCGTAAAATACATGTCACCTCTAGGGGGTATGGGATTTGTGAGAGTTTGTGTTCCCTTTTGTGTTTACTTCCTACCTTAATGTGCTTGATATCGGTAAATGATATCAATCACCTTAAGGTGGGGGCATCTATAAGGTAAGATGTTTGATTTAGATGATAGCAAAGTGTGTTTGTAAAAATTGAAATCTAATACAATCACTTAAGCCCTCTACGGAGGTGGGATATCATGCATATCCTTTATATTTTAAGCCCTCTGTGCAAGGCAGGGATGGTGTATTTCTTGAGGAGATTGCACAATCTTTTCATTTTCAAAAATTCCTCTAAGCAGGTGGGGAGGGGATCTGAGACTATCCTAACCCTTAAGCATGTCTTTGGTGATTGTTGTGGCAAAGCCTAATCATTGGTGTGTGCCTATAATGTGGCTGAGATGGCTATCAACCTAGCAATAGGTTTCTTCTATCGCTTGTTTTCCATGCTTTCTCCTTGTCTCTTCCATGTGTGTGTGTATGTCGTGTTTGTTCCCAAGCATAGTCTAAAGATGTGTGGTGATGAGTCCCTCCTATGCTTTGGGATTTGTATGGCATGTTTGTTCTCAAGTGTAGTCTAAAGACATGTGGCGATGAATCCCTCCTACACTTTGAGATTTGTTTTCCCTATCTATTGCCCCATATGCAGTCTAAAGATGTGTGGCGATGAGTCCCTCCTACATTTTGGGTTGTATGTTTACTTTCCTTGCACTTGCATTTACATTTCATATATGAGAAAAAGAAAAAGAAATAATCACTGCATTCATTGTATTCACTATGTTTTGTGTGTCTTCAATGTTGTCTTCTCTATGTTTTGCATGACTCTAACTGTCTTCTCCATGTTTTGCATGCCTATTAATGTCTTCATTGTGATTGGCATGTCTTCTCCATGCTTGGCGTGTTTACTGTGTTTGTTGACTGTAATTTAATGCATGTATTGGCCTTGCATTTATACATACATTAAAGTGGGGGCTAAATCTTATGTTAGAAAATGTCCCCTTGGGGGCTTTTCCCTCCTAAAGTTTAGCTCCCGAGTCCTTTAGAATGCATTTAGGTCATCCTGTATGTTAATGGTGACTCCCGATGAGAAAACCCTGAAGTTTAATGGCAAATGGGACTTAGTGGGTGTGCTTAGCCTAAATCCTACCTAAAATAGGGGGGAGGACTTGGGTGCTCGTGCCCTAGTCTTGCCCTATTTTAGGTCAGGACCTATTTTTGGGTGTCAATTTTATGACCATTATTAGGTCCTATGCAAACATCTAGAGTTTGAATTATGAAATTCTTAGCAGGAATATTTTTAGTTGCATATATAAGCATGATTAGTGATTCATTTGTAAACTAGATGGACATTGTGAACTTGTGGCTTTATGTGAAAGTGATTCAAGGCATTTTTTGTGTTGCAGAGCAATATTTTTTATTGTTATAGTGTTTGTGATTATAGATTTGACTCCATCTCCTCATGGCATGAAGAGCATCTTCCTTCCATGAGATCTACAATACAAGGTGATATCAATTGTGGTTTCTATCATTTATCATTTAGATTTTACCTCTATGTCATAGGGATACACACTCTTTATCGAACAATAGTGTTCAAAAGACTTGAATGTCTTTCCAAGGCTTGACGAAGGCAAGCTTCTAAACACCACAACCCCCAACCCACTATTTTGTGATTGTAGTTTACAAGTTTCAGAAGTGAAAGAAGTGGAGTTACAAGAGAGCTGTGTAGACTATCAGAATCGCAGCTGAGAAGAAAACTAGGGCTCTGACTTGGGCACCCACTCATTAGTCCTCCAAATTTTGAAATGGTTAAATCTCTATGACAGTGAGAATAGGTTGCAAACATTCTTCAGATATCTTGACAAAAGTAGGTACACTAAACTAGGGCACCCACTTATTAGTCCCTGAATTTTCTGCACACCAAACTTTCAAATCTAGTATGTATTTAGTTGTCATTTGATATCTCTATGTGTGATCATTTTCCATAATTTATCCGTTTGTTTACGATCTTACAAAATTAGGGTTTTGAGCATAATTGGACTTAATTGAACAACAAATTCACACAATTCCAATCTTCCCCTATGTTCCAAGTGACATGAGACTTGTAGTAGAGTTCTCTACTCAGTTGAATGTCCTTGAATGTTTAGTGGTGAAAGGAGGATCAACACAAACCCTTAAAATCATCAATCCCTCTTTTTTAATCTTAAACAATCAAATATCACAAACAAATAAAATATAAATGCACTAAAATAACCTCCACCCAATTTGTACATTAAGGATTGCAACATACTGATGTTATAATTAATTATGTCATAGAAGCCCTCAATATTCCAGCACATAAAACAAACTTCAACAAAATAATAGAGGGATTTATATTGATAGAATGTACAAAAAAATGCTATCATAAATAAAAAGAAGCAACAATAGAAATGATATTCAAATCTACAAATAAAAGTGTGTATCTTGGAGCTCCTTCCTTCACAAATCCCCCAAACAAGCTACTAATAACTATGCTAGAATTTAAACAATCTTTGAAGTGCATATTACAACCTCTGTGTGAGATTTCCTTTAAGAAAATAAAGGAGTATCATCCTATGATTTTAGCATCGAAGGAATTTTGTCCTTAGATTGATGAACACAAGTGCTCAAACAATTTTCATAGAGTTTTGGTATATAAAAAATGAGATACTAAAACAAAGAAACTACTTGCATTTTATAGATGTTGAATGCCCAACCTAGGAGCCCAAATTCTAATACCAGTCTTTTCTAGCAAATAATAATTAAATTTATTTTTAACTTAAGCTTTCATCTTTCTCCTTCCACCATATATTCATCTTTTATCAAGATTTTGTGCTTGTAATTTCCTTTGTTTTCTTAGACTCTAATACCTGATTTCTCTTTCACTAGGAATCATCAACCATCTGATTAACTATGCAAACTAGTAAGATTAGTCTCTAATACCATTTCAATGACCTAATCATATCTTTTTATAAATAATATTAGATTTGATATATACACAACAAATAAAACATTAAATGTACTAAAATAACATCTAGATGATTTGCATGTTAAAGATTGTAACAAAAAAAAATCATTTTACAATTAATTATGTCATATGAGAACTCAATGCTTGGACACATCAAACAAACTTCACCAAAACACAGAAGCTAATTTATATTGATAGCATGTACACCAAAATACTATCATAAATTAAGAATATAGAAATAGAAATTATATTCAAATCTATAAACAATACTCTAAATATTGTAGCTCCTTCCTTCACAAATCATATAAACAAACTACTAAAAACTATGTTGGAATCTAAAGAATATTTGAAGTGTAGATTGCAACCTTTGTGTGAGATTTCCCTCAAGAAACCAAAGGAGTTTTGTCCTTTGATTTTTGCATGCAATGGGGTTTGTCCTCAAATTGATGAATGAACACAAGTGCTCAAACAAGTTTCGTAGATTTTTTGAATATAAAAGATGAGAACCCAAAATGAAGAAACTACTTACATTTTATAGATGTTGAAGGTCTAATTTAGGTGCCCAAATTCCAATTCCACTCTTTTCAAGCAAATAATAATTAACATTATTTCTAATATTCTCCTTCCGAAAGTGCCCACCAAAAGATAAGTCGTAACCTTCATTTTTGCTTGGCTAAAAATAGATGCTAACTCCTCCATAAAAGCTTATGATAGAATATGCTAAAAATAGTGGGAGTTACACAAGACTCGTGAAGAATCCCATGCCTCATTGGAAGTTGAAATAAACAACTAGATGAGGATATACTAGCTACAAAATTAAATAATATGTACACAAATATTTATTTTAGGTATCCCAACTTGGTTGTCCTAACTCCTAGCCTACAGGGCCAAAATCAAACTTGTTTGGTGCATTAGAAAGATCTTTAAAAAAATCTATGTTAAAAATGAAAACAATGAACCCCATAAATGCTCCAAAGACATTTGAAAATGCAATTTATGAAAATGTAAAAAATACTAAAAATTAAATATTAAACTAAAATTATTTCTCTTACTTTCCTTAATCCCACGAGAAATATGGAATGGGCTTTTGGTTACTCAAATTAAATTATTAGAAATAGTACATTAAATCCTATCCATTCTCACCCATCTTTTCTCATTTTGATAATCTTGTAGAATAATTTATCTTATAGATTTAATAAAAATATTTCTATATGATTCGATCTAGGTATTTAAACAATTAATCATTTAAACAATATTTTTATTATAAGCATTACATGATAACTTGAATTTAGTGATGAAATGAATTTCTTTGTTAGTAAAAAATAAACTCCAACAAGCTTGTGAGTATTGGCCTAAGACTCTCTAATAAATTAATAGCATGCACATATGTATCTTGAATCTTAGAGGATCTTGTACCCTTTTCAAAAGATTTTTATACTCACCTCTTTAATGTGACTTTAGATATGCCAACAAAGACTAGTATTAGAAATTTGTTATTTCTTACGTTTGGTGCAAGTGTTTGGATTTATCTTTAAGAGTATATAAATATCAAACCTCTGTAACCACTATATAATTGTGTTTTCAAGTATTTTTGGAAGGGATAACCATTCACTTGGCTCTTACTGTTGACTACATCGCAAAGAAACTAAATCTATGATGAAGAGACTAATCATTATAGAAGGGCAAACTAATTATTTATTTCTCCAAATGTCCTAAAGTTAATGCACGAGGCTTCAATTCTAGTGATAGTAGGCGTTCTCTTTTTATTAAACCATGAGAAATGTTAGATAAGAGTAAATATTTTATAAGACAATTTAAAATGTGAAGAGCAAGATGAAATATAAACATTACTAATAAGGAGAAGTTTGTTAGCTAAGTTTAAATATGAATAGCGATAAATAAGAATCTATGGTCCAAAGTAAAAAGACAAACTATTGTGGTTAACATTTTTGTATAATGGAAATTTACATTTCTTTAAATCCATGTCCGTAAGTCTCAAAAAAACTTTTTCCATATCTTGTATTTTGAATTTGATTTGTTATAAAATATTTAGTATATAAGATTGATATGAATCAATGCTTACCAGAATTTTCTCTTGTGTTATTCTTCATGAATCATGACTAGTCTTGATAAGATTATTTCATTGCTTCTAATCTTTAAAGTGTTTTGTTTTAAATCTAATTACCAAGAGGGGTAAGAAAAAAGTACAATTGTTCATTCACAAATTTGAATTCTTTATGAGGGTGGGTTTTTGTGTTAATATATTATATGTGATTTAATGTTAATATTGGCTAAAACAAAACCATAGTGTTTTTATGCTAATCAATAAATTTTTTTGATCTTTCTCACATTGTCCCTCCTTGCTATGATGAATCCAACTCATATTGTGTGTTGTATAAATGGTTAGAGGTATGTTGATAGATAAATTTCACCATGATTGTATTAAATAAACTATTAGGAAGTTACAATCAAACTTTAGATTGTGAGAGGCAGTGACACAAGGCACTAGATGTATAGGACTAGTTGTGTTCCTCATAGAGATATGTACAACAAAAAGTTAGACATTAAGAAAATGTGTATAGGTATTGATAATGGTTGATCCCTATCAAGAAACAGAAAACAAAGTTTACAAAATAACAAGGTAAGTCAAATTAATAGATACTCTAAATCATTTGTTTATTTCCCCTTTAAATAAAAAAAGAATTTATTAATTTTTTATGATCCAAAATATTAATTTCTAATTTAAATAAGTTTTATTTATTAATGTGTACTTAAAAACTATCTGAAAAAAATAACTTTATAAACCAAAATTAATATAATTAGCCGATAGGCTTTTATATGTGAGCATTATAGTGCTTGGAATTGTCTTACGCCATAAAGAAAATTCACATCAGAAAATTTTCTGAAGTCATCGGTTGTTCCTATAGACGTATTCCTTGAACCTCCTATCGGTCCAAGTATTAACTTCTCCTCAATATATTTATCTTTTCATTTGAATCGTGAAAATATAGACATCTCTGATTTCTAATCCAACAATTATATGATGTGAACATCATCCTAGATTGAGGAAATTCAAGGAGATGATGGATCTTGAACTTTACCTTGGGAATGAAAATATACGTGAAATTGTGCAAGCCTAACAAGAGAACACTACTCCCAAAAGTTTTGGTTCTCAACCCTTTGCTATGAAAGCATCGGTATCTTGAGTGAAACATTTGAGAAAACATACATCTTTTACAAGCCCACCAAGTTCTAGGTTCCAAATGAACTTGACCCTTTAATATGGAGGATTAAAATGAGCATGGAAGCGGAAAAAACCCTTGTAAATTGCCTTAGAGTTTTCTCTAGCAACAAGTATGTCTCGTTCAAGAGTAGTTGACATACATCTTTTACAAGCCCACCAAGGCCTAGGGTCCAAATGAACTTAACCCTTTAATATGGAGGATTAAAATGAGCATGGAAGCGGAAAGAACCCTTGTAACTTGCCTTGGAGTTTTTTTTTTTTTTTTTTTGATGAAAATGCGATATTATGTATTAATCATAAGATAAGTAAAACACTTCCACAAAAAATTGTGTGGGTAGTATAAAGGCACACCCCAAAATGATAGTCATATGGACATAGCTTAGAAAGTTCCAGAATGTCTATGGGTACTCAACCCAAAATTACATAACAGAAATTATAAAAACGTAACTTACCTTGGAGTTTTCATGTCTCGTTCAAGAATAGTTGGTCTAACTTGTTTGTATCTTTCCTCCACTCTCATGAGAAACTTATATTATCTTTGCCTGGTTATGGCTCTTCATGAGGAATGTTTTATTAAATTAACATCTTTTTTCTTCTTTGTCTAATACTATTCTGTAATTCTGCTCCTCTATGCAATTGAACCGCTTGTTTTGTCGGGTTTTATTAATTAGAGGGAAATGAGAGTTCAGTACGCAGCTTATATTTGACTTAAATTTGATTGTCTATACAAGATTGTGGTCCAAATAATCACAATTAATTTCAATATTAATTGGGCAAGCTATATATACCATTGCACAAATGCATGCTTTTTCTTATAAAAAGTCTATTTATGTAATTAATTTCATAGGGCTTTACTTAAACATCATCCATTTCAATGGTCAAATAATCAATAGCAATTTTACACCTCATCCATAATAAAAAGTGCTAAATATTTATCTTATTTTTATTGGCCAAAATTAACTTTTGATTATTAAAATGGATGATATTTAAAAACAGCCATTCCACAGATATTGCAATTTATTGATATATCCCAGCAATGGGTCTAGAATCTCTACCAAGTAATCTATAATAGCTCTTGGCTAAGGTACATCTGCTATGCAAAGGATGCAAGTTTAGTTTCTGGCGGGTTCACCTTGCAGATGTCAAGAAAATCATCTATGCTCGTAAATTTATATTCTGGATAAACTTTAGTAACCTCCAGATCTTCATCTGCCATCTCGTAGTTGGTCTGATCACCTTTAACAAAAATACTGTGCAAAATTGAAACGGGGATGTTATCTGGATCAGGCAAAGCTGCAATGAATACGCATTAGAGTTAGAATCTTAGATTGGAAAAAACATCTAGGTCGTCTATGTTATATAGGAATAATCGAATGATTTCATCATACTTTCTGAGAGCTTCACCATCTCAGCTTCCGGCAAATAGACCCTTTCAAAAGTTCGTCCAGTTTTCTTCTCCCACAGCGAAACAATCTCGCTCTGGCTAATTACATTCATTGGTGGCTTGTAAATCACTAGCTTATTTAGTGTTCTGGGATCATTGGCCACCATTATGCTTAAAGCGGCGATGTCATCTTCTAAGTTCATGACAGCTGAATAACAACATTAAGAAACATTCAAACAATATAAATTCAACTAAATATCACATATGTTAGTGCATTAAAATTGAATAAAATTATACTAAACATATGACAATATAACAAACAAGACATTAGGAAACATGCGCCCTATATTAGGTAGTACATATACCTTTAGTAAAACCATCTCCATATATAATAACTTCCTCCGGTGGTAGTTTCTGGCGAGGATGAAGGAAATAGTCCACGAAATAAGCAGCGTAAGAATTGGCAGAAACGAATGTGTATGGAATCCCTGCCTCTTCAGTTGCCCTACGAATTGTCTTCCTAATATCATTTATTCTCTGAAAGGGAGGCAACGTTTTGATTCTGTCCACTTCGTTGCCAAATTCTGATGCCAGGAACCTCTGCTTGAACCAAAAGAGGACATAAAAGATTATGAATGCACTAATAACTGGGCCATCCTGCTACATGCCAAATGATATAAACTGTAATCAACACTTAATGTAAGTTTATTCGTTTACTTCACAATCAGAGGTGTTTGAATTTGTTTGTGTCTGCCCCATAAATTACAGATCACTTTTTCTGTTATTAGATGATTCATTACACTGAATGTAAATAGTGGGTATGTGGGTACATTACACTATATTTAAATATCGGTCAGTACTAATGTAATCCCTCATTCATAATAAAAATAGTAAATATTTATCCTGTTTTTATTGGTCAAAACTGAACTGTGAATATTGAAGTGAATGATATTTAAGAATAACCATACATTTTAATCTAACAATTAATTCATGGCACCTACCTTAAACAGTTGTTACATTTTAGTCAACAATTGTTTATGTGAGACATAAATTCAGAAGCCTTTATAGACTTACCTTTATATTTCCTGCTTCCTTGATAGCCTTTATAATGTTGAGCTGATCTAAATGCTGGGGAATAGCAACTGCAGATATTACTATATCTACTTGCTTGACTGCATTGACAAGGCTGGTATGATCATCTAAAGATCCCTGCACCCGTAAAAAAAGAAATTTAAGTGGATCCTTCTAGTTAAAAAGCATAAGATTAAAACCAATATGAATATCTTTGTGAGATTTAAGCATCTAAAGATTCCTGCGCCCATTAAAAAAGAAAAATTAAGTGGATCCTTCTAGATAAAGAGAATAAGATCAAAACCAATTTGAATATGTTTGTGAGATTTGATCATCTAAAGATCCCTGCTCCCATTTAAAAAAACTTCAAGTGGATCTTTCTAGATAAATAGCATAAAATCAAAACCAATATGAATAAGTTTGTGAAATTTGATCATCTAAAGATCCCCGCGCCCATCAAAAAAAAAATTTAAGGAGTCGATCCTTTTAGATAAAGAGCATAAGATCAAAACCAAACCAATATGAATATGTTTGTGAGATTTGATCATCTAAAGATCCCTGCGCCTTTAAGTGGATCCTTTTAGTTAAAAAGCATAAGATCAAAACCAATATAAATATGTTTGTGAGATTTGAATCCCTGACCTGAAGAATGATAATACCATCATCTCTGAATTGTTGGAGTAATTGTGACTTGGAGGAATGAGGAGCTGCAGTGGAAGGACGCACAAAAGCAAATGTTGGGTAGCCAAGTGAGACACTGGCTTTCGCCATGTATTTGCCAACGTACCCAGTTGCTCCAATTATCAATATTCTATTCATCTTTGCAGCCTCACCTTCAACAAATTTAATTCACTGCAAAATCATAACCGATTTTATAAGAAATGGATAAGACATGTTAAAAGGAAAATTCAAGACAATCCAAAACAATCACAGACAGATATCTGGATTTCTTTAGGAAACAAAACTGGAACTAAACAATCACAGCCAGATATCTTGATTTCTTCAGGAAACAAAACTGAAACTAAGGCATAAACAGTTTCTTTAAGGAACACCTTGCAATTTATAGATCTGAGCTCTTCACTTTTTTTTTTTGGGGTTATATTGAGGAGATATTTATAGGGAGGGATTGAGAATGACTTTAAAGAATCAACATGATCATTGGATGAATAGCTACTGACTTGCGAAGTTTACAACGTGCCCCTATTATGTCCGAGATTAAACGCGTCCACTCATTTCTTTGTTTCTTCTTACTTTATAGCTGGTACGTTGACCGAAAGGCGTTTTGGGTCCTACAAACATTTTGACTTTTGGCCACCAATAATGGAATACGCCAAATACCTAACTTGGCGCAATCTGCTTATTAAAGGTACATAACAAAAAATGATTAATAGTAATCGTAAACTAGAGAATTTTTATTTATTTTTATAGAAGAATGCAGAATTACACAGAATGAAAAGCAAACTTTTCCCATAGTGAACCAAACTCACAGCTCAAATTGTACGAATAAAAGATCGGATGAGTTCAGCGATTAATCCGTACAATCGTGAGTGAATATAAAAAAATTAAACATAAATTTATTTTGATGCAGTTATTTAATTAGGTTTTTTGTTTAGAAGGGTAGGAGTGAGGCTTTCCCGGGTTTTTTTTAGGAGGGTAGGAGTGAGGCTTTCCCGGGTTTTGTTTAGATTGTATGTATATTGTTTTTTATTTTTTATTGTCTTTGACATTGTTTTTCATTTTGAGTAAGAATTAGTATAGCTTTCTTTTATTTATTGTAGGTTTGTTTTTTTAAGTTTGGCATTTAAATGATCTTAAAATTTAGTGTTAGCAGTTGTTGTTTGTGTTGTTAGTGTTATTGGTTTGAAGTATAGGATAATGGTTTCCTCAATGTATCTTTGGAAGTTCATTTTGAAATTCTTTCATTAGGTATGTCTTTGAAACATCAACAAATATTGTTATAACTATTTTAAAATTCGATATTGCATATAAATGGTTTGCAAGGTTTACTTTAGTCAATTGTTTGTCAAGAGAATTCTCTCTAAAAGCACTCTTAAGGATTGGGCCAACAAGACATGGGTTCCTCATGGTCCCCCCCTTGATATTATTCAAAACATCACTAAGGGGTTCTTCCTTTGTAGATTTCTACGGCTTAGTCATGCACAAGCCACCCTCAAGCATGGCCCTTGGTATATGTGTAGTTTATTGTTAGCTTTTACACCATGGACATGAAAGTTTATGATCCTTGAGGAGAGATCATTGCTAGTCCTTATCTAGGTTAAGTTCCTTGGCCTTTCCTTGCCCTATTGGCTTTTTCTAGACCATATTGTAGCATTTTTAGGCCATGTCATTTGTGTCAATTCCAACAAGTTTTTCACTACTTTCCTACAAAAATGTGTTTGGATTAAGGTTGATCTTTCAAAGATTTGAAGAAGTCAATTGATATCTAAATTGGCCAAATGCATCATACCCAAAGGGTTATCTTTCTTAATTTTCCTAACACTTGCTACAAGTGTCAATCCTCTGAGTATAAAATCAAGGACTATCCCCTTGTTATTTATAGAGCCAAACCTAGGTCAAAGCCAAACCTAAGTCAAAGCCTTTAGAGGATGTTCTCCTTCTCAAAAAGAGGAAGGCTGGTCAATTAATGGGAGTTGATGCTTGAGCATCTAGGTCCATAAGCAATCCTACATAACCAAAAATATTTGCAGGTTTTCATTTTCATTTTTGTGATATATTTGTTTCATTTTGTTGCTTTGTAGATTTTTTCATCTTGCTTCTTGTGAGGTGCTATGTGAAAGCTTCAATATATCAAATGGGTTTTAGTCTTGTAGTTATGCTATAGAATGTCTATGTGTTGTTTTAGATGATTTTCATGATGCTAAAAGATAGTTTTAATTGAGTTTATAAGCTTCTTCAAGATGGTTTCATTAGAGCTACTTAAGAAACTCCTTCAGGGGACTATACAATTTTATATTTAGTGGGGGTCTACATTTAAATTTTTAACCTTGGTATTTAGAGGCAACATGAATTTAACTAAAGGCTACTTTAGTTATTCAAAGTTAAG
Organism: Cunninghamia lanceolata; assembly: GCA_027924645.1. Lineage (NCBI taxonomy): Eukaryota > Viridiplantae > Streptophyta > Pinopsida > Cupressales > Cupressaceae > Cunninghamia > Cunninghamia lanceolata. Next base: position 9,127,649 of record BSBN01000892.1, read on the forward strand.
TCACTTATGGTATTTGATCACATTAATGATTATTTTTTCCCTTAGCAATATAATTGAATAAACGTTATATTTAAACCCTTAATTCATTCACCAACTATCATGCTCTTTCTACTCTTGGGGGTAGTGAATTTGATTTTACTCTTATCAATTGATTTTATTTCTAAAGTAATCTAATCAATTTAGAGAGGTTCAATATTTTATGACACGTGAATACTAAGAAAAAACTGGCTTTCCTTTTTGATGATTTATTAATCATGACCTCTAAATTTATTAGAGGTCAAGCTTTATAATATCTTTTTATTTTGTTGAGTGATTATGTCGTTATGGCCACATGGTTGCTATTGTCCAAGTTTCTTGACAACGAGGACACTCCTATCTTTTCCTTGGCTAATACTTCATTACTCATCATAGTGTTTGATCTTTTGTTTGTTTGAGGAATTTTTCAGTTTCACATGGCAATTTTATTGACCACTCAATATTCCTTGTTGTTGTTTCTATTAAGGGTGGTTATATCCATGAGGTTGCATGATATTCAATTGAGATCCACATTTGCCCTTTGGATGCATGATTCAACTTCTCCATGGGTTGATCTTTTATTCCTTATGTGAGCTATTATTATTCCCTACATGGAAACTACTAACTTTGGTAGCTTTCTCTATTTCTTGTAGCAAATTTTTGTGCTAGTGATCAAAAGTTTTCATGGATTGATTCTTTGACTTTCGTAACACTTACTCTCTAAGACCAAGTGTTGTTTCATTTTGATTGTGGATGGTAACATTTGAGTAGCTTCTTGGGACAACAATTACCATCCCTAGTTTGTATTTCTATTCTCTTCCCAATCTTGCAACAAGATTTATAATGTTTTCTTATACATTTGTTGTTCATCACTTTGGAGAGAAACATGGACTAAAAGGCTTCTTATTCAAGCAATATAGAATTGTCATAGGGGGCTCTAAGACTTGGGGAATAATGATTCTCTATGGAAAGAGAGGTAGATTTGAACAACATAGAATAGTATGAATATTCCTTGATGTGAGTGGATTAGATGGATGTAGTAGGGAAAGCATCTCTATTCATGAGAGAGGAAAGAAATCCTAACACAAAAACATAATCAGCTTGAGAGAGAGATGGTAACTCTCTATACTAGAGCATTGAAATAAAATTGTAAAATGCCTATAGTTCAAAGGGGGTATTGTAATGAGAAATAGGCTATGTTAAAAGCCTTCTTAGGTGGATAAGAAGTAGGCTATAGGAAGTGTTGATGTAACATAAAGTAATATGTAAGCAAGCTATAATAAGATTCAAGAGATTAATAAAGTTTTACATTTTTTACATTATTATTCTAGTTGTGTGTTGAAATGTGTGTTTGAGTGTGAAGAATACAAGGATTGATGGCCCTTAAGTGTATTCTCACTCAGGTTGACTACACCATAATGGTATTAGGGCCAAGTTACTCATTGGGATGTATGTTTTAAGGAGAATGCATGAAGTGATTTGAGTAAATCTTTATGGCTAGAGGCAATTTTAAAAGACTCTAGAGGATTTTTTGTAGGTGTAGAAGTCTTATAACTATAGAGGAATTTGAACTCTATGAAAAAATATTGTAGGTGAGAGACGAGGCCTATAACTATAGAGGGTTTGAGAAGGAGGCACAAGTGTATGAGAGAAGATTGGTTGCTAAAAGTTTGTTAAAATTTATTGTAGGTAAAGTTTTATAATTGTAGAGGGCTTTATGTTCTAGTCAGTTTGTTGCAAGTAGATTTTTATGACTATAAATCGATATGTGTAAGCATGTAAGAGAATGTTATTGAGGGAAGTTGTGTTAGTTTCTATAATTTATAGATTGTAGTGTGAGGTGTATGTGTGTAAGACATGTCTTCAAGAAAGAGGATGATGATGGTTATGAAGAGACTAGTAAAGTTTGGGTTTATAGAGAAGCAAGAGAGGATTCATATGGACATTGTTCTTGAAGGGTTGAGAGAAATCCAATCAAGATTGGATGCATTGGAAAACCATGCAATGTAAATAAGTTGTTGTAGATAAAAGTAAATATGATGAAAAAGTCAAGAAAATGGCATAGTGGCAGATGAAGAAGATGATGAGTTGGATGGAGAGGTAGAATATTTCTACCTAGAAGGAGAATGTTTGAGTGACTTTAATGAAATAGAGAGGTCTAGAGATAAGGAAGTCCTCTTGGATGAGGATAGAGAGTGGATAAATGATGAACATAAGTGTTGTATCCCTTTGGTAGAGGTTGCAAGGGAAGAACATGTGGGAGCAACCCACACAAGTGTAATTGAAATGAGAAGAAAAGGAAAAGAAAATAAGATGAAAGAGCAAAGAAAAGAAGAGGTAAAGGAAGAGAGAGTTATCATTGTAAACCATATATTTGATGAAAGTAATTTTGAGGATCCTTAAATAGAGGACTTCAAACTTTTTGTTGAAGAATGTGGAGTTGAAGAAGGTGATTTAATGTTGTAGGTTGTAGTAGTAGAAAGAGAGTGGCTTCAATTAAGTCAAGCAAATGATAGAGAAAAATAAGAAAGAGAGGTTTTGATTTTGAAATCAACTATTGAGGTTGAAAAGGTTGTAGGTACAACGTAGGAGGAAGAGTGGACAAAATTGTAAATGAATAGTTTATAGATGAGAAAGTGGTAGAAGAGGAGAAAAATAAGGGTAATGCTAAAAACCCTATTTTGTCTAGCACTATTTTGTTTATAAGAATTGAAGAAGATAAAGTAAATTTGGAAGCTAAGATGGTGGTCTTTGAGGTCCCTATATTTGATAAGAAAATTGGTGAAGACAAGGATAATCTCCTTTTGGGAGGAGAGGTGAGAAAAATAAATAGTTTACTAGAAGGACATTTGTTAGATGAACTTGAGGAGTTGATGGATTAAATTTATATTATTGCACAACAAAAAGAAAATGAAGTAGAGTCTCACATTAGGTGCATAATGTTGACGGTCTTTTCATGTAGCCAAGGTTTTGGTGCACAAAAGCACTTTGATAGGTGTGACCACCAACAGTGGAAAGGTCTATAGATGTGGGGCATGACCTATGGACCAATCTCTGGAGCTAGGGCCTAATCCCCACTTACTCTGAGCTAACTCTAACCGTAGAGGAAAAGGGAAGATGGAAACATGCTGAAAGTAAAATATAGAAAGCATGAAAGGCCATAAGCCAAGAGTAGGCATCCTACTACTATTTCACTAGAGTTTAGTAGCTCACAGTATCATAATCAACAATAATGAGACTAAGAGCACACATGCTAATCACAGTACTTCATACATACCAATGATGAGTTAGAACTTCTAGACTAACAACCTTATAAATCAATGACACAGTATGATTTTAAGATTACATGCAATGGAACATAGATCATTAATGGAAAGAAATACAGGGGTTCACCTAGAGCCAAATAGTATAAGGACAAAGGAAAGAAAAAGAGAACATTTCTAGATAAAGCAGAAGAAACAGAAACAACCATGTCCCAATCCCTAAAATAAATACACCTAACAACAACACAAGAGGTAAAAAAGATTACTCATTTGTATTGACCATCATGAGGTTATAGAGAGAGAAATGCAACTGTCCACAAACTTAGAACAACACAAAGTAGTGAGCTCTACTTAGACCTATTCACCCAATCCTTCTTGAGGTGACCAAAAAAACCGCAACAACAAAAGGCTATTGTAAGAATCTTTCAGCCAACATCTAACAACCAAAAACCCTAACAAATTCAATGTAGAGAGGTAATATTATAGAAAAGGAAAGAAAAGAAGAGGGAAATGAAAGAGGGGAAAGTCTGCAACAAGTGAGATGTGAATGTAGCTTTCAATGCTTTGCTCTAGATGCTAGTAGCTCATTAATTTTCTGACATTCTTTGTGAGAACTCTCTTCTCCAAATACTCTTGATTTCCAATTTATTTTCCTACGATAATATCTTTGCCAACACTTGAATTGTTTGTTGCACTTTATCTCCCATGAAATATACTTTTATTTTCTACACATTTCTTTTCACTGCACACTCTACCTTTACATTAAATTATTTCCATGCCAAAAAATATTTTTTCTTTTGTGATTTTTCTATGTTTAATTTCCCTTCCTCCTTTCACTTCTGCGTGAAACTTTTTACTTGCAGCTTTACTTTGCCTCTTTTTACTTGTGACATTTGAAATATTAAAATATATAATATTTACTTCTTTGATTTTTTCGTCACAAATATTTATTCGTAAATCAGTTTTACCCTTACATTTGATTTCCTTTTAAATCACGTACTTGCTTTAATCATTAAAACTATTAAGTTTTAATAATTAAATATATGCAACCCACTGATGAAATATTTTAATATTAAAGTAACTTTAATATAAAATAACTTTAATACTTGAGAAAACCTTTGGAGAGCACTAGAGATTGATCTACATAGCTAGCTTGACTAGTTGTGGACTTTAGCGGATTGGATTTGGTGTGTGGACTAGTTTTTGAATAATTATTTTACTCAAATGATTAAAATAATACTAAATATGCTATTTCATAACCTTCCATTGAATGGTGGGGCTTAGCTCGTACATTTTTCCTTTGTGCTATAGCAGACTCCCGCGAATGATTATTTTAATCAAATTGATTAAAAGAATATTAAATACTTTTGATTTCTTAGAGTAGATTTATTGCCAATGAAACTTCATTACTTTTGTGGAAATATTTAAAGAATACATAAGTATTATTTTAATCTTCAAAAGATATTTGTGGCCCTGACACTTGTCTTGTCATATTAAAATATGACAAGACTTTTAATTTAATTACCTTCGCATGGATTTTATTTATTCCCAACAACATATGAATATTATTTCTTTGTTTCCATGTTGGAGACTTGACCAATAGCGTGCATTTACTTTGAATTTTCCTTGCCAATCCTTAGAAACTCCTACAAGTTGTTGATCTCTTTATCAATTTGTAGAAATACTAAAGAATGCCCAAGCATTATAAAATATTGGGAAGTTGTTTGTGGACCCAACACTTTATTTGACATATTAAAATGTCATTTCTTTGATTTTGTTTAATTTACTTTTCCCCATAAGTCACAACTCCATTTGTAATTTAATTATTCCTTTTTATTGTTGAGTTAGAGGGCCCAACCAATGGCCTAACATTTCATCTATACTTTCCCTTGAAAGCTTTTGTAACTCCTGTGAGATGTTGATTTTTATTTAAATCTAACAATAGCTACACACTTTGAGAATAAAGCCCAAAATCCTCTTTTTATTTCTTCCATGCTAGAGAATGTTGGGCACGACACGTAATTTACATTTTATTTATTTTAAACAGATTTTCTATTTATTTTTTTGTCTACTGGCTACCACATCTCATTTTATATTGAAATTTAACCATTAAGTGGAGACTAAGCTGGGTGCTGCACTATTTTTATGGTGGCCATATAATGATTAACACATAAAAGAAGAGATCCCCATGCAAGAGCATAATGAAGAAGACACGAATAAAATTATAATAGGAACGTCTTTTGAATGATATGAAATTGTTGGTGAATGAGGAAGTAAGAGAAGAAAGTGTTGTAGTTGAGATGGGTGAAGAAAAAGTAGTGAATATAAAGGAAGTACATGATGAGATGGTTAATAAAATATGTGATGTTTATATTATTATTTATGCTTATTTGTTTATAGTAGGTGTTCTAGTGAGTGAGAAAGGTATAGTGGTTGAATATGCGGTTATTGTAGAATAAAGAGAAGAAGAGGTAATGCTGAAATTTTCTAATTCCATTAAAATTAATAATTTGGATTTGTGCATAGGTAGAATGGTGAGAGTAGAAGAGTATGAGGAAAGAGTGATGAATTTTTTTAATTCCATAATGTAAATAGTGTTGATTTGTGTGTAGAAGTAAAGAGAGTGGACATTGTAGTAAAGAAAAAGAGAGTGGGCATTGTTTAATTCCATTATCAAAATTGAGTCAAAATATGAGGAATGTCTTACACTCGAAGAAGAGAAGTTGTTGTGGGAAATCATAAACTTGAAGAGTGTGTGGAGGAAATATTAAGTGATGAAAGGACATAAGTTATTTTATGGAGGATGATATATATTGGTTGTTTAAATTTAATAAGAGAAGAGAAATAAGGAAAAAGTATTTAGTGGAGGTAGACAAAAAGCATTGGGCTAAATCCTATAAGAGAAGAGGAAAGAAGTATTTGATGGAGGTAGATGGTTGAAACCAACAAGAAGTAAAAGGAAGTATAAAATATTTTGAAGGAGGAGATTAGGCTATGGTAGATAGAGGTCTACAAGAAATAAAATGTGATGGACATATCTTGCAAAGGAGGACAAGAGTTGTCTAAGCTAAATGCCATGGGAAATGAAGGAATAAATTTTTTAATGTACCTATGATAGCATTGGAGTATGTTGCCAATTGTTTACTTTTTGGAAGGGTTTTTCTACCACTCAACTATATTTTGTGAGCTATGGTCACAAATCTCTTATATGGCATGTCTAATGTAGGAGCATTCAGGTCCATACGAAATCTTGTATCACCAAAAATATTTTCAAGTTTTCAATTTTGGTTTTGTACATAGTTTGTTTCATTTTCATTGCTTCATAGATTTTTTTCATCTTTTGATTGCCTCACTTGGAGAGGTATAAGAGGATAGAGGAATAAAGAGTATGGGGTAGCAAGAGAAAAACATATATATAGATCTGCCATCAAGGTATATAGAAAAAGTATTAAATTGAGGAATGATCCATTAATCTAATTGTGGTAGGATATTCATATGGAAATATATAACATATAATTTAAATATGGTTAATGGTTCATACTTGTTATTATCATATTGTAGCATATTCATAAATTATTATTGCTGATGTGATTATTTATAAATGTGAATTTGATTAGTTCATTCTGCACATACCTTTACCATGATGGGAAAAGGGAGAATTACAAAGGGGAATGGTCAAAGGGCCCTCTTATAGGTACGCCACCTGAGGGGGACAAAATGATCCCACATGGGCTAGAGGGGTATTGTCTTTAGCATAAAATGGTACTGCCTTGGGGCCTAGAGAGTTTGGCTACCAGGACACCACACCCTTCGTAACCTCACTGTCTGATCATGGTGTAACAATACAAGGAGATCAATCATGTGGAAATGGGGAAATATGACAAGGTGAGGGGATAACGGATAAATTAGAATCCTCACTAGGTAAGCAACCTCATATGAATGGCATGTGTCACATGAGGTCAAGGCCACCTCATATGAATGGCATGCGCCACATGAGGACTAAGGGGATGGTATATCCACCCTGGGGCTTAGGGAGGCTAAGACACCCCATTGAGTAACTCTCTTCCATAATCGCCCATGGTTGAGCATCCCAAGGTAAGGTTTAATAATTGGGTTAACTAATTTACTATGGATTTACTAATGTTTAATCATGCTACTTACTTGATAAGTTATTATTGTAATTGATCTCTAACTTGTTTGTTGGGATTAAATCAAGTCAAGGTACCCTCTAAATCCATTATTTGCTTGGGAAGTTGAGAGTTTAGGATAAAATTAGTATAATGCTTAAAGCGGACATTATAGGTGGTATCAAAGCATCCTTCCTGCCATCCTATGAATGATAGTTGACTTACGTGTATTCATATGTATACTTAATTACTTACAATAATACTTTGTTGTGACTTACATATATTCAAGTATGTACTTTGTGACTTGTGTATATTAAAGTGTATACTTTACAACTTACATGTATTCATGTAAATACTTTGTGAATTACGTGTACTCATGTGTATACTTTGTGATTTATATGTATTCATACAACTTACACATATTTATGTGTATACTTTGCGACTTACATATATCCATGAGTATACTTTGTGTCTTATGTGTAACCAAGTGTTTACTTTGAGACTTATGTCTATTCAAGCATATACTTTGTGACCTACATGTATTCAAGTGCATACTTTCTATACTTTGCAACATATGTGTATTCACGTGAATACTTTATGACTTATGTGTATACTTTGCATCCAATGTACTTTTTGACTTACAAATATTCAAGTGTATACTTTGCAATTTTCTAGTATTCAAGTGTATTTATGTTCATGATTCATGTATTATGTGTATTAACATGTATGTTTCATACTTCATGTCTTATGTGAATACTTCATGTATTATGTGTATGCTTCATGCTTCGTGTATTACATACTTTGTGTATTGACTTTGTATCTTCGTGTATGTATGTGTATGCTTCATGCTTATTGTATTACATGTATTTATGCAAACTTAAAAGTTAGCCTTCCCAAGCTATCAGCAAATTAGATATTTCACAAACTAAAAGGTTTTCTAGTACAAGCCTTTAACCATCAAGCCCCTTTATTAGTAAAGTTTAACTTTCCTAAACCCTTGTTGGCATATTAGCAACTTTTGGAAACCATGAACTTCATTGAAGACTTGACACATTCCTTCTATCGAAAAAATTTCCAATCAACAAACTAAAGAAACCTTGGCTCCAACGTTCAAAGCTCTTATCAACGAAGTTAATTACCAATGAACATAAAGGTTTGCAAACCTAAGAATTTGCCAACGAAGTTCTTAAACATCAAATTTGGCCAACTAAAGACTCTCTTTCAACAACTTGAAGAACTTGTGAATTGTACTTAGGCTTAGTCAAAGAAATCACTCATCAATGAACTAAGCCATCGGAGAACTAAAGAGTTCACGAACTAGGAATTTTCTGACAAAGCTTCCCTTCAACAAACTTGAGAGTTTGATTTTTCCCTATTGAACTTCCAGTGAACTGTCAAATCGGGTAACTACTGGGTTGGCAAACTCAATAGCTCACGAACTGGAGAAATTGCCGACTGACTCTAACTTAGCCAATTTTTGCCCACTCTTCACCAAAATGGAATTGGAGATACCCAATTGGGTCTTCAACAAGATGATGTCCTGAACATGACCAGATAAATCTAACTTTGCCTCCTGAAGCAAAAGACCAACACCAACACAAAAGAAGACAAATAAAAAAAATTGAATAGAAACTGAAACTAGAAACCTGCAAAAATTTTGGTTGATGTTGATTCCTTGTGGACCTGGATGCTCCTACATCAGACATGTTGGGTAAGAAATTTTTTTGAGTAGGACTCACAAAATGGAGTTGAGTAGTGGAACCACTCTTCCAAGTTGAGAACAACCTACAACAAACTCCATTATTGTATTAGATAGAAAGAATTTCTTCCTCTGCCTCTTCCAGCATTTAGCTGGGACACTTGCCATCCTCCTCCACCAAGTGTGTACCTTATTCCTCCTTCCTCTCATGGACTCACATCCATTATAGACTGTCATCCCCTGTCAAAGGAGGTCTCTTGTCCTCCAAATACTCTCTCCTCTTTCATGGGATCCAACCCACCATCACTTGACCTCCTCCACCAAAATTCCTCTTCCTAATAGGTCTCATCCACACCACAACCTAAAACATCTACAAACAACTTTACAACTGCAAGTTTACCCTCTACAACATCATCCTCTTCTACTTTCACTATGGAAGATAAGTCACAAATGAAATCAAAATTTTCATAAATTACCTCATTTGAGATCTTTCAGTGCTACAACATCCATCTTCTCATCCTCACCACCAATCTTATCAAACCACTCTTCTTCTACCACTAAAATTTGTGATAAGAAATCTTCTTCGCCTTCTCCATTCACTGCAACACCCTTATCTTCTTCCACTGCAACCTTAATTACATTTTCAGCTAGCTCTTCTCTAATATTTTCTCCTTCATCTTCACTGCTCACCTCTTCATTTTCAGCCACTATACTTGCATCTTCTTCTTTCTTCATGCCTTCATTAGGGCATACCCTCATTGCAAATTTTGTACTCTTGTCTTTCTTCTCATCCTCTGTTGCAACTTTCCTCTTCTCAACCACTGCACCTTCCTATTTATCACCTTCTTTTTCCATTGCTACTGCAATCTCCAACTCTCTAATCTCACCTCCACTCTTCTCAATTCTTCATGAATTGCCCCTTCATCTTCTTCCTCATCCTTCTTTACACACAAATTATTATCAAAAGAATAATGGGACTTTACCTTACCAATATTCTTTCATGTCTTTCTCTTTTCCATCTTTCTATTCTCCTCCAAGGAATCCAACCTTCTTTCTCTCCTTTCATTAAATGAAATTCTTAAGTCCTTGCCCAAGGCCAAACTCATACTTTTCCTCCTTGCTATCTTCACACACAATCTGCAATCTCACAATCCACAATTTATGTAACTTGCACACACACACCATCATCAACTCATTAGAATTCTACAGATAATGCTCTCTATAGTCACAGGTCCTCCCTACAACAAAATCACTCTCTAAATCAACTCTCTCTTGCAACTCCAATGTCTTCTCTCATCTCTCAATTGCTCAAGACTTCTCGCACACCTGCAACAATTCTAACGAGCTCCTCAGATAACACAACCGCTTCCACTACCACCTACAGGTCCTAGTGTAGACTGTCTCATCTTTGACACTTTACCCACACACTCAAGACCTTTGGTTCTTATACCATTTGACACAGAGGGATTCCCTCCTACTACAAACTCACAAAACAATACAAATTGCAAATAAAAAATCTCTATTTTATTTCGATGAAAAATAACTCAAGTACAATCAACAAATATGAAACATACAAATTCCACATATACATTTATTGGCTCCACACGATCTCACAAATTCTATAGAAACTTCTCTTTTTCCCTCACACAACAGTCTTCTCTACTTCATAAGCCCCTCACATCAGCTAAGATCTCCCAATCTCCCTTTGAGAAATCTCCATCCATTATTCTTCTTTCATTTTTCTGGGCATCACAATACCATCAGCAACAACCCCCTTGACATAATGTTCTACCACATCTCCCTTCACTAGGGAAATTGCCCCCTTTTTTGAATATGCAATTTATACATAGATTGGAAAATTGAAACGTTGATAGTTTTAAAAGAAATTGAAGAAACAACAATTTCATAAATCAAACTCAATATTCACCAAGCGGTTCAATAGTTACCAAATAGTTGAATGGTTACTAGGTAGTTTAATAGTTACAAAACTAAATTATCACCGCAAAACAACCTTATTAGTGTATGACATCCACCACTGTGTATATTCGACAATCAAAACATATGCAGCTTCTTGACTATCCATAGGAAAAATTCCCTTTCCACAACCACTACATTCATTATCAACATTCCTTCAAGTTTTGAAACTCCACCATTGCTCAACAATGACTATGAAGTGCTTATCAACAAAAGGTGTACTTTGCAAACTTAAGAGTTCACATTCCCAAGCTATCGACAAATTAGATACTTCACAAACTAAAAGTTTTTTTGGTACAAGCCTTTAACCATCAAACCCATTTATCAACAAAGTTCAACTTTCCCAAACCCTTGTTAGCATATTAGTAACTTTTGGAATCTACAAACTTGGTCAAAGACTTGACACATTCCTTCTATCGCCAAAGTCTCCAATCAATGAACTAAAGAAACCTTGGCTTCAACCTTCAAAGCTCTTATTGGTGAAGTTAATTACCGATGAGCCTAAAGGTTTGCAAACCCAAGAATTTCCCGATGAAGTTCTCAAACTTCAAACTTGACTGACTAAAAACTCCCTTTCAACAACTTGAAGAACTTGTGAACTGTACTTAGGCTTAGTCAGAGAAATCTCCCATCAGAGAACTAAGTCGTCAGTGAACTATAGAGTTTGTGAACTAGGAATTTTTTTTACAAAGCTTCACTTTGACAAATTTGAAAGTGCAATCTTTCCCTTATGAACTTCCGACGAACTGTCAAATCGGTTAAATGTTGGGTCAGTGAACTGAGTAGTTTACGAACTAGAAAAATCACCGAATGACTCTAACTTAGCCAATTTTTGCCCAATCTTCACCAAAATGGAATTGGAGACACCTAATTGGGTCTTCAACAAGATGATGTCCTGAACTTGGCCAGATAAATCTAAATTTACCTCCTAAAGCAAAAGACCAACACCAACACAAAAGAAGACAAACACAACAAAACTTAACAGAAACTAAAACTAGAAACTTGAAAAAATTTTGTTTGATGTTGATTGCTCATGGACCTGGATGCTCTTGCATCAATCCATAGATGGGACAAGAAAGAGTAGAAATAAATCTCACTTTGTAAAAAATTCATAGGAACTAAATAAGAAATAAAATCGATTAGAGGGATTCAATAAACACACTATAAAAAACTCTACCACTAGTCCTTATGTGCTTTAGAATGAGCTCTGAAAAAGGTAAAGGGAGACCAAGCAAGAGGGACCAACTAGAAGAACTAGGGCTAAGACTATTTCCCAGAAAGTTGAGACCATTGTCATTGAGGAGGACCCCGTGGAAGTGTCTTTTATTTATCAATTTAACTTCTTGGCCAAAGAATGGTTGGTAGAATTAGGAATAAAAAAAATTCTCAAAACAAATAGGTGGTAACGTTTCATGTCTTTTCTATCATACTATTTTTTGTCACTATTCATCTTCTTTTTCTTTGACCTTGTTTTGGTTAGCTTTGGTGTTCCATATCTCATGGAACCTGTTCCTCTTTCCTGATGATTGCTTCTATGTGAATCAGTTTGGGCCTTTTCAAAAACTTGCTTTTTATCAATGTTACATCAGAAAATGTCCCCTTGGGGGCTTTTCCCTCCTAAGGTTTAGCTCCAGGGTCCTTTAGAATGCATTTAGGTCATCTTGCATGTTAATGGTGACTCCCGATGAGAAAACCCTAAAGTTTCATGGAAAATGGTACTTAGGGCATTTGATTAGCATGAATCCTACGTAAAATAGGGGGGGGACTCGGGAGCCCGTGCCCTAGTCTTGCCCTATTTTAAGTTAGAACCCATTTTTGGGTGTCGGGTTTATGACCATTATTAGGTCCTATGCTGACATCTCAAGTTTGAATTATGAAATTCTTAGCGAAAATGTCTCTAGTTGCATATATAAGCATGATTAGTGATTCATTTGTAAACTAGATGGACATTGTGAACTTGTGGCTTTATGTGAAACTGATTCAAGGCATTCTTTGTGTTGCAGAGCAGTATTTTGTGTTGTTATTGGGTTTGTGATTGTAGATTTGACTCCATCTCCTCATGGCATGAAGAGCATCTTCCTTCCATTAGATCTACACTACAAGGTGATATCAATTGTGTTTTCTATCATTGATCATTTGGATTTTGCCTCTATGCCGCAAAGATATGCACTCTTTATTTGACAACAGTGTTTGAAAGACTTGAATGTCTCTCTGGGGCTTGACCGAGGCAAGCCTCTAAACACCACAACCCCTAACCTATTTTTTTATGATTATAGGTTACAGGTTTCAGTAGAGAAAGAAGTGGTGTTGTAGGAGAGTAGTGCAGACTATCAGAATTACAGATCTGAGAAGAAAACTAGGGATTGGACTTGGGTGCTCGCTCATTAGTCCTCTAAATTCCAAAGTGGTTAAATCTCTATGATAGTGGGAATAAGTTGCAGACATTCTTCAGAGATCCTGACAAAAGAAGGTACATTGGACTAGGGTGCCTGCTCATTAGTCCCCAACTTTTCCATACACCAAATGTTGAAATATGGTATGTATTTAGTTGTCATGTGATATCTCTGTGTACAATCATTTTCCATAATTTATGAGTTTGTTTACGATTTTACGAAATTAGGATTTTGAGCATAATTGGACTTAATTAAACAAAAAATTAACACACTTCTAATCTTCCCCTATGATCCCAAGTGATGGGAGATCTATAGCAGAGTTCTCTACTCAGTTGAATGTCCTTGAATGTTTAGTGGTGAAAGGAGGATCAACGCAAACCCTTAAAATCATCAACCCCTCTTTTTTATCTTAAAATTTTTGGTGAACCCATGTTTTTTTGAATTTTGCACCTTGTTGAGTGTTGTACTTCATATTTACATTCATTCCATTCATTCATTTCAATTTTCATCTTATTGCATTTGTAAAATGAAAGGAAGTAAGGTATGCAGAACACACTTCCTATGCTAATCTAATGAGAGAAGTATAGTGCAAATTCTTTAAAATCCTTACAATTACAGTGTTATCAACCCAATAACAGAGATATCATAGAAAACAACATACAAATATAATGACACAGAAGAAGAGAGAGACAAGATATAATGTGGGGAAAGCCCTTTCAGGAGAAAAACCCACACTCCAACACCTGCACAATGTATTAACAAATCTAAATGTTGTTTACAATACACTTGCAATGCAAGCTCTCAGGAGTCTTTGACACTCGTATCTAGAGGTATTCCAATAGCCTAATAGTACCTGTCAATCACATAATGCAACTCCTCCTCAAAGCACCTGTTTATATAGAAAATACAAGGCAAAATTGCCTCTATCTTGGAATGGGCGTCCAACTTAGCCTCATGGTCCAAAACCCACACGTATGGACACTTGGTCAACATTGTAAGATGCTTCTAACACTTGTCCACACACCCCATCCCAAAGAGGTCACTTATTTCCAAAATGGGCTATGACAGATGCTCTTACGACTCTTATGACCATCATAGAATTTGTCATAGCTGTCATAACTTACAGTTGTAAGAGAATCTATCATACACAGGCTGTAAATAGCATATTTTCTTAAAACATGTCATAGGAATCTGTCATGACCGTTTCAATCAATATTTCATTACACAACATCTAAGATGCCAACACATGGTAAAATATTCCTACCACAAAGTGGGACACCTATCTCCTCATGTGAGGACAAAATTACAAGTTGTCATCTTCCATGTAGGATGACACATCACCGTGCCACATCCCATAAGATGACAATATGAATTTACTATTTAAGTTACAAAATAGGTAATAAATAAATAAATACAATGAAAATAATACAAGGAATTACCAAGGTTGAGACATCTCAATTCCCAACATTCTCCCACTTGTCGAACACCTTGTAAGAGCCAATAGAATTAACAAGATTTAACTGCTATAGGCTGAGAGGCCGATAGACTCCGAACACCATCTAAACTTCTCTGTGCCCATTGGCTTTGTCAATGCAACTGCAACATTCTTCAAACTATCTACCTTCTCCAAATTTAGCTTCCTATACTCTACCATGTCTCGTACGAAGTGAAACTGTACATCAATATACTTTGTTTTGGCATGGAAAGTTTGATTCTTCGCAAGGAAAATCATACTCTGACTATCACAACAAATCATAATTTGTCCTGCATCAACACCAATATCTGAACACAATCTCTCAAGAAAAATGGCTTCCTTGCAAGTATAAATTGCTACCATGTACTCATCTTTTGTCGTGGACAAAGTAACCACAGACTGTTGCTTACTCATCCAACTAATAGCACCACCAAACATTGTGAACACATATGCACTGGTGGATCTCTTGCTATCAATGTCACCTACCTAATCAGAATCCACAAATCCATGAATACAAACTGAATGTGGAGGTTCTGTAACATTACCATGGTGGCATATGGAATACTCAGAAGTACCCCTCAAATATCTAAACACTTGCTTAACTATATCCCAATGTACCTATCCAGGATTAGCCATAAATCGACTAAGGAATCCCACTACTTGGGCAATTTCTAGTCTTGTGCAGACCATAGCATACATTAAACTGCCAACACTAGCATAAGTTACTCTGCTCATGTCCTCCACCTCACTAGGAGATTTTGGACAATCATTAATAGACAACTTTATCTCCAAAGAAATAGGAACACACAATGGTCTACAATCTACCATGTTCAACCTATCCAAAACGGTCTTCACATACTTACTCTAGCTTAACCAAAGTTTTATGTTAGTTATGTCTCTTCTGATTTCCATTCCTAGAATGTACCTGGCTGCCCCTAAATCTTTCATTTCAAACTATGCTGCCAACTGAGACTTAAAATCAGAAATCATATTCTTACCCTTCCCAATCAACAACATATCATCAACATATAATGCAACAATGAGAATACGATCACCATCAAACTTATAATACACATAGTCATCCGATTTCAATCTCATAAATCCAATTGACAACACAAAGGCATCAAACATCAAGTACCACATCCTAGGAGACTGCTTCAAACTATACAAAGACTTTTTGAACTTGCAAACCAAACTTTCTTTACCTTTCACTATGTAATGCTCTGGTTGTGACATGTAAGTCTCTTTCTCCAAATCACCATGAAGGAAAGTTGTTTTCACATCCATCTATTCTACCTCTAAGTCATAAGTAGCTGCAAGAGATAACAGAAATCAAATGGATGTCAGCTTTGCAACGGGAGAGAAAATTTCACGATAATCAATTGCCTCCACTTGTGAGTACCCCTTTGCAACCAATCTAGCCTTGTACTTTTCAACACTACCATCTGCACCAAATTTCTTCTTGAACACCCATTTGCATCCAATAGGTTTCCATCCTTTAGGCAAAGGCACTAAGTCCCATGTTTTATTCTTATCCAAAGAAGCCACCTCATCTTACGTGGCCTCCTTCCGGGAACCTACATCTTTCATACCCATAGCCTCTATTAGGTTGCTTTCTTGTTCGTGTAGACCTCTTCAATGGCTGAGGTTGAGGTTCTGCTTCTTCTTTTGAGCTTTCAAATCTGCTAGAGCTCTCCTCATCATTAGGTCTCACAGGGTCTATCTATCCAGTCTTCTCAGGGGTAGAAGGAAACTGAACCACATCCTCTTTCTTTTCAGTCTGTTCTAGCTATAGAACAACAGAAGATGGTGTTAGCTCTCTAAAGATAACAATTCTTCTGTGCAACACCTTTTTAGCCACATAATCCCAAAGCTTGTATCCTTTCACACCAACACCATAGCCAATGAAGATACACTTAATAGCCTTGTTCTCCAATTTAGACCTTTTCTCCCTAGGCACATGTGCATATGCCTCACAACTAAAAACTTGAAGATGTCTAACTGAATGCTTCTTACCAGACCACACCTCCATAGGTGTTTTACCAACAAGAGCATATGTGGGAGATCTATTTAATAGATAGAAAGCAGTGGCTACATGTTCAGCCCAAAACTTTTGTTCGATGCTTGCTCCACTAAGCTACTCCTAGCATTCTCCATCAATATCATGTTCCTCATCTTTGCAACTCCATTTTACTGTGGGGTATAAGGAGTTGTCTTATGTCTTTCAATCCCTTGCTCTTTATAGAACTTCTTGACCTCTGCCAAACAAAACTCACCACCGTTGTCAGTTCTCAAACACTTAATCTTTTTACTAGTCTGATTCTCAACAAAAGCTTTAAACTCTTTAAACTGACTAAAGACTTCAGTCTTGCTTCTAAGAAAATAAACCCATGTCCTTCTACTGTAATCATCTATGAAAGATACAAAATATACATATTTTGAAATTGAAGGAACATTAACAGGACCAAACACATTAGAATGAATAAGATCCAATAAACTAGAAGACTTATGAGACCTAGAGTAAAATAGAACACAGTTTTGCTTTCCATAAATGTAATGTTCACAAAAGTTAAACTCAAGATTACAATCATTTAACCCCTCAACAAGGTTTTTATTTTTTAGGGTACACAGACCCTTCTCACCAATGTGGCCATATCTCAAATGTCATAACATAGTCTTTTCAATAGGAAGCTTAACTTTCAAAGCATGTGCACTACCATCAGAACTAGTTACAACAGATTTCTTCACTACTCATTTAGATGGTGGGGATGAAATGACTGCAGCTCTTTTCTTCAAGTTAGAAGAACTATTTCACTATGAAGTGCATGCCTCTAGCTAAAACTGAGTACCTCTCTGAGTACCCTTAGCAAGCACCATAGATCCTCTAGTCATCTTGCATCCATCCTTCGAAAAGACAACCTGCACACCTGCATCATTCAACATACTTACAGAAAGTAGGTTTCGTACAAGGCCTAGAATGTGCATAACTCCAATGATCCCCTTCACTCATCCATTAGTGAATTGGATTGAGACTCTTCCATGACCAACAATCTTCATATGAGAATAATCACCCAGGTACACTCTTCCACCATCGAACTCTTCATATTTTGTAAACCAGTCTTGATGTGAGGTCATGTGAAATGATGCACCAGAATCAATCAACCACACATCATTAGATGCATGGCTGGCGAGGGCTGCAATGAAGGCATCACCATCATCTTGTGACTTGTCAAAATCTAAATCAGGAGCATTCTTTTACTTCTTTTTCTTCTCCTCTTTGCATTCCTTTCAGAAATGCTCAGTTTTTCCACAGTTCCAACAGAGAGCCTTGGACTTTCCAGGATATTTGGATCTCCCATGAGATTTAGATCTATCCTTCTTTTTCTTCCCTTTTTCCTTACATCTTCCACGAACCACAAGAGCCTTAGAAGACTTTCTTCGCATCTCTTTAGATAACATGGAAGATACCACTTCATCCATTTTGAATGTGGATGTGGTGATCCCAATAGCCATAATAAGATGATCCCACGAGTTTGGCAAAAAACAAAGCAAGGTCATGCAACGATCCTCCTCCTCCATCTTCACACCAATGGATGTCAATTATGTAACTAGCATGTTAAAAGCATTCAGGTGATCTGTAACCAATCCTCCATCCTCCATCCTCAAAGAATACAACTTATTTCTCAAAAAATGTTTATTCACCAGGGATTTAGACTAATAAACATCACCCAACTTCTTCCAAAGTTCTTTTGTGCTCTTCTCCTCATGGACATTTAATAGGACAACATTAGCTAGACTGAGTCTTATTAGACCCTTAGCCTTCTGATCTTTGAGATCCCAATCTGCTTGTGACATTGGGGTTGGTTTTACACCAGATACAGTTTCCCATAGGTTACGATCAACAAGTAGGTCTTCCATCTTAAGTTTCCACAACTCAAAACTTGTGCCATTAAACTTCTCCACCTCGATTCTTTTGGATGTGCCTACCATCTCTTTTTCTGCAACAAGATTACAAAATACTTTGCACAGGACTCCCACTCAAACTAAGATCAACTCAAAAAACCCCTACCCAACAACTAGGACCAAAGGTGATCAAGCTCTTATACCAACTGAAAGGAAGCAAGGTATGTGGAACACACTTCCTGTGCTAATCTAATGAGGGAAGTATAGTGCAAATTATTTTAAATTCTTACAATTACAGTGTTATTAATGCAATAATAGAGATATCACAGTAAACAACATACACATAGAATGACACAGAAGAAGGGAGAGACAAGATTTAACGTGAGGAAAACCCTTTCGAGAGACAAACCCCACAATCCAAAACCTGCACAATGTATTAACAAATCTAAATGTTGTTTACAATACACTTGTAATGCAAGCTCTCAGGAGTCTTCGACAGTCATATCTGGAGGTATCCTGGCAACATAATAGTACCTATCAATCACATAATGCAACTCCTCCTAAAAGCACCTGTTTATATAGAAAATACAAGGCAAAGTTGCCTCTATCTTGGAATGGGCGTCCAACTTGGCCTCATGGCCCAAAACCCATGCCTATGGACACTTGGTCAACATTGTAAGATGCTTCTAACACTTGTCCACACACCCCATCCCAAAGAGGTCACCTATTTCCAAAATGGGCTATGACATATGCTCTTATAACTCTTACAACAGTCATAGAATTTGTCATAGCTGTCATAACTTACAATTGTAAGAGAATCTGTCATACACAGGCTATAAATAGCATATTCTCTTAGAACATGCCATAGTCCACCTTGGGGCACCCAAAGATGCTCTTTGACAAATGTCTTCACCTATCATAGAATCTCCTATTTCTGACTCTTACATGTCATAACTTTGTCATAGGAATCTGTCATGACTGTTTTAGTCTGTTAGATTCAGGATAGACAACTGAGAGGGGGGGATGAATCAGTTGTCCAAAACTTTCTTCCAATTAAACACTTAAATCCACTTTGTAATTCAACAGCATAATAATAAATCAATCATGGAAACATAATGCATTAAATCAAGAGCAGAAACACATCAACACATAAGACACCAAGATTTTGATGTGGAAAACTCGGTTAAGGGAAAAACCACAGGGTGATTAACCCAAGATTGTATTCTCTGTTAGAAGAATAGAAAGAACAAAATAGCTCATGCCAATTACGGCTCACTACCCGAGCACACTTCTCACAAGAGGCCCACTGCCTACAAGAGACACACTATCTACAAAATAATAAGTATCACATACTTGAACTGGAGAATAGCATCTTTACCATGCTTGAATAAGTTCCATTTAAGCCCAATATTTTTTCTCTACCTTTCGCTCCTCTGCTCTTTACCACACTCTCATCCCCACAAAGATGATCTTTGGAATGATTGTATAATTCCTTATTTATACAAGACGTCAACTTAGGAATGATCATCTAAGTTGGAAAATATTACAGAGCAAATACATAAATACAACATGACTAATTACAAAAGACTTCACATGGATCAACACACTATCGTCCACACAGATCTGAGACTTCAATCTTCTTCTAGGAACATGCCAATCTTCACATTACATCTTCAAGATCATCCGTAGGATGTGTAACTCATCCGATCGGTCAGTTTTAGGAAGAACACCATTATCTGGAAGTTATTCTTTAGTTGTGAGCCCAAACTCTAATGCAGACTACAAGCATGAACTAGACATGATCCAAAGACCTCCACAAGCTTTCCTGAATCACCAAGAACATCCACACTACATCTACTTACTGAAATCCTTATCTCCTTCATCTGAAACCTCAAGAACACAGTCTGTCATCACTGTTACAATGGAATAGATGTTTGCAGACCTCCAGACCACAAACCAATTGAGTTGTCAATTCACATTGACTTCCAAAACACTTCACCAAATCTGCAGAACAAGATATTTCATTTCTGGATCTCACCAGACCTATTTGTGTCACTCTGTCACCTCTGAACATCTGCCAGAACTGGTTTTACTTGAGCGGCCACAACTTCTTCAGATCTTCATGCGGACCTCTAAAATCTTTATTAGATTATCTTAAGACACATATCTATAAACCCTTTGATGCGCATCCTCTGGTCTTTATCTTAGCTAGGACCTTTAGCTCACTCTCTTCACTGTTCTTCTTTGTTCCTGATTAGGACTAATTTTCTCAATATCCTCAGCACACAGCTCATCCAATCCTTATCATCAATGCAACAAGAGTATGTGGATATCAATGACAACACTGGTTAGGCCCATACTTGCAACAATCTCCTCCTTTGTCATTGATGGAAACATATGATGTGAAAAACTATTTTAACCATCAAGACAAGAACTTCTCCTTACTATCACAACTTCTCTTCCTTTCCTACTCCCCCTTTGATCAGCAACCACTGGTTTTTCACATGTCTTCTCTCCCCCTTTGACATCAATGGAAAAAGGCACATACTTGCAACTTCACCACTTCTAAATCATACTAGCTACTCCCCTGAGTAACAGCTCCCCATCATCAATCCGGACCACAAGATATGACTGTGATATCCATCGGACTGATGCACATTAGTGCACCTTAGTTCATCACCGGAGGGGTAATAACCCCTAACTTCTCCCTGAGATACTCAAAAGAGTCCTTAGGTAGAGGTTTGGTACAAATATCACTCCAATCTGACTTCATTCTTGTTCACTTGCTCTCTCAAAAAGTGAAACTTGATGGATATATGTTTGGTCTTTGAATGCAACACTGGATTCTTAGATATATTTATTGCACTTGAATTATCACAGAAGATTGTGATAGGCTCCTCATACTCCACTCTTATGTCTCTTAGCATTTGCTTCGTCCACAAAACTTGAGTGCAACTACCTACTGCTGCAATATATTCTGCTTCTGCAGTAGACAGAGATATTGCCTCTTGTTTCTTGCTCAGCCAAGAAACCAATCTCTTTCCCAAAAAGAATGCTCCACCACTGGTAGTCTTCCGATCATCCACATCTCCTGCCCAATCCGCATCTATATATGCATGAAGAGGGAAATTATGATCTCTAGGATACCACAAACCATACTCAACTATCCCTTTTAGATACCTAAAAATCCTCTTGATTGCCATGACATAAGATTCTCTAGGATCAGCTTGGAATCTAGCAACAAGACCAACAACATTCATAATATCAGGTTTAGTTTGAGTGAGATACAACAATCCTCCAATCATTGACCTGTACTTTTTCTGATCAATCTTAGGAGAGTCATCATCTTTGCTCAATTTACATCTAGTTGCCATGGGAGTACTCATTGGTTTTGACTCTTCCATCCCAAATTTCATCAACAATTCTTTCACATATTTCATCTGAGAAATGAAGATTCCTTTCTTAGTTTGAATGATTTACAGATCCAAGAAAAAATTCATTTCCCCAAGCATGGACATCTCAAATTCACTTTTCATTTGATTTGCAAAGGTTTTGCACATACTATCTCTTCCTCCAAAAATGATATCATCAACAAATACTTCAACAATCAAGATATTTTCATGATCAATTTTGAAGTACAAATTATTGTCAGCAGTACCTTTTTTAAAACCAATCTTCAAAAGATGCTTATACAATCTTTCATACCAAGCTCTTGGGGCTTGCTTGAGTCCATACAGTGCTTTCTTCAACTTGCAGACCATATCACCATGATCAGACAATTGAAATCCATTTGATTGCTCAATGTATACTTCTTCTTCCAAGTCACCATTCAGGAAGGCAGACTTGACATCCATTTAATACACTTTGAAATCCTTGAAGGTAGAAAAAGAAAGAAATAATCTAACTGCTTCAATTCTTGCCACTGGAGCAAAAGTTTCTTCAAAATCAACTCCTTCTATTTGAGAGTAACCCTTACAGACGAATCTGGCTTTATTTCTGATTACTTCACCAATTTCATTCAGTTTATTCCAAAAGACCCATTTGGTTCCAATCACATTCTTGTTTTTAGGTCTAGGAACAAGATCTCATGTGTGATTCTTCTCAATTTGCATTAGTTCTTCCTCCATTGCCTTAGTCCAATTTTCATCATTGCAAGCTTCATTCACTGTCCTAGGTTCAACTTTTGAAATTAGACAATACTCTTCTGAATCTTGAGCAATCCTTCTTCTTGTTTGTACACCTTTTCTTTTATCACCTATAATATAATCTTTAGAGTGATTCAGTCTTACATACCTGGGAACTTTGGAAGTTTCTTGTACTTCTGATTCTTGAACAGGTTCATTCAAACTTATCTCTTCTTCCTGATTTATCGAGTCAATTTGAATCTGAATTTCAGAGGGAGCTTAGACTTCTTGAACAAAAACATCATTTTGATCATCTTCACCATATTCATAAAACCTTGAGGGTTTTTCAATTCTTTCATCAACCTTCACATTTGTACTTTCCACAATCTTCCTTAATCTCTTGTTATAACACCGGTATGCGTTGCTTTGAGTAGAATAACCCAAGAATATTCCTTCATCACTTCTAGCATCAAATTTTCCTAGATCTTCATCTCTTTTAATGTAACATTTACTACCAAAGACTCTAAAATACCTCATAGTAGGAGTAATTCCAAACCAAAGTTCATAAGGAGTCTTACCGGTATTGCTTCTAATTTGTACTCGATTGAGAGTATAGACAGCAGTGCTAACAACTTCTCTGCAATAGATTTGAGAAACATTTGCTTCCATCATCATGGTCCTAGATTCTTCCTGGATGGTCTGGTTCTTTCTCTCCACTACTCCATTCTGCTTGGAGTCTTAGGAGCAGACAACTGTCTCTTTATTCCATGTTTCTCACATAATTCTATGAACTTGCCAGATGTGAATTCTCCACCCCTATTAGACCTCAGACATTTTAATTTTAATCCAGTTTCATTCTCTACCATAGCCTTGAATATTTTGAATTTCTCAAGAGCTTCTAATTTCTCTTTCAGAAAAGTAACCCACATCATCTGGAAATGGTCATCAATTAATAACATGAAGTATTTATCACCTTGCACACTCCTGATTCTTGCCAGACCACATAGATCAATATGAACTAAGTCCAATAATCTAGTAGAAGATTGTTCCTTGCTTTTGAATGAGACTCTGCTTTGTTTCCCCAACTGACATTCTTTGCATAAACTATTTGTAGGTTTCACCAGTTTTGGAAGATCTCTTACAACCTGAGTGTTGCTTATCTTGATGATATTATCAAAATTCACATGACACATCCTTCTATGCCATAACCAACTCTGATCAATTTGCACAAATAGACAACTTTTATGAGTACCAACTAAATGGAAGATATTACCTTTTGTTTGAGTACCGGATGCAATCTCTATTCCAGAAATTTCAAAGATCTTGCATTTTCCATTCTTGAATCAGAGATCATAGCCTTTGTCCACCAACTGTCCAACACTAAGAAGATTGTGCTTCGATCCTTCAACATACAGTACATTACTAGTTTTATTCTTTCCATCAAAAGAAATAGTTCCTCTACCTCTGATTCTACCAGAAGAATTATCACCAAACTTTACCACTTCTCCTTCATACCTTTCCAAATCTATGAACTTATTTTTGTCACCTGTCATATGGTGAGAGCATCCACTCTCAATGACCCAATCATGATTTTCTTCAACTTGGGCAACCAGAGCTCTTTCTACAATGTTAAGATTGACAGATTCAGAGGGCATTGGATCTACTTCCTGGATGGAAATAAACACCCAATCATTTATGGATTTGTTTCCTGTCTCTGATTCATCATTTGTTACTCTTTCATTATCATCCTCTTCATGAACATAGTAACATTTCTTTTGGAACCTTGATTTGTTAAGATTTGGCCTTGAAAGTCTTTTCGGACACCTTGAGGCAAAATGACCAATCTTATTGTAGTTAAAACACTTAAAAGGCAATTTCCCTTCATACTTATCGGATCCTTTTGGCAGTCTTTTTGCAATAAGTGCTTCAAGTTGAGCAGATTCTGCTTCTTCTTCTTCCAGGTATTTTCTTACTTTTTCATACCACGAAAGTTTCCTTGAAGAGTTCTCTCCCAGATCAAACCTTTGTTTACCTTTTACAGAGGCACTGGCTTTAAATGCAGATTCAGTCTTGGGAAGGTATCTCCAAACTTGATCAATTCAAATGCAACCAATTTACCAACCAATTGATCTCTTGTGACACCTAAATGGGCTCTAAATTCTTTGATGGTAGCAACCTTGTATTTATAAGAAGCGGGAAGGGTTCTGATAACTTTGCCAACAATCTCATCTTCATCCAAGACTCCACCAACACATCTAATGCCACAAACAAGCTCATTTACTCTTGGCATACAAGTAGTGATATTTTCATCTTCTCTCATCTTTAGATTTTTGAATTTTCCTTTCAGACTCTGTAGCCTTGCACATTTAACATATTTGTCTCCATGCAGAAGTTCCAGTTTTTCCCAAATCTCAAAATTAGTTTGTAGGTCAACAACATTTGTCAGCTCTAAATTAGACAAGGCACTTAGAAGAGCTTCTTTAGTCCACAGATTGTTTTTAGCATCTGTGATTTCATTTGCAGTTTTTGGGCCATTATGTGGAGGAGTATACTTCGTTGAAGCCATGGTCTAATACCGAATTCCCATACATTGTAAGTGACATTGCATGCGACTTTTCCAAAGATTAAAATTGGTTCCATCAAACTTCAGACTATCCTTCTTGTAGGACGACATCTTGGATCTCCTCAAGCGGTTAAGCTCTTTTAGAGAAACTTAGCTCTGATACCAATTGTTAGATTCAGGACAGACAACTGAGAGGGGGTGAATGAGTTGTCCAAAACTTTCTTCCAATTAAACACTTAAATCCACTTTGTAATTCAACAGCATAATAATAAATCAATCATGGAAACATAATGCATTAAATAAAGAGCAGAAACACATCAACACATAAGACACCAAGATTTTGACGTGGAAAACCTGGTTAAGGGAAAAACCACAGGGTGATTAACCCAAGATTGTATTCTCTATTAGAAGAATAGAAAGAACAAAATGGCACATGCCAATTAGGGCTCACTGCCCGAGCACACTACTCACAAGAGGCCCACTACCTACAAGAGACACACTGTCTACAAAATAATAAGTATCACATAATTGAACTGGAGAATAGCATCTTTACCATGCTTGTATAAGTTCCATTTAATCCCAATATTTCTGCTCTACCTTTCACTCCTCTGCTCTTTACCACACTCTTATCCCCACAAAGATGATCTTTGGAATGACTTTACAATTCCTTATTTATATAAGACATCAACTTAGGAATGATCATCTAAGTCGGCAAATATTACATAGCAAATACATAAATACAACAGGACTAATTACAAAAGACTTCATGCAGATCAACACACTGTCGGCCACACAAATCTAAGACTTCAATCTTCTTCTAGGAACATGCCAATCTTCACATTACATCTTCAAGATCATCCGTAGGATGTGTAACTCATCCGGTCGGTCAGAGTTAGGAAGAACACCATTATCTGGAAGTTATTCTTTAGTTGCGAGCCCAAACTCTAATGCGGACTACCAACATGAATTGGACATGATCCAAAGACCTCCACAAGCTTTCCTGAATCACCAAGAACATCCACACTACATCTGCTTATTGAAATCCTTATCTCCTTCATTTGGAACCTCAAGAACATAGCCTGTCATCACTGTTACAATGGAATAGATGCTTGCAAACCTCCAGACCATGAACCAATTAAATTGTCAATTCACATTGACTTCCTAAACACTTCACCAAATCCGTAGAACAAGATATTTCATTTCTGGATCTCACCGGACCTATCTGTGTCACTTTGTCACCTCTGAACATCTGCTAGAACCTGTTTTACTTGAGTGGCCACAACTTCTTCAGATCTTCATGCGGACCTCTGAAATCTTTACTAGATTATCTTAAGACACATATCTATAAACCCTTTGATGTGCATCCTCTGGTCTTTATCTTAGCTGGGACCTTTAGCTCACTATCTTCACTGTTCTTCTTTGTTCTTGATTAGGACTAATTTTCTCAATATCCTCAGCACACAGCTCATCCAATCCTTATCATCAATGCAATAGGAGTATGTTGACATCAATGACAATACCAGTTAGGCCCATACTTGCAACATAGTCAATATTCCCTTACACAACATCCAAGATGCCGACAGATGGCAAAATATTCCTACCACAAAGTGGGACGCCTATCTCCTCATGTGAGAACAAAATTACAAGTTGTAATCTTCCATGTAGGATGACACATCACCCTGCCACATCCCACAAGATGACAATATAAATTTATAATTTTTAAGTTACAACATAGGAAATAAATAAATAAATACAATGAAAATAATACAAGGAATTACCAAGGTTGAGACACCTCAATTCCCAACAAAAAATTACAAAAAAATTGAAAATTTGGAAAAAAAAATTAAAAATGGCATTTTTAGCTTGCATTTTCAAATAATTTGAATTAATTCTTTTAATTTCATAAAATTTCTATCATTATCATCAGATCTGATTTAATTTACATAAATTCATCATTCATCATTCACTTGCATTGCATTTTCATTATTAATTGTTAAAAATTGCTTGAAATTGTGCATTTTTTCATATAACCTAGTTTTGTATTAGCTAGGGTTTGTAGTCAAAATCTTGTTTTATATTTTACTACCCTTTTCAAATACTCATTAGGACTAATTTCAAACTTTAGTGTTTCATCATAATGGCTTTCTTGCAAAAATTTCATGTCTAGGATTTGAAAACCTTGCATTTTCACTAGATTTGGCCTTATCGTCTCTCTAGATTTGCATCAAAAGCATGTTGTGAAAAAAATTTCTACATTAATTGGTTGTTATTAAGGTTATAATAGTCGTCCCCTCCTCAAATTCCTCACAACACTCTTCCTATTGGGCCTTTGCATTGAAAATTGGTGAAAATTTACATATTTTAGGTGTACCTCACTAGGTTTTGACTTGTCATCATTATAGGATTGCACCAAAGGTGTGTTGTGAAGGATATTATTGGTTTATTGGACTAATATTAGACATATTATTTTCTTCTCTTCATAAATTTCCTTACAACACCTCTTCTTTCACTTGTTTGCATTGAAAAAAGTTGAAAAATCAAGCATTTTAAGTCATTTTCACACACAGTTTTGCAATCATATACCATGTATTCTCCTTGTCATTCATCTTTGGAAGATTTATTTGAGTACATTATGAATTATGATAATTTCTACAAATTCACTAACAAACATCCTCAATTCTTGCATCAAATAGCATACATTTATGGTATTGACATGTCTGTAAGCACTACCTGTGATATCCCTCGAACAATAGCCTACTTTGAAAGTTTTCTCACTATTGTGGGTATGTTCCCCTCAATCTTGGAAAATCTCACTAATTTAATTTCTGAAAATAACCATGGGGAATGTAGTAGTGAAAAATCATTCCCTCTCTCCCTTCTTTTGATGACGACATAATGGACATTCTTTCTGAGACCTATGAGAATGATATAACACTAGGTGATTCATCGAACAAAGAGACTTGTCCCAACATAACCCCACTTAGTGAGGATATTTTAGAATAATAAGAAATCATTAACACATTCCTTAACACTACTCTATCATCCCTCCCTGCTCTAACTAGCCAAGATGAAACATTGGATGATGCGGATTCCCTTTGTGAACACTTGCTTCAACTTATTGAAACTAAAAATTTGTCAATTGATGTTCAAGGACTTCTCAATTACATCTTAATCAAAGAAATAGATCATGCATCTTTACCTAAACCTTTACATACCTTGGAAAACAATGAAATTTCAAAGGATATTGAAGAACAAACTATCCCTCAAACCCAAGGTATTCCAACACTCTATATATGGACTAAAAAGTGTACTTTTTGGGTTCCCCAACAAACTCACTCAACAAGAATAGGTATTATTAAAACTCCTACATCACCCCATTTACCTAACATAGAAAGCTATGATATCCCCTCTCTACAATCATTAATAGACAACTTTCCTACAAGGATAATCTCACAAGATCATGAAATTGTGGAAGAGAGAAGAAGAGACAAGGCTTTAACCATTAAAGTAAAGATCAAGATCCATGATGACAATTAGCCTGGTTGTCCTTACAAGTAAGTATTTCTAACCTTGGTGGTCACCAATGTCATAGCATAATTGGCTCTTTTATGTGACCTCCTCTCTTGTGTTGTGTTTCCCCCATGATGTGTTATGTGTTGTTTAGGTCTCCTGGGATGACCCTTGATACTCTTCTAAGGTCAAGGATACTGGTAGACTACCTTTGTTTTGACCCTTCTTCTATTTGTATCATCATTCTTCCATATTACTTCTCCTCTATTTTCATTGTTGTATGTTGTGTCTTACAGACATAGCATTACAGTTGGTGATTTGGGGGCACCCTCCTATGTGATTGTTCCTAAGGTACTTGTTCTCCTCTCTTCATTTATTGTTTACCTTCATCTAGTGGTTCTATCTAGTGGGCAAATGATGAAAAAACTTATTGCATTGATATGGACCTAGTGTCCCTTCAGTGAGATCAAAAAATGGACCTAGCCCATACATGACGATGGGGTTATTATATATTATCTGATGTTTGGCTAGTAGAATCACTTTGTGTGTTCTTGATGTTGCCTTATCGTACTTACAAAACATAACAATACTGAGCTCCGTGCACTTTGTCTATCTTGGATCTAGCTTTGCAATGTTGTTTATCATGATTATATGGATGCTAACACCTTTTCGTGTAGTAAATTGTGTATTTCTGGGAACATTTGGTGACCGTACAATACATGTCACCTCTAGGGGGCATGGGATTTGTGAGAGCTTGTGTTCCCTTTTGTGTTTACTTCCTACCTTAACGTGCTTGATATCGGTACATGATATCAATCACTTTAAGGTGGGGGCAT
Organism: Cunninghamia lanceolata; assembly: GCA_027924645.1. Classification (NCBI taxonomy): domain Eukaryota; kingdom Viridiplantae; phylum Streptophyta; class Pinopsida; order Cupressales; family Cupressaceae; genus Cunninghamia; species Cunninghamia lanceolata. Next base: position 9,157,530 of record BSBN01000892.1, read on the forward strand.
ATATAAGGTAAGATGTCTGATTTAGATGCTAGCAAAGTGTGTTTGTAAAGATTGAAATCTACTACAATCACTTAATCCCTCTACGGAGGTGGGATATTGTGCATATCCTTTTTATTTTAAGCCCTCCGTGCAAGGTAGGGATGGTGTATTTCTTGAGGAGATTGCACAATCCTTTCATTTTCAAAAATTCCTCTAAGCAGGTGGGGAGGGGATCTGAGACTATCCTAACCCTTAAGCATGTCTTTGGTGATTGTTGTGGCAAAGCCTAATCATCGGTGTGTGCCTGTAATGTGCCTGAGATGGATATGAACCTACAATAGGTTTCTTCTATCGCTTGTTTTCCATGCTTTCTCCTTGTCTTCCATGTATGTGTGTATGGCATGTTTGTTCCCAAGCATAGTCTAAAGACGTGTGGTGATGAGTCCCTCCTATGCTTTGGGATTTGTATGGCATGTTTGTTCTCAAGTGTAGTCTAAAGACATGTGGCGATGAATCCCTCCTACACTTTGAGATTTGTTTTGCCTGTCTGTTGCCCCATATGTAGTCTAAAGATGTGTGGCGATGAGTCCCCCTTACATTTTTGGTTGTATGTTTACTTTCCTTGCACTTGCATTTGCATTTCATATATGAGAAAAAGAAAAAGAAATAATCACTGCATTCATTGTCTTCACTGTGTTTTGCATGTCTTCAATGTTGTCTTCTCCATGTTCTGCATGACTCTAATTGTCTTCTCCTTGTTTTGCATGCCTATTAATGTCTTCATTGTGATTGGCATGTCTTCTCCATGGTTGGCGTGTTTACTGTGCTTATTGACTGTACTTTAATGCATGTATTGGCCTTGCATTTATACATACATTAAAGTGGGGGCTAAATGTTATGTTGGAAAATGTCCCCATGGGGGCTCCTAAATTTGAGCTCCTGAGTCCTTTAGAATGCATTTAGGCCATCCTGTATGTTAATGGTAACTCCTGATGAGAAAACCCTGAAGTTTCATGGCAAATGAGACGTAGTGGGTGTGCTTAGCCTGAATCCTACCTGAAATAGGAGGGAGGACTTGGGCACCCATGCCCTAGTCCTACCCTATTTTAGGTCAAGACCTATTTTTGGGTGTCAATTTTATGACCGTTATTAGGTCCTATGCCAACATCTCAAGTTTGAATTATGAAATTCTTAGCGGGAATGTTTTAGTTTCATATATAAGCATGATTATTGATTCATTTGTAAACTAGATGGACATTGTGAACTTGTGACTTTATGTGAAAGTGATTCAAGGCATTTTTGTGTTGCAAAGCAATATCTTTTGTTGTTATAGTGTTTGTGATTATAGATTTGTCTCCATCTCCTCATGGCATGAAGAGCATCTTCCTTCCATGAGATCTACAATACAAGGTGATATCAATTGTGTTTTCTATCATTTATCATTTAGATTTTACCTCTATGTGATAGGGATACACACTCTTTATCTAACAACGGTGTTCGGAAGACTTGAATGTCTCTCCAAGGCTTGACCAAGGTAAGCCTCTAAACACCACAACCCCCAACCCACTTTTTTGTTATTGTAGTTTACAAGTTTCAGAAGTGAAAGAAGTGGAGTTGCAAGAGAGTAGTGTAGACTATCAGAATCACAGCTGAGAAGAAAACTAGGGCTCTAACTTGGGCACCCACTGATTAGTCCTCTAGATTTTCAAGCGGTTAAATCTCTGACAATGAGAATAGTTTGCAAACATTCTTCAGATATCCTAACAAAAGTAGGTACACTAAAATAGGGCACCCACTTATTAGTCCCTAACTTTTCTGCACACCAAACTTTCAAATTTGGTATGTATTTAGTTGTCGTTTGATATCTCTGTGTGCGATCATTTTCCATAATTTATCCGTTTGTTTACGATCTTAGGAAATTAGGGTTTTGACAATAATTGGACTTAATTGAACAACAAATTCACACAATTCCAATCTTCCCCTATGTTCCAAGTGACATGAGATCTCTAGTAGAGTTCCCTACTTAGTTGAATGTCCTTGAATGTTTAATGGTGAAAGGACGATCAACACAAACCCTTAAAATCATCAATCCCTCCTTTTTAATCTTAAACAGTCAAATATCACAAACAAATAAAATATAAATGCACTAAAATAACCTCCACCCAATTTGTACATTAAGGATTGCAACATACTGATGTTATAATTAATTATGTCATAGAAGCACTCAATATTTGTGCACATAAAACAAACTTCAACAAAATAATAGAGGGATTTATATTGATACAATGTACAAAAAAATGCTATCATAAATAAAAAGAAGCAACAATATAAATGATATTCAAATCTACAAATAAAAGTGTGTATCTTGGAGCTCCTTCCTTCACAAATCCTCCAAACAAGCTACTAATAACTATGCTAGAATTTAAACAATCTTTGAAGTGCATATTACAACCTCTGTGTGAGATTTCCTTTAAGAAACTAAAGGGGTATCATCCTATGATTTTAGCATTGAAGGAATTTTGTCCTTAGATTGATGAACACGAGTGCTCAAACAATTTTCATAGAGTTTTGGTATATAAAAAATGAGATACTGAAACAAAGAAACTACTTGCATTTTATAGATGTTGAATGCCCAACCTAGGAGCCCAAATTCTAATACCAGTCTTTTCTAGAAAATAATAATTAAATTTATTTTTAACTTAAGCTTTCATATTTCTCCTTCTACCATATATTCATCTTTTATCAAGATTTTGTGGTTGTAATTTCCTTTGTTTTCTTAGACTCTAATACCTGATTTCTCTTTCACTAGGAATCATCAACCATCTTATTAACTATGCAAACTAGTAAGATTAGTCTCTAATACCATTTCAATGACCTAATCATATCTTTTTATAAATAATATTAGATTTGATATATACACAACAAATAAAGCATTAAATGCACTAAAATAACATCCAGATGATTTGCATGTTAAAGATTGTAACAAAAAAAATTCATTTTACAATTAATTATGTCATATGAGAACTCAATGCTTGGACACATCAAACAAACTTCACCAAAACACAGAAGCTAATTTATATTGATAGAATGTACACCAAAATACTATCATAAATTAAAAATAATAGCAATAGAAATTATATTCAAATCTATAAACAATACTCTAAATATTGTAGCTCCTTCCTTCACAAATCATATAAACAAACTACTAAAAACTATGTTGGAATCTAAAGAATATTTGAAGTGTAGATTGCAACCTTTGTGTGAGATTTCCCTCAAGAAACCAAAGGAGTTTTGTCCTTTGATTTTTGCATGCAATGGGGTTTGTCCTCAAACAGAAGTGCTCAAACAAGTTTCATAGATTTTTTGAATATAAAAGATGAGAACCCAAAATGAAGAAACTGCTTACATTTTATAGATGCTGAAGGTCCAATTTAGGTGCCCAAATTCCAATTCCACTCGTTTCAAGCAAATAATAATTAACATTATTTTTAATATTCTCCTTTCGAAAGTGCCCACCAAAAGATAAGTCGTAACCTCCATTTATGCTTGGCTAAAAATAGATGATAACTCCTCCATAAAAGCTTATGATAGAATATGCTAAAAATAGTGGGAGTTACACAAGACTCATGAAGAATCCCATGCCTCATTGGAAGTTGAAATAAACAACTAGATAAGGATATACTAGCTACAAAATTAAATAATATGTACACAAATATTTATTTTAGGTATCCCAACATGGTTGTCCTAACTCCTAGCCTACAGGGCCAAAATCAAACTTGTTTGGTGCTTTAGAAAGATCTTTTAAAAAATCTATGTTAAAAATGAAAACAATGAACCCCATAAATGCTCCAAAGACGTTTGAAAATGCAATTTATGAAAAAGTAAAAAATACTAAAAATTAAACATTAAACTAAAATTATTTCTCTTACTTTCCTTAATCCTACGAGAAATATCGAATGGGCTTTTGGGTACTCAAATGAAATTATTAGAAATAGTACATTAAATCCTATCCCTTCTCACCCATCTTTCCTCATTTTGATAATCTTGTAGAATAATTTATCTTATAGATTTAATAAAAATATTTCTATATGATTCGATCTAGGTATTTAAACAATTAATCATTTGAACAATATTTTATTATAAGCATTACATGATAACTTGAATTTAGTGATGAAATGAATTTGTTTGTTAGTAAAAAAAATAAACTCCAACAAGCTTGTGAGTATTGGCCTAAGACTCTCTAATAAATTAATAGCATGCACATATGTATCTTGAATCTTAGATGATCTTGTACCCTTTTCAAAAGATTTTTATACTCACCTCTTTAATGTGACTTTAGATATGCCAACAAAGACTAGTATTATAAATTTGTTATTTCTTACGTTTGGTGCAAGTGTTTGGATTTATCTTTAAGGGTATATAAATATCAAACCTCTGTAACCACTATATAATTGTGTTTTCAAGTGTTTTGGAAGGGATAACCATTCACTTGGCTCTTACTGTTGACTACATCACAGAGAAACTAAATCTATGATGAAGAGACTAATCATTATAGAAGGGGAAACTAATTATTTATTTCTCCAAATTTTCTAAATTTAATGCATGAGGCTTCAATTCTAGTGATAATAGGCATTCTCTTTTTATTAAACCATGAGAAATGTTAGATAAGATGAGTAAATATTTTATAAGACAATTTAAAATGTGAAGAGCAAGATGAATTATAAACATTACTAATAAGAAGAAGTTTGTTAGCTAAGTTTAAATATGAATAGCGATAAATAAGAATCTATGGTCCAAAGTAAAAAGATAAACTATTGTGGTTAACATTTTGTATAATGGAAATTTACATTTGTTTAAATCCATGTCTGTAAGTCTCAAAAAAACTTTTCCATATCTTGTATTTCGAATTTGATTTGTTATAAAATATTTAGTATATAAGATTGATATGAATCAATGCTTACTAGAATTTTCTCTTGCGTTATTCTTCATGAATCATGACTAGTCTTGATAAGATTATTTCATTGCTTCTAATCTTTAAAGTATTTTGTTTTAAATCTAATTACCAAGAGGGGTAAGAAAAAAGTACAATTGTTCATTCACAAATTTGAATTCTTTATGAGGGTGGGTTTTCGTGTTAATATATTATATGTGATTTAATGTTAATATCGGCTAAAATAAAACCATAGTGTTTTTATGCTAATCAATAAAATTTTCTGATCTTTCTCACATTGTCCCTCCTTGCTATGATGAATCCGGCTCATATTGTGTGTTGTATAGATGGTTAGAGGTATGTTGATAGATAAATTTCACCATGATTGTATTAAATAAATTATTAGGAAGTTACAATTGAACTTTAGATTGTGAGAGGCAGTGACACAAGGCACTAGATGTATAGGACTAGTTGTGTTCCTCATAGAGATATGTACAACAAAAAGTTAGACATTAAGAAAATGTGTATACGTATTGATAATGGTTGATCACTATCAAGAAATAGAAAACAAAGTTTACAAAATAACAAGGTAAGTCAAATTAATAGATACTCTAAATCATTTGTTTATTTCCCCTTTAAATCAAAAAAGAATTTATTAATTTTTTACGATCCAAAATATTAATTTCTAATTTAAATAAGTTTTATTTATTTTTATTTATTTATTTATTTTTAACCAGAAAAAGGTGACGGAGCAACATAGATTAAATAAAGTTTTTACATGAGAAAGCAGTCATAAGACTAAAAAGTAAACTGAGAAATACAAAACATGGCCCTGTCAAGACCAGATAAAACATGGAGAGGAAAGAGAGCACAAAAAATAGAAGTATAGACTGCCGTCAAACACGCCAACATCCGACAGACAGCCACCACCAAGAGACCCAACCAGCCAACAAACCAAGACCCGACAACCGAGCACCACCCGAAACCAAACTCGCACCGCCGAACAAAAAGGAACAGAAACCACCAACCAGCCACCCGGCCAACACAGAGAAACACCGACCCACCCCCCCAAGCAAAAAGGCACCGAAGATGCCAATCCATACGAGCAAAACAAAGGAGACCACTTACACAGCAGGAAGCATTACGCCGCTGACAGAGCAACTAGCAATTCCCGTTCATCCAGATCCACAGAGATCGCATTCTCATCACCCTCCTCCAACTCTGGCAGAGCATACAAGGGCATCCCCGGCGCCAGGTCAGAAGCATGAATTCTAAGGAACCGAACGGCTGTGAAGACATCCTTGATGCGCTCAGACTATTTTTTGGAGAATGAAAAGCAATAGGCCCAAAGCGCATCATCTATCTTCGCGCTGCACAGGGATTTTAAGCTAGACTGCAAAGCCCTATAGATCACCTGCTGCAGGGGGAATTACGCAGAGTTGTGAGGTTGAAAAGCCCACCAATAAGGGCGTCACCATTCTCCATTTTATAATGAGACACAACTGCCTCCCATCTTTCCACAGTGTAGATGTTCTTGAAAAACAAACCTGCCGCAAGGGAATGGACATAGTCACCATCCATAACAAGATCCATAATATTAGAAAGGAGCTGCGAGACAATATCTGAGAAAATTAAAACCTGCCCCTCGAATCCTCTGATCCACGCATGGCCCACAATGTTCCAGACTGCAAACTGAGAAAGAGTGCAATCGGAGTCAATCAAGGTCATGAGGTTGATTGCCTTAACACGCCCTCGTATCTCCGGTTCCCATTCAAGAGAGGGAAAGAACAGCCGCTGATTCAAACGCGTATCCGCCATCTCCAAACACCAGGAGCCAAAAGCTTGAGAGAAGCCAGAGTAAGAAAAAAACTGAAGCAAAGGAAACTGAGGGCTGGCGGAGATTAAACAAGGCGCTATCATCATCAGCACATAAGCGCAAGAAGCGTACTCAGCTAGATAAAAGCCAAGTGGCAAGAGCAGCCTGTCCTATATGGGTAGGAGCATGCAAATTGAATATGTCGTTACGCCATCAAAGAATTATCAGGATCTGAGCAGATCTGGCACGGCTAGGACTATTAATGAGCATATGAAGAGAGGGGATTTGCAATCTTTCCCTTGCAGACAGGACGTTTGACACAGCCCAAACTGTCTTAAAATAGCCATCCCCTTTTTGAAAAAAGAAAGGAAAATGCCTACACCATGCCAGAAGTCCGTCCATAGAAGTAAATGCTGGTATAAATGAGACCACTGCCCTACGCAAAGTGAGCCATCGCGGACATCCCGACCATACCAGTAAGCAGAGATGTAATAATCCAAGGAGAGGTACGAGGCTTACTCAACTTCCATGTCAGCCGACAGGAGAGAGGTCAAACGGATAGACAGGTGGTGATCGCCAGAAGGGAATAATACATGGACATTCTCACTGTCAATAGCTACATTAGCTAGAAAATCTGCCGCCCTGTTGCCTTCCCGTAGGGTGTGGGAGATGAAAAAATCATCAAGACTGCTCAGAAGAGGTTTAGCGAGATTAAGAATGTAATTCAGCTTCCAATTGTCTAGCCCTCTACCTTTGATGGCATTTATAACGATCAGGGAATCCCCCTCAACCCACACATTCCTTACACCTTTGTCGAGGGCCAGTTTAAGTCCATGAACCAGAGCCCATGCTTCTGCCTCATTGTTAGTACCTGGGGGTAATTTGGTTGACTTAGCTGCAAGCAGATTTCCATTAAAATCTCAGATGACGCAACCCATTCCAGAGGGGCCAAGATTCCCTCGGCATGCCCCATCAATGTTAAGCTTACAGTAAGGAGAGGATGGTGGAGTCCATTTAACTCTATCTCTATTTGTGGATATCTTAAAGGCTCCTGTGAAGTTACCAAGGCCCTTGAAACTAACTGATGGCCAAAGCGAGATGATTTCCTCATCCCATTTAGGCCAGACCAATGTGGAGGGATTAATGGATCTAAGATGAGCCACTACCTGTTCCGCTAAAGCAGCTTCAAGTTTATCGCAAACTTGGGATGTCAATCTAGCTTCCTTCCTAAAGATACGCAGGTTCCTCTCCCACCAGATGTGCCAGATTATCATCGATGGGCCTAATTCCCATAACAGGCTAAAGTAGAATTACCAGTCCAACGGGGCCAGTTCTTGAACATAAGAAATAAAGATTTGGAGAGAGGGCTGCACCAGTTTAACTTATTGAAGAACCAGGTCCAACAAGTTCTACTGAAGGGGCACTGTAACAAGATGTGGTCTATAGATTCATCCTCACAACCACAGAGCACACATGGGAAGTTGGACCCCAATCCTATTCTTTTGATTCGATCCCCTGTAAGTATCTTATTATGGAGTGCACACCAGGTGAACGCTCTTGCTTTAGGAAGAATTGACTTCCCCCAGCACAACTTCGATGGCCAGTCTGAAGTAGCTTTCTGTACACCTATTTTATAGCCTTCTTTAACTGAATAGCATCCTGAGCTTGCCGCAGTCCAGACCACTTCATCCTCCAAACTGGAGACCAGCACTAGCCTTTTACCAAGTAGACGGCTAAGTATTGCTTTTTGAGAACTTGGAAAATTACAATCCTGAAAGCTTTTCCAAACAACTATAACTGAGGACCCCTCCCTTATCACCTGCCAGTAATCTTTAACTTTATGACCCCAAGTAGATTGGAGAAAAAGACGAGCCTCAGACAGCTCATGTAGCTCGGACAACGGTGGTCCCCCACCCCAAGAGTCAAACCAGAAATCAGCCTTTTCACCATTATGTATGATCCACATGAGGTTGGACTGAAGGAGGTCTCTACTTCTTACTAAAAAATTCCAAATAGTGGACCCCTTAGGAGGATTTTGCATTGTGAAAATCCTCTCATTATCCATCGAATCAAGATATTTGGCTTTCATTAACTTGACCCACATTGCATTAGGTTTAGAATACATCCTCCATGCCAATTTGGCCCCAAGAGCTTGATTTTGAACTTGAATATCCAGAATACCAGACCCACCTTCCACCTTAGGTTTACAAACCTTATCCTAGGCCAATAGATGTATTTTCTTCTCCTCGAGAGAGCCCTGCCAGAGGAATTTTCTACAGAGACCGTCGATTTTGGCAATAATACCTTTTGGAATGTGAAAAACTGACATCATGTAAACTGGGACCGCAGATAGAACTACTTTAATCAATACTATATGTCCTGCTAGAGACAGATGGTGCCCTTTCCATTTTGCCAATTTTGAGTCCAAATTCTTTAACACCTTGCCCCATAATGTATTTTTATATCTGCCCATGAACAGGGGAAGACTGAGATAGCTTCCTGGAAGCACCTGAGATTCAAGATTGAGGGTGACTTTGATCAGCTTTTGGAGGAGCAAAGGAACATTCTGAAAGAAGACCATAGATTTATTAAAATTCACTAGTTGTCCTGAGGCGCAGTAGTATGAGTTGACGGTATCCATCATTGATCTGGCTTCCCGGAGCGAAGCTTGGCCAAAAAGAATGGTATCATCTGCAAATAAGGCATGAGTGAAGGCCTCGTGAATACCTCTTATTTTAATACCTTGCCATTTTGACCTTCTCTTTGCTTCCTTTATGGACCATGTAAGGGCTTCTGTCATGATGATAAAAAGATAAGGAGAAAGAGGATCTCCTTGTTTTAATCCTCGAGATGGTTCAAAGAAACCGGACTCCTGTCCATTGATTAACACTATAGCTTGGAACCCTAAGAGGCAAGATTTGATCCATCTAACCACTGCTTTGGAGAAACCCATTTGCAAGAGGATATCAAAAAGGAAACCCCAATTCACTCTGTCATAGGCCTTTGACATATCTAACTTCACTACCATGGCTTGCTGCTTATCCTTGTTCACTAAATGCAATATTTCATGAGTTAGAATGGCGCCCTCCATGGTCTCTTTACCTGGAACAAATCCCCCTTGTTCACTAGAAATGAGCTCCTTCATTAGGGGGGATAATCTGATCACTAGAGCCTTTGAAATTATCTTATAGATGAAGTTACATAAGTTTTATTTATTAATGTGTACTTAAAAACTATTTGAAAAAATTAACTTTATAAACCAAAATTAATATAATTAGCCGATAGGCTTTTATATGTGAGCATTATAGTGCTTGGAATTGTCTTACACCATAAAGAAAATTCACGTCGGAAATTTTTTTGAAGTCATCGGTTGTTCCTATAGACGTATTCCTTGAACCTCCTATGGGTCCAAGTATTAACTTCTCCTCAATATATTTATCTTTTCATTTGAATCGTGAAAATATAGACATCTTGGATTTCTAATCCAACAATTATATGATGTGAACATCATCCTAGATTGAGGAAATTCAAGGAGATGATGGATCTCGAACTTTACCTTGGGAATGAAAATATACTTGAAATTGTGCAAGCCTAACAAGAGAACACTACTCCCAAAAGTTTTGGTTCTCAACCCTCTGCTATGAAAGCATTGGTATCTCGAGTGCAACATTTGAGAAAACATACATCTTTTACAAGCCCACCAAGGCCTAGGTTCCAAATGAACTTGACCCTTTAATATGGAGGATTAAAATGAGCATGGAAGCGGAAAAAACCCTTGTAAATTGCCTATGAATTTTCTCTAGCAACAAGTATGTCTTGTTCAAGAGTAGTTGACATACATCTTTTACAAGCCCACCAAGGCCTAGGGTCCAAATGAACTTAACCCTTTAATATGGAGGATTAAAATGAACATGGAAGCGGAAAGAACCCTTGTAACTTGCCTTGGAGTTTTTTTTTTTTTTTTTTTTGATGAAAATGCGATATTATGTATTAATCATAAGATAAGTAAAACACTTCCACAAAAAATTGGGTGGGTGGTATAAAGGCACACCCCAAAATGATAGTCATATGGACATAGCTCAAAAAGTTCCAGAATGTCTATGGGTACTCAACCCAAAATTACATAACAGAAATTATAAAAACATAACTTGCCTTGGAGTTTTCATGTCTCATTTAAAAATAGTTGGTCTAACTTGTTTGTATCTTTCCTCCACTCTCATGGGAAACTTATATTATCTTTGCCTGGTTATGGCTCTTCATGAGGAATGTTTTATTAAATTAACATCTTTTTTCTTCTTTGTCTAATACTATTCTGTAATTCTGCTCCTCTATGCAATTGAACCGCTTGTTTTGTCGGGTGTTATTAATTAGAGGGAAATGAGAGTTCAGTACGCAGCTTATATTTGACTTAAATTTGATTGTCTATACAAGATTGTGGTTCAAATAATCACAATTAATTTCAATATTAATCGGGCAAGCTATATATACCATTGCACAAGTGCATGCTTTTTCTTATAAAAAGTCTTTATGTAATTAATTCCATAGGGCTTTACTTAAACATCGTCCATTTTAATGGTCAAATAATTAATAGTAATTTTACATCTTATCTATAATAAAAAGTGCTAAATATTTATCTTATTTTTATTGGCCAAAATTGACTTTTGACTATTAAAATAGATGATATTTAAAAACAACCATTCCACAGATATTGCAATCTATTGACATATCCGTCTAGAATCTCTACCAAGTAATCTGTTATAGCTCTTGGCTATGGTACATCTGCTATGCAAAGGATGCAAGTTTTGTTTCTGGCGGGTTCACCTTGCAGATGTCAAGAAACTCATCTATGCTCGTAAATTTATATTCTGGATAAAGTTTAGTAACCTCCAGATCTTCATCTGCCATCTCGTAGTTGGTCTGATCACCTTTAACAAAAATACTGTGCAAAAATTATCTGGATCAGGCAAAGCTGCAATGAATACACATGAGAGTTAGAATCTTAGATTGGAAAAAACATCTAGGTCGTTTATGTTATATAGGAATAATCGAATGATTTCATCATACTTTCTGAGAGCTTCACCATCTCAGCTTCGGGCAAATAGACCCTTTTAAAAGTTCGTCCAGTTTTCTTCTCCCACAGAGAAACAATCTCGCTCTGGCTAATCACATTCATTGGTGGCTTGTAAATCACCAGCTTGTTTAGTGTTCTGGGATCATTGGCCACCATTATGTTTAAAGCGGCGATGTCGTCTTCTAAATTCATGACAGCTGAACAATAACATTAAGAAACATTCAAACAATATAAATTCAACTAAACATCACATATGTTAGTGCATTAAAATTGAATAAAATTATACTAAACATATGACAATATAACAAACAATACATTAGAAAACATGCGCCCTATATTAGGTAGTACATATACCTTTAGTAAAACCATCTCCATATATAACTACTTCCTCCCGTGGTAGTTTCTGGCGAGGATGAAGGAAATAGTCCACGAAATAAGCAGCATAAGAATTGGCAGAAACGAATGTGTATGGAATCCCTGCCTCTTCAGTTGCCCTACGAATTGTCTTCCTAATATCATTTATTCTCTGAAAGGGAGGCAGCGTTTTGATTCTGTCCACTTCGTTGCCAAATTCTGATGGCAGGAACCTCTGCTTGAACCAAAAGAAGACATAAAAGATTATGAATGCACTAATAACTGGACCATCCTGCTAAGTGCCAAATAGTATAACCTACAATCAACACTTAATGTAAGTTTATGAGTTTACTTCACAATCACAGGTGTTTGAATTTGTTTGGGTTTGCCCCATAAATTACAGATCACTTTTTTCTGTTATTAGATGATTCATTACACTGACCGTAAATAGTGGGTATGTGGGTAAGTTACACTCTACTTAAATATCATTCACTATAATGATCAAACAGTCAATAGTAATTTGACACCTCATTCACAACAAAAAGTGATAAATATTTGTCCTATTTCTATTAGCCAAAATTGAACTGTGAATGTTAAAGTGAATGATATTTAAGAATAACCATACATGTTAATCTGACAGTTGATTCATCACACGGACCATAAAACAGTTTTCATGACACCGACCTTGGACAGTTGTTGCATTTTAGTCAACAGTTGTTTATGTGAGACATAAATTCAGAAGCCTTTATATACCTTTATATTTCCTGCTTCCTTGATAGCCTTTATAATGTTCAGCTGATCTAAATGTTGGGGAATGGCAACTGCAGATATTACTATATCTACTTGCTTGAATGCATTGACAAGGCTGGTATGATCATCTAAAGATCCCTGCGCCCATTAAAAACAAGAAATTCAAGTGGATCCTTCTAGTTAAAGAGTATAAGATGAAAACCAATATGTTTGTGAGATTTGATCATCTACCTTTGAAAAAAAAAAAAAAAAACTTTAAATAGATCCTTCTAGATAGAGAGCATAAGATCAAAAACCAATATCAATATGTTTGTGAGATTTGAATCCCTGACCTGAAGAATGATAATACCATCATCTCTGAATTGTTGGAGTAACTGTGACTTGGAGGAATGAGGAGCTGCAGTGGAAGGACGCACAAAAGCAAATGTTGGGTAGCCAAGTGAGACACTGGCTTTCGCCATGTATTTGCCAATGTACCCAGTTGCTCCAATTATCAATATTCTATTCATCTTTGCAGCCTCACCTTCAACAAATTTAATTCACTGCAAAATCATAACCGATTGAATAAGAAATGGATAAGACATGTTAAAATGAAAATTCAAGACAATCTAAACAATCACAGAATTATTATTGAAAATTCAATAATAAATAAAAATTCGTAAACATGTTTCCTATAGTGAGCAGAATTACATAGAATGATAAGCAAACTTTTCCTGTAGTGAGCCAAACTCACAGGTCAAATTGTACGAATAAAAGATCAGATGAGTTCAGCGATTAATCGACCGCACAATCGTTAGTGACTATAAAAAAATTAAACATAAATTTATTTTGATGCAATTATTTAATTAGGTTTGTTGTTTAGGAGGGTAGAAGTGAGGCTTTCCCGGCTTTTGTTTAGATTGTATTTATATTGTTTTTTATTTTCTTTGACATTGTTTTTCATTTTGATTAAGAATTAGTATAGCTTTCTTTATTTATTATGTGGAGAGGTGTTCTAAGATTCAGATTCCCGTAAATATTTAGATTCCATAAACAAAAATCATAAAATTTTAAAATAAATAAATTCATGTAAATAAGATTCATTGAAAAAAATTCTTATCCAGTTTCTTTTTTCGTTCCATAGCTTTTGTGATTTTCTTAATTTCAATTTCTTTTTTGATTTTTAGTTTTTTTATTTTTCCAATTTTTTTTTTAGTTTTTAGTTTTTATTTTTGCCAATTTCTTTTGTGGTTTTTATTTTTTATTTTTTTCAATTTATTTTTTGGTTCGATAGTTTTTGTGATTTTCTTATTTTCAATTTCTTTTTTTGTTTTTTATTTTTTATTTTTTCCAATTTCTTTTTCAAATAAACTATGGAAAAGAGATATCCCTTGGCGTACTTTAGATATATTTTTTTAAATATAAATATACTATTTGTAGGTTTGTTTTTTTAAGTTTAGCTTTTAAATGATTTCAAAATTTAGTGTTAGTAGTTGTTGCTTGTGTTGTTAGTGTTATTGGTTTGAAGTATAGGATAATGGTTTCCCTAATGTATCTTTGGAAGTTCATTTTGAAATTCTTTCATGAGGTATGTCATTTGAAACATCAACAAATATTGTTTTGCCTATTTTAAAATTCGATATTGCCTACAAATGGTTTGCAAGGTTTACTTTAGTGAATTATTTGTCAAGAGAATTCTCTGTAAAAGCACTCTTAAAGAATGGGGCAACAAGACATGGGTTCCTCATGGGCCCCCCCTTGATATTATTCAAGACCTCACTAAGGGGTTCTTCCTTTGTAGATTTGTAGAGCTTAGTCATGCACAAGCCACCTTCAAGTATGGCCCTTGGTATATGTGTAGCTCATTGTTAGCTTTTACACCATGGACATGAAATTTTATTATCTTTGAGGAGAGATCATTGCTAGTCCTTATTTGGGTTAAGTTCCTTGGCCTTTCCTTGCCCTATTGGCTTTTTCTAGACCATATTGTAGCATCTTTAGGTCATGTCATTTGTGTCAATTCCAACAAGTTTTTCACTACTTTCCTACAAAAATGTGTTTGGATTAAGGTTGATCTTTCAAAGATTTGAAGAAGTCAATTGATATTTAAATTGGCCAAATGCATCATACCCAAAGGGTTATCTTTCTTAATTTTCCTAACACTTGCTACAAGTGTCAATCCTCTGAGCATAAAATCAAGGACTATCCCCTTGTTATTTCTAGAGCCAAACCTAGGTCAAAGCCTTTAGAGGATGTTCACCTTCTCAAAAAAGAGGAAGGCTGGTCAATTATTGGGAGTTGATGCTTGAGCATCTAGGTCCATAGGCAATCCTACATAACCAAAAATATTTGCAGGTTTTCATTTTCATTTTTGTGATATATTTGTTTCATTTTTTTTGCTTTTTAGATTTTTTCATCTTGCTTCTTGTGAGGTGCTATGGGAAAGCTTCAATATAGCAAATGGGTTTTAGTCTTGTAGTTGTACTATAGAATGTCTATGTGTTGTTTTAGATGATTTTCATGATGCTAAAAGATAGTTTTAATTGAGTTTATAAGCTTCTTCAAGATGGTTTCATTAGAGCTACTTGAGAAACTCCTTCAGGGGACTGTACTATTTTATATTTAGTGGGGGTCTACATTTAAATTTTTAACCTTGGTATTTAGAGGCAACATGAATTTAACTAAAGGCTACTTTAGTTATTCAAAGTTAAGTCACTTATGGTATTTGATCACATTAATGATTATTTTTTCCCTCAGCAATAGAATTGAATAAAGGTTATATTTAAACTCTTAATTCATTCACCAACTGTCATGCTCTTTCTAGTCTTGGGGATAGTGGATTTGATTTTACTCTTATCAATTGATTTTATTTCTAAAGTAATCTAATCAATTTAGAGAGGTTCAATATTTCATGACACGTGAATACTAAGAAAAAAATGGCTTTATTTTTTTGATGATTTATTAATCATGACCTCTAAATTTAATAGAGGTCAAGCTTTATCATATCTTTTTATTTTGTTGAGTGATTATGTCTTTATGGCCACATGGTTACTATTGTCCAAGTTTCTTGACAATGAGGACACTCATGTCTTTTCCTTGGATAATACTTCATTATTCATCATAGTGTTTGATCTTTTGTTTGTTTGAGGAATTTTTCAGTTTTACATGGCAATTTGATTGACCACTCAATATTCCTTGTTGTTGTTTCTATTAAGGGTGGTTATATCCATGAGGTTGCATGATATTCAATTGAGATCTACATTTGCCCTTTCGATGCATGATTCAACTTCTCCCTGGGTTGATCTTTTATTCCTTATGTGAGCTATTATTATTCCCTACATGGAAACTACTAACTTTGGTAGCTTTGTCTATTCCTTGTGGCAAATTTTTGTGCTAGTGATCAAAAGTTTTCATGGATTGATTCTTCAACTTTCGTAACACTTACTCTCTAAGACCAAGTGTTGTTTTATTTTGATTGTGGATGGTAACATTTGAGTGGTTTCTTGGGACAACAATTACCATCCCTAGTTTGTATTTCTATTCTCTTCCCAATCTTGCAACAAGATTTATAATGTTTTCTTATCCATTTTTTGTTCATCACTTTGGAGAGAAACATGGACTAAAAGGCTTCTTATTCAAGAAATATAGAATTGTTATAGGGGGTTCTAAGACCTGGGGAATAATGATTCTCTAAGGAAAGAGAGGTAGATTTGAACAACATAGAATAGTATGATTATTCCTTGATGTGAGTGGATTAGATGGACATAGTAGGGAAAGCATCTCTATTCATGAGAGAGGAAAGAAATTCTAACACAAGAACATAATTAGATTGAGAGAGAGATGGTAACTCTCTATACTAGAGAATTGAAATAAAATTGTAAAATGCCTATAGTTCAAAGGGGGTATTGTAATGAGAAATA
The DNA here is from genome assembly GCA_027924645.1 of Cunninghamia lanceolata. NCBI lineage: Eukaryota > Viridiplantae > Streptophyta > Pinopsida > Cupressales > Cupressaceae > Cunninghamia > Cunninghamia lanceolata. The sequence continues at coordinate 9,174,329 of BSBN01000892.1, forward strand.
GGCTATGTTAAAAGCCTTCTTAGGTAAATAAGAAGTAGGCTATAGGAAGTGTTGATGTAACATAAAGTAATATATAAGCAAGTTGTAATAAAATTCAAGAGATTAATAAAATTTTACATTTTTTGCATTATTATTCCAGTTGTGTGTTGAAATGTGTGTTTAAGTGTGAAGAATACAAGGATTGATGGCCCTTAAGTGTATTCTCACTCATGTTGACTACACCATAATGGTATTAGGGCTAAGTTGCTCATTGGGATGTATGTTTTAAGGAGATTGCATGAAGTGATTTGAGTAAATCTTTATGGCTAGAGGCAATTTCAAAAGACTCTAGAGGATTTTTGTAGCTGTAGAAGTCTTATAACTATAAAGGAATTTGAACTCTATGAAAAATTATTGTAGGTGAGAGATGAGGCCTATAAATATAGAGGGTTTGAGAAGAGGCACAAGTGTGTGAGAGAAGATTGGTTGCTAAAAGTTTGTTAAAATGTATTGTAGGTAAAGTCTTATAATTGTAGAGGGCTTTATGTTCTAATGAGTTTGTTGCAAGTAGATTTTTATGACTACAAAGAGATGTGTGTAAGCATGTAAGAGAATGTTATTGAGGGAAGTTGTGTTAGTTTCTATAATTTATAGATTGTAGTGTGAGGTGTATGTGTGTAAGACATGTCTTCAAGAAAGAGGATGATGATGGTTATGAAGAGACTAGTAAAGTTTGGGTTTATAGAGAAGCAAGAGAGGATTCATATGGACATTGTTCTTGAAGGGTTGAGAGAAATCCAATCAAGATTGGATGCATTGGAAAACCATGCAATGTAAATAAGTTGTTGTAGATAAAAGTAAATATGATGAAAAATGTCAAGAAAATGGCATAGTGGCAGATGAATAAGATGATGAGTTGGATGGAGAGATAGAATATTGCTACATAGAAGGAGAATATTTGAGTGACTTTAATGAAATAGAGAGGTCTAGAGATAAGGAAGTCCTCTTGGATGAGGATAGAGAGTGGATAAATGATGAACATAAGTGTTTTATCCCTTTGGTAGAGGTTACAAGGGAAGAACATGTGGGAGCAACCCACACAAGTGTAATTGAAGTGAGAAGAAAAGGAAAATAAAATAAGATGAAAGAGGCAAGAAAAGAAGAGGTAAAGGAAGACAAAGTTATCTCTGTAGACTATATATTTGATGAAATTAATTTTGAGGATCCTTAAATAGAGGACTTCAAACTTTTTGTTGAAGAATGTGGAGTTGAAGAAGGTGATTTAATGTCGTAGGTTGTAGTAGTAGAAAGAGAGTGGCTTCAATTAAGTCAAGCAAATGATAGAGAAAAATAAGAAAGAGAGGTTTTGATTTTGAAATCAACTATTGAGTTTGAAAAGGTTGTAGGTACAACGTAGGAGGAAGAGTTGACAAAATTGTAAATGAATAATTTATAGATGAGAAAGTGGTAGAAGAGGAGAAAAATAAGGGTAATGCTAAAAACCCTATTTTGTTTAGCACTATTTTGTTTGTAAGAATTGAAGAAGATAAAGTAAATTTGGAAGCTGAGATGGTGGTCTTTGAAGTCCCTATATTGGATAAAAAAATTTGGTGAAGACAAGGATAATCTCCTTTTGGGAGGAGAGGTGAGAAAAATAAATAGTTTACTAGAAGGACATTTGTTAGATGAACTTGAGGAGTTGATGGATCAAATTTATATTATTGCACAACAAAAACAAAATGAAGTAGAGTCTCATATTGGGTGCATAATGTTGACGGTCTTTTCATGTAGCCGAGGTTTTGGTGCACAAAAGCACTTTGATAGGTGTGACCACCAACAGTGGAAAGGTCTAAAGATGTGGGGCGTGACTTGCAGACCAATCTCTAGAGCTAGGGCCGGATCCCCACTTACTCTAAGCTAACTCTAATCAAAGAGGAAAAGGGAAGATGGAAACATGCTGAAAGTAAAATATAGAAAGCATGAAATGCCATAAGCCAAGAGTAGGTGTCCTACTACTAATTGACTAGAGTTTAGTAGCTCATAGTATCATAATCAACAATAATGAGACTAAGAGCACACACGATAATCCTAGCACTTCATATAGACCAATGATGAGTTAGAACTTCTAGACTAACAATCTTATGAATCAATGACATGGTGTGATTTTAAGATTACATGTGGTGCAACATAGATCATTAATGGAAAGAAATACAGAGGTTCACCTAGAGCCAAATAGTATAAGGACAAAGGAAAGAAAAAGAGAACATTTCTAGATAAAGCAAAAGAAATAGAAACAACCATGTCCCAGTCCCTAAAATAAATACACCTAACAACAACACAAGAGGTAAAAAAGATTACTCATTTATATTGACCGTCATGAGGTTATAGAGAGAGAAATGCAACTGTCCACATACTTAGAACAACACAAAGTAGCGAGCTCTACTTAGACCTATTCACCCAATCCTTCTCGAGGTGACCAAAAAAACCACAACAACAAAAGGCTATTGTAAGAATCTTCCAGCCAACATCTAACAACCAAAAACCCTAACAAATTCAATGTAGAGAGGTAATATTATAGAAAAGGAAAGAAAAGAAGAGGGAAATGAAAGAGGGGAAAGTCTACAACAAGTGAGATGTGAATGTAGCTTTCAATGCTTTGCTCTAAATGCTAGTAGCTCATTAATTTTCTAACATCCTTTGTGAGAACACTCTTCTCCAAATACTCTTGATTTCCAAATTTATTTTCCTTTGATAATATCTTTGCGAACACTTGAATTATTTGTTTCACTTTATCTCCCATGAAATATACTTTTATTTTCTACACATTTCTTTTCACTTGCACACTCTACCTTTACATTAAATTATTTCCATTATAGGAAAATATTTTTTCTTTTGTGATTTTTCTATGTAGTTAATTTCCCTTCCTCCTTTCACTTTTGCATGAAAGTTTTTACTTGTAGCTTTACTTTGCCTCTTTTTACTTGTGACATTTGAAATATTAAAATATATAATATTTACTTCTTTGATTTTTTATCACAAATATTTATTCGTAAATCAATTTTACCTTTACATTTGATTTCCTTTTAAATCACGTACTCCCTTTAATCATTAAAACTATTAAGTTTTAATAATTAAATATATGCAACCGACTGATGAAATATTTTAATATTACAGTAACTTTAATATAAAATAACTTTAATACTTGAGAAAACCTTTTGGAGAGCACTAGAGATTGATTTGCATAGCTGGCTTGACTAGTTGTGGACTTTAGCAAAGTGGATTTGGTGTGCAGACTAATTTTTGAATAATTATTTTACTCGAATGATTAAAATAATACTAAATATGTTATTCCATAACCTTCCATTGAATGGTGGGGCTTAGCTCTAACATTTTTCCTTTGTGCTATAGCAGACTCCCGTGGATGATTATTTTAATCAAATTGATTAAAAGATTATTAAATACTTTTGATTTCTTAGAGTAGATTTATTGCCAATGAAACTTCATTACTTTTGTGGAAATATTTAAAGAATACATAAGTACTATTTTAATCTTCAAAAGATATTTGTGGCCCTGACACTTGTCTTGTCATATTAAAATATGACAAAACTTTTAATTTAATTACCTTCCCATGGATTTTATTTATTCCCAACAACATATGAATATTATTTATTTGTTTCCATGTTGGAGACTTGACCAATAGCATGCATTTACTTTGTATTTTCCTTGCCAATCCTTAGAAACTCTTACAAGTTGTTGATCTCTTTATCAATTTGTAGAAATACTAAAGAATGCCCAAGCATTACAAAATATTGGGAAGTTGTTTGTGGTCCCAACACTTTATTTGTTGCTTTGATTTTGTTTAATTTACTTTTCCCCGTAAGTCACAACTCTATTTGCAATTTAATTATTCCTTTTTATTGTTGAGTTGGAGGGCCCAACCAATGGCCTAACATTTCATCTATACTTTCCCTTAAAAGCCTTTGCAACTCCCGTGAGATGTTGATTTTTATTTAAATCTAACAATAGGTACACACTTTGAGAATAAAGCCCAAAATCCTCTTTTTATTTCTGCCATGCTAGAGAATGTTGGGCATAAGATGTAATTTACATTTTATTTATTTTAAACTGATTTTCTATTTATTTTTTTGTCTATTGGCTACCACATCTCATTTTATATTGAAATTAAACCATTAAGTGGAGAATAAGCTGGGTGTTGCACTATTTTTATGGTGGCCATATAATGATTAACACATAAAAGAAGAGATCCCCATGCAAGAGGATAATGAAGAAGACATGAATAAAATTATAATAGGAATGTCTTTTGAATGATATGAAATTGTTGGTGAATGAGGAAGTAAGAGAAGAAAGTGTTGTAGTTGAGATGAGTGAAGAAAAAGTAGTGAATATAAAGGAAGTACATGATGAGATGGTTAATAAAATATGTGATGTTTATAATATTATTTATGCTTATTTGTTTATAGTAGGTGTTCTAGTGAGTGAGAAAGGTATAGTGGTTGAATATGTGGTTATTGTAGAATAAAGAGAAGAAGAGGTAATGCTGAAATTTTTTAATTCCATTAAAATTAATAATTTTGATTTGTGCATAGGTAGAATGGTAAGAGTAGAAGAGTATGAGGAAAGAGTGATGAATTTTTTTATTCCATAATGTAAATAGTGTTGATTTGTGTGTAGAAGTAAAGAGAGTGGACATTGTTTAATTCCATTATCAAAATTGAGTCAAAATATGAGGAACGTCTTACACTCGAAGAGGAGAAGTTGTTGTGGGAAATCATAAACTTGAAGATACAAAGAAGAAGTGTGTAGAGAAAATATTAAGTGATGAAAGGACATAAGTTATTTTATGGAGGATGATAGATAGTGGTTGGTTAAATTTAATAAGAGAAGAGAAATAAGAAAAAAGTATTTAGTGGAGGTAGACAAAAAGCATTGGGCTAAATCCTATAAGAGAAGAGGAAAGAAGTATTTGATGGAGGTGGATGGTTGAAACCAACAAGAAGTAAAAGGAAGTACAAAATATTTTGAAGGAGGAGATTAGGCTATGGTAGATAGAGGTCTACAAGAAATAAATTGTGATGGACATAGCTTGCAAAGGAGGACAAGAGTTGTCCAAGCTAAATGCTATGGGAAATGAAGGAATAAATTTTTTAATGTACCTATGATAGGATTGGAGTATGTTGCCAATTGTTTACTTTTTGGAAGGGTTTTTCTACCACTCAACTATAATTTGTGAGCTATGGTCACAAATCTCTTATATGGCATGTCTAATGTAGGAGCATTTAGGTCCATACGAAATCTTGTATCACCAAAAATATTTTCAAGTTTTGAATTTTGGTTTTGTACATAGTTTCTTTCATTTTCATTGCTTCATAGATTTTTTTCATCTTGCTTCTCAAAAGGTGATATAAGAAGGCTTCAATCTCTCAAATGGGTATTAGTATTGTAGCTATACTACAGAATGTCTATTGGTTGTTTGATTTCACATTGGTGTTGCTACAAGATAGTTTTAAATGAGTTTATAAGCTTCTTAAAGATGTTTTCAATACAACTACTTCAAAAACTGTTTTAGGAGGATAATGTGATCTTAACTTTAGGGGGTCTACATTTAATTGTTTAACCTTGGTATTTGGTGGTAACAATGATTTAAGAGAAGGATATTTTATCAATTCAAATTTAAGTCACTTATGGTATTTGATCAAATTAATCATTATTGTTTCCCTTGGAAATATAATCAAATAAAGGTTATATTTTAAACTCTTAATTCACCCACCAATTGTCATACTCTTTCTACAATTGGGGCTAGTGAAATTCATTTTTCTCTTATCAACTTTATTGTTAAAGCAATCTAATTGATTTAGAGAGCTTCAATATTTTAGAATACACAAATGCTAAGAGAAAAAAGGATTTTCCTTTTGTGATGTTTTATTAATCATGATAGCTAATTTTATTAAATGTTAAGCTTCATCAAAGTTTTCTATTTTATTGACTAATAATGTCTAGCTGGCCACATAGTTGTTGTTATTTGAGTTTCTTGAGAGAAAGGACATTCTCCTATCTTTTCCTTGGCTAATACTTCATTCTTCATCTTGGTGTTTGATATATTGTTTTCTTGAAAAATTATGCAGTTTCACATGGCCATTTCAATGACCACTCAACGTTCCTTGTTGGTGTTCAAATTAACTTCTTCTAAAAAAATGATTGCTTTTTTTTTTATATCATTATTTCTTCCTTTAATGGTGGTTACAACAATGAGGCTACATGCTATTCAATTGAGAGTTGCATCAACTTGTTGTTTGTGTGATTCAACTTATCAAAAGGTCTATATTTTTTTCCTTATGTGGGTTATTTTTATTCCCTATGGAAACTGCTACCTTTGGCATCTTTCTCTATTTTTCATGGAAAGGTTTTTTGGTAGTGATCAAAAGTTTTCATGCAATGATTTTTTGACCTTGACAGTAGTTACTCTCTAAGACCACGTGTTGTTTCCTTTTGATTATGGGTAGTAATATTTGAGTAGCTTCTTGGGTCAATAGCTACCATCCTTAGTTCATATGGCTTTTCTCTTCCTAATTCTACAACAAGATCTATAAAATTTTCTTGGCCATTTGTTGTTCATCACTTTGGAGGAAGACAAAGACTAAAAGAATTCTTATTCAAGAAATATAGAATAATTATAGGGGGTTCTCAGAGGGGGAATGATGATTCTTTGGAGAGAGAGAGAGAGAGAGAGAGAGAGAGAGAGAGAGAGAGAGAGAGAGAGAGAGAGAGAGAGAGAGAGAGAGAGAGACGTGGATTAAAAAAACATAGGACATAAAGATTATTCCCTGATGTGAGGGGGTTGGTTGGAGAGAGTAGAGAAAACATATCTATTATGAGAGAGGAAAGAAACTCTAGCACATGAAGATAATTCCATTGAAGAGAAGGAACATAACTTTGTATAGAAAAGCATTGTTCAAATAAAATTGTAAAATCCTTGCAATTTGAAGGGGGTATTTTAATGTGAAATAGAAAAATGTGAAATACTTATTGGGTGAGTAGGAAGCACATTGTAGGAAGTGTTGTTGTAGCATTAAGTAATATGTAAGCAAGTTGTAATAATCTTCAAGAGATTAATAAAATTCTACATTTTTGCATTGTTGTTCCATCTGTGTGTTGAAGTGTGTGTTTGAGTGTAAAGCTATAAGGATTGATAACTCGTACTTGTGGATTCACAATCCTTGCCTACACTAGAAGTTGTAAGAATAATAGGAATAATGAGAAAAGAACCCTAGCTTGTTAGTAATGGGGCCTCTTCAAAACCTCTAACTACCACATTTTTAAAGCCCATAGATAAGGGGAACAAAATTATCCCTCTTGAGGGAGAGTCCTCTAAGTAGGTTAACAAACCTTACTTTATTTGTACTCACAATCTATGAGCCCAATTCATTCTCCTCCTCTTGAGCATTCACAAAGCTCAATAAAGAGACTAGGAGATGGAGACTATGTGCTAGATAAAAAGGAGAAATTTCTCACCAGTCATTCAATTAGAAAGTTTCAACCCATCTTTAGAGGGAGATTTCTTGTACAATAACTATGCAACTTTGGATGAACTTGATAGTGATGAAGGAAATTGTCCCTCCTTCTTAGGGAGAGTCCTCTAAGGAGATTAACAAGCCTAAGTTTATCTATACTCACAATCTATGAGCCCAATTCATTCTCCTCCTCTTTCTCCTAGGGATACCACCAAGAATTCACAAAGCCCAACAAAGAGAGTAGGAGATTGAGAGTATGTGCTAGATAGAAAAGAGCAATTTCACACTAGTTATTCAATTGGAAAGTTTTAACCCATCCTTAGAGTGAGATTCCTAACAAAATAACCATGCAATATTGGATGAGCTTGATAGTGATGACATGCCTTTCAAATGAATTATTTTACATAGAATTTTCAAAGCATGATAGACTTCACTAAAAAGTAGTGTAATACACTTGACAAAGATTTACAAACCTTGATATTTTTTATTTGCAAGAGGTGAAATTTTTATTCTTTTTTCCTTATATTGTTTGTCATATCATATTACCAACTAGTCATTTTTCATGAAACAATCATAAGGAAAGTTGAGGTGGAGTTGTCATAGATTTCCCTTTGCTAAATGGTAGTTGTATTTAGTGGACCAGACATGTCACCCCATTGACATAGTATTATGTGCTCACTTGAATGATTATCATGATTCAAGACTCTGGGATAGTTAATTCTTATGCTTCTAATGATGCTATTCAATGATCCATTCTTTGGTGGTAGGTTGTTGACCCATTTCCCCTAGCTACATGAACTCTGTGTGGATATATTAATATGGTGTAGGATGCCCCTATCAAGTGCCATACTTTACCCATGTGTTGAACAACTAGCAAAAGAGTAGAATGGTTTGTTATATGCAATAAATTAGACCTTTTCAATCCTAACGTTGGTCACATTCATAATCAAACTACGTGGCATACATGAAGTAACCTTCATTCCAATTCTAAATGGGTTCTTAAAAGGCTTGACAAAGCCATGATGTTATCTCAATATTTTTCATCTTTGTCAACTATTTTTCATTTCAATTTGAGCCTTTCTCATATGTTGTCCTTTCAAATCATTTTCCAATTAAATTCTACATTGAATGGTAGCTTGCTACTCCCAAAGACAAAAACATTAATTCTTTTTAAATACCCTTTTACTAATTCATCAACCTACCTTGGTACATGTATAATATGTCTAGATATTTGACCCCATCCTCATCATCAGATATGATGGATTGAATGCTGGAATGATGCAATTAAATTTTAAACCTTGTTGTTTCTTCACATTTATGGGTGCTAGTTGGATAGTTTCATTGTTGGGATTATGAATCCACTACCACCAAGTTCCACCCTATGAGTGTTAGGCTTGAAATTTTCATAGCCTTTTTCTCCTTCTCTCCAACTCTATGTTGCCAAATTTTTTTAATAGAAAAAAGTTGTGAATAATCACTTAGATAGAGGAACTCAAACCAGGGCTCAACTATACTAGCTCAAAATTGGAGATAGAGTTTTTAAGGAATTTCTCCTCTCTTTAAGAGTTCATCATGTTTTTTTAGTGATCAAACACATCAAATAAGGATTCCAACTCCTATAGGAGATTCCTACCATCACCTAGATTTTTGTTAAGCACTATGAATAGGGTTTCAAAGATCAAGAGGCATCTTTTGAGTGATGAAATTATCTTCAATAATGCATTTAGGTGGTCCTCTATGTAATGTGTCCAATTGGCACTTAGCCAAGACATGAACAATTAGCCTATTTCTAAGTTTTCTCATAGGCTAGCTAGTGTGCAAGGGAGAACTCCAAAGTTTTTGGAGAGCATTGGATCAACTTTACAGAGTGATTGTTCATGGTTTTGAGTTCAGTTGGTTATGTGGAGCCTTCTGATACTTTCAAAATCAATTTCTAACCTTTTCGGATCTCTCTAAACTTCATGGAGGAGCAGGGTATTTTTAGAAATTTGCCTGGTTTCCTCTGATCATTGTCCCAAGTCTTCAATATCATATTGGTATGATCATAATTGCAAAATTATATCATTTGCATGCTTTCTACAACTTGGGTATATTATTGAGTTATTTACTTAATTATTCACTTATGTTGTCTAATGTTGGAAATATTAAAAGGGACAACTAAGTGTGATAACTCATGTTCTAAATGTATTAAAAAGTTATTTCAAGTGGATGCCTTGGAAAAGGGACTTTATTGATAGGAATATATTATTCCTCAAAAAGATGAAAGTGCTCCGTAAAGTTAATTATTTATTTTTATAAAAGGAGTTTTTGGAGTAAAAAGAGAAAAGAAATATTTTATTGCTCCAGAAAAGTTATAAAAAGAGGTTGAGGGATCATTGTGAGGGTTGTTGATGAATTTATTTTTTCTTTTGCAATTTGGAGATAACCTATGTTCTTCTCAAATCCCTTGAGGATGAAAACCCTCTTGATGTTACTAGTTGCAGTGGTGAAAGATCCTCCCTAGCCAGTTGTGGTGATTTCACTCAAAGATCGCATGTGTTGCAATGAAGTTTGATGTTTTGTAATTAGTTGTTTGGCATTTGGTGTGAGTTTTGGTGTGTATGAATGATTTTAATCTTGAAAGAATAATATTTATTTTTTGAGTTTTGTGTGCATGATTCAGAGGAGGTCGTACTTGTTTAGGCACCAAGTATATGGAGATATCATTGAGTAATCTGATTTGAAAAGATTAATTTGTTATACCATAGGCACACAGATTTTATAATGTAGATTTTGTAGGGAAGTGTGAGTTTCTTGTAGGTTGTACCACTTGGTACCTAGTTGTACCTAGCATGAGCATGGTATACAAGTTCTAGAAGGGAAACATCTCATATTACCTTGGTTTCTTTGCTGCTAGGGTGGTGCCCAACCATGAGGACTATGTAAGAGTTGACTTTGGTTTGAAAATTTTAGCTTTAACTAAGTTTGGGGGTTGTTGATTAGGGTTTTCAATGTTGCACCTACATATCAGTTTGTTACAGCAATATCACAGAGTTTTATCAGACCTAATTAGTGATATGAGTGTCATCTAGTGCTTCTTCTAATTTTGTGGCTTCTTTGATGGGTAATGTTCATGCTCTTTCAGTTTGAAGTTTAGATATACAGTTTGAAGGAAGTTTGGAGTGAAGACCTTGTTGTTTGGGGTTTATTTTAGTGCTGCAAATTATATCAGAGTAGTATTCATAGCGATTTCAATGCTTTCAATGATCTACAGTGATCTTTTGGGCATCCAGAACCATATTCAACTATAGAACTCTAGTGGCTATGTTTCCTTGTGTTGTTTGAATGAGTGCTAGTGCTACTTCTTCATTATTTTATGCTACACCAATGATATATCAATTTTATCTTTCTGTGATATGCTAAAATAGTGTTAATCTATTACAATCAGATATATGAAGAGTACTATTACAGCCTTTAATGTTTGTAATATTTCTTTAGTTGCAATAATTCTATGTTTGTATATTACCCAGATGGTAGTACTGGTTGAATCTTACATGTTTGTGCATTTCATATTGTATTATTAGATAGTTTACTGCTACTAATCTATAGCATTCATGTTAGTCTATTTGGCATGCTCACTCTACTAGTGGATTTGCATCCATTACATGTCTGCTGAATAAGTGTCGATAAGGTTACTTTCTATCTCATGTGATTTATTTTGTATTGCATCATGCACTCTGTTAAACAAGCGTAGATGTGGTCGACTCAACTACCTAGTGCATGCATATCTGTGACTTGTATATAATACACTCCACTGAATAAGCATGGCATGTGGTCGTCATGGATGCTTGGTGTGTATGTAAACATCTTGCATTGCACTCTCATTTAGTAACTGTTGATTAGAGAAGTGTGATCCTATGCACCATATACTCTCACCTTGTGCATTCCGAGATCTGGGTGATCATAAAGTGTATCAAGGACTTCCTGTGCTCTTTATTTCAATTGAAATTATTTCAAAAAAATTAGGGTAGTCATTAAACCCTATGGGGTTTCACCACCTATAGAGCCTTGTTTGAGCAACTCCTCTTTCAAGAAGACCTTTGTGAGGCTACCTTTTCCATTGCCAGTGATAGAGACCTAGGATATGATGGATTTACATGTGAATTCTACAAATCCCTTTGCAATATGGTTGGTAATTACCTATATCGAAGGCTTATTCCACCAAATTCCTAGGAAGTATTATTAACAAAGGAAATAATAAGTTCATATCTAAGGTTGGAGATCTAGAAGATATTTGCAATTAGGGCCTAATTACCCTACACAATGTTTACTACAATATCATTACCAAGGCTCTTATTTTTAACCTATGCCATCTTCTTCATCCAATTGTTTGACTAGAGCAAACAAAGTTTATAAAATCTAGATATTTTAATGATAATATCTTTATTATTTGGGAGGGCATGGAGTGGAAAAGATCCCCTCAATAGCAACAAGCCATCTTTGTCAAAGTTGATTTTACCAAATACTATGATCACATGGAATGACACTTCATACTTGTCATGCTTGAGGATTTATGTTTTAGTCCCAAATTGCTAAGGTTAATTGAAATTCTATTTGCTAATGTTTTTTCTTGTATCATTATTAATAACCATCAATCATCTTCATTTGGTATTTTATTCCATATGACAAGGATGTTCTCTTTCTTTTTCTTTATATGTTAACTATTAAAGGTCTTGGTCATCATTTGTTTCATGCTATGTCACAAAACCTAATCAAAGGTTTCACTCTTCCCAATTCTTCTCAACAACTTATTAATGGTCATTTTATCAATTATTTTTTCTCACTTTACTAGAGGAAGAGATCAATGGAAATTTGACTCTTAAATTCCTTGATATATTTGTATATTAGGTTTGATTCAAGTATTTAGTGGTAAAAGACTGAATTCTATAAAAAATATTCCTTGCCTAAACCAACATGGATTAATTATTTTGGTGGGAAATAGATTGGTCCTAGATAGATCCTTAGATTCTTGGGCATCCCCTTTTCCTTTCAAGCATCTTTCTCAATTTATACATGTTACATGGTCTTATTATGTTGTTTACATACCATGATTCATATGCTTATTATGATTACTTTATATATATATGATCCTTAACATTCGTACATCTTATGTTTATGCCCCTTTTTTTTCTTTAGGTCAATCATTATAATTTACCTATATTTTGGGAAATGATCTTTACATGTACCTTCACACTTGTTTCTTATGTATGTATTTAATGCTATATCATGTTTACCTTGTCATTTTTCTTTATTAAGAATGATCATCATAAGATGCACTCTCACATTAATCTCCTACTTATCTATATTTACATGATTTTTATATTTCCTTTATGGCCATCATTATATTTTTATTTCTCTATATACTAGTAGAAATCTTAAATTATATGTGCCTTGATATGTAACTCTTCTTTTTGTGCTAACATGTTTCTTATATGATTTTTTTTTCATGCTTTATATTTTATCCTCTCCTTTAATTCCTTGAATCCTTTGTATGTAACTATTTGTTGTAAATACAATAATAAACTATCCTCTATTTCATATCCTCTTCTAGAGTTATTGTACAAAATGTATGACACTCCTTCCATTAGCTCGATCGCTCAAGCCTACAACTCCACAGTCAAGATATCCTTATTTTCTTTGATGACTTTCAGTATTCTTACATATTACACTTGACCAAACTAACCCCAAAGAGTTTCCAAGATTATCTTGGTGCAATGTTGGCTTCTAATTCCTAAACCAAGAACACTCCAAGATTTCTTGATGTTGTTGTAATTTTATATTTTCTTTCCCTTCAATAACTTCATCCTTGTATTTTCCTACACATAGTTGGCTACCGCCAACTTCTCCCAACTCTTCTTCCCTAGAGTATTGATTATGTTAGAAATGAAGAGCCCACTGAAAAATTTGTTGTTTTTGTGCCCTACAACATCCTCACACTCCTTTGAACCAATGATCACTATAATTGTACTCTTAGTGTGCTCTATCCTAATGCAAAAGAGTTTGTGAAGTTGAGTGGATATAGAATGATCATTTCAATCACATTCCATATTTTTCAAAGAGAATCTATGCTCCATCTATTGGTTTTTCTTCTGAATCAGCATTAGGGTTTGCCACTTCTAATGCACAGGCAGATTCAGCCAACTAATACAGGAGGTTGCGTGAGCTCCTCCCCTTCACTTCTAGTTCTGCCGTACCAAGGGGGGTATCCCTATAACTCAAGGTGTAACCTTGACTAGCTCAAAGATAGAAAGATCTAACTTGACAACAACAGGCAGAATACTCTCATGTATGGACCAAGATCTGTATGATAGATCACAAGGTGGGCAACGTTCTTGGACATATATGTCTGGTTAGGTATGAGAGCATGCAAGGGTTCCTACTTCTAATCCTACAACTAATAGGTGGAAGGATGAGATGGTTTGAAATGGTGCTTGGATGCAAACCTGGACCTGGTGTATAACCTCAACACAGAGCTAGATTGGTGCCTATCCAGGGCTTGGAGTTGGTAGACATACACCTGTGAATGATCAGCATGAATAGCTAAAACTAGATTTCAGGGGGATACACATGATACCTGCCTTACAGATATCTCCCAATACAGAGTGTTAAGCTATCGATACTTATGGCATCCCTATTGCAGTAAGAAAGACACATGCAAAACTGGAGACAGAATCAGCATAACACATGCAAACATAGCATTATTCATATAAGATTAACCATGAAATCAGTGGATTCATGCCAAATCGTACAACAGGAGATACATAAACTCACAAGTTAAACTGTACAGAGCAACCAAAACAAACTGTATTGTGTTACAGAGCCAAAATGTTCAACTTTCAACCACCTAAATAATGGTAACACAGTCTGCCTATATTGGCCAGAAAGTGTACCTCTAGCATTAATTACATGGTTGACCAAAAATCTCGCCAGATACACAGTATCAGAAAAATGGCGCTCAACGCATTACCAGATTGGCGCCTAAACATGAATGCAGTAGGTAGGGGAGGAGACAGGAAGAAACCTCAAGCCCTGCGCCACTGTCCGTTGATGTACACCTTCAATCGGGTACCAGATCCGTCCATACCTCTGCAACCTTCGCCATTAATGCTCATCTACCTCGCAGCCATCGGGAAAACATCAAACAGTGCATTGCAACCGTTTCCCGCCAAAATACCTCATCGTGATATTTCAAAATATGCAGGATATCAATTATCCCACATGCACCCCGCGGCGACCTTTTCAACACTTTATATACTAGGCCACGAACATATATGATGTCAGTGCTTTTGCTCCCGACGACACTAGTATAAGCCTTCATCATCATCCTCCAACAGCATGATATCCTATTGCTTGAAATATCACCCTGACGTCAGCATCATCATCGCAATATCACCTACATGATAATTGCCTTCATCAGCACAACTTGATGCATCGGAGGAAGATCCTCCTGCTTAGCCGATACCAAATGTCTGGCCGATGAACATCCTGATGATGACGTCACCGTCATATCCTGCTGACATCATCAGCATATCTACCTATCGCGCACCTCCTCATAACCGGATGACGTCATCGTCATGTTTGCAAATATCGGGGGATCTCCACAAGATGATCAGTGTTAGAAATATGACCCCCTCGGACCTTGATGACATCACCATACATCGGCATCAGGATGATATTCAGAAGATAACCGGATATTTGGAAATATCATCCTGATGCACACATATCATGCTGCACTGTAGCTCCACTATAAGATTGGGGTGATATATGAATATGTGACTGATATTTGAAATGATCACCCCCATTGGACAATGCATGAAGCCGACAGGTGAATATCTCCCTTCAGAAATATCATGATGCAGACAGGTAGAAAAACAGATATCACCCTGACATAAGAATGACGTCAGCATCATCAGGGTGATAAAACAATGAACATGAAGTGATAAAACAACATCAGGATGATCTTGACTAAGATCACCCGATGTTCAAATATGATGACCCCGATGAAGATCGGATCATACTTAGGACTTTGCAGCAACATCATCAGGATGATCTTAAGTAAGATCACCCGATGTTAGAATATCACCCCAGCGAAAGATCATGCTGACAGAAAATATGATGACCCTCGTAAGCAACATCAGGGTGATGTCTGGAAACATGATGATGATGACCTCCTCCAAAGAAAATATGATGCTGATGTTAAAACATGCTGAGGAGGCCCAAAGACTTAGAACTTTTTTTTTAGATTTTTTGCGAAGGTGCCTGCATGAAAATTGCTAAAATAACCGACAGTGAATTCAGGCACCAATAGTGGCTCTGATTGGGGACGTGCAGGTGCAAGACTACAGCGAGAACCCCAGATCTCTGGGATGCAGACCAGTCCCTTATCCATTGGGCACAGAGTCAAATACTGCACCGACCTGCATCACCAAACACACTTGATGGCCTAAGGCCACCAAGAAAAGAAAAACATGTATCTCCCTTTGTCAAACACTTTGTTTTCATCTGCATTTACTGGATCAAGCCTGGAGATACTGCCATGATCTAACCCCAAACAAACCTGGTCATCTGCACATTCATCCCTCTGATTTAGCTTGTCACTGTCATCCCTGTGCAGATAACCCTTAGCATCCGGCAACAAGTGGATGCAGAATGTATCAGGCAATGCATACTCAAAGGGAATATAACACATGTTATCATTTGTATCAGTATTATGCATTGCAAAATGATCTCCTAGCTGGATTGAAAATTGAAAGCGCTCGAAGTCCACCACACAACTAGGAAAGTCAGAGCTCATTTCATATGCTGGCCTCTCAAAAGAAAAACTTTCAAATTCACAATTGTGCACATCATGTACACAACCATCTGGTACACCAAGCTGGAAAAGATCAGGCTCTGGCACCTCTTTACAATCAGGCACATTTTTACAATCACTTACCTGATGTATGTTGTTTCCTCTTTCATCAAGATGAGAAACAGAATCCAAGCCAAAAACAATGTCTAGATCCTCACCATACTCAGATAGATCCTCATCACCATATGTGTCATAGATGGGTGACCCAGGTACATAAGCTTGATCATAATATGCCATTTGTTCATGGGCAGTAGAGCATGCATCTTCATCACCAATGGATTCCTTTTGTGGAGGAGTATCAGCCTGTGTGTCATAAGCAAAACAGCCACCAAACAAAGAACAATCATGCTCTGCACTAGCACTTATTTCAATCTCTGACTGCTCTTCATGATCCTCATGTGTTTGAAAGGAAGTCAATGGGTCACACATGGGACTGCTTCTCTATTTGCTTACATCTCCTCTGTATTGAGTACAATACTCACAATTATCTCCACAGGTCCATTCCAAAAATTGCTCATTACTGTCCACAACCTCATTGTTGTTTTCATGGTCAGATGCCTCATCATTGCAATGGGAATCCTCATTAGTCCTTTCACTAGCACCTTCAATATTCATCTTTTCATCTTCACATGATGCCTTAATTATTTGGTCATTTGCAACTTCACAACTATTATTCACACCAAGGCCTAGGGACAGGGATATCAACAGGCGCCCATTTCTGAATTTTTCTATATTTTCAGTGAACTTGTATGCCATCTGCATACCTATCACCTTGAAATCCCTCAGTACTACACTAGAGCCCTCCTCAAAAGCCTCAAAGAATATGCCAACACAGGCTGAAATATCAGGTCTAAAGACTTCTGGGATCTGTGAAAGGGCTACTGCAAACCTATGACTGAAATCAATACATGGCTCTTCATCTTGTTTTCTGATGTTCATCAATTCTGCAACAAGATCAGCAGGTTCTCTTGCAAATTCTTCTTTGAAACAGTCAGCAAGCTCATCCCAACAGGCAAAAAATTTCTTTGGAAAGCTCAAATACCAGTCTTTCACTTTTGCATCAAAGGACCTAACAAAAAACCTCATCCACATATCCTCATCTCTAAATGAATGTTTTCCAATGAAACTGTGAAAATTTTGGATATGTGCATTCCCATCACCTACACTGTGACCACTAAATCTAGGCATCTGACGGTATATCCTAGCAGGCATAGTTTCTACTTTATAATCAACCCATGACAAATCCAGTTGGTCATACAAAGGATCAAAAGGGCTGAGAAGAGGTTTAGCCTTCTGACTAGCAGACACAGCAGGGTTATCATGATTCAACTGGGCCTGCCTAGCCTCTAAGAATATCAACCTATTTTTGATCTCTTCTATTCTTTTATTCAACATTTCACCGCTGAGTATGGGATAATTCATACTTGGATTCATAAAAATCTTACTCTTAGACATCCTTTGTCTGCCTAAGACCTAAGGCTTCCCCTGGCATCTAACTTATGCAGTAAAATAGCAAATATAAAGGGGAAGGAACAAGATACCTTTTCTCATACAGATGCTGAAATATGAACAACACATTTTTGTCACATCACATACATCCATCTTTCATGTGCATTCAGATCTTTTTTGCAGAGTCACCACCTCTCCAGAGAGGACAAAATTTTCAATAGCTGAAAGCTACTTTTCCAGGTTCATTCCACCAGCAGAGCATCATTTTTCACATGAAAGACTCCCCAGCAGAGTCGCCATTTTGTTGGTTTTTCTTCTGAATCAGCATTAGGGTTTGCCACTTCTAATGCACAGGCAGATTCAGCCAACTAATACAGGAGGTTGCGTGAGCTCCTCCCCTTCACTTCTAGTTCTGCCGCACCAAGGGGGGTATCCCTATAAGTCAAGGTGTAACCTTGACTAGCTCAAAGATAGAAAGATCTAACTTGACAACAACAGGCAGAATACTCTCATGTATGGACCAAGATCTGTATGATAGATCACAAGGTGGGCAACGTTCTTGGACATATATGTCTGGTTAGGTATGAGAGCATGCAAGGGTTCCTACTTCTAATCCTACAACTAATAGGTGGAAGGATGAGATGGTTTGAAATGGTGCTTGGATGCAAACCTGGACCTGGTGTATAACCTCAACACAGAGCTAGATTGGTGCCTATCCAGGGCTTGGAGTCGGTAGACATACACCTGTGAATGATCAGCATGAATAGCTAAAACTGGATTTCAGGGGGATACACATGATACCTGCCTTACAGATATCTCCCAATACAGAGTGTTAAGCTGTCGATACTTATGGCATCCCTATTGCAGTAAGAAAGACACATGCAAAACTGGAGACAGAATCAGCATAACACATGCAAACATAGCATTATTCATATAAGATTAACCATGAAATCAGTGGATTCATGCCAAATCATACAACAGGAGATACATAAACTCACAAGTTAAACTATACAGAGCAACCAAAATGAACTGTATTGTGTTACAGAGCCAAAATGTTCAACTTTCAACCACCTAAATAATGGTAACACAGTCTGCCTATATTGGCCAGAAAGTGTACCTCTAGCATTAATTACATGGTTGACCAAAAATCTCGCCAGATACACAGTATCAGAAAAATGGCGCTCAACGCATTACCAGATTGGCGCCCAAACATGAATGCAGTAGGTAGGGGAGGAGACAGGAAGAAACCTCGAGCCCTGCGCCACTGTCCGTTGATGTACACCTTCAATCGGGTACCAGATCCGTCCATACCTCTGCAACCTTCACCATTAATGCTCATCTACCTCGCAGCCATCGGGAAAACATCAAACAGTGCATCGCAACCGTTTCCCGCCAAAATACCTCATCGTGATATTTCAAAATATGCAGGATATCAATTATCCCACATGCACCCCGTGGCGACCTTTTCAACACTTTATATACTAGGCCACGAACATATATGATGTCGGTGCTTTTGCTCCCGACGACACTAGTATAAGCCTTCATCATCATCCTCCAAGAGCATGATATCCTGTTGCTTGAAATATCACCCTGACGTCAGCATCATCATCGCAATATCACCTACATGATAATTGCCTTCATCGGCACAACCTGATGCATCAGAGGAAGATCCTCCTGCTTAGCCGATACCAAATGTCTGGCCGATGAACATCCTGATGACGTCACCGTCATATCCTACTGACATCATCAGCATATCTACCTATCGCGCACCTCCTCATAACCGGATGACGTCATCGTCATGTTTGCAAATATCGGGGGATCTCCACAAGATGATCAGTGTTAGAAATATGACCCCCCCGGACCTTGATGACATCACCATACATCGGCATCAGGATGATATTCAGAAGATAACCGGATATTTAGAAATATCATCCTGATGCACACATATCATGCTGCACTGTAGCTCCACTATAAGATCGGGGTGATATATGAATATGTGACTAATATTTGAAATGATCACCCCCATTGGACAATGCATGAAGCCGACAGGCGAATATCTCCCTTCAGAAATATCATGATGCAGACAGGTAGAAAAACGGATATCACCCTGACATAAGAATGACGTCAGCATCATCAGGGTGATAAAACAACGAACATGAAGTGATAAAACAACATCAGGATGATCTTGACTAAGATCACCCGATGTTCAAATATGATGACCCCGATGAAGATCGGATCATACTTAGGACTTTGCAGCAACATCATCAGGATGATCTTAAGTAAGATCACCTGATGTTAGAATATCACCCCAGCGAAAGATCATGCTGACAGAAAATATGATGACCCTCGTAAGCAACATCAGGGTG
Organism: Cunninghamia lanceolata; assembly: GCA_027924645.1. Taxonomy (NCBI): domain Eukaryota; kingdom Viridiplantae; phylum Streptophyta; class Pinopsida; order Cupressales; family Cupressaceae; genus Cunninghamia; species Cunninghamia lanceolata. The sequence goes on from BSBN01000892.1 coordinate 9,194,542, forward strand.
ATGTCTGGAAACATGATGATGATGACCTCCTCCAAAGAAAATATGATGCTGATGTTAAAACATGCTGAGGAGGCCCAAAGACTTAGAACTTTTTTTTAAGATTTTTTGGGAAGGTGCCTGCATGAAAATTGCTAAAATAACCTACAGTGAATTCAGGCACCAACACCATCTTTATGGTCTAAAATGAATGATGACTACATCCTTACCTATGTATTTCCTTCATGATCTTCTATATAAGAATCCACCCTTATTTCTTCTCCCCATGTGTGAGGATTCGTTGTACATACAACCCTACATTCTTCTTGTATGTAATGGATACACGTGTAATTTAATTTTAGTGATTTTTGACATATGCTCTTTGATGACAATCCTTTCAAATCCATATCTAGCCTCAATCCTCCAACGTGATATTGTTTGGAAAAGGGTGTGTTGTACACCTTGCATAAAAATGAATTATTTTAATTATGTAAAATAAATATTTATTTGTGGTGCATCTTAGGTGATGTGTTTAGCCACATTAAATATTTATTTAGGTCCACTTGTAAATTTGTATGTAACATTGGGTTAGTTATTTTATGTGTGGGAGACATATAGAATAATTAATTAATATTTGGAAAGATTAGTATCAAAACATGAAAACTTAGTGTGAGGGGGAGAAATCTGGTTTTAATCAAAGTAATGCAAACATATAAAACCCAAACACCAATGCAAGTTGAAAGCAAAGAAGTTTGAAACCAACAAAAGCAAATATACTTACAAACTCTTTTACCTATCGTTTTCCATTGTTTGCCTATCTTTCTTTGATCTTGATTGTGAAGCCCTCAGAAGCTTTCCTTGCTTGCTTCCTTGTTGAAGATGACAAAGGAAGAATGGCTATGATACCTGCTTGTGTTGAATGTGAGCTTCAAACAACTGATAATGGAGGACACTTGATAATGGGATGAGGAAGAGAATGAGAGAAATTTGGGTATAGTTATTGTGCAAGATGAAGTCCTCTTTAATGGCTTAGAAGAGGGTTTTATTTATAGATTTTCTGAAAAGGGAATGGAGGGTGAGGATCAAAAGATGAGATCAATGGCTCTTATTTTTTGTGAATCTTTAATTCATAATTATTTGAGAATAGTGGATTATGAAAATTCAATTAAATATTCAATTGGTGAAGGCTAGTGGAGAACATTGAATTAAATATTCAATAGTGGAGGATAGTGGGTTATGACAATTGAATTAAATATTCAATTGGTGAAGGCTAGTGGGGAACATTGAATTAAGAATTCAATAGTGGATGAAAGTGGGGAACAATTGAATTAAAAATTCAATTGGTGAAGGCTAGTGTGAAACATTGAATTAAAAATTCAATTAGTGGAGGATAGTGGGGGACAATTGAATTAAACTCAATTGGTGGAGGCTAGTGGGGAACATTGAATTAAAAATTCAATTAGTGGAGGATAGTGGGGGACAATTGAATTAAAAATTCAATTGGTGGAGGATAATTGAATTAAAGATTTATTTTGAATAATAGAGGATATTAGCTAATTAAATATTAAGAATATTTAATTATGTGTGCAACATGGTGAGGTGGAAGAGATGAGGTGGATTTTGGACTTTTAGACATTAGAAGAATTGAGGGAATTTAATTAATTAAAATGACTTTATTTAATTATGGGATAATGAAACAATCAAATAAATTTTGAATATTTATTTAATTGATAGAAGAAAATAAGAATTAAGATAAATATTAAAATATTTACTTAATTCGACCTGAGCCAATTTTAGGTGTATACATTTTGCCCCTCTTTGAAGCAATGACACCTTCGAAAATGATGACGCAATCATCGATTACCTTGAGCTTAGAGATCACATACCTACAGGTGACCACAGAGCTGGCTATGCTATTGAACTCAACGAGAAGGCCTATTTTGGAGAGAGTGCCAAGCCTTTCAGTCATAAAAACATCAAAATAAAAGAACGATCTAACAGTGAAAACTACTCCGCGGTAGTGTTAGATCCTCAAAATAGTAAAAATAAAGACGTATCCAATGGTGAAAACCTCTCTGAGGCACTAAAGGATGGAAGGCTTGACCCTCTCCCCAATCTTACACATTAGGAAAGATCGTCAATCTTGATAGAACCGGCAGAAGCAATCAATGTCAACACAGGTGATAATCCCATAATGGTCCACATGGCAAAGGCTCTAACAGAACATGAAAAACTAGCATTTACAAACTTCTTCAAAAGAAAACAGATCAACTTTACATGGACATACGTCGACATGCTAGGGCTAGATCCAAATCTTATCATGCATCATTTATCTCTAGTTCTGGGAGCTAAACTAGTCAAACAAAAACTTAGAAAGATGCATCTGCATGTGGCCCTCATGGTAAAAGAAGAACTACAGAATTTGTTGGATGTTGGATTTATCAGGCCTATAGACTATCCTGAATGGGTTTCAAATATAGTATCGGTGGCTAAACCGGATGGTAGGGTCAGAATATGTAGTGATTTTAAGGACCTGAACAAAGCTTGTCCGAAGGATGACTTCCCCTTGCCCAACATCGACATGATTGTAGATCTCACGGCAGGTCATACCATGCTTTCACTCATGGATGGTTTCTCAGGATATAACCAGATAAAGATTGCACCAGAAGACCAGCACAAAACTACATTTACATGTCCTTGGGGCACCTACTGTTGGTGCGTCATGCCATTCGGTCTGAAAAATGCTGGGGCAACATATCAGAGAGCCATGACAACGATCTTCCATGATATGATGCATACTATAATGGAAGACTACGTCGATGACATTCTAGCAAAGTCTCTCACAAGAGAAGGGCATCTAGCAGTACTAGATAAGATCTTTAACAAATTGGAATAGTTCAATGTGCGACTTAATCCAAAAAAGTGTGTGTTCGGGGTTACATTAGGAAAACTACTGGGCTATATAGTATCTACAAATGGTATCGAAGTTGATCCTGCTAAGGTGAAGGCCATAATAGAAATGCCACCTCCTAAAAATTTGACTCAATTGAGATCCCTATAGGGCAAACTGCAATCTATTAGATGATTCATTTCCCAACTGGCAGACAAGTGCCACCCATTCTCTCATCTGCTACAAAAAAATGTATCCTTCAAATGGAACTAGTCATGTGACTAGGCTTTTCAATAGCTAAAGGAATACCTAATGAAGCCACTAGTATTAATGCCACCAATTTAGGGCAGGCCTCTATTACTATATATCTCAGCTACACCAACAGCTCTGGGAGCTCTCCTTGCTCAACAGAACTATGATGGAAAAGAACAGGCTATCTACTACATTAGTCAAACACTCGTCAGATACGAGTTGCAATACACACCAATAGAAAGAGCATGTCTAGCTGTTGTATTTGCCTCGCAAAAATGGAGACATTACATGCTGTCACACTCTGTTAAACTGGTGGCAAAGATTGACCCACTGAAATACTTACTCAACAAGGTGGCCTTAACAGGTAGATTATCAAAATGGGTCATGCTTCTCAGTGAGTTCGACATAGAATATGTGGATAGAAAAGTGATAAAAGGACAAGTGCTTGCAGATCAACTAGTAGAGGCACCTTTAACGGATGATAACCCCCTGAGCTTTGAATTTCCAGATGAGTCTATCTTCCACATCAACATAGCAAACTGGAAAATGTACTTTGATGGCTCCTACACTCAACATGGATCAGGGGTAGGTATCTTATTAATCACACCTAATGGCAACACTATTCCAAAGTCATACAGATTAATGTTCCCTTGCACTAACAATGTAGCAGAATACGAGGCTCTGGTCATCGGTATCAAGCTAGCAGTTGAGTGGAACATCAAGGAACTTCAAGTCTATGGTGACTCACAACTGGTCATCAACCAAGTAAATGACAACTACCAAATGAAGGATGAGAAACTGATTCCTTATAAACACATGGTAGATGACTTCAAGGAGTATTTCGTCAAGATATCATTTGAACAGATACCAAGGATCGAGAATAAAGCTGCAGACGCAATGGCAACTATCGCATCTCTCCTAGATATTCCAGACAATCAAACACAATATGAGTTCTTAGTAGAGCCAGTCTCTTGTACTGCTTATGACACTCCAGATTCCCATATCATATGCCACATCATAGGAACTGATTCCCCTCTCTATGGTAAAATATTTGCCTATCTAAAAGAGAATACCCTCCCACCTGACCTCTCCCATAACGAGAAAAGAACCTTCATCCGACAGGCATCCCAGTATGCCATTGTCGCTAACACCCTATATCGTCGAGGTCTCAATGGTACTCTCCTTAGGTGTCTAGATAGAGAGGAATATCAAACTGCTCTAAGCAAAATACACGATGGAATATGCGGAGCTCACTCTAGTGGCCCTACCCTAGCCAAGAAACTCATATGCATGGGATACTATTGGCCAACAATGGAACAAGACTCCTATCAGTTTGTAAAGAAATGCAAAAAGTGCCAAATCCATGGGAACCTGATACATGCACCAGCGCAAGAGCTATAGCCGTTGACGACTCCTTGGCCTTTCTGTCAGTGGGGACTCGACTTAGTGGGCAAAATCCACCCTCCTTCCTCAAGCGGCCATAAATTCATTATCACTACCATAGAATACTTCACGAAGTGGATTGAAGCCGTGCCTCTAGCCAACATCATAGGCAAACAGATTGCCTCGTTTATCCTAAACTATATCATTTATTATTATGGTGTCCCTTCGTCCATTATCACGGATAATGGATGACCCTTCCAAAACCAAGATGTCAGGGAACTATGCAACAAATTCCATATCCAGCACCACTTCTCAACTCCTTACTACCCACAAGGTAACAGCCAAGCTGAGGCATCAAATAAAACCATTACGAAAATCCTAAAAAAGACTGTCAATGATGCTAGCCATAACTGGCATGTCCAACTGAATCCTGTGCTGTGGGCCTACTGCACAAGCATCCGCACACCCACAGGTGCAACACCATACTCCCTAGTCTATGGATCTGAAGCTATCTTGCCCATTGAAGTCAAGATCCCCTCATTGCAAGTCTCATTAAAAGGCCTCATATCAGATGAAGAGTACAGAGTAACTAGACTCCAAGAATTAGAACTGCTCGAAGAGCGAAGGCAATAGGCCTTTAATCACCTGAAAGCATATCAGCAACGCATGTCCAGAAGCTACAATCAGAAAGTAAAGCCCTGGATATTCCAAGTCGGTGACCTGGTCTTACGAGAAAATCCTAGAAATTAGCAAGACAAAGAAAAGAAAGGAAAGTTTAAACCTAACTATCTGGGTCCCTATGTCATCATCACAGCTTATGGATCAGGGGCATATCAATTGGCTACATCTGAAGGTGAACTATTTGATGATCCTATCAATGGCATGCACCTTCGCAAGTTCTATACCTAAAAACCCCAATGTAAGGGAGTCCTAAAAAAATCCAAAAAAATTGAAAAAGTGATAAAAAAATAGAACAAAAAAATCAAAAAAATTGAGAAAATAACAAAAAAATCATCCTACGGTGAAAACCTGGCAAACAGGTGTCATGTGTACTTTTAGCTTCTCATGCAAATAAAAAGCAAGTGGTGAAAACCTGGTACACAGGTGCTATCTGTGACAAACCACTTCCTCCATCTATTCTGACTTCATATCTCTTGTGTCCTTCATATCACTCATCTTGAACTAGTCCATCCATGGTCTAAGTCTCGAACTATGTCGCCTTTGAGCTATCACGTAGGCAAGGCCATTATCCATGCACCCCCGAGGCTCCGCTTCCCTGTCCATCTCATATCTTGTCATCTATCCTCTAGTCCATCCATGGTCCAAGTCCCGAACTACGTCGCCTCTGAGCTATCACGTAGGCAAGGCCATTATCCATGTACCCCCAAGGCTCTGCTTCCCTATCCATCTCATATCTTATCATCTATCGTCTAGTCCATCTAGGGTTCACCCCAAACTATGTTGCCTCTACGTCATCACGTAGGCAAGGCCATTTAGCAATGAGCCCCCGAGGCACTAGGTCAGTCCCTTAGGGTCCGTCTCTCCATATCTGTTGTCATCTCACCCATAATAAGTCGATCCTGGTCTAAACTGGAGGCAACTCCTTGACCTAGTTGCGGATTTGGGCTCTTGAATGCCGTTGTTCTGAAAGGGGATACCAATAAAGGATTGCAATACCTTCAATTGCTAGACACCTAGAACAAAGTTCTCGATGCATAACATCAACCTGTCCAAAACAAAAACAAAGCAGAGCACCATATTGAAACACTCAAAACAATTCTATCTCAATTATGGCAAAAAGACACATCTAATGCAAGAATGTTTTGTCAACGGGTTAACTTACAAGGTCTTGAATTTTCGTCAATTATGTCTTCCTATGCTACTCAAGGATGCCAACAGCTAGAGATGCTATGATGGGGACATAATTTTTTCTTTGTCTGCTGCTTGTGGATCAAACTTTAGTAATGTGATGACTTTTGTCTAATGACATGATTAGCAAAAGATCATCGAGGACTCTGAGGTCTAAACATGAAAAGGGGCAATCCTTGTCTATTAAAACACAAGAAGTGCTCAGGTCATCTAGATTCAAGTTTGGCTAGATTCTTGTATCAACTTGCTATATCAAAATCCAGGTAAGTGATACTTAGGACATCTCGGTCTAACTATACCTAGATGCTTGTATTCTCTTACCACATTTCAAAGAACGAAAAACACCAAAAAGTGCCCGATGATGAAAGGAAAAGACTTGCAAAGATGACAAATCCGTATCCACATCCGTCTCATATCCAGCAACTCCATATCATACACACAATAATGCAAACCCTGCAGTATATCCAAATGAAAGTTAGTGTTTCTCCATGTCTTCTTCTATTCCACTTGTCTATATCATCTCTGTGTCGATTGAGTACATCTAGACATATCAAACACATAGCATATAAGTTGCATATCACATCACATGAGATAGTCATTCACATGATTACATCATTTGAGATCAATTTCCATACATTTTAGATCATCCATATACATTGTGCATCCATACATCATATCAAAAGAAAATAAAAAACATAGGTCACATACATAGCGAACTGCATAACTCAAAAGCATTCTAGACATCCATCTAGTATGCATAACACATACAAACACATCATAAAATTAAATTGCATCCATAGCATATAAAATGTAAGAACACATACATGTAGACCATCAAATAGATAGATCATCATATAAACATCCAACACATTTCCAAATGTACAATATATCACAAACTCTGTCCAATCCCAGAGTCATATCATAAATGTATACAAAAAATGGTGATACATGTCTTAGAATAAGAATACATCTATCGGCTATCTCAGCCATCATCAAAAAGGTGCCACAATACATGTCAAATACGAGTGTCTGGCTCTAACTAACTCTACCATCGGGGAACACTGCTCCTGGCACTAGCCTCTCCTCTATCCACCCCTGATGCCGATGGGCCCCTCACTGAGCCCACAGACCAAGACCCACCTGCTCTTTGCGCTGCCTCTGACTAGCTCTGGAAGCTCGAGGCTCTCTGACTCACTGGCACAGCACCATGATATAAGCCCTGGTAATACTGAGTCTGTGCCTGAGCTCTAGTAAGATCACTCTGTAACTATGCTACCTGGGCCTGTGACAGCTGTACCTATGCCACCAAGAAACTGGAAGTCCCATCGGTACCCATGGCCATCATGGCTACATCCCACTCTAACCTCATAGCCCGCATACTAGCTAAGGCTGAATCTCTCTCCCAGCTCAACTCTGATATCTGAGTCGCATCCGATTCTCTGTGTGACTCCACTGCTCTTAGATGAGCCCTCAGCTGCCTAAGCTGGGTCTGTAAGGAAACCAGAACCTATTGCTACATATTAGGCTGTGGAGCCTACTCAGCCTATGCCACCTGCTGCGCTGGCACCTGTCCCTATATCGGCTATACCACCTACTGAGGCAGTGGCATCTATCTCCGTGCTATCCCTGGCTACACTGGCACTTGGACTTGTGCCTGTCCCACTGCCTGCTACCCCACGAGACCCTCTCCAACTCTCTACCTCTGTCTCTGTCTCCCATCATCTCCCTAATCTCTCCTCCTCCTCCGCCGTCCACCCCTCCCCCTGCTAGCTCCACCCCCTCTGTCTGAGTCACTCTCATCTATATGAGGAGCTACCTCTCCAAGACCTGAGTAGCGAGGAAACGAATGTGCTGCAAACCACGCCTCATAGTCTAGCGTCATGCCAGCATCTACTATATCTCTCCGCATCAACCAGGCTGCATAAGGAATCTACTGAAAATCAGCCAATGCCTCCTCATAAGAGGCCACAGGACCCCACCTATACCGCTCGGCATATGTCCTAGCAAAGCATGCCTCACCCTATGGTCTACCCTGTACCTGGCCAAATTGTCTCTACACTCGGCTGACAATCTGTCGCTCCAAAATGTATTGAGTCCAACCAATCAGCCACCTCATTTGGAAACAATAAGGGAGCTCATCTACCTCATCCTCCCATATTTCGCAGTCAAGGTATGGCTGCTAGACAACTGCATCCACTCCATCAAAGGCATGCCTCTAATACTCAAGCCTCCCCAGCCTGTGCTGGGAAATCACACTGGCATAGCCGTAACTATAGGGCTCACCCCTCTGCCTATGAAATACACAGATCATCTATGTGATAGCAATGTGCTCCCACAACCAAAACTGTAAGAGAGACGCGCCTACTGCTAAACCAGAGCCTCGGTGGTACACTGCCTAATGCATGTCTCTGTATAGGTGTGTAAGCATGCACACACCCCACGCATACTAGGTCCCATCGGTAATCATACTCTCCAGCACCCATCCCCAGCTAAGGGGGAAGCCGTGCGCTCTCTTATCGGGGCATACTACGCCACTGATCAATCCAGCCACTATGCCTGGGAAGTAGTCATAGCAGTCATGCATGTCCTGCAATGAGATCTCCTCCCCTGCCAACTCGAGATCATCAAAAACACCTCTCCACTCCTCCAGCCCAGTGTCATACTGTGACTCGTACTCAACCAACTCTCCCTGAATAGGGAGGTGCAGAATCTGATAAACATCTTCCAGAGTAATGGCCATCTCTCCTGTCGAAAGATGGAAGGTCCCATCCTCACTATGGAATCGCTCCACGGCTGCAGTCACCATCACCCAGTTCATGCGAACTTCGAGCATGAAGAGCACATGATACAAACCCATAGCACCTAGAGCCTCCCGCTCCATCTTGGTAGCATATACCGCTGCAACAACGGCAATGGGAACAACTCTCACGATGTCAGAACATGGATTACCTAAGAGTATTGTCTCAGACAAGGATATAAGATTCATTAGATACTTTTGGAGGACACTGTGGAAGAAGATGAAGATAGACCTAAAGTTAAGTTCAACATTTCATCCATAGAAAGATGGACAAACAATAGTGGTAAATAGGAGTTTTGGAAACTTGTTGAGATGTTTGGTAACAGATAAGATGGGAAATTAGGATCTATTTCTACCATAATCAGAGTTTACATACAATAATTCAGTGAATAGGAGTACAAGAAGACACCATTTGAGATTGTGATTGGAATTAAACCTAGAGGGGTTGTAGAGTTGAGAGACATCGGTATGGAGAATAAGAGAAGTGTAGAGGTAGAAGAATTTTAGGATACAGGGAGACTCTACATAATCAGGTCAAGAAGCATTTGCAGGAGTTGAATAGAAAGTATACGGAGCAAGAAGATGAGAAGAGGAGACATAAAGAATTTTTAGTTGGAGATGAAGTACTGGTATATCTGAGAAAAGAGACATTTCCAGTAGGGACATACAACAAGATGAAGATGAAGATGTTTGGAGCATGTAAGATTCTTAAGAATTTTGATTCAGGAAATGCATATTAAGTGGAGCTACCAGAGACATTGGGTATATCACCTATATTCAACATTACTAACCTATATCAGTATTATGAATGAGAATCAAGTGACAGCATTGAAGATGGTTTGAAGAATCATTTACCATACCAATAACTAGAGAAGATAGAGAACATCTTGGAGAACAAAGTTAGATGTAGCACCAGAGGTAAGAAATACAAAGAATACCTAGTCAAGTGGAAAGGCGGACTGGAAGAAAACTCAACTTGCATTTCTCAGGCTCAGGTAGACCACCTTAGTTTTCCTCTAGCCCCAACAAAGTGAGGGACTCATTTTTTCAACAACCCCAGGGGTCTGATGCAGGAGCATCCTAGGTTGCAGGAGCATCCTAGGTTGCAGAGTAATCTTGCATCAACCAAAAACATTTGAATTCTTTCTTTTTTTTCATTTTTACTTCAGTTCAATCAATTACAATTTCATCATTTTATATCACATGTTCATATCAAAGCTCATGGAATAGGACTTAGCATCTACATATCATCATCTACATTATATCCACATTTTAGGTCATTTCGACTTGTCTGCTAAAAGTTATTGCTATCAAAAGTTCATCAGTTTTCTTAGAACAAAGCATATAGAAAGTTAGTTGAATGAGAAGGTTTGTAGAGCACTTCCATGACTTATGGAGTCAAATGAAACATCATACATGGCACATCTGGATGGGATAGACCATCCTTGAGGTCCGCACTAAGTTTCATCAATTTGTGAAGTATTACTAGATGTTGTAGGCCGACCTACTTGTTTCTACACGTTACATCCTTCTTTGGAGTTTGTAACCTCTTATGGGCGACGCAGATGATTTCATGAGCTTGAAAATGATATATATAGATCTCTTAGAGTTATCGGGAAGTAGTTGTTAGAATTCAATTATGTAGTGTAGAGTTGTAGATTTTCTTTTCGGAAGGCACTTCAATGCCATATCTCACATATATGTTGTAAACTGGAAAGAAGACATGTGAGCCCTTTGATTTTAGCTGCATATTGTTGGAATATAAGAATTTTGAATATATAATATATTGAGCATTTGAATTTTCCATGCATTCTATTATTGTGTTGTTTCTGTTGTGTTTACTCTAGTTGCATGGTTTGGATAGTTCACTCTGTGAACCCTCCAACTGTGACTACTCCACTTGTACTACTCCACTCACTCAACCACTCTATTACTCACATCACATCCAACATGCACACCCCCAATCGCGACCTCTTGACATTTATTTATATTGTGTTACGACCTAAAATTTACTACAATTTTTGGCAAAATTTTAGTTTCCTATAATGAAAAAAATAATTCTAGCACTCTGAAATACAGTTGTAAGCTATTAAATGCCACTGCTTTGCAACCTGCAATAGTCATGATTAAAATTCTAGACTAATGGTGTGGTAGTACATAAACTATGGCAACAAATAAAATAGTCTCAACTACATCTTTGGAACCATCAGGGTGCTACAATGGCCTATAGGCTGCAAAGTATGAGGTTCATCATATGAGGTGATAGGGGTTATTAACAATGAAGGAGATTTATAAATGAAGGAGGTAATCATGCATATGGTGGGTTACTTATTCTGTACTTAGCTTATCTAGGATCTAATTAGTCTTGAGAATGTCATGACTTCTTGAGAGATTTGATGGGCTATATCCATTCATCAAATCTACCTAGAAGGATTAATGGATGGGAGAGATACCACAAGTGGTGCTATTTGTTCCAGCACAGTCAAGGGTTGGGATAGTCATTTTAAAAACCATACACGCAGTTGGATTCATCACCATTGAATTACAAGGTTATAGTGTCATACCAATCAAGGGCACCATGGATTTTGTATAGTCCTTATGACCTCAAATATTAGCAAAGTTGTGAAAACTTTCTTAACAATTGTATGGGGTATTGAAAATCATAGCCAACAATGGAAAGTATAGTGGGGACTATACCTTGGTGTGTCACAACAAATTGTACTCTTTGATTTGTTAGGAAGCACTAACACTAAGACCTAAAGCACTACCATACAAGATTATTGAAGGAATAATATTAAAAGGTCACAATGAACTGCAATATTATATGTCCCTTATGAATCAACAATTACTAGTTGGAAGCCAATTTGTCTCAAAATTAGTAGATCATTTAATTGTTCTAGGTACAATTCACAATGCAATAGAGGCATGTAGATAGTTGGGATACACTTCTCTTTACATTTACATGCTACAAAACCCAATTCTATGTGGTCTATCTACTAATACTTTAGAGAAGGACAATACTTTGGAAGAAAGAGGAGCAAACTTGATACATTCATCTGAAAATATCTTGGACAAAAACAATTTAGTGAATATGATTGGAACAGTGGACATTGCCAAGTTACCAAGCTTAGATGGACAACCAGTTATTACTATATCACTCATAGGACAATGACTATTTTTAATGAGCACTTGAAGCCTAGGTAGTGGAAGAATTTCACGTGACTATTAAGTGGCAAAGCAAGGGAGAAGACATAAAGTCCTGCTTGATTCGATCTCTCTACAACTATACATGGTTAGGATGGTATGGGAAGGTTTGTTGTATAAGTTGTTAAATCCTCTTTCAAATCCTTCAGGATCAAAATCCTATTTGGGTGCCTTGTTACATTCAAAAATTGTTGCAATATTCTCTTCATCAATCATGGGCCATTACATCTGAGATGATGTGGCAAATCTAACATTTCCTGCTACTTTTCCATGAAAACCCAACAATCTTTCTACTTAAAACTCAGGCTATGTGCCATGTGGCATGTTGTTAAAAGCCTCCTTGGCCAAAAACTATTAACAAAAAATTTGTGGGCCTTGCCGTTGAAGAAGGGTGTGGGCTTTGGAAGTATTGAAATTGGTATTATCATAGCGATGTCCATTTTTATATTGAGATTGGTACTGCATGTTTCAAGGCCTCATATTGTAGCTCTTGGAAATATCTCAAATAACAGAATATATAGAAATACTGTGCAGTACACATATTATCATTTAGGCATTGATTCTTCAATATATTTTGCCAGTTCAAACTACTTAAGAGAAAGGGTACTGAGATGGATAGCAGACAAAGAAAATCAAGAGGACAGAAGAAATACTGAATATCAAAGGGACATTACCATGTCGAAAAGACTAGTTGATGGGTCTCTTTGACAAACTGATATACAAAATCATTGCTAGAAATCATTGAAAGGAAAATACTATATTAGTGGGAGGTTATAATAGTCTCTCTGATCTACTAGATAATGTGGGTCCGAAAGACTTTTACATGCCAAGATGAAATAGTATAAGGTAAAAAATAGATTTTAGAGTGACTTACAATACATCGGAGTAAGGCTTGTAGGAGTCCCTCCTATATGCCGATACACAATGTAACCCTAATACCAAAATATTAGGGCACCAGTTTTGGCTATCTATCTTCTAGACCTTCAAGCGTGATGCACAATTTTGTCCGCCATTGTCGGGGGTCTTAGTGGAGCAAAGGATCATTTAGAGGAGATATGTTTAGTTTAAACTTTGCATAAGTGATTTAAACATTTTCCTCAATCATTTGTAAAAAACCTTCAAACAACGAGTATTGAGAGGAGTGGTCGTGATATAGTGTCTGGGTAGATATTTGCTGAAACAATATGTTATGATGTTTTGTCCATTCTAAAATGAGATTATAAAGGATCTACGCGAGGAATATTTTACCACAAATCAAGAAATGGAATTACTTTTGTACATTGGCCCCTATCTCTTCCATCCAACAAAGTGTTTTTAGCCATAAACTTGGCCACAGGATGCAAAGGCAAAAAGTATGGATGGCACAAGGGAAACATTGAAAGCACACATCTAGATAATAAAAACTCTGTGCAAGGTGCAAATAGAGATGATGATCTTTTCTCAAGTAAAAATATAGTTAGAGAGCATGAACATCATCAAACTGCAAGAGAAAAATAATTTCAAATGCACATTGCCAAAGTGTAAATAAAAAATTAAATGAAGTGTGATTATAGTAAGATGAAAATGCAAAATTCTCATTTTCACCGAAGGGGTACAAGGTGGGTTATTATTTTACCCTAGGGATATAATGAATCTACCAAGTGAACATTTTAATAATCATAATTAAATATTTTCACTTGGAAGTGAAATACTTTTCTAGAAGAATTAACTAAGTAGGTAATTATTTTACCTAAAGAATACTTTTTATCATGTGAAAGTGCATATAATTAAGGGTGAAACATTTCTAGCGAGGAATAAATGTGAGCGTAAAAAATGCTAGCAAAAGGAGAAATAATAATGATTAAAATTAATCTTCATGGAGATGCAAAGATGAAGGTTAAAATTAAATATTTTATTTTCATCGAAGATAATCAAGATAATGAAGAGCTGCACATGATGACAACTAAAGGGTCAAAACCCTAAAAATACAAAGTATAAATGTGAGATAAAAGTAAGTTGGAAAAAAATCATTAGCAGTCATAGGAGCAATGAGATGTAGGAATTAGAAATTAGGTAGAATATACAAGTGAATGAAGACTTCCAATATAAATTGCAAAATGTTTTGAAGCAATTTAACGAAGAAGAATATTATAATCTAGTGTCCAACATTTTGGTGTTCAATTATTTGTTGATATTTATTCATATGTGTTATCTATGCTGTCTCTAGAGTGGTTTTCCTTTGTTATTTAAATTGAATATATCAAGGATATACTTAATTTATCAGGGCACATTTGTTGTTCTTGTGTGATTAATCTGACTAGCTCCTTCAAGGATGGATTAAATTCTTTCAATTGATCACAATAACCTGGGAAAATATCATTGGGATTTGTAAGAAGAGCCTCGTAACTGACAACCTTGTATGTTTATACAAAGTATAAACATTTGAAAAGTGCCAAATAATTTGAGTTAAGCTAGGAGGGAGGACACATCTATCATATATATCTTGACTCTATTGCCCAAAAAGCACTGGTCATATTCATTATAAAACAATACTTCATTTAAACTTTATTCACATATTCAAAATTCAAACATTAAGAGTAGGAGTAACTATAAAGTTTACATCTATTTCACATTTACATGCCAGTGTGGATAGATCCCTAAAGTTAAAGAAGTCACACAAAGTTTAAATATGCATTAATTACTAAGGTACACTCGCCTAGCTCTAGTAGAACTTGAAGTACAGGAGGTTCTCAACCATATCAATTAACCCCATTCATTAGCCAAAAATATTACCAAAGAGCTTGGCATCTTCTTAAGGTTTATAACCTACGTTTTTCAGACCTAACGTATTGTCTTCAACCTTGAGAACATTCTCCAAGGTTGGCAAATTAGTTTAACCTAGAAGATTCAAATTAGGTCTGGACCTAAACAGTCTTGGTGTGGAAATGAATGAAGGCAAACCACAACACACCTTATCTTGGACCTAAATTCATCCAAACATGGTACACCACACTTTCACAATCACCAAAATAGCTCCACAAATAGTAAAAGCATACAAGGTCAGTGAAACCTATGTAATACAATGAATTTTTTAAGTACACGCTTCCTCAATGCAAGATACAACTCGCGGACCATACACGACGCTTGAACATAGTCTAGAATCTTCCATTAACATCTCAAAGCAACCTGAAAACCAACAAACTCTTCCGCAACAACTTTCACCTGAAGAAAGTTCACACTAGAGCACTCAACAGACTCTGTCATATACTACCACTCAAGAAATAAACTTGCAGACTACCAAGCCATGAACAACTTCTATTAGAGAAAGATATGAGCCTTATAGGTAGAATTCTAGAACCACAAGAAACACAGTCCACATTCTGGTGTACACAACTTCCTGTGCACAATGAATTAGAGCACAAAACTTGGAATATAACATCTCTTAACAACATATCCAAAATGCAAGGATAGATCTTTGGCATAGAAGAAATGTGGAGCAAAAGTAGAACACTACTCTATTGAGCTAAACAATCTCATCAACACATTGTTTCCTTTATTAATCAAATTTTTGCAAAAGCACTTGAAAACTAACCATCAAAACCCTATTCTTAACACCTTTGGTACCTATTCAAAGCAACCAAATCATCTTCAATAAAGTAGCTCAACCAAACACTTCATGCTCTTACAATAGTCTCATCTCTGCTCATCCAATAGACACAACTCACACCAATGACAACACCAATAGCATCTACTTGTAACAGAGGACACATGCCAAGATGTGCCACATTTTTTTGTAAATTTTTTGCAAGTAAATAATTAGTTATGATTTTTTATTAGAACATTTCAAAATTATTAAAATGTGTTTGTCTAACCACCACAACTTGGTAAAAAATTTATGAAATTCATTTTTTTTTATCCTATAGTATGTGAAGCATAGAATGCGACACATCTTTTAGATTTGAAAAATATGAAATAGTTTAAAAATTATAGAATTTTTTCAATCAACCTATCAATCATGACTTTAGTCGTAATGTATTTAGAAAATCGATAATAATTATCTATTATTTTGAAAATAAGGTATATCTTATATTGGTGTAAAGCTAACAATTTTTTCAATAAACCCTTTTCATTTTATCAAATTCAAATAAAAAATAAGTCGTTAGCCACAAGGGTGCAATTTTGGTCATCACATCACCACTTTTTGGACCCCCATGATCCTACATAGACCCTTTAGTCGATTTACATACATCGACTTGTCATCCAAAGATATACACCATGCTTCTATTAGATGACAAAAATGATTTTAACCTTTGTCTTAATGATGACATAGTTGAAAAGGATAAACTTGATCTCATTACTAAGTATGTGTGTTTCTAGATGGTATAAGAATCATTGCATTCATGCAATCTAGTACCCTCTCCATGGAGATACTCTCTCTGCTCATATTGGAGGAAAAACAATACCACTCTTGCATCCACCTCACTTACTTGATGGTAGTTAGTCCATTTCATTATTTAACCTCATTTTCAATAATAATGTCATAAGCAATTATTCCCTACATATAATTTAATATACAACAAAATGCATTTTCCATCATTACTATAATCATAATATTTTCTCTGACTAACTATCTGTCTTCATGAAAATAATGAAAATAAATACATTAGTTTAAAAATGGGTTTTGACATATCTCCCCCCTTAGAGATCAACATCCTCGATGATTAAATCCAAACCAAATATTAATACTTCAAACATGTTCTTATGTGTCATGCTATATAAAAAGATGTGGAAACTTTTGATAGATATCATTATAATCCTCCCAGGTAGCATTTTCCTTTGAATATTGGTCCCACTAGACCTTGCACTAGGTAACCTGTTTGTTATGCAGGTGGAGCTTGTGTACCTCGACCACTTTGAGAGGCTCAATCATGACCACCCTTCAGTCCTACACCTAGAGAGAATTCCAATCAAGTATATGATTAGATCCTAAAATATATTTCATCAAATATGACACATGGCAAACATCATGCATTCTAACAAGGGATGGTGGTAGAGCTATCCTGTAAGCAACTAGATTAACCACTTAGAGGACTTCAAAAGGTCCAACATATCTATGTGCTAGTTTAGAAGACTTTCCAAACTTAATTGGGCTCTTATGTGGATTTACTCTCAAAAGAACTTTATCTCCTACTAAAAATTCTCAAGGTATTCTCTTGTCATTAGCATAGTTTTTTTGTCTATCATTTTCATCTGCTAATCTTTTCCTGATCAACTTCACTTGCTTTTCCATTTCCAAAAGCATTTCTGGCCCAAGGAAAATGCTATCCTCTAGCTTATCCCAACTTGTAGGAGTTTGATAGTTTCTACCATACAATTCTTGGAATGGAGCAATCTTAATTGTAGAATGATAAGAATTCGTATATGCAAATTCAACTACTAGAAGATACTCTTCCCACTTATACTATTGATCCATGCAATACATCCTCAACAAATCCTCCAGTATTTGATTTACTCTCTTAGTTTGTTTATTTATTTCTAGATGATAGGCTGAGCTTATATTCAGTTGTGTTCCCAAAGCCGAGAACAAAGTTTACCAAAACCTTGAAGTTACCTATGCATCTCTATCCAAAATTATCTTTTTTGGAATTCCATGCAACTTGAAAAACTTCTTGCATGAACTTATTGGCTAAGATGGGCGCTCCATCTGTAAGATTAATAGGTATAAAATAAGCTATCTTAGTAAGTCTATCCACTAGTTATTACAAGAATAGCATCATGCTTATAGCGGAACATATGTAATCCTTGGACAAAATGCATACTAATAACCTACCATTTCCATTTAGGTATGTCATGAGGATACAAAAGTCATACTGAATGTTGGTGTTCAGCCTTAACTCACTGACACTCTAAGCATCCTACCACAAATCTTGTAGCATCATTTTTCATTCCCTTCCAAAAATATAAGGGTTTCACATAAACTAACAGCATTGTCACTCCAGGATGACCTAAATATGGTACAAAATGCACTTCTTTCCACATAGTTCTTCTTAAATATCCCTAATTAGGAATGTATATTTAGTTATTGAATCTCAATAACCCATCAAATTGAAAATAAAATCCATCATACCTTGTATCTTGAGGATTTTGTATTAGAGATTTCAAAATTTGCTCATAATATTCATCACTGGTCAAATTCTTCAATATTTGAGCTCTAAAATCAAAGTGCACTGATATTATTGCTGATATGTTCCTTCTTTGATTCAAGGCATCAACCACTCTATTTTCCTTACCCTTAATATAGTTAACCTAAAAATAGTAGTCAGAGATGAGCTCTAACCATCTTCTTTCCTATGTGTTAAGGTTAGGTTGGGTGAAGATGTACTTCAAAACTTGTTGTCAGATTTTAGTTCAAATTATTTTCCCAACAAATAATGCCTTCATACTTGAAGAGCATGCATAATTACCTCTAATTCCAAATCATGAGGGGCATAATTCTACTCATAAGGTCGTAACTTCCTAGACTCAAAGCCCACAACTTGGTCTTATTACATGAGAACTCCTCCTAACCCTTCTCTTGAACAATCAGTTATAACAACAAAAATGACCCTTTGGGTCTGGCACTTTAAGAATTGGTGTTCAAGTCAATTTCCTTTTAAGATTATTAATATATTCTTCACACTTATTAGACCACTCAAATCTCTTTCCTTTTCTCTACAAGGAAGTGATAGGATGGGTAATTCTAGAAAAGTTTGAAATGAGCTTCCTATAATACCTTGCTAATCCCATAAAACTATGCACTTCATGCATGTTTTTAGAAGAAGGCCATTCCAAAATTGCCTTCATCTTTGATGGATCTACAGCATTTTCTTTAACTGATATGATATGACCCAGGTACTACACCTCTTATTGAAAGAATGTACATTTGGATGGCTTTCCATATATTTTATGCTTCTTGAGTCATTACAGAACTGTCTGCAAATGTTGATGATGTTCCTCCTCATTACGAGAGTAGATTAAAAGGTCATCTAAAAGCATCAGAAGAAATTTGTCTAGATAGTCTCTAAAAACAATGTTCATAAAATTCATAAATGTTGCTGGAGAATTGATCAAACCAAAAGGTAAGACTATGAACTCATAATGCCCAAACGTTGTTCAAAAGTTTGTCTTGTGAATATCTTCTTCCTTCAATCTCAACTAATGATAACCTGACCTAAGGTCAATTTTGAAAAATACAGCTACATCACACATTTGATCAAAAAGATCATCTATGCAAGGTAGAGGATACTTGTTCTTAATCGTTGCTTTGTTAAGCATATGATAATCTATACAAAGATGCAGAGTGCCATTTTTTATCTTAACAAAGATCATTGGTACTCCCCAAGGTGACACACTAGGTCTTACCAGTCCTTTTTGCAACAATTCCTAGAGTTAAGACTTTTGCTCCATCAACTCACTAGTAGTAATCTGATAAGGTGCTTTGGACACCAGTTTGGAACCAAAAATAATATTTATTGCAAAATCAAAAACTCTTTTTGGGGCAAACCTGGAAGGTCTTCCAGAAACACATCTTGAAAATCATGAAGAAAAGGATACACTTCAAAATATTTTTTCTTAGTTTCCTTCTCATATTCATCTTCCACTTCCTCCATTTTATCTACAAACATCTGGCATCCTTTCCATTTTGCTCTTTTCAACTACATCACATAAATTTTCTTGATTTTCATTTCTCATTGAAAACCTTGGACAAGGACAACATTTCTGTCAGCATCAAGGCATTCTACTATTTTGGAAAGACAATGAATGTTGTGATAACCATTTCATCCCTAAAATGACATCATAGGATCCTAGAGGTGGTACATAAAGATTGACCTCTATGAAAAAGCACGTAGTGTCAATCTGGCTTCAAATAATAATTTCTCTATCTGAGCTCTTGACTGGTCTACAAACTCTACTATCCATGAATTAGCCATGAAACCATCTTTCCTAGACATTTTATCAAGTATTCTAGGGTTCACAAAATTTTCAATTCTCCTCTATCTATAAGAATAGAAATTGGGGTTCCAAAAAGAGTACATGTGGTTTCAATAGGAATAACCTGATACTCAACTGGATGACTATAAAGGGTAGCATGAATTCTTTTTTGAAAAGTCATTTGCTATGAAGGTAAAGGTTTACTTCCATAAGAATTCCATTAACTCTTTATGGGGCACTGGTTAGCATAATGATCTCCTCCACATGTGAAACACCCTCCAAGATGACCTCTCTTTCCAAAAGATCAGTTGGCATTATCATCATTCTTTTTAGGATTCAACTCCCTGTTTCCATTGCTAGATTGATTTCTATTAAATCTTGAACTTTTAGCATGGTTCCTCTCTCTAGATTCTTGATTCTTGTTTCCTTTTTTGAAGGATGTTGAAGGATGACTCCAATTAAATTTCCTTTGAGATCTTTCTTGATATAAAGAGAGAGATTTGAGCTTCTACTCTTACTTGATGGCTTTCTCAAAGGCCTTATCCATGGTTGTGGGTCCATGGGCATCCACTTCTCTACCAAACTAAGCATTCAAGCCCATGATAAACTTCCTCATTATAAATCTCTCATCCTTCTGATATTGTGGCACATACTTCAATAATCTGGTAAATTCTTCCCAGTATTTAGTGATAGTTATATCTCCTATACACAAATTTTGAAAATCTGTTAATTTCTCGTTAAAGTAATGTTGGGGAAACCTCCTTTTCCTGAATATGACCACAAATTGATCCCATGTTAGACTCAAGGAACTCAATCCTAATTCCATTTTCTTATTCATCCACCATGTGGATGCTTCTCTAGCTAACTGGTATGCTCCCCAACAACTTTGGCGATCTTAGAATAATTTCTTATCTCAAAATATTTTTCCATCTCTGTCAGCCAAGCCTCGGCTACATCTCCACTCACTGTTCCATCGAACTTAGAAGGTATAACTTTCTTTATATCTCAGGCTAGCTTATTGGTAAGATGATTCTTTTTGTTTTATGAATTTGTGAGTCTTGATTATTTACTCCAGGTTCACTATGGAAACCATATTCTTCTCTCCTTTCAGAGTAATGTTCTTGATTGGTTTCTCCCCTCTAACTTCCTATTCCAAGGTTTCCAATCTTCCTTTTGTTTCATTTAAAACTGAAAAAATTTGATCTAATTTTGTCATGGGGTTATTCTTAGGATCAGAACCATTTGAGTTCCCTCATCGTTGGTTTCCATAGTGTTCCATAATATTACCACACCTAATCATTAGCATAGAAATTTATCAAAACTTGTAAGTTTTGATACACTACCATAAAATTATAAGTTCATAAATGCAAAAACTCAGAGATTCATCACACAAACATTTGCTTACTCAAAAAGTCAAACCTTTACTTTATTCACTTTCTAGATCTTTACATCCTTATTCAAATACAAAAATTTTTGTGAAAAGGAAATGTCTACATATCACTTTCTGATAGAGGAAATTCCCTAGGTTTCTCCTCTCCATCAGAATCAAGTAACACAAACTTAGTAGGTGGATGTACTCGTGAGTAGTCCTTCAACACCTCTACACTCATAATAGGTGCATCCTCACCACACCCGAAAGGCATGTCATGATGAGTGGATGATTTACTAATCTTAACAATAGTAGTGGTTGACAATATTTTTGCCTCTTCAAGTTGTTTCCTCCTTTCTAGGTGGATACATTTGATTGCATCAGCTAGTGTTTCGAACTCAATGAGCCAAGCTTCCCTTGCATAACTCATTATATCTTCGATCTTTGGTTCAAGAGATGGCTCTTTCTTAATAGTGATCTTAGGCATTTCACTAAGTTTTGTTTTCTTGGCTCACTTTCTTGTCCTTCTATTTCCTACCATTCTAACACAAGAACAAATGTTTTAACACTAGAATATCTTGCCAATCTTGAGAAACCTTGCAATGAGCTCTAAGGTCCAAGTGTCAAACCTAGTAGCCCTGATACCATGTATAACATCCCAACTAGAATATTAGATATCTTTAAACATAATTAAAAAAACATCTCACTATTTTTTTACCTGTAATCAAAGATATTACATTTACAATTTCAAATACAATACATATATTCAAAAAATGGTTTCTTCACATGTGACTAAAAAAATACTACATATAGAAAATGGTCGTATTTCTTATGACTTACAATTTACCAAAATCTATTACAAAATAAATAATATATTCTTGCTCATAAGTCTTTGGCAATTAACTGCAGGAGAGAGAGAGTATCACCGTGGTGCTTTTCCTCCAACCACAGACCAGCTGTCCCCTGCATACCTTCCTTCTGGAAGTGGCCCTTTCCTTTGTGAGCATAATAGATAATTATAATCAACTGAATCTTTATTCCATCTGAGAACTAGTGATATGTCCTAGCTAATAACAATCAGGTTTACAACTTTAGTCTAGATCTAGCTATCTAGTACACCATGAACTGAAAATGTAAGCAGTGATTTTTGGAGTACTTTGGAAAAAGTTTCATATAAATATATAGGTGTATGTTCACTCACTCTTTTCTTGACTTGGAGAAAAAATTCTTCTTTTTCAATTTATGTCGTATATATAATAATTGTTGTCGACTTCCTTATACCATATTGGTCTTAAAGATATATCATAATCCTTATCTACTAGTCATTTGGAAAAGACTAAGATGAAAGCTTAGGTAACTAAATAACACACATTGAGTCCCTCTTTGCATCCTTGCAATCATGGGTCTATGATTTCTTGTCATCTACTTGACAACTTGTCTACCTATTCTCATGCTCATTTGTGTTCTTCTGCAAATGCAAGATTCTAACATTTAAGCCATAGGGTTTTGAGATTAAATACTCTATCTATCTTAAGCTATGAATACAATCATTCAAATCATAATCTGTTGAGGATAAACTATAATTTCATATACCAATAAATTGAATACACTTCCTCTTGTATATCAAAAAGATATCATAATAATAAAGTAATCTATAACATAACATTCCATTTCCATAATGAGTATATCTCTTGACAATCCTATGACTATTATTAGCCTAAGATTAGGTTATAGATTATTCCTCTATAAAACTAGAATATGTATAATTTAGATTAACTCTAGAAAAGTTTCTAAAGAAAACTCATTCTTCTTTATATACATGGAAATAACGATCTAATGTCAAGTGTTCCTACACAATGACTATGACTCCATAACTAGATTTTTAAGATTTCCAACACACTTTATGTCTTCACAGTTAGCTACTGCTATGAGAAGAGTACTTTGTTTTACAACAACATTGACCTTCACTTAGGTATCTCTTAAGTTTGTACTAGTTCATAATAAAATTTCTACAACCCAACATGGTTTTTATTTAGAAGTTGATCACTATATTTTTGACTTATTTTTAACATAATCGGGCTTTAATTTTTGTTGACACAGTTGGACCAAACTTATTGTACAATTGGCCTCTAGAAAAGACATAGTCGACCTCTCATATAGCTCAGTCAGCCTCTTCATGAGAAATAGTCAGTCTAACAATTATTCAGTTGGGTTATTATATAGCACATTCGACCTTATATATAACACACAATCAAACTATAATAAATGATACAATCAACCTAAGAAATAACATAGTTAACCCTACCTATAATGCATAGTGGGCTTCACAGATTAATACAATCAGCCTTGCAAATAACACCATGGGCTTCACAAAATAATACAATTGGCCTCTTATACAACACACAGTCGGCCTCGTATGCAACACACAATTGGTCTAACATATATTATAGTGGGTCTATCATATATCATAGTCAACCTCACAATAATAACAACCTTGTTGACAAAACTAAGGTTGCAATACAAAGATATCTATGTTGAATGTTATTTAGAGCTTAGGCATAGTCTTTAACTATTACCCTTTAAAGCTTATCATGCTTCACTCACAATGAAAGGATAATAAATATAAAGCCAAGAGATTTTTTACTCAAAGGTATAGAATTGTTTAACTTTTCCTAAGGCATAAATTGTATGTCAAGGAATAGATAAATAAACAAAGTTAATCATAACCATTCATCATTCTGGTTCTAGTAATAATAATGTAGAAAACATAATCCTTTGTAGAGGATAAACATCTGGTCTACATTCACTATGCTTAGTGATAATCTTCTTGTCGAATGACAGTTCTAGCACAAATCTCTTTACTCCTTTCATACTACTGATCTTATCCAAATGAAAGGAAGTTATATATATACTCTATCATTGTCTACAGTATGTAGTAGACATACCTAAATAAATACACAGTTTGATACTTCAATGTTGTCACTTTACTGTATATCTTCTTCTCTTCCATTTTCGAGTCCTTCTCCCCTCTCATACACAATCTTCTCCTCGCTTCTACTTAATCTCCTCACAATAGTTATGGGCATATAGTTAAAGCATCACCCCCAAGGATCTATCTCCACTCCCTACAAAGTTTAACATGAAGGAATAAGTGGGGAGTATGGAACAATTGTTCCCTCTCTCACTCCCCTAGCATCTAGGGAGTATGCTAAGGAGGATTAAAGAGAGACTTTTTACCTCTCCAACATGATTTTAACTATGACAATATTAATAATAGTAATAATTTGTAGATAGACAAAACATACTTATCTAATAGATGTCTCTATTGTGTACTCTTGAACACTAATTATGCTTATCTGTAAGCACAATTATCGATGGAGAATTCTCACAAGTTGACTAAGACCTTGACAACAAAACTAAACATGTTTAGTTGATTTACACCCATTGAATTATCATCCAAAGGCATACACCATGCTTCTATCAGATGAAGAAAAGGATTTTAACCTTTGTCTTAATGATGACATAATTGACAAGGATAAACATGATCTCACTACTAAGTATATGTGTTTGTGTTTCTAGATGTTATAGGAATTGTTGAATTCACATGATCTAGCACCCTCTCCATGGTGATACTCTCTGTCTCCTCATATCGAAGGAAAACAACATTGTTCCTACATCGACCTTAGTTACATGATGGTAGTTAATCCATTTCATCAATTAACCTCATGTTCAATAATAACGTCATAAACAATTGTTCCTTCCATATAATTTAATATAAAGAAAAATGCATTTTCCATCATTACTATAATCATAATATTTTCTATGACTAACTATCTATCTTCATGAAAATAATGAAAATAAATACATTAGTTTAAAAATAGGGTGTGGCAGTTGTTTCTACTTGCACCAAAGCTCTCCTCATAAATAATGATTTACCCTTTTCCATCTTCCCTACTAAAATTTGTGATCCAACTGGTTCCTCCTCCGCATATGTTGTGCTTGAACTATTCTCTATCCTTTTGTTAGTACTCCCTTAATGACATTTAAATTCTTGGTGTCCTTCACCTCCACACTTGAAATAGGTTCCTTTGAATGATCTTTTGTCAAATCCTCTTTCATCTCTCTGGTATCATTCATTGCGGTAATAATTATGAGTTCATCTACTATTGCAGTAGAAATTCCTATCATCTCTTCATTGATAATATGAATTTTCATCTCTTTCTTCATTATGGTATGGACTACTCTCCTTGTTTTTCTTTTCATATGTCTTCCTTCATCGCATTGTGTTCTACCTCTAGAATTTTCCTCCTCTACCTCTCTGTCTATGCTCAAATCTCTTGTTCAACTTTTCTTCAGCCTTAAACACAAATTGATATGCCTCTTCCACTGTCATCATCCATACCAAGCTTAGTTCTTCTTGCATGTTTATTCTCAGTCCATTAATGTACCACACCACTTTCTCCCTACGTGCTTCACTATGTCTAATCCTAATAATCATTTTGTGAAACTCTTCAAAATACTCATTTATTGTTTTCTCCTTTTGCCACTAGTTTTACAATCTCTTTAGCAGTTCCAATTCATAGTCAGTAGGTATGAATTTAGTCTTCAGTTTTGTCACTATTCTATCCCACTTTGAGATTCTTTCTTTTCTTCACCCATTTCTAGCCAACTGATCTTCTTTCAACTTAGTTTTTGCAAATCTCACTCTTTCTAGATCTTCATTTTCTTCATATTCAAAGTATTATTGCATGTCATTTATCTAGTCAATCAACTCGTCAAGGTTCAAATTACCTACATAGTTTGAAATCTCAATTCTAGGTCTCTTACCAATCTTAGAATTAGGTTTCAATATCTTCACCTAATTTGACTCTTATTCTTCTAAGGTTTTCTCATGTTGATCTAAAATTTGAACTCCTAGTTCATCATCATCACTTCCATCCTCATGTCTAGGGTTTGGACCTCTCTTTCTATCCTCTTCTACAATGTCCAATTAGACTTTAATTGTTCTCATCATTTCTAACATTTCTTCCATTCTTCTAGGAACACTGGCCATAATAGGCACCCTCCTTGGTGGCATATTTTCCTTAGATATAGTGCAACTGCCTCTATTTGGTGATTTGTCTACAAGGTTGCAATTGCCTCACAATCAACACTCCATTGACAAACACTTGCAGAATGCCTCAAGTCAATGATATGTTCACCCTATGATCTATTAGAATGCCTTCTCTCCCAAAGGATTTGAAAACTTCACTCTGATACTACCTAGTGTAGTCATGGATGGAGGGTCAATGTATAGGACTGTCCTACCATGCAACCTTAGAGTAAACACAACCAAAAAACACAAAGAATGGAACAATAAATTGAAATTTATTGATCCAATATCACGAACAATTACAAGTTTCATATGCCGACAATATGCAAACTACAATTGGATTATGGGCTTGTCCTCTGACTTATTACAAATTAAAAGAAAGATATAGCTTTGAAGTGTTATCCTGCAATCCTAACTTTCTAAACTATTCACTAAGTACCAACTTCCTAACTATCTCCTAATGCATCTAGTGAATAATTATATAGCAATTCCTAGCTCAAGGAAGGATCCTTGTCAGCCTTAAGGGGTTTCAAAGTTCAATGCTTGATGAAACATGTAGATTGGCCTAATTCCAATGGTGAAGTCTCCAATGTTGATGGATCATGTTGCATTTCTAGTTGAAGGTGCCTGTAGCCTCACAATGCCTTGTGAGATGTTCCATTAGGTACTACAAGTCATGGGCAGGTGCAACAAACTTGGTATGCTAAAAACTAAATATTGAAGGCTCTAAATAATGAATCCTGATGAAGCTTCTGATAGAGATAAATTTTTGTAGACAACTACAAATCTCTTGAAATCTAGATATGATGTAGATAAGCCTTTGTAGAATCTTGATCTTGTGTTGTGAGTTGTGAAATGATCATGTGGTAAAATATAGTGCAAAATGTTGAGACTATACTGACTGAAATGCAAGAAAAGAAAAGAAACATAATGTTTTTGGTTGGTGTAAGATTGTCTTTCAACCTTTGATACTCCTACATCAACAAGGGAGGTCATACATGATATGTGGAAGATGTATGCTCCTCAATAAAGAAATATGGTAAACTAATCTCTATGTGGAATGGGGAAGGCATGATACTCCCGTAAATTAAAGGTGACTCTAGGAGTATAACATGGCAATGTAGCACCATGATGCAAGTTATAGAATCATTATATAGAAAGATAAACCTAACAAGTAACTATAGTGAGTAAGATATCTCAATGTGAGACCATAATATTACCTCTAATAAGTATGACATGTCAATGTAATAGTTATGAATCATGAACATAAGTGTGTGGAAGGAAAAGAAAATATAAATATTTTACAATGGATAGATGCAAAACAAAATTAAGTTGGTAATCCAAATTGAGAGTGAAAATAATGGCATAAGAAAATAGTGAAACATAAAGTAGAAATCAACAATGCCTCCAAAGTGGGGGAGGATAAATATTTGAAACAAATGTAGAAGGTGAAATGAGTATGAAAAATAAAGACCATAAGTGTGATAAAAATGCCAAATATAAATGAGGGAACGCATATACGAAAGAAGTGAGATGATTAACTTAACACATGTTCAAAGTGACTTTTGTCAACATGGACTATTAAATGTGTCTCTACATCATCAACATGCTAACTAGGAGGATGGACGTATAAAAGTAAAACCAAGAAAAGGTAAGAAAAGGCATAAAATATTGTGGTAAATGATAAATTTATCTAAGATATGTATTTATATCCCTTTTATGTCATGTGTAAATGATGAAAAGTAGACTTTGTATTTATAAGCAGTAGGAGAATAGGAGTCAAAAGATAAATCAAGAGCAGAGGTCTCTAAGATCAAATTATTGTAATTAGATCAATGGCTAATGAATGCACAAACAATGATAAAGATCTAAATATGACTAGTCTCAAGACTAGGAATAGTAAATGAGAAAATAGTAATAACTTTATAATTAGAAAATCTTGTTATGGCTTAGAAATCCTAAGCCATAATTTGAGTGTGTTATAACATGCACTTATTGTAACACACTCACATAATAGTTGCATCGAAAACAAAGAAAGCACTCTCCTATTACAATTTACAATGCATGCATGTTATAATGCATCCATGTTAAAACACACATGCATTTCATTTAAAGTTGATTTTGAATCCCATGCTTAGGCTTGGATTTGGCTTGGAAATCCAAGTGAAAGGGTTGGGTCTACATGTAAGGTTCCCAAAGATGTATTTTTGCATAAAACATGAAAAAATAAGTAAATGTCCAGTATGCTCTCCATCAGGTTTTCATATTTTGAGACATTTTTTTGAAAAATGCTACAATAACATCAATCTCTCTCTTATATTTCTAAACATGTAATTTTATCTACATTTCAAATAAATTAATGTTTTGATCTTCAATTTCTTTCACTATTTTCTTATTTTTTCTTCACAAACCTATGTATAGAGTTTTTGGTGTCATATTTAATCGACTTGTCCAAATTTGGAACAAATTACATTTTTACATTATAGATACCATTCTATACACATTAAAAAAAATTATTAGTTTCATAAAATTAAGGGGGGAGCACACTCAATTTTTTATTTTTTAGGATGTATCAACCTTGAGAATTAATAAAAAATTATATATTCATAATAAAACTAATAGAAAAGTTTGATATAAACTATGTGATGTTAGCTAACTTTCAACCAAAGAGATTTGTGAAATACAAAATAAATAACATTTCATGGGGAGCACATCTGATGCTATGTTTACTTGTTATTGACAAAAACAAGACCACTTTGTGTACTTCCCCAATTTGAGCCTCTTAATCTGTATCATTTTTAAAAAAAGTAGTTTAGAAACTAGATTCTTGACCACTACTAACCTTGTTCTATCAATTTTTGATGTTTAGAGTGTGGGTGTCTTGAATTTCTCTTCTAAGATAAGTTTTTGATGATTTTAGGAAAAAAGTAGCCTCTTTTGACCCCCTTTTGGCCCCCCATTTCCATGCACATACTAGGTAGTCTTCTTTACTCTTCCTAAATATCTAGGGAATTGGAGTTAAAATTACCATAAATGATTATCTTTCAATCACAAGCAACTTTAACCTAGATCAATCATAAAAAAAATGAACAATGATTCAATATAGAACTCATTAAAATGAACATGTTGAATGCTTTTGAATGCAAGGACACAACATCATTATGTAAAATAGTATTTAGTCAGCTCTTAGTGAGAAGGGTAAAGGTGGGAAGTCAATCAAATTTGATTTGGGATAGAGAATACCACAACAACAAGGATGACCTAATAACTATGAACTAGTCCTAGGATAGAAAGGGGCTAGATCTCAAAGTATAACATGTTCATGGGAATAAATTTGAGCATAGATGTGATTTTAAAGTGGATAAGGAAAATGTATGAGGGTGTGTGAACATGTGAAAAGGGGATAAGCAGTACATGCATAGAAAGGTGCATTATTAGGTATCTAGATAACATAGGGCAAAGGACTCAATTTTGCACAAGATTATGCTATTTGTCAACATGTCTATGTATCAAAGCACTCTCCTCAAATAGGCACAAAACTAAATGGGAAATGACATGGGTATGCAAATTTCACCATTACAATAGGAGTTGAGATTGGTTATTTGGTGGATGTATGATACTAGAGATTGTAATTAAAAATATGTTAAAATAGAATTGAGACAAAATTTAGTGTTGGATACTCTAAATTTAATATGATGTGAACTTTTATTGATATGACATGACAAAATACTACAATCTCAGATATGGAACTAAACTTATATTAGAGAATAAATTCAATTAAAATTAGAGAAGTTGATTGTGAGGGACATAATTGCAACAATGATCATGTCTAGGGGTATGATCTTGTCTAAATTTGTGTGATTCTATCCAAACAAAAACTTGATCTTAGACACCTACAGCACTTTTTTACTTGACAATATTGAGTAAAGGAAAATAATGATTGTGCTAAGGAACAACATGGGGATTTCTATACAAGGGTTGAAGTTTAGAATTTCCTTTTACTTTAGTTTTTTTATTACTTAGGTAGAATAGGTTTTGAGGGGCCTTGAAACCCTTTACAAAAACCAAGAGAACAACAAAAGCACAACCAAAAGACAACAAACCATTTGCAATAGTAAGCCTTACAAAGCATCAAAAAACATAATCTAAACAAAACCCATCAGACACAAAAAATGATAGGATAACAAGTAGGCCCTATTACATGTACTTGAGAAACTTAACAGCCTGCAATTCTTGAACTGGTAAAATTTTTATGAAGTTTAACAAAGTCAAGTAGCTTCTTTTTTCCACTTTAAATGTCTTCTTCTTGCTTGCTCTGGTTTTGGTGCTAGGGTCTGTTTGTCCACTCTTATCGTCAGGAGTAGTTATATCATTAGTAACATGGATGACATGGCTCTCTTGTAATTCCTTGAGCTTATTAGTTAAAATTTCAATACCAGTTGTGCTATTATAAATAGTGCACTAGCTAATTTGAACAACATGATTGAGATTCTCCTTGGTTGCCATGAGTTCTTTCTCAAGATTGACAGGTCTATTAGAATGCTCCTACTTCCAATTCTCTCACCCACCCATGCTTATTGTATTAGAATATTTCAGATCACACAAATCTTTCTCAATTCTATTGACCTTGGGGATAGCCTCCCAACCCTAGAAAATATTCATCTCATTCTCCCTTGCATACGGATTTCCTTGCACCTTAGTTAAGACATAAGATTGAGTTAAAAAGTAACGTAAAAGAGATACGAGGTGACATTACATGTAATCATGGAGTGGAAATGAATACAATTGAATTGATTATATTTGAATCCTAATGATGGCTTATAAAAAGCATGTTGAGAATGTAATTACAATGTGTCCTAACAATGCATGTTGCTTGTTGATTGTTTAAAGATTAATTATTACTGATGCTAAAATAGGATGACTAATGACTAATTACCTACAAGATGAGAAATATGTTTTTATTCTTTTTCAAAATATATCTTTAATCATATTAAAATGTCCTGGGATGATGGTTTGATATACCCAACTCTAGATGTATAATTCATGCTTTTGGCATCCACACTAAAAAGCAATGGTCAAATCTTTGGATTGTCAACCTTGGAATGTGAGAATTCAAACTTTGAATGCGAGTGACAAGATCATGCCCACAATCTTGTCTAAGGGACAAAATCTCAATGTCAATCATATATATGTTAAGTAACTTGATGAAAACTATTTAGAGAAATTCTTAAAAAAGAGGTGTGGGATAGCTAATTATTGGTTGGGGTTTTGACCAATGAGTATACTAAAACATTCAAATTACGGATCTAAAACATACACCCAAAATGATATAAACGAAGAAAAATACAAAACACACACTTCTCTCCTCTACAAAATTATTTATTTTTTAAAATTATGTTTGTATCAGTCCCTCAAAAATAATAATCAAAATAAATATATTCAATTATAGTAGGAGTTCTAACATTGAACTGTTCTCATTTAACTTAAATATATTCAATTATGGTAGGAGTTCTAGCATTGAACTGTTCTCATTTAACTTATAGGGATTGATGATCATCTTATTCCTAACATGTGTGTGTGTTTTTCTGTGTATAACTAATCAAATTTGAAATCAAAAAATTCTTTAGGCTAGTTATTATTGCATAAAACCATAGAAGCTAACATTGCATCATTTCATGAATCTTGAGAAGACATGTGAATGTTGTGAGAGAATATTATTTCAAATTTAAATAAGTTGCATCTGGATCTGACTATGAAACTTACCTGGACTTCTGAGCTTTTACAAGTACATGTCTCCTTCGTGTGAAGATAAGGCATCTCCATGTATATTCCAACTAACAAAGAAACAACAATTGTCATATCCATGTATATTCCAACTAACAAAGAAACAACAATTGTCAACTGAGGGCTATTCGTTAAAAGTGTGTTAAATTATGACGTTTCATTGGAATGTAATTGTATAGATTTTAAGTTAAATCTTTTTATTTATATTTCATGAAAGTGGTTCACATGAATCTGTTTATTTATGCGCATAAATGGTCCACTTAGCACTCATTGTATCTAGAAGATACTCACAAGGATGAAGCATCCAGACTTCTCCTAAGGTCATCCATCCCAATATTAATCCCACTCAAGTGTACTTAATCATGGAGTTTCCCCCAAAATCAAGGAAATAGGATAGTAAGTTAAGTAGGCTTGATCATGTGGCAAACTCCATGGTTAAGTGCACTAGAGTCAAAATAGTATTTGAATGGGCGACCTCCCACGAAGTCTCAATGCTTCAGCTCTATCAACACCACCTATGTGCAATGAATGCTAAGTGGATCATTCATGCTCATGAGAGATGGGTTCATTGTAAATCACTATTCATGAAATATGAGTCAATGAGCTTGACTCGGAAACTATACAGCTGAATTCTAATAAAACATCATAAAGAAACAACAACTCTTGATCTTGTGGAAAACTCAATGATTAAGTATGCTTGAGTCGGAATGGTATTGGGATGGGTAACCTCCTATAAAGTCCAAACCTCCACCCTTATAAACATCACCTATATGGAAATGGAAATGGAAACGTCACCTGTACTAAAGTGAATCATTTGTGCTCATGAAAAATGGATTCCTATAAACCATAACTCGTGAAATATAGATATACAAATTTGACTCAAAAACAACTGTAATTCTGCTAATTTCATAGATAATTCCTTTTCATTTTATACCCAAAATTTTCATCAGTTTTCAACGAGTGAAAGCTCAGAGAATGGAATAAAATAGAAGAATGAGTGGAGTATGGGAACTGCTACAATAATTTGATCAGCGCACCATCTGTCCGTACATTGTTCCTTTCACGGCATGCTTGTCTAGAGGTTTTCTAACCGCACTTAACCCCACCTCATTGTTTCAATCGAAATGCAAAATGCATCGGGCCGAAAAGGTCGGCGCAGTTAATAAAAAATGAGCCGTCTGATTTAAAATGAAGTTCCATATGTATTCATTATCGGAGTAGTTTAATGCGTGACGACGGGAGAAAAGGCAGCAATAGTAAAATCTTGCGTGGAGAATTGATTTGAGACGGGGTTACCCATCAACTTCAGACAATTTTCAAAGCAGAAATAAACACCGAGTTGTGACGTCATTTCAATGGCTGACATGTTCATTTTCCCATGTCAGTAGAAATACCTTTGACAAAAGGGCGATTACATTATTAGCCGATAGGCTATTAGTGGGAGCTTTTAGCTCCCGGAAAAAGCGGACGCCGGAAAATCGTCCGACGCGGATCTGACGTCGGAAAATCGTCTAATGTCTGTGTGCCTGCCTGCTTGCATCGGAAAAAAAACTGCCGTTTTCTGCTTTACTACCTGTTTGGTCCGTCATCCTGCCTGGTAACTTGCACCGGAAAAAACCGCCGATACTGTGTCATCCTACTTGCCTGCTGTTGCCGGAAAAAGGTTGCTGGAAAAAGGTTGCCGGATTTTCTGTCTTACCTGCCGTTCTGATAATTAATTAATACATTTTGTCATTAAAATTAACGTCAATGACTAACGACAAATGCTTTTTTGATTGGGCTATTCTTATTTATTTTAAAGAAAAAACGTGGATGTGGTGAAATGCGTGTTAACTTAAACTATTAACTTATTAATACATTTTGTCATTAAAATTAAGGTCAATGACTAACTAACCACAAAATACTTTTTTGATTGGGCTATTCTTATTTATTTTAAAGAAAAAACGTAGATGTGGTCAAATGCGTGTTAACTTAAACTATTAACAATGTAATGGTACTAATAAAATCTTGCATGTTTTTCTTGTGTTTACTCGTGCTTCCAAACTATCACACAAATAATGAAGCTATTCGCTGATTCCCATTTTTAAAGAGGATTAATCTTATTCAATTTGGAAGTCGAATTTCGAAGCTTGTTGAACAGTATTAAATAATCCAATATGGCGTACTAATTTTTCATCTGCACTAATAGCTAATCTTGCTGGCTTTCCCGTTAGCATCTGTCATATCCACTTTGTGGTGATCTTTATCCATAATATTTTTTAATGATGAGATATTTAACTCCAAAACCGAATTTGTTTCAAATTATTAGATGTTTTAAGTCCAAAACTGAATTTTATGGTGCCTGGTGATTGTATAGGTGATGTTATGAACCGTATTTAATTCTGAATATTTAATTATAGTATATAGTAGTTTTTATGTAAAAAGATATAAATTAGTAAAGCATTGTAGTAAGGAATTTTAAGGTGTCTAAAGAATTTCTTAAGGATTTATTTATTAGATTTATTTTGAATATAAGTGTAGGAATAAATTTAGCCAAGTTTTTAATTTAGGATAATTATCTTAATATGTATATAGAGTATAATTAATTATAAATTACATTAATCTTAGATATCTTAAGATAAGGTTTTATTTGTTTATACCAATTAATTTTACTATTAAAATATTATTATCATTTTATTATTATTATCAATCTTGGCACAATAAATCAGAATAACAATTATTTTTTGGGTAAATTATTAATTTTCTCTAGTACAGTAAATTAGAACTACAATTTTTTTTGGTAAATTATTAATTTTAATTGGCATGTGGAATTTTTTGAGTAAATTTTGCTCTTACTTAAATTGGCTCTTAACCAAATAAGTATTCTTTTTTTCTTATCTAAATAAAATTGATATTTGTGATTATATACTATTGAAGTTATTACCATGTATATTAATATATATTATTTGTAATATAATATTTAATTATATATAGAATATTAACATAAATAATTTTAAAATTGATTTTAATTTATTGATATTTAATTAACTATGAATAATTAATTAAAGTTATTATTATATATTGTATATATAGGTAATAAAAAATAATGCTTATATACAATTTATACCGGTAATATTAAGTAATAAAAGTGGGTAATAAAAGTGGGTTTATATATAGTCAGATTATGTATTCATTCTCTTTTCAATTGCCTAACATATGCCTTGACCTTATGAAGTTATTGATGTGGGAGTCGTTACTTTTCTTTGGGCAGAAATTTGGCACCACAGATGTCATGTGCCTTTGGAAAACAAAAAAAAATGTCTTAAGCAATGTAAGTTGTTGAGGCTTTTCCCACGACTAAGCCCTCTACCCAAAAAATCAACAATATTCTGATGCAAAATTATTGAAAGTGTAGAATTTATCTTAGTTACATAGTCAAGTCAAAATGTTCTATTTTATTTTGTTTTAGAGTTTTTTTAAATTTAATTTTTGTTGGATTTTAAAAGGCAAACTCAAACACTTGCTTTGCCTACAAATTACGTGGAGATTGATTCTGTAGTTGAGTGAATATTGTTTTCACATATGAGAAAACATTCTTCTTTAATTGACTATACAGACATGTTTTTTTAAAGAGCAATGATAGTTAGGAACCGGCTGGCTTCCCATCTGTAATTGCATTTATTTCAATCTTAAATCTTCAAATATTTCATGGACAAGATAATCTAAAAGAATTGTTAGATCTAAAGCTATTTTTTTTGCTAAACCCTTGTACACAATTTAATTTCTCTTTCATCAGTAGTTGATGGTAGAAACAATCTACTTTCTAGAAACTTCCAAATTTCCTATTTTGTAGATATTTGACATAAATGTTTTTTGTTTCTAAATTTGCTTTTTTCTTTTTTTGAAACTGCTATGTCTTGGACTATGAAATGCATAAACATTTCAGTTATCTTGTTTAAACTGTCCACAATTTTTAAAACAATCATGTTTTTGGTTGATTTTATTTTTCAACGTGCTTCATGGAAGGCTCCAATTCAATTTTGTAACATCCATATCTGAATTAACTAGAAAAAAACTAGGTTTTCACAAAGGTAAATTTTTATTTTTTTTACTAGGTAATCAAATACAAAAGAACTTATCTACTACCAAGTATAACATTTTTCACTTTAACTTAAACATGATTTCATTTTTCATAAAACTAAAAGAAATGATATACAATAAACATTTTGTTCTCTAACAATCTAAAATTTTCTTGAAACAAATAAAATATTGGAAACATACCATTAACATGCATCTCGATTGTCAACCCATCACATTCAAGACTCGGCAATCCTCAGTATTTGGAAGAGAAAGTATCTTCAAGGAGCTTAACCTCCAACCACAGACCGTCGGTCTCCCGCACTCCTTCCTAACCGGAAGTGGCCCTACCCTACTCAAGAGGATAGACTTAGGATAACCATCGGTGTTTGCCATCTGAGCTCTGGTGTTGTAACTTACATGTCTTGTTATCATGCAGATCCCTAGATACCCTCTAGTCATGCACGACTCTCCACAAGAAACACCATCCAGTCATAGTGAACATTCGATGCACTTGAGGATCGTGCATCACCTTGGCCAAAGGGTTTGTTTTTAAATAGCATTCTAAGAATGCATGAACTTAGTTCACCCACCCTACTCGACTTGAACTGATCGAAATCCTACAGTTTCCTATTTGTAAGGTTTAAACAAATGTTGACCTCGATGACCTCAAGGTATTAGGATTTTCTCCTGCAATAGCGGATGGCGCAACGTTTACTCTAATCTCAAGTTTATAGTTTCATAATCCCATATTCATATAAAACATCATTTAATAACACCCACTCCTAAGTGGTTTCAAACTTGGTTACTCGGTTCCCATGTTTATACAACATACTCAAGTATACAACACAATTTCCCGTTATCCTAGAATTTAAGGTTTTAGACTCATAATGGTCTACAAAATAAAAATGACACCAGAACCATTGCATGCAACGTAATCTAGACTCAAAATGCGGGTTTCCCACCCTTATCTTTTCATTACAAAAACATGACAGTTTTCGACCAATACTATAACTTTAACTCTACTCCTCCTTCCAGTCAATTGGTTTCACATGGTTCAATGAGATAAGAGTCGTATAAAAGATAATAAGGGATTTGGAATCTATCTTACAACATTAGAGATGACTAAACACATGGTCGACCTCTAACTAAATATATAAAATGAATAAGGCACTAGCTAGTTACAACTACATCTCCGGCTGTCAAACAAACTAAAGTCTACGTCAAAACATGCTTTAAATCTGAGGTTTTAAACTCCTACACAACATGCACGTGGAGCAATGTGGTTTCTCGCTATGAAGCTATCGTTTCAAGTGCACAAAAGATAGTTTTAAGTTGATAATACAATCATAAAGGAAACTCTTTAAACTTACGTCATTGCCAACCATTTGTAGAATGTAGTTTACATTTTGCATCATGCAATGATCATTCCTAGATGTGTGTACATTAGAGAACTGTGTTCTATCATCATATGGTGTCATTCATGACAGACAATGATATAGTTTCTAAATTCTCGAATACTAAAAGATAGCAATGATACTATTTCTAAGGTTTCGAATACCAAAAGACAACAATGATACTATTATATTGATTAACCTCACACAGAAATCACAGTAAGAAGACATTGTCATCATATTCTTTTCGTTGTAAACGTATTACATTATCTTTGCATAGAAGAGGCACAAAACTGACTTAGACTGCGAAGAAAGAGAATAGAAAAACATGTCGACGGGGTGTATAGACTGCAGTTACAAGCTCCCGGCGACCTTTGTAGACTCTCGACTCTCTACACACCTATCCACATCCTCCTCTGACAAGACGTGCCTCCTCAGGTTTTCAAAACTCCCTCTATTCTACCAGTAGTGCACAGTGAAGCCAAACTTCCCAATGAAATGGTGCCTCTCTGCCATTTTTCTCCTTTCTAAACAATGACAACCTCAAACTCCCTATGCTCTCTCCCTCGTCGATGGAGTATATCTCCCATTTAACTCTCGTATTCAATTTCTAAACTACCACCTCTCTACTGCCCTCCCACGCCCACAATGAAGGAGTAAAAAGCATTCATCTCATGGTTCCACTATATTCTCCACCATATAACTCCTACACAGCTCTGCGAAGAAGGAGACTCCACTCTCTCTGCGGTTTCTTTTGTTTCTGAATAACCACAGCCCCCTCAATGATGATGGAACATCCGCATTTATTTTAACGGTTACACTTTTATCACAACCGCATAACCTCCTACCCGACCACATCGAAGAAGATTCCCGGTCGCTCATGTCCACGATGAAGGAGAAACTCAGCATTGAACTTACAGCTGGCACATGCCTAAACACAAGGAGTCGACATAACTGCAGCTATCTAACTCCTCATTTACAGCAGCCACAAACAAGATGAAGGTTTCTAAATGACGACGTGGCATAACAACTTCATCATTCTTCCACAAGGAGACTTCTAACCTTTGAAACATGCAGCCTAACATCGCTAGAGGAGTGAAATTCTCACAAGGTGGCTCCAAGGTCAAAAAAGAGGTAAAGAATCAAAACTGACTAAAGAAAGAAAGTGTGGGTTCGATCTAAGACAACTCAAGTCGTAAACACGAAGAGAAAAAGACATATTCATAAAGGATGACGTCCCAACTGACAAATCTTGGGCAAAAACCACTTGACTCGACGAGAAACCAATATCAAGCAGACTGACAAAAATACCTCCCGTTAGCCAAGTTATGACTAAAACGATTTCAGAATATCCTTCCAAATGACGACCAAAACAATTATAGCATAAATCAACTTCACATTCGACTTCCGTCGATTTACAAAAAGGAATAAATTCACAACACATGATCAATGCGTTTTGACGGCAATCATGACGGATTGGTCATAATGCATCACAAGGTTTCTTAAATCGTTTGACGCACAAAATGACTTCTTGCATCTTTCGACTACGAGACGTGATCCACAAATCCACCACAAATAGGTTCATCTTTTTACCTACAAATGAAATAATAATCATCTATATAAGACGACTCGTTTTGGTGGACTTACGACAACAACATCGATTCCAAAATTCTATATGACGACTTACGAAAAGGGTGTTACACCTTATCTTTAGATGTCGACATCTAGTCTTAAACTATCCCAGTTGAAAAACAAGACTAAATTGATGGCTTCAAGGTTTATCTACCTGTTTGGCGTTTTCAGTAACAAACACCCATGGTTAATTTCTAGAGTCTATGCTCTCTCTCAAAGATACTTTCTCTTCCTGTCGAACATGGTCCACCTGTTCTTGCAATGACAGTCTCACATACAATTTTATGGTCAAAGCACCTATATTCCAAATCAAAGCATAATATATCCAAACATCATTTCTCTTAACAAAAAGGACATTTTAGTCTACAATATCACATTGATCATAATCAATAGATTCCAAAATTTCATAGAACTAACTTTGTCTAAATATATCACCAATTTCCATGTCATCCACAACATATTATATAACTAAAATTTGCAAGAAAAGTAAATAGCATAATCAATTCCAAAAAGAGGGATGTAACATATCCTTCCCCTTTAAAAATCATCGTCCCCGATGATTAAGTTTATCAAGCAAAATTAAACTTAAAACAAACTTTTTATAGTTCAACATTAATGTCTTTGAAAAGTTTAGGAAATCTTTGGTAAATATCTTTATAGTCTTCTCAAGTGGCGCTATCCTCGCCATATTGGTCCCATTGAACTTTGCATTGCAAAACTTCTCGATTACGTAAATGAAGTTTACGCATTTCGAGCACCTTGAGTGGCTCGATCACAACCACCCCGGGTTCTTGCATCTGTAAGGAATTCCAGTTAAGGATGTGGTTATTTCCTACAAAATATTTCTTTAAATATGAAACATGAAAAACATTATGCATCTTGGACAAGGTTGGAGGTAGAGCAACTTTGTAGGCAACTGGATTGATAATCTCAAGAACTTCGAAAGGTCTGACATAACGAGGAGCCAATTTCAAAGATTTACCAAATTTTATTGAACTCTTTTGGGGTTTTACTCACAAAAGCACTTTCTCACCAACAGAGAAGTGTCTAGGCACTCGTTTGCGATCTGCATAACTCTTTTGCCGGTCATTGGCTTCTGCCAACCTCTTCCTAATCATTTTTACTTTTTCTTCCATATCAGCAAGCATTTCAGGTCCAATGCTTATCCTATCTTCCAGCTTATCCCAGCTTATAGGAGTTCTGCATTTCCTTCCATATAATGCTTCAAATGGCACCATCTTAATGGCGGAATGATAGGAGTTGTTATAGGCAAATTTGACAAGAGGTAGATATTCCTCCCATCTGTATTGTTGATCCATGCAATACATTCTCAAAAGGTCTTCTAATACCTAATTCACTCTTTCTGTTTGTCCATCAGTTTCAGGATGATAAGCAGTACTCACGTTCAGTTTAGTCCCTAATGCAGAAAATAAGGTTTGCCAAAACCATGAAGTTATCCGAGCATCTCTATCAGATATAATCTTTTTAGGTACACCATGCAATCTGAAAATTTCTTGCACAAATTTTTGAGCCAAAAGATGAGCTCCATCTATCAAATTTTCCAGTATGAAATGTGCGACCTTGGTTAGTCTATTCACAACAACCAATATTGCATCATGCCTACTTTTAGACATTGGTAACCCCTGGACAAAATCCGTACTAACAACTTGCCATTTCCATTCCGGAATATCATGCAGGTATAACAATCCAGCAGGATGTTGGTGTTCCTCTTTAACTCTCTAACACTCCAAACAGCTAGCTACAAATTTTGTAGCATCACTTTTCATTCCCTTCTAGAAATATAGCGGCTTGACATCCATTAACAGTTTTGTTACACTAGGGTGTCCAGAGTAAAGAGCATAGTGAACTTCCTTCCACACAAGGTTTCTAAGTTCTACAGAATCAGGAACGTAGATTCTTCCCTTGAATCTCATCAATCCATTGGATTCAAAACTGAATCCGTCATATCTTGGGTCCTTAGGGTCATATCTTGGGTCATATCATTTCTTTCAATTTTATGAAAAATGAAATCATGTTTAAGTTAAAATGAAAAATGTTATACTTGGTAGTAGATAAGTTCTTTTGTATTTGATTACCTAGTAAAAAAAAATAAAAATTTACCTTTGTGAAAACCTAGTTATTTTCTAGTTAATTCAGATATGGATGTTACATATGGTATCAGAGCCAAGTTATGACTAAAACGATTTCAAAATATCCTTCCAAATGACTACCAAAACAGTTATAGCATAAATCGACTTTACATTCGACTTCCGTCAATTTACAAAAAGGAATAAATTCACAACACATGATCAACGCATTTTGACGGCAATCATGACGGATTGGTCGTAACGCATCACAAGGTTTCTTAAATCATTTGACGCACAAAACAACTTCTCGCATCTTTCGACTATGAGATATGATCCACAAATCTGCCACAAATAGGTTCATCTATTTACCTACAAACGAAATAATAATCATCTATATAAGATGACTCGTTTTGGTGGACTTGCAACAACAACGTCGATTCCAAAATTCTATATGATGACTTATGAAAAGGGTGTTACACCTTATCTTCAGATGTCGACATCTAGTCTTAAACTATCCCAGTCAAAAAATAAGACTAAATTGATGGCTTCAAGGTTTATCTACCTATTTGGCGTTTTCAGTAACAAACACCCATGGGTAATTTCTAGAGTCTATACTCTCTCTCAAAGATACTTTCTCTTCCTATCGAACATGGTCCACCTGTTCCTGCAACGACAGTCTCACATACAATTTTGTGGTCAAAGCACCTATATTCCAAATCAAAGCATAATATATCCAAACATCATTTCTCTTAACAAAAAGGACATTTTAGTCTACAATATCACATTGATCATAATCAATAGATTCCAAAATTTCATAGAACTAACTTTGTCTAAATATATCACTAGTTTCCATGTCGTCCACAACGTATTATATAACTAAAATTTGCAAGAAAAGTAAATAGCATAATCAATTCCAAAAAGAGGGATGTAACAAATTTTAGGGTTTAAACTGTATATGAGAGATTGATACACCCTATCGGCTACAATGTTGCGCATAAATTTTGTGCAACTGCTAGTTATATGATATGATAGGGTTTGTTAAGTCATCTCCATTGAAATTGACAATAATTTTTTTTTATTGAATTGATACAAAAAATTTCCAATTGTTTATGTAAGAGTTCCAATTGTTTATGTAAGGCTGATTATTTACATTGAGACTAATCCTCCACTATACATATGTAAGGGTGATTGTTTATATAGGGATTGGTGGATTTATGTGGGACTAATTTTCCACTGATATTGTGTATACAACGCTGACTGTTTATGTGGAGAAAAAATTTTGTTTATGTAAAGCTGATTATTTATATAGTGACTATTTCTCCACTATATATATGTAAGGGTGATTGTTTATATAGGGATTGGTTGATTTATGTGGGACTAATTTTCCACTGATATTGTGTATATAAGGCTGATTGTTTATGTGGAAAACTTTTTTTTTTGTTTTTGTTTAAGGCTGATTATTTATATAGAGACTAATTCTCCAATATATGTATGTAAGGGTGATTGTTTATATAGGGATTGGTGGATTTATGTGGACACTAATCTTCCACGTAAAACTAATTCTTTATATAGGACCTCCACTCATACTATTTATATAAAGCCTATTATCTAGGCTATTCTAAAATATCATCCACTTCAATAATCAAAAGTAAAATTTAACTACTTAAAATAGGACAAATATTTTTAAATAAAATGTAAAATTATTATTAAATGTTTGACCATTAAAATAGAGAATATTTAAATAAATAAATTATTCATATAAAGATTAACAAATTTGAGAATATTTAAATAAATAAATTATTTATATAAAGAATAACAAATTTATGAATACCAACTCTCCATCAATATTGTTTATATAAAACCCATTGTTTATGTGGGAAAGGGCCATAACATACTCAAAAGAAGTTGAAAATAAGCATTATAATTGTTTGCTAAACAACAACATACCAAATGGTTTAATTGTACTGGTCGTCAATGTTGTATCCAAGGTTTGCTTAAATATTACATATAAATATGACGTTTGTTATATTAGTATGGATATCTAAAATATATTTATCTTAAAATTTTTTAGAGATATTAGTTTTGAGTTATTTTATTTATACAGTTACATATATGGTTCATTTTGGCGTAATATTGTTCCTGTAAAATTTTTTTCAACTTAATAAAACTATTTATTAATATAATAAAATTAAAATTTTAATGACTTTCTTTATAACTATGATGTTTTATAAGATTTAATTATGCACTTTTTGAGTCAAATTTATTGACTCATATTTTATGACTAATAGCATATACAAACTCATATCTTATAAATATTTTATGAATAGTTCAAGAGAAACTCAGTACATCTATAGATGATATTAACTCAAATAAAATATCAACTATTAAAAGTTTAATAAGGTTTTTTTCAAATTAAATTTAAAAACATAAAAGTACACTAGCACTTGCATTTTTAAGAGATGCAAGGGTTTTCCGGATAGGAAAATAATGACATTAGTGACTTAGATTTACAAGATCTGATTTGTGGAAAATATTTATTTTTCACATTATTGATTTAGCATAGAAAATACATGCACAAAACAAAGCAATTGAACTAATAGTTGTAAAAAAGGCATAGGATCATCATCAAATCTGCAAATAAATGAACTAAGCATCTCTAATAACATAGGATATGCACTAAACAACTCAATAAAATAGGGAAGAGGGATAGGCACTAAACAACTCAATAAAACAGGGAAAAGGTAGCACATGATAAAGAAAACACCTCAAATGAACTAAGCATCTCTAATAACATAGGATAGGCACTAAACAACTCAATAAAATAGGGAAAAGGTAGCAAATGATAAAGAAAACACCTCTATAGAAAACACATGGATATCCATAACATAAAATTGCATAAATGGATTAAGGATAATGTCTCCT
The DNA here is from genome assembly GCA_027924645.1 of Cunninghamia lanceolata. Taxonomy (NCBI): domain Eukaryota; kingdom Viridiplantae; phylum Streptophyta; class Pinopsida; order Cupressales; family Cupressaceae; genus Cunninghamia; species Cunninghamia lanceolata. The sequence continues at coordinate 9,239,199 of BSBN01000892.1, forward strand.
ATGATATGAAAGATAGAGACATATCATAATATGAAATACATGTATAGAAAACACATGGATATCCATAACATAAAATTGCATAAATGGATTAAGGATAATGTCTCCTATGATATGAAAGATAGAAACATATCATAATATGAAATAGATGCATGGAAGAAACCCTAATACAAGCTATAATGATAGAATATCCTAAAGTGGGAGTGTAGGGTAAAAGATAACTTACTATCTAATTCTAAACCCTAATAAGAAGATATGAGAATATAATGATCAAACCCCCATTAAGGCTGAAAATATGAGAATAATTAGGATTATATATAATATCTAATAATGTGAATTAGAAACCCTAGAGAACAATTTTGGGATGAGCAGGAACAAATGGGTTAAGAAAAATGCAAAGAAAACTAAACTTTTTGTAATGTGTGACCTAGGCTAATCCAATCAATGAACACAAATCAACATAGGAAAATAAATGAGATAAGAGTTGGACTGATTATTGATATTGTGATAATTTTTAATAACATAAAAGTTAATATAATTAGTTATACTTAGCTCGATGGCCGATGAATGTATAAAGAATGGTAAAGTTCTAAACTTGATAAGTCTCAAGACTAGAAATAGTAAATGACAAACTAGTAATCAATTTAGAATAAAAAATTCTTATTGTAACTATGTAGGGATGTTCATTTTGTTATCAATGACATGAATCCATAACCATGAACTTGTCATTTACATGTCAAATTATCCTTTGTAATTTGAAAAATACTTTTCATATTTTCACCTAATGGGTGGTAGGGTATATGCACCAAGATAGGGGGTCAAAAATTGGACAAATACTATCTTGAAGTAAATTATGACATACCAAGAGCTTGTTATGGCTTAGGATGGCTTAGAAATCTTGAGCCATAATTTGAGTGTGTTATAAAACTCTCACCTAATATTTGCATTAAAAATAAAGAGAACATTCTCATTTAGAAATTTATAATGTGTGCATGTTATAACACATGTGCATTAAAATTCACATTCATTTCATTTAAATCTACTTTGGAATCCCACCTTTAGGCTTGGATTTGGTGTGGAAATTTGAGTGTGGAAATTTGAGTGAAAGGGTTGGGCCTACATGTAAGGTGCCCAAAGATGTATTTCCTTAGTTGTATTAAACATTTGTTTACTTTATAATATTTGAGTTAAAGAAAACATTGATTGTGCTAAGGAATAGTGTGGAGTTTGCTATAAAGGGTTGAAGTTTAAGATTTCCTTACACCTTAATTATAAGCCATAAGACTAAGTTAAAAAGTAAAGTAAATGAGATAAGAGGTGAAATTAGATGTTGACTCGAAATGGCAATACATATTAGTGAGTTGATTTTAGTTGAATCCCAATGAAGGCTTATAAGGACCCTGTTTGAGTGTACTCACAATATGTTTTAACAATGCATGCGGCTTATTGATTGTTTCAAGATTAATTATTGTTGATGCTAGCATAAGATGGCTAATGACTAATTATACAAGATGAGAAATATGTCTTGATTCTTTTTCAAAATATGTTTTTAATCATATTAAAATGTCCTTAGATAATGCTTTGATATACACAACTTTAAATGTTTAATTCGTGTTTTTGGCATCCACACAAAAAAAAAATAGTTAAATCCTAACATTGTTGACCTTCGAATGTGAGAATTCAAACTTTGAATTTGAGAACGACAAGATCGTGCCCACAATTTCAATCTTTATCTATGTTAAGTAACTTACGAAAACTAGTCAAAAAAAATTCTGAAGTAACCGAAACACAAGTACAGGCCGTCGAAATATTAGGGGCAAATTATTAGTAACCCAAGCTTTTGCCATTTTTTTAGGTTTAATAGTCTCAAATGTTTGTTAGGTAGAGTTACCGAAGAAACCGCATTGCTACAGTGTTTCAAAGCTAAACAGTGCAAAATACTTGATTTGCGAAGTTTTAGCAAAGAAGAAAATCCATGTTAAACGTGGGTAGGACAATACAGTGATAAGATCAGGACAATTCTTGTCTTAATCTGCTTATCAGCGCAATTCCAATTTTAATCTGCTTCACATTGGTTAGTCAATGGGAGCGGGCTTAACCACAAGTATACCAAGGAAATAGGCACTTCGAATGCTATAAATATACGAGCATGGTTGAAGCTTTGCATTGGTGAAACAGCTTGTAGAAATTATGCTCAGATGGCTTCTGTTAACCCTCCCATTTCCAAAGATTATCAGTTGAAGATTGTTAACACAGAAGTTGTAATGCCTGCTCTTCCAATGCAAGAGCACATCCTTCCTCTGTCAAATATAGATCTCACTATTCCCCCAGTTTCTGTGCATGTATTTTTCTGCTATAACAATCCCTTTCGTAGGACTTTTGAATCAGCAATATCTCATCTGAAGACTTCCCTCTCGAGGGTGTTGGTATCCTATTATGTTTTTGCAGGGAGATTGGTGACAGATACTATGGGCCTACCAGAGATCCATTGCAATAACAAGGGAGTTCACTTGACCCAAGCTTATGCTGCATCTGCTCTTTCTCAGCTGAATTTATACAACCCTGATGAATCTGTGCAAGGGAAGCTTGTTCCTTTACTTTCAAAGCCCTTTCAAGAAGATGGCACTCCTGTCCTTGGTGTTCAGGTAAATGACTTTATACAGTACAAACTTCTTTCCACTTGTTTTGTTTTCTGCACAACAATTTTAACAATGTTCAATATTTGCAGGTCACAGAGTTTAACTGTGGGGGTATTGTTGTTGGCTGCACATTCGACCACAGAATTGCAGATGCATACTCTGCAAACATGTTTTTCATGAGTTGGGCAAAGCTTTCCCGAAACGACTCAAGTGTATCTCCGAATCCAAGCATCACACGCTCCATATTATGCCCTCGAGAGCCTCATGCTTACTGTGCTGAAATTGACAATATGTATGTGAGGCAAACTTCACAAGAATGTGCCCAAGAAAATCCTCACCCACCTTCTCTAGCAAGTAGAATTTACCACCTAGATGTCAAGAACATTATGGATCTCCAATTTAATGCTAACAAAGATGGTAACAGTTATACCAAACTAGAGGCATTCAGTGCTTACTTATGGAAGCTACTGATATGCACCCAGCAGGTCAAAGACTTTATAAATTGTAAAATAGGAATAGTTGTAGATGGCCGACCACGCTTAAGGCAGATTGGAATTTCTACTAATTACTTTGGAAATGTTATACTCTTGCCCTTTGCAGAGTCTAATGCTCATTATATAAAAAACAAGCCACTTTGTTGGAGCGCAGGGCTAATTCATGATGCCATACAAAGTGCAGCCAATCAGGAGCATTTTCAAAGCTTAATTGATTTCGTGGAGACTATAAAGCCAACGCCTGTCTTAGCCAAGATTTACTGCAGAGCAGATGACATGCAGTCATCTGGACCTGCAGTTTTGGTGTCTTCTGGACTGAGGTTTCCTTTGTATGAGGTTGATTATGGATGGGGAAAGCCTATGTTTGGAAGCTACCATTTTCCTTGGGGCAGTGAAGCTGGCTATGTCATGCCAACTCATAGCCCTGCAGGAGACGGTAGTTGGATAGTATACATGCATCTTCCACTGAAACAATTAAATGCAATTGAATCTGATCCCAATCGCATTCTACTTCCATTCACACAGGACTTCTTAGCTTTGACTTAGGAATATCTTAGAAAGACAAGTAAACACCTACCTAATTGTGTATATGTTTTGCATCGTACCTAAAAAGCTATCATTAATGAAGCATATTACATAATTAAATGATATAGTCATGTAATATTCCTTCATTTGAGGACTGCAAGTGCTAACATTGCTTTTTTAAATCTACAGTAACTTCTTTATGCAAAATAAATTGTGTTAAATTATATTTGCAGTTGACTCATTTTGTAATCTACTGAGATTTGAATTTTTCGGATCTTCACTTTTCGATGGTAACTTATTTTGTGTAAGGATGGATTATATCCCTGACAGGGGCCTCTAAAGAAACAAAGGAATATATCAAATAAAAGTTTTATAATACTTAAAAAATATGTAAGGAATGAACTCTACACCACATAATTGTTATTATTTATTGCAATATTAAAATGGGGGACATATCTGTTTTGTTTAAGAAATTTGACTGTGAAGTATAATTACCATTTCAACTAATGTGCAAAAACAAAACAGTCCAGAACAAAAACAAGGTATGAACAGAATACTTCTCAAACACAGTACAGCAGTCCCAGAACACAACTGCTCCTGTCAGCGAATTCCTTCATTGAGGGAGTTAAAAACTGTGTGATCCAAAGAACAGTTGATAAAGTATCTTTTTGTTTAAGAAGAGAAACAATTAAGAAATATTGCCATTTTTGTAGTAAAAAGAGTATTTTCTAATATACAACCTGGCAAACATAACATTATCACAATGGTTGGAATGGATTATTTAAGAAGTTGACATGAACGATATGTGTTCTACAAAGAAAAGGACCTACAAGGATTGGGTTTTTATTGTTTTAAAATATTCCATTACATGGATACTACCACAATCGTGATGATGACTAAGTCACTACCATGATTGTGTTGGCATCCAGGTTGACACATGTTTTTATAAGTTTAGAAGAATGCATAAAAATATAAACTGGAAAGATTAGCATCAATTGGCATCTTGACAAAAAGTTAAAATACCGAGGAATAGACACTAAAATAAATAAATAAATGGGATTATAAAATAAACTACATAAATAATTTGAAAAGTTGGAGGATACATGGAGATTATGTTCCCCATCTTCTTTTCTGTTATTTTAAAAATGTACTTCTTATCTACAAGGAAACACACAAGAAACATTTGTCAATGTTCACATTGTAAATTAAGATATATAGAAAATAAATAGCAATGTATCTTATCTATCATCTACATTTTTAGTGAATTCAAGTAGGTGAGAGAAGAAGAAACTTGGCATTATTTAGATTGGATTTGGAGTAAAAACCAAGAGAAATTGGCACATGATTCAATTTGCAAATAAGAACATAGGAAAAGTTGAAGGTGAAAGCAAGTTATGGAAACACTTTCTACACTAATCTATGTAGAGAGAATTACAAAGAAACTATGACCAAAGTAATTTCAAAAAGAAAACCATAATGATGTTTAATCACATGTAATGCATAATTTATCATGGGAAAAACCCTTTACGAAAAACCTAGTAGCAAAGATGCTGGTATTTTATTGTATTATTTAGTAACAATATGGTTACAAAACAATCTCAAAGAACATCCACCCTCATGCATAAGCACCAACTGTGTTTGGAAAAATTTTGGCAACACAACCTTCCTGCAAAGACAAGTGATACATTCTCCATCCCAAGCATCCACTATATAAGAGAAACAAGCTATGAAACCATCAAATGGTAAATGAGAAACCATGACCAAGAGGTATGGTTCGCAAATAACAAGTAAAAATTCTAATGCCCAATTCCAAGGTGGGTGGTGTAGGGCCACCCCTTCAACAAGTCAATTATACACCTGAGGGAGAAGATTAAAGTCTCGATATGTCTTAAGCACATCTTTATTTAATGTAATAAGGTCTGTTTGACCAATATCTGTTATTGTAGTTTGATTTAGTTTTCTGTGCAAGTCCCTAGGACACTTGTCGTTCTGGCATGACAAGGTTGTTAGTTTGTTAAGAGTTTGTTAGTTGGTTGTTATCTCCCAGCCACTGGGAACCAAGTCAGTACTACTCATAGTGAGTAGATAAATAGCCTAGATCTGATCAATTAGAGTACATAGAATAGACAGAACAATAGTTGAGAGAATGATTTGTGCAATTGTGAGATCAGATATTTGTATGGATTTCTGAAAATAATAAGAAGATCCTATTTGTGTTATCTTTCTGGTTTCAAATTCACTGTGTAAACGATTTTCTGCTTTGGAATCGAAATGGGTTCTTAACCCATTCCACCGGTTGGATTACTTCATAATCGGTGGAATGGTTGTATATATAGATCTATGTTTTGTTTTGTTTTCCTGTTTCATTCATTTTTATGTTTGCAGGATCGTTTACAACATGCTTAGATAGCAAAGTGCAAAAGTCTGTATGTTTGTAGGAGAGATAGTTTTGTGCAATCGCTAAGCATAAACTGGGTCAAAACAGTGAAAATCTGCATGGTTTCAATAGATATACAAATTGTGTGTATATCACTTTTGTATGCGGGATATACATTTTGTGTGTATATTGCTATCGTATGTTCTTGTGTATATCGCAGTTGTCTATCGCGGTTGCATGTAGCAAATGTACATTGGCTGATATACAAAGTTGGTCAACGTCGGTCAAATCCTTCAGATGTATAATCGAGATGCAGGTTGTGGATATACAACGTTGATATACAATCTTTATGTATATCACTAATGCATATTGGGTTCATTCTCTGTGTATCCCACAGTTGAATGGTTGTGAGTATCCTGCAAATGCATGTGGCAGATTGTATGCAATGAATGTACATTGTGAATGTACATCGGGTTGATACAAGGGAAGTCAATGGTTGACTTCGGTGAAAGCATATTCTGAAGGTATATTTGGTGAATGCATGTTCGAGTTGTATATTTTTGAATGTATATTGGAATATACATTCCACAGATACATTGAGTTATATGCAGAAAGTGACCGGTAGGAGTGGTAAGAGGAACCAGCCTGGCAAGTCAGATGTTGTATGTACCAAGCCGAATGTATCGGGGTGACTGTAAGCATCGGGGTGAAACCTATTTAGGAGGCCGATAGCATATGTGTTGCCGATAGGTAACAAATGTAAAGTGCATTCATCGATATGAAGTATGTGATCGGTGGAAGGATTTTGAGCTACGCCGACAGGAGAAGTCTTGGCGATAGTAGTGTCAGGGACACATCAATGTGAAATAGGGCTTCGGTGTGAAAGGAGTTTGGTTGGTCAATGAAGTTGGTTTTGCCGATGGGTAAACATAAAAGGTAAATGTATGTTAGCGAGTGGTTGACAATCATTTCGCACATTTCTGTTGGCAGCTCTGCATCATAGTAGTATCAGAGCGAACATGTATCTTTTCAGAAAAAGAAGAAGACAAGATGTTAGACGGAGAGGGGGCATCAGAGTTTCTAGTAAGGATGACCAATGCTCTGTTGGCTGTCTTAGTAAAGAAGCAAATTGTAGAGAGCAAAGTAGTTAGAGCTTAGAATCAGGCTTTGAAAGATGAGTTAGAGAAATTGAGGGACAAAGTAGGTTCTGGTAAAGAAGAAGACAGGGATGAAGAGGAGATCCCTAGGTAGGAAGAGATAGAGGTTCCTGCAGACCAGAGACCCTTAATGCCCTCAAATCCATGGAGTGAAGGACCATGGATGTGAAAATAGACCTACTAGTGTTTGTAGGCAAAATGGATCCTGATTCAGTGATGGAGTGGATAGACTCCTTCCATAATTTCCTCAAAACCGAGGAAATACCAGACCATCAAAGGGTGACGATGGCCCAGTCCAAAATGAAAGGGGCTGCACTAACTTGGTGGAATTTCATCCAGGATGACAGGGTGAGAGAAGGAAAGAGCAGAGTTGCTACTTGGAAGAAGATGGTGTCTTTAGTGAAGGAAGCCTATGTTCCATTAGATTACAACATCCAGCTACATAAGATGAGGCAAAATTTGAAGCAGAAGGAGTTAGATGTCAGTTCATACACTGAAGAGTTCATGAAACTATGTGTCAAGACAAAGGTGAAGGAGAATGAGGAAGAGAGGGTAGCAAGGTATCTCAATGGGTTGAGATTTGCCATCCAAGAAGATTTAAATCTGCATAATCCAGATACAGTCTAGAAGTGCTACCAGTTGGCACTCAAAGTGGAAGAGAAAGTAAAGAGAAGACAAGAGCAGAATAGTAGAGGAAGAGGAAGACAGCAACGAGGGGGAAGAAGTCCTTTCAGAGGCAGAGGAAATGGATTTGGACAACAAGGTGAATCCTATCCAAACATCAACAAAGAAGACAACAGTCAAACTCAAGGGGGGAGTTACAATCAAAAAGAAAATTTTAGGGGTAGAAGACCACCATTTAGAGGGAGATCTCAAGGCAGAGGACATCTCAGATGTTACAATTGCAATCAAGAGGGCCATATAGCCAGCAGATGTCCAGAAAAAGCAACAAGTTCAATGGGAGAAAGGAGGACAAATCTGATCCAAGAATCTGATTGTCAAAGTGTGACAAGCTCAAACACTTATCAAAGTGTGAATTCTCCTGGTAGTTATGAATATCCTGAGAGAGGATAAGATTTGATGATTAGGAGAGCAATGACCACCATGAAGGTGCCTGACAAAGAACCCCCACAAAGGAAGTCTCTCTTCAGAACCACTTGCAAGGCAGGAGGGAAGGTATGTAAAGTTCTGATTGATTTCGGATCCACTGAAAATTTTGTGTCTTTTGAAATGGTAGAAAAGCTTAAGCTTAGAAGACTACCACATCCCTGCCCATATAAGATCTCATGGCTCACCCAGGGTCATCAAATAGTTGTGGAAGAACAGGCTTGGGTGGAGTTCCAAATTGGAACATACAAGGACAAATTATTGTTTGACATTGCTAAGATGGATGCTTGCCATCTCTTATTTGGAAGACCATGGCAGTATGACCTGAAATCACACCATGATGGATTTAGAAGCACATATTCAATCACCAAGGATGGTAAGGTGATAGAGTTACTACCATTGATGGAGAATGAGGTACAATCAAAAGGAAAAGAAGTCAAGGTAATCATGGTCGAAGGCAAATAATTCATGAAAGAGATAGTAGATGAAGGTGCAGGTGCATATGCCCTAATTCCATTCCTGAAGGCAAACGAGGAGCAGCAACAAGAAGTCAAGGGAGAGAAGAGGCAAAGGCTCATAGATCCTGTTGTCCAAGAGTTGTTGGGTAAGTACAAAGGCATCATCTCTGATGGAATGCCAAGGTCCCTACCACCTATGAGGGACATCAACCATTGCAAAGACCTGATCCCAGGATCTACACTTCCAAACAAGGTAGCATACAAGTTGACACCAGAGCATAATGCAGAGGTAGCAAGGCAGATTGAGGAATTGTTGGAGACAGGCCTAATTGGCAAGAGTTTAAGCCCATGTGCAGTACCGACTGTACTAGCACCAAAGAAGGAAGGAACTTGGAGACTTTGTACTAATTCAAGGGCCATTAACAAGATAACAATCAGGTATAGGTTCCCAATCCCAAGGATAGAAGATTTGTTTGATTGCTTGGGAGGTGCCAAATATTTCATAAAGATAGATTTAAAAAGTGGCTATCATTAGATCAAGATTAGGCCAGGAGATGAATGGAAGACTGCATTTAAAACTAATGAGGGGTTATATGAGTGGAAGGTCATGCCTTTTGGTTTGTCCAATGCCCCTAGTACCTTTATGAGGCTGATGAATGAGGTCTTGAGAGAATTTATAGGCAAATTTGTCATAGTATATCTAGATGACATTCTAATTTTTAGTAATACAAGGGAAGAGCATCTCAAGCATATAGACCTGGTTCTCAAAAGGTTACATGAAGAGCAGCTAATGATCAACTTGTAGAAGTGTTTGTTCATGCAGGAGGAGATCATCTACTTGGGTTTTGTCATCTCACATGGCAAACTAAAAATGGATCAAGAGAAGGTTAGTGCCATATTGTCTTGGCCAACTCCTCGAACCATGAATGATGCCAGAAGTTTCCATGGGTTAGCAACCTTCTATAGGAAGTTTATAAAAGGGTTTAGTCATGTCTGTGCACCCATGCTTGACACCATAAAAGGAGGACAAAAGTGCAGATTTAGTTGGACAAAGGAAGCAGATGATTCATTTGAAACATTGAAGAAGAAGGTGACACAGTAACCAGTCCTTGCACTTCCTGATTTCAACAAGATTTTTCAAGTAGAATGTGATTCAAGCCACATGGCAATTGGAGCAGTACTCAGTCAAGAAGGTAGGCCTATTGCATTTTTCAGTGAGAAACTAAATGATGCTAAGAAGAGATATTCATCCTATGATTTGGAGATGTATGCTCTAGTCCAGTCACTCAAAAAGTGGAGGCATTACTTGATGCTGAAATAATTCATAGTGTTTACAGATAATCAGGCCCTTAGTTTTATAAACAGTCAAGAGAAGCTAAACCATAGGCACATGAAATGGGTGGAGACTTTACAAGCTTTCACCTTCACACTCAAGCACAAGAAAGGGGTCAAGAACAAGGTAGCAGATGCTTTGAGCAAGAGGGTCCTAACCATAAATTAGATTCAATTGGAAAGTGTTGGCATTGATTCCCTAAAGACTATGTATGATGTTGATGAAGACTTTGGAGAGATCTACAAGGTATGTACTTCCTTTGGCGACAAATATCATGTTGAGTACTCTGAATTTCTGATACAAGATGGATTACTTTTCAAAGGTGGACAGTTGTGCATTCCATGATGTTCTATGAGGCTGAATATCATCAGGGAGAAGCATTGTGGAGCCATGGTGGGACATTTTGGTCTGGATAAGACTCTTGATCTTGTAAAGAGACATTACTATTGGCCTAAGTTACAGTCATCTATCAGAAAATTTGTGGAAGCATGCGTGATATGTCAAAAAGTAAAAGGGAGATCCACTAATGCAGTTTTATATCAGCCACTGCCCATTCCTTCTAAGCCATGGGAGAGCATAAGCATGGACTTTGTGTTGGGTTTACCTAGAATGAGGAAGGGATATGATAGTGTTTTTGTTGCAGAAGACAGATTCAGTACAATGGCACATTTCTTGCCATGCAAGACCACTTGTGATGCTTCGTATGTTGCAGACCTATTTTTCAAAGAGATAGTGAGGATACATGGATTTCCATTGAGCATAGTGTCAGATAGAGATGTGAAATTTATTAGCCATTTTTGGAGGACTCTTTGGAAGAAGCTTGGTACCAATTTATCCGTCTCATCAGCTTATCATCCTCAAACAGATGGACAGACTGAAGTGGTTAACCGTTCATTGGGAAATCTGCTAAGGTGTTTGACAAGATAGTATGGAGAAAAGTGGGATAACATCCTCTCATAGGTAGAATTTTCCTATAATGACACTGTCAATAGGAGTATAGGGAAATCACCTTTCCAGGTGGTATATGGTATTCATCCCAGAGGTATTTTGGAGTTAAGGTATCTACCTGCAGGAGAATTTATTAGTGCAGATGGAGAAGCTTTTGCATCAGCCATCAAAGAGGTGCATGATCAAGTCAAGAACCAACTCCAACACACTAGCTTGAAGTATAAAGCCTATGCTGATAAGAAGAAGAGAGATGTATAGTTTGATGTTGGAGATTTGGTATGGGTTAATCTGAAGAAAGAGAGGCTCCCAAAAGGTAAATATACCAAACTAATGTAGAGGAAGATTAGACTATGTTAGATTTTGAAGAAATGTGGACATAATGCTTATGAGATCCAACTTCCTTCTGATCTTGGATTGTCACCTATTTTCAATGTATGTGATTTAACTCCATACAAGCATAATGCAGATGTAGAACATGAACCATTACAGGGTACAACAGATGATGATATTCCTAAGCATGATCCACCACAATTACAATAGATTTTAGACTCAAGAGTGTCAAAGAAGACAAGGAACATAGAGTATATGGAATATTTGGTTGCTTGGCAAGGGAAACCTGATTCAGAGGTAGTTTGGATGACTGAAGAACATATCAGGACACATGGTGCAGACCTTCAAGCTCTCATCTCAAGTGGACTTGAGATTTCTTCTCTCGGGGAGTATGGTGCAGGGCCACCCCTTCAACAAGTCAATTATACACCTAAGGGAGAAGATTAAAGTCTCGATATGTCTTAAGCACATCTTTATTTAATGTAATAAGGTTTGTTTGACCAATATCTATTATTGTAGTTTGATTTAGTTTTCTGTACAAGTCCCTAGGACACTTGTCGATCTGGCATGACAAGGTTGTTAGTTTGTTAAGAGTTTGTTAGTTGGTTGTTATCTCCTAGCTGCTTGGAATTGTCTCCCAACCGCTGGGAACCAAGTCAGTACTACTCATAGTGAGTAGATAAATAGCCTAGATCTGATCAATTAGAGTACATAGAATAGATAGAATAGTAGTTGAGAGAATGAGTTGTGCAACTGTGAGATCAGATATCTATATGCATTTCTGAAAATAATAAGAAGATCCCGTTTGTGTTATCTTTCTAGTTTTCTAATTCACTATGTAATAAATTTTCTGCTTTGGAATCAAAATGGGTTCTTAACCCATTCCACCGGTTGGATCACTTCGTAATCGGTTGAATGGCTGTATTTATAGATCTGTGTTTTGTTTTGTTTTCCTATTTCATTCATTTTCATGTTTACAGGATCGTTTACAAAATGCTTAGATAAACCCTAGCATCCTCATGTGCTAGGTTAGCAAAGTGCAAAAGTCTGTATGTTTGCAGGAGAGATAGTTCTATGCAATCACTAAGCATAAAGCGGGTCAAAATAGTGAAAATCCGCGTGTTTTCAATAGATATACGAATTGTGTGTATATCGCTTTTGCATGCGGGATATACATTTTGTGTGTATATTGCTATCGCATGTTCCTATGTATATCGCAGTTGTCTATCATGGTTGCATGTAACAAATGTACATTGGCTGATATACAAAGCTGGTCAATGTTGGTCAAATCCTTCGAATGTATAATTGAGATGCAGGTTGTGGATATACGGCTTTGATATACAATCTTTGTGTATATTGCTAATGCATATCGGGTTCATTCTCTGTGTATCCCACAGTTGAATGGTTGTGAGTATCCCGCAAATGCATGTGGCCGATTGTATGCAATGAATGTACATTGTGAATGTACATCAGGTTGATACAAGGGAAGTCAACGGTTGACTTTGGCGAAAGCATATTCCGAAGGCATATTCGGTGAAAGCATGTTCGAGTTGTATGTTTTTGAATGTCTATTGGAATATACATTCCGTAGATACATTGAGTTATATGCAGAAAGTGACCGGTAGGAGTGGTAAGAGGAACCGGCCTGGCAAGTCAAAGATTGTATGTACCAAGCCGAATGTATCGAGGTGACTGTAAGCATCGGGGTGAAACCTATTAAGGAGACCGATAGCATATGTGTTGCCGATAGCTAACAAATGTAAAGTGCATTCATCAGTATGAAGTATGTGATCAGTGGAAGGATTTTGAGCTACACCGACAGGAGAAGTCTTGGAGATAGCAGTGTCGGGGACACATCGATGTGAAATAGGGCTTCGGTGTGAAAGGAGTTTGGTTGGTCAATGAAGTTGGTTTTGCTGATGGGTAAACATAAAAGGTAAATGTATGTTAGCGAGCGGTTGACAATCATTTCGCACATTTCTATTGGCCACTCTACATCAGTGGGTCTCTAGGCTATTTTTAGAATGTGTTCTTACATGTCATAAAGATCCATAACCTCCTCCCTAAATTGGGTGCACCATTTTGGATCCATTATTTCCATTGAAAGATGCCTTGTGGTGCATCATTCTTACACATCATAAGTTGGTCAACAAGTCAAGTCTACTATGTAAGCCCCCTCTTACAAGATCTTACACACATCAAAAAATCTCTTACACCTCTTACACACTTTTACATTGTCATAGATGCTCTTACACAACTTACATGACAAGAGATTCTCTTACACACATCATAGGTACATTACACATGGAAAATAATGCCACTTCAAAGTGGGATGCCCTTTTTCATTGGCTAGCCAATTTCTTAAGTGTATTGGAAGTTTATCTATGTTTCCTATAAAGTTTATAATCATGTTATTAAATATCTTGTTGAATCTTCTTAACCTAACTATGGATATGTAAGCTATTTTGTACCCCTGTATGTTCGTAATTGATATGAAAAATCCTAATAATGGATTTCTATTGTGCCTATGAGCTTGTACTCTATCCCTATGTGTATTTTTTGATGTAATCTACTTAGACAATTTCACAAAGAATGCTTCAAGTAGGCCACTGGTAGAATTTTTGCCTCTATGTGATTTCCCCCTTATTAGTACTTGATGAGCTCTTGGAGTTGATGTAAATGTTGGCCTAGTTCAAAATACCAAAGTCCGTTTTCTTTTGTAAGAATTGATCACTGACTAGTTATAGGCCATGGTGTGTAACTTAGCTAATTTCCCTAAATGTAAAGACAAATGACAATTGCATTGCAACCCCACAAGTATGACCTTCATTATTTATACCATGTCTTACTAGTGGCCTGATGGTTAAGCTCCTTAGTCATATGCCTTACTAAAGTTGGGGGTGGCCACATGCTAGTTGTAGGGCGAAATGGCTAAAGGTTCCCCCTTTGCATCTTCTTTGTAGTGTTCAAGCCAAGGCTTTAGATATTTTTAGTGTTCAATCCAAGCCTTTACATCAATCCATTTGATCATGTTTTACTTTACTTTAATTTGTGTAGTTACCTATGTAGCTAGTTCTAATAACTTAAGTGAACCCTTTATATTTACATGGTGATTAGCTATTACTACTTTAATTTTATGCACCTATCATATGTGGATGCATATTTTTCTATACCCTATGCAAAATGATAAAAGTTATAGACTCACATCTTTGTTTATAGCATTTGGTTTTTGGATCTTTTATATTAAGTTGGTTGATTGAGCCCATTTGATCTATAAGGTATTTAGTGAGCCTAGTGGCAGCAACAAAATTAAGGTAGCTACTTTGAATGCATATGTGGCCTAATGTTTCATGACCTGATTGGTTGGATAGTATTTTTGGATGACTTAGATGATAAATAAAATAGAATGTAGTCACATGTCATCAAACAAAAGGTAGTGGGATTGAATAATATTTATACAAGTGGAGGCTAATTTTCTACATGTCACAACTAGGATAAAACAACAAAAGGTAAATAAATGTGCATTCACCTAGCTCATATTACCACTAGCCATTGATAACCCATCAATTAATACAAGTCATTAATCCTTGTGGGAATTTATTGGCTAATGAAATGTGCTACAAAGGTATTTTCGAATGAATTATGTTGGGAAGAATGGCCACAAATCAGATATTTCAGCCTAAGTTGCTTCAATGTTGTATTTAACCCTAGTGCTAGGGATAAGAGGAGGATCAAAGCTCATGTATTGAGTTACAAAAGGTTGCAGTAGTAAAGAACGTTTAATATTCATACCATACATTCAACAACATGCACATCGTATATTATAATATAGTATGTACATTAATCATAACAAATTGTAATATATTATATTAATTAGATTCAACTCTAATATAAAACTTGTTCATACATTAATCTTCTATATCTTAATACATCTCATATTCCATCCTATACATTTCTTTTTTATGTCATATTGTCTATTGTATCATGTATCCTATCTTTTCTCCTCATATATATACAAAAGTATAGGTATCTCAAGGAGTGTGTTTCTTTTACATATTATGTCCTTTGGATGTGTTGGTGGTTGGATATATGTGTCAGATCTTCTTTATGGTAGATATAGATTGCTACAAACTTGGTTCTATCCTACAAACATCATCCCCCTTTGAAATGATGTCTTGTCATCAAGACATTCAAGCTCTATTTACAAAAATCTTGTGAAATCTCTAAACTGGCCCTAGTGAAATTTGACTATAGTGGCTACATAATTTGTAAGGTAGTTGATCATCATGGAAAAATATATTTATATATCCACTTAAGTTATGTATATATATCTCTTAAATTATAGAACTACTTGTTGTAGCAATTGTCTTTGGCCATTGATTATCAATAGCATAGTTTCTCTATTCTTTAGGGTATCAAGAATCTAAATCATTGTTACCACTTTGATAGCCTCTATAAATAATTGTATTACGTGTGCAAGGTAGGGGATGACCACTTCATGAAGTTTCTTGATTTGTGCCCTTAATCCTTATCTTTCATCCTACTCCTAGTGGTATTGATTGTGTAAGGTCTCAATCTATACTCTAAGGTTCCCATGCAAATCCTTCATAGCATCATGTAAGTGGTTGATTCCTAAATTATTTGGTGTTCAATACTTTCTAGTCATATCCTCAAGGCCTTTGTTGACTTTAGCCACCCTAAAAAAAATCAATAGTGTATTGATGTTTGCTTCTATATTCTACATGCTTTTAACTTCTACTCCTAGTTTTGTGTGTGAGACAACACACTTCTTTCTTATTTCCTTTATTTCTTTTTTGTTGACCTTTACTGATACATTTTGTTTAATCATATCTTCCTAACTTTATATTTTTGTTAGCATATTATTGGTGAAAATTTCCTTAGTTTCTAATCCAATGTAGTTGAAGTGTCCCTAATGACCTATGGTGTTATTTATTGTAGTCATTTAAGAACATGATCAATTCTGTCAACAATGTCCACCCATTGTTTCAAGAGATTCTTTCATGTAGTGGTGTACAACATGTCTCCCAACTATTTTTTTTTGTAATGGACATACGTGGGAGAGATTAGTAATAGGGAACTATAAAGATGAACTTGATGGAATAGGCTACAATTGCCTTTGATGTGGAAATAAATTCTTTATTTCTTGCATAGGGTTAGGTGATGGAGATGTGGAAGTGGATAGAGGAGGTTTCTTTGGCGAAGGGGGCTCTCATTTTGATACCTCCTATTGTTCTTTCTCTACTTCCTTCTAATCTGATACACCCTCCTCTTCTTCTAGCAATGTTGTGTAGGCTTTTTGAGTAGCATTTATAGTTTCTTGTTTAAATTTTGCCCTTGGCTATGTTTTTTGTGATAGGAGTATGTCCACCCTATTTTTTTTCTTGAGCTCATATTCCTATAATTGTATTAATCTCTCCTTCTTTTCTAGTGATAAATTCACTACAATTTTATCTTGTCCTTCTTTCCAAATCTCTACTTATTCCCTCACCACCTCTTCTCTTTTCTTCCTTCATAATATGGTCAATTACTCCAAAAGGCTATTTATTATCTTAACCAAGGTTTGGGGTGTATGGGAGATGTAAGTGAGAAGTTCTTTCTCAATTACCTTTTCATTTTTTGCAACCACTTGCATATATATTTGTTAAGTCTACAGTGGTATTCCTAGTGTGGGAAGTGATTTGTACAATCTTATTACATCCCTTAATTGTTAAATTTCTTCTTCCTCAATAGTTTTAGGTCCTTTTGCTTTTTATTTTTTGCAGTGGAGGTTTTTATGTTCCTACTTCTTCTTTTGTTTGAACCACATCTCTCTGTTCTATTTCCTCTATATCCTATGTTTGTGCTTGGGTGTATTTGAATTTATCCTTCTTCTTTTTCTTTGGTTGGGAGGTCTGCCCTTTCTTCTTTTCATTACTCATTTCAAACAAAGCCTCTGTGGCTTCCCTTAGAGTGATTTTTCTACCTCTATTTGTGTTTGTAGTGAAGAAAGTTGAAGTAACAAGTTCACACGTGTCACATGAAATGAATGATAAAATTGTTGATAAATCAACATATATGTTCATTGAGGATATATCAATAGGCATAGATACGTATCATAGATCAATGTGCAATAATTTTCATAGATAAGAATGGTATAAAAAGTTATATGTAATGATGTTTACATCATTAAAGAAAATGTATGTACCTAAATATCCCTACATAATTTAAATAACATAAGGGATCTCATACATGATATGGGGAAGGTGTGATGCCCTTCAATAAAGAAATATGGCAAAGTAAGATCTATTTGGAATGGGGAAGGCATGATGTTGCCCCAATGTAAAGGTGACTCTAGGAGTAGAACATGACAATGTACCACAATAATATAAAATTATAGAAATAATATATACCAAGCTAAATCTAGCAGCCAACCCTATTGAGTGAGATATATAAATGTGAGGCCATAATATAGACTCAAATAAGTATATGTCAATGTAATAGCTATGAATCATGACTATAAGTTTGAGGAAGGTAAAGAAAATGTAAAAATGGACAATGGATATGTGGAAAAAAAAGTGAGTTGGTAATCCAAGTGGGGAGTGAAAATAAAGGCATGGCCAAATAGTGAAATGTAAAGTGAAAACCAATAATGCCTCCCAAGTGGGGAAGAATAAATATGTGAAACAAATGTAGAAGGTGGAATTAGTATGGAAAGGAAAAAATAGAAGACATAATAAGAAGATCAAATATAAATGAAGCAAAGCATATAAGAAAGAAGTGAAATGATTAAATTAACACATGTTCAAAGTGACCTTTGTCAACATAGAATATTAAAGGTGTGTTCAAGCATCATCCACATGCTAACTAGGAGCATGGATATATAAATGTAAAACCAAGAAGAGGAAATAAAAAGTAAAAAATATGATGATGAATGATAAAGCTATCTAAGAAATGTATTCATGTCTCATATTATGTGGTTTCTATTTTATGCCATGTGTAAATTGTTAGGATTAAGGTACCATTAACCTTGTAAATCCTTGTAATTATTGTTCCTAATATTATTTGTAAATCGCCCATAAGGAATGTACAAGTTTCATCAATAGTGCTAAAAATTATTTACCAGGGATAGTAATTATGGTATTACTACATCAGTAAGTTCTAGAGTTATAGATTCTAGTTATGGAGTAACATTTACTGATGGTATCTATGAAAATTAAGAGTAATTGAGGGTAGGCACCACCTTGGAGGAGTCTACAAATTTTGGTATTTGTGACACCCGTCATAAATTTGGTAAGTGGTTGTAAGAGAATCTATGAAAATATGATAGCTTATGATGGATATTTATGAGTTGTAAGTTGCTATTCTTAACTCTAGGCACCCATATTGGAGATATACTATTTAGGGGTTGTTATTATGGAATCTATGATGGTTATGAAAACATTTATTACCACGTAAGTTCTATTCTTGTCCATGGGCACCCAAGTTTGCGTGGTTGAATATTGACAAGTTGCATGAGCATGTAAGAGGCCATTTAATGTTGCATGTTGGAGATTTCAAGGAGGGAAAGTGGATGCCTATTTTGGGGATTGTAAAACCTCTATAAATACAATGCCTTGTAGGTGTTATGCATCTCATAAGTTTTGTACACAGGTTTTGCTAGATTAAAGTTGGAGAGACAAAGGAAGTGCATATATTATGTATTTCAGATTTTGAATATAATACAATTTGAAGCCTCTTTTCTTGGTGGATTTTTTTTTTTACCCAAAATGGTTATCTACAACATACTATGTTATTTGGTTTTTTCTTCTATGTTGTTTATTCATGTGTTGTAATTTCACTTCTGTATGCAATCTCTATTCATATTACACTGCTTTAAGATCATACAAATTTTGTAATCAGATTTCCATTTGGGTAGTTTCTTCCTTCATTTCTAACATTTGGTATCAGAGCCTAGCCAATCATGATTATTCGGTGGTAGTGTGAAGGTTGTTTAGCTGCAATAGGATATTTGGTTATATTGTTTTATAGATCTTGTGTAGTATGAATGGCTCAATCCATTGCTTCGACCTCTCGTCTAGACTGAGAAAATCAATAGTGTGGGTATAAATTGTGGAAGATGAAGATGGAGGATTTGCTTGAGGAAAGAAATGAGTGGTTGACTGTTACAAAAGAGAAGAAGTGCGATGATGTGAATGCAAAAGAATGGGAAAGGTTGGATAAGAAGGAAAGGGGAACCATCTGACTATGTCTTTTAGATTTTGTCTTGTTGAATGTTTGGAAGGAAGAGACTACCTTCAAAATCTGGAAGAGATTGTGTGAGATCTATCAATCCAAGGGCATGGCAAACAAGCTTTATTTAAAGTGGAAATTATTTTTAGTTAAAATGAAAGAGGGTGATTCCATTGCAGAGCATTTGAATAATTTTAATTTACTTTTAAGTTAGCTTGATTCCATAGATGCTACAATTGAAGAGGAATGCAAATATATACTTTTACTTTATTCTTTGCCTGAATATTTAGAGAAAGTTATCCATTCTATTACTACTAACCTTGAAGATCTAAATTTGGATCACCTTGTTGCAACTTTGTTGGCACACGAGATGAGGAAGAAGACTTCTGAGGGTAACACTAAGGCTCTCAATGTGAGGGGAAGGTCCAAGGAAAAAGGCCAAAAGGAGAGAAATAATTGAAGGATAAATCTAAGGTTCAGTCTATGTCTCTTGGGAAGAAGAATAGAGTTAAGTGTTGGTACTATGGTAAAATAGGGAATGTGAAGAGGGAATGTAGAAAATAGAAGAAATGGTGGGATTCTGCTACTAATAAGTCCTCAAATGCAGGTGAAGATGTTTTACTTTCTGTATGCAATGTTGTTACTAATGATCATTGGTTGGTTGACATAAGATGCTCATATCATATGACTCTGCATAAAGAATGGTTTTCCACATATAAAGACTATGGTAAAGGTAAAGTGTACCTTCAGGACAACTCTACATATTTGATAGTTGGGAAAGGCAAGGTAATGTTCTGTTTCAGTGATGGGAGAATTAAAACTCTCCCTTGTCTTTTGCATGTTCCTAGATTGTCTAGAAATCTGATTTCGATTTCAAAGTTGAATGATTTTAGAATGCATGTAACATTTGATAAGCATGGTTGTAGATTGGTGAGTGGAAAAATTTGGTGGTAGTGAAGGGGAAAAGATTGGGAACCTTGTTGAGGTTAGATGCCACTACAGTTTGTAATTCCTCTTACATATGCAATGCTTTTGAAAACTCTTGTATGTTGTGGCACCATAGATTGGGTCACACAAGAAATAATGTTTTAAAAATAATTAAGAATAAAGAATTGTTGGATGATTTCTCTTATTTTGATGAGAACTTTGACTTCTATGAGCATTATGTGTTAGGTAAAAAACAAAACATCATTTCCTTTAGAAATTAATAGAGCAAAAGAGAAGCTAGAGATAATTCATTCAAATGTGTTTGGACCTATAGATAATGACTCTATCAAAAAATCTCATTATTTTGTCACCTTCATTGATGATGTATCTAGATTTACATGGATTTATTTTTTTGAAACACAAATATGAAGTTTTGACTACGTTTAAGGATTTTAAAGTCTTAGTTGAAAACCAATCAGGATTAAAGATAAAAATATTAAGATCTGACAATGGAGGGGAATATTTCTCTAAGGAATTTGATGAATTTTGTAAGCATGTAGGTAAAATCAGACAAAAGACAACTCTATATACACCACAACAGAATGGTTTTGCAAAAAGAATGAACTATTTGACAATCATCGAAAGATCCATAAGTATGTTGAGTGATTCATAGTTGGAGAAACACTTTTGGGTAGAGGTTGTGTGTACTTATTTTTACTTGATCAATAGAACTCCTTGTAACGCTCTTGATTCAACACCTTATGAAGTGTGGATAGGGAAGAAACCTTATGTTTCACATTTAAGGGTTTCTTCCTGTGAGGATTTTATTCATGTGCCTAAGGAAAAGTGATCTAAGTTCAATAAAAAAAGTGCATAAATGCATCTTCATTTGATATGGTGAGAATATTAAAGGTTATAAGACTTGGGATCCTCTAACTAGAAAAAAATGTTTTCTTTAGAGATGTTATTTTCAGAGAACTTAGAACTATTTCTGAACTTGAATAGCCAAAATAGAAAGAAAGGTCAAAGGTAGTGCATTTTGATTTACAAGAAGAAGTGGATAGCCAGAAGAACATAATGATGGATTGGGGGGTGAAGAAGAAGAAGAAGAGTCAAGTGGAAGTAGTTTTGATGAGGAAGACTCTGTTGTTATAGAAGAAGTTGAGCATCTAGAAGAACCGAAAGAGTCTATTACTCCACCCTTGAGGAGATCCACAAGACAATGAAATCTAGTTGAGAAGTATAGCCCACCATATTTCTATTGTGTATTTTCTTTATTGAGTATTGATAATGAGCCTAGATCCTACAAAGAATCTATTCATGCAAATGATAGTGAGTCTTGGAAGTTAGTCGTTCAGGAGGAGGTGATGGCTTTAGAATCTTGTAACACCTGGGTTCTTGTTCATTTTCTCAAAGGAAGAAAGGCCATAGGTTGCAAATGGGTCTTCAAGAAGAAGTTTTGAGTAGATGGTTCATTAGAGAAGTATAAGGCTAGACTAGTAGCCAAGGGCTACTCCCAGAGAGAGGGAGTTGATTTCAGTGAAATATTCTCTCCTGTTGCTAAACTATCTTCTATTAGACATCTCTTATCCATTGTTGCAGCTTTTGATTGGCAAATAGAGAAAATAGATGTTAATACTCCATTCTTTCATGGAGATCTTGAGAAAGAAATTTACATGCAACAAACTACAGGGTTTGAGGTAAAAGGGAAAGAACACTGGGTTTACAGATTGAAGAGGTCTCTTTACGGTCTAAAAAAATCCCCCAAAATGTGGCACCAGAAGTTTGTTTCATTTGTTTTGAAATTGGGTTTTGTTAGAAGTGAGGAGGATCATTTTGTGTACATTTGTTGTATTGATGATTCTATACTGATCATTGTATTGTATGTTGATGACATGTTATTTTTCAGCAATACTAAGGGTATGACCAATGAATTGGAAGCCCAATTTTTAGGTGCATTCAATATGAAGGATGTTGGAGCAGCTAGGTTTATTTTGGGTATAGAGATTAGGAGTGAAAGAGGTAACAAAAAGCTTTGGTTATCTCAAAGTAAGTATGTGAATACCATTTTGCAAAGATTTAACATGCAAGATTGTAACCCAATTAGAATTCCTTTGCCCATTGGTATAAAGCTTTCATTAGACATGTGTCTGAAGAATGAGGATGATTTTCAAGATATGACTAATGTGTCATATGATAGTGTTGTAGGGAGTTTGATGTATGCAATGGTTTATACTAGGCCAAATATTGTCCAAGTAGAGGGAGTTTTGAGCAGGTTTATGTCTAATGTTGGTAGATAGCATTAGAATTATTTGAAGAGAGTATTTAGATATTTAGCTAGTACTTCTTATTACTATTTGATTTATTTTGGTACTGACAATGTGGAAAAGACATTGGACATACATGGTTTTGTTGATGCATATTGGGAAGGTGACTTGTATAGTTGGAGGTCCACTAGTGGCTACGTGTTTGCTTTGTTTGGAGGAGAAGTGAGTTGGATGAGAAAAAGGCAGCCCACAGTTGCTTCGTCCACCACCGAAGAAGAGTAATGGCTTCTACCCATGTCTATAAGGAGGCAGTTTGGTTGAGGGGATTGTGTACAGGTATTGGTTTTGATTGTATGGTCATCTAGATTGGTTGTAATTGTCAAAGTGTTATTTGTTTGCCTAAGAATCCTATGTATGTACTTAAACTAAGCATATTGATGTACAATATCACTTTCTTAAAGAAATGGTTGTAAGAGGTTAGATTGAGCTGAAGAAGGTAGAAACTCAAGAGAATGTTGTAGATGCTTTTACCAAACCTTTGAGCATAGAGAAATTTACTTGCTGCAGGGAGGCGATGGGACTTGTTTCTTCTACTTAGTTGTTTTATGTTTTCCTATCGGTATTTATAATGTATAATGTCATGTGGGAGAATGTTAAGATTAAGCTGCCATTGACCTTATAAATCCTTGTTATTATTATTTCTAATATTATTTGTAAATCACCCATAAGGGATGTACAAGTTTCATGAACAGTGGTAAAATTTATTTACCAAAGACAGTAATTTCAGAGTTACTACATTGGTAAGTTCCAAAGTTATGGACGGTAGTTATAGAGTAACATTTACTGATGGTAATTATTAAAATCAAGAGTAAATAAGGGTATGCACCACCTTGGAGGAATCTACTAATTTTGATAGTTATGACACCTGCCATAAAGTTGGTAAGTGGTTATAAGAGAATCTATGATAATTGTAAGTTGTCATAAGATTCTATGACAATATGATAACTTATGATGGATATTTATGAGTTGTAAGTTTCTATTCTTATCTCTAGGCACACATATTGGAGAGATACTATTTGGGGGTTGTTATGATAGAATATATGATAATTATGACAACACTTATTACCCCATAAGAACCTATTCTTGTTCATGGGCACCCAAGTTTGCACATGGCTGACTATTGACAAGTGGCATGAGCATGTAAGAGGTCATTTAACATTGCATGTTGGAGATTTCAATGAGAGAGAAAGTGGACACCTATTTTTTGGATTATAAAACCTCTATAAATACAGTGCCTTATTGGTGTTATGCATCTCATAAGTTTTGTACACAGGTTCTACCAGATTGAAGATACATAGGAAGTGCATGTATTATGTATTTCATACTTTGAAGGTAATACAACTTGAATCCTCTTTTCTTGGTGGAGTTTTTTACCCGAAAGGGTTTTCTCCATGTTACATACCGTGTTATGTGATTTATTATTCTGTGGTGTTTATTCATGTGTTGTAATTTCATTTCCATATGCAATCTTTGTTCATATTACACTGCTTTAAGATCATAAACATTTTGTAATCAAATTTCTATTTGGATATTTGTTGCCTTTATTTCTAACATAAATGATGAAAAGTAGACTTAGTGTATGTATAAGTAATAGGAGAATAAGAATCAAAATATAAATAAAGAGAGAATGTGTCTAAGTTCAAATTGTCATAATATAAATTAGGTGTAGAAAAATATGTAATAAAAGCATTGTCTTCGATAGAAAATAAAAGTCTAGGGAAAGGAAGATTAATCAAACCATTTTGTATAGTTGTACTACTGAGGTATAATATAAACTCACTAATTAATACAATGTGATTATTTATTTGCATATAATGAACAAGTAAGAAATATTTAACATGTAAGGATGTATCATTACAACCATCATAATCATCATGTAATTAAGGATAAGGAAAAACAACATGGGAAGATAATAATGTTTCATCAAGTCTTAAGATTTTACAATGTGGAGGAAAGAAATGTAGAGAAGAAGTATCCATAGAATCAACATAAGATGAAGAATAATGATTGTAATGTATGAAAGGAAACAGTTCATGTAAACCTAGTGAATCTATGGAACCACCATGACATTTAATAGATATATCATTACTAGGTACACATATGTCATGCATAGGTAAATCACATGATAGATCCTCGCTTAGTATATGTTAGAAGGAATAGGATAATCATCTAATGTGTAAACAAACATAGTAAGCATTTCTAATAGCATCAGATAGGCACTAACCAACTCAATAAAATAGGGAAAATAAAGTGCATGATAGAAAAATGCCTCTATAGAAAACACATCCATATTCATAACATCAAATTTTATAAATATATCAAGGATAATGTCATGTATGATATGAAAGATAGAAACATATCATAATATGAAATACATGCATGAGTATTAACCATGGAAGAAACCATGATAGGAGCTTGATAATGATAGAATATCCTAGGGAGGGGTGTAGCATAAAAGATAACTTACTATCTAATTATAAACCGTAATAAGAAGATATAAGAATATAATGATAAAAACCTAAGTAAGGCTAAAAATATGAGAAAAAATAGGATTATACCATATCTAATAATGTGAATTAGAAACCCTAGAAGAATGTGTTGCATATGTGTTGTCATTGATGTCAACAGTGGTATAGACTGCCAACCAGTGATGATCAGTGATGTCAATAGAGATGCCAAAATATAGTGATGCCCAAGGGAGATTGTTGCAATATGGTGATCAACAAAGACAATAGACTAAGTGATCAAAAGAATTGTGAGATAGAAAGAAAAGTGATGTGCATATGTTGTGATGGTTAGAGGAGAAGGCATAGGAGTGTTGATTAGAAGAAATCTAAAGTGAAGGAGATGGATCAGTATCATCTATACATAGTTGTACCTTATCCTTTGAATTTAATGCTAACATGAAGATTTTTGTTTTGTTGAAAAGAGTTATGTTTGTTGTCACTAAAGTATCTAATGTGGTGAATGTTGTATTCTTTGTTTCTTGATGAAAATCATTGCTTTAGTTTTGAAAGAAAGTTTTAGATGGTCCAAGGCACATGAAGTTACACTGAAGAAGCTTGGTAGAATGCTTTGTATTCCTTTGCATTTGACATTATGGCCTTGTGGTGTGGAAGTTAGACATAGATAGATGTGAAGAAGATATGTTCCTAATTTTAGAGCATATAAGTTAACACAAAAGATTCTAGAGCTAGTATATTGAAGACAGTGGTTTAGAGTTGTTACAGTCAGAATGAGTCAAAGAAATGCTCCGTATTTCTCTATATTTGAATATGTGATCTTGCCGCTTGGAATCTAGTTAGATACAGGTGTGAGGTATGATATATTCAAGTTTTAGTTAATAAGTTGTACCATAGAGGTTCTCTGGAGTCAACGGAGAAAACACATATCATGTTGCTGATTACAGTTGCCAGACAGAGAAAGTAAAAGCCACCACATTACATTATGTGGCATTTCTATTTGGAGGATGAGTTCAAATGGTCTATATGTTTGTTCATTGCATGTTTTAGGTGTTGAAGTGTACTATAAGTCTATTGTTCAATGATCTATGTCAAGACTGTGTGTTCAACATTTGCAGGTGATGCCAGGTTCAGTGTTTATTTGTTTCCTCTAGAAATAAAAGATATAATTCAAAGAAAGAAATGTTTGAGAAGATTCTTACATGCCATATAATGCATGTAAGGTGTTTTGTGTGGTGTTATTTGGTCTCTCTAGTACTGCTTTTG
This sequence comes from Cunninghamia lanceolata, assembly GCA_027924645.1. Lineage (NCBI taxonomy): Eukaryota > Viridiplantae > Streptophyta > Pinopsida > Cupressales > Cupressaceae > Cunninghamia > Cunninghamia lanceolata. The sequence goes on from BSBN01000892.1 coordinate 9,265,775, forward strand.
GTCTTGAGTTAAATGCAAGGAAGGATAAGTGTTTGCTGGGTCGAATTGGTGTTTTCTAATGATTATACCATGTGTTTGGAAGTGTGTGTCAACATGGAATAATGTGATGAGGAAAAATATGTTGGAAACAATGTAGATAACTGAGAGGGGGGTGAATCAATTATCTTGTAACTTTTCAATTTTTACTTTCTTTTCTTATCTTATTATTTAGTGTTGTATCAAAACAAGGGAATCATAAGAACTAAAAAAGAAATTAACATATAACACAAGGATTTTTACATGGAAACCCTGTTAAGGGAAAAACCATGGGATGACTAACCCAAGATTGTATTCTCTATTAAAAGAATAAGAGTACAAATTTGGCACTTGCCAATTAGGGCTCACTGCCCAAGCACACTGCTCATAAGAGGCACACTACCTACAAGAGACTTATAGTCTACAAATGCTTATAGATGATATTAAGGTTATTGAAATAGTGAACAACATCTATACATGCAGGAATTCAGTTCCAGTTAGGTATAGTATACTGATCTGGCACATTTCATTCTTCCTCTGCTCAATATTACTTTCTTGTCACATTTCGGGCTTGAATTACTGCCTTTGCTCTTGTCTCTACTTTTCTTCGCACTTAACCATACATACTATCATTTCAACACTCTTCCAACCTTGAATCCATCAGGTATATATATATGCATCAAGGATTTCCAACAACTTCTTAGTTGACAACAAGAACACCTGAGATATTTGCAAGTTATTGATATGTCAGCTGAATCCATGCTTGATTAGTGATGCGCATCAAAAACATAGGCATAGAAGTCATAAATCATGTCAGCCAATAATGTATAATATCATAGATTACTTGATTAGCACGTTTTGCACATCCAGATTGAAGTTTGATACTGTGTCGGTCAGTTCTTCCTCTATCTACTCTGCCTGACTGGAACCCAACACTCAGATGCTCATATCTTTTTCTTGCTTTATTACTAGAGGCTAGATCTCTAGAGAACAATAGTCATGATACCCCTCTTGACTTTTCCAAGTCCACAACTTATTGAGTTACACCATCTGAGAGATCCGAACCTAATTGTCAGACCTTGTTACATACTCTATTCTTGTTCACCGGACCAAAACAATCTTCAATCTGACTTCCGGTATAGGCATATTATGTATTACAGATGTGTTGGATAGACTTTGTTGCCATCAATGACAATACTTATGAAGCCACATAGTGTCTCTTGCCAACAATCTCCCCCTTTGGCATTGATGGAAATACTTAGTGAAAAATGGCTAAGTGTCGCAGTAACTCCCCCTTTGCTTGTGCTTTGTCTCTTGCACTATTTTACTAGAGCTCCCCCTTTGTTGGATTCCTCATTTTTTACTATTCTTCACTCCCCCTTTGACATCAATGGCAAAGGGTGGAATCTGCATACCAAAATTTTGCAAAAATTATTATATACATGGCCGCATAAGTATATACAAATCATATGTTATACTTACATATACTTAAGTATATCCGCAAAGGTTATCTTCAACTGTATGATTTATGTGGCCCAACTCCTCTTCAATCTGTCCAAAATGGAGATGTGTCCACTTAAAAAAAATGCATATGCTTCTGCCCTCTTTAAGTCTATTGGATCATTGTTCTGAGATGTAGTTTGTGCTTCTATCAAGGCATCATGCATTGCCTCTAACTTAGGGATGATTATCCCTCTGAGATCACCCATTCTATCCATTATGTTCTTTTTCTCTTTAACTAGTTCTTTAATTTCATTTATTATAGCAATAGATTGACATTCATGATTCACCAGAGAGGTAGTAAGGGGATCAAAATTCTGAGATAAACTTGACAGTATTCCTTCTTGTTCTTTCACTTTCTTCTCAATGTCCTCTATCACTTTGGGCCAAGTTAAACAAAATTTGTATATGTCCCCACCATATTTAAGATCATTTTCAAGGCTCTTTATGCCAATGCCTAAGGTTCTTCTATCATTAGTAATTAGCCCTTGTACTTCACTAAACCTCTTTCCCAAGAACTCCTTCTAGACCTTAGTTTCTTCCGATTTCTCTAAGGATTCAAAATGAGTGTTAATAGAATTGACTAAGTTTTTCAGATTACCAGATGGAGAGGTAGAAGGGTCCTTTTGATAGGTTGGCATAATCTTCTCCAGCATCCCAGATGTAATCTTGATTTTAGAAGTTTCTCTTTTGCTTTGGCCTGAGAAAAAGATGCTACCTTCATTATCTGAACAGGAGATAGAGAGTCAAAGTTTAGTGGCCCTTGAATTAGCTCAGGTTCATCCAGCTCCATTATTTCTTTGTCCAGGAAATTTTGTACTATCTCTACAGTGTCTCTTGCAGACTCTACTTCCTTCCTTTTGGGGATATCCAGACTGACTTGCTTATTGATCTTTGTTTCTTCTACCAGTCCTTCCTTTTCCGGAATAGAGGAGTCTAATGCCTCAGATGGCTCTTCATTAGTTTTCTTTAATCCTTCGACATCCTTGTCAGGAAATGTTTCTTCTTTCTGCCCTTCCTCTTCTGGAATAGATGAATCTAATACCTTTGATGATTCTTCATCATTTTTCTTTAATCCTTCAATGTCCATGTTAGAAGGCTCTCCATCTGTTTCCTTGTGAGGCCTACCTTTTCATTCCCTTATATTTGACTACTTTATTTTACTATTGGTGATACTTACTAGACTCATGGGACTATTGATCCTGATTTGTAGGACTATTAGACTTTATGTTGTATGTGGATTTATTATGTTTAGCATGATTACTATGTGATTAGAACTTGATATTGATTTACTGATGATGTTGGACATATGGTTTATATTAAGATGTTATTGAGATACTATTCATGTGATGTTACTTAGGAATTTATTATGTGATTCTATCTTGGGAATGGATGTTTGAAATGTAGAATTTAGAATTTAATTGTAATGTGACTTCCTTGATGCTTATATCAACATGTGATGTTGTCTGTGAGTGTATGTTTCAATTTGCTTCAGTTATTATATACATGTGGGATCAACAATTCATTTGAGTGCACAAGTGTTTCTAACGAAGCCATAAAGACTCAAAGATCATCCCACACACGGTATTGTTTTCCCTTGTGAAGCCGATCTAGTTCCAAGAGGAAACAAGATCAACTATGTTTGCATGATGAAATTTTGTAATGTTGTTGCATGATGTTAGTTGGGTTAAGTCTACCTTTCTTTTAATTGATTTCTAATTGGTGTTGTAAGTTGTAGTGTCATTTCAATTTCATTTTTGAGTTATAATTTTTATGACCCCTTTTTATGTGTTTTTACTGAACCTTGGTTGCTCTAAATGAGTTAAACTTGACCCTGGGTTGTACCCCTAGGGTCTAGGGGTCATTTGGTCTTGTGTAACCTTAGGTAAACTTCCATTTAGTCACTTTAAGTCCACCCTAAAGTAAAGTGACGAAAATGGAAGCTTGGGAGGGAGAGGATGAGTGGGTCAAACACTCAACCTCTTCCTTTTCTCTTCCCTAGGTTGGGGGAGTCTTCAAAACCCCTTAATTGTGGAGGACTTTACTCCAAGTATCTCCCACAATTGGTGATGGTACCTTGAGTTTGAGTGGTCCTTCTTAGAAGGAGAGGATTGGAGCACATGTTGTACCCACTCCCTCTTGGGCTCCACCTTTCTCTCCCACATATTTATGAGAGGACAAGTCGAAGGGAGAGAGAATTGGTGGATGGGTGAATGGCATGTGTCACCACCCATTCCAAGAGTCTTGCTTGTAGTTGGGAGGAAAAATTGAGGAGGTGACATGTGTCACCTCCCCATTCCTCAAGGCTCATGAGAAGAGCCTATTTTAATCCCTCTTGGAGAGAGGGATGGGGTTGTTGAAATTTTGGCAATTTTTTACTTTAATTATTTTTGGGGAAAAAGTTGGAGGAAAATTGGTGGCTCAACTTGGAGAAGGAGTTAGAGGAGTGTTGTGTGATTACACAACATGCCCCATTTTTCCTTAAGCAAAACAGGGACCCAACTTTGTTGGCTTGTTCCCAACTTTGTTGGCTTGTTCCCTTGCTTTTGTGCTCTGGGCGGTAATGGTAAAATAATGTCAGTCAATATACATATGCCTAATGTCAGGTGTATTTGTGATCTTGAAGTCTGAACCCAAATCTCAAAGTTTGAATCTTTCCTCAGGAAGCTTGCCATGTGAAAGAGTGTAAAATTCTAGGAAGGTTTGCCTTTTGCATCACACTGAAATTTGGCCAAATAAGGAAGTTATGTGTGGTCATAGTCTGGTCAAACCTGACATTCTAAATCATTGGGGTCACATTAGTTAATATGACTAATATTCACAAATATCACCCTACTTAGAAAATCCACTATCTGCATATTTGTATGCGCACATCAAAATTATACCTAAGGGTCATCTACCTATCAAAGTACTCACGCTAATGGGGGTCACATTAGTTAATATGACTCATCTTCGCTAAACATGATGATGACGTCAACTTATCCCATTCTACAAAGGACCTAACATGACGGTGACATCATCAATCAGCTTGACATCCGAAGGTCATCTATTCTCTAACATCTGTCATCTTTTCTAATGTGACTGATCTTTCCTAACATGACGGTGATGTCATTCTGATCCGATGTACAAAAGCTCAACATGACCATGACATCATCTTATTCAGAGGGTGATATTCCTGAATATCAGGGTCATATTTCTTAACCTCCTGATTTCCTTCGGTATGACCATGACATCATCCTTTTGCATTTTAACAAAGCCTGTCCATGATGGTGACATCATCATCATATCCTAATCTATGAAGAGAGTCACATTAGTTAATATCCCTCATATTAACTAATGTGCATACCTAGACCTGACAAGGTTCAAAGTCATAATGAAAGCTCAGTTAAGTCCGCCAGATGCATCTTATGTTTGTATGTATCTTACATACATTGCAAGATACAATGACTATTTACAAGAGTCGGAATCGAAAGGTTTATTAAATAAGGAAAAAATCCTTCTATGTATGCGGGCTTGTATGTTTCGGTGACATACAAAGAAATATGCATAGCGCGGAACCGAAGGTTTATTAAAGTTGATAAAATCGTTGCATGTTTTGTGCCTTGTATGGATGCTTCGGAAACATACATTTTGAAATACATACAAGCGCCAGAACTCAAAAAAAGATTAAAGTACGGTTAATACAATGCATCATACTTAATGCATATTAGAAGATACATTGCACGTTATACATAGAGGAGCCGAAAGTGAGTAAAATATGGTCTGTATAGCAATAAGTCCACTGAATGTATATGATGGTTTGCATGTTGATAGATACAAGCGATAGATACAAGCAAAAGATGCAAGAGAAATATACAAGCACCGGATGCGAATGGAAAATTAAATATTGAAAATTCATTGTATGATCGCTGCGATTGTATGTTTATGACATACATTCCCAAGATACAGGTAAATGAAGGCAAAAGGGAGGATTTTGAATCCATTTTAGAGCCCGATGGCATGTTTTTGGTCAATGATGGTTGACTCGACCATTTTTTATGTTGTATATGCATTTGGATACGCAAATTTTCATAGATTCATAACTTGATATCTGTGTTTGCACATTCCACCTGATTTAATGTAATTTTTATCTTCCTACTAGTTTATTAAATGATGATGATTAATTCTTGTCTGTTTGTTCCAAGATGTTGGAGCTGTTTCGAAGTAGCTGAATTACAGAGTTGCAGGCGTAGGGGTAACATGAACCTGAGCTAAAGGGAGATATTATGAGGTACCTTGTTTGCCAGCTAGAGAGCGAATCAAGTCTAGAGATGCTAGAATATTCTCTGCCAGCTGTGGGGTTGCCAACTGGTAGGCACCTGCTGTTCATCTGGGCCGTTGATTATTCTAAGAGGATCCTAATCCTTGGATCATTGTAACCGTTTTCTGGCCTCTATTCTATAAAAGGGGCCATGAATTGTCATAAAAAGAGAGAGACAGGACGAATAGAGGTCAATCATATAAAAAATCTGACCGAGCCAATTTCATATAGGAGATCAGATTACCGAGAATAATGAGGACTGAATTGTTGAAATGTTCAGGTTCATTCTTCAGATCATTGTAAATGTACTTGTTCTAAAGCATACTAAATGGAGATGAAGCTTTAGATTACATCCTAATTGTAAACTTTACATAATCTTCAAGTTGATTTCTGGATATGTAATGGTGAATGTTGTGTTCAATAGAAGCGGTTTTATATTATTGCATGTTGTTGTCAACTTTCCCTTTGAAGATTTGCACTGGATTATGTGGATTTGTGGAATGTCCTAGTGAAGTATGATTCTAGTTTTCTTCTCTTCATTACTGTATCAGAACATGTATGTGGATCAGTGATCTTAGTCAAGTAATTTTAAGAATCTCATTCTTTAAACCCTATCTTTGTTATTTATTTTTCTTAATTTCATTCAATCACTTCCATAACTGCAAATCATCATAAATAATAAGTAGAACAGAGAAATATGCTGACATCCCATAGATAACTGAAAATCCTTAGCATATTTGAGCTAAATGCATGTAGTGTTGAAAATATCATTTAAAGAATTGCAAATAATGGTATAAATCATGCAAATATCAACCTGTAGGAACATTATTTGAGTAAATTCATAGTGTATAGGTAGAATTGTTGGAGATTTATGCAGAGCAGACATAAAGAATAGGATATTTGGAGGAATACTGATGAACTGTGCAAAAATTACTGGAGTACGTAAGGCCCCTGAATGATTAACAACAATACACATCAACCACTGAGTAACGTCAGTAGATTATGAACTAATCAACGGAGAATTGGGATCATGAATTCTTTGAATTCATAGTATCTTTCAAGATAAATAAAGGTTGTTGTGTAACTTTTATTTTATGTTTGTTTGTGAGTAACATCATCATCAACATAAATTGGCACTAGAAGGAGGGCCTGAACAAGGAATCTGTGGATTTATGCAAATGTGCATAAATATTTCATCAGTCGAGTTGAATGTCTGCAAATATCTCTTATCTGAGAGGTTTTGGCTGTATCTTTGCAAAGACCTAGCTCAAAGCTTCAAAGATTTGTTTGATTTTCTGAGCTTTCAAGTTTTATTCTAAGATATGATAGATCTCATTAAAATTTTAAAATCCTAGAAAAAATTGAAAATAGAGTCTCATTTCAATGGATGCACATGATGATGATTTTCAAGTTAACATTCCTTTATTTCAGAAAACTTTGAATGAACAGCTTTATCCTCAAATTTTGTCTACCTTTGGTTTATCCAGTTGTTGCAGAATACACAAGACTATGGAGCACAGTGAAATTAACTATCTAACTTTTCGTACAAGGTTGGATTTATATTTGAAAGGACTAATATTTTTTATAGATGTGTTTAGGGCTAAAGTCTGGCAGGAAAATGAAGAAGTTCTGGAGCAACAAGTAGATACAGTACCAGAAATTATTAGTAGTCCAGACACTGAAGTGGATCTCTTTAAAGATTTCAAATTATACTTGTCTAGAAATATACAATGTAGTCAAATATTAGGTTTATCCACTAATGATGTCCTGATTGAAAGTTGGTGTAGATTACATGACGAAGAGCATTCAGAAAGGGGTTGTGACACTTGCTTGGTCATGTTGGAAAAGACTTGAATTCTAGAACAACAAGAAGATACAACACCCTTAATCAAGAGTTGTTTATAAAATACAATAGCTGAGTCAGTTCTAGAAGGTAAAGAAAAGGAAACATCTTTCCTTGAGTCATTTTTTTGTGAGAATTGGACTTCTCTACTTCCTAATACAGGTAAAGAGGCAGAGTGCGGGTATGAATCTTTTGAGAATCGTAGAGAGGAAATTACTCATGATAAAGTTCCTATGATAGTAACCCAGGAAGTTGTAGAAAAGAAAATAGATGCTGATTTACTATCTAACTTGTTTAAGTTGAATGATCAAATGCAAGATTGTTGCAAGACAATAGAATCTGACACTTTACTGGATGGAAAATGTGAACTATTTGATGAAAAATTCATGAAAGTTGAGGATGCAGAAAGCTTTAGAGTTGTTGTGCATGATCAGATGCCAATCCAATTTCATTTTGAAAATGAAATAGGGAAGTATTCTTATCAATCGAATGTTAATTCACCTTTATAGTCAAATGATTTAGAAATGACAAATTTCTGTATATCAGGTTATGATTATGAAGATATTCATTTAGATGCTGATGTGCAGAGCATTGAAGAGAATATTGAGACATTTCTTGAACTTGAGGATAAACTGAACATCCAGAATGAAGGAACAAAGCTAGATAAGGATGAAGAAATAATCCATCAAGAGTCATACATCCTTCAATTTGAAGTGAGACCAGACATTGAGCCAAGCAATGAAAGTGTAGAGTTAAATGGAAGACCAGCTGGCATCAAATCAACATGCCTAATTGCAGAACCAGAGATACACCAAGTTGTATCTTTCCTTTCCACAAGAAATGATGTTGATTATTACTTTGATTATGGAAATTTGGGAGATAAGACATGCATATGGATTAGTCGTGAACATGGTGAGCTTCCTCAGTTGCTGATAATCAGAGGTTATTCTGTTAAACACAATGAATTTAGAATGCCAAAATATTTTTTAGAATACAAAGATGAATTTGCTAGGATTAGAACCATAACTAATGCCTTGATGCTCCTACATAATCTAAAGAGGTATGAAAATATAGGTGTCTTTGGGTCTTATCATGGGTTTTATTTGCCTTGTAGCATCTTATGTATAGTTTGCTAGAGTAGTTGTTTTGTTTATTTTATTTGCTTTCTTGTTTTGTTTTCTATTGTTTCCTTTTGTAGTTAGTTGTTTGTATAATTTGCTTTGTGTGTTTGCTTTTGTTTTGCGTTGTTGAGCCTTTGTTTCGGTTGGGCAAAACTGATGCACCTTGTTACTTAAGAAAACCACCGAAATTGTTAGAATTTAGGAGTTGGATATGAGTTCTTACATAGCTTGTAACTCATGTCAATATAGGTACCCTTGATCAGGTCTGTGGTATCTTGTTCATCAACATTACTTTTTCTTGAGTCAAGGAGATCCTCACAATGACACACCTAATAGCCTTGGGTTTGTTGAACATATCAGTGTAGGTGTTAAGTGAAAAATCAGGAGAAGGGTTGCACCACAAACTAGAGTTTGGTAGTAAGGTCACTTCGCCTTCTTATTTTGCAAGGCTTCGAGTAAATCCTCTTGCAAGAGGTAGATTGTGCATTCCCTTGAGTGGAAACACTTTTCATAATGTGGATTATGTGTAGGATGTGTTTGTACTTTTCTTGTGCTTCCCATTTCTAACTAACCCCTTAGCATTCTTTTTTATTGTACCTTGGGGAACGATGCATGGTGATTCAGACAACATTTAGATTGAGATCTCCTCTATTATGCTGACTCAGGGTGTTTCTTTATGTACTTCTTGTGATTGATGTACGATGCGTGTATTCTCCTCTTATATTTTGATTCTCTATATCTTATTCACACCTCATGTGTGTCTCACATATATTCTCTCTATGTGTTCCTTATGTGTTCTCCTTGAATGCTTCATGCGTATTCTATTGGCAAGAGACACTATGTGGCTTCATGAGTGTTTTCATTGATGGAAACATAGTCTATCCCACACATCCGCAACACATAGTATGCCTATACCGGAAGTCAGATTGAAGAGTGTTTTGGTTTGGTGAACAAGAAAAGAGCATGCAACAAGGTCCAACAATTAGGTCTAGATCTCTCAGATGGTGTAACTCAACAAGTTACAGACTTGGACAAGTCAAGAGGAGTATCATGACTACTATATTCCAGAGATTGAGTCTCTGGTGAGAAAACATGGAAAAGATATGAGCATCTGAGTGTTGGGTTCCTAACAGGCAGAGTAGATTGAGGAAGAACTGACTGACAGAGTATCAGACTTTAATCCGGATGAGTAATTGATGTTGATCAAGTTATTTGAGGGATCATACAATGTTGGCTGATATGATTGATGACTTCTATGTCTATGTTTTTGATACACATCACAAATCAAGTATGGATTCAGCCGACAGATCAGTATCTTGTAAATATCTTGAGTATTCTAGTTGCCAACTAGAAATTTGTTGAAATCCTTGGTACAGATATATATAGTAGATGGATTCCAGTATGAAGGCGTGTGTGCATACAGATGTGATGAAATAAGGTGCGAGGAAAGGCAGAGATAAGTGTGGAAGTAGCAATACAAGTCCAGTATGTGATAGAGCAGTAGCACTAGAGCAGAGGAAGATGAAGTGCATTAGATCAGTATATTGAGCCTAACCGAAACTAAACCTCAGCATTTGTGGATGCCTCTCATTAGTTCAAACACCTGGTTACCTTCTATAAACTTTGTAGACAGTAAGTCTCTTGTAGGCAGTGTGCCTCTTATGAGTAGTGAGCCCTAATTAGCAAGTGCCATTTTGTACTTCTTATTCTTTTAATAGAGAATACAATCTTGGGTTAGTCACCCCGTGGTTTTTCCCTTAATAGGGTTTTCCACGTAAAAATCCTTGTGTTATGTGTGATGATTTTATTTTTTTTCTTATGATCATGTATGCTTATATGTTTTGATATATTTAAGAAAAGAAAGTTAAGATATTTGAGATAACTGATTCACCCCCCCTCTCAGTTATCTGCCTTCTTTCCAACAATTGGTATCAGAGCTAAGTTCCTCTAAATATAGCCTAATAGCTTGAGGAAGATCTAGGAATCTCAATGGATATGTATGGTATGAAGGAACAACTTTAGTCTGCCCTAGATGATCTTGAACAATCTCACTCAGAAGTTAATAACTTAAGAGAAGGACTCAAACAAGCTAATGATTTCATAAATGAGCTAAAAGAAAAACTGAGTATCTCTGTGAAAAAGAGAAAGGAGCTACTTCAAAAATTAGCAAGTCAGAGTGAAGGCAATGATACTAATGAAGATCTGAATGAGAAAAACAAGCTATGTGAGAAGCTATCAAAAGAGGTCATTATGCTAAGGCATGAGATGGAATTATAGGTTATGAGATTCACCCAAGAAATTGAACAGAAAAGGAAAATTGAAGATAATCTAAAACAATCACTCAAGGAGAAGACAAAGGACTTTCACAAAATGGACAGAATAATCTGGCATCTTGAAGAAGCTAGAGATAATGAAGAACAACTTGAGAATCAAATAGGCACTCTTAAACAAGATCTACAAATAGAAAATGAATACAAAGAGAAATTCAAGATAAGCTCATCTTAACTTGAAGTTCTTCTTGAAAGACAAAAGAGGGTAGATGACAAGCGTCACCTAGGATATGAGAAAGGTGAAAGCTCTGGATCTGGTCAGAAGAACTTTGGATCAGGAAATCAAAGAAACAGGCCTAGAAGACCTCCGGTAAGGCAACCAAATGCTCAAAGATATCCATCCTTCAATGGATATTGCTCCAATTGCAACAACTTTGGTCATAAAGCAACTTAGTGTAGAAGGAGAATAAATTAGACTAATCCATCCTTCTCTAGACAATGTTTCAACTGTAAAAGGTATGGTCACAAATCTCATGAATGTAGAAATATGCAAATAAATAATTCGTTCAATGGTAGATGCTTTGCATGCAATAGAATGGGACATATGGCTAATCAATGTAGATCAAGAGGATATCAGTCAAATATGCAGAGAAATGTTGTTTGTTACAATTGGAATAGATCCAGTCATATTGCCAAATTCTGCAGAAGTAAAAATTAGGATAAAAAGTGTCCAGTGCATCATAATCAAAATCAAGATAAGGGAAAAGGTAAAGTGAATACGGATGAAGTTCAAAGGGAAATGAGCAAGATTTGGGTGAAGAAGAGTACAGAAAATGTTGGGGATGGATCTGCACCAAAATCTAGTACTGATATTCCTTCCAGAAACTAAATAGATGAGCTCTGGCTCAGGACGAGTCACAAAGAAAAATAAATTCTCCCAACCAGTCAATTGGTTCCTAAATTTGGCACATGGAATGTTGCGGATTAAAGGGTTCTCAGAAAATTATCTAAATAACCTTTGGTAAAAATATGAAAGATCCGCATGGAGTTTTGCAAGAGTTTAATCATCGAAGATTGATCCAGTTTGATAGCCATTCGGTAAAGCAGGATTTTCACAGACAGATCTAGTATGATTCAAAATTGAGATATCTTGATCTATAGATTCATGGCATGATTGGAGGAAATAAGATACATTATCATTTATCACTGAAAATGATTCTAAGTGCATCTTAGTGATTCAAAAAGATCTCTCTTAGAACAAGGCAACTAGATAACTTAAGTTGTGCATTTATTGCAAAAGGAAATTAGGGTTTACGAAAGAATAAAAGGGTTCCTTCACTCATCATTTGCACATTTTCATTCAAGAAGAAAAACAAGGAGAGATCTACATCAATTTTCTACAACTCTCTCAAAGATCAACTGCAAAATCCAATTCAATCAGCGATTTGTTCCGGTTCTTATTTTGAACCCTAAAGCATAAAAAGGTACTTCCATTCTGAATATCTCTCTTTGTATCTTTTGCAAAAAAGGCTACTCCAATGGTTTTTAAGATCACTAATAGGCCATGCCCAAAGTTCAAGAAACACCCCTACAAATCCCTAGAAGTTGATCCCTTAGGTGCTTTTTCTAGCATTCTGCATGGGGTACTGCACGTAGAAGATGTTAGGGTTTACATCCACTCCAATATTGAGGAATTTGGAGATCTAAGTTGATGGACATCTATCATAAACAATTAATAGATGAAAGTTTTGAACTCAAACCTCAATTAAAGGCCCTCCAGGATAAACACTTTGGACATTGCATCCACTTTCCCTATTTTGCAAAAGATGATTGGGTCTGGTATGTTCTTAGCAGAATACATTACAATTTCATGTGGTTAATGAAGCCCTTCAAGATAACAAAAGATGTCATTAGGGAAGTAACTGGACTGCACTCATTCGATGGGTTACCTACACTCAAATCTGTCAAGAACTAGACAGTAAGTGAAGCTACCAGATCTAAATTTGACAAGAGAGCAATGACCATAGAAGACATCACAGATATGGATGTCAAATTTGCCTCTATGATAATTGGATATAAGATCTATCATTCCAGCAAGGAGAATTCTATGTCTGGGACTGCAATATATATAGCATATCAAATGTTAACAGAAAATACAGATTATCACCTATGTGATCTTCTTTTAAACCAATTGTTAGAAAACCTACAGAAGATCAAAAAGGATAAGAAGAACTTATTCAAGTTCAGATGTTTAATACTGTGTCTATTCTTCTAGTACATGAATGAGCTACCTGGAGCAAGTGGTTGGGTATGGAAAAATGACAAACTGGTTGCCATACAGATCAAAGACTATATGTATGGACTTGGTGATGCTCAAGCCCAAACCACAACTCTTTGGGGTTATTTCAAGAACTTTCAGAGCATGATGCAGGCCAGAGAAAGAATTCCTCAATCTATAGTTGCAAAATACAAGGATACAATGTGCTTCATGGTTGACACTGATCAATGCCTAATGGAGGTAGTTGAGCCCAGAATAGTGTGGATAATGCCAATAGGTTATGAAGTAGATGAGAAAATCTTGGAGCTACACATTCAACACCTATTGAGCCAACCAAAGGACCTTGAGGTAGAAAAGTTTGGAACCTTTCAAGAATTAAGTGTAAAGATACATGTTGAGCTGAGACAACTGGAAATAAAAAGAAAAGTTAGAAGGGAAGTAGAGGAAATTGCCAAAAGATATGGCATATCAAAAGAGGCAGTTGATGCAAATAGAGAGAAAATAGAATGAGATGAGAAAGAGAAACAAGAAGCAGAGAAAAGAAGTGTTCCGATACAAGCCTCCTCCCGGACTAGATCCTCCAAGAGCTCTGTACCTACCACTCCTAATATCTCAAGAGCCACCAAACTAGAAGACAAGACATCCAGAAAGGGAGAAAAGAGAACGAAAACAAAAGCCACAAGGTCTTACATAAGTCAAAAGGATGATGAAGAAATAGAGTCTGATGAGGAAGTTAAGAAAATGAAGAAGAAGAAGAAAACATCTAAGGAATCCTCTGCCAGTAAAAATAAAGAAGAAAAGGCAGAAGAATTTGTTGAAAAGCCCACTCTTTCCATTGATGATATCATCAAGGCAGTCACAGTGGATGGGAATTTGCAACCAATAATAGAATTCTATGATGAATATAGTGATACTGACAAGAGAATCTTGGGAGAAGCTATAGTCAGGAACCTAAATATTTATAATAAAGCATTCATTGAAATCATTTCATTAATTCCCAAAAGTCTAGAGAAGGTACTTGAACTTACAAAAGAGAATGCCAAGGCAAAGGACGTAGAGATCCAAGAACAGATTGTAATTCATCCCTATCCTTCCATTACTCCAAAGCAAATGAACATAATCTTTAAGGACTGCAAGGATAAATTCTAGAGAAAAGCAAGAATGAACAAACTTATGCTTTGAGAAATTGATCAGGTAGCAAGAGAAACAGAAGGCATCCTCTGGAATGCCTTCAAAAGATTCAATCTTCCTATTATAGAGGAAATAGATGAAGAACCTTCTACCATGGATGTCGACGGATTAAATGCATCAAATGAAGAATCTACTGACAAAAATGTAGAAGGGTCAAAAGAGATAGATGAGGAGAAGTCTAAGGACTTGGATTCCTCTGTTCTAGAAGAGGAAGCTTATGAAGCAGTTAACATCTCTCCTCTGGATCCTACTGCAGACACTCTAAATCTAAGAATTGAAGGAGAAGGAAGAAAAGAGGAGAAATTGAGTCAAGAAGAGGAGGTAAAGGGAAGAGAAGAAGAACAAACAGAGAAGATCTCTAATGACAGTTATCAGATTCCAAAAGAAAAGAAGACTTAGTCTCTAGCAAGAGACACTACAGAGGTAGTGAAGAATTTCTTAAACAAAGAGATGATGGAGATAGATGAACCGGAACTATTCCAAGGACCACTAAATTTTGATTCTCTCTCTCCAATCCAGACAATGAAAATAACATCTTTTGCCCAAGCTACAGCAAAAGAAAAGCTTTTGAAGTCTCACATGGAAGACTGCGAGTTATTAGAGATTGCATCCGGTATGTTGGAGAAGATCATGCCATCTTCTCAAAAGGATCCTTTGGCCTCTCCATCTGGTTACTTGAAATCTCTAATAAACTCTGTTAGCACTCATTTTGATTATTTAGAGAAATTGGCAGAAGAAAAGGTCTGGAAAGAGTTCTTGGGAAAGAGATTCACTGAAGTACAGGGACTCATAGATAATGATAGGAGGACCCTAGATATTGGGATAAAGAGCCTTGAAAATGCTCTTAAAGATGGTGGGGACATGTATAAATTTTGTCTATCTTGGTCTAAAGTGACAGAGGATATTGAAAAGAAGGTGAAAGAACAAGAAGGAAAACCGTCAAGTTTATCTTAGAATTTTGATCCCCTCACTACATCCATAATGAATCAAGAATGCTAGGCTATTGCCATTATAAATGAAATAAAGAGGCTAGACAAAGAGAAGAAGAATATATTAAGCAAGATGAGTGAACTTAGAGGGATAATTATCCCCAATTTAGAGGAAATGCATGAGGCCTTAACAGATGCTAAGACCACAGCCCAGACCAGTGATCTGACAGACTTAAGAAGGACAGAAGCTTATGCATTTTTTGTTAAGTGGTCACATCTCCATTTTGGACAGGATGAAGCAGAGCTGGGGAACATAATTTGTACATTTGAAGGCCACTTTTGTGGATATACTTAAGTACATGTAAGTATAACATGTATATATACTTATGCAGCTATGTATAGGTTAATTTTGTTGAATTTGATAATTAATTCAAGCCACAAAGATCATCTACAAAACCTAAGATTTACCTTCCACAAGAGAAAAAAGCAAAGAGGAATAATTTGCACAATAAGGATGAATTAATAAAATGGATTAAAGAATTACATGTGAGAACTTGCTTTTATATTTGCAAGTTAGAGAAAAACCCTAATATGACTTAAGAATAACCTAAGACTAAAATTAGCCCTAAGTAAACTTAATAAAGTGTAATTAAATATTTAATTACACCAACAAATTTTTACAAATTTTGGCATGCGAATTCCACCCTTTGCCATTGATGTCAAAGGGGGAGTGAGGAGTAGTGAAAAATATGGAATCCAACTAAGGGGGAGCTCCGGTAAAACAATGCATAAGATAAAGCATCAACCAAGGGAGAGTTTGTTGCGACACTTAGTCATTTTTCACTAAGTGTTCCCATCAAAGCCAAGGGGGAAGATTGTTAGAAAGAGACACTGTGTGGCTTCAAGAGTGTTGTCATTAATGTCAACAAAGTCTATCCCACACATCCATAGCACATAGTATGCCTATACTGAAAGTCAGATTGAAGAGTGTTTTGGTCCAGTGAATAAGAACAAAGCATACAGTAAGGTATGACAATCAGGTCTGGATCTCTCAGATGGTGTAACTTAGCAAGTTGCAGACTTGGACAAGTCAAGAGGAGTATCATGACTACTATATTCTAGAGATTGAGCCTCCAGTGAGAAAATATGGAAAAGATATGAGCATATGAGTGTTTGGTTCCTAACAAGCAAAGCAGACTGAGGAAGAACTGACTGGTAGAGTATCAGACTTCAATCCGGATGAGTAATTGATGTTGATCAAGTTATTTGAGGGATCATACAATTTTGGTTGACATGATTGATGACTTCTATGTCTATTTTTTTTGATACGCATCACAAATCAAGTATGGATTTAGCCGATAGATCAGTATCTTGTAAATATCTTGAGTATTCTGGTTGTCAACTAGAAAGTTGTTGAAATCCTTGGTGTGGATATATATACCAAATGGATTCCAGTATGAAGGTGTGTGTGCAAATAGATGTGATGAAATAAGGTGTGAGGAAAGGCAGAGGTAAGTGTGGAAGCAGTAATACAAGTCCAGTATGTGACAGAGCAATAGCACTAGAGAAGAGGAAGAATGAAGTGCATTAGATCAGTATATTGAGCCTAACCAGAACTGAACCTTAGCATTTGCGGATGCCTCTTATTAGTTCAAACACCTAGTTACCTTCTCTAAACTTTGTAGACAGTGAGTCTCTTGTAGGCAGTGTGCCCCTTGTGAGCAGTGTGCTCGAGTTGTGAGCCCTAATTGGCAACTGCCATTTTGTACTTCTTATTCTTTTAGCAGAGAATACAATATTGGGTTAGTCACCTCGTGGTTTTTCCCTTAACAGGGTTTTCCATGTAAAAATCCTTGTGTTATGTGTGATGATTTTATTTATTTATTATGATCATGTATGCTTATATGTTTTGATGCTGCACTAATCATTAAAGGAGAAAAGAAAGTTAAGATATTTGAGATAATTGATTCACCCCCCCTCTCAGTTATCTTCTTTATTTCCAACATATTCCATGTGCATTTCATGTGTATTCTATGTCTTATGTGTGTACTTAATGCCAAGCATGTATGATGTGGGTATGGCATGTATACTTTGTCTATGGCGTGTATACTTTGTCTATTACATGTATACTTTGTTTATGACATCTATGCTTTTTGTGTTAGGTGTATACATCATGATTTTTCAAGTGTATGCCTTGTGTATGTATTTCCTTGAATTATGTTTTATAAGTGCTTCATATATGAGTGAATTATGTTACATGTCTTTTGTGTATGTAAATCATCATAGACTCCTATAATCCTAAACTTGGGGGCTTGATCACCCTTCAATTTCGGTGACATTCTATGCTTTCCATTTTGTGTTTGAAATTTATTTTCTCCATACTTTAGTGTGAGTTTGAATGTAACTTTGTAATTATGCTAAAGTGGGGGCTAAATGTTATGCTAAAAATGTGTACATTAGCATTTTACACTTAGTTTAGCACTTAGATGGACCTAAAATGTTTACACTTGTTAATCAACACCTATTTTAACACCTTTTGAACATTAAATGATTAATTCTCAATCTAGATGATAAAACTTGACAAAATAACTATGAGACTGACCTAAGAACACCTTAAGTGACTTGTGCTTAGATTTTTGAGATAAAGGACAACCAAGTGCCCTTGTCCCCCATTTAGCCCTAACCTATTTTTTAGGAATGTCAGCTTAAGGCATCTTAAGTGGTTCCTCATGTCAGCCTTATTTGGTTTATTCATTCTTTGTGAGTGGGAATGCATATAAAAGCAAGCAAGTTTATTTATTTGAACATCTAAGCAATCTAGGCACTCTTGCACTCTCTTCTTCTCGCTCATGCTCCCTACTCTTGTCTAAATCTCTCTATGGTGAAATATTCATGTGACACTAACATATTGTAGGTCTTGTGAAGATGTTTCTACTTCTTTGGGCTACACCAAATTTTTGAGTCAAGTTGTAAGACTGCATCAGCCATGCTATGGTTTTCATGCTCATGGTGACTTCTTTCCTCCATGCTTTGTTCAAGCATTCCATTCTACTTCAGATTTGCCTTTGCCCTCATAGAGCACGTAGTCTTTATCTATCATCTTTACTATTGTGGAGATGGAAACACCATTCATGGATCTTGACTTAGGAAAGCTCCTAAATATCACCCAATCTTCTCCTCTTTCCTTCTGTGTAGGTCAGAGAAATAGGTTTCTGAAGGTGATTTTTGGGAAGAATATAGATCCTGCAAGTACAGACTTGACAAAAGTATTAGTTTCTACAAGCCATAAAAAAGGCCTAGGGTGCCCAAGCACCTTGTTCCTTGGAATTTCTTCTCCCAGATCCAGGTTTTGATCTGATCCCTCATCTCTTAGTTTATTTAGTTTCTAGGTTTTGCTTTTGACAATCTATTATGCTCTGGTCTTTGTCAATTAGAGTCTCTTGTTTTGCCCTAGTTTGATTGTTTGGATTTGGTTGATTCTAATTCATAAAAAAAAGAGACAATTCCCCAATAGTTTGGCTATCCTTTTTGGTTAGTAGCCGAGCTCAGATTGTGTCCTATTGCTAGATAGAAGAGGGTTCGACCCAGTTTGATCTATTGATCTAGTCTCTCTTTTCTAAGTAACAGTTAGCATGAGATGGATAGGGATATAATATTACCTCATTTGGATCTAAGAATGGAGTGATTGAGAGTTTTAAATAAGTTAAAAATATATGAGGCTCAGTTAGGGTCGAAGAGCCATTTAAACTTGAGAAAAAATAGAGCTATTTTGGGCCTAGACTGAAGAGAAACATGCATGACAAAAAATAACTGAGTCGCCCAATTTTCTAGGGAAGGTCTCTCCTAGGGGATTCACTTAAAATACAAGGTCTCCCTTGAGAAATAAAGAAGTCAAAGTGGGTGACCCATAAGGAATAGGTTTTGCAGGTGGTTTCAGGGGTTGAGATTGGACCTAAGGGGCTAACGATGACTTCACGACCTGCAGACAAGTTATAAGACTTCAAGATAGTGGTTCACTTAGTTCACTAGAGTGGGTTTTCCCCAAGGGATCAACTTCAATAGCAGGGTCACTCACCGAGACTGGGGATCAAATTGCGTGACACAAAATTAAGGAATTAGGTGTTCAAACTAATGATTAGAGATGATCTAGGAGGTCAATTGGAGACCTCTAGAGGATTGAAATAGTTGGAAGGGGATTAGGAAAGGTGAATTTACCATCTTGTGATGCATTTAGTGTTAGTTTCAAGATAGACAACTGAGAGGGGGGGTGATTCAGTTGTCCCAAAACTTTTCTTTTATTAACCACTTAAATCCTTCTTGTAATTCAGCAGCATAATAATAAATCAATCATGGAAACACAATGCAATAATTCAAGAGCAGTAACACATTAACACATATGACACCAAGATTTTAACGTGGAAAACCCAGTTAAGGGAAAAACTACAGGGTGACTAACCCAAGATTGTATTCTCTGTTAAAAGAATAAGACGAACAAAATGGCACATGCCAATTAGGGCTCATTGCCTGAGCACACTGCTCACAAGAGGCCTACTACCTACATGAGACACACTGTCTATAGAATGATAAATATTACATACTTGAATTGAAGATTGACATCTTCACCATGCTTGAGTCAGTTCCATTTAAGCTCAATACTACTGCTCTGCCTTTCACTTTTCTCCTTTCTACCACACTCTCATCTTCTCCCCAATGATTTTGAAATGATTTCACAACTCTTATTTATACAAGACATTGACTTTGGGATAATCATCAAAGTTGGCACACTTTATTTTATTATAGAGAAAATACACAAATACAAATTGGCTTATTACAAAATTCTTCATGCGAATCACCAATCTATCGGCCATACAGATCTGGGACTTTAATCTTCTCTGAGGAACACGCCATGCTTCATAGAACATCTTCAAGATCATCCTTAAGATGTGTAAATCATCTTGTCAGCCAAGCTTAGGAAGAACGTAATCATCTGGAAGTAATTCTTTAATTATGAGCTCAATCTTCAATGCAGACCACCAACACAAACTAGACACAATCTAGAGACACCCACATGCTTGCCTGATTCACCAAGAACATCCAGACCACTTCTGATAACTGAAATCATTCTCTTCTTCATCCAAAATCTCAAGAACATAGTCTATCATCACTGTCATATTGAAATAGATGCTTGCAAACCTCCACACCACAAACCAATTGAGTTGTCAATTTACATTGACTTCCTAAACACTCCACCAAATCCGTAGAACAAGATATTGCATTTCCAGATCCCACCAGACCTATTTGTGTCACTCTATCACCTCTGAACATCTACCAGAACTAGTTTTACTCATATGGCCATAACTTCTTCAAATCTTCATGCGGACCTCTCAAATCTTTACTAGATCACCTTTAGACACATATCTACAAACCCTTTGATGTGTATCCTCTGATCTTCATCTTAGCTGGAATCTTCACTTCATAGAGCTTCATTGTCTTCACTGTTCTTCTCTATTTCTAATAGTGCTAATTTTCTCAATATCCTCAGCACACAACTCATCCAATCCTTAACATCAATACAACAGGAGTATGTTGACATCAATGACAACACCGATTAGGCCCATACTTACAACAATCTCCCCCTTTGTCATTGATGGCAACATATGATGTGAAAAAATATTTTAACCATCAAGACAAGAACTTCTCCTTACTGACTGACATAGCTCTCCCTATCAACAACAACCATTCACATGTCTTCTCTTCCTTTACTGCTCCCCCTTTGATTAGCAACCACTTTTTGTTTTTTAGATGTCTTCTCTCCCCCTTTGACATCAATGGCAAAGGGCACATACTTGCATCACTCAGAATCATACAGACTTCTCCCCCTAAGTAGAAACTTCCTATCATCAATCCAAACCACAAGATATGACTATGAGATCCATGAGACTGATGCACATGAATGCACCTTAATTCAGAACCAGAGGGGTAATAACCCCTAACTTCTCCCTGCGATACTCAAAAGAGTCCTTAGGTAGAGGTTTAGTAAAAAAATTTGCAATTTGATCCTTGGAGGGCACAAACTCCAATCTGACTTCATTCTTGTTCACCTGCTCTCTCAAAAAGTGAAACTTGATGGATATATGTTTTGTCTTTGAATGCAACATTGGATTTTTTGATATATTAAATGCACTTGAATTATCATAGAAGAGTGTGATAGGTTCCTCATACACCACTCTGATGTCTCTTAGCATTTGCTTCATACACAATACTTGAGTGAAGCTACCTACTACTGCAATATATTCTACTTATGTAGTGGATAGAGATATTGCCTCTTGTTTCTTGCTCAGCCAAGAAACTGATCTTTTCCCTAAAAAGAATGCTCCACCAATGGTACTCTTCCAGTCATCCACATCTCCTACCAAGTCCGCATCTGTATATGCATGAAGAGAGAAATCATGATCTCTAGGATACCATAAACCATACTGAACTATTCCTTTTAGATATCTGAGAATCCTCTTGATTGCCATGACATGAGATTCTCTGGGATCAGGTTGGAATCTGGCAACAAGACCAATAGCATTCATAATGTCAAGTCTAGTTTGAGTAAGATACAGTAGTCCTCCAATCATTGACCTATACTTTTTCTGATCAGCCTTAGGAGAGTCATCATCTTTACTCAGTTTGCATCTTATTGCCATGGGAGTATTCATTGGTTTTGAGTCTTCCATCCCAAATTTCTTCAACAATTCTTTCACATATTTGGTCAATGAGATGAAGATTCCTTTCTTTGTTTGAGTGATTTGTAGACCCAAGAAGAAATTCATTTCCCCAAACATGGACATCTCAAATTCACTTTTCATTTGATTTGTAAAAGTTTTACACATGTTATCTCTTCCTCCAAAAATGATATCATCAAAAAATACTTCAACAATCAAGATATTTTCATGATCAATTTTGAAGTACAAGTTACTATCAGCAGTACCTTTGTTGAAACCAATCTTCAAAAGATGCTTATCCAGTCTTTCATACCAAGCTCTTGGGGCTTGTTTTAGTCCATATAGTGCTTTCTTAAACTTGTAGACCATATCACCATGATCCGACAATTGAAATCCATTCAGTTGCTCAATGTATACTTCTTCTTCCAAGTCACCATTCAGGAAGGCAGACTTGACATTTATCAGATATACTTTGAAATCCTTGAAGGCAGGAAAGGCAAGAAATAATATGACTATTTCAATTCTTTCCACTGGAGCAAAAGTTTCTTCAAAATCAACTCCTTCTACTTGGGAATAACCCTTACAGACCAATCTGGCTTTGTTTCTGACTACTTCACCATCTTCATTCAGTTTATTCCAGAAGACCCATTTGGTTCCAATCACATTTTTATTTCTAGGTCTGGGAACAAGATCCCAAGTGTGATTTTTCTCAATCTGCATCAACTCTTCCTTCATTGCTTTAGACTAGCTTTCATCATTGCATGCTTCACTTACTATTTTTGGTTCAATTTTTGAAATCAGGCAATACTTTTCTGAGTCTTGAACAATCTTTCTTCTTGTTTGAACACCTTTGCTTTTATCACCTATGATCTGATCTTTAGAATGATTCAGTCTTACATACTTCGTAGTTTTTGAAATTTCTTGCACTTTTATTTCTTGGATAGGTTCATTCAAACTTATCTCTTCTTCCTGTATTTCAAGATTCTCCGGATCAGTTTGGGTCTGAATTTTAGAGGGGGCTTGGACTTCTTGAACCAAAACATCATTTTGCTCATCTTCTTCATATTCATAAAACCTTGAGGGTTTTTCAATACCTTCATCAACCTTCACATTTGTGCTTTCTATAATCTTTGTCAATCACTTGTTATATCACCAGTATGCTTTGCTTTGAGTAGAATATCCCAAGAATATTCCTTCATCACTTCTAGCATCAAATTTGCCAAGGTCTTCATCTCTTTTAATGTAACATTTTCTACCAAAGTCTTTGAAATATTTCACAGTGGGAGTGATGCCAAACCAAAGTTCATAAGGGGTCTTACCAATATTGCTTCTGATTTGTACTTGATTAAGAGTATAAATAGCAGTGCTTACAACTTCTCTCTAGTAGATCTGAGGAACATTTGCTTCCATCATCATGGTTCTAGATGCTTCCTAGATGGTCTGGATCTTTCTCTCCACTACTCCATTCTACTGTGGAGTCCTTGGAACAGATAACTATCTTTGTATCCCATGTTTCTCATAGAATTCTATGAACTCTTTGGATGTGAATTCTCCACCTCTATCAAACCTGAGATATTTTATGTTTAATCTGGTTTCATTCTCTACCATAGCTTTGAATATTTTGAATTTCTCAAGAGCCTCAGATTTTTGTTTCAGAAAAGTCACCCACATCATATGAGAGTGGTCATCAATTAATAACATGAAGTATCTATCACCTTGCAAACTCCTGATTCTTGCCAGTCCACATAGATCAGTATGTACTAAGTCCAACAATCTGGTAGAAGATTGTTCCTTACTTTTGAATGTGACTTTGCTCTGCTTACCCAACTAACATGCATTGTACAAACTATTAGAAGGTTTTACCAGTCTTGGAAGATCTCTTACAGCCTAAGTGTTGCTTATCTTGATGATATTATCAAAATTCACATGACACATTCTCATATGCCACAATGAACTCTGATCAATTTGAACAAATAAATAACTTTTTCCAGTACCAACCAAGTGGAAGATGTTACCTTTTGTTTGAGTACTGGATGCAATCTCTATTCCAGAACTTTCAAAGATCTTACATTTTCCATTTTTGAATCAGAGATCATAGCCTTTGTCCACCAACTATCCAACACTGAGAAGATTGTGTTTCAAACCTTCAACATATAGTACATCATTGGTTTTGTTCTTTCCATCAAAAGAAATAGTTCCTCTACCTCTAATTCTTCTAGCAGAATTATCACCAAATTTTACAACTCCTCCTTTATATCTTTCCAAATCTATGAACTTATTTTTGTCACCAGTCATATGGTGGGAGCATCCACTATCAATGACCCAATCATCTTTTTCTTCAACTTGGGTAGCCAGAGCTCTTTCTATCATTTTATGATTGACAGATTCATAGAGCATTGGATCTTCTTCCTTGATGACAATAAAGACCAAGTCACTTTTGGATTTGTTTCCTATCTCTGATTCATCATCTGTTACTCCTTCATCATCATCATCTTCATGAACATAGTAACATTTCTTTTGGAATCTTGATCTATTTGGATTTTCCCTTGAAAATTTTTCCAGACACCTTGAGGCAAAATGACCAATCTTGTTGTAGTTGAAACATTTGAAGGGCAATTTTCCTTCATACTTACCATATCCTCTTGGCAGTCTTTTTGCAATAAGGGCTTCAAGTTGAACAGCTTCTACTTCATCTTCTTCCAAATCTTTTCTTGTTTTTTCATACCATTATAGTTTCTTTGAGGAGTTCTCTCCTGGATCAAACCTTTGCTTGCCTTTTACAGAGGCACTAGCTTTGAATGTAGATTCAATCTTGGGGGGGGCATCTCCAAACTCAACCAATTCAAATGTAGCTAATTTTCCAAACAATTGATCTCTTGTGATATTTGAAAAAGATCTCAATTTTTCAATAGAAGCAACTTTGTGTTTGTAAGCAAGAGGTAGGGATCTAAGAACTTTGGCAACAATCTCATCTTCATCTAAGATTCCAGCAACACACCTAATGCCACAAACAAGCTCATTTACTTTTGTCATAAATGTAGTGATATTCTCATCTTCATTCATTTTCAGGTTTTCAAATTTTCCTTTCAGACTCTGTAGCTTGGCACATTTAACATATTTGTCTCCTTCATGCAGAAGTTGCAGTTTTTCCCAAATCTCATATGTAGTTTTTAGATCTATAACATTTGTCATCTCAGAATCAGATAAGGCACTTAATAAAGCTTCTTTAGCCTAAAGATTGTCTTCAACATCTTTGATTTCATCTACAATTGTCGGGCCATTCTTTGGACGAACATACTTCTTTGAAGTCATGATCCAATATTGCATTCCCATACATTGCAAGTGACATTCCATGTGGCTTTTCCAAAGAGTGTAATTGGTTCCATTAAACCTTGGACTATCCTTCTTGTGGGAAGACATCATGGATCTCCTCAAATGGTTAAGCTCTTTTTAGAGGAACTTAGCTCTGATACTAATTGTTAGTTTCAAGATAGACAACTACGAGGGGGAGGGGGTGAATCAGTTGTCCCAAAACTTTTCTTTTATTAACCACTTAAATCCTTCTTGTAATTCAGCAGCATAATAATAAATCAACCATGGAAACACAATGCAATAATTCAAGAGTAGTAACACATTAACACATATGACACCAAGATTTTAATGTGGAAAACCCGGTTAAAGGAAAAACCATAGGGTGACTAACCCAAGATTGTATTCTACGTTAAAATAATAAGAGGAACAAAATGACACATGCCAATTAGGGCTCACTACCCAAGCACACTACTCACAAGAGGCCCACTGCCTACAAGAGACACACTGTCTATAGAATGATAAATATTACATACTTGAACTAAAGATTAGCATCTTCACCATGCTTGAGTCAATTCCATTTAAGCTCAATACTACTGCTCTGCCTTTCACTTTTCTCCTTTCTACCACACTCTCATCTTCTCCCCAATGATTTTGAAATGACTTCACAACTCTTATTTATACAAGACATCAACTTTGGGATAATCATTAAAGTTGGCACACTTTATTTTATTACAGAGAAAATACACAAATACAACTTGACTTATTACAAAAGACTTCATGCGAGTCACCACTCTACTGACCACATACATCTTGGACTTCAATCTTCTTTGAGGAACACGCCATGCTTCGCAGAACATCTTGAAGATCATCCACAAGATATGTAAATCATCCAGTCGGCCAAGCTTAGGAAGAACATCATCATCCGGAAGTAATTCTTCAATTATGAGCTCAATCTTCAATGTGGACCACCAACACAAACTGGACACAATGTAGAGATCCCCACAAGCTTGTCTAATTCACCAAGAACATCCACACCACTTCTGATAACTAAAATCATTCTCTTCTTCATCCAGAATCTCAAGAATGCAATCTATCATCACTGTCATATTGAAATAGATGTTTATAGACCTCTAGACCATGAACCAATTGAGTTGTCAATTCACATTGACTTCCTAAACACTCCACTAAATTTGCAAAACAAGATATTGCATTTCCAGAAATCACCGGACCTATTTGTGTCACTCTATCACCTCTGAACATCTGCTAGAACTAGATTTACTCATATGGCCATAAGTTCTTCAAATATTCATTTGGACCTATCAAATCTTTACTGGATCACCTTTAGACACATATCTACAAACCCTTTAATGCGCATCCTCTGATCTTCATCTTAGCTGGGATCTTCACTTCATAGAGATTCACTGTTCTTCTCTATTTCTGATAGGACTAATTTTCTCAATATCCTCAGCACACAACTCATCCAATCCTTGACATCAATGCAATAGGAGTATGTTGACATCAATGACAACATCAGTTAGGCCCATACTTGCAACAATTAGGTCATGTCGATAGGGTTAGAAATCAAGAAAAATGAATTTTCAACATAGGGTAATTGGTGAAGATGTAGGAACTTAGAAGGTTAGCTAGGGCATATGGGAGATACAAAGTGAAGAACATCAATCTACATGACATCAAGATGAATACTACTAAGAGGTTATATTTACATGTTTATGACTATATCTCATCATCATGTTACCATGTAGGATGTGTGCAAGAAGTTGGGTCCACCTTTTGGCTAAAAAGTGGAAGCGTTTTTTCCTCAAAATCAAAGTTTGTCACAGTTGCACCAAAACTTTTAAGCACTTACATAGAATATTTAAAAAGTCAAGTAATATGAAATGTAGGATTTTGAGTATGGTTTTCAAATATGTAATTTATTGTAATACCCAAATGATACAAATTAATTCTGTATAGGCTTGTACAAAAACCAAATTTTAAAAGTCACTTTTTTAGGACCATACCATGCATGTGTTCGACAAGCATAATTTGACCTAAATAAAAGTATTTTTCCAATTCCTTCTTGGAAAATATGTGTATTATACTAAAGATTTACAAGGATGTTTTATAATTTTTTTCCAAGTATTTTTTAATTAATTTTTTATTGGCCCTAATTGATATTTCTGAAAACCCCTCATGTCCAACAAGAATAATTTGAGATAAACTAATAATTTTTTTATTTTTTTTTAATTATGTAAAGAATTTTGTGCAGATTGGTGACATATAATTTTTTTAAAAGAAACTTAACAAATTAAAAGCTATTAAAAATATGAACACCTAACATTTCAAGTTTATGGACCAGTTTCCTAATAAATTGATTGAAAAATAGAAAATCAAATCCAATCATACAAAAATTACATATTTGAAAACTAGACATCGCCATATATAATGGGTTTTAATTTCATTAAAAATTCTAAAAAAAGGTCGTCAACCATATTGCCAAAGTCAGTTTTTTCTCTTGCTATTGACATGACCTTGTACTTGTAGGTCCAAGGCTAAGGATCAGGTTACCATGCCTTTCTCAAGCTTATAAGAAGACTTAAAATGTGGGTTAGCATTTCAATTTTTTTGGAGTGGGATCCTTCTTTAAAATGGGTGCCTGTTCTAAGAAACACAATCTTAGAGCATTTTTTTAAAAAATAAATACTTTTGAGGAGCAGGGCCCTGTTTAGAAGCAGGATCTTGTTTAGGCCAGGATCCTGAATTGTAATAGGGCCCCATTTCTGAATGGGGTCTTGCTTAGGATCGATACCTCGAGCCTAAATGCGGTCCCATTTTTTTTGAAACAGGGTCCCGTTCTTGTCAGGATTGTTTTTGCCCGACACTTCCCCTATACGTGGACCCAACTTCTTGCACACCTTATAGGCTCATGCATGTTTTTAGTGCTTACATATTTCCCCCCTTACGGATGGTAGTCTACATGAAAGGTAGATACCATTCATGAAATAGTCCTTATTTGTTGTCATTATCCCACAATTGTACTTTAAATAACAAGTATTAGTTTTATATTATGATGTTCAATAATGAGCATTGAAATAGAAACAAGGAAATGTACCATCGATGCATGAGTCGTGAGTATACCTGAGTCACCTTGTTCAACCATGGGGACCAGAAAGAATGAAAACACACAAAACAAGGGTGCAAGAGCACTACAAGAGGTAAAATGACCCTAAATGCATTCAAATGAAACTAAGCTAAGAGAAGAGGGAAGATGAGAAATCAAAGTCAAAGAGATCAAATGGTGACAAAATCATAGAAATAAGCAATCGATGGAAATCTATCGACAAGGAAATTGAGAAGATGATATAAAGTCTTTCTCCCACTAATAAAGAGGTATTAAAAATGAGAAAATTATCTCTTAAAACCCTTTTTTTTTGTTGATTTCACTTGAAAGTATATTGTTTTCCAATTTTGTTGTTGCATTTCACTAGTTTCAATTTTTATTTGTCAAATTTTAGTCATTTTTATCATTTTCAAGGTTTTTTTGATGATGCCAAGGCATGGGATAGGGTAACCTCTTTTTCTAGGGCAAGTCACCCATGGTGGATCTACCTGACTTTCTAGGTCGTCTCTCGAGGGATTTGCCCTGTTAAACTGGGTGGCACTCCCAAAACATTTCTAGATGAAATATTCTATTAGATCTAATTCATTTGACACTCAATTTTATCTATTTATTGATACTAACATCTTCATTTTATTGCAATTTTTCAAGTGGTATATGCTTTTTTTGTGATTTTCTATGTTTTGGAGATCTAATACTTTACTCCTTGTGTCTAGGAGGATGCATGCATTCAATAGAATGCAGCTCGTGAGTAGCTTTGGTTCATGGATTCCTATGAGACCTTGTCTTCTAGAGATTGTGCTATTTTGAAAAGGATAGGTTTGGACATGCTGGATTGGGTTTTTATTGTTCACCCTTTTTCGTGCATCTATTGGGACATTTTGACATATTGGGATGCAAATAAGAACACCTTTAGGTTCCCTTAAGTTTTGGGGGATTGGACAATCACCTTATATGATGTCTATTGCATATTGGGGGTTCCCTGTGAGAGGAGAGCATATTCAGCTTCTCAAGAGTGAGTTTGGGATGGAATGATTTTCCTAGGCTACTATTATGGGTGTTACTCATCCTGGAGATCATCTAGGTGTCCATCTTATCTCTATTCATAGTCTTTCCATCTCACCTCTATGAAAGGTTCTTATTGGGTTGATAGCATCCAAGTTGTTAGGAGATAAGGGGTGAACGAGGCTCTGGTAGTGTTGGGCACAAATCATTTAGTGATTGGAGTAGGGCAAACTTTTTTGCTTAGTGGATTAATATTTTTGCTATGGTTTACCAAGACTTGTGTCACATTTTGAGGCAAGGGGCACTTACCTTTATTCATCGTTCACTTGTTATGTCATTGGTATACAAGTACATTTTAGAGGGGTGTTCCTCTCTCATATCCTAGATTTCTCAAAGCCATGTGGTGGGGTCAACTTGATTATTTTAATGTTAGTACACACGTGGTGGCTACTCTTACTGATACTAATTTTATTTTTATCCTTGTTTATATGGAGGGTTTTTGGCCAGGTGATAGGTAGGTGCAATACTATTGTAGAGGATTGGTTCACCTAACTGATAGGAATAGTTTATTCAAGGTTCATCACATTGTTAGAGTGCTTTAGCAATTAGGGGAGGAGTTTTTAAAGGACTTTCCCTCTGTTCCTACTTGTTATAAATCTATTCAGGAGATGGTAGATTCTTAGTGTAGGGAACACATTTGGACTCCTTTAACTCCTAGGGTTCCAATTACAAGACCGGTTTATTTGGTTAGGTAAAGATGCATGTGACTATCTCACTCTCAAAGGTTTGTTGCTATTGAGGAGGAGATTGATGAATCTATAGATGAGGACTATGCCCCTATGAGAGAGAAGCATGATGAAGAGAATACATGAGGGGATGGAGAGATTCCATCATGTGAGGAGGTAACACAAATGACAACTCCTCCTAGACACAATCTAGTTTATTCTTTATCAAAAAAGGACATGAGACTCTAGGATCTTACATGGCAAGTTGGTGATCCTCATAAGAATGTCTTTCCCTACTCATTTCTTTATTACTCCTTTTTTTTGATAGGATTAACTCTTGATTAATAATCTTCTTTTCACTTCTCCTTAGGCATTGCCAAGGGGTGGAGGGAACATTTTTGTAGGGCTTCTTTACATGCACTAATTCCTACTACATGTTGATCGAGGTAGGATCTCCTTGCCTATGCACACTTACCATCCTCTGCAGGTCATCACACAAATGTCCTATCTTGTACCTATTACACAAGTTATGATATTGAGGCTCAAAAAGCTAGGATTGGTATACTTGAGGCTAAGAATGGCTTGCTTCAAGTGATGGCTAATCTTTGGGTTCAATGGTGTGCCTTAAAGCGATATAGCTAGTCCTTCTCATTCATAGATTCCTAGGAGGATCCCTTCTCACTCTCATAGGACCCATAGGGGTTCTGATGCATTAGATAGTCAAAAGAGACTTAGGAGTAGGAGCCCCAAAGGGTCTATTGATTAGAGTCATCCTTGAGGTTTCTAGCCTTAAGTTTTGATTTTTCCCCCATGCATGGGGAGACTTGCACACTTGAGTGCAATTTTTTTTATGAACTTAGACTCTTTTGACATGTATTGTGATTACTCTACTCAAGTTTGAATTGTGTTTAATGCTTTATGCCCCCTTCTATCTTTTGTGGGCATGGACAACATATAACCTTTATTTATTTGATCTCTAAAACTTGACATGGATGATAAAGATGATTATGCTATGTTTATATCTTTTTCCATAATGTTTGAGATGCATGGATGTAAAAACATGTGAAAGTAGGAATGCCACACATTTTCCTATTTATATGCACAATTTGAAAGGAAGCAAAGTATACTGAAATGCTTCCTACATTGATCTACTAAGAAAAGATTTATGAAAATTTTAATTTTTATAGTTACAGATTTAGATGCACATTAATAAAAAGGTAATAACAACATACAAAATCAAGTACAAAACTCACAACACAAGATATACGTGGGGAAAATCCTTTTGGGTGAAAAAACCCACACTACAAAATCTACACAATGTACTATAAAATCTAAAGAAGATTACAACACACTTTCAATGCAAGTCCTTTCAAAAGTTCACAAATGTCAAATACTGGAGTAATTCTGGCATCTAATGTTACCTACAAATGAACCATACATCTCCAACTTTGAACACCTATATATATAGAGAAATATTAAGGATGGAGGTAGCTTCTAGAGAAAGCCACAAAAGAATCTCATCCAAATCCACATGGCCCAAATTCCAAGCCCATAAAGCATGCAAAAGACACTTGTCAAAGATTCCCTTTCATCCCTTACAATTCCCATACTTGGGCACCCCAAATTTGCCCAAAATAGGTATGATAGATGCTCTTACACTGTCATAAAATCTATCATATATGACAGCACTTATGACTATACGAAAATCTATCATAACTAACTATTAATAAATGATTCTCTTACAACTTGTCATAGTCAAACTTGGGCGCCTACTTTGTCCATGTAGAGATGCTTCTTGACACTTATCACACATGTTATAGAATCTCTATTTCTAACTCTTACATGTCATATAATCTATCATATGTCATAATCTCTTACACAACCCACAAGATGCTGACACATGGCAATAATGCCACCTCAAAATGGGATGCCTACATTTTCAAATGTTGACTTGACCATCTAAGTCACCTTCCAAGTGGGATGACATGTCAACAAGCCACCTCACACTAAATGACAAAATCAGATGACTAATATTAAATACAATATAGGCAATTAAATAAATATACAATCAAATAATAAATGTTATGAAATTGCAAAGGTTGAGACACATCAATTCCCAACATTATCATGAGTTTTGACATGAGTTATTGTTTTCAATTTTCTCTTTGTGGCATGATGTATGCAAGCAAAACAAACACAATGACTACTTTTAATTGGATTTTTAACTTAGGGTCTAATTGTGAGATAACTCAATATAGGGAAACCTACTGAACCTTGAAATGGAATTTTGTAAAACACACAAGTAGGAATGGGGGGGGAGATGGAAAGTTATTGATTTGGCTTTGTAAAAGAATTGATATTGATCTAGGTCAAGGTAAAACATTTAGATAATTTTTAAACTTAGGTAAGAAACAAATTTTATTATCACCTTCTAGACTTAGATCAAAAATGGCCAACAAGATAGACCTAGGGTATAGGAAAAGCTCCAAAGTAGAAGATGGCCCTAAAGATAGTTAGACTACTTGTTTTTCTTAGCTAGTGAGTGTGTGTTCTTTGTACCTTTCTCTATTATTTTCACTAATAGATGCCACCCTCATAGCTTCGAGCTTAGACTTATCTCCACCCAAGAGTATGACATCATCAATCCTCTATTTATTTTTCTCTCTTTTTTGTTTCTATTTTCTTTTCTAGTTCACTCATTCATTTTTTTTTGTATTTTCTCTCTCTTGTTTTTGAATTTTGTATCCCTTTTTTGATCTTCCTTTTTTTCACTCTTATTCTTTTTTATTTCTTCTTGTAGAGTTATGATCTTCCTAAAAATTTTGGTTAGGAAAGATAAGGGGTTGAATGCCACCAAGGGTTTTCACTATCCAGTTGGACTTTCCTTTTACTAAAGAGGAATAGGGAAGGTATACTTGCAATCTTCTACTGGGTAGTGTAGGTTTGACTAATAACTTTGTTATGACTTAATTTTATGATTCACTAAGACTAGGATTAGTATAAAGCTAAAAATATTGGCTTCAATTTGAACTTATTGGGAGTCATAAAAGAGAAATGATAGGTAGAAAATAGGATAAGGAATTCCAAAGATTCAAAGGGTTGACCTATACCTAAGTAACTTTAGACTCCTTACTAAGATGAAAATCAAACAAGAGCTTGTCACTCAAAGATTCATAATGAAGTAAAATGAGGAATACAAAAAATGAAGTCCTTTTTTGTTGTTGTTCATGATTTTATGCTTTTTATGAATTATTGTTTGGATTATTTGATTTCTTGCATTTTTATGATGTTTATGGTCTTTCAAACACAATATTTCTTAAAGTGACAGGCATTAACCATCTCACCAAACTCTTCACCTTCGATAGTGCACAAAAGATACACACCATTTCTAATATCTTCTTTAATTATGTAAGGTCCTTTCTAGTCTTCTTCAAGCTTTTGTTTCCTTCTATGGATTTTTTTGGTGCTTCCTTTTTTGAGGACCATATCTTATTCCCTGAAGGGTCCTATTGGTCTTTCTTGTTCTTGAGGTATTTTCATGTTTTTTCATGGTAGGGAAAGATGATCTAAGGAATCAATCTTTTTGATGTGAAGGGGTCCAATACAAGAATGAATCACAATTGAGTAGATCATTAAGCAAGTCAAATTCATCTTGAATATAGATTTTAAATTCATCTTGAATATAGATTTTAAATTCATCATGCTTTTGGATACATTGCAAGAGTTGAAACAATTTGAAGGGAGTTTTAGGCTCCATTTGCTCCTATTAGGGAACAAAGCTTATACTTGTCTTCCCATTTGCCTTTGGTTATAGATCCATGGAGTATCCTATATATTTCTCTAGTAGTTCAAGGATAATGGGATCCTCTACTCCTATGGTTATTTGCATTTTATGCTCTTTGCAAAATTCTCCTTCACTAACCTTATCTTCATCGATAAATATGTCAATCATTTTGATTTGAACTTACAGTGCTTCCCATGTATCAATATCATTGGATTTTATTAAGGTTGAAGAGGAATGTCGCTCTTGGGTAATTAGAGCTATAAAAGCTCTTGACAAAGCTTTTGGAGTGTTTATTGACTCATTATCAATTGAATAAACTTCTTTTATTAGTAGATTCTATCTATGTTTGGGGAGTTCGTGGTGTATAAGTTTCTTCAAAAGGTGAAAATGGCACATAAGAGTCACTTGCCCCCCAAGTTTGAGTCAAGTATGATTCGCATGATGAAATTTCTCTTGGTAGAGTCAAAAGAGTATAACTTTTTGATGTTTCTTCATCATGATTAGTAAAGGCTCCTAGCTCCACATTTTATAGATCTAGAGTGGTGGTTTGAAGCTATTCCTCTATGCTAGACCATTTTGTTATTTGTGGAACATCGGCTATACTTAGCTTGATTGGAATAGTTTTTGTATGTTATGGAGTAAAAGTGTCCACTTACCTTTTTACCTCCTTGTTTAGCTCCCGGGTCCCATTTATTACATTATGCATTATAATTGATCATCACAAAGTAAAATTGCCTGACACCCATGACAATATGGGACCTTGTGCCCTCAATAATTTTATCCTAGATTAAAAAGGGGCCCTTGGACTTGGACACCAACTACCCAAGTCCTCCTTGATTGGTCATGGCAAATTAGTGGCATGTCAACTTGGGATCTTTCAAAAGGTTCCTCTTTGTTAGCTCTTATGGTTTAATTTGACAAATGTTAGTGAGAAATTATATATAAGTGAGTTTTTGAATTCATTTTGAAGCAAGAAAGAGATAGCCAACTTGAAGCATTGGAGTAAAGAGCATTCAAAGCTTTCATTGTGATTCTAGAGCAAATTTGTATTATCATTGTGTGTGTTGTTGTACAGGTTTGAAGTTATCATCTATGTCTCCTTATGAGTTGAAGAGCATTCATCCTCCTAAGGGTTTCATCACATAGGTGATATCATTATTGTGTATCATCATTTGATTCATCATATTGATTATGTGTTTAGCCTCTTCCCTATAAGGGCATTCTCTCTTTATTTATCAACTATGTTGGGAATCTTGAATGATGTATGGGGATTTGACTGAGGCAAGTCCCTAAACACCATAACCCCCCAAACCCTTTTCTTCTTCTTGTGTGCAAGTTATAGGTACAGGATTCAAAAAAAGGTGTAGATACATGAAGACTAAGCATGAATCAAGGTTTTAAGATCAGAAAGAAGTTTGGGCCTTTTGACACCAAATCTGGCATTTGGGCATCATTTACAATATATCTCTAGTTTACAGCTCTAGAATATTCCAACTTTCAGAAATTAGACACCTCATATTTTGTCCTTTGACACTTCAACTTCTGATACATAGGATTCAGTATCTCCTTGATTATCTTAGTGCATTTAGATTATGGGTTTCAGTGATTTTCTATCTGTTATTAGATGATCATCCTAGAACTAGGGTTTAGTGCTTATTTGACCTAGGGTTTGATAAAAAGGCTTAGTTAAACATGATATTTCCATAGTACTCCTAAGCACAAGATCTGTAGCTAAGTCCATCTCCATTTGGTAGTGATTTGGCTCGGTCTTGTCCTTGAATGTTATTGTGAAAGAGGGTTTGATCTAGTGTGCATGTTAGTCTTATCATTCACCTTTTTCATAGTAAACATTTTGGTGAACCTATAGCTTTGAGCATTTGAATCTTGCTAATACTTCAAATCAGATCTTGCATCTTTTTCATTATTCATTTGAAAAATTTGTATCATTTCACATCATATATTACACATTGTGTATTTCAACATAAGAAATTTAACATCTCTTTCATATTTTGTAAGAAATCTTAAAGAGGTATATATTACCTTTTTGTGTAGTACTTTAACATTGGGATCATTTGGTTTGTAGTGACACTAGTGTGTTTTTGATCTTGGCAAAAGCTTCAAAAACCCAGTTTCTTCAAACTAGTGTCTTGGTGTATAAAAGTCTCTCATATTAGTGGTATATGATAAATGAATAGATTAGATTGTACATTGATATTCCAAGACATTTTATTATGGCATCTTCATGTCATTTATTTTTGGTATCTTTGCATGCATATGTCAAAGATCTTGATTTTCATGCATTCATAAACCTCATGGGTGAGCATCCTTCAATATTAGAAAATATAATCAAATTCATCTCCATGAATAGTCATGAGAAAGATGATTGTGATGGCACTTCTTCTTTTTCCATGGATATAGCTTCTAATGCATGTGATGGTGAACTATCTTTGTCTATTTCAGCCCATCATTTGGATCCTTCTCCCAAAGTTGTTCCCACTTGTGAGGACATTTTGGTGCAAGAAGACGAAATCATCCTTAACATCACCCTACCCTCCCTTCATTCCAATGTTGTCCCTTTGAAAGATGAAGGATTATTGGATGAAGAATATCTTCTCAAAAAGGATCCTCCATGGGTAGATAGTGAATGTTCATCTAATAATCTTAAATCTTCTATGCCTCATCCCATGGATCTCCCACCTTTGATTGAATGTTTAAGAACATTGAATGTCACTGAGGATGAAAAGACCATGGATAGTTCTCCTTTGGTTGCATGTTCAAACCCCTTGGCTATCACTGAAGATACAAACATCAACAATTCTCTTAACAACACTCTACCTTCCCTGTTGGAAACAAGGTAGATAACTGAGAGGGGGGTGAATCAGTTATCATAAATATTTTAACTTTCTTTCCTCGTTAACAATTAGTGTAGCATCAAAACATATAAGCATACATAACCATGAGAGCAAAAATAAAATCAACACACATAACACAGTAATTTTTACTGGAAAACCCTATTAAGGGAAAAACTATGGGGTGACTAACCCATGATTGTGTGTTAAAAGAATAAGAAGTACAAAATGGCACTTGCCAATTAGGGGTCATTGCCCGAGCACACTGCTCACAAGAGGTACACTGCCTACAAGAGACTCATTGTCTACAATGTTTATAGAAGGTAACCAGGTGTTTGAACTGAAGAGAGGCATCCACACATGTTGGGGTTCAGTTCTGGTTAGGCTCAATATACTGATCGAATGCACTTCATTCTTCCTCTGCTTTAGTGCTGCTGTTCTATCACATACCAGACTTGTATTACTAATTCCACACTTCTCTCTACCTTTCATCGCACACTATATCATCACAGACACACAGACACACACACCTTCATACTGAAATCCATTTGGTATATATATCCGCATCAAGGATTTCAACATCTATCTAGTCAGCAACTGGAATACTCAAGATATTTCCAAGACACTGATATGTCAGTTGAATCCATGCTTAATGTGTGATGCGTATCAAAGACATAGACATAGAAGTCATCAATCATGTCGGGCAACCATGTATGATCCCTCAAATAGCTTGATCACCATCAATTTCTCATCCGGATTAAAGTCTAATGCTTTGCCGGTCAGTTCTTCCTCAGTCTATTTTGCCTGTCAGGAACCCAACACTTAGATGCTCATATATTTTTACTCATTCATCACCAGAGGCTCAATCTCTAGAATATAGTAGTCATGATACTCCTCTTGACTTTCCCAAGTCTACACTTTACTGAGTTACACCCTTTGAGAGATCTGGACCTAATTGTCAGACCTTGTTGCATGCTCTATTCTTACTCATCGGACAAAAACACTCTTCAATCTATCTTCCGATAGAGACATACTATGTGCTGCCGATGTGTGGGAAAGACTTTGTTGCCATCAATGACAACATTCATGAAGCCACACAGTGTCTCTTTCCAAAAATCTGCCCCTTTGGCATTGATGGCAACACTTAGTGAAAAATGACTAAGTGTCATAGCAAACTCCCCCTTGGCTGATGCTCTGTCTTATGTACACTTTTATCGGAGCTCCCCCTTGGCTGATGCTTTGTCTTATGTACACTTTTATTGGAGCTCCCCCTTGGCTAGATTTCACATTTTTCACTACTCCTCACTCACCCTTTGACATCAATGGAAAAGGGTGGAATCCACAAACTAAAATTTGCAAAAATCAACCTATACATAGCTGCATAAGTATATAAAATGTTATATTTACATATACTTAAGTATATCTGCAAAGGTGGTCTTCAACTGTACAAATTATGTCACCCAACTCTACTTCATCCTGTCCAAAATTGAAATGTGACCACTCAACAATAATGCATAGGCTTCTTCCCTTCTTAAGTCTGCCGGATCATTGGTCTAGGCTGTGGTATGAGCATTAGTTAAGGCCTCATGCATGGCTTCTAACTTAGAGATAATTATCCCTCTAAGTTCACTCATCCTACTTATTATATTCTTCCTCTCCTTTTCAAGCCTCTTTATTTCATTTATAATGGTGATGGCTTGGCGCTCTTGATTCATTATAGAAGTGGTGAGGGGATCAAAATTCTGAGATAAACTTGACAGTTTATCTTCTTGTTCTTTCACCTTCTTTTCAATACCCTCTGTCACTTTAGACCAGGATAGACAAAATTTATACATTTCTCCACCATCTTTAAGAGCATTTTTTAGGCTCTTTATCCCAATATCTAGGGTCCTCCTATCATTAGTTACGAGTCCCTATATTTTAGTGAATCTCTTTCCCAAAAATTCTTTCTGGACTTTCTCTTCTGCCGATTTCTCTAAAGAATCAAAATGGGTGCTAACAGAGTTAATCAAAGATTTCAGGTTACTGGATGGAGAGGCCGAAGGATCCTTTTGGAAGGATGGCATGATCTTCTCTAGTATCCTGGATGCAATCTTTATCAGCTCATAGTCTTCCATGTGAGACTTGAGAAGCTTCTCTTTTGCTTTAGCTTGAGCAAAAGATGCTATCTTCATTGTCTGTTTGATCTTCTTCTCTTCCCTTTACCTCCTCTTCTTGACTCAATTTCTCCTCTTCTCTTCCTTCTCCTTTAGTACTTGAGTCTGCAGAGGGATCCAAAGGAGAGATGTTAACTTCTTCATGGACTTCCTCTTTTGAAACAGAGGAATCCAAGCCCTTAGATTTCTCCTCATCTATCTCTTTGGACTCTTCTACATTTTTCTCAGTGGATTCTTCTTTTGATGCACTTAATCCTTCGACATCCATGGTAGAAGGTTCTTCATCTATTTCCTCTATAATAGGAAGATTGAATCTCATGAAGGCATTCCAGAGGATGTCTTCTATTTCTTTTGCCACCTGATCAGTCTCTCTAGGCATAAGTTTGTTCATTCTTGCTTTGCTCCAGAACTCATCCTTGCAGTCCTTAAAGATCATGGCCATTTGTTTTGGAGTAATCAAAGAATAGAGTTGAATTGCAATATCTTATTGGATCTCTAGGTCCTTTACCATAGCATTCTCCTTTCTCATTTCAAGTACCTTCTCTAGACTTTTGGGAATTAGAGAGATGATTTCAATGAATGCTTTATTATAAATGTTTAGATACCTGACTGTAGCATCTTCCAAGATCTTCTTGTCAGTATCACTATATTCATCATAAAATTCAGTGACCAGTTGCAAGTTCCCATCCACTATGACTGCCTTGATGATATCATCAATAGAGAGAGTAGGCCTTTCAACAAATTCTTCTTCCTCTTCTTCCTTGTTTTTACTGGTAGAGGATTCCCTAAAAATTTTCTTCTTCTTCTCCATTTTCTTAACTTTGTCATCCAACTCTATTTCTTCATCATCCTTTTGGCTTATGTAGGACCTTGTGGCCTTTGTTTTTGTTCTCTTTCTCCCTTTCCAGATGTCTTGGCTTCCGGTTTTGAGGCTCTTGAGCTCTTAGAGGTGGCAGGTGCAGAGCTTTTAGAGGATCTAGTCCGAGAGGAGGCTTGCACCGGAACACTTTCTTTTTCTGCTTCTTGTCTCTCTTTCTCAGCTCTTTCTATTTTCTCCCTATTTGCTTCAACTACTTCTTTTGATATGCCATATCTATTGACAATTTCCTCTACTTTTCCTTTTATCTCTGGTTGTCTCACTTCAACATATATCTTTACACTCTATTCTTCAAAGGTTCCAAATCTTTCTACCTCAGGGTCCTTTGGCTGACTCAGCAGGTGTTGAACATGTAGGTCCAGAATTTTCTCATCTACTTCATAGCCCATTGGCATTATCCATACTGTTCTAGGCTCAACTGCCTCCATTAGGCATTGATCAATGTCTACCATAAAACACACTGTATCCTTGTATTCTTCAACTAGAGGGTAAGTGCAAAAAGATGGGGGGCCAAAAAGTGGCCAAATTAATTTTTAAAAAAATTAAGTCATAACTCAAGCACGTTATAATGCGCTCGCATTATGGCTTGGTAATGACAAGCCTAAGCCTCATCAAAACCAAGCCATAATGCGAGCGCGTTATGACTTGCTATAAATAAATAAAAATGTTTCTAATCTCATTTCATTTCTTTCTTCTCCTCTATGCTCGCAGCTTGCAAACCCTAGAAAGCGCGCTAGCATTTTGTAAAACTCCATTCAACACAAAAACCTTATCGATTCATCGCCAAAATGCTGCCACGACGTCGAGCATGCTAAAGGAGTGAGTTATATTTGTTTTTTTGTTTGAATTTGTTTCTAAATAGGTAGGTTTTAGTTGATTTTTGATGTATATTTCGTTAATTGTCAGGAAATGCTAATGCACCTCCTCCTCCACCTCCTCCTCAAAATCCACAAAATCTTGAGGAGGAAATACCTACAGAACAACAACCTTCCATTCCTCAACATGCCCCTAGAACACAAGAAAATATAATGGGGCAAATTGAAAATAACAAAAAAGAAATTGAAGATATAATTGCAAGGTTGAAAGATCCTTCCACTTCAACCTTGCATAGGTCCACGCTTGCTGAATCTCTTGAATCTATGTTATCAAATGTAGATTCAATTAGCAAGCAAATAACTAGTTGGACGGATAAGAGGAGAGAGTTTAGAGATTATTATGCAGACAAGCTATCATACCAAGATGTGAAAAAATTACAAATCACAAAATTAGACTTGTGTTCCATTTTCACAAACCCACAAACAAATCAACCTCCACCCATTACATGCAAGAGGTTCCCTATCCATTGGTGCAACAACCAAGCAATAAGGGACAATTTTGGGCAGAGGTGGTGGATGGTTTTTGACCATCCTCCATGCAATAATAATGAGGTCCCGCAATACTTTTTGAGGAAACTCTACTACGAGTTTATCCTCAATAAAGTGCCAAACTATTTTGATATGTAGGACTTCCAAGGTAGAGGTGGGGGGTCAGCACAATATAGACCAGGGGCATGTCTTGACCCATAGCGAGTAGTGAGATGAGTAATCAGCAGACCAGCCCATGAGCATGTTTCTATCCCTTCCATTGTGAAGGAGAGCGTTGAGGTCGATACACTTCAGTCCATTAGTGCCTTGACCTAGAGCATCATAGAGCATGTCGGTCCTGCAACACAGAGTGGGTTGGGAGATAGTGCGAGGAGCAGGGTCCCACCACATACTTGTCAGACTTGTGGGTCAGCCTATGGTTATGACCCCATGGATAGTCAGGACGCAGGTGCATAGGCTACATCTGCAGGTGAGCAGATGGTGATGACAGATACCCTCCTAAGTCAGACTTTCGGCCTTGATACTCAGGTAAATATTAGCAATTTTATTGAATTTAATTTATTAAATTTCATTTTTGAAATGCAAGATTAACTAATTTAAATTGATGATTTTAATGAAATTTCAGGGTCATAGCATCGATGTAGTTTTTAGTGGTTCTCCACCTGCATTTTACACTAGATCATCTACTATCGAGGTATGTAACAAGTAAACAATTATAAATATTACATGTGAATAGCATCGTTATATGAATGGTATTCTAATATTTGATTTTAGATGTCGAATAGGTTAATACTGTAGATTTCATGGCAACACCTGCTAGCGGTGGTGGACTTCAAAGATTTACGGAGGTAATAAAATAAATAGTTTAATGAATGAATTGTACTTACTAGATTTTTGTATGTGACTTGTGTGCTTTATTGTGTGTACTTCCATGTTTAGATGAACGTGTGTGTATGTTAGGATCCATAATTTGCATCACTATTATAGTTTTCGTAATTGAATAATGTTGTTTTATTTCCAGATGATGCAGGCTGCAGAGACACCTCCCCATGTTCATAGGGCAATGGAGCAGGGTGTGGCCTCTGCGATTAATAGCTCCATGGCATTGACAGGGGTATGAGGTAGATTAGTAAATTTCAATTTACATTCATTGTTATAGTTGTGTATTTTTGAAAAATCAAAAGATTATTGATTTAAAGTTTAATTTCTATCTGGATGGTTTCTATAGGACATGACATCACCACAGCCTATTCTTGCTACTGAGGCAAGTGAGGAGATAGATTATATGTTAGCGGTAAGTGATTATTTTGTTAAATGTTTCATTTTTTATAACATGTAATTTCTATATATTAATGTCTATACTTTTTATTGTAATAGGTAAAGATGCAAGAAGAACTAAATAGGAGGAGCAACCCTCGGGTTCATAGTAGACTACCCACATGCGCATCTCCATCCCCTAGAAGATCAAAGGCTGCCCATGATCTATTCTCTTCACTAGCCAGAGGGGAATGACTTTTTATTGTGTTCCTTTGTTGTATGCCTATATGGCATTTGTGGACATATATTTTGTATTGTATATAGTTGAAATTGTATGCCTATATGGCATTCTTGTAAGCCTATATGGCTATTTTGTATATATGTTATACTTATATCGACAGATATTGATGTATGCCTATATTTGGTTAATACAAATCTTTTTTATTGATAGTGTCTATACTTGCATTATAAATCCACATTTGAATGGATATTTGTAGATGGCTACTTCAAATATTTAAAGTCCAATTGTATTACATAGGATGTTTGTTGATCCAATAAGCTAGCTATTGTTATTCAAGTATCACCTAAACCTCATTTTGGAACTAAAAGATAAAAGTGGTATTTGAAAAAAAAATGAATCATCATGTTGAACAGAAAATATTAATATTCTTTATGAGTAGCATAGAATGTCAACTATATGCAATACAAAAAAATGAATCATCATGTTATTCTTTATGTTTGAGATCCTGAAAATGACTAAGTTTGGTAGCCTAATATCTTGAAACACTAGGATGAATGTCCAAGTCATTAGGATGATTGCGCCTTGAGAAAAAGTCATTAAGATGAGTGCCTAAAGGAGACTTTCTTAAACATTCAAACATTGAGCAACAAGCATGAAGGGTTAAGGCGCAATTTGCAACTCATAAAGCCTCAAAAGGGCACCCAACTTAGAGAGAGCATTCATTTAAGACAAGGTGCCTATTGACACCTGTTCCACCATAAAAGTTCTCCTAAGGTGGAAGGAGGACAAGCCTCTAGTAAGTGAAGCGCACCTATTGTCTATACCACTTCATTATAAGTTAATAGGAAATGGCACCTATAATGAAAATGAAGGACTAAGTGGCATTTTCAATAAGCATCAATTCACCTTGAGCTTTCACTAAATACATCAAATTGAGACCCATAATCCTAGGTGCCCTTTGCCTGCAAAAGAACCTTGTATCGACATCAAGAGTTGGTCATATCGGTGTGTCGATAGAAGAGTTTTTGAGTGTGTCGATGGTATTAAGTCCTACTGATTAGTGAGGGACTTAGAGTCTCGTATCAGAGTGACAAAGACATCAATGTGAAAGGATATAAAGTCACCGATAGTGGTTTGTTTGACCGATAAGAGTTAGTGATGGGATGTTTGTCAGAAGTGAAATCAAACGGAGTCATGGTGGCATCAGCCTATC
Source organism: Cunninghamia lanceolata (assembly GCA_027924645.1). NCBI lineage: Eukaryota > Viridiplantae > Streptophyta > Pinopsida > Cupressales > Cupressaceae > Cunninghamia > Cunninghamia lanceolata. The sequence goes on from BSBN01000892.1 coordinate 9,309,833, forward strand.
GGCCGATGAAATTTTAAGCTCACCGATGGTATGTTGTCTCACCAATAGTGAGTTTGAAGGTTCAAAAGTTGATAATTCTATGCTTCCACTGTGTGCTCTGCATCAGACACTCATCCCTACTACAGTCTAGCATTCTCTAGTTGTGTTCTCCCATTTATTTTTGTGAATGCCTCTTTAAGTAATGTTGAGTTACTTGTGATGCCCTTATTGACTAGTGTTGTTTTGGATTCATGTGTAGTCCTTGTTCCTGATAGTCTATTGTCTACCTGACTGTTTGTTGTAACTTATTGAACCACTATGATTTTGAAAATTTAGATTTAGAGAGCATTAGACACCAAAACTTCTTGACCTTTAACAACCCAACCTAGAATCAATAGATTTTTGTCCATCCCAACTATTCTAGTCAAGACAAAGCATATTGATTCTCATTCAATCGAAAGTTCATTAACAAGATTATCTTATCATAATATTTAGGGAAATGACCACCTAGATGGACAATGATGCGATCTATCTATAAAGAAACTTGCAAGAAGTATAGGAGGCATGAGAATCCCTCCATGTTGTTTATCAATTTGAATGATCTATGACACATCATGTATCATTAGAAAATATTCTTTAAGAGAAAGCAAGTGAAAATACTCAAAACAACCCATAACAAGGTGGAGAAGTTTAAAGGATGGAGGTTGCAACACTTTCCAACCTCATAGCCACACTAGTCCAATGGATCAGGATAATACTATCAAGCATCCACATAATAGTAGATAATCTTATCAAAAGTCATAGAGAAATTTCTAAGGACCAAAGTGTTATCCCTATGACTTGACACATACTGCTTGTTTCATAAAGTAAAGGGACATGATATAAATATTGTTGTTATATGGAGATTAATCAGACTCGGAGGTTAAATTTACCCAACTTTTATCAGCATGGTTTCTCCCCAAATATTTTCCTACTAGTTTTGGCGCCTTGAAGTCTAAGTGCATGAAAATTGAAGTCTAAGTGTTTTTCTTCAAGATCTAGGCATCAGTTGAAGGTTGTAGTTGCCAAGAAGAGCACCTAGCAAGAGGAAGTCTTTTGGAGTCTCCATAACACATCAAACACTTGACTAACAACAAGATAACTTTTTCCCAAGTTAGGCGCTTCAAGAGGGAAGTTAAAACATGAATAAGCGCCAACTTGTCTAGGTGCAAACTCAAGCTTGTTGAGGATACACATGGCGCCCAACATTCCTTGGTGATGTCACAAACTTCAAATACTCAGAACTGTTCAAGGAATGCCCAATGCCCCTTCTTGATGATAGGCACCAAAGTGAGGGTGGAATTACACCTTGATGGCATTAGGCGCTATCTAGAGTATGCTACTCCATGGAAATGCGCCTTCTTGCTTAGATTAATTCAAACACTCCAAGGTCTTCAGTGATCAATTCCCCAACTTATGAAGTGTCCTCCTTCATTTTAAAACACATTGTAATGCTCCAGAGAGATGACTACACCTAGGCATCAATCTGGGTTAGAAATGCCTCCAAAGTGTGCCTTCTCTTTCAGAATGCAAAACAAGGTCCAAAGGTGCTAATAAACTGAAGCGCTTCTTTGGAAAAGTCCCGGAGGTTAAGATGCACCTTGTCTTAATGAGGTACAACTCTTGGGTAAGAAATCTTGTAAAGTGCGCCTAACTTAGTGAAGAGGTTGATAACTTCTAAACCCTTCCTGGAACTTAGATTGCTTCAACTGAAGATCATCTCACACCAATACATCACCAAACTTTTAATCACAAGATCAATTCAAACTTAGGCGCTCATTAAGAGTCTTTCCAATGTTGGCACATCTGAGAGGTTGAACTGGCAAGAGATGGCACCTAGCTTCCTAGACCATGTTTTAATATGTTTGAGTTCCAAAGATGACTCAATGGTATGAAGATGGTGCCATAGAGTCTTTGGACTAGTTCCTTAGAGTTTCAAAAACATTCTGGCTCCTTGAAAATTCCTCCTACATGCTTGGGTGCCATTTCAAGGTCCTAGAACCATGATGTAGTTCTTTATTACTCTAGGCACCCATTCATGATTGTGCAACTTGAGATTGGCGCCTAGAGTGAATAGGCTTTCATCCTAACTTAATACACTGCCTCCTTCTGATGATTTTTGGGGTAGCAGAAAACCTTTCACCACGGGCAAATGTCTCAAAGATATAAAAAATTGAGAGGTTATTGTAGAGGCACTCTACATGATCGCATTGCCTCAGATGGAATATTTCTAAGTGACACAATTTTTGAGTAACATCTCATCAAAGATTGCTGCCTTTTTGCAATTTGGACTCTTCAGGGATATCATCGGTACAATGTAGCTCGGACTGTTTCGACATGTTTAGGTGAAAAATAGGACCATGCCTAGCCTAAATGTACCCATCCAGACGCGTTGGAATAGTCAGTTTGGTCACATCAAGAGAAAGATGAAAGTTACACCCCTTTGCAACTTTACACTGCCTCCTTCTAATGATTTTTGGGGCAGCAAAAAGCCTTTCACCACAGGCAAATGCCTCAGAGATATAAAAAACTAAGAGAGGTTATTGTAGAGGTACTCTACATGATCGTGTTACCTTAGACATAATATTTTCAAGTGACACTATTTTTGAGTAACATCTTGTCAAAGATTGCTGCCTTTTTCCACATTGGACTCTTCAGGGATATCATTCGTACAATGTAGGTCAGACTGTTTTGACATGTTTGGGTGAAAAACAGGACCATGCCTAGCCTAAATGTACCCATATAGATGCGTTGGAATAGTCATTTTGGTCGCATCAGGAGCAGAACGAAAGTTACACCCCTTTGCAACTTTACACTGTCTCTTGACGATTTTTGGCCCAGCAGAAAACCTTTCACCACGGGCAAATGCCTCAGAGATATAAAAAATTGAGAGAGGTTATTGTAGAGGCACTCTACATGATCGTGTTGCCTCAGATGGAATGTTTTTAAGTGACATAGTTTTCGAGTAACATCTCATCAAAGATTGCTACCTTTTTGCACTTTGGACTCTTCAGGGATATCGTCGGTACAATGTAGCTCGGACTGTTTCAACATGTTTGGGTGAAAAAAAAGACCATGCCTAGCCTAAATGTACCCATCCAGACACGTTGGAATAGTCAGTTTGTTTGCATCAGGAGCAGGACAAAAGTTACACCCCTTTGCAACTTTACACTGCCTCCTAACAATTTTTGGGGTAGGAGGAAACGTTTCACCACGGGCAAATACCTTAGAGATATAAAAAAATTGAGAAGTTTATTGTAGAGGCACTCTACGTGATCGCGTTTCCTCAGACAGAATGTTTTTAAGTGACATGGTTTTCGAGTAACATCTCGTCAAAGATTGTTACTTTTTTGCACTTTGGACTCTTCAGGGATATCGTCGGTACAATGTAGCTTGGACTGTTTCGACATGTTTGGGTGAAAAATAGGACCATGCCTAGCCTAAATGTACCCACCCGGATGCATTGGAACAGTCAGTTTGGTCGCATCAGGAGTAGGACACCAAAAATACAAAAGTTGCTTTGTGCAACTTGACAACATTGACACTTTTTTGTAACATGACTCAAAGACTCAAACTGACCCCAAATGACTCAAAGTGACTTAAAATCACCTTGATTTTGGCCTCCAATGTACATTATAGAGGTCAAGGTGCTCCTTATCATTCAAACATCTTAGATGAGTGCCTAGGAAAGGAAAAAGCTCTAAGTTTCATCATCATGAGCTCCTAATATCAAGAGACTTTAATGGCTCAAACCTTAGCATGGAGTCCTAAGGTGCATTTCATGTTTCCTTTCATCCATTTTAGCACCCTTATGTAGACTTTTCAACTTGATTTGGTGCCCTGTATGTGAAGGAAGATCTAAAGGCATGAAAGTGGATGTCGTTTTGCAAGAGTTTGGATCATCAAAATTGAAAGAAATAAGTCTATTAAAATTGGGCACCCTTGGTCTTCTTTTCATTCATTATGAGTGCCTTGGGAGAATGGTATATAGGTCATCATCATGATTGGGCACCCTGGATCCAGAGTGTTGGAGAGATCATCAAATGGTGTCTAGAGGAAGTAGGGTGAGTTATGAGTTTAGTCGCATCAGGAGTAGGACACCAAAAATGCATAACATGATGATGTAAAAATGTGTATATGTGTAAAAATATAGGAGGAAATAAAAAAAGACAAACCTTACAAATTAATGTGAATACCTACAACTCAATGTAACATGACTTTACAAAATCAATGTGAATACTTACAAATTAATCTAATGAACCATCCGGGTCTTCTCTACTCTTTATTGTGTCAAGTATTGCTTCATGGTCAGACTCATGCACCTTCCACAAGATTTTGTTCAAAGGTCTACCCCGATACTTTATCAAATGAACATTGGATGCCACGACAAGGTTTGAGTAATGAAGAATCTTCCGATGTGTGTCAAAGTCCTGAAACAGCCAAATATTAACACTCTTATGTGGGTACATTCTAAGCCATGTTATAGTAATAACCACTGAGCCTATAGGGTATTCGATGTTTTCTCCATCTGTAACAGGGGCCTCCAATTTCTTTTTGGCCTCAAGACAATGACATAAGTAATAATCTGTTCCCTCTTCATTATCTTCATCTGCAATAACTGCATATACATTCCCTACATTGATATGTGTAGCAAATTAGATGAAATTAGTTAACATTACAAAAACACTACAAAGTAAGATGACATTACCTGGTTGAACTAGATGGAATTAGATGCATATACGTGCCCTATATTACCTGGTTGAACTAAATCTAATATGTGGTCAAAGTCAACTGATGATTCCATCTATGTTAGTTCCAGTGCCGTCGGGGGTCGATACGTGTCAAGTGGGCTAAGATAACTTAACTGCCATTCGTCAACCCACTCCTTTGACTCGCACTCATCCCAGACTTGAATTGTATAGGAAGAACAAAAGCATGACATCTTTTGTGTATGGATACTCCATGAACCTGCAATTGAGCTTCTGAAACAGTGCATCTCATTTGATCCTATCAGTGTACAATAGTCCTCATATGGTGCAATGTTATTATCATCTATCAACCAAAAAAATCTACAAACTAAAGACTTACCTTCATTACTTGGACCCATGGAAGCATTATACCACTCAACAATTGATTTTACATCTGTCAACTTTGCATTGTCTTTATACTTTAACTCTTCTTGTGCTATGGCTCTTTTGATATATGCTCCTGCACCATCATGCTCCCCCTTTCCATGCCCGACCTCACAAAAGTTTCACATATGCTGAATACCTGTAAAATTATGCTTCCTACTCAGCCAATAGAAATTCCACGAGTTCTTGAATTGTGACACACAGTTATCCAACCATATGATATGTTAACTGAACGATATGCCCCTTCTAGCCAAATCATTGTAGAACACCTGAAAGCAACCTTGCACGAACTCCATAGAATGCGTGCAATCATCACTAATATAGAAATTATACTCCCTTATGATCTTCCTGTCATCCTCTGTACTATCATTCGCATGAATGAATGCGATGTGCACAAATATAGAAACCTATGTGGAGTTGTAATATTGTGATTGCACCTCATGCTGTGGCTGTAGACTATAGTTCTCTGCAAAGTCGACGACTGAAACAATGCTACCAACCAAAAATGTGTCCTTGCATAACTTGAATTGCAAGTCCAACCATCGAGCTCTATGGGCATGTCTTGCATACTCATACACTATGATGTCACGAAATATAGGCATAAACTGATACACTAGAATCTTTTCAATAACCAATTCACACCTCTTTGCTTCTTTACCATCTTTTGTATTGTATGCCACTGTTTTATACTTGCTAAACTCTACTAGTTCATTTCCAACCGCATGTGTTATTTCCATATGTTCACATATTGGCAAATGTTGCAAGCCACCACAATGATGACATGTGCCATCCAAGCATAATTTCTTGTAGAATATTTGACCTTCCTCTCTTTCACATAAAATTCTTGATATGAAGTCTCTTGAAGATGTTGGTGGGGCACATATGGCACAACCCTGCAAATCATTGTTAGTATGCATACCTAAACATATAGACCTATAAGCATCAAAATGATTAGAAAATTCAATATGTAATCTACAACAACAAGTAGTGCATGTGTGATTTATCTTAACATAGAAAGGTTTTAGCATTTCAAAATATCTTTGACAAATTTTAATTTGAGGATACTTCTCTAGAAATTTACCATAAAACTGTGTTTGAGTCTCATCCAAAAAATGCCTTGGATGTGGCTCACAGTTCTGACTACTGATTCTCCTTCTTACCACATCCCTTTGATTTAGAGATACCCTTGTGTAATTCTTCCAAAAGTCTTCAATCTTCAATTAGAAATCTCAATGCTTCAACAATTGGTTTATCTTTTCATGGTAGTCTCCCTGAGAATGCCCATAATTCATTGGCATTAATGTCCTCAAGTCTTTGGCATCTTCCAATGGCTCTTGATAAAGTTTTCCTATTAATTCTCAATTGTTGACTCGTCTTTCTAATGAGACAAGCTTTCCTCATTTGACTACTTACTATAGTCGATGTAATCACACACTGTGTTGCATTACTATCTTTTGTGTATGAGGTGTTACCCACACTCTCATACGCACTCATTAGATTCTTGACAATAGATTTTTCACTTGAAGCCTCTGATGTTCTAAACCTAAGAATCTTCATGATAGACCTATACTTTATACTTCGCATCATTTCAACAAATAGTTGACATCTTGCAGTCTCATTTAACTTTTCAAAGAACAATCTCCAAATCTTATTAGCATATCTTCTACAAGTGCATTTTTGCATCTTACCTTCCATTGGCTACAAAATATTCTCATCTATATCAATCAAATACTTTGGCTTTCTATGCAAAATTCTAGGTGGTGTTAAGTTAGGTAAATTCATCTCAACATTATGAATTTCATCAATATTTAAATGAGATGGGTTAGATGGCATACCTTCGATCAAAGATGGAATAGATGACATACCTTGAGGTTGAGGTGGGAACGATGGCGTAACTCCTTCATCACATGTGAGTGATGATGTACTCTCAACTTGAGATGTGGTAGATGGTGTCCCTACATGTTGAGTTGCAGTGGAGGACGTGTCTCCAACTATGGTATTCAAATCTCTCGTACCACGAAGTTTTTGCATTCGTTCTCTTTGTACAGCCAATACCATATCTCTTTGTGATGGTTGTGGTTTCTCTTCAATTGATATGTCTTCATTTATCATGTCCAATTTCCTCTTCTCACGAATTTCCCTCATAGCCACTACTTTCTTTGCATTCTTAGCTTCTATCTCTTCCTATGTTGGTTTAATTCTTGATCATTTCCTCGACATGATGGAGAATTTGTCTGTAGCATGATAAAGAGACCAATATTAGTTCCTAAGAAATGTTCATAGAAGATAATAGTGGGATTGTATTTTTATTATGTTGACATCATGGTATGTTAAGGTCTGTTTATTACACGTAATTACTAAAGAGCCCAAGTGTAGAAAATATACATGGCATCATGTGAGATTGTAGGCTACTTTCTTGATTGGGAATGTGTCTATTTTAAACATGTATGATAAAGCATGATAAAGTAGTTCAATCCAAAATAAGGAAAATATAAAGAACATACATGTACAGACTTGACATACCTAAAAAATGAAGATTCGAATGGAGAGAGTACCCAATTATGTAGTGTTTTTTCCTTCTTGCATCAAACTCCTCAACAATTTGAGTTTTTCACTACTTGCTTCCTTTTTAATGTTAAATTGAATAACACTCAAATATAATTACTAACAACAATACTATTAACCAATCTATAATGTTAAATTCCTAAAATTGAATCACAATTAACATTGCAACACTACAAAAATTGAAACTTGAATAGATATATATCAAACTTGGTGTGAAAACTATGTTATTTCCTCCTTCTCAAGTTGGCAAAGCAGAAAAGGTGGTGGAAAGATCATGTAAAGGTGGTACAATGTGTCAAATGTGCATGTGAACTTCCCAACAGTATGAAAGCACTTCTTTTTTGTCGGAGCATGCGCAAAATCAGTAAGATAACAGAGCATGTGGGCCTGGATCATGGGGGTCAACACTTTTTTACTATTTCAATAGCAAGACAAAACGTGAGTGTGTTATAACGCGCTCGTGTTTTGTCCTACTATAGATTGATCACATCCTTTGAATTGATCACATCTCTTTCCAAACCTTCCCCTTCAAACTTGAATGACCACAAGGTTTTTGAGGGAGAACTTTTCCTATTTCCTGCAAGAGCTTGCCAAATGCTCCGCCATATGATAGGCATAATAATGAAGGGGAAAGCCCTCATAATCAAGTTCTTGATAGAAAATGCCCATCGAGGAAGAAAGACAGATCTTCTTTGGAAGCAGAAGTTCTAGTTTGTGACAAATCCTTATCCAAGCATAAATAGCAGGGGTTCTGTCAAGTGATTTCCAATCCACTTCCACAAAGTCTCCTGAAGACTTCCTAATTGATTCCAAAACATCCACACCCCAAAATTGGAGAGGCAATCAATTAAATCAAACCCATAAATCTACATTTGACAAAAGAAACCCTCAACACTATACCTTAAACCCTAATCCATCAACCCTAAACGTTATCCCTAAACCCTAATCCCTCAACCCTCAACCCTAATTCATCATCCCTCAACTCTAATCCCTCATCCCTAAACCCTAAATGCTATCCCTATTCCTAAACCACTCTGATCAAACTTGATACTATACCTTAAACCCTAATCCCTCAACCCTAGACACTCTTATTTAACCCTAATCCCTTGACCATTAACCCTATCCTTGAACCTCAACCCTCAACCCTCAACTCTCAACATTAAACCCTAATTCATCAACCCTAAACCCTAATCCCTCAAACCTAAACCCTATCCCTAAACCATCAACCCTCAACACTATACCTTAAACCCTAATCCCTATCCCTCAACCCTTAATCCTTTAAACTTAAACCCTATCCCTACACCCTCAACACTTGACACTATATCTTAAGCCTTAAACCCTCATCCCTAAAGCCTCAACCCTCAATCCTTAAACCTTCAACCCTAAACCCTATCCCTAATCCCTCTAGCCTCGACACTCTAACCCTAACCTTGACATTAAATGCTAATCCGTCAACCCTAAACCCTAATCTGTTAACCCTAAACCCTATCCCTAAACCCTCAACCCTCAACACTATACCTTAAACCCTAATCCCTCAACCCTCAACCCTAAACCTTATCCCTAAACCCTAATCCCTCAACCCTCAACCCTAATCCATCATCCCTCAACTCTAATCCCTCATCCCTAAAACCTAAATGCTATCCCTATTCCTAAATCCTCAATAAACTTGATACTATACCTTAAACCCTAATCCCTTATCCCTAAACCCTCCAACCCTATCCCTAATCCTTACACCCTCCACACTCTAATTTAACCCTAATCCCTCGACCCTCAACCCTATCCCTAAACCCTTGACCCTCGAACCTCAACCCTCAACATCAAACCCTAATCCCTCAACCCTTAACTCTGATCCCTCGACCCTCAACCCTATCCCTAAACCCTAAACCCTAAACCCTCAACCCTCAATGTCAAATCCTAATCCCTCAACCCTTCACTCTAATCCCTCAACCCTAAACCCTATCCCTAAACCCTCAACACTATACCTTAAACCCTAATCCCTCAACCCTAACCCTAAATCTTATCCCTAAACCCTAGTCCCTCAACCCTAATTTGTCATCTATCATCCCTCAACTCTAATCCTTCATCCCTAAACCCTAAATGCTATCCCTATTCCTAGACCCTCAACGGGCTTGATACTATCCCTTAAACCCTAATCCCTCGACCCTCAACCCTATCCCAAAACCCTTAAGCCTCGAACCTTAATGTACTCAACCCTCAACATCAAACCCTAATCCCTCAACCCTTAACTCTGATCCCTTGACCCTTAACCCTTAAAACTGGAACCCTAAAACCTATCCATACATGCTCAACACTTGACACTATATCTTAAACCCTAATCCCTTAACCCTCATCCCTAAAGCCTCAACCCCAAATCATTAAACCTTCAACCCTAAACCCTATCCCTAATCCCTCTACCTTCGACACTCTACCTTAAACCTAATCCCTCGACCCTTAACCCTAAACGCTATCCCTAAAGCCTCAACCCTAAACCCTAAACCCTAATCCCGAATCCCTCTACCCTCAACACTCTACCTGAAACCTAATCCCTTGACCCTTAACCCTAAACGCTATCCCTAAAGCCTCAACCCTAAACCCTAATCCATCAAGGTTTTAAACTCTAATCCCTTATACCTAAACTCTAAATCCTATCCCTAAACACTCAACCCTCAACCTTAAACCTTAATCACTCAATCCTTATCCACCCCTCTCCTCCCCTATCTGGCTAACTCCCATCTCTACCCTCATCTACCCTCGACACTATACATACATACATATAGGCATACATAGATACATACATACATACATATTGGCATACATAGATACATACATACATACATATAGGCATGCATACATACATACATACATACATATAGGCATACATACTTACATATAGGCATACATACATACATACATGATTAATAGTCTTGAACATAAAAAAATTTAAGGGGAACATAATGCGAGCGCGTTATAACGTGCTTGCATTATGTCAAACATGACAAACAACAGACTTGCGGACAAGAAAAAATGCAAAGCAAAACATAACATGAGCGCGTTATAATGCGCTCGCGTTATGTCTTTCTTTGGGAATCCCAAGCCTTGGGCCTGGGATTTGCTTTTGATTTCCAACCCGAAGGCTTGGAGTGCCTTTTGAACAGTCACAGACATGTTTTTCCAGATTCTTCAAGATTTCACATAATTTCATTCGTGCTAACCCTCAGATTTGCACGTGTTTCAACGTCGAACAAATTGAACACCTGGGTAATGTTAGGCTTTCTCTTAGCTATTTAACAATGTGATTTTTTTCACATTTTAACAATGGTAAACCTTTCATCTTTAATTTCTTCTATTTGTGTGTCCATTTTTGGGCAAAAACCATTGTTTGGTATTTTTTTCATTGTAAATTAACTATTCATTGAAATTTCAAAAAAATTACATATTTAGAAACTAGACTCCATTCTACAAATATTTAAAAAATAAAAAAATAATTTTCAATTAGTTTTCAAAATTTATAGGGGTAGCACGGCCAAAATTCTATTTTTTAGGATGTGTCCACTTTGAAAATTAGTAAAAAATCAAATATTCATCAAAAAATTATTAGAAAAATCAGGCATAAACTACATGCTATTAGCTAATTTCTCACTGAAGCAATTTTAAAAATATCAAAAAAATGTTGACCTTTTGAGGGAGCCACAAAACATGCTATGTTATGTTTTTTTGACAGAAACAACACCAATTTTTGTGGCTCCCTCTTTTGAACCCCTTAATCTATGACATTTAAAAAAAAATAGTAGTTTAGAAAGTAGACTCGGAGCACTACAAACATTGTTTTGGTTGCATCTCCAAATTTTGAGTGTAACTATGCTCAATTTCTCATCCAAGGCTAGTATTTCCTGATTTCAGAAAAAAAGTGGCCACTTAAGATCCCTTTTTGGCCCCCCCATCTTCTTGCACTTACCCTAGAGATTGAGGAATTCTTTCTCTATCTTGCATCATACTTTGGAAGTTCTTGAAGTATCCCCAGAGTGCTGTACTTTGAGCCTTGGCATCACCAAGCCCATACATGTAGTCTCTGATTTGTATGGCAACTGATCAGTCATTTTGCCATACCCAACCACTTGATCCAGGTAGCTCATTCATATAGTAAAAGAATAGACACATTATTAAGCCACCATACTTGAATGAGTTCTTCTTGTCCTTCTTGATCTTCTGCAAGTTCTCTAACAGTTGGTTTAGGAGAAGGTCGCATAGATCATAATCTGCATTTTCCCTTAGCATTTGATATGTAGTATATGTTGTAGTTCTAGACAGAGAATTCTCCCTACTGGAATGATAGATTTTGTAACCAATTATCATAGAGGCAAACTTTATATCTGGATCTGTGATATCCTCTATTGTCATTGCTCTTTTGTCAAATTTAGATCTGGTAGCCTCACTTACTATCTGGTTCTTGACAGATTTGAGAGTAGGCAACCTACCGAATGAGTGCAATCCAATTACTTCCCTAATCGCATCTTTTGTTATCTTGAAGGGCTTCATCAACCACATGAAGTTAGTCATGTATTCTGCTAAGAACATAACGGACCCATTCATCTTCTACAAAATAGGGAAAGTGGATGCAATGTCCAAAATGCTTATCCTGGAGGGCCTTGTATTGAGGTTTAAGTTCAAAAATTTCATCTATTAATTGTTTATGATAGATATCCATCAGCTTGGATTCCCCAAATTCCTTAATATTTGCATGTATGTACACCCTAACATCTTCTACGTGTAGAACCCCATGCAGAATGTTAGAGAAGGCACCTAAGGGATCAACTTCTAGGGATTTGTAGGGGTGTTTCTTGAACTTTGGGCGCGGCCTATTAGTGATCTTAACAACATTTGGAGTAGCCATCTTTGCAAAAGATTTAGAGAGAGCTATTAAAAAATGGAAATACCTTTTTACGCTTCTATAGTTCACAAAATGAGATGAAAAGATCGCTGGTTGAATCGGATTCTGTGGTTGATCTTTGAGAAGGTTGAAACAATCTTGATGCAAAGCTCTTCCTTTCTTCTTCTTGAATGCAAATGTGGAAATGATGAATAAAGAAAGCCTTTTATCTCTGCGCAAACTTTAATTTCCTATTTCAATAAATGCACAAATTAAGTTATTCCAGTTGCATTATTCTTCCTTGTTCTAAGAGAGATCTTTCCGAATCATTGAGATACACTTAGAATTATTTTTAATGATAATTGACAATGTATCTCCTTTCCTCCAATCATGCCATTTATCCATAAATCAAGATATTTCAATTTTAAATCATACCAGATCTAACTGTGAAAATCCTACTTTTACTGGATGGCTATCAAACCGGATCAATCTTGGATGATTAAACTCTTCAAAACTCCTTGCAGATCTTTCATATTTTTACCGAGGGTTAGTTAGATATTTCTCTGAGAACCCTTTAATCTGCAACATTCCATGTGCCAAATTTTAGGAACCAATTGACTGGCTGGGGGAATTTACTTTCTTTTATGACTCCTCCTGAGCTAGAGCTCATTTATTTAGTTTCTAGAAGAAATATCAGCACCAGATTTTGGTACAGAACCATCCCCAACATTTTTTGTAATCTTCTTCACCCAAATCTTGTTCATCTCCCTTTTAACTTCATCTACATTCACTTTACCTTTTCCTTTATCTTGATTTTGATTATGTTGCACTGGACCCTTTTTATCCTGATTCTTGCTTCTGTAGAATTTGGCAATATGATTGGATCTATTACAATTGTAGAAAATAACATTTCTTTGCATATTTGACTGATATCCTTTTGATCTGCATTGATTAGCCATATGTCCCATTCTATTACATGCAAAGCATCTACCATTGAATGAATTGTTTATTTGCATATTTCTGCATTCATGAGATTTGTGACCATACATTTTGTAGTTGAAACACTGTCTAGAGAAGGTTGAATTAGTCTGATTCATTCTTCTTCTTCACTGAGTTCCTTTATGACAGAAGTTGTTGCAATTGTAGTAGTATCCATTGAAGGATAGATATCTTTGAGCATTTGGTTGTCTTACTAGAGGTCTTCTAGGCTTGTTTCTTTGATTTCCTAATCTAGAGTTCTTCTGACCAGATCCGGAGTTTTCACCTTTCTCATAACCCAAACCATGCTTGTCATCTACCCTCTTTTGGCTTTCAAGAAGAACTTCAATTTGAGTTGATCTTATCTTGAATTTTTCTTTGTATTCATTTGTTGTTTGAAGATCTTGTTTAAGAGTGTCTATCTGATTCTCAAGTTGTTCTTCATTATCTCTATCTTCTTCAAGATCAGATTCCAGATGTCTGATTATTCTGTCCATTTTGTGGTAGTCCTCTGACTTCTCCTTGAGAGATTTTTTTAGATTATCTTCAATTTTTCTATTCTCTTCAATTTCTTGGGTGAATCTCATAACCCCTGACCCATTTCATGCCTTACCATAATGACCTCTTTTGATAGCTTCTCACATAGCTTGTTTCTATCATTCATATCTTCATTAGTATCATTGGCTTCACTTTGACTTGCTAATTGTTGAAGAAGTTCCCTTCTCTTTTTCACAGAGATACTCAATTTTTCTTTTAGCTCATTTATGAAATCATCAACTTGTTTGAGTCTTTCTCTCAAGTTATTGACTTCAGAGTGAGATTGTTCGAGATCATCTAGGGCAGACTAAAGTTGTTCCTTCATATCATACATATCCATTGAGATTCTGGATCTTCCTCAAGTTGTTAGGCTCTTGTTTGGAGGAACTTGGCTCTGATACCAATTGTTGGAAACAAGGTAGATAACTGAGATGGGGGGTGAATCAGTTATCTTAAATATTTCAACTTTCTTTCCTCGTTAACAATTAGTGTAGCATCAAAACATATAAGCATACATAAACATGAGAGTAGAAATAAAATCAACACACATAACACAATAATTTTTATGTGGAAAACCCTGTTAAGGGAAAAACCATAGGGTGACTAACCCAAGATTGTATTCTCTGTTAAAAGAATAAAAAGTACAAAATGGCACTTGCCAATTAGGGCTCACTGCCCGAGCACACTGCTCACAAGAGGCACATTGCCTACAAGAGACTCACTGTCTACAATGTTTGTAGAAGGTAACCAGGTGTTTAAATTGAAGAGAGGCATCCACACATGCTGAGGTTCATCTTCGGTTAGGCTCAATATACTGATCTAATGCACTTCATTCTTCCTCTGCTTTAGTACTGTTGTTCTATCACATACCAGACTTGTATTACTGATTCCACACTTCTCTCTACCTTTCCTCGCACACTATATCATCACACACACACCTTCATACCAAAATCCATTTGGTATATATATCCGCATCAAGGATGACAACATCTATCTAGTCGGCAACCAGAATACTTAAGATATTTCCAAGACACTGATCTGTCAACTGAATCCATGCTTAATGTGTGATGCGTATCAAATACATAGACATGGAAGTCATTAATCATGTTGGCCAACCATGTACGATCCCTCAAATATCTTGATCACCATCAATTTCTCATCCAGATTAAAGTCTGATGCTTT
This sequence comes from Cunninghamia lanceolata, assembly GCA_027924645.1. Classification (NCBI taxonomy): domain Eukaryota; kingdom Viridiplantae; phylum Streptophyta; class Pinopsida; order Cupressales; family Cupressaceae; genus Cunninghamia; species Cunninghamia lanceolata. The sequence goes on from BSBN01000892.1 coordinate 9,325,112, forward strand.
GTCGATCAGTTCTTCCTCAGTCTACTCTGCTTGTCGGGAACCCAACACTTAGATGCTCATATCTTTTCACTCATTCATCACCGAAGGCTCAATCTCTGGAATATAGTAGTCATGATACTCCTCTTGACTTTCCCAAGTCCACACTTTGCTGAGTTACACCCTCTAAGAGATCTGGACCTGATTGTCGGACCTTGTTGCATGCTCTATTCTTACTCACCGAACCAAAACACTCTTCAATCTATCTTCCGGTAGAGACATACTATGTGTTGCGGATGTGTGGGAAAGACTTTGTTGCCATCAATGACAACATTCATGAAGCCACACAATGTCTCTTTCTAACATTCCATTCATTTGAATGCTCTCCCTTCAAGAGACAAAGCATTGGTGGATGAAGAAAGGTCTCTCACATTAAATCCTTTGGGGATGGATGTTGAGCTTAATCAATATAAAAAGAATGTTAATTCAACTATAATTAATAGATTTATTCCACCCAGTAAGTGGATAGTGAATAAGCATACTAGTGTTCCTAAAATCATCGTGCAACCTCACTTGAAACTGGTGATTATGGTTCAAGGTGCTCCAACACCACCTTGACCCCTAGGTTAGATTTTCAATTTTGTAAAACAAATTACTCAAGGAAATCAAGTGTACCAAAATGAGTCACAACAACCCTATTACAATGTGGTTTCTCACACATACAATACATGAAATGATAAGCAAAACAAACAATAGTCAAACATTTTGATTACTTTACCAACTTCTCAACCTATGCTTCCTTAACCACCTTATCTTACTCATAAACTTGGTCAAGATTATGATCTTGTTGAGAAGCTTCATGCTACTCCCACTAAGATCTCTCTCTAGGAACTCGTACAAACATTGCATACACCACAAAATGCTCTAAGAAGCTTTACAAAAGGTGATTGTACCACCCACTATTAAGCCTAATGATGTAGGAACTCTGTTAGATTGTATGCATGTGACAAAAATAGATATTCTATTTCAACAACATGAGTTACCATCAATTGATGTTCAAAATCAACATTATCCTCTTGTAATCTTTGTCACAATAAACAAAAATTTGATAAAGCGAGTTATGATTGACAATGGATTGGCTCTTAATGTTTGTGGCATTGGTTTGCTACATAAAGTCAAGGTTGACACATCTTTAATCAAACTAGATAAACATCACATTCGTGCCTTTGGTAATGTTAGTAGACAATTACTGAGTACCATAGCTTTAGCTGTAAAGGCTAGACCTCTGACATTATCTACCCTTATCCATGTCATGTATGGTGCACTTTCATATAACATCATTCTTGGTAGACCGTGGATTCATGCCATGGTGGCAGTTCCATTGACCCTTCATCGATAAGTAAATTTTAAATTTATGCAAATAAACTTCACACCATTTAAGCTGACCTGAATCCAAAAAGTTATTTACAAGTTGAGGCAAAAAAACAAGTTGTCAATCGCATGATTCTCAATAACTTAAAAGTTGATTCATCAATACCTATTGTCATGGATAATGTTGTGCAAGGTTCAACATCACCATTGAATGCACTTCTTGGGGATGATTGTGATTCATTAGATTTTACTCCTTCCTTTATGGGGGAATATAAACTTAATAACACTGATCCTTAGGCATCAAAAGTTGGCTCGGTCTCATCCAAGCAATCTTTGGAAATACCTAAGAAACCTAAGGTTTCTTTAGTAGAAAACAAAGACAATACTCTTACTTATACTATAGAATATGAGACTTATGAGGTCCTGCATTCTTCTAAAAGATGGAATCTCTCTATGGTCATGGATTTCAAATCCTTTACAAAAATTATGACTACATAGGCAATGGATATTGTGTAAAACAATAAGGAATCAGAGTACCTTTACAAGCTGCTACAATTAAGTACTTGGCTGGTATTGGATACCATTCTTTTAAGCTCACCAAAGCTTATCACCACCCTAAACTTGATGTTAATACAATATCAACAAGTCCAAGACTAAATATGATATATCCTGAGAAGATAGACATGGATTGTTTGCCAAGAACTATCCCATTGAATCAAGTAAGTATCTCTCCCTAATTTTGCCACACTTGACTTAGCACCTATTCTAATTTCTCTCAAGGGTGGCCTCCTCCTAGATATATATGTTGATAATGTTGTGTTGTGTTCCCCCATATTGTGTTAAATGTTATTTAGGTCTCCTTGGATGACCCTTGATACTCTTGTAAAGTTAAGGATATAAGAAGACCACCTCTGTTGTAATACTTCCTCTATTTGTTTCTCTATTCTTCTATACTTTCCTATTGCAGATTGTTGTGTGTTGTGGCTTGGGAGCATACCGTAGTGAATGGGGATTTCAGGGCATCCTTCCATGTTGTGACCCTAAAGTCACTTTTGTCTCCACTCTCATTTTTTATGATTTCATTCTTCCATTGTACTTGTGGCTTGACTAATCGGTAGATGATGATAACAAATATATACTGATATGGACTGTGTGTCCCTAAACAAGAATAAAAATAGACCTAGTCCATATATGAAGCTGAGGGTAATTTGTTACTAACACTTGACTAGTAGAACCATTTTTGTGTTGTGATGTGATCATGTGTCATGCTGAGAAGCTTCTTGTAACAATCCTTGCTATACACTACATCTACTTCTAGGCACTTTGATATATTTTGTGTCTCACCTTGTGCTACACTCAGTTCTAAGATACCTGAAGTATAACCTCACATCTATATTGAGTTCTAAACCCACAAGTATAGCCTTGGTTTGTTTATGTGGTATGTGCATCAAGAATATTGTTGATGATTAGAATTTGATCCTAACATGTGTGATTGTTGGGAACATTTAGCAATTGAAAGCACATGTCACCTTGGAGGCATAGGCTTTGTGAAAGCTCTTTTTCCTTGTGTGTTTTCAACCATACCTCAAATGTCATTGCTACCAAAAAGTAGGATCAACCACATTAAGCTGGGGGCATATTATGCTTGATTATCTTAGATATTGTGATAGATTGTGTGGCGTTCACTTCCTTTTCACTGTACGGCATCTCTGTGATGCAAGTGGGGTTGTGTACTTTGTTTTGTGTGTCACATGTATATCCTTTTCATTGTAAGGCATCTTCGTGATGTAGGTGGCGTTGTATACTTTGTGTGCATGCTTCCTTTGCACCATAAGGCATCTCTGCAATACAAGTGGGGTGGCATTTTGAAATCCCTTCTATCGAAGGTTGAAAGGAAGGAAGGTATGTGGAAAACACTTCCTACATTGATCTAATGAGGAATGATTTATGTAAATTTTTCTTTTACAATTACAGATTAAGATGCACATTAACAGAAACATAATAACAACTTCCAAATGCAAACACAAAACTCACAACACAAGATATACATGGGGAAAACCTGTTTAGGTAAAAAACCCCACACTCCAAAGCTGCCCAATATATTATTCAAGAATCATGAAGATTACAATATAATTGTAGAGCAAGCTTTTACAGGAGTATATCCAATTAGAGATCCAGGAGGTAACTCGACATCTGTAAGATTCTTACATGCAACCTCCATCTCAAGTTCCTAATAAATAGGAGATACAATACAATACACTACCAACGATAATTACAAAACCATGAGCCAAAACCACCAAATAGTGGTGCCCAAATTATCTCCAATCAAAGATACCTTGTGATGTGCCAAACCACACACTAGCACCTGTAACTTTCCCCTTTACAACTCTTTTATGTGTCTAAAACATTTTTTCATTTCCCAAAATAGAAGGTCTAATTTCTGAAGGCTATAACTTTTGATCTAGGTGTCCAATTGACGAACCATTTGATGTGTCAGAAATCTTGTGAAGAGGTCTATCACCTTGTAACCAGTTATGCCAGTTATGACAATTTTTTGGAATGTTTAGAGAAGTTTCAATTCTGATAATTGTGTTCAAAACTTTTTTGACAATTTCAAATAAACTAGAAACATTAATATCTCACAATCTAGATATGATCTTGAGTCAAAACTCACACGAGATGTTTACTTAGCTATTATGCACCTTCTAGGAAAATTTTAGGTCAATTCAAGGTCAAATGTAAACTTACTTAAAATAGTAAGCCCTGCCATTTTTAGCCCTTTGGGAAACTTTGAAAGTTCTAGATCATTCTTCAACATAAAGGGTATTCGAAAAGACAAAAGCTAGGAAGAATAGTAACCTTTTGTGGTTGCAAGGTTGAGACACTTTTCCTAACATTCTCCCACTTGTCAAACACCTTGCAAGTTCAAAGGGAGTATCAACACCATGATTTAATTTCTAGGGGCCATGAGGCCCATAGACTTTGAACACCATCTGAACTTCTCTATTCTCACAGGTTTTGTCAATGAATCTGCAACATTCATCATAGTTTCAACTTTTTCCAAGTTTACCTTCCAATCCTCTACCATGTCATGAACAAAATGGTACTGGACATCAATATGCTTAGTCCTTGTGTGGAAAGTAGGATTCTTCACCAAACATATGGCACTCTAACTATCACAATAAATAGTAATCTTCCTCGCATCAAACCCAACATCAGAACGCAACCTCTTAAGCCAAATGGCTTCTTTACAAGCATGAGTTGCTGCCATGTACTCAACTTTAGTAGTGGACAAAGTGACCACAGGTTGCCACTTACTCATCTAACTAATAGCACCACCAAACATAGTGAACACATAAGCACTGGTGGATCTCCTACCGTCAATGTCACTTGCCCAATCTGAATCTACAAATCCATGAATACAAAGTGAATGCTGAGGTCCTATAGGATAACCATGATAACATAAGGAGTAATTAGAAGTATCCCACAAATATCTAAACACTCTCTTCACTGCATACCAATATACCTATCTAGGATTAGCCATAAATTGACTAAGGACTGCCACTGCTTGGGCAATGTTTGGTCTTGTGCAAACCATCACATACATCAAAATGCCAACTGCACTAGCATAAGGAACTCTACTCATATCCTCTATCTTAGAAGGAGACTTTGAACAATCTTCAATAGATAACTTTGTCCCCACTATAACAAGAACAGTCAAAGGTCTGCAATCCATCATGCTCAATCTCTCCAACACAGTATTAACATACTTACTCTGGCCTAACCAAAGTTTTATGTTTGCTCTATCTCTTCTGATTTCCATTCCCAGAATGTACCGAGCTGCCCCTAGCTTTTTCATCTCAAATTGTGCTGACAACTGAGACTTCATATCAGAAATCAAACTTTTATCATTCCCAATGAGTAACATATGATCGACATACAATGCAGTAATGAGAATGTGATCATTGTCAAACTTGTAGTAAACACAATGATCTGATTTTGACTTCTAAAATCCAATACTCAACACAAAGGCATCAAACTTCTAGTACCACATCCTAGAAGACTATTTCAAATCATACAAAGACTTTTTCTACTTGCAAACTAGATTTTCTTTACCTTTCACCACATAGTGCTCTGGCTGTGACATATAGATTTCCTCTTCCAAGTCACCATGAAGGATTGTTGTCTTCACATCCATCTATTCCACTTCTAGATCATACGCTGCTGCAAGAGATAATATGAACCAAATAGATGCCAGCTTTCTAATGGGAGAGAAAATCTCACCATAGTCAATTCCATCCACCTGAGAATACCACTTCACAACCAATCTAGCCTTATATTTCTCAACATTGCCATCTCCACTAAATTTATTTTTGAACACCCATTTTCATCCAATAGGTTTTCGTCCTTTAGGAAAAGGCACCAAGCCCCAAATATTATTCATTTCCAAAGAAGCCATCTCCTCTTCCATGGCCTTCTTATAGGAACCTACATCTTTCATACTCATAGCCTATTTCATAATTCTAGGCTCATCAGTGTTAGAAATCAAAGAAAAAATACAACTGGAATCATATAATGAATAACCAAACCTATCAGGTTGCTGCCTTATCCACGTGGACCTCCTCAAAGGTTGAGGTTGAGGTTCTTCATCTTCTTCTAAACTTTTAGAGCTACTAGAGCTCTCCTCATTATCAGGTCCAATGGATGTTTTTGGTTCAACTTTCTCAAGGGTGGAAGGAAGCTGAACCACATCATCTTTCTTCTCTTCTTTCTCTAGATGTAAGACAACAGAAGAAGGATTGAGCTCTCTGAAGATCATGCTTCTACTATATAGAAAACTCTCAGCTACTGGATCCCAAAGATTGTACCCTTTCACACTGATGCTATAACTGATGAAGATACACTTTACAACCTTTTTCTCCAACTTAGACCTCTTCTCCTTAGGCACATATGGATATGCCTCACAACCAAATACTCGAATGTGTCTTAGTGAAGGCTTTTCACCAGACCATACCTCCATAGGTGTCTTATCAATGAGTGCTGATGTAGGAGACCTGTTAACCAAGTAACAAGTAGTAGCAATAGCTTCATCCCAAAATTTTTGTTCAAGACCAGCTCCTCTTAGCATACACCTTGCCCTCTCCATTAATGTTCTATTCATCCTCTCTACAACTCCATTCTACTAAGGGGTATATCGAGTTGTCTCGTGCCTCTCAATCCCCTGTTGTTTATAGAACTTATCGTAATCTACTGAACATAACTCACCACCATTGTCAGTCCTCAAATACTTAATCTTTCTATCCTTTTGATTCTCTACAAGATCTTTGAACTCTTTGAATCTATCAAAGACTTCAGATTTACTTCTAAGGAAATACACCCATGTCCTACTGTAATCGTCACTAAATGAAACAAAGTAAACAAATTTTGAAATCAAAGGAACATTAATAGGACCAAACACATTAGATTGAATCAAGTCCAACACCTCAAAAGATTTGTGAGAACTAGAATAAAACTGAACATGTTTTTTTTTTCATAAATCCAATGTTCATAGAAATCAAACTCAAGGTTACAATCATTCATACCCTCAATAAGATTTTTATTCTTCAGGGTCCTCAAACCCTTTTCACCAATGTGACCAACCCTTTGGTGTAATAACATTGTCTTCTTAGCTGGAAGTTTCATCTCCATAGAATGAGCACCCTTAGGTACCCAAAAACCATGACCATCAAAAGTAGATGCAACAGTCTTCTTCGTTGCTAGTTCCAATGGTGAGGATGAAGACTTTGAAGCTCTCTTCTTCAAAATAGAGGAGCTATTGTACTAAACTACACATGCATCAAGATAAAGCAGAGTACCAATCCAAACACCCTTAGCCAACACCATAGATCCTCTAGTCACCTTGCATCCTCCATTCGAGAAAACAACCTGCACACCCACATCATTCAATTTACTTATAGAAGAAGGTTCCATGTCAAACTAGGGATATGCAGAACACCATTGATTCCCTTTACTTGTCCATCAGGGAATTGAATCAAGACTCTTCCACGGCCAACAATATCCAGGTGAGAATCATCACCCAAGTACATGTTTCCACCATCGTATTCTTAATACTTAAAAAATTAGCCCTAATATGAGGACATGTGAAAAGATGCACTAGAGTCAATAAGACACACATCCTCAGATGCATGCATTACCAAGGCAGCGGCAAATGCTTCTCCTTCATCCTAAAAGGACTTGTCAAAATCTGAATCATAATTCTTTTTCTTTTTCTCTGTCTTGCACTCCTTGTGGAAGTGACTAGGTTTGCCGCAGTTCCAACATAGGGCCTTGGGCTTTCTAGGAGACTTAGATCTCCCATAAGATTAATATCTTCCTTTTTCTTCCTTCTTCTTATCCTTTTTCTTTCCCTTCTCTTTAGATATACCACAAACCATAAGAGCCTCCTTAGCTAATTCAGAAGACTTTCTCTATATCTCTTAAGACAACAATGAAGAAACCACTTCATTCATCTTGAATATGGTAGTGGTACTCCCAATGGCCATAACAAGGTGGTCCCATGAATCTAGTAAGGAACATAGTAATGTCATACATAGATCCTCCTCCATCTTCACACCAACAAAAGTCAACTGGACAACAAGCATATTGAATCTATTCAGTTGATCAATAACAGATCTTCTGTATTCCATCCTTAGAGAATACAATTTCTTTCACATGAATAACTTGTTTACCAAGGATTTAGCTTGATAAACATCTCCAAGTTTATTCCAAAGTTCTTTTATAGTCTTCTCTTCATGGATATTTAGGAGCACTAAATTAGCCAAACAGAGTCTTATCAAACCCTTAGCTTTTCGATATTTGAGATCCTAGTCTTCTTGAGACATTGTCGTTGGTTTTGTACTAGATACGGCTTCCCATAAATCCCAATCTACAGCCATGTCCTCCATTTTGAGTTTTCACAACTTGAAATTACTGCCATTAAACTTCTCTATCTCAAACCTCCCAAGCATGCTCGCCATCTCTTACCTGTAACAAAGATTTCAAAATCCTCTACACAAGCTCCCACTCAAACGAAGACAGCTTAAAAAACCATCTACCCAACAACTAGAACCAAAGGTGATTAGGCTCTAATACCAACTGAAAGGAAGCAAGGTATGCATAAAACACTTCCTACACTAATCTAATGAGGAAAGATTTATGCAAATTTTTATTTTACAATTACAGATTAAGATGCACATTAATAGAAAGATAATAACAACTTCCAAATGCAAACACAAAACTCACAACACAAGATATACGTAGGGAAAACCCTTTGAGGTAAAAAACCCCACTCTAAAGCTGCCCAATATATTATTCAAGAATCACGAAGACTACAATATACTTGGAGAGCAATCTTTTATAGGAGTATATCCAACTCGATATCTAGGAGGTAATTCGACATCTATAAGATTCTTACATGCAACCTCCATCTCAAGTTCTTGATATATAGGAGATACAATACAATACACTACCAACAGTAATTACAAAACCATGAGACAAAACTACCAAATAGTGGTGCCCAAATTATGTCCAATCAAAGATGCCTTGTGATGTGCTAAACCACACACCAACACGTGTAACTTTCCCCTTTACAACTCTTTTATGTGTCCAACACATTTTTCACTTCCTAAAACAAAAGGTCCAACTTCTGGAGGCCATAACTTTTGATCTGGGTGTCTGATTGACAAACTGTTTGATGCATCCAAAAGCTCATGAAGAGATCTATCACCCTACAACTAGCTATGCTAGTTTTGACAATTTTTGGGATGTTTAGAGAAGTTTTGATTCTAATAATTGAGTTTAAAACTTTTTCAGCAGTTTCAAAAAAAATAGAAACTTTAATATCTCACAATCTAGATATGATCTTGAGTCAAAACTCAACCAAGATGTTTACTTATCTATTATGCACCTTCTAGGAAAATTTCAAGTCAATCTGAGGTCAAATGCAAACTTACTAAAAATAGTAAGACCCGCCATTTTTAGCCCTTTTGGAAACTTTAAAAGTTCTAGATCATTATTCAACATAAAAGGGTATTTGAAAAGACCAAAATTGGGAAGAATAGTAACCTTTCAATGTTACAAGGTTGAGACAATTTTCCTAACAAAGGTGGGATTGTGTCTTCCCTTGAGTGGTTGCACATCCTTTTGAAAGTCCTTTGCGAATGCGGGGTTGGCTCTTGAGTTATTCACTCTTAAGAGTGTCTTTAGCAGTTGTGGTTGCATATCTCAACCATCAGGTGTGTTTGGTGTGTCTTAGATGATGGAGCGTAGTGATGATCTCCTCCCCATTGCTCAGGTTTGTTGTGTATAAGATATATAGTGTGTCAATGACATACTCTATGATGCTCATGTACTCCATGTATTTTTCGTGTGTCTTCCTTACCTATTTTGCATGTTTTAGTGGTGGCCTATAGCAATGAGTTCCCCCCACGCTATGTGCCTTGTATTTTTTGTGGTGGCACCTAGTGATGAGCTCCCCTCCACTATGTGTTTTGTGTGCCTTTGATGGTGGTGCATAGTGATGAGCTCCCCTTATCACCTAGTTAGGGTTGTTTAGTTGTTAAATTATGTCTTCCCTTCTTGTATGCTTTGTGTATTGCATGTTTTCACTTGTGCCTTCTCCGTGCATTGAGTTTCTTCTCAGTGTATTACGTGCTTCTTTACTATCTTCTTCATTATTTGCGTGACTCTTATGTGTCTTCTTATGCTTTCCTAAGATTGGGGGCTAAAGATAGTCTTCCAAGCTTAGGGTATGCCTTTGGCTCTAGTGATTGGCATGTTTGATGTATTTTGACCATGCTTTAATACATGTACTGATCATAAGATCATACACACATTAAAGTGGTAGCTAAAGTTTATGGAGTAAAAAGTGTGCACTTGCATTTTTACCTCCTTGTTTAGCTCCTAGGTCCCATTTATTACATTATGCATTATAATTGATCACCACGAAGTAAAACCACCTGAAACTTATGACAATCAAAGACCTTCGGCCACCCTCACTAATCTTATCCTGAACTAAAAAGGGTCCCTTAGACTTGGGTGTCAACTACCCAAGTCCTCCTTGATTGGTTAGGGTAAATTAGTGGCATGTCTTCTTAGGACCTTTAAAAAAGTTTCTCTTTGTTAGATCTTGTGGTTTAATTTGATGAATGTTAGTAGGAAAGTATATATAAGTGAGTTTTTAAATTCATTTTGAAGTAAGAAAGAGATATCCAACTTGAAGCATTGGAGTAAAGAGCATTCAGAGTATTCATTGTGATTCTAGGGTATATTTGTATTGTCATTGTGTGTGTTGTTGTAGGTTTGAAGTTATCATCTATCTCTCCTTATGATTTGAAGAGCATTCATCCTCCTAAGGATCTCATCACATAGGTGATATCATTGTTGTGTATTATCATTTGATTCATCATATTGATTTTGTGTTTAGCCTCTTCCTTGCAAGGGCACGCTCTCTTTATCCATCAACAGTGTTGGGAAGCCTGAATTCTATCCCAAGATTTGACCGGGGCAAGTCCCTTAACACCATAACCCCCAAACCCCTTTTCTTCTTCTTGTGTGTAGGTTATAGGTATAGGATTCAGAAAAGGTGAAGATGCTGGAAGACTGAGTAGGATTCAGGGTTTTGGGATCCATCAAAAGTTTAGGAATATTCCCCTAGAAAGAATTAGTCACCTAGTGCCCTAGTATTTTGGGTCTTTTGACACTAGATCTAGCATCTGAGAATCATTTATAGTATATCTCTAGTTTATAGCTCTGGCAGATTCCAAAATTTGGGATTTGGTAATCTCCTATTTCATCCTCTAACACTTCAACTTCTAAGACACAGGTTTCAATATCTCTCTGATCATCTCTATGCATTTAGATTCTGGGTTTCAGTAGTTTTATATTTGTTATATGCTGGTCATCCTAGAACTAGGGTTTGATAAAAAGGCTTAGTTTAACATGATCTTTCCATAGTACTCTTGAGCCCAAGATCTATAGCTAACTCCACTTCCATTTGGTAGTGATTTGTTTTGATCTTGTCCTTGAATGTTATTGTGAAAGAGGGTTTGATCTAGTGTGCATCCTAGTTGTCATCATTCTCTTTTTTGACACTAAACAATCTAGTCCCTTCTTCATAATCAATTGGGGATATATTAATTGTGAACAAATCTAAAGGGAATTGAATGGGACCATCTTTTTCTAGAAACTCCATGATTCTGGTTGTTGTTTCATTTGGAATTACTTGTTTTGGCTTTGATGACTCTCCCTTTTTGAAGGTTCTTATTTATATGATGTTTACTATCTCATTATATGGTTCTATCATTTTTAAGCATATCAATTGAGGAGTTAGATCTAGAATGGAAATTTTATTCATTGAAACCTCATAGTTGATTGGAATTCCTATATTATTTCTAGTTGTGTCTATCTTCTCCTTCTGTGACATAAATTTTTCTAAGGTGCATAAATCAAACTTCTTGGAATAATGTGGAAGGCACAACCTTCATCCTATGTATCCATGGCCTTCCTAAAAACAATTTTTAACGTGTGCCCTAATCAATGACATGGAGCATAGTGGGGACCATTCTAGACCCTAAGAAAATTGGAAGCATGATCTCTCCTATTGTTTCTACCTTAAGGTTATCATAACCTCTTAATGTATCATGACATTGCATGATGTTTGTATGTCCATACCCCATCCTTTCAAGAAGAGAAAATGAGACTATATTTACTTCCACTCCATCATCAATTAATGTTCTCTTAATGCAAGTGTCATAGATTTACACCTATAGGTATAGATTTGGATCTCCTTTCTTTGTCAATTTTGCCTCTGAAGGAATTTGGTTTAAGTCAAAGAAGAAACCTAGATCTTGAAGTTTGGTGTTAGGTGAGTTCATATTGAGGTCTACTTGGTTGATTTATTCATCTAGAGGAGGGCTAATCTGATCTACATATTCAACCCAAATGCTTATAAAATGGTTGATGGATGTGAAGGTGAGTTCCTTAGGACAACTATAAAAGAGATGTGGGCATAGGTCTTCTTGACATCTTCCACCAAGTTGTAAGGTCTAATTTAGGATAGTCTAGGCTCTATAGCTAAGATGGCTTTTTTGTGAAATTCAGTTTCTTGTTCAACTTTTGGCTCAATACTACCTTTTGTTGGGAAGAGACACTGCTTCGTCTGACAACTATTGTTATTGATGGCAACTAAGACTATTCCACACATCTACATAACATAATTTGTTCATACAGGAAGTCAGAATCAAAATTTATCTAAGTCTAGGTAGCTAGAAACAGAGCACGTGATAGGGTCTAGTATCTTGGTCCGGATCTCTCTGGTGGTAAATCAGAGTAGGCTACGGATCTGAAGGAGTTAGAAGGATTCTTAGGGTAATCTAAATCTAGAATCTTAACTTCTGGTGATGAAGGAATCAAAAGTTATTTGCATTTGAGTATAAGGTTACAGTTTGACAGTGCAGATAGTAGAAGAATAGGCCGACCTTGTGATTGATATTAGTTCCGGATAAATGGAAGTTGTCAGTTGGATGATTTGTGATGATCAGTGATAATGCCCAACATGATTGATGATTTGTTAATGCAAGTTTTGGTCTGCATTACAAGTTATGCATGGATTTAGCCAACAGAGTAGAGTCTTCAACAAAGTTCTAAGTGTTCTTGAAGCTTACTGAAAAGTGATTGAATATCATGATGCAGATATATATAGCTGATGGATTTAAGTGATTGGTGTAAGTGTATGATGTGACTATGGAATAAGTGTGAAAAGTGTAGAGATCTAACGTTCAGATGTTAGTAGAACAGTAAACATGGCAGAGTAAAGATGAAGTGTATAAAGTCATTATTTTGTGCTTAATTAGAACTAAATCCTTGCATTGATAGATGCTAATTATTAGTTCAAACTCATTGTAATCTTCTTTCTGTAGGTAGTGAGCCTTCTTTTGAGCAGTGAGCTCTTGGCAGTGAGCTCGAATGCATGTGCATTCCCCTTTGTAATACGTTTAACATAGTATAATCTTTGTGGGCTAACCCCCACCGTGGTTTTTCCCTTAACTGGGTTTCCACATCAAAAATCTTGGTGTCAAGTGTGTTGTTTATGTTTCTACTCATGTGTTATTAATTCATGCTTTAATTTTTATATCATTAATTTGATTAGAAGTTGTGAAAGAAGATTAAAGGCAGAAAAGTTTAAATTACATGACAACTAATTCACCCCCCTCTCAATTGTCCAGACCAATTCCAACAATTGGTATCAGAGCAAGGTTCCTTTGAAAAAGTTTAATAGCTTGAGGAAGATCTGGGAAGGTAGTAAAATAGATGAATACAACCTTCAAGGACAAATTAAACTCACTTTAGAAGATCTTGAGTAGTCCAGAGAAGAAGTTGGTGAGTTGCAAGAAAACATTAAAAATGGTGAAGACTTCATTAAGATTTTAATAGAAAAATTGAGCAAATCCAATGAAAAAAGGAACGATAAGGCCCTGAAAGAGAAGACAAAGTAGTGTGAGAAGTTAACTAAAGAAGTTATTGTATTATAACATGAGATGGAATCTAGAGTGATGAGGCCAACCAAGGAAATTGAAGATAGGAAGAAAACTGAAGAAGACCTTAATCAAAATCTAAAAGAAAGAACTGAAGAATGCTACAGGTTGGATGGAATAGCTGGCCTTCTAGAGTCTAATTTACTAGAAAGTAGAAACAATGAGAGAGAACTTGAGAGGCAAATTGTCATTTTTAGACATGACCTAGAAGTTGTAAATGAATACAAGGAGAAGTTCAAGATAAGCTCAGCTAAACTTGAAGCACTGCTTGAAGGTCAGAAAAAGGCTGATGACAAGCATGGTCTTGGATATGAGAAAGGTGAAAGCTCCGGATCTGAACAAAGAAATTGCCAACCAAGGAATGCAAGAAACAATCCTAGAAGACCTTTGGTAAGACAACCAAATGCTCAAAGATATCCATCCTTCAATGGAAATTATTTCAATTGCAATAAATTTGGTCATAAAGCTACTCAGTGCAGAAGCAGAGAAAATCAAAATGATCCATACCTCTCTGGACAATGCTTCACATCTAACAGGTATGGTCATATATCAAATGAATGTAGTAGCATGATAATAAATAACTCTAACAATACAAAAAATAGTAACTCTTTGAATGGCTACTATTTTCCTTGCAATGGATTTGGACATATGGCTAATTAGTGTAGATCAAGAGGAAATCAAGTGTACAAGCAAAGAAATGTTGTGTGCTTTAATTGCAATAAACCTGGTCATATTGCATGACTTTACGGAAGTAGGATTAATTAAAGAGGAGGTCCAGTAAATAGAAAACCAAATGAGAAGAGACAAGACAAAGGCAAAAGAAAAATTGATGTGAATGAGATCCAGAATGAAATGAGCAAGATATGGGTCAAGAAAACAATTGAGAACAATAGTAATGAATCCGCACCGGAATCTGGTGCTGATAATTCCTCTGGAAATTGAATTTGGAGCTCTGGCTCAGGGGGAGCTACATTGAAACTCAAATCCCCCCAGCCAGTAAATGGGTTTCTGGATCTGGCACAATGAGAGAAGATATTTAGAATTGTTTAAGAACTTGTGGAAGGATTTCTGGAACAAAAGATGTTGATATGGAAATGTGCAGAGTGATTCATGAAGAACTATTTGAGAAACAGAGTAACCAGATGAAGTTAGGGAAACACATTTATTACAATGCCAAATTAGGTTTTGCAAAGGATAAAAGGTCACTTGGTCATGCATTTGAACCACTTGGCATTCGAAGTAACAAGAAGGAGAGCATCTGAGCTGCAAACTGAGAAATTGAATCACGGAGAGTGAATTCAACCAATAATTGATCAACCCTAATCCCACAAAAGAAAAAGGTACTTCTCTGTAAAGTTTTGAATCTAAAATCTGTTGAGATGGCTACTCCTCATGTTGTTGACATTACTGAAAGGGGTAGACCCAAATTTAAGAAGCATCCTCATAAATCAATTGAAGTCGACCCGTTAGGTACTTTTTCAAGTGTTCTGTATGGTGCGCTGCATAGATGAATTTGGAGACTCAAGATATGTAGACTTGTTTGAGAATCAACTTAGGGATGAAAACCACGACCTCAAACCTGTGTATAATGCACTACAGGATAAACACTTTATTCAGATTATGAAGTTTCCAAAATTTGATGAAGATGAGTGGGTCCGGTATGTTTTGAGGTAAATGCATGATGAATTCATATGGCTACTAATACCATTCAAGATCACCAAGGATGCTATCAGAATTGTGACTGGATTAAATTCAACCAGTGGATTACCCATGTTGAAATCTGTGAAAAACCAAAC
This sequence comes from Cunninghamia lanceolata, assembly GCA_027924645.1. Classification (NCBI taxonomy): domain Eukaryota; kingdom Viridiplantae; phylum Streptophyta; class Pinopsida; order Cupressales; family Cupressaceae; genus Cunninghamia; species Cunninghamia lanceolata. Next base: position 9,340,827 of record BSBN01000892.1, read on the forward strand.
TGTTGCTGATGCAATCGGTGTGAAGTTTGATAAGACAGTAATAACCATCAATGACATTATAGAACCGGATGTTAAGTTTGCTTCCATGGTGATTGGCTACAAGATTTATCACTCTAGCAGGGAGAATTTTGTTTCTGGAACAACCATATATGCTACATACAAGGTGCTAAAAGAAAATGCAGATTATGATTCGTGTGAATTATTGTAGAATCAACTGATTGAGAACCTAAACAAAATCAAGAAAGATAAGAAATCCACTTTTAAATATGGTACATTGGTTCTATGCTTGTTCTTCTACTTTATGAATGAGGTATCTGGATTAAAAGGTGTACACTGGACTAATGATAAACCAGTTGCTATTCAGATCAAAGATCATCTAAACAATATTGGTGACTATAAAACACAGAAAACAGCAATCTGGGCATATCTTAAGAATTTTCAGGGTATGATGCATACAAGGGAGAGAATTCCAAAATTAGTTGTGGAGAAATATAAAGATGAGATATGTTTTATGGTTGACACTGATCAGTGCCTAATGGAAGCTGTGGAACCTAGAACTATATGGATTATGCCTATGGTCTATGAGGTTGATGACAAACTTTTGAATATGTATGCTTAACACATATTGAGAAAGCCAAAGGATACAACAGTTGAAAGATTTGGGACATATGAGGAGTTAAGTTTGAAACTACACATTGAGCTCAGAGAACCTAAAACCAAAAGAAATATAAGAAAATAAATTGAGCAGTTGGCTGAGAATCTAGGTCTCACAAAGGAAGTTGTTAGGCAATTCAAAGAAAGAACTGAAAAGGCTAAGAAAGAGAAACAAGATAAGAAACAAGGAAGTGCTCCGGTGAAACCCTCTTCCAAATCAATGGCTACTAGGAGCTTTGCTACTGCCCCTGTTTCTCCAAAATCTACCAATCCTGAGAAACTGAAAGGCAAATCATCTGAAAAAGAAGGAAAAAGAGTGAAAAAAAAGGCCACAAGAACCCATAAGAGCACAAAAGTTGATGAAGAAGAAACGGATTCAAATGCTGAGGTAAAAGAATTTAAAGCCTCTAGAACAAAAGCTGTTAAGATGACTAAGGAGAAACCTTCTAGAGGCAAAAAGGCAAGCAAAAAGTAGAAGACAGATACATATGTTGAGAAGCCCACAATTTCTATGGAAGATGTAATAAAATTAGTCATTGTGGATGGAAATCTGAAATCCATAACTAAATTTTATGATGAATACAGTGACACATATAAGAGGGCGTTAGAGGAAGCAACTGTTAGATATCTGAATATCTATAATAAGGCCCTAATTGAAATAACTTCTAAAATCCCTCCAAGTCTTGCAAACATTTTATAGTTGAGGAAAGAAAATACAAAAAGCAAGGATATGGAACTTAGAGAGCATGTATTGATAAAACTATGCCTTCAAATCACTCAAGTTCAAACAAATATGATATTCAAAGAAGTGAACGATGAATTTAGGAGCAAGAAGAGAATGAACAAACTGAAGCTTGGAGAATTGGACCAAATAGTTCAAGAAACTTAGGAAATACTTCTAAGTGCATTAAAGAGACACAATCTTCCATTTGTTGAGGAGGAGACTAATGATCATATTGATTCATCAATCCCTGATATAGAAAAGATGAAAACTGATGAGTAGCGAACCAAGGTTGATGACTCCTATATTCCAAAATAGGAACAAATAAACATAGAATATATAGAGATGGTGGATCAAACTGATGATGTCAGAGATACTCTAACTTCTCCTAATCAATCTGAAAAAGAAGATAATGTTGAGAATACTGCTGACACACAAGATCCTCAGGAACAAATTGCAAATAGTGAAGTCAAAGGAAAGAATTCGGATGTAGATAACATAGAGAAAGGTGAAGAAGAAGAAATCAAAACTAAGGAAGATAAAGCAGGAGAAGATGGTGCAAATGTTGATAATCTTGATACTGTGAAAACTCAAGAAAAGGAAAGTGGTCTAGAAATGGTGGCAAGAGACACTACAGATGTAGTGAAAAGTTTCCTAAGTAAAGAAATGCTTGAGTTTGATGAACTAGAGTTGTTTCAAGGACCGATCAATCTAGATGGTCTCTCTCCGGTTCAAATAATGAAGATAGCATCCTTTACACAAGCAAAGGCAAGAGAAAAGATGATGAAATCTCATATTGAGGACAATGAGCTTCTAGGCCTTGTAACTAGAGTATTGGAGAAGATATTGCTAACCTTCTAGAAGAATCCTTCTGACTCTCCTTCTAGAAATCTAAAGAATCTTGTAAGTTTTGTAAGTACACATTTTGAGTCTTTTGAGAAGTCTACAGAGACTAAAATTAGAAATGGACTTTTGGATAAGAAATTTAGTGAAATAAAGAGCCTAATAGAGTGTGATAGGAGGATACTTGGTATCAGTATAAAGAGTATTCAAAATACTCTAAGTGATGGAGGTGATATATACAAATTTTGTCTATCCTGGCCCAAAGTCAGTGTGGATATTGAGAAAAAGTTAAAGGAGCAAGAACAAAAATTGACAAATCTATCTCAAAATTTTCATCCTCTAATAGCTTCTCCTATAAGTTAGGAATGTCAAGTAATCAGGTTGACCGATGAAATAAAGAAGCTTGTTAAAGAAAAAGGCAATATTATGAAGAGAATGTGTGAGCTCCAAGGATTGATTGCCCCCAAGCTAGAAATAATGTTTAATACGCTATCAGAAGCTCAAACTACAGTTCAGACAAGTGATCCTTCAGATCTAACAAAGGCAGAAGCTTACACATTTCTACTGAGTGGACACATCTCAATTTTAGATGGCATGAAAAGAAGTTGGGCTTCTAAACTTGAGAAATTGAAAATTAGTTTTGCAGATATTCTCAAGTTCAGGTGAATATAACTTAAGGATTGTTTGTACATATGCGGCACTGTATTTAGAATTTTTGAGAATTTTGGCTTACAGACCCCATCCTTTGCCATTGATGTCAAAGGGGGAGTTAAGAACAATGAAAAATGAGGAATCCAGCAAAGGGGGAGCTCTGGAATCAGTGGAGAAGCATGAGTATAGAATAAGGAGGAGTAAATGAGTAACACTTACTCATTTTTACTAAGTGTTGCCATCAATGCCAAAAGGGGAGATTGTTGGAAAGAGACACTACTTTGCATGATAGGTGTTGTCATTGATTGCAACTAAGACTATTACACACATCTGCATAACATAATTTGTTCATACCAGAAGTCAAAATCAAAATTTTTCTAAGTCTAGGTAGCCAGAAACAAAGCATGTGATAAGGTCTGGTATCTTGTTCCAGATCTCTCTGATGGTAAATCAGAGTAGGCTACAAATCTGAAGGAGTCATAAGGATTGTTAGGGTAATCTAAATCTAGAATCTTAACCTTCAATGATGAAGGATTCAAAAGTTATTTGCATCTAAGTATAAGGTTACAGTTTGACAGTGCAGACAGTAGAAGAATAGGCTGACCTTGTGATTGCTCTTAGTTCTGGATAAATGGAAGTTGTTAGTTGGATGATTTGTGATGATCAGTGTTAATGGCCAACATGATTGACGATTTATCAATACAAGTTTTGGTCTGCGTTACAAGTTATGCATGGATTTAGCCTACAGAGTAGAGTCTTCAACAAAGTTCTAAGTGTTCTTGAATCTGACTGAAAAGTGATTGAATATCATGATGCAGATATATATAGCAAATGGATTTAGGTGATTGGTGTAAGTATGTGATGTGACTATGGAATAAGTGTGAAAAGTGTAGAGATCTAAGGTACATATGTTAGCAGAACAGTAAACAGGGCAGAGTAAAGATGAAGTGTATCAAGTCAGTATTTTGTGCTTAACTGGAACTAAATCCTTGCATTGATAGATGCTAATTATCAGTTCAAAATCATTGTAATCTTCTTTCTGTAGGCAGTGAGCCTTCTTTTGAATAGTGAGCTCTAGGTAGTGAGCCCAAATGCATGTGCATGCCCCTTTGCAATACTTTTAACAGAGTGTAATCTTTGTGGGCTAACCCCCACCATGGTTTTTCCCTTAACCAGGTTTCCACATCAAAAATCTTGGTGTCAAGCATGTTGTTTATGTTTCTGCTCATGTGTTATTGATTAATGCTTTAATGTTTATATCATTAATTTGATTAGAAGTTGTGAAAGAAGATTAAAGGCAGAAAAGTTTAAATTATGTGACAATTGATTCACCCCCCCTCTCAGTTGTCTAGACCAATTCCAACACCTTTGTCATGTATAATTTCTACCAAGCCTAGCATCCTTCTTTCTCCCTTTGGCCTTAATTGAACAAGGATATTTCATTGAAGTGTTTTTACTACATTAGTCAACCCTAGGTTTGTATCTTGACTATTCAATTCATTGTTTTGGTGGGTAGGGAAAGGATCTTGAAATATCTTCATATCTGCATTTTCTGGTGCAATAGGTGTTTGCTTCATGTTGTTGTTTTTTGTGGTCACCACTTATGGATTAAGGTACATCTCAAGGAATAGGCATTGTTGGTCCTCTAGAAGTCTAGTTATGAATATATTATATTCATGACACGATTCAGTATCGTGCCCGCTTTTCGTATGAAAGGAATAAAAATAATTGTATTCATAGGGAGGATGGTATGACTCATATCAGTTATCATTCCAGCTCCTATTTGATTGTTTTTGGTTATATCTTGGTTGATAGTTGTTGTTTCATGGATGCTTTAATGCATTGATGTATTATGGGAAATAATCCCTCCCATTATAGTCATTCCTTACTTTTTTTCTCATCTATGGTAGTGTTTCTATTATTCTTCAACATCTTAACCATTGAAGGGTTGTTTCCATTATTATTGTTTACATGAGTCATTAACCTCCCATTTGGGCCAAAAGTTTGGTGTCCACTATCAATAGTGGCTTGATCAATTCGTAAAGTAATCTCTAACGCTTCCTCATAAGACTTTTAGGGAAATTTTTGTACTTCTTCTCAACTGTCCCTATTAAGGGCATGCAAGAAAAGTTCACACAACTCTTAATGGTCCATGTTTGGGGCACTTTTTGATGAGTAGAGTGCTTGTTTCCATCATGTAATGAAATGCATCAGTAATTCATTTACATACTATTTCATGTTTAAAAATTCACATATTCCAGTCTTGATGAGTTTGTTAATGTCAAAGGCCATGAAAAAATCTACTATAAGTTGGTGGAAAGAGTGGATTGGAGCCTCACGAAAATGGTAATGCCAATCTAGGGCAATCCCTTTAGGAATCATTGAAAAAATTCTTACTACAACTCCATCCCAAGGAAGGAGTTCTCTTATGGCAATGGTACAAGCTTTAATATGCTATTGACAATCTCCTTTGGCTTTTAACTTTGGCAAGTCAGTGAGACACCATGGTAGAAACACATTTTGTATGGTGTTATTAAGTGGTTCTTTCAAGTACTCAAGGTAAGTTCATAGGAAAGTGCTTTGAGATTGTTGGGTTGACAACATCAGCCCCATGGGTGGACTTTGATGATTTTGCATTTGATACCCAAGTATAGTGGAGTAAGTTGGTTGGTATTTTTGAATAGTCTAGAATTTGTGCATTGGATGAGCTCCATTTGGGAATGTGGACCATTACTTCCATTATGTGAATAAAAGTTTAAGTACGGGGGATTTTGAGATTCCCCTAGTCTTCCTCAATCTTAACATTGTGTGTATTGTCTTGTACCTTGGTTCATTTGTCTTGAGGAGGTTGCTCCATCCCTGCTACCTCTAATGTCATAATTTGTTAACCAGCATTGCTAGAAGGTCTGTAGGAGTAGTGGTTCCTATTCTTTATAGCTGTCCACTTTATGGATTTTCATGATTCATTCCACCTAGTTATTCTTTTAGTACATTTTATCAATGTCTTCTTGACAAGCAACATGCAAGGCTTCCTAAGCCTCCCTATCCTCTTCCAAGTGCTTCTCTAAGAGTATTATTTCATCATCTAAGTGTGTTTCTATGTAACTTGTTGAGGGTTGATCCACTTGGTGGATTTTTTATCGTATAAGCACTTTGCGTGCTCTAGAGTGAGTGGGTTGAATTGTCATTCCTTGTTCCCTAGTTGAATTTTTGAAAGTGAGACAATGATGAGGTTCTCTTCTATCATTTTCATAGTCAAAATCCTTGTAGTCAAAACAATTTATGATGGGTGCTAGAGGATCAAATGGTACATATCTCTCAAACGAAGGTATTTCAGGTTCTTTTGAGGGAATATTTCATTAGTTATCATATTTAGGGGTTTCATGGATACCACATAATAAAAGAAATGGAGGATAAAGATGATGGCAATGGTAGAAACTAGGATCAATTGAAACACAAAAAAAATCACCCAAAAGGATTTATCCTTCACAATGGGTTCACCAAAATATGTATGGTGAATCTAACATCAGACACAAAAATGATGATGAAAGTGGGATCAAAGTAATGAAAATGTAAAAGTTTTACTAGGAGGTTTTTCTCTTCATGTCGAGTTCACCAAAATATGTATGCTCCAAAACATGACTCAAGCACAGCATGAATGAGTCATCTATGATATCACACACATGAACTTCCTCCATGTAATGGATGACTTCCAAGTCACTCTCACTCTAGTGGCAAAATCCAGTCGAGTGGAGGCATAATCCAGGGGTGGTTTTGTTCATGTGGAAGTAGAACATCGTGGAGGGTGGTTTGCTAGTCTACAAGCTAAATATGTATTAATGCTTGATGAGCACATTCTACAACCATTGTTGTGGAGATAACTATATGAATCGAAGGGTCACTAGTTCTATGTCACCTATTGTGGTTTCATAAGTTCTAATGCCTACTGCTAAGACTATTTTGTTCATTGATTTTCCTAAGATGTTCTAATCTATTCTCATGTGCTCGAATGATTTGTTGTATATTGTTCCTTTCTTGAATGACTCTATCATGTTCTTTTCTTCAACTATTTTTGGTGTATGTTGCACAGGTCTAGGATGGATTGCCTTTATCTCTTTGAGAATAGCTTTAACCAGATCCCATCTTATCCCTAGGAACATTGAATGCTTGGGTGAGAGAGAGAGTTTGTTTTGTTGATTTAGGTTTGACCAAGTGTTGAATTTTGAGTTGACTTTGAATTTGAGTTGGCTTTGTGTTGTAATCAAAGGTTTGCTACACTTTTGTTTGATTGTTGACCTTGTGATGAAACTGAGAAGTTTTGAATTCTTCTTGAGTTTTTGTTTTGTTTTCTATGTTTTTGTGATTTTTTTTATGTATGTAGCTACTTATGAATGCAAAACAATATTTTTGTTCATTTTCTTATTTTTGAATTTTTTAATTATTATGAAGTAAATATGAATGCAATCTAAGATGATTTTTCTTATGCAATGTTTAACCTATGGTTTTGTGTTTTCAATATTCAATGTTTGCATCTAAACTAATGAAAAGAAAAACAATAACTATTTTAAAACAATAAAGAATATTTAACTAGAAAAGCAGATAACAACTATGCTAAGCAATATAAAATAACTCTATTCTAACAAGACAACTCCTATCAAGAGAACAACAAATAATATTACTTTCCTAAGAGTAGATTGGTGATCTAAATAACTACTAAGCATGTGAAAAACCTAGTATGACTTTAGAACATGAGCCTGGTGTATCCTCAGAAGTCCTTTTGTGGAAACCTCCTCTCCTCTATATTAGTGGGATCCTCTGTTGGAAGCAAGGACAAAGATAAAAGTAATTGATTTGAGTATGAATTGAGAATTGATGCTACGATGAGGTGAATTGAGCTAGCGGAGCTATGGAAGCACTATGGCTTGGGCTTTTGAAAGAAATTAGAGTGCATAATGATGCTACGAAGCTATTGAAGCTTGGGCAACTAAGATAAGAAGAAAGCAAAAGGCAGAATAATAGAATTAACATGATATGGATAGAGAAATAAAAATAGATTAGCTTAGTGGGAGCTAAAAATGTAGTGATTGAGAGTTTAAAATGAGTAAAAAATAGATTAGGCGCAATTAGGGTCAAAGAGTCATGCAAACTACAACAAAAATAGATCTATTTTGGGCTTGCACTGAAGATAAACACATATGTCAAAACATGATAGGGTCTCCTAGTTTTCCAAGGCAAGTCACCCCTAGAGATTCAATTAAAATGCATGACATCCCCAAGAGATTTAGAAGTCAAAGTGGGTGACCCATAGGCAATAGGTTTTGTAGGTGGTTTCAGGCGCTGAGATTGGAACTAAGGGGCTAAAGATGACTTCATGACTTGGAGACAATTTATATCACTTTAGAGAGTGGGTCACTCAGTTCACTAGGGCAGGTCACCCCTAGACAATCCACTTGAATGGTAGGGTCACCCCGAGAAGATCTGGACTCAAAGTGGGAAACACAAAATTGAGGAAGTGGGTGTTCAAACTGATGATTGGAGATGGTCTGGGAGGTGAATTAGAGGCCCCTAGAGGATTGAAATGGTTGGAAGGGGCTTAAAGGGAAGGTGACTTTTTCTTCTTTTGATGTAGGTAGGTCATGTTGACATAGTTAGAAAGTGACATAAATGAATTGTCAACATAGGGTAATCAATGAAGATGCCAGACCTTAGAAGGTTATATAGGCGATAGGGGAGATATAAGGAATGTGAAGAACATCAATCCACATGTCTCCAAGAGGAATACTGATCTTCAAGAGGTCATATTTGCATGCTTAGATGTACATGTTTAAGACTACAACTCATCATTAGATTACCATGTAGGCTCATGCAACTTTTTAGTTCTTATAGTCACTACATATATAATCTATTATGTAGTAACCTATTCACTTCCTAAATTCAATTACAAAAATGTAGATATTTCATTGTTAGAATATGCATCTATACATTCAATTTCCCTTTCTACAGGTACTTGCAACACCCCAAAATTTACTGTATCATAGACTATAGCCTCAAACTCCTTTACTGTGTCTACTTGCAACCCTTTACATGTGTAGCCTTATGATAAGGCTCTTTCAAGAATTCCTTGTTTGCAAGCACTAATGTTCTCAGACTATCTCTCTCTTCATCTTTAATAGTTGTGAATAGAGTCAAGGTATGCCTTATCTCAATCTTTACTAAGGAATAAGTATTTATTCTTCCATCATGGACAACTCTTCAATCATATTGCCATGGCCTTCCCAAAAGTATAATGGCACACATCCATATGCATAATATCACATCGCACTTGGTCTTCATATGTGCCAAGTCAAAAATTCAACAAACATTGTTCATTAATCAAAACTTGATGACCCCTTTGTAGCCAAGATACTTTGTATGGGTTTGGATGAGTTACTCTTCTCATCCCTAACTTCTCTACCTTCTCATAAGAAACTAGATTATCCATGCTACCACTATCAATTATAACCTTGCAACACTTACCTCTTACCTTGCATGTGGTCTTGAACAAACTTCTTTGCTACATGGGCTTGTCCTACCTTGTCACTGATTTCAATAATGTCTTTTTCATGATGAGGGCTTCTCCATACCTTGGTTCCTTTATGCACTTGGATGCAGCACCATTCCTCTTGTCTATCCAACTAACATGACTTTGGGCCTCTCTTTTCCTACCACTATACAAATCCTTTTGTGTGCATTTAGCTACATTATGACCCACTTCTCCACACTTTAAGAATTCTTCTATGAGTCCTCTATTTTTTCTTTGACCAAATCTACCTTTATCACTTGTTGAATACACCTTGTCTCTTGCTTCATAGCTATTTTTTATTGTAATTGGCACTATCCTCTTCATCTTGGCTAAACCTTATTTTGTTTGTATACATTGTCCCTTCATCATCATCACCATCAACAAGTTCTCTTTCTTCCTCAAGTCTTCTTTTTCTATGTGTAAGACTACATCATCTCATTGGTCCTTTCTCCTCATCTTTTAAAGCATACTGGTAGGCCTCCTCAATCATTCATAGCCTTATCATGCTCATATCATCTTGGATACTCAACCTTAAGCCATTCACATACTGTACCACCTTCTCATACTCCAATTCTTGGTGACCTGACCTAATAGAAATTTTGTAAGATTCTTCAGTGTATCTCTTTACACTCAACTCCTTCCATTGCAAGTGTTGCATTTTCTTCAACAACTCAAGTTGATAATCTATAGGAAAAAACTTCACCTTTATTCTTTTCACCATTCTATCCCACTAGATTATCTTCTCTCTATCATTTCTTCTCCTTTCATCTTGTACTTCTTTCCACCAAAGTGTTCCATGTCCTTTCAATCTTGTTTGTGCCACTCTAACTCTTCTTGGATCCTCTATATCATCATATTCAAATTATTCTTCCATTTATGTCACCTGATCTATGGGATTGTCAAAATTGGAATGTAAGAATTTAAACTTTCAAAGAAAGAAACAACATCATGCCCATAATCTTATCCAAGAAACAAAATCTCAATTGCAATCTTATCTATGTTAACTAACTTGATGAAAACTAGTTTGAAAACTTCTAAAACAATAGATGTGGCATAACTAAATATTGGTTGGGATCTTAAACCAACAATGCCATGGTCCCATGTGGCTTCTTATTTAGATTTTTTTCTTAAATTTGAGTAGCATAAGTGGTTTAATGCAAGTTTTAAATTAAGTAAAAAGGATAATTTAGAGTCTTCTCCTATTGTGGTGGAACTAGTACATTTTAAGGATTGAAAGAATGATGTGAAAAATGGGGGGGGGGGGGGGGGGCGCGCTAAAATTATGTAGTTAATGAAAATATGCCACCGTTACTATATTTCCTTCCATCTTTTTTTTTTTTTCATTTCCTTCCAAATTTTGTTTTCTAAATTTTCTTTATTATTAAGAAACTATTTAATAACAATTTTTTGAAATCTATATAGTAAAAAAATTACAATTTACTTTGTTTAAATAAGAATAAATAAATAAATAAAATCATGGGACCACTACCTCCATAAAAATAATCCTTCAAAATTTGAGTAGGCACTACTAAACAAAATAAACTATGCAGTATCATGGAACCATGATGTAAGTATATCACATCTATCAAAGTCGTCATTATTTAAGAGATTAAATTTACATTTATAAGGAGAAAATACAAATGAAATTAACTTCTATCTAACGGCTAGCTAACTACATGTTAACTATACCTAAACCAAATAAAAAAGTAATTATTGATTATTATTTTAGTTATTTATGTGGGGAATATTTTAAGTTCAGAAAGGACGTCACCTAAACAGTTACGACTGTTGTTAAACTTTTCATAAAAGAAAGTTAGTAGACCTCATATTGTATTTCAGATGCGAACGAGCTCTACCTAAAACAGCCACAACATATGCACTATTTTTCCTCAACATAAGTTGAAAATAAACATTATAATTGTCCACTTGTCTACCTAAACAACATACCAAATGGTATAAGCACAATTTTTGCACAATATAAGTTGAAAATACAAGTACATGCCATCATAATCTGGTGGAACAAATTATTATGAACCTAAGATTTTGACATGTTTTAGGTTTAATAGTCTAAAATATTTAGTTGGGTAGAGTAACAGTATTTCAAAGCTAAACAGAGTGAAGTACTTGATTTGTAAAATTTTATAGCAAAGATGAAAATCAATATTATAGGTGGGTAAGACTAGTACAGAATTGATTATCAGCACAAATCTTATCTAAATCTACTTTACAATGGTAGTTAATGGATGGGAGTGGGCTATACCACTAGTAAACAAAGGAAATAAGCACTTCTAATCCTATAAATTAATGAGCAAGGTTGAAGCTTGCATCGGTGAAATAGTTTGTAGAGATTGTGCTGAGATGGCTTCTATTAACCCTACATTTCCAAAGATTATCAGTTGAAGATTTCTAACACAAAAGTTGTAGTGCCTTCTCTTCCAATGTAGCAGCACATCCTTCCTCTGTCAAATATAGATCTCACTATTCCCCCAATTTTTGTGCATGTATTTTTCTGCTATAACAATCCCTTTCGTAGGACTTTTGCATCAACACTATCTCATCTCAAGATTTCCCTCTCAAGGGTGTTGGTATCCTATTACATTTTTGTAGGGAGATTGGTGACATATAGTATTTGCCTACTAGAGGTCCATTGCAATAATAAGGGAGTTCATTTGACCCAAGCTTATGTTGCATCTGATCTTTCTCAACTAAATTTATACAACCCTGATGAATCTGTGCAAGGGAAGCTTGTTCCTTTACTTTCAAAGCCCTTTCAAGAAGATGGAACTCCTGTCCTTGGTGTTCAGGTAAATGACTTTATAAAGCACATACTTCTTTCCACTTGTATTGTTTTTTGCATAGCAATTTTAACCACATTCGATATTTGCAGGTCACAGAGTTTAACTGTGGGCATATTGTTGTTGGCTGTACATTCGACCATAGAATTGTAGATGCATACTCTGCAAACTTGTTTTCCTTGAGTTAGACAAAGCTTTCTCAAAATGACTCAATTGTATCTCTGACTCCAAGCATTACACACTCCATATTATGCCCTCGAGAACCTCATGCTTACTATGCTGGAATTGACAAAATGTATGTGAGGCATACTTCACAAGAATGTGCTGAAGAAAATCCTCACCCACTTTCTTTAGCAAGTAGAATTTACCACCTAGATGTCAAGAACATTATGGATCTCCAATTTAATGCAAACAAAGATGGTAACAATTACACCAAATTAGAAGCATTTAGTGCTTATGTATGGAAGCTACTTGTATGCACCCAGAATGTCAAGGACTTTATAAATTGTAAAACAGGAATAGTTGTAGATGGTTGGCTACGCTTAAGGGAGATTGGAATTTCTACTAATTACTTTTGAAATGTTATACTCTTGCCCTTTGTAGAGTCTAATGCTAATTATAAAAAAAACAAGCCACTTTGTTGGAGTGCAGGGATAATTCATGGTGCCATACAAAGTGTAGCAAATGAGGAGCATTTTCAAAGCTTAATTGATTTCGTGGAGACTATAAAGCCAAAACCTATCTTAGCCAAGATTTACTATAGAGCAGATGACATGCAGTCATCTAGACCTACAGTTTTGTTGGTAGGCAGGGGGATAAAATGGTTGTCCAAGAGATTGCTACAGCAATATGGACAACATAAAACAAATACACAGAAACACAAATAGAGAAGAGAGATAAAACACAAATGACAACAATATATATTATATATTCTCTCTTTCAAAATTACATTCAAAACCTCTTACAAAACTTATGCAGAGCTACTACTCTATTTTTCTATTTTGCCCAATCACTGGAGCTTCCACAAAATAATTTCTGTGCTGCTACACATTCCCTTATCTCTGCTGCAATATTCTTCTTCTTTTGTTTTCTTTCTACTGTTCACTTGTTCTCTACTAGAACATTCCCTTCTGCTATGTGCAGGTTCTATTCTCTCTGTCTTTTCTTCTGCTACTGCAGGCTTCTCTCACTCACATCCCTACGGTCAACTATTTTCCCTCCTATTTGTCTCATTCATTACCATGCAAAAATGGCACTCAAAACTCTCCTTTGAAATTCAAACTTACCTACCAAATTAATTGCTGGGAGGTACAATGGATGCTTGGGTAGATTTGAGGAGATCCCCAAAACTGATGTGGGGGGGCTGGCTACAATAAATGGTCTGACAGAAGATTAAATTCTTCCAACACTCCCCCTTAATCTGAAGTCAAATGTCATTCAAAAATTTTCTTTCCAGAACTGATCTCTGGAGTTATACCTTTGCATTTCCCTTTCCAGAGTAGATCTCTGGAGCTATTTCTGCCATTCTGGAGCACTCTGTCTGCATCTCTGGAGCTGACTTCCTACATCTCTAGAGCATTGTTTCTGCATCTCCAGAGCATCTCCAAAGCTGCACATACCTTCCAAGGTTGAACCTCTAGAGCTCTGCTACTGTCTTTACAAATCTGAACCTCCAGAGCTGTCGTATTTCTGGGGCTGCACATCTCCAGAGCTATTAACAATGCGAAGCCTGTCTCTCAAGTGTTCAAAAGAATCTTTTAGCAATACCTTTGTAAAAATGTCAGTGAGCTGCTACTCAGATCTACAATACTGTAACACAATCTCTCCTCGTTCTGCCACTCCCTTATGAAATGATAATAGATCTTAATGTGCTTGCTTCGTCCATGGAAGACTGGATTCATTGTCAGGGCTTTTGATGAAACATTGTCACAAAGAATGGTTGTACCATCTTCTTGCTGCTCATTCAAGTTGGCAAGGATCCTTTTCAACTAAATAGCCTGACATACTGCTGCATTTGCTGCAATATAATTAGCTTCTGTTGTAGAGAGAGAGACAATGGGCTACTTCTTGGATGCCCATGATATCATGCATGAACCCATGTGAAATACATAGCCAGATGTGCTCTTTCAGTCATCTACATTTCCTACCCAATCACTATTCGTAAAACCAACCAACTTAAACTCATTAGAAACATCATACAAGATGCCATAACCTATTGTACCATTCACATACCTCAGGATCCTCTTTCCTTCTTGCCAATGTGTGTCCTTAGGCTCCTCCATGAATCTAGAAATCAGGCTTACATCATACATCAAATCAGGCCTAGTGGCTATCAAGTACATGAGGCTTCCAACCATGCTCTTGTAGAGGGTTGGGTTTACTTCCTTGTTGTTGTCCTCTTTACTCAATTTCAGACCTATAGCTGTTGGTGTAGGGGTAGGTTTACTATTCTCCATTTTAAATCTCTTCACAATCTATTTGGCATAGTTAGTTTGCGAAATAAATATGCCATGCTTTGTTTGTTTGACCTCAATGCCAAGAAAATACTTTAGCAGACCTAAGTCTGTCATCTCAAACTCATTCTTCATTGCCTCTTTGAAATCAACAATGAAAAGATCACTATTTCTAGTAAAAATCAGATCATCTACATACAAAACAGCAATCAAAATATTACCTTCAACTACTTTGATGTAAAGAGTGGGCTCACTGCTACTTTTGCTAAAGCCAATACTCACTAAATATGAGTCTATTCTACTGTACCATGCCCTAGGTGCTTGTTTTAGCCCATAGAGGGATTTTCGGAGCCTATATACCTTGTCCTCTTGCCCTTGGACTTTATAGCTAGGTGTCTGCTCCACATACACTTCCTCTTTCAGCACTCCATTCAAGAAGGCTGACTTTACATCCAATTGAAACACCTTCCACTTGTGTTGTGCTGCTATTACTATGACTACCCAAACTATTTCTAGCCTTACAACTGGTGCATATGTCTCATCATAATCTCTTCCAGGCTATTGTTTGTACCCTTTGACAACTAGCCTTGCCTTATGTCTTTCAATCTTTCCTTCAGCAGTAGACTTGGTCTTATAGACCCACTTAACTCCAATCACTTGTTTACCTTTGGGTAAATCAGTTAGCTACCATATGTCATTCCTCTCTATATCATCCAACTCTTCATCCATGGCCTTACACCATTTCTCTTCTTTCACAACTTCTTCAAAGTGGATTGGATCACTATAAGAAAATAATGCAAAATTCAAATTCTCATCATCATCAACATACCTTGTGCTGTCATAAATCTTCTTAACACTCCTTGTCCTGCGTGGCATCAATGATGTGAGTGTGGGGTCTGAATTACCTCTGGAGCTACTATTGTTCTGACCTCTGAAGCTACTATACTACTGACCTCCGGAGCTACTACTCTGCTGAACTCTGGAGTTGTAGATCTGCGGAGTTACAAACCTCCAAAGCTGCTAATCTCTGGAGCTGCTGTTCTGCTATCCACCTTCGGAGCTGCTCTGCTAAACACCTTGAGAATTATTGTTCTCCAATGCTCTATGATATTTTCTCCCTGAGCTACTGCTCTCCGTAGTTCCTCTAGAGTTGCTGTCCTCTGGAGATTCTTTATCTTTAAGGGGAATTGTGACTGAAATACCCGTGGTGCGGTCCAGCATTCCATCCCATGCTTCATTCTCAATGAACTCAACATCCTTGCTAATCACAACCTTTTTGGTGATGGGATTATATAGTCTATAGGCTTTTGACTCTTCACTATAGCCTATGAAGATACATTTTTCACCTCTATCATCAAATTTCTGCCTTTTCTCTTTAGCACGAATGCATATGCCACACACCTGAAGTTTCTTAGGTGTTCAACACTCCATTTGCTATTTGTCCATGCCTCTTGTGGAATCCTATCATGAACGACCTTTGTAGGACACTTATTCAATAGGTAAACTGCTATTGCTACAACTTCACCCCAATAATCATTTGACAGTCCCTTTGCCTTCAGCATGCTTGCTACCATCTCTATGATGGTTCTATTTTTCCTTTTAGCAACTCCATTTTGCTGTGGAGTATACCTTGTTGTGAACTGTTTATGAATGCCTTCATACTTGCAGAAATTTAGAAAATCTTTAGAGATATACTCTCACCCTCTATCTGTTCTTAGGGCTTTGATACTGTGACCACTTTGCTTCTCAACCAAGGCCTTAAACTCCTTAAACTTCTCAAATGCTTTAGATTTATTCTTCAAAAAATAAATCCAGATTTTTCTGATGTAATCATCAATGAAGGTCATGAAATATACATTCCCACCTAATGTGGGGGTCTTCATAGGGCCACATAGATTTGAATGCACCAACTCCAATGGTGCTCTTGCCCTTCTAGAATGCCTTGATTGAAAGGGTTCCCTGTGCTACTTTCCTAAAATGCAGGCTTCACATTTTCCATCGGGCTCTACAATGTTCGGTAGCCCTCTAACCATGCCTTTCTTGGACAATAAACTCAAACCAAAAAAACTTAAGTGCCCATACCTCAAATGCCACAATTTGGATGGGTCTTTGATGACTGTCCTAAAGGTAGATTGTTGTCCCACTACTATGAGCACCGAAGATAGTGCTGGAAACTATGCCAGAGATAGTGTCGGAGATGGTGCCAGAGACTCTATGTGTATCCTAAGAGGAAACATTATGTTTCTTGTCATCTGCATTGCTGCAATCACTTTCTTCCTTCCTCCTTTATCAAATATTGTGCACTCTCTATTTTCCATCAGGATTTTATAACCATTTTGGACCATCTATCGAATGCTCAATAGGTTACGTTTTATGCCCGGGGTATAATATACATCTTGGATCTTCCTGCTTTCACCATTCTTGGACTGAATGTTGATTGTACCTTTTCCCATAACAGGAACTTGCTCATTGTTTCCCATTTTTTTTTCAGTCTTGATGCTGCTATCTATGGAGGCAAAAAAGTTTTTATTTCCACTCATGTGGTTTCTATAACCACTGTCTAGATACCATACTTCATCACTACTCCTCTCAGCAAGGTTACAAACAATGAAAACATTTGACTATTTTTCATTTTCATCCTTGTTCTCATTTGTTACATTAGCATTTTAGCCTCCATGATCACATTGTTTCTTTCTACACTCACTAGCATAATGACCAAACTTATGAAAGTAATAGCATTGAACATTGCTTTTGTCAGACCTTTGATTAGAACTGTTGTTCTTCTTCTTTTCTTGATAGCTTGGTTGTGAGCTGCTTGCCTCTTCTTAGCTATTTAAAACTCCTCTTCCAGAGTTGCTTCTTCCTCTACCTCTTTGACCTCTACCTCTGCTATTTCTTCCTCTTCCCCTACCTCTTGCATTGGTTTGAGCCTTGAAGGCTTGCTCAAGGGAAGGAGCAAACCTATTCAACCGCTGCTCATGGATTTGTAGAGAGCCCATCAACTCATCCACTGTCATCTTGGACAGATCCTTAGTCTCCTCAATGGTTATGACAATAGGATTAAATCTAGAAGGTAGACTCCTTAGGATTTTTTCAACAATCTTTTGTTTATCCATGGTTTCTCCATTTGTCCTTAGCTAATTTAGCATGGTAGAAACTCTAGTGTGAAAGTCTGAAATAGAGTCACTCTCTTCCATCTATAGGGTCTCAAAATCTCTTCTAAACAACTGGTGTTTGAGTGATCTCACCTTGTCAGTTCCCTTATAACTATTCTATAATATTTCCCATGCCTATTTTCAGTAGTTTTCTGCTACAATGCAGGGGAAAATAGCCTTTGTCAAGGCTGCCTCAATTAGACTGAGAGATTTTGCATCTTCATTCTTGTTTCCTTCAACTAGTTTCTTTGAGCATTAGATAGGGCTGGATAGGCTGCTGGGTTTGTGGTGTCCATGAACACATTAATGACCAACTCCCATAGGTCATTAGCAACTAGTATTGTCTTCATCTTCTTAGTCCAAATATCATAATTTTGCCCATCAAATGTAGGTGGCTGCTGCCATCTTTTGTTGTCCCCACCTACCATGCTTCTCAAATATGAGAAGGTTGATAGTGCCTAGACAAACTAGGGCTTATATAAGAACACCCACAAAAAGTTTTTAACTGCCCAAAAAAATAGGGCTCTAATACCACTTGTTGGCAGGCATGGAGATAAAATGGCTATCCAAGAGATTGCTATAGCAATATGGACAACATAAAGCGAATACACAGAAACACAAATAGAGAAGAGAGATAAAACACAAATGACAACAATATATATTATATATTCTCTCTTTCAAAATTACATTCAAAACCTCTTTCAAAACTTATGCAGAGCTACTGCTCTATTTTTATGTTTTGCCCAATCACTGGAGCTTCCACAAAATAATTATGTGCTGCTGCACATTCCCTTCTCACTGCTGCAATATTCTTCTTCTATTGTTTTCTTTCTGTTGTTCACTTGTTCTCTTCTGGAACATTCCCTTCTATTGTGTGCAGGTTCTATTATCTCTGTCTTTTCTTCTGCTACTGCAAGCTTCTCTCACTCACATCCCTACGGTCAACTATTTTCCCTCCTATTTGTCTCATTCATTACCATGCAAAAATGGTACTCAAAACTCTCCTTTGAAATTCAAACTTACCTACCAAATTAATTGCTGGCAGGTGCAACAGATGCTTGGGTAGATTTGAGGAGATCCCCAAAACTGACGCGGGGGGGCTGGTTGTAATAAATGGTCTGATGGAAGATTAAATTCTTCCAACAAGTTTTGTTGTCCTCTGGACTACGGTTTCCATTGTATGAGGTTGATTATGGATGGGGAAAGCCTACATTTATAAGCTACCATTTCCCTTGGGGCGGTGAAGTGGGCTATGTCATGCTAACTCATAGCCCTGCAGGAGACAAGAGTTGGATAGTATACATGCATCTTCCTCTAAAACAATTAAATGTAATTGAATTTGATCCTAACTGCATTCTACATCCAATCAAATAAGATTTCATACCTTTGGCTTAGGAATATCTTAAAAAGACAAGCAAGCACCTATCTAAGTGGGTATATATCTAGCTTGGTACCTACAAATCTATCCAAATAAGGTAGAATATTGCATAATGAAATGATATAGTTATGAAATCTTCCTTCCTTTTCTTTCTTTTTCAAAATCTACAGTAACTTCTTAACACAAAGTAAATTGTGTTAAATTATACTTGTATAGTTTCTTTATTTATTAATCTATCGAGCTTTGAATTTTTTGGGTCTTTACCTTTCCATGATAACTTTCTTTGTCTAGGGTATTATATCATTCGGAGGAGGCTCTAAAGGAAAATAAAGGAATACATCATTTAAAAGTCTTATTATAAATAAAAATATGTAAGAAATGGAGTTTACACGACATAATAACTTTGTCCCTGCTTGCGGCAGGGATACTACTGTATTCACCTGCAAGTATTAGTCTTTCCTCATGATTTGTGTCAAAGAAAAAAATTTGACCTTTTCCTAATGTTTGCTTTTTAAGGAATTTTGATCTCCTAAAATTCAGGGAATTTGATTTTTTCATTTGTGGATTACTTTTTGAGTCCATTGAGCATTGATTTTTTGAATAAATCTTCTAAAACTTTCTAGGTGAAATTTGATATGTTTGTCATGTTTTTTTTTTCTTGCAGAACAAACGCATGTCTACATGCTTGGAAATGTGGTGGGGCAGAAATTAGCATGGATGCCTTGCCTAAGGCATGGATGCATGTGTATCACACCAGACATAGCACTTTTTTTATTATTAGATGTGCACATGCTTGCATGAAAATAACAATCGTCCAAATTAGGGTTTCTCCCATGCTTTGTCATGTGCTTAAAAATTGCATTTTGATGTTCTTAAAGGCAGTGGACACCTTTGGCAATTTGTTGTAATTTGAATTGAATTGGCTATGCTTGGGAAAGATTGGTTGATGATATCTTGGACAAGGATAATGAGGGAGTTTTGACTTGCTATGTATGTTTAACAAAATTATAGGTAAGCAATGTGCTTGTAAGCCTTCTGTGGCATGAGGAGGATATCCTTTTGCTAGTGGTGCATCTAGGGGCAGAGGGGGCACTCCTACAAGGGGCTCCTTGATTTCCAAGAATATCATCTCTGCACCTAAACACAAAAATAAAGTTACATCTTTGCTTTTCTCAATATCACAATTGAAAAATTTCTTCCATCATTTACATACAGCTCAAGGCAGGTAGTTGGCAGGTAGCTGTAAAATTTTAACTAAACGTTCACATTACAATATGGATCTAGTTGGAAATAAGAAAAGAACATGCAGGTGAATAGAGGAAAAATTTAAAGAAAGAATGAAATAAAAACTCTTTGAATAATTACAAATAGAATGCAAAAATTACAAAGATAAAGCCAATGCTAAGGAAAAGTAGGGGCTTTAAAGGAAAAGTCTAAGAGATATGCCTTAGTTAGCTTAAATAAAACAAAGAAACAACTGGATAAAGAAGCAAGTTGCTAAGTTTCGCTAACACTCCCCCTTAAGTCTAACTAAGGAGATAGAACCCTGAGGAAAGGAAAGAGGAAAGAGAAAAGAGGAAAGAGGAAAGAGGGCAAACCTTGTGAGAACAAAACCCCCCTCAAGAAAATGTAAACTATACATGACAGCTACTATGTTGCAGTATTCTTCACCGCGAGAAGGTCTCGTAGAAAGTGAAACTTCTGCTCAGTGAAATTCTTCGTGAAGATGTCAGTAGTTTGTTCAGAAGTGAGATAGTATTGCAAGTCGATGACTCCATCATGTATCAATCTTTGGATGTAATGCATGTGGATCTTGATGTGTTCTGTCTACTATCGCTTTAGGGATCTCTGGAAAACTTCATTGTACTCTAATTGTCACACCAAATGATAGTCAGATAATTGAAGAGGATACCGAGCTCAATTGGGAAGTTCTACAACCAAATGACTTGAATGGTAACATTGGTTGCACCTCTATATTTGGCCTCTGCTGATGATAAAGCAATGATAGATTGATTCTTTCTTGACCAACAAATGGGCTAGATCCCAAACTAAGAACATATTTTGAAGTGGACTTGAGATCAATTTTATCGCTAGCCCAGTCAGAATCAATGTAGCCAATGAGATCCAAACTACATCATGTTCACTAATGAATCCTATAGCGGATGGTTCCCTGGACATATTGAAGTATACACTTGGCAGCTTTCCAATGTAGCTCATGCATCTCCTCCATGTATCTGGAAACAGTCCCCACTGTATATATAAGAGATCTAGATGAGAATGAGTGAGATTATGATGAAGGGGGTAAATCACAAAACACACAATAACATATATTGAATACAACAAATAGAACTTTCTTTTATTGAACTAGGCAACTCATTACATTACAGAAGCTCAATTACAATCAGAGGATGAATCCTCTACTGGCTGCAACACATTACAACTTTCCCAACCTCAAGACTCTTGAATCTTCAGCCTTCTGTAACCCCAAAATCAGCTAGGGTTTCTATTTTCCCACCTATTCTTGACTCTACACTGGCCCCCTTCACTCTACTACAGCCCAGGGTTCCCAAAATAGTCATAAATAGCACTTTTTGGCAGCTTCCAGCTAAATTTCAAATTTTGCAACTCCCTCCAAAAGTAGGTCAACTTCAGGGAAGCATAACTTTTGATCTGGGTGTCCGATTGACGAACTGTTTTAAGCACCGAAAAGCTCGCGATGTGACCTATCACGCCAGAAATTTGTAAATAGATTTTTGTCAACTTTTTAGGACATTATGGAAAGTTTTAGTGCCTCATATCTCATTCCAAAAATTTTCAGGGGCTTTTCAGAAAATAAAAACTTTAATATCTTTCAGCTCACAAATGATCTTTGCCTGATTCCTTTGCCAAAGGTCTTATATTTACATTATGTAACTTTCTGGAAGTTTTTACTTCATTATGTGCGCAAATGCAAACTGTCTAAAAATAGCAGGTACACTTTCCTAATTAGGTAGGTCACTATTTTTAGCAGTTTTGGAAAAAGTGAAAGTCCTACATTATTATTCTAGATATTATGGAACCAAAAATACTAATTATGGAAAGAAATGAAAACAACTACAATGATTTTGAATTAACTTGTTTTTGGGTGATGCAAGATTGCCCTTACACCATTGGATGCTCCTGCATCAGACACCCAGGGTAATTTGAGAAGTGACACTATCACGTCTCATATGTTTGTGTGAGGAAAACCCAAATGGTCAACCTCTGCCTTAGACAACCAAGAAGAATCTTCAATAGGCCTTCATTTCCATTTTACCAGATATTCTTCATATTTCTTGTTCTGAGTATTTCTTCCCACACGGCTATCCAAGATCTCTTCTATCTCCTCCATTGAAGTAGATGCCAGAATACTCCACTGCACTTCTGTTGATCCATCCTCTGTTCCACCTTCATGATATTCTGATAAATTAGTAATGTTTAAAATAGGGGAAATATTGATCCCACTCAGTAGCTCTACCTCATATGCATTTCCTGAATCATGCTTCTTCAGGATTCTGCATGGTCCAAATTTCTTCATTTTTAACTTATTGTATGTTCCAATTGGGAACCTTTCTTTTCTCAAGTGAACCATGACTTCATCTCCTACCTGGAATTCCTTATATCTCCTCTTCTGATCTGCCTTAGCCTTGTACTAAATATTCATTTTATTAATGTGCTTTCTCACCTCTTCATGCAAATTCTTCAGATGTTCTGCAAAGTCTTCAGCTTCAGCACTTGTCTTTTATCCATTGTCCAGCTTCCTTAACTCAGAAGCATTTCTTGGGCTATTGCCATATACAATCTGGAATGGTGATTTACCAGTACTCCTATTGACAGAATTGTTGTAAGCAAATTCTGCTTGTGTTAAAATCAAATCCCATCCCTTGGGCTTATCTCCTACTAAGCATCGTAACAGGTTACCCAAACTCCTATTTACCACTTCAGTTTGTCCATCAGTCTATGGATGGTGTGCAGAACTAAACTTCAAATCTATCTTCAACTTCTTCCACAATGTCCTCCGGAAATAACCAACAAACTTGGTATCTCGATCTGAAACTATGCTCTTTGGTAGACCATGTAGTCTCACCACTTCCCTGAAAAATAACTCTGCAATATGAACAGCATCATTAGTCTTCTTACAAGGAATAAAATGTGCCATCTTTGAGAATCTGTCCACCACCACAAAAATAGAATCATGCCCTCTCTGTGTCCTTTGTAAACCAAGAACAAAATCCATAGTAATATCATCCCATGGCTTCTCTGGTACAAGTAATGGTTGATACAATCCTGTATTTTGACTTGTTCCTTTTGCCATCTGACATACTCTACAACTCTACACAAACCTCCTCATATCCTGTTGCAGCTGTGGCTAATAATAATTTTCACCAACAATAAAAATGGTCTTATCTCAACCAAAGTGTCCAGCCAATCCTCCACTATGCTTCTCCTTAATCAGGTTCTCTCTCATGGAACTCCTCGGAATGCACAACTGGCTTCCTCTAAACAACATGCCATCTTGGATTATGAAATCCAACCATTTTGTCCTATCCAAAGTAATAGGCTCTAGACAAGCTTTCCAAGCCTCCGCAAAATCTAGATCTTTAGGATACAAACTTTTGAGCTCATTGAACCTAACAACCTCTATCTTCATTTCTGTCAACAAATTTTGCCTTCTGCTTAAGGCATCTGCAACTCTGTTGGACTTCCCACTCCTATGCTTCAAAACAAAGGTATAACTCTACAAAAACTCAACCCATTTTAAGTGCCTTTAGTTCAACTTCCCTTGACTATTAAGATACTGCAAAGCCTGATGATCAGTATATAAAACAAACTCTTTTGGCAACAAATAATGTCTCCATTTCTTCAAAGCCTGAACTATTGCATAAAATTCCTGATCATAAATAGAATACTTTTTCTTGGCATCATTAAGCTTCTCACTAAAATAGGCAATGGGCTTACCTTCTTGGCTCAAAACAGCTCCTATACCACTACCACTAGCATCACAATCTACCTGAAATACCTTATTGAAATTTGGAAGTGCCAAAACAGGTTGTTCTACAACTTTCTGCTTTAATGTATCAAAGCTCTTGTCTGCTCCTTTAGTCCATCTAAAATATTTTCTATCCCCTCTCATTGTCTCAGTTAGAGGTGCACAAATGCTACTGAAATTCCTGATAAACTTTCTGTAAAAACTTGCCAAACCATGAAAAGATCTTACCTCCATTGCACTCCTTGGCTTAGGCCACTCAATGATAGCCCTTACTTTTTCTGGGTCCATCTTAAGACCTTCCTCTGAGACAACAAATCCCAGGTATACCAACTCTTTCTTTGCATAACTACATTTCTTCAGATTAATCAGCAACTTCTCCTCCCTCAGCTTCTCTAGAACTCTTTTGATATGCATCAAATGCTCATCCCAAGTCTTATTGAAAATCAAAATATCATCCAAATAAATAATAACAAAACTTCCCAAAAATTCTTTTAGTACCTCGTTCATGAGCCGCATGAATGTGCTCGGTGCATTGGTTAGCCCAAATGGCATGACTAACCACTCATACAAACCCTCCTTTGTCTTGAAGGTTGTCTTCCATTCATCTCCTTCTCTGATTCGAATCTGGTGATACCCACTCTTCAGATCAATCTTCGTGAAGTACTTGGCTCCACTCAAACAATCCATTATGTCATCCATTCTTGGCAATGGAAATCTATACTTGATTGTTATCTTATTGATGGCTCGAGAGTCTGTACACATCCTCCATTCTCCATCTTTCTTTGGTGCTAGTACTACAGGTACTGTACATGGACTTAGGCTCTCCCTTATCAGTCCCTTCCTCAACAACTCCTGAACTTGTCTATTCAGCTCTTCATTCTCTGCAGGGGTCATTCTGTGGGCTGCCTTGTTTGGCAAACTGGCTCCTAGTATCAAATCCATTTGATGACTTATCTTCCTTACTGGTGGTAAACCTTCTGGTACATTATCAGAGATAATGTCCTAGAACTCTTCCAACATATCTGAAACTTCTGCTAGTACATCTTCATAATTCTCTTGACTAATCTTGGGAATCAATGCAAAGCAATGATGCTCATGCTTCATTCCCTCCAAAAACTTTCTACCATCTACCAAGCAAATTCTGGCAGTGCTACATACCTTTTCCTCCACCTCCTTTAAGGGCTTCAACTTATGACGAACTCCATCCTTTGTTAGGGAATATGTGTTTGCACGGCCATCATGGACAACACTCCTATCATACTGCCACAGCCTCCCCAATAACATATGACATGCATCCATTGGTATGATGTCACATAGCACCTCATCATGGTAGTCACCAATCTTGAACTTCACTAAACACTATTCATTGACCAAAGCTCTATGGTCCTTCTACAACCATGCAATCCGGTATGGATGTGGATGCTTTCTTCTTGTCAACTTCAACTTGTCAACCATCTCCTCTGAAACAAGATTATCAGTGCTTCCACTGTCAATAATAATATCACAACACTTACCTTCACATTTGCACCTTGTGTGGAATAAACTCTTCCTCTGATTGGGTTCTTTCTCCTCATTCAACAAAGTTCTTTTGACAACTAGGGTTTCTCCCCTTTCTGCATCTTCAGAGTGCTCAGACTATGCATCTTCATCCACATGTGCAACTCGTGCATTACCTTCAGGTCTTCTATTCATCCTTCCTTGATGTTGCAGACACTTGTATGCTCGATGCCCTTCTTCTCCACATTAGAAACAGGTTCTTCTGAAACCTCCTCTTCCAGGTCCTTGCCCAGGTCTGCCTCTTCCTCTTCCTCTTTGCTCACCATTGTTCTGGTCACGAGGGCGGTAGGTATTATCACCTCTCTGATTTCAACTGGTACCAGCTTCTTCACTTTTCTTTGCATTTTCATTTCAGCCCCAATAGGGTCTTCCACCAGTCCTTCCGCCTTGACCTCTTCCCCTTTGCTTGCTGTCAAATCTTTTATTCAGCTTCTCTTCCACCTTCAGGGAAAACTGGTACGCATCTTCTATGGTGGTCATTCTTACTAGGTTCAACTCGTCTTGAATACTCGGCCTCAACCCATTAATGTAACAGGCTACCTTCTCCTTGTTGGGCTCTGCATGGCTTGTCCTGATAGTAATTTTATAAAACTCTTCTGTATACTCCTTAACAGACTTGTTACCTTGTTTTAGTCCTTGCAGCTTCTTCAGCAACTCCATCTCATAGTCCACAGGAATGAACTGCTTCTTCAGTTTCTCCACCATCCGATCCCATCTGGTGATCTTTCCTTTTCCTCTTCTATTCCTCTCTAATTGGACCTCCTTCCACCAGATATTGGCATGGCCCTTCAACTTTGCTTTTGCAAACTTAACCCGATCTGGGTCCTCCACATCTTCATACTCAAAATACTCCTCCATGTCATTGATCCAATCAATAAGCTGTTCTGGATTCAAATCTCCAGAATATGTAGAAACTTCAATCCTGGGCCTCTTTCTGATCTTCAAAATGGCCCTCAACAACCTAACTTCTGCAGCATCTCTGGTGGCTTCTTGTTCTTCCTCAGATAGCTCTTCTTCAGCTTCATCTTCACTTTCTTCTCTTACCCTCGGCTCAAACCCTCTTCGTAGCTCCCCTTGCAATACATCTTTGTAGGGCTCTAAAACCCTCTTCTGTCAAAGCATTCCTCCCAACATGATTTCTTCATGGAGGCATCTTGGTCTCCATAGAAAACCCACAACCTCAGGTCTTGGTGCAAACTGCCTCATGGTCGGCGATCTATCTACACACTCAGGAACCCTTGCTCTGATACCACTTGATGAAGGGGGTAAATCACAAAACACACAATAACATATATTGAACACAGCAAATAGAACTTTCTTTTATTGAACTAGGCAACTCATTACATTACAGAAGCTCAATTACAATCAGAGGATGAATCCTCTACTGGCTGCAATACATTACAACTTTCCCAACCTCAAGACTCTTGAATCTTCAGCCTTCTGTAACCCCAAAATCAGCTAGGGTTTCTATTTTCCCACCTATTCTTGACTCTACACTGGCCCCCTTCACTCTACTACAGCCCAGGGTTCCCAAAATAGTCATAAATAGCACTTTTTGGCGACTTCTAGCTAAATTTTGAATTTTGCAACTCCCTCCAAAAGTAGGTCAACTTCCGGGAAGCATAACTTTTGATCCGGGTGTCCAATTGACGAACCGTTTTAAGTGCCGAAAAGCTCGCGATGTGAACTATCATGCCAAAAATCCATAAATAGATTTCCATCAGCTTTTCAGGATGTTATGGAAAGTTTTAGTGCCTCATATCTCATTCTGGAAATTTTCAGGGGCTTTTCAGAAAATAAAAACTTTAATATCTTTTAGCTCACAAATGATCTTTGCCTGATTCCTTCGCCAAAGGTCTTATATTTCCATTATGTAACTTTCTGGAAGTTTTTACTTCATTACATGCCCAAATGCAAACTTTCTAAAAATAGCAGGCACACTTACCTAATTAGGCAGGTCGCTATTTTTAGCAGTTTTGGAAAAACTGAAAGTCCTACATTATTATTCTAGATATTATGGAACCAAAAATACTAATTATGGAAAGAAATGAAAACAACTACAATGATTTTGAATTAACTTGTTTTTGGGTGATGCAAGATTGCCCTTACAACATTGGATGGTCCTGCATCAGATTAAGAAGACTCCCCACAAGCTAATAATACTATGTGCAAGTAGCCAATGGTGTATCCTTGCCATCCTCAATCTTTACCCCTGATAGGAAAGGTGTTGCTATTAGCTTGTAGTCAGTCACGTGAAACTAAACTAGGAGATATCTTGCATACCTAGATTGAGTAACTTTGATTCCTGATTCATTCTTGCTGATTTCTTGAGTCTACGGAAAAAGTGTAGAAGACCCATGTCTGTCATGGAAAATCTATCATGCAAAGCAGTTTTAATTGTAGCAATGATTGTGGCTGAACTACTTGTTATTAGTAGAACATCTACATAGAGCACTATGATCAACATAGAGTTAGTTTTTCTCATCATATAAACATTTGGATCAGATTTGCATCTCATGAAATTTTGAGATAGTAGATAAGAGTCCATTTTAGCATACCAAGCTCTAGGTGCCTGCTTAAGGCCATAGAGTGACTTCTCGAGTCTGCATACCAAGGATGAATTTTGTACATACCCTTGTGACTACTCCATGTAGATTTCCTCCTCGAGATCACCATGAAGAAATATGTTCTTCACATCCATGTGCTAAATCGCCCACATTCTTGCTGTTGTAATGACAAGAGCCATCTAAATGGGGTCCATTTTTATCACTGGAGCAAAAGTCTTGTCATAGTCAATGCCATAAACTTGTTGAAAACCTTTGGCTACTAACCTTGTTTTCTATCTATTCACATGTCCATCTGCTACTTTCTTTTTCCTATAGACCCACTTACATCTAACAAGCTTGCGATCAGAAGGAAGGGGAACCAAGTCCCAAGTGTGGTTCATTATGATGGAGTTGTACTCCTCCATGGCTACTTCCCAAAAAGGATTCCTTGCAACTTCTGCATAAGTCTAAGGGTCAGATGCTATAACCACATAGGCATGCAATGGCATGATGGGTTCAGTAGCTAAGAGTGCATGAGGGGCAACATATATCTCGCTTAAGCTCCTTATTGTTTGATTTTTTACAGGGGATACTAAATCATCATTGGAAGCCCAATCAAGAATTGGATGTGGATCAGCACATGCATGCTCATGTTCCTCTAAATTAGATTTGGAAATAGCTAAAATCCTATCATAATCACTGCATGTATCATCTCTCAAATATGTAAGAGGAAGCACATAAGTTGTGGCATGTTGTTCCTAAGATGCATGCGGTGGACTTTCTTCAAAGTAGACACTCCTCTCAAACAAAAGCATTTCTATTGAAAGATCTAGTAGTATGTATCCCTTTACACCATTTGGATATCCAAAAAAGATGCATTCTTTGCTTTGAGGCTCCAAAGCCTTCCTCTTGTCTGTAGGAATGCGGGCCCATGCGCGTGATCCAAGAAATGTAGAAATGTGTGAATTTTGGTTGCCTGCCTCTCCATGCTTCAAAAGGTGTTTTTCTTATGACAGATTTGTGAGGAGATCTATTTTGTATGTATGAATCAGAGTTGATTGCTTCAGCCCATGATTTGGAGGGAAGGGACCTTGCATACAACATGCAACTGGCCATCTCTTTCAAAGATCAATTCTTCCTCTCAGCTACCTCATTCTGATGCAGAGTGTAAGAAACTGTGTTCTGCAATTGTATTCCTGCTTCATCACAAAGATGTTGGACATCATTGTTGACATACTCCCCCCCATTATATGTGCAAAATATCTTGATCACTTTCCTAGACTGCTTCTCTATGTGAGCTTTGAAAATCTTGAGATGCTTAAATACTTTAGACTTGAATTTGAGAAAATAGACCCATGTGTATCATGTGCAATCATCAATGAATGTTAGAACACATTTGGCTTTGCTCATGGAAGGTTCTCAAAATGGACCCATAAGATCACTATGAACAAGCTCTAAAGGAGAGGAGGCTCTCCATGCATGCCCCTTTTGAAAATTTTCTTGAGGATGCTTTCCAAGAGCACAACCTCTACAAATTCCATTGAAAAAATTCTATGGTAGGCAAGCCTTTACCATACCCTATTTGCTAAGGTGCTGCATGTATCTAAAGTTTAAATGACCAAATCATTCATGCCAAATTATTCTTTCATCATTTGCATGCGTTAGGAGTAATGTGGAATCTAATTTAGCAACAAAGTCATTAAAAGT
Source organism: Cunninghamia lanceolata (assembly GCA_027924645.1). Classification (NCBI taxonomy): domain Eukaryota; kingdom Viridiplantae; phylum Streptophyta; class Pinopsida; order Cupressales; family Cupressaceae; genus Cunninghamia; species Cunninghamia lanceolata. The sequence goes on from BSBN01000892.1 coordinate 9,370,857, forward strand.
GTACAAATGAGACTGATGATTTGCCTTACCAACAACAATTTTGGAGTTTTCTTGCATGTCAAATATGCTTACCAAATCTGGGGTGAATTCAACTCTCCTTTTGGTGCTAGTATGTGTTATTTGATATACAGAGAGAAGATTGATAGAAAGCTTCAAAATGTGTAGGACATTCTCAAAACTTGCAATTCCAAGTGCTACCCTTCCTAGTCCAGTTGCCTGTGCTAGAGAGTCATCTCCCATGAGAATAGGAGGACCATCGTATGGTTTTAAAGATGAGAGAGAATCTTTTGTGGCTTCCATGTGATGTGAAGCTCTGGACTCTATGATCCATGGATTTGGAGAAGAATGAATAGTAATTAATGCATGTGCATTACCTCTTGTTTCTAGTGCTTTTCTTTGTGCTCCTTCTTAGCACTTTTTGGAATATAGTTACCAAGGTTATTCTGCTGAAGTGTCTGTACCATGAGGTCAATGGTCTTCTTCATGCATGATGATTCCAGATGGTAGCCACTGTTGCAATAGTTGCACTTTGATTTCCCCTTTTTGTCCTTATTTTCCTTCAAACTAGTAGATTCATTTGGAGGTTTGAGATTGCCTCCCTTTTTTTGATTTGGTTCCTTCTTCCCTTGGCCTTTCGATTGCTGATTGGATCTCGAACTATTGTTCCCACTTTCATGCACAATAAGTGCATGAGATTTTGAATTTTTTAATGTACCCATCTTTATGAGCTTATCCTGCTCATGTATTGGGGACTCATTAAAAGCATTGAGTGTGGGCATCTTCCAAGTTGCTCCTGTTGTAAGCCTGATTGTGTGAAAAGTGGAGACAAATACAACATACTCTGGACTCGATTTTGACAAAATAGAAAGATTTAATTTATTTTCTTGTTGGGATTTGTCGATTCTGCATCCTTTCAACAAGAGTAATAAGGCCTTGAACTTTGTGAAGAAGTCTTGAATATTTTCAAAACTACTCGGATCTAATGAGGTGAGCTCATTTTCAAGGATGTGACCCCACATCGCATCTTGCTTCCTAAAAAGAGTCTCCAACATAGTCCAAACCTCATTTGGAGTTGTGCATGCTTCAACATGAAACAATAATTCTAGAGATATGGATAAGCATAGGAGACCAGAGGCCTCATCCATGCGGTTGAAATATTTGGATTTTTCAACTGCGAAAGTTGGTTCAACCTCAATTGTTGGCCATGACCATCCAATATAAGCCTCTACTTCTGAGCTGAAGAAGAATATTTGGCTTCCATTTGAAATAGTTATATAGCATGAGAATTGTAGAGGTCAGAAATTCCATTCTTTCTAATAACTCTAATCTTCAATACCTACAAAAGGATTGTTTATCCTCTTTCTTCCTAGCTCCCATGTAGAATGAAGAATAAACTGTGAATAATTGTATTGCTTGCATTTATAACATTGATTGCATTGCTTGCATTCTAAATAGCTTAGGAATTAGTAAAATATATAGCAGAAGATGAGCCATCTAGAAAAGCAATTGCCAACTAGAAAAAAGGCATGTAGCAACATGCAAGATTGCACAACTAAACAATCATTATCCTAACAACCTAATAGTTAGCAAACTTATCTAGAGGAATACCCTAGAATAGAAATTCTACACTAACATCCCCCTTAAGTGTAGCTAGGTGAAAAGAGAGATATGGGTCCTGACAACTAAGCCTGATCAAGTACCCAATTACAAAGAGGAAAGGAGAAAACCCAAGTGAAAAAACTCCTAACAATTTATTTAAAGAAAGCTACAATTGTCAATAAAGAAATGTAGATAAATCTAGTGACATGATATAGATTAGAGTCATAGAAACCACTACACAAGTACCTCCAAGAAACTCTTGAATTCTTGAAATTATAGTTTGGTATTTTAGTCTACACTTTTCAATTGGATGGGGTTGAATAGGCAGACACCTAGTCTCTAGATACAGAAGCTGATCATCAAAAGATTTGATGTTTGCATAGATGTACTCTGAATGGTATGAAGCTCTCACAGTTAATTAGCAACTTTTATCTTTTGTTTATTCAAAAGCATAATGAAAGAAACCTATACTAGATACTTTAAGTAGAAACCTCCATATGGAACTTATAGAAAACGAGATCATAGAATAAAATAACAAGCACACGAATTGCAATGGAATCGACCCATTTGTATTATCAAATGAAGTGAGTATAAATAGAGAAGTGTAGGTACCTGAATCTCCATGAAAAGAGGATAAGCCTCCTCTACATGAAGTTGTGGCAAGTAACCTCCCAAAAACATAGCGTGAGGTGTCAATGCAAGTTGACACCTCTCAAAACATCTCAAGTACTTTGACAAGTTCAAAATAAGATGTGTCAATACACCTAAGTATGATTAATAACAAAGGTATACACCAACACCCCCCTTAAGCATAGCTTAGGTGAGTATTATGAAAAATGGGTCCTGACTATAAGCCTAGTGAGGTACCCATGTACAATTCAAAAGAAAAATGAGTCCCAGCCATCAAGCTGGGTAAGATACTCAAGTACAATGCAAACTCTCTAAAACTAGAGAAAGATAGAAAACCCAGTGGGAAAAAACTACTCTCCGAAAAGAGACATTATACAAGTGAAGAAGTAATACTTCTTTCACTAAGTACAATATAAGATTCCCCCCATAGGAGAGAAAATGAGAGAAGGTCAATGAGACCCCCCATAACACATGTCTTACTTTAGTGATACTAAATAGTAGACAAAGGATGCAGATGTAGATCCAAGAATGCTGAACAATGCTCCTTCCCTTGTGAAGAAAAGAAACCACCTGAAGATATAGGATATCATCCCATACGAGAAGATGTATGTATGATATTGAATCATGTTGAAGTTGATCCAAGGATGATGATGCCCATGTTGATCCCTTCAAAGAGTGCTCGAGTGTCCCCATGTTGATGCCGAAGGATTGCATAATCAAATTAGGTGCATGTGTAATAGATGAGGATGATGACGATCTAGAACCATGTGTAGGATGATGTAAAGCATGAATATCAAAAGTGGACAATGTTGATGTAGCTTCATCGAAACTATCATCGAAGAGAAGACTGATGTCCTCAATGTGTGCTTCCATGTCAGGTCTCTACAAATAGACAAGTGATGTCAAGTAGAAATATGTCTCTATCAGCAATGCTAAGAAGACTGATATCCTGTTGCAAAGAAGCATTGGAAGCTTTCAAAGAAGTGACTCTTGAATTTGATGAAGCAACATTAGGAGTGATGACTTCTTCTATCACTGGAACATTCTATTTTTGTATCATGATTAGTGATGTGAGTTGTGATCAATGCAAGATCATGTGTGAATGGAGAAACATTTGAGTCTCCATATATCTCCCAAAGTTTGGTCCATAATTCATGTGGACAGTCAATATCCATGATGGCATACAAAGCGGCATCTGGTATATGTAAACTAATCAATCCAATAATGTGATCATGATGATTAAACCACCTAGCCTTCTAAGATTATTTACCATGTTCAGGGACAAGTCCATACAAATGAGCTATGAGATTATGGAACCTGATGTGTTTTAGGATGCCTTCACACTAGGACTTATAGTTTCCCTTGTTTAGGTTGATTACAGAAGAGTGCGTTTCATATCCCATGACCAGAACAAGTTAATTCATCTAGACAATAGAAATCAACACATTAGGCAACCCAGATTAGTTAGATCCCTCATTGAACTTTATGTAAAGTGGCACTTTATAAGTTTAGTGAGTGATTTTTCTTATTTTACCCCCTTAAAGTGATACTTTATAAAGTTAGTGCCTTGTGAAAAATGAACACACAAGACCCTCCTTGATTATGTAGTTTCTCCCCAGATTTGGCACTATTATAGAAGGAGTGCGTTAGGTCACCCAAAAAGAATATAAACAAGAACTTTATAATTGTAGTATGATTTTATGCTAGTTGGATCCATGATGAAAAAACATTCACTTTTGCAAAAGAAGCACTCGATTCTGAGTTGATTTGCAAAAAATATTAGAGTTGCAAGATTTATGCAATTACAAAAAAAATTCCATCTTGAGCAAAAAAAAATCAGATTTGTAGAAAATAAATTTTGCATGCAAAAATTGTGAGTGAGAAAAAAAATTTGGAGGAAATTTAATCCCCCTTGGATTGTGCATGACCAAGGGCTAAAACCCCATGTGGCCAGGGGCAAAAATTTTCAAATGGTCTCCCCTCCCTCTTGTTGACATCACTCCCCTGTCCCCCCCCAAGTTTCTTATGTCAGTTGAATAGTGCATCAATTTATACTAATAACATTTATGCCCATCGTGGAAAATGACCCCAACAAACATGCAACTACCTGTGACAACGAAACAAGGGCGTTTAGGGGCCAATGGGTAGACTGTCAAAGAGAAGGTACATTTAGAGGCATTGTTGATAGAGAGAGTGTGTGTGTCATTGAAGGCATCATTGGCAGAGTGAACGCCATTGAAGGTGCCATGAAAGGGAAATATGAAGGCCCTTCTATGGCCTTTTGAAGCCTTTCTCGTTCGTTGCCTTGTGTGGCCCTTACAAGCCTACAAACATGGATGAAGATAGAGATACATAGAAGTCTTCACAGCCCTTGTGAGGGCTTTCAAACTCTTCAATCCAAGCAAAACATAGAGCATAGTTAATAACTAGTAAACCAAACAATGATATCAAAAAAATTGCCTCACAAAATGAAACATGATTCCTAACGGATGGGGGGGACTTGCACAACAGAGAAACCATGGCTTGAAACTAATCCACAATGCTCTGATACTATGTAGAAAACCAAGATCATGGAATAAAATAACAAGCACATGAATTGCAATGGAATCGACCCATTTGTATTATAAAATGAAGCAAGTATAAATAGAGAAGTGTAGGTACCTGAATCTCCATGAAAAGAGGATAGGACTCCTCTACATGGAGTTATGGCGAGTAACCTCCCACAAACATAGCGCGAGGTGTTGATGTAAGTCAACACATCTCAAAACATGTCAAATACTTTGACAAGTTCAAAAGAACATGTGTCAATATGCCTAAGTATGATTAATAACAAATGTGTACGCCTATAGATTAAAGGTATACACCAAGAAAACTTTATATAAGTTTGATTTTTACAAAGCCCCAAATTTTCATAGATCTTTATCATGTGGTGCTCACAAAGCTTGTACAATTTTAAAGAATCAACATAGGAAGAAAGCATGGAACATGCAAAACAAATAGGAGAAGTAACATGCATGCATCTAGAAACAAAGTTTTTTCCAAAGCCCCAAAATTTCCCAGATCTTTATCATGTGGTGTTTGCAAAGCACATACAATTTTAAAGAATTAAACTAGGAAAAAAAGCAAGAAGCATGCAAAAAAATAAGGGAAGTAACATGTGTAGTTAGGGAAAATCAGATTTAGTGACAAAAATAGAAAACTAACTAAACCCTAACTATGCACAATGAAGGACAAACTAGCATGAAAATAAAAACAAAGAAAATCAAATGCAAATTGAATCCACTCTAGACTTGATTGATCTCCATGGCTCTTTTTGATCTTGCATGACAATGCATGATGTCGAAGGGTTGTTGATTTCTCATAGTTGCGGCATAACGATAAGATGAAGATGATAGAGGAAAATAGATAGATAGATGAGAGGATTGAAAGAATTTTGGTGGAGTGAGGATACTAGAAGAAGATCGCCCCAAATGGCCTGTGTGAGGCTAGATTTATAGGCAAGAGCTGATATGATTTGATGACTAAGATTAAAAGTCAATTGTGTGATGTGTATGGCTAGGGTTAAAAGTTGATTTTAGTGCCTATGACGCACATTAAGTGGGTTATGACATGTGGCTAAAAATAGGATGAGAGGAGATAAGTGGGATTTTTTTATTTATTTTGAATAGGAAATGCCTTATGACGCACAAATAAGTGAGGCTAAAAATAGGATGTGAGTGGGAATCTCATAATTTAAATAATAAAATTATTTAAATTATTTGTGCATGAGAAGAGTTGTAGTCATGTGACACATGTCATAATGAGGGATTTGATTTAATATTTAATTTAAATTGTTTGTGGGATATGTGAAGAGGGATTTAATTAAATAAAGGGGTTTATTTAATTAATTGGAATGGTGGTCTAGTGTGATAATGTAAGTGGGATAAATGGGATAATGTAATGACCTAGGATAAATATTACAAGATGTTTTACAAGGTCATGTATGACTAGGTAATGTTATGACATGGACAATTTTGGGTGTCTACATTTTGCCCCTATTTGAGATGATGTTCGAGATGATGAGATTTATGTCGAGTAACATCATTTCAAAGAAGCTAAGGTATGGATAGAAGAAAAAAGATAGGATGATGATGGAAAGATAGGGTGATGATGCCCCCTCGAGAGGATAGGTGGGTTGGACAAAGACGGGTAGACTCTCAAAATGAAAGGGATTGGTCAAGAAATATAAGGGAATGGATAGAAGGGAAGGATGTATTATGCTGTAACGAAGGTGAGAAACCATGATGTTTGATATAGCACTAGACGTTATGTACCAAGGTATAAGGACCAAGGTGATGATGTGTCTTGTGCCCCAACATAATATAACCTTGTCTAGCTACGAGATATGAATATTAGCTGGGAATTATACAAATGCAAGAAAAAAATTGATAACACACACAACCAAGAAAGCAAGCATGCACAAATAATTTTAAAACAAACAAGGTATTGCCCATGTCAAGCTATAAACTGATGGTTGAGTAATTGATTGCTTGATGTGTGAATGATTTATCCTGAGAATAACGTGAGGATTGTGTTGTTGATATGGGAACGATATATCCCAAGAACAACACTAGGATTGGGGATGATAAATCCCATTTATTATGATGATGATTGATTGATTGATTTGGTTGACAGCAAGATTGGAACAAAACCAAGGATGCAATTAGATATTTTAGCAGGATTGATTGACTTGATTGGTATGGATAAAGACGATTTGCATTTATGTTTATTGCTTGGAATGATTGGATGATTGGATTGAGTTGATTAGAAGAAGTAATTGTATTTGGAGGAATTTGGTTGAATGATTTGATTTTGATGAAAATTGATTGGAAGAATTGATTAATTTGTTTTGAAGGAATGATTTGAATGGTGATGATTAGATTTGAATGAATTGGAAGAAATTGTTTGAATGATGATTTGATGATTGATTTTATTGCTTGGATTTTTGTTGAATATTTTTTTTTTTGGATTTTAAAAAGTTTAAATTTTTTTTTGGGTTTTTCAAATGTTTTGATTTTTTTTTTTGGATTTTTAGGAATATTTGATTTTTTTTTAATTTTTGGAAATTTTTATTTTTTTTTAGAAAATATTTTGAGAAATGGAATTGGATAACAATTTGAGTAGCCTTTGTGCTAGATACCAATGACATGGGAAAACCACGTCTAGGTGCAAGGATAATGTAGGATTGCATGAATGGATAAAAGGGTGGGCAAAAGCTCATGATAAGGGGATGGATAAAAAGACAAGCAATAGTGAATGGGGTAGGTGCATCATAAAGGAGCAAGGATGTGATCTCCAAAGACTATGTCGGACAGGAACAACATGTCCCATTATAGGTGCAATACTTAGGATTTTTCATGACAAAGCTTATGACAATTAGGAAAATGATAGGCTTGTTTGGATAAGATAAAAAAATGGGTAATGACAAGAAGGTAATGATAGGATCTATCTGGAAAGGACAAGGCATGTCAAGAGATATCCAAAACATTTATCAACATTATGCCCCCATATCTTAGTCAAGATCAAAAGGAGGATGAATGGATTCAATAAGATAGGTATATGTAGGTGTAATGGATAAGGATGGTAGCATGGTAAGGTAGGATATGGTGGTGAATGATAGAAAGTGATATGATAGGATAGATAGTGTGGATGAGACAATGTGCCCCCAAGTGTAAGTGACATAGAAGATCAAACTACACATGATGCCTGTTTGCTAGGTTTTCATCATGGTACTTATCCAGGGTGCCTGTTTACCAGGTTTTCACCATTGGACGAAGGGATTTCTCTTTACTTTTTTAATTTTTTTTGACATTTTTGATAGGAGAACGATATGAGGGACTCAAGTGTCTAGTTCCATGAAAGGTGATAGTCCCGCTAGATGCATGTCATCGTATGGACCATGTCAGATGTCATTATGATCATAGATGTTGGTAAGGGATGACATGAAAGAGGTAGATGGAGTAGGTGGACAATGAATTATGATGTGGATTATGTAGGATTTATGCAAAAGGATGGATGTTCAAGACTTATCCAAAAGCATGGACCATAGGGATAGGATGAGGAAGATATGTAGGATAGTAGTTGAAAGATGGGGTGATGGAGGTATGTGGAAATGTTGTGGAATTGAAGGGATCCATGACCAACGGTTGCACACACCATGATAAACATTAAAGTTTTTGATGTGGAGGTGGTGTAGGAAGCAATGGAGATGTTTTCTTAGGAGATGGATGATGTAAGCATTTAGGTACCCAGATAGACTTAGTATTTTTATGATTTTTTCTTTTGATGTGGGATGGAGGAATGTGATATTTTTGAATGGAATGTATGGAAGTGGATGGTTGGGATTTTTGAGAGGTGGATGCCTCATTTGAATTGCCTTCTTTTTGTTAGGTACCCATACCATTTTAGTTTTGACCTTTTCTTTTGAAGTTATGGGCTTGGATAGCCTTTTAGATGGATTTTTGAATGTACTTTGCTTTGACTTTTTGAATTGATGTGGTAAGGCATTAGGATCTTTATGATTTTTGAATTTATGGAAGGAGGCATCCATTTTTTTTATTTTTGAATCCCATGGGATAGGTGGAATGAGTGGAAGCTTCATGTTTAGACAATATGTGCATTTTTTGGTCATGATTAGGAATGTAATGGGTTTTATGGATGATAGGGATATTAGGTGTTGGAAGAAATGGTGGTAGAGTGGATGGATATATATTAGGAGTTGGAAGTAGCAGAAGTAAATTGGATGGTGGAAGGTGTATGGTCACATTCTTTTGACATCTGTAGGATGATGGAGGTGGGATGGCAACATACATTTTGGGTGTATGATAGGATTTATGATGGAAAGTGGTGGACTTAGGAAGAATGGAGGAATTACCAACATCTTTAGATTGTTTACCTTGGGGCGTATATCCAAGGCCATATGAGTGTGAAGGGACTTTGACATGGATGCACTCCAAAACACCTTGTTCATGAAGGCCTAAGCCTTTGCCTTGATAGTTCTTGTTTTGGAGTATGTAGTGGACTATGGGACTAGGTGTAGTTTGAACATTAGACACAAGCTCCTTATTTGGTGAAGAAGGTGAAGTGGTGGATAGAGGTTGATGTGTTCCTAGGGAGAAACATTCGTCAATGAAGATGGATAGACCAATAGGATGTGATCGTGGATTTGGAATATGGTCGATAACAGATGTGGAAGGATTGTTAGAATCTTGATTATGCTCATTAGGATCCAATGTATTTGTTTGATCTTCTATGCTTATGTGTTCTTGGGAGACATGTGTCTCATCATGACAAGTGGATGTTGGTTGATCATCGATAGGACTAGGTGGAGGTGTATTTGGGATATCTTGCTCATGGATAGGTACAGAATCAAGTTGCTCCTGGATAGCTTCTTCATAGGTAATATCTTGATCATAGAAAATATATAGGTTATGGATAGGTTGGATGAAAGTGATTTGATCTTGAGTAGGACTAGGGCTTGATGTTTCCACATGCTTAGGATTAAACTCTTAACATAGCTTTTGGTTTGCTTGAATAGAAGTGGATGACTCTTGGATAGGTTCTTGGCCAATAACATGAGGGCATGATGGACTCATGGGAGGAAAATTTTCAATAGGCTCAAGGGGTTGTGGACCATATGATGGGGTTGAAGAAGTGGACATGGCATTGAAAGGTTCGTTGGTAGGCTCATCAATGGGTGCTTGACATGGGAATGGTTTATTCCTTGCTAGTAGTCCTTGAATCACATCCTTTGTAGGTGGAGGGGTGATGGAAGTTGAAGGCTCATGATTGGGATGAGGTGGAAGGCTAATTGGATTAGGTGGATTAGCACTAGGAGTAGATAGATCTCATGGTGGAAGGATAAGAGGGGTGTTAGATCTATTAGACTTAGGGCTTGGACTTTGATTAAATGGAGGGCCAAAGGGATTAAATGGATTGGTGGGTTTGGATAACTCCATATCTTTTCTTTTTCTTTTAGATTTTGCAAAGAATCTTTCGAGAAAATCATTCGAGGATTTGCTGGTTGATGGTGATGTTGGTGTAGGACAAGTAAGCTTTGGTATAGGCATTCTCTTGGATGGGGATGGAGGACTAGTAGATGGAGTGGTGTATGATTCCAAACTTAAGGTGGTATTTCCCTTGTCAAGAGTATCATTAGGGCTTGACGACATTTGATCTTGTTTCAAGGGGTGGCATAGGTTCACATGTGCTTGTGATGTAGATGGATATGAACATTGGTTGGCATGGAAAGAAGTTGGATAGGTTGATGTGGCATTGACTTGATAGGTGGGTGGATTTGGTTGGATTTGACAAGTGGCTATGAATTGTTGTGCTTGGGCTAGGAGGTGTTGTATTTGAGGTGATTGGATTTGTTGAAATTTTTTAATGATGGCTTGGAATCTTTGTATGGTTTTTCGGTCTATGGGTTGAGGAATTTGGTGAAATGTTTAGATAAGGTCTTGGAGTTCTTGTTCTATGATCTTTTTCTCTTGTGTTGGGATGGAGTTACATATAGATTAAAGTTTTTGGATTTTAGTTTGTTCCTCCAAGTATGCCTTAAAATCTACAAAATCCTCATCATCACTAGGATCTACAAAGTTCTCATCATCACTAGAAACAAATTTTAGGTCACCTCAAATCATATATGGTTTTGGATTGTCGTCGTGATTAGGAGGAAGGGCTCCTCGAAGTGTGACCTTGGGCTTTGGTTTAGGATTAGGCATGCTTAGGATTATGACCATTTTGACAAGTGCAGACTAGGATTAAGATGATGATTTAGATTAGGATGTGACTACTTGAATGACCAGGATGATTTAGTTTGGAAAGATTGGATGATGTGGCAATTGTTTATTTAAAGTTTGACTTGGGCAATATCAAACACAAAATTTCACATGTAAATGCATGAACACACACATCAAACGCAATGTTCAATTTTCATTTCAAAAGTAAATGTTATGATTAAGAAAACACTTGAAGACACATCAACAAGCCCTAATGATTAGTCAAGTGGGGTATGGCTAATTAGGTCTTAAGCTAGGTTGCACAAGGTTGACCAGAGAAATGGATTAAAAGCAAAATCCTGCCACACAGCCAGGAGAATGGGGTAACCCACCCTTCACCTTCACTTCCCAAAGGTATAAAGTTCTTTGGGGCTTAGCTAAGAGTGACAAGATTTACAACTCCCAAGTAGGGTGTCTTTCGATTCAACCTCAGTACAATCATTAATTCTAAAGAAAGAAGTAGGCCTATTCATATTATGTATATAATCTGGCAATGTGGAAGTGAAGGTTAAGGCCAGTGGAGGTTACTATGTAATTTGGCAATGTGGAAGTGAAGGTTAAGTGCAGTGGAGGTTACTATATAATCTAGCAATATAATTAATTCAATTAATTAAAGACCAATATCCATTTTGAAATCTTTTCACTTTATAGGGTTGGTACTGTAGACATGATAAGACTGCTACTTCAAATTGGACATGCTAAGACTGCTACTGCTTCTGCTACTGCTAACATGATAAGGCTGATACTAACAACATAATTTTTGCAAAGAAAATGAGTATAGAAGCACTAAAATGACCTCCTATACCCTAGGACAACATAATTTTTGCAATATCGTTTCGTACAAGACCAAATTATTAGCTCTCCTTCCCCCCCAGTCAAAGCAATCACAAGCAGATGGACTAGGCCAACCTAAGGAAGAATGGTCTAGAAGTGATCTTGTGTGTTGGACAGATACCAAAAGTGCTCATACGAACAAATCTAAAGATTCCATGTACTCAGCCAAACCACCAGACAAGTTCCCTACAGGGGCGCCCTTTGCATGCACGGGGGGTAACAACAACCATTGGGAACTTTAGGATCAATGAGTTAACATGCAAGCCACCCAGTTAGGACAGTAACAACCGAATGTGGAAATGAAGGATGGAGTGGTGTGTCTCCAAGTAGGCCTCCTAAGATAGGGTAAACAAAAGCAAACCAAGTGAGTTGTCACTTGATTCACACTCGTAGTTGTTAATTAACCCTTACAAATGAAATTTGTGTAAGAAAATAATTCAAGCACTTGTTCTTTTTAGATCCAAAGCCAAATGTGTAGGAAGACACTTGTTCATTTTAACCTAATTTTTGATGTGAGATGAAAATAATGATTCATTTTAGAGCCCAAATTGAAGTGTGTTTGCAAACAATGATTATGAGATGAAAGATGAAACAAGTGCACCTGATTATTTTGGCTTTCCAAGTTGCTGTTATGATTGATCCAAATGCTGCTCTAGCTCCTTTGATTCACCTACAAGATCAGAAAATGATATTATAATCTAGCCATAAAAAATAAGCTCATCAGAAAATTGCAATTTCAGATACATGTTTTTAACATAGCTAAATTATATTTGATTATTTGAAGACATTTTCAATTTGAAAACTAAAAAATCAAAGAACAGGCCCCTACTAATTTTATGAGAGCTTTCCATAAATGGAAAGAAGTCAGAAAAATTCCCTACTTTGTACCCAGAAATGTGGATTTATGGAAAACCTACAACAGACAAAGACTTGATTTCTTCACACATTATATGAACTCAAAATGAAATCTGTAAAGAACAAACCCCCATTAGAATTTTGATAGCTTTCTAGAAATGTAAAAATTTCTAATTTTTTAAAAGATAATGCACCTAGTAAACTTTTTAGCGTGACCGGCGACGCTGGTGCGACACACCCTCCGGCTCCACATGAATGCTTTTGCCCAAAGCAATGAACCAGTGAGGCCACAACATGGGGGACCTCATCCCCTAGTAAGAACACTCCAAACCCGCAAGCTAGTTGGCCCACTGAAGGTGTAAAGCCTGCAAGCTCATTGGTCTAGCGAGGGTTTGAACTCTAGTGGCCACCACTACAACCAAGTGACGTAACCACCGAACCATGCCCTTATGGGCAAAATTTCTAACAAATTATTTGATTTGCACTAAGAAAAGCAATTTTATGAAAAAACTTAAAATCATGATAACTCCTACAAAATTGGTGATAAATATGCAATTTTTCTACTATAGCCTCCTGCGACGATGCACAAGATGCTATACAAATCTTGTAGAAAAATTCCCATCTATTTGGAAGATATGACGAAATTTGTAAACCCAGGGCTTTGTCCAAAAATGACATAAACCTGCAACAAAAAGTTAATGAAACCTGCAAAAAGCAAGCTAGATCAAGGGATTCACGTTGGGTTCACCAAAATGTAGCTAGGGAAAATTAGATTTAGTGACAAAAATAGAAAACTAACTAAACCTTAACTATGCACCATGAACGACAAACTAGCATGAAAATAAAAACAAAGAAAATCAAATCCAACCCGAATCCATGCTAGACTTGATTGATCTCCATGGCTCTTCTCAATGTTGCATGAGAATGCATGGTATTGAAGGGTTGTTGATTGCTCATAGTTGCAGCATAACGATAAGATGAAGATGATACAGGAAAATAGATAGATAGATGAAAGGATTGAAAGAATTTTTGCAGAGTGAGGATACTAGAAGAAGATGGACCCAAATGGCCTGTGTGAGGCTAGATTTATAGGCAAGAGCTGATATGATTCAATGGCTAAGATTAAAAGTCAATTGTGTGATGTATATGGCTAGGATTAAAAGTTGATTTTAGTGCCTATGATGCACATTAAGTGGGTTATGAGAAGAGGCTAAAAATAGGATGAGAAGAAATAAGTGGGATTCTTTTATTTATTTTGAATAAAAAATACCTAATGACGCACAAATAAGTGGGGCTAAAAATAGGATGTAAATGGGAATCTCATAATTTAAATAATAAAATTATTTAAATTATTTGCGCATGAGAAGAGTTGTAGTCATGTGGCACATGTCATAATGAGGGATTTGATTTAATATTAAATTTAAATTGTTTGTAGAATATGTGAAGACGGATTTAATTAAATAAATGGGTTTATTTAATTAATTGGAAAGGTGGTCTAGTGGGATAATGTAAGTGGGATAAATGGGATAATATAATGACCTAGGATAAATATTACAATATGTTTCACAAGGTCATGTATGACTAGGTAATGTTATGACATGGACAATTTTGTGTGTCTACAACATGCATGCATCTAGAAACAAAGGTTTACATCTACCTCCATGGTGGTGAAAATCTTCACAGAAATCTACCTACATCTAGAAGAAAAGCTTAACATCTACCTCCATGGTAATAAATTCGTACAATATAAAATGAATTTGTACTCAAACTAATCTAGCTCTGATACCATGTAAAATTTTTACTAAAGCTGGACAACACAATATGGATCTAGCTAGAAAAAAGAATAGAACATGCAGGTGAACAAAGGAAAAATTTAGAGCAAGAATGAAATAAAAACTCTATGAATAATTACAAATAGAATGTAGAAATTACAAAGATAAAGCCAACGTTGAGGAAAAGTAGGGGCTTTAAAGGAAAAGGTAGAGAGATATGCCTTAGTTAGCTTAAATAAAACAAAGCAACAATGGAATAAAGCAACAAGTTGCTAAGTTTCGCTAACAATAGCCACACAAGTATGATTTATTTGCCTCCTGCATGATTTTCTTAAAAAAATATTTTAGTGTGTTTACATAAAAAAGCTAAGGTAGTGACTAAATCTTTTTACTAGAAAAATTACTTCAGGGTTTGTGTTACAGGTAGTAGATTCAAGTGACAATATTGAAAATGAATAGCACCATCAGGTTCTCTAGCGTAACTTCCATTGCAAAACCATACAAAATCTAAAGGAAATAGTAGGGAACCACTCCAATGAGGAGATATACGCAATGCTAAAGGAATGTAGTATGGATCCCAATGAGACTGCCTAGAAGTTACTTTATCAAGGTACACATTTTATGGGTTTTGTTTCTCCTTTTTGGACTTCACTTAATTTTATTGCATGTAACACCATGTAACACTCCAGCTAGGGCTTTCTATATTATCATTATTGTAGGTTTTAGGCCATGTTGTGTTTGTCTGCTAGAAATAAAATAAAGTGAAAATTTAGTCAATATCTTCTCTATAGAGGTGTCTGTTGGTTATTGATCAATTGTGTCTGTTTGTTTGTTTAACCATGACCCTCTATTGCTTGGCTATATTTAAGAGAATGACATATCACATTGTCAGTAGGTCTAAACAAGGTGTAAAATTCTATTTTCATACTGCTTATTTTCCTATCCTTATTATTATACTGAGTTGTCCTTTTTATAGTGTGTAAGCCCAATTTAACTTGTTTATTTATCAGGGTTTTTATCAATGTGATGTTGGATTATCAAGGTTTTTATCCAAACATCTAAAGTTGGATAATATTTTTATAAACTTTGTAACATGAAATTGACTTGACTTGATTCTACCTCTTTAATTTCTTTTTAATTTTTAATTGTACAAGTGCTTAGAGGTTTTAGGCCTTTTTTTAAGGAGAAAAGACAATACCTTGTTTCCTTTTTCATCTAAATTTGTTGTTTGTTTTCTTTCTTTGATTATTTTCTTTTTATTATTATATGCTAGCTATTTATTGTTTGCTTTCAGTTGTTAGAGAGAAATCATTGCTTTCTTTAATCTAAAAGTGTTGTTAATTTCCTTGCATTTAAAGATTTGTGAAGAGATCTCTATTGACTGTATTTGGATGACTATGCTTCATATTTTTTGCAACTACAATTACCATATTTTGGTTGTTTTTTAATACTGACACACTTGCAAGAGAAGTGCATTTGCTTTAACTAGGCTTCCACTATACCTCCAATTTCTGTCCATGTATTTTTCTACTATAACAATCCCTTTTGTAGGACTTTTGCATCAACACTATCTCATCTGAAGACTTTCCTCTCAAGGGTGTTGGTGTCCTATTATTGTTTTTCAAGGAGATTGGTTACAGATACTATTGGTCTACTAGAGGTCCATTGCAGCAACAAGGGAGTTCATTTGACCCAATCTTATGCTACATCTACACTTTCTCAACTAAATGTATACAAACCTAATGAATCTGTGCAAGGGAAGCTTGTTCCTTTACTTTCAAAGCCTTTTCAAGAAGATGGAACTCTTGTCTTTGATGTTCAGGTAAATGACTTTGTAGAGCACATGCTTCTTTCCACCTGTATTGTTTTCCACATAACAATTTTAACCATGTTTGATATTTACACGTCACAGAGTTTTACTATGGAGGTATTGTTGTTGGTTGTATATTCAACCACATAATTGCAGATGCTTACTCTGCAAACATGTTTTTTTGGAACAACTCAACTGTATCTCAGAATCCAAGCATTTCCTGCACCATATTATGCCCTTGAAAGCCCCCTGCTTACTGTGATCAAGTTAGAAACATGTACGTGACACATACTTCACAAGAATCCTACAAAGAAAATCCTCACCCACTTTCTTTAGCAAGTAGAATTTATTATCGAGATGTGAAGAACATTATGGATCTCTAATTTAATGCAAACAAAGATGGTAGCAGTTACACCAAATTAGAGGCATTCAGTGCCTATTTACGAAAGCTACTAATATGCACCTAGGAGATCAAGGACACTGTAGATTGTAAAATAGGAATAGTTGTAGATGGCCAGGTCCTCACTTAAGGAAGATTAGAATTTATGTTGAGTAATTTGGAAATGTTATACTATTACCCTTTGCTAAATCTAAGGCTTACTATATAAAAAGCAAACCACTTCGTTGGAGCGCAAGGCTAATTCATGATGCCATACAAAAGTGCAGTAAATGAGGAGTATTTTCAAAGCTTAATTGATTTCATGGAGACTATAAAGCCAATGCATGTCTTAGCCAAGATTTACTTTAGAGCAGATGACATGCAGTCATCTGGACCTACAGTTTTAGTGTCTTTGGACTGCAATTTCCTTTGTATGAAGTTGATTATGGATGGGAAAAGCCTACGTTTGGAAGTTACTATTTCCATTGGGGCGGTGAACTGAGCTATGTCATGCCAGCTCATATCCTTGGAGGAGATGGGGGATGGATAGTATACATGCATCTTACTCTACAATAATTAAATGCAATTGAATCTAATCCTAACTGCATCCTACTTCCAATCAAATAAGATTTCTTACCTTTGGCTTAGGAATATCTTAAAAAGACAAGCAAGCACCTGTCTAAGTGTTTAAGTGGGTATATGTTTGTAAGGAAGAAAAGGTGTGCAGAAATACTCCCTATGCTAACCTTGAGAGGAGTGTTATGCAAATTTAAAATAAAATATTACAAATATTTCAAGAAACACATAATACCATAAACACAATAACAATAAAACCATAACTCAATGATTTATGTGGGAAAACCCTTTCGGGAGAAAAACCCCACATTCCAAAACCTACACAATGTATTATCAAATCTTCAAACATATTACAATACACTTGCAATGCAAGTTTTTATAGTTGTCTTTACCTCAACTCAATCTAGAGGAATTTAAGCAGCATTTCGGTAGCATACAGACATGCAAACTAACTCTCACACCAAATGACTATCTCAAAGTACCAATTTATAATATTACATAGCATATGAGAACCTTCTAGAGATAAAACATTTCATTATAGAAGCATCTAATAAAATCTCATAGCCAACTTATCTCTATCTCCATTTAAAAGATACTTTTCAAAATTGTGGCTTTTCACTTATCACAAAATCTTCTTTTCTTGGCTCACTTTATTTTTATTTCCATGCAAGGTTGAGACACTTTATCTTTTTTCTTTAATTTCTTTTTTTCTATTTTTTTTAATCTTTTTATTTTTATTTTTAAAGTTCTTTATTTCTAACATTCTCCCACTTGTCGAACACCTTCCAAGAGCCTATAGAAAATAGATAGTTAATTACTAGGGGCTGAAAGGCCCATTAATTGGGAACACCATCTAAACTTCTTTGTGCTCACAATCTTTGTTAATGCACGTACAACATTCATCAAAGTCGCTACCTTCTCTAGATTTACTCTTTCATCCTCGACCATATCTCTCACAAAATGATATTGTACATCAATGTGCTTGGTCTTGACATGAAATGTTGGGTTCTTTGCTAAAGATATTGCACTCTGACTATTACAATATATTGTCACTACACCCTGTTCAAACTCTATATCTAAACACAATCTTTTAAGCCAAATGACTTCCTTACATGCATGAGTAACTACCATATACTCTGCCTGTGTAGTGGAAAAAGTGACCACAACCTGTCACATGTTCATCCAACTAATTGTACCACCAAATAATGTAAACACATAGGCACTGGTGGATCTTCTGCTATCAACATCACTAGCCCAATCTAAATCCACATAGCCTCTAATATCCAAGGAATGCTGGTCTCTTATTCCATGAAAACATATAGAGTACTCTAAGGTACACTGTAAGTATATGAAAACTCTCTTTACTGCATCCCAATGTGTTCTTCCTAGATTAGACATGTAACAGGAAAGAACTCCCATTACTTGGGTAGTGTCTAGTCTAGTACAGACCATAGCACACATTAAATTGCTAACTGCACTCTGTTATGATACTCAGCTCATGTCTTCCATTTCTGATGGGGATGTAAGACAATGTGAGATAGAAATCTTTGTTCTCATAGTAATAGGAACACACAATGGTCTAGTATCCTGCATATTGAATCTTCTAAGAATAATATCCACATACTTACTCTGGCCTAACCAAAGCTTTTTGTTTTGTCTGTCTCTTCTAATCTCCATCCCAGAATGTGTCTTACTGTACCAATGTCCTTCATTTCAAACTTTGCTAAGAGATGAGATTTTAATTCTGCAATCAAAACCTTTCCTTTGCCAATAAACAACATGTCATCAACATACATGGCAATAACCAAGAAATGATCATCATCATGGTAGTCATTATTTTTCCATAGTCCATGATGTTGATGATCTCAATGCTTCTAGATTTGACCGTGTAAGTTATTTTTCCCTCAACGTTTCGAATCACACACAATGATCCATCATCAAGAGAAAAGAGCAAGAGAAGAGAAATAAAAATGATGATTTGTAGACTTGAGCCAACTTAAAAAGAGGGAAGCAATGGAAGAGATGGGATGCGGAGGCCAAGACAACAAGGGGAGAGGGAGCTACCTATCAGAGTTAGTACACATGACTAAAAAATAAAAGCACACAAAAGACAAGAAAACAAAAAACAAAAAAGAGTCTGAGCTTCTCCTGGAAACCCTTACTCACCAGCCTCAAAAATTGCTCTCTCCCCCTTCTTGAATGCCATCCCTCTTAGTCTTTTACCTCCCTCCTACTTCCCCTCAACCTCTAGCTCCTTTCCTCCCCCTTCTCCTAGTCCCTCCACCTTTCTCCTGATGCTATCTTGTTTAGCTAGTTTCCTCCACCATCCCCTCTCGGTTCCAGGTTCTTACCCAAGTCTCTTAGCCCCTAGCCCCCTCCATTCCATTCCTACCTTGAGTATGTCTTTCTTCCTCTAGTGTTTCCTTCCTCTGCCTCGCCCCTCCTCTCTCCTTGCTTGCTCTTTTTCTTTTTCTCCTCTACCACACCATGATTCTCCCACTCGTATCCTATCTCTCTCTTTTATCACCTTTCTTTTTGGTCCTCATTTCTCCTCTCCTCTCTTTCCTTAGGTTGGATTTGCTGCCTTGCCTCCTTTTCCATTCTCGATCCTTTTGCCTCCCCTTTTTGTCATTGTTGTCTTTGTTCTTTTTTTTGTTTTTAGGTTTATTTGGTTCTTTTCTTTGTTCTTTACCTTTATAGTTTCTTGTATATATTTGCATTTATCTTATTTAAATATTTAGATATTTTAATTTGTTTCAACTTAGATATTGCTTTATTATGTCTTTATTTACTTTCTTGTTTGTCTTGTTATTAAATTTTATAGTTATTTTTTGTTGTTGGTTTTTTCATTGTGTATAGTTTATTTTTCCTTTTTTAGGTTACCTTTCTTGTCTCTTTTTCGTTCTCTTTCTTTATATTTTGCTTTTATTTAGTATTGGCTCTTTATTTTTTATCTTTATGTTATCGTGTTGGGTCTCTTTTCTTTTTTGTTTTCTTGTCTTTTGTGTGCTTTTATTTTTTAGTCATGTGTGTTAACTCTGATAGGTAGCTCCCCTCTCCCCTTGTTGTCTTGGCCTCTGCATCCCATCTCTTCCATTGCTTCCCTCCTTTTAAGTTGGCTCAAGCATGCAAATCATCATTTTTATTTCTCCTCTTGCTCTTTTCTCCTGATGATGGATCATTGTGTGTGATTCGAAATATTGAGGGAAAAATAACTTACACAATCAAATCCAGAAGCATCGAGATCATCGATCATCATCATATTTTAAATACACACAATGATTAGATTTAGAATTTACAAATCTCAAACTCAACACAAATGTATCAAACTTTTGGTACCGCATTCTAGGACATTTATTTTAAACCATACAAGGATTTTTCTAACTTATAGACCATATGACTTTTACCTTGTACCACATAGTCCTCTGGCTGTGCAATATGAATTTCATACTCTAAATCACCATGAAGTAATGTTGTTTTCACATTCATTTGTTCAATCTCTAGATCACATGCTACTGCAATAGAAAGTAAAAAATGAATGGATGTCATTTTAGCTATAGGAGAAAATATCTCACCATAATCAACTCCCTAAACTTGGGAGTAACCCTTCGCAACCAACCGTGTTTTATACTTCTCAATGTTACCATCTATTCACCCATTTTATTTTTGACCACCCATTTGCAACCAACAGGATTCCATCCTTTGGGAAATGGTACAAGGTCCCATGTATCATTATTTTTAAGAGTTACCATCTCTTCATTCATGGCTATTTTCTAGGACTCTGCATCATTCATACCAAGATCCTCTTCTACAGATAAAGGTTCAACAACATTAGCATCCAAAGAAAATACACATCTCCAATCATCAGGAGAGTACCCATACCATTCCGATGGTTGTGTATGTCATGTAGGCCTTTGAACAAGCTCAGGTTTAGGTTCTTCCTCTTCCTCTGATGATTCAGAACTCGTAGAGCTTTCCTCAACTTCTTGTCTTTCTAAGGGTCTTGATTCTTGAGTTTATCAGGTGTAGAGGGAAATTGAATCATATCTTTCTTTTCTTATTTATGTTCTGGCTATTGCATTGTAACAGAAGAAGACTTAGTTTCTCTAAAAATAACACATCAAGAATAAATTACCTTTTATACAACAGGATCCCAAAGCTTGTATCCTTTCACACCATAATTGTATCTAATGAACATACATTTAACAGCCTTGTTATCCAATTTTGTTTTCTTCTCCTTTGGCACATGTGCATATGCGTCACAACCAAAAAGTATCAGATGTCTAAGTGAAGGCTTGTGGCCTGCCCATGCGTCCATTTGCATTCTATCAACAAGAGATGATGTAGGAGACTTGTTTATCAGGTAGCAAGAAGTGGCTACAGCTTCAACCCAAAACTTATTTTCTAGTCCAGCACCACTCAGCATACTCCTAGCCTTCTCTGTCAAGGTCCTGTTCATTTTATCTACAACTCCATTCTGCTATGGAGAATATGGAGTTGTCTTTTGTCTTTAGATACCATAATATTTATAGAACTTTTCAAACTCATTGGAGAAAAATTCACCACCATTATTTGTCCTTAAACATTTAATCTTCTTTTAAGTCTACAACTCAACCATTCCTTTAAATTCTTTAAAATGACTGAGAACATTAGATTTACTCTTTAAAATATAAACCCATGTCCACTTACTAAAATCATCAATAAAAGAAATATAATAAACTAATTTACCAATAGAAGGAGCATCAACTGGACCAAATACATCCAAATGAATTTGATCCAAAATGCATGAAGACTTATGAGAACTTGAGTAAAACTGAATGCAAAACTTTTACTTTCCATAAATGCAATGCTCATAAAAGTCAAATTTAAGATTACAATCATTCAACTCATTAACAAGGTTTTTATTTTTCAATGTCTGTATACCCTTCTCTTCTATGTGGTTAAGTCTCTAGTGCCATAGCATGGTTTTCTCTATAGGCAACTTCAATTCAATAGACAGAGCACCATTGGGTACTTAGAATCCATGACCATTCACAGAAGAGGAAACCATCTCTATTTTTAGTGATGTAGTCTTTGGCTTAATCTTATCAGAAGTACTATTGTACTCAACCATGCATGGATCAAGTTGGTACAATGTACCCAATCTACTTCCTCTTTTTATCACCATAGCACCTCTGACTATTTTCACACCTGCTTTAGAAACTGTACATGCACACCTACATTTATTAGCTTGCTAAGAGATAATAAATTTCTTTCTAGTCCTGGGATATGCAAGACACCATCGAAAAATTTCACATGAATACTTCCACATCCAACAATGTCAAGGAAAGAATCATCACCAAAATACACCTTACCACCTTCATATTTTGCATACTTATTGAACTAGTTTCTATTAGGAGTCATGTGGAAATATGCACCTGAGTCAATCAACCATGCAATACCACCTGCATGAGTGGCAAAGGCTGCAATAAAAGCGTCTTCATCTTCCTTCTTAGATTCAAAATCAAAATCTTGCTTCTTATTATTATTATTCTTCTTATCTTCTTTATAGTGCTTTCAAAAGTATCCATTTTTGCCATAATTCTAGCATATCACCTTGGACTTACCAGGAGATTTTGATCTCCCCTTATTCTTGGACTTAGAATGGCCATGTTTCTTTCCATTCTTGCCTCATTCTTTTGGTCTTCCTCAAACACTCAAAGTCTCTTTGGCATTTAGAGAGACCTTCCTTCTCATTTCCTTAGAGTAGAGAACCAACAACATCCTTCATCTTCAAAGTGACTAAAGTGCTCCCTATGGCCATGACTAGGCTATCCCATGAGTCTAGAAATGAACATAACAAAGTTTGGCACCTTTCTTCTTCATCCATCTTAACCCCAATTGAGGTAAACTGAGTCACCAACATATTGAATGTTTCCAAATGCTCAGAAATATGTCCACCTTCTTCCATTCTCAAGGAATACAACTTCTTCAAGAAAATCATATTTACTATAGATTTGGCTTGATATATTTCACCCAGCTTCTTCCATAGCTTCTTTGAAGTGGGTTCTTTGTGAACATTTATGAGAATTGAGTCTCCAAGGCATAGTCTTATGAGACCTTTAGGTTTTCTATCCATTACATCATATCTTGTAGCCAAAGTTGTGTATGTAGGCCTCTATATATTATCATCCACAACATCCCATAGATCTCGATCAATGAATAGATCTTCCATCTTTGGCTTCCACATTTCAAAATTCATGCTAGAAAAATTCTCTACCTCAAATCTTCTAGATGTGCTCCCCATCTCTATTATCTTGCAATACAGAATAAGAAATACTCTACACAAGCTCCCACTCAAACTTGATTAGCTCAAAAAATCTTGTACCTAACAGATAGATACGAAACTGGCCAGGCTCTGATACCACTTGTAAGGAAATAAAGGTGTGTGGAGACGCTTCTTACGCTAACCTTGAGAGGAGTGTTATGCAAATTTCAAAGTAAATATTACATAGATTTCAAGAAACATATAATACCATAAACACAATAACAATAAAATGATAATTCAGTGATTTACATGGGGAAAACCCTTTCAGGAGAAAAACCCCACACTCCAAATCCTAGACAATGTATTATCAAATCTTGAAACAGATTACAACACACTTGCAATACAAGTTCTTACTGGAGTCTTCACCTCAACTCAATCTTGAGGATTTTCGGCAGCATTCTGGCAACATACAGACTTGCAAACTAACTCTCACACTAAATGACTATCTCAAAGTACCAATATATAATATTACATTGCATATGAGAACCTTCTAGAGATAAAACATTTCATTTTAGAAACATCTAATAAAATCCCATAGCCAACTTATCTCTATCTCCATTTAAAAGATACTTCTCAAAATAGTCGCTTTTCACCTATCACAAAATCTTCTTTTCTTGGCTCGCTTTATTTTTATTTCCATGCAAGGTTGAGACACTTTCTCTCTCTCTTTTTTTTTTTTCTTTTTTTCTGTTTTTTATCATTTTGTTTTTATTTTTAAAGCACTTTATTTCTAACAATGTTTAGCTTGGTACCTACAAAGCTATCCAAATAAGGTAGCATATTGCAATGACCTAGTTATGTAATATTCTTTCCTTTTATTCCTTCTTCAAAACAAACAGTAACTTCTTAATGCAAAATGAATTGTGTTAAATTATACTTGTATAGTTCATTCATTTCTTAATCTGCCGAGCTTTGTATTCTTAGGATCTTCACTTACTTTGTGTAAGGATATTATATCGTTCAAAAGAGCCTTTGAAGGAAAAGAAAGGAATACATCAATTAAAAGTTTAATTATGAATAAAAATATGTAAGAAATGGAGTCTACACCACATAATAATTATTTATAGAAATAAAAAATTAAGACTTCTTTATTATTTATTGAACTATCAAGAAAGGAGGCATCTTTTTTTTCCTTAAGAAATTTCACTATGAAGTATTTATCATTTTCAACTAATGTGTAAAAACTAAATTTTTTAAATATAAAAACCATATATTAAGTTGGTAAGAAAAGTGGTAGTTAAGAAATATAGTCATTTTAGGGAAAAAAAGTACTTTCTAATATACAATTCGCTAAACATAACATTATCTACAGAATTTTTAAAATGTACTACATAGAAGCTTATAAGGTTTATAGATAACACTTGATATAAATCTAAAAATAATATGAGATTTCTAAGGCTAAAGATTAAAAAAATATGTGGACAAGATGAAACTTTGGAGATAAGGCTATGTTTAATGGGAAGAGGTAACCTATAAGGTGGAGGAATAGAGAGAAATTTATGATTCTAATATGTTGGAAAATAATATTTATTTACTATATTATCTGGAACATTTGACCATCCAGAATCTTCTAGCATGTAAGCCCTCCTCTTCTAAAATCTTTCTTTTAGAGTTTTCTACTAATTATTTTGGTTTTTTCTAGAGATCAATATGAGATGTATAAATATAACACCCATTTTAACATTGTGAAAGTAATTATCAAGTAAATATTTGTTTTAAGAAACTATTCTATAAATAACTTTATTTTTATAGGAATAGAAATATTTAATGGCTTATAGTTTAACATTTTAAAATATTATAATAAAGTTAATAAACCTTTTTTAAAAAATTAAGGAAAGATTCTTGTCATCTCTCTCTCCTAATCTCCATATCCAAAATGAACTTGGTAATCCTTAACCTTTCATTTAAAACTATAATTAAAGATAAGATTTAAGGAATTTTACCATCTCCTTATTCTTACTAATAAGGATCATGTCATCAACATAAAGAACATAAAGAACAATGAAAATAAATTCAAACTACTTAAAATAAACACAACAACCAAATTTTATTGCAACAAATTCTAACTTCAAACCATAGGTATCAAAGTTCTAATACCACATATTAGTTGATTTCTTCAAGTTGTAGGAATAATTCTTTAGATTGCAAATTGGATTTTACTTTCTTTTCACTAAAAATCACTTAGATTGTTCCATGTGAATTTTCTCCTCTGAATTCCATGGAAAAATATTACCTTAACATCTATCTTATCAACCTCAAGGTCATATACAAGCACATTAGGTAAAAATTTAATGGAATTTAATTTTGCAACAAGGGATAAAATCTTTTTGAGATCTATTCCCTCAACCTTTTAATAGACCTTTTCCACTAATGGTACCTTCTTTTATTGAACCTTTCCCTCACAATTAAGCTTGTTGAAGAATCATTTACATTGAATTGTTTTCCTTCTTTCAAGATACTACCAAACTTCAAAGTCCAAGTTTCTATAAGGTAGTCATTTCCTCATACATGACCTTCTTCTAGGAATTATTCATCTTTGATTCTATTGCCTCCTTCATAGTTCTAGGCTCATCATCATTAGTAGATAATGTAAAAATAAAAGAAATCCATAGTCTTGACATGTTGCTACTTGATAAGCTGTCATTTGCTCATAATTGACAACTCAGTTATTCCCCACTATGATTAACTATTGCAATAGATAGCCAAAGTGATAGGTATCATGATCTACTTGTATACAATAGAAAATAAAAGTTGCCACATCACATTAGGATCCACTGCTAAAAGGGAAACTATGCCACTTTTCTGACTAGACAACCAAACATACATATCAATTGTTTTAATGCCTCAATCAAGATAATACATGTCATCCTTCCCTTGGAGAAATATTCCATGGTCGACATGTTTAAGCCATTGATGTGTAACATTGTGGTAGATTTGTGGATGGGTATTTCACCTACCTAGTAAATCTACACAAATATAAGAACTAGTAACTAGTCACCCAATAAAAAGAAGCGAATCACATAAAAAAGAGGTGGGCAGTATTGTCACATGAAATTGCACCCTATTTGAACCTAGTTCAAACATTCCAATGACACAATGGGAATGATCTCAAGGCGTGGGACCATGCAAATGATATCATACCTCCAAAGAAAGTTATTTCCTCTTTCTAAGTTTGAGCCTTAGAGAAATAATTCAAATAAACCTAATCTAACACCACCAAGGAAAATGGATAAGGAGGAAGATAAGAAATGTAAAGGGTGATACACCATAATTAGCCAGTTGGACCCTACTCATAACACAACAATGATCTCAAAAGTAAAAATAACTCACACAGACTCATAGAGATTATAACAAAGGTTAGGGTAGAAACCTTTCATCCACAATATATGTATATGATCTTCATATAAACATAGTGTAAAGTCTTAGAGAGAGGTGAAACTTAGTTACTTATATTAATCATGAAGGCTAAAAAGCCATTAGAAAGGAGAGAACAACTCATTACAAATTAAAAAAGAGCACAAATTGATAGCTTTCCCCTCATTGTTGAACAAGAGTGAAGACATGAGAGTTTGAAGATATAGTCTATTAGATTCATTCATCTCTGGAAAATGACACAAGGCCTAGATCTAATACTAATTCCTTCCACCTAAATGATGGCTTAGAGACCAACCTTAACAAACATATTTCAAACATGTATATATTCCATCATAGATCAACTGTAGCAACCTGGACATGGAGAAGACTGGTCAACATGTTTTACAGATCACCCATATCCACTACATCATGCACACATGGGTTGTGTCAGTAAATCCTACAAACATGAAGTAGTCACCCATACCCTGGTACATAAATTCATCAATGAATGGGATACAGTAGCATGGGTGAATGGGAAATCCATCTAACACTCTATAAGACTTTGAAATGAACATTAATTGTGGTTAGGAGGGTCACTGAGAAGTCTTGTCATGAGTTGTGCTATCGATGAACTACACAAATCGAGCTTCCATCAATTGGTTTGATTTTGTATCAGGAGTAGAAGACTACCCACAACTTTGACAAGTGTATAAGAAGGATCAAACCATCAACTTTTGGCAATCGAGACATTACTGAATTGACCTCCATATTGAAAAGGTGAAGAAACATACCCGAAGAGTTGAAACCTAAAAGGGACAAAAGGAAGCTATTGGGTTTTAGTAATGAAGCCCTTCTCATAATATCTTCTTCTTGGAATGGTGCAAAAGAGATCCCCAATCTCTGAGGTTTAAAAAGGGAACAAGGAGGAACCATCAAGCTTCAAAGATTGGATTGCCGCTATAAATCTACCTCAATAGTAGAAGAACAAGAACATCTTTGAACACCAAAGTCTGAAGAAGCATAAGATAAAGTAAAATTTTCAGACTTCGGGGTTTAGGACATTGCTAGATCATCTTCTACTCTAGAAGGAGAATAAAAACCTCTCCATTACCACAATCCAAAATACTTAGACAAATATTTTATTGTCAGGGGTCAGGATTGGAACCTTCACTAGAATGCCTCCACATGAATAAGAGACCAAGAGACTCCCTCAAACCCAAAGTATAAAAGACTTAGAAGAATTTTTAATTATAGGGGATTGGATTTGGGCCTTCCACCAAACATCTTCCATCCCCAAATAGGAGTAGAAGAAACCCCCAAAGCCTAAAATTTGAACAATTACCAAGGCAAAGGTAATTCAGCAGGCCTCGGCAAGTGGACTACTACTAAAACACCATCTAGTCAAGGATGAAATTAAGAAAACCTCCTAAAGGCCAAAGTTTGAAAGAAATTGAAAGAACCAAAATAAACCTGTTGGGAATTAAGGTGTCTCAACCTTTGCAAGTTCCTAATGTTGGTGTCGGCACCTTGTGGTCATGTGTCATGAGTTATGACAAATCCTATGACATGTAAGAGCTGAAATGATAGGTGTGACAAGTTGTTATTATGTGGTGATTGATCATGTTGTAGAGCTATGGGTACATGCAGTAACGTAAATTTTAGTGACTTTGTTAGCCACGGTTTTCCCTCAAAATAATTAATGAGGGAGTGAAGGGGGATGGATCCCCTCTTGTAGGGCCTGAGGGGCTTATATCCTTGGCAGGGGCCATGAGGAGAGCCTAGCGTAGGAGTTTGGGAGCAATGTACCCAGTGGGAGTTCTTGGGGGTAGTGCCCCTGACCGGGCCTTAGGAGCAGTGCCCCCAAAGAAAAAAAATCCCTATATTTAATAAAGGCATCCATAGTTAGTTTTTTATTGGCCAACATTGAAAAACTGACATTGGATAACTACCAAAGAGGCTTTGATAAATAAGCAGCTAGAGAAAGTGAAAGGTCATGGGATGTGAATGAGAATTGGTATTGTGTACTCCTAAAAGAGATTGAATTTCAAGTGTGTTGTAATCATCTTTTGATTTGATAATACAATGTGTAGGTTTTGGAGTGTGGGGTTTTTCACCTGAAAGTGTTTTCCCTATGTATATCTGGTGTTGTGAGTTTTGTATTTACATTTGGATGTTCTTACTACCTTTTTGTTAATGTACATCTTAATCTGTAACTATAAAAGTTAAAATTTACATAAATCTTTCTTTGGTAGATCAGTGTAGGAGGTGTTTTTGCATACCTTGCTTCCTTTAAAAACCATCTATCAGACTTTGGTAAATGGGCATCGCCAAACTACCTACACCTTTTAGAAGAAGAATGATCACCACCCAAACCCTTGAATTTTGAAAGACTTACAACAAAATTTTGAAGTTGACAAACTTTGATGGTTGGGCCTTCGCCATAACATATTCACTTTAAGCGTTGGAACAAGAAACCTCCCAATCTCTTAAGTTTGAAAGACTTAGTAGAATACAAGGCAAAAAATAGGGAGTGGACCTCCAACTATGCTCATGTTAATGAAGGTAAGGAAAATAAGAACACCTAACATAACAATCCCAAAACACTTATAGAAATAAAAAGGAACCAAGGCAGGGTTTAGATCCGGTAAGGATGGCATGCTCGTAGGGAAAGCCCTAAAACTATCAAACTTTGAAAAAGATAGAAAATCTAAGGGAAAAGTTAGGAAACTTTCAGACTTAGATTTTATGGGCTTTTCATTGCATTCTAACACATGAAGGACCCATTTTGGATATCTTAGATCAGTTATCAACATAGGGTCAAATGAACCAAGGCAAAGAGGGGCATGATCTTAGGATTTTGATGAATATGGGTAGGAATTTCAAGATTCCTAAGGGGAAGATTATTTGAGTCTGAAAGACTAAAAATAAGTAAACAAGCACCATTAGCATGTCAACAATCAAACATATAATATTGAAGGCATACACAACGCTAAAATATTGTAACACTAAACTAACCCTTAACAAACTAAGCCACCATGAATGAACAATAAGGAATTTGACAAATGTAATAAATATGAATACACATATAGGATAAGAAACAAATCAATAAACCAACAATATGAGAGTAAAGATAAGCAATATTGAAAA
This sequence comes from Cunninghamia lanceolata, assembly GCA_027924645.1. Classification (NCBI taxonomy): domain Eukaryota; kingdom Viridiplantae; phylum Streptophyta; class Pinopsida; order Cupressales; family Cupressaceae; genus Cunninghamia; species Cunninghamia lanceolata. Next base: position 9,400,939 of record BSBN01000892.1, read on the forward strand.
CCATAACAAGAATATATTAGATTGGTTGTCGTCAATGGATTTTTTTTTGGGGATGCATGAACCTCACACATATGGTGAGAGTTTAGAAATTTCTCCAAGAATGTAGACTAAACAAGATAGGTTTCTATGATAAGATTATACAAAATATACAAATTCAAAACATATAGAGAGGGAATAAACAATACAAAAGTGCTACACCATGAGGATACCTACAATAATTTCTACACAAGGATATACAAGTGTGATAATATTCTTATAGTGGAGTAGTAAGCTTATTATGAGAAGTGTTTCTTTAGATGTTGCCCATGAACTAGAAACTCTAGTAATTCTTTGTTTAAACATCTCAAATAAAGGTTTTGTCAACCCAGGGCATTTTTTAGTAAAGTAAGGGCAAAACTACATGGAATCAAACTTGTCATGTTTTGCTTTATCTTATATTTTTACATTGCACATTAACACCATGTCACTGAGTTGGAATTTCCTTAGTTTTTCCATCTTGTCAAACAACAATCTTACTTTAATCTAATTTTCTAGATTCATATCATGGGCTATCCTTATTTTTTCATCTAATTCAATCAATTGATTAATATTTTGATTGATTGAATTATCTTCAACTTCATCAATTTGTTGTAACAATTTATAAACAAGTAATCCTGAATTTATGGGTAACATAGCTTTGGATATTATCCACTAAACCAAATGGGTTATATCCTATGGTTTTCTTTGGAGTGACTATGTTGGCTCAGACTACAAGTTGAACTTTGTCATCTCATATCCTTTTATTTTATCTAGATCCCTTTTAATGGTCCTCATAAATTTTTTTTGTTAGATTGAACTTACTCATTACCTTAAGGGTGACAAGTGGAGGATCATGTAATACAAATCCCATATTTTCCATACAAGTTGTTCAATTCATAATGTCTAAAGTACATGGCATTGATTCCAATAATCCTTTGTGGCACCCTAAATCTAGTTATAATGTTTTTTTATCAATAATTCTATGACAATCTTGACAATAGAACTATTAGTTGTGATTGCATCAACCTACATTGAAAAGTAATTTGTTGCTACCACAATCCACCTAAAATTATTACTAGGATTTTTAGTTATTTGTCCTATAACATGAATCCCTTAATGCTAAAATGGAGCTTCTACTTAGCCTCTACTAAAATTTTCCTAGGTGTAAAATTTCTAACAACTTTTAACCTTTCACAAAACCTTTACCAATCATCACAAATCCTAATAATTTTTTCCACACATTTAGACAAGGATGACCACCAATATAATGATTTTAGAATCTTGTGAGTAGTGATTTTTTTTCATAAAATTGCCTCCACACACCAAATTAGTTACATTCAATCAGAATCTTTTGAGATTATACCATACTAATATATTTAAGTGACACTACTATATGATTTTTTTACACAAGTTCAACATTCATTACAATGTACTTTTGGGAAGCAAGTTTTAGGGATCTTTATTTGTTAGCATCCAAACTAGATGCGTAAGATATTACCTCTTAAAACTAAATTTTAATCCATAAAAAACAATTAACATTGCAAATGATATCATCTCATCATGATTTTTTCACATAACTAGAAGAAACCTGAAAAAATTTAAGTAAAATCTTAAGATTTCTTTTCAACTTCACAAAAGAGTAACCCAAACATGAATGATACATCCAAATAGATAATATATAGCTTTGAAAATACAAAAGATTACTTAATCCTTTTCATTCAATGTGGCCTTAAAGGATTAATTGTAATCATCATACAATTGATTAATAATGAAACATCCAAAAAGATATATTTTCATTATTTAAGCATATTTTCTTATTTATTACATAGGAGTCGTGAAGAACACCTCTATCATTAAACAAGTCATACACTAATAAACATATTTCTCTAATTCTATACCCATCAATCATTAGAAGAGAGAGAATCATTAGGGCATTTTTCTACCTAGCCATGAAGCACTTGTCTTCCCCATGCTAACTTCCATGCTGGAGAAAGCTTGACCCTTCAACAAAGGATCTAAAAAACTATAAATGGTATGAAAGAAAAAATTCTTTTGCATCATAGTACTCTAAAATTATAACATTCATACTAATGTATATGTACTTAGGAATCATGATATGGAAAAGAATATTAAATCAAATAAAGTACATATTTTAATTCAATTTCCAATATCTTGGCCAAGAACTTACATATAGTACTATACTGACATGTTAACTATAAGCTTATAAAAATGCCTACAATTCTTTGGTATTTCATGTTTAGCACCCATCTTATCTTTAATTTCAAGGTTCATACATAAAGTAGGCACATCAACTATGTTCATCTACACATTCTTAGGTGTCTATTTTTAGTACTTTATGGAATAATAATTTGGAACTTAAAGTAATACATTTATTCCATATAGGACATTCAAAATGAATTAAAAGTAATTTACAATAGATAACAATGTCAATATTATTCTAATCATTCATACTAAAATATTGATAATCATGTCCAACAAAAAGTCTTTTGACTAATAATAATAATAATAACTCTATTTGGACAATGTGTTATCAAAATAGCATTATTAAGAATAAAAATATGTTCTATATCTTTCCATTGGATGATATGTCTAATAAGAAGACATAAGCTATAATGCTAGAGTTCTTGAGAAACATCATTCCTTGGAACCATAATTAGCAATCCTTAGGTTGGCCAACTAATATTTTCACCCCATTATTCTGACATCACATTGTCACCTAATGTTTATGTGATAAGTCTTTCCCAATCACTAGGTTAGAGAAATAAATTCATCCTCTAACATGGTCTTGACTTTTTGCAAGGATCAACTAATGTCGAAACAAGATTCTATTAAAAATTAGGATATTCAAACCTCATACAAAAGAGAAGTATGGTTATCTAGACTAATAGAATAGTGCCATCATCCTCTAAGTGGACCATAGATCAAGTATAGTATACTACATAAAAAACTAATGTTCTTATTGGTTCCTAAGAAAAGGTATTTGATTCACTTTCTTCAACATAATAAGGTATCAATATTAATGAAAGAGAAATCCATTAAGTGACAATCTCAATTCCATGAAGAGTTCATAGATGTTAAAATTTAAGCTTGTCTCTAGTTCTGATCAAATTTTCCCAATAGGTTATAACAACATCATGGCAACATACCTCTTATGCTCAATCTAAAACTCACTAAACAATATGTATTTACACAATATATCTAGAGAGTAATATAATTATAAATTAGACTTGTATACCCATCATAATCATTATGTGAGATTTTATAAAGTCTATATGTCTTCATTCTAGGGACTTTACAATATCCTTCATGGGTATCATCTTATACCAGGATAGAGTAGTTTATAAAAAAACTCCCTTGAAGCACTACAATACTCATAGTAGTTCAACCATTGTTTGAAAGTCATAAATTCCATATTATGGCTACATGAATTATTCTTGATGGTCATAATAACAATAAATAGTTATTAATTACCATATTACTCGCTCTACCGTGATCTCATAATTTAATCATACTTTTATTTTTATGCAACACTTGCTTTATAAAAATTTAGTATCGTGCATCTATAAAGTGCAAAGTGATCATAGTAAATCTACAATATAGATATAAACCTAAGGAAGGTATTAAAGGTTACCAATTGACATATTAATTCTAAGCAAAATTTATGTAAAAACCATACCCCTAATAACTACAAGGATACCACAAAATTAATCACAAAGATCTTTTACAAATTAGAATTCATGTGTACTAAGTCATCATTATTTAATCACTACAACTTGAACCCCTTGATGATTGACACACTGTTACCAAAAAATTTTTGGCTTTGGCATTTTTGAATTAGGTCTTTGCTTACTAAGTCCTTTCACCTTCAAATTTTGGCTAAATCCCTAAGTTCCCTTGTCCTTGTCAGTGCTTTTTCCTATTCACAAACTTTATTGTTGATTTTGTCTTTTTTGGAACCTACTGATAAAGTGATCTTTCCCTCTTCCTTTGGTGTCACTTTCTTTTCCATTAGCCATTTTCACCGATCACTAACTTGAGTTTTTAGTGAACACTTGTTTTTAGAAAGTTTTATCTTTTATGAACCTAATGACTTCCAATGTTCCTACTCTGTAAAGTTTGTTTTTCACCAATCGATGGAAACATAGAAGAGAAAATGTATCAATGAATATCTCAAGTTTTGAACTTGTTCCTTTAGTTGATAATGTGTTTCAAAGTTCTCACTTTCACTGATTCGGTAATCCACTGCCTGAAGACTCATCATTACAAAAACAATTGTTCACATCGCTAATTTTTTGAGTTTTTAAATTTATCTGCTCATTGGTTTATCATTAAAAAAATTTATGCTCACTGATGGTTGCAAACATTAAGGCACTATACTACGTTGTATTATTAGTAGGAGTAATTTTGCATAGATAATTAGTCCTATCACATTTAAAATCGCTAAAGCCTATTTATGAAATTTGGCCTCGCCACGAATGTTAGCTTAAATGGGATTTATTAGAGAATTATGTGAATTATTATAATTGTGAATTCTTCATTCACAAAAGCAGTTGTGAAAGGCATCTAAGTATCCAGTCTTCAAGAGTTTGGAAAAAATTAGCTTGGTGATAGTCTGGTTCATTTATAGTTGCAAAGTAATCACGTTAATGGATTTCTGAACACTCTATACTCTTGTTTGTGTGAATATATTTATGTTTGGGAATTGTACATTTGATCAATAAAAGGTTTCATGAGTACCACATATACTTCCCACTTGAAACCTCCTATTGCTTACCAAATTTAGCTAAGAGTCCTCGACTCATATATCTGGTGGGAAGTTAAATTGGTTAGGATAAAATAGAAATGCCAGGGCTTTGATGTTACATCAATCATAGATAATAATTTGGCAGGTATTAATGACATAGAGTTGGAGCATCTAGATTTGAAGGATTTTTGGAATAGAATGAATGAAGACCCTAGGTCAGCTCTGGTAGAAAAGACCTTTTCTAGTGGTCTTTCTCATGTAGGAGAATTCCCACTAGCTGTAAAATGTCTTTATTTGGTGCTCACCTATGTCAAAAGTTATCGCATAGAAACTAGGGAAATCAAATCTTTTGATGGGATTGTTGTCATAAAACTTGACGTCGAATCAATCATCCATGCCTTTAGATTACCAAAAAGAGATGAATATGCCAGCATCTTTGTTTAGGCTAGGTTGAATTACTATTTTGATAGAAAAGATTGGTGTCTTATGACCATAGCTAAACACTGGCTTAAGAATGAGAAGAATGGTAAATCACAAGTCCCAGAAAACTTGAAGTGAGCTCATTTAAAAGAAGACATATATGATATGTTTACCTTGTTGCATATAATGGTAGGAAATGATGAATCCAGTTCATTTGAGAAGTCGATGTACCATTTGTTCTTTTAATTTATAGTAAAAGCCAATATATTGATTGGGATGGGATTATTAGTGATCACATTATTTGATCATGTTTAGGGTGAAAAAGGGGGGAAATGTTTTGGTTTAGGTTTCAAAGGTAAATCCTCCCTTCTCACCAAACATGCAAGGGAATATTAACCAAGTTGAATCTCCACTAAGCAAGAGCAATCATCTAACAGGTTGGGCTGGCACTTGGAACGATCCAGAAGTTCAGATGTATTAAACAATGTCTCAATTTAATGCTCAATTACTCTTAAAACATTGAATAAGAAAAATTAGTAAGCAAATTATTGAATTATAGAAAATCCTTTCAGACTAAGGTGAAGGACAGAGATTATTAACTCACTAATTTTTGAAATCTGAAATGTGGAATAGTCGGGGACACTGGAACTAGAAACCCTATACAAGGTATAGTTTTCATCAGGGAATCTGAATATCATTTTGAGATTGATCTACACTGTATCTTCCATTTCTACCTCGAAAAAGATGGAGGACACTAGCACTAGCACCCTTGTCCCAAAATGTTCACCTTTGTTCTCATTCTTTCTGATCCCAAATCCTTGTTGTCTGCAACCTCCTTTTTGCAACTCCACTCCATGAAAATTGGTATCTGTAACCTGGAATCACAAATGAGTGTGGGAGAGGGTTGTGGTGTTTAGATGCTTGCCTCAATCAAGCCCCAGAGAGACATTCAAGTCTTCCGAACACCATTGTTAGATAAGAGTGTGTATCCTGATGGGATAGAGGCAAAATCCAAATGATAAATGATTTAAAACATAATAGATATCACCTTGATATGTATATCTCACATAAATGAAGGCTTTTCAATTACATGAGAAGATGAAGTCAAATCTACAATCACAAACACAATAACAATGCTCTTCTCTACAACAATGAATATCTTGAAATCACAAATGCATAAAGTTCTCAATCCGCTTCTAGTTTCTAAATGAAAACCTAAAAATGCTTATATATGCAACTACAAAGATTCCCACTAAGAATTTTTTAATTCAAACTTGAGATGTCAGTATAGGACCTAAATAATGGTCATAAAGCTGACATTTAAAATTAGAGAAGACCCAAAATAGGGTAGGACTAGGGCGGTAGTGCCCAAGTCTACCCCCTTATTTTTGTTCAGGGGTCATTAAAATAGCATCCCTAGGTCCTATTTTCCATAAGACTTTAGGGTTTTCTCATCAGGAGTCAAAATTATCATGCAAGATGCTCTAAATGCATTCTAAGGACCCAAGAGCTAAAACTTACGAGGGAAAAGCCCCGAAGGGGGAATTTTCTAACATAATAGATAAGTTGGTTAATTTCGACAAGAAGAGAGCCTTTTACATGTGCTCATATTTATTTTATGTGATTGTTGATACTCAAGTAGTGTGGTAGAGATTGAGAACATTTGGTACTCTCTCTAGTGACACGCTAGTGTATGGATATTTTCCATAGTTGCAAGAAGAGAACAAGATTAAATATTATAGGTGGGTTAATGATGCATTTTTATGTACAATGTCAAAATAATTAATGGTAACCTTGGTGTTAGAATATACCAAGAATGAGCACAATTCATGATGCAATATGGGAGTTTCTTCATCTAGTTTGATAATTCTCTTATGTGAGGATAGACGACTTTGGAAGTGCACCATACAAGCTACCAAGATATGCTAGTGACTATATTGTTTTTCTTCAAGTGTGCAGAAAAATGACACAAGTGAGTGAGATATATAAAATATATCATCATATGAAAAAGAGGGGTTACCCCTTGCATGTTAATTTTACTATTTTCATGTGTAAGACACATGATAATGCCAGAAATGTAGAAATAATTCTCTCCAAGTTCAATTTTCATTTGTTTACTACTCGACCATATTTTGATATTAAAGATTATGTTAAGAAGAACTTTTGTGGAGGAACTTCTTATGAACACCAATACCATCTTGACGATTACTGGGAGGATTCTGTTGACAAGCATGAGGTGTAACATAGAGACTAGATGTGGTTGACAATGGATAATATTCAAGATTTTAAGTTGGAATAGGTTATAACTGATATGGTGGATGATAACTTAAACAACATTGATGAAGGCTATTATATTGATAACTCTAAGCCTATGCCCAAAGTTCAATGGTCAGAGAAATAAACTATCGATCTTTATGTGCAATCATCTTTTGTATTTGATAAGACTAAAAGGTGGTTAAGATCCAAAGATATTGATTAAATAGGTGGCAATTCTCCTCTGAAATAGCATGTTGCAAAGGAGCAAGGATATTCTATAGCTTTAGCATCAAAGAGGGTCTTACCTAATGTGTATGTTATCAGGTATAGAGTTGCATCTTAGTAGAGAAATGGAGGGGATGAACCTTAAGATAACCAAAAGTTGAGGAAAATATGTGAAGAAGATAATGAGGTTCAGAAGATAAAATTGGAAATGAAGAAGAATGTTAAAATTGATGCCCTAGATTCTCTACAGCATGTTCAAGTTGATCATGAGGCTTCCCCCACTCCATCTGCTTCAGGCAATCTATCTCCATCCCTTCAACAAATTGGTCAAGATAGTGTTCCTCATGCTATGTTTAATATGTCTTCCTCCTTGCCTTGGCCACAAGTTGATCAAGTGAATCCAAACTCCATTCTAGTTAATACCACTTCAAATGTTGATAATAGTTTTATTTCACCTTCCCCCTCTTGGCTTAAGAAGATAGTAGATTAAAAAAAGGTTCAAGTACACCCATATGGTACATCTAGGATTCGATACTGTGACCAAGCTTCTCCAAGCCAACTCTTATCATAAAAAAGGCCAAGAGAATGTAAAGTGTAGTAAAATTGATTCTCATTTAGGACACCATATTTTGGAAATTGTTGACCCCATTGGGGATAAGGATGAATAGAATGTTACCGAAAGATATTTTAGTGTAATAAAAATTGATATAGGTCCTCTTATTGTAGAGGGTGATATTTGTCATACCAAATTGGCAGTTAACATTTTAGCCAAGAGACTGAAGATAGAAAAAATGAAAAAGAAAAACCTACTAGGGCAGGTGAATTTTCTTACCTCATATATACAATTGATTGTAGATACTACCTCCCTATCCTTGGACACTACACTTGACACCTCTATTAAGGTTATAGGTCTAGGTGTAGTAGAATAAATTAAGAAGTACCAAGCTTTGGCTAGGGCTATAGAATCTTGGGTTGAAAAGGTAACAATTGATGCTTTATTGTATATTGAGGAGATTATGAAGTTGTATAATGATATTGTAGCTAAGATGATGAAACTCTTGACACTGATATGCAGTCTTTCAAAAAGGAGGAAACTCTACTCTCAATTATTGCAAGGGATATGCAATAAATGGTTAAAGTTGACACCAGTGTTTGTCTTTCAGAAAATGTTTTCAACAAAATAGAAGAAAATGAGTCTATGTCTTGGATAGATGAAGTTGAATGGAAACTCTTTGTGGTTAAAGAACTTTTGCTGAATTGAAGAAGATATCAAGCCAATACAATGCAGATTTATTAGACATCGGAGACAACTGTTTAGCTTTAGAAAATGACATTTTGGATGAAAATGAAGAAAACCTCTTGGATGTTAAAAATGTTATGTCAGTTTTCAAGAAGTTAATCACTGAGGAATTAACTTGTAATGATGTGGTTAATGGTATTTCTATGGAAAAAGTGTGACATATATTTTCTAGCATTGCCAATTTCAAGCATGAACTCACAGATATAAACGTGATACTTAATGAAGCTAATAAAACCATTAATTTGTGGAGAATTTAGGTACATGTGAGGATCAGCCCCAATGGAAAGATCATCACCCCAGTGATTACCAGGTTCAAGAATTTCAAGTCGAGGATGAATCCACCAGAGGACAAGGCTACATAAGGGGATCAAACTAGAGAGGACATGCCAAACAAGAAGGGAGATCAAGAGATCCTAGATTAGTTTATTTCTATTTTTTATTTGCAAAGACTTTTAAACTTTCAAAATTAAGTGTTTTTAATATTTTATATTTATATGTTTATTTAAATCTCAGTCACTTAATTGTCAAGAAACCATTACTCATCAAGATAGTTTCATTTTTGTAAGGCTCTATATATAGCCTATTGTGTCGACAATTATGGATCTTTTGGATTTTTTTTATGAAGGGATCACTTTATAAAGTAGTTCTCAAGGACATTTCTATGGTTTTTAGATGAATAGGAAAGAGTTTGAAAGAGAATAAATTGTAGAATTTTGTAAACATTGAGTTACTTTTTCTGTATATGTGTATTCATCGTATGTTGAATGTGCAATGTCTAATCTCTGAGATGTCTTTCTATGTGATGGAAACTTAGATTATGTCCCTTTCATCTGATTCATTGCTTGTAGTTTCTTTCCATATGTTGAAGAATGCAAGTGGTGATTTATAATATTTAGTTTATACATATTTATTGCAATGAGTAGAGTTGTTTTGTGAGGGTTTGTACACAAATTTAATTAAGTTTTGGGTAAAAAATATCCTTTCCTTCTTTCAAGTTAAAAGAATACCTAGATTACTTTTTTGTTTATAACATAAGAGGGAGCTACCCCTCAAAATGTAGAGAAAGGTTTTTTTTTTAATAACCTTTCCAACTGCTAGTCTATTTGTGGCTATTTGTTGGGTAAGAGTTATATTTAAAAATATAACAAAAAATCTATTCACTAATTGATTTTTGGTGACTCCGTTGGAGATTCACCAAATAGAGACATATTTTTCTTTATTGTATTAAATAGAAAAGAGAGATTAGCTCAATAGATCAAACTAGGTCAAACCCTCTTCTATCCAACATTAAGACATAAGCCGAGCTTGGCTTATATCAAAGAAGGAGAGTCAAACTGTAGGGGATGTGTCCCTTTGTTGTATAAAGGAGAACCAACCATATCCAGCCAATCAAACTAGGGCAAGACAAGAGACCCTAATTGAGCAAGTTTGGAACATAATTGAACATCGAAAGTAGAATCCTAGAAACTAAATGACCATTAGAGATTAGGGATCAGATCAAAACTTGGATCTCAAAGAAGAAACACTAAGGACCAAGGATTTTGGGTGTCGTAGGACCTTTCTAGGGTTTGTATAAAATGATACTTTCATCGGGTCTTTACCTACAAGCTCTGTCTTCTTCCTGGAGATCACCATCAAAAACCTATTTCTCTGACCTACGCATAAGGAAAGAGAAGGCAAGTGCTTTATTTAGGAGCTTGCCTAAGTCAAGCTCCATGAATGTTGTTTCCACCTCCACAAAAGTAAAGATGATAGATAAAGAACATATGCCCTAGGAGGAAAAAAAAAAATTTGAAGTAGAATGGAATGCTAGAACAAAGCATGAAGGAAAGAAGTCACCATGAGCATGAAAACCCTAGCATGTTTTATGCGGGATCACAACATGAATCAAAAAGTTGGTGTAGTCTAAAGAAGTAGAAAGATCTTCACAAGACCTACAATAAGTTAGTATTGCAACAATAATCCAAAATAGAGAGCATGAGAAAGAAGAGAGAGTTTAAGGGTGCCTAGATTTCTTAGATTTTCAAATGAATAAACTAACTTGCGTTTATATGCATTACTGCTCACAAATGATGAATAAAACTAAATAAGGCCAACAAGAGGAACCACTTTAGATGCCTTAAGTTAACATTCCTATAAAATAGGCCATGGCTAAATGGGGACCAAGGCATTTGGGCACCCTTGTCCTTTAGCCCAAAAATCCTGGCGCAAGTCACTTAAGGTGTTCTTAGGTTGGTCTCATAGTTATTTTGTTAAGTTTTATCGTTAGGATCAAGAATTAATCATTTAATGTTAAAAAAAATTAAAATAGATCTTGATTAACAAGTGCAAATAGTTTAGCTCCACCCAGGTGCTAAACTAATTGTAAAAGGCTAGTGTACACATTTTACAACGTAATATATTGAAGTTGCTTTTATCGAAAAACATGCTTTATTATGGGATTGTAGTCTAATAGAACCCCTATGTTTTAGCCTAGTGGTATGTAGTTAGGAGGTAATATTGAAGATATCATTTCAAAATTTTGAGTAGTTGCCTAGAAAAATAGAACTTCCATACTTCAATATCAAGAAGTTGAGTAGGTGATTAACCAGGAGGAATAATGGGGAATTTAAATTCAAGAAAATGATCAGAGTTTTCTCAAAAAAAATTTAGAATATTGCTAGTATTTATGGTACATCTAAGGAGATTCTAACCAGTCCTTCAACCCAATATCAATTTCCTCAATTTTGAATAAGAAGATATCATTACTAATTTTAATGACTTGGCCTAGAGGAATAGGAGAAATAGTTAGCAATTTCATCAAGTTAATCAAGTCTTGGACAAAGAAGAAGATATTGGCCAAGATCTTAGAAGACAAGCAAGAGAATTTGGATTAGTTCGTGACAAACTTATTGTTGAAAGGATTGTCCCCATGCCAAGGAGAAACATGCCTTTCTAGATTCACGTCATTCAAGACAACACATGGAATAATCATCAAAACAACCAATGAAATAATCCTTAGAATAATGAGTGATTGTCTTGTGGTGGTGACTCTATTGATTAATGACTTGATCTTTACCAAAACTAGCTTGAAAAATATACACATGACGTGATAGGAAGAAAGGTATTTTTTATTTTGATTTTGAGCTTTTAGAAGATATCATTTTTTCTAAATTTCCTCCAAATCAAAAGGTTAAGTCTTCTAGTCGAGATTCATCTCCTATTCAGGTCACCTTATCCCTTGTTTGTCAGGCTTTGACCTTCCATGACACTTTTTTGCCTGTGGTAGTAAATTTTCACCTTAATATGGCTCACCAATAGCAACAACAACAACAACCACTAGTCCCATGGGTGGAGCTATTGGTCCCTTGAATTTGGGAATCCAATTGTATGATTTGTCTCGAGGAGCAGGCAAAATATTGCCCAAATTTAGAGGGGATAGTAAATTTACCCCAGATTCATGAACATAGAAATTCTTTCTTCATTGCTTGATCTATTTCAGGTGTCCAACGTGAGGATTTTTCTGTTAGACTATTTGTGGAATCTCTATCTAATGCTACAATAGATTGCTTTTATCACCTGACCCCTAGGTCTATTGATAATTGGACCACTATGAGGATGAAATTTGAGAATAGATTTAAAATTGCATAGAATGAACATACTCTCATGGCTCAGCTAACCTCCTTCAAGAAAGAAATGGATGAGCCTATGAGGGAATTCATGGATAAGTTTAATAAGATCATGAAAAAATTATCTCTGAACATAAGACTTGGTGAGGATATCCTGAAATGCTTCTTTATCAATACATTGCCACCAAATGTTACCTATAGTCTTAAAAAAGAAGGTGTTGCTAATTTACAAGGGGCTACAGAGAGAGCTATTTCAATTAAAGATGATCTCCTTACTACTAGGAAATGGAGAAGATTGTTGTGGGTGAACAAAGGTCAAGTCAGCACATCCACTAATCCCATAGTTTAGCATTTGGAAAATGATATTATATCTCTAATAAGGTAGATAGGAAGGAACCAACAATAAACATTCCATCAAGACATTCCTAGGAGAGATTTTGGTGTGCCAAGAAATAAAAATAAACTGTATGCTTGGACTGGCCATACTCAATGATTGGCTATAGAGGGTGGGTGAACCCACATAACTTGGTTACAATTGCATTGAGGAAGGAAAATTGCTCATGCCTCAAAAAAATGAACCGGTTTGATCGAATGGGGAGTGTTCATTAGAACCCCTGTTCAAACAAACCCCACGTAAGCTCAAGCATTGGAGGATTCGATCGAATGCCCGATCAGCCTATTTTTTTATTAGTAAAATAGTGGGTTAGTTCAAACATGGGTTCGACGAAACCCCCCTGTTAAATTTTTTTTTAAAGTGTTTTTTAACTGTCAGTTTTGACAATTTTATTGCCAAACCTAGAGTGCGACCTAAACCCTAGGAGTTCCCGACCAGCCAAATGTTGTAAAGTTAGCCACCTTTCAACCAGCTACCCTCTAAGTGTTTCTAATTTTCTCACTTTCTCGTTGATTATGCTAAATGAAAGTTTAAACTAGGGCAAGCTTTGATGGATGTCCATACCTTGTTAAGTTTGCATGCCTTTTCTATGCTTCCACATTTTGCATACATGTTTACCAAAGCATTTCCAATTATAATATTTGCCAATAATCCCCCTTCCATTATGCTATGATGGATGTCCATACCCTGTTCCAAAGCTCCCATTTTGTCACAAGCCTATAGGAGGATACTAGTGAAGGTTATGGTGCCTGGCTTTACACCTTCCAATTGCATTTTCTTGAAAGTTTCTAAAGCCTTGTCAACAAATCCATTTTTTGCATATCCTATGATCAATGTACTCCACAAGACCATATTTCTTTGAGGCATTTTGTCAACAGTTGACATGCCTTATCTACGCTTCCACATTTTGCATACATGTCTACCAGAGCATTTCCAACTATAATATCTGCCAAAAATCCCCCTTCCATTATGCTATGATGGATGTACATACCCTGTTCCAAAGCTCACATTTTGTTACAGGTAGGGAGGATGCTGGCAAAGGTTGTTGAATTTGGATTTACACCTTCCAATTGCATTTGCTTGAAAGTTTCTAAAGCCTTTTCAACAAATCCATCTTGTGAATACCCTACAATTTTCTTGAAAGTTTCTAAAGCCTTTTCAACAAATCCATTTTGTGAATACCTTGCAATCACAAAATGCTCTAGTAGAAATTTGTATAGCTGTAAAATACAATTGAAATTTTGAAAAAACTATATCATATGAAAGAAGAGATTTTGGACAAACTATCAAAATTTATATAGGATTATGATGATATATATTTGGTTTATATATAGGATTATGTATATGTAGGATTAGGCCTTAAATTTCACATGGTTGTATAGCTATATAATTTAGACATTTTAGCTGTAAAATACAATTGAAATTTTGAAAAAATTGTATCATATGAAAGGAGAGATTTTGGACAAACTATCAAAATTTATATAGGATTTTGATGATATATATTTGGTTTTTATATAATTATTTATATTATATACCAATGTATGTCATTGTATTTTAAAGACACTATTAAATAGATAATTGTCATAAAAAAATGCTTGACAGTCAAGGTTGACTGTCAAATTTAAGCCCTGCCTGCAATTGAGGCCCATTCCATGAGAACAAATTTCTTTGAGGCATTCTATCAAATAGTTCACATCCCTTGTCTACATTGTGTTTAAATTATCTACATGTTTACATACATAATACTTTAAATGTTAGCTAGATGTGTACATGTGTGGTATCTAGTTGTCAATAAGAAATACCATTTGCTTATTTTCCATCTCTAGTTAGTAGTTGTGTAACTTATATGCTTATTTTGAATGCTTTATGGATGCTACTTATTTGGATCCCTTTATTTTGTGTTTTCATGTTTGCAAGTGGCACATTTATCACAAGCATGAACATGTATCAAAATAGTGTTTAGTTGGACATATGTGTATCCTTTTATGGGTGTGAATATTTATGTTCATATTGATGCAAAAAACATGGAACATTTATAAAATGTAGGACTAAACCTAATTCATTTATAAAATCTAGCAAATACATGGAACATTTTAACACTTTCTAACACACATCACATAACCTAAAAAGAGTTAGATCTTATGATATCAACATTGTGTCATCATTCTAGCCCATATATTACATGAATTCTTGCTATATTTAATCTTGTTCAAAATTATTGATTCAACATGTATTTATTAGGGTTTGACATAGAGGAGGAATTATCCTTGTCATGTGTAATCTCCCAAGCACACAAACCAAAATTTTAATTTGCAAATATCAAACTTAGAAACTTGAGCTGAGTTGAAAGTGAGTGTCTAAAAATTAGTAAGGATTAGATATATTTACCTCAAATTTACCTCATCCCTTAATTGCTCCTATTTGCATGCATTCAATTTTACCTCATCCCTTTTTGTACACATATGGTCCATACATTCATCATTTACACATCATTTATTATTGCCTCAAGATTGACCCTAAATTTTAAATTTTTAAGTTTCCTACCCCTTTTCACTAGTCATTGTGAGGACCCACTTGGTACATGCTTTATGAGACTAATTTTTTTTTTTTTAAGATATATATTTGTGTAATTAATTCAAGGGGATCATAAGGAGAAATCAAGAGAACATTTACTCTAGGATAATTTCAATTTCAAGCTTAAAAGGAATCTTAGTCTAGATTAAAATCACAAGTCTCGAGCCATGTTGTCTAAAATTATTTTATCAAATATGTAAAGACAATTTGAAATGGGATGTTGATATAATATAACTTTACCTTAGAAATCTAGTCTAGCTTTCCTAAAGATATTTTAAATACTGGATCATCCTTGTACAAGAATTCAAATATTAAAGATTAGGGTTAAACAGTTTTAGGAGTCTACATTACATGCCAAGTTGATTTACAAGTTACAATTTTCATTTCCATATAGAAATTCATTCTTATGGTCCACTTAGGTTTTATCCCAAGGAATTTAGATCTGATCCATATAGATTTCTATAGGTCTGATGATTTAGAACATGAGATATCTAGCAAACTAGAAGAACATATACAATTAGGTCTTAGAAATTAGATTATGTGTGACATCAATAGAAATTCTCCTTAACTTGATTCCCACATAAAAATACCTTATCCATAACATTTATAATTTTCTAAAAATAATGTTTCAATTAATCAGTTGACACAAATACTTTCTCAACTAAATATAGATTAATTATATGATGATATTGATTGCATTATTTTAGTCAACCTAGATTTAATTAGGTTTTATTCCTTTACTTGACTAGATACACATAACATTTTAAAATATTTTAAAATTTAACCATTCAAGCTCGATAAGTGCAAATCATTTTAGAAGCTCGCTCAAAATGCTCATGATCTCTGTAATGCCCTGCCAAGGAACTCTAGAAAATAACACAATTACACCATACAAACATGACAATTTTTATAAAAAAAAAATAAAATAGGCAATAAAGTAACATTTAACATATCTATACTAAGTGATGTTCTCCCAGGGTTCCATGGCTGCATTACTGACAAAACTACTATCATATTCTCTCATACATCATGTATTAACTGACAACAATAATTCATTCTGTATCTATTGCATTAAATGAATAACCATATACATTTCCATGACATCAGATAAATAACCTTCCAGAACAAGTACAACTGTAGTTTTCCCATACACATGAGGATACGATATTACATTATTTACATCATCAACTTTTGATTACATTGGATTACATACATTATGAATAATCTGATACATAGGATAGTACATGAGCATAAATAACTATCTTTATAGACTGGTACAAGATCTGAATTTACTACAGGAGTTATAACCTTCTTGCACACGAACAAAGGAAAGGAAAAACCAAAGGAGATAAGGCACATCCACCTGACCATGTGGTACCCTAAGGTCCACCCCCCGTGCTAGGAGATAACATAAGGTCCCAAAACATCAAACAGCCAGGTAGACAATTACCTAACAAGAACAAGGACTCAACATGACTCTATTACAACACATGACAACATCACAAGCAACTCAATATCACTTCCAGAGGCAACACATGACAAATGGGGAGAGTACAACTAGGGAATGCTAGGCTGCAGTAGGGAGAGTGTCATCGCATGGTCCTAACATGGGTTATCCTGAGAGCCTCTCACTAGGTGCCGGCCCCCATCTATGGTTATCCTGACAGCCTCTCACTAGGCGCTGACCCCATAGGGTGACTCATACAGAATCAACCTTCCTTTTGTGAGGACAAGGAAGTTGATCTTGCCAACCAGATTTTCTCTACCCATCCTTAGTCTAAAGAAGCACTACAGGCATGGGAGAGGAAATCCAATTATCTTGTTAATGTGTAATCTACCCTTTTCCCTTAGTTCATTTTTAGGTTTTCACTTAGTTAGCAACCTTCAATGGGTTATCCTGATAGCCACTTTGGGCATCGGCCCCACATTGAAAGCCACTACCCTACCTGCATCTAGAAACCATAACCATCAAGAAAGACAATTACTAACATAATGATAAGTATACATAAACAATGCAAGACATTTACCTTCTTTCTTATAAAACATAATCACAACGACCAACCTTTACATCATTGTCCCAAAACTTCCAATTGATCAATCACAATACCCATAACAACACATATCCAGAGCAAGGTATGGATCATCTCGCTCTCAAATCTCAACTATGAACCAAAATAATTTCTCATTACAATTACAAGATCTCCCCATTACCATACTAAACACAAGCTCGATATCAACACATACGTGAAGGAGATTTAAACCCATCATAATATATTCACAACACAGTATGTACATCATCTCACATTATTGTTTACCAAGACCCACATACACAGACAAAAGACATCATGTTCTTACAACATCTTGATTTCAAGACACCTATCAACAGAATACATACAATCAAATCATATTATCTTATGCCTCTGCAACCTAAACTTGACAATTTACACAGCCAACTCACATGAAACTTTTGCTAGCAATATACGATTTTAGCTAATCAACTCACTGACAACATAAATTCTTCTTACTAGAGCAATTCAGTCTCTTAGTTATCCAGTTACCTATAATTTTTACTTATAAGTCTAAATTTTTGAATATATTGTTATTTAACCTAGTTCCATTTTTCAATCCAATTTCAACTTAACAAAATCATTATGAAAAACAACTTTGCAAAATCAAACCAAACTAAATTAAATTTCACCTACACTAATTATTTTGTCATATCCAATTCCATTTAATCAAATTACCAACTGGATTCAAGTTATATCTCCACCAAGAATTTCATAAAACCTAGGTCTAGTTTAATTAATATTAATTCTATCTATTATATTAATCAATCATCAATTACATATAACCGTGAAGCTAAACAAATTCATAGATAATATTAATTACAAATGCTTATACATCAAATACAAATTACAACATTTATAATCCTAACCCATATATCATATTTCTACTAACAAAACCATTATAATAGAATCAATGTCATATTACAGTAAATATACGATCATATCGATTAGTTTAATAAACATTTGTATTAAACTATAACAACTACATTTCTTTTGTTTCATAAGTTAATATTTCTATCATATATATAAACTCCAACAAACTCATCTAATAAATCGTGTATCTTAACTATGTTTTTGATTCATATTTAATCTATAATTGATGATAGGTTTATATACCTGTTCATGTACTTGTGTGTAGGTTATTCTTATTCCCAAGGTAAGATTTGATCAAAAATAGGTCATTTATTTACCACTATTGTTGAAGAAAAGATGTGAAATTGTTATTAATTATTTGACCATTGAAATGGATGATATTTAAATAAAGAAATGTGCCGCATCCTAAGAATTGTATAATTGAAGGAAGAAGGATTCCAGCTATAACTTATATAATCTTCTGCTAATGTATCTATCATGCATAGGAATTTGAGTTTCCATATAATCATGTTGGATCCTAAAGCTTATACAATCAATAATCATCTTGGCTCTCGCAGAGCACAGGAAACTTGGTGTTGTCACCACAGTCTACAGTATACATGGGATGACCTCAAAGCAAGAAAGTTTATGGCTAGAAATGATCCATGATAGATCTAGTTTTGTGCTTATTGGTATGCTTTGGGAAAGACAACTTCTTGTATGATAGAAAATGTTCAGGATGATGTGGGACATTCACGTACTGATTCACGTACTAAGTTTCTGCCTACTTTGGTGAAATCACCGATTGGTACAAGTTGAGAGAATGTAACTGTGGTATTGAATTCATCATCCACTATAGTAAATTCATACAATTGATATCAGATACTGATAGTTTATATCTCTTGTTGAACATTTTCTAATCTTAATTTTTCAAAGACTGTATGACTTACATTCAGCTTGAATTTACATATGAAAGAGGGCTTACTGAGACGTTCAAATAGCAAGTCTAATTTGGTAATTCAGTAGGTTAAAGCATTATATTAAGAATGTTGACCTAAAATTGATCCATCTAATAGTAATCTGCTCCACACGGTTTGGCAGAGGTTGATTAAGTTGAGTTATGAACAGGCTGTTTAAGTGAGGTCACAATCCATTGGTGAGAGACCAATTTCTAATACTGGTAGAACAAGATAAGGCCATTGGATAAACTACTCCCAAGCCGCTAATATTTAACCTTTATGCCAGCCATTGAAAGATAGTATATTTGGAGGATCGACTCACTACTAAAGGTCCATCATCAAGGAATTACTGTAATTACAGGATATAAACAAAAATGAATTTGTTTTAAAAGCAAGTGCATCTATCAGATGGAATGCCATATTCCACACCTTCTGCTAGTGCTGAAGTTGATTCAAAATAGTGAATGACATCCCTTGATGCATAAAGAAAAAGGTAACCTTTCTAGATAATTCAGTTGGAAATGCTCAAAACAACATGTATGCAGAATGTAAAAGCATCGGCAAGTCACATGTACTGTTTCACAGAACATAGCAAGGAGATGACTTTGAAATATGATGGTTGCAGGATTTACACCAAAATGGATTCGTTAAAAAGACTTTAGAAACTTTTAAGCAAGAGCAATCAGCAAGCATAGAGTCAAACGACACAACCTTTGTCACATTCTCCACACCAGCTAGCCATTAAGGGATTACTACTTTGCAGAATATACACAAAATGGATTTACTGATACAGATCTAGAAGGTTCTATCAAAGCATTTAATATGCATAAAACTATATTCCACAACTTTTGGCTACATACTCCTTGCCCAAGCACGTGCGCCAAGCATTTGATACCTAAGAGTTGTACAAACATCAATAACAATTGAACCATGTCTCTTCATCTCAAGGGCTCTATGCATTATGCACTTAAGTAAGTTTGGTGAGGGTTTAAGCTATTTGAATAGGGCTACGAAGAACACGATGTGACATCTTCCAACATATTTTGCCTTACGCATGACTGGATAGGGATGGCTTTAAGTATGGCAAACAAACAGATTCACATGCCATAGACTATGAATGACTAGCAGATTGCTTGTACATTTGGAGCCCATGCATAGCAGATTAAGCCTATAAGATTTGTTGTTCAAATTTTGCTGGGTAATGTGAACACTATCATGGGAGGAAGGATGATGTTCTGAATAATCATACCAAGAGTCTTAAATTGGAGGAGGAGATAGTGGGGTCTGATCACCCTTATAAGGCTGTTATAAGTAGGGAGATTAAGACTGATAGGCAGCTTCTCGTAGAATACACGATGGACTAGGTGAACATAATAAGGCATTAGAAGAGAGTGAGGCTACCACGAAGGTTCTATAGAAGTGAGCATGAATTAGAAGGAGTTGATATATCCCGCATGGTATTCCGCCAATATACAGAAAATAAAAGTATCCATTCTCAATTGAAAACCACTCAGGCTCTTGAAACTGCTAGCAAAGGCCATTATAGATTGCAGGATGCATACATTATGAATTTAATTAAAAAGCTTTAGAAACAATCAAGCAAATGTATTTGACAAATTTAAAGACAATTTCATCAATCAGAGATAATAAAAATGATGAGGGAACCTGGATTCGATGCTAAAATCTCTCCTATGGCAGCCTTAATCAATCTTCCCGCTCCCCCCCTCCCTCTCCTCTCCTCTCCTCTAAATTTCTAATAGCAACCTCTCTAATATGCCAGCAACTGCCCCAACTACCATGCCTCCCCCATAACTGAAATGTTCTTCCCCAAACTAAAATAAATATTACGAAATTAAAGTATTTGAGCATCATAATAATAAAACATTCAAATATTAACATACTAAAAACTTATTTAAATCTATAAATACCCCCAAATAATTCATATTCAAACAACTTTAAATAATTATTTTGAACTAGGTAATTATCAATTACCAATTTAATCTTATTAAATATTAATAATAATAATGAGAATATTATATAACCCTATTAAATAGTATAGTGGATCAAATATTAGTATGACTATATAATGAAATCTAGGCATACAACATAACCCACTGAGTAGGACAGCCGTTAAAAGCCAAATCAAACATGTTCACAAGCCAGGCTAAAACATACTTAACCAATAAGCTCCATCAAATATAAATCAATTGCAACACCTGACATACTGATAGAAGTGACAAGTTGAACTAGACATGTCATGCATCCTGATTAAGGATGATGACTTGGGATGTGGGACCTTAAGTTATCTCTGGAACAACTTATCCATTAGGTTTAGGGCATGCTCAGACCTGTTAATTCAGGTTGAGTCGATGCCAGATACCTGCATCCTGCAACAAATGACACAGTCAATCATGTATAGATGCATATAAGCTGACACTAGGTGAAAAAGGAATCACAACATTGTAGGGCACTCGTAAGCAAGTGATGCAACATCGTCCTTTCCACATCATATCAATCTAGATTAGATAACACATAATCATAACCAAATTGAATCTACCTCATTATCTGAACAGAACCATACACTGGACATATAGGTGCATGAAATTGAATAAGTCTCAGAAGTACTATCATAACAATTAAATCTAACAGAATCAGTCCATGAGTTCTATTTTAACATATAACAATTGTAGTAAGATCGACATCTTAATCATTAGAATGCAAAACAATGTCAAAGCCTACATTATCAGTGTCGCAATAGAGATTATCAATAAAACACATTAACTATCATATGAAACCACACATGGATGAAACATCTATCTATATTGTACAACATCAATTGTTTACCTTACATTAATTATTCCTGTTATTATACCTTCATATTCATGTGCCTTGATCAGTTCACCTGTACATCCAAGGTGGGAATGGAGGGGCACTACATCCTCCGCCCCCAAAACTTGACTTACTCCTGGAAGTCACAAACTAGGGTGGAAACATAACACATTAGTATTATAATTTTCTATTGCCAACATATGCATTCACATTAAGAAATTGTTCCTAAGACAAGCACAATCATTCAATACATGCATAAAAGACATCAATTCCTTACCTTTAAGGTGTATCATGTAATCTACTTACAACCAATCGCACATATTTTGAGAATTTCATTCATTTCAGGGATCTATGTTTACATATTATCAAGGAAAATTACATCTCATTTCTTATTTCCACCATGGTTCTGACTAATTACCAAGCATTCCAGTACAATTCTCCATAGAGTCCTCCCTTGTACACACTATCAAAGGTTCGAAATGAACATGATAGAAAAAACACTTGCCACAATATAGGGATAACAAAAACAAACATTCAGAATAGTCACCATCAAAGTTTTAAAGAAGGTGAAAACCCAAGTGGAAAAAAAATAACCAAATCCAATCTTAAGTCACAAAATGCCAACAATTTCCAACAATAACTCAAGTATAGAGAAAAGATTTTTGGTGACCACTCCTATCATAAGAAATTTAAAAGAAAACAAATTCACTGTTAGCCCCTAACAACCATCAAAATTTTCAAATTAACCAAATTGCAAACAAACCCACATCACAATGTGGCTAATTTTAGCCACAAAAAGGGAGTATCCACTACACAACACCCAGGACACAAGGTCTAGAATGCATTAGAGAATGTACGAACACACATAGATAATTAGGTTATCTACATCCTCATAGCTAAACAACTTTTATACAAGGATTTAAGGCAACAAAATAATTACTTATTTACAACAATTTCTACCTTTAATGCAATAGAATTTCTTTATGTGCAGAAGAATAGATAATATTGCACACAAGAACAGACTTAATCAAGGCTACATTTTATATTAACATAAAGATGGTATGGTGCTTCCACACTCATAGCTAAACATAACCCCACAAGGTATGGTTATTTCACCAAACCAGGGAAGACAAACACCACTGTCCTTTTACAATACCCCACATAAAATAATAGCATCTCACTAGGCGCCGACCCCATAGGGTGACTCATGCGGAATCAACCTTCCTTTCGTGAGGACAAGGAAGTTGATCTTGGCAACCAGGCCTTCTCTACCCATCCTTAGTCTAAATGAGCACTTCAGGCATGGGAGAGGAAATCCAATTATCTTGTTAATGTGTAATCTACCCTTTTCCCCTAGTTCATTTTTAGGTTTTCACTTAGTTAGCAACCTTCAATGGATTATCCTAAGATCCACTTTGGGCACCAGCCCCACATTGAAATCCACTCCCCTACCTGCATCTAGAAACCCTAACCATCAAGAAAGACAATTACTAACATAATGATAAGTATACATAAACAATGCAAGACATTTACCTTCTTTCTTATAAAACATAATCACAACGACCGATCTTTACATCATTGTCCCAAAAATTTCAGTTGATCAATCGCAACACCCATAACAACACATATCCAGAGCAAGGTATGGATCATCTTGCTCTCAAATCTCAACTATGAACCAAAACAATTTCTCATTACAATTACAAGACCTCTCCATTACCATACTAAACACAAGCTTGATATCAACACATACGTGAAGGAGATTTAAACCCATCATAATATATTCACAACACAGTATGTACATCATGTCACATTTTTGTTTACCAAGACCCACATACATAGACAAAAGACATCATGTTCTTACAACATCTTGATTTCAAGACACCTATCAATAGAATACATACAATCAAATCATATTATCTTATGCCTCTGGAACCTAAACTTGACAATTTACACATAGACCAACTCACATGAAAATTTTGCTAGCAATATACGATTTCAGCTAATCAACTCACTGACAACATAAATTCTTCTTACTAGAGCAATTCAGTCTCTTAGTTATCCATTTACCTATAATTTTTACTTATAAGTCTAAATTTTTGAATACATTGTTATTTAACCTAATTCCAATTTTCAATCTAATTTCAACTTAACAAAATCATTATGAAAAACATCTTTGCAAAATCAAACCAAACTAAATTAAATTTCACCTACACTAATTATTTTGTCATATCCAATTCTATTTAATCAAATTAGCAACTGGATTCAAGTTATATCTCCACCATGAATTTCATAAAACCTAGGTCTAGTTTAATTAATATTAATTCTATCTATTATATTAATCAATCGTCAATTACATATAACCGTCAAGCTAAACAAATGCATAGATAATATTAATTACAAATGCTTATAGATCAAATACTAATTACAACATTTATAATCCTAACCCATATATCATATTTCTACTAACAAAATCATTATAATAGATTCAATGCCATATTACAGTAAATAAATGATCATATCGAATAGTTTAATAAACATTTGTATTAAACTATAACAACTACATTTCTTTTGTTTCATAAGTTAATATTTCTATCATATATATAAACTCCAACAAACTCATCTAATAAATCGTGTATCTTAACTATGTTTTTGATTCATATTTAATTTATACTTGATGATAGGTTTATATACCTGTTCATGTACTTGTGTGTAGGTTATTCTTATTCCCAATGTAAGATTTGATAAAAAATAGGTCATTTATTTAACACTAGTGTTGAAGAAAAGATGTAAAATTGTTATTAATTGTTTGACGATTGAAATGGATGATATTTAAATAAAGTAATCTGCCACACCCTAAGAATTGTATAATTGAAGGAAGAAGGATTCCAGCTATTACTTATATAATCTTCTGCTAAGGTATCTATCATGCATAGGAATTTGAGTTTACATATAATCATGTTGGATCCTAAAGCTCATGCAATCAATAATCATCTTGGATCTCGCAAAGCACAGGAAACTTGATGTTGTCACCACAGTCTACAGTATACATGGGCTGACTTCAAAGCAAGAAAGTTTATGGCTAGAAATGATCCATGATAGATCCAGTTTTGTGCTTATTGGTATGCTTTGGGAAAGACAACTTCTTGTATGATAGAAAATGTTCAGGATGATGTGGGACATTCACGTACTGATTCTAGTGTGCAGGAAAGATCTACAAAACTGAGTTTCTACCTACTTTGGTGAAATCACCGATTGGTACAAGCTGTGAGAATGTAACTGTGGTATTGAATTCGTCATCCTCTACAATAAATTCATACAATTGATATCAGATACTGACAATTTATATCTCTTGTTGAACATTTTCCAATCTTAATCTTTCGAAGATTGTATGACTTATGTTCAGCTTGAATTTACATATGAAAGAGGGCTTACTGAGATGTTCAAATAGCAAGTCTGATTTGGTGATTTAGTAGGTTAAAGCATTATATTAAGAACTCTGACCTAAAATTGATCCATCTAATACTAATCTGCTCCACATGGTTTGGCAGAGGTTGATTAAGTTGAATTATGAATAGGCTGTTTAGGTGAGTTCACAATCCATTGGTGAGAGACCAATTTCTAATACTAGTAGAACAAGATAAGGCCATTGGATAAACTACTCCCAAGCCGCTAAGATTTAACCTTTATGCCAGCCATTGAAAGATAGTATATTTGGAGGATCGACTCACTACTAAAGGTCGATCATCAAGGAATTACTGCAATTGCAGGATATAAAAAAAATGAATTTGTTTTAAAAGCAAGTGTATCTATTAGATGGAACGCCATATTGCACACCTTCTGCCAGCACTGAATTCATTTCAAAATAGTGAATGACATCCCTCGATGCATAAAAAAAAAGGTAACCTTTCTAGATAATTCAGTTGGAAATGCTCAGAACAACATGTATGCAGAATGTAAAAGCATCGGCAAGTCACATGTAATGTTTGACAGAACACAGCAAGGAGATGACTTCGAAATATGATGGTTGTAGGATTTACACCAAAATGGATTCGTTAAAAAGACTTTAGAAACTTTTAAGCAAGAGCAATCAGCAAGTGTAGAGTCAAACAACACAACCTTTGTCACATTCTCCATGCCAGCCAGCCATTGAATGACAATTTTGCCAGGTATCTAGTGGAATCAAAACATTGCTGGAGATCGCCATTAAGGGATTACTACTTTGCGAAATATACACAAAATGGATTTACTCATATAGATCTAGAAGGTTCTATCAAAGCATTTAATATGCATAAAACTATATTTGACAACTTTTGGCTACATACTACCTGACCGAGCATGTGCACCAAGGGTTTGATACCTAAGAGTTGTACAAACATCAATAACAATTGAACCATGTCTCTTCATCTCAAGGGCTCTATGCATTATGCACTTAAGTAAGTTTGGTGAGGGTTTAAGCTATTTGAATATGGCTACGGAGAACACGATGTGACATCTTCCAACATATTTTGCCTTGCGCATGACTGGATAGGGATGGCTTTAAGTATGGAAAACAAACAGATTCACATGCCATAGACCATGAATGACCAGTAGATTGCTTGTACATTAGGAGACCACGCACAGCAGATTAAGCCTATAAAATTTGTTGTTCAAATTCTGTTGGGTAATGCGAACAATATCATGGGAGGAAGGAGGATGTTCTGAATAATCATAACAAGAGTCTTAAATTGGAGGAGGAGATAGTGGGGTCTGATCACCCTTATAAGGCTGTTATAAATAGGGAGATTAAGACTGATAGGCAACTTCTCACAGAATATACGATGGACTAGGTGAAGATAATAAGGCATTAGAAGAGAGTGAGGCTGCCACGAAGGTTCTGAAGAACTGAGCATGAATTAGAAGGAGTTGATATATCCCGCATGGTATTCTGCCAATATCTAGAAAA
The DNA here is from genome assembly GCA_027924645.1 of Cunninghamia lanceolata. Taxonomy (NCBI): domain Eukaryota; kingdom Viridiplantae; phylum Streptophyta; class Pinopsida; order Cupressales; family Cupressaceae; genus Cunninghamia; species Cunninghamia lanceolata. Next base: position 9,428,147 of record BSBN01000892.1, read on the forward strand.
TAAAAGTATCCATTCTCAATTGAAAGCCAATCAGGCTCTAGAAATTGCTAGCAAAGGCCATTACAGATTGTAGGATGCATGCATAATGAATTTAATTAAAAAGATTTAGAAACAATCAACCAAATGTATTTGACAAATTTAAAGACAATTTCATCAATCAGAGATAATAAAAATGATGAGGGAACCTGGATTTGATGCTAAAATCTCTCCTACGGCAGCCTAAACCAATCTTCCCGCTCCCCCCCTCCCTCTCCTCTCCTCTACTCTAAATTTCTAATAGCAACCTCTCCAATATGCCAGCAATTGCCCCAACTACCATGCCTCCCCCATAACTGAAATGTTCTTCCCCAAACTAAAATAAATATTGTGGAAATAAAGTAATTGAGCATCATAATAATAAAACATTAAAATATTAAGATACTAAAAACTTATTTAAATCTATAAATACCCCTGAATAAATCAATTTAATAACAATAATAAAATAATTCATATTCAAGCAACTTTAAATAATTATTTTGAACTAGGTAATTATCAATTACCAATTTAATCTTATTAAATATTAATAATAATAATGAGAATATTATATAACCCTATTAAATATTATAGTGCATCAAATATTAGTATGACTATATAATGAAATCTAGGGATACAACATAACCCACTGAGTAGGATAGCTGTTAAAATCCAAATCAAACATGTTCACAAGCCAGGCCAAAACACACTTAACCAATAAGCTCCATCAAATATAAATCAATTGCAACACCTGACATACTGATAGAACTAACAGGTTGAACTCGACATGTCATGCATCCTGATTGAGGATGATGACTTGAGATGTGGGACCTTAAGTTATCTCTGGAACAACCTATCCATTGGGTTCAGGGCACACTCAGACCTGTTAATTCAGCTGGAGTCAATGCCAGATACTTGCATCCTGTAACAAATGACATAGTCAATCATGTATAGATGCATATAAGCTGACACTAGGTGAAAAATGAATCACAACATTGTAGGGCACTCGCAAGGAAGTGATGCGACATCGTCCATTCCACATCATATCAATCTAGATTAGATAAGACATAATCATAACCAAATTGAATCTACCTCATTATCTGAATAGAACCATACACTGAACATATAGGTGCATGAAATTGAATAAGTCTCAGAAGTACCATCATAATAATTGAATCTAACAGAATCAGTGCATGAGATCCATTCTAACATATAACAATTGTAGTAAGATCGACATCTTAATCATTAGAATGCAAAACAATGTCAAAGCCTACATTATCAGTGTCGCAATAGAGATTATCAATAAAATACATTAACTATCATATGAAACCACACATTGATGAAACATCTATCTATATTGTACAACATCAATTGTTTACCTTACCTTAATTATTCCTATTATTATACCTTCATATTCATGCGCCTTGATTAGTTCACCTGTACATCCAAGGTGGGAATGGAGGGGCACTACATCCTTCCCCCCTAAAACTTGACTTACTCCTGGAAGTCATAGACTAGTGTGGAAACATAACACATTAGTATTATAATTTTTTATTGCCAACATATGCATTCACATTAAGCAATTGTTCCCAAGACAAGAACAATCATTCAATACATGCATAAAAGACATCAATTCCTTATGTTTAAGGTGTATCATGTAATCTAATTATAACCAATCGCACGTATTTTGAGAATTTCATTCATTTCAGGGATCTGTGTTTATATATTATCAAGGAAAATTACATCTCATTTCTTATTTCTGCCATGGTTCTGACTAATTACCAAGCATTCCAATACAATTCTCCATAGAGTCCTCCCTTGTACACACTATCAGAGGTTCAAAATGAACATGATAGAAACAACACTTGCCACAATACAGGGCTAACAAAAACAAACATTCAGAATAGTCACCATCAAAGTTTTAAAGAAGGTGAAAACCCAAGTGGAAAAAAAATAACCAAATCCAATCTTAAGTCACAAAATGCTGGCAATTTCCAACAATAACTCAAGTATAGAGAAAAGAGTTTTGGTGACCACTCCTGTCATAAGAAATTTCAAAGAAAACAAATTCACTGTTAGCCCCTAACAACCATCAAAATTTTCAAATTAACCAAATTGTAAACAAACCCACATCACAATGTGGCTAATTTTAGCCACAAAAAGGGAGTATCCACTACACAACACCCAAAACACAAGGTCTAGAATATGTTAAAGAACGTACACCAACACATAGATAATTAGGTTATCTACATCCTCATACCTAAACAACTTTTATACAAGGATTTAAGGCAACAAAATAATTACTTATTTACAACAATTTCTACCTTTAATGCAATACAATTTCTTTATGTGCGGAAGAATAGATAATATTGTACACAAGAACATACTTAATCAAGGCTACATTTTATATTAACATAAAGATGGTACGGTGCTTCCTCACTCATAGCTAAACATAACCCCACAAGGTATGGTTATTTCACCAAACCAGGGAAGACAAACACCACTGTCCTTTTACAATACCCCACATAAAATGGGTTAAGTATATTCACTTCACTATAGGGGCAATTTCCACTCTCCTGTTTCCATGCTCTAAAAGTAACTGTGCTTCCTTCTTCTAAAGCACTAAAGACCACAAGAGGAACTGGAGGCCTCAACAATCAGTAAGCACCAGTGTTCAAGGAACACACATTGTCGGATATATCATCACATTTTTGCATAACAGCCACACAAGTAGAACAAAGCAAAAAGGATTTATTTCTTCTATAGTCAAGAACAAGTCTATAAGTTTGTCATCCTTCTAATGCCATACTAAGGCTCATAGGTGAGAGGTACTATTACCAACTCACCATAAGAAGAAAACATTTAACCTAAAATAATGACAGGAACCAGAGATCCCAGTGTTGCAAACCTTGGCTCTGATACCAGATGTAATGCCCCACCAAGGAACTCTAGAAAATAACACAATTACACCATACAAACAGGACAACTTTTTTTTTTTTAAATTGAAAGAGGTAATAAAGTAGCATTTAACATATCTATACTAAGTGATGTTCTCCCAGGGTTCCATGGCTGCATTACTGACAAAACTACTATCATGTTCTCTCATACATCATGTATTAACTAACAACAATAATTCATTTTGTATCTATTGTATTAAATGAATAACCATATACATTTCCATGACATCAGATAAATAACCTTCCAGAACAAGTACAACTACAGTTTTCCCATACACATGAGGATATGATATTACATTGTCTACATCATCAACTTTTGATTACATTAGATTACATACATTATGAATAATCTGATACACAGGATAGTACATGAGCATAAATAACTATCTTTATAGACTGGTACAAGATCTGAATCTGCTACAGGAGTTACAACCTTCTTGCACACGAACAAAGGCAAGGAAAAACCAAATGAGATAAGGCACATCCACCCGACCATGTGGTACCCTAAGGTCCACCCCCCCGTGCTAGGAGATAACATAAGATCCCAAAACATCAAACAACCAAGTAGACAATTACCTAACAGGAACAAGGACTCAACATGACTCCATTACAACACATGACAACATCACAAGCAACTCAATATCACTTCCAGAGGAAACACACGACAAATGGGGAGAGTACAACTATGGAATGCTAGGTTGCAGTAGGGAGAGTGTCATCGCATGGTCCTAACATGGGTTATCCTGACAGCCTCTCACTAGGCACTAGCCCCAATTTATGGTTATCCTAATAGCCTCTCACTAGGCACCGACCCCATAGGCTGACTCATGCGGAATCAACCTTCCTTTCGTGAGGACAAGGAAGTTGATCTTGGCAACCAGGCCTTCTCTACCCATCCTTAGTCTAAACAAGCACTACAGGCATGAGAGAGGAAATCCAATTATCTTGTTAATGTGTAATCTACCCTTTTCCCTTAGTTCATTTTTAGGTTTTCACATAGTTAGCAACCTTCAATGGGTTATCCTGACAGCCACTTTAGACACCGGTCCCACATTGAAATCCACTCCCCTACCTGCATCTAGAAACCCTAACCATCAACAAAGACAATTACTAACATAATGATAAGTATACATAAACAATGCCAGACATTTACCTTGTTTCTTATAAAACATAATCACAATGACCAACCTTTACATCATTGCCCCAAAACTTTCAGTTGATCAATCACAATACCCATAACAACACATATCTAGAGCAAGGTATGGATCATCTCATCCTCAAATCTCAATTATGAACCAAAATAATTTCTCATTACAATTACAAGATCTCCCCATTACCATACTAAACACAAGCTCAATATCAACACATACGTGAAGGAGATTTAAACCCATCATAATATATTCACAACACAGTATGTACATCATCTCACATTATTGTTTACCAAGACCCACATACATAGACAAAAGACATCATGTTCTTACAACATCTTGATTTCAAGACACCTATCAACAGAATACATACAATCAAATCATATTATCTTATGCCTCTAGAACCTAAACTTGACAATTTACACATAGACCAACTCACATGAAAATTTTGCTAGCAATATATGATTTTAGCTAATTAACTCACTGACAACATAAATTCTTCTTACTAGAGCAATTCAGTCTCTTAGTTATCCAGTTACCTATAATTTTTACTTATAAGTCGAAATTTTTGAATACATTGCTATTTAACCTAATTCCAGTTTTTAATCCAATTTCAACTTAACAAAATCATTATGAAAAACATCTTTGCAAAATCAAACCAAACTAAATTAAATTTCACCTACACTGATTATTTTGTCATATCCAATTCCATTTACTCAAATTAGCAACTGGATTCAAGTTATATCTCCACCAAGAATTTCATAAAACCTAGGTCTAGTTTAATTAATATCAATTCTATCTATTATATTAATCAATCATCAATTACATATAACCATCAAGCTAAACAAATGCCTAGATAATATTAATTACAAATGCTTATAGATCAAATACTAATTACAACATTTATAATCCTAACCCATATATCATATTTCTACTAACAAAACCATTATAATAGAATCAATGCCATATTACAGTAAATATATGATCATATCGATTAGTTTAATAAACATTTCCATTAAACTATAACAAATACATTTCTTTTGTTTCATAAGTTAATATTTCTATCATATGTATAAACTCCAACAAACTTATCTAATAAATCGTGTATCTTAACTATGTTTTTGATTCATATTTAATTTATAATTGATGATAGGTTTATATACCTATTCATGTACTTGTGTGTAGGTTATTCTTATTCCCAAGGTAAGATTTGATAAAAAATAGGTCATTTATTTACCACTATTGTTGAAGAAAGGATGTAAAATTGTTATTAATTGTTTGACCATTGAAATGAATGATATTTAAATAAAGTAATGTGCCGCACCCTAGGAATTGTATAATTGAAGGAAGAAGGATTCCAGCTATAACTTATATAATCTTCTGCTAAGGTATCTATCATGCATAGGAATTTGAGTTTACATATAATCATGTTGGATCCTAAAGCTTATGCAATCAATAATCATCTTGGATCTCGCAGAGCACATGAAACTTGATGTTGTCACCATAGTCTACAGTATACATGGGCTGACTTCAAAGCAAGAAAGTTTATGGCTAGAAGTGATCCATGATAGATCCAGTTTTGTGCTTATTGGTATGCTTTGGGAAAGACAACTTCTTGTATGATAGAAAATGTTCAGGATGATGTGGGACATTCATGTACTGATTCTAGTGTGTAGGAAAGATCTACAAAACTGAGTTTCTGCCTACTTTGGTTAAATCACCGATTGGTACAAGCTGTGAAAATGTAACTATGGTATTGAATTCGTCATCCACTACAGTAAATTCATACAATTGATATCAGATACTGATAGTTTATATCGCTTGTTGAACATTTTCCAATCTTAATCTTTTAAAGACTGTATGACTTATATTCAGCTTGAATTTACATATGAAAGAGGGCTTACTGAGACGTTCAAATAGCAAGTGTGATTTGATGATTTAGTAGGTTAAAGCATTATATTAAGAACGCTGACCTAAAATTGATCCATCTAATAGTAATCTTTTCCACACGGTTCGGCAGAGGTTGATTAAGTTGAATTATGAATAGCCTGTTTAGGTGAGGTCACAATCCATTGGTGAGAGACCAATTTCTAATACTAGTAGAACAAGATAAGGCTGTTGGATAAACTACTCCCAAGCCGCTGAGATTTAACCTTTATGCCAGCCATTGAAAGATAGTATATTTGGAGGATCGACTCACTACTAAAGGTCCATCATCAAGGAATTACTGCAATTGCAGGATATAAACAAAAATGAATTTGTTTTAAAAGCAAGTGTATCTATCAGATGGAACGCCATATTCCACACCTTCTACCAGTGCTAAAGTCATTTCAAAACAGCGAATGACATCCCTCGATGCATAAAGAAAAAGGTAACCCTTCTAGATAATTTAGTTGGAAATTCTCATAACAACATGTATGCAGAATGTAAAAGCATCGGCAAGTCACATGTACTGTTTGACAGAATGCAGCAAGGAGGTGACTTCAAAATATTGTGGTTGCAGGATTTACACCAAAATGGATTCGTTAAAAAGACTTTAGAAACTTTTAGGCAAGAGCAATCAGCAAGCGTAGAGTCAAACAACACAACCTTTGTCACATTCTCCATGCCAGCCAGCCATTGAATGACAATTTTGTTGGGTATCTAGGGGAATCAAAACATTGCTGGAGATCGCCATTAAGGGATTACTACTTTGCGAAATATACACAAAATGGATTTACTCATACAGATCTAGAAGGTTCTATCAAAGCATTTAATATGCATAAAACTATATTTGACAACTTTTGGCTACATACTACCTGACCGAGCATGTGCACCAAGGGTTTGATACCTAAGAGTTGTACAAACATCAATAACAATTGAACCATGTCTCTTCATCTCAAGGGCTCTATGCATTATGCACTTAAGTAAGGTTGGTGAGGGTTTAAGCTATCTGAATAGGGCTACTGAGAACACAATGTGACATCTTCCAACATATTTTGCCTTGCGCATGACTGGATAGGGATGGCTTTAAGTATGGAAAACAAATAGATTTGCATGCCATAGACCATGAATGACCAGCAGATTGCTTGTACATTTGGAGCCAACGCACAGTAGATTAAGCCTATAAGATTTGTTGTTCAAATTCTATTAGGTAATGTGAACACTATCATGGGAGGAAGGAGGATGTTCAGAATAATCATACCAAGAGTCTTAAATTGGAGGAGATAGTGGGGTCTGATCACCTTTATAAGGCTATTATAAGTAGGGAGATTAAGACTGATAGGCAGCTTCTCGCAGAATATACGATGGACTAGGTGAAGATAATAAGGCATTAGAAGAGAGTGAGGCTGGCACGAAGGTTCTGAAGAAGTGAGCAAGAATTAGAAGAAGTTGATATATCCCACATGGTATTCTACCAATATACAGAAAATAAAAGTATCCATTCTTAATTGAAAGCCAATCAGGCTCTAGAAACTGCTAGCAAAGGCCATTACAGATTGTAGGATGCATGCATAATGAATTTAATTAAAAAGCTTTAGAAACAATCAACCAAATGTATTTGACAAATTTAAAGAAAATTTCATCAATCAGAGATAATAAAAATGATGAGGGAACCTGGATTCGATGCTGAAATCTCTCCTACGGTAGCCTAAACCAATCTTCCCGCTCCCCCCTCCCTCTCCTCTCCTCTCCTCTCCTTTGAATTTCGAATAGCAACTTCTCCAATATGCCAGCAACTGCCCCAACTACCATGCCTCCCCCATAACCGAAATATTCTTCCCCAAACTAAAATAAATATTACGGAATTAAAGTATTTGAGCATCATAATAATAAAACATTAAAATATTAAGATACTAAAAAATTATTTAAATCTATAAATACCCCCAAATAAATCAATTTAATAGCAGTAATAAAATAATTCATATTCAAACAACTTTAAATAATTATTTTGAACTAGGTAATTATCAATTACCAATTTAATCTTATTAAATATTAATAATAATAATGAGAATATTATATAACCCTATTAAATATTATAGTGGATCAAATATTAGTATGACTATATAATGAAATCTAGGCATACAACATAAACCACTGAGTAGGACAGCCGTTAAAATCCAAATCAAACATGTTCACAAGCCAGGCGAAAACACACTTAACCAACAATCTCCATCAAATATAAATCAATTGCAACACCTGACATACTGACAGAACTAACAGGTTGAACTAGACATGTCATGCATCCTGATTGAGGATGATGACTTGGGATGTGGGACCTTAAGTTATCTCTGGAACAACTTATCCATTAGGTTTAGGGCACGTTCAGACCTATTAATTCAGGTGAAGTCAATGCCAGATACTTGCATCCTGCAACAAATGACACAGTCAATCATGTATAGATGCATATAAGCTGACACTAGGTGAAAAATGAAGCACAACATCGCAGGGCACTCGCAAGGAAGTGATGCGACATTCTCCTTTCCACATCATATCAATCTAGATTAGATTGCACATAATCATAACCAAATCGAATCTACCTCATTATCTGAACAGAACCATGCATTGAACATATAGGTGCATGAAATTGAATAAGTCTCTGAAGTACCATCATAACAATTAAATCTAACAAAATCAGTCCATGAGATCCATTCTAACATATAACAATTGTAGTAAGATCGACATCTGACTCATTAGAATGCAAAACAATGTCAAAGCCTGCATTATCAGTGTCGCAATAGAGATTATCAATAAAACACATTAACTATCATATGAAACCACACATGGATGAAATATCTATCTATATTGTACAACATCAATTGTTTTCCTTACCTTAATTATTCCTATTATTATACCTTCATATTCATGCACCTTGATTACTTCACCTGTACATCCAAGGTGGGAACGGAGGAGCACTACATCCTCCCCCCCTAAAACTTGACTTACTCCTCGAAGTCACAGACTAGGGTGGAAACACAACACAGTAGTATTATAATTTTCTATTGCCAACATATGCATTCACATTAAGCAATTGTTCCCAAGACAAGCACAATCGTTCAATACATGCATAAAAGACATCAATTTCTTACCTTTAAGGTGTATCATGTAATCTACTTATAATTAATCGCACGTATTTTGAGAATTTCATTCATTTCAGGGATCTGTGTTTACATATTATCAAGGAAAATTACATCTCATTTCTTATTTCCACCATGGTTCTGACTAATTACCAAGCATTCCAGTACAATTCTCTACAGAGTCCTCCCTTGTACACACTATCAGAGGTTCAAAATGAACATGATAGAAACAACACTTGCCACAATAAAGGGCTAACAAAAACAAACATTCGGAATAGTCACCATCAAAGTTTTAAAGAAGGTGAAAACCCAAGTGGAAAAAAAATAACCAAATCCAATCTTAAGTCACAAAATGCCGGCAATTTCCAACAATAAGTCAAGTGTAGAGAAAAGAGTTTTGGTGACCACTCCTGTCATAAGAAATTTCAAAGAAAAAAAATTCACTGTTAGCCCCTAACAACCATCAAAATTTTCAAATTAACCAAATTGCAAACAAACCCACATCACAATGTGGCTAATTTTAGCCACAAAAAGGGAGTATCCCCTACACAACACCCAGGACACAAGGTCTAGAATGCGTCAGAGAATGTATGCCAACACATAGATAATTAGGTTATCTACATCCTCATACCTAAACAACTTTTATACAAGGATTTAAGGCAACAAAATAATTACTTATTTACAACAATTTCTACCTTTAATGCAATACAATTTCTTTATGTGTGGAAGAATAGATAATATTGCACACAAGAACATACTTAATCAAGGCTACATTTTATATTAACATAAAGATGGTATGGTGCTTCCACACTCATAGCTAAACATAACCCCATAAGGTATGGTTATTTCACCAAACCAGGGAAGACAAACACCACTGTCCTTTTACAATACCCCACATAAAATGGGTTCAGGATATTCACTTCACTAGAGGGGCAAATTCCACTCTCATGTTTCCATCCTCTAAAAGTAACCGTGCTTCCTTCTTCTAAAGCACTAAAGACCACAAGAGGAACTGGAGGCTTCAACAATCAGTAAGCACCAGTGTTCAAGGAACACATTGTCAGATATATCATCACATTTTTGCATAACAGCCACACAAGTAGAACAAAGCATAAAGGATTTATTTCTTCTACAGTCAAGAACAAGTCTAGAAGTTTGTCATCCTTCTAACGCCATACTAAGGCTCATAGGTGAGAGGTACTATTACCAACTCACCATAAGGAGAAAACATTTAACCTAAAACAACGACACGAACAGAGATCCCAGTGTCGCAAACCTTGGCTTTGATACCAAATGTAACACCCCGCTAAGGAACTCTAGAAAATAACACAATTACACCATACAAACAGGACAACTTTTTTTTTTTAAATTGAAAGAGGTAATAAAGTAACATTTAACATATCTATACTAAGTGATGTTCTACCAGGGTTCCATGGCTGCATTACTGACAAAACTACTATCATGTTCTCTCATACATCATGTATTAACTAACAACAATAATTCATTCTGTATCTATTGCATTAAATAAATAACCATATACATTTCCATGACATCAGATAAATAACCTTCCAGAACAAGTACAACTGCAGTTTTCCCATACACATGAGGATACGATATTACATTGTTTACATCATCAACTTTTGATTACATTGGATTACATACATTATGAATAATATGATACATAGGATAGTACATGAGCATAAATAACTATCTTTATAGACTGGTACAAGATCTGAATCTGCTACAGGAGTTACAACCTTCATGCACATGAACAAAGGCAAGGAAAAATCAAAGGAGATAAGGTACATCAACCCGACCATGTGGTACCCTAAGGTCCACCCCCCCGTGCTAGGAGATAACATAAGGTCCCAAAACATCAAACAACCAGGTAGACAATTACCTTATTTGAACAAGGACTCAACATGACTCCATTACAACACATGACAACATCACAAGCAACTCAATATAACTTCCAGAGGCAACACGCGACAAATGGGGAGAGTACAACTAGGGAATGCTAGGCTGCAGTAGGGAGAGTGTCATCGCATGGTCCTAACATGGGTTATCCTGACAGCCTCTCACTAGGCACCAGCCCCCATCTATGGTTATCTTGACAGCCTCTCACTAGGCGTCGGCCCCATAGGGTGACTCATGCAGAATCAACCTTCCTTTCGTGAGGACAAGGAAGTTGATCTTGGCAACCAGGCCTTCTCTACCAATCCTTTGTCTAAACGAGCACTACAGGCATGGGAGAGGAAATCCAATTATCTTGTTAATGTGTAATCTACCCTTTTCCCTTAGTTCATTTTTAGGTTTTCACTTAGTTAGCAACCTTCAATGGGTTATCCTGACAGCCACTTTGGGCACCGGCCCCACATTGAAATCCACTCCCCTACCTGTATCTAGAAACCCTAACCATCAAGAAAGACAATTACTAACATAATGATAAGTATACATAAATAATGCAAGACATTTACCTTTTTTCTTATAAAACATAATCACAACGACCAACCTTTACATCATTGTCCCAAAACTTTCAGTTGATCAATCGCAATACCCATAACAACACATATCCATAGCAACGTATGGATCATCTCGCTCTCAAATCTCAACTATAAACCAAAATAATTTCTCATTACAATTACAAGATCTCCCCATTACCATACTAAACACAAGCTCGATATCAACACATATGTGAAGGAGATTTAAACCCATCATAATATATTCACAACATAGTATGTACATCATCTCACATTCTTGTTTACCAAGACCCACATACATCGACAAAAGACATCATGTTCTTATAACATCTTGATTTCAAGACACCTATCAATAGAATACATACAATCAAATCATATTATCTTATGCCTCTAGAACCTAAACTTGACAATTTACACATAGACCAACTCACATGAAAATTTTGCTAGCAATATACGATTTCAGCTAATCAACTCACTGACAACATAAATTCTTCTTACTAGAGCAATTTAGTCTCTTAGTTATCCATTTACCTATAATTTTTACTTATAAGTCTAAATTTTTGAATACATTGTTATTTAACCTAATTCCAATTTTCAATCCAATTTCAACTTAACAAAATCATTATGAAAAACATCTTTGCAAAATCAAACCAAACTAAATTAAATTTCACCTACACTGATTATTTTGTCATATCCAATTCCATTTAATCAAATTAGCGACTGGATTCAAGTTATATCTCCACCAAGAATTTCATAAAACCTAGGTCTAGTTTAATTAATATTAATTCTATTTATTATATTAATCAATCATCAATTACATATAACCATCAAGCTAAACAAATGCATAGATAATATTAATTACAAATGCTTATAGATCAAATACTAATTACAACATTTCTAATCCTAACCCATATATCATATTTCTACTAACAAAACCATTATAATAGAATCAATGCCATATTACAGTAAATATATGATCATATCGATTAGTTTAATAAACATTTGTATTAAACTATAACAACTACATTTCTTTTGTTTCATAAGTTAATATTTCTATAATATATATAAACTCCAACAAACTCATCTAATAAATCATGTATCTTAACTATGTTTTTGATTCATATTTAATTTATAATTGATGATAGGTTTATATACCTGTTCATGTACTTGTGTGTAGGTTATTCTTATTCCCAAGGTAAGATTTGATCAAAAATAGGTCATTTATTTACCACTATTGTTGAAGAAAAGATGTAAAATTGTTATTAATTGTTTGACCATTGAAATGGATGATATTTAAATAAAGTAATGTGCCACACCCTAAGAATTGTATAATTGAAGGAAGAAGGATTCCAGCTATAACTTATATAATCTTCTGCTAAGGTATCTATCATGCATAGGAATTTGAGTTTACATCTAATCATGTTGGATCCTAAAGCTTATGCAATCAATAATCATCTTGGATCTTGCAAAGCATAGGAAACTTGATGTTGTCACCACAGTCTAAAGTATACATGGGCTGACTTCAAAGCAAGAAAGTTTATGGCTAGAAATGATACATGATAGATCCAGTTTTGTGCTTACTGGTATGCTTTGGGAATTACAACATCTTGTATGATAGAAATTTTTAGGATGATGTGGGACATTCACATACTGATTCTAGTGTGCAGGAAAGATCTACAAAACTGAGTTTCTACCTACTTGGGTGAAATCACCGATTGGTACAAGCTGCGAGAATGTAACTGTGTTATTGAATTCGTCATCCACTACAGTAAATTCATACAATTGATATCAAATACTAACAGTTTATACCTCTTGTTGAACATTTTCCAATCCTAATCTTTCAAAGACTGTATGACTTACATTTAGCTTGAATTTACATATCAAAGAGGGATGACGTTCAAATAGAATGTCTGATTGGGTGATTTAGTAGGTTAAAGCATTATATTAAGAATGCTGACCTAAAATTGATCCATCTAATAGTAGTCTACTCTACATGGTTCGGCAAAGGTTGATTAAGTTGAATTATGAATAGGCTGTTTAGGTGAGGTCACAATCCATTGGTGAGAGACCAATTTCTAATACTAGTAGAACAAGATAAGGCCGTTGGATAAACTACTCCCAAGCCGCTGAGATTTAACCTTTATGGCCAGCCATTGAAAGATAGTATATTTGGAGGATCGACTCACTACTAAAGGTCCATCATCAAGGAATTACTGTAATTGCAGGATATAAACAAAAATGAATTTGTTTTGAAAGCAAGTGTATCTATCAAATGCAATGCCATATTCCACACCTTCTGCCAGTGCTGAAGTCATTTCAAAATAGCGAATCACATCCCTCAATGCATAAAGAAAAAGGTAACCTTTCTAGATAATTCAGTTGGAAATGCTCAGAACAACATGTATGCAGAATGTAAAAGCATCGGCAAGTCACATGTACTGTTTGACAGAATGCAGCAAGGAGATGACTTCGAAATACAATGGTTGCAGGATTTACACCAAAATGGATTCGTTAAAAAGACTCTAGAAACTTTTAAGCAAGAGCAATCAGCAAGCGTAGAGTCAAATGACACAACCTTTTTCACATTCTCCATGCGAGCCAGCCATTGAATGACAATTTTGCCAGGTATCTAGGGGAATCAAAACATTGTTGGAGATTGCCATTAAGGGATTACTACTTTGCAGAATATACACAAAATGGATTTACTGATACAGATCTAGAAGGTTCTATCAAAGCATTTAATATGCATAAAACTATATTCCACAACAATTGAACCATCAATAACAATGAGCTATACAAACATCAACAACAATTGAACCATGTCTCTTCATCTCAAGGGCTCTGTGCATTATGCACTTAAGTACTTTTGGTGAGGGTTTAAGCTATTTGAATAGGGCTACGGAGAACATGATGTGACGTCTTCCAACATATTTTACCTTGTGCATGACTGGATAGGGATGGCTTTAAGCATGGAAAACAAACAGATTCACATGCCATAGACCATGAATGACCAGCAGATTGCTTGTACATTTGGATCCCACGCACAGTAGATTAAGCCTATAAGATTTGTTGTTCAAATTCTGTTGGGTAATGCGAACACTATCATGGGAGGAAGGAGGATGTTCTGAATAATCATACCAAGAGTCTTAAATTCGAGGAGGAGATAGTGGGGTCTGAACACCCTTATAAGGCTGTTATAAATAGGGAGATTAAGACCGATAGGTAGCTTCTCGCAGAATATACGATGGACTAGGTGAAGATAATAAGGCATTAGAAGAGAGTGAGGCTGCCACGAAGGTTCTAAAGAAGTGAGCATGAATTAGGAGTTGATATATCCCGCATGGTATTCTGCCAATATATAGAAAATAAAAGTATCCATTCTCAATTGAAAGCCACTCAGGCTCTAGAAACTGCTAGCAAAGGCCATTACAGATTGCAGGATGCATGCATAATGAATTTAATTAAAAAGCTTTAGAAACAATCAACCAAATGTATTTGACAAATTTAAAGACAATTTCATCAATCAGAGATAATAAAAATGATGAGGGAACCTGGATTCGATGCTGAAATCTCTCCTATGGCAGCCTAAACCAATCTTCCCACTCCCCTCCCTCCCTCTCCTCTCCTCTGAATTTCTAATAGCAACCTCTCCAATATGCCAGCAACTGCCCCAACTACCATGCCTCCCCCATAACAAAAATGTTCTTCCCTAAACTAGAATAAATATTGCGGAATTAAAGTATTTGAGCATCATAATAATAAAACAGTAAATATTAAGATACTAAAAACTTATTTAAATCTATAAATACCCCCAAATAAATCAATTTAATAACAGTAATAAAATAATTCATATTCAAACAACTTTAAATAATTATTTTGAACTAGGTAATTATCAATTACCAATTTAATCTTATTAAATATTAATAATAATAATGAGAATATTATATAACCCTATTAAATATTATAGTGGATCAAATATTAGTATGACTATATAATGAAATCTAGGCATACAACATAACCCACTGAGTAGGACAACCATTAAAAGCCAAATCAAACATGTTCACAAGCCAGGCCAAAACACACTTAACCAACAAGCTCCATCAAATATAAATCAATTGCAACACCTGACATACTAACAGAACTGACAGGTTGAACTAGACATGTCATGCATCCTGATTGAGGATGATGACTTGGGATATGGGACCTTAAGTTATCTCCGCAACAACTTATCCATTGGGTTCAGGGCATGCTCAGAACTGTTAATTCAGGTGGAGTCGATGCTAGATACCTGCATCCTACAACAAATGACACAGTCTATCATGTATAGATGCATATAAGCTAACACTAGGTGAAAAAGGAATCACAACATCGCAGGGCACTCGCAAGCAAGTGATGCGACATCATCCTTTCCACATCATATCAATCTAGATTAGATAACACATAATCATAACCAAATTAAATCTACCTCATTATCTAAACAGAACCATACATTGAACATATAGGTGCATGAAATTGAATAAGTCTCAGAAGTACTATCATAACAATTAAATCTAACAGAATCAGTCCATGAGATCCATTCTAACATATAACAATTGTAGTAAGATCGACATCTTAATCATTAGAATGCAAAACAATGTCAAATCCTGCATTATCAGTGTCACAATAGAGATTATCAATAAAACACATTAACTATCATATGAAACCACACATGGATGAAACATCTATCTATATTGTACAACATCAATTGTTTACCTTACCTTAATTATTCCTATTATTATACCTTCATATTCATGTGCCTTGATCAGTTCACCTGTACATCCAAGGTGGGAACGGAGAGACACTACAATCTCATCACCCCCAAGACGAGTTATGCTTCAATCCCCTAACAAAAGGGATATTACAATACATTAAAATGTTTGATGGGGTGGAAAAGGGAATCATACTCCTCTCATCTAGAGGGATTCAAGAAATTAAATTTTAATGAGGTACAGTCATTTCCAAATGACTAGGTAATAGAAAAATAGAAGTTTAACCGATTTTGATGCCTTTATTTAGAAAGCCTTGAAATTTTAAAATATTGACAAATCACCTTGGGAAGTAGGTGCATATAGTCATATTCTATGTCAAGGGATACTTGAGCTAAGTAAGTTTCCATGTATTATTTAAATTTTCTCTTATATTAAATATAGGAGAAAAGTGTACTTTTATATCATTTTCTCTACTCATTTTACACCTATAGAATTTATATAATTTATCTATCAACCTTTAGTCTTTTTATACCTAGAATTTGGTCTAAACTCATTTTTATTTATGTACACATTCCCTCACCTTGGATTGAATTGCAAACTTGTGATTTTTTCTAGTGTGCAATGTTGTTCTATAGATAGAAAATTGTACTTGTAATCACATCCTCTAAATTCAAACATGATTTTAACTTATGCCATGTGGTGACCCTTTCACTTGAATACAAGCTCATCAAACCAAATGGATTTAGAGAGTTGACTCTAGATTGGAGGATCCTCCACATATAGTGTTATAATAACTTTTGCAATAAATACTCATCACTTCACCTCCTCGTTAAACCAATTGTCACATCTAGAGGTGTCCTAACACATTTCAATGCTAGATATTTCAATTATTATCATCAAACACATCGACATACCATAGTTATGTGAATCACACTAAAGCCTTAAATTCAGGATCTTATTGAGAAAATGTGATATAAATATATAGGGTATTCATGATCAAGAAAATACATATTTAGTATAGGTCCACATAATGATTCTAATCAAAGGGAAACAAATGATAAAGATTCTTCTAATTCTAGTAATAATTAGTATATTTGTCTAGGTGTCCAAATTCTAATGACATACCTAACACATATTACATCAATGTGCAAATGAAACTATCTTGAACATGATACAAATGAAGACAAGACAAATAAGAAAATACCCACTAAAGAATACCAAGAATAAGAACATGAAATCCAAGTCACAACATATAAGTTGGTTATTTCAAAGAATACATCACAATTGGAATATATACACCTAGGACTTATGTTCATAAAGGAGTCCTCTTCATGATCATGCATCATCATTGTCATCTATGCAACACGGAATCATAGATAACAATCCCATTTAAAGGCTCCCTTAAAAATGTAGGCATCAACCACCTAGACAAGACCTGGTGTTACTTATCCATCTAAATTTTGAATCATATGTGGAAAGGCACTACTTCAAGCTAAGTGGAGAGCTAGTTGAGCTTCAATGACATGGCCATGTATAGGAAATTTATAATGTATCCTATCCAATTGATGGCTAGAAAAATTGTAAAAATAGGTAGTACAGATGATGATGTTAGACTACCAAACAACACAACCACTATCTCCCTTTGGATGTGGAACCAAATCCAAAATGTATCTAATATGCTAGGTAATGTACAACTGTACTAGAGCAATGTGTGTTTAAAATAATTATCTTTTAAGCCCTGATGTTTTGTAGGCTCCACTCAATTTTGAACTAGATCAATAAATGGTGGAAAAGAACACAATCTGGCATGGGTTCAACTTGAAGAGAGTAATAGTTGGTGAAGGAAAAGTATCCAATTTCTTTGACATCATAACACAATCAAATTTTCTCTTAATGAATCTTTTAGATCCACTATGCAAATTGGATCAAGAGCACCAAATTAGAGATGAACTTTGGCAACCAAGACTTGGGTCATAAATGCACAATTTATTGTGCATATAAAAGCACATGTCTCTTTTTTGCTATCTATTGCATAGGAAAATGGCCAAGTGTCTCTTAGATGCCACCTCAACTAGGTTGAAGTTGCCATTAATAAACCACTATACTAGTAGAATGTCATATGCAAGCCATCACTAAAGTAGCATCCTTTCAGTCACATCATTTGAGGTATAGATGTTGACACACTAAAAGATTGATTCTCAATATTGAAAAGAACCCATAACCTACTTTGTTAAATGGATCACAACCATGGGTAAAATAGTGGGATTGCCAATTGGGATTAACAAATGTTCTATATGCCACCATAAAGTTGCTCATTATTATTGATTTAAAAATATTATCTATCCATATGACACATCACATTATTGGAAGCAAAAATCCAAGAAAAGTTTAATCTCCTAAAGAAAAAGAATGTCTAAGGAGTAAATCTATATCAAAAATCCCACACCACATCCTCCATGAGATGTAAGTCATAAGGCAAGAGGTTCTAAGGATATTTCCTTGTAGTCCAACCCTTGCAATGCAAAAAATATATCCTACTCAAATCTAATCTAAATTTTTTTTTGAGAAAAGGCTCCAAATTGCATCTATCATTTATCAAGATCATATTATCCTTCCTCAACCTCCTAGTGGGGACTATGAGACTGTCTTCCTCCATTTGGTTACAACATAGTTGGAACTCCCAAATCAAATGAGAAAATAACACTCACTAGAAGAGGAACTTTCTTAACAACTAATTGACTTACTAAACTCTTTGAAGGAATCACCAAAGGAATATCAAGGTAAGAGTTGATTATGAATCAACTACTTGCTTTGCTTTATTATTGGCCCTAGCTGAGAGGATTTTATGGATTATGTTGATTTGTCATTATCCTAAGGCCATGTGGGACTTGTTTTGTGCTAGCCAAGTAGTAGAGTTGGAAGTTAGATAGTTATTCTTATCCTTATTATGAACATTTCTATATTTTTCTACGTTAGTCCACCTAGCTTTAATTTTTGTTGCCTCAACATCTAGCTTGGAGGTTATTTTAGGCTTGTGTGTAGCTATGGGGTAGTCTATGTGATATGATGAAATCCCTTATTTAGGGAGAAAAAACTTGTAAATATCTATGCATGTAGTTGGGTCCATGGTGGAGGAATTTGTTTGCATGGTTGGATTCCACAAAGGAGAAGAAAAAGAAGCCTTTGGTTACATTTTGGATGGCATGCAACCAAAAACAACCAATTATACAAGTATGCTACTCAAGCCATTTACATGCATTCTCAAAATTAAGCACCAAAATATGTTCAACATTTGGTGGGTTAATAGAAGACATACCTCATGGAATACTTTGGGTCCTGGGCATTGATTTATGTGACACATATTTTCTTATGTGTTTATGAAAATGTGTCACATAGTTATATTTTTATATTTATAATTAAATTTTCTTACACTATTATGAAAATATGATATATAGTGTATATATAAAATATTTTATGTATATATGAAATAAACTTCAAAATGAACATGTTTATGTGCCATTAGACATGTGTCTATATTTAACAAAAATTAAATATGGCTTGGTGTGTGTGAAGATATTTTTTGAACCTAGTTTGCCATAAAGATAATTTAACAAAACTTGGTTCACCTCCTAGTAGTGCGAACCTTAGAATCTAAACTTGGGTCATCTGAATGTTGCAATAGACTTTGCATTAATTTAAACATACATAAGAATATGTCTAAATTTAATATATTGCTAATTTAATTTTATTACTTACATGTAAGAATGTAAGTTTATTATCTCACCTAATCACTTTCTTGATCAAAATCCCAGCACGCAGTGCCATTTTGAGAGGACATGTGACTTGATGATATATCTACTCACATAAAAATGTACATGTTTTTTTTTTAAATAGTATATGACATAGCCTACATGTAAAATTAAATTGTTTGAAATAGACAATGTGTTAAATTATAGTTACAAAACCTTATTTATACCTCTATAGTTGAATTAGGATGGCCATGTTGAACCAATTATCTACAAGATGACTGATATGTTTCACCAACATTAGTGATAGTGTCTACTTTGGAAGCTATGGAACAACATCAACATACACACCTACATCAGAGAGAGGGATGTTGTGTTGTGAGCTTAAATCACTAGGGATAAGCAAGCTCAACAAGTCAGAAGCAAGAAATTGTATGTTGATAGGTGAGCACAACACAACATCCCTATCTACTCTGATGTAGGTGTGTATGTTGATAGATTTGTTCCACGGTCCAAAGTAGACACTATCACTGATGTTGGTGAGACATATCAATCATCAAGTGTAGAGAAATGGTTTGAAACATGCCCATCCTAATGCAACTATAGAGGTATAAGTAAGGTTTTGTAAGTACAATTCAACATGTTTGTTTCAAACAATTTAATTTTACATGTAGACTATGTCATCTACTAATTTTTTTCAAATATGTTTTTTTATGCGAGCATATATCATCAATATATTTCAATTCTCATAACATGAGGAGTAACATGAGGTATGTCAACATATTTTTCTCAAATTATATGCTTTGAGTTTAAAATGCATATATATAAATTCTAGTTCTTTGAAATTTTTGGGATACATATTTCAAGGATATTTAAACAAGTGTATATAACATTCATAGGCTTTCAAAAGATTTTAACAACTTGTTTGTTGAATTAAGTTATAACTAAACATTCAATTTTAGAACTCCTTTTTATTAGATCTACATGTACTGAAATGAAATATTCTTTGCTAGAACTATGTGCATTTGTTTATTTTTCAATGTACCATATATATGTATGTATGTATGTATGTATGTATGTATGTATGCATACATACATACATACATACATAGTATATATATATATATGTACATATATATATATATATGTACATATATATATATATATATATATATATATATATATATATATATATATATATATATATATATATATGTACATATATATGTACATATATATGTATATATATATATAAGTGAAAGGTTCAATATATATATATATATATATATATATATATATATATATATATATGCCTTTCACTTATTTGGGCCAAAATATTTAAATTTAGCAGGTCTCGATTAAATCAAATTACAATTTTTGGAACATAGGTGCCACTATCAAATTGTGTTGATATTCCTACATCAATAGTCTTATTAATTGTTAGAATATTCTTAGCTAATGCTAAAACATGCTATACATTATGGATTTTCTTGTACACACCATTGAACATGTTTTTTTCTGAAATATTTCCCACTCCAACTATTTTAAATGAGTACTATTATCACCGAGCATAACATTCTTTCCTTTGGGAATCTCATTGTACTCTTTCAACCAACCTTTTTTGGGTGTCAGGTATGTTGTGTCACTCCTAAATCCAAAGATGGTCAATATTTTGTAGAGTATGAGTTTATAGGTGTAATGAGTATATAAATAATTATTCTTCCTCACTATATTTTCACTTACATAATTAGATTTTGATTCCTTAAAAAAAAATTTATGTCTCTTCAACCCATGCTAGCCATTTGTTTCATTTCTATTTAAACTATGCTTAAGAACTACACTAGAAGTATTTTCTGAGTTTTTTTTCCTCCTCCATGCCTTGACTATTTTATAGACACTTTGAGACTTATTTTTTATCTTCTCCATTACCTTTCCCTTATATCCTATTAAGAATAGGGTTGTAGAACTCTCAATATACAATCCTACATCATTGATTCTTACTTCTTTCTAGAGTAGTGATGTTGTTACATCTATATTTTTAGATTGAATTGAGTGCTAAGAGCTATTACTGATCTTTGAATAGGATTTTAGCAAGCTCCCAAGAAGCATCATCACTATATCTTCTTCTAAAATTGCTAACCCACATGCTACCAGCTAATTTTTGAAATACTTAAATTGATTCATATGTTTTGCTATACATTCTAATTCTCACATTTTCCATTAAAAAAACTTCTTTTGAAGATACAATCTAGTATAGACATCTCTTTTAAGTCAATTAATCTAAAGAATTCTTTTCTATATTTGAGTCACTAACATGTAGAATCACATTATTAATTAAATTATATAATATCCAAAAGAAAACTTTGCCATATACATATTACCTCCCACTTGCTGATAAATTTTGTGGAGGCTTTACCTTTATTTATCAACTAAAACGAGTCCTTATTTTAGCAAAAACACCTTCATTATAAGCTTTCATATATTAAAACCTTAATCATTTAATTGATCTATAAGGTTTTATGATTCTCCAATGCCTTCTACTACCATCTCTTTTTCTTTATAAAGTTTCAAAATCTTACAAGAATTCTAGTTGATAAAAAATGAGATTTATGGCTTTGATAACTTGTTAAAATATTGATCATATTTCAAACAAGTATATAGTAATATAAATTGATTCATAAATAACATACTCCAACTGGTGCAAGAGCACCGTATGGATTTCATGCCTCCATAAGGCAATTTTGGAATTTTGGTCTTAGGTTGAGTATTTGGTGTTTTGAGTCTTTAATCATGTAATAAAGTCCCAAGAGACCATATTTCATGATTATAATGTGTTTAGGTAGTCAAGTTGTCTATTTGTTCAAATTGTAAAAAGTTGCAAAATTGTTGCACTGTTGCAAAGCAACTTTTCTTAATTGTTGTCAATTGTTGTCAAAAGGTGTAAAAGTGGGTATTTGTTAACCCATCATAAAAAAATAGTTGGTAACTATTGTAACATGTTTGGGAAGGCATAAATAAGCCTCTTTTGTACAACCCAAGTGTGGGGGACGAGCTCTTGGTTTTGGAGATGAAATTTATAGTGTTTGAAGCAATAAAAAGCCTATTTTCTACAATATTGCTGCTCCCGTGAGTGGTACATCATTGTACGGATTGATAAAGGTATGAATCCAATTGGATATTATAAAGTAATGAATTATATAACTTTTACTTTTGGTTTGGGGTCATTTCGTTTTGTTTGTAAAAGTTATGAGCACTTTACAAAAAATTGCCCAGAAACCCTGTCACAGGAACCCGGGAGAAAGAAAATTGCATAAAATGAATTGGCACAGTGAAAATCCCTAATTTATGGGTTGGAGGTCTATAATAACATGTTTCATGAGTTCCCCCAAGTTCCAGGGGTTAAAGATAAGGTCTTGGCCAATTTTGATGATGCCCTAAGGGTTTTCCTTCATTGTTTAGCCTAAAAAGGTTGCATGACAGTCCATTTTGAGGGATTTGTTACGAAGGAACCCCACCTGCAAATTTAGTATGTGTTGAAACTCTAAAAAGGGTACCTAGAACATGTTTTAGAATCTGGGTTAGAGTTGTATTTTGCAATTTATGCTAAAATTACACCCTTTGCTATCCTAAAAGCCAAATAAGCACATATGGTAGAAAGATATATGAAATCTGAGAAATTCGGGTTCTTGTGTGCCAACATTGGTTTGGAAATGTTATTTTAGCCTTGCCTAGCAAGATTAAAGGAGTTTTTTAGTGGTTTTGTGCCTTGAGTGCACTAATGGTGTTTGTGACCTTGTTGGAGACCAAGAGTCATTGAAGGAATTTTGTGAACAAACAAAGAATGGATTTAGGATCTTTTGGAAACCATTTTGATTTTGTCTTATGCTCTGCATCAATTTGTATTTGACATCCCCTATTGCATCAATTGGTTAAAAGTGGGTATTTTTTAGCCCATCATACAAAAACTGTTGGTAACTGTTGTAACAGGGTTGGCAACCCAAGTGTGGGGGATGAGCTCTTGGTGTTGGAGATGAAATTTATAGTGTTGTAAGGAATAAAATAAGCCTATTTTCTGCAATATTGCTGTTCCTGTGCATGGTACATCATTGTACTAATTGATAAAGGTATGAATCCAATTGGATATTATAAAGCAATGAATTACAGAACTTTTACTTTTGGTTTGGGGTCATTTCATTTTGTTTTGTAAAAGTTATGAGTATTTTACAAAAAACTCCCCAGAAACCCTGTCGCAGGAACCCGAGAGAAAGAAAATTGCATAAAATGAATTTAGCATGGTGAAAATCCCTAATTTATGGGTTGGCGATCTGTAATAACATGTTTTATGAGTTCCCCCAAGTTCAAAGGGTTAAAGATAAGGACTTGGCCAATTTTGATGATGTCGTAAGGGTTTTCCTTCATTGTTTGGCCTAAAAAGGCTGCAAGACAGTCCATTTTTGAGGGATTTGTTACAAAGGAACCCCACCTGCAAATTTAGTATGTGTTGAAACTCTGAAAAGGGTACCTAGAACAAGTTTTAGAATCTAGGTTGGAGTTGTATTTTGTAGGTTATGCTAAAATTACACCCTTTTCTATCCTAAAAGCCAAATAAGCACGTATGGTAGAAAGATATATGAAATCTGAGAAATTTGGGTTCTTGTGTGCCACCATTGGTTTGGAAATGTTATTTTAGCCTTGCCTAGCAGGATTAAAGGAGTTTTTTAGTGGGTTTGTGCCTTGAGTGCACTAATGGTGTTTGTGACCTTGTTGGAGACCAAGAGTCATTGAAGGAATTTTGTGAACAAACAAAGAATGGGTTTAGGATCTTTTGGAATCCATTTTGTTTTTGTCTTATGCTCTACATCAATTGTTATTTGACATCCCCTATTGCATCACAAACAAAGGCATATAATATACTTTTCTTGCTTTTCTTAAGGCATATAAAATATAAAATGTTATTGTATAAAATCTTCTTGTATTGTATTGTGTGTATTCTACTACTTATTCTCTTTCTTGTTTTCTTATTTATATAATATATTTATACACATGAGTTATGAATTTCTACATGCATGATGTATATCTATGTCAAGTTTGCACGTGTTTTATCCAACTAGAGATCTTTGACTAAATCTATATTTAATAATTACAAGTTTAATAAACTAAACTAATATATTTTTTTAAGTAGATATTTAATAGTTTATGGAGCTAGATGGGCCTACCAATGTCTCTTCCTAAATTCAAACTAAACATTTAATACTTGTGTAATGGTGAAAATTGCATACCCATGCCCTATTTCCTTTATGTTTTGGGCCCACTTTGATTGGAGCTTTTTATGCAATAAAAAGTTTACAAGTGATATATTCTTGCATGAAATTTTGCTCACTATCCTAATTGATCTCTATTCCTAGATCATTCAAAGAGAAGCCCTAAGATTCAAAAAAAATGCAATGATCCTAGATTATTTTATATATATTTAAATGTATAGATTACAAACTTTTGTACATGTTATGGTGAAATTTGTGTGGACATTCAAAGCGAATAATATTCATTAGATAAATATTAATACTTCAAATTAATTTTCTAGTTTCACTTGTTTAGTTGTTTCTAGAAGTTTTATTGCACACACATATGCATGTACAAGATCTAGATGGATATAGAGAAATACAATCTATCTATCACTCAAGTAAATAGTTACATTTTGAATAATTTAAATTGAATGTGTACACGTATGTCTAGTATTTCTAGATTCTCTATTTTGATTAAAGCAAGAACCTTGAAATTTTTCTCCTTTAGGTACATCACATGGAAAATTATGCACCAATTCCACCTCAAGAACTAATTGCACTGACTAATAGTGAGATTGAGAGATTGAGAGTTTCCATAAATGATGGTACCAACACGGTAATATATAAGGACACTTGTAAGTCCATAATGGAAAGCCTAGAAAAAATTAGAGATAAAATTTGAGACACAAGTGCTTATTCCCCTGATGCTATAGTTACTATTCTTTCCCATATGCTGGAAGAAGTTTGTGGTGATGTTCCCCTTTCGCATGTTCAGAGTGTGGTGACCAAAGAAACTATTAAATCCCAGTGTTTTCCATTCTATCAAGATAAGGCAAAGGGGAGGGATACCAGGTAACCAGATGTGTGGATGGTGCTATGGCCAGTTTGATCTACCCTTGATTTCCTACTATCTTTAGTTGTTATCCAAATAATGACAAAATTTCCTTATATTTTGCACAATAGTTGTATGTTGAGGTTCATTTAGGCCTCAAAGTCAACTACTGTGACCTTCTAGGATATTTTGGTCAGGGCCATTGTAGGCTTACTCATAGGGACACTTATCGTTGAGCTGATCGGGTGATCCCAGCATATAGGGCATTTGTTGGTGAGAGGAATCCTACTATCTCCCCAACCTTGGCCCCCTTAGCAGATCATGTTATTGCTTCCCAAAGGGAAGCAATTGACAGTGTTGGAGATATTGTAGTTGCCACCACTATGATAGCTAGTGATTGTGTGGGTCAGTTTTTGATGGCACGACATCTACGATCTAGAGCTTCATTTACAGAAAAGTGTAGCAGCACTTACTGTGATCCTTATGCTATGGTAGGCATCCCTACACCTATACAGTTGGATGGTCTTATAAGGGAGATGGCACGTAGCACTTTACATTGTTTCATGGAGGATCTCTTGGAGGCATATGCCTTCATTGTATTAGAGATAGGGATCTTGATAGATTAGGTTAGAGATCGTCTGGCTACATATATTCATTCACATTTAGGATCTCATCATTCTCACCATCGTACCAGGACCAGCACCAGTGCACATCAGGATCCACCTACAGATCATTCGGTTGTTGCATAGGCTAATGATCCTTCAGATGACATTGAGAGGATGCAGTCTACAGGTTTTGTGGAGATGTTGATGCATTCAGATTCATTATCGATGCCATTTCAATTGGTTAGTCCTATTCACTCATCATTACTATGACATGAGAGGGCTCAGATCCTATGCCACCTGATATGCAGGTATATATGTGTGCATGTGCATGTTCAATTTAATTTTTTTAAAATTATTTAGATTTTAGTTTTAACTAAATGATATATATATATATATATATAGTAGATGGAGATACCTCATGTTACTCCTAGCCTAAGGTCAGATCGTATATGTCGGCGTGATTCTGTTGATGATATTTTTGTCAGTGGACATGTGAGTTTTAAATTTTTACATGTATATATAGATAGATATAGATCTATTTACAATATTACATATACATTTTTAAATAGGTCTATATATCTAGATAAAATTTATTTCACACATTGTACTTGATTTTATCTCCAGGACTCAGCACATCGACCAGACCAGGATTCTCATTCAAAGGGTTGCTCGACTAGGATTCAACATGACGATTAGGTAGCCACCTAGAGAACTCCATTTGATGTTGCATATATATATATATGTTTGATATGTTGACATTTCCAGGACTTGATTACATACATGTTTGATGATTTATGTTTGATATATTGACAATTCTAGGACTTGATTATATACATGTTTGATGATTTATGTTTGATATATTGACATGTGCACATTTACACCAGGACTTGATTACATACATTTGATGATTTAAAAGAGGTTATGTTAAAAATGTTTTAAAAATGTATGTATTTACTTGAGGTGAACTAATAGTTAGTCTTTGTTCCTTTCACTACTCTTCCATTTTTACATTTTCCTTCTTATCTTCCTCTATCATGGAAACATCCATCTATGTACACCATTTTATCTAATTATATGTGGTCTAGATTGTAAGAGCTAAGAAATAATTAGCCTAATCCTCTCATGAAATTTGAACTCTCATGCATACATCTTCCAACTGTGAAAGCAAATATTTTTCTACAATTCTTTTATCCTAGATCCTCCATGATAACAATGCTCATTACAATGTTAGTAAATCATGAGCTAGTCTTAGTACATCCAAGTTGGTAGCCATATTCCTTATCTAGATATATTGTTCTTATTCACAATTTGGTATATGAGATCCTTTGAAACATCCTAACATAGAGTATCCACTTCCTTTATTTAGATTCTTTAGAAGATCCTTTTCTTTGTCTATTCTATTGTGCTACTTATCCATATCTAGATAACTGCATTATGACAATTGTTTCTAACCTTGAGAATATCAAATCATTTAATTGAAACAATGCTACATCTCCAAAACACATTTCCTCTGGCACCATGATAATTCTCATTATATAGTTGAACAGTTTGTTGTGATTAGATACACCCTTCTCACCTATTTTTAATGTACAAGCATCTACAATTTTGGAATCAAACTTGAGAAACTTT
This sequence comes from Cunninghamia lanceolata, assembly GCA_027924645.1. Taxonomy (NCBI): domain Eukaryota; kingdom Viridiplantae; phylum Streptophyta; class Pinopsida; order Cupressales; family Cupressaceae; genus Cunninghamia; species Cunninghamia lanceolata. Next base: position 9,456,643 of record BSBN01000892.1, read on the forward strand.
GAACATATATATATATATATATATATATATATATATTATGATGTGTTTGATATGGTATAATGTTCCTTAACCTTGTAGTGATGGTGGTACTTTTTTTGATGCATGTGTACGTCTTGCTATTTCTTCCCTCATTTCTTTTTGCAATCTAAACTTCTTCTTTATCCTTTTGCATGATGGTTAAAGTTGATTCCAATGTTATGTTAATATTTCAACCTAATGCACACACTAGATAACATGCTAAGAATAAAAAAGTATTATTGTTGATAATTTCAATATGGATAATCAAAATTATTCATAACCTTATCTAAATTATGTACATTTGTCTTTAATTAAACTACATGTTTTACCCTTAAGAAAAAACTAATGAGTTGATATCTAGTAAAATAGGAAAAAATGAAAGTTCAAAGACACATAATATGAAAACTAGACTTTACAAAAATAAGAACCTAGAACTTTACAACTTGAGAACTTGGAGACTAAATTTCGAAGAAGTTCAATTTAGACACTAGTGTACTAGTGTTGCAATCCATAAAAATTTGCAATTTATAGTCCTCAATAATCACTATTGTTATAATCGCATTTACAAATAGTTGCAATTAAAGTAATTCTTTTCCCAATAAATTAACACACATGATTTAATCAATTTGGCTAGGGAATGAAGCTCAAATAATATTTCAATTCATAATTTGAGATTAAATATCACATTTTGTTAAATGCAAGAAAACAATTAAATATAAATATTCTTTCACACATGTCTAGAAGCATGTATAGATAAATCACAAAAACTCCTCATTAAGAAAATGTATAAACTAGAAATAAATACAAATGCAAACTAACTAGGAGATATAACAAACACATTTAATGAGAGCATGTACACAAATTACTAGTTTATTTATAATACATGGATCTATCTAATTGACATTGATTTGGATCAAGTGCTAATTTTATAGGTATCAACAAAATAAATCTCATTATAACTTGAATCAAGTGAGATGGGGAAGATACACAGAACATATAAATGCCCAAACTAAATTGTCTCAAATTAATTATATTTAAATATATATGATATTGTTCACTCTAGGATAACATACTCAAATCACATATATCATATATCTAGTGAAAATAATAAATCAAAAGAAATTGAAATATAAATTAGACACACATAGTCACAACATGTATGCCTCCAATTTAATACATGTAATCAAACATCAAATGCCAACACAAAACATTAAATACTACACATTTATCATCCTTAAAAGTGGACCACATTAAAAATAGTACTTCATGTCGAGGTTTAAAAACATATTGAACACTAAATATAAAAGTACTTTGAATTAAATAGTACTTCTAAGTTTGGATCCTAAGAACATCTAGAAATTAACTTACACCAATGTGTAACTTCAAGATCTCACTAATTTTATAAATTGTAACTAAAACAATGGAGTTCAAACAAGTTACTAGATATAAGTTCTCATTCAAACATCTGGTTCAACCCACTCTTCAATAACATGTAATATTTTATGATGATCATCACTATCTAGTCTCCATTTTTTTTCATCCACGTGCATGTGGAACTAGATGAAGATGTAGGGCGGTAGCAATTACTAGGTGACTATACTAATATACCTTGTTCTCTGGTTGATAGTCAACAAAATGAATCCCATGTTGAACAATTTTGACTTGTTTGAGATATGTTCCTTCCACTACTGAACCTACATGATAAACAACATGATCCAACTTGGTAAGACATGTGCACATAACATTTTCACTCAACTCAGGTATTATAATATAATGTAAAGTTTAATATACATGTGTGTACATATATATATATTTAAATGTGACCCACTTGTGGGAAACACCATTTCATTGCTTGTTTCAGGTTGTGTTAGCTTCTTCCTCTCTTCTATGCAACACATTAAATAATAGCTAACACCTTCTATGTTTCTAGGCTTTTCTATGACTGCAAAAACATCTCCTAGTACACCAAATTTACATGGTTCAAAATTTGTGAAAATATTAGAACTATCTATACTTTATAATCAATAAATTTATGTCATCAGAGTACTAAACTAAATAAATAATTGTACATGTGTTGTAAATTTATATTAAATTTATCAAACTGTACACATACATACATACCTTTCTTAATCAGTCCTAAAATATGGTCTTAATCATTTAAAATCAAAGGAATGTCTTCAAATCCTTCATCCTCATCTCTATCATATGTGTTAGAAATGATTAATGGTACTGCATTCCATTCACTAACGTATCCACGTTGTTGGTTGTTGCATGCCTCAAAGTTTTCCAAAATGCAATCATCACAGAAACAAGAGTAATACCTCATGTACAATTTCCATCTAGGGTGATCATATGTACTCATGACACAATGTAAAGATCTTGTTTTGTCTACCCTCTTGCATCCATGCTTTGATCTTCTATTCACACGTAGATACATAAAAATTATAAAAAGTTTACATATATATAAATTTAATAGAAATTCATTTAAAATAATTGAATTTACTAAATTTAAAATTTAAAATTAAATACAAATTGAAACATACATGTATATATATAAATTAAATATAATGTTTGAAGTTTTCATTTATGTAAAATTTATATATACAGACCTAATATCTCCCAAAACACTCTATGTGGGATGTATCGATTCATTCCTGAAGATGTGCTGACCTCATTTGATGCAAACTATTTCTTACACTATTCAACAACATCATGTGCATTGCCTATACGATCTCCTGAATAACTAATTTGATGCTTTCTTAGAGCACGTTTGATGCAAGCTGTTGCGCCATCATGTTCACCCTTTCCATGCCCACTCTCAAAGAAACTCGAACCATGTTGTATTTTGTAATTTTGATGATATCTACATAGTGCATAAAATGGCCATGATGATTTGAATTGTGCTGCACATCCATCTCACCATACAAAATGTTTTTCGGTTTTTACATGCCTACTTTCCAAATTCTCAAAAAAAATTGTAAAGCAATGTTGTACAAAATGTGTGTCATGCTCTTTATCATCACTAATATAAAAGTGATATTCTTTCTTAATGACTTGTTCATCAATTGTACTGTCAACACCATCCAAATCCAATTGTGCATGTTGATAACACACATGCACCATAATAGTGATCTGCTTTGAAAGTAATAATCTGATTGAATCTCTTTTTCATGTACAAAAGAGTAATTTATACAAAGTTGACTAATGATAGAACTATTCTAGGTGGGAATGTATCTCTTAATGTTTGAAAGTATTTTGCTTGCCACCTAGCAAAAAAAGCATGTTGTATGTATGGTTGGTATCAATTTTTGAAATTTTTTCATAAATATTCCAAAAGGTATCTCCTATTCTACATAGTTTAACCTTGTGGATTCTTTCTCAAAATTTGTTTGAAACTTTACAACTTGTAACTCTTCCAATTTACTGTCTTTTTTGGGTCGGTATCTTTGTTTCTCAAAGGTAATTTAGCCAAATTTCCACAAGTTTCACAAAGTCCTTTAATGCAGTTTATTTGACCAATTGCATTATCACATAAGATGGATTCTATGAAAAGAGTTACCTATTTAGGAGGTGTATTTTGAAAACCATCACTTTCTTCTCTCATCTTTTGAAACACCTGATAGTAGAGATCACATTCAATAGGATAACAACAACAACAACAAGTTTCAAACTCCTTGTTTATCTTCACATAATATGGCTTTAACCTTTCAAACATTGTTTGCCCAATCTTTATATCAGGATTCAAATTACAAAATTTCACATACATCTCATGTTGTGTTATGTCTAGCCAATGTTTTGTATGATCTTCATAATCATTGAGCCCAATCCTATGTCTAATAACATCTCTATTGTTTGATGATGGATGAGTATGATCATTCCAAAAGTTTGAGACCAAGCTCCTAATAGCATCTTCAATCCTGTCAAAATGGGGAGCACTACACATAATTGCCCAATTACCTTCTGAACTATCATCCAAAACCTTTCTCCTTTCCACATATTTTATTAGTGTCTTTCTACCAATACCAATTTTAGTTGAAAGTGAGGAGATTTTTCCTTTTTTTGATATATTTCTATTTAAAATAGTTGTCAACATCACTCTTCTTGTAATGACCTTATCCATTGATCGAGATTCTTTCCCAATAGAATCTAAATCTTTTTTTTACATTTTCAACAATATCTTTTACTAGGCCGTATGAAGCTTTCCTCTTATTCAGTGTTGAATCTACACCCAACAATTGTAATGGCCCTTTCAACTCATTAGGAAGAAGTAAAAGTGATAACAATTGGGTTTTATCAAGTGTATGAAGATGATTGAAATGAGAATTAATTATTTCCTTTACAGATTTATTCATTGACCTCTTATTAGTATTTATAGGTTGTTTGGCATAATATTTTGATTTCTCCACATCCATTTCAAGTAAATGATCTAAATTTCTATAACTTGAAATTTTTGGCTTCACCTCTTTAGCTAGATTCATATGCTCATCCATACCAATAGAAGGAAGCAATCCTGACCCCTCTCCAACATGCATTGTTTGAACTTGGGCCTTCTACCTATCTTCAACTATGTGCTCTTCAGCCTCATTTGCCCCAATATCTAAATTTGGCTCGACTACTACTTGAGAACGTTCTACTTGTTGAGCTCATTCTACACACAAATATTTAAGTCAAGAGAGATATAAAGAAAGAGCTTTAAAAAAATTGAAGTCAAGAGAGAGATAGAAGACCTATCTAGAGAAGTCATATAAAGAGAGAAAGAAGGAGCTTTAAAAAAACTTGAGTCGCAAGAGAGAGAGAGAGAGAGAGAGAGAGAGAGAGAGAGAGAGAGAGAGAGAGAGAGAGAGAGAGAGAGAGAGAGAGAGAGAGAGAGAGAGAGAGAGAGAGAGAGAGAGAGAGAGAGAGCTATAAAAATCTACTTGTGCTTGTCAAGATAGAGAGAAAAAGGATAGAGAGAGAGAGATCTTTAAAAAAAATCTACTCAAGAGAGAGAGGAACTTATGATTAAATTTAATACAAGTATGATTTACTTAATGTGCAAACCTATGAAGGACCCTAATACACATTCAGTTGAAACAAATATAGATTCACTTATTATTTATGTTCAAAACTAGAAATAACATCCTACTACATGCTAAAAACTCATAAATTAAATAGGAAAGAAAATATGTATACATACCTTGTTTCTTTCTATGGTATCTTGTCAAATTTATTTCTCACATCTCTTGTTCTCTTTATTTTGAATACTTTCTTTGAGTCTTATTTTGTCTCCCATTTTCTTCTTCAAATTTTCTTCTCCAAAAGATTTCTTGTTGAATAATAATGTTAATTAATCTGCAATGTTATATGAAAAAAAAAATCATATTTATATGCATATAACATCATTAAAAAAAAATAACAATTTGGTCGGCCAAGGGTTCGAACAAACATCACCGATTAAATTTTTTTAACTGACGGGGTTCAATTGAACCCCCCTGGATTGATTTTTAAACTTTTTTTAATAGGGTTCAAATGAATGGGGGTGGTTTGAATGAACCCCCATTCATTCAAATGGGTCATGGGGGCTTCGTTCGAACACCCTTATTTTGCTCTTGCCCCTCTACAACTGCAATTTTATGTAGATTTTTGGGTTTCAAAGCTCAGATTGAGGATCAAAATGGAAAGGGTAATCACATGGTAAGTAATTTCCACCTTACTATTGATTATGATGGGGCTCCTTGTCCTGAGATGACCCAGTTTATGCAAATGTTATCTAGGAATGAGCATTTAGATGAACCTATTGTGGATGAGGATCCAATTGATTAGCTTGATGCAAATGTAAATTTCTTAGAGTATGAGTCAGACTCAGATAGGGGTGAAGACTTGTGTTTTGAGTTAGATAATTCAAATTATGTTGTTTTTACTAGGAGTTAATAGACTCCCAACAAGGATTATGAATAGAAGAACCATCTTCGTAATGCTACCTTCTCTCCTACATTAATTTTGTCTAGGAATGCTGGAGTAGTAGAAAATAAATCAGATTCAAATATGCCCAAATCATCTTCTCCTAAGGTACCTTATTGTCCTTCCTCATAAGAAAATGTGTCCTCTACCTTTAACATCACTGAGTCTTGTAAAAATACAAAAAATCAAATTTCTCAGGCTGAATATCTTAGATTACATCCCTCCAAGTTAGACAGGTTGGTGAGATATATTAAATAGGAACCATCCTTTTCTTCTTCCCACATAAATGATCATATGTCAAAAGATACATAAGAAAGAATAGAGAGGCCTATTGGTTTATCTTCTAATTCTAAAAGCCCTAGAACTCAAAACCCTTTTGATAAACCAAACCCTTTTTATGTCTTCCTATTTATTGTTGGCTATAAATTGAGTAAATGTATGCTTACCCAAGTTTCTAAAGGTCTAGGTTTAACTCTCACTTCCTCTCATGGAAAATGTTACTCAATGGATTCAAAATAGGTTCCTATCGTTGGCAAAATTAAAGATGCACAAGTAGCTTTAGCTTCTCATCCCAAGAAAAGGATTAAGCTAACTATCTTAGTAGCTGATATTCTAGCTAGTTATGGCATGTTACTAAGTAGGAGTTTTTGTAGGGATATTGGGGGAGAAATTCAAATGGATTGGTCTCGTGCCTTGATCATGGTGCATGGAAAGAAGGTTCACCTAGACATAGAGCCCAAAGACAAATTCATGGTTTTGAAATACAGATACGCCAAGGAAGAAATTCTATATGTGGAGATAGGTCCTAGTAAAAACATGGTTTCTTCTACCATAGAAGAATAAGATCTAGCTATGATTTCATGGAATTTGTCCAATGAAATTTGGACTTCTAGAATTTGATGGTAGTTGTTCATTAACTAGATCGGGAGGTAGTGTAGTGTTTATTTGACCTGATAATTATAAATTTCCTTTTTCTTTTAAATTAGAATTTGATAACATGAACAACACTACAAAGTATGAGGCTTTACTCCTTGGCTTGGCAATGGCAAAGGAAAAGGGAATCAAACAACTTAAAGCATTGGGTGATGCAAATCTTGTGGTGAAATAGGTACTAAATATATTTTTTTGTAAGAAATGGAAGGCTAAAGTATTATGGGAATAGGGTATGCGATAATCTAGAACATTTTGATGCTTTTTCTATAGAGTATGTTCCAAGGGGATAGAATACTAGTGCTAACTCCTTGGCAATGTCAACATCCTTACTCCTACCACATCTTGATTTCAAAGATTATTTATATATAGTGGAGATCCTTTACAGACCAAGTACACCAGATAATGTGAATAATTGGAAATTCTTTGATGATGACAAGGAAATTTCCTCATTTTTGGAAAATACTAGAAATTTTGCATATTTCTTCTTTGAAGGAAGTTCTTCCAGAAATAATGAAGTTATAGATGCTAAGGAAAGTTTTCCTAATGGTAAAGAGAATGTTATACAACTAAAAGGAAATAGAATTCCTAAAGGCCTTGTATCCTTAGAAGACCTCTTTCTATAGCTATAAAGGGCCCCGAGTGGTTGGGTGGGAGGCGGGGGGACAGAATTTTAGGCCAGCCTATGAGGAGAGGATGAAGCAGTTGATCTCGATCTAGATGAAGTTGATCCAGTAGTAGATCTAGCACCAGGTACAGATACATATCCAGTAGTACTAGTTACAGATCCATAGCAAGCACCACCAGTGGTAGCATATCCAGTACCAAAACACCTAGTTGACCTTGAACCTGTTGAAGCACCACTTGTAGAAGCACTGACCCATAAGCACCAATACCGAAGTAAACATATCCATAAGCAGCAGTTGACTTTGAAGCAACTGTTGACATTGATACACCAGGTGAAGATCCAACAGCATATAGAGAGACCTGTAGCATATATACCAGTAGCTACTAAGCTAGTTCTGGGTCCAGATCTAATGGTGAAACTAGTATAAGAAGCACCAATAGCAAAGACATAGGCATAGGTTGCAGAGTAAGCCGTACCAGTAGCATCTTAGCCAGCATCTCATCCAAAAACATATCCAGTAGCTACAGTTGCTTAGCTTGAACTAGGTGAAGCAGTAGTAGTACCAGCATAGGTTGAACTAGAGCGGGGACATATACATATACAGATACAGATCGAGGTCCAGATCATGACCTTCATGATCCAGACCCATATCCATAAGCATCAAAGCTAGCATTTGAGCCATTACAACTATGGCCCCTTCCTTCTATTGTTGGGGGGCTTCAGTCGCAACTATAGCAAATAGCTACATTGGCATAGGTAAGGGCAGTAGTAGCAGATTCAGCATAAGTAGATCCTTTCATTGATCCAGTAGAGTCAATATAGTCAGTAGATCCAGTTGAGTAAGTTGGTTCTGTAGTCGGTTCAGTACCAGTAGAAGCACCAATAGCACTAGTAGCACTACTTGTACTTGTAGCTAAGATAGAAGCACCACCGGTAGCAGAATAATATAAAAAGGGGGGGATGGCTAGAGAAGTATAGGCAGAAGTAGACTCGGTTGAACTAGTTGATCTGGCTTATCCACCATTGGTAGATCTAGCAACACCACCTATTGATTCAGCTGATCCAGTGCCAATAAAATCTACACTAGTAACTGATTGAGATCAAGACCCATAGCGACTTATGGATCCACCAACAGTACCCATCTCTTCTAGGATGGATTAAGTAGTAGGAGTCAAGCCAGTCGCAAGAGAAGAAGCGAAGCCAGCATCTTAACCAAGTCTAGATCGATACCCGACATCGGTCATGGAGACAAAGCCATCATAAGCAACACCCATAGCTTGAGTTGATCCGGAAGCTCCAGATCGATACCCATAAGCAGAAGAAGCTTTGGTAGCACCAGTTGATTCAGTAGATTCTAGTGACTTGGTTGAACCAGGCATTGATCCATAAGTATATCCTACAGAGGCATAGGTACCTAAATCATAGTCACAGATAGCTTCATAGATATATCCAGACGAAGCTACAAAAAGATGCTAATTATTTTGCTGAATACAAACAAGTGAATATAGGGACAAAAGATGACCCCAAGTTTGTATGTGTTCATAAATGTTTCACACCTTCAGAGAGAGAGCATTTTATTTCTTTGCTAATGAGGTACAAAGATTTCTTTTCCTAGTGTTACGTGGACCTCAAAAATTTTAGAAATGGGGAGCTACAATATCACATTCCTTTGAAACCTCACACCACACCTTTCAAGAAAAAAAGCATTCTTATAATCTAAAGATAGATGAAGCTATTTTTATTGAGATTTATAAGATGTTGAATGTGGAGATTATTTATCCTATTCATCATTCTACCTAGGTTACGAATATTGTAAAAGTAAGAAAGAAGAATGGAGAGATAAGGTTATGTGTTGACTTCGGGAATTTAAATCAAGCTTCTCTCAAGGACAATTACCCTTTACCAGAATGGATCATCTTTTGTAGACTGTTTTGGGATCTAAAATGATGTCTATGCTAGATGGTTTCTCTAGATATAATAAAATTAGTGTTGTGGTAGAAGACCAACATAAAAAATCCTTTATTACATCGCAATGAGTGTTTGCATATAATAGGATACCTTTTGGTCTTATTAATGTTGGTGTTACATTCCAGAGGGTGATGGTTTTATCCTTTGGCAACCTAAAGAGTAAAATTATTGCATTCTATCTCAACGACTAGTGTTTTCTAAGAAGAGGTCTAATTGTATAGATCACCTAGTTGTTGTGCTACAAATATGTAGAGATCATGACATTTCACTTAATCCTAAAAAGTTCATTTTTGTTGTCACTTAAGGTAATCTTTTTGGACATATTATTTTCAAAGAGGGTATTAAGATAGATCCTGATAGAGTGAAATCCATACAATATCTGAGTCTTCCTATCAGCAAGAGTAATACTAAGTCATTCTTTGGCCAAGTGAATTTCCTTTGTAGGCTTGTCCCATATGTTTCTGAATTGACCAAGCATATAGTGGAGATGACAAAAGGTATGTCAATTTTTAGATGGAGTGAAGAAGGAAAGAGAGATTTTGATAGTTTAAAGGAAGCAATTGCAAATGAACCAACCCTTGTGCATCTCAATTTTCACAAGGATTGTATCATTTATTGTTATGCCTCAAACCATGCCATGTCAATTATTCTTCTACAGAAAAATGAATTGAAAATAGAATTGCCAATCACTTTCATCAGTACACCTCTAAAAATGCATGAGATGAACTATTCAACTATGGAAAACATGCTTATTCTATGGTTAAAGCATTCAAATATTCCAAGTTTTATATTCTTCATGTTGCACATATGTTACCTAAGGTTGTCATTGATGTCAACACTCAGTTTGGAATGTCACTGATATACTACAATGGTGTGCTAGCAGTGGTGTTGCTGATGTTCATGGTTGGATGCCATGCCTTGATTAATGTTAAGTAAATTTGTATTGAGCAAGTTTATGTTCAGCAAACATGATATCATGATGATATATTAAGATAGGAATTAGAAGCCTCAAGATGTTGATTAGAAGTAATGCTGATGTCTGGAGAATGGAAAAAAGTTATGAAGATACAATTGTGTTGGTCCAAAGAAGTCACTAAGTGTGATGTGGGGGAGACAAACAAAGAATAAAGATACAATCATGTTGGTCTAGAGAAGACCAAAGTACTAATCACTCTACAAGATTTGTCTAAATATTGGTGTACTATCTTCGACATTCAAGGAACCAACTTCCTTGTCCACATTTCTCTACTATGAAGAATCTTGTCATGTGGTTGTAAATTTTTTGGTGCATACTAAAGGAGTCTAAATCCAAATTTTTAGGTCTTGAAGCCCTCTTGAGTGAAAGATAGAGTTGACATAGTATCATACTCTGTAATGACAATGTAATGACAGTACTAGTGGTATATTGGAATGCTTTGCATTTTACCACAGATGAATATTTTGCTATATGGATTTGAGGATACATTTACGGATGTTAGAAGTGTGTTGTCTCCAAGTGGTAAGCATTTTTGTGGTCTGCATGTTGATTTGTCAGAAAACTATCAGTTGATGTTGTTGTTACTTCACCTATAGAGCCAACCTATGGGTGTTGAGGTTGTGCAGAGCTAAGTCATGTAGGGAACAAACTTATGAGAGTAAATATAGGTTATTCTGACCTATGTAAATGTGTTATAGGCTTTGATTCTCTTTGCAAAGCGTATAGGGTTGATTTTTTAGCAGGCAGGACAAGAAGTCACACAGTACATCTATCATTCTAACCTATTTGATATTTTTCTTGATTGTGATATAGAAACAAGGTTGAATTCTTGTGTGGAGAGGTGAGTGAATGTGAAGGGACAAAGAGTGTGTGTGTGTGTGTGTGTGTGAGAGAGAGAGAGAGAGAGAGAGAGAAACCTGATGCAGAGAAGGATAAGAAAGATTATGGTGAATTTGAAGTGTGTTAAGTCAGTATTCCAAGCTTCAGTGGAACTGTATCTTCAACATAAGTCAGATGCATTACTAGTAGTTCATATTTGGTAGTAAGACACCCCTTCTTCTTGTTTTGGATTACTTGACAACACTGAGAGGGGGGGTGAATAAGTGTTGTAGACAAAACACTTTACTTACTTTTATTTTAGACTTTCAAAAATAGAAGAAAGATTGCAGATTAAAGCCTTATTAATGCAAGTTATTGTGAACTAAGTGTTGCCCTCTCAGTTGTTCTCCTTGATGACAAATACACAAACTCTTACGTTTTTGGCACAGTGACAGTTGTATCTATATCATGACAGTTAGGTTAGTATTCATGAAGAATAGCATTTGATGCATGTACTCATGTTCTTGATGATGTTCTTGATAATGCTCATAATGTTGTTTGATCTCTTGGTATATGACAATTGATATTTGATATGCTCTCATGATTGCATTACGACAGTTGGATCAGTTGATACTCTCATGGTGTCCATGCTATACTTGGCATATGTTATCATGTTACATTTCTATGTTATGATGCTTGTAACAATTGACATTTGATATGGTGATATATAGTTGGTATATGATATTCATAAGATATCATGATGGTGATGACAGGATAGTTAGTATGGTATGCACTTCAATTGTATTAATTGTGGTATACACTTCAATTGTATGATATCATGTCACATTTCCATACTACACTTTTATGCTAATGATTCTTGAAACAATTGGCATGAGCAGTTTGATACATCAAGGCTATTGTGATAATACAGGACAATGAAATTTGATGATAAGCCTATGTGGCTAAGTGACATTGCATGCATAATGATTTATCTAAGAGTATTCTCTTGAATTTTTTTAAAAACTTGAAAGGGGGATAATTGTTTATCACCACCTTGTATACCTAGTGAACACAACACTCTTTGAGGAACTCTCATCAGGGATGTTAAGTTACTTCACCTGTTGGGTAGGTTGTCGGTAGTGAGAATAGGTAAAAAGGATGTGTTTTGGTTGATGATTGACTGGTTCCTTTTAGGGCTCACCAAATATTCAGGTCATATGTTTATGCATTGGGAAAAAAGGAAGCTTGTTTCTCATAATGCAAAGTCTGTAGCTTCGAATATGAAGCTTCTTAACCTAGGGTTTGAAAGTTCAACACCATCATGAAATCTTATGGCATAACAGATGGTATCTTCATATGGCTTTGAACGATGTGACAAAGTTGGTTCATTGTTTCAGTTGATTCTTTGACTTCAGTGGACTTACTAGGTGATATCTTTCTCTCATTTTTAATACTCTACTATAACTGTCATAAGGACGTCTCGAGGGTTTACATTTCTTTGTGAATAACCAATTAAGATTTGTTGACGGTTATGAAACAGAAAAGGCATACAAGTTTTCTTTTGTGGGTATATGATTCAATACTATTGTATTCATTTATAAATGTGATGAGAAAACCCATGGGGTAATCTGTGGTTGAAACTAGGGTTGATTGCTTGAATATTTGAATAGTTGTTTTACCCTTCATTAGGGTTTCTTGCATGGTTATTAAGGATAGTTTTTAAAGATGTTTGACAAAGCTTTCTTTAACTCTATACACAATCTTGAACTGCATGCTTTACAATTTCTTACCATGGTTGAGGATACAATTAAAAGGCTTCATTTATCTCTTATGGGTCTGTTCGACCATATGCCTAGTTTAACCACCTTGTCACTTGAAAACTGTCTGAGATAGTTTCATGGATACAATTATCTCTTCAAACTATTCAGTGAAAGAAAGAAAGATATTTTTGAGAAAGTATAAAGAATAGATTATACTCTATTGAGTTTGGTTGGTTTTTGCAGTCATTGCAATTTCAAACAAACGCAATAGACTATGATTGAATATTATTTTGTAATCAATTGTATATCTGCGCAAGTTGATGTAATTCTTGAAGTCTCAAACATTCAATGAGATATTCAAGAATAGAGATTTAAGAGAAATAGAATAACCCTATATATTAAACTGTATTATTCATTGTATGGATTGAAATATGCCAGTGAGGCACAAACAGCCAGTGAGGCACAAATAGTCAGTGAGGCACTATTGTCAGTGAGACATTGTTGAAAATGCCAGTGAGGCACTATTGTCAGTGAGACATTGTTGAAAATGCCAGTGAGGCACAAATAGCCAGTGAGGCACAAACAATCAGTGAGGCATATGTATTTGTTAGTGAAGCACATTTTGATTAAGCCAGTGAGGCATTTTCTGGAATGGTTTTTCATCCCTAGAGGGCTTTCCACTCATCAAATCTCTATGTTATGGTCACTTGTTTTGTTCATGAGTTTATGTTCATTGTTTCATAATTTAACTATTGTATATGTGACATGATGTTCATTATGGGTTAGTACAAATGCACAATATATCTGATACTTATCTCTATCCAATAAAGAGATAAAAATGCCTCTATTGTTTGTCATAGTTCACTAATAGTTGTTTTGTTTATTCATGTTCACAAGTTGATCTGTCAATGCACTACAGTTCATAAATGAATGTTTTGCTTTCATCATATAAGGGTTGAAGTTTATGGTTGGTAAAGTTTATTAATTTTTCCTAAAAACAATTCTGATTTATGAGACATTGATTCACCCCCTCCCTCTCAGTATCTCTCGTACTTCAACAAGTGGTATCAGAGCTAGACCCTTGCAAGAAGTCTAGCCAACTTAAGGGTTCCTAGAAAGTGGAGTACAATGGGTAAAAGGAATAGAAATAAGGCCTCAAATAAAGAAAAGAAAAATGTTGATCAACAAATTGAAAAGCAAGCCTCAGTTAAGTCTAGCAGTCAGTTGTTGCATGAGCCAACCATGAATGTAGATACAAAATGTCATAAATAAATTAGTCCTGCAGTTAAGAGTCTTGATAATGTCAATGTTAGCAGACAAGAACTTGATGATGCAGAAGGAGATTTCTTTGTAGATGAAGATGGACAAGAGTTTAATGAAAATGATTGTGAAGTTGATATTGAAGGAGATCTTTTATGTGCTCTATAAATGATCAAGTATCTTGAAAAAGAGAACCAGGAATTAAAGGTTCAACTTCAACAAGAGAAGGATTCCAAGATTAAGGTACTTTCTGATTTTGCTAAAGTTTCTATAGAACTTAAAGAGGCAAAGGTACAAATTGAAGAGACAAAAAAAATTGTCATTAATCTAAAGATAGAATTTGAAGAAGTTAAAAGAATAGTTGACCTTACAAAATCTGATCTTGAAGTAAAAATAATAGAATGTCTAAAGTTAGAGAAAGAAATAGTCTCTTTGAGAAAGGATTTGGATGAAGCATCTTCAAAGCTGCAAAAGAATATTCAATTCAAAAAGAGTATTGACTGCCTGAATGACATGTTGAGCAAGAAGAGGTATTTTAGGGATACTACTGGCTTGGGTTATGAGAAAGGAGAATGTTCAAAGACAAGAAATGCTCCTAGGAAGAAGATAGACCTAACATTTCATTCTTCTACACCTGAAGTTAAAGCTAAGAAGAAAACTGAAGTTAATGTTGCAAATGAGTCTTTAAGACCTCCATCTATCAGGTATAATTATTCACAATTCCATGGTTATTGCTATGTCTGTCATGTTTATGCTCATAGGGCCATAGATTGTAAAATAAATGTTTTTGGATGGAATAAGGATAAAAGTGCTTATAAGTGGTCAAATCAAAACAATGGCATTATATGTTATAATTGTCACAAAGTTGGTCATGTAGCAAGTAATTGTTGGTTCTATGAAAGACATGATCATGTAAAGAATGTCAATAAAAGTTCTTATAGAATGTTTAGAAGAAACTATTCTTCTTTTGTTCTAGACTACAATATTTTGTGTTATAGATGTAATATGTTTGGGCATAAAGTACAGTGGTGTAGAGGAAGGATAAAACCAACTGGTGGCTACATGTTCAAATAAAAGCAAGAGGGTGCCTTAAATAAGAAAACAAGGATCATAGCCATTTGGAGAAAGAAACAAGAAAAGATAAAGAAAGAATCTGAATTTGGACATGCTACACAAGTTCCATCCATAAATGCATAAAGAGAAGTATGTAGTTGAGGGGGAGTTAATTAATATGTTATCTTTCATCCCCAAGAAGATCAGAAGAGTGTAGTCCTTAAGAAGCAAGTTGAGAAAGTGTTTCTAGAAGTGATGAATTGATGTGTTTGGTGGAAATAGGACAGTGGAAATGTGATCAAGTTCTTTCATTTGCTAGAGGTTGAATTGATACCAAGTATGATCAATTTTCCTAGTGTATGACAATGTCATGGTGCTTTGGCTCTTTGTTGGTTCTTTGACTATGATCCCTTTGGTAACATAGAGATGTGATATTGTTTACAATGATCTTTCATAAAGCATTATAATGTGTTTTGAAAATGCATGATGGAAGAGTAGTGATTGTCTTGTTTCTAGAATAGTGGATATGCTGATGATTGCTTAATAGATGCAAAAAATAATAGAACTATTTTCCAAACTTTAATTTCTCGCAACAATCTTTTGATGTTGGTACTTGAGATTTTTTGTTGCAGACTTTCTCGGTTATAGACCCTGCAAAGAGCATAAACCTTTATATAACATTATACATTTATTAGTGAGGATGGAGCTTGAAAATGGGTTTCACATGTTGTCATATCTTACAATCTTCATTTGTTTGATGACAGATGGTATGCTTGACTTGAGAGCAATGACAGTGATGATTGTTAGTATTTTTATTTGAGAATGTATTAGTAACTGTAGACAACACTATTATGGTTCATGACATTAATGCTTATATTATTTGTCTACACTGACAATGTCTTGCTTCTGACCTTGATTATGTCCAGTGCTCTGCATACAGTGTATAATCTGTTGATAACTGAGAGGGGGGTGAATCAGTTATCTTAATTATTTCTACTTTCTAAACTTTCTTAATAATTAGTGCAGCATCAATTCAAACAAGCAAACTTAATCATGAAATGGAAATACACATGACACGATATTTTTGACGTGGAAACCCTGTTAAGGGAAAAACCACGGGGTGATTAACCCAAGATTGTATTCTCTGTTAGAAGAATAGGATTACAAAATGGCACTTGCCAATTAGGGCTCACTGCCCGAGCACACTGCTCACAAGAGGCACACTGCCTATAAGAGATACGCTGTCTACAATTTA
Organism: Cunninghamia lanceolata; assembly: GCA_027924645.1. Classification (NCBI taxonomy): domain Eukaryota; kingdom Viridiplantae; phylum Streptophyta; class Pinopsida; order Cupressales; family Cupressaceae; genus Cunninghamia; species Cunninghamia lanceolata. The sequence continues at coordinate 9,473,250 of BSBN01000892.1, forward strand.
TAAAGAGTGTAACACAATACTTGAACTAATAAGGAGCATCAACATATGCTGGAGTTCAGTTCCGGTTAGGCTCTGTATACTAATCTGTTGCACTTCATCTCTCTTCTTTTATACTGCTCTTCTTTCACATACTGGATCTTCCTTTCTTCTTTTATTCAGCTCTACTACTTTTCTTCGCACATCACTTACTACAACAACACCTCTCATAACTAAATCAATCTTGTATATATATCCGCACAAGTGATTTCATCACCTTTCTAGTCGGCACTCGGAATAGTCAATATTTTCCATAGACTCTGATCTGTCGGCTGAATCCTTGCTTACCAAGTAATGCGGATCATGGATATACTTGTGGAAATCATTAATCATGTCAGCCAAACATAATTTACATCTTCATAACCTTTACCAACATCAGTAACACATCCGGAACAATGTCTGATGTTCTGCCAGTCAGTTCTTCCTCTTTTCACACTGTCACTTGGGAACCTGACACTCAACCATTCATATCTCTTTATCCTTTCCACATCGGAGGCTCAAACCTTAGAATCTATCAATCAAGATACTCCTCTTGACTTACCCAAATCCATACTTCACCAAGATACTTCCTCTAAGAGATCTGGACCTGACTGTCGGACCTCGCCACATCCTCTGTTCTTGTTTACCGGACCACAACATTCTTCACTCTGACTTCCGGTATAGACATACCATGTCTTGCAGATGTGTGGGATGAACTTTGTTGCCATCAATGACAACATTAATGAATCCATATAGTGTCTCTTGCCAACAATCTCCCCCTTTGGCATTGATGGCAACACTTAGTGAAAAATGACTAAGTGTTTACACTATGCTCTCCCTTGGCTGATCCTCTATTTTTATATACATTTTCCGGAGCTCCCCCTTAGTTGGATTCCTCATTTTTCACTACTCTTCACTCCCCCTTTGACATCAATAGCAAAGGGTAGGGTCCACATATCAAAACTTTCAAAAATTCAACTATACTTAGCCGCATAATTATATACATATGGCAAACTTACATATACTAAAGTATGTCTACAAAAGTTGTCTTCAATTGAATAAACTCTGTAGCCCAACTTTGCTTCATTCTGTCCAAAATTGATATATGACCGCTCAATAGAAATGTAAACACATCTACCCTTTTTAGATCTGTTGGATCATTTGTCTGGGCTGTGATTTGAGCTTCTTTTATGGCCTCATGCATGGCCTCTAACTTAGGGACAATTATCCTTCTAATTTCACCCATCTGGCTAATTATGTTCTTCCTTTCCTTCTCAAAATTCTTTATTACATTTGTGATTGCAATAGTCTGACACTCTTGATTTACTATGAAGGATGAGAGAGGATCAAAACTTTGAAACAGACTTAATAGTTTATCCTCTTGTTCTTTTACTTTCCTCTCAATAACTTTGGTCACTGTGGGCCAAGATAAGCAAAATTTGTACATATTTCCACCATCTTTAAGAGCATTTTCCAAGCTCTTTATCCCAATATCCATAACTCTTCTGTCATTTGTTATCAGACCCTGTACTTCAGAGAATCTCTTATCCAAAAACTCCTTCCAGACCTTTTCTTCAGCTGACTTCTCTAGAGAATCAAAATGTGTGCTAACACTATTGACTAGAGTTTTGAGATTACCAGATGTGGAGGCTGTGGGATCCTTCTGAAACGATGGCATAATCTTTTCAAGCACTCCGGAAGTAGCTTCTATCAACTCACAGTCTTTCATGTGAGATTTCAGTAGTTTCTCTTTGGCCTTTGCATTTGCAAATGAAGCTATCTTCATCGTTTGTACCGGAGAAAGAGAATTAAAATCAAATGGCCCTTTTAGCAGTTCCGGTTCATCAATCTCCATGCTCTCTTTTGTCAAGAAGTCCTTAACAGATTCTGCAGTGTCTCTTGCCAGAGACAGATTCTTCTTCTCTTCTATAGTCACAGAGTTGTCTCTTGGGGCTTTCCCTCCTTCCAAAACCTTGGTCCTGGGTTAGTGCAAGAAGTTGGGTCCACTTTTTGGCCAAAAAGTGGAAGTGTTTTCCCTGATTTTTAGAATTTGTCACATTTGACCCTAAAATTTGAAGCACTTAGAGATGGAATCTTTAAAAAAGTCACTAAATATAAAATGTAATACTTAGAGTCTAGTTTCCAAATATGTAAGTTTTTTCAATACCCAGATGATACAAATTGATTTTCAATAGGCATTTCTAAAAACCACTATTTAAAAGTCACTTTTTTTAACCATACCATGCACGTGTATGGCCAACACAATTTGACCTAAATAAAATTATTTTTTAAAATCCTTTTGGGAAAAGATGTGTAGTACAGTGAAGTTTGATGAGAATATTTTTTTATAATTTTTTTCCAAATAATTTTTTTTTTATTAATTTTTTGTTAGGCCTAATTGCTACTTTTAAAAACCCCTCGTGTATAGCCAACATAATTTGAGCAAAAAAAATCATAAAATTAAATTTTTTTTTATTGTGTAAAGAATAATGTGTCGATTGATGACATATAATTTTTTTTAAAAAAATTTAAAAATTAAAACTTATTAAAAAAATACAAACACCTGTCATTTCAAGTTTTTGGACCAGTTTGCTCATAAATTAATTAATAAATAGAAAAACAAGTCCAATCCAAAAAAAAATTATATATTTGAAAACTAGACACTATGATTTGTAATGGGTTTTAATTTCGTAAAAAAATTTAGAAAAAAATGTCATCAGCCATATAGGTGAAGTCAGTCTTTCCTCTGGTTCTGTACTTAGAGAAATACTTGCACGTCCAAGGCTCAAGGTCGGCTACCCATGCCTTTCCCGAGCCTAAAACAAAATTAAAAGCATGGGTGTGAAATTTAAAATTCTAGAAACGGGTACCCGTTTCTAAAAATAGTGAAAAACAAAATGGGTACCCTTTTTAAAACGGGTACCCGTTCTAGGCTCGGGTGCCCGTTCCTAAACGGGTACCCGTTCCTGTCGGAATTTTTTTTTTGCACGACACTTCCCCTATATGTGGACCCATCTTATTTCTTTTACCCTCCTGGCATCTTCTTTTTCTTTCACCTCTGCTTCTTTCACCTCTGCTTCTTTCTCCTCTATTCTTTCTTCTCCTTTCGATCCAGAGTTAGCAGGGGAAACCAGAGGAGAAATGTTAGTTTGTTCAAGGCCCACCTCTTCCGGAGCGGAGGATTCCAAGTCCTTAACTATTTCTACACTGGTATTCATTACCTCTTCTGGTATTTTATCAGTAGACTCTTCTGCAACACTTGTGGTCGAGGGGTCAGTACCCAAGTCCTCTATAATAGGAAGATTAAATCTTTTGAAGGCCTTCCGGAGGATCTCTTTTGTGTCCTTGGCTACCTTGTCAGTCTCACCAAGCATAAGTTGATTCATCCTTGCTTTTCTCCTGAACTCATCCTTGCAATCTTTGAACACCATATTCATTGTCTTGGGATCGATTGAAGGATATAGCTAGATTGCTATCTGTTCCTAGATTTCTAGGTCTTTGGCTTGGGCATTGTTCTTTCTTATTTCTAGTTCCTTCTCCAAGCTTTTGGGGATCAGAGATATAATTTCAATGAATGCTTTGTTGTAGATATTTAGGTACCTGACTATGGCATCTTGTAATATCTTCTGATCTATTTCACCGTAATCATCATAGAACTCAACCATTGGCTGAAGATTTCCATCCACTGTGATTGATTTGATTATGTCACAATGTGAAGAGTGGGTTTTTCAATATAGTCCTCTATCTTTTCTTCTTCCTTTTGTCCAGTAGAGGGTTCACCGAATGTTTTCTTCTTTTTCTTCATCTTCCTGATTTCTTCATCAGATTCAGTCTCCTCTTCATCCCTTTGACTGGTATAAGCTCTTGTGGCTTTTGTCTTTGTTCTTTTCTCTCCTTTGCCAGATGATTATGCTTCCGGTTCTGATGTCCTTGAGCCTTTCATAGTGGTAGGTGCAGATCTCTTTGATGATCTGGTCCGGGTGGAAGGTTTTGCCAGAGCACTTTCCTCATTTTTATTTTCTGCCTTCTTCTTCTCTACCTCAACCCTTTCCATCTTTGACCTGTTGGCATCAAGTGCCTCCTTTGAGATGCCAAAGCCTTTGGCAACATCTTCTACTTCTTTTCTCATTTTCCTCTTGATTTCTAGCTGCCTTAGCTCTGTATGAATTTTCACACTTAGTTCTTCAAATGTTCCAAATCTTTCTACTTTTGGGTCCTTTGGCTGACTGAGCATGTGTTGAACATGCAGCTCTACAATTTGTTCATCGACTTCATACCCCATAGGCATGATCCAGACTGTCCTTGGCTCTACTGCCTCCATTAGGCATTGATCAGTGTCTACCATGAAGCACACTGTATCCTTGTATTTCTCAACTACTAATTTGGGGATTCTTTCTCTAACTTGCATTGTATTTTGAAAGTGCTTGAAGTAACCCCACAGAGTTGTATTCCTTGCCTTAGCAACCCCAAGTTCATGCAAGTAATCTCTGATCTGACTTGCTACCGGTTTGTCATTTTGCCATACCCATCCATTTGATCTGGGCAACTCATTCATGAAGTAGAAAAATAGGCATAATATTAGTCCACCATATTTAAAGGAGTTCTTCTTGTTCTTTTTGATCTTCTGTATGTTTTCCATTAATTGGCTCAAAAGAAGTTCACAGAGATCATATTTTGCATTCTTTCTCAGCATCTCATAGGCAGTATATACTATAGTTCCGGGTACTGAATTCTACCTACTGGAGTGATATATATTGTATCCTATTATCATAGATACAAACTTGATATCCGGGTCAATAATATCTTTAATGGTCATTGCCCTCTTATCAAATTTTGATCCGGTGGCCTTAGTTACAATGTTGTTTTTGACAAATTTGAGGACAAGTATTCCTCCGAAGGAGTGTAAACCAGTTACTACCCTAATTGCTTCCTTGGTGATTTTGCATGGTCTGTTAAGCCATAGAAAGTTGTCATGTACCCTACTCAACACATACCGGACCCATTCATCTTCTTCAAAGCAGGGGAAATGAATGAACTGGTCAAAATGTTTCTCCTGGATGCCCTTATATTCTGGTTTAAGATTAAAAGCATCGTCTATCAATTGTTTGTGATAGATGTCTCTTAGTTTGAATTCCCCAAACTCTTCAACATTTGTGTGTATGTAAACCCTAATATCTTCTGTGTGCAAAACACCATGCGGGACACTGGAGAAGGCTCCTAGGGGATCTACCTCCAAGGATTTATATGGATGCTTATTAAATATGGGGTGAGGTCTATCAGAAATCTTTACTATATTCGGAGTAGCCATCATCAAGGAATCTTACTGAGAGATATCAACAATGAAGAATACCTTTTACGCTATTTAGGGAACACACAATGAAATCCAAATTGAGTTGTATGAAGAATCATCTTGATCTTTGGGAGAAGTAGTTGCAGAGCTCCTTTTCTCTTTTCTTCGAATGTGAGTGTACAAATGATGAGCGAATGAACTCTTTTATTTCTGAGAAGCCCTAATTTTCATTCTGCAATAAATGCGCAACCTTATTCATTTTGATTTGCCTTGTTTGTCTTATTTAGAGACAAAACCTTTCCAGATCATTGAGACAGATTTTGAAGTTATTCTAGGAGAGTAGTGATAATCTAACTTCCTTTCATTAGTCATTTGATCTATTTGTAGATCAAGACACCATAGTTTGAATCATACTAGACCAAACTTGTAAGGAATCTATTTTTACCGAAAGACTGTTTTATCGGATCAATTCTGGTAGGATTAGATTCTTCAAGTCTTCTTGTGGATCTCTCAAATCTTTACCATACCCCTTTTAATCCGTAGCTCTCCTTGTGCCAGTTCTAGCACCAATTGACTGGCTGGGGGAACAAGGTTTTCTTTGTGTCTCCCCCTAAGCCAGAGCTCACTTTTTAATTTTTGGAAGGAATATCAGCACTAGAGTCTGGTGCAGATCCATCCCCTACATTCTTTGTACTTTTCTTCACCCAAATCTTGTTCATCTCACTTTGAACTTCATCCACATTTAATTTTTGTTTTCCCTTATCTTGATTCTGATTATAATATGCCGGACCTCTTTTACCCTGATTCTTGCTTCTACAGAATTTTGCTATATGACCAAATCTATTGCAAATTTGGCAAACAACATTTCTTTGCATATTTGATTGATATCCTCTTGATCTACATTGATTAGCCATATGACCCATTCTATTACATGCAAAGCATCAACCATTGAATGAATTATTCATTTGCATATTTCTGCATTCATGAGATTTGTAACCATACCTTTTGCAGTTGAAGCACTGTCTAGAGAAGGATGTATTAGTCTGATTCATTCTTCTTCTGCACTGATTAGCTTTATGACCAAAGTTATTGCAGTTGTGGCAGTATCCATTCAAGGATGGATATCTTTGAGCATTAGGTTGCCTTACCGGAGGACTTCTAGGCCTGTTCCTTGGATTTTCTGATCTAAAATTCTTCTGACTGGATCCGGAGCTTTCTCCTTTCTCATATCCCAAACCACACTTGTCATCTACCCTCTTTTGGCTTTCAAGAAGAACTTCAAGTTGGGTAGAACTTATCTTTAATTTCTCTTTATATTCATTTGTTGTTTGAAGATCCCTTTTGAAAGAGACAATTTGATCCTCAAGTTTTTCTTCATTATCTTTGGCATCTTCAAGATCAAATTCAAGATGTCTAATAATTCTTTCCATCTTGTGGCAATCTTCTGATTTCTCCTTGAGAGATTGTCTTAGATTATCTTCAGTTTTTCTTTTCTCTTCAATCTCTTGGGTAAACTTTATAACTCCTTATTCCATTTCATGTCTTGTCATAATGGTTTCTTTTGATAACTTCTCACATAACTTGGTTTTCTCCTTTAGATCTTCATTTGCATCATTTGCTTCACCTTGACTTGCCAATTGCTGAAGTAGCTCCTTTCTCTTTTTCATAGAGAGACTTAATTTGTCTTTTAGTTCTCTCATGAAATCATCAGCCTGTTTGAGTCTTTCCTTTAATTCATTGACTTCAAAGTTTGACTACTCAAGATCATCAAGGGAAGTCTTGAGTTGCTCCCTTAAACCATATGCATCCATTTGGATTCCTAGATCTTCCTCAAGCTATTACACTCTGTTAGGAGGAACTTAGCTCTGATACCAATTGTTGATAACTGAGAGTGGGGGTGAATCAATTATCTTAATTATTTCTGCTTTCTGAACTTTCATAATAATTAGTGCAGGATTAATTCAAACAAGAAAACTTAATCATGAAATAGAAATACACATGACACAATATTTTTGATGTGGAAACCCTGTTAAGGGAAAAACTATGGGGTGATTAACCCAAAAATGTATTCTCTGTTAGAAGAATAGGATTACAAAATCGCACTTGCCAATTAGGGCTCACTGCCCGAGCACACTGCTCACAAAAGGCACACTGCCTACAAGAGACACACTGTCTACAATTTATAAAGAGTGTAATACAATACTTGAACTGATAAGGAGCGTCAACATATGTTGGAGTTCAGTTCTGGTTAGGCTCTGTATACTGATATGTTGCACTTCATCTCTCTTCTTTTATACTGCTCTTCTTTCACATACTGGATCTTCCTTCTTGCTTTCATTTGGCTCTACTACTTTTCTTTGCACATCACTTACTACAACAACACCTCTCATAACTAAATCAATCTTGTATATATATCCGTACAAGTGATTTCATCACCTTTCTAGTCGACACCTGGAATAGTTAATATTTTCCATAGACTCTGATCTGTCGGCTAAATCCTTGCTTACCATGTAATGCGGATCATGAATATACTTGTGGAAATCATTAATCATGTCGGCCAAACATAATTTACATCTTCATAACCTTTACCAACATAAGTAACACATCCGGAACAATGTCTAATGTTCTGCCAATCAATTCTTCCTCTGTTCACACTGTCACTTGGGAACCCGACACTCAAGCATTCATATCTCTTTATCCTTTCCACACCAGAGGCTCAAACCATGGAATCTATCAGTCAAGATACTCCTCTTGACTTCCCCAAATTTGCACTTCACCAAGATACTTCCTCTGAGAGATCCGGACCTGATTGTCGGACCTCACCACATGCTCTATTCTTGTTTACCGGACCACAACATTCTTCACTCTGACTTCCAGTATAGACATACCATGTCTTGCAGATGTGTGGGATGAATTTTGTTGCCATCAATGACAACATTCATGAGTCCATATAGTGTATTTTCCAACATAATCTCTTCTTCATAGGGGGAGCACCTAAGAGTGTTTTGAGTCAGAGGTTGATTTTATAGTGCTCATTGATCAATTATTAGGGACAATTTTGCATCAAGTATCTTGTTGGTGGATTCTTTCTCCGAAAACAGTAATGCTATACACTTGATAATGATACAGCTACTTCCTTTTTTATATGCACATGGTCTTCTTCTTTAAGCGCATGCTTTTATGGTCACTGTAATTTGCTATATGGTGCAGATATTCAACATTTTGATTCATTGCACATTTGTTTACAGTGACAGTGATCATATCTCTATTTTTACTCTTTGATGCTTGACATTCTCTGTTGTTGTTATTGATAGTTATATCTTTTTCTATGATACATGTTCTTGGTATTGGTATTTTAGATTATGATTCTTGATCTATCTTGGAGGCATTGGCACAATTCTTCCTCCCTTTGTCTTTGATGTAAAAAGGGGGAGAGAGAGTTGTGTTTTTCCATCAAGGACAAAGGGGGAGTTTGTTGCCCTCTCATTTGTTGTCTTTGATGACAAATACACAAACTCTCATGTTTGTGGCACAATAACAAGTGTATCTGTATCATGACAATTAGCAGCATTGGCGTATCATGACAGTTAGGTTGGTATTCATAAAGAATAGCATTTGATGCATGTACTCAAGTTCTTGATGTTGTTCTTGATAATGCTTATAATATTGTTTGATCTCTTGGTATATGGAAGTTGATATTTGATATGCTCTCATGATCTCATTATGACAATTGGATCAGTTGATACTCTCATGGTGTCCGTGCTATACTTCGCATATATGATATCATGTTATCATGTTACATTTCTATGTTATGATGCTTGTAATAGTTAACATTTGATATGGTGATATATAGTCAGTATATGATATTCATATGATATCATGATGGTGATGACAGTATAGTTGGTATGGTATGCGCTTCAATTGTATTTAGTATGGTATACACTTCAATTGTATGATATCATGTCACATTTCCATACTATACTTTTATGCTAATGATTCTTGAAATAGTTGGCATGAGCAGTTTGATACATCAAGGCTATTGTGATAATATAGGATAGTGAAATTTGATGATAAGCCTATGTGGCTAAGTGACATTACATGCATAAAGGTTTATCTAAGGGTATTCTCTTTAATTATTTTTAAAACTTCAAAGGGGGATAAATGTTTATCACCACCTTGTATATCTAGTGAACACAACACTCTTTGAGGAACTCTCATCGGGCATGTTAAGTTACTTCAACTACTGGTCAGGTTGTCGGCAGTGAGAACAGGTAAAAAGGATGTGTTTTTGGTCGATGATTGACTAGTTCTTTTTAGGGCTCACTGAATATTTAGGTCATATGTTTATGCGTTGGTAAAAAAGGAAGTTTGTTTCTCATAATACAAAGTCTGTAGCTTCGAATATGAAGCTTCGTAACCTAGGTTTTGAAAGTTCAATGCCATCATGAAATCTTATGGCATAATAGATGGTATCTTCCTATGGATTTGAATGATGTGACAAAGTTGGTTTGTTGTTTCAGTTGATTCTTTGACTTCGGTGGACTTACCGGGTGATATCTTTCTCTCATTTTCAATACTCTGCTATAACTGTCATAAGGACCTCTTGAAGCTTTACATTTCTTTGTGAATAACCAGTTAGGATTTGTTAATAGTTATGAAACAAAAAAGGCATACAAGTTTTCTTTTGTGGGTATATGATTCAACACTGTTGTATTCAGTTATAACTGTGATGAGCAAACCCATGGGGTAATCTATGGTTGAAACTAGGGTTGCTTGCTCGAATCTTTGAATAGTTGTTTTACCCTTCATTAGGGTTTCTTGCATGGTTATCAAGGACAATTTTTAACTATGGTTGACAAAGCTTTCTTTAAATCTATACACAGTCTTGAACTACGTGCTTTGCAGTTTCTTACCATGGTTGAGGATGCAGTTAAAAGGTTTCATTTATCTCTTATGGGTATGTTCAACCATATGCCTTCTTTAACCACCTTGTTAGTTGAAAATTGTCTGAGACAGTTTCATAGATACAGTTATCTCTTCAAACTGTTCAATGAAAGAAAGAAAGATATTTTTGAGAAGGTATAAAGAATAGATTATACTCTATTGAGTTTGGTTGATTTTTGCAGTCATTGAAATATCAAACAAAAGGAATAGACTATGATTGAATATCATTTTGTAATCAGTTGTATATGTGCACAAGTTGATGTAATTATTGAAGTCTCAAACATTCAATGAGATATTCAGGAATAGAGCTTTAAGAGAAACAGAGTAACTTCTGTATTAAACTGTATTATTCATTATATGGATTGAAATATGCCAGTGAGCCACAAACAACCAGTGAGGTACTATTGTCAGTGAGACATTGTTGAAAATACTAGTGAGGCACAAATAGCCCATGAGGCATAAACAGCCAGTGAGGCATCTGTATTTGCTAGTGAAACACATTTTGATTAAGCCAGTGAGGCATTTTCTAGAGTGGTTTTTCATCCCTAGAAGGGTTTTCCACTCGTCAAATCTCTATGTTATGGTCGCTTGTTTTGTTCATGAGTTTATGTTCATTGTTTCATAATTTAACTACTACATATGTGACATGATGTTCATTATGGGTCAGTACAAATGCACAATATATATGATCTAGTTATCTTTGTCTAATAAAGAAATAAAACTTCCTCTACTGTTTGTCATAGTTCACCAACAGTTGTTTTGTTCATTCATGTTCACAAGTTGATATTTCAATCCACTACAGTTCATAAATGAATGTTTTTCTTTCAACATACAAGGGTTGAAGTTTATGGTTGGTAAAGTTTATTAATTGTTGCCAAAAACAAGTCTATTTTATGAGACATTGATTCACCCCCCCTCTCAGTGTCTCTTGTACTCCAACACTAAGGAACTGAACATACCAGTGTAATGAACAAATGAGCCATGCAACAAAGAGACCATAAGACAAAGATTTCAAGAGTGGAAAACCCACATGGGGTAGAAAAACCACTCATTAAATGCCTCACTAGCTTAATCAAAATGTGTTTCACTAGGAAATACATATGCCTCACTAGTTATGTGCCTTAGTGGCTTTTTGTGCCTCACTGGCTATTTCTGCCTCACTGGCTGTTTGAGCCTCACTTGGCTATTTGTGCCTCATAGGTTTTTATAAAATCTCATGAATACAATACAGAATTTGAATCAATACAGAGGGTTACTCTATTTCCTTACAAACCAGTTCTTGACTATCTCATTTCATTTGAGACTCAAGAATCCATGACCATAATTGTGCACATACAACTCACAGATCAAGAATAATTTTTCAATGATACACAATGTTTCTATCTTAATGATCTTACAAGGATATAGAACATTCATCAACATCTCAACAAGGTATTTTTATAAGTCCTATTTTCTTTTCAGTTTTTCATCAAACAGTTTATAAATGTAACTACCTTTTCCAAATTGCCTACAATAGTTTACAACTTTTTCAACAACTACCATGGTAAAGAGATTTGAATGCTTGTTAAATACCATTAAGTTCTTGTAACCTTTTTCATATGAATGTATGAAAAACTTCTCAAACTGTCGTTAACAAATAACTACATATGGGTTAAAGGAAATATCTTTATGTCATTCACATTTACCAAACCCTAACCCATATTGTCAAATGGAGTATAACACGTGTAATCTTCACAAAATTGTTTACCAGAACAAAAACTACTTCTTATACATGGTCAGCAGATTATGCAAAGACACAAATGAGTATGTCATGAAACCCTAGCTCCAAGTCAATCACAATAACTTCTACTCACAAAATATAAATCATGTTTTAAAAACTAATCATGTGCCCCATAATAAGCTCTGCAAACAAAAATAAAGTTTTGACTATCATAGAACCCACATTAAGATCTTTACATTTTTATGGAACAATATTAAAAGAAAACAAACCCATTTCAGAACCAAAATCTTAACAAGAAAATCATTATGCAAAGATGAAGAATAACACCTGTCAATTGCCGACAAGTCATCAAAATCTTTGCTATACCTATGAGTTTCAAATAACTGTCTAGCTCACGTTAGACTAGCTAAAGTTCATTTACAGTTTGAGCTCTATCAAATCTCTAAGATCCTTCTTCATGATACTAAATCTTTGCAACAATCTTCATACAAAAGAAACCCTAGGTTGAGAGACTTCATGTCTCTAAGTTCAACCTTGCAAAATAAAATTACAAACAATTTTTTTGCCCAATATATATTCTGACCAGCGAGAGATCCAGTTTGCCCTAGAAAGGGCTAGTCACTAAGACTGTTCTCACCTTCTTTTAACCTATTGAAAAATGCTTGACACTTGCTAGGCAAGTTATAACTTAAGTACCTAAAAATGTGTTTTGTTTCTTTTTAATTTTTGTATAAGACAAATCAAAACCCCTCAAACAAATTTTTGCCTTTCACTAACTTTAAAGTTAGAAGATTTGATGATCACATTCACATAGTCTTAACACCTTTGGACAATATGAAACCTCCTTAGAAAGTAACAGATGTTAAGGACTGATTTATGATAGCAAATATAACCCCATGCCTTGAGACATAAAAAATGTTAAGGAAACAAATATAATCCCATTCCTTTGAATTTGATTTTCCTTTAACCATATGAAGATTACCATGAATAAAATCAATAATGCCCTTTTTGAAATGAAACAATAGTTTTTGTGTCACTATAAAAGTGATCAAGACCAAATTCATAGATCCTGAATGGTGATCAAACTAAAGCAAGTAACTTTCCAAATCAGAGATAACCTCAATGATCATTAAATTTAGTCTTGTGTTGATTACCTTAAGATGTGTCTTGTTGAAGACCCATGTGAACTATTTATGATGAAGACATCATGAACCCTGCTTGGATCCTGTTTTGCACCTTGACATAAACCTTACATCATTTCTCATTCTAAACCTGATCATTAAATTCAATGCATCCTAATGAGGTAAAAATCAATATATATAGCATGCAAACCTCTTTGAGCCATGGGCCATAAACATCAAGATGATCCAATACTTCATCATATGTAGATAAGATGAACAAGTTATCATATAAACTCAAGAACCTATATATCATCACCTGTTGGATATCATTGCCACACAGTATCACATGGTTGATGTCTATTTGCTGTCTCTTTAAGATATAATCCCATCAACACCCAAGTGAACAACATTATGAGAATTATCAACACAACAAGAACATCATCAAGAACATCAACATATCAAGAACATGAGCACTTGCATCAAATGCTAAACATCATGAATACCAATACCATCCTAGTGTCAGATGAATAACATCATGAATACCAAGTCAACCCAATGTTGTGGAATACCAAGAACCAATGCCAACTGTCATGATACAACCCAACTGTCATGATACAACTGTCATTGTGCCACAAACCTAAGAGTTTGTGTATTTGTCATGAAGGACAACAACCTAAGAGGGCAACATTTCTATCTCTTTCTGTTCAAGACAGTGAGTCCTTTGGTAGTGAGCCACCTGCAGTGAGCACTTCTCTTTTGGAAAGTGAGTCCACAAATTGTATCAACTTTAACCTGTTGCAATATTAATATATTGTGAGCTAATCCTCACCATAGTTTTTCCCTTTTCAGGTTTTCCACGTAAAAATCTGGTGTTCATGTGTTATGTGTTTTAATGGTTGCTTTCATGCTTTCCTTTCTTACTGCAAATTAAATATGCTATGTGGAATGAATGTTTAAATGCTTATGTGTTTTCAGAGAATACTAATTCACCCCCCCACCTCCCCCCTCTCAGTATTTCAGGTGTTCAACAATAGGTTTCCTAAATTAATGGCTTAACAAGAACTACTCAACCATAATCCTTAAGTTGAATATAATAATATCAAGTGGTGAGAGGCATTTATCTTGTATTAAATCATAAGAAATGTTAGATAAGATGAGTAAATATTTTATAGGATAGTTTAAAAAGCAAAGAACGAAATGAAATATAAACATTACTAATAAGGAGAATTTTAGCCATAAAAGAGAATCTATGGGTCCAAGTAAAACAACAAACTATTGTGACTAACCTTTTGTATAATATAAATTTGCATTTGTATAAATTGATGTATATAAGTTTCAACAAAATATTTTCCACATCTTCTATTTTGAATTTGATTTTTATTGCATATCATTTACAAATATTCTGCTCATATGAGCATGAACATGAGACCAATACAAGCTCTTTCAAGGACTTAGTAGAGACTAATACAAACTCTTTATGAGAAAACACACTACAAATCACCTATAGAAGCCTAAGAATTACTACTTAGAAATCCACTTCATTTAGAAACCACATCCACATTAGAAGCCAACTATGGAAGACCAAGAGGCACAACTTAGAATTCGACATTAGATGTCCCTATGGGGATTTGAACTTGGGTCTCCACAATGAGAACCCAATGTTTTAACCAATTAATCTCAACCGTTTGTACATTTTGAATTTGATTTCTTATAAAATACTTAGTATATAAGGTTGATATGGATCAATGCTTAACACAATTTACTTTCTCCTTAATCTTCACTAATCATGACCAGTCTTGATAAGATTAGTTTATTGCTCCTAATCTTTATAGTGTTTTGTTTTAAATCTAATTACCAAGGTGGGTAGGAAAAAGGTATGATTGTTCAGTACAAATTTGAATTCTTCTTGAGTGTGGGTTTTCTTGTTAAAATATTACATGTGATTTATTGATAATATTGACTAAAACAAAACCATAGTGTTATTATGGCAATCAATTAAATTTTCTAATCTCTCTAACACATTGTCTCTCCCTGCTATGAGGAATCTAGCTCATATTGCATGTTGTATAGATGGTTATAAGAATGTTGATAGATAAATTTCATCATGATTGTATCAAGTACTATTAGGAAGTGGCAATTGAACTTCAGATTGTGAGAGGAAGTGACACAAGGCACTAGATGTATAGGACTAGCAATGTTGCTCATGGATATATGTGCAACAAAAAGTTAGACATTAGGAAAACGTCTATAGGTATTGATAATGGTTGATCGCTATCAAGAAATAGAAGACAAAATTTACAAAGTAACAAGGTAAGTCAAATTAATAGATAAATTCCAAATCATTTGTTTATTTCTCATTTAAATCAATAAAAAACTTTTTTATTTTTTATGATACAAAATACTAACTTCTAATTTAAATAAGTTTTAATTATTAATGAGTACTTAAAAATTATTTGAAAAAGCTAACTTTATAAACCAAAATTATAATATAATTTATTAACTTCTCCTTTATATATTTATGTTTTCATTTGAATCATGAAAATATAGACATCTTTGATTTTTATTTTTATTTTCCTTCTTATCCAACAATTATATAATGTGAACATCATCCTAGATTGAGGAAATTCAAGGAGATGCTTTCAAACTTTACCTTGGGAATGAAAAAATACGTGAAATTGGACAAGCCTATAAAGAGAACACTACTCCCAAACTTTTTGGTTCTCAACCCTCTGCTATGAAAGCTTCATATCTCGATTGCGACAATTGAGAAAACATACATCTTTTACAAGCCCACCAAGGCCTAGGTTCCAAAAGAACTTAACCCTTTAAAATGGAGGACTGGAATGCACATGGAAGCGAAAAAGATCCTGGTAACTTTGCTTGAATATGTATCATAGGATTAATGTTATATAGGAATATGTATTTCATCATACTTTCTGAGAGCTTCATCATCTCAGCTCCTGGAAAATAGACCCTTTTGAAAGTTCGTCTAGTTTTCTTCTCCCACAGTGAAACGATATCACTCTAGCTAATCACATTCATTGGTGGCTTGTAAATCACTAGTTTGTTTAGTGTTCCGCCCGATCATTGACCACCATTATTCTCAAAGCGGTGATGTGGTCTTCTAAATTCATGACAACTGAACAACAACATTAAGAAACATTCAAATTGTTTAAATTCAACTAAATATCACACATGGTAGTACATTAAAATTGAGGAAAATTATAATAAACATATGACATTATAAGAATACATTAAAAAACATGCACCCAATTGATCAAAACTAACGTTAGTTAATTGTTAATTACTTATTCACATCAACAATTGCATGATTCTTGATCATGACTCTTAGATATAAATAAATACTACTTCCTTTCCAGTGAAGAAGATAGGTAAAATCAGGCACACATCTATCAATGAGATTGTCAAAAGACTCCAACCAGTTATTTTTCACTCCTATAACACTGCAGGTGACCTGCTCACCAAGTTTTGTCCTCTATATCTCCTATCAAATTCAGATCAGTGGTATTAGATCCATGAAAAGAGTGGCTGTCTAACTATTGCTGCAAGGAGCCTGTCAATAGCTCACTTCATAGATTCAGATTAGATTGAATTCAAAAAATTTCAACTTTGAGTAAGAATGAAATCAGTGTTCCTAATATCAGTCTCCAGTGTGATTTTTCTACCAGACAAGTAGCCAGCATATCTGAACCACCACTATTATTATTTACTCTCTAGAAAGGTTTTACATTTACTCACACCCTATAATCAACGCCTTTAAGTATTACCAGCGACTTCCCACTCATGCTGCAACCTCTTCAACTGATAGTTCATATACAAATTTTATTTCAAAATTTCAATATTTTAGATTCAGATCAGAATATGTTCGGTGACTGCCACCGAACATCAACAGTATTTGTTGGTAAAGGAAAAATAATTCCTTTCATTTCACCGACTGTGCTATCTACTCCATCTGCACATATTTAACATTAACGTTGGAAGAGGCCAATAAGATAAGTTGCTTCTCGTTTATAGTGGTTGGCAGTAATACGTAAAAGATTGTAAAGAAGCGTAATTCTGATTTTCTCCTTCAACTTTTGACACCACAAATATTTTAAATATTTTGTTAAAAGTGTTTTCTCCACATTTCTGAATCTGTGTAAATGCATCTTCAGAGAAATTCTTTCAATTTAAGGGAAGCTTTTGTATATCTTCCTTCATTATTCTCTTTACTAATATTCACTTTACTTAAATATTAGATGGTCCAAAAGGCTGAGCCTTGACTCCGAGTGAAGTCCACATCAATTACATAGATCTCCAATTGCGCTTGGAGTGTAGTCATCACAGTGAGAAGGGTTGGTATATCCTCAACTCACCACAAGTGGACAAACATAACCGTTTCACCCATGTATGTCACATAGCACAAGATTACGCTATCAAAGATAGGGATCATAAACACAAAATCCTTCAAACTATCTTCCTTTCAGACTTACACAACCAAAAATGGCGGAAGAATATAGAGATTCATCTGATACCTTAAAATTGATGGTCAAAGATGCTTTAAGAAAACAACGTGAGGAAGTGATAATCAAATTTTCTCAGTTGCTCCAATAGAATTGAGGAAATCAGAAACCAAACAAAATAGAAATTCCATTCGGTCATCACTTTTCAAAGTACAAATGAATTTTGATAGCCCAAACTTCAAAGGAAAAATTGATGTAGATGTTGTAGATGATTAGTTATCAAAATTTTAAAAATAATTTTCTGTGAACTTCTCTATGCTAAGAAGGAAACCTTCGCCCTCCTCAAAGTTGAACGCCATGTGAAATAATCATGGGAGACTAAGTGGGCATCCAGAGAACTCCCTGATTTGGATGACAACCCCACATGGGGAGATTTTGTGGAATACATCAAGGAAGAATATTTTCTTGAAGATGCATATGAAGAAACATATATGCAATGGCAGTTGTTTCAACAGAAAAATGATCAATTTGTTCAAGACTACACCAACACGTTCTATGCTTTATCCACAAAGCTTGGCATCCAAGATATGGAGAAACATCAGGTTTTGAAGTATCTTAGTGGACTGCACCAATGTATTCAAACTGAGATGGCCTTCTTGAATGTTGAGACACTAAGAACCATTTTCAAATATGCAACAAAAAATTAAAGAGAAATTCAAACAAAGGGGAAAAAAGGATTATCTAGCAAACAATAAATCAAAAGGGGAAGGTGGTAGTGAGTATGCGAGAAGAGAGACCACCAAGGGATTCTCCCCACAATCACTAATATCATATAGGGGTGCTAAAAAGATACAAAAAGACACAAGCATGTGGTGTGAAATTCATAGAATTCCTTCGCATAACACTAAAGATTATTGAGTTGCTAAGACATGTTAATGATGGAAACACATGAAGTAGAGAGAAGCTAATTTGTTTCAGACAAACCCTTTGGAATATAAGGATGATGAGAAGATCATTGAGGCAAACTCTTATGCCATGGTTGCCACTGATAAAATCTTACCTCGTGAAGATGAAGAATGTTTGTTCCATTCATAGATGTGGGTGAATGGGAAAGCCTTACATTTCATTGTTGATAGTGGGAGTCAAAAGAATTTCATCTATGTTCTGATTGCCAAAAGGTTGAACTTACTGACAACACCCCATCCACAACCATACTCTATGGGTTCGGTGAGCCAAGGGAGAGATATTTAGGTAAGCAAGCAATCTTGTTTATCCTATTCTGTCAAACCATTTGAAGATGAGGCAATTTTTGATGTGGCACCTTTTGATGTATATGATGTACTATTGGGACAACCATACATGTACAAGCATCATGGAATATATGAGTGTAGACTTCGCAGTGTTATTTTTAAGTTAGATTCAAACAAAAGTATTGGATACTTAAGATAAGTACTACAAAATTTGCATCTCTATTTAGTACAAAACAGTGCATTTGTTCGATTGCTCAAACTAGAGCTCGTGTATCAATGCTAACAATTCAACATGAGGAGGCAAAGTCAATCATAGCCCACACTCATACCAAAACAGTCACCACCACCATTCAACAAAAGCCGATGGATCAAATATTGACAAATATCAGAACACATTAACCTCACCAATATATGTTCCATTACACTCCCAAATCAAACATTCAATTGATATAATCTTTGAAACACCATTCCCAAATGCGTCGCTATGAAAAGAATAGTTATAGAGAATGACAAGATCAAGCAACCAACTCAAGCATTAACTCAAAAGAGACATGACCAGTATCATACGTCTCATCACTTTTCAGTTGATGACAAAGTTTGGCTTCATCTCCAATAGGAGCACTTTTCAAGACCTAATAGGAAACTTCGTCCTCTTCAATCTGAACCACACAACCTGCTAAAACATATTTAGACTTTCGACTTGAATCCTAATATTACTACCGGTGACAAGATTGTTGATGTTCTTTTGAACACACTAAAAAAACAATTGATTATTCTCTATCGTGTGGTTCAGGTAGGCTAGTTACCTTATCAAGGAAAGTGGTTTACCAAGGAGCACATTGCATAGCACTTTCTTCATTTGTTACCGAACATTGATGCAATGGGGCCCATTGCTTCTCAAGTGGGAGGGTATGATCCAAACTAACATTAATTAATTGTTAATTACTTATTCACATCAACAATTGTGATGACCTTTGATCATGACTCTTTGATATAAATAAATACTACTTCCTTCCTAGTGAAGAAGACAAGAAGAATCAAGCACACATCTCTCAATGAGATTTTCAGAAGACTCCAACCAGTTGTTGTTCACCCTAACACTGTAGGTGACCTACTCACCAGGTGTTGTCTTCTGGATCTCCAGTCAAATTCATATCACCAATATTATTCTCTACCTAGATTTTTAGGTACTACATATACCTTTAGTAAAACTATCTCCATATAGAACAACTTCCTCCGGTGATAGTTTCTGATGAGGATGAAGAAAATAGTCCAATAAATAAGCAAAATAATAATTGGTAGAAATGATTGTGTATGGAATCCCTTCCTCTACAGTTGCCCTATGAATTGTTTTCCTAATATCACTTATTCTCTAAAAGGGAGGTAATGTTTTGATTATGTCCACTTAGTTGCCAAATTATGATGGCAAGGACCTTTGTTTGAACCAAAAGAAGGCATAAAATATTAGGAACACACTATTAATTGGTCCATGTGCTAAATGTAAAATAATATAAATTAAAATTTAATCTAAGTTTATGAGTTTACTTCACAATCAAAGGTGTTGGAATTTGTTTGGGTCTGCCCATATCACTTTTTCTTTTCTATTATAGTAAGTAATTAAGTCAATATCATTAAATTTTTAAATTTTATTTACATTAAAAACAATAAATATTTATCCTATTAACTTTTAACTGTTGAAGTGGATAATATTTAAGAATAATCTTTTTAATCCAACACTTCATTCATGACAGGGACTTTAAAAGTTAGTACCTTTTTAGTCAACAATTGTTTATGGGAGACATAAATTCAAAAGCCTTTTTACACGTTATTTGTTTTTTCGTAGTCTACAGCTGCTATGTTTTCACCAATAATCGAATATGCCAAATAACTAAGTAGTCTCTCTCTCTAGCTTAAATTCTGCAAACGTTTATTAATGACACATGGGAATAAGCTTATCCAAAAATTTCAAAATGTGATTAATAGCAATGGTAAGCTAACTAGTATATTTATATTTAAAAAAATATATCTACAGTACACCGAGAGATATCTTCCAATTTGTTGGCATTTATAAATTACTTGCAGTTAGAATATTTGATATGCTCACATGAGTTAATTTAAAGAGACTATGTTGCGAGACTTTTCATATTCTTAAAACGTAATAAAGATTTCACTCCATAACTGCCCAAGTTTTTCTATTTTTCTATTTTTCTATCCATTTGGCTTCCATGAATTTATTTATTTTTTGTTTAACGTGATAAAGATTTCACTCCATAATTGTCCAAGTTTTTCTATTTTTCTATCCATTTGGCTTCCACGAATTTATTTATTTACACACTTTATGAATTTTGTTTACTTGGGAATCTGAATCTTAAATGTTTACAAAAATCTAAATCTTTTAGCCCTTGTTGTGAGTGTAGAATGCCTCTCGGTGTAAAGAATTTTAATTCTTTTATATTGAAGAATGCAGAATTACATAGAATGAGTAGCAAGCTTTTCCTATTGTGAGCCAAATTCACAGTTCAAAATGTAGGAATAAAAGATCAGATAAATTTAGCGATTCATCCGCACAATCGATAGTGAATATAAAAAACTAAACATAAAATTATTTTTATGGAGTTTTTTATTAGGTTTGTTTTTTTAGGAGGGCAGGAGTGAGGTTTTGTTTATATTTTATTTTTTTGGTAAAAGGATAAATATATTAATTAAGAAACCAGAAAAAATTACATAAGTATTTTCAGGTAGCAATAGTTGTCACTAGATTTTATAGAATAAAAATTCAAGGAGGTTTTCTAGAATCCCACCACCTCCAAGCATTAAAGGAAACCACTAAACCATCAAAGAACAAAATGCTAATAAAAAATAAACTAGAACTATCAATCCAAGTCATTATAGAAGAGCTTCAAAAATTGTAAAGAATGAGCAGAAGATAGTGACTCCCATTATATGACATTCCAGTTGCGATCAACATCAGAAGCACATTTAGCCAAACTATTACAAACAACATTCCACCCTCTAGGATTATTAATAAAAGAGTTGGAATCAAAGTTTCTAGAAAGGCAAAGAATCTACTCCACAAAAGAATCCAACCTCTAAGAAGACTCGTGAAAATTTCCATTAGTCAAAAGGGAGACCAAAACCATGGAATCCATCTTAAAGATTATTATTTTCCAACCTAGCTCACAGGCTTTCTCCATAGCCACAAGCATAGCCCAAACCTCCATCCGATTATTACTACCAAACCTGTAGCAGAAAAGAATAAGAAGTGAATCGAGAGAACACTATCTCTCCCAACTCCACCAGTCCTAGTTACACCCAGATGGCCCCGAGAAGAACCATTAGTATTAATTAAAAAAAAAACCCAACAAGAGAGGAGTGTAAGGAAGCTAAGACCTAGTGGAACAACTTCCTACACTAATTTCAAGAGAGGAGGGTTATGCAAATTTTTTTAGATCTTTAAATAGTTACAAAAATTATATAGAAATAAACATAAATAGCAATCGTACCACAACACTTTGATTTACATGGGAAAACCCTTTCGAGAGAAAAACCCCACACTCCAAAAGCCGCCTAATATATTATTAAGAAATAAAAAGATTACAATGTACTTGGAAAGCAAGCTTTCATGGGAATATCACCAACCAGAGATCCAGGAAACTCAACATCTATAAGACTCTCACACACAATCTCCATCTCAAGCACCTAATATATAGGAGATACAATAGATGAAACTGTCAAACAATAATTACAAAACCATGTGCTAAAGCCATCTAAAAAGGTGGCACCCAAATTATCTCTAATCAAAGATGCCCTATGACGTGTCAAAACACATATCAACACATGTAACTCCCCTTACAACTCTTTTTTGTGTCCAACACATTTTCACATTTTCTAATATGGGAGATCCAACTTATGGAGGCCATGAATTTTGATCTGGAGGTCAATTGACAAAATGTTTAATGTGTTGGAAAGCTCATGAAGCGATCTATGTATCTATAAGAAACTTGTTTATCTATGGTAGCTTTTGGGGCAAAATACGACCTCTAGATGCTTCAAAATTGACTTTGAAACTTTTTTGAGTATTTCAGAAATTGAAAACTTTAATAACTAGACATCTAGAAATGACCTTGGTTTGAAACTCACCCAAACTGTTTATTTGGCAAATTCCTAAATTTGCAATAAAATTCGAACCCATATATTCTCAAATGTATTTACTTACTATAAATAGCAACCTTTTGTAATTGCAAGGTTGAGAGACTTGTCCTAACCAGGAGCCCATTTACCTACCCTATTCACCTTATTGGTAGATTAAATCCTAGAACCAAGATGAGTAGAGCCAATCAAATGGCCCAAATATAATTGCTTTAAAATCCAAATATCAAAGGGAGCTAAGTCTTCATCCATAAAGAATTTAGGCACCAAGGTTTCTTTTACTAATTCTAAAATCTTTTTCTATATATATCCAGTAAGACTCTAATAGCCTTGGAAAATCTTCTATGATTTCTTTCCAACCAAATTTGCCAAAGAATAAAGATAGGATCAATGTCCCAGGCTACTAATAGTAACGAGGCCATAGCAGGAGGATGCCCCAAGCTAGCCCAAAAAATATGAGAAAGAAGTAGCATGAACAAAAGGTTGATTCTAGATATTCCACCATTGCCTCCAAAGACGGGCTTAGAAGATGAGAACTAAAAGAAAAGATGAGCCACACACTCTTCATTAACCCCATAGACAATTAGCATAGCTTTTTTATCATCTTTGATAGTGTTTTTAATTTTGAGAAATAATTATCTTAGCTTGTTTAATTTATTGTAGTTTTATTTTTCTCATCTTTGAGTGAGTTTAGCTCTTAAATGACTTCAAATTGTATTATTGTAGTGATTGTTACTTGTGCTATTAGTGTTGTTGGTTTGAAGTATAAGATAATGGTTCCCCCAAAGTATCCTTGGAAGTTCATTTTGAAATTCCTTCATGAGTTATGTCTTTTGAAACGTCAATGAATATAGTAAATTGCCTATTCTAAAATTTGGTACTACCTGTAAATAGTTTGAGACATTTACTTTAGTCAATTATTTTGTGAGGAAAATTCCATCTAAAAGCACTCTCAAATAATGGGTCAATAAGACTTGGGTCCCTCATGGGGTCCTCCTTGATGTTGTCCTAAACCTCACCGAGGGGTTCTTCCTTTCTACAAACGTAGTCATGCATAAGGCAACCTCAAGCATGGCCCTTGGTATTTGTGTGGCTCATTATTAGTTTTTACACATTAGACATGAAAGTTTGTTATCTTTGTGAAGGGATCCTTGCAAGTCCTAGGTTGAGTTCTCTAGCCTTCCCTTACCCTATTGGCCTTTTCTAGACCATATTGTACCCTCTTTATGCCACATCATTTGTGTCTAGTTCAAGTTTTTCACTACTCATGTACAAAAACATGTTTGGATTCAAGTTGATCTTTCCAAATATTTGAATGAGTTAGTTGATATTCAAATTGGACAAATTCATTGTACCCAAAGAGTTATCTTTCTTGATTGGCCTACAACATGCTATAGGTGTCAATACTCTAAGCATAAGATCAATTACTATCCCCTTGTTATTCCTAGAGCCAAACCTAGGTTGAAGCCTTTAGAAGAGGATGTTCCCTTTTTGAACAAAGAGGAAGGTTGGTTGATTGTTGGGACTGGATGCATGAGCTTCCAGGTCCGCATGCAATCTTGCATCACCAAATATATTTGTAGTTGTTAATTTTTAGTTTTGTGCTATGTTTGTTTCATTTTTATTGCTTCATATCTTTTTTCATCTTTATTGCTTCATATCTTTGTTTCATCAACAAACCATAGAGAATTGTACACAACACAGTGAATTACGTGGTTCACCAATGATTGGTTACATCTATAAGAAAAATAGGGTATTCATCTCTTGTTATTAAGAGCAGCAAATACATTAAGTTTCATCAAATCATACAAATGCTCCATTTCCCAATATATAGACAAAATCTTCAATGCAGATGAAGACACAAGGAGAAGGGAAGATGAAAGGTTCTTTGACCATTGTATACCATTGGACTTCACAACTGAACACATTAAAATTGAAAGAAAATTATACTTAAACATATGACAATATAACAATACACTAAAAATCACGCAGCCAATATTATTCTCTACCTAGATTTTTATGTACTGCATATACCTTTAGTAAAACCATTTCCATATATCACAATTTCCTCCGATGGTAGTTTCTGGTGAGGATGAAGGGAATAGTCCATGAAATAAGCAAAATAAGAATTGACAGAAACAATTGTGTATGGGATCCCTTCCTCTTCAGTTGCCCTACGAATCGTTTCCCTAATATCATTTATTCTCTGAAAGGGACGCAGCTTTTTGATTCTGTTCACTTCGTTGCCAAATTCTGATGGCAGGAACCTCTGTTCGAACCCAAAAAAGACATAGAATATTAGCAACGCATTATTAACTGGGCCATCCTGCTAAATGCCAAATAATATAAACTATAATCAACATTTAATGTAAGTTTATTAGTTTACTTCATAATCATAGGTGTTTGAATTTGTTTTGAATTTGTCTGCTCCATATCACGTTTTTGTTATGGTAAGCAACTACCTAAATATCATTTAAATATTTGTCCTATTTTTATTGATCAAAATTAACATGATATTTAAGAAAAACGTTTTAATCCTTAAACAGTTAATGCCTTTTAATCAACAGTTGTTTATCTGAGACAAAGTCAGAAGCCTTTTTACACGTTATTTGTTTTTTCGTAGTTTACAATGGCACGTTGACTTTTAGGCACCAATAATCGAATACGCCAAATAACTAAGTAGACCCGCTTTCTAGCTTAACGTGCGCAATCTGTTTGTTAATGACACATGGGAATAAGCTTATCCGAAAATTTCGAAAAATGATTAATAGCAATGGTAAACTAAAGAATTTTAATTCCTTTTTATTGAAGAATGCAGGATTACACAGAATGATCAGCAAACTTTTCCTATTGTGAGTCAAATTCACAGTTCAAAATGTAGGAATAAAAGATCGGATGAATTCAGCGATTAATCCGCACAATCGTTAGTGAATATAAATAAACTAAACATAAATTTATTTTTATGCAGTTCTTTAATTAAGTTTGTTGTTTAGGAGGAGGGCAGGAGTGAGGTTTTGCTTGGGTTTTATTTATAGTTTATTTTTTGGTAAAAAGGATAAATATATTAATTAAGAAAGTAATAAAAAATTATATAAGAATTTTCAAACAGCAACAGTTGTCATTAGAGTTCATAGAATAAAAATTCAAGGAAGTTTTCTACAATCCCATGACCTCCAGGTACCAAAGGAAACCACTAAACCATCAAAGGACAAAATACCAACAAAAGACACATCAAAACTATCAAGCCAAGTCATTATAAAAGAGCTTTAGAAACTGCAAAGAATGAACAGAAGATAGGGACCCCCATTCTATGACATTCCAGTTGTAATCAACATCAAAGGCCTATTTAGCCATACTATTAGCAACAATATTCCACCCTCTAGGAATATGAATAAAAGAGTTAGAATCAAAGTTTCTCGAAAGGCAAAAAATCTACTCCACAAAAGAAGCCAACCTCAAATAAGACTCGTGAAACTTTCTATTATTCAAAAGGGAGACCAAAACCTTGGAAGATCCATCTCACAAATTATCTTTTTTTCATTCTAGGTCATAGGGTTTCTCCATAGCCACATGGTCTTCCCAACCCTCCATTTGATTATTACTACCAGACCCCATAGTAGAAGAGAAAACTTAGAAGTGAACCAATCCAACACTGTCTCTCCCAACTCCACCAATCCTAGTTGCACTTGGATTGCCCCGAGAAGAACCATTAGTATTAATTTTTTTTAAAAAGACAATAGCGGAGGAGCCCATTTACTTGCCCTATTCACCTTATTGGAAGATTTAATCCTAGAACCAAGATGAGTAAAGCCAATCAAATGTCCCAAATATAATTGCTTTAAAACATGAATATCAAAGGGAGCTAGGTGTTCATCCACAAAGAATTTAGGTGTCAAAGTTTCTTTTCCCGAGTTTAAAATATTTTGCCAGACATATCCAGTAAGACTATGATAGCGTTGGAACATTTGACGATTTTTTTCCAACAAAATTTTCCAAAGAATAAAGACATGACCAATGTCCCAAGCTACAAATAGGAAGGAGCCAAAGTAGGAGGACACCCCAAGCTAGCCCAAAAAATTGACAAAGAAGTAGCATGAACAAAAGGTTGATTCTTGATGTTCCACTGTTTCCTCCAAAGACCCTTACAAAAGGAGCACTAAAAGTATAGATGAGCCACACAATCCTCATTAACCTTATGGAGAATTAGCATAGTTTTTCTTATCATCTTTGATATTGTTTTTATTTCTAAGAAGAATTAGCATAGCTTTCTTAATTTGTTGTAGGTTTGTTTTTCTTGTCGTTGAGTGTGTATCTTTTAAATAACTTCAAATTTTATTATTGTAGTAGAATTGTTACTTGTGTTATTAGTGTTGTTGGTTTAAAGTAAGATAATGGTTCCCCAAAGTATCCTTGAAAGTTCATTTTGAAATTCTTTCATGAGTTATGTCTTTTGAAACATCAACAAATATAGTTTTGTCTATTCTAAAATTTGGTACTACCTATAAATGGTTTGAAAGGTTTACTTTAGTCAATTATTTTATCAAGAGAATTCCATCTAAAATCACTCTCAAATAATGGCTCAACAAGACTTGGGTCCCTCATGGGGCCCCCTTGATGCTATCCAAAACCTCACCAAGGGGTTCTTCCTTTTTAGATTTGTAGAACCTAGTCATGCATAAGGCAACATCAAACATGGCCCTTGGTATTTGTGTAGCTCATTATTAGTTTTTACACCATTATCATTGCAAAGAGATCCTTGCAAGTCCTTGTCTAGGTTGATTTTCTTGGCCTTCCCTTGTTGTAATGGCCTTTTCTAGACCATATTGTACCCTCTTTATGCCACATCATTTGTGTCCAGTCAAAGTATTTCATTACTCGCCTATAAAAACATGTTTGATTGAAGTTGTTCTTTCCAAATATTTGAACAAGTTAGTTGATATTCAAATTGGACAAATACATCATACCCAAAGGGTTATCTTCCTTGATTTGCCTAAAACTTTCTACAATTTTCAATCCTGTGAGCATAAGATCAAGGACTATCCCCTTGTTATTTCTAGAGCCAAACCTAGGGTAAAGCCTTTATAGGATGTTCCCCTTCAAAAAAATGAGGAAGGTTGGTTGATTGTTGGGAGTTGATGCATTAACTTCTAGGTCCACATGCAATCCTACATCACCAAAAATATTTGCAAGTTTTAAGTTTTAGTGTTGTGCTATGTTTGTTTCATTTTTTTTTCTTTACATCTTTTTTCATCTTGCTTCTTAGGAGGTTCTACATGAAGGATTCTATATCTCAAATGGGTATTACTCTTGTAGCTATGTTGTAGAATGTCTATGGATTTTTACAAATCATTTTAATGATGCTACAAGATAGTTTTAAATGAGTTTAAGCTTCTTCAATATGGTTTCATTAGAACTTCTTTAGAAACTACTTTGGGAGGATTGTTTGATTTTAGCTTCAAGGGATCTAAATTGAAATGTTTAACCTTGGTATTTAGTGGCAACATGAATTTAACTAGAGACTATTTTAGCTATTCAAAGTTAAGTCACTTATGGTATTTGATCACATTAATGATTATTTTTTCCCTTGAAAATATAATTGAATGAAGGTTATATTTCAAACTCTTAATTCATTCACCAACTATTATACTCTTTTTGCTCTTGTGGGAAGTGAATTTTATTTTACTCTTATCTACTTTATTTCTAATTTATTCTAATCAATTTGGAGAGCTTTAGTCTTTTAAGACACATGAATTCTAAGCTAAAAGAGATTTTCCTTTTCTAATGATTTATTAATCATGAAAACTAATTTAATTGGAGTTCAAGCTTCATCAAATCTTTCTATTTTGTTGAGTTATTATGTCTCTATAGCCACATGGTTGCTATTTGCTCAAGTTTCTTGGTAGCAAGGACATTCTCCAATATTTTTTAGTTGATACTTCATTCATCATCTTGGTGTTTGATCTTTTGTTTACTTTATGCATTTTCTAGTTTCATGTGAGCATTTCATTGCCCACTAAATATTCCTAGTTGTTTTGATTGACTCCTAACAAAATGACTCTAATTAAACTTTTCTAGATCATTATTTCTTCCTTAAAGGGTTTTTACATCCATGCGACTGCATGATATTCAATTGAAAGCCATATCAACTTGTTGGCTATGTGATTCAACTTCTCCATGGGTTCATCTTGTCTTCCTTATGTGGGCTATTATTATTTCCTTAGTTATGAATTCTTCCCCACTATATATGTGCCCAAATGAAGAAATTGTCCTTTTCTCTTTAGCCCTAGCTCTGTTATCTCCAACTTTATTTTTCTATCTATCCATCTATGAATCCATGAAATAATATATTTCTAAGTATTTTTGTATGCTCTATATGAGGGATATGTCCTCATTGATTACATCATTCCTTTCAAGGGACCTACCAAAAAAATGTAGGTCATTTCATCCTTTTATAGCTATAACTAAGATCCATATGCATATTTGATTATTTTGTTCTTTGAAATCCATGAGTTCATACCTAGACAATTAAACTCAATCCATTAAGCCATGATTCCATTGAATTCTTGATGCATAGCTAAACCCAGAATGAAGCGTATCAACCTGTTCCAGACCCTTTGGCACCCATAAGATAACCTTTATAGTGTATGTCGGCAAGACTTCTCCCAATGTCTCACCGAAGCAATCCCCCTCTTGTCTATCGGCAAGATACTACACTGTCGATCAAGCTAAAAACTCCTTCACCGATGCATATTTCTCCCCGACGAGCTTCCTATTGGCCAGACCTCATCACTCTCACTCTGATGAGCATCTAACGCCCACTTCTCCTTCGGTGAGACTTCTATTTGTTGAGCTGAACCTCTTCATTGAACCATTGCATTGAACCTCTTCATTGAACCATTGCATTGAACCGTCACCTTGAACCATTCGCTTGAATCGTTGCCTTGAACCATTCGGTTGAACCATTGCCTTAAACCATTCGGTTGAACCCGTGAACCATTGAACCGATGAACTGGTTCAATCGGACGGTTCAACCATCGACCAAACTTTAGTCAGGCGACTCAACTGTCAGCAACACTTCTCTCCACTCTTACCAATGCTACATCTCCATCGCCTAGACATAACCTTTCAGTGAAGATATTATCCCTTCCGCTGATGCCTTTGGTCACGCCGACATCTTTCATCGATAACAGTCCATGATGATCTCTCCGATCGGCGTGACCTTCTACTATCGGCCCACGAATAATTCCTTAGGCCGATGCTTATACTCACACTGATGTATATTACATCGACCACACTCCTCCGTCGGCGACACAAATGGAAACTCACGCCGATGTCTCCAAAACATACATTCAAGGCTTGAATTAGACCCCCACCTGGCCGGTGATACATATACAGATACTATGGATGGATACACACAAACTATTCACCCTGTAGATGCACACTACATGATGATTTCCTCTAGAAAGGGGTCTGTAATTCTTATCCTTCCATACCTAAACGAATAAGCAAAAAGATGGGGAATTAATCTACAAGCCCATTCCACTGATTTCCCAAAAAATCTGCCAGTGGAATGGAATTATCCACGTAATTCAACCACAGAAGCACAAAACTAAATTATCTACAAACCCTACACAGAAGGAATTTCTACATAGAGTGTCTACACTGGATATCTACACAGTATTCAGAATCTGGAAAAAAAAATGATTTTCAGAACTTCTATTCTCCCTTCTTGATATTTTTAGAATTACATTTCGACTGTTTTCCTCCAAAAGACAAAACACACACCCACACCACCGTCACTGCTCTGTTCCATTCCATATTTATCTTTCCCAATGTGAGGGACTCACATTCTCCTCTGTTTCTGGGATTTAAGCTTACCAAGATTATAGGTGGAAATCCCTAATTAATTATATGACAACTATTTTGCATGGGACAACAAAACTCTTAAGGTTAAGACACATTTGTTTACCCTTCCCTTAATCCAACTTGTCTAGAATGTCAAGTTTGGAGTTTACAAACATGAAATGCCCATACAAAATGTTACATTTTGAAAATGCTATGAGGTAGTATGAAATGTCTAAAAAACATATTAATGTCTTATGCATATTTATATTGTCTATGGGGGGCTCCTGCACCATACTCCCCCATTTGAAAAGAACTCATGTCCCATGAGTTAAGGCTTTGACTGAATCCATCTGTAGCTGCTGTCTCATATCTGTCTCCTGATCTTGTTGCTGCAAATCTCTGAGCTACAACTTGCTGCCAGGGAGGCCAATACTCATGCCTAGCAATATAGGCTCTCCTCACACCTTGCTGATCATTGCTTCCTACCATCGTCTCTGTCTGATCATGGACAGTGGGAACCTCCTTTACTGTTATGACAGAATGTGTTGGTCTTTCAACTGTTAGAGGACAAACAATAGTCCCTATTAAGATTGCATCCTTGCACTCCCACTCAGCCTGTGGCCGTGGACAAACCTACTTCTTGATCTTCTGTTGATCCATCTGATCTTTGTAAGCCAGAACTAAAGTCTTCTTCAAACTGTGATCTCCTCTCCTTGGGATATCCTTAACTTTTTGTGACTCTGTTGTAGGTATCTTCACAAACTCTTTCTTACCTACCAAGATAATCTTACCTGTCTTTTCTTCTTCAGCATCTTCCTGTAATGGAATCAACACAATGGTTCTCCCATCCTTCTTGATGGTGTATGTGTTAGCATATCCATCATACAATGCTCTCTTATCAAATTGCCATGGCCTACCCAAAAGTAGGTGACAAGATTCCATGGGCAATATGTCACACAAAACTCTATCTTGATAATTCCTAATCTGAAAATCAACATATGCTTGTTCATACACTAAAAGTGATTGACTATTACTTACCCAAGAGGATTTGTAAGGATTTTTATGTGGAATTCTTTCCAAATTTAGTTTATCCACCATTTCTTGAGATACCATATTGTCTGTTGAACCAGAATCTACTACTACCTTGCATATTTTGCCTTTGCTTCTGCAAGTAGTCCGAAAAAGTGCTCTCCTCTGTATCACCTCCTTGGATGTCTTCAAGCTGATTCTCCTTAGCATCAATGCTTCGCCCTCCTCAGGGTATCCACACTTATTAGGAGCTCTATCTCCTTTATAAGTGTTTGAACTTTGCACACTTTCCTCTATCATCTCTTCCTGCACAAGTTGTACTCTCTTGTCATTTATTCTATCATCTCTGGATGATGAACCTTGTCTTTCTGGACATTTGAAAAATGGATGACCAAACTCACCATAGGTGTAACATTTTCCTAAAAAGGTATTAGAACCTCTTCCTCTTCCAAATCTACCTCTTGTACCTTTCCATCCACCTCTGTAATCAGACTGTTCCTGTCTTTTACCAATGTTTTCTTGACCCTCATTGGTTTTCCTTATTGTAGGGGCTGATCCTCTTCCCCTCATGTTGTTGCCTCTTCCTTTGTTACTCTGCTCTTACCTTCTCTTTAGTTTCTCTTCTACTCTCAGTGCCACTTGGAAACACTTGTCCACCGTTTCTAGTGTTAAGATGGTGATCTCATCTTGTATGCTATACTTTAGGCCATTAATATACCTGGTAACTCTTCCTTTCTCATCCTCAGCAAGTCCACATCTAAGGGACAATTTGTGAAATTCCTCTGTATAGGTGGATACATCCATATCCTTCTGTCTAAGATTCTAGATTTTCCTGTATATTTGCACTTCATAGTCTGCTGGTAGGAACTGAGCCTTGATCCTATCTACCATCCGACTCCAGGATGAGATCATGCTCTTGCCACTCTTCACCCTTTCCCCCTGGGTGTAGTTCCACCACGTGAGTGCAACACCTTTCAGTTTCATTTTAGCAAACTTGACTCTCCTATTCTCTGGTACCTCCTTGTACTCAAAGTAATTGTTCAAAGCCTCGATCCATTCGATGACTTTTTCTGTGTCCATCTTTCCACTGAACATTGGAATCTCCATTCTTGATTCAGACGACTCCTTACCGAGCGATTTGATAGCCTCCAGAAATTGTTTCTGATCTGCAGATATTTCTGTCTATGTTGAGGTCATTTCCTCTTCTCCATCTTCTTCTTCTCCATCCGACTTCTCATCTGGTTTCTGGCCTTTTCCTAAGGCTTTCAATTCAGCCTAGAGTGCTTCCTTGACTCCAATCTTGATCAGTTCCTCCATCTCCTTGAACCTCTTGGCCACTTAGGTGGTCATTCCCTTTGGAGGCATATTACTAGCCGCTTCTTACCTTCTGTGTCTGACATAAACACTCTCAGACTCTGTCAATACCTCTGTCGACCTTTCTCTAGCTCTGTCTTCTTAATGACAGAATCAATACACAAATAGCCTAGTCCTTTCGCTGAGCTCTGATACCACTTGATGCAGAGCTAAACCCAGAATGAAGCGTATCAACCGGTTCCAGACCCTTTGGCACCCACAAGATAACCTTTATAGTGTATGTTGGCAAGACT
Source organism: Cunninghamia lanceolata (assembly GCA_027924645.1). Taxonomy (NCBI): domain Eukaryota; kingdom Viridiplantae; phylum Streptophyta; class Pinopsida; order Cupressales; family Cupressaceae; genus Cunninghamia; species Cunninghamia lanceolata. The sequence goes on from BSBN01000892.1 coordinate 9,506,683, forward strand.
TCTCCCAATGTCTCACCGAAGCAATCCCCCTCTTGTCTATCGGCAAGATACTACACTGTCGATCAAGCTAAAAACTCCTTCACCGATGCATATTTCTCCCCGACGAGCTTCCTATCGGCCAGACCTCGTCACTCTCACTTTGATGAGCATCTAATGTCCGCTTCTCCTTCAGTGAGACTTCTATCTGTCGGGCTGAACCTCTTCATCGAACCGTTGCATTGAACCTCTTCATTGAACCATCGCCTTGAACCATTCGCTTGAATCGTTGCCTTGAACCATTCAGTTGAACCATTGCCTTGAACCATTCGATTGAACCCATGAACCATTGAACCAATGAACTGGTTCAATTGGACGGTTCAACCATCAACCAAACTTTAGTCGGGCGACTCAACTATCGGCAACACTTCTCTCCACTCTCACCGACGCTACATCTCCATCGCCCAGACATAACCTTTCGGCGAAGATATTATCCCTTCCACCGATGCCTTTGGTCACGCCGACATCTTTCATTGGCGACAGTCCATGATGATCTCTCCGATCGGCGTGACCTTCTACTATCGGCCCACGAATAATTCCTCAGGCCGATGCTTATACTCACGCTGATGTATATTACATCGACCACACTCCTCCGTCGGCGACACAGATGGAAACTCACGCCGATGTCTCCAAAACATACATTCAAGGCTTGAATTAGACCCCCACCTGGCCGGTGATACATATACAGATACTATGGATGGATACACACAAACTATTCACCCTGTAGATGCACACTACATGATGATTTCCTCTAGAAAGGGGTCTGTAATTCTTATCCTTCCATACCTAAACGAATAAGCAAAAAGATGGGGAATTAATCTACAAGCCCATTCCACTGATTTCCCCAAAAATCTGCCAGTGGAATGGAATTATCCAGGTAATTCGACCACAGAAGCACAAAACTAAATTATCTACAAACCCTACACAGAAGGAATTTCTACACAGAGTGTCTACACTGGATATCTACACAGTATTCAGAATCTGGAAAAAAAAATGATTTTCAGAACTTCTATTCTCCCTTCTTGATATTTTCAGAATTACATTTCAACTATTTTCCTCCAAAAGACAAAACACACACCCACACCACCGTCACTGCTCTGTTCAATTCCATATTTATCTTTCCCAATGTGAGGGACTGACATTCTCCTCTGTTTCTGGGATTTGAGCTTACCAATATTATAGGTGGAAATCCCTAATTAATTATATGACAACTGTTTTGCATGGGACAGCAAAACTCTTAAGGTTAAGACACATTTGTTTACCCTTCCCTTAATCCAACTTGTCTAGAATGTCAAGTTTGGAGTTTACAAACATGAAATGCCCATACAAAATGTTACATTTTGAAAATGTTATGAGGTAGTATGAAATGTCTAAAAAACATATTAATGTCTTATGCATATTTATATTGTCTATGGGGGACTCCTACACCAATTCTTCTCCTACCAATCATCAAATTTAGGGTTCAATGGAAGCAAGCTATAATGTCTTACATACATGGAAAATAGGGAGTCAAATATGAGAAAGAATCATTAAAACCATAATAAAATCTGAGTTAACTATATATTAATGCATTACATTTCTTTAAAAACATGTAGTTGAATGTATTTATATAGGAACAAGTCAAACAAGGGATTTGATGGGCAAATTTTCCTTCTACAATACCTCAAATAGGCATGAGAATGATTTTCCTTTATTGGATGGACATCAAATTTACATACATATACAAGCAAAACAAGGGGATCGTAATTTCATAATAAATTAGGGATGTGTTGCAAACAACATAAACAATTACAATGCAAAGCATTTTTAAAATTTCTTTAACAAAGCAATGAGGAAATCCTTCTCAACATGGTTAAACAACTTTCCTATATATGTACCATTATTGGAGACAATTCACTATCAAGATTCACTTCTTAAACATCAACATAAATAATTGGTTTAAACATGACCTTAAAGTGGTCAACCCCATCAAAATATCTCTCCAAGGAAACTAACCCTTTTACCATAGTTTTAGTTTTCAACTCAATGCCATCTACCTCAAACGACCTTTCTTTCCCATCCTCTCTTTCGACCATGGGACTCCAATCAATGAGCTAATCATTATACTCCTCTATGCATCTTTACATGATTATGATTGGTGAGACTCTCTATTAATAGATGATCTTTTGTGTGACATCTAAGTGTGCAAGGTATTTAAAAAAGAACTTTGTTTTAGTGGATGATGACATGTGCATTATCAAGAAGAAGAGTTGGATCTATAAAAGAATATAATGGCTATAGTTGGTGAGATACATTCATAATAACAACTACATTTGGTTGAATCTAACAATAAATAGGTATTTTCTTTACCTAAACTCTATGCTTATAAATTTTATTATGATAGTTTAGGAAAATCATTTTGTATTTCAATTAATTGTGAGCCTAGTGAATCACTGCAATTGTTAATCCCATCTTATTTGTGTTCTAAATTTGAGATTGATTTGAAATCTAAATAGTTTAGAGTTTAATGATACATGGGATACACTTAGGACTTTGATTAGTAAATTATTTATCTTACATAGATTTAGTAGAACAAAATTGAGCAATGTAGAAATATGTTGCATAAAACCATCTTGTACAATTGTTCGTATTTTAGGTTAGGAGTTTTTCTTTATTTCATTTTATTTATTTTTTATGTGTTTCTATTTGAATGGACATTGAATAATGTTTTCTCAAGTTTCATGGTGCATGTTTCCCCCTTCCCTCACACTTTTATAGGTTTGGGGTTCGTTTGAGTTGGTTTTGATTTGTGAGGCTTATTCTAGTCTCTAAAATTTTTGGCAATCATTTGAATAGGATGCTATCATAGTGAAATAGACGTAAGTGTTTAGGAATATATTTTCCATTAGGTATGGATAATATTAAAGTGAAGTTATTTATTGATAATTTTTTTACAAATCTTGATTCAATTACATTTTCTTTTGGTCTTAAAATGTGTGTTATGATTAAAAATTGCACAAGTTATAGGTAAATTTTTTAATTTGATATGAAACATAGTGTAACTTGGGTAATCATATTCATTTTAAAGATAACCCATTATGTGCTAAGGCTATCACCAACCTAGAAAATGGACTTTAATGCCTACATATTAGAAAAATAAACAATATCTAAATGAAAAAATGAGCAATGAAAGAACAAACAAAAGAAAATTATTGTAAACACATCTTAGGTGGTTGAGGTATCTCTATCAAGGCTATATATGTCTAATTGGTAATATAGATATGCCTTGATGGGTCCAAAGGTACCTCCATTGAAGATACATATTTGTTTCTAGTAACAAAACAATCCTTGATATTGACAATATGAATACATATTTCTTTCTAGTAACAAAACAATCCTTGATATCGACAATATGAATATTTATGTTCATAATGTGTGTACCTATGTCTACTTAGAGTTTGAACTAATTTATAATCCTAATTCCTTTTCTATATGGCTAATCCTAACATATTATGATAGGAGTAAATGACCCCACTTTCAAACACTTATAATTAGATAACCATGTGAAGTTTTAGCTATTAAATATTGTTCTTGGTTTAATTAATATTTTTCTTTAATGTAATCAATTTACTTCTTGTCCTACTTAACTATAGTTCCTACAACTTAAATGTTTTCGATCTATTTCAATTAATTATCCCTTGTCATGTCTTGTGCTCACTATGCCTTTCTTATATATCTTCTCTTCTTGAGGGGCCTATTATTGCATCTCAATAATGCCCAAGTCCAATTTGGACTCTATGCTACTAGATGTAGATTCCTGAATCTTATTTATGCCTAGTTTCTTCTTAGTTTATCCTTTCGTAGCAATTGGTTGTACTCTCTTTTCCTTAATTATTTTCTCCTAGGAATGTTTTCATACATCCCATTACACCTAGTTCATGGATCTCATTGATAATTGATCTAAGAAACTTATTTTGGGTTTATGAATTCCTTGGTGTTGTATTTTGATTTCTATGTTTCATGCTTACATTTGGATGGGTTTTGATTATATAGGCATTCATGGTGGGTGCTTATTTAAAATTTAAATATGTTCAAGAGTTCATAAGCCTTTTCTTTTATTTCTTAAATATTTACCTTGATCCCCTCATTCTTTATGATATGTGTCTAACTTATGATGTCACTTTATCACATCCCAACAACTAGTAAATGGCATCAAACCATTGAATGACCTCCTCTATTAGTCTTTGTTTCTATTTTTTGGTACTATAAATCTTTGACGAGTTAGAGTGATGTGGTTGATTTTTATTTTTCTTGGCCCATCAACCAAAACTAATGGTTGACACCTGTGGTGGCCTTATGATGTTCTACATCCCTTGATCTTAAGTACAATGATGCATCTGTAGTATAATGAGCTCTAATTTAATGCATAAAAAATTAGTGGGGCTGGTTTATATTATAACCAAGGGGTTACATTATCATGACTTAAGTGTAAGCCAAATTTTAATGTTGGGGAAAAATGGCTAAATATAAAATTGTGCAACTTTCCTTGGTTTAAGGGAAAGAAAAAAGAAATAAATGATGTGAAATTGTATCCTCCCCCTCCCAATTGGTTCAAAATAAAATTTTATTGGGCTTCTAAGGGAAATCCTATCCCTTCAAGGGGGTGTTATGGGATTGGAAAGGTAACATCAAAGGATCTTATGCTATCAACTTACAGAAGCAAACAAACCACTTTGAAGAAGTAGAAATAACTTAAAAGGGGTTGAGACTTGTTGAACAATTTGGAATTTAGATTTGCATTATTGAAGGAGATTGACTAAGCATCATAAACTATCATAAAAAGAAGGAGAAACCTAGTTGGACTATCTAGAATTTAATTTAGGATTCCATAAACATTATGGACTCTCTTACTAAAGGGGAAATTCAACATAACTTCAGGAAGGCAAGTAGGTTTGTTGATATGTTAGCTAACAAGGGGGTTATTATAAAGGGAGAGAATATATGGGTAGGAGGTAGCTTCCTAATTGAAGCCTTATTAATAGTCATGCAAGACATCGGTGGCTAATTTTTTTGTCTTATTTCGTGATGAGTAATCACTTAATCATCAAAGATAATTCCCCTTTCTTAAGACCTTGCATTGCTGGGTGGTAACTTCATCATAAGGTGGAATAATTATGATGAAGTATGTGTGGATGGATATTTCTATCATTATCATTTGATTTTCCCCCTTTTTCTTGTCATGTCCTCAGAATTGGACATTACACCTTGGACAACAATAATGATTACATCAAATTTAAATTAAAGATTTAAATCATTGCCTTGTATGAGACCAACCATGAGGAGAACCAAAGTCTAAATGTTTCTATTTAATACATCTCATGAGGCTGACTATGAGAATATTCAAATAATAACAAATCTTATTTAAATCCATTCATATCCATTTTAATGGAGTACAATTTTATGATAAAGAAGTCCAATTAAATGAAAGGAAGTAATGAGATTTGTTAAGGTAGTGATTTCCTTAAGAGATGCGATTACCATATAAGCCAAGGATTTCATATTTTAATATGCAGAGGCCCGATTAATAAAAGATACGATGCGCTCCACATAAGACAAAATATTGTATTCACTAAATCAGTGAATAAAAAAGGCATGATCAAGATTGTTAGTGGTGCAATTTTGGAATAGAATGGTGTGATTAGCATATGGTGTGCCTATTTTCAAAGGGCGTGTCTCCTAGTTGATTGCCTCACTTGGAGAGGTATAAGAGGATAGAGGACTAAAGAGTATGGGGTAGCAAGAGAAAAACATATATATAGATCTGCCATCAAGGTATATAGAAAAAGTATTAAATTGAGGAATGATCCATTAATCTAATTGTGGTAGGATATTCATATGGAAATATATAACATATAATTTAAATATGGTTAATGGTTCATACTTGTTATTATCATATTGTAGCATATTCATAAATTATTATTGCTAATGTGATTATTTATAAATGTGAATTTGATTAGTTCATTCTGCACATACCTTTACCATGATGGGAAAAGGGAGAATTACAAAGGGGAATGGTGAGAGGGCCCTCTTACAGGTACGCCACCTGAGGGGGACAAAATGATCCCACATGGGCCAGAGGGGTATTGTCTTTAGCATAAAATGGTACTGCCTTGGGGCCTAGAGAGTTTGGCTACCAGGACACCACACCCTTCGTAACCTCACTGTTTGATCATGGTGTAACAATACAAGGAGATCAATCGTGTGGAAATGGGGAAATATGACAAGGTGAGGGGATAACGGATAAATTAGAATCCTCACTAGGTAAGCAACCTCATATGAATGGCATGCGTCACATGAGGTCAAGGCCACCTCATATGAATGGCATGCGCCACATGAGGACTAAGGGGATGGTATATCCACCCTGGGGCTTAGGGAGGCTAAGACACCCCATTGAGTAACTCTCTTCCATAATTGCCCATGGTTGAGCATCCCAAGGTAAGGTTTAATAATTGGGTTAACTAATTTACTATGGATTTACTAATGTTTAATCATGCTACTCTACTTGATAAGTTATTATTGTAATTGATCTCTAACTTGTTTGTTGGGATTAAATCAAGTCAAGGTACCCTCTAAATCCATTATTTGCTTGGGAAGTTGAGAGTTTAGGATAAAATTAGTATAATGCTTAAAGCGGACATTATAGGTGGTATCAAAGCATCCTTCATGCCATCCTATGAATGATAGTTGACTTACGTGTATTCATATGTATACTTCATTACTTACAATAATACTTTGTTGTGACTTACATATATTCAAGTATGTACTTTGTGACTTGTGTATATTAAAGTGTATATTTTACAACTTACATGTATTCATGTAAATACTTTGTGAATTACGTGTACTCATGTGTATACTTTGTGATTTATATGTATTCATAAAACTTACACATATTTATGTGTATACTTTGCGACTTACATGTATCCATGAGTATACTTTGTGTCTTATGTGTATCCAAGTGTTTACTTTGAGACTTATGTGTATTCAAGCATATACTTTGTGACCTACATGTATTCAAGTGCATACTTTCTATACTTTGCAACATATGTGTATTCACGTGAATACTTTATGACTTATGTGTATACTTTGCATCCAATGTACTTTTGGACTTACAAATATTCAAGTGTATACTTTGCAATTTGCTAGTATTCAAGTGTATATTTCATGACTTACATGTATTTATGTTCATGATTCCTGTATTATGTGTATTAACATGTAGGTTTCATACTTCATGTCTTATGTGAATACTTCATGTATTATGTGTATGCTTCATGCTTCGTGTATTACATACTTTGTGTATTAAATTTGTATCTTCGTGTATGTATGTGTATGCTTCATGCTTATTGTATTACATGTATTTATGCATATATTATGTGTATGCTTCATTCTTAGTATATTACATACTTTATTGATTGCGTGTATGCTTTATGCTCCATGTATTACATGTATTTTTGCATATACTTTGTGTTTTACATATACTTCATGTATCACATGTATTTACGTCTATACTTCAAGCTTCACATGTATTTATGTGTATACTTTGTATTTAATAGATGCTTCATGGTTTGTATCCTACGTGTATATTTCATGTATCACATACACTCATGTATTACATATATCTATGTGTATGCTTCACAATTTGTGTATCACATGTACTTATATGCTTCATGCCTCACATGCATTTATGTGTATATTTTGGATATTATGTATGCTTCATACATGAATACTTCATGTATCATGTGTGCTTCATCTATTACATATATCTATGTGTTCGCTTCATGTCTGAGGTTTTGTTCAACAAGTTTAATCCATGTGTGTTTAAGATTACTTTATTTTTGAAATTTATGAAAATGTCAAATCTATCAAAACTTTATTGTCAAACACTTCTTGTGTTGAGAATTCCCCAAATGGGTACAAGGATAAATCAATTCATTGACATCATCACTCACATATCCTTCAAGAAATCAAGCAATCAAAATATCCAAAAAGATTTCCAAGGAGGGAACAAACATAACAACTCAACATAGTTAAGGATAAAATCTAACGATATAACTTAACTTTCACTACTCAAATAGAAACTCACATTTCCATTGCTAGTTGTCATGAAAACTTAGGCATAACTAAATAACAAAACTTGATTAACATTATTTTTGAGGTACACTGGAGTATCATCTTGACCTACAATGGTCAACATCTTAAAAACCAAAACAAATGTTTTTAGAAAATGTAATAAAGACAATTCAATCCTTTAGAAACCTACAAATTAGACTATTAAAAGATCTTAAACAAGAAATGTTGGGAATCTATCAAAAGATATTGTTCTATTTCTTTGGAACAAGATCAAATGTAAAATCATATGATCTATCCCACATGTATAGAACAATGGCAATACATGGATCAAACTTGTAGCCTACAAAATTGATCTAGTAAACTTAGCTCATTCTTCGAGGAGTCTCCTTCTTTTCTTAATCAGAGTAAATCACATCAATATTAAGCATGTAGGTACCTTAGATAAATTTGATACAAATCAAGTTATGATAAAAACATAAGGAAAAAGTCTAGTAGAGCTATAGGTAGGGGTAAAATTCCCTAAAATCCTAAGCCCCTACTCATGTCCTTATGAAGAGAACATGGTTAATCCTTGTGATAAAAAGTAGCTAGATAGTGTAATTAGTATCATTAAACAACTAGTGGAACAATATTAAGGTCTCGTATAGGAAACTAAAATCCACCATTAGCTAACTAAATGTTTTTAATAGAAATAAACAATGTCAATATCAAAGTGGCCATGCTAGGTTAGAAATATGAGGGTAAGATTTTGGTTCCTGAGTAGGAGGACAAGTTGGTTCTTCAATACTAGAATGCAATGAGGGAGAACCTAATCTTTAATACTAAGAAGGACAAACAAAATTCTAGGCCACATGAGATGGAGGAGGAGTTTGAGGAGATAAAGCAAATTAAAAAAGAGATTAAGGAAAGTAGTAAGTCTCAGATGTAGCCTAATGTGTAGAGCCTTAAAAGAGGGGACCAAGGAAGGAGCTCCAGTCTACCAAAAAAGTAACAGATACAACATGTGGAGCAACACTAGCAAGCGTAAAAGAGAAAGAAAATATTGTACTATTGATGAGGGATTCTTCATGGTAGAATTGGAAGTAGCTAAGGTTCTGAATAAGACGTAATTTGTATTAGATTGTGTTGGCATTATGGGGGACTATGATCTTGGTTTGACTATTTTTTGTCTCTTTTATATTGTTTAGTTTCTTGGCTATTTTTCAATCTAGCTAACATGTATCCATGGTTTTCTTCCTCTGTTTCCAAATGGTTGTGCCAAATCTCTAATTTTTTCTTTATTCAAGTTTTATGGTCCCTTTAAAACAAACTTATCATAATCAAAACTTTTCTTAGCATATTAAGACCCCAACCATTGACCTCAACATGTTTGTTCTAGGCCACTAAACAAAACATAAGGTGAAGACTAAAATTTCTAATCATGTGTAGGATCTAAGGTCTAAGGTCTAATTAAGGTGAAGACTATAAGGTTTAAGGACTAGTTAATACAAATTGAACCCTACTGTCCTTCACTCATTGGTCAAAGGGTGTAGGTTTTAGGTTGATGCAGAAATTTTTGATAAAGGTTAAATAAAAGGATTCCACAAGTGCATTGTTAGTTGACTAAGGAAAATTTTATTTCATTTACAAGAACCTTAGGTATTATTTCAAGTTTGTCCCATCTTAGTGGTGTGTGTAAGCCATGGCCTCAAATGACCTTATTAAATAGTGTGCATCTTTTATTAGCATCTGGTCTACAACCATAGGCTCTTGTACCTTTATACCCTACTATTAGATGCATGCATAGTTATAAAAGACTTGGGCTCCTATGAAAAAATGCTAGAACAAGTATTGTGCATTTTCTCTTTGCCTATTTTATACTTTTATTTGATCTCAAGCATGATAGGCTATCAATCCTTACAAGCATTTAAAAAATGGTAGACATCCACATACCACCTAGTCCCAATGTGCACTATAGTGTCTTATCCTTGGAATGCAACATGTGATTAAGGCCCAATTTAACTTAAAAGAATCCATCTTTAAAAATTAAATTCTCTATGCCCCATTTTACAACAAAGTACCCTATCCCTAGTAATCTTATGAGTGATCATATAAATTAAGTGACCACTCGTGGCTATGTTCCTCAAACCTATTTTCTCATATTTATTTTAAATATATAATTATATTGTTCATATGAGTCTCAACTATAAATTACCTATCTATAATTGTGCTTGGATTGGTTTTTGAGTTTCAGCCATGTCTAAACTCATGATTTGATGAATACCAAATTCATCTTTTTCTTATTTTCCTATAATATTACAATAATCAAATTTTAAATTATGTTAATTTTGATGATTTTATGTTTTGTTTTAAAAGGATTTAATTATGTGAATTAGTAACATCATTGCCGACTTATTATGTATGAGATTCACTTCTTCAGTTGGATCTATTTTGTCTTATGCAATGACCCATTTATATATTTTTACAAATAATATCAAATCTACAATATACACAAAAAAATAAAGTGATTGTGCTAAAAGAAGCAATTGATTCCCCATCTCAATCTAACAATGAGAAATCCCAAACTGAACCAATTGCACCATCCTAAAGGGCCCTGTTGACAACCTCTAAGAAAGTCTTAATCTTTAGAATAATGTTATGAAATGTTTCTTATGGCAAGACCTAAACACCAGAAAGAGAATTCAAGAGATTGAGATGGAGCTTAAGGAATAGACCAAAGCCCAAGTAGATGAAGAGATTTCATAGGAAGTGAATAACTTCTCTACCACTATCCATGATGGAAAGAGACTCCTTCCTTCTAAAAATTCACAAACTCACAAAACAATACATATTGCAAATCAAAAATATTTATTTTATTTCAATGAAAAACAACTCAATTACAATCAACAAATCTGCAACATACAAATTCCACATTTACATTTATTGGCTCCACATAGTCTCATGAATTCTACAAAAACTCCTCTCTTTCCCTCACACAATATTCTTCTCTGCTTCATAAGCCCCTCACATGGGTTTAGATCTCCCAATCTCCTTTTGACAAATCTCCTTCCATTATTCTTCTTCCATTTTTCTAAGCATCACAAGACCATCAACAACAACCCCCATGACATAATGTTCTGCCACATCTCCCTTCACTAGGGAAATTGCCCCCTTCTTTTTTGAATATGCAATTTATACACTGATTCTAAAGCTAAAATGTCAACAGTTTCACAAGAAACTAAAGAAACAATAGTTTCATAACTAAAACTCAACATTCACCAATTGGTTCAATGGTTACCAAATAGTTGAATAGTTACTAGGCAGTTTAATAGTTACAAAACTGAATCATCACCACAAAACAACCTTATTAGTATATGACAGTCACCATTGTGTATATTTAGAAATCATTACATATGCATCTTCTTGATAGTCTATCAACAAAATGCCTTTTCCACAACCACTGCATTCTTTATTAGTGTTCCTTCAAGTTTCAAAAACTCCAACATTCCCCAATATCCATTATGAAGCAGTTATCAGCAAAAGGTGTACTTTGCAAACTTAAAAGTTAGCCTTCCCAAGCTATCAGCAAATTAGATATTTCACAAACTAAAAGGTTTTCCAGTACAAGCCTTTAACCATCAAGCCCCTTTATCAGCAAAGTTTAACTTTCCTAAACCCTTGTTGGCATATTAGCAACTTTTGGTAACCATGAACTTCATTGAAGACTTGACACATTCCTTCTATCAGAAAAATTTCCAATCAACAAACTAAAGAAACCTTGGCTCCAACGTTCAAAGCTCTTATCAACGAAGTTAATTACCAATGAACATAAAGGTTTGCAAACCTAAGAATTTGCCGACGAAGTTCTTAAACATCAAATTTGGCCAACTAAAGACTCCCTTTCAACAACTTGAAGAACTTGTGAATTGTACTTAGGCTTAGTCAAAGAAATCACTCATTAATGAACTAAGCCGTCGGAGAACTGAAGAGTTCACGAACTAGGAATTTTCTAACAAAGCTTCCCTTTAACAAACTTGAAAGTTTGATCTTTCCCTTATGAACTTCCAGTGAACTGTCAAATCGGGTAACTACTGGGTTGTCAAACTCAATAGCTCACGAACTGGAGAAATTGCCGACTGACTCTAACTTAGCTAATTTTTGCCCACTCTTCACCAAAATGGAATTGGAGATACCCAATTGGGTCTTCAACAAGATGATATCTTGAACATGGCCAGATAAATCTAACATTGCCTCCTGAAGCAAAAGACCAACACCAACACAAAAGAAGACAAATAAAAAAAATTGAATAGAAACTGAAACTAGAAACCTGCAAAAATTTTGGTTGATGTTGATTCCTTGTGGACCTGGATGCTCCTACATCAGACATGCTGGGTAAGAAATTTTTTTGAGTAGGACTCACAAAATGGAGTTGAGTAGTGGACCACTCTTCCAAGTTGAGAACAACCTACAACAAACTCCATTATTGTATTAGACAGAAAGAATTTCTTCCTCTGCCTCTTCCAGCATTTAGCTGGGACACTTGCCATCCTCCTCCACCAAGTGTGTACCTTATTCCTCCTTCCTCTCATGGACTCACATTCATTATAGACTGTCCTCCCCTATCAAAGGAGGTCTCTTCTCCTCCAAATACTCTCTCCTCTTTCGTGGGATCCAACCCACCATCACCTGACCTCCTCCACCAAAATTCCTCTTCCCAATAGGTCTCATCCACACCACAACCTAAAACATCTACAAACAACTTTGCAACTGCAAGTTTACCTTCTACAACATCATCCTCTTCTACTTTCACTATGGAAGATAAGTCACAAATGAAATCAAAATTTTCATAAATTACCTCATTCGAGATCTTTTAGTGCTGCAAAATCCATCTTCTCATCCTCACCACCAATCTTATCAAACCACTCTTCTTCTACCACTAAAATTTGTGATAAGAAATCTTCTTCGCCTTCTCCATTCACTGCAACCTTAATTGCATTTTCAACTAGCTCTTCTCTAATATTTTCTCCTTCATCTTCACTGCTCACCTCTTCATTTTTAGCCACTATACTTGCATCTTCTTCTTTCTTCATGCCTTCATTAAGGCATACCCTCATTGCAAATTTTGTACTCTTATCTTTCTTCTCAACCACTGTACCTTCCTTTTTATCACCTTCTTTTTCCATTGCTACTGCAATCTCCAACTCTCTAATCTCATCTCCACTCTTCTCAATTCTTCATGAATTGCCCCTTCATCTTCTTCCTCATCCTTCTCTACACAAATTATTATCAAAAGAATAATAGGACTTTACCTTACCAATATTCTTTCATGTCTTTCTCTTTTCCATCTTTCTATTCTCTGCCAAGGAATCCAACCTTCTTTCTCTCCTTTCATTAAATGAAATTCTTAAGTCCTTGCCCAAGGCCAAACTCATACTTTTCCTCCTTGCTATCTTCACACACAATCTGCAATCTCGCAATCCACAATTTATGTAACTTGCACACACACACCATCATCAACTCATTAGAATTCTACAGATAATGCTCTCTATAGTCACAGGTCCTCCCTGCAACAAAATCACTCTCTAAATCAACTCTCTCTTGCAACTTCAATGTCTTCTCTTAGCTCTCAATTGCTTAAGACTTCTCACACACCTGCAACAATTCTAACGAGCTCCTCAGATAACACAACTACTTCCACTACCACCTACAGGTCCTAGTGTAGACTGTCTCATCTTTGACACTTTACCCACACACTCAAGACCTTTGGCTCTTATACCATTTGACACAGAAGGATTCCCTCCTACTACAAACTCACAAAACAATACAAATTGCAAATAAAAAATCTCTATTTTATTTCAATGAAAAATAACTCAAGTACAATCAACAAATATGAAACATACAAATTCCACATATACATTTATTGGCTCCACACGATCTCACAAATTCTATAGAAACTCCTCTTTTTCCCTCACACAACAGTCTTCTCTACTTCATAAGCCCCTCACATCAGCTGAGATCTCCCAATCTTCCTCTGAAAAATCTCCATCCATTATTCTTCTTTCATTTTTCTGGGCATCACAAGACCATCAGCAACAACCCCCTTGACATAATGTTCTACCACATCTCCCTTCACTAGGGAAATTGCCCCCTTTTTTGAATATTTATACATAGATTGGAAAATTGAAACGTTGATAGTTTTAAAAGAAATTGAAGAAACAACAATTTCATAAATCAAACTCAATAGTCGCCAAGCGGTTCAATAGTTACCAAATAGTTGAATGGTTACTAGGTAGTTTAATAGTTACAAAACTAAATTATCACCGCAAAACAACCTTATTAGTGTATGACATCCACCACTGTGTATATTCGACAATGAAAACATATGCAGCTTCTTGACTATCCATAGGAAAAATTCCCTTTCCACAACCACTACATTCATTATCAGCATTCCTTCAAGTTTTGAAACTCCACCATTGCTCAACAACCACTATGAAGTGCTTATCAGCAAAAGGTGTACTTTGCAAACTTAAGAGTTCACATTCCCAAGCTATCGACAAATTAGATACTTCACAAACTAAAAGTTTTTTTGGTACAAGCCTTTAACCATCAAACCCATTTATCAACAAAGTTTAACTTTCCCAAACCCTTGTTAGCATATTATCAACTTTTGGAAACTACAAACTTGGTCAAAGACTTGACACATTCCTTCTATCGCCAAAGTTTCCAATCAATGAACTAAAGAAACCTTGGCTCCAACCTTCAAAGCTCTTATCGGTGAAGTTAATTACCGATGAGCCTAAAGGTTTGCAAACCCAAGAATTTCCTGATGAAGTTCTCAAACTTCAAACTTGACTAACTAAAAACTCCCTTTCAACAAATTGAAGAACTTGTGAACTATACTTAGGCTTAGTCAGAGAAATCTCCCATCAGAGAACTAAGTCGTCGGTGAACTATAGAGTTTGTGAACTAGGAATTTTTTTTACAAAGCTTCACTTTGACAAACTTGAAAGTGCAATCTTTCCCTTATGAACTGCCGATGAACTATGAAATCGGTTAAATGTTGGGTCAGTGAACTGAGCAGTTTACGAGCTAGAGAAATCACCGAATGACTCTAACTTAGCCAATTTTTGCCCAATCTTCACCAAAATGGAATTGGAGACACCCAATTGGGTCTTCAACAAGATGATGTCCTGAACTTGGCTAGATAAATCTAAATTTACCTCCTAAAGCAAAAGACCAACACCAACACAAAAGAAGACAAAAACAACAAAACTTAACAGAAACTAAAAGTAGAAACTTGAAAAAAATTTGTTTGATGTTGATTGCTCATGGACCTGGATGCTCTTGCATCAATCCATAGATGGGACAAGCAAGAGTAGAAATAAATCTCACTTTGTAAAAAATTTATAGGAACTAAATAAGAAATAAAATCGATTAGAGGGATTCAATAAACACACTATAAAAAACTCTACCACTAGTCCTTATGTGCTTTAGAATGAGCTCCGAAAAAGGTAAAGGGAGACCAAGCAAGAGGGACCAACTAGAAGAACTAGGGCCAAGACTATTTCCCAAAAAGTTGAGACCATTGTCATTGAGGAGGACCCCATGGAAGTGTCTTTTATTTATCAATTTAACTTCTTGGCCAAAGAATGGTTGGTAGAATTAGGAATAAAAAAAATTCTCAAAACAAATAGGTGGTAACGTTTCATGTCTTTTCTATCATACTATTTTTTGTCACTATTCATCTTCTTTTTCTTTGACCTTGTTTTGGTTAGCTTTGGTGTTCCATATCTCATGGAACCTGTTCCTCTTTCCTGATGATTGCTTCTATGTGAATCAGTTTGGGCCTTTTCAAAAACTTGCTTTTTATCAATGTTACGTCAGAAAATGTCCCCTTGGGGGCTTTTCCCTCCTAAGGTTTAGCTCCAGGGTCCTTTAGAATGCATTTAGGTCATCTTGCATGTTAATGGTGACTCCAAATGAGAAAATCCTAAAGTTTCATGGAAAATGGTACTTAGGGCATTTGATTAGCATGAATCTTGCGTAAAATAGGGGGGAGGACTCGGGGGCCCATGCCCTAGTCTTTCCCTATTTTAAGTCAGAACCTTTTTTTGGGTGTCAGGTTTATGACCATTATTAGGTCCTATGCCGACATCTCAAGTTTGAATTATGAAATTCTTAGCGAAAATGTCTCTAGTTGCATATATAAGCATGATTAGTGATTCATTTGTAAACTAGATGGACATTGTGAACTTGTGGCTTTATGTGAAAGTGATTCAAGGCATTCTTTGTGTTGCAGAGTAGTATTTTGTGTTGTTATTAGGTTTGTGATTGTAGATTTGACTCCATCTCCTCATGGCATGAAGAGCATCTTCCTTCCATTAGATCTACACTACAAGGTGATATCAATTGTGTTTTCTATCATTTATCATTTAGATTTTGCCTCTATGCCGCAAAGATATGCACTCTTTATTTGACAACAGTGTTTGAAAGACTTGAATGTCTCTCTGGGGCTTGACCGAGGTAAGCCTCTAAACACCACAACCCCTAACCTACTTTTTTGTGATTATAGGTCACAAGTTTCAGTAGAGAAAGAAGTGGTGTTGTAGGAGAGCAGTGCAGACTATTAGAATTATAGATCTAAGAAGAAAACTAGGGATAGGACTTGGGTGCTTGCTCATTAGTCCTCTAAATTCCAAAGTAGTTAAATCTCTATGATAGTGGGAATAAGTTGCAGACATTCTTCAGAGATCTTGACAAAAGAAGGTACATTGGACTAGGGTGCCTGCTCATTAGTCCCCAACTTTTCCACACACCAAATGTTGAAATATGGTATGTATTTAGTTGTCATGTGATATCTCTGTGTACAATCAGTTTCCATAATTTATGAGTTTGTTTATGATTTTACAAAATTAGGATTTTGAGCATAATTGGACTTAATTAAACAAAAAATTAACACAATTCTAATCTTCCCCTATGATCCCAAGTGATTGTTAGATTCTGCGAGAAGCGAGAACTGAGCCAAGATCTGATGTCGGTCGTAGATCATATGCGCCTCCACTCAACAGATGATTGAAGATCAGAATAGCAGAATGAAGAGATATCTGAAATGAGAGAAAAATAGAGACAAAGAAAGAGAATTTTGAGAAGACTCTCAATACTCTCATTGAGATATCACTGAACTGATATTAGAGCTTGTGAACTAGCTTCGGTGAGAGGAGAGTGTTGTATATATAGAAAAAAAGGGCATATACATCCAAGAGGTGCATTAACTCCCATATCCCATAAAAGGTGGGAGGTTTTACCTACTTGGTAAATGCCAAAACATGTGGCATAACCTCCTTACATGAAAACAAAAAAGGAGTTATAAGAGGTGGCACATAAAGACAAAAGAGTGTGAGAACTCTAACTACCCCATAACCTACTTAGGCAAGCACATAATAGTGGTTATGAAAGGTGGCACAAAAAGCTAAAAGAGGATGTGTAACTCAACTACCCATATGTGGGAGAGAGTTACACTTGTAGCTGATGTATTTCACCACGTGTCCTTATATTAACCACTTTTAATAAACCTAAGCAAGCTTAATAATGTGCAGGAGAAAGAAATATCCCTAAGGAAAATAAAAAACCTACACTAACACCCCCCCTTAAGTGTAGTTTAGGTGGGTGAAAAGATATGGGTCCCGGCAAGTGAAGCTTGGTGAGGTACCCATGTACAAAGAAAAATCTCTCACAAATGGAGAAAAGGAGAAAACCCAGTGGGAAAAAATCCTCCCCAAAAGAGAGAAAAGAAAACCCCCCAGAGTAGAGAGAGTGAAGCGAAGGACTAAGAAGCCCCCCAGAAGTAGACATTTGCCGCACCCCTAGCAAAGCTCGCAGATGAAGGAACTTGCTCTTAGTGAAGGGTTTGGTGAAGATGTCTGCAATCTGCTCTGATGTCTGAATGTACTTGAGATCAATGATGTTTGCATGAATCAACTCCCGAATGTAGTGCATATGTATCTCAATGTGTTTGGTCCTCTGGTGATGGACTGGATTCCTTGAGATTTGTATTGCACTCTGATTATCACAAAAGATGACTGTGGGCTTTCTAAATGAAATGCCAAACTCAGTGAGAATATTCTGAAGCCAAATGGCCTCAGTGGTGGCATTAACTGCCCCTCGATACTCAACCTCTGTAGATGAAAGAGCAATTACAGACTGCTTCTTGCTCGACCAAAAAACTAGACTAGAACCAAGTGAGAAGCAATAGCCTGAAGTAGACTTGCGATCATGAGAATCGCCTACCCAATCTGAATCTGTGTATCCCACCAAGTCAAATTCCACGCCCGCTGCATAGTGAATCCCATAATTGTGAGTTCCCTGAACATAGTGGAGAATCCTCTTAGCTGCTTTCCAATGCAACTCATGTGGCTCCTGCATAAACCGAGAGACCATACCCATGGCATATGAAATGTCAGGCCTCGTGTGAGTCAAATAGATGAGACTCCCAACAAGCTGTCAGTATAAAGTGCCATCAACAAAGGGTGAAGAGCACTTAGCCTCAAGTTTGACCCCTAACAAAAATGGAGTCGATGCAGGCTTACAGTCAACCATGTGAAATCTGGAGAGGATATCAAGTGCATACTTGGGTTGTCCCATGAAGATACCTGAAGATGATTGAGTAATCTCAATCCCTAAAAAGTAGTGCAAAAGACCCAAGTCAGACATCAGAAATCGATCATGAAGTGCAGTTTTCACTGCTTTGATGGTGGATGAGTGACTCCCTGTGATCAACAAGTCATCGACGTAGAGAACTAGAAATGTCAGAGTATCATCCTACTGCAAAATGTAGATGTTCAGATCAGAATGGCATCGAGTGAACCCAACTGACAGAAGGAAGGAATCCATGTTGGCATACCACTCCCGAGGAGCCTGTTTGAGGCCATAGAGAGACTTTCGAAGTCAACAAACCAATGAAAGATCTTGAAGAAACCCCTGTCACTGCTCCATGTAGATTTCCACCTGAAGGTCGCCATGAATAAAAGCACTCTTCACATCCATCTGATGAACTTCCCAACGATGGGCTGCAGCTATAGCAAGCACAAGTCAGATGGAATTCATTTTGGCTACTGGCGCAAAAGTCTCAGAGTAGTCAATCCCAGGTGCTTGAGAGAATCCTTTAGTGACCAAGCAAGCCTTATGCTTGTCAACTGACCCATCTGCTACAAATTTTGTTCGATAGATCCACTTGCATCGAACAAGTTTTCTTCCCTTAGGAAGAGGGACTAAATCCCATGTATGATTCCTTTCCAAGGAACTAATCTCTTCCTGCATTGCTGCATCCCACTCGAGGACACTAGAAGCTTCCCCAAAAGTCTGTGGATCTGAAGCTGAAGCAACGAAGAGATGTGGAGCCTGCTGAAATTGTGACCTTGTTCTTCTTGTATCTGAAGGATCACCAACCCAATCACTTGCTGACTGCAATGTTTGACGAGCCCAAAGAGGTCCTGTGGCAGGAGAATCTGGAGGAGAATCATCAACCTCTAAATGATGACTGGGAGAAGAGGGTGAATCCTCATTATCACTGTTGCCATCTGAAGTGGAGGAAAAAAACTCCTCATGTGGATCAGGAGGATTAAGATCCTCTGAAGAACTATCATCATGCTGCAATGTCTCCAATGTAATTGTTGATGGAGAAGTGGTAGGAGAAGAACTAGAAGATTCCTCCTCAAAACAAACACTCCTCTCAATGAACAGCTCATGAGTTGTAGGGTGAAGAAGCCTGTAGCCCTTGACATTGTCTGGGTATCCAACAAATATGCAAGGCTTGCTCTGCGGATCCATAGCCTTGCATTTCTCTGCTGGAATGTGGGCCCATGTAGGAGAACCAAACACTCAGAAGTGCTTAACTGTGGGTTTTCGACCAGTCCAAGCTTGGAAAGGAGTTACCCCCTTTACAGCTTTGTGAGGGATGCGGTTCTAGATATAACATGCACAGTTGATGGCCTCTACCTAGTACTGAGGTGCCATAGATCTAGAGTGAATCATACAATTGGCCATCTCTTTCAAATACCTATTCTTACGTTCTGCGACACCATTCTGTTGTGCACTATAGGGAACTGTGTGCTGAAGATCAATGCCCTTAGAGGCACAAAACTGCTCAAACCTGTGGTTGACATATTCCCCCCATTATCTGTACGCAGAATCTTGATGGCCTTCCCAGACTGTTTCTTTGCAAAAGCTTTGAAGTCCTGAAAAGACTCAAAGACCTCAAACTTCTGCTTGAGAAAATATACCCAAGTATATCTTGAAAGATCATTAATGAATGTCAGAACATATCTAGTCCTACTGAAAGAAGGATGTGGAAATGGTCCTGCCAAGTCAATATGAACCAACTCCAAAAGTTGTGTAGCCCTCCAAGCTTTACCTTTGTCATACTTCTCCTCGGGATGCTTACCAAGAATGCATCCTTGGCAAACTCCATCAGAGAATCAAATTGAAGGCAACCCTAAAACCATGTCCTGTTGACTAAGCTATTGCAAGTAGCAGTAATTCAAGTGGCCAAACCGCTGATGCCACAAGTTACTCACCTCATCTGAATGAGTGAGTAAAACAGTTGAAGGAGAGTTAGGAACAAAATGAGAAAACTGATACAGTCTGGACTGATGATCTGCTTTTCCCATAGCAACTATAGACCCATCATGTAACTCACTGATTACCACATTATCTGGTGTGAACTCAACCCGCTTGCCAGAGCCAGTGTGAGTGATCTGATAAACAAATAAGAGATTAGTTGACAAAGATGGAACACAAAGAACATCCTGAAATGTTCCTTCACCCACGTCAACAGACCCTCTCCCATGCACTTCAACAGGAGTGTCATCACCCATAAGTATGGCAGGCATAGTACATGGCTCTAAGGAGACAAACTTTTCCTAAGAAGAAGCCATGTGGTGCGAAGCACTTGAGTCAATGATCTAAGTATTAGGTTGTGAAGCAACTGCAACTAGGGCCTTGCCCTTTCCTTTCCCCTTACTCTTTTCTGTGTCCTTTGAAGATCCTTCTGATGAACTCTATTTAATAGAATTAGGCACCTTGATATTATTCTTCTCAAGAAGATGTGATAGGTGATCAATCTACTTCTTTAGACACTTGTGCTTATCATGTCCTAGTCTTTTACAGTAAGAACACTTGACCTTCTCCTTCTTAGGTTGTTCACCTTTTGATGAAGATGTCTGATTAGCTACATTTGGAGCAGCAGGTTTTTGATCTTTTTGCTTCTCTCCTTGGTTCTTTTGTTTCTTTTCCTATTTGCTAGACCCCTTATCTTCTTTTGTGCCTTGATTTGTAGCCAAGGCATGTGACTTCGAGGGTTTAATTGTACCCATGTGAACTAGTTTATCCCGCTCCTTGGTGAGTTCTGCAGCAAACTCATCTAGCGAAGGCATTTTGAAGTTCGTACCTAGGGCACTTTTTGTGGCATAAAAGGTAGAAACAAAGACAGAATAGTTCGGACCAAGCTTAGAAAGAATGCTTAAGATCAGTTGTTTGTCTTCTTTTTGTATTCCACACTGTTTCAACTACAATCTGATGGCTTTCAACTTTGTGAAGAAGTCTTGTATGGTGTCAAAACTGCTCAGACTCAACCCTATGAGTTCATTCTCCAATTGATGACCTCTTAACTCATCCTGCTTACCAAAGAGTTTTTTCAATGTGGTCCACACATTATTTGGTGTAGTGCAAGATTCAATGTGAAAAAGAAGGTCAGGAGAGACTGACATACACATAGTACCAAAGGCTTCATCACATTTATTAAACTATTTTGTCTTTTCTGCAGCATCTTGTGGTTGAGTTTCAAGTCCCATTGTTACACGATGATATCCATGTCTTTTTAGATATATTACCATCTTAGATTTCTATTCAAAACAATTATATGGAGTTAAAACTAGAACTGTAGATGCATCCATGAGAGTAGAAAAGAAGATTGCAAAGATGGAAAAGTGTAAAGAAAGAAGACACACGAGACACCCCCCCCCACCAAAATATTACAAGGTTGGCACTTTATAATTAGTGTGATTACAAGGCCTTTTATCAGATTTCAATGCTTGCTAGGCCTCCAATGGCCAGAATTTAAAATTTTGATACAAATAAAATTGATACAAAATCTAAGAAAAATAGCCTTAAATCTGTGTAATACTCTTCAATACCTTTCCATCACCTATTCATTTTTGAAAAATGGAGATCTAAGGCAAAAGAAAAGACATGTTGAAGAGAAAAAGTTTAGTAGATTCAACCTATAATATCTAATGGAAAATGAAATAATTTCTTAATGAGACCTATGTGGATGGAAAGTTCTCATTTCCATCTTTCCGTCAAGTACTCATTTACAAAAATCTGACACCCGAGGCAAAAGTTATGCAAATTTTAAGAAAGGTTGCTGAATATGCCCGCCAAAAACGGTTCATGCCTAATTTTGACTCGATTTTCACAAAATTGAGAACTTAATTCCAAAAAATAATAGATTCCCAAAATGTTTTTCGACCCTGGCAACAAAACCTAGAAATCTTTTTTTCTGAAAATGAGTAGAAGCTAGAAATTCGAAGCACAAATGAAAACGGCTCCGGTAAAAATTTCAAAAAAAAAAACCCAGATTTGTTATCGTGTCCTCCAATCTCTGATTTTGGTGAAGTAAAAGTCACTTTTGACTTTCTCAAGCCTTCTGGACACTCTGGAAGTACTAAAAGATGCCTCCAATATTACCACAAAGCTGCAATCACTCAGATCTCACAAGAACACATATATGCAAACCAGATTACCCAGATGCCTATTTTCCTTTAAACTGTTCTGATTCTCCAGTTCGTTCAAAGATGAAGGAGGAGAGCATACTTGGTTTTTAGGAAAAATATTAGCTATCTAACAATCTCAAATCTCTCAAATAAATCAGAAAAATAATGAGCTATACCAGACAACACAGCTCTGATACCATGTTAGATTCTGCGAGAAGCGAGAACTGAGCCAGGATTTGATGTCGGTCATAGATCATATGCGCCTCCACTCAACAGATGATCGAAGATCAAAATAGCAGAATGAAGAGATATCTGAAATGAGAGAAAAATAGAGACAAAGAAAGAGAATTTTGAGAAGACTCTCAATACTCTCATCGAGCTATCACTGAACTGATATTCGAGCTTGTGAACTAGCTTCGGTGAGAGGAGAGTGTTGTATATATAGGAAAAAAGGGCATATACATCCAAGAGGTGCATTAACTCCCATATCCCATAAAAGGTGGGAGGTTTTACCTACTTGGTAAATGCCAAAACATGTGGCATAACCTCCTTACATGAAAACAAAAAAGGAGTTATAAGAGGTGGCACATAAAGACAAAAGAGTGTGAGAACTCTAACTACCCCATAACCTACTTAGGTAAGGACATAATAGTGGTTATGAGAGGTGGCACAAAAAGCCAAAAGAGGATGTGTAACTCAACTACCCATATGTGGGAGAGAGTTACACATGTAGCTGATGTATTTCGCCATGTGTCCTCATATTAACCACTTATAATAAACCTAAGCAAGCTTAATAATGTGTAGGAAAAAGAAATATCCCTAAGGAAAATAAAAAACCTACACTAACAGTGATGGGAGATCTATAGCAAAGTTCTCTACTCAGTTGAATATCCTTGAATGTTTAGTGGTGAAAGGAGGATCAACGCAAACCCTTAAAATCATCAACCCCTTTTTTTTATCTTAAAATTTTTGGTGAACCCATGTTTTTTTAAATTTTGCACCTTGTTGAGTGTTGTACTTCATATTTACATTCATTCATTTCAATTTTTATCTTATTGCATTTGTAAAATGAAAGGAAGTAAGGTATGTGGAACACATTTCCTATGCTAATCTAATGAGAGAAATATAGTGCAAATTCTTTAAAATCCTTACAATTACAGTGTTATCAACCCAATAACAGAGATATCACAGAAAACAACATACAAATAGAATGACACAGAAGAAGAGAGAGAGACAAGATTTAACGTGGGGAAAGCCCTTTCAGGAGAAAAACCCACACTCCAAAACCTGCACAATGTATTAACAAATCTAAATGTTATTTACAATACACTTGCAATGCAAGCTCTCAGGAGTCTTTGACACTCGTATCTAGAGGTATTCCAACAGCATAATAGTACTTGTCAATCACATAATGCAACTCCTCCTCAAAGCACCTATTTATATAGAATATACAAGGCAAAATTGCCTCTATCTTGGAATGGGCGTCCAACTTGGCCTCATGGTCCAAAACCCACGTGTATGGACACTTGGTCAACATTGTAAGATGCTTCTGACACTTGTCCACACACCCCATCCCAAAGAGGTCACCTATTTCCAAAATGGGCTATGACAGATGCTCTTACGACTCCTACGACCGTCATAGAATTTGTCATAGCTGTCATAACTTATGGTTGTAAGAGAATCTGTCATACACAAGCTATAAATAGTATATTTTCTTAAAACACGTCATAGGAATCTGTCATGACCGTTTCAGTCAATATTCCATTACACAACATCTAAGATGCCAACACATGGTAAAATATTCCTACCACAAAGTGGGACACCTATCTCCTCATGTGAGGACAAAATTACAAGTTGTCATCTTCCATGTAGGATGACACATCACCGTGCCACATCCCACAAGATGACAATATGAATTTACTATTTAAGTTACAAAATAGGTAATAAATAAATAAATACAATGAAAATAATACAAGGAATTACCAAGGTTGAGACATCTCAATTCCCAACATTCTCCCACTTGTCGAACACCTTGTAAGAGCCAATAGAATTAACAAGATTTAACTACTATAGGCCGAGAGATTGATAGACTCTGAACACCATCTAAACTTCTCTGTGCCCACTGGCTTCGTCAATGCATCTGCAACATTCTTCAAACTATCTACCTTCTCCAAATTTAGCTTCCTATACTCTACCATGTCTCGTACGAAGTGAAACTGTACATCAATATACTTTGTTTTGGCATGGAAAGTTTGATTCTTCGCAAGACAAATCGTACTCTAACTATCACAACAAATCATAATCTATCCTGCATCAACACCAATATCTGAACACAATCTCTCAAGAAAAATGGCTTCCTTGCAAGTATGAGTTGCTACCATGTACTCATCTTTTGTCGTGGACAAAGTAACCACAGGATGTCGCTTACTCATCCAACTAATAGCATCACCAAACATTGTGAACACATATGCACTAGTGGATCTCTTGCTATCAATGTCACCTACCCAATCAGAATCCACAAATCCATGAATACAAACTGAATGTGGAGGTCCTGTAACATTACCATGATGGCATATAGAATACTCAGAAGTACCCCTCAAATATTTGAACACTCGCTTAACTGTATCCCAATGTACCTGTCTAGGATTAGCCATAAATCGACTAAGGACTCCCACTACTTGGGAAATGTGTAGTCTTGTGAAGACCATAGCATACATTAAACTGCCAACAACACTAGCATAAGGTACTCTGCTCATGTCCTCCACCTCACTAGGAGATTTTGGACAATCATTAACAGACAACTTTGTCTCCAAAGAAATAGGAACACACAATGGTCTACAATCTACCATGTTCAACCTATCCAAAATGGTCTTCACATACTTACTCTAGCTTAACCAAAGTTTTATGTTAGTTATGTCTCTTCTGATTTCCATTCCTAGAATGTACCTGGCTGCCCCTAAATCTTTCATTTCAAACTATGCTGCCAACTGAGACTTAAAATCATAAATCATATTCTTACCCTTCCCAATCAGTAACATATCATCAACATATAATGCAACAATGAGAATACGATCACCATCAAACTTATAATACACAGTCATCCGATTTTAATCTCATAAATCCAATTGACAACACAAAGGCATCAAACATCAAGTACCACATCCTAAGAGACTGCTTCAAACCATACAAAGACTTTTTGAACTTGCAAACCAAACTTTCTTTACCTTTCACTATGTAATGCTCTGGCTGTGACATGTAAGTCTCTTTCTCCAAATCACCATGAAGGAAAGTTGTCTTCACATCCATCTATTCTACCTCTAAGTCATAAGTAGCTGCAAGAGATAATAGAAATCGAATGGATGTCAGCTTTGCAATGGGAAAGAAAATTTCACGATAATCAATTGCCTCCACTTGTGAGTACCCCTTTGTAACCAATCTAGCCTTGTACTTTTCAACACTACCATCTGCACCAAATTTCTTCTTAAACACCCATTTGCATCCAACAGATTTCCATCCTTTAGGCAAAGGCACTAAGTCCCATGTTTTATTCTTTTCCAAAGAAGCCATCTCATCTTACATGGCCTCCTTCCAGGAACCTGCATCTTTCATACCCATAGCCTCTATTAGGTTGCTTTCTTGTTTGTGTAGACCTCTTCAATGGCTAAGGTTGAGGTTCTACTTCTTCTTCTGAGCTTTCAAATCTGCTAGAGCTGTTCTCATCATCAGGTCTCACAAGGTCTATCTGTCAAGTCTTCTCAAGGGTAGAAGGAAACTGAACTGCATCCTCTTTCTTTTCTATCTGTTCTAGCTATAGAACAACAGAAGATGGTGTTAGCTCTCTAAAGATAACAATTCTTCTATGCAACACCTTTTTAGCCACATAATCCCAAAGCTTGTATCCTTTCACACTGACACCATAGCCAATGAAGATACACTTAATAGCCTTGTTCTCCAATTTAGACCTTTTCTCCCTAGGCACATGTGCATATGCCTCGCAACCAAAAACTTAAAGATGTCTAACTGAATGCTTCTTACCAGACCACACCTCCATAGGTGTTTTACCAACAAGAGCATATGTAGGAGATCTATTTAATAGATAGAAAGCAGTGGCTACAGCTTCAACCCAAAATTTTTGTTTGATGCTTGCTCCACTAAGCTAATCCTAGCATTGTCCATCAGTATCATGTTCATCATCTCTGCAACTCCATTTTACTGTGGGGTATAAGGAGTTGTCTTATGTCTTTCAATCCCTTGCTCTTTATAGAACTTCTTGACCTCTGCCAAACAAAACTCACCACCATTGTAAGTTCTCAAACACTTAATCTTTTTACTAGTCTGATTCTCAAAAAAAGCTTTAAACTCTTTGAACTGACTAAAGACTTCAGTCTTGCTTCTGAGAAAATAAACCCATGTCCTTCTACTGTAATCATCTATGAAAGATACAAACTATACATATTTTGAAATTGAAGGAACATTAACAAGACCAAACACAACAAAATGAATAAGATCTAATAAACCAAAAGACTTATGAGACCTAGAGTAAAATAGAACATGGTTTTACTTTCCATAATTACAATGTTCACAAAAGTTGAACTCAAGATTACAATTATTTAACCCCCCAACAAGGTTTTTATTTTTTAGGGTACACAGACCCTTCTCACCAATGTGGCCATATCTCAAATGTCATGACATAGTCTTTTCAATAGGAAGCTTAACTTCCAAAGCATGTGCACTACCATCAGAACTAGTTACAATAGATTTCTTCACTACTCATTTAGATGGTGGGGATGAAATGACTGCAGCTCTTTTCTTCAAGTCAAAAGAACTATTGCACTATGAAGTGCATGCCTCTAGCTGAAACTGAGTACCTCTCTAAGTACCCTTAGCAAGCACCATAGATCATCTAGTCATCTTGCATCCATCCTTCGAAAAGATAACCTGCACACCTGCATCATTCAACATACTTATAGAAAGCAGGTTCCGTACAAGGCCTAGAATGTGCATAACTCCAGTGATCCCCTTCACTCATCCATTAGTGAATTGGATTGAGACTCTTCCATGACCAACAATCTTCAGATGAGAATCATCACCCAGGTACACTCTTCCACCATCAAACTCTTCATATTTTGTAAACCAGTCTTGATGTGAGATCATGTGGAATGATGCACCAGAATCAATCAACCACACATCATTAGATGCATGGCTAGCCAGGGCTGCGATGAAGGCATCACCATCATCTTGTGACTTGTCAAAATCTAAATCAGGAGCATTCTTCTGCTTCTTTTTCTTCTGCTTCTTTTTCTTCTCCTCTTTGCATTCCTTCCAGAAATGCTCAATTTTTTCACAATTCCAACAGAGAGCCTTGGAATTTCTAGGATATTTGGATCTCCCATGAGATTTAGATCTGTCCTTATCATCTTTCTTGTCCTTCTTTTTCTTCCCTTTTTCCTTGCATCTTCCACGAACCACAAGAGCCTTAGAAGACTTTCTTCGCATCTCTTCAGATAACAGGGAAGATACCACTTCATCCATTTTGAATGTGGATGTGGTGATCCCAATAGCCATAATAAGATGATCCCATGAGTTCAACAAATAACAAAGCAAGGTCATGCAATGATCCTCCTCCTCCATCTTCACACCAATGGATGTCAATTGTGTAACTAGCATGTTAAAAGCATTCATGTGATCTGTAACCAATCCTCCATCCTCCATCCTCAAAGAATACAACTTATTTCTCAAAAAACATTTATTCACCAGGGATTTAGACTGATAAACATCACCCAACTTCTTCCAAAGTTCTTTTGTGTTCTTCTCCTCATGGACATTTAATAGGACAACATTAGCTAGACTGAGTCTTATTAGACCCTTAGCCTTCTGATCTTTAAGATCCCAATTTGCTTGTGACATTGGGGTTGGTTTTACACCAGATACAGTTTCCCATAGGTCACGATCAACAAGTAGGTCTTCCATCTTAAGTTTCCACAACTCAAAACTTGTGCCATTAGACTTCTCCACCTCGATTCTTCTGGATGTGCCTGCCATCTCTTTTCCTGCAACAAGATTACAAAATACTTTGCACAGGACTCCCACTCAAACTAAGATCAACTCAAAAAACCCCTACCCAACAACTAGGACCAAAGGTGATCAAGCTCTTATACCAAATGAAAGGAAGCAAGTATGTGGAACACACTTCCTATGCTAATCTAATGAGGAAAGTATAGTGCAAATTATTTTAAATTCTTACAATTACAGTGTTATTAACGCAATAACAGAGATATCGTAGTAAACAACATACACATAGAATGACACAGAAGAAGGGAGAGACAAGATTTAACATGAGGAAAACCCTTTCGAGAGACAAACCCCACACTCCAAAACCTACACAATGTATTAACAAATCTAAATGTTGTTTACAATACACTTGTAATGCAAGCTCTTAAGAGTCTTCGACAGTCGTATCTGGAGGTATTCTGGTAGCATAATTGTTGATGATTACAATATACAGCCTTCTGGCCCTCCTTCTAACGCCAGAAAACTGTTGATGACTATTTTGATGCAATCATAACAATAAGTTAAAATTCACATATAATGAACTGAAACTATACTTGAAAGATAAGAAGGAATCATTTGAGATTCAACTAATCCCAAGTCTACAATGGTTCGGTTGGTCAAGTTCAGTTGGTCAATGTGAAGCTGTAATGTTCAAGGGGCCTTACGTAGTTTAGGTTTCGTTTGGTGGCTCACTGGACTAAGAATATGCAACAAGATCATGAGATATGTCAATACTTTTCATTCCTTTGCATAAAAGTGCTATTGTGCTGCAAGTTTTAGATGGTTTTTCTTGATTTATTGCAGCTTTCTTCTTCATGTACTTATGAAAACTGTCTACTTAGACTCTGTTATGCATGCTTCTTCAAATTTGAGACAATTTCCTTTAGATTTCTACGTTTTCAGCTAAATATTTCAGATGGGTTGGGAAAAGTTAGAAAGATCTAATCTATACCTCATTTAATCTACTAAAGGATCTAATTGTTTCTGTTATGCACTATGTAAATACCACAGTAATTTGATCAAATCCACAGTAAAAACCCTAAATGTAAGTTCTGAGCATTTTCACAAACATACATTTAAAATTGCAAGCTTTCAAAGAAGATATTTCAAAACACAAAGAAGAGCAGGAGAACACTCAGAAGATAGATGCAGAACTCCAGATTCTATTGTATTAGAAACGAATAGTCATACATGATTTACAATGTAGGAATGACTCTTAGTTTCATTGATCATACTACAGAGAACTTACAAGCTTTACAGATACAGTAAGGCAGCCAGACATTCCACGCGCACCTTACTGCAGACAAACAGGCGACCTCCTTCTTCTACTTCTAAACTATGCTAAGCTAACTTGGTGTGTTTTCCTAGAATCCCTGTTGTAGCCCCTGTTGTAGCCCCTGTTGTAAAGTATTACAGTGTAGAGAGGCACAATATATAACATTCTGATTGTCCTCACTATAGCAAAAAAACCTAACTGAACCCCTGGTTCAAACCCTTGGTTACAGCAATAAATGCAGGTGAACCAGCTCTCAAAAAATATCTCTGAGCAGTGTCAAATCTGGGCGAAATATTGCCCCTTCTGAGAAGTTCCGGCAGCTGGGCAATAACTTCTGTTTGTCTGTTGTAGTAATACCTCCAGCTGCAACTCTGTCTTTCACTTGAATGGCCTTGACTTTTCACACTTTATCCTTATCTTCTTGCTCTTGAGATTGGATTTCCTTCCTCCATGAGGTCACTGTGTTGACTTTCCAGCTGCTTCCTCAACTGCAAGCCTGCAAGACAAGACAAGCAATAAGTTTCACATTTATCATAAAAATAGCATGAAATTAAAATAAGCGTTTAAATCCAGGTGACCGCGCAAGATTGTGGAAATTGGATCAGAAATCCTCTCAAAACGCGTCAAAAATGCGTTCAGACTGCTCAAACTTCATCGGGTCAACCATCGCTGACCGAAAAAATGCCAGAGGTGCCAAAAAAAACACTTTAAAACTCCACCGCTTCATTTCCCGCCCATCGGCATGATCATCGCCATCGGCGTGTCAAAAAAAACACTTCGGTCGACATACTTCATCATCATGATATTTCGCTTCTGCATATTGGGGAAAAGAACAACATTATCATCATCATCATGTTGAAGAAGAATAGGAGGATATGAATATGATCATGCTGCCGAGGAAAGGAAAATGATGGTGACGTCATCATGATATTCAGGCTTCATTGAAATGCTAAGGATGACGTCATCATCATGTTCAGTTAAGGTCAAGGGATAATTGTGATATCGGGTCACCTAAGGAGCATGATCAGGATGATGAACGTAATATGATCCTCTTGCGGCCAAGGTAACCTTCTCGAAAGATCAGGATGATGAGGATCATCATCATATTTGGGGCTTCTGTCAAACATAGAATAAGACATCATCATCATATTTTGCGAACCAGATCGTGCTTGAAAAAATATCCTGTTGAAGGAAAAATGTGATGATGATGATCATCGGGATATTTGCTTCTTCGTTTATTAGATCGGGATGACGTCATCATGATATTTCGCCAACCGGATCATGTTTGGGAAATATCCTGCCAAAGGGAAAATGTGACGATGATGATCATCAGGATATTTCAAAAGGTTGTATTTCATCGGCAGGAGGACTTTACGAAATATCGGGTGAACAAACAAGATCATGATGATCTTGACAACAGGACAGGATAAAACAATATGATGATGACCCTCCTCATCGAATTATCATGATGACGTCATCATGATATTTTGTCTTCGAAGCACAAGGATGAGTTGAGGTCATCATGATATTTGCGCTAGGGTGATATTGTAAAATATGATCATGCTGTTTGAGGAATGAAATATCACCTTCTTCTGAATAGATAGGGTGATCATCATGATATTGCAAAAAAGGCGATCAGGAGGATATAAAGTCGTCATCATTATCTTTCAAATTTCAGCAAATATCATGATGATGACGCTCCGATAGGTTTATAGCATGCGCATGTAAATATGCCGATGATGAATTTTCTAAAGGGGGGATCAGCATGATATGATAAGATTAGGTAATGTTGAAATATCATGATGATGCTCGCTATACAAAGACCGCTCGACGGGGAAACTTACCTTGACTTAAAGTTGATATCATCATGATATTTGAACCTCAGGATATTATCGAGGGGGGCGTTTCAAATATGATGATGATGTTCTTCATATAGCAAAACTAAGTTTATAAAATATGACCCTCCTAAAATCATGATGCTCACGATGCGCATAAGGTCATTTGACGGGTAAAGGGCACTACCACCTAAGATTGACGTCCGGATATTGCGACTGCATGATTTTATCAGGTGATAGACCAAGATCATGATGATCTTGACAACATGACTTAGGATATAAAAATATGATGATCCTCCTGCGAATATCAGGTTTGACCAAAACTTCGACCGTGCATAACTTCCACATATGGACGAATTTTCAAGTGATGTAAAAGGCAAACCTGCATGGAATTTCAAGCTCTTTCTAAATATGAGGTCACAGAAACAAATTATGAACTTTGACAAACTGACCTCATGATGATGACCAACCTTATCCAATATTATGATGATGACCTGACCTTCATTTTTACCAAACCGCCAGAAAGCAGAAAAAACACAAGCAGAAGCAAAAAGCAAACATCAGCAGGGGTCCCCATTTTGCTAAGGAGCATAATGGGGCGTGTTGTGAACATCACAACAACTAGCAACCAAAACAAAACAATTAAATTCAGAGTGTTCAAGGAAACTAGATGAAATGAACTCATAACTTCCAACTATCTTTTCCTGCAAATTACTATTCAGCTTGAGACTCAAAGTATTCAATAAAGATGCATGAATTTCCATTTTCAGTTTAGTTGTGTGCATGTGATTAATTATCCTCATCTTGAAGATCAGTTGAACAAACCAGTGACTGACATTAGCCTACGTAGGTGAGGATATTCCCTCATAGCCGACCGGATAGAGCCTTGCTGCCAGCGAGCGTCTATAGCCCCGGCAAGGTTATCGTTACAATTCTCCTAAGTAGAGCCCCACTGCCAGCGAGCGTCCATAGCCCTGGTAGAGTTACTTAGATGGCTTAATCTGGATTTTTAGTATAATCCGCTTTATTTATTTATTTATTTTTATTTTTATTTTTTTAATTTTGAAAGATTTCATAAGATATAGCAATTTGTAACTTCATGATGCAAGGAGTGGACACTTGCTGAAATTAAGCTGAAAATTGTAATGGTAGCAAGGGTGACCTCTGATTTTTCACCTAATATCTACACTGGTAGGTTCAACAAACCCAAGGATTTTAGGTGTGTCATCGTGAGAAACCTGCTTCGAATCCTCAATCACATTTATTGAATACAAAACTTCAGAAGATGAACAACTCTCTACATTCATGACAGTGACAGGTTATGTGTAAATTACAAATGGTTAACCTGAATATCCTAAATTATATACTGTTTTGAATGGTTGCTAGTTTTGCTCCTTAATACTCTATAGTAAAATAAAGATCCCTGCTGAGGAGACAACAAACAAACCAAACAAACGGGCTGTACAAACAACACAACAAAAGAAAAAAACTGTACAAATAGACAGAAACAAAAAGCAAAAACAAACAGAAGACAAGCTATACAAACAGCCAACCCAAGAAGAAAACAGCAGAAGAAGAACTGTACATTATCTACAGAATTTTACATTAAGAAAGAAAGGACTGCCCCATCCTGACCTTCAAGCCTGGAAGTAGTGTTTCAAATGCTGGCCATTAACTGGTAATGGCACATCTTCTCCAGTCAAGGTCTTAAGTCTAAAGGTGTTATCTCCTATTATTTCTGAGACTTGTAATGAACCCAGCCATAATTTATCGAATTTTCCATGGCTTCCTTTCTTTTCATGTGCTTTGTCCCAGCACAACACTAAGTCTGATATCCTAAATGTCTTGACTCTTGCCCTTTTGTCAAACCACCTCTTAACAACTGCTTGGTGTTTGGCAAACTTCTCGAGGGCTTGACCTCTTTTCTCCTCTAGTTGTAACATTTGCACTATTCTGGCTTCCCTATGGTTATCAAAGCCTAGATATTCATTGGCAAACTTCCAGGTTGGTATTCTCAGCTTAACCGGAAGTATGGGATCAGTCCCATAAACTAAGTGATAAGGTGTGCTACCTAAAGCTGTTTTGAACTTGGTCCTGTCTACCCATAGTGCATATCTTAATAGGGTATTCCACTCTCTAGGACTTTTGGCAATTAACCTCTTGATGATGTCTAATAAAATTTTGTTTGTTGATTCAGCCAGTCCATTACCTTGAGGATAATAATTTGAAGAAAACCTTAGAATGATCCCATATTCAAATGCCCATTTAGAAAATTTTA
Organism: Cunninghamia lanceolata; assembly: GCA_027924645.1. NCBI lineage: Eukaryota > Viridiplantae > Streptophyta > Pinopsida > Cupressales > Cupressaceae > Cunninghamia > Cunninghamia lanceolata. The sequence continues at coordinate 9,541,012 of BSBN01000892.1, forward strand.
AAGAAGAGAAAGCAGGGCCGTTATCACATACCAATGAATAGGGTGTTCCAAACCTGGTGATAATGTTTTCTTCAAGGAACTTGATAACTACCTTAGTTATGGAAAACTTGCAGCAGGTGGCCTCAGTCCACCTTGTACAATAGTCTGTTACCGTCAATATAAATTTGTGTCCTGCAGAAGATGGGGGATTGATGACTCCGATAAAATCCAAGCCCCACTATGCAAATGGTCTGGACTCGATCACAGGTTGCAGTGGATTGGCCAGATTTCTCCCTTTGTCTGCTGCAGTCTGACAGGTGTGGCAGCTTCTAATGTGACTCTTAGTATCTTTGAATATAGTGGGCCAGTAATAGCCCGCTCTCAATATTTTGTGTGTTGTAGCTAAATGGGAACCATGACCGGTTCCGTACTTATCATGTAGTTCTGTCAACACTTTATCAGCTTCAGTTCTGTTTATGCATCTCAAATAAATTCCATCATGGTTCTTCCTGAATAGAAGACCTCCTTGCACCATATAATTTTGTGCCTTAATCTTCAAAGCTCTCCTCTGAGAAGCCTTCATCCTGCTTGGGTACTTTCCAGCTATCAGGAAGGTGCTTAAATCATCGTACCAGCCTGATGCGTCTTGGGAATTCAATACATATTACTGTTTTATCAGATTTGGATCCATGTTTGCTATTGTCTGCACCAGCGCCTGCCCTCTAACCAGCTTTGCGGGAATGATCTCCATGTCAAATTCTTGCAGTGTGGTGATCCATTTGGCTCTTTTTTCTCCAGGCTCATTTTGCATCAGCAACATTTTTACTGCTGCGTCTGGTACTATGGCTTTAATCTGGCTGCGCAGAATATAGTGTCTAAACTTTTTGACAGCCTTTACTAATGTGAATGCCTGTCTTTCGATATCTAGATATCTCAGCTGTGCATCCTTCAGGGGTGCACTCATAAATGCTATTGGCCTCTCTTCATTATTTTCACCTTTCTGTGTCAAGGCAGCAGCGACAGAATGAGAAGATGCAAAGGAGTAGATGTAAAACGGGCTTGTGTAGTCTGGACTTGCCAATACAGGGGCATTAGAAATTGCCTCCTTGATATCTTCAAATGCTGCTTTGGCCACTGCCGTCCATTCCATCTGTGCATCTTTCTTTAACATGGCATTCAACGGCTGCACAATCTCTGCAAAACCTGTTATAAACTTCCGAACAAAGTTAATTTTACCAAAAAATGATTTCAATTCTTTCCTACTGTTTGGTATTTGCAAATTTTTTATGGATTCTATTCTATCCGGATCAATTGAAATTCCATTTTTAGAAATGACATGGCCTAATAATTTACCTTCAGTTACGCCAAATATACATTTCTTAGGATTAAGGGAAATCCCATACCTTTCACATCGCTGGAGTACTTTTCTGAGGTCCTCAGCGTGGGTGGATGCATCCTTGGAATACACAGTTAAATCATCCATATATACAACAATACATTTACCTGATAATCCACGAAAAGCAACATCCATGGCCCTCTGAAAAGTGGCACCTGCATTAATCAGACCAAAAGGCATTCTTCTATACGCATAATTTCCCCATTTGCAAGTGAAGGTGGTTTTTAGTCTATCTTCTTTGTCAATTAAAACCTGGTTATAACCTGAAAAACCATCTAAAAAAGACATCATCTTTGCGCCATTTACTGCTTGCAGTACTTCGTCTATTGGGGGCAAAGGATAATTATCTTTTTCAGATGCCTTGTTTAAGTTTCTAAAGTCTACGCACAACCTGATGTCTCCGTTTTTCTTCCTCACTGGTACCAAGTTAGCGACCCAGACAGAATGTCTGACTGGGAAAATTATTCCAGCGGACAGTAGTTTTTTAACTTCCTCAAAGATTAAAGGCTCTAGAATGGCATTTACAGGCCTCTGTTTCTGCCTAAATGGTTTGACTTCTTTTCTTAAAGGTATTACGTGAGTTATGATGGACTCATCAAATGTTTTCAAGTCTTCATAAGTCCATGCTATGACATGTTTATATTTTTTCAGAACGTCCAGAACCTCTTTTCTGATTTTCTCAGAGCAAGCTTTCCCAATTAGTACATTTTGCGGATTTAGCTCAGTCCCTAAGTTATGTAAATCACACTTACCCCCTTCTGTTTTGGGTAAGTCTTTCTGTCTTATTATTCCGTCGAAGTCAAAGATGTGTTCTAAATCAATTACTCCTTTTGGTAAGAAGTTGCTCTTTAAGTTGATCATATCTTCTTCGTCCCATGTTACTTCAGGTCTTTCTTGTTCATCAATGATTTGGGCCTCAAATGCCTTATTACAAGTCAGAAAATTAATAATTTGCTGATCGTCTCCAAATACCTGAAAGTGTGTAACGTTGTCTGGTATACTGGGCACGTTAATTAGCTCAACAACAAATCGTCTTAATCCTGACAGTGTCAATGGTTCTAATGTACCAGCAGCAACTGCTAACGCATCTGGCCTGTGGTTCAGCTCTCTAGGAATATGCTCTATGTTAAAAGCATCAAATGAATCCATTAAACCCCAAACTCTATGTCTGTAACTGATCATTTTCTTATAATTGCAGGCATATAGTTTCCTCACTTGTCTGACTACTAATTCAGAGTCTGAAAATACTCTGATGGCTTTTACCCCTTTCCTGATGGCCATGACAAGTCCTAAAATTAGGGCCTCATATTCAGCAATATTGTTAGTGCAGGAAAATTGTAATCTATATGCTACCAAATGAGATTTACCTTGAGGATCTATGAGTTCAATACCCGCACCTGCGCCCTGTTTTGATTTGGACCCATCACACTTTAACGTCCACATGCCATCTTTTCTTTTCTGATCTTTTACCTTGGCATACTTTGTCTCTTTTATTGCCTGTGGGGTATTGTCTTGTTTATTCATGGGTTTTTCCGTTTGGTTATCTTGCATATGTGTGTTTGTACTTTGCAGCTCAGAAAGATGACTACCCTTGTCCTCTATTTCTTTCCCTAGATCGGGAATCAAAGCACTTATATTATCCTGAACATATCTCTGTGCTGGATCAGGATTCTCATTTTTCTCTTGTGACTCTATCCTCCCTATGCACTTTTTGTATTCATATTCAATGATGTCTTTGCATATTTCACAATTCTCCTCAGAATGCTGCCTGTCATGGACTCTACACCTATTTTTATATAACTTACATTGGACTGGGAGATTGTGTGTAACGCACTCTTCCACCTCTTGTCTAATGGCATGACCAAATTTGTCTATTGCATTGTTTTCCTCATCTGAAGAATTTCCGTCAGACTCAATGAATAGTGCCGTTCTATTGCTGACACACTTCTTTCTAATGTTTAACATCATAATCTCTTCAATCTGCATCCCATTGTTGGTAATTCTATAGACACCTGGTTCAACAGCAGCATATAATATTTCATTAGTTCGATTATACTCTGTTATCATATGTTTCATTCTGGGTTCTGCCTCTATTCTGATCTGGTTTGGGATGCCTCTCCATGGTAACCACATGTGTGAAAAGTCAGTAGCCATATATCCGTTTAATGTCTTGGACCAATCCCTACTTAGCAACATTCCATAATTTACGGGTATATTCACTACTTGAATGTCAATAATTTGGCTTACCCTAGGGTCTGAAGCTAATTGCACTTGTATGTTCATGAGTTCTCCTATCACGCTAACCTCGGTCTTATCTAATTGCGTGACAACCTTGGCAGATTTGGTGGGAGTCAGCCCGAGAGTTTTACATATTCCTAAGGGCATTACGTTGGCTGAAGCACCAGAATCTACCATGCAATTGTGTATATTCTTCCCACACAACCTAACAGTTAACAAGAAAGGTTGAGTATCCCTCTTATCCGTATGTATTACCACATTTGTATTGGAAGGCTGCTCAACTTTCTTACCTTTCTCCTTAGGTGGTGAATCACTATTAGGAACAGTTATATCAGCAGACACCTTGTTCGTTATGGATGTATCCAGGGATTTTAAAAAAGCATTTCTGATCCCTGGGGTCTTTAATAATTCATTTAGAGGTATACTGACCTTAATTTTCTTTATTTCCTCTGATAAGTAATTCATTAATCTTGTTGTTTCTATTGCTTCTGTCTTACTTGTTTGATCCTTTTGTACTGCTGTTCCATTATTTGTGTGCTGACTAGCTTTAAGTATGGCAGGATTGTTGCTAGCATTCTGATCTGGGGGTGTATTGATGTTATTCAAAGGAGTGGAAGTGGTGAAAGGTCCTCCCGGCCTAGGGTTGTTCCTCAAATTGTAGGTGTGGCTTTTATTTGTCTGTTGAAAGGCCTGCACCTCCTCTGTTTCATTTAATATCTCATTTTCAGATTCAAAAGGAAACTGAGAAGCATTTAACACAAAGGCTGATTCAGGATAAAGACTTTCACAACAGTATGGTTCATCCTCTAGCAATTCATCCTCTTTCTCTTCTGCAGTTGCGAAGGTAATCGTTTCTAAGACTAATGCTGTGTCATATTCTGAGGGTACTACCTCATTACCCTTAGGAATGAGAAATTCAGAGGTAGGAGGCTGTACATCTACATTTAAAATACTAGCTGCCAAGTAGAACTGTGGACAGTCGTGCTCAGCATGGGCATTGGTATTGTGAAATCTGCACCAATTTTTGGGTGCTGTATTGGCCATTTGTATGTTAGTTATTTGTTTTGCACCATGATTATCTGTATTCTCAAAAGGAGAAGCCAGAGTACCGTTGTTGGGCCCAGTGTTCCATGTCTTGGGTGGCCTAGGTTGATTCTGATTTTTGTTATTATTGCCCTAGGTCCTATTATCTATCACTGACCCCCTATTTTGTATTAGTTGCCCCTGACTGGGGCCTTGATGCTGATTGTAGTTTTGGTTCTGATTGTACTGCTGATTTTATTGAGACTATAATTCTGATTTTGGCCTTGGTTGTGATTTTGAAGTGGATTGTAGTTTTGGTTTTGATTGTACTACTGATTTTGATTGAGACTATAATTCTGATTTTGGCCTTGGTTGTGATTTTGAAGTGGATTGTAGTTTTGGTTGCTTCTTCCATAGAGGTTCTCATTTCTTAGCTGTGTCACTTCGGTTGTTAATCTTTTCAAATGTGCAGTAATCTCTTTGATGTCTTCCCTATCATCTTGTGCTTTTGCCACAGTTATATCCCTAGGAAGTTGGAAGAAAGGCGGACCATTATTTTGACTGTTATTGGAAGTACTAGCCGTGTAAGGAGTTATAGCCTGGATTAGAGTAGGATTATACACAGGTGTGTAAGAAGGAACCGGATTTACTAGTGGAGCATGCTGTACAGGGACTCCGTTCCATGGGTGTGCCTGATTCTGCACCCCAAAGTTTCCTCCAAATGGACTGTAAGTTGTATGTCTCATTTCTTGGTTCACTGAGGCTGCCTCTTTATAGGCTTTGGATATTGAATCAATGTCAGGTTTTCTTTTGACAAACATGGCAGTTAAAGGATCCAAGGTAGCATAGTACATAGCCAACAAGGGAGCATCATCTATGGTATAAGGGGCTACTAGCCTAGAATAGGCCTTTTGAAATCTGTCATTGAAATTATCAATTAGCTCCCCCTCACCTCGTTTTATAGCAGCCAGTTTATGATACAAAGTACAAGGGTCAATGGGTCCTCTAAATCTTGACAGAAATGCTTCTTCCATAAGTGCCCAGGAAGAAATGTAACCATTGGGTAAGTTTACGTACCAGCTAGAGTCCTGCTCATTAAAGGTGTAAGGGAACAATCTACACACAACATCCTCGTGCTCTAACATAGCCCTAAAACATGCTTCCTTAAATATTCTAATATGATCTTCTGGGTCTTGATGCAACTGGTATTTGGGACATATCTTTTCTGGATTTTTTGGCATGTCATGATAATCATTGAAGAATATGGGAGAATTGACATCGAAATAAGCCATTGCAGGTGTTTGAGCTTGACTTGAACTTGCAGAAATACCTGGATTGATTGGTGGATTAGGATTTAGAGGAGGATTGAGACCTCCAGGAGTGCCTGAACTAAGATTTAAAGATCTGAACAGTGATCTATCAGGACTTACAATACTACGGATGTTAAAAGGTGACCCAGGAGGTGTTCCAGATGAACTTCCTGCTTGCGATATCTTTGGATTCCAAATTAAAGGGCTTTTACTTCGCCTTGTATCAGGTAGTTGCACAAATATATCTCCTGAACTGGACCTAGACCTAGTCACTCTATTACTGTCGTTAGCCAGATTGAAATGAAACCTAACTCAGGAAGGCCCTCCTTCTAGCGCCAAAAAACTGTTGATGATTACAATATACAGCCTTCTGGCCCTCCTTCTAGCGCCAGAAAACTGTTGATGACTATTTTGATGCAATCATAACAATAAGTTAAAATTCACATATAATGAACTGAAACTATACTTGAAAGATAAGAAGGAATCATTTGAGATTCAACTAATCCCAAGTCTACAATGGTTCGGTTGGTCAAGTTCAGTTGGTCAATGTGAAGCTGTAATGTTCAAGGGGCCTTACGTAGTTTAGGTTTCGTTTGGTGGCTCACTGGACTAAGAATATGCAACAAGATCATGAGATATGTCAATACTTTTCATTCCTTTGCATAAAAGTGCTATTGTGCTACAAGTTTTAGATGGTTTTTCTTGATTTATTGCAGCTTTCTTCTTCATGTACTTATGAAAACTGTCTACTTAGACTCTGTTATGCATGCTTCTTCAAATTTGAGACAATTTCCTTTAGATTTCTACGTTTTCAGCTAAATATTTCAGATGGGTTGGGAAAAGTTAGAAAGATCTAATCTATACCTCATTTAATCTACTAAAGGATCTAATTGTTTATGTTATGCACTATGTAAATACCACAGTAATTTGATCAAATCCACAGTAAAAACCCTAAATGTAAGTTCTGAGCATTTTCACAAACATACATTTAAAATTGCAAGCTCTCAAAGAAGATATTTCAAAACACAAAGAAGAGCAGGAGAACACTCAGAAGATAGATGCAGAACTCCAGATTCTATTGTATTAGAAACGAATAGTCATACATGATTTACAATGTAGGAATGACTCTTAGTTTCATTGATCATACTACAGAGAACTTACAAGCTTTACAGATACAGTAAGGCAGCCAGACATTCCACGCGCACCTTACTGCAGACAAACAGGCGACCTCCTTCTTCTACTTCTAAACTATGCTAAGCTAACTTGCTGTGTTTTCCTAGAATCCCTATTGTAGCCCCTGTTGTAGCCCCTGTTGTAAAGTATTACAGTGTAGAGAGGCACAATATATAACATTCTGATTGTCCTCACTACAGCAACAAATCCTAACTGAACCCCTGGTTCAAACCCTTGGTTACAACAATAAATGCAGGTGAACCAGCTCTCAAAAAATATCTCTGAGTAGTGTCAAATCCGGGCGAAATATTGCCCCTTCTGAGAAGTTCCGGCAGCTGGGCAATAACTTCTGTTTGTCTGTTGTAGTAATACCTCTAGCTGCAACTCTGTCTTTCACTTGAATGGCCTTGACTTTTCGCACTTTATCCTTATCTTCTTACTCCTGAGATTGGATTTCCTTCCTCCATGAGGTCACTGTGTTGACTTTCCAGCTGCTTCCTCAACTGCAAGCCTGCAAGACAAGACAAGCAATAAGTTTCACATTTATCATAAAAATAGCATGAAATTAAAATAAGCATTTAAATCCAGGTGACCGCGCAAGATTGTGGAAATCGGATCAGAAATCCTCTCAAAACGCGTCAAAAATGCGTTCAGACTGCTCAAACTTCATCGGGTCAACCATCGCTGACCGAAAAAATGCCAGAGGTGCCAAAAAAAATACTTTAAAACTCCACCGCTTCATTTCCCGCCCATCGGCATGATCATCGCCATCGGCGTATCAAAAAAAACACTTCGGTCGACATACTTCATCATCATGATATTTCGCTTCTGCATATTGGGGAAAAGAACAACATTATCATCATCATCATGTTGAAGAAGAATAGGAGGATATGAATATGATCATGCTGCCGAGGAAAGGAAAATGATGGTGACGTCATCATGATATTCGGGCTTCATTGAAATGCTAAGGATGACATCATCATCATGTTCAGTTAAGGTCAAGGGATAATTGTGATATCGGGTCACCTAAGGAGCATGATCAGGATGATGAACGTAATATGATCCTCTTGCGGCCAAGGTAACCTTCTCGAAAGATCAGGATGATGAGGATCATCATCATATTTGGGGCTTCTGTCAAACATAGAATAAGACATCATCATCATATTTCGCGAACCAAATCGTGCTTGAAAAAATATCCTGTTGAAGGAAAAATGTGATGATGATGATCATCAGGATATTTGCTTCTTCGTTTATTAGATCGGGATGACGTCATCATGATATTTCGCCAACCGGATCATGTTTGGGAAATATCCTGCCGAAGGGAAAATGTGACGATGATGATCATCAGGATATTTCAAAAGGTTGTATTTCATCGGCAGGAGGACTTTACGAAATATCGGGTGAACAAACAAGATCATGATGATCTTGACAACAGGACAGGATAAAACAATATGATGATGACCCTCCTCATCGAATTATCATGATGACGTCATCATGATATTTTGTCTTCGAAGCACAAGGATGAGTTGAGGTCATCATGATATTTGCGCTAGGGTGATATTGTAAAATATGATCATGTTGTTTGAGGAATGAAATATCACCTTCTTCTGAATAGATAGGGTGATCATCATGATATTGCAAAAAAGGCGATCAGGAGGATATAAAGTCGTCATCATTATATTTCGAATTTCAGCAAATATCATGATGATGACGCTCCGATAGGTTTATAGCATGCGCATGTAAATATGCCGATGATGAATTTTCTAAAGGGGGGATCAGCATGATATGATAAGATTAGGTAATGTTGAAATATCATGATGATGCTCGCTATACAAAGACCGCTCGACGGGGAAACTTACCTTGACTTAAAGTTGATATCATCATGATATTTGAACCTCAGGATATTATCGGGGGGGGGCGTTTCAAATATGATGATGATGTTCTTCATATAGCAAAACCAAGTTTATAAAATATGACCCTCCTAAAATCATGATGCTCACGATGCGCATAAGGTCATTTGACGGGTAAAGGGCACTACCACCTAAGATTGACGTCCAGATATTGCGACTGCATGATTTTATCAGGTGATAGACCAAGATCATGATGATCTTGACAACATGACTTAGGATATAAAAATATGATGATCCTCCTGCGAATATCAGGTTTGACCAAAACTTTGACCGTGCATAACTTCCACATATGGACGAATTTTCAAGTGATGTAAAAGGCAAACCTGCATGGAATTTCAAGCTCTTTCTAAATATGAGGTCACAGAAACAAATTATGAACTTTGACAAACTGACCTCATGATGATGACCAACCTTATCCAATATCATGATGATGACCTGACCTTCATTTTTACCAAACCACCAGAAAGCAGAAAAAACACAAGCAGAAGCAAAAAGCAAACATCAGCAGGGGTCCCCATTTTGCTAAGGAGCATAATGGGGCATGTTGTGAACATCACAACAATAATATTACCTATCAATCACATAATGCAACTCCTCAAAGCACCTGTTTATTTAGAAAATACAAGGTAAAATTGCCTCTATCTTGGATTGGGCGTCCAACTTGGCCTCATGGCCCAAAACCCATCCCTATGGACACTTGGTCAACATTGTAAGATGCTTCTAACACTTGTCCACACACCCCATCCCAAAGAGGTCACCTATTTCCAAAATGGGCTATGACATATGCTCTTATGACTCTTACAACAATCATAGAATCTGTCATAGCTGTCATAACTTAAAGTTGTAAGAGAATCTGTCATACACAGGCTATAAATAGCATATTCTCTTACAACATGCCACAGTCCACCTTGGGGCACCCAAAGATGCTCTTCGACACATGTCTTCACCTATCATAGAATCTCCTATTTCTGACTCTTACATGTCATAACTTTGTCATAGGAATCTGTCATGACTGTTTTAGTCTGTTAGATTCAGGATAGACAATCGAGAGGGGGGGATGAATCAGTTGTCCAAAACTTTCTTCCAATTAAACACTTAAATCCACTTTGTAATTCAGCAGCATAATAATAAATCAATCATGGAAACATAATGCATTAAATCAAGAGCAGAAACACATCAACACATAAGACACCAAGATTTTGACGTGGAAAACTTGATTAAGGGAAAAACCACAGGGTGATTAACCCAAGATTGTATTCTCTATTAGAAGAATAGAAAGAACAAAATAGCTCATGCCAATTAGGGCTCACTGCCTGAGCACACTTCTCACAAGAGGCCCACTGCCTACAAGAGACACACTATCTACAAAATAATAAGTATCACATACTTGAACTGGAGAATAGCATCTTTACCATGCTTGAATCAGTTACATTTAAGACCAATATTTTTTCTCTACCTTTCACTCCTCTGCTCTTTACCACACTCTCATCCCCACAAAGATGATCTTTGGAATGACTGTATAATTCCTTATTTATACAAGACGTCAACTTAGGAATGATCATCTAAGTTGGCAAACATTATAGAGCAAATACATAAATACAACATGACTAATTACAAAAGACTTCACACGGATCAACACACTGTCAGTCACACAGATCTGAGACTTCAATCTTCTTCTAGGAACATGCCAATCTTCACATTACATCTTCAAGATCATCCGTAGGATGTGTAACTCATCTGGTCGGTCAGAGTTAGGAAGAACACCATTATCCAAAAGTTATTCTTCAGTTGCGAGCCCAAACTCTAATGCAAACTACAAGCACGAACTAGACATGATCCAAAGACCTCCACAAGCTTTCCTGAATTACCAAGAACATCCACACTACATCTACTTACTGAAATCTTTATCTCCTTCATTTGAAACCTCAAGAACATAGTCTGTCATCATGTTATAATGGAATAGATGTTTGTAGACCTCTAGACCACAAACCAATTGAGTTGTCAATTCACATCGACTTCCTAAACACTTCACCAAATCTGTAGAACAAGATATTTCATTTCCGGATCTCACCGGACCTATCTGTGTCACTCTGTCACCTCTGAACATCTGCCAAAACCAGTTTTACTTGAGCGGCCACAACTTCTTCAGATCTTCATGCGGACCTCTGAAATATTTATTGGATTATTTTAAGACACATATCTATAAACCCTTTGATGCGCATCCTCTGGTCTTTATCTTAGCTAGGACCTTTAGCTCACTCTCTTCACTATTCTTCTGTGTTCCTGATTAGGACTAATTTTCTCAATATCCTAAGCACACAGCTTATCCAATCCTTATCATCAATGCAACAAGAGTATGTTCATATCAATGACAACACTAGTTAGGCCCATACTTGCAACAATCTCCTCCTTTGTCATTGATGGCAACATATGATGTGAAAAACTATTTTAACCATCAAGACAAGAAATTCTCCTTACTGTCACAACTTCTCTTCCTTTCCTACTCCCCCTTTGATAAACAACCACTTGTTTTTCACATGTCTTCTCTCCCCCTTTGACATCAATGGAAAAGGGCACATACTTGCAACTTCACCACTTATGAATCATACCTGCTACTCCCCTGAGTGACAACTCCCTATCATCAATCCAGACCACAAGATATGACTATGATATCCACCGGACTGATGCACATTAGTGCACCTTAGTTCATCACTAGAGGGGTAATAACCCCTAACTTCTCCCTGAGATACTCAAAAGAGTCCTTAGGTAGAGGTTTGGTACAGATATCAATCCAATTTGACTTCATTCTTGTTTACTTGCTCTCTCAAAAAGTGAAACTTGATGGATATATGTTTGGTGTTTGAATGCAACACTAGATTCTTAGATATATTTATTGCACTTGAATTACACAGAAGATTGTGATAGGCTCCTCATACTCCACTCTTATGTCTCTTAGCATTTGCTTCATCTACAAAACTTGAGTGCAACTACCTACTGCTACAATATATTCTTCTTCTGCAGTAGACAAAGATATTGCCTCTTGTTTCTTGCTTAGCCAAGAAACCAATCTTTTTCCTGAAAAGAATGCTCCACCACTGGTAGTCTTCTGATCATCCACATCTCCTGCCCAATCCGCATCTATATATGCATGAAGAGAGAAATTATGATCTCTAGGATACCACAAACCATACTCAACTGTCCCTTTTAGATACCTAAAAATCTTCTTGATTGCCATGACATAAGATTCTCTAGGATCATCTTGGAACCTAGCAACAAGACCAACAACATTCATAATATCAGGTTTAGTTTGAGTGAGATACAACAATCCTCCAATTATTGACCTGTACTTTTTCTGATCAATCTTAGGAGAGTCATCATCTTTTCTCAATTTACATCTAGTTGCCATGGGAGTACTCATTGGTTTTGACTCTTCCATCCCAAATTTCATCAACAATTCTTTCACATATTTCGTCTGAGAAATGAAGATTCCTTTCTTAGTTTGAATGATTTACAGATCCAAGAAGAAATTCATTTCCCCAAGCATGGACATCTCAAATTCACTTTTCATTTGATTTGCAAAGGTTTTGTACATACTATCTCTTCCTCCAAAAATGATATCATCAACAAATACTTCAATAATCAAGATATTTTCATGATTAATTTTGAAGTACAAATTACTGCCAGCAGTACCTTTTTTAAAACCAATCTTCAAAAGATGCTTATACAATCTTTCATACCAAGCTCTTGGGGCTTGCTTGAGTCCATACAGTGCTTTCTTCAACTTGCAGACCATATCACCATGATCAGACAATTGAAATCCATCTGATTGCTCAATGTATACTTCTTCTTCCAAGTCACCATTCAGGAAGGTAGACTTGACATCCATTTGATACACTTTGAAATCCTTGAAGGTAGCAAAAGAAAGAAATAATCTGACTACTTCAATTCTTGCCACCGGAGCAAAAGTTTCTTGAAAATCAACTCCTTCTATTTGAGAGTAACCCTTATAGACCAATCTGGCTTTATTTCTGATTACTTCACCAATTTCATTAAGTTTATTCCAAAAGACCCATTTGGTTCCAGTCACATTCTTGTTTTTAGGTCTAGGAACAAGATCTCATGTGTGATTCTTCTCAATTTGCATTAGTTCTTCCTCCATTGCCTTAGTCCAATTTTCATCATTGCAAGCTTCATTCACTGTCCTAGGTTAAACTTTTGAAATCAGACAATACTCTTCTGAATCTTGAGCAATCCTTCTTCTTGTTTGTACACCTTTTCTTTTATCACCTATAATCTGATCTTTAGAGTGATTCAGTCTTACATACCTGGGAACTTTAGAAGTTTCTTGTACTTCTGATTCTTGAACAGGTTCATTCAAACTTATCTCTTCTTCTTGATTTATCGGATCAATTTGAATCTGAATTTTAGAGGGAGCTTAGACTTCTTGAACAAAAACATCATTTTGATCATCTTCACCATATTCATAAAACCTTGAGGGTTTTTTAATTCTTTCATCAACCTTCACATTTGTACTTTCCACAATCTTCCTTAATCTCTTGTTATAACACGGATATGCGTTGCTTTGAGTAGAATAACCCAAGAATATTTCTTCATCACTTCTAGCATCAAATTTTCCTAGATCTTCATCTCTTTTAATGTAACATTTACTACCAAAGACTCTAAAATAACTCATAGTAGGAGTAATTCCAAACCAAAGTTCATAAGGAGTCTTACCAGTATTGCTTCTGATTTGTACTCAATTGAGAGTATAGACTGCAGTGCTAACAACTTCTCTGCAATAGATTTGAGAAACATTTGCTTCCATCATCATGGTCCTAGATGCTTCCTGGATGGTCTAGTTCTTTCTCTCCACTACTCCATTTTGCTATGGAGTCCTAGGAGCAGACAACTATCTCTTTATTCCATGTTTCTCACATAATTCTATGAACTCACCAGATGTGAATTCTCCACCCCTATCAGACCTCAGACATTTTAATTTTAATCCAGTTTCATTCTCTACCATAGCCTTGAATATTTTAAATTTCTCAAGAGCTTCTGATTTTTCTTTCAGAAAAATAACCCACATCATCTGGGAATGGTCATCAATTAATAACATGAAGTATCTATCACATTGCACACTCCTGATTCTTGCCGGACCACATAGATCAATATGAACTAAGTCCAATAATCCGGTAGAAGATTGTTCCTTGCTTTTGAATGAGACTCTACTTTTTTTCCCCAACTGACATTCTTTGCACAAACTATTTGTAGGTTTGACCAGTTTTGGAAGATCTCTTACAGCCTGAGTGTTGCTTATCTTGATGATATTATCAAAATTCACATGACATATCCTTCTATGCCATAACCAACTCTGATCAATTTGCACAAATAGACAACTTTTACGAGTACCAACTAATTGGAAGATATTACCTTTTGTTTGAGTACCAGATGCAATCTCTGTTCCACAAATTTCATAGATCTTGCATTTTCCATTCTTGAATCGGAGATCATAGCCTTTGTCCACCAACTGTACAACACTAAGAAGATTGTGCTTCAATCCTTCAACATACAGTACATTACTAGTTTTGTTCTTTCCATCAAAAGAAACAGTTCCTCTACCTCTGATTCTACCAGAAGAATTATCACCAAACTTTACCACTCCTCCTTCATACCTTTCCAAATCTATGAACTTATTTTTGTCACTTGTCATATGGTGAGAGCATCCACTGTCAATGACCCAATCATGATTTTCTTCAACTTGGGCAGCCAGAGCTCTTTCTACAATGTTAAGATTGACAGATTCAGAGGGCATTAGATCTTCTTCCTTGATGGAAATAAACACCCAATCATTTCTGGATTTGTTTCCTATCTCTGATTCATCATTTGTTACTCCTTCATTATCATCCTCTTCATGAACATAGTAACATTTCTTTTGGAACCTTGATTTTTTAGGATTTGGCCTTGAAAGTCTTTTCGGACACCTTGAGGCAAAATGACCAATCTTATTGTAGTTAAAACACTTAAAAGGCAATTTCCCTTCATACTTACCAGATCCTCTTGGCAGTCTTTTTGCAATAAGGGCTTCAAGTTGAGCAGATTCTGCTTCTTCTTCTTCCAGGTCTTTTCTTACTTTTTCATACCACAAAAGTTTCCTTGAAGAGTTCTCTCCCAGATCAAACCTTTGTTTACCTTTTACAGAGGCACTGGCTTTAAATGCAGATTCAGTCTTGGGGAGATATCTCCAAACTTGATCAATTCAAATACAGCCAATTTACCAACCAATTGATCTCTTGTGACACCTAAATGGGCTCTGAATTCTTCAATGGTAGCAACCTTGTATTTATAAGAAACAGGAAGGGATTTGATAACTTTGCCAATAATCTCATCTTCATCCAAGACTCCACCAACACATCTAATGCCACAAACAAGCTCATTTACTCTTGGCATAAAAGTAGTGATATTTTCATCTTCTCTCATCTTCAGATTTTTGAATTTTCCTTTCAGACTTTGTAGCCTTGCACATTTAACATATTTGTCTCCATGCAAAAGTTCTAGTTTTTCCCAAATCTCAAAATTAGTTTGTAGGTCAACAACATTTGTCAGCTCTGAATCAGACAAGGCACCTAGAAGAGCTTCTTTAGTCCGCAGATTGTTTTCAGCATCTGTGATTTCATTTGCAGTTTTCGGGCCATTCTGTGGAGGAGTATCTTTGTTGAAGCCATGGTCCAGTACTAAATTCCCATACATTGTAAGTGACGTTGCATGTGACTTTTCCAAAGATTAAAATTGGTTCCATCAAACTTCAGACTATCCTTCTTGTAGGATGACATCCTGGATCTCCTCAAGCGGTTAAGCTCTTTTAGAGAAACTTAGCTCTGATACCAATTATTAGATTCAGGACAGACAACTGAGAAGGGGGGTGAATCAGTTGTCCAAAACTTTCTTCCAATTAAACACTTAAATCCACTTTGTAATTCAACAACATAATAATAAATGAATCATGGAAACATAATGCATTAAATCAAGAGCAGAAACACATCAACACATAAGACACCAAGATTTTGACGTAGAAAACCTGGTTAAGGGAAAAACCACGGGGTGATTAACCCAAGATTGTATTCTCTGTTAGAAGAATAGAAAGAACAAAATGGCACATGCCAATTAGGGCTCACTGCCTAAGCACACTACTCACAAGAGGCCCACTGCCTACAAGAGACACACTATCTACAAAATAATAAGTATCACATAATTGAACTGGAGAATAGAATCTTTACCATGCTTGAATTAGTTCCATTTAATCCCAATATTTTTTCTCTACCTTTCACTCCTCTGCTCTTTACCACACTCTCATCCCCACAAAGATGATCTTTGGAATGACTTTACAATTCCTTATTTATACAAGACATCGACTTAGGAATGATCATCTAAGTCGGCAAACATTACAGAGCAAATACATAAATACAACATGACTAATTACAAAAGACTTCATGCGGATCAACACACTGTCGGCCACACAGATCTAAGACTTCAATCTTTTTCTAGGAACATGCCAATCTTCACATTACATCTTCAAGATCATTCGCAGGATGTGTAACTCATCCGGTCGGTCAGAGTTAGAAAGAACACCATTATCTAGAAGTTATTTTTTAGTTATGAGCCCAAACTCTAATGCGGACTACCAACATGAACTAGACATGATCCAAAGACCTCCACAAGCTTTCCTGAATCACCAAGAACATCCACACTACATCTGCTTACTGAAATCCTTATCTCCTTCATTCAGAACCTTAAGAACATAGCCTGTCATCACTGTTACAATGGAATAGATGCTTGCGGACCTCCAGACCATGAACCAATTAAATTGTCAATTCACATTGACTTCCTAAACACTTCACCAAATCCGCAGAACAAGATATTTCATTTTTGGATCTCACTGGACCTATCTGTGTCACTCTGTCACCTCTAAACATCTGCTAGAACTAGTTTTACTTGAGCGGCCACAACTTCAGATCTTCATGCGGACCTCTGAAATCTTTACTAGATTATCTTAAGACACATATCTATAAACCCTTTGATGTGCATCCTCTGGTCTTTATCTTAGCTGGGACCTTTAGCTCACCATCTTCACTGTTCTTCTTTGTTCTTGATTAGGACTAATTTTCTCAATATCCTCAGCACACAGCTCATCCAATCCTTATCATCAATGCAATAGGAGTATGTTGACATCAATGACAACACCAGTTAGGCCCATACTTGCAACATAGTCAATATTCCTTTACACAACATCCAAGATGCTGATAGATGGCAAAATATTCCTACCACAAAGTGGGATGCTTATCTCCTCATGTGAGAACAAAATTACAAGTTGTAATCTTCCATGTAGGATGACACATCACCATGCCACATCCCACAAGATGACAATATGAATTTATAATTTAAGTTACAACATAGGAAATAAATAAATAAATACAATGAAAATAATACAAGGAATTACCAAGGTTGAGACACCTCAATTCCAACAAAAAATTACAAAAAAATTGAAATTTGGAAAAAAAAAATTAAAAATGGCATTTTTAGCTTGCATTTTCAAATAATTTGAATTAATTCTTTTAATTTCATAAAATTTCTGTCATTATCATCAGATCTGATTTAATTTACATAAATTCATCATTCATCATTCACTTGCATTGCATTTTCATTATTAATTGTTAAAAATTGCTTGAAATTGTGCATTTTTTCATATAACCTAGTTTTGTATTAGCTAGGGTTTGTAGTCAAAATCTTGTTTTAGATTTTACTACCCTTTTCAAATACTCATTAGGACTAATTTCAAACTTTAGTGTTTCATCATAATGGCTTTCTTGCAAAAATTTCATGTCTAGGATTTGAAAACTTTGCATTTTCACTAGATTTGGCCTTATCGTCTCTCTAGATTTGCATCAAAAGCATGTTGTGAAAGATTTTTCTACATTAATTGGCTGTTATTAAGGTTATAATAGTCTTCCCCTCCTCAAATTCCTCACAACACTCTTTCTATTGGGCCTTTGCATTGAAAATTGGTGAAAATTTACATATTTTAGGTGTACTTCACTAGGTTTTGACTTGTCATCATTATAGGATTGCACCAAAGGTGTGTTGTGAAAGATATTATTGGTTTATTGGACTGATATTAGACATATTATTTTCTTCTCTTCATAAATTTCCTTACAATACCTCTTCTTTCACTTGTTTGCATTGAAAAAAGTTGAAAAATCAAGCATTTTAAGTCATTTTCACACACAGTTTTGCAATCATATACCATGTATTCTCCTTGTCATTCATCTTTGGAAGATTTATTTGAGTATATTATGAATTATGATAATTTCTACAAATTCACTGACAAACATCCTCAATTCTTGCATCAAATAGCATACATTTATGGTATTGACATGTCCGTAAGCACTACCTATGATATCCCTCGAACAATAGCCTACTTTGAAAGTTTTCTCACTATTGTGGGTATGTTCCCCTCAATCTTGGAAAATCTCACTAATTTAATTTCTGAAAATAACCATGGGGAAAGTAGTAGTGAAAAATCATTCCCTCTCTCCCTTCTTTTGATGATGACATAATGGACATTCTTTCTGAGACCTATGAGAATGATATAGCACTAGGTGATTCATCGAACAAAGAGACTTGTCCCAACATAACCCCACTTAGTGAGGATATTTTGGAATAATAAGAAATCATTAACACATTCCTTAACACTACTCTATCATCCCTTCCTACTCTAACTAGCCAAGATGAAACATTGGATGATGTGGATTCCCTTTGTGAACACTTGCTTCAACTTATTGAAACTAAAAATTTGTCAATTGATGTTCAAGGACTTTTCAATTACATCTTAATCAAAGAAATTGATCATGCATCTTGACCTAAACCTTCACATACCTTGGAAAACAATGAAATTTCAAAGGATATTGAAGAACAAACTAGACCTCAAACCCAACGTATTCCAACACCCTATATATGGACTAAAAAGTGTACTTTTTGGGTTCCTCAACAAACTTACTCAACAAGAATAGGTATTATTAAAACTCCTACATCACCCCATTTACCTAACATAGAAAGCTATGATATCCCCTCTCTACAATCATTAATAGACAACTTTCCTACAAGGATAATCTCACAAGATCATGAAATTGTGGAAGAGAGAAGAAGAGATAAGGCTTTAACCATTAAAGTAAAGATCAAGATCCATGATGACAACTAGCTTGGTTGTCCTTACAGGTAAGTATTTCTAACCTTGGTGGTCACCAATGTCATAGCATAATTGGCTCTTTTATGTGACCTCCTCTCTTGTGTTGTGTTTCCCCCATGATGTGTTATGTGTTGTTTAGGTCTCCTGGGATGACCCTTGATACTCTTCTAAGGTCAAGGATACTGGTAGACTGCCTTTGTTTTGACCCTTCTTCTATTTGTATCATCATTCTTCCATATTACTTCTCCTCTATTTTCATTGTTGTATGTTGTGTCTTACAGACATAGCATTACAGTTGGTGAGTTGGGGGCACCCTCCTACGTGATTGTCCCTAAGGTACTTGTTCTCCTCTCTTCATTTATTGTTTACCTTCGTCTAGTGGTTCTATCTAGTGGGCAAATGATGAAAAAACTTTTTACATTGATATGGACCTAGTGTCCCTTCAGTGAGATCAAAAAATGGACCTAGTCCATACATGACGATGGGGTTATTATATATTATCCGATGTTTGGCTAGTAGAATCACTTTGTGTGTTCTTGATGTTGCCTTATCGCACTTACAAAACATAACAATACTGAGCTCCGTGCACTTTGTCTATCTTGGATCTAGCTTTGCAATGTTGTTTATCATGATTATATGGATGCTAACACCTTTTCTTGTAGTAAATTGTGTATTTCTGGGAACATTTGGCAATCGTACAATACATGTCACCTCTAGGGAGTGTTGGCACTCATTTTGGTCTGGAATTGAACACGGATGTTGGAGGGTTTTTTCTTTTTGAGCCCTAAGTCTTCTTGTTCATTGGAGTAACTTGTCATCGGCAAAAGTTTTTGTTTGAAGTGCTCCGATTGTGTCTTCAAAATTTCGGTTTGAACTTGAACCCTTTTCTCGAAGTTCAATGGTTCAATGGTTTGTGGTTCAACGGTTCAGGGGCTTTGGCTCCATATTTTCTGTAAGTGAATCCTTTGCTCATCTTTATGATCCAATCGGTATGGTCGAACCAAAGCATTGAACTGCCCACTTGAACCCTTTTCTTAAAGGTTCAACGGTTTAGGGTTCAAGGTTCATTTTTCTTCTAACAAGTCGTATCATGCATTTACCTTGCATAAATATGTATCATTGAACCATCCTCTTGAACCCTTTTCTCGAAGTTCAATGGTTCAATGGTTCAAGGCTTTGTGATTTTGGTCTGGCCGACGGGAGCATAGTGTCTTTGTGCATCGATTGGACTATATGTTTGGTCTCGTTGATGAAGTGTTCATTGGCATAGTGGTTGTCATCGGCGGAAGAGCTTTTTGTTGCCCCGATGGTCTTTCTCTGGCCGACGAAGGGAATGTGGAGTTTGCGGTCGGCGAGGGGGATTTGTGCTTGGCCGATGGTTCTTCTCTGGCTGATGTGGAAGTTGGAGGCTTTCGGGAGGTGTTCGTCGGTGTGACTAAGGGTATCGGTGGGAGGAATTTCATGTTGGCCGATAGTGTTGGTCTTACCGACAGGGGAATGTAATGTAGCGATCGGCCAGACTATTGATTTCGGGGTGAGTTCCGTGGGGTTGGCCGATGGCTTAGGTTTGGGCGATGGGCTTTTGGTGAAGGCTTGTGCATCGAGCGCGGCAAAAGTGCTAGACACTTGGTATGTATGCGACCATGCTTATAAAGTAATAGAAGGGTCTCTGTGGCATGCATGTGGGATTAATCTCCCTATATAATTTGAACCTGTGGCGTAATGTATTTTGGCAGGAACTCCCCATTTGAACACTACGACAATTTTCAAGTGGCTGCAGGTGGTTGAGCCATCAATGGCGACTGTGCTGAGGTGTGGGCGAATTGTTGAACAGTCATGTACCTAATTTTTGGCATGAGGACTTCCAGGTGGCGGCGCAGGGCTCGAGGTTTCTCCTGCCTGCTGCATTGATGGCTTCTGAGTGCCATTCCTTCTAAGGATTGTATCTGGTAGATTTTTGACTTCTGGTCATGTAATTAATTGCTAGAGGTACACTTTCTGGCTGATATAGATAGACTGTGTTACCATTTTTGTGGTTGTTGAAAGTTGAACATTTTTGGCTCTGTAATACAATATAGCTGATTTGGTTGCTCTGCGCAGCAAAACTTGTGAGTTTATGTATCTCTTGTTGTATGTTTTTGCATGAATCCACTGATTTCATGGTTAATCTTATATGAGAAATGCTATGTTAGCATGTCTTTTGTTAATTCTATCTCCAGTATTGCATGTATCTTTCTTCTGAGTCTGGATATTTAAGGAATGTCTGAGACTCTAGAACATAGAATTCCTGTGTTGAATGTCGGATCTCTTAACTTCTGCTCAAGGGGTAGATTAAATTGTTCTTAGATTGAATATTGGGAAGGATATACTGCAGTAGGGATGCCATAAGTACAGATAGCTTAACACTCTGTATTGGGAGATATCTGTAAGGCAGATATCACATGTGTCCCCCTGAAATCTAGTTTTAGTTGTTCATGCTGATCATTCACAGGTGTATGTCTACTAACTCTAGGCCCTGGATAGGCACCAATCTTGCTTTGTGTTTGTGTTATATACCATGTCCAGCTTTGCATCCAAATATAAAATCAAAATCAAAACTCCAAAACAACCATTAGGATAGTAGAATTAGTTTTAGGATCCAAGTCCTCTGTCTACAACTGCAAATAGGCCCAAAACTAGCCCCTTTGCTCTTATCTTTCAGTTTTGGTCTACTTACAGGAGGACTTATCTACTTTCTGTTAGTATCCCAGACTTTGTATGCATATCCTAATGGATGTTGAGTAGGGAATACCCCTCTAGGTTTTGCAGAGCCTGAAGAAGAAGAGGAGATAAAATATAGAGTCTATCTCCTACACTGTTGGCCCCTGGCCCAGAGATCCTGTTGATCATTGATGGCTACCTTGTAGGGAAATCTAGGAGTAAGCATCCAGTCTGGGAAAAAACCAACAGAAATTGGTGACTCTACTGGGGACTTTGTGAAAGAACCTTGATTTACAAAAGAAAACAGTTCCTACTAATAGGTGGCGACTCCGAAGTAAGCTCCCAACCGGTCAAAGTAAAATTTATATGTAGGGGAGAAGATCCCAACAGAATCCTTTATTTGAAGAGTTACCAGTAACAAGAAGAATGATGTATAGAAGAAAGGGAGCTATCTCAGTCAGTCATGAGGGTTCCCCCAGAAAAAATGATGATATGCAGGATAACCCTAGGCCATCAGGACAGCATGTGCCTTACTTTTCAAATGCAGAAGCTGATACTCAGAGTGAATATGAGAGGCAACAGGGTGGTAGCGTGAGAATGAGGTCAGAGGTGTTCCAAGAATGCCCATTTTTAGACCCTAGTGAAAGGTTTGAAGAGGTAGAGTCTCTGAGGGATGATGAAGATGATGACCAGAATGGTATGAGACCATCTACCTCTATGCCTAAAGAAGAACAGTTAGCTGAAGAAATCAGAAATCTGAGAGTGGAACTAGAATATCTACAAGCCATGAAAATCAGAGATGACATGAGGCAGAAAGTGCAAGCTTTAAAGACTGCCCAAAATGATTCAATTCCTATCCTTGAGAATGC
Source organism: Cunninghamia lanceolata (assembly GCA_027924645.1). NCBI lineage: Eukaryota > Viridiplantae > Streptophyta > Pinopsida > Cupressales > Cupressaceae > Cunninghamia > Cunninghamia lanceolata. The sequence goes on from BSBN01000892.1 coordinate 9,563,850, forward strand.
AAATGTGCCGAGACATCAGCAAAGAAATGAAGTGCAACATCAGCATAATGATCAAAGACAAAATGTGAATGATGCTAGGATACCACTGAACAATGTAAGAAACCAGAATGAAAACAGAAACATTAATGCTAATCAGTTTGATAGACAGCCCATGCAGCTAGATAGATTCAGACAGCTAGTGTTTGATGGTATTCCTAGGTATCCTAACCCCATTGACAAGCATCTAAGGCTGCAAGTGCCTAAATTTTTAGGAAACAACACTGTGTCAGGAGAAGATCATCTAAAGGCTTTTAAAAATGTCATGGATAACTTTGAGGTTGAACATGAGGATATTTTCATGAAGTCATTCATGCAATCTTTAGTAGATGAGGCAAGAGAATGGTACAAGAATCTGCCTGACCGGAGTATTTCATCATGGGATGATTTTAAAAGGATGTTCAAGGAGCAGTATGGTGACAAAACTGACCCTATCTTTTTTGTAAATGAGTTTACTAGTATCACTAAAGGGTCAAATGAGCAGGCTGCAGATTTTAATACAAGATTTACTAAAGTGTTAAACAAATTGCCACATCACATGAGGCCAAATGAATCAATGTGCATAATATTGTATATCAATGCCTTTGATGCAAAAACTGCATATGGATTAAGAGATAAAAGTCCTGCTACTATCAGGGATGCTTTCGGAATTGCAGTAAATATTGAGAACAACAGGAAAGCATCAGGCAAGACAAACAGAAGGGATGATATGAAAATTTTGCAGGATCCAAACAAGCCTCAGAACACTCAAGGTAATACATCTGCCCCTGAAGATAAGATAGACAAATTGGCAAATGTTGTTAAGGACCTAAGCTATAGACTAGCTAGAAGTGAAAAAGGGATAGGTCCTGATAGGCAAGTCTACCAAAGGCAGGAAAAGAGACCATCATTGCATGATATACCTTATAATACCAATTGGCATAATGGTAAGCCTATATTCCCACATAACAACACAAATCAGAGAGCTCAACATGTCAAAGAAACTCTTGATCCTCTAAAGAAAGCTATAAATATTGTTGATGATACTCCATGGTGTATAATTTGTCAGATGCCACATTCACAGTCACAGTGTATGATTACTCAGTCCTTGTATGATAATGTTGCATCTTGTAATGAATGCAATGAGCCACATTATGTGCAAGATGATGATGTTAATATGATGTCCATAAGCAATGGGTACTCTCTTTATGGTGCTGATGAGAGTACAGATGATGGAATTCGGGCCTGTCAACAGGATTCTTATGATGAAGATAATGGAGAAAGCTATGTGTATGCTCAGAGCTCACACAATTTTCTGAGTAACTTACAACAACCTTCTGATGAGGCAATTAGGGCCCTCACAGCTGCAGTAGTGGCCCAAGTCAAGAGTAACTACAATCTCAGAGGTAAAGCTCAAATAAGCAGCCCACATTAGCCAGAAGGTGTTTCTGTAGGTCAGCCAGTGCATGGTCATAAGGGGATTGAATCACAAAAAAGGCAGTGGGGTAATAATAAACAAAATTTTAGACATAGAACAGGTCATGAATCTCAAGGACCAGAAAATAGAATCCCCCAGGCTGAAGATCAAAGTAAAGGTTCCCAAGACAAGAATGATGATCAGGGAACTATGAAAGTAAAAGCTAAATCAGTTCAGGATAAAAATAAGATTGTGGAGCAAGCTACAACTGTTATACAAAATTATGCTCCATTTGATATAGCTCAAGTCCTATCCCAGGTAAAAGTCTCTGTCCCACTTATGGAACTGATGAAGGTAGAAGAGATCAAGAATAGGACAGTATCCCTAATTTTAGGTGTACCTTGTCAGGCTAAGCAAAATGTTCAGATCCAGGGTGACAAACATGTCATATGTAATGAAGAAGATGAGGCTCCTAAGGTTTATTTAGGAGTGACTATGACAAAGTGTCCTTCACAAGTGGAACCATTTTATGTATCCCTAGTTATAAATGGAAAAATAATCAGAAATTGTATGCTTGACTCTGGAGCATCTACAAATATCATGCCTTTAGCCATCATGCAACAAGCTGGATTGAAAATTGACAAGGCATGTGGAAAATGTTATGCTATGGATGCCAGAGAGGTACTAGTTATTGGAATCATGAAGGATGTAGATTTCAAACTGGTAGCATTTCCTGAAAAGAGATATAAAATGAATATAACAGTGGTTGACATCAAGCCACAGTATGGTATGTTGCTGTCAAGAAGATGGGCAGCACTAATTGGTGGAAGTATGCAGCTGGGCCTGTCATATGCCATGATTCCAATGAATGGCAGGGATGTTAAGATAATCAGAGAACAAAGATCATCAGAGACAGTGGAAGACCAAGAAGCAGAGGAACAGATATGCTTTGTAAACACTGATTGTGATAACTTCAGGGTTGTCTCAGATGATAGAGAAGATAAAGAGAAAAATGTCTGCATTAAAGAGCTGGACCAGCAAGGTTTATGGACCATGTATTTTGATGGAGCTTGTGTGAAAGAAGGCTCTGGAGCTGGAGTTGTTTTCCTGTCTCCAAATGGTAAGCTCCTCAAATTCTCTTTCTTGCTGAGGTTTGTTTGGACAAACAACATTGCAGAATATGAGGCTTTACTCTTAGGCCTAAATATAACTCTCAAACATGGAATTAAGATGCTAAGAGTATTTGGGGATTCTGAGTTGATTGTATCCCAAATTAGAGATAGGTATGCTTCAAAAAACAAAAGATTGAAACAATGCAAGCATGTTGTTTGGGATACCATTGAACTATTTGATGCATTTTCAATAGGCTGGGTAGAGAGATCAAAGAATGTTATGGCTGATTTCTTAGCTAATGTTGCAATAAGGCCATATGACATCACTCTGTCAGATGTTACAAATGTAGAAGTTAAAATCAGGCCTGCAGTACTAGAAAATATATGCAGTTGGCAAGTGTTTAATGATGATAGGGACTTGTTAAAATTTTTGCACTGCATAAATGAATATTAGAATCAAGAAGTTGAATTCCAAGCTTTTGTAGAGACTATAGATGGAAAAGAAACTCTTGTGGGGAAAGAAATAATTTAATTGAAGACTAATAAAATCCCTAGAGGGTTAGTAGCTTTGGAAAGAGCTTTTGACTGTAGAGACCAATTGGTCACAAAGACATCTCCCACAAACAAGGAAGATTTAGAAGAGATAAATTTGGGGACATCTCAGGCCCCTAAGAAGGTATACATTGGTAAGCAACTCAAACCACACATCAAGAGTATGCTGATTGCATTACTGAAAAGGTATAAACATGTTTTTGCTTGGTCATATGAGGACCTAAAAGCCTATAGGGAAGATCTATTCCAGCATGAGATCCCATTGAAGCCTAGAGCTAAGCGATTTAGACAAAGGCAAAGACCTATTAATCCTACCTTAGCTCCAAAGATGTAAGAAGAACTGAAAAAGCTTAGGGAAGCTGGAATAGTTGTGCCAATCAGACATTCAACTTGGGTGTCTAACCTTGTCCCAGTAAGAAAAAAGAATGGTGATATTAGGCTTTGTGTTGACTTTAGGAACTTGAATGTATCCTCTTTAAAGGATAATTATCCACTGCCTAATATGGAAGCTATGTTGTAAAAAGTGACTGGTTGTGAACTCTTATCCATGATGGATGGATTTTCAGGTTATAATCAGGTGAAGGTAAAGGAATCAAAATAGTACAAGACTGCCTTCACCACTCCATGGGGAACTTATGTGTATGTTAGAATGCCATTCAGACTAACAAATGCAGGTGCTACATTTCAAAGAGCAATGGATGTTGCTTTTGCAGGGTTGATTGATTCAATCCTGGCTGTATATCAAGATGACTTGACTACCTATTCAAAGAAGGAAGAGCAACATTGTTTGCATCTAGAGCAGATTTTCATAAGAGCACTAGAGTATGGTATTTCTTTAAATCCAAAGAAGTGTGCCTTTGGGGTAGTTGAAGGAAAACTCCTAGGGCACATTGTTTCCAAGGATGGAATAAGGATAGATCCTGAGAGAGTGGCTGCTATTGACAGAATTCAAATGCCAAAAACTGTAAAAGGAGTTCAGTCCTTCTTCGGACAGATAAATTTTTTTAGGAGATTTGTTCCCAACTTTGCAGAAACCACAAGGAACATTTCCAAGATGATGAAGAAGGATGCAACTATCCACTGGGAAAGTGAAGCAATTAAATCATTTCATAGCATCAAGGAAGCAATCAAGATGGCCCCTGTTCTTAAATCTCCTAATTTTTCTAGGCCATTCCAATTGTTTTCATTTACTTCCTTTCACACTGTTGCTGCATGTTTGCTACAGAAAAATGAGGATGGTTTTGGGCAACCCATAGCTTTCATTAGTATGTCCTTGCAGGCTTCTGAGTTGAAATATGATATTATGGAAAAATAGGCATATGCACTAGTCAAAGCCTCAAAAGTTTCAGACCATACCTGGTAGGATCACATATAATTGCATATGTACCCCATGCAGCAGTTAAAGACATATTCACTCAATAGGAGGTGACTAGAAGAAGGTGCAGATGGATAAACAAATTACAGGAGTTTAACATAGAGATACAAATTACCAAGTTGGTAAGAGGACAAGGATTAGCCAAGATGATGGCACAGTCAAACTTGGAAGCATGCCAAGTTAATGCAGTCCAAAATGAGAGTGTAAATGTATCAAGATCTGAATGGTACAAAGATATTATATACTACTTGCAAAATCTGAATTGTCCTTCCCATTTCAGTGACAGTCAAAAGAGGACTTTAAAGTTACATGCAATTAGGTATGTTATTGTTCAAGGCGAGCTATACTGGAGAAACCCTGATGGTGTGTTGCTAAGATGTGTGGATGAAGATGTGGCTAACAATGTTTTGATTGACATGCATAAAGGATTGTGTGGTGGACATTATACTGCCCAAACAATAGCCCATAAGATTCTTAGAGCAGGATATTGGTGGCCCACCCTCTTTTCAGATGCACAAAGGTTAGTGAGGAAGTGTGACCCTTGCCAAAGATTCTTAGGAAAGTTGAGATATGATGGTGCTTTACCCCTCAGAACTATAACTGTGGATGCTCCATTTCAGCAATGGGGAATTGACTTCATAGGGGAAATTGCAGACAAGTCAAGTGGGGGACACAGTTGGATTTTGGTGGCAACTGATTACTTTACCAAATGGATTGAGGCCATTCCAACTAAGAGAGCTACAAGTAAGGTGGTGATGGACTTCATACTAGAAAATGTTATCATCAAGTTTGGAGTACCATTCAAGATAGTCACTGATAATGCTATGTGCTTCAGATCAGGTGAATTTGTTGATTTTTGCAACAGGTATGGGATAAATCTATCATATGCATCACCATACCACCCACAAGGAAATGGTCAAGCAGAATCAAGAAATAAAAGCATCATGAAAATTATCAAGAGGATACTGGACAAGAACAAGAGAGCTTGGGACTCAAAATTAAAGTTAGCAATATGGGCTGATAGGGTGATAGTAAAAAAGGCTATTGGGATGTCACCCTTTAAGCTAGTATATGGTGCATCAGCTAGATTGCCTATAAACAATCTCTTACCAGTTTATAGATTCATCCAGGAAAATGATGAGGAGATTGAAGACTCCATGACAGAAAGAGTGAATCAGCTGGTTGCACTGGATGAGAACAGAAGGAAAGCACACCAGATCAACCTCAAGAGACAACAAGATGTGAAACATCTATTTGACAGGAGAGCTACTAAAAGGACGTTTCAAATCAATGATCTGGTACTCATCTGGAATGCAAAAAATTAGGACAAGGGTAAACATGGTAAGTTTGAACCCTTATGGATGGGCCCATATCAGATTTGCAGCACTCATGGGGAGGACTCTTATTTCCTCAGGCCCTAGATGGTGAGGCTTTGGAATTTCCTGTGCATGGTCAGTTCCTCAAGTTTTACTTTGCATGATGACCCATCTCTGTGCACATGTGTAAAAAATTCTAAATGCCTTGTAGAGTTCATGCTTTTTTGGTTTTTGCTTGGTCTGCCTAGAGATCTAGTTCTCGCTGCAGGTTTTTCACCTGCACGTCCCCATTCGGAGCCAGTGTTGGCACTCATTTTGGTCTGGAATTGAACGTGGATGTTGGAGGGTTTTTTCTTTTTGAGCCCTAAGTCTTCTTGTTCATCGGAGTAACTTGTCATCGGCGAAAGTTTCTGTTTCAAGTGCTCCGATTGTGTCTTCGAACTTTCGGTTTGAACTTGAACCCTTTTCTCGAAGTTCAATGGTTCAATGGTTCATGGTTCAACGGTTCAAGGGCTTTGGTTCCATATTTTCCGTAAGTGAATCCTTTGCTCATCTTTATGATCCAATCGGTATGGTCGAACCAAAGCATTGAACCACCCGCTTGAACCCTTTTCTCAAAGGTTCAACAGTTCAGGGTTCAAGGTTCATTTTTCTTCTAACAAGTCGTATCATGCATTTACCTTGTATAAATATGTATCATTGAACCATCTGCTTGAACCCTTTTCTCAAAGTTCAATGGTTCAATGGTTCAAGGCTTTGTGATTTTGGTTTGGCCGATGGGAGCATAGTGTCTTTGTGCATCGGTTGGACTATATGTTTGGTCTTGCCGATGAAGTGTTCATCGGTGTAGTGGTTCTCATCGGCGGAAGATCTTTTTGTTGCCCCGATGGTCTTTCTCTGGCTGATGAAGGGAATGTGGAGTTTGTGGTCGGCGAGACCATTGAGATCGGCGAGGGGGATTTGTGCTTGGCCGATGGTTCTTCTCTGGCCGATGTGAAAGTTGGAGGCTTTCAGGAGGTGTTCGTCGGTGTGACTAAGGGTATCAGCGGGAGGAATTTCATGTTGGCTGATAGTGTTGGTCTTACTGACAGGGGAATGTAATGTAGCGATCGGCCAGACTATTGATGTCGGGGTGAGTTTCGTGGGGTTGGCCGATGGCTTAGGTCTGGGCGATGGGCTTTTGGTGAAGGCTTGTGCGTCGAGCACGACAAAAGCGCTTGACACTTGGTATGTATGCGACCATGCTTATAAAGTAATAGAAGAGTCTCTGTGGCATGCATGTGGGATTAATCTCCCTGTATAATTTGAACCTGTGGCGTAATGTATTTTGGCAGGAACTCCCCATCTAAACACTACGATAGTTTTCAAGTGGCCGTGGGTGATTGAGCCATCAATGGTGACTATGTTAAGGCGTGGGCGAGTTGTTGAACAGTCATGTACCCAATTTTTGGCATGAGGACTTCCAGGTGGCGGCGCAGGGCTCCAGGTTTCTCCTACCTGCTGCATTGATGGCTTCTGAGCGCCATTCCTTCTAAGGACTCTATCTGACAGATTTTTAACTTCTGGTCATGTAATTAATTGCTAGAGGTACACTTTCTGGTTGATATAGGCAGACTGTGTTACCATTTTTGTGGTTGTTGAAAGTTGAACATTTTTAGCTCTATAATGCAATACAGCTGATTTGGTTGCTCTGTGCAGCAAAACTTGTGAGTTTATGTATTTCCTATTGTATGTTTTTGCATGAATCCACTGATTTCATGGTTAATCTTATATGAGAAATGCTATGTTAGCATGTGTTTTGTTAATTCTGTCTCCAGTATTACATGTATCTTTCTTCTCAGTCTGGATATTTAAGGAATGTCTGAGACTCTAGAACATAGAATTCCTGTGTTGAATGTCTGATCTCTTAACTTCTACTCAAGGGGTAGATTAAATTGTTCTCAGATTGAATATTGGGAAGGATATACTGCAGTAGGGATGCCATAAGTACAAATAGCTTAACACTCTGTATTGGGAGATATCTGTAAGGCAGATATCACATGTGTCCCCCTGAAATCTAGTTTTAGTTGTTCATGCTGATCATTCACAGGTGTATGTCTACTAACTCCAGGCCCTGGATAGGCACCAATCTTGCTTTGTGTTTGTGTTATATACCATGTCTAGCTTTGCATCCAAATATAAAATTAAAATCAAAACTCCAAAACAACCATTAGGACAGTAGAATTAGTTTTAGGATCCAAGTCCTCTGTCTACAACTACAAATAGGCCCAAAGCTAGCCCCTTTGCTCTTATCTTTCAGTTTTGGTCTACTTACAGGAGGACTTATCTGCTTTCTGTCAGCATCCCAGCCTTTGTATGCATATCCTCATGGATGTTGAGTAGGGAATACCCCCTAGGTTTTGTAGAGCCTGAAGAAGAAGAGGAGATAAAATATAGAGTCTATCACCTACACTGTTGGCCCCTGGCCCAGAGATCCTATTGATCATTGATGGCTACCTTGTAGGGAAATCTGGGAGTAAGCATCCAGTCTGGGAAAAAACCAACAGGGGGCATGGGAATTGTGAGAGCTTGTGTTCCCTTTTGTGTTTACTTCCTACCTTAACGTGCTTGATATCGGTACATGATATCAATCACCTTAAGGTGGGGGCATATATAAGGTAAGATGTCTGATTTAGATGCTAGCAAAGTGTGTTTGTAAAGATTGAAATCTACTACAATCACTTAATCCCTCTACGGAGGTGGGATATCGTGTATATCCTTTTTATTTTAAGCCCTCCGTGCAAGGCAGGGATGGTGTATTTCTTGAGGAGATTGCACAATCCTTTCATTTTCAAAAATTCCTCTAAGCAGGTGGGGAGGGGATCTGAGACTATCCTAACCCTTAAGCATGTCTTTGGTGATTGTTGTGGCAAAGCCTAATCATCGGTGTGTGCCTGTAATGTGCCTAAGATGGATATGAACCTAGCAATAGGTTTCTTCTATCGCTTATTTTCCATGCTTTCTCCTTGTCTTCCATGTGTGTGTGTATGGCGTGTTTGTTCCCAAGCATAGTCTAAAGACGTGTGGTGATGAGTCCCTCCTATGCTTTGGGTTTTGTATGGCATGTTTGTTCTCAAGTGTAGTCTAAAGACATGTGGCGATGAATCCCTCCTACACTTTGAGATTTGTTTTGCATGTCTGTTGCCCCATATGTAGTCTAAAGATGTGTGGCGATGAGTCCCTCCTACATTTTTGGTTGTATGTTTACTTTCCTTTCACTTGCATTTGCATTTCATATATGAGAAAAAGAAAAAGAAATAATCACTGCATTCATTATCTTCACTATGTTTTGCATGTCTTCAATGTTGTCTTCTCCATGTTTTGCATGCCTATTAATGTCTTCATTGTGATTGGCATGTCTTCTCCATGGTTGGCGTGTTTACTGTGCTTATTGATTGTACTTTAATGAATGTATTGGCCTTGCATTTATACATACATTAAAGTGGGGGCTAAATGTTATGTTGGAAAATGTCCCCTTGGGAGCTTTTCCCTCCTAAATTTTAGCTCCTGAGTCCTTCAGAATGCATTTAGGCCATCTTGTATGTTAATGGTAACTCTAGATGAGAAAACCCTAAAGTTTCATGGGAAATGAGATGTAGTGGGTGTGCTTAGCCTGAATCCTACCTGAAATAGGGGAGAGGACTTGGGCACCCATGCCCTAGTCCTACCCTATTTTAGGTTAGGACCTATTTTTGGGTGTCAATTTTATGACCGTTATTAGGTCCTATGCCAACATCTCAAGTTTGAATTACGAAATTCTTAGTGGGAATGTTTTAGTTGCATATATAAGCATGATTAGTGATTCATTTGTAAACTAGATGGACATTGTGAACTTGTGACTTTATGTGAAAGTGATTCAAGGCATTTTTTGTGTTGCAAAGCAATATCTTTTGTTGTTATAGTGTTTGTGATTATAGATTTGACTCCATCTCCTCATGGCATGAAGAGCATCTTCCTTCCATGAGATCTACAATACAAGGTGATATCAATTATGTTTTCTATCATTTATCATTTAGATTTTACCTCTATGTCATAGGGATACACACTCTTTATCTAACAACGGTGTTCAGAAGACTTGAATGTCTCTCTAAGGCTTGACCAAGGTAAGCCTCTAAACACCACAACCCCCAACCCACTTTTTTCTTATTGTAGTTTACAAGTTTCAGAACTGAAAGAAGTGGAGTTGCAAGAGAGTAGTGTAGAATATCAGAATCGCAGCTGAGAAGAAAACTAGGGCTCTAACTTGGGCACCCACTCATTAGTCCTCCAGATTTTCAAGCGGTTAAATCTCTATGACAATGAGAATAGTTTGCAAACATTCTTCAAATATCCTGACAAAAGTAGGTACACTAAAATAGGGCACCCACTTATTAGTCCCTAACTTTTCCGCACACCAAACTTTCAAATCTGGTATGTATTTAGTTGTCATTTGATATCTTTGTGTGCGATCATTTTCCATAATTTATCCGTTTGTTTACGATCTTATGAAATTAGGGTTTTGAGCATAATTGGACTTAATTGAACAACAAATTCATACAATTCCAATCTTCCCCTATGTTCCAAGTGACATGAGATCTCTAGTAGAGTTCCCTACTCAGTTGAATGTCCTTGAATGTTTAATGGTGAAAGGAGGATCAACACAAACCCTTAAAATCATCAATCCCTCCTTTTTAATCTTAAACAATCAAATATCGCAAACAAATAAAATATAAATGCACTAAAATAACCTCCACCCAATTTGCACATTAAGGATTGCAACATACTGATGTTATAATTAATTATGTCATAGAAGCACTCAATATTTGTGCACATAAAACAAACTTCAAAAAAATAATAGAGGGATTTATATTGATAGAATGTACAAAAAAATGCTATCATAAATAAAAAGAAGCAACAATAGAAATGATATTCAAATCTACAAATAAAAGTGTGTATCTTGGAGCTCCTTCCTTCACAAATCCTCCAAACAAGCTACTAGTAACTATGCTAGAATTTAAACAATCTTTGAAGTGCATATTACAACCTCTGTGTGAGATTTCCTTTAAGAAACTAAAGGGGTATCATCCTATGATTTTAGCATTGAAGGAATTTTGTCCTTAGATTGATGAACACGAGTGCTCAAACAATTTTCATAGAGTTTTGGTATATAAAAAATGAGATACTGAAACAAAGAAACTACTTGCATTTTATAAATGCTGAATGCCCAACCTAGGAGCCCAAATTCTAATACCAGTCTTTTCTAGAAAATAATAATTAAATTTATTTTTAACTTAAGCTTTCATATTTCTCCTTCTACCATATATTCATCTTTTATCAAGATTTTGTGGTTGTAATTTCCTTTGTTTTCTTAGACTCTAATACCTGATTTCTCTTTCACTAGGAATCATCAACCATCTTATTAACTATGCAAACTAGTAAGATTAGTCTCTAATACCATTTCAATGACCTAATCATATCTTTTTATAAATAATATTAGATTTGATATATACACAACAAATAAAGCATTAAATGCACTAAAATAACATCCAGATGATTTGCATGTTAAAGATTGTAACAAAAAAAATTCATTTTACAATTAATTATGTCATATGAGAGCTCAATGCTTGGACACATCAAACAAACTTCACCAAAACACAGAAGCTAATTTATATTGATAGAATGTACACCAAAATACTATCATAAATTAAAAATAATAGCAATAGAAATTATATTCAAATCTATAAACAATACTCTAAATATTGTAGCTCCTTCCTTCACAAATCATATAAACAAACTACTAAAAACTATGTTGGAATCTAAAGAATATTTGAAGTGTAGATTGCAACCTTTGTGTGAGATTTCCCTCAAGAAACCAAAGGAGTTTTGTCCTTTGATTTTTGCATGCAATGGGGTTTGTCCTCAAACAAGTTTCATAGATTTTTTGAATATAAAAGATGAGAACCCAAAATGAAGAAACTACTTACATTTTATAGATGCTGAAGGTCCAATTTAGGTGTGCAAATTCCAATTCCACTCGTTTCAAGCAAATAATAATTAACATTATTTTTAATATTCTCCTTTCGAAAGTGCCCACCAAAAGATAAGTCGTAACCTCCATTTATGCTTGGCTAAAAATAGATGCTAACTCCTCCATAAAAGCTTATGATAGAATATGCCAAAAATAGTGGGAGTTACACAAGACTCATGAAGAATCCCATGCCTCATTCGAAGTTGAAATAAACAACTAGATAAGGATATACTAGCTACAAAATTAAATAATATGTACACAAATATTTATTTTAGGTATCCCAACTTGGTTGTCCTAACTCCTAGCCTACAGGGCCAAAATCAAACTTGTTTGGTGCATTAGAAAGATCTTTAAAAAAATCTATGTTAAAAATGAAAACAATGAACCCCATGAATGCTCCAAAAATGTTTGAAAATGCAATTTATGAAAAAGTAAAAAATACTAAAAATTAAACATTAAACTAAAATTATTTCTCTTACTTTCCTTAATCCCACGAGAAATATGGAATGGGCTTTTGGGTACTCAAATTAAATTATTAGAAATAGTACATTAAATCCTATCCCTTCTCACCCATCTTTTCTCATTTTGATAATCTTGTAGAATAATTTATCTTATAGATTTAATAAAAATATTTCTATATGAATCAATCTAGGTATTTAAACAATTAATCATTTGAACAATATTTTATTATAAGCATTACATGATAACTTGAATTTAGTGATGAAATGAATTTGTTTGTTAGTCAAAAAAAAAAAACTCCAACAAGCTTGTGAGTATTGGCCTAAGACTCTCTAATAAATTAATATCATGCACATATGTATCTTGAATCTTAGACGATCTTGTACCCTTTTCAAAAGATTTTTATACTCACCTCTTTAATGTGACTTTAGATATGCCAACAAAGACTAGTATTAGAAATTTGTTATTTCTTATGTTTGGTGCAAGTGTTTGGATTTATCTTTAAGAGTATATAAATATCAAACCTCTGTAACCACTATATAATTGTGTTTTCAAGTGTTTTGGAAGGGATAACCATTCACTTGGCTCTTACTGTTGACTACATCACAGAAAAACTAAATCTATGATGAAGAGACTAATCATTATAGAAGGGGAAACTAATTATTTATTTCTCCAAATTTTCTAAATTTAATGCATGAGGCTTCAATTCTAGTGATAATAGGCATTCTCTTCTTATTAAACCATGAGAAATGTTAGATAAGATAAGTAAATATTTTATAAGACAATTTAAAATGTGAAGAGCAAGATGAAATATAAACATTACTAATAGAGAGAAGTTTGTTAGCTAAGTTTAAATATGAATAGCGATAAATAAGAATCTATGGTCCAAAGTAAAAAGATAAACTATTGTGGTTAACATTTTGTATAATGGAAATTTACATTTGTTTAAATCCATGTCCGTAAGTCTCAAAAAAACTTTTCCATATCTTGTATTTCGAATTTGATTTATTTAGTATATAAGATTCATATGAATCAATGCTTACCAGAATTTTCTCTTGCGTTATTCTTCATGAATCATGACTAGTCTTGATAAGATTATTTCATTGCTTCTAATCTTTAAAGTGTTTTGTTTTAAATCTAATTACCAAGAGGGGTAAGAAAAAAGTACAATTGTTCATTCACAAATTTGAATTCTTTATGAGGGTGGGTTTTCGTGTTAATATATTATATGTGATTTAATGTTAATATCAGCTAAAACAAAACCATAGTGTTTTTATGCTAATCAATAAAATTTTCTGATCTTTCTCACATTGTCCCTCCTTGCTATGATGAATCCGGCTCATATTGTGTGTTGTATAGATGGTTAGAGGTATGTTGATAGATAAATTTCACCATGATTGTATTAAATAAATTATTAGGAAGTTACAATTGAACTTTAGATTGTGAGAGGCAGTGACACAAGGCACTAGATGTATAGGACTAGTTGTGTTCCTCATAGAGATATGTACAACAAAAAGTTAGACATTAAGAAAATGTGTATAGGTATTGATAATGGTTGATCACTATCAAGAAACAGAAAACAAAGTTTACAAAATAACAAGGTAAGTCAAATTAATAGATACTCTAAATCATTTGTTTATTTCCCCTTTAAATCAAAAAAGAATTTATTAATTTTTTACGATCCAAAATATTAATTTCTAATTTAAATAAGTTTTATTTATTAATGTGTACTTAAAAACTATTTGAAAAAATTAACTTTATAAACCAAAATTAATATAATTAGCTGATAGGCTTTTATATGTGAGCATTATAGTGCTTGGAATTGTCTTACACCATAAAGAAAATTCACATCAGAAATTTTTTTGAAGTCATCGGTTGTTCCTATAGACATATTCCTTGAACCTCCTATGGGTCCAAGTATTAACTTCTCCTCAATATATTTATCTTTTCATTCGAATCGTGAAAATATAGACATCTCGGATTTCTAATCCAACAATTATATGATGTGAACATCATCCTAGATTGAGGAAATTCAAGGAGATGATGGATCTCGAACTTTACCTTGGGAATGAAAATATACGTGAAATTGTGCAAGCCTAACAAGAGAACACTACTCCCAAAAGTTTTGGTTCTCAACCCTCTGCTATGAAAGCATCGATATCTCGAGTGCAACATTTGAGAAAACATACATCTTTTACAAGCCCACCAAGGCCTAGGTTTCAAATGAACTTGACCCTTTAATATGGAGGATTAAAATGAGCATAGAAGCGGAAAAAACCCTTGTAAATTGCCTTAGAGTTTTCTCTAGCAACAAGTATGTCTTGTTCAAGAGTAGTTGACATCCATCTTTTACAAGCCCACCAAGGCCTAGGGTCCAAATGAACTTAACCCTTTAATATGGAGGATTAAAATGAGCATGGAAGCGGAAAGAACCCTTGTAACTTGCCTTGGAGTTTTTTTTTTTTTTTTTTTTGATGAAAATGAGATATTATGTATTAATCATAAGATAAGTAAAACACTTCCACAAAAAATTGGGTGGGTGGTATAAAGGCACACCCCAAAATGATAGTCATATGGACATAGCTCAGAAAGTTCCAGAATGTCTATGGGTACTCAACCTGAAATTACATAACAGAAATTATAAAAACGTAACTTGCCTTGGAGTTTTCATGTCTCGTTTAAGAATAGTTGGTCTAACTTGTTTGTATCTTTCCTCCACTCTCATGGGAAACTTATATTATCTTTGCCTGGTTATGGCTCTTCATGAGGAATGTTTTATTAAATTAACATCTTTTTTCTTCTTTGTCTAATACTATTCTGTAATTCTGCTCCTCTATGCAATTGAACCGCTTGTTTTGTCGGGTGTTATTAATTAGAGGGAAATGAGAGTTCAGTACGCAGCTTATATTTGACTTAAATTTGATTGTCTATAGAAGATTGTGGTTCAAATAATCACAATTAATTTCAATATTAATCGGGCAAGCTATATATACCATTGCACAAGTGCATGCTTTTTCTTATAAAAAGTCTATTTATGTAATTAATTCTATAGGGTTTTACTTAAACATCGTCCATTTTAATGGTCAAATAATCAATAGTAATTTTACATCTTATCTATAATAAAAAGTGCTAAATATTTATCTTATTTTTATTGGCCAAAATTGACTTTTGACTATTAAAATAGATGATATTTAA
The DNA here is from genome assembly GCA_027924645.1 of Cunninghamia lanceolata. Lineage (NCBI taxonomy): Eukaryota > Viridiplantae > Streptophyta > Pinopsida > Cupressales > Cupressaceae > Cunninghamia > Cunninghamia lanceolata. The sequence continues at coordinate 9,579,337 of BSBN01000892.1, forward strand.
AAACAACCATTCCACAGATATTGCAATCTATTGACATATCCGTCTAGAATCTCTACCAAGTAATCTGTTATAGCTCTTGGCTATGGTACATCTGCTATGCAAAGGATGCAAGTTTTGTTTCTGGCGGGTTCACCTTGCAGATGTCAAGAAACTCATCTATGCTCGTAAATTTATATTCTGGATAAAGTTTAGTAACCTCCAGATCTTCATCTGCCATCTCGTAGTTGGTCTGATCACCTTTAACAAAAATACTGTGCAAAATTGAAACGGGGATATTATCTGGATCAGGCAAAGCTGCAATGAATACACATGAGAGTTAGAATCTTAGATTGGAAAAAACATCTAGGTCGTCTATGTTATATAGGAATAATCGAATGATTTCATCATACTTTCTGAGAGCTTCACCATCTCAGCTTCCGGCAAATAGACCCTTTTAAAAGTTCGTCCAGTTTTCTTCTCCCACATAGAAACAATCTCGCTCTGGCTAATCACATTCATTGGTGGCTTGTAAATCACCAGCTTGTTTAGTGTTCTGGGATCATTGGCCACCATTATGTTTAAAGCGGCGATGTCGTCTTCTAAATTCATGACAGCTGAACAATAACATTAAGAAACATTCAAACAATATAAATTCAACTAAACATCACATATGTTAGTGCATTAAAATTGAATAAAATTATACTAAACATATGACAATATAACAAACAATACATTAGAAAACATGCGCCCTATATTAGGTAGTACATATACCTTTAGTAAAACCATCTCCATATATAACTACTTCCTCCCGTGGTAGTTTCTGGCGAGGATGAAGGAAATAGTCCACGAAATAAGCAGCATAAGAATTGGCAGAAACGAATGTGTATGGAATCCCTGCCTCTTCAGTTGCCCTACGAATTGTCTTCCTAATATCATTTATTCTCTGAAAGGGAGGCAGCGTTTTGATTCTGTCCACTTCGTTGCCAAATTCTGATGGCAGGAACCTCTGCTTGAACCAAAAGAAGACATAAAAGATTATGAATGCACTAATAACTGGACCATCCTGCTAAGTGCCAAATAGTATAACCTACAATCAACACTTAATGTAAGTTTATGAGTTTACTTCACAATCACAGGTGTTTGAATTTGTTTGGGTTTGCCCCATAAATTACAGATCACTTTTTTCTGTTATTAGATGATTCATTACACTGACCGTAAATAGTGGGTATGTGGGTAAGTTACACTCTACTTAAATATCATTCACTACAATGATCAAACAGTCAATAGTAATTTGACACCTCATTCACAACAAAAAGTGATAAATATTTGTCCTATTTCTATTAGCCAAAATTGAACTGTGAATGTTGAAGTGAATGATATTTAAGAATAACCATACATTTTAATCTGACTGTTGATTCATGACACAGACCTTAAAACAGTTTTCATGACACCGACCTTGGACACTTGTTGCATTTTAGTCAACAGTTGTTTATGTGAGACATAAATTCAGAAGCCTTTATATACCTTTATATTTCCTGCTTCCTTGATAGCCTTTATAATGTTCAGCTGATCTAAATGTTGGGGAATGGCAACTGCAGATATTACTATATCTACTTGCTTGAATGCATTGACAAGGCTGGTATGATCATCTAAAGATCCCTGCGCCCATTAAAAACAAGAAATTCAAGTGGATCCTTCTAGTTAAAGAGTATAAGATCAAAACCAATATGTTTGTGAGATTTGATCATCTACCATTGAAAAAAAAAAAAAAAAAACTTTAAATAGATCCTTCTAGATAGAGAGCATAAGATCAAAAACCAATATCAATATGTTTGTGAGATTTGAATCCCTGACCTGAAGAATGATAATACCATCATCTCTGAATTGTTGGAGTAACTGTGACTTGGAGGAATGAGGAGCTGCAGTGGAAGGACGCACAAAAGCAAATGTTGGGTAGCCAAGTGAGACACTGGCTTTCGCCATGTATTTGCCAATGTACCCAGTTGCTCCAATTATCAATATTCTATTCATCTTTGCAGCCTCACCTTCAACAAATTTAATTCACTGCAAAATCATAACCGATTGAATAAGAAATGGATAAGACATGTTAAAATGAAAATTCAAGACAATCTAAACAATCACAGCCAGATATCTGGATTTCTTCAGGAAACAAAACTGAAACAAAACAATCACAGCCAGATATCTTGATTTCTTCAGGAAACAAAACTGAAACTAAGGCATAAACAATTTCTTTAGGAAAAACCTTGCTATTTATACGAGATCTGAGCTCTTCACTTGATTTTTTTTGTTATATTGAGGAGATATTTATAGGGGGGGATTGAGAATGACTTTAAAGAATCAACATGATCATTGGATGAATGTCTACTGACTTGCGAAGTTTACAACGTGCCCCTATTAGGTCGGAGATTAAACACGTGCACTCATTTCGGAGTTTACATTAACCGAAAGGCGCTTTGGGTCCTACAAATATTTTGACTTTTAGCCACCGATAATGGAATACGCCAAATACCGAACTTGGCGCAATCTGCTTATTATTGGCACATACCAAAAAATGATTAATAGTAATTCTAAACTAGAGAATTTTTATTTATTATTATTGAAAAATGCAGAATTACATAGAATGATGAGCAAACTTTTCCTATAGTGAGCCAAACTCACAGGTCAAATTGTACGAATAAAAGATCAGATGAGTTCAGCGATTAATCGACCGCACAATCGTTAGTGAATATAAAAAAATTAAACATAAATTTATTTTGATGCAATTATCTAATTAGGTTTGTTGTTTAGGAGGGTAGAAGTGAGGCTTTCCCGGTTTTTGTTTAGATTGTATTTATATTGTTTTTTATTTTCTTTGACATTGTTTTTCATTTCGAGGAAGAATTAGTATAGCTTTCTTTATTTATTATGTGGAGAGGTGTTCTAAGATTCAAATTCCCGTAAATATTTAGATTCCATTATCAAAAATCATAAAATTTTAAAATAAATAAAAGATTCATTGAAAAAAATTCTTATCCAGTTTCTTTTTTGGTTCCATAGTTTTTGTGATTTTCTTAATTTCAATTTCTTTTTTTATTTTTATTTTTTTTAGTTTTTAGTTTTTATTTTTCCAATTTCTTTTGTGGTTTTTATTTTTTATTTTTTTCAATTTCTTTTTTTGGTTCGATAGTTTTTGTGATTTTCTTATTTTCAATTTCTTTTTTTGTTTTTATTTTTTATTTTTTCCAATTTCTTTTTTAGTTTTTATTTTTTATTTTTTCCAATTTCTTTTTCAAATAAACTATGGAAAAGAGATATCCTACTTTAGATATATTTTTTTAAATATAAATATACTATTTGTAGGTTTGTTTTTTTAAGTTTAGCTTTTAAATGATTTCAAAATTTAGTGTTAGCAAATGTTGCTTCTGTTGTTAGTGTTATTGGTTTGAAGTATAGGATAATGGTTTCCCTAATGTATCTTTGGAAGTTCATTTTGAAATTCTTTCATGAGGTATGTCATTTGAAACATCAACAAATATTGTTTTGCCTATTTTAAAATTCGATATTGCCTATAAATGGTTTGCAAGGTTTACTTTAGTGAATTATTTGTCAAGAGAATTCTCTCTAAAAGCACTCTTAAAGAATGGGGCAACAAGACATGGGTTCCTCATGGGGCCCCCCTTGATATTATTCAAGACCTCACTAAGGGGTTCTTCCTTTGTAGATTTGTAGAGCTTAGTCATGCACAAGCCACCCTCAAGCATGGCCCTTGGTATATGTGTAGCTCATTGTTAGCTTTTACACCATGGACATGAAAGTTTATTATCTTTGAGGAGAGATTATTGCTAGTCCTTATTTGGGTTAAGTTCCTTGGCCTTTCCTTGCCCTATTGGCTTTTTCTAGACCATATTGTAGCATCTTTAGGTCATGTCATTTGTGTCAATTCCAACAAGTTTTTCACTACTTTCCTACAAAAATATGTTTGGATTAAGGTTGATCTTTCAAAGATTTGAAGAAGTCAATTGATATTTAAATTGGCCAAATGCATCATACCCAAAGGGTTATCTTTCTTAATTTTCCTAACACTTGCTACAAGTGTCAATCCTCTGAGCATAAAATCAAGGACTATCCCCTTGTTATTTCCAGAGCCAAACCTAGGTCAAAGCCTTTAGAGGATGTTCTCCTTCTCAAAAAAGAGGAAGGCTGGTCAATTATTGGGAGTTGATGCTTGAGCATCTAGGTCCATAGGCAATCCTACATAACCAAAAATATTTGCAAGTTTTCATTTTCATTTTTGTGATATATTTGTTTCATTTTTATTGCTTTTTAGATTTTTTCATCTTGCGTCTTGTGAGGTGCTATGGGAAAGCTTCAATATATCAAATGGGTTTTAGTCTTGTAGTTGTGCTATAGAATGTCTATGTGTTGTTTTAGATGATTTTTATGATGCTAAAAGATAGTTTTAATTTAGTTTATAAGCTTCTTCAAGATGGTTTCATTAGAGCTACTTGAGAAACTCCTTTAGGGGACTGTACTATTTTATATTTAGTGGGGATCTACATTTAAATTTTTAACCTTGGTATTTATAGGCAACCTAAATTTAACTAAAGGCTACTTTAGTTATTCAAAGTTAAGTCACTTATGGTATTTGATCACATTAATGATTATTTTTTCCCTCAGCAATAGAATTGAATAAAAGTTATATTTAAACCCTTAATTCATTCACCAACTGTCATGCTCTTTCTACTCTTGGGGGTAGTGGATTTGATTTTACTCTTATCAATTGATTTTATTTCTAAAGTAATCTAATCAATTTTGAGAGGTTCAATATTTCATGACACGTGAATACTAAGAAAAAAATGGCTTTCCTTTTTTGATGATTTATTAATCATGACCTCTAAATTTAATAGAGGTCAAGCTTTATCATATCTTTTTATTTTGTTGAGTGATTATGTCTTTATGGCCACATGGTTACTATTGTCCAAGTTTCTTGACAATGAGGACACTCCTGTCTTTTCCTTGGATAATACTTCATTATTCATCATAGTGTTTGATCTTTTGTTTGTTTGAGGAATTTTTTAGTTTTACATGGCAATTTGATTGACCACTCAATATTCCTTCTTGTTGTTTCTATTAAGGGTGGTTATATCCATGAGGTTGCATGATATTCAATTGAGATCTACATTTGCCCTTTCGATGCATGATTCAACTTCTCCCTAGGTTGATCTTTTATTCCTTATGTGAGCTATTATTATTCCCTACATGGAAACTACTAACTTTGGTAGCTTTCTCTATTCCTTGTGGCAAATTTTTGTGCTAGTGATCAAAAGTTTTCATGGATTGATTCTTCAACTTTCGCAACACTTACTCTCTAAGACCAAGTGTTATTTCATTTTGATTGTGGATGGTAACATTTGAGTGGTTTCTTGGGACAACAATTACCATACCTAGTTTGTATTTCTATTCTCTTCCCAATCTTGCAACAAGATTTATAATGTTTTCTTATCCATTTTTTGTTCATCACTTTGGAGAGAAACATGGACTAAAAGGCTTCTTATTCAAGAAATATAGAATTGTTATAGGTGGCGCTAAGACCTGGGGAATAATGATTCTCTAAGGAAAGAGAGGTAGATTTGAACAACATAGAATAGTATGATTATTCCTTGATGTGAGTGGATTAGATGGACATAGTAGGGAAAGCATCTCTATTCATGAGAGAGGAAAGAAATTCTAACACAAGAACATAATCAGATTGAGAGAGAGATGGTAACTCTCTATTCCAGAGCATTGAAATAAAATTGTAAAATGCCTATAGTTCAAAGGGGGTATTGTAATGAGAAATAGGCTATGTTAAAAGCCTTCTTAGGTAAATAAGAAGTAGGCTATAGGAAGTGTTGATGTAACATAAAGTAATATGTAAGCAAGTTGTAATAAGATTCAAGAGATTAATAAAATTTTACATTTTTTGCATTATTATTCTAATTGTGTGTTGAAATGTGTGTTTAAGTGTGAAGAATACAAGGATTGATGGCCCTTAAGTGTATTCTCACTCATGTTGACTACACCATAATGGTATTAGGGCTAAGTTGCTCATTGGGCTGTATGTTTTAAGGAGATTGCATGAAGTGATTTGAGTAAATCTTTATGGCTAGAGGCAATTTCAAAAGACTCTAGAGGATTTTTGTAGCTGTAGAAGTCTTATAACTATAAAGGAATTTGAACTCTATGAAAAATTATTGTAGGTGAGAGACGAGGCCTATAACTATAGAGGGTTTGAGAAGGAGGCACAAGTGTGTGAGAGAAGATTGGTTGCTAAAAGTTTGTTAAAATGTATTGTAGGTAAAGTCTTATAATTGTAGAGGGCTTTATGTTCTAATGAGTTTGTTGCAAGTAGATTTTTATGACTACAGAGAGATGTGTGTAAGCATGTAAGAGAATGTTCTTGAGGGAAGTTGTGTTAGTTTCTATAATTTATAGATTGTAGTGTGAGGTGTATGTGTGTAAGACATGTCTTCAAGAAAGAGGATGATGATGGTTATGAAGAGACCAGTAAAGTTTGGGTTTATAGAGAAGCAAGAGAGGATTCATATGGACATTGTTCTTGAAGGGTTGAGAGAAATCCAATCAAGATTGGATGCATTGGAAAACCATGCAATGTAAATAAGTTGTTGTAGATAAAAGTAAATATGATGAAAAATGTCAAGAAAATGGCATAGTGGTAGATGAATAAGATGATGAGTTGGATGGAGAGATAGAATATTGCTACGTAGAAGGAGAATATTTGAGTGACTTTAATGACATAGAGAGGTCTAGAGATAAGGAAGTCCTCTTGGATGAGGATAGAGAGTGGATAAATGATGAACATAAGTGTTTTATCCCTTTGGTAGAGGTTGCAAGGGAAGAACATTTGGGAGCAACCCACACAAGTGTAATTGAAGTGAGAAGAAAAGGAAAATAAAATAAGATGAAAGAGGCAAGAAAAGAAGAGGTAAAGGAAGACAGAGTTATCTCTGTAGACTATATATTTGATGAAAGTAATTTTGAGGATCCTTAAATAGAGGACTTCAAACCTTTTGTTGAAGAATGTGGAGTTGAAGAAGGTGATTTAATGTCGTAGGTTGTAGTAGTAGAAAGAGAGTGCCTTCAATTAAGTCAAGCAAATGATAGAGAAAAATAAGAAAGAGAGGTTTTGATTTTGAAATCAACTATTGAGGTTGAAAAGGTTGTAGGTACAACGTAGGAGGAAGAGTTGACAAAATTGTAAATGAATAATTTATAGATGAGAAAGTGGTAGAAGAAGAGAAAAATAAGGGTAATGCTAAAAACCCTATTTTGTCTAGCACTATTTTGTTTGTAAGAATTGAAGAAGATAAAGTAAATTTGGAAGCTGAGATGGTGGTCTTTGAGGTCCCTATATTTGATAAAAAAATTTGGTGAAGACAAGGATAATCTCCTTTTGGGAGGAGAGGTGAGAAAAATAAATAGTTTACTAGAAGGACATTTGTTAGATGAACTTGAGGAGTTGATGGATAAAATTTATATTATTGCACAACAAAAACAAAATGAAGTAGAGTCTCATATTGGGTGCATAATGTTGATGGTCTTTTCATGTAGCTGAGGTTTTGGTGCACAAAAGAACTTTGATAGGTGTGACCACCAACAGTGGAAAGGTCTACAGATGTGGGGCATGACTTGCAGACCAATCTCTAGAGCTAGGGCTGGATCCCCACTTACTCTAAGCTAACTCTAACCGAAGAGGAAAAGGGAAGATGGAAACATGCTGAAAGTAAAATATAGAAAGCATGAAAGGCCATAAGCCAAGAGTAGGTGTCCTACTACTATTTGACTAGAGTTTAGTAGCTCATAGTATCATAATCAACAATAATGAGACTAAGAGCACACACGATAATCCTAGTACTTCATACAGACCAATGATGAGTTAGAACTTCTAGACTAACAGCCTTATGAATCAAAGACATGGTATGATTTTAAGATTACATGTGGTGCAACATAGATCATTAATGGAAATAAATACAGAGGTTCACCTAGAGCCAAATAGTATAAGGACAAAGGAAAGAAAAAGAGAACATTTCTAGATAAAGCAAAAGAAATAGAAACAACCATGTCCCAGTCCCTAAAATAAATACACCTAACAACAACACAAGAGGTAAAAAAGATTACTCATTTGTATTGACCATCATGAGGTTATAGAGAGAGAAATGCAACTGTCCACATACTTAGAACAACACAAAGTAGCGAGCTCTACTTAGACCTATTCACCCAATCCTTCCCGAGGTGACCAAAAAAATCACAACAACAAAAGGCTATTGTAAGAATCTTCCAGCCAACATCTAACAACCAAAAACCCTAATAAATTCAATGTAGAGAGGTAATATTATAGAAAAGGAAAGAAAAGAAGAGGGAAATGAAAGAGGGGAAAGTCTGCAACAAGTGAGATGTGAATGTAGCTTTCAATGCTTTGCTCTAAATGCTAGTAGCTCATTAATTTTTTGACATTCTTTGTGAGAACACTCTTCTCCAAATACTCTTGATTTCCAAATTTATTTTCCTTTGATAATATCTTTGCGAACACTTGAATTGTTTGTTTCACTTTATCTCCCATGAAATATACTTTTATTTTCTACACATTTCTTTTCACTTGCACACTCTACCTTTACATTAAATTATTTCCATTACAAGAAAATATTTTTTCTTTTGTGATTTTTCTATGTAGTTAATTTCCCTTCCTCCTTTCACTTTTGTGTGAAACTTTTTACTTGCAACTTTACTTTGCCTCTTTTTACTTGTGACGTTTGAAATATTAAAATATATAATATTTACTTCTTTGATTTTTTTGTCACAAATATTTATTCGTAAATCAATTTTACCTTTACATTTGATTTCCTTTTAAATCATGTACTCCCTTTAATCATTAAAACTATTAAGTTTTAATAATTAAATATATGCAACCCACTGATGAAATATTTTAATATTAAAGTAACTTTAATATAAAATAACTTTAATACTTGAGAAAACCTTTGGAGAGCACTAGAGATTGATCTGCATAGCTGGCTTGACTAGTTGTGGACTTTAGCGAAGTGGATTTGGTGTGCGGACTAATTTTTGAATAATTATTTAACTCAAATGATTAAAATAATACTAAATATGTTATTCCATAACCTTCCATTGAATGGTGGGGCTTAGCTCTGACATTTTTCCTTTGTGCTGTAGCGGACTCCCCTGGATGATTATTTTGATCAAATTGATCAAAAGATTATTAAATACTTTTGATTTCTTAGAGTAGATTTATTGCCAATGAAACTTCATTACTTTTGTGGAAATATTTAAAGAATACATAAGTACTATTTTAATCTTCAAAAGATATTTGTGGCCCTGACACTTGTCTTGTCATATTAAAATATGACAAAACTTTTAATTTAATTACCTTCCCATAGATTTTATTTTCCATGTTGGAGACTTGACCAATAGCATGCATTTACTTTGTATTTTTCTTGCCAATCCTTAGAAACTCCTGCAAGTTGTTGATCTCTTTATCAATTTGTAGAAATACTAAAGAATGCCCAAGCATTACAAAATATTCGGAAGTTGTTTGTGGTTCCAACACTTTATTTGACATATTAAAATGCCATTGCTTTGATTTTGTTTAATTTACTTTTCCCCGTAAGTCACAACTCCATTTGCAATTTAATTATTCCTTTTTATTGTTGAGTTGGAGGGCCCAACCAATGGCCTAACATTTCATCTATACTTTCCCTTGAAAGCCTTTACAACTCCCGTGAGATGTTGATTTTTATTTAAATCTAACAATGGCTACACACTTTGAGAATAAAGCCCAAAATCCTCTTTTTATTTCTGCCATGCTAGAGAATGTTGGGCATGACATGTAATTTACATTTTATTTATTTTAAACTGATTTTCTATTTTTTTTTTGCCTATTGGCTACCACATCTCATTTTATATTGAAATTAAACCATTAATTGGAGACTAAGCTGGGTGCTGCACTATTTTTATGGTGGCCATATAATGATTAACACATAAAAGAAGAGATCCCCATGCAAGAGGATAATGAAGAAGACATGAATACAATTATAATAGGAACGTCTTTTGAATGATATGAAATTGTTGGTGAATGAGGAAGTAAGAGAAGAAAGTGTTGTAGTTGAGATGAGTGAAGAAAAAGTAGTGAATATAAAGGAAGTACATGATCAGATGGTTAATAAAATATGTGATGTTTATAATATTATTTATGCTTATTTGTTTATAGTAGGTGTTCTAGTGAGTGAGAAAGGTATAGTGGTTGAATATGTGGTTATTGTAGAATAAAGAGAAGAAGAGGTAATGCTGAAATTTTTTAACTCCATTAAAATTAATAATTTTGATTTGTGCATAGGTAGAATGGTGAGAGTAGAAGAGTATGAGGAAAGAGTGATGAATTTTTTTTATTCCATAATGTAAACAGTGCTGATTTGTGTGTAGAAGTAAAGAGAGTGGACATTGTAGTAAAGAAAAAGAGAGTGGGCATTGTTTAATTCCATTATCAAAATTGAGTCAAAATATGAGGAATGTCTTGCACTCGAAGAGGAGAAGTTGTTGTGGGAAATCATAAACTTGAAGATACAAAGAAGAACTGTGTGGAGAAAATATTAAGTGATTAAAGGACATAAGTTATTTTATGGAGGATGATAGATAGTGGTTGGTTAAATTTAATAAGAGAAGAGAAATAAGAAAAAAGTATTTAGTGGAGGTAGACAAAAAGCATTGGGCTAAATCCTATAAGAGAAGAGGAAAGAAGTATTTGATGGAGGTGGATGGTTGAAACCAACAAGAAGTAAAAGGAAGTACAAAATATTTTGAAGGACGAGATTAGGCTTTGGTAGATAGAGGTCTATAAGAAATAAATTGTGATGGACATAGCTTGCAAAGGAGGACAAGAGTTGTCCAAGCTAAATGCTATGGGAAATGAAGGAATAAATTTTTTAATGTACCTATGATAGCATTGGAGTATGTTGCCAATTGTTTACTTTTTGGAAGGGTTTTTCTACCACTCAACTATATTTTGTGAGCTATGGTAACAAATCTCTTATATGGCATGTCTAATATAGGAGCATTCAGGTCCATACGAAATCTTGTATCACCAAAAATATTTTCAAGTTTTGAATTTTGGTTTTGTACATAGTTTGTTTCATTTTCATTGCTTCATAGATTTTCTTCATCTTGCTTCTCAAAAGGTGATATAAGAAGGCTTCAATCTCTCAAATGGGTATTAGTATTGTAGCTATACTACAGAATGTCTATTGATTGTTTGATATCACATTCGTGTTGCTACAAGATAGTTTTAAATGAGTTTATAAGCTTCTTAAAGATGTTTTCAATACAACTACTTCAAAAACTGCTTTAGGAGGATTATGTGATCTTAACTTTAGGGGGTCTACATTTAATTGTTTAACCTTGGTATTTGGTGGTAACAATGATTTAAGAGAAGGATATTTTATCAATTCAAATTTAAGTCACTTATGGTATTTGATCAAATTAATGATTATTGTTTCCCTTGGAAATATAATCAAATAAAGGTTATATTTTAAACTCTTAATTCACCCACCAATTGTCATACTCTTTCTACAATTGGGGCTAGTGAAATTCATTTTTCTCTTATCAACTTTATTGTTAAATCAATCAAATTGATTTAGAGAGCTTCAATCTTTTACAATACACAAATGCTAAGAGAAAAAAGGACTTTCCTTTTGTGATGTTTTATTAATCATGATAGCTAATTTTATTAAATGTTAAGCTTCATCAAAGTTTTCTATTTTATTGACTGATAATGTCTAGCTGGCCACATAGTTGTTGTTATTTGAGTTTCTTGAGAGCAAGGACATTCTCCTATCTTTTCCTTGGCTAATACTTCATTCTTCATCTTGGTGTTTGATATATTGTTTACTTGAAAAATTGTGCAGTTTCACATGGCCATTTCAATGACCACTCAACGTTCCTTGTTGGTGTTCAAATTAACTTCTTCTAAAAAAATGATTGCTTTTTTTTCTATATCATTATTTCTTCTTTTAATGGTGGTTACATCAATGAGGCTACATGCTATTCAATTGAGAGTTGCATCAACTTGTTGTTTGTGTGATTCAACTTATCAAAAGGTCGATATTTTCTTCCTTATGTGGGTTATTTTTATTCCCTATGGAAAATGCTACCTTTGGCATCTTTCTCTATTTTTCATGGAAAGGTTTTGTGGTAGTGATCAAAAGTTTTCATGCAATGATTTTTTGACCTTGACAGTAGTTACTCTCTAAGACCACGTGTTGTTTCCTTTTGATTATGGGTAGTAATATTTGAGTAGCTTCTTGGGTCAATAGTTACCATCCTTAGTTCATATGGCTTTTCTCTTCCCAATTCTACAACAAGATCTATAAAATTTTCTTGGCCATTTGTTGTTCATCACTTTGGAGGAAGACAAAGACTAAAAGAATTCTTATTCAAGAAATATAGAATAATTATAGGGGGTTCTTAGAGGGGGAATGATGATTCTCTAGAGAGAGAGAGAGAGAGAGAGAGAGAGACGTGGATTACAAAAAACATAGGACATAAAGATTATTCCCTGATGTGAGGGGGTTGGTTGGAGAGAGTAGAGAAAACATATCTATTTATGAGAGAGAAAAGAAACTCTAGCACATGAAGATAATTACATTGAAGAGAAGGAACGTAACTTTGTATAGAAAAGCATTGTTCAAATAAAATTGTAAAATCCTTGCAATTTGAAGGGGGTATTTTAATGTGAAATAGAAAAATGTGAAATACTTATTGGGTGAGTAGGAAGCACGTTGTAGGAAGTGCTGCTATAGCATTAAGTAATATGTAAGCAAGTTGTAATAAGCTTCAAGAGATTAATAAAATTCTACATTTTTGCATTGTTGTTCCATTTGTGTGTTGAAGTGTGTGTTTGAGTGTAAAGCTATAAGGATTGATAACTCGTACTTGTGGATTCACAATCCTTGCCTACACTAGAAGTTGTAAGAATAATAGGAATAATGAGAAAAGAACCCTAGCTTGTCAGTAATGGGGCCTCTTCAAAACCTCTAACTACCACATTTTTAAAGCCCATAGATAAGGGGAACAAAATTATCCCTCTTGAGGGAAAGTCCTCTAAGTAGGTTAACAAACCTAACTTTATTTGTACTCACAATCTATGAGCCCAATTCATTCTCCTCCTCTTGAGCATTCACAAAGCTCAATAAAGAGACTAGGAGATGGAGAGTATGTGCTAGATAAAAAGGAGAAATTTCTCACCAGTCATTCAATTAGAAAGTTTCAACCCATCTTTAGAGGGAGATTTCTTGTACAATAACTATGCAACTTTGGATGAACTTGATAGTGATGAAGGAAATTGTCCCTCCTTCTTAGGGAGAGTCCTCTAAGGAGATTAACAAGCCTAAGTTTATCTGTACTCACAATCTATGAGCCCAATTCATTCTCCTCCTCTTTCTCCTAGGGATACCACCAAGAATTCACAAAGCCCAACAAAGAGAGTAGGAGATTGAGAGTATGTACTAGATAGAAAAGAGCAATCTCACACTAGTTATTCAATTGGAAAGTTTTAACCCATCCTTAGAGGGAGATTCCTAACAAAATAACCATGCAATATTGGATGAGCTTGATAGTGATGACATGCCTTTCAAATGAATTATTTTACATAGAATTTTCAAAGCATGATAGACCTCACTAGAAATTAATGTAATACACTTGACAAAGATTTACAAACCTTGATATTCTTTATTTGCAAGAGGTTAAATTTTTATTCTTTTTTCCTTATATTGTTTGTCATATCATATTACCAACTAGTCATTTTTCATGAAACAATCATAAGGAAAGTTGAGGTGGAGTTGTCATAGATTTCCCTTTGCTAAATGGTAGTTGTATTTAGTGGACCAGACATGTCACCCCATTGACATAGTATTATGTGCTCACTTGAATGATTATCATGATTCAAGACTCTGGGATAGTTAATTCTTATGCTTCCAATGATGCTATTCAATGATCCATTCTTTGGTGGTAGGTTGTTGACCCATTTCCCCTAGCTACATGAACTCTGTGTGGATATATTAATATGGTGTAGGATGCCCCTATCAAGTGCCATACTTTACCCATGTGTTGAACAACTAGCAAAAGAGTAGAATGGTTTGTTATATGCAATAAATTAGACCTTTTCAATCCTAATGTTGGTCACATTCATAATCAAACTACGTGGCATACATGAAGTAACCTTCATTCCAATTCTAAATGGGTTCTTAAAAGGCTTGACAAAGCCATGATGTTATCTCAATATTTTTCATCTTTGTCAACTATTTTTCATTTCAATTTGAGCCTTTCTCATATGTTGTCCTTTCAAATCATTTTCCAATTAAATTCTACATTGAATGGTAGCTTGCTACTTCCAAAGACAAAAACATTAATTCTTTTTAAATACCCTTTTACTAATTCATCAACCTACCTTGGTACATGTATAATATGTCTAGAATTTTGACCCCATCCTCATCATCAAATATGATGGATTGAATGTTGGAATGATGCAATTAAATTTTAAACCTTGTTGTTTCTTCACATTTATGGGTGCTAGTTGGCTAGTTTCATTGTTGGGATTATGAATCCACTACAACCAAGTTCCACCTTATGAGTGTTAGGCTTGAAATTTTCATAGCCTTTTTCTCCTTCTCTCCAACTCTATGTTGCCAAATTTTTTTAACAGAAAAAAGTTGTGAATAATCACATAGATAGAGGAACTCAAACCAGGGCTCAACTATACTAGCTCAAAATTGGAGATAGAGTTTCTAAGGAATTTCTCCTCTCTTTAAGAGTTCATCATGTTTTTTTAGTGATCAAACACATCAAATAAGGATTCCAACTCCTATAGGAGATTCCTACCATCACCTAGATTTTTGTTAAGCACTATGAATAGGGCTTCAAATATCAAGAGGCATCTTTTGAGTGATGAAATTATCTTCAATAATGCATTTAGGTGGTCCTCTATGTAATGTGTCCAATTGGCACTTAGCCAAGACGTGAACAATTAGCCTATTTCTAAGTTTTCTCGTAGGCTAGCTAGTGTGCAAGGGAGAACTCCAAAGTTCTTGGAGAGCATTAGATCAACTTTACAGAGTGATTGTTCATGGTTTTGAGTTCAGTTGGTTATGTGGAGCCTTCTGATACTTTCAAAATCAATTTCTAACCTTTTCGGATCTCTCCAAACTTCTTGGAGGAGCAGGGTATTTTTAGAAATTTGCCTGGTTTCCTCTGATCATTGTCCCAAGTCTTCAATATCATATTGGTATGATCATAATTGCAAAATTATATCATTTGCATGCTTTCTACAACTTGGGTATATTATTGAGTTACTTACTTAATTATTCACTTATGTTGTCTAATGTTGGAAATATTAAAAGGGACAACTAAGTGTGATAACTCATGTTCTAAAGGTATTAAAAAGTTATTTCAAGTGGATGCCTTGGAAAGGGGACTTTATTCATGGGAATATATTATTCCTCAAAAAGATGAAAGTGCTCCGTAAAGTTAATTATTTATTTTTATAAAAGGAGTTTTTGGAGCAAAAAGAGAAAAGTAATATTTTATTGCTCCAGAAAAGTTATAAAAGGAGGTTGAGGGATCATTGTGAGGGTTGTTGATGAATTTATTTTTTCTTTTGCAATTTGGAGATAACCTATGTTCTTCTCAAATCCCTTGAGGATGAAAACCCTCTTGATGTTACTAGTTGCAGTGGTGAAAGATCCTCCCTAGCTAGTTATGGTGATTTCACTCAAAGATCGCATGTGTTGCAATGAAGTTTGATGTTTTGTAATTAGTTGTTTGGCATTTGGTGTGAGTTTTGGTGTGTATGAATGATTTTAATCTTGAAAGAATAATATTTATTTTTTGAGTTTTGTGTGCATGATTCAGAGGAGGTCATACTTGTTTAGGCACCAAGTATATGGAGATATCATTGAGTAATCTGATTTGAAAAGATGAATTTGTTATACCATAGGTACACAGATTTTATAATGTAGATTTTGTAGGGAAGTGTGAGTTTCTTGTAGGTTGTACCACTTGGTACCTAGTCGTACCTAGCATGAGCATGGCATACAAGTTCTAGAAGGGAAACACCTCATATTACCTTGGTTTCTTTGCTGCTAGGGTGGTGCCCAACCATGAGGACTATGTAAGAGTTGACTTTGGTTTGAAAATTTTAGTTTTAACTAAGTTTGGGGGTTGTTGATTAGGGTTTTCAATGTTGCACCTACATATTAGTTTGTTACAGCAATATCACAGAGTTTTATCAGACCTAATTAGTGATATGAGTGTCATCTAGTGCTTCTTCTAATTTTGTGGCTTCTTTGATGGGTAATGTTCATGCTCTTTCAGTTTGAAGTTTAGATATACAGTTTGAAGGAAGTTTGGAGTGAAGACCTTGTTGTTTGGGGTTTATTTTAGTGCTACAAATTATATCAGAGTAGTATTCATAGCGATTTCAATGCTTTCAATGATCTACAGTGATCTTTTGGACATCCAGAACCATATTCAACTATAGAACTCCAGTGGGTATGTTTCCTTGTGTTGTTTGAATGAGTGCTAGTGCTACTTCTTCATTATTTTATGCTACACCAATGATATATCAGTTTTATCTTTCTGTGATATGCTAAAATAGTGTTAATCTATTACAATCAGATATATGAAGAGTACTATTATAGCTTTTAATGTTTGTAATATTTCTTTAGTTGCAATAATTCTATGTTTGTATATTACCTAGATGGTAGTACTGGTTGAAGTTTACATGTTTGTGCATTTCATATTGTATTATTAGATAGTTTACTACTACTAATCTATAGCATTCATGTTAGTCTATTTGGCATGCTCACTCTACCAGTGGATTTGCATCCATTACATGTCTGCTGAATAAGTGTTAATAAGTTGACTTTCTATCTCATGTGATTTATTCTGTATTGCATCATGCACTCTATTGAACAAGCATAGATGTGGTCGACTCAACTACCTAGTGCATGCATATCTGTGACTTGTATATAATACACTCCACTAAATAAGCATGGAATGTGGTCGTCATGGATGTTTGGTGTGTATGTAAACATCTTGCATTGCACTCTCATTTAGTAACTGTTGATTAGAGAAGTGTGATCCTATGCACCATATACTCTCACCTTGTGCATTCTGAGATCTGGGTGATCATAAAGTGTATCAAGGACTTCCTGTGCTCTTTATTTCAATTGAAATTATTTCAAAAAAACTAGGGTAGTCATTAAACCCTATGGGGTTTCACCATCTATAGAGCCTTGTTTGAGCAACTCCTCTTTCAAGAAGACCTTTGTGAGGCTACCTTTTCCATTGCTAGTGATAGAGACCTAGGATATGATGGATTTGCATGTGAATTCTACAAATCCCTTTGCAATATGGTTGGTAATTACCTATATCGAAGGCTTATTCCACCAAATTCCTAGGAAGTATTATTAACAAAGGAAATAATAAGTTCATATCTAAGGTTGGAGATCTAGAAGATATTTGCAATTAGGGCCTAATTACCCTACACAATGTTTACTACAATATCATTACCAAGGCTCTTATTTTTAACCTATGCCATCTTCTTCATCCAATTGTTTGACTAGAGAAAACAAAGTTTATAAAATCTAGATATTTTAATGATAATATCATTATTATTTGGGAGGGAATGGAGTGGAAAAGACCCCCTCAATAGCAACAAGCCATCTTTGTCAAAGTTGATTTTACCAAATACTATGATCACATGGAATGACACTTCATACTTGTCATGCTTGAGGATTTATGTTTTAGTCCCAAATTGCTAAGATTAATTGAAATTCTCTTTGCTAATGTTTTTTCTTGTATCATTATCAATAACCATCAATCATCTTCATTTGGTATTTTATTCCATATGACAAGGATGTTCTCTTTCTTTTTCTTTATATGTTAACTATTAAAGGTCTTGGTCATCATTTGTTTCATGCTATGTCACAAAACCTAATCAAAGGTTTCACTCTTCCCAATTCTTCTCAACAACTTATTAATGGTCATTTTATCAATTAGTTTTTCTCACTTTACTAGAGGAAGAGAGCAATGGAAATTTGACTCTTAAATTCCTTTATATATTTGTATATTAGGTTTGATTCAAGTATTTAGTGGTAAAAGATTGAATGCTATCAAAAATATTCCTTGCCTAAACCAACATGGATTAATTATTTTGGTGGGAAATAGATTGGTCCTAGATAGATCCTTAGATTCTTGGGCATCCCCTTTGCCTTTCAAGCATCTTTCTCAATTTATACATGTTACATGGTCTTATTATGTTGTTTACATACCATGATTCATATGCTTATTATGATTACTTTATATATATAGGATCCTTAACATTCGTACATCTTATGTTTATGTCCCTTTTTTTTCTTTAGCTCAATCATTATAATTTACCTAAATTTTGGGAAATGATCTTTACATGTACCTTCGCACTTGTTTCTTATGTATGCATTTAATGCTATATCATGTTTACCTTATCATTTTTCTTTATTAAGAATGATCATCATAAGATGCACTCTCACATTAATCTCCTACTTATCTATATTTACATGATTTTTATATTTCCTTTATGGCCATCATTATGTTTTTATTTCTCTATATACTAGTAGAAATCTTAAATTATATGTGCCTTGATATGTAACTCTTCTTTTTGTGCTAACGTGTTTCTTATATGATTTTTTTTTCATGCTTTATATTTTATCCTCTCCTCTAATTCCTTGAATCCTTTGTATGTAACTATTTGCTGTAAATACAATAATAAACTATCCTCTATTTCATATCCTCTTCTAGAGTTATTGTACAAAATGTACAACACTCCTTCCATTAGCTCGATCGCTCAAGCCTACAACTCAACAGTCAAGATATCCTTATTTTCTCTGATGACTTTCAGTATTCTTACATATTACACTTGACCAAACTAACCCCAAAGAGTTTCCAAGCTTATCTTGGTGCAATGTTGGCTTCTAATTCCTAAACCAAGAACACTCCAAGATTTCTTGATGTTGTTGTAATTTTATATTTTCTTTCCCTTCAATAACTTCATCCTTGTATTTTCCTACACATAGTTGGCTACTGCCAACTTCTCCCAACTCTTCTTCCCTAGAGTATTGATTATGTTAGAAATGAAGAGCCCACTAAAAAATTTGTTATTTTTGTGCCCTACAACATCCTCACACTCCTTTGAACCAATGATCACTATAATTGTACTCTTAGTGTGCTCTATCCGAATGCAAAAGAGTTTGTGAAGTTGAGTGGATATAGAATGATCATTTCAATCACATTCCATATTTTTCAAAGAGAATCTATGCTCCA
The DNA here is from genome assembly GCA_027924645.1 of Cunninghamia lanceolata. Lineage (NCBI taxonomy): Eukaryota > Viridiplantae > Streptophyta > Pinopsida > Cupressales > Cupressaceae > Cunninghamia > Cunninghamia lanceolata. The sequence goes on from BSBN01000892.1 coordinate 9,598,738, forward strand.
TCTTTATGGTCTAAAATGAATGATGACTACATCCTTACTTATGTATTTCCTTCATGATCTTCTATATAAGAATCCACCCTTATTTCTTCTCCCCATGTGTGAGGATTCGTTCTACATACAACCCTACATTCTTCTTGTACATAATGGATACACGTGTAATTTAATTTTAGTGATTTTTGACAAATGTTCTTTGATGACAATCCTTTCAAATCCATATCTAGCCTCAATCCTCCAACATGATATTGTTTGGAAAAGGGTGTGTTGTACACCTTGCATAAAAATGAATTATTTTAATTATGTAAAATAAATATTTATTTGTGGTGCATCTTAGGGGATGTGTTTAGCCACATTAAATATTTATTTGGGTACAATTGTAAATTTGTATGTAACATTGGGTTAGTTATTTTATGTGTGGGAGACATATAGAATAATTAATTAATATTTGGAAAGCTTAGTATCAAAACATGAAAACTTAGTGTGAGGGGGAGAAATCTGGTTTTAATCAAATTAATGCAAACATATAAAACCCAAACGCCAATGCAAGTTGAAAGAAAAGAAGTTTGAAACCAACAAAAGCAAATATACTTACAAACTCTTTTACCTATTGTTTTCCATTGTTTGCCTATCTTTCTTTGATCTTGATTGTGAAGCCCTTAGAAGCTTTCCTTGCTTGCTTGCTTGTTGAAGATGACAAAGGAAGAATGGCTATGATACCTGCTTGTGTTGAATGTGAGCTTCAAACAACTGATAATGGAGGACACTTGATAATGGGATGAGGAAGAGAATGAGAGAAATTTGGGTATAGTTATTGTGCAAGATGAAGTCCTCTTTAATGGCTTAGAAGAGGGTTTTATTTATAGATTTTCTGAAAAGGGAATGGAGGGGGAGGATCAAAAGATGAGATCAATGGCTCTCATTTTTTGTGAATCTTTAATTCATAATGGATGAATTAAAAATTCTTTATTTGAGAATAGTGGATTATGACAATTGAATTAAATATTCAATTGGTGAAGGCTAGTGGAGAACATTGAATTAAATATTCAATAGTGGAGGATAGTGGGTTATGACAATTGAATTAAATATTCAATTGGTGAAGGCTAGTGGGGAATATTGAATTAAGAATTCAATAGTAGATGAAAGTGGAGAACAATTGGTGAAGGCTAGTGGGGAACATTGAATTAAAAATTTAATTAGTGGAGGATAGTGGGGGACAATTGAATTAAAAATTCAATTGGTGGAGGATAATTGAATTAAAAATTTATTTTGAATAATAGAGGATATTAGCTAATTAAATATTAAGAATATTTAATTATGTGTGCAACATGGTGAGGTGGAAGAGATGAGGTGGATTGATGAGGTGGATTTTGGTCTTTTAGACATTAGAAGAATTGAGGGAATTTAATTAAATAAAATGACTTTATTTAATTATGGGATAATGAAACAATCAAATAAATTTTAAATATTTATTTAATTGATAGAAGGAAATAAGAACTAAGATAAATATTAAAATATTTACTTAATTCAACCTGAGCCAATTTTAGGTGTATATATTTTGCCCCTCTTTAAAGCAATGACACCTTCGAAAACGATGACACAATCATCGGTTACCTTGAGCTTAGAGATCACATACCTAAAAGTGACCATAGAGTTGGCTATGCTATTGAACTCAATGAGAAGGCCTATTTTGGAGAAAGCGCCAAGCCTTTTAGTCATAAAAACATCAAAATAAAAGAACGATCTAATGGTGAAAACCGCTCCACGGTAGTGTTAGATCCTCAAAATAGTAAAAATAAAGACGTATCCAATGGTGAAAACCTCTCTGAGGTGCTGAAGGATGGAAGGCTTGACCCTCTCCCCTATCTTACACATCAGGAAAGATCGTCGATCTTGATAGAACCGGTGGAAGCAATCAATGTCAACATAGCTGATAATCCCAGAATGGTCCACATGGCAAAGGCTTTAACAAAACATGAAAAACCAACATTTACAGACTTCTTCAAAAGAAAATAGATCAACTTTGCATGGACATACGCCGACATGCTAGGGCTAGATCCAAATCTTATCATGCATCATTTATCTCTAGTTCTGGGAGCTAAACCAGTCAAACAAAAACTTAGAAAGATGCATCTGCATGTGGCCCTCATGGTAAAAGAAGAACTAAAGAAGTTTTTGGATGTTGGATTTATCAGGCCTATAGACTATCCTGAATGGGTTTCGAATATAATATCGGTGGCTAAACCGGATGGCAGGGTCAGAATATGTAGTGATTTCAGGGACCTGAACAAAGCTTGTCCGAAGGATGACTTCCCCTTGCCCAACATCGACATGATTATAGATCTCACAACAGGTCATACCATTCTTTCACTCATGGATGGTTTCTCGGGATATAACCAGATAAAGATTTCACCAGAAGACCAGCACAAAATTACATTTACATGTCTTTGGCGCACCTACTATTGGTGCGTCATGCCATTCGGTCTGAAAAATGCTGGGGCAACATATCAGAGAGCCATGACAATGATCTTCCATGATATGATGCATACTATAATGGAAGACTATGTCGATGACATTCTAGCAAAGTCTCTCACAAGAGAAGGGCATCTAGAGATAAGATCTTTAACAAACTGGAATAGTTCAATGTGCGACTTAATCCAAAAAAGTGTGTGTTCGGGGTTATGTCAGGAAAACTACTAGGCTACATAGTATCTACAAATGGTATCGAAGTTGATCCCGCTAAGGTGAAGGCCATAATGGAGATGCCACCTCCTAAAAATTTGACTCAATTGAGATCCCTATAGGGCAAACTACAATCTATTAGATGGTTCATTTCCCAACTGGCAGACAAGTGCCACTCATTCTCTCATCTGCTACACAAAAATGTATCCTTCAAATGGAACAAGTCATGTGACCAGGCTTTTCAATAGCTAAAGGAATACCTAATGAAGCTACTAGTATTAATGCCACTAATTTAGGGCAGGCCTCTATTACTATATATCTTAGCTACACCAACGGCTCTGGGAGCTCTCCTTGCTCAATAGAACTATGATGGAAAAGAATAGGCTATCTACTACATTAGTCGAACACTCGTCGGATACGAGTTGCAATACACACCAATAGAAAGAGCATGTCTAGCTATTGTATTTGCCTCACAAAAATGGAGACATTACATGCTGTCACACTCTGTTAAACTGGTGGCAAAGATTGACCCATTGAAATACTTACTCAACAAGGTGGCCTTAACAGGTAGATTATCAAAATGGGTCATGCTTCTCAGTGAGTTTGACATAGAATATGTGGATAGAAAAGCAATAAAAGGACAAGTGCTTGCAGATCAACTAGTAGAGGCACCTTTAACGGATGATAACCACCTGAGCTTTGAATTTCCAGATGAGTCTATCTTCCACATCAACATAGCAAATTTGAAAATGTGCTTTGATGGCTCCTACACTCAACATGGATTGGGGGCAGGTATCTTATTAATCACACCTGATGGCAACACTATTCCAAAGTCATACAGATTAATGTTCCCTTGCACTAACAATGTAGCAGAATACGAGGCTCTGGTCATCGGTATCAAGCTAGCAGTTGAGTGGAACATCAAGGAACTTCAAGTCTATGGTGACTCACAACTGGTCATCAACCAAGTAAATGACGACTACCAAATGAAGGATGAGAAATTGATTCCTTATAAATGCATGGTAGATGACTTCAAGGAGTATTTCGTCAAGATATCATTTGAATAGATACCAAGGATCGAGAATAAAGCTACAGACGCAATGGCAACTATCGCATCTCTCCTAGATATTCCAGACAATCAAACATGATATGAGTTCTTAGTAGAGACAGTCTCTTGTACTGCTTATGACACTCCAAATTCCCATATCATATGCCACATTGTAGGAACTGATTCCCCTCTCTATGGTAAAATATTTGCCTATCTAAAAGAGAATACCCTCCCACCCAACCTCTCCCATAACCAAAAAAGAACCTTCATCCGACAGGCATCCCGGTATGCCATTGTCGCTAACACCCTATATCGCTGAGGTCTCAATGGTACTCTCCTTAGGTGTCTAGATAGAGAGGAATATCAAACTGCTCTAAGCGAAATACATGATGGAATATGCGGAGCTCACTCTAGTGGCCCTACCCTAGCCAAGAAACTCATACGCATGGGATACTATTGGCCAACAATGAAATAAGACTCCTATCAGTTTGTAAAGAAAAGCAAAAAGTGCCAAATCCATGGGAACCTGATACATGCGCCAGCACAAGAGCTATAGCCATTGATGACTCCTTGGCCTTTCTGTCAGTGGGGACTCGACTTAGTGGGCAAGATCCACCCTCCTTCCTCAAGTGGCCATAAATTCATTATCACTGCCATAGAGTACTTCATGAAGTGGATTGAAGCCGTGCCTCTCACCAACATCACAGGCAAATAGATTGCCTCATTTATCCTGAACTGTATCATTTATCATTATGGTGTCCCTTTGTCCATTATCATGGATAATGGATGACCCCTCAAAAACCAAGATGTCAGGGAACTATGCGACAAATTCCATATCTAGCACCGCTTCTCAACTCCTTACTACCCACAAGGTAATGGCCAAGCTGAGGCATCAAATAAAACCATTATGAAAATCCTAAAAAAGACTGTCAATGATGCTAGCCATGACTGGCATGTCCAACTAAATCCTGCGCTGTGGGCCTACCGCATAAGCATCCACACACCCACAGGTGCAACACCATACTCCCTAGTCTATGGATCTAAAGCTATCTCGCCCATTGAAGTCGAGATCCCATCATTGCAAGTCTCATTAAAAGGCCTCATATCAGATGAAGAGTACAGAGTAACTAGACTCCAAGAATTAGAGCTGCTCGAAGAGCGAAGGCAATAGGCCTTTAATCACCTGAAAGCATATTAGCAATGCATGTCCAGAAGCTACAATCACAAAGTAAAGCCCCGGATATTCCAAGTCAGTGACCTAATCTTACGAGAAAATCCCAAAAATCAGCAAGACAAAGAAAAGAAAGGAAAGTTTAAACCTAACTGGCTGGGTCCTTATGTCATCATCACAGCTTATGGATCAGGGGCATATCAATTGGCTACATCTGAAGGTGAATTGTTTGATGATCCTATCAATGGCATGCACCTTCGTAGGTTCTATACCTAAAAACCCCAATGTAAGGGAGTCCTGAAAAATCTAAAAAAATTAAGAAAGTGATAAAAAATAGAACAAAAAAATCAAAAAAATTGAGAAAATAACAAAAAAGCATCCTATGGTGAAACCCTGGAAAATAGGTGTCATGTGTACTTTTAGCTTCTCATGCAAATAAAAAGCAAGTGGTGAAAACCTGGTACACAGGTGCTATCTGCAACAAACCACTTCCTCCATCTATTCTGACTTCATATCTCTTGTGTCCTTCATATCACTCATCTTGAACTAGTCCATCCATGGTCCAAGTCTCGAACTACGTCACCTCTGAGCTATCACATAGGCAAGGCCATTATCCACGCACCCCCGAGGCTCCGCTTCCCTATCCATCTCATATCTTGTCATCTATCCTCTAGTCCATCCATGGTCTAAGTCCCGAACTACATCGCCTCTGAGCTATCACGTAGGCAAGGCCATTATCCATGCACCCCTGAGGCTCCACTTCCCTATCCATCTCATATCTTATCATCTATCCTCTAGTCCATCCAGGGTTCACCCCAAACTATGTTGCCTCTGCGTCATCACGTAGGCAAGGCCATTTAGCAATGAGCCCCCGAGGCACTAGGTTAGTCCCTTAGGGTCTGTCTCTCCATATTTGTTGTCATCTCATCCATAATAAGTCGATCCTGGTCTAAACTGGGGGCAACTCCTTCACCTAGTTGCAGATTTGGGTTCTTGAATGCCGTCGTTTTGAAAGGGGATACCAATAAAGGATTGTGATACCTTCAAGTGCTAGACACCTAGAACAAAGTTCTCGATGCATAACATCAACCTGACCAAAACAAAAACAAAGCAGAGCACCATACTGTAACACTCAAAACAATTCTATCTCAATTATGGCAAAAAGACACATCTAATGCAAGAATGTTTTGTCAACAGGTTAACTTACAAGGTCTTGAATTTTCGTCAATCATGTCTTCCTATGCTACTCAAGGATGCCAACAGCTAGAGATGCTATGATGGGGACATAATTTTTTCTTTGTCTACTGCTTGTGGATCAAACTTTAGTAATGTGACAACTTTTTTCTAACAACATGATCGGCAAAAGATCATCGAGGACTCTAAGGTCTAAACATGAAAAGGGGCAATCCTTGTCTATTAAAACACAAGAAGTGCTCAGGTCATCTAGATTCAAGTTTGGCTAGATGCTTGTATCAACTTGCTATATCAAAATCCAGGTAAGTGATACTCAGGACATCTCGGTCTAACTATACCTAGATGCTTGTATTCTCTTACCACATTTCAAAGAACAAAAAACACCAAAAAGTGCCCGATGATGAAAGGAAAAGACTTGCAAAGATGACAAATCCGTATCCACATCTGTCTCATATCTAGAAACTCCATATCATACACACAATAACGCAAACCCTGTAGTATATCCAAATGAAAGTCAGTATTTCTCCATGTCTTCTTCTATTCCACTCGTCTATATCATCTCTGTGTTGATTGAGTACATCTGGACATATCAAACACATAGCATATAAGTTGCATATCACATCACATGAGATAGTCATTCACATGATTACATCATTTGAGATCAATTTCCATACATTTTAGATCATCCATATACATTGTGCATCCATACATCATATCAAAAGAAAATAAAAAACATAGGTCACATACATATCGAACTACATAACCATATCCATACACATTAGCATTTGCATAACTCAAAAGCATTCTAAACATCCATCTAGTATGCATAACACATACAAACACATCATAAAATCAAATTGCATCCATAGCATATAAAATGTAAGAACATATACATGTAGACCATCAAATAGGTAGATCATCATATAAACATCCAACACATTTCCAAATGTACAATATATCACAAACTCTGTCCAATCCCAGAGTCATGTCATAAATGTATACAAAAAATGGTGATACATGTCTCAAAATAAGAATACATCTATCGGCTATCTCAGCCATCATCAAAAATGTGCCACAATGCATGTCAAATACGAGTGTCTGGCTCTAACTAACTCTGCCATTGGGGAACACTGCTCCTGGCACTAGCCTCTCCTCTATCCACCCCTGATGGCAGTGGGCCTCTCACTGAGCCCACAGACTGAGACCCACCTGCTCTCTACACTGCCTCTGACTAGCTTTGGAAGTTTGAGGCTCTCTAACTTGCTGGCACAACACCATGATATAAGCCCCGATAATACTAAGTCTGTGCCTGAACTCTAGTAAGATCACTCTGTAACTACGCTACCTAGGCCTGTGATAGCTGTACCTGTGCCACCAAGAAACTGGAAGTCCCATCAGTACCCATGGCCATCATGGCTGCATCCCACTCTGACCTCATAGCCCGCATACTAGCTAAGGCTGCATCTCTCTCCCAGCTCAACTCTGATATCTGAGTTGCATTTGATTCTCTATGTGACTCCGCTGCTCTCACATGAGGCCTTAGCTACCTCAATTGGGTTTGTAAGGAAACCAGAACCTATTGCTACATATCAGGCTATGGAGCCTACTCGGCCTATGCCACTTGCTGTGCTGGCACCTATCCCTGTATCGGCTGTACCACCTGCTGAGGTGACGGCATCTGTCTCTGTGCTATCCCTGGCTGCACTGGCACCTGGACTTGTGCCTGTCCCACTGCCTGCTGCCCCACGAGACACTCTCTGACTCTCTGCCTCTGTCTCTGTCTCCCATCAACTCCCTGATCTCTCCTCCTCCTCCGCCGTCCACCCCTCCCCCTGCCAGTTCCACCCCCTCTGTCTGAGTCACCCTCATCTATATGAGGAGCTACCTCTCCAAGACCTGAGTAGTGAGGAAATGGATGTGCTACAAACCACGCCTCATAGTCTGGCATCATGCCAGCATCTACTATATCTCTCTGCATTGACCAGACTGCATAAGGAATCTGCCAAAAATCAGCCAATGCCTCCTCATAAGAGGCCACAGGACCCAACCTATACTGCTCGGCATATGTCCTAGCAAAGCGTGCCTCGCCTTGTGGTCTACCCTGTACCCGACCAAACTATCTCTGCACTCGGCTGACAATCTGTCGCTCCAAAATGTACTAAGTCCAACCAATCAGTCACCTCATCTGGAAACAATAAGGGAGCTCATCTGCCTCGTCCACCCATATTTCGTAGTCAAGGTATGACTCCAATACTCAAGCCTCCCCAGCCTGTGCTGGGAAATCACACTGGCATAGTCATAACTATAGGGTTCACCCCTCTGCCTATGAAATACACAGATCAGCCGTGTGATAGCAATGTGCTCCCACAACCAAAACTGTAAGAGAGACGTGCCTACTACTAAACTAGAGCCTTAGTGGTACACTGCTTAATGCATGTCTCTGTATAGGTGTGTAAGCACACACATACCCCACGCATACTGGGTCCTGTCGGTAATCATACTCTCTAGCACCCATCCCCAGCTAATGGGGAAGCCATGCGCTCTCCTATTGGGGCATACTACGCCACCGATTAGTCCAGCCACTATGCCTGGGAAGTAGTCATAGCAGTCATGCATGTCCTGCAATGAGATCTCCTCCCCTACCAACTTAAGATCATCAAAAACACCTCTCCACTCCTCCAGCCTAGCATCATACTGTGACTCATACTCAACCAACTCTCCCTGAATAGGGAGGTGTAGAATCTGATAAACATCCTCCAGAGTAATGGCCATCTCTCCCATCGGAAGATGGAAGGTCCCATCCTCACTATGGAATCGCTCCACGACTGCAGTCACCATCGCCTGGTTGATGCGAACCTCGGGCATGAAGAGCACATGATACAAACCCATAGCACCTAGAGCCTCCCGCTCCATCTTGGTCAGCATATACCGCTGCAACAACGGCAACGGGAACAACTCTCACGATGTCAGAACGTCCCGAATATCCTCCTGCAACCAAGGAATGCATACTGTCAATGAAATCCAAATCCATATCGAAAACCTACTCCAAGCAATCAAACTATCCTATCATTGGCTCAACATATCAAATTAATCAAAATAGCATATCATCTCTGGACTAGATTCTCAGCAATACAAAAGAAGAGCATTTGTTACATATTAGAAAAGTATTGCAGAGGGTGAGAGAAGATAAATTGCTGATAAACATCAAGAAATGTAGTTTCATGAAAGAATAATTGGTATATTTGGGATTTGTAATTTGTCCAGAAGGATTCAAGATGGAGCTTGAGAAGGTTAGAGCAATTATTGAATGGCCAACACTGAAGAACATTGGAGAGGTAAGATCATTTCATGGACTAGAAATATTCTACTAGAAGTTCATAAAAATTTTCAATTTAGTATGCACACCCATGATAGAGACAATGAGAGGTGATAGAAAGGATTTTAAGTAGACATCAAGAGAAAATAAAAGTTTTGAATTGTTGAAGCAAAAAGTGATAGAGCAACCAGTGTTAGCATTACTAGATTTCAAGAAAGCATTTCAAGTAGATTGAGATACAAGTGGAAATGTAGTAGGAGCAGTGTTAAGTCAAGAAGGTAGACTAGTAGCATATTTCAGGGAGAAGTTAAATGATGCAAGGAGAAGATATTTAGTTTATGATCAAGAGTTCTATGAAATAATTCAAGCTTTGAAGAAGTGGAGACATTATTTATTGCCTAAGGAATTTGTGTTGTACACTGATCATCAAGCTTTATAATATTTGAACAATCAAGGAAAGTTGAATTAGAGGCATATGAGATGGGTAGAGTTCATGTAGAGTTACACATTTGTATTGAAGCATAAGAGTTGGAAGTCAAACAAAGTTGTAGATGCATTGAGCAGAAGAAGGCACTTGTTGATAGATATCAGAATAGAAGTATTAGGTTTTAAGGAAATGAAGCACATGTATGAAGAAGATATTGATTTTGCATAACCATGGAAAGCATGCAAGGAACCTGTTGTAACAGATAGAAGTAAGTGGTTAGAATGTTTCATTCAAGAAGATATGTTTTTCAAGCGAAATTAGTTGTGTATACTTAGGAGTTCAATGAGAGATAATTTGATCAAGGAGAAACATAGTGGTGGAATGGCAGGACATTTTGGAATTGACAAGACAATGACTTCGGTAAGTGAACATTATTTTTGGCCTCAGGTATATTTAAGTATGTAAGGAAGTTTGTGCAAAGTTGTAGAGTATGTCAAGTTGCGAAAGGGAGTAGTCAAAATACTATGTTGTACAAATGTTTGACCTTATCAGAGAGACCTTGGGAAGACTTAAGTATGGATTTCATATTAGGATTGCCAAAGACATAGAGAGGACATGATTCTAAATTTGTAGTGGTGGATAGATTTTCAAAGATGTTGTATTTCATATGTTCTAGGAATCTTACAAATGATTGCATAGTGCATGTTGCTGACCTATTTTACAAGGAGATTGTGAGATTACATGGATTACCTAAGAGTATTGTCTCAAACAAGGATATAAGATTCATTGGATACTTTTGGAGGACATTGTGGAAGAAGATGAAGACAGACCTAAAGTTAAGTTCAACATTTCATCCACAGAAAGATGGACAAACAATAGTGGTAAATAGGAGTTTTGGAAACTTGTTGAGATGTTTGGTAACAGATAAGACTGGAAATTAGGATCTATTTCTACCGTAATCAGAGTTTGCATACAATAATTCAGTGAATAGGAGTACAGGAAGACACCATTTGAGATTGTGATTGGAATTAAACCTAGAGGGGTTGCAGAGTTGAGAGACATCGGTATGGAGAATAAGAGAAGTGCAAAGGTAGAAGAATTTTTAGGATAGAGGGAGACTCTACATAAATAGGTCAAGAAGCATTTGCAGGAGTTGAATAGAAAGTATACAGAGCAAGAAGATGAGAAGAGGAGACATAAAGAATTTTTAGTTGGAGATGAAGTACTGGTATATCTAAGAAAAGAGACATTTCCAATAGGGACATACAACAAGATGAAGATGAAGAAGTTTGGACCATGTAAGATTCTTAGGAATTTTGATTGAAGAAATGCATATTAAGTGGAGCTACCAGAGACATTGGGTATATCACCTATATTCAACATTGCTAACCTATATCAGTATTATGAATGAGAATCAAGTGACAGCATTGAAGATGGTTTGAAGAATCATTTACCATACTAATAACTAGAGAAGATAGAGAACATCTTAGACAACAAAGTTGGATGTAGCACCAGAGGTAAGAAATACAAAGAATACCTAGTCAAGTGGAAAGGCGGACTGGAAGAAAACTCAACTTGCATTTCTCAGGCTCAGGTGAACCACCTTAGTTTTCCTCTAGCCCCAACAAAGTGAGGGACTCATTTTTTCAACAACCCCGGGTGTCTGATGTAGGAGCATCCTAGGTTGCAGAGTAATCTTGCATCAACCAAAAACATTTGAATTCTTTCTTTTCTTTCATTTTTAGTTCAGTTCAATCAATTACAATTTCATCATTTTATATCACATGTTCATATCAAAGCTCATGGAACAGGACTTAGCATCTACATTATATCCACATTTTAGGTCATTTGGACTTGTCTGCTAAAAGTTATTGCTATCAAAAGTTCAACAGTTTTCTCAGAACAAAGCATATAGACAGTCAGTTGAATGAGAAGGTTTGTAGAGCACTTCCATGACTTATGGAGTCAAATGAAACATCATACATGGCACATCTGGATGAGATAGACCATCCATGAGGTCTGCACTAAGTTTCATCAATTTGTGAAGCATTACTAGATGTTGTAGTCCAACCTACTTGTTTCTACACATTACATCCTTCTTTGGAGTTTGTAACCTCTTATGGGCGACGCAGATGATTTCACGAGCTTGAAAATGATATATATAGATCTCTTAGAGTTATCGAGAAGTAGTTGTTAGAATTCAATTATGTAGTTTAGAGTTGTAGATTTTCTTTTCAGAAGGCACTTCAATGCCATATCTCACATATATGTTGAAAACTGGAAAGAAGACATGTGAGCCCTTTGATTTTAGCTGCATATTGTTGGAATATAAGAATTTTGAATATATAATATATTGAGCATTTGAATTTTCTATGCATTCTATTATTGTGTTGTTTCTATTATGTTTACTCTAGTTGCATGGTTTGGATAGTTCACTCTGTGAACCCTCCAACTATGACTACTCCACCTGTACTACTCCACTCACTCAACCACTCTCTTACTCACATCACATCCAACACGCGCACCCCCAATTGCGACCTCTTGACATTTATTTATATTGTGTTACGACCTAAAATTTACTACAATTTTTGGCAAAATTTTAGTTTCCTATAATGAAAAAACTAATTCTAGCACTCTGAAATACAGTTGTAAGCTGCTAAATGCCACTGCTTTGCAACCTGCAATAGTCATGATTAAAATTCTAGACTAATGGTGTGGTAGTACATAAACTATGGCAACAAATAAAATAGTCTCAACTACATCTTTGGAACCATCAGGGCGCTACAATGGCCTATAGACTGCAAAGTATGAGGCTCATCATATGAGGTGATAGGGGTTATTAACAATGAAGGAGATTTATAAATGAAGGAGGTAATCATGCATATGGTGGGTTACTTATTCTGTACTTAGCTTATCTAGGATCTAATTAGTCTTGAGAATGTCATGACTTCTTGAGAGATTTGATGGGCTATATCCATTCATAAAATCCACCTAGAAGGATTAATGGATGGGAGAGATACCACAAGTGTTGCTATTTGTTCTAGCACAATCAAGGGTTGGGATAGTCATTTTAAAAACCATACACGTAGTTGGATTCATCACCATTGAATTACAAGGTTATAGTGTCATACCAATCAAGGGCACCATGGATTTTGTATAGTCCTTATGACCTCAAATATTAGCAAAGTTGTGAAAACTTTCTTAACAATTGTATGGGGTATTGAAAATCATAGCCAACAATGGAAAGTATAGTGGGGACTATACCTTGGTGTGTCACAAGAAATTGTACTCTTTGATTTGTTAGGAAGCACTAACACTAAGACCTAAAGCACTACCATACAAGATTATTGAAGGAATAATATTAAAAGGTCACAGTGAACTGCAATATTATATGTCCCTTATGAATCAACAATTACTAGTTGGAAGCTAATTTGTCTCAAAATTAGTAGATCATTTAATTGTTCTAGGTACAATTCACAATGTAATAGAGGCATGTAGATAGTTGGGATACACTTCTCTTTACATTTACATGCTACAAAACCCAATTCTATGTGGTCTATCTACTAATACTTTAGAGAAGGACAATACTTTGGAAGAAAGAGGAGCAAACTTGATACATTCATCTGAAAATATCTTGGACAAAAACAATCTAGTGAATATGATTGGAATAGTGGACATTGCCAAGTTACCAATCTTAGATGGACAACCAGTTATTACTATATCACTCATAGGACAATGACTATTTTTAATGAGCACTTGAAGCCTAGGTAGTGGAAGAATTTCATGTGACTATTGAGTGGCAAAGCAAGGGAGAAGACATAAAGTCCCACTTGATTTAGTCTCTCTACAACTGTACATGGTTAGGATGGTATGGGAAGGTTTGTTGTATAAGTTGTTAAATCCTCTATCAAATCCTTCAGGATCAAAATCCTATTTGGGTGCCTTGTTACATTTAAAAATTGTTGCAATATTCTCTTCATCAATCGTGGGCCATTACATCTGAGATGATGTGGCAAATTTGACATTTCCTGCTACTTTTCCATGAAAACCCAACAATCTTTCTGCTTAAAACTCAGGCTATGTGCCATGTGGCATGTTGTTAAAAGCCTCCTTGGCCAAAAAATATTAACAAAAAATTTGTGGGCTTTGCCGTTGAAGAAGGGTGTGGGCTTTGGAAGTATTGAAATTGGTATTATCATAGCGGTGTCCATTTTTATATTAAGATTGGTACTGCATGTTTCAAGGCCTCATATTGTAGCTCTTGGAAATATCCCAAATAACACAATATATAGAAATACTGTGCAGTACACATATTATCATTCTAGGCATTGATTCTTCAATATATTTTGCCAGTTCAAACTACTTAAGAGAAAGGGTACTGAGATGGATAGCAGACAAAGAAAATCAAGAGGACAGAAGAAATACTGAATATCAAAGGGACATTACCACGTCGAAAAGACTAGTTGATGGGTCTCTTCGACAAACTGATATATAAAATCATTGCTAGAAATCATTGAAAGGAAAATACTATATCAGTGGGAAGTTATAATAGTCTCTCTGATCTACTAGATAATGTGGGTCCGAAAGACTTTTACATGCCAAGATGAAATAGTATAAGGTAAAAAATAGATTTCAGAGTGACTTACAATACATCAGAGTAAGGCTTGTAGGAGTCCCTCCTATATGCCGATGCATAATGTAACCCTAATACCAAAATATTAGGGCACCAGTTTTGGCTATCTATCTTCTAGACCTTCAAGCATGATGCACAGTTTTGTCTACCATTGTGGGGGGTCTTAGTGGAGAAAAGGATCATTTAGAGGAGATATGTTTAGTTTAAACTTTGCATAAGTGATTTAAACATTTTCCTCAATCATTTGTAAAAAACCTTCAAACAACGAGTATTGAGAGGAGTGGTCATGATATGGTGTCTGGGTAGATATTTGCTAAAACAATATGTTGTGATGTTTTGTCCATTCTAAAATGAGATTATAAAGGATCTACATGAGGAATATTTTTACCACAAATCAAGAAATGAAATTACTTTTGTACATTGGCCCCTATCTCTTCCAGCCAACAAAGTGTTTTTAGCCATAAACTTGGCCACAGGATGCAAAGGCAAAAAAGTATGGATGGCACAAGGGAAACATTGAAAGCACACATCTAGATAATAAAAACTCTGTGCAAGGTGCAAAGTTTTGGCTATCTATCTTCTAGACCTTCAAGCGTGATGCATAGTTTTGTCCGCCATTGTGGGGAGTCTTAGTGGAGCAAAGGATCATTTAGAGGAGATATGTTTAGTTTAAACTTTGCATAAGTGATTTAAACATTTTCCTCAATCATTTGTAAAAAACCTTCAAACAACGAGTATTGAGAGGAGTGGTCATGATATGGTGTCTAGGTAGATATTTGCTGAGACAATATGTTGTGATGTTTTGTCCATTCTAAAATAAGATTATAAAGGATCTACGTGAGGAATATTTTACCACAAATCAAGAAATGGAATTACTTTTGTACATTGGCCCCTATCTCTTCCAGCCAACAAAGTGTTTTTAGCCATAAACTTGGCCACAAGATGCAAAGGCAAAAAAGTATGGATGGCACAAGGGAAACATTGAAAGCACACATCTAGATAATAAAAAACTCTATGCAAGGTGCAAATAGAGATGATGATCTTTTCTCAAGTAAAAATATAGTTAGAGAGTATGAACATCATCAAACTGCAAGAGAAAAATAATTTCAAATGCACATTGCCAAAGTGTAAATGAAAAATTAAATGAAGTGTGATTATAGTAAGATGAAAATGCAAAATTCTCATTTTCACTGAAGGGGTACAAGGTGGGTTATTATTTTACCCTAGGGATATAATGAATCTACCAAGTGAACATTTTAATAATCATAATTAAATATTTTCACTTGGAAGTGAAATACTTTTCTAGAAGAATTAACTAAGTAGGTAATTATTTTACCTAAAGAATACTTTTTATCATTTGAAAGTGCATATAATTAAGGGAGAAACATTGCTAACAAGGAATAAATGTGAGCGTAAAAAATGCTAGCAAAAGAAGAAATAATAATGATTAAAATTAATCTTCATGGAGATGCAAAGATGAAGGTTAAAATTAAATATTTTATTTTCACCGAAGATAATCAAGATAATGAAGAAATGCACATGATGACAACTGAAGGGTTAAAACCCTAAAAATACAAAGTATAAATGTGAGATAAAAGTAAGTTGGAAAAAAATCATTAGCAGTCATAGGAGCAATGAGATGTAGGAATTAGAAATTAGGTAGAATATACCAGTGAATGAAGACTTCCAATATAAATTGCAAAATGTTTTGAAGCAATTTAACGAAGAAGAATATTATAATCTAGTGTCCAACATTTTGGTGTTCAATTATTTGTTGATATTTATTCATATGTGTTATCTATGCTGTCTCTAGAGTGGTTTTCCTTTGTTATTTAAATTGAATATATCAGGGATATACTTAATTTATCAGGGCACATTTGTTGTTCTTGTGTGATTAATCTGACTAGCTCCTTCAAGGATGGATTAAATTCTTTCAATTGATCACAATAACCTGGGAAAATATCATTGGGATTTGTAAGAAGAGCCTCGTAACTGACAACCTTGTATGTTTATACAAAGTATAAACATTTTAAAAGTGCCAAATAATTTGAGTTAAGCTAGGAGGGAGGACACATCTATCATATATATCTTGACTCTATTGCCCAAAAAGCACTGGTCATATTCATTATAAAACAATACTTCATTTAAACTTTATTCACATATTCAAAATTCAAACATTAGGAGTAGGAGTAACTATAAAGTTTGCATCTATTTCACATTTACATGCCAGTGTGGATAGATCCCTAAAGTTAAAGAAGTCACACAACCTTTAAATATGCATTAATTACTAAGGTACACTCGCCTAGCTCTAGCAGAACTTGAAGTACAGGAGGTTCTCAACCATATCAATTAACCCCATTCATTAGCCAAAAATATTACCAAAGAGCTTGGCATCTTCTTAAGGTTTACAACCTACGTTTTTGAGACCTAACGTATTGTCTTCAACCTTGAGAACATTCTCTAAGGTTGGCAAATTAGTTTAACCTAGAAGATTCAAATTAGGTCTGGACCTAAATAGTCCTGGTGTGGAAATGAATGAAGGCAAACCACAACACACCTTATCTTGGACCTAAATTCATCCAAGCATGGTACACCACACTTTCACAATCACCAAAATAGCTCCAGAAATAGTAAAAACATACAAGGTCAGGGAAACCTGTGTAATACAATGAATTTTTTAAGTACACGCTTCCTCAATGCAAGATACAACTCGTGGACCATACACGATGCTTGAAAACAATCTAGAATCTTCCATTAACATCTCAAAGCAACCTGAAAACCAACAAACTCTTCCGCAACAACTTTCCCCTGAAGAAAGTTCACACCAGAGCACTCAACTGACTCTGTCATATACTACCACTCAAGAAATCAGCTTGCAGACTACCAAGCCATGAACAACTTCTATTGGAGAAAGATATGAGCCTTATAGGTAGAATTCCAGAACCACAAGAAACACAGTCCACATTCTGGTGTACACAACTTCCTATGCGCAATGAATCAGAGCACAAAACTTGGAATATAACATCTCTTAACAACATATCCAAAATGCAAGGATAGATCTTTGGCATAGAAGAGATGTGGAGCAAAAGTAGAACACTACTCTATTGAGCTAAACAATCTCATCAACACATTGTTTCCTTTATTAATCAAATTTTCTCAAAAGCACTTGAGAACTAACCATCAGAACCCTATTCTTAACACCTTTGGTACCTATTCAAAGCAACCAAATCATCTTCAATAAAACAGCTCAACCAAACACTTCATGCTCTTACAATAGTCTCATCTCTGCTCATCCAATAGACACAACTCACACCAATGACAACACCAATAGCATTTACTTGTAACAAAGGACACATGCCAAGATGTGCCACATTTTTTTTGTAAATTTTTTGCAAGTAAATAATTAGTTATGATTTTTTATTAGAACACTTCAAAATTATTAAAATGTGTTTGTCTAACCACCATAACTTGGTAAAAAATTTATGAAATTCAATTTTTTTTATCCTATAGTATGTGGAGCATAGAATGCGACACATCTTTTAGATTTGAAAAATATGAAATAGTTTAAAAATTATAGAATTTTTTCAATCAACCTATCAATCATGACTTTAGTCGTAATGTATTTAGAAAATCAATAATAATTATCTATTATTTTGAAAATAAGGTATATCTTATATTGGTGTAAAGATAACAATTTTTTCAATAAACCCTTTTCATTTTATCAAATTCAAATAAAAAATAAGTCGTTAGCCACAAGGGTGCAATTTTGGTCATCACATCACCACTTTTTGGACCCCCATGATCTTACACAGACCCTTTAGTCAATTTACATACATTGACTTGTCATCCAAAGATATACACCATGCTTCTATCAGATGACAAAAATGATTTTAACCTTTGTCTTAATGATGACATAGTTGAAAAGGATAAACTTGATCTCATTACTAAGTATGTGTGTTTCTAGATGGTATAAGAATCATTGCATTCATGCAATCTAGTACCCTCTCCATGGAGATACTCTCTCTCCTCATATTGGAGGAAAAACAACACCACTCTTGCATCCACCTCACTTACTTGATGGTAGTTAGTCCATTTCATTATTTAACCTCATTTTCAACAATAACGTCATAAGCAATTATTCCCTACATATAATTTAATATACAACAAAATGCATTTTCCATCATTACTATAATCATAATATTTTCTCTGACTAACTATCTGTCTTCATGAAAATAATGAAAATAAATACATTAATTTAAAAATGGGTTTTGACATATCTCCCCCCTTAGAGATCAACATCCTCGATGATTAAATCCAAACCAAATATTAATACTTCAAACATGTTCTTATGTGTCATGCTATATAAAAAGATGTGGAAACTTTTGATAGATATCATTATAATCCTCCCATGTAGCATTTTCCTTTGAATATTGGTCCCACTAAACCTTGCACTAGGTAACCTGTTTGTTATGCAGGTGGAGCTTGTGTACCTCAACCACTTTGAGAGGCTCAATCATGACCACCCTTCGGTCCTACACTTGGAGAGAATTCCAATCAAGTATATGATTAGATCCTAAAATATATTTCATCAAATATGACACATGGAAAACATCATGCATTCTAACAAGGGATGGTGGTAGAGCTATCCTGTAAGCAACTAGATTAACCACTTATAGGACTTCAAAAGGTCCAACATATCTATGTGCTAGTTTAGAAGACTTTCCAAACTTAATTGGGCTCTTATGTGGATTTACTCTCAAAAGAACTTTATCTCCTACTGAAAATTCTTAGGGTATTCTCTTGTCATTAGCATAGCTTTTCTGTATATCATTTTCATCTGCTAATCTTTTCCTGATCAACTTCACTTGCTTTTCCATTTCCAAAAGCATTTCTGGCCCAAGGAAAATGCTATCCTCTAGCTTATCCCAACTTGTAGGAGTTTGATAGTTTCTACCATACAATTCTTGGAATGGAGCAATCTTAATTGTAGAATGATAAGAATTCGTATATGCAAATTCAACTACTAGAAGATACTCTTCCCACTTATACTATTGATCCAGGAAATACATCCTCAACAAATCCTCCAGTATTTGATTTACTCTCTTAGTTTGTTTATTTATTTCTAGATGATAGGCTAAGCTTATATTCAGTTGTGTTCCCAAAGCCGAGAACAAAGTTTGCCAAAACCTTGAAGTTACCTATGCATCTCTATCCAAAATTATCTTTTTTGGAATTCCATGCAACCTGAAAAACTTCTTGCATGAACTTATTGGCTAAGATGGGTGCTCCATCTGTAAGATTAATAGGTATAAAATGAGCTATCTTAGTAAGTCTATCCACTAGTTATTACAAGAATAGCATCATGCTTATAGCGGAACATATGTAATCCTTGGACAAAATGCATACTAATAACCTACCATTTCCATTTAGGTATGTCATGAGGATACAAAAGTCATACTGAATGTTGGTGTTCAGCCTTAACTCACTGACACTCTAAGCATCCTACCACAAATCTTGTAGCATCATTTTTCATTCCCTTCCAAAAATATAAGGGTTTCACATAAACTAACAACATTGTCACTCCAGGATGACCTAAATATGGTACAGAATGCACTTCTTTCCAGATAGTTCTTCTTAAATATCCCTAATTAGGAACATATATTTAGTTATTGAATCTCAATAACCCATTAGATTAAAAATAAAATCCATCATACCTTGTATCTTGAGGATTTTGTATTAGAGATTTCAAAATTTGCTCATAATATTCATCACTGGTCAAATTCTTCAATATTTGAGCTCTAAAATCAGAGTGCACTGATATTATTGCTGATATGTTCCTTCTTTGATTCAAGGCATCAACCACTCTATTTTCCTTACCCTTAATATAGTTAACCTAAAAATAGTAGTCAGAGATGAGCTCTAACCATCTTCTTTCCTAGGCGTTAAGGTTAGGTTGTGTGAAAATGTACTTCAAAACTTGATTGTCAGATTTTAGCTCAAATTATTTTCCCAACAAATAATGCCTTCATACTTGAAGAGCATGCATGATTATCTCTAATTCCAAATCATGAGGGGCATAATTCTACTCATAAGGTCGTAACTTCCTAGACTCAAAGCCCACAACTTGGCCTTATTACATGAGATCTCCTCCTAACCCTTCTCTTGAACAATCAGTTATAACAACAAAAATGACCCTTTGGGTCTAGCACTTTAAGAATTGGTGTTCAAGTCAATTTCCTTTTAAGATTATTAAAATATTCTTCACACTTATTAGACCACTTAAATTTCTTTCCTTTTCTCTACAAGGAAGTGATAGGATGGGTAATTCTAGAAAAGTTTGAAACGAGCTTCCTATAATACCTTGCTAATCCCATAAAACTATGCACTTCATGCATGTTTTTAGAAGAAGGCCATTCCAAAATTGCCTTTATCTTTGATGGATCTACATCAATTTCTTTAACTGATATGATATGACTCAGGTACTACACCTCTTATTGAAAGAATGTACATTTGGATGGCTTTCCATATATTTTATGCTTCTTGAGTCATTACAGAACTGTCTACAAATGTTGATGTTCCTTCTCATCACGAGAGTAGATTAAAAGGTCATCTAAAAGCATCAGAAGAAATTTATCTAGATAGTCTCTAAAAAAATGTTCATCAAATTCATAAATGTTGCTGGAGAATTGATCAAACCAAAAGGTAAGACTATGAACTCATAATGCCAAATGTTGTTCAAAAGTTTGTCTTGTGAATATCTTCTTCCTTCAATCTCAACTGATGATAACCTGACCTAAGGTCAATTTTGAAAAATACAGCTACATCACACATTTGATCAAAAAGATCATCTATGCAAGGTAGAGGATACTTGTTCTTAATTGTTGCTTTGTTAAGCATATGATAATCTATACAAAGATACAGAGTGCCATTTTTTATCTTAACAAAGATCATTGGTACTCCCCAAGGTGACACACTAGGTCTTACCAATCCTTTTTGCAACAATTCCTAGAATTAAGACTTTTGCTCCATCAACTCACTAGTAGTAATCTGATAAGGTGCTTTGGACACCAGTTTGGAACCAAGAATAATATTTATTGCAAAATCAAAAACTCTTTTTGGGGCAAACCTGGAAGGTCTTCCAGAAACACATCTTGAAAATCATGAAGAAAAGAATACACTTCAAAATATTTTTTCTTAGTTTCCTTCTCCTATTCATCTTCCACTTCCTCCATTTTAACTACAAACATCTGGCATCCTTTCCATTTTGTTCTTTTCAACTGCATCACATAAATTTTCTTGATTTTCATTTCTCGTTGAAAACCTTGGACAAGGACAACATTTCTGTCAACGTCAAGGCATTCTACTATTTTGGAAAGACAATCAATGCTGTGATAACCATTTCATCCCTAAAATGACATCATAGGATCCTAGAGGTGGTACATAAAGATTGACCTCTATGAAAAAGCACGTAGTGTCAATCTGGCTTCAAAAAATAATTTCTCTATCTGAGCTCTTGATTGGTTTACAAACTCTACTATCCATGAATTAGCCATGAAACCATCTTTCCTAGACATTTTATCAAGTATTCTAGGGTTCACAAAATTTTCAATTTCTCCTGTATCTATAAGAATAGAAATTGGGGTTCCAAAAAGAGTACATGTGGTTTCAATAGGAATAACCTGATACTCAACTGGATGACTATAAAGGGCAGCATGAATTCTTTTTTGAAAAGTCATTTGCTATGAAGGTAAAGGTTTACTTCCATAAGAATTCCATTGACTCTTTATGGGGCACTGGTTAGCATAATGATCTCCTCCACATGTGAAACACCCTCCAAGATGACCTCTCTTTCCAAAAGATTGGTTGGTATTATCATCATTCTTTTTAGGATTAAACTCCCTATTTCCATTGCTAGATTGATTTCTATTAAATCTAGAACTTTTAGCATGGTTCCTCTCTCTAGATTCTTGATTCTTGTTTCCTTTTTTGAAGGATGTTGAAGGATGACTCCAATTAAATTTCCTTTGAGATCTTTCTTGATATAAAGAGATAGATTTGAGCTTCTAATCTTACTTGATGGCTTTCTCAAAGGCCTTATCCATGGTTGTGGGTCCACGGGCATCCACTTCTCTACCAAACTAAGCATTCAAGCCCATGATAAACTTCCTTATTATAAATCTCTCATCCTTCTGATATTGTGGCACATACTTCAATAATCTGGTAAATTCTTCCTAGTATTTAGTGACAGTTATATCTCCTATACACAAATTTTGAAAATCTATTAATTTCTCGTCAAAGTAATGTTGGGGAAACCTCCTTTTCCTGAATATGACCACAAATTGATCCCATGTTAGACTCAAGGAACTCAATCCTAATTCCATTTTCTTATTCATCCACCATGTGGATGCTTCTCTAGCTAACTGGTATGCTCCCCATACAACTTTGGTGATCTTAGAATAATTTCTTATCTTAAAATATTTTTCCATCTCTGTCAGCCAAGCCTCGGCTACATCTCCACTCACTGTTCCATCGAACTTAGAAGGTATAACTTTCTTCATATCTTAGGCTAGCTTATTGGTAAGATGATTCTTTTCTTTTTATGAATTTGTGAGTCTTGATTATTTACTCCAGGTTCACTATGGAAACCATATTCTTCTCTCCTTTCAGAGTAATGTTCTTGATTGGTTTCTCCCCTCTAACTTCCTATTCCAAGGTTTCCAATCTTCCTTTTGTTTCATTTAAAACTAAAAAAAATTGATCTAATTTTGTCATGGGGTTATTCTCAGGATCAGAACCATTTGAGTTCCCTCATCATTGGTTTCCATAGTGTTCCATAATATTACCACACCTAATCATTTGCATACAAATTTATCAAAACTTGTAAGTTTTGATACACTACCATAAAATTACAAGTTCATAAATGCAGAAACTCAAAGATTCATCACACAAACATTTGCTTACTCAAAAAGTCAAACCTTTACTTTATTCACTTTCTAGATCTTTACATCCTTATTCAAATGCAAAACTTTTTGTGAAAAGGAAATGTCTACATATCACTTTCTAATAGAGGAAATTCCCTAGGTTTCTCCTCTCCATCAGAATCAAGTAACACAAACTTAGTAGGTGGATGTACTTGTGAGTAGTCCTTCAACACCTCTACACTCATAATAGGTGCATCCTCACCACACCTGAAAGGCATGTCATGATGAGTGGATGATTTACTAATCTTAACAATAGTAGTGGTTGACAATATTTTTGCCTCCTCAAGTTGTTTCCTCCTTTCTAGGTGGATACGTTTGATTGCATCAGCTAGTGTTTCAAACTCAATGAGCCAAGCTTCCCTTGCATAACTCATTATATCTTCGATCTTTGGTTTAGGAGATGGCTCTTTCTTAATAGTGATCTTAGGCATTTCACTAAGTTTTGTTTTCTTGGCTCACTTTCTTGTCCTTCTGTTTCCTACCATTCTAACACAAGAACAAATGTTTTAACACTAGAATATCTTGCCAATCTTGAGAAACCTTGCAATGAGCTCTAAGGTCCAAGTGTCGAACCTAGTAGCCCTGATACCATGTATAACATCCCAACTAGAATATTAGATATCTTTAAACATAATTAAAAAAACATCTCACTATTTTTTTACCTGTAATCAAAGATATTACATTTGCAATTTCAAATACAATACATATATTCAAAAAATGGTTTCTTCACATGTGACTAAAAAAATACTACATATAGAAAATGGTTGTATTTCTTATGACTTACAATTTACCAAAATCTATTACAAAATAAATAATGTATTCTTGCTCACAAGTCTTTGGCAATTAACTGCAGGAGAGAGAGAGAGAGAGCATCACCGTGGTGCTTTTCCTACAACCACAGACTAGTTGTCCCCTGCATACCTTCCTTCTGGAAGTGGCCCTTTCCTTTGTGAGCATAATAGATAATGATAATCAACTGAATCTTTATTCCATGTGAGAACTAGTGATATGTCCTAGCTAATAACAATCAGGTTTACAACTTTAGTCTAGATCTAGCTATGTATGATCCATTCAGATTGTTTAGCTATCTAGTACACCATGAACTGAAATGTAAGTAGTGATTTTTGGAGTACTTTGGAAAAAGTTTCATATAAATATATAGGTGTATGTTCACTCACTCTTTTCTTGACTTGGAGAAAAAAATCTTCTTTTTCAATTTATGTCGTATATATAATAATTCTTGTTGACTTCCTTATACCATATTGGTCTTAAAGACATATCATAATCCTTATCTACTAGTCATTTGGAAAAGACTAAGATGAAAGCTTAGGTAACTAAATAACACACATTGAGTCCCTCTTTGCATCCTTACAATCATGGGTCTATGATTTCTTGTCAT
This sequence comes from Cunninghamia lanceolata, assembly GCA_027924645.1. Lineage (NCBI taxonomy): Eukaryota > Viridiplantae > Streptophyta > Pinopsida > Cupressales > Cupressaceae > Cunninghamia > Cunninghamia lanceolata. The sequence goes on from BSBN01000892.1 coordinate 9,623,583, forward strand.
CTACTTGACTTGTCTACCTATTCTCATGCTCATTTGTGTTCTTCTGCAAATGCAAGATTCTGACATTTAAGCCATAGGGTTTTGTGATTAAATACTCTATCTATCTTAATCTATGAATACAATCATTCAAATCATAATCTATTGAGGATAAACTATAATTTCATATACCAATAAATTGAATACACTTCCTCTTGTATATCAAAAAGATATCATAATAATAAAGTAATCTATAACATAACATTCCATTTCCATAATGAGTATATCTCTCGACAATCCTATGACTATTCTTAGCCTAAGATTGGGTTATAGATTATTCCTCTATAAAACTAGAATATGTATAATTTAGATTAACTCTAGAAAAGTTTCTAAAAAAAATCATTCTTCTTTATATACATGGAAATAACGATCTAATGTCAAGTGTTCCTACACAATGACTATGACTCCATAACTAGATTTTTAAGATTTCCAACACACTCTATGTCTTCACGGTTAGGTACTGCTGTGAGAAGAGTACTTTGTTTTACAACAACATTGACCTTCACTTAGGTATCCCTTAAGTTTGTACTGGCTCATAATAAAATTTCTACAACCCAACATGGTTTTTATTTAGAAGTTGATCACTATATTGTTGACTTATTTTTAATATAATCGGGCTCTAATTTTTGTTGACACAGTTGGACCAAACTTATTGTACAATTGGCCTCTAGAAAAGACATAGTCGACCTCTCATATAGCTCAGTCAGCCTCTTCATGAGAAATAGTCAGTCTAACAATTATTCAGTTGGGTTATTATATAGCACATTTGACCTTATATATAACACATAGTCAAACTATAATAAATGATACAATCAACCTAAGAAATAACACAGTTAACCCTACCTATAATGCATAGTGGGCTTCATAGATTAATACAATCAGCCTTGCAAATAACACCATGGGCTTCACAAAATAATACAATTGGCCTCTTATACAACACACAGTCGGCCTCTTATACAACACACAGTTGGTCTAACATATATTATAGTGGGTCTATCATATATCATAGTCAACCTCACAATAATAACGACATTGTTGACAAAACTAAGGTTGCAATACAAAGATATCTATGTTGAATGTTATTTAGAGCTTAGGCATAGTCTTTAACTATTACCCTTTAAAGATTATCATGATTCACTCACAATGAAAGGATAATAAATATAAAGCCAAGAGATTTTTTACTCAAAGGTATAGAATTGTTTAACTTTTCCTAAGGCATAAATTGTATGTCAAGGAATAGATAAATAAATAGAGTTAATCATAACCATTCATCATTCTGGTTCCAGTAATAATAATGTAGAAAACATAATCCTTTGTAGAGGATAAACATTCGATCTACATTCACTATGCTTAGTAATAATCTTCTTGTCGAATGACAGTTCTAGCACAAATTTCTTTACTCCTTTCATACTACTGATCTTATCCAAATGAAAGGAAGTTATATATATACTCTATCATTGTCTACAGTATGTAGTAGACATACCTGAATAAATACACATTTTGATACTTCAATGTTGTCACTTTACTGTATATCTTCTTCTCTTCCATTTTTGAGTCCTTCTCCCCTCTCATACACAATCTTCTCCTCGCTTCTACTTAATCTCCTCACAATAGTTATGGGCATATAGTTAAAGCATCACCCCCAAGGATCTATCTCCACTCCCTGCAAAGTTTAACATGAAGGAATAAGTGGGGAGTATGTAACAATTGTTCGCTCTCTCACTCCCCTAGCATCTAGGGAGTATGCTAAGGAGGATTAAAGAGAGACTTTTTACCTCTCCAACATGATTTTAACTATGACAATATTAATAATACAAATAATTTGTAGATAGAAATAACATACTTATCTAATAGATGTCTCTATTGTGTACTCTTGAACACTAATTGTGCTTATCTATAAGCACAATTATTGATGGAGAATTCTCACAAGTTGACTAAGATCTTGACAACAAAACTAAACATGTTTAGTTGATTTACACCCATTGAATTATCATCGAAAGGCATACACCATGCTTCTATTAGATGAAGAAAAGGATTTTAACCTTCATCTTAATGATGACATAATTGACAAGGATAAACATGATCTCACTACTAAGTATATGTGTTTGTGTTTCCAGATGTCATAGGAATCATTGCATTCACATGATCTAGCACCCTCTCCATGGTGATACTCTCTCTCTCCTCATATCGAAGGAAAACAAAATTGTTCCTACATCGACCTTAGTTACATGATGGTAGTTAATCCATTTCATCATTTAACCTCATGTTCAATAATAACGTCATAAACAATTGTTCCTTCCATATAATTTAATATAAAGAAAAATGCATTTTCCATCATTACTATAATCATAATATTTTCTATGACTAACTATCTATCTTCATGAAAATAATGAAAATAAATACATTAGTTCAAAAATAGCGTGTGGCAGTTGTTTCTACTTGCACCAAAGCTCTCCTCATAAATAATGATTTACCCTTTTCCATCTTCCCTACTAAACTTTGTGATCCAACTGGTTCCTCCTCTGCATATGTTGTGCTTGAACTATTCTCTATCCTTTTGTTAGTACTCCCTTAATGACATTTAAATTCTTGGTGTCCTTCACCTCCACACTTGAAATAGGTTCCTTTGAATGATCTTTTGTCAAATCCTCTTTCATATCTCTGGTATCATTCATTGCGGTAATAATTATGAGTTCATCTACTATTGCAGTAGAAATTCCTATCATCTCTTCATTGATAATATGAATTGTCATCTCTTTCTTCATTATGGTATGGACTACTCTCCTTGTTTTTCTTTTCATATGTCTTCCTTCACCGCATTGTGTTCTACCTCTAGAATTTTCCTCCTCTACCTCTCTGTCTATGCTCAAATCTCTTGTTCAACTTTTCTTCAACCTTAAATGCAAATCGATATGCCTCTTCCACTGTCATCATCCATACCAAGCTTAGTTCTTCTTGCATGTTTATTCTCAGTCCATTAATGTACCACGCCACTTTCTCCCTACGTGCTTCACTATGTCTAGTCCTAATAATCATTTTGTGAAACTCTTCAAAATATTCATTTATTGTCTTCTCCTTTTGCCTCTAGTTTTACAATCTCTTTAGCAATTCCAATTCATAGTCAGTAGGTATGAATTTATTCTTCGGTTTTGTCACTATTCTATCCCACTTTGAGATTCTTTCTTTTCTTCACCCATTTCTAACCAACTGATCTTCTTTCCACCAAATAGCAACATGTTCTTTCAACTTAGTTTTTGCAAATCTCACTCTTTCCAGATCTTCATTTTCTTCATACTCAAAGTATTATTGCATGTCATTTATCTAGTCAATCAACTCCTCAAGGTTCAAATTACCTACATAGTTTGAAATCTCAATTCTAGGTCTCTTACCAATCTTAGAATTAGGTTTCAATATCTTCACCTAATTTGACTCTTATTATTCTAAGGTTTTCTCATGTTGATCTAAAATTTGAACTCCTAGTTCATCATCATCACTTCCATCCTCATGTCTAGGGTTTGGACATCTCTTTCTATCCTCTTCTACAATGTCCAATCAGACTTTAATTGTTCTCATCATTTCTAACATTTCTTCCATTCCTCTAGCAACACTGGCCATAATAGGCTCCCTCCTTGGTGGCATATTTTCGTTACATATAGTGCAACTGCCTCTATTTGGTGATTTGTCTACAAGGTTACAATTGCCTCACAATCAACACTCTGTTGACAAACACTTGCAGAATGCCTCAAGTCAATGATATGTTCACCCTATGATCTATTAGAATGCCTTCTCTCCCTAAGGATTTGAAAACTTCACTCTGATACTACCTAGTGCAGTCATGGATGGAGGGTCAATGTATAGGACTATCCTACCATGCAACCTTGGAGTAAACACAACCAAAAAACACAAAGAATGGAACAATAAATTGAAATTTATTGATCCAATATCATGAACAATTACAAGTTTCATATGCCGACAATATGCAAACTACAATTGGATTATGGGCTTGTCCTCTGACTTATTACAAATTAAAAGAAAGATATAGCTTTGAAGTGTTATCCTGCAATCCTAACTTTCTAAACTATTCACTAAGTACCAACTTCCTAACTATCTCCTAATGCATCTAGTGAATAATTATATAGCAATTCCTAGCTCAAGGAAGGATCCTTGTCAGCCTTAAGGGGTTTCAAAGTTCAATGCTTGATGAAACATGTAGGTTGGCCTAATTCCAATGGTGAAGTCTCCAATGTTGATGGATCATGTTGCATTTCTGGTTGAAGGTGCCTCTAGCCTCACAATGCCTTGTGATATGTTCCATTAGGTACTGCAAGTCATGGGTAGGTGCAACAAACTTCGTATGCTAAAAACTAAATATTGAAGGCTCTGAATAATGAATCCTGATGAAGCTTCTGATAGCGATAAATTTCTATAGACAACTACAAATCTCCTGAAATCTAGATATGATGTAGATAAGCCTTTGTAGAATCCTGATCTTGTGTTGTGAGTTGTGAAATGATCATGTGGTAAAATACGGTGCAAAATGTTGAGACTGTACTGACTGAAATGCAAGAAAAGAAAAGAAACATAATGTTTTTGGTTTGTGTAAGATTGTCTTTCAACCTTGGATACTCCTACATCAACAAGGGAGGTCATACATGATATGTGGAAGATGTATGCTCCTCAATAAAGAAACATGGTAAACTAATCTCTATGTGGAATGGGGAAGGCATGATACTCCCGTAAATTAAAGGTGACTCTAGGAGTATAACATGGAAATGTAGCACCATGATGCAAGTTATAGAATCATTATATAGAAAGATAAACCCAACAAGTAACTATAGTGAGTAAGATATCTCAATGTGAGACCATAATATTACCTCTAATAAGTATGACATGTCAATGTAATAGTTATGAATCATGAACATAAGTGTGAGGAAGGAAAAGAAAATGTAAATATTTTACAATGGATAGATGCAAAACAAAATTAAGTTGGTAATCCAAATGGAGAGTGAAAATAATGGCATAAGAAAATAGTGAAACATAAAGTAGAAATCAACAATGCCTCCAAAGTGGGGGAGGATAAATATTTGAAACAAATGTAGAAGGTGAAATGAGTATGAAAAACAAAAACCATAAGTGTGATAAAAATGCCAAATATAAATGAGGCAACACATATACGAAAGAAGTGAGATGATTAACTTAACACATGTTCAAAGTGACTTTTGTCAACATGGACTATTAAAGGTGTCTCTACATCATCAACATGCTATCTAGGAGGATGGACGTATAAAAGTAAAACCAAGAAAAGGTAAGAAAAGGCATAAAATATTGTGGTAAATGATAAATTTATCTAAGATATGTATTTATATCCCTTTTATGTCATGTGTAAATGATGAAAAGTAGACTTTGTATTTATAAGCAGTAGGAGAATAGGAGTCAAAAGATAAATCAAGAGCAGAGGTCTCTAAGATCAAATTATTGTAATTAGATCAATGGCTAATGAATGCACAAACAATGATAAAGATTTAAATATGACTAGTCTCAAGACTAGGAATAGTAAATGAGAAACTAGTAATAACTTTATAATTAGAAAATCTTGTTATGGCTTAGATATCCTAAGCCATAATTTGAGTGTGTTATAACATGCACTTATTGTAACACACTCACATAATAGTTGCATCAAAAACAAAGAAAGCACTCTCCTATTACAATTTACAATGCATGCATGTTATAATGCATCCATGTTAAAACACACATGCATTTCATTTAAAGGTTATTTTGAATCCCATGCATAGGCTTGGATTTGGCTTGGAAATCCAAGTGAAAGGGTTGGGTCTACATGTAAGGTTCCCAAAGATGTATTTTTGCATAAAACATGAAAAAATAAGTAAATGTCCAGTATGCTCTCCATTAGGTTTTCATATTTTGAGACATTTTTTTGAAAAATGCTACAATAACATCAATCTCTCTCTTATATTTCTAAACATGTAATTTTATCTACATTTGAAATAAATTAATGTTTTGATCTTCAATTTCTTTCACTATTTTCTTATTTTTTCTTCACAAACCTATGTATAGAGTTTTTGGTGTCATATTTAATCGACTTGTCCAAATTTGGAACAAATTACATTTTTACATTATAGATACCATTCTATACACATTAAAAAAAATTATTAGTTTCATAAAATTAATGGGGGAGCACACTCAATTTTTTATTTTTTAGGATGTATCAACCCTGAGAATTAATAAAAAATTATATATTCATAATAAAACTAAGAGAAAAGTTTGACATAAACTATGTGATGTTAGCTAACTTTCAACCAAAGAGATTTGTGAAATACAAAATAAATAACATTTCATGGGGAGCACATCTAATGCTATGTTTACTTTTTATTGACAAAAACAAGACCACTTTGTGTACTTCCCCAATTTGAACCTCTTAATCTATATCATTTTTTAAAAAAGTAGTTTAGAAACTAGATTCTTGACCACTACTAACCTTGTTCTATCAATTTTTGATGTTTAGAGTGTGGGTGTCTTGAATTTCTCTTCTAAGATAAGTTTTTGATGATTTTAGGAAAAAAGTAGCCTCTTTTCACCCCCTTTTGGCCCCCCATTTCCATGCACATACTAGGTAGTCTTCTTTACTCTTCCTAAATATCTAGGGAATTGGAGTTAAAATTACCATAAATGATTATCTTTCAATCACAAGCAACTTTAACCTAGATCAATCATAAAAAAAATGAACAATGATTCAATATAGAACTCATTAAAATGAACATGTTGAATGCTTTTGAATGCAAGGACACAACATCATTATGTAAAATAGTATTTAGTCAGCTCTTAGTGAGAAGGGTAAAGGTGGGAAGTCAATCAAATTTGATTTGGGATAGAGAATACCACAACAACAAGGATGACCTAATAACTACGAACTAGTCCTACGATAGAAAGGGGCTAGATCTCAAAGTATAACATGTTCATGGGAATGAATTTGAGCATAGATGTGATTTTAAAGTGGATAAGGAAAATGTATGACGGTGTGTGAACATGTGAAAAGGGAATAAGTAGTACATGCATAGAAAGGTGCATTATTAGGTATCTAGATAACATAGGGCAAATGACTCAATTTTGCACAAGATTATGCTATTTGTCAACATGTCTATGTATCAAAGCACTCTCCTCAAATAGGCACAAAACTAAATGGGAAATGACATGGGTATGCAAATTTCACCATTACAATAGGAGTTGAGATTGGTTATTTGGTGGATGTATGATACTAGAGATTGTAATTAAAAATATGTTAAAATAGAATTGAGACAAAATTTAGTGTTGGATACTCTAAATTTAATATGATGTGAAGTTTTATTGATATGACATGACAAAATACTACAACCTCAAATATGGAACTAAACTTATATTAGAGAATAAATTCAATTAAAATTAGAGAAGTTGATTGTGAGGGACATAATTGCAACAATGATCATGTCTAGGGGTATGATCTTGTCTAAATTTGTGTGATTCTATACAAACAAAAACTTGATCTTAGACACCTACAACACTTTTTTACTTGACAATATTGAGTAAAGGAAAATAATGATTGTGCTAAGGAACAACATGGGGATTTCTATACAAGGGTTGAAGTTTAGAATTTCCTTTTACTTTAGTTTTTTATTACTTAGGTAGAATAGGTTTTGAGGGGCCTTGAAACCCTTTACAAAAACCAAGAGAACAACAAAAGCACAACCAAAAGACAACAAACCATTTGCAATAGCAAGCCTTACAAAGCATCAAAAAACATAATATAAACAAAACCCATTAGACACAAAAAATGATAGGATAACAAGTAGGCTCTATTACATGTACTTGAGAAACTTAACAGCCTGCAATTCTTGAACTGGTAAAATTTTTATGAAGTTTAACAAAGTCAAGTAGCTTCTTTTTTCCACTTTAAATGTCTTCTTCTTGCTTGCTCTAGTTTTGGTGCTAGGGTCTGTTTGTCCACTCTTATCGTCAAGAGTAGTTATATCATTAGCTTATTAGTTAAAATTTCAATACCAGTTGTGCTATTATAAATAGTGCACTAGCTAATTTTAACAACATGATTGAGATTCTCCTTGGTTGCCATGAGTTCTTTCTCAAGATTGACAAGTCTATTAGAATGCTCCTACTTCCAATTCTCTGACCCACCCATGCTTATTGTATTAGAATATTTCAAATCACACAAATCTTTCTCAATTCTATTGACCTTGGGGATAGCCTCCCAACCCTAGAAAATATTCATCTCATTCTCCCTTGCATATGGATTTCCTTGCACCTTAGTTAAGACATAAGATTGAGTTAGAAAGTAAAGTAAAAGAGATACGAGGTGACATTACATGTAAACATGGAGTGGAAATGAATACAATTGAATTGATTATATTTGAATCCTAATGATGGCTTATAAAAAGCATGTTGAGAATGTAATTACAATGTGTCTTAACAATGCATGTTGCTTGTTGATTGTTTAAAGATTAATTATTACTGATGCTAAAATAGGATGACTAATGACTAATTACCTACAAGATGAGAAATATGTTTTTATTCTTTTTCAAAAATATATCTTTAATCATATTAAAATGTCCTGGGATGATGGTTTGATATACCCAACTCTAGATGTATAATTCATGCTTTTGGCATCCACACTAAAAAGCAATGGTCAAATCTTTGGATTGTCAACCTTGGAATGTGAGAATTCAAACTTTGAATGCGAGTGACAAGATCATGCCCACAATCTTGTCTAAGGGACAAAATCTCAATGTCAATCATATATATGTTAAGTAACTTGATGAAAACTATTTAGAGAAATTCTAAAAAAAGAGGTGTGGGATAGCTAATTATTGGTTGGGGTTTTGACCAATGAGTATACTAAAACATTCAAATTGCGGATCTAAAACATACACCCAAAATGATATAAACGAAGAAAAATACAAAACACATACTTCTCTCCTCTACAAAATTATTTATTTTTTAAAATTATGTTTGTATCAGTCCCTCAAAAATAATAATCAAAATAAATATATTCAATTATAGTAGGAGTTCTAGCATTGAACTATTCTCATTTAACTTAAATATATTCAATTATGGTAGGAGTTCTAGCATTGAACTGTTCTCATTTAACTTATAGGGACTGATGATCATCTTATTCCTAACATGTGTGTGTGTTTTTCTGTGTATAACTAATCAAATTTGAAATCAAAAAATTCTTTAGGCTAGTTATTATTGCATAAAACCATAGAAGCTAACATTGCATCATTTCATGAATCTTAAGAAGACATGTGAATGTTATGAGAGAATATTATTTCAAGTTTAAATAAGTTGCATCTGGATCTGACTATGAAACTTACCGGGACTTCTGAGCTTTTACAAGTACATGTCTCCTTCGTGTGAAGATAAGGCATCTCCATGTATATTCCAACTAACAAAGAAACAACAATTGTCAACTAAGGGCTATTCGTTAAAAGTGTGTTAAATTATGACGTTTCATTGGAATGTAATTATATAGATTTTAAGTTAAATCTTTTGATTTATATTTCATGAAAGTGGTTCACATGAATCTATTTATTTATGCGCATAAATGGTCCACTTAGCACTCATTGTATCTAGGAGATACTCACAAGGATGAAGCATCCAGACTTCTCCTAAGGTCATCCATCCCAATATTAATCCCACTCAAGTGTACTTAATCATGGAGTTTCCACCAAAATCAAGGAAATAGGATAGTAAGTTAAGTAGGCTTGATCATGTGGCAAACTCCATGGTTAAGTGCACTAGAGTCAAAATAGTATTTGAATGGGCGACCTCCCACGAAGTCTCAATGCTTCAGCTCTATCAACACCACCTATGTGCAATGAATGCTAAGTGGATCATTCATGCTCATAAGAGATGGGTTCATTGTAAATCACTATTCATGAAATATGAGTCAATGAGTTTGACTCGGAAACTATACAGCTGAATTCTAATAAAACATCATAAAGAAACAACAACTCTTGATTTTGTGGAAAACTCAATGATTAAGTATGCTTGAGTTGGAATGGTATTGGGATGGGTAACCTCCTATAAAGTCCAAACCTCCACCCTTATAAACATCACCTATATGGAAATGGAAATGGAAACGTCACCTGTACTAAAGTGAATCATTTGTGTTCATGAAAAATGGATTCATATAAACCATAACTCGTGAAATATAGATATATAAATTTGACTCAAAAACAACTGTAATTCTGCTAATTTCATAGATAATTCCTTTTCATTTTATACCCAAAATTTTCATCAGTTTTCACCGAGTGAAAGCTCAGAGAATGGAATAAAATAGAAGAATGAGTGGAGTATGGGAACTGCTACAATAATTTGATCAGCACACCATCTGTCCGTACATTGTTCCTTTCACGGCATGCTTGTCTAGAGGTTTTCTAACCGCACTTAACCCCACCTCATTGTTTCAATCGAAATGCAAAATGCATCGGGCCGAAAAGGTCGGCGCAGTTAATAAAAAATGAGCCGTCTGATTTAAAATGAAGTTCCATATGTATTCATTATCGGAGTAGTTTAATGCGTGACGACGGGAGAAAAGGCAGCAATAGTAAAATCTTGCGTAGAGAATTGATTTGAGACGGGGTTACCCATCAACTTCAGACAATTTTCAAAGCAGAAATAAACACCGAGTTGTGACGTCATTTCAATGGCTGACGTGTTCATTTTCCCATGTCAGTAGAAATACCTTTGATAAAAGGGCGATTACATTATTAGCCGATAGGCTATTAGTGGGAGCTTTTAGCTCCCGGAAAAATCGGACGCCGGAATTGTCGGACGTCGGATCTGACGTCGGAAAATCGTCTGATGTCTGTGTGCCTGCCCGCTTGCATCGGAAAAAAAACTGCCGTTTTCTGCTTTACTACCTGTTTCGTCCGTCATCCTGCCTGGTAACTTGCACCAGAAAAAACCGCCGATACTGTGTCATCCTACTTGCCTGCTGTTGCCGGAAAAAGGTTGCCGGATTTTCTGTTTTACCTGCCGTTCTGATAATTAATTAATACATTTTGTCATTAAAATTAACGTCAATGACTAACGACAAAATGCTTTTTTGATTGGGCTATTCTTATTTATTTTAAAGAAAAAATGTGGGTGTGGTCAAATGCGTGTTAACTTAAACTATTAACTTATTAATACATTTTGTCATTAAAATTAACGTCAATGACTAACGACAAAATGTTTTTTTGATTGGGCTATTCTTATTTATTTTAAAGAAAAAACGTGGGTGTGGTCAAATGCGTGTTAACTTAAACTATTAACTTATTAATACATTTTGTCATTAAAATTAACGTCAATGACTAACGACAAAATGCTTTTTTGATTGGGCTATTCTTATTTATTTTAAAGAAAAAACGTGGGTGTGGTCAAATGCGTGTTAACTTAAACTATTAACTTATTAATACATTTTGTCATTAAAATTAACGTCAATGACTAACAACAAAATGCTTTTTTGATTGGGCTATTCTTATTTATTTTAAAGAAAAAACGTGGGTGTGGTCAAATGTGTGTTAACTTAAACTATTAACTTATTAATACATTTTGTCATTAAAATTAACGTCAATGACTAACGACAAAATGCTTTTTTGATTGGGCTATTCTTATTTATTTTAAAGAAAAAACGTGGGTGTGGTCAAATGCGTGTTAACTTAAACTATTAACTTATTAATACATTTTGTCATTAAAATTAACGTCGACAAAATGCTTTTTTGATTGGGCTATTCTTATTTATTTTAAAGAAAAAACGTGGGTGTGGTCAAATGCTTGTTAATTTAAACTATTAACTTATTAATACATTTTGTCATTAAAATTAACGACAAAATGCTTTTTTGATTGAACTATTCTTATTTATTTTAAAGAAAAAACGTGGGTGTGGCCAAATGTGTGTTAATTTAAACTATTAACTTATTAATACATTTTGTCATTAAAATTAACGACAAAATACTTTTTTGATTAAACTATTCTTATTTATTTTAAAGAAAAAATGTGGGTGTGGTCAAATGCATGTTAACTTAAACTATTAACAATGTAATGGTACTAATAAAATCTTGCATGTTTTTCTTGTGTTTACTCATGCTTCCAAACTATCACACAAATAATGAAGCTATTAGCTGATTCCTATTTTTAAAGAGGATTAATCTTATTCAATTTGGAAGTCGAATTTCGAAGCTTGTTGAACAGTATTAACGTACTAATTTTTCATCTGCACTAATAACTAATCTTGTTGGCTTTCCCGTTTGCATCTGTCATATCCACTTTGTGGTGATCTTTATCCATAATATTTTTTAATGGTAAGTAACTCCAAAACCAAATTTGTTTCAAATTATTAGATGTTTTAAGTCCAAAACTGAATTTTATGGTGCCAGGTGATTGTATAGGTGATTTTGTGAACCGTATTTAATTCTGAATATTAAATTATAGTATATAGTAGTTTTTATGTAAAAAGATATAAATTAGTAAAGTATTGTAGAAAAGAATTTTGAGGTGTCTAAAGAATTTCTTAAGGATTTATTTATTAGATTTATTTTGAATATAAGTGTAGAATAAATTTAGCCAAGTTTTTAATTTAGGATAATTATTTTAATATGTATATAAAGTATAATTAATTATAAATTAAATTAATCTTGGATATCTTAAGATAGGGTTTTATTTGTTTAGACCAATTAATTTTAGTATTAAAATATTATTATCATTTTATTATTATTATCAATCTTGGCATACTAAATCAGAATTACAATTATTTTTTGGGTAAATTATTAATTTTCTCTAGTACAGTAAATTAGAACTACAATTTTTTTTGGTAAATTATTAATTTTAATTGACATGTGGAATTTTTTAGTAAATTTTTCTCTTACTTAACTTGGCTCTTAACCAAATAAGTAGTCTTTTTTTCCTTATCTAAATAAAATTGATATTTGTGATTATATATTATTGAAGTTATTACCATGTATATTAATATATATTATTTGTAATATAATAATTAATTATATATAGAATATTAATATAAATAATTTTAAAATTGATTTTAATTTATTGATATTTAATTAACTATGAATAATTAATTAAAGTTATTAATATATATTATATATATAGGTAATAAAAAACTACTTCTATTAAAGTTATTACTATGTATATTAATATATATTATTTATAATATAATAATTAATTATATATAGAATATTAATATAAATTATTTTAAAGATTGATATTTAATGTATTTATTGTAATTAAGTATGAATAATTAATTAAAGTTATTATTATATATTGTATAGATAGGTAATAAAAAATAATGCCTATATACAGTTTATACCGGTAATATTATGTAATAAAAGTGGGTTTATATATAGTCAGATTATGTATTCATTCTCTTTTCAATTGCCTAACATATGCCTTGACCTTATGAAGTTATTGATGTGGGAGTTGTTACTTTTCTTTAGGCAGAAATTTGGCACCACAGAGGTCATGTGCCTTTGGAAAACAAAAAAATGTCTTAAGCAATGTAAGTTGTTGAGGCTTTTCCCATGACTAAGCCCTCTGCCCAAAAAATCAAAAATATTCTGATGCAAAACTATTGAAAGTGTAGAATTTATCTTAGTTACGTAGTCAAGTCAAAATGTTCTATTTTAATTTTGTTGGATTTTAAAAGGAAAAGTCAAACATTTGCTTTGCCTACAAATTACGTGGAGATTGATTATGTAGTTGAGTGAATATTGTTTTCACAGATGAGCAGACATTCTACAGAAGACATTCTTCTTTAATTGACTATACAGACATGTTTTTTTAAAGAGCAACGATAGTTGGGAACCAATTGACTTCCCATCTATAATTGCATTTATTTCAGTCTTAAATCTTCAAATATTTCATGGACAAGATAATCTAAAAGAATTGTTAGATCTAAAGCTAATTTTTTGGTAAACCCTTGTACACAATGTAATTTCTCTAGTTTAAACTGTCCACAATTTTTAAAACAATCATGTTTTTGGTTGATTTTATTTTTCAACATGCTTCATGGAAGGCTCCAATTCAATTTTAGGGTTTAAACTATATATGAGAGATTGATACACCCTATCAGCTACTCCGTTGCCCATAAATTTTGTGCAACTGCTAGTTATATGATATGATAGGGTTTGTTAAGTCATCTCCATTGAAATTGACAATAATTTTTTTTTATTGAACTGATACAAAAAAGTTCCAATTGTTTATGTAAGAGTTCTAATTGTTTATGTAACGCTGATTATTTACATTGAGACTAATCCTCCACTATACATATGTAAGGGTGATTGTTTATATAGGGATTGGTGGATTTATGTGGGATTGATTTTTCACTGATATTGTGTATATAAGGTTGACTGTTTATGTGGAAAACTTTTTTTGTTTATGTAAAGCTGATTATTTATATAGTGACTATTTCTCCACTATATGTATGTAAGGGTGATTGTTTATACAAGGATTGGTTGATTTATGTGGGATTGATTTTCCACTGATATTGTATATATAAGGCTAATTGTTTATGTGGAAAACTTTTTGTTTTGTTTTGTAAGGCTGATTATTTATATAGAGACTAATTCTCTACTATATGTATGTAAGGGTGATTGTTTATATAAGGATTGGTGGATTTATGTGGGACTGATTTTCCACTACTATTGTGTATATAAGGCTAATTATTTATGTGGAAACTAGTGAATTTGTGTGAAGACTAATATGGTGGATTTATGTGGACACTAATCTTCCACATAAAACTAATTCTTTATATAGGACTCCACTCATACTATTTATATAAAACCTATTATTTAGGCTATTCTAAAATATCATCCACTTCAATAATCAAAAGTAAAATTTGACTACTTAAAATAGGACAAATATTTTAAAATAAAATATAAAATTATTATTAAATGTTTGACCATTAAAATAGAGAATATTTATAAAGAATAACAAAATTATGAATACCAATTCTCCATCAATACTATTTATATAAAACCCATTGTTTATGTGGGAAAGGGCCATAACATACTCAAAAAAAGTTGAAAATAAACATTATAATTGTTTGCTAAACAACAACATACCAAATGGTTTTCAATGTTGTATCCGAGGTTTGCTTAAATATTACATATAAATATGACATTTGTTATATTAGTATGTATATCTAAAATATATTTATCTTAAAAATTTTTAGAGATATCAGTTTTGAGTTATTTTATTTATACAGTTACATATAAGGTTCATTTTGGTGTAATATTGTTCCTGTAAAATTTCTTTCAACTTAATAAAACTATTTATTAATATAATAAAATTAAAATTTTAATGACTTTCTTTATAATTATGATGTTTTATAAGATTTAATTATGCACTTTTTGAGTCAAATTTATTGACTCATATTTTATGACTAATAGCATATACAAACTCATATCTTATAAATATTTTATGAATAGTTCAAGAGAAACTCAGTACATCTATAGATGATATTAACTTAAATAAAATATCAACTATTAAAAGTTTAATAAGGTTTTTTTCAAATTAAATTTAAAAACATAAAAGTACACTAGCACTTGCATTTTTTAGAGATGCAAGGGTTTCCTAGATAGGAAAATAACGACATTAGTGACTTAGATTTACAAGATCTAATTTGTGGAAAATTTTGGTGTCTCTACATCTGATTAACTTAACACATGATGAAAGTGAGTTTTGTCAACATGGACAATTAAAGGTGTCTCTGCATCATCAACATGCTAACTAGAAGGATGGACATATAAAAGTAAAACCAAGAAAAGGTAAGAAAAGGCATAAAAAATGGTGATAAATGATAAAGTTATCTAATAAATGTATTTATATCTCTATGTCATATGTAAATGAAGAAAAGTAGACTTAGTGTGTTTATAGGCAGTAGGAGTGGTGCAGTCATGGTAGGAGGGTTCACAGAATGAACTATCCAGACCATGCAGCAAGAGTAAACACAACGGAAACAACTCAAAGAAGTAAAGAAAATGTAGATTCAGTCATTCAGTATATCAAAGAATTCAAACACAATCTAGCTGACAACATGTGGGCTTACAACTGGTGTCAAAGGCTTGATTACATACATGCACAAGATACAACTTTGAAGCTCCTTCACACAAAATCTAACTAAGGATTATGAATCAAATACTAGATCCTTTCCTAAGGATCTATTACATCAATATATATCATATCTAGAACAATAGATTCCTCTGTGTTGGCCACAAGAGATTCAGAATCCCAATGAAGAGGTGTAGTGTGTGTTCTTGGATAGGTCAAACCTATCAGCTTGAAAATCCATATCCAATAGATACAATAAAGTGTAGACCTATGAGGAAGGTTAGCCATGGACAAAGGAATGTTGAAGAATGAATCTTTATGCTCCACATGTCAGCCAATGCTCACAAATCTTCTCCTTCAGCTGATTGTTCATGATTGTCAGAAAGCTTTGCATTGAGAAAACAGAGGGTCTTCTGATAGCGATAAATTTCTAGTAACTGATCCAAATGCTTTGAATTCTTGATATGATGAAGATGAATGAATGTAAATACTAAGTCCAGATCCACAAGATGTGATATGCCAAAACTAGACCACAAGCTGAAACTGCTGCTGATTGAACTGCCTGAACTAAACTGGAAAATGAAAGAACTAAAATGCAAATAAATTGAAATGCAAATGTTTTTGGTTGATGCAAGATTGCTCTTGAACTAGGGATGCTCCTGCATCAAGGAGAATAGGAGTCAAAGGATAAATCAAGACAAGATATCTCTAAGTTTAAATTTTTCTCATCTAAACTAAGTTTGTAAAAATATTCAATAAAAGCATTATCAAAGATGGTAAAAAAGTATAGACAAAGGAAGATGAATCAAACCATTATAAAGCTCTATTACTTAGGTACAATCTAAACTCATTAATCAATACAATGTAATCATTTATATGCATATAATTAGCAACTAAGAAATATTTAATATGTAAGGATGTATCATTAGAGACATCATAATCACCATGTAAGAGTGCCTTAGTAAAGCATATAATATCATTATGTAATGAAAGATAAGGGAAGTCAACATGAGACGATAGTAATGTTTTGTCAAGGCATAAGCTTTTATCCTGTGAAGGAAGGAAATGCAAAGGACTAGTATTCTTAGAGTCAAAACAAGATGAAGAATAATGATTATCATGTATAAAATGAAATAGTTCACATAAATCTAGTGAATCTATGGAACTAGCATGGCATGTAAGAGATGTACCATTACTAGGTACACATATGTCATGCATAAGTAAATCACATGATAGATTTTTTCTTACTATATGATCATAATTGTTAGAAGGCATGGGATGATAAAGGACTATATAAAAAAGGAACTAAGCATCTCTAATAGCATAGGATAGGCACTAACCAACTCAACAAAAGTGGGAATAGGTAACACATGCTATAAAAAAACACTCTATAGAAAACAAATCCATATTCATAGCATAAAATTGTATAAATGTATCAAGGATAATATATCATACAATATGAAAGAAACATATCATAATATAAAGTACATACATGAATATTAACCATGGAACAAACCCTAATAGGATCTGTAATTTTGGCATGTGTAGGATCAAATGGCTTAAGCAATATGTAAAGAACACTATAATTTCCTTAATGTGTGACCTAGGCTAGAATCCAATCAAATGAACACAAATCAACATAGGTACATAAATGAGAGAAGAATTGGGTTGATTATTGATATTGTGGATTTCTAATAACATAAATGTACATATAAATTATTGTAATTTGATCGATGACTAATGAATGTACAAACATTGATAAGGATCTAAATCTGACAAGTCTCAAGACTAGGAATAGTAAGTGATAAACTAGTAATCAATTTAGAATAAGAAAATCTTGTTATGGCTTAGAAATCCTAATCAATAATTTTAGTGTGTTATAACATGCACTCATTATAACACACTCACATAATACTTGTATCAAAAACAAAGAAAGAACTCTCCTATTGCAATTTATAATGTGTGCATGTTATAATGCACCCATGTTAAAATGCAAATGCATTTCATTTAAAGTTGATTCTGAATCTCACCCTTAGGCTTGGAAATCCAAGTGAAAGGGTTGGGCCTACATGTAAGTTGACCAAAGATGTATTTGGCATAAAATATGAAAAAATAAGTAAACGTCTAGTATGCTCTCCATTAGGTTTGCACATTTTGAGACATTTTTTTGAAAAATATACAATAATATCAAGCTCTCTATTATCTTTCTAACCATGTAATTTTGTCTATATTTCAAATAAATTAAAGTTTTGATCTTCAATTTCTTTTGCTATTTTCTTAAATTTTCTTCAAAAACCTATGTATAGAGTTTTTGGTGTCATATTTAATCGACTCGACCAAATTTGAAACAAATTACATTTTTACACTAAATTTTTTATTTTTTAGGATGTGTTAACCTTTAAAATTAACAAAAAATTATATATCCATAAAAAAAATTAATAGAAAAGTTTGACATAAACTATGTGATGTTAGCTAACTTCCAAAAAAGAGATTTGTGAAATACAAAATAAATAACATTTTAGGGGGATCACATCTGACTCTATGTTTACTTTTTCTTGACAAAAATAAGACCAATTTGTGTACTCCCCCAATTTGAGCCTCTTAATCTCTATCATTTTAAAAAAAATAGTTTAGCAACTAGATTCTTGACCACTACTAACTGTTGGCAACATAGTTAAGAGACACTACTGATATGTTGAAGTTTTGATGTTGTCATTGATGCAGTGATAACTTTAAGAAATCCCCCCTAAAAAAGATATAAAATACTAAAAAATCTTTCATTTTCTTGGAAAAAATATTAATTTCTATTGGCAAATCTTTCCTTTCTTTAAAAAAAATTATTAATTGAATTGGTGAATTTATTTAAATCACTAGAAATTTGTAGAAAATCCTAGCGAATCTTGATAAAAAATAGGAAAATGCATTATTACCATGATGAATCATTCCTTTTAAAAAAATTATATTCTTATGGAAAAGTAAGTGCTTGAGGGTGGTAATGATTGACTAGTTTAAGGTGTAGTGCTCATGTCTATAATTACTTAATTTCTTAATATTTGAAATCAAACATTGAATATTTTAAATCAGACCAAAACTATTTTTCACCACCCTTGATTTTATTTATAATCTAATAGTTTGGGTTCTATTCCATGGGCCAAAATGTACCTATGACGCACCAGTGCCCATGGGGCAAAAAAAAATATTTAGGTTGTTGATCTCAATGGAGATCAATGGCCTAAATGCAATTTTGGGCCCCATAGGCATTGGAGCTTTGTGGGTACAATTTGGCCTACAAAATTTAACCCCAGTCATTGGATTATAAATTGATATCAATGACCCAAATACAATTTTGGGCTTGATGGGTACATTTTGACCCATGGAATACCACCCCAATCGTTAGATTATAAATAAATCAATGGTGGTGATTAAAAATTGGTGATATGGCCCTAAAATAACTAATAGTTATATAATATTATTGGCAAATTAATTTCATTTTCTACTATAACTTATAAGATTTAGGCGAATCTCATCTAATCAGGTATCAAATATTGTGGCAAATCTTTGAGTTTAAAAGTTTAACAAAATAAGTGTTCTGGTGATTTCGCTAGGACTAAATTTTTTTTTTGTAAAAATGTGGTGATTCATGTCGCATTAAAACTTGTACTATTAGCCAAATTTTGAATCCCCAATTTCAACTATTAGCCAATTGACAAATATTAGCCACTAAAAAAATCACTGCATTGATGGCAACAACTTAACATGTATGAAGACAACTCCTGAGACAAAGATGTGTACAGTACTTTGGTTCGATAGGATTGACTAAGTATTGGCAGCACATTGATCTAGGGACAAAAATCCAGTTGGTACTCCTCTGCAAATGAAGATCCTATTATGTGGTTTTGGTATGTTGTACACAATCCATTGATGATGTTATGATCCAATATTCATTTCTTGAGAATCTCTAGAAGTCATATTGTAAATTGTCTAAGTCCAGCAAATAGAGTGCAATTAGGAATAGAACAAAACACTTGAGTAATTCAATCTGCATTCCTTTGATATTGAGTATCTCAATTTGCAGTTTAGAGGTGTTGTAAACACATTTGAGGAGTATCTAATTCCAAATTTGTGGAATCTCAAATTCACCAGAAGATCATATACAAGCTACTAAGTATCAACATTTAGATTAACATTGTTCTATAGTGACAGAGTCAGTAGTTCAGAGGTCCTCAATTTGCCACATAAGAATATTATGACATGCAGTCCTGAAGGTATGATTGGTGATGTCTGATGAATGTCTGATGTGAATTTTGAAGTTCCATGTGGTCTGCAATAAAAGTTATGATATGACATACTATAAGGTTTATGTGTGTACTTTGGGATAAGGTCGACGCAAAGTTGGATCAATATGCGGTAAAGATTTATTGTTTGAATCATCAATCTAGGTGGTTCTATAATGAGTCCATACCTATATGAATATTCCCAAATGATTATATGGGTTCACATTGCTGTTTGTGCAAAGGATCAAGATGACAAGGTACAACTTTGATATACAAGTTTCATATTTTGTATGTTGACCTAGTATTCAAATAATTCATGTTGCAGATATATATATACTTGACAAATTTTACTATTATAGTGAGGAGTATGTGTGAATGTGGTACAAATTTGATATATGTGTGATTTGACCTGCTATTCTATGATCAGAAAGGAATAGTAAAGGTAGAAGAACAGAGTATATGTGAAGCAGAGAAGAAAAAAAAGGTAGTTATGATGAAGACTTTTGAATCTGTATATTGAGCTATTAATGGAACTACATTTCAGCATTCTATAGATGCATTTGTAGAAATTGTCTCTTGGTAGTGAGATTCCCTTTCTCTATCTTCTCTTCTCTTCTTTATGGTAGTGAGCATATTGCAGTGAGCACTTCTTTGGGCAGTGAGCCTTCATGTAATTTAGTTTTGATATCAAAATATATTGTGAGCTAACACTCACCGTGGTTTTTCCCTTTTTAGGTTTTCCATGTAAAAATCCGGGTGTGCATGTGTTATGAATTTGTGGCTGCTCTTTTTATGTTCATTTTGCTTTCATGTTATTGAATTTGGTAAATGGATTAATGAATATGTGAAGGAAAATTTTTATAGAATACTGATTCACCTCCCCTCTCAGTATTCTTTGTGTTCAAAATGAGGTTCTTTGGAAGAAGCCTAACAGCTTGAGGAAGATCTAGGAAAGTGTACACATGGTTGCTAGAAGGTATCCTTCTCCAGGAAGTGTCACAATTGATGATTGCACATATGTCAGTAATGAAGAACTAAAAATTGCTCTTCAAGATCTTGATAAGTATGAAGCATCTATCTAGGATTTAAGGGAAAATGTAAAAGAAGCTAATGAATGCATCCTAAAGATGAGAGAGTAGGTTAAGAGATCAAATGATACAAATAGAGAGCTAAATGAATAATTGAAAGTAGCAAATGAAACTCTGAGTGATTTATCATTACTCGTTAAAGAAAAAGAAGAAATTGAGAAGCATTTAAATCAAACTCTAAAAGGCAAGTATGAAGAATGTGAAAAATTAGCAAAAGATGTTTTACTGTTGAAATATCATTTGGAAGCAACCAATAGTTATAAAGAAAAGTTCAGCATAAGCTCTGCAAAACTAGATGAGTTGATTAACAACTAGAAAATTCTAGATGATGAACAAAGTTTAGGATTTGAAAATGGAGAAAGCTCTCAATCAGGACAAGTTGACACTAAGATGAAGAGAGTCAAAGGCAACTATGCCTGGAATCAGAGAAACATACCTAGAAGGCCTCTAGTCAGGTAACCAAATGCTCAAAGGTACCCATCTTTCAATGGTTATTATTTTCATTGCAATAAGTTTGGTCATAAGGCTACTCAGTGTAGGAATAGAATGAATCAAAATGTTCCATCCTTCCCCAGTCAATGTTTCAATTGCAAGAGAATTGGTCATATAACAAATGAATGTAGGAGTGTGTTAAGGAATGGTTTCAACAATGGAAGGAATACTTAATCTTTCAATGGGAAATGTTTTATATGCAATAGATTTGGGCATATGGCTAACCAATGTAGATCAAGAATGAATCCAACAAATGGAAGAAATCAAGGATAGAGGAATGTTGTTTGTTACAATTGTAATAAGCCTGGACATATTGCAAAATTCTATAGAAGCAAGAATGTAAAAAGGAACTATCCTGCAGAAAAGAGGAAAAAAGAGTAGAGGGAAGATAAAGGTAAGAACAAAGTTGATCTGGTAGAAATCAAGAAGGAAATGAGTCAGGTATGGATTAAGAAGGATGTAAATGATGTCAAGGATGGATCCGCACCAGTCTCTGGTGCAGATACTTCCTCCGGGAAGTAAATTGGGAGCTCTAGATTAGGGGGAGCTCTTATTGAAAAATCTTAATCCCCTAGCTAGATATTTGGTGTTGAGATCTAGCACGAAGATATGAGTTGAGAATCTATGTGATAAATCTTTTGAAGAAGAAACAGGTAGAAAAAGGTCAAATGTGACACATTGCGAAGCAATCTTGATTGACTATATTTTATAGTGAAGTGTGTGACAACTTTTTGAGAACAACATTTATGATGACTAGGTTTTTGCATAACAAGGGTTTAAAAGGGTTGCATTCGAAAGACTAATCATTTTGCATTCAATCTATCAATTGTCCAAGGAGAACTGAAGAAAAATTCCAAGTGATTTCAATGATTTCCAGAGATTCAAATCAAGTCAGAGAAAACCCTAATTTGGTAAAAGAGGTATTTACAGTTTAAAACCCTACCATGAACTTGTTTGAATTCTTATAGAAATGGCAACACCACAAGTTATTGACATCACTGAAAGACCATGACTGAAATTCAAGAAACATCTATTCAAATCCATGGAAGTTGACCCTGATGGTTCTTTTTCAGGAGTACCATATGGCGTAATACATGCGAAAGATATTAGGGCTTACATTCATGTTTCCCTAGAAGAATTTAGTGATAGTATGTTTTCAAATCTTTATCTGAAGCATCTGAATGGTGATGATCTTAACTTGAAGGAAGAATGCAAGGCACTTGAGGAGAAAAAATTCCTACAATATATAGATTTCCCAACTTTTGCTAAAGATGAATGGGTCTGAGCGTATTGAGCAGGATCCATGATAAAATCATGTGGCTTAAGAGACCCTTCATGATCACCAAGGACACTATAAGGGTCATTATAGGACTAAACTCTACTAGAAAGGTTCTTGTGTTAAAGGCTATGAAGAATGACATGGTAATAGAGAGCACTAGAGAAAAATTCAATAAAAGGGCATTGATAATTAATGAAATTGAAGACCATGCAGTAAGGTTTGCATCCATGGTAATCGGGTACAAGATCTACTTCACAAATTGGGAGAACTCTATCTCCAGTACTGCCATATACACAACCTATGAGATGGTTAAGAAGAATGTGGATTATGACCTTTGTGAGTTTCTCTAGCAACAATTAATGGAAAACCTTAAGAAGACAAAAGAGGACAAATATCCGTTCAAGTTTGATACGTTAATCATCTGCCTATTTTTCTACTTCAAGCAAGAGTTACCAAGAATGAAAAACTTGTCCTGGTCTAGCAATAAATTTGTTGTAGTGCATATTAGGAATCATCCAAGAAGTATAGGAAGCTATGATGGACAAAATACATCCCAATGGGGCTCTTTCAATAATTTCCAAAAGGTCGTGCAATCTAGGCAAATAATACCAGAGAAAATTATTGAGAAATACAAAAATGATATATGTTTTATTGTAAATAAAGACCAATACATGATGGACTCTGTTGAGTGTAGGATAGTTTAGGTCCTTCCAATGGGTTATGAAGTAACTGAAAATATACTAGAGATGGTTATGCCAAGCTCATGTTGAGCAAATCTAGGGATACCAAAGAGGAAAGGTTTGGTACCTATGAGGAGTTATCTATAAAAGTTCATGTTGTACTGAGAAAATTAGAAACTCAGAAAAAAATGAAGAAAATGGTAGAGGAATATGCCTAGAGCATAGGACTTACTAAAGAAGAGAAATTGGTAAAACAAGAGAAAGAGCTGAATCAGCTAGGGTAGCTAAAGAAATTAAGCAAGATGAGCCTGTAAAGGCTCCAGAAGAGTATGAGAGGAAAGAGAAGGAGCTTGCAATAACAAATAAGAGAACAAGAGCATCAAATTCTCAAACCACTACTACATCCTCTAGTCCCACACCTTCTTGTGAGTGTGGAAGCTCCTGCAGAGGAAGCCACTACAAAAGGGCATAAAAGAATGAAAACCAAAGGGAAAAGAATGTATGTGAGTATTGGAGCTTATGATAAAGAAACTGAGATAGATGAAGAGGTAAAGAAAATGAAACCAAAATCAAATGAAGCCTCTAGTGCTAAGCAAGACAAGCCCTCTAGAATGGGCAAAGGAAGGAAGAAGGTAAAGAAAGAAGATCCTGAGAAAGAAGAGGCTACCATCAATTTGAAGGATGTCTTAAAGGCTATAATAGTTGATAGAAATCTAAAGCCTATAGCTCAACTGTATGATGAATATAATGATGTAGATAAATGCATCATTGAGACTATTGAAGTAGCTATGGCAAATGACATTGAGTTTAGAGAATATGCACTAATAAAGCTATGTCATGAGATCTCTCGAGAAGAAAAAGAAAAGGTGTGAGGTTCATAACAAAAAAAATGACAAACACTCTCATGTTAGGTGACATTGAGAAATTGGCTAAAGAAATTGAGGAAATCACTCTGGAAGTACTGAAGAAATTTCATCTCCTGACTATATATGATTAAGAAGATACAAGTGTTGGTGATGACACATCTATTCTAGAAGTCAACATGGATCAAGGGTTGGACAAAACTGATGAAGAAATAAAAGAGAAAGAAGATGATCCAATTGGCACTCCTCCATAGATGAAGATCTTGTTATGTTATTTTGGTATGTTGGACACAATCCTTTGATGATGTTATGTTCCAATATTAATGTCTTGACAATCTCTGGAGGTCATATTGTAAATTGCCTAAGTCTGACAAATAAAGTGCAGTCAGGAACAAAATAGAACACCTGAGTAATTCAGTCTACATTCCTTCGATATTGTGTATCTCAATTTACAGTTTGGAGGTGATGTAATCACATCGAAGGAGTATCTAATTCAAAATTTGTGGATTCTGAAGTTCACCAAAAGATCATATACAAGGTACTAAGTATCGACATTCAGATTGACAATGTTCTACAGTGACAGAGTCAGTAGTTTAGAGGTCCACAATTTGTCACATAAGAATATATTGATGTATAGTTCTGAAGGTATGATTGGTGATGTCTAATGAATGTTTGGTATGAATTTTGAAGTTCCATGTGGTCTGCAATAAAAGTTATGATATGACAGACTATAAGGTTTAAGTGTTCACTTTGGGATAAGGCTGACACATAGTTAGATCGATGTGTGGTAAAGGTATATTGTTTGAATCATCAATCTAAGTGGTTCTATAATGAGTCCAAACATATATGAAGATTCCCAAATGATTATATGGGTTTGCATTGTTCTTTGTGCATAGGATCAAGCCGACAAGGTACAACTTTGATATATAAGTTTCATATTGGAATAATTCATGTTGTGGATATATCTATATGTGTGTGTGTGTGTGTGTGTGTGTGTGTGTGTGTGTATGTATATGTATATATATGTATGTATATGTATATGTATATATGTATATATGTATATATGTATACATATATATATCTACATATATATATATATATACATATATATACATATACATACATATATATATACATATATATATACACATAAGTGTGTGTGTGTGTGAATGTGGTGCAAATTCGATATGTATGTGATCTGAGGCTATTCTATGATAAAAAAGGAACAGTAAAGGCATAAAAACATAGTATATATGAAGCATAGCAGAAAAGTAGGGCAGTTATGATGAGGACTTTTGAATCTGTATATTGATCTATTAATGTAACTACATTTTAACATTCTATAGATGCATTTGTAGTAGTTGTCTCTTGGCAGTGAGCCATCCTTTCTCTATCTTCTCTTCTCTTCTTTATGGCATGAGCACTTGTTTGGATAGTGAGTCCTTGGGCAGTGAGCCCTAAGGTAGTGAACTTTTGATGTAATTCAATTTTGATATCATAATATATTGTGAGCTAACACTCACCATGGTTTTTCCCTTTTTGGGTTTTCCACATAAATATCCTAGTATCTATGTGTTATGAATTTCTGGTTGGTCTTCTTATGTTCATTTTTCTTTCATGTTATTGAATTTGGTAAATGGATTAATGAATATGTGAAAGAAAAGTTTTGCAGAATTTTGATTCACCCCCCCATCCTAGTATTCTTTATGTTCAACACTAACCTTTTTCTATCACATTTTGGAGTTTAGAGTGTGGGTATCTTGAAATTGTCTTCTAATATAAGTTTTTGATTATTTTAGGAAAAAAGTAGCCTCTTTTGATCCCCTTTTCACCCCCCATTTCCATACACATACTAGTTAGTCTTTTTAAATCTTCCTAAATATCTAGGGAATTGGAGTTAAAATTACCATAAAGGATTATCTTTCAATCACAAGGAACTTTAACCTAGATCAATCATAAAAAATGAACAATGATTCAATATAGAAATCTTTAGTCATGCAAATATTTTATTGAATGATTGTGCTAAATTAGATTCCTTTTAGTGTATCAATTCAAGTGTTAATGTAGATTATATATGGAAAAACTATCAATTCATTGGATGATTAAAATGAACACGTTGAATGATTTTAAATGCAACTTGGACACAACATCATATTATGCAAAATTGTATTCAGTTAGCTCTTGGTGAGAAGGGTGAAGGTGGGAAATCAGTCAAATTTGATTTGGGATAAGAATACTACAACAAAAAGGATGACCTAATAACTAAGAACTAGTCCTAGGATAGAAAGGGGTTAGATCTCAATGTATAACAAGTTCACGGGAATAAATTTGAACATAGATGTGATTAAAATGGATAGGAAAAATGTATGAGGGTGTTGGAACATGTTAAAAGGGGATAAGTGGTACATGGATAGAAAGGTGAATAATTAGGTAGCTAGATAACATAAGGCAAATGACTCAATTTTGCACAAGGTTATACTATTTGTCAACATTACTATGTATCAAAGCACTCTCCTCAAAATAGGGACAAAACTAAATGGGAAATGGTATGGGTATGCAAATTTCACCATTACAATAGGAGTTGAGCTTGGTTATTTGGTGGATGTATGATACAAGAGATTGAAATTAAAAATATATTAAAACTAGAATTGAGACAGAATTTAGTGTTGGATACTCTAAATTTTATATGATGTGAACTTTTACTAATATGGCATGTCAAAATACTACAACCTCAGATATGGAACTAAACTTATATTAGAAAATTAATACAATTAAAATTAGATAAATTGAGTGTGAGGGACATAATTGCAACAATGATCATGTTTAGGGGTATGATCTTGTCTAGATTTCCATGGTTCTATCCAAACAAAAACGTGATCTTAAACACCTACAACACTTTTTTACTTGATAATAGTTGATTAAAGGAAAACATTGTTTGTGCTAAGGAACAACATGGGGCTTTCTATACAAGGGTTGAAGTTTGGAATTTCCTTTAACCTTATTTTTTAATAACTATTTATGTGGAAAATTGGATTTGTTAAAGTTTTAGTTTTTATGCATTTAAATCCACCTCTCTACTAAACATTGAAGGATCTAGGATCAAGTAGCGAGCACTATCATACCCTAGGTCACTTACAAATGTAGGGAAACTTGGATTAGGGAATTTAATTATTAATTTTCCTTCTCTTATGTCTAATTAATCATTAAATCCCTAATTATGCAAATACGACAACAAATTGACAAATAGTAGAAAAAAATCTTGCAGACAAGAGTAAAATACCTAATCACAGAATACATGTTTTCAGGGTTCCAAAGCGGAATAGTCGAGGACACTAGAGCGGGCACCCAAGTCCAAGGTACCAATTTCTTTGCAGAATCTGAACCTCCTTCTGACACTGATCAGCCCTGTAACTTCTATTTTTGGAGATCTATTT
Source organism: Cunninghamia lanceolata (assembly GCA_027924645.1). Taxonomy (NCBI): domain Eukaryota; kingdom Viridiplantae; phylum Streptophyta; class Pinopsida; order Cupressales; family Cupressaceae; genus Cunninghamia; species Cunninghamia lanceolata. Next base: position 9,651,842 of record BSBN01000892.1, read on the forward strand.
GCGGAGGACACTAGAGAGAGTGCCCAAGTCTTGGAAGTGCTCTCGTATCCTACTTTTCTTCAGATCTTGAATCCTTGATGCCTGCCAATCCTTCCTGCAACTCAACTTATCCCAAATGCGACACCTATAACCTACAATCAAAAGACTTGGTTTGGGGGTTGTGGTGTTTAGAGGCTTACATCACTCAAGCCCTAGAGGACACCTAAGTCTCTAAACACCATTGTCATATAAAGAGTGCATACCCTTGTGAGGCAGAGGCAAAAACCAAAGGAATCAATGATGAAAACACAATATTATGTCACCTTGTAGTGAATCTCTCATGGAGGAAGAGACTCCTCATGCCATAAGGAAATTGATGCTCAAATCTATAAATATCAATACACAAAACATACAAGTATGCTCTTGCAACACAATAGAAGCCTTGGATCACCTTGAGAACACAATCGCTTGCTAGTAATCATCTAATTGAAATCTAGTTTACAAATGAATGCCTAAGCATGCTTATATATGCAACTACAAGCACTCCTACCAAGATTTTCAAAATCAAAACTTACCGTGTCAGCAAAAGGACCAAATAATGGTCATAAACTGACACCTAAAAATTAGGGCTGCCCCAAAAAAGGGTAGGAGTAGGGCGCAGACACCCAAGTCCTCCCCCTTATTTTGGGTAGGGTATAGTTCAAGTGGTCCACCTAGGTTCAATTTTCCATGAAATCTAGGTCTCATTCCATCGGGATGCCAAAATATGAACTAAGATGTCTTGAATCCATACTAAAGACCCGAGAGCTAAACCTTATGAGGGAAAAGCCCCCAAGGGGACATTTTATGATGTTACATTTAGCCCCCACTTTAATGTATGTATAAACACAAGGCCAATACATGCATTAAAGTAAGGTCACAAACACAACAAACACGCCAAGCATAGAGAAGAGATGCCAATCACATAGAATACAGTAATATGCATGCAAAAGACAAAGAAGACAGTTACAGTCATGCAGAACACGGAGAAGACAGTCAATGCATAGAAGACACATTAATGCATGGAAGACAGAAATGATATCTTTTCTTTTCTTTTTCTCATATATATGAAATGCAAATGTAAGTACTGGAAAGTAAACAAACCTCCCATAATACAGGATTCAATACCCTAGGGTGCAAGTCTCAGTATATATGGGGTAACACACATGTAAGACACTCAAAACCTCCCAAAATATAGGAAGTACTACTCGAGGGTGCTGGTCTTTGTATATGGGGCAACAAACACGCCACACAAAATAAGCATGCCAAAACACACACTTGAAGACATAGGGAAAACACGATAGAGAAGCGATGGAGTGTACCTATTTCTAGGTCCAACACCATCTCAGGCACATCACAAGCACACACCGATGATTGGGATTCACCACAACAATCACCGAAGACACGCTTAAGGGTTGAGTTAGTCACAGAACCACTCCATGCCTTCACAGAGGACTCTTTAAAATGATAGGATGATGCAATATGCTCTAAGAAATACACCATCCTCACCTCCATAGAGGGGCTTAAGAAAAAGGATATGCTTGATATCCTGCCTCTGCAGAGGGCTTACATGATTGATTGATTGATTGCAAGCAAACTCAGGATGCATGATGCACTACTCTGGGGTGCAAGACTCTGCATTTGAGGTCGAACACATTCCTAACATCTATAACAGACTCATTACCTTATATATGCCCCCACCTTAACGTGGTTGATATCAGTTATCGATATCAAGAACGTTAAGGTAGGAAGAAAACACACAAGGGAACAATGACTTTCACAAAGTCCATGCCCCCTAGAGGTGACATGTACTTTATGATCACCAAATGTTCCCACAAACACATCCCTACAAGAAACATGTTTGTGTCTACAACATCATGATAAACAACAACATCAATGCATATGATTAACCACTCAAAGAGCCAAGGTTATACAATGAATTCAGAGTTCGAGGATAACCATGGGGCTATATCACAAAGCTCTCTAAATCGAGTACCACTAGGGCCAAATTCAAAGGAAAACAAAGGTGCATAGAGTAGCAATATTGTTAAGGTTTGTAAATACAATAGAAACATCATAAAATTCCCTATGCAGAAAGCACGAGTGCTTCCACTAGCCAAGCGTCGGATAAAATATACAACCCCATCATCATATTAGGAACTAAGTCCAATTTTTGATTGCTCTCGAAAGGGACACTAGGTCCACATCAGTATAAATGTTTGTTGTCATCTGCTAGGTGGAAACACTAGAGGAAGGGAAACAATAAATAAGAGAGGAGAAACAAGTGTCTTAGGGACAGTCATGTAAGAGGGTGCCCCCAGGTCACCAACTGCAACACTATGTCTATAAGACACGACACACAATGATGAAATCAGAGAGAGGCAATATAGAAGAATGATGATACAAATAGAAGGCCATAATAGAGGCGATCTCCTAGTATCCCAAACCTTACAGAAGAATTTGAGGTCATCCCAGGAGGCCTAAACAACATATAACACATCATGGGGGAAGCACATCATGAGGGAGATAAAGGGTTAGAGATACTTACCTATAGGGCCCCTGCCGGGTTAGAGATTGTCTATGAGAATCGTCGTCATCTTCCCACTCCCTAATGTTGGAGAATAGTGGGACATATGGTACCATAGCCAAATTCATATCTTGTTCATCATGTTGTTCATCATTAGGATCATCTTTGTTTGGTTGAATGTTAGGATCAATGTTTTCTTGTTTAGAGGCAAGGTTTATGGCATATTCTTGTCTTCTTTTTCTTCTTTCTCTTGCTTTTCTATTTCTCTTTCTTCGACCACTTATCTCTTGTAAGACAAGGCCTTGCTCTTTCATAGGTTGTTGCAAATTAGAAGATGAAGCACTTAAACCTCATTTGTCCTGGTGGAACATTTTTTTGTTGACAATGACCTCCTAATCTTTGTAAGGATTTCGGGGGAGGAACCTCAGCATAGGGACCTTTTCCTTTCGGTCTAAAGTTCTCTTCACATACAGGTTGTTTATCTTTTGTCATTTCATGTATAGAAGGACTAGGTATTTCAATTTTATCCCAAAAGTAATTTAACTTGTAATGCATTTTCTGAGCCTAAGATTTATACTTGTTGCGAGAGATGGTGATTATACAGCCATCCAGAGGGAATTTTAGACAATGGTGTATTGTGGAAGGGATAGCTTTCATTTCTTTTAGCCACAAATGTCCCAATTTAATGTGGAAGAGGTCAGAAATAGGGACAACATCAAACCATTGTTTAACATGTTTTCCAGATAGTGTTACTAATAATGATATCTTACCCAAAGGCTTGATAAAGGTTCCCTTATGTGTCTTAATCATCATGCTTGAGAGGTCATAAGAACCTTGCATTAATTGATGTGAAAAGGGGAACTCCTCAGTGGAAAAATTAGTCATGCAATTAGGATCAATAAGAGTTCCATTCACAGGGTTTCCCATTATTTTCACAATGATGTAAAGAGGTCCTTCTTTGTCTCCAGTTGTTCTATCATGAGGTGTAAAGACAATTTTAGGTTCGGGTGCTTTGCTTTTCATGTAAGGTCTAGGAAGGAACCTATTGTTGCTGTTATGATAAGAGGCCATGTTTATATGCTCAAACTAATGCAAAATTAGTTTTTTGAAAGCTTTTCAAAATTGGTGCAAAAGACCAGAGCAAAAATAGCCCAGAATGCTTGATTTTTTGATACTTTTCAATGCAAATGAGTGAAACAAAGGGTGCTGTGAGCAATTCAGTCAAGAAAAGCAAGTTATATGTTTGATATTAGTCCAAAAAAGAAATAATATCACCTCAACACACTCTTGATGAGATTTCAGGTTGATGGCAAGTCAAAATATAGTGAAAATATGTCAAAATATGCACTTTTTCCACCAAAACTCAATGCAAGAGAGCATAACAAAGGGTGTTGTGAGGAAAATAATGATGGAAAGAAAATAATATTAGTAATAACAGCCACTTGGTGCCAAGGTATCCAACAAAACATGCTTTTAGTGCTACTTATGGTAAAACCCTAGTGAAAATATAGCAAAATATGCAAAATTTTTTATGGTTTTTCAATTCCAAGACCTAGCAAAGTAGGTGTTGTAAAGAATATTAGAAGGTATAGAAAAGAATATCAATAATACCAGTCACCTCAATCTATAAAATTGATCACAACACGCTTGGAATGTAAACTAGGTCAAACCCTAGGGCTAAAATGTGTATGTTGTGATGTTCACAACACGCCCCATTATGCTCCTTACCAAAATGGGGACCCCTGCTGATGTTTTGCTTTTTGCTTCTGCTTGTGTTTTTTCTGCTTTCTGGCGGTTTGGTAAAAATGGAGGTCAGGTGCATCATCATCATGATATCTGATGAGGTAGGTCATCATCATGAGGTCGGTTTGTCAAAGTTCATATTTTGTTTTTGTGACCTCATATTCAGAAAGAGCTTGAAATTCCATGCAGGTTTACCTTTTACTTCACTTGAAAATTCGTCCATATGTGAAAGTTATGCACGGTCAAAGTTTCGGTCAAACTTGATATTCGCAGGAGGATCATCATATTTTTTATATCCTAAGTCATGTTGTCAAGATCATCATGATCTTGGTCTATCACCCGATAAAAATCATGCAGTCGCAACATCCGGACGTCAATCTTAGGTGGTAGTGCCCTTTCCCCGTCAAATGGCCTTAGGCGCATTGTCAGCATCATGATTTCTTTTAGGAGGGTCATATTTTATAACTCAGTTTTGGTTACATGAAGAATATCATGATGACATCAACTTTCAGTCAAGGTAAGTTCTCCCCGTCGAGTGGTCTTTTGTATCGCGAGCATCATCATGATATCTTTGCATCGCCTAATCTTATCATATCATGCTGATCACCCCTTAGAAAATTCATCATCGGCATATTTACATGCGCATGTTATAAACCTATCGTAAGGTCATCATCATGATATTTGCTGAAGTTCAAATTATGATGATGACGGCTTCATATCCTCCTGGTCTCCTTTTGCAACGACTTCATATCATCCTGTTCGTTCACGAGGGTCATATTCGCTGAAATTCGCTAAGTAGTGGAGACATCATCATCATAATTCGATAAGTGGATCATCATGTTCATATCCTCCTGATCGCCTTTTTTTGCAATATCATGATGATCACCCTATCTATTCGGAAGGGGTCGATATTGTATGTCTCAACAGCATGATCATTTTTTACAATATCACCCTAGCGCAAATATCATGATGACCTCAACTTATCCTTGTGCTCCGAAAACAAAGTATGATGATGACATCATCATCATATTTTTTATCCTGTCCTATTGTCAAGATCATCATGATCTTGTTTATTCACCTGATATTTCGTAAAGTCCTCCTGCCGATGAAATACAACCTTTTGCAAATATCCTGATGATCCTCATCATCATCACATTTTCCCTTCGGCAGGATTTTTCCCAAACATGATCCGGTTGGCGAAATATCATGATGACGTCATGTTCTAATTTAACGAAAGGCTCCGGATATCATGATGACGTCATCCCGATCTGATAAACGAGGAAGTAAATATCCTGATGATCATCATCATCACATTTTTCCTTCAACAGGATATTTTTTCAAGCATGATCCGTTTCCCGAATATGATGATGATGCCTTATTCTAAGTTCGACAAAAGCAAATATGATGATGATCCTCATCATCCTGATCTTTCGAGAAGGTTACCTTGGCCGCAAGAGGATCATATTACATTCATCATCCTGATCATGCTCCTTAGGTGACCCGATATTATAATTATCCCCTGATCTTAACCGAATATGACGATGACGTCATCCTTAGCATTTCAATGAAACCCGAATATCATGATGACATCACCATCATCTTCCTTTCCTCGGTAGCATGATCATATTCATATCCTCCTATTCTTCTTCAGCATGATGATGATGATGATGTTCTTTTCCCCAATATGCAGAAGCGAAATATCATGATGACGTCATCTGGACCTTCAGGAGGGAGAGCATCATATTTCCAGAATATCATGATGATGAAGTATATCGACCAACATGTTTTTTGACGCACCGACAGCGATGATCATGCCGATGGGCGGGAAATGAGGCGGTGGAGTTTTAAAGTGTTTTTTTTGGCGCCTCTGGCATTTTTCGGTCAGCGATGGTTGACCCGATGAAGTTTGAGTAGTCTGAATGCATTTTTGACACGTTTTGAGTGGATTTTGGATCCGATTTCCACGATCTTGCGCAGTCACCTGGATTTAAACGCTTATTTTAATTTCCTGCTGTTTTATGTGATAAATGGTATACTTATTGCTTGTCTTGTCTTGCAGGCTTGCAGTTGAGGAGGCAGTTGGAAAGTCAACACAGTGACCTCATGAAGGAAGAAGATCTGATCTTAGGAGCAAGAAGATAAGGATGAAGTGCAAAAAAGTCAAGGCCATTCAAGTGAAAGACAGAGTTGCAGCTGGAGGCATTACTACAACAGACAAACAGAAGTTATTACCCAGCTGCCGGAACTTCACAGAAGGGGCAATATTTCACCCAGATTTGACACTGCTCAGAGATATTTTTGAGAACTGGTTCACCTGTATTTATTGCTGTAACCAGAGGTTTGAACCAGGGGTTCAGTTAGGTTTTTGCTGTAGTGAGGACAATCAGAATGTTATATATTGTGCCTCTCTACACTGTAATACTTTACAACAGGGACTACAACAGGGATTTTAGTGTTTTGCCAGAATTGTAGAGTCTTTCTGGGCATAGTTTAGAAGTAGAAGAAGGAGGTCGCCTGTTTGTCTGCAGTAAGATGTGCGTGGAATGTCTGGCTGCCTTACTGTATCTGTAAAGCTTGTAAGTTCTCTGTAGTATGATCAATGAAACTAAGAGTCATTCCTACATTGTAAATCATGTATGACTATTCGTTTCTAATACAATAGAATCTAGAGTTCTGCATCTATCTTCTAAGTGTTCTCCTGCTCTTCTTTGTGTTTTGAAATATCTTCTTTGAGAGCTTGCAATTTTAAATGTATGTTTGTGAAAATGCTCAGAACTTACATTTAGGGTTTTTACTGTGGATTTGATCAAATTACTGTGGTATTTACATAGTGGATAACAGAAACAATTAGATCCTTCGGTAGATTAAATGAGGTATAGAGTAGATCTTTCTAACTTTTCCCAACCCATCTAAAATATTTAGCTGAAAACGTAGAAATCCAAAGGAAATTGTCTCAAATTTGAGGAAGCATGCATAACAGAGCTATAAGTAGACAGTTTTCATAAGTACATGAAGAAGAAAGCTGCAAAAAAATCCAAGAAAACCATCTGAAACTTGCAGCACAGTATCACCTTTATGCAAATGAATAGAATACTTGTTGAAATCTATGACCTTTTTGCATATTCTTAGGCTAGTAAACCACAGAACAAACCTAAACTACGTAAGGCCCCTTGAACATTACAGCTTCACATTGACCAACTGAACTTGACCAACCAAACCATTGTAGACTTGGGATTAGTTGAATCACCAAATGATTCCTCCTTGTCTTTCAAGTATAGTTACAGTTCATGTCATGTGAATTTTAACTTATTGTTATGATTGCATCAAAACAATCATCAACAGTTTTTTGGCGCTAGAAGGAGGGCTAGAAGGCTGTATATCGCAATCATCAACAGTTTTTTGGCGCTAGAAGGAGGGCCTGATTTGGTTTAGGGTTAAAATTCTGAGTTTTAAATGCTATATTCTGAGATATGTTAGATCTCATAAAATTTCAAAAGGCCTAAAAGGGTGAAAAGAAGGTCCCATTTCTAATGGACTCATATGGGGACAATTTTCAAGTTAACAATCCTTTATTTCAGGGAGCTTTGAATGAACAGTTTTATTCTCAAAGTTTATCTAATTTTGGTTTGTCTAGTTGTTGCAGGATACACCGGACTATTGAACATAATGAACTTAAATGTTTAACATTCCTCACTAGGATAGATTCATATTTGAAAGGACTGATTATTTTTTCAGATGTGTTCAGGGCTGAAAGCTGGCAGGAAAAAGAAATTTTGCAGCAACAAGCTAATACAGCACTAGAAACTAATAGGTGGTTAGAAAATACAATAGAAAAATCAATTCTGGAAGGGAATGATAACAAAGCATCTTTTCTTAGGTCATATTATGGAGGGATTGATAGTAGGTCTCTACTTCCTAATACAGGAAAAGGGGAGTGCAAGCATAAATCTTTTAAATCTTGTAGAGAGGAAACCATTTGTCAGGATAAGGTTTTTATTGCTGATCCTAATGCTTTTGGTAAAGATAGTAAAACATCTTTCCTTGAGTCATTTTATGGAAAGGAGAAATGTGGGCAAATGAAAAAATTAAAATGCATTAAAACTGATGAGATCCCTACTATAAAAACTAGTGAAGTCATAGAGGAGAAAGTAAATCCCAATCCCATGACTGATTTCTCTGAATTGAATGACCAAGTTCCGGATTGTTGCAGGTTAATAGAAGCAGACTCCACACTGGACGATAAATGTGAGTCAGTTGATGACCAATCCTTAAAAATTGAAAATACAGAAGATCATGGAGCTGCTGTGCATAATCAGACATTCCCCCCATGCCATGTTGAAAATAAAACAGGGGAGTACTCCTGTCAATCAAAAGATGTCATCCCACCTTTACTCTCAAGTGATTTAGAAATGATTAAATTCTGTATATCAGATGATGATGAAGATACTTACTTAAGTACTGATGTGCAGGAAACTAATGAGAACATTGAGAGGTTTGCTAAATTTGAGGATAAACTGAACATCCAGAATGAAGGAACAAAGCTGGATGACGATGAAGAAATGATACATCTAGAGTCATTCATCTTTCAACTTGAAAAAGGACTAGACATAGAGCTGGGCAATGAAAATGCAGAGCTAAATGAAAAGCCAGCTATTAATAAACAAGTGTGTTCCACAGAGCTAAAGGCACATCAGGTTGTCTCTTTCCTTTCCTTAGTAAATAATGATAAATGCTATTTTGATTATGGAAATTCAAGAGATAGGACATGCATATGGATTAATCATAAACCCGATGAGTTGCCTCAGTTACTTATTAAGAGCTATTCTGATAAACACAATGAATCTAGAATATCAGAATTTTTTTCAGAATTCAAAGATAAATCTGCTAGGATGAGAACCATAACCAGTACCCTATTACTCCTGCACAACCTAAAGAAATATGCAAGTAGGGGTGTTCTTGGATCTTTTTCCTGGGTTTCTGATTGCCTTGTAGAGGCTTGTATATAGTTTAGTAGGGTAGTTGTACAGTTCTTCTTTTGCTGTTTTCTTTTTAGGTTAGTTGTTTGTATAGCTTGTCTTCTGTTTGTTTTTGTTGTTTGTATAGTTCCTTTTTGTACAGTTTTTTCTGTTGTTTTGTTGTTTGTACAGCCTATTTGTGTGGTTTGTTTGTTGTCTCCTCAGCAGGGATCTTTATTTTACTTTAGAGTATTAAGGAGCAAAACTAGCAACCATTCAAAACAGTATATAATTTAGGATATTTAGGTTAACCATTTGCAATTTACACATAACCTGTCACTGTCATGAATGTAGAGAGTTGTTCATCTTCTGAAGTTTTGTATTCAATAAATGTGATTGAGGATTCGAAGCAGGTTTCTCACGATGACACACCTAAAATCCTTGGGTTTGTTGAACCTACCAGTGTAGATATTAGGTGAAAAATCAGAGGTCACCCTTGCTACCATTACAATTCTCAGCTTAATTTCAGCAAGTGTCCACTCCTTGCATCATGAAGTTACAAATTGCTATATCTTATGAAATCTTTCAAAATTAGAAAACAAAAAAATAAATAAATAAATGAATAAAGTGGGTTATACTGAAAATCCAGATTAAGCCATCTAAGTAACTCTACCGGGGCTATGGACGCTCGCTGGCAGTGGGGCTCTACTTAGGAGAATTGTAATGATAACCTTGCCGGGGCTATAGACGCTCGCTGGCAGCAAGGCTCTATCCGGTCGGCTATGAGGGAATATCCTCACCTACGTAGGCTAATGTCAGTCACTGGTTTGTTCAACCGATCTTCAAGATGAGGATAATTAATCACGTGCACACAACTAAACTGAAAATGGAAATTCATGCATCTTTATTGAATACTTTGAGTCTCAAGCTGAATAGTAATTTGCAGGAAAAGATAGTTGGAAGTTATGAGTTCATTTTATCTAGTTTCCTTGAACACTCTGAATTTAATTGTTTTGTTTTGGTTGCTAGTTGTTGTGATGTTCACAACACGCCCCATTATGCTCCTTAGCAAAATGGGGACCCCTGCTGATGTTTTGCTTTTTGCTTCTGCTTGTGTTTTTTCTGCTTTCTGGCGGTTTGGTAAAAATGGAGGTCAGGTGCATCATCATCATGATATCTGATGAGGTAGGTCATCATCATGAGGTCGGTTTGTCAAAGTTCATATTTTGTTTCTGTGACCTCATATTCAGAAAGAGCTTGAAATTCCATGCAGGTTTGCCTTTTACTTCACTTGAAAATTCGTCCATATGTGAAAGTTATGCATGGTCAAAGTTTCGGTCAAACCTGATATTCGCAGGAGGATCATCATATTTTTTATATCCTAAGTCATGTTGTCAAGATCATCATGATCTTGGTCTATCACCCGATAAAAATCATGCAGTCGCAACATCCGGACGTCAATCTTAGGTGGTAGTGCCCTTTCCCCGTCAAATGGCCTTAGGTGCATTGTCAGCATCATGATTTCTTTTAGGAGGGTCATATTTTATAACTCGGTTTTGGTTACATGAAGAATATCATGATGACATCAACTTTCAGTCAAGGTAAGTTCTCCCCGTCGAGTGGTCTTTTGTATCGCGAGCATCATCATGATATCTTTGCATCGCCTAATCTTATCATATCCTGCTGATCACCCCTTAGAAAATTCATCATCGGCATATTTACATGCTCATGTTATAAACCTATCGTAAGGTCATCATCATGATATTTGCTGAAGTTCGAATTATGATGATGATGGCTTCATATCCTCCTGGTCTCCTTTTGCAACAACTTCATATCATCCTGTTCATTCACGAGGGTCATATTCGCTGAAATTCGCTAAGTAGTGGAGACATCATCATCATAATTCGATAAGTGGATCATCATGTTCATATCCTCCTGATCGCCTTTTTTTTGCAATATCATGATGATCACCCTATCTATTCGGAAGGGGTCGATATTGCATGTCTCAACAGCATGATCATTTTTTACAATATCACCCTAGCGCAAATATCATGATGACCTCAACTTATCCTTGTGCTCCGAAAACAAAGTATGATGATGACATCATCATCATATTTTTTATCCTGTCCTATTGTCAAGATCATCATGATCTTGTTTATTCACCTGATATTTCGTAAAGTCCTCCTGCCGATGAAATACAACCTTTTGCAAATATCCTGATGATCCTCATCATCATCACATTTTCCCTTCGGCAGGATTTTTCCCAAACATGATCCGGTTGGCGAAATATCATGATGACGTCATGTTCTAATTTAACGAAAGGCTCCGGATATCATGATGACGTCATCTCGATCTGATAAACGAGGAAGTAAATATCCTGATGATCATCATCATCACATTTTTCCTTCAACAGGATATTTTTTCAAGCACGATCCGTTTCCCGAATATGATGATGATGCCTTATTCTAAGTTCGACAAAAGCAAATATGATGATGATCCTCATCATCCTGATCTTTCGAGAATGTTACCTTGGCCGCAAGAGGATCATATTACATTCATCATCCTGATCATGCTCCTTAGGTGACCCGATATTATAATTATCCCCTGATCTTAACCGAATATGACGATGACGTCATCCTTAGCATTTCAATGAAACCCGAATATCATGATGACATCACCATCATCTTCCTTTCCTCGGCAGCATGATCATATTCATATCCTCCTATTCTTCTTCAGCATGATGATGATGATGATGTTGTTCTTTTCCCCAATATGCAGAAGCGAAATATCATGATGACGTCATCTGGACCTTCAGGAGGGAGAGCATCATATTTCTAGAATATCATGATGATGAAGTATATCGACCAACATGTTTTTTGACGTACCGACAGCGATGATCATGCCGATGGGTGGGAAATGAGGCGGTGGAGTTTTAAAGTGTTTTTTTTTGGTGCCTCTGGCATTTTTCGGTCAGCGATGGTTGACCCGATGAAGTTTGAGCAGTCTGAACGCATTTTTGACGCGTTTTGAGCGGATTTTGGATCCGATTTCCACGATCTTGCGCAGTCACCTGGATTTAAACGCTTATTTTAATTTCCTGCTGTTTATGTGATAAATGGTATACTTATTGCTTGTCTTGTCTTGCAGGCTTGCAGTTGAGGAGGCAGCTGGAAAGTCAACACAGTGACCTCATGAAGGAAGAAGATCTGATCTCAGGAGCAAGAAGATAAGGATGAAGTGTGAAAAAGTCAAGGCCATTCAAGTGAAAGACAGAGTTGCAGCTGGAGGCATTACTACAACAGACAAACAGAAGTTATTACCCAGCTGCCGGAACTTCACAGAAGGGGCAATATTTCACCCAGATTTGACACTGCTCAGAGATATTTTTGAGAACTGGTTCACCTGTATTTATTGCTGTAACCAGAGGTTTGAACCAGGGGTTCAGTTAGGTTTTTGCTGTAGTGAGGACAATCAGAATGTTATATATTGTGCCTCTCTACACTGTAATACTTTACAACAGGGACTACAACAGGGATTTTAGTGTTTTGCCAGAATTGTAGAGTCTTTTTGGGCATAGTTTAGAAGTAGAAGAAGGAGGTCGCCTGTTTGTCTGCAGTAAGATGTGCGTGGAATGTCTGGCTGCCTTACTGTATCTGTAAAGCTTGTAAGTTCTCTGTAGTATGATCAATGAAACTAAGAGTCATTCCTACATTGTAAATCATGTATGACTATTCGTTTCTAATACAATAGAATCTGGAGTTCTGCATCTATCTTCTGAGTGTTCTCCTGCTCTTCTTTGTGTTTTGGAATATCTTCTTTGAGAGCTTGCAATTTTAAATGTATGTTTGTGAAAATGCTCAGAACTTACATTTAGGGTTTTTACTGTGGATTTGATCAAATTACTGTGGTATTTACATAGTGGATAACAGAAACAATTAGATCCTTCGGTAGATTAAATGAGGTATAGAGTAGATCTTTCTAACTTTTCCCAACCCATCTGAAATATTTAGCTGAAAACGTAGAAATCCAAAGGAAATTGTCTCAAATTTGAGGAAGCATGCATAACAGAGCTATAAGTAGACAGTTTTCATAAGTACATGAAGAAGAAAGCTGCAAAAAAATCCAAGAAAACCATCTGAAACTTGCAGCACAGTATCACCTTTATGCAAATGAACAGAATACTTGTTGAAATCTATGACCTTTTTGCATATTCTTAGGCCAGTAAACCATAGAACAAACCTAAACTACGTAAGGCCCCTTGAACATTACAGCTTCACATTGACCAACTGAACTTGACCAACTGAACCATTGTAGACTTGGGATTAGTTGAATCACCAAATGATTCCTTCTTGTCTTTCAAGTATAGTTACAGTTCATGTCATGTGAATTTTAACTTATTGTTATGATTGCATCAAAACAATCATCAACAGTGTATTTTTTGTAAAATTTTCACTACAAGAGCCTGATAAAAGGGTGTTGTGAAGCCAAACAAGTAAGAAAATTTAGAAATAATTGATGCAATTTAGTAAGCTAAACAATGCAATTTTTTTGTATTTTTCAAATTTTTCAAATTTTTCAAATTTTTCTTAATGCAATAAATGAATGTCCAAATGAATGAATGAAATCAATCCAAATATGAAGACAAATACTCAACAAGTTGCAATTTAAGTCCAAAAATGTGGGTTCACTAAAATGTTTAGGTGGGAAATTGGATTTGTTAAAGTTTTAGTTTTTATGTGTTTAAATCTGCCTCTCCACTAAACATTGAAGGATCTAGGGTCGAGTGGTGAGCACTATCATACCCTAGGTCACTTACAAATGTAGGGAAACTTGGATTAGGGAATTTAATTATTAATTTTCCTTCTCTTATGTCCAATTAATCATTAAAACCCTAAATATGTAAATACGACAACAAATTGACGAATAACAGAAAAAGCTCTTGCAGACAGTAATAAAGTACCCAATCACAGAATACCTATTTTTGGGGTTCCAAAGAGGAATAGTCAGGGACACTAGAGCGGGTGCCCAAGTCCAAGGTACCAGTTTCTTTGTGGAATCTAGACCTCCTTCTGACACTGATCAACCCTGTAACTTCTGTTTTCAAAGATCTGTATGCAGAGGACACTAATGCAAGCACCCAAGTCCTAGAAGTGCTCCTGTGTCCTACTTTCCTCTAGATCCTTAATCCTTGACGCCTGCCAATCCTTCTTGCAACTCCACTTTTTCCAAATGCAACACCTATAACCTGCAATCACAAGACTTGGTTTGGGGGTTGTGGTGTTTAGAGGCTTGCCTCAGTCAACCCCCAGAGGACACTTAAGTCTCTGAACACCGTTGTCAGATAAAGAGTGCATGCCCTTGTGAGGTAGAGGCAAAACCAAAGGAATCAATGATGAAAACACAATATTATGTCACCTTGTAGTGAATCTCTCATGGAGGAAGAGACTCTTCATGACATGAGGAAATTGATGCTCAAATATACAAATATCAATACACAAAACATATAAATCTACTCTTGCAACACAGTAGAAGCCTTGAATCACCTTGAGAACACAATCACTTGATAGTAATCATCTAATTGAAATCTAGTTTACAATGAATGCCTAAGCATGCTTATATATGCAACTACAAGCACGCCCACAAAGATTTTAAAAACCAAAACTTACCATGTCGGCAAAAGGACCAAATAATGGTCATAAATCGATACCCAGAAATTAGGACTGCCCTAAAATAGGGCAGGACTAGGGCACGGGTGCCCAAGTCCTCCCCACTATTTTGGGCAGGGTACAACTCAAGGGGTCCACTTAGGTCCAATTTTCTATGAAACACAGGTCTCATTCCATTAAGATGCCAAAATATGAACTAAGATGTCCTAAATGCATTCTAAAGACCTGGGAGCTAAACCTTATGAGGGAAAAGCCCCCAAGGGGACATTTTTTGAAGTTACAATAACTTAGGTAATATAGGTTTTGAGGGGCCTTGAAACCCTTTACAAAAACCAAGAGAACAACAAAAACATTGCCAAAAGACAACATACTATTAGAAATGAAAGCAACACTACTTCAATGGAAATCTGATTCACATAAATTTCAGCAATCTCTAACTGTGTGTTATTAACAATGGAGATTGTAACAAAATATAAAACCCACTATAGAGAAAATGCCAAACATGAAGAACTCAACTCAAGAAACAATGACACGGTGTTTAATGTGGAGAAAACCCTTTTAGGTAAAAAACACCACATAGGAAAGAGGCCCAATGTTTGTATTAATCTGCAAAAGATTCTACAATACAACAACACCACCAATCTCTCGTTTAGTCTTCAATCTGCCAGCATTCCTACAACACTTGAATTCCTAAAATTTGTATTGCAGTAACAAATACATGGAAAATACTTATAGAAATGTTTTCCAACTCATCCTAGGCATTCACTTTCTCTCTCCTCTAAACATCACACATGTAAGCATCAAAATGGCACCTACAAGCAACCTCCAAGTGTCAAAAGTTGACCCATTCAAAGTTGGGCACCCATGTCTAAGAATGGCATCTTACAACATCTTATGATGCGTCATAATGGTTATTGATGCCTCCAACATTAATCCTTCCCAAAATGGGTGCCTAGGGCTAAATATAGCAAATATACAACTAACATATCTGTCATATGTGTCATAGAATCTCAGTATCTTATTACAATTTGAAGCTATCATAGATTCACTTACCAAATATTATGATAGGTGTCATACATGCCAAAAATAGTAGATTCTCCATCGGGAACGCCTTCCCTCATTTACCATAATTTTTTACATTTGCTAATAATAAATGTCACTCTGTAATTACCTTTGGTGACTTTAAAATTACCCCTATCAGTGAAAATAGTACATCTCCTTATAGATAATTACAAATTACATATAATAAATGGAATAAATACAATATTGGGATTTACAAGGTTAATGGCACCTTATCCCAACATTCTCCCACTTGAAATTATACATTGTAAATCAATCCATAGGAAATCAAATGAAAGTAATCAGGAACTAGAAACAAGGCCCATCGCCTCTCTACACCACATGAACTTCTCTATGCTCACAAGCTTGGTTAATGAATCTGCAACATTCTCCTGAGTGGCTATCTTCTTTAGCTCAATCTGTCCATTTGCAACCAAATCTTCAAGAAAGTGATACTTAACAACAACATGCTTAGTCTAAGCATGATACATGGGATTCTTGGCCAAACATATAGCACTCTAGCTATCACAACCAATCTAAATGATCTTGAAATTAAATCCAATACATGTACACAGTCTTCTCAACCAAACTGCCTCCTTAGAGACATGAGTTGCTTCTATATACTCTACTTCTATGATGGACAAAGCAACTATGGGCTGCCTCTTACTCATCCAACTCACTGCATCTCCAAATAGAGTAAACACGTAGCCACTAGTGGACCTTTAACTATCCAAGTCACCTGCCCAATCTGCATCAACAAAACCCTATATGTCCAAAGATTTATTAGGATTATTAGTACTAGAATAAACCAAACAATGATCAGGAGTACCTACAAGATATTTAAACACCTTCTTCGCATAATTCCAATGCTATCTACTAGGGTTAGACATAACTCTGCTTAAAACTCCCACTATTGGGCAATATCTGGCCTAGTGCAAACCATTGCATACATCAAACTCCCTATACCACTAGCATAAGGCACATTAGACATATCTTCAAAATCATCCTCATTCTTTGGAGACATATCAAATGAAAGCTTAGTACAAATGGGTAAAGGAACTCTAACTAGGTTACACTCCTGCAAACTAAACCTCTACAAAATAGTATTCACATAGTTACTTTGTGACAACCATTTAGCTTTATGTTACCTCTATCTCTTGTAATCTTCATTACCAGAATATACCTGGTAGCTCCAAGATCCTTCATATCAAATGCATCTTAAAGTTAGGCTTTAAGCTCACTGATCGTTCCCTTAGTATTGCTAAAAAATAACATCTCATCAACATACAAAGCAATAACTAGTATAGAATCATCAATATGATGAATGTAAACACAATGATCCTCCTCGCTTCTAACAAAACCCAATTTCAACACAAATGAATCAAACTTTTGATACCACATTTTGGGAGACTATTTTAAACCATAGAGAGACGTCTTCAGCGTACAAACCCAATGTTCTTTTCCTTTTACCTCAAAACCTATAGGTTGTTGCATATATATTTCTTCCTCAAGATATCCATTTAAGAATACAGTCTTAACATCTATTTGCTCAATTGTCTAATTATAAGCTACAACAATGGATAAGAGAAATCTAATAGAAGTCAATTTAGCAACATGAGAGAATATGTCACAAAAATCATCTCCCTCTCTTTGGGAGTAGCACTTGGCTACCAGTCTAGCCTTGTACACTTTTCCAATGACATGTCTGCTCTAATCTTCTTCTTGAAGACCCACTTACATCCTATGGCCTTTCTTCCTTTGGGCAAATGAACAAGATCCCAAGTGTTACAAGTGTCTAAAGGCATCATCTCCTCCTACATGGCTAACTACCAAGACTCACTATCATTTGCAAAATAGCTTCCCTATAGGATCTAGGTTCATTGTTAGTACTCAATAAAGAATATACACAATGGAAATCTGGTGGGCTATACCTATCAACTAGATTCCATTGTCTTGTGGATCTCCTCAAAGG
The DNA here is from genome assembly GCA_027924645.1 of Cunninghamia lanceolata. Classification (NCBI taxonomy): domain Eukaryota; kingdom Viridiplantae; phylum Streptophyta; class Pinopsida; order Cupressales; family Cupressaceae; genus Cunninghamia; species Cunninghamia lanceolata. The sequence goes on from BSBN01000892.1 coordinate 9,669,782, forward strand.
TGGAGTAAGAAACTCTACTCGTTCTTCTGCATGATCATCTGCACCAACTTCTTCTATAACAACAGACTCATCTTCATCAAAACTACTTGAATCTTCTTCTTCTTCTTCACCCTCAATCTATCATTCAGTTCTTCCTAAGGTGCATCTTTCTACTCTAAATCAAAGTGTACCTTCTTTACCTTTTCTTCTTTTTCTTTTGGCTACTCAGGTTTAGATATAGCTCTAAGTTCCCTAAAAGTAACATCTCTCGAAAATATAATCTTGTAGGTTAGTGGATTCCAAAGCTTATAACCTTTCACATTATCACCATATCCAATGAATGTACACTTTTCAGCCTTTGGATCCAACTTAGACCACTTTTCCTTAGGCACATGAACAAAAGCCTCACATCCAACAACCCTTAAATGTGAAACATAAGGTTTCTTACCTATCCACACTTCATAAGGTGTCAAATCAAGAGCCTTTCAAGGAGATTTGTTTATCAAGTAGCAAGTAGCACACATAGCCTCTGCCCAAAAGTAATTATCCAATTGTGCATCACTAAGCATACTTCTGGCTATTTCCATAACTGTTTGGTTCATCCTTTCTGCAACACCATTCCATTGTGGTGTATATGGAGTTGTATTTTGTCTGATTATACCTACATGCACTTACAAAACTCATCAAATTCCTTAGAGCAATGCCAATATTCCCCTTCATTGTTAGATCTTAATATTTTAATCTTTAAACCTAATTGGTTCTCTACTAAGACTTTGAATTCCTTTAACTTAGTGAAAAATTCATATTTATGTTTCATAAAATAAATCCATGTATATCTGGATACATCATCAATGAAGGTAACAAAATAATGAGATTTTCCAATTTATTCATTATCCACGGGTCCAAACACATCCAAATCAATAATTTATAATTTCTCTTTTACTCTATTACTTCCTGAAGGAAATGATTTTTAGTTTTGTTTACCAAACACACAATGCTCATAGAAATCAAAGTGGTCATTAGAATAAGAGAAACTGTCCAACAAACTTTTATTCTTATTAGTTTTTAGTATATTATTGCTTTTGTGGTCCAATCTATGGTGCCACAACATACAAGTGTTTTCAGAAGCCTCAAAAACATAAGAGGCATTACAAACTATAGAGGCTTCAAGCTTAAACAAGTTCTTGAATCTCTTCCCTTTCGCTACCACCAAGTTCCCTCTCACCAATCTACAACCATGCTTGTCAAATGTCACAGGAATTCCTGAATCATTCAACTTTGAAACTAAAATAAGACTTCTAGCTAATCCAGGAACATACAAAACACTAGGGAGGGTTTTAATCATCCCATTACTGAAACACAACAATACGTTTCTTTTCTCGACAATCAGATATGAAGAGTTGTCACCAAGGTAGATATTACCTCCATCATATTTCTTGTAGACACTTAAAATTGTCCATGCCTTGCAACAATACGTTTTGTCCTAGGTCCTTACATAATCCCACCTATAAATCCCATTTAATCACCTTTCCAATTAAATAAATAAATCCCCTTTATTTAATTAAATCCTCCTTTATCATATATTCAAAACAATTCAAATAAAATATTTGAAATAAATCCTTATTCCCTCACCTTTTACCACATGCAAACAAGTGTCACATGACTACAACTCTTCACATGCACAAATAATTTAAATAATTTTATTATTTAAATTATGAGATTCCCACTCACATCATATTCTTAGCCCCACTAATTGTGTGTCATAAGCATCTTTTCCTCTAAAACAAATAAAAGAATCCCACTTATTCACTCACATCCTAATTTTAGCCTCATGTCATAACCCACTTAATGTGCGTCATAGGCACTAAAATCAACTTTTAATCCTAGCCATACACATCACATAATTGACTTTTAATCTTGGATGTCAAATCATATCAGCTCTTTCCTATAAATCAACTCTCATCTAAGCCATTTTGATGCATTGAATTTCAAGTATCTTTACGCTGTCGAAAACCTAATTGAGCCTTTGCATCATTCATCTATCTATTTTCCTCTATCATCTTCATCTTATCATTATGTTGTAGCCATGAGCAATCATTAACACTTCAACATCGTGCATCCTCATGCAAGATTGAGAAGAGCCATGGAGATCAATCGAACCTAGCATGGATTCGGTTTGCTTTGTATTTCTATTTTCGTTTTCATTCTAGTTTGTCCTTCATGGTGCATAATTAGGGTTTAGTTAGTTTTCTATTTTTGACACTAAATCTAATTTTCCCTAACTACAAAATCGTCAACCCAACGTGAATTCCTTGATCTAGCTTGTTTTTTGGCAGGTTTCATTAACTTTTTGTTGTAGGTTTTTGTCATTTTTGGACAAAACCCTAGGTTTTGCAAATTTCTTCATGTCTTCCAAATGGCTCCAAATTTTTCTGTAAGATTTTAATAGTAGCTTGTGCATCATCTCAAGAGGCTACAATAGAAAAATTGCATGTTTATCACCATTTTTTAGGAGTTATTATGATTTTATGTTTTTTCATAAAATCAGGTTTATGGACGTAAATCCATGAATTTTTCAGAAATTAAACTTACATTTCTAGAAAACTCTCGCAATTCTAAGGGGGCTAAGTTCTTTACAGATTTAAGTTTAAGTTCATATGATGTGCAAACAACTTAAATTTTTTTTTGTTGTCGATTTTTCATAAATCCTCATTTCTGGGTGCAAAACAGGGAATTTTTCTAACTTCGTTACATTTTTAGAAAGCTCTTAGAAAATTAGTGGGGGTCTCTTCTTTCATTTTTTTAGTTTTCAAATAGAAAATGTTTTCAAATAATCAAATCTAATTTGGCTATGTTAAAAACATATATCTGAAATTGAAATTTTCTGATGAGTTTATTTTTTTATGGCTGGATTATAATATCATTTTCTGATCTTGTAGGTGATCATATGTAGCTAGAATAATGTTTGCATCAGTACATATAGCAGATTGGAAAGCAATTTTTTCAGGTGCACTCCATTCATCTTTTACCTCTTTTCATTTCTTCATAATCATTGTTTGCAAACACTTTGACTTGGTCATAAAAACAACAACTTGTTTGCATACACATTTGGATTTTGGGCTCTAAAACAAACATTGCTTGCTATCACACATTCAAATTAGGCATAAAATTAACCATTGTCTTCAATCACACATTTTGACTTGGGTCTAAAAAAAATAAGTACTTGAGTTGTTTGGTGAATTTGCATGTGATTAGAGGTGTGTATGCTTTATCATGCACTTCGTGCAACCTTGAGAATTAAAAACACCTTGCATCCATTCATTTTCACTACACACATTTGGATTTCTTAAAGGGAAATTAACAAGTGCGAGTGTGAATCAAGTGCATGTGTGTATGCTCTCTCCTCACACTACAAGGTGATCTTGGAGATCAAAAACACCTCACTCAGTTCGCTTTTGTCACCCTATCTAGGAGGCCTACTTGGAGACACACCACTCCAAGGGATGACCTCAATTGAGTTTGAATTGAAAGACACTATCATTGGGAGTTGAAATCTTGTCACTCTTGGCTAAGCCCTATAGAAATTTATACCTTTGGGAAGTGAATGTGAAGGGTGGGTTACCCCTTTCTCTTGGTTGTGTGGCAGGATTTCACTTTCAATCCATTTCCTTAGTCAACCTTGTGCAACCTATCTTAAGACTTAATTGGCCATACATACCCCACCTGACAAATTCTAGGGCTTGTTGATGTGTCTTCCATGTGCTTGATTGTTTGTTTATGTGTCTTGCATGAGCAAATTGTGTGTGTACATGTGTAATTCATTGTTTGATCATTGCCAAATCAAGTTATAAACACCAAACACATAAACAAGTCATTCTAAGCTTTCATTCCAACACAATCATCATTGTCATATCCAATCAAACTTCATCCTAACTCAATCCTAATCATCCCATCATTCAACATCATCATTTTTATCCTAGTTAACACTTGTGAAAATGGTCATAATCCTAAGCAATCCTAATTCTAATCCAAAGCCCATGGTCATACTTCATGGAGCCTCTCCTCCTAATCATGACGACAATCTAAAACCTTACATATTCTGAGGTGACCCAAAATTTGTTTCTAGTGATGATGAGAACTTTGTAGATCCTATTGATGATGAGGATCTTGTAGATTTTGAGGCATACTTGGAAGAACAAACTGAAATCCAAAAAATTCAATCTATGTGTAACTCAACCCGAACACAAGAGCAAAATATCCTAGCACAAGAACTCCAAGACCTCATTCAAAAACTTCACCAGGTACCCAAACCCTTGGACCAACTAATCATACAAAGATTCCAAGCCCTCATTCAAAAATTTCAACAAAACCAATCACCACAAATAAAAAAACTCCTAGTCGAAGTCCAACAACTCATGCAATATCCATCTCCAAATCTTCCACAACATGAGCATGCTAGTACTAGTCACTCCTCAAACCACATCAAGAATCCCTAAGCAATCTTAATCATACTCTTGACAAGGGAAGTACCATCTCAAGTTTGGAATCATACATCGATCCATCTACGAGTCCTCTATCATCATCTAGGAGAATGCCTATACCAAAGCCTATCAGTCCTACACCAACACCACCATTAAACTTCCCAATCTCTATTCCATCAAACAAAGAATCCTTTGATGATTTTCTCCAAGGGCTACTAGCAAGGAATAAACCATCCCTATGTCAAGCACCCATTAATGAGCTTACTAAAGAACCTTTAAATGCCATGTCCACTTCTTCAACCCCATCATGTGGTCCACAACCCCTCAATCCTATTAAATATTTTCCATTACCCTCTCATGTTATTGACAAACAACCTATCCAAGAGTCATCCACTTCCATTCAAGAAAACCAAGAAGTATGTCAAGATCACAATCCTAAGCATGTGGAAATATCAAGCCCTCATCTAAATCAAGATCAAAGAATCTCTAAGTTTAACTCATCCATGACCTATATATTTTCTTTGATCGAGATATTATTTATGATCATGACAGGCTATTTATGAGCAAACTTACCCCATGTATAGCACAGTTAATCCTATTTCTACTCCCATTCGTGATCAAGGTTCTATCTATGATCATGAAAACCATGATGATCCTCTTAGCCAAACTTTATGCATTTCATGATCAAGAGCTTATCACTCCACCTACCCACGATACCTAAACATCCACTTGTCATGATGAGACACATGCCTCCCAAGAACACATTGAAGATTGAACCAAAAGCTTGGATCTACATGCACATAATCAAGATCCTATTGATCCTTCCACCTCCAATATCAAACCCATTTCAAGTCCACCATCATATCCACTTGGTGTATCCACCTTCATTCATGAATGTTCCTCCCTAGGAACACAACAACCTTTATCTACCACTTCACCTTCTTCACCCTATAAGGAACTCGTGTCTAATGTTCAAAGTACACCTAGTCCCATAGTCCACCACATACTCCAAAACATGAACTACCAAGGTAAAGGCTTAGTCCTTCATGAACAAGGTATTTTGGAGCTTATACATGTCAATGTCCCTCCATACTCATATGGCCTTGGATATACACCCCAAGGTAAACAATCTAAAGATGTTGGTAAATCCTTCATTCCTCCTAAGTCTACCACTTTCCATCACAAATCTTATCATACCGCCAAAACATACATTTCCATTCCACCTCCATCATCTTACAAATGTCAAAAGCATGTGACCATACACCTTCCACCATCCAATTTACCTCCACTTCTTCCAACTCCTAATATCCCTCCATCTAATTTACCACCACATCTCCCAACGCCAAATCCATCCATTTACACATTCCCTCAAATTATGAATCATGACCAGCAAATGCACATATTATCTAAACATGAAGCTTCCACTCATTCCATCTATCCCATGGGATTCAAAAATAAAATAATGGATTCATCCACACATAAAGCCAAAAATACTAAGGGTCCTAATGCCTTGGGACATCAACTCAAATGTCAAAGAAAAGTACATTCAAAAATACATCTAAAAGGCTACCCAGGTCCATTCCTTCCCAAGCAAAGTCTAAAACTAAAATGGTAAAGCAAGTCAAATGAGGCATCCACATCTCAAAAATCTAAACCATCCTCTTCCATCCAAAAATCCCAATCCATTCAAAATTTTCAAATTCCTAAATCCCGCAAGCAAAACAAAAATCATAAAAATACTAAGTCTATGTGGGTACCTAAAGCACTTCATCATCCATCTTCTAAGCAAACATATCCATTTCTTCCTATGTCACCTTCCAATCAAAAGCTTAAATGTGTAACATGGTGTGTGCAACCATTGGTCATGGTTCCCTTCCATTCCACAACTCCACATACCTCCATCACCCTACCATTCACCTATTATCCTACATATCTTCCCCATCACCTTCCTATGGTCCATGCTTTTGCATAAACCTTTTATCCATTCTTTTACATAAGTATTTCATCCATCTTTACATACATCCTAAATTATCCACATCATAAATCACATTCCCCATCCATTATCTATCCATGCATGATCCATACATTATCCACTATCTACCTACTCCATCTCACTTTCATACAATCCCCATACCAACATCTATCAGCATAATGACGTAACATGGTCCATGCGATGACATCCATCTAGTGGGACTATCACCTTTCATGGAACTAGACACTGGAGTCCCTTCTATCCTTCTCCTATCCAAAAAATCAAAAAATCTAAAAAAAAAAAAAGTGAAGAGAAATCCCTTCGTCCAATGGTAAAAACTTGGTAAACAGGCGCCTTGGATAAGTACCATGATGAAAACCTAGCAAATAGGCATCATGTATAGGTTGATCTTCTATGTCATTTACACTTGGGGGCATGTTGTCTCATCCAGCCTATCATTTTCACACTATCATTTCCTATCATTTCCTATCATACTATTTCCATATCCTATCATACATATACCTATCTTATTGAATCCATTCATCCTCCCTTCCTCCTTTTGATCTTGATAAATATTGGGGGTAAAATGTTGAAACACGCTTTGGTTATCTCTTAGTATACCTCATCCTTCCAAACAAGCCTATCATTATCCTATTGTCATAATCTTTGTCATGAAAAATCCTAAGTATCACACCTAAAATGGGGCATGTTGTTCCTATGCGACATAGTCTTTGGAGATCACATCCTTGTTCTCTTACATAGACATCCATCTCATTTACTATCACCTATCCTTTTATCGATTCATCCAATCATACCTCCATTCTTGCACCTAGACTTGGTTTTCCCTTGTCATTGGTATCTAGCACAAAGGCTACCCAAATTGTCATCCATTGACATCTCAAACATGCCAAAAATTAAAAAAAAAATCAAAACATTCAAAAATCCAAAAAAATCAAATATTCCCAAAAACCCAAAAAAAAATCAAATATTGTCAAAAAAAAAACATTTAAAAATCCAAAAAAATCAAATATTGTCAAAAATCCAAAAAAAAATCAAAACATTGAAAAATCCAAAAAAAAAATCAAAACATTGAAAAATCCAAAAAAAAATCAGAACATTCAAAATCCAAAAAAATCAAAACATATCAAAATCCAATAAAATCAAAACATTCCAAATATAAAAAAAAAATCAAATATTCAACAAAAATCCAAGCAATAAAATCAATTATCAAGTCATCATTCAAACAAATTCTTCCAATTCATTCAAATCCAATCACCATCATTCAAATCATTCCTTCAAATCAAATCAACCAATTCTTCCAATCAATTTTCATCAAAATCAAATCATTCAATCAAATTCCTCCAAATCAAATCACTTCTTCTAAACAACTCAATCCAATCATCCAATCATTCCAAGCAATAAACTTAAATGTAAATCATCTTTAATCCATACCAATCAAGTCAATCAATCGTACTCAATTATCTAATTGCATCCTTTGTTTTGTTCCAATCTTGTTGTCAACCAAATCAACCAACCTATCATCATCATCATCATCATCAATGGGATTTATCATTCCCAATCCTAGTGTTGTTCTTGGGATATATCATTCCTATATCAACAAAACAATCCTTGTGTTATTCTTGGGATAAATCATTCCCACATCAACAATGTTATCTATCATCAATCATTCACTTAATCATTGGTTTACAGCTTGACAAGGGCAATACCTTGTGTTTTTTTGAATCATTTGTGCATGTTTTCTTTCTTTCTTGTGTTTGTTATCATTTTATCTTGCATTTGTGTCATTCCTAGCTAATATTCATATCTTGTATCTAGACAAGGTTATATTACACTGGGCACAATACACATCATCACCTTGGTCTTTATACCTCGGTACATAACGTCTAGTGCTATATCAAACATCATGGTTGCTCACCTTCATTGCAGCATAACACAACATTCCCTTTCCTCTATCTATTCCCTTACCTTTCTTCCTTGATCAACCCCTTTCATTTCTTGAGTCTCCCCATGTTTGTCCAACCTGCCTATCCTCTCGAGGGGGCATCATCATCCTATCCTTTCATCTTCTATCCATAGCTTTTCTTCTTTGAAATGATGTTACTCGACATAAATCTCATCATCTCTAACATTATCTCAAAGAGGGGCAAAATGTAGACACTTAAAATTGTCCATGCCTTGCAACAACACGTTTTGTCCTAGGTCCTTGCATAATCCCACTTATAAATCCCATTCAATCACATTTCTAATTAATTAAGTAAATACCATTTATTTAATTAATTCCCCCCTTATCACATATTCAAAACAATTCAAATAAAATATTTGAAATAAATCTTTATTCCCTCACCTCATGCAAACAAGTGTCACATCACTACAGGTCTTCACATGCACAAATAATTTAAATAATTTTACTATTTAAATTATAAGATTCCCACTCATCATATTCTTAGCCCCACTAATTGTGCGTCATAAGCATCTTTTCGTCCAAAATAAATAAAAGAATCTCACTTATTCACTCACATCCTACTTTTAGCCTCATGTCATAACCCACTTAATGTTCATCATAGGCACTAAAATCAACTTTTAATCCTAGCCATACACATCACATAATTGAACTTTAATCTTGGCCATCGAATCATATCAGTTCTTGCCTATAAATCAACTCTCATCCAAGCCATTTTGATGCATTGAGTTTCAAGTATCTTTACGCTGTCAAAATCCCAATTGAGCCTTTGCATCATTCATCTATCTATTTTCCTCTATCATCTTCATCTTATTATTATGCTGTAGCCATGAGCAATCAACAACCCTTTGACATTGTACATCCTCATGCAAGATTGAGAAGAGCCATGGAGATCAATCAAACCTAGCATGGATTCATTTTGCTTTGCATTTCTATTTTCATTTTTATTCTAGTTTGTCATTCATGGTGCATAGTTAGGGTTTAGTTAGTTTTCTATTTTTGACACTAAATTTGATTTTCCCTAACTACAAAATAGTGAACCCAATGTGCATCATCATCCTATTTTTTCATCTTCTATCCATACATTTTCTTCTTTGAAATGATGTTACTAGACATAAATCTCATCATCTCAAACATCATCTCAAAGAGGGGCAAAATGTAGACACTTAAAATTGTCCATGCCTTGCAACGACATGTTTTGTCATAGGTCCTTGCATAATCCCACTTATAAATCCTATTTAATCACCTTTCCATTAATTAATTAAATAAATCCCTTTTATTTAATTAATTCCCCCTTTATCACATATTCAAAACAATTCAATCAATTTTTTTGAAATAAATCCTTATTCCCTCACCTTTTACCACATGCAAACAAGTGTCACATGACTACATCAATCAAACCTAGGATGGATTCAGTTTTCTTTGCATTTCTATTTTTGTTTTCATTCTAGTTTGTCCTTCATGGTGCATAGTTAGGGTTTAGTTAGTTTTCTATTTTTGACACTATATTTGATTTTCCCTAACTATATTTCTCATATGTGGAGAACCATTCCTTATGCAGGGTCATATGAAACGAGCATCCTGAGTCAACCAACTAGTTATCACTAAAAACAACATTACATGCAGAAAGTAAAACATCTTCACCTGCATTCAAGGACTTATCTGAAGCACTCTCCCATTGTTTCTTGGGGTTTCTACACTCCTTTACATGTCCCCTTTTACTGCAGTTCCAACACTTAACTCTATTGCTTTTACCAAGAGTCTTAGACTGGCCCTTGGACTTGTCCTTAGCTCCTTTCTGATCTCCTTTAGGTCCCCTCTCCTTAGACCTTCCCCTGATACTGAGAGCATCACCTAAACTATCTGAACACTTCTTCCTTAATTCTTGTGCTACCAAAACTACAACAAGAGCATCCAACTTCAAATCGATGAGGTTAGTAGTGATAGCCAAAATGACATTTTCCCATTATTCAGGTAAAGAACAAAGAAGCAATATGCATTTATCTTCCTCATCAACATCAACATCTACTAAAGGAAGTTGACTCATCAAAAAATCAAAAGAATTTAAATGCTCTACAACTAACTCACCCTCTTTCATTTTCAAAGAAAATAAATTCCTTTTTAAATAGAGTTTATTTACCATATTCTTGGCTTGGTAGATCTCACCCAACCGATTCCACAATTTATGTACAGTCTCTTCCTTTGCGACATTCAGCAACAAAGAATCTGAAAGGCACAAATGAATGGTTCCCCGTGCCTTATTATCCAGTTTTACCCACTCATCTGGAGAGACATCATCAAGTTTCTTCTCTTTTTCGATAGGCAACCACTGGTTTCTTTCTTCCAACAAATCTTCCATTTTCAGCTTTCACAACTCATACCCCATTCTGTTGAACTTCTCAATGTCCATTTGAGAGGTTGATGAAATGGTGGATGCAACCATAATAATAACACAAGATGTGTAAAACAAACACAACCAAATCTCCCACTATAGCTAGAGATTCCACACTACCACCCAAGAGTCAAAGTTGGTCAACCTCTTATACCAAATGTTAAAAAAGAAAGAAACACCACTTCAATGGAAATCTGATTCAAATAAATTTTAGCAATCTTTAGTTGTGTGCTATTAACAATGGATATTGTAGCAAAACATAAAACCCAATACAGAGAAAATGTCAAACATGAAGAACTCAACCATGGAGAAAACCCTTTCGGGTAAAAAACACTACACAGGAAAGAACCCAATGTTTGTATTAATTTGCAAAAGATTGTACTACCAATCTCTCCTTCAGTCTTCAATCCGACAACATTCCTGCACCACCTGAGTACCTAAAATCTATACTGCAGGAACAAATACATGGAAAATACTTATAAAAATGTTTTCCAACTCATCCTAGGCATTCACCTTCTCTCTCCTCCAAATATCCCACATGTAAGCATCAAAATGACACCTACAAGCGACCTCCAAGTGTCAAAAGTTGACCCATTCAATGTTGGGTGCCCATGTCCAAGAATGACATCTTACAACATCTTATGATGCATCATAATGGTCATAGATACCTCCAACATGCATCCTTCCCAAGATGGGTACCTGAGGCCAAATATAGCAAATATACAACTAACATAGCCATCCTACGCGTCATAGAATCTCAGTATCTTATGACAACTTACATCTATCATAGATTCACTTACCAAACATTATGACAGTTGTCATACATGCCAAAAATAGTAGATTCTCCATGGGGAATGCCTACCATCATTTACTGTGAGTTTTTACATTTGCCAACAGTAAATGTCACTCTGTAATTACCTCTGACTCCAAAATTACCCCTGTTGGTGAAACTAGTACATCTCTTTATGGATAATTACAAATTACATATAATAAATGGAATAAATATAATATTGGGATTTACAAGGTTAATGGCACCTTATCCCAACACAAACCATTTGCAATAGTGAACCTTACAAAGCATTAAAAAAAAAAGAAACAAAATCCATCAGACACACAAAAAAAAGGACAGGATAACAAGTAACCCCTATTAAATCTACTTGAGAATCTTAGCAACCTCCAATTCTTGTTGGTAAAAATTTTCATGAAGTTTAACAAAGTCCAACATCTTCTTTTTTTCTTCTTTAAATGTCTTCGTCTTGCTTGCAGCTCTAATTTTGTTGCTAGAGCTGTTTGTCCACTTTTATCCTTGGGAGTAGTTTTATCATTAGTAACATGGATGACATGACTCTCTTGTAATTCCTTGAGCTTATTAGTTAAAATTTTGATACTGGTTGTGCTATTCTAAATAGTGCACTAGCTCATTTGAACAACATGGTTGAGATTCTTCTTGTTTGCCATGAGTTCCTTCTCAAGATTGAGAAGTCTATTAGAATGCTCCTACTTCCAATTCTCCCACCCACCCATGCTTATAGTATTAGAATATTTCAGATCATGCAATTTTTTTTCAATTTTATTGACCTTAGGGATGGCCTCCCAACCCTAGAAAATATTCATCTCATCCTGCCTTTGCATCTGGATTTCCTTGCACCTTAGTTAAGACATAAGATTGAGCTAAAATGTAAAGTAAAAGAGATAAGAGATGACATTACATATAAACATGAAGTGGAAATGAATACAATTGAATTGCTTGTAGTTGAATCCTAATGATGGAATATAAGGAGCATGTTTGAGAATGTACTCATAATGTGTATTAACAATGCATGTTACTTGTTGATTGTTTAAAGATTAATTATTACAAATGTTAGAATAGGATGACTAATGACTAATTACCTACAAGATGAGAAATATTTTTTTATTCTTTTTCAAAATATTTTTTAAATCAAATTAAAATGTCTTGGGATGATGCTTTGATATACCCAACTCTAGATGTATAATTCATGTTTTTGGCATCCACATGAAAAAGCAATGGTCAAATCTTTGCATTGTCAACCTTGGAATGTGATAATTCAAACTTTGAATGAAAGCGACAAGATCATCCCCACAATCTTGTCTAAGGGACAAAAACTCAATTTCAATCATATATATATTAAGTAACTTGATGAAAACTATTTAGAGAAATTCTAAAAAAAGAGGTGTGGGATAACTAATTATGGGTTGGGATTTTGACCAATAAATATACTAAAACATTCAAATTACATACTAGAATCATAGATCTAAAACATCAACCCAAAATGATATAAAAGAAGAAAAATGCTGAACATACACTTGTCTCCTCTACAAAATTATTCATTTTTTAGAATTATGTTTGTATCAGTCCCTCAAAAATAATAATAAAAAAATATATATTCCATTATGATAGGAGTTCTAGCATTGAACTGTTCTCATTTAACTTAGAGGGATTGATGATTATCTTGGTCCTTCCATGTCTGTGTGTTTTTCTGTGTATAACTAATCAAATTTGAAATCGTGAAATTCTTTAGATAGCTATTATTGCATAAAACCATAGAAGCTAACATTGCATCATTTTATGAATCTTGAGAAGACACATAAATGTTGTGACAGAATATAACTTCGAATTTAAATAAGCTGCATATGGATCCGACTATGAAACTTACTGGGGCTTTTGAGCTTTTACAAGTACATGTCTCCTTCCTGTGAAGATAAGGCATCTCCATGTATATTTCAATTAACAAAGAAACAACAATTGGCAACTGAGGGAAATTTTTTAAAAGTGAGTTAAATTATGATGTTTAATTGGAATGTAATTGTGTAGTTTTTAAGTTAATTATTTTTATTTATATTTTATAAAAGTAGTTCACATGAATCTGTTTTTTTATGAGCATGAATGGTCCACTTAGTACTCATTGTATCAAGGAGATACTCACAAGGATGAAGTATCCAAACTTCTCCAAAAGTCATCCATCCCAATATCAATCCCACTCAAGTGTACTTAATCATGGAGTTTCCCCCAAAATAAAGGAATAGGATGGCATGTTAAGTGGGCTTGATCATGGAGCAAATTCCATGGTTAAGTGCACTAGAGTCGAAGTAATACTTGAATTAGCAACCTCCCAGGAAGTCTCAATGCTTCAGACCTTTCAACACCAACTATATGCAATGAATGCTAAGTGGACCATTCATGTTCATGAGAGATGGGTTCATTGTAAATCACTGTTCATGAAATATGAGTCAATGAGTTAGACTTGGAAACTATGCAGCTGAATTCTGATAAAACATCATAAAGAAACAACTCTTGATCTTATGGAAAACTCAATGATTAAACATGTTTGAGTCGTAATGGTACTGGTATGAGTAACCTCCTTGAAAGTCCAAACCTCCACCCTTATGAACATCACCTAGATGTGATAAGTACTAAGTGAATCATTCATGTTCATGAAAGATGGATTCCTGTGAACCATAACTCATAAAATATAGATATATAAATTTGACTAAAAAAAAAATATACAACTGTACTTTTGCTAATTTCATAGATAATTCCTTTTCATTTTATACCCAAAATTTTCATCCGCTTTCACCGAGTGAAAACTCAGAGAGTGGAATAAAATAGAAGAATGAGTGCAGTAGGCGAACTGCTACAATAATTTGATTAGCGCATCATCTGTCCGTACATTGTGCCTTTCACGGCATGCTTGTCTAGAGGCTTTCTAACCGCACTTAACCCCACCTCATTGTTTGAATCGAAATGCAAAATGCATCAGGCCGAAAAGGTTGACGCAGTTAATAAAAAATGAGCCTTCTGATTTAAAATGAAGTTCCATATGTTAATGAGTCATTTTCGGAGTAGTTTAATGCGTGACGAGAGAGAAAAGGCAGCAATGGTAAAATCATGCATGGAGCGTTGATTTGAGACGGGGTTACCCAACCAACAACTTCAGACAATGTTCAAAGCAGAAATAAACACCGAGTTGTGACGTCATTTCAATGGCTCACATGTTCATTTTCCCATGTCAATAGAAAATTTGATAAAAGTGCGATTACATTTTTATATCATATGATAGAGTTTGTTTGGTCATCTTCGTTAAAATTGAGAATTTTTTTTTTTTATTGAAATGATAAAAAAATTTCCAATTGTTTACGTAAGGCTATAGCTATGTAAGCGTGATTGTATATATAGGGATGGGTGGATTTATGTGGAACTGATTTTCCACTGATATTGTGTATATAAGGCTGATCGTTTGTTTATGTGGAAAACTTTTTTTCTTTATGTAAAACTGATTATTTATATAGAGACTAATTTTGCACTATATGTATGTAATACATATAAGGGTGATTGTTTATATAGGGATTGGTGGATTTATGTGGGACTGATTTTCCACTGCTATTGTGTATATAAGGCTGATTGTTTATGTGGAAACTAGTGAATTTGTATGAAGACTAATATGGTGGATTTTATGTGGAAACTAATCTTCCACATAAAACTAATTCTTTATATAGGACCTCCACTCACACTATTTATGTAAAGCCTATTATTTAGGCTATTTTAAAATATCATCCACTTCAAGAGTCTACTTAAAATAGGACAAATATTTTCACTTTTATTATAAATGAAATGTAAAATTATTATTAAATGTTTGACCATTAAAGTAGAGAATATTTAAATAAATAAATTATTTATATAAAGATTAACTAATTTATGGATACCAATAATCCATCAACGATGTTTATATAAAACCCATTGTTTATGTGGAAAAGGGCCATAACATACGGACTATCCACAAGAAGTTGAAAATAAACATTATAATTGTCTACTAAACAAGAACATACCAAATGGTTTAATTGTACTAGTCATCCATGTTGTATCTGAGTTTCAAGTTGTTCTTGGTCACGTTCACCCAAATATTACATATACATATGATGCTCCTTATATTATTATGGATATCTTAAATAGTTTTATCTTAAATTTTTTAGAGATATCAGTTTTGAGTTATTTTATTTATACAGTTACATATGAGGTTCATCTTAGTGTTATGTTGTTTCTGTAAAATTTCTTTCAACTTAATAAAATTATTTATTAATATAATAAAATTAAAATTTTAAAGACTTTCTTTGTAATTATGATGTTTTACAAGATTTAGTTATGCACTTTTTGAGTCAATTTTATATTAAGGAAAAATGTGGTGAACCACCCATACTCATTGCATAAAAAGTTTTTTACAGAGAAGAAGCCATAACCAGGGATGGCAAATATAGATTTAGGGGCCCTAAATTGGCCAGATAACAACATTTGAATAAAAATCTTGTAAAAAAAAAAACATACCCTCAATGAAATAGCAACATAAAAAAGAAAACACCAAAAAACCTAAGAATGCGAACTATCAACCATTTGAAACAACACAAACCACCACCCCGAACAATCATAGAAGACCGGAGATGCACCAACCTGTTAATTTTTTTGTAGCTTGGAAGGTGGGCCTATGTGGAGGGTGGAAGTTGTTTAAGGGCAACTCGAGTTACATATTTAGCAACAGCATTATTTCTTTTTTATTAATAGAATGTTTCTTGAGTTGTGAGGTGGAGATAACACCAAGAGTGATTTTATGTGTAAGGAAAGCCAAGTTATGTAAGGAAAGTTTCTTTTCTCTTACATCAGCAGGGCTATATATGTAAGATTGTTGTAGCAACAAGCGATTGTATTATGTGTGGAAAGTTTGCTGTTGAGGCTGAATAGAAGATCCAACATTTGTAGGTTTTTCCCCATATTGGGGTTTCCTGGGTATATCTGTGTTATTGTCTCTTTGTGTATGGCTTCTTATTTTTTTTGCTTCTGTTGTTATTAGCTATTAATTAACCCAGAGTATTGATTGTTATAAATCAGATAGAGGTTCTATTCTGTGAATTTATTGTGCAATTAATCTGTAACTAGGTTATAAGAAATTAACATGGTATCAAGCTCTAAACTCCAAATACGAAGCCAAGATTTGTGATGCAGATTTCAAGAAGGAAAAAATTTAGATTTTCATCTCCAGTTTCTTCTGTGGTAATGGCAACTAGTGTTCGATATGAGGACAAGTTTGAGGGTGCATCCAACTTCTTACAGTGGAAGGTTCGGATTACATCCATTCTTAAGGAGAATAGGTTGTGGATCTATGCTAGTACAAAGGTGACACCACCAACAAATGATCCTATTGCCCTAGATTTGCATGAAGTCAAGGAGGCCAAGGCTCAGAGGATTATCTTGGAGGGGGTAAGAGATCATCTAATTCCTCATCTATCGGGGAAAGACACTGCCAAGGAGATGTGGGATTCACTCACAAAACTTTATCAGAGTGACTATCAAAATCATAAGATGATGTTGAAAGATAAATTGCATAACACCAAGATGTCTAAAGGTGAGAGCGTGACCTCTTACTTGTCCAAGCTAACACAAGTCATGGATGAGTTGGCTGCTGTTGGAGAGATGATTGCTGAAGATGAGTTGGTGCATATAGCCTTGAACAGTTTTCTGAAGCACTAGGAAGTGTTTGTCAAGTGTGTTGTTGGCAGAGATCAGCTACCTAATTTGGTGAGGCTTTGGGATGATTTTGTTTAGGAAGAGATTTGTGAAGGTGGTCATCGAGGAGATCAGACAAAGAAGGGTCAAGATGAAGAAAATCTTGCTCTTGCAAGCAAGGGCAAGCAAAAGTCCAATAAAGGGCAAACGAAAGGTTCTTCCAAGAATGGGAAGAAGAAAGATCTAAGCAAGATAAAATGTTTTTACTGCCATCAAATGGGTGACTATGCCAGTTAATGTCTGAATAAGAAAAATAAGGATAAGCAGAAGAAGCAAGTTGCTGCCACAGCAGAGGTGGATGAGTTTGCATCATGATTTGAGAATGAGTTTTCACTCATTGCCTATCTCTCAAGTTCAATTACCAACAAGGTGTGGTATATTGACAGTGGGGCTTCTTGCCACATGACGGGAGTCAGAGAATGCTTCACCAAGTTGGAGGAGAAGAAGCTAGAATTCTATATTGAGCTTAGAGACAATGCCAAGTACCATGCAACTGGTATTGGCACTGTCAAGTTTCAGAAGGAGTCTAGCAAACCCTTGTTGGTGGAGGATGTGTTGTATGTCCCTGGCATGACAAAGAATTTAATCTTAGTTTCTACCTTGAAGGACAAGGGTTACATCATAACCTTTGAAAGGGGCAAAGTCTATATTCGTCCCAAGGATTCCAAGGTTGCAAAAGTGATTAGAGTCAAGCATGGTAGCTTGTTTCGATTATAGTTTGAGCCAACACATGCATTGGTAAGCAGCTGTAGAGGGCTAGGAGAATTGTGGCATAGGAGGATGGCTCATCTTCACCATGGAGCACTTAATGTGCTCAAGGAAATAGTGACAGGGCTGCCTGAGATGAAGACAGAAAACTATGAGGTGTGCAAGGGTTGTGGTCTTGGGAAATATGCCAAGACCAATTTTCCAAACAGTGACACTAGATCCAAAGGGATTTTGGATCTTGTACACTCAGATGTGTGTGGGCCCATGTCAATAAGATCCTTGAGTGGGTATGAGTATTATGTTACTTTCATTGATGACTTCTCTAGGAAGACGTGTATATATTTTTTGAAGAACAAAGATGAGGTCTTTAGTAGGTTCAAAGAGTTTAAGGCTCTTGTGGAGAACCAAATAGGGAGGAAGATCAAGATATTGAGGTCTGATAATGGAGGCGAGTATACCTCGAATGCCTTCAAAGATTTCTGTACTTAGGAAGGTATCAAGAAAGAGTTGATGGTTCAGTACAACCCTCAGCAGAATGGAGTTACTGAATAGAAAAATAGGGCTATAGTTGGAGTAGCCAAGGCCATGCTTCATGATCAAGATCTACCTTGGTTCTTATGGGCAGAATCTTGCAATACAGCTGTGTATTTGCAGAATAGGAGCCCTCACAAAGTGTTGGACAAATTGACTCTAGAAGAGGCATTCACCGGTAAGAAACTAGATTTGGGGCACATTCGCATCTTTGAATGCCTTGTGTATTGTCACATTCCTGTGGAGAAGAGAACCAAATTGGAACCAACTATAGAGAAGGGTATCCTTGTCGGGTACAGTGAAACTTCTAAGGCCTATAGAGTTTTCATTCCTACCCTCAGGAAAATAGTAGTTCACAGAGATGTGAAGTTTGAGGAAGAGAGGGCTCTTCAAAAGTCTAGCAGTTTGATGAATGAGGAGAAGCAATCACCTATGGTTGAGGCAGAACAAATCCCTCAAACTTTAGTCCCATAAGCTGGAGAGCAGAGCAAGCAGGCTGAGCAAGTTGATCAGAAAGAGGAACAAATAACTCCTTAGCCTCAGATTCCTATTACTGAGAAAAAGAGAAACAGAGCAGCTGAGCAGACACTGAGAGAGGCCCAAAAGTATGTTGGTGACTCACAGAATTTAGTCAGACAGAGAAAAGTTACCAAATGTTATTCTGATTATGTGGCACTTATGAGTGAATTAATTGAAGAGGAGCCTTCCAGCTTTTAGGAGGCATCCAAGCACCAAGTATGGAGGGATGCCATGGTCGAAGAGTATTCTTCCATCATGAAGAATAGTGTGTGTGAGGTAGTACCTTGGCCAGAAGGTAAGTCTGTGGTGGGCTTGAGATGGCTGTATAAGATTAAGCATGCTGCAGATGGTAGTGTGGAAAAATTCAAAGCCCGGTTTGTGGCTAAGGGGTTTTCTCAGAAGGAAGGAGTCCACTACGACGAGACTTTTGGTCCAGTGGCCAGGTACTCATCCATAAGAACTATCATTTCTATAGCAGCACAAATAGGTTGGAGGATTCACCAGATGGATGTAAAGACGGCCTTCCTCAAGGGAGAGATTAAGGAAGAGATTTACATAGAACAGCTAGAAGGATTTGAATCACATGGGAGGGATTCTCATGTATGTAGGTTGAGAAGAGCGATGTATGGGCTCAAGTAGGATCCCAGGGCGTGGTATTCACGTATTGATAGTTACTTGCAGAGCGTGGGCTTCATCAAGAGTGAGGCAGATCTGAACTTGTACTATGTTCAGGTGAAGGATGAACTTCTCATACTAGTGTTGTATGTTGATGATCTATTTCTCACAGGGTAAGAGGAGCTCATAGCCCACTGCAAGTGGAGCTCATAGCCCACTGCAAGCGGGATCTTGTAGGAGAGTTTGAGATGAAGGACTTGGGGTTGATGCACTGCTTTCTAGGATTGGAGTTGTGGCAGAAAGAGGGAGAGATCTTCCTTGGACAAGGGAAGTACATAATTGATATCCTGAAGTGATTCAGGATGGAGGACTGTAAGCCCATGTCCATGCCACTTGTGACCAATTAGAAGAAGATTGATGCTTCCAGATCAGAGGCAGTGGACCCAACTTTATACAGACAATTGATAGGCTCTCTTTTGTATCTAGTCAACACTAGGCCAGACATTTGTTTTGCAGTGAACTCACTTAGTCAGTTTATGGTGGAACCTAAACGTGTGCACTGGATAGCTACGAAACATGTTTTGAGGTATCTCCGAGGCACAATTGATTATGGGTTGAAGTATGTTCAACATGATGGAGTGAAGCTTGAGGGGTTCAACCGATGCAGATTGGGTAGGTAGTACAGCTGATCGGAAGAGCACTTCAGGGTGCAGTTTCAGTTTGGGATCAGGAGCAGTCTCTTGGTATAGTAGGAAACAAAAGTCAGTTGCACTGAGTTTTGCGAAGGCCGAGTATATGACAGCCAATATGGCTACATGTGAGGCTATCTGGCTTCGAAAACTTCTAGCTGGGCTTTTTGATCAGGAGCTAGATCCTGTAGTCATTTACTGTGATAATTAGAGTTGCATCTAAGAATCCAGTGTTTCATGACAAATCAAAGCACATTGAGATCAAATATCACTTCATTAGAGATTGTGTGGAGAAGGGGACAGTGAAGCTCCAGTACATTCCTACTGACAAATAGATAGCAGATATCCTGACCAAGCCCTTGATGAAGAGTAAGTTCGTATACTTCAGGGATAAGATGGGTGTTGTGCAGAACACCTTCCTTGCTAAGAGGGAGTGTTGATTTTTTTGTAGCTTGGAAGGTGGGCCCATGTGGAGGGTGGAAGTTGCTTAAAGGCAACTCGAGTTGGATATTTAGCAATAGCATTATTTTTTTTTATTAATAGAATGTTTCTTGAGTTGTGAGGTGGAGATAACACCAAGAGTGATTTTATGTGTAAGGAAAGCCAAGTTATGTAAGGAAAGTTTCTTTTCTCTTGCATCAGTAGGGCTATATATGTAAGATTGTTGTAGCAACAAGCGATTGTATTATGTGTGGAAAGTTTATTGTTGAGGCTGAATAGAAGATCCAACATTTGCAGGTTTTTCCCCATATTGGGGTTTCTTGGGTATATCTGTGTTATTGTGTCTTTGTGTATGGCTTCTTGTTATTTTTTTGCTTCTGCTATTATTAGCTGTTAATTAACCCAGAGTATTGATTGTTATAAATTAGATAGAGGTTCTATTATGTGAATTTATTGTGTAATTAATCTGTAACTGGGTTATTGTTAGTTGCCGTTGCACTAAAAGATCGACCTATTAATGCGTGATACAACCACTTGACTTAACACGCATGGGAGGCAGTTAAGCCCTTGTCACAAACCACCACAGCACAACGCTGAACAAGAAGACCAAGGGTCACACCTTGCAACAATCCCCCCCATAGCGCAAGTGCGGGGTTTGAACCTGTGACCTCGGCTCTGATACC
The DNA here is from genome assembly GCA_027924645.1 of Cunninghamia lanceolata. Classification (NCBI taxonomy): domain Eukaryota; kingdom Viridiplantae; phylum Streptophyta; class Pinopsida; order Cupressales; family Cupressaceae; genus Cunninghamia; species Cunninghamia lanceolata. The sequence continues at coordinate 9,691,344 of BSBN01000892.1, forward strand.
AACTTTTAGTTGCCGTTGCACCAAAAGATCGACCTATTAATGCTTGATACAACCACTTGACTTAACAAGCACGAGAGGTGGTTAAGCCCTTGTCACAAACCACCGCAGCACAGTGCTGAATAAGAAGACCAAGGGTCACACCTTGCAACAGTTATAAGAAATTAACACAACCACCCCCATCTACTAGCACCCACCTCTTTACTGCTTTGAGGACATGCACCAAAAAATAGCACTCCTCTAAAATAGACCTGCGGCCACCTACAAGATCCTCTACCTTTGCTACGTTGTCACCAGATAGAAGAATGTGCATCAAAGGGATTTCATCATCCCTATCATCATTCAGATTTACTTCTTCGTCATTCGCAGGATCATCAAAGGCTTCTCTCGACATATGAGGTGAAAAATCTAGGGCATGAAGCTTTAAAAATCTTATAGCCTTAAAGACTTCCCTGATAGTTGTGAGCATTCAACTCACTCTCTAGCTCGTTGCTACAAAGGTATTTAAGGGTTTATTGCAATGCCCTAAATACTATCATATTAGGTGGAGAGGTATGCTGGTTATGAATGTGAAAGAGTCCTCTAATAAGGGCATCTCCTTGGTGCATATCATATCCCCTCTTCTCTGCTATTCCCATTTTCACCATATAAATATTATTGTAAAATAGACCAGTAGCAAGAGCATGGACATACTCCTAGTCCTACACCAGGTACATAATCTTTGAAAGGACCTAAGAGACAATATCTGAGTAATATATGACTTGGCCCTTATATCCTTTAATCCAATTGTGTCCAACAATATTCCTCACAGAGAATTGCATTAATGTGCAATCACAGTTGATAAGGGTCATGAGGTCTAAGAGCTTGACTTTTCCTTTCACTTGCGGCTCCCAATCTAAAGGAGGGAAGTAAAACCTTTGATTGAGACGTATATCTACCATAGAAGCCTTCAAAACAAGAAACTAAGAGGACTTAAAGAATAGTAGGAAGTGAAGGCCAAAGATAGAGATTTTGAAAGTTTGAAGCTGTCATAAAGCCAAGACAATTTCCATGTGGCGGGGAATACAAAAATCATCCTTGCCCAATCTCAAGGCAATCCTAGTTTGGTGGTGGTCATACTTACATTCTTGATGGCATTGCAAGCCAATAGAAAAGATCATCTTCGCACATACTTACCCTAAATGTGGAATGTACTTCAGAGATGATGTGGAAGCAAAGGTGCCCCCAAAATGGGCTAAATTTATCCCAACAACTCATTTACCATTCAAGCACGACTAGATCTGATGTATACTTAAACAGAAAGGGACCTTGTCATGATCACACATTAATGTAGATTGAATCAAACTTGAGGACCAACCCATGTTAATAAGACATGATATCCGTTTGAGCTCCATTACCTTTATACAATAAATGAAAGAGTCCTTTCCCCTCATGCCAACTTACTAAAATCATAACCTCATTAACCAGTGAGCAATGAACCTGTACCAGAGACGCTAGTGGAATTCTATGTTAGCATTCAGCCATGTCATCAGTTGACAAGGGAAATTACCTTATCCTTGTTGGAACACCTCACAATCCGTAACTTGATCAATCACCAAATTGGCTAGTCCATATGCCACCATATTTCCTTCTCTATTTGTGTGAGATATAAAAAAATTGTTGAACTCATTAAGCAAGGAAACCACCTATTGAAGAATGTAGTTAATTTTCCAATTATCTGACTCTTTAGATTTTAAAGCATTGATGATTATTTGTGAATCACCTTCTATCCAAATATCTTTAATATCAAAATTGACTGCCAATTGAAGGCAATGAACCAAGGCTCAAGCCTTCGCTTCATTGTTCATCCCATTTGGAATCTTAGTTGCCTTCGATGCCACTAGATAACCATCCCCTCTCCTTATGACACAACTAGTTCCTGAGATGCTTGGGTTCCCTCTACATGCACCATCAAAATTAAGCTTATAGAAAGGTCCTGGAGGAGGAGTCCATTTGACTTGGTCTCTTACTAAGGCTTGACCATTTGTTGATCCATTCCCTCTTAGCCCCACTTTGTTTATTGAACTCCAATTCTTCACTAATTCGACATCCCATTTAGACCAACTCGATCTCTTAATTCCTAACTTGTTTACATTGGCCACCACCAATTCTATGATAGCCTCCTCCAACTTGTTACAAACTACACTCCATGTAAGAGCTTCCTTTCTAAAAATTCTAGAATTCCTCTCCCTCCATAGATGTCAAACTATCATCAAAAGCCCTAAAATCCATAAGCAAGCAAAGAAAGACTCTAGAAACATTGTAGGCCAGTTCTTGAACATAGATAGCAAAGAATCAGATACAGGCGAAGTCCAATTCAATTTCCTCATGAACCATATCTAGCATTGTCTACTAAATGGGCAATGTAGGACAAGATGATCTAATGATTCTTTAACTGCACCACAAAAGACATAGAGGAAATTTGATCCCAATCCTAACCGTTTAATCATGTCTCCTATTTAGACTTTGTTATGTAGTGGTCTACCATGTAAAGGCTCTCGCTTTTGGTAGGAGGCATCATTCCAACAAAGGCTAGCTGGCCAATCAAATCTCGCTTTATCCATGGAACTCCTGTAACCTTCCTTAACTAAATATGAGCCTATCTTGGCATTCGTCCAGATCAATTTGTCATCTTTATTGGAAAAAATGACTACTCTTCTTGCCAAAATCTTCTTCAATAGGACTATTTGGTCATTAGGAAAATTGTAGGTTTGAGTGCTTTTCCACGTAATTGATACATTGTTGAGCTCCCTTTTAATGCACCAGTAATCTTTTACCTTGTTTTCCCTGTGTCTTTTCAAAAAAATCTTGGCTTCATAGAGATCCTCCTAGAAATCTGCATTCTCTCCATTATGGATTACCCAAGTCAATTTTGGTAGAATAATTTCTCTATTTTTTACAATGAAATTCCAGATTGCTAACCCCTAAGGAGGATTTTTCACTGTAAAAATTCTTTCATAGTAAAAATTCTTTCGTCATCATTAGAATCTAGGTATTTAGCTCTCCTCAGCCTTGCCCACTTTGCATCTAACTTTTTAAATAATCTCCATGCCAATTTAGCTCCCAGCACTTGATTTTGGATGATTAAATCTAAAATACCTACCCCTCCTACTGATTTCGGTTTACAAATTCTATCTCAAGCCATGAGATGGATTTTGTTCTCCCGAGAGGGGCCTTGCCAAAGGAACTTCTTACAAATCTTCTCGATGTTCATGTTCATTTCTTTTGGAATATTGAATAAGGACATTATATAAATCGGGACTGCAACTAAAACTACCTTAATCAATGTAATTCTACCTGTCATCATAAGCCAATATCCCTTCAATGTAGCAATCCTCAAATGCAAGGCATTAATGACATTATTCCATAGGATGTTCTTGAATCTCCCATTGAAAAGTGGTATACCTAAATATCTCCCTGGGAAGGATTCAACCTTGAAGCAAAACAAATCACCTATTTGCAATTAAATGACTAGATGAACATTAAACAAGTAGATCATTGACTTATTGCTATTAACCATATGACCTGAGATATTCTAGTAGTCTTCCACTGTTAGCTTAATAATTTGAGCCTCTCTTACTGAAGCTTGCCTAAAAAGAATTGTGTTGTCTACAAATAAAGCATGTGTGAAGGAATCTTGAATGCCCTTAAGACTGATACCTTGCCAATCTGACTTTCTATTTGCTTCTCTAACAACCCATGTGAGAGCTTCTATCATACGAATAAATAGATAGGGAGATATAGGATCCCCTCGCCGTAAACCTCTTGAGGATACTGTTGGCAAGAAACACTATATGGATTCATGGTTGTTGTCATTGATGGCAACAAAGGTCATCCCACATATCCACAAGTCATGATATGTCTCTACCGGAAGTCAGATTAAAGATTGTTGTGGTCCGGTGAACAAGAACAGAGCATGTGGCAAGGTCCGACAGATTGGTCTGGATCTCTCAGAGGAAGTGTCTTGGTGCAGTGCGGATCTGGGGAAGTCAAGAGGACTATCTTGAGTGGTATATACCAAGGATTTAGCCTCCGGAGATGGACAAGGAAAAAGATATGAATAGTTGAGTACCGGATTCCTGAGAGACAGTGAAAACAGAGGAAGAACTGACTGGCAGAGTATCAGACTGCTTTCCGGATGTGTTACTGTTGATGACAGAGGTTGTGAAGGCATGAATCATGTTTGGCCGACATGATTAATGATATCTACAAGTATATGCTTGATCCGCATTGCTTGGTGAGGAAGGATTCAGCCGACAGAACAAAAGTTTGTAAGAAACTAGACTGTTCCGGATGCCGACTAGAAAGGTGATGAAATTACTTGTGCGGATATATATAGAGGATGGATTTAGTTGTGAAGGGAGTGAATGTGTGAAGGTATATGCGAACAAGTCCAGAGCAGAGCAGAAGTAGCAAGAAAGATCCGGTATGTGAAAGGATAGCAGAATAAAGAACAGAGGAAAAATGAAGTGCAGCAGATCAGTGTACTGAGCCTAACCGGAACTGAACTCCAGCATATGCAGATGCTTCCAATCAGTTCAAGACTGTGATTCTTATCACTTTGTAGACAGTGTGTCTTCTTGTAGGCAGTGAGCCTCTTGTGAGCAGTGTGCTCGGGCAGTGAGCCCTAATTGGCAAGTGCCATTTTGTAATTTCCTATTCTTCTAACAGAGAATAATTTTTGGGTTAATCACCCCGTGGTTTTCTCCCTTAACAGGGTTTCCACGTCAAAAATACTGTGTCATGTGTTTCCTATTTCATGGTAATGCTTTTTGTGTTTGATTCAATGCTGCATTAATTAATAAGGAAGTTCAGATAGAGAAATAATTAGGATAACTGATTCACCCCCCCTCTCAGTTATCAACAATTGGTATCAGAGCAAGGTTCCTCCTAATAGAGCTTAACAACTTGAGGAAGATCTGGGAATTCAAATGGATGCATATGGTTTAAGAGAGCAACTCAAGACTGCCCTTGAGGATCTTGAACAGTCAAATTCTGAAGTCAGTGAATTAAAAGAAAGACTCAAACAGGCTGATGAATTCATGAGGGAATTAAAAGACAAATTAAGTCTCTCTATGAAAAAGAGAAAGGAGCTGCTCCAACAGTTGGCAAGACAAAGTGAAGAAAGCAATACAAATGAAGAATTGACTGAGCAAACCAAGTTATGTGAAAAGTTATCAAAAGAAGTCATTATGTTAAGACATGAAATGGAATCAGGAACTATAAAGTTTACTCAAGAGATTGAAGAAAAAAGAAAGGCTGAAGACAATCTAAGACAATCTCTTAAGGAAAAATCAGAAGAATGCCACCAGATGGACAGGATTATCAGACATCTTGAATCTGATCTTGAAGATGCCAAAGATAATGAAGAAAAACTTGAGGATCAAATCACCTCTCTCAAAAGAGATCTTCAAACAGCAAATGAATATAAAGAGAAATTCAAGATAAGTTCTGCTCAACTTGAAGTTCTTCTTGGAAGTCAAAAGAGGACAGATGACAAGTATGGTTTGGGATATGAGAAAGGAGAAAGCTCCAGATCCGGTCAAAAGAATCTTGGATCAGAAAATCCAAGGAGCAGGCCTAGAAGACCTCCGGTAAGACAGCCAAATGCTCAAAGATATCCATCCTTCAATGGATACTGCCACAGCTGTAACCACTTTGGTCACAGAGCTAATCAGTGCAGAATGAGAATGAATCAGATTAATTCATCCTTCTCCGGACAGTGCTTCAACTGCAAAAGGTATGGACACAAATCCCATGAATGCAGAATTATGCAAGTAAACAAATCATTCAAAGGTAGATGCTTCACATGCAATAGAATAGGTCATAGGGCTAATCAATGCAGATCAAGAGGATATCAGTCAAATATGCAAAGAAATGTTATTTGCCAAATCTGCAATAGGTCCGGTCATAATGCTAAAGTCTGCAGAAACAAGAATCAGGACAAAAGAGGTCCGGTGTATAATCAGAATCAAGACAAGGGTAAACAAAAGATGAATGCGGATGAGGTTAGGAATCAGATGAGCAAGATTTGGGTGAAGAAAAGTTCAGAGAATGTAGAGGTTGGATCCGCACCAGACTCTGGTGCTGATATTTCTTCCGGAAATTAAAAGGTGAGCTCAGGCTCAGGGGGAGACTCAAAGAAAATCTTGTTCCCCCAGCCAAACAAGTGGTGCCGGATGTGGCACAAGATGCGGATCAAAGGGTTTGTAGATATGAGTCTTGAGATACTTCAGTCAAGTTTTCAGAGGTCCGCATGGAGTTATGAAGAAGCTGTGATCGATCAAATAAGACCTGTTAAGGGAGATGCTCCGGTATGATAAAGGATTACAAAAAGGTCCGGAGAGATCCGGAAGTGCACGATCTTGTTTTGCGGATTGGACAGAGTGTTTGGGATGTTCTTGTAATATGTTACCTCGATTTATTCATGATTTAAAGATCCGGATGATATTCAGTGATCAGGACTAATCCGGGATACTCCAAGCTGTCCAGACATGGCAAACCGGAACAATGCAGGTGAAGCATTTATTGCAGACAGATATTAGGGTTCGCGGAGCAATATAAGGGATTTCTCAAAAGTCATTTGCTCATTCTGCACTCGAGAAGAAGCGAAAAGTGGAGCTCTGCAACAAGGTTCATCAAACACACCAAGGATCTCCTGCCGAAGCTATTGCATAAAGAAATCAATCCAACCACTCCGTGCAAACCAAAGGCGCATAAGGTATTCTCCGTTTTTCATTACCTCACTACAAATCTTTGAAGAATGGCTACTCCAAACATAGTTAAGATCTCTGATAGACCTCGCCCCTCATTCAAGAAACATCCCTACAAATCATTGGAGGTAGATCCACTAGGAGCCTTCTCTAGTGTTCCCCACGGAGTTTTACATACTGACGACATTAGGGTTTACATACACGCAAGCATTGAGGAATTTGGGGAATTCAAATTAAGAGACCTCTATCACAAGCAACTGATAGACAATGCTTTTGAGCTTAAACCAGAGTATAAGGGTATCCAGAAGAAACAATTTGAGCAATTTATTCATTTCCCTTGCTTTGAAGAAGATGAATGGGTCCGGTATGTACTGAGCAGGATGCATGACAACTTTCTATGGCTAGATAGACCCTGCAAGATCACAAAAGAGGCAATTAGAGTAGTAACTGGTCTATACTCTTCCGGAGGGGTACCTATCCTCAAATCTGTCAAGAACAACGTTGTAACTGAGGCCACCGGATCAAAATTTGACAAGAGGGCAATGACCATTGAAGATATTTCAGATCTGGATATCAAATATGCATCAATGATAATAGGATACAAGATCTATCACTCCAGCAGGGAGAATTCTGTATCCGGAACTGCAATATACACTGCTTATGAAATGCTAAGAAAGAATGCAGAATATGATCTCTGCGAACTACTGCTAAGCCAATTAATGGAAAACATATAGAAAATTAAGAAGGATAAGAAGAATTCCTTCAAGTATGGTACTCTTATTGTATGTCTATTCTTCTACTTCATGAATGAGCTACCCGGAACAAGTGGATGGGTATGGCAGAATGACAAACCTGTTGCAGTCCAGATAAGAGACTATTTGCATGGACTTGGGGATGCAAAGGCGAGAAATACAGCTCTATGGGGATACTTCAAAAACTTTCAGAGCATGATGCAAGCAAGAGAGAGAATTCCCCAGTCTCTCATTGAGAAATACAAGGACTCAGTGTGCTTTATGGTTGACACTGATCAGTGCCTAATGGAGGCAGTGGAGCCAAGGACTGTCTGGATCATGCCCATGGGGTATGAAGTTGATGAACAGATAGTGGAGCTGCATGTTCAACACATGCTAAGTCAGCCCAAAGATCCTAAGGCAGAAAGGTTTGGAACCTTTGAGGAGCTGAGTGTGAAAATACATGTAGAACTCAGGGAACCTGAGATTAAGAGAAAAGTGAGAAAAGAAGTAGAGCACATTGCTCAAGGCCTAGGCATCTCAAAAGAGGCACTTGATGCCAGCCGGGAAAAGAGGAGAAAGGCTGAGGAAGAAGAGAAAAGCAAAGAAAGTGCTCCGGTTGAAACTCCCACCCGGACCAGATCATCAAAGAGATCTGCACCTTCCACAACCAAAAGCTCAAAACTGGAAGTCCAGGCATCTGGTAAAAGATCCAAGACAAAAGCATCAAGGGCTTATGAAAGCCAAAAGGATGAAGAGGAAACAGAGTCAGATGAGGGTGTAAAAGAAATAAAGAAGCAGAAGAAGAAAGGATCCGGTAAACCCTCCACAGGCCAAGACAAGGATGAAATGGCAGAGGTATCTGTTGAAAAGCCCACTCTGTCTCTAGATAATGTAATCAAGTCAGTCATGGTGGATGGAAACCTTCAACCAATGACTGAATCTTATGATGACTTCAGTGAGGCTGACCAAAAGACTCTGCAGGAAGCCACCATCAAATATCTGAACATATATAATAAGGCTTTCATTGAGATCATATCTCTTATTCCTAAAAGCCTAGAAAAGGAATTGGAAGTAAGAAAGAACAATGCTCATGCAAAAGATCTTGAGATCCGGGAGCAGATAGCTATTCAGCTATATCCTCAAATTGATCCCAAAACAATGAACATGATCTTCAAGGACTGCAAAGATGAGTTCAGAAGTAAAGCCAGGATGAATCAGCTCATGCTTGGTGAGACTGACAAAGTGGCACAAGAGACAGAAGAGATCCTCCGGAAGGCCTTCAAAAGGTTCAATCTTCCTGTTGTAGAGGATTTAGGTACAGAAACAGCTGCAGATCCGGAATCATCTGCTCCAGAAGAAGTGGCCCATGAACAAGCAAGCATCTCTCCTCCGGTTTCCCCTACAGTCTCTGGATCCAAAGAAGAAGAGCAATTACAGGAGAAGGAAGCAGTGGTGACAGACAAAGAGGTTGACAGTTCTAAGACTGCAGAAGAAAAGAAACATCTGTCTCCAGCAAGAGACACTGCACAAACTGTTCAACAATTTTTGAGCAAAGAAACTCTAGAGATTGATGAACCGGAGCTTCTAAAAGGCCCATTTGATTTTGACTCTCTCTCTCCGGTACAAACAATGAAGATAGCTTCATTTGCAAATGCCAAGGCAAATGAAAAGCTCCTGAAGTCTCATATGGAAGACTGTGAGTTGATAGAGGCTGCTTCCGGAGTACTTGTAAAGATCATGCCATCAATCCAGATAGATCTGACAGCCTCCACTTCCGGTAATCTAAAAACCTTAGTCAGCAGTATTGATACACATTTTGATTCTCTAGAAAAATCAGCTGAAGAAAAGGTCCGGAAGGAATTTTTGGATAAGAGATTTTCAGAAATATTAGAACTAATCTCTAAGGATAGGAAGATTGTAAGCATTGGAATAAAGAGCTTAGAGAATGCTCTTAAGGATGGCGGTGACATCTACAAATTTTGTATATCTTGGTCAAAGGCAACAGCAGCAATTGACAAGAAAATAAAAGAGGAACAGGACAAGCTTCAAAGCTTATCTCAAAGTTTTGATCCTCTCTCTTCCTCTATAATAAATCAAGAATGTCAGACTATTGCAGTCTTGAATGAAATAAAGAATCTTGAGAAGGAGAGGAAGAACATCACCAACCGGATGGGAGAACTTAGAAGGATTATAATCCCTAAGTTGGAAACTATGCATGAGGCCATCAGTGATGCCCAGACCACCGCCCAAACAAAAGATCCGACTGATCTCAAGAGGGCAGAAGCTTTTGCATTTTTGTTGAGTGGTCACATTTCAATTTTGGACAGAATGAAGCTAAGTTGGGCTACTGAAATGATTCAACTGCAGACATCCTTTGCAGACATTCTTCAGTATATGTGAGTATGTAAATATGCGGCTATATATAGAAAATTTTTGAAAATTTTGGTGTGCGGACCCTACCCTTTGCCATTGATGTCAAAGGGGGAGTGAGGAGCAATGAAAAATGAGGAATCCAACTAAGGGGGAGTTCCGGAAATTGTATATAAAGATAGAGCATCAGCAAAGGGGGAGCATAGTGTAAACACTTAGTCATTTTTCACTAAGTGTTGCCATCAATGCCAAAGGGGGAGATTGTTGGCAAGAGACACTATATGGATTCATGGTTGTTGTCATTAATGGCAACAAAGGTCATCCCACATATCCGCAAGTCATGATATGTCTCTACCGGAAGTCAGATTAAAGATTGTTGTGGTCCGGTGAACAAGAACAGAGCATGTGGCAAGGTCCGACAGATTGGTCCGGATCTCTCAGAGGAAGTGTCTTGGTGCAGTGCGGATCTGGGGAAGTCAAGAGGACTATCTTGAGTGGTATATACCAAGGATTTAGCCTCCGGAGATGGACAAGGAAAAAGATATGAATAGTTGAGTACCGGATTCCTGAGAGACAGTGAAAACAGAGGAAGAACTGACTGGCAGAGTATCAGACTGCTTTCCGGATGTGTTACTGTTGATGACAGAGGTTGTGAAGGCATGAATCATGTTTGGCCGACATGATTAATGATATCTACAAGTATATGCTTGATCCGCATTGCTTGGTGAGGAAGGATTCAGCCGACAGAACAAAAGTTTGTAAGAAACTAGACTGTTCCGGATGCCGACTAGAAAGGTGATGAAATTACTTGTGCGGATATATATAGAGGATGGATTTAGTTGTGAAGGGAGTGAATGTGTGAAGGTATATGCGAACAAGTCCAGAGCAGAGCAGAAGTAGCAAGAAAGATCCGGTATGTGAAAGGATAGCAGAATAAAGAACAGAGGAAAAATGAAGTGCAGCAGATCAGTGTACTGAGCCTAACCGGAACTGAACTCCAGCATATGCAGATGCTTCCAATCAGTTCAAGACTGTGATTCTTATCACTTTGTAGACAGTGTGTCTTCTTGTAGGCAGTGAGCCTCTTGTGAGCAGTGTGCTCGGGCAGTGAGCCCTAATTGGCAAGTGCCATTTTGTAATTTCCTATTCTTCTAACAGAGAATAATTTTTGGGTTAATCACCCCGTGGTTTTCTCCCTTAACAGGGTTTCCACGTCAAAAATACTGTGTCATGTGTTTCCTATTTCATGGTAATGCTTTTTGTGTTTGATTCAATGCTGCATTAATTAATAAGGAAGTTCAGATAGAGAAATAATTAGGATAACTGATTCACCCCCCCCTCTCAGTTATCAACAGATACAAAGGTTTCTGATTGCCTACCATTGACCAAGACTGCCTATCTAAAACCAGAGATACAAGAATAAATCCATTTACATGAATCCTTGGAGAAACCCAATCTATCTAACATAGCCAAGAGGAACCTCCACTCCACCCTATCATAAGATTTTGACATATCTAACTTTATGATCATGGATGGATCTCTACCCTTATTAATTAAATGCAAATTTTCATTAGTTAGGATTGCCCTTTCCCGAGTTTCTTTCCCTAGAACAAATTCTCCTTGCTCTTGTTAAATAATCTTTGGCAAGAAACCTAAAATTCTCATAGCCATCACTTTTGAGATTATCTTATACGTAACATTACATAAAGATATGGGTCTAAAATCTTCAGAGCGTTAGGGGGGTCTTTGATTTAGGGATGAGGATTAAGCTCATAAATTTCATTTTTTTGTGCACATTTTTGTATTTCATGGATTCCTCCACAGCTAAGAAAATGTCTTTGCTTACTGTGTCCCAACATTTTTGAAAGAAGAGACCAATCCATCTGTCTGGACCTACTACTTTTTCAATTGGAATTGAAAAGACCACCATCTTCACTTCCTCCATCATGAATTCTTTCATCAATTCTCTACTATGTTGTTTTGAGATCGGCTTTGGAACAAAGTTGAGGTCTACCCTGTCATTGCCTTCAGGCTTCATTCTTGATAACAATCCTTTATAAAATCTTTTTTCTTCTCTTCTAATCTCTTCTCATGTGGTGATCAAAGCCCCATCTGAAGCTTGGATAGATCTTATTAAGGTTGCTGATTTCCTTAGCTTAGCAGCTAGGTGGAAAAAGGATGTATTCTTGTCACCATCTTGTAGCCAAATTTCTCTCGATCTTTGTCTCTAGTATGATTCCTCTCTTTTTAGAATTTCCTCCAGATCTAGTCTAAGGCTTTTCTCTAGCTGGAATGAATCTATGTCCATTCCCTCTCTTATCACCTTTTCTTCAAGCATCTACAACTCTTGACGGAGCATTTTTTTCTTAGCAAAAATATTTTTGAATTGGGACACATTCCAAGAGAGAACTTTCCCTCTCAAAAAAATAAGCTTAGAACTAAGATGGAACATACGAGAACCCTTTACAAATGGGGCTTCCACCATTCATCAATTTTTTGGATGAAGGTAGGGTCCCTAAACCACATTGCTTGAAACCTATACTTTTTTCTTCCAAGTATTTCATCCACTCCTAGACTAAGCCTGACAGGGAAGTGATATGACCCAACCAGTCGTAAAATATCTAAATCATAATCTAAGCCATCATTCAAACATTCTGGTGAGAGAAAAAATCTATCCAATCTTTCGGCAATCTTGGAAAAATTATTTCTTGTGTTTGTCCAGGTGTATTTACCATTTCTCAGAATGCAATCTATCAAATTATTTTGTTCTACAAAGTTTTTGAAGTCCTGTTGGGACCTGGACGGATGTGCAATCCCATCCATTTTCTCTGAGGCATCTAGTATTGCATTAAAATCAACCCCTAGAATAATTCTCTCCCTTTTGAACAAACTTAGCCAAGAAGAAAGATGAAGCCATAATTGTTGTTTCTACGCCAAATCTGTGGGGCCATATATACACATATTCAACCCAATAGTCAAAACCTAAAAGTAGTTTTTGGAACCTACCAAGTAAACAGTGTTCACTTTTCTCAAACATTTCCAAGTCAGGAATGCTTTCTCTCCATAAGATCGCTAATCCCCTAGAAGCTCTACATGCTGGAACTAAAACAAAATCCCATCCCAACCATTGTTTGAAAACTAACTCACTTAACTCTTGATAAAGCATTATCTCTTGAAAAAATAAAATATCACTTTTCTCCTCATCAATTTGTTTCTTGATGAGGTGTCTCTTGTTAGGTGTATTAAATACCCTAACATTCCATGAAAGGATTCTCATACTTCCCAAGGAGAGCTTTCCACTCTCCTCTTGTTTGGATTATGCTCAAGGATAATTGGTGACTCTTCCTCATCTCCTTCAACCTTCCTAATTTTCCTATGTCTAAGACTCTTTCTGAGAGGGGTCGATGTGTTCTTCCTCTGAAAACCCCTCATCTCTATTTGAGAAATACCTAGAGGTTTCTTGATAGCATTGTCTGAATCCTCCATTAGAAATTCATCTACAATTTCTTCGCAGAGAGAACTTACCACTTTGACACAGACTTGTTTGAGCTACTCCTTTAAAGTCTCATTATCTTGAATTAATTATTTTGAGGAGGAACATCCTTTATGATTCCAATCCATGTTCTCTTTAAACAAAGATGAAACTTCACATGCCTTTGTATTTGCATCTTTCTATTGCTGGCTTTGTTTTCCTACAAACAACTCTTCTTCTACCTCCCGCATGGGCCCCTCATCCCTTGGTAGCAAAAGCTCTTGATTCTCCCATTGGTCTTCTTCATCCCCCTAATACTATGGCATGGATAACATTTCCAAGGCATCTTTCCTGAGATCCATTGTCCCATTATGTAGCACTTCATTCTAGAATTGGTTTCCCATTTCATCTAAAGCCCCCTCAACCTCCACGACATTCTGGGCATAATTTTTCTGCTTAGGAGTTGTCTTCTCCCCCATATTGGCTCCCAAAGGGGATGATAAAACTACTTGTACATTGACTGATCCCTGATCCTCTCCACACTTGTTGCCTATATTTGCCCCTTGCTCTATCCTGAGACCTTGTTTTGAAGATTTATAAGCTAGCTGGGAAGAAGTAATACCTATTGTTTTTGGGGAAGAAGTGACATCTAATGCATCTGCCTCTTAACTCATGTTGAGAAACGCATTTAGCCTAGTAAGATCCTCTTCTTGAATCCCATCTTCCAAAAGAATCTCCTGTAGCCAAATCCCTTGAGATGTTATTATTTTTATCCTTTTTGTCAGGAGCTCTTTTATCTCTGAAAAATTAGAATCCTAGATGTCACAAACTTGGGAGGATCCATCCCCATATCTATTTCTTGGCAAATACCTAATGAATTTCCAATGCAATACAAAATCTCTATATCTCTATATTCCATTGGTAAATAAGGGAGTTGAATCCAGAAGGGAAGAAGGGGAATTTGTTCTCTCCCAACTTGGAATTTGGGTTTCCATTCTTGGTAAAAAATAGTCGTCTACCCAAATATCCAAAGTCTCTTTTCTAGAAATTTATCCCTCTCTTCCTTTGCCTGAAAAGTAAAACAAAAGAAACCATTCCCTAGAATCCCATACTCTTTTATCTTTGGCCAGGAGTTAAGAGACCACTCCTTAAACTCATCTTAAGAATAATGATGGGATGAAACCTTTCCTATGAGTGCCATTTCTCTAAGAATATCATATTTTTAAGCACACTTTGTTGGCAACATAGTCAAGAGACGCTGCTAATTGGGTAATGTTGTCATTAATGGAAACAAGGCGAACAGAGCATGATGGACCTAAGGATGATTGGTAACTCAACTTGGAACAACATGTATACAAGGTTCTAGTCTGGACACAAAAGACTAAGGTAGAATGGCTAAGTATTAATAACATAGAGTTAGTAGCTGAGATTCAAGTGATATTCCTATGTATTTGATGGTTAAGGTGTTGCAAGTATGTGCCTAATCGGTGTTGTCATTGATGTCAACATATCTTTGTTTTCATTGGTATCAACTATATCATATTTTATTATTTGGTTAGAAGCCTTATATGTTGACGATATTGAGAAAATTAGCCCCTCCGGAAGAATAAAAAAGGAAACAGTGAATCACAGTGAAGATAGTGAGTTGCATACTGAAGAATAGTCTAGATTACTACTCCGCATTTCTTGGAAATTGAAGATCTTGGTCTGCAGATTGGAAGTTATTTAGAGACATGTTTGAAGATGCTAAATCTTGATTTTGAGTATCTGGTATGAAGAATTGAGTGAGTTACATTCACCAGAGTAAAACCTATTTTTTATGTTTATTCATTAGTGCCAGAGAGAAAGTATTTTTCTTTGCATTCCTTCGCATTGAATTATTTTTCTCTGTAGTTCTAGAGGGAAGTCTAGGATGATGATAAGTGCCTACAATTTCAATGGTTCATGTTTTGGTGGTCCGCAAGCTATCTTTCTTTTATGACAGTCAAAGACAATGAAATTCATGTGCTCCGGTATGAAGAATCTCATGGATAAAGTGGTTTGAGTTTGTACAGTTGCTCCTAGTGATGTTAACGTGCTTGTGGATGCTTCTTGATCATGTTCCTACCTTAACATTGGTCCACATTAATGAATTGAGATCATGTTTAAAGATTATTCTCAGATAACATAGTGTATAACTAGTCTTAGTTGACTTGGTTAATTCTAGTGATTGCAGAGATCTCTTGAAGATTATAGAAGCATGTTGTGTTGTGGAAGATCTTGTTTGAGTCCTAGCTAAGGTGTGGCATGATTTGCACACATATATGCTACATTTCCTTAGCGTAATTTGGAATTAGGTCAAGACCTATTTTGTAAATGTTTGTAATGCCGACCTTGTAGTTTGTTCCAATGGTTGATGATTGTAATGCCAACTTTGATGATCATTCCAAGGTTGATGAAGTGTATAAATACTTGTAATTGAGTCATGGAAAAGATGTCCTTGAGTGAAGATGTAAAGATAATGAAAGAAGTGAAAAGGCAGAGCAGAGCAGAGGAACTATTGTACTTCAATGTATTAATCTCAGATATGAAGAAGATGCTAATCTTGGCAGTGAGCCTGGTAGTGATCTGCCAGTAGGGTTTAACAGCCCTGAGGGTTTAACAACCCTCATTGTAATCTTTCTAGGCTTAGGGTTGAGGCAGTGAGCCTACTAGACCTAGTTGTACTTCATGGCAGTGAGCCTGCATGTTCTAGGCCCATGGAGTGACCAAGCCTGAACATCATTTTTCAAAGATTGCAATATATATTGAGATCTAATCCTCTCCATGGTTTTTCCCCATCTTGGGGCTTTCCACATAAAAATATGTTGTCTCTTTTGTTTGATGTTGCATCTATATTTAAGTTTCTAATTTCATGCATTCATTATTTAATCATAATAACTATGGACAAGTGGTTAATGTTTAAATTGTAGAAGTGGTTAAGTTTTTGGGACAATTGATTCACCCCCCTCTCAGTTGTCTGGCGCATTTCAACAATTGGTATTAGAACAAGGTTCCTCTGAAGAAAGTCTAATAGTTTGAGGAAGATCTAAAATGTCTTATAAGAAGGAAGTGCCGCATTTTGATGGGACAATTTGTGCTCTTTGGAAGATACGAATGGAAAGCCTTCTTTGTCTTGGTTACAAAGTATGGAAAGCTGCAAAAGAAAAATACACCATAACTCAAAATGGTTTGATGATTGAACATGAAATCAAAGAATATGAGGTGGATGTCAAAGAAAAAGATGCTCTGTTAAGTTGCTTAAGTGACTCAGTGCTGACAAAAATTGTGGATCTTGAAACTGCAAATGAGGTATGGGAGAAGCTAAAAAATCTGTATGAAGGAGATGATTTTGTGAAGGGGGCGAAGCTACAAAGTCTAAAAGTGAAATATGAGGGTTTGAAGATGAATGAAGATGAAAACATAATAGACTTTATGCAAAGAGTTGATAAACTTGTCACTGGGATAAAAGGTATGAGGGGAACTCTCGGTGTTAAGGAAGTTGTGATGAAAATTCTCAGATCACTACCAAAGTCCTATAGTCACAAGGTAGATGCAATTGAAGAATTTATGCAAGTAAAAACTATTGATAGAGATCAGTTACTTGGTAAGATTACTACCTTTTAAATGAGAGAGTTTGGTGATGCCCTGCCAAAAGTTGAGACTACCTTCAAAGCTAGCACTTCTGGTAAAACCTCCAAATTAGAAAAGTACAAGGTAGAATCTGATGATGAGTTTGATGAAACTGAAGCCAACTTTGTTGATAGACTACAAAGAGGATCTGGTAAGTTTAAAGGTAAATTACCTTTTAAATACTTCTCCTATGGTAAAGTAGGCCACTTTGCTTCTAGATGCCCTGAAAGAATTGAAAGAAATAGAAAAAGCTATGAGAACAGGCCTAGGATCTAAAAGAAATGTTATTATGTTGAAGATTTTGATGATGATGAAGGAGTATCAGATAATGGTGAACCATATAATGCTAGTACTTCTAGTAATGAATGCTTGTTTATTGCTATCAAGGAAGAATCTGTGTCTACTAATCCTGCTAGCTGTGTGAAGAAAGAAAAACTAGTGGAAAGTGCCTTGGCTGCTCAGGTTGTTGATGACAAAGATGAATGGGTTATTGATAGTGGCTGCTCTCACCACATGAATGGTGACACAAGTAAGTTTGTGAGTTTGGAAAGATATGATGGTGGACTAGTTAGGTTTGGAGATGATACAACTGGTAAGATTTGTGGAAAAGGATCTATTTCTTTTGATGCCAAGCATAATACTAAAGATGTCTTGTATGTGAAAGGATTAAAACACAATCTTTTGAGTGTGGGTTAGATGTGTGACAAAGGTTATGATTTACGCTTCAAGGACAATGGATGCAAGATCAGGGAAATCTCTGGAATAGTCATTGCAACTAGTAAGAAGACAAGAGGTAATATTTATCACTTAAAAGGAACTGATAACTATTGTTTGTTGGTTCAGACTGATGAAAGTTGGCTATGACATAGAAGGATGTGTCACATCAATTTTAATAACATCATGAAGATAAGTACTGCACAGGCTGTTAGAGATTTGCCTAAGCTTGTGAAGCCTACTAATCCTATTTCCAAGGAGTGTCAATTTGGGAAACAAACAAGAACAAGTTTCAAAAGCAAGGACTAGTCAGTTGATGGACTACTGGAACTAGTAAATATAGATTTGTGTGGACCTACCAGAGTAAGAAGTCTGCAAGGAGACAGGTACTTCATGTTGCTTATTGATGACTATTCTAGAATGACTTGGGTTACCTTTTTGAAGGAAAAAGAAGAAGCTCTAGATGAGGTCAAGGCATTTAAGGCAATGGTTGAAAATGAGATGGATTTGAAGATCAAATGTTTGAGGTCTAACAGAGGAGGAGATTTTACATCAAATGAATTCAATTTCTTTTGCGAAGAACATGGGATAAAGAGATAGCTATCTGCACTTAGAACTCCATAGAAAAATGGAGTTGTTGAAAGGAAAAATAGAATAGTTCAAGAAGCTGCTAGAACCATGATGAACGAAGTTGATCTTCTAGAAGTATATTAGAGGGAGGCAATTCACATTGCTGTATACAACCTAAACAAAGTCCAAGTCAAAGGTAACATCTCTAAGACTCCTTATGAATTGTGGTATGGTAAAGTTCCTACTATGAAATATCTCAAAGTTTTTGGTAGCAAATGCCATATCAAAAGAGAAGAATATCTAGGCAAGTTTGATGTTAGATGTGATGAAGGAATCTTCCTTGGTTACTCCACCATGACCAAGGACTATCGGTGCTACAATAAGAGGCTGAATAAGATTGTTCAAAGTACAAATGTCAAAGTTGATGAAAGTAAAGAGAAGCATTTAGAACCAAGTGGATGTGAAGAAGATGGACCAGACATTTTCATAAGAAAAGAAGTGGTGCAACATGAAGACAGTTCAGATGAAGAGGAACAAGCTCTAGAAGGTGTTACCAAGACACCAAGGTATGTAAAAACTTAACCATTCTGAAGATCAAATCATAGGAGATAAGAGCAAAGGAATCCTGACCAAAAGAAGAGATGTAGAAGAACAAGTAAATTTCTGTCTTATTTCCATGATTGAACCTAAGACTATGAATGAAGCTTATAATGATGAGAATTGGGTAAAGGCTATGAAAGAAGAATTGATGTAGATAGAGAAGAATCAGACTTGGGATCTTGTTCTTAGACCAACAAATAAAAATGTAATTGGCACCAAGTGGGTATTTAGAAACAAGATGAATGAGAATGGTGAAGTGGTAATAAATAAGGCAAGGTTGGTATGCAAAGGATACTCTTAAGTTGAAGGAATAGATTTTGAGGAAACTTTTGCACTAGTGGCAAGGATTAAAGCTATAAGAATGTTTCTGGCATTTGCAACCTACTAAGATTTTAAGGTATATTAGATGGATGTGAAGTTTGTATTCTTGAATGGATACTTGGAAGAAGTTTATATTGAACAACCAAAAGGATTCCAGTAATCAGATCAGGGTGACATGGTATGCAGATTGAAGAAGGCATTGTATGGATTAAAACAAGCCCCCAATGCCTGGTATACTAGGTTGGATAAGTATCTGATATAGCTAGGGTTCAACAAGGGTACTACCAACAACAATCTCTATTTCAAGATCAATAATGAACAAATCCTAATCATTGTAGTCTTTGTCGATGACATCATTTTTGGAGGCAATGAAGGTATGTGCATAGTTTTTGCTAGAGAATGCAAAGTGAATATGAAATGTCCATGTTTGGTGAGATGAATTTTTTTTTAGGTCTGCAAATACATCAATCATATAAAGGTATCTTCATTTCTCAGTCTAATTATGTGAAAGAGTTGTTAAAGAAGTTTGGGATGGAAGACTCAAAACTGGTAAATACTCCCATGATAACTAGTTGTAAGTTGAGAAAAAATGATGTTTCACCTATGATAGATCAGAAAAGGTACATATCTATGATTGGAGGATTACTTTATCTAACTCAAACCAGACCTGACATAATACATGCAGTTTGTCTTGTGGCAAGATTTCAAGTAGAACCTAAGGAGTCACATGTGATGGTAGTCAAGAGAATTATGAGATATTTGAAAGGTACAATGGATTATGGTTTGTGGTATCCAAAGTATAATGATTTCACTCTCAATGCATACACTGATGCAGATTTGGTCAGAGATACAGATGACAAAAAAGTACAAGTGGAGGTGCATTCTTCTTGGGAAAAGGTCTAGTATCTTGGATAAGCAAGAAACAAGATTCAATATCTCCATCCACTGCAGAAGCAAAATATATTGCAGCAGCATGTAGTTGTACTATTGAAGTGTTATGGATGAAGTAGACATTGAAGGACATCAGAGTTGTGTATGAAGATCCAATTGCAATCTTTTGTGATACTACAAGTGCCATAAACATATCAGAGAATCTAGTAATGCATTCAAGGACAAAGGACATATCCATAAGATATCACTTTCTAAGAGAAAAGGTCATAGAGAATGAATTCAAGTTGGAGTATGTATCTAAAAAAGACCAGATTGTAGACATTTTCACCAAGCCTCTGCCTAAGGATACTTTTGAGTATCTCAGAGAAATATTGGGGGTTATTACCCCTCCTACTCTAAACTAAGATGCACAAAAGTTCATCAGTCTGGTGGTGCTTAAAGTTCCTTCTTTAGATCTGGATTGATGCTTTTAGGGCTACTTCTCAGGGGGAGTAGTTAGAGAGTTCAGAAGAGAGATTGGATTAGAGCAACAGAGTGCAAGTATGTGCCCTTTTCCATTGATGTCAAAGGGGGAGAGAAATCATGTGAAAAACTCAGACAGGAAGAGTGCAGATGTGTAAAGAGATAGGGGAGAATCTGGTCTTGATGGTTGTTGAAGTTTTTCACATCATATGTTGCCATCAATGACAAAGAGGGAGATTATTGCAAGTATGTGCCTAATCAGAGTTGTCATTGATGTCAACATATCTTTGTTGTCATTGGTGTCAACTGCATCCTATTTTTTTATTTGGTTAGAAGCCTTATATGTTGATGATATTGGGAAAATTAGCCCCTCCAAAAGAATTAGAATGGAAGCAGTAAACCATAGTGAAGACAGGGAGTTGCATACTGAAGAACAATCCAGATTACTGCTCTGCATTTCTTGGAGATTGAAGATCTTGGTCTGCAGATTGGGAGTTATTGAGAAACATGTCTGAAGATGCTAAATCTTTAGTTTGAATCTCTTGTATGAAGAATTGAGTGAGTTACATTCACCAGATTAAAACCTATTTTTCTGTGTATTCATTGGTGCTAGAGAGAAAGTATTTTTCTCCACATTCCTTTGTATTGAAGTATTTTTCTCTACGATTCTAGAGGGAAGTCTAGGATGATGATAAGTGCCTACAATTGTAATGGTTCATGTTTTAGTGGTCCACAAGCTATGTTTCTTTTATGATAGTCGAAGACAAGGAAGTTCATTTGCTCCAGTGTGAAGAATCTCATGGATAAAGTGGTTTGCATTTGTGTGATTTCTCCTGGTGATGTCAACATGCTTGTGGATGCCTCTTGATCATGTTCCTACCTTGACATTGGTCTGTATTAAGGAATTGAGATTATGTTTGAAGATTATTCCCAGATAACATAGTGTATAACCAGTCGTAGTTGACTTGGTTAATTCCAGTGATTGCAGAGTTCTCTTGAAGATTATAGAAGCATGTTGTGGCATGGAAAATAATTTTTGAGTCCCAACTAAGGCGTGACATGATCCGCACACATCTATACTACATTTCCTTAGCGTAAGTTTGAATTAGGTCAAGACCTATTTTGTAAATGTTTGTAATGCCAACCTTGGAGATTTTTCCAATGGTTGATAATTGTAATGCTGACCTTGATGATCATTCCAAGGTTGATGAATTGTATAAATACTTGTAATTGAGTCATGGTAAAGATGTCCTTGAGTAAAGATGCAAAGATAAGGAAAGAAGTGAAAAGGTAGAGCAGAGTAGAGGAACTATTGTACTTCAATGTATTAATATTAGATATGAAGAAGATGTTGATCTTGGCAGTGAGCCTAGTAGTGAGCCACCAGTTGGATTTAACAACCCTCATTGTAATCTTTCAAGGTTTAGGGTTGAGGCAGTGAGCATGCTAGACCTAGTTGTACTTCATGGCAGTTAGCCAGCATGTTCTAGGCCCGTGGAGTGACCAAGCCTAAAAATCATTTTTCAAAGATTACAATATATATTTAGAGCTAATCCTCTTTGTGGTTTTTCCCACCTTGGTATTTTCCATGTAAAAATATGGTGTCTCTTGTGTTTGATGTTGCATCTGTGTTTAAGTTTATGATTTTATGCATTCATTGTTTAATCATAATAACTATGGACAAGTGGTTAATGTTTAAAGTGTAGAAGTGGCTGAGTTTTTGAGACAACTGATTCACTCCCCCCTCTCAGTTATCCAACGTATTTCAACATAAGGTATGTGGTTTAGGTGTGTTATTCAGGATTGTTTAGAGATACTATTTTCAAGATTACAAGTCTTAATGACTTCTGAAAGACAAGTTGTGATTGGCTTAAGTCTGGGTGAACACAGTTAAGTCAAGAATAGTGTAGAGTGAATGAGTATTTTGGTCTGCATTTCTCCGCAAGTGATTGTATTAGTATCCAATATGGATAGGTGTTAGAAGCATACAATTGATGCATTATAGAGTTTGAGGTGATCCGAAAGATTGTCTACAAAACTCCAAGTTATGGCAGTTGGTTTGCCAGTAATTCACTAAGGCAGAAGAGTCAGTTCTGAGTTTCGCATTTCACCACATGAGGACATCATGACCTACAATTGGCAATATATGATCTGTGACATATGAGGAATGGTTGATATGATTCTTTGAGTCTCATTTGGTCTATAATAAGAATTTTGGTGTGATAGTTGATTAGGTCAAGCATGTTCTGAAGAGACAAGCCAAGAGGTAGTTAGATCTTTATGTGGAGAAGGTATATTTCTTAAATGAATCTTGTTGTGGATATAAATACTCGATGGATTGCGATGTAGAAGGGTGTGGTGTGCAAATTTGAAGTGTTAAGTATTATGAACAGAGTGCAGAGTTGAGAAAGAAAAATAAAGTACATGTAGTTGAGTTGAGAAGCAAGGAAAAATAGATGAAGACCTTTGAATCTATATATTGAGCTTTCAATGGAACTGTGATGCAGCATATGGTAGATGCATTCACAGTAGTTCATCTTCTGGTAGTGAGCCAATCCTTCTTCTTTCTTCTTTTCATTTGGCAGTGAGCCTTTGTGTAGTGAGAACTTCTTTATAGGGTAGTGAGCCCTAGGCAGTGAGCCCTAAGGCTGTGAGCCTTCTTGTAATTTGGTATTGAGCTATCATAATATATTGTGAGCTAACACTCACCGTGGTTTTTCCCTCTTTGGGTTTTCCACGTAAAAATCTTGGTGTCCATGTGTTATGTTTTTATGGTTGTTGTTCTTATGCTTGTTCTACTTTCATGTTATTAATTTTGGAAATTGGATTAACAAACAAGTTAACAAGTGGTTTTGTGGAATACTAATTCACCCCCTTTCTTAGTATTCCTTGCTTTCAACAATTGGTATCAGAACAAGGTTCCTTGGAAGAAGCCTAACAACTTGAGGAAGATCTGGGAGAGTTCACTCATGGTAGCCAGGAGATTTGGAAACTTCTCAAACAATGTTGAATTGGAAACAACTCTTATTGATCTTGAAAAATATGAAGAGAAAATCAGGGATCTGAAGGATAACATTCAAGAAGCTGATGAATGCATTCTAAAGAAAAAATAACAAGTCAATAAATTCAAAGAAAAGTACAAAGATGTTAGTGAACAATTGATATCAACAAATGAGACCTTGGATGATTTGAAAGTGGAAGTTATAGAAAGAGCCAAAGCAGAAGAAGATCTAAATATGATGGTAAAAAGCAAGATAGAAGAATATATCAAATTAGAAAAGGAAGTTGTGAGCTTAAAAATAGACTTGGAAAAGGCCAAGGGCTATGAACAAAAGTTCAAGATAAGTTCTGCAAAACTTGATGAGATGATTGCTAGTCAAAAGAGTTCAAATGACAAGCAAGGATTAGGATTTGAGAAAAGAGAAAGTTCAAAATCAGGTCAAGAAAACTTTTAGATGAAACAAACAAAGGGAACCAATTCAGGAATCAAAGAAGAAGACCTAGAAGACCTTCGATTAGACAGCCAAATGCTCAAAGGTACCCATCTTTCAATGGCCATTGTTTTAATTGCAATAAGTTTGGTCATAAGGATACTCAAGGTAGGAGTATAATAAATCATAATCAAAATGTTCCATCATTCTCTGGTCAATGCTTTAACTGCAATAAAATTAGTCATAGATCAAATGAATGAATAAGTCCAGTAAGAAATGGCTTTCACAATTCAAGAAATACTCAATCATTCAATGGAAAGTATTTTTCTTGCAATAGATTTGGACAGATGGCTAATCAATGCAGATCAAGGATGAATTCATTCAAAAGAAATCAAGGATATTGAAATATTGTGCTATGATTACAACAAGTTTGGACATACTATTAGATTTTGTAGAAGCAAGAATGTGAAAAGAAACTACTATGCTAAAGAAAGGAAAATAGAGCAGAGGAATGTTAAAGTAAAAGAAAAAGTTGATCTGGTTGAAACTAAGAAAGAAATGGGGATGAGTTGTATTAAGAAATATGTGATTTAAGTCAACGATGCATCCACATCAGTTTCTGGTGCAGATACTTCCTCCGGGAAGTAGATTGGGAGCTCTGGCTCAAGAGGAGTTGTGTTGAAAATCCAAAACCCCCAGTTTGTAAGTTAGCGCTAGAATGTAGCACTAAGGTATGTTGTAAAGAGCTCTATAACAAAGCCTCTAAAATAAATTCTAGTAGAGAAAGATCTAATGCGAAGCATTGCAAAGCAATTTGGATTGACTGCGGCTGACAGAGAAGTGTTTGAGAACTTTTTGAAAGATTGCATTTATGACGATTAAGTTAAGGCTTCAAGGGGTTAAAAGGATTGGATTTGTAAAATATTAATCACTTCGCATTCAAATTGTCAAGTGTCAAAGGCAAATCGAAGAGAAATTTCAAGCGACTCAATGAGTTTCAAAGCAAATTAAGATGAGACCAAAGAAAACCCTAACTTGGTGAAAAGAGGCATTTTTCAGATTTGAAACCGTACTGTGAATTTATTTGAACTATTCCAAAAGATGGAAACCCTACATGTGATTGATATAACCAAAAGAGTATGGCCAAAATTCAAGAACCATCCATTCTATTAGAAATGAAAGCAACACTACTTCAATGAAAATCTAATTCAATATAAATTTCTGCAATCTTTAACTATGTTATTAAAGAAGATTGTAACACAGAAACAAAACTATGCTTCACAAAAGTGCAAAATCAGAATATGAACACATAACACAATGTTTAACATGGAGAAAACCCTTTTAGGTAAAAAACTCCACATAGGAAAGGGGCCCAATGTTTGTATTAATCTAAAAATGATTTACAATACAACACTTCAACTCTCTCCACTAGTCTTTAATCTGACATCATTTCGGCAACACCTGAGTACTTAAAATCTGTATTGTAGCAACTAATACATGGAAAATACTTATATAAACATTTTCTAACTCATCTTAGGCATTCAGCTTCTCTCTCATGAGATTCCCCAACATACAAATATTAAATGCCATCTTACAAGCACCTTCCACTTGTCCAAAAACAACCATGCAAAGGTTGGGTGCCCAAGACTAAATCTGGCCTCTTACAGCATCTTATGACATGTCATAACCATCATAGATTCCAGAAAAAGAGTATCTTTCCAAGATAGGAACCTTGGGTTAAATATAGCAAATATATAACTAATATATCTGTCATATGCATCATAGAATCACAAAATCTTATGACAACTTGCAGCTATCATAGATTCACTCACCAAACATTATGATAGTTGTCATACATGCTAAAAATAGTATATTCCTAAAGGGAGCACACCTATCCTCATTTACCATGAGTTTTTACATTTGCCAATAGTAAAAGTCACTCCGTAATAACTTCCGGTGACTCTGAAATTACCCTTGCCAGTGAAACTAGTATATCTCCTCATGGATAATTACAAATTACATATAATAAATGGAATAAATACATTATTGGGATTTACAAGATTAATGGCACATTATCCCAGCATTCTCCCACTTGATATTATACATTGTAAATAAACCCATAGGAAATCAAATGAAAATATTCAAGCACTAGAAACAATGCCCGTGGCCTCTCTCCACCACACGAACTTCTCTGTGCTCACAGGCTTAGTCAATGAATCTGGAACATTCTCCTGATTGTCTATCTTCTTCAGCTCAATCTATCCATTTGCAACCAACTCTCAAACAAAGTGATACTGAACATCAACATGCATAGTCTGAGCATGATACATAGGATTCTTGGCCAAACAGATAGCACTCTAGCTATCACGACCAATCTGAATGATCCTGCAATCAAAACCAATACCTATACATAGTCTCCTCAACTAAACTACCTCCTTAGAGACATGAGTAGAAGCCATATACTTTGCTTCTATATGGACAAAGTAACTGTGGGCTACCTCTTAATCATCCAACTCACTGCACCTCCAAATAGAGTTAACACATAGCTACTAGTGGACCTTCGACTATCCAAGTCACCTACCCAATCTGCATCAACAAAACCTTGTATGTCCAAAGATTTATCAGCACTATTAGTACCAGAATAAACCAAACAATGATCAGGAGTACCTGCAAGATATTTAAACACCCTCTTTGCATAGTTCCAATGATGTCTACCAGGGTTAGACATAAATTTGCTCAAAACTCCCACTGATTGGGCAATATCTGGTCTAGTGCAAACCATTACATACATCAAACTCCCTACAACACTAGCATATGGCACATTAGACATATCCTCAAGATCATCCTCAGTCTTTGGAAACATATCTAATGAAAGCTTAGTACCAATGGGTAAAGGAACTCTAACTGGGTTACAGTCTTGCAAACTAAACCTCTAAAAAATAGTAGTCACATACTTACTTTGTGACAACCAAATCTTTTTGTTAACTCTATCCCTCCTAATCTCCATTCCCAAAATATACCTTGCAGCACCAAGATCCTTCATCTCAAATGCACCTGAAAGTTGGGCTTTAAGCTCACTGACCATACCCTTAGTATTGCTAAAAAACATGTCATCAACATATAAAGCAATAACCAGTATAGAATCATCAACACAATGAATGTAAACACAATGATCCTCCTCGCTTCTAACAAAACCTAATTTCAAAACAAATGAGTCAAAATTTTGATACCACATTCTGGGGGACTGTTTCAGACCATAAAGAGACTTCTTTAACTTGCAAACCTAATGTTCTTTTCCTTTTACCTCAAAACCTGTAGGCTGTTGCATATAAATTTCTTCTTCAAGATTTCAATGCAAGAACGCAGTCTTAACATCCATTTTCTCAATCTCCTAATCATAAGCTACAACAATGGATAAGAGAAATCTAATAGAAGTCAATTTAGCAACAGGAGAGAATATCTCACCAAAATCAATTCCCTCTCTTTGGGAGTAGCCCTTGGCTACCAGTCTAGCCTTTTACTTCTCCAATGACTCGTCTGCTCCAAATTTCTTCTTGAAGACCCACTTACAACCTATGGCCTTTCTTCCATTGGGCAAACAAACAAGATCCCAGGTGCTACAAGAGTCTAAAGCCATCATGTCCTCCTGCATGGCTAGCTACCAAGACTCACTATCATCTGTAGAAATAGCTTCCCTGTAGGATCTAGGTTTATCGTCGGTACTCAATAAAGAATATACACAATAGAAATCTGGTGGGCTATACCTATCATCTAGATTTCGTTGTCTTGTGAATCTCCTTAATGGTGGAGTAAGAGACTCTACTTGCTCTTTTGCATGATCATTTGTACCAACTTCGTCTATCACAATAGATTCATCTTTATCAGAACTACTAGAATCTTCTTCTTCATCTTCACCCCCTAATCCATCATTTTGTTCTTCCTTAGGTGCATCTTGCTTCTCTAAATCAAAGTGCACCTTCTTTACCTTTTCATCTTTTTCTTTTGGCTGCTCATGTTCAGAAATAGCTCTAAGTTCCCTAAAAATAACATCTCTAGAAAAGATAATCCTATGGGTTAGTGGATTCCAAAGCTTATAACCTTTCACATTATCACCATATCTAATGAATGTACACTTTTCAGCCTTTAGATCCAACTTAGATCACTTTTCCTTAGGCACATGAACAAAAGCCTCATAGCCAAAAACCCATAAATGTGAAACATAAGGTTTCTTACCTATCCACACTTCATAAGGTGTCGAATCAAGAGCCTTACAGAAATCAAAGTGCTCATCAGAATAGGAGAAACCATCCAACAAATTTTTATTCTTAATAGTTTTCAGTACATTATTACTTGTGTGGCTCAATCTACAGTGCCACAACATACATGTATTTTCAGTAGTGGTCTTAGATACATATGAGGCATTACAAACTATAGTGGCTTCAAGCTTAAACAAGTTCCCAAATCTCTTCCTTTTCGCTACCACCAAGTTCCCTCTCACCAATCAGCCATGCTTGTCAAATGTCACATGCATTACCAAATCATTCAAATTTGAAACTAAAATCATATTTCTAACTAATCCAGGAACATGCAAAACACTAGGGAGGGTTTTAATCCTCCCATCACTGAAACACAACAATACCTTTCCTTTCCCGACAATCAAATATGAAGAGTTGTCACCAAGGTAGATATTATCTCCATCATATTCTTCATATGTGGAGAACCATTTCTTATGCAGGGTCATATGAAATGAGCATCCTGAGTCAACCAACCAATTTTCATCAAAAACAACATTACATGTAGAATGTAAAACTTCTTCACCTGCATTTGAGGACTTATCCAAAGAACTCTCCCATTGTTTCTTGGGGTTTCTGTACTCCTTCACATATCCCCTTTTACCACAGTTCCAACACTTAACTCTATTCTTTTTACCAGGAGTCTTAGACCAGCCCTTGGACTTGTCCTTAGCCCCTTTCAGATCTCCTTTTGGTCCCCGTTCCTTAGACCTTCCCCTGACACTAAGAGCATCCCCTGAACTATCCAAACTCTTGTTCCTCAATTCCTGTGATAGTAGCACTGAAACAAGAGCATCCAACTTTTGATCCGTAAGGTTAGTAGTGATAGCAAGGATAACATTTTCCCAAGACTTAGGTAAAGAACAAAGAAGTAAGATACATTTATCTTCCTCACTAACTTCAACATCTACTATATCAAGCTGACTCACCAACAAATTAAAAGAATTTAAATGCTCTGCAACTGACTCACCCTCTTTCATTTTCAAAGAAAACAACTTCCTTTTTAAATAAAGTTTATTTACCATACTCTTGGCTTGATAGATCTCACCCAACCATTTCTACAACTTGTATGCAGTCTCTTTCTTTGCGACATTCAATAGGACAGAGTCTAAAAGATAGAACCAGATGGTTCCCCGTGCCTTCTTATCTAGTCTATCCCACTCATCTTGAGAGACATCGTTAGGTTTCTTCTCTTTTTGGACAGCCAACCATTGGTTTCTTGCTTCCAACAAATCTTCCATTTTCAGCTTCCACAACTCATACCCCACTCCGTTGAACTTCTCAATGTCCAATCGAGAGGTTGATGCAATGGTGGATGCATCCATAATAACAACACAAGATCTGTAAAACAAATGCAACCAAATCTCCCACTATAGCTATAGCTTCCACACTACCACCCAAGAGTCAAAGTTGGCCAGGCTCTGATACCAAATGTTAGAAATGAAAGAAACACTATTTAAATGGAAACCTGATTCAATATAAATTTTTGCAATCTTTAATTGTGTGTTATTAATGGAGATTGTAACACAAAAACAAAACTATGTTTCACAGAAATGTAAAATCAAAAATATGAACACATAACACAATGTTTAACATGGAGAAAACTCTTTTAGGTAAAAAACTCCACACAAGAAAGAGGCCCAATGTTTATATTAATCTGAAAATGATTTACAATACAACACTTCAACTCTCTCCACCAGTCTTCAATCTGACAGCATTCCAGAAGCACCTGAGTTCCTAAAATCTATATTATAGCAACTAATACATGGAAAATACTTATAGAAACATTTTCTAACTCATCTTAGGCATTCACCTTCTCTCTCATGAGATTCCCCAACATACAAATATTAAATACCATCTTACAAGCACCTTCAACTTGTCAAAAAATAGCCATACAAAGGTTGGGTGCCCAAGACTAAATCTAGCCTCTTACAACATCTTATGATGCATCATAACCATCATAGATTCCAGCAAAAGAGTATCTTTCCAAGATAGGAACCTTGGGTTAAATGTAGCAAATATACAACTAACATATCTGTCATATGCGTCATAGAATCATAGAATCTTATGACAACTTGCAGTTGTCATAGATTCACTCACCAAACATTATGATAGTTGTCATATATGCCAAAAATAGTATATTCCTCAAGGGAGCATGTCTATCCTCATTTACCATTAGTTTTTACATTTTCCAATAGTAAAAGTCACTCCGTAATAACTTTCGGTGACTTCAAAATTACCCCTGCCAGTGAAACTAGTACATCTCCTCATGGATAATTACAAATTACATATAATAAAAGGAATAAATACAATGTTGGGATTTACAAGGTTAATGTCACCTTATCCCAACACATTCAAATCAACATAGGTCGATCCAAATGTTGCATTTTCAGATATTTCATTCGGTGTGTTACATGCGGAGGATGTTAGGGCTTATATACATGTTCCCTTAGAAGAACTTGGAGGTAGTCAACTCAAAGATATATATCTAAATCATATGAGTAAAAAAAAACTTTATCTAAAGGAAGAATTCAAAGTACTAGAAGAAAAGAAACTTATTCAGTATATAGATTTCCCAGTTTTTGTAGAAGATGAATGGGTCTAGTATGTCTTAAGCTGAATTCATGATGAATTTATATTTCTCCACTCTATATTCAAGGTCACTAAAGATGCGATAAGGGTCGTCACATGACTAAGCTCTACCAATACAATACCTATATTGAAGGCTATGAAAAATGATGTATTAATGAAATCCACCAAAGTAAAATTTGATAAAAGGGCATTGACTATCAATGATATTGAAGATCATGTAGTCAGATTTGCATCCATGGTGATTGGGTATAAGGTCTACTTCACAAACCGGGAAAACTCTATGTCCAATACATCCATTTATACTACTTATCAATGATTAAAGAAACTGGAGAATATGACCTGTGTGAATTGGTCCAATAGCAGTTAATAGAGAACTTGAAGAAAACAAAAGAAAGCAAATACCCTTTCAAATTCGGTACATTGATCTTGTGCTTATTTTTTTATTTTATGCAAGAGTTACCTAGCATTAAGAACTATTTTTGGACTGGAGACAAACCAATTGTAGTTCATATTAGAAACCAGATGAGTAACATAGGCAATATTGATGCATAAAACTCAGCCCTATGGAGCTATTTCAAAAATTTCCAAAAGTTAATGTAATGTAGGGAAAGGATCCCTACACAAGTTGTTGAAAAATACAAGGACACTATCTTCTTTATTGTGACAAAAAATCAATGCTTTATGGAGGTCGTTGAGTCTAGAACAGTATGGGTTATGCCAATGGGTTATGAGGTAGATGAAGGAATATTGGAGAATTATGCCCAACATATGCTAAGCAAACCTAGAGATCCAAATGAAGAAAAATTTGGGACTTATGGGGAAATAACACTAAAAATACATGTTGAAATGAGAAAATCTGAAATTTCAAGAAAGGCTAGGAAGATGGTAGAGGATTATGCCATGAATCAAGGCTTGACAAAAGAACAAGTTAAAGAAGCAAGGGAAAAAGCACAAGCTAAAAAGGTAGCAGAAGAAAAGGAAGAAAATGAACTAGTCAAGTCTCTAGAAAAGCCTAAGAAGAAACCAGAGAGGCCTGAAACATCAAAAAGAACAATAAGAGGTTCAACATCTGCATCCTCTAGTCCCACACAATTTGCAAGTATGGAGGCACCTAGACAGAAAAGGGTGAAAACTAAAGAAAAAAGGATGCATGAAAGTATAAGTGTTGAAGAAGAAACAAAATCAAATGAAGAAGTAAAGAAGATGAAAACTAAGGATACAAAAACTTCAGGGATTAGCAAAAAGAAACCCTGCAGCAAGGGTAGACTGAAGAAAAGGTTAAGAAAAGAAGAGTATGAGACAGAAGAAGCAATTGTAAGTGTTGAAGATGTTATTAAGGCCATAACAATTGATGGTAATATAAAACCCATTGCACAATTGTATGATGAATATAATGATCCAGATAAGTGGATCATTGAGACTACTATTATAGAATATGTAAACATCTACAACAAGGCCCTAATTGAGATAATAATTGACTTCCAGACACTTTGATACTCCTTCTTTCTAATAACATCCTTAAAACAAGGTTTGGGGGTCTAGCTTCATTCTCTGCTTATGTCCCAGAAAAGGACGCGATTGAAGCCTTCTATGATCCCCAGTGGTTATTTTTGTAAGCCATCTACTATTCCTTTGGTTGTAAGAGGGCATCCTCTTGGATAATTGGGGCTTCCATTGATATGTGTTTTCTTGGTGTCCCTTTTGAAACTCCGAAAATGCCTCTTGCTGAGATTTTGAGGGCTTACCGAGGAACCAAAATCCTTTTCTTGAGGGAGTATTTTCTAACTGGTTGTTTCTACTTTAAAGTTTTCATGGCTTATCTCCTAGAATTTTAATATTCTCTGAGAATCTAACCTTCCTTCCCATTGTAGATTGAAAGTTATCTATACTTGTTCGAGACCCAAATCGATTAAAAACCTGGTTACGATTCGAGCCATAGGATAAAAGAGTCATTCTTTAAGCCATAACATTTGACCACACAAGAAAATTTACATCCGCAAAGGCACCACCCAAAAAATATTGACTCATATTTTATGACTAGTAGCATATACAAACTCATTTTTTATAAATATTTTATGAATAGCTCAAGAAAGCCTCATTACATCTATAGATGATATTAACCTAAATAAAATATCAACTATTAAAAGTTTAATAACATATTTCTCAACTTAAATTTAAAAACATAAAAGTACACTAGGCATCTTTAAGAGTTGCAAGGGTTTCCATGATATGCAAATAAGGACATTAGTAACTTAGATTTACACATCGAAACATTTGATTTGTGGAAAATTTTGATTTTTCAGATTATTGATTTAGCATAGAAAATACATGCAAAGAACTAAGCAATAAAGGCATAGGATCATCATGGAACCTACAAATAAATGTACTAAGTATCTCTAATAACATAGGATAGGCACTAAACAACTCAATAAAATTGGGAATAGGTAGCACATAATAAGGAAAACACCTCTATAGAAAACACATGGATATCCATAACATAAAATTGCATAAATGGAACAAGGATAATGTCTTGTATGATATCAAAGATAGAAACATATCGTAATGTTAAATACATGCATGGATATTATCCATAGAACAAACCCTAATAAAAGCTATAATGATAGAATATCCTAGGTTGGGAGTGTAGGGTAAGAGATATCTTACTATCTAATTCTAAAACCTAATAAAAAGATATGAGAATATAATGATCAAATCCTAAGTAAGGCTGAAAATATGAGAACAATTAGGATTTTATTATATCTAATAAAGTGAATTAGAAACCCTAGAGAATAATTTTGGGATGAGTAGAAACAAAAGGGTTAAGGAAAATGCAAAGAAAACTAAACTTTTCCTAACGTGTGACTTAGGCTAATCCAATCAATGAACACAAATCAACATACGAAAATAAATGAGATAAGAGTTAGATTGATTATTTATATTGTGATAATTTTTAATAACATAAAATTTCATATAATTAATTGTACTTAGATCAGTGGCTGATGAATTTATAAGGAATGGTAAAGATCTAAACTTGATAGGTCTCAAGACTAGGAATAGTAAATGATAAACTAGTAATCACTTTAGAATAAAAAATCTTATTGTAACTATGTAGAGATGTTCATTTTGTTATCAAGGATGAATACGTAACCATGAACTTGTCATGTACATGTGAAATTATCCTATGTAATTTGAAAACTACTTTTCATATCTTCACCTAATGGATGGTAGGGTATATGCACCAAGATAGGGGGTCAAAAATTGGCCAAATACTATTTTAAAGTAAATTATGAGATAACACAAGCATGTTATGTCTTAGGATGGCTTAGAAATCTTGAGCCATAATTTGAGTGTGTTATAAAACTCTCACATAATATTTACACTTAAAATAAAGAGAGCACTCTCATTTCTAAAATTATAATATGTGCATGTTATAAAACATGTGCATTAAAATTCACATTCATTTTATTTAAATATGCTTTTAAATTCCACCCTTAGGCTTGGATTTGGTGTGGAAATTTGAGTGAAAGGGTTGGGCCTACATGTTCCCAAAGATCTATTATGCATTAAACATGAAAAAAATGTTTATGCTCTCCATCAAGGAATTTTAAGATATTATTTCAAAAAATGCCATGTAACATCAAGTTGTCTCTTACCTTTCTAACCATATATTTTTTTCTACATTTTGAGTACATTAAAGTTTTGATCTTCAATCTCTTTTGATATTATCTTTACTTTTCTTCAAAACACTATTTATAGTTTTTTTGGTGTCATTTTTAATCCACTCATCCAAATTTAAAATACGTTATATTTTTATGTTCTAGACCTCATTTTACACAAATTCAAAAAATCTATTTTTATTACCTTTACCAAATTAAGGGGCAACATGCTCAATTTTCTATTTTCAGGATGTGTCCATTTTTAAAAATAGTAAAAAATTATATTATTCATTAAAAGTTTAATGGAAAAGGTTAACATAAACTATGTGATCTTACCTAACATTCTACCAAGGAGATTTGTGAAGTACAGAAAAAAGTAAACATTTTAGGTGGACCACACTTGATGCTATGTTATATTTTTTGACAAAAATAAGACCACTTTGTGTGCTCCCCTTATTTGACCCTTTTAACCTCCACCATTTAAATAAAAAGTAGTATAGAAAATAGATTTTGAGTATTAGTAATATTTGTCTATCCCTCTTAATCTCCACCATTTTAAGAAAAAGTAGTGTAGAAGCTAGATTTTGAGCACTACTAATCTTGTTTTATCACATCTTAAAATTTTGAGCATGGGTATCTTGAATTTCTTATCCTAGATAATTTTTTTTTAATTTTTTAGGAAAAAAGTCACCACATTTGATCATTGTTTGGCCCCCCATTTCCATGCACATACTGTGTAGTCTTCTTTGCTCTTCTTAAATATCTAGGGACTTGGAGTTGAAATCACCATAAAGAATTATCATTCAATCACAAGGAGCTTTGACCTAGATCAATCCACAAAAATTGAACAATGATTCAATATACCAATCCTTAGTCATTCAAATGTTTCTTGAATGATTGTGCTAAATTAAATTCCTTTTAGTACACTAATTGATGTGCTAATGTAGTTGATATATGTGTTGGCATAGTGACTATATCGACGATGAGATCCCTCTCCACCACCAGTACGTGCTTTTGGTGTGATGGCCAAAATCTACATGGTATCAGAGCGCAGGTCATCAGTTCAAGTCCCTCGAGCCCTCGACTCTTCGTTTGCATAAGCCTGACTTATCAACATGGTACGTAGTGGGTACGAATCCCACATGGTACATGGTTGTATCCAGCTCCATCGTGTGGGGGAGTGTTGGCATAGAGACTATATCGATGATGAGATCCCTCTCCACCACCAGTACATGCTTTTGGTGTGACAGCCAAAATCTACAATATGAAAAAACTATCAATTCATTGGATGATTAGAATGAATGTGTTGAATACTTTTAAATGAAAAAACACAACAATATACTATGCAAAGTTGTGCTTAGTTATCTCTTGGTGAGAATGGTAAAGATGGGAAGTCAATCAAATTTGATTTGAGCCAAACAAATTAACAACAATAAGGATAACTTAATAAATACAAACTATTTCGATGATAAAAAGGAGCTAGATGTCAATATATAACATGTTCATGGGAATAAATCTGAACATGGATGTGATTATCAACTGGATAGGGAAATTGTATGAGGGTGTGCGAACATGTGAAAATGGGATAAGCGTTACATGCATAGAAAGGTGCATAATTAGGTAGTTGGATAACACAGGGAAAATGATTCGATTTTGCACAAGATTATACCATTTGTCAATATGTCCATGTATCAAAGTACTCCTCGAAATAGACACAAAAATAAATGGGAAATGGCATGGGTATGCAAATTTCACCATTACAATAGGAGTTGAGTTTGATTATTTGGTTGAAGTAAGATAATTGAGATTGAAATGAAACATATGTTAAAATAGAATTGAGATGGAAATTAATGTTCAATACTCTACATTAAATATGATGTGAACTTCAACTGATATAACATGACAAAATACTACAACCTGAGATATGGAACTAAAATCTATATTAGAGTACAAATACAATCAAAATTAAAGAAGTTGAATGTTAGGGGCATAATTGCAACAATGATCTTGTCCAAGGGCATGACCTTGTCTAGATTTACATGATTCTATCCTAACCTAAACTTTATCCTAGACACCTACAACACTTATTTACTTGATAATATTTGAGTAAAGGAAAACATTGATTGTGCTAAGGAACGATGTGGAGTTCTGCTATAAAGGGTTGAAGTTTAAGATTTCCTTGCACCTTAGTTGTAAGACATAAGACTATGTTAGAAATTGAAGTAAATGAGATAAGAGGTGAAATTAGATGTCGACATGAAATGGCAATACATAATAGTGAGTTGATTTTAGTTGAATCCCAATCAAGGCTTATAAGGACCGTGTTTGAGTGTACTCACAATATGTTTTAACAATGCATGCAGCTTGTTGATTGTTTCAAGATTAGTTATTATTGATGGTAGCATAGGATGACTAATGACTAATTACCTACAAGATGAGAAATATGCATTGATTTTTTTTCAAATATGTTTTTAATCATATTAAAATGATCTTGGATGATGCTTTGATATACACAACTCTAAATGTATAATTCATGTTTTTTTGGCATCCATACAAAAGAACAATAGTCAAATCATAAGATTGTTAATTTTGGAATGTACAAATTCAAATTTGAGAATGACAAAATCATGCCCACAATCTTGTCTAAGGGACAAAATCCCAATTTCAATCTATATCTATGTTATGTAACTCAACTTGACGAAAACAAGTAAAAAAATTATAGGGAAAGCGAAATACAAGTACAGGCCGTCGAAATATTAGGGGCAAATTATTAGTAACCCAAGCTTTTGCCATTTTTTAGTTTAATAGTCTCAAATGTTTAGTTAAGTAGAGTAACCGAAGAAACCGGATTGCTACAGTGTTTGAAAGCTAAACAGTGTAAAATACTTGATTTGCGAAATTTTAGGAAAGACGAAAATCCATGTTAAACGTGGGTAGGACAATACAGTGATAAGATCAGGACAATTCTTGTCTTAATCTGCTTATCAGCACAATTCCAGTTTTAATCTGCTTTACATTGGTTAGTCAACCGGTGGGAAGCGCCTTAACCACAAGTATACCAAAGAAATAGGCACTTCGAATGCTATAAATTAACGAGCATGGTTGAAGCTTTGTATTGGTGAAACAGCTTGTAGAGATTATGCTGAGATGGCTTCTGTTAACCCTCCGATTTCCAAAGATTATCACTTGAAGATTGTTAACACAGAAGTTGTAATGCCTGCTCTTCCAATGCAGCAGCACATCCTTCCTCTGTCAAATATAGATCTCACTATTCCCCCAGTTTCTGTGCATGTATTTTTCTGCTATAACAATCCCTTTCGTAGGACTTTTGAATCAGCAATATCTCATCTGAAGACTTCCCTCTCGAGGGTGTTGGTATCCTATTATGTTTTTGCAGGGAGATTGGTTACAGATACTATGGGCCTACCAGAGATCCATTGCAATAACAAGGGAGTTCACTTGACCCAAGCTTATGCTGCATCTGCTCTTTCTCAGTTGAATTTATACAACCCTGATGAATCTGTGCAAGGGAAGCTTGTTCCTTTACTTTCAAAGCCCTTTCAAGAAGATGGCACTCCTGTCCTTGGTGTTCAGGTAAATGACTTTATAGAGTACAAACTTCTTTCCACTTGTTTTGTTTTCTGCACAACAATTTTAACAATGTTCAATATTTGCAGGTCACAGAATTTAACTGTGGGGGTATTGTTGTTGGCTGCACATTCGACCACAGAATTGCAGATGCATACTCTGCAAACATGTTTTTCATGAGTTGGGCAAAGCTTTCCCGAAACGAGTCAAGTGTATCTCCGAATCCAAGCATTACACGCTCCATATTATGCCCTCGAGAGCCTCATGCTTACTGTGCTGAAATTGACAATATGTATGTGAGGCATACTTCACAAGAATGCGCCCAAGAAAATCCTCACCCACCTTCTCTAGCAAGTAGAATTTACCACCTAGATGCCAAGAACATTATGGATCTCCAATTTAATGCAAAGAAAGATGGTAACAGTTATACCAAATTAGAGGCATTCAGTGCTTACTTATGGAAGCTACTGATATGCACCCAGCAGGTCAAAGACTTTATAAATTGTAAAATAGGAATAGTTGTAGATGGCCGACCACGCTTAAGGGAGATTGGAATTTCTACTAATTACTTTGGAAATGTTATACTCTTGCCCTTTGCTGAGTCTAATGCTCATTCTATAAAAAACAAGCCACTTTGTTGGAGTGCAGGGCTAATTCATGATGCCATACAAAGTGCAGCCAATGAGGAGCATTTTCAAAGCTTAATTGATTTCGTGGAGACTATAAAGCCAACGCCTGTCTTAGCCAAGATTTACTGCAGAGCAGATGACATGCAGTCATCTGGACCTGCAGTTTTGGTGTCTTCTGGACTGCGGTTTCCTTTATATGAGGTTGATTATGGATGGGGAAAGCCTATGTTTGGAAGCTACCATTTTCCTTGGGGCGGTGAAGCTGGCTATGTCATGCCAACTCATAGCCCTGCAGGAGACCGTAGTTGGATAGTATACATGCATCTTCCACTGAAACAATTAAATGCAATTGAATCTGATCCCAATCGCATTCTACTTCCATTCACACAGGACTTCTTAGCTTTGGCTTAGGAATATCTTAGAAAGACAAGTAAACACCTACCTAAGTGTGTATATGTTTTGCATCGTACCTAAAAAGCTATCATTAAGGAAGCATATTACATAATAAAATGATATAGTCATGTAATATTCCTTCATTTGAGGACTGCAAGTGCTAACATTGCTTTTTAAAATCTACAGTAACTTCTTTATGCAAAATAAATTGTGTTTAATTAAATTTGCAGTTGACTCATTTTGTAATCTACTGAGATTTGAATTTTTCGGATCTTCACTTTTCGATGGTAACTTATTTTGTGTAAGGATGGATTATATCCCTGACAGGGGCCTCTAAAGAAACAAAGGAATATATCAAATAAAAGTTTTATAATACTTAAAAAAAAATGTAAGGAATGCACTCTACACCACATAATTGTTATTATTTATTGCAATATTAAAATGGGGGACATATCTGTTTTGTTTAAGAAATTTGACTGTGAAGTATAATTGCCGTTTCAACTAATGTGCAAAAACAAAACAGTCCAGAACAAAAACAAGGTATGAACAGAATACTTCTCAAACACAGTACAGCAGTCCCAGAACACAACTGCTCCTGTCAGCGAATTCCTTCATTGAGGGAGTTAAAAACTGTGTGATCCAAAGAACAGTTGATAAAGTATCTTTTTGTTTAAGAAGAGAGACACTTAAGAAATATTGCCATTTTTGTAGTAAAAAGAGTATTTTCTAATATACAACCTGGTAAACATAACATTATCACAATGGTTTTGATAAGAAATTGGCTAGCCAATGGTTGGAATGGATTATTTAAGAAGTTGACATGAACGATATGTGTTCTACAAAGAAAAAGACCTATAAGGATTGGGTTTTTATTGTTTAAACATATTCCATTACATGGATACTACCACAATCGTGATGATGACTAAGTCACTACCATGATTGTGTTGGCATCCAGGTTGACACATGTTTTTATAAGTTTAGAAGAATGCATAAAAATATAAACTGGAAAGATTAGCATCAATTGGCATCTTGACAAAAAGTTAAAATACTGAGGAATAGACACTAAAATAAATAAATAAATGGGATTATAAAATAAACTACATAAATAATTTAAAAAGTTGGAGGATACATGGAGATTATGTTCCCCATCTTCTTTTCTGTTATTTTAAAAATGTACTTCTTATCTACAAGGAAACACACAAGAAACATTTGTCAATGTTCACATTGTAAATTAAGATATATCGAAAATAAATAGCAATGTATCTTATCTATCATCTACAATTTTAATGAATTCAAGTAGGTGAGAGAAGAAGAAACTTGGCATTATTTAGATTGGATTTGGAGTAAAAAACCAAGAGAAATTGGCACATGATTCAATTTGCAAATAAGAACATAGGAAAAGTTGAAGGTGAAAGCAAGCTATGGAAACACTTTCTACACTAATCTATGTAGAGAGAATTACAAAGAAACTATGACCAAAGTAATTTCAAAAAGAAAACCATAATGATGTTTAATCACATGTAATGCATAATTTATCATGGGAAAAACCCTTTAGGAAAAACCTAGTAGCAAAGATGCTGGTATTTTATTGTATTATTTAGTAACAATATGGTTACAAAACAATCTCAAAGAACATCCACCCTCATGCATAAGCACCAACTATGTTTGGAGAAATTTTGGCAACACAACCTTCTTGCAAAGACAAGTGATACATTCTCCATCCCAAGCATCCACTATATAAGAGAAACAAGCTATGAAACCATCAAATGGTAAATGAGAAACCATGGGCATAATGACCAAGAGGTATGGTTCCCAAATAACAAGTAAAAATTCTAATGCCCAATTCCAAGGTGGGTGATGCAGGCCCACCCCTTCAACAAGTCAATTATACACCTAAGGGAGAAGATTAAAGTCTCGATATGTCTTAAGCACATCTTTATTTAATGTAATAAGGTCTGTTTGACCAATATCTCTTATTGTAGTTTGATTTAGTTTTCTGTGCAAGTCCCTACGACACTTGTCGATCTGGAATGACAAGGTTGTTAGTTTGTTAAGAGTTTGTTAGTTGGTTGTTATCTCCCATCCGCTTGGAATTGTCTCCCAGCCACTGGGAACCAAGTTAGTACTACTCATAGTGAGTAGATAAATAGCCTAGATCTGATCGATTAGAGTACATAGAATAGATAGAACAGTAGTTGAGAGAATGAGTTGTGCAACTGTGAGATCAGATATCTGTATGCATTTCTGAAAATAATAAGAAGATCCTATTTGTGTTATCTTTCTGGTTTCGAATTCACTATGTAATCAATTTTCTGCTTTGGAATCAAAATGGGTTCTTAACCCATTCCACCGGTTGGATTACTTTGTAATCGGTGGAATGGTTGTATATATAGATCTGTGTTTTGTTTTGTTTTCCTGTTTCATTCATTTTCATGTTTGCAAGATCATTTACAACATGCTTAGATAAACCCTAGCATCCTCATGTGCTAGGTTAGCAAAGTGCAAAAGTTTGTATGTTTGCAAGAGAGATAGTTCTACACAATCGCTAAGCATAAACTGGGTCAAAACATTGAAAATCCGCGTGGCTTCAATAGATATACAAATTGTGTGTATATCACTTTTGTATGTGGGATATACATTTTGTGTGTATATCGCTATCACATGTTCTTTTGTATATCATAGTTGTCTATCGCGGTTGCATGTAGCAAATGTACATCGGCTGATATACAAAGTTGGTCAATGTCGGTCAAATCCTTCGGATGTATAGTTGAGATGCAGGTTGTGGATATACAATGTTGATATACAATCTTTGTGTATATCACTAATGCATATCAGGTTCATTCTCTGTGTATCCCACAGTTGAATGGTTGTGAGTATCCCACAAATGCATGTGGCGGATTGTATGCAATGAATGTACATAGGGTTGATACAAGGGAAGTCAATGGTTGACTTTGGCGAAAGCATATTCTAAAGGCATATTCGGCGAATGCATGTTCGAGTTCTATGTTTTTGAATGTATATTGGAATATACATTCCGCAGATACATTGAGTTATATGCAGAAAGTGACCGGTAGGAGTGGTAAGAGGAACCGGCCTGGCAAGTCAGAGGTTGTATGTACCAAGCCGAATGTATTAGAGTGATTGTAAGCATCGGGGTGAAACCTATTTAGGAGGCCAATAGCATATGTGTTGCCAATAGGTAACAAATGTAAAGTGCATTCATCGATATGAAGTATGTGATCAGTGCAAGGATTTTGAGCTACGCTGATGGGAGAAGTCTTGGCGATAGTAGTGTCGGGGACACATCAATGTGAAATAGGGCTTCGGTGTGAAAGGAGTTTGGTTGGTCAATGAAGTTGGTTTTGCCGATGGGTAAACATAAAAGGTAAATGTATGCTAGCAAGTGGTTGACAATCATTTCGTACATTTCTGTTGCCAGCTCCGCATCATAGTGGTATAACAGTGAACGTGTATCTTTTCAGAAAAAGAAGACAAGATGTCAGACAGAGAGGGGGCATCAGAGTTTCTAGTAAGGATGACCAATGCTCTGTTAGCTATCTTAGTAAAGAAGCAAATTGCATAGAGCAAAGTAGTTAGAGCTCAGAATCAGGCTTTGAAAGATGAGTTAGAGAAATTGAGGGACAAAGTAGGTTCTAGTAAAGAAGAAGACAAGGATAAAGAGGAGATCCCTAGGCAGGAAGAGATAGAGGTTCCTGCAGACCAGAGACCCTTAATGCCCTCAAATCCATGGAGTGAAGGACCATGGATATGAAAATAGACCTACCAATGTTTGTAGGCAAAATGGATCCTAATTCAGTGATGGAGTGGATAGACTCCTTCCATAATTTCCTCGAAACTGAGGAAATACCAGACCATCAAAGGGTGAAGATGGCCCAGTCCAAAATGAAAGGGGTTGCACTAACTTGGTGGAATTTCATCCAGGATGACAGGGTGAGAGAAGAAAAGAGCAAAGTTGCTACTTGGAAGAAGATGGTGGCTTTAGTGAAGGAAGCCTATGTTCCATTGGATTACAACATCCACCTACATAAGAGGAGGCAAAATTTGAAGCAGAAGGAGTTAGATGTCAGTTCATACACTGAAGAGTTCATGAAACTATGTGTCAAGACAAAGGTGAAGGAGAATGAGGAAGAGAGGGTAGCAAGGTATCTCAATGGGTTGAGATTTGCCATCCAAGAAGATTTAAATCTGCATAATCCAGATACAGTCTAGAAGTGCTACCAGTTGGCACTCAAAGTGGAAGAGAAAGTAAAGAGAAGACAGCAATGAGGGGGAAGAAGTCCTTTCAGAGGCAGAGGAAATGGATTTGGACAACAAGGTGAATCCTATCCAGACATCAACAAAGAAGACAACAGTCAAACTCAAGGGGGGAGTTACAATCAAAAAAAAAATTTTAGGGGCAGAAGACCACCATTTAGAGGGAGATCTCAAGGTAGAGGACCTCTCAGATGTTACAATTGCAATCAAAAGGGCCATATAGCTAGCAGATGTCAAGAAAAAGCAACAAGTTCAATGGGAGAAAGGAGGACAAATTTGATCCAAGAATCTGATTGTCAAAGTGTGACAAGCTCAAACACTTATCAAGGTGTGAATTCTCCTGATAGTTATGGATATCCTAAGAGAGGAGAAGATTTGATGATTAGGAGAGCAATGACCACCATGAAGGTGCCTAACAAAGAACCCCCACAAAGGAAGTCTTTCTTCAGAACCACTTGCAAGGTAGGAGGGAAGGTATGTAATGTTCTGATTGATTCCGGATCCACTAAAAATTTTGTGTCTTTTGAAATGGTAGAAAAGCTTAAGCTTAGAAGACTACCACATCCTTGCCCATATAAGATCTCATGGCTCACCCAGTGTCAGTAAATAGTTGTGGAAGAACAGGCTTGGGTGGAGTTCCAAATTGGAACATACAAGGACAGATTATTGTTTGATATTGCTAAGATGGATGCTTGCCATCTCTTATTTGGAAGACCATGGCAGTATGACCTAAAATCACACCATGATGGAGTTAGAAACACATATTCAATCACCAAGGATGGTAAGGTGATAGAGTTACTACCATTGATGGAGAATGAGGTACAATCAAAAGGAAAAGAAGTCAAGGTAATGATGGTCGAAGGCAAATAATTCATGAAAGAGATAGTAGATGAAGGTGTAGGTGCATATGCCCTAATTCCATTCCTAAAGGTGAACAAGGAGCAGCAACAAGAAGTCAAGGGAAAGAAGAGGCAAAGGCTCATAGATCCTGTTGTCCAAGAGTTGTTGGGTAAGTACAAAGGCATCATCTCTGATGGAATGCCAAGGTCCCTACCACCTATGAGGGACATCAACCATTGCATAGACATGATCCCAGGATCTACACTTCTAAACAAGGTAGCATACAAGCTGACACCAGAGCGGAATGTAGAGGTAGCAAGGCAGATTGAGGAATTGTTGGAGACAGGCCTAATTGGCAAGAGTTTAAGCCCATGTGCAGTACCGGCTGTATTAGCACCAAAGAAGGAAGGCACTTGGAGACTTTGTACTAATTCAAGGGCCATTAACAAGATAACAATCAAGTATAGGTTCCCAATCCCAAGGATAGAATATTTGCTTGATTACTTGGGAGGTGCCAAATATTTCACAAAAATAGATTTAAAAAGTGGCTATCATTAGATCAAGATTAGGCCAGGAGATGAATGGAAGACTGCATTTAAAACCAATGAGGGGTTATATGAGTGGAAGGTCATGCCTTTTGGTTTGTCCAATGCCCCTAGTACCTTTATGAGGCTGATGAATGAGGTCTT
The DNA here is from genome assembly GCA_027924645.1 of Cunninghamia lanceolata. NCBI lineage: Eukaryota > Viridiplantae > Streptophyta > Pinopsida > Cupressales > Cupressaceae > Cunninghamia > Cunninghamia lanceolata. The sequence goes on from BSBN01000892.1 coordinate 9,736,263, forward strand.
GAGAGAATTTATAGGCAAATTTGTCATAGTATATCTAGATGACATTCTGATTTTCAGTAATACAAGGGAAGAGCATCTCAAGCATATAGACCTGGTTCTCAAAAGGTTACATGAAGAGTAGCTAATGATCAACTTGGAGAAGTGTTTGTTCCTGCAGGAGGAGATCATCTACTTGGGTTTTGTCATCTCACATGGCAAACTAAAAATGGATCAAGAGAAGGTAAGTGCCATATTGTCTTGGCCAACTCCTCAAACCATGAATGATGTCATAAGTTTCCATGGGTTAGCAACCATCTATAGGAAGTTTATAAAAGGGTTTAGTCATGTCTGTGCACCCATGCTTGACACCATAAAAGGAGGACATAAGTGCAGATTTAGTTGGACAAAGGAAGCAGATGATTCATTTGAAACATTGAAGAAGAAGGTGGCACAGTAACCAGTCCTTGCACTTCCTGATTTCAACAAGATTTTTCAAGTAGAATGTGATGCAAGCCACATGGCAATTGGAGTAGTACTCAGTCAAGAAGGTAGGCCTATTGCATTTTTCAGTGAGAAACTAAATGATGCTAAGAAGAGATATTCATCCTATGATGTGGAGATGTATGCTCTAGTCCAGTCACTCAAAAAGTGGAGGCATTACTTGATGCTGAAATAATTCATAGTGTTTACAGATAATTAGGCCCTTAGTTTCATAAACAGTCAAGAGAAGCTGAACCATAGGCACATGAAATGGGTGGAGACTTTACAAGCTTTCACCTTCACACTCAAGAACAAGAAAGGGGTCAAGAACAAGGTAGCAGATGCTTTGAGCAGGAGGGTCCTAACCATAAATCAGATTCAATTGGAAAGTGTTGGCATTGATTCCCTAAAGACTATGTATGATGTTGATGAAGACTTTTGAGAGATCTACAAGGTATGTACTTCCTTTGGAGACAAATATTATGTTGAGTACTCTGAATTTCTGATACAAGATGGATTACTTTTCAAAGGTGGACAGTTGTGCATTCCACGATGTTCTATGAGGTTGAATATCATTAGGGAGAAGCATTGTGGAGCCATGGTGGGACATTTTGGTCTGGATAAGACTCTTGATCTTGTAAAGAGACATTACTATTGGCCTAAGTTACAGTCAGCTGTCAGAAAATTTTTGGAAGCATGTGTGATATGTCAAAAAGTAAAAGGGAGATCCACTAATGCAGTTTTATATCAGCCACTGCCCATTCCTTCTAGGCCATGGGAGAGCATAAGCATGGACTTTGTGTTGGGTTTACCTAGAATGAGGAAGGGATATGATAGTGTTTTTGTTGTAGTAGACAGATTCAGTACAATGGCACATTTCTTGCCATGCAAGACCACTTGTGATGCTTCATATGTTGCAGACCTATTTTTCAAAGAGATAGTGAGGATACATGGATTGCCATTGAGCATAGTGTCAGATAGAGATGTGAAATTTATTGGCCATTTTTGGAGGACTCTTTGGAAGAAGCTTGGTACCAATTTATCCTTCTCATCAGCTTATCATCCTCAAACAGATGGATAGACTGAAGTGGTTAACCGTTCATTGGGAAATTTGCTAAGGTGTTTGACAAGGCAGTATGGAGAAAAGTGGGATAACATCCTCTCACAGGTAGAATTTTCCTATAATGACACTGTCAATAGGAGTATAGGGAAATCACCTTTGCAGGTGGTATATGGTATTCATCCCAGAAGTATTTTGGAGTTAAGGTATCTACCTGCAAGAGAATCTATTAGTGCAGACGGAGAAGCTTTTGCATCAGCCATCAAAGAGGTGCATGATCAAGTCGAGAACCAACTCCAACACACTAGCTTTAAGTATAAAGCCTATGTTAATAAGAAGAAGAGAGATGTACAGTTTGATGTTGGAGATTTGGTATGGGTTAATCTGAAGAAAGAGAGGCTCCCAAAAGGTAAATATACCAAACTAATGTAGAGGAAGATTGGACCATGTCAGATTTTGAAGAAATGTGGACATAATGCTTATGAGATCCAACTTCCTTCTGATCTTGGATTGTCACCTATTTTCAATGTATGTGATTTAACTCCATACAAGCATAATATAGATGTAGAACATGAACCATTACAAGGTACAACAAATGATGATATTCCTAAGCATGATCCACCACAATTACAGCAGATTTTAGACTCAAGAATGGCAAAGAAGACAAGGAACATAGAGTATATGGAATATTTGGTGGCTTGGCAAGGGAAACCTGATTCAGAGGCAGTTTGGATGATTGAAGAACATATCAGGACACATGGTGTAGACCTTCAAGCTCTCATCTCAAGTGGACTTGAGATTTCTTCTCTCGGGGAGTATGGTGTAGGGCCACCCCTTCAACAAGTCAATTATACACCTAAGGGAGAAGATTAAAGTCTCGATATGTCTTAAGCACATCTTTATTTAATGTAATAAGGTTTTTTTGACCAATATCTGTTATTGTAGTTTGATTTAGTTTTCTGTGCAAGTCCCTAGGACACTTGTCGATCTGGCATGACAAGGTTATTAGTTTGTTAAGAGTTTGTTAGTTGGTTGTTATCTCCCAACCGCTTGGAATTGTCTCCCAGCCACTAGGAACCAAGTTAGTACTACTCATAGTGAGTAGATAAATAGCCTAGATCTGATCGATTAGAGTACATAGAATAGATAGAATAGTAGTTGAGAGAATGAGTTGTCCAACTGTGAGATCAGATATCTGTATGCATTTCTGAAAATAATAAGAAGATCCTATTTGTGTCATCTTTCTAGTTTTCTAATTCACTGTGTAATCAATTTTCTGCTTTGGAATCGAAATGGGTTCTTAACCCATTTCACCGGTTGGATTACTTCATAATCGGTGGAATGGCTGTATATATAGATCTGTGTTTTGTTTTGTTTTCCTATTTCATTCATTTTCATGTTTACAGGATCATTTATAGAATGCTTAGATAAACCCTAGCATCCTCATGTGCTAGGTTAGCAAGGTGCAAAAGTTTATATGTTTGCAGGAGAGATAGTTCTATGCAATCACTAAGCATAAAGCGGGTCAAAATAGTGAAAATCTGCGTGTTTTCAATAGATATACAAATTGTGTGTATATCGCTTTTGCATGCGGGATATACATTTTGTGTGTATATCGCAATCGCATGTTCCTATGTATATCGCAGTTGTCTATCGTAGTTGCATGTAGTAAATTTACATCAGCTGATATACAAAGTTGGTCAATGTCGGTCAAATCCTTTGAATGTATAATCGAGATGCAAGTTGTGGATATACAGCATTGATATACAATCTTTGTGTATATCACTAATGCATATCAGGTTCATTCTTTGTGTATCCCACAGTTGAATGGTTGTGAGTATCCCATAAATGCATGTGGTAGATTGTATGCAATGAATGTACAGTGTGAATGTACATCAGGTTGATACAAGGGAAATCAACAGTTGATTTTAGCGAGAGCATATTCCAAAGGCATATTCGGTGAATGCATGTTCGAGTTGTATGTTTTTGAATGTCTATTGGAATATACATTCTGTGGATACATTGAGTTATATGCAAAAAGTGACCAGTAGGAGTGGTAAGAGGAACCAGCTCGGTAAGTCAAAGGTTGTATGTACCAAGCTGAATGTATCAGGGTGACTGTAAGCATCGGGGTGAAACCTATTTAGGAGGCCGATAGCATATGTGTTGCTGATAGGTAACAAATGTAAAGTGCATTCATCAGTATGAAGTATGTGATCAGTGGAAGGATTTGAGCTATGCTGACGAGAGAAGTCTTGGCGATAGTAGTGTCGGGGACACATCGATGTGAAATAGGGCTTCGATGTGAAAGGAGTTTGGTTGGTCAATGAAGTTTGTTTTGCCGATGGGTAAACATAAAAGGTAAATGTATGTTAGCGAGTGGTTGACAATCATTTCTCACGTTTCTGTTGGCTGCTCTGCATCAATGGGTCTCTAGGCCATTTTTAGAATGTGTTCTTACATGTCATAAAGATCCATAACATCCTCCCTAAATTTTGTGCACCATTTTGGATCCATTATTTCCATTGAAAGATGCCTTGTGGTGCATCATTCTTACACATCATAAGTTGGTCAACAAGTCAAGTCTACTATGTAAGCTCCCTCTTACGAGATCTTACACACATCAAAAAATCTCTTACACCTCTTACACACTTTTACATTGTCATATATGCTCTTACACAACTTACATGACAAGAGATTCTCTTACACACATCATAGGTACATTACACATGGAAAACAATGCCACTTCAAAGTGGGATGCCCTTTTTCATTGGCTAGCCAATTTCTTAAGTGTATTGGAAGTTTATCTGTGTTGCCTATAAAGTTTATAATCATGTTATTAAATATCTTGTTGAATCTTCTTAACCTAACTATGGATATGTAAGCTATTTTGTACCCCTCTATGTTCGTAATTGATATGAGAAATCCTAATAATGGATTTCTATTGTGCCTATGAGCTTGTACTCTATCCCTATGTGTATTGTTTGATGTAATCTACTTAGACAATTTCACAAAGAATGCTTCAAGTAGGCCACTTGTAGAATTTTTGCCTCTATGTGATTTCCCCATTATTAGTACTTGATGAGCTCTTGAAGTTGATGTAAATGTTGGCCTAGTTCAAATACCAAAGTCCACTTTCTTTTGTATGAATTGATCACTGACTAGTTATAGGCCATGGTGTGTAACTTAGCTAATTTCCCTAAATGTAAAGACAAATGACAATTGCATTGCAACCCCACAAGTATGACCTTCATTATTTATACCATGTCTTACTAGTGGCCTGATGGTTAAGCTCCTTAGTCATATGCCTTACTAAAGTTGGGGGTGGCCACATGCTAGTTGTAGGGCGAAATGGCTAAAGGTTCCCCCTTTGCATCTTCTTTGTAGTGTTCAATCCAAGCCTTTACATCAATCCATTTGATCATGTTTTACTTTAATTTAATTTGTGTAGTTACCTATGCAGCTAGTTCTAATAACTTAAGTGAACCCTTTATATTTGCATGGTGATTAGCTATTACTACTTTAATTTTATGCACCTATCATATGTGGATGCATATTTTTCTATACCCTATGCAAAATGATAAAAGTTATAGACTCACATCTTTGTTTATAGAATTTGGATTTTGGATCTTTTATCTTAAGTTGATTGATTGAGCCCATTTGATCTGTAAGGTATTTAGTGAGCCTAGTGGCAGCAACAAAATTAAGGTAGCTACTTTGAATGCATATGTGGCCTAATGTTTCATGACCTGATTGGTTGGATAGTATTTTTGGATGACTTAGATGATAAATAAAATAGAATGTAGTCACATGTCATCAAACAAAAGGTAGTGGGATTGAATAATATTTATACAAGTGGAGGCTAATTTTCTACATGTCACAACTAGGATAAAACAACAAAAGGTAAATAAATGTGCATTCACCTAGCTCATATTACCACTAGCCATTGATAACCCATCAATTAATACAAGTCATTGATCCTTGTGGGAATTTATTGGCTAATGAAATGTGCTACGAAGGTATTTTCGCATGAATTATGTTGGGAAGAATGGCCACAAATTAGATATTTCAGCCTAAGTTGCTTGAATGTTGTATTTATACCCTAGTGCTAGGGATAAGAGGAGGATCAAAGCTCATGTATTGAGTTACAAAAGGTTGCAGTAGTAAAGAATGTTTAATATTCATACCATACATTCAACAACATGCACATCGTATATTATAATATAGTATGTACATTAATCATAACAAATTGTAATATATTATATTAATTAGATTCAACTCTAATATAAAACTTGTTCATACATTAATCTTCTATCTCTTAATACATCTCATATTCCATCCTATACATTTCTTTGTTTATGCCATATTCTCTATTGTATCATGTATCCTATCTTTTCTCCTCATATATATATATATATATATATATATATATATATATATATATATATATATATATATATTACATCTTACATTTTTAAGCCTTGCTTATACAAAAGTATAGGTATCTCAAGGAGTGTGTTTCTTTTACATATTATGTCCTTTGGATGTGTTGGTGGTTGGATATATGTGTCAGATCTTCTTTATGGTAGATATAGATTGCTACAAACTTGGTTCTATCCTACAAACATCATCCCCCTTTGAAATGATGTCTTGTCATCAAGACATTCAAGCTCTATTTGCAAAAATCTTGTGAAATCTCTAAACTGGCCCTAGTGAAATTTGACTATAGTGGCTACAAAATTTGTAAGGTAGTTGATCATCATGGAAAAATATATTTATATATCCACTTAAGTTATGTATATGTATCTCTTAAATTATAGAACTACTTGTTGTAGCAATTGTAATTGGCCATTGATTATCAATAGCATAGTTTCTCTATTCTTTAGGGTATCAAGAATCTAAATTATTGTTACCACTTTGATAGCCTCTATAAATAATTGTATTACGTGTGCAAGGCAGGGGATGACCACTTCATGAAGTTGCTTGATTTGTGCCCTTAACCCTTATCTTTCATCCTAGTCCTAGTGGTATTGATTGTGTAAGGTCTCAATCTATACTCTAAGGCTCCCATGCAAATCCTTCATAGCATCATGTAAGTGGTTGATTCCTAAATTATTTGGTGTTCAATACTTTCTAGTCATATCCTCAAGGCCTTTGTTGACTTTAGCCACCCTAAAAAAAATCAATAGTGTATTGATGTTTGCTTCTATATTCTACATGCTTTTAACTTCTACTCCTAGTTTTGTGTGTGAGACAACACACTTCTTTCTTATTTCCTTTATTTCTTTTTTGTTGACCTTTACTGATACATTTTGTTTAATCATATCTTCCTAACTTTATATTTTTGTTAGCATATTATTGGTGAAAATTTCGTTAGTTTCTAATCCAATGTAGTTGAAGTGTCCCTAATAACCTATGGTGTTATTTATTGTAGTCATTTAAGAACATGATCAATTCTGTCAACAATGTCCACCCATTGTTTCAAGAGATTCTTTCATGTAGTGGTGTACAACATGTCTCCCAACTATTTTTTTTTGTAATGGACATACGTGGGAGAGATTAGTAATAGGAAACTATAAAGATGAACTTGATGGAATAGGCTACAATTGCCTTTGATGTGGAAATGAATTCTTTATTTCTTGCATAGGGTTAGGTGATGGAGATGTGGAGGTGGATAGAGGAGGTTTCTTTGGTGAAGGGGGCTCTCATTTTGATACCTCCTATTGTTCTTTCTCTACTTCCTTCTAATTTGATACACACTCCTCTTCTTCTAGCAATGTTGTGTAGGCTTTTTGAGTAGCATTTATAGTTTCTTGTTTAAATTTTGCCCTTGGCTATGTTTGTTGTAATAGGAGTATGTCCACCCTATTTTTTCTCTTGAGCTCATATTCCTATAATTGTATTAATCTCTCCTTCTTTTCTAGTGACAAATTCACTACAATTTTATCTTGTCCTTCTTTCCAAATCTCTTCTTATTACCTCACCACCTCTTCTCTTTTCTTCCTTCATAATATGGTCAATTACTCCAAAAGGCTATTTATTATCTTAACCAAGGTTTGGGGTGTATGGGAGATGTAAGTGAGAAGTTCTTTCTCAATTACCTTTTCATTTTTTGCAACCACTTGCATATATATTTGTTAAGTCTACAATGGTATTCCTAGTGTGAGAAGCGATTTGTACAATCTTATTACATCCCTTAATTGTTAAATTTCTTCTTCCTCAATAGTTTTAGGTCCTTTTGCTTTTTATTTTTTGCAATGGAGGTTTTTATGTTCCTACCTCTTCTTTTGTTTGAACCACATCTCTCTGTTCTATTTCCTCTATATCCTATGTTTGTGCTTGGGTGTATTTAAATTTATCCTTCTTCTTTTTCTTTGGTTGGGAGGTCTGCCCTTTCTTCTTTTCATTACAACAAAGCCTCTGTGGCTTCCCTCAGAGTGATTTTTCTACCTCTATTTGTGTTTGTAGTGAAGAAAGTTGAAGTAACAAGTTCACACGTGTCACATGAAATGAATGATAAAATTGTTGATAAATCAACATATATGTTCACTGAGGATATATCAATAGGCATAGATACGTATCATAGATCAATGTACAATAATTTTCATAGATAAGAATGGTGTAAAAAGTTATATGTAATGATGTTTACATCATTAAAGAAAATGTATGTACCTAAATATCCCTACATAATTTAAATAACATAAGGGATCTCATACATGATATGGGGAAGGTGTGATGCCCTTCAATAAAGAGATATGGCAAAGTAAGATCTATTTGGAATGGGGAAGGCATGATGTTGCCCCAATGTAAAGGTGACTCTAGGAGTAGAACATGACAATGTACCACAATAATATAAAATTATAGAAATAATATATACCAAGCTAAATCCAACAGCCAACCCTATTGAGTGAGATATATAAATGTGAGGCCATAATATAGACTCAAATAAGTATATGTCAATGTAATAGCTATGAATCATGACTATAAGTTTGAGGAAGGTAAATAAAATGTAAAAATGGACAATGGATATGTGGAAAAAAAAGTGAGTTGGTAATCCAAGTGGGGAGTGAAAATAAAGGCATGGCTAAATAGTGAAACGTAAAGTGAAAACCAATAATGCCTCCCAAGTGGGGAAGGATAAATATGTGAACCAAATGTAGAAGGTGGAATTAGTATGGAAAGGAAAAAATAGAAGACATAATAAGAAGATCAAATATAAATGAAGCAAAGCATATAAGAAAGAAGTGAAATGATTAACTTAACACATGTTCAAAGTGACCTTTGTCAACATAGAATATTAAAGGTGTGTTCAAGCATCATCCACATGCTAACTAGGAGCATGGATATATAAATATAAAACCAAGAAGAGGAAATAAAAAGTAGAAAATATGATGATGAATGATAATGCTATCTAAGAAATGTATTCATGTCTCATATTATGTGGTTTCTATTTTATGCCATGTGTAAATTGTTAGGATTAAGGTACCATTAACCTTTGAAATCCTTGTAATTATTGTTCCTAATATTATTTGTAAATCGCCCATAAGGAATGTACAAGTTTCATCAATAGTGCTAAAAATTATTTACCAGGGATAGTAATTATGGTATTACTACATCAGTAAGTTCTAGAGTTATAGATGCTAGTTATGGAGTAACATTTACTGATGGTATCTATGAAAATTAAGAGTAATTGAGGGTAGGCACCACCTTGGAGGAGTCTACAAATTTTGGTATTTGTGACACCCGTCATAAATTTGGTAAGTGGTTGTAAGAGAATCTATGAAAATATGATAGCTTATGATGGATATTTATGAGTTGTAAGTTGCTATTCTTAACTCTAGGCACCCATATTGGGGATATACTATTTGGGGGTTGTTATTATGGAATCTATGATGGTTATGAAAACATTTATTACCACGTAAGTTCTATTCTTGTCCGTGGGCACCCAAGTTTGCGTGGTTGAATATTGACAAGTTGCATGAGCATGTAAGAGGCCATTTAATGTTGCATGTTGGAGATTTCAAGGAGGGAAAGTGGATGCCTATTTTGGGGATTGTAAAACCTCTATAAATACAATGCCTTGTAGATGTTATGCATCTCATAAGTTTTGTACACAGGTTTTGTTAGATTAAAGTTGGAGAGGCAAAGGAAGTGCATATATTATGTATTTCAGATTTTGAATATAATACAATTTGAAGCCTCTTTTCTTGGTGGATTTTTTTTTACCCAAAATGGTTTTCTACACAATACATACTATGTATTTGGTTTTTTCTTCTATGCTGTTTATTCATGTGTTGTAATTTCACTTCTGTATGCAATCTCTATTCATATTACACTGCTTTAAGATCATACAAATTTTGTAATCAGATTTCCATTTGGGTAGTTTCTTCCTTCATTTCTAACCTTTGGTATCAGAGCCTAGCCAATCATGATTATTCAGTGGTAGTGTGAAGGTTGTTTAGCTGCAATAGGAGATTTGGTTATGTTGTTTTATAGATCTTGTGTAGTATGAATGCCTCAATCCACTGCTTCGACCTCTCGTCTGGACTGAGAAAATCAATAGTGTGGGTATAAATTGTGGAAGATGAAGATGGAGGATTTGCTTGAGGAACGAAATGAGTGGTTGACTGTTACAAAAGAGAAGGAGTGCGATGATATGAATGCAAAAGAATGGGAAAGGTTGGATAAGAAGGAAAGGGGAACCATCTGACTATGTCTTTTAGATTTTGTCTTGTTGAATGTTTGGAAGGAAGAGACTACCTTCAAAATCTGGAAGATATTGTGTGAGATCTATCAATCCAAGGGCATGGCAAACAAGCTTTATTTAAAGTGGAAATTATTTTTAGTTAAAATGAAAGAGGGTGATTCCATTGCAGAGCATTTGAATAATTTTAATTTACTTTTGAGTTAGCTTGATTCCATAGATGCTACAATTGAAGAGGAAGGCAAATATATACTTTTACTTTATTCTTTGCTTGAATATTTAGAGAAAGTTATCCATTCTATTACTACTAACCTTGAAGATCTAAATTTGGATCACCTTGTTGCAACTTTGTTGGCACACAAGATGAGGAAGAAGACTTCTGAGGGTAACACTAAGGCTCTCAATGTGAGGGGAAGGTCCAAGGAAAAAGGCCAAAAGGAGAGAAATAATTGAAGGATAAATCTAAGGTTCAGTCTATGTCTCTTGGGAAGAAGAATAGAGTTAAGTGTTGGTACTATGGTAAAATAGGGAATGTGAAGAGGGAATGTAGAAAATAGAAGAAATGGTGGGATTCTACTACTAATAAGTCCTCAAATGTAGGTGAAGATGTTTTACTTTCTGTATGCAATGTTGTTACTAATGATCATTGGTTGGTTGACATAAGATGCTCATATCATATGACTCTGCATAAAGAATGGTTTTCCACATATGAAGACTATGGTCAAGGTAAAGTGTACCTTCAGGACAACTCTACATATCTGATAGTTGGGAAAGGCAAGGTAATGTTTTGTTTCAGTGATGGGAGAATTAAAACTCTCCCTTGTCTTTTGCATGTTCCTAGATTGTCTAGAAATCTGATTTCAATTTCAAAGTTGAATGATTTTAGAATGCATGTAACATTTGATAAGCATGGTTGTAGATTGGTGAGTGGAAAAATTTGGTGGTAGTGAAGGGCAAAAGATTGGGAACCTTGTTGAGGTTAGATGCCACTACAGTTTGTAATTCCTCTTACATATGCGATGCTTTTGAAAACTCTTTTATGTTGTGGCACCGTAGATTGGGTCACACAAGAAATAATTTTTTAAAAATAATTAAGAATAAAGAATTGTTGGATGATTTCTCTTATTTTGATGAGAACTTTGATTTCTATGAGCATTATGTGTTAGGTAAAAAACAAAACATCATTTCCTTTAGAAATTAATAGAGCAAAAGAGAAGCTAGAGATAATTCATTCAAATGTGTTTGGACCTGTAGATAATGACTCTATCAAAAAATCTCATTATTTTGTCACCTTCATTGATGATGTATCTAGATTTACATGGATTTATTTTATGAAACACAAATATGAAGTTTTCACTAAGTTTAAGGATTTTAAAGTCTTAGTTGAAAACCAATCAGGATTAAAGATAAAAATATTAAGATCTGACAATGGAGGGGAATATTTCTCTAAGGAATTTGATGAGTTTTGTAAGCATGTAGGTAAAATCAGACAAAAGACAACTCTATATATAGCACAACAGAATGGTTTTGCAGAAAGAATGAACTATTTGACAATTATCGAAAGATCCATAAGTATGTTGAGTGATTCATAGTTGGAGAAACACTTTTGGGTAGAGGTTGTGTGTACTTATTTTTACTTGATCAATAGAACTCCTTGTAAGGCTCTTGATTCAACACCTTATGAAGTGTGGATAGGTAAGAAACCTTATGTTTTACATTTAAGGGTTTCTTCCTATGAGGATTTTATTCATGTGCCTAAGGAAAAGTGATCTAAGTTCAATAAAAAAGTGCATAAATGCATCCTCATTTGATATGGTGAGAATATTAAAGGTTATAAGATTTGGGATCCTCTAACTAGAAAAAAATGTTTTCTTTAGAGATGTTATTTTCAGAGAACTTAGAACTATTTCTGAACTTGAATAGCCAAAATAGAAAGAAAGGTCAAAGGTAGTGCATTTTGATTTACAAGAAGAAGTGGATAGCCAGAAGAAGATAATGATGGATTGGGGGTGAAGAAGAAGAAGAAGAGTCAAGTGGAAGTAGTTCTGATGAGGAAGACTTTGTTGTTACAGAAGAAGTTGAGCATCTAGAAGAACCAAAAGAGTCTATTACTCCACCCTTGAGGAGATCCACAAGACAATGAAATCTAGTTGGCAAGTATAGCCCACCATATTTCTGTTGTGTATTTTCTTTATTGAGTATTGATAATGAGCCTAGATCCTACAAGGAAACTATTCATGCAAATGATAGTGAGTCTTGGAAGTTAGTCGTTCAGGAGGAGGTGATGGCTTTAGAATCTTGTAGCACCTGGGTTCTTGTTGATTTTCTCAAAGGAAGAAAGGCCATAGGTTGCAAATGGGTCTTCAAGAAGAAGTTTTGAGCAGATGGTTCATTGGAGAAGTATAAGGCTAGACTAGTAGCCAAGGGCTACTCCCAGAGAGAGGGAGTTGATTTCAGTGAAATATTCTCTCCTGTTGCTAAACTATCTTCTATTAGACATCTCTTATCCATTGTTGTAGCTTTTGATTGGGAAATAGAGAAAATAGATGTTAATACTCCATTCTTTCATGGAGATCTTGAGAAAGAAATTTACATGCAACAAACTACAGGGTTTGGGGTAAAAGGGAAAGAACACTAGGTTTGCAGATTGAAGAGGTCTCTTTATGGTCTGAAAAAATCCCCCAAAATGTGGTACCAGAAGTTTGTTTCATTTGTTTTGAAATTGGGTTTTGTTAGAAGTGAGGAGGATCATTTTGTGTACATTTGTTGTATTGATGATGCTATACTGATCATTGTATTGTATGTTGATGACATGTTATTTTTTAGCAATACTAAGGGTATGACCAATGAATTGGAAGCCCAATTTTTAGGTGCATTCAATATGAAGGATGTTGGAGCAACTAGGTTTATTTTGGGTATAGAGATTAGGAGTGAAAGAGGTAACAAAAAGCTTTGGTTATCTCAAAGTAAGTATGTGAATACCATTTTGCAATGATTTAACATGCAAGATTGTAACCCAATTAGAACTCCTTTGCCCATTGGTATAAATCTTTCATTAGACATGTGTCTGAAGAATGAGGATGATTTTCAAGATATGACTAATGTGTCATATGATATTGTTGTAGGGAGTTTGATGTATGCAATGGTTTATACTAGGCCAAATATTGTCCAAGTAGAGGGAGTTTTGAGCAGGTTTATGTCTAATGTTGGTAGATAGCATTAGAATTATTTGAAGAGAGTATTTAGATATTTAGCTAGTACTTCTTATTACTATTTGATTTATTTTGGTACTGACAATGTGGAAAAGACATTGGACATACATGATTTTGTTGATGCATATTGGGAAGGTGACTTGTATAGTTGGAGGTCCACTAGTGGGTACGTGTTTGCTTTGTTTGGAGGAGAAGTGAGTTGGATGAGAAAAAGGTAGCCCACAGTTGCTTCATCCACCACTGAATAAGAGTATATGGCTTCTACCCATGTCTATAAGGAGGTAGTTTGGTTGAGGGGATTGTGTACAGGTATTGGTTTTGATTGTATGGTCATCTAGATTGGTTGTGATTGTCAAAGTGTTATTTGTTTGACTAAGAATCCTATGTATCGTACTTGAACTAAGCATATTGATGTACAATATCACTTTCTTCAAGAAATGGTTGTAAGTGGTTAGATTGAGCTGAAGAAGGTAGAAACTCAAGAGAATGTTGTAGATGCTTTTACCAAACCTTTGAGCATAGAGAAATTTACTTGCTGCAGGGAGGCAATGGGCCTTGTTTCTTCTACTTAGTTGTTTTATGTTTTCCTATTGGTATTTATAATGTATAATGTCATGTGGGAGAATGTTAAGATTAAGCTGCCATTGACCTTGTAAATCCTTGTTATTATTATTTCTAATATTATTTGTAAATCACCCATAAGGGATGTACAAGTTTCATGAACAGTGGTAAAATTTATTTACCAAAAACAGTAATTTCAGAGTTACTACATTGGTAAGTTCCAAAGTTATGGACGGTAGTTATAGAGTAACATTTACTGATGGTAATTATTAAAATCAAGAGTAATTAAGGGTATGCACCACCTTGGGGGAATCTACTAATTTTGATAGTTATGACACCCGCCATAAAGTTGGTAAGTGGTTGTAAGAGAATCTATGATAATTGTAAGTTGTCATAAGATTCTATGACAATATGACAACTTATGATGGATATTTATGAGTTGTAATTTTCTATTCTTATCTCTAGGCACACATATTGGAGAGATACTATTTGGGGGTTGTTATGATAGAATATATGATAATTATGACAACACTTATTACCCCATAAGAACCTATTCTTGTTCATGGGCACCCAAGTTTGCACATGGCTGACTATTGACAAGTGGCATGAGCATGTAAGAGGTCATTTAACATTGCATGTTGGAGATTTCAATGAGAAAGAAAGTGGACACCTATTTTTTGGATTGTAAAACCTCTATAAATATAGTGCCTTATTGGTGTTATGCATCTCATAAGTTTTGTACACAGGTTCTACCGGATTGAAGATACATAGGAAGTGCATGTATTATGTATTTCATACTTTGAAGATAATACAACTTGAAGCCTCTTTTCTTGGTGGAGTTTTTTACCTGAAAGGGTTTTCTCCATGTTACATACTGTGTTATGTGGTTTATTATTCTATGGTGTTTATTCATGTGTTGTAATTTCATTTCCATATGCAATCTTTGTTCATATTACACTGCTTTAAGATCATAAACATTTTGTAATCAAATTTCCATTTGGGTATTTTTTGCCTTCATTTCTAACATAAATGATGAAAAGTAGACTTAGTGTATGTATAAGTAATAGGAGAATAAGAATCAAAATATAAATAAAGAGAGAATGTGTCTAAGTTCAAATTGTCATAATATAAATTAGGTGTAGAAAAACATGTAATAAAAGCATTGTCTTCGATAGAAAATAAAAGTCTAGGGAAAGGAAGATTAATCAAACCATTTTGTATAGTTGTACTACTAAGGTATAATATAAACTCACTAATCAATACAATGTGATTATTTATTTGCATATAATGAACAAGTAAGAAATATTTAACATGTAAGGATGTATCATTACAACCATCATAATCATCATGTAATTAAGGATAAGGAAAAACGACATGAGAAGATAATAATGTTTCATCAAGTCATAAGCTTTTATCATGTGGAGGAAGGAAATGTAGAGAAGAAGTATCCATAGAATCAACATAAGATGAAGAATAATGATCGTAATGTATGAAAGGAAATAGTTCATGTAAACCTAGTAAATCTATGGAACCACCATGACATTTAATAGATATATCATTACTAGGTACACATATGTCATGCATAGGTAAATCACATGATAGATCCTCGCTTAGTATATGTTAGAAGGAATAGGATAATCATCTAATGTGTAAACAAACATAGTAAGCATTTCTAATAGCATCAGATAGGCACTAACCAACTCAATAAAATAGGGAAAATAAAGTGCATGATAGAAAAATGCCTCTATAGAAAACACATCCATATTCATAACATCAAATTTTATAAATATATCAAGGATAATGTCATGTATGATATGAAAGATAGAAACATATCATAATATGAAATACAAGCATGAGTATTAACCATGGAAGAAACCATGATAGGAGCTTGATAATGATAGAATATCCTAGGGAGGGGTGTAGCATAAAAGATAACTTACTATCTAATTATAAACCCTAATAAGAAGATATAAGAATATAATGATAAAAACCTAAGTAAGGCTAAAAATATGAGAAAAAATAGGATTATACCATATCTAATAATGTGAATTAGAAACCCTAGAAGAATGTGTTGCATATGTGTTGTCATTGATGTCAATAGTGGTATAGACTACCAACCAGTGATGATCAGTGATATCAATAGAGATGCCAAAATATAGTGATGCCAAAGGGAGATTGTTGCAATATGGTGATCAATGAAGACAATAGACTAAGTGATCAAAAGAATTGTGAGATAGAAAGAAAAGTGATGTGCATATGTTGTGATGGTTAGAGGAGAAGGCATAGGAGTGTTGATTAGAAGAAATCTAAAGTGAAGGAGATGGATCAGTATCATCTATACATAGTTGTACCTTATCCTTTGAATTTAATGCTAACATGAAGATTTTTGTTCTGTTGAAAAGAGTTATGTTTGTTGTGACTGAAGTATCTGATGTGGTGAATATTGTATTCTTTGTTTTTTGATAAAAATCATTGCTTTAGTTTTGAAAGAAAGTTTTAGATGCTCCAAGGCACATGAAGTTACACTGAAGAAGCTTGGTAGAATGCTTTGTATTCCTTTGCATTTGACATTATGGCCTTGTGGTGTGGAATTTAGACATAGATAGATGTGAAGAAGATATGTTCCTAACTTTAGAGCATATAAGTTAACACAAAAGATTCTAGAGCTAGTATATTGAAGACAGTGGTTTAGAGTTGTTACAGTCAGAATGAGTCAAAGAAATGCTCCGCATTTCTCTATATTTGAATGTGTGATCTTGCAGCTTGGAATCTAGTCAGATACAGGTGTGAGGTATGATATAATCAAGTTTTAGTTGATAAGTTGTACCATAGAGGTTCTCTGGAGTCAGCGGAGCAAACACATATCATGTTGCTGATTACAGTTGCCAGACAGAGAAAGTAAAAGCCACCACATTTCACCACATTACATTATGTGGCATTTCTATTTGGAGGATGAGTTCAAATGGTCTATAAGTTTGTTCATTGCATGTTTTAGGTGTTGAAGTGTACTACAAGTCTGTTGTTCAATGATCTATGTCAAGACTATGTGTTCAACATTTGTAGGTGATGCCAAGTTCGGTGTCTATTTGTTTCCTCTAGAAATAAAATATATAATTCAAAGAAAGAAATGTTTGAGAAGATTCTTGCATGCCATATAATGCATGTAAGGTGTTTTGTGTGGTGTTATTTGGTCTCTCTAGTACTGCTTTTGGTCTTGAGTTAAATGCAAGGAAGGATAAGTGTTTGCTGGGTCGAATTGGTGTTTTCTAATGATTATACCGTGTGTTTGGAAGTGTGTGTCAACATGGAATAATGTGATGAGGAATAATATGTTGGAAACAATGTAGATAACTGAGAGGGGGGGTGAATCAGTTATCTTGTACCTTTTTAATTTTTACTTTCTTTTCTTATCTTATCATTTAGTGTTGTATCAAAACAAGGGAATCATAAGAACTGAAAAAGAAATTAACATATAACACAAGGATTTTTACGTGGAAACCCTGTTAAGGGAAAAACCACAGGGTGACTAACCCAAGATTGTATTCTCTATTAAAAGAATAAGAGTACAAATTTGGCACTTGCCAATTAGGGCTCACTGCCCGAGCACACTACCTATAAGAGACTTATAGTCTACAAATGCTTACAGATGATACCAAGGTTATTGAACTAGTGAACAACATCTATACATGCAGGAATTCAGTTCCAGTTAGGTATAGTATACTGATCTGACACATTTCATTCTTCCTCTGCTCAATATTACTTTCTTGTCACATTCCAGGCTTGAATTACTGCCTTGGCTCTTGTCTCTACTTTTCTTCGCACTTAACCATACATACTATCACTTCAACACTCTTCTAACCTTGAATCCATCAGGTATATATATGCATCAAGGATTTCTAACTTCTTAGTCGACAACAAGAACACCTGAGATATTTGCAAGTTATTGATATGTCGGCTGAATCCATGCTTGATTAGTGATGTGCATCAAAAACATAGGCATAGAAGTCATAAATCATGTTGGCCAACAATGTATAATATCACAGATTGCTTGATTAGCACCTTTTGTACATCCAGATTGAAGTTTGATACTGTGTCGGTCAGTTCTTCCTCTATCTGCTCTCCCTGACTGGAACCCAACACTCAGATGCTCATATCTTTTTCTTGCTTTATTGCTGGAGGCTAGATCTCTGGAGAACAATAGTCATGATACCCCTCTTGACTTTTCCAAGTCCACAACTTATTGAGTTACACCTTCTGAGAGATCCGGTCCTAATTGTCAGACCTTGTTACATGCTCTGTTCTTGTTCACCGGACCAAAACAATCTTCAATCTGACTTCCGGTATAGGCATATTATGTACTGTGGATGTGTGGGATAGACTTTGTTGCCATCAATGACAATACTTATGAAACCACATAGTGTCTCTTACTAGCAATCTCCCCCTTTGGCATTGATGGCAATACTTAGTGAAAAATGGCTAAGTGTCGCAGTAACTCCCCCTTTGCTTGTGCTTTGTCTCTTGCATTATTTTACTAGAGCTCCCCCTTTATTGGATTCCTCATTTTTTACTATTCTTCACTCCCCCTTTGACATCAATGGCAAAGGGTGGAATCTGCATACCAAAATTTTGCAAAAATTATTATATACATGGCTGCATAAGTATATACAAATCATATGTTATACTTACATATACTTAAGTATATCCACAAAGGTTATCTTCAACTGTATGATTTATGTGGCCCAACTCCTCTTCAATCTGTCCAAAATGGAGATGTGTCCACTTAAAAAAAATGCATATGCTTCTGCCCTCTTTAATTCTATTGGATCATTGGTCCGAGATGTATTTTGTGCTTCTATCAAGGCATCATGCATTGCCTCTAACTTAGGGATGATTATCCCTCTGAGATCACCCATTCTATCTATTATGTTCTTTTTCTCTTTAACCAGTTCTTTAATTTCATTTATTATAGCAATAGATTGACAGTCATTATTCACTGGAGAGGTAGTAAGGGGATCAAAATTTTGAGATAAACTTGACAGTATTCCTTCTTGTTCTTTCACTTTCTTCTCAATGTCCTCTATCACTTTGGGCCAAGTTAAACAAAATTTGTATATATCCCCACCATATTTAAGATCATTTTCAAGGCTCTTTATGCCAATGCCTAAGGTTCTTCTATCATTAGTAATTAGCCCTTGTACTTCACTGAACCTCTTTCCCAAGAACTCCTTCCGGACCTTAGTTTCTTCCGATTTCTCTAAGGATTCAAAATGAGTGTTTATAGAATTGACTAAGTTTTTTAGATTACCAGATGGAGAGGTAGAAGGGTCCTTTTGATAGGTTTGTATAATCTTCTCCAGCATCCTAGATGTAATCTCCAAGAGCTCACAATCCTCCATGTGAGATTTTAGAAGTTTCTCTTTTGCTTTGGCCTAAGAAAAAGATGTTACCTTCATTATCTGAACAGGAGATAGAGAGTCAAAGTTTAGTGGCCCTTGAAATAGCTCAGGTTCATCCAGCTCCATTATTTCTTTGTCCAGGAAATTTTGTACTCTCTATAGTGTCTCTTGCAGACTCTACTTCCTTCCTTTTGGGGACATCTGGACTGACTTGCTTATTGATCTTTGTTTCTTCTACTAGTCCTTCCTTTTCTGGAATAGAGGAGTCTAATGCCTCAGATGGCTCTTCATTAGTTTTCTTTAATCCTTTGACATCCTTGTCAGAAAATGTTTCTTCTTTCTGCCCTTCCTCTTTCAGAATAGATGAATCTAATACCTTTGATGATTCTTCATCATTTTTCTTTAATCCTTCAATGTCCATGTTAGAAGGCTCTCCATCTATTTCCTTGTGAGGCCTACCTTTTCATTCCCTTATATTTGACTACTTTATTTTACTATTGGTGATACTTACTAGACTTATGGGACTATTGATCCTGATTTGTAGTACTATTAGACTTTATGCTATATGTGGATTCATTATGTTTAGCATGATTACTATGTGATTAAAACTTGATATTGATTTACTGACGATGTTGGATATATGGTTTATATTAAGATGTTATTGGGATACTATTCATGTGATGTTAGTTAGGAATTTATTATGTGATTCTATCTTGGGAATGGATGTTTGAAATGTAGAATTTAGAATTTAATTGTAATGTGACTTCCTTGATGCTTATATCAACATATGATGTTGTCTGTGAGTGTATGTTTCAATTTGCTTCAGTTATTATATACATGTGGGATTAACATTTCATTTGAGTGCACAAGTGTTTCTAATGAAGCCACAGAGACTCAGAGATCATCCCACACACGATATTGTTTTCCCTTGTGAAGCCGACCTAGTTCCAAGAGGAACCAAGATCAACTATGTTTGCATGATGAAATTTTTTAATGTTGTTGCATGATGTTAGTTGGGTTAAGTCTACCCTTCTTTTAATTGATTTCTAATTGGTGTTGTAAGTTGTAGTGTCATTTCAATTTCATTTTTGAGTTATAATTTTTATGACCCCTTTTTATGTGTTTTTACTCAACCTTGGTTGCTCTAAATGAGTTAAACTTGACCCTGGGTTGTACCCCTAGGGTCTAGGGGTCACTTGGTCTTGTGTAACCTTAGGTAAACTTCCATTTGGTCACTTTAAGTCCACCCTAAAGTAAAGTGACGATAATGGAAGCTTGGGAGGGAGAGGATGAGTGGGTCAAACACTCAACCTCTTCCTTTTCTCTTCCCTAGGTTGGGGGAGTCTTCAAAACCCCTTAATTGTGGAGGACTTTACTCCAAGTCTCTCCCACAATTGGTGAGGGTACCTTGAGTTTGAGTGGTCCTTCTTAGGAGGAGAGGATTTAGGCACATGTGGCACCCACTCCCTCTTAGGCTCCACCTTTCTCTCCCACATATTTATGAGAGGACAAGTCGAAGGGAGAGAGACTTGGTTGATGGGTGAATGACATGTGTCACCACCCATTCCAAGAGTCTTGCTTGTAGTTGGGAGGAGAAGTGAGGAGGTGACATGTGTCACCTCCCCATTCCTCAAGGCTCATGAGAAGAGCCTATTTTAATCCCTCTTGGAGAGAGGGATGGGGTTGTTGAAATTTTGGCAATTTTTTACTTTAATTATTTTTGGGGAAAAAGTTGGAGGAAAATTGGTGGCTCAACTTGGAGAAGGAGTTAGAGGAGTGTTGTGTGATTACACAACACGCCCCATTTTTCCTTAAGCAAAATAGGGACCCAACTTTGTTGGCTTGTTCGCTTGCTTCTGTGCTCTGGGTGGTAATGGTAAAACAACGTTAGTCAATATGCATATGCTTAATGTCAGGTGTATTTGTGATCTTGAAGTCTGAACCCAAATCTCAAAGTCTGAATCTTTCCTCAGGAAGCTTGCCATGTGAAAGAGTGTAAAATTCTAGGAAGGTTTGCCTTTTGCATCACCCTGAAATTTGGCCAAATAAGGAAGTTATGTGTGGTCATAGTCTGGTCAAACCTGACATTCTAAATCATCGGGATCACATTAGTTAATATGACTGATATTCACAAATATCACCCTACTTAGAAAATCCACTATCTGCATATTTGTATGTGCACATCAAAATTATACCCAAGGGTCATCTACTCGTCAAAGTACTCACGCCAATGGGGGTCACATTAGTTAATATGACTCATCTTCACTAAACATGATGATGATGTCAACTTATCCCATTCTACAAAGGACCTAACATGACGATGACATCATCAATCAGCTTGACATCCGAAGGTCATCTGTTCTCTAACATCCGTCATCTTTTCTAATGTGACTGATCTTTCCTAACATGACGATGATGTCATTCTGATCTGATGTACAAAAGCTCAACATGACCATGACATCATCTTATTCAGAGGGTGATATTCCTGAATATCAGGGTCATATTTCTTAACCTCCTGATTTCCTTCGGTATGACCATGACATCATCCTTTTGCATTTTAACAAAGCCTGTCCATGATGGTGACATCATCATCATATCCTAATCTATGAAGAGAGTCACATTAGTTAATATCCATCATATTAACTAATGTGCATACCTAGACCTGACAAGGTTCAAAGTCATAATGAAAGCTCAGTTAAGTCCGCCAGATGCATCTTATGTTTGTATGTATCTTACATACATTGCAAGATACAATGACTATTTACAAGAGTCAGAATCGAAAGGTTTATTAAATAAGGAAAAAATCCTTCTATGTATGTGGGCTTGTATGTTTCGGTGACATACAAAGAAATATGCATAGCACAGAACTGAAGGTTTATTAAAGTTGATAAAATCATTGCATGTTCTATGCCTTGTATGGATGCTTCAGAAACATACATTTTGAAATACATACAAGCGTCAGAACTCAAAAAAAGATTAAAGTATGGTTAATACAATGCATCATACTTAACTCATATTAGAAGATACATTGCGCGTTATACATAGAGGAGCCGAAAGCGAGTAAAATATGGTCTATATAGCAATAAGTCCGCTGAATGTATATGATGGTTTGTATGTTGATAGATACAAGCGATAGATACAAGCGAAAGATGCAAGAGAAATATACAAGCACCGAATGCGAATGGAAAATTAAATATTGAAAATTCATTATATGATCGCTGCGATTGTATGTTTATGATATACATTCGCAAGATACAGGTAAATGAAGGCAAAAGGGAGGATTTTGAATCCATTTTAGAGCCCGATGGCATGTTTTTGGTCAATGATGGTTGACTCGACCATTTTTTATGTTGTATATGCATTTGGATATGCAAATTTTCATAGATTCATAACCCGATATCGGTGTTTGCACATTCCACCTAATTTAATGTAATTTTTATCTTCCTGCTAGTTTATTAAATGATGATGATTAATTCTTGTCTGTTTGTTGCAGGATGTTGGAGCTGTTTCGAAGTAGCTGAATTACAGAGTTGCAGGCGCGGGGGCAACATGAACCTAAGTTGAAGGGAGATATTATGAGGTACCTTGTTTGCCAGCTAGAGAGCGAATCAAGTCTAGAGATGCTGGAATATTCTCTGCCAGCTGTGGGGTTGCCAACTGGCAGGCACCTGCTGTTCATCTGGGCTGTTGATTATTCTAAGAGGATCCTAATCCTTGGATCATTGTAACTATTTTCTGGCCTCTATTCTATAAAAGGGTCCATGAATTGTCATAAAAAGAGAGAGACAGGAGGAATAGAGGTCAATCATATAAAAAATCTAACTGAGCCAATTTCATATAGGAGATCAGATTACTGAGAATAATGAGGACTAAATTGTTGAAATGTCAAGGTTCTTTCTTCAGATCATTGTAAATGTACTTGTTCTAAAGCATACTGAATGGAGATGAAGCTTCAGATTACATCCTGATTGTAAACTTTACGTAATCTTCAAGTTGATTTTTGGATATGTAATGGTGAATGATGTGTTCAATAGAAGTGCTTTCATATTATTGCATGTTGTTGTCAACTTTCCCTTTGAAGATTTGCACTGGATTATGCGGATTTGTGGAATGTCCTGGTGAAGTATGATTCTAGTTTTCTTCTCTTCATTGCTGTATCAGAACATGTATGTGGATCAGTGATCTTAGTCAAGTAATTTTGGGAATCTCATTCTTTAAACCCTATCTTTGTTATTTTTTTTTCTTAATTTCATTGAATCACTTCCATAACTGTAAATCATCATAAATAATAAGTAGAATAGAGAAATATGTTGACATCCCATAGATAACTGAAAATCCTTAGCATATTTGAGCTAAATGCATGTAGTGTTGAAAATATCATGCAAAGAATTGCAAATAACGGTAGAAATCATGCAAATATCAACCTGTAGGAACATTATTTGAGTAAATTCATAGTGTATAGGTAGAATTGTTGGAGATTTATGCAGAGCAGACTTAAAGAATAGGATATTTGGAGGAATACTGATGAACTGTGCAGAAATTACTGGAGTACGTAAGGCCCCTCAATGATTAACAACAATATACATCAACCACTAAGTAACGTCAATAGATTATGAACTAATCAACAGAGAATTGGGATCATGAATTCTTTGAATTCATAGTATCTTTCAAGATAAATAAAGGTTGTTGTGTAACTTTTATTTCATGTTTGTTTGTGAGTAACATCATCATCAACATAAATTGGCACTAGAAGGAGGGCCTAAACAAGGAATCTGTGGATTTATGCAAATGTGCATAAATATTTCATCAGTCGAGTTGAATGTCTGCAAATATCTCTTATCTGAGAGGTTTTGGTTGTATCTTTGCAAAGACCTAGCTCAAAGCTTCAAAGATTTGTTTGATTTTCTAAGCTTTCAAGTTTTATTCTGAGATATGATAGATCTCATTAAAATTTCAAAATCCTAGAAAAAATTGATAATAGAGTCTCATTTCAATGGATGATTTTCAAGTTAACATTCCTTTATTTCAGGAAACTTTGAATGAACAACTTTATCCTCAAATTTTGTCTAGCTTTGGTTTATCCAGTTGTTGCAGGATACACAAGACTGTGGAGCACAGTGAAATTATCTGTCTAACTTTTCGTACAAGGATGGATTTATATTTGAAAGGACTAATACTTTTTATAGATGTGTTTAGGGCTAAAGTCTGGCAGGAAAATGAAGAAGTTCTGGAGCAACAAGTAGATACAGTACCATAAATTATTAGTAGTCCAAACACTGAAGTGGATCTCTTTAAAGGTTTCAAATTATACTTGTCTAGAAATATACAGTGTAGTCAAATATTAGGTTTATCTGCTGATGATGTCCTGATTGAAAGTTGGTGTAGATTACATGACGAAGAGCATTCAGAAAGGGGTTGTGACGATTTCTTGATCATGTTGGAAAAGACTCGAATTCTAGAACAACAAGAAGATATAACACCCTTAATCAAGAGTTGTTTAGAAAATACAATAGCTGAGTCAGTTCTAGAAGGTAAAGAAAAGGAAACATCTTTCCTTGAGTCATTTTTTGTGAGAATTGGAGTTCTCTACTTCCAAATATAGGTAAAGAGGCAGAGTGCAGGTATGAATCTTTTGAGAATTGTAGAGAGGAAATTACTCATGATAAAGTTCCTATGATAGTAACCTAGGAAGTTGTAGAAAAGAAAATAGATGCCGATTTACTATCTAACTTGTTTAAGTTGAATGATCAAATGCAAGATTGTTGCAAGACAATAGAATCTGACACTCTACTGGATGGAAAATGTGAACTATTTGATGAAAAATTTATGAAAGTCGAGGATGCAGAAAGCTTTAGAGTTGTTGTGCATGATCAGATGCCAATCCAATTTCATTTTGAAAATGAAATAGGGAAGTATTCTTATCAATCGAATGTTAATTCACCTTTACAGTCAAATGATTTAGAAATGACAAATTTCTATATATCAGGTTATGATTATGAAGATACTCATTTAGAAGCTGATGTGTAGGGCATTAAAGAGAATATTGAGATATTTCCTAAACTTGAGGATAAACTGAACATCTAGAATGAAGGAACAAAGCTAGATAAGGATGAAGAAATAATCCATCAAGAGTCATACATCCTTCAATTTGAAGTGAGACCAGATGTTGAGCCAAGCAATGAAAGTGTAGAGTTAAATGGAAGACCAGCTGGCATCAAATCAACATGTCCAACTACAAAACTAGAGATACACCAGGTTGTATCTTTCCTTTCCACAAGAAATGATGTTGATTATTACTTTGATTATGGAAATTTGGGAGATAAGACATGCATATGGATTAGTCGTAAACATGGTGAGCTTCCTCAGTTGCTGATAATCAGAGGTTATTGTGTTAAACATAATGAATTTAGAATACTAGAATATTTTTCAGAATACAAAGATGAATTTACTAGGATTAGAACCATAACTAATGCCCTGATGCTCCTGCATAATCCAAGGAGGTATGGAAATATAGGTGTCTTTGGGTCTTATCATGGGTTTTATTTGCCTTGTAGCATCTTATGTATAGTTTGCTAGAGTAGTTGTTTTGTTTATTTTATTTGCTTTCTTGTTTTATTTTCTATTGTTTCCTTTTGTAGTTACTTGTTTGTACAATTTGCTTTGTGTGTTTGCTTTTGTTTTGTGTTGTTAAGCCTTTATTTTAGTTGGGCAAAACTGATGCACCTTGTTACTTAAGAAAACCACTAAAATTGTTAGAATTTAGGAGTTGGATATGAGTTCTCACATAGCTTATAACTCATGTCAGTATAGGTACTCTTGATCAGGTCTACGGTATCTTGTTGATCAACATTACTTTTTCTTGAGTCAAGGAGATCCTCACAATGACACACCTAATAGCCTTGGGTTTGTTGAACATATCAGTGTAGGTGTTAAGTGAAAAATCAGGAGAAGGGTTGCACCACAAACTAGAGTTTGTTAGTAAGTTCACTTCGCCTTCTTATTTTGCAAGGATTCAAGTAAATCCTCTTGTAGGAGGTAGATTGTGCGTTCCCTTGAGTGGAAACACTTTTCATAATGTGGATTATGTGTAGGATGTGTTTGTACTTTTCTTGTGCTTCCCATTTCTAACTAACCCCTTAGCATTCTTCTTTATTGCACCTTGGGGAATGATGCATGGTGATTCAGACAACATTAGATTAAGATCTCCTTTATTATGCTGACTTAGGGTGTTTCTTTATGTACTTCTTGTGATTGATGTACGATGCGTGTATTCTCCTCTTATATTCTGATTCTCTATATCTTATTCACACCTCGTGTGTGTCTCGCATATATTCTCTCTATGTGTTCTCCTTGAATGCTTCATGTGTATTCTATTGGCAAGAGACACTATGTGGCTTCATGAGTGTTGTCATTGATGGAAACATAGTCTATCCCACACATCTGCAACACATAGTATGCCTATACCGAAAGTCAAATTGAAGAGTGTTTTGGTCCGATGAACAAGAAAAGAGCATGCAACAAGGTCCAACAATCAGGTCTAGATCTCTCAGATGGTGTAACTCAGCAAGTTGCAGACTTGGACAAGTCAAGAGGAGTATCATGACTATTATATTCCAGAGATTGAGTCTCCGGTGAGAAAACATGGAAAAGATATGAGCATCTAAGTGTTGGGTTCTTGACAAGCAGAGCAGACTGAGGAAGAACTGACCGACAGAGTATCAAACTTCAATCCGGATCAGTAATTGATGTTGATCAATTTATTTGAGGGATCATACAATGTTGGCTGACATGATTGATGACTTCTATGTCTATGTTTTTGATACACATCACAAATCAAGTATGGATTCAGCCGACAAATCAGTATCTTGTAAATATCTTGAGTATTCTGGTTGCCAACTAGAAAGTTGTTGAAATCTTTGATACGGATATATATACTAGATGGATTCCAGTATGAAGGCATGTGTGCATATAGATGTGATGAAATAAGGTGCGAGGATAGGCAAAGATAAGTGTGGAAGCAGCAATACAAGTCCAGTATGTGATAGAGCAGTAGCACTAGAGCAGAGGAAGAATGAAGTGCATTAGATCAGTATATCGAGCCTAACCAAAACTAAACCTCAGCATTTGTGGATGCCTCTCATTAGTTCAAACACCTGGTTACCTTCTATAAACTTTGTAGATAGTAAGTCTTTTGTACGCAGTGTGCCTCTTGTGAGCAGTGAGCCCTAATTAGCAAGTGCCATTTTGTACTTCTTATTCTTTTAATAGAGAATACAATCTTGGGTTAGTCACCCCGTGGTTTTTCCCTTAATAGGGTTTTCTATGTAAAAATCCTTGTGTTATGTGTGATGATTTTATTTTTTTTCTTATGATCATGTATGCTTATATGCTGCACTAATCATTAAAGGAGAAAAGAAAGTTAAGATATTTGAGATAACTGATTCACCCCCCCTCTCAGTTATCTGCCTTCTTTCCAACAATTGGTATCAGAGCTAATTTCCTCTAAACAGAGCCTAATAGCTTGAGGAAGATCTGGGAATCTCAATGGATATGTATGGTATGAAGGAACAACTTTAGCCTGCCCTAGATGATCTTGAACAATCTCACTCGGAAGTTAATAACTTAAGAGAAAGACTCAAACAAGCTAATGATTTCATAAATGAGCTAAAAGAAAAACTAAGTATCTCTGTGAAAAAGAGAAAGGAGCTACTTCAAAAATTAGCAAGTCAAAGTGAAGGCAATGATAATAATGAAGATCTGAATGAGAAAAACAAGCTATGTGAGAAGCTATCAAAAGAGGTCATTATGGTAAGGCATGAGATGGAATTACGGGTTATGAGATTCACCCAAGAAATTGAACAGAAAAAGAAAATTGAAGATAATCTAAAAAAATCGCTCAAGGAGAAGACAAAAGACTTTCACAAAATGGACAGAATAATCTGGCATCTTGAAGAAGCTAGAGATAATGAAGAACAACTTGAGAACTAGATAGACACTCTTAAACAAGATCTACAAACAGAAAATGAATAAAAAGAGAAATTCAAGATAAGCTCATCTTAACTTGGAGTTCTTCTTGAAAGATAAAAGAGGGTAGGTGACAAGCGTCACCTAGGATATGAGAAAGGTGAAAGCTCTGGATCTGGTCAGAAGAACTTTGGATTAGGAAATCAAAGAAATAGGCCTAGAAGACCTCTGATAAGGCAACCAAATGCTCAAAGATATCCATCCTTCAATGGATATTGCTCCAATTGCAACAACTTCGGTCATAAAGCAACTTAGTGTAGAAGGAGAATGAATTAGACTAATCCATCCTTCTCCAGACAATGTTTCAACTGTAAAAGGTATGGTCACAAATCTCATGAATGTAGAAATATGCAAATAAACAATTCATTCAATGGTAGATGCTTTGCATGCAATAGAATGGGACATATGGCTAATCAATGTAGATCAAGAGGATATCAGTCAAATATGCAAAGAAATGTTGTTTGTTACAATTGGAATAGATCTAGTCATATTGCCAAATTCTGTAGAAGTAAAAATTAGGATAAAAAGTGTCCAGTGCATCATAATCAAGATCAAGATAAGGGAAAAGGTAAAGTGAATGCGGATGAAGTTCAAAGGGAAATGAGCAAGATTTGGGTGAAGAAGAGTACAGAAAATGTTGGGGATGGATCTGCACCAAAATTTGGTGCTGATATTCCTTCCAGGAACTAAACAGATGAGCTCTGGCTTAGGGCAAGTCACAAAGAAAAATAAATTCTCCTAGCCAGTCAATTGGTTCCTAAATTTGGCACATGGAATGTTGTGGATTAAAGGGTTCTCAGAAAATTATCTAAATAACCCTTGGTAAAAATATGAAAGATCCGCATGGAGTTTTGCAAGAGTTTAATCATCAAAGATTGATCCAGTTTGATAGCCATCCAGTAAAGCAAGATTTTCACAGACAGATCTAGTATGATTCAAAATTGAGATATCTTGATCTGCAGATTCATGGCATGATTGGAAGAAAGAAGATACATTATCATTTATCACTGAAAATGATTCTAAGTGCATCTCAGTGATTCAAAAAGATCTCTCTTAGAACAAGGCAACTAGATAACTTAAGTTGTGCATTTATTGCAAAAGGAAATTAAGGTTTACGAAAGAATAAAAGGGTTCCTTCACTCATCATTTGCACATTTTAATTCGAGAAGAAAAAAAAGGTGAGATCTACATCAAATTTCTACAACTTTCTCAAAGATCAACTACAAAATCCAATTCAACCAGCGATTTGTTCCGGTTCTTATTTTGAACCCTAAAGCATAAAAAGGTACTTCCATTCTGAATATCTCTCTCTGTATCTTTTGCAAAAAAGGCTACTCCAATGGTTGTTAAGATCACTAATAGGCCATGCCCAAAGTTTAAGAAACACCCTTACAAATCCCTAGAAGTTGATCCCTTAGGCGCTTTTTCTAGTATTCTACATGGGGTACTGCACGTAGAAGATGTTAGGGTTTACATCCACTCCAATATTGAGGAATTTGGAGATCTAAGTTGATGGACATCTATCATAAACAGTTAATAGATGAAAATTTTGAACTCAAACCTCAATATAAGGCCCTCCAAGATAAACACTTTGGACATTGCATCCACTTTCCTTGTTTTGCAGAAGATGATTGGGTCTAGTATGTTCTTAGCAGAATACATGACAATTTCATTTGGTTAATGAAGCCCTTCAACATAACAAAAGATGCCATTAGGGAAGTAACTGGACTGCACTCATTCGGTGGGTTACCTGCACTCAAATCTGTCAAGAACTAGACAGTAAGTGAAGCTACCGGATCTAAGTTTGACAAGAGAGCAATGACCATAGAAGACATCATAGATCTGGATGTCAAATTTGCCTCTATGATAATTAGATATAAGATCTATCATTCCAGCAAGGAGAATTCTATGTCTGGGACTGCAATATATGCAGCATATCAGATGTTAAGGGAAAATGCAGATTATCACCTATGTGATCTTCTTTTAAACCAACTATTAGAAAACCTGCAGAAGATCAAAAAGGATAAGAAGAACTTATTCAAGTTCGAATGTTTAATACTGTGTCTATTCTTCTACTACATGAATGAGCTACCCGGATCAAGTGGTTGGGTATGGAAAAATGACAAACTGGTTGCCATACGGATCAAAGACTATATGTATGGACTTGGTGATGCTCAAGCCCAAACCACAACTCTTTGGGGTTATTTCAAGAACTTTTAGAGCATGATGCAGGCCAAAGAAAGAATTCTTCAATCCATAGTTGCAAAATACAAGGATACAATGTGCTTCATGGTTGACACTGATCAATGCCTAATGGAGGTAGTTGAGCCTAGAACAGTGTGGATAATGCCAATAGGTTATGAAGTAGATGAGAAAATCTTGGAGCTACACGTTCAACACCTATTGAGCCAGCTAAAGGACCCTGAGGCAGAAAGGTTTGGAACCTTTCAAGAATTAAGTGTAAAGATACATGTTGAGCTGAGACAACCGGAAATAAAAAGAAAAGTTAGAAGGGAAGTAGAGGAAATTACCAAAAGATATGGCATATCAAAAGAGGTAGTTGATGCAAATAGAGAGAAAATAGAATGAGCTGAGAAAGAGAAACAAGAAGCAGAGAAAGGAAGTGTTCCAGTACAAGCCTCCTCCCAGACTAGATCCTCCAAGAGCTCTGTACCTACCACTCCTAATATCTCAAGAGCCACCAAACTAGAAGACAAGACATCCAGAAAGGGAGAAAAGAGAATGAAAACAAAAGCCACAAGGTCTTACATAAGTCAAAAGGATGATGAAGAAATAGAGTCTGATGAGGAAGTTAAGAAAATGAAGAAGAAGACGAAAACATCCGAGGAATCCTCTGCCAGTAAAAACAAAGAAGAAAAGGCAGAAGAATTTGTTGAAAAGCCCACTCTTTCCATTGATGATATCATCAAGGTAGTCATAGTGGATGGGAATCTACAACCAGTAATAGAATTCTATGATGAATGTAGTGATACTGACAAGAGAATCTTGGAAGATGCTATAGTCAGGTACCTAAATATTTATAATAAAGCATTCATTGAAATTGTTTCATGAATTCCTAAAAGTCTAGAGAAGGTACTTGAACTTACAAAATAGAATGCCAAAGAAAAGGACTTAGAGATCCAAGAATAGATTGCAATTCATCCCTATCCTTCCATTACTCCAAAGCAAATGAACATAATCTTTAAGGACTACAAGGATAAATTCCAGAGAAAAGCAAGAATGAACAAACTTATGCTTTGAGAAATTGATCAGGTAGCAAGAGAAATAGAAGACATCCTCTGGAATGCCTTCAAAAGATTCAATCTTCCTATTATAGAGGAAATAGATGAAGAACCTTCTACCATGGATGTCGACGGATTAAATGCATCAAATGAAGAATCTACTGACAAAAATGTAGAAGGGTCAAAAGAGATAGATGAGGAGAAGTCTAAGGACTTGGATTCCTCTGTTCTGGAAGAGGAAGCTCATGAAGTAGTTAACATCTCTCCTCTGGATCCTACTGCAGACAATCTAAATCCAAGAACTGAAGGAGAAGGAAGAAAAGAGGAGAAATTGAGTCAAGAAGAGGAGGTAAAGGGAAGTGAAGAAGGACAAACAGAGAAGATCTCTGATGACAGTTATCAGATTCCAAAAGAAAAGAAGACTTAGTCTCTGGCAAGAGACACTACAAAGGCAGTGAAGAATTTATTAAACAAAGAGATGATGGAGATAGATTAACTGGAATTATTCCAAGGACCACTAAATTTTGATTCTCTCTCTCCGGTCCAGACAATGAAAATAGCATCTTTTGCCCAAGCTAAAGCAAAAGAAAAGCTTATGAACTCTCACATGGAAGACTGCGAGCTATTAGAGATTGCATTCGGTATGCTGGAGAAGATCATGCCATCTTTTCAAAAGGATCCTTTGGCCTCTCCATCTGGTAACTTGAAATCTCTAGTAAACTATGTTAGCACTCATTTTGATTCTTTACAGAAATCGGCAGAAGAAAAGGTCTGGAAAGAGTTCTTGGGAAAGAGATTCACTGAAGTATAGGGACTCATAGATAATGATAGGAGGACCCTAAATATTGGGATAAAGAGCCTTGAAAATGCTCTTAAAGATGGTGGGGACATGTACAAATTTTGTCTATCTTGGTCTAAAGTGACAGAGGATATTGAAAAGAAGGTGAAAGAACAAGAAGGAAAACCGTCAAGTTTATCTTAGAATTTTGATCCCCTCACTACATCCATAATGAATCAAGAATGCTAGGCTATTGCCATTATAAATGAAATAAAGAGGCTAGACAAAGAGAAGAAGAATATATTAAGCAAGATGAGTGAACTTAGAGGGATAATTATCCCCAAGTTAGAGGCAATGCATGAGGCCTTAACAGATGCTAAGACCACAGCCCGGACCAGTGATCCGACAGACTTAAGAAGGATAGAAGCTTATGCATTTTTGTTGAGTGGTCACATCTCCATTTTGGACAGGATGAAGTAGAGCTGGGGAACATAATTTGTACAGTTGAAGGCCACTTTTGTGGATATACTTAAGTACATGTAAGTATAACATGTATATATACTTATGTAGCTATGTATAGGTTAATTTTTACAAATTTTGCCATGCAAATTCCACTCTTTGTCATTCATGTCAAAGGGGGTGTGAGGAGTAGTGAAAAATATGGAATCCAACTAAGGGGGAGCTCCGGTAAAACAATGCATAAGATAGAGCATCAGCCAAGGTGGAGTTTGCTGCGACACTTAGTCATTTTTCACTAAGTGTTTCCATCAAAGCCAAGGGGGGAGATTGTTGGAAAGAGACACTGTGTGGCTTCATGAGTGTTGTCATTAATGGCAACAAAGTCTATCCCATACATCCATAGCACATAGTATGCCTATATTGAAAGTCAGATTGAAGAGTGTTTTGGTCCAGTGAATAAGAACAGAGCATGCAGCAAGGTCTGACAATCAGGTCCGGATCTCTCAGATGGTGTAACTCAGCGAGTTACAGACTTGGACAAGTCAAGAGGAGTAACATGACTACTATATTCCAGAGATTGAGCCTCCGGTGAGAAAACATGGAAAAGATATGAGCATATGAGTGTTTGGTTCCTGACAGGCAGAGCAGACTGAGGAAGAACTGACTGGTAGAGTATTAGACTTCAATCCAAATGAGTAATTGATGTTGATCAAGTTATTTGAGGGATCATACAATGTTGGCTGACATGATTGAGACTTATATGTCTATTTTTTTGATACGCATCACAAATCAAGTATGGATTTAGCTGATGGATCAGTATCTTGTAAATATCTTGAGTATTTTGGTTGTCAACTAGAAAGTTGTTGAAATCCTTGGCGTGGATATTTATACCAGATGGATTCCAGTATGACGATGTGTGTGCATATAGATGTGATGAAATAAGGTGTGAGGAAAGGCAGAGATAAGTGTGGAAGCAACAATACAAGTCCAGTATGTGACAGAGTAGCAGCACTAGAGAAGAGGAAGAATGAAGTGCATTAGATCAGTATATTGAGCCTAACTGGAACTAAACCTTAGCATTTGTGGATGCCTCTCATTAGTTCAAACACCTCGTTACCTTCTCTACACTTTGTAGACAGTGAGTCTCTTGTAGGCAGTGTGCCTCTTGTGAGCAGTGTGCTCAGGTAGTGAGCCCTAATTGGCAACTGTCATTTTGTACTTCTTATTCTTTTAGCAGAGAATACAATCTTGGGTTAGTCACCCCATGGTTTTTCCCTTAACAGGGTTTTCCATGTAAAAATCCTTGTGTTATGTGTGATGATTTTATTTTTTTTCTTATGATCATGTATGCTTATATGTTTTGATGCCGCACTAATCATTAAAGGAGAAAAGAAAGTTAAGATATTTGAGATAATTGATTCACCCCCCCTCTCAGTTATCTTCCTTGTTTCCAACATATTCCATGTGCATTTCACGTGTATTCTATGTCCTATGTGTATACTTAATGCCAAGCATGTATGATGTTGGTATGGCATGTATACTTTGTCTATGGCGTGTATACTTTGTCTATTACATGTATACTTTGTTTATGACATCTATGCTTTCTGTGTTAGGTATATACATCATGATTTCTCAAGTGTATGCCTTGTGTATGTATTTCCTTGAATTATGTTTTATAAGTGCTTCATATATGAGTGAATTATGTTACATGTCTTTTGTGTATGTAAATCATCATAGACTCCTATAATCCTAAACTTGGGGGCTTGATCACCCTTCAATTTTGGTGACATTCTATGCTTTCTATGTTGTGTTTGAAATTTATTTTCTCCATACTTTAGTGTGAGTTTGAATGTAACTTTGTACCTATGCTAAAGTGGGGGCTAAATGTTATGCTGAAAATGTGTACATTAGCATTTTAAACTTAGTTTAGCACTTGGATGGACCTAAAATGTTTACACTTGTTAATCAACACCTATTTTAACACCTTTTGAACATTAAATGATTAATTCTCAATCTAGATGATAAAACTTGACAAAATAACTATGAGACTAACCTAAGAACACCTTAAGTGACTTGTGCTTAGATTTTTGAGATAAAGGACAAGGACAACCAAGAGCCCTTGTCCTCCATTTAGCCCTAACCTATTTTTTAGGAATGTCAGCTTAAGGCATCTTAAGTGGTTCCTCATGTCAGCCTTATTTGGTTTATTCATTCTTTTTGAGTGGGAATGCATATAAAAGCAAGCTCATTTATTTATTTGAACATCTAAGCAATCTAGGCACTCTTTCACTCTCTTCTTCTTGCTCATGCTCCCTACTCTTCTCTAAATCTCTCTATGGTGAAATATTCATGTGACACTAACATATTGTAGGTCTTGTGAAGATCTTTCTACTTCTTTGGGCTACACCAACTTTTTGAGTCAAGTTGTAAGACTGCATCAGCTATGCTATGGTTTTCATGCTCATGGTGACTTCTTTCCTCCATTCTTTGTTCTAGCATTCCATTCTACTTTAGATTTGCCTTTGCCCTCCTAGAGCACGTAGTCTTTATCTATCATCTTTACTATTGTGGAGATGGAAACACCATTCATGGATCTTGACTTAGGAAAGCTCCTAAATATCACCCAATCTTCTCCTCTTTCCTTCTATGTAGGTCAGAGAAACAGGTTTCTGAAGGTGATTTTTGGGAAGAATATAGATCTTGCAAGTACAGACTTGACAAAAGTATTAGTTTCTACAAGCCATAAAAAAGGCATAGGGTGCCCAAGCACCTTGTTCCTTGGAATTTCTTCTCCCAGATCCAGGTTCTGATCTGATCCCTCATCTCTTAGTTTATTTAGTTTCTAGGTTTTTGCTTTCAACAATCTATTATGCTCTGGTCTTTGTCAATTAGAGTCTCTTGTTTTTCCCTAGTTTGATTGGTTGGATTTGGTTGATTCTACTTCATAAAAAAAAGGGACAATTCCCCTATAGTTTGGCTCTCCTTCTTGGTTAGTAGCCAAGCTCAGATTGTGTCCTATTGCTAGATAGAAGAGGGTTTGACCTAGTTTGATCTATTGATCTAGTCTCTCTTTTCTAAGTAATAGTTAGCATGAGATGGATAGGGATATAATATTACCTCACTTGGATCTAAGAATGGAGTGATTGAGAGTTTTAAATAAGTTAAAAATATATGAGGCTCAGTTAGGGTCGAAGAGCCATGCAAACTTGAGAAAAAATAGAGCTATTTTGGGCCTAGATTGAAGAGAAACATGCATGACAAAAAATGACTGACTCGCCCAATTTTCCAGGGAAGGTCTCTCCTAGGGGATTCACTTAAAATACAAGGTCTCCCTTGAGAAATAAAGAAGTGAAAGTGGGTGACCCATCAGGAATAGGTTTTACAGGTGGTTTTAGGGGTTGAGATTGGACCTAAGGGGCTAACGATGACTTCACGACCTGCAAACAAGTTATAGGACTTCAAGATAGTGGTTCACTTAGTTCACTAGAGTGGGTTTTCCCCAAGGAATCAACTTCAATAGTAGGGTCACTCACCGAGACTGGGGATCAAATTGCGTGACACAAAATTAAGGAATTGGGTGTTCAAACTAATGATTAGAGATGATCTAGGAGGTCAATTGGAGACCTCTAGATGATTGAAATAGTTGGAATGGGATTAGGAAAGGTGAATTTACCATCTTGTGATGCATTTAGTGTTAGTTTCAAGATAGACAACTGAGAGGGGGGGTGATTCAGTTGTCCCAAAACTTTTCTTTTATTAACCACTTAAATCCTTCTTGTAATTCAGTAGCATAATAATAAATCAATCATGGAAACACAATGCAATAATTCAAGAGCAGTAACACATTAACACATATGACACCAAGAATTTAACGTGGAAAACCTAGTTAAGGGAAAAACTACAGGGTGACTAACCCAAGATTGTATTCTCTGTTAAAAGAATAAGACGAACAAAATGGCACATGCCAATTAGGGCTCATTGCCCGAGCACACTACTCACAAGAGGCCAACTACCTACATGAGACACACTGTCTACAAAATGATAAATATTACATATTTGAATTAAATATTAGCATCTTCACCATGCTTGAGTCAGTTCCATTTAAGCTCACTACTACTCCTCTGCCTTTCACTTTTCTCCTTTCTACCACACTCTCATCTTCTCCCCAATGATTTTGAAATGACTTCACAACTCTTATTTATACAAGACATCGACTTTGGGATAATCATCAAAGTTAGCACACTTTATTTTATTATAGAGAAAATACATAAATACAACTTGGCTTATTACAAAAGTCTTCATGCGAATCACCAATCTGTCGGCCACATAGATCTGGGACTTCAATCTTCTCTGAGGAACACGCCATGCTTCATAGAACATCTTCAAGATCATCCGTAAGATGTGTAAATCATCCTATCAGCCAAGCTTAGGAAGAACATCATCATCTGGAAGTAATTCTTCAATTATGAGCTCAATCTTCAATGCAGACCACCAACACAAACTAGACACAATCTAGAGACCCCCACAAGCTTGCCTGATTCACCGAGAACATCCACACCACTTCTGATAACTGAAATCATTCTCTTCTTCATCCAGAATCTCAAGAACGCAGTCTATCATCACTGTCATATTGAAATAGATGCTTGCGGACCTCCACACCATGAACCAATTGAGTTGTCAATTTACATTGACTTCCTAAACACTCCACCAAATCTGCAGAACAAGATATTGCATTTCTGGATCTCACCGGACCTATTTGTGTCACTCTGTCACCTCTGAACATCTGCCAGAACTGGTTTTACTCATATGGCCATAACTTCTTCAAATCTTCATGCAGACCTCTCAAATCTTTACTGGATCACCTTTAGACACATATCTACAAACCCTTTGATGCGTATCCTCTGATCTTCATCTTAGCTGGAATCTTCACTTCATAGAGCTTCATTGTCTTCACTATTCTTCTCTATTTCTAATAGTACTAATTTTCTCAATAGTCTCTCAAACACAATATTTCTTAAGTAACAGGCGTTAACCATCTCACCAAACTCTTCACCTTCAATAGTGCACAAAAGATACACACCATTTCTAATATCTTCTTTAATTATGTAAGGTCCTTTCTAGTCTTCTTCAAGCTTTTGTTTCCTTCTATGGATTTTTTTGATGCTTCCTTTTTTGAGGACCATATCTCATTCCCTGAAGGGTCCTATTAGTCTTTCTTGTTCTTGAGGTATTTTCATGTTTTCCCGTGGTAGGGCAAGATGATCTAAGGAATCAATCTTTTTGATGTGAAGGGGTCCAATACAAGAATGAATCAGAATTGAGTAGATCATTAAGCAAGTCAAATTCATCTTGAATATAGATTTTAAATTCATCATGCTTTTGGATACTTTGCAAGAGTTGAAACAATTTGAAGGGAGTTTGAGGCTCCATTTGCTCCTGTTGGGGAACAAAGCTTATACTTGTCTTCCCATTTGCCTTTGGTTATAGATCCATGGAGTATCCTATATATTTCTCTAGTAGTTCAAGGATAATGGGATCCTCTACTCCTATGGTTATTTGCATTTTATGCTCTTTGCAAAATTCTCCTTCACTAACCTTATCTTCATCGATAAATATGTCAATCATTTTGATTTGAACTTACAGTGCTTCCAATGTATCAATATCATTGGATTTTATTAAGGTTAAAGAGGAATGTCGCTCTTGGGTAATTAGAGCTATAAAAGTTCTTGACAAAGCTTTTGGAGTGTTTATTGACTCATTATCAATTGAATAAGCTTCTTTTATTAGTAGATTCTATCTATGTTTGGGGAGTTCGTGGTGTATAAGTTTCTTCAAAAGGTGAAAATGGCACATAAGAGTCACTTGCCTCCCGAGTTTGAGTCAAGTATGATTCACATGATGAAATTTCTCTTGGTAGAGTCAAAAGAGTATAACTTTTTGATGTTTCTTCATCATGATTAGTAAAAGCTCCTAGCTCCACATTTTATAGATCTAGAGTGGTGGTTTGAAGCTATTCCTCTATGCTAGACCATTTTGTTATTTGTGGAACATCGGCTATACTTAGCTTGACTGGAATAGTTTTTGTATGTTATGGAGTAAAAGTGTCCACTTACCTTTTTACCTCCTTGTTTAGCTCCTGGGTCCCATTTATTACATTATGCATTATAATTGATCATCACAAAGTAAAATTGCCTGACACCCATGACAATATGGGACCTTGTGCCCTCAATAATTTTATCCTAGATTAAAAAGGGGCCCTTGGACTTGGACACCAACTACCCAAGTCCTCCTTGATTAGTCATGGAAAATTAGTGGCATGTCAACTTGGGACCTTTCAAAAGGTTTCTCTTTGTTAGCTTGTATGGTTTAATTTGACAAATGTTAGTGAGAAATCATATATAATTGAGTTTTTGAATTCATTTTGAAGCAAGAAAGAGATAGCCAACTTGAAGGATTGGAGTAAAGAGCATTCAAAGAATTCGTTGTGATTCTAGAGCAAATTTATATTATCATTGTGTGTGTTGTTGTATAAGTTTAAAGTTATCATCTATGTCTCCTTATGAGTTGAAGAGCATTCATCCTCCTAAGGGTTTCATCACATAGTTGATATCATTATTGTGTATCATCATTTGATTCATCATATTGATTATGTGTTTAGCCTCTTCCCTACAAGGGCATTCTCTCTTTATCTATCAACTATGTTGGGAATCTTGAATGATGTATGGGGATTTGACTGAGGCAAGTCCTTAAACACCATAACCCCCCAAACCCTTTTCTTCTTCTTGTGTGCAAGCTATAGGTGCAGGATACAAAAAAAGGTGTAGATACATGAAGACTGAGCATGAATCAAGGTTTTAAGATCAGAAAGAAGTTTAGGAATATTCCCTTGAAAATACTTCACCACCTAGTGCCCTAGTCTTTTGGGCCTTTTGACACCAAATCTGGCATTTGGGCATCATTTACAGTATATCTCTAGTTTACAGCTCTAGAATACTCCAACTTTCAAAAATTAGACACGTCCTATTTTGTCCTTTGACACTTCAACTTCTGATACATAGGGTTCAGTATCTCCTTGATTATCTCAGTGCATTTAGATTATGGGTTTTAGTGATTTTCTATCTGTTATTAGATGATCATCCTAGAACTAGGGTTTAGTGCTTATTTGACCTAGGGTTTGATAAAAAGGCTTAGTTAAACATGATATTTCCATAGTACTCCTAAGCACAAGATCTGTAGCTAAGTCCATCTCTATTTGGTAGTGATTTGGCTCAGACTTGTCCTTGAATGTTATTGTGAAAGAGGGTTTGATCTAGTGTGCATGTTAGTCTTATCATTCACCTTTTTCATAATAAACATTTTGGTGAACTTGTAGCTTTGAGCATTTGAATCTTGCTAATACTTCAAATCAGATCTTGCATGTTTTTCATTATTCATTTGAAAAATTTGTATCATTTCACATCATATATTACACATTGTGTATTTCAACATAAGAAATTTAACATCTCTTTCACATTTTGTAAGAAATCTTAAACAGGCATATATTACCTTTTTGTGTAGTACTTTAACATTGGGATCATTTGGTTTGTAGTGACACTAGTGTGTTTTTGATCTTGCAAAAGCTTCAAAAACCCAGTTTCTTCAAACTAGTGTCTTGGTGTATAAAAGTCTCTCATATTAGTGGTATATGATAAATGAATAGATTAGATTGTACATTGATATTCCAAGACATTTTATTATGGCATCTTCATGTCATTTATTTTTGGTATCTTTGCATGCATATGTCAAAGATCTTGATTTTCATGCATTCATAAACCTAATGGGTGAGCATCCTTCAATATTAGAAAATATAATCAAATTCATCTCCATGAATAGTCATGAGAAAGATGATTGTGATGGCACTTCTTCTTTTTCCATGGATATAGCTTCTAATGCATGTGATGGTGACCTATTTTTGTCTATTTCAGCCCATCATTTGGATCCTTCTCCCAAAGTTGTTCCCACTTGTGAGGACATTTTGGTGCAAGAAGATGAAATCATCCTTAATATCACCCTACCCTCTCTTCATTCCAATGTTGTCCCTTTGAAAGATGAAGGATTACTGGATGAAGAACATCTTCTCAAAAAGGATCCTCCATGGGTAGATCGTGAATGTTCATCTAATAATCTTAAATCTTCTATGCCTCATCCCATGGATCTTCCACCTTTAATTGAATGTTCAAGTACATTGGATGTCACTAAGGATGAAAAGACCATGGATAGTTCTCCTTTGGTTGCATGTTCAAACCCCTTGGCTATCACTGAAGATACAAACATCAACAATTCTCTTAATAACACTCTACCTTCCTTGTTGGAAACAAGGTAGATAACTGAGAGGAGGGGTGAATCAGTTATCTTAAATATTTTAACTTTCTTTCCTCATTAACAATTAGTGCAGCATCAAAACATATAAGCATACATAACAATGAGAGTAGAAATAAAATCAACACACATAACACAATAATTTTTACATGGAAAACCTTGTTAAGGGAAAAACTATGGGGTGACTAACCCATGATTGTATTCTCTGTTAAAAGAATAAGAAGTACAAAATGGCACTTGCCAATTAGGGCTCACTGCCCGAGCACACTGCTCACAAGAGGTACACTGCCTACAAGAGACTCACTGTCTACAATGTTTATAGAAGGTAACCAGGTGTTTGAACTAAAGAGAGGCATCCACACATGTTGGGGTTCAGTTCCGGTTAGGCTCAATATACTGATCTAATGCACTTCATTCTTCCTCTGCTTTAGTACTGTTGTTCTATCACATACTAGACTTGTATTACTAATTCCACACTTCTCTCTGCCTTTCATCACACACTATATCATCACACACACACACACACACACACACACACACACACACACACACACACACACACACACACCTTCATACCGAAATCCATTTGGTATATATATCTGCATCAAGGATTTCAACATCTATCTAGTTAGCAACTGGAATACTCAAGATATTTCCAAGACACTGATATGTCGGTTGAATCCATGCTTAATGTGTGATGCGTATCAAAGACATAGACATAGAAGTCATCAATCATGTCAGGCAACCATGTATGATCCCTCAAATAGCTTGATCACCATCAATTTCTCATCCAGATTAAAGTCTGATGCTCTGCCGGTCAGTTCTTCCTCAATCTATTCTGCCTGTCAGGAACCCAACACTTAGATGCTCATATCTTTTCACTCATTCATCACTAGAGGCTCAATCTCTAGAATATAGTAGCCATGATACTCCTCTTGACTTTCCCAAGTCTACACTTTGCTAAGTTACACCCTCTGAGAGATCTGGACCTGATTGTCAGACCTTGCTGCATGCTCTGTTCTTACTCACCGGACCAAAACACTTTTCAATCTATCTTCCGATAGAGACATACTATGTGCTGTCGATGTGTGGGAAAGACTTTGTTGCCATCAATGACAACATTCATGAAGCCACACAGTGTCTCTTTCCAAAAATCTCCCCCTTTGGCATTGATGGCAACACTTAGTGAAAAATGACTAAGTGTCGTAGCAAACTCCCCCTTGGCTGATGCTCTGTCTTATGTACACTTTTATCGGAGCTCCCCCTTGGCTAGATTCCACATTTTTCACTACTCCTCACTCATCCTTTGACATCAATGGAAAAGGGTGGAATCTGCAAACCAAAATTTGCAAAAATCAACCTATACATAGCTACATAAGTATATAAAATGTTATATTTACATATACTTAAGTATATCCGCAAAGGTGGTCTTCAACTGTACAAATTATGTCACCCAACTCTACTTCATCCTGTCCAAAATTGAAATGTGACCACTCAACAATAATGCATAAGCTTCTACCCTTCTTAAGTCTGCTAGATCATTGATCCAGGCTGTGGTCTGAGCATTAGTTAAGGCCTCATGCATGGCTTCTAACTTAGAGATAATTATCCCTCTAAGTTCACTCATCCTACTTATTATATTCTTCCTCTCCTTTTCAAGCCTCTTTATTTCATTTACAATGGTGATGGCCTGGCACTCTTGATTCATTATAGAAGTGGTGAGGGGATCAAAATTCTAAGATAAACTTGACAGTTTATCTTCTTGTTCTTTCACCTTCTTTTCAATACCCTCTGTCACTTTAGACCAGGATAGACAAAATTTATACATTTCTCCACCATCTTTAAGA
The DNA here is from genome assembly GCA_027924645.1 of Cunninghamia lanceolata. Taxonomy (NCBI): domain Eukaryota; kingdom Viridiplantae; phylum Streptophyta; class Pinopsida; order Cupressales; family Cupressaceae; genus Cunninghamia; species Cunninghamia lanceolata. The sequence goes on from BSBN01000892.1 coordinate 9,779,363, forward strand.
GCATTTTTTAGGCTCTTTATCCCAATATCCAAGGTCCTCCTATCATTAGTTATGAGTCCCTATATTTCAATGAATCTCTTTCCCAAAAATTATTTCTAGACTTTCTCTTCTGCCGATTTCTCTAAAGAATCAAAATGGATGCTAACAGAGTTAATCAAAGATTTCAGGTTACTGGATGGAGAGGCCGAAGGATCCTTTTGGAAGGATGGCATGATCTTCTCTAGTATCCTAGATGTAATCTTTATTAGCTCACAGTTTTCCATGTGAGACTTGAGAAGCTTCTCTTTTGCTTTAGCTTGAGAAAAAGATGCTATCTTCATTGTCTGTTTGATCTTCTTCTCTTCCCTTTACCTCCTCTTCTTGACTCAATTTCTCCTCTTCTCTTCCTTCTCCTTTAGTACTTGAGTCTGCAGAGGGATCCAAAGGAGAGATGTTAACTTCTTCATGGACTTCCTCTTCCAAAACAGAGGAATTCAAGTCCTTAGATTTCTCCTCATCTATCTCTTTGGACTCTTCTACATTTTTCTCAGTGGATTCTTCTTTTGATGCACTTAATCCTTCGACATCCATGGTAGAAGATTCTTCATCTATTTCCTCTATAATAGGAAGATTGAATCTCATGAAGGCATTCCAGAGGATGTCTTCTATTTCTTTTGCCACCTGATTAGTCTCTCCAAGCATAAGTTTGTTCATTCTTGCTTTGCTCCAAAACTCATCCTTGCAGTCCTTAAAGATCATGGTCATTTGTTTTGGAGTAATCGAAGAATAGAGCTGAATTGCAATATGTTCTCAGATCTCTAGGTCCTTTGCCTTAGCATTCTCCTCTCTCATTTCAAGTACCTTCTCTAGACTTTTGAGAATTAGAGAGATGATTTCAATGAATGCTTTATTATAAATGTTTAGATACCTGACTGTAGCATCTTCCAAGATCTTCTTGTCAGTATCACTATATTCATCATAAAATTCAGTGACTGGTTGCAGGTTCCCATCCACTATGACTTCCTTGATGATATCATCAATAGAGAGAGTAGGCTTTTTAACAAATTCTTCTTCCTCTTCTTCCTTATTTTTACTGGCAGAGGATTCCCCAGAAGTTTTCTTCTTCTTCTCCATTTTCTTAACTTCGTCATCTGACTCTGTTTCTTCATCATCCTTTTGGCTTATGTAGGACCTTGTGGCCTTTGTTTTTGTTCTCTTTTCTCCCTTTCCGAATGTCTTGGCTTCTAGTTTTGAGGCTCTTGAGCTCTTAGAGGTGGCAGGTGCAGAGCTCTTGGAGAATCTAGTCCGAGAGGAGGCTTGCACCGGAACACTATCTTTTTCTGCTTCTTGTCTCTCTTTCTCAACTCTTTCTATTTTCTCCCTATTTGCTTCAACTACTTCTTTTGATATGCCATATCTATTGACAATTTCCTCTACTTCCCTTCTCACTTTTCTTTTTATCTCTGGTTGTCTCAATTCAACATGTATCTTTACACTCTATTCTTCAAAGGTTCCAAATCTTTCTGCCTCAGGGTCCTTTGGCTGACTCAGCAGGTGTTGAACATATAGCTCCAGAATTTTCTCATCTACTACATAGCCCATTCACATTATCCATACCGTTCTGGGCTCAACTGCCTCCATTAGGCATTGATCAGTGTCTACCATAAAACACACTGTATCCTTGTATTTTTCAACTAGAGGGTAAGTGCAAAAAGATGGGGAGCCAAAAAGTGGCCAAATTAATTTCAAAAAAAATTAAGTCATAACGCAAGCATGTTATAATGCGCTCGCATTATGGCTTGGTAATGATGAGCCTAAGCCTCATCAAAACCAAGCCATAACATGAGCGCATTATGACTTGCTATAAATAAATAAAAAGGTTTCTAATCTCATTTCATTTCTTTCTTCTCCTCTATGCCCATAGTCTGCAAACCCTAGAAAGCGCGCCAGCATTTTGCAAAACTCCATTCAACACAAAAATCTTATCGATTCATCACCAAAATGCCACCACGACATCAAGCATGCCAAAGGAGTGAGTTATATTTGTTTTTTTGTTTGAATTTGTTTCTAAATAGGTAGGTTTTAGTTGATTTTTTATGTATATTTTGTTAATTGTCAGGAAATGTTAATGCACCTCCTCCTCCACCTCCTCCTCAAAATCCACAAAATCCTAAGGAGGAAATACCTATAGAACAACAACCTTCCATTCCTCAACATGCCCCTAGAACACAAGAAAATATAATGGGGCAAATTAAAAACAACAAAAAAGAAATTGAAGCTATAATTGCAAGGTTGAAAGATTCTTCCACTTCAACCTTGCATAGGTCCACGCTTGTTGAATCTCTTGAATCTATGTTATCAAATGTAGATTCAATTAGCAAGCAAATAACTAGTTGGATGGATAAGAGGAGAGAGTTTAGAGATTATTATGCAGACAAGCTATCATACCAAGATGTGAAAAAATTACAAATCACAAAATTAGACTTGTGTTCCATTTTCACAAACCCACAAACAAATCAACCTCCACCCATTACATGCAAGAGGTTCCCTATCCATTGGTGCAACAACCAAGAGATAAGGGACAATGTTGGGCAGAGGTGGTGGATGGTTTTTGACCATCCTCCATGCAATAATAATGAGGTCCTACAATACTTTTTGAGGAAACTCTACTGCGAGTTTGTCCTCAATAAAGTGCCAAACTATTTTGATATGCGGGACTTCCAGGGTAGAGGTGGGGGGTCAGCACAAGATAGACCAGGGGCATGTCTTGACCCACAGCAAGTAGTGAGATGAGTAATTAGCAGACCAGCCCACGAGCATGTTTCTATCCCTTCCATTGTGAAGGAGAGTGTTGAGGTCGATACACTTCAGTCCATTAGTGCCTTGACCCAGAGCATCATAGAGCATGCCGGTTCTGCAACATAGAGTGGGTTGGGAGATAGTGCGAGGAGCAGGGTCCCACCCCATACTTGTTAGACTTGTGGGTCAGCCTGTGGTTATGACCCCATAGATAGTCAAGATGTAGGTGCACAGGCTACATCTGCAGGTGAGCAGATGGTGATGACAGATACCCTCCTGAGTGAGACTTTTGGCCTTGATACTCAGGTAAATATTAGCAAGTTTATTGAATTTAATTTATTAAATTTCATTTTTGAAATGCAAGATTAACTAATTTAAATTGATGATTTTAATGAAATTTCAGGGTCATAGCGTCGATGCAGTTTTCAGTGGTTCTCCACTTGCATTTTACACTAGATCATCTACTGTCGAGGTATGTAACTAGTAAACAATTATAAATATTACATGTGAATAGCATCGTTATATGAATGGTATTCTAATATCTGATTTTAGATGTCGAATAGGTTATTAGTGTAGATTTCACGGCAACACCTACTAGCGGTGGTGGACTTCAAAGCTTTACAGAGGTAATAAAATAAATAGTTTAATGAACGAATTGTACTTACTAGATTTTTGTATGTGACTTGTGTGCTTTATTGTGTGTACTTCCATCTTTAGATGAACATCTGTGTATTTTAGGATCCATGATTTGCATCACTATTATAGTTTTCGTAATTGAATAATGTTGTTTTATTTCTAGATGATGCAGGCTGTGGAGACACCTCCCCATGTTCATAGGGCAATGGAGTAGGGTGTGGCCTCTGTGATTCATAGCTCCACGGCATTGACAGGGGTATGAGGCAGATTAGTAAATTTTAATTTACATTCATTGTTATAGTTGTCTATTTTTTAAAAATTAAAAGATTATTGATTTAAAGTTTAATTTCTATCTGGATGGTTTCTATAGGACATGACATCACCACAGCCTATTCCTGCTACTGAGGCAAGTGAGGAGACAGATTATATGTTAGCGGCAAGTGATTATTTTGTTAAATGTTTCATTTTTTATAACATGTAATTTCTATATATTAATGTCTATACTTTTTATTGTAATAGGTAAAGATGCAAGAAGAACTAAATAGGAGGAGCAACCCTCGGGTTCGTAGTAGACCACCCACATGCGTGTCTCCATCCCCTAGAAGATCAAAGGCTGCCCGTGATCTATTCTCTTCACCAGCCAGAGGAGAATGACTTTTTATTGTGTTCCTTTGTTGTATGCCTATATGGCATTTGTGGACATATATTTTGTATTGTATATAGTTGACATTGTATGCCTATATGGCATTCTTGTAAGCCTATATGGCTATTTTGTATATATGTTATACTTATATCGACAGATATTGATGTATGCCTATATGGATATTTGGTTAATACAAATCTTTTTTATTGATGGCATCCATACTTGCATTATAAATCTAGAATTTAATGGATATTTCTAGATGGCTACTTCAAATATTTAAAGTCCAATTGTATTACATAGGATGTTTGTTGATGTTTGTTGATCCAATAAGCTAGCTATTGTTATTCAAGTATCACCTAAACCTCATTTTGGAACTAAAAGATAAAAGTTGTATTTGAAAAAAAAATGAATCATCATGTTGAACAGAAAATATTAATATTCTTTATGAGTAGCATAGAATGTCAACTATATGCAATACAAAAAAATGAATCATCATGTTATTCTTTATGTTTGAGATTCTAAAAATGACTAAGTCTGGTAGCCTGATATCCTGAAACACTAGGATGAATATCCAAGTCATTAGGATTATTGTGCCTTGAGAAAAAGTCATTAAGATGAGTGCCTAAAGGAGACTTTCTTAAACATTCAAACATTGAGCAACAAGCATGAAGGGTTAAGGCGCAATTTGCAACTCATAAAGCCTCAAAAGGGCGCCCAACTTAGAGAGAGAATTCATTTAAGACAAGGCACATATTGACACCTGTTCCACCATAAAAGTGCTCCTAAGGTGGAAGGAGAACAAGCCTCTAGTAAGTGAAGTGCACCTATTGTCTATACCACTTCATTATGGCACCCTAGCATGAGGAGGAGCCTATAAGTTAATAGGAAATGGCGCCTATAATGCAAATGAAGGACTAAGTGGCATTTTCAATAAGCATCAATTCACCTTGAGCTTTCAATAAATACATCAAATTGAGCCGCATAGGCCTAGGCACCCTTTGACTGCAAAAGAACCTTGTATCAACGTCAAGAGTTGGTCGTATCGGTGTGTCGACAGAAGAGTTTTTGAGTGTGCCGATGGTATTAAGTCCTACTGATTGGTGAGGGACTTAGAGTCTCGTATCGGAGTGACAAAGACATCGGTGTGAAAGGATATAAAGTCACCGATAGTGGTTTGTCTGACCGATAAGAGTCACTGATGGGATGTTTGTCAGAAGTGAAATCAAACGGAGTCATGGTGGCATCGGCCTATCGGCCGATAAAATTTTAAGCTCACCGATGGTATGTTGTCTCGCCAATAGTGAGTTTGAAGGTTCAAAAGTTGATAATTCTATGCTTCCACTATGTGCTCTACATCAGACACTCATCCCTACTACAGTCTAGCATTCTCTAGTTGTGTTCTCCCATTTATTTTTGTGAATGCCTCTGTAAGTAATGTTGAGTTACTCGTGATGTCCTTATTGACTGGTGTTGTTTTGGATTCATGTGTAGTCGTTGTTCCTGATAGTCTATTGTCTACCTAACTGTTTGTTGTAACTTATTGAACCACTATGATTTTGAATATTTAGATTTAGAGGGCATTAGACACCAAAACTTCTTGACCTTTAACAACCCAACCTAGAATCAATAGATTTTTGTCCATCCCAACTATTCTAGTCAAGACAAAGCATGTTGATTCTCATTCAATTGAAAGTTCATTAACATGATTATCTTATCATAATATTTAGGGAAATGACCACCTAGATGGACAATGATGTGATCTATCTATAAAGAAACTTGCAAGAAGTATAGGAGGCATGAGAATCCCTCCATGTTGTTTATCAGGTTGAATGATATATGACACATCATGTATCATTAGAAAATATTCTTGAAGAGAAAGCAAGTGAAAATACACAAAACAACCCATAACAAGGTGGAGAAGTTTAAAGGATGGAGGTTGCAACACTTTCCAACCTCATAGCCACACTAGTCCAATGGATCAGGATAATACTATCAAGCATCCACATAATAGTAGATAATCTTATCAAAAGTCACAGAGAAATTTCTAAGGACCAAAGTGTTATCCCTATGATTTGACACATACTGCTTGTTTCATAAAGTAAAGGGACATGATATAAATATTGTTGTTATATGGAGATTAATCAGACTCGGAGGTTAAATTTACCTAACTTTTATCAGCATGGTTTCTCCCCAAATATTTTCCTACTAGTTTTGGCGCCTTGAAGTCTAAGTATTTTTCTTCAGGATCTAGGCGCCAGTTGAAGGTTATAGTTGCCAAGAAGAGCGCCTAGCAAGAGGAAGTCTTTTGGAGTCTCCAAAACACATCAAACACTTGACTAAGAACAAAATAACTTTTTCCCAAGTTAGGCGCTTCAAGAGGGAAGTTAAAACATGAATAAGCGCCAACTTGTCTAGGCGCAAACTCAAGCTTGTTGAGGATACACATGGTGCCCAACATTCCTTGGTGATTTCATGAAATTCAAATGCTTAGAACTGTTCAAGGAATGCCCAATGCCCCTTCTTGATGATAGGCACCAAAGTGAGGGTGGAATTACACCTTGATGGTAGGCGCTATCTAGAGTATGCTACTCCAAGGAAATGCACCTTCTTGCTTAGATTAATTCAAACACTCCAAGGTCTTCAGTGATCAATTCCCCAACTTATGAAATGTCCTCCATTTTAAAACACATTGTAATGCTCTAGAGAGATGACTACACCTAGGCGTCAATTTGGGTTAGAAATGCCTCCAAAGTGCGCCTTCTCTTTTAGAATGCAAAACAAGGTCCAAAGGTGCTAATAAACTAAAGCACTTCTTTGGAAAAGTCCCGGAGGTTAAGATGCACCTTGTCTTAATGAGGTGCAACTCTTGGGTAAGAAAGCTTGTAAAGTGCACCTAACTTAGTGAAGAGGTTGATAACTTCTAAACCCTTCCTGGAACTTAGATTGCTTCAACTGAAGATCATCTCACACCAATACATCACCAAACTTTCAATCACAAGATCAATTCAAACTTAGGCGCTCATTAAGAGTCTTTCCAGTGTTGGCGCATCTGAGAGATTGAACTGGCAAGAGATGGCGCCTAGCTTCCTAAACCTTGTTTCAATATGTTTGAGTTCTAAAGATGACTCAATGGTATCAAGATGGCACCATAGAGTCTTTAAACTAGTTCCTTAGAGTTTCAAAAACATTCCGGCTCCTTGAAAATTCCTCCTACATGCTTGGGTGCCATTTCAAGGTCCTGGAACTATGATGTAGCGCCTTATTACTCTAGGTGCCCATTCATGATTGTGCAACTTGAGATTGGTGCCTAGAGTGAATAGGCTTTCATCCTGACTTAATACACTGCCTCCTTCTGATGATTTTTGGGATAGAAGAAAACCTTTCACCACAGGCAAATGTCTCAGAGATATAAAAAATTGAGAGAGGTTATTGTAGAGGCACTCTATGTGATCGTGTTGCCTTAGACAGAATATTTCTAAGTGACACAGTTTTTGAGTAACATCTCATCAAAGATTGTTGCCTTTTTGCACTTTGGACTCTTCAGGGATATCGTCGGTACAATGTAGCTCAAACTGTTTCGACATGTTTGGGTGAAAAATAAGACCATGCCTAGCCTAAATGTACCCATCCAGATGCGTTGGAATAGTTAGTTTGGTCGCATCAAGAGCAGGACGAAAGTTACACCCCTTTGCAACTTTACACTGCCTCCTTTTGACAATTTTTGGGACAACAGAAAACCTTTCACCAAGGGCAAATGCCTTAGAGATATAAAAAAATGAGAAAGGTTATTGTAGAGGTACTCTACATGATCATGTTACCTTAGACAGAATGTTTTAAGTGACATGGTTTATGAGTAACATCTCATCAAAGATTGCTGCCTTTTTACACTTTGGACTCTTCAGGGATATCGTCGGTACAATGTAGCTTGGACTATTTTGACATGTTTGCGTGAAAAATAGGACCATGCCTAGCCTAAATGTACCCATCTAGATGTGTTGGAATAGTCATTTTGGTCGCATCAGGAGTAGGACGAAAGTTACACCCCTTTGCAACTTTACACTGCCTCCTTCTGATGATATTTAGCCTAGCAGAAAACCTTTCACCATGGGCAAATGCCTCAGAGATATAAAAAACTGAGAGAGGTTATTGTAGAGGCACTCTACATGATTGCATTGCCTTAGATAGAATGTTTTTAAGTGACACAGTTTTTGAGTAACATCTCATCAAAGATTGCTGCCTTTTTGCACTTTGGACTCTTCAGGGAAATCATTGGTACAATGTAGCTCAGACTGTTTTGACATGTTTGGGTGAAAAACAAGACCATACCTAGCCTAAATGTACCCATCCAGACATGTTGGAATAGTCAGTTTGGTTGCATTAGGAGTAGGATGAAAGTTACACCCCTTTCCAACTTTACACTGCCTCCTTCTGACGATTTTTGGGGTAGCAAAAAAGCTTTCACCATGGGCAAATGCCTTAGAGATATAAAAAACTGAGAGATTTTATTGTAGAGGCACCCTACATGATCATGTTTCCTTAGACAGAATGTTTTTAGGTGACACAGTTTTCGAGTAACATCTCGTCAAAGATTGTTGCCTTTTTGCACTTTAGACTCTTCAGGGATATAATTGGTACAATGTAGCTCAGACTATTTCGACATATTTGGGTGAAAAAAAGGACCATGCCTAACCTAAATGTACCCACCCAGATGCGTTGGAATAGTCGGTTTGGTCGCATCAGGAGTAAGACACGAAAAATGTAAAAGTTGCTTTGTGCAACTTGATAACATTGACACTTTTTTGTAACATGACTCAAAGACTCAAACTAACCCCAAATGACTCAAAGTGACTTAAAATCACCTTGATTTTTGCATTCAATGTACATTATAGAGGTCAAGGTGCTCCTTATCATTCAAACATCTTAGATGAGCACCTAGGAAAGGAAAAAGCTCTAAGTTTCATCGTCATGAGCGCCTAATATCAAGAGACTTTAATTGGTCAAACCTTACCATGGAGTCCTAAGGTGCATTTCATGTTTCCTTTCATCCATTTTGGCACCCTTATGTAGACTTTTCAACTTGATTTGGTGCCCTTTATGTGAAGGAAGATCTAAAGGCATGAAAGTGGATGTTGTTTTGTAAGAGTTTGGATCATCAAAATTGAAAGAAATAAGTCTATTAAGATTGGGCACCCTTGGTCTTCTTTTCATTCATTATGAGCACCTTGGGAGAATGGTATATAGGTCATCATCATGATTGGGCACCCTAGATCTAGAGTGTTGGAGAGATCATCAAATGGTGTCTAGAGGAAGTAGGGTGTGTTATGAGTTTAGTCGCATAAGGAGTAGGACACCAAAAATGCATAACATGATGATGTAAAAATGTGTATATGTGTAAAAATATAGGAGGAAATAAAAAAAGACAAACCTTACAAATTAATGTGAATACTTACAACTCAATGTAACATGACTTTACAAAATCAATGTGAATACTTACAAATTAATCCAATGAACCATCCAGGTCTGCTCTACTCTTTATTGTGTCAAGTATTACTTCATGGTTAGACTCATGCACCTTCCACAAGATTTTGTTCAAAGGTCTACCCTGATACTTTATCAAATGAACATTGGATGCCACGACAAGGTTCGAGTAATGAAGAATCTTCCGATGCGTGTCAAAGTCTTGAAACAGCCAAATATTAACACTCTTATGTGGGTACCTTCTAAGCCATGTTATAGTAATAACCATTGAGCCTGTAGGGTATTCGATGTTTTCTCCATCTGTAATAGGGGCCTCCAATTTCTTTTTGGCCTTAAGACAATGACATAATTAATAATCTATTCCCTCTTCATTATCTTCATCTGCAATAACTGCATATATGTTCCCTACATTGATATGTGTAGCAAATTAGATGAAATTAGTCAACATTACAAAAACACTACAAAGTAAGATGACATTACCTGGTTGAACTAGATGAAATTAGATGCATATACATGCCCTATATTACCTGGTTGGACTAAATCTGATATGTGGTCAAAGTCAACTGATGATTCCATCTGTGTTAGTTCCAGTGTCGTCGGGGGTCGATACATGTCAAGTGGGCTAAGATAACTTAACTGCCATTCGTCAACCCACTCCTTTGACTTGCACTCATCCCAGCCTTGAATTGTATAGGAAGAACAAAAGCATGACATCTTTTGTGTATGGATACTCCATGAACCTGCAATTGAGCTTCTGAAAGAGTGCATCTCATTTGATCCTGTCAATGTACAACAGTCCTCATATGGTGCAATGTTATTATCATCTATCAACCAAAAAAATCTACGAACTGAAGACTTACCTTCATTACTAGACCCATGGAAGCATTACACCACTCAACAATCAATTTTGCATCTGTCAACTTTGCATTGTCTTTATACTTTAACTCTTCTCGTGCTATGGCTCTTTTGATATATGCTCCTACACCATCATGCTCCCCCTTTCCATGCCCAGCCTCACAAAAGTTCCACATATGCTAAATACCTGTAAAATTATGCCTCTTACTTAGCCAATAGAAATTCCACGAGTTCTTGAATTGTGACACACAGTTAGCCAACCATATGATATGCTAACTGAACAATATGCCCCTTCTAGCCAAATCATTGTAGAACACCTGAAAGCAACCTTGTACGAACTCCATAGAATGTGTACGATCATCAATAATATAGAAATTATACTCCCTTATGATCTTCCTCTCATCCTCTATACTATCATTCGCATGAATGAATGAGATGTGCACAAATATAGAAACCTGTGTGGAGTTGTAATATTGTGATTATACCTCACGCTATGGTTGTAGGCTGTAGTTCTCTACAAAGTCGACAACTGAAACAATGCTACCAACCAGAAATGTGTCCTTGCATTACTTGAATTGCAAGTCCAACCATCAAGCTCTATGGGCATGTCTTGCATACTCATACACTATGATGTCATGAAATGTAGGCATAAATTGATACACTGGAATTTTTTCAATAACCAATTCACACCTCTTTGCTTCTTTACCATCTTTTGTATTGTATGCCACTGTTTTATACTTGCCAAACTCTACTAGTTCATTTCCAACCGCATGTGTTATTTCCATATGTTCACATATTGGCAAATGTTGCAAGCCACCACAACGATGACATGTGCCATCCAAGCATAATTTCTTGTAGAATATTTGACCTTCCTCTCTTTCACATAAAAGTCTTGATATGAAGTTTCTTGAAGATGTTGGTGGGGCACATATGGCACAACCCTGCAAATCATTGTTAGTATGCATATCTAAACATATAGACCTATAAGCATCAAAATGGTTAGAAAATTCAATATGTAATCTACAACAACAAGTAGTGTGTGTGTGATTTATCTTAACATAGAAAGGTTTTAGCATTCAAAATATCTTTGACAAATTTTAATTTGAGGATACTTCTCTAGAAATTTACTATAAAACTGTGTTTGAGTCTCATCCAAAAAATGGTTTGGATGTGGCTCGCGGTCCTGACTACTGATTCTCCTTCTTACCACATCCCTTTGATTTGGAGATACCCTTGTGTAATTCTTCCAAAAGTCTTCAATTAGTGATCTCAATGCTTCAACAATTGGTTTATCTTTTTGTGGTAGTCTCCCTGAGAACGCCCATAATTCATTGGCATTAGTGTCCTTAATTGTTTGGCATCTTCCAATGGCTTTTGATAAAGTTTTCCTATTAATTCTCAATTGTTGACTCGTCTTTCTAATGAGACGAGCTTTCCTCGTTTGACTACTTACTATAGTCGATGTAATCACACACTGTGTTGCATTACTATCTTTTGTGCATGAGGTGTTACCCACACTCTCATACGCACTCATTAGATTCTTGACAATAGATTTTTCACTTGAAGCATCTGATGTTCTCAACCTAAGAATTTTCATGATAGACCTATACTTTATACTTCACATCATTTCAACAAATAGTTGACATCTTGCAGTCTCATTTAACTTTTCAAAGAACAATCTCCAAATCTTATTAGCATATCTTCTACAAGTGCGTTTTGGAATCTTACCTTCCATTGGCTGCAAAATATTCTCATCAATATCAATCAAATACTTTGGCTTTCTATGCAAAATTCTAGGTGGTGTTAAGTTAGGTAAATTCATCTCAACATTATGAATTTCATCAATATTTAAATGAGATGGGTTAGATAGCATACCTTCGATCGAAGATGGAATAGATCACATACCTTAAGGTTGAGGTGGGAACGATGGCGTACCTCTTTCATCACATGTGAGTGATGATGTACTCTCAACTTGAGATGTGGTAGATGGTGTCCCTACATGTTGACTTGCGGTAGAGGACGTGTCTCCAACTATGGTATTCAAATCTCTCGTACCACAAAGTTTTTGCATTCGTTCTCTTTGTGTAGCCAATACCATATCTCTTTGTGATTGTTGTGGTTCCTCTTCAATTGGTATGTCTTCATTTATCGTGTCCAATTTCCTCTTCTCATGAAGTTCCCTCATAGCCACTACTTTCTTTGCATTCTTAGCTTCTATCTCTTCCTGTGTTGGTTTAATTCTTGATCGTTTCCTCGGCATGACGGAGAATTTGTCTATAGCATGATAAAGAGATCAATATTAGTTCCTAAGAAATGTTCATACAAGATAATCGTGGGATTGTATTTTTATTATGTTGTAAGGATTTATTCTTGTATAGTTTGACATCATGGTATGTTAAGGTCTATTTATGACATGTAATGATTAAAGAGCCCAATTGTAGAAAATATACATGGCATCATGTGAGATTGTAGGCTGCTTTCTTGATTGGGAATGTGTCTATTTTAAACATGTATGATAAAGCATGATAAAGTAATTCAACCCAAAATAAGGAAAATGTAAAGAACATGCATGTAAAGACTTGACATACCTAAAAAATGAAGATTCGAATGGAGAGAGTACCCAATTATGTAGTGTTTTTTTCTTCTTGCATCAAACTCCTCAACAATTTGAGTTTTTCACCACTTGCTTCCTTTTCAATGTTAAATTGAATAACACTCAAATATAATTACTAACAACAATACTATTAACCAATCTATAATGTTAAATTCCTAAAATTGAATCATAATTAACATTGCAACACTATAAAAATTGAAACTTGAATAGATATATATCAAACTTGGTGTGAAAACTATGTTATTTCCTCCTTCTCAAGTTGGCAAAGTAGAAAAGGTGGTGGAAAGCTCATACAAAGATGGTACAATGTGTCAAATGTGCATGTGAACTTCCCAACAGTATGAAAGCACTTGTTTTTTGTCGAAGCATGCGTAGAATCAGTAAGAAAATAGAGCATGTGGGCCTGAATCATGGGGGTCAACACTTTTTTACCATTTTAATAGTAAGACAAAACACGAGCGCATTATAATGCGCTCATGTTTTGTCCTACTATAGATTGATCACATCCTTTGCATTGATCACATCTCTTTCCAAACCTTCCCCTTCAAACTTGAATGACCACAAGGTTTTTGAGGGAGAACTTTTCCTATTTCCTGCAAGAGCTTGCTAGATGCTCCACCATATGATAGGCATAACAATGAAGGGGCAAGCCCTCATAATCAAGTTCTTGATAGAAAATGCCTATTGAGGAAGAAAGACAGATCTTCTTTGGAAGTAGAAGTTCTAGTTTGTGACAAATCCTTATCCAAGCATAAATAACAGGGGTTCTGTCAAGTGATTTCCAATCCACTTCCACAAAGTCTCCTGATTGATTCCAAAACATCCACACCCCAAAACTAGAGAGGCAATCAATTAAATCGAACCCATAAATCTACATTTGACGAAAGAAACCCTCAACACTATACCTTAAACCCTAATCCATCAACCCTAAACCTTATCCCTAAACCCTAATCCCTCAACCCTCAACCCTAATTCGTCATCCCTCAACTCTAATCCCTCATCCCTAAACCCTAAATGCTATCTCTATTCCTAAACCACTCTGATCAAACTTGATACTATACCTTAAACCCTAATCCCTCTACCCTCGACACTCTTATTTAACCCTAATCCCTTAACCATTAACCCTATCTCTCAACCTCAACCCTCAACCCTCAACCCTCAACTCTCAACATTAAACCCTAATTCATCAACCCTAAACCCTAATCCCTCAAACCTAAACCCTATCCCTAAACCATCAACCCTCAACACTATACCTTAAACCCTAATCCCTATCCCTCAACCCTTAACCCTTAAAACTTAAACCCTATCCCTACACCCTCAACACTTGACACTATATCTTAAGCCTTAAACCCTCATCCCTAAAGCCTCAACCCTCAATCCTTAAGCCTTCAACCCTAAACCCTATCCCTAATCCCTCTACCCTCAACACTCTAACCCTAACCTCAACATTAAATGCTAATCCGTCAACCCTAAACCCTATCCCTAAACCCTCAACCCTCAACACTATACCTTAAACCCTAATCCCTCAACCCTCAACCCTAATTCATCATCCCTCAACTCTAATCCTTCATCCCTAAAACCTAAATGCTATCCCTATTCCTAAACCCTCAACAGACTTGATACTATACCTTAAACCCTAATCCCTTATCCCTAAACCCTCCAACCCTATCCCTAATCCTTATACCCTCCACACTCTACTTTAACCCTAATCCCTCAACCCTCAACCCTATCCCTAAACCCTTGACCCTTGAACCTCAACCCTCAACCCTCAACGTCAAACCCTAATCCCTGAACCCTTAACTCTGATCCCTTAACCCTCAACCCTATCCCTAACCCCTAAACCCTCAACCCTCAATGTCAAATCCTAATCCCTCAACCCTTCACTCTAATCCCTCAACCCTAAACCAGATCCCTAAACACTCAACACTATACCTTAAACCCTATTCCCCCAACCCTCAACCCTAAAACTTATCCCTAAACCCTAATCCCTCAACCCTCAACCCTAATCCATCATCCCTCAACTCTAATCTCTCATCCCTAAACCCTAAATGCTATCCCTATTCCTAAACCCTCAACAGACTCGATACTATACCTTAAACCCTAATCCCTTATCCCTAAACCCTCCAACCCTATCCCTAATCCTTATACCCTCCACACTCTACTTTAACCCTAATCCCTAAACCCTTGACCCTCGAACCTCAACCCTCAACCCTCAATGTCAAACCCTAATCCCTCAACCCTTAACTCTGATCCCTAGACCCTCAACCCTATCCCTAACCCCTAAACCCTAAACCCTCAACCCTTAATGTCAAATCCTAATCCCTGAACCCTTCACTCTAATCCCCCAACCCTAAACCCTATCCCTAAACTCTCAACACTATACCTTAAACCCTAATCCCTCAGCCCTCAACCCTAAACCTTATCCCTAAACTCTAATCCCTCAACCCTAATATGTCATCCCTTAACTCTAATCCCTCATCCCTAAACCCTAAATGCTATCCCTATTCCTAAACCCTCAACAGACTCGATACTATACCTTAAACCCTAATCCCTTATCCCTAAACCCTCCAACCCTATCCCTAATCCTTATACTCTCCACACTCTACTTTAACCCTAATCCCTCAACCCTCAACCCTATCCATAAACCCTTGACCCTCGAACCTCAACCCTCAACCCTCAATGTCAAACCCTAATCCCTCAACCCTTAACTCTGATCCCTTGACCCTCAACCCTATCCCTAAACCCTAAACCCTCAACCCTCAACCCTCAATGTCAAATACTAATCCCTCAACCCTTCACTCTAATCCCTCATCCCTAAACCCTAATCCCTCAACTCTAATCCCTCATCCCTAACCCCTAAATGCTATCCCTATTCCTAGACCCTCAACGAGCTTGATACGTTACCTTAAACCCTAATCCCTCTACCCTCAACACTCTTATTTAACCCTAATCCCTTAACCATTAACCCTATCCCTCAACCTCAACCCTCAACATTAAACCCTAATTCATCAACCCTAAACCCTAATCCCTCAAACTTAAACCCTATCCCTAAACCATCAACCCTCAACACTATACCTTAAACCCTAATCCCTATCCCTCAACCCTTAACCCTTAAAACTTAAACCCTATCCCTGCACCCTCAACACTTGACACTATATCTTAAGCCTTAAACCCTCATCCCTAAAGCCTCAACCCTCAATCCTTATACCTTCAACCCTAAACCCTATACCTAATCCCTCTACCCTCGACACTCTAACCCTAACCTCGACATTAAATGCTAATCTGTCAACCCTAAACCCTATCCCTAAACCCTCAACGCTCAACACTATACCTTAAACCCTAATCCCTCAACCCTTAACCCTAAACCTTATCCCTAAACCCTAATCCCTCAACCGTCAATCCTAATCCATCATCTGTCAACTCTAATCCCTCATCCCTAAACCCTAAATTCCTAAACCCTCAACAGACTTGATACTATACCTTAAACCCTAATCCCTTATCCCTAAACCCTCCAACCCTATCCCTAATCCTTACACCCTCCACACTCTAATTTAACCCTAATCCCTCGACCCTCAACCCTATCCCTAAACCCTTGACCCTCGAACCTCAACCCTCAACGTCAAACCCTAATCCCTCAACCCTTAACTCTGATCCCTCGACCCTCAACCCTATCCCTAAACCCTAAACCCTCAAGACTATACCTTAAACCCTAATCCCTCAACCCTAACCTTAAAACTTATCCCTAAACCCTAATCCCTCAACCCTAATTTGTCATCCGTCATCCCTCAACTCTAATCCCTCATCCCTAAACCCTAAATGCTATCCCTATTCCTAGACCCTCAACAGGCTCGATACTATACCTTAAACCCTAATCCCTTATCCCTAAACCCTCCAACCCTATCCCTTAACCCTAATCCCTCGACCCTCAACCCTATCGTGAAACCCTTAACCCTCGAACCTCAATGTACTCAACCCTCAACATCAAACCCTAATCCCTCAACCCTTAACTCTGATCCCTTGACCCTTAACCCTTAAAACTTGAACCCTAAAATCTATCCCTACACGCTCGACACTCAACACTATATCTTAAACCCTAATCCCTTAACCCTCATCCCTAAAGCCTCAACCCTAAATCATTAAACCTTCAACCCTAAACCCTATCCCTAATCCCTCTACCCTCGACACTCTACCTTAAACCTAATCCCTCGACCCTTAACCCTAAACACTATCCCTAAAGCCTCAACCCTAAACCCTAAACCCTAATCCCTAATCCCTCTACCCTCAACACTCTACCTTAAACCTAATCCCTTGACCCTTAACCCTAAACGCTATCCCTAAAGCCTCAACCCTAAACCCTAATCCCTCAAGGTCCTAAACTCTAATCCCTTATACCTAAACTCTAAATCCTATCCCTAAACGCTCAACCCTCAACCTTAAACCTTAATCACTCAATCCTTATCCACCCTTCTCCTCCCCTATCTGGCTCACTCCCATCTCTACCCTCCTCTGCCCTCGACGCTATACATACATACATATAGGCATACATAGATACATACATACATACATATTGACATACATAGATACATACATACATACATATAGGCATACATAGATACATACATACATACATATAGGCATACATACATACATACATGATTAATAGTCTTGAACATAAAAAAATTTAAGGGGAACATAACGCGAGTGCGTTATAACGTGCTCACATTATGTCAAACATAACAAACAACAGACTTGCGGAAAAGGAAAAATGCAAAGCAAAACATAACGTGAGCGCATTATAACGCACTTACGTTATGTCTTGCTTTGGGAATCCCAAGCCTTGGGCTTGGGATTTGCTTTGGATTTCCAACCCAAAGGCTTAGAGTGCCTTTTGAATAGTCACAGACGTGTTTTTCCAGATTCTTCAAGATTTCACATAATTTCGTTTGTGTTAACCCTCAGATTTACACATGTTTCAACATCGAACAAATCAAACACCTGGGTAATGTTAGGCTTTCTCTTAGCTATTTAACGATGTGATTTTTTTCACATTTTAACAATGTTAAACCTTTCATCTTTAATTTCTTATGTTTGTGTGTCCGTTTTTGGGAAAAAACCACTGTTTGGTATTTTTTTCATTGTAAATTAACTATTCATTGAAATTTCAAAAAAATTACATATTTAGAAACTAGACTCCATTCTACAATTACTAAAAAAAGAAAAAAAAATGATTTTCAATTAGTTTTAAAAATTTATAGGGGTAGCACAACCAAATTCTATTTTTTAGGATGTGTCCACTTTAAAAATTAGTAAAAAATCAAATATTCATAAAAAAATTATCAAAAAAATCAGGCATAAACTACATGCTATTAGCTAAATTCTCACTGAAGCGATTTTAAAAATATCAAAAAAAAGTTGAGCTTTTGAGGGAGCCACAAAACATGCTATGTTATGTTTTTTTGACAGAAACAACACCAATTTCTGTGGCTCCCTCTTTTGAACCCCTTAATCTATGCCATTTAAAAAAAAAATAGTAGTTTAGAAAGTAGACTTGGAGCACTACGAACATTGTTTTGGTTGCATCTCCAAATTTTGAGTGTAACTATGCTCAATTTCTCATCCAAGGCTAGTATTTCCCGATTTCAAAAAAAAAAAGTGGCCACTTAAGATCCCTTTTTGGCCCCCCATCTTCTTGCACATACCCTAGAGATTGAGGAATTCTTTCTCTATCTTGCATCATACTTTGGAAGTTCTTGAAGTATCCCCAGAGTGTTGTACTTTGAGCCTTGGCATCACCAAGCCCATACATGTAGTCTCTGATTTGTATGGCAACTGATCTGTCATTTTGCCATACCCAACCACTTGATCCGAGTAGCTCATTCATATAGTAAAAGAACAGACACATTATTAAGCCACCATACTTGAATGAGTTCTTCTTGTCCTTCTTGATCTTCTACAAGTTCTGTAATAGTTGGTTCAGGAGAAGGTCGCATAGATCATAATCTGCATTTTCCCTTAGCATCTGATATGTAGTATATATTGTAGTTCCAGACAGAGAATTCTCCCTGCTAGAATGATAGATTTTATAACCAATTATCATAGAGGCAAACTTTATATCTGGATCTATGATATCCTCTATTATCATTGCTCTTTTGTCAAATTTAGATCTGGTAGCCTCACTTACTGTCTGGTTCTTGATAGATTTGAGAGTAGGCAACCTACCAGATGAGTGCAATCCAATTACTTCCCTAATCGCATCTTTTGTTATCTTGAAGGGCTTCATCAACCACATGAAGTTAGTCATGTATTTTGCTAAGAACATAATGGACCCATTCATCTTCTACAAAATAGGGAAAGTGGATGCAATGTCCAAAATGCTTATCTTGGAGGGCCTTGTATTGAGGTTTTTAGTTCAAACGTTTCATCTATTAATTGTTTATGATAGATATCCATCAGCTTCGATTCCCCAAATTCCTCAATATTTGCATGTATGTACACCCTAACATCTTCTATGTGTAGAACCCCATGCGAAATGTTAGAAAAGGCGCCTAAGGGATCAACTTCTAGGGATTTGTAGGGGTGTTTCTTGAACTTTGGGCGCAGCCTATCAGTGATCTTAACAACATTTGGAGTAGCCATCTTTGCAAAAGATTTAGAGAGAGCTATTAAAAAATGGAAATAGCTTTTTACGCTTCTACGGTTCACAAAATGAGCCAAAAAGATCTCTAGTTGAATCGGATTCTGTGGTTGATCTTTGAGAAGGTTGAAACAATCTTGATGCAGAGCTCTTCCTTTCTTCTTCTCAAATGCAAATGTGCAAATGATGAATAAAGAAAGCCTTTTATCTCTGAGCAAACTTTAATTTCCTATTTTAATAAATGCACAACTTAAGTTATTCTAGTTGCATTATTCTTCCTTGTTCTAAGAGAGATCTTTTTGAATCATTGAGATACACTTAGAATTATTTTTAATGATAATTGACAATGCATCTCCTTTCCTCCAATCATGCCATTTATCCGCAAATCAAGATATTTCAATTTTGAATCATACCGGATGTAACTGTGAAAATCCTTCTTTTACCGGATGGCTATCAAACCGGATCAATCTTGGATGATTAAACTCTTCAAAACTCCTTGCGGATCTTTCATATTTTTACCGAGGATTAGTTAGATATTTCTTTAAGAACCCTTTAATCTGCAACATTCCATGTGCCAAATTTTAGGAACCAATTGACTAGCTAGGGGAATTTACTTTTCTTTGTGACTCCCCCTGAGCTAGAGCTCATTTATTTAGTTTCTAGAAGAAATATCAGCACCAGATTCTAGTGCGGAACCATCCCCAACATTTTTTGTACTCTTCTTCACCCAAATTTTGTTCATCTCCCTTTTAACTTCATCTGCATTCACTTTACCTTTTCCTTTATCTTGATTTTGATTATGATGCACCGGACCCTTTTTATCTTGATTCTTGCTTCTACAGAATTTGGCAATATGATCGGATCTATTGCAATTGTAGAAAACAACATTTCTTTACATATTTGACTGATATCCTTTTGATCTGCATTGATTATCCATATGTCCCATTCTATTGCATGCAAAGCTTCTACCATTGAATGAATTGTTTATTTGCATATTTCTGCATTCATGAGATTTGTGACCATACCTTTTGTAGTTGAAACATTGTCTGGAGAAGGATGAATTAGTCTAATTCATTCTTCTTCTTCACTGAGTTGCTTTATGACCGAAGTTGTTGCAATTGTAGTAGTATCCATTGAAGGATAGATATCTTTGAGCATTTGGTTGTCTTACCAGAGGTCTTCTAGGCTTGTTTCTTTGATTTCCTGATCCAGAGTTCTTCTGACCAGATCCAGAGCTTTCACCTTTCTCATAACCCAAACCATGCTTGTCATCTACCCTCTTTTGGCTTTCAAGAAGAACTTCAATTTGAGTTGATCTTATCTTGAATTTTTCTTTGTATTCATTTGTTGTTTGAAGATCTTGTTTAAGAGTGTCTGTCTGATTGTCAAGTTGTTCTTCATTATCTCTATCTTCTTCAAGATTAGATTCTAGATGTCTGATTATTCTGTCCATTTTGTGGCAGTCCTCTGACTTCTCCTTGAGAGATTTTTTTAGATTATCTTCAATTTTTCTATTCTCTTCAATTTCTTGGGTGAATCTCATAACCCCTGATTCCATTTCATGCCTTACCATAATGACCTCTTTTGATAGCTTCTCACATAGCTTGTTTTTGTCATTCAGATCTTCATTAGTATCATTGGCTTCACTTTGACTTGCTAATTGTTGAAGAAGTTCCTTTCTCTTTTTCACAGAGATACTCAATTTTTCTTTTAGCTCATTTATGAAATCATCAACTTGTTTGAGTCTTTCTCTCAAGTTATTGACTTCAGAGTGAGATTGTTCAAGATCATCTAGGGAAGACTGAAGTTGTTCCTTCATACCATACATATCCATTGAGATTCCTAGATCTTCCTCAAGTTGTTAGGCTCTTGTTTGGAGGAACTTGGCTCTGATACCAATTGTTGGAAACAAGGTAGATAACTAAGAGGGGGGTGAATTAGTTATCTTAAATATTTTAACTTTCTTTCCTCGTTAACAATTAATGCAGCATCAAAACATATAAGCATACATAACCATGAGAGCAGAAATAAAATCAACACACATAACACAATAATTTTTACGTGGAAAACCCTATTAAGGGAAAAACCACAGGGTGACTAACCCAAGATTGTATTCTCTGTTAAAAGAATAAGAAGTACAAAATGGCACTTGCCAATTAGGGCTCACTGCCCGAGCATACTGCTCACAAGAGGCACACTGCCTACAAGAGACTCATTGTCTACAATATTTGTAGAAGGTAACCAAGTGTTTAAATTGAAGAGAGGCATCCACACATGCTGAGGTTCATCTCCGGATAGGCTCAATATACTGATCTAATGCACTTCATTCTTCCTCTACTTTAGTATTGTTGTTCTATCACATACCAGACTTGTATTACTGATTCCACACTTCTCTCTAGCTTTCCTCGCACACTATATCATCACACACACACCTTCATACCAAAATCCATTTGGTATATATATCCGCATCAAGGATTTCAACATCTATCTAGTCGGCAACCGGAATACTCAAGATATTTCTAAGACACTGAGCTGTCAGCTGAATCCATGCTTAATGTGTGATGCGTATCAAATACATAGACATGGAAGTCATTAATCATGTTGGCCAACCATGTATGATCCCTCAAATAGCTTGATCACCATCAATTTCTCATTTAGATTAAAGTCTGATGCTTTGTCGATCAGTTCTTCCTCAGTCTACTCTGCCTGTCAGGAACCCAACACTTAGATGCTCATATCTTTTCACTCATTCATCACCGAAGGCTCAATCTCTGGAATATAGTAGTCATGATACTCCTCTTGACTTTCCCAAGTCCACACTTTACTGAGTTACACCCTCTGAGAGATCTGGACTTGATTGTCAGACCTTGCTACATGCTCTATTCTTACTCACTGGACCAAAACACTCTTCAATCTGTCTTCCAGTAGAGACATACTATGTGCTATGGATGTGTGGGAAAGACTTTGTTGCCATCAATGACAACATTCATGAAGCCACACAGTGTCTCTTTCCAACATTCCCTTCATTTGAATGCTCTCCCTTCAAGAGACAAAGCATTGGTGGATGAAGAAAGGTCTCTCACATTAAATCCTCTGGGGATGGATGTTGAGCTTAATCAATATAAAAAGAATGTTACTTCAACCATAATTAATAGATTTATTCCACCCAATAAGTGGATAGTGAATAAGCATACTAATGTTTCTAAAATCATCATGCAACCTCACTTGAAACCGGTGATTATGGTTCAAGGTGCTCCAACACCACCTCGACCCCTAGGTTAGATTTTCAATTTTGTAAAACAAATTACTCAAGGAAATCAAATGTACCAAAATGTGTCACAACAACCCTATTACAATGTGGTTGCTCACACATACAATACATGAAATAATAAGCAAAACAAACAACAGTTGAACATTTTGATTACTTTACCAACTTCTCAACCTATGCTTCCTTAACCACCTTATCTTACTCATAAAGTTGGTCAAGATTATGATCTTGTTGAGAAGCTTCGTGCTACTCCCACTAAGATCTCTCTCTAGGAACTCATACAAACATTGCATACACCACGAAATGCTCCAAGAAGCTTTACAAAAGGTGATTGTACCACCCGCTATTAAGCCTAATGATGTAGTAACTCTGTTAGATTGTATGCATGTGACAAAAATAGATATTCTATTTCAACAACATGAATTACCATCAATTGATGTTCAAAATCAACATGATCCTCTTGTAATCTTTGTCACAATAAACAAAAATTTGATAAAGCGAGTTATGACTGACAATGGATTGGCTCTTAATGTTTGTGGCATTGGTTTGCTACATCTTTAATCAAACCAAATAAACATCACATTCGTGCCTTTGGTAATGTTAGTAGACAATTACTGAGTATCATAACTTTAGCCATAAAGGCTAGACCTCTGACATTATCTACCCTTATCCATGTTATGTATGATGCACTTTCATATAACATCATTCTTGGGAGACCGTGGATTCATGCCATGGTGGCAGTTCCATTGACCCTTCATCAATAAGTAAATTTTAAATTTATGCAAATAAACTTCACACCATTTAAGATGACCTGAATCCTAAAAGTTATTTACAAGTTGAGGCAAAAAAACAAGTTGTCAATCACATGATTCTCAATAACTTAAAAGTTGATTCATCAATACCTATTGTCATGGATAATGTTGTGCAAGATTCAACATCACCATTGAATGCACTTCTTGGTGATGATTGTGATTCATTAGATTTTACTCCTTCCTTTATGGGGGAATATAAACTTAATAACACTGATCCTTAGGCATCAAAAGTTGGCTCAGTCTCATCCAAGCAATCTTTGGAAATACCTAAGAAACCTAAGGTTTCTTTAGTAGATAACAAAGACAATACTCTTACTTATACTATAGAATATGAGATTTATGAGGTCCTACATTCTTCTAGAAGATGGAATATCTCTATGGTCATGGATTTCAAATCCTTTACAACAATTGTGACTACATAGGCAATGGCTATTGTGTAAATCAACAAGGAATCAGAGTACCTTTACAAGCTGCTACAATTAAGTACTTGGCTGATATTGGATACCATTATTTTAAGCCCACCAAAGCTTATCATCACCCTAAACTTGATGTTAATACAATATCAACAAGTCCAAGACTAAATATGATATATCCTGAGAAGATAGACATGGATTGTTTGCCAAGAACTATCCCATTGAATCAAGTACGTATCTCTCCCTGATTTTGCCACACTTGACTTAGCACCTATTCTAATTTCTCTCAAGGGTGGCCTCCTCATAGATATATATGTTGATAATGTTGTGTTGTGTTCCCCCATATTGTGTTAAATGTTATTTAGGTCTCCTTGGATGACCCTTGATACTCTTGTAAAGTTAAGGATATAAGGAGACCACCTCTGTTGTAATACTTCCTCTATTTGTTTCTCTATTCTTCTATACTTTCCTATTGCAAATTGTTGTGTGTTGTGGCTTGGGAGCATACCGTAGTGAATGGGGATTTCAGGGCATCCTTCCATGTTGCGACCCTAAAGTCACTTTTGTCTCCACTCTCATTTTTTATGATTTCATTCTTCCATTGTACTTGTGGCTTGACTAATCGGTAGATGATGATAACAAATATATACTGATATGAACTGTGTGTCCCTAAACAAGAATAAAAATAGACCTAGTCCATATATGAAGTCGAGGGTAATTTGTTACTAACACTTGACTAGTAGAATCATTTTTGTGTTGTGATGAGATCATGTGTCATGCTGAGAAGCTTCTTGTAACAATCCTTGCTATACACTACATCTACTTCTAGGCACTTTGATATGTTTTGTGTCTCACCTTGAGCTACACTCAGTTCTAAGATACCTGAAGTATAACCTCACATCTATATTGAGTTCTAAACCCACAAGTATAGCCTTGGTTTGTTTATGTGGTATGTTACCTTATTTATGTGCATCAAGAATATTGTTGATGATTAGAATTTGATCCTAACATGTGTGATTGTTGGGAACATTCAGCAATCGAAAGCATATGTCACCTTGGAGGCATAGGCTTTGCGAAAGCTCTTTTCCCTTGTGTGTTTTCAACCATACCTTAAATGTGATTGCTACCTAAAAGTAGGATCAACCACATTAAGCTGGGGGCATATTATGCTTGATTATCTTAGATATTGTGATAGAGTGTGTGGCGTTCACTTCCTTTTCACTGTACAGCATCTCTGTGATGCAAGTGGGGTTGTGTACTTTGTTTTGTGTGTCATATGTATATCCTTTTCACTGTAAGGCATCTCCGTGATGTAGGTGGTGTTGTATACTTTGTGTGCATGCTTCCTTTGCACCATAAGGCATCTCTGCAATACAAGTGGGGTGGCATTTTGAAATCCCTTCTGTCAAAGGTTGAAAGGAAGCAAGGTATGTGGAAAACACTTCCTACATTGATCTAATGAGGAAAGATTTATATAAATTTTTCTTTTACAATTACAAATTAAGATGCACATTAACAAAAACATAATAACAACTTCCAAATGCAAACACAAAACTCACAACACAAGATATACATGGGGAAAACCTGTTCAGGTAAAAAACCCCACACTCTAAAGCTGCCTAATATATTATTCAAGAATCATGAAGATTACAATATACTTGCAGAGAAACCTTTTACAGGAGTATATCCAATTAGAGATCTAGGAGGTAACTCGACATCTGTAAGATTCTTACATGCAACCTCCATCTCAAGTTCCTGATATATAGGAGATACAATACAATACACTGCCAACGATAATTACAAAACCATGAGCCAAAACCACCAAATAGTGGTGCCCAAATTATCTCCAATCAAAGATACCTTGTGATGTGCCAAACCACACACCAACACCTGTAACTTTCCCCTTTACAACTCTTTTATGTGTCCAAAACATTTTTTCATTTCCCAAAATAGAAGGTCTAATTTCTTAAGGCCATAACTTTTGATCTGGGTGTCCGATTGACGAACCATTTGATGTGTCAGAAATCTTGTGAAGAGGTCTATCACCCTGTAACCAGTTATGCTAGTTATGACAATTATTTGGAATGTTTAGAGAAGTTTCAATTCTGATAATTGTGTTCGAAACTTTTTTGACAATTTCAAATAAACTAGAAACATTAATATCTCACAATCCAGATATGATCTTGAGTCGAAACTCACACGAGATGTTTACTTAGCTATTATGCACCTTCTAGGAAAATTTTAGGTCAATTCAAGGTCAAATGTAAACTTACTTAAAATAGTAAGCCCTACCATTTTTAGCCCTTTGGGAAACTTTGAAAGTTCTAGATCATTCTTCAACATAAAGGGTATTTGAAAAGATAAAAACTAGGAAGAATAGTAACTTTTGCGGTTGCAAGGTTGAGACACTTTTCCTAACATTCTCCCACTTGTCAAACACCTTGCAAGTGCAAAGGGAGTATCAACACCATGATTTAATTTCTAGGGGCCGTGAGGCCCATAGACTTTGAACACCATCTGAACTTCTCTATTCTCACAGGTTTTGTCAAGGAATCTACAACATTCATCAAAGTTTCAACTTTTTCCAAGTTTACCTTCCCATCCTCTACCATGTCATGAACAAAATGGTACTGGACATCAATATGCTTAGTCCTTGTGTGGAAAGTAGGATTCTTCGCCAAACATATGGCACTCTAACTGTCACAACAAATAGTAATCTTCCTCGCATCAAACCCAACATCAGAACGCAACCTCTTAAGCCAAATGGCCTCTTTACAAGCATGAGTTGCTACCATGTACTCAACTTCAATAGTGGATAAAGTGACCACAGGTTGCCACTTACTCATCCAACTAATAGCACCACCAAACATAGTGAACACATAAGCACTGGTGGATCTCCTGCTGTCAATGTCACTTGCCCAATCTGAATCTACAAATCCATGAATACAAAGTGAATGTTGAGGTCCTATAGGATAACCATGACAACATAAGGAGTACTTAGAAGTATCCCACAAATATCTGAACACTCTCTTCACTGCATACCAATATACCCATCCAGGATTAGCCATAAATTGATTAAGGACCGCCACTACTTGGGCAATGTTTGGTCTTGTGCAAACCATCACATACATCAAAATGCCAACTGCACCAGTATAAGGAACTCTGCTCATATCCTCTATCTTAGAAGGAGACTTTGGACAATCTTCAATAGATAACTTTGTCCCCACTATAACAAGAACAGTCAAAGGTCTGCAATCCATCATGCTTAATCTCTCCAACACAGTATTAACATACTTACTCTGGCCTAACCAAAGTTTTATGTTTGCTCTGTCTCTTCTGATTTCCATTCCCAGATTGTACCGAGCTGCCCCTAACTTTTTCATCTCAAATTGTGCTGACAACTGAGACTTCAAATCAGATATCAAACTTTTATCATTCCCAATGAGTAACATATCATCAACATACAATGCAGTAATGAGAATGCGATCATTGTCAAACTTGTAGTAAACACAATGATCTGATTTCAACCTCTAAAATCCAATACTCAACACAAAGGCATCAAACTTCTAGTACCACATCCTAGAAGACTGTTTCAAAGCATACAAAGACTTTTTCTTGCAAACTACATTTTCTTTACCTTTCACCACATAGTGCTCTAGCTGTGACATATAGATTTCCTCTTCCAAGTCACCATGAAGGATTGTTGTCTTCACATCCATCTATTCCACTTCTAGATCATACGCTACTGCAAGAGATAATACGAACCAAATAGATGCCAGCTTTGTAATGGGAGAGAAAATCTCACCATAGTCAATTCCATCCACCTGAGAATACCACTTCGCAACCAATCTAGCCTTATATTTCTCAACACTGCCATCTACACTGAATTTCTTTTTGAACACCCATTTTCATCCAATAGATTTTCATCCTTTAGGAAAAGGCACCAAGTCCCAAATATTATTCGTTTCCAAAGAAGCCATCTCCTCTTCCATGGCCTTCTTATAGGAACCTGCATCTTTCATACTCATAGCCTATTTCATAATTCTAAGCTCATCAGTGTTAGAAATCAAAGAAAAAATACAACTGGAATCATACAATGAATAACCAAACTTATCAGGTTGCTGCCTTATCCATGTGGACCTCCTCAAAGGTTGAGGTTGAGGTTCTTCATCTTCTTCTAAACTTTTAGAGCTACTAGAGCTCTCCTCATTATCAGGTCTAATGGATGTTTTTGGTTCAACTTTCTCAAGGGTGGAAGGAAGCTGAACCACATCATCTTTCTTCTCTTCTTTCTCTAGATGCAAGACAATAGAAGAAGGATTGAGCTCTCTGAAGATCATGCTTCTGCTATATAGAACTCTCTCAGCTACTGGATCCCAAAGATTGTACCCTTTCACACTGATGCTATAACTGATGAAGATACACTTTACAACCTTTTTCTCCAACTTAGCCCTCTTCTCCTTAGGCACATATGGATATGCCTCACAACCAAATACTTGAATGTGTCTTAGTGAAGGCTTTTCACTAGACCATACCTCCATAGGTGTCTTATCAATGAGCGCTAATGTAGGAGACCTATTAACCAAGTAACAAGTAGTAGCAATAGCTTCATCCCAAAAGTTTTGTTCAAGACCAGCTCCTCCTCTTAGCATACACCTTGCCCTCTCCATCAACATTCTATTCATCCTCTCTACAACTTCATTCTACTAAGGGGTATATCGAGTTGTCTCATGCCTCTCAATCCCCTATTGTTTATAGAACTTATCGTAATCTACTGAACATAACTCACCACCATTGTCAGTCCTTAAATACTTAATCTTTCTATCCTTTTGATTCTCTACAAGATCTTTGAACTCTTTGAATCTATCAAAGACTTCAGATTTACTTCTAAGGAAATACACCCATGTCCTACTGTAATCGTCACTGAATGAAACAAAGTAAACAAATTTTGAAATCAAAGGAACATTAATAGGACCAAACACATTAGAATGAATCAAGTCCAACACCTTAAAAGATTTGTGAGAACTGGAATAAAACTGAACATGTTTTTGTTTTTCATAAATCCAATGTTCATAGAAATCAAACTCAAGGTTACAATCATTCATACCCTCAATAAGATTTTTATTCTTTAGGGTCCTCAAACCCTTTTCACCAATGTGACCAACCCTTTGGTGCAATAACATTGTCTTCTTAGCTGGAAGTTCCATCTCCATATAATGAGCACCCTTAGGTACCCAAAAACTATGACCATCAAAAGTAGATGCAATAGTCTTCTTCGTTGCTAGTTCCAATGGTGAGGATGAAGACTCTGAAGCTCTATTCTTCAAAATAGAGGAACTATTGCACTAAACTACACATGCATCAAACTAAAGCAAAGTACTAATCCAAACACCCTTAGCCAACACCATAGATCCTCTAGTCACCTTGCATCCTCCATTCGAGAAAACAACCTGCACACCTACATCATTCAATTTACTTACAGAAGAAGGTTCCATGTCAAACTAGGGATATGCAGAACACCATTGATTCCCTTTACTCATCCATCAGGGAATCGAATCAAGACTCTTCCACGGCCAACAATATCCAGGTGAGAATCATCACCCAAGTACATGTTTCCACCATCGTATTCTTAATACTTCAAAAATTATCCCTAATACGAGGACATGTGAAAAGATGCACCAGAGTCAATAAGCCACACATCTTCAGATGCATGCATTGCCAAGGCAGCAACAAATGCTTCTCCTTCATCCTAAA
Organism: Cunninghamia lanceolata; assembly: GCA_027924645.1. Taxonomy (NCBI): domain Eukaryota; kingdom Viridiplantae; phylum Streptophyta; class Pinopsida; order Cupressales; family Cupressaceae; genus Cunninghamia; species Cunninghamia lanceolata. Next base: position 9,809,248 of record BSBN01000892.1, read on the forward strand.
AGGACTTGTCAGAATCTAAATCATAATTCTTTTTCTTTTTCTCCGTCTTGCACTCCTTGCAGAAGTGACTAGGTTTGCCGTAGTTCCAACATAGGGCCTTGGACTTTCTAGGAGACTTAGATCTCCCACAAGATTAATATCTTCCTTTTTCTTCCTTCTTCTTATCCTTTTTCTTTCCCTTCTCTTTAGATCTACCACAAACCATAAGAGCCTCCTTAGCTGATTCAGAAGACTTTCTCTATATCTCTTAAGACAACAACGAAGAAACCACTTCATCCATCTTGAATGTGGTAGTGGTACTCCCAATGGCCATAATAAGGTGGTCCCATGAATCTAGTAAGGAACATAGTAATGTCATACATCGATCCTCCTTCTCCATCTTCACACCAACAAAAGTCAACTGGACAACAAGCATATTGAATCTATTCAATTGATCAACAACAAATCTTCCATATTCCATCCTTAGAGAATACAATTTCTTTCACATGAATAACTTGTTTACTAGGGATTTAGCTTGATAAACATCTCCAAGTTTATTCCAAATTTCCTTTATAGTCTTCTCTTCATGGATATTTAGGAGCACTAAATCAGCCAAACAGAGTCTTATCAAACCCTTAGCTTTTCGATATTTGAGATCCTAGTCTTCTTGAGACATTGCCGTTGGTTTTGTACTAGATATAGCTTCCCATAAATCCCAATCTACAACCATGTCCTCCATTTTGAGTTTCCACAACTTGAAATTACTGCCATTAACCTTCTCTATCTCAAACCTCCCAAACGTGCTCGCCATCTCTTACCTGCAACAAAGATTTCAAAATCCTCTACACAAGCTCCCACTCAAACAAAGATCAGCTTAAAAAACCCTCTACCCAACAACTAGAACCAAAGGTGATTAGGCTCTAATACCAACTGAAAGGAAGCAAGGTATGCAGAAAACACTTCCTACACTAATCTAATGAGGAAAGATTTATGCAAATTTTTATTTTACAATTACAGATTAAGATGCACATTAATAGAAAGATAATAACAACTTCCAAATGCAAACACAAAACTCACAACACAATATATACGTGGGGAAAACCCTTTCAGGTAAAAAACCCCACTCTAAAGCCGCCCAATATATTATTTAGGAATCACAAAGACTACAATATACTTGTAGAGAAATCTTTTATAGGAGTATATCCAACTCGATATCTAGGAGGTAATTCGACATCTATAAGATTCTTACATGCAACCTCCATCTCAAGTTCTTGATATATAGGAGATACAATACAATACACTGCCAACAGTAATTACAAAACCATGAGAGAAAACCACCAAATAGTGGTGCCCAAATTATGTCCAATCAAAGATGCCTTGTGATGTGCCAAAACACACACCAACACATGTAACTTTCTCCTTTACAACTCTTTTATGTGTCCAACACGTGTTTTCACTTCCTAAAACAAAAGGTCCAACTTTCAGAGGCCATAACTTTTGATCTGGGTGTCTGATTGATGAACTATTTGATGCGTCCAAAAGCTCATGAAGAGATCTATCACCCTACAACTAGCTATGCTAGTTATGACAATTTTTGGGATGTTTAGAGAAGTTTTGATTCTAATAATTGAGTTTAAAACTTTTTCAGTAGTTTCAAAAAAAATAGAAACTTTAATATCTCACAATCTAGATATGATCTTGAGTCGAAACTCAATCAAGATGTTTTGCACCTTCTAGGAAAATTTCAAGTCAATCTGAGGTCAAATGCAAACTTACTAAAAATAGTAAGACCTGCCATTTTTAGCCCTTTTGGAAACTTTGAAAGTTCTAGATCATTCTTCAACATAAAGGGTATTTGAAAAGACCAAAATTGGGAAGAATAGTAACCTTTCAATGTTACAAGGTTGAGACACTTTTCCTAACAAAGGTGGGATTGTGTCTTGGCTTGAGTGGTTGCACATCCTTTTGAAAGTCCTTTGTGAAGGCGGGGTTGGCTCTTGAGTTATTCACCCTTAAGAGTGTCTTTAGCAGTTGTGGTTGCATATCTCAACCATCAGGTGTGTTTGGTGTGTCTTAGATGATGGAGCGTAGTGATGATCTCCTCCCCATTGCTTAGGTTTGTTGTGTATAAGATGTATAGTGTGTCAATGACATACTCTATGATGCTCATGTACTCCATGTATTTTTCATGTGTCTTCCTTACCTGTTTTGCATGTTTTAGTGGTGGCCTGTAGCAATGAGTTCCCCCCACGCTATGTGCCTTGCATGTTTTGTGGTGGCACCTAGCGATGAGCTCCCCTCCGCTATGTGTTTTGTGTGCCTTTGATGGTGGTGCATAGCGATGAGCTCCCCTTATCACCTAGTTAGGGTTGTTTAGTTGTTAAATTATGTCTTCCCTTCTTGTATGCTTTGTGTATTGCATGTTTTCACTTCTGCCTTCTCCATGCATTGAGTGTCTTCTCAGTGTATTACGTGCTTCTTTACTATCTTCTTCATTATTTGTGTGACTCTTATGTGTCTTCTTATGCTTTCCTAAGATTGGGGGCTAAAGATAGTCTTCCAAGCTTAGGGTGTGCCTTTGGCTCTAGTGATTGGCATGTTTGTTGTATTTTGACCATGCTTTAATACACGTACTGATCGTAAGATCATACACACATTAAAGTGGTAGCTAAAGTTTATGGAGTAAAAATTGTGCACTTGTGTTTTTACCTCCTTGTTTAGCTCCTAGGTCCCATTTATTACATTATGCATTATAATTGATCACCGCGAAGTAAAACTACCTAAAACTTATGACAATCAGAGACCTTTGGCTGCCCTCACTAATCTTATCCTGAACTAAAAAGGGTCCCTTAGACTTGGGCTCAGGGTAAATTAGTGGCATGTCTGCTTAGGACCTTTAAAAAGGTTTCTCGTTGTTAGATCTTGTGGTTTAATTTGATGAATGTTAGTAGGAAAGTATATATAAGTGAGTTTTTAAATTCATTTTGAAGTAAGAAAGAGATATCCAACTTGAAGCATTGGAGTAAAGACCATTCAGAGTATTCATTGTGATTCTAGGGTATATTTTTATTGTCATTGTGTGTGTTGTTGTAGGTTTGAAGTTATCATCTATCTCTCCTTATGATTTGAAGAGCATTCATCCTCCTAAGGATCTCATCACATAGGTGATATCATTGTTGTGTATTATCATTTGATTCATCATATTGATTTTGTGTTTAGCCTCTTCCTTGCAAGGGCACACTCTCTTTATCCATCAATGATGTTGGGAATCCTAAATTCTATCCCAAGATTTGACCAGGGCAATTCCCTTGACACCATAACCCCCAAACCCCTTTTCTTCTTCTTGTGTGTAGGTTATAGGTATAGGATTCAGAAAAGGTGAAGATGCTAGAAGACTGAGTAGGATTCAGGGTTTTGGGATCCATCAAATGTTTAGGAATATTCCCCTAGAAAGAATTAGTCACCTGGTGCCCTAGTATTTTGGGTCTTTTGACACTAGATCTAGCATCTAAGAATCATTTATAGTATATCTCTAGTTTATAGCTCTGGCAGATTCCAAAATTTAGGATTTGGTAATCTCCTATTTCATCCTCTGACACTTCAACTTCTAAGACACAGGTTTCAATATCTCTTTGATCATCTCTATGCATTTAGATTCTGGGTTTCAGTAGTTTTATATTTGTTATAAGTTGGTCATCCTAGAACTAGGGTTTGATAAAAAGGCTTAGTTAAACATAATCTTTCCATAGTACTCTTGAGCACAAGATCTATAGCTAACTCCACTTCCATTTGGTAGTGATTTGTCTTGATCTTGTCCTTGAATGTTATTGTGAAAGAGGGTTTGATCTAGTGTGCATCCTAGTTGTCATCATTCTCCTTTTTGACACTAAACAATCTAGTCCCTTCTTAATAATCAATTGGGGATATATTAATTGTGAACACATCTAAAGGGAATTGAATGGGACCATCTTTTTCTAGAAACTCCATGATTCTGGTTGTTGTTTCATTTGGAATTACTTGTTTTGGCTTTGATGACTCGCCCTTTTTGAAGGTTCTTATTTATATGATGTTTACTATCTCATTATATGGTTCTATAATTTTTAAGCATATCAATTGAGGAGTTAGATCTAGAATGGAAATTTTATTCATTGAAAGCTCATAGTTGATTGGAATTCCTATATTATTTCTAGTTGTGTCTATCTTCTCCTTCTGTGACATAAATTTTTCTAAGGTGCATAAATCAAACTTCTTGGAATAATGTGGAAGGCATAGCCTTCATCCTATGTATCCATGGCCTTCCTAAAAACAATTTATAACGTGTGCCCTAATCAATGACATGGAGTATAGTGGGGACCATTCTAGACCCTAAGAAAATTGGAAGCATGATCTCTCCTATTATTTCTACCTTAAGGTTATCATAACCTCTTAATGTATCATGACATTGCATGATGTTTGTATGTCCATACCCCATCCTTTCAAGAAGAGAAAATGAGACTATATTTACTTCCACTCCATCATCAATTAATGTTCTCTTAATGCAAGTGTCATAGATTTACACCTATAGGTATAGATTTGGATCTCCTTTCTTTGTCAATTTTGCCTCTGAAGGAATTTGGTTTAAATCAAAGAAGAAACCTAGATCTTGAAGTTTGGTGTTAGGTGAGTTCATATTGAGGTCTACTTGGTTGATTTATTCATCTAGAGGAGGGCTAATCTGATCTACATATTTCAACCCAAATGCTTGTAAAATGGTTGATGGATGTAAAGGTGAGTTCCTTAGGACAACTATAAAAGAGATGTGGGCATAGGTCTTCTTGACATCTTCCACCAAGTTGTAAGGTCTAATTTAGGATAGTCTGGGCTCTATAGCTGAGATGGCTTTTTTGTGAAATTCAGTTTCTTGTTCGACTTTTGGCTCGATACTACCTTTTGTTGGGAAGAGACACTGCTTCGAATGGCAGCTATTATCATTGATGGCAACTAAGACTATTCCACACATCCGCATAACATAATTTGTTCATACGGGAAGTTAGAATCAAAATTTATCTAAGTCTAGGTAGCCAGAAATAGAACATGTGATAGGGTCCAGTATCTTGGTCCAGATCTCTCCGGTGGTAAATCAGAGTAGGCTACGGATCTGAAGGAGTTAGAAGGATTCTTAGGGTAATCTAAATCTAGAATCTTAACCTCTGGTGATGAAGGAATCAAAAGTTATTTGCATCTGAGTAGAAGGTTACAGTTTAACAGTGCAGACGGTAGAAGAATAGGCTGACCTTGTGATTGATATTAGTTTCAGATAAATGGAAGTTGTGAGTTGGATGATTTGTGATGATCAATGATAATGGCAAACATGATTGATGATTTGTTAATGCAAGTTTTGGTCTACATTACAAGTTATGCATGGATTTAGCCAACAGAGTAGAGTCTTCAACAAAGTTCTTAGTGTTTTTGAAGCTTACTGAAAAGTGATTGAATATCATGATGCAGATATATATAGCTGATGGATTTAAGTGATTCGTGTAAGTGTATGATGCGACTATGGAATAAGTGTGAAAAGTGTAGAGATCTAAGGTTCAGATGTTAGTAGAATAGTAAACATGGCAGAGTAAAGATGAAGTGTATCAAGTCATTATTTTGTGCTTAATTGGAACTGAATCCTTGCATTGATAGATGCTAATTATTAGTTCAAACTCATTGTAATCCTCTTTTTGTAGGTAGTGAGCCTTCTTTTGAGCAATGAGCTCTTGGCAGTGAGCTCGAATGCATGTACATTCCCCTTTGTAATACTTTTAACATAGTATAATCTTTGTGGGCTAACCCCCACCGTGGTTTTTCCCTCAACTGGGTTTCCACGTCAAAAATCTTGGTGTCAAGTGTGTTGTTTATGTTTCTACTCATGTGTTATTGATTCATGCTTTAATGTTTATATCATTAATTTGATTAGAATTTGTGAAAGAAGATTAAAGGTAGAAAAGTTTAAATTATGTGACAACTGATTCACCCCCCCTCTCAATTGTCCAGACCAATTCCAACAATTGGTATCAGAGCAAGGTTCCTTTGAAAAAGTTTAACAGCTTGAGGAAGATCTGGGAAGGTAGTAAAATGGATGAATACAACCTTCAAGGACAAATTAAACTTGCTTTAGAAGATCTTGAGTAGTCCAGAGAAGAAGTTGGTGAGTTGCAAGAAAACCTTAAAAATGGTGAAGACTTCATTAAGATTTTAACAGAAAAATTGAGCAAATCCAATGAAAAAAGGAAGGATAAGGCCCTGAAAGAGAAGACAAAGGAGTGTGAGAAGTTAACTAAAGAAGTTATTGTATTATAACATGAGATGGAATCTAGAGTGATGAGGCCAACCAAGGAAATTGAAGATACGAAGAAAACTGAAGAAGACCTTAATCAAAATCTAAAAGAAAGAACTGAAGAATGTTGCAGGTTGGATGGAATAGCTGGCCTTCTAGAGTCTAATTTACCAGAAAGTAGAAACAATGAGAGAGAACTTGAGAGGTAAATTGTCATTCTTAGACATGACCTAGAAGTTGCAAATGAATACAAGGAGAAGTTCAAGATAAGCTCAGCTAAACTTGAAGCACTGCTTGAAGGTCAGAAAAAGGCTGATGACAAGCATGGTCTTGGATATGAGAAAGGTGAAAGCTCTGGATCTGAACAAAGAAATTGCCAACCAAGGAATGCAAGAAACAGACCTAGAAGACCTCTGGTAAGACAACCAAATGCTCAAAGATATCCATCCTTCAATGGAAATTGTTTCAATTGCAATAAATTTGGTCATAAAGCTACTCAGTGTAGAAGCAGAGAAAATCAAAATGATCCATACCTCTCCAGACAATGCTTCAAGTGTAACAGGTATGGTCATAGATCAAATGAATGCAGAAGCATGATAATAAATAACTCTAACAATACAAGAAATAGTAACTCTTTGAATGGCTACTGTTTTCCTTGCAATGGATTTGGACATATGGCTAATTAGTGTAGATCAAGAGGAAATCAAGTGTATAAGCAAAGAAATGTTGTGTGCTTTAATTGCAATAAATCTGGTCATATTGCATGATTTTGCAAAAGTAGGATTAATTAAAGAGGAGGTCCAGTAAACAAAAAACCAAATGAGAAGAGACAAGACAAAGGAAAAAGAAAAATTGATGTGAATGAGATCCAGAATGAAATGAGCAAGATATGGGTCAAGAAAACAATTGAGAACAATAGTAATGAATCTGCACCGAAATCTGGTGCTGATAATTCCTCTGGAAATTGAATTTGGAGCTCTGGCTCAGGGGGAGCTACATTGAAACTCAAATCCCCCCAGCCAGTAAATGGGTTTCTGGATCTGGCACAATGAGAGAAGATATTTAGAATTATTTAAGAACTTGTCGAAGGATTTTTGGAACAAAAGATGTTGATATGGAAATGTGTAGAGTGATTCATGAAGAACTGTTTGAGAAACAGAGTAACCAGATGAAGTTAGGGCAACACATTTATTACAATGCCAAATTAGGTTTTGCAAAGGATAAAAGGTCACTTGGTCATGCATTTGAACCACTTTGCATTCGAAGGTAACAAGAAGAAGAGCATTTGAGCTACAAACTGAGAAATTGAAGCACGGAGAGTGAATTCAACCGATAATTGATCAACCCTAACCCCGCAAAAGAAAAAGGTACTTCTCTGTAAAGTTTTGAATCTAAAATCTGTTGAGATGGCTATTCCTCATGTTGTTGACATTACTGAAAGGCGTCAACCCAAATTTAAGAAGCATCCTCATAAATCAAATTGAAGTCGACCCATTAGGTGCTTTTTCAAGTGTTTTATATGGTGTGCTGCATAGATGAATTTGGAGACTCAAGATATGTAGACTTGTTTGAGAATCAACTTAGGGATGAAAACCATGACCTTAAACCTGAGTATAATGCAATATAGGATAAACACTTTATTCAGATTATGAAGTTTCCAACATTTGATGAAGATGAGTGGATCTGGTATGTTTTGAGCTGAATGCATGATGAATTCATATGGCTACTAATACCATTCAAGATCACCAAGGATGCTATCAGAATTGTGATTGGATTAAATTCAACCAGTGGATTACCCATGTTGAAATCTGTGAAAAACCAAACTGTTACTGATGCAACCGGTGTGAAGTTTGATAAGAGAGTAATGACCATCAATCACATTATAGAACCGGATGTTAAGTTTGCTTCCATGGTGATTGGCTACAAGATTTATCACTCTACCAGGGAGAATTCTGTTTCTAGAATAGCCATATATGCTGCATATAAGGTGCTAAAAGAAAATGCAGATTATGATTTGTGTGAATTATTGTAGAATCAACTGATTGAGAACCTAAACAAAATCAAGAAAGATAAGAAAAACACTTTTAAATATGGTACATTGGTTCTATGCTTGTTCTTCTACTTTATGAATGAGGTATCTGGAGTAAAAGGTGTACACTGGACTAATGATAAACCAGTTGCTATTCAGATCAGAGATCATCTAAACAGTATTGGTGACTATAAAACACAGAAAATAGCAATCTGGGCATATCTTAAGAATTTTCAGGGTATGATGCATACAAGGGAGAGAATTCCAAAATCAGTTGTGGAGAAATATAAAGATGAGATATGTTTTATGGTTGACACTAATCAGTGCCTAATGGAAGCTGTGGAACCCAGAACTATATGGATTATGCCTATGGTCTATGAGGTTGATGAGAAACTTTTGAATATGTATGCTTAACACATGTTGAGAAAGCCAAAGGATACAACAGTTGAAAGATTTGGGACATATGAGGAGTTAAGTTTGAAACTACACATTGAGCTTAGAGAACCTAAAACCAAAAGAAAAGTAAGAAAAGAAATTGAGCAGTTGGCTGAGAATCTAGGTCTCACAAAGGAAGTTGTTAGGCAATTCAAAGAAAGAACTGAAAAGGCTAAGAAAGAGAAACAAGATAAGAAATAAGGAAGTGCTCCGGTGAAACCCTCTTCCAAATTAATGGCTACTAGGAGCTTTGCTACTACCCTTGTTTCTCCAAAATCTACCAATCCTAAGAAATTGAAAGGCAAATCATTCGAGAAAGAAGGAAAAAGAGTGAAAAAAAAGGCCACAAGAACCCATAAGAACACAAAAGTTGATGAAGAAGAAACAGATTCAAATGTTGAGGTAAAGGAGTTGAAAGCCTCTGGAGCAAAAGCTATCAAGATGACTAAGGAGAAACCTTCGAGAGGCAAAAAGGCAAGCAAAAGGTAGAAGATAGATACATATGTTGAGAAGCCCACAATTTCTATGGAAGATGTAATAAAATCAGTCATTGTGGATGGAAATCTGAAACCCATAACTAAATTTTATGATGAATACAGTGACACAGATAAGATGGTGTTAGAGGAAGCAACTGTTAGATATCTAAATATCTATAATAAGGCCCTAATTGAAATAACTTCTAAAATCCCTCCAAGTCTTGCAAACATTTTGGAGTTGAGGAAAGAAAATACAAAAAGCAAGGATATGGAACTTAGAGAGCATGTATTGATAAAACTATGCCCTCAAATCACTCAAGTTCAAATGAATATGATATTCAAAGAAGTGAATGATGAATTTAGGAGCAAGAAGAGAATGAACAAATTGAAGCTTGGAGAATTGGACCAAATAGTTCAAGAAACTCAGGAAATACTTCTAAGTGCATTGAAGAGACACAATCTTTCGTTTGTTGAGGAGACTAATGATCATATTGATTCATCAATCCCTGATATTGAAAAGATGAAAAATGATGAGTAGCGAACCAAGGTTGATGACTCCTATGTTCCGAAAGAGGAACAAATAAACATAGAAGATATAGAGATGGTGGATCAAACTGATGATGTCAGAGATACTCTAACTTCTCCTAATCAATCCAGAAAAGAAGATAATGTTGAGAATACTGCTAACACACAAGATCCTCAGGAATAAATTGCAAATAGTGAAGTCAAAGGAAAGAATTTGGATGCAGATAACATAGAGAAAGGTGAAGAAGAAGAAATCAAAACTAAGGAAGATAAAGTAGGAGAAGATGGTGCAAATGTTGATAATCCTGATACTGTGAAAACTCAAGAAAAGGAAAGTGGTCCAAAAATGGTGGCAAGAGACACTGCAGATGGAGTGAAAAGTTTCCTGAGTAAAGAAATGCTTGAGTTTGATGAACCAGAGTTGTTTCAATGACTGATCAATCTAGATGGTCTCTCTCTGGTTCAAATAATGAAGATAGCATCCTTCACACAAGCAAAGGCAAGAGAAAAGATGATGAAATCTCATATTGAGGACAATGAGCTGCTAGGCCTTGCAACTGGAGTATTGGAGAAGATATTGCTAACCTTCTAGAAGAATCCTTCTAACTCTCCTTCCAGAAATCTAAAGAATCTTGTAAGTTTTGTAAGTACACATTTTGAGTCTTTTGAGAAGTCTACAGAGACTAAAATTAGAAATGAACTTTTGGATAAGAAATTTAGTGAAATAAAGAGCCTAATAGAGTGTGATAGGAGGATACTTGGTATAAGTATAAAGAGTATTCAAAATGCTCTAAGTGATGGAGGTGATATATACAAATTTTGTCTATCCTGGCCCAAAGTCAATGAGGATATTGAGAAAAAGTTAAAGGAGCAAGAACAAAAACTGACAAATCTATCTCAAAAATTTTATCCTCTAATATCTTCTCCTATAAGTCAGGAATGTCAAGTAATCAGCTTGACCGATGAAATAAAGAAGCTTGTTAAAGAAAAAGGCAATATTATGAAGAGAATGTGTGAGCTCCAAGGATTGATTGCCCCCAAGCTAGAAATAATGTTTAATACGCTATCAGAAGCTCAAACTACAGTTCAAACAAGTGATCCTTCAAATCTAACAAAGGCAGAAGCTTACACATTTCTACTGAGTGGACACATCTCAATTTTAGATGGCATGAAAAGAAGTTGGGCTTCTAAACTTGAGAAATTGAAAATTAGTTTTGCAGATATTCTCAAGTTCAGGTGAATATAACTTAAGGATTGGTTGTACATATGTGGCACTGTATTTAGAATTTTTGAGAATTTTGGCTTACAGACCCCATCCTTTGCCATTGATGTCAAAGGGGGAGTTAAGAACAATGAAAAATGAGGAATCCAACAAAGGGGGAGCTCTGGAATCAGAGGAGAAGCATAAGAGTATAGAATAAGGGGGAGTAAATGAGTAACACTTACTCATTTTTCACTAAGGGTTGCCATCAATGCCAAAAGGGGAGATTGTTGGAAAGAGACACTGCTTTGCATGATAGGTGTTGTCATTGATTGTGTATATCAAAAAATTTGGATTTATAAATGGAAATGATCAAACAATTGAAATGCATAACCTAAACCCAAATAATTCAATACCTCGAAGATGCAAGATGAGCTTGATTGATCAATTTGTTGTGTTGGTTGCTCGATTCTGCAGCATAACATTAAGATGAAGATGATATGAGGATGATAGTTGAAGGATGCAAAGGCTCTAATGATATTTTGATAGAATAATGGTACTTGAAGCTCAATGCCTTTTGACGGAATAATGGTACTTGAAGCTCCATGCATTCTAATGATAATTTGGCGGAATGATGTTACTTGAGGCTCAATGCATTTTAATGGCTTATGAGGGGTTTGATTTAAAGGAAAGGCTTGGTTCAAATGGATGGTTGAGATTAAAAAGCTAATTGATTGATGTGGACGGCTAGGATTGATTCGGTTATCCCACTCTTCAAGGGAGTTGTAGTCATTTGACAAGTGGAGGGAGGATAGGGCTCATGTGTGCTTGTGTACATAAAAAGATATTAAATAAAAGGCTATAGTACCACTTATCTTTTTTAAATGAAAGAGGCACACATGTCGGCTTAATGATAAGATAAATTAATTAAATAAATAAAATTTATTTAATTAATTGGAAAGTCGGCTTATGATGAGAACTTAATTCAAATAAAATATTTGAATTAGTTGGGATATGAGTTGGATATTAATTAATTAAATAAAATTTATTTAATTAATTGGATAGTGGGATAAATGGGATTAAGAGTGGGTTTTAGGACAAAATGCTACATGATGTCTAAGATAATGTTTTTGACAAGGTGTTGCTAGACATGAACAAAGTTGGGACAAATTTGGGTGTCTACATTTTGCCCCTCTTTGAGATGATGTTCGAGATGATGAGATTTATGTTGAGTAACATCATTTCAAAGAAGTTAAGGTATGGATAATTGATAGGGATGCTGATGATGGAAAGAATAGGTTGGTGATGCCCCCTCGAGAGGATAGGTGGGTTGGACAAACACGGGTATGCTCTCGAAAAGAAATGGCTTGGCTACAAAAGAAAGATAAGGGGGTAGATAGATAAAAGGATGATGCGTTATGCTGCAGTGAATGTGAGCAACCATGATGTTTGATATAGCACTTGACGTTATGCACCAAGGTATAAGGACCAAGGTGACGATGTGTCTTATGCCCCAGTGTAATACAACCTTGTCTGGATACAAGATATGAATATTAGCTAGAATGATATCGATATGATACAAATGCAAGATAAAATGATAACACACACAAGCAAGCAAGCATGCATGCACAAATGATACAAAAACAAACAAGGTATTGCCCCTGTCAAGCTGTAAACCAATGATTAATTGCTGATTGTTTTGTTGATGATAGTTGGGAGTGTTGTCATTGCGGGGAAAGCTATATCCCTAGATCAACACAAGGTTGTTTACTGAGTTGGTTGGCTGATTGACTGATTGCTTTGGCTTACAACAAGGCTAGGATCAAGACCATTGATTGAGATTGGATAACTTGGCTTGATTGATTAACTTGATTGGTATGGCTTAAGGATTGACTTGCATTTGGATCATTGCTTGGAATGATTGGAAGATGACTGAAGGATGATTAGATGAAGTGATGATTGGATTGATGTGCTATGATAGATTGGTTGGAAGAAGTTGTTTATTAATGATGTATAAGATAGATGATAGAAGAAATGATGAGAGAAGAAAGAGGAAAATCGCTTGTGCCTGAATCTGGGCACTTCCTTCGTACTCCAGACTGCCTACATACCCTATATCCACGGGATCAAGGCACTTAACGATGGAAATGAGATGTAGTTCTGATTTTTGTTTGATTGATGATGATCAAAGATTGGGTTGAATTGATCAAGTTATGGATTAATGAAATGTTGATGATGTGATGATATCTGGTGGATTGAGCTGCTTTTGATTTGCTGAAGTGATTGGATTTGTTTTGATGGTTAGCTTGATGTGCTTGAGTTGATTTGTTTTGGTTTTGATGTTGATGATGGATAGGATTTGCTTTGATGGTTGGCTTGATGTGCTTTGGCTATGATGTTTGTTGATTGAATTGTTTTGAGTGATGATAGTGATGGTGTGATGATTAGAGTGTCTACTCAATCTAAGCATAAGCAAGTGTTCTCAGTGTGCTCAAAGGATGTAAAACAAACAAGGTATTGCCCTTGTCAAGTCATAAACCAATAATTGATTGTTTGATGATGATAGTGTTGTCATTACGGGGAAAGCTATATCCCTAGAACAACATAAGGATGTGGGAACGCTATATCCCATTGATGATGATTGATGATGATTGATTTGGTTCATGACAAGATTAGGATCAAAAACTTGTTGATTTGATTGGATAATGTTCCTTGATTGATTAGCTTGCTTGATATGGATTAGTGTGACTTGGATTTAAGATCATTGCTTAGATGGATTGGATTGATATGATTCGAAGAAGTGATTGATTGAAATGGATGAATGAACGTTATTGATAGGAAAAATTGATTGATGATGATGATGATGATTTTGATTTGATGTTGGAGTGGATTGTTTTGGATGATGTGATTGATTTTATTTCTTGTATTTTTTGTTGGATATTTGATTTTTTTTTTTAATTTTGGAATATTTTGATTTTTTTTTGTATTTTTTGGAGATATTTTGATTTTTTTGTGTTTTTAAATGTTTGGGATGTCAATGGATTTACAATTTGGTAGCCTTTGTGCTTGATACCAATGACAAGGGAAAACCATGTCTAGGTGCAAGGAGGGATGAATGGGATTGGATGGATAAAAGGATGGGCTCATAGTGAATGTGATGAAAGGCTCATGATAGATGGATAGATAAGAGGATAGGCCGTATAAGGTATGTATGCATGCCTCATGAAAAATGGATATGTAGGCTATAGTGGAAAGCTCATGATAGATGTAAAGCTCGTGATAAGGATACACCATAGTGGATGGATCATAAGGGAGCTAGGATGTGATGTTCAAAGGCTATGTTGCATAGGAAGAATAACTTGCCCCATTCTAGGTGGTAATGCTTAGGATTTTTTGCATGACACATGATGGATTTTACATGACAAGGCTCAGGACAATGGCATGATGGATTGGTTTGAATGGGATGGATGAATGGTCAATGGATAGGACTTGGTTTGGAAAGAAGGTATGTCAAGAAATATCCAAACATGTTTCAACATTTTGCCCCCATGTCTTCATCAAAATCAAAAGGAGGAAGTATGGGTAAATGGGTTCAATAGGATAGGCATCTTTATGTAATGGCTAAGGATGGTAGGATGGTAAGATAGGATAAGATAGGTTGGTATGATATAATGGGATAGATAGTTTGGAAATGAATAGGTTGGATGAGACAATGTGCCCCCAAGTGTGAGTGACATAGAAGATCAACTTACACATGATGCCTGTTTACCAGGTTTTCATCATGGTACTTATCCAAGGCACCTGTTTACCAGGTTTTCACCGTTGGATGAAGGGATTTCTCTTTACTATTTTAAATTTTTCTTTTCTTTTCTCTTTTTTGTTTTTAGATGGGTTGACAATTACACATGGCACCTATTTGCTAGGTTTTCACCATGGTAATGGATAGGAGGGACTCAAGTGTCTAGTTCAATGGATGTTGGTAGTCCCACTAGAGAGAATGATGTCATCGCATAGACCATGTCATTATGCTCATAGATGTTGATAAGGGATTGCATGGATGGAACATGGATTAGGTAGATAATGGATTATGATGTAGAATTATGGTAGGGTAGGCTAGTAGCTTATGGTGTGGATTTATATAGGCTTATGGAATGAATATGGATGAAAAGTTTATGCCAAAGCATGGACCATAGGGTTAGCATGGGGGAGATATGTAGGATAATGGATAGAAGATGGGGAGATGTAGGCATGTGTGAATGTTTTGGAATGGAAGGGAATCATGACCAACAGCTGCACACACCGTGATAAACATTGAAGCTTTTGATGGGATGGTGGTGTAGGAAGCAATGGAGATGTGTGCGTAGGGGATGGTTGATGAAGTGCTTTAGGAACCCACATAGATTTAGTATTTTTAGTGCTTTTGTATTGCTTGTGGGATTTTTGAAGGGAATGGATGTTTTGGATGGAAGTAGGCTTTTGGATGGATATAGGTGGTTGGGATTCTTGAGATGTGGATGAGGATGCCTCATTTGACTTGCTAGCTATTTTATTAGGAACCCAAACCATTGTACTTTTGTGCTTTGCTTTTGGAGGTATGGGTTTAGATGGCTTTTTGGATTGCGTTGCTTTGGTTCTTTGCATTGATTTTTCATGTTTGTGCCCTAAGGCATGAGGGTCCTTAGGAGTTTTAGTTGGATGTTTGGCTTTATAGATAAAGGCATCAAAATTTTTGCTTTTGAATCCCATGGGGTGGGTGGAGTGGATGGAATGATTGGAAGCTTTATGCTTAAATGATGTGTGCTTTTGTTGGCCATGATTAAGGATGTAAGGATACTTATGAATGATATGTATGTTAGGTGTTGGAAGCAATGGTGGCAAGGTGGATGGAGGGATATTTGGAGTTGGTAAAAGTGGAGGTAAAGTGGATGGCAGAAGGTGTATGGTCACATGCTTTTGGAGTTTGTAAGTTGATGGAGGTGGATTGGCTACATATGTTTTGGGTATATGATGTGGTTTGTAATGGAAAGTGGGCTTAGGAGGGATGGAGGAATTACCAACATCTTGGCCTTGTTGACCTTGGGGTGTGTATCCAAGGCCATATGAGCATGGAGGAACTTTGACATGGTTTGGCTCCAAAATACCTTGTTTATAAAGGCCTAGACCTTTGTCTATGGGACGAGATGTGTTTTGGGAACTAGACTTGAGTTCTTTATTAGATGGAGAAGATGAAATGGAGGACAAAGGTTGTTGTTGTCCTAAGGAAGAACATTCATGGAGGAAGGTCGTAAGACCACTAGGACATGATGGTGGACTTGAAATGGGATCGATGGTAGATGTGGAGGGAGGATCATTAGCATTGTGTTCACTAAGATCCAAGTTATTTGTTTGATCTTCTATGCTTATGTGTTCTTGAGAGGCACATGTCTCGTTATGACAAGTGGATGTTTGCTCATTATGGATAGGGCTAGATGGAGGATGACTAGGAGCAATTTGGATATCTCGCTCATGGATGGATATAGGATTATGGATAGGATCAAGGTACTTTTTAATAGGTTCTTGATCATAGATATCATCTTGATCATGAGATGGATAAAGTTTTGCCAAATGGATCATCATGGTTTTCATGATCTTAGCTAGAACCTTGATCATAACTATGAGCAAAAGTAGGATTAAGTGGGCTATAAAAGGGATAAATTTGCTCATGAATAAGGTCATGGTGATGGCTAATAGTTTGAGGGCAACCCATAAGTAGGTCATGGATAGGTGGAACTTAGAGGTGCTTTGATCTTGATTAAGACTAGGGTTCGATATTTCCACATGTTTAAGATTATGCTCTTGACATACCTCTTGGCTTTGGATGGAAGTGGAAGGTTCTTGAGTGGACTTGATAGGCTCTTGACTTAGGCTTGTGGTTGGAGACTCTTGAATAGACTTGTTGGCTTGTAGGTCACATGATGAGCTTAAAGGGCTAGGTATGTTAATGGAAGGCTCTTGAAGAGGCTCAAGGATATGTGAACCACATGATGAGATTATAGGATTGGACATGACCTTTGGAAGTTCATTGGTAGGCTCATGAATTGGTGTTTGACATAGGGGTAGTCTATTCCTATCTAGTAGCCAATGGATCACATCCTTCGCAAGTGTATGGGTGGATGGGAAATATAATGGATGGATGATAATGGTAGATGGTGTTGGATTAGGATTAGGACAAGGATTAGGTTGAGAGCTAATTGGATTGGATGGATTAGGATTTGGACTAGATGGGGGTGATGTGGCATGATTTCCCATTATAGGTGGGTACACCTTGTAAACAATTGAGAGAAATATTGGGCATTGGTTTGTATTATGGCCTTTGGTCCTATGGTATGCACAATAATCATGTTCATCATATGGACTTTCTTCACATGGTTTGACTTTAGGAAGTTCAATGAGTTTTGCTTCAAGCATCCTTTGTAAAACTCTCTCAGCCGCATCCTTTGGTGAACGATTAGAATGACATGGCGAGGAAGGTAATGAAGGGCTTTGTGATTTGGAGGGTTGATGGACCAATGGACTAGGAATAGGATCACATGGTGGTGTTGGGATAGGATTAGTTGGCTCATGTGTTGGTGTGTGATTAGATGACGAAGGCCACTCTAGATTGGTATCTCCCTTATCAAAGGTTATTGGATCTTGCATAGGATAACTTGGGCTTGTTTGATTTATGTACAAGGGGCCATTGGGATTTGCATGTGTTTCTTGTTGCAAAGGTGGACTTAGGCCTATCAATGGTGCTTGATGGTCTTGTTGAAAAGGTGTACTTGGATGTGCTTGATTTATGTACAAAGAGCCATTGGGACTTGGATGTTGTTCTTGTAATACCACTTGATTGCCTTGTGGATGGGCTTGGTAGTGCATTTGAATGTCAGCATGAGGGATTGGATAAGCTTGAGGTGGATGTTCATAGGTTGATGTGGTATTGACTTGGTGGATAGGTGGATTAAGTTGATAGGAAGTGGATGGATAGGACATGTGGCTATGAGGTGGATTAGGTTGATAGGAAGTGGCTAAGGATTATTGTACTTGTCGAGATTGACTAGTGGCTAAAAGGTGTTGGACTTGGGCTATGAAGTGTTGTAGTTGAGATGATTGGCTTACATGGGGTTGAGCTCTTTGGATGAAGAATTGTAATATTTCAATGGCATCTTGGTTTAGGGGTTGTGATCCTTGATAAAGATTTTGGAGGAATCTTTGGAATTTGATTTATAGGTCCTCTAGTGTAGACATGTTGTCACCAAGTGTTTGTCTTAAGTCCTTTTAGCAAGTGCTTGTTTAGGGATTTGGATGATGATGTGGATTGTTTGGATGAAGGTGATTGGGTTTGAATGTTATTGGAAGAATGTGTAGGATGACTTGTCTTTATGTGTTTGGGTGTTTAGAGCTTGATGTGGCAATATTCAAACAAATGATTATGCATATACACACATGAATCACTCATGCAAGACACATAAGCAAGTTTTAGTTTGGAAGAATGTGATGATGGTTAAGCAAGCACGTGAAGACACTCAACAAGTCCTAGTTAAGGCAAGGCCACTATCACAAGGAGGTTCTAATGAAAATCTGGGGGACCGGCACCCCACGAGCATCCAGCAAGCCACTTAAGACTTTAACTAACCCTACTAGGAGTTTTAATATACACAAAGGTACACCTCCTTTCGAGTTAGCACTGTATGGTGAGCGCTAATACCGGTTAGACTTGGCTTTCGCCTTATCTTCTAATTTTTATAGCAGACCGGATGAAAGTACCGCTTGAGGTCATTCCCTTGGGGTGGATACCAAGGCAGGCCTCTCTAAGGCTAAACAAAAGCAACACAAGTAAATGTTTTTGATCTCCAAGTTCATGTTGGGACGCGAGGAGAGAGCATACACATTTACTTGGTCACACTCGCATGGGGTTCATTAACCTTAGAAATTCCATGTGTGGAAGACAATTCAAGCACTTGTTTATTTTAAAGCCCAAATCCAAATGTGATGAAAGACAATGGTTTGTTTTAGCCCAATGTTTTGATGTGAATTTGCAAACAATTGTTCATTTTATGCCCAAAATCCAAATGTGTTTGCAAACAATGATTAGAAGATGAAAGAGATGAAAGATTAGAATGAGTGCACCTGATACAATCACTCTCCAATTTGCTATAGATGTTGATGCCAATACTGCTCCAGCTCCTTAGATGCCCTTACAAGTCACCAATTCCAAAAAGAAACAAGTAAACTTGCAAAGAAGATGATTACATGAAAAAGATGAAATCTGAAAATTCTGATGAAAATGATCTGATACAGAAAAATAGATTGCATAAACAGAAAGTTTAGGAGATTCTAAGCAATTTGAAAAAATGTTTCACTGAAAAACGATCAGAATTGCTCAAGTTATGTTCAAATGAAGTTTGAAATGAAGCTGAACTTTGACTGATAAAAAAGCCTAAAAAATAGTATAGTCACCTAATAAAAGTGGTACAGTTGTGAAGCTTGTCCTCCCAGCTTTCCAACGAGTCCTTGTTTGTGCGATTTGGCCTCCGTATGTGAAAGTTATGATAGAAATACCAAGATGCACAATGACAGCTACCAAAAGCAATTTACAGTTGCCGGATGCGACATACTGTTGAACATATGCGATCTGTATTTGCAATAGGCGAGACCCTGTAGATCATATACGACAAGAAAAATATTAGACGTGGCCCTTGTAAGCTTGTAAGCGATGCGGATATACCAGAAGCGACCAACTGCGGGCTGAAAGCGATCTATATCTGTAAAAAAAAATCAGCCGAAACACAAAACCCTAGGCGAGCACTGTCAGTTCAGTAGCGATGGGTATCGGCTTAAAAGTGACTGATGTAGGTTCTTAAGCGATGGGTTATAGCCGTAAGCGACCGTCTAAGGGTTAAAAGCGACCCGTATCTGCAAAAAGACAGTCAAAACACAAAAACACTATTCTGCACAGGCGATCACTATCAGTTCATAAGCGGCGCATATAAGTTTAGAAGCGGCTACTGTTAATTCATAAGCGACACACATAAGGTTAAGAGCGACGACTGTTAGTGCATAAGCAACCCAAATTAAAGCAGAAGTGATCGCTGTTAGGATAAAAGCGATGCAGGTCAAGCCAAAGGCGATTGTTATCAGGATAAAAGTGATTTAATTATGCGCTTGGCAGAAGGTATACACAGGTGAGTGCTGTTGTAACAAAAGTGATGCGTATCATGCTAGAGGCAATCGCTATCAGTGTAAAAGTGATCCAGAAGACAATACCTGCAGCGGATCTTAGTGCAGAAGCGACGCGGAGATGCAGAAAGCGACGGATTTTCGCTCAAAAGCGACTAGAATTAACCATAAGCACCTGCAAAATCTGATCTTCAAAGAAACAACTCCCAAAAATGAAGTTAATCAAGGACGTGGGTCCCACCGGGCGTGCCAAATGTATATCGAAAAATTTGGATTTATAAATGGAAATGATCAAACAATTGAAATGCATAACCTAAACCCAAATAATTCAATACCTCGAAGATGCAAGATGAGCTTGATTGATCAATTTGTTGTGTTGGTTGCTCGATTCTGCAGCATAACATTAAGATGAAGATGATATGAGGATGATAGTTGAAGGATGCAAAGGCTCTAATGATATTTTGATAGAATAATGGTACTTGAAGCTCAATGCCTTTTGACGGAATAATGGTACTTGAAGCTCCATGCATTCTAATAATAATTTGGCGGAATGATGTTACTTGAGGCTCAATGCATTTTAATGGCTTATGAGGGGTTTGATTTATAGGAAAGGCTTGGTTCAAATGGATGGTTGAGATTAAAAAGCTAATTGATTGATGTGGACGGCTAGGATTGATTCGGTTATCCCACTCTTCAAGGGAGTTGTAGTCATTTGACAAGTGGAGGGAGGATAGGGCTCATGTGTGCTTGTGTACATAAAAAGATATTAAATAAAAGGCTATAGTACCACTTATCTTTTTTAAATGAAAGAGGCACACATGTCGGCTTAATGATAAGATAAATTAATTAAATAAATAAAATTTATTTAATTAATTGGAAAGTCAGCTTATGATGAGAACTTAATTCAAATAAAATATTTGAATTAGTTGGGATATGAGTTGGATATTAATTAATTAAATAAAATTTATTTAATTAATTGGATAGTGGGATAAATGGGATTAAGAGTGGGTTTTAGGACAAAATGCTACATGATGTCTAAGATAATGTTTTTGACAAGGTGTTGCTAGACATGAACAAAGTTGGGACAAATTTGGGTGTCTACAGATTGCAACTAAGACTATTACACACATCCGCATAACATAATTTGTTCATACCAGAAGTCAGAATAAGAATTTTTTTAAGTCTAGGTAGCCAGAAACAAAGCATGTGATAGGGTCCGGTATCTTGTTCCAGATCTCTCCTAAGGATTGTTAGGGTAATCTAAATCCAGAATCTTAACCTTCAATGATGAAGGATTCAAAAGTTATTTGCATCTAAGTATAAGGTTACAGTTTGACAGTGCAGACAGTAGAAGAACAGGCTGACCTTGTGATTGCTCTTAGTTCTGGATAAATGGACGTTGTTAGTTGGATGATTTGTGATGATCAGTGATAATGGCCGATATGATTGATGATTTTTTAATACAAGTTTTGGTCCGTGTTACAAGTTATGCATGGATTTAGCCGACAGAGTAGAGTCTTCAACAAAGTTCTAAGTGTTCTTGAAGCTGACTAAAAAGTGATTGAATATTATGATGCGGATATATATAGCCAATGGATTTAAGTGATTGGTGTAAGTATGTGATGTGACTATGGAATAAGTGTGAAAAGTGTAGAGATCTAAGGTTCATATGTTAGTAGAACAGTAAACAGGGTAGAGTAAAGATGAAGTGTATCAAGTCAGTATTTTGTGCTTAACCAGAACTGAATCCTTGCATTGATAGATGCTAATTATCAGTTCAAAATCATTGTAATCTTCTTTCTATAGGTAGTGAGCCTTCTTTTGAATAGTGAGCTCTAGGTAGTGAGCCCGAATGCATGTGCATTCCCCTTTGTAATACTTTTAACAGAGTGTAATCTTTGTGGGCTAACCCCCACCATGGTTTTTCCCTTAACCAGGTTTCCACATCAAAAATCTTGGTGTCAAACATGTTGTTTATGTTTCTGCTCATGTGTTATTGATTAATGCTTTAATGTTTATATCATTAATTTGATTAGAAGTTGTGAAAGAAGATTAAAGGTAGAAAAGTTTAAATTATGTGACAACTGATTCACCCCCCCTCTCAGTTGTCTGGACCAATTCCAACAACTTTGTCATGTATAATTTCTACCAAGCCTAGCATCCTTCTTTCTCCCTTTGGCCTTAATTGAACAAGGATATTTCATTGAAGTGTTTTTACTACATTGGTCAACCCTAGGTTTGTATCTTGACTATTCAATTCATTGTTTTGGTGGGTAGGGAAAGGATCTTGAAATATCTTCATATCTGCATTTTCCGGTGAAATAGGTGTTTGCTTCATGTTGTTGTTGTTTGTGGTCACCACTTATGGATTAAGGTACATCTCAAGGAATAGGCATTGTTGGTCCTCTAGAAGTCTAGTTATGAATATATTATATTCATGACACGATTCAGTATCGTGCCCTCTTTTCGTATGAAAGGAACAAAAATAATTGTATTCATAGGTGTTGGTTTTTTCCCAGACTGGATGCTTATTCCCAGATTTCCCTACAAGGCAGCCATCAATGATCAACAGGATCTCTAGGCCAGGGGCCAACAGTGTAGGAGATAGACTCTATATTTTATCTCCTCTTCTTCTTCAAGCTCTGCAAAACCTAGGGGGGTATTCCCTACTCAACATCCATGAGGATATGCATACTAAGGCTGGGATGCTGACAGAAAGCAGATGAGTCCTCCTATAAGTAGACCAAAACTGAAAGATAAGAGCAAAGGGGTTAGCTTTGGGCCTATTTGCAGTTGTAGACAGAGGACTAAGGATCCTAAAACTAATTCTACTATCCTAATGGTTGTTCTAGAGTTTGATTTTGATTTTGAATTTGGATGCAAAGTTGGACATGGTATATAACACAAACACAAAGCAAGATTGGTGCCTATCCAGGGCCTGGAGTCAGTAGACATACACCTATGAATGATAAGCATGAACAACTAAAACTAGATTTCAGGGGGATACATGTGATACCTGCCTTACAAATATTTCCAATATAAAGTGTTAAGCTATCTATACTTATGGCATCCCTATTGCAGTATACCCTTCCCAACATTCAATCTGAAAATAGTTTAATCTACCCCTTGAGCAGAAGTTAAGAGATCAAACATTCAACACAGGAATTCTATGTTCTAGAATCTTAGACATTCCTTGAATACCTAAACTCAGAAGAAAGATACATGCAATACTTGAGATAGAATTAGCACAACACATGCAAACATAGCATTATTCATATAAGATTAACCATGAAATCAGTGGATTCATGCAAAAATGTACAACAGGAGATACATAAACTCACAAGTTTTGCTGTATAGAGCAACAAAAACTAGTTGTATCTTATTACAGAGCCAAAATGTCCAGTTTTCAACAACAACAAAATGGTAACACAGTCTACCTATATTGGCCAGAAAGTGTACCTCATAGCAATTAATTATATGGCTTTCAAAAATCTGCCAGATACAGATCACACAGGAAGAATGGCGCTCAGAAGTTATTGCTGCAGAGACAGAAAGCAGACAATGGTGTCCTCAAGCCCTGCGCCACCATCTGGAAGTCCTGATGCCAAAAATTAGGTACATGACTATTCAACAACTCGCCCATGCCTCAGCGTAATCACCATTAATGGCTCAACCACCTGCAGCCACCAAGAAAACAGTCGCAACATTCAAAAAAGGATTTCCCGCCAAAACACGCATCACCGTAGGTTTAGAATAACACAGGGAGATTAGTCCCACGTGCACGGCGAGGAGACTACCTTAGTAGTTTGAAAGCATAGTCACTTGCATAATAGGTGTCGAGCACTTTCGCCACGCTCGACACACGCTCCTTCACCCAAAGCCCATCACCTAGACCCAGGCCATCGGCCAACTCCCAAATCCTCCTGCCGATCTATCAAGTCTCACCGACGACACCTCCCAAAAGCCTACAACTTCCATATCGGCCAGAGAAGAACCATCGGCCAACTCCACAAAACTCATCCCGACATCAATAGTCTAGCCGATGACTACAAACTACACTCTGCACCCCCGTCGACGTGACTCCCTCCATCGGAGCATCCAAAAATCCTCTGGCCAACCTCAATAGTCTCGCCGACCGTTTCACTACATTCCCCTCATCGGCCAGAGACTGACCATCAGGCTAACTCTCCAGACTCCCACCGACAATACGAGTCTCCCCAATGGCCATCAAAACATACTTCGTCGGCCAGACAACAACCATTGGGCTAGCCCAAAATTCCCTTGCCGACATACTAAGTCATCCCGATGGTCCACTCCAAACACGCCCGTCGCCAAGACATAGACCATCGGCGTAATAGAAAAGATGCTCACCAACAACACAACTCACGCCGATGGACCCTGGCCTCCTCCTTCCGTCGGTGTGACATACACCATCGGGGAAGTCAAAAACTCTTCGGCCAATTGCACAAAGTCACACCGATGCTCGTTCCAAATCCCTCCATCGGTGATATCAACACTATCAGCCAAACCCAAAGCTCCCCAGCCGATGGACCAAACTCTCACCGATGAAGTCTCCACATTCCTCGCCTGTCGGTATGACCAAAGCCATCGGTGAACAACAAAATGCCTACACCGATAGAACTTGTCAGCTCGATAGACACATCCTCCTTGGTCCCATCAACCAAGCCCCCCATCGTCAGCACAACTCAAAACACTCACACTGACAATACAACACACGCCGATAACATCCATCGGCCAAACACAAATGAAGCCTGCCGACGATGAATATCACACCGATGGCATTTCCATCGGCCAAACCAAACACATCGGAGGGAACAAAAAATAGCTCACCGATAGGCCAAGCTCTTGCTGATGGACAAGAAGACCTAGAGTTTAAATGAAGAAACCCTCCAACATGCAAGCTCAACCTCTAGGCCAAAATGGGTACCAACACTGGCTCTGTCTGGGGACGTGCAGGTGCAAAACTACAGCGAGGACCCCAAAATTTCTAGTTTCGCAGATTGGGCCATATCTATTGGGCAATAGAGTCAATCATTGCACCAACTTGCACAAAAACTATATTTTAGTCATCACTTAGGTGGCCCCGGGTAGCCAAAAAGGAAGAACCAAAATTTTTTCCTGCCAAATGCCTGATTCCAAACTGAAAGATCCCAATCCCAACTGAAAAAATTGGCATAGTTTGTCCATAAGGTCATTTTCTCAATTAGATATTCCACCACCTTTGACAGCTTGCCACTTGTAGTACTGCCTCTGTCAGTCTGCATTTCAAAATCAAACATGCAACCATACATGCTAAAAAATCCTTCAGCATTAAGCAACATATGCATGTTATACTCTTCAGATGGTACATCATACTGCTCTTGGTAGTCTTCATCATTTATCTGGCTACTGTACACCATCAGGCACTCATCCAGCTGATCCAAAAACTCAAAATACTCAGAAAAAATGAGACCCCCAATATCTACTGATATTGAAAACAAATCCTGATCCACACACCCAATGTTGCACATATCTAAACTAGGTGATGATGAACATCCATCATTCACAGTTTGCAAATCCATAGTATCTTCACAAGAACTGAAGATATCTGATTCATATGCCCCCCACTCACAAACTGATGTAACACCAAGGTCAACAGTCTCCTTATATTCATCATCATCCTCAAAAAGAGGATTAATCCTACACCACTGAAAGTCAAGATTCACAGCATCAAAGGCATCTGTAGACTCATCATAAAGGGGATTAACACTCACCACAAAGGCCTCTGCTTCTTCTTCATGATACTCCAATTCTTCTTTAGTACTATCAGATCTAGAGTCATAAGAAGAACAAACCTGATCCATGAATTGATCATGGATATCATTTCTATCAACTGATTGCCCCATATACAAGATTTCTATTGTTTCAATGCATTCTGAAGTTGAGCTATCTGCATCATTCTCCATCCCTCTAATACTTCCTGATGAAACTAATACTGACTGTTGATCCACATGATCACAACCTTGCACAACTGGATCATTTAAACATGATGGCTCTTTGATAAGGGCTGGTATGTAAATATTACTTGAAAAACCATTGTTTTCAACTTCATTTGTTGGGCAAAACAAGACATCCTCCTTTATAACAGAAACATCATCAACTTGAAATGATGCAAAAACTGGGACAACAGGGGTGTGAATACTTTGATATTCATTGTCAACTCCTGAATTAAATCTTTCATTAACATCAGGGGCTGCAGGACAACAAATTTTTTTAGAAAAATAACCCTTTTGTATTCCATACCTCCAATTGTTTTCAATATCTATTGCAAACTGATGTGCCTGATGCAATGTGGTGGGCTCCTTGTCTCTTAATCTGTAACTCATTTTCTTATCAAAAGCTCCCAAATAGACAACTAAGCACAGTGCATCATTAGGTCTCATGCATTCTGGAATTCTATTCAATGCCCTCATAAATCTGAGGTTAAAGGCTGGGATCAACTCACCTTCTTCAATATGGATGTACATAAAATTACTAATAACTGCATATTCAGAGATTCTTTCACCATATTGTACTAGAAATGCAGATTTAAAACCATGCCAAGAGCTGACAGAGTGAGCGGGAAGGTAGGAAAACCAGTCCCTTGCATCTTCATCTAGAGATTGAACAAATAATCTCATAACCACATCCTCATGGTCAATCTCAAAGTCATCTATCACATTTATAAACTGCTGCAAGTGTCTCTCAGCTGATTCATCCTTTATACCATTAAATTTAGGCAAAAAAATTCTGATTTTAGGTGGAAGAGCATTTGGATAGCCACAAATGCCACTAAAATTTATGGGCTTATATCTGTCTATGTTGAAACTTCTTTTATTACATTGTTGGGACTGACTACTATACATTTTTGTACTTGACACTTCACAAGGGTGCATAGGCTGATAATACATCCTTTATGTTTTTGCAACCCTCCTCTCAACTCAGATTTTCTACAAACAATGACTTTAGGCACTCAAAATTTAGACTATTTTTTCAAACTTTCCTAAAGTCCTTTAAATGAGTCTTTTTAGCAACATTGCATGCCCTTTGAAATACAGAATAAGTTCTAATAAAAGTATGCAAGCTCTGCTTTCACCAATGTTTCCCTTTTAACCAGTGCTATCTCACCAAATAGGGAGTCTGTCAAACAATATGAAATACCTGGATATGTTGCAAGAGCTGCAAATTCTTCTCTGACTGATTTTGTTCTTTTATCAGGTTCTTTGATGTAGAGTTGCCACCTCCTTGAAGAGGAAGGAGCTTCAAACAAGCTGAAGCTGCAAATTGATTTCTTTCTTTCTGGGTCATCCACCAGCAGAGTCACATATACAACCTTTTTCTCTGCTGCAACAAACACATCCAGGCCTAATTCTTCAATCTCGTAGACTCAAACTTTCATGGATATGACATTGATCTTCCCAGTAGAGTCACCAATTTCTGTTGGTTTTGTCCTAGACTGGATGCTTATTCCCAAATTTCCCTACAAGGTAGCCATCAATGATCAACAGGATCTCTGGGCCAGGGGCCAACAGTGTAGGAGATAGACTCTATATTTTATCTCCTCTTCTTCTTCAGGCTCTGCAAAACCTAGGGGGGTATTCCCTACTCAACATCCATGACGATATGCATACTAAGGCTGGGATGCTAACAGAAAGCAGATGAGTCCTCCTGTAAGTAGACCAAAACTGAAAGATAAGAGCAAAGGGGCTAGCTTTGGGCCTATTTGCAGTTGTAGACAGAGGACTAAGGATCCTAAAACTAATTCTACTGTCCTAATGGTTGTTCTAGAGTTTGATTTTGATTTTGAATTTGGATGCAAAGTTGGACATGGTATATAACACAAACACAAAGCAAGATTGGTGCCTATCCAGGGCCTAGAGTCAGTAGACATACACCTGTGAATGATAAGCATGAACAACTAAAACTAGATTTCAGGGGGATACATGTGATACCTACCTTACAGATATCTCCCAATATAAAGTGTTAAGCTATCTATACTTATGGCATCCCTATTGCAGTATACCCTTCCCAACATTCAATATGAAAACAGTTTAATCTACCCCTTGAGTAGAAGTTAAGAGATCAAATATTCAACACAGGAATTCTATGTTCTAGAATCTTAGACATTCCTTGAATACCTAAACTCAGAAGAAAGATACATGCAATACTGGAGACAGAATTAGCACAACACATGCAAACATAGCATTATTCATATAAGATTAACCATGAAATCAGTGGAGTCATGTAAAAACGTACAACAAGAGATACATAAACTCACAAGTTTTGCTGCACAGAGTAACCAAAACCAGTTGTATCTTATTACAAAGCCAAAATGTCCAGTTTTCAACAACAACAAAATGGTAACACAATCTGCCTATATTGGCCAGAAAGTGTACCTCACAGCAATTAATTACATGGCTTTCAAAAATCTGCCAGATACAGATCACACAGGAAGAATGGCGCTCAGAAGTTATTGCTGCAGAGATAGAAAGCAGACAATGGTGGCCTCGAGCCCTGCGCCACCATCTAGAAGTCCTCATGCCAAAAATTGGGTACATGACTATTCAACAACTCGCCCACGCCTCAGCACAATCACCATTGATGGCTCAACCACCCACAACCACCAAGAAAATAGTCGCAGCATTGAAAAAAGGATTTCCTGCCAAAACGCGCATCACCGCAGGTTTAGAATAACACAGGGAGATTAGTCCCACATGCACGATGAGGAGACTACCTTAGTAGTTTAAAAGCATAGTCACTTGCATAATAGGTGTCAAGCGCTTTTGCCATGCTCGACACACGCTCCTTCACCCAAAGCCCATCGCCCAGACCCAGGCCATTGGCCAACTCCCAAATCCTCCTACTGATCTATCAAGTCTCGCCAACGACACCTCCCAAAAGCCTACAACTTCCATATCGGCCAGAGAAGAACCATCGGCCAACTCCATAAAACTCATCCCGACATCAATAGTCTGGCCGATGACCACAAACTACACTCTGCACCCCCGTCGGCGTGACTCCCTCCATCGAAGCATCCAAAAATCCTCTGGTCGACCTCAATAGTCTCGCCGACCGTTTCACTACATTCCCCTCATTGGCCAGAGACTGACCATCAGGCTAACTCTCCAGACTCCCACCGACAATACAAGTCTCCCCGATGGCCACCAAAACATACTTCGTCAGCCAGACAACAACCGTCGGGCTAGCCCAAAATTCCCTCGCCAACATACTAAGTCATCTCGATGGTCCAATCCAAACACGCCCATCACCAAGACATAGACCATCGACGTAACAGAAAAGATGCTCACCGACAACACAACTCACGCTGATGGACCCTGGCCTCCTCCTTCCGTCGGTGTAACATACACCATCGGGCAAGTCAAAAACTCTTCGGCCAATCGCACAAAGTCACACCGATGCTCGTTCCAAATCCCTCCATCAGTGATATCAACACTATCGGCCAAACCCAAAGCTCCCCAGCCAATGGACCAAACTCTCACCAATGAAGTCTCCACATTCCTCACCTGTCAGTATGACCAAAGCCATCAGCAAACAACAAAATGCCTACACCGATAGAACTTGTCACCTCGATAGACACATCCTCCTTGGTCCCATCAGCCAAGCCCCCCCATCGTCGGCACAACTCAAAACACTCACGCCAACAATACAACACACGCCGATAACATCCATCGGCCAAACACAAATGAAGCCTACCGACGATGAATATCACACCAATGGCATTTCCATCGGCCAAACCAAACACATCGAAGGGAACAAAAAATAGCTCGCCGATAGGCCAAGCTCTTGCTGATGGACAAGAAGACCTAGGGTTTAAATGAAGAAACCCTCCAACATGCAAGCTCAACCTCTAGGCCAAAATGGGTACCAACAATAGGGAGGATGGTATGACTCATATTAGTTATCATTCCAACTCCTATTTGATTGTTTTTGGTTATATCTTGGTTGATAGTTGTTGTTTCATGGATGTTTTAATGCATTGATGTATTATGGGAAATAATCCCTCCCATTATAGTCATTCCTTACTTTTTTTCTCATCTATGGTAGTGTTTCTATTATTCTTCAACATCTTAACCATTGAAGGGTTGTTTCCATTATTATTGTTTACATGAGTCATTAACCTCCCATTTGGGCCAAAAGTTTGGTGTCCACTATCAATAGCGGCTTGATCAATTCGTAGTAATCTCTAACACTTCCTCATAAGACTTTTAGGGAAATTTTTGTACTTCTTCTCAACTATCCCTATTAAGGGCATGCAAGAAAATTTCACACAACTCTTAATGGTCCATGTTTGGGGCACTTTTTGATGAGTAGAGTGCTTGTTTCCATCATGTAATGAAATGCATCACTGATTCATTTACATACTATCTCATGTTTAAAAATTCACATATTCCAGTCTTGATGAGTTTGTTAATGTCAAAGGCCATGAAAAAATCTACTATAAGTTGGTAGAAAGAGTGGATTGGAGCCTCAAGCAAATGGTAATGCCAATCTAGGGCAATCCCTTTAGGAATCATTGGACAAATTCTTACTACAACTCCATCCCAAGGAAGGAGTTCTCTTATGGCAATGGTACAAACTTTAATATGCTATTGACGATCTCCTTTGGCTTTGAAATTTGGCAAGTCAGTGAAACACCATGGTAGAAACACATTTTGTATGGTGTTATTAAGTGGTTCTTTCAAGTACTCAACAAATAAAGCATAAACTTTGTTTTCAGTTTTCCATTTTCTTAGGCAATCAGTGGCATACTATGGACCTTTACAAATAAAACATTTAACTGACCTATGGCCACTAGAATGTTTATTCTTTCTGAACAAATACTTGGGAGGCGCTCTCTTTTTAAAAGAATGCTTGTTGATAGGAGCCAATCTATATCTTTTCTTATATCTGTGATGCTTATGACAGAATGATTTTTCCATGTTATTGTCGTCATAAGTTCTTTTACATTTTTTACAACCACAATGTTTCCCACATGAAGATTTTCTAAATTTTCTAACATGTTTAAAATCCTTCAACTGACTGAGAGGTGGCAAAGCACAGTAATCTTTCATGTTACAAGGATGCAGCTTCATTTATAGTTCAGTATACAGACTCAAATGTATTCATAATGTCAACTCTTGTTTTTCTACTCTGCTTTACCTGAACTCCACTCTTCTACCCTTACTATCTTTTTTTGGTCACAACTCTGCTATAGATCATACATACATTGAATTCACACACATCACCTCATCTATCACACCTTCAACACCGAAATCCATCGAGTATATATATCTGCTACAAGAATTATCTCATAATTAGGTCTACATTCCAATCATGAACCATATCTACAAAAGTTATATCTTGGCATCTTGAACTTGTGTACAATCTGTAACTCAGAGCCAAACAATCATTCAACCACTTAGATTGATTGTACAAAGAATATATCTTCTCTGCATAAAGATCTATCAAGCCCGTCAGCTTTATCCCTTAAGAACACACTTGACCAATTCAACTATCATATCATAACTTCCATTGCGGACCACATGAGACTCTAAAAATCATATCCAACATCCATCATTGACCTCTTAGCATACCTTCAGAATTGTAGGACATCATAGACCTTTATAACAAAATGCGGATCTTAGAACTATCACTATGTCATAGTGGAAACCTATTAGACTGGAAGTCGATACTAGAGAACTTGTAGAAAATGATTTGTTGAGCTTCAAAAGCTATAAATCTTTATTTAGGTAGTCATGGAATGTACATTTTCTACCTTAGAGCTGCAAGACAAACTATACCATAGCAGAGGTATTCAAACCCTTTTTCTCTAGTACTATGCACTATTTCTGACTTAAGTCTATATACCCAGACTTAACTATTTCACCATATGACTTCTAGAGGAGGCCAGGACTTGAACACTAGAACATATCATCACCAAATGGCTATGATTAACATATATGAGCCACATGTAATGATCTTCAACTATGGAAGCATACTGACCCAATCTATGACACTTACTCTGCATACTACCCATACTTAGTCATTTTACGCTTCCATACCTAAATCCTTTTATGGCTTGTTGTCAACCCAAGTTGATCTACTAGAGTAAGGTCTCTTTGTCTTATTGGTAGAATCCCTTTTCCTTGTTTCCATCAATGACAACATTCAGTCATTTATCATAGTAGTGTCTCTTGCCAACAATCTCCCCCTTTGGCATTGATGGCAACACTTAGTGAAAAATGCTTGTTTGCTCCCCCTTTCTAAATATACTCTATTTTTCTTTTCCCCTTTACATGTTTGCCCATTTTTCACTGGTATTCTTCTTCCCCTTTGGAATCAATGGCAAAGGTGTATGTACAGAGGTCAAAATTGTGTCAAAGCTGTAAAAACTGTCATACTCTGCCGCATATGTACAGATACAATCTTCAATTTAATTTGTTGTGGGTTGTAGAATGTCATTGAAAATGTTCTTGATTTGGACTAATTCTTTATCCCAAATCTTCTTAGTATTGTCCAAAATTTGAATATGGCCGTCTATAAGGAAGACTAATTTTTTTGCCTTTTGTACATTAGAGGGAGTGTCAATTTGTGCTTTTGCATGTAGTGCTTCTACTGCAATATTTGATATTGAGTCTAGCTTAGGACTTATTAGTCCTCTCAACTGACACATTCTATTTTTCATTTGATCCCTCCTGTTGAGCAGAGTACTTAACCCATTATGGATATTGATCACTTGTATTTCTTTATTGCTTACTGACTCAATTGCTGGATCAAATGACTTAGAAATATTAGTCTGCTGCAATTTCAGATCATTGATCTTTTCTTCTAGCTCCTTTGTGGCTTTCAGCCATGATAAAAAAAAATTGTATAGGTCACAGGCTTCTTTTATGGTACTTTGTATACCACTTATTCCATTTCTAAAGAAGTTTTATCATTGATCAACATGGTCTTCAACTCAGCTAATCTTATCTCATCAAACTTTTTTTTGACTTTTATTTCTATAGATTTTCAAAAGATTCAAAATGCATGCTTACAGAGTTTATAAGTCCCTTGAGTTGATTTATTGAAGACATTGAAGTGTCCTTTTGATATGATGGCATCAACTTCTCCAAAACGCTAGATGCCTCACCAATCAGTTCACTGTCTTGCATGTGTCACTTCAAAATTTCTTCCTGTGCCTTTGCTTGCATAATTGATACCAACTTAAATTTTTGTACATGGGACATTGAGTCTAGGTTTATTAGTCCCTACAAAAATTCAAGCTCATCCAGAACTTATTTTTCTCTTTCTAGGAATTTCTTGATAGACTCTGTAGTGTCTCTTGCTATATTAGGGACTTTATCTTGGTTTTGTTCCAGAGGATCTAAATCCATATCTTTATTTTCATCATCTTTTTTTTTTTGAAGTAGGACTCATCTTAGCTTGTTCATCTACTTTTCTCTATTCATCAATCTTAGATTTATCCGCAACGACAGTCTCTAGACCCGTAGCAGGAAATGATTCTTCTTTCTCCTCCATCTCTTCACCACCTTGATCCATGTGCACATTAGGAATAGATGTATCATCTCCAATATTTATTTCTTCTCTATCATGTATAGTTGGAAGATGATGTTCCTTTAGTACTCTCAAAGTGATTTCCTCAGTTTCCTTTACTACTTTTTCAATGTCATCTAACATAAGAAAATTCATTCTTTTCTTTGTTCTAAACTCCTTGCTAAGCACTTTTGAATTTTTTGTTTTATCTTTAGGAGTGATCTCCAGACATAATGTTATCAGTATGTGTTCTCTAAGTTCAATATCCTTTGTCATAGCAACTTCATTCCTTATAGACATGATACTACCCAACAAGTTAGGAAGATCAGTAATGATCTCAATGAGGAACTTATTGTAAATGTACAAGTATTTGACAATAGCATCATCAATGATTCTTTTATTTGCATCATTGTATTCATCATAGAATTTGGCAATAGGTGTTAGATTGCCATCAATTGTAATAGCCCTTACAACTTCCTCTAAGCTCATTGTAGCCTCATCTTCTACAACTACTACAGTCTTAGCTTTCTTTCTTTCTTTACTCTTATCGAATGTTTGTTGGCAAGAGACACTACTCTGGTATGGACTTGTATGTTGTCATTGATGGAAACAAAGCTAAAAGATCTTATCACCATGATAGGAAGAGATATCTCTAAAAAAACATGTTGGATTCTTGGTCTGGTTGACTAAAAATGACTAAGTATGGAAAGTATTCTGAGTAGAGGACAGTAAGTCAGATAGTATGTCTCTATAGATTCATATGATATGATAAAGTGGTTCAGGTATGATGCTCTTAGTTGTTTGATTGTGTTATGCTTCAGAAGATAAGTCCTAACTTCCTCCGGAAGTCACCTTGAAGAAATGTCTAAGTCCAGGTAAGCAAAGGTATAGCAGGAATTGTGAACAGGATATAGTGCAGTGGTCTGTATTCCTCCATAGATAAGTATTTTGTTATGCGGTTTCAAGGTGTTGTAAACACTTATGTGAACTGTCTTATTCTAGAGTTAGGAGATCTAAAGTCCACTAGAAAGATAGTTACAAGCTACTAAGTATCGACATAGTGTTTGACAAAGTTTGATAGAGGCAGAGTCTAAGTTTTCATGGTCCATATATCTCTACAAGATGATATCATGCCTTGCAGTTCTGAGGGTAAGATTGGGAATGTGTAAAGAGTCCTTGATACGATTTTGGAAGTGTCATGTGATCTGCAGTAGAAGTTGTAAGTCAGTAGATGAACATGTCAAGCATGCTCTTAAGGAACAAGCCGACTGGTGAGATAAATTATGATGCTGAAAAAGGATATTGTGTGAAAGATCTATCTAAGTATGTGAATTATTAGAGCTAACCTATATGAATACACTTAGGGAAAGTTTTGGGTCCACGCGACACATAGTGTAGTGGATTGAGCGAGAAGTTACATCTTTCTATGTACATGTTTCACTTCTTGGATGCCAACCTGACTATGGATCAAATCATGATGTGAATATATAAGGGTGATGAATTTTAGTTGAGTGTGTGTAAAGTGTGGTGGAGAATGTGACTATGTGAATAACAGAGTAGTGACATAGATCAGGGAGAATGAAGACTTGGGATTAAGAATTCAGTTGCTAAATAACTGCACCTTGGCATAGTGGCAGATGCTTAAGTAGTATTCAATTCTCATGTGCAATCTAATGGAAAGAAATCTTTCATCATCAAGGCAGTGAGCCTTCATCAGGGTTTAATAACCCTTAGGGTTTAACAACCCTTATTGTAATCTTACTAGGTTTAGGGTTGAGGTAGTGAACCTACTAAACCTATTTGTACTTCATGGCAATGGGCCAACATGTTCTAGGTCCGTGGAATGACCAAGCCTAAACATTATCTTGTAAATATTGCAATATATATATATGAGAGCTAATCCTCTCTGTGGTTTTTCCCTTCTTGAGTTTTCCACGTAAAAATCTCGGTGTTCATGTGTCATGTTTTCATGGTTGTTGTTCATATGCATATGATGTTTTTGTTTAATTAGATTTGGGAAACAAATGAAAGTTAAAGTGCATGAAAAGATTTTTAGAATAATGATTCACCCCCCCCTCTTAGTGTTCCTAAAAATCAACAATTGGTATCAGAGCCAAGTTCCATTGAAGAAGTTTAACATCTTGAGGAAGATCTGGGATAATATGTTCATGGCAGCAAGAAGATATGGAAACTATGAAAGATACAACCAACTAGAAGAAACTCTTATGGATCTTGAAAACTCTAAAGCAAAAGTTAGGGATATTAAAGAAAACTTGCAACAAGCTGATGAATGCATCTCAAAACTAAAAGAGCAAGTCAAGAAAATCAAAGACAAAAACAAGGAAGTCAGTGATCAATTGTTATCATCAAATGAAGCCTTGAATAATTTGAAAGAAGAAGTTATAGAAAGAATAAGGGCAGAAGATGATTTGAGGTTGATTGTGAGAAACATATCAGAAGTTTGTGCAAAACTTGAAGAAGAGATTGTAAATCTAAAAATAGACCTGGAAAAGGAAAAAAGCTTTGAAGAAAAATTTAAGATAAGCACTACAAAGCTTGATGAAATGATTACTAGCCAGAGGAGAGCTGATGACAAGCAAGGTTTAGGATTTGAGAAAGGAGAAAGTTCAAACTCTAGTTAAATAAGCACTGAGTCAAGACAAAACAAAGGATACCAGTTCAAAAATCAAAGAAGAAGACCTAGAAGATCTCTAGTCAGAAAACCAAATGCTCAAAGGTACCCATCTTTTCATGGCCATTGTAATTCATGTAATAAGTTTGGTCATAAGGCTATTCAGTGTAGGAGCAAAATAAATCAAAAGATTCCATCATTCTCTGGTCAGTGTTTCAATTGCAAGAACATTGGTCATAGAGCAAATGAATGTAGAAATCAAATCAAGAAAAGTTTTGAACAATCCTTCAAATGTAAATGCTTCACTTGCAATAAAATTGGTCATAAAGAAATCGAATGCAGAAGCAAAATGAGTTAGAATTTGGAACACAGATCAAATGAATGTAGAAGTTCAGTAAGAACTAATTCTCAAAGTACAAGTAACAATCAATCATTCAATGGAAAGTACTTTGCATGCAATCAAAGGAATCAAGGTCAAAATAATGTGGTATGCTTAAATTGCAACAAATCTAGACATGTTGCAATACTCTGCAGAAGTAAGAATATAAAGAGAAATTACTATTCTGAAAAGGGAAAAACAAAGCAGAGAAATGAGAAGGGAAAACAAAAGGTTGATCAAATTGAAACCGAGGAAGAAATGGACAAGATCTAGGTCAATAAGGAAGTAATTTTAATCGAAGATAGATCTGCACTACGATTTGATGTGGATACCTACTTTGAAGAGTAAATTGAAAGATCTCACTTAGGGGGAGTAGCATTGAAAATTCAAAACCCCCATCCAGAAAGTGCGTGCCAGAATCAGGTACAAAGATGTATTATGAAATCTGATATGACAAAGCTCTTAAAAGAAAAACCAGAAGCAAAAAGGTCAATGTTGCATATTACAGAGCAATCTTAATTGACTATGTTCTAGAAAGGACTTTAACAACTTTTTGAATGAGCATTTAATGATGACTAGGTCAAGCCATGTGGAGGATAAAAAGGAACTTGTTTGGTTTCAAATTCAATTTGCACTCGGAGCCATTAGAGATTCAGAGAGATTGAGGTAGATTTTGACCATCCACGACCAAGATTTGAAGCAATTGAAAATTTTTGAAAACCCCAATGTCAGGAAACAAGGTACTCTCATTAAAAACACTTTTTCAAAATTCTGGTTAAAATTTGAAATGGTGACTCCACAAATTGTAGACATTACTAAGTGACCAAGACCAAAATTCAAGAAACATCCATTTAAATCCGTAGAAGTCAATCAGACAGGTGCATTTTTAACTGTTCCTCATGGAGTCTTGCATGCAAAGGATATTAGGGCTTATATTCATGTCCCCCCTAGAAGAACATCAGAGAACCAATCTCACTGGTTTATTTTTGAATCACTTGAGTGACGAGGGTTGTGTGCTGAAGGACGAATTCAAAATATTGGAAACTAAGAAATTCATTCAGTATATCAACTTTCTGACTTTCACCAAGGATGAATGGTTCTAGTATGTTTTGAGCAGAGTACATGATGAATTCATGTGGCTCAAAAGACCTTTTAAAATTACAAGAGAAGCTATCAGGGAAGTCACTGGTGTGTGCTCCACTGGATCATTATCATTGTTGAAAGCTGTAAAGAATGACAAAGTCATGGAGGTGACTGGAGCAAAGTTTGATAAGAGGTCACTTACTATGAATGACATCAAAGAT
Organism: Cunninghamia lanceolata; assembly: GCA_027924645.1. Classification (NCBI taxonomy): domain Eukaryota; kingdom Viridiplantae; phylum Streptophyta; class Pinopsida; order Cupressales; family Cupressaceae; genus Cunninghamia; species Cunninghamia lanceolata. The sequence continues at coordinate 9,847,285 of BSBN01000892.1, forward strand.
AATATAGTTAAATTTGCATCTATGGTTATTGGGTACAATATTTACTTCTCAAATAGGGAGAACTCAGTTTCTAGTACCACAATTTATATAGCATTCTAGATGGTGAAGGAAGATATAGAGTATGATCTATGCGAACTACTCCAACAACAATTGATGGAGAATTTGAGGAAATCCAAAGAGTAAAAATATCCATTCAAGTACGATATGCTGATTGTTTGTCTGTTCTTTTATTTCGTGCAAGAATTATTGGGTATGAAAAATATCATCTGGACAAGTGATAAAGTTGTTGCAATACAAATCAAAGATCATATATTTAACATAGGTGATATAAATGCTCAGAACACTACCCTATGGGGCTTTTTCAAAAATTTCTGAAGGAAAATACAAATCAAAGAAAGAATTCCTAAATCAGTGGTTGAAAAATACAAAGACAGTATTTGTTTCATTATTTCAAAGGATTGGTGTTTGATGGAAGTTGTTGAGCCTAGAATTGTATGGGTAATGTCCATGGGATATGAGGTAGATGAGAGAATCCTAAACAATCATGCACAACATGTACTAAGTAAACCTAGAGACCCTAAGGAAGAAAGATTCAGAACCTATGAAGAACTGCATGCAAAAATTTATGTTGAAGTTAGGAAAATTGAAATCTTTAGAAAAATGAAGAAAGTGGCAGAAGAAATTTCCATAAAGACTGGGTTTACAAAAGAAGAAGTAGCAAAGCCAAGGGAAAAGGCACAAGTCATCAAAGAGGCAGAAGAAAAGAGAAAAGGTGAATCATCTAAAGCTCCAAAAGAAACCAAAGGTAAGTCAAAAGAGCCTGAGAAGTCAAAAAGGAAAACTAGAGCCCCCACCTCTGCTGAAACGACATCCATCCCCTCTAGTCCTACACCATCTACAAGCATGGAAACACCTTCCACTAGCTCTAAGAGAAAGAAAACCAAGGCAAAAAGAAGGCATGTAAGCATAACCATTGATGATGAAGCAACTGAATCAAATGAGGAAGTGAAAAGAATGAAGACTAAGGATGCAAAAGCTTCTGAAGCCAGCAATAAGAAAACCTCTAGTAAGGGTAAATCTAGACAAAGGATACGACAAAATGTCTCTTAGATAGAAGAGACTACTATAAGTCTTGAAGATGTCCTCAAAGCCATAATAGTGGATGGCAACTTAAAGCCAATTGCTCAATTGTATGATGAATATGATGATCTAGATAAGAGGATTATAGAAGCTGATGTTATAGAGTATTTAAATATCTACAACAAGGCTTTGATTAAAATCATTGATGATAATCCACATATTTTAGGAAGCATAATGAGTGCAAGAAAAGAAGAAGCCATGGAAAAATACATTGAGCTAAGGGAAAATTTCTTTGATAGAATTATGTCCAGAGATTACACTTGAAGAAAAGGAAAAAATTTCCAAAGAAATCAAGGATGCCCTCAAAACTAAGAAAAGAATGAATTCTTTGATGATGGGAGAAATTGACAAAGTGGCTAAAGAAATAGAGGAAGTTATCTTGGCTGCACTGAAGAAAAACAACATTCCCTCTATCTATGATAATAAAGAAGCAAATGTTAAAGACACATCTTCACAAGGGTTTAGCCAAGAACAAGGACCAGAATAGGATGATCTAATTCCCAACATCAACTTGAGTGGAAATGTCAAATCAAGAAGAAGTTAGTACTGATCCACCTTCTGAATAATAGATTGAAGATAAAGAGATTAGGGAGGAGATGAAGAGACCTACTCTGGAGTAGAACATAGAACAACAAGAAAATATGGACATGAATCCTCCAGAACGAAGCCAAGAAGAAATGTCTGAGAGAGAAAGAGATACTGCAAATGTCTTAGTTGGTGCTGAAAGGGAACAAGATGTAGATGAGTCTGAGCTTCTTAAAGGACCAATCAATTTGGATTCATTGTCACACACACAAAAGTTAAAATTAGTCTCCATTGTTCAGGCTAGGGCATAGCAAGAAGTGCTAAAATCCCATGATAAAGACAATAAATTGATCAATGATGCAACAATTGTTCTAGAAAAGTTGATGCCATCATTTCAAAAGAATATCTCATTATCTCTTGTTGATCATCTAGAGGAGCTATTGAAATCCATAAGTACACATTTTGAGTCATTTGAAAAATTTGTAAAAGAAAAAGTTAGAAAATAATTGGATGAGAGAAGACTGGTAGAGTTAAAGGCCATGATAGCTCAAGACAACACTTCACTAGATAAAGGCATTAAAATATTACAAAGCACCATTGAAGAAGTTAGTAAAATATACAAATTTTTTTTATCTTGGCCTAAAATCACAAAGGAGCTAGAAGATAAAATCAAAGACTTGGGACTCAAACAGCTCAATATCTTTGAGACATATAATTGAACAATGGAGCCAATAAAAGAAAAATAAATACAAGTTGCAAATATTCATAATGGTTTATACACTTTGATGAAGAAAAGGGGAGAAATCAAAGACAGATTGTGCCAGCTAAAAGAACTGATAAGTCTAAAAATTGACTCCATGACCCTTTTGATGGATGAGGCCCTGAAATCTCAAGCACTAATTGATACACCATCAGATGTTTAGAAAGAAGAGAAGTGAATATTTTGATGAATGGTCACATTCTTATTCTAGAAAGTGGAAGGAATAGATGGAACTGAGAGATAGCTATGATAAAGATTATCTATAGTGGCATTTTGCCTCCAGTCATAAATTAAGATGAAGATTATACTTGTAAATATGCGGTAGAGTACAAAATTTTGAAATTTTGACAAATTTTGTGTTCCAGATCACACCCTTTTCCATTGATGTCAAAGGGGGAGAAGAAGATCAATGAAAAATGGACAATTATCTCAGGGGGAGTAGAAAAATAAAGTGTATATAGTAAGGGGGAGTAGTCAAGCATTTTTCACTAAGTGTTGCCATCAATGCCAAAGGGGGAGATTGTTGGCAAGAGACACTACTCCAGTATGGACTTGTATAATGTCATTGATGGTAACAAGGCTCAAAGATCTTATCACCATGGTAGGAAGAGATATCTTTGAAAGAACATGTTGGATTCTTGGTCCGGTTAATTGAAAATGACTAAGTATGGAAAGTATTCTGAGTAGAGGACAGTAAGTTAGATAGTATGTCTCTGTAGATGATGATCTAATAAAGTGGTTTAGGTATGATGCTCTCAGCTGTTTGATAGCATTATGCTTCAGAAGATAAGTCCTAACTTCCTCAAGAAATCACATTGAAGAAATGTCTAAGTCCAGGTAAGAAAAGGTATAGCAGGAACAATGAACAGGGTTAAGTGCAGTGGTCCGCATTCCTCCACAGATAAGTATTTTGTTATGCAGTTTCAAGGTGTTGTAAACACTTATGTGAAGTGTCTTATTCCAGTGTTAGGAGATTTGAAGTCCACCAGAAAGATAGTTGCAAGCTACTAAGTATCGACATAGTGTTTGATAGAGGTAGAGTCTGAGTTCTGATGGTTCGCATTTCTCTGCAAGATGATATCATGCCTTGCAGTTCTGAGGGTAAGATTGGGAATGTGAAAAGAGTCTTTGATATGATTTTGGAAGTGTTTTGTGATTCGCAGTAGAAGTTGTAAGTCAACAAATGAACCTGTCAAGCATGCTCTTGAGGAATAAGCTGACTGGTGAGATAAATTATGATGCGGAGAAAGGATAGTGTGTGAAATATCTATTTAAGTATGTGAATAATTAGAACCAACCTATATGAATACACTTGGTGAAAGTTTTGGGTCCGCGTGACACATGGTGCAGTGGATTGAGTGACAAGATACATCTTTCTATGTACACGTTTCACTTCTTGGATGCCGACCTGACTATGGATCAAATCATGATGCGGATATATAAGAGCAATGAATTTTGGTTGAGTGTGTGCAAAGTGTGGTGGAGAATGTGAATATGCAAATGATATAGTGACACAGATCAAGGAGAATGAAGACTTAGGATTCAAAATTTAGTTGCTAAATGACTGCACCTTGGCATAGTGGTAGATGCATAAGTAGTATTCAATTCTCATGTGTAATCTGATGGAAAGAAATCTTTCATCATTAAGGCAGTGAGCCTTCATTAGGGTTTAACAACCCTTATTGTAATCTTGCTAGGTTTAAGGTTGAGGCAGTGAGCTTGCTAGACCTAGTTGTACTTCATGACAGTGGGCCAACATGTTCCAGGCCTGTGGAGTGACCAAGCCTAAACATATCTTGTAAAGATTGCAATATATATATGATAGGTAATCCTCTCCGTGGTTTTTCCATGTAAAAATCTTGGTGTTCATGTGTCATGTTTTCATGGTTGTTGTTCATATGCATATTATTTTTTTGTTTAATTAGATTTGGGAAATGGATGAAAGTTAAAGTGCATGAAAATATTTTTAGAACACTAATTCACTACCCCTCTCAGTGTTCATGACAATCAACAATGTCTTCCCTTTTGTGGTACAGGAGGGTTTTCCTTGCTGAGAACTAAAGGAAGGTGCATTCTGTGCCTTCATCTTCTTCACTTCTTCATTAGTCCCAATTTCCTCATCATCAATTTGATCAACACTGACATACACTCTCTGACCTTTGGTCTTCTTCCTCTTGCCTATTTTCTCTTCTGCAGTTGTTGTGGAAGGAATACTAGAGGATTTAGATGATGTTCCAGAGGAACCATCACTTCTTGTTCTTCTTTTTGTTGCAACAGGTGCCTCTTGTTGTGTCTTTTAAACATTCAAATCTTTATTTGCTTCCTTTTCTTGCTACTCCTTTTCTTTAGCTACTTTTTCCACCTCAGCTCTAGCTCTTGTAGCTGATATTTGTTCTTTGGTGAAACCTTTTCTTTGTGCATATTCTTCTACCATTTTCTGAGCCTTCTTTGAAATTTATGGCCTTCTCTACTCAACAAAGACTTTTGTTGACAACTCCTCATAGGTTCCAAATCTTTCCTCTTTGGAGTCCCTAGGTTTTCTTAACATGTGTTGGGCATAGTTATCCAGTATTTATCCATCTACCTCATATCCCATTGGCAATATCCAAACTGTCCTAGGCTCAACAACCTCCATCATGCATTGGTCTTTTGTAACAATAAAGTATATGTCATTTTTGTATTTGTCAACAATTTCCTTGGGAATGCTTTCTCTAGATTGCATAATTTTCTAAATTTTTTTGAAAGTAGCCCCATAGGGTTGTGGTTTGTTCCTCATGGCTTCCTATACTGCTTAAATGATATCTAATTTGCACTACAACTAGTTGATTGTTTAACAAGAACAATTTTTTCATCCTGGGTAATTCTTGCATGAAGTAAAAGAATAAATAGATGATCAACTTAACAAATTTCAAGGGGTATTTTCTCTTCTTTGATTTCTTCAGGTTTTCCATTATCTATTGTCATAACAAATCACAGAGATCATAGTCTTTATTTTCCTTAATCATTTGATAAGTAGTGTAAATAGTAGTACTAGAGATAGAGTTCTCTCGGTTGGAGAAATAGATCTTATATCCAATTACCATTAATCCAAACCTCACTACATGGTTTGTAATATCATTGATTGTTAATGCCCTCTTGTCAAATTGGGCTCTGGTTGCTTCTGTTACAGTATTATTCTTCACAACTTTTAATAGGGGCACGTTACCGGTAGAGTTTAATCCTGTCATAGATCTAATCACATCCTTGGTGATCTTAAATGGCTTTTTCAGCCACATGAACTCATCGTGGATCCTGCTCAACATGTACTGGACCCATTCATCTTTCATAAATGTAGGGAACTCTTTGACTGAATGAATTTCTTTACTTCCAAAGCCTTGTATTCTTCTTTCAACTCAAATTGGTTATCACTTAAACATTTTAGGTATAGATCTAAGAATTTGTTGTCACCATGTTCTTCTAGGGCAACATGAATGGGATTTCTGAAAATATACCATTTGGATCGATTTGAATGGATGCTTCTTGAATTTTGGCCGGGCTCTTTCAGTTATATTAATCACATGCGGTGTTGCCATTTTTGGAAAGATTCAAATGAATTCATAGTAGGGTTTTGAATCTAAAAAATACCTCTTTTCACCAAATTAGGGTTTTTCTTGATCTTGTCTTGATTAGCTTTGGAAATCACTATAGTTAATTGGAATTTTGCTTTAGTTCGCCTTAGATACTTGGAAGTTTGAATGCAGAATGAATTTTCTGTCTGATGATCCCTTTTTTAATCCTTTATCCATCTTGACCTAATTGTCATAAATGCCCCTATTAAAAAAGATGTCAAACACATCTCTACAGAATGTAGTCTATTAGGATTACTCCACAATGCTCTACACTAGCACATTTTTAATGGAATTTCTTCTAGATGATTTGTCATATGCATCTTTTCAACATATCTTCGTGCTGAATCCCAACACTAACTATTTGGTTAAGGGATTTGGATTTTCAATACTACTCCCCCTAAGCCAGAACTCCCCATTTACTTCTCAGAGGATGTTTTTGCACCAGAGGCTGGTGTGGATTCATCCTTGACATTAATCATATCTTTCTTTATCTAGATTTTTCCTATCTCTTTCTTAGTTTCAACCGGACCAATCTTTTATTTTCCCTCATTAGTCCTCTATTTTGTATTTTTCCTTCCTAGAAAGCTATTCCTTTTCATATTTTTGCTTCTATAGAATCTTGCAATATGTCCTAACTTATTGCAATTGTAGCATACCACATTCCTCTATCCTTTATTTCTTTTATTTACTCTTGATCTACGTTGGTTAACCATGTGTCCAAAACTATTGCAAACAAAGCACTTCCCATGGAAAGATTGAATATGTCTTGTGTTGTTGGGACCATTCTTTATCATACTTCTACATTCATTTGCTTTATGACCAATTTTCTTGCAATTAAAACACTGACCAAAGAATGATGAAACATTTTGATTTATTCTACTCCTACACTGAGTAGCCCTATGACCATACTTGTTGCATTTAAAAAAATAGCCATTGAAAGATGGGTACCTTTGAGAATTTGGTTGTCTGACTGGAGGTCTTCTAGGTCTTCTTTGATTCCAGGATAGGTTGCCTTTATTTTTCTTAAACTGAATGCTTGCTTGTCTTGATTTTGAGTTTTCTCCCTTTTTGAATCCCAATCCTTTCTTGTCATCTGAACTCATCTGACTCTCATTCAACTCGTCAAGTTTTGTAGAGCTTATTCTGAATTTTACTTTATAACTATTAGCTACTTCCAGATCAAATTTCAGAAGTAACATATCTTTTCCCAACTTTTCACATTCCTTGGACTTATCTTTCAACATTTGATTTTAAATGATTCTCAATTTTTTGTTTCTCTTCAACCAATCTTGATAAGTTATTTAGGATTTCATTTGCTTCAACCAATTGTTCATTTAGCTCTTTATTCCTGTCCTTTGATTTATTGACTTTCTCTCTTAGCTTTAGGATGCATTTATCTGCATCTTTGTCATTTTTTTTCAACTCCTGAATCTTCACTTCATACCTATCAAGATCCTCAAGAGTTGTTTTCAATTCTTGTTCAATTGTGTCATTACTTTAAGCATGATGCCTACTGAATTCCATGAGTAATTTTTCTGAGATCTTCCTCAAGCTGTTAGACTTTTCCAAGGAACCTTGCTTTGATACCAATTGTTGAGTGCAAATAATACTAAGAGTGGGGGGCTGAATCAATATTCTTAAAACCTTTTCATTTACACATTCACTTATCCATTTACCAAAATCAATAACATGAAAGTAAAGTAAACATGATAAGAGTAGCCACAAATTCATAACACATAGACACTAGGATTTTATGTGGAAAACCCAAAAAGGAAAAAACCACAGCGAGTGTTAGCTCACAATATATTATGATAACAATACCGAATTACATGAAAGATCACTACCTTGGGACTCACTATCCAAGAAATGCTCACTGCAATAGGCTCACTGCCAAGAAAATGAAAAGAGGATAGAAGAAGGATTGGCTCACTTCTAGGAGATGACTACTAGAAATGCATCTACAGAATGCTAGGATGTAGTTTCATTTAAATCTCATTATATAGACTAAAATGTCTTCATAATGTCAGCTTTGCTTTTTTTGCTCTACTTTATATGAACTCTACTCTTCTGTCCTTAGTATCTTTTTTTGGTCATAACTCTACTATAGAGCACACATACATTGAATTCACACATATCACCTCATCTATCACACCTTCAAAACTGAAATCCATTGAGTATATATATCTTCTACAAGATTTATCACATAATTAGGTTGGCAAGCCAATCATGAACCATGTAAACATAAGTTATATCTTGTCAGCTTGAACTTGTGTACAATCTGCAATGTGGACCCAAGCAATCATTCAATAGTATTCATATATGTTGGCACAAATCATTCAACCACTTAGATTGATTGTACAAACAATATATCTTCTCTGCATAAAGATCTATCAAGCCTGTCAACTTTATCCCTTAAGAACACACTTGACCAATTTAATTGTCATATCATAACTTCCACTATGGACCACATGAGAATCTAAAAATCATAACCAACATCCATCATTGACCTCTTATCATATCTTTAGAACCACAGGACATCATAGACCTTTATAATAAAATGTGGATCTTGGAACTATCATTCTGTCATAGAGGAAAACTGTTAGACTGGAAGCCGATACTAGAGAACTTGTAGAAAATGATTTGTTGAGCTTCAAAATCTATAAACCTAAATTTAGGTAGTCATGGTATGTATATTTGCTACCTCAAAACCAAAAGACAAACTATGCCACAATGGAGGAATGTGAACCCTTTTTCTCTGGTACTGTGCATTGTTTCTGACTTAAGTTTGTTTACTCGGACTTAGCTATTTCACCATATGACTTTCGGAGGAGGTCAAGACTTGAACACTGGAACATATCATCACCAAATGGCTATGATTAGCATATCTGAATTAGATGTAATGATCTTCAACTACGGAGGCATACTGACCCAATCTTTGACACTTACTCTACATACTACCCATACTTAGTCATTTTAGGCTTCCGGGCCTAAATCATTTTATGGCTTGTTGTCAACCCAAGTTGATCTACTGGAGTACGATCTCTTTGTCTTATTGGTAGAATCCCTTTGCCTTGTTTCCATCAATGACAACATTCAATCATTTATCATAGCAGTGTGTCTTGCCAACACTATCCTCATTTCTGCAAACACATTCCTTCTTTAGCTCAATGCATTTACAACCTTGTTTCACTTTCCTATTACATTTCCACTGGTCTCTCTTCTTAGCTTAACACTACTATTGCATTTCCACTAGCATCACAATCAACTTGAAATACTTTGTGAAAATTTGGTAATGCTAACACTGGTTGCTTTGCCATCTTTTTCTTCAACAATTCAAAACTCCTATGTGCTCTAGATGTCCACTTAAAATCCTTCTGGTCTCCACTCATGGTCTCTGTCATTGGGGTGGATATGGTACTAAAATTTCTGATGAACTTCCTATAGAAACTTGCCAATCCATGAAAAGATCTTACCTTTCCAATATTCACCAATGTTGGCAATTCAACAATTGCTCTGACTTTCTCTAGATCCATCTTCAATCCTTTTGCAAATATCACAAATCCCAAATATACTATTTTTGTCTTCATGAAACTACATTTCTTGATGTTTATCAGTAATTTCTCTTCTCTCAGCATCTGAAATACTTGTCTAAAATGCCACAAATGTTCTTCCTTGGTTATATTGAAAATCAAAATTTCATCCAAGTAGAAAATAACAAACTTACCCAAGAATTATTCAGTACATTATGTTGGCCATATGCGTTGTCATTGATGTCAACATATTAGATTGAAATGTATAGACAAACTTGTACAAGAAAGGAATTAGTATGGTCAAGACAAACCAGTCAGGGAGAATAAAAATAAGCCTATGTATAGATCAATTTTGGGTTTGAATATGATGTGGAGGTAAATAGTTATATCCTAGCATGTTTCTTGCATACACACATTCACATCTCATCAGTTGGGAGTACCGCACTCAAGTGTAAGATATAGAAAAGTGTCTAAGGTATTCTTAGTGCAAAACCTAAGGCAAAGTCAACTTCAATTGGTCTACATTTCTCCACAAAGAAACATTTAGTCACACGATTCTAATGGTATCTTCTAACATGAATTGACATGACATATCTAAGGTTTCCACCTCACACTCATTCAACATGAAAAGTTACAAGGGTTTGTGTATCAATCATCATTGAGACTGTACAGAGCAGTAAAGGGGAGACAATGGAATACTCTGCATTCCTCTGGAAGAGATTTGTTTGTCATGCAGTTCTAAGGAATGACTAAAATAAGTATATTATATTCTATGGTACTATTTCATGAGGTCTAACGGTCCACAAAGGTAGTACTCAAGTGATAGAGGTATAAACTTACATTCTGGAGCCTGAGTGAACAAGTTAAGTACTAAAAAAAGTAAAGTATATATAATTCTATCATCAGATCTTGTGCAAAGGTCTCCCATGGTTCATAATACATCATGTATTGCATACATGTAGACATCCTTCATTATATGGTACCGCATCAAGTATTCTTATCTGCAAGTAAAATTCAAGCATAAATGTCCTCCAAAGCTCAAACACTTAGGTCAATTATGAATTCCTCTGGAAACTCCATAAGAAGGTATCTGGATCCAAAGAGTTGCATAATTTGATATCTTTGATGATTTATAAAAGATTTCATGCCTTATACTTTATTACAACTCCATATTCTAGGTTGAGAAGAATTACATAAGGTCTAGAAGACTATGTTCTCTACAAAGCAATACATTTCTCATCTTGCAGGTAAATAAATCAGCATGATACCTCTCTGGTAAGATGTATGGATGTTCTTAAGCTGTTATAGGCTTGAATACTTGGTTCACATTGATGTTTTGGCTTCTCCCCGATAGTTGAAAGATGAACAATTCACAGTGTCAAGCAGTATGAGCATACTAGGTTAAGTTCTTGATACATGCAGAGGCTCCTAATAAGTTTCTCTAAGTTTGGAAGGTATGGAAGGATGTGTCCTAATGTTTTTCACAAGGTGCTGAGGTCCACAATAAATTTTGTTATGATTTTACATGTGTTATGGCTAACTGGTGATAAGATACACATTACACTTTGTGTTACTTTTGATGCCAACCTAATCAAGTTTTCAAGGTGTTGTGGAGGGCATATAGAGAAGATATAATTCAGTTGGAAGGTAAGAAATGTGAATATGTAGATAACAGAGTAGATATGAAATGCACAGATTCAGTTTGAAGAATGATATTAAATAGAAATAGTAGAATGTACCATCAGCATACAACAGATGTGTTTTCCATAGTAGTTCTCATAACCTTTTCATTGTAATAGTAGTGAGCTGAACAATCAAGGAGTAGTAGCTTCCTTGGGTAATACCCTATATCAAAGTTGTAAATCATGGAGTAGTTACTTCCTTGGGTTGAAGCCCTAAAACAAAATTGTAACACTTTTGTAGTGAGCATAATGGGTAAGTGCAAAAAGATGGGGGGCCAAAAAGTGGCCAAATTAATTTTTAAAAAAATTAAGTCATAACGCGAGCGCATTATAACGCGCTCGCATTATGACTGTCTATAAATAAAAACAAGGTTTCTAATCTCATTTCATTTCTTCTTCTCCTCTATGCCTGCGGCCTGCAGACCTTAGAAAGCGCGCTCGCGTTATACAAAACTCCATTCAACACAAAAACCTTATCAATTCGTCGCCAAAATCCCACCACGATGTTGAGCACGCCAAAGGAGTGAGTTATATTTCTTTTTTTGTTTGAATTTGTTTCTAAATAGTTGATTTTTGATTGTTATTTTGTTAATTGTCAGGAAATGTTAATGCACCTCCTCCTCCTCCTCCTCCTCCTCCTCCTCAAAATCCACAAAATCCTGAGGAAGAAATACCTACGGAACAACAACCTCCTCCATCCATACCTTGACATGCCCTTGGAACACAAGAAAATATAATGGGGCAAATTGAAAACAACAAAAAGGAAATTAAAGATATAATTGCAAGGTTGAAAGATCCTTCCACTTCAACCTTGCATAGGTCCACGCTTGCCGAATCTCTTGAGTCTATGTTATCAAATGTAGATTCAATTAGCAAGCAAATAACTAGTTGGATGGATAAGAAGAGAGAGTTTAGAGATTACTATGCAAACAAGTTGTCATACCAAGATATGAAAAAATTACAAATTACAAAATTAGACTTGTGTTCAATTTTCACAAACCCCAAAACAAATCAACCTCCACCCATTACATGCAAGAGGTTCCCTATCCATTGGTGCAACAACCAAGCGATAAGGGACAATTTTGGGCAGAGGTGGTGGATAGTTTTTGACCATCCTCCATGCAATAATAATAAGGTCCCGCAATACTTTTTGAGGAAACTCTACTATGAGTTTGTCCTCAATAAAGTGCCAAACTATTTTGATATGTGTGACTTCCAGGGTAGAGGTGGGGGATCAGTACAAGATAGACCAAGGGCACGTCTTGACCCACAGTGGGTAGTGAGACGAGTAATCAGCAAACTAGCCCATGAGCATGTTTCTATCCCTTCCATCATGAAGGAGAGTGTTGAGGTCGATACACTTCAGTTGATTAATGCCTTGAACTAGAGCATCATAGACCATGTCAGTCCTACAACACAGAGTGGGTTGGGAGATAGTGTGAGGAGTAGGGTCCCACCCCATACTTGTCAGGCTTGTGGGTCAGCCTGTGGTTATGACCCCATGGACAGTCAAGATGCAGGTGCATAGGCTACATCTATAGCTGAGCAGATGGTGATGACAGATACCCTCCTGAGTGAGACTTTCGGCCTTGATACTCAGGTAAATATTAGCAAGTTTATTGAATTTAATTTATTAAATTTTATTTTTTAAATACAAGATTAACTAATTTAAATTGATGATTTTAATAAAATTTCAGGGTCATAGCGTCGATGCAGTTTTCAGTGGTTCTCCACCTACATTTTATAGTAGATCATCTACTGTCAGGGTATCTAACTAGTAAACAATTATAAATATTACATGTGAATAGCATCATTATATGAATGGTATTATAATATCTAATTTTGGATGTTGAATAGGTTAATACTGTAGATTTCATGGCAACACCTGCCAGCGGTAGTGGACTTCAAAGCTTTATAAAGGTAGTAAAATAAATAATTTAATGAATGAATTATACTTACTAGATTTTTGTATGTGATTTGTGTACTTTATTATCTGTAATTCCATGTTTAGATGAACGTGTGTGTATGTTAGGAGCCATGATTTGCATCACTATTATAGTTTTTGTAATTGAATAATGTTGTTTTATTTCCAGATGATGTAGGCTGTGGAGACACCTCCCCATGTTCATAGGGCAATGGAGCAGGTGTGGCCTCTGCGATTCATAGCTCCATGGCATTGACAGGGGTATGAGGCAGATTAGTAAATTTCAATTTACATTCATTGTTATAGTTGTCTATTTTTGGAAAATCAAAAGATTATTGATTTGAAGTTTAATTTCTATCTGGATGGTTTCTATAGGACATGACATCACTAGGGCCTATTCCTGCTACTGAGGCAAGTGAGGAGATAGATTATATGTTAGCGGTAAGTGATTATTTTGTTAAATGTTTCATTTTTTAAAACATGTAATTTCTATATATTAATGTCTATACTTTTTATTGTAATAGGTAAAGATGTGGGAAGAACTAAACAGGAGGAGTAGCCCTCGAGTTCGTAGTAGACCACCCACATGCGCGTCTCCATCCCCTAGAAGATCAAAGGCTGCCCGTGATCTATTCTCTTCAACAGCCAGAGGGGAATGAATTTTTATTGTGTTCATTTGTTGTATGCCTATATGGCATTTGTGGACATATATTTTGTATTGTATATAGTTGACATTGTATGCCTATGTGGCATTCTTGTAAGCCTATATGGCTATTTTGTATATATGTTATACTTATATCGACATATATTGATGTATGCCTATATGGATATTTGGTTAATACAAATTTTTTTTATTGATGGCGTCCATACTTGCGTTATAAATCCACATTTGAATGGATATTTGTAGATGGCTACTTCAAATATTTAAAGTCCAATTGTATTACATAGGATGTTTGATGATCCAATAAGCTAGCTATTGTTATTCAAGTATCACCTAAACCTCATTTTAGAACTAAAAGATAAAAGTTGTATTTAAAAAAAAATGAATCACCATGTTGAAGAGAAAAGATTAATATTCTTTATGAGTAGCATAGAATGTCAACTATATGCAATACAAAAAAATGAATCATCATGTTATTCTTTATGTTTGAGATCCTGAAAATGACTAAGTCTGGTAGCCTGATATCTTGAAACACTAGGATGAATATCCAAGTCATTAGGATGATTGCGCCTTGAGAAAAAGTCATTAAGATGACCACCTAAAGGAGACTTTCTTAAACATTCAAACATTAAGCAACAAGCATGAAGGGTTAAGGCACAATTTTCAACTCATAAAGCTTTAAAAGGGTGCCCAACTTAGAGAGAGCATTCATTTAAGACAAGGCGCCCATTGACACCTGTTCCACCATAAAAGTACACCTAAGGTGGAAGGAGAACAAGCCTCTAGTAAGTGAAGCGCACCTATTGTCTAAACCACTTCATTATGGCACCCTAGCATGAGGAGGAGTATATAAGTTAATAGGAAATGGTGCCTAGAATGCAAATGAAGGACTATGTGGCATTTTCAATAAGCATTAATTCACCTTAAGCTTTCAATAAATACATCAAATTGAGCCCCATAAGCCTAGGCACCCTTTGCCTTCAAAAGAACCTTGTATCAACATCATGAGTTGGTCGTATCGGTGTATCGATAGACCTTGGTTAGGCTTCACCAATAGTGGTTTGTCTTGCCGACGAGGGTGGTTCAAAGTTGAAGACATCGGTGTATCAGAAGATAATCCCATCAACACATCGGAAGAGCAGTTGAGAGATTCACCAATGAAGGGGGTCACACCGATAGTCAAAATCCATCTGTGTATCAGCCCAACAAGATTAGCGTTCACTGATGTTTGGAGTCTCACCAACAGGTGTGGTCTGAAGGTTGTCATTAGTGAGATTAGTGTGTCGGCAGAAGAGTTTTTGAGTGTGCCGATGGTATTAAGTCCTATTGATAGGTGAGGGACTTAGAGTCTCATATTAGAGTGACTTGACACAGATCCCAAAACCACCTATTGGACCAATAGGATCCTAGGTACTCACTTCATGCATTATGATTTCTAGGTGCCAGTTTGATGCTCCATCACAAGGAAAGTACGCCCACACTTGCAAGTGTTTTTCTTCAGGATCTAGGCACCAGTTGAAGGTTGTAGTTGCCAAGAAGAGTGCCTAGCAAGAGGAAGTCTTTTGGAGTCTCCAAAACACATCAAACACTTGACTAACAACAAGATAACTTTTTCCCAAGTTAGGCGCTTCAAGAGGGAAGTTAAAATATGAATAAGCACCAACTTGTCTAGGTGCAAACTCAAGCTGGTTGAGGATACACATGGCGCCCAACATTCCTTGGTGATTTCACAAACTTCAAATGCCCAGAACTATTCAAGGAATGCCCAATGCCCCTTCTTGATGATAGGCACTAAAGTGAGGGTGGAATTGTGCCTTGATGGCATTAGGTGCTATCTAGAGTATGCTACTCCATGGAAATGTGCCTTCTTGCTTAGAGTAATTCAAATACTCCAAGGTCTTCAGTGATCAATTCCCCAACTTATGAAATGTCCTCCTTCATTTTAAAATACATTGTAATGCTCCAGAGAGATGACTATACCTAGGCGTCAATCTGGGTTAGAAATGCCTCCAAAGTGCGCCTTCTATTTTAGAATACAAAACAAGGTCCAAAGGTGCTAATAAACTGAAGTGCTTCTTTGGAAAAGTCCCGGAGGTTAAGATGCGCCTTGTATTAATGAGTTACAACTCTTGGGTAAGAAAGCTTGTAAAGTGCACCTAACTTAGTGAAGAGGTTGATAACTTCTAAACCCTTCCTGGAACTTAGATTGCTTCAACTAAAGATCATCTTGCACCAATGCATCAAAATTTCAATCACAAGATCAATTCAAACTTAGGCGCTCATTAAGAGTCTTTCCAATGTTAGTGCATCTGAGAGGTTGAACTGGCAAGAGATGGCACCTAGCTTCCTAGACCTTGTTTCAATATGTTTGAGTTCCAAAGTTTACTCAATGGTATCAAGATGGTGCCATAGAGTCTTTGGACTAGTTCCTTAGAGTTTCAAAAACATTCTGGCTCCTTAAAAATTCCTCCTACATGCTTGGGCACCATTTCAAGGTCCTAGAACCATGATGTAGTGCCTTATTTCTCTAGGTGCCCATTCATGATTGTGCAACTTGAGATTGGCGCCTAGAGTGAATAGGCTTTCATCCTGACTTAATACACTACCTCCTTCTGACGATTTTTGGGGTAGCAAAAAACCTTTCACCATGGGCAAATGTCTCAGAGATATAAAAACTAAGAGAGGTTATTGTAGAGGCACTCTATGTGATCGCGTTGCCTCAGACAAAATGTTTCTAAGTAACACAGTTTTTGAGTAACATCTCGTCAAAGATTGGTGCCTTTTTGCACTTTGGACTCTTTAGGGATATCGTCGGTACAATGTAGCTTGGACTGTTTTGACATGTTTGGGTGAAAAACAGGACCATGCCTAGTGTAAATGTACCCATCTGGATGTGTTGGAATAGTCAGTTTGGTCGCATCAGGAGCAGGATGAAAGTTACACCCCTTTGCAACTTTACACTACCTCTTTCTGACGATTTTTGGGGTAGCGGAAAACCTTTCACCACAGGCAAATGTCTCAAAGATATAAAAAATTGAGAGAGGTTATTGTAAAGGTACTCTACGTGATCACATTGCCTTAGATGGAATGTTTCTAAGTGACATGGTTTTCGAGTAATATCTCGTCAAAGATTGCTACCTTTTCGCACTTTGGACTCTATAGGGATATCATCGGTACAATGTAGCTTAGACTATTTCAACATGTTTGGGTGAAAAATAGGACCATACCTAGTGTAAATGTACCCATCTAGATGCGTTGGAATAGTCAGTTTGGTCACATCAGGAGCAGGATGAAAGTTACACCCCTTTGCAACTTTACACTGCCTCCTTCTGACGATTTTTGGGGTAGCAGAAAACCTTTCACCATGGGCAAATGTCTCAGAGATAAAAAACTGAGAGAGGTTATTTTAGAGGCACTCTACATGATCGCATTGCCTTAGATGGAATGTTTCTAAGTGACACAATTTTTGAGTAACATCTCATCAAAGATTGCTACCTTTTTGTACTTTGGACTCTTTAGGGATATCGTCGGTACAATGTAGCTCGAACTGTTTCAACATGTTTGGGTAAAAAATAGAACCATGCCTAGCATAAATGTACCCATCTAGATGTGTTGGAATAGTCAGTTTGGTCGCATCAGTAGTAGGACAAAAGTTACACCCCTTTGCAACTTTACATTGCCTCCTTCTGATGATTTTTGGGGCAGTAGAAAATATTTCACCACGGGTAAATACCTTAGAGATATAAAAAATTGAGAGAGGTTATTGTAGAGGCACTCTACATGATCACGTTGCCTTAGACAAAATGTTTCTAAGTGACATGGTTTTTGAGTAACATCTCATCAAAGATTGGTGCCTTTTTACACTTTGGACTCTTCAAGGATATCGTCTGTACAATGTAGCTCAGACTGTTTTGACATGTTTGGGTGAAAAACAAGACCATGCCTAGAGTAAATGTACCCATCCAGATGCATTGGAATAGTCAGTTTGGTCGCATCACGATCAGGACCATACCTAGAGTAAAATCACCTTGATTTTGGCGCCCAATGTACATTATAGAGGTCAAGGCACTCCTTATCATTCAAACATCTTAGATGAGCACATAGGAAAGGAAAAAGCTCTAAGTTTCATCATCATGAGTGCCTAATATGAAGAGACTTTAATGGCTCAAACCTTGATTTGGCACCCTATATGTGAAGGAAGATCTAAAGGCAGGAGGAAATAAAAAATGCAAGAGGAAATAAAAAAAGACAAACCTTACAAACTAATGTGCATACTTACAACTCAATGTAACATGACTTTACAAAATCAATGTGAATACTTACAAATTAATCCAATGAACCATCCGGGTCTGCTCTACTCTTTATTGTGTCAAGTATTGCTTCATGGTCAGACTCACGCACCTTCCACAAGATTTTGTTCAAAGGTCTACCCCAATACTTTATCAAATGAACATTGGATGCCATGACAAGGTTCGAGTAATGAAGAATCTTCTAATGCGTGTCAACATCCTGAAATAGCCAAATATTAACACTCTTATGTGGGTACCTTCTAAGCCATGTTCCAATAATAACCACTGAGCCTGTAGGTTATTTGATGTTTTCTCCATCCGTAACAAGGGCCTCCAATTTCTTTTTGGCCTCAACACAACGACATAAGTAATAATCTGTTCCCTCTTCATTATCTTCATCTGCAATAACTGCATATACGTGCCCTACATTGATATGTGTAGCAAATTAGATGAAATTAGTCAACATTACAAAAACACTACAAAGTAAGATGACATTACCTGGTTGAACTAGATGAAATTAGATGCATATACGTGCCCTATATTACCTGGTTGAACTAAATCTGATATGTGGTCAAAGTCAACTGATGATTCCATCTATGTTAGTTCCAGTGCTGTCGGGGGTCGATACGTGTCAAGTGGGCTAAGATAACTTAACTGCCATTCATCAACCCACTCCTTTGACTCGCACTCATCCCAGACTTGAATTGTACAGGAAGAACAAAAGCATGACATCTTTCGTGTATGGATACTCCATGAACCTATAATTGAGCTTCTAAAAGAGTGCATCTTATTTGATCCTGTCAGTGTATAATAGTCCTCATATGGTGCAATGTTAGTATCATCTATCAACCAAAAAAATCTACGAACTGAAGACTTACCTTCATTACTTGGACCCATGGAAGCATTACACCACTTGACAATCAATTTTGCATTTGTCAACTTTGCATTGTCTTTATACTTTAACTCTTCTCATGCTATGGCTCTTTTGATACATGCTCCTGCACCATCATGCTCCCCCTTTCCATGCCCGGCCTCACAAAAGTTCCACATATGCTAAATACCTATAAATTTATGCCTCCTACTCAGCCAATAGAAATTCTGTGAGTTCTTGAATTGTGACGCATAGTTATCTGACCATATGATATGCTGACTGAACGATATGCCCCTTCTAGCCAAATCATTGTAGAACACCTGAAAGAAACCTTACACGAACTCCATAGAATGCGTGTGATCATCACTAATATAAAAATTATACTCTCTTATGATCTTCCTCTCATCCTCTGTACACAATAATGAATGTGATGTGCACAAATATAGAAACCTGTGTGGAGTTGTAATATTGTGATTGCACCTCACGCTGTGGCTATAGACTGTAGTTCTCTACAAAGTCAATGACTGAAACAATTCTACCAACCAGAAATGTGTCCTTGCATAACTTGAATTGCAAGTCCAACCATCGAGCTCTATGGGCATGTCTTGCATACTCATACACTATACTGTCACGAAATATAAGCATAAACTGATACACTGGAATCTTTTCAATAACCAATTCACACCTCTTTGCTTCTTTACCATCTTTTGTATTGTATGCCACTATTTTATACTTGCCAAACTCTACTAGTTTGTTTCCAACTGCATGTGTTCTTTCCATATGTTCACATATTGGCAAATGTTGCAAGCCACCGCAACGATGACATGTGCCATCCAAGCATAATTTCTTGTAGAATATTTGACCTTCCTCTCTTTCACATAAAATTCTTGATATGAAGTCTCTTGAAGATGTTGGTGGGGCACATATGGCACAACCCTGCAAATCATTGTTAGTATGCATATCTAAACATATAGACCTATAAGCATCAAAATGGTTAGAAAATTCAATATGTAATCTACAACAACAAGTAGTGCGTGTGTGATTTATCTTAGCATATAAAGGTTTTAGCATTACAAAATATCTTTGAAAAATTTTAATTTGAGGATACTTATCCAGAAATTTACCATAAAACTGTGTTTGAGTCTCATCCAAAAAATGCTTTGGATGTGGCTCGCGGTTCTGACTACCAATTCTCCTTCTTACCACATCCCTTTGATTCGGAGATACCCTTGTGTAATTCTTCCAAAAGTCTTTAATTAGTGATCTCAATGCTTCAACAATTGGTTTATCTTTTTGTGGTAGTCTCCCCAAGAACGCCCATAATTCATTGGCATTAGTGTCCTCAATTGTTTAGCAGCTTCCAATGGCTCTTGATAAAGTTTTCCTATTAATTCTCAATTGTTGACTTGTCTTTCTAATGAGACGAGCTTTCCTCGTTTGACTACTTACTATAGTCGATGTAATCACATGCCGTGTTGCATTACTATCTTTTGTGTGTGAGGTGTTACCCACACTCTCATATGCACTCATTAGATTATTAACAATAGATTTTTCACTTGAAGCCTCTGATGTTCTCAGCCCAAGAATCTTCATGATAGACCTATGCTTTATACTTCGCATCATTTCAACAAATAGTTGACATTTTGCAATCTCATTTAACTTTTCAAAGAACAATCTCCAAATCTTATTAGCATATCTTCTACAAGTGCATTTTGGAATCTTACCTTCCATTGGCTACAAAATATTCTCATCAATATCAATCAAATACTTTGGCTTTCTATGCAAAATTCTAGGTGGTGTTAAGTTAGGTAAATTCATCTCAACATTAGGAATTTCATCAATATTTAAATGAGATGGGTTAGATGGCATACCTTCGATCGAAGATGGAATAGATGACATACCTTGAGGTTGAGGTGGGAACGATGGCGTACCTCCTTCATCACATGTGAGTGATGATGTACTCTCAACTTGAGATGTGGTAGATGGTGTCCCTACATGTTGACTTGTAGTAGAGGACGTGTCTCCAACTATGGTATTCAAATCTCTCATACCACAAAGTTTTTGCATTCATTCTCTTTGTGCTGCCAATACCATATCTCTCTGTGATGGTTGTGGTTCCTCTTCAATTGGTATATCTTCATTTATCATGTCCAATTTCCTCTTCACATCAAGTTCCCTCATAGCCACTACTTTCTTTGCATTCTTAGCTTCTATCTTTTCCTATGTTAGTTTAATTCTTGATCGTTTCCTCGGCATGATGGAGAATTTGTCTGTAGCATGATAAAGAGACCAATATTAGTTCCTAAGAAATGAATACAAGATAATAGTGGGATTGTATTTTTATTATGTTGTAAGGATTTATTCTTGTATAGTTTGACATCATGGTATGTTAAGGTCTATTTATTACACATAATTATTAAAGAGCCCAAGTACAAAAAATATACATGGCATCATGTGAGATTGTAGGCTACTTTCTTGATTGGGAATGTGTCTATTTTAAACATGTATGATAAAGCATGATAAAGTAATTCAATCCGAAATAAGGAAAATGTAAAGAACATGCATGTAAAGACTTGACATACCTAAAAAATGAAGATTTGAATGGAGAGAGTACCCAATTATGTAGTGTTTTTTTCTTCTTGCATCAAACTCCTCAATAATTTGAGTTTTTTCACCACTTGCTTCCTTTTCAATGTTAAATTGAATAACACTCAAATATAATTACTAACAATAATACTATTAACCAATCTATAATGTTAAATTCCTAAAATTGAATCACAATTAACATTGCAACACTACAAAAAATGAAATTTGAATAGATATATATCAAACTTGGTGTGAAAACTATGTTATTTCCTTCTTCTCAAGTTGGCAAAGTAGCAAAGGTGGTGGAAAGATCATGCAAAGGTGGTACAATGTGTCAAATGTGCATGTGAACTTCCCAACAGCATGAAAGCACTTCTTTTTTGTCAGAGCACGTGCAGAATCAATAAGAAAATAAAACATTTGGGACTAGATCACGGGGGTCAACACTTTTTTACCATTTCAATAGCAAGACAAAACACGAGCGCGTTATAATGCACTCGCGTTATAACGCGCTCACATTTTGTCCTTCTATAGATTGATCACATTCTGTGCATTGATCACATCTCTTTCCAAACCTTCCCCTTCAAACTTGAATGACCCTCAACCCTATCCCTAAACCCTAAACCCTCAACCCTCAACCCTCAATGTCAAATCCTAATCCCTCAACCCTTCACTCTAATCCCTTAACCCTAAACCTGATCCGTAAACCCTCAACACTATACCTTCAACCCTAATCCCTCAACCCTCAACCCTAAACCTTATCCCTAAACCCTAATCCCTCAACCCTCAACCCTAATCTGTCATCCCTCAACTCTAATCCCTCATCCCTAAACCTTAAATGTTATCCCTATTCCTAAACCCTCAAAAGACTCGATACTATACCTTAAACCCTAATCCCTTATCCCTAAACCCTCCAACCCTATCCCTAATCCTTATACCCTCCACAGTCTACTTTAACCCTAATCCCTCGACCCTTAACCCTAACCCTAAACCATTGACCCTCGAACCTCAACCCTCAACCCTCAACATCAAACCCTAATCCCTCAACCCTTAACTCTAATCCCTCAACCCTCAACCCTATCCCTAAACCCTAAACCCTAAACCCTCAACCCTCAACCCTCAATGTCAAATCCTAATCCCTCAACCCTTCACTCTAATCCCTCAACCCTAAACCCTATCCCTAAATGCTCAACACTATACCTTAAACCCTAATCCCTCAAGCCTCAACCCTAAACCTTATTCCTAAACCCTAATCCCTCAACCCTCAACCCTAATCCATCATCCCTTAACTCTAATCCCTCATCCCTAAACCCTAAATGCTATCCTTATTCCTAAACCCTCAACAGACTCGATACTATACCTTAAACCCTAATCCCTTATCCTTAAACCCTCCAACCCTATCCCTAATCCTTACACCCTCAACACTCTACTTTAACCCTACTCCCTTGACCCTCAACCCAATCCCTAATCCCTTTACCCTTGAAACTCAACCCTTAACCCTCAATGTCAAACCCTAATCCCTCAACCTTTAACTCTGATCCCTCAACCCTCAACCATATCCCTAAACCCTAAACCATAAACCCTCAACGTCAAATCCTAATCCCTCAACCCTTCACTCTAATCCCTCAACCCTAAACCCTATCCCTAAACCCTCAACACTATACCTTAAACCCTAATCCCTCAACCCTCAACCCTAAACCTTATCCCTAAACCCTAATCCCTCAACCCTCAACCCTAATCCGTCATCCCTCAGCTCCAATCCTTCATCCCTAACTCTAAATGCTATCCCTATTCCTAAACCCTCAACAGACTCGATACTATACCTTAAACCCTAATCCCTTATCCCTAAACCCTCCAACCCTATCCCTAATCCTTATACCCTGCACACTCTACTTTAACCCTAATCCCTCAACCCTCAACCCTATCCCTAAACCCTTGACCCTCGAACCTCAACCCTCAACCCTCAACGTCAAACCCTAATCCCTCAACCCTTAACTCTGATCCCTTAACCCTCAACCCTATCCCTAAATGCTAAACCCTAAACCCTCAACGTCAAATCCTAATCCCTCAACCCTTCACTCTAATCCCTCAACCCTAAATCCTATCCCTAAACCCTCAACACTATGCCTTAAACCCTAATCCCTCAACCCTCAACCCTAAACCTTATCCCTAAACCCTAATCCCTCAACCCTCAACCCTAATCCATCATCCCTCAACTCTAATCCCTCATGCCTAAACCCTAAATGCCATCCCTATTCCTAAACCCTCAATAGACTCGATACTATACCTTAAACCCTAATCCCTTATCCCTAAACCCTCCAACCCTATCCCTAATCCTTATACCCTCCACACTCTACTTCAACCCTAATCCCTCAACCCTCAACCCTATCCCTAAAACCTTAACCCTCGAACCTCAACCCTCAACCCTCAACGTCAAACACTAATCCCTCGACCCTTAACTCTGATCCCTCAACCCTCAACCCTCAACCCTCAAAGTCAAATCTTAATCCCTCAACCCTTCACTCTAATCCCTCAACCCTAAACCCTATCCCTAAACCCTCAACACTATATGCTAAACCCTAATTCCTCAACCCTCAACCCTAAACCCTAATCCCTCAACCCTCAACCCTAATCTGTCATCCCTCAACTCTAATCCCTCATCCCTAAACCCTAAATGCTATCCCTATTCCTAAACCCTCAACATACTTGATATTATACCTTAAACCCTAATCCCTTATCCCTAAACCCTCCAACCCTATCCCTAATCCTTATACCCTCCACACTCTACTTTAACCCTAATCCCTTGACCCTCAACCCTATCCCTAAACCCTTGACCCTCGAACCTCAACCCTCAACCCTCAATGTCAAACCCTAATCCCTTAACCTTTAACTCTAATCCCTCAACCCTCAACTCTAAACCTTATTCCTAAACCCTAATCCCTCAACCCTCAAGCCTAATCCATCATCCCTCAACTCTAATCCCTCATCCCTAAAACCTAAATGGTATCCCTATTCCTAAACCCTCAATAGACTCGATAATATACCTTAAACCCTAATCCCTTATCGCTAAACCCTCCAACCCTATCCCTAATCCTTATACCCTCCACACTCTACTTTAACCCTAATCCCTCGATCCTCAACCCTATCCCTAAACCCTTGACCCTCGAACCTCAACCCTCAACATCAAACCCTAATCCCTCAACCCTTAACTCTGATCCCTCAACCCTCAACCCTATCCCTAAACCCTAAACCCTAAACCCTCAATCCTCAACGTCAAATCCTAATCCCTCAACCCTTCACTCTAATCCCTCAACCCTAAACCCTATCCCTAAACCCTCAACACTATACCTTAAACCCTAATCCCTCAACCCTCAACCCTAAACCCTAATCCCTCAACCCTCAACCCTAATCCATCATCCCTCAACTCTAATCCCTCATCCCTAAACCCTAAATGCTATCCCTATTCCTAAGCCCTGAACAGACTCGATACTATACCTTAAACCCCAATCCCTTATCCCTAAACCCTCCAACCCTATCCCTAATCCTTATACCCTCGACACTCTACTTTAACCCTAATCCCTCGACCCTCAACCCTATCCCTAAACCCTTGACCCTCGAACTTCAATCCTCAACCCTCAATGTCAAACCCTAATCCCTCAACCCTTAACTCTGATCCCTCAACCCTCAACCCTATCCCTAAACCCTAAACCCTAAACCCTCAACCCTCAACCCTCAATGTCAAATCCTAATCCCTCAACCCTTCACTCTAATCCCTCAACCCTAAACCCTCAACACTATACCTTAAACCCTAATTCCTCAACCCTCAACCCTAAACCTTATCTGTAAACCCTAATCCCTCAACCCTAAACCCTAATCCATCATCCCTCAACTCTAATCCCTCATCCCTAAACCCTAAATGTTATCCCTATTCCTAAACTCTCAATAGACTTGATACTATACCTTAAACCCTAATCCCTTATCCCTAAACCCTCCAACCCTATCACTAATCCTTATACCCTCCATACTCTACTTTAACCCCAATCCCTCAACCCTCAACCCTATCCCTAAACCCTTGACCCTCAAACCTCAACCCTCAACCCTCAACGTCAAACCTTAATCCCTCAACCATTAACTCTGATCCCTCAACCCTCAACCCTATCCCTAAACCCTAAACCCTAAACCCTTAACCCTCAACCCTCAACATCAAATCCTAATCCCTCAACCCTTCACTCTAATCCGTCAACCCTAAACCCTCAACACTATACCTTAATCCCTAATCCCTCAACCCTCAACCCTAAACCTTATTCCTAAACCCTAATCCCTCAACCCTCAACCCTAATCCGTCATCCCTTAACTCTAATCACTCATCCCTAAACCCTAAATGCTATCCCTATTCCTAGACCCTCAATGGGCTCGATACTATACCTTAAAACCTAATCCCTCTACCCTCGACACTCTTATTTAACCCTAATCCCATGACCATTAACCCTATCCCTCAACCTCAACCCTCAACCATCAACCCTCAACCCTCAACCATCAACCCTCAACCCTCCACTCTCAACATTAAACCCTAATTCATCAACCCTAAACCCTAATCCTTCAAACCTAAACCCCATCTCTAAACCATCAACCCTCAACACTATACCTTAAACCCTAATCCCTATCCCTCAACCCTTAACCCTTAAAACTTAAACCCTATCCCTACACCCTCAACACTTGACACTATATCTTAAGCCTTAAACCCTCATCCCTAAAGCCTCAACCCTCAATCCTTAAACCTTCAACCCTAAACACTATCCCTAATCCCTCTACCCTCGACACTCTAACCCTAACCTTGACATTAAATGCTAATCCGTCAACCCTAAACCCTAATCCGTTAACCCTAAACCCTATCCCTAAACCCTTAACACTATACCTTCAACCCTAATCCCTCAACCCTCAACCCTAAACCTTATCCCTAAAACCTAATCCCTCAACCCTCAGCCCTAATCCATCATCCCTCAACTCTAATCCCTCATCCCTAAACCCTAAATGCTATCCCTATTCCTAAACCCTCAATAGACTTGATACTATACCTTAAACCCTAATCCCTAATCCCTAAACCCTCCAACCCTATCCCTAATCCTTACACCCTCCACACTCTACTTTAACCCTAATCCCTCGACCCTCAACCCTATCCCTAAACCCTTGACCCTCCAACCTCAACCCTCAACCCTCAACGTCAAACCCTAATCCCTCAACCCTTAACTCTGATCCCTCGACTGTCAACCCTATCCCTAAACCCTAAACCCTAAACGCTCAACCCTCAACGGCAAATCCTAATCCCTCAACGCTTCACTCTAATCCCTCAAACCTAAACCTTATCCCTAAACCCTAATCCCTCAACCCTAATCTGTCATCCGTCATCCCTCAACTCTAATCCCTCATCTGTAAACCCTAAACTCTATCCCTATTCCTAGACCCTCAATGGGCTCGATACTATACCTTAAACCCTAATCCCTTATCCATAATCCCTCCAACCCTATCCCTTAACCCTAATCCATCAACCCTCAACCCTATCTCGAAACCCTTAACCCTCGAACCTTAATGTATTCAACCCTCAACGTCAAACCCTAATCCATCAACCCTTAACTCTGATCCCTCGACCCTTAACCCTTAAAACTTTGTTGTTCTCAAAATCAGCTATGCTCATTTTTGTAGACACCCCCCATGAAACTTGTCCATTTCGTGAATCTACACTCTAAGATCGCAAATCAAGACAAGATTCCCTTGGTCTCATGCGAAGTCATTTGACATTCTAAACTGGTCTGCGACATTTCCTTGAATTGGTCACTCGATATTCGTGAAGATCGTTCAAGTTGTAAACTGATGAAGATTGTCAATTTTTAGTCAATTTCAGGTGTTAGAAAACTTTTGAGTTTCAACATGTAAACGCAGTGATTTCAGCCGCTCATACATGTTAAAGGTCGTGTTAATATGTAATGGCAGTGAAATCACCTGCCTTTACATGTCTTTTTCGGTTAAACTTGCCGGAGCAGCTAAAAAGCCCGCCGTTGCATTTGGTTGTCAACTCTACCTGTCGGAGCGGCCGAAACTCCCACCCGAACAAGATCTTCAAAATCCTGAAAATCGAGTGCTATTAATGGCCACTCATGCCACTCGTTAAAGCTTGTTTTCGAGCTTTAAATATGTTTTTTTGTTTGTTGTTTTGGTTATTTGTTTCCTCATAGATCTCTCTGAACTCTCTCGCATCACTCGACTGCACCATTGGAGGGTTCAACCTAATCCACCAATATCTAACCTAGGGTTTCAAACCTTTGACAGGTAAACCTTCTAACTGTTATCTTTTTCTTTACTAGGGTTTTCGTTAGTTTTGGATGGTTTTTGTTTAATTTATTTTTGTTATATGTTTTGTTGATAGAGTTTTTTTAAACCGTTATGATCGTCTTGCTCAATCTCTGGTCGATTCTTCGCCATGAATATGTTTTAGATGATCAATGTTTATGCCCAAAGTTTCATCGTATTTGGGATGGCGGATTTATCGCTCAAGCCATTGGATACTTCCTAGGTCTCAAAGTGTAGGGGCAGTGAATTACGCCGCCGATACACAACAAACTCATACCCTTTCATTGTACAATGTCGGCCTTAATCCCCGCTCGAACACCAAAAACATTACCTATTATAGTGTTGTTTTCTGCTGCCAAAACCCTTCATTATTGACTCCTATCCTACTTGCCAAAGCGGCCAAGATACTTGCCATTGCAAGACAACAATTTTTCCTGTTTGATGTAAAGGTGGCTAAATCATCCGCCCCTACATCAAAAAACCTTTGCACGAAGTTAAAAGCATTTACCTGCATGATCGGTGTTTCCCACCACCCGAACATCTACTGTTCACGACTCCTTCTACCTGCAATGGCGGTGAAATCCCCCGCCCTAGCATTTGAAGTTCTGAACTCCCCATTGCATGCAGGAGCAGTCATTTTGACCACCCGTGCATGTTAAACAATAATCTCCCATGCATATGAAACAATGGCATTTTCAACCGCCTTTACACCTGGAAACTCTTTCAACCTACAATGGCGGTGAAATCACTCACTCAAGCATATTTTCTGAAATTTTTCCCAACACTGGGAAAATTCACCTTTCAAAACTAAAATCCTACTTTAACCTTTGCCTAGATTTGCGCACTCAAGCCCTTCGAACGCATGTTTTCCTTTCCATGATCATCGAATCGCAGTTGACCCAGTTTGCCCAATTTTTCCCTAACTATGAGATCATGGCCTTTTGCAGTATTCAGTCAACATTCGTGGTGAAGTTCAAATTCAAAGTTTTCTCCGAAGCTCATGTCAGAATCATCTCCATCAAAGGCCAAAACCATGAAGTACAAGTACCAAGGTGTTTTTCTAGTTACAACAATGCAGTCAAACATTGATGAAATCAGAGACACAGAAATTGGGCATGTGGACATGGGCAAGTTCGTAGATAGAACTAAACAGACAAATCCCTCCAAGCCTATGCAGAAAATCATTGACAGCAATATTCATCTGGTTGCATCATTTCCAATTTCTGCGCACAATCCTGAATTTGTTTTACAAGTGGCCAACCATTACAACAGGGACACTAGAGCTGTGACAGACTCACAGGGAAATGTAATCATGAGATTAGATGCAGAATTCCTGATTAAAATTTTCATGTGTCCACCTATTAAAAACATTGGATAGATTTATTTTACTCAGGGTCAACAAGACTATGATAATGATGTGGAATCTGCCATGAGGTATATAAATAACAAGTGGTTAAAGACTCCTAGGGGTAATTTGACCAGATGGCCAAAGGATCTTCACAGGAGTGACTTTGTAGAGGAAGTGTGTGATTTGATTACTCTTTTGAGTTGCATCAGAGGACTCCCTTCTGCTTCCAAATTTCAGGACTGGATGTACACTTACATTAAGGTGATTCTACGAGTTAATCAAAAGATATTCTGGGGTGAACAGATAAGCAATGCATTACACAAGCAACTGGTAAAGGTCAATACCACCTTCAAATTTTACATGACCTCTTATCTTGTCTATGTTGCTGCAAGCATGAGAAACTTTCCAGGTTTGACTCAAGTGGGAGACAGGAGATTGATCCCAGTGTATGAATACTACCCCCAAATCACTTTGAAGGGGTCAATTCATCATTTCAGAAGAGTCAATGATGCCTTCTTTTCAGTATTCATGATTCTATGGGATAATGAATTAGTTCAGAATAGAGTCTCAAATGAAGCTTGGCAAGTTGTAAATTCTTTTGGTTGCTTGTTCTTGCAATTTTCCACCTTCACATATCTTCAGGTAGGGTACTATCCTGGTTACCCTTACATGCTGCCATGGTATCCTAGTGATCACATTGTTCTTATGGATCTTTGTAGACAACTGTATGTGGTGCATAACAAGGAAATGGAACTGAAGAAATTAGGGATAAAGTTCCCCATGGAGATTGGGAGGTACTTAGTTCAATCCGCCAATAAAGCAAAGATAATTGATTCTGAGTTGCAATTGGTCACCATGAAGACCTGCAAGAAAAGAAATCATTTTGACTTCAGAAGGGTTCAAGATAAAATCAAGAGGAAGTCAACTTTTCATGTGCCAATGGTCAAAGATATATGGGCGGATCTCAGGACTCAAAATGAGATCAGAAAGCTAGATTTCTGCAGACTTCATTTAAGTCAAATTGAAGAACTAGGACTCACTGATATTCCAGATGGAATGGAGGATGATGGGAATGTCCTAGATCACAAATATGAGGCAGAAAATGTTGAGGCTTCACCTCTCCCAGAGGTGAAATGGTTAGTTAAAGAGGAGACATCTATCAGGAAAAGATTCCAACCAATATTGGCAAACACCAACTTGTGGTTGGAAAGTAAGGGAATTAAGTTGAAAGAGTTCCTTACAGGGTCTGAAGAAGAAACATAAGAGCAAACAGGTAAGAAGGTAGAAAACCAAACTAAAAATAAGGGTGACACCCCATCTTCCTCCAAGATACATAAACCAAAGATCAAATTTGTATCTAAAGGAGGAAAGAAGAAGGAAACCACAGAGGCTTCTGATGCCACTAAGTCAGATGTTGAAGATACTAATGATGATCATATGGAAATTGAAGATGTTCAGACTAAAGAGCAAAATGTTCAAAAGTCTAAAACAAAGGTATCTGATGAAGCTGAACAAGGTGAGGATGAAGATATAGAGGTAGAACAAATTGATGGTTCCCCTCAAAAACCTGTGAAAGATTTTCCCTCTGAGACTCGAATTTCTACACCTCCTCCTCATGTTTCGGTTGCTGATAGTTTGCCAGTGATTTCAAGTGTTCCTCTTTCTCCAATTCTTGTTGTTTCTTCTGATAATACTCCTCCATCCATGAAGGCTAGCTTTGGAACTATTTTTGATTCTTCTGGTTCCATTCCAAGCTTATCTTCCCCATCTTTTGATATCAGGGAACAAACTATTTTAGAGAACCTCCTGGATGCTTCACCAAAGGTTGTTGATACAGGTGTTGTGTTTACCAACACAAGTCTAATTGTCACCATCACAGGTACAAACATGGAGCCAGCTAAGCAAGTAGTGGATCCCTCTCTAGCTATTGGCACTTCTATACTTCCTCAATGGCTATCTGCCTATACTCCAAAGAGGAAGAAGCAAGCCATCTCACCTGATGAGATTGACATTGAAAAGTTGTTGCCTGTGAAAGCAAAGAACTAGAAGAAGAAGCCTAAAATTGTTTCTAGGTTGGTCACTGAAAAGGGTATCAGATATGCTAAAATTGCCAAACCTCCTGAAGATGCCACGGTCGACACTTTTGACATGAGTAATTATGTCATCTCAAGGGTTGAGTTGGGTAAAGTGATTCATGAAGGTGTCAAGGCAGATTTCCAGACCACTGCCAGTACCCTACTTGAAAAGTATGATGAAGCTAAGAAAGAGAAGGAGTAGTACAAAGCAAAAGTAGAACAACTAGCCGCTGTCCTTCAAAAAATAGTGAAGTCATCAGAAATAGTAGAACCCATGGTAGTGACAGTGGAAGATCCCCTGATACAGAAGGTTGAAAAAGCGCAAGCCAGACGTAAGATAGTGGGGGATGTAGTGGAGCAGTTGTTGGCTCAAGGACGGGTTCTACTAAAAACCACTATGGAAAGGAAAGAGAAAATGGACAAAGCTAAAGCTGAGCTGGACAATCTGGTAGATCTACTGTTGCAAGAGCTGCAAGATCAAGAAGAGAGCCTAGAAGAGTTGGTAGACATGAAGAAAATCAAGATAAAGAATCTGATCGTCATTGGGGTCATCACCAACAGGGAATCATATCTTAAGACTAAGGAGACTCTGGCTCATCGTATTTTCATAATAAAGAGTCTACTTGAAGATCTATGCCAAGCTCGAGAAGCCAGAGAAGATAGTGATGTCACACTCTTACACCGGCTAGAAGAAATTCCTTGCACCTTGACAAGGGAAGATCATAGTTTTCTCACAGCACCAGAAATGATAAGTTCTTTTGAAGAAATGGTACAAAAGAAATTTGAAGAGGAGGCGCCCTCATTGCTTTCAATGGATAGCCTGTATGATCAACATTCGACCCTAGAGAACTTGAAAAATAATTTGGACAAACAATGAAAAGGTGATAAAGGCGGTAAAGGATTCAATTCTCTAAGCCCGCACCATCTCAGGGAATACAGCAAAACCAGATGCATGCGAGATGGCTGTCATTCAAACTATGTACCAGAACTTCCTGAGGAAAAAAGAGGGAGGAAGCTAGTACCTTAGCTTATTTTTCTTAGATGATATGTAAATTGAATTTTGTTTTGGACATTTTCACATGTAATTTTCCAAAATGTAATTACATGTGAAACAAGAGAAGTCCTAAGTCAAATAGGACTCTTTTGTTGAATAAGTCAAAGTAGTTGTAGATTTCCTAAATTTTCTCAAGGCCTCTCCCTATAAATAAATAGGGCCTCTTTTGTAAATATTATCTTTTGTCTATTGCAAGAATACTCTGGCGAATTGAAAAGCAAATCAAGACTTTGTGCTTTTTGTGAAAATCAATTATCAAATATTTATCAATACAAGAAAGCAAGTTCAATTCCAATCTTTGTCTTGGGATTATTTATGTTGTGATAGTATTGTTCTTATGTCTTGCTACCATAATCTTCTTTGGTAATAATTAAAGTGTGGAGTTTGTTTCAAGTGATTGAAGAGCGCTTTTAATTTGATTCTGATAGACTTTGTGTTATCAAATCATTTGTGATGATTATGTTCGTGTTTGTGAGAATACAATAGTTTGGAGACTTTGCACTGCAAGTTGTTATATTCGATTTACTTTTATCATCTTGAAGAGGGTTGAAGACTTTGTGCTCCATTCAACTTCAAACAGTTCTATTTGCAATTAGTAAGTGAGGTAACAGAAAACTTTGTGTTTCTATGATTTTGTGATAATTTATAAGTCCTTTATCAAGAGTTTGAAGTATTAATATCTATTCTAAAAAAAGAGAATGAGATGAGATGGAACCACCACCAACATAGTTTTTAGTGTACATAAATTTCATAAGTTGTTTGGTTTGCAAAAGTCAAGTAATTAGAGGGAACCTCCCCTTGCTGAGAGGAGAGACTTTGTCTCATCATAGCTATGGCTGATATACCCATTTTGCTGTTAGCGAGTTAACGACAAAATATTCACCCAACAGTTTTTTGGTGACTCTATCGGGGAAGGAACACACAACTTGAAGCCTCGCAGTCTAAGTTGAAGCTTTTTCAGTTCTTTTCCATTTTCTTGCAAAATTGTGTTTGGCATACTACATTCTAGCAGATTCCTGGTACACCAGAAGCAAGAGGGCTCAGGGTATTATTGATCCTGCATTTGAATTGATGCAGCAGAATAATTTTGGATTCTTGACTCCACGACCTCATCTTCAGTGCACCAGGAGTTTTCCCCCTACAAATGCCAGGTCTCCAATACCAGGTGAAGTTTCTAGTGCTAGTGCTAATAGAATTTTGTCTGTTTATACACCACCAAGGTTTTCTATCCCGCCTTTCAATCAGCGCGTCATGGCAGCCCAAGGCCCTTGGGGTAATACCTTTGGTCCTCTGAATTTGACCCCACCCTTGCATGAACTACCTCGCAGTTCAAGAAAGAATTTCCCCAAATTCTATGGTGATGGGAAAGTTCATTCTGATGAGCACATTGTGGCTTTCTGTATAGCCTGTGGTGTGATAGGTGTCGAGCATGAAGATGTGGCTGTACGACTCTTTATAGAAACACTACAAGGTGCTGCTGTAGACTGGTTTTACCACCTTCAAGCTCAGACCATAATGAACTGGAATACTCTCAAAGCCAAGTTCGAAGCCAGGTTTAAACCTACAGAGGATGCACATGCATTGTTGGCACAGCTGACACAAATGAAAAAGGAACCTCATGAACCTATGCGAGACTTCATCGCTAAGTTCAACAAGTTGAGAAACAGGATTCCCACCACCATTGAGCCAACAACAGAGAATCTTAAATGTTTCTTTATCAATACACAACTTCTTGAGATGAGTTTTCTATTGAGGCGAGCTCCTCCTACCGATCTTGTTGTAGCTTAGATTCTGGCAACTGAAGTGGAAGATGATCTTATCCTTGCGGGTAAGATAAGAAGGGATACTAATAGAAATAAAAACTCCTCTTCTACTGAGAATTCTTCCACAAGCACCACAGATCCCATGGTGCAATAGCTAGCAAATGAATTGCTAGCTCTGAAGAGACAAATGTCCCAAGGTATGTCTGTGCCTCCTTATCGAGATATACCAAGGAGGACATTTCCAAATAATTCATATCAAGGCAATGCTGCTAGAAATCAAGGACAACACAACCGTCTTCCGCCTACACAGGGGAAGCTTGCCATTAAAGCAGCACCGGTCAACTCTGCTATTGGCTATTATGAAGCTAAAAATGAACTTTCTTTCCAACCTGAGTTGGATTATGAAAATGGTGCTAATCTCTTCACAGAAGGAGAAGAAGAGTTAGCTGGTGACTCTACCATTAGCTTTCTAAATTATCAGGATGAAGCTGAAAAGGGAGAAATGTGTGAAGGAGCATATGCTATTTTCACTAGGTCTCAAAATCAGTCAGCTCTTCAAGCTGATAAAGGGAAGGTGAGAGAAGAATCTCAACCAGTGATTTCAATCGCTAAATGGGGGACTCCACTACCTTTCCAATCAAAAGACCCAGTGGTCAATAAACAAGTAAGTGCCTCTAATGAATTTGTACCTTCCACTTCTACTCCCCAGACTAGTGCTATCTCTACCAAAAATCAGAATGATGGTTTTTCTTCCTCCGTGTCTAATTCTTCTCAGCAGTTTGATATAATAGATCATGCTAGGAGAACTAAGATACAAATGTCTAAAGTTGAGTATTTATAGGCTAATCCTGAACAATTTGATAGATTAGCCGAATACGTCAAAAATAAGACCGTCCCTGCAGGACAAGAGTTTCCAAAAGCTACTCATGACTCCTCCAAAAGCAAACCTACCCAAAATAATCTTGTCACTGCTCCCCTTGAAACCTCTGGAAAAATTGAACCTTTCTATGTTTCCCTATTAGTAAATGGTCATAAATTGAGCAATTGCGTAATAGATTCCGGAGCCTCTGACAATGTTATGCCTGCTAAGGTAGCAGACGCCCTTGGCCTCACCTTAACCAAAACTTTTGGGAGGTGTTTCTCCATGGAGAATAAGCAAGTTCCACTTTTGGGTCAAATCAAAGAAGCCCAATTTGCATTTGTAGCTTTTCCAGATAAGAGAATCAAGATGACAGTCCTGGTAGCTGATGTTCCAGCTTCATACGACATTGTTCTTAGGCATAATTTCTGCAAAGATGTAGGTGGGGAGTTGAACATGGATCTATCTGAAGCAAGGATACCTGTTAAAGGTGTCATGCAGAAGTTGCTTCCTGAGAAGGAGGCAAAATACATTGTTACCCAAACATCAAATCCCAAAGCTCAAATTTTGTTTGAGTCCTCAGGAATGGGTAACTATTTCTTGTCTACTGAAGATGGTTCCAGTTCATCAGATGAGAGTACATCAGATGATAGCTTGGATATGTCAGATGGAGACTTAGAAGAGTTTTCAGATGAAAGTTCAGGTGAGGGTATAGTAATGCCAGATTCTTCCCTCACTGACAAAGAGGAATCTTCTGACCAAAGAAAGTCCAAAAAGTCAAATTCTGATGAAGTCTAGATTTTAGAATTTGATGGCAGTTCTTCTTCTATTGGTTCTGGAGCCAGAGTGGTCTTGATATCACCACAAGGTGATATCTTACCTTTTTCATACAAGTTACAATTTGACAATACCAATAACACTGCCGAATACGAGTCCTTATTGCTTGGATTGGAAGCTGCTCATGCTAGAGGTGTTAAAATCCTTCATGCTCAAGGGGATGCCGAACTGGTGGTTTGTCAAGTAAGGAATTTGTACCAAACCAAAAATGAAAGACTGAGACACTATCGCAATTGCGTATGGGATTGCATTGAAGGTTTTGATGCTTTCAACATTTCTGCAGTGCCAAGGGAGTTCGATGATTGTGCAGATTCATTGGCTATTTCCGCTACTCTCATGGTGCCTCACAAGGATTTCAAAGGAAACAAGTACACTATTAAGCTAGTCTTCCGACCAAGTGTACCTGATAACACTGACCATTGTCAGGTATTCAATGGTGATAATCAAATCATTGCTTTCCTAGAAAAGATGGATAGTTTTGATGAGCTTTACTTTGAAGGAAGTGAATCGCCACTGCGGGAATATGTTTCAGAGATAGATTCACAGACTGGTGAAGAATTTCTATAATTGAAAGGAAATAAAATCCCAAAAGGTTTGGTTTCCCTTTAAAAATTGTTTGATAAGCATGACAGGTATATCAAGCAGCGGCAACAATAGGATTCAAGTTCCTCTATGGAATTTGAGCAGGTCAATTTGAGTTTGGAAGCAGATCCTAAGATGGTCAACATTGGAAAATGTTGCACTGCTGATGAAAGATTCAAAGTCATTACCCTCCTTCACCATTACATTGATGTTTTGGCTTACTCCTATGATGATCTGAAGTCTTTCAGACCTAAGGAGGTTCAACATGAAATTCCCCTGAAAGCTGGATCGTTGCCTCACAAGCAAAAGTAGAGGCAATACAATCCT
Organism: Cunninghamia lanceolata; assembly: GCA_027924645.1. Lineage (NCBI taxonomy): Eukaryota > Viridiplantae > Streptophyta > Pinopsida > Cupressales > Cupressaceae > Cunninghamia > Cunninghamia lanceolata. The sequence goes on from BSBN01000892.1 coordinate 9,884,051, forward strand.
AAGATATCAGGTACAATCCTTTCTGAAATTCAGAAGATGTTGAATGCAAGGATAATTTTTCCAATTCATCATTCCACATGGATCACAAACATAGTACCTGTAAGGAAGAAGAACGGAGAAATCCACATCTGTGTTGATTTCAGGAATCTCAACTAGTCTTCGTTAAAAGATAACTACCCTTTGCCCATCATGGATCAAGTATTGCAAATAGTGACTAGTTCATAAATGTTGTCTATGTTAGATGGTTTTTCAGGGTATAACCAAGTGGAAGTCAATGAAGTTGATCAGTTCAAAACTGCCTTTACCACACCATGGGGCACATTTGCATATCGCAGAATGCCTTTTGGTCTGATCAATGCTGGCGCCACATTTCAGAGAGCGATGGATCTTGCCTTCAGAGATGAGATGGGGAAGTTCATCATGGTGTATCTTGATGACTTGACTGTTTTCTCCAAAAACCGTCATGATCATGCGCATCATTTACGACAAGTGCTGGAGCACTGTCGGCAAAATGGTATTTCCCTCAATCCCAAGAAGTCAATTTTTGGGGTTACAGAAGGTAAGCTTCTCAGACACATTGTATCTCGGGAATGTACTAAGATTGACTTGGAAAGAGTTAAATCCATTCAAAGTCTTACTCTACCTGCTAGTAAGACTATTGTTCATTCTTTCTTTGGAAAGGTGAATTTTCTGCGAAGGTTCATTCCTGAGTTTGCAAAAAAAACCCGTCCCATCGTCAATATGATGAAGGGTAAGGCCACTTTTCATTGGACTGCGGAAGGTAAGGAAGCATTTGAGGATATCAAGAGGGCTATTGCTTAGGCTCCAGTTCTTGTTTGTCCCAACTACACCAAAGATTTTGTAGTTTATAGCTACGCTTCAGAACACACACTTTCAGCTATTCTAGTTTAGCAGAATGAAGAAGGCGTTGAATCCCCCATATCATTTATGAGTTGTCCTCTTAAAGCTCATGAATTGAAGTATTTGAATATGGAGAAGCATGCCTATGCCATGGTCAAAGCGGTGAAGCATTTCAGGTTCTATATTCTAAACTCACACACTATCGTTATGGTGCCTGATACAACAGTCAAATCTATCCTAACTCAACAGGAGTTCGAAACAAAGAGAGGTAATTAGATTGTGAAGATCCAAGAATTTGATTTGGATATCAAACCTACCAAGCTTGTGCGTGGTAAAGGTTTGTGTCAATTGATTGCTGATAACGTTCCAAAAGAGACAAGGGACGAAGAAGGAGAAGTTGTGGACATGCCAACTGTTCTTTTTGTTACTACAACTGACGAGTGGTATTCTAATATCGCTCATTTCCTTACCTATGGTGAGTGTCCTTCTCACTTGTCTTATAAGGAAAAAAGAACTGTCAAGTTAAAAGATGCTAACTATTCCCTTGTGGATAATAGTCTAAAGAATGGGAAAGAATGATGCCATGCTCGTAGCAAACTTCAGTAATCTGGTCACTATTATCAGGAAACTGGTAGATGAGAATCAGAGAACTTAGCATAAAGCACTTTTTGATGCTTTATGGGCAGATAGAATTACACCCAAAAGGGTGATAGGCATGTTGCCATTTCAGTTTCTATATGGTCTGAATGCGGAGATACCGATTACCTTAGAATTGCTAGCATTGAAGTTGGTGAAGGCATTGGAAGATAGAACTTTTGATAATTCTATTGATAAAAGGATCATGTATCTAGTATCTGACTGAACTTGAGGAACAGCACACTATGGTGGTGGACCGTATTGCTGAGCACCAAAATCAAGTAAAGAAACTCTTCGACAAGACGACAAAGGCTCGTGAGTTTCAGATTGGAGATCAAGTCTTGTTGTGGGAAAAGAGGAGAGAAGCAAAAGGAATGCACAAAAAATTTGATTCCTTATGGAGAGGTCCATTCACCATTCATCAATTCTGTGGTGAAAATAGTTTCTTACTGGAGTATCAGGATGGAACACCTTTCTCGTTGCCTCACAGTGGACAACATCTGAAGCACTTCAATCCTTGAAGTATCAGATAAGTTAAATTGTACATTTGTATAGTTTTGTGTTTTTATTTTTGTGTTTTTGTTTTAGTCTTTTGTGTCTTTTTCTTTTTAGCTTGACTCTATAGCCCAATGGCATGGATGAAGGCACTTAGAGATTGGATTCTACTCCCTTCAAATGTTTCAAAGTTTGATTGAAGGAAGTTCCCCAATTAGAGCCAGCTGTTGTTCTCAAGATCAGCTACGCTCGTTTTTGTAGACACCCCCCACGAAACTTGTCCATTTCATGAATCTACACTCTAAGATCGCAAATCAAGACAAGATTCCCTTGGTCTCGTGCGAAGTCATTTGACATTCTAAACTGGTCTGCGACATTTCCTTGAATTGGTCTCTCGATATTTGTGAAGATCGTTCAAGTTGTAAACTGATGAAGATTGTCAATTTTTAGTCAATTTCAAGTGTTAGAAAACTTTTGAGTTTCGACATGTAAAGGCGGTGATTTCAGCCACTCATACATGTTAAAGGTCATGTTAATATGTAATGGCGGTGAAATCACCCGCCTTTACATGTCTTTTTCGGTTGAACTTGCTGGAGCAGCCAAAAAGCCTGCCGTTGCATTTGGTTGTCAACTCTACTTGTCGGAGCGATTGAAACTCCCGCCCGAACAAGATCTTTAGAATCTTGAACGTCGAGTGCCATTAATGGCCACTCGTGCCACTCATTAAAGCTTGTTTTCAAGCTTTAAATATGTCTTTTTATTTGTTGTTTTGGTTATTTGTTTCCTCATAGATCTCTCTGGACTCTCTCGCATCACTCGACTGCACCGTTGGAGGGTTCAACCTAATCCACCAATATCAAACCTAGGGTTTCAAACCTTTGACAAGTAAACCTTCTAACTGTTATCTTTTTCTTTACTAGGGTTTTCGTTAGTTTTGGATGGTTTTCCTTTGTTTTATTTTTGTTATATGTTTCATCGATAGATTTTTTTTAAACCGTTATGATCGTCTTACTCAATCTCTAGTCGGTTCTTTGCCATGAATATGTTTTAGATGATCAATGTTTATGCCCAAAGTTTCATCGTATTTGGGACAGCGGATTTATTGCTCAAGCCATTGGATACTTCCTAGGTCTCAAAGTGTATGGGTGGCGAATTACGCCACCCATACACAACAAACTCATACCCTTTCATTGTGCAATGTCAGCCTTAATCCCCGCTCGAACACCAAAAACATTACCTGTTATAGTGGTGTTTTCCACTGCCAAAACCCTTCATTATTGACTCCTATCCTACCTACCAAAGCAGCCAAGACACCCACCAATGCAAGATAGCAATTTTTCCCATTTGATGTAAAGGTGGCTAAATCATCCGCCCCTACATCAAAAAACCTTTGCACGAAGTTTAAAAGCATTTACCTGCATGATCGGTGTTTCCCACCACCCGAACATCTACTGTTCACGACTCCTTCTACCTGTAATGGTGGTGAAATCCCCCACCCTAGCATTTGAAGTTCTAAACTCCCCATTACATGTAGGAGTGGTCATTTTGACCACCTGTACAGGTTAAACAATAATCTCCCATGCATATGCAACAACGGCACTTTCAACCACCTTTACACCTGGAAACTCTTTCAACCTGCAATGGCGGTGAAATCACCCGCTCAAGCATATTTTCCTAAATTTTTTCCAACATTGGGAAAATTCACCTTTCAAAACTAAAATCCTGCTTTCACCTTCGCCTAGATTTGCACACTCAAGCCCTTCGAACGCATGCCTTCCTATCCATGATCATCGAATCGCAGTTGACCCAGTTTGCCCAATTTTTCCCCTAACTACGAGATCATGGCCTTTTGCAGTTTTCAGTCAGCATTCATGGTGAAGTTCAAATTTGAAGTTTTCTCTGAAGCTCATGTTAGAATCATCTCCATCAAAGGCTAAAACCATGAAGTACAAGTACCAGGGTGTTTTTCTTGTAACAGCAGTGCAGTCAAACATTGATGAAATCAGAGACACAGAAATTGGGCATGTGGACATGGCTAAGTTCGTAGATAGAACTAAACAGGCAAATCCCTCCAAGCCTATGCAGAAAATCATTGACAGTAATATTCATCTGGTTGCATCATTTCCAATTTCTGTGCACAATCCTGAATTTGTTTTACAAGTGGCCAACCATTACAACAGGGACACTAGAGCTGTGACGGACTCATAGGGAAATGTAATCATGAGATTGGATGCAAAATTCCTAGATAAAATTTTCATGTGTCTACCTATTGAAAACATTGGATGGATTGATTTTGCTCAGGGTCAACAAGACTATGATAATGATGTGGAATCTGCCAGGAGGTATATAAATAACAAGTGGTTAAAGACTCCTAGGGGTAATTTGACCAGATGGCCAAAGGATCTTCATAGGAGTGACTTTGTAGAGGAAGTGTGTGATTTGATTACTCTTTTGAGTCACATCAGATGACTCCCTTCTGCTTCCAAATTTCAGGACTGGATGTACACTTACATCAAGGTGATTCTACGAGGCAATCAGAAGATATTCTGGGGTGAATAGATAAGCAATGCATTGCACAAGCAACTGGTAAGGGTCAATACCACCTTCAAATTTTACATGACCTCTTATCTTGTCTATGCTGCTGCAAGCATGAGAAACTTTCCAGGTTTGACTCAAGTGGGAGACAGGAGATTGATCCTAGTATATGAATACTACCCCCAAATCACTTTGAAGGGGTCAATTCATCATTTCAGAAGAGTCAATGACGCCTTCTTTTCAGTATTCATGATTCTATGGGATAATGAATTAGTTTAGAATAGAGTCTCAGATGAAGCCTGGCAGGTTGTAAATTCTTTTGGTTGCTTGTTCTTGCAATTTTCCACCTTCACATATCTTCGGGTAGGGTACTATCCTAGTTACCCTTACATGCTACCACGATATCCTAGTGATCGCATTGTTCTTATGGAGATTTGTAGATAGCTGATTGTGGTGCATAACAAGCAAATGGAACTAAAGAAATCAGGGATAAAGTTCCCCGTAGAGATTGGGAGGTACTCAGTTCAATCCACCAATAAAGCAAAGATAATTGATTCTGAGTTGCAATTGGTCACCATGAAGACCTACAAGAGAAGAAATCATTTTGACTTTAGAAGGGTTCAAGATAAAATCAAGAGGAAGTCAACTTTTCATGTGACAATGGTCGAAGATATATGGGCGGATCTCAGGACTCAAAATGAGATCAGAAAGCTAGATTTCTGTAGACTTCATTTAAATCAAATTGAAGAACTAGGACTCGCTGATATTCCAGATGGAATGGAGGATGATGGAAATGTCCTAGATCACAAATATGAGGTAGAAAATGTTGAGGCTTCACCTCTCCCAGAGGTGAAATGGTTAGTTAAAGAGGAGACATCTATCAAGAAAAGATTCCAACCAATATTGACAAACACCAACTTGTGGTTGGAAAGTAAGGGAATTAAGTTGAAAGAGTTCCTTATAGGGTCTGAAGAAGAAACACAAGAGCAAATAGGTAAGAAGGTAGAAAACCGAACTAAAAATAAGGGTGACACCCCATCTTCCTCCAAGATACATAAACCAAAGATCAAATTTGTATCTAAAGGAGGAAAGAAGAAGGAAACCACAGAGGCTTCTGATGCCACTAAGTTAGATGTTGAAGATACTAATGATGATCATATGGAAATTGAAGATGTTCAGACTGAAGAGAAAAATGTTCAAAAGTATAAAACAAAGGTATCTGATGAAGCTGAACAAGGTGAGGATGAAGATATAGAGGTAGAAAAACTTGATGGTTCCCCTCAAACTCCTGTGAAAGATTTTCCCTTTGAGACTTGAATTTCTACACCTCCTCCTCATGTTCCAGTTGCTGATAGTTTGCCAATGATTTCAAGTGTTCCTCTTTCTCCAATTCTTGTTGTTTCTTCTGATAATACTCCTCCATCCATGAAGGCTAGCTTTGGAACTATTTTTGATTCTTCTAGTTCCATTCCAAGCTTATCTTCCCCATCTTTTGATATCAGGGAACAAACTGTTTTAGAGAACCTCCTAGATACTTCACCAAATGTTGTTGATACAGGTGTTGTCTTTAACAACACAAGTCCAATTGTCACCATCACAAGTACAAACATGGAGCCATCTAAGTAAGTAGTGGATCCCTCTCTGGCTATTGGCGCTTCTATACTTCCTCCATGGCTATTTGCCTATACTCCAAAGAGGAAGAAGCAAGCCATCTCACCTGATGAGATTGACATTGAAAAGATGTTGCCTGTGAAAGCAAAGAACTAGAAGAAGAAGCCTAAGACTGTTTCTAGGCTGGTCACTGAAAAGGGTATCAGATATGCTAAAATTGCCAAACCTCTTGAAGATGCCACGGTCGACACTTTTGACATGAGTAATTATGTCATCTCAAGGGTTGAGTTGGGTAAAGTGACTCATGAAGGTGTCAAGGCAGATTTCCAGACCACTGCCAGTACCCTACTTGAAAAGTATGATGAAGCTAAGAAAGAGGAGTAGTACAAAGCAAAAGCAGAACAACTGGCCACTATCCTTCAAAAAATAGTGAAGTCATCAGAAATAGTAGAACCCATGGTAGTGATAGTGGAAGATCCCCTGATACAGAACATTGAAAAAGCTTCAGCCAGAGGTAAGATAGTGCGGGATGTAGTGGAGCGGTTGTTGGCTCAAGGACGGGTTCTGCTAAAAACTACTATGGAAAGGAAAGAGAAAATGGACAAAGCTAAAGTTGAGCTGGACAATCTGGTAGATCTACTTTCACAAGAGCTATAAGATCAAGAAGAGAGCCTAGAAGAGTGGGTAGACATGAAGAAAATCAAGATAAAGAATCTGATCACCATTGGGGTCATCACCAACAGGGAATCATATCTTAAGACTAAGGAGACTCTGGCTCATCGTATTTTCATAATAAAGAGTCTACTTGAAGATCTATGCCAAGCTCGAGAAGCCAACGAAGATAGTGATGTCACACTCTTACACTGGCTAGAAGAACTTCCTTGCACCTTGACAAGGGAAGATCATAGTTTTCTCACAGCACCGGAAATGATAAGTTCTTTTGAAGAAATGGTACAAAAGAAATTTGAAGAGGAGGCACCCTCATTGCTTTCAATGGATAGCCTGTATGATCAACATTTGACCCTGGAGAACCTGAAAAATAATCTAGAGAAGCATGAAAAAGTGATAAAGGTGGTAAAGGATTCAATTCTCTGAGCCCGCACCATCTCAGGGAATACATCAAAACCAGATGCATGCGAGATGGCTGTCATTCAAACTATGTACAAAAACTTCCTGAGGAAAAAAGATGGAGGAAGCTAGTGCCTTAGCTTATTTTTCTTAGATGATATGTAAATTGAATTTTGTTTTGGACATTTTCACATGTAATTTTCCAAAATGTAATTACATGTGAAACAAGAGAAGTCCTAAGTCAAATAGGACTCTTTTGTTGAATAAGTCAAAGTAGTTGTAGATTTTCTAAATTTTCTCAAGGCCTCTCCCTATAAATAAAGAGGGCCTCTTTTGTAAATATTATCTTTTGTCTATTGCAAGAATACTCTGGCGAATTGAAAAGCAAATCAAGACTTTGTGCTTTTTGTGAAAATCAACTATCAAATATTTATCAATACAAGAAAGCAAGTTCAATTCCAATCTTTGTCTTGGGATTATTTGTGTTGTGATAGTATTGTTCTTATGTCTTGCTATCATAATCTTCTTTGGTAATAATTGAAGTGTGGAGTTTGTTTCAAGTGATTGAAGAGCACTTTTAATTTGATTCTGATAGACTTTGTGTTATCAAATCATTTGTGAGGATTATGTTCGTGTTTGTGAGAATACAATAGTTTGGAGACTTTGCGCTGCAAGTTGTTATATTTGATTTACTTTTATCATCTTGAAGAGGGGTGAAGACTTTGTGCTACATTCAACTTCAAACAGTTCTATTTGCAATTAGTGAGGTAACATAAAACTTTGTGTTTCTATGATTTTGTGATAATTTATAAGTCCTTTATCAAGAGTTTGAAGTATTAACATCTATTCTGAAAAAAGAGAATGAGATGAGATGGAACCACCACCAACATAGTTTTTAGTGTACATAAATTTCATTAGTTGTTTGGTTTGCAAAAGTCAAGTAATTAGAGGGAACCTCCCCTTGCTGAGAGGAGAGACTTTGTCTCATCATAGCTGTGGCTGATATACTCATTTTGCTGTTAGCAAGTTAATGACAAAATATTCACCCAACAAACTTGAACCCTAAAACCTATCCCTACACACTTGACACTCAACACTATATCTTAAACCCTAATCCCTTAACCCTCATCCCTAAAGCCTCAACCCTAAATCATTAAACCTTCAACCCTAAACCCTATCCCTAATCCCTCTACCCTCGACACTCTACCTTAAACCTAATCCCTCGACCCTTAACCCTAAACGGTATCCCTAAAGCCTCAACCCTAAACCCTAATCCCTAATCCCTCTACCCTCAACACTCTACCTTAAACCTAATCCCTCGACCCTTAACCGTAAACGCTATCCCTAAAGCCTCAACCCTAAACCCTAATCCCTCAAGGTCCTAAACTCTAATCCCTTATCCCTAAACTCTAAATCGTATCCCTAAATGCTCAACCCTCAACCTTAAACCTTAATCACTCAATCCTTATCCACCCCTCTTCCCCTATCTAGCTCACTCCCATCTCTACCCTCCCCTGCCCTCGACACTATACATACATACATATAGGCATACATAGATACATACATACATACATATTGGCATACATAGATACATACATACATACATATAGGCATACATAGATGCATAGATACATACATATAGGCATACATAGATACATACATACATACATACATATAGGCATACATACATACATACATGATTAATAGCCTTGAAGATAAGAAAATTTAAGGGGAACATAACGCGAGAGCATTATAATGCACTCGTGTTATGTCAAACATGACAAACAACAGACTTGCGGAAAAGAAAAATGCAAAGAAAAACATAACACGAGCGCATTATAATGCACTCGTGTTATGTCTTGCTTTGGGAATCCCAAGCCTTGGGCTTGGGATTTGCTTTGGATTTCCAACCCAAAGGCTTGGAGTGCCTTTTGAATAGTCACAGACGTGTTTTTCCAGATTCTTCAAGATTTCACATAATTTCATTTGTGCTAACCCTCAGATTTGCACGTGTTTCAATGTCGAACAAATTAAACACCTGGGTAATGTTAGGCTTTCTCTTAGCTATTTGATGATGTGATTTTTTTCACATTTTAACAATGTTAAGCCTTTCATCTTTAATTTCTTTTGTTTGTGTGTCTATTTTTGGGCAAAAACCACTATTTGGTCTTTTTTTCATTGTAAATTAACTATTCATTGAAATTTCAAAAAAATTACATATTTAGAAACTAGACTCCATTCTACAAATATTAAAAAAAGAAAAAAATGATTTTCAATTACTTTTCAAAATTTATAGGGGTAGCACGGCCAAAATTCTATTTTTTAGGATGTGTTCACTTTGAAAATTAGTAAAAAATCAAATATTCATCAAAAAATTATCAGAAAAATCAGGCATAAACTACATGTTATTAGCTAATTTCTCACTGAAGCAATTTTTAAAATACCAAAAAAAAGTTGACCTTTTGAGAGAGCCACAAAACATGCTATGTTATGTTTTTTCGATAGAAACAACACCAATTTCTGTGGCTCCCTCTTTTGAACCCCTTAATCTATGCCATTTTTTTAAAAAAAATAGTAGTTTAGAAACTAGACTCGGAGCACTATGAACATTGTTTTGGTTGCATCTCCAAATTTTGAGTGTAACTATGCTCAATTTCTCATCCAAGGCCAGTATTTTCTTATTTCAGAAAAAAAGTGGCCACTTAAGACCCTTTTTGGCCCCCCATCTTCTTGCACTTACCCTAATATATTTGAGCTAATTCTCATTGTGGTTTTTCCCTATTATAGGGGTTTCCATGTAAACTCTCTGGTGTCATGTGTTGATTCCTTTTTTGCATGTTTTCCTTCATGTTTTCAAAGTTATTCAATTTCATCAAGAAATGTTTAAGTAAAATTTTTAAGTGTGCTGTTTCACCCCCCCTCTCAACACCCCATTGTGTTCAACACATCATTCATCAATATCATGAATGTACTTGGTGCATTAGTTAATCCAAAAGATATGACTAACCACTCATACAATCCTTCATTTATCTTGAATGTAGTCTTCCATTAATCTCCTTCTTTGGTTTTGATCTAATTGTAACCACTCTTTAGGTGTATCTGTGTGAAATATCTTGTTCCATTCAAACAATCCATGATGTAATCCATCCTTGGCAATGGAAATCTATATGTTACAATGATCTTATTGATTGCTCTTGAATCTATGTGCATTCTCTATTCTTCATTTTTCTTCAGTGCTAACATTGCTGGTACTGCACATGGGCTTAAACTTTCTCTAATCAATCCCTTCGTCAGTAGCTCATGTATCTATCTGTTTAGCTCCACATTTTCTGTTGGTGTCATCGTATGCACTACTTTGTTTGGAAAACTAGCTCTAGGTATGATATCCATATGATGACTAATACTTTGAACTGGTGGTAGTCCTTTTGGTACATTTTTTGATATAATATCTTGGTATTCTATCAATAATCTTGCTACTTCCTTCTGTGGTGGTTCATCTCCTTTTGTGGTGGTGTTTTCTGGACTTTGGGTACCACACTTCTTTGGAATCAATAGAAAACACATGTCATGTCTCAATCCATCCAAAAATTTAGTTCCACCTACCAAACAGATTCTAGCATTGCCGCATACTTCGCTTTTGTTCTATTCTTCCAAAGTTATCAAGATATGCTATTTCCCACTTAATGTTACAGTAAAGGTATTCTTCCTCCCATCATGTATTACTTTTCTATCATACTACCATGATCTTCCCAATAATATATGACATACATCCATCATCATAAAATCACATAATACCTCATTATTATAAGATCATATATTGAATTTCACTAAACTTTGTTCACTCACTAGTATTTTTTGTTGATCTTGAATCCATGCTATCTTGTAGGATTTTGGATGTTCCAACCTCTTCAAATTTATCTTCCTTACCATCTCTTCTAAAACCAAATTGTTGGTACTACCACTATCAATGATAATGATACAACACTTACCTCTTGATTTGCATCTTATCTGGAACACACATTTCCTTTACGGTGGCTCCTTTGTTGTTTCTTCTTGCAACAAAGCTCTCCTCATAACTAATGATTCACCCTTTTTCAGCTTCCCTACTAAACTTAGTGATCAGACCAATTCTTCCTCCACATATGCTGCCCTTGCACTATTCTTTATCCTGTTGATGATTGTTTTGATGCAATCATAACAATAAGTTAAAATTCACATGACATGAACTGTAACTATACTTGAAAGATGAGAAGGAATCATTTGGTGATTCAACTAATCCCAAGTCTACAATGGTTCGGTTGGTCAAGTTCAGTTGGTCAATGTGAAGCTGTAATGTTCAAGGGGCCTTACGTAGTTTAGGTTTGTTCTGTGGTTTACTGGCCTAAGAATATGCAAAAAGGTCATAGATTTCAACAAGTATTATGTTCATTTGCATAAAGGTGATACTGGGCTGCAAGTTTCAGAGGGTTTTCTTGGATTTTTTTTTTGCAACTTTCTTCTTGATCTGTTTATGAAAACTGTCTACTTATAGCTCTGTTATCATGCTTCTTCAAATTTGAGACAATTTCCTCTGGATTTCTACGTTTTCAGCTAAATATTCCAGATGGGTTGGGAAAAGTTAGAAAGATCTACTCTATACCTCACTTAATCTACCGAAGGATCTAAGTGTTTCTGTTATGCGCTATGTAAATACCACAGTAGTTTGATCAAATCCATAGTAAAAACCCTAAATGTAAGTTCTGAGCATTTTCACAAACATACATTTAAAATTGCAAGCTCTCAAAGAAGATATTTCAAAACACAAAGAAGAGCAGGAGAACACTCAGAGGATAGATGCAGAACTCTAGATTCTATTGTATTAGAAACGAATAGCCATACATGATTTACAATGTAAGAATGACTCTTAGTTTCATTGATCATACTACAGAGAACTTACAAGCTTTACAGATACAGTAAGGCAGCCAGACATTCCACGCGCACCTTACTGCAGACAAACAGGCGACCTCCTTCTTCTACTTCTAAACTATTCTAACTTGCTGTATGTTCCTAAAAAAGAAATTCTGTTGTAGCCACTATTGCTTTCCTAAAATCCCTGTTGTAAAGTATTACAGTGTAGAGAGGCACAATATATAACATTCTGATTGTCCTCACTACAGCAAAAACCTAACTGAACCCCTGGTTCAAACCTCTGGTTACAGCAATAAATACAGGTGAACCAGTTCTCAAAAATATCTCTGAGCAGTGTCAAATCTAGGTGAAATATTGCCCCTTCTGAGAAGTTCCGGCAGCTGGGCAATAACTTCTGTTTGTCTGTTGTAGTAATGCCTCCAGCTGCAACTCTGTCTTTCACTTGAATGGCTTTGACTTTTCGCACTTTATCCTTATCTTCTTACTCCTAAGATCAGATCTTCTGCCTCCATGAGGTCACTGTGCTGACTTTCCAGCTGCTTCCTCAACTGCAAGCCTGCAAGACAAGACAAGCAATAAGTTTCACATTTATCATAAAAATAGCATGAAATTAAAATAAGCGTTCAAATTCAGGTGACTGCGCGAGATTGTGGAGATCGGATCCAAAATACTCTGAAAACGCGTTCAAAACGCACACAGGCGGCTCACAACCCATCAGGTCAACCATTGCTGACCGAAAAATGCCAGAGGCGCCAAAAAAAACACTTTAAAATGTCCACCGCCTCATTTCCCGCCCATCGGCATGTATATCCTTGTCGGCGCATCAAAAAAAATAGGTTAGTCGACATACTTCATCATCATGATATTCCGGAAATATGATGCTCTCCCTCCTGAAGGTCCAGATGATGTCATCATGATATTTCGCTTCTGCATATGGGAGAAAAGAGCAACATCATCATCATCATGCTGAAGAAGAATAGGAGGATATGAATATAATCATGCTGCCGAGGAAAGGAAGATGATGGTGACGTCATCATGATATTCGGGCTTCATTGAAATGCTAAGGATGACGTCATCATCATGTTCAGTTAAGATCAGGGGATAATTGTGATATCGGGTCACCTAAGGAGCATGATCAGGATGATGAACATAATATGATCCTTTTGCGGCCAAGGCAACCCTCTCGAAAGATCAGCATGATGAAGATGATCATCATGATATTTAGGGCTTTTGTCAAACTTGGAATAAGACGTCATCATCATATTTCGGCAAACGGATCGTGCTTGAAAAAATATCCTGTTTGAAGGAAAAAAATGTGATGATGATGATCATCAGGATATTAGCCTCTGTCGAACATAGAATAAGACATCATCATCATAATTCGCGAACCAGATCGTGCTTTGGAAAATATCCTGTTGAAGGGAAAAAATGATGATGATGATGATCATCAGGATATTTGGTTCTTCGTTTATAGATCAGGATGACGTCATCATGATATTCGGGGCCTTCGTAAACTTAAAACATGACGTCATCATGATATTTCGCCAACCGGATCATGTTTGGGAAAAATCCTGCCGAAGGGAAAATGTGATGATGATGAGGATCATCAGGATATCTGCAAAAGGTTGTATTTCATCGGCAGGAGGACTTTGCGAAATATCAGGTGAACAAACAAGATCATGATGATCTTGACAATAGGACAGGACAAAAATATGATGATGACGTCATCATCATATTTCATTTTTGGAGCACAAGGATGAGTTGGTCATCATGATATTTGCGCTAGGGTGATATTGCAAAATATGATCATGCTGTTGAGGAATACAAGATCGACCACTTCTTAATAAATAGGGTGATCATCATGATATTCGCTAACCGGAGATCAGGAGGATATGAAGATGATGATCCTCTTTGTCGAATTATCATGATGATGTCTCCATCACTTAGCGAATTTCAGCGAATATGACCCTCGTGAACGAACAGGATGATATGAAGTCATCATCATCATATTTCAAACTTCAGCAAATATCATGATGATGACCCTCCGATAGGATTATAATACGTGCACGCAAATATGCCGATGATGAATCTTCTAAGGGTGATCAGCATGATACGATAAGATTTGAAATATCATGATGATGCTCGCTATACAAAGACCGCTCGACGAGGAAACTTACCTTGACTTAAAGTTGATATCATCATGATATTTGAACCTCAGGATATTATCGGGGGGGGGGGGGTTCAAATATGATGATGATGCATAATGCGCATAAGGCCATTTGACGGGTAAAGGGCACTACCACCTAAAATTGACGTCCGGATGTTGCGACTGCATGATTTTTATCGGGTGATAGACCAAGATCATGATGATCCTATCAACATGACTTACGATATAAAAATATGATGATCCTTCTGCGAATATCAGGTTTGACCAAAACTTTGACCGTGCATAACTTTCACACATGGAAAAATTTTCAAGTGAAGTAAAAGGCAAACTTGCATGGAATTTCAAGCTCTTTTTAAATATGAGGTCACAGAAACAAAATATGAAATTAGACAAACAGACCTCATGATGATGACCAACCTCATCCAATATCAGGATGATGATGCATCCGACCCTTATTTTTACCAAACCGCCAGAAAGCAGAAAAAACACAAGCAGAAGCAAAAAAGCAAACATCAGCAGGGGTCCCCATTTTGCTAAGGAGCATAATGGGGCGTGTTGTGAACATCACAACATATCCTTTTGTTAGTACTCCCCTGATGACATTCAAATACTCAGTGTCCTTTACCTCCACATTTAAAATAGGTTCCTTTGAATGATCTTTTGTCAAATCCTCTTTCATCTCTCTAGTATCCTTCATTGTGATAAGAATTATGACTTCCTTTGTTATTGCAATAGAATCTTTTGTCATCTCTCCCTTGGTGATATGAGTTATTTTCTCTTAATTCTTAGTGGTATAGACTACTCTCCTTGTTTTTCTCTGCATATGATCTTCCTTCCCCACGTTGTCATCTACCTCTCTATCTATGCTCAAATATTGTTCAAATTTTCTTCAACCTTAGTGCAAATTGATATGCCTCTTCCACTATTGTCATCCTTACCTAGCATAGTTCTTCTTGGACGTCTATCCTCGGTCCTATTTTATGTGAAAAGAGTAACTTAGCCTAAGGGATTAAACTAGGTCAAAAATCTCTTCTACCAAATATTAGAACACAAACCAAGCTAGGCTACTACCCTATGGAGGAGAGCCAAGCTACAAGGGCTATGTTATTTTGTTGTATAGAGGAGCATTAATGAAATTCAATCAAACCTAACTAAGCAAACTAGGGCAAATGACCAATCCCTAATTGAAAAAGATCTGCTAATAACTAATTATTAGAAATAGATATCAAAAATCTTAAAGTACATTAGAGATAAAGAGATAGAACAAAACCTAGATCTAGACTCTAAAGAACTAAAGGACCTAGGCGCTTGGGTGCCCTAGACCCTGATTAGGGTTTTATAGAATCTTTGAGTTTTACCAGGCTTGTACCTACAAACCCTTTCTTCTTCCAAGATCTTATCTTCTAAAACCTATATTTTCAACCTACACACAAGCAGAGGAAAAGGTTGCATTGTATATAGGAGCTTGCCTTAGTAAAACCCCATGTTGGTATTTCCACCTCCACTACAATAATGATTAGATCCAAGAGTGCGTGCCCTAGGAGGGAAGAGGCTAGATCTGCAATATGTGATAAAAGTATGAATGAGAATGATGAAGATTACCACAAGATGTGAAACCTTAGTTGGAGTAGATGCTCAAAATTATGCACCAACAAGGAGAGAGATGGAGAAGGATTGAAATTTCCTTCAAAACCTGCAAACAAACTTCATAACATCCACAAGATAATAATAATTTGAGCACCTTAGCATAGAAGATCAAACTTGTAAACAATTCCAAACTTTCGTTAGCATTCACTTGTCCATATAGGTGTAAAATGAATTATAAAACTCCTTTATATATATAATCCTACTCACAAATGATGAATAAAAGGATCCACAAGAGAGGGTCTAAAGGACCCATCTAGGACCTGGGTGCTTGAGTGCCCTAGTTCTTTAGCCCCACAAACTCTAGGGAGTGTCCCTTTAAGTGGGCTTAGACCAATCCTAACCTTATTCTATTAGATTTATTCATCAAGATAGAGATTTTATCATTTAATGTTCAAAAATATGTTAAAATAGGTCATGATTAACAAGGGTAAACATTTTATTCTATAACATTTAGCCCCCACTTTAGCATGGGTATGAACTTATGTTTGAACTTGCACTAAAGTATGGTGAAGATAAATTTCAAACACGAGAACATAAAATCCCAAAGAATTCTACGAAGTTGAAAACTACAGTAGCTCCTAAGATCATCTTACAAACATGCAAGACAACATAACATAATTCACACATACATAGAGTGCTATAAGCATATATAAGAAAAGACGTAAGAGACATGCAATATACAAAGGTAATACATGCCAAACATAATGCATACATGCTTGACATGAAGCATACATGTAAGGCACAATGTATACACATGGAGAACATGATGAATACATGTAAAACACTTAGGCAAATAAAAATAGAATAAAATAAAACAATATATCACACAAAAAAACATTGAAACAAACACACAAGGCACATGACTCTAATTCTAGCTTGTTCTTTCACTAGGGTTCATGTGAGGAGAAATGCTAGTCATGGGTCACAAGCTAGTAAGGACCGTTGAATTACTAGGTGATAATGACCAACCACATGAAGCACATAGGATAGAAAAAATTGTTATACTAGATGGCCCACCAACCAACAACCAAAATTAAAGCATCACAAGCTAGTGAGAACTGCTAAATCATTAGGTGAGTTCCTTGTCAACTATAATAAACAAGTATGTAATCAAAGAGCATAGCACAATGTATGCCCCCACTTTAAAGTGATTGCTAACTCCATTAGGGAACAATTGCTTTAAGGTAGAATAGAACATAATATAGGCACAAGATCTTTTTGAAAGCACATGCCCATAAGATATGTGTTCCCAAGAAACTACATCACACAAAGGGGTTGCCCCCAAACAAGGCAAACTGAGGCAATGCTATGAGCATGATACACAATGGCTTGTGTAGTCATGGTATGACACCAAGCATAGCAACAAGGTGCCATATACACTATACAAGTAAAAAGAAATAAAACAAAGGGATCTACCTAACTGACATCAGTATAAGAATGGTTGTATAATAGGAGATGTCTCAAGACTAGAAATATTTGGAATAGTCATCATTCACCAGTCAGTAAAAATATAGATTCAAAGGAAGAAGTATCACAAGAAATCAAACAAAACCCTTTTGGGTCAACAAGGGAGAATGTGAAATCATCCCACGCCTTGCATTGTCCCCAAAGGACACAACAATAATGCAAATTACAACATATAGAAGAATGATGATCCAAATAGAGAGAATGTCACAACAAATTTTGGTCTCTTTGGATACTTGTACCTACAAGGGTATCAAGGGTCATCCAAAGAGAGCTTACAAACAAACTAGATAAAAGCATCAAGCAACACAATATGGGGGAGAACAATCACATGCACTCATGACACAATACATAGGCACCACACTCACAAGTTTGCCTAAAGCAAATCATCCTCCTCCCAATCTTGCTCATCACCAATTTGGGAAGGTGGACAAGATGATAAAGGAACTATATAAAATGTTGCGTTAGGGACAACAACCATACCTGTATCATCCTTACCTTCAGATTCACTATCAAAATATATCACAAATAGATTCCATGGCAGCATATAAAGCTTCTTATTTTTCTAAAGGAGATGAAGCATCAATAAATCTCTTTCGAATCTGTCGGTGATAAATGCTTGTAAGGAGGGAGATTCTCCTCTCCTACAACAAGACAAGCCTTAGGAAGACGAGGCTACTTTCTTTCTCTTGTAATTTTATTTTTCTTAGCTTTATTTTTTATGTTTGTTAAGGGAACCCTGGTATCTTCAAACATGGGTTACTTTGTTGGCAAGAGACACTACTCTAGTATTGACTTGTATGTTGTCATTGATGGAAATAAGGCTTAGAGATCCTATCACCATGACAAGAAGAGATATCCCCAGAAGAACAAGTTGGATTCTAGGTCCAGTTGATAGAAATGGCTAAGTATGTGTTTATGGTGGTTTTAGCATGTAGCAATGTAAGTGCGATTGTTGGTTTCACACCTCTCTTGAAAAGTATCCTACCTTAGGTAAGACTACTCCAAGGATAATACAGCTAGGTCTTAGCTTTCTTGGAATCTCTTAGTTGGTATGTTCTAGTTGTACCTACAAGGGGTCTTACATGCAATCTATAGATCTTCAAGTTGGAATAACAAATACATATAAAATCTTTAAGATTTCAGCTGATAAACGATGTAAAATGCTACTGAAATTCCTAATCTAACCAAAGTTTTTAAAGAAAATGTAAAGGTATAGGGTTTTAGAGGAATCCTAAGTGACATTCACAATGCCCAGATTTTACTTTAAGTAGACAAATGCTCTGAAACTTATCCAATTTTCTGAGTTATCAAACTAAAATGAGTGTTACAGTATTGAAGAAAATGGTGCTATCTTCAAGGGAAATCTAGAGATTTTTAGATTACATTCATTCATTAAATGCCTAATGACTGGCATAATTTAACTCACAAAATGCAATTGAACTAAGCACAACTAATAAGTCCATACTAACTTTACATAGCTATTTACCATCAACAAATAACCAAAAGTATGGACTAGGGCATTCATAAAATACTTTCAGCAAACCATGAACATTATAAAGCACAACTAACTAACTATGGGAGAGCAAGAAGCGAACCATGAAAACAAAAATGAGCCAATACAAGATACAAATTCTCAAGATAATTGCAGAAATTTTCTTTGCATTACTTCAAATGGCAGAGTGTCAACAATTAGGTATCAAAATCTCTCTTACAAACAATGGAAATGATAGCCCCCTTATATAGGAAAGCAGCATACTGAGTTTTCAAATGAACGGTGGAGATTAACTCAACACCAATGGTCCAGATTACATTAATAAATGCATTTGTAATAGCTCATATCAATTCCCAGATTACACTTTGTCTTGTATGAAAAAGATGAAAAACAGCCTCCAGATACATTCAATCTAGTCAATTTGGCTAGCCAACTCAATATGTTAATAGAAAAGAACATTTTTAAAGCATAGAAAAGACAAAAGAGAGTCACATGCTGACTCAAATATAGCAATTTACAATTATGATGGGGCTACATCCTTAGAATATTCAAAATAATATCAAGACTCTTCATCTAAATTAATTTTGTCTTCATTAGCTAGCTTATTGCAATAAGTTAGCCATGCCTCGAGCATAGGATTAATCTCCGAAGGATCTAGATTCTTCAAATGATTGACCTGATAATCGAACATCTCTAGTTCCTGGCTAAATCTACTGTATATCTTTTCTATCTTTGCACTAGCCTTGTGAAATGCTTTGAATTTAGCTCTGAGGCCACTTACCTTATCCAACCTATCTTCCATACTGAGCTCGGTACTTTCAAAAATTACCTTATGTAATTTGCTTCTACACTTCTCAATATCATAAGGGGCATAGTCATCATAGGATGTTTCCAAGAAATCCTTCAAAGACTCATTGATATCGTATATAATTGATCGTAGCTCCTCATCTACTGGCTTATATGCTTCCTTTATATTTTCAAAAGTTTCTTTCCTCAAAATTAGCTATTGATACCATTCAATGGCTTTGGACAACTTGTTCTGGGTTAGAATATTTTCTACTACTAGAGCCTGGGCAGGCAGATCCCTGATTTTCTTTATCTGTGGAAACATATGAGAGTAATATTCATTGAAGGAGTCACATTCTTGACGTAGATCTTTCCATTTTCTATGAAGTTCAACCAGCTTCTTGTGCGCTTGAGCAGAGGCATCAATAGTCTCGCATCCCATTTTAAAAACTCTAAACAATCAATTTTCAGTACCTTGGGACTTGGACCTTACCTTGCCTAGCCTTTCCATTTCATTAGTAGACAGGAAAGTGGGCACTATCCTTATATCTCCTCCTACATCGACTGGCTCAACCAGAAACTGGAGACAAGTGCAGAGTTCTTCATTTTGCTATTTTAACTCCTTCTTGGACATCTCATCTTTGTCTAATTGTTCCAAAATAGATGTAACTGATCCTTTAAAGTCATCCACTCTTTGAGCATGAGTAGCGGGTCCCAAATCAACTGTGGAAATTACATAATCTTCTTCTCTGACTTGTTCTTTGGCTATATCTGTTGGCGGGACAACTATCTCTACAATTCTGGAGCCTGATTCATCCTTATAGATTCTCAACTACATCTTTGCCTTCTTTTTCTTCTTGGGCCTTTGGGCTTGTGACAAGATAGTGCTTAAATCTATCTGCATTATCTCTACTTGTGGTTCAGGATATGCCACTCTGCTTTGCAACCATTCGGGTGCTGAAGATTTGTTCAATTCAGTGGCTTTATCATCATTAGTTATAGCCAGTTCTTCAAGTGGTTCTTTCTTGTGATTTGGTTCTTCATCTTTATCTGTACTTATTTCCTCTTTTTCCTTTTCTTCCTTATCAGCCAAGCTTCTCCAATTTATCATTAGATTCTCTTGGGCTTCCTCGAAAACTTCCTCTGTTTGACCTTTCTCTGGAGGGCTGTCAGATATGTCAATGATTTCAACATTGATTGTCTCGATTAGAGGCTCATTTGGACCAACATTACTTACTTCCATCAATACATCTTTCTCTACCCCAGGTAATAATTTTGCTTCAGGCTCCTGCAAACCCAATTCTGCACATACTTTCTCAATTCTAGGAAGTAGAGATATGACCAAAGAGCTTGAATCTGCAAGCATTTGTGAAATAGGAACTGTAGAGGATATGGGTAGTGTAGGCATGTTGGTTTGTGTGAGATTAGCTAATACTACTGACAAGGGGTGAAGGAAATGGTAGTGAAGGTAGAGGAAGAGAAGGTGAAAGGATAGTGGAAATAGGAGGTAATGCTGCAGGGGTGGATAATTAAGTGGAAGAAGTAGAAAGTGTAGGTGTAGTAGTAGTAGAAGGACATGAAGTGGTAGCAGTGGAGGAAATAGGACTGCTAGGGGCTTTGGAAGATATTGCCAATGAGCAAGAAATAATTGAAATGTGGAGGTAAGAGAGGTGGTAGCAGGGGATGTTTCTTGGACAATGGTAGTTGAGGTCATGGGTGAAGTGGGTACAACAGTAGTAGAAGTAGTAGAGGAAGAAGCAATAGTAGGAGCTATAGAGATTGAGGTAGCCATGCTTACACCTAGAGTAGTAGGAGATGGGGAAGTTGGCAGATTAGTATCTTCTTGTGTTGTCACATCCTCCTTAGTTACCTCCTTCACCCTAACTTTCTTGGTCTTAGAACCTTCCCCAGGGCCACTTGGCATATCTCTTTTCTTGGAGGCCCTTGTCCTAGTGGAAGGAGGCTGGTCTTTCTTTGAAGAAGGCCTTGCAGATGGCTTCTTAACTTTCTTTGATTTTTCTGCCAAAGATATATGTTCTTCATTATCTAACTTCTGCTTCTCAACTAGCTCTGCCTCATCTGTGACATTCATTGGTTCATCCTCCTCACCTCCAGAGTCCTTAACTAATTCTAATGCAGTATAGGTAAGTTGTACTCCTTGTCTCTCCAAAGAAGCCACTTGACCTCTCACCTAGGCCTTGCTCAATCTGATTAGTTCTTTGATTATGGTATCTAAAGAGCTTTCCTCTGCATTAGCCCAATTTGGTAGTGGGATTGGTTTATGGTATTAGGTTTCCCAAGCTCCTCTAACCATAACATTATCATCATCTTCTAACTGATCTGGCACTACAATAATGTGGAACTTTCGGATGAAGGCTAAAGACAGCCTTGAATGAGCCTTCTTCATAACTTCATAGTCATCCATGCAGTTGGCCCAAAAGTCTTCAATATGTATCTTATGGAACAATTTCTTACTTACAAATCTTTCCATTACCTTACTTAGATCGAAATGATCCCTTCCATTGTAGTAGTGTAAGTTAAGAAGCTGGAGTTCCTTGTTAGAATGTTTTGTTGATACCAAGGAAGGGCATGCATAATTCCCCTTACCAAACTTGATAGGAAACTGAACATTGGTTCTGTGTAAGTGCTTGAGTTTCTTAGCACAAGGTATCAACTATCTAGTCAATTCTAGAGGCACTATTTTGTCATCAAGATATTTGGGAAGTCTATAAGCCATCCCAATGAAGCCTTGTACTCTTACGGAATGTGAACTTTTCAAATTGAATATACCATCTACCATAGCTGGTTACTTCATTCATTGCTTCAGTGGAAATCCTCAAGGCTGTATTACCTTGCAAGAATCTAGCTATATACATTGTAAAAGCATCATTCACCTTTTTAAAGTGTATCAGAGATTGAGACGAGGTTAGCTGAGGGTAACACTCATATACTTTTACTTGGGTTTGCTCATGATTTCCAACTTCTCCAATCTTAGACAACCCAACATAGTGATTTCTCCTTACTAATGCATAGACAACATAAGATGTCCATCTAAAGTATCTCTTCCCTTTGAAGTTACTGAAGGCCTCATGAATGTTGTCACTAAGGATTTAGGACCAGTGAAACTTAGTCCCATTTCAGTATCTCTATTATGATAACAAACATCCATCCTTCAAAAGTGGAGGCTGTAGGTAATCCATATATCCTGCTTAGAAAGGTTACCAAATCTCCAATCTCATCATGAAAATCACTTCTATATAGCACTTGGGGAAACTTGTTGAGGGCAGACCTTCTATTTTTGGCCCAATGATCATTCATTTGTTTCCTGCATCCATCCACATCTTTGTTATAAGTCTCTTCTGATCCTTGTTTGTCTGGCATTGTCATAACTATGTGCCATGGAATATCAAAGGTCTCAGCCAGAGAGGACGGGCTTAAATCAGCCAGGATATCCCCATTAGTAGTTAGGATTCTCCTTGTCATGATATCATATCTATCTGCACATGTTACCATCAATTCTACACACTGCACCGAGCTGGGGAAGGTAGGAGCCTATGATATGCCACTGTCTTTGTGTGTTTTTGCCCTAGGAGTTGGATTTGTGCCAAGGATTCTCAATTTGAAGTCATCTAAGTCTATGTGACCTAGATCTGTGTCTCCTACATCACTCCACCTAGAATGAATCTTAGTCTTTGGAGGGATGCCCTTGAATTCATACTTCATGGTTTGAGCTTGGGCAGTCATCTAATCTGCAGGACTGGACCTTATAAGTTTGATACCTTGAGAATTTTCCACAAACTCCTAAGTTTGAGATGAATTTTAATGAATCTGCTAACACTACTGATATGCCCTTCTTAAAGAATCATGAATCTAACAGTTATTATCATTACACCTACTTCATAGTAATTCATCATTAATGCATGCAAAAACACATTTAATGTTGCAAGAGATCTCATTGGAAGCATGAAAAACATCATTACCTATGTTTTACAACATTAACTACATCATTCTTGACATTTTCCCCTTTGAAAATTCTTAAAATACAATCATTTTGCATCATTTGCACTAGTTTTAGGGTCAACCGACCTGTAGGTAGAAAAGCGCTAAAATTGAGGTCCACCGACCTCAGTAGGAAAAATGGGCTCATTCGACCCAAGGTTCTATCAGTGTTTATATGTTTTCTTGCTTTTGCATGGGTTTTGGATGTTACCGACTTGTGCAACTTTTGAAGGTCACCAACCTTTCATTGGATGTTTAGTTAGTCAGTTGGATTTTAGCGCAAGGCTATTGAGATCACTTTTACTACACTTGCGTGGGATTTAGCTTTGTTAGACTTGCACGAGATTTGGGGTCAACCGACTGAGTCGGTGAAGGCGTGTTTTAGTGCACGGTCAGATGGGATTAATTTTAGCGCAGAACTATTTTTCTTGTTTCCAATGGGATTTTGGATGTCACGGACTTGCGGAGATATTCTAGGTGTCTGACCAAGTCGAAGATGGAGTCTTTTAGCACAAGGTCAGTGCAAAAGGTTTTTAGCATTAAGTAGCTTTCCAAAGTTTGTGGGACTTTTAGGTCGCGTTGATCTAATCAGTTAACATGGCAAAAGCTATGTAGGTCGGATGTCAACGTTTTCAGTGCTAAATGGGTTTTAAAGCGTAGCGTAGGTTTTTATGGCCATTGATCAACTGGATGAGCTAAAATGTTTATAGGTCGATCAGACCCAAATTTGGCACAAATACCAGATGATTCTCTAGTTCATGAAAAGGTTCAAATTTGTCTAAACTATGGCCAAGCCTAGTTAAGTTGTTCTATCTAGCCCATGGCATTCCAACTATGTTTTCAAGGAGAAATTCAAACTAGGTTTTGAGGGAGAAACAAACAATTTATGCATAAAACCCTAGCTAAAACCCCAAATGTGTTTCTCAGAAGGAAAATGTACTTGAACAAAACCCTAACTGCACACAGTAAAAGCTCAAAGCGGCAAGGTGGAACCCTACCTGGTTAGTTGCAGAAAATGCATTTAGGTTGTGTTGGGTGAATATTTTGTCTTACACTAACTAAAGGCAAAATGGTTATATCAACCATAGCGTAATGAGATAAATCTCTCCTCTCAGCAAGGGGAAGTTCCCTATTAACTATTATGAACTTATTTGCACTAAAAACTAATTTTGGTGTGAAACCATGTCATCCATTTCTCTTTTTTCAGAAATGATGTTTACAATATAAAGGAACATTTTCACAATACAAATTGAAATGACCAAGAAACTCACGAGAGCACAAAGTCTATCATTGCTCCTTTTACTGATTTACAATTAGAACCAAGTAGGATAAGGTGCAGCTCAAAGTCTTCACCGAATACTATGACAAAATATACGATCACAAAAGATAATAGCAGTTCAAAGCCTTTCCAATATCTTTTACTTAAAAACATAAAATCACAAGCTAAAGATAATTGTTGTAGCACAAAGTCTCCACAATCAGCTTTAGAACATCTCCCAGATTATTCACACTCACACTACAATTTGATGAAGTAGGTAAGATAGTATAAGGAAAAGGATATAAGAACAATTTCCAATACACTACAAGTTATTCCAATGCAAAGATTTAAAGATCGCTTGCTTTTCTATTGACTTGATAAAATATGATTTACAATTTGAACACAAAGTCTCAAAATGCTCTTCAATTTGGTAGAGTTTCACTTCAATAACTAAAAGATAGATAATTACAATGGGGGTCCTCTTTATTTATAAGAGAAACTAAGAGCAAAAATAGGAAAATCCTAACTACTTTGACTTATTCAAACAAAAGAGTCCTATTTGACTTATGACTTCTTTTGTCTCATATGCAATTACATTTTGGAAAATTACACATGAGTATGTCCATAACAAAACTCAAATTACATATACAAAAATAAAATAAACTAAGGTGTCAAAAGGAACTTCAGCTTCCTCCATCATTCTTCTTTAGAAAGTCCCAATACATAGCCTATATAGCTATCATTTCACATGCATATAGATTTGCTGCATTTTTTGAAGATAGTGCGGGCTCGGAGAACCACATCTTTTACTACCTTTATTGCCTTCTCATGCTTGTCAAGGTTGTCCTTCAAGTTCTCAAAAGTTGAATGCTGATTATAGAGGTTGTCCATAGAAAGTACTGAGGGCACTTCATCTTTGAATTTCTGTTGAACCATCTTTTCAAAAGAACTTATCATTTCATCTTCTGAAAGGAACTTATGATCTTCACTTGTGAGGGTGCATGGGAGTTCTTCCAACCTATGTAGAAGCATGACATCGTTGTCTTCACTATTTTCATGAGCTTGGCATAAGTCATCAAGTAAGCCTTTTACTATATGGATACAATGAACAAGAGACTCCTTAGTTTTAAGATATGATTCCCAATTTGAGATGACCCCAATGGTAATAGATTCTTTATCTTAATCTTTTTCATCTCTATCCACTCCTCTAAGCTCTCTTCCTGATCCTGCAATTCTTGGGAAAGTAAGTCAACCATGTTATCAAGCTCAGCTTTGGCTTTATCTATATTTTCTTTTCTTTCTATGGTGGTCTTCAGTAGAACTCGCCCTTGGGCTAGCAAACATTCCACAATATCTCCTACCACTCTTCCTTTGGTCTGAGCTTTTTCCACCTTTTGAATCAAAGGATATTCTACAATCACTGCCATGGGTTCCACAATTTCAAATGACTTTACTATTTTTTGAAGAACAGTGGCAAGTTGTTCTGCTCTAGTTTTATACTATTCTTTCTCCTTCTTGACTTCATTATATTTTTTGAGCAAGGTGGTGGTAGTAGTTTGAAAATCTGCCTTTATCCCTTCATGAGTTAGCTTACCTAATGCAACCCTTGAGATGACATAATCATTCATATGAAAATTGTCCATAGTAGCATCCTTTGGTGGCTTGGCAATCTCTACATATGTGATCCCCTTTCCATTGATAAGCCTAGAAATAGTCTTAGGCTTTTTCTTCAGAGTTTTTGACTTTAAAGGCAACAACTTCTCTATATCAATTTCATTTGGTGAAATTGCTTGCTTTTTCCTTTTTGGGGTATATGCAGACAACCAAGGAGGAAGTACATAAGCACCCACATTAGGAGAAGAATCAATCACTTGCTTTTCCAGTTCCATGTTTGTTCATGTTATTGTAATAATAGGACTGATAGGAGTAAAAATAGTAGTAGTATCAACAACCTTTTTAGAACTATCTAGAAAATGTTCTAACATAGTTTGTTCACCAATATCAAAAGACGGAGAAGACAAACTAGGAATGGACCGAGATGAGTCAAACACTATTCCAAAACTCATTCTTAAAGAAGGGGGAGTATTATCTGAGGAAACAACCAAAATAGGAGAAATAGGAGTATTTGAAATTGTAGGAAAAACACTAGAAATAGGAACATGAAGCTGAGATTTAGAAACTTGGGATTCTAATGGAAGGTTCTTCAGTGGGAAAGTTGTGAATCACCAAGTTGTTCCTGTTCTACATTCTCATCTTTAACTTGTTTTGTTTCATCTTCCTCGGTAGGCTTTTTAGATAGTTCTGCTTGTTAGATATCCTTAGCTTTCTCAATATTTTGTTGTTCAATTTCAACATTCTCAACCTCCATCTGTTCAACATCAGTGTCTTCAATACTAGATTTTGTAACATTAGGGGTCCCTGTAACCTCCTTCTTCTTCCCTCCCTTAGATACAAACTTAATTTTTGGCTTATGTGTTTTGGAGGAAGAAGGGGTGTCACTCTTATTCTTAGTCCTGTTTTCCACTTTCTTACCTGTTTGCTCCTGAGTTTCAGTCTCTGACCCTATAAGAAATTCTTTCAAGATAATCCATTTACTTTCCAACCATATGTTTGTGTTAGCCAAGATCGGCTGAAATATTTTCTTGATAGAAGTCTCCTCTTTGACTGACCATTTTACTTCTGGAAGAGTTGAGACTTCAACGTTCTCAGTATTATATTTGAGATCTAGAACATCCCCATCATCTTCCATTCCATCTAGAATATCTGCAAGGCCTAGCTCTTCTATCTGATTCAAATGAAGTCTGCAATAGTCTAACTTCCTGATCTCATTTTGTGTCCTGAGGTCAGCCCAAATATCTTCCACCATGGCATATGAAAAGTTGACTTTCTTTTGATTTTATCTTGTACCCTCCTAAAGTCAAAACGGTCCATTTTCTTGAAAGTTTTCATGGTGACCAGCTACAATTCAGAATCAACTATTTTTGCCTTGGTAGCTGACTGAACTGAGTACCTTCCAATTTCTACAGGAAACTTTAACCCTGACTTTTTTAGCTCCTTTTGTTTATTATGTACCACAATCAGCTGCCTACATAATTCCATGAGAACAATATGGTCATTGGGATATCATGGAAGTATATAAGGGTAACCAGGATAATACCCTACTCTAAGATATGTGAAAGTAGGAAATTGTAAGAACAAACAACTAAAAGAATTTACAACTTCCCAAGCTTCATCTAAAACCCTCTTCTGAACAAGCTCATTGTCCCATAAGCACATAAACACTGAAAAGAAAGCATCATTAACCCTATGGAAATGATGGATTGATCCTTTTAGAGTGATTTGAGGATAATATTCATACATGGGAACCAACCTCCTGTCACCAACCTGAGTAAGACCAGGAAAACTTCTCATGCTTGCCGAAGCATATACAAGATATGAGGTCATATAAAATTTGAATGTTGTGTTGACTCTCACCAACTGCTCATGCAAAGTATTACTAATCTGTTCTCCCCAGAATATTTTTTGTGTGCCCCAGAGAATCACCTTGATGTATGTATACATCCATTCATGAAACTTGGAGGAAGAAGGGAGTCCTCTAATATGACTCAAAAGTGTGATCAAGTCACAAACCTCCTCTACAAAGTCACGCCTAGGGAGATCCTTCAGCCATCTGGTCAGATTGCTCTGAGGAATATTCAACCTTCTACTGTTTATGTATCTTCTTGTGGCTTCCACATCTGTATCATAGTCTCTTTGCCCTTGAGCAAAATCAATTTGTCTAATATTTTCAATAGGACACATGAAGATTTTATCAAGAAACCCTGCATCCAACCTCATAATCACATTCCCTTGGGAATCTGTCACAACCTTAGTATACTTGTTGTAATGGCTAGCTACCTGAAGAACAAGCTTAGGGTTATGGGAAGAAACTGGAAAAGAGGCAACCAAGTGAATTTTGCTATCAATGATCTTCTGCATGTGTCTGGAAGGATTTGTTTGTCTAGTTCTATCCACAAACTCTATCATATCTACATGCCCTATCTCTGTATCTCTGATTTCATCAACATTCGACTATATTGAAGTGACAAGGAAGACCCCTTGGACTTCATGATTTTGGCTTTGGATGGAGACGGCTCTAACATCAGCTCTGGAGAGAATTCTAGAGAAGATATCTACCACGGATGTTTGTTGAAAACTGCAAAAAGCCATGATCTCGTAGTTAGGGTAAAAATGGATAAATTGTGATTACTACTATTCGATGGACATGAACAGGAAAGCATGTGTTAAAGGGCTTGAGTGCATGCAAATCGAGGTAAAAGGCGAAAGTGGGTTAACATGCCTTGAAAGGCAAATTTTTCCAGTGTTAGGGAAAAATTAGGAAAATGTGCATGGGTGGTCAAAATGACCGCTCTTGCACAAGAGATTATTCACTTATCATGCAAAGTCAGTCATTTTGACCACTATTACATGTGGGGAAAAGTTTGATTATGATGCATGTGCAAGGTTGGTGAAAAGGGCCACCATTGCATGTGTTTGGGAAGATTTTTATATTTGATGTAGGGGCGGTCAATTTGACTACCCTTACATGAGGGAAAAAGGAAGTATGGTCTAGTGTATGTACAAGTGGAAAATGCACCCACTAGTGCATATTAGGGGAAAATCTTTAAGTGTAGAGTTGATCGCAAAGACTGCTATTACATATGTTTGTTGAAAACTGTTAGTATGCGAAAGTGAAGATTTATAACGCTTGTGCATATTATGGAAAAAATCAAGGTTTATATGTAGGGGCAGTGGTTTTAACCACCCTTACATAAAGGGAAGACAAAAAAATCAAACATATGTATCATCAGCCCTTTTCACCGACTGATACACATTAGAAAATGAGGAAAGAATGTGAGGGCGAGAAAACCACCGCCTTGACATCTATAAGGGTAGAAACTAGTATTGGCAGTGGAAAAGACCATCAATACATCAGGTTTACACTGGAAAAACCTAAGTTTCATAAACATCATGAAAAATCCATCGCTTGTGCTAAGACTAGGGCATGACGAGATCCGCCAATAATGAACAAGGAACGGCGAAGAAAAAACACATGAAAGGTGACTAGGGTTTTTAGAATAATCACAAACATGCAAAACGATGACTCGATCTAAACATAAACATTTACATAAATCCCAAACAAACATTTCTATTACAAATGAACCCTAATAAAAGGAAGAAAAACAAAAATGAAAATAGGAAAAATGTCACCCTACTTGGAAATAACAACAAAAATCCTAGACGTAAAATCTTCACAATCCATGTGTTCCACGGTTCAATCGACTTCACAGAGGCTTAGATAACTTATTTGAGAAGTTTGAGAATAAAAACTAAAAAGAACAATGACTAAAATGCTTTAAAAGGTTTAAGATAATGTATTAATGGCGACATGAGCACCATTAATGACACTTGAGTTCAAGATTTGTGAGATCATGTTTTGTCGGTTAGAAAGACCGCTTTTGCACATGAGGGAAAATATGCATGAGCGGCGGATAAGACTGCTTTTACACATGCAAAATTTGACAAGGGGCATGCATGGGCGGTGGATTTAACCACCCTTGCATGTTAACAAAGAAACAAGATAAGTATGTATGTACAACAATTTTGGCTAACATCGCACATTAAAACATTAAGGATATGCAAGAGCAGTAGTTTTGACTGCTTATGCACATGAGGACTCAAAAACTTACTAACACCCTAAAATGATCAAAATTGATATCTTGATCAATTTGCAACCTAATCAATTTTCACAAATTTCAAGGAATCAACTTAAGGGAATGTCACAAACTATTTTAGGATGTCAAATGACTTTGCATAAGGCCAAGAGAACTTGTCTCGATTTGTAAACTTAGAGTGTAAGCTACGAAACAGACAAGTTTCATAGGGGTTGTCTAAAAAAAAAAGCGCAGCTGATTTTGAGAACAACATGTTGCACAGGCAGGAAGCGATCGCGAGATCGAACTCGAGGGCATCGGCGGCAAAAAATGCTCGACAGGTTGCAAAGGGGCTCTCCAAAATCTTTATCAACATGCAGAAAATGATTTACACAATGTGGGTTAACCTTTTATTGTGTCCAGCCAAATCGCCATTCATGCGCGACGTACGTAGTGTCAGTCAACAGATTAGGGTTTTTGCACGACTTTTCATTCGCTCTGATTTGGTGAGGAAATTGGATGTGACAGACTTGGTCGATGAAAGGTCCTTTTAACGCTATGACCACAGACTCAATGTTATGTCGTTTGTGGGACTTTGAGGCCATTTAGACTTGCGAGAATTTTGGTATCCTCTGACTTAGTGATTGAACAATACAGTTCAAGTCGGAGACAATTGATTTAAGCGCAAAAGTCCATTGGGAGGGAAACTAGCACCAGAGTTAGTGATGAAGGGTTTTAACACAAAGTTGGTTGGGAGGGAAATCAGCGCAAAGGTCAGTTGGGGAGAAATTTAGTGCAAAAAGGTTAGTTGGGGAGCAATTTAGCACAAAAAGGGCTATTCAAAGCCATCAGAAGAGATAGAAAAATCTAACTTAGCAAATTCTTGAAATGATTTTCAACATCATCATTCAAACATGGTAGAAATGCACCTTGACCACTTGTCCACTTAGGAGGTGAAAAGTCTACTTGACACTCTAGAACAAATTTGAAAGAGGGGGTCCCTATTTTTGAAATGGGGTGTGTGTGCGAGGCACAACAAATGGTGACTCTGCTGGGAAATGCTCCCTAGAATTTTGATGATAGACTTTCAATTCGAACCAAGAATCTCTATGTTCCCCACATATTAAACAAAAAAGTAGGATACGCTATCAAAGAATCCAAGATCACCAACTAGTGCAACCATCCACATCCTAAAAACTTGAGTGTGTGCGATTGTATTCATTCCCATCCTTTGGCAACTAAGTTCATCCAAAATCCTTTGCAATGAGCTAGGAAGTTGAGACCATTCTACCACCAAGAAATGCTCAAATGTTTGGAATGTGATGAGCCTTGAGAAAAATAAATGGCAGATCTTTCTGTAATACTTTGGATATAATGGTAATTGATGATAATTATTTTTAGATAGTATCTTTTGTGAGAATTTTCAATTGGTGGTCTCTTTTAAGTGCAATGTAACAGGTCTAGTGTTGAAAAACACCTTTTATTTTCACCCAACAGAGGCTAGCAACACTTAGTGTCTCCTTCCTTCTTTCTCAATTGATAGTGCATGTGGTAGAATAAAGGATCAGCCTTTTCACTTGACACAAGATCACTCAAACTATCTTAGCTACTTTAGGATCATTTAAAGTGTGAGAGATATATGGTTAGAAAATACTTCTGGTGCACCAACTAATGATTCATTTTCTATGAACATGCATCATACCCTTTAGTATAACAATGGAAACCATGGCGGGATTTAGACCGAACCTTGGTTTCTCAAAGAAAACTCAAGATTATTCACCCATCAAAGAAGTATTTGTAGGTCCACACAACTACCACCACTTTCTAAAACAAAGACCCCACACAAAAGCAAGCACAACAAGCAAAAGTGGAACCAAAAGGACAACTAATCTAAGCAAAGCATCTAACAACTACGGAAAGCAAAGGCAAGAAAGCAAGACTAAACTAAAGGCAATCTACTCTAACCAAAGTGAACAAACCCCTAACTATGTACACTAAGATGAGGCATGACTGCCTCTCGGGCCTGGAAATAGTGCTTTAAGAACTGGCCATTGACAAGAAATGGGAGCTCCTCACTAGTAAGGCTCCTGAGTCGATAAGTGTTGTCTCCAAGGATCTCATAGATCTGATATGGGCCTAACCAAAGTTTATCGAACTTACCATGTTCTCCTTTCTTCTCATGTGCCTTATCCCAATATAGGACCAAATTAGAAATGTGAAAGGCTTTGACCTTGGCTCTTTTGTCGAACCATCATTTTACTACTCCCTGATGTTTAGTAAAGTTTTCTATAGCAGTGTCACGTTTCTCTTCAAGGTGCAACAATTTGGCTAACCTGGAGGACAATTGATCATTAGTTTCAAGGTACTCTTGCATGAATTATAGTATGAGAATCCTCAAATGGATGGAAAGATGGGCTCAACCCCATAGACTAGGTGATAAGGAGATGTGCCCAAGGAAACTTTGTGTCGGATTCTATCAACCCATAAAGCGAATTTAAGCTGAGTATGCCAATCTCTAGGATTTTTGTCTAACATTTTCTTAATGACTTCGAGCAGAATTTTGTTCGTCAATTCAGGTACCCCATTCCCTTGTGGATATTAGTTAGATGAGAACTTGACTGTGATTCCATAATCAAATGCCCAATTAGAAAAATGCAATGACAAAAAGGCAGGGTCATTATCACAAACTAAAAAAAATAGACAACTAAATCTAGTGATAATATGTTTTTCAACAAATTCAATAACTACCTCTGTGGTGCATTGTTTACAAGATATTGCCTCAGACCATCGAGTGTAGTAATCAGTAGTGGTCAGAATATACCTGTGGCCTGCAGAGGAAGGCGGATTGATCATACCGATAAAGTTGAGGCCCCACTGAGCAAATGGTCGTACCTCCACTACTAGTTGCAAGGGCATGCCAGCATGTCGCTCTTTGTGCGTAGCAGTCTGGCATATATGAGAAGTTCTTACATGTGAGTGTGCATCTTTGAACAAGGTAGGCCAATAATATCCAGCATGGAGAATCTGATTAGCTGTTGAGTGGGCTGATCTGTGGCCTGTCTCAAATTTCTCATGAAAACTGGTCAATACTTGCTTTACTTCTAACTTGTCCAAACACCTCAGATAGATCCCCTCACAATTTTTCTTGTCAAGAACTGATCCTTTTATCATATAGCTTCTACTTTTTAGTCTAAGTGCTCTCCTTTGAACCAAATTCAACTGTGGTGGACAACGTTGATTAAGTAGATAAAATATGATATCTCCGTACCATTCATCTTTTGAAACATCTTCTAATAGGTACTACTGGGATACTAAACCTAGTCCAACTTCAGCCATTGTTCTAGTTAGAGCCTGACCTCTTACTAATTTCATGGGTTGAATATCTATATCAAATTCTTGCAGGATGGTGACCCATTTCCGTCTCCTTTCTCCTAATTCACTTTCCATCAATAATGCTTTAACTGATGCATCTGGGACTATGGAAATTACTTGACTTCTTAAGATGTAGTGATGAAAATTCTTGACTGCCTTTACCAAAGCGTATGCTTGTTTTTCCACATTTGGATATCTTAGTTCTGTGTCTTTTAATGGAGTACTCATAAAAGTGATGGGTCTTTCATCATCAACTAATCTCTTTTGTGTTAACATTACAGCACAAGTATGCTCGAAAGAAAACGAGTAAATCTGAAATGGCAAAGCGTAATTGGGACTTACCAAGCCAGGTGCATTGGCTATAGCTTGTTTAATTTTTGCAAAGGCAGCCTTGGCTTCTGGAGTCTAATCCATTTTAGGGTCCTTTTTTAGCATGACATTAATAGCTCAAACAATCTCAGCAAAACCTATGATGAATTTACGCATGAAGTTGATCTTACCAAAATATGACTTAAGCTCCTTCTTGCTGGCTGGGGGAGGTATTTTGAGTATTGCTTGGATTCGGTCTGGGTCAATAGATATTCCTTGCTTAGATATCACATGTCCCAGCAACTTCCATTCAGTCACTCCAAAGATACACTTCTTGAGATTGAGTGATATACCATAATCTTTGCATCATTGCAACACCTTCCTTAAATCTTCCACATGATCTTCTCACCTCTTTGAGAACACCGCGAGGTCATGTTGATCACGATGTTACTCACAAGCAAACATGAAATAAAAGTTACAAAACAACCTTTATTTATCTTGAAAGATATGATGAATTCAAAGAATTCATGATCCCAAGTCTCCGTTGATCAGTTCATAATCTACTGACGTTACTCAGTGGTTGATGTGTGTTTCTATTTTCCATTTCAAGGGGCCTTACGTTTGTTTGAATGATCAGTTGCTTTTGTTTCCTATAAATGTAATCCACAGAAAGGTTATTTCTATTCTATATTCCAAAGATAACTGTTATATTTGCAATTTTGATCAATTCTTGCGATTATTGATCATCATGAATTTGTTCTTTCCTCTACACAGTATATTTACTCAAATGATGTGTCTGTAAGTAGATATATGCATGAAATTCATGGATTTATGTGTGAATTTGAATGATATTTGTCAATTTAACATGCTTTAACTCTAAATATGCTATGTATTTCCAATTATCTATGAGATTTCAGCATATTTCATGTTATTTTCTTTTGATCTTTTATTATTTGCAATTATGATGGCAAATTGTTATTAAATTCAAAGAAAATTAAAAGAATGCTTCAAATTTTGGTGAATCTTTAGCTATTGAACCACATACATACTAGATACATTCATTAGGAGAAGAAATCAAACCATATTTTCACCAGGATGTTCCACAGCTAGATATAGATGATGCTAACTTCAATGGATAAGGAATGAAAACAACACATGTAGACTGACAAGCACTCCAAGGGACGTAGCTGATCAAAGCATGTATCAAGATCTCAAACACAGATTACTCAGGATTTATGATGATTTGTAATTAAATTGTCTTCTCTTTGATTCAGTATGCAAAACATGTATGCTTACAACAACTTTGAAATAAGTCCTGATGTTTCAACAATCAAATTTCAATTAAGCTTCCCCCCTTCAACTATGGCACCCCTGCACCTTTTATAGAATAAGGTGAGGGAACCACTACAAATGACCTATGGTTAGAATTTATCTCTTAAGATCAAAAGTAGATAAACTTTCTTTGACTCAGTCAACACCTTCCTTTGTGGCATAGGTTACTAGCTGGCAACCATCTGGATGACTCATTACCTTGGGTACCTGATGCATATATTTTCTTTGTGCTACATCTTTATTCATTCCTTAGGTTTCTGGTCTTTATCTTCTTCTTCAGGACTTTCTCCTTCTAACAGCTCTTTTTCTTAGTCTCCTCTTTGTTTTCACCTCACCCCCTGTATCCTTTGTAAATTTTGCCTTTTCCTGTGTAGACTTCACCTTCTGAGATGCCATCACCACTTTGTCGATCTCTATATATGATGGGGAATGCATAGCAGAAATAGCAGACCGGGTCCTTATTTACTCACAGTCGGCAAGACTAAACAATTTAGCCACTGATACATCTCCATCGGCCAGACAACTAAACTCACCCCGATCGCTCAACTTCACTATATCTTCGGTGAGACCTACTTCTATCTGCCAAGTCTTTCATCCTTCTACAGATGCCCGATGATGGTTAAGTTCTGCCTCATCACAACCGTGATGGCCTCCACACCAATATACCTACGTACCTACCAACAGACATAAGTTTGTAAAATGGATTAAGTCACTTTTCAGTCTTGATCATAACTTTTGTCATAAACATACAAGCATTCAAATATACAAAGAATTTTCTATATTTAATTTCCATCTGACATCCGACTTGTATATTTTTCTTGTATATCAGCTTGTATATCTCTGTCATTGGAATAACTCACTTGGTCAGGGCGATCTAAAAAACTCACTCCGATCACACATATCTTCCCGATACAATTTTTATCGGTGAGAGCACAAGTGACTCCTGCCGAAAAGTATCTATTGCCGAGAGGCATAAGATCTATATGATCTAAAACTTTCGCTCCAGTAAGCTTACTCATGCCGATGAGTGGTGGAGCCCACATTACTTTCCCCTTTTGTATCTATGTGATGTATAAAGCACAATGCATCTTCCAATATACTTTCAGGTATGATGCATCCTTTATACCAAATTTTAATTTTCTCTAAATTCCACCTTGTATGTATCCTGAAATGCATGTCACTGAAACATACATACAAGGCATAGAACATACAATGACAAAACTTCCTTTCATAACTTTTTGATTCCGCAGCATGTGTATACCGTTTTATCTCACCTTGTATGTTTCCCTACGCTTAACATACAAACATAAAATGCATTTGACAGACTCAATCGATAATTCGTTTAAACTTTGAAGTCTGTCAGGTTTGACTTGTATGTTTAGATAGAACATTAACAAAATGCATACAAGTAAAACAAAGAATATAAACCCGATGACCTCTATGCGACTTATGCAATGACCCAATATACAAACAACTTTGTATATGTATCATACAAACCTTCCTACAGTACATTTACCAAAAAACACACATAACTTGAAAAATATTGGGAATTTTAAAATGGTTCAAAAAGAAACCCTTACTCATTTTTGACAATGAATTCACCCATATTCAGCCCTAGTACTCAATGCATTTTTTTCTTATTTCAACAAGGTTTGTACCTTTCACTTCCTTTTTCCCTTTACCATCAAGCAAACCCACACACACAAGCAAAAGCCACAGCCACAGCAGGGGTCCTCATTTTGCCAAGGAGTAAAATGGGGCATGTTGTGAACATCACAACAACTAGAAACCAAACAAAACAATCAAATTAAAACCATCAAAGAAAACTGAATGAAATAAATTCATAACTTCCAACTATCTTTTCTGCAAATCATTACCTAACTTGAGACTTAATGTATTCAATAAGGTGCATGAATTTTCCCTTCAGTTTAAGTGGGTACACATGATTAATAATCCTCATCTTGAAAATTAGTTGAACAAACCAGTGACTGATATTAGACTACCTCGTTGATGTCATTCCCTCATAGCCAACTGAATAGAGCCTTGCTGCCAGCAGACATCCATAGCCCCGACAAGGTTATTGTTACAATTCTCCTGAGTAGAGGCCCACTACTAGCAAGCTTCTATAGCCCCGGTAGAGTTATTTAGATGTCTTAATTTGGACTTTCAGGAAAATCCATTTTATTATTTTATTTATTTTATATTTTGGATGATATAGAAACTTCATAAGATATTACAGTTGTAACTTCATGATGCAAGGAATGATCACTTGCTAAAGTTAAGTTGAGAATTGTAATGGTAGCAACAGTGACCTCTGATTTTTCACCTAACATCTACACTGGTAGGTTCAACAAACCCAAGGATTTTAGGTGTGTCATTGTGAGAAACTTTCCTTGAATACTCAACCCACAGTTATTGAATACAAAATTTCACAAATCAACTAACTTTCTACATTGATGACAGTCACAACAAGTTATGTATAAAGTTCAAATAATTAATCTAAATGTTCTAAATTTTCCATTGTTTTTAGTGATTGTTAGTTGCTCCTGCATACTCAAACAAAATAAAGATCCTTGTTGAGGAAACAACAAAGAAAACAAAACAAACGGACTTTACAAACAACTATACAAATATGCACACTTGGATACACACGACTCTCACGGCACTACTTTAGGCTTGGAAATAATGTTTGAGAAACTGTCCATTAACTGGTAATGGAACATCCTCACCAGTTAAGGTCTTGAGCCTGTAGGTGTTGTCTCCTAAAATTTCAAAAATTTGAAAGGGACCTATCCAAAGTTTATCAAACTTACCACGATCTCCTTTCCTTTCATGTGCTTTGTCCCACATCAAGACCAAATCTAAGATTCTGAAAGCCTTAATTTTGGCTCTTTTGTCAAACCAATGCTTGACAACAGCCTGATGTTTAGCAAATTGGTCAATTGCTTTACTTCTTTTTTCTTCTAGGTGCATCAACTAAAGCAACCCGACTTCTTGCTTATTATCTATGCCCAGGTATTCTTGTGCAAACTATAATGTAGGGATCCTTAGGTTAGCAGGGAGGATAGGATCTACCCCATACACTAGATGAAAAGGAGAATTTCCTAATGTAGCCTTATTCTGGTTCTATCTACCCACAAGGCATATTTCAATAGGGTGTTCCATTCCCTTGGGTTCTTTTCTATCAATTTCTTTATGATGTTCAATAGGTTCTTGTTTGTGGATTCTGCTAATCCATTCCCTTGGGGATAGTAATTTGAGGAAAATTTTAAGATGATCCCATAGTCAAAAGCCCAACTTGATAACTTAATTGAAGCAAAGGTAGACCCATTATCGCATACTAAAGCATAAGGAACTCCATACCTGGTCACTATATTGCTTTCCAAAAACTTGATTACATCGTCAACATTACATGTTTTACTGCTGATAGCTTTAGTCCACCTGGTACAGTAATTAGTAATAGTCAAAACATACCTATGGCCTGAAGATGATAGAGGATTGATTGGTCCTATAAAGTCCATTCCCCATTGAGCAAATGGGCGCATCTCCATCACTGGCTGTAAAGGTTGAGCAGCATATCTTTCTCTATTTGCAGCAACCTGACACATATGACAACATTTAATGTGCTCAGTAGTATCTTTAAAAATAGTGGGCCAATAATACCCTGCCCTGAGGATAGCATGAGTGGTAGCTAAGGATGATCCATGTGCAGTTCCAAACTTATCATGCAATTCTGATAACATTTTGTCTGCTTCCTGCCTTTCCAGACATCTAAGATATATTCCATCATAGTTCTTCTTGAAAAGGACTCCTTTTATCATGTATTTCTGTGACCTTATCTTTAAGGCTCTCCTCTATGAGGCCTGCAATCTTGAAGGACATCTTCCAGTAATCAGGATGTGCCTGATGTCTAAATACCATTCTCCATCTTCTCTTGCATTTATGACATATTATTGGCTCATAATATTAGGATCAATTTCTGATATCATCTGGCTCAATGCTTGTCCTCTTACTAATTTCATGGGTGTTATGTCCATATCATACTCTTGGAGGACAGTGATCCATTTAGCTCTCTTCTCACCTAGTTCACTTTGCATTAAAAGCATCTTTACTTCTGTATCAGGTACTACATCTATCACTTTAATTCTCAAGATGTAATGTCTAAATTTCTTGACTGCTTGAACCAGAGCAAGTGCATGCCTTTCAATGTCCATATATCTGAGTTCTGCATCTCTGAAAGGAAAACTCATGAAGGCTATAGGCTTTTCTTCTTTAGTCTCATTTTTATGTGTCAACACTACTACAGATGTATGCTTTGAAACAAATGAGTAAATGTTAAAATCCTTGGTATAATCTGGACTAATCAGAACTGGAGCATTAGATATGGCTTTCTTAATATCTTCAAAAGTTGCTCTAGCTTTAGGTGTCCAGTCAATTTTGGTGTCATTGTTGAGCATGGCATTCAAGGGTCTAACAATTTCTGCAAAGCCAGTAATAAACTTCCTGACAAAATTAATCTTACCAAAGTAAGATTTGAGCTCTTTCTTACTTCTGGGAAGCTGTATCTTCAAGATTGATTCTACCCTGTCACAGTCAATGATGATCCCATTTTCTATTATCAGGTGGCCTAATAACTTCCCTGTGGTTACCGCAAATATGCACTTCTTAGGGTTTAGGGATATTCCATATTGTTCACATTTCTTTAGCACCTTCCTAAGGTCTTCTACATGATTTCCTCTCTCTTTACAAAAAATTGTCAAGTCATCCATGTATATGACTATGCATTTACCAATCAGCCCTCTAAAGGATATATCCATCGCTCGTTGAAACATTGCTCTAACATTTATTAACCCAAAAGGCATGCACATGTAGGCGAATATTCCACACTTTGTAGTGAATGTAGTTTTCAATCTATCTATTTTGTCTACCATCACATGGTTGTAACCAGAGAAACCATCCAGAAATGACATCATCTTGGCGCTGTTCACAATTTGCAAAACCTCATCTAGAGAAGGTAAAGGATAGTTATCCTTCTCAAAAGCTCTGTTTAATTTTTTGAAATCTACACACAATCAGATTTTTGGTGAGAGAGACTATGTGGCTTCATGAGTGTTGTCATTGATTGAAACAAAGTCCATCCCACTCATCTGTACCACATAGTATGTCTATACCAGAAGTCAGATTGAAGAGTGTTTTGGTCTGGTGAATAAGAACACAACATGCAACAAGGTCTGACAATCAGGTCTAGATCTCTCAAAAGAAGTATCTCAACAAAGTGTAGACTTGGGGAAGTCAAGAGGAATACCATGACTACTACATTCCAAAGATTGAGCCTCCGGTGATGAAAGAGTGAAAATATATGAGCACCTAAGTGTTGGGTTCCTGTCTGGCAGAGTAGACTAACGAAGAACTGACCGATAGAGCATTAGACCTTAATCCGGATAAGGAATTGATGGAGATGAAGTTTCTTGAGGGATCACTCATGGTTGGATGACATGATTGATGACTCCTATAACTATCTTTTTGATATGAATCACTTAGTAAGCATGGATTCAGCCGACAGACAAGAGTTTGGGAAAATCTTGAGTATTTCAGATGCTAACTAGAAAGATGTCAAAATCTTTGGTGCGGATATATATACTAGATAGATTTCAATGTGAAGGTCTATGTGGTGTGTTGTGAAGTGCAAATAAAAGTAGAGAGCAATGTGGAAGTAGAAATATAGGTCCGGTATGTGACAGAACAACAACACTAAACGCAGAGGAAGAATGAAGTGCAATAGATCAATATATTGAGCCTAACTGGAACTAAACCTTAGCATATGTGGATGCTTCTCATCAGTTCAAGCACCTAGTTTCTTTCTATAATATATTGTAGACAGTGAGCCTCTTGTGAGCAGTGCACTTGAGCAATGAGCCCTAATTGGCAACTACCATTTTTGTACTTCTATTCTTTTAACAGAGAATACAATCTTGGGTTAGTCACCCAGTGGTTTTTCCTTTAATAGGGTTTTCCACGTAAAAATCCTTGTGTTATGTGTATTGATTTCTTTCTGCTCTCATATTGATATATGCTTATATGTTTTGATATTGCACTAATTATTAAAGAAGAAAAGAAAGTTAAATAATTAAAAAACTGATTCCCCCCCTCTCAATTATCAACAATTGGTATTAGAGCTAAGTTCCTCCTAATAGAGCCTAACATCTTGAGGAAGATCTGGGAATCTCAATGGATATGTATGGTATGAGAGAACAACTTCAGTCTGCCTTAGATGATCTTGATCAATCTCACTCTAAAGTCAATAACCTAAGGGAAAGACTCAAACAAGCTGATGATTTCATAAATGAACTTAAAGAAAAACTAAGTATCTCAATGAAGAAAATAAAGGAACTACTTCAACAATTAGCAAGTCAAAGTAAAGCAAATGATACTAATGAAGATCTGAATAAGAAAACCAAGTTATGTGAGAAGTTATCAAAAGAAGTCATTATGGTAAGACATGAAATGGAATCAGGAGTTATGAAATTCACCCAAGAAATTGAAGAGAAAAGAAAAAGTGAAGATAATCTTAAACAATCTCTCAAGGAGAAGTGAGAAGACTGCCACAAAATGGATAGAATAATTAGGCATCTAGAATCTGATCTTGAAGAAGCTAGAGATAATGAAGAACAACTTGAGAATCAAATAGACACTCTTAGAAGGGATCTTCAAACAACAAATGAATAGAAAGAGAAATTCAAGATAAGCTCTGCTCAACTTGAAGTTCTTCTTGAAAGCCAAAAGAGGGTAGATGACAAGCAAGGCTTGGGATATGAGAAAGGGGAAAGCTCTGGATCTAGTTAGAAGAACTCTGGATCAGGAAATCCAAGGAATAGGCCTAGAAGACCTCCAGTAAGGCAACCAAATGCTCAAAGATATCCATCCTTCAATGGATGCTACTACAACTACAATAACTTTGGTCATAAAACAAATCAGTGCAGAAGAAGAATGAATTAGACAATTCATCCTTCTATGGACA
Organism: Cunninghamia lanceolata; assembly: GCA_027924645.1. Taxonomy (NCBI): domain Eukaryota; kingdom Viridiplantae; phylum Streptophyta; class Pinopsida; order Cupressales; family Cupressaceae; genus Cunninghamia; species Cunninghamia lanceolata. Next base: position 9,926,705 of record BSBN01000892.1, read on the forward strand.
ATGTTTTAACTACAAAAGGTATGGTCACAAGTCTCATGAATGTAGAAATATGCAAATGAACAATTCATTCAATGGTAGATGCTTTGTATGCAATAGAATGGGACATATGGCTAATCAATGCAGATCAAGAGGATATTAGTCAAATATGCAAAGAAATGTTGTTTGCTACAATTGTAATAGATCCAGTCATATTGCCAAATTCTGCAGAAGTAAGAATCAGGATAAAAAGGATCCAGTGCATCATAATCAAAATCAAGACAAAGGAAAAGGAAAAGTGAATGCAGATGAAGTTCAAAGGGAGATGAACAAGATCTGGGTAAAGAGAAGTACAAAAAATGTTAGGAATGGATCCGTACCAAAATCTGGTGCTGATATTCCTTTCAAAAACTAAATAGATGAGCTCTGGCTCAGAGGGAGTCAAAAAGGAAAACAAATTCCCATAGCCAGTCAATTGGTGCCTGAAATTGGCACATGGAAAGTTGTGGATTAAAGGGTTCTCAGAGAAATATCTGAATAAGCCTTGGTAAAGATATGGAAGATCTGTAAGAAGTTTTCAAGAGGTTAAGCATCCAAGATTGATCCAGTTTAACAGTCATCCGGTAAGAGCAGGATTTTTCACAGTTACATCCGATATGATTCAAAATTGAGGTATGTTGATCTGTGGATAAATGGAATGATTGGAGAGAGATAGATACATTGTCAATAATCACCAAGAATAACTCTAAGTGCATCTCAGTGATCCAGAAAGATCTCTCAGGACAAGAAGATCAAGCTAATTGAAATAACTTAAGTTGTGCATTTATTGCAAAATGGAATTAGGGTTTGCGCAAAAATAAAAGGGTTCCTTTGTTCATCATTTGCACATTTGCATTCAAGAAGAAGGAAGAAAGAGGTCTGCAACAAGATTGCTTCAACTCTCTCAAGGATCAACCGCAAAATTTATTTCAACCAGCGATCTTTTCAACTCTTATTGTGAACCCTAGAAGCATAAAAGGTATTTTCTTCTCTTGAATATCTCTCTCTAAATCCTTTGAAAGATGGCTACTCTAAATGTTGTTAAAATCACTGATAGGCCATGCCCTAAGTTCAAGAAACACCCTTACAAACCTCTAGAAGTTGATCCTTTAGGTGCCTTCTCTAGCATTCCACATGGGGTTTTGCATGTAGAAGATGTTAGGGCATACATTCATGCGAATATTTAAGAATTTGGGGAATCCATGATGATGGATATCTATCACAAGTAGTTAATAGATGAATCATTTGAACTCAAACCTCAGTACAAGGCCATCCGGGACAAGTATTTTGGACATTGCATCCATTTCCCCTATTTTGTGGAAGATGAATGGGTCTGATATGTTCTGAGCAGAGTACATGACAACTTCATGTGGTTGATGAGGCCATTTAAGATCACAAAAGATGCTATTAAGGTGGTATTCAGATTGTACTCATCTAGTGAGTTACCTACTCTCAAATCAGTCAAAAACCAAACTGTAAGTGAGGCTACCAGATAAAAATTGTACAAGAGAGCAGTGACAATAGAAGATATCACTGATCCGGATATCAAGTTTGTCTCCATGATAATTGGGTACAAGATATATCACTCTAGTAGGGAGAATTCTGTATCCAGAACTATAATTTATACTACTTATCAGATGCCAAGGGAGAATGTAGATTATTTTCTTTGCAAGCTTCTTCTAAGCCAACTGTTGGAAAACCTACAAAAGATCAAAAAGGACAAGAAGAACTCATTCAAATATGGTGGCCTGATATTATGTCTTTTCTTTTACTACATGAATGAACTCCCCAGATAGTGGTTGGGTATGGTAAAATGACAGACCGGTTGCCATACAAATCAGAGATTACATGTATGGGCTTGGTGATTCCAAGGGTCAAAGTACAACACTCTAGGGATACTTCAAGAACTTTCAAAATATGATGTAGGCCAGAGAAAGAATCCCCCAATCATTGGTTGAGAAAGACAAGTATACAGTGTGCTTTATGGTAGACATTGATCAATGCCTAATGGAGGTAGTGGAGCCAAGGATAGTCTGGATTATACCAATGGGGTATGAGGTTGATGAGAAAATCCTAGAGCTGCATATCCAACACCTGCTAAGTTAACCAAAGGACCCTAAGGTAGAAAGGTTTGGAACCTTCCAAGAGTAAGAAGGGAAGTAGAAGAAGTTACCAAGAGATATGGGATATCAAAGGAGGCAGTTGATGCCAACAGAGAGAAGGTAGAAAGGGTAGAGAAAGAAAGGCAAGAAGCAGAAAAAGAAAGTGCTCTGGTGAAAGCCCCTTCCTGGACTAGATCCTCAAAGAGCTCTACACCTACTAAGAGTCCAAAAGCCTCAAAACTAGAAGCAAAGACATCCAGAAAAGGAGAAAAGAGAACAAAGACAAAGGCCACAAGGTCATACATAAGCCAAAAGGACAATGAAGAGATAGAGTCAGATGAGGAGGTCAATAAAATGAAGAAGAAGAAAACATCCGGTGAATCCTCCACCGGTCAAAGAAAGGAAGAAAAGGTAGAAGAATTTGTTGAAAAACCTACTCTCTACATTGATGATATCATCAAATCAGTCACTATGGATGGGAACCTAAAACCAATGACTAAATTTTATGATGAATATAATGAATCTGACCAGAAGATCTTGCAAGATGCTACAGTCATGTATCTAAACATCTATAATAAAGAATTCATTGAAATCATATCTCTAATTCCCAAAAGCCTAGAGAAGGAACTTGAAATAAGAAAGAACAATGCTAAGGCAAAAGACCTAGAGATCCGAGAACAGATAGCTATTCATCTCTATCCTTCCATCACTCCTAAACAAATGAACATGATCATCAAGGATTGCAAGGATGAGTTCCGGAGAAAATCTAGAATAAACAATCTTATGCTCAGAGAGACTGTTCAGGTGGCAAAAGAGACTGAAGACATCCTCTGAAATGCATATAAAAGATTCAATCTTCCTATTATAGAGGACATCAGTGATGAACCTTCTGCCATGGATGACAAAGGACTGAGTACATCAAAAGAAGAATCTACTGTGAAAAATGCAGAAGAGCCAAAGAACATAAGTGAGGAGAGGACTCAAGACTTGGATTCCTCTACTCCAAAAGAGGAAGTTCCTAAAGAAGTAAACATCTCTCTTCTGGATCCCCCTTCTGACTTCGAAACTAAAGGAGAAGAAAGAAAAGATGAGAAAATTAGTCAAGAAGACGAGGTCAAGGGAAGAGAAAAAGACCAAACAAAGAAAACACCAGATGACAGTTCTGAAGCTACAGAAGGAAAGAAGACTCTGTCTCTGGCAAGAGACACTGTAGAAATAGTTAAAGATTTCTTGACCAAAGAAATGATGGAATTAGATGAACTGGAGCTATTTCAAGGACCATTCAATTTTGATTCCCTCTCCCTAGTTCAGACAATGAAGATAGCATCCTTTGCCCAAGCAAAGGCAAAAGAAAAGCTTCTGAAGTCTCACATGGAAGACTTTTAGCTAATAGAGATTGCATCCGGTGCATTGGAGAAGATCCTGCCATCCTTCCAGAAGGATCTTTCGGCCTCTTCATCCGGTAACTTGAAATCTCTTGTTAATTCAATTAGCACACATTTTGATTCTTTAGAGAAGTTAGTAGAAGATAAAGTCTAGAAAGAGTTTTTGGGTAAGAGATTCTCTGAAGTACAAGGGCTAATAGCAAATGATAGGAGAAATCTAAATATTGGAATAAAGAGCCTAGAAAATGCTCTTAAAGATGGTGGAGAATTATACAATTTTTTTTTATCTTGGTCCACAGTAATAGACATTGCAAAGAAGGTGGAAGAACAAGAGGACAAACTATCAAGTTTATCCCAGAGGTACGTTCCTCTCACCTCATCCATAATGAATCAAGAGTGCTAGACTATTGTCACTATAAATGAGATAAAGAGGCTTGAGAAGGAGAAGAAAAATAGAATAAGCAGGCTAAGAGAACTAAGAGGGATAATTATCCCCAAGTTAGAGGCAATGCATGAGGCCCTAACTGATGCCCAGACCAGTGATCCAACAGACCTAAAGAGGGCAGAAGCCTTTACATTTTTCCTAAGTGGTCACATCTCAATTTTGGACAGGATGAAGCAAAGTTGGGTGACATAAGTTATACAGTTGAAGACCACCTTTGTAGATATACTTAAGTATATGTAAGTATAACTTGTATATATACTTATGCAGATATGTATAGGCTATTTTTTAGAAATTTTGGTGTGTGGATTCTACCCTTTGCCATTGATGTGAAAGGGGGAGTGAAGAGTAGTGAAAGATATGAAATCCAACTAAGGGGGAGCTCCGGTAAAAGTATACATAAGATAGAGCATCAGCCAAGGGGGAGTTTGTTATGATAGTCATTTTTCACTAAGTGTTGCCATCAATGCCAAAGGGGGAGATTGTTGGCAAGAGACACTATGTGGCTTCATGAGTGTTGTCATTGATGGTAACAAAGTCCATCCCACTCATCCAGAACACATAGTATGTCTATACTGGAATTCAGATTGAAGAGTGTTTTGGTCTGGTGAACAAGAATAGAGCATGTAGCAAGGTCCGATAATCAAGTCTGGATCTCTCAGAAGAAGTATCTCAGCAAAGTATAGATTTGGGGAAGTCAAGATGAATACCATGACTGCTACATTCCAGAGATTGAGCCTCTAGTGATGAAAGAGTGAAAAGATATGAGCACCTAAGTGTTGGGTTCCTGTCTGGTAGAGTAGACTGAGGAAGAACTAACCGGTAGAGCATCAGACCTTAATCCGGATAAGGAATTGATGGATATCAAGTTTCTTGAGGGATCATTCATGGTTGGCCGACATGATTGATGACTCCTATAACTATCTTTTTGATATGCATCACTTAGTAAGCATGGATTCAGCCGACAAACAAGAGTTTGGAAAAATCTTGAGTATTCTGGATGCCAACTAGAAAGATGTTGAAATCCTTGGTGCGGATATATATACCAGATGGATTTCAATGTGAAGGTGTGTGTGGCATGTTGTGAAGTGAGAAGAAAAGTAGAGAGTAGTGTGGAAGTAGTAATATAGGTCCAGTATGTGACAGAACAGCAGTACTAAAGCAGAGGAAGAATGAAGTGCAGTAGATTAGTATATTGAGCCTAAACGGAACTAAACCTCAGCATATGTGGATGCTTCTTATTAGTTCAAGCACCTGGTTTCTTTCTATAATCTATTGTAGGCAGTGAACCTCTTGTGAGCAGTGTGCTTAGGTAGTGAGCCCTAATTGGCAAGTACCATTTTTGTACTTCTATTCCTTTAACAGAGAATACAATCTTGGGTTAGTCACCCTGTGGTTTTTCCCTTAACAGGGTTTTCCATGTAAAAATCCTTGTGTTATGTGTGTTGATTTCTTTCTTCTCTCATGTTGATGTATGCTTATATGTTTTGATACTGCACTAATTATTAAAGAAGAAAAGAAAGTCAAATAATTAAGATAACTGATTCACCCACCCTCTCAGTTATCAACAATTGGTATTAGAGCTAAGCTCCTCCTAATAGAGCCTAACATCTTGAGGAAGATCTGGGAATCTCAATGGATATGTATGGTATGAGAGAACAACTTCAATCTACCTTAGATGATCTTGATCAATCTCACTCTGAAGTCAATAACCTAAGTGAATGACTAAAACAAGCTAATGATTTCATAAATGAACTCAAAGAAAAACTAAGTATCTCAATGAAGAAAAGAAAGGAACTACTTCAACAATTAGCAGGTCAAAGTGAAGCCAATGATACTAATGAAGATCTAAATGATAAAACCAAGTTATGTGAGAAGTTATCAAAAGAAGTCATTATGGTAAGATATGAAATGGAATCAGGAGTTATGAAATTCACCCAAGAAATTGAAGAGAAAAGAAAAAGTGAAGATAATCTAAAATAATCTCTCAAGGAGAAGTCAGAAGACTACCACAAAATGGATAGAATAATTAGGCATCTGGAATCTGATCTTGAAGAAGCTAGAGACAATGAAGAACAACTTGAGAATCAAATAGACACTCTTAAAAGGGATCTTCAAACAACAAATGAATACAAAGAGAAATTCAAGATAAGCTCTACTCAACTTGAAGTTCTTCTTGAAAGCCAAAAGAGGGTAGATGATAAGCAAGGCTTGGGATATGAGAAAGGGGAAAGCTTTGGATCCGATCAGAAGAACTCTGGATTAGGAAATCCAAGGAACAGGCCTAGAAGACCTCCATTAAGGAAACCAAATGCTCAAAGATATCCATCCTTCAATGGATACTGCTACAACTACAATAACTTTGGTCATAAAGCAAATTAGTGTAGAAGAAGAATGAATCAGACTAATTCATCTTTCTCCAGACAATGTTTTAACTGCAAAAGGTATGGTCACAAATCTCATGAATGTAGAAATATGCAAATGAACAATTCATTCAATGGTAGATGCTTTGCATGCAATAGAATGGGACATATGGCTAATCAATGCAGATCAAGAGGATATCAGTAAAATATGCAAAGAAATGTTGTTTGCTACAATTGCAATAGATCCGGTCGTATTACCAAATTCTGCAAAAGTAAGAATTAGGATAAAAGGGGTCCAGTGCATCATAATCAAAATCAAGACAAAGGAAAAGGAAAAGTGAATGCAGATGAAGTTCAAAGGGAGATGAACAAGATCTAGGTAAAGAGAAGTACATAAAATGTTGGGAATGGATCCGCAGTAGAATCTGGTGCTTATATTCCTTCCAGAAACTAAATAGATGAACTCTAGCTTAGGGGGAGTCAAAAAGGAAAACAAATTCCCCCAGCCAGTCAATTGGTGCCTGAAATTGGCAGATGGAAAGCTGTGGATTAAAGGGTTCTCAGAGAAATATCTAAATAAGCCTCGGTAAAGATATGGAAGATCTACAAGAAGTTTCCAAGAGGTTAAGCATCCAAGATTGATCCGGTTTAATAGTCATTCGGTAAGAGCATGATTTTTGACATTTACATCTGGTATGATTCAAAATTGAGGTATCTTGATTTGTGGATAAATGGAATGATTGGAGAGAGGTAGATAGATTGTCAATAATCACCGAGAATAACTCTAAGTGCATCTCAGTGATCCACAAAGATCTCTCAGGACAAGAAGAACAAGGCAACCAGAATAACTTAAGTTGTGCATTTATTGCAAAATGGAACTAGGGTTTGTGTAGAAATAAAAGGGTTCTTTTGTTCATCATTTGCACATTTGCATTTGAGAAGAAGGAAGAAAGAGCTCTGCAACAAGATTGCTTCAACTCTCTAAAGGATCAACCGCAGAATTTGTTTCAACCAACGATCTTCTTAGCTCTTATCGTGAACCCTAGAAGCTTAAAAGGTATTTTCCACTCTTGAATATCTCTCTCTGAATCCTTTGAAATATGGATACTCTGAATGTTGTCTAAATCACTGATAGGCTACACCCTAAGTTCAAGAAACACCCTTACAAATCTCTAGAAGTTGATCCTTTAGGCGCCTTCTCTAGCATTCTGCATGGGCTTTTGCATGTAGAAGATGTTAGGGCATACATTCATGTGAATATTGAAGAATTTGGGGAATCCAAGCTAATGGATATCTATCACAAGCAGTTAATAGATGAATCATTTGAACTCAAACCTCAGTACAAGGCCATCCGGGACAAGCATTTTGGACATTGCATCCATTTCCCCTATTTTTGTAGAATATGAATGGGTCTGGTATGTTCTGAGCAGAGTCCATGACAACTTCATGTGGTTGATGAGGCCATTTAAGATCACAAAAGATGCTATTAAGGTGGTAACCGGATTGCACTCATCCGGTGAGTTACCTACTCTCAAATCGGTCAAAAACCAAACTGTAAGTGAGGCTACCAGATCAAAATTTGACAAGAGAGCAATGACAATAGAAGATATCACTCATCCGGATATCAAGTTTGCCTCCATGATAATTAGCTACAAGATAAATCACTCCAGTAGGGAGAATTATGTATCTGGAACTACAATTTATACTGCTTATTAGATGCTAAGGGAGAATTTTTCTTTCTTACTTGGACTAGGTTTGCCACCCATGTGGAATGTCTCACAGGAAATATGATCCTTGTGTTAAGTAGCTTCTTAACGTCTTCAAAAATAATGGGCTCCAGCATAGCATTGACAGGTATTTGTTTTTTGTCTAAAAGACTTGACATCTGGCGACAAAGGTATAATATGAGTGATGATTGATGTATCATAAGTTTTCAACTCATCATATGTATGAATGTAATCTTTAAGTGCTTGAGTTATCCCTTCCAGTTCTTCTTCTGTACATGCTTTTCTAATCAAGACATTTCTTTTTTTATCATCCTGTCCAATATTGACCTGTGAATATTCTCCTCCATCTACTTTTGGGAGATCCTTTTGTTTCAGCATGTCTAGATTAATCGCTCTTTCTAGCTCTATCATTCCCTTAGGAATCTTGTTACTAGGCAACTCTAGGATTTCTTCTTCTTCCCAGATATGGTCTTCTACATTTCTTTCATCTATGATCTATGCATCAAAAATATCCCTGTTGGAAATAAAGTCCAATATATGTTGATCATCATCAAATACTTGAAGGTTAGTTACATTATCTGGCACAGAAGGCACTGATACCAATTTGAGTAAAAATCTTTTCAAACCAGATATGGACAGTGGTTCCAGAGTACTGGCTACTTGGGCTCAAGCATTTGCCCTATGATTTTGTTCTCTAGGTACATGGGTGATGTTGAATGCATCAAAATCTTCTATTAGGTCCCATACCTTATGTCTATAATTGGACAACTTCTTGCAATTGCAAGAGTATATACCTCTTACCTGTCTTACAACCAACTCTGAGTCTCCATAGACATGCAGAATCTTCACTTTCTTTTTAAGTGCAAACAATATCCCATGAATCAAAGCTTCATATTCTGTCACATTATTTGTGCATGGGAATTGCAATTTGTAGGCTGCTAAGTAGGATTTTCCAGATGGATCAATAAGATCTATTCCTACTCCAGCCCTTTATTTTGATTTGGATCCATCAAACCTGAGGATCCATGGCTTATCTTCAGTTAAAGGCTTATCTGGGCCTTCTCTTTTCTTTTTAGCTCTGGTAGCTGCACCGTTTGATATCTATTTCAACTTTGATGTTTCAATTTTCTTAGAATTCGCCTTATCTGCCTTATGTGATGTTGATATTTCTTCTTCCCTTTTATTATCAGAAGAAAAATCTTCTGGACTAGGCAACATCTACTTTTTTTAGAATATGTAGACACAATGAACAAGTAGTTTCTGAATGTGGTGCTTCATGTAACCTGCACCATCCCTTAATTAGGGCATCATGCGGAGATCTTTGCTACTGTGTCATCTTTTGAATCTCTTTTGATAAAAACTATTCAAACCTGGACAGATTATTGCCCCTATCTTCATCAGATAACTCATAATCTGATTCTACCAAGCAATCACTCCCTGGGGTGATCTTCCTGTTCCTTTTAACATTACTCTTGTTACATACTAGTACCTCATCTATCATATGAATATGAACATCATCATAATGTGTACATTCTCCTGCTCCTGCAGATGACAAACAAAAATTAGTGTCACTATCACTATCTACAGAACTTACTGCGGATGGTGATGATGATGATGATGCCTCACTGTACGCTTGTTCCAACTCCATCATGTCTAAGCAGGCGTCACAAGTCTTTTCAAAATGTGCCTCATCATGTAACCTGCACCATCCATCAATTAGAATATCATGAATAGGTATTTTTAACAACTGACATCGTTGCACCTCCTTAAACAAGTGTATCTCAAAATTCTTGAAAAGATCTACCTCTACTTCATTTTTAAGGTTACAATTAGATTCTAAAATTATTTTATCATCCTAAGGGTTATCATCGTGATTATGAACATCATACATCAGGATATCCTCTATGCTGATGGTCTGGGGTTTGATGGAGTAAACTCTGGGTTCTACATCCACATACATGATTTCATTGGTTTTGTTATATTCAGTGATCATGTGTTTCATGCAAGGCTCAGCATCTATCCTTATTTGATTTGGTATCCCTTTCCAGGGCAACCACATATGACTAAAATCAGTTGACATGTATCCATTAAGGGTTTTTGACCAGTCTCTGTTGAGTAACATCCCATATGTATCAGGCATATCAACTACTTGAATATCAATATAGTACTAATTTATGGGATCTAATGCTAACTGCATGTGAATGTGAGTTAGTTCTACCATACTCACCTTTGTTTTGTCCAATTGTGTCACTTTCTTTAATGATTTAGCAGGATGCATCTCTAAAGCATTACATATGGATAGGAGCATTACATTGGTAGATGCTCCTGAATCTACTAAGCAATTGTGCAAATTTTTACCAAACATCCTTATGGTAAGAAGGAAGGGAGGCGACTCACTCTTGTCTCTGTATAGGGTCATGTGGGAAGTCTCTACAGCTTGAATTGTAGCTAGAGCTTTGAGTTTAACATTAACATCCCTAGTAGCATGATCTTTATTTCCAGACTAACCTGAGATATGATTATCCTCTCTTGGAGCAGGTTCATCTAAGGATTTCATGAAGGCTTTCTTGATAGTAGGAGTTTTAAGCAGTTCTGACAATGACAGGCTGATTTTAGTCCTTTTCATTTCATCTACCAGATATGTAACCAATCTATCATATTCAGGAGGCAGATTACCAACTTTTGGTGTTGTATTCTATGGTACTAAGTATTGAGCATTGACTTTGGGAAATGTAAGGTTATTACTTGCCTTGGGATCAGGTGGAGTGTTGAAATTGTTTGGAGGCAAGGATGTGGTCAAAGGACCAACAAGTCTGTTTGAGTTGTTCCTCAGGTTATAGTTATGTCTCCCTTGATATTTCTGTTGATAAGTATGTATCTCCTTATGTTTAATTGATGGCTCATTCTCATCCTTAAATGGAAAAACATAGTTAGATTCAAAAGCCAGGGCTGCCTCTTCACATGCTAAGGTGTAATCCTGATGAGATGAACTTGTCTACTAATAAGGATGATGCATGAAGCTTTCTAGCACTAAAGCAGAATCATATCCATAGGGGACAATTTCATTTCCTTCTACATGAGGTGGATTTCCTGAAGTATTGGACACTTTAGTTTGGAAAATACTGGCAGCAATCCTAAATTGAGGACAATCTAGCTCTGCATGAGCATTGGTGTTGTGTATCCTACACCAATTCGTAAGGGCTGCCTCTATAAGGCTGACTCTAGTGGTCTGCCTCAGTTCACTAGGAGGCTAATTATCTAGAGGTGATGGCAGAGAACCATTGTTTGGCCTAGTGTTCCACACTCTAGGCTGTCTAGGGGGATTATTGTTACCATGGTTATTGTAATTATTGTTGTATCCCCTATCAAGATAATTAGGTCTGTCATTGGCATAACCTTTATTCTGATTCAGTTGAGAATAGAAGTTATGACTCCTCAAATGAGTGATCTCAGTGGTGAGTTTCCTTAACTATGCTGATATCTCCTTAATTTCTTCTTTCTCTTCCTAAACCTTGGCCACTACATTCTTTGTTTGAGGCTTGAAAAAGAAAGATCCATTGTTATTGTTGTTGGACTGTTCTACACCCTGAGGTACTTGTGTTTGTCCTGGATATTGTAACATTTGGCCATTTCCATTTGGTGGTGGCATGATACTGAGGGGAGGTATATGGAAAGGTGTTGGCATCACATCTGGAGGTATCATGGCTCCATTGGTATGTTGTTGGGCAGGATACGTAGGATAACCAGGAAGTGTAGGAAAGATAATATTTGGTGTTGGAGCAGGAACCAATTGCTGACTAACTTTGACAGCTTCTTCAAAAGCTCATGTCAAAGTTGTGACACCAGGATGTGCTCTCCTGATAAACATAGAAGTTAGGGGATCTAAAGCTAAGTAATAAATGCTCCTAGCAGCTTCATCTTCTACAACATAAGGTGCAACTAACTTCGAGAGCATTTTCTGGAATCTTGCATTGAAGTTAGTAATAGGTTCTCCTTCAAATCTCTTGATGGTGGAAAATAGATGATAATTCATTGAAGGATCTATAGGTATTTTGAATCTTTCCTTAAAATCTTTTTCCAAGGAAGCCCATGAACCGCCTGAACCTTGACCAAGACTGATATACCAGTTATATGCCTCTTCTCCTAAGGAAAATGGAAATAACCTACATACCATATCTTGATGCTCAATTCTAGCCCTACAACAAGCTTCCTTGAACATTCTAATATGATCATCAGCATCCTGATATGGATGATACTTAGGACAAATTTTATTAGGATTATTAGGCAAAGCATGATAGGTTGTGAAAGTCAAAGGTGACTCTACAGTAAAGAATGACATTGTGACTAGTGGAGGTTGGACCTGAGGTGTGACAGGTGGTTCTGTAGCTATTTGTAATCTGATAGGAGTTACAAGAGCACGTTCTGGTGAAGCTCCTGATGCACTAGAACTAGGAGAGTGATGAATGTCTACTTTTCTAGGTCTAAATCCCCAGATAGGTAATTCTTCAAAGAGTCCACTAGATTTGGACCTGGTATTTGGCCTAAGAGCCAGGATTTCTTAAATTTAAGGAAAATTGGCTGGTTTACTGTAAAGATCAATTGAAACTCCCTAGAAAAGGTTGTATTCATGGTCAAAATTTGAAACTGACTGGATATTTAAGCAATATTTTTAGAAATGATGCAAATATGAGGTGATATTGAATCTTGATGACATATGTAACCAGATATTAGGTTTCTTAAGCAGGTTACCTCAAAAGCTTTAGCAAATTTACCTGAAATAGAGCTTATCTTTGAAAATTCATGGTGATCGACCAGAACGCTTGCAATATTTATGCTCAATTTTGAAATCTTCACAAAGGATTAGCATGCATAGACTTAAAACAAAAAATCTTTGCATATAACTTGAAATACAGAGGTGTTTGAGTGTTACCTTTCTGTTTGCATCCTCAAATCAGACAAAACCTACTGATGATAAGAAGGCCCTCCTTCTAGCACCAATTTATGTTGATCATGATGTTACTCACAAGGAAACATGAAATAAAAGTTACACAACAACCTTTATTTATCTTGAAAGATACAATGAATTCAAAGAATTCATGATCCCAAGTCTCCGTTGATTAGTTCATAATCTACTGACATTACTCAGTGGTTGATGTGTGTTGCTATTTTCCATTTCAAGGGGCCTTATGTTTGTTTAAATGATCAGTAGATTCTGTTTCCTGTAAATGTAATCCATAGAGAAGTTATTTCTATTCTATATTCCAAAGATAACTGATATATTGCAATTTTGATCAATTATTGTGATTATTGATCATCATGAATTTGTTCTTTCCTCTACATAGTATATTTACTCAAATGATGTGTCTATAAGTAGATATATGGATGAATTTCATGGATTTTTGTGTGAATTTGCATGATATTTATCAATTTAGCTATTAAACCACATACATACTATATACATTCATTAGGAGAAGAAATCAAACCATATTTTCACCAGGATGTTCCACAGCTAGATATAGATGATGCTAACTTCAATGGATAAGAAATGAAAACAACACATGCAAACTGACAAGCACTACAAGGGATGTAGCTGATCAAAGCATGTATCAAGATCTCAAACAAAGATTACTCAAGATTTATGATGATTTGTAATCAAATTGTCTTCTCTTTGATTCAATATGCAAAACATGTATGCTTACAACAACTTCGAAATAAGTCTTGATGTTTCAGTAATCAAATTTCAATTAAGCTTCCCCCCTTCAACTATGGCACCCCTGCACCTTTTATAGAATAAGGTGTGGGAACCGCTACAAATGACCTACAGTCAGGATTTATCTCTTAAGATCAACAGTAGATAAACTTTCTTTGACTCAGTCAACACCTTCCTTCGTAGCACAGGTTACCAGCTAGCAACCACCTGGATGACTCATTACCTTATGACTACCTAATGCATATATTTTCTTTGTGTTGTATCTTTATTCATTCCTCAGGTTTCTAGTCTTTATCTTCTTCTTCAGGACTTTCTCCTTCTGACAGCTCTTTTTCTTGGTCTCCCCTTTGGTTTCACGTCACCCCCTGTATCCTTTGTAAATTTTGCCTTTTCCTGCGTAGACTTCACCTTCTAAGATGCCATCACCACTTTGTCAGTCTCTATATATGATGAGGAACGTACAATAGAAACCGTAGACCGGGTCCTTATTTACTCACAGTCGGCAAGACTAAACAATTTAGTCACTGATACATATCCATCAGCCAGACAACCATCATTGGAGAAACTTTCTTAAGTCTCTCTGTGACCATACTCACCTTGATAGCTCAACTTCACTGTATCTTCGGTGAGACCTACTTCTATTGGCCAAGTCTTGTATCCTTCTGTCGATGCCTGATGATAGTTAAGTTCTGCCTCGTCTCAACCATGACAGCCTCCACACCAATATTCCTACATACCTGCCAATAGACATAAGTTTGTAAAATGGATTAAGTCACTTTTCAGTCTTGATCATAACTTTTGTCATAAACATACAAGCATTCAAAGATACAAAGACTTTTCTATATTTAATTTCCATCTGACATCTAGCTTTTATACTTCACTTGTATATCGGATTGTATATCTCTATCATTGGAATAACTCACTTGGTCGGGGCAATCTGAAAAACTCACTCTGATCACACATATCTTCCCGATACAATTTTTATCGATGAGAGCACAAGTGACTCCTACCGAAAAGTATCTATCGCCGAGAGGCATAAGATCTATATGGTCTAAAACTTTCACTTTAGCAAGCTTACTCATGCCGATGAGTGGTGGAGCCCACATTAATTTCCCCTTTTGTATCTATGCGATGTATAAAGTGCAATGCATCTTTCAATATACTTTCAAGTATGATGCATCTTTTATACCAAATTTAATTTTCTCTGAATTCCACCTTGTATGTATCCTGAAATGCATGTCACTGAAACATACATACAAGGCATGGAACATACAACGATAAAACTTCTTTTCATAACTTTTTGATTCCACAGCATGTGTATACCGATGTATCTCACCTTATATGTTTCCCTGCACCTAACATACAAACATAAAATGCATCTGATGGACTCTGTAGACACCTAAAAATGTCTCGACCACCAAACTGACTCCCGACATCCCTAAACATACCAATTTCCTTTCCAACCAATTAATTAAATTTCTATTTAATTAATTACCCCTTTCATCATCTAAATCCACACCATTTTATCCCCAAAATTGAATTAATTTTATTAATTCAATAGTCCAAACCTTAGCCAATTGATTTAATAAATATGCAAAATTTATTAAATCAATTCCTCCATTTTCCTAAATCTAATTAATTAGTTAAAACCATGTTAACTAATTAATCCAACCTACTAATTAGCCTATCCCTACCCTAGACAATTAAATAGCTATTATTTAATTGCCTACTCTAGCCTACCTCATCCTAGCCTTAGGATTAATTAATCAAATCACTAATTAATTAATCTTATCCCCCCCCAAATCCCTCTACTAATCTATTCCAACCACATTAATTAGGGTAATCACCCTAATTAAGTGAGTCAAACCCTCATTAGCACTTCTCTCCACATTCCTCAAATTTAAAATTCAAATAAATCACACATTACATTTACTCCTCTTACACATCCCTTACACATGTCATACCTCATAAATATCCACTCTTCCCCAAATGAATTTTTAATTCATTTTACCCTTCCCCATGTGAATTTTTAATTCACAAATAATCCATCTCACCCAACCTCATTTATTCACCCCTTTCCAAAAAATGAATAAAAGATTTACTTTTATTCCTAGCCCTCCATCTTCCAAGATCAAATCTAGGCCCTCCACATCACTTTCATCCTCCACCATTGATCTCTCCATTCAATCTCCACCCTTGGATCAAAATCCTCTCAAAAAGTCTATAAATACAACCTCTCACAAGCCATTTTCATCATCCATTTTCATGCAAAGTTACCATGCCAAAATCACCTTTGAGTTAATAGTGAGTTGCACAATTGAAGAGCATTTTACATTTGAATCTAAAGTCTAGGGATCATCTTAGTCTTGGGAGCTTCTTTTGGGTGCAAAGGCTCCTTCTTTCCCTTGATGGGATTAGGTTGTGCATGTGAGGTATAATCTCTTGTTTTATTGCATTTGATTTGGTGTTTTCTCTCATTTTACATTATCTAATCTACATTGGCACGCCCGGTGGGACCCACAAGGTCCAATCTAATCCTTGTTTGTGAGTGTTTGTGTTAGTATCTGACATTTTACAGGTTTAGCACTATTCAACCGTCACAGCGGCGCTATCACTACTGGCTTTCAGCACTATTTCTCTTTTAACGCTATTTCTGTGCATTTAATTTCAATACTAACCCTACTCACGTGTGGTGCTTTCTTGCTTTTCCTGTTGTTTCTGTGTTATCTGTTCTCAGTTTTGCAAGAAAATCAGGAATTATAGGAGGAGGTTATGGCAAATTTTTGAAAAAAATGACGACGCAACATCAGTTCCCCGTTTTGACGCCATCCTTCAGATTAGCGCTATCGGTGTTTTCCCCAGCTTCAGAAAAACCGCGCAGTGCCACCTTCACTACAACGGATCATCGCTATCGTCTGTATCAACACCTAACTTAGGATTGATTAGCGCTATCATCTATATTAACGCCATTAATTTAGCACCTTATTTCGTAAGTCAGGTTGTTCTGCCCGCAGTGGCGCCTGTACATGTCTATTTTAGTGCTATTTCGATAATATGCTTTTTTCTATTTGTTGCAGGTACTGCGGATACTAACAAATCTTTTGCAAGATGGTTTGTTGATTAGTTAGATCACACTTTGATTTTGGAAACTAAAATGAACCCTTTTGCATGATTAGGTCTTAGACAAACATTTCAATTTGGTGTTCTAAAAAAATCAATCCAAACAACTCCTTGTGTGAAGTGTGTTTGTGCTTATAACATTTATTTTGGTGCTCTAAAATATACTTCTTTTTGTGTGTCAACAAACAAATAATCAAAACAATTTGATTTGGGCTATAAAAAGAACCACAAATTGCATACTTCATTGGATAAAAAGAACAACAAACTTGCATTTCCACGCATCTAAGCAAGACAATCTAATACTTGTGTGAAGTGTCTTAGTGGTTGTGTCAAGTAGAGTGAAAAGTGTATGCTCTTCCCTTGCACCCTTTGGTGATCTTGGGAATCAAAAACTTCTCACAAAACTTTACATTAATCACCCCCCATTTAATCCAAAGATCTAAAATTGAACCATGTTGACTGTGATATAATCATAGGAAACACGTATGCTCTCCCCTCGCATCTTTGTATGAACTTGGGGATCAAAAGTGTTTTCATGATTGTATTGCTTTTGTAATCCTTAGAGGGCCTGCCACCCCACTTCAAAAGGTGGGAACGACCCAAGCGGCATCAAGCTAAAGCCAAGCTCTTCCAAGCCGCTATATAAAATAAGGCATTTGGGATGAAAGTCTCAAGCGACAGGTGTTGTTTTGTTATACCGACAGCCAACCTCCCCATAAACCCTCCAAGGCGCAACCCTTGAAGGCTGGGAGACTCCATAACGAAAAGTAACGCTGCCGCACGTATAACCACCTGAACGGATACCCTTACTACGAGCCATTGTTTAGAAAACCAAAATCCTTCTATTTGTTGACGCAGAGGGCAAAACCCTTGAAGCGGCCCCGATTCATGCGGTTCTTAGCTGAGGTAGCAGGGACAATCTAAAGGTTTGGAGAGGGTCAAGCCTTATAAGAAACCTGGATCTTGGTATGCGTGAGAAGTGTGTGCAATTGTAAGGAGGAGCCGGTGCTACCAAGATCCTGGAGCTACCCGCTTTGAATAGGCGCAGTTAGGGGATTCAAAAAATATTGTCACATTCTCGCCTTAGGTTGTAAAAATGTGCTTGCTCTAAACAAAGTCATGTCATTTCACAAACAAAAATCATTGCTTATTTTGCATTCAAATGTGTGTTAAAGTGCTTTGATTTTTCACAAACAAATTGCCAAGAGACAAAACAAATCAGTTGATCACATTTCAAACAACAAAATCCAAAATTTTTGCCTTCAGAATTCTGTTTCCCCTGTTTCAGCACCATATCTGTCTGATTGTAGCACCTTTTCACCTATGGATTGGCGCTATTATTAGATTGACATGCCTAAGACAGAGCAAACCAATTGGTCAGATTCTAAGCAGACAAATCTAAAATTTTCCCATTAGAAATCCAAAAATTTTGCCATCAGAAATCTTTTTTCCCTGTATCAGCGCCATATCTGTCTGATTGTAGCACCTTTTCACCTGTGGATTGGCGCTATTTTTAGACTGACGTGCTTGAGACAGAACAAATCAGTTTGTCACATTCCAAACAGACAAGATCCAAAATTTTCCTATCAAAAATCCAAAATTTTGCCATCAGAAATTTGTTTAGCCTGTTTCAGCACTATATCTGTCTGATTGTAGCGCCATTTCACCCGTGGATTGGCGCTATCTTCAGATTGACTTGCCTGGAACAAGGACCCATTTAGTTGTGATCTACGCCCTCTGCTCCGCCATAATCCATATCCATTTCACAAAAATTTGTCAACAGTCCAGCCATCTTCTTCCAAAAAAATTTCTAAATTACACATTCTCTTTGACCTTAGAGGATCAATCACCACCATTGTTGGACCCCTTTGATACATCATAATCAGCCCAAATACATATCTATCCATCCCCATTTAGTCCTTTTGCATATCTCCTTGGACCAATATAAAATCATTTCAAAAATCCACATCCAAATCAAAACCCCATCAACAAATCACCAATCAAATCTTGTCCCCCTTTTGAGCCAAAGTTAGATCTAGAGCTTATCTTTAACATCACATTTTCCTTGAAAAGTCATTAGTCTACCTTTCAAGAAAAACAAATCACCTCTCTTTGCGCAAGGTCATTAGTCTACCCCAAACAAAGAAAAAATCATCATCCTTTTTGTGACAAATCAAAATCTAGATCTTATCCAAAAACTCAATTCGAAAAAACATCATCCTCATCATCCTAAATCAAATCAAAAAATCAAAAACATCACAAAATCAATATCCTTTTTCTCATTATCCATCTTTGGTCCAAAATTTGTGCAAAGATCAATATCACCCATTCACATCACCCTTAGGATAAAACCTTTGGAAAGACATATCGATCTTCACCATACTCTTTTATGCCATCTCACTACCATATTCATCTTTTGGTCCAACCAAATCAATCTGATCCTCTAAGGTCTCCATCTCCATTCCACTCTACTTCTAAAGCAAATCCATACGCGTATGCCCACCACGAGATCACAACACAAAAGGAATCTAGAAATGGCAGAACAATGGCAACTTGGCCCACCTAACACCAACAGTGGCAACATACCCATTTATCAAACATACAATCCACCTACATATTCCTTCATCCCCCCATTTGGCGCCAACGACCCTTTTCACTTCTTACCACAAGCACCAACATTACCACCACCACCATCACAAAATGTCCCCATCATATCCCAAGATGACCAAGATGTCTTAAGCTTCACGCAAGATGCCGACAATATGGACCTACTTGACAAAGTCCTAAGATCGGACCCTGTTGTTCTCAAAATCAGCTATGCTCATTTTTGTAGACAACCCCACGAAAATTTGTCCATTTCGTGAATCTACACTCTAAGCTCGCAAATCGAGAAAAGATTTTCTTGTTCTCGTGCAAGGTCAGTCGACATTTTAAAACTCGTTTGCGATGTTTCCTTGAAATTAATTTCCCGATATTTGCGAGAAAAATCCAAGTCGTAAATTGGTTAGGATGTTAATTTTAGTCGTTTTTGAGTTGGAAAATTTTTGACTCTTGATATGCAAGAGCGGTGAAATTCGCCGCTCCTGCATATCTTCTTTTTTCTGACTACACATGCGAAGGCGGCAAATTTTGCCGCTCCTTCATGTGTAATTCGGTTTGTTTTTTTAAAACATGTGTAGTAGCGGCGAAATTTGCCGCTTCTACATAAGCTTTCCCTTTTTCATGTAGAGGCGGCAAATTTTGCCGCCACTACATACTTTTGTTTTGATCCGAAGCCGGCGAATTAGGTTGTCACTGCGCGTTTCGACCAAACACCTGCATCGACGGCCGGAAACCCCGCTCGCACAAGATCCTCGGGATTTTGGTCACGCAGTGCCATTAATGGCCACTCGTGCCACTCGCCCAGCGTCTATGCGCGGGTTATATATTGTGTTTTGAAGGTTGTTTAATTATTTCATTTTCCCGAGCTATCTTCCAGACTTCTTATTCACTGCTCGACCGCGTCATCGATCTCTGCCATCTGTCTTAGGGTTCGGATCTAAGAACGGGTGAGTTTCTTCGTTCTACCTTTTCTTTGAATGTTTAGCATAGGTTTTTCGCGTTCAACATTTTGTTTCTTAGTTTTTATTTTTTGTTTTCATTTTTGTTTGCTAGGTTTTTGGTTTTCGTTTTGTGTTGTCAACCCTAGGCTGCCCCAGGTTTTTCGCCCTCAAACCCTTAAAGCTTTCTACTTCCCCGAACCCTGGCAGTATGCCATCGTTGTAGCATCGGTCGATTTCGCCGAAGCCTTCCTAAAAAGCTACGCGACCCTAGCCAAGTGTCCAGTCGGTGGATTCCTCAGGTTTTCGCACTCAAACCTGCTAACTTCACATTACAATGCAACGTCGGCGTTTTTCGCCGCCCGGACTTCACTTTACCTTGCAATGTAATGTCGGCGAAATTCGCCGCTCGTACATATATGGAACCCCCATGTGGTGTCAGCAAAAATCGCTGACGGAACATCGAAAAGAAATGAAGTTACTAGTTATCAAATGCAGTGTCAGCGAAAATTGCCGCTCTTACCAAACAAACCTCCGCTTTCCTATTTCCTGCATCGACGGCGAAAATTGCCGCTCCAACCATCTCACGGTTCTCTCAAACTGCGAAGGCGGCAAAATTCACCGCCGATGCACAATATCAAACCCCTCACATGCAAGGGCGGCGAATTTTGCCGCCCGTGCAAAAAATATCTCAAATTTTCCTAACACTGGAAAATTTCCAATTTCATTTTCCCGAGCCCGCTTCTCCTCTAATCCTTGGCCAGCTCGCGCTATAGCCCTTTTTCAAGCGCACTCCCATAGTCGTGATCATCAACATGCAATTTTCCCAGATTGCCCATATTTTCCCTGATTGCATGATCATGATTTCTGTTGTAGTTTCTTCTGCGGAGCTCCTTTCGACGTCAAACTTCTTCACGGTGAAAGTTCGTCCAAATGACTGACTTGTCCCCGAAGAAGGAAAAAGCTATGAAGTACAAATATCAAGGTGTTTTTCCAATCACCTCAGTCCACTCTAATGTTGAAGATATTAGAGATACAGAGATTGGCCATGTTGATATGGCTGAGTTTGTAGAGAGAACCAAGTCGAGCAACCCCAGTACTATGATGAGGAAAATAGTGGACAGTAATATTCATCTGGTATCCTCCTTCCCAGTGGCGGCTCACAATACAGAATTTGTTCTTCAGTGTGCCCATTTCTACAACAAAGATATCAGAGCTGTGATGGATGCCAGTGGTAATGTAATAATCAGGTTGGATCCTGAGTTCATTGACAAGGTGTTCATGTGTCCTCCTGCAACAGAGGTGTTGAAGCTTGATTTCATCGAAGCTCAAAAGGAATACGACAAGAATCCAGAGAAGGCGAAGAAAGTAATCAACAACAAATGGTTGAAGATTGCGAGGTCAAGTTTGTCTAGATGGCCACGCAGCTTCCCTCAAAGTGATTTCGTGGAAGAAGTTGGTGACTTGATTACCCTCCTCAGCAGGATAAGAGGTTTGTCTTCCTCTTCACAATTTCAGGAATGGATGTATCCCTTCATTAAGGTCATACTCCAAGGCAAGCAGGTTATTTTCTGGGGAGAGCAAATCAGTAACACTTTGCATGATCAGTTGACGAAGGTATCCACTACCTCCAAGTTCTTCATGACTTCCTATCTGGTATACATTGCAGCCTCCATGAGGATTTTTCCAGGATTGTCGTCAGAAGGGGATAGAAGAGTAGTCCCAGTATACCAGTACTATTCTCAGCTAACATTGAAAGGCTCAATTCACCATTTCAGGAGAGTGAATGATGCATTCTTTGCTGTATTCTTGTGTCTTTTCAATCCCCAACTAGAGCAGAGAAGAATCTCAGATGAGGCATGGACAGTGGTTAATGGTTTTGGTTGCATGTTTTTGCAATTTCCATCTTTCTCCTACTTGAGGGTTGGCTTTTTCCAAGGCTACCCTTATATGCTTCCAAGGTTTCCTTCAGATAGATTGGTCTTGATGGAGTTGTGCAGGCAAATGATTGTCGTGCATAACAAACAGATGGAACTCAAGAAGCCCGGATTCAGATTTCCCGTAGAAATCGGCAGATACTCAGTATTGACTGCCGCAAAGGCAAGAGCTATGGAGATAGAGATGCAGTTGGTCACCATGAAGCAATTCAAGAGGAGACCAAAGTTTGATTACCGGGGTGTAAAGGATAAAATCAAGAGGAAAACACAGTTCCATGAACCCATGGTGGAAGATGTCTGGATAGATTTGAGAACAGAGGAAGACATCAGGAAACTGGACTATAGCAGGCTGTCTCTAGAGCAAATTGAATACCTAGGACTTGCTGATATCCCAGAGGACCTTGTAGATGATGGCGAATTGGTTGATGCCAAATATGAAGCAGAACAGATAGCTGGTACTCCTCTACCGCCAATCCAATGGTCCCAAAAGGAGCTGACTTCCCTAAGGAAGAGATTTGAACCCATATTGGCCAACACCAATAAGTGGCTGGAAGATAAAGGAATTACGCTGAAGGAATTCCTCACTGGTTCAGAAACTGAAGTGCAAGAGCAGATTGGTAAGAGGGTTGAAAACAGAACGAAGAATAAGAGTGATGCTCCATCATCCTCTAAAACACATAAACCTAAAATCAGATTTGTGACAAAGAAAGCAAAGGTTGTTGAGAAGGAACCTGAAGCGAAAGATATGGAAGTTGAGGAGCCAGCAGCCGAGGATCCAACAACTGAAGAGCCAGCTACAGAAGAGATGGATGTTGAAGACAAGGGGTCAGAGCAACAAGATAAAGAGGCTTTGTCTCCACAAGACAATACACCTGTTGCACCCCCTGTGCCTGCTTCCCCCATTATCATTCCTTCCTCTGAATCCCCCTCTCCTCCTAAGATAATCTTTGATAATCCCCAGGGCACTTTTGAAAATGTTCTCCATTCTTCTGATTCCATTCCTAGTTTGTCTTCTTCGTCATTTGATATAGGAGATACTTCTATGTTTGATCATTTTGTGATGAATACTGAGCAAGTTTCAAGTGCCAATGTAACAGGTGCGGTTTTTACCAACACCCCGCCTATTGTTTCTACCACCAGCACAAGTACAGTCCCAGTAACACCAGTGGTAGGAATGGACTCCAATGTGAATACTTCTCTGCTGCCACCTTGGTTGTCAGCTTACACGCCAAAGAGGAAAAAGCAAGTCATCTCTCCAGATGATTTTGATTTCACTAAGCTGACACCTACAAAACCTAAGGCTCCGAAGAAACCAAAGATCCTTTCAAGGGTACTTGAAGAAAAGGGGCAGAAAGTTTTGGAGATAGCAAAACCCCCACAGGATGCAACTGTCGAAAATTTTGACATGAATGACTATTCTATTTCTAGGGTTGAATTGGGCAAAATCACCCATGAAAGCGCTAAAAATGATATGCAGTCAGCCATGGACATCCTGATCCAGAAATTCGACAGGGAAAAAGAAATGAAAGACTACTACAAGGCAAAAGCAGAACAGCTGACTGCAGTGGTAAGAAAGATCACGTTGAATTCAGAAGTAGTTACTCCAGAGGCCGTGTCTGTAGAAGACCCCGTCATCCTGAAAGCGGAAAAGACTCACCTCCGAGGGAAAGTACTTGAAGAATACTTGGACAGGATGCGAGCCCAGGGAATCTCTTTGCTCAAGGAGGTATTTGAGAAAATGGATAAGATGAGGAAAGTAAGAGCAGAACTCAACGATCTCATTGATGCCATCTCTCATGATATTGAGCACACAGAGGATACTCATGATAAGTGGGTTGAAATGAGGAAGCTGAAAATGAGCACTTTAATATCCATTGGCGCCATTTCCAACAGGGATTCATATATAGAGACAAAGGAAGCTCTAATGTACAGGAGCAATGTGCTAAGAAATTTGATCAAGGATCTCGAAGCTGCAAAGGAAACCAGTGAAGAAAATGATGTTAACATTTTGCATAAGCTGGAGGAGTTGCCTTGTAAATTGGTATCACAGGATAACCAATTTCTTTCTGCAGAAGAAATGGTTAAGGAATTTGAGGACATGTTTCAGCAGGAATTTGAAGACAAGGTATTTTCAATAACTTCTGTGGACAGTATATTAGACAACCAGTTAACCTTGGACAATTTGAAAACCAGGTTAACCAATCATGCCAAGTCAATCACTACAGTAAGGGATGCCATAGTGAGGGCCAGGATGATCTTCAAAAACACATTCAAACCAGATAGCATTGAAATGCAGGCGACCTTCACTATGTATGATGACCACGTGAGAAAGGGTGGTGACACAAGTTGAAGCAGCTGGTTTTTCCCTTAGTTTATTTTTTGATTTCCATATGTACTTTCAAAATAGTTTTGGACATTTTTACATGTACATTTTTGATATGCAATTACATGTAAAAAATAGGAAGTCCCAAGTCAATAAGGACTCCTATTTTTGAATAAGTCAAAGTAGTTGTAGATTTCCTAGATTTTCTCAAGGTCTTTCCCTATAAATAAAGGGGACCTCTTTTGTAAATATTATCTTTTATCTATTGCAAGAAAACTCTGGCGAATTGAAAAGAAAATCAAGACTTTGTGCTTATTGTGAAAATCAATATTCAAATATTCATCAATACAAGAAAGCAAGTTCAATTCCAATCTTTGTCTTGGGATTATTTGTGTTGTGATAGTTTTGTTCTTATGTCTTGCTATCATAATCTTAATTGATAATAATTGAACGGTGGAGTTTGTTTCAAGTGATTGAAGAGCGCTCTAAATTTGATTCTGATAAACTTTGTGTTATCAAATCGGTTGTGGGTTATATGTTCATGTTTGTGAAAATACAACAGTTTGGGGACTTTGTGCTGCAAGTTGTTATATTTGAATTATTTTTATCATATTGAAGAAGAGTGAAGACTTTGGGCTGCATTTTGCTTCAAAAAGTTCTGGTTACAAGTAGTGAGTGAGGTAACAGAAAACTTTGTGTTTCTGTGATATTGTGATAATTTATAAGTTTTATATCAAGAGTTTGAAATATAAACATCTATTCTGAAAAAAGAGAATGAGATGAGATGGAACCACCCCAAACATAGTTTTTAGTGTACATAAATTTGATAAGTGTTTGATTTACAAAAGTTAAGTAATTAGAGGGAACCTCCCCTTGCTGAGAGGAGAGACTTTGTCTCATCATAGCTGTGGCTGATATACCCATTTTGCCGTTAGCGAGTTAACAACAAAATATTCACCCAACAGACCCAAAGAGATATCTTGACCATCTTCTCAAGCTTGGTGCTCAACTACCCCCCATCACAACATCATCACAACCATCCACTTCCACAATTGTCCCTACCCCATCAAATACCCAAGCATCTACATCACATACCCAACCCACCATCTCTTAAGTGTCAACACCTAACGTATCTACCACCTCCACAACCTCAACCGCTACCACATCTACAACTTCCACATCCACTACTATGCCTAACATCTCTCAACCCGTCATCACTTCTACTACCACAACTACCATCAACCCTTCCGCCTCACTCACAATGAGCATACAAGGCAACATCACACAAGCAAGTACCTCCACAAGTGTGCCCCCACCAAACCCTCACACCCTTGCTTACCTACGACAACTATTCTCACAACAATCCCACAACACATCTAACCAATCCAACGTCCACGTACCCAACGTCAATCCCATAGGTCAACATAATCCCAATCCCCAAATACCCCCACATATTCTCCAACAACTTTACACGCACCAACAATCCCACAACACACCTAACCAATCCAATGTCCACATACCCAATCTCAATCCATCTTATGTCACATATCCTCATAATCCCATAAATCGACATAACCCCAATCCCCAAATACCACCACATGTTCTCCAACAACTCTACGCACACCAACAACAACAGCCACCAATCAATCAAAACCCCAACCTGCAACACCACCACCTCAACCAAACCAATCCCCAACATCAAATTCCACCCCATCTCCAATATCTCACCAACCAACAACCCTACACACTCCAACCGCAACAGCCGCAAGAACTCAACACCATCCTACAAGGCTTAATACAAAAGGTGGATGACCTACAAACTGGGGGCAAATGTAAATACTATTCTTTTGAGGATATTTGCCCCTACCCATTTGACCGCACATTGTACATGCCCCCTTTCCCTAAAAACTTTGAAACGCCAAAATTTGACAAATACAAGGGAAAGGGAGACCCTAGGGACCACCTTAGAGAATTCTACATTGCTTGCCTTGAAGTCTCTAACAATGACACATATCTTATGAGACTCTTTCCACGAAGCCTTGGCAGCCAAGCCGCTGAATGGTTTGCCCACCTTCCACCTGGAATCCGAACATTTCCTGAGCTTGCGGAGAAGTTTGTCAACCACTTCTCCTACAACTTTGAACATGAGGTGTCTATGACCGACCTTTGTAACAACAAACAAAAGAACGGTGAAGCTTTCGCTTCCTTCTTACAAAGGTGGAGGGGCCTAGCAAGCAAGCTCCCATGGCCTATTCCTGAAAAATAACTTGTCACCATGTTCGTGGCCAATCTCAATCAGGAACTAGGGTTTCACTTACAAATTCTTTGCGCATCTACCTTCGAAGAGGTTATCGACAAAGGCACCACTGTCAAATGAGCCCTCATTGCCAAGGGTTCCATCAAACTTTATGATCCCAAATCCAACAATAACAACAATCACAACAACCACAAAACCAATCACAACGCCCCCAATACCAACAACAACACCAACACGCAATCTAATGATAAATCACGTTATTGGGGGAAGAACAATAATAATCTGAACGACTGTGTCACTGATGTGAAGGCTGTCCAACACATCCAAAACCACACACCGGCACACACGTATGCAGCAAATACCAATAACCAAAGAGGACCAAATAAACCTTGAAAACCTCATTAAAATTTCACACCATTAGCAGAACCTATTGAGGACATCCTCGATAGATGTCTTAAGCAAGGAGAAATCACACTCCTGCCTGTTAGACCATGCCAAGACAATGACCTCAAGGCAGCATGATATAATGAAAATGACTATTGCGAATACCACCGCATGGTAGGTCATAAGACAGCTGATTGTATGCAATTAAAACACTGCATTCAAGACCTAATAGATCAAAACCTCGTCAACCTCGAGCACAGTGCACAGCCATCACCAAACGCTAATCTTGGAGCTTACAAGGATCCTTTGCCCAACCATAACAAAGCTTCATCATCCAATCAAGAGTACAACATCACTCCACCACCCGCATCCTATGACTCCATTGTCAGCCGCATCGAACCCTCCTCCCACTATGTCAACACAATCACCGTTCGGGCACAAGCACCCGATTGCACCGTAACAACCCATCGAGGCCGTGTCTCAATCCACATTGCCCCTCCCACTGAATCGGTACCCGCATCCACATCCGATCCCCTCCCCCCTCGTCCAAACACCCGTCCATCACCCACAACTCACTATAACCTCCTAGAGCATCTAGGAAAGACATCCGCGCAAATCTCCATCCTTGAGCTACTTTGCACATCACCCCGCCACAAGGACATTCTCGACAAGGCCCTTTTGGAAACACAAGTCCCTGCAAACTTGGATGTCAATCAATTTCAAGCCATGGTCGGCCATATTGCTACACCACACCATATCACATTTTCTGAAAAAGATCTCCCTGCTTCCGAACACCTGCATAATGACGCACTACACATCAAGGTTTGCATTCACAATCACACCATTAAAAGGGTTCTAATAGATGGTGGTTCCGGCCTAAATATATGCACTCTAAAATTGCTAAAACACTTGGGGTACTCAGATGTGGTTGTGGATGCTAACGAGTGCATAACAATCAAGGGATATGATGACACCGAGAGACTATCCGAGGGCACCATAAAGCTCCCTATTCAAGTGGGACAGAAAATCCTTGAAACCAAATGTCAGGTTCTGGATCTTGACCTCCCTTATAACATTCTACTCGGCCGCCCATGGATCCATGCCATGCAAGCTGTCCCCTCCACTTTCCATCAATGTCTCAAATTCCCCCACAACGGCACCGAAGTCACTATTTATGCCGATCCCCGTCCCTTCCAATACTGCAGTTTCCTAGAAGGACACAACCAAACCTTCTGTCCATATAATAAAGCCACCACCCAAATCACCCCAACAGCTTCCACCTCATACATTGACCCCGCCAACATCGCCACCACTTCATCCCAAACACCTTCACCACCCGAGGTCAAGATCAAGCTCAGCGACCAAGGCTATGGGAAATACAACCTTCACGGCACCTTTTGCGTGGGCCTATTACCCACTCCTAAGACATTTGGCACTCCGAATGCAGAGGCAGTTGACACAGTCATCATCAAATGCAAACCCTCGCCCGTCTTTGAGAAAAAACACCTTCTGGATCAGGACATACTTGAAGATATTTCATCCTGGCTTTACAAGGACGAGGAAATAGAACAAGACATCCCCACTATCCCAACAGATAGCTATGGCAAAGGTTCTGAACTAGTCAAAAGCATGGGTTACAAAGGACAAGGCGGCATTAGCCTTCATGAACAAGGGATTGTAGAACCACTACAGGCAACAAGAAACCCCTACACTCAAGGGTTAGGGTATGGTCAACCATAGCGTATCCTTAATACGGGTGAATGTATCTTAGCCGAGTTTGCCCCAGTCTCTCTAGACGTCGACAATGTTAACGAAACGGGCCTACAAGACTCCTTCAGTGATTTTGCCAACTTCTTCGACTCCTCCATTTGCACCATCTACTCCGTCACTACTCTCGCCTCATCATCCAATGACCTACCATTAGTATACCCTGATCTCATCGACTGGGACCAATGAGGACCACCTATTTTGGACATCACACCAAATGACGAAGCCATTGCTGAAATGATGGGAGTAAGAGACAGCTTCCCCTTGGGAGATCACAGAGCTGGATACATCATGGAACTCAACCCGGCTACCTATTTCAGGGAGACAACTCCTGCTTCCAGTTGCAAAATACAAAAATAAAAAATGGATCTAATGGTGAAAACCGTTCCACGGCAGTGTCAGATCCTAAAAAAGTAAAAATAAAGGACGTATCTCCTGGTGAAAACCTCCATGAGGCGCCAGGGGATGGAAGCATGGGCCTCCCTAAAATAGATAAAGTATATCCTGATAGATCACCCATCTTGGTTGAACCAGCACAGGAAATGAATCTAGGGATAGAGGAACAGCCGAAAATCACATATAGAGCAGAATCTCTCAGCCTGTTCGAACAGGAAGACTTCTTGGCATTCTTCACACATAGAAATCACAACTTTGCGTAGACCTACGCAGACATGCTGGGGCTAGATCCTACCTTGGTTGTACATCATCTCGTAGTACATCCCGATGCCAAACCAGTCAAACAGAAGCTCTGAAAGATGAATCCTCAAGTGGCCCTTCTTGTCAAAACAGAGCTCAAAAAGTTACTAGATGTGGGGTTCATATGTCCAATTGATTATCCTGAGTGGGTTTCAAATCTAGTACCTGTTGCTAAACCAGATGGCAGAATCCGCTGTTGCACTGACTTCAGAGACCTCAACAAGGCCTGCCCAAAAGATGACTTCCCCCTTCCCAACATCGACATGATCGTGCATCTCACCACAGGGCATGAGATGCTGTCTCTCATGGATGGCTTTTCAGGATACAATCAAATCAAAATTGCCGAAGAAGATCAACACAAGACATCTTTTATATGCCCATGGGGGACATACTGTTGGGTAGTAATGCCATTTGGCCTAAAGAATGCAGGAGCTACTTATCAAAGGGTAATGACTGTCATCTTCCATGACCTCTTTCACCACATCATGGAGGACTACGTTGATGACTTACTTGGCAAATCAAAGACTAGAGAAGAACACTTAGATGTGCTAGCAAGATCTTTGACAGGCTAGAGCAATATAATGTTCGCCTAAATCCAAAAAAGTGTGTCTTTGGTGTCACTTTAGGTAAATTGTTAGGATACATAGTCTCCAAACAAGGAATCGAGGTTGATCCGGCGAAAGTCAAAGCTATTACTGAAATGCCACCTCCTAAGAACTTGAAACAACTGAGAAGTCTACAGGGTAAACTACAATCTATTCACCGATTCATTGCTCAACTTGCTGACAAATGCCAACCATTTCAACATCTCCTCAGGAAAGATACGGCTTTCACCTGGACTACTCAATGTCAGGATGCCTTCGACCAACTAAAAGCATATCTGGCTAATCCTCCTGTTCTCTCTCCACCAAGACAAGGCGAGCCCCTCTTGTATATCTCTGCAACCGACACAGCAATTGGGGCTTTGTTAGCCCAACATGATGAGCAAGGGAAGGAAAGAGCCATCTACTACATCAGCCGCACCTTGATTTCCTATGAGCTTAACTACACACAAATTAAACGAGCATGTCTCACCCTGTTCTTCACATCATAAAAGTTAAGACATTACATGCTCAATCACAAGACTAAGCTCATTGCTAAGATCGACCCACTCAAATATTTGCTAAACAGAGCAGCTCTCACTGGACGAATGGCAAAATGGGTCATGATTCTCTCTGAATTTGACATAGAATACACAGAGAGAAAAGCAATCAAAGGACAAGTCATAGCAGATCAGTTGGCTGAAGCACCCATTCAGGCAAAACACCCTACCATAGCAGAATTTCCTGACGAGGCCATTTTAACAATCACACCAGCTGCAGATACATGGAAGATGTATTTTGATGGATCCTACACTCACAGAGGCTCGGGGGCAGGCATCTTGTTTATTACCCCTCAAGGTGACACGATCCCTAAATCATTCAAAATCACATTTCCATGCACCAATAATGTCGCAGAGTATGAGGCCCTCATCACAGGTCTCCGCATGGCCATTCAATGGAAAATAGAAAAACTAACTGTGTATGGTGACTCTCAACTCATCATCAGGCAAGTCAATAATGAATACAAAACCAAGGATGATAAGCTCCTTCCCTATAAGAAGATGGTCGATGACTTTAAAGATTATTTCAATGACATCCACTTTGAGCAGATCCCAAGGTTGAACAACAAAGCGGCAGATGCTATGGCAACAATCGGATCTTTGGTAGACATGAAACAAGGCAGCAAGAAATGTGAATTCCTGATTGAGGAGCTCCCCATCCCAGCATATGACATTCCTCAATCTAAACTAGTGTGTGAAATCATTGGTCCCCTATCCCCCTGGTATCAAGAAACTTACCTCTATCTTCATGATAATATCCTCCCCAACAACCTATCCCCATCACAGAAAAAATCCTTCATCCGTCGAGCCTCCCATTTCATCCTTGTAGGTGACACCCTCTACAAAAGGAATCTTGATGGCACGCTTCTATGATGTTTAGACTCTAGGGAAGCCGAGGCAGCTTTGGAAGAGGTACACGCTGGTATTTGCAGGGCACACTCAAGTGGACCAGCTCTTTCTAAAAAGATCCTGCGGATGGGATATTACTGGCCCACCATGGACAAAGATGCACATAAGTTTATCAGAAAATGCCTCCCCTGTCAACAGCATGGCGATCTCATCCACGCACCAGCACAGGAGCTGCAACTAATCACAACGCCATGGCCTTTCTCATAGTGGGGACTCGACCTCGTAGGTAAAATACATCCTCCATCTTCTAACGGCCATAAATTCATAATCACTGCCACAGAATACTTCACAAAGTGGGTGGAAGCAATACCACTCACCTTCACCACAGGCATCCAAATCTCCAAGTTCATTCTCCACTACATCATCTATCGCTACGGTATCCCCCATTCCATTATCACTAATAATGGAAAGCCATTCAAAAACCAAGAAGTTTGTACTTTGTGCGAAAAGTTCGACATCAAACACCGATTCTCCACGCCATATTATCCCCAAGGAAATGGTCAAGCCGAGGATTCTAACAAAACCATCCTCTGCATCTTAAAAAAGATAGTCAATGACACTGGCCGTGACTGGCACCTCCAACTCAACCCTGCCCTATGGGCTTACCGCACAAGCATCCGCACTCCTACAGGAGCCACTCCATATTCACTAGTATTCAGATCAGAAGCCATTTTACCTATAGAGGTTGAAATCCCATCCCTCCGAGTATCATTGCACAATATTATCTCTAATGAAGACTATCATGTCATAAGGTTGCATCAACTTGAATTATTGGATGAGAAACGCCTCGATGCATTGAATCACTTATAGGCATATCAAAACCGTCTCAGAAGAAGCTACAACAAAAAGATCAGAACCAGAAAGTTTGAGGTAGGTGACCTGGTCCTAATGGAAAATCAGAAGAACCTGCAAGAGCGTCCGAAGCAAGGCAAGTTTGAACCGAATTGGCTAGGACCTTATGTCGTCATTGCCGACCATGGGTCAAGAGCTTATCAGCTTGCAACACCCGAGGGGCAGCCTCTAGATGAGCCAATGAACATCTTGCATCTCAAGAGATTCTATGCATAACCCATCTGGTACCACAGGTCATCAAAAAAAAATCAAAAAATCAAAAATATAAAAATAAAAAAATCAGAAAATCAAGAAAAAATCAGAGTGCAATAAAAAACTTCCAATGGTGAAAATCACTTCGGTGACGCCTTGGATAAGTACCATGGTAAAAACCTGTTTCAGGCGCCATGCATAGTGGCCGGTTCTACCATCTAATAAGTCCTCTTTCCATCATAACACTCCATACCCACGCACCCCATGGCTTGAAATTTTGAAACATCAAGTTTGTTCGCCCATCCCGTACTACCTCACTCACCCAACACCACATCCATGGAGCAAAGATCATTGTAAGCTCTCGTTTGTACAGTTCATAAAATCACAAAATCCAAAAAAAATCATAAAATCAGAAAATCCAAAAACATCATAAACAATAGAAAATCCAAAAACAGTCACCCCATGCATCAATCTCACATCCCATCATGACCATCTACAAACATCAATCCTCATCACATCCCACGCATCAAAAACCATTCCCACATCATCAAGTCTTGCTAGAACTACATATTCATTGCACCCGCATCTTAAAAGTACCTTGATCCCGTGGACACAGGGTATGTAGGCAGTCTAGAATACGAAGGATGTTTCCAGTACTCAGGTATCTAAGATGCACCCATCCCACCCCTTGGGATGGTTCCCAATCACTGAGCTTTCTAGATCTATGAAACGATACGCATGCTACGTATACCATTAAAACATAGTCCCTCGCGCCAAAAATCATCAAGCAACATACCAACTATAATCTTACATCTGGCCAGAATGTTTCTTTTGCCCATCTTCCACAAACTCTCTAATCAAACACCAACAGATCTGCGTCCTAGGATATGTCTTTCCTACAATGGACAAAAATCTATCATTATATCATCACGTCTCTTGGCAAGAGCACACAAAGGCTATTTGTATCTTTTGTTGGTCTTTTTGCTTATTAATTTTTATCTTTTTGTCTCGCTCTATGTCATCTCCAAAGCTACCTTGATCTCATTATATCATGGTACGTAGCGGATAACACCTGGAGTAGACATAGTCATTATTTCTGTATGCTGTGCTTGTGGGTTGGTTTCATTACTCCAAGAATTGTATTCATATCGTGAAGTTCAAGTTGGTTCTAGCATGATGTGTCCTATTTGCATATATAGGTACAAACACCTTATATGCACTATACACACTCACTGCTATGAGTCCCCTTCCTCCACTCGACAAGATTATACTACCTTGGGCATGCATGAAACCAACCTATTGTTTGTGGGTCTAGTCCATGCAATCGTAGGATATACATCATCACCTAGGTCATTTTATACCTTTGTGAACTGTATCCTACATTGCTACATTAAACTAACAAATGCTCTTAATTAATTTTGTGCAACTACTGATACTAGCTCAACATCATCATCCTAATCACTCAGTCACCTATCCCATATCGGCCTAGATTTGATCGACACTTTTCAACCCCTTCCCCCCAATCTAACTAACCCCATCTTCGAACCATCTCTTCACTTAACACATCTTGAACCAACCCAAACCCCCCCCTCCCCCCCTCAATGACGTGGTGTCTTATGATCTAGCAATCCCCCAATTTCCCCACCGCCATCCCCTAGACACACCCACCCCTATCATCCCCCATCACCTAACACGATCCCCCACAGTCTCACCCCTCAAGGTCCTCACAAGGAACATCATGTGTATTAGGACTAGGACATATCACCTATCACCTAGTTTGCATACCACCTATCACCGATACTGCACTTAACACATATCATTTAGCTACATGTCACCACCCATTTGCATATCATTTTAGATTCATTTTAATCCATTTGCATCACATGTTAGGTTCATTTTAATCCATTTAAGTTGCATATCATTTTAGATTCAATTTAATCCATTTAAGTTGCATCACATTTTAGATTCATTTTAATCCATTTGCATCACATGTTAGGTTCATTTTAATCCAGTATCCCCTATCCATCTCATTCCTTCCCGGCAGCTGGGGCATACTTTTCTTCGACTTGACGTCACTTCCCTCCTAGGTCCTGACGCCACGTCAAAGAGGGGCAAATGTAGACACTTAAAAATGTCTCGACCACCAAACTGACTCCCAACATCCCTAAACATACCAATTTCCTTTCCAACCAATTAATTAAATTTCTATTTAATTAATTACCCCTTTCATCATCTAAATCCACACCATTTTATCCCCAAAATTGAATTAATTCTATTAATTCAATAGTCCAAACCTTAGCCAGTTGATTTAATAAATATGCAAAATTTATTAAATCAATTCCTCCATTTTCCTAAATCTAATTAATTAGTTAAAACCATGTTAACTAATTAATCCAACCTACTAATTAGCCTATCCCTACCCTAGACAATTAAATAGCTATTATTTAATTGCCTACTCTAGCCTACCTCATACTAGCCTTAGGATTAATTAATCAAATCACTGATTAATTAATCTTATCCCCCCTAATCCCTCTACTAATCTATTCCAACCACATTAATTAGGGTAATCACCCTAATTAAGTGAGTCAAACCCTCATTAGCACTTCTCTCCACATTCCTCAAATTTAAAATTCAAATAAATCACACATCACATTTACTCCTCTTACACATCCCTTACACATGTCATACCTCATAAATATCCACTCTTCCCCAAATAAATTTTTAATTCATTTTACCCTTCCCCATGTGAATTTTTAATTCACAAATAATCCATCTCACCCAACCTCATTTATTCACCCCTTTCCCAAAAATGAATAAAAGATTTACTTTTATTCCTAGCCCTCCATCTTCCAAGATCAAATCTAGGCCCTCCACATCACTTTCATCCTCCACCATTGATCTCTCCATTCAATCTCCACCCTTGGATCAAAATCCTCTCAAAAAGTCTATAAATACAACCTCTCACAAGTCATTTTCATCATCCATTTTCATGCAAAGTTACCATGCCAAAATCACCTTTGAGTTAATAGTGAGTTGCACAATTGAAGAGCATTTTACATTTGAATCCAAAGTCTAGGGATCATCTTAGTCTTGGGAGCTTCCTTTGGGTGCAAAGGCTCCTTCTTTCCCTTGATGGGATTAGGTTGTGCATGTAAGGTATAATCTCTTGTTTTATTGCATTTGATTTGGTGTTTTCTCTCATTTTACATTATCTAATCTACAGACTCAATCGATAATTCGTTTAAACTTTGAACTCTGTTAGGTCCGACTTGTATGTATATATAGAACGTTAACAAAATGCATATAAGTAAAACAAAGAATATAAACTTGATGACCTCTATGCAACATATGGAACGACCCAATATACAAACAACTTTGTGTATGTACCATACAAACCTTCCTACATTGCATTTACTAAAAAACACACATAACTTGCAAAATATTGGGAATTTTAAAATGGTTCAAAAAACAACCCTTACTCATTTTTGACAATGAATTCACCCATATTTAGCCCTGGTACTCAAAGCTATTTTTTCTTATTTTCAACAAGGTTTGTACCTTTCACTTCCTTTTTCCCTTTACCACCAAGTAGACCCACACACACAAGCAAAAGCCACAACCACAGTAGGGGTCCTCATTTTGCCAAGGAGTAAAATGGGGCATGTTGTGAACATCACAACAAGTCATCCATGTAGATAATAATATAGTTTCCAACTAATCCCTTGAAAGCAACGTCCATTGCATGTTGAAAAGTGGCACCGGTGTTTATCAAACCAAATGGCATGCGACGATATGCATAGATGCCCCTTTTGCATGTGAAAGATGTCTTCAATCTGTCTTCATATTCTACCATCCCCTGGTTATAACCAAAATACCCGTCCAAGAAGGACATAATCTAGGATCCATTAACAATCTATAATACTTCATCCAATGAAGGCAACGGGTAATTATCCTTTTCAGATGCTCTGTTTAAGTTTTGAAAGTCAACACAAAGCCTGATTTCTCCATTTTTCTTTTGGAGTGGAACTAAATTTGCTACCCATGCAGAATGTCTAACAAGAAATATTATCCTTGTTGATAACAACTTCTAAACTTCTTTGAAAATCAGTGGTTCCAGTAAGGTATTCACTGGCCGATGTCTTTTCCTGAATGGCTTTGCTCCTAACTTCAACGGGATGGTGTGGGTGATGATCGAGGTATCATATGTCTTTAGATCTTCATAGCTCCAGGCTATAACTTCATGGTAATCTCTTAATGCATGTATGATTTCTGTCTTTTCTTCTTTAGTACTGGCTTTCCCAATGAACACATTCTTAACATTTTCTTCCATTCCCAAGTTAAGTGGGTCACACTTGCCCCGTAGAGATTCTCCTTCTTTCCTTTGGGTTCCTAAATTATCCGTATCAAATAATCTTTCCAATTCTATCATTCCCCGGGGAATCATATTTGTTTTTAGGTTTAGTACCCCTTCTAAATCCATTTTAGCAGGTTCCATTTCTTCTTCATCTATTATCTAAGTAGTGAAAACATCAGATGAAGTAAGGAAGTTAATTATGTGCTGATCATCTTGAAAGACTTGAAAATTTGTAACATTATCAGGTACAGATGGGGTAGTGACAAATTCAATAGAAATTTTCTTTAATCCTATCATGGATATCAGCTTTAATGTACTTGTTGTCTAAGCTAGAGCATCTATGACATGGTTCTATCTCCTTGGGATCAATTGGTTGTTAAAACCATTGAAGCATTCTATTAGATCCCAGACTCTATTTCTATACCGATTCAACCTCTTATCATTACATGAGTATTGCTTTCTTACTTGTTTTACCACTAATTCAGAATCACCAAACACCTAGATAATTCTGACCTTCTTTTGTAGTGCTAACAACAATACTTGTACCAATGCTTCATACTCAGTTACGTTGTTTGTGCATAGAAATTGCAGTCTATGCGATGCCAAATACGAGCTCCTAGTAGGACTAATTAATTCGACCCCTACTCCAAACCCTTGTCTACATCTTGATCCATCAAATCTTAAGGTCCATAGGTGAAATTCTTTACTGTTATCATTCTGTTTTACTAATTTCTTCTTATCAAGAAGAGGCTTCAATTCCTCCTTTTCAACAACGGGTACCCTCTTCAGAACTATGGTGATTTTCAATTGTCTTTGCACTTGTTTTACTACATCTTGACATAGCTAGCAAGTAAATTTGGAATGTGATGTATCATGTATGTGGCACCAATTGGGCAGTAATAACTCTTCCATTTGAACCTGCCTTCCAATGACAGTTTGATCCCTTACAAATTTGGCTATGAAATCACGAAATCCTTCAAATATCCCTGGTTCATCTTCTTCTGAAGATTCTCCTACATCTGATTGAACATATGCTTATGTACTTTCTAGTTTCTCTATAAGTGGAGGATCAGGGAATCTTAGGTAACTTAGCATAAGAATCTCCTCTATCTGATTGACATGTGGAAGATAAACTCCCAAATCAACTTTTGAGAACAAAATCTCATTGGGTTGGTTGTACTCCGTAATCATATGTTTCATCTTGGGTTCTCTTTCAATATGTATCTTGTTAGCCAATCCTTTCCATGGCAGCCACATATGAGAAAAGTTGGTTTCCATGTAACCATTCAAAGTTCTAGACTAGTCTCTACTCAAAAGCATACCATACTGATCCAGAATGTCCACTACTTGAATATCTATATATTGTTGTACCCTTGGATCAGAATCCAACTACATGTGTATCCTATTCAACTCACCTACTACATTCACTTTAGTCTTATCTAATTGTGTCACTTTTCTTGAAGACTTGGTTGGAGTGAGACCAAGTGCTTTACAGACTGATAATGGTATTACATTCGTGGAAGCACTAGAATCTACTAAATAGTTATGAAGTTTTCTATTGAATATCCTGAGTGTTAAGAGGAAAGGAGGACTTTCCCTCTTATCTTTATACAATGTTATCTTTTGTTCCACATCAGTCACACGTACTCTTTCTTTCACTTTGTCAACATTATCCTTGGTGACATTTTATTTTTGTGCATAGTCAATTTTAGTTCCAGCACCTATATCTTGGAAGAAAGATGTCCTAACCTCAGTTATTTTAAGTAAGTCATATATAGAAAGACTAACCTTCATTTTCTTGAGTTCCTCAACAACATATTGCCCCATTTTTACTATGTCAAACCGTTGAGAACCTTCAGCAGTAGCACCTTGATATATTGGTTGATGCGTGACTTTTGGTGGTTCAGGGTTATTAGAAGCTTTTGGGTCTAGTGGAATCTAATAGCTATTTGGAGGGATGGAGGTGGTGAAAGGACCTTTAGGCTTGCTACTTCTCAGGTTGTAAGGAGTCTTATTATACTATTGATAAGCATTGACTTCTTCAGACTCTTCTTCCTCAGGTTGGTTATCATCTTGAAATAGAAATGTATAACTATCAAGTACTAGAGCAGTGTCATACCTCTACGAAGGAATGATTTCATACCCTATTGGTGGGGTCTCCAAAGTTTCAATGTTTTGAATCTCCATCTGGAAGATACTGGATGCAATCTGAAATTCTAGGCAGTCTAGTTTGGAATGGGCATTCATATTGTGTAATCTGCACCAAGTAGACAAAGTTGCTTCTGCTAACATCACATGACCAGGAGGTCTGGTATTATTGTTCTAGTTCTCCAAGGGTGATGGTACCCCTCCATTGTTAGGTTTGGTGTTCCAAGATTGGTTTGACTGCTGTTAAAAAATGAAGGTTCTGATTTGTTGTGCCTCGCACACATGCCCCATTTCAAAAATAGGGACCCCCTCTTTCAAATTTGGTCTAGAGTGTCAAGTAGATTTTTAACCTCCTAAGTGGACAAGTGGTCAAGGTGCATTTCTGCCATGTTTGAATTATGATGTTGAAAATCATTTCAAGAATTTGCTAAGTTAGATCTTTGTATCTCTTTTGATGGCTTTGAATAGCCCTTTTTGCACTAAATTTCTCCCCAACTGACCTTTTTTCTCTAAATTGCTCCCCAACTAACCTTTTCACTGATTTACCTCCCAACCAACTTTGTGTTAAAACCCTTCATCACTGAATTTGGCGTTAGTTTCCCTCCCGACAGACTTTTGCGCTTAAATCAATTGTCTCTGACTTGTGTTGTATTGTTCAATCACTGACTAAGTTAGAGGATACCAAAATTCCCACAAGTCCAAAGGGCCTGAAAAGTCCTACAAATGGCATAACATTGAGTCTATGGTCCCAGCATTAAAAGGACCTTTCATTGACCAAGTATGTCACATCCAATGTCCCCACCAAATCAGAGCGAATGAAAGGTCGTACGAAAACCCTAATTTGTCGACTGACACTGCGTACGTCGTGCATTAATGGTGATTTAGCTGGAGACAATAAAAGGTCAACCCGCATTGTTTAAATCATTTTCTGCATGCTGATAAAGATTTTGGAGAGCCCCTTTGCACCCTATCAAGCATTTTTCGCCACTGATGCCCTCGAGTTCAATCCAGCGACCACTTCCTGCCTGTGCAACCTGAATGCATTTTCTGCAACTAACCAGGTAGGGTTCCACCTCACCTCTTTGAGATTTTACTATGTGCGGTTAGGGTTTTGTTCAAGTAGATTTTCCTTCTGAGAAATGTATTTGGGGTTTTAGCTAGGGTTTTATGCACAAATTTTTTGTTTCTCCCTTGAAACCTAGTTTGAATTTCTCCTTGACAACATAGTTGGATTGCCATGGGCTAGATAAAACAACTTAACCAAGCTTAGCCGTAGTTTGGACAAATTCAAACCTTTTCATGAACTAGAGAATCATCTAGTCTTTGCACCAAACTTGGGTCTGACCGACCTGTAAACATTTTAGCTCATCCAGTCGATCGATGGCCATAAAAACCTGAGCTGTGCTTTAAAACCCATTTAGCATTGAAAATGTTGACATCTAACCTACATATCTTTTGCCATGTTAACTGATTAGATCAGCGGGACCTAAAAACCCTGCAAACTTTGGAAAGCTACTTAGCGCTAAAAACCTTTTGCACCGACCTTGTGCTAAAAGACTCCATTTTTGACTTGGTCAAACACCTAGAATATCTCTGCAAGTCAGTGACATCGAAAATCCCACTGGAAACAAGAAAAATAGCTCTATGCTAAAATTAATCCCATTCGATCATACGCTAAAACACGCCTTCAGTCTGGCACAGGTCCGACAAAGCTAAATCCCACGCAAGTGTAGTAAAAGTGATCTCAATAGCCTTGTGCTAAAATCCAACCAACTAACTAAACATCCAATGAAAGGTCAGTGACCTTCAAAAGTCGTGCAAGTCAGTAACGTCCAAAACCCACACAAAATAAAGAAAACATATAAACACTGATAAAACCTTGGGTTAGATGAGCCCATTTTTCCCACTGAGGTCGGTGGACCTCAATTTTAGCGCTATTCTACCTACAGGTCGGTTGACCCTAAAACTAGTGCAAATGATGCAAAATGACTATGTTTTAAGAATTTTCAAAGGGGAAAATGTCACGAATGATGTATTTAATGTTGTAAAACATAGATAATGATGTTTTTCATCCTTCTAATGAGATCTCTTACAACATTAAATGTGCTTTTGCATGCATTAATGATGAATTACTATGAAGTAGTTGCAATGATA
This sequence comes from Cunninghamia lanceolata, assembly GCA_027924645.1. Taxonomy (NCBI): domain Eukaryota; kingdom Viridiplantae; phylum Streptophyta; class Pinopsida; order Cupressales; family Cupressaceae; genus Cunninghamia; species Cunninghamia lanceolata. Next base: position 9,968,222 of record BSBN01000892.1, read on the forward strand.
ATAACTATTAGATTCGTGATTCTTTAAGAAGGGTATATCAATAGTGTTAGCAGATTCATTAAAATTCATCTCAAACTTAGGAGTTTGTAGAAAATTTTCAAGGTATCAAACTTATAAGGTCCAGTCCTACAGATTAGATGACTGCCCGAGCTCAAACCATGAAGTACGAATTCAAGGGCATCCCTCCAGAGACTAAGATTCATTCCGGGTGGAGTGATGTCAGAGACACAAATCTAGGTCACATAGACTTAGATGACTTCAGATTGAGAATCTTTGGCCCAAATCCAAATCCTAGGGCCAAAACACTCAAAGACAGTGGCATTCACAGGTTGCTGCCCTCCCCACCTTAGTGCAGTGTGCAGAATTGATGGTAACATGTATAGATAGATATGATATGATGACAAGGACAATCCAAACTACTAATGGGGATATCTTGGCTGATTTAAGCCTGCCCTCTCTAGATGAGACCTTTGATATTCCATGACACACAGTTATGACAATGCCAGACAAACAAGGATTAGAAGAGACTTATAACAAAGATGTGGATGGATGCAGGAAACACATGAATGATCATTGGGCCAAAAGTAGAGGATTTTCCCTCAGTAAGTTTCACTAAGTGCTATATAGAAGTGATTTCCATGATGAGATTGGAGATTTGGTAACCTTTCTAAGTAGGATATATGGATTACCTACAGCCTCCACTTTTGAAGGGTGGATGTTTTTTATCATAATGTAGATAATGAAAGGGACTAAGTTTCACTGGTCCCAAATCCTTAGTGACAACATTCATGAGACCTTCAGTAACTTCAAAAAGAAGAGATACTTTAGATGGACATCTTATGTTGTGTATGCATTAGCAAGGAGAAACCACTATGTTGGATTTTCAAAGATTGGAGAAGTTGAAAATGATGAGCAAATCCAAGTAAAAGTATATGATTGTTACCCTCAGCTAAGCTTGTCTCAATCTCTGATACACTTTAAAAGGGTGAATGATGCTTTTATAATGTATATAGCTAGATTGCTGCAAGGTAATACAGCCTTGAGGATTTCCATTGAAGCAATGAATGAAGTAACCAGATATGGTAGATGGTATATTCAATTTGAAAAGTTCACATACCTAAGAGTACAAGGCTTCACTAGGATGGCTTATAGACTTCCTAGATATCCTGATGACAAAACAGTGCTTCTAGAATTGACTAGATAGTTGATACCTTGTGCTAAGAAACTCAAGCACTTACACAGAACCAATGTTTAGTTTCCTATCAGGTTTGGTAAGGGGAATTATGCATGCTCTTACTTGGCATCACTAGAGCATTCTGACAAGGAACTCTAGCTTCTTAACTTACACTACTACAATGCAAGGGATCATTTCAATCCAAGTAAGGTAATGGAAAGATTCGTAAGTAAGAAATTGTTCCATAAGATACATATTGATGACTTTTGGGCCAACTGTATGGATGACTACAAAGTTATGAAGAAGGCTCATTCAAGGCTGTCTTTAGCCTTCATCTGGAAGTTCCACATTATTGCAGTGCTAGATCAGTTAGAAGATGATGATAATGTTATGGTCAGAGGAGCTTGGGAAACCCAATACCATAAACCAATCCCACTACCAAATTGGGCTAATACGGAGGAAAGCTCTTTAGATACCATAATCAAAGAACCAATCAGATTGAGCAAGGCCTGGGTAAGAGGTCAAGTGGTTGCTTTGGAGAGATAAGGAGTACATCTTACCTATATTGCATTAGAATCAGATAAGGACTCGAGAGGTGAGGAGGATGAACCAATGAATGTCACAGATGAGGTAGAGCTAGTTGAGAAGCAGAAGTTAGATAATGAAGAACATATATCTTTGGCAAAAAAAGCAAAGAAAGTTAAGAAGCCATCTGCAAGGCCTTCTTCAAAGAAAGACTAGCCTCCTTCCACAAGGACAAGGGCCTCCAAGAAAAGAGATATACCAAGTGGCCCTAGGGAAGGTTCTAAGGCTAAGAAAGTTAGGGTGAAGGAGGTAACTGAGGAGGATGCAGCAACACATGAAGATACTAATCTGCCAACCTCCCCATCTCCTGCTACTCCAGGTGTAAGTATGTCTACCTCAACCTCTATAGCTCCTACTATTGCTTCTTCCTCTACTACTTCTACTACTCCTGCACCCACTTCACCCATGACCTCAACTGCCATTGTCCAAGAAACATCCCCTACTACCAACTCTCTTACCTCCACTATTTTAACTATTTCATGCTCATTGGAAATATCTTCCAATGCCCCTAGCAGTCCTATTTCCTCCACTGTTGCCACTTCATGTCCTTATCCTACTACTACACCTACACTTTCTACTTCTTCCACTCAATTATCCACCCCCACAACATTACCTCCTATTTCCACTATCCTTTTACCTTCTCTTCCTCTACCTTCACTACCTTTTCCTTCACTCCTTATCATGTCTTCTACCTTGTTAGCAGTATTAGCTAATCTAATGCAGACCAATGTGCCTACACCACTCATATCTTTTGTAGTTCCTATTTCACAAATGCCTGCAGATTCAACCTCTTTAGTCATACCTCTACTGCCTAGAATTGAGAAAGTATGTGCAAAATTGGGTTTACAGGAGCCTGAAGCAGAATTATTACCTAGGGTAGAAAAAGATGTATTGATGGAAGTAAGTAATGAAGTTCCAAATGAGCCTTTGACTGACATAGTCAATGTTGAAATCATTGACATATCTGACAGCCCTTCAGAGAAAGGTCAAATGGAGGAAGTTTTCAAGGAAGCCCAAGAGAATATAATGATAAATTGGATAAGCTTGGCTGATAAGGAAGAAAAGGAAAAAGAGGAAATAAGTACATATAAAGATGAAGAACCAAAGCGAGAGAAAGAGACACTTGAAGAACTGGCTATAACTAATGATGGTATAGCCACTAAATTGGACAAATCTTCAACACCCAAATGGTTGCAAAGTAGAGTGGCATATCCTGACCCACAAGTAGAGATAATGTAGCTGGATTTAAGCACTATCTTGTCACAAGCCTAGAGGCCCAAGAAGAAAAAGAAAGAAAAGATGCAGTTGAGAATCTCTAAGGATGAATCAGGCTCCAGAATTGCAATGATAGCTGTCCCGCCAACAGATACAACCAAAGAACAAGTCAGAGTAGAAGATTATGTAATTCCCACAGTTGATTTGGGACCTGCCACTCATGCTCAAAGATTGGATGACTTTAAAGGATTGGTTACATCAATTTTGGAACAGTTAGACAAAGATGAGATGTCCAAGGAGTTAAAACAACAAAATGAAGAACTCTGCACTTATCTCCAGTTTCTGGTCAAGCTAGTCGATGCAGAAGGAGATATAAAGACAGTGCCCACTTTCCTGTCTACTGATGAAATGGCAAGGCTGGGAAAGGTAAGGTCCAAGTACCAAGGTACTAAAAATTGGTTGTTTAGAGTTTTTGAAATGGGATGTGAGACTATCGTTGCCTATGCTCAAGTGCACAAGAAGCTAGTTGAACTTCATAAAAATGGAAAGATCTAGAAGAATGTGACTCCCTCAATGAATATTAATCTCATATGTTTCCATGGATAAAGAACATCAGGGATCTACCTGCCCAAAATCTGGTAGTAGAAAATATTCTAATTGGGAACAAGTTGTCCAAAGCCATTGAATGGTATCAACAGCTACTTTTGAGGAAAGAAACTTTTGAAAACATAAAGGAAGCATATAAGCCAGTAGATGAGGAGTTGTGGTCAATTAGATATGATATCAATGATTCTTTGAAGGATTGCCTGGAAACATCCTATGATGATTACACCCCTTATGACATTGAGAAGTGTAAAAGCAAATTACATAAGGTAATTTTTGAAAGTACCATGCTCAGTATGGAAGACAGGTTGGATAAGATAAGTGACCTCAGAGCTGAATTCAAAGCATTCCACAAGGCTGGTGTAGAGATAGAAAAGATATACAATAGATTTAGCTGGGAACTGGAGATGTTTGATTATTTGGTCAATCATTTGAAGAATCCATATCCTTCAAAGATCAATCCTACACTTGAGGCATGGCTAACCTATTGCAATAAGCTAGCTGATGAAGACAAAATTAATTTAGATGAAGAGTCTTGATATTATTTTGAATATTCTAAGGATGTAGCCCCATCATAATTGTAAATTGCTATATTAGGGGCAGCATGCGACTCTATTTTGTCTTTTCTATGCTTTAAAAATGTTCTTTTCTATTAACATATTGAGTTGGCTAGTCAAATTGACTAGATTTAATGTATCTGGAGGTTGTTTTTCGTCTTTTTCATAAAAGCCAAAGTGTAATCCGGGAATTGATATGAACTATTACAAATGCATTTATTGATGTAATCTAGACCATTGGTGTTGAGTTAATCTCCACCATTCATTTGAAAACTCAGTATGTTGCTTTCCTATATAAGGGGGCTGCCATTTCCATTGTTTGTAAGAGAGATTTTGATACTGAATTGTTGACACTCTGCCATTTGAAGTAATGCAAAGAAAATTTCTGCAATTATCTTGAGAATTTGTATCTTGTATTGGCTCATTTTGGTTTTCATGGTTTGCTTCTTACTCTCCCATAGATAGTTAGTTGTGCTTTATAATGTTCATGGTTTGTTGAAAGTATTTGATGAATGCCCTAGTCCATACTTTTGGTTATTTACTGATGGTAAATAGCTGTGTAAAGTTAGTCTGGACTTATCAGTTGTGCTTAGTTCAATTGCATTTTGTGAGTTAAATTGCACCAGTCATTAGGTATTTCATGAATGAATGTAATCTAAAAATCTCTAGATTTCCATTGAAGATAGTGTCATTTTCTGCAATACTGTAACACTCATTTTAGTTTGGTAACTCAGAAAACTGGTTAATTTTTGGAGCATTTGTCTACTTAAAGTAAAATCTGTGCATTGTGAACATCACTTAGGATTCCTCTAAAACCCTATACCTTTTGCATTTTCTTTAAAAACCTTGGTTAGATTAGGAATTTCAGCAGCATTTTACATTGTTTATCAACTGAAATCTTGAAGGGTTTATATGTATTTGTCATTCCAACTCAAAGATCTATAGATTGCATATAAGACCCCTTGTAGGTATAGCTAGAACATACCAACTGAGAGATTCCAAGCAAGCTAAGACCTAGCTGTATTATCCTTGGAGTAGTCTTACCTAGGGTAGGACACTTTTCAAGAGAGGTGTGAAACTAGCAATCACACCTGTGTTGTTACATGCTAAAACCACCATCAACAAATTGGCACTAGAAGGAGGGAAGACACAAAACTATTTCCCTTTGTTAAAAAATCAGCAAGTCTGGGGACTAGACAGAGGCATACTAGATCTATCTTAGCTAGAGAAGAGCTATTGTCTTTGACAGAATTTAGACGTGCAAGAAGGGATCAAGGGATACCAAGGGCACTCAGAGCTCAGTCAGCCACAAGGAACGTTGCCCTACCACTAGTCATGGCCTTTTTTGTAGCAAACAATCAATCCCTGTTCTGATTCAATGACTTCCATGACATGCCAAAGAACACCGACAAGTTTTGTTCCAAGTGTAGGGTGAATGAACCAAACAGATTTACAGATGAGCACATTAAAATCTTTGAAAGTAACATGTTTATGCTGTAGGTACAGTATGAAGATATGATATGCCATTTGTTTCCCTATTCCTTACAAGATGAAGCATATTATTGGTTTGCTAACCTTCCTGCAGCATCCATAAACTCATGGAGGGGTTTGAAAAGTGCATTTTTAGATAGGTTTCGAATGCCTACTACCCTAGCTAATCTCTACCGATCTTTTGTAGAAATCCGTTGAGGTGAAGGAGAGATGATAAGTTCCTTTAACAACATATTTCAGAAAGAGTTCAATTGTTTGCAAGATCCCTTACGCTATAGGACAGGCTGTTGCCTTGCCTATTTACTATGCTGCCCTCGAGAAACTTACCTCCATGTTTGCAAGGAGAGCTGACCCTATCCCTACTACTTTGGCTCAAGCATATTCCACAATTGTCACTGTAAGTACCCAACTAGGATAGACAACTTCTAGTCCACTAAACCATATGGGGCTTGTAGCCATGCCCAATCAAATACCTATGATAAATTAGGCCTTGGCCAACCATACTCCTATGATGAATTTGACACCCAATCCAGCTACAATGCAAGCTTTAGTGATCCACCTAGAAAATCTAGTATCTAAAATACCTCCTGCACAAATGCCTTTCTTACAGTCTTCAGAAGCATCTAAAGCGAAAGAGGACAAAGATGATATCAAAGAATTGGTTGAGCAGATGAAGAAGCTTACCACCGAAGTTACCCACCTCAAGAACTAGAATGCTTATCTATAGCAAAGGGGACAGAATCAACAACATTTCCAAAATCAAAATTAGTCCCAGTTCCAAAATTAGAACCAGTATCAAAACCAAAATTTTCAACAGTATGGATGTGCACAGAGTAGAGAATAGTAAGATTGACAATATGCCTTCACAATTGAAGACTTGTAGATGCAGTTCAGGTATGATGTCAGTTGGTGTTTGATAGTGGTATGCTTCATAAATTAAGTCCTAATCCTCTCTAGAAGGCATCTTGATGAAATGTCTAAGTCTAGGTAAGCAAAGGTGTAGCAGGAATAATGAACAGGGTCTAGTGCAGTGGTCTGCATTCCTCCGTAGGTGAGTATTTTTTTATGCGGTTTTGAGGTGTTGAAAACACTTATATGAAGTGTCTTATTCCAAAGTTAGGAGATCTAAATTTCACTAGAAGGATAGCTACAAGTTGCTAAGTACCAGCATAGTGTTTGATAGAGTTTGACAAAAATAGAGTCTGAGTTCTGATGGTCCACATTTCTCCTCAAGATAACATAATGCCTTGCAGTTCTAAGGGTAAGATTGGGAATATGTAAAGATTCCTTGATATGATTTGGAAGGTGTTTTGAGATCCTCAGTAAAAGTTGTAAGTCAGCAGGTGAAGTTGTTAAGCATACTCTTAAGGAAGAGGCTGACAAGTATATTAATCATTGTGTGGAGAAGAGTTAATATTTGGAGGATCTATGTAAGAAATTGAATGATTAGAGGTTACCTATATGAACACATTTGGGAGAAGATTTGGTTCAGCCTGACACATAGTGCATTAGATTGGTTGACAAAGTACATCTTTCTATGTACACATTTCACCTCTTAGATGCTGACCTGATTTGTATCAAATCATGATGTGGATATATATAAGAATGATGATCTTTGATTGAATGTGTGTGCGTGCATAGAGGTTTGTGCGTGTGGTGCAAACATGTGAATAGAAGAGCAGAGTTAAAAGAGCAACAGTAATGAAGATTTGGGATTCAGAATTTAGTTGTTAAATGATTACACCCTGGCATAGTGGTAGATGCTTAAGCAGTATTCAGTTATCATGTGTGATTTGATTGGAAGCAAGCTTTTGACATCAAGGTAGTGACCTGGTAGTGAGCCTTCAATAGGGTTCAACATCCCTCAGGGTTTAACAACCCTCATTGTAATCTTGCTAGGTTTAGGGTTGAGGCAATGAGCCTGCTAAATCTAGTTGTACTTCATGGTAGTAAGCCAGCATGTTCTAGGCCTGTGGAGTGACCAAGACTGAACATCATTTTTGTAAAGATTGAAAAATATATATGAGAGCTAATCCTCTCTGTGGTTTTTCCCTGTTTGGTTTTTCCACATAAAATCTTGGTGTTATGTGTCATGCTTTTGTGGATACTATTCAGTTGTATATTTTGCTTCTATTGGATTATTCTTTTGAAATGGTTAAAAGTAAAGTATAAGAAAAGATTTATAGAACACTGAGTCACCCCCCCCCCTCTCAATGTTCCTAACAATCAACATCCTTTTCTTCCATTGTTTCAAGAACATTAGAAGAAACAAGAAGAACCACCAAAGGTTGAGAGGTCATGGGGGAAGGGTTCCTCAATACATGAGCATCCTCAAGTGGTTGAGAAACCTCAGGAAATAACACTCACACAACCAATTGATCTCCACTAGTCTCTACTGAGGTAGGTGGGACAAAAGTTATATTGCAATTATAGGGACATCTATTTTGTGCTCGAAGGTTGTCTCATTGTCCTTGGAGGGATGGTGGAGGGGGAACCTCATCATATTTACTAGATAATCATAGATGGGGAAGGACCTTCAATTTGGGCTTAACTTTATTTGCCACCTATGAGATAAGGGGAACTACTTTCGTAGCCTCAGAAGATCGAGGAAGTCTAGAGACATCACCAGGAGGTATGTTACTAAGTGAAAACTCTATGATTTTCTTTTCTTTAAACTTTTGATATGACAAAAAGAATATATCCTCTCAGCTAGTTTGAGTGACTCCAACTGGTTTTGGCCAGAAGCAGTCAAGTGTAAAGTGTCCATTATGAGTGACATGTTGTTACAAGTTGTGATGTACAACATGCACACATCCCTCAAATAAAAACTTTAAGCACTTATGAACCATAGAGGGGACCACCTTCATGGAGCCCTGAAGCCATGGCTGACTCAACTTCACATGAAATAAGTCTAATGTAGGAATGATGATAAAAGTAACATCCAACATTGTTGGCTCAAACTTAACTTTGAGAGTTAAGGAACCAAGAGTTGGAAGGATAGACCCATCATGTGCTCTAATCACCATCTCTGACATGTTGTATATATCTCAATGTCAACCATGCATGTAGAGAAACTCTTCAGTTACTACATTTACCATGCAAAGAGGATCAATCATAGAACCTCGAATGGGTTTATCATTGATTCGAATAGCAATGTAAAGAGGTCCATTAGGAGCTTCAATAGTACCATAATGTTGAGTGAAATATATAGAAAGTTCTGATTCTACTCGTTGTTTATGAGGGCGAGCATCCACCATGTAAATATCTCCTTTGTAATCTTATTCTTGAGATAGATTCACAACATTAGATTCATGATGAGGTAGTGGATCAATATATATTTGTAGATTTTGATTAGGTGTAGCCACTAATTTATCTCCTTTGTCATTTACACCAGCAACCTAGATGACATTAGAATCATTGAGGTCTTGAACTTCTTGTTTAAGACACATACATTTGTCAATGTCACGACTGGCAGTGCGGTGAAATTAACAAAAGGCCTTCGAGCCAAAGGAAGATGCTTGCATCTTACTACTAGCAACTTTGTTGATAAAGAGATTAGTAGCATGCATTAGATAAGGTAGAGCATGATGTTGTGCATTGTTTTCATTGATGGCAACAATAGTTGTAAGATTACATAGAGCATTTTGGATGGGAATTTTGTAAGAGGGTTTGATCCTCTTCTATATAGGTTCATTTATTACCTCCTAGAAGACAACTGTGCAAAGAGATTTTCTCCAGTAAGGAACATGTTGAGAAATTTGGCTAAGTATTAGTATACTTCATTTAGTATAAAGAGTTTCAATTTTTTGGTCCGCATTGATCCTCCATTGCATATCCTGCCTTACAGTTTTGACTTAGTGTTATTGATCATTAGATACATCTAATTGCATAATCTTTCATACTAATGATCTCTGGTGCAAAAGTTATAAGTAGCAGAAGTCTGGTCTAATAGAGTTCAGCCTTATCTGGTATAGAGCATGTGAATAATTTTGATCCACATTCCTCTGGTAGAGAATATTCATCTATGCAGTTGTGATGTGTTGTGAATACATGGTTAGAGATTGTAAATCTGAAATTTCAGGTTCTAAAGTCCTTCGAAATGAAAGTTAGAGTTGTTTAAGTATCACACTCTAAGTAGACAGTGGATTGATAGTGTTAGTGATGATTTGAGATACTCTGTATTTCACCATAGGTGAACATTTTGCTATGCAGATTTGAGGATAAGTTTATGGATATCTAAAGATTGTATATTCCAGGTTTGAGGCAATTTAGAGTTTTGGATACCAATTTATGGCTTGACAGTTAGTTCATATTATTATTACTTATTCAGTGAAGTTGACCTAAAGGTATTGATGTTATGTAGAGGATAAATATGTTCTATTGAGTTAAGTGGGAGCTATTTTAAGTCCCTGCCAACCTATCACAAAGTTTGAACCTTGGTGTAAAGTTAGTATGTGATGTTTTGGGGCCAACAGATTATGTATGGCATGTTTTGCATATTACATCCAATTAGGCCAACCTAATTGATAATGTGTATGAAGTGGATATATAAAGAGGTTTGTTTTTTTATATTTTAAAGAGATGATAAGATAGATGTGATATGGGTGATGCGACAAGTGCCTACATATGCAAATTGAGGAAGTATAGAGTAGGACAATGTGATATTTTAGATTAGTGAGAGAAGTTTTCTAACTAGAGCTTCATTGGAACTGTATTCCATGCATATTTAGATTCAATTGTAATAGTTCAAATTCTGGCAGTGAGCCACCTTTATTTTCTCTCCATTTTTCTTTCAGTGGGTACTGAGTCCACTTGGACAGTGAGTCCTTTGGCAGTGAGCCCTTCTTTCTTCTGGGTAGTGAGCCTTTTGTAATTTGATATTGATACTACTTTATATTGTGACCTAATCCTCAACATGAATTTTTTTCCCTCTTTGGGTTTTTCACATAAAAATCTTGGTGTTCATGTGTTGTGGATTGTGGTTATATGTTTTATATTTAATTTGCTTTACTGTTATTGAATTTGGTAAATGGATTGAATTCTTAATGTGTGAATGGTTTAAAAGAATATTGATTCACTCCCCCCTCTCAGTATTTTGGGTGTTCAACAATTAGTATCATAGCCTAGTCCTTTGGAAGAAGGCTAACCGCTCAAGGAAGATCTTGGAGGTTGAACACATGGGTGCTAGAAAGTTTCCTACTCATCCTGAAGAGATTCCCACTATTGAATTTCTAGAAGATGAATGCATATCTATAAATAATGAAGAACTCAAGGTTTATCTTGAAGAGCTAGAGAGGATTGAAGAAGGAATCAAAGATCTAAAGGAGAATGTCAAAGAAGTAGATGGATATATCAAAAAATTAAGAGAGCATGTCAAGAAGTTCAAGGAAAAACAAAAGGTGGTCAGTGAACAATTGAGGCTAGGAATTGAATCTATGAATGGTCTGAAAGTGCAAGTTGAAGAAAAGGCAAGAACTGAGGAATACCTTAACTCAATGGTGAAAGGCAAATATGAAGAATGTATAAGGCTTAAACAAGAAGTTGTGAAACTGAAATTAGAACTAGAGAAAGAAAAGAAATGTGAAGAAAAATTCAAGATAAGTTCTACAAGGCTTGATGAGATGATTGCAAGTCAAAAAGACCCCATTGATAAAGAAGGCTTAGAATTGGAAAAGGTAAAAGTTCAAAATAAGGTCAAGCATTGAAAGATGAAAACAAGAAAAACAATGGCAGTTAGATCTAGAATCAAAATAAAGAAGCTAGAAGACCATCTGCCAAACAACCTAATGCTCAAAGGTACCCATATTTCAATGGTTATTGTTATTCTTGCAATAAATTTGGACATAAGGCTACACTATATTGGAGTAGAATGAATCAAAATGTCCTATCTTTCTCTGGTCAATATTTTACATGCAAGAAAGTTGGTCATAAAGCTAATGAGTATAGAAGTCAAAGGATGAATGGCTATAAAAATGGTAGAATGACTCAACCCGTCAATGGATACTATTATACATGCAATATGTTTGGGCACAAACTTAACCAATGTAGATCCAAAATGAATGAAACAAATACTAGTTAGAGGAATGTTGTGTGCTAAAACTACAAAAACCCTGGACACTTTTCTAAGTTCTATAGAAGAAGAAGCATGAAGAAGGAGAATCTGGTAGAAAAGAACAAACTAGTACAAAAGGTTAATCTGACAAAGACTAAGAAGGAGATGAGTAAGATTTGGATAAAGAAGGAAGTAACAGAGGCTAAGGATGTGTTTGTACTAGCTTCTAGTGCAGATGTTTCCTCTAGAAACTAAGATAAGAGCTTTGACTCAGGGGGATCTTTAATTGAAATATTTCAACCCTTGCCAAGGATAAGATGTTGATGCTTTAGCATGAGGATATGTGTTGTAGGATACTATTCTTGATCTAATGGAGAAAGTTTCAGTAGAAAATCTCTTAATGTGGAGATTTGTGGAACACTTAAAGGTGATTGTATTTACAGAGACTAGTAAAAGAGCTCATAGGAGATGACTTTGGACTTAAACTAGAATACCAAAACCTAATTGATAAGAAACATGATGTTTGGCAACGGTTCCCAAGTTTCTACTTTGATGACAAGTGGGTTAGATTGGTGTTGAGTAGATTTCATGATCAGTTTGTATGGTTGGATATGTCTGGCATGATCACAAAGGATGTAATGAGAAAGGTTACTAACTATGTTCCTCCAGACCCATTCCTATTTTGAAATCCATTAAGAATGAAGTGGTGATGGAGCTAATAGGTGCTACCTATGATAAGAGGGCATTAATAGTAAACCCTATCTAGAACCCAGTTGTTAGATATGCTGCAATGGTTGTTGGTTATAAGATATATTTCACTAATAGGGAGAATTCAGTGTCTGCTATAGCTATTAATGTAGCATAATAGATAGTGGAGAAGGACACAGATTATGATATGTGTTAATTGCTAAGACAATTGTTTTTTGAGAACTTGAAGCAGACAAAGGAAAAGAAGTACCCCTTTAAGTTTGGGACTCTTGCAACTTGTATTATGTTTTACTTTTCGAAAGAGCTTCTCAATACATAGAGAGTCACATGGATTTAGGGAAAGCCTGTCACACACTAAATTACATATTTTATTAGGATCATTGGTGACTCTAAGGCTCAAGATGATGCATTCACTGCCTACTATGCTATATTTTAGAAGAAAATGCAAGCCAAAGAGTGTGATGGAGAAATACCAAAAAGACATCACATTTTTGGTCTCTATTGATGAATGTATAATGGAAGAAGTGACCCTAGTACTTTTTTGATTCCATCCATGAGATATTAAATATATGAACAAGAAATTGATGTTGTGGCTGATGTTTTGTTGAAAAGCCCAAAAGATACAACTCAAGGAAGGTTTGGAACATATGAAGAAAAATTAGTTGAAGTGTACCTTAGCACAAGAAACTAGAGATAAAAAGAAAAGTATAGAAAATGGTTGATGATTGTGCGGAGAGAATGGGATTCACAAAAGAATAAATATAAAGAGCTAGAGCATAAGGTAAAGGAGAAACTAATGCTACTGAGAGCTCAGGGAGCTCAAGGAGATCCGGTGGAAGTTCTACCACTCCTCTTGTTCTTCTGAAGTCCTTCAGGATTGTTCCCCCTACTGAGATAAAGGAAAAAGTTACTCCGGTGAAGGAGAAATCCCCTCCAATTAGGCCAAGAACAAGGACCGCTACCATCTTTGAAGTCCCTATAGCCATGCCTACTAAGAAGATTGAAGAACATGTAAAGAAGAAAAGGATGAAGGGAAAATCCTATAGGAAAAGTTATGTTATTCATTATGTTTTAGAGGAAGAAGAAGAAGGTTCCAAGCTGATCTAGAAGATAAGAGTCTCTTTCTACTAAAGAAGAGACACAGATAAAAAGAACCAAATTTGATGATGTGTTAGATGAAGAGGAAGAAGATGTTGAAAAATATGTCAAAAGAAGGGTAGTCAAATCAGGTGAAGAAGGAGAGTCTTTAGGAAAAGGTAAAGGAAAGAAAGGAAAAGGGAATCAAAAGAAATAAAAAATTCACTTCTTCCCCCTATACAATTAGAAGCCACAATAAATGCCATAACAGAGTACAATAATCTAAAAAAAGTAGCAGAGTTGTATGAAGAAGACATGTTAGATAGAGACAAAGCAATCATTGAGGCTGCAATCATCACCTATTTAGATACTTTCAATGTTGCCTTGATTGAAATAATAGATCAGCTACCTTCTAGTTTGACTAACATTTTGACAATGAAGAGGGATGATGCAATTAGCAAAGAGACTAAGATGAAAAAAAGAGCTCTTAAGAAAGTCTGTCCTACCATCTCTGCACAAGACAAGAAAAAGGCTACACAAAGATTGAGCAAGAAGTTTAGAACAAAGAAAAGAATAAACACTTTAATGACAAATGATAAAGAGGATATAAGCAGATTGGAAAAGAATACATTAAAAATAACAACAAATATTCTTAAGGAGTTACAGATAGCCATAGTTGAAGAATATCATTCTGATGAAGAGGAAAAGAATGGCAATCAGGCTAATGTAGATCATTGAACTGAACAACCCTTGGTGACTGAGAAAAAATTACCTCCACGTTTAGGGGATACAAATGTAGCTAGTCCTCTAGTAAATACTAAAACTGCTGATGATAAGAGGGTGTCTTAGAAAGATAAGATAGATGAAGGTAAGGAAGAATAGATATAAACCCTCCTAAGGAAAGATAAGTGCATGATACAAACCCTCCTCTAGAATCCCTAGATTTTGTAGAGAAGAAAGAAGACATGGTTGGTGAATCCTCTAGAGTTTCACCACTAGACTCTATCAGAGAGTTTTTGGTCAAGTAGAGACAATCTCAAGTTTTATCCACCCCACATCTACTGCAAGTACAATATTTAGATGGTTAGATTGATTTGTCTAACATTTCCCCTTTGCAAAAAACTTTAGCTTGGGACAATCTTTCAGGCATCCACACAAGAAGAGATTCTATGATCTCATGTAGAAGGAAAGGAACTGATGGAGGAAGCTATGATTTTTTTTAAAGTTAGTGCCGAAAGAAAAAAGAGATGTTACTTTGACTCCAATAATGCAAATGAAGAATCTGATGAATACTGTCAACAATCATCTTGAGTCTTTTGAAAAAGTATTTGAGAAAAAGGTAAGAGAAAAAATAGATAACTAGAGGTTAGTTTAGTTATCAAATAGCTATTCTAAGTCACATATTTTTCTAGATAATGGTATAAAATATATTGAAACGACTATAAATGATGCCAATACTTTATATCAGTTTTGCTTATCTTGGCCCTTAACTATAAAAGGAATAAAAGACAAGATTGATGGCCTTGAAACTTGACTTGTGAAGCTTTTCGGAAGTTATGATCCATTGAAAGATCTAAAGGGAGACATAAGAGCTGAAATAGAAAAGACTCATGCAATTATAAAGAAGCTACAAAGTCAAAAAGAGTCTATAAAGGACCAAATGATCTAGTTGAGAGAGATTGTAAGTTTCAAGATGGCTTCAATGACTGGTCTAATAAAAGAAGCTGAGAAAGCTAGGAAAATAACTAACACTCCTACTGCTGTGGATAAGGCAGAGGAATTGCTTTTACAAATCAATGGGCATATACAAATACTGAGCTATGCTAAGGCATACTAGGACTTGGATGTGCTCCACCTTAAGAACATTTACAAAGACATCTTTCCAAAGACCTAGTAAGTTTTGATTTCTTTTGTATATATGTAGAAGGTTAGAAGACAATTTTTATATTTTGGTGTATGTGTGTGTGTATAAATATATATATCATTTACTTAGGAGGAGTCAATACAACCTGTATATACACTTATATACTAGTCAAGGGGAGATCTCGTACAATGTTTACTTTGTACACACTTTGCCATTGATGTCAAAGGGGGAGAGTATTTTGGGAGAGAGACATGTGAAAAAGGAGAGAGATATATATCAGGGGGGAGAGAAACAATGTTTTGAGGAGAAAGTAGGATGTGCAAAAGAAAGAGAGAGAATGATTGTTGAAGAATTTGGTGTTGATGGTTTTTCACATCATGTGTTGCCATCAATGCCAAAGGGGGAGATTGTTGGCAACTTCATTGATGAAGAGATTGTTAGCATGCAGTAGATAAGGCAGAGCATGATGTTATATAGTGTTGTTATTGATGGAAACAATAATTGTAAGATTATGCAAAGCAGTTTGGATGGGAATTTTGCAAGAGGGTTTGATCCTCTTCTATACATGTTCATCTATTACCTTCTAGAAGAGAACTATGTAAAGAGATTTGCTCTAGTAAGGAACATATTAAAAAATTTGACTAAGTATCAATATGTTGCATTTAGTGTATAGAGTTTCAGTTTTTGGTCTGCATTGATCCACCATTACATATCTTGTCTTGTGGTTCAGACAGTGTTATTGATCATCAAATACATCTAATTCCATAAGCTTGCATACTAATGATCTTTGGTGCAAAAGTTATAAGTAGCAGAAGTCCGGTCTAACAAATTTAAGTCTTATCTAGTATAGAGCATGTGAATAATTTTGGTCTGCATTCCTCCATTATAGAATATTTATCTATGCAGTTGTAAGGTTTTTTGAACCAATGGTTAGAGATTGTAAATCTTAAATTTTAGGTTCTAAAGTCCTCCGAAATGAAAGCTAGAGTTGTTTGAGTATCGCACTCTGAATAGACATTGGATTGACAGTGTTAGTGATGATTTGAGATACACCACATTTCATCATAGGTTAACATTTTGCTATGCAATTTTGAGGATAAGTTTATGGATATTTGAAGAGTGTATATTCTAGGTTTGAGGTAATTTGGAGTTCTGGATACCAATTTATGTCTTGATAATTAGTTCATATTGTTATTACTTTGATAATGAAACTGACCTGAATGTATTGATGTTATGTGGAGGGTAAATATGTTATATGGAGTTAAGTGGGAGCTATTTTGGGTCCATGCCAACCTATCACAAAGTTTGAACCTTGGCGCAAAGTGAGTATGTGAAGTTTTGGGTCTGACAGATTATGTATAGCATGTTTTACATGCTTTGGATATGGCTCATGGTTTTGACAACCAATTCTCCTTCTTACAACATCTTGAGCATTAGGAGATACCCTTGTGTTATTTTTCAAAAATTCTTCAATGAGGGATCTCAAGGCTTCAACAACAACTTTGTTTTTCCATGGGAGTCTCCTAGAGAATGCTCACAATTCATTGGTGTTTGGGTCCTCAAGTCTTTCATGTCTTCCAATGACTCTCATTAGAGTTTCTCTACTTATTTTCAATGCTTGATGTGTCTTTCTAATGAGACAAGCTTTCTTTATTTGTTGGCTTACTATTGTTGATGTAATGACATGCCATGTGACATTACTATCCTTGATGCTTGAGGTGGAACCCACACTCTCATATGCTCTCATTAGATTCTTTACAATTGATTTTTCACTTGAAGTATCTGATATTCTTAGGCCAAAAATCTTCATAATGGGCCTAAATTTTAGATTTCTTATCAATTCAACAAATAGTTGACATCTTCTGGTTTCATTTAAGTCCTCAAAGAATGATTTTCATATCATTTTAGCATATCTTTGTTAAGTACACTTGGGAATCTTATCCTGCATGGGCTTCAAAACATTCTCATCTATATCAATTAGAAACTTAGGCTTTCTATGCAAAATTCTAGGAGGCATTTTCATTGGTAATGTTGACTCAACATTAGGAATTTCTTCAATATTTACTTGAGATGGGATAGATGATGTACCTTCAATTGGAGGTGAAAAAGATCAAAAGGCTTGAAGTTGAGATGGAGAATATGGTGTACCTTCAACTTGATGTGTGAATGATGGCATACCACCAACTTAAGAAGAGAATGAAGATGTACCTTCAAATTCACTTCTGAAAGATGGAGTGCCTCTAATTTGAGAAGATAATGATGGTGTTCCTTCAACTTGACCTGTTGACAATGGAGTGCCTCCAACTTTGAGATTCAATTTCCTTATTGAATGGAGGTTTTTCATTAATTCCCTTTGTGCCACCAATTCCATCTCTCTCTTAGCTTCATTAGATGTGTCATGTTCCTCTTCAATTGCCAATGGTGGAATGTCTTCTTGTATGGTTGACAATTTACTATGTTCGTGAATTCACCTCATTCTTTCTCTTTTCCTCTCATTCTCATCTTCACACTCTTCTGGTATTAGAGTCTTTGCTTGTTTCCATAGCATGATGATTATTTCTATATGCATCATGAATAAGACAATGATGATTTTAGAATCATAATGAATAATCATCATATATAAATCAATATATATGATGACTCCAAACTTGTTGATTTTGACATGATTAGATCTAGAAATGAAATGTGTAATGACACTCTAGGCCTAGATGCTCTTGATGACATAGATGAGCACATGTTGACTGTTCATGTTAATTTACAAATGGTGGTAGGCATAATCTCTAGGTTAGTTTCACATTTTCTTACCATATCTTCTTAAACACACTTTCTTAACCTCCAATGGATACACCTACTCAAGACAAGATAGAAGAAGTCACTAGCACTAAGGAGAGTTATGACAAGCACATTGTGATGGACCAACCATTCTAAATGGAGACTCACAAGGTAAAACTAGACCTGCCAACATGTTAAAGGACAACCCAAATTCTTATATTGTAGGTAGTGAATTAGTTAGAGTAGCTCATGAAGACAAGTATGAAGTCATCTCAAATCATCAATCTATTGTCAATCAAGGTCATGGGAGTAATGATCACAAAGGTAATTCAGAAAAAACCAATGGATTTCATGACAAGAAAGACAATGATGATGTTAGAAGCATAATGAATAATCAGCATGATGATTGTTATGAAAAACAAGCTAAGTATGGTATACCCTTGTAAGAACGGAAAGTGATGAATTATCACAATCAATGAATACAAATTAGTCAATTGGTAGTAAAGAAGACATTGAGTATGATGGCACACCTCATCCCAATGATTTGCATGAGTTGAATGGTTTATATGTCACTATTGAGAGTGGAAATGAAGAGGGCTTTTATGATTATGTTTGTCTAATAAATGACTCCAAACTTGTTGATTTTGACGTGATTACATTAGAATTCCAATGTGTAATGATAGTCTAGGCCTAGATGTTCTTGATGACATAGATGAGCACATGTTGATTGTTGATCTCATATTCTACCATGTGATAGAACTCTTAAAGTTTCAACTCTTTTGTGTAATCCTAACTACGGTGCAATCTTCAAAAGTTAGGAGAATGTCCTTGGTTTGACTAGCAATGATGTATATCCTTGGGAGGTATCAATGACATAGTTCAAAGTCAAGATACCACAAATTCTATTAATGATTCAAGATACAAGAAATTCATGTATATATCATATTTTAATTATTCTAATTCTATTAATTCACATAATGATGCATTTTTTACCTTAGTTCCAATTTTAGTGATTGTGAGTGTTCTATAGAACATAAAGTGAAGTAAATGAATACATAAAGAACATACCTTAGAATTTGATATTCGAGTTGAACAATCCTCCAAAATTTGGCTTCAAAATCCTTTAAAAAATGATCTTTTTGGCAAGTTCCTTCATATTCAATATTGAATTCTATATAACTCTAGAATAGGATTAGTGAAATTTATCAAGAAAACAAACATATATCATCAAATTCAATCTAACTACATGAAAATTAGCTCTAAAACTATATGAAACATGAAACTTTTAGTTTAAATAATCAAATTTTGTCCAAAAACATGCAAAACCAATTCTTCTACATTGAAAAAAAAAAAAAGGTGGTGGATTGATTAAACAATGATTCTTAAAATGTCAAACACCATGAAAAATCATTTTCTTGTCCAATAGCATGCATTAAAAGAGAGGACTAACAGACATGTGGAGTCTGAATCACAGATCCCACATGTTTTCTTCACATTTTTTTTTGCTTCCCAAAATGCGCTCGCGTTATAATGCGAGTGCATTTTTGGAAGCATGAAGCCTTTATTCTTTCATGCATGCAAACATGTATAAGGGTTTTCTCTCTATGTATAAGTATATATCTATAAGTATATATCTATGCAAACCTTTATGTATAAGTATATATTTATCTCTCTATCTCCCTTTCTCTCTCTAAACCCCTAAACCCTAAATAATGCCCCTAAACTATAAACCCTAAACCTTTATCTCCCTATCTCTCCATCTCTAAACTCCTAACCCCTAAACCCTAAACTCTAAACATGATCAACCCTAAACCCTATCTCCCTATCTCTATTAACTCTCTACCTCTCAATCTCTCTGCCTATGTCTCTGGCCTTGTCCCTCACCCTCTATCTCCCTATCTCTCCCCTTGGTCTCCTGTATATCTCCCTATTGGTCCTCTCTCTCTCTCTCCCTAAACCCTAACCTAAACCTCTAAACCCTAACCCCTAACCCCTTGTAGACACTAAAAAATGTCAATGTCTCGACATAACACCTTGTCAACATGATCTTGTGTGTTTTGCCCTAGGTCCTAGGTCATCTAACCTCATCCGGGTAAAAGCAAGAAGTTGGGTCCACATATAGGGGAAGTGTCGTGCAAAAAAAAAATCTCGACAAGAACGGGCACCCGAGCCTAGAACGGTTACCAGTTTTAAAACGGGTACCCGTTTTATTTTTTACTATTTTTAGAAACGGGTACCCGTTATAGAACTGGTACCCGTTTTGTTTTTAATTGTTTTTTAGAATGGGTGCCTATTTTATTTTCTATTATTTTCTAGAATGGGTACCCGTTTTAAAACGGGTACCCGTTTCTAAAATTTTGAATTTCACACCCACTCTTTTGGTTTTGTTTTAGGCTTGGGAAAGGAATGGGTAGCCGACCTTGAGCCTTGGACCTACAAGAATTTCTCTAAGTACAGAACCAGAGGAAAGACTGACTTCACCTATATGGCGGATGACATTTTTTTCTAATTTTTTTTACGAAATTAAAACCCATTACAGATCATAGTGTTTAGTTTTCAAATATGTAATTTTTTTTGGATTGGACTTGTTTTTCTATTTATTATTTAATTTATGAGCAAACTGGACCAAAAACTTGAAATGACAGGTGTTTGTATTTTTTTAATAACTTTTAATTTTTAAATTTTTAAAAAAAAAAATTATATGTCATCAATCTACACATCATTATTTACACAATGAATTTTTTTTTTTAATTTTATGATTTTTTTTTCTCAAATTATGTTGGCCGTACACGAGGGGTTTTCAAAAGTAGCAATTAGGCCTAATAAAAAATTAATAAAAAATACATTATTTGGAAAAAAATTATAAAAAAATATCCTCATCAAACTTCACTGTACTACACATCTTTTCCCAAAAGGATTTTGAAAAATAATTTTATTTAGGTCAAATTATGTTGGCCATACACGTGCATGGTATGGTTAAAAAAAAGTGACTTTTAAATAGTAGTTTTTAGAAATGCCTATTGAAAATCAATTTGTATCATCTGGGTATTGAAAACAATTACATATTTGGAAACTAGACTCCGAGTACTACATTTTATATTTAGTGACTTTTTTAAAGATTCTATATCTAAGTGCTTCAAATTTTAAGGTCAAATGTGACAAATTCTGAAAATTAGGGAAAACACTTCCACTTTTTGGCCAAAAAGTGGACCCAACTTCTTGCACTGATCCATCCCACTCACAAATCCCACTTATCCCACTCCTAATCCTATCATAAGCACTTAGCCAATTAATTAAATAAATCATATTTATTTAATTAATTCCCCATCCCATTTGTCCAACTTAATCACCTTCTTGATTAATTAAATAAACCCACTTTATTTAATTAATCCCACTTTATCACATTCCCAATTAATTTAATAAATCCCATTTATTTAATTAATTGTAGCTAGTCACATGACTCACATAATTTAAATTAAAAATTTGAATTATTCCCTCACCTCTCATAACATTGCGACACATGTCACATGTCTCATCTCCCACTTAATATGCCTTCACATGTCAAACTAATTCAAATATAATATTTGAATTAGATTCCTTTTATTCTCCATCGCACACTTGTCATGTGACTACAATCCCTCTTTGAGTGGGAAACCCTAATCCAACCCTAATCGATCTCAATCGTCCATATCCTTCAAAATAACTCTCAATCACAACCATCCATTCGAATTTGCCTTTTCTATAAAGGTACCCTCTCTTGAGCCATTTGAAATCGAATCTTCTTCTAGTATTCACATGCTGTCAAAATTTCTTCCGAATCTCTCATCCATCTATTTTGCATCTATCATCATCCATCCATTCATCTACCAATCCCTACCCCATCGTTATGCTACTGAATCAAGCAACCAACATTCATCTCTTTGGGTAAAGCTAGAGTGCTTCAGGTGTGGCATTCTCAACCCTATCAATGGATCGTGAGTTGATATGAGGCTTGCATTCATTTGATTTGCATTTGTTATCATTTCCTTCATGTCAATTTTCCATGATCTCATTCGGCACGCCTGGTCTCGGATCTAATCATGAGTTTTTTGTAGATTTTGTTGTCAAAATTTGTGAATTTTGGGGGTGAGCTATTGTAGGTGATCTCCTGGGTAGAAAATAACCTCACCATCGCAATCAGGTGGTTGTTTCCATGAATTGTGACCATAAATTTGCCTATCTTTTGTGACTAAATTATTTGAAAAAATTTGAAATTTTTTTAGATTCGCAGATCCGTACCATATGGATCCATACGATACGGATCTACCATACGCTCTGGTCGAGTCCTCTCTATTATTGCTATCGATCTATGGTTTCAAATCAAATTGTAGTATTTTTGTGTTTTCAGAGGTTTTGTATAACAATTAATCTGCAGGTAATGCATCGCTGTTTTGGTCATATGCTAAAATTTGCTACAAATTTAAATTACTATTGACCAAACATTTTCGAAGTCCTCCTTTTATCTGTTGCAGATCTCTAACAAACTCAGTCGCCATTCTGTACTGCCTATGTTGACATCCCTCTGTGCTTTTTGTTTTATGGTGCAGATTTGATTTTGATGTTGGCAGGTTGAGTTTGGCTTATTATAGATTGTTTGTATGCTGTGGTCATATGTTTCTTGTTACAGATCTGACATTGTTTGGTTATAGATGGTTTTGATGTTACAGGTTAAAACTATTGTTGCAGGTTAACCCCAGTGCCACTCCATTCAAAATTTCCTACCGCCCATTAAAACCCTAGACCTCACCATCTACTAATCTAAACCACCATCCATTAATTTAAATCACCCTATCCACTATGGAACACCCGGTCCTTTGTCGACTCCATTCAAATATACTCCTTTGTAACACATTAGAATCACCTCTTAGCCACATCTATCGACCTATTATGTCATCATTCGTTTCTTCAGTTCATCCATCTCCTCTTTCAGTAGTGGTCAACACTTGGGTTGCCACTTGGTCTATCGATCTTTGCCTATGAATCACTACTGTCACCTTCTTTTTCTATGGCGTTGGATGTTTCTTCACTGTCGGTAGTATTTGGGTTAATGCCTTTGAATATTTTCCATTCCATTCCTGGTCATCACCTTTGGTCACTTGGCCTATCACCTAGGCTGACTCTGCAAGACTGTCAATGCTAATCAACCCTGATGCACTTGGCCTTTTGGCCCCCTCTTCAATGGTCTTGAACAAACTACATTCATCAACCTCTCTGTGGAAGAGTCAGTCCCTTAAAATTTGTTCCAACCCAACTGGTCATCAAATCAAGCCAACTCAGCCCTGGTCACTCCTATTGGCACTTAGTTTCCTCATAGTACAAAGGACCAACATTCAGGTTGTAGTTCAAGGAAGGCTCTTGCCATCGAAGACACTACTCACAGTTTCTCATTTTTGAGGTCATTGTTTTCATCTCTGGCATTGCCATTCTCTCCATAGAGACCGTCTCAACTCCTAAACTGTCAATCAATGCTTCAGTTATGGATCGCCATCCCATTCACCAGTCTGGATGCTATTACAGGCCACCACCATTTACATCTATAGTTATCTCTGTCAGTCAACTTCCAATTTTGACATCTTCCTTTGCAGGTTGAGCTAGCAGTTAAAGAGCCAAGGCTTCCCTAACCATCAGTTTCCTTTGGGTTTCCACAAAAATTCCTCAGAGATTGCATTCTTAGCTCCGCTTTGAGTAGCCCACTCGCCCTAGGCTAGTGACTCAATTGCCATGCCTTCTTAAGTCGTCAGTATCCTTCGTCGAATGTTGACAACAGACCCGTCTAAGCCTTTATTGCTTCTAGTTGTTGCCACTCTTAAAACTCTAGTCATCTCCCATTCCCATAGCTCTGAGTTGAAAGCATCAAATCCTTCATCTCCTCTCAGATCTCGTCTTGTCCTTTGCAATCACCATCTATGAACACCCTTCGTTGCCATCATTTTCTGCTTCAATCCACCACTCTATGCAGGTTGTCGACCTCAGATCTTAAGTTGCCACCAGTTCAGCTCTATATTTCTTAAGAAACCCTTGACCCTAACTGTTAAATAGTGGCCTAACTATAAAACAATGACCTAAATCTAAAGCTGCAGTCTTTGGTGTTAACTTTGACTTCGTTTCATAATCTGTCATCGCTTGTCTTTTTCCCTATCACCTGTCACTTAGTTGTGGCAAACAATCCCCTTCCGCCGCCTCCCATAAACTTCTTAGTGCCACTCACGAATTATTTGGGTTCTGCTACGTGGTGGGTATGAGGGTTTAAAACCCTAGCCTTCAAGCTTTAGCCCCCTGCATATGACTTAGGCCCGTGGTCACACTCGTGACTAGGCATGGAGAAGAGGGGGACATCGGCCTTTCAAATGGTCTTTCTCTTTTTTATTTTTGTTCGCCTACAGCCTGTGGTCCTATGAATGATCAAGGGTTCTACTTGCCCTTAACTGCCAACATAAACCTTAACTGCCAGCATTCGATAGTTCCATGTGACTGGAGTTTTTCTGATAGTTAGCAGTTTATTCAAACAGTCAAGTGATCTCTTGTGCTTCCTACAAACCCTAAAGGAGGCTATTTTTTTCAAATTTTCATAACTCGGCCATACGGAAGAAAAATTTTGCAAATGAACACTCGTTCAAAAGCTGGGAGGACAAACTACGCAGTGGAGGAGAAATTTTTAGGTGACTATACTATTTTTCATGATATTTTTCTAGTCAAAGTCAAACATGATTTTAAACTTTGATCGCTCATAACTTGTGCAAAATTGATCAAATTTTTGCAATTTGTTTTTTTAAATTGTATAGAATTTCATCTAGAATTTGTTCATGCCATCCATTTTTCTGTATCAGTCCATTTTCATCATATTTTTATTAGATTCTTGATTTTCACATAACAATCTTCTTAGCTAGTCTACTTCCTTCTTTCTCGATTTTGTGGCTTGCAGGTGACCTTACGGGGCTGGAACAACATTAGGATTAGTAAACATAGCAGCTTGGACAGTGAATTAATCAGGTGCATACATTCTAATCTTTTCATCCCTTAATCATTGTTTGATCACACATTTGGACTTTGGGCTTAAAATGAATATTGCTTTAGCAATCACATCGAAAAACTTGGGCTAAAATGAACAAGTGTCTTCCATCAC
Source organism: Cunninghamia lanceolata (assembly GCA_027924645.1). Lineage (NCBI taxonomy): Eukaryota > Viridiplantae > Streptophyta > Pinopsida > Cupressales > Cupressaceae > Cunninghamia > Cunninghamia lanceolata. Next base: position 9,993,482 of record BSBN01000892.1, read on the forward strand.
ATTTGGACTTGGATCTAAAAAGAACCATTGCTTGAATTTTCTTCCTCACATCTCATTTTCTAAGGGTTAATTTACAAGTGCGAGTGTGAATTAAGTGTGCATGTGTATGCTCTCTCCTCACACTGCAAGGTGATCTTGGAGATCAAAAACACCTCACTTGATTTGACTTTGTTTACCCTTTCCTAGGAGGCCTACTAGGGGATTTCATAACCCCTAGGGATGACCTCATTTGAGGTTGAATTGAAAGACACCCTCATTGGGAGTTGGAATCTTATCACTCTTGGCTAAGCCCCAAAGAACTTTATACCTTTGGGAAGTGAAGGTGAAGGGTGGGTTACTCTTTTCTCCCGCATGTGTGGCAGGATTTTGCTTTCAAATTCCTAGTCAACCTTATGTAAACATAGCCCAAAACCTAATTGGCCATATTCTATTTCAAACTAGTCATAGGGCTCATTGATGTGTTTTCCACATGTGCTTGTTTAGTCATCATTACATTCATTCAAAGTCAAATTCAAAATTGCGTATATGTCTTGTGTGAGTGATTCATGTTTGTACATGTGTGATCATTTGATTGAACATTGCCGCATCAAGCTAAACACCAAACACATAAGCCAAGTCATTCAACTCATTCTTCCAACACATTCAAATCCAATCACATTCATCCTAATCACCCATTATTAGCCACTTCATTCCTAATCATATCCAAGTCACCATAATTCAAACCCTAATCATTCCAAACCACCTTCTTTCTAATCAACCCCTAATCATCCTAGTCATCACACATCATCCAATCATCAAATCTCATTCCAAATCATCTCCACATCATCACCAACCTAGTCCTAGTCAACACTTATCAAGATGGTCGTAATCATTCAAGGGGGCTATCCCTTTAATCAAGAGATAAATCCCAAGCCCAAGGTGACAATTCAAGGGGGTTATCCCTCTAATCATGAGATAAGACCTAAGCCTATAATCACAATTAGAGGAGCCCCTCCTCCTAATCCAAATCATGAGGACAAACCAAGACCCATTGTCACAATTAAAGGTGGCTATCCTCCTAATCCAAATAATGAGGAAAAACCAAAAGCCTATAATCACAAATAGAGGAGCCCCTCCTCCTAATCAAAATCATGAGGACAAACCAAGACCCATTGTCACAATTAAAGGTGGCTATCCTCCTAATCAAAGTCATGAAGAGAATCCAAGACCAAAGATCACAATTAAAGGAGCCTCTCCTCCAAATCAAAAACCCACTTCATCCACACATCAAATCAATTCCACATCAACCTATCCCACTTCATACAAATCTAATCCACCCACTTATCACATTCATGCCATATCACCTAATCCCACTTCATCATCCTATCAAGGCCATTCCACATCACCCTATCCAACATCTTTCCATAACAATGCCACATCACCATACCCTACTTCTTTCAGCATCAAAAAAACTCCACAATAATCCACCTCACAAAACCTTTCACCTACAAATCTTATCATGCCACCTCATCACCAAACCTATCCACCTGGCAATCAAATGTCCTTACAAGAACAACAAGTCCAAATGGTCCTATGTACATAAATCAAGAAAGTCCAAGTCATCTTATGCAAGACCTAAAATCCTTTGACAAGGGAGAAACCAACCTAGCATGTGCCTCCTTTGAGTCACCTTCACCATCCAATCATATGCCAACACATAAGCCAACTATTCCTATCCCAACACCTTTATCAAGCCATTCATCGCCTTCATCATCTTCATCCCCATGTTCCACTAATCCTTCATTAAAATATTCCATGGAGATACTTTTTAGAGAAATTGGTCCAAGCAAATTTGATTGAGCTATACCCATTCAAAGCATATTCTCCGTTTATGATTAAACCTAGAGGGTATAATGAAAACCATTATTGTGCATACCATAGGTATAGGGGCCATACCATATCCACTTGTGTCTAATTTCAAAGATTAGTCAAGAACCTAGAAGATGGTGGTAAGATTGTCTTGGATAAAACCAATCCCTCTAATTCCATTATCTTTCCATCTAGCCCAAATCCTAATCCCATTATCCATCCAACAAATCATAATCCTAAGACTTCAACTTCCAATATTATCATCCATCCACTATATTGCTCATTCACCCTTACCCTTGAAAAGGATGTGATCTATTGGCTACTAGAAAGGAATAAAACATTTTCATGTCATCAAACACCTATCCTTGAGCCTCCCCATGAGTCCTTAAACACTTTGTCTAGTCTTCTAACCCCATCATGTGATCTAAGTTATCAAGCTTATGAAAGAGCCTTCCACTTCTATTCAAGCAACCCCAGAGGTATGTCAAGAGCATGATCCTAAGCATAAAGAAACAATAGACCCTAAATCTAATCAAGATCAAATCATCCCCATCCAATCTATCCATAACATGTATCTTTTTTATGATCAAGATGATACCTATGAAGAAGCTTTCCATGAGCACCTTGATCCTATCCATAATCCTATATCCATCCATGAGCAAGATATCCAAATTGCTCCTAGTCATCCACCATCTAGCCCAATCCATCATCCTACACCTTCCACTTGTCATGATGAGACATGTGCCTCCAAAGCAAACATAAAAGATTGAAAAAATAATTTGGATCCCAATGAACATAAGAAAGATCCTAATGATCCTTCCACATCTACCATTGATCCCATTCCAAATCCACCATATCCTACTAGTATATTCACATTCGTTCATGAGTGTTCCTCCTTAGAACACCAACAACCATTATCCACTTCACCTTCTCCAGCCAATAATCAACTCAATTCTAGTGTCCAAACTACACCTAGTCCTATAGGCAATCGCATGCTCCAAAACATGAACTACCAAGGCAAAGGTTTATGCCTACATGAACAAGGCATTTTGGAGCCAATCCATGTCAAGGTCCCTCCTCACTCATTTGGCCTTGGATACACACCCCAAGGTCAACAATTTAACGATGTTGGTACTTCCTCCACACTTCCTAAATCCATTTCCTTCCATCATAAACCCCATCATATTCCTAAAACATACATTGCCATTCCACCTCCCTCACCCTACAAATGTCAAAAGCATGTGACCATTCACCTTCCACCATCCACTTTACCTCCATTACTTCCAACTCCTAATATTCTTCCATCTGCTTTACCACCATTGCTACCAACACCCCCTTACCCAATCATTCATAAATACCCTAAATATCCTAATCATGACCAACAAATGCACGCATTGTATAAACAAGAAGCTTCCACTCATTTCATTCGCCACATGGGATTCAAAAATAAATATTTGGATGCCTCCATTCAAAAAGCCACAAATCCTAAGGGTCCTAATGCCTTAAGAAATCAATCCAAAAATTCAAAGCAAGGTACATTCAAAAATCCATCCAAGCCCATACCTCCAAAAGAAAAGTCAAAAACTAAAATGATATGGGTACCTAAGAAAAAATCAAGCAAATCAAATGAGGCATCCACATCCCAAAAATCCCAACCATCCTCTTCCATTCAAAAATGTCATTCCATTCCAAACTTTCAAATTCCTCTATCCCACATGCAAAGCAAAAATCATAAAAATACTATGTCTATGTGGGTCCCTAAATGCTTACATCATCCATCCACTAAGCAAACATCACCATTGCTTCCTAGACCTCCATCCACTCAAAAGCTTCCATGTTTATCATGGTGTGTGTTGGTCATGATTCCTTTTCATAGCTCCATCACTCCATCATTCACTTATTATCCTACATATCTCCCCCATTACATTCCTAAGGTCCCTGCTTTTGCATAAGTCCATTATAATCCACATCATAATCCACTTTTGATCCCTCCATAATCCACTATCTACCTGATCCATCTCACTTTCACGTAATCACCCTACCAACATCTTGAGCATAATGACTTGGCATGGTCCATTTGTGATGACATCCTTCTCTAATGGGACTATAACATTACATGGAACTAGACACTTGAGTCCCACCCATCCATATCCCCCCCTTTGCCCATTCAAAAAATCAAAAAAGAAAAAAAAAATAAAAAAAGTAAAGAGAAATCCCTTCATCCAATGGTGAAAACCTGGTAAACATGCACCTTGGATAAGTACCATGATGAAAACCTAGCAAACAGGCATCATGTGTAGGCTAATCTTCTATGTCACTTACACTTGGGGACACATTGTCTCATCCATCTTATCATTTCCAACCTATCATTTTCTATCTTATCATGTCCTATCTTGCCATATCCTACCCTACCATCCTTAGCCATTACACCCACATTCCTATCATATTGAGTCCATCCATCCTCCTTTCCACTTTTGACCTTGATAAAGATTGGGGGAAACTGTTGATAAGTGTTTTGGATATCCCTTGACATACCTTGTCCCTTCCATTCATCCTATCATTATCCAATCCTATCATTATCCTCTAGTCATTACCCATTTATCCATCTTATCCAATCCCTCATCTCATCCTTTTGTCATAAGCTTTGTCATGAACAATCCTTAAGTATTTTACCTAGACTGGGGCATGTTATTTCTATACAACATAGTCCTTGGAGATCACATCCTTACTCTCTTACACATACCTCCATTCCATCCATTCCATGGCATATCCTTATATCCATTCATCTACTCCCTCATTTCTCCTTGCACCTAGACTTGGGTTTTTCCCCTTGTCATTGGTATCAAGCACAAAGGCTACCCAAAATTGTGATCCAATGCCATTCCCCAAAATAGTCCAAAAATACCAAAAAAAAATCAAAATATTTCAAAAATCCCAGAAAATCAAAACATTTTAAAAAAATCAAAAAAATCACAACATTCAAAAACCCAAAAAAATCAAAACATTTTAAAAAACCCAAAAAAAATCAAAACATTTTAAAAACCCAAAAAAATCAAAACATTCCAAAAACACACAAAAAAAAAAATCAAATATTCTCAAAAATGCAAAAAATGAAAATATTCTCCAAAAAACCCCCCAAAAAAATCAAAACATTTCAAAAACCAAAAAAAAAAAATCAAAACATTTCAAAATCCAAAAAAAAATCAAATATTTCAAAAAAAAGACAAAAAATCAAAATACTTCAAAAAAGACAAAAAAATCAAATATTCCCCCAAAAAAATCAAAATATGTCAAAAAATCCAAAAAAATTAAATAATCAATAACAAGAAATCCAAGCAATAAAACCATTCCACATCAAATCATCAAAACCATTCTTCCAATCCAATCAATTCCAATCAATCAAAACAAGTCCAATCACATCATCAAATCAAGCCAATCTATCAAACAATCAAAAACAAATCAAATAACATCATTCAATCAATCCCAATCATCCCATCAATAAAACACAAAATCAAAACTACATCTCATCTTTATCGTTAAGTTCCTTGATCCGGTGGACACGGGTATGTAGGCAGTCTGGAGCATGAAGTGCCTAGATTCAGGCACAAGACGATATTCCTCTTTCTTCATTCATTATTCTTCTATCATCTATCTTCATCACTTCATCAATCAACTCTTCAATCACTTCATCAAATCAATCTCCATCAAATCCAATCTTCCAATTCTTCAAATCAATCCAAAGAATCGAAGCAATGATTCAAATGCAAGTCATCCTCAATCCAAACCAATCAATTTAATCAATCATGTCAAATTATCTAAACGCAATCAATGGTCTTGATCCTAATCTTGTTGTAAGTCAAATCAATCAATCAATCATCATCATCAATGTGATATATCATTCCCGCATCCTTGTGTTGATCTAGGGATATATCATTCCTCGTAATGACAACACTATCATCAATCATCAATCCTCATCATCAATCAAACAATTAATCATTGGTTTACAGCTTGACAGGGTAATACCTTTTTGTTTTTTGTATCATTTGTGCATGCTTGCTTGCTTGCTTGTGTGTGTTATCATTTTATTTTGCATTTGTTTCAAATCTGAATCCAACCCAACTAATATCCATATCTTGTATCTAGAGAATGTTGTATTACACTGGGGCATGAGACACATCATCACCTTGGTCCTTATATCCTGGTGCATAACGTCTAGTGCAACATCAAACATCATGGTTGCTCACTTTCATTGCAGCATAACACATCCTTCACTTCTTCTAGTCATTCCCTTATCTTATCTTCCTTGACGAATTCCATTTCATTTCGAAAGCCTACCCGTGTTTGTCCAACCTGCCTATCTTCTCAAGGGGGCATCATGATCCTATCCTTTTCTTCTATCCATACCTTAGCTATTATCCCATTATCCTTTTCTTCTATCCATTTCCTTAGATTCTTTGAAATGATGTTACTCGACATAACTCTTATCATCTTGAACATCATCTCAAAGAGGGGAAAATGTAGACACTAAAAAATGTCCATGTCTCAACATAACATCTTATCGACATGACCTTGTGTGTTTTTCCCTAGGTCCTAGGTCATCCAGCCTCATCCCACACATAAATCCCACTTATCCCACTCCTAATCCTATCATAAGCACTTAGCCAATTAATT